>CM063459.1:15205000-25205000 GCA_032191425.1 Lymantria dispar
TTTGGATTCATTTTAATAATATTAATAACAGGATCCCAGCTTGATGGCAACACCCAGCCATCCTCTCTTTTGAAATTTTTGTGTTTTTTAATCTTAATAGCCTTGCGTACCATTCTAGGCAGGTATCTGTGTTCTTTTGCGAGAATTTGTGGTTTATCAAACCTGATGTTATAGCAGACGCGGTCCTGACTATGTTCATAATACAAAATCAAATACGTAAGGTAAAATCCGTAAAGTAGTTTTATTTAAAATACTCGCGTAAACATCAGAAATCATTAGGTCGGTATTGTTGTCTGTTGAGGCTCAAGCCTAGCTACTACTGGGCATATACGAGATGAGATGATGATATATAAAATACAAAAAAAAATGTTTCTATGTCGGTTTCTATGTTTTGGAAACCATCAAACCTACTTGCCCAACTAGTTTTATTTGAAAGCCAATACTACGAAGTAGTTGACGTCACTTAATTATTATATGTCTAAAATTTCATATTTATGATTTTAAATATATTTGATAAATAAATAAAAAACATTTTTCTCGAAAAAAAAAAAAAACGTTACAAAGTGACATCACAAAACCATGCACGGACAATTAGCGTTGATCATGTAATTGTGTAAACACACCCGCTTATCCTTAACAAACATTTATAAGGTACGAAACCTATTCACCCTAAAGCTGAGGTTCATTTAACTAAATCAACAGACATTTATTACTGTGGACCCTAATTAATCCTTCATAACTTTTTGTTACACTGTCAGTGTACCCAAAATAATTATTTTGGACTGTTGCAGTAAAAGTTTCTAAAGTTGTTGGCTAAAGTCGACTACGACAAGGTGCGGTATGTGTATGTTTTACATGTATCTGTTTATAGCGACTCTGTGGATTAAGGACCGTGTTCTAGCGACGATTTTAATTGCAATCAACTTAGGTGACCCGTGCTGTCCCTACAGATATGCCTAAACAAAACTTTTCGTTCTTAAACACTCAACTACAAATTGAAATATAGTTAGGATTATACGGTGTATTTAAAAATGTCGAATGGTTACGGAGTAAGAATACAATTCACCACCCCCTCTCTTATGAGATGGGGGTAGCGGTGGCGCGCATGCGCGGCAAATACACCGCCCCCAGGCCCAACGGTATTCCGAACCGTGTACTGGCCCTGGTCCTCGACCATCTGGGTCCCCGCCTAAGGGGGCTGTTCGACGCGTGTTTAGCATCTGGGCGGTTCCATGGGTGCTGGAAGGAGGGGCGGCTGGTGCTCCTGCCGAAGCCGGGACGGTCTCCCGAGTCGGCTTCGGCCTACAGGCCCATCGTGCTGCTCGATGACATGGGTAAGTTGCTGGAGAGGGTTCTAGCCGCCCGCATCGAGCGGCACCTCGTCGGCACACGACCCGATCTGTCGGACGCCCAGTTTGGGCTTAGGGTCGTCCGACGATCGCGGCTTTGTTGCGCCTGAGGGCCGTGGCGACCGAGGCCGTCACCGGCGGGGGAATGCTGTTGATAGTGTCCCTTTAATTCATCAGGTGTTCTATTTGGTCGTTTGCCACTAACAACAATTAATAAAATATTGTTTGTTACGCTTTAACGCCTAAAGCACTAAACCAATTTTAGAAAGTCCTTCAACAATGGACAATTACATTATCAGCCAGTAACATAGGCTATCCATGTGGTGATAGATTAAAAATACTCCTGATGACTGAGGCATATAATATGCATATAACTTACAGAGAAGGAAAACTCGAAATAATATCCCATACCAACTGGTCTGACCAGTGCGGTATAGAAGGTAATATCCCTACTATTATGTAGGAGGCTTGAGCCCAGCAGTGGGACTGTATATAAGCCGAGATGACGATGATCTTAACATGAGCATCATTTTATCCTGCTATTGACGTAGCACCGGGACCTACACCAGTGAAATCACGTACAATTGCCTAAGTAAATTCTTTCATCAATGCAGAGCCGGAGAGAGAGTTATCAGGGAGTAACATGAGCTATATTTTATTCCCGTATTCCCACGGGGACTATTCGAAACGCGGCAATTATCTAGTAAAATACTATATAATAATCTTCCATGTGAAAACTAAAATATTTGACGTTCATTGTCAACGTTATAACAAACGATTTTCTAACCGCTACAGATTTAGCTATTAATTTTAAGCCATATTATAATACAATATTAATTACCGAAACACACAATTTTAATTACTGAAACGCGGCCATATTGAGAAAGATTTGGACTAAAATCTCTGAGTGTAAGATATTGATTTTTTACTCTTACATAGCGTGGTCTAATTTATATCAAGCTGAAAACTTTTCCTCCACTAAACTTTCTCGAGTGGATGGATTAAGAATACGCCAACCTTCTTTTACTCGTTGGTGTCGTAAAAGACAACTAAAGAATATAATATGCATATAACATCTATGCAAGAGACGAAAAACTGGAAGCAAACGCCTGTGCCAGTACGTATGATCAGCTTGGTATAGTATGTCAATTTCCCTTCCATAATAAAGGAGGTCCGAGCCCAACAGTGAAACATATGGGCTGAGATAATAATGAATACTTTTCTATTGTGATAACGGGTTAAAATATAGTGCATCGTCACAATCCTAGGTTCAGGTCTCCTCCAAAATAAGAGGGAAATTGACCTACTGTTCTAGTCAGGCATTTGTTATAGGAATTTATTTCGAGTGTTTCTTCTCTTATATAGATGTTATATGCATATTTCATCCCATAATCGTCGTTCCGTGTGGATTTCCGTGTGGTCACGGAGTAAGAACACAATTCACCCCCTATCTTACCCGTGGGTGATCGTACGAGACGACTAAGGGATATAAAACGCATACAACATCTATGCGAGAGAAGGAAAACTCGAAATAAAACTTTATACCAACACATTTGACCAGCGTGGTATAGTAGGTCAATTAATTTACATTATAGAGGAGGCCCGAGCCCAACAGTGGAACGTATATGGGCAGAGATGATGATGATGAATCGTCTTTCACGGGCAAGACAGGGAGTGCGGATAGTGCATCAACATTCTTTAATTTCCTATGGGCTTCGTAAAAACCAATTATGAAACTATTAGAAGAATTTGAAGTAGCTTTCTCCTAGTAAATCTATAACACCAGCCCCGAACGCCAACCCAGGTTCATCGTTTAATATCATCACCATCATTTCGGTTCAAAACGACATTGACCTACTTATACCACATGGGTTGGTATAATATTTTATGTACCTTACTATATATGCTATACGTATATTTAAACTTCTTCGTCTTTTGCGACACCCATGAGTGAGATATGGTATGATGAATTGTATTCTTACTCCGTCACCACATGGAAACGCATATGAGTAAATTATTAGTGATAGCAAAGAAAACCTGGTTTATAATAATATTATAGAAGTGATAATAGTACAATGAAAAGGATATACTAAGCAGAATTGAACTGAGAAGCTGTGGTAAGCTCTCGATTACAGAAACTGTAGAGTGGTTTATGTAAATACCTCTAAAACCTTAAACACTGTTGGTCTAGGTTTCTCTCCTCGTATAGTTATTAAATTTGTGTGTTCCTTAATTATTTTACCCTATCCCACCTTGTAAATTAACTTTTATTATACATCAGAATCACAAAAAAGGTCTGTAACGATAGAGAATATGAATCTTTTGATTTTTGAAATTTTTAAACAACATCATCTGGATGGATTTTATATCTTTGTATATAAATTTCGTGTCAATGAACTCCTCTTAAACGTCTGGACCGATGTTGATGAAATTTTTATGTGTATGCAAGGGAATTCGAGAATGGTTTAGATTCACAATTAGACCCGGTAGGTGGCGCTGATGTTGATTTCAAGGAGAATTCCTTTTATTTTATTTTAACAGAACAGCTACTGTTGGCCCACCTAGTAATATATAAAATTACCCATACGCCCAAGCAATGCAGTTTTGTTTGATAGATTGGAGTCGCTGAAGTGGAGTAAAAATTGTTGGGTCACTCTGCGTACTCTATTGGCCCTTTCATAGGGACTGCTCTCAGGAAAAGTTTGATTTGGCTCTTACGATTTTACCTACGTACCACTCAACTTCATCAGAGTCCATCTATTTCGCTTAGAAACGTTATGGTCTTCTATTGCATATTTTCGGCGATCATTTCTCTTACGTACTTACAGGATGTATAATGAACTATGAGCTTCTGTATTTGCCAAGCGCTATGTTGTGTCCTCTTTGAAAAGAGGTTCAAAAAGAGCACTTTTTTCACGGTAGGCAGCGACCTAGCTATGCCCCTGGTATTGCAAAGCTCCATGTGTGGCAGTATATCATTTATCAGTAGGTGTTCTGCTTATTCATTGGCCACAATCATCATCATCAACATCGCAGCCCACATACGTCCTAATATTGGGCTCGGGCCGTTCCACAATGGGAGGGAATTTGAACTATACCATGCTGGTCAGAAATGTTAGTATAAGTATTAAATAATTAAAAGGAAAATATTTAAAGAATCCGAAGAAGAATTATATTTTATATGTATTTGTCAATATGTTCTCGAAATACAAGTTACTGTCAAATATAAATATATATTTATGGTAACGACCGAGGTATAGACCTCTTTACAATAGGGTTTCATTTCGAGTTTTCTTTCTCTTGCATAGATGTTATGTGCATATTATATCCCATAGTGGTCTTTTACGATATCCACGGGCACGATAGGGAGTGATGAATTGTATTCTTACTCCGTCACCACACGGAAAATTCGCCATCCTCAGCTATAAAAACACCATATGTCTGTTCTAAAAAAAAGAAGTAACGAAATTACGTATTTTCACGTTATCATCTATACCAATAAATAAAATTGGAGTGTCTGTTTGTAATGTCAAAATAATAGGCTTTTTGCATGCTCATACGGTTATTTGCACGACACCTATGCCTAAAATAGCAATTAAAAAATTTTCGTCTGTCTGTCTGTCTATCTATTTGTTCCGGGTAATCTTCAAAACGGCTGGACCGATTTCAAAAATTCTTTCACCAATGGAAAGCTATAATATCAAGGCGTAAACTAGGCTATATTTTATCCCGGTATTCCCACGGGAACGGGAACTACGCGGGTAAAACAACTATAACCTATAACCGAAGCGAAGCGAGGGCGGGTTGCTAGTCATAAATATTTATAGTTGAAATGACAGTACATTCTATCAGATCTAGCATGTGGATTAATGAGACCCCTACTAGAGCGAAGCTTTCAAAGCGAGGTGAATTAATTCCATATTTTCCTCGCCAGTATTGATGTAGTTCACTTATCGTGGTAACTCGATATGACCCAATTTTTATTCGTCCACGTTCTACTAATTCCGCTACAAGTATTTAATATAAATATTATGTACCAGCAATATGTTGCAAATGAGACGGCCTCGTTAGTTATATGACTCTTTCAATGTGAATCTATACTTGTGTGTGTATTATTTTTAAATTTAAGATACAAAAGTACTTTCGATGCTTAAATTTATTGATATAGACTTGAATATCCTTGAATACCCTAAATGCGAAAGTAAGTTTGTTTATTTGTTACACTTTCACGCTTAAACCACTGAAACCAATTTCAAAAATGCTTTCATCAATGGAAAGCTATAATATCAGGGAGTAATATAGGTTATTTTTTCCCGGTATTCCTACGGGAACGGGAAGTACGCGAGTAAGACGACTGAAACCGAAGCGAAGCGAGGGCGGATTACTAGTAACAAATAAATATAACAATTTTCCATTCGGTGGTTTGGAGTAAGAATAAAATGCACCACTCCCTATCGTGCCCGTGGATATCGTAAAAGACGACTGAGGGATATAATACATATAGGAATATAACATCTATGTAAGAGAAGGAATCCTCGAAAGAAAATCCTATACCAACCTGTTTGACCAGCATGGTATGTTGATGATGATGATAACAAAATACCTATATAAATGTGAACGTAGAAACCACTATTTTTATATCGTACAGAATGAGCGGACGACATATTTTTATAAAATTTGTTCTCTCTACTGTTTTTTTACTGAGATGAGAATATGAGTATATTATAATACAAAATGATATAATAGTACCCGCTTTGATTAGTATTAATTTTAGTTGTAGCTTAATTAAACCAAAATAATTGCAAGATTTCATCATTATCCCAGTTCATATACAATATCAGGTTGACCGAGCTTCGCTCGGTATATTTTTGTTGTATTTTTGTAGAATTTATTTAGATATATATTAATAAAAAAATAAAAATTAAATAATGAATAAAATATCAAAAAATACAAAAAGAGAATAATTATAATACCGAGATTCGATCCGACGCCGTTTGAATACCAAAACAATACTAAAAGGAAACTGCACTACTTCCTAACTGAGCTATCGTAGCTCATGACGTTGACGGCAAAATTTGAATTCATATTCTTTTAAAATTTAATGTCATTATATTGTTTTGCTAAAAACACTAACAAAACAACATTTTCTATAAATAAAATCTAGCTAGATCGATTTTTTGGCCTCGAAACCTCTATCTAGTATGCCAAGTTTCATCAAAATCGTTGGTGCCGTTTCCGAGATCCTGAAAAGAAGAAAAAGAATTGCTCGTTTAAAGATATAAGATTATATTCCACTGCTAGGGTCAAGCCACCATAACAGAAATAAAATTGTTCTGCTATACCATGCTAGTTAAATAGGTTGGGTTTTATTTCGAGACTTCCTTTACTTGGATTTAGGTTTCATTAATTAAAATGGTTGAATATACATAAAAAGAACACACGTGCACAGATATATAAAAATAACAAACGCAAATAATTACGGCATTTCAAATGTGACATTTGAAAAATGTTACGGCTGAGAGCCAGTTACCGCTGCTTTGTCAACCGTCACCCGCTATAGTATGCCAATATGTAATGATTTAAATTTATATATCTGTTCGATTTCGATATACTGATGATACTGTTTTATACTGGTTTATTTCTGATATAAATAATAATACAAATATCATCATCATCATCATTTTAGCCTATCGCCATCCACTGTTGGATGTAAGCCTCCCTTATGTTACGCCACAAAGTGCAGTCCTGTACTGCCTGCATCCAACGACGCCCAGCAACTTTCACCAGGTCGTCAGTCCACCTATTGGCGTCCTACACTGCATTGTCCAATACGTGGTCGCCACTCGAAAACCTTCCTTCCCCAGCGGTTGTCGGTTCGTCGAGCGATGTGGCCTATCTATTGCCACTTCAGCGTGCTAATTCTTCGTGCTATGTCAGTTACACCTGTTCTTCTGTGGATTTCCATATTCTGGATTGTATCTCGTTGAGAAATCCCGAGCATAGCCCGCTCCATAGCACGCTGAGCGACTTTGAGTCTTTTTATGAGGCCTAATACAAATATAAAGAATAATATAGAATCTATTCAAGAAAAGGAAAACTTGAAACAAAACCCTATATCAACCCGTCTGATCACTATGTTAAACTAAGGTACTAGTACTAGTAGTACCAAGTATAAAATTAATATATTCTTAGCTTGCGGCCGCGTTCCGATCCGATGGTAGATGATTGTATTGTGTTCAAACGATGTGTGAATTTGATAATACGTAAGTGCCCTTAAGTGGCTTATGCAGAATAAATGATTTGATTTAAGGTCAATTTCTCTCCCATTGTAGGAGAGGCTCGAGCCCGGCAGTGGCATATATGATATGAACTGAGATGATGAATCCCTTTCTTTTCCGTGTCTTAAAGGACTCTTGAGGATAATATACTGATAACATTTATGCAAGAGAAGGAAAACGCGATATAAAATCCTATGCCAAAAGGTTCACGATTTCACAAAAAAAGTGATAATATATATTAAAATTTAATTTATAACACAAATAATAATTTCCTCCGGTAACAGTAATAATACAACTCTCTGTTAGTACACCTCTCTGTAGATATAGTAAAAGATGACAAACACTGCGTGTAACCACTATATCAATTGGGTTAATTAACTCGAAGAATCTGTAGAAGAACGGGTGTAACCGACATAGCTCGCAGAATCAGCAAGTTGAAATGGTAATGGACAGGCCACATCGCTCCTCGAACCGACAACCGTTGGGAAATAAAGGTTCTCGAGTGGCGATCATGAATCGGTTAACGCTGCATAGGATGACCTCCACTAGGTGGACTGACGACATTTTCAAAGTCGCAGGGAACCGTTGGATCCAAGAGGCGCAGGGCCGTTCCGAGTGGCATTCTGGTGGGGAGGCCTATGTCCAACAGTGGACATTAGTAGGCTGATGGATGGATGGATGGAGGAGCTCAAGCATACCAACGAAGTACCCATACGAACTTAAATGATGACGTTGATGATGAGTAATATCTACGCTAGTCTGTGGGACGTAATTTTATTGTGATAAAGAATGTTAATAATAAAGCAGCAACATAAAGTTGTTGATAATTTGTATAAAATGTTAATCTGTCATAAAAAAATGCGTGATTACTGTAGAACACTCGGTTGGAATGAAGTTCCTTTCGTAGTATAATATTGTTGTTTGTTAAAAAATACAAATAAATAAATTACCAGCGTCTGAGTGAAAAGAATTAAATGTAACGCAGAAATATCTACTGATAATTAATTCATTGAAGGAACGGCAGGCAATTTCGTAATTAATATATTTTTTCCGGTTGTGAAAATAAACATTATATTGTACATAATTCAATACATCTTATTATAAACTTCATTAATATATTATCCAGGTAACTTATTGGCTGTCTTGCATCAATAACCCCGTTTCTATGACTGGCCATAGTCAATGGTATATGTGCTATGGATATCCGTCTACGCTATAGAAACGGTTGTAACGGCATACCTACACTTTTTCGTTTCGCCTCCGGGCGCCAAACTTGTGGCGTCCGATAAGGAACTCTGTTCCAAAAATATGTTTTGACATTAAATAAAATGTTTTTAAAATTGCTATAATAGTAAAAAATGCATTAATAGGAGAGGGAGCAGTATAATTAATTCATTATGTTATTCTATGTTATTTTAGGTAATAAATATGTTATTTTAAATAATTTTATTATTTAACGTTCCTAAAACAAGTTTGATAAAAAAATCAAATACGGGTTGGCACATTGAAATAAAACAATTTTTATGGATTATATCGCAATTTTTAATTTACCAACATATGAAAAGCATTCTTGGTCACTGAGCGTGCTTCGGACTTGGAGGACCTGTCCTAAAATAGTTTTATTTCTATCTGTAATACTCACGTAACTATTAGTCATCATTAGGGTTGATATATGTTACATGTTGAGTTTTACTTCAACATGGGATAAGATCTAAGCATTGCTTTAGAGCCCATCTTCAATCATCAATTTTTATGATAAACACGTCAAAGGAAGGGTTGGAGAATTATTATATTTTCCTTACCATTTCTGCATGGATAAAGCATACTATTATTTGTTAATCTGCCTAAGAAGTCTAGCTTAATATTTTCTCATGGGAAAATTGACCTACTTTGCCATGTTGATCAGATGGGTTGGTATAGACTTTTATTCTAATCGTGGTGCCCTTTTTTTTTACTTATTCTTAGGTTTTTTCCTTTAAGAGGTTCCAATAAGAACTAGAAAAAAGGTTTATCCTAATCCAAACGACTAATCGTGGTAGGACCACACTGTCGACATTTATCTGTATACAACCGCGGGCCGGTCCGTCCGGGGTAGTACCACACTCTCGCAGAAAATCGACGTCCGAGTAGTAGCAATTGTTACTGCGCTTCGTTCGGTGAGCGAGTGAGCCGGAAGCCCAACTTTCTGAGGGTGTTTGCGTGTGGAGGGTTTTGGTGGTGCCTTTGGTATCACCGAGCCTCAATGCACGCATTCACACTCCCTTCACTTTCTTCACGGTAGGCAGCGGCCTTGTAAATGAGCATGTCCATGAGCGGCAGCAACACTTACCATCAGGTGTACTGTTTGCTAGTCTGCCACTGCTTGCAATAAAAATAAAATGAGTTTTCATTCTCTTGTTATCTGCATATTCCTTTAGTGGTTTTTTAAAACACTCACGGGGAAGAAGCTGTTTAGCAATTATCAATCCTAAATAACCTTGAAACTCTAACTGAAATAAATAATACCTGTTGTATCATATTCTAACCACTAAATACATGAGGATTTCTAATTGCTTAATAGTCAATGGCAATGTAATTTTGAATCAAGGTTACTCAAGAGATCACAATTTTCTATCTTTTGTATACGAACGATTGAAAATTATGATCAGTTACACAACTGATCATAATGACACTGTACGTGATGACATTATATCCCTAGAGCCATACACTGACGGATACTGTTGAATATAAGCATCACCAGCGAGGGATAATACCATAACCTCTCGCTTGTTAAGTGCTATAAATCCAGGGAAATACTGCTGTCCGTGCCCCTGATTATATGTCTATTTTTTAGCTGTGTCATAGTGAAATATAAAATGAAGAATTGTTTAATCCATTCCAGCTATTTTTGAGATTTAATGAGACTAACAAACAACAAATAGTTTATATATGTATGATATACCAAAAAAGAAAAAGACTGAAAAACTGGAACCAGATATAAATAACTTTTGAGCGCATTGCAGCCCCAGCAACCTACAGCAATCCGTCAGCAAATGCTTGTATAATATTATAAGGCAGACTTGAGTTCGTAGGTATAGTTGCAGTCTTTATTTCATTACTGAAATAATTTGATAGCACAATTTGATACGGACGGAAAGAGATCAGGGTATTGGATCGACGATTTAACTTGTTCTCCGAAATATGAAATGAAATATGTATAATATGAAATTTGCATATACATAGATTTGAGATGTAGCTCGTACGTTGCATTTAATTTTTGACTGCACAGATGGCCTAGTGGTTCAAATATCGACGTATTGTGCCAAGTGTAGGTGCACCTAGACTTAGAACAACAAATTTGTGTCTGTTAGTTAAGTTTATAAAAAACAACGCAAGGATAATTTTCTTAGTGCAAAAGTATTGTTTTAATAAAAAAAATGGCAGTTATAGAGACTGCCGATAGAAGTGAAAATTTTTAAAAATATTAGTACATTTATTTAGTACTCACTATTGTACTGCACAATGATTTTTTAAATTAAATGATTCCAATAATAATCAAACAAAAATACTATTTCAACATTGCACAGTATATTTCAAATTCATTCAATTTCACTTAATATCTGGTTGACCGAGCTTTGCTCGGTATATTTTTATTGTATTTTTGCCGAACTTATTTAGATATATATTAATAAAAAATAAAAATTAAATAATAAAAAAAATATCAAAATTTACAAAAAGAGAATAATAATAACACCGAGATTCGATCCCACGTTGTTTGAATGCCAAAACAAAATAAAAAGAAAACTGGACAACTTCCCAACTGAGCTATTATAACTCTTGACGTTGACGGCGAAATTTGAATTCATATTCTTTTACAATTTAATGTATTGTTTTGCTCAAACCAAACACCGACAAAACAACATTTTCTATAAATAAAATTTAGCTAGATCGATTTTTTGGCCCCGAAACCTCTATAGTGTTTGCCAAATAGCATGGCAAAAGAGGTCATTTGGTGACCTTCACCACGATATCATCAAATCCAAGTAATTTATCGCTAATTCTATCGCTTTCCATACAAACCGTCTTATCGTTGTAATATCGTGGTGAAGGTGTCTAGACCGTACAGAGGTTGGGGTACTACGCCAGAAACCTCCGCGTGGTGTACCCTGGGCACGAGCGACAATTTCTTGGACTGCTCTCTGGAATTGTCGCTCGTGGCAAATATCTGGCCCGAGGGGGGGCCCAGTTTGTGGGATGCCCCAAATTCGCTCCATGCCCTCTAATTGTAGAGGGTATTGGACGCGAAAATTCGACGGGCTCAGTCACTCATTCGTTTGAGGACTGAGCAGGCATTTGCCAACCGCGACAAATCGTAGACCTGATTCTTGCTTCGGGACATTTGTCTTGAGGCCTAGATTCAGGAGCGAGGGTCTTGGCTTAACCGCCTGGACCGCGAGGAAGAAAACCTCTATAAAACAATCACCCAGAATCCTAAGTTCTGGCGCGCGGCGAGAGGATGCATGGCTGATGGGTTGTTCAGTCGTTAGCGCGCCCCCAGCCAGGGTACCTGCGGACCCCCTGTGTTGGGATACAAATGTACGCTTGCCCGGGTATCGGGATCTCTGCCCGGGTCGACCTTTATTTCTCCCATACTCGTGGGAATCGAATGGATTCTTCATACAATTTGGATGTAGATAGGAGGGGTGAGACGCCCAAAACCACCGACAGCGGGGAACCTATTAGTTCTCACGTTATAGCCCGGCCAAGCTACGGCAAAACTGGCCCAGAGGAGAGGGATGCCTCGTCCGACTGCAGCTCGGCTGCTAGTTCGGCACTTGAGGCCACAAGATCAGGCAAGGGGCCGGCAACACTCGAGGCCCCTAAAAAGAGAAAGAAGAGGAAGAACATGGGGACAGGAAAGGCTACGAGCGTAAAGAGGCGCGAGTTGGCCAGGCAGGAGCGGCTGGCTAGGGAGGCCGCTGCAGCCGCTCCGAGTGCTGACGAGGGCGGCAGTACTGCCGCAGGGCCGTCAGACACCGACATGTCGGCTGCTGAGACTGTCGGTGGGTCATCCCAGTCTCCAGCATCGGTCCTCGCGGCAGCCTTAGAGGTTGGGGAGGAGGCCCTCCCCTCGATGGTGCGGAAGCGCCCCCTGAATATGGGTGGCACATCAGGATCCGCCTCCGAGGGGAGTGGCGCTATCATGCCTCCTCCCAAGGTTCCAGCCTCTCATAGGGGGCGAGGGGCTGCAATGGTGGCGGCGAGGTCAGCGGCTCCGGCGTCGATCAGCCATACGCGGGGGACTGATGCCCAAAAGCGGGCGAATGAGGCGGCTGCCGCAAGAATGATGAGGGTGTTAGCGGACATACCTCCCACCGGCGCGACAGCTACTGAGCCCGCTGTAGGTATCGACCCCCCACCAACTAACGTGGCAACCCTGCAGGCCGAAAATACCCGCCTTAGTGGCGAGGTTTCGGGCCTGCAGGAGAAGAACAAGGCCCTACAAAAGGAGCTGTCGGCGGTGCAGAAGGCGAACCGCGAGTTGGCCAAACAAATGGCCGACTTGCGGCGCCAGGTCGCGCAGCTGGCGAGGACCGTGCCGCCGACAACTGCCGGCCCTGCCGACGCCCCCGTCATCCCCGCTGCGCCAACTCGCGCTGCGGCGAGTTCTCAGAGGGCCCAGCCAGCCGAAGTGGTCCCGCTGCCCGCGGTGGATGGCGTGCCGGACCAAACCATGCGCGCCGTAGTGGAGGTTGTTGGCAAAATGCTTGACGCGCGCATGGCGGCTCTGGAGCAGAGACTGTCCCTGCCTCCGGAGCCCCGTCTCCGGCCGCCGCTTGCTGCGGACAGGCCGAAGGCTGCGGCGTCAGCTACTACCGCGCTACCCTGCCAGGGCGGGCGCGTGGGAAGCTACGCTGCGGCCGTTGCTGGGCCGAAAACCAAAGGACCCGCCGCGAAGAAGAAGGTGGCACCGGCTCTTGCCAAGGACGGACCTAAGCCGCCGCCGGCAACTGCATCGTCGGCGGCGGCCACCGTAGCCGCGACCGCGACTGCTGCGCCTAGCGACCCCGTTGCCCCCGAAGAGGGTTGGCAGACGGCTGAGCGCAGCCGAAAAAGTCGCGGCCAGAAGAGGAGAGCGGAGGCCAAAAGCGCCGCCAATGCCTCCGCTCCCAAGGCAGGAGCCGAAAGCAAGAGGTCGCGCAGGAGGCTCCGGCCGCCGAAGTCAGCCGCGGTGGTGATCACCGTGCTGCCTGAGGCCGCCGAAAACGGCCTCAGCTATGAGGCCGTCTTACGTCGCGCCCGGCGGGAGCTTGACGTCTCCGATTTAGGAGGCGTCGAAGCCAGGACCCGCAAGGCCCGGACAGGGGCTCGGATTCTAGAGTTCCCTGGGGCCGAGGGCGCCAAGACGGCCGATAGCATGGCGGCCAAGTTGAGGGGTCTGTTCGCAGAGGAGGATGGCGTCAAAATCGCCAGACCCGTAAAGTGCGCAGAACTACGCGTCGCGGGTCTGGACGACTCCGTGACGGTGGATGACATCCGGGAGGCCATCGTCTCGAAAACCGGGTGTCCCGTGGACACCGTCCGAATTGGCGCCATCCGCCCTGGTCCGGGCGGCGTCGGTGCTGCCTGGGTGCAGTGCCCGGTGGAGTCGGCCAAGCAATTGGCCGGCTCAGGCAGGCTCCTCGTGGGCTGGAGCTCGGCGCGGGTGACCGTGCTGGAGTCCCGGCCTGCAAGGTGCTACAAGTGCATGGCGGTCGGACACACTCGGCCGACATGCACTAACTGCTTTGACTGCAGCGACCTTTGTTTCCGCTGCGGTCAACCCGGGCATAAGGCGGCATCGTGCGCCGCCACTCCCCACTGCCCCGCGTGTGCGGCGGGCAATAGGCCCGCCAAGCACCGCATGGGGGGCAGGGAGTGCAGACCCCCGGCTTCGGCCCCAAAGGGGCGGAGCGGCCCGACGACCCCAGCCGCTCCTGCCCCTAGCGCGACCCGATCGCCCGCCAGCGTGGAGGAGGTAATGGATACGGCCCACTAATGGCGGCCGAATCTTACCACCTCCTGCAGGCCAACCTCAACCACGCCGCCGAGGCACAGGATGTTTTCCTGCAAGCCATGGCGGAGTGGTTGATCGGTGCAGCCGTAGCCGCGGAGCCGTACGTGGTGCCTGACCGGCCCAATTGGCTGGGCAGCAGTGACGGCTCTGTGGCAATCGTCGCCTCCACGTCGTGGCATTTCCCGCCCTTGCTGCTCAAGGACAGGGGCGATGGGTATGTCGCGGCGGAATGGGGAGAGGTTACGCTATTTGGTGTTTACTTCTCCCCTAACAGGAGCGCGACGGATTTCGGGGCCTTCCTCACCATCCTGGGGGCCTCGATACGGCGACTGGCACCGCGCCAGGTCTTCGTCATGGGGGACTACAACGCCAAGTCCACGGCGTGGGGGTCCCCCAGGACGAATGACCGCGGGCGGGCGGTCGAAGAGTGGGCGGCGGCACTGGGCCTCTGTTTGCTGAACAGGGGCTCGGTGCAAACGTGCGTGCGGCAGCAGGGCGGGTCGATAGTGGACTTGTCGTTCGCTAGCCCTAATGTCGCAGCACGTGTGAGGAGCTGGTGCGTCCAGGAGGAGGTTGAGACCCTATCCGACCACCGATACATCCGGATAGAGGTCTCCCGGACCCTCCTGGGGCCCAGCAGGGGTCACATGGCGGACGGAGCTCCCGCGTTTCCGCGGTGGGCTGTGGGTCGATTGGATCGGGACCTGTTGGCGGAGGCAGCCATCGTTCAGTCGTGGCTGTCCTCACCGCCCCAGGCGGACGGGGTGGATGCCGAGGCTGGCCGCATCCGCTGTGCGTTAACGCAGATCTGCGATGCGGCCATGCCCCGTGTGCGGCGTCTGCCCCCGAAGAGTGCGGTCCCCTGGTGGTCCCGAGAATTGGCGGACCTTCGGGCCGCGTGCATACGTGCCCGGAGGGCCTACACCCGCAGCCGAGCGCGTCACCGCGACGCTGAGCGGGAGGTCCAGCTGTACGAGGCTTACCGCAGTGCGCGGTCTGCCTTCAGGCTGGCCGTCCGTACCGTCAAGGACGTTAGTCGGCGGGAGATGCTGGACAGTCTCGAGCGTGACCCCTGGGGTCGCCCCTACCTCGCGGCGCTGAACAAGCTCCGCGGGCGGGGCCCCCCCCTCACCGAGACTCTCCAGCCCAGCCTCCTCACCAGAGTTGTCGAGGACCTCTTTCCACGGCGGGTGGAGCACACGCCCCCGGTCATGGCTTCGCCGGACAGCGACCGGGAGGCCGACGATGAAAGTGCTCCGCCCATCACGGAGCCGGAAATGGGGGCGGCGGTGGCGCGTATGCGAGTCAAATCCACCGCCCCAGGGCCCGACGGTATTCCGAACCGTGTGCTGGCCCTGGTCCTCGAGCATCTGGGACCACGCCTCAGGGGACTGTTCGACGCCTGTTTGACGTCCGGGCAGTTCCCTGGGTGCTGGAAAGAGGGGAGGCTGGTTCTCCTGCCGAAGCCGGGACGGTCTCCCGAGTCGGCCTCGGCCTACAGGCCCATCGTGCTGCTCGATGATGCGGGCAAGCTGCTGGAGAGGGTGTTGGCTGCCCGCATCGAGCGGCACCTTGTCGGGGTTGGGCCCGATCTGTCCGACGCCCAGTTTGGTTTTCGGAGGGGGCGTTCGACGATCGCGGCCCTGCTGCGCCTGAAGGCCGTGGTAGCGGAGGCCGTCACCGGCGGAGGAGTCCTATTGGCGGTGTCCCTGGACATCGCTAACGCCTTCAACAGTCTGCCATTCAGCTGCATCAGGGAGGGGCTAAGGTACCACGGGGTGCCCGTGTACCTCAGGCGGCTGGTGGCAGACTACTTGGAGGGGCGCAGTGTCCTCTACGTTGACCGAGTAGGGGACGTTGTGCGAACGCCCATGACGTGCGGTGTCCCACAGGGGTCGGTTCTGGGTCCGACCCTGTGGAACATCGGCTACGACTGGGCGTTGAGAGGAAGCCTCCCACCCGGGCTGGGCGTAATTTGCTACGCCGACGATACACTCGTCACAGCCCGGGGTGGGACGCTCGAGGAGGCGGCACGCCTGGCAACTCTCGGCACCGAGGAGATTGTCAGGCGGATCGAAGCGCTGGGGTTGAGGGTAGCCCTGGAAAAGACGGAGGCCCTTTTGTTCCATGGCCTCCGTACCGCCGGGCCTCCCGCCGGCGCTTCGATCACCGTGAATTCGGTCACCATCAGCATCCAGGCCCACATGAAGTACTTGGGCCTGGTGCTCGACGGGCATTTTTGGTTCCGGGAGCATCTCCATCGACTTGTTCCCCGGCTTGTCGGCGCGGCGTCCGCCCTTTCGCGGCTGATGCCGAATGTGGGCGGACCCAGTGCTACGTGCCGACAGCTGTACGTGGGGGTGATCCGGTCGATGGCCCTGTACGGCGCACCGGTGTGGGCGGGGTCCCTGACCGTCCGTCTTAGGGCCCTCCTGTGGCGACCACAGAGGGTCATGGCGATCAGGGCCATACGGGGTTACCGCACGGTGGCGACGGAGGCAGCGTGCCTCCTGGCCGGAACCCCCCCGTGGGACCTGGAGGCGGAGATGCTCGCCGACATTTATCGGCGGGTGTCGGAGACGCGCGCCCGCGGCAGCATGGTCTCCATTGGGCAGTCCGGCTGGAGAGTCCTCGGTACGGTGTCAGGACTGTCGAGGCCCTCCGGCCGGTGCTGATGGAGTGGTTGGAGCGGACGCACGGGGTGCTTTCCTTCCGACTGGTGCAGGTGCTGACGGGGCACGGTTGCTTCGGGAAGTACCTGCACAAGATTGTCAGGAGGGAGAGCACACCGTCCTGCCACCACTGCAGTTGCGACGAGGACACGGCGCAGCACACGCTCGAGGAGTGTGCTGCATGGGAGGGGGATCGCCGTGAACTCGTCGCAATTATCGGTGCCGACCTGGCGCTGCCGACCATCGCCAGGGAGATGCTCGTCAGCGTCAGGAACTGGGACGCGGTCGCCGCCTTCTGTGAGGCCGTAATCTCACGGAAGGAGGCGGCGGATCGTGTGCGAGTAGAGCTGCTATTCGGCGACACGTTCCGCCGCCGGCGACTCGGGCGGCGCAGGCGCGAGTATCTGCGCCTAATGCCGCCCTAGCCGAGGCCGCGGGTGATCGGACCGGGGAATTGTCCGTCACCCGCGGAGAGGCTGACCGCGCGACGGCGACCGACGTCCCAGTACGTCGAGAGGTGAGGATACCCGAAAGGGTATTCCGTCGGGCCGACCACTGACGACAAGTCACATCTGCTCCGGTGGTCGGCCCAACAACGAGGTGACGTGGGTACGGGTGGGTTATGGGCCCGCGCGCCGTCCTTTCATCGCCCCGGACGGATTGGACCGCGCGTGCGCTTACCATAGCCCACCCATAAAAAAAAAAAAAAAAAAAAAAAAAAAAAAAGACCGTACAGAGGTTACAAACATTTGTCTGCGTGTAATTTGTTTAGAATTTTAATTAAGAAATTATTAAACACCTACACGTGCAATAATAAAGCATATATACACGTTACCTACCTTACCACTGCCCTAGCATGAAACTTATAACTAACCTATCTTAAGGCTAACTTTTTGTTAAATACGTAAGGTGAGGTAAAATAATATACTAAAATAATTTATTTATGACTTTACAAAAATCTATAGTTCTGAACTGTCACTTCCACTACTGTTACTATCACTGCTGTCTGATACATGAATTATGAATGCATCAATCTTTCGGTATATACTGTCATCGAGGCCCATCATTTTTTTTTTCAATATCTTTTACGTGCTCCACATGGAATGTCAAACAAAATGGCGACTGGGCCACACGACGCCACTGATCTCGTACACATGACGCTAAAATCAGTTATGAAAAGATTTTATGTTTGATACACATAACCTAAAATCTTGCATCTACTTGTGCGATCCTTTAGGTTTATTACACCTGACGGTAAAATGAGTTGAAAGAAATGTGTCATAACTTAAAACTTGGCATTTTCTGGGCGTTACATAATTCTTCAAAGCTAATTACGTATTTAACTATATTATATTGAATTTATATAAATATTCTCGGTACTTTAATTTTAATGTTACTTAAAAACTTTTGATTTTCAGACATTTGAAAGTAATTTGGCATTGTTATCAATGATATTATTTATATAATAATGAAATGTCACCAGTTACAGGTTAATCTGGTAATTTAAAGCAATGAAATACATGATTATAGGATATTAAAAACATATATTTCCTATGGTAATTTTACTAGATTTCGTAAAATTTTGAGTTGTGCTGTTTGTAATGTTGCTTCCTTGTAGGCCTCTACCAAGAGAATTTTGCGATACAACTGTTCGATAGATTTGTATGGTAAGCGACAGATTTTTTGCATTTTAAGATATCGTGGTGAAGGTAGGTGAAGGTCGTCTTTTGCCACGTTATCTGGCACTGAGTATAGTATCAAAATCGTTGGCGCCGTTTCCGAGATCCGAGAATATATATATATATTAATATATATAATATGAAAAGCGATGACAAAATTGAAAACTTTACATGTCTCTAATTTCTTAACGAATCGATATTTTTCGTTCGAATTTTTTTTATGGGTTCCTACCACCATTGCCTAGCTCCCTTTTGACCAGTTGCCCCATAACCTGATACACCCTGTTTATATATATATATATATACATATATACGTATATATACATACATACATATATATATATATATATATATATATATATATATATATATATATATATATATATATATATATATAAGAATTGCTCGTTTAGAGATATAAGATAAGCACTATATATCAGTTGTATAGCTACAGGTATACTTCTATATGCATGTCGGTGAACGCGAACGGACGAAATTTCACCCATATAAAAAGTGTCTAAGACGTACAGCACACTGCGTGTGCGCTAGTCATGAGCATGTCGGTTACGCGAACCCATGATACTTTCCCCTGCCAGAAAGTGCCCAACGCAGCTAAAGGAGTTTTCACTTCAAAAAACGTTATTATTTCGAAGGCCGTAGTTTAACTGGTAATCCCAGCATTTTGGTCCTCATTACGATGGGCTAACACAGCTTATATACTATAATAACTATATTGCGATAAGGTAGATGGTATGTATAGTGGACGGATAACGTCTACAGAAATGCCGATTTTATTAATTATGTACCACAAATTTTAATGAATAAATTTTGTAAATAAAAGGTTGTTTCACATGTAATTGTTTCAGTATAATTAATAATGAACATGTTTTTAAATATGTGTATTATGAATTAAACCAGTTTGGATTGCGTGTGGTTTTATTAATTAAACGAGTGTATGATTATATATGTAAGTATATGGACGGTTTTTAATTTTATATCTGGGAACTGTGTTTGCTCTGACGTAATTCGATTTTATATAATTGTGGTATATAAAGAATTAGTCTATCTGCCATCTTTCAAAGATAGACTAAGGTATGGTAAATCTTATAAGCTTTTCACATTAATAATACACTATATTCCCTAAGAAGGTTGACGTCGCCCTAGCCGAGGCCGCGGGTGACTGGACCGAGGAGTTAGTCTGTGACCCGCCGAGAGACCGACCGCGCGACGACGACCGACGTTCCCCAACAGCGGGAGACCGTCGGTCGGGGAGAGGGTACTACTTAAAGGGTATTCCGTCGGGCCGACCACTGACGACAAGTCATCCTGTTCCAGTGGTCGGCCCAACGACGAAGGCGACGTGTCACGGGTGGATTACGGGGCCGTGCGCGCCGCCCCTCTGTCGCCCCGAACGGAGCCGGGCGAGGGTGCGTTGACCGTAGCCCACACTCCACAAAAAAAAGGGCGGTTGGCGTCAATCAACTGGTCATAAAACTATTGCCAGTAACTTTTGAAATATGTATTATAAAAGAAGAATACATATTGAATCGAACCCAAGAAATTGGGTTAAGAGTAAGGTGATGCTGTTTTTAAGAATAATATCTGGTTGACCGAGCTTCGCTCGGAATATTTTTATCGAATTTATTTAGATATATATTAATAAAAAATAAAAAATAAATAATGAAAAATATATAAAAAATTACAAAAAGAGAATAATAATAACACCAAGATTCAAACCGACGCTATTTAAATGTCAACAAAATCAAAATTAGAACCTGATAACTTCCCATCTGAGCTATCGTAACTCATGACGTTGACAACGAAATTTGTATTCATATTCTTTTAAAATTTAGTGTCATTGTTTGTTTTGCTAAAAACACGAACAAAACAACATTTTCTATAAATAAAACCTAGCTAGATTGATTTTTTGGACCCGAAACCTCTAGTATGCCAAGTTTCAACAAAATCGTTGGAGCGGTTTCCGAGATCCTGAATATATACAAGAATTGCTCGTTTAAAGATATAAGATGAATGTATCAATACTCATTACTTTTCTATGCGAGGCGCGAAAATCGCGAGATCATCGGACAGCAGCGGTCTCCTGGGAATCTCATGACAGGATGTGTGATGGGAAACCCGCATGTTAAGCGTCGAATGAGATAACCCAACTTTGGTGAGTGGTGATTCGTTAATAGAAAAGTATACGTGCCTTGGCATTGAAGACAGGACGCTTCACGCTTAATGATCCAGTAAAAAGGATGGAGAGAATCCATGTTAGAGAGAAAGATGGAGAGAATATATGTTGAAGTTAGAAGTCACGATAGATAGATTGTTATTGTGAGGCCGAATACTATAAAAAAAGTGGAGAGCACACTGTGTAATTTAACTATTACGTCATATCCGAACATAACGGCCTTCATGATATTTTTTTTAAAGCATTTGTTCCTTATGTGCAATTATTTGAGAGGGTACTCCCTCGGGGTATTCCGTCGGGTCGACCACTGAAGTCAAGGAACTCTGCATCGGTGGTCGGCCCAACGAAGAAGGCGACGTGCTATATGGGCGGGTTGCGGGTGTTCATACTTACAGCCCTCTGTCGCCCCGGACGGAGCCGGGCGAAGAGGGCGCCAGCCGTAACCCACCCAAAAAAAAAAGTGCGATTATTTATTATAATTTGTCCATCTAGTTTTATTCTACATATTTTTGTATAGTTGATAATTTGTATATTATTTTTAATACCTAAATTTTGAGGTTTAATAAACAAACAGGGTCTTAGTAGACAAGCGTCTACTACTATCAATCGACAGTAGAAAAAAAAACTGTAATTAGAGTTTTCTTTGAAAAAACCTACTACCTGTAGTCCTGTATATCGCTTATCAATAAATTATCATAATGGGAAAAAAAGACTTAGTGCGATATATCGCTTTTCACTTCACCAAACTTAACGCTCTGGCGTACATGCGGCCTAAGAGTAATGGACCATTTACCATAATTATCCATTGGCGAGCACATTCCGGGGATGTGTACACAAAATTATACACTGCACGAAGCCGAGTGCCGGCGTCACGTACACAGTTATAAATTTTATCAAGGCTATTTGTGCGTCCACTCTTTGGGAATTAATTTTTATTTACCACTCGTTCTGCTATTTCGCCGGTAGTGTACGTGGAGTACTATTTAAGTACTTTTTTATATTTGTATAATGGTTATTATTTTTGAAGTCCTTATATTTATTGCATAATTTCAAAGATTAGGATAGCAGAGTATTCAAAACACTGTATTGAATTCGAAACAATGATAAGTCAGTAATGTGATCTTATTTCAATGGTCACTATCACTTTTTTTCCTTGTCAATGACGTAACAAGAAATTAAGAGCTATTATGTTAAATTGCATTAAGAGAAAGATCTATTCTTGATAAACTGTAGGCTAACCCACCTAGCCAGCTTAGTATAATAGACACATTTCTTTCCCAATATGAAGGAAACTTTGAAGGATTTTGAGCTGAGAAGAATAAGTTCGACAATTATGAACATCCACAATATTACCGAGTTAGATGTCCAGTTTGAGATTATAAAATTTAAAGCAAAAGTGTCTAGTAATAGTATTTACGAAGAAATTAATAGTATTTTGGCATTTAAACATCTCAGCCTATATATGTCTTATTGTTGGGCTCAGGGCTCCGTCATAATGGGAGGGGAATTGACCTATTACTCCACGCTTGTCAGATGTGTTGGAATAGGGTTTTGTTTCGAGTTTTCCTTCTCTTGCATAGATGTTATATGCTTACTACATCCCTTAGTCGTCTTTTACGACATCCACGGACAGAATAGGTACGTGAATTGTATTCTTACTCCGTCACCGTAAAATTAAAAATAAAAATTATTTAAAATTATTTTCTGGTCCCGACTGCACCCTAAAATAGTCAAATTTATCAACATAATTCAACCTATAGCCGTCCACTGTTGGAACCAGGCCTTCCTCATGTTTCGCCACAAAGTAGGGTCCTATACCACCTGCATTCAACGACGTCCAGCAACTTTCACCAGTTTGTTAGTCCAACGAAATAGTTAAAATAAGAAGCCAAAATTATGAAATATTCAGGAATCTAGAATTATTATAGACCTTTTGGATTAAGGAACTAGAATAAAATTAGACCAGTCTATCACTGACATGCTACTATATTCGATAGTTATACTTTGTATAAAATTATTTGGTGATTATATTCTCCTGCTCGGCAATGGGATGAGTATATAGTTGTTGCCATCTTTTATACGCCAATATTTGGTTCAGGAAAATCCAGAATAATAGGTACTATGGAAAGCAGCCTTCTTGTTGGTCACAGGTTAGAAGAGTTATATAGGGTCTTATTTCGAACTAGCAACCCGCCCTCGCTTCGCTTCGGTTATAGGTTATAGTCGTTTTATCCGCGTAGTTCCCGTTCCCGTGGGAATACCGGGATAAAATATAGCCTAGTTTACGCCCTGACATTATAGCTTTCCATTGGTGAAATAATTTTTGAAATCGGTCCAGACGTTTTGAAGATTACCCGGAACAAACAGACAGACAGACAGACAGATAAAAATTTTTTAATTGCTATTTTAGGCATAGTTATCGTGCAAATAACCGTGTGAGCATGAAAAAAGTCTATTATTTTGACATTACAAACAGACACTCCAATTTTATTTATTGGTATAGATTTATGCCTTTTGCCGTTGTGATGTCTGCTTGCGCCCCTTATTCGTCTCTTATACCTACTCACTAACAGCGATGGGTTGGTGGTAACAATTGTATTCTTACTTCGTCACATTTTTTTTTTTTTTGAAGTGTCAGCATACATGTCGTCTATTCCGATCAGGGCGACGAAAGAGCGGCACGGTACCCCATAACCTTCAGTATAAGGGGGCACCCTTCGCCATTGAGACGACCAGTACTTCGTCACCATGTGGATAATATTATTTAACATATTATTATTATTATTTTAGGGTCTTATTATAAATTATTGTACTTTTTATTTTAAAGCAATAAGCGGGTGTAGAATTTGCAAGATAATACAAATTTGTTGTGATAAAATTGCCTATTAAAGTATCAACAATACATTTTAGATTTAATTTAGTCCGATAATAAGTTTATTTAAATTTGAATTAAAGTTATCTACGTATAAGAACTTAAAATAGTATTGATAGTAATTACAATTCGTATGATTCCATGCGGTGATGGAGTAAGAATACAATTCAGAGAAGGAAAACTCGAAATAAAACCCTATGCCAACCCGTCTGATTAGCGTGGTATAGTAGGTCAATACCCCTTCTATTATGGAGGAGGCTCGAGCCCAGCAGTGGGATATACATGAGCCGAAATGACTATACGTTAGAAACTACATATATTTGATAGAAAGTGCTATAATGCTTAATCTATACCAATAAATAAAATTGGAGTGTCTGTTTGTAATGTCAAAATAATAGGATTTTTTCATGCTCACATGGTTATTTGCACGACACCTATGCCTAAAATAGCGATTAAAAATTTTTGCCTGTCTGTCTGTCTTTCTGTCTGTCTTTCTGTCTGTTTGTTCCGGGTAATCTTCAAAACGGCTGAACCGATTTCAAAAATTCTTTCACCAATGGAAAGCTATAATATCAGGGCGTAAACTAGGCTATATTTTATCCCGGTATGCCCACGGGAACTACGCGGGTAAAACGACTAAAACCGAAGCTAAGCGAGGGCGGGTTGCTAGTATTAAGTAAATTGGAATGACCTGTGACCTAAATAATATCGGCATCGAATTGACTATAAACGATAATTAACAGTCGAAGCTAAATGAAATTGAAGCTAGATAGAGATTTAAATCAGAATGTCGGTTATATGATGGATTGAGTATTGCACCGTGGGAATTAACTCTTATTAACTGCTAAATGATTTATGGGAATTAATGGTGACTGGTACGCCAATTGGAAGAATTATTAGGGTTGATGTTAAGTGGTTTTGATTAAGTGAGTTTTAGGGTTGACTCTGTTTATGTTGGAAAGTTCTGGCGATGATATTACTAATTAGTCAATTTGTATAATAAATGGACTAAAATATTTATTAATTTCTGGAATATTTTTCGTGTGGTAACGGAGTTGGAATACAATTCGTCAACCCCTTACATTGTCTGTCAATGTCGTACAACTAAGGCATGTGATAGGTATATAACATCTGTGCAGGAGAAGGAAAACGCGAAATAAAACCTTATGTCAATAAGTCTGGCTGGTGTGGAGGAGGCTTGAACCCAGCAGCGGGACGATATACACTAAGAGGGATATATGAAGTTAGAGTTTAATTTAATACAGAATTTTTTCATGTATTTGGCGATTTAGTAAGATACAATTCGCCACCCCATTTCTAACTCGTGGGTATCGTAAAAGATATAGGTAACTGAGGGATATAATATGCAGATAATATATATCCATCTAGTAAGAGAAGGCACACTTGAAATAAAAACCTCACCCGTCTGACCAGTGTGGTATAGTAGTAGGTCAATTTCCCTTTCATTGCGGAAAAGCCTTGAGACTAGCAGTGAGACGTGTGTGAGTAGAAATGGCGACGGCGATGATGAGACCAG
Source organism: Lymantria dispar (assembly GCA_032191425.1). Classification (NCBI taxonomy): domain Eukaryota; kingdom Metazoa; phylum Arthropoda; class Insecta; order Lepidoptera; family Erebidae; genus Lymantria; species Lymantria dispar. Next base: position 15,230,618 of record CM063459.1, read on the forward strand.
AGCACTTTTTTAAATAACACTCTTACTATATAAATATAATCAATAACGAACACATTTTAGACCCAGACTAAAAAAAATCCGTAGAGGATCGCGCAAAAAACATCCGCTGTAGGTCCTGAACCCCGCACTTGGTTAGGAAGGTCGAAACTTTTACCATACTGCCGTTTGTGTAGTCAAATTGTAAAAAAGTACATATAATCACGCCTCTTTTCCATAGGGGTAGGCAGGAACCACTTCCTTCCACTTGCTACGATCTTGACATACCACTTTCGCCTCGTCCACATTCATTAATCTCCTCATACATGTGCTTCGGTTCAGGGTACTCCTAACCTGGCCTTTCTTAAGAACGTCCCCGATTTGATTGTGGAACGTCCGCCTCGGTCTTCCCCTTCCAACACTTCCGTTCACATTCACCTTATAAATTCTCCTTGTTAGTCTCCTTTCATTCATTCTCTCTACATCATCATTGTAAAAAAGTATCCAACTTTTTTCGAGCACCTAGTTATAAGTTATTTATGTCGTCGCCAATTTTTCTCAACCGTATTATGGAAAAATAATCTTACTATTTTATACATGAAAATTTGTATATCTTTAAAAATATTTCAATGTTTTTACATGTCAGGTTTATGCCTTCGCCTTAACAACTATCGTTATATTTTTGGCAATTAATACATTGGCTTCATAAATTGTACAGTGAAGTCCATTCTTTTGAAAGAGTTGAATGTATGTAGGCCCTTTGTTAGCTTTTCGCTTAAAATATTCCATTCATGCATCAGTCGTAAGACGGCCACCATTGGACATTTGTCGGTGAAAAATAGAGTATAAATGACTATTAACACATTTGTCACGTGAGTTAGCGATTGCAGTAGGTATTATAAGTTTCCAAGCATAGTGGCGTTCAATCTCCTGGTGATTATTTGGTCGGTTGTTACGACTGCCACGGGCAAATAAATAATAATGACACATTGTAATTTTAATCTATTATTTAAATTTAAATGAGTAGTCCCGTAGAGCCACTTACATATTGTCAATTTATACCTTATAACTTGAATAAATCCAGATAACTAGCACTAGATCAAAAGACGATAGCACTGAGAAGTTCCAGCAAACAACTGCGGATTTGTCTAATGCACGCCTGATAACGTGAAGCGCTGAGGTAGTGCATTCATCATCATCATCATCATCTCAGCCTATATACGTCCCACTGCTGGGCTCGGGCCTCCTCCATAATGGAAGGGTAATTGACCTACTATACCACGCTGGTCAGACGTGTTGTTATAGGGTTTCATTTCGAGTTTTCCTTCTCTCGCATAGATGTTATATGCGCTTTATATTCCTTAGTCGTCTCATACGATCACCCACGGGCAAGATAGGGGGTGGTGAATTGTATTCTTACTCCGTCACCACACGGAAAGGTAGTGTATTATTTTTACATTTCCAATTTCTTTTCTATAAAATAAATAAATAAAATTCAATACGATATGGCCTTTTAAATCAAGATATAATGTAATTTTTAAATATATAATGCTAAAGATTATGGCTGCACCAGTGTGCCTACTCTTGAATCTCGATTCCAATCCTTAATCCAATCGCAGATTGAATTTGAGCAAATTTGGTTCAAATTTGGTTGATTGGAATCAAATTCGGTGGATTTTTTTTTAATCTAAATGAATTCAACTCTCGTCAATTAAGTCAAATATTTGCTGCTCCCGACGTGATTTTGACGTAGTATAAAATCGTTAATGTTAATGCACAATTAGAAGAAAATGTCTTTGTGGTGATCAAGCTCGATAACATTTTTTTAATTTAAAGTAAGAAAATACGGCATATTTGGTGAAAATAACAACGGCAAACGCGAATAATTCATTCTCGACTTTGTTCAAGAGTACCAAATATAAGTTTGGTGAGATTGGAATTGAATCGGATTCGAAATTAGAATTGATTTCAAGAGTAGGCCCACTAATCTTTAAGTGGCAGCCGATCTCGATTTAGGTACCTAATAGAACTATTGCCAAATAGATATAATATTCATCATCATCACAGCTCATTTACGCCTCACTGCTGGGCTCGAGCCTACTCCACAATAGGACTGAAATTCATATATTCTACCGCGTTGGTCAGACGTGTTGGTATAGCTAATGATTTTTGATGTTTACGCGAGTATTACACACATTGTAAATAAAACTTCTTTACGGATTATATCACGTTTGTATTTGATTTTCGATTGCCCGATGTTTCAAACACTTTACAAGCTTGAGATATACTATATAGGTAATATCTGTTAATTTTTAAAAGATCGTTTAATGAAAGAAGTGAGCGCGTTGTCGTTTCAACCCATTAACTTCTCGCTAATTAAGGACCCTTTGAAGAATTCGTCGGACGCTTCCGTCACCCTTTTCACAATCTTGCACCTCAATTATCCAATACAATCACATTTTTACATAAAACTTGAAAACCAATTAAAGCACCAAAGCTGTATTCGGTACTTGAAAATGAATTTATAATATCCAAAATATTCAATTTACTGTCATTGCCAGGGGTTTCGTGAAGATCTTAATGGAAATATCAGAGTATCAAAGGCTGCCGGTATCGAAGTAATGTCAGTAATCAAAGTTGTGCACAAATTCTTAACGTTCTCAAGCCGCTGTCGGAAACCAATCAAGCTCAGTTTCGTCGAGGATATAATAATAAACGTGATTATAATTAAGTTATTACTAAGACTCAACCGAACTAAAAATTAACAAAGACCTTGAAGAATCTAAGAACTAATGTAAATATGAAAGTGATTACCTACAATTGGTTTGATATTTCCTTTATACAAGTTAATGTATAGATAAAAATTATACACAATAATATTTAATACATTAATTTATTATCCGTGTGGTGACGGAGTAAGAATACAATTCGCCACCTCCTATCTTATCCGTGGATGTCGTAAAAGATGACTAAGGGATAAAGACCTTCGTCATCTTATTAAAATATACATATAGTATCTATGCAAGAAAAGAAAAAATCGAAATAAAACCCTATTCGTCTGACCAGCGTGGTGAAGTAGGTGGTAAGTAATAATTTCTCTCGTTGTGCAGGAGACTCCAACCCAATAGTGGGACCTATGTGAGCTGCAATTATTATAGATTCATTCAATTATAATAATAACCAAAATGGATGTCATTAGGTAAAAAATGAAACAGCATTTTTCATTTAACAGCAGGCGACAATAATATTTGTATTTTTTATATTATTTATAACTATGGTAAAATACAGTCCATTACTTTACGAAGTTATTAGCACCGTCCTCGTAATCAACGATAAACCATAATTATTATATCTATCGAGGATTCGGGGGGCGCCGTGCTGTATCGCTATCAGATCGGTGGCACATCGCGGTGGAATAAAATAATACTTCGGATGGCTACTTTTAAACTGTATTCAACAATTAGCGTTAACACTTTTCTATCATAACCACTAACTACACGGATACCGACAGCTAACTTACAAGTTAGAGAAACGCGGTGAATTTAATACAACACGGCAGCAACAAAGACCGCTCGCCCTCAAGTCTCGCTCTCAACTGAGTATTCAACGGACCGCTCTCAATAAAGAAAGCTCGGTAATATTTCAAACGTTAACGGTCAAACGACAAACATCAAAAATCATTGCCAACGTTGTATCAAAAACACCCAAGTATAATACTTGACGTTGCCGTAATCGATTGATTCTTAAAAACTATCAAGATATGGCGCCAGAGGTAGTGACGCTGCGACATATCAATTTGACCTTATCCCGACTTGTAAAAGGTCGGTACATCACGTTTCCTTATTTTAATATATGTATGTAAAAACAAATCTACTCAAATCCGCGGTACATCCCAACAACAACAAGACATATGGATCGCACAATGTATTATATGAACTGATAATAGCACGTTTAGTATAAATATGTTCATCCAAAAAAAATATATCAGAATTAAGGACCGAAATTATTAGGCAGCATATTAAATGCAACAATTAAAAGCCACTGGAACATTTGGCGATAATAAAAGACTTGACTATTGTTTAAATAGATAGCAAAAACATTTCAAGGAGCTAACAGTAAACTTGGAACTTCAGAAAGAAGTCATTAGCGAAGTTAAAGTGAAGTTTCTTGCCCTGGGGAAAATAAATATTCCCAGAGTCAACGGATAACAATTGCACTCTTGTTGTCTTTTTGACAAAATTGTTTAACGTATAAGCATCCTGGTGACACTGATGTGATTTATTGCCTTGTTTTATGTTTGAAATTGTTTGATATATATTAAAAAAAATTAACAAAGTTTAGCTTATAGAGTTTGAATAATTATTTACTAGTAGTGAAACGGAAATCTATAGAAGAACGACCACGTGGTAATAGTAATTGGCAAGCTACATCGGTCGTCAAACCGACAACTGTTAGGAAAGAAAAGTTCTTCAGTAGTGACCACGAATCGGATGTAGCAACGTAGGACATAGGACCTATTACTCGGTTGTCTGACGATGTCTTGAAAATCGGCAGGAATCGTTAGATGCAAGTGCCACACGACCATTGCGTGTGGCATGGTCGTGGGAGGCCAACAATGTACATCTATTGGCTGTAGATGGATGGAATAATTAAGCGTATTAGTTTCATGAAAAATATGCCTATAAACAAATGCACTATATTGTTGACATTAGGGTCATCCTACTAACTTGAAGACAATCCCACTGAGTTTCTTGCCGGATCTTCTCAGTGCGGTCGCGTTCCAATCCGGTAGTAATTTAAGGTAAAATGTAAAAAAAAAAATACAGTATGTAAGTGCCCTCACGGGATTTATACATAATAAAGGATTTGAATTTGAACCATAAGCAAACCACATAGAGTTCTTTAGTGGCTAAAAGCTTTGTGCCTTGCAAAGTACGCAGTTGTAAACATCAACCGATATCCAAATTGTAACAAAGATGATAAATGAACAGCATTATTAGTTAGAATACTATGTAATGTAGGAAAGAGAAGAGAAAGAGAAGGAAAACTTGAAGTAAAACCCTATACCAACCCGTTTGAGCAGGGTGGTATAGTAAGTCAATTTTCCTCTTCTTGTGGTCCTCCACACTGAGATTATATAACTAAGAGTGAGACTTATATAAGCTGTGATGATGATGATAGTGACACAGAAAAATGCTGACAAGTCTACAGGATAAAATACAAATGTCTGTTTTCAGTGCTTATTGTTGAAATATCGTAGTCTATCTAGAATGCGCCTTTGTTAGTTAGAATGTTTGGTGGGATGTTTTTGAAATCACAACGCAAACTGACGCTCGCCTCTCATCACTCCTTTGTCACGTCGAAATGTATGTAATAGCTATATACAATAGTGTTTTACTATTCATGGTCCGTTTTGTATCATGGATCATAGTTTTAGATATTTTGATGTCCCTCTCACTCGAGCATTCAAGGTGATAACTGGACATCTTGCGGTCTCCACTCGGCGGTGTTAAATGACTGCCGCTAGCACTCATTCTTATGATTAACTTAGTGAGATTCATCGTTTTTTTCAGGTCCGGGTAAAGTTGTCATAACATAATCACCATCATTCAATCCTTCACAGTCTATTGCTAGACGTAGGTCTTCATACTACATTTTTTAGAAGACTGCCACTGCCGCAAGAGAAGAAAAGCTTAAAATAATACCCTGTCTGAATAGTGGGGCGTCGTACGCCAATATCTCGTCTATTATGAAGCAGGCACGAACCCAGCAATATGCTGGGGCTGAAATTAATGATATGAAAACAATACAGTAAGCTCGTTGTTCCTTATGTACTTCTATTAAGATTATTGTCTCATCATTTTAAGATCATATCATCATATAAAGGGCATAGTTAAAATTTGCGGATCGCCTGCGCGAGGATCGCAGCCTCGATGAGGTGATCCGCCGCCGGTGACTGGGGCGGCGTAGGCGCGAATACCTGCGCCTCATGCCGCCCTAGCCGAGGCCGCGGGTGACGTGACCGGGGATTAGTCCGTCACCCGCCGAGAGGCCGACCGCGTGAGGAAAGACGTCCTCCCCGGGGGGGGACGTCGGTCGATGGGAGGGTACCCCACGTAGGGGGTATTCCGTCGGGCCGACCACTGATGACAAGTAACCCTGCTCCGGTGGTCGGCCCAATGACGAAGGCGACGTGGTGTTCGGGTGGGTTGCGGGTGTTGCGTGCTATACGCCCCTCTGTCGCCCCGGACGGAGTGGTGCGAGGAGCGCGCCGACCGCAACCCACCCAAAAAAAAAATAGTTAAAATTTATTGGGACAATTATTTCAAAGCCAAAATTTGAACGTCAAGAGAGTACTGATACGTATAAGAAAAATAAAATTTTCAAAAGAAGTCTCAATCGACTTAAATTACACAAAAAACGGTTAAAATATTTTCAAGTAATTGAGTTATGTACATAAAAAACATATTGTGAGTAATTGAGAATCGTATTTATATGAATAATGTATTCGCTTAAAAATATTTATTGTTAATCTTGAGAACCGCAATTTCGATTATGAAATCACATTTAAAATGCCACAATTCCAAGCTTATCGGTAATCTGAATGCTAATAACAATAAAATATCTCAATATCCTGATTTATAAGAGTAAAAAATGGAAACGATCGACCTGAGCATAATATCTATTCTTTAAACCGATAGGCCTCAAAGAAATGTATTTCTAGTAAGTTACGAAATCTTCTTTTATGTTACGAACGTACAAAATTGGGTCTGCGAATAAGTTTCAGTCGATTCTCGACGCACGGTATGAATTTTACGTGCCATAATTTCAGTGTACTAGATGCTCAATAAAAAAAAGAGAGCCATTTCTTGCGGCTCGGGAACTGTAACTGTAAGGAAGGAAGACATTGGAGTGACGTTAGTTTGATATACGAGCTTGCTCTTTTGTGCGTGCGTCGTTAATACAGGAGCACAATGCGCTCCCGACAGCTCAGTGGAGTTACGCGCGACTTAAGATTACCGCTCGTCACACCGAATCACAAAGATTTATATATATGTTTAAAAGAAAACACCTTCACCTAGTAATATATTTTAGTGCTATAGTTTCATTGCGATGACAGTTTTAACGAAATACATAAGTTCAGGGTTGGATTTTTATGATTTGAATTCACAATATAAACAAATGTTTGGGTGATCAAACTTGCTGAAACTTTTCCGTGGGATTTTAAACGGAGGAGTAAGGAAGGCGAATCCTCATCATAAAGTGTTAGTCTGGTTTATGAGGCATCAGTTCGTTATTCGCATCGCAGTGGTAAGTAGTGAATAGGGCGTAGCACGGAATCTTTTCTTCCTAACTTATGCCGATTTGTCAGGATGGGAAAGAAACCATTCCTATGGTATTTTCTAATAATGTAATCTTGGTGAGGTATCATTAGGTACTTTTTATAAATAAAATTGTTATTAATGTTCCGTACCCATAGGGTAAAAACGGGACCCTGTTTCTAAGACTTCGCTGTCTGTCCGTCCGTCTGTCTCTCACCAGGCTGTATCTCAAGAAACAACAAACGCGAAACTTATGCTCTTTTTATAGATAATTGTACGGCACCTTCGGGCGCGGTTGCGACTCGCATTTAGCCGGTTTTATTTAAAGCTTTTTCTGCGCTTACGCTGTATTGGTTTTATTTCAACCCGCATTCGTTATCTTAATATGCATGTATGTTCGTTTGTATATAACGGAATATTTGAACGTGATTTTCATTTCCTAAGCTTATGAATTATTTGAAACTTTGTATACTTATCAAAGACTAATGAAATTGTAATAATTAAAATAGTTTCATCTCTTATCCTTACCAAGACCTTTGAGATTAACGTTCTTTGAAAATCATCAGTGTCTTCGGATGAGTCACTATCCTTAGTTTTGGTCAATAGCTGTAATATTTACAAAAAATATGAAAACAATATCCAAATTATTTTAATTGTAGTAATTATAAATACCATTGGATTCTATAGATGGCGTTGTTCGATATAATTACATCGTACTACAACAATTATGGTGAATTAGATTTATTACTTTTAATACGCTTTTATTGGTTAGGTCTTCAAAAAATGCGTGTTGTTTAGTTTTTTGAACTATTATTTATTAGTATTTTATATTTTCCATTCCCCATATTTTCTTGAATATATGTATGCTACTTCAAACCTGCATAAGTAAAATATATGTTATCGCCCATTGAAGAGTGGTAACTTTGAATATGTTCTGGCAACATACGTAGCTCGCTTCGTCACGCTTGAGTGGTTTAATAGTGGAAAAGTGGTACAAAATAGAAAGTCTCGAATGAGTAGAGGACACTCACCTGACGTGCTCGACACGTTCTCAAGGAAGAGGACTACACTGTCACCCTGCGAGACTATTACACGTAATTACTCGCGGCTACGCCTTCGTCATCTAGATCCGAAACTGGGTCGCGTAAAAGTCAGTAACCAGACTGTGGGCACGCCCACTTTGTCTCCAGCGACGCCCCAAGTCGAGGTCCGTTCCCCACAGGGTGAGCCTTTGGACGACATCGCGTAGTTTACTTTCACCGGACTGAGAGCCCTCAGCGCTCGCCCATAGTCAAGCAAGTCAAAGACATTTGTGACTAACAGTTATACCCTCCACAAAAAAAAAGAGTAAAGGACATTCGGTAGTCGGAGTCAGCAGCGGCAAGGAAGCAGTGAAATAGTTGAATATGTGCATATTAAGTTTAAGCTACCAAGTGTGTATTATTATATACTAGCAACCCGCCCTCGCTTCGCTTCGGTTTTAGTTGTTTTACCCGCGTAGTTCCCGTTGCCGTGGGAATACCAGGATAAAATATAGCCTAGTTTACGCGCTGATATTATAGCTTTCCATTGGTGAAAGAATTTTTGAAATCGGTCCAGCCGTTTTGAAGATTACCCGGAACAAACAGACAGACAGACAGACAGACAGACAAAAAATTTTTAATCTGTATTTTAGACATGGGTGTCGTGCAAATAACCGTGTGAGCATGAAAAAAGCCTATTATTTTCACATTACAAACAGACACTCCAGTTTTATTTATTGGTATAGATAATAGTGGAAACATACGTGTAACGAATGATACATGTATTTTACTCGATTGATGTGACCCTATTATAAAGTTTTATAAATAATTAGTTTTAAAATGATAAAACAACATTTAATTATAGAACTAATTTTTCTGCGAAGAAGAAAGTTTTTGCTTTTATAATTATGCAAGCCACTAAGTTTTAACTAATAAAATCTATTGGTCTGATTTTCTCCTTTGTATAGATACAACTACCTGGCTGGATGCCAAATTTGAACTTTCTAGGTCAATGGAATAGTCTGGAAATGAGTTAGATTTTCAATCTATATGTGAGCCAGCCAGTCAATCAAATTCAAAAATCAATATTTGAAACACTATCTGTAGAGCGTATCTATATATTAATACGTAAAGCAAAAACTTTGTACCCCTTTTTACAAAAAATACGTGGATGGACTAATATGAAATTTTGGCACAGTTGAAGTATATAATGAGGAGAAGTGTATAAAACTGAATTTTCATATAATAATGAATTAGAAATACATTACATTCATTAAAAAAGGCATTACGCACACTACCATGCAATCGCTACACACACACCAATGCTTATACACTTTTGTTTACTGTTAAAATCTCTGGTCGAACTGAATGTCAAACAATCATAATTATGATGACAATGTCTAATAGATATTTGTACTTATATATTAGTTATTGGTGAAATACAGCTTGCTCAATATACAATTATCCTTACTAATATTATAAACTAGCAACCTGCCCTCGCTTCGCTTCGGTTCCAGTCGCCTTACTCGTGTAGTTCCCGTTCTCGTGGGAATACCGGGATAAAATATACCCTATGTTACTCCTCGAAATTATAGCTTTCCATTGGAGAAAGAATTTTTGAAGTCAGTTCGGTGGTTTAAGCGTGAAAGCGTAACAAACAAACAAACAAACAAACTTACTTTCGCATTTACAATATTAGTAAGGATGTGAAAGTAAGTAGCAAACAAACAATTGTTTGTTTGTTACGCTTTCACGCTTAAACCACTGAACCGATTTCAAAAATTCTTTCACCAATGGATAGCTATAATTTCACGGAGTAACATAGGCTATATTTTATACCGGTATTTCCACGGGAAAGAGAATTACGCGGGTAAGGCGACTATAACCAAAGCGAAGCGAGGGCGGATTGCTAGTCAATATAAATCTATACCAATAAATAAAATTGGAGTGTCTGTTTGTAATGTCAAAATAATAGGCTTTTTTCATGCTCACACGGTTATTTGCACGACATCTATGCCTAAAATAGCAATTAAAAAATTTTTGTCTGTCTGTCTGTCTGTCTGTTTGTTCCGGGTAATCTTCAAAACGGGTGGACCGATTTCAAAAATTCTTTCACCAATGGAAAGCTATAATATCAGGGCGTAAACTAGGCTATATTTTATTCCGGTATTCCCACGGGAACGGGAACTACGCGGGTAAAACTACTATAACCTATAACCGAAGCGAAGCGAGGGCGGGTTGCTAGTACTTAATAAATTTGATGTTAGTCCGTGCGGTGACTGAGTAAGAATTATTAAATAATTCACCACTTTCGCTTTTGCCAATCTGTGTCGTAACAGACGATAAACAGATGTTATAAATATAACCATCTATGCAAGAGAAGGAAAACTCGAAACAAAACCCCATGCTAACATAACTGGCGTGTCATATGCTTAGTATATTCGTTCGAGGCATTTAATCACTAATTACTTAAAATACTTCAGTTCCACATTTTTATTTCGTCTAGGCCAATGGTAGCATGTCAAGGCAAGTTGACGCAAAGAATACGGGCGAGTCGTAGAGTATCCATACTAATATTATAAATGCGAAAGTAAGGATGTTTGTTTGTTTGTAACGCTTTCACGCTTAAACCACCGAACCGATTTCAAAAATTCTTTCACCAATGGAAAGCTATAATATCAGGGAGTAACATAGGCTACATTTTATCCCGGTATTCCCATGGGAACAGGAACTACGGCGGTTTAAGTGACTGAAACCGAAGCGAAGCGAGGGCGGGTTGCTAGTATTTACATAAACCTTTTGAAACGACTTCTGATCCCAACATAACTAAAAAACTATTGAACATAAACACATCAAATTTCACTATCAACTTAATAGCCGATATATGTCCCACTATTCGACTCAGGCCTCGCCCATAGTGGAAGGAAAATTGACTTATTGTATCGACGTGTTGGCATAGGGTTTTATATCAAGTTTTCCTTCTCTTGCATAAATATTATTCTCATATCATATCCCTTAGACGTTTTTAACAACATACACGGGTAAGAAAGGGAGCAGTGAATTGTATTCTTACTCCATGATCACGCGGAATTGATTAATGTATTGTTTATCTTCTACATTTCGCTATCATCTATACCAATAAATAAAATTGTAGTGTCTGTTTGTAATGTCAAAATAATAGGCTTTTTTCATGCTCACACGGTTATTTGCACGACACCTATGCCTAAAATAGCAATTAAAATTTTTTTGTCTGTCTGTTTGTTCCGGGTAATCGTCAAAACGGCTGGACTGATTTCAAAAATTCTTTCACCAATGGGAAGCTATAATATCAGGGCGTAAACTAGGCTATATTTTAACCCGGTATTCCCACGGGAACGGGAACTACGCGGGTAAAACGACTATAACCTATAACCGAAGCGAAGCGAGGGCGGGTTGCTAGTAACTACCTAAGCCTCTTATGTGCACTGTTGTTGTACTTATTTGCATAGATTACGACATTTACGGACAGGATAGAGGATAGTGCATTGTATTCATATTCCGTCACTACACTGACAAATTATTATTGTCAATATAGCAATCTTACATGGAGACATGCATTCAAAACCTCTTCGTGTGCCTTTGGAGAGATTTAATCTAAAAATGAATGGCATATCTATCTTAATGTAATTGTACTTCTGTGGCATGAACTAAATGAAGTTATTATTATGTAAATTACGCTATTAGAAGTCATTCAAGCGGTCTAGTGAAAAGAAGCACAGGAGAGAAGAGAACAAGTTAGCGTCTACAGGCAGTGCGTTTTTGGGAGTCTTTGGAGTAACCTCTCATGCCCAATAGTGGTCGTCGTTTATATCATATATGTAGGATGAAGAAGTGAAGTATCTTTTTGCCGTATTTTTTTTCTTTTATTTATCTATACCAATAAATAAAATTGAAGGGTCTGTTTGTAATATCAAAATAATAGGCTTTTTTCATGTTCACATGGTTATTTGCACTACACACAAGCCTAAAAATCATTTTATATTTTTTTTGTCTGTCCATCTGTTTGTTCCGGGTAATCTTCAAAACGGCTGGACCGATTTAAAAAAAAATCTTTTAGCAATGGAAAGCTATAATATCAGCGGGTAAACTAGGCTATATTTTAATGATATCTGATGTTTACGCGAGCACTACACATTGTAAATAAAACTACTTTTACGGATTACATCGCGTTTGTATTTGATTTATGATTGCCCGACGTTTCGAACACTTTGCAGCATTCATGGTCACGGGCGGACTAAGGTGTCTCACGTCCAACAAGTAATCGTTATTACAGACATTTACTGTAATAAACAGTGACAATTTTAAGTTAAGACAAGTTAACAATGACATTGTCTGTAATAACGATTACTTGTTGGACGTGAGACACCTTAGTCCGCCCGTGACCATGAATGCTGCAAAGTGTTCGAAATGTCGGGCAATCATAAATCAAATACAAACGCGATGTAATTCGTAAAAGTAGTTTTATTTACAATAGGCTATATTTTATCCTGGTATTCCCACGGGAACGGGAACTACGCGGGTAAAACGACTAAAACCGAAGCGAAGCGAGGGTGGGTTGCTAGTATAACAAAAAATCGTTAAGTAAATATACAACACTCTAATTATTTAAATTTACAATATTAATATTACGATCACGGTATAACAGATAAATTTCTCCACCTAAGCTGAAAATACTTTAATATATTATGAGTGAAACATATTAGATTCTCTCTAATCTTAGTTATTATGTGTTATTACAATTTAATTATTCGTTGATTCATTTCGGTGTATGAGGCGGCTACACTTACGACCCAAAAGAGCGAAGTGTGAGTGTACAGTTAATTGTAGTCTATGTCAATGTCAAAACTTTTGGGAGGCACGAACCCATATTTTTACTGAAACATATGTAATAATACCAATGTTTAAAACAGGCTTATTAAACTAAATATTTGAAATTGCGTTTTAGTACATAACGCCCGCAAATTCAGGCAAACAAATAATATAGCTTTTTAATTAATGGCTTTTTTAAAAGATAAGAATTAAGTAGATGAATATACTAAAAGATAGAATAAAAAAATTCTAGAGTGAACTAGTACCACTATAAAAATGTTTTTCTTTGTTTTATTACATTGGTTTCGTATTTTAGTGTGGTGACGAAGTAAAAATACATTTTACTCGTGGGGTGTCATAGAAGACGACTAAGGGCGCCTTCAAATTTGCCGCAAAGTGCCGCGTGGTATCAGCGCGTCTGCAGCGCTGCGGCCGCGCTACTTTGTAAATCTATATAAATAAACAACGCGCTGCAGCCGCGCATCCATCTGACGTCCTCGTCACGTACTCGACGAAGAGGACGACAACATCACACTCGCTCAACGTAGTGCCTACACGGCCCGCGAGGCCTTAACACATAAATATCCGCGGTGCCGCCCTCGCCGTCAAGGTGCGAAACCGTGCCGCGCAAAAATCATTAATCAAAACGTGGGCACGCCCATTTTGCCTTCAGCGACGCCCCAAGCCTAGGTGCGTTCCCTACAGGGGGAGCCCTTGGGCGACGTCGCTTAGCATACTTTTCTCCGGGTTGAGAGCCCTCAGCGCTCACCCATAGTCCGCGTCAAGCTGTGAAGGCCATCTGCGGCCAACAGCTGTACACACAAAAAAAAAAAAAGCAGCCGCTCATCGATTCGCAATTCATCGATCGACTAGTGATGCGCGCACGTATTTTTTTGTACAAGTAGAGCAGAGTTTCTTCGTCAGAGTCCATTGCGAAACTATGTACTACACTACGATTCTCAAACCTAGCGACAGCAGCGCGGCTGCAGCGCGTACTTTGCGGCAAATTTGAAGGCGCCCTAAGGGTTGTACTGTGCATAACATCTATGCAAATAAGGTAAAACTCTAAATAAAACTCTATACCAACACATCTTGCCCAGGATGGTATAGTCGCTCAATTTCCCACCTTTTATGAAGGAGCCTAACTTAGAATGGGACATTCATGAGTTGAAATGATGAGTTTCATATTGTATTAGTTTTATTTCGTTACTTAATATTTCATAATCATATTTTGTGCTTCGATTTCAATTTTAATTTATAGACTTTATAACTTTATGATCTGCCATGCACTGTGTTCAACTTCGAAACTTCTTTCATTTTATACCCATTAACAACATTAATTCATTGATGTTATGCTTGCGTTGAGGAGTGCCTGCCTCATGTCACGTTTACACGTTAGTACTAACTTAGTAGAATATCCTAGGCGTCTTTGCTTATCGCTGGGGGACTCCTATGATGCATAGATAGCACCTTCATGTACAATTTAAATAACATGAACCTACTAACATTTAGTATTTTAGCTACTAAGACGATATGAATCTTGTCTGATTTGAATATTTATCATTATTTTTCTATCTGGTAGGAGTACATTGTCGACAATCGTCTGTCTATAACCGCAGGCCAGTCCGTTCTGGGTAGTACCTACCACACTTTCGCAGAAAATCGATGTTTGAGTTATATCAATTTGTTACTGCAATTCGTTCGGTGAGCGAGAGAGCTGGCAGTCCAAACTTTTGAGGGTGTTTGCGTAGGGTTTTGGTGATGCCTTTAGCATCATCGAATCTTATAGCACGCATTCACACTCCCTTCACTTTCTTTACGGTAGGCAGCGACGTAGCAAAGTTTCATGAGCGCCAGTGTCACCATCAAGTGTGCTGTTTGCTCGTTTGCGACCAACAGTAGTAAAAAACATATTACTAGGGGAATATCATTATTATTTATTACTAGGAGATTTCTCCGTGTATGACGGAGTATGAAAAATTTACCATCCTCTATCGTGGGTATCGTGAAAAACGATTAAAGGACTGCTATGCATTAAATATCTATGCAAGAGAAGGACATAAAAGTCTATATAAAAACTTGTCATAAAACCCTATACTAATACGTCTAACAAGCGCGGTATAGTAGGTCAATATCTCTCTTATTGCGCAGAAGGTCTTTTTTTGGGGTGGGCTACGGTCAGCGCACCCGTCGCCCGGCCCCATCCGAGGCGACAGAGGTGCGGCACGCACAGCCCCATAACCCACCTGTGACAAGTCACCTTCTTCGTTTGGCCGACCACCGGTACAGGGTGACTTGTCGTCAGTGATCGGCCCGACGGAATACCCCTTGAGGAGTACCCTCTCCTCGACCGACTTCCCCACTCGGGGAGGACGTCGGTCTTCATCGCGCGGTCGGCCTCTCGACGGGTGATGGACTAATTCTCCGGTCCAGTCACCCGCGGCCTCGGCTAGGGTGCGCAGAAGGCCTGAGCCCAACACCATTGTTGGGTTCAGGTTTCACAACTTCTGTGGGCTGAAATGAATCAAATGACTCATCATCATCTCAGCCCATATATGTCCCACTGTTGGGCTCGGGCCTCCTCCATAATGGAAGGGTAATTGACCTACTATACCACGCTGGTCAGACGTGTTGATATAGGGTTTTATTTCAAGTTTTCCTTCTCTCGCATAGATATTATATGCGTTTTATATCCCTTAGTCGTCTCGTACGATTACCCACGGGTAAGATGTGAACGGGACGATGTGACGGGTGGTGAATTGTATTCTTACTCCGTCACCACACGGAAAGAATCAAATGACTATTTAATATTATTTAACTGCATAATTAAGTTTAACCTATCTAGGAGTTACTAATGGCAATTTGGATATATAAAAGTTATACATATAAGACACTATTTGTATTATTGCATAAAACTGTATGCCATTATTTAATGACTAATAAATTTATATATGGCCAGACAAATTAAAATTATACCTTATTAGGTTTTCTTTGTTATTTATTTCTATATGGATAATCATTGTATTTATGGTAATCGTCTGCGCATTTAACGCGGATGATCTGCCTAATGGGAACAAAAATATTCTACCATTTCACACTTTGAGATATAAAAAATATTTCTAAGTTTTCATTCTCTTGTATATTATACTACGATATTATTTAAACATCATTAAGGGTAATGCCTGTTTTTACAAGTTACTCTTAAATTTTACATAATACCAGAGACTAAATGAGTAAGAAAATAACATAAATTCCTATTCCTTAGGTGTTACCTAAATTTCCCCGCGCGTTCGATCATGACCGCATCTCCGACACCCATCAGTAGAGTTTAGCGAGCATTTTTGGCTCCAGGTTCCATGGGGGGCCACCAGCCAACTGGCAAGCTGTCTCCGTCGCGCTACCATGCTTTATCTAGAAATGGCACTGACCGTCATAGCCCTCTATGGTCACTATAAAAAAGCCCTAAAACGGACGGTCAGGGACCCCTGCCCGTCCTTACGTACCGGTACGTACACTCGTATAGGGCCATCGACTGGAATCATCATCATCATCATCATTGCGGCTCATATACGTCCTACTGCTACGCTCGAGCCTCATCCATAATAGGAGGGAAATTGACTTTACTATACCACGCTGATTAGACAGGTTGGTATAGGGTATTGTTTTGAGTTTTCCATCTCTTGCATATATATTATGTGCATATTTAATTTCGTAGTTGTTTTTTACGTAGATTTACTTTCACCATCCCTGAGAGAAGGTGGTGAATTCTATTCTTACTCTGTCACTAAATGAATAATATGAAGTTATTTATCCATGGACATAAAATATAATATTCATATCACTGTATTCATAACCACGTACCGGCATTGAAGCATGCCCCCTCACTTCATGTTCCTAACAACACAAGCGTTACGAAGTTTATCACGAAAGAGAAAAGCTATGAACAAACGGTTAGGAAATAATTGTATGCACATAATTATTTGTGCAACGCCTGCTTTATACGGACATCCGAGAACAAAGCGGAGGCGGGACGCGAGAAAATCTCACTGGTAACATAGGTCTAGTAAATTTTATGCAAGAATAGATAATGACTTGTAATAGTTTTGTTTTCTATTTATGTTTAATGGTGGTTATGAATAATAATAACCCGTATATTGCACATGGATATCGTAATAGACGACTAAAAGCTTTACATCGAATCGGACCATCTCCACCTAATACCGTCTGGTCAATAATTACATTTCCAATGAGGGTCGATGTCAGGCGTAATACAATATCCAAAAATTTTCCAATATGTATGATGTAAGATGAATGTATATTGTTAGCCCCAAGTAATTGGGGTAAAGGCAAGATGATGATGATGATGATGATTTTCGATTTTCGACTTTCTATATATCAAATATACGTTTTGCTTCTTAACAAGGAAGCTTTTGGGTAATTAGGTAACAAACATGGTTTATTATATATTTTACTTACTTTTAATACTACTTACAAATTTATATAATTGCTAGATAGGTGTATAAACATAGTTTCTCGCTTGAAGATAAAATCAAAATATATAGAGAACAATACAATACAATATGCACAATCATCCAGTGAGTTATAACTATAATAATATTTTTATTAATAAAAATGAATGCAATTATCTCTTTTTTGAGTTAAATCCAATTCCAGCTTACACCGACCTCTTCCAATTATCTGAAACTTGTTATCGAAAGATAATATAGAAAAAGCATTTGTTTTTAATTTACTAGAGATTTAATTTACAAATATTACACTTATACAATTACATTATTTACATTAAATGAACTAATTACTATAATTCAGAATTTATTATCATTTGCACAACGAATAAAATATGGCGTAAAAATATTCAAAATATCTCAATAATGATTAAATAATGTGTCAAAACATAATCGGCTTAAAAATAGTTTGCCAGCAATTTAATTTGTTAGAATTTTTTTCGTGATAAACTCGGCTTCTTGCTAGTACATCTACGTGTGTCATCACGTTTATTACTCAAACATACACAAAAAAGTCTGTCTTATAAGACCCTTTTCTGATTTGTCGGCGCGGCATCGGTGCGACATCGGTGCGACATCAACACGTCGGTATGCCGAAAGCATACCGCGCCGCTTCTGCTTTCGCACATGTCTGCAAATATTTCTGCAGAGCCACTTGTGCCGTCGTGAAATAATGTCATCATCGAGTTCGAGTGATAAAGATATTTTAGCTTATTAAATTTATACTCGTTTACGTAAAAAAAAAAAACAGTTTTTGGCGTCATCCTTATATCGAAAATAATATTAACTGTCGTGTATTTGTTGCGGTTAAATAACTTGGTACTTTAGGTCAGGCCGTTCTTGTCACATCCTTTCTGGAATATTCAACTAATTTATAGTTGTACAATTCGGGGTACTTTGCTACTTCCAGTACTAAGATAACATGAATATTCGCCATTTTGCAAGGGGCGAACGAGTCCAACTCGGTAAAAAGCAGAGCGGTTACTGGACATGCATGCAGAATCAGATACGCGGTAAGCCGAATGTGTGACGCGCCGCTGCCGCGCTCACCGCGCCAAACAGGAACGCTCCATTTATATACATATAGGCACTCGGTAAGCTATCGGTACCGCGTATGCGGAGCGTGCTAATGACGCACCTATACCGCGCCGACAAATCAGAAAAGGGCCTAAATATAATTTGTTCTTGTGTGCGTAAATTTGAAAGGTATTAGTACTGCTTCTATCCATAGTGGCGCTAGTAACGGACGACCGGGGTTATACCGAAATACGGGTAGGCGTGATGGCGTAGATGGCGCTAGTAAAGGTTTGCTCTAGAATATCGATATTCAAAATATATCGCATTTTCGTACAAAACGAATAAACCTATTTTTGCGCCTATATTAGTATTAGTACAATTGTTACGGGGTGTATGGAGCTACCTGCCCTGTCGGCCACTCGCAGGCTGGTCAACTCGTGTAAGGGCGGCTCCCCAACGCTTTGTTAGTGGGATGAAGACGGCAGTGAACATCGAAATGTGTCCGAAAGGGCAGGCAATTCAAGGAATTGATTCCACAATACGGCTGGTTATAAGGTACCGGTTTGCAGTAGATATGGCTTGACTACAGTCCCTTAAAAATGTCGTCAACTTCAATCCTTAACGTTATGTGTTCGATCCTCATATAGTATTGAGTCTAGATTTAATTTGTAGTTTTGATGTTAAAATCCCATGCAATATAACTATAAACTAATGAATGCGAAATGTTGTCTTTTAAAAAATAAATATTATAAATATGCAATTTACAAACTTTCGAGAACATTATATAGGACTCTCAAAATCTCAAGTAGCAAATCTACAATAAGAACTCTGATATTTCAAGATAATGCTGTGCAACGGTGCTATTTTTGAAAGATTTTCACGACAATTATCCAAACAAAGTTGAGCCGGCGAGACCTTGGCTGGCCGTCCATATTCGTAGCAGGCTAAAATGAACTGTACCAACCTGCTGTCCGAGAACTCTCTGTCATTTGGACTCGGTTATAGCCTGAGCTTCAATCCTGGCAGAAGAAGAAAAGTGCAAAAATGAGAGTTGATAATTTGTTTTGATTGAGTCCCAGATTCCGTGTGGTGATGGAGTAAGAATACAATTCACCACTTCCTATCTTGCCCGTGGATGTCGTAAAAGACGACTAAGGGATATAATATGCATATAACATCTATGTAAGAAAAGGAAAACTCGAAATAAAACCCTGTACCAACCTGTCTGACTAGCATTGCATAGTAAGGTCAATTTCCCTCCTTTTGTGGAGGAGGCTCGAGACCAACAACGGGACGTACATGAGCTGAAATGATGATGAATGAATGCTGAGTCCCAGATATTGCTAGTTATAATTAAAATCTTAATGAAATAAGGTGCAGGTTATATCTCCACCCATTACTCTCATATGGATGTCATAAAAACTGAACGCGGAATCACCATATGAGCCACAGTATTCTCTTGCATAATTTGTAAATGTAACTGCATTCTTGGACCCGCCTTCCAAGCGTTGTGATCATGACATTATCCCTAACTGTGGGGAGATTCATATCTAACATCTCCAAAAAAAGTTATAAAAGACTACAAACACTAACTAGCAAATAGCATATGGCTGGGAGAAGTATACGGCTATAAAACCCTAAGAATAAGAAATCAGTACTCAAGTCTTCGCTCACTCACGATCTTTATTTTTAAAACCCAGATTCTAAAATATTTTTTGGTTACTAATGTATAATATTAATGGTATTTAAGGTTTTCCGTGTGGTGACGGAGTAAGAATACAATTCAGTAGTACATTAATTTAAATCTTAAAATCTTTAATAATAAAAAGTACAGAAAACAAACATTTCGTTCAAATATTATTTTTTACGTACTATGGTCCTTCACACCTCTCCTGAACTATTTGAGGCAGCGGAAAGTACGGCGTGTAGTCCCATAACCTGCCATATTCTACTTCTTAATCGTCATTTGAGGGAGTTAACAGCGTCCTTGTCATCGGTGATAACAAAAAACTCTAACATAAATTGATATAATATTCCGGCAAAATAATTAATCTAAATAAAGTATATCATACATTAAATTTAAACTGGATTAATCTGTCGTTTGTGATGCGATTGACGTATATTAGGTGCTTCTTTTATTATGGCGAGACGCGGTCAAATCTATGTAGCTTTCAAAAAAGAGCTATATAGGTCTATGTTATAAATGCTGCTGTTTTTAAAAGACATTAATCTATCAACAGTATAACAAGTTTCTTCTATTCTTCAAATTCCACGAAGGTTAGTGGTACTTTGTGTTCTTAACATTTCACAAGCACGACACGAGATGGGCACGACATGGATGAGATTTAAAAAGGTATGATGAAACAAAAGTAAAATAAAAATACGATTATAGTATACTACAGGTGCTAAGAATATTAGATACTACAAATGATATAATCCTGCATTTAAAACATATTTTGTTACCTTTATTATCTTATTTGTTCATCCGAGCACTCTGTTATACGAATAAATTTCAGGCCACAACTCGGTCTTTTCAAGCTGAAAAGTTCCAATTACGCTTTGCTAAGTATAAAATTGGAACCTATTACCGTAAAAATCTTTTGTATTAGAAGAGCTTTTGTTTGTGTTGAGAACATTTTCTATATAAACTCGTTGCCATAATAACAGCTAAACATGATTTTATAATTGTACGATATTTTAATGATGAAAAATGTTCAGTTATATCCAGTTAATTTATCTGTTAAAAACCTAAAAGAAACCTTGCAACGAAATAGAACTAATAATCATTCATTAGATTGATTAAAATCATCTAAAATTACTTATCATTATATAAATATACACGTACTAGCTGACCCAACAGACGTTATTCTGATCAAATTAAGCGTCACCTACTGAGTCCCATAGTGAATCTAAACCATTCTCGAATCCCCTTGAACACAAACAAAAAGTTTCGTCAACACCGGTCCTATCGTTTAGGAGATCAGTGACATACACACGTATGCAAGAAATCTATACCAATAAATAAAATTGGTGTGTCTGTTTGTAATGTCAAAATAATAGGCTCTTTTCATGCTCACACGGTTATTTGCATTATACATATGCCTAAAATACACTTTACATTTTTTTGTCTGTCTGTCTGTCTGTTTGTTCCGGGTAATCTTCAAAACGGCTGGACCGATTTCAAAAATTCTTTCACCAATGGAAAGATATAATATCAGGGAGTAAACTAGGCTATATTTTATCCCGGTATGCCCACGGGAACGGGAACAACATAAGGCGACAGAAACCAAAACAAAGCGAGGGCGGGTTGCTAGTTTATATATAAAGACTAGCAACCCGCCCTCGCTTCGCTTCGGATATAGGTTATAGTCGTTTTACCCGCGTAGTTCCCGTTCCCGTGGGAATACCGGGATAAAATATAGCCTAGTTTACGCCCTGATATTATAGCTTTCCATTTGTGAAAGAATTTTTGAAATCGGTCCAGCCGTTTTGAAAATTACCCGGAACAAACAGACAGACGGACAAAAATTTTTTAATTGCTATTTTTGGCATAGATGTCGTGCAAATAACCATGTGAGCATGAAAAAAGCCTATTATTTTGACATTACAAACAGACACTCCAATTTTATTTATTGGTATAGAAGATATAGATAAGCTGTATTTTAAGACATTGCTCGATTTTAATTTATTATGAAAACTTTCATCATCGTCATCACTTCAGCTCATATATATCCCACTGTTGGGCTCGAGCCTCCTCCTCAATAAGAGGGAAACTGACCTTACTATACCATGCTGGTCAGACAGGTTGGTATAGGGTTTTGTTTCAAGTTTTCTTTCTCTTGCATAGATGTTAAATGCGCATTATATCCAATAGTCGTCTTTTACGACATCCACGGGCAAAAAAGGGAATGGTGATTTGTATTCTTACGCCATCACCACACGGAAAATGAAATCTTTGTATTCATGACATTTGTGAATCTACCAGTGCATACTTTGAATGTTATTAAAGTTCATAAAATCCTTTATGGTGCGTAGGTTTTTTTCCTTTCGCTGTCTATTGCTAGACGTAGGCTTCCTACATAGTACGCCATAGGGTGCGATTATTCATTGGAGGATTTATTTCCATAATCACCACGCTTAGCAATCGGGTTAGTGATCGAAGTAAAGAGTTATGTTTCCCAAGAGAGTACTGCCGTTTATTTTTCTGATGAAATCGCATCCAATTTTTAAGATAGTCCTGTCTCTACGCGAACATGGGACCACAATGATTTCTGATGTTTACGCGAGTATTATACATTTTAAATAAAACTACTTTACGGATTTTATCGCGTTTGTATTTGATTTTTGATTACCCGACGTTTCGAACACTTTACAGCGTTCATGATCACGGGTGGACTAGGATGTCTCACGTCCAACAAGTCATCGTTACTGCAGAAAATTTTATAATTATCTACCCGATACAGAAATTAGTTATTAAATATTGACCCACATTTTGATACAAAATTTATTGCCAGTGTAAGAAGAAAATGATTCTATATGAAAAAATTATATTGTTTATGGTTAGTAATAATTAAACATTAAAATTAATAGTAATTATATTTAAAAACTAACTAATAATCTAGTATACTACCACCGGATCGGAACACGGTTACACTGAGAAAGATCCGGCAAGAAAACTCAGGTAACATGATGCTAAATTAAAGTTAATTTTGAAGGCGGCTTACTTTATGTTACTAAAAAGGTTTTAATTTATAAAATTATCTTTAGTTATTATTATTGTGGGTCAAATCTGATATATCAATAATCAAATAGATTTGACCCACAATAATAATAATAATAACTAAAGATAATTTTATAAATTAAAACCTTTTTAGTAACATAAAGTAAGCCGCCTTCAAAATTAACTTTAATTTAGCATCATGTTACCTGAGTTTTCTTGCCGGATCTTTCTCAGTGTAACCGTGTTCCGATCCGGTGGTAGTATACTAGATTATTAGTTAGTTTTTAAATATAATTACTATTAATTTTAATGTTTAATTATTACTAACCATAAACAATATAATTTTTTCATATAGAATCATTTTCTTCTTACACTGGCAATAAATTTTGTATCAAAATGTGGGTCAATATTTAATAACTAATTTCTGTATCGGGTAGATAATTATAAAATTTTCTGCAGTAACGATGACTTGTTGGACGTGAGACATCCTAGTCCACCCGTGATCATGAACGCTGTAAAGTGTTCGAAACGTCGGGTAATCAAAAATCAAATACAAACGCGATAAAATCCGTAAAGTAGTTTTATTTAAAATGGGACCACAATTTACTTAAATAGTGCTTAATCATAAGCAATTAATAATGTCTTACTTCAAGTTAGGGAGGATATAAACTTCATCATCATCATCGCAGCACTCATACGTCCCACTATTAGGCTCGGGTTTCCTCCACAATGGGAGGGAATTTGACCTACTATACCATGCTGGTGAGATATGTTGGTATAGGATTTCAT
This sequence comes from Lymantria dispar, assembly GCA_032191425.1. NCBI lineage: Eukaryota > Metazoa > Arthropoda > Insecta > Lepidoptera > Erebidae > Lymantria > Lymantria dispar. Next base: position 15,254,835 of record CM063459.1, read on the forward strand.
TTCAATTTTTCCTTCTCTTACATAGATGTTATGTGCAAATTATATCCCATAGTCGTCTATCTCCGTAGGAGTCGTGGAAAACAGCTGTCTGATCTGCAGGCGAATAAGTCCTCGCGCACGCCTACCTTGAGACGGGTACGTCGACAGGATGATAGTTATATGGATATTACAGTAGCTCGAAATAAACATTTGTGGCAGTATATATACTATATATCCCACTACGTGGGAATGGAGTAATTTGATTGCGTCGGTTCAAAGCGAAATTCAATAAGGTTTAAAATAGCTAGTATAATTTACAACCAAACACTATTGCTACTTTTAAACGTGTGGGATGTAGTTAAACATTGGTTTATTCTCAGTAAAAAGAGCATCTCTTATGACTCCCACGTATTCTTAAGTCTATTATTGCATACTCTGAATATTGAAAATATCAAAATCGACAATTCAGTTAACTGAGCAAACGTTCTCAAACAAGTTCTATATTAAATTCTAATATTAAAGCGACATTACCTCTCAAGAACGCCACATCCAGTCTCGCTTGTAGGCACACAGGAGCGGAGAAAACCGCAGGTGTTTCATTATTCTGTTTTAATGGCGTCGGCGTTGCGTTACCGTCAGACCTCACGTGACGAGCACAAAACCCTTTTCGAAATCGACGGCGCCACGAATATTATTCATTTAGTTCAAGCTCTACTGATGGCGTGGTTTGATATAAAAAAATTCACTCATTACTTGTACTTTGTTTTTGTTATTAACCTTATTTTTGTCATTGTTCTTATTACTGTTATAACTTTTTATAAAAATCTAGATCATCATCATCTTGCTCTTATCCCAATTACTTGGGGTCGACGTAATATGTCATCTGTTTTGACATATTGCAAAAAGTTTCGGCAATGACTTTTATGACCGGCCGCCTGCCTGACCTCAACCCTCCTTGGGAATGTAATCGTTGACCCAAATGGTACCAGATGGAGTTGGTCCGGGTCAATCTAGGGCTCTTAGTCGTCTTTTACGACACCCACGAGCAAAGCTAGGGTTGGTAGTATTCGAAGCCGCTACCACACAGCAGATATAAAAATCTAGATATTATTTAAATTTGTTATGTTATGCTTGTACTGAGTGCTTCTGATGTTTAAGCGAGTATAACACATTTGAAATAAAACTATTTTTATGGATTTTATAGCGTTTGTATCTTAATTTTAACCTCCCGAAATTTTGAAAGTAATTAAAGTAGAAGAAAAAATCCTAAATAAAACTTCGTGCCAACTATACTCCAAATATATGTTGAATGGTAAATTCCCTCCTATTTGAAATTATATAAAGCAGCATAAAAGCTGGAAAAGAAATTTTACATAATTTTTGAGTAGCAAATGATGAATAAATCTAAAGTACTATAACAAAAATCAAGTATGTTAGTATGGTGACGTATTTGATCAGTCTTTTATTTCAATTAGTCCGTTTTTAGAGAATGGTAACGCTGACATAAGATTTGAGCTGTGTGACCATATATTAGTCAACATCATCATCTTTGTCCATATAACTGCAACAAAAGCCAACGCACTGTTCGGCTCCGGTCTCCTCAACAGTGGAAGGGCAATTCACCTACTATGCCGCGCTGGTCAGACGTGTTAGCATAGGGTTTTATGTTGGGCCGGCTACGGAGGACAAGAAACTCGGCACCAATGGTCGACCCATCGGCGAAGGAGAGGAGACGGTGGGTTATGGAGATGCGCACCACCCCTTCGTCACCTCGGACGGAGCTGGATAATGGGTGCGCTGACCAGCCCATAAAAAAATAGGGTTTTATGTCTGCATATCATATTTCTTATTCTTCTTTTACGTCACTCACGGGTAAGAGAGAGGCGGTGAACTGTCTTTTTACTCCGCAACCATACTGACATGTGTTGTTGAGTAAACATTATTTTCACAACAAGTGTCGTAATAGCAAATTCATATAAAATTTAAGTGTGAAGAATAATAAAAAAATGTTTCATTACCCTTTAATTTATGACGTCAAGTCATCCTGCATCAGTGGTTGGTCCAACGACAAAGGCGACGTGCCACGGGTGGGTCACGGGTGTGCGTGCTTACGCTTATGTCAAACCAAGACAGAGTGGAGCGAGGAGCGCACCGACCGTAATTCAACCCCCCCAAAAAAATCTCTTTAATTTCTCTAGCGAGTCGTTCATCTTTATCAATCAATAATCTAAGTTATTCTTTTAGTTCCAGTTACATGTTATTTAAATTTTTAGTGAACGATTGACAGTAAAATTATTTTCCAGATTTTTTTGTGTTTACAATTAGTTTTATTTAAATTTTTCTACATTGTGTTATTCACCTAGTTATCAGTTTGTGCATTTAATAATTTTTAATGTATCTTTACTTCCTTTAGTGACAAATGGGAAAATATTCCACTTTGTTGTAATAGGTAATTGCCGCGTACCTTCACAATTAAAGAAAGACAGCCAAGTCATTGCCTACTGTAATAATTTAAGACTCTCACGCCTCTTTCAGTGAGTGAAAGAAGCTCAATAACAAATGCTTACTACTTAGACGTTCATTTGCCGCGAGATTTTTTTACAATCATGGACAAGTATATGGGATATTCTTATGGCTGCAAACTGCAACTGATAATTGTTCATTAACATATAAATTTTCTTCACCCTTTTTCTTGCCCGTGGGTGTCGTGCAAGACGACTGAGGAAAATTATACGCAAATGCGTGTAGTGACGGAGTAAGAATACAATTCACCACCCCCTAACTTACCCGTGGGTGATCGTACGAGACGAATAAGGGATATAAAACGCATATAACATCTATGCGAGAGAAGGAAAACTCGAAATAAAACCCTATACCAACACGTCTGACCAGCGTGGTATAGTAGGTCAATTACCCTTCCATTATGGAGGAGGCCCGAATCCAACAGTGGGACGTATATGGGCTGAGATGATGATGATGATACGCAAATAACATCTATGCAAGAGAAGGGAAACTCGATATGAAACCCTATGCCAACACCTGTTTAGCATGGTATAGTAGATCAAGTTCCCTCCCATTGTGAACGAGACCCGAGGCTAATAGTAGAACTTGTATGAGCTGAGATGAGACGTGCCTGTATCTTGTATTAGGGGTTAAAATTTCATGAAGAAGACATGAAACAAAATTAAAACACAAGAAACTCAAGAATACAGAATAAATATAAAAGTAGTCCTACACTTAACAAAATTTTGTATAGAGTTATCGCATATATGTTAATGCCTATACGTAGGATTCTATAGTCTTTTTATGTACGCAATGCGCTGATATATCTACGAGTCATTGCGGTATTTCTCTAAGCATCGTACACGTCTGCTGAGGTTATGATGTAATTTTTTACTCTATGATATATGCCTGATACAATGCTTGAGGAGTAGCTTATATTTATATAAATTTATTTACCTTTTAGGTTAGGTTTAAAGAATGTATTCTTATAAAGACCAGATCACTTACATGAGAACAATAATTATAAAAAGTAAATCAAATGAGGTTACAACGTTTACTTGAATAGGTACTCATATTTTCAAAGTAGTAGAACCGCACTCTGGACAGTCGTCTGTCTACAGTTGTGAGCCGGTCTGTCCACCGTAGTAACACACTCTTGCAGATAACCGACGTCTGAGTAGTAGCAATTTGTTATTGCGCTTCATTCGGTGAGCAAAAGAGCCAGAAAATCTACTTTCTGAAAGTGTTTGATGCCTTTAAGATCATCGAACCTCATTGCACGCATTCACACTCCCTTCACTTCAGGGTGAGCAGTGACCTAGTAAAGATCCAACCGTGTATGTCGCTATAAAAGGACTATGTACTAATTTAATAGTATTAATTATCATTGTAATGTACTTACATTATTTTAACAGGCTAATACAATTGTTACTTATGAAAATAATTAATGTATAAATCATCATTAGAAAATTTAAGTTTATAGTAAATCAGCTCCTTTTTTTGGGGGGGTGGATTACGGTCGGCGCACTCCTCGTACCACTCCGTCTGGGGCGACAGAGGGGCGTAAGCATGCACACCCGTAACCCACCCGTGACACGTCGCCTTCGTCGTTGGGCCGACCACCGGAGCGGGGTGACTTGACGTCAGTGGTCGGCACGACGGAATATCCCCTTGAGGGGTACACTTCCATTGACTGACGTCGGTCTTTCCTCACGCGGTCGGCCACTCGGCGGGTGACGGACTAATTCTCCGGTCAAGTCACCTGCGCCCCGGCTAGGGCGGCATCAGGTGCAGGTAGTCGCGCCTACGTCACCCCAGTCGCCGGCGGCGGCGTCGTCGAGGAGACGCTCCACGCGCACGCGCTCCGCCGCCTCCTTCCGCGAGACTACTGCCTCGCAGAAGGTTGCGACCGCGTCCCAGTTCCCGACGCTGTCGAGTATCGCCCTGGCGATCAGGTCGGCACCGATGATTGCGATGCATTCACGGCGCTGCTCTGTAGTAAATCAGCCCCTGGGAGATAATTTAACTTGAAAACTAAAGTAAGGTTGTAGTTACCATCAACAATCGTATCTTTGAGAGGGCTGGGTCGAATATATTTTTGCTAAAGATAAAAAAGCAATGATATAGCAACAACTTAATAACCTAGTAGATTCATAAGACGTTACAGTAAAAAAATATTAAATCGATTTTCATCGCTTAAAATACACAGAGCCTCGCACTATTATTCATATGGAAATGAATAGAGGTCTATTATCATCATACATAAAAAATTCAAACGCAAAAGTTTTCTAAATATAAATTGTGAATGAAATCATTTGAATTGTTATCGAGATTTATGAAATAAATTTAAGCATTGTTTTAATAATTCATTTAAAGTCAGAAGATAAACAAGATTATCGAAGTAAAATTTTGAATGCTATCATTGGAATTTAAAGTTAGAAGATAAACAAAATTATCCAAATATAATTTTTAAATGAGGCATTTGCGACATACGTGAAATAAATTCAGGTATTATTACAATAATTCATTTAAAGTGAGAAGGAAAACACGATTATCTATTTACAAATTCTGGATAAAATCATAAAATTAAAAAAAAATCACGAACAGTTTGCGAGATATATGACATAAATTTGGGTATTGTTAGAATAATTTATGTAACGTAAGAAGATAAACAAGATTACCTAAATACAAATTTTGAATGAATCAATTTGAGCCATTATTGTATTTGCAAGATAAATTAAATAAAATGTTGTTATGTATTGTTAGAATAATTCATTTAAAGTTAGAAGATAAACAAGAATATAACTATGAACAACAACATCGGACGTATTTAAATAATTTCACTAAATGATATAGTTCCGGAAGATCACAAACAACGATAAAATGACAAATTTATGCTGTGTATCAACGTATACACGAAGAATAAAGATAATTCAATATATACGATACATAAAATTTGCTCGTTTACTCCCTCAGTGACGATAAATTTCTTAGGAAAGATATGCATAGTGAGTGAAAATAGCGTCGAACCAAATATCATGGTAGTAGATGATAATATCGTATTATGTAAATTGTTTAGACGAACGGGGTGTCGTTTGTCGTATTCAGATGCCTACGTACGGTTTGCGAACCGCACACCATTGACCGAGGACGCCGCCTTAGCTATTTCCATAACACTGTTTTGAACACCCCATAGTCATCGTCAATGCGAATCAATAAATTCAACCCTTTTTATGATTCAGTCATTCGGTTTTATTGGACTTGTACGTGCTCCTAGGCGTGCATCATTCAGTAACAATAAAAAATTCCAAACGACCCTTTATATCGCGTACGAAAAATAAAAAAGTTGATGTTTCATTTTTTTGTGACAAACTCTACTCGTTCGTGCTACTTGATGAGAATTTTAAGAACTTGTTTACGATGAAACTTATTGCAAATTATAAAAGTTGTATAAACTATTGTAAAATCTGTTTTTACTACTTATTCAAGTGTTGTTGTTGCTTTTAATTACCAGTCAATTAGTCAACAAAGGATTGTATAGTTTCTTTTTTGTACTTTTCATTTTATTTTTATGTATGATCGAATCATTATAATCCGATTACAATAAGCTATTGTCACAGAACTGTTTCGAATGGCATTCTCGGGGGGAGACCTGTGTCCAACAGTGGACGTTTATGGACTGATGGAATGGAAAAAATGGAAAAGCTATTGGACTCAGAGGGGAAAATTTTATTACTCTGTTTTTCGAGGGTGACATAATAAAAGATTACTTTTTTTTGACGCTGATGTAAAATGCTTTCATGCATGTCCCCTCTTGGTGGTATTTGGGGTATGTGGGACTCACCGGACGGCATAACCTCCCGGAATATCCACTAAAAACCATCAGCGGCTCCACTACCCCGTCATTCTAGGGACGTCAGAGGTTCGCCTTTCGGCATTCAACTCGGACGCCCCGACGGTCTATTAGCCTCACCTCAGCCACGTTACGGAGGAAGAAGGCGCGCATACTGCTGGCGCCGTCTACCTGGTCGTCGTCTACGCAGAGGGTCAGCGGTAGCATCTGCCTCGCGTTGCCGCTCTGCGGCTTCCTTTTGCGACATCACGGCTTCGCAGAAGGATGCCATGGCCGCCCAGCATGTGGGGTCATCGAACATTTTATTTATGACAGCCACCAGTGACAGGTCCTCGCCGATCTAATAAAAGATTACCTATGGGAAGTTCATTATTTAAAATTACTTGGCGGGTAGGTAAACTCTAAAATATAATCATTCTCAACGAGTTTAGGCAGTACGGTATACTAGACTAACACCCTCTTTAGTATAGAGTAAATACTGTGCCCAATAGGGGGAAGAATGTACAAAGCGAAGAAGAAGATATGTATCATGAAAAGTGAAAGTATTATTAAAAAATACTCCAATAGTTTCTCTCGTATATTAATGAAGAATTCATTAATGACCAAGCACAATTTACTTACAACGGGGCGAAGATAATTAAAATAAGATGTTACGTAGCTTGACGTAGAAAAAGCGAAGGGCTCTGAAAAAGTTCGGCTAATACCGGGTTACAAATGAGAACAGAACGGCGGTACGTTATCCCTGTTATCTTCCTGGGAACGCGCGGTCTGTCGCCCGTCCCTTTTTCAGTATCATCACAGGGTGAAAACATTCTGTTTCCGATGTTAGTGTGATTGATTATTTATTTATCTATATATATATAAATTAAAGTCGTGTTAGTTACACTATTTATAACTCAAGAACAGCTGTACGGATTTGGGTGAAAAATGGTGGGGAGGTAGCTTAGAACCAGGAGACGGACATAGGATACTTTTTATCCCGTTTTTTTAATGGTATTTACAAGATTTCGCCAATAAGTCTTTTATCCGGTTCAATCGCGTTCTCATGTGACGTGACATAAAATTTCAAAGAGAATACAAGTCACTATGAAACGTAGTATAAAAAAACACATTTGGTATGTAATAACAAAACGCAAATGACAGCTAAACGTAATTTTGTCTATAGTTAAGTATGGTTGAAAATTTGATAATTATAATTTTGCCAGAAGTAAATAATGAGTAATTTGTATTCTCTTTGAATCATCATTAACAATGCCGTGACTAAGGCGATTGAATCTTGCCCGACAGAGCTGTTCTTCCATTAGAGACTATATTTTCGGAAATTTAGAAAATATATTCACGAAAAAAATTATGGCGGTACGAAGTTCGCCGGGTCAGCTAGTCTATATCTATATATATATATATATATATATATATATATATATATATATATATATATATATATATATATATATATATAAAAGAAAGTCGTATTAGTTACAGTATTTATAACTCAAGCACGGTTGTACCGTTTTGGCTGAAGATTGGTGGGGAGGTAGCTTAGATCTAGGAGACGGACATAGGATACTTTTTATCCCGTTCGTTCGCATTCCCGTGTGACGTAACATAAAATGTCAAAAAGAATACAAATCACTATACAACGTGGCATAACAAAAACGCATCTATCGTGTAATAACAAAACGCAAATGACAGCTATAGACAGACTATATTTTTGGAAATTTAGAAAATATATTTACGAAAAAAATTATGGCAGTACGAAGTTCGCCGGGTCAGCTAGTCTTGTATATATATAAAAGAAAGTCGTGTTAGTTACACTATTTATAACTCAAGAACGGTTGTGCTGATTTGGCTGAAAATTGGTGGGGAGGCAGCTTAGATTCAGGAGACGGATATAGGATACTTTTTATCCCGTTCGATCGCATTCCCGTGTGACATAACATAAAACTTCAAAGAGGATACAAGTCAGCTAGTATGTAATAAAATATCCAATTTTTAATCCCCAACAGAAAAAGAGGTGTTTTATAAGTTTGACGTTAATCAATGTCTGTCTGTCTGTCTCGTAGCATCGTAGCAGTCAAAAAAAAAAGAAAAAGTCTTTTTTTTTGAAAGCCAGTTTCCTGTTATATTGATTCTTATCTATGCTTGTTTAATATCAAGTCCAGCAGTGCAAGAGTTTCAGCTCATTTCCAAAGTTATGGAATGGCGTGTGATTACTCGATCAGGTGGCTTCACGCCAGTACAGTTGAAGAGAACGTGATACTTTTTTTGTATTATTTTAGTTTGTGTCGCGGGTTATTCAAAATTTTTAAATCTACCTATTATACATAGAAATTATCAGTGATCTTATCTTATATAGAAGGATATTTTCACACAATATTAGCCATTAGAATAAATGGTCTAAATTTTAGTTCCAGCTCAGAATAATGAACTTTTAGTAAACTTGTAAATAAAACTACTTTACGGATTTTATCGTTTTTGTATTTGTTTTTTGATTGCTTAATGTTTCAAACACTTGCAGCGTTCATGGTCACGAGCGGCGGAGTCCGTCAAGTGCATAGGGGAGCATATACCTAAAGTAGTTTTAGTTACAACTAGCAACCCGCCCTCGCTTCGCTGCGGTTTAAGTCGTTTTACCCGCGTAGTTCCCGTTCCCGTGGGAATACCGAGATAAGATATAGCTTAATTTACTCCCTGATATTATAGCTTTCCATTGGTGAAAGAATTTTTGAAATCGGTCCAGTCGTTTTGAAGATTATCTGGAACAAACAGACAGACAAAATTTTTTTAATCCCTATTTTAGGCATAGATGTCGTGTAAATAACCGTGTGAGCATGAAAAAATCCTATTATTTTGACATTACAAACAGACACTCCAATTTTATTTATTGGTATAGATGTGTAATACTCGCGTAAACATTAGAAGTCATTTTAGTAACCCATATGGTAATTAATAATAACTATTTAGTATCATCTCATGATCAGCATTTCTGCCCATACTATGGGAGGGCAGTTGACCTACTATACCACGCTGGTCAGACGTGTACTAATATAGGGTTTGGTTTCGAGTCCTTCTCTTACATGAATATTATGTGCATATTATATCCCTGAGTTGTCTCTTGCAACACACACGGGTAGGATAGGGGGTGGTGAATTGTATTCTTACTCTGTCGCCACACGGAAAACTATTTACTAACTAATCGGTAATCTATCATCATCATCATCATCTCAGCCCATATACGTCCCACTGTTGGGCTCGGGCCTCCTCCATAATGGAAAGGTAATTGACCTACTATACCACGCTGGTCAGACGTGTTGGTATAGGGTTTTATTTCGAGTTTTCCTTCTCTCGCATAGATGTTATATGCGTAGACGACTAAGGGATATAAAATCCCTTAGTCGTCTCGTACGATCATCCACGGGTAAGATAGGGGGTGGCGAATTGTATTCTTACTCCGTCACCACACGGAATATAGCAATTTAATCTATCTAACAAGTATTCTATGTAGCAATTTAATCTATCTAACAAGTATTCTATGTAGCAATTTAATTGATTTAGACCTATAATATGGTTTTCTAAAATGTATAATTTTACTTTATAATGAAAAGTGGTTAGCTTAAAATGTTAACTGAATACTGAAATATTAAAGTAAATTTACTATTCTAGGAACTGTTTGAAAGTCACGGCATAATTAACAGCCTATACACGCAAAGAAATATATAATTATTTTAAAGTTTATTATCATTATTTGATCAGTTCGCTTCATGGGCTGCGAGGTAAATACAGGGTGTATCAGGTTATGGGGCAACTGGTCAAACGGGAGATAGGTAATGGTGGTAGGAACCCATGAAAAAAATTTGTAGAAAAAAATATCGATTTGTTAATGAATTAGAGACATGTAAACTTTTCAATTTTGTCATCGATTTTTCGTGTAAATCTGATTGAAATGTATAAAGTCAGTGATACTTAATCTGTAACATATTCGCACGTTGTTAAATGTTCATTAGAAAATGAAAAAATCATTGTTTACCTTCGCATAAGTAAGACTTCGCTTCGCCAACTTCGCTTTAAATCAGCTGATCGGCTGGTGACCGTTTTTTTTTCTTATGTGTATAGCTGTTTGGCGCAGATGGCTTTCACAGCTTAGCTCGGACTATGGGTGAGCGCTGAGGGCTCTCAACCCGGTGACCGGTGACCGTTGCCGAGTCTCCTTTGTACCCACGTTACCATTGAAGCGTTTGCGCAATTGATACCTATTAATACTGTCGAAGCCTTACATGCCTACATGTATCCTATCTGTAACTGCCTACATAATACGTAACATTTAAGGCATATACTCTTAGACACACATTTTCGAAATCACTATAACTTTTATGTTATATTGTTTTTTGTGTAATATACATTTTAATTACGATCTATGACCGGTAAACTACAACATACTCGAACAGTTGCCCTATAACCTGATACAACCTGTATAATATAATCATGATATTTAAAATTGAGAATTAATTTAATCATAATCATCATCATTTCGACTCATATATGTCCCACTGCTAGTCTCAAGTCTCCTCCAAATTGAGAGGGAAATTGACTTACTATACACGCTGGTCAAACGAGTTGATAAAGGATTTTATTTCGAGCTAGTCTTGCACAATTGTTATATGCATAAAATATCTCTTAGTCGTGTTTTGCGATACCCACGGGAAAGAGAGGTGGTGAGGTCTTACTCCGTCACCACACGGATGATTTGGCGATTGAGAACCTATTTTATCATAATAAAATAATAATATAATGGCCCACAGAGAACCGCTCTGCTACGCTGAATATGTCAAAGATCGTAGCAGGTGGAGGGCAGTGGACTCTGCCTACCCCTATGGGAAAAAGGCGTGAATATATAAAAAAAAAAAAAAAAAAATATATAATAATAGTCTTTAGTGATGGTGTAAGAATACAATTCACCATCCCCCTTTATTCATGTGAGTTTCGTGAAAGACGACAAAAAAATTATGATATGCAGATAAAATCTATACAAGTGAAGAAAAACTCGAAGTAAAATCCAACCCAACACATCTGTCCGATTTGATATAGTAGGTCAATTTCCCACCCATTGCGGAGGAGACTCAAACCCAGCAGTAAGAAGTACGTATGTATTTACGCCATAAAAATATAAATAAACTAGCTGACCCAACAGACGTTGTTCTGTTCATTTAAAATAAAAGGAATTCTCCTTGAAATCGACAGCAGCGGCACCTACCGGGTCCAATTGTAAATCTACATTCTAGAATCCCCTTGAACACGCACAAACAATTTCGTCAACATCAATCTAGCCGTTTCGGACGAGTTCAGTGACTAACACATGTACACAAGAAATCTATACCAATAAATAAAATTGGAGTGTCTGTTTGTAATGTAAAAATAATAGGCTTTTTTCATGCTCACACGGTTATTTGCACGACACCTATGCCTAAAATAGCAATTAAAAAATTTTTGTCTGTCTGTCTGTCTGTCTGTTTGTTCCGGGTAATCTTCAAAACGGCTGGACCGATTTCAAAAATTCTTTCACCAATGGAAAGCTATAATATCAGGACGTAAACTAGGCTATATTTTATCCCGGTATTCCCACGGGAACGGGAACTACGCGGGTAAAACGACTATAACCTATAACAGAAGCGAAGCGAGGGCGGATTGCTAGTTTATATATAAAGATAAAGAGATATTAAATTCAGATGAAAAAAATAAAGTAGGATTCTTTTATTGCTACAAATGTAATAAAGAATGTAATAAATAAATGTAATAAACTTAGTTTTCGATACTTATCAAAATAAGTATCGAAAACTAAGTTCTTATATTATAAACTAGCAACCCGTCCTCGCTTCGCTTCGGTTTCAGTCGCCTTACTCGCGTAGTTTCCGTTCCCGTGAGTATACTGGGATAAAATATAGCTTATGTTACTTAGAGATACTGTAACATTCTAATGGTGAAAGAATTTTCGAAATCCATCCAGAAGTTTTTGAGTTTATTCGTAAGGAACGTTTCCTCTCTATAATATTAGTGTAGATTACAGTCTTAGAGGGTGAAAATTAAAAAATGCTGAAACACGTGTTTATTTATTTTTATTTAAGAGTATTTATGGAGAATTTGAAAAAAATCGATGTAGATTTTTTTTTCTCCTTATACAAACTTTGTTACTCCCTTTCTTAGTGGGTTTCTACGTCACGCAAAGAAACTAATGTCAAAATTTCATGTTTCTGGCTTCAGTAGTTTCGGCTCTGTGATAAGTCAGTAAACTGACATCATTCCTCCTATTTTACACCCTTAGAGGATGAAAATGGACAAACGCTGAAACGTGTTATTTATTTTTATTAAAGAGTATTTGTGCTTAATTTGAAGACAGTAGCTAAAGATTTTTTTCTTTCCATACAGACTTTACCGCTGCGTTTCACCCCCTTAGGGGAGGAATTTCAAAAAATCTTTTCTTAGTGGATGCCTATGTCATGAAATGAAACTACGGTCTAATTTTCATTTTTCTAGCTTCAGTAGCTTCGGCTCACCCTGTTCCTTTATATGTATATTATTATTAACGCCCCCGCAACACCCCTTGCATGTGGAATTTCATAAAATCCGTTCTTAGCTGACCTCTACTCGACGAAAGGAATATGCCTGCAAAATTTCAAGTCTGTACGCCTTATGGTTCCAGAGATATGGTGATGAGTAAATATATCGTTCGCAAAACCCTCCTCTCCTATATATATGTATATAGATAAAACTGTTTTTACGGATTTTATCGTGTTTGTATTTGATTTTTGATTGCCCGACGAATATTTCGGACACTTTTTAGCGTTTATGGTCACGGCCAGATTAAGATGTCTTATGTTCAACAAATCATCATAATTAAATAGATTATATCTCTCTGTTATAGAATTAATTATTAAACGCTACTACAGAATCTACTACGCTACAAAATTAGAATTAGTTATTAATAAATATAAGCGGTGAACTGTATTCTTATTTCGTTACTTCACGAGAAATTTTTCATTAAGTTCGTTAAAAATACTAGCACTACCAGTTGCAGCAACTGGCGGCAATGGCAGTCTTAGACTTTAATAAATATGTTTTAATAGTGATCCTTTATTTCTAGATAAACTTATTATGCGTGTGGTGACGGGATAAAGATATAATTTACCACTCCCTATCTTACCTGTGGATGTTGTAAAAGACGACTAAGGGATATAGTAAGCATATTACATCTCCTGCAAGAGACGAAAACCAACCCTATCTGACCATCATGGAGGACAATTTTCCTCCTATCGTGGAGGAGGCTCGAGCCCAGCAGTGGGACGTATAGCAGCTGTGATGATGATGAAACTTTTTAGAATTATTATTTTAACATCCTTTTTTGCAGACAGGGTCTGGGCATACCTCGTTAATGCCGTTCATAATGATGGCCGTAGCTGGATCGATAATATTATTATCTGCGTTAAAGCAAAAAAAAAAAAAAATGTGCGAATAATATAACAGAAATGTTTTATTGCATTCTAAAAAAAATTCTCATTTGCCTGATAATTTAATTAAATTAATTTCTGCAAAACACTATTTTAATCTCTTGCGTTATCTTAATAATAATTTAGAAACTTTAGGACAATTATTTAATAGACATCATTGGGTATATTAAATCTTCTTCCTTGTAGCTCTCTCAGACAGTTGAACACTTAGAATAATTGAAATTTTAAAGAAATTTACTAACTTTGAGTTTCAGTGAGTTAATTTTGACGCGAACTTTGACAGATTAGTTTTGTAAAAGTTTGAATCAAGACCCAGATTTAAGGAATATTAGGTAAAGGATTTAAATCTAAAATATCGTTTACTGTAGCTCCATCTTTGAACTAAATTACTCTGTATTGTCAATTTAGGAATAAAAATAACTTCTAAAGTAACTCATTGACCTATTAACGTAAAGACCAACTTGCTGAAATTAGATATTTTTCTACGTAGATGTCCGTTAATATGCAAATGTCCGCTAATATGCAGATGTCCGCTAATGTGCAGATGTCCGCTATAATGCAAATGTCCGCTAATAAGAAAATATCCGCTAAGATGCATATGTTCACTAATATTCAGATGTCCGCTAATATACAGGTATCTGATAAGATGCAGACCTGATGGAGATAAGTATCATCATTCACCCATTCACGATCTATTACTGTACGCGTACCTTCCACATAAAAGATCATATGGCGTGATCTTCCTTTGAAAATCAACATGCTTGGGAAGCGAGTTAGCGATCTCAGTAAGGTGCTTGATTCCCGGAAGAGCACAGCTCTTCATTCTTCTAGTGCTGAAAACATACATACAAGTATATCAAGAAACTTTACATAGGATTATATAATTTTATAAAACTATATTTTATGAATTTTGTGGAAACTTAGGAAAATCTTCTCATCCAATATACCTTATATTGGATGAGAAAATCTTCCTATGTTTCTCAATTAAATTTAGATAATCATCATCATCATCGCAGCCCACATACGTCCCACTGTTGGGCTCGGACCTCCTCCATAATGGGAGGGAATTTAACCTACTATACCGTGCTGGTCAGACATGTTGGTATAGGGTTCCATTTCGAGTTTTCCTTCTCTTGCACAGATCCTATGTGCATATTATATCCCTTTTTTTTTTTTTTGTGGGTGGGTCGCGGTCGGCGCGCCTCCGCACCACTCCGTCCGGGGCGACAGAGGGGCTTAAGCACGCAACTCCCGCGACCCACCCAAAAACCACGTCGCCTTCGTCGTTGGGCCGACCACTGGAGCAGCGTTAACTTGTCGTCAGTGGCCGGTCCGACGGAATACCCCCTATTGGGGTACCCTCCCATCGACCGACGTCCCCCCCTCGGGGAGGACGTCGGTCTTTCCTCACGCCGTCGGCCTCTCGGCGGGTGACGGACTAATCCCCGGTCACGTCACCCGCGGCCTCGGCTAGGGCGGCATGAGGCGCAGATAGTTGCGCCTGCGCCGCCCCAGTCGCCGGCGGCGGATCTCCTCATCGAGGCTGCGCTCCTCGAGCAGGCGATCCGCCGCCTCCTTCCGCGAGATCACTGTCTCGCAGAAGGCTGCGACCGCGTCCCAATTCCCGACGCTGTCGACCATCGCCCTAGCAATAGCCGGCAGCGTCAGGTCCGTACCGATTATTGCGACGAGTTCACAGCGCTGCACTGCCCAAGCCCCGCAGGCCTCGAGCGTATGGCGCGCCGTGTCCTCGTCGCAATCGCAGTGGTGGCAGGACGGTGTACTCTCCCTCCTAACGACCTTGTGCAGGTATTTGGCGAAGCACCCATGCCCCGTCAAAACCTGCACCAGTCGGAAGGAGAGCAACCCGTGCCGCCTCTCCAACCACTGCATCAGCATCGGCCGGAAGGCCTCCATGGTTCGCACCCCGAACCGAGGCCTCTCCAGCCGGACTGCCCAACGGGCGATGACGTCTCGGCGGGCGTCGACGCGCCAGGCGGTGAGATCCCTTAACGAGACTACACCGCCCTCCGCTCGCATCCCCGTCACCCGCCGATATAGTCCGGCGAGCATCTCCGCCTCCAGCTCCCACGGGGGAGTCCCGGCCAATAGGCACGCTGCCTCCGTCGCCACCGTGCGGTATCCGCGGATGGCCCTGACCGCCGTGACCCTCTGTGGTCGCCACAGAAGGGCCCTAAGTCGGGCGGTCATGGACTCCGCCCACACCGGTGCGCCGTACAGGGCCATTGACCGGATGACCCCCGCGTACAGCCGTCGGCACGCAGCGCTCGGTCCGCCCACGTTCGGCATAAGCCACGATAGGGCGGACGCCGCGCCGACGAACCGTGGAGCGAGCCTGCGGAAATGCTCCCGGAAGCATCATCGCCCGTCGAGCACCAGGCCCAAGTACCTCATATGGGCCCGGATGCTGATGTCGACCGAGTGGACGGTGATCGAGACGCCGATGGGAGGGCTCATAGTGCGCCCATGGAACAAGAAGGCCTCCGTCTTGTCCAAGGCGACCCTCAACCCCAGCGCCTCGATCCGCCTGACGACCTCCTCGGTACCAGAGGTCGCCAGGCTTACCGCCTCTTCTAGCGTCCCACCGCGGGCTGTGACGAGCGTGTCGTCGGCGTAACAAATCACGCCCAGCCCGGGCGGGAGGCAACCCCTCAACGCCCAGTCGTAGCCGATGTTCCACAGGGTGGGTCCGAGGACCGACCCCTAAGGGACACCGCACTTCATGGGCGTTCGCACGACGTCCCCTGCTCGGTCGGTGCAGAGGACGCTGCGCCCCTCCAAATAGTCTGCCACTAGCCGCCTCAGGTAAACTGGCACCCCGTGATACCGGAGCGCCTCCCTGATGCAGCTGAATGGCAGACTATTGAATGCGTCGGCGATGTCTAGGGACACCACCAACAGCACTCCCCCGCCGGTGACGGCCCCAGTCGCCACGGCCCTCAGGCGCAACAGAGCCGCGATCGTTGAACGACCCCTCCTAAACCCAAACTGGGCGTCCGACAGATCGGGCCCCGTGCCGATGAGGTGCCGCTCGATGCGGGCAGATATTATATCCCTTAGTCATCTTTTACGACATCCACGGGCAAGATAGACAGTGGTGAATTGTATTCTTAATCCGTCAACACACGGAAGATATTATTTAGATAAACGCATACGAATAATTTATTAAATAATATGTAGGCAGAGAGCTCGCGACTATATTATTTTCTAGTTTATATCCGCAGTATGGTATAAAGTTTATATCCGCAGTATGGTATAAATAACTAGAACAATTGTGCATATAACATTTTTTTTAACCTTTCTGTATTCCCTCCTGACAGTGGTATGATGGAGTAAGAATACATTTCACCATCGGCGTCGTCACAGTCAGCTAAGACATATTTTAAGCAGTTAACATCCAATTTAAAAGAAGTAAAACTAGACATAAAGTCCTATAACAACATTCCTGATCAGCGCGGTATAGTCGGTTAATTTTCCCTTCCTTGTGGAGGAGGCTCGAGCCCAACAGCCTATCATGAGAGCTGACACGATATTGTTGATGATTTATTCTCTTCTATTTTAATTAATCTTTGTTACTAGCTTTTGCCCGCGGCTTCGCCCGCGTAAAAATTTACTTGCATATTGAACTATTATCGCAAAGAATATTATCGGCATAAAGAGTATTACATTTCTTAATTTAAGAAATACTCTATCTAAGTGTCAATTTTCATCCAAATCTGCTCAACAGTTTAAGCGTGATTGAGTAACAAACATCCAAATATCTTCACAAACTTTCACATTTGAATATTACTTCCAGCCTTGTAGTTCAGATTGCCGTGCAAATACGATGATAAATATGCCTTTCTTTAGTCTCTGATAACGTACTTTTCCATTGGTGAAAAAAAAATTATATCAATCAAACACCCGCAGTTTCATTCACGTAGAAATTCCCATGCCAATACCAAGATAAAAAATGCCTATGTTACTCGCTGATATTATAAATTTACACACATACCAAAAAAAAAAAATAATATAAATCCCAGAAATATCAGAGATATAAATTGCCTATGTTACTCGCTGACAACATAGGTAGCTTTCCATTGGTGAAAGAATTTTAAAAATTGCTCGACATCCCCCGGTATAGTTCTCGTTCCTGGGCAAATACCGAGATGAAAATAGCCTTTCACTGATAATATAGCTTTTCATTAGTGAATTAATTTTTAAAACCATTAAATTCCCGTGATTTCACCGACATTGTACCCGATCCCGTAGGAATATCGGGATAAAAATAGCTTAAATATGTTACTCGCTTAAAAATAGCTTTCCATTAGTGAAATAATTTTAAAATCGACTTAATTCAGCCACACCGGGATAAAATATAACCTGGAATAAAATATAGTCTAAGTTATTCCTTATGTATGACTGGTAGACCTGATGGTAAAATATAATCAATCGGTCCAGCCATTTTGAAGATTACCTGTAACGAATAGACAGACAGACAAAAAAATTTGGACCGTATTGTGTGAGCATAAATAAAACCTATTATTTTGATAGACAAACAGACGCTTCAAATTTATTTATTTGTAGAGATAGAAAATTGGAATAATATCTTGATTGTAACTTACTGTCTGGTAGCTGCTAGAAATATTACTACGCTTTCATTGTTCGTGGGTATCGCAAAATACTACTAAGACAAAGATTTACATGGACCTGGACCGGTGATGCCGTCTGGCCAACAATGTCGTGCGCCAGGTCATAAAATGTTGCTAGAACCTTTGCAATATATCTACGATGGCAGAAGAGTACCTACATATCGCGTCGATCCAAAGTAATTAGGATAAGAGCAAGATAATGATGATATATCATTGGCTGGGTGTCTTCGTCTATATGTGTTTTATCCTTTTGGAGCAGCCCAAAATTGTTTCTTAGTGAGTGCTTACCCCAAATAACCAATCGGTATACAAAATTTCACATTTTTAGGCCCGGTATCTTTAGCTATACACTTTCACCCTCTTAAAAAAAAAAAAAAAAAAAGGGGTTGAATTTCCAAAAATTCTTTGTTAGAGCTCGCTTATCCTTGCCAAAAATTGTTTCATAGTGCTTGGTAAGTGAGTACTAAGAAAATCTGGGGGTAATCCAAGAAAGCCGACCGTGTACTAAAATGATCCTTCCTAGGCTCCGTGATTTCGGTTAAACACTTTTCACCCCTTTAGGGCTAAAATTGCAAAAATCTCTCTTTCTCCAAGAAAGGAAACTTTATACAAAATTCCATGTTTCTAGGCCTAATGATTTGGGATATATATTTTGCACCCCTTTAGGAGTTGATTTTAATAAAATAATTTCTTAGAGCTCACTTACAACAAAAGAAAGAGAATTGCATAGAAAGTTTTACGTTCATAGCTCCAAGAGTTTCGTCTATACGCTTTTCACCCACTTAAGGAGGTGATTTTCCAAAAATCCTTTGCTAGTGCTCGTGTACCCCAAGAAATAAGATGACGTAAAAAGAAAATACTTTCCCCTATTTCAACCCCTTATACCTATTTTTTCGCGATAAAAAGTAGCCTTATATCCTTTCTCAAGCTTTAGTTCATCTCTGTACCAAATTTAATCAAAATCGGTTAAATGGTTTCGACGTGAAAGGCTATATGCTTTTCAACCCCCTTTTTTTTGGGTTGGGCTGCGGTTGGCGCACTCCTCGCACCACTCCGTCCGGGCACCCCAAGAAATACGATGGTTTAAAAAAAAATACGTTTCTAGGCCCAGTGGTTTCGGCTGTATGCTTTTTGGTATTTTAGGGGTTGAATTTCATCCCCATGTAAATGGAATTTCCAAAACGCTTGAGCGAATATTTATTTATTTATTATTAGGTGCCTCAATACAAAGATTCGTGGTTCGATCATCGAAAATGACGAATTTCCATACAAAATGTCATCCCCTATTTCAACCCCTTATACACATTTTTTTGCAATAAAAAGTAGCCTATATCCTTTCTCAAGCTTTAGTCCATCACTGTACCAAATTTCATCAAAATCGGTTTAGACGTGAAAGACTATATGTTTTTCACCCCCTTAAGGGGGTGAATTTCCAAAAATCCTTTGCTAGTGCTCGTGCACCCCAAGAAATACGATGGTGTAAAAAAAATACGTTTCTAGTCCCAGTGGTTTCGGCTGTATGCTTTTTGGTATTTTAGGGGTTGAATTTCATCCCCATGTAAATGGAATTTCCAAAACGCTTGAGCGAATATTTATTTATTTATTATTAGGTGCCTCAATACAAAGATTCGTGGTTTGATCATCGAAAATGACGAATTTCCATACAAAATGTCATCCCCTATTTCAACCCCTTATACACATTTTTTTTGCGATAAAAAGTAGCCTATATCCTTTCTCAAGCTTTAGTCCATCACTGTACCAAATTTCATCAAAATCGGTTTAGACGTGAAAGACTATATGTTTTTCACCCCCTTAAGGGGGTGAATTTCCAAAAATCCTTTGCTAGTGCTCGTGCACCCCAAGAAATACGATGGTGTAAAAAAATACGTTTCTAGTCCCAGTGGTTTCGGCTGTATGCTTTTTGGTATTTTAGGGGTTGAATTTCATCCCCATGTAAATGGAATTTCCAAAACGCTTGAGCGAATATTTATTTATTTATTATTAGGTGCCTCAATACAAAGATTCGTGGTTCGATCATCGAAAATGGCGAATTTCCATACAAAATGTCATCCCCTATTTCAACCCCTTATACCCATTTTTTCGCAATAAAAAGTAGCCTATATCCTTTTTCAAGCTTTAGTCCATCTCTGTACCAAATTTCATCAAAATCGGTTTAGACGCGAAAGACTATATGTTTTTCACCCCCTTAAGGGGGTGAATTTCCAAAAATCCTTTGCTAGTGCTCGTGCACCCCAAGAAATACGATAGTGTAAAAATAATACGTTTCTAGGTCCAGTGGTTTCGGCTGTATGCTTTTTGGTATTTAGGGGTTGAATTTCATCCCCATGTAAATGGAATTTCCAAAACGCTTGAGCGAATATTTATTTATTTATTATTAGGTGCCTCAATACAAAGATTCGTGGTTCCATCATCGAAAATGACGAATTTCCATACAAAATGTCATCCCCTATTTCAACCCCTTATACCCATTTTTTCGCGATAAAAAGTAGCCTATGTCCTTTCTCAAGCTTTAGTCCATCTCTGTACCAAATTTCATCAAAATCGGTCCAGTGGTTTAGACGTGAAAGCGTAGCAGACAGACAGAAAGACAGACAGACAGACAGACAGACAGACAGAGTTACTTTCGCATTTATAATATTAGTAAGGATTTACTTGCTGTATACTTTAAACTTCTATGTGATGACGGAGTAAGAATACAATTTACCACTCCCTATCTTGCCATAGATGTCGTAAAATACGAGTAAGGGATATAACATGCATATAACATCTATGCAAGAGAAGGAAGACTCGAAATAACACCCTATACTAAGATCATGAGCTGATAACTCTATTATATATTTCTACATCTCTTACACGCACCTCAAAAAAGGATTATACGTTACTACATAGTTTTTTTACACATACATACCTAATAATTTATTCCATTATATAGCATAGCTCTTTTAATAAAATAACATTGTTATCAACTCTATATTCATGTAGAGAAACACATAATGAAAAATACACATTAGTAAATTACATTATGCAAGGAAAGAGTATGTTATAGTAATAAAATATGTTGATGTTTAATTTTTACAGGTAGATCTGCTAGCATATAAGTTTTAGCAAAATGTATTATATATATCATCACTAGCTGACCCGGCGAACATCGTACCGCCATAATTTTTCTCGTAAATATATTTTCTAAATTGCCGAATATATAATTTCTGGAAGAACCATTACAGATTTGTCCGGAAACATTTGATCATCTTGGTCGCGGCATTGTTAATGATGATTCAAAGAGAATACAAATGACTGATTATTGATATCTGACAAAATTATAATTATCAAATTTTCAACCATACTTAACTTCTTCTTATTCTTGAGTAATGGCAATAAGCTACAATTATTAGCTATTGGTGCCAGTGTCCAGTTACAATATATATTCTTCACGTCTTTAGTCTTCGTCTTTTAGTCTTATTCATTACCATGGATTAGGTGCTGAAACCAATCCATACTTCCTCTGGGAATTTTGGCAGAATATAAAAATGCACGCAATTTACTATTATATCCTATTCACTATATTTCAACATTTTGTCCGCATTACATAAAATATCAGCAAAATTATTTAATATAACAACATTAAAAAATATAAGTCGTCGTCTACAAGTTGTTCTCAAGAGTCATTACGAACCGACTCGCGTGCAAGCTCGACGACTTCCAGCCGCTCGAACAAGCCGGCTCCCGAAGAGGTTATAGTACCATAGACCACATCCACACGCTGCGCCAGATTATACAGAAGACCGAGGAGTATAATCGGCCTTTGTGTCTAGCGTTTGTGGACTATGAGAAAGCCTTTGATTCTGTCGAAACTTGGGCAGTGCTGCAGTCCCTTCAGCGGTGCCAAATTGACTATCGATACATCGAAGTGTTGAAGTGTTTGTATAGAAACGCCACTATGTCAGTTCGCATCCAGAATAAGAGTACGAAACCGATCCAGTTGCAGAGAGGTGTGAGACAGGGAGACTTCATCTCTCCGAAACTGTTCACCACTGCACTGGAAGATGTCTTCAAGCTTTTAGACTGGACCGGACTCGGCATCAACATCAACGGCGAATACATCACTCACCTTCGATTTGCTGACGATATCGTAGTCATGGCAGAATCCATGGAGGACCTTGGCACTATGCTCAATGACCTCAGCAGGGTATCTCAACTAGTGGGTCTGCAAATGAACATGGACAAGACGAAAGTCATGTCTAATGCCCATGTCATTCCTGTACCGGTGCTAGTTGGGAATGCGATTCTCGAAGTTGTGGATCATTATGTTTACCTAGAACAAGCAGTCCAGTTAGGTAGATCTAATTTCGAGAAAGAGGTCAGCCGACGAATCCAACTCGGCTGGGCAGCGTTCGGGAAACTTAAGAGGATCTTCTCGTCCAATATTCCGCAGTGTCTGAAAACAAAGGTTTATAACCAGTGTGTGTTACCAGCGATGACTTACGGCACTGAAACGTGGTCTCTAAATTTCGGCCTCATAAAAAAGCTCAAAGTCGCTCAGCGTGCTATGGAGAGGGCTATGCTCGGTATTTCTCTACGTGATAAAATTCGGAACACGGAAATCTGTAGAAGAACGGGTGTAACTGACATAGCCCGCAGAATTAGCACGTTGAAATGGCAATGGGCAGGCCACATCGCTCGTCGAACCGACAACCGTTGGGGAAGAAAGGTTCTTGAGTGGCGACCACGAATTGGACGGCGCAGCGTAGGACGACCCCCCACTAGGTGAACTGACGACATTCTCAAAGTAGCAGGGAACCGTTGGATGCAAGTGGCGCAGGACCGTTCCGAGTGGCATTCTCGTGGGGAGACCTATGTCCAGCAGTGGACGTCTATTGGCTGATGGATGGACGGATGGAAAAAATATAAAAGTGCTAAATGACATTTTGACTTTCGTGTCAAAAGAAACCATACTTAACTATATACGAAACAGTGTTGCCACTATCACGTTGTAGTTTTATCCTAAATATTTTCATTAATTTGCCCTAAATACTCTAGTCAGTCTCCGAAAATCCTTGATTTGGGGCGCAAAATTTAAATGAGTTCGAAATAAAACAAAACTTGATGGTTTGATTTTTATTTTAATTCTCATCTATTAATCAGAGTTAATAAACATGTAATCATAAATAGTATCATGTAATCATTGTAATCTATGGAAGAAGTAGATGGTCAACAATATGATACTGATGTTGAAGCTGAAGCATTGGGCTTAAGTTTTTTAGCTGCACTCAACATTTGTCTGTCGGGCTCTAAAATCGAATCAGTCACACTTAGTTTGTTGTGCAACAAACCGTTGAGGGTTTCACTGTGAAGCTTTTTTCTGGGTTGGGTTATTTTTTGGGCCAGCGCACACTCCATCTATTTCTTCCGGGGGTATGAAAAGGTGGCGCAGGCCTCATAACCAACTGTATTCCCTCCCCTTCGTCATTGGGCTGATGGGTCCTCGTCGCAATCGCAACGTTGGCAGGACAATGTGCTCTTCCTCCTCACGACCGTGTGCAGGTACTTGGCGAAGCAACCGTGCGTCGTTACTACCTACACCAATCGGAATGAAAGCAACCCGTGCCACTGACCTCACCACTCCATGAGCACCGGCCGGAAGGCCTTGACGACCCGAATATCGTAACGAGGCCTCTCCAGCCAGTCTGCCCAACGGGCGGCAGGCAGCGGCCCGCCAGGCGGCCAGCTCTTTCATAGAGACTTTTGAATCGAATCAAATTTTCCTATAGCAATTTATAGTATCGCATTGAAATATCGACATGTAAACACTGCAATATATTTAATTTAAATTCTACTGTGGTGTCTTACACAAAGTAATTTCGGTGAACTCTAGGAGCCCATTGAGGGTAACTAATGTTTATGTGTATTT
Source organism: Lymantria dispar (assembly GCA_032191425.1). Taxonomy (NCBI): domain Eukaryota; kingdom Metazoa; phylum Arthropoda; class Insecta; order Lepidoptera; family Erebidae; genus Lymantria; species Lymantria dispar. The sequence goes on from CM063459.1 coordinate 15,279,249, forward strand.
TATGTGTAATGTGTATGTGTGTAATGGTCGGCAAAGTCTATGGTAAAATAGTGTTTTTATTTTTATATTCAATTTTACCCCAAATTACCCTAAATCCCTAAAAATATTAAATAGCCCTAAGCCATATTTTAAATTAGTAGTTTCTCGCTAAAAATGGGCGAAATCCCTAAAAGTGGAAACACTGATACGAAATTACGTTTAGCTGTCATTTGCATTTTGTTATTACATATCAAATGCGTTTTTTTTGGGTGGTTCGCGGTCGGCGCACTCCTCGCACCACTCCATCTGGGGCGACAGAGGGGCGTAAGCACGCACACCCGCAACCCACCCGAACACCACGTCGCCTTCGTCGTTGGACCGACCACCGGAGCAGGGTTACTTGTCATCAATAGTCAGCCCGATGAAATACCCCCTAGTGGGGTACCCACTCATCGACCGACGTCCCCTCCCCTCGGGGAAGACGTCGGTCTCTCCTCACGCGGTCGGTCTCTCGGCGGATGACGGACTAATTTCCCGGTCACGTCACCTGCGGCCACGGCTAGGGCGACATGACGCGCAGGTAGTCGCGCCTGCGCCGCCCCAGTCGCCGGCGGCGCGTCGCTTCGTCGAGGCTGCACTCCTCGCGCGCGCGACCCGCCGCCTCTTTCTGCGAGGTCACTGCCTCGCAGAAGGCTGCGACCGCGTCCCAGTTCCTGACACTATCGAGCATCGCCCTGGCGATGGTCGTCGCTGCTCTACCCAGGCGGCACAAACCTCGAGCATATGCTACGCCGCGTCTTCGTCGCAATCGCAGTTGTAGCAGGACGGTGTACTCTCCCTCCTAGCGACCGTGTACAGGTACTTGTCGAAGCATCCATGCCCCATCAAGACCTGCACCAGTCGGAAGGAAAGCATCCCGTGCCGCCATTTTAGCCACTCCATCAGTACCGGCCGGAAGGCCTCCACGGTTCAGACACCTTATCGAGGCCTCTCTAGCCGGACTACCCAACGGGCAGACCCCTCCACCAGCCCATGGTCCCTCCAGCCATCCTGGCTATATGGACCGAATCACGGGAGATGCACGACTTACTTGCGTGTGCTCTTTCGGGCGTGCACTTTCTTGACTCCCTACAAATTGTCTGCCCGAGCCCTCTCCCCTTTCTGGGGCAGCTTATGTTGCGTGGGTGTCGCTATTGCGACGAACGACACGATGATAGCGACTGCGTCATCGACTCTGTCCTTTCTCCGCCAGCTCGAGCCCGCTCCTGATGTTATGCCAATGGTGCGAAAAGTCTCTCAACCGTCGAAAGTTGGCCTCGGAGTTAACAAACTCGCAGTAGTGTATGGGTCCAGGATTGAACCCGTTGAATCCCGTCCAACATCTTCATACGTATTTCATCATACAAGGGGCATCGCCACAACACATGATCCAGACATTCATCCTCTTCCCCGCAGTAACACAGGCTACTCTGGCACAGCTTCATTTCATACAGTCTCCTTTTAAAACAGCCATGACCTGTCAAAATTTGAGAGCACTGGTAGTCGGGCTCAACCCAGGGGGATCTGAGTCGAACACTAACATCAGGAAAGAATCAATGGAGTTCCCTACCCTTCCCCTCACCAGCCCATCTTCGCTGCCACTCAGCAACGAGCTCCTCCGAAATTTGGCTTCTCTCTCCAACGGGCAATGACGTCTCGGCGGGCGTCGACGCGCCAGGTGGTGAGCTCCCTCAAAGAGACCACACCGCCCTCCACTCGCACCCCCGACACCCGCCGATTCAAATCGGCGAGCATTTCCACCTCCAGGTCCCACGGGGGAGACCCGGCCAACAGGCACGCCACCTCTGACGCCATCGTGTGGTATCCGTGGATGGCTCTGATCGCTATGGCCTTCTGTGATCGCCACAGAGTAGCCCTGAGTCGGGCGGTCAGGGACCTCGCCCACACCGGTGCACTGTTGCCGCGGTGCACTGCACCGGGGCAGCTAGTATTATACACTCATTTGCAAAAAAAACGGGCACCTAAGCAATGAACCATTTCAAATGTTAATATTTCTTTGTTTGATAATTATAGGTAGTTTTATCCACACAATTTGCTAAATTAATAAGAAAATAATCGTTTTCATCAGTATTTCATAAAATTTAGATACAATTTATGGGAAATAATGCTAAACCTCGCTAGTAGTGTATATTCGCTAGTAGTGCATATGCTCATGAAGTAAAAATAAAAAAGTTTTTTTGTTTGTTTTTCTTTAATAAAGTAAAAGCAGATAAATGTTTAGTATCGAGTGTGACCCCCTCTAGCTAAAATCACAGCTTGAATTCGTCTGGGCATGCTAGCGAGTATATCCCGGATACTTGCTTGCGGAATACGTTCCCACTCCGCAGTAATCACATTCTTCAGCTCTCTGATGGTCTGCGGAGCCGGGTGTACTGATCTCACACGCCGTTTCAGAACGTCCCAGACATGCTCTATGGGATTGAGGTCGGGACTTCGAGCTGGCCAATCCAAACGACGAATGCCGACCTCTTGCACATACGCATTAACATCGCGGGATCGGTGGGCGCGAGCATTGTCGTCCATAAAAATCGAGTCTTCACCTAGAGCGGCCAATGCGGGTTGTGCATGAGAAATTAGAACTTCCGTTATGTATCGATGCCCAGTCAGTGAGCCGTTTTCAATGAAGACTAACTCTGTACGATCCATTGAATTTATTCCTGCCCAAAACATAACAGAGCCCCCACCATAAGGTGTGATTTCTTCGAAACATGCCTCTGCAAAGCGTTCTCCTTGTCTTCTTAGCACTCGCCGACGTCGATCTTCACCGAACAGAGATATCCTGACTTCATCAGAGAACAAATCCCTATTCCAATCGTCTTGAGTCCATGATTCACAATTTCTAGCGAACCTAAGCCTGTGAACTCTGTGCTCACGGAGTAATTTGGGGCCGCGGGCCGGGCGGTGACTGCGTATATTGGCAGCGAGAAGCCTCCTCCTGACCATCCATAGACTAATATGCACATTTCTTACTTCTTGGAGGTTGTTCTTAAGATCCACATACGAAGATTTGCGATTTCTCAATGCGCGACTCACAAGAAAACGATCATCCCGTGGTTGGGTACATGGTTTTCTTCCAGAACCAGGCCTTCTCTCGACGGAACCAGTCTCCTGATATCGCTGCCAGGTCCTTTGGACTGTCGAGCGACTAACATTTAGCCTCCTAGCCACGAAACATTGGCTGCAACCCTCTTCAAGCAGCGCGATAATTTTGGTAGCTTTTACCACTTTATCTACCATTTTTGATACAGCCAAACAGCATTAAATAAAGCTTTGACAGTCAAGGATATGAAATTAATCGATAAAAATTGAATAAAAGTTATGAAAGTCGATGTTAACTTCTGGAACTTCGCGCCAAAAATGTAGGATAAAAAGGGGTTTTCTGTAAAAATGAACATCAAATGAAAAATTGAATTTAGAACGTACTTTTTTAAATACCACAGCATTTTTAAAACCGGCCAGTAACGTGTACAAACGATTGAAACCTTTTTGGTATTGTATCTTTTTAAATATGAATGAAAATCAAAACCGCCCGTTTTTTTTGCAAATGAGTTTATATACAAATACACGTCTGGGCTCGGGCCTCTTATGTGATGGAAATTGCCTTCCACTGTATCAAGACGGGTTAATATATAAGAAGATAGACAAATAATTACTTTAGTAGACTATAAATACAACATATAAGATATTTAAGATTTCAAGGTAGGAAAAAAGGTCCGCTTTGAGTTACCAAAAGTAAATTATCCTACTGGTATTGACGTTTCGTTTCAAAAATAATGTTTGAGGGATCTTATAAGTTACGGGTCTGGGAAAAGCTAACCGAGCCGGCCACCTAAGTCAAGACAGCACTGCGTCCCTCGCTAAAAAAAGCGGAGAGAGAACGCATAACTGATTTTTGATTTCATGCCATCTTTTTGATTAGCTTTTTTGGCTGGACGGCGAGATTATAACCCTTAAAAATTTTCGGTAATTTAAGGAAGTAACATTCTTTTGATGTGGTGATATGCTTGTTCGTTATAGCAATATAAGAAGTCGTAAGTGAACTTATGGTGGGGTGACGTAGTAAGAATACAATTCATCACCCCCTCTATTACCCGTGGGTGTCGTAAAGGAAGACTAAGGGATTAAATATGCATATAACATCTATGCAAGAGAAGGAAAACTCGAAATAAAACCCTATACCAACACGTCTGACCAGCGTGGGACACGGACACGGGACATATTTTATATGAGCTGAGATGATGAAGTAAACTTATGTAGTAGATAGGTAAAGCAGTGATAATATTAACTACCTCCAGTAACCCACTGCACTATATAGTTATACGTAGAATTTTTAGTAGCGATAGTCGATTAGGTAATATTTGGCGGCAGTTCAACTAAATGGAGTAATCTCATTACTAACCTAACGTTAGTAAAACCATCTGTTTCAACATAAGGTGACAATAATGACATATAAGGATGTTGACCTGGTGGTGACGGCGTAAGAATACAATTCATCACTCCATATCTTTCCCGTGGATGTCGTAAAAGACGATTAAGCGATATAATACGTATATATATTGCATAGATATTCTATGCAAGAGAAGGAAAACTCGAACAATCCTATACCAACCAGTCTGACCAGCATGGTAAGGTCAATTTCCCTCCCATTGTAAAGGAGGCTGGAGCCCAGCAGTGGGACGTATATGAGCCGTATATGAGAGAGATCATGATGATATTACTTTTCTTTTCATCTTTTACGGATAAATATAGTAGCGCGCCATTTTATTCTATCACCATACGGAAAAATTAAATATATTGGAAAATAAAAATAAAATAAACATTAATGTTTAAGTAGAAATATAATGATTTGTATGGTCAGTTTTCATCATTTTTAATATTAATTAAAATTTTGTTTATGTAAATTTATTTTAAATAAAAACACACTCAAGTTTAATACAAAATTAACATGCAAATCAACATTTTTCAATTAACGCAAAGCAAACAATAAAACAGCTAGATGATAATTAAAACCCATGGCGTGTACTATCGTTATTATCAGTACTTAAAATGCTGTCGAGCCGTGTAATGACTAGTTTACAAAAATGATTAAATTTAATGAAATGGAATTAATCAAAACAAGTGGTTATTAACATTAGCATTAAGCTGTTAACATATTTTTGGAGTGACTCGAGTCGCGTTGAGTACATTCAAAGAGCACTTGTGGCCGTACGAAGTACCTAACGACCTTCGTGTCACACAATGTCAAAATGCTTATTATTTTTATTACAAGTTATCTTACATGAAATATTCATGTCGTAATGAGGTCACAAGAACATTTTTATACGACAAACATGTCCGATGCGATAAAAAAAGATTCTACATTTCGTGACAAATACGTGAGAGAAAACCAACATTGAATACATATTCATTTTGTTCTTTGATAGTCTTTAGAATTTTAAAAAAGTCTAGAAAGAACTAAAGGTACTTAACTCCTCATTGCGCATCACCGAGTGTCTCTTCAACGTCCATACGTATATTACTTTTCTTAGTACTTGAAAAAAGACTTGAATAAATTTTTCTCATATAATTTTCTACGAGGCCTTTCTGTCTCGTAGCAGAAACTTTACAACTTTAATTATATTTGATTTATATGATTGTAATATCGACTTTCATTTTATTTTTTTTAAGTTTTAATAAAAACGTTTTAACATTCATTCCACATATTAGTTGCAAGCAATTTTAAGGCCTCTTCTATTGTCTCTCCTTCGTGTTAGTTTTTAAATAACTTTTTTCTACAAAATTGGTCGTCCAACAAACAATCGTTGAGGAAGACCGACAACATCTTGAAAGTTGCAGGGAGCCGTTCGATACGAGTGGCACAATACCATTCCGAGTGCCATTCTCCTGGGTAGGCCTTTGGATATAGACTGTGGATCAAAAGAATTGGTATAGGTTTAAACTCAAGTTTCCCCTCTCTTGGATAAATGTTATCTGTATGTACATTGCTTAGTCATCTTTTACGATACCTACGGACAAGAAAGCTGAATTGTATTCTTACTATGTTACTACACGGATTATTAAAAATAATTCTCAAATAATTATTAAAAATACAAAATTCTCTTTTTCTTCGATAAAAACATTTTAAGGCTTTCACTACTTTGTTAACAACTCAACTAAATCTCATTATAACAGATCAACGGTTGCTACAATTCGCCCATTCACTAAATACGTTAAAAATCAACAAGCCAAAAGAATTCCAACGATTGTTTGCTTGGTAGGAGAATAAATATTTTTTTAGGGAAGTGTATTTAACCGCAGAAGGAAATAAGGCGGGCGAAACATCACCGATTATGTTCGTAGATAATACAGGGCGGTGTTATTTATTACAATGATAGCGAGGGCGATGATTTAAGTAAAGCAGATAGCTGTGCCAATTTACAACACTAAATAACATGTTTACAATCGCCCTCTTGTTTTAAGGTGAGGCGAAACTGTTTATTTCGTATGGAATGAAACTTTATTATCTGTAATCTTTATTTTTTATTGGATTTAGATTTTTATTAGGTCACGGAAACTGATTGAATGTAATGTAAAAGTTTAAGGTAACCTTTTTATAACGACTTATTTTTTACGTTCTGTAAGCTGTCTATTAGTAAAGTTTACAAAAGTTTTAGTTTCCCTATGGTGACGGAGTAAGAATACTACTACACCACGCCGTTTCTCATACATAGGTATGATAAAATACTACTAAAGGATATGATGAGGGCATAACATCATTAAAGGAAGGTAAATTGGAATATTAAAATATGTTACCTACAAGTCAGATGAGCTGACTAGGGTGGTATATTAGGTCAATTTCCCTTTTATTGTGGAGGAGATTTGAGCCTATTAGTGATATATATATATATATGAGCTAAGACGATGATGATGACTATAAAAGTCACGTTTTTGAATTTGTTTATAAATATCTCGTTTTTAATAGCCCATTTGTAAACAACTTTTGTAAAAAAAAGGTTATGCGACCTCGACCTGATTGGTTAGAAAGAGCTTTACAACGAGTCTTTTATTTCTTATTACGTGCTTATATCTTTTAATCGCTTTTCAAGACAGTTTTATATAAGGAAATCTTATATTCTTAATCTGTCACTATATCGACAATTTTTAAATGATTTGAAAATTTGGCAATCAGTTAAAATACAAATAATACATATTGCAGAAATCGATTAAAGGGTATTTTCTAAAAGGTATAAATATAATAGGTAATGCAATATATTTTTCTAATCTGTTCCCTCTGCTATCAAAGGGGTAAAGCAAATATTTATTTACTACCTTCTAAGAAGCAACGAGATATGAATTGTGAATCCTTTGGTATAAAGAAAAAATGTCCGTGTGGTGACGGAATAATACAATTCACCATCCCTCCCTTGTCCGTGGATGATGTAAAAGGCGACTAAAGGATATAATATGCATATAATATTTATGTTATAGATATGAAATCCTATACGAACAGTTCAATTTCCCTGACTAGCTTGGTATAGTATAACGAGAAAGAAAAAGTCCTACTTCTTTTTGCGAATTCCTGTATTCAAACTTCACAATCGGCAGTCGCACTAATGAAGGTGACATCAATGTTATGTCAATAATATAATTTTCCGTGTGGTGACGGAGTAAGAATATAATTCACCACTCCCTACCTTGCCCGTGGATGTCGTAAAAAACGACTATGGGATATAAAATGCACACAACATCTGTACAAGAGAAGGGAAACTCGAAATGAAACCCTATACCAACATGTCTGACCAGCATGGTATAGTAAGTCAAATTCCCTCCCATTATGGAGGAAGACCGAGCCCAACAGTGGGACGTATGTGGGCTGCAATGATGATGATGATTATCATCATGCTCTTAATACAGTTATTTGGGGTCAACGCAATATGTAATCCCCATCATGTATAGTACAAAAGTTATTGACAGTAGTTTTATAACCAGGCGCCTGCCTGACGTTAACAATCTTTGGGAATATAATGACCAGCTGGCATCAGTTGGAGTTTACCCAGATCAATGTAAAGTTTTCAGTTGTCACGAGGTACTCGCGCCTGCGGTATTCCAATCGCCGCCAGTGGTAGAGGAGTTCCTGTCGTGCACGCTTCGCCACCTCCTTCTGCAAGATGACTGCCTTGCAGAAGGTGGTGACCACATTTCAGTTCCTAACATTGGCCATATTCCAGTCTCATTTACTGCCTGTATACTCCTCGTATTCACAGTGATGGCAGGCACGGTTTGCTCTTTGTCCTATCCCTGTGTATAAGTACTAGGCAAAGCAACCGTGGCTCTTAAATATCAGCATCAATCAGAAGGATAGCACCCCGTGTTGCCACCCTACCACTCCATTAAAAGACATGGAAAGCCTGGCCAAGTGCTTTGAGTTGCCTACAGCAATGCTGCTGTCCTTTCTTTTGGTGATACGTAAGTCGATTTTTGAAGTCCCACGGACAAGTAAGGAGTGGATTTATATTGCAATATTAACCCTTTCCCATGGGGAGTTTGGCTGTTATTATGTTTACTAATTATTTAATGGAGAGATTACGTTATGACTTACCTAAAACTTTTTAAATTTTACATTTTTATTAATAGCCAAATAAATTTTAAGAAACGTGTAATTTTTCTTTAACTTATTCAATTCTGTAATCACTACATCTTCGATTAAAAAACATTTTAATTACACTATGCTTTAAATTTATGGTGTCGGTTAGTAACATATAGGACGATTAATAATTAACATTTTAATTTTTATGTAATAATTATTTTATCGCCCCTCCATCCTTTTAAGTTCTACAGACTAAATTACATCATACAAACCGTTTACAGGAAAAAAATATTTATAATTACTCTGTAAAAGCCTTTACAAGCTATGCCCATAATTCACAGGCGTGTTTATAAACAATTTTTCATTATGGCAGTGCAGTATAATTTGCTTACGGTATACATTAAATTTACGATTCAAGACCTTACTTGAGCTTTTGCCCAACGGCTTAGTGCAACTTTGAACTTGACTTTCATACATTTTAAAGATTTTATTAAGGTTAAGCTTAAGAAAAGAATTACATTACATTAATTAAATTATCCACGCTCTTTGATGGATATAGGCCTCTTCAAGAAAAAATCGAATAGCTTATCAGGCGGATTAGTATCAGCGCTGCTTTTTATTCTCTATGCAATCCCTCAGTCAGTTTGAACGAGTACTACGGTGAAGTAAGTTTTAACCTGTCACTGTATATTACAACAGGTAACAAATAAGTCGGTCGCTTTTATGCTTTAAGTTTATTCAGTCTTGTACTAAATATTAATTTGAATAGGTATTTTTCTTTCTCTTTTATTTCAAACATATTCAGCATAGATTTTTTTACAATTGCGGGTAAATGGCTGACTAAACTAAATTATTCCCAGCGATCATCATCATTATTTCAGCACAAATATGTCTTACTGCTGCCTACTTTTGCCGCAGAGGCGTGATAGTATACGGTTTTATTTCCTTCTTTCGGATAGATTTTATAAGCATTGTAATCATTAGTTGTTTTCTATGACATTCACAGGCAAGATAGTGAATTATATACTTATTCCGTCACCACACGAAAAACGCGATGGTAAGGAGTTACGAATATAATAAGTCGAAATCTTTTATTTTCTCGTCGGAGTCATAAAAACCGGCTGAGAGTTCCTCAGGAGAATGAACTATAACATATTCATGGGAACCGGAAAACACCACCCGCAATCATGGTCGCAATTATAGTATTAACGCTCAAGGAAAGCAGCAAAGGCTATATGCAATAGGACGTCGATCAGTTGATGTGTTCGTGTGGTGATGGTGTAAGAATACAATTCACTATACCCTATCTTACTCGTGGATCAGATAATGTGTCCGTGTAAGGAAGGAGTAACAATATAATTCTCCACACCCTATCTTAACCGTAGGGCTCGCAAAAGATGGCTAAGAGATTAAATATACATATAACATCTATGCAAGAGAAGGAAAACTAAAAATAAAAGTAAAAAAAAAAACAAGAACTAGCTTTTATTTAAATGCTCTAAAAACACAAAAATAAAATTTAACTTTAATACTTTTACTATAAACGGATAACGTCATTACATTATTTATATGTTATAAAAGCTTGTCGTGAGATTTAAGTAGGTATTCGTATTTACTTAGTTTGAATCACATAAATGCGCTAAAAAGAAAAGTAAACTTTAACCATAAGAGAGCTTTTCCTGCATCCAACTCATACATGCATGCAAAATTTCAGCTCATTCAGAAATCGGGAAGTGGCTAAAATTTAACTTGTAAGATTTGATTACAGACAACGGGACAGGTGAAACTAAATAAAAGCTTGTAAGAAAACCGTATACTAACCTGTTTTATCAGCGTGGTTTAGTAGGAAAATTTCTCCCTCCTATTATGGAGGATGTTCGAGCCCAATAGTGAGACATATGAGCTGAAATGAAGTTGATATATAGATACCTTATCTAAAACAGTATGTTAGATAAGTTCGCTGCGGTACATTGCAGTATAGAGGTTGCTCAATATGTAGGTAATCAGCGGCCATCCATTTAAAGCTTGATCACGGTAGCGTTGTTACCGCTTGATTGATTAGCTGGCTTCGTTGCGTTTAACTAACGTCTAAGCCAATTTAGCAATAGAATTGTTAAGTGTTAATTAGTTTATATAACTTCACTATTAATGTATGGATATTATTTCATATTAGCAACCCGCCCTCGCTTCGTTTCGGTATCAGTCGCCTTACACGCGGCGTAGTTCCCGTTCCCGTGGGAATACCGGTATAAAATATAGTCTATGTTACTCCCTGATATTATAGCTTTCCATTGGTAGAATTTTTAAAATCGGTTCGGTGGTTTAAGCCTGAATGCGTAACGAACAAACAAAAAAACTATCATCCTTACTTTCGCATTTATAATATTAGTAAGGATTTGTTTTCCTTTTTATGGGCTATGTTATAGTCATATAGTAGAGTAACAAAAGGACGGTATAGGGCCTTAAAATTCGTCGTTTTACTCCTCTCTGCTTTTTGGGCCGCCACAGGAAACGATCTCTTGGGCTTGATGGCATGCACGCCACTGATCACCAATATATCTAATTGCTACTAGCAACCCACCCTCGCTTCGCTTCGGTTTCAATCGCCTTACCCGTGAAGTACCTGTTCCCGTGGGAATACCGGGATAAAATATAACCTATGTTACTTTCTTATATTATAGCTTTCCATTGGTAAAAACTATTGAAGAATTTTTTTTAAGCGTGAAAGCGTAACAAACAAATAAATTTACTTTATAAATATTAGCAAGGATGCGCGTGCGATGCATAGAGAGATTCTATGTACAGTGACAAATTAAGAATTAAATTTACCCCCTTTTATGCCTGTGGGTAGTCGTAGAAGATGATTAAGGGATTTATATCTGTTAATACACCTTTTTTGTATATTCATCATCATCATCGCAGCCCACATACGTCCCACTGCTGAGCTCGGGCCTTTTGAACAATGGGAGTGAATGTTATGTGTATATTATATCCCATAGTCGTCTTTTACGATATCCACGGGCAAGATCGGGAGTGGTGAATTGTATTCTTACTTCGTCACCACACGGCATATATCTGTATATTGTAATTGATATATTATGCCACACTGGTCAACAGTTATTTTTTTTTTTATGGGTAGGCTATGGTAAGTGCACGCGCGGTCCTGTCCGTCCGGGGCGATGATAGGACGGCGCGTGGGCCCATAACCCACCCGTACCCACGTAACCTCGTTGTTGGGCCGACCACCGGAGCAGATGTAACTTGTCGTCAGTGGTCGGCCCACCGGATTTCGGGTAACCTCACCTCTCGACGTACTGGGACGTTGGTCGCCGTCGCGCGGTCAGCCTCTCTGCGGGTGACGGACAATTCCCCGGTCCGATCACCCGCGGCCTCGGCTAGGGGTTAGCGGTTTGGTATAGGGTTTTATTTTGACTTTTACATCTCTTGCATTATCTTTTGTTCTTTCTTTTATGACATCCACGGGCAAGAAAGTGGGTGGTGATTGTGTTCTTACTCCGTCAATACATGCAAGTATGCAATGCAATTTGAACTATGCAATGATGAAATTTCCGTGTGCTGACGGAGTAAGAATACAATTCACCACTCCCTATCTTGCCCGTGGATGTCGTAAAAGACGACGAAGGGATATAATATGCATGTAAGATCTGAGCAAGAGAAGGCAAACTCTAAATAAAACCCTATACCAACATGTTTGACCAGCATGTTATAATAGGTCAAATTCCCTCCCATTGTGGAGGAGGTCCGAGCCCAACAGTGGGACGTATGTGGGCTGCGATGATGATGATGATTACATATTATCTGTATATTATAATTTACTAGCAACCCGTCCTGGCTTCGCTACGGTTTCAGTCGTCTTACCCGCGTAGTTCCCGTTCCCATGGAAATACCGGGATATAATATAACCTATGTTACTCCCTGATATTATAGCTTTCCATTGGTGAAAGAATTTTTGAAATCGGTTCAGTGGTTTAAGGGTGAAAGCGTAAGAAACGAACAAACTTACTTTCGCATCTATATCTATACCAATAAATAAAATTGGAGTATCTGTTTGTAATGTCAAAATAATAGGCTTTTTTCATGCTCACACGGTTATTTGCACGACACCTATGCCTAAAATAGCAATTAAAAAATTTTTGTCTCTCTGTCTGTCTGTCTGTCTGTCTGTTTGTTCCGGGTAATCTTCAAAACGGCTGGACCGATTTCAAAAATTCTTTCACCAATGGAAAGTTATAATATCAGGGCGTAAACTAGGCTATATTTTATCCCGGTATTCCCACGGGAACAGGAACTACGCGGGTAAAACGACTATAACCTATAACCGAAGCGAAGCGAGGGCGGATTGCTAGTTTATAATATAAGTAAGGATATAATAGATATTTTATACTACACTGGTCAGACGGGTTAGTATAGGGTTTTATTTCGGGTTTTACTTCTTTTGCATAGATGTTATATGATTATTATAATCCCTTATTTGTCTTTTATGATACCTATAGGCAAGAAATGGCGTGCTAAATTGTGTTCATACTCCATCACCACACGGAAGTACGTAATGCAATTTAAACTATGCAATGATGAAACTGCTATTTAGTAAAAAAAACTCGGTCACGTTTGAAAGTACATAAATTTCAATCGGGAATATTGTTTCCTGATTTTTGTGGATATAATTCAAAACAACAATGTATGTCGTTTATTTTTGCGGTCTTAATGAGCTACGATTTATAGCTGCTCGCTTATAAGCTCATAAATAAATACGAGTATGTTCGCAAAAATAATGGTTTTTGGCCCAGTTTATGTCAATTTTGTAGGAAACATTATTATGATAATTAATTTCAATTGTTCCTTTATTAGACTATATTATTGATTACTAGCAACCCGCCCTCGCTTCGCTTCGGTTTCAGTCACCTTACCCGCGTAGTTCCCGTTCCCGTGGGAATACCGGGATAAAATATAGCCTATGTTACTCCCTGATATTATAGCTTTCCATTGGTGAAAGAATTTTTGAAATCGGTTTGGTGGTTTAAGCGTGAAAGCGTTACAAACATACAAACAAACATCCTTACTTTCGCATTTATAATATTAATATGGATACTATCATTATAATAGTTATTATTTAGAGTTCGTTTTTTATTTTTGCTTGAGAATAGATTAAGGGCAGGAGGGATAGGAAAGAAAAGTAAACAGACCTCAATATGGGGCTTACGTATGTTTTAGTTTATTTTATGGTTACAAATTAAAAGTACAATTTACCACCTTCTTTCCAGCGGGTGTCGTAAAATATGATGATGAGATCCAAGCGGATAATATTATTGTACACTTAAATCCTCTTCGTGTGGTGACGGAGTAAGTATACAATTCATCCACTTCTATAATACAATTTACCACCCCATTCCTTGCCCTGTGTGTAGTATAAGACGACTAAGGGATTAAATCTGTATATAATATCTATGCAAGAGAAGGAAAACTCGATGTAAAATCCTATGCCAACCCGCCTGACCAACGTGGTATAGAAAACCAATTGCCCTCCCATTGTGAAGGAGGCTCGAGGCCAGTAATGGGACGTGTTTGAGCTGTAAGAATGAGGAGGAGGATGGAATATAGATCTGTCATCAGATGATATGTGTATAATGTTTTCCGTATTTTCCGTGTGTGACGGTGTAAGAATACAATACAAAATAGTTTTATCTTCACCTTTATCAATTTTTAATTCACTACTCGTTTTCTTACCCGTGGATGTCACAAAAGACAACTAAGAGATATAATATGCATATAACGTCTATGCAAGAGAAGGAAAACTCGAAATAAAACCCTATACCAACCCGTCTGATCAGCGTGGTGTAGTGGTGAATACCCCCTATTGCGGAGGAGACTCGAGCCCAGCAGTGGGATGTATATGAGCCGAAATGATGATATCTTTTCTATATAACATGTAAACAAAAGTCGTATGTCAAATTTTCGTTGTGGGAAATGCATTACAATTTATGCTATTAGATTTTTTTTTAGTCGCGCCGTCTAAAACGTTCGCTATTGTGTAACGACAGTTAATGTTCTTTTCTTTCTTTTTTATTGTATTGGCAATTAGCGATAGCAATACAAGACAGTATTACTTGTGTCGAGTTACAATTTTAATTCATTAATTATCGGTTTTTCCGTGTGGTGACGGAGTAAGAATACAATTCACCACACCCTATCTTACCCGTGGGTGATCGTACGAGACGACTAAGGGATATAAAACGCATATAGCATCTATGCGAGAGAAGGAAAACTCGAAATAAAACCCTATACCAACACGTCTGACCAGCGTGGTATAGTAGGTCAATTACCCTTCCATTATGGAGGAGGCTCGAGCCCAACAGTGGGACGTATGTGGGCTGAGATGATGATGATGAATTATCGGTTTTTTCACGTCTCGTTCTCATATTAGGCATTGTTCGTCACTAAATCAAATTATCGCCTTGAACATTGCTTCACTATTGTACTGTTATATCAATAATCTTTTAGTAATTTTGAAGGAAAATGAGGGAAAACATTTGTCAAGCACTTTTATCTCATATTCTAGCAGTAGCAGTGCACTAGCAGTTCCGTTGCATCACAATGCAAAAATGATATCAAAATTCTTTAACACTAGCAACTCGCCCTCGCTACGCTTCGGTTTCACTCGCCTTACCCGCGTAGTTCCCGTTCCCGTAAGGATACTAGGATAAAATATAGCATATATTACTCACGGTTAATGTAGTTTTTCAATAGTGCAAAAATATTTGAAATCGGCACAGTAGCTTTTGAGTTTAATCGTTACAAACATACACACACACATAACTCCAATTTTTTTACTCTTTATAATACTATTGTAGATTATATTAAAATACTAAGGTATTGAATAAAATAAAACACCACAGTATGACGCTTTCCCACTGCTGCTAAACCTCAGTAGTTAATATTAACATTGTTTGAAATATTATTAATGTTACAAGGAAAGTGCTGCTGCTAATTCTCCTGGAGAATCTTTAGCCATTTTTACGTCTACTAAGACATAAGAAAGTAAGGAGCATTATATTCTTATTCCATTACCACATTATTCGGGAAACTTAAGAGGATCTTCTTGTTCAACATACCTTGGTCCCGGAAAACACAGGTCTACGACCAATGTGTGTTACCGGTGATGTCTTACGGCACGGAAACGTGGTCCCTAAATGTAGGCCTCATATCAAGACTCAAAGTCGCTCAGCGTGCTATGAAGTGATGAAGCGGGCTATGCTCGGGATTTCTCTGCGAGATAAAATCCGAAATACGGCAATCTACAGAAGAACGGGTGCAACCGACATAGCACGAAGAATTAGCACGCTGAAGCGCTGATCGCTCGACGAACCGACAACCGCTGGGGAAGAAAGTTTCTCGAGTAGCGACCACGTATCGGACGACGCAGTGTAGGACGAAACCTGGTGTACCGATGACCTGGTGAGTGTTGCTGGGCGTCGGATGCAGGCGGCACAGGACCGGCCTTTGCAGCATAACATGAGGGAGGTCTACATCCAGCAGTGGACGGCGATAGGCTGAAATAATGATCACCACATAGTGGCATATTGTCGTGTAGGATTTATCAAGTCATTTATTGCTTATATATTTTTTATTATGTAAGTTTAGAATAGTTGCATACCCATTATACGAATCAATCGCGGTGAAGAAACACAAATGAATAAAACCAATATAGATTTACCTTAAATTTGGGTAAAATTCTATTTTATTAAAAAGGGTAAGTTAGACTGGTACATGTAAAGTAATTTCTTATTTTTGTTGAGTCTATAGACTGTTAATTATTGTTCATCGATTAAAATTGAGAGGATAAATTGATCTACTACATATCACTATGGCCAATTAGATTAATATAGGGTTTCGTTTTGAGAGGTCTTGAAGTGATATTTTTTTTAAAGACTACACCTGCGCTAAGGATATAATCCTTGTGTTGCGGAGGACTTTACAAACATATATAATTAACGGATACAAATTACATTCAGACTCAGAACAACAATTTGATCGCACAAAGTGTTATCCTGCAAGGAATTCGAACCCATGACACTGGCACTATAGGTCAGTATCTTAGCCATTACGCCATCTGTGCAGTCAGTATTACCTGTTTCCATTTCTTAATTGTATCTGAAAACATTTAAATGAAATCAAGGGCTGGTAAATAATATTCTTGACTCAGTATCATCGTATTCCAAACAATCTTAATTTTTATTCAAAGTAAGGTTATAACTAAGCAATAAACAATTTATATATATTTTACGAATACAAAAAGTAACATTCGTATTTTAAAATTAAGTGTTGTGAAATGAAAGCACCTAAATCATACCGCGCAGTTCTGTCCACATGCCACAGGCGGCCAAACGCGTAACTGCGTGTTGCCCGGATCATAAAACATTTGAGTCCAATCCGACTGGCAGCCCCACAGAAATATTGTCCAAGTAATATATCGACCCCAACTTTCTGATTTCATTGTTTGTGAATGTTTTCATAAATCTTTATAGTTTTTTTGGTTATAATCTTTACAGAAATACTTGAGCATATATTTGTATAGTGAAATTCAGATATTGTATAATACAAAATTTTTGTTTCTGTCTGAAGTTTAAGCGAATATTCAAATTGAGATTTATTAACAGGAGGATATTTTTCTGTATATATTCATAAAAAGACTCAGTCATCCAACAGTCGGGATATACAAATTAATAAAATTGAAGTGACTGTTTGTAATGTCAAAACGCTGGGCTTTTTTCAAGCTCACACGGTTATTTGAACGACTCCTATGTCGAAAATGCAGTTTAAAAATTTTGTCTGTTTGTTTGAGGTAATCTTCAGAATGGCTGGACTGATTTTCATAATATTTTACTACCAGATAGCTGTATATAAGGAATAACTTAGGCTGTAATTTATCCCGTTATTCGCACGGGAACTATATGGGTTGCTAGTTAATAATAAAACTGTGAGCACACATGTCGTTGTTAATTGAATTACCTACCATCCATCAAAAAGATAAATGTTATAGCCCAACTTTTTTACTAAAAATATTCTATATTATTTAACATAAACAATATAATTTTTTCATCCTATAAATAATTATTAACCATGAACAATATATTTTTTTCATTCGGGTAGATAAATATAAATTTTCTGCAATAACGATGACTGACGAGGACGTGAGACATCTTAGTCCGCCCGTGAACGCTGCAAAGTGTTTGAAAAGTCGGGCAATCAAAAATCAAATACTTATTATTACAAATATTTATTATTTATTTAACACGAAAAAATCCGTAGTTTTATTTAAAATGTGTAATACTCGCGTAAACATCAGAAACTATTATATTCTATGTTCTTCTTTTTAAATTATATTTTACAAACATAATTTTTATTAAAATACTTTTTGAAAGAATGTCAGTATTATTTAAAAATATACCTATAATATTTATTATTTAAAAATACCATCGGCACTGACCAAACATAATCTGTCCTCGGCCATCTGCTCGTCGCCTCTCCTTTGAATATCCAAAGATTTTTGTAATTGAAAAATCGTTTTAATGTTTTCCTATTTTATAATTACTTTATTTAAAAAAACAAATTACCTTTTATACTAAATCTTATCTTCATTAAATAACATTTTCTTTATGACTTCCGACTATAATATTTTAACCCAAATGATTTTATCGTGCCGCTTGGGTTTAGGCGTATTTTATAAGGATACTTCATTCTCATATTTCAGTTCGAACCCTTTGCATTATTTTCTTTTAAGAAGATAAATATATTTTATTTAATTTATTATTTAGTTTATTAGATTAATAGAGAGTAAAAATATAATTCACCACTCCCTATCTTGCCCGTAAAAGACGATTAAAGGATATAATACGTATATAACGCTGCCCGCCCGATTAGCGTACTTCCAGGGTAGTAGTGGGATATGTCTATGACGTGAAAAAGGAATGAAAGGGAGTTTGAATCTTTAAACATAATGTTGCTCATCCTCGTTTTAAATCTAAAGTATAAATATAAGATTAGTAGACTAGTAATATATAAAAAATCCAATCTCTCGTAAAATAAGTTTTCTAATTAACCTTAAAATTTCAAAGACTACTTATTCACTTAGATATTTGTTAAAATGTTATATTAGTATATCAATTCATTTAGGCAAATGTGCCATAGGTAGTTCTAAAATTAAAATCACTAAAATAACATATATTGAACATATCTTATAATTGCCACTACATGTACAAAAATAAAATATGCATAATATTTATATTACAAATTTTAAGAAGCTATAATCACGGAGTAAGTAGCTATAATAGATGGAAAAAAATTAAAATTTTGAATAATGACATAAACTAAAATAATATAAAAAAAGTTTTACGTTCTTTTCAACAGAAATTATATCAATTAATTGTTATTTAACGATTATACCAGACACGTGAAGCACTTAATCGACTAATCATACGCCATTACATCATTATGGAGCTGATACTCTTACACTGCTAGACCAATATTAATTAAACATAGCTAAGAACCACTGCAAGGAAACTGGCTTTCAAATGAAAAATACCACATCAAAATCGGCCCATCCTTTTGAGAGCTACGATGTCACAGACGATATACACACACAGGCAGACATACATCGACGTCAAACTTATAAAGAATTTTTAAAATAAGTCCGGTAGTGATTTATGTTATTGTGTTCGAATCTCATAGCAATGCAATGCCTTACCAGCAAGAGGTTCACTAACTATAAAAAATTAAAATAATGTATCATTCATCACCTTCATTTCAGCTTAATACACGTTCCACTGTTGAGCTTGAGCCTCCTTCAGGATATGAGGGAAATCTAACTACTATACTATGCTGACCAAACGTGTTGTATAGTGTTTTATCAAGTTTTCCTTATCTTGTATAGATGTTATATGCATATTATACATTTAGTCGTCTTTTACGACACCCACGAGCTAGAGAGACGGTGGTGAGGTGTATTCTCCAATATTTTATTTATTTTAGTATGTCTACTAAAATAAAAAAAAGAAATGTGCTGTCGTGGGACACTAGGTAGGAACGAAGTTCCTTCGGCTAATGTAGAATTGACACAATTTGCAAAAAAAAATCGTGCTCAATTTTATGTAGGTTTTCTTGATTTTTCTCTTAAATTTTGCTGATTAGTTTTTATTTAAGTACAGGATCGTATTTAGGAAATTCAGAATTATAGGAAATAATAAATACTATTGGGTGTAGGCTGTTGAAATTTAGGTTTTTAGTATTAAATCGGTTCTACTGGAAATTCTATGAGGTTTGTCAAAAATCCGGAGTTGCTGCGGTCAAAGATGACTGATTTATGGCAGTTTGGGGTTTGAACGATGTTTCACATCAAAAAAGGGGGAGAGGGAAGTTTCTAATGGGGGGTAGGGGTAGTCCGGGCGGTAATGTAGGATGTAAGGGGGGGTCAAAATTTCTATCATAAATGGTCTAGCACTTATAGTTTTTGAGATACGGCGATCAAAACAATTGTAGGTTGAACGACGTTTCACATCAAAAGAAGGGGGGGGAGGGAAGTTTCTAATGGGGGGTATGGGTAGTCCGGGCGACAATGTGGGGTGCAAGGGGGATCAAAATTTCTATCAAAAATGGTCTAGCACTTTTTAGCATTCCTAGCATTCTTACGGTTTTACTATCACATTTTTTTCAGTTCGGTCACGCAGAAAAATCCCTATCTCCTCCAAGTCTGCCGTAAGGAACTTCGTTCCGCCGGAACCTCCGCCCGCGCCTCAGCCACAAGCGGCCAAGCCGCTTGTGGCTGAGGCGCTGGCGGAGGTTTACCGGCGTCGCGCCACAATGCGGGCAAACGGTGAGCAAGTCTCCGCAAGGAGACTGGGCAGAGCACAGGAAGTAACCCGAAGAGAAGTTATCCGGCGGTGGAGGGATGATCTGGAGTCCCCCACAGCAGGGCGTGGGACTGTGGAGGCGGTTGCGCCGCATCTCCACCGCTGGCTCACGAGGAGGCACGGCAACTTAACCTTTAGGATGGTGCAGGTGTTTACCGGACACGGGGTCTTCGGTAAGTACCTGCATGGAATTGGAAAAAAAGGGGCCCCAGGATGCCATAAGTGTGGCACAGCAATCGAAGATTCGCGCTACACATTGGAAGTTTGCCCCGCCTGGGGGCCCCAACGCCACGTCCTATCGATGGAATTCGGAATAGACCTGTCGTTGCCGACCATTATCACACAGATGCTCGACAGCGACAGGTGCTGGTCGTCCATAGCATCATTTTGTGAGGCCGTTATTTCAAGGAAGGAAGTTGCGGAGCGAGAACGCGAGGCGCTTACCTCCGCTGACTCGCTCCGCGCGCGGCGACCCGGGAGGAGAAGGCGCCAATATGCGCAACTCCTTCCACCGCCCTGAATGACGATAGGACTTGGCCAGACGGCCATGCGTTGGGATGTCGGGGATTGAATGTCATCAGACGATCTCTCCGGCGCCCCGTAAAAGCGCGGAAGGGGCCGCTGTGATTTTAGTGGGTATTCCGGTCACATGGTGGCCGGCGAGCCCCACACACTCCTCCGTCTGTCACCGGCGGGGGACGGTGCGTAAATGCATTTCCACAGCGTGAAAAAAAAAAAAAAAAAGGCGGCATCAGGCGCAGGTAATAACATCTATGCTAAGAAAACTCCAAATAAAACCTATGCCAACACGACTGACCAGCGTGACATAGTAGATCAATTTGCCTTCTATTATCTAGGAGGTCCGAGCCCAGTAGTGGGACGTAAATGAGCCGACATAATGACGTGACGAAAGATTATTTGGCGGAATATTACCTTCGTTTAGCTCTTTACGGATAAAAAATATGAGTCTACAAAAAATACATCATTACTAAATATAACTTCAAACTAATGAGTACACATTTTATAAACATTTTTCCCTGTTAAGATATGTATACATATTTTGGGTACATATTTACCATTACAAGCCTGAAAAACTCTACCTATCCGGCCGCTATAAAGGGTATGTCATTAGAGTACTCGTGCACCCTTGCTCCCTCATCTAATAACGATTTTACAAGAAGCCCTGGTACCTTAATGAGCTCTTATTTTTACATAATAATATGTACGTGCCGGTTTTAACTAACAGACCGGTATAATCAGGACCTTATATTTTTCTATGTATATTCACATGATAATAAACAATTTGACACTATATTATGTCTGAATAGCTGATTATTAACTTTTTTTTTAAATCTAATCCTAGTTTCATTGTTGAAACGAAGTAAACATCGTGTTTTTTTACCGACTTCAAAAAAGGAGGAGGTTTCTCAATTCGACCGTAGGTATATATAATTTTTTATGTTTGTTCACGGATAACTTCTTCGTTTATGAGCCGATTTTGATGATGATTTTTTGTTGGAAAGGGTATACTTCCCAAATGGTCCCATGAAAATTTTATCGAAATCGGACAAGCAGTAGCAGAAAGTCAACAAAAATCTAAAATTTTATCAACAATGTTTACATTACTGAAGGCGGTTTCTTTTTTACAAAAAATAATTGTTGTACTAACAATATCGAAGCTACGATTTCTATATAGTATGTCGGAGTGGTAGTGAATACGAATACTCTAGCACTTGCGTTGAACGTGGGTGTAATAAAAAAAACTAAGACCTCTATATGAACCTAGGCCAAGAAAGTTTGACATCAGATTGGAGACTGATCACAAAACGATTGCTAAAACTTTAGCAATATATACAATAGAAAAAGGGTACATATTAAGTAGATCCCAAGTAATTGGAATATGATCAGGGTGATAGGGTGATAGATCTATGACGCGATGTTTGCAAATGATTTCAAAACCCAAGTTCAAAATTACAAGTAGTCATATAATCATCATTATTTGCCCGCCCCTAATCCCATGTTAAGTAGGGACACATCATATTCTTACTCTCCATAGCTTTCACACGTATATCCTCATTCACAAAATCCATTCATCTCTTTTTTGGGTCACCCACACTTCTTTTGTCCGTCCGCAATCATATTTATAACCCTCCTTGTTACATGCCTTTCATCCCTCCTCATCCCATGTCCATACCAAGACAATCACGCGCTCCTAATCTTCTCTATCACTGGTGCTACTTTCTTATCTTATCTAGTCTTGTAACCTCACACATCCCTCTTAGCATACGTAACTCTGTAGCAGACAAATGAGCACATGACTAAGGGATATAATATCTACATAACATCTGTGCAAGAGAAGGAAGACTCGATTTAAAACCTTATACCAACATGTCTGACCAGCATAAGCCTATTTTTCTCCTAAGCGGGAGGAAGCCCAAGCCCAGCAGTGGGATGGATATAAGCTGAGATGAGACGACGATATGTATGAGAACAGAATCATGTTCACTATAACATACATACAAATATAAACTTCGTTAATCTATAATATTTGTAATTAATTCGATAAATAGTCATATAGTAATCAATACCTATGGTTGTACTTTAGGGTAATAAAGGTTCAATAAATTACTACAAACGTTGTCTATTGGATATAAAAAGGTCAACTAAAGTGTCATAGATTGTCCGTGGGACCCACAGTTCTGTGGCACCGCCCACTAATACGTTTTTACAATCGTCCTGTAGTAATAAAACAAGGATGGGGCTCGGATTAAGCTCGTTTATCATTCGTTTTGATGGCCCTTTTTGCTGTAATCATTCATTTTTCTTCCGTCGTATTCTGCTTCCTTTGCATTTAAATGCCTTTTGTTAGGCGCATAGTAAACTCTTTTTATCAAATTAACTCACCTTAAGTTTTCCATACTTATTTATAGGACTCTTAAGGTTTACGTTTGAAAATGGAGAGCGTTTGCGTCATTCATATTTGTGGTTTAATGGCGAGTGTTGCGTGCCGAATAGACCTTAAATTTTTCATGTCGTGGTTGTTAAATCAATTAGCGAGCTTGGGGACGTCTTAAAAGCTTTAATAAAACGAGCTTATGAGGCAAACTTCACTTTAGTTGTTACGTAGAAATTGTAAAGCTGTTTTTTTGCTATAAACTCCGTTGAAGTAATTACAAAATAATAAAACTTATAGTTTTATGGCGTGTCGGTCGCCATGAAATTTTAATTGCTTTATATTCACGTATTCGTTTATTAACGCTATGCGTAAGGATGATAATAACTATTTGCTAGTGATTTAAATAAACAATGTAATAAGAATTACGTTGGTATGTATTATTTTATTTAAATAAAACTGTTTCTAAGGCTTTTATCGCGTTTGTGTTTGATTATTGATTGCCCGACGTTTCAAACACTTTACAGCGTTCATGGTCACGGGCGGACTAGGACGTTTCACATCCAACAAGATATCGTTATTACCGATATTTATAACTAGGAACCCGCCTTCGCTTCGCTTTGGTTTCAGTCGCCTTTGCCGCTGTCCCCGTTTCCGTGGGAATACCGGGATAAAATACAGCCTGTTACTCCCTGATATTACAGCTTTCTATTGGTGAAAGAATTTTTGAAATCGGTTCAGTGGTTTAAGCGTAAAACCGTAACAAAAAAAAAAACAAACAAACTTACTTTCGCATTTATAATATTAGTAAGGATAATCTACCTGCTGCAGAAATTAGTTATTAACTTATTTAATATTAATTTATATGTATTGTATTAATATTTTTTCTATTAATTTTGACCCACATTTTGGTACAAATTAATTGCCATTACAAGAAGCAAATGATTCTATATGAAAAAAATATATTGTTTTGATTAGTAATTATTAAGCATTTAATTTGTAATGTATTTGTAGAGCGCGGCATCAAAATCCACCATTATTCCCTCCCTAATGCCATTGGTAAAACCATTAGAATCGAAACCTCAATGCCAGTGACGATCCCGAATGTATTACGCCTATGAAAACGTGTTCCGTGTGATAACGGACTAAGAATACAATTTACTACCCTTCTCTTGTCCGTGGGTGTCGTATTACGTCTATGAAAACGTGTTCCGTGTGATAACGGACTAAGAATACAATTTACTACCCTTCTCTTGCCCGTGGGTGTCGTATAAGGTGACTAACGGATTAAAATCTTTCTCAATGTGGCCGCGTTCCGATTCCGGTGGTAATAGTTTTGTTAGGTTTAATATAATAAATTCTTATAATATAATTGATTATTAAAAATTTAATGTTTAATAATTACTAAGCAAAAACAATATATTTTTAGCCGATGGAATCGATCAATCGAACCGATATTTCCGTGTGGTGACGGAGTAAGAATACAATTCACCACTCCCTGTTTTGCCCGTGGATGTCGTACGTATAAGACGACTATGGGATATAATATGCACATAACATCTGTGCAAGAGAAGGAAAACTTGTAATGAAACCCTATACCAACATGTCTGACCAGCATGGTATAGTAGGTCAAATTCTCTCCCATTGTGGAGGAGGCCCGAGCCCAACAGTGGGATGTATGTGGGCTGCCATAATGATGATGCCATGACGATCGAATCATTTTCTTTTTGTACTGGAAATAAATTTGCATCAAAATTTGGGTCAGGATATAATAACTAAATTTGTAGCGGGTAGATTTAAATCTCTGTAATAACGATGACTTACTGTACGTGAGACATCTTAGACCACCCGTGACCGCTGTAAAGTGTTCGAAACGTCAGGCAATCGAAAATCAAATACAAACGCGGTAAAATCCGTAAATATATATTTATTTACAATGTGTATATTCGCGAATATAATAGCGCGAATATAATTAGAAATAATTATTTAATTTATGGCCTCGTAACAAGGCTCAAACTACGCTATATCGATATGATATGCTATGGAACGGGCTATGCTCAGGATTTCTCTGCGAGATAGAATCCGAAATACGGAAATCCGCAGAAGAACGAGTGTAACCGACATAGCATGGAGAATCAGCACGCTGAAGTGGCAATGGGCAGGCCACATCGATCGACAAACCGACAACCGCTGGGGAATAAAGGTTCTCGAGTGGCGACCACGTATTGGACGACGCAGTGTAGGAGGCACCCCCACTAGGTGGACCGACGACCTGGTGAAAGTTGCTGGGCGTCATTGGATGCAGGCAGCACAGGTCCGCACTTTGTGGCGTAACATGAGGGAGGCCTACGTCCAGCAGTGGACGGCGATAGGCTGAAATGATGATGATGATGATTTAATTTATTTAACTGAGAATAATTCTCCTAAAGTATGATTTATTTAATTTAAAGGTTTCCTAAATGCTGATTTGCCGTGATGCCCCCTGGCCCGTGGGTGTCGTAAAAGACGTCTAAGGGGTATAACATGCATTCAATATCTAAATATGCAAGAGAAGGAAAGCTCAAAATATAACCCTTTTTTTTTTTTTTTGTGGGTGGGCTGCAGTCGGCGCGCCTCCGCACCACTCCGTCCGGGGCGACAGCGGGGCTTAAGCACGCAACTCCCGCAACCCACCCGAAAACCACGTCGCCTTCATTCGTTGGGCCGACCACCGGAGCAGAGTTAACTTGTCGTCAGTGGTCGGCCCGACGGAATACCCCCTACTTGGGGTACCCTCCCATCGACCGACGTCCCCCCCCTCGGGGAGGACGTCGGTCTTTCCTCCCCGGCGGAAAATATAACCCTGTACTGACCTTTATTACCAGCATGCTATAGTATGTTAATATCTCTCCTATTGTGGAGAATATTTATACATAATATGAAAGGCATATAGTGATAGTATAAAATAATAGAGTTTGACGTGTGGTGATGGAGTGAGATTACAATTAACCCCGTTTCTTGCCCTTGGGTGTCGTAAAAGACGACTAACTAAGGCATAACATATACAGATAATATTTCTACGAGAGAATAATTAGTCAAAATAAAACCTATATCAACCAAGTAGTATGGTAAGTCAATTTCGCTCTTATTACGAAGAAAGCTCGAGCCCAATAGTGGGACATAAGCTGAAATGATGATAATAGAGTAGCTATTATTAAATTAGATGATATTATTAAAATGTTGAAAACAAATTTTGGTGTTTATTAATTTAACTAAAATAAAATACACCAGACATTCGAGCCTTAATCTAATCGTACCAATCCTAGCCAAGTAAACTTAACTAGCCGTCCATTTACATTATGTCAAGTTTCAAAGTTAAAGTTAAGTAAACCTTTCGACAGTATAAAGTAAACAAAGAAACCCGTAGTGTCACGGTCCTCGAGGTCTCTAAATCAATTAGAGGCAAGGCAGTGCGTCCCCAGCGGTTTAATAAGAAGTTACGACGACGCTGCGTCCACCCATAAAACGCTGACCACTGGATCCTAACAATGGACGCCCAGATAATGGAAAATTGTCTAAAGGGATTTTTTTTTATTATAACCACACTGTATCCACTCTAGTTTGTGACGAGAATTTGTGGTGATTTTGCTTCTATTGTCCTTTATTGTAGCGATATTTTTTTCTTTTAAGATACTTACAGTTTCTTGAACTCTGTTTTTATTAAACCTAAATATTTATCAAGTTTAACATAAATACATAGCTAATGGTTTTAGATTACAAATATAGTATAGTTGTTGGACTTTCCATATTCAAAGATTACAAATTCAAATCTCGTGCAAGGCAAGTCTTTCTAAGTTTGCTTTCTTTTTTAAGATACAACAATACTGTTCTAAGGCAATGATATCGCGAGAGACTTATCGACGTATATTACACCCAGACTCAGAAAAACAGTTTATGGATCACGCACAAGATTGTTTTGCATGGAAATGGAACCCATGATAATAGCGCGGTAGTTCGATATCTTAATCACTACGCCATCATTTCTGAAAATCTTGCAAAAACACGAGTTGTACTCAGATACAACTCGTGTTTTTTAATTGTATATGGGTAATATTGCCCGCGATACAAGGTTATGCGGTGCCGGGTTTTATCTTTTTTACTAGCTGTGGCACTAAGGGAAGTGGGCAAGACCGCTCCTGCTGGGAAATACGTAACATCAATTGTAATTATACCCCTTCGTAGGCAAGCTTATATTCAAACGTTGACTAGAGGTCAACGTTATAATATCATCATCATCTTGCTCTTATCCCAATTACTTGGGGTCGACGCAATATGTCATTTGTTTTGACATATTGCAAAAAGTTTCGGCAATGACTTTTATGACCGGCCGCCTGCCTGACGTCAACCCTCCTTGGGAATGTAATCGTTGACCCAAATGGTACCAGATGGAGTTGGTTCGGGTCAATCTAGGGCTCTTAGTCGTCTTTTACGACACCCACGAGCAAAGTAAGGGTTGGTAGTATTCGAAGCCGCTACCACACAGCAGCACATAATATAAAGAAAATTATTTAATAAAAAGAACGACTATTTTCTTATCTTCTTATTTTTGGCCTTGTTTGTTTATTTGAGTCCAACTGTCCTTATCATGCGTCGATGCGATGTCTGCCTTTTCTAAAAAT
Source organism: Lymantria dispar (assembly GCA_032191425.1). Taxonomy (NCBI): domain Eukaryota; kingdom Metazoa; phylum Arthropoda; class Insecta; order Lepidoptera; family Erebidae; genus Lymantria; species Lymantria dispar. The sequence goes on from CM063459.1 coordinate 15,307,329, forward strand.
TGAATGATTAAATTAGGTGTTCTCATATTTCACTCCAGTATGATAGGATTATTGACTGACACTTATACTCACTTATATTGGAATACTCAAAAGTCCTTCAGTTACGTATGTTTGTCAAGATGTAGAAGTACTACGTAAGGTCGTACAAGTAGGTAGCTATTTTTTGCGTGAATCGCCGACTACGAGTGTTGAACTGTTTGCGAACAAACTTCTATCGTAATGAAAAGTAAATTCCTGCTGTTGTCGTTCACGAAGGCATCAATAAAACTATTTCTCGTGACTCTTGAGAGGCTTTACTTTTGAAAAATATTTACTTATTCTGCTGGTGCGGTCTTGAGTTTATAGCCGCCTAACTAGCGGATCGACGTCGCTGTATATTTTTTTGATATTGCTTCAATTTTATTGAACTAATTCACGGACTGTAAACATTTTACTCGACTAGGTGAACATGTAAAATGTATTTTCTTTTATTATTTCACTTGCTTAGATAAAGCTTTTATTTCAATAAATTTATTAAAAGGTTTAGTAAATAATGCGTAAATTTGCATTTTTATTTAAATAAATAAATACGCATCAGATTAATTTTGTACTTCTATGCGGTGACGGATTAAGAATACTACTCATTTACCACCTCTCTTCTTGCCCATGGGGGACCCCCAAAATTACTAAAGAGTATAGTATGCAGAGAACATCTACGTCACAGATAGAAAACTCTAAATAAAATCCTATACCATCTCGTCTGATCAGCGAGGTGTAGTAGATCAATTGCTCATCTAATGTGGAGAAGCCTCGACCAGCAATAGGATAAATGTGGGCTGAGATGATAATGATCATCATTAATTTTATAAGTTTATTTTAAATAAACATATTTTCCGTGTGGTGACAGAGTAAGAATACAATTCACCCTATCTTACCCGTGGATGTAGTAAAAGACGACTGAGGGATATAATAGGCATATAACACCCATGCAAGAAAGAAGACCAGGGAAGAAAATCTCGAAGTATAACCCAATACCAACCCGTCTGACCAGCATGGTAAAGTCAATTTCTTTCCTATTGTGGAGGAGGTTCGAGCTTAACAGTGAGACGTATATGAGCTGAAATGATGATAAAAATGATGAAACATATTGAGCCAAAATGGATATTGAGTTTTATATTCGTCTATACAAATACAATAAGTATCAGCTTTGGCTTCACCGCAGTCTGTTGATAAATTAAACCGCTGCCTATTTTATGGATATAAAAACCTAGTTATGCCGTCGGCTTCATTCACGCGTTATGCCAGACGATTACTTTACAGCTATGTTTCTATCCCTTGGAAACAGTATGTTTCTAAGAGTACAGAGCCATTTCTTTCTCAAGATAATGTGATAAAAAAAATGTATTAGGCTGAAAGGCCATGTATTCTTGAAAGGAACGCAAAAATATATTAGCTTTTACAAAAGTATATCTGATTATATTAACGCTTTGACGATTGATAACGATTGTTATGCACAATCGAATATTGAAAATATTTATTAAGCGCTTCAATGTTTTTGTCAGCACATTCTTACTAATATTATAAATGCGAAAGTAAGGATGTTTGTTTGTTACGATTTCATGCTTGAACCACTTAACGGATTTCAAAAATTCTTTCACTAATGGAAAGCTAAAATATCAAGGAGTAACATAGGCTATATTTTATCCCGGTATTCCCACGGGAACGGGAACTACGCGAGTAACACGACTGAAACCGAAGCGAAGCGAGGGCGGGTTGCTAGTTTTAGATATTTTTTTGACATCTGTGAAATTTAAGATCAGAATTATATATTACTAATTGACCCGGCGAACTTCGTATGGCCTCTAAAAAATGTATTTCAATTTTAAATTATAAGCTGAATTGAATTCAGCCGTTTATTTTAAGTTAAAAGAATTTTCAAAATTAATCAATTTCAATAAATGTACAAAATTTAAAAATGTGTTTAGTGCTATAATTTTGAATGGTATACATTTCTAGATTTCAAAATATGATAACTACTGTGATTTTATTTTGGAAACTTGTGGTCTACTCAGTGCTCACTCCGCCGACCAACTTGTCGTAAACGTACGATTATATAAAGATTTGGGTGTAATATTCGGGTACCATCTACTATCGAAGCCTTGCCTGCCTGGCTGGTCTCGGATGAAAAAGAACTCGGTACCAGTAGTCGACCCAATGGCGAAGTGGTGGGAATAGGGTGGATTACGGCGTCACATGCCACATTGCTTCACGGTTATCATCATCCATTCAGCTCAAATACGTCCCAATGCTGTATTTCCTAAATACTGACTTCGTTGCAGCAATTGGATGCACAACGGACATGCAAGCATTTATAGTCAATTCTGTCACGCGAATGTGAGGGACGGTCCAACATGTGCCTAAAAATTGCTTAAGAGATAGGTACCCGAAATATTTACTCGCCAAGTGGGCCACTTAATGCAAATCCCTACGAAACGATAGTTCACTCAAAAGACGAAAATGTAGATTACATAACCATCTAAGCAAATAATAAAACAAGGTCACAACAAGCGACAGAGATATTTTGCCCAACGACATCTACAAAGTTGGGTCTTCAAAAAAAAAAGAAATTCGCTTTATTTTCACAATACTGTCTTCAAAAAAGACATATTATATTATACGACCAATCATAGCTCCTCAAAATAATACTAAGTACCCACTCCTGCATCATATTCTTGATTAAATGTTTACGAGCTAAGTGAACGTTGGCAGGCACTTTAATAAGGTTGTTTCCTTCCTGAAGCCTCACAAGTAACGGTGTATGTAGCGCGCCTCGCGGCTAAACCAAGACGGTGATAATATTATAAAACGTTAAGCCTATTAAGTGCAAGAAGCTTACATAGTATATTGTATAAAAAAAGAAGTAATGACGTGTAATATAAACTATTTAGAAATTATACACAATTTTTATCCGTATACCTATTCATCGTCATCATTTCCGCTCTTATATGTCTACTGGATTCGAGTTTCCTTCACATTAATTTTTATAGTTTGTATAGCAGTTATAGATAGACACTATTGACAGTTGTCTGTCTACAACTGTGGGCCGGTCCGTCCGGGGTAGTACCACACTCTCGCAAAAAATCGACGTCCGTGTAGTAGCAATTTGATACTAAGCTTCGTTTGGAGAGCGAGAGAACTGGAAGCACAACTTTCTGAGGGTGTTTGGGTACCACACCTAAACAACAGAAAGTTTTTTTTTAGTAATGCTTTTAGCATCACCGAACCTCATTGTACGCGTTCACACTCTTGTATTATATTTTGTGTACGATCTAACTATTCAGCATTATTATTCGCAATACCCACGGATTAGAATACCTTTAACACTAAGTCTGGTCGTTTTTAGAAGTAAAATTTATATATGAAAGCATATGCTTAAATAATATAATTTATAACGATCTTAAAGGGTATATAGTCCTAATTTTTTTTTTTTAGAATCGTCTTTGGGTCATTTGTCACATTTTATTTCAAAATTTGAAATTAAAACAGTTATTTTAAACGGGCACTTTATCTTAAAAGTATGGGGACGGGATCATATTGTAATTTTTGTAGAAGTTAACTCTAAATTTTGTGTGTGATTATGATTTAAGAATACATTTCACCACCCCCTCTCTTGGTCGTGGGTACCGCAAAAGACGACTAAGTGATATCCATATTACATCTTTATAAGAGAAGTAAAAGCTGAAATACAACCCAATATTAACCCATTTATAAGTTGTTCTCGAGGGTCATTACCAATCGACTCTCGCGCAAGCTCGATGACTTCCAGCCGCCCGAACAAGCCGGCTTCCGAAAAGGTTATAGCACCATAGACCATATCCTCACGCTTCGGCAGATTATACAAAAGACCGAGGAGTATAATCGGCCCCTGTGCTTAGCGTTTGTGGACTATGAGAAAGCCTTTGATTCAGTCGAAACTTGGGCGGTGCTGCAGTCCCTTCAGCAGTGCCAAATCGACTATCGCTATATCGAAGTGCTGAAGTGTTTGTATAGGAACGCCACAATGTCAGTCCGTATCCGGGATAAGAGTACGAAACCGATCCAGTTGCAGAAAGGCGTGAGACAGGGAGATGTTATCTCTCCGAAACTGTTCACCACTGCACTGGAAGATGTCTTCAAGCTCTTAGACTGGACTGGACTCGGCATCAACATTAACGGCGAATACATCACTCACCTTCGATTTGCGGACGATATAGTCGTTATGGCAGAATCCATGGAGGACCTTGGCACAATGCTCAATGATCTCAGCAGGGTATCCCAACTAGTGGGTTTACGAATGAACATGGACAAGACGAAAGTCATGTCAAATGCCCATGTCATTCCTGTACCGGTCCTAGTTGGCAATGCGATTCTTGAAGTTGTCGATCACTATGTTTACCTAGGACAAACAGTCCAGTTAGGTAGATCCAATTTCGAGAAAGAGATCAGCTGACGAATCCAACTCGGTTGGGCAGCGTTCGGGAAACTTAAGAGGATCTTTTCGTCCAACATACCTCAGTGTCTGAAAACACAGGTCTTTGACCAGTGTGTGTTACCAGTGATGACTTATGGCACGGAAACGTGGTCCCTAAATGTAGGCCTCATATCAAGGCTCAAAGTCGCTCAGCGTGCTATGGAGCGGGCTATGCTCGGGATTTCTCTGCGAGATAGAATCCGGAATACGGAAATCCGCAGAAGAACGGGTGTAACCGACATAGCACAAAGAATTAGCACGCTGAAGTGGCAATGGGCAGGCCACATCGCTCGATGAACCGACAACCGCTGGGGAAGAAAGGTTCTCGAGTGGCGACCACGTATCGGACGACGCAGTGTAGGACGCCCCCCCACTAGGTGGACCGATGACCTAGTGAAAGTAGCTGGGCGTCGTTGGATGCAGGTGGCACAGGACCGCTCATTGTGGCGCAACATGAGGGAGGCCTACGTCCAGCAGTGGACGGCGATAGGCTGAAATGATGATGATGATGATGATTAACCCATCTGACTAGTGTAGGACAGCAGATCAATTTTCTCCCATTGTGGAGGAGGCCCAAGCCCAATAATAGGATTTACATGGGTTGAAAGAAGAATTCAAAAGAACATATTAATTGTGCCATCTTTTTTCTGATGTCTGATGTATATGCTGGGCTCGAGCCTCCTCCATTATAGGAGGGAAATTGACCTACTCCACGTTGGTCAGACAAGTGATTATGATTTTATTTCGAGTTCTGCTTGTATTGCAGTGATGCTATCTGCTTGCAGAACTAAGTCCTCTTTTAGACTTATCCGCAGGAAAAGAAGGAGTAGTCTTTATAGTATTTCTCTATCATCACATAGAGTATGCGACGAGTGCATCATTATCATGAGGGCAATTGACCTACTATATCACAACTGGTCAGACGTATTGATATAGGGTTCTATTTCGAGTTTTCTTTTTCTTACATAGATGTTATATGCATATTATATCCCTTAGTGTCTTTTATGACACCCACAGGCAAGAAATGGGTGAATGTATTCTTACTCCGTCACCACACAGACAAGTGTATATATAGCCTTTAAAAATTGACGACAATGTGTACGCTGCCTACATGCTATATATTTGTTCATTATCTACAAGTAAACATTCAAGTTGATATCATTAAAAGAAACATCATATTTGTTTTGGCTAAATTTGGCTTTTTTGCATTCATTTAATTGCAGTCTCGAGGCGTATATTAAATACTAGCAACTCGGCCTCGCTTCGCTTCGGTTTCAGTCGCCTTAACCGCGTAGTTCCCGTTCCGGTGGGAATACTGCGATAAAATATAACTTACGTTACTCCCTGATATTATAACTTTCCATTATTGAAAGGATTTTTGAAATCGGTTAAGGTGGTTTAACCGCGAAAGCGTAACAAACAGACAAACTTACTTTCACATTTATAATATTAGTAAGGATGATAAAAATAATATTAACGAAGGGAGTGTTGAAAATTCTTGAGACGATATAGAGACTTCGAAGTCTCGTTAAGTTATCGTTTGATATGATCTGAGACTGCCAATTAAATACCAGATAAATGTAACCAACCGTGTAAGTTAACGCTTCAATGTCAATTGTGACAAAATGGAACTTGCTTTCCTATATATATTTGTAATCGAATTCTTAAGATTTGCCGATACAGCTGAGGTCTAATTTTTAAGGAATGAGAGCGATAAATTGTTAGTATCTATCCAACTTTTTACTATTTTAGCTCATTTAAGTAGCACTGCTCGGCTAAAGCTATCTCCAAAATACTGACCTACTTTACCACACTGGTCAATCGTGTTGGTATAGGGTTTTATTTAGAGTTTTCCTTTTCTTGGATATTATCATGTATATTATAACCCTTATTCGTCTTTTATGACGAGCGAAAAAGGGGGTAGTGAGTAATCGTACTTCGTCATCACACAGAAAAATCGTTTATCATCACAGCTCATATACGTCCCACTGCTGGGCTCGAGTCTCCTCTACAATTGAAGAGAAATTGACCTACCCTAACCACGCTCGTTAAAATTGTTCGTATAGAGTTTTATGAGGAGTTCTTCCTTTTCTTGCATAGCATCTGCATGTTATAAACGGTCAAGAAAGAGAGTGGTGAATTGTATTCTTAGTCCGCCACCACACGGAAAATTGGTAGCATAAGCTTACTGAAAAATATTTCTTCTGTGCCTTCGGCTCTCTCGTTCACCGAACGGAGTGCAGTAACAAATTATTACTACTCAGACGTCATTTGCGGAAGTATAATGGCACTAACTCAAAGATCCCGCTCACTTATGAATACAAGTAGAAAACCAGTAGGTAGCCTTGCTTACAATGGTAAGCAAGGCTACCTACTGGTTATTACCTTACTTATATATATACTTACCCTACTTATTTTCACCCTACATATATCGTTTTTTTCTGTTATGTTTTAATCGTTTGTATGATACAAGACTAAATTTTAATAATTAAATTGACAATTTTCATGAATGAAAAAAAAACTCGTCCTTCCTCAATTCAGTATTACTATTGTTACATTTTCCTTTTCATTTTGTTTTGTATGGTGAAATGGAATATTATTTTTATCATGACAAGTAATCGGCACAGGTGTAGGTATTATATTGAATCGGGCTGTCATCGCGTCGGCCCTTATAAGGCTCTCATGACCCGCTTAAGTCTGCCACCGACGCAGGTGACGACCGAAGACCACTTAACGACGCTACTCGAGTACAATATTCTAAGCGAAATGTAACTGTTAGGGTGCCATAAGCATGAATTATAAAAATTTAAGAGGAAAGAAAACACTTCTGCCTTCATTACATTTTATACAGAATCGCCACAGTATCTCTTTTTCCTCTAACATAAGCGGAAGAAAAGAAATTTTATTTAGGACTTTGAGAAAATTTTACAATCACCTGTCTGCGCAATGTCAAAGTCGAAAAGCAAAAAAAAAATCTGACTGTAGTGCCATTAGGCATTAGATATATGAAATGAAAATATTTCTGTTGGTTTTTATAATATATACGGTTTCTTATACTGGTAAGACCACACTACCAACAGTCGTACGTGTAAAGCCGCAGGCTGGTTCGTCAGGGATAGAACCACACTTTTGCAGAAAATCGACGTTTGAGTAGTAGCAATTTGTTACTGCGCTTCGTTAAGTGTGCGAGAGATTGAGAAGCACAACTTTCTGAGGGTATAAGTATTTGGTGAGTTTTGGTGCTGCCTTTAGTATCATCGAACCTCATTGCAGGCATTCACATTTCCTTCACTACCTTCAACGGCAGGCAGCGGCCTCGTCAAATTCTATGAGTGGTAGTATCACTTACCATCAGGTTTGCTGTTTGCTTGTTTGTCACCGTTTGCAAGAAAAATTTTTTTTCTATTTCATGAAAAGTTTACGAGAATAAAATGTAGAGTATCATCTGGCATTCTGTAAAATTTCTTAAAGATAGGGAATACTTATAAAGCATCTACGTAGTGAATACCTAAGCACCTAACTTGTAAATACTTAAAAATATTATTTAAAATAAAATCTTACTATATTTTTATAATAACAGCCTTCAATAACATGCCAAAGAGTTTAATCACATTAAAAACCTCAATTTTATAAAATTGTAAAAAGGAATTGAGATCGTCAATTTATTAAAAGTTAATTTATTTTATGTGCTAGCGCTTTCATGTAGTATTTATAATGGAATTTGGTTTATAAATATTTACACAGTAATACCCAAAGATAGTTCGTGTGATGACGGAGTAAGAATAAAATTCACCATCCCCACCATTGCCCTTGGTTGCCTTAAGAGACTAAGGGATATATTAGGCAGTGTTACTTGCAAGAGAAGGAAACCCTGACATAAAACAGTATGACGACACGTATTTTCTTTCGATTGTGGAGGAGACCTGAGCCCAACAGTGTGTCTTATGTGGGCTAAGATAAATCATCATCATCAGGCTCGAGCTTCCTCCACAATGAGAGGAAATTTGACTTACGACACCAAGATTGTCACACGTATTGGTATAGGGTTTTATTTCGAGTTCTTCTTCTCGTGTATACATATTATATGCTAAGATGAATATCCGAAGATAAAAAATATATGCTATGCACTATCATATACGGGACGTAAATGAGTACTGTGTACTGTGTGTTATCCGTGTGGTGACGGAGTAAGAATACAATTCACCACCCCCTATCTTACCCGTGGGTGATCGTACGAGACGACTAAGGGATATAAAACGCATATAACATCTATGCGAGAGAAGGAAAACTCGAAATAAAACCCTATACCAACACGTCTGACCAGCGAGGTATAGTAGGTCAATTACCCTTCCATTATGGAGGAGGCCCGAGCCCAATAGTGGGACGTATATGGGCTGAGATGATATGAGTACTGTTAGGTTCGAGCCTCCTAAATAAGAGGATGGAACTCCTACTACCTATATCTACCTATACCTATATCACGTTGGTTAGACAGGTTAATATATGGTTACTTTACGAGTATTTCATGTCCAGCATATATGTGATAAGCATATTATATCCCTTAATCATCTTTTACGACACCCACGGATAAAATAAGGGGTTGGTGAATAGTATTCGACTCCGTCAACACACGGTAAATCTGAATACTGTACTGATATGAATAATTTTAGTATAAACTTTTAGTACTACTCTTACAATGATTTAATACAACTGAAATTGTAATTGTGAATAAAAGTCTGTTTGTTTGTTACGCTTCCACATCTAAAACACTAAACTGATTTTAAAAATTCTTGCATGTATACAAAGCTATAATATTAGCGGCATAGGATTTAAACGAGGTTTAAGAAGAGCATTTTCTTTACGATAGGTAACCGCCTTTTTTTTTTGGGTCGGGCTGCGGTCGGCGCACTCCTCGCACCCCTCCGTCCGGGGCGACAGAAGGGCGTAACCACGCACATCCACAACTCACCCGAACACCACGTCGCCTTCGTCGTTGGACTGACCACCGGAGCAGGGTTACTTGTCATCAGTGGTCGACCCGACGGAATACCCCCTAGTGGGGTACCCTCCCATCGACTGACGTCCCCCCCTCGGGTCGGTCTTTTCTCACGCGGTCAGCCTCTCGGCGGGTGACGGACTAATTCCCCGGTCACGTCACCCGCGGCCTCAGCTAAGGCGTAGATAACGGCCTAGCTGTGCCCCTGGTATTGCAAAGGTATATGTGCGGCAGTATCACTTATCATCAGGCTTGCTTGTTTGTCTGCCACCATCGGAAATAAAAAAAAATATCCCAGAAATCCTACAGGAAAGAGGGTGAAACTACGGAAAAAATAACCGATTTTAATAATTATTTACAGAATAGAAAATTATATTATTCGTGTGAGTAACATAGGCTATATTTTTCCACCGTATACCTAAAAAAAAAAGTTTATTGCACCATCTTGCTCCAATTCTACCTAGTGTAACCACTATATATGTAGTTTGATTTCGATCATAACAATTAGCAGTCAATATATACCGCTTCACAATAATTTAAGAAGGCGCTTTTTTTTTATGGATGGGCTATGGTAAGCGCATGCGCAGTCCAATCCGTCCGGGGCTATGAAAGGACGGCGCGCGGGAAACGTCACCTCGTTGTTGGGCCGACCACCGGAGCAGATGTGACTTGTCGTGAGTGGTCGGCCCGACGGAATACCCTTTCGGGTAACGTCACCTCTCGACGTCCTGGGCCGCCGTCGCCGCGCGGTCAGCCTCTCTGCGGGTGACGGACAATTCCCCGGTCCGATCACCCGTGGCCTCGGCTAGGGCGGCATTAGGCGCAGATACTCGTGCCTGCGCCGCCCGAGTCGCCGGCGGCGGAACGTGTCGCCGAATAGGAGCTCTACTCGTACATGATCCGCCGCCTCCTTCCGTGAGATTACGGCCTCACAGAAGGCGGCGACCGCGTCCCAGTTCCTGACGCTGTCGAGCATCTCCCTGGCGATGGTCGGCAGCGTCAGGTCGGCACCGATAATCGCGACGAGTTCACGGCGCTCTCCCTCCCACGCAGCACACACCTCGAGCTTGTGCTGCGCCGTGTCCTCGTCGCAATTGCAGTGGTGGTAGGACGGTGTGCTCTCCCTCCTGACAATCTTGTGCAGGTACTTCGCGAAGCAACCGTGCCCCGTAAGCACCTGCACCAGTCGGATGGAAAGCACCCCGTGCGTCCGCTCCAACCACTCCATCAGCACCGGCCGGAAGGCCTCGACGATCCTGACACCGTACCGAGGACTCTCCAGCCGGACTGCCCAACGGGCAATGACTTCCCGGCGGGCGTCGCCCCGCCAGGCGGTGATCTCTTTGATGGAGACCATACCGCCGCGGGCGCGCATCTCCGACACCCGCCGATAAATGTCGGCGAGCATATCCGCCTCCAGGTCCCACGGCGGGGTTCCAGCCAGGAGGCACGCTGCCTCCGTCGCCACCGTGCGGTGACCACGTATGACCCTGATCGCCATGACCCTCTGTGGTCGCCTTAAGAGGGCCCTCAGCCGGACGGTCAGGGACCCCGCCCACACCGGTGCGCCGTACAGGGCCATCGACCGGATCACCCCCACGTACAGCTGTCGGCACGTAGCGCTGGGTCCGCCTACATTCGGCATCAGCCGCGAAAGGGCGGACGCCGCGCCGACAAGCCGGGGAACAAGTCAATAGAGATGCTCCCGGAACCAAAAATGCCCGTCGAGCACCAGGCCCAAATACTTCATGTGGGCCTGGATGCTGATGGTAACCGACTTCACCAATTTAAGAAGGCGCTGGCATATTTATTTTTAGATTAATTTATATATTTTCTATACGATTCTTTACTTGGGATAATAAACGCGTAATATCTATTGTCGATTACGTTTGTTAAAAAATCATATGTGTTCATCAAAATATATTTTCCATTGTGTGTAAAATAAATAAGCACTCTGAAACAAAATATTAAGTAATATATTTTCCAAGCTTTTGTGGTAAAATGAGTACTGACAAGAGCAAAAGTTCTAAAATATGTATTATAAGTTCGATTTCCGTGCGGCATAATTATAATGTACCAATGTAATACCGTGAAATATCATCATATTTTCTGTGTGGTGATGGAGTAAAAATACAGTTCACCACTCCCTCTTTCGCCTATGGATGCTGTAAAAGACGATTCAGAGATATGATATGCAGATAACATATACAACAGAAGAGGAACTTCACATTAAAACCTATACCAACACGTCCGACTAGCGTGGTATAATCAATTTCCTTTCTATTGTGGTAGAGGCCCGAGCCCAGCAGCAGGTTTTATGTGAGTTGAGATAATTGTCGTGGCGCACTAATGATTGCTTACATACATTTTATATTGATAAATATACCTCATAATTTTTTACGTTAATTCGCTGTGACACATATTTATTTGCATTTTAATGCAATTTTGTATCTTATACTCCATATAAATAATTACACCCCGTAATTATTCACGTGAAATTCGTTGTGCTACATATTTGTTTATATTTTTAATGCAATTTTTTGCCTAAATTATACCCCTTATATATAAAATATCTCGTAATTTTTGGCATGACTAGGGTTCATTTTTCTTCGCTATATGAGGAATAATGCCGTAATCGCCACGTTTGATAGGTGGGTTGGTTTCCCAGTGAGATATCATACATTTCCCCGGCAAGAGCTATTGCCAACTCGCTTGTTGAATCTTTTTTTCTAAATGGTAACGCCTTGCACTAAGGGAATAATAAATCTTATACTGTGGAGGACTTTACAAACATATAATTCATCATCGCATCATCGCAGCCCTCATACGTCCCACTGTTGGGCTCGAGCCTCCTCTACAATGGGAGGGAATTTGACCCACTATACCATGCTGGTCAGACATGTTGATATAGGGTTTCATTTTGAATTTTCTTTCTCTTGCACAGATGGTATGTGCATATTATATCCCATAGTCGTCTTATACGACATCCACGGGCAAGATAGAGATTGGTGAATTGTATTCTTACTTCTTCACCATACGGAAAGAACATATAATTAACCGACACAAATTACATTCAGACTCAGAACAACAATTTGTGGATCGTACAAGGTGTTGTCTTGCATGGGATTCGAGCCGACACTGGCACGGTACGTTGGTATCTTAACCACTACGTCATCTGCGCAGTCTTTAGCCGGTTTTTACGATTCCCATAGGGAAGTAATGATGGCGACATTTTTTACAAAGTTACATGTCATTAACTGCAAATTTAACTTTGTAATCCTATATATTTATATGGGTTTACAAAATTATTTATGCAGTTAGTGTATCTCGAAAACTGGACGAAAATTACAATGTTTCATAATTTTTCCTTCATTTATACACTACACTTCGACACTATACCGAATAAATCCCGGACATCAGCTTGTATGAGATCAGAATGGCTCTCATACAACTACGTAACCTGGACCGAAGCCGAAGGGGCCCGCCGCCAAGAAGAAGGCGGCACCGGCTCCTGCCAAGACTGGACCTAAGCCGCCGCCGGCAGCTGCACCGTCGGCGGCGGCCAATGCAGGCGCGACCGCGACTGCTGCGCCTAGCGACCCCGCTACACCCGAAGAGGGCTGGCAGACGGCTGAGCGCAGCCGGAAGAGTCGCGGTCAGAAGAGGAGAGCGGAGGCCAAAAGCGCCGCCAAAGCCTCCGCTCCCAAGTCAGGAGCCGGTAACAAGAGGTCGCGCAGGAGGCTCCGGCTGCCAAAGTCAGCCGCGGTGGTGATCACCGTGCTGCCTGAGGCGGCCGAAAACGGCCTTAGCTATGAGGCCGTCTTACGTCGCGCCCGGCGGGAGCTTGACGTCTCCGATTTAGGAGGCGTCGAAGCCAGAACCCGCAAGGCCCGGACAGGGGCTCGGATTTTAGAGTTCCCTGGGGCCGAGGGCGCCAAGACGGCCGATAGCATGGCCGCGAAGCTGAGGGGTTTGTTTGCTGCAGAGGATGGCGTCAAGATCGCCAGACCTGTCAAGTGTGCGGAACTGCGGGTCACGGGTCTGGACGACTCCGTGACGGTGGATGACATCCGGGAGGCCATCGTCTCGAAAACCGGATGTCCCGTGGACACCGTTCGAATTGGCGCTATCCGCCCTGGTCCGGGCGGCGTCGGTGCTGCCTGGGTGCAGTGCCCGGTGGAGTCGGCCAAGCAATTGGCCGGCTCAGGCAGGCTCCTCGTGGGCTGGAGCTCGGCGCGGGTGACCGTGCTGGAGTCCCGGCCTGCGAGGTGCTACAAGTGTATGGCGGTCGGACACACTCGGCCGACATGCACTAACTGCTTTGACTGCAGCGACCTTTGTTTCCGCTGCGGTCAACCCGGGCATAAGGCGGCATCGTGCGCCGCCACTCCCCACTGCCCCGCGTGTGCGGCGGGCAATAGGCCCGCCAAGCACCGCATGGGGGGCAAGGAGTGCAAACCCCCGGCTTCAGCCCCAAAGGGGCGGAGCGGCCCGACGACCCCGGCCGCTGCCGCCCCTAGCGCGACCCGATCGCCCGCCAGCGTGGAGGAGGTAATGGATACGGCCCACTAATGGCGGCCGAATCTTACCACCTCCTGCAGGCCAACCTCAACCACGCCGCCGAGGCACAGGACGTTTTCCTGCAAGCCATGGCGGAGTGGTTGATCGGTGCAGCCGTAGCCGCGGAGCCGTACGTGGTGCCTGACCGGCCCAATTGGCTGGGCAGCAGTGACGGCTCTGTGGCAATCGTCGCCTCCACGTCGTGGCATTCCCCGCATTTGTTGCTCAAGGACAGGGGCGACGGGTATGTCGCAGCGGAATGGGGAGAGGTTACGCTATTTGGTGTTTACTTCTCCCCGAACAGGAGCGCGCCGGATTTCGGGGCCTTCCTCACCATCCTGGGGGCCTCGATACGGCGACTGGCACCGCGCCAAGTCTTCGTTCTGGGGGACTACAACGCCAAGTCCACGGCGTGGGGTTCCCCCAGGAAGAATGACCGCGGGCGGGCGGTCGAAGAGTGGGCGGCGGCACTGGGCCTCTGTTTGCTGAACAGGGGCTCGGTGCAAACGTGCGTGCGGCAGCAGGGCGGGTCGATAGTGGACTTGTCGTTCGCTAGCCCTAATGTCGCAGCACGTGTGAGGAGCTGGTGCGTCCAGGAGGAGGTTGAGACCCTATCCGACCACCGATACATCCGGATAGAGGTCTCCCGGACCCTCCTGCAGCCCAGCAGGGGTCACACGGCGACGACGGACTGTTGGCGGAGGCAGCCATCGTTCAGTCGTGGCTGTCCTCACCGCCCCAGGCGGACGGGGTGAATGCCGAGGCTGACCGCATCCGCTGTGCGTTAACGCAGATCTGCGATGCGGCCATGCCCCGTGTGCGGCGTCTGCCCCCGAAAAGTGCGGTCCCCTGGTGGTCCCGAGAATTGGCGGACCTTCGGGCCGCGTGTATACGTGCCCGGAGGGCCTACACCCGCAGCCGAGCGCGTCACCGCGACGCTGAGCGGGAGGGCCAGCTGTACGAGGCTTACCGCAATGCGCGGTCTGCCTTCAGGCTGGCCGTCCGTACCGCCAAGGACGATAGTCGGCGGGAGATGCTGGACAGTCTCGAGCGTGACCCCTGGGGTCGCCCCTACCTCGCGGCGCTGAACAAGCTGAACTGAACAAGCTGAACAAGCTCCGCGGGCGGGGCCCTCCCCTCACCGAGACTCTCCAGCCCAGCCTCCTCACCAGAGTTGTTGAGGACCTATTTCCACGGCGGGCGGAGCACACGCCTCCTGTCATGGCTTCGCCGGACAGCGACCGGGAGGCCGACGATGAAAGTGCTCCGCCCATCACGGAGCCGGAAATGGGGGCGGCAGAGGCGCGTATGCGAGTCAAATCCACCGCCCCCGGGCCCGACGGTTTTCCGAACCGTGTGCTGGCCCTGGTCCTCGAACACCTGGGACCACGCCTCAGGGGACTGTTCGACGCTTGTTTGACGTCCGGGCAGTTCCCTGGGTGCTGGAAAGAGGGGAGGCTGGTTCTCCTGCCGAAGCCGGGACGGTCTCCCGAGTCGGCCTCGGCCTATAGGCCCATCGTGCTGCTCGATGATGCGGGCAAGCTGCTGGAGAGGGTGTTGGCTGCCCGCATCGAGCGGCACCTCGTCGGGGTTGGGCCCGATTTGTCGGACGCCCAGTTTGGTTTTCGGAGAGGGCGTTCGACGATCGCGGCCCTGCTGCGCCTGAAGGCCGTGGTAGCGGAGGCCGTCACCGGCGGAGGAGTCCTGTTGGCGGTATCCCTGGATATCGCCATCGAAGTGCTGAAGTATTTGTATAGGAACGCCACAATATCAGTCCGTATCCGGGATAAGAGTACGAAACCGATCCAGTTGCAGAAAGGCGTGAGACAGGGAGATGTCATCTCTCCGAAACTATTCACCACTGCACTGGAAGATGTCTTCAAGCTCTTAGACTGGACTGGACTCGGCATCAACATTAACGGCGAATACATCACTCACCTTTGATTTGTGGACGATATAGTCGTTATGGCAGAATCCATTGGCACAATGCTAAATGATCTCAGCAGGGTATCCCAACTAGTGGGTTTACGAATGAACATGGACAAGACGAAAGTCATGTCAAATGCCCATGTCATTCCTGTACCGGTCCTAGTTGACAATGCGATTCTTGAAGTTGTCGATCTATGTTTACCTAGGACAAATAGTCCAGTTAGGTAGATCCAATTTCGAGAAAGAGATCAGCCGACGAATCCAACTCGGTTGGGCAGCGTTCGGGAAACTTAAGAGGATCTTCTCGTCCAACATACCTCAGTGTCTGAAAACACAGGTCTTTGACCAGTGTGTGTTACCAGTGATGACTTACGGCACGGCAACGTGGTCCTTAAATGTAGGCCTCATATCAAGGCTCAAAGTCGCTCAGCGTGCTATGGAGCGGGCTATGCTCGGGATTTCTCTGCGAGATAGAATCCGGAATACGGAAATCCGCAGAAAAACGGGTGTAATCGACATAGCACGAAGAATTAGCACGCTAAAGTGGCAATGGGCAGGCCACATCGCTCGACGAACCGACAACCGCTGGGGAAGAAAGGTTCTCGAGTGGCGACCATGTATCGGACGACGCAGTGTAGGACGCTCCCCCACTAGGTGGACTGATGACCTAGTGAAAGTAGCTGGGCGTCGTTGGATGCAGGCGGCAGAGGACCGCTCATTGTGGCGCAACACGAGGGAGGCCTACGTCCAGCAGTGGACGGCGATAGGCTGAAATGATGATGATGATGATGATGATGATACACTACACACTAATTTTATTGTAAATTTGAAGCTTCTATGTCTGCTAGAAGTGCCTCTTTAATATTGATGATCGGTCAGTCAGTCGGTGAGTGACAAAATTACGAAATGTTGACTAGTTATAATTCTTAAACTATTGGTTCAAATTGAATGAAATTTGAAATACACAATGTGTATACAATGCCTGCAGGATTAGTAAAACTTCAGGCTTCTAGTTATATTCACAACGAAGTTATAGGGGTCAAAAATGGCTTGAATTGCTTCGAGAAATGTATGTTACGGCAGTGTTGCGTTTTGCCCGACTTTTTTTTGCTCGACTTGGGGGGCACTGCAGTGCCCCCAGATAAATGCCTATGTTTATTTCTTTTCGAATAAGTCAACACACATGGTATGAATTTGTATATCTTTGTTAGAGAATTTTCGCCTTTCTCCATGCCTGTACCTTTTCCCGCTTCAACCACGGAAGCGTTTGTGAAAGCTGGGCATACAATGGCTGACAGTATATTAAATTTCACTTGTTTATAAGGGCGGCATTTTATTGAGGCACTTACAAATAGATGACAACGGGTATTAGCTAGATGTAGACATGTTGTGAAAATAAAGGAGGACAGTTTTTTTTTTCTTTTTGGATCGTAAAACCGATAAAATGTAAACAGTAATTGGACGTTCTAGAAACAAATGCTACGTGTTTATTGCCTCGAGTAAATAGTGTTTTTATCATTCATATATATATGTACATATTTTGTTTATACAAAAAGTTGCTTAAAAGTTTAATTTGACTACGCAGCTGGGTCAGTGGTTGTCGTTTTAGTACTGCTTACGCTCCGGGTTTTCTGTTTGTTAAAAGTATGTTTGCTAAGTCCCTGGGACAGGATTTATCGCCTACACGTCTTCAAAAAAAGCAGTATATGAGACTTTTTTACCGCAAACAGATTTAAAAGCCTCGTAATAGAAACTACAATTTTATACTCCGTTAATTAAAATATTTGTCTATATTTCACTTAATACTCAGTAAGTTCATTTCCCTTAGTCAATGAACAAATAAATTATTCAATCGTAGACATTAAGTTAACTGAAGAGTAATTCTCCCAACGTTTTCCTGTTTATACTCGCTATGTAAGCGCAAACACAATTACAGTACCAAATAAAACCATACAATTTGTTGACAAAGGTTTCATAATTTAACAATTTACGAGTTTACATAATGTTCTACATAGCAACGTTTGTTTTGTGCCTCTATGTCTATCTGTCACGTGGGGTACTTGCGTGTCACCGGTGCTCTTAATGTTTTTCCTTGATCGTGATCTTACAAAAATACTTTTTAGATTTATGGCGGTATGTTTGTTTTTCTTTTTGGCCATTATGTCATGTATCACAAAACTAATCGAATATAACTTCAAAATATATAAACATTCATTCGTATGGTAACAAAGAATACAATTCAGCCCCCTCTCTTGCTCGTGATGTTGTAAAAGACGACTAAGGGTTTCAATACGGATGTAATATCTATTAAAGAGAAGAAAAATTCGAAATAAAACCCTATAGCAACGTGTCTGATGCTGTTCAGACATATTACTATAGGATTGTATTTGGTATAGTAGGTCAATTTCCCTCTTATTGTGGCGAAGGCTTGAGCCCAACAATGGGACGTATATGACCTAAAATGAGGAATGATGATCACTGTGAGCGGCTTGACGTTAATCTTATATCTTTAAACGAGCAATTTGTGTATATATATATATATATATATATATATTCAGAATCTCGGAAACGGCTACAACAATTTTGTTGAAACTTGGCATACTAGAGGTTTCGGGTCCAAAAAATCGATCTAGCTAGGTTTTATTTATAGAAAATGTTGTTTTGTCCGTGTTTTTAGCAAAACAATACAATGACATTAAATTTTAAAAGAATATGATTTCAAATTTCGTTGTCAACGTCATAAGTTACGATAGCTCAGTTGGGAAGTTGACCGGTTCTAATTTTGTTTTTTTTTGGCATTCAAACAGCGTCGGTTTGAATCTCGGTGTTATTATTATTCTCTTTTTGTAATTTTCTATATATTTTTCATTATTTATTAATATATATCTAAATAAATTCGACAAAAATATTCCGAGCGAAGCTCGGTCAACCAGATATTTACACATAATAATAGCAATAATTATATCGATAAATTAGTAACATATACCAATTATTTCGAAACTGCCTTCTATTGCAGTGATGCTATCTGCTTTCATCTCTTAGTCTTCTTTAACGATTATCCACGGGAAATTAATGGTGTATTACTTTTAAACATTGTATTTCCTCCTCGGTCATCCAACGATCTAATATCTTTAAAAACGTAATTATTATATCTTCTTTATCTTATATATAAATTTTTAACATACGTGTGTATGTCACTGAACTCCTCCTAAGCGGCTGGACCGATGTTTACAAATTTTTTTATGTGAGTTCAAGGGGATTCAAGAATAGTTTAGATACACAATTGGCCCCGGTAGGTGGCGCTTATTTGAACAGAACAACGTCTGTTGGGTCATCAATTATTTCTATATGTTCAAAATCTCAGAAAAAAGCTCTAATGATTTACAAAAAATTTTAATATTTTTTGATTATTTCATATATTATTTTTACTTATTCTATTTAAATAACCAGTTCCTGTACTGATAAGATATAAAAATAATCATTCTTTAACTGTATGAAATTTGCATCTAATTATACTGTGAAACTCCATAACAACCTTTTTACACTTAAATATATTTGCAAAAAAGTAATTTATAAAAAAAGTTGTACCAAGCTAGCTTGGTAGATGACCGAGCCTAGGCTCGGTCATCTAAATATTATATATCTTCATTCTAAAATATTTTTGCTGCGGTCGTAAAACATTTAAATATGTAACTACATACATCTTACCTTCATTAGCAAAACGTTTCGGCGACCATTTTCACTTTTACGCCAACACATCGTTTCGGGTAACTTTTTCATCAGGGCTTTTGTCCGTCCACTCAGCATGAACAATATCCGGGTCTGCAATGTACTGTAAGTCATTGTTTAAATGAATATCCTGCTCAGCATTCTATGGTTTAATTGACTCATGAGGCATATGAGTGTAAGATAAGGAATTAATTACACCTAAAAATCTACTTAATTAGCTCTTATTTTTGCCTTGATTATAGATACTATTAATATAAAATTCGACTAACAGAAATTAGAGTGTAAATGTTGTCCTTATAATTAAGATTAAAGTTGTATAAATATCCTTAAGCTAAAAATACCAAGAAGTGAAGCGAACTAAACGGAAAAGAAAACACATCACCTCTAACGTATTATATGTAAGTAGGTAAAATAACGTATTACCATCAGTAATTTTTGAGCTTCGATAGGCATCAAGGCATCAATGAAATTACTTAGTGAACAAAAGTATTTTATGGGCAAACTCTTTATCTCGACATCTTTACAGTATACAGGGTATGTAGGTCGGCTTAGTCTTTCGTGATTGCGCTAAAATTCACACATCGGAGGCGTTGTTTTTTCGCAAAGAAATATTTTATCTTACCCAAAAGAAGATAAGTTCACAGGGGAGTTTTATTAACGACAGTTTTGGGGAGGGGACCGCAAAGATTACGCGTTTCTATCATGTTTGAGCTTGTTCACTTATGTCACTCGCGTCCAATGTTTGCAGGGGTAAACGTTTGCATCTATAGTCTTTCACATGAAATGTATGATTATATTTTTAGTACAAGTTAAAATTGATATTTCTATCATGGTTAAAAATATTAGACTTGCTCTTAAGTTATCAATTTTAGTACGTATATTAAATTATAATAATGAAAAATAAATCCTTACTAATATTATACCTTCCTTACTATTATCACGGTATTCCCACGGAACGGGAACTACGCGGGTAAGGTGACTAAAACCGAAGCGAGGGCGGTTTGCTAGTAAACAAATAAATTTGCTAGTAAACAAATAATCCTCGACCACCTGGGTTCCCGCCTCAGGGAGCTGTTCGACGCGTGTTTAGCGTCCGGACGGTTCCCTGGGTGCTGGAAGGAGGGAAGGCTGGTGCTCCTGCCGAAGCCGGGATGGTCTCCGAGGTCGCCTTCGGCCTACAGGCCTATCGTGCTGCTCGATGACACGGGCAAGCTACTGGAGAGGGTGGTAGCTGCCCACATCGAGCGGCACCTCGTCGGCACGGGGCCCGATCTGTCGGACGCCCAGTTTGGGTTTAGGAGGGGTCGTTCAACGATCGCGGCTCTGTTGCGCCTGAGGGCCGTGGCGACTGAGGCCGTCACCGGTGGGGGAGTGCTGTTGGCGGCGTCCCTAGACATCGCCAACGCATTCAGTAGTCTGCCATTCAGCTGCATCAGGGAGGCGCTCCGGTATCACGGAGTGCCAGCTTACCTGAGGCGGCTAGTGGCAGACTATTTGGTGGGGCGCAGCGTCCTCTGCACCAACCGAGCAGGGGACGTTGTGCGAACGCCCATGACGTGCGGTGTCCCACAGGGGTCGGTCCTCGGACCCAACCTGTGGAACATCGGCTACGACTGGGCGTTGTGGGGGAGCCTCCCGCCAAGGCTGGGCGTGATTTGTTACGCCAACAACACGCTTGTCACAGCCCGCGGTGGGACGCTAGAAGAGAGCGGTAAGCCTGGCGACCTATGGCACCGAAGAGGTCGTCAGGCGGATCGAGGCGGGGTTGAGGGTCGCCCTGGACAAGACGAAGGCCTTCTTGTTCCATGGGCGCCGTATGAGTCCTCCCATCGACGTCTCGATCACCGTCCACTCGGTTGACATCAGCATCCGGGCCCATATGAGGTACTTGGGCCTGGTGCTCGACGGGCAATGGTGGTTCCGGGAGCATTTCCGCAGGCTCGCTCCACGGCTCGTCGGCGCGGCGTCCGCCCTATCGTGGCTTATGCCGAACATGGGCGGACCGAGCGCTACGTGCCGACGGCTGTACGCGGGGGTCATCCGGTCGATGGCCCTGTACGGCGCACCGGTGTGGGCGGGGTCCTTGACCGTCCGACTTAGGGCCCTTCTGTGGCAACCACAGAGGGTCATGGCGGTCAGGGCTATCCGCGGATACCGCACGGTGGCGACGGAGTCAGCGTGCCTATTGGCCGGGACTCCCCCGTGGGACCTGGAGGTGTAAAAGCTTGCCGAGTTGTATCGGCGGGTGTCGGGGATGCGCGGGGAGGGCGGTGTTGTTTCCTTGAGGGAGCTCACCGCCTGGCGCGTCGACGCCCGCCGAGACGTCATTGCCCGTTGGGCAGTCCGGCTGGAGAGGCCTCGGTTCGGGGTGCGAATCGTGGAGGCCTTCCGGCCGGTGCTGATGCAGTGGTTGGAAAGGCGGCACGGGGTGCTTTCCTTCCGACTGGTGCAGGTGTTGACGGGGCATGAGAGCTTCACCAAATACCTGCACAAGGTCGTAAGGAGGGAGAGTACACCGTCCTGCCACCACTGCGATTGCGACGAGGACACGGCGCAGCATACGCTCGAGGCCGCCGCCGTTTAGGCCACGCAGCGCCGTGATCTCGTCGCAATCATCGGTGCCGACCTGACGCTGCCGACCATCGCTAGGGCGATGGTCGACAGTGTCGGGAATTGGGACGCGGTCGCAGCCTTCTGCGAGGCAGTGATCTCGCAGAAGGAGGCGGCGGATCGCTTGCGCGAGGAGCGCAGCCTCGATGAGGAGATCCGCCGCCGGCGAATGGGGCGGTGCAGACGCAACTACCTGCGCTTCATGCCGCCCTAGCCGAGGCCGCGGGTGACGTGACCGGGGATTAGTCCGTCAAACGCCGAGAGGCCGACCGCGCGAGGAAAGACCGACGTCCTCCCCGAGGGGGGACGTCGGTCGATGGGAGGATACCCCAAGTAGGGGGTATTCCGTCGGGCCGACTACTGACGACAAGTTAACTCTGCTCCGGTGGTCGGCCCAACGACGAAGGCGACGTGGTTTTCGGGTGGGTTGCGGGAGTTGCGTGATTAAGCCCCTCTGTCGCCCCGGATGGAGTGGTGCGGAGGCGCGCCGACCGCAACCCACCCACAAAAAAAAAAAAAAAAAATAGACATCAAAAATATGGTAGATTTTTTTATAAAAACTTTAATACAAAATGAAAAGAGATTATCACGTACAAAATTAAAAATCCACATGTGGTTTCCTCATCTTATCATTTCAGCCCATACACATACGTTCCACTATTAGGCCTGAATCTTTTCCATATTAGGAGATAAATTAATCTACCGTATCACTCTGGTCAGATGTGTGTGAATGTGAATCATTTGTGGTAATTAACAAAAAGCATGTTTGGAAGCTGAATCCACGGCTCATATTACAAAGTCGACGCTCAGACCACTATGCCATCTATAAAATTAAGTCAGCAAAACAATCTTGAATACAATTACGGTAGCTGCAGGATATACTGTAAAATCTAAACGATATATTCAGTATTGAATCCGATTGGGATAAAAGGCGGGTCTATTAATATTCAAAAGTGCCAAATCGAGTTTTCCTCTGAAATCGTTCGAGGCTGCAACCTAGATACTACCAACATATAGAAAATGTACATAATATTCGTATAGGAAAATATTTAAATTGAAAAGAAAAATGTAACTATTATTAAAAAGAAATCATAGTGTTTTCTTTTTAAAATATTGATGTATATTATTAGGGTTTTCATCTTAATAGAAGAAAATTAATCTGTGTATTGATTTCATATATTGCTGTATATTGTGCATATGCAATACGATGTGTAATAGGTAGCTTGATAAGGCATAATTATTTCGTGTATTTCTTCACTTGCATTTATTTTATAGGAATAAAATTCGCAGGAAACCGTTGGATGCAAGTGGTGCAGGACCGTGCTGACTGGCATTCTCGTGGGAAGGCCTATGTCCAATAGTGGACGTCTATAGGCTGATGGATGGATTTATTTTTTTAGACAAGACTTAGGAATATCGTAAAAAAGTTTGTTATGATAACCGCAAGAAAGAAGGGGATATTTTCAGAACATTATATTCCTACACCCATCACCGCATACAATTTATGCGTATGAAGCTCTATAAAATGCCAACAAAATGCACGATCAAAATAACTTACTATTTTTATCGGAGACCGTAACTTATTGGCCAATTAGGTCAAACAGCTATAAATATAAGGATGCTATAAAAACAGTCAATACTTAGGAGGTACTTACCTGAGCTGCCTTTAGTTAGGCCTCTAGGGTATCCGTTGGTCTATAAGTAATCACCATGAAGCAGTATGGACTGCCTCATTTATCACATCTAATAGTCCTTTTTGCCTTATAGATTCATTCTTTCCAACTCAGTTTTTGTCTGTTCCCTAACTAGTAGTCCTTATTTACGAAATTCTACTGAAACTTTACGTACTAACCTTAATTAGGTTTGTGGTTTGTCGTATATTTGTATGTCATGTGTGGAGACAAAAATATCACCCTTATTTCAAATAATACATAAGCTTAATTTTATGTAATAATGTATTTCAACGCCTTTACCGTGTTTAGTATTTTAGGGTCAATTTCTACTCATGAAAATTCTTTGTGTGATCTACAGTAGTTTGGAGTTTTAACTGTTTTTTTATTCGCTATAGGTATTTCTATTTTCTCTCTGATAAAGAAAAATCCTCGTAGGATTTATTTTAAAATATGATTCGTTGATTTCATTTAAGAAAATACCAGAAACTTGTGCACATTTATGGACACAATTATGTAGAAATTAATAAAAGAAATAAAAATAGAAACACAACTACCCCTCTATCGATCGTGAATCTCTTAAAAGATGACTAAGGGATATGATAAGCATATATCTAGGCAAGAGAAGAAAATCTTATAATATAACACTGTACCCGTCCATCTGACTAGCGTGGTACAGTAGGTCAATTCCTCTTACTATTGTGGATGATGATTGAGCTCATCAGTACCTAGGTACATACATACAATGAAGCGTATTTGAGCTGAAACAATAATGATGATGACGTATAACAAAATTATTTATATATTTTTTCATGAGACTATATATAACAATTTTTCATGAGACTATATATAACAACTAGCAGACCCGGTCACGCGTTGCTATGGCTAATGTTTTTGTTATATTACATTTTATTAAACTATTTCAGTGGAACTGTAGGAGAACATCTGTCATGGAGGTCGTCATATTTTTTTACAAATGGCATCTATGTAAAAAAGCAAGTTAAAATCGTACATGACACGTTTGTAGGTTTGAAATAGCAGCGCCATCTATTAAAATCGTTTGGAGTTAACAGATAATTGTGAATGTCAAATAATAGGTATATATATAGGTAATTCAAATAATTTGCAACTATAAATTAAGATGTAAGCTATCTTATCTTTCAAGTTGGATCAAACTGCACACAGTGTGCAAATTTGATTAAAATCGGTTAAGTAGTTTAGGAGTCCATCGCGGACAAACAACGTGACACGTAATTTATATATATTAAGATTTTCATAGTTTGTTAAGCTTGATAACGGTTTAAAATTTATATGGTGGACAATTAGCTTGCTAGTAACTGTATAGTATTGAAGTAATAAAGCAATTTAGGACCTTTTATGATAATAGAAAGAAAACTCCTATACTAACCCGCATAATCAGCGTGATATAGCAGGTCAAATTCCCTCCCATTGTGGAGGAGACTCGTTGCCTTTAGTTTATATTATATGTATATACACTGAAGAAGAAGAAAAATAAGTTTTAACTTGGGGAGCCTAATTTTAAGCAATCTGGCCGCGTTTATATCTGTATTTATTAGATACTTGCAATTTTTTTTATGTTCCACAAACATTTCTTACGAAATTACATGGTTAAACCAGCCCAATTTTCCCGAACACGCCTGTACCTAATTATTATATACAAAAGCAGAAAAGGTCGAAATTAGGAAGCAATGATGTCGTGGCCGAGCTACAGTAATAGTTACCGGTGGAAATTACCGGCCGTGTTACTAATACTCGTGAGACTCAGGTGGCACAACATACAAGCACGGGCTTAAACGATTTCCCTTTCCCCTAAAGCGAGCCATGTTATTGCAGTAAAGCCTAGTTTTCGTTAAGAACAACACTTACCGCAGGCGGTAATAGTGACACTGTTTTTGCAGGCGGTTATAAGGTTGAAAGGTTTTCTATTTTTTTTTGGCACGTATTTTTAAAACTCGTCTATGTTTATGCCTCGTTGGTCTTCACTAGCGTAAGAATTTATTTACGTATGGTTTTGTGTTTAACTCGTTGATCGGTTATTTAGATTTTTAGGGCAGTCATTTCTTAGTAAAATGATTGCCTTGAATACATATGTTTGTGTAAACTGCACAAAATGAGCAGAGGCTTTGGAATTGACTACTCGTATTGGGTATAGTAAAATAAATACTTTAATATTGTTATTGAGAATATCTGTGTATCAGAAAACAACAACAATCTTAAGAATATAATAAATAAGTCCGCAATAAATTCATGTTTTCGGCAAAAACACATTATATTCTGGCTTTGTAATCAAATGTCTGTCAAGGCCAAAGTGATAAATACAAGGTGTGGCCAGTTAAAACCCTAAGATGATTATCTAATTATGATTATTTTAAATGTTTAACTATTAGATATTATTCTATATCTGTTCTAAACGTAGATATATGTTCTAAATGTTTAAAGAAATTAATTCTTTAAACATTTAGAACATATATCTTACCAATATTATAGACGATTATAGCTCGCGTTTATGAAGGTTTTGTCTATCAATTCAATTACTTAAAAACGTATATTTTTCGGAATAAAAGATGGATTATATATTATTCTTGACCATATCCTCTCTCTATGTTAAATTTAATCTGGATTATTCGTAGTAAAATTTGATTTACCTTGGTAGCTAAATCAAAATTTAAAATTTATTACGGTATTATATTTTTCAAAAGAGTTAATATTTAGGCTATTTGTATATAATACGGATAGTTGCAACTCGGTAATGCCAACTAAGAAATTAAAGAAATTTAAGCACATCACTTTTATAACTAAACAACTGTCTTATTTTGTAAGCTCAATAAGTAGTAAGCTAAGCCAAACGATATTTTTCATATAAAATTGTAATATGATATTTTAGTAATAACATTTTTCATCCCATTTCAACCCTTAGTGGTATATTTTCTTGACAGAAACCTGCTCACTAGTGCCAACAGCAACTGTACAAAGTTTCAACTTACAGTTCCAGCGTTATGAGAAAATTCGTTTTACAGCGTAAATGGCAAAAGTCTAAATGAAAACATTCAATACTAATAAAATTTACTAGCACACTCCATTTAGATTATTAAAATATATAATATGTCTAGTGCAGAGTTTGTAATAAAATTTGTGATAAATACAAGGTGTGGTCATTGAGATTTTAATCTGGAACTACACAGGTGAATCTACGCCATAATATTAACTACATGCCATTAGTATCACTGAACCTCATTGCATGCATTCACTTTTTTACGGTAGGGAGCGACCTTGCAAAGGTTCTTTAGCGGCAACAACATTTACCATACCAGGTGTAGTGTTTGCTTGTTTACCATCGTTTACAATAAAAAAAGCATAATATTAACTTTTTTCGTGTGATGACGTATTAAGATTACATTTCACCACTCTCTATCTTGCTTGTGGGTATTGTAAAAACGACTGAGGGATTTAATATGTTTTAATATCTATGCAAGAGAAGAAAAACTTTAAATGAAACCCTTTTTTTTCTGGGGGTGGGTTGCGGTCGGCGCGCTCCTCGCACCACTCCGTCCGGGGCGACAGAGGGGCGTAAGCACGCACACCCGCAACTCACCCCACGTGCACGTCGCCTTCGTCGTTGGGCTGACCACTGATGACAAGTAACCCTGCTAGGGTTACTTATAATCAGTGGTCGGCCCGACGGAATACCCCCTATTTGGGGTACCCTCCCATCGACCGACATTCCCCTCTCGGGGAGGACGTCGGTCTTTCCTCACGCGGTCGGCCTCTCGGTGGGTTACGGACTAATTCCCCGATCACGTCACCCGCGGCCTCGGCTAGGGCGGCATGAGGAGCAAGTACTCGCGTCTACGCCGCCCCAGTCGCCGGCGGCGGATCGCCTCATCGAGGCTGCGCTCCTCGCGCAGACGATCCGCCGCCTCCTTCTGCGAGATCACTGCCTCGCAGAAAGCAAAATGAAACTCTATAGCAACCCGCCTGACTTTTTTTTTATGGCTGGGCCATGGTAAGCGCACGCGCCGTCCATTCTGTCCGAGGCGACGAAAGGACGGCGAGCGGGCCCATAACCCACCCGTACCCACGTCTCCTTCGTCATTGGGCCGACCATCAGTGCCAAGTTCCTTGTCCTCTGTGGTCGACCCGACGGAATACCCTTTCGGGTACCCTCACCACTCGACGTCCATGTCCCGGGACGTCTGTCGCCGTCGCGCGGTTAGCCTCTCTCCGGGTGACGGACTAAAGTTCCCGGTCCCGTCACCCGCGGCCTCTTCTAGGGAACCCGCCTAACTAGCGTCAATTTTTCTCCCTTAGCGGAGAAGACTCGATCCTAACAGTGAGACACATATGAGCTGTGATGATGATTAACTGCACAGCAACCTATTTATCTGAGTACAATTTATGTCTGTTAATTATATGTTTGTAAAGTTTCACGTAATACAAGGATTAGTTCCTAACTAAAGTTGTTGTCTTTAAAAAAATATAGAACAAAGTTCTACTCAGAATAATTTGTTTATTAGTAAATATAGCATTTTAAAGTCAAATGAATTGTAACGTTAAACGCATACAACCGATAAGTTAATTTATAACAGTAATAAAATATTTATAATATGGATAATATAAAATGTATTAAAATTAGTTATAATAATTTAATAAAAAATAAATCTATACCAATAAATAAAATTGGAGTGTCTGTTTGTAATGTCAAAATAATAGGCTTTTTTCATGCTCACACGGTTATTTGCACGACACCTATGCCTAAAATAGCAATTAAAATTTTTTTGTCTGTCTGTCTGTCTGTTTGTTCCGGGTAATCTTCAAAACGGCTGGACCGATTTCAAAAATTCTTTCAACAATGAAAAGCTATAATATCAGAGCGTAAACTAGGCTATATTTTATCCCGGTATTCCCACGGGAACGGGAACTACGCGGGTAAAACGACTATAACCTATAACCGAAGTGAGGGCGGATTGCTAGTTATGAATAAATTGATTTTGACATAATTACAGTAAAAGGATTTTAATTAGTCAGTCTTATAAATACATACCTTCTGAAAATATGAATAGTTATTTTTAATATTGTAATAATTATATTATTTTGGGAACAAAATTAAATAGTACAAAATTAATATATATATTTTTTTATTTTAATAATTATAGCAATATACAATGCATTCCATGTGGTAACACAATTCACCGCCCCCTATCTTGCCTGCGAGTGTCGTAAAAGACGACTAAGAGATTAAGTATGCATATAAGATTTTTGTAAGATAAGGCAAACTCGAAAAAAAAAACACAATAGCAACACAATATCAGCGTGATATAGTATGTAATTTGCCCTCCTATTGTGGAGGCTGGTGCAGTCTCGAACCCAACACTGGGACGTAAATAAAATGAAGCGAATGAAGTTATTTTTTTATATTACAATGATTATATTAATTTAGGCTCAAAATTATTCCGTGTGGTGACAGAGTAAGAATACAATTTACTACGCCCTTTCTTGCCCGTAGATGTCGTAAAAGGCGACAAGAGAAGGAAATTATGATAAGCCATGATTTCGCTAATCCAGTCTATGCGAGTTTTTTTAGTTTCCCAAACGTAATATGCTACAATTAATAAATAATTAGGTGTAGAACTTAGTTATATCAGCGAAGAAATATCATTATATACCACAGTTGTCTAGTGTAACAGATATATTTCACTAACACATTCTGAATATACACGGTACATGAACCTCACGGGACAGAGGACAGAGGTGAGTAATGCAATGAAGTCCGGTGGCTGTACTGGGGAGTCAATTCTGCGCTGACACCCCACTATATAAGGTGTTAAGTCCAAATGCGGTTTGTCCACGCACTCCACATACACAGGCATTAAATGTAAACTAGCTATAACTCGATACGATTTCGTTCAATATATTTTATTTCTGGTTTATACAACTTACTTTTTACTTTTATGTAGTGTGGTGACAGGTTAAATACTATCAACACTTACATTATGTGGGTGTCGTAAAAGATGACTAAGAGCTTACAATTGTTGTGGATCAACTTCATCTGATTCCTTTTGGCTATCAATTACATTTAAGAAGAATTAAGAAGGGCTGACGTCAGGTAAGCGGCTGGTCATAAAACTATTACTAAAGCTATAATATTGATCACATGGTTCCTAAGGACAGATCTCTGTATGTTTTATAGTTTCAGAATTATCCTTACCGACTGATCTAAATAGAACACTCTGTATATTATGCTACTCCAAGTAATTAAGATGAGATGTGGGATTAATAAAAACCGATTGAAATATCAGCAAGAAAATGGGCAACCGCGATCATCCGCAATCGGTCTATCTTTTACGCTATTGACGTCTTCAATTGGGCGTAATCTTCCAAAAGATTGTATTTGCTTTGTCTTTTGGTCTAATTAGCGATTGCAGTTTATGTTTTAAATTTCTCAGAAGAATGTTGTTGTTTAATGATCTGTCAGTTTTTATGGTGAATGGATCGGACGTTATTATGTAAAATTTAACGAACGTATAAAAGCTTAAGTAGGTATATCTGATATACTAACTATAATAGTTTCAGAAACAGAGATAATATCTCTCACTTTACTATCTAATATCAATGAAGTGGCACACAATAATACCTCGAAATTCCAAACCACATTTAATATAACAGGTAGCCAAGCATTTCACTTAACATGCTTCTGAAACCCTTTGTATAAATGTATTGTTTGAATTTTGGTTACATTGGCGCATGGGATCTTAGATATGTCCAAACTATGCAACAATAATGTTAGCGATTGTGTTAGAAAGTTGGTAAGCTTAGTGACAATGGCAGGTACAGATATTAATACCTAGGAGTATCCAAGTATTAAATACATATGTGTGTGTTAATATTGTTCGCTTACAAAAGAACAGACTTGTATTATTGCTTGCGTTTTAATTCAATTATATAATTAATAGCTGTACCAGAAGCTTTCCTTGTATGAGTTAACTGCATATTTAATATTATTGTTTTATAAATAAACTACTTTTTTTTTTTGGCGTGGGTTGCGGTCGGCGCGCTCCTCGCACCACTCCGTCCGGGGCGACAGAGGAGCGTAAGCATGCAACTCCCGCAACCCACCCACGATACACGTCGCCTTCGTCGTTAGGCCGATCACCGGAGCAAGGTTACTTGTCATCAGTGGTCACCCCGACGGAATACCCCCTACGTGGGGTACCCTCCCATCGACCGACGTCCCCCCCTCGGGGAGGACGTCGGTAAATAAACTACTTTACGGATTTTATCGCGTTTATATTTGATTGCGGATTTAATCTGTAGCGGATTGATAATTATAAATATCCATACTAATGTTATAAATGCGAAAGTAAGGATGTTTGTTTGTTTGTTACAAACAAACGCTTTCACGCTTAAACCACCGAACCGATTTCAAAAATTCTTTCACCAATGGAAAGTTATAATATCAGGGAGTAATATAGGCTATATTTTATCCAGGTATTCCCACAGGAACGGGAACTACGCGGGTTTAAGCGACTGAAACCGAAGCGAAGCGAGGGCGGGTTGCTAGTCTGTAATAACGATGAGTTGTTCGGACGTCAGACATCTTAGCCCGCCCGTGACCATTAATGCTGTAAAGTGTTCGATACGTTGGGCAATCAAAATTTAAATACGCGATAAAATCTCTAAAGTAGTTTAATTTACAACTAGCAACCCGCCCTCGCTTCGCTTCGGTTATAGGTTAT
Source organism: Lymantria dispar (assembly GCA_032191425.1). Lineage (NCBI taxonomy): Eukaryota > Metazoa > Arthropoda > Insecta > Lepidoptera > Erebidae > Lymantria > Lymantria dispar. Next base: position 15,339,066 of record CM063459.1, read on the forward strand.
AGTCGTTGCACCCGCGTAGTTCCTGTTCCCGTGGGAATACCGGGATAAAATATAGCCTAGTTTACGCCCTGATATTATAGCTTTCCATTGGTGAAAGAATTTTTGAAATCGGTCCAGCCGTTTTGAAGATTACCCGGAACAAACAGACAGACAGACAAAAATTTTTTAATTGCTATTTTAGGCATAGGTGTAGTGCAAATAACCGTGTGAGCATGAAAAAAGCCTATTATTTTGACATTACAAACAGACACTCCAATTTTATTTATTGGTATAGATATAGATGTGTAAGATTCGCGTAAACATCGGACTTTATTACGTTATGTGTTTAATTTTTGATTGCCCGACGTTTCGAACACTTCACAGCATTAATTGTCACGGGTGGACTAAAATGTCTCACGTCCAACAAGTCATAGTTATTACAGAGATATATCTACCCGCTACAGACAAAAGTTATTAAGTTTTGACTCACATTTATTTACAATATGCATTGATTAAGTTAATTTGTTTTTTTTTGAGTTCTTTGTATTATTAGGAAAAAGGTTATCTTATCTGCTGGAAAACCTGAAATACTTACTCCATAATATAGTATTTACTTGAGTTTTAAAACTTCAAAAGAACATACACAATGTGTATGAATGCGTGTGGGCCTATCTATTAATTTTCAACAAAAGTGTAGACACTCGGTGCAGTGATTTTGATCCCGTTTTTTTTTTCTCAAAAGTAGACAAGAAAAGGCGATGATCCTGGAAATTAGGGACCGATTCATTCAAATCCGGCTGTCTATGAAATTTCATGAAAAATCAGCATCAAAATTGCCGAACCAAGTTCGCACACTCGTCGTAGAAATAAACCGTAGTAGAAAATTCTACAAATTTCATCATAAATGTAGATATATTAAATATATGCCAGTTAAGGTTTCCCGACGGTATCAAGTCAGACTCACAGTGATCCGACGAACATCCCCACGTATTTCCCGAGTGTAATACCGAACTTAGGAACTAAGCATCCCTTGTATCGTCTAATACTGTACACAGCTGAACATTTCCGAACATGGGTATGCGTTTGCTTCGAAGCTTCACGCCGTTGTTACGGTCCGTTACGTTTCAAATATATTATTACTGATATTCGTAATACTGTTTAGTCATTTAAATTATTTTATTGATTTATTTTCTGTTCACGTGTTCATTATCTTAACTCATATATGTACGGTTGCCGGTTGGGCTTAAGCCTCCACTATTGAGGAAGCGAAAGTGACCTACTGTAATATGTTGGTCGGTTAGACGTATTTATAAAGGGTTTTATGTCGAAATTTCCTTCTTTTATATCGATATGCATATAAAATCTCTTAGTCATCCTTTTAATAAACAATAAAAGCCTATACTTTGGTATAGGCTTTTATTATCCAACCACTATGAACAGTAAGTCAATGCCACTCTTACTCTGAATGAGCTTTGAGCCCATTGTATATGAGCTGAAACGGTTATGGTACTAATGACGTTTAAGCACTACTCTACTACACCTACCCTTTTCAACTTATACAAATTTTTCAACATATCAGCCCATAGAACTGGTAGATCCACTGTTAGACTCGAGCCTTCTCCACAATGGGAGGGAATTTGACTACCACGCTGCCCAAAAGTGTTGGCATAGGGTTTCATATCAAGTTCCTATTCTCTTGCACGTTTTCTGCATATTATATTCCTTAGACGTCTTTTACGATACCCACTAGCAAGAGAAGAGGCGGTGAATGGTATTCTTACTCCATCACTATACGGAGATCACCACATTTTTTTCATTGTCGTTAATTATAAATCCCTAACTATTACCGCGTCTTCATTCATCTCAATCTTCATTTCATTATAAACCATTTGTCTTCCACTGTCGAATGTAAGCCAGCCCCATAGACCGCCGCAAAGTGCGGTCCTGTGCCACCTGCGTCTAACGACTGTGTCCACCTAGGTCCTCCTACACTGATCCAGTACATGGTCGCTATTCCCGAACCTATCTTCCCTAGCGGTTATCGATCGTAGTGTGATATAGTCTGTTCATTGCAACTTCAGCATGTTCATTCTTCACGGTATATCGATTATACCCATTCTTCTACGGATTTCCGTATTTCGAATGTATCTCACAAAGAAATCCCGAGAACAGCCCACTTAGCTCGCTAAGTCGCCATAGCACGTTAAGCGACTTTGAGCGTAGTAATGAGGCCACCATTTAGGTCTAGTCAACTTAATTTTCTATCCGTTCGGAATAGTATATATTTTTGTACACATATAAACTCATTTGCAAAAAAAACGGGCGGTTTTGATTTTCATTCATATTTAAAAAGATACAATACCAAAAAGGTTTCAATCGTTTGTACACGTTACTGGCCGGTTTTAAAAATGCTGTGGTATTTAAAAAAGTACGTTCTAAATTCAATTTTTCATTTGATGTTCATTTTTACAGAAAACCCCTTTTTATCCTACATTTTTGGCGCGAAGTTCCAGAAGTTAACATCGACTTTCATAACTTTTATTCAATTTTTATCGATTAATTTCATATCCTTGACTGTCAAACCTTTATTTAATGCTGTTTGGCTGTATCAAAAATGGTAGATAAAGTGGTAAAAGCTACCAAAATTATCGCGCTGCTTGAAGAGGGTTGCAGCCAATGTTTCGTGGCTAGGAGGCTAAATGTTAGTCGCTCGACAGTCCAAAGGACCTGGCAGCGATATCAGGAGACTGGTTCCGTCGAGAGAAGGCCTGGTTCTGGAAGAAAACCATGTACCCAACCACGGGATGATCGTTTTCTTGTGAGTCGCGCATTGAGAAATCGTAAATCTTCGTATGTGGATCTTAAGGACAACCTCCAAGAAGTAAGAAATGTGCATATTAGTCTATGGGCGGTCAGGAGGAGGCTTCTCGCTGCCAATATACGCAGTCACCGCCCGGCCCGCGGCCCCAAATTACTCCGTGAGCACAGAGTTCACAGGCTTAGGTTCGCTAGAAATTGTGAATCATGGACTCAAGACGATTGGAATAGGGTTTTGTTCTCTGATGAAGCCAGGATATCTCTGTTCGGTGAAGATCGACGTCGGCGAGTGCTAAGAAGACAAGGAGAACGCTTTGCAGAGGCATGTTTCGAAGAAATCACACCTTATGGTGGGGGCTCTGTTATGTTTTGGGCAGGAATAAATTCAATGGATCGTACAGAGTTAGTCTTCATTGAAAACGGCTCACTGACTGGGCATCGATACATAACGGAAGTTCTAATTTCTCATGCACAACCCGCATTGGCCGCTCTAGGTGAAGACTCGATTTTTATGGACGACAATGCTCGCGCCCACCGATCCCGCGATGTTAATGCGTATGTGCAAGAGGTCGGCATTCGTCGTTTGGATTGGCCAGCTCGAAGTCCCGACCTCAATCCCATAGAGCATGTCTGGGACGTTCTGAAACGGCGTGTGAGATCAGTACACCCGGCTCCGCAGACCATCAGAGAGCTGAAGAATGTGATTACTGCGGAGTGGGAACGTATTCCGCAAGCAAGTATCCGGGATATACTCGCTAGCATGCCCAGACGAATTCAAGCTGTGATTTTAGCTAGAGGGGGTCACACTCGATACTAAACATTTATCTGCTTTTACTTTATTAAAGAAAAACAAACAAAAAAACTTTTTTATTTTTACTTCATGAGCATATGCACTACTAGCGAATATACACTACTAGCGAGGTTTAGCATTATTTCCCATAAATTGTATCTAAATTTTATGAAATACTGATGAAAACGATTATTTTCTTATTAATTTAGCAAATTGTGTGGATAAAACTACCTATAATTATCAAACAAAGAAATATTAACATTTGAAATGGTTCATTGCTTAGGTGCCCGTTTTTTTTGCAAATGAGTGTATTATCTTCTTTATTCCTGATATTGTGATAATGTTTAAATATCAAACGATAGGTACAATAAATAAGCAGAAAGCTAAAAATACAAATAAATAAACTCAAATGGCACATATAATATTAGTTATGATATACGCTCCGTTATTGAATAATAACGAGCTTTTAAATTTAAATCATCTACAGATCATGACGGTACGATGAAATAACTTATCATAAAATAAAGTTCTTTTTTTGTATTTCGAGTTAAATTTCTGCTACAATTGTGCTTATGTCGAAGAAAAATCAAATCTTTTCCTAACCTGTTATTCTGTTCGCCGGATCTTCCTTACTCCTTTATCAATATCTATGATTTTAAAACTAAAATTACAAAACGTAGTTTTTCAAACTCAAATGCCGTAACCATAATGTTTTAGTGCGCACTGCGGCATTCCATACCTATCAACTAATATATATTGTGCTTTTTTTGTTACTGTAGTATATATAAATCATATTTGTGGTAGTACCACACTATCGACAGTCGCCTGTTTAGTACTACTACCCCTCCCGGGGTAGTATCACACTCTCACAGAAAATCGACGTCTGTGCAGTAGAAATTTGCTACCACTTCGTTCGGTGAGCGATAGCGCCTGAAATCCAACTTTCTGAGGATGTTTGCGTGTGGTGGGTTTTAGTGATGCTTTTTGTATCACCTAACCTCATTGCAAGCACTCATATTTCATTTTCTTTTAGAAAAGGTTCATGAGCGGCAGTTACCATCAGGAGTGCTATTTGCTCGTTTGCCATTAACAGCAATAAAAAAATCTACATATTATATATTAGTAATATATGAGTAGTTACTATAGTGCTGTAAATATTACTGTTACCTGTTACCTTGAGTTAATCAAATATTAAGATGGATATGTGGTGTGACGAGAATGGATAAAATAAGGAAAGATCGTATTAGATATAGTTTGAAAGTTGCGCTAATGACGGAGAAGTTGAAGAGTTAACGCTGGTATAGACGTGTGATGAGACAGGATGCTATTAATGTTCTGGGGAAAGTTTTAAGTATAAATGTGAATAAAGACTAGATTTAAGGATAGGACAATGATAATAGGAATGGACTGTATGAAACATGATATGGCTATGGTCGATGGGAGAGGGTACTGTCGACCACTGAAGTCAAGGAATTCTGCACCGGTGGTCGGCCTAACGACGAAGGCGACATGCTATATGGGTGGGTTACGGGTGTGCGTGCTTACGCCCCTCTGACGCCCGGACGGAGCCGGGCGAGGAGTGCACCGACCGTAACCCACCCTAAGGCCTTTTTGCCTTAAGTAATTGATAATTCATCAAATCTTATCCTTTTATGTTGGATGTTATTAGTACATTACATAGTTAAATTTTATATGGTACTAGCAACCCGCCCTCACTTTGCTTCGGTTTCAGTCGCCTTACCCGCATAGTTCCCATTCCCGTGGGAATACCGGGATAAAATATAGCCTATGTTATTCCTTGATATTATATTTTTCCATTGGTGAAAGAATTTTTGAAATCGATTCCGTGGTTTAAGTGTGAAAGCGACAAAGTCTTCATATTTTAATTAAGATAGCATATTTAATAAAGTAATTTTCACGACAAAACTACAAACAAATTTCATTGTCAAAATAGTCATGATACAAAGTGACGTACTTTAATTACAAATTTTATACAAACTCATATCCACCTTCAAGAGCCATTATTTTAAGTATGCGAAAGTTGAAATTTCCGTGTTAACTTGTTGAGCTGCGACATAACACCGTAACTTCATTCGTGAGACGAACTTGAGAAATTTATATTTAAGACGTTACTAAGTTAAACCCTGCTTGGAAACTCGTCAGTTTTTGAGACAACAGTAGGGGGAGCAGGCGACGGGAACACACTTTAGAATTTTAGAAATTTTACGCTATAAACTTTGTCATTCCAGGACGGGCGTCTCGGACTCGGCGCAACATAAATCATTATTCTTGTTTGTTTGTTTAGCGCTAACTTTATCAATCATGATATAAAATGAACATTTACGTCAAGCAATTAGAAAATCTTATTTCTAAATTTGAAATAAGTTTGTATATACATTTCTCGTCTCTAAAAAGCCTGTTAATTGACAGCATACCATGTGGTACCTAAATATCAATGAATTCAAGATGGTATGAATTAGTACCGGTACCGAATTTTAGGGCTAACTTAAATATTATTGACCAAATTGCCACAATAGGGGTTTACCTGAATTTTTCTGTTAGTGGTTCCACTTACAAAGTGCCTATATACATTCCTTACAGGTGTTACGAAAACATCTTAATTATAATGAACTCCAGATGATCAGTTGGTATGATGTTCAGTTGGTATCGTGGTTAAAAAACGACCGACCTATTTGTTTATGATCCCCAGTTTACCTTATAAACAGGTAAATTCAGGACCTATCATTCATTAAAATTTTTGAATTAATCATTCAATAAAAATTGTTTCAGTCTCAATTTTTATACTGAAAAACGATCTTTGCATCTCAAATAAAATTATTCCTTTATTTATGCTTTACGACTTTAAATTAAATATTAACTTATTAAAATGTTTATATTACAAGACTTTACTGTTTTTCGTACGCATCATAACTCTCAGTCCTTGCATTTGACTTATAAGCTCATTACATTGTTTATTGTTACTGTTTTGAAATCGAAAGTCTGTTTATTTCTTCTAAAAAGCAAATTATATTTATTCGTCGAAAAACATATTAAAGCATTGTGTAACCTTTGTTGTATATTGAAATAAATTTTTGTATATTAAATTATAAATTATCAAAGAACATTTCAAATAAATATGTTCAGGAATTCGTAGTAATATACAATATATAACCAATTTTTAATCGCATAACGTTAAAAATTACTAAAACTTTAAAAGTTACTGCAAAACTACTTTACGGATTTTATCGCGTTTGTATTTGATTTTTGATTACCCGACGTTTCGAACACTTTACAGCGTTCATGATCACGGGTGGACTAAGATGTCTCACGTCCAACAAGTCATCGTTACTGCAGAAAATTTTATAATTATCTACCCGATACAGAAATTAGTTATTAAATATTGACCCACATTTTGATACAAAATTTATTGCCAGTGTAAGAAGAAAATGATTCTATATGAAAAAATTATAATGTTTATGGTTAGTAATAATTAAACATTAAAATTAATAGTAATTATATTTAAAAACTAACTAATAATCTAGTATACTACCACCGGATCGGAACACGGTTACACTGAGAAAGATCCGGCAAGAAAACTCAGGTAACATGATGCTAAATTAAAGTTAATTTTGAAGGCGGCTTACTTTATGTTACTAAAAGGTTTTAATTTATAAAATTATCTTTAGTTATTATTATTGTGGGTCAAATCTATACAATATGAGCTCACGGTGTCTTGCAGTCTTGTGGTGGTCTTTTTGGATTTGTTTTTAATAATGTTTATAACAGGATCCCAGCTTGATGGTAACACCCAGCCATCCTCTCTATTGAAATTTTTGTGTTTTTTAATCTCAATAGCCTCACGTACCATTCTAGGCAGGTATCGGTGTTCTTTTGCGAGGATTTGTGGTTTATCAAACCTGATGTTATGGTGGGCGCGGTCCTGACTATGTTCACAGACTGCAGACCTAGTGTCCCGGCTGTGCTTCACATCGGCTATGTGTTCTTTGAACAGAGTTCTTATGGATCTCTTTGTTTGTCCAATGTAAGAGAGACCACAGTCACAGTCAAGTTTATATACTCCTTGCTGCTCTAGTGGTTAACTCGTGATCGGGTGCCGCTTGCGGGATCTGGTCCAGCCATGGTACTTTTTCGTTATATTTAATAACTGTATTGTATGATGATTCGAAAGGCATCACACTGGAGCTATTAATAGACATGTTGTTGTATATTATCTTATTATAAAAAAATAGTAAATGAATAAAAAAGAAGACAAGCCCACTGAGTTTCTTGCCGGATCTTCTCAGTACGGTCGCGTTCCGATCCGGTAGTAGTGTAAGGTAAAAATGTAAAAAAGTGACCATATGTAAGTGCCCCCGCGGGGTTTATGCATAATAAAGTATTTGAATTTGAATTTGAATTTGCATCTTGTAAAGGGATCTGGCACTTGACAGGTGGTAAGAATTGGCTAATCCTCTTCAGTGGCTTAAAATAAGTTTTAATGGAAGAACGTTTCAGGATGTAGCCAATCTTGTCAGTGACTCCTTTGACATAAGGTAGTATTGCAGGAAGGCGCTCAACTGTGGGTGGTTTCACTCGGTCTCTGCGATGGGGGCGAGGAACTGGCAGCTTGTTTGCACGTAGCACCTGCATGACATGCTGCAGCTCCCCAGCCAGGTGTTCATCGTCACAGATTCCTCGTGCTCTCTGCAACAAAGATTTACACACGGTAGCTAACTGTGAAGGGGGATGATGAGAATCACCGTTCAAGTATCTGTCTGTATGTGTTGCCTTACGATACACTGTATGACTCAAGGTGTTATTAGGGTTACGTATAACCAAAATGTCTAAGAAGGCTAAAGAGTTATTTGACTCCAGTTCCATAGTGAATTGAATTTTTGGATTAATGGAGTTAAGATGGTTTAGGAATATGGTTATTTTGTCTGTGGGTAATATTGTGAAAGTGTCATCTACGTACCGCTTGTAGAACCTGGGTGTGACAGGTGAGCTTGATAAGGCCGTCTCCTCGAAGTCCTCCATGAATATATCGGCAACAACAGGGGAGACCGGCGAGCCCATAGCCACTCCACCTACTTGTTTGTAGAAGTCATCATTCCACATTAAATAGCCAGTTGTTAGGCATTGACGTAACAGTTCCACATATCCCAATGACATATTATTGTCAGATAGCTTCTTAGATATGGTTTTGATGCAATCCTCCACAGGTAGAGAGGTGAAGAGTGATGTGACATCAAAACTGACCATAGTTTCATTGTCAGCGAGATGTAGATCTTTAATTTCACTGACAAAATGGTAAGAGTCTTTCACAAATGCACTAGTGTGTCCCCGGAGTTGGGAGAGGACTTTCGCAACCTTCTGTGCTAATTTATAAGTCGGCGTGTCGATCTGACTTACTATTGGTCGCAGTGGTGCATTTGATTTGTGTATCTTGGGCAACCCATATAATTTAGGTGGTTTGACGCATGGTGGTATTAGATTTTTCACGTCTAGATGTAATTTAGTCTAGACGTTAATTTAGCATCATGTTACCTGAGTTTTCTTGCCGGATCTTTCTCAGTGTAACCGTGTTCCGATCCGGTGGTAGTATACTAGATTATTAGTTAGTTTTTAAATATAATTACTATTAATTTTAATGTTTAATTATTACTAACCATAAACAATATAATTTTTTCATATAGAATCATTTTCTTCTTACACTGGCAATAAATTTTGTATCAAAATGTGGGTCAATATTTAATAACTAATTTCTGTATCGGGTAGATAATTATAAAATTTTCTGCAGTAACGATGACTTGTTGGACGTGAGACATCTTAGTCCACCCGTGATCATGAACGCTGTAAAGTGTTCGAAACGTCGGGTAATCAAAAATCAAATACAAACGCGATAAAATCCGTAAAGTAGTTTTATTTAAAATGTATAATACTCGCGTAAACATCAGAAATCATTAGTTACTGCAAATTTTAACTCGGACCAAACTACAATTTAATAGGCTCTAAAATGGAATGACGAAGAAAGCGTATGAGAATCATTTCAACACTATTTAAAAAATGTTGCATGCATGCTACATTTTATTCTGGAATATTCGTACAACTTTATCTAGTCAAGATAAGTTAATTTAATCAAAACATAATTACTATATTCATAAATCGATATAATTCATCAGCATATCAAGTTTACCCTTGTTTATTTCTTTTCATAGTTTGAATAATGCCATAATTACCACACTTGACAGATCTTATTACTTCTCCAGGAAAATGCTGTTAACTACTATTCTGTTAGTCTCTCTGCCGATTTTACAACTCCCTCGGGAAAGAGGTGGCACAAGATTATATTTCAGATCGTTAAAACAGTGCTTAACATTTACGTGGCGCTGTGAGGGATTTCAAGGATATCTATTTTTATTTTAGTTTTAAAATTGTGGCTCTGCTGTTATTAAAAGAAACAGCTGCAACTGTTTGTGATAGAAAGTATTTAACTAATAATATATTCACCAAATGAATTAATCTATGTGTAATTAATATAAAGAAATTGTGATTTACTGACAACTTAATGATAAAAGTGACATATTTAACTTCTTGCCCTTACTCATATTTATATGAGGTAAATGGTGTTTCAAACATTTTTCCTCCAATATGTTTCATAAAATTAAATACTTATGCCAATTCCATCTAGTGCTTTGTGATGAACGGTTACATTCCCAAGGAAAGTTTTAATCAAGCAGATGGTCGTCTCCAAAACTCAATCCAAATTCTAAGCGAATATTGTGTTTTCTTTTACCTGTGTTAATTATAGTATGTAATAATTAATTAACTTTTCCGTATATTCACAAAAAGTAATCTTCCCAATAGTTTGATGAACATACTAGGTGATTAACTTGCTTGAAGTTTTGTCACCAAGTCATATCGTAATATCATTCACCGCATACAAAAGTATCAGACATGATAATCTATATGTAACAAGTTTTCTCACAATATTTATTCGCGTTTCTTTTTCTTATCTATATTTTTATTGATACGATTTTTATAAACCAGTAAACATGAATTTAATAATATGTCGAATAATCTATAACATTTGCCGTCTTCGAATATAAAATATATTTCACTTGTAGGTCAAGGATCTTGTGGGTTCAAGAGAGCGAAAATAAACGAATGGGCACTACTCGCTTAATATTTCGCCTACATCCTTGGGAGGTCGAACAAAATTGTACTTGTGTTATTCGAATAAATGTGCGTAAATTGTGGTGCTTCGGTTTGAATGAAAATTTATTGGTATGTATTATAAGAGCCTTTTTAAACATTTCTTGTTATCTGAATTTAAGACGTTTTATTGTACCTTTCAGCTGAAGTTTTAATTTTCGTAATTGGATGTTATTGTTGATAGTAGCATTATAAATAGTAAATTATTGAGCTCCATTCAATATTGAAAAAGAAACGAACTTTTTTTTATAAATATATAAACGCTTTATGACGGCATTTTCCTTAGGGATTGTGGACCAGTGACGGACCCCATATCGCCGGAGAGGGAATACGGTGGTTAATGGGGTCTCGCACCATTCTTTTGTTGCCCCGGGTGGAACGGTCGGCGCGTGCCCACACCATTGCCAGCCAAAAAAGGGATTATAGTTTGACCTACAACAGACTAAAGTTTAATAGATTCTGAAATGTAAATAAAACTAGTTAACTGATTTTATCGCGTTTGTATTTGATTTTTGATTGCCCGACGTTTAGAACACTTTACAGCGGTCGTGGTGAGTCAGCCCATGACCATGAATGCTGTAATATGTACTAAATCCGTAAAGTAGTTTTATTTATAATGTGTAATGAAACATCGAAATTATTTTGTACAAATAAATATACATAAAAGAACAGATTACGACAGAAACTAATATGGCATAAAGTACTAATAAAATATTACGATTTTTTCCACAAAATGATGATTTTTATTCAATAAATATTTATTTTCATTAGTATACACTATAGGTATGTGTTTAGGCTACTAATTTATTTTGAGCATACTAGATGGCGTTGTACAAAATTTTAAAACGGGTTATGATTTCGTTACATAAATGTACACATATCCAATCGTGGCGTTAACGCCACGCCAACGATCAGGTTTACCCTCGCCTATAGGTGTTTTACATCAAAAGAAGGATTAGGAGAATCACTCTTATATTCTGTCAAAAATATTGTATACTCTAAGAATGCATGTTGTATAATACTAAGAACGCATGTAGCATATATGTATTCTTACTGTATATTTTGCTAGATTTGCTGAACTTAATCTAGACACGTTAATCAGTTGGTTTAATCGAAGCGAGAACTGAAATGCCATCACCTCAATACAAAGAATTTTCTGTTATTAAATTTTATATATCTATACCGAGAAATACACTATGCCGTGTAGTAACGGAGTAAGTATATAATTCACCACCACCAATCTTAACCGTGGGTGTCCTGAAAGACGATTAAGGGATATAATATACGTATAGCATATATGCAAGTGGAGTAAATCTCGAAATTAAACCCTATACCAACCCATTTGTCCAGCGTGCTATAGTAGGTCGATATTTTTCTATTATTAAGGAGGCTCGAGCCCAGCAGTGGGACGTATCGAAGTTGAAATGATGATGATACCAAAAGAGATGCCTACCTAGGCATCTCTCTTGGTACGTAGTTAAGCATTTTAAAGGAAAAAAAGGTTTATTCTAAACGTCTCAAATTTAGATGTTTATTATAGCCATTATATCTTTTTTATACCCATGAATATAATAATTGATGAGTTTTTCATAAAATGTTGCATGTACAACAAAACTTTTATTGTTATTTTAAACGAATTACCGTACTGTCAATAAATAGCAATCCGAGTATTTTGTAGTTAGTAATTTTGATATAACGTAAAAAGTCAGTTCAGGTCTACAGACTGGGGTAATAGAGCAAAATTCATAGATTTCTGGGTGATTGCACGGCGTGCGTGACCGGGCGACCGAGCGAACTCGATAACATACAAATATAACTAAATTATATAACGATAGTCACATAGTTAGGTAACGTTGTACATACTAATGCCGTCTTTAAGCGTTTATTGCGCTGTCAATAGTAAGGAAAAGCCGTTTGAGAGGGTTATCTGACCTCGAGTTTCATGTTACTCTTATGCTAATTGTATTACAGTGCGATGTTAAATTCTTATGTTTTAAATACGAGTATATACATGAATGACTGGACTCATATATACATGATATATACATGATATATACATGAAGGTCTGCACAGATGGCGTAGTGGTTAAGATAGCGACCTACAGTGCCAGTGTCGGGGGTTCGAAGCCCACGCGGGACGACACTTTGTGCGATCCACAAATTGTTGTTCTGAGTCTGGATGTAATTTGTGTCCGTTAATTATATGTTTTTAAAGTCCCTCGCAATACTCCTTGTATATTTTATTGTTTCCTTAGTGCAGGGATTCGTTTAAAAAAAAGAAAAAAACCATGTGGTGACGGAATAAGAATACAATTCACTACTCCCTATCTTGCACGTGGATGTCGTAAAATACGACTAAGCGGGGGACTTTCCCCGCAATACAAGGATTATTTCCTTAGTGCAGGATGTTGTCTTAAATAAATAAATGAATTTGGATATTATGCCCATCCATATCATAAAAATGTATAGTTTAACGGAAAGGATGAGACAGAGCCGTGCTTGAAGCATTTCAATGAAATAACTACTACGCGCATACATATGTTTGAAGTAAAACTATTCTTACGGCTTTTGTCGCATTTTTATTTGATTTTTGTATGCTGACAGAATAAACATACAATTCACCACTCTCTATCTTGTGGATGTCGTAAAAGACGACTAAGGCGTGAGTATGCATATAACATCTATGCAAGAGAAGAAAAAAAAAATCCTCTACTAACCTGTCTGACCGGCATGGTAAGGTCAATTTCCCTCCTATTGTGGAGACTCGGAGCGAGTAGTGGTATATATGAGCTGTGATAATGATTTCGTTTTTAATTTTCCGACGTTTCGAAATTTTGATAGAGTTCATAGAAGTACATGGAAGGATCATTCAAAAAAGAACTAATTATAGGATTAATTATGTTCTTCATCAGATCTTCACTAAATCATGCACACTAATTTCAATATAAGCTAATGATATCCAATTTGCTTTCCCAGTTGCCAGGAGTGTGATGCTAACCTCTCTCTAAGTGATTCCTTAGCCAATTTTCATGACTTCAACGAGCAAGCCAGGATAGGTGACATGAATACAATACAACAAGAATACAATTTTCTTAGCCCGTAACCGCGCGGGGGCTATCATGCTAGTTTGTGAAGCAGCGTCGCTTAAATTAACTTAGGCAATTATAGAGTGCATTACAAACAGAAATTCTTTTTTTTTAAATACGTTTATTTCCATAAATGCAGTTGTTATTTATGTGGTAGTTTTTATAAATAACATTGGCTAGTATCATCATTTCAGCCTATTGCCGTCCACTGCTGGACGTAGGCCTCCCTCATATTGCGCCACAATGTGCGGTCCTGTGCCGCCTGCATCCAACGACGCCCAGCAACTTTCACTAGGTCGTCGGTCCACCTAGTGGGGGGGCGTCCTACACTGCGTCGTCCGATGCGTGGTCGCCACTCGAGAACCTTTCTTCCCCAGCGGTTGTCGGTTCGTCGAGCGATGTGGCCTGCCAATTGCCACTTCAGCGTGCTAATTCTTCGTGCTATGTCGGTTACACCCATTCTTCTGCGGATTTCCGTATTCCGGATTCTATCTCGCAGAGAAATCCCGAGCATAGCCCGTTCCATAGCACGCTGAGCGACTTTGAGCCTTGATATGAGGCCTACATTTAGGGACCACGTTTCCGTGCCGTAAGTCATCACTGGTAACACACACTGGTCGTAGACCTGTGTTTTCAGACACTGAGGTATGTTGGACGAGAAGATCCTCTTAAGTTTCCCGAACGCTGCCCAACCGAGTTGGATTCGTCGGCTGATCTCTTTCTCGAAATTGGATCTACCTAACTGGACTGTTTGTCCTAGGTAAACATAGTGATTGACAACTTCGAGAATCGCATTGCCAACTAGGACCGGTACAGGAATGACATGGGTATTTGACATGACTTTCGTCTTGTCCATGTTCATTCGTAGACCCACTAGTTGGGATACCCTGCTGAGATCATTGAGCATAGTGCCAAGGTCCTCCATGGATTCTGCCATAACGACGATATCGTCTGCGAATCGAAGGTGAGTGATGTATTCGCCGTTAATGTTGATGCCGAGTCCAGTCCAGTCTAAGAGCTTGAAGACATCTTCCAGTGCAGTGGTGAACAGTTTCGGAGAGATGACATCTCCCTGTCTCACGCCTTTCTGCAACTGGATCGGTTTCGTACTCTTATCCCGGATACGGACTGACATTGTGGCGTTCCTATACAAACACTTCAGCACTTCGATATAGCGATGGTCGATTTGGCACCGCTGAAGGGACTGCAGCACCGCCCAAGTTTCGACTGAATCAAAGGCTTTCTCATAGTCCACAAACGCTAAGCACAGGGGCCGATTATACTCCTCGGTCTTTTGTATAATCTGCCGAAGCGTGAGGATATGGTCTATGGTGCTATAGCCTTTTCGGAAGCCGGCTTGTTCGGGCGGCTGGAAGTCATCGAGCTTGCGCGTGAGTCGATTGGTAATGACCCTCGAAAACAACTTATAAACATGGCTCAGGAGTGAGATGGGTCTGTAGTTCTTTAAAAGAGCTTTGTCACCCTTCTTGAAGAACAGCACCACCACACTCCTGGTCCACGACTCTGGAACGTCGCCCCCGAGGATAACGGAATTAAATAGCTTCTGAAGGGCTATTAATACCGGCTTGCCGCCCGCCTTCAAAAGCTCTGCCGTAATTCCGTCATCTCCCGGTGCCTTACCGTTACGTAGTTGTTTGAGAGCCATTCTGATCTCGTACAAGCTGATATCCGGGATTTCTTCGATATAGTGCCGAGTTAGCTTGGATCTGGGATCTTGGACCAAGCCGACAACAGGATTTCGGGATGATTTGTATAACTGTCCATAGAACCTTTCGACCTCTCCCAAGATCTCACTTTGGGATGAAATAACAGTGCCGTCATCGGTCTTCAGCTTAGTCATTTGGCTTTTCCCAATAGACAGATCTTGTGCGAACACTTTCGAGCCACGATTCCGCTCTATCGCTTCTTTAGTACGGAACGTATTAAATCGGCGAATATCGCGACGCACAGACCTGGAGATCTGTCTATTTAGCTGCCTATGTTTGGACCAATCGGCTGCAGACTGCACCGTCATCTCTTTTCTCCGCTCCATGAGCTCGAGAGTCTGGTCAGAAAGTTTTTTAGGTCTATTAACGCGGTGAACCTTGAAAAATTTCAACCCAACCGCGTGGACAGTTTCCACGAACCTGTTCGGTATCGTTCGGAGATTCGCACTCGTCCAGACATTGGAAGCGATTATGTAGTTCGAGTTGAAAGTTTTCGAGGTTCTGGTATTGGACAGATGTAGGTCGGAGTGTAGACTTCATCAAGCGTGACCGCTCGACTTTTGTATGGATATTCAATGTGCCTCGTACCATCCGGTGATCGCTCCCAGTTTTAATTCTGCTGATCACTGAGACATCATTGAATATCTGTCGTTTGTCTAACAAGATGAAGTCTATCTCGTATTTTGTTGAACCATCGGGGCTAATCCAGGTCCATTTCCTTTGTGGCTGCTTCCTGAAGAAGGAATTCATCATAAAGAAGCTTTCCTTCTCCAGAAAATCAGCCAGTTTCTGGCCCCTCTGGTTTCTCTGTCCATATCCATGTTTCCCCACTCTCAACTCATCATCACTCCCTTTGCCTAGTTTCGCGTTGAAGTCTCCCATAACCACCGTGAAGTGGGTTTTGGACGCGTGTATGGCTTTCGAGATGTCCTCGTAAAATGCCTCCACCTCGTCGTCGGAGTATGTCGAGGTCGGTGCGTATACCTGTATAACCTTCAGCGAATACCTCTTGGTAATTCTGAGTATAAGGTACGCTACCCTTGTCGACACACTCTCGATCCTCTCCACGTTGTCTATGAGAGACTTACGAACGATAAACCCTATACCACCTTGGGACGGGTGATCGCCCTCCCGGTAGAAGAGCAAGTTTCCAGACTGGAGGATTATCGTGCCCTCGCCCTCTCTTCGCACTTCTGATAATCCTACAATGTCCCAGCGGATTTTGCTCAATTCCTCTTCCAGCTCGATGACCCTCTCGTCAGTCCTGAGTGTTCGAATGTTGTGCGTTACCAGGGCCAAGGGTCGTTTTTGTTGGTAGCCGGATCGCTGCCGGAGATTCCTCGCACCCCCCGCTCCACCACTACTGGGCCCGCCACCAAAATGAGCCCGTAGGGTACCGGAGCCGCCGTGACTGGGGGCCATTTTTTTGTTGTACGCCATTTTTAAAAAGGGAATATTGCCGTAATCGCCACGCTTGGCAGGCGGGTTGGCGATCGCAGTATGGATGTTTTACGTTTCCCAGGAGAGAGCTGCTGCCCACTCTCCTGGTGAACCCTCAGCCGATTTTTACGACTCCCACGGGCAAGTAAGGGGTGGCGACACATGTATTCTCAAACCGTCGCCACACGGCCAATTGGCTAGTATAACCGTAATATTTTAATATATAATTTAATAAGCGTCATTAACTCACGTTAATTTACTGCATTTATATGGTTTTATGATAATTGCGACCAAGTTATTGTTGGTGGTATTCATAGCAACTGAAAAAGACTTGTATTCATCCATCCATCCATTAATTAACCTATAAACGTTGACTGTTGGACTTAAGCTCATCTAGGAGTGTTATAATCTCCTCGCTTGGCAGGCAAATGGCCTTTGTATTTGCCGTTATAGGTTTCACAGAAGAGCGCTGCTGACCATTCCTAATAATTCCTCAGTAGCGTTGGTCTACATGAAGGCAAGGGGTGGTGACATATTATATTCATTACCACCCAGTATCCAATTAAACATTCATCATCGTTTTTCTGTTCTTACACCCATTACTTCTAGTCATCACAATATGTACTCATTTTACCTGACATCAAACCTCCTTGGTAATCTAATTTTTGACTGACATCAGATGGAGGCGACCCAGGTCGATATTTTACTCTTAACCATCTTTTATGAGGCCAGAAGTAATGTAACGATTGGTAGTTTTCTTATTACATGGTCATCATCATCATCGCAGCCCAAATACGTCCCACTGTTGGGCTCGGGCCTCCTCCTCAATGAGAGGGAATTTGACCTACTATACCATGGTGGTCAGACATGTTGGTATAGGGTTTCATTTCGAGTATTCCCTTTCTTGCATAGAAGTTACATGCGTGTTATATTCCTTAGTCGTCTTTTACGACCTCCACCGGAGTGGTGATTGTAAATAAAACTACTTTTACAGATTTTATCGCGCTTGTATTTGATTTATGATTGCCCGACGTTTTGAATACTTTACAGCATTCATGGTTACGGGCGGACTAGTCCGCCCTTTAGTCCGTCATAAATCAAATACAAACGGGATAAAATTCGTAAAAGTAGTTTTATGTACAATGTGTAGTGCTCGAGTAAACATCAGATATCATTAGGGAGTGGTGAATTGTGTGTTTATTCCATCAACACATAAAAATCAATTAAAAATGTGATACAAACTGCAAAAATAGTTTTACTTCAAATATGTAATAAGCGCGTAAACATCAAAAATCAAGTAGTTGTTTCATTGAAAAGCTTCGAGTGAAATTAAATTTCGTGTTTTCCTTCTCTTGCACAGATGTTATGTGCATATTATATACCTTAGTCGTATTTTACGACATCCACGTGCAAGATAGGGAGTAGTGAATTGTATTCTTATTCCGTCACCACATGGTTTTTTTCTTTTTTTTAAACGAATCCCTGCACTAAGGAAACAATAAAATATACAAGGAGTATTGCGAGGGACTTTAAAAACATATAATTAATGGACACAAATTACATCCAGACTCAGAACAACAATTTGTGGATCGTATAAAGTGTTGTCCTTTTTTTTTTGAGTGTGGGTTACGGTCGGCGTTCTTCTCGCTTCACTGCGTCTGGGGCGACAGAGGGGCGTATGCACGTAAACCCGTAACTCACCCATGAGACGTCGCCTTCATCCTTGGGCTGACCACCGGAACAGGGTGACTTGACGTCAGTGGTCGGTCCGACAGAATAAAGTGTCCTGCGTGGTATTCGAACCCATGATACTGGTACGGTAGGTCGGTATCTTAGCCACTACGTCATCTATGCAGTCAAAAGGCGCTGTATGGTAATTATTATAATAATTACCGCCATACAGCGTCTTAATTATTTTATCTAACAGTAACTAATTAAATATTATTCACTGTTTCAATTTTCACTATTTCGGTAACTAAAGACATTATTTATTGTCTTAGCAATAGTTTTGCCAACTATTTCAATTCCAATAATTCTATTGTGAATGTAGGAGTTTCGCTGAGTTACAGTTGGTAAGTCATATTTGTTATTAAGGGCAAGATTATTAACGTAGATACATAAATTTTACTGTAAGAGTCAGTGATCTAATGTAATACTTCCCATCCAAGTATTGTGGGTTCAGGATTTTTACGATTATGTTGGGAAATGTTATTGTTATCTAAGCCAGTTTTCGAGTAGGATGTAAATTTTCATTCATTTTATGTATTAAAAAATGTGTTAAACTTAAATATAATATTTATGTATATAATGCTTCTCTACGTTTTTATGTGACCGTAATCCTCCTAAGCGAATGGACTAATTTTGATGAAATTTCGTGTGTTTAGGTCCACCGTGTGTTTAGGTTTGAGGAGTGGTAGGACCACACTGTCGACAGTTATCTGTCTACAGTCGCGGGCCGGTCCGTCCGGAGCAGTACCACGCTCTCGCAGAAGATCGACGTCTGAGTAGTAGCAATTTGTTACTGCGCTTCGTTCGGTGAGCGAGAGAGCCGGAAGCCCAACTTTCTGAGGGTGATTGCGTGTGGAGGGTTTTGGTGGTGCCCTTGGTATCACCGAGCCTCAATGCACGCATTCACACTCCCTTCGCTTTCTTCGTGGTAGGCAACGGCCTTGTAAAGGTCCATGAGCGGCAGCAACACTTACCAACAGGTGTACTGTTTGCTCGTTTGCCACCGTTTGCAATAAAAAAAAAAAACCTAGTGGAACTAGATTATATAAAAAACTAGGAACTAGATATAAAAAATGATTTAGATTGAAAATTGGTATAAAAGGTAAATATAATATTTATTTATATAATGCTTCTACGTGGTTATGCAACTGAATCTTCTCAGTAGATGGCATTGCAGTCGATTTAAAGGATATTTTATGACGTAGTAAAAACACATTTCGCCATCCTATTTTTTGCATACAACAACTTTACATGAGAAAGAATATAAATCATCCGTGCCGTCTTTTATTACAACCGCGGGCAAGACAGAGTGTGGTGAATTGTATTCTTACTTCATCTTCGTCTATGTGGAGACGGTCACATAAAAAAAAATATATAGTAGGTTATTTTCCCCTCCTACTTAGGTGGAGGCCCGAGCCCATGAGTGGGTATGGGTGGTGATGAAATTTATTACAGCAACTCCGATCATGAACTCGTCTACCAAGCGCGGCAATTATAACATTATATTCTTTGGGGAGACCGATGACCAACATTTGACGTCGATAGGCTGATGAAAGAATGGATATTTATATTATACTAGCTGACCCAACAGGCGCTAGGTTCAAATTAAAAAAAAAAAAATTCTTTGACGATTGCAGTGCCACCTACCGGGTCCAATTGTAAATCTAAACGATTCTCGAATCCCCTTGAATATATACAAAAAAAATTATCAACATCGGTTCAATCGTTTAGAAGGAGTTCGGTGACACACACGTACACAAGAAATTTATATATATAAAGACTACCCGCCCTCGCTTCGCTTCGGTTTCTGTCGCCTTATCCCCGTAGTTCCCATTCCCGTGGGAATACCGGGATAAAATATAGCCTAGTTTACTCCCTGATATTATAGCTTTCCATTGGTGAAAGAATTTTTGAAATCGGTCCAGTCTTTTCGAAGATTACCCGGAACAAACAAAAAGACAGACAGACAGACAAAAAAAAAAGTGATTTTAGGCATAGGTATCGTCCAAATAATCATGTGCGCATGAAAAAAGCCTATTATTTTGACATTACAAACAGACACTCCAATTTTATTTATTGGTATAGATAAACAGTTACAAAATTCCAAAATAAAATAATGTGTAGTGGTCGCTACGAATTCTACCAATCTTAACATTTTTAGTGGATGTCGTAAAAGAGAACTGAGAACTTTAAATTGATCCGGGTAAAATCCACCTGCAGCCGTTTGGTCAATAATTACATTCCTATGAAGGGTTGACATCAGGCAGGCGACTGGTACAAAATATTGCCAATAACTTATGCAATATGTACGATGGAAGATGATACGTATTGCATCTACCCCAAGTAATTGGTATAAAGGCAGGATGATTATGAGTTATAAAATTCCAAATTCAAACAAAAATCTATATATATAAAAATCAATTGCTGTTCGTTAGTCTCTCGAGAAAAACTCGAGAACGGCTGGACCGATTTGGCTAATTTTGGTCTTGAATTATTTGTGAAAGTCCAGGGAAGGTTTAAACGGTGAGAAATTATGAAAATTTTGCGAGTAAAATACTTAAAACATAAATTAAAAAAACAATCAATTTGCCCATATGAATTGTTCTTGGCTGTCAAACATTTGATGTTCGTCCCGTCAGTTCGTTATTTTTGGCATAATTACATGTAGATCTAGATTTAAAAAAAGGTTTTGGTGTCGATAATAAAAGGCGGTACGAAGTTCGCAGGGTCAGCTAGTTATTAATAAATATGATTTGAAATAATATTAAAATCATATCGTTGTTAGATAATAATCATCATCATCATCTTGCTCTTATCCCAATTACTTGGGGTCGACGCAATATGTCATCTGTTTTGACATATTGCAAAAAGTTTCGGCAATGACTTTTATGACCGGCCGCCTGCCTGACGTCAACCCTCCTTGGGAATGTAATCGTTGACCCAAATGGTACCAGATGGGGTTGGTCCGGGTCAATCTAGGACTCTTAGTCGTCTTTTACGACACCCACGAGCAAAGCAAGGGTTGGTAGTATTCGAAGCCGCTACCACACAGCATCGTTGTTAGATAATAATGTAAATGTTTAAACCAGCTTCGTAAACATCGGATATATGCATATCAGCTGTAAATATGCTTACTGTAGGGTCGGCGTTGAACAAGAATGTTGGAATAAAAAATATAATAATTTTCTTTTACAGGGTGCTACATTGGCAAAATATGGTACTTAAAAAACAGCTTTTCCTCGTTCACAATATGATAATAATATTGGATAAAAACACCAGCATGTTATTACAACTTTACAGTGTGTGTTAATCTTCAACACAAAATTTTATTACTAACCGAGCTGTAGCAAATTATCTATTTTATAAGAGACCATGCTCGGGATTTCTTTTCGAGATAGAATCCGAAGTAAAACAATTCGTAGAGGAACGGGTATAACTGAAATAGCACGAAGAATTAGCACGCTGAAGTGGCGATAGTTAGGTCACATCGCTCGACTAACCGACTACTGTTAGCCAAAGCTTCTTGAGTGGTGACCATGTATCAGATGACGCATTATAGGACCCTCTCCTCCCCGCCAGGTCGACCGACGACCTAGTGAAAGTTACTGAGTGCCATTGGATGCAGCGGCACAGGACCGCACTTTGTGGTGAAACATGAGGGAGGTCTTTTCCCAGCAGTGGATGGTGATGACGATGATGGACTAATTGCCTTTACATTTTATTTAATTCTATTGATATAAGCAAATTTGTAATTAGATTATTAAACTATAATAATTAAGCCTCAGGAGTTAAGCCCATAATCTATATATTCGATATCTAAATTTAAGTGGATTTTAAGTCATAAATTGGTACAATGATTTCTGATGCTTACAGAATTATTACATATTTGAAATAAAACTATTTTTATTTACTTTATCGTGTTTTATTTCGGTTTTATTTTCATAAGGAATCCTTTCA
Organism: Lymantria dispar; assembly: GCA_032191425.1. Lineage (NCBI taxonomy): Eukaryota > Metazoa > Arthropoda > Insecta > Lepidoptera > Erebidae > Lymantria > Lymantria dispar. The sequence goes on from CM063459.1 coordinate 15,361,804, forward strand.
TGACCATGAAGGACTTCGCGTGACTATGCATGCAGAAAAGTATTCAAAACGCAGAGAAAAATAAATCTAATTCAATGACGAAAAAGTTCAGTGTTTAAACCTGCTTAACCGGCGAACAAGCGAGTATAGGTATGAAATCTATAAAAAAGTATACCAAGATATTTTTATAAGAAATTCGTCGCTCACAAAAATTTTAAACCGATTTCAGTTTACATGAATTGCCACTACAGTTGGTATAGGTAGTCAGTATTCTTGAACGTGATATTTGATTTAATCCTGGAGTATCGTTGTTCTTTAGGTTGACATCCATAGAAAAAATAAGTAAGATTGAATTAGAAGGCCGACTTCAAAATTATTAAGGATAATAATGAAAGATCATCATCATCTTGCTCTTATCCCAATTACTTGGTGTCGACGCAATATGTCATCTGTTTTGACATATTGCAAAAAGTTTCGGCAATGACTTTTATGACCGGCCGCCTGTCTGACGTCAACCCTCCTTGGGAATGTAATCGTTGACCCAAATGGTACCAGATGGAGTTGGTCCGGGTCAATCTAGGGCTCTTAGTCGTCTTTTACGACACCCACGAGCAAAGCAAGGGTTGGTAGTATTCGAAGCCGCTACCACACAGCAAGGATAATAATGAAAGATACATACATATATTCACACTTCTTTTCAATAGGGGTAGGTAGAAATCACTTCCCTCCACTTGCTACGATTTTGACATACCATTTTCACCTTCTCCACATTCATTAATCTCCTCATGCATCTTCTTCAGTTTAGGGTACTTTTAATCCGGCCTTTCTTAAGAACGTCCCCAATTTAATCGTGGAACGTCCGCCCTGGTCTTCCCCTTCCAACACTTCTGTTCACATTCGCCAAACAAAGACAAAGACAAAAATACGATTTACAAAAAAAAACCATATCGAGCAAATCTCGGTCTACCAGATATTATGTCATTATAATATAAAATACTATTTGCAAAATCTATTTAAATCTATGTCTTAAGTTAGATAATAAATGCTTCAAGTATTTACCAGTTTTAGGCAACAATTATTTTACTAGTTACATGTCTATTTAGTGTTAATTAAATTTTTAGTAGCCTATTGCAAATGGTCCGGTCGTACGCTCTACGTTTATGGCAGCCCTATCCTAGGTGAAATCTAATTTTCGGCTACCTACCGAATGTAAAATTATATTGAAGTCAATTTTGTTTAATACCTGAGGGGGTTCCTCTCTAGAGGTTAATTGGTTCACGCCGGGCAACTTCACAAGCCATATGTGGTTTTCTAGATTTGCCTACCCGAATGAATTTAGTAGGCAGGTGGGTCGGACTCCCCATTTGCCTCAATTTCTGTAACTTTATATTGTAATATAATATTCTACAGGATGTCCCGTGCCATTGAAGCACTGAGAAAAAGGAATTTAAATATCTACATATGATATTTTGTTAAATATAGACATATTTTTCGAATTAATCTTAGCACACGTTGTCAACTTTTTATTCTTTTTTTATAGCACACGTTGTCACCTAGAAATACGAATCTTATTTGAGATTACTTTGCTAATAAACTTTTCGTGTGGTAGCAGTGTAAGGCCTCATTTACGGAGACGCGGGACGTCGCGCGTCGCGTGTGGCGTGGCGTCTCGCGGCGCGTCGGACGTTTTTATTGTTTACGTAGCGGCGGCGCGTGAAGCGGCTCATATCATCGCACGCGTAAACTCAGACTTATAGCATATACGATGTTGTTTATAGAGACGCGAGGTGGGAAGAGTGGCGGTGCCCACAGCTGCGCCCGCGTCGTATTCTCAAGCGTGTAGCGAAGCACGCGGCGGGCATCGCTGCGGCGCACGCCAGATTCTCAGTTAAACCGGCACAAACTTATCATGTTTCGCTGCTATAAACACTGGGTCACTCCTTTTATTAAATAACTCACTTTTTAACATACAATTTTCTTCTAAAAAAAAGTCGATCATATCATACTCCATTGCGACAGTGACTACGTCTGTGTTGCACGATTACCAAATGAGATTGGCAGAAAGTTCCGCAACAGGCATCGCTTTATCGAGAATTACCGCTGCGTGCGCCACCGCGATAAACGCCGCGTAAGACGCGACGATGCCATCCACGGGCTCGTCCGTAAAACACGCTCCATTTCAAGTAAACGCGTGTAAAATCGCTTCTCCGTAAACGCACTCATCCAACGCCCTACATTTGAATTTAGTGCGGACCGCGCAGCATATCGCGACGCGCGACGCGCCGCGTCTCCATAAATGAGGCCTAAGAATACAATTTACCATTACCCTTCGTTAGCCGTGGGTATCGTAAAAGGTGACTAAGGAATATAATAAGCACATAATATCTTTGCAAGAGAAAGAAAACTCGAAATAAAATCCTATACTAACCCGTCTGACCAGCGTGGTCAATAGGTCAATTTACTTCCCATGGTGAAGGAGGCTCGTCGTCGTACCTGCGTATCACTACATTGCCGGGGCGTGAAATGGAACGATACCTCAAAGGGTCCACCCGGCCAGCCCCGGATATCAAGGAGTCGGTACCAGTTGTCGGCCCATTGGCGATGGGAAGGGAATATGGTAGGTTATGGAGCCGCATGCCGCACACTCGGCGCCCCGGGTGGATTTGGCGGGGTGTGTCCAGACCACAGTCAACCAAAAACAATAAAAATGTTAGTGAAATATGATTTTACTACTTACGATAAGATATACTAATTTATGATTTAAACCTTCATTCATTTCCATAATTTGCAGAAGTAAAATATAATAAAGCAAATTAATTTTATATTTTATGACGTTACTAGCAGCACCCTGCGGTTTCACCCACAGTTCCTCTTCCCGTAGGAATATCGGGATAAATCATAGCCTATGTGTTATTCTGATATGTAAGCTATATTATTGTGAAGTTTCATCAAAATCCATTCAGTAGTTTTTGCGTGAAAGACCAACAAACATCTTCACACCTTCACAAACTTTCACGTTTATAATATTAGTAGGATAGGATTAATAAATAAAAATATTTGTCCCCCATGTCCCCTAACCGTGACACTCTGTATAATGTGAACGGGAATTGATTTCTCATTAAGTAACTTTATTAGCCAAACAAGGTAATGTCTCGGTCTAAGAATTTATACAGGTTTGTGAGGAAGTTTGGGGCAATCACACTAAACCACTGTAACCAATGGAACGTAATTATGTTTTGTTCCCGTGGGAGTTGAAGTTAAATTTAATGTGAAAACTGTAAATTTTGCTTTAGACCTTCTAGACATAATTTAATTTATTTAAAATTTGTAGAGGCAGTTTACATTATTTGTTATTAAAAGTTGGAAAACTGCTTTGTTGATTTAGTGATTTAATCCTGTCTCTGCTGACCGTAAATTACTATTGCTGGATTGTGAAAATTTTTATTATTGTTATTAAGGAATCTTAATTTTCCCTACAAGTTAGATAATGTAATGAATGTCAAAAAGAAATTGTGTCGCACATTTAATATAACTCTTTTCTCATTACATTTTTATTATATTTATTATACTCGTTCCAACCATTTATTTTACTTTTGGCAGGTCGAATTCTGATCAATTAGTGTTGTACCAATGTATTACGGATACTATGTTTTGTAATAATCGATTTTAGTCAGGAAGAACTTTTAATCGATTTAACACGGATATTTTATTTTTGCTTAAATACATATTTCATATTATTTAAAAACTTCACTTCTGTAAATATATTTGTTATTTGGGCACATTAATTTTTACATACTCACTAATTCAGTCCTCCCAAAATATTTTACTTTGTACTTTGCAAAATAAAAAATAACTTCTTTATGAAGCATTTTTCCATTAAGCGGGGTCCGCTGCTCCAAACTTTACTTAGAGACAATGGCGCCCTCGTCTGCGGTAGTAAATCACTAATTTTCTCATCCAGCCTACCCCTTTTTTTTTAAGCCGAATTGGCAACACTGAACGGCGCGCCGGCGACGCCATTTTGTTGTGTTGTCTGTCACTCACAACAAGACTCCCGTGCTAGTCACATTTCTGTTCGCTGAGTGCTCTTTCATATTTTTCATAGGCTGTGTTGAGTATTTATATTCCACCGTATTGATTTCATTGTTCTTACTTTGATTGAGTTGAGCGTATCGTTCCTCCCAGTAAGATTTTACTTGCAAAATGCCGAAAGGTATGGTGCTTAAAGGACAATCCAGAGAGTTAGTGCTGCGGCTTCGTGAATTTTTTGAAAAGGAAAGCCGCAATGGCGGATTCCTTATACCAGTAACCCAAGTTAGAGACCGTGTTGCAGCAACATTAGGTATTAGTGCTCCAACGGTGGCGAAAATCACTAAAGAAGCCTATGGTAGTAGTGGTATTGAACAGAACAAGCTATCTACGCCTAAGAAAAAATGTCAGCCCCGTAAAGTGACAGCAATTGACAGTTTTGATACTGATGCTATTCGTTGTCATATATACAATTATTACACAAGCAAAGAGATTCCTACTTTGAAAAAATGAGTAGCGTCTCTACGAAATTGTGGCTTATTTCGTGGTCAAAAATCTTCTTTGTCAAAGGTGCTGCACCAAATCGGGTTCTTGTATAAGAAATCCAACAAAAGAAAAATTTTAATGGAACGTCGTGATATAGCCTTGTCTCGCTGTGAATTTTTAAGACAAGCGAAGAAAATAGAAGACTGGTCGAATGTCGTTTTCACAGATGAAACTTGGCTCAATGCCAATCATTCCATACCAAAAGGTTGGACTGACGATACTGCTGCTTCTACTTCTGCAGTGCCAATGGGGAAAGGTGAACGCCTCATCATTTGCCATGCGGGAACTACAAAGGGATTTGTACCAGACGCTCTGTTAGCGTTCAAATAAAAAAAAACAGGAGACTATCATGAGGAGATGAATGCGGACGTGTATGAAAAGTGGTTCAGAGAAATGCTTACATCACTTGAAGAGCCATCAACAATATTTATTGATAATGCACCCTATCACTCTCGCCAAATTAATAAAATGCCAACACAGGCCAACAAAAAACACGAGATTATAAACTGGCTTCGTGATAATGGGGAAGATGTGGACGAATCCCTACTAAAAGTAGAATTACTTAAAATATTAAAAAGTAAAAAGCAGCCAAAACGATATGTCATCGACGAAATGGCAGCAGAATATGGGCATGTTGTAATCAGAATTCCTCCGTACCACTGTCAATATAATCCAATTGAAATGATCTGGGCACAAGTCAAAGGACACGCCGCAAGAAGCAATACAACTCCTCCTTTCACAGAAAATAAAATGCTTGAACTTTTAAAAAACGCATGTGCTAGTGTGACGCCTGAAAACTGGGCGAGTGTCGTCAACAAGACAAAAAATATAATATTCTCTGCTTGGGATCGGGAAATTGTATATGACAACATACCTACACAAGAGTTAATAATAAACACTGCAGATGATTCAAGCGACGATTCGAGTTCGTATGAAGAATCCGACGATACGTTATAATAAAATAATATTAAAATATTTTGGTTGTTTTATTTCATGTTATAGGTATGATGAGAAGATTTTTATATCTCCCTGATACAATTTTAACGTGTTGTCTATTACAACAATTCAAAACTCAGTTGTCAGCTGACTTAACTGCAAATAAGTGTAATCGATTATTTGCGATTCATTAGTTTGCACCGAATACTTTTGATCCTGTCACTAGATGCGATAGAACGTAACTTTTTTTATAACGGAAATGAATTATCACTTAAATTTTATGAATAGAGCTATTTACGGCATATTAATGTATTTAGTGGGTAATAATTAAGATATATAAATATTATTGGGCAGTTTATATATTTCTCTGTTCACTCGTTTCAAAGTTAATAATTGCGTATAATGAAACAGTTACGTCCTAAAGCATGTGTCAAAAGTAAAATAAATGGTTGGAACGAGTATAAGCGCTTTCTTGTCCGAGTGGAATTTTGTAATTGATTTTAAACTAACTTCCCCATTGGGAAGAGCGAAGAATGAGCTACACGCTTTAAATTTGGACTATAGCTTAAAAATAGATGACAATTTATGAAAATGTGAAAAATTTACCATTTTTTTAAATTATTTAATACTAGGAACCCGCCCTCGCTTCGCTTCGGTTTCAGTCGCTTTACCCGCGGCGTAGTTCCCGTTCCTGTGGGAATACCGGGATAAAATATAGCCTATGTTACTCCCTGATATTATAGCTTTCCATTGGTGAAAGAATTTTTGAAATCGATTCGGTGGTTTAAGCGTGAAAGCGTTACTAACAAACAAACAAACATCCTTACTTTCGCATTTATAATATTAGTATGGATGTCTACTGTCCTACGTCACTACTGGAGCGTTCTCCGTAAAGGAAAGTACTATAACTTAATTTATCCTAATTTTAATAATTTTTTTGTAATCTATAACATGACTCAGGCATACGAATGCCGTCTGTAGTTATTTAATTTATTTTACTCACTATACCAGGCTGGCAAGACGGGGGATAAGATGCACTGATAATCCTTAAAAAAGTTTTTGAGTGGCAAATGCGTGTCTGACGATACAGTTCACAATGCCTTCTCACTAGATGGACTGGCGACTAGACAAAAATGACTAAAACTGATAATAATATCGGGTTTTTCATTAGCAAATATCACCTTTATACTAAGCTCGAATATCGATAATAAAAAAGGTAGTATTTGAATCACCTGGATCGTTCGTCACAATATTCTCTTGAGAGATTTAAACACAACAGTATCTCTACTGAAAAGCTATGGTTTTGTTAATTAAAAGGTACTTGATCGACCGGCCTTCGCGCAGTAGCTCTATCAATTCGGAATAATATTTTACTTTCAAATCTACATATATAAAGAATCTGGTCGACTACATCAATGCCAAGCCGAAACATTTGAAACTAGAAACGTGAATTTTTGACAGTAGTTTATTTTTTGAAAGCAATTACCAAGAGATTTACTTATTATAGGCCTATAATATCTACTTTTATATTCACAGTGTAATAATAATTACAATATATTTGTAATTCTAATTATGTATAAAGGAATACAATTTTACCCTAACCATTCGCCATTTGTATCGTAGGTTTTCTAAGTCTATCCAATCATTTTCTAAAAACCCTTCGATCGTCAATAGTCGATGGGAAGCAACTTTACCCGGACGAGCCTTACAATTGTTGTACATAGTCGAGGGTGACTACTCAGTCTCATTTCATCATCATCATCATCATCGCCGTCCACTGCTGGACGTAGGCCTCCCTCATGTTACGCCACAATGTGCTGTCCTGTGCCGCCTGCATCCAACGACGCACAGCAACTTTCACGAGGTCATCGATCCACCTAGTGGGTCGCGTCCTACACTGCGTCGTCCGATACGTGGTCGCTACTCGAGAACCTTTCTTCCCCAGCGGTCAGTTCGTCGAGCGATGTGGCCTGCCCATTGCCACTTCAGCGTGCTAATTCTTTCTTTCTTTCTTTTTCTTTCTTTCTAATTCTTCGTGCTATGTCGGCTACACCCGTTCTTCTGCGGATTTCAGTATTCCGGATTCTATCTCGCAGAGAAATCCCGAGCATAGCCCGCTCCATAGCACGCTGAGTGTCAGTCTCATTTAATATCTACTAAATAAAGTACACAATGCGCCTAAGTAGGTTTTCGATTTAAAAATTTCATCATCATCACAGTTCACATAAGTCCCAATACTGGACTTGAGCCTCCACATTGGGAGGGAAATTGACCTACTATACTAAGTTGGTCAGGCGGGTTGGTATAGGGTTTTATTTCGTGTTTTTCTTCTCTTACATAAGAGAGGGGGTGGTGAATTGTAATCTTATTTCATCATCACACGGAATAATCAAAAATTGTTGAGGTCGGCGCACTCCTCGCACCACTCCGTCCGGGGCGACAGAGGGGCGTAAGCACGCACACTCGCAACCCACCCGAACACCACGTTGCTTTCGTCGTTGGACCGACCACCGGAGCAGGGTTACTTGTCGTCAGTGGTCGGCCCGACAAAATACGCCCTGAGGAGTACCCTCGCATCGACCGACTTCCCCCCTCGGGGAGGACGTCGGTCTTTCCTCGCACGGTCAGCCTCTCGGCGGGTGACGGACTAACACCCCGGTCCAGTCATCCGCGGCCTTGGCTAGGGACCGAGCATCTCCCTAGCGATACATGTCGGCATAGGCATTTATTTTTCAAGTTTTAGTTCTCTTTTATAGATTGTTATCTAAATATTATAACCGTTAGTCGTCTTTTACGACATCTACGGACAAGAAAGAGCGTGATGATTCACGCATTCACACTCGGTTCACTTTCTTCGCTGTAGGCAGCGACCTTGTAAAGGTCCATGAGTGGCAACAACACTAACCATCAGGTGTACCGTATGCTCATTTACCAGCGTTTGCAATTAAAAAAAAATGACCAGGTGACATCAAATAAAATTGGCCACAGTAAATGTAAAGCCCTTAGTTGTCTTTTACAACACCCCTGAACGATGACATCGTTGGTAATATTTGTAGCTGCCACCGCAAAGCACTTACATATATACAACAATTGTCCTTAGGAAGTTATCTTATATCTTTAAACGAGCAATTCTTGTATATATATATATATATATATATATATATTTTTTTTTTTTGCAGAATCTCGGCACCAACGATTTTGATGAAACTTGGCATACTAGAGGTTTCGAGGACAAAAAATCGATCTAACTAGGTTTTATTTATAGAAAATGTTGTTTTGTCGGTGTTTTTAGCAAAACAATACAATGACATTAAATTTTAAAAGAATATGAATTCAAATTTCGCCGTCATCGTCATGAGTTACGATAACTCAGTTGGGAAGTTGTCCAGTTTTCTTTTAGTTTTGTTTTGGCATTCAAATAGCGTCTGATCGAATCTCGGTGCTATTATTATTCTCTTTTTGTAATTTTTTATATTTTCTTCATTATTTATTTAATTTTTATTTTCTATTAATATATATCTAAATAAATTCGACAAAAATACAATAGAAATATTCCGAGCGAAGCTCGGTCAACCAGATATTTGCACTTATTAGCTATATTAAGCTTATCAAGATGTAATGACAAGAATATAATAGTAATAATTCTTCTATATATGTATTGCGGTGAGAAACAAAATTAAGTTAGGAATTAAAATATACACCATATAGAAAATATATAAAATCATACATATTGTGCTGGATTGGTACCTAAACTGGGCAACTAAGCTTGTAGCCTGTATTTCAGGATACCCTCAATCGATATTACTATTGAAATTTTATGTCAAATTTAATTTGCATATTTTTTAATGTTAGTACTTATACTAGTTACTTATAAAAAATGCGATCAATTTACAGGTGGAATTAAACATTTCAGTTCTAAATTATTGTTTGTAAGTTTTACAAAGTTAATACTGAATTTTCAAGTCAAGCCTGCGTTTAAGTCTGAACAAGAACGCTTTTCATTTTCACACTCACAGTTCGGGCCGCTACACTTTACGGTAACGTCAACGAGTTCTTGTCAACTTCCACAAAGATTCTGAATTAAAGGCTACGTATTTGTGCTTTTGCGTAAAAGTTTTTAACTACCTTTTTGTTGAATTTTGAAGAGAATTGATATATTATAAAATAAATATATTTGTAATAGCTAGTTGGTATATTTATCCGTGTGGTGACGGAATAAGAATACAACTCCCTATATTACTCGTGGACGACTAAGGGATATAATCAACATATAACATTTATGCGAGAGAAAGAAAACTCGAAATAAAACTCAATACCAGCCTGTCTGACCAGCATGGTATAGGTATCGTCAACTTCTCTCCTATTGTGGAGGAAGCTCGAGCCCAGCAGTGGGTCGTATATGAGACGAGATGAGTTAGTATATGTCTATCAAGGATTTAGATTATTATATAAAACAAAAAAAAAATATTTAAAAAATTATATCCGTGTGATGACGAAGTAAGAATTCAATTCACCAGCCCCCTTTCTTGCCCGTGGGTGTTGCAAAAGATGATTAAGAGATATATATATAATATGCAAGAGAATGAAAAGTCGAAATTAAATCACGTCTGAACGTGGTACAGTATATTTTTTTTAAAGGCAACTGCCAACCCTGCCCTAAGGAAATAATCCTTGTATTGCGGGGGCCTTTACAAACATAACTAACGGACACAAATTACATCCAGATTCAGAACAACCATTTGTGATTTGCACAAAGTGTTGTCCTGCGTGGGATTCGAACCCGCGACACTGGCACGGTAGAGCGGTATCTTTACCATTACGCCATCTGTGTAGTTCACTCACTTCACTCCTATTATGGAGTAGGCTCGAGCCCAGCATTGGACGTACACGCTGTGATGATGGGGATACAAAAATATGATATTAATTGTTATTAGGATTTTTATATAATTACAGTAACTTATACAAGTAACTTTACGTTTTTTGTGTCGAATAATGTTAAGGTACAAAAAGAAATAAGTAAAATCTTGGCTGTTACGTCTATATTCTCTTTAACTGTTCAAACTGTTTATTTACTTATTAGCCCTTCAGCGCTCTGCTCATAACCTTCGACATAAAATCCGATACATTCAGTTCATTTGAGAAAGAAATTAATTACAAATTTAGGCTTATATAAATGTTTACATAACCATACCATAGTAATATAATTCCGTTGAGAACAAAAAAATCAGTATGAATAAAAATAAGCGTTTCAAACTTTTCGGGTACGCTCTGTGACAGGCCTTTTCGGTCAATTAAAAGAGCGCTGAATTTTGAATTTCGTCGTTAGAAATGTTGAGGGTGGCTAATCGAGTAATCCAACTGTTAAACACGCATGAGGGGATTAGGGCCCATTATGTACCGACGACTGGTCGTGTTGAGTTGCTTTTGTACTGTTTTATATCAAAATTTATCCGTGAGTTTTCTCTTGTAGAGTTTGGATTGATGTAACTCAATTGTATTATTAGAAAAAGGAATGGTAAAGTGGGCTAACTGAACAAATTTAGCTTGTTTGACTAAAAGATGCAAAAGCATGGCTTACTAGTATCCATGTAGTAGTAGGACTACACTGTTGATAGTTATTTGTCTACAGTCGCAGGCCGGTCCGTCCGGGGTAGTACCACACTCTCGCAGAAAATCGACGTCTGAGTAGCAGTAATTTGTTACTGTGTTTCGTTCGGTGAGTGAGAGAACCGGAAGCCCAACTTTTCGTGGGTGTTCCCGTGTGGTGGATATCACCGAGCTTCGTTGCACGCATTCACCCTCCCTTCACTTTCTTCACAGTAGGCAGCGTCCTTGCATAGGCTCATGAACGGTAGCAACATTTACTATCAAGTGTACTGTTTGCTGGTTTGCCACCATTGGCAATAAAAAAAAGTAAGCTTTTTCATTATTAATTTTTTCTGTTAAATAGTTAATTTTAACCGTTTATATATTCCAAAACCAATATTCACTAAACGTAAAATACGGACACGTATTTTAATAAAAAAAATACACGAAATGGATACAAATTTTATTTTATTTTTATATGATACTAGTGTTTTAGTAGATTGTATTTACTCAACACAATCTAAACGAATTAGCAATTAGCTGAAACTTCGACTGCATTGTGTGAATGTAGGGAACGATGTTCAGTTAAGTTGCATAGTGCTCTGTCCCAATTTGTTAACAGTCAGGTGATAAGGCAAATGCTGCATCGACCTAACAACTTTACAAAATGCCTGTTCATACTTTAGATACTAGTTTGAATAAGCATGGTTTATCCATCATCATCTCCGCTTACAAACTTCTCACTACTGGGCTCGAGCCTCCTCCACATTGGGAGGGATACCATGCTGGTCAGACAGGTTGGTATAGGGTCTTGTGTTGAATTTTCTTTCCCTTGCATAGATGTTATTTCTTTATATACTGAACACCTCCTAAAGGGCTAGAACGATGTTGATGAAATTTTTTGTACATATTCAAGGGGATTCAAGAATGGTTTAGATTCACAATTGGACCCGGCAGGTGGCGCTTATCTGAACAGAACAACGTCTGTTGGGTCAGCTAGTCTATACCAATAAATAAAATTGGACTGTCTGTTTGTAATGTCAAAATAATAGGCTTTTTTCATGCTCACACGGTTATTTGCACGACGACACCTATGCCTAAAATACAGATTAAATTTTTTTGTCTGTTTGTCTGTCTGTTTGTTCCGGGTAATCTTCAAAACGGCTGGACCGATTTCAAAAATTCTTTCACCAATGGAAAGCCATAATATCAGGGCGTAAACTATATAGGCTATATTTTATCCCGGTATTCCCACGGGAACGGGAACTACGCGGGCAAAACGACTAAAATCGAAGCGAAGCGAGGGCGGGTTGCTAGTAGTATATATTATCGTCTTTTACGATATCTACTGATAAGATAGGACGTGGTGAATTATAGTCTTATTCTGTCATCACATGGACGGACGTTTCTTCATATATCGAAGATATCCCAATATTGGGCACGTGTCGCTTTCATAACTTCATCATCCTGTTCTTATCCTAATTACATGGAGGGGGCTCAATATGTATTCTCTTTTCATAGCATACATCTAAAAAAGTTTATAATAGTTTTATGACCGACTCTCTGTCTGACCAACCTTCCTTGGGTATGTAATTGTTGATCAGATAGCTTCAGACGGAGTTAGCCTAGGTTAATGTAAAGCTCTTAAATCGTTTTTATGATGCCTATGAGTAACGTAAGGGTTTGTAGTATTCGTAGCCGCTACAATTCAATTAAAGCAACAATCAGTAACGTTAGGACCTGTCACATCATCATCACCGCAGCCCACATCCTCCTCATCAGTGGGAAGGAATTTGACCTTACTATAGCATGCTGGTCAGACATTATGGTATAGAGTTTTATTTCGAGTTTACCTTCTCTTGTACAGATGTTATGTGCATATTATGTCATGTACATAGTCGTCTTTTATGACATTCACGGGTAAGATCTAGAGTGGTGAATTGGATTCTTACTCCGTCACCACACGGAACATGTCACATGGTCGTCGCATTTTCCAAGTTTATATCCTGGAAGAAAGATGCATTTCAGTAGATCAGGGACAAACTAGGGCGGTTCTAATAAGCACATAGAGTAACTATGGCGGGCTATGAAGCCTAAAGCCACCCTTTCAACTCTTGACTGAAGTGGGGGCAGAGCCAATAGCACTGGAGGAATAAAATGATTAATAAGAAAAATTTCAGATGTTCTATCGTGGTGCTAGTGATCTTCAAAGAGTAGAGATAGATCATATAGGCTTTGTCGCCTCACACCATATTTATGCTCCAGAGGGACAGGCAGGATACGGTTCTAATACAGCCTGCCAAATACATATAAACAAAATAAAAATCCAACATTTTTGTTTCGATGAAAATAACTTTTTATTTCTCTCTTATATTTTAAAATAAGTTATAATTTATTTGATTAATGAATTTGACGTCTGGGGATAGAATAAAAATGTGGTTTTCCATTATTTAAAATGCATTTCTTTCACTGTATATTTTTTGTCAATACGCAGATTTAAGTTATTTTGTGTAAAAAAATAATTTGTTTTACATATGAGAATATTTTTTCCTTTATCAGTGTCTTGAAATGCGCTGTGATACGTAGGCCTTCTCAATAAGGATAATGTTATAATCGCCAGATTTAGCGGGCGATTTGGTAGTTGAAATTATAAGTTTATTAAGAAAGTGATTTTTCTACTAGTTATCCCTCAGCCGATTTAAGACTCCTACTCAATAAGCAATGAACCATGACCATCCCTATCGTGTCCCTTTTCTTTTGACAAGTCATGGTGTCACAGCTCACCATCCATCCCGTACGGGGTGATTTGGAGGCAGTCGGTGACTCCATAACCTACGGTGGGTTCCCTCCTCTTCGCCCTTGGGTCGACCACTGGTACCGAATCCTTGACGTACGTGGCCAGCCCAGCGGGATGCCCTTTCGGGTACCCTCACTTGCACACCGACGCGGTCAGCTTCTCTGTGGGTGACGGACTCTTCTTCAGCCGGTCAACCATGGCCTCGGCTAGAACGGAATCAGGTGTAGATACTCGCGCCTGCGCCTGTGCCTCAACGAAGGTGGCGACCGCGTCCCATTTTCTGACGTTGCCGAGTGTCTCCCTAACGATGGTCGGTAGCGTCAGGAACTGGGACGCGATTATGTCGACACCGATGCTTGCGAGGAGTTCACGATGCTGCTCTGCCCATGCGCCACACATCTAGAGTGTGTGGTCCCTATCTTACACCTGGGTATCATAAAATACTAATAAAGGATATAATATGTATACCAATGCAAGAGATGGAAAACTCGAAATGAAACTTATATTTACTAATAATTATTATTATTTAGTAGTATACGTATAATAACTTATTAGTAATTTTAACCAATTTCTCTCCTATTGTGAAGGAGTCTCGAGCCTTGCAGTGGGACGTATATGACCTCTGATTAGGGATGCAAATATCGAAACAAAAAACATCGATGTATCGATACATCGATTTTTGATAACAAACATCGATGTACAAAAAAACACCGCCCTAAAACATCGATGTATCGAAACATCAATGTTTTTTTAGAAATCTATGCAATGAGCTTTTTTATGTAGCCAAATCAAACATATTTTTTACATGAAACACCAACATTTGCGTGATGTGAAGACTTTTTTGTGGGCTCTGTTAAAAGTACCATACATTTTAAATCATGCGGGCAAAACAACCTATAAAATAACATCGATACGTCGATGTTTTACAATAATGAACATCAATGGCAAACATCGACGTTTTTTTATTGAAACATCGATGTTTCAAAACATCGATGTATCGTTTGCATCCCTACCTGTGATGATGATGATAATATCTAAAGAGTGTATCCATTTAAAAAATTCAAGTCTAACAGTTATTTGCTATTTTTTTATTATATAACTTAATATAATCATAGTATTAATACCAAACGTTTTATACTTTAATTATATAGCAGTTAATACCAAAATTTAGGTTTGTTTTCTCATCAAAAGTATCAACACATCTAGACAAAGATCAATATGATATAGAAGCGAAGACTTCAATCACATCACTAACGAACCATGATCTCGCCTGAGCTAGTCGGAGCTTAACGAACTTCCATCTACGATAGTTACTAAATTCCATAGTCAAATATTAATAAATGTTTGGAAATATGTAGGTAGTTACATATTCAAATAAAACTTAACATATTTATAAAATGATTTCTGATATTATATATTTATGTACTAGCAACCCGCCCTCGCTTCGCTTCAGTTTCAGTCGCTTTACCCGCGTGCTTCCCGTTCCCTTGGGAATACTGGGATAAAATATAATCTATGTTACTCCCTGATATTACAGATTTCTATTGGTGAAAGAATTTTTGAAATCGGTTCGGTGGTTTAAGCGTGAAAATGTAACAAACAAACAAACTTACTTTCGCATTTAAAATATTAGTAAGGATATATATACAAATAAATAAAATTGAAGTATCTGTTTGTAATGTCAAAATACTGGATTTTTTTCATGCTCACGCGGTTATTTGCACGACATCTATGCTTAAAAACCAGTTAAAAAAAATTGTCTCTTTGTTTGAGGTAATCTTCAAAATAGTTGGACCGATTTTGAAAATATTTTATATATATATATATATATATATATATATATATATGAATTTACCACTCCCTATCTTGTCCGTGGGTATCGTAAAAGACGTCTAAGGGACATAATACGCATATAACATCTAAATAAGAGAGAAAACTCGAAATAAAACCATACAAACCTGTCTAATCAGCATGGTATAGGAAGATCGATTTCCCTCCTATTATGGAGGAAGATCGAGCCTAACCTATATCAGATGAAAAAAAATATGTAAATTTTGATATTATTATTTATAGTGCTCCGAATACTAGCTATTGTAACTTTGTGCGAGGGTGTCATAAACTCCATCTGGTGCTTTCTGGTTACGTTCCCAAGGAGTGTTGACGTCATTCGGTCGGTGTTACAACTATTGCGTTGCCAACCCAACAAATAAAAAAACTTCAAACTGGCTAAGTACGAGTCGGAGTCACGCACGTAGGGCTCCGTAGCATTATTTATAAAAATCGCGTCTGTTGTATGGGAACCTCCTTAAATATTTGTTTTTAGTATTTGTTGTTATAGCGGCAACAAAAATACATAATTTGTAAAAATTGCAACCGTCTAGCTATCGCGGTGCTTGAGGTACAGCCTGGTGACAGATAGACGGACGGACAGACAGCGAAGTCTTAGTAATAGGGTCCAGTTTTTACTCTTTGGGTACGGTACCCTAAAAAGTAATTGTGATAAGAACAGGACGATTATTATTTATATGTATGAATAAAATAGTATATATTATGGATAAAATTTCTTGTCGTTTTTGGTATGGCTGTGTTCCAATCCGGTTGCAACATATTGAGTTCTCTATAGTTTCAAAATAAAGTATTGGCATTTAATTTTAATTCTCATATCGTCGTCATCTCGACTTAAATACGGCCCACTGCTGGGCTCGAGCCTTCTCCCTAATAAGGAGGACAATTAACTTACTTATACCGTGCTGATCAAACATATTGGTATTTTTTTTATGGGTTTGCTATGGTAAGGGCACACGCTGTTCATTCCGTCCGGGGCGACCAAATGACGGCGCGCGGGCTCAAAACCCACCCGTACCCACGTCGCCTTCGCCGTTAGGTCAACCACCAATGCCGAGTTCCTTGTCCTCAGTAGTCGGCCCTACGGAATACCCTTTCGGGCACCCTCACCTCTCGACGTTCCTGTACCGGGACACGCGGTCAGCCTCTCTGCGGGTGACGGACTAAAGTCCCCGGTCCGGTCATATGCGGCCTCGGCTGGGGCGGCATCAGGCGCAAAACATATTGGTATGGGGTTTTATTTCGAGTTTTACTTCCCTTGCACATATGTTATATGCTTATATATCCCTTAGTCGTCTCTTACGATATCCACGGGTAAGATGATGAGGGGGTGATGAATTATATTCTTAATACACGGAAATTTTTATAATAAGAAGTAAGAAATAATTATCAGTTAGTAAAGAAATTATATCAATATAAAGGCAGCTCGAGCCCCTTCAGTGAAACAGTGAGATGATGATGTTGATTATAATACACAGAAAATATCTATACAAGAGAAGAAAATCTCGAAATAAAACACTATATACCATCGATCCCTTGCGAAGAAGGCTTGAGTTCAGTATTAACTTTATAACTACTGCAAAGCTACAACATTTTATTACTAACCCACTATTACCCACTCAATTATCGACCAACCCCAAAGCACCGATGATAGGAATATGTTGTAAGTTTCTTCGGCAAAATAACCACAAAATAGTTGTGCGTAGTTGAACGTATCCAACTATACATTTTATGAACTAAACTTCTTTTTCATGTCAATAAGGTAAAGGCCAAGCACGCAACTTTTTCCGGTACTAAGTTAATCCTGACTTTTTCCTTATAACGTTACTGTATCAAATGACCATTGAGCTAATGATTGTGAGTTCGTTACCCTCTCTTAGCCCCGTCATTCCCAAAATTACCATATTCATTAAAGCCAAGATAATGTTCACATTGGCCGAAATTTTAAAAGGAAATTGGCTATGCAAAAGATGCTTATCAAATTTTATTAAGTAAATGAGCGAAAAATTAAATGGTTTTTTTAGACAACGGCCTCGTAAAGATATATGCATGATAGATGAGACAAACTGTTATTGTTATTCTCATCGTTGTTAGGTTTACTGATAGCAAAGATAAACTTCAACCGCATTATTGCTTCTTTAAAATTACTTTTTCATAATTTTAACCCAAATACCTCCTACTGTTGGGCTCGGGCCGCCTCCGCTATGGGAGTGAAGTTGACCTACTGTAGTATAGTATAGTAGCTGGTGAGATGTGTTGGTATAGGGATTTTTTTTCGAGTTTTCCTTCACCTGTGTAGATATTATCTGCATATCATATCCCTGAGTACTCTTTTACGACACCCACAGACAAGAGTGGGGTGGTAAATTGTATTCTTACTCCGTCACCATACGGAAATTACTTTTTAACAAATTTCAAAAAAGGAGAAGGTTTCCAATTCGACTGCATTGTTTTTTTTTACGTTTGTTATCTCAGAACATTCGACTGGGTGAACCAATATTGGCGATTCTTTTTTATTTGAATGCTAGTGCTTCCTGTGTGATCCCATTTCAATTTGGACCAGTTTTGATCATGTATGATCATTGATATGCATCCATGAGAAAACGGTTGCAATCAGTTTTTTTTATTTTTTTTTTTTATTCAGAATTATTAAAAAAATTCAATTTCTTCATTTACTTGATATATTAAAAGCTTTTATTTAACTTGCCCTGTTAGTATATTAGTATGGGACAAATCTTGCGAGTTAAATTAGAACCACTTCCTATCGTTAGATTAGGTTGTAATTTGGTTTACTTACGTAACTTCGATGACAATGCAATAATATGGTACCATGAAACTGGTCTCAAGATGGCGTCGGCAGGTGGCCATAGGAACTCCTAAATTAAACGAGATAAAACAGTCGAGTTTGGACTCGTTTGAATAGTCTTGACAAGCAGCATTTAAATAAAAGCCTTTTTCTTTAATTTTTAATTAATATTTTATTCAATCTTACATATATCGATATATCTTTGCTAATACACTAAATTTATAAGAGATTCTTTTTAACTTTTTTGAATTGACTTTCACCATCATAATGGTAGGTAAATTTACTTGCTAAAACGCGCTGTTCATACTGGTTGGTATAGGGTTTTATTTCAAATTCTACTTTTTTATATTAATGTTTTGCTTTGCATCCTTAGTTGTCTTTTATAAAGCCAACAGCCAGCAAAAGGATAGTATAAAAAAATCTTATTTCGTCACAATATGGAAAAAAGAAATAGAATTTATCTAGTTCCGATAAACTACAAATTTCGGGCGTAAGGGCTTCAAACACTATCTTTTTCAGCTTAGAGATCTTTTCTTGTGTATTCGTCTTGCGTATTAGAAATAGAGGTATGAGTGATTATCTAGCCCCCCCTACCGTTAGCCGGCCCAATGCCGACGGAGAGGAGATTTCGTCAACCTGAATGGAGCGGGCTGCGTGTGAGCTGAACATAGCCCACCACCAAAAAAAAAGTATAACACTTTATGCGATTCTCAAATTCTTGTTCTAAGTCAGAGTTTAATTTGTGTTCATTAATTACATGTTTGTAATATTCCTTTATCTAAGAAAATGCATTTTTCAGATAGATCAGGTAGTTTCTTTAAGTAGTGTATTTAAACACATAAAATAATTCTTCAGCTTTATAATAATTGAACTGATAATTTATAAAATATTAATAGAATTGTTTTTTTTTTTTTGGTTGGGTTGCGGTCGGCGCGCTCCTCGCACCACTCCATCCGAGGCGACAGAGGGGCGTAAGCACGCACACCCGCAACCCACCCACGTGCACGTCGCCTTCGTCGTTGGGCCGACCACCAGAGCAGGGTTACTTGTCATCAGTGGTCGGCCCGACGGAATACCCCCTATTTGGGGTACCCTCCCATCGATCGATGTCCCCCCCTCGCGGAGGACGTCAGTCTTTCCTCATGCGGTCGGCCTGAATTGATAAGAAATTTCTTAATAACGCTAATTATCAAATTTTAACTATGAGGGTAGTATGATTTAAAAAAAAAATGATTTGGAGACTTAGACTACTAGCAGATGTGATATCATCATCACAGGCCACATGTGTCCCACTGTACAATAGGAGGGATCCGACACTTGGCATGATAGTTCAGTATCTTCACCACTACTCCACTAGTCGAATATTCATAAGGACGAAGTAGTTAGTAATCATAATTGTTATAAAAACCGACAAAAATAGCTCGGCCTATCGAGACAAATAACCGAGCGGTGATTAATTTAGTACAATTATAGCATAGTGAAACTAAACTAATTGAGCCGACGCACTGATAAAAAAGCAATATATCAATGTTGAAGTAGTTGTCGCCTATTGGGATTTGTACAAAACTTGAGCAATTTGTGCGAGAAATTATGTCAAACTGCCATTTATCTAGTGTAACTACTAATATGTGTGTGTAATTTTGTTTAGAAATATTTTTTACATTATATTTGATTTTTGGCGTATGGTGACTGGCTGCCTGCCTGACATCAACTCTACTCGAAAATATTATTATTGAGCAGATGACATCAGGTGGTGTTGGCCCAGGTATAAAGCTCTAGTCGTTTTAAGGGTTGTATTCATAACTGCTAACACAAAGCACTTTTTCAATTCAAGATCGGACGAAAAAAACTGTGATGAACATTTTCATTTGAATGATAGACCTTTGTTAATCGTCGCCTCATCGTCTCAGCTCATATACGTCCCATTGCTGGGCTCGAGCCTCCTCCCCAATAGGGAGATTGACCTACTATACCATTCTGGTCATATATATTGGTATGGGGTTTTACTTTAAATGTTCAAATGTATAATACTACGCTGGTCCGATATGTTGGTAAGGGTTTTGTTTCAAGTTTTCCTTCTCTTACATAGGTATTATAGCCCTTAGTCGTCTTTTAAGACACCCAGGGACAAGAGACGGGGAGTTGAATTGTATGTTGTGTATTCTTACTCCGTCGCCGCACGGAAACCTTATTTGATATACGAGTGCTAAAAATTAAAAAGAGATCTCTTATTTAAATTACCTTTTCTATTAACATTTATTTCATATGAAGGTAGGTTTTAATTTAAACCATGCAAATGCTTTATATATTTACGGCGAGAACATGGAATGCGCGAATGCCTTTGAAAGTAGAGTTTTTATTAAAATACTTTGGTGAAAGCCAGTAAAAGATACAAAGTTTGAATGTGACAAACATTGGTTGGAATATTTGTCGTACTGTCGCAAGTTAAATGAGAATTTTACTGAATTGTTAAGCTAACCATTGAATTATACTAGCAATCCGCCCTCGCTTCGCTTCGGTTATAGGTTATAGTCGTTTTACCCGCGTAGTTCCCGTTCCCGTGGGAATATTGTGATAAAATATAGCCTAGTTTACGCCCTAATATTATAGCTTTCCATTGGTGAAAGAATTTTTGAAATCGGTCTAGCCGTTTTGAAGATTACCCGGAACAAACAGACAGACAGACAGACAAAAATTTTTTAATTGCTATTTTAGGCATAGGTGTCGTGCAAATAACCGTGTGAGCATGAAAAAAGCCTATTATTTTGACATTACAAACAGACATTCCAATTTTATTTATTGGTATAGATTAAATAAATTTTATAAAATGTATAGACCTTAAAATATTATAATTAATGTTATATAACTTACTAGCTGAATCAAAAGACGCTGTACAAATTAAAAATTAATCCTAGAACTCAATAGCAGCGCTACTTTCCTGGTTGATTAGTGAAGGAATTATGAAGGAATGGTTTATTAGTGATAAAGGAATCATCTATACTACCAATAAATAAAATTGGAGTGTCTGTTTGTAATGTCAAAATAATAGGCTTTTTTCATGCTCACACGGTTATTTGCACGATACCTATGCCTAAAATAGCAATTAAAACATTTTTGTCTGTCTGTCTGTCTGTTTGTTCCGGGTAATCTTCAAAACGGCTGGACCAATTTCAAAAATTCTTTCACCAATGGAAAGCTATAATATCAGGGCGTAAACTAGACTATATTTTATCCCGGTATTCCCACAGGAACGGGAACTACGCGGGTAAAACGACTATAACCTATAACCGAAGCGAAGCGAGGGCGGGTTGCTAGTTCAAAAATATAAAAAGTCGAATCATTTATAAGGATTTCAGTTACAAATACACGTATGAAAGAATTATATCCATATATAGAGTTCTTTTGTACGTGTGTGCCCGACTAAACTCCTAAACGGCTGCACCGATTTAGAGTTTTTTTTCTGTATATTCAGCTGGATTAAAGAATGGTTTAGATTAACAATTAAGCGGCGTAGGTAGGCTGTAACGGATTTCAAGGCGCTATATATTAATTTTTATTTATATAGAACAGCATCTACTAGATTCTATTCTAGCAGCTAGTATTCTATTCTAGCAGCTAGTATTCTTATAGAGAGGCGTAAGCACGCACACCCGTAACCCACCCGTGACCGCCTTCGTCGTTGAGCCGACCACCGCAGCAGAAATTATTGCCCTACGTAGGAATCGAATCCGTGAAACTGGCATAATAAGTCGATATTTAAACCACTATGCCATCTGTGCAGTCAATTAACAATTAATACCAGAATGCTGTTGCTAGTCCTTCGAAATCGACACACTCGAGATGCAAATTGTTTCCTGAGTATTGTTTGAAAACAATCAACATACGCATCTGCTAACATGCGCGATGCATTACAGAACCATGGCAACCCCATCAACACCCTGAAAGCATTATTAGATTTAATACGAGGAGCGTTTTATGCCTGTCTACTGCCAGAGCTGCAAGTACAGAACGATTAGAAGAACGCTTTTAAAAACATAATGATAGCGCCAGATTTTTATGTAGGGCGAAATGGCCTCAAGATTGATGAGTGGCCTTTATTAATTATGTTTACAATTAATCTGGTGTGATAAACGTGACAGGAAAGGAAATTTTAAGAAATACTCACACCTTTTAACATCAATATGTTTTTTTTTTCATAAATTAAATAGTTACTATAACGGCGTCAAGGTTTTTCGGTGCAAATTAATATGCAAAGCAATATAAAAGCCAATCCCCGTTTAGTTATCGCGTGACTCCGTGTATATTACAACGGTAACATTATAGCTTTTGTTTTAATTGCACTAATGATACAAATTAATAATGTGAAAAGATAATGAGTTGTGTTACACGAGTAATGTAAATTAATTTGGCTTGGATTTGTTATAAAATTTATGAAGGAAAATATTTTTAGGCACATCATATAAATATATTTAAAAAGATTGTAATTTTTTTATTATTTTTGCGGGATTTAATGAAGTAAACAGCACGTATATGGAGTGGACACCGTAGAAATCACCTAGGGTATCACCAGGGGACTGTACAGTAGCATTCTTGTGTAAAACAATAGTAATTGTGCATAATATATCCCTTAGTTGTCTTGTATGACATCCAAAGGCAGGATAGGGCTCGGTGAATTGTATGTTTCCCTGTCATCCCTTTTAAATAGACGGAGTTTAATTTTTTATATAAAATTATGAAAGAAAACAAGGTATTACTTACTCAAAATTGTGAGATAAAGATCTTAAGCGACTGTTATAGCGCGTAGTTGCACGTTTCTTTGCGAACAATAAATAATTTCTGCTTCTTCGTTCAATTTCTGCTCTGCTACTACTTCCCTGCCTTTGTTTTAATTATTATTAACATAGTATTTATATTTTTCTGTTTCAATTATTTGTAATGATCTCTAAGAGAAATATTGGAAAATGTGATATTTTATTTCATAAAATGATAGTTCACAAGAGTGAATATATATTGAACTATTACCTACTATAATTTTAACAGCCATTAAACTACATAATTAAACCGAATAAATGGAGTACAATTACTTTTACAAATTTTATCGCGTTTTAATTTTATTTTTATTATTCCGCTTTGAATATAATCAGTATTCATTATCTCGGTATTTAACATCCTACATAATATCATTATAATTATCAAACCTTTTCTTTTATATAGCAATAACGTTTTAGTTGTTAATTTTCCGTGTGGTGACGGAGTAAGAATACAATTCATCACCCTCTCTCTTGCCCGTGGGTATCTTAAAAAACATCCCTAAGGTATGTAATATGTATATAATATCTATTCAAGAGAAGGAAAACTTGAAACAAAACCCTATACCAACATGTCTGACCAGCGTGGCATAATAGGTCAATTTCCCTCCCATAGTGGACGAGGCCCGAGCTCAACAGTGAGACATGTATGGGCTGAGATGATGATAATGATGTTAATTTTTGCTGCATATTTTAATTCATAAAGAAAAACATTTTTTATTTAAAATATGAATAACCCGAACACCTTGCTTCTGAAATAACCAGCTAGGATACCAACATACTCTTCCTGGCTAGCAAAAATACGTGTAAGCTAAAATTTACTGTTGGTAATTTTTAATAAGATTGAGTCTCGTCAGGTCTATCTACCGAATTATATAAAAGGAAATGAAATTGATATTTCCAACTGCTTCTATTTTTAATTAGGTAAATTCGTTACGGATTATAAGACAATTAAAAACGTTTGTTGCGACTTGTTGCAGTTAAAAGGCAGTGTTATGCCTATGGACCAAGAGGTCGATCTCGTGCAAGCTTCTTTAACTAATCTAATTAGCCAATGGTCCTTGAAATTGGGTAAAATCAATAAAAATAAATCTATGACCAAACAAGTTTTAGTTTTAGTTGTTACTACAACGAATGATAGACATTAAGATAATCTACTTCAACTGGAGGACGCTTGTGCCTCACAGTAGTATATCCCTCTGTATACACTTCTTGAAGTGATAACTTCTTATGTAAGGGTAAACCGTTTCGTTACGTAACGCGTTACGGCGCCAGTCTGTCTGGCTTCACTTTCTCTCACTCATATAGGGTATATCACGCGATAGGCAGACTCTCCACTCGCACGTTAACTCACAACGCTAGCCGTATTTAACCATTATTTTTGACATTATATTATACAGGGTGTATCAGCTTATGGAGCAACTGGTAAAACATGAGTTAGGCAATGATGATAGAAATCCATGACAAAATTTATCGATTCGTTAATGAATTAGATTCATGTTAAAATTCCTATATTGTCATCTCTTTTTCGTGTGAATCTGATTAAAATATATAATGTCAGTGGATACTTAATCTGCAACATATTCAGATTATATTAAATGTTCATTAGAAATTGAATAAAAAACTATATTTTATATCCATGTCTATAAAGATCTTCTTTATCTTATATATAAATTTCTTGTGTACGTGTGTATGTCACTGAACTACTCCTAAACGGCTCCGATGTTGATGAAATATTTTGGGCATGTTCAAAAGGATTCGAGAATGGTTTAGATTCACAATTGGACCCAGTAGGTGGCGCTTATTTGAACAGAATAACGTCTGTTGGATCAGCTAGTCCTTACTAATATTATAAATTCGACAGTAAGTTTGTTTGTTACGCTTTCATGCTTAAACCACAAACCCGATTTCAAAAATTCTTTCACCAATGGAAAGCTATAATACTAGGGCGTAAGATAGGTTATTTTATCTCGGTATTCCCACGGGAACGGGACTATGCGGGTAAGGTGACTGAAAACGAATCAAAGCGAGGGCGCGTTGCTAGTTATAATATAAAAATAAAACTAAACATCCAATATAGGAATATAAATCCGTAAAAATAGTTTTATTTCATGTGGTATTTTTAAAATGCTTGCTTATACGTGTCATGGAATAAAGGTGACAAGTTGAAAGTCAAGTCACGTGGTCTACATACCTCTGGGATTGCGCCAAGTGTCCCTTGCGGTACTGCTGACCGAAATCGAGTATTCACGAGTCTTCGTCGGATTGAATAATCGACCCAAGACACCGTGCCAAACGTGATATTTTAAATCGGCCAAATCAACTGTTAAGTTTGTAAAAGCAGCATTATGTTACTAACTAAAATGTTATTAAAATAACACTTACAATTATTAGTAGTAATATTGAAAACATATTTTAATTTTAAATTCCGTCTCTATATTGCCCGTGGGTATCGAAAAAAGTGATTAAGGGATATAAAATGTATATAACATTACAAATAAAACTATTATTACGGACTTTACAGCTGTCCGCCCGTGACATTACAAACAGATACTTCAATTTTATTTATTTGTATAGATTATATACATGAGCTCATATTGTATAGATTTGACTCACAATAATAATAACTAAAGATAATTTTATAAATTAAAACCTCTTAGTAACATTAAGTAAGCCGCCTTCAAAATTAATATTAATTTAGCATCATGTCACCTGAGTTTTCTTGCCGGATCTTTCTCAGTGTGGCCGTGTTCCGATCCGGTGGTAGTATACTAGATTGTTAGGTTTTTAAATATAATTACTATTAATTTTAATGTCAAATAATTACTAACCATAAACAATATAATTTTTTCCTATAGAATCATTTTCTTCTTACACTGGCAATAAATTTGTATTAAAATGTGGGTCAATATTTAATAATTAATTTCTGTATCGGGTAGATAATTATAAATTTTCTGCAGCAGTAACGATGACTTGTTAAACGTAAGACATTTTAGTCTGCCCGTGACCATGAACGCTGCAAAGTGTTCGAAACGTCGGGTAATCAAAAATCAAATAAAAACGCGATAAAATCCGTAAAGTAGTTTTATTTAAAATAGATTAGAAATATCAAAATATACTAAAAGTTCAGCTGAGTTGTTAATAATGATGCCTACTTAAGTATTGAATAATATCTTAAATCACAATGATAATTCGATTAAACGAATGCAATGCACATATAAAACATATTTTATTATCGAGAATCGTAATTTTATTTGAAATAGGTCTACATTCATACAACAGAATACATTTAAAAATCTTTTACATGCTTTTAATTTAATATAAGTAAATAATTTATATGCGATGATATTGAAAAGTCTAATCTACATTATATTTACGTAAATAATAGTAGTTTGATAGTTGAGGTGTTCAATATTTTCAAACGCAAATCAGTGGGATCGCGTGACCGAAGTCTTTAAACCAACCTTTGATGGCGCAAGGTAATACTTACATGTGCCGGTTCGCTTTATACAGTCATGTAATAAGAACCATTGTTTTGTTTTAGTTAGGTCAATAGTTCAACGCATTGAAATTCTCTCAAATATCATGTGAAAAAAAAGTTTTATGCACTATGATCTAGGATAAAGGTTGAATGGAATTCCAACATTCCACATGGAAATACATAGGTTAACTTCGCTTTTTCTTAGTAATCAAAAAATCAGTGAATCTTTTTTATAATAATATATTTCGTGTTTGATTCCGTGTGATGATGGAGTAAGAATATTAGCACTCCTAATCTTGCCTGTGGTTGTCGTAAGAAACGACTGAGGGGTATAATATCCATCTACCGTCTATGAAGAGACGGAAAACTTGAAATATAATCCCATGCCAATTCTACTGACCAGCATGGTAGAGAATTCAATATCCTTCCTATTATGAAGGATATTCGCCTTTTTTTTTTGGGGTTGGTTGCGGTCGGCGCGCTCCTCGCACCACTCCATCCGGGGCGACAGAGGGGCATAAGCACGCACACCCGCAACGCACCCGAACACCACGTCGCCTTCGTCGTTGGACTGACCACCGGAGCAGGGTTACTTGTCATCAGTGGTCGGCCCAACGGAATACCCCCCTACTTGGGGTACCCTCTCGTCGACCGACGTCCCCCTCTCGGAGAGGACGTCAGTCTTTCCTCACGCGGTCGGCCTCTCAGCGGCTGACGGACTAACTCCCCGGTCACGTCACCCGCGGCCTCGGCTAGGGCGACATGACGCGCAGGTAGTCGCGCCTGCGCCGCCCCAGTCGCCGGCGGCGGGTCGCTTCGTCGAGGCTGAGCTCCTCGCGCGCGCGACTTGCGGCCTCCTTCTGCGAGATCACTGCCTCGCAGAAGGCTGCGACCGCGTCCCAGTTACTGACGCTGTCGAGCATTGCCCTAGCAATGGTCGACAGCGTCAGGTCGGCACCGATAATTGTGACGAGTTCACGACGCTGCACTGCCCAGGTGGCACAAACCTCGAGCGTATGCTGCGCCGTGTCCTCGTCACAATCGCAGTGGTGGCAGGACGGTGTGCTCTCTCTCCTAGCGACCGTATACAGGTACTTGCCGAAGCATCTATGCCCCGTCAAGACCTGCACCAGTCGGAAGGAAAGCACCCCGTGCCGCCGTTTTAGTCACTGCATTAGCACCGGTCGGAAGGCCTCCAAGGTCCAGACACCGTATCGAGGCCTCGCCAGCTGGACTGCCCAACGGGCAATGACGTCTCGGTGGGCGTCGACGCGCCAGGCGGTGAGCTCCCTCAAAGAGACCACACCGCTCTCCGCTCGCACCTCCGACAGAGGATGTTTGCCTAGCAATAGAACGTAAATGATCCGAGATGATGGTAATGATATTTCGTATTTCATACGTATTATATTACTTCATTATATATTAGCTTTTCTTGTTTTGCGTGCCTTGCCGATCTTTTTAAGATAACAGAGAAATTTATTTCCAAAGCAGCAATGTTAATTTACATTTGAATTTTTAATAATACCTATATAAGAAAATATATTTAATGAAACCCACTTTAATTTCGTCCTTATAAAACTTTTAACAGGATTTATTACGGCTCTCGTTGGTATTTTATATTTGAATAACAGTAAACGTTGGTTTTAAACGAGTAAGCACACACAGAATGTAAATAGAGAAGGGACAGATAATGTATACAGTCGTAAATTTTCCTTCCTAGAGTACTCATCTTATGTACATTGAATTTTATAAGGAGTCATTAACTTTTTAGTTTTTTTTTTTTTGAGAATATTATATACAATTTTATATTTTTGCTCATTTATTTAGAAGTCGTCCTATCATTACGGCAGTCGCAAAACATGGCTGAAGGATGTAATAGGTATTTAATATCTATGCAAGAGAAGGAAAGTCAGAAATAAAATTTTATACGCAAAAAAAGTGCTGTATCTGTACTAATATTATATAGAGAAAAGATTTGTTTGTTTGTATTGAATAGGCTCCGATCTTCAGTAGTTTTAAATTTCAAAAATTCTTTCACCATGGCTTTATTTTATCCCCGTATTCCCACGGTAACGATTTTAACAATTCTTTCACCAATGAAAAGCTACATTTTCAATTGTTAAAATCGTGTAACGATTTAAGAAGAAAGAATTGTTAAAACCGTTTAACGATTTAAGGGTGCAAGCATAACCAATAAACACATAATCTAACATTCGCATTTGCAATAATCGAGAGTAATTTATGTACTAGTCAGAGTTTGTATTTTGCTACTCAGCCAACTCTCTTGCACTCTCTTCATTTAACTGTTACGTTTTTATAGCGTTCAAAGAACGCAGTAACATTTTCTCGCTCTACAGTACCATTTTATTTAAGATCTTGATGGAAATGACATAAAATCTCAATAGAAACAAAGTAACAAAACCTTATTACCCTTACATTGTAGCTGTGAAAAAAGCTTTTCGTAACCTTTTTGTAAATATCGATTGAAGTATTCTATTTTAATAATTTAATATTTCGGTGTTTCCCAAAATCATCACCATTCTATTCTTATCACAACTACTTGGCCGCGACTCAAGATCTACTCTTCTTTCATAGTACTATACTATATTGCCAAAGTTATTGGCAATTTTTGATGTTTACGCGCGTATTGTAATTAAAACTATTTTTATTGATTTCTCGTCAGTCCACCCGTGTCCATGAACGCTGTAAAGTGTTTAAAACGTTGGGCAATTAAAATCAAATACAAACGCGATAAAATCTGTAATAATTATTTTTTGCAAAAAAGAAACCGCCTTCAATAATGTAGACAATGTAGATAAATTATTAGACTTTTGTTGATATTTCAAAAACAGCTAGTCCGATTTCGATAGAAATTTCATGGCACCCTTTAGAAACCATATCCTTTCCAAAAAAAAAAAAAATCATCGAAATCGGTTCATAAACGATGAAGTTAGCCGCGAACAATAATAAAAAAACATATGTACGGTCGATTTGAGAAACTACCTCCTTTTTTAAGTCGGTTAAAATAGTTTTTTGGCAATAGTTTTACGCCCGGCCGTTTGCCCGACGTGAATATTTTTTGAGAATGTAATTCTTGACCAGATCGTTTCAGATAGAGTTGGCCGAGGTCTTGTAACGCTCTTGGTCCTCTTTTACAATACCCACGAGCAATGTTTAAGTTGGTAGTATTCGTGACCGCTACCACACATCTGTCGGTATTCCCTATAGTACCTATAATAATTTTATGACCGATCGCCTGCCTGACGTAGACCAGCTATGAGAATGTAATTATTGGCCAGGTGGCATCATGGAGTTGGCCCTTAAAGATTGACAGTATTCGTAACCGCCATCACATAGCAAATAGAAGTAATCATTATCATCATCATCGCAGCCCACAGACGTCCCACTGTTGGGCTCGGGCCTCCTTCACAATGGGAGGGAATTTGACCAACTATACCATGCTGGTCAGATATGTTGGTATAAGGTTTCATTTCGAGTTTTCCTTCTCTTGCACAGATGTTATTATATCCTATGGTCGTCTTTTACGACATCCACGGACAAGATAGGGAGTGGTCAATCATCATCATCATCATCATCTTGCTCTTATCCTAATTACTTGGGGTCGACGCAATATATCATCTGTTTTGACATATTGCAAAAAGTTTCGGCAATGACTTTTATGACCGGTCGCCTGCCTGACGTCATCCCTCCTTGGGAATGTAATCGTTGACCCAAATGGTACCAGATGGAGTTGGTCCGGGTCAATCTAGGGCTCTTAGTCGTCTTTTACGATACCCACGAGCAAAGCAAGGGTTGGTAGTATTCGAAGCCGCTACCACACAGTACTAATATAGAAGTAATATAGAACAGGTAATATAGAAGTAATAAAAATACAGAATAAAAAATAATTTTATTGGGTATGTTTAATATTATGCGGTATTTTAATCCACTTTGCAAAGCGTTAACTGCTAAATCGTACATAATATTAGCGGCAAATTATTATAATGCATGTCTCGTCCCAGCTTCAGCTTCAATATGGCCACCTGACGCGATTTACAAGTAAGAATTATTTCACGTCTGACGTGACTCTTTCATATAATTTTAGAAGCTTTTCTTAGCGTTACCCATTACCGGTATTTTTTGCTCAGTTTCATTTCAACATGAATTTCGTTTCTAGGAAATTTCTTACTTAAAGAAAAAGGCATACTTCTGAATATAGCATTGAATTGTATATTAATATAACATTTCTAATAGTATTATAATAATACTTAGGTTAAAAATGTTCATTTTTTATGTATGATAATGAGAACCTCATTTGCTGACGGAATACAATGAGTTATTGCCTATTAATCACCCATAGGGGTTATAGAAACCAACTATGGGTTCACTGAGACTACGGACAAAATAATTCGTTTAGAAAACTTATGACGTCATCTATGAATTTTAACCCGCTTATCAAGCGTAGCGATTACAAGATATCTACAAAGTTAAAATATTGAGAACGATGACCCATTGAAAATCAGCGTTGCAGTGTAGCATATTGCACTGTAGCATTATTGCTGAATGGGAACCTCATTGACACTTATCATATTTTGTTTTTCTTCTTTGTGTTGTATTTACAGTTAAGTTTAGCTATTATTTTAATTTTCTTATAAAACCTTTATATTTCATTCGTCTTACTGTAATATCTAAATTTAAGCTAAGTGTCAATAAAACAATTTTATCTTTATCTTTATCTATCTTTATCTTTATCTATTTAGCTTACATCATTGTTCAGAGACGGCGAGTATCCAGTAAATTAGTAATCTTTAATTAACATTTGTTTGTATAAAACACAATACTGCAGAAAACACTGCAATAAAAATTAATCCTCATATCACGATAGACATATCTTTAAGGGACACGAATTGCATTTAGAACTACGTAATAAATATTTATTGATAGTACAGAAAATATTGTTAAATCGAAAAAGAAACGATTTAGAGACGGCAGGTAGGTGTTTAAAAATACAAATGTCACTTAGCTTCGTCAAGTTAGTTTTAGTGCTATTTTTAAAGAGGTAACTTTAAATATTCGCCTGGTCTGAATCAATTATTGATCACTTAAACTATACTACGAAGAATGCTAATTCTTCTTTTCTAAGATAACCATCGACATGTTTCTCCGTCATCGTCATTCGTCATCGTCATCGTCATCATTCATCGTCATCATCGCAGCCAACATACATCCCACTTTTGGGCTCGGGCATCCTCCACAATGGGAGGGAATTTAACCTAATATACCGTTCTGGTAAGACATGTTGTCATAGGGTTTTATTTCAAGTTTTCCTTCTCTTGCACAGATCTTATGTGCATATTATATCCCTTAGTCATCTTATACGACATCCACGGGCAAGATAGGGAGTGGTGAATTGTATTCTTAATCCGTCACCACACGGAAGATATAAATTAAAGTTCTTTAAATTAAATTCTCACTATAAATTAAAGTTATAATTTTTATTTTCCATTATTAATCAGTTCGAGTGTTAACGAAGATTTATAATTATCGTTGGTGTGCTGTGTGACAACGGCTAAGATTACTACCAAACTTAACATTGTTCGTGGTTATAGCAAAAGACAACTTTATATAGAGTAGCTGCCATTTGATATGTCATTAATAAAATTCCCAAGGAGACCTAACGTTGGGCTGACGGCTGATCACGAAACTATTACTAATAACTTTTGCAATATATAAGTGATAAAAGTAGAGTGACGCTCTTTAGTATTAGTATCGGTCTAGTGGTCGCTAGGTCACTAGTCTAGTGGTTAGAATAAGACTGGCAAGTTTAGCTGTGAATCAAACCCCTTTTTGAAGTGAAACTTCTTTAGAGTTGTTGTGATTTCTTGATGAAACGAATAAGCGAGTCCATAGAGACACAAACACGTAAATGTATAGGATTCAGCCTGCGTGAGAATGAGATAGAACATATTCGCGTAGCGTCCCCACTATCATCTACTAAGCATTTTCCACATGCATGCTCCTGTTTAGCGGGATAGTCAGTATATTTATATCTTGCTCCAGTTCCGAGCATTCTACTTGTTTATGTTAGTATGTGTTTAATACATCTGTTGTATATTAGAAAGCTTTAATATAAAGCAATCGTGTTGATTGTTGATGCATTTTTAATTGTGTGAATATTTTCATCTGCTTGACAAATTAATTTTACATTTTCTTATCAGAAGCCTGGAAGAAATTGCTTATAGCGATAAGGCCCCCATTGTAATGTATGTTAAGTTCGTTTTTGTTATTAATAGTGATGTACAATAAATTGTATAATAAAAATAATATCAGAATAAACATGAATGTATTCATTAATTTGTTTATTTTGAATCGCATAAAATATAAGACTCAAATTATTTTTTACATTATCTGTGTAATCAATAAATGCGTTACCTTAAAAATGCGCGTCGTTAGGTTTAGCAGCGGTATTTTTTGATAAAAGTAAATAAAGTTGAAATTAAGAAAAAAAAACATAGTATTTTTGGGCATAATTCTTAGTGTGAATTTTTTTCTAAACTTGTTTATTTTTGGCGGGCTCTCTTGTCACGCCGCGATCTACAGTCCAGGGTGATGTATTGCCCTGGACCGGTGGTCCGCCCCCCCTGTCGCCCCGGATAGCCCAACCCTAAAAAAAAGGGCCATTTTTTTGTGATGAAAAGTAATGAGGGTAAACACAGTATTGGGTAAAATGAGAACAGTGTATCGTCTGCCTTCATGTATTAGGTTAGAACGAGACATATGACATGCTCTGTCTTTCTAATTATGTCTAAATAATATTCGTGTTATGACGGAATAAGAATACAGTTCACTACTCCCTACCTTGCCTGTGGATGTCGTAAAAGACGACTAAAGCATTAAATACGCATATAACATCTATATAAAAGAACGAAAACTCGATATAAAACCCTATACCAACCTATCTGACCAATATGGTGTAGTAAGATCAATTACCTCCTATTATGGAAGAGACTCAAGCCCAGCTGTAGGACGTATATGAGTCGAGGTAATAATTAAACGATAAACACAATATATTCTATAAAAAATTTATTGATAAATAACTCTGAACAAAACTTTCGACTAGGTGAACCGATGTTGATGATTCATTTTTTATTTGGAAGCTGGTGTTTCCCGTAGACTACATTTCAGTTTCATTTCATTCAGTTGAAGTCGATTTTATGTCGGTTATAACATACTAGCAGTGCCCGCGACTTCGTCCGCGTGGAATAGTGACTTTGGAGGGTATAGTGACTTTCAGGATTTATTTATTTATTTCAAAACTTCTGTAGCCAAACGTTGAGAACGTTCAGCACTTGTTTCCCGTTGTCAATTAGACGAAGTTCGAGTTGTTTGTGAAGCCAAACGTTGTGTTCGTTCAACGTGTGTGTCTTGTTTATCTAGCGCGGTTTCGTTCAGCGATTTCTCGTTGAGTAGCCAACCTCTGCCTATTTTCATCCTCTGTCTCATTGCTGCGTATAAGTCGCAGTCGTTTTGCAGTGACAGACTGTCGAGAAAGTTGAGGTCATTTTCTAGGCATTTTGCAGAGGCTACCACCCCTTCGTCCCTCATGACCGCCCGCCACATCATACATGTGCGCGCAATCTATATATGTATATAAAAATGAATTGCTATTCGTTAGTCTCGCTAAAACTCGAGAACGGCTGGACCGATTTGGCTAATTATGGTCTTGAATTATTTGTGGAAGTCCAGGGAAGGTTCAAACGGTGAGAAAATATGGAAAATTGCGAGTAAAATCCTAAAATCAACAATTTTATTTTCCCTTACAAACTGTTGTTACCTGTCAAACATTTGATGTTCGTCCCGTCGGTTCGTCATTTTTGGCATAATTACATATAGATCTAGATTAAAAAAGGTGTTGGAATCGATAAAAAAGGCGGTATATTCAATAGCTAAACTACAATTCAACAAACGGGGGTATCGTAAAAGACGACCAAGGGATATAATATGCATATAATATCTATGCAAGAGAAGAAAATCTCGAAAAAAGTCTATACTAATACGTCTGACCGGCGTGGTATAGTAGGTCGATTTCCCTCCCATAGTAGAGGAGGCCCGAGCCTAACTGTGGGACGTGTATGGGTTGAGACTATGAAGATGATTTATCAACCGCCCACAAATAGTGTAAAGTTGCGGACTAAGGAAATATAACACTTGTCGTAAATTCAATTCCGTTGGATTATCAATAATTCTATTATCACGTATAAAACGTTTAAGGCCGAGTCCGGAGACCGCCTCAGCTTCAGCAGGATCAACAGCCTCCCCTTATTTCAAAATCCAGGGAACTGGCCAAACGCTATTCAAGCGCTGTACAGTCAAGGTACCACCAGATGCTTAAAGACCAGCACCAGCACCCATCAAGAGATGCTGGAAAGTGTCGAACGTGACCCCTGGGGTCGTCCTTATTGAGCGGCACTAAGTAGAGATTTCACTTTTTCTTCAGATCAATCAGTAGAAAATTATGGATAGTCTTGAATGTGACAACTGGGGTCGCCTCTGTTGCGGAGTGCTGATTAAGCAACGCCGTCCTCCCCTCGCCGAAATTTGCCACCCCGACCTCCCCATCAAGGTTGTCGAGGACCTTATTCCACCGCGGCAAGCCAAATTATTACTTTGCTGGACAGTAATCGGCAACCGGAGATGGGGCGCCAGTGGCGCATATACGTGTTAAATTTATCACTCTCCGGCCAAACGGTCAACCCAATGGGTGCTAGTACTGGTCCTTGAGCACCTGGTACCACATCTCTCTCATATAGACGCTTGAATAGCGTTTGGCCAGTTCCCTAGATGTTGCAAGGAGGAGAGGCTGGTGCCGAAGGTGGGACGGTCTCCGGCCTCGGCCACAAACATGTCGATATAATGGTATTATTGATAATAATCTACCTGGCTTGAATTTACGGAAAGTGTTATATTTCCTTAATCTGCAACTTTACACTATTTGTGGGAGGCTGATAAATCATCATCATAGTCACAACCCATACTCGCCCCACTGTTGGGCTCGGGCCTCCTCCACTATGGGAGGGAAAATGGCCTACTATACCATGCTGGTCAGACGTGTTAGTATAGATAGGGTTTTGTTCCGAGTTTTCCTTCTCTTGCATAGATACTAAATGCATACTATATCACTTAGTTGTCTTTTACGACACTCACGGGTGGTGAATTGTATTCTTACTTCGTCACCGCACGGATAATACTAAAACTAAACTGATAAATACTAAAACAAAATAATTACGAAGAAAAGGCGGTACGAATTTCGCCGGATCAGCTAGTACTTAATAATTACATGGCTACAACACTAATACTTACATTTTTAATATCGCGATATCTTTTGAAAGAAACGTCCGATTTTAATAATTCAAAAAGTTCTAGAAAGGTATTGAATCCGTCTTAAATATGAATAATTTACTTTAATAAGGATTAATACCAAGATACAAAATAAAGAGTTTTTAAAGCGAAGGCATTCTAATTATTTAAAAAAAATAAAGAAAAACACTTATTGTGAGATAACTACAGTAGTTAGATATATGGTGTCGCAATAGTTTTGTAGGCAATCTGGCAGCACGGCAGTGCCCCCGCCAGGTCGAGCAAAAAAAAAAATCGGGCAAAGTCACTATAAGTCACTATAAGAAGTTGTTAGGTTAGCTATTTACGTAATAACTTAAGAAGAAAGGTGCCTTAAGCAGGGACTAAATGAGTTAACCGACTTGGTATAACATGGATTTCACAAATTTTTATGGTAGAAGAATTCAGTTGCGAGGCTTGGCTTTTTTTTACAAGTCTTGTTTTTGATGGTATTATATTTTCTGCAAAGTTGTAGTACATTGTTTTGTTCTGTAATCAATAGTTTTCGCAGCACACGCGATGTAAGGTTTTTTTTGGGTCATTTTTTACACCTTGGGTTACATTATTGGACTTTTAGTACGGGTCCCTAATTTTTTTGAAAATATAATATAGCCTATAGCCTTCCTCGATAAATGGGCTATCCAATGCTGAAAGAATTTTTCAAATCGGATCAGCCGTTCCTGAGATTAGCGCGTTCAAACAAACAAACAAACAAACTCTTCAGCTTTATAATATTAGTATCATCATCATCTCAGCCCATATACGTCCCACTGTTGGGCTCGGGCCTCCTCCATAATGGAAGGATAATTGACCTACTATACCACGCTGGTCAGACGTGTTGATATAGGGTTTTATTTCAAGTTTTCCTTCTCTCGCATAGATGTTATATGTGTTTTATATCCCTTAGTCGTCTCGTACGATCACCCACAGGTAAGATAGGGGGTGGTGAATTGTATTCTTACTCCGTCACCACACGGAAAAATTTAGTATAGATTATTTAAAATAACATTAGTCTAAATGCATTTCTATCTTTTGATAAGTACCACACTATGGATTTGGAGTTTTATAATAATAACGAATTCTAACTCCATATTGCTGTATTAATTATTTTTCTGCTCATTCGTATTATCATTATTAATAATATGATTTCTGTTAATAATTAATTATACAAAAGCCCAAATTAGTTGATTGCCAAAACTAAAAATTTCTTTCTCTTTCTATTGTCTCATTTAATACTTATATTCGCCTGTTACTGGTACGAATATATACTAGTATAGTATACATTCTGTGATAAGAATATGTTACAATTTATGTTGAAGAATAATATCGATCGTTAAGTTTTAAATGATTTTATTTTTCCTCTGTAAAACATTATTAATAAGTGTTTACCAATGTTATATCTACCTTTTCTTAATTGTATTGCTATGAAAATAAAGAGTTTCAAAATCAATCATTAAAATACACGAATTATTTCATTAAAGGCAGTTAAATTTTAGGTGACATTCAAAGCAATTTTAAAATACTCGTTACTCGACAATTCCTGATGTTTACACGAATATTATACATAAGAAATAAAGCTATTTTATAGATTTTATCACGTTTGTATTTGATTATTACTTGGCTAACGTTTTGAACACATTTCAGTATTCATCACGCGAGAACTACGGTATTTTACGCCTTTGTTGGGCGTCATCGTTATTTTTATTGTATTATATTTTCGATCTAGATAAAGCCTTTGTAATAACTAAGACTTCGCTAGTGTTATTGGTAAGTATAATGGCATTTAACATATCAATGATGATAAGTGTCCTTTTCCATCAAACACATTGCAAAAGTTAGTATTTTGACCGGCCGGCTATCCTCAACCCTCCATGAATATATTGACCAACCATTATCAAATAAAATTAGCTAATATCAAACTCTTTGTCGTGTTGTACGACAACCACGAGCAATAGAAAGCTGGTAGTATACATAGCCGCCACCACAAAGCAATTATGATAAGTGTTATATAGATCGTTTTAAATGTTATCTTAATTTAGGTGGATTTGGTGAAAACCGTCATAAGATCTTGTAGTCCTTTATTCCATCTTGAAGCTATTGGTATTTCTGACTATCAAGGATCTGACCTTGATTTATATTGCGATATATTCTGAGTCAAGGCATAACTAGTATTAACGAATGACCTTCAAGAGTAAAGGAATACTTACCATAAATTACGTACATTCAGCTTCTTAACGGGGCTGTTACAAGAAATTGTTTGGTACACTTTACGCCAAATACATTGTACTCACTTCTATAACTCACTTACAAGGCTTCATGGAGTATTTAAAAGAGGCATGGGAACAGCAAAAACGTACGGCGAAAAATAAATTTGCAAATAAATTTGCGATTTTTTTTATGTATAAGTATAGTTACCGTTGAGTCTACGGTGTTTCTTAACGGGTTCTTCTCGTCATTAATTTTATGCTACTTGAAAATAATATTTGTAAACATGTTATTATTTCACAGCCAAATTATTAAAATTTAAAAGATATTTAATTTTGGCGGAATCCTAATTACTATTCTACGGAACCCCTAGGTTTCAGCAGAACACACTTTGGGAACCCCTGCCCTAATCTACCGTATAGAGTACCTACCATACCCTAGCCTTATACTGCTATTTAGAAGAAAATACCTACCTGTAGGGCTAAAAATACCTTCTATTGTACGATATATTTTTTAAACATGCAATTAATATACACAAGTGGCAGCTTTAAAGCAAACATTTGTGTATCGATTTTTTTTTGTAGAAGAATCGAATAAACAACACTTGCTTGGAAGCTATTAATTAGACCACTAATCTGATAGCTATTCGTGGGTTTTTATATTACGTAATTCGTTAATTACATCATGTTTTTTTTTGTAGAAGAATCGAATGAACAACAACGTGCAATTCACTACATGTGTGATAGTGTCATAATCGATACGCTTGATAAGTGAGTTGGCCCTTAATCGATACGCTTGACATGTGCTGTTGAAGATATCCCTAGAGAATGCCTTGCCTCTGAATAGTCGGCTAATTTTCTGACTCCCACAGATAAGCAAGAGCTGGTGACATATTGTAGTCTTAGTCCGTCACTCAGTGTAAAAGCTATAAGATGCAAGCCCACAGCTAGCTGTTTCATCGCCCGCGTGCAATACCGATTATGCCGCCTTTTTTTTTGGAAGATATACCGCGCCCAATCTGTTCGGGGCGATGAATGAGCGGCATGCGATCTCATAACCTATCGTATTCCCTCCCCGTTGTCATTGGACCATCAACTAGTATCGATTCCTTGACATCGAGGTAATTAAAAATCAAATACAAACGCGATAAAATCCGTAAAGTAGTTTTATTTAGGGGAGGACGTCGGTCAATGGGAGGGTACCCCCAAGGGGGGGTATTCCGTCGGGCCGACCACTGATGTCAAGTAACCCTACTCCGGTGGTCGGCCCAACGACGAAGGCGACGTGCAGGTGGCGGGCGGTGGGTTGCGCGAGTTGCGTGCTTACGCTCCTCTGTCGCCCCGGACGGAGTGGTGCGAGGAGCGCGTCGACCGCAACCCACCCAAAAAAAAAAGTAGTTTAATTTACAAATTCTTCATTTTAAAAATAGTCATAAAGTAATAAATATTTTCTATTCAACTTTTTATATATCCACTACATTTCATAAGCCTATAGACATCCACTATTGAATATAGGCCTCCCCACGTTTGCGAGGAAATAATGCCAAAATCGCCACGCTTGGTAAACGGGTTTGCGATCGCAGTAGGTGTTATAAGTTTTTTCCCAGGAGATAAGTTGCTGCCTACTCTCTTGGTGAGACCCTTAGCCGATTCTTACGACTCCCATGGGCAAGTAACGGGTGACGACAATTGTATTCTATGCCGTCGCCACACGGGCGTTTTTTTTTTATTTATTTAATTTACA
Source organism: Lymantria dispar (assembly GCA_032191425.1). NCBI lineage: Eukaryota > Metazoa > Arthropoda > Insecta > Lepidoptera > Erebidae > Lymantria > Lymantria dispar. Next base: position 15,401,961 of record CM063459.1, read on the forward strand.
AAAAGAAAATACATATTAATTGTTATTGTACCTTTAATTTTAAGTTTGTATAGGTACTCACATTCAAATAGCGAGGCCAATAAACATGTCTTATGATAGTAATTACGTCACATTATAAAAATAAATATACCTATATCTTATTTGACAATCTAGAAACAAAAAAAAAGAAAAGAAATAACAACAATAAATAATAAAAAAACAAATTTAAAGACAAAAGTAAGAAGCACGTATCTTAATAATAGCAGGCATATTTTCAATTAATTTTACTCGTATATATGTATATTTTTTAATAATATTTCTCTAACTTAACATCCCGCACTTTTATTCCAATACGGTCACTATTATAAATAAGGAAATTATGAGGAGAGCTATTTAAAGATTTATGACAAACACAACAACTGATATAAATAAGGGTATATTGGCTTTACAGGAATATTTTTTTTCTTTTTTTTATTAATAATTTTATTCCTAATAAAACATTTATTTTTTCATTTTAATCTTAATATCAGGTTGACCGAGCTTCGCTCGGAGTATTTTTGTAGCACTTATTTAGATATATATTAATAAAAAATAAAAAATAAATAATGAAAAATACATAAAAAATTACAAAAAGATAATAATAATAACACTGAGATTCGAACCGACGCTGTTTGATTGAAAACATACCAAAATTAAAACCTGTCACCTTCCCATCTGAGCTATCGTAACTCATGACGTTGCCAACTAAATTTGAATTCATATTCTTTTAAAATTTAATGTCATTGTTTCTTTTGCTAAAAACACGGTCAAAACAACATTTTCTATAAATAAAACCTAGCTAGATCGATTTTTTGGACCCGAAACCTCTGAGTATGCCAAGTTTCAACAAAATCGTTGGAGCCGTTTCCGAGATCCTGAATATATATATATATATATATACAAGAATTGCCCGTTTAAAGATATAAGATATCTTTCAACCTCAACGTCATGAGTTCCGATAGCTCAGGTGGGAAGGCGGGCGGTCTTAATTTTGGATTATGTGACATTTAAACAGCGTCGGTTCGAATCTCGGTGTTATTATTATACTCTTTTTGTAGTTTTTTTATATAATTTTCATTATTTATTTTTTATTAATATATATCTAAATAAATGCTACAAAAATACTCCGAGCGAAGCTCGGTCAACCTGATATTTATTATTAATTAGTGAATATAAATAATTTAAAATATTAGTGACTGCCATTTTATGACAAAGTGAAAAAGATAAGTAGAATTAAAATATAGGAATTGAAGCAATATAATATATTTAGTGCTCAGAAAATATGTGGTATTAAAAACACTTTTCCAAAAATTTCGTTTAGTGGCGATATTGGATTAGACGTGCGATCTGGACGAGCCCAATACACGGATCTTTTCATATGTAAACATTATTCATATTAGAATAAGAACAGGTAATGTGATATCAAAAGACGACACCTTACAAGATGCCCTGAACAAGGCATTGTTTATTCAATAAAGGTGTTTATTGTTCCAGTATCAACGGTAGACGTGGATGCAGTATTGGGTCGAACGGCTTCCTTGCCCTGTGACGTCACACCTGACACCAATGAAGACAGAGTATATATGGTACTCTGGTTCCGGAAGAGTGGAGGCAAACCTATCTACAGGTATTAAATGCTGTTATTTATTACTAAGAAATGCCCGCGGTTTCACCCGTGTAATTCCAGTTGCCGTAGAAATACAGGGATGAAACTCAATGATAATGTGGCTTTTCATTGATTTGATTCTTAGGGTTCCATACTCAAAAGGTAAAAACGGGCCCCTATTATTAGGGTGCCGTACCCAAAGGGTAAAAACGGGACCCTATTACTAAGACTTCGCTGTCTGTTCATCCATCCCTCTGTCTGTCACCAGGCTGTATCTCAAGAACCGTGATAGCTAGACAGTTGAAATTTTTATAGATTGTGTATTTCTATTGCCGCTATAACAACAAATACTAAAAACAACATTACTTTTTTTTTGCTCAATGGTACGGAACCCTTCGTGTGTTGAATTCGACTCGCACTTGGGCAATTTTTATTTTGAGTCTTTCAGCAAAAAGCAAAGCCAGTCTCTCGCAAACCATACGGAGGTGATGTATTATATTGCTTCGTCAACACACAGTAAAATATATTTTATTCATAAATATTACAATACTTTTGCTTTATTATGTTAGTTTTTTTTTAGTTTATTATGGTAAATACTAATACTTTTTTATCGATATAAAGAAATGATTCAGAGACAAAAATTAACGGGAAGGCTACTTCTATACCAATAAATAAAATTGAGAGATTTGAGAGTGTCTATTTGTAATGTCAAAATAATAGGCTTTTTCATGCTCACACGGTTATTTGCACGACACCTATGCCTAAAATACAGATTAAAAAATTTTCGTCTGTCTGTCTGTCTGTTTGTCTGTTTGTTCCGGGTAATCTTCAAAACGACTGGACTGATTTCAAAAATTCTTTCACCAATGGAAAGTTATAATATCAGGGAGTAAACTAGGCTATACTTCATCCCGGTATTCCCACGGGAACGGGAACTACGCAGGAAAGACGACTAAACCCGAAGCGAAGCGAGGGCGGGTTGCTAGTTTGAAATAAAATCTGATGACAACCCGTCCGATTAGCGTGATATTAGCCGATTTTATTTACATTGTAATGGAGTTTAATGCGCCATAATAAGTTATCTAAGCCTATACGATACCTAATATCATCATTATCATCTCAGCTCATATAAGTTCCAGTGTTGGACTCACTCCTCTTCCATAATGGGAGGGAAATAGACTTACTATACTAATCCAGTCAGACGTGTTGGCATAGGGTTTTATATAGAGTTTTTGTTCTCTTGTATAAATATAACTGCATATCATATCCCTTAGTTGTCTTTTACGACACCCACGAGCAAGAGACGGGGTGATGAATTGTATTCTTACTCCGTCACCACACGGAGACCCTTAATATATCAAATACACTTTAAATAATACACATAAATAATTTATCGAAACCTAAGCTGTGAAGCGCACAAAGATATTAAATTTAATAAAAAAATATATTAATAATAGATCAATCAGAGTTTTGGAGTTCGTTTTATGAACTAGATTGAAAATATTAAGATATTAGAAAAATAAAAATATATAGATAAAGCTTACAGAAAAACCTTTACGTCAAAAGTCCATAGCTACCAAGGGAATACCTATTAATGAACGTTCAAATCATCATAAAATTTCATCCTTGGCAACTAAGTAACTTTGAGGCTTTTGAAGGGGTAGATAAATAATAAAGTGAGGGTTACCGAACCTTTTAGGTTAAGGCTTTAGTACATCTAATGAATAATGTTAGTATGTTACAGACTTTTACATTAATCTCCTTCCATAGAAGCAATATCCCTTATCATTTCTGGTGTTTACGCGAGAATTACACGTTGTAAATAAAAGTATTTTTACGGATTTTATCGAAAGTGTCCGCCTGTGACCATGAACGCTATAAAGTGTTCGAAACGACGGGCAATTAAAAATCAGATTCAAATGATATAAAGGCCGTAAAAATAGTATTATTTACAATATCCCTTATATTTTCTATGACATACAAACGATTACAAAAACCAGATATTTGTAAGTTATAAAATATAAATATTAATTGCTACAATTAGAAATATTGATTTAAGAAGAAATATTGATTTATAATTTTTGGAGTAATTTCATATTGATTTATAAAATATCGAAATCATATTATGTATATGAAATATCAACGTACCTTAATGAATAAGTGAATATTATTTTTTTTTAGTTTTACGTGTATAAATAGTAGTAGTACCTGTTCCTGTGAAAAAAAAACGGGGGTAAAATATAGAGAATGTTACTCGCTGATAATGTAGTTTCATTGATGAAAGAATTTATAAAATCTTTCTATTTTATGCAGTGTTATCTGCGTAGTTCCTGTTGCCTTGGAGATAAAGAGATAAAATGTAGCCTGTGTTACTCGTTGATAATGTGGCTTTTCATTAGTGACAATATTTATAAAATCTTACTTCTTGTCGCAGTATAATCAGCGTATTTCTGCTGCTAAGGGCATACAGGAATCCAATATAACCTATGATACTCGCTGATGATGTAGCTATCTATTAGTGGCAAATTGTCATAATTATCTATTTATTTTTTAAGAGTTGCGTACGTATGTGCAGTACAGTGACCTTGTGCATTACGAAACGGTTCCGGCGTAGGCTCCATTAGGCTCCAATTGAAATGCTTCACTTTTGTGCGCGAACTTACCTTCTATACGTTATTATTCTAAGGTCTCCAGTTTGTATTATTCTATTATGTTTTTTGGTAAAACTACTTTACGGATGACGATGACTTGTTGAACGTGAGACATCTTAGTCCGCCCGTGACCATGAACGCTGCAAAGTGTTCGAAACCTCGGGCAATCAAAAATCAAGTACAAACGCGATAAAATCCGTAAAGTAGTTTTATTTAAAATGCGCAATACTCGCGTAAACATCAGAATCCATTATGTTCTTTGGTTTTAATTTTTTTTTTGTTAACAGTATTAAGTAATACTGAAATATTACAAATAATAAGACCCGGTGAACTAAGTATCATAATTTTGATATATCAATATGAATATCAATATTACAGACAATGTCTCTCATATTGGTTATCAGTGCAGTAAGCATGTAAGGTAGTTCGTCTTACATTTGATTTACTTCGACGACCTAAGTCTTCTCATTGGAATAGTAAACAATAAAAGTGCTTGCACAAATAATACGAATAAAGAAATTTCTATTCTTCTTTTTATGTATTGGCTATTAGTTATAAATATGAGCTATCGGTGCCAGTATCGAGTTATAATTTTCTTTTCATATTGTTAAATTTTTCACGTCTTTAGCCCCTTCATATTAGTCAACCATTGATTGGGTGCTGACAACCAAATCAATAATTCCTCTTGCAACTTTAGTTTAACTTGCAACATAAAAATGCAGTTCACTAATATATCATATTCACAACACTTCAGCATTTTCTTTTCTTTTTCTCTTCTATATTACATAAATTATTAGTTGTTTTTTAATACCATACTGTAAAGCGCTGAAATAATTACAAACATTTAAAAGTGTCATAAGACTTTAAGACATTCCCGTTAAAAAATCAAGAATATTCTGGCGTACTAATTAAAAATCTAAATTAATGTTACTATAACAAATGATCGACGTATTGGTTGGTTATCAAATATAATTGGTTACAAGCTACTTAAACAATATTCCTTCGTAGTAAACGATAAACGATTACGTAGATTTATAAATAATTAGCTAAAATTTTTTTTTAAATATTTTATGTGCTTCTAAGTTTACTCAGAAAGTAAATTTTGTTTACTATGTATCTTTAAGTTTAGGTTGGGTACTAATGAAATAAATTTCTGAACGCACCCATAACATGTTTGACAGGTAGGAACAGTTTATAAGAAAAAATACAATAGTTGTTTGAACTACATTCCGTGCAATTTCATTGTATTTTCTCGCCTTTTAAACCTTATTTGAACTAAAAATTAGGCAAATCGATTCAGCCGTTCTTGAGCTTTTGTGATTAACATACGGGAATTCATTTTTATAATCGATAATAAAAAAACGATTGCTAGTATCTGTTGCACTTTAATCGCTAGGCAACTTTTTATTATCAAACATTTGTTATCGAATTTGACTGAAGTATATCATTTTTCTAAAACGTCAACTCCTAAGACTTGCAGGTACTAGCAAAGTTGGTGTTAAATTTTCATATACTGATACTTATAAACTATACTAGATGGCGTCACTAAACTACGTTGTCTATCTACGATAAAAAATACTGAAATACTGTCAATAGATCAACATTGTCCGCGCCCCGATCAGCCAATCCCAGCAGTGACCACCGATGAGGTCGAATCGTTAGTCAGGGGTCTCAAAACCAGGAAAGCCCCAGGTTCGGACGGAATCTCAAATAAAGTCATTAAATTATTCCCCGCCCACTTGATAATTCTGTTGTGCTGCATCTTCAATGCAGCACTAAATAATAACATTTTTCCCGCGCAATGGAAAGAGGCCGTGGTAATAGGAATCCACAAACCCGGCAAGCGCCGTACCGAACCTAGTAGTTACCGCCCGATTAGTCTACTAAGAGGTCTAGGTAAGATCTACGAACGAATAGTTCTCAGTAGACTACGTACATTCGCCGAGGCTAACAACCTAATTCCCGACACACAATTTGGCTTCCGAGCTAAACACAGCTGCGTACAACAAGTTCACCGTTTGGTAGAATACACAAGTAGTCAGTTCATCATGAACAGATATACGGGTGTATTATTCCTAGACGTAGCGAAAGCATTCGACAAGGTTTGGCATGAAGGCCTAATCTACAAACTCTATCTCCTCAAGATCCCTCACTACTTAATTCTCATTATACATGACTACTTAAGTCATCGCAGCTTTCGCTACAGGGTGGAAGGGACGTTGTCGACCTCCCACCCTATCAAGGCCGGCGTCCCTCAGGGGTCGGTCCTCTCCCCATTTCTCTTCACGCTATACACTAGCGATATGCCCAAATTCAACCGGGTACATAAAGCGCTTTACGCTGATGACACCGCACTCTTTTGTGCTGGTAGATCCCCAACAACAGTAGCCAAGACTCTCCAAACAGCGGTTACCGCCCTAGCCAATTGGTTTAGGAAATGGAGATTAGAAATCAACCCCGAGAAGAGTCAGGCGGTCATGTTCACTAGACGAACTGCCCGTTCCTACTCTATCGATAGCATTCCCCCCCTTAAAATTTTCAACAAGCCGGTCACTTGGACCAGGCAGGCCAAATACTTGGGTGTGACCCTTGACGATCGACTCAGCTTCGCCCCTCACATAAAGCAAGTCCGCGCACGGGCAGCCTTTGTGATGGGCCGTCTCCACTGTCTACTCAACTCTAGGTCGCGTATGCCCCTGAGTAGCAAAGTCCGACTTTACACCACCTGCATACGGCCTATCATGACCTATGCCAGCGTGGTGTTCGCGCATGTTAAGCCACACAGGATCCACAGGCTACAGACACTACAAAATCGTTTCATACGCCGAGCTACGGGAGCACCGTGGTTCATACGAAACGTCGATCTCCACATAGACCTAGAACTGCCAACCATCAAGCAGTTTATGAAACGGTGCTCTCAGAGCTACTTTGACTCTGCCATGACACACCCCAACCAACTAGTGGTTGGGGCGGCTTCCTATAGACCCTCCAAAATCTCCTCCATCCGACGTCCTCGACGAAGGGGACGACAATATCACACTCGCTCAACAAAGAGCCTACACGGCCCGCGAGGCCTTAACAAATAAATATCCACGGTTCCGCCCTCGCCGTCGAGGTGCGAAACCGCGCCGCGCAAAAGTCACTACTAAAAACGTGGGCACGCCCACTTTGCCTCCAGCGACGCCCCAAGCTGAGGTCCGTTCCCCACAGGGAGAGCCCTTGGGCGATGTCGCTTAGCATACTTTTCTCCGGGTTGAGAGCCCTCAGCGCTCACCCATAGTCCGCGTCAAGCTGTCAAGGCCATCTGCAGCCAACAGCTGTACACACACAAAAAAAAAAAAAAAAAACATTGTCCGCGATGATAGACTGATTCAATGCATCACTAAAATATCAAATATGGGTATCATCATCAGGGCCCTCTGCTGGGCTCCTGGGCTCGAGCTTTCTCCACAATGGGAATGAAATTAATATGCCATACCCCACTGCTCGGATTGGCATGGGATTTTATTTAGAATTCTTCTTCTCTTGCGACACTCGACACCAACGGTGAACAAAGAAGGGTGGTGAATGAAATTCAAGATAACATCGTTAGTTATATAATACTTTATAAAAAAATACAACTCAATTTTCAGCATTACCATCATCATCATCATCATCATCGCAGCCCACATACGTCCCACTGTTGGGCTCGGGCCTCCTCCACAATGGGAGGGAATTTGACCTACTATACCATGCTGGTCAGACATGTTGGTATAGGGTTTCATTTCGAGTTTTCCTTCTCTTGCACAGATGTTATGTGCACATTATATCCCATAGTCGTCTTATACGACATCCACGGGCAAGATAGGGAGTGGTGAATTGTATTCTTACTCCGTCACCACACGGACAGCATTACCATATTAATTAATTTTAATATCATATGTCCATTAATTAATCACATGATTAAAAAAATCACGAATTCAGAGTTAAACTGTATCAAATTATTAAATTCTGAACACTCTTCCTTGTTCATTATTCGCATAATGTATATATAGGTAATTATGAGGGCTTGTGAAATGATGGGTATTTTTTTTTATTATATAACTAGCAACCCGCCCTCGCTTCACTTCGGTTTCTGGCGCCTTATCCCCGTTGTTCCCGTTCCCGTGGGATTACCGGGATAAAATATAGCCTAGTTTACCCCCTGATATTATAGCTTTCCATTGGTGAAAGAGTTTTTGAAATCGGTCCAGGCGTTTTGAAGATTCCCCGGAACAAACAGACAGACAGACAAAAAAATATAAAGTGTATTTTAGGCATATGTATAGTGCAAATAACCGTGTGAGCATGAAAAAAGCCTATTATTTTGACATTACAAGCAGACACTACAATTCTATTTATTGGTATAGATATTTTCTGATGGTGACGGAGTAAGAATACAATTTACCACCCGCGTCCCCGCGGGGACTCTTCATCATTATCATTTCAGCTCATATACGCCCCACCGTTGGGCTCGAGCGTCCTCCACAATAAGAGAGAAATTGATCTTACTCCATGCTGGTCGGACAGCTTGGTATAGGCTTTTGTTTCGAGTTTTACTTGTATTGCATGGATATTTTATATTACTATATGTCTTAGTCGTCTTTTACAACACCTATCTATACCAATAAATAAAATTGGAGTGTCTGTTTGTAATGTCAAAATAATAGGCTTTTCTTATGCTCACACGGTTATTTGCACGACACCTATGCCTAAAATACAGATTAAAAAATTTTTGTCTGTCTGTCTGTCTGTTTGTGCCGGGCAATCATCAAAACGGCTGGACCGATTTCAAAAATTCTTTCACCAATGGAAAGCTATAATATCAGCGCGTAAACTAAGCTATATTTAATCCCGGTATTCCCACGGAAACGGGAACTACGCGGGTAAAATGACTAAAACCGAAGCGAAGCGAGGGCGGGTTGCTAGTAAACAATATATGTTATGGTAAATTGTATTATAACTCTGTCATCACACGATACTGACACACATTACATTAAAACTCAAAAAAAAACAATTTGTGAATCGAATCCATAGCACTGGTATAATAGATCGGCATCTTAACTACTACGTTATATGAAAATGTAATAAGACTCAGGTTAAAATAACTTGATTAGATCACTTTTACTCTTAGCAAGGGGCTTTGCAGGAATATCTTTGGACTTCACAAATCGTCAATTGCAATTTCCTTAACGAGCATCATGATGTCTTAAGTGTATTTCCTTGTAGGTGTGTTCCTAACAGTAATTGGATTGGTTGTGCTCGGCTTCCGTTCATCCGTTTAAGGTAGCACTGAATGGTTCATTAGGCCTGACTTGACACTGCTAATTAAATACATATTCACAAAGTTTTTAGATCCGACATTTTTAAACTGATATATGAATTTCGTCACTTGAAAATGTATAATACCGTAAAATGATAAACGTTGAACTTGACGAAAGGTTCTTTACGTATACATAAATATAGAAAGAAAGAAAATATAACATATGTTCACGACAGTACTATAAACTATTTATTCATCGCTAATCTTACAGGAGATTTTCCGTGTGTTGACGGAGTAAGAATACAATTTACCACTCCCTATCTTACCCTTGGGTGTCATAAAAGACGACTAATAAGGATTAAATATGTATGTAATATCTATGCAAGAGAAAACTTGAAACAAAACCCTATATTAACACTGACCAGCGGGGTATAGTAGATCAATTGCCTTCCTATTGTGGAGCAAATGATTGAAGGATAACGATACTCTTAAAAGTTGACGATCACAGTCAATATTCTAGATATTCTATGGAGGCTGTTGTCCATTCTCGTAGTGATACCTTGATTAGACTTTAAACGACTTATGTGGTTAAGTCGCTGGTAACAAATTGTATCGTTAAACCGTCATCTTAACACAGGGGGAAAGTATTATACATGTTTTTATATAGGCATATGCAAAGCTGCCTTGTGGTGACGGAGTAAGAATAATATTGAAGGATCTACTTGCGGTAGCTGCGTGGAGCGGGTCCCTTCCTTCCCTCCATAGTGGTTGAGGGGAGTGATGGCTGCTGTAGTAGTTAACTTGTGATCATGCCACTTATAAGGACAGGTCCAGCCATAATCGTTTGAATTATATTACGTATCTTGTGGTTTGAAGAACATTACACTGGAGCTAGTACTTATAAGACATGTTGTACACAATATTATGGCTAGTAAGAAAAAAAAATAAAAATAATAGACAAGCCCCTGGGTTTCTTGCCGGATCATCTCAGTAGCAGTCGCGTTCCGATCCGGTGATATTTTATTTTGTTAACTTGTCAATATGTTAGTGCCCTCTCGGGGTTTATGGGTAATTAATTTGAATTCACCATCCGTTCGCTTACCCGTCGGTATCGTATAAGATGACTAAAAGATTAACATATAACATCTAAACAAGAGAAGAAATACTCGAAATAAATCCTTACACTAACCCTCCTATTATGGAGACCAGAGCCCAGCAGTTGGACTTATATGGGCTGTAATGATGATGATGTATGCAAAGAATAGGTATATTAGGAACAACTGAATATTTTTTTATAAGAATACCCGAACACAATCCTTGTTTAGCAAAGAACTGCCCAAAAATATATATTAGCGCAAATTACACCCAGATTCAAAATAATACGCGAAGTATACTGCACACGTGCAGGCTTTAGAATGAACTATCCACTGCTGTGTTCTCTAAGCGCTATGACATGTCCTTCTTTAAATGAGGTTTAAGAAGATTATCTTCCTCACGGCAAAGATACATGCGTATGTATATATACATGCGGCAGTATCATATATCAGCAGGTGTGCTGCTTGCTCGTGAGCCACCAAAAAAAAAAAATTGTACAAAGAATTGTCCTGAATGGGATTGAACTTATGACACTCGTCACATACGATATCATCATATCCTGCTCCTATCCCAATTACTTGGCATCGATGCATTATGCAAAAAGCGCATAACTTCTCTTTTAACTTACATAATAAGACATCATGCAAAAAAATGGCAACAGTTTTGTGACCGGCCGCCTATTTGACCTCAATCTTCCTTGGGGATGTTATTGTTAACTAGATGGCATCAAATGGAATTAGCTCGATTTGGTCGAATTAAAGCTCTTAGTCGTCTTTACAAGACCCACGAACAATGTAAGGGGTGATAGAATTGGTTACCTCTAACCTCACAGTAAGCCACTTCACCATCTATAAAGTGAACATGCTGTATATATTAATGGAAACATGGTGAAATAATACTAATTATTAATATACAAATAAATAATTAATTATTAAATATATTTTGCATCAAATATATCCTTACTAATATTATAAATGCGAAAGTAAGGAGGTTTGTTTGTTTGTTACGCTTTCACGCTTAAACCACCGAACCGATTTCAAAAATTATTTCACCAATGGAAAGCTATAATATCAGGAAGTAACATAGGCTATATTTTACCCCCGGTGTTCCCACGGGAACGGGAACTACGCCACGGGTAAGGCGACTGAAACCGAAGCGAAGCGAGGGCGGGTTGCTAGTATTTAAATAAAACTATTATGATTGTTCGACGTTTCGAACACTTTACAGTGTTCATGGTTACGGCGAACGTCAGAATCCGCACAAATGCGATAAAATCCGTAAAATAGTTTTTAGGGTTCCGTACCCAAAGGGTAAAAACGGGACTCTATTACTGAGACTTCGCTGTCCGTCTGTCCTTCTGTCACCAGGCTGTATCTCAAGAACGGTGATAGCTAGATAGTTGAAATTTTCACAGATGATGTATTTCTATTGCCACTTTAACAACATATCATCATCATCATCATCATCATCGCAGCCCACATACGTCCCACTGTTGGGCTCGGGCCTCCTCCACAATGGGAGGGAATTTGACTTACTATACCATGCTGGTCAGACATGTTGGTATAGGGTTTCATTTCGAGTTTTCCTTCTCTTGCACAGATGTTATGTGCACATTATATCCCATAGTCGTCTTATACGACATCCACCGGCAAGATAGGAAGTGGTGAATTGTATTCTTACTCCGTCACCACACGGACAACAAATACTAAAAATAAAATAAAATAAATATTTAAGGGGAGCTCCCAAACAACAAACTTAATATTTTTACCGTTTCTTGCTCGATACTAATAACGGTGACATGTAGACGCTTCAACTATTCACAGAATATTTGGTTTTATGTTCTCTTTAAATATAATTAATTCCACCACTGCGATTGCGACGAGGACACAGCGCGCCATACGCTCGAGGCCTGCGCGGCTTGGGCAGTGCAGCGCTGTGAACTCGTCGCAATCATCGGTACAGACCTGACGCTACCGGCTATCGCTAGGGCGATGGTCGACAGCGTCGGGAATTGGGACGCGGTCGCAGCCTTCTGCGAGACAGTGATCTCGCGGAAGGAAGCAGCGGATCGCCTGCGTGAGGAGCGCAGCCACGATGAGGAGATCCGCCGCCGGCGACTGGGGCGGCGTAGGCGCAACTACCTGCGCCTCATGCCGCCCTAGCCGAGGCCGCGGGTGACGTGACCGGGAATTAGTCCGTCACCCGCCGAGAGGCCGACCGCGTGAGGAAAGACCGACGTCCTCCCCGAGGGGGGGACGTCGGTCGATGGGAGGGTACCCCAATAGGGGGTATTCCGTCGGGCCGACAACTGATGTCAAGTAACCCTGCTCCGGTTGTCGGCCCAACGACGAAGGCGACGTGGTTTTCGGGTGGGTTGCGGGAGTTGCGTGCTTAAGCCCCTCTGTCGCCCCGGACGGAGTGGTGCGGAGGCGCGCCGACCGCAGCCCACCCACAAAAAAAAATATATATATATAATTAATTAAAATAAAATAAATAATGAAGGGGACTCCCATACAATAAAAGAGGTTTTCGCCGTTTATTTAGATAATGGTACGGAATCCTTCGTGAGCGACTCCGACTCGTACTTGGTCGGTTTTTATTTTTTTTAATGTGTAATGCTCGCGTAAGCATCAGTAATAATTATGCATTATATATACTTGTTATATCATGTGGCTATTTCCTAGCGTCTATTATTTTATGTGTTTCCATTAAAATAAATTTATGAATTTAAAACTAAGATAAGACACCATAATTTGATCTTCATAAAAAGTATTTTAACTTTCCGCTTTATCTATTTATAACGGCTTTTGTATCTTTACAGTAAATTATAATTGCTATTTTACAGCAGCAACCGGTGAAAAGGAATATCGCACGGAGATAATACCGTCATAAAATACGTGTTTAAATTGTTAAATTTACCTGCGAACAGCAGGGTGTACAATCATCTCTTTGAAATCTTCTTGCTTTATAAATTAGGATGAAGGTTGGTAGATGTCTCTCCGGAAATTGAAAAACTTCAGTGTTTGGGACCTTCTTTTATTCTAGAATTTGACAGTTTTTAAAGGGAAAATTTAGACGCGGGCCATGTGGCAATTTACGCAATCTTATTAAATTGGGTTGGACGTGATTGTATTAGAAATTTGCCTTCACCTGGTCTTTGTAAAATATTTTACATTCTATTCAATTAAAGAGCTGATTTTAATCTATACCAATAAATAAAATTGGCGTGTCTGTTTGTAATGTCAAAATAATAGGCTTTTTTCATGCTCACACAGTTATCTACCCGATACAGGCAGGATAATTAATAATAATAATTATAAATGTCTGTAATAACGATTACTTGTTGGACGTGAGACACCTTAGTCCGCCCGTGACCATGAATGCTGCAAAATGTTCGAAACGTCGGGCAATCATAAATCAAATACAAACGCGATATAATCCGTAAAAGTAGTTTTATTTACAATGTGTAGTGCTCGCGTAAACATCCAGATATCATAAGACTAGCGTAGTCTAACCACACGATATAAAATCAATAAGTCGTATTTTACGACACCCCCAAGAAAGGTTAGGTTAGGTTATTTGTATGGTATCTGCATGTATCTTTTTCCCTATGGTGACGAAGGATATCCTTACTAATATTATAAATGCGAAAGTAAATTTGTTTCTTTGTTTGTTTCGCTTTCACGCTTAAACCACCGAACCGATTTCAAAAATTCTTTCACCAATGAAAAGCTATAATATCGGGGAGTATTATAGGCTATATTTTATCCAGTATTTCCACGAGAACGATAACTATGCGGGTAATGCGCCTTTTCAGTCGCATTACCCGCATACCTCCGAAGCGAAGTGAGGGCGGGTTGCTAGTATATATATATAGTATATAGTAGAATTTATTGTTTTCTTTACTCGAATTATATATAAATACACAGATACCGACCTACAGTGCCAGTGTTCTGGGTTCGAATCTCACGCAGGACAATTTGTGCGATACACAAATTATAGTTCTGAGTCTAGATGTAATATATGTTGATTAATTATATGTCTGTAAAGGGCCCCGCAATACAAGGATTATTTCCTTAGTGCAGGATTAATGTCTTTAAAAAATATACCTACTACAACTTTTTACTAATGATATTACGACTGTATGTCGTCAGAGTTATTACAACTACATATCGTCAGTGAAGAGTTTTGCGATAGCACAAGTTCTGGATTGCCACCACGCCATGGGCGATTTGAACCTAATACGGCTCTAACCTTTTTTTTTTGGGGGGTGGGTTACGGTCGGCGCACTCCTTGCACTACTCCGTCCGGGGCGTGACACGTCGCCTTCGTCGTTGGACCGATCACCGCAGCAGGGTGACTTGTCGTCAGTAGTCGGCCCGACGAAATACTCCTTGAGGAGTACCCTCCCATCGACCGACGACCCCTTTCGAGGAGGACATCGGTCTTATGTATGGTATGATATATGTTTATGGTATTAACCCTTTTTTACTCGTGGGTATTTCCTGTGTGGTGACGGAGTAAGAATATAGTTCACCACCCCCTCTCTAAACTCATGTGTGTCGTAAAAGACGACTAAGAAATACTATAGCGTATATCTTCTATACTATAATCCGCATAGGGTTATATTTCGAGCAACACGCCTAATCAGCGTGGCATAGTAGATCAATTTCCCTCGTATTGAGGAGGCTCGAGCCCAGCTGTGGGACGTATATGAGCTGGCTTGATGATCGACAGTAAATGTCTCACCTTGCATCACAGTCGCCTTCTGCAGCCATAGTGACATACGTTGACACCTTATTGATATGGTTGAACTGGAAACTCACTCTGAAACAAGTTTGATTACGCTTAAACTTAAAAAGAAGTCTGTATCATGTTTCACATTATTAGCTTATATCTTTCATTGCAATTTGCAATGTCATATTTTCGCAAGTAATTTTTTAGCTAATAAACTGCTCAAGAGTGACGTGTGTTGCCATAACACATGTTTAGAATTACCACCCTTCAATGGGCGATATCAAAATATCTACCCAAGAGATGGAATATTGTAAATAAAACCAGACGGAACAGCGTGGTCAGGCCGATTGGTATAGGGGTCAGTCAAATTTCTTCCTATTACGTAGAAGGCTCAGGCTAACAAAGGAACGTATATGAGCTTAGATTCTAATGATGATGATATATCTTATTGTAAGGCATAATTTTTAATCAAAGTAAGCAAAATTCGCGTAAACATCAGGAATCCCACAGGATACTTGACGTTTATGCGAGTATTAGACATTGTAAATAAAACTATTTTACGGATTTTATTGCATTTGTATTTAATTTCTTTTTGCTCGACGTTTTGAACACAGTGTTTGTGGCATGACCACATGATTGGCCAACGTTTCGAACACTGTAGCGTTCATGGTCACGGGCGGACTAAGAAGTCTCACGTCCAACAAGTCATCGTTATTACGGAGATTTATATCTACCTGCTTTATTATTATTTTTTTTTGTGGGTGGGCTGTGGTCGGCGCGCCTCCGCACCACTCCGTCTGGGGCGACAGAGGGGCTTAAGCACGCAACTCCCGCAACCCACCCGAAAACCACGTCGCCTTCGTCGCTGGGCCGACCACCGGAGCAGAGTTAACTTGTCGTCAGTGGTCGGCCCGACGGAATACCCCCTACTTAGGGTACCCTCCCATCGACCGACGTCCCCCCCTCGGGGAGGACGTCGGTCTTTCCTCACGGGGTCGGCCTCTCGGCGGGTGACGGACTAATCCTCGGTCACGTCACCCGCGGCCTCGGCTAGGGTATATCTACCCGCTACAGATATTAGTTATTAAATTCCGACCCACATTTTGGTACATATTTATTACTAGTACAAGAAGATATAGAATCATTTCTGCTGTAAAATGTTCAAAGCGTGGTCGGACAATCCAAAATCAAATACAAACTCGATAAAATCCGTAAAGTAGAAGAAGGTACCTTGACATCTCTTTGTCCTATTAGTCAACTCAATATGGGATTTGTATCAAAATTTCAATATCATGTTATCTATTTATATCACCAGTGATTTCTTATAAGATGCGCAGGCAAGTTTTTAATGTATATTATTATCATCGGTGGCCCCCCGTCGTAAGATTAGAGCAGGTATAGTGGGCTATGAGGCACCAAAATAACTGCCAAGTCACTTTAATTTTACTATTACACTACACAAATAATATCTAACTCATAGAAGCTAACTCCGCGCACAAAATTTGAAGCATTTAAATTGGAGCCAGAAATGGCTCCCTAGATTGGACCGTACCGTAATGTAAAAAATCACTGTGTAGAGGCAATCCTATTGTATAGTGATGTGCGTGTGTATGCGTGTAATCGCTTGTACGCATGTAGAATTTTTGGCTTCACGTTTTTGATCGCTTAAGTACCGACATTATCCTTCTATACGTTATGATTCTAAGCAAATAATACTATTTACCTCGAAATATAAAGCCTAAAAAAGAGTCCACAGCTTTAAAAACAGTCAGAAATTTTAGAGAAATTCTTTATTATTGTTGTGTATACTAATCCATTTCATTATAATTTTCAGTTTAATTAAACAATTTGATAATCTTGTTGCAGTTTCGACGTGCGAGGACGTTCATTTAATAAAGCACTACAATGGTCAGATCCAGGTGCATTTGGCCCCAGAGCATACTTCGCGACAGTCGCAAGGCCAGCAGCGCTAACACTAAGTTCTGTACAGTTGGACGACGAAGGTGTCTACCGGTGTAGAGTAGACTTCAAAAACTCACCCACTAGGAATTTTCAAATCAGACTAACAGTCATTGGTAAGGATTTTAAAATATGTTTTTTGTTCATCACTAGACAAAGTCTGCGTGTGGTGACGGAGTAAGAATACAATTCACTACTCCCTATCTTGCCCGTGGACGTCATAAAAGACGACTAAGGGATATAAGATGCACATCTTCGCAAGAGATAGAAAACTCGAAATGAAACCCTATACCAACATGTCTGACTAGCAGGCCAACAGTGGGGCTTATGTGGGCTGCTATGAAATGATGATGACTAGACGAATTAGAATATGTTATAATAACTAGATTTGCTCATCGGGTATTATTACATCGACCTGAGACAACTCCATCTGATACCGTCAGTTCAACATTCCCAAGGAGGATTATTAATAAAAAAAACATTCTCGGTCCAAGAATCGAACCCGAGATGCCACGGACTGCAGTTGCAGACCGTAATATCTTCCACAAACAAAACAAAAAAAAAAACCGTAATATCTTAGAATATATTAGTAATTTAAAATAGAAGAAATAATACCATTCCGTGTGGTGACGAAGTAAGAATACATTTCACCACTCCCTAACTTGCCCGTGGATATCGTAAAAGACGAATAAGGGATATAATACGCATATAACATCCAGGCAACAGAAGGAAAATTCGAAGTAAAACCCTATACTAATCTGTCTGACCAGCCCCTGGTGGTATAGTAAGGTCAATTTCCTTCTTATTGTGGAGGAGGCTCGAGCCCAAGAGTGGGACGTATATGAGCTGAAATGATAATGATGAATATTAGATCTTTAGAACCTATTAAGTTGATCCGTCTAATACTATAAGTAAACGAATGAAGATCGATTGTAAAATTGGGTCATGAGTTCCTAAATTCATTTTCATTAGAAACTCTACAGGAAAAATGAATAATATTTTATCCTCAAGCCTAAATTTTAACTCTTAATCTCATGATTGGTCTTAGAATAATGACTCATAGAAGCTCAATTAGCGCACAAAATTTGAGGCATTTAAATTGGAGCCAGAAATGGCTCCCCACGCTGGATTGTGACAGGCAATTCTATTGTATAGTGGTGTGCGTGTGTACGTGTGTAATCGCTTGCACGTATTTAGTATTTTTGGCTTCACATTTTTAATCGTTTAAGTGCCGACCTTATCCCTCTATACATTATTATTCTAATTAATCGATATTAAATTCATATACCTATGAATTAACGCTAACACAAAATTAACTATCAAATATTTTATAAAAAAAAAATATATCAAGTATGAAAATAAGACGATTAACGACAAATATTAGTCAAACAAAAAGGAATTATTAGGTATATTAAATCAAAATTTCATGAAACGGCAACTGGGAATCAATTTAGTCATTACGGATAAATCGCGGTAGGCACGCGGTCGCTTCGTGATGACATCGCTCAGACATTTTAATTATGAACTGTCGACTCGGGATTGGCAAGGTTGCTCAGCTGGCTCACTGATAAAAACGTTGCTCGCCGACGATGACATAGATAAAATCTGCAGGGGACAGGATAAAATTAAAAGGAAATTTGATTTGAATAGATCAAATTGTCTGAACTTTATCAGTCCTCCGTAGATCCCTTTATTTTTCTATTAAACGACGTTAAAAAGGATCACAAATTTATGAGATAAATATCGTTGTGTATACAATAAAACGGTTTTTATTAATACGATGTAGCGTCGTGTTTTTCCATCGTTATTTACCGTTTCCACTATTTATATTGACATGAATTATTGGTATTTCATATGGCTGTTAATGCATTCAGTGAATGTATTATATTAATCACTTTATCCGTCGACATTTCTGTTGTAGAATATCTGAAAATTAAAAAGTCATAGGCGCGTAATAATTTTACATACATATCTACAAACCATATATTCTATAGGCATATAGCCTATAGAATATATATTATGCAGATAAAGAAACAAATTCATAATAAATTCTCTTTAAAGTGCAGTATTATCGCAGCTCAATACGTCCCACTGCTGGGCTCGAGCCCCCGCTTTAATGGAAGACAAACCGACCACTATAGCACGGTGATTAGACGGGATGTTATAGAGTTTGATATCGCGTTTTTCTTATGTATATGCATATGATATTCCTTAGTCGTCATTTATAACACTTACAGCGAGATAGGGGGCTGATGATTTGTATTATTACCCCGTCACCACTTGGAAAGATAAATACGAATAAAAAATTCAAATATAAGAATATATGGAGAAAGAATAGAAAAATATTTGATACCAGTATTTTTAAATGAGCTTCCCGACAACTTACAACAAATATATAAAACAAATTGTAAACTATTCAAAAACAAACTTAAAAATTTTTATGTAACCAGTAGCATTAATTAGTAGGATGAGTTACAAATTACATATGCATGTAAAATGTATATAACTATTAGAATGTAAATGTATATAACGACTCACCGTAACCCAGACAAATCCCTCACGGTTTACGTGGTACGGATCACGTCATTATATGTATTTAATGAGAATTTTGGAAATAAATTAATAAATAAAGCTGCGGGGGCAGCTACTATTACTATATACATTTAAAGTAAACTACCGTTAAGCTTTCAAAGCAATTACCCCATTCAAGGTGACGAAAGACGAAGGCAAAGGAGATGAGGGAAGTAAATTTCTTTTGCGCAGAACAAAGCATTTAAAAGTAAGCCTACATCACATATATGCAACTCCATTGAAATCCATTAGTCTGCTCGCGCCGAGAGGTAATTTGCAAGGAGCCTTTTGTTAGTAAAGGGACTGTTCACACAAAGAACTCTCTTACTTACGTAATCAGGCATATTCATAACATCATAAAATATCCAATTACCATTCAGGGCGGCGGGTGTTCATTAATGGCCTCAAATAATAATCAAATCTGGCGCGCAATATCGTGAATGATCGAGCCCCCAATTTTCATTCCATATTGATTATTATTATCAAGATTATAGGTAGAATGTTTATATGAACTGTTTTTGTTATAGTACCGCCACATCAAATGTTGATGTATGACAAATCAGGAGCTGATGTGACTGGAGTCGTGGGTCCTTTGGAAGAAGGATCCGCATTAGTATTGGTGTGTGAAGTACGTGGAGGTAAGTGCAATAAACCGTAATATAAGAGGTCATAGAATTTGCCTGTTAACATTTCAAATTAATGTTTAAAACTATTCCAAATACTTTAAGCCAGTACTTTATTATTCATATTTTAAAACAAATAAGTAAAAAGTGTTTAATTATTATTTATATAACCATTTTTATAATTTATCGATTGAGCAAAACATTCAAATTTTTATATAAAACTAGCATCGGTTTGAGCAACATAATCGTCTATTTGGTAAAAAATTTGCAACAATTTCTCATATTTTTCTTTCTGAATTTTGTTTATTTGACACTATCAGGTGACAGAAAAATGGGATATATTGTGTAAATATTGGATGTCGTAAAAAATGATTACGAAATATGATAATATAGGGATAACATTAATGCAAAAGAAGGAAAACTTGACATTAAAATATAAGACAATTTAGATAACCGACTACGAAATATGATAATATAACGATAACATTGATGCAAGAGAAGGAAAACTTGACATTAAAATATAAGACAATTCAGATAACCGACCAACATGGTACAATATGGTTTTAGAGGAATACAAAAAATATAATAATGTCATTGCAATAAGAACTAAGATTAGATTATGTATGTGCAAGAGTAGATTAATATTATGTACTAATCTCCTTCAATGATATTAATAATGATGCCTTGCCAATGATGAAAAATGATTTATGTAGTCCCATGATTATAATTTTTATTAGCCCCAATTTTTATTCAATTAAATCCCAATTTAATTAAAAATAATTTTTACTTTCTTTTTGGGGAGCGTCGCGGTCGGCGCGCTCCTCGCACCACTCCGTCCGGGGCGACAGAGTGGGGGAGGACGTCGGTCTTTCCTCACGCGGTCGGCCTCTCGGCGAGTGACGGACTAATTCCCCGGTCACGTCACCCGCGGCTTCGGCCAGGGCGGCATGAGGCGCAGGTAGTCGCGCCTACGCCGCCCCAGTCGCCGGCGGCGAGTCGCATAGTCGCGCGCGCGGCCCGTCGCCTCTTTTTGCGAGATTACTGCCTCGCAGAAGGCTGCATCGCCCTGGCGATGGTCGGCAGCGTCAGGTCGGCACCGATGATTGCGACGAGTTCACGACGCTGCTCTGCCCAGGTGGTACAAACCCCGAGCGTATGCTGCGCCGTGTCCTCGTCGCAATCGCAGTGGTGGCAGGACGGTGTACTCTCCCTCCTAGCGACCGTGTACAGGTATTTGGCGAAGCATCCATGCCCCGTCAAAACCTGCACCAGTCGGAAGGAGAGCTCCCCGTGTCGCCGATTAAGCCACTGCATCAGCACCGGCCGGAAGGCCTCGACCGTCCAGACACCGTATCGAGGCCTCTCCAGCCGGACTGCCCAACGGGCAATGACGTCTCGGCGGGCGTCGACGCGCCAGGCGGTGAGTGATTCCTCAAAGATACCACACTGCCTTCCGCTCGCACCCCCGACACGCGCCCCGATACAAATCAGCGAGCATTTCCGCCTCCAGGTCACACGGGGAAGTCCCGGCCAATAGGCACGCTGCTTCAGTCGCCACCGTGCGGTACCCGCGTATGGCCCTGATCGCCATGGCCCTCTGTGGTCGCCACAGAAGAGCCCTGAGTCGGGCGGTCAGGGACCCCGCCCACACCAGTGCGCCGTACAGTGCCATCGACCGTATGACCCCCGCGTACAGCCGTCGGCATGCAGCGCTCGGTCCGCCCTCATTCGGCATAAGCCAGGATAGGGGGAGACGCCAAGCCGACGAGCCGCGTAACGAGCCTGCGAAAATGCTCCCGAAACCACCAATGCCCGTCGAGCACCAGGCCTAAATATTTCATATAGGCCCGAATGCTGATTTTAACCGAATGGACGGTGGTCGAGACGTCGATGGGAGGGCCTATGCGGGGCCCATGGAACAAGAGGGCCTCCGTCTTGTCCATGGCCACCCTCAACCCCAATGCCTCGATCCGCCTGACGATCTCTTTGGTGCTTAGAGTCGCCAGGCTTGCCGTCTTCTAGCGTCCCACCGCGGATTGTGACGAGCGTGTCGTCGGCGTAACAAATCACGCCCAGCCAAAATAATCTTTACCTTATATGTAATTGAAATTCGACCGTAAATATAATATCATTCTCATTATCTAATAACGTCAAGGATATATTTAGAAAGGATATTGTTTCACATTTTTATTTTATTTTAATAAAAGCAAATGCTGTTTGTGAAATCCCCTTTTCACATGACAGACTTTATTACCAAAGGTGCGTGACAGAAAGCTTTTCATATCATAGGTATTTTGTACGCCCACGTAAAGCTCAACAGTCAGGAGCCACGTATTGGCGTTCTATAAACTCCGGGTCACCGCTCAAAAGTTTAATATCATAATACCCTATACATATATGTATCAAAGTTACATATACATATGTATATGTATTTACAAATTGCTTATTTATGTTATGTGTAAAGAGGAATTGATTATGTTCACACGTTTAATGTATTTGGTTAGCCGTAAAAATCAGTAAGACATGACTAAGATGGACTAAGAGTCCTCTTAAAAGGCGGTAAGGTCTCGAGGCAGCTTATGTAGCCACAAGTGTACTAGACTTATTATCATTATTACCTATTTTATTTTCAAATTACTAACTAGATCTAATCTTAAACTTATAATTATTTCCCGTAGAACTCATAAAATACGACAGCATGTAAAATAATACTAGAATAGCCATTACGGCTGTTCTAGTAGTTATCTCGTCATCGGATGCCGCTTGTGGGAAGTCCTTTTTTTCGTTTTTATAATGTTTAGAAAAATAAAAATTATCCTATTTCGAAGGACATCACTCTGAAGCTACATGTTATATAAAAAAAAAAACAATTTAAAATATGACACGCTCGGTGAGTTTCTTGCCGGATCTTCTCAGTTTGTAGCCGTACTTCTATCCGGTAGCAAATTAGGTTAATTTCAAACTAAATATAAAATTAACAATGTGTCAGTGCATTGAAAATATGTATAACAAATACAGAATAAATAATTTGAATTAATATGTGGTCAGTAGCAATTTTATGAGAATTCATTACATCAACTGAGCTCACCAATACACCAGCCAATCATGACGATTATGACATTATAGTCCTTTATAGGGAGACTATTTCCAACGACGATATCAATAGGCTTAGGATTGTATGACAAATTTTCCATAAATTGACCCCTTCCAATAAAACCTTCGAAGAAAAGTTAATAGAAAGTCCAATTGTACTTTTTTGCCAGCACCACCATATTGAGCATATTGAACTTTTTTTTGTGTATTGAAATCATTGAATCGACAATCTAATAAATAATCATCAGCATCATTATCGCAGCCCACGTACGTCCCACTATTGGGTTCGGGCCTCCTCCACAATGGGAGGGAATTTGATCTACTATACCATGGTGGTCATGCGATTGGGTTTCATTTCGAGTTTACCTTCGCTTGCACAGATGTTATGTGATATTATATCCCTTAGTCGTCTCTTATGACATCCACGAGCAAGAGAGGAAGTGGTGAATTGTATTCTTACCCCGTCACCACACGGTGAGTGAGTAAGAGTACAATTCATCAATAAATAATAACCACGATATATTTAAAAACATAACTTTTTTTATGCAATCCAAAATGCATTACAAAAACTACGTGCTCGGAATAATTTAGCGTTCATCACTTGAATATTGGAAACAAGTTAATCCAATTTCGAGATTCACTTAACCGTTATAAAATATAGAGAGTTTTGTTTTCTATTGCGTGATTTCTTTCATAAAAACATTAGAAGAGATATTCCATTTGAATGAGTTCATTGAAAAGTCCGCAGTATGGCCGTCTGGCGTCGCGCCAGTACTAGGCATTATCTTCGGCTGTGTGCCCACCGATTGTGATGATGCAGTCGGGCGGACAGCAGGAATTTAGGCTTTGACCCTATTATTACTAAATTATGTGACTTATGAAAAATGGACCATCGATAGCGCAGATTTTTCGCTTCATTCCAATAATCAGAATAAAGGCAAAATTTTATGTATGTAGATTGGCGTTTTATATTGAAAATTGCTGAATGAATTCAAACAAGATAAAAACAATATAAAAACAAAAACTCGCGTCTCGGGATCACTGACAGAAGTGATAACTTAAACTAATCTAACTTAAACTATTTAATATTGAAATAGTTTTACTTAAGAAAAGCTTAGGTTATTATTTAAATTTTATGTATATTCATGTAAAAGAAAGTTATTTATTAATAAAATCTTTTATTGATTATATTTTATTCTCAGTTACAATTCTTGAATATGTACATTAGAATTTGGTGTATGTACATTATTAGTATCAAAATTTAATCCTATAAACGTAACAATTAGTGTATCGTAGCTATAATAAGCAACGAAATAGACTGGCACCGTAACGCGTTACGTAACGAAGCGGTTTACCCTCCCATAAGAAGTTATTACTTCAAAAATGCTCTAGTAAATTAACGCGACTAGTAAACACGCTTTAGTAAAATAACTAATAAACATACTCAAGGTTTACGTTCAGGTAATTTAAAAAGACTATATAATATACCTATATAGTCTGTACCTAGTAGACTATATACTTGAAACACTAATTCGTTAGGCAGCCCATATAAATAAAAGAAATAGTTTCGGCGTTCGATTGAATAAACACATAAGGATATTACAGCAGTTTATAAGGCTGCACGTCCGCCTTACATCACCTTCAGCGAATGTGTGAATACAATCTACAAAAAAGTGGTGTTAAATGTCAGTATTTGGATTTGATTTGAGTGCTTGAAGACGTCAAACAAAGTTATCCCAATCCATTTTTTTTGGGCGAACGATTGTTTGGGCACTTTTGGGGTGACGTAAAAGTGGCGTGCAGCGCCATAACCCATTATATTGCCCTTTTTTCGCTATTGGGCCGACCACTGGTACCAATTCTCTTCTTCTTGACGTCCGTGGCCAGCCAGCGAGATACCTTATCGGGTATCGTCCCTCCCCCACGCCTCTACCGGGGATGTTATCCCAACATTAAGGTATAACCAGTTAGAGCAATGAGCCCTTGTTTGGATGTAGTATTAAGTCATTAGCTAAAACGTTAAATTCTCTATCAACTAAAGTTTATGTATCTGTATAAAATCGTGTAGGATTGCAAGATTTATATATATAAGAATACCTTGAAAAGGCCTACCGATGTCTGCTGCAATCATATAGTGACCTTAAATAGGGATTTATTAACCTTAAGTAAGGTTATAATTCGATATCATTTTGATTGCAGTTCCTTCACATAAACAAATATGTCAAAAATAAAAGGAATTTTATAAGGAGTAAATTGAGATCTCTAGTTAAAATATAATGTTGCATAGCTTATCTAAAAACAACACTATATCTACCACAGAGATCGCGGTAGATTATATAAATATTTCATGCGATAATTTGCGGATGTGCCAAATTCACTATAAACTTTATGATGGTAACTTTGCACAAAATTAATCATGAGGTAAACGAGCCTAAACATTTCGCTATTTACTCTAGCAACTAAAGAACCCGTTTAAAACAGACACATGTATATGTTTATTGCCGAGTGAATTAGTAACATTTAACAATATCAATATTACTTTACCATAATATATATAAAAAAGTTCCGTTTTTGTTTTTGATTTCTGCGTATATATACTTACTTTTATAGTGTTAAATCCATTACTGTAGTCAAGTATATCCTGAGTTTGCATAAGAGCCGAAAACTCGGTCACCATGCCGTGTCTAAATCATTGACGTTGGGCTGTCCTCAAGGACCGGCGTTAAACCCATACTTGTGGAATCTAGGGTTTGATGACCTTCTTGAGCTACCTCTACCGCAAAACTGCTCCTTGATTAGCTATGCTGACGACGGTCTCCTACTTATACAATCAAACACTAGAGACAGACTGGAGAAATTGGCGGATATATGTCTCAACTCAATACTAAAATAGGGCATACAAAATCGACTTACTTTTGCTCCCCACAAAACGTATCATCTTTTACTAGAAGGTAATTTGCAGTCGATCCCTCTATAAAATTTAACAACGCCATAGTTAAAAGGAAAGACTCAGTATGTTACTTCGCCCTGGTCCTAGAGGAAATTTTTCGTTCATTGAACATATTAAAACTGTAGGTGAAAAAGCCAATCGAAATTTTTATGCGCTTACCAGAATTTCAACTTCCTCCTGGGGCCTTCGTTTTAACACACTTAAAATTATATATATAGCCACATATCTAGGTTGTATCTGCTATGGTGCACCAACGTGGGCTGATCGTGCTACCATAGGTGCGGCTCGGCGTAACTTACTACAGAGTCAACGATTAGCGCTAATATTCCTGTGTAAGGCATACCGTACAGTTAGCACCGAAGCCTTACCAGTACTTGCAGGTGGACTTCCGGTCAACTTAGAGATACAAAGGCGTGCGTCCATGTATTATTCCACTAGGGAAAACATGATTAACAATTTTCTTTTACTACGCGATCATAATAAAATTACTAGACTTTTTGCGCCGCAATCTGTCGTATACGATAAGCTCCTGACAGAATGGCAGGAAAGGCAGGAATATTTATTCTTTCCATTTGTTCGTGAACGTTAAGAGAGAACTTGGCTAGAAATTGACCACTATGTAGCCCAATTCCTCAGAAACCGTGGAAATTTTAGAAGTAAATTATTCTATTTTAAACTAGTAGATTCACTATTTGACCTCAAACTCCGATTTTGAACACACATCTCTTCACATCCTTTGGGAGTACATTCTCTGGCGCAACGAGCGGAACCTCATGTTAGACAGTCTGCGTGTCACGTCTGGGGTATTATACTATTCGGACCTTGTAGCAACTTAAGAAAATTTTCGTGCGTTCAGGCGCTTTTGTCATACCTACTATTGTAACCAATCCTAAAGCCCACAAATAGGTCCATTAAGCTCTGTTCAATCCGTGGTGTTGTACCAATGCATTCACGTAGTTGCACAAATTTATATTTACTGGCTTATTAGCCAACTTTGCTTCATGTCTCCCACTTTACATAAAAGGGAAGTGGAATCTTACCAATTCCTCCTGTTTTTCTTTTCTAATTAAATTTATTGCGGGTCCCAAGACAATTAAAAGCATTTCCCAGGACCAACTGAGGGTCAAACCTCGGTGTCTTATACGGACACTATTGTGGATCCTGGCTTACAGGAGTTACAGTGGTGGAAATGTGTGGTGGGATTAGTCCCAATTAAAGAAAAAAGGGATTATGGACTCCATATTACCCGGCTTCAGGCAAATGGACGGAATACGAGTTCAATATACTTTGTCACTACTTCTTACAATAATCATTTTACAGTTCTTGCAGGGAAATAACAGAAAACCGTTATACTTCACAGCATATATCCGATTTGTTGATTGTACAAAGGCCCATATAAAAAGTATATTGTACTTCAATTTTGATATTATCAGTGTTTAGAATGATGGACGAACGGCGCGCGTCCGCACCATAGCCTTCCAAAAACAAACCTGTGTTTAAAATATCACATGTCCGATAATTTTGATTTAATACTTTACTGGACGATAAAAAAAAACGTCTGCGGGATTACCAGAACGGCCAATAACTGTCTCCTGGCAAATTTATAACATTAATTACTATGGTCAACTCAAACACGATAATAATGGCACTGTTCAGATTCAGAGGTGCATATAGTATGTTTAGGACTCGATTGCCATCTTCTATGAAGCAGTCAGCTCACGGAAGGAGCCGCATCGTGCGCGGGAGGAACTCCTCTACAACGACGCAAGCCGCCACCAGCGATCTGGGTGGCGGAGGTGCGAGTACACGTGCCTGATGTTATCCTAGAAGAGGCCGTGGTTGTCTGGACCAGGGAATAGTCCGTCAACCGCAGAGAGGCTCACCACGTGAGGGCGACGTGCAGGGACGGTACCTGAATGGGTACTCCACCAGGCTGGCCGCGGACGTCAAGGAACTTGGTACCAGTGATCGGCTCAATGGCGAAGGAGAACTAAAAAAAAGAAATCAGTGCCTATGTTTAACAGCAAATGCTAAAAGGCCGATCGATAGATAGAAGGAATTGGATGTATCACCCTATTCACATGTACAATATTATTCTATGAAATCGTTTGGAAATTTATTTTTGATAGCTCAATTACTAAATTTGAATAGTATAACGGATGCAGTGATTGACTTAAGTGCTCAGTTTTGGTATATATTAAAATACATGCGGATTTATGTAACAGTATACTAACTGATCGCTAAAGATGAAAATATTGGTAATTGGATTTATGTTCGCCATTTTTGCGATTGCCATTTCTAATGGGGTAAGTTTTAATTAATTATTTGTTTAATAAAACAAAACAAAAGAGATAAATATTTCAATAACGTATTTGGTCATATGTTATCAGGGCATCACGAAGTCTAATTTCAGAGGAGGTCCTCCACCAGATGGTTTACCAGGTGGTCCACCAAATGGACCTCACCGTGGTCCACCTCCTGATCAAAATTTTAATGGTGAATCAACGAGTAAAGCGCCACCTAGTTCTACTCCATCTAGTAAGTTGAATATTTTGACTGCCTAGATATTGCATTCGTGTCCACCTCCCATGCCGAGCGTCGTAGATTCAATTCTTATATAGAACACCTTCTATGGTACACAAATGATGGCTCTAAGTATAAATTTTAGTTCATCTCGGCATGAGTCGTATAAGAAATATGTCTCACTGCTGCGCTCGAGCCTCCTCCGCAATGGAAAGGAAATTAACTTACTATACTGATCAGACGGGTTGGTATAGGATTTTATTTTGAGTATTCCTTATCTTATACAGATACTATCTGCATATGAAATCCCTTAGTCCTCTTTTACGACATCTACAGGTAAGAGATAGAATGATGAATTGTATTCTTGCTTCGTCACAACCCACAAGGTGTTATTGCTATCCGTTAATTGTATTTTCTGAATGAACCCATGATACCTTTTTATCGCTTGAAATACTAATCATGAAATTTATATTTATATTTGGGAGGAGTACCTGGTATATTTTGCCTAATAAAGACTTCCATTTTGGATTGAATTTATTTTCGTCCGTCTTTGTATACCTCCTAGCTGGTCTTCTAACGTCCCGACGGATGCCACGTTCTTCTTGTGTATGCACTAATATCCTTACTTTCTCTTTGATTGCCTTTCTATCCTACCTTCCTTTCACATGCACTTTTTCTTTTTATAGATTAAGTATTTAATCTCTCAATCACTCATACCTCAGATACGTTGTTCACTGTACTTCAATACATTAGTCTTATTTTGCTTATTCTTCCTATTAGTCCGTTTCTACATGTAAAGAATCTGGGCTTAAAAAATATATGTGATTTGTTCAACTTCATGTCATAGTTTCAGCGGCATAGTCTGTGATAAGGTTTAGATAAGAATCCTATAAACTTATCATCAATATCAAAGTTTCTAATGATGTATCGGAAACTATATTTTGTAAAGACGTTTTGTAAAATCTCTAAAGTAGAACGATCTGTTTTAATAGTTTGACAGAAAATTCATGAAAAATGTTCTTTTAAAACAGAGTCAGACGGACTATTGTTAGGTTGATAACTATCTATCTATGCGACCATTTTGAGGGCTATTATAAGCTATTACGTCTTCTGAAACGAAACGGCCGCGAGTGACCAGACTATAGCTGTCTAAAATAAACAGTGGACCAAATTTAATTGGCGTTAGATTTTGAATATCAAAGACATCTGAGAAACGCTTCTGAAATAAATGAAGATTCTGCTGGGAGTGACTAGACGATAGCTTTATAAAATAAAGAGTGATCCTATTTTAATTGGCGTTAGACAAGATATCAAAGCTTAGAAAGTCATCAAAAGAAAATGTTAAAAATTATTATCTTAAAATTAACTGATGATCTGTTTAATTTAATGAGTAATAATTCAATTCGTAATATATTTTATTATTATTTCAGACTCCACGGGCTAGATCAATTCATCTATCAACAATATAAGACAGCTTTATCTCACAAGGGAATTATAATATTTTATGCGCGGTAGTAAATTTTTTTGGCAGTGTCTACATTGTTTCATTTTCCTTTGTTAAATTATTCCTTTACCATACCATATTATTAATGTTTCACAAATAACGCTATGATATCAACTATTAGTTGAATTGTACTGAGATACTGAGTTTGGAGGATGATTTTTCTGGAATTCAAACGTATACCTTGATTTTTTTTTAAATATTAATCTTTGTTATTTAAATACATGTAGCTCATCATGTTAGCTTTGTGGCATTCTGATTACAATTTTGCGTGCTTGTAATGAAATTGATGTGTAAATTGACCAGCGTAGTATAGCAGTCAGTTGGCACGTATGTGGGCATATAAACAGAAGGAATGTAACCTCTTTTATGTAACTAGAAATTTTAAGCAACCTATATTTCAGGATTTGTACCGTTCTTATAATTGAAATATGGCTACTTATTCTGGATACTTAATATGTGAACTTACTTAATATTCTTAAATAAACCAATAGATCTTTGTCATGCGGTGTGGTGTTAAAGATTTACTTTGCATATATTTTTATTCGCTCAGCATGCTCTGGAGCGCGCTATGGCCGGAATTTCTCTGCAAGATAAAATCCGAAATACAGAAATCCGCAGTCATCTGCGGAATTCCCTATTTCGGGTATTACCGATATAGCACGAAGAATTAGCCTGCTGAAGTAGCAATGGGCAAACCACATCGCCCGACGAATGGACAACAGCTAGGGAAGAAAAGTTTCGGACGGCACAGCGTAATACGCTGTCCCCAACCCCAACCCTAGTTGGACCAACGAGCCGGTGAAAAGTGCTGGGCGTCATTGGATGCAGGTGGCATAGGACCGCACTCTGTAGTATAATATGAGGTAGGCCTACGTCCACCAGTGGACAGTGATATGCTGAAATGATGAATGATGATATTTTTATCGATCTTTTAGTGATCTCTCTCTATCTTGCCTGTGAATTTCGTAAGAATGAACCGAGTAACATACGCAGGTTTTATTATTGCACGAATAGAAAAAGTTGAAATAGAAATAACCAATTATCTACGCACAGACTATCTAGACAGTACGAAATGGTTTTGGGCAGCTCCTAATTCAGCAATATCTTTAAATAAAAAGCTGTATTTTCCTAAAGTAACTGCATTCTATCTAAAGAAAATTTGTCTATTCTATGAAATAAATTTTCTTCCAGCAGTTAATCATGACATTACAGTAGCTAGTCCTAAATACGAAGGTTTATTAAGGTTTTGCGTATTAAATTTAATTTAATTATCAGCATAGCCTCAGACGCGTTGGTACAGAATTTTGTTTCGAGTTTTTCTTCTCGTGCACAGATTTCATATGCACATTGTGTCACTAAGTCATATTTTACAACACTCACAGGGAAGAAAGGGGCTGGTGAATTGTATTCTTATTCCGTCATATCAGTCGTAACATCTATTGTTATATGCATATCATATCCCTTAGTCAATTCGGTTTAATGAATTTTACTCTCTACACGGAAGAGAACAAGAAAGGCTACTATGTCACCGCAGGCAAGGGATATATATATATATATATATATATACTGGCTGACCTGGCAAACGTTGTTTTGCCATGTAAATAATTTCTAGAGAATTTCTAGTGTAGATAAAAAATAACTAACTTATTGGAAGTGTGTAAAGATGTGGTATATGAGTGAAAAAGGCAGGAGCGCTGTGAACAATGAGGGAATATAAAAATAACAAAACACTAAACATTAATTTCTTTAATTTATTATAATTTATTTTAATATATATTTATATCATTAATTTTGTTAGCCTATCTTCAGCTAATACAAACAAACTTGATGGTTTGCCCACTCGAGAGCATGCAACGTATAATTGTCCGTGTAAAAAACATGGTGTTCTTAAATCTAAGGTACAAACAAATATTGTTTGGCTTTGGGATTTATTAATAGTCATTATAAATGCCAATCTAATCGGCAATTGAATTGGCACATCTGTGGGTATAATAGGTATTTGTGGTATTAATATATTTTTACCTCGAAATTTGCCATTTAAAATGGTGGTTTCGCGAAAACTGTAGAGGGAGTGAGAGAAATAGGAGACCATCTTCGTTGTCATCCCTACTCCGTGCTGTTTACTGAGTGAGAAGTGACACCGGTAGACACATGGAGGGGATAACTTACCAAGTGATAATAATTAAATTTATCGAGCGGGATAAAAAATTATTAAAATGACTATTAAAAAGCAGGGGTTGGTGATAGAAAAGTGAAAATTTAGGGTTGTATGTATTTTTAATGCCACATAATAAAAAAATAAAAAATTCATAAAATTAAAAAAATAAATTTTGGGGTGGACACCCCTTATCACTTAGGGGTTTGAAAAATAGATAGTAGCCGATTCTCAGACTTACTGAATATGCTTAAAAATTTCATGAAAATCGGTCAAGCCGTTTCGGAGGAGTATGGGAACGAACATTGTGACACGAGAATTTTATATATTAGATAGATATATATATATATATTGTATATATATGTATATGTAATAGATTATCTTCTTTATCGTAGAATATCAGTGTTAGAAAATAAAATAAACTCATTTGCAAAAAAAACGGGCGGTTTTGATTTTCATTCATATTTAAAAATATACAATACCAAAAAGGTTTCAATCGTTTGTACACGTTACTGGCCGGTTTTAAAAATGCTGTGGTATTTAAAAAAGTACGTTCTAAATTCAATTTTTCATTTGATGTTCATTTTTACAGAAAACCCCTTTTTATCCTACATTTTTGGCGCGAAGTTCCAGAAGTTAACATCGACTTTCATAACTTTTATTCAATTTTTATCGATTAATTTCATATCCTTGACTGTCAAAGCTTTATTTAATGCTGTTTGGCTGTATCAAAAATGGTAGATAAAGTGGTAAAAGCTACCAAAATTATCGCGCTGCTTGAAGAGGGTTGCAGCCAATGTTTCGTGGCTAGGAGGCTAAATGTTAGTCGCTCGACAGTCCAAAGGACCTGGCAGCGATATCAGGAGACTGGTTCCGTCGAGAGAAGGCCTGGTTCTGGAAGAAAACCATGTACCCAACCACGGGATGATCGTTTTCTTGTGAGTCGCGCATTGAGAAATCGCAAATCTTCGTATGTGGATCTTAAGAACAACCTCCAAGAAGTAAGAAATGTGCATATTAGTCTATGGACGGTCAGGAGGAGGCTTCTCGCTGCCAATATACGCAGTCACCGCCCGGCCCGCGGCCCCAAATTACTCCGTGAGCACAGAGTTCACAGGCTTAGGTTCGCTAGAAATTGTGAATCATGGACTCAAGACGATTGGAATAGGGTTTTGTTCTCTGATGAAGCCAGGATATCTCTGTTCGGTGAAGATCGACGTCGGCGAGTGCTAAGAAGACAAGGAGAACGCTTTGCAGAGGCATGTTTCGAAGAAATCACACCTTATGGTGGGGGCTCTGTTATGTTTTGGGCAGGAATAAATTCAATGGATCGTACAGAGTTAGTCTTCATTGAAAACGGCTCACTGACTGGGCATCGATACATATCGGAAGTTCTAATTTCTCATGCACAACCCGCATTGGCCGCTCTAGGTGAAGACTCGATTTTTATGGACGACAATGCTCGCGCCCACCGATCCCGCGATGTTAATGCGTATGTGCAAGAGGTCGGCATTCGTCGTTTGGATTGGCCAGCTCGAAGTCCCGACCTCAATCCCATAGAGCATGTCTGGGACGTTCTGAAACGGCGTGTGAGATCAGTACACCCGGCTCCGCAGACCATCAGAGAGCTGAAGAATGTGATTACTGCGGAGCGGGAACGTATTCCGCAAGCAAGTATCCGGGATATACTCGCTAGCATGCCCAGACGAATTCAAGCTGTGATTTTAGCTAGAGGGGGTCACACTCGATACTAAACATTTATCTGCTTTTACTTTATTAAAGAAAAACAAACAAAAAAACTTTTTTATTTTTACTTCATGAGCATATGCACTACTAGCGAATATACACTACTAGCGAGGTTTAGCATTATTTCCCATAAATTGTATCTAAATTTTATGAAATACTGATGAAAACGATTATTTTCTTATTAATTTAGCAAATTGTGTGGATAAAACTACCTATATTTATCAAACAAAGAAATATTAACATTTGAAATGGTTCATTGCTTAGGTGCCCGTTTTTTTTGCAAATGAGTGTATTAGTGTTAGAAAAATAAATAACTCGAAACTAATAGCTGGCGGCTAATTTAGTTTGCATACCATCAATAGTAATTTAGCGATTATTAAACCTTAATTTTTTTTAACAGGTCGTCCTGAGCCAACAGTATCGTGGTGGATAGATGGCACTCCAGCATCACAATACATTGGCGTTAAAACAGACACACACGTTATCGTCAATCGGCTAGAACTACAGAATTTGAAACGAGAAGACTTGAATACCACATTCAAATGCAGAGCATCTAATACAAACCTAGTCCCACCTCAAGAGAAGATCGTTAGACTGGAATTAAATTGTATGTATTCTAGTATAACGAAGCTTTAGTATTTTTATACTTATTGCACGTAAATATAATTCCGGCAAAAAATTAATTGTGGAAACGGGACGGAAAAGTGGTAATAGAAACTTATACCAACCCGTTTGACTAACGATATAGAAGGTTCTACTGTGAAGGAGGTTAGAGCCCAGCATTGGGACGGGTATGAGCTTGTGGTATGGTGTATTGAGTTTTCTATTTATAATCTTAGCCTTTTAATCTAAATGCGAATTTGTTATCATCATCATCACAGCTCGTATACATTCCACTGTTGGGCTCGAGCTTCCTCCGTAATAGAAGGGAAATTGACCTGCTATACCACGCTGGTCAGACGTGTTGGTATAGGTATTTATTTCGAGTTTTCCTTCTCTTGAACAGATGTATGCATATTACATCCTGAAGTCATATTTTACGATACCCACGGGCAAGAAAGGGGGCTGTTATGTTGTACTCAGTCACCATACGGAGATCCGTCGCCACACGGAGAAAGCAAATATGTAGCATACCATATTAACTATACATTCTAATTTTACTTAATACAATTCTAATACCGTTCATTAGTCACAATTCTACTCGTATATTTCAAGCTGCTAAGTTGAAACTTTCTATAGAAAATCTTCTATCTTATGATTCGACATATAAAATGGAATATATTGTCTGAAAAAAATTAAATATGTATTTAATCTGGTTCTAAAATATAGATAGAATTTACTAGTTTTTATAATGATTTCTAATGTTTACGCGAGTACATATTATAAATAAAAAAGATTTTATCGCGTTTGTATTTGATTTTTGATTGGCCAACGTTTCGAACACTGTAGCGTTCATGGTCACGGGCGGACTAAGATGTCTCACGTCCAATAAGTCATCGTTATTACAGAGATTTATAATTATCTACCTGCTTTTTTTTTTTGTGGGTGGGCTGCGGTTGGCGCGCCTCCGCACCACTCCGTCCGGGGCGACAGAGGAGCTTAAGCACGCAACTCCCGCAACCCACCCGAAAACCACCTCGTCTTCGTCGTTGGGCCGACCACCGGAGCAGGTTTACTTGTCATCAGTAGTCGGCCCGACGGAATACTCCTTACGTGGGGTACCCTCCCATCGACCGACGTCCCCCCTCGGGGAGGACGTCGGTCTTTCCTCACGCGTAATAATTATCTACCTGCTACAGAAATTAATTATTTAAAATTAAATTTTGACCCACATTTTGGTACTTTACCCGTAAATTAGTTTTACTAGTTTTTATAATCTAGACTATCAAAAACGAGTTAATAAAAATAAAAAAGCTATATAAATCATTAACTCAATTGAATAATGTCTTAGTTACGTTTTAAACTTGACATCTTTTACATTTGAAAATAATAATCCTTTTAGCGTGAAGCTGTTATTTCAATGAATTTCTTTTAGTCCAAAGAAAAGGTTCTTAAACAAATTAAGTGGCGCCCTTAATAAATCATTCTTCCTTTGTTTTTATGAATGGACTATAAAAAAGTTGGCATTAAGAGTAGATTTTTTAAAATTATATCATTAATGATTCTTTTATATTCCATTATACGGAATGAGGATACAAATGTCACCACCCCTTACTTACTCCTGGGATTCGTAAAAATTGGCTAAGGGTTCAACAGAAGAGTGGTCAGCAGATATTTCCTAGGAAACTGATAGCGTCTTTAATATCACCATGTGGTGACAGGATAAAGACACAATTATCACCACCTCTTACTTGCCCGTGGGCGTCGTAATAAAATGACTTAGGGTTTATCAGAAGAATGGTTAGCAAATTTTTGATGGGTAATGGATATCACCTAATTGCCAGGGCTTATCTGCCTGCCAAGCGTGGTGATTATGACACTATCCCTCCCTCATTTATGGAGACCTACGTCTAGTAGAGCATGACTATAGATTGAATGATGATAATAATAAATGTTATTATTAGACATGAAAATATATACAAATTAAAAGTTTTGCAAATAGTGTTGTTACTTCAATAATACCCATGTTTGATGTGAATCGTCAGACGGCTGAAGCAGTTAGATTTTTTTGGAAACTGTATAAATTTCTATAATTTTTTTTGGGTAAACTCTTTATGTCAAATACGAAGCCTACACTGCGCCTAAATAATGTTCAGTCTTTTTTTTTTTGGGGTGGGCTGCGGTCGGCGCGCTTCCCCACCACTCTGTCCGGGGCGACAGAGGAGCTTAAGCATGCAACACCCGCAACCCACCCGAACACCACGTCGCCTTCGTTGTTGGACCGACCACCGGAGCAGGGTTACTTGTCATCAGTGGTCGGCCCGACGGAGTACCCCCTATTTGGGGTGTACCCTGCCATCGACCGACGTCCCCCTCTCGGAGAGGACGTCGGTCTTGCCTCACGCGGTCGGCCTCTCGGCGGGTGACGGACTAAGTCCCCGGTCACGTCACCTGCGGCCTCGGCTAGGGTGGCATGGCACGCAGGTAGTCTCACACAATATTGTGCTTATAATACAAGGGAACAAAGGTTTGACAACCAGCATATGTATTTTGGTTGCATGCGTTGACGAGGGAGTAAGAATATAATTCACCACCCTCTTTTCACCTGTGGGTGTCGCGAGAGGCAACTAAGGGAAAACAGCATTGTACGAGAAGGAAAACTCGACATAAAACCATATATACTTATACCAACTCGTCTGACCAGCGTGGCATAATAGGGCAATTTTCTTTCCATTATGGAGGAGGAGAAGGAGGATCGGTCACCCCACGTTAATATAAGAATATATTTAATATATTTTGTTATTCTTCAGAATTGTTATCTGCCTTGTTTCTTAGTAGTTGTTATCTACCTATATCTCTTAGCAGTAGAAAAAAAAGGTAGTTGTACTTTTCAACTATTACTACAAGAAATTTGCATCTTGTTTACTGTTATTATATTTTGTTACCAGTGGTTCCTCTGTCAGTTTCACTACTGAACCGTCCACAACAATTGATGGCTGGCGCTGAATCAACACTACGCTGTGTTTCTGAAGGTAGCAGGCCGCCGGCGCATGTTACGTGGTATAAGGATAGCAGGATATTTGATAGGAAATTTGTAAGTATCAAAATTATATAATCCTAATCTTAGTTATCATTAAAGATATTCTTCTCAATATTTCAAGATTAATCAAAAATTTGTAATAAATCTTTATTTTGTAGATGAATGTACAAAGGTATAATCCCACCCATTATATGCACTCAAGTTATACCCAGGTTCAAAACAACTCATAGAAAAAAAGCCCTTCAAATTCTAAAATCACTGCTAGTATTACAAGTGAAATGTAACTGAAAACTAAGGGCCTCCAAAACTCCGTAGAGCACAACTCCTGTTATGCATACCGTTTTTAGATTTAAAATAATTTGTTATTTTATTTGGCATTTAATAGTCGACAATTTAACAATTTCTTACCCACGACCTTTAATTATTGAGTCCGAGTTTTAGAATAATAACGCTTAGAAGATAAGTCCGCGCACTAAAATGAAGCATTTCAATTGGAGCCTATTGGAGGTTATGCCGGAACCGTTCCGTAATGTCCAAGGTTACTGTACTGCACATACGTACGCATCTCTTAAAAAATAAATAGGTAATAATGACGGTTTGTGCATTCTAATGGTGTCACAACACATTTGATAAACATAAAAAGGTTTTTAACATTACCTTTAAAAGTATTTCGACGATTTATGTTAATATAAAAACAAAATTTGATTTCATAATTTGTATAATGGTGTGCGTGTGTACGTGTATAATCGCCTGCGCGCATGTAGTATTTTTGGCTTCATGTTTTTGATTGCTGGAAGTACCGACACTATCCTTCTATACGTTATTATTCTAAAGTCCGAGTACTATATGTATAGTCTATTATGTCATAAGCAAAGATCTCAATCGTCGTTATTGACCCGAGCTAATTTCAAACAGCAATATATTGAATTTTGAATACTCTTTGCGTTCGATCATTTCAGTACCTTTTGTTTTTTTTTTTTTGTGGGTAGGCTGCGGTCGGCGCGCCTCCGCACCACTCCGTCCGGGGCGACAGAGGGGCTTAAGCACGCAACTCCCGCAACCCACCCGAAAACCACGTCGCCTTCGTCGTTGGGCCGACCACCGGAGCAGGGTTACTTGATATCAGTGGTCGGCCCGACGGAATACCCCCTATTGGGGTACCCTCCCATCGACCGACGTCACCCCGGTCTTTCCTCACGCGGTCGGCCTCTCGGCGGGTGACGGACTAATCCCCGGTCACGTCACCCGCGGCCTCGGCTAGGGGTCTTTTCAGTACCTGGAGATACTGGTCTTCTCTACTCGTATTACTAGTGATCTTGGTGCGATGCCGTCTGTGCGAAAACATATATGTGCATCGAGTAAAAACGGGTCAAAATGACTCAGCGTCATTAACTGCGTTATATTTTCGTGACATATTTTTAGTTGTGTACTAAAGATTTTCAGTTTGTTTTAAGTAATTTATAATAAAGTAATTAACAAACATTTCTAGAATGAGTTTGGGGCTGCTAGGATAGTCAGATCCTCGAATAATCCAATTTGGTACTTAGTCTCATTAAGAATTTTTTGTGAGAACAGAATTCTTACTAGAATTCTTTTCTTGGTAATTGGGCAAAAGTTTGCCATATTTTTCACATCCCACAAATTTCTGGAAATTTTATAAAATATTGGCTGTGTTCTTCAAAAAAATATATAACGGCTAGTTATACTTATAACGTATGACAAATTTATATAAAACATGTCCTAATCATTGCATTTTACACTGAAATAGTTGTAGCAATTTCGCGGTTAGGTATAAAGAAGCTGAAGACTAATTATAGGTCAAATTAATGTTCCTAAGTTAGTTTGATGTCTTGTGTATTGAAAATAGTTTTTCTTGAATAATATTATAGTTTATTGCAATAATAATTAGATAATTACAGTAAGTTGTGTTTTTGAACTTGATTTTGCATGTGTATTGAACAAGGTTAGGTAAAGTTGGTCTATTATAAAAATTGCATGTTTTCTTTATTTTATCCTGTTAATAATAGCACATACTGGTATATAAATAATTAAATTAGGTGCTTATAATTAAATATTAGGAAAAAAAGTCGGGTAAATTCGGGTCAATATGACCCGACGTCATTCTTCGTGTAATTATTTTCACGTCATTGGCGCCGGGTTAAAGAAACTATTTTTACGGACTTTATCGTGTTTTGTTTTAGATTTTTCATTGCTTGACGTTTCGAACACTTACAGCAACTATGGGCAATCAAAATTCCAATACTAAGCCAATAAAATCCGAAAAATATGTATTATTTATAACATGTAACACTCGCATTAACATTAGAAATCATTATTATTAAAGGAATTTACTTATTTGCATTATTCTAGATTCACTGTTAGAGGATGCATGATGATAATGCATTACAGCATTGAATTCGCTTATGACCTAATTTCTGTCTAAAATTGTAGGTATGAAATAAATAAAATAATATTTATCAATATTGAATTGATATTGCATTGTGTGGTTTGGATCTATTTCACTAATGCAAAATCAGACCCGCAATGAAATTTTAACTGCCGATTGAATAGTGAAACGGTCAAAATTTATGAATTAATATGATAGCACCGTTCATTTGTTATTAAATATCAATTACCAGAAATCAGAAGTCATATTTTATTTAACAATCTTTGCATTTGAGGTATTATATTATGATCTGTATCATATTGTTAATATTACTTGCACGCTTTTTTATCTGTAGTATTTAAATGTCATCCAGCCACAGAGTAGAAGTAATCACAGATTAATAAAGTGCAATTCTGCTGATGTGTGTCAGAGTGAGTGGAGAATGAATCTATATCTATACTAATAAATAAAATTGGAGTGTCTGTTTATAATGTCAAAATAATAGGCTTTTTTCACGCTCACACGTTTATTTGCACTATACACACGCCTAAAATCACTTTATATTTTTCTGTCTGTCTGTCTATTTGTTCCGGGTAATCTTCAAAACGGCTGGACCGATTTCAAAAATTCTTTCACCATTGGAAAGCTATAATATCAGGGAGTAACGTAGGCTGTATTTTATCTAGGTATTCCCACGGGAACGGGAACTACGCCGGTAAAACGAATAAAGCCAAAGCGAAGCGAGGGCGGGTTGCTAGTACATAATAACATGCAAACGCCTACACAAATAGATCTTAGACTTATAGAAGCTTAGATTAGAAATTTTTATTTATTAATTGCCGTGTATTGACGGAGTAAGAATACAATTCACCACTCTCTATTTTAACTGTGGATGTCGTAAAAGAGGACTAAGGGATATACTATGCACATAAGATCTGTACAAGAGAAGAAAAAATTTAAATGAAACCCTATATCAACATGTTTAACCAGCATGGTACAGTAGGCCAAATTCCCTCCCATTGTGGAGGAGGTCCGAGCCCAACAGTGGGCGTATGTGGGCTGTGATGGTGATGATTAAGATGACGATGAATATATAAAAGCTAACTAAACTGTTGTAATCAATTTTAATATGAATATAGTTACGAATTAATAATTTTAAAAAGTGTGTATACTTACGTAAGCACGCAAGAAGTACTTCTTTATCGTAACAAGATAAAAATATTTATGAACAGTTTATCCCGCGTGTTATTCTACGTTTGTAGAAAAAACGACACTAATAATTGAAAAAAGGTAATTAATATATTAGAAGTTTTATTAAAATAAATTATCTAATTGACATTGGTGCAAAAGCGATGACGAAAATGAAAACTTTACACGTCTCAAACTCATTAAGTAATCGATATTTTCTTTCAAATTTTTTTCATGGGTTACTACCATCATTGCCTAATGCCCGTTTGACTAGTTGCCCCATAACCTGATACATCCTGTATATCTAAATATGTTCGTCAAAAATACCATTTACTTACATAAAAAAAAATATAACGGTCAATAAAATATTACATACATATAGGTATAAGCACGCAATGCTAATAAAAGAATGATAAAAATAATATATAACGATCTCTTTATGTTCCTTGCTTAAACCGTGCGCTGGCTTTTGTATCTATGTACTTCAGCAGGTCAATCCGTTTACCAGGAAAACTCGTTCCACGTGCGCAGTACGTGATTCCTTTTCAAAGACGCCACTTTAAAGCTTTTAGCATTTTATATGACCTGAAAATTACTCGGTGTAAATTCTATTAAGTTAAAACGTTTGTCTTAAGAACTAAATGCCAAATTCATGTCGACTATAAAACGTTGTATTTCTTGCAGTTGTATCAGTAAATGCTCCTTTTTTTTCAGCCAAGCACAGTAGGTAATCCCTCAATTAAGTTCCATTCTAAAGCTAAACACGCACTGTGGCTTTTAAATCGATTGTCATGTTTTATAGTAGAATTCGGTCATTGATGGACGTTGATTTAGCGCTTGGCTAATTGCGTTGCGACAGTTCTCGCCTATAGATATAATAGCTTATAGTAATGTCACTATGGTAATGTTTATTATGCTTTTCCTATTGGATTTAGTTTTATTTATGTTTTTATTTAATGCATATCAATTTATGGACTACTGCTATCATACATAAATGTTCCTGAAGAGTTAAATGCTACGGTTGAGGGGCGGGCTGATAATCGTTTTTGTATCGGCATTAGAAATTCCTCAGAATGATGCTACTGCCCACTACTTTTAAATCTTACCCCATTACTCGGGCCCCGGCTTCCCCCATTGTGAGGGGGAATTTGATCCACTATACCATGCTGGATAGACTCGTTAGCATAAGGTTTTATTTCGAATTTTCCTTGCATTGATATTTTCTTCATCATCCTTTCGTCATCTTTTACAGTACCCACAGGCCCCAAGAGAAGGAATGGCGTATTGTATTCTTATACCGTCACTACACGAAAAACAATATTCCACTACTTTAGTTAGGTTTTATTTCGGTAAAATAACGTTTCTGTTACTTCACTGTATTAATTTTCCACTGATGACAAGTAACCCTGCTCCAGTGGTCGGCCCAACGACGAAGGCGACGTGCACGTGGGTGGGTTGCGGGTGTGCGTGCTTACGCCCCTCTGTCGCCCCGGACGGAGTGGTGCGAGGAGCGCGCCGACCGTAACCCACCCCCAAAAAAAAACTGTATTAATTTTAATAGATGAATATTTTCATGAATGCTGCTAGGTTATGTAATTATGTGAATTGTATGTCATTATGTGGTACTACCACGACGTTTTAAATGAAATTAAATAATAATAAAATCTCAAAAATTTGTTTATTACTATAATACTCGTATAAGTTTCAAAATTCAATGTATTTTACTAAATTATATATTTTTTTTTAGGTAACAGAACATTCAAACGAGACGTGGTCAGTGAGTACGTTATCATTTATTCCGAACCCCATGGATAATGGTGCTAGAATTAAA
The DNA here is from genome assembly GCA_032191425.1 of Lymantria dispar. Classification (NCBI taxonomy): domain Eukaryota; kingdom Metazoa; phylum Arthropoda; class Insecta; order Lepidoptera; family Erebidae; genus Lymantria; species Lymantria dispar. The sequence continues at coordinate 15,445,518 of CM063459.1, forward strand.
TGCGTGGCCACCAATCCGCGCCTACCAACGAAGACGATAGACGATTATCTCCAACTCAATGTCGTATGTTAGTATTTAAATAAGTTTATTTTCATTATCTATTTTTAATGAAAATTTTGTATAATTTTCGAAAAAATATCTGCAATTTTGAAAAAAAAACTATTTTTACGGATTTCGAGGTGTTTATTGACCATGTCAGCTGAAAAGTTTACGAAACACAGAGAAAATAATAAATTTTAATTTAAAACTAGTTATCCTACTAATATTATAAACGCGAATGTTTGTATGTGAGGAGGTGAAGATGTTTGTTGCTCTTTCACGCAAAAACTACTGAATGGATTTTGATGAAACTTCACAATACTATAGCTTAGATATCAGAATAACACATAGGCTATAATTTATCTCGATAAGCCCACGGGAAGAGGAACTGCGGGTGAAATCGCAGGGCGCTGCTAGTTATTTAATATTTATAATACTCGTACAAGCATCAAAGAGAATTAATCTCCAAATGGTTTTTTAGGTTATTGTCGCACAAAAATAATATGGAATAAAATCTAAATTTGATGATCCTATCATCTCATTGACTAAAATACAGTCAGTATTTTATATTGCTGTACAAAGTTAATCACTCTCGATAGCGAATTCTGATGTTTACGCGAGTATTATAATACATATTATAAATAAAACTGTTTTTACGGATTTTATTGCGTTTTTATTTTATCACGTTTTATATAGAATCAATTTCTTTTTGTTCATTCATTTATTCATTTCACCTCTTACACGTGCCATTGTTGGGCTCGAGCCTCCTCCATAATAGAACATAAATTGACCTTATTATATCATGGTGATCAGACAGGTTGGTATTATAGGGTATATTTCGAGTTTTCTTTCTCTATTTCCTTTTCTTTTTGTACTCGCAATAAATTTGTATCAAAATTTAAATAACTAATTCTGTAACGGATAGAAATAAATCTATATAATAACGATGACTTGTTGGACGTAAAAGACCTTAGGCCGCCTGTAACTACGAACGCTGAAGAGCGTTCGAAACATTGGGAAATTAAAAAACAACTATAAACCCGATAAAATTTGTAAAAATAGTTTAATTTATAATGTTTTCCGATTTCAAAGTTATTATAATAAGCTTATATAATTATTAAACTGTTAACATGTTAATTCGTAATTATTCACTTGTCAATTTACAAATTCGGGCATATGAAATAATATTGATAAGGGTTATATCGAGAATGTGCAATGGAAATCGTATAAAAGTGTTTTATCTACAATTTATCAAATGACAACTTGACAAGCATTCCGCATCAGTGCTGTGTATAAACGATCGCGTTGAATACAGTGGCAAGTGACATCTTTGTAGCGTTCGAGCGTGACAACCCGTTTTAATTGGCACATGTAACAGGCTGCGCCGAAAACAAAATAGAATGTCAAACCTCGATCATGTTGCACGCTTTTCAAAAAAAATCTTATGTTGTATCAAAAATATTCGTTATTTTTAAACGTCACCTGTTTAATTTGAAATTTAAATATCATTATATGATATCTTCAAAGTAAAAATTAGTGCACTGTATTAAGGAATATGGTTGTCACTTTGTGATTGAGGCTTTCACTGGTTATTATTTTCTGGTTGCTTACAAATAAAAATTATTACCTTTTAATCGATATTATAAGAATTAAAAAAAAGGCATAAAAGACGACTACCGACGACGATATATTTAAGAGAAGGAAAACTCGATATAAACACGCCAACACGTTTAACCAAGGAGGACTTATATAGAATGAGATGAGATGATTATATTATAATCTTAAGTCATCAGCGTAGTCTATAAGTCCCACTGTTGGGTCAAACCTCCTCCACAATAGGTGGGAAATTGATCTACTGTTTCACGCTGGTCAAACGTGTTGAAATAGGATTTTGTATCGAGTTTTCCTTTAGTTGCATCGATATTACCTGCATATATCCCTTAGTCGTCTTATACGGGAATGGTTAATTGTAAGTATAATTAATAACTAATAATTATATATTTTATGCAGACAGTCCCCTTGTGACGTTGACGCTTGGTAATACGCTAAATCCACACGACATCAAAGAAGGAGACGACGTGTACTTCGAGTGCAATATACGCGCTAACCCCAAAGAACATAGAATATCTTGGTATCATAACGTAAGTTATTTATTAATAGTACAATCGGCATAGCCGTATTAAAAAAAATAATTTTATCCCCATATCCTATTCGTTACTTGAGTTTGTTATAAAAAAATAGCGTGTGTATAAAATACGCATGTTAGGAGTGAAACCTTTTTGGTGCGACGTGTTTTTGTCAACATTAAAATTAAAAAAAATAAGCAAAATGTACTCTCTCACTCTCTCTCTGTTTCTCACTCGCTTGCTCCCTACTCTCGCTCCATGACTATGCGCTTCGTGATATGTTCACCCTTTCTCACTCTCTCTCAATCGGTCTCAGTCGCTCTCTCCCTCCTCTTGGATAAAAAGGACCCACATCTTCATGTCACTAAATTGAGTTACATCCGTAAAAATTTTACCCTCATGCGCGCAAAGACGTTTCACTTCAACAAGTTAGTAAAACACCGGGTGACCGGGCAATAATATTTCCAAGTCATCTGCTCATCTTGTGTCTGGGTAAACTATAATACCAATTGTTATTACTAACCCAATTACTAGACCGACAGTTATTCTGGAGATTTATATTCATCAGTCAGCGGCGAAAAACTAATGGACGGATTTATTATGTCATTTTGAGTTTATTTACGAAACTACCTCAAAATAGCAGAACTCCCTATTCAACTGAGTGCGATGCATTGTATTCGACTATGATTTAACATAACGTATTCTCTAACTCTTCAGATATTGAGTAGTATAATTAAATTCCTATATCGACACATCTGGCCAGCGCGGTATAGTAGTTCAATTTCCCTCCAATTGTGGAGGAGGCCTGAGCTCAAGATAACTAAGAGACATAGACTGGGGCCAACTCCATCTGATGCCTTCTGGTTGATAATTACATGTCCAAGATGGAAGGTAGTTGATTATAAAACTATGGCCAAACTTTCGCAATATATATCTACCTACTGTAAAAGAAGAGTATATGCTAAGCTGACTAGGTGATGATGATATATATTTAAAGGGACTCTTCTGCAGGACAGACCTGTAAGTCAAAACATGACTTCGGGTATCATAGTGAGCACTCGTTCACTGGTGCTACAGAAGGTGACACGCAAAGAAGCAGGCAGTTATTCTTGTAAGGCGGCTAATCCAAGAGGCGAGACTTCAAGCAAAGTTGTTTCTTTGAGAGTTCAATGTAAGTGATTCTAAAATATTTGTAGATAATCTTTGCCTTTTAGAAGCTGTTATATAATTATAGATCATAACTATTACTGAAACATTTAGAGTGCAATAACTTCTCTTACATTTTCTCGCTCTACCAGACAACAAAGTAATTAATATCAATGCATCACTTCCGTAAAGAAACAGTACAGATTAAAGCAATTAAAATATTTCTAAGTGCCATCTTCTTCTTTATGTATAAATTTCTTGTGTACGTGAGTATGTCACTGAACTCCTCTTTAACGGCTGGACCGATGTTGATGAAATTTTTTGTGCATGTTCGAGAGAATTCGAGAATGGTTTAAATTCAAAATTGAACCCGGTAGGTGGTGCTTATTTGAACAAAACAACGTCTGTTGGGTCAGCTAGTCTTCTTTATATATTTCTTGTGTACATGTGTATGTTACTGAATTCCTCCTAAACGACTGAACCGATATTGATAAAACTCTTGTACGTGTTCAAAGGGATTTGAGAATGGTTTAGATTCACAATTGGACCCGTTGGGTGGCGCTGTTGTTGATTTCAAGGAGGATTCTTTTTATTTTATTTGAACAGAATAACGTCTGTTGGGTCAGCTAGTTATATATAAATTTAAACAGCTAGACCGATCTCGGCGATATTTTTTGTGTGTGTTCAAGGGGATTCAAGAATGGTTTAAATTCACAATTAGATCCGGTGGGTGGCGCTGAAATCTTTTTATTTTATTTGAACAGAACAAAGTCTGTTGGGTTAGCTAGTATAAATATATTTTTTAAACACCCTTCACTAAGAAATAGTCCTTGTACTGTGGGAGACTTTATAGAAATATTATTAACGCATTAAATTACATCCAGACTCAGAACAACAATTTGTGTATTACACAAAATGATATCCCATATTCGAACCCACGATACTGGCACGGTAGGTTGGTATCTTAACCACTACACCATCGGTGCTTATACGGTTGTTTTTCTTTTAAATTCTATTATTTCAGTGTCTGAAATCAAAATGTCTCTTCATTATAGGCATTAGAGACATTTTCTTTCTACATTATTTTGTGTTAAAAGAAGTCTGAAAAAGAATCCTAGCTGACAATGCAGCGTGCAAGACAGCCTTGTAACTTTATATTTGTACCATTTGACCCTCGGCTTCAGTTGGCAAACACGAAGTTGAGCGAGAAAAACTAAGTTCTTTGTCCTTTTTGTTTCACTATTTGCCCTCTAGCCTATTTGGTACAAGAGAATATTTCAATATTCCTTTTGCAACCTTGATTTGTTTATTTTAAAGTAGATAATGCGCTAATCAGTAACGTCATAAATTCTGGTTTTTAAGTTTCTGTTACAGGTTTTTATTTTAATCTCCGATTCGAAAAGAGGGGTGTAATAAGTTTGACGTCGACGTCTCTTTCTCTGTCTATGTATGTATGCGTCTGTTTGTGGCATAGGAGCTCTCAAAAGGATGGACCAATTTCGATGTGGTTTTTTTTTCATTTGAAAGCTTGTTTCTTTGCGGTGGTTTCTTAGCTATGTTTGGTTAATGTTGCTCCGGCAGTGTAAGAGTATTTACTCTTTTCCAAAATGATGAAGTGGCGTATGATAACTCGATTAAGTAAGTACTTCACGCGTGTCAGTATAATCGTTAAGTACAATTAATTGATAATTGCTGTTAAATAAAACTTAATACTTTTTTTATTATTTTAGTTTGTGACGGGTGTTATTCAAAATTTAAATTTTACTTAGGTGTTGATGAAGTAAGAATATAATTTACTATCTTTAACGTGAGTATTGTAAAAGATAATTTATGCAAGTATACATTAGTAGAAAACAAGAAAACTCTATCAATAATAATATAATCTATTTTAACCCTCAATTTAGCGCGGTTACGATCAGCGTGGTTTAGTACCCTTTCAGGATGATTTAGTAAGGACCTAGATCATTTTACATCTCCTTTTGGAGGAAAACTGATTCTTATTGTAATGTAAATATCTGGTATGAAGGATAACTTTGACGTCAATACACAAAAAATAGGTAAATACGTATAGATATACGTGCAAAAAGTTGAAAAATTCTCCATAATATATGCACTATGATGTAGGTATCGGTGAACAAGGGTTATATGGGGAAAGAGTACATTGATATTCATAAAAAAGAGCATGTCAGAAGTGATATCTCTTTGGTGCCACGTATTTTTTGCCAATATTAAATAACATATAATACAAAACGAAAAATAAATAAAAAATATAAATGTATCAACAATAAACACGCTTGCTTTACATTAAAGCTTTCTAATACGCAGGTGCAAACACATGTATTAAACACATACTAACATAAACACTTAGAACGCTCGAAATACATATAGATATACTGACTATCCCACTACACAGAAGCATACATATGGACAATGTTGAGTAGACGATAGTGGGGACGCTAGGTGAATGTGTTCTGTCTCATTCTCACGCCGGCTGAATCATATACATTTACGTGTTTGTGTCTCTATGGCCTCGCTTTTTCGTTTCATCGAGTTTGAAATCATAAAGATTCTAAAGAAGTTTCACTGCAATAACAAATATATAGCCCAGTCATATTAGGAGTTTCAATGGGGGAATGAAAGATAATAAGCTGTAAATTGGTATAAATCTTTGTTTTGTCGTTCTAAATTTTGTCTCAAAAGTCACAAATGTTATCGTGTCCGCGTCTTAAGATATTGAAGGTCAAAGGTCATAAAAATCGGTTTTTCGCAAAAATCTCGCTTTCTATTGCTTAAATGAGATTTGCACCTATTATAAAAGTTGTAGAGTACAAAAGCACTCTTCGCGGTCTACCACAGAAACGGTTGATTGTATGAAAAAAAAGTTCAAACAAAAGTTGTAGAGAATTTTATACGAAGTAGTAGCAATTGCTTGCTGCCTGCCTGGAGACTGCATCCGCACCATAGTCTGTCAAAAATGAAAAGGTCATATAAATCTTATTGCTGAGCTCGAGCCTCCATCAGAATATTATGAGGGAAAACTGATCTAGTGTACCACGCTGTTTAAACGGATTGGTAAAGGGTTTCGAGTTTTCTTTATCTTGCATAGTTGTTATATGCATATTACATCCCTTAGTTGTCTTTTATGGCACCTACGAGCAAGAAAGAGAGTGGTAAATTATATTCTTCCAACACCACACGGAATATGTTTATAGGAAAAGTTTTGACAATATGACCGGTTGCTTGAAATTAACCCTCATTTGTAATGTAAATATTGACCAGACGGCATTAGATGGAGTTGACCAAGGTTGATCAAAAACCCTTTCGTATCGGTTCATATTATGTTCCACTGTTGAGCTCGAGCCTCCTCCATAATAGGAGGAAAATTTACCTTAATATGCTTATCAGACAAGTTGGTATAAGGTTTTGTTTCGAGTTTTCCTTCTCTTGCATAAAAGTTGCTATTTTATGCGTATTATATCCCTTAGTCGTCTTTTACGACATCCACAGGCAAGATAGGGAGTGGTGAATTGTATTCTTACTCCGTCACCACAGTTATCTTTTAATTGTTTCTCCTATCCCTCAAGTTATGTGAAGGTATATACATATATAATACTAGCAACCCGCCCTCGCGTTGCTTCGGTTTCAGTCCTCTTACCGTAGTTCCCGTGGGAATACCGCGATAAAATATAGCCTATGTTACTCCCTGATATTACAACTTTCTATTGGTTAAAGAATTTTTGAAATCGGTTTGGTGGTTTAAGTGTGAAAGCGTAACAAACTAACTTACTTTCGCATTTGTAATATTAGTAAGGAAATAGCAAAACCTTTATGCATATTAAATACTCTTCAAATCAGCAAAATTATATCTATGTAAATTATTTATTGCTATTATAATTTGATGCTCGAATAAACAGCGATAGGGTACCCATAGAGTAGGAAGCGCCATCAAATTATAATTCTAGACGCTTCATTTACATAACCCTAATTCAGATAATATACAACGGACACACAAGCATCTCATAAAACGTCACCAAGTACCGTATGAATTACAGAGCTATAAATATCGACGTGTCTGTGAATAGTATTCAAATGATTGCGGTTGGGATCGACGTACCAACTTCCTTCCGTAGTCGACCGTCCGCATAGTAATTGGCACGAAGGAGGGCGGTAACAGCGGTAAATCATCAAAATTATTGCCTTGTATTACTACAATTCCCGTTATACCTCTTCAATCTGTTGTTTTGAGGCATCAATTTAATATGTAACTACAGTTTTATTCATTTTGATTCCAACAAAATTTTCTATCAGATATCGTACAAAAAATATGCTCAAAATTCTAAAGCAAAAATTCTATGTCGTAGTTTAACAGTTATTGATCGTAATTAAAATGTATATTACACATTATCATCATTACAGCCCATATACGAACCACTATTGGGCTCGGGCATCATCCACTATGGGAGTGAAATTGACGTACTTATACCACGCTTGTCAGACGTGTTGGTATAAGGTTTTGTTTCGATTTTTCCTTCTCTTGCATAGATGCTGTATACATATTATATCCCTTAGTCGTCTTTTACGATCCCCACGGGTAAGAGAAGGGTGAATTGTATTCTTACTCCGTCACCCCACGGAAAGTAAAGTATATTACACAAAAAACAATAAAACATAATAGTTACAGTGTAGAAGAATGTATTATACGTACATTTATATTAATATTAATACTAAATGTCTACGAAGAAAAAAAATGTCCCTAAAAATGGCATGAAGGATTCCCAATGTTTTTCTTCCCTGACAAATTATTAGATATCGTTTAAGAGATCCCTAATTAATAATATAACAACTTCGCATATATAAGAACATAATTATGACAATGTTTATTTACTTCGATACCGATTGAAATAGGCGATGCATGGTTGAAATCTATTACTATTTTAAATTGGAGTTTAGGTAGGAAGACTCACGTGGGAACGTCATATGGTTAATTAATTTATCGCACATTTCAAAATAGATAAGAATGCGGGATAGAATAAAGATGGAATAGGATATAATAAAAGTCTTATTTTTATGTACATCAGTCTCTTGATCTGACCAATACACAAGTAGTTGATTAAGAATATTATGAAATAGATTAGACGCGTATGGATTCTTCTCTCTCAAAAATGACACACAAACTGACAATTCTTTCTTCTTAATAATATTAATGTGGATATTTAAATAATAATTATTTGAATGCAAAAATTAAAATGTCAAGACCTTTGCGCTTGTACGAATATTTGTAAATTTCTTCCTTAGAAAACGAAAAGGACAATTCGCTCATTAATTTTAATGAGTACATTGCTTATTGGATTTTTGATTTTAATTTCTTCATGTTATTTTATTAATGGTTATTTTATCTTGTTTCTGGGAATGTGGGTCATGTTTAATATAATTTCAATATTCGAGTTTCAATTCCATTTTGTAATTGATAAAGTTGACTAAATATTATGAGAGAAAAAATATGTCACATTTTATTTTGGTTTCTTAGTATAATATTAGCGCGATTGGTAAATATACAGAAATACATTTATGAAAGACTAGCAACCCGCCCCACAGTGGGCTGAAAATCGCGTTTCATAGACATAGAAACTTAAGTTATTTCATATGATTTTTTTGTGTGGAAATGGGTTCTCCTGATCAGTACTACATTAGAAAATATCAAATGAGATAATTTGGTCAACAATTGAACGAGTTATGATTTTTTTTAGAAAAAAATGTATGGAGCGAACAAGAAAAATAAGGATATCTCTGAAATCGCAAGGTTGGCCTCGCAGTCGTATATAGTAATAATTATTTATGATTTTTTAACGTACTCCGTATTACGGCATCGCTTGCGATATTTTTTTTCAATAACGTAAAATTTTTAAATTGTTATTTTCGTTGATAACTACTTTTACTTATACGTTTATTTAATAATAACGTTTAAATTTTTCAAATACGCATGTATCTAGCTTACATACAAAGAAGTGTAAGAAATCACGTTAGTCCGTTGTTTTATTTATCATTTATGTCCTTTGAACGTAAGTTAGTAATCTCTAATTCTTAGCTACTTTACTTAATGACTTCGCAGTAGCTAATCATTTCAAATATCATTAAGAACCCTTATTATACTTACGGCTTTGCTTAGTAAAACATAAAAGCGTCTATTGTTGTAATTAGTTGGATTGTATGATAAAAACAGTTATAATATTACACATTTTATTAAAAAGGGGCTAAAAATATAAATTATAATGTTATCATAAAAATAGTTTTAAATATAGTATTTATTTTTATTTAATCAAAGAAACTAAAACTACATTACCAAAAACTTAATAAAAAGAAAAGAAAATATACATTTTATAAATAAAAAAATGCCTCAGATCACTAGACACAAATAAATGTTACATAGAGTAAGTATACGATATCTAATATATTATATTTATTTAAATTAACATGCTATTTATATATAAATAAATCTTAACCTAAAGTAACAAAATTCGTTCAATTGTTGACCAAATTATCTCATATGATATTTTATAATGTAGTAATGATCAGGAGAATCCATTTCCACACAAAAAAATCATATGTAATAACTTAAGTTTCTATGTCTATGAAACGTGATTTTCAGCCCACTGTGCGCCCTCCCTTCGCTTCGGTTTCAGTTGCTTTACCTGCGTAGTTCCCGTTCCCGTTGGCATACCGGTTTAAAATATAGCCTAAATTACTCCCTGATATAGTAGCTTGCCATTGGTGAGGAATTTTTGAAATCGGTACAGTAGTTTTTGAGTTTATTCAATACAAACACACATACATACAGATTTTCCTCTTTATAATATTAGTATACACGACATATATTTTCCGTCTGATAAATGAATAAGAAGGGAGGACTAAGCCCGTGAATGTCATAAAGGATGACTAAATATAATCTGCATATAGATAACATTTATGATCTATGCAACAGGAGGTAAACTCGCAATAAACCCTACATTAAATTGCCAGACCAGCATAGATTGTAGGAGTAATTTGTCTTCTTTTGTATAGAAGGCTCGAACCTAGTAATAGCTGTACGAGTCGAGATGGTAATGATGATAACCTGAAATATATATAATAAGAACTCTTATAAGCTGATAATTATTTTAACTGGGATGCGGATTAAAATAGCAGATCTTTTTAAAAAAGTATAGACTGCATATATGGTGTAGTGGTTAAGATACTGATCTACATGGCCCGTGTCGGAGGTTCGAATCCCACGCAAGACAACGCTTTGTGCGACAACATAAATTATTGGTCTGAGTTTGGATGTAATTTTTGTCCGTTAGTTATATGTTTGTAAAAGTCTCCCGTAATACAAAGAATATTTCCTTAGTGCAGGGTGTTGTCTTAAAAAAAATATACAAGTACTTTTTAAACACGTTTTTATACATGTACAAGTATTTACACAAAAACGTATTTCAAACTTCATCCATTCATTTAATTAGGGTATTACCCACTGCTAGTCAAATTCCCCCATGATAGAATAATATATCTAGTGATTTTATAGCTCCCGTATCGAATTTATTTATAATAAGTTATACAGTAGGTAAGTTCCGTACAAAAATCTCTAATGATTATGTATAAAATAATACTCGTTCAAGACTTGATAGATTACTCGTAGTAATAAAGCTGTAAAGTAAAAGTTACAAATTCGCCAGTCGATTTTATCATGAACCTACTCTTATCCCATCTATTTCTCGTGTACGTGTGTATGACAATTAACTCCTCCTAAACAGCTGGACCGATGTTTATGAAATTTATTGTGTGTGTTCAAGGGGATTCGAGAATGGTTTAGATAGACAGGGACGTCGAGCGGTGAGGGTACCCGAAAGGGTATTCCGTCGGGCCGACCACTGAGGACAAGGCACTCGGCACTGGTGCCGAGTTCCTTACTCGGCACTGGTGGTCGGCCCAACGACGAAGGCGACGTGGGTATGGGAGGGTTATGGGCCCGCGTACCGTCCTTTCATCGCCCCGGACGGAATGGACGGCGTGTGCGCTTACCATAGCCCACCCATAAAAAAAAAAACCAACATGTTTGACCAGCATGGTATAGTAGGTGAAATTGTGGCCCATTGTGGAGCAGGCCCGAGCCCAATAGTGGGACGTACGTGGGCTGCGATGACGATGATGAATGATACGACATCAGATGAAATTGGCCCAGGTCGATGAAAAGTTGTTAGTCGTCTTTTACGACACCTACGAACGATTTACGGGTTTACATAATGATTTCTGATGTTTACGCGAGTATTACACAATTTAAATAAAACTACGGATTTTATCGCGTTTGTATTTGATTTTTGATTGCGCGACGTTTCGAACACTTTGCAGCTTTCATGGTCACGGGCGGACTAAGATGTCTCACGTCCAACAAGTCATCGTTATTACATACATTTATAATTATCTACCCGCTACCGATAATTAGTTATTAAATTTTGAGCCACATTTTAGTACAAATATATTGCCAGTACAAGAAGAAAATGATACATAGAATCGTGTTTGAAACGTCGGGCAATCAAAAATCAAATACCAACGCGATAAGATCTGTAAAGTAGTTTTATTTAAGACTAGCAACCCGCCCTCGCTTCGCTTCGGTTATAGGTTATAGTTGTTTTACCCACGTAGTTCCCGTTCCCGTGGGAATACCGGGATAAAATATAGCCTAGTTTACGCCCTGATATTATAGCTTTCCATTGGTGAAAGAATTTTTGAAATCGGTCCAGCCGTTTTGAAGCTTACCCGGAACAAACAGACAGACAGACAGACAGACAAAAATTTTTTAATTGCTACTTTAGGCATAGGTGTCGTGCAAATAACCGTGTGAGCATGAAAAAAGCCTATTATTTTGACATTACAAACAGACACTCCAATTTTATTTATTGGTATAGATATAGATTTACCGGTTAATAGTATTCGTAGCTAACACCACATAGAAATTACAAATTACAGATTTGCCAATGTATTATAGAATAAAGAAATTAAACTGATTTATTATAATATATTCATGTTTATAACAATTAATGGAACGTAAATCAACAACAACATCCGCAGTATGAGTTATTACGCAATCCTATATTGGCGAATCGAGGAGCTTCCTTCCTCGCCTAACTGGCCTACACTTAATTGTCGACGTGAGAGGGAAGACGAAATAATTCGTAACTGCCGAAATAATTGTTCGCCTGATTTATATTTATCGTTTTATGACAGGAAAACTGGTCGTTGGAGTTTTTAAATTTATGGATATTTTATGCTTGTTATTTAGGAGGCCGTTGTGTTGTTTCGAAGTTAACGATGTACTAGATGTTTGGCCAGTATGTAAATGTTTCCAAATTGAAGTATACCTATCATATTCGGCCGTTGCTTTGCCCGGTCGGTGTTATTTTTTTTTTATAGATATTAGGTCGTTACTATATTTATCGTTACGCTGATCTTTTTCTTTTATGTAAATCGTTACACAGAGTTTATGATACTTTTTTTTCTCAAACGAGTAGGGTATTTTGACTGTGTTCATATGTTTTGCCGACTGACTATCTGGAAGTTGTTTTCTATCTTAAATTACTTGTACTATTAACAGTCGTTTTTAGTGGTTATACTTATCAACCTTTCAATGTTCTTTGTTGGACTTTTTACGACCATTCATGCCATAATAATCGCTAGACTTGATATGCGAGTTGATGAGCAGTTGAAGTTATAAGTTACCCTGCAGACGGCTTTAGCTCATTAATATGGTGATCCTTTATTACGACTTTCATAGAAAAATCAGGAGGTAATACAGCGCATTCTTAACCTGTCACCACAAGGTTATTGATATAAGGATTGATCTGGGATGATCCGAAAATGGTTGTTTGTCAACAATTTTGCCAAAGTTGCTCTGAAATATTTTGTCACAAGGGAACTAACATGAGCTACAAATTTATAGTGTGGTCTAAATTACTGGGATTGGGTTTTAGCAAGCTAAATTATTTATAGAAACATGTTTGCAAACAAAAAGTTATTGAAACATGTGGAACTTAAACCCACATCTATTAGAAATCCGATTAAATCGCCTTACCTAATAAAGTGAACTAAATGTCTGTAATTTTGCCAATTATCTAATTGGATCGTGTCATACAATTGTAACTGAAAACTTAGATTTAACAAATCGACACTGTGTAAACTTTTCCGATAGATGGCGTGAGGATCATATCCTATAACGACGACAATGTGAGAGATAATTTGGTTACCATTCGTAGCGCCCTCGCTTGTCTAATTGGTAAAACATTTTGAGTGGTGATCCAATAGATGTGAGTTGAAGTTCCTCGTGTCTTCATCACTTTTAGCTCACAAAATCTTTTTATTTTATACTGTGATTATGAGATTTGTTGTAAGTAAATCTTGTAGGCAAAGGAACGAGGTAGAAATCTATATCTATACCAATAAATAAAATTGGAGTGTCTGTTTGTAATGTCAAAATAATAGGCTTTTTTCATGCTCACACGGTTATTTGCACGACACCTATGCCTAAAATAGCAATTAAAAAATTTTTGTCTGTCTGTCTGTTTGTTCCGGGTAATCTTCAAAACGGCTGGACCGATTTCAAAAATTCTTTCACCAATGGAAAGCTATAATATCAGGGCGTAAACTAGGCTATATTTTATCCCGGTATTCCCAAGAGAACGGGAACTACGCGGGTAAAACGACTATAACCTATAACCGAAGCGAAGCGGGGGCGGGTTGCTAGTACATAGTATAATTATAACTATCCAAACACAGTTTATAGTATAATACAGTGTTCTAATAGGTATTCTTTTTTCTAAAATAGATGCACCAGTCTGCAGTGAAACATCTCCCCAAGTGGTTGGTGCGGCATTGGATGAATCGCTTCGTGTACGTTGTTCTGTGCGAGCTGACCCTGCTGATGTCACTTTCTTATGGCAGTTCAACAACAGCGGAGAAAGTTTTAACGTATCGCCTGCTAGATATGGTACGTATTAAATTCATTCATGAAAAATAATAGTTGCCTTTTGTCGTACGGGACTAAAAGCATAATTAGTGAAATAATTGAATAGCAGTTATTCACAATTTCAGAATTTATTATATTTTATGCTGAATAATTTTTATTTAGAATAAAAATAACTATCATCGTCACTTTGCTCATCCCAATTATTTGGAGTCAACTCACTATGTACTCTTCTCTCATAGTACATATTACAAAAGTTATTAGCAATAGTTTTATGAACGACCGTTTGCTTGACTTCAATCATTTTTGGCAATACCATAGTTGACCAGATAGCATCAAATGTAGTTGGTTCAGGTCTATGTAAACTTCCTAGCCGTCTTTTGTGACAACCACGAGCAAGGTAAGGATTGGAATGAATAAGTATTTGTATACGGCATTAAAGTTAGACAGTTACTGCTTATATAAACTCAACCATAGTATTAGCAGAGTAAGTTCGGTAAAATTGATGTAGTCGTTTTAGAGACTGCCTGTGCCAAACAGATGGATATATCTTTGGAGGCGTGTTTAGAATCAAGCGTTGCATGTTTAAAATTGCCTGTATATAATTCTCAGACATTTCTGGTTGTCTTGTATTAACCGCAAGTGGGTCAAAGTTTGATAAAATGCCCTCACAAGATATGTTTATAAACGCAAAATGTAATGTGAAATTTTCCGATAAAAGTAATACTTATATATACATTTTGTATGATAAACGTAAGTGAAAAAAGTCATTACGTTTTTCTTGCTACAATATCGCTAGAAATACTTATTTTTACGTTTACTCGTTAATTCCAAGTTTAACGGCTTAAAATAGTAGAATAATTTAAACACAAAAAACGGGGTGTTTATTCCGAAATACATCTTTGATATCATGTCTTTGGAACAAATTACTTCTATATTAATTCAAATTTTTGCTTCAAATTTCTCATCTCATTCAAAACCGATAATAATGCTGAATTTATTTGACAATCTCATTATCCTCGACAAAATTGTTTTGCTAGAAAATTTGCCAACTAATTTATAAGATATTTAAAGATCTTATTTGAGATAAATTTTCTATCAAATAAGATTGTATGCCGAGATTTCAAGCTTGTGCGATTAAAGTTACCTAAAGACCTATTCAAGTCATTATTTGTGTTTGATATAGTGTAGCGGCTCTAGTGCTTGCTACAAACACTCGTATTACAGGTGAATTGCTGGACTAATGTATCGCCATCTTCAATATATAAATTGATCTAATTACCCAATTCGAAAACTCAGGTCTACGACAAATGGGAAATGGTACTGGTGATGACTTGCAGCGTGGAAACGTAGTCTCTAAATATGGGCCACATAACCAAGTTCATAAGATGCTCAGTGTGCTATTTAGGTATTAGTATATAGGAGTGAGCTATTTAGGTATTTCTCACTGAGACAGAATCCGGAATACGGAAATCCGTAGTAGAACGGGTATAACCAACATAGTACGGAGAATTAGCATACTGAAGTGGCAATGAGCAGGTCACACTGCTCAACGAAACGACAAGCGCTGGAGAAGAAAGGTTCTCGAGTGGGGACCACGAATCGAACGACGTTGTGTTCGTCGAACCAGAAGGACCAACGACGTGGTGAAAGTTGCTAGGCATCGTTGGATGCAGGCGGCATCGGACCGCACTTTGTGGTGAAACATGAGGGAAGCCTACGCCCAGCAGTGAGTGGTGATGGGCTGAATGATGATAATGATGACTTAAGTCCATTAATCTTGACGTTCTACATTTTATCTATTAGATAAATAGACTTTAGTAAGTTCTCAATCATATCTGCAAAGTACTCGTTATTTTTTTTATACTTTTGATTAACAGGCACAGTCAATGGCAGCATCAGTGAGTTGCGATATACACCAGCCAGTGAAAGGGACTATGGTGCGTTAACATGTCGAAGTACTAACACTGTGGGCCGACAAATACAACCTTGCGTCTTCCAAATTGTTCCCGCCGGTGAGTTGCCGTAAGATATAGTATTATATATACATATACTAGCTGACCCGGCGAACTTCGTACCGGCATAATTTTTTTCGTAAATACATTTTCTAAATTTCCGAATATATAGTCCCTAACGGATGAATCATTACAGCTTTGTCAGGAAAGATTCAATTGTGTTGGTCGCGGCATTGTTAATGATGATTCAAAGAGAATACTAATTATTGATTATTGATTTCTGAAAAAATTATAATTATCAAATTTTCACCCATACTTAACTATAGACAAAATTACGTTTAGCTGTCATTGGCATTTTGTTATTACATATCAAATGCGTTTTTTATCCTACGATTCATAGTGACTTGTATTCTCTTTGACATGAGTTTCGGCGCGAATATGGAAATGTCATGTTAAGCTCTTGTATTATATTCATTATTTTAGTATTTTATATTGTTATATTGAATAATTTTGCTGATATTTTATGTAATATAATACAGTTAAGGTACTGAAGTGTGGTGAATGTGATATAAGAGTGGTGGAAAATACACCTAATGTATTTTCATATTCTACTGAAATTCCCTGAGAAATCATTTAATTAGGTTTTCAGTGCCTAATTAATGGTAAAGACTTGACTTATTGACGGACATGATTACAAATAAGCTATTCTATATAAAGAAATGTTAAATAATATGAAGAAAATTATATCACAATTGGCTGTATGGGCTTTGAACCCTTTGCCTGTCCGCATGGACAAACAGAAACAAAAAAAATCTATTTGACATTTTATGTCACGTCACACGGGAACGCGATCGAACAGGATAAAAAGTAGCTCATTGCCATTAAGAAGAAGAAGAAGAAGAAGAAGAACGGAATAAAAAGTATCCTATGTCCGTCTCCTGGTTCTAAGCTACCTCCCCACCAATTTTCAGCCAAATCTGTACAGCCGTTTTTGAGTTATAAACGTAGTAACTAACACGACTTTCTTTTATATATATATATATCGATATGTGTCGTCGTCATCATCAATTCAACTCATATATGTCTCACTGTTGCACTTGTGCCTCTTCCACAATAGGAGGGAAATTGACCTGTCATACCACACTGGTCAGATGTGTTGATAAAGAATTTAATTTCAAGTTTTCCTTCTCTTGCATATATGTTATATTGCATATTAATCCCTTAGTCGTCTTTTACGACACTCACAAGCAAGAACCCAGGAGTAAGAATACAATTCACAATCCCCTCGGTGGTGAATTGTGTTCTTACTCCGTCACCACACGGAAAAATATATATGTACATTAGCTGACCCAACAGACGTTGTTCTGTTCAAATAATCACTCGAATCCCCTTAAATACACACAAAAAATTTCGTCAACATCGGCCCAGCCGTTTAGTGGGAGTTCAGTGACATACACACGTACCTACACAAGGAATCTATACTTCTACTAGCTGACCGAACAGACGTTGTTCTGTTCAAATAAAATAAAAGTAGCGCCACCTATCGGGTCCAATTGTGAATCTAAACCATTCTCGAATCGAATTGTGAATCTAAACTATTCTCCAATCCCCTGAAGATGTACAAAAAATTTCATCAACATCGGTCCTGCCGTTTAGGAGGAGTTCAATGACATACACACGTACACAAAAATTTATTTAAAGATACTATTTGTATTATAGTTATATTTCTGTATATTGTATAACTAAATACTTCAAAGAATCGGTATAATAGATATAGGCTTGACAAATTTGAACAATGAATTAGCAATGGTCAAGCCACATCGCTCGACGAGTCAACATTTCTTGAGTTGCGACCACGTATCAGACAGTACTTCCGTACTAGACTTCCGTGTGGTGGCGGAGTAAGAATACAATTCACCACCCCCTATCTTACCCGTGGGTGATCGTACGAGACGACCAAGGGATATAAAACACATATAACATCTATGCGAGAGAAGGAAAACTGGAAATAAAACCCTATACCAACACGTCCGACCAGCGTGGTATAGTAGGTCAATTACCCTTCCGTTTTGGAGAAAGCCCGAGCCCAATAGTGGGACGTATATGGGCTGAAATGATGATGATGATGACGATCAGACAGTATAGTGTAAAACGGCCAAACACCAGATGGTCCGACGAGTTGGTAAAAGGGAGTTATTCAATGCGGGTGACACAGGACAGTCTTTAAATAGTAATAATTACTTAGCTATAAAGATATTACATTTAAATATACTTTTAAATAAAATTACTTTACGGATTTTATCGCGTTTGTATTTGATTTTTGATTGCCCGATGTTTCGAACACTTTGCGTTCATAGTTACGGGCGGACTAAGATGTCTCACGTCCAACGAGTCATCGTTGTTACAGAAAATTAGTAATTATCTACCCGATACAGAAAATTAGTTATTAAATATTAACCCACATTTACATACAAATTTATTGCCAGTGTAAGAAGAAAATAATTCTATATAAAGAAATGTAATTGTTTAGGGTTAGTAATTATTCAACATTAAAATTAATAGTAATTATATTTAACAACTAACAATCTAGTATACTACCACCGGATTGGAACACGGCCACTCTGAGAAATATCCGGCAAGAAAACTCAGAGACATGATGCTAAATTAATATTATTTTTCATATATAATCATTTAAACATCACAATTATTTAAATATATTGTAAAACAGAGAACTCAAGTTTGAACTCACAATGTGCACGGCTTTCCGAGACTTTAAACCTCAATCAATAGCTTGTTAAACGCTAGTTTTCGCAAGATTCGTATCTTATAATTTAATTTAATAAATATATCGAAGTATAGTATTTCATACCCTTAGGTATAAAATTTAGCTATAGAATATGAAAATTCGACCAAATTTATGCTATTCTATACTAGTCGGATTAATAACTCCCCAATACCAAGTCTTGTTTCGAGTTTCTTGTTCCCTTGCAGTGCATAATCTGCTTAAATAAGGAATCGCCTTTTATAATATTCACGGGAAGGGAAGGTTGATGAATTGTATTCTTACCCCATCAACACACAGAAAACGAATTTCGGAACGTGATTACTCACTTAAAACAAACTTAATACAAACGAACAACTTAGTACAAACGAACAACTTTAAACAAACAAAATTCGAAACTTAGGCTTTTCATATAAATATTTCGGTTTAGGTTTGATACCAAAGATAACAGAGGACTGACTGAAGTATTTGTAATTATTCTCAATGTCTAAAAGTTTAATATAGTCAATAAAACCTCTATGACTTAATATTAGCCTTTGTCATAACAGCTATTTTTGTTTGAAAATATAGTAATTTTCTTAGGACTAATATTTCGATGTTGATTCTTTTTCTCAATTGAAAAAGTTAGTCGAATTAAATTAAAATATTATATTATACTAGCTGACCCAACAGACGTTATTCTGTGCAAATAGCCGCCACCTACTGGGTCCAATTGTGAATCTAAACCATTCTCGAATCCCCTTGAACACACACAAAAAATTTCATCAACATCTATCCAGACGTTTAGGAGGAGTTCAGTGACATACATACGTACACAAGAAAATTATATATAAAGTTATATCATACACATTTTCATAGAATAATCTAAGAAGTTAAAGTTCTCAATACACAATAATTTGCTGACTTTTCTGTATTATACTGAAAGAAATAATTACAGTAGCTACATTTCAGAATTGAATTTGCGCTTTAATGGTTAGGTCAAATATTTTTTTCGTATCTAGAATTCTAATTATTCAACTTTGAATTAATTAATTTATACTTGAGAAAGTACCAGTGCCCACAACATTGTACAGTACTGTACTGAACAATAATAAACCACATTAAAAGCTTAGTACAATAGAAACTTTATCTCAAATTGGAATCTATTTCAGAAGAGTTTTGATTGGACAATATTGAGTAACTGTTACTCTTAAATATAGAAATGTCTTACAATTATATTATATTGTTTAATATTTTATTGGAATATATTATATAAAATTAATTTTGTAATTTGAATATAAGATTAGCACAGACAGAACTAACCCTTGAATATTAAAAATTCGTTCTAATAGTATTATCAATTAAACTACTGCGCCAATTAAAATTATCGTTCATGGGTGGCTATAGCAACATATATTGCTTTGCCGTAAATGTCGTAAGAGACAAATAAGCAGATCACTATTATAACTTGTGTTACCGCTGCAGCGCTGTATATCAAGTCGAATAGAATTGACAGTATCAGCATAATTATCTCAGCCTATACATGTCCCAGTGTTGGGTTTGGGTCTCCTCCTCTATGGGAGAGAAATTGATTTAACCTGATTGACTGATCACGATGGTCAAACGGGTTGGAATTTAGTTTCGGGTTTACCTTTTTTGCATAGACGTTCTACACATATTATATCCCTTAGTCCTTTTTACGACACTAAAGACCAAGAGAGGGGGCGAATTGTAACTCTGTCACCACACAGAAAACACTGAAAATTAGAATAATAAATATCGATTTATACTAATTCTTCATCTTTCATTAGCTCGTCCATCACCACCTCGTAACTGCACTTTATCAGCAAGTAACGGGTCCAATTGGATCGAGGATGCAAGCAGAGATGACTTCGGAGACTCCATGGTAGTACGCTGCGTAACTGGCTATGATGGTGGCCTACCACAACTTGTTGTATTAGAAGCTCTTGATTCTAATACTGGCAAAATTAAATTTAATGTCACTGCCAACGAAAGTGGTAAGTATTTAATAGCAAAGTTATGATTATTAACAATTTTACCTTATCTTATAGAATACTATCAAATTAGAGCCGTTTCACTCATATAGTTTCTGTTCTCATGGAAATACCAGGATAAAATGGAAACTATTTTTTTTTTGTGTGGCTTAGTTGTTAGCCTCAGATGGCTGTGACAACTTTACCCGGACTGGTGGGAAATGTAAACTATGTTACTCGCTTATTATATAGCTTTCCCTTGGTGAAAAAAAAATATTAAAAGCGGTACAGTAAGTTAGGCGTGAAAGAGTAAGAAAGAAACAAACACATTTCAATTTTCAAAATTTTCGCCACTATAATATTAGGATTACAGAATCTTATAAATTAACTATTAAAAGCTATATACAGATTAATTATGAATAATATTTTTTTTGCTTGATAATGAATCAAAGAATAGTCATACACGGCAAGTTATATAGCATAAAGTGGTCTTATCGTTGACCACTTTATGTTTTAATATATTTTTCTTTGATAGACGGTGTGGCATTGTTCCTAGTACCAGCTGCATTGCTTTGGTCAAGTGGCAACGCTTTACGACTTACAGTACACTCAAGAAACGACAAAGGTGCCTCTGAACGTATCATGCTCCACGCTCTCGCATACCAAGATCCAGAAAGACGTACAGGTATGTGAAGTACTATTACTGACATTTTGTTGACCTTGCTTTTCTTCTTTTTCAGTCTAAATAGTCGATACTGTCTCACTGTTGATCTTTTTGCAATGAATAAAAAAATTCTTGTAATTTAACATTTAATAAAAAAATCTCGTTTAATTGTAGCAATACGCAATAGCAAAACGGGAGGCAATCATATTTTTTTTGTTTTTTGCAAACGGTGGCAAACAAGCATATAGTAAAACTGATGGTAAGTGTTGCTGCCGCTCATGGACCTTAGTAGGTAGGCAGGTAATAGGCTGCTGCTTATGGCGAGAAAAGTGAAGGAAGTATGAATGCGTGCAATGAGGATACTAATGGAAGCACTAGAACCCACCATACGTAAACACTCTCAGAAAGTTGGGCTTCCGGCTCTCTCGCTCACCGAATGAAGCGCAGTAACCATTTACTATTACTCGGACGTCGATTTTTTGCGAGAGTGTGCTACCACAGTATAGTCATCTATCAGTAATGTATCTCGGCCGTAACCTTGAATTAAATACCTACATCCATGCGGTATATAAACATGTGATAGGGCTGCCCGCCTCCAGCATTTTAATTACATTTGCCTACTTTGTGTTTCCACTTAGTTTTGTATATACTTTTCTTATATAAACAAATAAAATACTTTGTGAATTGAATAGGAAGTGTTCAATAAGAATGCGTGTTGATTTTTGATTGGTAGTTTTTAATTAAAAAAAACATGTTTATGTTTAAATAACAAAATCTAGTAACAGACAGATGGTCAAATTATTTTTTTCTAGTACTATTCATACACACAGTACAATATACATCTGTTATTATTAATAATAAAATACCACGTCTTTACGTTTAATTATATAAACTAACAAAACAAAACACATTATGAGTTTTAACACAAGCGTACCTACCGTAACATGATTCATGAACCGCCTATAGACAACTTTTTTCGGGAGAATAAAGGAAATACTTATACATTAAAATGACACACATTATGTACCTACCTAATAGTAAGCAAAATTATTTTATAATAGGTAAGATTTCAGAGTTTGCAGGTAATCTAAAATAAAGTTATCTCTGGATTCGTTATTGACGAATTCATGCAACCAAAAACAGCACAATATACCCTACTTATCATATTAAATGTGTGTATAATTATGAATTTTAGTGAAACATTCGCGTAGTTATTGTTAAAAAAACAACACACCGTTCGCTCGTCACTGCAGCACAGTCGCGACTGTCTGCATGCCGAGCGCATGCCGAGATCGAGGCTCGTAGGTATAGCTCGCGTTTCGTCCGTTTGTATGAAGTTGGATTACTGGTTGATAATATTACCGTGGTGGTACAGGGTACTATCCCGGACGGACCGGCCCGCGTCTGTAGACAGACAACTGTCAACAATGTGGTCCTACCACTACCAACAGTGTGGTCTTACCATTACCACAGTGTGATCCTACCACTTTCATTTTTCGGTTGTAAAACAATTTTTTATAAGCAACCTAGCACGTTAATCTCAGTAATTTAGATTATATTGACCGCCTTCCCTTTAATATTATAAGAAGTGGCCGAAGCAATTAACCGAAGATAGTCTGTACTATTTGCCGCATTTGATTTATTAGCTATAAACATTTTGTATCATAAAACAAAGTATAATGATGAACGATATTACGATAAGCCAAATGACGTGATAACTGTTCAACATAGCATAGTCAATATAGATGATTAGCTTCTGTGAATTTGCTATTGATAGCCGGACAATGAGCAACCAATTTCGTAGGTATATGCGAATATATTGATGCTATAGAAATACCTCTATCTCACTTATAAACTTAGTTTTGAAGTACGTAGGAAAGGGAAAGCGAAAAGGTAATGTAATTACCTTAATTCAAGAATTGTCACAGAATATCTTATCAGTATATATTCCCTTTATATTTCACGCCTTTAAAGCCAATAGGATGAGCTGAGGTGTGCTTACATACATTTATATGAACATATGAGGTTTAAGGTTTTCCGTTTGGTGAAGGAGTAAGAATACAATTCACCACTCCCTATCTTGCCCGTGGATGTCGTAAAAGACGATTATGAGAGATGATTATATAATATGCACATAACGTCTGTGCAAAAGAAGGAAAACTCGAAATGAAACCCTATACCAACATGTTTGACCAGCATAGAATAGTAGATCAAATTCCTTCCCAATGCGGAAAAGGCCCCAGCCCAACAGTGGGATGTATATGGGCTGCGATGATGATGATGATGATGAGGTTTAAGTAACAATCACTTGCGTCAAATATGTGGGTTAAATTTCTGCACAGGCTATATTTTTTTGTAAGCTACAAATGGTTGTACCAACTATACCCGTTATTAACCCTTTAAATATTAAGCCAGGTGGTAGGGCAAGAATTTATTTCAGAATCTCAAAGTCTGTGTGGTAATGTAGTAAGAATACAATTCACCACCCCCCTCTCTTGCTTGTGGGTGTCATAAAAGACGACTATAGGATATAATATGCAGTCGACAGCGTCGGGAATTGGGACGCGGTCGCAGCGGCGGATCGCCTGCGCGAGGAGTGCAGCCTCGATGAGGAGATCCACCGCCGGCGACTGGAGCGGCGTAGGCGCAACTACCTGCGCCTCATGCCGCCCTAGCCGAGGCCGCGCGTGAGGTAAGACCGACGCCCTCCCCAAGGGGGGGACGTCAGTCGATGGGAGGGTACCCCAATAGGGAGTATTCCGTCGGGCCGACCACTGATGTCAAGTAACCCTGCTCCGGTGGTCGGCCCAACGACGAAGGCGACGTGGTTTTCGGGTGGGTTGCGGGAGTTGCGTGCTTAAGCCCCTCTGTCGCCCCGGACGGAGTGGTGTGGATGAGCGCTGACCGCAGCCCACCCACAAAAATAAAGGATATAATATGCAGATAACATCGATGCAATAGAAGAAAAATTTGAAACGAAACTACAACAACGCAAGGTAAGGTTTGATATCTGATAACGATGACGTTAAATATCTTTTAAAAATATATATTTCATGATTTGCACATAATACAAGGTAAATCTATTACCATTTGCTTCAAGTTTGAAATTTCTATTGAAACTATTCCTAGGTTAATTACAGTTAACGCAAGCCGCATAGTTAAGTGACTAGGTGCACTGGGATGTCACTTAAGTGGATATATACTTGAAATTGTCATTGGGCAAGTGACTGAAAACAAATGCGCATAGTATATAATGATCGCGGAATGGCTGAATGAAGCCACACATCAGACTATAGAATCCCACACCACTACCCAGTGCTGGCTCTCAATGGCTGATAAGCCTATGTTCTTGTGTATTTTTAAAAAAAAAAGGCTCACAATTCTCTACTAATTTCTCCAATATACTTATTTAGAGTTATCAAAATTACACTTTTTTTATACAACGCATAAAATTATATATAATATATGGCTTTTTACATATATGTATAGGTAGGAAAGAATTGTGGATAAAGAATAATTGTGAAGCTTCAAGTTGACGTAACCTAACATTACTTATGCATCGGGAGCACCTCTGGCATTTTACCTCAACACTCATTACGTACCATATCTCTCTCCAAATATTCCGGCCTTCTCTATAGGGAAAATGAAAAAAATAGGAAAATAAATAAACAATAACTGGAGATAGAAACACTTGTAAGCTCATCGTAGATGAAATTATTATATTTCATAAATTTTAAATTTTATTAACATTTATCAGTGAGTGTTTATTAATAATATTGTTTTTAAAAGTTTAAGCTTTTTTCTGATGAATATTTAAAATTGGTTAGTAAGCGTTAATCATCATTTCAGCTTATATAACGTCTCACTATTGGGCTCGAGTATCCTCCATAATAGGAGGGAAATTAACCTACATTAACATGCTGGTCAGACGTATTGGCATAGAAGTTTGTATCGAGTTTTCCTTCTTCTGCATAGATATTATCTGCATATTATAACCCTTACTTGTGATTTACGACACCCACGGACGACAGTGTGAATTAGTGAATTGTAACCTTACTCCGTCATCACACAAGGAACCGTTAGTGAAAAAGCATCAAAATAATTACTTATCATTAAGTTTTCTCTTTATTATTTCGTTGATTGATTGAATTACATCTTAACTTCTTCCGACAAACATTAAAAGCCTTTTTTAACACGCTTTTATTACACCTGTATGTATGTATCTATGTATGTATCTATGTATGTATCGAAATCTTTGAACGTCATTTTGCCTCACTTTGAGTGAACAGATTTTATTTAAACTTTGCACACTCGTCAAAGGCCCATGACAATGCAATAATTCGATCAAAATAAGCGAATATCCTAATTAAATTCGGCAGGATTTAGAAATTTCTAATCATATCATTTACATAAGAGCAAGAGAGACAGAGCTAATGTGCGAACTACGAATGCGCAAAATTCAAAATTGTACTCTACCGACTCTTTCACGGGGAGTGCTCCGAGGAACTGTTTGACTTGGTACCACCGTCACCATTCTACCAACGTACCACTCGACATCGTAGCAGGGTTCATCCATTTCACCTGGAAACGTTATGGTCTTCAACTGTACGTTTCCAGCGATCATTTCTCCCATGTACGTGCAAGCTCTGGAATGAACTACATGCTGCTGTGTTTCCCGAGCGCTATGACATGTCCTTCTTTAAACCAGGTTTAAGAAGAGTATTTCCTTCACGGTAGGCAACGGCTTGGCTGTGCCCCTGGTATTGCAAAGGTCCATGTGCGGCAGCGTCACTTACCATCAGGTGTGCTGCTTGCTCGTTTGTCACCGTTGCCAATAAAAAAAAAAAATTCTAAACGTCTATGATTTGGGCTGTCAGCTTATAGTACGAGATCCAGCTGCAAAATCACTACGTTCATCGCGTGGTTAATCAAACTCAGATTCTTACACACATTTATGATTAGGAGAATACATTGATAACAGGGTGCCAGTCAATAAGTGGCTACAAGTAATTTTAATAAAATTAATGTTATTAAATTTTTAATTGCGCATATTTAAAGGCAATAATATGCAGTTTGGTTACAACGCGTAACTGTCATGTCATCTGAATAGGTACAGCGATTGCTGTCTACTGCAGTCTATCATTGAGTTATAGTATTAGTTTAGACGTATGTATAATTATTATGAATGTTTAGAGTCTATAAATAGGTACCTATATAAGACTTGGAAAAGTATCTAACATAATATTTTTCCGTTTTATTTTCATAAGCGTAGAAGTGTTTTTCTATATTAGCTCTTTATTAATGAATAACAACAAGCAATGGTTAACTATTTCTTTATGAATAGAAATGACTTTGAGCTGCTACTGCTGCTAGTGGTAAGATCACACTGTTGATAGTCGTTTGTCTACAACCGCGGGCCGATTTATCCGGGGTAGTATCACACTCTCGCAAAAAATCGACGTCTGAGTAGTAGCAATTTATTACTGCGCTTTTTTCGGTGAGCGAGAGAGCCGGAAGCCCAACTTTCTGAGGGTGTTTGCGTGTAGATTTGGTGATGCCTTTAGTATCACCGAAGCTAATTGCATACATTCACACTCCCTTCATTTTCACGGTATGCAGCGGCCTAGGAAAGGTCAATGAGCGGCAGCATCACTTACCATCAGGTGTACTGTTTGCGCGTTTGCTATCGTTTGCAATAAATAAAAAAAAAAAACATTTTTATAATTTCATCATCATTTCAGCTTATATACGTCCCACTGCTAGGTTCGAGCCTCATCCTGGACAGGAGAGAAATTTTCCTCATATACGAGTACCACGCCAGTCAAACGGGTTTGGTATATGGTATTATTTCGAGATTTTCTTGTTTTGTATACATATTATATGCTCGCTATATCCCTCGGTCGTCTTTTATGGCCTCCACAGGCAAGATCAGAATAGTAGTAAAGAAATTATTGACACTAAAACTACTAAATAAAAATCATCCAACTCACATTGCTTAAAAGTAAAAATTGACAACTGTTAATTCTGTTATTAAAATATGACATAGTTTTCATAAATTATTCCGTGTGGTGACAGGGTAAGAATACAATTCACCAACCTCTTTTTTACCCGTGGGTATTGTAAAAGACGACTAGACTATGCGAGAGGAGGAAAACTCGAAATAAAATCCTATACAAACTCATCTGACCAGCATTGTGTAATAGGTCAATTTTCCTTCACAATTGGTGGAGACTTTAGCCCAACAGTGGGACATAGATGAGCTGAAATGATGATGATAGCATATCAAATCATAATTTGGTAAGATATCTTTTCATTTCAAATATTTATTTAGTATATTTTGTCAATGACGAAATTTGGGCTTTCTATAAGGTTTCAAGTATATCCAATTAAAATGATAATAGTTGAAATTGTGAAGTAAAATATAGAGACAAAGATATGAAATAGCTGTTATTATCCACTAGATGGAGGTAGCGGCTTAATGGCTGGAGTCTCGAAAGCTGCCTTCTGGTCGATCATTTTTACTATCATTATTTGTGGCGGTGCTGCTATTTTCACTGGATATTTCTTACGAAGAAAAAGGTAAGCGTGTTTTTATCCATATTTTAGCTATCTATAATAAGTATATAATTATTGTTATATGTTAAAAAGTCACGTTTAAAATGCTTTATTATTATTGGGCTAATATGATAAGAGTTTATTGAATAATATTAAATAATGTTTCTATGTCTTCCTTGTAATCATTTCTTCAATTTACAAAACATAAAAATAACTCAAAAATCTATAAGAATAAAAATCTTTAAGAATACACACTTCGCGACGGCGATCGGCGTCCCGGGTAAGGGGCGTCGATGGCAGAGGTACTCCCTCGGGTTATTCTGTCGGGCCGAACACTGAAGTCAAGGAACCTTGCACCGGTGGTCAGCCCAACGACGAAGGCGACGTGCTACATGGGTGGGTTACGGATCCGCGCACTGTCTGTGGCCTCGGACGGAGCCGGGCGGTGGGTGCGCTGACCGTAGCCCATCCAAAAAAAAAGGCAATACACACTTCTCTTCCGTGTGGTGACGGAGTAAGAATACAATTCACCACCCCCTATCTTACCCGTGGGTGATCGTACGGGACGACTAAGGGATATAAAACGCATATAATATCTATGCGAGAGAAGGAAAACTCGAAATAAAACCCTATACCAACACGTCTGACCAGCGTGGTATAGTAGGTCAATTACCCTTCCATTATGGAGGAGGCCCGAGCCCAACAGTGGGACGTATATGGGCTGAGATAATGAGATGATGACACACTTCTTATTTAGTAAATGTATATTTTTTTTAAGTATGCCACGTTTTACCATAATTATAAACATGTAAAATATGTAATGAATTATACACTTCTTTTTCTAATCCCAACTGTTACATATCGATTCGTTCACGTAATAATGCTAAATCTATCTATACCAATAAATAAAATTGGAGTGTCTGTTTATAATGTCAAAATAATAGGCTTTTTTCATGCTCACACGGTTATTTGCACGACACCTATACCTAAAATACAGATTAAAAGAATTTTGTCTGTCTGTCTGTCTGTTTATTCCGAGTAATCTTCAAAACGGCTGGACCGATTTCAAAAATTCTTTCACCAATGAAAAGCTATAATATCGGGGCATAAACTAGGCTATATTTTATCCCGGTATTCCCACGGGAACGGGGACTACGCGGGTAAAACGACTAAAACCGAAGCGAAGCGAGGGCGGCTTGCTAGTCTTATATATAAATTTCTAGCGTACGTGTGTATGTCACTGATCTCCTCCTAAACGGCTGAACCGATGTTGACGAAATTTTTTGTGTGTGTTCAAGGGGATTCGCGGATGGTTTAGATTCACAATTGGACCCGGTAGGTGGCGCTGTTTGGGCAGGACAATAACATAACTTGAGAACGATTTCACCGATTTCGACCATATTTCTTATTAATTTTTCTAATACTTTGAAAAGGGCTTTTATAAGAAAGTTGCGCAGAAAATCAGAGAATTTAAGAAAACTTAACGACTATATAAACTTTTCTAATGAAACCTTTTGTATGCGCTCAAGTGGGTTCGAGAATCATTTAGATTCACAAATGTACCCGGTAGATGGCGCTGCTGTCGATTTCATGAAGAATTCCTTTTATTTTATTTGAACAGAACAACGTCTGTTGGGTCAGCTAGTATATATATAAATCTTCTATTCCTGTATTTATAATTGAAGTCCTTTTAACCGGCTGGACCAATTTTGATGATTTTTGTGGCGGTTCAGATTGATAGGAGAATGGTTTAAATTAATAATTGGAACCGGTAGATGGCGCTGCAATCGATTACAAGGAGATTTTTTTTTACTATTTACTTAGATTTGAACAGAACAACGTCTGTTAGGTCAGCTAGTTTATTTCAATAAATTCTTTTAAAATAGCATTTGATGTATATTTAACTCAAATTACATCACAAACTAACTTATGCCCGCGACTTCGTCCGCATGGCACAGTTATTTTGGGATAATGCTAACTTTAACCCGCGACTTTATTTAGATAGAAGGTGAAAATATTTTTAAATAATACAATTCTGTAACACATGATTTTTGCGAAACCTAACTGTAGTCCATGCAGCGGCATCTCTCAATAGGAAAAATACCCGATTCTGAAACATTGTCATTGTTGCCCTGCTCCTATTGGTCTTAGCGTGATAATATATAGTCTATAGCCTTCCTCGATAAATGGGCTATCTAACACTGTAAGAATTTTTCAAATCCGACCATAGTTCATGAGATTAGCGCGTTCAAACAATACAAACTCTTTCGCTGTATATATTAGTGTATATACCTCTCTCATCTCATATACGTCCCACTGTTGGGCTCGGGCCTCCTCCATAATGGAAGGGTAATTGACCTACTATACCACGCTGGTCAAACGTGTTGGTATAGGGTTTTATTTCGAGTTTTCCTTCTCTCGCATAGATGTTATATGCGTTTTATATCCCTTAGTCGTCTCGTACGATCACCCACGGGTAAGATAGGGGGTGGTGAATTGTATTCTTACTCCGTCACCACACGGAAAATATACCTCTATATTTACTAAATTTTCTGATATTAGTATAGATAATATGGAAAATTCCTCACGAAATCATTAGTTATAATGTAGTGGAAATATTATACGTAACAAATCAGTATAACAACCAATGGAAGCCGCAATGTCGGCGGAATTGGATGGAAAATAACGGCTCACTGCAATTACTAGTATGTTGCGAAAACATTTTAATTACCGGTACGAATTCTCTGTGTATATATTAATAATTACATTAAATGTATTGAAGAATGAATTTTACTTAACCTTGTTGCAATAATAATTTTGAAGTGAAACTTCTTATGGCACGGTGTGAACCTAAAACGACACGAAAATGCGTCATACTAAATAACTGATTAATAAATTAAAAAACACACACATATTTTTCTTTTTTATTTAGATGATTTTCAATACCGTTTACATGAAGCAAATGTTTATTTTTTCAATACTTTTCAATGAGTTATTTTAATCAGGGACTTTTCAAAAGTTTCACTTCTACCGTGCGTGACTTGCATACATACATACATTTTTTTGGCAATTTATCTTATTTTGATTTCATTTTTACTATTTTGAAATATGGATAAATTTTAAAGTTTTAAGGTGACTTAAGGTATTTGATGATAAGAAATCTCAAAATAAGAGTAAATTATCAAAGTTAGCGTTGTATTTTTACTGATTTCAAAAAAGATGGAACTTCACAATTTGAGTGCATTTTTTTATAACTGTTACCTCACAATTTTCGACTGGGTGAACCAATTTTGAGCTTTCTTTTTTATATGAAAGCTAGTGCTTTCCGTGTGATCCATTTGGTATAGTTTGAAGTCGGGCATCCAGGACTTTTAGTTAGTAATAGTTATTCTCAAAAAGATTTTGATCTCACAAAAAATAAACTTGGAAAAGCGTTAAACTAACGATCGAACTGAGGTCTGCCACTCTTTTGAAATTCTCATTGAAATATAGTCGTTTCAGAGATTCGGAATATATAGAAATAAATACCTTTAGAAATATATAAGAATTGTTCGATATTTTTATAACTAAATATATAATGTTTGTAAAAAAATAATAAGTAAGTAAGAACCGTGAATTTCGTGTGGTGACGGAGTGAGAATACAATTCACCACTCCCTATCTTGCCCATAGATGTCGTAAAAGACGACGAAGGAAAACTCGAAATAAAACCCAACATGTCTGACCAACATGGTACAGTAGGTCAAATTCCCGCCCACTGTGGAGGAGGCCATAGCCCAATAGTGGCACGTATGTGGACTGCGATGATGATGTAAGAACAATAATCATTAAGACATATTCTTTCTTTCTTTACCTAATAAATAAATTAATAGTTATATTCTTGACATCCATAAATATTTAATTTTTTTTTAAATACTTAAAACGTTTTAACAGCTAACTTTATTACCACTTTCAGATTTAATAATTTTATTAAAATTTCTCGTTCTATCAGGAGTAGCCCTCCGGCTAAACAACATTCGTCAGAGTTGCAGCTAAATGCAGGCGATGGCCAGTACGTCGTTGCATATACACTAAAACCACCCAAGCATGCGCAGCCCGACATATTGAATCCACCACCAGGTACCATTTTATTTCATTTATGAAAACTCTCCGTATGGTGACGGAGTGGTGGCTGCTCTAGTGGTTAACTCGTGATCGGGTGCCGCTTGCGGGATCTGGTCCAGCCATAGTCTCATCATTATATTTGTGAATTGTATTATATAATATTTCGAATGGCATCACACTGGAACTATTAATAAGCATGTTGTGAGATGTAATTTTATTTATGTGAAATTAGAAAAATTAATAAAAAATAGACGTGCCCGCTGAGTTTGTTGCCGGATCTTCTCAGTGCGGTCGCGTTCCGATCCGGCAGTAATTTTCAGAAAAATGTAAAAAATAACAATATGTAAGTGCCCTCGCGGGGTTTATACATCCATACTAATATTATAAATGCGAAAGTAAGGATGTTTGTTTGTTTGTAACGCTTTCACGCTTGAACCACCGAACCGATTTCAAAAATTCTTTCACCAATGGAAAGCTATAATATCAGGGAGTAACATAGGCTTTATTTTATCCCGGTATTCCCACAGAAACGGGAACTACGCCGCGGGTAAAGCGACTGAAACCGAAGCGAGGGCGGATTGCTTATTGTGAGTAATAATATAATTCATCGCTCCCTATACTACCCGTGGATGTCGTAAAAGATGACTAAGGGATATAGTAAGCATATAACATCTATGCAAGAGGAAGAAAACTCGAAACAAAATTCTGACCAGCATCGTATGGTAAGGTCAATTTCGCTTCTATTCTGGAGAAGGCTCGAGCCCAGCAGTGGGACATGTATGCGCCGAGATGATGATGTTGACAAAAATCTATTTCGTTACAGCCGGTATACATCTCACAGTTGGATTCGAGCCTCCTCTACAAGAGAAGGAAAATTGACCTTGTAAATAACACTACTTTTACGGATTACATCGCGTTTTTATTTGATTTATGATTGCTCGACGTTTCGAATACTTTACAGCATTCATGGTCACGGGCG
This sequence comes from Lymantria dispar, assembly GCA_032191425.1. Taxonomy (NCBI): domain Eukaryota; kingdom Metazoa; phylum Arthropoda; class Insecta; order Lepidoptera; family Erebidae; genus Lymantria; species Lymantria dispar. The sequence continues at coordinate 15,478,830 of CM063459.1, forward strand.
GACTAAGATGTATGACGTCCAAACAAGTCAACGTTATTACAGTTTTTTATAATTATCTATCCGCTACAGAAAATTAGTTATTAAATTATGTACCCAATACCCACATTATTGCAAATTAAAATAATAATCCCTAAAAGTAGTTTTATTTACAACTAGCAACCCGCCCTCGCTTTGCTTCGGTTTTAGTCGTTTTACCCGCGTAGTTCCCGTTCCCGTGGGAATACCAGGATAAAATATAGCCTAGGTTACTCCCTGATATTATAGCTTTCCATTGGTGAAAGAATTTTTGAAATCGGACCAGCCGTTTTGAAGATTACTCGGAACAAACAGACAGACAGACAAAATTTTTTTAATCTGTATTTTAGACATAGGTGTCGTGCAAATAACCGTGTGAGCATGAACAAAGCCTATTATTTTGACATTACAAACAGACACTCCAATTTTATTTAATTGGTATAGATGTGTAGTGCTCGCGTAGATATCAGATATCGTTATGAAAATTGACCTATTATAGAACTGAGGTCGAACCTGTTGGTATAGGGTTCTATGTCGAATTTTCTTTCTCTTAACATAACCCCCTGTAGGATACACTGAATTGTGAATCGTTCATTTTTCATTTTTAATCGAGTTTGAACTCGATTCATGCAATGTATCTATAGAAATTTTTACTTATAAAATTTGTTATGTTTCGCTAATAAGTAATTAAAAATCGATTTGCGTAACTGAATAAACAAAACGCTGAGTTGAATAACTATTCCCGTGTCGGCCACAAGTGATTGACGTAAAAGTGTGTTTTGTTTTATGTGTAGTTATTTAACTATTTTATCTGTTTTAGTGTTTATGTTATTTTCTCAAGAATATGAGAATGTTCAATAAAGTAGCATCAATGAAGATAATCCTAAAAATTGTTTATTTATATATTCTATTTTAACCCATAAATATGACTTAAAAATTCGTATGTCACCGATTATAACTACTAAGCCGTTGTTAACATCGAATTGTAATAGATATGCAGTTATTAAATTTATTTCCATGTTGCGAGGGAGTAAGAATACAATTCACCACTCCCTATCTTGCCCGTGGATGTCGTAAAAGACGACTAAGGGATATAATACGCATATAACATCTATACAAGAGAAGCAAAACTCGAAATGAAACCCTATACCGATCTGTCTGACCAGCATGGTATAGTTAGGTTAATTTCTCTGCTGTTGTGAAGAAGGCTTCACCCCAACAGTGAAAAGTATGTGAGCTGAAATGATATGGTGACGGAGGAAGGCTTCTTCTACGATACCCATAGGGTCGTAGAAGTCGTCTAAGGGATATGCAGATAACATCAATGCAAGAATTAAGAAAATTCGAAATGAAATTCTATACCAACCCGTATAACCAGTATGGTGAAGCAGGTCTTGGTGTCCTTCCATTGTGAAGAAAATTAGCATATTTAAGCGGAGGTAATGATAATGATGTTACATTTATCTTGGCTGTCGTTATTATTAAAATTACTACTCACACAAACATATAACCAAATTAATTAAACAAATATTTTTAAACTAGTGTTATTGAATAATTGAGATGGTTCAAGCCCTACAATTCAAAACCCCATTTTTGTCTATGTACAGACACGGGCTAGCTGGAGCAATGCAAGAGAAGGAAATCTAAAAAAAAACGCTATATTCGTCTGATCAGCGTGGTATAGTTAGTAAATTCCCTTTCACTGTGGAGAAGGCAGGATCCTGGTGGGATATATAAGAGGTGAAATGTTGATGATGATAAGACAATTTATTATTTATGGCATAGCTTTTAAAGTGGAATACTTATTAATCTCAGCCCATACAAGCCCCACTGTTAGGATTGAGACTCCTCCACATTGAAAGGGAATTTAAACTACTATATCGCGCTGGTTAGATATTGGCATAGTTGCTCCTCTTCTTGCATAATTTTTTCTGTATATAATATCCCTTAGACGTGTTTTATTCGTCAAAGATACCAACGGGCAAGAAAGGGGGTAGTGAATTGTATTATTAATCCATCACTAATCAGAAGGTGAAGGGAATCTTATTATGGGGAGATAAAACTGAGTCTAAATATTTCAATGATTGTACAATTTCAATTGAAAAACAGTTATTAAATTTATCAAATAACATGGAATTGTTGTATATAGATGCTGCACCAACTACAAAGTGCGTTACAGAGACAACGGGGAAAAATGGTGCTCTCCGTCTGAACGAGGAATGGTTAACGTCAGAATGCGCCAATACAACGCTTGAAGATCATCAATCCGTAAGTACCTACCTTTTCAATGCGTGTTGAAGACTCATGACCGCCCTCCACATGATACATGCGCGATTTGGATACAACACTAATACTTACATTTTTAACATCGCGATATCTTTTGAATTAAATGTCCAAATTTAATAATTCTAAAGGTTCTAGAAAGGTACTGAATCCGCATTGAATATGAAGTAATTTATTTTGATAAAGATTAATACCAAGGTACAAAATAAAGAGTTTTTAAAGCGACAGCATTTTAATCATTAAAAAAAACACTTATTGTGAGATAACTACAATAGTTAGACATATGATATGGCAATATTTTTTGTAGAAAATTATATGTTCTGCAAAGTTGTAGTACATTGTTTTATTTTATAATCAATAGTTTTCGCAGCACACGCGATGTAAGGATTTTTCGGGTAATTTTTTTTACACCTTGGGTTTCATTATTGGTCAAAAAAAATAGTTTTTTGATAATATAATAGAGCCTTCCTCAATAAATGGACTATCAAACACTGAAAGAATTTTTCAAATTGGACCTGTGGTTCCCGCGTTCAAACAAACAAACTCTTCAGCTTTATAATATTACCGGGACCAGCTGGCGGAGACAGCCATCGTTTACTCGTGACTGTCCTCTGCCAACCAGTCGGACGGGGTGGACGCCGAGGCTGGCCGCATCCGCAGTGCGTTGACGCAGATCTGCGATGCGGCCATGCCCCGGGTACGGCGTCCGCCCCCGAGGAGGGCGGTCCACTGGTGGTCCCGGGAGCTGGCGGATCTCCGGGCCGCGTGCATTCGCGCCCGGAGGGCCTACACCCGCAGCCGGCGGCGGCAACGCGACGCGGAGCGGGAGGCCTTGCTGTATGAGGGCTACCGCAATGCGCGGTCGGCCTTCAGGCTGGCCGTCCGCTCCGCCAAGGACGTCAGTCGGCAGGAGATGCTGGACGGTCTCGACCGTGACCCCTGGGGACGCCCCTATCGCGCGGTGCTGAATAAGCTCCGCGCGCGGGGCCTTCCCCTCACCGAGACTCTCCAGCCCAGCCTTCTCACCCGGGTCGTCGAGGACCTGTTCCCGCGGCGGGTGGAACACACGCCCCCGGTCATGGCTCCGCCAGACACTGACCGGGAGGCCGACGACGACAGTGTTCCGCCCATCACGGAACCCGAGATGGGAGTGGCGGTGGCGCGCATGTGCGCAAAGTCCACCGCCCCCGGGCCCGACGGTGTTCCAAACCGCGTGTTGGGCCTGGTCCTCGACCACCTGGGTCCCCGCCTCAGGGAGCTGTTCGACGCGTGTTTAGCGTCCGGACGGTTCCCTGGGTGCTGGAAGGAGGGAAGGCTGGTGCTCCTGCCGAAGCCGGGACGGTCTCCGGGGTCGCCTTCGGCCTACAGGCCTATCGTGCTGCTCGATGACACGGGCAAGCTACTGGAGAGGGTGGTAGCTGCCCGCATCGAGCGGCACCTCGTCGGCACGGGGCCCGATCTGTCGGACGCCCAGTTTGGGTTTAGGAGGGGTCGTTCGACGATCGCGGCTCTGTTGCTTCTGAGGGCCGTGGCGACTGAGGCCGTCACCGGTGGGGGAGTGCTGTTGGCGGTGTCCCTAGACATCGCCAACGCATTCAATAGTCTGCCATTCAGCTGCATCAGGGAGGCGCTCCGGTATCACGGAGTGCCAGCTTACCTGAGGCGGCTAGTGGCAGACTATTTGGTGGGGCGCAGCGTCCTCTGTACCAACCGAGCAGGGGACGTTGTGCGAACGCCCATGACGTGCGGTGTCCCACAGGGGTCGGTCCTCGGACCCACCCTGTGGAACATCGGCTACGACTGGGCGTTGCGGGGGAGCCTCCCGCCCGGGCTGGGCGTGATTTGTTACGCCGACGACACGCTCGTCACAGCCCGCGGTGGGACGCTAGAAGAGGCGGTAAGCCTGGCGGACCTATGGCACCGAAGAGGTCGTCAGGCGGATCGTGGCGCTGGGGTTGAGGGTCGCCCTGGACAAGACGGAGGCCCTCTTGTTCCATGGGCGCCTTATGAGCCCTCCCATCGGCGTCTCGATCACCGTCCGATCGGTTGACATCAGCATCCGGGCCCATATGAGGTACTTGGGCCTGGTGCTCGACGGGCAATGGTGGTTCCGGGAGCATTTCCGCAGGCTCGCTCCGCGGCTCGTCGGCGCGGCGTCCGCCCTATCGTGGCTACTGCCGAACGTGGGCGGACCGAGCGCTACGTGCCGACGGCTGTACACGGGGGTCATCCGGTCGATGGCCCTGTACGGCGCACCGGTGTGGGCGGGGTCCTTGACCGTCCGACTTAGGGCCCTTCTGTGGCGACCACAGAGGGTCATGGCGGTCAGGGCCATCCGCGGATACCGCACGGTTGCGACGGAGGCAGCGTGCCTATTGGCCGGGACTCCCCCGTGGGACCTGGAGGCGGAAATGCTCGCCGAGTTGTATCGGCGGGTGTCGGGGGTGCGCGGGGAGGGCGGTGTGATCTCGTTAAGGGATCTCACCGCCTGGCGCGTCGACGCCCGCCGAGACGTCATTGCCCGTTGGGCAGTCCGGCTGGAGAGGCCTCGGTTCGGGGTGCGAACCGTGGAGGCCTTCCGGCCGGTGCTGATGCAGTGGTTGGAAAGGCGGCACGGGGTGCTCTCCTTCCGACTAGTGCAGGTGTTGACGGGGCACGGGAGCTTCGCCAAATACCTGCACAGGGTCGTAAGGAGGGAGAGTACACCGTCCTGCCACCACTGCGATTGCGATGAGGACACGGCGCGCCACACGCTCGAGGCCTGCGCGGCTTGGGCAGTGCAGCGCCGTGAACTCGTCGCAATCATCGGTGCCGACCTGACGCTGCCGGCCATCGCTAGGGCGATGGTCGACAGCGTCGGGAACTGGGACGCGGTCGCAGCCTTCTGCGAGACAGTGATCTCGCAGAAGGAGGCGGCGGATCGTCTGCGCGTGGAGCGCAGCCTCGATGAGGAGATCCGCCGCCGGCGACTGGGGCGGCGCAGGCGCAACTATCTGCGCCTCATGCCGCCCTAGCCGAGGCCGCGGGTGACGTGACCGGGGATTAGTCCGTCACCCGCCGAGAGGCCGACCGCGTGAGGAAAGACCGACGTCCTCCCCGAGGGGGGGACGTCGGTCGACGGGAGGGTACCCCGCGTAGGGGGTATTCCGTCGGGCCGACCACTGACGACAAGTAAACCTGCTCCGGTGGTCGGCCCAATGACGAAGGCGAGGTGGTTTTCGGGTGGGTTGCGGGAGTTGCGTGCTTAAGCCCCTCTGTCGCCCCGGACGGAGTGGTGCGGAGGCGCGCCGACCGCGACCCACCCAAAAAAAAAAAAAAAAAAAGCTTTATAATATTAGTATAGATGTGAAATATTCGCGTAAAAATCAAAAATATCTTAAAGATCTTATGTACATCAGTGAAATTATTAGAGAAATATCAAAATTAAATTAAATTAGTAAGTCATTATTATTTCAGCTTGTATACATACTATTGCCGGGCTCGAGCCTTCTCCATAATAGAGAAATTGACCTGTTACATGCATATCCTTCAGTCTTCTTTTACAACATCCACGGGTCGAGTTGGTGACTTGTATTCTTATTCCATCATCACTGGAAAAATAGATATATATTTTAGATAAACAAAAAAGCCGTGCAATTACTTTACAGCACTATTAGAGGATTTATTAAGTACATAAGTGTAATGTAACAACTGTTTGCTTGTGTAAGCATTGAAATGTATTTTTGTAATGTAAATGTTCATGAATGAAAAATGGTTTCCATACTTGGACATGAAAGCACATACAGTTCTAATTATCCTACTCATTGCACTAGCTTGAAATGGTGTACGACAACCAAATTGTCACCTGGATTTTTTACCTTTTTTTATATGAGGTTTGCCATCTATCGGAGAACGTTTTACAAATTATCCCGATCTAATACTCTAACTTATTCAATCATTTTTTACTCGTAAATAAGTTTTATAAATAATCTGGCATTTTAAATGCTAGTGTTTACGATGTTTATTTATTTTTCCTCATTAGAGGGAAACACAGTTTCAAAATGGCATATTAATATTTTAATGTATCCTACAACAAAATTAGTTATTGATATAGAATATAATTATAATGATTATAAAAATTATAATAATAAAAAGCATTTGAGGAAAAATGTGTATAGATATCGTGCAAGTTTTCCTTTTTGTGTCTTGCTCTACGGGTGCCCTTACAATTCCGGTTTGAATTTTATCGATCCAGTTGAGTGCCAATTAAAAAAGTGTCGCCTACAAAGATTATTCAATATGAAAGCGTAGTGATCCAAGTAACGATATTTTGTATTAAGTGTTATGAGTTCGATCCACATACAGGACAGTTTTTGTGCGATCTACAAATAATTGTTTAGACTTTGGAAATTATTTAAGACCATTAAATATATGTTTGTAAAGTCCCGCATAATAGGTTTTGTTCTTTGATACACGGTGTTGCATTTTAAATAATATAAAATCGTAATTATTCATCTCAGCCTATATAAGTCTCACTCTTGCGCTGAGGCCTCCTCCACAATAGGAGGGGGATTGACCTATTATACCACGCCAGTCGGACGTTATGGAATAGGGTTTTATATTGAATTTTCTTTCTCTTGCATCGATGTTACATCCATATATCCCTTCGTCGTCTTTTACGGGTGACGGAACCGGGGATGGGTGACTGGACCGGGGATTAGTCTGTCACCCACAGAGAGGCTGACTGCGCGACTGCAACCGACTGCGACGTCCCAGGAAAGGGACGTCGTGAGGAGAGGGTACCCCGCAGGTTATTCCGTCGGGCCGGCTACGGAAGATAAGGAACTCGGTACCAGTGGTCAGCAAAAGTAAGCAGTTAAATTATATAAATAAGTTACACTATAATGAAAGAGATAAAAATATAAAATTCAAGAACCAATTATAGTGGACATAATAATTATGAAATACATGAAACTTTTTTAAAAATGTGACAGTATCTCACGCTGACAAATATTTTCTGAAAGAATTCTTAAATGTCAAGGGTAAGCAAGATTCTGTGTGCATTGAAATAATTGAGACAACAGTTGAAAGAAAACTTAAGCAATTATAATGAGAGGAGAGGAAGTGAAAATTTTCAGAAACACAAAGATATAATCTTTGTGTTTATAAAACAAGCTAAGATTTGAAGATATGTTTTTAAATAACTTAGAAGAATGATCTTGAAAAAATTTATCAGTATACAAAGAGATCATACGAGATCATAGGGATCTCATTTATTACATTACTATTTAAGCTGTGTTATATAAATGTGTTACATCATGTATATATAATAATTTTAATATACAATCCATACTAATATTATAAATGCGAAAGTAAGGATGTTTGTTTGTTTGTTTGTTTGTTTATAACGCTTTCACGCTTAAACCACCGAACCGATTTCAAAAATTCATTCACCAATGGAAATCTATAATATCAGGGAGTAACATAGGCTATATTTTATCCCGGTATTCCCACAGGAACGGCAACTACGCCGCGGGTAAAGCGACTGAAGCCGAAGCGAAGCGAGGGCGGGTTACTAGTAAATAATAAACCCTTTTATTCGGACAACAAATATACAATTATGTTTCTTATGCACTATTATATACGTATATAATAGTGCATAAGAAACATAATTGTATATTTGTATTTTACACAATGTATTTTACACAAATACGTATTTTACACAATTAAAATTATTCGCGTATTTGGTACTTCTTTACTTTCTGTAAGTCCGTTTGCCAATTGGCAAAGACTTCCTCCAACCTACTCCATTCTGATCTCTCTCTGGCTACTCTACTCCATGTTATGTCTGCAACCTGCTTTTTTGATATATTTTTTTTATTATTTCAATCTTTTTTTATTTTTCATCTAAATATGTTCGTCAAAAATAAAATGCACAAAAAAAATTATACCCAGCAGAGCTCGGTTTCCGTGTGGTGACGGGGTAAGAATACAATTCGCCACTCCCTGTGGAATACAACCTACTATGAGATATAATATGCACATAACTTCTGTGCTGTGTGGTAGCGGCTTCGAATACTACCAACCCTTGCTTTGCTCGTGGGTGTCGTAAAAGACGACTAAGAGCCCTAGATTGACCCGGACCAACTCCATCTGGTACCATTTGGGTCAACGATTACATTCCCAAGGAGGGTTGACGTCAGGCACGCGGCCGGTCATAAAAGTCATTGCCGAAACTTTTTGCAATATGTCAAAACAGATGACATATTGCGTCGACCCCAAGTAATTGGGATAAGAGCAAGATGATGATGATAACTTCTGAGCAAGAAAAGGAAAACTCGAAATGAAACCCTGTACCAACATGTCTGACCAGCATGGTATAGTAGGTCAAATCCCTCCCATTGTGGAGGAGGCCCAAGCCTAACAGTGGCACGTATGTGGGTTACGATGATGATGATGATGAAAGCTCGGTCAACCAGATATGATTTATTAAACTGCCATCATAGAAAACAGCAACCATTTTTTCTTATTGGTATTGGAAATATTGACTAAGGAATATGAGGAAACTGTGATAACATTGATTCTAACGTAAACGTTGTTTCTGTTTAAAATAATTGTTCACACATATACACGTTATTTAATGCCAACATAATTAAAATAATGAACTCGCCATGAAATCATGCATGAGTATAACATAGTTTGATTTCATTAGATAATTAATTCTATCCATAATTTATTCATTACGTAGAAGTCTATTTAATATTCAAGATTAGTATTATCTACTTCAAAAGACAATTTAAGCGTATTATTTACTAGCCTAGCATTTAAGAAGGTAATTAATATCAATTATTGATTTCTGATACTTACGCGGGTATTACATATTTAAGTAATAGCTATTTACATAATGTTGAACATTTTTTTATTTTATACCAGTTACTTTATTTTCGTGTGGTGATGGAATAAGACTACAATTTAACACCCAATTTTTTGCCCGTGGTTGCCGTTAAAGATGACTAAAGGTTTAAATATACATAGAATCTTTATGAAACCCTATACTAAAGTCATACCAGCGTAGGTCAATTTCCTTCCTATAGTGGAGGAGGCTCGAGCCCAATAGCTTTTTTTTTTATTGCAATCAGTGGCAAACGAGCAGACAGTACACCTGGTGGTAAGTGTTGCTGCTGCTCATGGACCTTTACAAGGCCGCTGCCTACCGCGAAGAAAGTGAAGGGAGTGTGAATGCGTGCATTTAGGCTCGGTGATACCAAAGGCACTACCAAAACCCTCCATACGCAAACGCCCTCAGAAAGTTGGACGTGTATGAGCTAAATTGATGATGATGATGATTATTATAAATGAACTAAAAACCATTTAATTTCATGTTAGAATGATTTAGGTTTACACATATAGCTAGAGTGTATTATTAGCGGGTGATGTGACCGGGGATTAGTCCGTCACCCGCCGAGAGGCCGACCGCGTGAGGAAAGACCGACGTCCTCCCCGAGGGGGGGACGTCGGTCCATGGGAGGGTACCCCAAGTAGGGGGTATTCCGTCGGGCCGACCACTGATGACAAGTTAACCCTGCTTCGGTGGTCGGTCTAACGACGAAGGCGACTTGGTTTTCGGGTGGGTTGCGGGAGTTGCGTGCTTAAGCCCCTCTGTCGCCCCGGACGGAGTGGTGCGGAGGCGCGCCGACCGCAGTCCACCCACAAAAAAAAAGAGTGTATTATTAATTAAAAATAGCATAATAGCCCAACGGTAAAAATTCGACTCATTAAAACGTAGCTTTAATTATGTCATACACGAAACACCCCGCACATAATTATATTGTAGTAATTTTTATCTACTCACGAACTGAGACTCAAGTGCTTAAGCGTTAAAGTATGAAATTTACTGTCGCCATATTAAATTTAATTATCTTTTTTACTACCCATAGCAATACAGTTAGAGTTTTCATAAAATACCCGAGCTATATTTTTCTAGAGAATTAAAACTCCACGTTTATTGGGATATTATTAAGAGCAATTTAAAAATATGAATTCTTTTAGGATACTCAAGTGGCATTTAAACAGGAATCTTTAAGAGTATTTAAATTACTTTTTTTTACAGGTACTATCACAATCGCAGGCAGTATTAAGTAAGCAGTCCGTAACTTTAGGTACAACGACATTAAGTAGAAGAGAACATCTTATAGCAGAGGAGATACCAGGGCCAGAAAGTTGTGTATAAATTGTAAATAAATAATGTTATATCTATTAAATAATTTAAGTAAAAAATGTGCAGATTTATTTAAACTAATGGAACACCAGGGGTTTGTAGGGAGTTAATGTTTTGCTCATTGATTTAAAGTTTGGTCAATTTGAGATCAAATGATTTCATATATATACTTGTATAATCTTATTATGAAATTTATGTAATAAAAACTACAATGGGGATGTTGACAAATATTTGAATTTCATTTTATTTTATAGACCCTATATAAACATGAAAATATTGACTTTATGAAAAGACAATATTTTTAAGCGACCTAATAAGGTCGCTATTTTGACTTAATAGGTATTTAATAGTCAGTGGTCACTTTTGTGAAATAGTCGCGGACTTTGGTTATCTTTATGCGACGTAGATCAACGTTTTAGCGGCAATTTTGAAAATATTTTTATATTAAAATTTGCTGTATTTTTTATAAAGTCAATATTTTCATGTTTATATAGGATCGAGTCTATCTATAAAATAAAATAAATTTCAAAAATTTGCCAACATCCTCATTGTTCGATGTTTAAGCCATGGTAACATTGTGATGTATTTGAAAAATCGTCGGCAGATGACCGCTATAAAATAGAACTGATTATAAAAATTTGCAATGATAACAGCATATTTTTCTTTTTTATCTCTGCATAAAGAATGAATTCATGTTTAGGAAAGAATTATTATTGAAATAATTTTAGTTTACTGAATATATTAATTTAATTATTTAATTGAAATGATAAAACGAATGTATATTTATATGCCAAATTTCAATTTTGCTCCAATTTTTACTTGATTTCATGTAATAGATATTGGTAAAAGAGAAAATTGTAAACTTAAAATCATTATTGGATTAAAATTATTATTAATTTTACAAGACTTCATTTTCTCTAAACCAGATTTAAACGACCTCATGACGTTTTGAAATACCTCATAGTTACAAAACCATTTTAATGAATTTATTTATTTATTTATTTGCATATAATGTGGTAAGTACAGAGATGTTTCATAATTATTACAAAGAAGCATAATAAGACACATTATGTCATATTCTGATAGCTTGCAAATATTTAACAAATATGTCACGAGAACTCAATAATTATCAATTATATTACATATTTTAAATCCAAAAGCAATAAGGTACTGGATCGTAATCTAAAGTTATTTAATCATTTTTATTCTCATGAGTTATATGAATACGTATGTATTTTAAAAAGGAAGGAAGGAAGGGTGACTCCACCACTTCCCCATGATAATCAATATACCGCACACCACAATAGAAGGAGTACGGGATAGGATTAAGGTTTTGATCGGGCGTCACATAGCTTTGATCGGCGTCACACAGCTTTGATCGGTGTCATACAGCTTCGTCATACAGCTTTGTCATATGTCGAATCCTAGTGGATAGGTCTCCCTTCCTTGCTTCCATTTTAAAATAAAAATGGATTTCCGCTATGTATCGCCTAGTTCAATCAATTATCTTGAATACATATGTGTACTTTTTAAGTTAATGGTTTGAAATACCTATAAAATAATATATTCTACATAAAATGTTTTCGTAGAATCTGTTGTGTATACTCATAAAGCACAAGGTTTTCTTACATATATTTCAGAAATAGACTACCAATCTTTCTACAGACCGTTACGATTCATTTATTTGTACAGCTAGACATATTTATTAGAACCGAAGAAATATTTTCAGTCCTTTTTTTCTTACCTACATGAATCTTATTAAGGTTGCTGTTTTAGTTTACACCAAAGAAACGGTCTTACATTTGAAAAAGAAAGAAAATAATTGCTGTTGCTTAATTTTAAAGTAAAAGTTATTATGATCCTGTTTTGTGTTAGTCATAACTGAGCCTTACTTGATTGAATAACATTATGTGTTTGGTAAATTTGGCATTCCTTAGTTCTCTTAATCTCTCTTTGATCCAACTGAAGAAACTTTACATACAGGAGCGACATACGTCATTCAAAATACGGTATTATTCTATTCGAATACTGTTTTACCTATTTCCAAATAAAGCACTAAATAGGCTAATCTTCTTATTATTTACAGATCAATATAGTTGATCATGGAATTTTAAAAATGTATAAATTATAAATGCAGAATATATGCTCAAAAACGGCAATTTATCAATTGGGCTTTTGAAAAAAAAACTTTAAAACTTTTAAAACTTTATTAATGATAATATTGATATTTAGTGCAGAAAATCTTAAAAAAGATTATTTCAATTAGTTATAAACATTTAAAAATTATCAAAATTTTAATAAAAATCACGTGACAATGAATGCGCCAAGACTGAGTTGTGACGTCATTACCCATGAGTTGACAATAATATTGGTAATTTACTGTTAAAAAACGATATTTTGTTACTTATATTTAATTATTTAACAATGACAGCAGAATTAAATAGATCAAAACATTGTACTTATTATCTCTGTATAAATTGCAATGAGTGAAAACTAACATTATGACGTCACACGCGTTTGGATTTGTTCGGGAGCTGTCGGCGTGTTTTCGTCACTGGATTCAAATAAATATTTTTATTTTGATATAACTTTTGAATTATTGCGAAACATAAATAAAAAAAAAATAGTTTTGTTATATAACTTAAATATGATCTTTCCATTTATTAAAAAAAAAATCAATTACCCAATTGTGTTTAAACAATATCGTGTGTTGTGTTAACAAAGAAGGCAGCATTAATTGAATAAATGGTGTTTTATCGATATAAAAATGAGTTTATCGTATAATCTATTAATATATTATATTTCTTGTGTACATGTGTATGTCACCGAACTCCTAAACGGTTGGATCCATGTTGGATGATTTTTTTTTTTTTCGTGTTCATGGGGATTCGAGAATGGTTTAGATTCACAATTGGACCTGGTAGGTGGCGCTTAACTATATCAACAATTAACCACCCCGCCTTTTGCCTATGCATATCGTAAAGAAACGACTAAAGAATATATTCCAATACATCTGATCAGTATAGATTAATTTCCCTCCCATAGTGGAGACAGTTGAAGCCCAATAGTGGGAAGTATATGGTCTGACATGATATCGACCATTGAAATGTTAATTTAAGAGAAATATGGTAATAATAGTTTTTAATAAACAAATTATGTTTTTAGAAAAAAAAATGTAAAGTTTTCTTTAAATATGTCCAACAATTTTCTTAGTTCTAATATTAGTAAAATAAAACTGTAAATAAATGTATGTATTGACTGTGACATTGTGATAAACTATTTTGTAAATAAAATAAATTGCAAGATATAAAATGTAAGAAAATAAAATCTGTTAAGTCCATGGTTGTTTAATTTACATATCAATTTGTTTGCGAAATTTAAATTAAAAACCTGAGCCATATAAAATAAATTTTAAAGAATATATTCCACCATTTTCAAAACTGAACAAATACAGAAGCAAATAGCACTTAAGCTACAATGCAAAGCAGATTTTGTATTTAATCCTAAATATGCTAAATGAAATAAAATATTATGAAATAATTCCTATTCTCTGTGTTATTAAAATATTCTTAAATAACTTTATTATTTGAATATCAAACATAATATAGTATTATCTAATCCTTATTGATATTATAAATGCGAAAGTAAGTTTGTTTGTTACGCTTTCACGCTTAAACCACCGAACCGATTTCAAAAATTCTTTCACCAATGGACAGCTATAATATTAGGGAGTAACATAGGTTATATTTTATCCCGATATTACTACGGGAATGGGAACTACGAGGCGTAAAGAGGAGAAGGCTTAAGAGGCGGTAAGGCGACTGAAACCGAAGCGAAGCGAGGGCGCGTTTATAGTATATAATATTTCCGTGTGGTGACTGGGGGGGTAAGAATACAATGCACCACTTCCTATCATGCCCGTGGAGGTCGTAAAAGACGACTGAGGGATATAATATGCATATAACATCTATGCAAGAAAAGGAAAACTTGAAATAAAACCCTATTTCAACTCATCTGACCAGCGTGATATAGTTGGTCAATATCCCTACTATTACAGAGGAGACTCAAGCTCAGTGAACTGGGACGCAGTCGCAACCTTCTGCGAGGCAGTAATCTCGCAGAAGGAGGCGGCGGGTCGCGCGCGACGAGCGCAACCGCGATGAAGCGACCCATTGGCGGCGACTGGGGCGGCGTAGGCGCGGCTACCTGCGCCTCATGCCGCCCTAGCCGAGGCCGCGGGTGACGTGACCGGGCAATTAGTCCGTCACCCGCCGAGAAGCCGACCGTGTGAGGAAAGACCGATGTCCTCCCAGAGGGGTGGGGGGGGTTGATGTCGGTCGATAGGAGGGTACCCCACTAGAGGGTATTCCGTTCTGCCAACCACTGATGACAAATAATCCTGCTCCGGTGGTCGGTCCAACGACGAAGGCGACGTGGTGTTCGGGTAGGTTGCGGGTGTGCGTGCTTACGCCCCTCTGTCGCCCCGGACGGAGTGGTGCGAGGAGTGCGCCAACCGCGATCTACCCCCCCAAAAAAAAGAAAATGGGCTTTTCTTTTTGTGAAATACATTGAAACAACACAACATTGACAAGGAAATTCATTACATACAATACTCGCGTAAACATCAGAAATCATTAAAAAAAATCATCAATAATTTATCAAATAACAAAATAAATAAAATACCACTAAGCTCGGTCACCCAAGTACTTTTTTTTATTAGGCAGGCAACTACACACACGTCTGTATTTATAAGATATATTTTAGCCAGATTAATAAATATATCACGAACAAAGTTAATAAAAACATTCAGTTTAAAAGGTACATAAAAAATTACATTTAGTAATCAACAAAAGTGCTGATGACATGTACCATTTTTTATTAATCCGAACGTATCCGATATCTACTTTAATCAACTAGATTTTTTCATAAAGCTACAAGCCATGTTTTTGTCATCGAATGCCGATAATTAAAATGTCTGCGGTCTGTCATATTCCAGAAATTGATTCCAGAATTGGATCATATGTATAGAGGCTTTGTAGTTACTTACTTTTAAGATATTGATCTTGTTTCTCTGTAAATAACAAATGAAATCATTTATTCTGCATACGGGGCCATCCATTAATCACGTGAGACTTGAAATTTGTTCTTTGATACACATGATGCTTAGACATTTTTACCATGGTCCTTAATAAAATAAGATTACACTTTATACCTGTATTTAAAGATAATACTCTAAAAATTTTAAGATTCTTAGGAGGTACTAAAAATACACGTGATGTTGGGGGTAGTTCTTAGTTTTAAATCACACCACGTACCAAGGGGGAGGGGGGGTTAAAAATGCTTAAAAAAAATCACGTGATTAATGGACGGCCCCTAAGCCCCTTAAGGGCACTTACATATTGTCAAATTTGCACATCTTTTTAACACAATACAATAATTTACACAAGCTGCGAAGATCCGGTAAGAAACTCAGCAGACTGTCACATTTTTTTAATCTTTTAAATAGGTATACATAATTTTATACTTCGTACAACATATGGTATTAGCTCCAATGTGAGCCCTTCGAAATTGTATACATGTATAAATTTTCAAATATTAGTACAAAACATAAAAAAATAAAGAAAAGAAAGAAAATATGGCTGAACCAGATGTGCATATGTATGTAGTATAAGTTTATCTTACTCTCCCTAAGTGGACCGATGACTTGGTAAGAGATACTCGCCGTTGCTGGGAGCGGGCGATACAGGGCCGCGTTTTGTGGCGATCTATGGCTCCATGTCATTTACATATATAGAAATCTTTTTTTTTTTCACGCTGGGGAAATGCATTTGCGCACTATTCCCCCGCCGGTTACAGACAGGGGAGTGTGTGTGGGACTCGCCGGCCATAGAAGTGACCGAAATACCCACTAAAACCACAGCGGCCCCTTCCGCGCTTTTACGGGGTGCCGGAGAGATCGTCTGATAACATTCTATCCCCGACACCCCAACGCTTGGCCGTCTGGCCACGTCCTGTCATCATTCAGAGTGGTGGGTGGAGGAGCGCATAGCGGCGTCTTCGCCTCCCTGGTCGTCGCCGGCGGAGCGAGTCAGCGGACGCAAGCGCCTCGCGTGCCCGCTCCGCGGCCTCTTTCCTTGTCATGACAGCCTCACAGAAGGAGGCCATCGACAACCAACAGCTGTCGCTGCCGAGCATCTTGGAGATGATGGTCGGCAACGACAGGTCTGTTGTTCCCATGTCCGTTGACAGAATCTCACGGAAGGAGGCAGCGGATCGTGTGCGAGTAGAGCTCCTATTCAGCGACACGTTCCGCCGCCGGCGACTCGGGCGGTGCAGGCGCGAGTATCTGCGCCTAATGCTGCCTTAGCCGAGGCCGCGGGTGATCGGACCGGGGAATTGTCCGTCACCCGCAGAGAGGCTAACCGCGTGACGGCGACCGACGTCCCAGGACGTCGAGAGGTGAGGTTACCCGAAAGGGTATTCCATTGGGCCGACCACTGACGACAAGTCACATCTGCTCCGGTGGTCGGCCCAACAACGAGGTGACATGGGTACGGGTGGGTTATGGGCCCGCGCGCCGTCCTTTCATCGCCCCGGACGCACTGGACCGCGCGTGCGCTTACCATAGCCCACCCATAAAAAAAAAAAAATGTCCGTTGACAGGACGTGGCGCTGAGGCCCCCAGGCGGGGCATACTTCCAGTGTGTGGCGCGCATCGTCACATATATAGAAATACTAATTGACCCAACAGATGTTGTTCTGTTCAAGTAAAATAAAGCGCCACCTACCGATTCCAATTGTGAATCTAAACCATCCTCAAATCCCCTTGGATACACACAAAAAAAATTCTCAACGTCGGTCCAGCCGTTTAGGAGGAGTTCAGTACACAAGAAATTTATATACAAAGATAAGCCTATGTTATATCCAGCAGTGGACAGTAAGAGGCTTAATGATGAGCCCTTTTGACTAAAAAAAACAATACAAAACAGTCGTAAGGAGTGCCGACAGAAGTGGAAAATTAAACCTATCATCGTCATCGCAACCCACATACGTCCCACTATTGTGCCTGGGCCTCCTCCACAACGGGAAGGAATTTGGCCTACCATACCATGCTAGTGAGACGTGTTGGTATAGGGTTTCATTTCGAGTTTTGCATAGGTGTTATGTACATATTATATCCCTTAGTCGTCTTTTACGACATCCACGGGCAAGTTAGAGAGTGGTGAATTATATTCTTACTCCGACACCACACAAAAACAGTTCCAAAACCTATAAACAGTTTTTATTTTTCGATATTCAAATGAATTGTTTGATTGTAAAATAAAACTACGGATTTTATCGAATTTGCATTTGATTTTTGATTGCCCGACGTTTCTAACACTTTACGACATTCATGGTCACGGTCGAAATAAAAGAATTTAAATTTTATTTAATGTTTTATAGTGTTATCTGGTATCTTACACAGAAAATACTAGTGAATATGTTAATATAATAATAATTTACGTGCATTTTCATCTTCTTCAAAAATTTCCAAAGGTATCATTAATTTAATTGTCAGCACCCAATTAATGGCAACAACATGACTTACTGACGGACAGTGATTATGAATATTCTACTCAATATAAAAAAAGTGTAATACTGTACAAGACTTGTAAATTTTGTAATTTGGTTTAAACAATTGACTGTACCAACACGTCTGACCAGCGTGGTATAGTAGGTCAATTTCCCTCCCATTGTGGAGGAGGCTCGAGCTCAACAGTGAGTATATGAGCTGTGATGATGAATTGACTGTATTTCCAAATATTTCAATTCAATATACATTTAATAATAAACATTTAAATATAGTAAACTTTTGAAATATAATATACACTTGAATTTAATAAATAATATCTGGTTGACCGGTATTTTCTTCTTTTTTGTATTTTTGCCGAACTTATTTAGATACTAGCAACCCGCCTTCGCTTCGCTTCGGTTTCAGTGGCCTTACCCGCATGGTTGCCAATTCCGTGCGAATACCGGAATAAAATATAGCCTAGTTTACTCCCTGATATTATAGCTTTCCATTGGTGAAAGAATTTTTGAAATCGGTCCAGCCGTTTTGAAGATTACCCGGAATAAACAGACAGACAGACAGATAGACAAAAAAGTATAAAATGATTTTTAGACATATGTATAGTGCAAATAACCGTGTGAACATAAAAAATGTCGACTATTTTGACATTACAAACAGACACTCTAATTTTATTTATTATAAATATTAATTATATCTATATATATGAATAAAAATAAAAATGATGATAATGAAAAACTATCAAAAACTACAAAAAGAGAATAATTAGAACACCGAGATTCGATCCCACAGTGTTTGAATGCCAAAACAAAACAAAAAAAAGCTGGACAATCTCCCAACTGAGCTATTGTCACTCTTGACATCAACAGCGAAATTCGAATTCCTATTCAGAGAATGTCAGTAACATTATATTTCATTGTATTGATTAGCTGAAAACACCGACAAAACAACATTTTATATGCGAGCCGTTGGCGAGATACTGAATATATATATATATACATACATATATACAAGAATTGCTCGTTTAAAGATATAAGATTTGAAAATATAAATTAAACTAACGCAAAAATACAATACAATTAATGCAAATGATACTCAGTAGTGGACGAAACTTTGGATCCCAAGCATCGAATTTTATATTAATTGATCTAAGCAGTGTGGATTGTTGGCGGAAGGGTCACCGCATGCATGCAGTGATTGCATGTTTCAAAAAAGTTGGATGGTTGTCATTAGGTTTTATAAATATTTTTCATTTAGGTACTCATTTAATTTATTTCTTCTTCGCTCCATTTTTTGATTTGGCCTTCACTTGTAGATTAGTTTTCTATTCTCTTAGAATAATAGCGTATAGAAGGATAGTGTCGGTACTTCGAGCGATCGAAAACATGAAGACAAAATACTACATGCGCGCAGACAATTACACACGTACACACGCACACCACATGTACACATTATAAAATCAAATTTTATTGTTATTAACATAAATCGTCGAAATACTTTTAAAAGTAATGTTAAAAACCTTTTTGTTTCTCAAATGTGTTGTGACACCGTTTGAATGCACAAACCATCATAATTACCTCCATTAGGCTCCAATTGAAATGCTTCATTTATTGTGCGCGGATTTACCTTCTATACGTTTTTATTCATTTTAGTCTATTCTCTTCTGTTACTATTTTGAAGTTGGTTCTTGTTATTTCCTATTTTGATTTAGTATTTTTGTCAATTTCTCTTCAGGAAAATTTTTGTATTTTAGACGGATGTGATATAATATCTATACTAGTATTATAAAGAGGAAAGATTTGTTTGTTTGTTTGTATTGAATAGGCTCCAAAACTACAGGAACGATTGCAAAAATTCTTTCACTGATGGCAAGCTATAATATCAGGGAGTAATATAGACTATATTTTATCACGGTATTCCCACGGGAACGAGAACTACGTGGGTAAGCGAAAGCGAAGCGAGGGCGAGTTGCTAGTGACAAATAAAGTTGTAGAAGAGCCAACACCTAAGGATTAATCAATGATACAATATACTTCTAGTAAATAGCAAGCTTTTGTGACAATTGCTTCAATTGGTTTTCATATATTAGAAGAAATTGAATAACGAAAATCAAGATGATTTAATCGACAGGAACTCTAAACCTTTTTTTTTTTTTATTGGGACTAATCCCACCACACATTCCCACCATTGTAACTCCTGTAAGCCAGGATCCACAATGGTCTCTATAAATGACACCGAGGTTTGACCCTCAGGCAGTCCCGGGATATGATTTTAATTGTCTTGGGACCCGCAACAAATTTAATTAGAAAAGATTAAAGAGGAGGAGTTGGAAAGAGAGATTCCACTTCCCTCCTATGCAAAGCGGGAGACAGGAAAACAAAATGACTAGTCAGCCAATAAGTAAAAAGGTCAGCTACGATAGCGCAGCAGTACGGCACCACGGATATGGAAGAGCTTAACGGGGCCTATATGTGAGCGTTAAGATTGATTGTTACAGTAAGTGTGGCAGAAACGCATGAACGCACGGAAATTTTCTAGAGTTGCTACAAGGTCCGTATAGTATACTACCCCACAGGTGACTTGCAAACTGTTTAACATAAGGTTACGCTCGTTTCGCCAGAGATCGCACTCCCAGAGAATGTGATGTGCTGATTCTAGACCTATATTATAAAATATTAATAAAGCACACAATACAACAGTGGTTGTATATCGACTAAAAAGACTTGGAATTTTAGTTTTTAGTTACACCTGCCATTTTATTAATACAGTTGCAGTAAAATGTTAATTAAAATTTTATTACACAGAGTTGGAGTTACATTCGTTGAGTTCTCAATTACAATTAATTAATATCAAAGTTAGTATAAATGTTAGTTGAACACATACTTGTTTATTTAATTAATTAATTAATACCAGCATTCGCAACGCAAACTTACATATATGTGGTAACATAATGTAGTTTGTCAGCCTTGTCGAGGGAAGGGCCGATTTGAAATACGAGTCAGTATTATAATTAATAAATTTAAAGGGTACTTATTCACTTTTATGAATTTAATTTACATATTTTAAAATGATATGCACTAATATATAACTTTATGCATAACGTAAAGATTGCTTAATAGAAAAATGTTAACCTTTTTTTGGGGGTGGGTTACGGTCGGCGCTCTCTTCGCTCCACTCCGTCCAGGGCGACAGAGAGGCGTAAGCATGCACACCCGTAACCCACCCGTATAGCACGTCGCCTTCGTCGTTGGGCCAACCACCAGCGCAGAGTTCCTTGACTTAAGTGTGAAAAATGTTAACCTGCCTTCGACACACGACAAATCTCTCTGTTTACACCCGTGTAGTTGCCGCTCCCGTGGGAATACGCTAACAAAATATAGCCTATGTTACTCATTGATAATATTGGCTTCCGTTGGTAAAAGAATTTTTTAAATCAATCAAGCGATTTTCTTGTAATGAAGTGAAAATACAATTCACCATCTAGCCTGTAGATGTCGAAAAGACTATTAAGGGATTATATTATGCATACAACATTTATACAAAACAAGGTATATAAAATGCAATCCTATACCAACCCTTCAGATCAGACTAGTATTGGAGGTCAATTGCTCTCCTATCATGGATGAGGCTCCATCCCAACAGTGGGACGTATATGACCTGTGATAGTAATGATAATAGTGCTTTGGGCTTGAAAGCATAACAAACAAAAAATCCTTTTTTTAATATCTTATTTTGAGCATACATATATATCTTATATCTGTCTATCCATCTATCTATCTTTTATCTTTTTTAATTGTATTCCTATGTTATTGCATTCCTTTTTTAATTGTATTATTATCCCGATCCGGTGGTAGTTTATTTTTTTTTAATAATTTTATTTTATTTTGTAAAGTTGACAATATGTAAGTGCCCTCTCGGGGTCTATGCATAATAAATGATTTGAATTTGAGTTAAAGAATAATTCGAGAATACTAACGATTATGTAAACTGAAAATAAACAATTTTTAATTCAAATTCAAATCCTTTGTTATGCATAAACCCCGCGGGGGCACTTACATATGGTCACTTTTTTACATTTGCCTTAAATTACTACCGGATCGGAACGCGACCGCACTGAGAAGATCCGGCAAGAAACTCAGTGGGCTTGTCTTCTGTCTTTTTTATTCATTTACTATTTTTTTTAAAAAAGATAATATACAACAACATTTCTATTAATAGCTCCAGTGTGATGCCTTTCGAAACATCATACGTTTATATATCCATAAATGCTTTAAATAAAAATACATCTTGATCTCAAAATAATTTAAAATTGAACCTATTTTTTTTTTTTGTGGGTGGGCCGCGGTCGGCGCGTCTCTGCACCACTCCGTCCGGGGCGACAGAGGGGCTTAAGCACGCAACTCCCGCGACCCACCCAAAAACCACGTCGCCTTCGTCGTTGGGCCGACCACTGGAGCAGCGTTAACTTGTCGTCAGTGGTCGGCCCGACGGAATACCCCAAATCGGGGTACCCTCCCATCGACCGACGTCCCCCCCTCGGGGAGGAAAATTGAACCTATGCGAGTAGAGAAAGCAAATGTTCAGGCATTATTTTGTTATAATAGATCAACGTTTTTGAGTGGAATTTGGAACGAAGAGAAATTATATCTAGAATACGTTTTAGCTATTTCCTGCCATGTACGAAGTGTATTCCCCGTTGCGTAGCTTGCATAACTAATAATATTATAAATAGTATATTTTGTTTCATTTTTTGATTCTTTAACGCCTCAAGGGATTTCTATGCTTGGATTTAATATATAAATTTCCATGCCTAGTTTTATTCTAGAAGAGTTGTTTAGAGTTCTTATGGAGCAACAATTTGTATTAATGCTACTCCAATATTAAACTCCTAATACTGTAACAAACAAATGAATTGTATTAATCTTATGATCGTGAATTACGTTGCTGTTTCGAAGAAAATCCCGAAAGCGTAATAATGAATAACCTACGCAATCCGCTATTGCAGCGCTAGTTAAACAATTAGGAATATTTCGTGAGTTAGTACTGCAATTTCAGGTTACTTAAATCTATGTTTGGCTTGTGAAAACAACTTATAAATAATGAATGTGTATAGCACAGTTAGAATTGTTAAGATTAAATGTATTTTATGTTGCGTATTCACTAAAATAAATATGTAAGCTGATGGATGGGCATTAATTCATAGAAAAACTTTTCTTAATTACTCTTGGATACTGTTGGGCCCAATGGTAGGCGCGATACGCGCTTGCAGTTATTTTTACAAATCTTCTAAATCAATACTGTTGCTTCAATATCTTGGTTGTCCTTTAGTCAGTTTTTATAACTCCAAAGGTGTAGTAGGAGTGATAATTTATTATATTCTTCACCCATTATGACACGGGAATGAATATAAATGCAAAAGTGAGTTTGTTTGTTTACTACGCTTTCACGCCTAATCCACTAAACTGATTTTAAAAATCCTTTCGGGAACACTACATTTTTAGCGAGTAACATAGCTTATGTTTTATGCCCATATTCTCACAGGAACGGGAGCTGCGCTGATGATACTACGGATATGTTCTAGTAATGAATAGAAAGCCATGTGGTGATGGAGTAAGAATAAAGTTATGCAGATAACATCGATGCAAGAGAAGGTAAACTCGAAATGAAATTCTATGCCAACACGTTTGACCAGCGTAATACAGCAGAGTAAAGTCTCTTCTGGACGTCCGAGCCCAACAGTGGGAAGTATATGAGCTGAGATGACGATGATGACATAAAAAGCGCCTGTCTGTGATTTGTTCTGAATGATTTTTATGCGTTACCAGTATAACTACATTTTAAGATTCATTTAATTTATTATGAATTCACAGTAAGTTTTTTCCTAAATTATTATTCATGTCCTAATATTTGTTTATGTGCTTATTAATAAACATTGAAAATTACAGTTCACGGTATACCAATTTATGTAAGGTTCTAAATTTGAACAGAAATAAGAAAAGAAAATAAAGTACTTATCTCAAAACTCATGAAGAGGCTCATCACCACGCCTATATGACATTAGACGTTGCGCTAGGGGAGCTGAATTAAATTAATTCTGGTAATGAGCAGTATATTTCATTGAAATTACGTTCGTCAGCTTACATTTATCTAAGTTTAAGAGGCTTGTGTAAAGACGCAGCATTTCTTTTTGGTGGTGCGCCGTCAGGAATGAGCGCGAAATTCCCAAGCGTGTACTCGTTTAGCTCGTAATTTTTCATTGAGCCTGAGAGTCGGCGGGAAAGTCTCCAATTAAGTTTCTCTTTACCGTTTGGCTCCGGAAAAAAGGGGAAGAAAAATGAACAACAGAGGCAAGGGACAGTCGCCGGGCGGCTGCCGCCGGCAACCCATGTTAGCTGGCAAATGACCCCGTCTGTGCGGACGCATTTCTGTTTTATTATGAATTTATCGCAAATTGTAGGTTTTTATTAGGTTTGAGTGAATTTGTTTTCATAAATAAGAGTATATTTTAAGGTTTTTATTTACTGCGGGCTAAAAAAATACAACTTAATGTTCTATCCGTTATAATTGGCGACAAACATTAATCTGTCAATTATTCAAAAATAAATGTATACCTTTTAGGTAGCAATAAATTTATTTTTGTATTGATTGTTTTAGAACTTTTATAATTAGTACATAACCCATATTTTGCTTAAGTAAATTCCCTTTACTATTCTTATTTATTTACCCACAATGCTATCTTATTTACTATATATTATTCTCGCCTAGCGTAATTATTTAAAGGAGAGAGAGGCACTTACTTATATACCACAACATTTACCTATATCTATTTTACACATTTGTATACAAAAATACGTGCACATGTTTTCATATTGTATACAGTCAAACTAATTTAAAAAAAAAAAATTAAAGAGCACTACTGAACGGGTTATAGTCCATAATGTAATTAATCAATCTTCAATCTTCCCTTTAAAACACTTGTACCTAATCTATGGTTCTATCTTAATATATTTCCTGTATTAAACACTTTAGGTTTAATTATTAATTACATTTAGTTTCATATACCCTGCTGATTCTGTACAATAATTAATGATGGAAACCTTTATCCCGTTCTGCCTTATTTGGCTAAACGTAAGAACTTACCGTTAAAAGTCCAAACTTTTTATCAGTAGTCTACCGAGGCAGTATGAATATAATCTTAATTAAAAATAAAGACATTAAAGAATTAATAGCAGCGTAAATAAATTAGGTACTTTTGTTTTGAGCTGGGGAGCGCTAAGATCTTTTCATGAGCGAACGTAATCATAAAATATTAAGCTGAGCTAATTTGGTTCTTAGGTAAAGGTGTAGATGAAACATTATTGGCGTTCCGACAATAAATGCATTTACCTACACTGCTCGTAAAATTCGGTAGGTTGATTGAGTCAGTATTTTTATTGTTTCGGCTCGTGAATCAATGGTGAATGTTTGAGTAATAAAAGCGTTTTACGATTGTTTTCACGGGGAAATTTGTGGGCCGTGAAATGCTCTTCCGCAGTCATTTTGTTACTGAATGTTTCTCTTAGGAGACACACTTGACATTCTTTGGTTATATGTCATTAATCGTTTGCACCTTTATTGAATTTTATTTCAAGGAACACACTCATTCTATTCGCAAGAATTGATTATTTATGAGATGAAGCTTTTTCTTTAATTAGGAATTATGCTTGAGTTAGTTTCAAAAACCCATAGAGATTTCTGATGTTTACGTGAGTATAACATTGTAAATAAAACTATTTTACGGATTTTATCCTGTTTGTATTAAATTTCTGATTGTCCGACTTTCTGAACACTTTACAGCGTTCATGGTTACTATCCGCCCGTAATTTTATTTACAACCTATAGAGAATATCGTTTTTCATCTTTATATCTAAATTTCTTGTGTACGTGTGTATGTCACTAAACTCCTCCTAAACGACTGGACCGATGTTAACGAAATTTTTTGTGCATGTTCAAGAGCATTCGAGGATGGTTTAGATTTACAATTGGATCTGGCAGGTGGCGCATTATTTGAACAGAACAACGTCTCTTGGGTCAGCTAGTTGTATTATAATTTGCTCATAATACAATTAGTTAATTGTTTATAAACATTTATTTTTAAATGATATATGAGCTGATTTTTATGTGATGACGGAGTAGAAATACATTTCATTACCTCTCTTAGCCGTGCGTCTTAAAAGTTTACAAAAATTGCTGTAAGGGAAGAAAACTCGACATAAAATTTTATACCAACCCATCCAACCAGCGTGCTATAGTTGGCGAATTTCCCTTCTGTTGTGGAGGAGGCTTGAGCCCAACAGTGGGACGTGTTTGAGCTATGATGAAGATGAGGATATGAGCTGGCTCCATTGATTTTTTAGCATAAATACGCAATTGTGTTTATGAGATGTTGAAGTAAGTCATGGTCCGCCTAAAATAAAAGTGTCGTCTTAGTTTTTGGTATCTTTCCAAGAGTTTAGATGATTTTGAGGCAATCCTTAATATGAACCCGATGTCTGAAGCTGAGCTTAATTAGTGACGTTAGACTTGCCCTTTATTAAGTGATGAATTATACATTTGGTCCCGTTGAGGGTAAAAACTAATATATATTTAAGTGTATTTGTATAATAGAAGCAGTAGTAGTAATATTTTGTGTAATAGAAGTTTGCTATATTAGTTTGTATATATTAGTTTTTACGCTCAACGGGAGCAAATGTACAATTCATCACTTAATAAAGGGCAAGTCTAAGGTTACTAATTAAACTATATTATGAATAATTTGTTATTCATGATATAGTTTTCCAGGCCTAAAAAGGTGACGGAGTAAGAATAAAATCCACCACTTCCTCTCTTGCCGTGGATTTCGTAGAAGACGATTGAGGGATATAATATGCCTATCACGTCTATGTAAGAGAAAGAAAACTCGAAATAAAACCCTATCTATACCAACCCATCTGACTAGCGTGGTATACTAGGTCAATATCCCTCTTAACATGGAGAAGACTCGAGCCCAGCAGTGGGACGTATATGAGTCGTAATAATGATAATGTTGAAGCCTATAACAACTGGTAGGTGGCGCATCGCTGATAGCATACAACATATTTTGTACCTTTAAAATATTTACTAACTAGCTTTGCTCGTGTCAATCAATTTTATCATTCCTTATCAGTACAGAAGGTACTTCTGCAAAGATAAAAAGTAGCCTTTTCTATCTTGCTAACAACTTTTGTGCCAAATTTTGATATAAGTTTTGAACAGTTACAACTGAAAATATAACAAACTCATATTTGTTTTTATAAGAATAGGGTACCCTTCTTAAAATATCTTGTCAGAAAATACCTTCAGTCTTAAGTCCTAATGTTTAGTAGATTTGCGATCTTACTCTATTAGATAGACGTTATACAGAGGTATATATACCTATTTAAAACATATTTACAGTATCTGTACACGAAGGCGGTGCTTTGGGAGGGCGTCGGGTGGAGACGGTATCCAAAAGGGTATCCCGCCATATTCACCACGGATGTTAAGGAAATCGGTACCAGTGATCAGCCCAATGGCAAATGGGAGGATACAGTGGGTTATGGTGCCGCGCGCTGACCTTTTGTCACCCTCTCACGGAATATACGATGTGTGTATGGCCAGCGCTATAGTCCGCTAAAAACAGTATCTGTCCCAAACATCTTGATAACGGCTTTCAAGTTGAACGTAATATTAAACTCTCTAAATGAGATAAATTAAAACATGGTAAATTTGCGTATTTTATGTTAATATTATCAGATATGATTAAATTCAATATACGATGTCCTTGGGCACTTTGTACAAGTATTGACGCCAGCTCCCATATTGTTATTGATAAATTGTACATTGTAAATAATAATATTTTACAAAATTTACCAAATGTTTCGAAAACTTTACAGCGTTCATGGTCACGGGCGGACTTTCCGCCCGTAAAATAGTTTTATTTATAATGTAACACTTACGTAAACATCAAAAATCAAACTTGTATATTTTATATTATTCAAATGTCGCTTATTCATTGGTGTACAGTAGGTACCTATGCTAATTTATATGATCAGCATCATATAGATACGGGTCTGATATAAATGAGGGCAGATAGCATAGAGTATATAAGATTAGTATAGTCCGTCATCCGCAGAGAGGCTGACCGCGCGTCCCTGTCCCGGGACGTCGAGAGGTGAGGTTACCCGAAAGGGTATTCCATCGGGCCGACTGCGGACAAGTAACTCGGCACCGATGCTCAGCCCAGCGACGAAGGCGACGTGGCTATGGTTGAGGTATGAAGCCGCGCGCCGCCCCACTGTATCGCCGGACGAAACCGGGCGGTGGGTGCACTGACTATAGCCCAGCCCAAAAAGAAAAAAAAAGCATAAAGTATTATTTCATCTTGTCCTTTTCTAGCAAGGATGTTGTTTGTTTGTGCCTTAATAGTTTTTTTACGATAACCTCAGTCAGAGAAAGATCCAATATTAGGTATTGTATTCCTAATCTGTCACCATACCTCGTCTATTAGAAAGTAGAAGTAATTAAATATTAGAATCCCCCGTTGAACTATTTTCGCCTTCGACATCCTGTGGGTTGGTGCAATGGTGCTATGGCCGAAAAAGGACCTTGGTGTAAATATAGTCGACTGATAATTAACCGTCCTTGTGGTGAAGGAGTAAGAGTACAACTCTCCACCTCCTCTCTTGCTTGTGGGTGTCGTAAAAAATGGCTAAAAGATTTGATATGCAGATAAAATCAATGCAAGAGAAGGAAAACTTGTCATAAAACCCTATAACAATATGTCTAACTAGCGCGGTGTATTAAGTCAATTTCCCTACCACTATTGAGGAAACCCGAGCCCAACAGTGGGACTTATGTGGGCTGAGATGATAATGATTCATTATCACTCTGCTCTTATTCTAATTACTTAGGGTTGACATAATATGAACTCTTTTTCTATTGCATAAATCGCAAAAGTTTTCGCAATAGTTTTATAATAAAGCGCCACCTTTTTTTGTGTTGGGCTACGATCAACGCACCCACCGCCCGGCTCTGCGCGGGGCGACAGAGGGACGGCGCGCAGCCCCGTAATCCACCCAGTAGCACGTCGCCTTCGTCGTTGGGCCGACCACTGGTGCAGAGTTTCTTGACTTCAGTGGATGATAAATGACTATTGATGACTAATGCCTATAAATCCATACTAATATTATAAATGCGAAAGTAAGGATGTTTGTTTGTTTGTTTGTTTGTAACGCTTTCACGCTTAAACTACCGAACCGATTTCAAAAATTCTTTCACCAATGGAAAGCTATAATATCAGGGAGTAACATCCATACTAATATTATAAATGCGAAAGTAAGGATGTTTGTTTGTTTGTTTGTTTGTAACGCTTTCACGCTTAAACCACTGAACCGATTTCAAAAATTCTTTCACCAATGGAAAGCTATAATATCAGGGAGTAACATAGGCTATATTTTATCCCGGTATTCCCACAGGAACGGGAACTACGTCGCGGGTAAAGCGACTGAAACCGAAGCGAAGCGAGGGCGGGTTACTAGTATAGTATAACTACCAAATATTTTTTTTATTGCTGTTTTTGGAAAACAAGCATACAGCACACCTGATGGTAAGTGATGCTGCCGCTCATGGGCCTTTGCTAGATCGCTTCCTACCGTGATGAAAATGAAGGGAGTGTGAATGCGTGCAATGAGGTTCGGTGATACTAAAGGCATCCAAAATCCACCACACGCAAATTCTCTTATAAAGTTGGGCTTCCAGCTCTCTCGCTCATTGAACGAAAAGTAATAACAAATTGCTACTACTCAGATGTAAATTTGGCGTGTGACTGGACCGGGGAATTGCGTGAAGAAAGACCAATGTCCTCTCTGAGGGGGGACGTTGGTCGAGGAGAGGGTACTCCTCAAGGGGTATTTCTTCGGACCGACCACTGATGTCAAGTCACCCTGCTCCAGTGGTCGGTCCAACGACGAAGGCGACGTCACGGGTGGGTTACGAGTGTGCGTGCTTACGCCTCTCTGTCGCCCCGGACGAAGCGGTGCGAGGAGTGTGCCGACCGTAACCCACCCCCCAAAAAAAAGACGTAAATTTCCCGCGAGAGTATGGTGCTTACTACCACGGACGGACCGGTTCGCGGCCCTAGACAGAGGATGATGACTTTATCATAAATTAGTATCTTTTTACTTTTTTTAGTCTTGTACGTTACGTCTTGTACGTTACGTCTTGTACGTTACGTCTTGTTACGTTAGAAAGAGAAAGGGTTATGGGTCATAAAAAGCGAAATACTCAACAGAAACTAAGAAGCCTGAAAAGCCTTCTTCAATAAATTCATTATCTATTCTAATATTTTTTCAATTCAAATTATTCATACCTGAGATTAGCGCGATTAACCAAAGAAACTCTTTAGCTTATCAAACTACTAGCAACCCGCCCTCGCTTCGCGTCCGGTTTCGGTCACCTTACCCGCGTAATTCCCGTTTCATTCGGAATACCGGGATAATAGCCTACATTACTCCTTGATATTATAACTTTCCATTGGTGACAGAATTTTTGAAATCGGTTCGGCGGTTTAAGCGTGAAAGCGTAACAAACAAACAAACTTACTTTCACATTTATTATATTAGTACATAAGTATATATAATAAATCAACGCTGAAAAATCTAAATCCTCTATTTTCATCACCGGCCCAAAGCTTATGATAGTTGTGGCACTAGATTCAGTATTCAGATCAAGCAAAGCTTTATTTATTTTCCGTAGTCTAATGTTCAGTAGCTGCATGCATTTCAGTATCACTGATATTAAAAATAAAATAAATATAGTTAAATATGATTTTGTTTT
Source organism: Lymantria dispar (assembly GCA_032191425.1). Taxonomy (NCBI): domain Eukaryota; kingdom Metazoa; phylum Arthropoda; class Insecta; order Lepidoptera; family Erebidae; genus Lymantria; species Lymantria dispar. Next base: position 15,509,768 of record CM063459.1, read on the forward strand.
TGTTTTGCGTGCAGGTGACGGAGTAAGAATTCACCACTCCCTATTTTACCCCTGGATACCGTAAAGGACGACTAAGATATATAATATGCATGTAACACATAGGGGTTTTATTTCGAGAGTTCCTTTTCTTGCCTATACCATAAAATGAACACTCGAAATAAAACCGTATACCGACATGTCTAACTAGCATGGTATAGTAGGTCAATTGCCCTCCTATTGGAGAGTTGGCTCGTGCCCAACAGTGGGACGTTTATAATTTGAGACAATAAAAATGCGTATACACTTCTGTATACTTCTTTGGTAATAAATATTGTAAGTCTAAATTAAGAGTATTTTGCGATAGTTTTATATATCGCTTAGATATTACTCAAATAAGATCACTTGAGGGTGGAGTCTACTGCCTGAAGGGATATCGTGACGGGTTGACGGGTCACAACAACGATAGACAGATAACTCTAAGCCTTAAGGCATATTGTATCTAACCGATTTACTCCTGTCTTGAACTTGTTCATATACCCGGGAAGAATGTACGTCAATACATATCGTGAATAGCTAAGCTATTTGAAAGCATTGTTTGTATATATTTCTCTTTATTCAATATACACTAATGCTTGAATATCCTACCATATTAAAAAAAATAAGTAAATATATAACAGACAGACAGACATAGACAGATAGTATCAAAACTCATCCACATAACGATTGTAAAGACTTCCACGAGACAAAATTATGCCGCATTTAAAAAAAACTAAAAATCTTTAACAAAAATTTCCATGTGGTGACGGAGTAAGAATAAAATTCACCACTCCCTAAGCTGCCCGTGAATGTCGTAAAAGACGAGTAAGGGATATGCGTATAATATCTATGTAAGAGAAGGAAAAATCTAAATAAAATCATATACCAACACCGGTGACCAGCGCGTTGTAGTAAGTTAATTTCTCTCTCATTGTAAAGGAGGCTCGATCCCAATAGTGGAACGTATGTGAGCGTGATGATGACCATATTCAATCCTATTTTATAAATATCATTAATTCATAATTTCATTGCATATACGTGCCACCGCTGGGCTCGAGCCTTCTCCACGTGGGAGCCAAATTCAATTGCTACAGCATGCTGGTCAGACATGTTGGTATAGGATTTTATTTCGAGTTTTCCTTCTCTTTTTGAAAATATCTAGAATACGATTAAGTATCTATATATAAATACGTGAAGCAAAAACTTTGTATCACTTTTTACGAAAATCACGCAGATGTACAAATATGAAATTTGGCACGGTTGAATATATTGATAAGAAGTGCAGAAAACTAAAATGTTATATAATAATGGATTATAAATACATTAAATTCATTAAAAAAGGCATTACGCACACTACAATGCATACGTAACACACACACACACACACACACACACATACGTGCCAACGTTCATACACTTTTGTTTACGGTTAAAATCTCTGGTCGAAATGTAAAACAATCATAGTTATGCTGACAAAGTCTATTAGACATATGTACTTGTTGTCTATTAGACATATGTATATTAGTTATTAGTGAAATACAGCTTGCTCAATATACAATTATACATCAATATAATTAAAAGAAAATTGTGTAGCAGAAAAATTTATTTAAATGAATTATGGCCGAATTTCGACCACTCGGCGACCACAAATTTTTATAAATACATTGTTGTAGCCACGAGTAATGAAATGTATTCTTACCCCATAATCAGATATACAAGCTGTTTTAAGCAAAAGTATTTATATCTCATAAATTATAATATCACATACGTATTTTCATAAAATTTTATTGGCAATTGACATCTAAAGATGATATAATAGAGGGAAATCTTGATTAGCTTATATACTCTAAGCCTTCAAGTGTAGGTCTAGATATAGTCTTTGTTAGAAATAGCTCTATTTAGGCAAAAGAAAAAGATTTATTACCCTTGACGTTCACGATAGACGCACAAAAAGAGTCGAGATGATGACGGTCGAACAATATCTGATTTATGTTATGTTTAGATATATGTATACTTGTAAAAGCTGACCCGAATATGTTTTATAATAATAACAGTAAGTATGGAATGAAATGCATAGACTAGATAAATATATTTTTCAATTAAAATCACGAAAGTATCAAACTATTAGTATTGTCGTTATGAAATAATCAGAATTACTTAAATATTTATCATTCCTTCATTATAAAATATAGTGAAAAATTAGTAGTCTATTTTTTTTATAATACACACTATTAAATAGTTCTTAAATAAAACTACTTTACAGATTTTATCGCGTTTGTATTTGATTTTTGATTGCCCGACGTTTCTAACACTTTGCAGCGTTCATGGTCACGGGTGGACTAAGATGTCTCACGTCCAACAAGTCATCGTTACTGCAGAAAATTTATAATGATGGTCATGGATGGTCAATCACACCGGCGCTAGACTACTAGCGCCGGTGTGATTCATCACAGCTTCTTACCTAACGGGGTGAGCATTACTGCAGATGTGTACTGTGAAGAACTGAAGACAATGATGGAGAAGCTGGCACATCTCCAACCAGCATTGGTCAATCGCTCGTCTTCGCTGCTCCTGCACGACAATGCGCGACCTCATACTGCACAGCAGACGGTCTACAAGTTGCAAGAACTGGGGTTGGAAGCTCTCCGTCATCCGCCATACTCACCAGACCTTGCGCCTACAGACTATTTTTTTTTCCAGAATTTGGATAACTTTTTGGTGGGAAAGAAATTCAATACCCGAGAGGCAGTACAAAATGCCTTTGAAGAATTTGTTGCCCCCCGTCCAGCTGATTTCTTTAAGAAGGGCATCAATAAACTGCCGCTGCGTTGGCAAAGATGCATTGATTGCATGAGTGATTACTTCGGTTAATACAAATAAAAAATACATAAAAAAAAATCGTTTAATTTTTTTCATACATAACGGCAATTTCATAGGTAAAGACCTAATATATTGAGATATATAAATATATACATACACATATATACACATATATACTTTATATATATATACATATATACATAATTATAAGGACATTATATCAGTTGTGATGATTCTGCCAACTCGTTTAAGAGATGCAGACGAACGCTCTTCTTAAATGTTTGACGGTTGGTAGCCATCCTAATGCCGACAATGGAAGGCATTTGACCTACTATATCATGCTGGTTAGATATGTTGGTATAGGGTTTCATTTCGAGTTTTCCCTCTCTTGCATAGATGTTATGTGCATATTTTATCCCTTATTTGCCTTTTACGACATCCACGGGCACGATAGGGAGTGATAAATTGTATTCTTGCTCCGTCACCACACGGATAATACCAATATGGTATAATAATGACGAATGAATCAAAAATATAACTAATATTCATATGGTTATAATAACATTGACTTTATTTTAATTAATTATAATATAAGTAAGTTCTTACCTGGTAAGTAAAGAATGAGAGTTGATTTGATGTTTGAAAAATTACTTACATGTCTACATATTTTTAATCACTGCTATTGATAATTAGTATAGTATGGTATTCTTTATTTATAAGAAAGTTACAAGTCAGTGCTAAGTTACATAGATCTCCATATCCATTTAATTTTAATTGCAATATAATAATAATAGAAAAAAAACGTTTTAAATTCAATAATACATTTACAATAATAGAAAAATATATTATATGTGCATAAAGCGAAATGCGCATTAGCGAAGAATTTGCTTGCTGAAGTGGCAATTTACAAGTAACGGCGTTCGTCGGTTCTTGAGTGACAATTACATATCGAAGAACATAGTGCGGAACGAAGCTCGTCTGGCGACTTGGTGAAGGGCGCTAGTAGTCGTTGGAAGTGGTACCATGCCTTATAGCGTTCTATTGGAATATTTTACAGTAAATGTTTGAATAATAAAATGAATGTTGATTGATAATTCAGTATTTTACAGTATTTTATTGACATCTAAGTTTTTCATTTAATAACAGCAGATGTTCTGTTTATAATATTTTACTTCTCTTATTAGAATTTTTTTTTATATAGTGACGAAATAAGAATACTCTTTGCCACTCTTGCCTTGGATACCCAAAAAACGACCACGACATTTAATATGCATATAAAATCTATGAAAGAGAAGGAAACGTGATTATGGTAGGACAATTTCCCTCCTAATGTGGAGGAGACTCGAGCCTAACAGTGGGCAATATATGAGCTGAAAAAAAAACGAATGAGTTATTACTATATATACTTTGAATACAAATCTTAGAAGAAAATATCGAAGAATGCCAATAAGTTTATTGGAAGATCCTTTTTCAATTGATTGGTATGTAAAGCTTTGTATGTAATGATATATTTATTAATACCTATTTCTATCGGTTTTTGTACCTATGCTGTAAACACTTAGTTCTACTGGCTGTTAGATGAGTGTTAAAAAGGTGAGTGTTTAAGAGTAGTGTCCGCCCAAAATTTCGGTTTCGGTCCAGTTTCGGCCAAAAAACAAATTTCGGCTGATAATCGAGCCAAAACTACGGCTGAAACCGAAACTGAATTCGTAAGTTTTCGCGCTGCGCTAAGACATGCTCGGTGTATGAGGTGCGAAAGACGAAGTGTCATTCAGTGTCATCATAAGGGGACGTCGGTCGTTGGGAGGATACCCCAAATAGGGGGTATTCCGTCTGGCCGACCACTGACGTCAAGTCACCCTGCTCCGGTGGCCGGCCCAACGACGAAGGGGACGTGCATCGTAGGTGGGTTGCGGGTGTGCGTGCTTACGCCCCTCTGTCGCCACGGACGGAGTGGTGAGAGGAGCGCGCCGACCGCAGCCCACTCCAAAAAAAAAAAAATCTCTCAATTTCAGTTCCTTCGTTTATGTCCGCACGTCGCGAATTTAGCAGTTTGAGGTAATAACTTCAAACATGTATATTTTATTTCATTATTTATGTGAAATACACCAGTATTTCAGAAATTATCAAGAACATTTTTTATATTTGTATTTTTTTATAAACAAGGCAAATACAAGAGTGGCTCATCACCTGGTTTATTATAAATCGAAATTATTTTGTTCTTATAGTCAAGTTTAGTAAGTTTAATTTTATGTTTATATAAGTAAAAAGTGAAAACAGTTATTATAAGATTAATTTTTAAATAATAATATCATAAATTCCAAATTCTAGAAGCATAATACTCAATATCTTATTCAATAAAATAGAATATATAACGTATCCTATTCAAGACTACTAATGAAATCTAAATATAATGAACACGAATCAAAGTATAGCATTTAAACACTCCAATGTTCTGAAGAGCAGTTCACCACAGCTATAGCAATTATCAAATAGGTGAAACATTGTTTTCGGCTTAGGTTACAGCATTCACGTTATTCAACAATTAAATTTTGAGACCATTATATAAACATTATGCCTACACAAAATTTGGAATACAATAATTGTATCACTACCCTGACTATCCTCCTTCTTTAGCCTAGTTAAGTCCCATTAACAGAATAAGAGCATCTCTAGAATGGGAGAAAGAACGGTTTTGTTGTGTATTTACTTTCTTTATTATCGTACGTCTTATTTAGTGGGTCAGTACGGGCTCTATAATTTGCCATATAACCATATCCAAGTCAATCTGTTTATTTAAAACATAAAAGATCTTTAATATTGATATGGTCACTATAAAAAGTTTTTGGGTTAGCTAATTACGTAATAACTTAAGACAGAAGGTCCTTTAAGCAGGGACTGAATAAATTAACAGACTTAGTATTACATGAAACTCACAACTTTTTATAGTAGAAGAACTGCGTTGGGAGACTTGACTTTTAGCTAAAGATTGAAATTGATACCGTTACTTTTAGTAAAATGTAATTGTAGGGCCTAGCATTTATTTTTGTGCAGATTGTAAATGCACATAAGTAATTACGAGAGGGTTACGATGCTTCATGAGCAATGTTTTCCATTTCTATGCTAATGCGATTTAGCAAATGAGTGAATGCGGTGTCCGCTCCAATCCACGTACCCTATCAATATATACCCATTATTCTTTCTATCATGTTTACTTGGCTTTTCTACTAAGTGGTATTACAGTTTACGATTGAAAAGCGTTTATGCACGATATGTTGTTAACATGCAGATTTAAACTAGCGTTTAGTGTTTTATATAAACAAAAGATCCTTGTTTGCTAATATCCTGAACGGTCATAAATTTAATATGAAGGTTTAGATAGCTAGCTGGTTTAATAAATATTTGTTTGAAAAGGTTTCGTTTAAGCTCATAAAAAAAAAATATTTTACATATAGATAAACGCGGTAAAAAAACGATAAAATAAAAAGCACAAAAACATAAAAATAAAAAATACGCAAAACATAAACGCAAAAAACAAAATGGAATTAAGTTCAACTTATGTCTGGGAAAGCAAGAACTTCCCAAATATTTTCAGCCCAAGCTAAATACAATAATATAGATATATATTCATCCATTCATCAGCCTATCGAAGTCCACTGTTGAACACCTCGAGGGGAGAATAATAAATTTCTTTTCTCGCACAAAGTCCACTGCCAGTCAATCCTTCAAAATAAGAGGACCTAATATACCACTCTAGTCAGACAGGCTAATACAGGGTTTACATTAAGTTTTTCTTCTATTCCCTTCTATGCTATGTGGCAGCGGCTACGAATATTAATAACTCTTACATCGCTTTAGAGTATTGTAAAAGATAACTAAGGTTCCGTCGCCTCGGATAGATTGGGCGGCAAGTGTCCAGACTATTGCCTACCACAAAAAAGGCAAGCGACCGGTCATAAAACTATTACCAAAACTGTTGTAATATTTACAATGGAAGAAGAGTACATGATGTGGTTTCATGTAAATAATATCTTTAATAACTCTATAGTATTAAATAATGTGGATGGCAAACATGTTTTCACTGCGCTTTTCTCTGAAAACCACTTACTACATTTTCTTCAAAGCTGCAAGTCACGTACCGACAGATTGCTAAGTACAATCCAAACGTGAAGTTTTTATGATAAAGCACCTGGGACCGTATTTTCGTTCCCCATCAGGTAAAATATTGTGCATCGGTGTGGTGATGGATTCATATGTCACTTGTTTTTCTCATGAGTATTGCAAGAGACTAATAAGAGAGGTAAACACTGAGCATACGGCTTAGAACTTATTTAGTTCTAATCCGAATGGTCAGTGTAAAATGCCCCGAATTTTAAGTAATTTTCCTTTCAAGGGATCGTGGAAGGACCACACTGTTGACAGTTGTCTGTCTACAGCCTCGGGTCGGTCCGTCCAGGGTAGTATCTCACTATCGCAGAAAACCAACATCCGGGTAGTAGTGATTTGTTACTGCGCTTCGTTCGGTGAGCCGGATGCCCAACTTTCTGAGGGTGTTTGCGTGTGGTGGGTTTTGGTGACGCCTTTAGTATCACCGAACCTCATTGCTCGCATTTACACTCCTTTCAACTTCTTTGCGGTAAGCAGCGGCCTTGAAAAGATCCATGAGCGGCAGGAACTCTTATCACCAGCTGTACTGTTTGCTCGTTTACAACCATTTGCAATAAAAAAAAACAAAAGAGAGCCGACAAGAAGGAATAATTAAGTACTTTTTTTTTTTTTTGTGGGTGGGCTGCGGTTGGCGCGCCTCCGCACCACTCCGTCCGGGGCGACAGAGGGGCTTAAGCACGCAACTCCCGCAACCCACCCGAAAACCACGTCGCCTTCGTCGTTGGGCCGACCACCGGAGCAGGGTTACTTGACATCAGTGGTCGGCCCGACAGAATACCCCCTATTGGGCGACCCTCCCATCGACCGACGTCCCCCCTCGGGGAGGACGTTGGTCTTCCCTCACGCCGTCAGCCTCTCGGCGGGTGAGGGACTAATCCCCGGTCACGTCACCCGCGGCCTCGGCTAGGGCGGCATGAGGCGCAAATAATTAAGCTAGTACTTACTTTACTTTTACATAATGAAAATTATTATCATTATTTCAGTACTACAAGTACATTCTTATTGAAATATTTTATATACATTTATTCATACATATCAAAACAGATGCTTTGAAATGTAATAAAAATCGGCTTAACTTGACATGTTAGCAGTTGAAAGCGAATAATACCCACTCACGTGAATTTTTTTGCTATTGCTTTGAAGCTTTCGCCTTTTACTTACTATAAGTATAGGTGATTTTTGAATATGCTAACAGAAAAAACACATTTGTTCAGGCATATTCAGAGTCACGACGAGTAAACACGTTTAAAACATGCTCGCAGTTTTATTTCATATCAGGGTAAACGTTTTCAAAGATGAATTTCTCGCTGCACAAACAAAGTGAAATATTTTAATATATTTTTTCTTTTCAATAGCAAACCTGTCGCCATATTTCAATTGAGAAAATATCTAAGTCTGAATACAATATTGGTATATTTTTATATGAACTTTTATTTTTTAATGAGCTACTTTTGGTTTGATTAAAATTAGTGACCTATCAGATCGCGGCTCATGCGAGAAAATCTTTAAGTGTGGGCGAATGTGTTGTGTCGGACAATGGGTGCAAAACACTGTGTAAAAACCTCAAGAGTTTCTTCAGAATGCGTTTAATCCCATTAAACGCATTCTGAAAGCAAAGGCTATAATAATCATAGTCATTACACTATCTTTAGTTGTTTTAGTCATTATTTCTCGTAGTTTCTTGTAGTTTAGTACGCCTTGTCATCATTCAAGTGAGACGCATGTGCAATATGTAGGTATGCTTCACCGACTTGGGCTTGTTTCTCTTAGAACATAGGACTGGTTTAAATTTACCACCCTCAAGCTCGTGGAGGGCCGTAGATCATTTAGAGTTTGCGCACAAAATATTCAATATATTAATAGTGAGTTTCTACTATAGAATGATTTCTAAAACATACATATTTCAGTATTTATGAAATCGCGGCACAGCACTGAGGAATGACTTCACATAATCACGGAGGACTTTAAAAAGAAATAAATAATAAATATAAATCACACCATAACTCAGAACATTGTGGATTATAAATAAAACAATTTTCACTGGCTTTATTGCGTTTGTATATGATTTTTGTATGTATTATTTCATAGTCACCATCGTTCCATGTGACCATGAATACTCAAAAGTATTCGAAATATCGGGTACTCAGGAATGAATACAAACGTAATACAATTCATAAAAATAATTTTATTTGTTTAATACCACGTCACTATCAGAAATTATTGTGAATCGTTTAAAAAGTGTGTCCTGTAGGGAGACGTATATGAGCCGAGATGGTGATAATGATAATAAACATATTATATTATTTAAATATTTTGATGTGAAAATTCATTTAATTTAAAATGCTTTAACTAGTCTACTACTAATCCAGCGCCATGCGACCATACTGAGAAAACATCTCAAAACAACTCATTGCCCTTCAAGCTATTAACTTAACCTTCACTCCTGGTGCGAAACCAGTTAACAATTAAAATAAGACAAAGTTTTAGACACATAACGAAGATTATATAAAACGATAATTATTTTAGCAGCTGATGGGAATGATGAAACCTTTTCTAAGCGAACTATTTATCCAGAAGGTTGACATGGTATTAAACGAGTAATAACATTAATCACAAAGCAAGTAGGTGTGAATAATATCACGCCGGGACATAGCAAGACGGGCCAAGACAAGACATACGAGAATCGCACGTGACAAAGGTCCGGCCATCCTTCAAGACACTCGACTTCCGACCGGATATTATCCCCTGACCGATTTAGCTACATAAATAAAATATTGAAGTTTGAAAAATAGTGGGTGTATTATTATACGTTGTGAAATATTAGATATAGTGGTGGGTTTGTGAATGACTTTATTTAATAGATGGGTCATGGCATACTTGTTTTGGCCTTGTTAGGCCTCAGTAAGAGTTTTCTAAATGTATACAAATAAATAAAATTGAAGTGTCTGTTTGTAATGTCAAAATAATGGGCTTTGTTCATGCTGATACGGTTATTTGCACGATACCTATGCCTAAAAACAGGTTTAATTTTTTTTTGTCTGTCTGTCCGTCTCTATGTCCGTCTGTCTGTTTGTTTAGGGTAATCTTCAAAACGGCTGGAGCAGTCTTAATAATATTTTACTACCAGATAGCTATCTATATAAGGGGTAATTTAGCTTGTATTTTATTCCGGTTTTGCCGGGGGAACGGGAATTATGCAAGTAAGGCGACTAAAAAAGAAGCGAAGCGAGGGCGGGTTGCTAGTTGATAATAAAATACAAATGGTTTATAAAAAATTCTTCCGGTGACGGAGTACAATACTAATCGCTGACGGAGTATAATACAACTCGCTATCCCTAATCTTTTTTATGGTAGGCTATGGTCTGGACACACTCCGCCCAATCTGTCCGGTGCGATAAGGTTAAGTAGGTAGTCGTACTGCTGCGCCATTGCCCTCGCGTTGTCAGCCTTTCTGCGAGTGGCTAATGGAGGTGGGGGATTAATTAATCGTGTTCCCGTGATCTGTTGCCACTTCATCCATCCTGCATTTATTCTACGATTTACCTCCCGGTCAATGTTGCCGTCGTCTTGAAAAAGGGAGCCTAAGTACTTAAAGTCGAAGCAAATCGGCAGGGATAACCCATCTAAGCCAATGTGAGAGAATTGAGAAGAGTCATCGAAGTTGCAGAATAGATGTTCAGTCTTGGTGCGGCTGATACTAAGGACTACTCTTTCCAGCCTCTCCCGCCATTTCTCCAGTCTGCTCTATACTCCAGCTACCCCCTCTCCGACGAGGACAATGTCATCTGCAAACAGCATACACCACGGCGCTTCTTCTGTATGTCTGATGTCAGAGCATCCATCACCAAGAGGAACATATAAGGGCTTAAAGCCGAACCCTGATGCAAGCCTACAGTGACACTGAACTCATCAGTGACTCCAGCTTTGGACCGGACATTCGTGCGCGCTTCGACATACATAGCCTTCGCTAATCTTACATACTTCCCCGGCATTCGTCGTTCTTCCAAAGCCCATCACAAAATTTCCCTGGGAGCTCGATCGTATGCCTTCTCTAGGTCAATAAATACCATGTGCAGGTTTTTATGCGCACTCTGGTATTTTTCCATGAGTTGGGGTAAAGAAAAAATTGCATTAATGGTTCCCAGTCCTGGCTAAAAGCCAAACTGATTCTGGGTTATTTCGCTTTCTTGTACTATATACCAAGTATAAATTCTTGTGCTGTGTGGTAGCGGCTTCGAATACTACCAACCCTTGCTTTGTTCGTGGGTGTCGTAAAAGACGACTAAGAGCCCTAGATTGACCCGGACCAACTCCATCTGGTACCATTTGGGTCAACGATTACATTCCCAAGGAGGGTTGACGTCAGGCAGGCGGCCGGTCATAAAAGTCGTTGCCGAAACTTTTTGCAATATGTCAAAACAGATGACATATTGCGTCGACCCCAAGTAATTGGGATAAGAGCAAGATGATGATGATGATACCAAGTATAAATTCTTAGAATTTGCTGCCCTGCTCGAGAACCAAACTATAAAAAATTTGCACAAGAATGTTAGCGTAGTTTTCACATTAATTTCAGGTCATGTGTTTTATAATTCAGAATCTTATTTAAAACCGTACAATAAATAAAAAATCAAAACAAGTCTATGGACAAGTGTGTGTTACCAGTGATGACTTACGGAAAGTGGTCCCGAAATTTAGGCTTCGTAATTAAGCTCAAAGTCGCTTAGCGTGCTATGGAGCGGGCTATGCTCAAGATTTCTCTGTGAGTTAGAATCCGAAATACGGCAATCCGCAAAGGAGCGGATGTAACCGATATAGCACCAACATTTAGCACACTGAATTGGCAGTAGGCAGACCACATAGCTCGACGAACCGACAACCGCTGGGAAACAAAAATTATCGAGTGACGACCACGTATCGGACGACACAGTGTAGGACGCCAACTAGGTGGACTGACGACCTGGTGAAAGTTGCTGGACGTCGTTGGATGCAGTCGGCATAGGATCGCACTCTGCGGAATTTGAGGGAGGCCTACGCGAATAGGCTGAAATGATGATGATGAATAACGATACAATAAATAGGCAGCACTTAATTAATAACTGATACAACTGATAACAGTTGTTATCAGTGATACAACTGATGACAGCTGTTATCAGTGATTCAACTTTGGCACGGTATTTCAAAATCTTAATCATTACGTCATTTGTGCAGTTAGCTCCAAGTAATTTATCGCCATGTTAATAATATAATGTAAAACTATACATTGCAAAACTAATTTCTGATATAATAGGAAACATTTGAATGAAATGTAAATAGAGTTGAATAGACATAATATCGAATGCCGATGGGGCACTATTATCGTACATTGATACGCGGTCTGGTTGTAATCACGCTGTACTTTCTCACTTAATTGTCGCCGTTCACCGGTAGATATCAAACGGCTCTATTGAAAACTACGCTTACATATTGTGAACTGGCTCTAAGCCAGGGATTATCGTTGGCTTCAATGCAATATTTGTGTCTCACGTAGCCGGTACTATTCAAGGGATAGAAAAACTTTTCTAATATTATGGTTTGCAATGAAAACACTTTGTGGAGATATGACTGCTGATCGATGCACATGTTAGAGGCATTATGGATATTTATACAATTGTTAACATTTTAAAAGTATTGTTCTTGATTGTATTATGATTTTATTTTTTTCCAATTGAAGGTAGTTTATTTTACTCAACACGGCTGCCACAAGAGCGCCATTGTAGGAGGTGATGTAAGACAAGCGGCAGCCGTGTTCAGTCAGTCGATCGGTGGCAGCAGCGGTGAAATAGTCTAGCTAAGCTAAGGTTGTACGCCGAGTATTGGAATGTCATGTTAGACATTCAGTTATTGTTCGTTTAGTGTAATGGTGATTGTATGTGATATCGGTGGTTTATTGGTAAGGTTGAATAATATTGAATACTAGTCCGCGAAAGTATAATCAAGGTGAATCTAACACAATTATAATACGTTAATTGCCTTGTGTAAATTGAATAAGAATACAGTGTACCATCTACTCTTTCGCTAGTTCGTAAAAAGCGTATAAGGAATGATATAGATATCATCTTTTATACAAACTCATTCATTCCCCTATACCCATTAATTATAAATATTCATAAGGATTTCTCAAAATTTTAATTTAAATGGATAGAAAATTTCAAAACTAATAATTTTGAATAGCTAGCTAATTTTCGTTTATGTTATTTAAAGTTCAACTAAAAGTCAAATATTCCATTCATTTTTAGGGTTCCGTACCCAAAGGGTAAAAACGGGACCCTATTACTGAGACTTCGCTGTCTGTCCGTCTGTCACCAGGCTGTATCTCAAGAACGATGATAGCTAGGCAGTTGAAATTTTCACAGATAATGTATTTCTATTGCCGCTATAACAACAAAAATAAAATAAAATAAATATTTAAGGATGCTCCCACACAGGAAATTTGATTTTTTTGCTCAATATCGATAATGGCAATAGGGAGGCACTTGTTTACCTAGTCAATGTTACGGAACCCTTTGTGCGCGAGTCCGACTCGCACTTGGCCAATTTTTATATATCCTAACTAATATTATAAATACAAAATTATGTTTGTTATTGTATGTTACGCTTGAACCACCGAACCGATTTCAAAAATTTTATCGCCAATGAAAAGCCATAATAGCAGGGAGTAAAATAGGCTATATTTTATCCCGGTATTCCCACGGGAACGGTTACTACGTGGGTAAGACGACTGAAACCGAAGCGAGGGCGGGTTGCTAGTATTTATATAAATATGATTCTTCTTTTTATGGATATGTGACTGAACTCTCCCAAACGGCTGAGCTGATTTTAAAGATTTTTTTGTTTTTCGGTAGATGCGAGAATGGTTCAGATTTATAATTGGTCCGGGTAGGTGGTGGTGTGATCGATTTCATGGAAAATTCCTTTTCCATCCATCCATCCATCCATCAGCCTACAGACGTCCACTGCTGGACATAGGCCTCCCCACGAGAATACCACTCGGAACGGTCCTGCGCCATTTGCATCCAACGGTTCCCTGCGACTTTGAGAATGTCGTCAGTCCACCTGGTGGGGGGTCGTCCTACGCTGCGCCGTCCGATTTGTGGTCGCCACTCAAGAACCTTTCTTCCCCAACGGTTGTCGGTTCGACGAGCGATATGGCCTGCCCATTGCCATTTCAACGTGCCATTTCAACGTGCTAATTCTGCGGGCTATGTCGGTTACATCCTTTTATTGTATCAGATTTGAAGAGAACAGCATATGCTTGGTGTGATAGCTAATATAGATTCCATAATTTTTCATTCATAATAAGTAATTGTACTACGGAGTAAGATTACAATTCACTGCCCCCTCTAGATCGTGGGTGCCGTAAAAGACGATTAAGATATCCAATATGTATTTAGCATCTATGCAAGAAAACTCGAAATAAAACGCTATTCCAACACGTTTGACCAGCGTGGCATAGTAGGTTAATTTCTCTCCTATTGTAGAGGAGACAGCAGTGGGACGTATGCGAGCCGATATGATGAAATCATTTTGAAATAAAACACGAAGTTTTTTATCATTCTCATTATGTGAACACAATACTTATATAAGCGTACTAGAGTTTCAGAACAGATTTAAATCTGTTAAACTTTTTATAAATATAAAATCCAATAGTGAGGGAGAAAACAATGTTTTTTTTTACAATCGTATACGACTAAAAGTTAAAAAATATGTAACTCCCATGGAGTGTTGGCCTGTGATCAATCTAAGCATAATTCGGTTAACTCAAACAGGGAAACCGTTGAACAGAATTGTAATTTTGTTTATTACACAGCTGCGTTAAGATATCTACTATAATTTGTCAAACTTAATTCAATTAATAAGGACTGTAGTGTTACGGCACCTTGTAGATATAATATACACCTTCTATTTATAAGTTACGATAATATTTCCTTCTACGAATACGTTAAGTAATCAAAACTTTACATATTTTCCAAGTACCATAAATAAATTTTTAGGCTACCTTTCCATCAAATGAATACTATGCTGCGCAATAGAAATGTGCCTAAATACCAATTCACATTCACCAATATATTTATTTTAATTCTCAAAGGAGATTTTTGATCGGTTCTTCCTTCCCTTGAGCATTAGTTGTAAAGTTTAATTTGCTTTTTCGAAGCTTATTTTTCACTTTAATGATGAAAAATGATGAAAAATAAGAATAGCCCGTGTGGTGACGGAGTAAGGATACAGTTCACCACTCTCTATTTTGCCCATGGGTATCATAAAAGACTACTAAGGGATATACTTTAATATGCACATAACATCTGTGCAAGATGTCCGACCAGCATGGTATAATAGGTCAAATGCCCTCCCATTGTGGAGGAGGCCCGAGCCCAATAGTGGGACGTATGTGGGCTGCAATGATGATGAAGATGAAGCAATAATTCTCTAGCGAGCTCAAACTTCGCTAACGTATTTTTATTAAAGTATATCAACGTGCTGTTTCAAGATTACATTTATACATATTAAATCCCTTAGTAATGGTCTGTTCACGCTGGATCTTGCTTCATATATTATTACAATGACAATTACAGAAATTAATTATTACGTATTAGTAATATTGCTCGCACTATGCAATTCACTTACATATATTATGCAACCTAAGCTGGCGATTTATTAAATGAAACCATCTCTCTTAGAATAATAACGTATAGAAGGATAGTGTCAGTACTTCAAACGTTCGAAACATGAATCTAAAAATACTAATGTCGCGCAGCCGATTACACACGTACACACGCATACCACTATACAAGTCATGAAATCAAATTTTATTTTTATTAAAATAAATCGTCGAAATACTTTTAAAAGTAATGTTAAAACCTTTTTATGTTTTTCAAATGTGTTGTGACACAATTTGAATGCACATACCGTCATAATTGCTTATTTATTTTTAAGAGTTGCGTACGTACGTGCAGTACAAAGACTTGTTCATTGTGGAACGGTTCCAGCGTAAGCTCCATTAGGATCCAATTGAAATGCTTCACTTTTTGTGCGCGAACTTCCCTTCTATACGTTATTATTCTAAGCCATCTCTAAATATTTTATTACGTCACGTTCCAATTATTTGTTTTTTAATTTAAAGCAATTCAATTTACTGTCAATATTTCTAGTAGATAGACTCTTGTTAGCCATGATCTGCCAAGGTACGGCCGGAATATAGTAACGGCGACGTAGAATATTATAACCCGCTGTGCCTTTTTGAAGGATCACTAGCACCGCGAGGTTTATCATTCCATATGTCGCCTAGCACTATATTTTCCATATGACTAAGTTAGTTCCCATCTCACTGTGGCGGAAGGCTTTAATATAGTTGACGTTTTAGTCCGCGATCCATCAAAATGTATGTCACTGCCACTGTTGTGTACAAACCTCTTCACTGACAAGACGAAAGTTGACCGCGTATTGTACGCTAATATCTGGTAGACCGAGCTTCGTTCGGAATATTTTTGTTGTATTTTTGTCGAATTTATTTAGATCTTATATCTTTTAACAAGCAATTCTTGTGTATATATATTCAAGATCTCGGAAACTGCTCCAAAGATTTTGATGAAAAACACTGACAAAACAACATTTTCTATAAATAAAACCTAGTTAGATCGATTTTTTGGCCTCGAAACTTCTAGTATGCCAAGTTTCATCAAAATCGTTGGTGCAGTTTCCGAAATCCTGAATATACATTACATATATATACAAGAATTGCTCGTTTAAATATATAAGATAAGATAACAAACTAACTACTGTCTGATAAAATAGTGATATGACACTGACGAATAAGTGAATTATTTAGGCATTTAGAAGTTTATGAAATTTTTAAATAGAATATAACAAAATTCTGTTACAATAGTTTTCATATATCACCGTAAGATTAATTTATCATTTCCTTGCCCTTGAATGGTTTATATGACGATAAATAGATATGATTTTCAGACAACATCTATGCGAGAGATGGAAAATTCGAAATAAAACATTTTACAAACTAGTCGGATCAGCGTGGTATAGTTTATTTTTATTATTTTCTTTTTTTTAGGGGTGGGCTATGCTAAGCGCACACATCGTCCATTCTGTCTGTGGCGACGAAAGGACGACGCGCGGACCCATAACCCAGCCGTACCCGCGGCGCGTTTGATGTGGGCATGGATGCTGATGGTAACCGAATTGACGGTGATCGAAGCGCCATTGGGAGGTCCGGAGTACGGAGCCCATGGAACAAGAGGGACTCCCCCTTATTCAGGGCCACCCTCAACGCCAGCGCGTCGATCCGCCTGGCGCACTCCTCGGTGCCGAGAGTTGCCAGGCGTGCCGCCTCTTTTAGCGTCCCACAGCGTGGTATAGTAGCTTAATTTTCATCCATTAGTGAAGTAGGCTCAAGCTCAGCTGTGGGATATATACGAGCTGTAATGAACATCTACACGAGGAAAGGAAAAAAGGAAAACGGATGATGATGATGACCAATAGACGCTGTTTTGTTTAAATTTTAATAAAACATAATATATTAAAATCGATATAGATAACGAGATAATGACGAATCTAAAGTTGCATAAATTCGAGCATTACTAGTATAGAATAAATCCATTTTCTTCGATTTATCTCACATATAAACTGGGGCGTTAAATGTAATAGTTACCGCCGTAGTCAAAGTTAATAGGCACTTACAACTAACTTCACCTCATAGGAGATTTAACGTCACTGTGCTTAGTGAATTGACCGCACAATATGTATATGTGTTCGCTTTTATTTCTATTAACATAGTATTATTATAGCTTAAAATACCCATATATATATATATATATATATATATATATATATATATATATATATATATATATATATATGGGTCCAAATCCACCTCCGTGATTTTTGTAATAGACGATTAAGGTATATAATACGCATACATTATAACATCGTTGCAAGAATAGAAAAACTCCACCTTTAATTCTATACCAAACCGTCTGACCACCGTCGTATTCCCTTCCTCCCGGTCAATTTCCCTTCTATTATAGAGGAGGCTTAAGTCTAGTTAGGGCGTATGTATGCTTTATAGAGACTGTTTAAAATATGTTATTTTCTCATCTTTTCCATTAAATGTCGTATAAGGCTATCAAATAACATACAGATAACGCCAGTACAGGAGAAGAAAAACTTGAAATTAGCGAGAACTAATGTTTACGCGAATATTACACATTGTAAATAAAACTACTTTACGGATTTTATCACTTTTGTATTTGATTTTTAATTGCCCAACGTTTCGAACACTTTGCAGCGTTCATGGTCACGAGCGGACTAAAGTATACTTTTAGTCAAAAATCAAATAAAAATGCAATAAAATCCGTAGTGTTATTTACAAATAGCAACCCGCCCTCGCATCGCTTCGGTTTCAGTCACTTTATCTGCGTAGTTGCCGTTTCCGTGGGTATACCGCTATAAAATATAGCCTATTTTACTCCCTGTTATTATAGCTTTCCATTGGTGAAAGAATTTTTGAGATCGGTTCAGTGGTTTAAGCGCGAAAGCGTAACAAACAAACAAACAAACAAACTTACAAACTTACTTTCGCATTTACAATATTAGTAAGAAATATAGAGAGCGTTAAAGTTAATAAGAGAGAGCGTTGCCAGATGCTGGTACTTGCGGTTCTGTCATATCAGTTAATGTACACCTATGAAGTTAGACTATTGAGAGAAAGAGCGGGACACTTTGTCCATAGCTAATCCGTGTAGTTAAGGAGTAAGAATACAACTAAACACCCCCTATCTTGTCTGTGGGTGTCGTAAGAGATGACTAAGGGATATATGCTCTGTTACAGGGATCTTTCATGGGGATTGCTTTTAGGAACTATTTGACTTGGTACCATCGTCACCGTTTTACCAACGTACCAATCGACACCGTAGCAGGAATTCATCCATTTCACCTGGACATTTTATTGTCTTCAATTGTACGTTTCCAGCGACCATTTCTTTCACGTACGCGTAGGCTCTGGAGTGAACTACCTGCTGTTGTGTTTGCCGAGTGCTATGACATTTCCTTCTTTAAACGATGTATAAGAAGAAGAAGAGCATTTGTTTTCACGGTAGTTAGTTGTGCCTTTGATATTGCAAAGGTGTGTAGTAGTATCACTCACCATCAGGTATGCTGTTTGCTCGTTTGCCCCATCGGCAATAAATGTGCAGGTAATATCGATGCAGGACAAGGAAAGCTCGATTTCAAATCATATTTTAACACGTCTGACAAGCGTGGCATAGCAGATTAATTTCCCTCCCACTGTAGAGGAGACCTGAGCCCAATTGTGGAACTTCTATAGACTGAGATGATAAATGTGACTCAATCCCAGTAGTCGCAATTATTCTTTTGACGATGACTGGTAATGACAGGTAACATTAATAGTTATAATGACTACACTAATAGTCATGATAACTATTAAAATAATTTTCTAAGTTATTCAATATAATCGATACAAAAGTAAACTGATAACGGACTTATTGTTATTATTCCTGTCAAAACAATGAATAAAAAATAAATATATTTAATCAAACAACAGCAAAATATTTCAATGAATTTTCAGTTTTTGTAAATTAGAAACACCCAAGTGAACACTAAAAAAATAGCTGCAAAATATAGGTACTAGTTACTGTTCAACCCAGTTAACCGGACGGCTTTTTTGGCAAATAAAATTGTACGTTGAATTGAAAATATATTTCTAATATAAACTGGATTTCACTCGGTTAACAGAACAGTGTATTATATAGAACATTGGTTGTTCTAAATTAAACTAAAGTCATGCTAGTTACAATCGATATATGTTATGTGCTTCATAATTATAATTATTATTAACAAGTACAATAAATTTACATCATCGCAGCCCACATACGGCCCACTGTTGGGTTCGGGCCTCCTCCACAATGGGAGGGAATTTGACCTACTCTACCACGCAGTTCGGGTTCATATAGTTTCATTTCGAGTTTCATTTCGAGTTTTCCTTATCTTGCACAGATGTTATGTGCATATTATTTCCCATAGTCGTCTTTTATGACATTCACGGGCAAGATAAGGAGTGGTGATTTGTATTCTTACTCCGTTACCACACGGAATAAATTTATACAATATTATTTTTAATGCGACCTGAAACAAATAATTCTTATATTACTAGTATCGCCATGTGATTTCATAGGATCTTCCGAAACGGAAGATACAACGTCCTTTCGTAGACACATTGAGCCATTTATTCAAAATGAAATTTAATCTAAAAATGGGATGCTACATCTACCGATGACACGCACAGAGCCAACCTCTGGTGTAAACTATTGTATGATAATGGTATCCAATATCTAATTGTTTGATTGGGTGTTCAGTGGGCCAGTTTCACTTAAATATATTCAATTTAATCTATCGTCTGTAAACAGTATTGAACATTGGCAGACGGCAGACTTCCCAACTCACTAAATTATAATCGTCATAGGCATACAAGCTTTCATCAAATATCAGGTAACATTAATGAGAATGACTAAGTTTGTTGAGCGATGCGGCATCGGTTTTATTAGGGCAAGTCTCATTAATAGAGACCTGAAGCTGTTTTCCCTGTAATTCTGCTATAGAAAATAACACTTTCAACCCCAAGCATATAGATCAGATATTCCTCTGACTAGCTGTTTAAAGCTAGCCAAAGTTGTGTGCCTTAGTATACACTCGAGGTGTGTGCCACATGGGTTGAGCAGCGCTGTGATCTCGTAGCAATAATCGGTGCCGACCTGACGCTACCGACCATCGCTAGGGCTCGGCAGCATCAAGAACTGGAACGCGGTCACCGCCTTCTGCGAGGCAGCGTCTCGGGTTGGGGGCGCGGAGCGCACGTGAGAGGAACGCCTCCACGACGACGCAGTCCGGTGGCAAACATTCTATCTGAAGTTTTTATAATATTTAATAATACTAAATCCAAATAATTTGGGCTTTACATGAGAAAATTTATTTTAAATTATATATGAAATGTCCTAAAAATTCTGAAATTGAAGTGAAGGTAAGTGCGGATATTACTGGTAAAGAATTTATTTATTTTATTTATTTATTTAATTATTATAGAATACAAATGTTACATATTGATAAAACATAGCCCCACAAAACCGTGCTATCGATTTGATTGTGGGATCGAGGACTCTAAGTTACATCTTTAGTATAAGACCTACGTAACAATTACACTAAATATTTAAAATAATAATAATGATAATATTAAACATGCAAATACTCACACACACACGCACGCACGCACCCACGCACGCACGCACGCACGCACGCGCGCACACACACACACACACACACACACACACACACACACACACACACACACACACACACACACACACACCACACACACACACATGAAAATGAATTTATTAAAAATTAAAAAAAATATATCAACTACACTTTGTAATGGTTTTAAAATACCTACCAAACTGAAAATATATTATATTCTTTATCAAACACGCTAATTTCTAAACCCATAAGATTTTCGTCATACAAAGGAGGCCAATATGACACGTGTACTGGTCCTTCGAGCCGGGCTTAGTCTGTTCAATCCGTTTGTACATTCGTACGTGATATAACTACAGTAGTGCTCCCCTCACGTTCGACATTGATCTATTGAATCATTTTACCGCTTGTGTACGAAATAATACCATTGTACAGCGTGTGATTATCGACCTCGTTTATCTGATTGTCCTCTATTAAGTAATACAACGATATGTGCATCGCGAGTGTTCGACTTTAATTGAACGTTTATATTTAAATGAAGGATGAAATTACTGGTACTTTTAAGTTTGATTACCGTCATTAATGAACTTGACTGAACGTTTATGGGCTATTTAATTTTAGTAAACCTTTTTGTAAGATGACAATGGACATATTTAGTGAAGCTGAGTTTATAATTTTTCTATTAAGGTATAAAAATATTATCTACGGCTAAAATCAATCCAAAAACAAGACGGAAATTTAAAAGTGAAATAAAGTTAGAGAAATATACAGGAGCAACAAAAATCTGCGAGAATTTCAAATGTTTTAAATTACATTCATCATCCGCAAAATTACTCACCCGCCGCCCGGCACCACCCGGGGCCAAGAGGGGCGGCACGCGGTCCCAAAACTCACCCGTAGCACGTCGCTTTCGTCGTTGGGTCGATCACCGATTCCAATTTCCTTAACCTCCGTGGCCGGTCCGACAAAATACCCTAAGGAGGTACCCTCTCCTATCGACGTCCAGGACGTCGATCGCTGTCGCGCGGTCAGTCTCTCTACGGGTGAAGGACTAAACTCTTCGGCCCGATCACCCGCGGTAATGATTCAGGTTATAAAATCAATTTAATTTATGATGTAAGATTAATCTAGCTGTAACGAAATATTTTAATTCTTATTTTTTTATGTCTAATAAAAATATATGCGTACTATACTTTATGTAAATGGTGGTGCTGTGTGGTAGCGGCTTCGAATACTACCAACCCTTGCTTTGCTCGTGGGTGTCGTAAAAGACGACTAAGAGCCCTAGATTGACCCGGACCAACTCCATCTGGTATCATTTGGGTCAACGATTACATTTCCAAGGAGGGTTGACGTCAGGCAGGTGGCCGGTCATAAAAGTCATTGCCGAAACTTTTTGCAATATGTCAAAACAGATGACATATTGCGTCGACCCCAAGTAATTGGGATAAGAGCAAGATGATGACTATATGTAAATGTTTTTGCCTTTTCATAAAAATATAATATTTTCACATTCCATTCTTCTTTTTTGTTATATAAGATATAGTCTGAAAGAATTTTTAATAAATCTTATAATAATACGGTTTAGAATAGTACATTTTAACTAAAAATACAGTAGTGCCGTTTAATTACAGGCTTATTTCTTGTTCTATAATCGTTTTACCCGCGTGATTATGTTTTATTTTATTTCTGACATAATTATGTATATAGATATGTCAGCCATGCATCCTCCCCCTGAATGGCCAAACTTAGGATTCGAGATTTTTTTGATAAGGGTTTCTATTTCATAGTCCGCAGACTGTCTTCATCACAGGATATCCTAAACTCAGGGTTGCGAATCGGACCGGGGGGTCTGACGCTCCCCAAGGCGACAGTCTCCTTAACCCTCGTGCTACAAGTAGCCGTCGCCGGCAAGGGAGAAATATAAAGTACCACAGTCTCGTCGAACACTGGCTCTACGTCGTGCATTCTGAGAGCAGAGTAACACGCCAGACCTGCCAAAATCTTAGCCATCCAGCGGACTTTTGCAGAATACACTACAAGTGTTACTACGAAGTGTTTCGACTTCGCGCCTTATACTAAGCTATCCTAGTTAGACCGGTTATTATTTAAAGATTTTCAAATCTTGTAGTGGTGATACTTCTCCAGATGAGGTACATGAATGAATATTGAAATTTTCTAATCGACCCAATGTCTTTAAACGAGCAATTCTTGTATATAGTCAGCATCTTACGCCACAAAATTTAGCATACGGGAGGCTGTGAGGACGATAAATTTTATGTACGTGTATTTTGAGCTACTTTTGACCACTTTATAACTTAATAACTATTCAATAGAAATATCCATATATTAATACGTGAAGCAAAAACTTTGTACCCCTTTTTACGAAAATTACGTGGATGGACAAGTATGAAATTTGGCACTGTTGAAGTATATGACGAAGAGAAGTGTACAAAACTGAAATTTCATTTAATAATGATTAGAAATACTTCATTAAATAGGTATTACGCACACTACCATGCAATCGCTACACACACACACACCACACAAACGCTTATACACTTTTGTTTACGGTTAAAATCTCTGGTCGAACCGAATGTCAAATAATCATAATTATGATGACAATGTCTAATAGATATTTGTACTTACACATATATTAGTTATTAGTGAAATACAGCTTGCTAAATATACATACAATTATACATGATTATAATTAAAAGAAAATTGTGTAAATTGTGACATCTTGCGCATATACTTAACAGCTATGTTAGAGAAGGAAGTCTCGTTATAAAACCCTATACCAAACCGCATAACTATCATGTCATCATTCACACTCACATATAGATCATTAGCATATCCCACTTCCAGATGACCAAGAAAGTTTAAATTTTGTATCCAGATAATTGGGTGTATGGGATTTTTCCTTACACCCAGTAAGGAAAAATCAAAAAATAGTGAGTTATAAAATTTGAACAAAAAATAACACCCTAAATCGATTTAATTATGAAACTTAGTGGCATTATAACGACAAAACTTTTCTTTTTCTTCGTAGGAGAATAAGTTCCATCATCATCATCATCATTCATCATTTCAGCCTATTACCATCCACTGCTCGACGTAGGCCTCCCTCATGTTGCGCCACAATGGGCGGTCATGTGCCGCCTGCATCCAACGACGCCCAGCAACTTTCACTAGGTCGTCGGTCCACCTAGTGGGGGGGCGTCCTACACTGCGTCGTCTGATGCGTGGTCGCCACTCGAGAACCTTTCTTCCCTAGCGGTTGTCGGTTCGTCGAGCGATGTGGCCTGCCCATTGCCACTTCAGCGTGCTAATTCTTCGTGCTATGTCGGTTACACCCGTTCTTCTGCGGATTTCCGTATTCCGGATTCTATCTCGCAGAGAAATCCCGAGCATAGCCCGTTCCATAGCACGCTGAGCGACTTTGAGTCTTGATATGAGGCCTACATTTAGGGACCACGTTTCCGTGCCGTAAGTCATCACTAGTAACATACACTGGTCGTAGACCTGTGTTTTCAGACACTGAGGTATGTTGGACGAGAAGATCCTCTTAAGTTTCCCGAACGCTGCCCAACCGAGTTGGATTCGTCGGCTGATCTCTTTCTCGAAATTGGATCTACCTAACTGGACTGTTTGTCCTAGGTAAACATAGTGATTAACAACTTCGAGAATCGCATTGCCAACTAGGACCGGTACAGGAATGACATGGGTATTTGACATGACTTTCGTCTTGTTCATGTTCATTCGTAAACCTACTAGTTGGGATACCCTGCTGAGATCATTGAGCATAGTGCCAAAGTCCTCCATGGATTCTGCCATAACGACGATATCGTCTGCGAATCGAAGGTGAGTGATGTATTCGCCGTTAATGTTGATGCCGAGTCCAGTCCAGTCTAAGAACTTGAAGATATCTTCCAGTGCAGTGGTGAACAGTTTCGGAGAGATGACATCTCCCTGTCTCACGCCTTTCTGCAACTGGATCGGTTTCGTACTCTTAACCCAGATACAGAGTGACATTGTGGCGTTCCTATAAAAGCACTTCAGCACTTCGATATAGCGATGGTCGATTTGGCACCGCTGAAGGGACTGCAGCACCGCCCAAGTTTCGACTGAATCAAAGGCTTTCTCATAGTCCACAAATGCTAAGCACAGGGGCCGATTATACTCCTCGGTCTTTTGTATAATCTGCCGAAGCGTGAGGATATGGTCTATGGTGCTATAGCCTTTTCGGAAGCCGGCTTGTTCGGGCGGCTGGAAGTCATCGAGCTTGCGCGTGAGTCGATTGGTAATGACCCTCGAAAATAACTTATAAACATGGCTCAGGAGTGAGATGGGTCTGTAGTTCTTTAAAAGAGCTTTGTCACCCTTCTTGAAGAACAGCACCACCACACTCCTGGTCCACGACTCCGGAACGGCGCCCCCGAGGATAACGGAACTAAATAGCTTCTGAAGGGCTATTAAGACCGGCTTGCCGCCCGCCTTCAAAAGCTCTGCCGTAATTCCATCATCTCCCGGTGCCTTACCGTTACATAGTTGTTTGAGAGCCATTCTAATCTCGTACAAGCTGATGTCCGGGATTTCTTCGGTATAGTGCCGAGTTAGCTTGGATCTGGGATTTCGGGATGATTTGTATAACTGTCCATAGAACCTTTCGACCTCTCCCAAGATCTCACTTTAGGATGAAATGACAGTGCCGTCATCGGTCTTCAGCTTAGTCATTTGGCTTTGTCCAATAGACAGATCTTGTGCGAACACTTTCGAGCCACGATTACGCTCTATCGCTTCTTTAATACGGAGCGTATTAAATCGGCGAATATCGCGACGCACAGACCTGGAGATCTGCCTATTTAGCTGCCTATGTTTGGACCAATCGGCAGTTCCATCATGACACTTTATTTCTAACGTTATTGTAAAACTTACTTTTACATATTTGAAAATTAAGTTATTAACGCAAACACGTCTGAGCGGATGTAGGTATAAACATAACACGCAGGCTACTCTTACTGTTCACTAGTCTCTAAATACCCCACTTTGACACTTAGATAAAATTAATAAACTCTGCATATCTGATAATTCTAATAAAAATGGTTTCATGATGGCACAGATGGCGTAGTGGTTAAGATAGCGACCTACAGCGTCAGTGTCGGGGGTTCGAATCCCACGCGGAACAACACTTTGTGCGATCCACAAATTGTTGTTCTGAGTCTGGATGTAATTTGTGTCCGTTAATTTATATGTTTGTAAAGTCCCCCGCAATACAAGGATTATTTCCTTAGTGCAGGGTGTTGTCTTATAAATAAAAAAAAAATAGTTATTCTTATTTAAGAGAGCACTTTAAACCAATAAAATATCCCCATAAATAACAATATAAAACATAAATATGGCCAAACAAATGGACTCCGAAGATTAGCTACAAACAGTAGGAAATCGGATATAATAATACTAATTATAATGAAAACGTTGTTGGAAAAAGTTGCTTTCACAAAATATTCCATAAAATAGATTCATATTTAAGATTTGCTAATAGGTAAAGCTTTTAGTTTAATAGAAGCAGATAAAGCTTATCATTATTCCAAATGCATAAGTTTAGATAAAATGTATGTTTGATACTCAATAATGCCAGAACAGCTGAACAGACCTGAATGAAATTTGACGCTGAGATAGATGTTAAATTTCACGGAATTGATTTCATATTCAAATGCAAGTTAAGACGCGGCACAGCCAGTTCTAAAATAAAAACGTTAAAAGATAAAATCAAAAATTTACAAAATATTCATTACCGTTATTTATCATTTCAGCTCACATATACGTCCCACTGTTGGGTTTGAGCTCATTCACAAAAGGAGGGAAATTGACTTAATAGAGCACCCTGGTCAAACACATTGGTATAAGATTTTATTATAAGTCTTCTTTCTTTTGCACAGATGTTATATGCATATAATAAAATTAAATTTAAATATAAACTTAAAAAATTTACATGAGTCAATTATGACAATATCATATTGTAGCTGTTGGCTCATGTAACTTATTTGTATGTGTATGTATGTTTATGCGTATGTGTGTGGTGTATGCATGGGTATATGCGTGTTTGTATGTATACACCTATATATATATATATATATATATATATATATATATATATATATATATATATATATATATATATATATATATATATATATATATATATATATATATATGTGTGTAAGGGCGTGTGTGTGAATATGTGTGTGTGTGTGCGTGCGTGCGTGCGTATTATTTTATTAATTTATTTGCGTGCGTGCGTATTATTTTATTATTATATTGTGTCTCCCAGTTTCACGGCTATCTTCCATATTGTTAAAAATATTAAAAAAGGGAAGATATCCGGTCCTTTGAAAGGCTTACATGGGTATATGGATCCAACACGCTGAGGCCTTTGGAGAAATTTAATGTTAAAATGGGATGGGACGTTTACCGATGACGCTCCACGTTTGCACACAACACTCGTGGACTGCCAACGGTAGGTGTAAAACTATTGTGTAATTATGATATCTAAAACCAGATTATAGGGTTGTGAGGTTTGATGGATTGGTTTAAATGAAACTATTGATTGAATAACTGTCGTCTGCCTTCAATACCTTTATCGTCTTGAACTTTGGCAGACGGTGACTCGCCAACTCACTGAATGGGCCCCCCAAACGGTCGTCACAGGCACACAGGCCATACGGGCAACAGGAGGGCAACATTGGTGCAAGTGACTTGGGGTGTCGAGCGGTGCGGCGCCGGTTTCACCATCGCAGTGGTTTCCCCGTAGTTATGCCCTTGAAAATGACACTTCCACCCCCGAGCATATAGCTCTGGCGACTCCTTTCTGACCAGCCTTTTAAGGCAATCCAGAGTTGAGAATCCTGCGGGCACTCTTCGGTTTCCACTCCAGCCAGCCAATAAAGGCGAGCTGGATACGAGGCCCTGGCCGACTCTCTGGGGCATTCAGGACCGCAGTGTCGCCACTCACATTCAGCACGCCACAAGCTGCCCTGCGGTTTATTGGCTTTCCTATAAATCTTGTGATACATTTTTTCTTTTATATCAAAAGAACTTAGAGAGCCATATAATGTTCCTCAGAGGTTTGCGTTAGTCTCATGGTGAGATAACGACTGACCCAGAGGGTCAGGGTCGGGTCTTATTTTATTTATTATTATATTAAGTGTAATTCTTACGTAGGTCTTATAGTAAAGATGTTACTTAAGAGTCATCGATCCCACAGTCAAACCGATAACACGGTTTTGTGGGGCTATATTTTTAACAATAAGTAACTTGAATTTTATAATAATTAAATAAATATTCTATCGCTTAGTCGTTTTTTACAAAACTCATGGCCAAGAAAGTGAATAATGAATTATTCTTTTATGCCGTCACCGCACGACAAAATATTAACTGTATTTTTTTTTGTTAGGTTTGTTAGTAATTAAAATATCAGTACTATTGTATAACAGTAACATTGATTAAATCATAGAATATCATTCAACGTTATGTAGTTCAGTATCCGAGATGATACGGATAAAAGTATTATAACAATTTTAGTTTGATTAGAAAGTCAATTCTATTACAACTGAAAATAATAAATGTATAATGATAACCATTTAAAAGCAAGCGATGTCGCCGCCCCAAATAAGAACTAAAAATGTCCAGTAGCATTTCAAATTAACCCAGGCCAACCTTTTGAAAAGCGAATTCAAATTTTTAGTGGACACAGTAAAAACGCTCGTGAAATGGCTAACCTCTTTGCGGGTGGACGTGGGACATCGCATTTATTGGTACAATGAAATTAGCATAGTAATGAAAAATATTGGTCGAGCGTCCGCCGCAATGCCTCCTCACCAATTTATCACTGGCCGAAAATAAAACAAAATTACATAGTGAGTACATGTAGGGCTAATATTTTATACATATTATCATGAATATTCTATACAGACAATGAAATACCAACCTATTTCATCAACGCACAATCTACACTAATAAAGAGGAAATGTTGTATTTTTGTATGTTTATTACAAATAAACTCAAAAACCACTACTACTGAGACAGATTTCGATAATTCTTTCACAATTAGAATGCTATATTATATCTGGGTAACATAGGCTATATTTTATCTCGGTATTGCCACGAGAACTACGCGGATAAGGCGACGGAAACCGAAGTGTTAGTAGTAGTGTTTTATAAGAACAATAATGCTCTTAAACATATACATAGGTACTGACTGTATCAGAAGATTTATCATCAGCCTATCGAAGTCCACTGTTAGATGTACACCTCCCCAAAGGGGAAATAAGGATATCATCCTGCTGTTAATTACCATTACCCTAATCTTCGCTTAATAGGTGTGCTGACAATTGCAATTGGTGGTTGAGAAATTTATATTCCCGGGAAGTTTTGTGGCGTACATGCCCGCAATAGATAGTGCCCCACGTATATTTGGTATTGAACGCCTCAACCAGGCCCCTTATTCTAAATAGTTACTCAGTAGTCGAAATTTACGCTCCCATAGACAATAAGGCATAGTTGTCACATTTTGCGTTTTTAGTACGTGGGACACCAGAAAACGGTGTTCTTCCTAAAAACCTTTACAATGGTGAAGCTATAATTCAAACGAAGTTGTAGTAGTCTTATTAATTTGATATTTTATCAGAAAACTATGGGATAGATCGAAATTGGAATAGCTAC
The DNA here is from genome assembly GCA_032191425.1 of Lymantria dispar. Taxonomy (NCBI): domain Eukaryota; kingdom Metazoa; phylum Arthropoda; class Insecta; order Lepidoptera; family Erebidae; genus Lymantria; species Lymantria dispar. The sequence goes on from CM063459.1 coordinate 15,539,810, forward strand.
AACCCTGAATCTGAAATAATAATTTCAGAATCAGGATTGTAGCAGATAATGATTTGACCAAAAGACTAGTTATAAGAAGTGTTGAATGTTTGGGTCGAATAAATTATGTTAATGATTTTTCTTTAAACGTTTTGTCAATAGCTCAAAGTGTATAGAATCCTGAACTGTACTTGGTAAAGGATACAAAATTATTATATTTATAATATAAGCCTGTAGTAACATTTTTTTATTTTAAAAACTTTTTTTCCGTGTGGTGACAGAGTAAGAATACAATTCACCACGCCCTATCTTGCCCATGGATGTCATACAAGACGACTAAGGGATATAATATGCACATAAGGTCTGTACAAGACAAGGAAAACTCGAAATGAAAACCTATACCAACATGTCAGACCAGCATGGTATATTAGGTCAAATTTCCTCCCATTGTGGAGAAGACCCGAGCCCAACAGTGGGACGTATTTGGGCTGCGATGATGATGATAAAAACTTTCAGCCTTTTATTCAAACAAATTTTACCTTTATAAGGATCTTAACCTAATTAATCTGACGAGTTTGGCACACCGATAATATGGTCCTTAACCCAACTTTAACAACGGCAGCCTAAACTTACTTCCATTCTCTTCCATTTAAAGAGTTTTTAGTTCCTGTTTCTCCTTTATGATCTCTTCTTCGGCTTCTCATCTTCGCTACTCTTACTCGCTTTTTCTATTTCTTAGATTCGAATATACCTAATCTATTTTTGGCACATTATATTTTATTTATAAATTTGACTTATCATTTTATTTTACTTCTAATATTTTCTTTAACGTTATACTTTTAAAAAGAAATTCATCAATAAAGAAATTAAAATGTTAACAAAAAGTAAATAAAAAACGAAGGTACCAGGCATTCAAACATTCCTTGGCATCACTGTCAATCGGTAATGCGCTTAGAAGGCTGGCAGCATTGCAACCTTGAATGTCAATGGTAATCTTTTGTTAAATTATTTTATTACGTAGAACGAAATTAGTTCTCCGTGTGGTGATAAATGTATTCTTAATACAGCGTGCCAATTTTTCGTTACCCAGCTAACGTCATACAGTGGACTGAATTTTCTTCCATTAACGAACCTAATCGTAGAATATTAAGTTGAAACAACGGCGACGATGTAATGAGTGCACAAAGATAATAATAATCTTTATTAAAAACATAAAACTTTTCACACCTAATGAGTGTCTGTCTCTTGAATTAGGTAATACCTGTACTACGACACACTTTCTTCCTCAAATACATAAAAGTAATCATTTAATTATTTTATATTGAGAGAATTACAAGGTTCTGTTAATATGTTAGGGTCATAAAGACAAGGAAATATAAACGTTAATAGTAATTTTAGGAACTCTAACACGAGTGTTTTTATGCGAACGAGTTTTTATGAATGACTGTGAGGGCATGAGTGCGTCCGTTTGTGTGTGTGTGTGTGTGTGTGTGTGTGTGTGTGTGTGTGTGTGCGTGCGTGCGTGCGTGCGTGCGTGCGTGCGTGCGTGCGTGCGTGCGTGTCTTTGTTGATTATGTATCAATCGAAATAAATATAGAGAAATGATTCTACTTTAGCATAATCTTTATTACCGACTAAGGTTTGTATATGTTTTTTGAAATTGTGTTTATAAAAAATAAATCGGCAACTGTGGGAAAGGGACTCTAAGATATCTACGTAAAATATAATATATGTACACATATCGATTTGTGGATGCATAACGTATCTGCCTATGCTTTTGAAGATAAATGTGAGATTGTAAAGAAACCGATAAAGTTTAATGATTTCTCCAATAAAAAATAAACACTTAATTTAAGCAGATCACTTGAAATAGAATTGAGCACTCCCAGTCAAATTAAACAGGAAAAATTGAAAGGAAGGCTTTTCAATTTTGTATGGATAAGTTAAAGGTAGGAGAGAGGAAACGGCAATTAAATTTGATCTTTATAAAACCTTAGAATGACAGATTTTAATGAAAAACGTAATTAAGAAATGTTTGAAAATACTTGATAAGTATAATCTTAATTTAGCAACTTCATATGATATAAACTTAATACATTATTGTAAATAATCTATTAAATAAATATTATAATTATAATGCTGGCCTAGTTTTTAACGAATAATTAATCTGAATAAAAAATTTTAAACTGTTTATTGAAAAAGCATACTGCAGAAAATTGAACTATAGTAAACAGTATATTTTCTAAAGTGTGCCAGCTATGTAAGTATGCTAGAGCCAATCAAAATCCCTTTTCTTGCCCCTGAATGTCGTATAAGACAACTTAGGGATATATATCCCTTACAACCTTGTCTATGAAAGAAAAGGAAAACTCTAAATAAAATCTTTTACCAATCTGGCAGTGGTATAATAGGTCAATTTCAATCCCATTGTGGGGGAGGTTCGAGCCTAATAGCGAGACGTATATGAACTGTGATGATGTTGATGAAATAGCAATGACATATGGCGCATAGATCTTTCGCCGTTGTCATAACGATTGTTGTTATAATAAATTCGAATGATAATTTCCTTGACGTAATACGTATATGTTTAACATTAGTTAACTCCTTTGTTATGTGGTGTTGAATGGGATAATAATCGTTCTAAATACCCTAGTGCTCCAACAAAGTAACAGCATGTAAGTTATTCACGCAACTGCACACTACTTACTAGTACCTATTATTGTAATTATAATTAAATAGAAAACAGACTAAATCTACACATTATTTATTACAGGTTAATTTATTTGCAAATAACGCTAAATCTAGACTGAATTGATTGGATTTTAATATGATAATAATTTATTATAAATTTATGTAAAAATGTTTTTATATGTTTTCAAAGAATATCTTTAATCTTTGAAAACATATAAAATCATTTTATTCATATTTATTTCAAAACAAAATTATTCTCATGAGTCGTGGGCATTGCTGGTACTAACAACAAAGTTCTTTACATTTAATCGTGATAGATTGAGTTTAGGATCAGGGCACCTCACTCGACGAACCAACAACCGCTGCGGAAGAAAGGTTCTTGAGTGGCGACCACGTATCGGACGACGGAGTGTAGGACGCCTCCCGTTAGATGGACCGACGCCGACGACCTGGTGAAAGTTGCTGGGCGTTATTGGATGTAAGCGGCACAGGACCGCATTTTGTGTCGTAACATAAGGAAGGCCTACGTTCAACAGTGAACGATGATATGCAGAAATGATGATGATGAATAGAACCAAATGACAGAACGAAGCATTTCAACCATTGGAGAACAAAGTTTAACTAATGGCTAATCCGAATTAGAAAATATAAGACCATACTACAAGCAAAAATATAAAAATTCTCAAACTTTCAAGTAGTATACAAAAAATAGTTTTAGATGTAGTACTAGTATAACATGTAATACTACTACTACAGTAGTAGTAGTATTTAACAAATTATGCTTTAATTTAAAAAAGTACCTGTTTGACCGAGCTTCGCTCGGAATATTTTTGTTGTATTTTTATCGAATTTATTTAGATATATATTAATAAAAAATAAAAATTAAATAATGAAAAAATATTAACAATTACAGAAAGAGAATAATAGTATCACCGAGATTTGATCCGACGCTGTTTGAATGTCAAAACAATACAAGAAGAGAACTGAACAACTTTCCAACTGAGCTATCGTAACTCATGACGTTGACAACGAAATTTGAATTCATAGTCATTTAAAATTTAATGTCATTGACCCGAAACCTCTAGTATGCCAAGTTTCATAAAAATCATTGGAGCCGTTGCCGAAATCCTGAATATATATATATATATATATGTAATGAAATATCATTTCAATAATTCAAATTTGCCGCGCTTCGCGCATGCATAAGTTGTCAGTGGAAGTTGGTAGACGGCGCAACGGTCGAGGTGACGCTAGAAGAAATGGCGGATAATATTGAGAGATTGTTTTGTATTTATTTAAATGAGAGGAGGATTTAATGATTTTTATAATTGAGGAGGTGACATTAGTGGACATTAAATGTCGTTTCTTTGTATTTTCAGGTGAGATAAAATAGCTTTCATATTTTCCATTGTTAAATGATAGTTGTAATATTCGAATAAAACAAAACTCTGTACTTTGTATTTTCAGAGAAACAAGTTATGTTCTATTTTTGAAAATCCTTAATAATATATCTTATAAAACGACATTTTCGTTAACTAAAAGAAGATGGATCGGCTACAATTTGAGTTTAAGATGATTGCCTCAAATGATGGCAAATCTAATATATTAGCCATAACCTCAATATCTACAGAAGAAGGAAAATGTTTTATTTTACCTGATGAGCTGAAACCAGTGATTCATCATACATCCATTGTCAAAATGAACACTTTCTCAAAAATAAAAAGTAGCATAAAGAAAAGGCATCAAAGTAGAAAAATATGGATAAAATTGGATGAAGATCAAAAGAAAACTTATATAGATGAGGAAGGTAATATGCAATTTTTAGATCAATATTTAGAAGAAATAAATATAAAACAACCAGGAGACAAAGATGATAATTTGCAACATATCTTGGAAAAACTAGTAGAAACTACAACAAAGAAAGAAAATCAACATAACCCAAAAGATGTTTCTGAAAAATTTATTATTGAAAAATTCACAAGCAAGAACCCTAATCCAATGCAATGGATAGAGAATTTTGAAAAAGAGTGTGAGCGATTTAATATAACAAAAGATGAAACAAAAATAGATATATTGAGTTTATTTTTAGAAAAATCCTGTTTGGATTGGTATAGATCGATGGCTATAAAACTAACAGTAAATTCTGAATGGAATGAATGGAAAGACAAATTTTTAGAAACTTTTAAAAACCAAGGATGGGACATAGTCACGAATGCCCTCACACTCGGCTATAAAGAAGGACTGTTAATTGATTATGCTATAAAAAAAGAACGGCTTATACTAGATATTAACAAATCGATAGACTGCAAAACGATGATAGATCTTATTGCAACAGGTTTACCTGGGTTTATCTTAAATAAGTTAAACAGGGACGAACTCAATGACATTACTGATTTCTTCAAAGAGATAAGAAAATATGAAGGCATGATGTACAAGAAAAACTCAACTATAATAAAGAGTGGTACAATACCTTATAAAAATAAAACTAATGAGAAGAAGCCATGCAAGACTTGTGAATCTTTGGACAAAGGAATTAGATATCATCCGGAGGAGTCATGTTGGTTCAAAAAAAAAAATGAATATGAAAAGGTTTTTAAAGCCAGAAATGTAAATAATAATTCCATTATTGAAGTAGATATAAATACGGAACAAAAAAACGAGAAAGTACACCATTAATCAAAATCAAGCTTTTATTAGAAAATAAACTAGAGGTGAACGGCATTTATGATTCGGGTTCACAGATCTCTTTAATAAATTCAAGACTAATTAAAGTAAATGAAAAAAAAAGACAACGTGAATTTAGCATATATGAAAACGGTTAATGGTGTGAAGAAGACAGATGGCTTGATAACAATAAAGATAAAAATATTTGATTTAGAAGAAGAGGTAGATGTATATATAGTAGAAAATGAAGATTTTGATGACTTTATAATCGGATTGGATATGATAAAGAAATTCAAACTAACCCAAAATGAGAACTTGCAGATAGAACAAAAGAAAATAATAAATAAAATAGACAGAATGTCTAAAGATAAAGAAAATAACAAAAACATTTGCAATAAATTTCAATGAACATATAGAAACGGAGGAATTTGTAAGTGTGACAGACCATTTAGATAATGAAAAGAAAATCGAGATAGAGAAAATTATAAAGGAATATAAAACAATTTTTGCTAAGGACAAGTACGATATAGGATCAGTTAAAGATTATGAAGCTCACATAGATTTACTGGTAAATAGATACTGTAGTAAAAGACCATACAGATGCACAATAGAGGATAAATTAGAAATTGAAGAGCAAATATCCATGTTACTTAAGAATAATTTAATAGAAGAATCTTATAGTCCTTTCGCTGCCCCAGTGACATTGGCCTTTAAAAAAGGTGAAAATAGAAAATCCCGCCTATGTGTAGATTTCAGAGAACTAAACAAACTTGTTGTACCACAAGCTCAACCTTTCCCGTTAATAGATGATTTGATTATTAAAACTAGAAATTGTAAGTATTTTACTACATTAGATATAAATTCAGCATTTTGGGCAATACCACTACGGGTGGAAGATAGAAGTAAAACAGGATTTGTCACACAAGATGGCCATTTCCAGTGGACCTGTCTCCCGTTTGAATTGAAAACATCACCAGCAATTTTCCAGAGAATTTTAAGCAATATTCTAAGAAAACACAATCTCACAGGATACTCCGTAAACTATATCGATGATATTTTGATATACTCGTCTACTTTTGAAGAACATTTAAGACACATAAGAACGGTATTAGAGGCAATAATAAAAGAAGGACTTAGACTGAAATTCAAGAAATGTACCTTTGCTTTAGACTCAGTAAAGTATCTCGGCCACATAATCCAGAACAATTCGGTAAGACCACTTAAAGATAATTTGATCTCAATAAGGCAGTTTCCAACTCCTAAAACACAAAAGAATATCAGACAATTTTTGGGAAAAATCAACTTCTACCATGAATACATACCAAGAAGTGCAACTATCTTAGACCCCTTACATAATTTATTAAGAAAAAACGAAAAGTTTGTGTGGTCAGAGAAGTGTGAAGAATCATTTAACCAAATAAAAAGATATTTATGTTCTCAACCTGTGTTAGAAATATTTGACAAAGACTTACCAATAAAAATTTTTACAGATGCATCTTTAGAGGGTATCGGGGCAATATTAAAACAGACCCAACTAGACGGTCAAGACAAACCAGTGGCATACTTCTCGAAAAAACTCAATGAATCTCAAAAACGTAAGATGGCTATATATTTGGAATGTTTTGCTATGAAAGAAGCTGTTAAATATTGGCAACACTGGCTCATTGGAAAACAATTCACTATTTACTCAGACCACAAACCTCTAGAGAACATGAATATTAAATGCAGGACAGATGAGGAATTGGGTGACCTCACATATTACCTATCTCAATATGACTTTACAGTAAAATATATACCTGGTAAAGAAAATAAAGAAGCAGACTGTCTGAGCCGAAACCCTGTATTAAAATCAGAGGACAAAAAAGAGGAGTTATTGAAAATAGTTAATTTAATACAAATAATCTCAGAAAAATTCAGTAAAAAATTTATAAAAAAGGTGCACGAGGATTTATGCCATATTGGGATCAGTCAAATACAAAAAAAAATAAGTCCAATATCATCATCATGGCAGCCCACATACGTCCCACTGTTGGGCTCTGGCCTCCTCCACAATGGGAGGGAATTTGACCTACTATAGCATGCTGGTCAGACATGTTGGTATAGGGTTTCATTTCGAGTTTTCCTTCTCTTGCACAGATGTTATGTGCACATTATATCCCATAGTCGTCTTATACGACATCCACGGGCAAGATAGGGAGTGGTGAATTGTATTCTTACTCCGTCACCACACGGACAAAGTCCAATATATACAGCTAAAAATCAAACAAAAAATATTATAAATATTTGTAAAACATGTGAAGTATGCATAAAAAATAAATCAAGATGTCAAGGAAAATTTGGATTAATGTCACAATTGGGACCAGCGACAAAACCATTTGAGATAATGTCAATGGATACTATCGGTGGCTTCGGAGGATCTAGGTCAACAAAAAAATACCTACATGTTTTAGTAGACCACTACACAAGATATGCATTTATTGCGACTTCAAAAACAGAATGCAAGCGATTTTATAAAACTAACGAAGAAAGTACTAGAGACAGATGAGATTGGAATAATTCTGACAGATCAATATCCGGGCATCAATTCAAGAGAATTTAAGCAATTTTTACAGGGTAATAATGTTAAACTAATTTTTACAGCGGTGAATTCACCATTCTCGAATGGCTTGAACGAAAGATTAAACCAAACAATAGTAAATAAAATCAGATGTAAAATAAATGAGAAAAATAATAAGAGAACATGGACAACAGTAGCAAGAGAATGTACACAGAAATATAATGAAACGGAACACTCAGTTACAGGTTTTGCACCAAAATATTTACTGTATGGTACAAATGTCAGTATTCTACCAAATGAAATTAAAACAATAGAAAAAGAAGACAAATGGATTGCTGATAGAAGATTAGCATTAGAGAATACAATAAAATCCCACAAATACAACAAGAAAATATTTGATAGAAATAGAAAAATGCATGAGTTAGAGATAGGAGACAGCGTATATGTAGAAAATGGAAATAGACTGAATATAAAAAAATTAGACGAATTAAAAATAGGTCCTTTCAAGATAGTAGAGAAAATATCGAACTCAATTTTTAAGATTGACACTGGCAACAGAAAAACAGAATCAACCTTATTCCACATAACAAAACTACAACCGGTCACAACAGTAACTGAAGATCATGAAGTAGAAGAAAGCGAATATCTTGTCAGTGGAAGTTGGTAGACGGCGCAACGGTCGAGGTGACGCTAGAAGAAATGGCGGATAATATTGAGAGATTGTTTTGTATTTATTTAAATGAGAGGAGGATTTAATGATTTTTATAATTGAGGAGGTGACATTAGTGGACATTAAATGTCGTTTCTTTGTATTTTCAGGTGAGATAAAATAGCTTCCATATTTTCCATTGTTAAACGATAGTTGAAATATTCGAATAAAACAAAACTCTGTACTTTGTATTTTCAGAGAAACAAGTTATCTTCTATTTTTGAAAATCCTTAATAATATATATATATATATATATATATACATATACATATATATATATATATATATATACACAAGAATTGCTCGTTTAAAGATATAAAATACCGACAAAACAACATTTTCAATAAATAAAACGTAGCTAGATCGATGTTTTAAACCCGAAACCTCTAGTATGCCAAGTTTCATCAAAATAGTTGGAGCAGTTTCCGAAATCCTGAATATATATATATATATATATATATATATATATATACAAGAATTGCTCGTTTAAAGATATAAGATACGCACATGATATATTTATTAATTAACTATATGCCTTTATTATTGTATATACAGATATCGTAATATAACACAATGACGAAATACGAATTCATCATAATTTCGGCTCACATACGCCCCACTGCTGGGTTCGAGCCTCCTCCGTAATAGGAGGGTTATTGACCAACTATACCACGTTGGTCAGACGTTTATTTCGATAGTATAGTAGTGTGGTGGTATAGTAGGTCAATTAACCTTCTATTATGGAGGTGGCCCGAGCCCAACAGTGGGACGTATATGGGTTGAGATGATGATGATATCCCTTAGTCGTCTTTTACAACATCCACAGGTAAGAAAGGGAGTGGTGAATTGTATTCTTACTCCAACACCACACGGAAAGAAATACGAATACATTTCTCCATCTCATCTCTTGTCTGTTGTAAAAGACCGATCAAAATCCACACAGATCAAAGTATCTGGTCAGCGTAAACCAATATCCTTCCTAATATGGAGGAGGCTCGAGCCCCGCAGTGGGACGTGAGTCTGTATGTGTGCTGAGATGATAAATATAAATAATAAGACACGGTAGTCCTTAGAATAATAACCTATAGAAGGTAAGTTCACGCACAAAAAGTGAGGCATTTCAATTGGAGCCTAATGGAGCTTACGCCGGAACCGTTCCGTAATGTACAAGTCATTGTACTGCACGAACGTACGCAACTCTTAAAAAATAAATGACGGTTTGTGCATTCAAATAGTATCACAACACATTTGAAAAACTTAAGGTTTTTAACATTACTTTTAAAAGTATTTCGACGATTTATGTTAATAAAAACAAAATTTGATTTCATAATTCGTATAGTGGTTTGCGTGTGAACGTGTGTAATCGTCTGCGCGCCATTAGTATTTTTAGATTCAAATTTTGAAAATTCGAAGTATGGACGCTATCCTTCTATACGTTATTATTATAAGTGGTAGTCATTATTTCATAATTTCAGCTCAAGTATGACGCCTCCTCCACAATGGGAGGGAAATTGACTTACCATACCACGCTGGTTATACATGTTGTTATAGCGTTTTATTTCGAGTTTTCCTTCTTTACATGGATGTTATGCGTATGTTGTATCCATTATTCTTCTTTTATAAAATTTACAGGCAAGAAAGGGGACGATGAACTGTATTTTTATTCTGTCACCACCCGGAGAACTAGTTAGTAATGTTTCTCCCTTAAGTAATTCAGAGAATCCGTAATATATATTGAATACAGGTAACAATTTTCCGTGTGGTGACGGCGTAAGAATAATTCACCACAGCCTATCTTGGCCGTGGATATCATAAAAGACGACTAAATAATATGCACATAATATCTGTGTAAGAGAAAAAAATCTCGAGATAAAACCTTATACCAACATATCCAGCATGGTATAATAGGTTAAATGCCCTCCCATTGTGGAGGAAGCCCGAGCCTAAAAGTGGGACGTATGTAGACTATGTAGGCTGCGATGATAAATGAACTATATTATACCTATATGAATTTTATTACTAGTTATTTCTCAATGACAGTATGGTTTGTAACTATGAATAATGTGAAGCTCCCTAGTCACATTAATGTATTCCGAATCTGTCTATTCGTGTAAAGTACAAAGGTCCTTTGGGTGTCATATGAGATATTCATGAAATTTAATATGTTCTGGTGAATATAATACAGTTTTACTAAAAATTTATTGATTTGTATCTATATATTATTTATTCAAAAGAGCTAAGGATAGTTGTAGAGCCACTCTCCTGACAGTTGTTAGTCTGTAGCCATAGATGGATCGACTCTACCAAAATAGTATTTCTGCGCATGCTGATGGAGTAAGAATACAATACACTACTCCCTATTCTGCCCGTGGATGTCGTAAAAGATGACTGAGGGATATAATCTGCATATAATATCTATGCAAGAGAAAGACAACTTGAAATAAAACCCTATACTAACACAGATGGGTCAGAGGACCAGCGCGGTGTAGTAGGTGAATTTCCATCTCATTGTGAAGGAGGCTCAACACCAATAGTGAGACGTGTATGGGCTGTGATGATGATGATGATGAAAATAGTACCACACTCTCGCAGAAAATGGACGTATGAGTAGTAGAAATATGTTACTGCACTTCATTCTTTGGGCAAGACAGACAAAACCCTAAAACTTCATCTTACGCTAAACAACGACTTGGCTATGACATTGCAAAGATCAAGTGCGGAAGTTTTATGGGAAGAGAATTGAGGTTTCATACAAATAGATAAAATCATGAAATAGATCCTAATATTAACTGAATTGCTTCACATCTGCCGAGCATCTCGTGACGTGTGTGTTTTTATTTTGTCAAAGTAGTAAATAATATCTGGTTGACCGAGCTTCGCTCGGAATATTTTTGTTGTACTTTTGTCGAATTTGTTTAGATATATATTAATAAAAACTAAAAATTAAATAATGAAAAAAAATATAAAAAATTACAAAAAGAGAATAATAATAATACCGAGATTCGATCCGATGCCGTTTGAATGCCAAAACAAAACTAAAAGAAAATGGACAACTTTCCAACTGAGCTATCGTAACTCATGACGGCGAAATTTGAATTCATATTCTTTTAAAATTTAATGTCATTGTATTGTTTTGCTAAAAACACCGACAAAACAACATTTCCTATAAATAAAACATAGCTAGATCGATTTTTTGGCCTCGAAACCTCTAGTATGCTAAGATTCGTCAAAATCGTTGGTGCCGTTGCTGAAATCCTGAATATATATATATATATATATATATATATATATATATATATATATATATCTATATATAGGTATATATAATGAAATAATGAATATAGGTATATATACATATATATATATGTATACAAGAATTGCTCGTTTAAAGATATAAGATTTTAGATAAGTCTTAGTTGACGGCAATGAAATTTCCTACATTCACATTTCGGGAATAAACATTGCGTAAAAAATTCTAGAATTTAAAAATATTTATATTTTTAAATAAAACTACTTTACGGATTTTATCCCGTTTGTATTTGATTTTTGATTGCCCAACGTTTCACTTTGCAGCGTTCGTGGTCACGGGCGGACTAAGATGTCTGACGTCCAACAAGTCATCGTTAAAATCCGTAAGGTAGTTTTATTTAAACATCAGAAATAACATTTATATTGTCTTACCACTGATTTTCTTTGCTTAGAACATATCTTGAAATGTATCTCGATCTTAAAAAAAAAACATTAAATTTAAAACAGTATGTAATATTTTAAACTCATAAATTAAATTCGGGCAATTTTAGAGATAGCTAGATTTTAGAGGTATGTTTCACAAACTTCGGTATTATAAAGTAATTTACATTTTATAGCTAAACATGTATTCACTATTCAAGAACGCGAGTAAACATCAAGACTATAATTTAATAACACGCATAAAACAGCTGTAACCCTTAGCTTGGTTTTATCGAAACACAACAGAATCAATTTGTTGTAAAATCTCAAAAGTCACGTTCTTAGAACGGCTTCACGCATAATCTACAGATTCCTTTAATGAATGAGTTTCATAAAAGCTTTTTGGTTTATTGTAAACAAGGTAAGAATTCATTAGCCAACGCTAAAGTAAGCGCGGGGCGCCTAGTACGTGACTCTAAGGTGATAAAACTGGAAGGCGAAGCTTAAGGGCCTGTCGGGTCCTAATATCATTAAACGGAATTTTCCATCTTGCCTTTTATAAGATTGAAAGTAGAATACTTCTGACAGTTTCCACTTGAAAAGTTAAAGTAGATATAGTACATGATAAAATGGGCCTGCGATCGAACTCTAAAAGCTTTTTTCTATAAGCTCAAGTAGATCATCTGCTTCTAATAATTAATTTTAAATAGGTTTATGTAAAATTTTTATTAGTAAATGAGTTTTATTCAATACAAAGTGTTAATACACTTTGGGGAAACGTGGAAAAATAACTTGTGACAGAGTAAGTAATGTATATAATTTACTACCCGTTCTACTACTACCCTCTCATTATGGCGAAGGTTCGAGCTTAATAGTAGATTATGTGAGCTGAGATAAATACGTAATAGACTCATCATCATAATCATCGAAGCCCGCATACGTCCCACTGTTGGGCCCGGGCCTCCTCCACATTGGGAGGGAATTTGACCTACTATGCCATGCTGGTCAGACATATTGGTATAGTGTTTCATTTCAAGTTTTCTTTCTCTAGCACAGATGCTATGTGAATACCATATGTTATAGTCGTCTTACCTGACATCCACGGGCAAGATAAGGAGTGGTGAATGGTATTCTTACACTGTCACCACACGGGATAAATATAATGGTAATAGACTCAATATGCTCATATCTTTAATCTATACCAATAAATAAAATTGGAGTGTCTGTGTGTAATGTCAAAATAATAGGCTTTTTTCATGCTCACACGGTTATTTGCACGACACCTATGCCTAAAATAGCAATTAAAAAATTTCTGTCTGTCTGTCTGTCTGTCTGTTTGTTCCGGGTAATCTTCAAAACGGCTGGACCGATTTCAAAAATTCTTTCACCAATGGAAAGCTATAATATCAGGGCGTAAACTAGGTAATATTTTATCCCGGTATTCCCACGGGAACGGGAACTACGCGGGTAAAACGACTATAACCTATAACCGAAACGAAGCGAGGGCGGGTTGCTAGTAGTTATATAATGACAATATGTGCTCACACGAATACAATGTGCCATTACCCCTTGCCTGCGAGTATCAGAAGATATATTCTTACTAATATTACAAATGCGAAAGTAAGTTTGTTTGTTTTTTACGCTTTCACGCTAAAACCACTAAAACGATTTCAAAAATCCCTTCACCAATGGAAAGCTATAATATCAGGGAGTAACATATGCTATATTTTATTCCGATATTCCCCCGGGAAAGGCAATTAAGTGGGTAAGGCGGGTTGCTAGTAAAAATATAAAAGATAAAGTGATGATAATAGATAACGTCACTATTGAGAAAATAAACTTGGAAAATACTTAATGGTAACTTCTCTTGCTGGTATGCATCTAATCTTATTTACGGCATTATACTAAGATATGATTAGGATGTATTACAACTTATGTAATCGATTAATATTTACCAATATACAGTGTACAAATGTAAATAATAATAATAATAATATAATAACATAACAACAATAATAATATAATAAGGGCGTTTCAATGGCAATAACGTTTTTTTTCTAGCTTAAATGTGTGTTGTATAGCGCGGTCTTCCGCCACAATAAGAGAAATAACGATTTCTGACGTTTAGGCGACTATTACTCATTTAAAATAAAACTATTTCTACTGATTTTATCGCGTTTATATTTGATTTTGGGCTACGGTCGGTACTCGTCGCCTGGCTCCGTTCGGGGCGACAGAGGGGCGTAAGCATGCATACCCGTAACCCAACCGTGACACGTCGCCTTCATCGTTGGGCCGACGACCGGTGCAGGGTGACTTGTCGTCAGTGGTCGGCCCGACGGAATACCCCTGAGGAGCACCCTTTCCTCGACCGACGTCCCCATGGTCAAGGAGGCCTAAAGTGTTTCATGTCCAAAAGTCATTCTTATTACAGAGATTTATATTTACCCGCTACAGAATTATCTCCACTAATATTATAAAGAGGAAAGATTTGTTTGTTTGTTTGCATTGAATAGGCTCCGAAACTACTGGACCAATTTAAAAAATTCTTTCACCAATGGAAAGCTATAATATCAAGGAGTAACATAGCCTATATTTTATTGGCGACGGAGGCAGCGTGCCTATTGGCCGGAACTCCCCCGTGGGACCTGGAGGCGGTGATGCTCGCCGGACTATATCGGCGGGTGACGGGTGCGAGCGGAGGGCGGTGTGGTCTCGTTAAGGGATCTCACCGCCTGGCGCGTCGACGCCCGCCGAGACGTCATCGCCCGTTGGGTAGTCCGTCTGGAGAGGCCTCGGTTCAGGGTGCGAACCGTGGAGGCCTTCCGGCCGGTGCTGATGCAGTGGTTGGAAAGGCGGCACGGGGTGCTCTCCTTCCGACTGGTGCAGGTTTTGACGGGGCATGGGTGCTTCGCCAAATACCTGTACAAGGTCGTTAGGAGGGAGAGTACACCGTCCTGCCACCACTGCGATTGCGACGAGGACACGGCGTGCCATACGGTCGAGGCCTGCGGGGCTTGGGCAGTGCAGCGCTGTGAACTCGTCGCAATCATCGGTACGGACCTGACGCTGCCGGCTATCGCTAGGGCGATGGTCGACAGCATCGGGAATTGGGACGGGACGGACTTCTTAAAGAAATCAGCTGGACGGGAATTTCTCCCGTCCAGCTGATTTCTTTAAGAAGGGCATCAATAAACTGCCGCTGCGTTGGCAAAGATTCATTGATTGCATGGGTGATTACTTCGATTAATACAAATAAAAAATACATGAAAAAAGTCGTTTAATTTTTTCATACATAACTGCAATTTCATTGGTAAAGACTTAATATATATACTGAAATTGTAAATGTTGAAAAAACTTATATCCTAACTAATATAATTGCGAATATTTGTTTGTTACTTTCTCGCCTAAACTACTAAACCAATTTTAAAACTTAATCAGAAGAAAACCCGCTAAAAATTCTTTCACCAATGGAAAGCTACAGTATCAACGAATAAAATAGGTTGTACTTTATCTCCATATTCCCACGAGTACGGCAACTACGTAGGTGAAACCGCGAGAATTGCCTAGCATTTATATAAATTCAAATAATTAATTGTCTCATAAATGAGCTAAAGTTTTAATCGCGACTAAACAATGGTTCTGATCTGCTCTGCTTCTAGAATTGTTTCTTCAAAGCTGTCCCTCTTCTAAATAAACTGGTAATCTTTTCCGCCTCGCTCAAATTGAATTTATAGTCAACAAAGCTGTTTCGTCGAGACCGCAAAAGATAAACTGAGATTTGCCAGAGAGCAATTAAAACTTTACCTTAGAACTAACTTCGTTAGCAGGCTAGTGTTTCCGAGGAGGGATTATAAACGCTATCAAGAAATATGTCTGCTCTTACTTTTGGAAGCGAGGCCGTGAATAGGAGCGACCGACTGGTAAATTAAAGCCAGGAATTATAACGCTAATGAAAGTGTCTCATGTAAATTTATATTCACATAGAGCCTATCTAATCGACTTTTAGTTTAAGTATCAAATTTTCTTAATAGCCTGTCAGGAAAAATATTTTAAGAATTCACGCGTCAAATATGAAGTCTTAAAGATAAGTGTTAAGAATGTCGGTAATAGTAATCTACGCAGGTAGGTTAATTACAACGTTCTCATCATCATTTTCACCATTTCAACTCATATATACGTCACTATATCATGGAGGAGGTTTGTCACCAATAGGTGACGAACCTCCTCCATGATAGGAGGCAAATTGACCAATACCACGTCGGTCAGACGGATTGGCATAGCATTTTATTCCGACCACTGACGTCAAGTCACCCTGCTCCGATGGTCGGCCCAACGACGAAGGCAACGTGTCGCGGGTGGGTTACGGGTGTGCGTACCTACGCCCCTCAGTCGCCCCGGACGGAGTGGTGCGAGGAATGCGCCGTCCGTAATCCACCAAAAAAAATTAAATTAGCATTTTATTACGAGTTTGCCTTCTCTTGCATGGATGTTATGCGTCTGTTGTATCTCTTAGTGGTCTTTTACGACATCCACATGCAACAAATGTACACCGTCACCACAAGGAAATCTAATAAATACACAAATAATTATTACAACGTAAGAACCTATCTTTTGTGATATATTATCCGTGTGATGATGGAGTAAGGATACAATTCACCACGCCCTATCTTACCCGTGGATGTCGTAAGAGACGACTAAGGGATATAATATGCATATAAGATCTCTGCCAGAGTAAAAAAATCTCGAAATAAAACCCTACACCAATACGTCTGACCAGCATTGTATAGTAGGTCAATTTTTTTTCTATTGAGCCCAGCAGTGACAGCCCAGAGGGACATATATGAGCTGAGACGAAGAACATAATATATTTATAAAGGTAGACCCTTAGAATAATAACGTATAGAAGGATAGTGTCAATACTTCGAAAGTTCGAAACATGAATCTAAAAATACTAATGGCGCGCAGACGATTACACACGTACACGCACACCACTATACAAATTATGAAATCAAATTTTGTTTTTATTAACATAAATCGTCGAAATATATTTAAAAGTAATGTTAAAAACCTTTTTAAGTTTTTCAAATGTGTTATGACACCATTTGAATGCACAAACCGTCAAAATTACCTATTTATTTTTTAAGAGTTGCGTACATACGTGCAGTACAATAACTTGTACATTACGTAACGTTTCCAGCGTAAGCTCCATTAGGCTCCAATTGAAATGCTTCACTTTTTGTGCGCGAACTTACCTTCTATACGTTATTATTCTAAGGGTAGACCGTTATACAAACAATGTTCAAACACCAAAATTATCGTTCATTACATGTATTAACTCTTTCAAAATATTTATTCAATACTCTTAAATTTCAGTAAATGTTAGGGGTAAAGGGATCGATACAATCACTTTATCTTAAGGTTGTTAATCCTGAAGTCATGCGGCTTTCTCTTATCGGCCTCATAGTGAAATGGCTGCAGAACCCTTAGATAAAAGGTTTTTCACAAACAAAACTGCGTGTGCATTTATAGATAAGGTTATTTATCTTATAACATTTTAAGAAATAGATTGGCCACCACACCTTTTCTTGCCCGTGGGTATTATAAAAATTGATTAAGGGATTATTGCAAATCTGTGTAAGAGATTCCGTGCGGTGCGGAGTAAGAATACAATTCACCACTGCCGTGGATGTCGTAAAAGACGGCTAAGATATTTAATACGCATACAACATCTATGAAAGAGAAAGAAAACTCGAAATAAAACCCTATACCAATCTGTCTGACGAGCATGATATAGTAACGTCTATTTCTCTCCTATTGTGGAGGAGGCTGGAGCCTAACATTGGGACGTACATGAGCTGAGGTGATGATGATGCAAGAGAAATTAAATTCGAAATAAAACCCTATACCAACCTGTCTGACGAGCATGGTATAGTAACGTCTATTTCTCTCCTATTGTGGAGGAGGCTCGAGCCTAACAGTGGGACGTACATAAGCTGAGATGATGATGATGCAAGAGAAGGAAAATTCGAAATAAAACCCTGTACCAACCTGTCTGACGAGCATGGTGTAGTAACGTCTATTTCTCTCCTATTGTGGAGGAGGTTCGAGTCCAACAGTGGGACGTACATAAGCTGAGATGATGATGATGCAAGAGAAGGAAAATTCGAAATAAAACCCTATACCAACCCGTCTGAAAGGCGTGGTATAATAAGTCTATTTTCCTCCCATTGACGAGTAGACTTGAGTGAGACATATATGGGCTATGATGATGAGTATTATTATAACTATACAGGCTGCTTACTATAAGTAACGAAAAAGTATATTCATCATCATCATAATCATCATCGCAGCCCATATATGTCCCACTGTTGGGCTCGGATCTCCTCCACAACGGGAGGGAATTTGACCTACTATACCATGCTTCAGACATGTTGGTATAGGGTTTCATTTCGAGTTTCCCTTCTCTTGCACAGATGTTTTGTTCATATTATATTCCATAATCGTCTTTTACAACATCCACGGGCAAGATAGGGAGTGGTGAATTGTATTTTTACTTCGTCATCATACGGTAAAAAAAGGATATTAAAATTTCTTTATTATAATTTCTTTCTTTCTTTATTTTTAATTAACCCATATAATATACATATTAAATAGAAAATAATGTACCACTTAAAACATTAGATTAAGAATTACTATCGCTAGCATTGGCATACGTGCTTTATTTCAGTACATAAATACTTCTATACTAGCTGTTACTACTATTCAGCTTATAACTATGTCTAGAAATTTCCTTCTGAACTTTAGACCTTACTATCAACATTATAAGGTGTAAAATATATTAGTGAAGTACTGAAACGATATAAAAGTTGTTGCTCCGTGTACGTAGTTCTCCACGGCAATTATTGGCACGTGTTCGCCGTTTCTCAATACCTTACTATTTCTAGTCTTGAGTGTTATTCTGAGAAAGTATATAGGTAGTATAAATATGTACGTAAGCCTCGAATGTGTTATGACAGATGTATTGAATAAATCTAATTAGTAAAACTTGATATACGTGGTAGTGTTCGGTTTATGAATTCGTTATCGATAAAGAAAATATATGTATTGATTCATAATTGATAGATGTAATAGACGATGTAAATTCACTGCTTATTTTGTCTTTTATTTTCTTCTATAGATGTTAGCTACATATTTCTAATACGTTTTTCTAATACGTTCAAAGCCAAATTTAAGCAACGGGGCCAAAGAGCATCTCGAGCTAGCTTTTGAATTTTGGGTGAAAAAAATCTTGATAGAAAACGCTGTGCCCACATTAGTAGTGCCTTTTGCCCGGCACAATCAAGCATAATCAACGCAGCCCATATACATCCCATAGTTGAACTCGGGCCTCCTCCACAATGGGAGGGAAATTGACTACTATACCACGCTGGTCCGACATTCTGTTATAGGGTTTCATTTCGAGTTTACCTTCTCTTGCACAGATGTTACGAGCATATTATATCCCTTAGTCTTCTTTTACATCATCCACGGGCAAGATAGGGAGTGGTGAATTATATTCTTATTCCGTCAGCACACGAAAAAATCAAGCAGAATAGCCTAGTACAAACGAGAAATTATTTCCACGTATTATATCCTTGCCAGTTGAAAGTAATTCTATACATCTATCAACTTAATAACGTTCACTGCTGGATAAGCTGCCTTAGTGTAGGTGCTGCCTTAGTGTAGGTGCTGCCTTAGTGTAGGTACCCTTGGCTGGTTTGTTCCACTCCAACGGGAAAGTAAGAAATAGTGTGATAGATTGTATTTATAAACTTTCACTGCACGAGGTAATACCATTGTATTAAACTTTTTCCATCTACTTCTATCTATACATTTTTCACCACAGATCTTGAGCTTCCTCCACAATAGGAAATAAAACGCCAACTTAAATATTCTAAACATAATTTTCTTTCATTTATCATTTCATTTCGTATTTCCTTTGGTTTATGTAATTACTAGCTATAATCGTAATGCGCCCTTGTATGACCTACATGCCTACTTATTATTACTAGGAACACCTAACATTAACCATCGTAATTTTTCGTCTTCACTCAACAATGCTTCTAATTGCGCACGCATAACCTTACAATTATATTAATACAGCCTGTTTTAATTATAACCTATATTTTAATAATTTCTCACGCAATGTAAGGTATGAAACTAAATCTCATAGTTTCTTTGATTGATTCTCGTAAAACATAAATCAGTTTTATCTATATCCCATTAACTCATAATTTTTTACCAATTATAAAAATATCTAATGTGAATTGTTATACGGTTACATCCGTGGTCAACCGTATGGTGACCGAGTAAGAATACAATTTACCGCCCTGTTTCTTGTCCGTGAGTGTTGTAAAAAACGACTAAGAGATATTATCGCCATCATCATCTCAGCTCATATACGTCCCACTGCTGGGCTGGCGCCTCCTCCCCAAAGTTGACTTAGTACACCTTGCTGGTTATACATGTAGGTATAGGGTATTATTTCCAAATTTAATTCTCTTACATAGACCTATATACATATTATATCCCTTAGTTGCCTTTTGAGACATCCACGGATAAGATAGGTAGCGGTGAATTATATTATGACTCCTTCACCACACATTAGAGAAACAATTTTCAGATAATATCTATTCAAGAAAAAGAAAACTCGAAAAAATCCTGTACCAACATGCTAGGCCAGCATAGTATAGTAGATCAATTTCCCTCCTATTATGGAGAAGGCGTGAGCCCAGCCATGGTATCGACTGAAATAATGATTGAAATGATTACCACGCGTAGGATTTGGACCCGCATCTTTTGGATATCTGAAATTAGATGCGAGTTAGAAATCTGTTACAATAGATACGAGTGTAACATTTGTGTATGTAATAAATACCATAAGAATAAGAAATATTTATTTGCTGAAATATGAGTAATATACGGGTTGATAAGTACATACATATAAATGTCTAGTCATATTTAACCTTAAATAGGTATGCAAATATTTGTTGAAAAGGAATAGATCCTAAATTTCTAATATATAATATTATTATTATATTTAATACAATACTAATCTACGTCGTTAATAACTAATATAAAATTACACAATAATAAACATTCTAGTGTTAGTACTATTCTGTCAAATAATCATTTATATTATAATAGCATTTGTCTGTTAGATATTTTTTAAGTTTATCCTTAAATGTATTGAGAGAAGTAATATCTTTTTAAGTAATATCTTACCCGTGGGTGATCGTACGAGACGACTAAGGGATATAAAACGCATATAACATCTATGCAAGAGAAGGAAAACTCGAAATAAAATCCTATTCCAACACGTCTGACCAGCGTAGTATAGTAGGTCAATTACCCTTCTATTATGGAGGAGGCCCGAGCCCAACAGTGGGACGTATATGGGCTGAGATGATGATGATGGATATCTTTTATGAGTCTTGGCAATTTATTATATATAAGTGGCGCCATACAAAATATGCTCTTGTGCATTAATGATGTATTAGACTTTTTTACACATAATCTATTATTATCACGTCGATTACGGGTACTTTTCTCTGACATTTTCATCATTAACTCAGTTTATATATTTATTTATTTACTTATTTATTTATTTATTTGGTTTGCTAACAAATGTAATCGTAATACAACAACTTAAAAACTAGTACATACATTTAGAAAATAAGTTACACTCAATTATAATCAAACACCACATGCACAGTATCAACCTATAGATAGTACATTATAGTATACTAAGGAAAATTAAAGTAATCATATTCTGCCTAAGAAATTAGAATCATAAGTCACAAGAAGTTAAATACTCGTATAATTATGCGAAAGCAACTTAGAGAAACCGAATATATGTCTACAGAATTACTGCATTCGTTTAACAGTTTACTCATACGAGGAATGGCAGAAGTGGAGCCCAAAACAGTTCTTCTTAGTGGTGGATAGAGAGGTGTGATGCATAACCGAGGAAACCTATACGGCACTCTAAAATTCAGCTTTGCCAGCACTATAAACTAGGTATATATACCTAATGGGATAAATGGGATCAAGCTTATCTCTTTATCATCGTCATTACAGCTCTTATACGTCAAACTGCTAGCCTCGAGTCGCCATTACATAAGGAAATTGACCTTAATAGGTGAACCCGTCGGACCAGCTTGGTATAATTACCAAGCTGGTCAGATGGGTGATATTATATCCAGGTTTTCTTTTCTTGAATGATGATTTCTGATGTTTACGCGAGCATTACATATTTATACCAATAAATAAAATTGAAGTGTCTGTTTGTAATGTCAAAATAACACAGTTATTTGCACTATACACATGCCTAAAAGTCATTTCATATTTTTTTTGTCTGTTTGTTCCGGGTAATCTTCAAAACGGCTGGACCGATTTCAATAATGCTTTCACCAATGGAAAGTTATAATATCAGCGCGTAAACTAGACTATATTTTACCCTAGTATTCCCACGGGAACGGGAACTACGCGGGTAAAACGACTAAAACCGAAGCGAAGCGAGGGTAGGTTGCTAGTTGTAAATAAAACTACTGTTTTTTTTTTTTTTTTTTCTTTTTTTTTTTTTTTTGTGGGTGGGCTGCGGTCGGCGCGCCTCCGCACCACTCCGTCCGGGGCGACAGAGGGGCTTAAGCACGCAACTCCCGCAACCCACCCGAAAACCACCTCGCCTTCGTCATTGGGCCGACCACCGGAAAATAAAACTACTGTACGGATTTTATGACGTTTGTATTTGATTTTTGATTGCGCGACGTTTCGAACACTTTGCAGCTTTCATGGTCACAGGCGGCGGATGAATTTTTTTGTGTGTATTCAAGGCGATTCGAGAATAGTTTAAATTCATAATTGAACCCGGTAGGTGGCGCTTATTTGAACAGAACAACGCCTGTTGGGTCAGCTAGTATATATATATTTCTTTTTTTTCAAAATTAGTGCTTTCTAGCAACTCGCCTTTGTTTCGTTTTGGTTGCCGCCGCTTTGCCAAAGAATTTTAAATCTGCAATATCTTCTAAGATAAGGTTCGAGTCCCAGACCGGGCAAAATTTTATAGAGTTTTCCTGAGAGGCAAAGTAGCCTAAGTTACTCCTTATATAGACAGCTACCTGATAGTAATATATTATCAAAATCGGTTTAGATGATTACCTGGAACAAACAGAAAAAATAACTGATTTTTAGGCATAAATATCGTGCAAAATATAACCATGTGGCTATGAAAAAAAAAACATTATTATTATATTACAAACTTCCGTGTGGTGACGGAGTAAGAATACAATTCACCACCCCGTCTTACCCGTGGGTGATCGTACGAGACGACTAAGGGATATAAAACGCATATAACATCTATGCGAGAGAAGGAAAACTCGAAATAAAACCCTATACCAACACGTCTGACCAGCGTGGTATAGTAGGTCAATTACCCTTCCATTATGGAGGAGGCCCGAGCCCAACAGTGGGACGTATATGGGCTGAGATGATGATGATGATGATATTACAAACAGACACTTAAATTTAATTTATATGTGTAGATGAAAAAGAAAGAAAAATATAGCTGGACCTTTTACATTACACAATTAGAACTAGATTATGAGTTAACTATTAGAGCAGCCATCTGCATCATCATAATTATACCTGATTTCTAATAAAAAATGTTATATATCTTGCAACGATATTTATAAATAAATGATCTGTTCGGTACATTTAAGTACAGGTGTAGAGAATAAGGTGGTACCATACCTACCGAGTAGAAGCAATTGTTGTCACGTGTCGACCTTATTGGCTTTGCTTTCGTTCAAGGAGACACGATGTAGACACTTTTATATGGATGTTTTGTTTACGATATGAACTGTAACTGTAATAATTGGTTATAAAAGTATACGAAAATAAAGTATTTTGTTTTGTTTCTATTTTTATTTTCGTTGTTAAAGTCTGCGCTGAGGAATCTTTGTCACTGAAACCTTATGAAATTATACTCAAGTTCAGAATATCCATTTGCGAATTGCACAAAAATTTGTCTAAGATATGTGAGGTTGACAGTCGGTAAGCCACTGCACCATGTAGTGACGGAGTAAGAATAAAATTCCCCACTCCTTATATTACCTGTGGATTCATGAAAGACGACTAAGGGATACAATATGCCTATGATGTCTATGGAAGAGAAGGAAAACTCTAAATAAAACCCTATACCAATCCGTCTGACCAGCGTGGTATATTCGGTCGATATCCCTCCCGAAAAGAAAGAGAAAGAGAAGAGATGAAAGAGGCCTCAACCTCAGTAGTGGGACGTATACCAGTTGAAATGAATGAATGAATGAAGCTAATTCAGTAGCTTCATTCATTCATTCAGTGCAATCAAGGAACATAAATAACTTTCCTGAAGCAAATACGTAATTCTAATGATCCGCTTGAAAGGCAGATGATTGGTTACCCTGCATATTATGAACCGCACGATCTTCAGTTATCACAATAGACTTCATACTTAAACTAATGCTTGTAAATACGAATGTTGGCCATAAAATATAATCAACTTTATCTAATATCAGCTATGTATCTTTCTATCAGCTATCTATTGTATCTAGCGATAGACTGATAAATCACTTCAAAATATCCTGAGGCTTTTTATATTTCCAAATTATTGCTATCAGCTTTCTAGACAAATCAATTTTACTAGAATAGCATTTCTACTCCGTGGGACTGTTGTTTGACAAGCGAAAGCTATACGTGTAAAGATATTCTAGTATTAGACCATGGCTCGTCGACGCGGCGTCCGCCCTATCCTGGCTTATGCTGAATGTGGGCAAACCGAACGCTACGTGTCGACGGCTGTACGCGATGGCTCTGTACGGCGCACCGGTGTGGGCGGGGTCCCTGACCGTCCCACTCAGGACTCTTCTGTGGCGACTATAGAGGGCCATGGCGGTCAGGGCCATACGCGGATACCACACGGTGTCAACGGAGGCAGCATGCCTGTTGGCCGGGACTCCCCCATGGGATCTAGAAGCGGAAATGCTCGCCGGTTTGTATCGGCGGGTGTCGGGGGTGCGAGCGGAGGGCGGTGTGGTCTCTTTGAGGGAGCTCACCGCCTAGCGCGTCGACGCCCGCCGAGACGTCATTGCCCGTTGGGCAATCCAGCTGGAGAGACCTCGGTTCGGTATGCGGACCGTGGAGGCCTTCCGGCCGGTGCTGATGCAGTGGCTAAAACGGCAGCACGGGGTGCTCTCCTTCCGACTGATGCAGGTTTTGACGGGGCATGGATGCTTCGCCAAATACCTGTACACGGTCGCTAGGAGGGAGAGTACACCGTCTTTCCACTACTGCGATTGCGACGAGGACAGAGCGCAGCATACGCTCGAGGTTTGTGCCGCCTGGGCAGAATAGCGTCGTGAACTCATCGCAATCATCGGTGCCGACCTGACGCCTGATCGCCAGGGCGATGCTCGACAGCGTCAGGAACTGGGACGCAGTCGCAGCCTTCTGCGAGGCAGTAGTCTCGCGGAAGGAGGGGGCGGAGCGCGTGCGTGACGAGCGTCTCCTCGACGACGCGAGACGTCGCCGACCAGCAGGCGCGATTACCTGCGCCTGATGCCGCCTTAACCGAGGCCGCGGGTGACTGGACCGGGCAATTAGTCCGTCACCCGCCGAGAGGCGGACCGCATGAGACAAGACCGACGTCCTCCCCGAGGAGAGAACGTCGGTCGATGGGAGGGTAGTTACCCTGCTCCGGTGGTCGGTCCAACGACGAAGGCGACGTGGTGTCACGGGTGGGTTGCGGCTGTGCGTGCAAGGAGTGCGCCGACCGTAGCCCAACCCCCCCCAAAAAAAAGTATTAGACCATATATCACAATGTTTAAACTTACTACTACATTATTCATATAGACTGTTATAAAGATTTGTAACATCTAGGAATGATAGTGTATTGTTTAACTGTTTATGTAGTAGGACCAAATTGTCGAAAGTCGTTTGTCGACGACCGCGAGTCGGTCCGTTCGGGGCTGTTCCACACTCTCACAGAAAATCGACGTCTGAGTAGTAGCGATTTGTTTGTTCGTTGACAAAGAGAGTCGGAAGCCGAACTTTCTGAGGATGTTTGCGTATTGGCTTTGGTAATGCCTTTAGTATCACTGAAACTCATTGCACACATTCACACTCACTTTCCTTTCTTAACGGCAGGCAACGACCTAGCAAATATTCATGATCGGCAGTATCACTTGCCATCAGGTCTGCTGTTTGCACGTTTGCTACCAACAGCAATAAAAAAACGTACCCTTTAAAGTACTACTTATGATCTTTTTATATAATTGATTGAATTAGGCGATACATAGCGGAAATCCATTTTTATTCTGAAATGGAACGAAGGAAGGGAGACCAACCACTTTCTCACGGTAATCAATATCACGTGAGAGTAAGATTTCCTTATTTCCTAGTTCACCTTAATCCTATCCCGTATTCTTTTTATTGTAGTGTGCGGTATATTGATTACCATGGGAAATTGGTGGGTCTCCCTTCCTTCCTTCCCTTTCAGATCTTTTTATATACAAATCCTAAATACTTATATGGAAGTCTTTTCTCACTCTTAAAGCATAATTAACAATTTCTAACACACACACTCAACTCCCAAAAATGAATAGTTGCACACCTTGAGAATTGA
Organism: Lymantria dispar; assembly: GCA_032191425.1. Lineage (NCBI taxonomy): Eukaryota > Metazoa > Arthropoda > Insecta > Lepidoptera > Erebidae > Lymantria > Lymantria dispar. The sequence goes on from CM063459.1 coordinate 15,566,783, forward strand.
ACGAACAATTGATTTCCCTCTATGCTAAAGAAAAATATATAATAAAAATAAAACATAATGTTACTTTATGTTCCTCAATATTTAATATCAATAACAAGCTTAACTGTACATCGTTGTATCGACGTGCCTCAATTCCATGAATTTTTGTGGCTTCATATTTTGTGACAAATAGATTTTGGTGAGCATCAACAGGATGGGCTTTATATAAAGCATATACTACGCTTATACATTGAATATTTCAATCTCTAGGAATTAAAATATGTATTGATTTTGCCCGTAGGTGTCTGAAATAATGATGATAAAGTGAGTTTTAATTATAATTATGTGTATCTAGTTCGTATTAAATTGTCTAAAGCACACTCCGTAGGTGTTCCCGTCTCGACGTAATTTTATTCTATGCCTGCGGCTTTAATAATGTTAATGTAGATTTCCTCAAACAATTTGTTCTATACTTTGAAAACAATACCTTTTTGTGGATGAAAGGTATCCTATATCCTTAAAACGTGATTAGTACTAATACTCTTGGGAATATTCCAGGATTATTTTTTAAATAAAGCTAAGTTTCTTAAAATTAATTGTTTTGCTCGCTGTGAATTGCAGCATTGGATTTAGTTATTATACATGCTACTTAAAATATTTTTATTAAAAGCTTTTATTTAACTTGCCCTGTTAGTATGGAACAAAATTTGCGAGTTAAATTAGAACCCTTTCCTGTCGTTAGATTAGGTTGAAATTTGGTTTACTTACGTAACTTCAGTGACAATGCAATAATATGGTACCATGAAGCTGGTTTCAAGATGGCATTGGAAGGTGGCTATAGGAACTCCTAAACTAAACTAGATAAAACCGTCGAGCTTGGACTCGTTTGAAGAGTCTTGACAAGCACTCGTGTGCTACATGACAGCCATTTTCTTCGTTTTAAAGCATTTAAATAACTGCTTGTTTTTAAATTGTTTTTTAATTGATATTTTTTCATAATCCAGACTAAATTGCTACACTTACAAAAATAATTATGAACTCAGTGTCTCTACCTGTTAATTGATCTTTATATTAAGTTACTATATCGCTTTAGTAGATAAACAGCAATGTGATTCTTCATCATCATCTCAGCCTATATATATCCCACTGTTGGGCTCAGGTCTTCTCCATAATGGGAAGGCAGTTGATCTACTATTAGGCGCTGGTAAGACATGTTGGAATAGGGTTTTGTTTCCAGTTTTCCTTGTCTTGCACAGATGTTATATGCTTATTATATCCCATATATGTCTTGTACGATCTACAGTCAAGACAGGGAGTGGTGAATTAGATTCTCACTTCATCACCATACGGAGAATGCAATGTGATTACCAGTTCAAAATATTGTATGTCAAATTTGTCTTCTTTTACACGCATGCTATCTACTATGTACCGTATATGATATACCTTTTCTTGATAGATTTTAATCTGAACAAACCCCAGCAGAATCACCCAGGACATAGAAAGACGGTCCTATACCCTGCTGAATTATCACCTCCTCGCTAATTAGGTTGGCCATCGGTACAATAACCATATAAGTCACCTTTTATGATATCCTTGAGCAAGAATGAGGGTAATTCATGGCATTCTTAATCAGTCAATAAAAGTTTATGAAATAAAATGTAGAAGTGGAAGTAAAAAAATACTTCAAATTTATAATCACCTTGCTCTCATTACAATTGCACGGGGTAGACTCAACATGAGCTCTTCTTTAATAGTACATATAGCAAAACTTTTGATAATAGTTTCATGACCGGCCATCTTCTTGAAGTCAACCCTCCTCAGGAATGTAATTATTGACGAGACAGCGTCAGATGGAGTTGAACAAGTCCACGCAAAGTTCTTCGTCGTCTTCTACGACTCTGGAGGAATGAAAGAATGTATAGCATTTATAGTTCACAAAGTATAAAAAAGTCTTCTTCTTCTTCTCAGCACGTATATGTCCCACTCTTGGGCTTGGGCTTCCACCAATAAGGAAAGGAAATTGACCTACCATACCATGCTGGTCAAAAAGGTTGGCATAGGTTTTTCTCTCCAGTTTTCCTTCTCTGGTTTAGATGTTATATGCATATTATATCCCTTAGGCCCTTTTCTGATTTATCGGCGAGGCATCAGTACGTCATCAGCACGCTCGGTGTACGCGGTACCGATAGCTTACCAAGCACCTATATATAAATGGAGTGTTCTTGATTGGCGCGGTAAGCGCGATAGCGGCGCGTCACACATTCGGCTTACCGCGTATTTACATGCATGTCCAGTAGCCGCTCTGCTTGTCAGAAATTTTACCGAGCAGGCCTCGTTCGCCCCTTGCAAAATAGCGGATATTGATGTTATAAGGGATATAAGGAATATGAATAAAGGGAATATAAGGAATATGAATATAAGGATGACGCCAAAAACGTTTTTTTAAATAAACGAGTATAAATATAATAAGCTAAATTAATAATAAATTAATAAGCTAAATATTCATCACTCGAACTCGAAGACGACATTATTACATGGCGGCACAAGTGGCTTTGCAGAAATATTTGCAAACATGCAGCGTAAGCAGAATCGGCGCGGTATGCTTTCGGCATACCGACGTGTTGATGTCGCACCGATGCCGCGTCGACAAATCAGAAAAGGGCCTTAGTCATCTTTTATGATACCTACGGTCAAGAAAACGGGTGATAAATTGTATTCTTACACCATCACCACACGGCAAACACATAAAAAAATATTCCAAATTATTTATAATAATTATACAAAGCTAACTTTGTATAATTATTATAAATAATTTGGAATACAAAAAATGTTACCCTAAGGGTAGTAAGCATTTTTTGTGTACACAACCCTTTAAGACCTGCTCATTAAACATTGCGAGTTTGTCACTCCTACGATATTTTTTCAACACTTATAATCATTTATCATGCGTTATCTTACGGAACGCGTTGCGAGTTTTCCCGGCATAAACATCCGGCTGTTGATTACTGGCGCGGTTAAGAATGATTACGGCAAGTAATGAGTGGCGATGAAAAAAAAAACATAATATATGCCGACACATCATTATACTTACATATTTGGACTCGTACATGTTATCATTCAAGCACTAGTGTTTTTATAATAATTATCACCTACTAATTACTCCATACGGTGGATTTTCCCTGCGGTGGCGGAGTAAGAATATTAATTCACCACCACTATTCTTGTCCGTGGGGGTCGTAAAAGACGAATTATGGCATATGCAGATGAAATCTATGCAATTATATGCAGATGAAATCTATGCAAGAGAAGAAAAACTCGAAATGCTGTACCAACACGTTTGACTAGCGTGGTTAGTAAGTAATTCAATTTCCTTTCTATTGTGGAAATGTGGGTTGAGCCCAACACTGGGACGCTTATGAGCTGAAATAAATAAATGAACGAAATTTAAAGCAATTTTTTTATTACCTTACCTAGGTAGGGTTATTTAAAAAAAAGGTACGAAATTTGTGGTATCTTGGCAAAAAATCTGATATTTCGAAAATATCCAGGGGCGAAGTCGTGAATGTATTTAAATTTTGAAAACTAATAATGCTATAGTCCATATATTGATGGAGTAATATTACAAATGTCATTATCCTGCATTCCTGTGAGTATTCTGAAAATATATAGATACGTGGATTTGAGCAGAAAGCGTCGCTGTGAGAACAGTAAATTTTATAAGCCAAGTATATCACTTGTGTCAACTTATCTTTCAAACCTTGTGTAGTACGAAATGAGGCCTGTATCTTACAGTGAGGCGTTCATGGATTGAGAGGAAGAAGAATTACTTAACATTTACTTAATATAATTATGAGTGTGAAAACACTAGTTTCGAGTTTTCTATATGTTTGTTTTGTAATTAAGTTATTTCATTGGAATGCAACTATAAAGTTATAGTTGACTAGACGTATGTTAGTATGTAACTGAAACAAAAAGTTTTATAGAAACTCAACAATCAGGCTGTGTCTGAATATAAGAATTGTATCCTTGGGTGCCAGCACACTGATCCAGATTAGAAACTTGAAAAAAGGAAGATTTGATATAAAAAAATCCAACCATTTGCTTATATCTACGATTCCCTGCATGGTACGAGCTTAATTTAACAAGAGGAAAATATACCTTTAATTCTGTGAAATAAAGATATTAAGGACTGCAGTGGGATACCCATTTGCTTAGACTGACTCATATCATCTTTATTATCTCAGGGCTCAGGCTTCTTCCACAATGGAAGGAGAATTATCTACTATTCCACGCTAGTTAGATGTGTTAGACTAAAGTTTTATACCGAGTTTTCCTTCTCTTGTATCTATTTTACCTGCACATATCCTTAGCCGTATTTTATTAATTGTATTTATACTTCGTAACCACACGGATAAGGTGACTATTAAGGCTTATTCATCCTTGGGAGATCCACCAATGGACGTCGATAACCTAGCTAGCGAGACTGACTAGTTTAAAATATGCATCTTGTTAAGATTTATTTCTCTTAATCGTTTAAAACTTCCAATATTGTTTTCAGTATTACATTATCATCATAAAAATGATGTAATCAGCATACGTAATGCTTTATCTCATATTGAATGATATTTAGGTCAGTAATTATAGTCATACACAGGTTACGAATACAAATGATTTATCGTTCGTAATTGTACGCAGGGAATGGGCAGACGTGACGCGAGTTCTTGATTATTGATGACCAATGTATCGCCGTTGATGTCAAAGCATTTTAATTACGGGGAAGGGGAGATGATGAAGGGAATTCATTGGTAATTGATTACAGATTATGTGAAGCATTTCCCTGTGATACATATTATATTTATGATCCCTTATTTTACCAGGGTGTATAGTAAAATACGACTGAGACATGTAAGCGGACAACATAATTTCAAGAAACATCTCGGAATTAAACCTATTAGCAATCTTTTAGCCCAACAATGAATGTCTACCATTAAAGAAAAATATAAAAATCATACACGACACAAGCACGCTAATCCATCAGAAATGATATAGAACGGGAGGGGCTAGATAACTGCACACCTGTAGGATGGCGTGTGGAGATTAGCCATCCTACTATTGTATTGAGTTCGGCGCAGGAAGATGTGAGAAGAAGGCGAACAAGAATGAATAATGTTGTTTATAGGACTGAAGCGGTATATATACTAGAATTCAGTCTGCGTGTGGCTCGGCGATAACACGTGCAAAACACAGGTGCAAAACGCAGGTGTCTTGTTGTATGGCCCAATATTCCTTAGCGAAGCGGATTCTTTCGCATTGTTGCGTTGCAGTCCAAGTTGTCTTAGTGGCGGATAGTTGCCACAAACCCTATGGAATGTAAGGTTTTAGTAGTAGCGTGACTAGTACCTGTATTAAACCTCCATTTCAAGCTCTCGTACCTTTTATGTAACACGTAGCTGCCCAGGTACAAATATAAATTTGCAAATATAACTACACTTTGCAGCGTTTATGGTCCGCCCTTGACCATGAACACTGCAAAGATATACTCTCGGATAGATATTATTTGCATTTAATCTCGTACTAGTCTTTAATGACACCCACAGCCAAGAAAAGGGTCGGTGAATTGTATTCATACTCCGTCACCAAACGGTAATTATTATTTCTATATCAGGGTACAAAGTAATCTATCAATGGCGATATAATATTTGCCTGATGAATATATCAATAAGAGCCTGCAGAAGAATTGAAAAATAATGTCAACTCCTTGTAAAATCGAAACACAGGTCAAACGTTCTCCATAAGCATCCAAATTTTAATGTAGTTTATATCGGAATGAGTATTTTAGATGTACTTATAATATAAAAAGCTTACAATCAAAACATCACAGTTCATATACGTCTCACTGGGATCGAGCCTCCTCCATATTAAAAGGGCAATTAACCAACTATACCACGCCGGTTAAACGAGTTGCTATAGGGTTTTACTTCGTCTCTAGCCGAAGCCGCGGGTGACTGGACCGGGGATTAGTCCGTCACCCACCGTGAGGCTGACCGCGTGAGGAAACGCGTGGGGAAAAATAAATAAATAACGACTGTCGTCCTCCCCGAGCGGGGGACGTCGGTCGATGGGAGGGTACCCCCCTCAAGGGGGTATTCCGTCGGGCCAACCACTGACGTCAAGTCACTCTGCTCCGGTGGTCGGCCCAACAACGAAGGCGACGTGTTGCGAGTGGTGCGAGGAGGACGCCGACCGTAACCCACCCCCCCCAAAAAAATGGGTGTTACTTCGTGGGGTTTTCCTTCTCTTGCATTTTTATAGGCACAAGATAGCCCTTAGTCGCTCCTTTTACAACCCCTACGGGCAAGAAAGGGGATGGTGAATTCTATTCTTACTCCATCATCTTAGAACCAATGTCAATCAAGAATTCAATTTGTATATTTCAGTCACAAATTTTAAGATACTTCAACAGTAGATTCTAATAATACGCACCTAATATTATTGCAATTATCAAAAGCGAATAATAAAAATGATTATATTTAACAACTACCTATTGTTTTATTGTAGTACAATTAAAATAGTATAACGCAGTGCTGGAAGCGAGCAATAAAATTCTATGTAAAAATGTTTTTACCGAATCTCGCTTCCCTCAAGCTGGCCGTAGTTGTAAGAGAAAATCCAAAGCCAAGCCACTGACTGTTGAATTTCGAGATACTCTATGAATTTATAGTGCTACAAGAAACTCCAGGAAGGAACTCTGCCCTGGATTTTTATAGTTAGTAAAAGAAAAATAAACGAAATATTTTTCCAGTCACCAGGTAAATTTTTGCGTTGAAGGCGGGGATGGGAAGCTATTTTTATTTGAATGTTTCTTTTAAATTAATAGTGTAGTGCTCTGTCTGTCTGGTTTATTGTTTAAATAATGTTTTTCGTTTGCATTTGTGTCTTAATACTAGCTCATAAAATGTATATTTATTTAATTGCTACACTTTTACACCTCAACTACTCAACGTATTATGAAATTCGAGAAATTATGAATTTTTTATACATGTATTTAAAAAAATATAGGGCATTTTTACCACATAAATGTATGGAATACATAAAATAATTACTTTGGAGGCCACGTTGACGAACTTCGCAAAGTTATGTTGGTGGCAAACGAGCAAATAACACACCTGATGGTAAGTGATGCCGCCGCTGATATACCTTAGCTAGGCCGCTGCCTACCGTGAAGCAAGTGAAGGAAGTGTGAACGCTTCTAATGAGGTTCCGTGATACTATAGGCATCATAACTTATTATACGCAAACACCCTCAGAAAGCTGGCCTTCCGGCTCTCTCGCTTACCAAACGAAGTGCAGTAACAGATTGCTACTACTCAGACATCCATTTTCTGCGAGCGTGGAGTACCAGTCCAATGGCTGTAGACAGAAGACTGTCGACAGTATGGTCCTACCACATAAAAGTCATTTGTTCAAAATTATTCGAGCCACAAAAATATTTGGTAAAACGTTATAAATATTAACGAGAAACCATCAGCACTTTCAAATCCGATGGGAACAAGGCAACATACGTGTGTACAAATCAGAATAATATTTTATTAACACGAAACGTTATATTTAGTAATACTGCCAACTCGAATTTTTTTCCCGAGCAATTTTTTCGCATCGCAAACCGGACACAATCGGATATCATTAGGGTTATTTATGTGTATGTCGTGCCGTGGACGCTGGGAGGACGTGACTTCAATTCACAACGACCGTTATCTCGGACACTTACTTTGCCCATTGATTGCCTTTTTAGATTTTTTTTTATTTATCCAGCAGTTGTACCTTGATGTATGGCGATATTGAAAATAATATTTCGATTGCGTGGGTCCGTAGTGTTACAATACGAACAATTATTGCCTATATCCGGACCTAAAGTAAAAATGTCACATATTTTTCTGAGCGAATCCTTTACGATAATAGATTTCCTTCCTAATATTTTTAGTTATCCGATAGCGTCTCTATATATAGTAGACTAGCAAATTCGCGCGGTTTTAGTGGCATGTATCCCGTTCATGTATACCAAGATAAAATACAGCATAAGTTACTTTATAGGTATAGACAGTTACCCGGTAGTAAAATATTATTCAAATCGGTCCAGCCGTTTTGAAGAATACCCCAAATAAACGGAGAGACATACAAAAAAAACATTAAACTGGCTTTATGGCGTAGGTATCGTGTAAATAGTGTGAGCATAAAAAAGTCCACCATTTTAACTTTATAAACAGACGTCAATTTTATTTATTTGTATAGATCTTATAATTATTTAGTTTTTATTTTCTTGCCCGTGGGTATCGTAAACGATGACTAAGGAATTAAATATGCTTATAAAATCTATATAAGAGAAGGATAACTCGAAATGAAACCCTATACCAACACGTTTGACCAGCGTGGTATACTTTTTTTTATGGGTGGGCTATGGTAAACGCACGTGCGGTCCAGTCCATCCGGGGCAATGAAAGGATGGCGCGCGGGCCCATAGCCCACCCGTACCCACGTCACCTCGTTGTTGGGCCGACCACACCAGCGTGGTATACTAGGCGAGTTTTCCTCCCTTGTGCAGAGAAGGCGCGAGTCCATTTATGGGACTTATATAGACTGAGATGTTAATGAAGATAATCATTTTCTCTAAATTTTAGTCACATTATGCAACATAATAGTTTTGCTAAGGTCGATATTTTGGGCCGACCACTGATGTCAAGTAACCCTGCTTCGGTGGTCGGCTCAACGACGAAGGCGACGTAGTTTTGCGGGTGGGTTGCGGGAGTTGCGTGCTTAAGCCCCTCTGTCGCCCCGGACGGAGTGGTGCAGAGGCGCGCCGACCGCAGCCCACCCACAAAAAAAAAAGGTTGATATTTTCATCGCTTTTTTATATTGTACTCTAGTAGCAATGCTAATTAAGTCTTATTTATGTCTTGTTTTCAAAGAGCTTGTATGTTTTGGCTTATGTGCAACGATATGATTTATAAGCTCAGTTATTATTTTTAAAAGACGACGCCCTACACTAAGAAAATAATCTTTATAGTACAGAGGATTTTACAGACATATAATCTAACGGACACGAATCATACCTATACTTAGAAAATCAATTTCTATACCGCACTAAGTGTTGTCTTGCATAAGAGCCGAACTCGCAACACTGTGCACAGTAACATTAGCACTACGCCACCTGTGGTAATGTTACCGACACATAATAAATATTACCACAACTTTTAATGTTTGCATAGGTATATCAAGTATGGACATGGTCGTCGCCTTCTGCGAGACAGTCATTTCGCAGAAGGAGGCGGTGGATCGTGCGTGAGGGGAACATCTCCACGACGACACCGTCCGCTACTGGCGACTCGAGTGCCATAGGCGTCACTACCTGCGCCTGATGCCGCCCTAGCTGAGATTGCTGGTGACCGGACCGGGGATTAATCCTTCATCCGCAGGGAGGTTAACCGCGCGATGGTGATGTCCCGCCAAAGGAACGTCGAGAGGATACGGTACCCCACAGGGTATTCCGTCGGGCCGAAAGGGTATTCCGTCGGGGCGAAAGGGTATTCCGTCGGGCCGACCACGGACGACAAGTCACATCTGCTCCGGTGGTCGGCCCCACAACGAGGTGACGTGGGTACGGGTGGGTTATGGGCCTGCGTGCCGTCCTTTCATCGCCCCGGACGGACAGGACCGCGCGTGCGCTTACCATAGCCGACCCATAAAAAAAAAAAATAAACGGTATTCCGTCGGGCTAATCACGGAGGACAAGGAACTTGGTACCGGTGGTCGGCTCAATGACGAAGGCGACGAGCTACGGTAGGTTATGGGGCCGCGAGTGGCCTCTCTGTCGCCCCGGATGGAGGGAAACGGCAGGTGCGCTAAACATAGCCTACCCCAAAAAAAAAAATAAGGTACATCAAGTAACCGCATATACTAAACAGGCAAATAAATGTGACCGCGCAACATGAGCCTGTTTGATTTTAGGCTCATAATGGACTTGTATTTAATTGTGGAATAGCTAATTAGATTCTGCAATCCAAATAAATGGCCTGCCATTTTAAGCGTGGCGTATCGAAAAAAAATCATGTTCAAATTCTTATTTATAACTAGCAATGCCTCTTCACTTCGGTTTCAGTCGCCTTGTATACGCATTTTAACTCTCTAATATCTTCTAAAATATTACGATGCGACTGCAGTCCATGGGGTCGCGGGTTCAGTTACTGGGAAAAAAATTATAGGGGTGTGTTGAGAGAAGAAATAGCCTAAGTTACGATTTATATAGACAAGTACCTGGTAGTAAAAAAATAGTTAGATTGGAAGATTACCGGGAACAAGCAAACAGACAGATAGAAAAAAATTTTGCAAGTGGTTTTTAGGCATAGGTAGGTAGGTAAATAATCGTGTGAGCATGAAAAAACGTATTATTTTGACATTATAAATAAACCGTGGAGTAAGAATACAATCACCACTCCCCATCTTACCCGTGGATGTCGTAAAAGACGACTATAGGATATAATATGCATATAACATCTGTGCAAGAGAAGGAAAACTCGAAATGAAACCCTATACCAACATGTTTGACCTGCATGGTATAGTAGGTCAAATTCCCTCCCATCGTAGAAGAGGCCCGAGCCCAACAGCGGCACGTATGTGGGCTGCAATGATGAAACAGACACTTAAATTTTATTGATTTGTATAGATACTACTAGTTATTTTTCAATACGTGTCCTTTTCGATACTCTGTCTTACCCGTGAATGTCGTGGGTTATAACTAAGGCATATCTTATGCATAAACACAACTATTCAAGAGAAGGAAAACTCGAAATAAAATCCTATACAAACCCGCCTGACCAGCGTAGTATAGAAGGTCAGTTGCCCTTCCATTATAGAGGAGGCTTAAGCCCAGCAGTGGGATGTATATGAGCTGTAATGATGATGATGGTTGCAGATATAGCAAGTTGCAAAGCCTTTGTAAAACAAATTTAATTCATGCTATTCATGTAAACGATTAAAATGTAACGTAAGCATAAGCTTAAGCAAGTTAATGAACTATTGATTAAAGTCTATCAATTGGCTCAAACTAAGTAAACATTGTATTTTAGCCTTCAGAATTCAGTGAAAATAGAGAGCTTTGTGACAAGCCTTAGTTCGAGAAAGTTAAAGGGCTCTCAATCCCATGCAAATATAACTGAGTGCCAAGTACACTTCTATGCCTGATTCATTTATTAAGGTAATGTATGTATAGCTAGTAGTTGAATAGTAATCGATTAACAGTCATAGTTATAATTTCTTAGATTAATTAGACAGAAATATTGCAATATTTCTTCAATAAATATTATTGTATGAAGAATTTTGTGGGATTATCGTTTCAATTAAAATTTTTACATATTAAAAACCAAGCCAGTAAATGTTATAGATTCTTTTTCTTGAATTGTTCTACCCATATTTTATTATTCACTACCAATAAAGTACCCTCCGAAAATATAACTTAAGATTTTGTTGCAAATTTCAAGGTTCAGAATATATACCTATATTTGGATTATCAAGTAAAATAGGAGTAGCTTTAAACACTTTTAAACATGCCTTTTTTGACTAACTTTGGTCTAACTATACTCTTTCCAATCGTCTGAGGTAAAGAAAAGGGCGTCAGATCCAAAATTCTCATTTTTGCTTATTGATCAGATCAAAGGACATTTACTTTCACTTAAATATCTGCTTACCTACATTTCTTAAAGCAAAATATGTTGGGGTGCGAGGCCGGGGCACCTCCACGTGGTGCACCCTGGAAACGTCCATTTGGACGGCCAAGATTCCGGCGGGAGGGGGGGTCTCCGCGTGCCGACTCTGAAGGCAGAGCGCACGACGGATTTGGCCCGGGGCCAATGGGGCGGATGTGTCTCATGGCACTCCGTCGCCAGGGACGGTTGCGTCACGGCCCGGGGGCGTGACGGGTCGGTCGCTCGCGAGCGGCCAGACCCGGAAGGCCCAAACCGTAATCCTGAGTAGGGGGGTCAGGACCGGGGGTCTTCGGACCGCGGGGAAGAAAACCCCTATAAAAAATTACCCCAAATCTTAAGTTTGGCCACTCGGCGAGGTGATGTATGGCTGGTGGGTTAAGAAGCGCGCGCGAAAAAAAAAAGCGTCCAGCCGCTAGAGTGGTAGTCAAGGCAAGACTTAAAAATGATCCAAATATGGCAGAGGTTCAAAACGACGTACCTACTCCAGAGGGTCCCGGCCACGCCGGGGAATCTCTCACTGTGCTGATTTCCGAGCGCGAGAGGCGCACAGTCACCAGCACAGTCAATCCCCAGTCGTATGGGAGGGGGACAACAACTGCTATGTCTGCCGAGAGTCCGGCACAAGATCAGGAGGCTCACCGGGGGGAGGGGAATGATGTGAAGGAGAGGAAAGAGGTGGAAAAAAAGAAGAAGGGGAAGAGGAAGCAGAAGCGTACCGCCCAGGCGCGAGCCCGCATCGAGACCGCAAGGTGGAAGGCATGGCGGGAGCAGCAGAAGGCGGCCGGTATGGCCACGTGCGACGAGGGTGGCAGCACTGCTGCTACAGGGCCGTCGCAGAACGGGGGTGGCGTTGCTGCCCAGCAATCGGAGGAGGAGGAGACTGGGTCGACCACAGAGCTGTCGCTAGACGAGAGCGTCAGCGTCGACTGCAGCAGCGGACCCGAGGACGAGGGCGGCATTGCCGCAGAGCCATCGCAGGATGAGGGCGGCAATGCCGCAGGGCCATCTGAAGGTCTGGAGTCGGACACGGCTTCAGAGATGGTCCTAACGGACGTGGGCGGAAGTGCCGCAGAGCCGTCCGCCGATGAAGACGGCGCCGAATGGACGCAGGTCGGCCGGAGTAGGGACGAGGGCGGTGGATGCGCCGCAGGTCCGTCCAGTAGGAGTAGGGGGACGATAGGCAGGCCGTCACTTGAGGGTGTAGGTAGGCCGTCGTCGAAGAGGAAGAAGAGGAAAGCTGCCGAGGAGGAGACCATCGCCACCACGGTAGATACGAAGGAGAGGGAGGAGGCCCTCCCCCCGAGCGTCCGGAAGCGCCCCCTCAAAGGGAGCAGCTCGAACACCGACTCGGAGGGGAGCACCACCATGCCTCCTCCCAAGGTCCCGACCATGCCCCGTGGGCGCAGAGGTCGTGGATCGGCGAGGCCGGGGACTCCGGTTCTGGCAGGCCACAGTGGCGAGGTGGCGGCCCTACGGGCCGCGAATGCCCGCCTCAGTGAGGAGGTCTCCGGCTTGCGGGAACGCAACCGCAAGCTGGAGACGGAGTTGGAGGCGGTGCGGAGAGAGAACCGCGGGTTGGCTAAAGACATGGCTGACCTGCGGTCTCAATTCGAGCGCCTGGTGCCGGCTGCGTCGCCGGCGCCGGCTCCACTGTCGAAGCGGGCCGCGCCAGCGAGGGCGGGCCCGTCGTCTGCGCCCGTGGCGCCGGCTGCGCCCGTCGCGGCTGCTGCGCCGGCTGCGCCCGTCGTGGCTTCTCCGCTGCCTCCCCTCGTCGTGGTCCCTCCGCCGGCTCGTGGCCGCGGGAGACCTCGGAAAGAGGAGGAGCCGTCGCCCGACGAGGTGCATGGCGTGTCGGAGTCGGTGATACGCGTCATCCTAGCCCGAGTAGGGCTAATGATGGATGCGCGTATCGAGGCCATAGCGGCCAGGCTCCCGCCTGAGCCGCCCCTCCGATCGCCGCTCGCCGCGGATAAGACGAGCCGGCCGCAAGCGTCGGCTCCCACCCCGCTGCCCTGTCAGGGTGGCCGCGTGGTGAGCTACGCTGCGGCCGCAGCGGGACCCAAAGGGGCTAAGAAGGCCGGCAAGGCGCCGGCTCCCGCCAAGGCAGGGCCGCGGCCGGCGCCAGCGATTGCACCGCAGGCGCCGGCCGGCGAACCCGCGACTGCGCCTGCTGCGCTCAGCGCTGCTGCCAGGCTCGAACAGGGCTGGCAGGTGGCTGAGCGTAGCAGGAAGGCACGCGGCCAAAAGCGGAGAGCGGCGGCCAAGAGTGCCAATGTGACCGCCGCTCCCCAGGCGGGAGCCGGCGGAAAGGGGAAAAGGTCGCGTAGGGGCCTCAAGTCGCCGAAGACGGCTGCGGTGGTAATCACCGTACTGCCTGAGGCGGCTGAGAGGGGCCTGAATTATGAGGCCGTCCTAAGACGCGCCCGGCGGGAGCTGGACGTCTCCGACATCGGGCGCGTCGAGGCGAAAACCCGCAAGGCCCGGACAGGGGCTCGAATACTCGAGTTCCCTGGGGCCGAGGGCGCGAAGACGGCCGATAGTTTGGCCACGATGCTGAGGGGGCTGTTCGGGCCGGAGGATGGAGTCCGAATCGCCCGGCCCGTCAAGTGCGCAGATATGCGCCTCACGGGTCTGGACGATTCCGTGGCGGTGGAGGACATCCGGGAGGCCATTATGGCGCGTACCAGGTGTGCCTCGGACACCGTCCGGATTGGCACCATCCGCCCTGGTCCGGGCGGCGTCGGTGCTGTCTGGGTGCAGTGCCCAGTGGAGTCGGTCAAGCAATTGGCCGACTCAGGCAGGCTCCTCGTGGGCTGGAGTTCGACGCGGGTAACCGTGCTGGAGCCCCAGCCTGCGAGGTGTTATAAATGCATGGCGGTCGGGCATACCCGACCGACATGCAGAAACTGCTTTGACTGCAGCGGGCTATGTTTCCGTTGCGGTCAGGCTGGACACCAGGCGGCATCGTGCTTTGCGGTGCCCCATTGCCCCGCGTGTGCGGCGGGCAATAGGCCTGCCAAACACCGCATGGGCTCTGGGGACTGCAGACCCCTGGCATCGGCCCCAAAGGGGCGGGGCGGCCCATCAACCGGGCCAGCCCCCGCTCCGATCGCCCGTTAGCGCGGAGGAGGTGACGATGGATACGAACCGTTAATGGACCCCGTATCCATTCGTCTCCTCCAGGCCAATCTCAACCACTCCGCCGGTGCGCAGGACGTGTTCCTGCAAGCCATGGCAGAGTGGTTGATAGGAGTAGCCGTAGTCGGGGGCCGTACGTGGTGCCCGACCGGATTAACTGGTTGGGTAGCACCGATGGCACCGTGGCAATCGTCGCCTCCACGTCGTGGCCTTCGTCGTCTCTGACCCTTAGGGACAGGGGCATCGGATACGTCGCGGCGGACTGGGAGGAGATTACGCTCTTCGGAGTTTATCTCTCCCCTAACTGGAGTGTGACCGATTTCAAGGCCTTCCTCACCATCATGGAGGCCTCGTTACGGCGACTGGCATCGCGCCAGGTCTTCGTCCTGGGGGACTTTAACGCCAAGTCCGTGGCGTGGGAGTCCCCTAGGACGGATGACCGAGGACGGGCGATCGAGGAGTGGGCGGCGGCACTGGGCCTCTGTTTGCTGAACAGGAGCTCGGTGCATACGTGCGTGCGACAACGGGGCGGGTCGATAGTGGACCTTTCGTTCGCTAGCCCCGAGGTCGCCGCACGCGTGGGGAGCTGGCGCGTCGTGGAGGAGGTGGAGACCTTGTCGGACCACCGGTATATCCAGATGGAGGTCTCCCCTGCAATCCCGACGCCCAGCAGGGGTCACGGGGCGGATGGGCGTCCTGCGTTCCCGCGATGGGCTGTGGGTCGCTTAGACCGGGACCAGCTGGCGGAGACAGCCATCGTATACTCGTGGCTGTCCTCTGCCCACCAGTCGGACGGGGTGGACGAGGCTGGCCGCATCCGCAGTGCGTTGACGCAGATCTGCGATGCGGCCATGCCCCGGGTACGGCGTCTGCCCCCGAGGAAGGGTGTCTGGTGGTCCCGGGAGCTGGCGGATCTCCGGGCCGCGTGTATCCGCGCCCGGAGGGCCTACACCCGCAGCCGGCGGCGCCATCGCGACGCGGAGCGGGAGGCCGTGCTTTACGAGGGCTATCGCAATGCGCGGTCGGCCTTCAGGCTGGCCGTCCGCTCCGCTAAGGACGTCAGTCGGCAGGAGATGCTGGACGGTCTCGACCGTGACCCCTGGGGACGCCCCTATCGCGCGGTGCTGAATAGGCTACGCGCGCGGGGCCCTGCCCTCACCGAGACTCTCCAGCCCGGCCTTCTCACCCGGGTCATCGAGGACCTGTTCTCGCGGCGGGCGGAACACACGCCCTCGGTCATGGCTCCGCCAGACACTGAACGGGAGGCCGACGACGACAGTGTTCCGCCCATCACGGAACCCGAGATGGGGCTGGCGGTGACGCGCATGCG
Source organism: Lymantria dispar (assembly GCA_032191425.1). NCBI lineage: Eukaryota > Metazoa > Arthropoda > Insecta > Lepidoptera > Erebidae > Lymantria > Lymantria dispar. The sequence continues at coordinate 15,582,986 of CM063459.1, forward strand.
CGCAAAGTCTACCGCCCCCGGGCCCGACGATGTTCCTAACCGCGTGCTGGCCCTGGTCCTCGAACACCTGGGACCCCGCCTCAGGGGGCTGTTCGACTCGTGTTTAGCGTCCGGACGGTTCCCTGGGTGCTGGAAGGAGGGAAGGCTGGTGCTCCTGCCGAAGCCGGGACGGTCTCCGGAGTCGCCTTCGGCCTACAAGCCTATCGTGCTGCTCGATGACACGGGCAAGCTACTGGAGAGGGTGGTAGCTGCCCGCATCGAGCGGCACCTCGTCGGCACGGGGCCCGATCTGTCGGACGCCCAGTTTGGGTTTAGGAGGGGTCGTTCGACGATCGCGGCTCTGTTGCGCCTGAAGGCCGTGGCGACTGAGGCCGTCACCGGCGGGGGAGTGCTGTTGGTGGTGTCCCTAGACATTGCCAACGCATTCAATAGTCTGCCATTCAGCTGCATTAGGGAGGCGCTCCGGTATCACGGGGTGCCAGTTTACCTGAGGCGGCTAGTGGCAGACTATTTGGAGGGGCGCAGCGTCCTCTGCACCGACCGAGCAGGGGACGTCGTGCGAACGCCCATGACGTGCGGTGTCCCACAGGGGTCGGTCCTCGGACCCACCCTGTGGAACATCGGCTACGACTGGGCGTTGAGGGGGAGCCTCCCGCTCGGGCTGGGCGTGATTTGTTACGCCGACGACACGCTCGTCACAGCCCGTGGTGGGACGCTAGAAGAGGCGGTAAGCCTGGCGACCTCGGGTACCGAGGAGGTCGTCAGACGGATCGAGGCGCTGGGGTTGAGGGTCGCCCTGGACAAGACGGAGGCCCTCTTGTTCCATGGGCGCCTTATGAGCCCTCCCATCGGCGTCTCGATCACCGTCCACTCGGTCGACATCAGCATCCGGGCCCATATGAGGTACTTGGGCCTGGTGCTCGACGGGCGATGGTGGTTCCGGGAGCATTTCCGCAGGCTCGCTCCGCGGCTCGTCGGCGCGGCGTCCGCCCTATCGTGGCTTATGCCGAACGTGGGCGGACCGAGCGCTGCGTGCCGACGGCTGTACGCGGGGGTCATCCGGTCGATGGCCCTGTACGGCGCACCAGTGTGGGCGGGGTCCATAACCGCCCGACTTAGGGCCCTTCTGTGGCAACCACAGAGGGTCACGGCGGTCAGGGCCATCCGCGGATACCGCACGGTGGCGACGGAGGCAGCGTGCCTATTGGCCGGGACTCCCCCGTGGGACCTGGAGGCGGAGATGCTCGCCGGACTATATCGGCGGGTGACGGGGGTGCGAGCGGAGGGCGGTGTGGTCTCGTTAAGGGATCTCACCGCCTGGCGCGTCGACGCCCGCCGAGACGTCATCGCCCGTTGTGCAGTCCGGCTGGAGAGGCCTCGGTTCGGGGCGCGAACCGTGGAGGCCTTCCGGCCGGTGCTGATGCAGTGGTTGGAGAAGCGGCACGGGGTGCTCTCCTTCCGACTGGTGCAGGTTTTGACGGGGCATGGGTGCTTCGCCAAATACCTGCACAAGGTCGTTAGGAGGGAGAGTACACCGTCCTGCCACCACTGCGATTGCGACGAGGACACGGCGCGCCATACGCTCGAGGCCTGCGGGGCTTGGGCAGTGCAGCGCTGTGAACTCGTCGCAATCATCAGTACGGAGCTGACGCTGCCGGCTATCGCTAGGGCGATGGTCGACAGCGTTTTGGGACGCGGTCGCAGCCTTCTGCGAGACAGTGATCTCGCGGAAGGAGGCGGCGGATCGCCTGCGTGAGGAGCGCAGCCTCGATGAGGAGATCCGCCGCCGGCGACTGGGGCGGCGCAGGCGCAACTATCTGCGCCTCATGCCGCCCTAGCCGAGGCCGCGGGTGACGTGACCGGGGATTAGTCCGTCACCCGCCGAGAGGCCGACCGCGTGAGGAAAGACCGACGTCCTACCCGAGGGGGGGACGTCGGTCGATGGGAGGGTACCCCAATAGGGGGTATTCCGTCGGGCCGACCACTGACGACAAGTTAACGCTGCTCCAGTGGTGGGCCCAACGACGAAGGCGACGTGGTTTTTGGGTGGGTCGCGGGAGTTGCGTGCTTAAGCCCCTCTGTCGCCCCGGACGGAGTGGTGCGGAGGCGCACCGACCGCGACCCACCCACAAAAAAAAAAAAAAGCAAAATATGCAACACGCAAAATTTATCTGAAAATTAATTACAACTTACAAATGATTATTTGCCTCATTCGTAAAATCCTACAAACAGGTAAACAAAACTGATTCACACAACTTGAATTAAACCAAAACTAAAGCACACATCGTTATAATAATTGATTAAAGTTTAATTTAAATTTAAACAGGGCCAATTCATTTTTGTTGTAATTATTTAAAAAAATATTACAAGTATGCTACGCAATGCATTGCCTTAATTATATAAGATAAGATTATGAATATAGTAGATCGTTTATTTATTTGCCAAATAGAAGCGTTTTTTTTTCTGGGGGTTTGTTTATGCGTCATTCTGCGGCGACAGCATCTAAGGTGATAACAAGTGCATGGAGCTTCACAAACCACCGTGCAAATGTTCAAAGCCTTTTGGGCGGACTACAAGCAACGTATTATTTTTTTAATTATAATATTTCTATTACATCTTTGAACGAAGTGGTGGTGAGTACAGAACGATAACATCTTACATTACTGGTTATATGAAAAGCTCTATACATTTATAACAACTGAATTTACAAAATTATTACTTTCACATAAGAGTCTTAAAAATAGGTTCAAGAATCACGAGGGCAATAGAAAGTAGCTTAGGAAATTTAAAACACCAAATGCGACTGTTAACCCGCCTGCCATATGCAGCGTCAATGTTATTTTTTATGCATAATTATCTCCTTAAGGATTACGTAAGAAAAGTGGAGCTCTGTGAACTGATACATGGATAGACTGATACTGTCTCTTAAAAAGCTATGTAAATATCTGTACCTGGAAGCGGTTCAGCTTAGTAATTAAAATCCCAAAAATGTAAAATCCTGTTTTGACTTGGTTTGTATTTTTGATGGTTCAATATTGGACAAGACCATTTCATCTCTATGACCACATCTTTTCGGTATCCATGACTAAATACATTCACGAGTTTCGAAGAGAAGGTACATAAAACTCTGTATACAAATTCAATTCTATATATGAGTAAAGATATCCAAAATTTAAAGGTCGTATAAAATATCTGACACCAAGAGGCTTAATATTCAAATTATCATTCAAAAAGGGGGCTTTTTATGAAATTCACTGCAAAGGATAAAAACGTGATTGAATTGAAATCCCTTAAATTCCCGGTGAATGTGTGACTAATGTGAGACACATACGGACGCCTGACTTAACGTGAAATTCATCAACAACACCGCGTTTTATAAAGGTGATCTTTTATCCGTGATATTCATCAATCTTGGAGCATTAACATGGTGTCTAGATAGTCTCGGCACTATCCCTAGTGACCTGAACAAATGCAGGTGCCGCCTAATTACCGACGCGAGAGAACGAGACATGAATATACTATGTAAGGAATTAGAAAAGGATAGTAAGCATCGAATAGTCAATCCGTCACTGTCGTATTGGGTAATCTTGTAAAGCGAGAGTGATAAATCCAAGTGAGGCGTCGAATTCGCCATGATTTTTGCGTTTACTATTATTAAATAGGGGTTGACATACGTCGGATCGTGTTTACAAAGTAATATGTTTAAGGTTATCCTATTTATTTTCATCGTGTGAAGTTTCTGATATTAAGTTGTAGGGAAACCTAATTTTGTATATTGGTGTTGCCATCAATAAATATTATCTATGCTCACGCATATGTAGATTTTTCTTAGTAATTTTTCTGTCTCTATTTTTGCTAAAGAAAGACTAAGTTTTTTGCCAAAGAACACTATTTTTGCCTAAATTATAGGGAGGAGTTTTGACGCGAATGTCAAAATGCCATATGGTGCTCTTATATTTTATTCATTATTTTAGTGTTTTACATTGTTATATTGAATAATTTAGCTGCAATTTTATCCAATATTATGCAGAGAAGGTTCTAAAGTGTAGTGAATATAATATAATGGTGAACTACGTGCATTTTCGTGTTCTTCCAAAATTCCTAAAGAAATCGTGATTTGATTGTCAGCAATCAAATCAGGATAACGACTTGACTTACTTACAGACTATTTATGTGAATTATTAAACTACAGTGTATTTGACTGAAGGACTTTGTATCCATGGTCATGAATCAATATTAACAACTAGATTATAGGCACCTTTTATTTGTGGTACGTTATGGTCTGGACACATCTCACTCAATCTATCTGGGGCGACGGATGAGCAGTGTGCGGACCCATAACTTACCGTTTCCACCCCCCATCGCTATTTGGCCGACCACTAGTACCGATTCCTTGACAGCCGTGGCCGACCCGAAGATTAAAGACACGTACAGCTTAATTTTTTTTTTCTTATCCATGTGATGACGGATTGAGAATACTATTCATCACTTCCTATTTTACTTGTAGATGTAGTTAAAGATGACTAAGGGATATAACACGCATATAACATCTATGCAAGAGAAGGCCAACTCAAAACAAAATCCTTTACTAACCTGTCTGAGCCGTATGGTATAGTATGGTCAATTTCCCTCCCACTGTGGAAGCCCGAGCCCAGCAGTAGGGTGTATATGAGCCCAGAGGATCATGATGATGTATAGCTTTTTCTGTAACCCACACCATATATACTCAATTTAAATACGATCAGTTGAGTCGTTAAAGAGGTGAAAACTATAAACTCACATTAGTAGTAGTCAGCATTTCTGAATGCAGTTTCTTTGTTGGTACGATATACCTCTAGGAAAGCTTCACCAATATCTATATGTTAATACGTGAAGCAAAACTTTGTATCCCTTTTTACGGCAATTACGTGGATGGACAAGTATAAAATTTGGCACAGTTGATGTATATAATGAGGAGAAGTGCATAAAACTAAAATTTCATATTATAATGGATTAGAAATGCATTTAATTCACTAAAAAAGGCATTACGCACACTACCATGCATTCGTTACACACACACACGTTTGCGTGAGTGTGTCGCGTAGCAACAACAATACACTTTAATTTACGGTTAAAATCTCTGGTCGAACTGAATGTCAAACAATCATAATTCTGAAGACGAGTCTAATAGAGATTTGTGCTTATATATTAGTTATTAGTTAAATACAGCTTGCTCAATATACAATTATAAATTAATAAAATTAAAAGAAAATTGTGTTGTAGAAAAATTAATTTAAATGAATTATTTTTATTTCGACCACTCGGCGACCACTAGTTATTGTTTAATACGCTATTTTGAAGTATATTTTGCGTTATGACGAAAAGCAGTAAATATTTTTAAATCGTTTTTTTTTCTAATTAAAGAATTTATTAATTCTCTGACTTATATTATGTTTTACAAAGTGTATAATGACTAAGTCAAAAACATGTGATGTATTGTAACTAAACAATTCCTTATGAGCTTTTAAATTGTATACCCGGCTGGCGTAACAATTTTTACAACAGACGTTTTTCTATTAATTAAATGTATAAAGGCTCACGATATAAATTTTTTATATAATCCTCAATAAATCATCGTTATTACTATATCGTTATTAATAAAAATTCTGATTTCGTCTAGTGACAGAGTAAGAATACAATTCATCATTCCCTATCTTGCCCGTGGATGTCATAAAAAACGACTAAGGGCTATAATATGCACAAAACATTTGTGCAAGAGAAGTAAAATTCGAAATGAACCCCAACATGTCTGACCAGCATGGTATAGTAGGTGAAATTCCCTCCCAATGCGGAGGAGGCCCTAGCCCAACAGGAGGACGTATGTGGGCTGTAATGATGATGGTAATAATTAATAACTATGCCGCGTTAGATGTGAAACACCTTAGTCTTCCCGAGACCATGAACGCAGAAAAGTGTTTGAAACGTCGAGAAATCAAAAATGAAATACAAACGCAATAAAAGTGCGTAAAAATAATTTTAGTTATAATATGTAATACTCGTGTAAATCTCGAAAAATCCTTATGTACTCCTCAATATATTATGTATCTATATATATAAAAGAAAGTCGTGTTAGTTACACTATTTATAACTCAAAAATGGCTGTACCAATTTGGCTGAAAATTGGTGGGGAGGTAGCTTAAAATCAGGAGACGGATATAGGATACTTTTTATCCCGTTCGATCATGTTCCCGTGTGACGTGACGTAAAACGTCAAAGGGAACACAGGTCACTATGAAACGTAGGATAACAAAAACACATTTGACATGTAATAACAAAACGCAAATGACAGCTAAACGTAATTTCGTCTATGATTAAGTAAGGTTGAAAATTTGACAATTATAATTTTATCAAAAATGAATAATCAGTCATTTGTATTCTCATTGAATCGTCATTAGCAATGCCGCGAACAAGACGATCGAATCTTTTCCGGAATATTTTCGGATATTTATTTACGAAAAAAATTATGGCGATACGAAGTTCGCCGGGTCAGCTAGTATTGAAATAATTGACATTATTTTATTAATCACTAGCCCGCTCGCCTTCGCTTCGCTTCGGTTTCAGTTGCCTTACCCGCGTAGTTCCTGTTCTCGTGGGAATACTGGGATAAAATATAGCCTATATTACTCCCTGATATTATAGCTTTCCATTGGTGAAAGAAGTTTTAAAATCGACAATTTTTAAGTTTATTCATTACAAACATACACACATACAAACTTTTTCTCTTTATAATATTAGTATAGATATAGATTTAAAAATTATATCGTTATTCTCAGTATCTACTCATTTTAAACTTAATAAAAACACATTGCCATGCGAGCTGTTACGTTACCGCATTATTATTAATGATCATAATCATCATTTCAGCTCATATACGTCCCACTACTGGGCTCGAGCCTCGTCCACAATGGGAAAGAAATTGACCTTACTATGGTCACCGTACCACCGAACCATGCTGGTCAGACAGATTGGTATAGGGTTTTATTTCGATTTTTCTTTCTTTTATTTCGAGTTTTCACATTATTAGTAATGCAATCATTACTTTATTGCGAGTATTAACTCGCAATAAAGTAATGATAAATTTGAAATGAGTATATTGTTCGATTCTCTTGACTTATTTCGAAAATAACAAAGTATTTTTATTTTACTGTCGAAGAATTTTATCTCTAATTTCTTTTACAATATTTTCAATAGATTTGTTGATAAACTGGAATAAATATATATTTTTACATCTTGTGAAGATAATAAAGGGTTTTCAACAAGAACTTTGTTTTCTAAAACAAAATAAAACAAGAAATTTAGATGAAGATGATTCAAATTTTTATTGTATTACGAAGAGAAAAGTTCGGCAAATATGAATGAAAAATTATATCTGGCAAATGTCCACCACGACCACGCTGACAGATGTCGATTCTTTCATCAAAGTTTTTAATCACTTTTTGGCAAAATGGCGGGTCTATTTCGCTAATCACATCACGAATTTTGAGTTTTAAGGCTGCAATCGATTCAATTGGCTACGTATAGACTCTGTCCTTAACATAGCCCCACAAAAAATAACCCAGTGGTGTTAAATCACACGATCTGGCTGGTCACAACAGCTGATTTTCGTGAAATTATGCGATCGGGCAATTTGGTTTGCAATAAATTGACCGTTTCATTGGATTTATGACATGTGGCACCGTCCTGTTGTCCAACCACATCAGTGATATCCACGTCATCAATAATAGGCCAAATTTGAGTTGTTAACATCGCGTGATCCATTGACCGTTACCGCATTTCCAGCCTCATCTTCGAAAAAAAAAATGGCCCAATCACGCCTCTAGACTACATAGCGCACCATACAATGTCACGTTGAGCATGCAAAGGCTTCTCAATAATCGCTCTAGAATTTTCAGAAGCCCAAATGCCCAATTTTGCTTGTTGACGTACCCTGACAAGTGAAAGTGGGCTTCGTCTGAAAAAATGATTTTTTCAGAAAAACCAGCGCGGTTGTTCCTGAATGAATTGAGCGAATCTACGGCGATGTGAATGGTCAGTCGGCTTCAATTTCTGCACCAGTTGAACCTTGTAAGGCTTCAAAGCCAAATCCTTACGCAAAATTCGCCATGTGGTGGTTTTGGATAACCCCAATTGTTGAGAACGTCGAGGAATTGACAAATTTGGATCTTCTTCAACACTGTGGCTCACGGCTGCGATGTTTTCAGTTGAACGACCCGGTCAAACACGCTTTGGTGTTGGCACATTTTGTATCGAGCCTGTCGACTCAAATTTAACGACCAAATTCTTAATAGCGGTCTCAGAAGGACGATTATGTTGTTCGAAAATATCACGAATTTTACGAAATGTAACTTTAATATTACCACCATATTCATAAAGGATTTTAATTATTTTGATGCGATTTTCAAGCGAAATTGAATTCATTGTAATAAGTGCCAATGCATCTACTACGAATACGTCAAAAAACTAAATGCCAAAACTATCATGTGGTTGGTGTTGCCACAACTGAAAAACAAAGTTCTTGTTGAATAACTCTTTATAATAATAAATAATGAAATAATATATAATGAAGTTTTACAACCTATCATTTTTGCCCTTACTTTTTTTTATTACTTTTCATACACAAGTATGTGTATATTTAGGCTACGTATAGCCTAAATACATATACACATACTTGTAGCTAGGCATAGGACCGTATGGTATATAAAGTGTTCCAGTAAACTTTCCGTGTGGTGACGGAGTAAGAATACAATTCACCACCCCCTATCTTACCCGTGGGTGATCGTACGAGACGACTAAGGGATATAAAACGCATATAACATCTATGCGAGAGTTCAAATCTAAAAAATAGTAAAAGGAATTCTCCTTGAAAGCGACAGCAGCGCCATCTACCGAGTCCAATTGTGAATCTAAACTATTCTCAAATCCGCTTGAACATGTACAAAAAAATTCATCAACATCGGTCTAGCCGAAGAGTCTAGGAGGAGTGCAGTGTACACACGTACACAAGAAATTTATATATAAAGATAAAATAAGGGTATTGTGATACGTATTTGTAAAATAAAAACTTATCACACCAAGTAATATTATTCATATAACAATATTTTACACAATTTATTAGGCCCTAGGCGCCAAGGTTATTAGAAGTTAAGCATCGGGCAATACGGGGCTTATCATTTTATCGAAATTTTGTGTAAACTCACAACATCAAAGCTGTATCTAAATTATTTAGATCGTTTTATCTTTTCCAAAGGACAACTTTGATCTTTGACTTCACATTTATTTATTTTTATTCACGTTTCTTTGGAGGTATTTGTCGATCTTGTCTAATGTTATGTTAACTCCTCAAAGCTTAGGACGTCATTTAGCCCAATTAAAAGTCCTCTTTGAAACGTGTTCTTGTTAACATACTCGAGAAGTTTTAATTCAAACTGGAAAAAATACAAAATTATAGCATTATATGCTTTTCAAAAAGCTCGCAAGTAGTTAGTACAAGATCAATAATTAAAACGAATTTGTTAAAAAAATACGAACATTAGCTTAATAATTGATGATAAAATATTCATCATCATCATCATCATTTCAGCCTATCGCCGTCCACTGCTGGACGTAGGCCTCCCTCATGTTACGCAAAAAAGTGCGGTCCTGTGCCGCCTGCATCCAACGACGCCCAGCAACTTTCACCAGGTCGTCGGTCCAATACGATAAAATATTAAAGAGCGAAAATTTTTCGCTTTCATTTACGCCCATATTTAGATATGTGGATGATTATTTTACTTCTATAGATCACCACAGATATGCCTATCCCAACAGTGGGCAACGACGAAGTCGTGTTGCTTATTAGGGGTCTCCACGCTAGGATGTTTGGACGAAATAACAAATAGAGTAATTAAAAAATAAACTATTATACTGTGTTCTATTTTTAATACAACCCTCAAATATAACATCTTTCCTTCACAGTGGAAAGAGGCCGTGGTAATAGGAATCCACAAACCCGGCAAAAAACGTACCGAACCCACAAGTTATCGACTTGTCAGCCTACTGAGAAGTTTAGGTAAATTAAACAAACGGATGGTACTCAGTAGGCTACGATCATATGCCGAGGGGAATAACCTCGACGCGCAACTTGGTTCCCGCGCTAAACACAGTCGTGTTCTGCAAGTTCATGGGCTAGGCGAATACACTAGTGGTCAGTTCATGAAGAGACGATTCACGGGTGTACTTTTTCTAGACGTAGCGAAATCATTCGATAAAGTTTGGCATGAGGGCTTAATTTATAAATTATATATATACATTAAAATACTACGGCACGAAAATGTAGGCTTCATAACAAGGCTCAAAGTCGCTCAGCGTGCTATGGAGCCGGCAATACTCGGGATGTCTCTGCGAGATAGAATCCGGCATACGGAAATCCGCAGAAGAACAGGTGTACCCGACATAGTACGAAGAATTAGAACGCTGAAGTGGCAATGGGCAGGCCACATCGCTCGACGAATCGACAACCGCTGGGTAAGGAAGGTTCTCGAATAGCGACCTGTATCGGACGCCGCAGTGTAGGACGCCCCCCACTAGGTGGACCAACGACCTGGTGAAAGTTGCTGGGCGTCGTTGGATGCAGGCGGCACAGGACCGCACTTTGTGGCGTACATAAGGGAGGCCTACTTCCAGCAGTGGACGGCGATAGGCTGAAATGATGATGATACATTAAAAATCCCAGAATATTTAATTTTAATAATACATGACTATTTGAGTCATCGCAGCTTTCGCTACAGGGTAGAAAGGACGTTATCGACCTCCCACCCTCTCAAGGCCGGTGTCCCACATTGCTTGGTCCTCGCCCCATTTTTGTTTACGCTGTACACCAGCGACATGTCCAAGTTTAGATGTGTGCACACAGCGCTTTACGCTGACAATACCGCACCCTTTTTTAGGTACCGTAGTCAATACACTCCAAAAAGCGGGTACCGCCCTTGCCAATTGGTATCGGAAATGGAGAATAGAAATTAATTCTGAGAAAGGCCAGACGGTCATGTTCACTAATCGAACTGCCCGCCTGTGCCCTCCAGACAGTATCCCCCTCTCACTTTCTTCGGCTAACCTGTCTCTTGGAGCAGGGAGGCCAAGTACTTAGGGGTGACCCTTGATAGTCGACTCACTTTCATGTCCCACATGAGGCAAGTTCGCGAGCTCGCAGCCTTCGCAATGGGATGTATTCATTGCCTATTAAACGCAAAGTCAAAATTATCACTCACAAATAAAGTTCGATTATACACTGCCTGCATACGGCCGATCATGACCTATGCTAGCGTAGTGTTCGTGCACTTTAGGCCACATAGGATCCGCAGGTTACAAACATTACAAAATAAATTCATGCGACGAATTACGGCGGCATCGTGGTTCATTCGCAATGTTGATCTACACATCGATCTCGAACTGCCGACCATCAGGCAGTACATGAAACGTTGCTCCCGGCGCTACTTTGATTCTGCCAGGACTGGTTTACCGCCCCAATCCACTAGTAGTTGGGACGGTAAACTACGTCGCCTCTATAATATCCGCAGTCCGACGTCCCCGTCATCTTCTCAATGAAGAGGATGACTTCATAACCATCTCTGATGTTTACGCGAGTATTATACATTTTAAATAAAACTACTTTACGGATTTTATCGCGTTTGTATTTGATTTTTGATTACCCGATGTTTCGAATACTTTACAGCGTTCATGGTCACGGGTGCACTAAGATATCTCACCACAAGACCACCACAAGACTGCAAGACACCGTGAGCTCATATTGTATAGATTTGACCCACAATAATAATAACTAAAGATAATTTTATAAATTAAAACCTTTTAGTAACATAAAGTAAGCCGCCTTCAAAATTAACTTTAATTTAGCATCATGTTACCTGAGTTTTCTTGCCGGATCTTTCTCAGTGTGACCGTGTTCCGATCCGGTGGTAGTATACTAGATTATTAGTTAGTTTTTAAATATAATTACTATTAATTTTAATGTTTAATTATTACTAACCATCATCATCTTGCTCTTATCCCAATTACTTGGGGTCGACGCAATATGTCATCTGTTTTGACATATTACAAAAAGTTTCGGCAATGACTTTTATGACCGGCCGCCTCCCTGACGTCAACCCTCCTTGGGAATGTAATCGTTGACCCAAATGGTACCAGATGGTGTTGGTCCGGGTCAATCTAGGGCTCTTAGTCGTCTTTTACGACACCCACGAGCAAAGCAAGGGTTGGTAGTATTCGAAGCCGCTACCACACAGCCAATTTAATTATTACTAAACATAAACAATATAATTTTTTCATATAGAATCATTTTCTTCTTACACTGGCAATAAATTTTGTATCAATATGTGGGTCAATTTTAATAACTAATTTCTGTATCGGGTAGATAATTATAAATTTTCTGCAGTAACGATGACTTGTTGGACGTGAGACAACTTAGTCCACCCGTGACCATGAACGCTGTAAAATGTTCGAAATGTCGGGTAATCAAAAATTAAATACAAACGCGATAAAATCCGTAAAGTAGTTTTATTTAAAATTCAACAAAGGGCCTACACCGATCGCGCAGCGATAACACATAATACTCCGCGGTACCGGCCTCGCCTTCGAGGTCGGAAACCGCGACGCGAAAAATTCATTACACTAAACATGGCCACGCCCACTTTGCTCTCAGCGACGCCCCTAGCCGAGGCCCGTTTCCCACAGGGAGAGCCCTATGGAGAAGTTTGCTTAAATTTCTTAGCGGGTTGAGTACCCTCAGCGCTCACCTATAGTTAAGGCTAAGCTGTGAAAGCCATCTGCGGCTAACAGCTATTCACACAAAAAATATCTGTAGATCATGTCGAAACTATTTAACGTAAGTATATATTTGAAGGACAAATGGATAAATAAAAGAAAGGATATAATTTTCCTCGCACTATGAGCCCTCCCATCGGAGTCTCGATCACCGTCCACTCGGCCGACATCAGCATCCGGGCCCATATGAGGTACTTGGGCCTGGTGCTCGACGGGCGATGGTGGTTCCGGGAGCATTTCCGCAGGCTCGCTCCACGGCTCGTCGGCGCGGCGTCCGCCCTATCGTGGCTTATGCCGAACGTGGGCGGACCGAGCGCTGCGTGCCGACAGCTGTACGCGGGGGTCATCCGGTCGATGGCCCTGTACGGCGCACCGGTGTGGGCGGGGTCCATGACCGCCCGACTTAGGGCCCTTCTGTGGCGACCACAGAGGGTCACGGCGGTCAGGGCCATCCGCGGATACCGCACGGTGGCGACGGAGGCAGCGTGCCTATTGGCCGGGACTCCCCCGTGGGACCTGGAGGCGGAGATGCTCGCCGAACTATATCGGCGGGTGACGGGGGTGCGAGCGGAGGGCGGTGTGGTCTCGTTAAGGGATCGTGACCCTGAACGCTGCAAAATGTTCGAAACGTGGGGCAACATAATGAGGAGTTAAATAATACTATAAAGGATATAATTACTTGGCTAACATTCATCATCATCTTGCTCTTATCCCAATTACTTGGGGTCGACGCAATATGTCATCTGTTTTGACATATTGCAAAAAGTTTCGGCAATGACTTTTATGACCGGCCGCCTGCCTGACGTCAACCCTCCTTGGGAATGTAATCGTTGACCCAAATGGTACCAGATGGAGTTGGTCCGGGTCAATCTAGGGCTCTTAGTCGTCTTTTACGACACCCACGAGCAAAGCAAGGATTGGTAGTATTCGAAGCCGCTACCACACAGCTGGCCAACATTAAATAATTTAAAAATAAATAAAAAAAAAACTAAATACTTACTATTTTCAAATTATAAACAGGTGCCTCAAAAAATTTACCTTATTTATAATAATATAGAAATTAACAAGGAAATTAATATAAAATTCTTAGGATTAACTTTAGACAATAATTGCAACTGGGGGGCTCATATCAATAACATGTGTAGCAAATTAAATAGTTTTGTATATGCTTTAAAACGGCTACGACAAACAGTTAATGAAGAAGCTGCTCTTAGTGCATATCATGTCTACGTAGGTTCAATATTAAGGTATGGTATAATTTTATGAGGCAATTCTACACACATAGCAAGGGCCTTCATAGTGCAAAAAAAAGTTCAAGAGCAACAAGTGGATTATCTCCTTTAAATAGTTGTAAACCGATCTTTAAGAAACATAAGGTTTTAAGGTTGACATCTATATACATCATGGAAATCGGTATGTTTGTTAAAAATAATTCGTATTTTTTTTCTAAAGTTGGCGAAGGAAGTAGATTTCTGAGAAGAGATCGTACCAAGTTAAGGTATGAACTATGCAAAAGCACCCTTCAGTCAAGAAATAGTTATCACATGTCAATAAAAAAATATAATCATATTCCACAAGTTATTAGGGAAATGCCGACAAATAAATTTAAATCCAGAATCAAGACTTGGCTTATTGAAAAGTGCAGTATCAGTAAACGATTTTCTGTTGCATAAAATTTAAGCTAAATATTAACCTTTTTTATTTTTGTTATAAAAATGTAATTGTAATCTTCAAAATTCGCATGCCTTTTAAAGGCGAATATGTCGGTCTTCCATTTTGTAATAATTACATCTTATGTCTTTGTACCATATTCTTGGCGAATAATTATCTATATCTATATCTTAGCTCATAAACGTCTCACTATAGGGCTTGAGCCTCCTTCACAGTGGGAGGGAAATTAACCTACCATATCGTCAGAAAGGTTTATACAGTTGATCTGTTTTTGTAGGTACTCCGTTACTACATGGAAAATAACTCAATAATGTAGTTATAGTTAGAAAAGAAATCCTTGACAAGCTGAAGACAGAATATGTAACAACACTTTTTTTTATATTATTCTTGAGCTAACAGATAAACGACTAAAGGGCCTAAACAGATAACATCAATTCATCGTTCCAAGATAGAATATAACTCTTTATCAATCCTTTTGCCAACGTAAAATTCAATTTGATCAATCCCATTGTGAAGGTGTATATATATATATATATATATATATATATATATATATATATATACATATATATATATATACATATATATATATATATATATATATACACAGGGTGTATCAGGTTATGGGGCAACTGTTCAAGTATATTGTAGTTTAACGGTCATAGATCGTAATTAGAATGTACATAATGTAATATAACATAAAAGTTATAGTGATTTCAAAAAAATGTGTCTAAGGGTCTACGCCTTAAATGTTACGTATTATGTAGGCATATACAGACAGAATACATGTAGGCAAAGCTTCGACAGTATAATTTCATTCATTCATATCTAGAATTGCGCAAACGTTTCAATGACATCGTAGTACAACGGCGAGCGGTCAACGGTCATAGGCCGATCAGCTGTTTTAGAGCAAAGTTCGTCTGGCTTACGTGAATATAATCATTGATTTATTCAATTTCTAGTGCACATTTAACAAAGTATGAGTATGTTGCGTATTAAGTATCATTGACTTTATACATTTCAATCTGATTTACACGAAAAAGCGATGACAAAATTGAAAACTTTACATGTTTCTAATTCCTTAACGAATCGATATTTTTTTCGAATTAGGCTCAAAAATTTCGTTTAGATGTCAAAATAGACCTCTGAAAATATGAACCCTTAATATTAATTTTAAGGTTGTCCGCATCGCACTTTTCGATTTTCCATAAGAATAACATAAGAAAAAAATTTTTTTCTTCTGATTTTTTGTAACTAATGAACCATACATTGCTCTGCAATTTCCATTAAATATTTGTATAGAGAATTGAATGTTTCGTAAAAAATCTCTGATATCATTTTTCGATTAATCAACTCATTCAAAAGTTATTCAAGGTCAAAGTTAAATATCTTCTTTAGTATTAAATTTAGTACAAAAAGTTCTATTGAGTTGAATTAGTAGTTCTCTCTTTCTCTCTCTCTCTCTCTCTCTATATATATATATATATATATATATATATACTCGTATATATAGAGAGAAACAAAAGTAAACGTATGAATAAGGAAATATGATTAATTTAGACAAAGATTTATAAAATTAAAACAATTCCAGCGTAACCAGTGAATAAATTGTTCACAAAGAAATTAATGGAAACTCTGGAATAACTAATATTTATATTTCTATGATAAGTTTATTTCGTTTAAATTTAAATATATAATACCATTTGAGACTTTATTTATCTACTAAAACATACATGATATATGATGTCAAAGACAAAGGAATGAACTCTTCAAATTAACTTAATTATGTTTCAACGTCGTTATACTGAGTCTTTAGAACGTTAAATACAACAAATCTGATTAAAGATGATGTGATGTCAACTGTACTAAGTATTTCAACATAGGAAGATATGTATAATTATTATATGCGTATACACGTATGTAGCTATATACATTGTATACATACGTACGCACGTCTTCAGTATTACATAAGACTGTTGAGTAAAATACTGTTTTTGTATTTCATTAGCTTTTAACAAACTCACATGTATGAAAATTTAAAAAAAATGTATGATTTATTCTTTCATTACTAGTTTGAATAATGTTTGAAGGTTATTGAGAATGTGTGAGGTATTTATGGGACTGTATTTGGAAAATCAATCCGGAAACTGAATCAGGAAAACGTCTGTTTGTGACTAGCATTAAGCAGTCAAGCTGTCGAGAGGAAATAGGTTAATACAATCATATTGATTTTGTGAGAAAAAAATAAAGATCCCGTTGAAATCAATCTAAAGTAAACTGATTGATAAAATAGTACAACTGCATGCATTCCTGTTTACACAATACTAAGATTACAAAATATTTTATCATAATCCTCATCGTCATCATTTCAGCTCCGTTTTACAGCTGAGCTCAAGCCTCCACCATAATAAGATGAAATTCGATCTGCTTTACCATACTGGTCAGACAGGTTAGTATAGGGTTTTTTTTTCGAGTTTTATTTCTCTTGTCATATGCATATTCAATTCTATAAACGTCTTTTGCGGTATCTATAGATAGAGGCAGGATGTAAAATTTATATTTCATAAAAATATTATATTTTTCACTTATATATAATTTAAAACAATACTTTTTTATAGACAAAGCAGATTAAAATTTTCTTTTATATTTTTTAATTGAATTAAAACAAGAAAACCATCTTTTGTCTATGTTCAACGTGTTTGGCCTGAAAGCGGCATTTAATGGTCTAGTATTATAGGCAATATTTTAGTGTTTCGACGTGTTATATTGAATATTTTTTATGACATTTTGTGTTATTTAATGCGGAGGAGGTGCTAGTGTGTAATAAATATGACGTAACAATGCTTTACATATGTTTTTGTTTTCCATCAAGATTTTCAACTGATACCTTTAACAGTGTGTCCATGGCACTTTTAAAGGTAGCATTTTGACTTAGTGACTATTGATAACTAAGACACTAAATATATGGTGATATTTTATATGCATACCTATATATTGACAGAGAAAATTGTGAAGAAAATTATTTAAGACTGTAAGTAGAGGCGTTACTTATTTTGTTTGTCTAAATAGATGAACTGAACCAAAAAATATCATTAATTAAAAATTTAAAAAAATATGTAATTTACATGTCATAATGTCATAAATAAATATGTAACTTCCTAGGAATATTTTATATTTTAAGAAAAATAAACTTTAATTCCTAACAATCACAATATGTATTCAAAGAAACTTTAAAATATTATTGTTCATTAAAATTATATTATTTGCCCGTAATAAAATCTATTACAAAGAAATAATCAAGTAAAATAATCATTCTCCGTGTGGTGGCGGAGTGAAAATACAATTTACTATCTTAACCGTAGACATCGTAAAAGACCTCCCCGAGGGGGGACGTTGGTCGAGGAGAGGGTACTCCTCAAGGGGAATTCCGTCGGGCCGACCACTGACAACAAGTCACCCTGCTCCGGTTCTCGGCCCAACAACGAAGACGATGTATCACGGGTGGGTTACGGGTGTGCGTGCTTACGCCCCTCTGTCGCCGCGGACGAAGTCGGGCGAGGAGTGCGCTGAAAGTAAACAAAAAAAATATGGCATCGTAAAAGACGACTAGGGGATAAGATATGCAGATAACATCTTTGCCAGAGAAGGGAAATTTGAAATGAATCCCTATACCAACCCGTCTTACCGACGCGGTATAGTTGGTTCACTCAAATTGTAAAGGAAGCCCGAACCGATTTCAAAAATTCTTTCACCAATGGAAAGCTATAATATCAGGGAGTAACATAGGCTATATTTTATCCCGATATTCCCACAGGAACGGGCACTACGCCGCGGGTAAAGCGACTGAAACGGAAGCGAAGTGAGGGCGGGTTACTAGTAAAGTTATAAATTAACTTACAAATATCGTAATTTATCTAAATCTATAACAATAACTTTAATTTTCTAAACACATATCTATATTTATTTATATTCTCAAAAAGATGAAAATTCGCTCCATTATCGCCCTCTCAAATCCTAGTTGCATTCAAAAAGCCTTTGTAACTTTAAAACAGATTATTTGTAATAAAGGAGCGATAAATTAAGCGGCTCATTTGAGCGAATGAATGGCTCAGTAATAGACTGCGAACTGTCGTCGTCTCCCCACAAAAGAAAAGTAGGCGAAAACGGTTTCTTTGTTCTTACTAAATCGAGTACTGAAGTCGTTTGTCGACCTTATATCACGTTGATTCGACATTTATGGCCAACCAGTAGGCTCACTGCTTCTGCTGATTTAAGGAATAGGTACTAGATTACCTCGCTATATACCAGCCTATGAGATTAAAGTATATTAAGCAATATTTTATCGGGAGTGGTAAAAAACAAAGTGAATTTCAGACTCGTTTCAAAGATTATCTTTGTTTTTATTGTATATTGGACTTATTCGGAAGTTATTCTACAAACTAATATGAACTTAAACGCTCTTATTTTAAAGTCGGAGTTAGTTCAATGATTTATATTATCTAATACGCTAATGATTGTTATGCGATTAAGTCGCAAATTAAAATCATTAAGCCTTCTCTCGCGATAAAAAATATGAAGGGATTATTTTTAAATATTAAGCTTATCGCCGTTTTCGGTTCTTTATCTTCAATGGTATAAGTATGCTACAATGATTATAAGGTTTCAAATCCTAGGCGAGGCAAAAAGTATTCTATGATTCCTCAGAATATTACTTCGAATTTCATAGGTTTTCTCAGGGAATTCGTAATTTTAACTTTGGAGTTTAGAACTTGGGCCAAAATAGCGTCAATAAGGTAATTGTTATTATATCAACACAGTCACAAAATACGTAATAAAACCTACTGCTTACCTCTGTGGAGATAAAGGAACGTGATGCTATAAATAAATATATGTATATTAATAATATTTTTTTTAACATTATGAATCAAAAATAATATAATCCATAAGGTTAACGCTAGTATTACATAATGTAATTTTTTTTTATAATTTTGTCGCGTTTATTACTGGATCTTAACTTTACCGAATTTTCGAATATCATATTTATTTATATATTGTTCATTGTCACCGAAGACCTATCTACCTAAAAAAAATAGTTTTCCATATAATACTATTAAAAAAAAGTCCTTGGGATTAAAACTGATACCAATACTTTGCTTATTACGAGTTTATGAAATTTTCTTTGAGACAAAAATCTTTTAAATATCCAGTGTTAATTGAACATGTATAAAAATATAATATTGCATGTTTTATAGAATTGTTTTATCATTTTAAACAAAACCATATCAAACTTTCAGGGGTAGAAAAAAATATGCGTTCTTTAGATGTATTACTTTCGTGTAGCGACAGTAAGAATAAAGTTATCAAACTGTATAGAATTTATTAAGATACAAAAAAACATCTACAAATAATATCCAAATTGTGAACAATTATTTGTAAAACGTTATCATTCATAGGCTTCAATGGCAATACTCATATGCACGAGAAGTCAGTAAATAGACAAATCCGCTATCTCCGTCATTATAAGGACATTAATATTCATTTTCATTATCATCATCATCTTGCTCTTATCCCAATTACTTGGGGTCGACGCAATATGTCATCTGTTTTGACATATTGCAAAAAGTTTCGGCAATGACTTTTATGACCGGCCGCCTGCCTGACGTCAACCCTCCTTGGGAATGTAATCGTTGACCCAAATGGTACCAGATGGAGTTGGTCCGGGTCAATCTAGGGCTCTTAGTCGTCTTTTACGACACCCACGAGCAAAGCAAGGGTTGGTAGTATTCGAAGCCGCTACCACACAGCACTCATATAATATTCATTTTCTTTATCACAATATAAAATTAAAAAAAGTAATACGTCATCATCATTTCAGCTCAAATACGCACTTCTGCCTCCTTCATGATGGAAGGAAAATTGACCTACTATATATACCACGCCGTTCAGATGTATTCCTATAGAGTTTTATTTCAAGCTTCTCTTACATAGATGTTATCATCATCATCATCTCAGCTCATATATGGGACATACACTGTTGAGCTCAGGCCTCCTCCACTATGGAAGGGAGAGTGACTTACTGTACCATGCTGGTCAGATATGTTGGAATAGGAGTTCTCCTTCTCTTACATAGATATTAGTCGTCTTTTACGACACCCACGAGCAAAAGAGGGGGTGGTAAATTGTAATGGATGGGATCTGCTCCAACCATTTTTCCTTTCCTTTTTTATTTGAACTATTATAAATTAAAAAAAAAAATAGTTATATCCTATCTGGAAGGGCATCACACTGGATCTAAGACTATAATTATGTGTAATTTTATTCAAAACATGGTAAAAAAATAACAGCCCGCTGAGTTTCTTGCCGGATCTTCTCAGCTTGTGGCCGCGTTCCGATCCAATGATAAATATAGTATGGTATTCAAAGGATGTATAAATTTGACAATATGTAAGTGCCCTTAAGGGGCCTATGCAGAATAAATGATTTGATTTGATTCTTACTCCGTCACCATACGGATGATAGATGTTATATGCATATTTAATTTCTAAGCCGTCTTTCATAACACCTAAGAGAGGGAGTCGTCGTCGTCGTCGTCGCAGCTTACATACGTCCCATTGTTGGGCTCGGGCCTCCTCCACAATGGGAGGGAATTTGACCTACTATACTATGCTGGTCAGACATATTAGTATAGGGTTTCATTTCGAGTTTTCTTTTCTCGCACAGATGTTATGTGCCTATTACATTTCCTTAGTCGTTTTTTACGACATCCACGGCAAGATAGGGAGTGATGAATTGTATTCTTACTTTGTCACCACACGGTAAGGAATTAATGTGTATTGCTCCATTATATGTAAGATCTAATGCATCAGGTAAACAAAGTGGGTGAGTGGATGGCATAACTATGATAAATTATTGTTGGACACACCCACCACTATCTATGTCGAATCGATAAGTTTTGATGTTAATATACCTATATAAGTACAAGATTATAAATTACTTTATAAACAATATTATGATGTAGGCAAATAGCTTATGAAATGTATGTACATTTAATTCATACTAGTGGTCGCCGTGTGGTCGAAATTCGGCCATAATCAATTTTAATTATATTTTCTGCTACACAATTTTCTTTAATTTTATTTATGTATAATTGTAAATTGAGCAAGCTGTATTTCTCTAATAACTAATATATAAGCACAAATCTCTATTAGACATTGTCATCATAATTATGATTGTTTGACATTCAATTCGACCAGAGATTTTAATCGTAAACAATAGTGTAAGCGTTGCTACGTAACACACTCGCACAAACGTGTGTGAGTGTGTGTGTAGCGATTGTGTTGTAGTGTGCGTAATGCCTTTTTTAATGAATATAATGTGCTTCTAATACATTATTATATGAAATTTCAATTTTATGCACTTCTCCTCATTATATACTTCAACTGTGCCAAATTTCATATTTGTCCATCCACGTAATTTTCGTTAAAAGGGGTACAAAGATTTTGCTTCACATATTTATATATATAGATATGGTAATTAGGTTAGATATAAAGTCGCCAGCGGTTAATTGATTAAATAAAATAACATATACCATTCCTGTCCTATAATATGATCAGCTACGAACACGACCAATATTTACAATACTCATGGGTGTCGTAAAAGACGACTAAGAGCTTTTCATGGTTCTAAGTCAACTTTATCTGATGCCGTCAAGTGAATCATTCCCAAAGAGAGTTGACGTTAGACAGGCGTCCGGTTAAAACTTTTGTAATATGTACTATTAAAGAAAAGTATATATTGTATCGATCTCAAGTAATTGAAAATGCCACATTATCATCATTGGCATCATGTTGCTGTTTTCCCAATAACTTGGGCTCGATACAATATGGATTCCTCTTCCATTGTACATATTGAAAAAAATATTGGTAATAATAGTTATAAGTCACCTGTTTTGATATCAGCCCTCCTTAAGAATGTAATTATTGACCAGACGGCATCAGATGAAATTGGCCAAGATCGACGTAAAATACTTGATCATTTTTTACGTCACTCACAATGTAGGCTTCGTGTGATGACGGAGTAAGAATACAAATCACCACTCCCTATCTTGCCCGTGAATGTTGTAAAAAACGATTGAGCGATATAATACGCATAAAAAATCTATGCAAGAGAAGGAAAACTCGAGATAAAACTTTATACCAACTTGTCTGACCAGCATGGGTCCAAAATAGTTAAGTAAGGTCAATTTCCTTCCCTCTGTGGAGGAGGCTCGAGCCCAACAGTGGGACGTATATGAGCTGCAATGATGAATGATGATGATGACGACAATGTGGGAGTAGATATCACAGGATTGCGCACTATCACACAAAACGCCACTAGATAGCCGTAAGATATGCGGGTCTTTTATAAAATTGAAACATTAAGGAAACAGATAAAGAGATGATCGTATTTCGGTGCGTTAAGAGTACAATTACATCTATTACTATTCCTGAGAAACTTAAATCACCAATTGCGATCGTCACCCTTCTGGACAAGCATACATAGCGATTATGAGAATATTTCGAAAAGCTACATCCTTACTAATATTATAAATGCGAAAGTAAGTTTGTTTGTTTGTTACGCTTGCACGCTTAAACCACCGAACCGATTTCAAAAATTCTTTCACCAATTGATAGCTATAATATCAGGGAGTAACATAGGCTATATTTTATCCCGATATTCCCGCGGGAACGGGAACTATGTGGGTTAGGCGACTATAACCGAAGCGAACCCGCCCTGGGTTGCTAGTATTTAATAGTGGAGGTGAAAATGCTGGCAAATATATGGAGAAAAGTGCAATGAACAAAACATAAATCTTTTTATATTTAATTCTTCTGTACATGTGTAAGATTTAGGTGACAAACTCTACCTGAGTGGCTACACTGATTTGCTTCATCGGTTGGTTTGAGACCACAATTAGATCCGTTAGATGGCGCTACTATCAGTATATCTCCAAAGTGGATTTTCTGTACGATTAATAACATAATTTAAAGCTGCATTTTTGTTGCCTAGCTAAAAAAATATTAAATTATATTTATTTTATTTTCATTTGTCGTACAATAAGTAGTAAACAGTGAGATATCAAAAAATATAACTCAATCCTAAATACATTAAAAATAATACTTTAATCGCCAAATTTATCAATAATCAGTTGTGGGGCATGTCCGACAATTCTAACCTAGAAATTGTGCAAAAAGTTAAATGAAAAATCTTGAGGTTACTTATGAAAGACTCCACCAAAAATTTGGTATCAAAACAATAAAAGAAGAAATAAAAGACAGAGACATTTGGTATAAAAATAGATTGCAACTACATCCCAATATATTGGCTCATCACCTTATGGATGATAACTTTTAAATTGCCAAAAGACTAAAGAGAAGACTACCCCTAGACTTACTCTAATACATTATTTATGAGGACATCATTGGACATGTACCTCACGGAACATTCTTCCTGCAGGCAGCAATAATTTAAAAAGAGTAAAAACAATTTAAAAGTTAATCCACAGCTGGAGGGCAATTGATTTAACATGCTACGCTGGTCAGTCGGGTTAGGTTGTGTTGCGATTTGCCTTTTCTTGCATAGATGTTTTTCCAGGCGAGTACTGCTACCAGTTCTCGTGATCATCGCTCAGTCGATTTTTACATCGTAGAATATATTTTTACAACATACAGTATGTTTGTGAATAAGTATTTTTACTACTTGCATATATTTTAACTAATATCTTATATAATTACTTGTAGTTTAAACTTGGCTTTTAGACATCTTAATCCACCCGTGACCATGAACGCTGTAAAATGTTTGAAACGTCGGGCAATCAAAAATCAAATACAAACGCGACAAAATTGGTAAAATAATTTTCTGTACAATGTGTAATACTCGCATAAAAATCAGAAATAATTACAATTACAGTTTATTTAATTTGTGAAAATAAAACTAGATTTGTAAAGGAAATAATTAATGAGACCAAACCACAGCTTAAACAAAATCTAACAAGAGCATGATTAGTTCAGCCTACACAAGGCTCAAACTAATCATTTCTTGTAAAAGCTTTTCCCGAAAACTAGATTAAAAGGAAAACCTCATTTGGTCGCCCAATGACAATGAGTTTATTTCGTCGAGAAAAACTAATAAACGGTGAGAAAGGGGACGTTTCTTCTCGGACATGTTTCGAGTTGGAAACTAGAAGTATAAGCTATAATAAGGCTGATCACGTCCACATTTGCTATGTTCTCTGCATCATATCCAGTTAGTCTTCTTTATCTCTTAGTTTTATGTTTTTTCTCAAATATGCCTTTTTTCAAGATGAGACAAGTGGCGTATTCGTTGTTTTAACTTCTAAATGGGTGTTTCATTTTACTTAATTTCATTGTGAAGTATACATATTTTATACTCTGTGTAAGTAAATAACTATTCTACCATTTGAAATTGGCTAATTGTTCGAGCAGCGTGTGATATTTTAAAAAGTTTATTCTCAAATTTAATGCATTCACTTTGCAATAATATTACAACTTGTGCTTCTGATATTCTTTTTAACTACTTATATTAATTATTACATATTTATATTTATTAATACATATTTATTAATACTAGTGGTCGCCGGGTGGTCGAAATTCGATCATAATTCATATAAATAAATTTTTTTGCTACATAATTTTCTTTTAATTTTATTTATTTATATTTGTATATTGAGCAAGCTGTATTTTACTAATGTATAATTACAAATGTCTATTACATTTTCATCATAATTATGATTGTTTGACATTCAGTTCGACCAGAGATTTTAACCGTAAACAAAAGTGTATAAGCGTTGATGTGTGTGTGTGTGTGTGTGTGTGTGTGTGTGTGTGTGTGTGTGTGTGTGTGTGTGTGTGTGTGTGTGTGTGTGTGTGTGTGTGTGTGTGTGTGTGTGTGTGTGTGTGTGTGTGTGTGTGTAGCGATTCCATGGTAGTGTACATAGTGCCTTTTTTAATGAATTTAATGTATTTCTATTCCATTATTATATGAAATTTCAGTTTTATGCACTTCTCCTCATTAAACTCTCATTCTCCACTTCAACTGTGCCAAATTTCATACTTGTCCATCCACGTGATTTTCTTAAAAAGGGGTACAAAGTTTTTGCTTCACGTGTTAATATATAGATTTTGATAAAATATTACATACATGCTAGGCTATGTAAATAATTCTAAAAATGTCCTATAAATGTGGATCCAAGTCTCATGTGTAATAGTAATTTTTTACTCCTAAATAAATCTTTAAGTGCGTTATCTTTATATGCATTATAAAATTGAAATAATTAAATTAATTCAAAGAGAGCCCTTATTCCCCGAAGTGGTAAGAAAAGGTGTTTAAGTCAACATTATTTTGTGTCATTTTCTGTTCATAGCTACTTTGAGTTGAGTTTAATGCTGCTTATTGAGCAGAATTATAAATTTCCCATTGAATATTAAGATTTTTTTGAGAAAATTCTGAATTATGATAACATAAATACTATTATTGATTACGAACTTAAGATTATACGCTTATTATTCGTATTATTTGTGCCGAGCATAGTTTTTTTATTAAAGATTTATTTGCCACATAATCATTTTCCCATGAGTTACAAGTTTCAAGATAAGTAAAAACCAATCTTACAAGTCAATATATCATTCTAGACAAGATCGTTCCACAAAAAAGTAACCCGAATCTATAAAAATTCGAATTACGAATGACAAATTGGAAAACAAAAGTAAAGTTGACCCAAGATGTCCAAAAACTGATTACACCCAAATTTTCCCGTCGTTTAGCCAATATAAGTATCATAAATAATGCTATGTTGGTAACGTTGATACTAAATAAGCAATTCCTTAGCAATAATTCGCATAAAACTAATGGTTTGAAAACGTATCAACTCAAGTGAAAACTTGCGATAAAAGTAATCAAAGTATCGTTAAAATTATTTTAGTGTCTCGTGATTGAGATGAACAGTTTCTATACTTGCAGGATTCATTGTTACTTAAAGAGTCACCAAAATCAAGGCATTGGCCTTGATTTCTATTTCAATCGATATAGAAGGGAAACAGTTTGAATATAGAGCTATATATATAGTAGACATCGCAACATTTCAGGAATTAAAATTAGAATTTTGATATTTCTTATGGCCAGGATGTAATACCGAAATATTTAGTTTTCGCAAATTACACCCAAGCGTCGCATATTCTTGGATAAATCACTATATATATTGTTGAGCAAAATTAAGTAAAAAAGTAGTTAGCAAGAGGTTATACCTCTACAGATACAATTCCTTACGTAACTTTTGGCTTACCATTGAAACAGAGTCCAACTATTAATATGACTTTAGCGTGACTGCTTTTAATCAGTATATTGCGTGAACCTCGACTATTTTTTTTTTCAAATATCCATCATATCTCATCGTCTATTAAGAAGAATTTGCGATTGTAGATGATATTATAAATTTCTTTGAAGTGTGTTGCTAACTCTTTTCTTGGTAATCACTCGGCCATTATTTACACGTTCTAAGGTAAAGTAAGGGGTAGTGAAATATTCTAATTTCAAAATTAAGGAAGCATATTCAATAAATATTTAAGTAGGTCAATTCATCATCATATTTATTCTGCTCTTATTCCAATTATTTGGGGTCAACATAATTATGTATTTTGCTTCCATCGTACATATTGGCAGAAGTTTTAGCAATACCGACCTCCTGCCTGGTATCAACCCTCCTTATTTTTTTTTTTTTTTCATGCTGTGGAAATGCATTTTTGCACCGTCCCCCGCCGCCGGTGACAGACGGAGGAGTGTGTGGGGCTCGGCGGCCACCGTGTAACCGGAATACCCACTAAAACCACAGCGGCCCCTTTCGCGCTTTTACGGGGCGCCGGAGAGATCGTCTGATGACATTCAATCCCCGACACCCCAACTCATGGTCGCCTGGTCACGTCCTATCGTCCTTTAAGGCGGTGGAAGAAGTTGCGCATATTGGCGCCTTCTCCTCCCGGGTCGCCGCCGGCGGAGCGAGTCAGCGAAGGCAAGCGCCTCACGTTCTAGCTCCGCAGCCTCCTTCCTTGAAATGACGGCCTCACAAAATGATGCCATCGACGACCAGCACCTGTCTCTATCGAGCACCTGTGAGATGATGATCGGCAACGACAGGTCTATTGCAAATTCTATCGATAGAACGTGGCGTTGGGGCCCCCAGGCGGGTCAAACTTCCAATGTGTGGCGCGAGTCGTCGAGTGCTGTGCACTCAAGGCATCCTAGGGCCCCCTTCTCTTCCAATTCCATGCAGGTACTTACCGAAGACCCCGTGTCCAGTAAGCCCCTGGACCATTCTAAAAGTTAAGTTGACGTGCCTCCTCGTGAGCCAGCGGTGGAGATGCGGCGCAACCGCCTCCACAGTCAGCACACCACACTCCACACACACCTTCTGCGGGGGACTCCAGATCTTCCCTCCACCGCCGGATAACTTTCCTTCGGGCTACTTCTTGTGCTCTGACCAGTCTCCTTGCGGAAACTTACTCACCGTTGGCTCGCATTGTGGCGCGGAGCCGGTAAACTTCCGTCAACGCCAGCAGCCAAGGTGGGTTGCCTGCCAGTAACGTTGCCGCAGTCCAGGACACTGTACGGTAACCCCGAAAAGCCTTCACCGCCATGACCCTCTGCGGTCGTCACAGAAGAGCCCTGTTGCGGGTAGGGTATCAACCCTCCTTGGTAATATAGATGCAGTTCGTTCA
The DNA here is from genome assembly GCA_032191425.1 of Lymantria dispar. Classification (NCBI taxonomy): domain Eukaryota; kingdom Metazoa; phylum Arthropoda; class Insecta; order Lepidoptera; family Erebidae; genus Lymantria; species Lymantria dispar. Next base: position 15,611,281 of record CM063459.1, read on the forward strand.
AATTAATTTAAGACTCTGAGTTGTCTTTTACGATACCCACAAATAATATAAGGGTTGGTAGTATTCGTAACTGCTACCACACATCTATATATTTATGTATATATTGACTGTTTCAGGTTATGGAACAACTATTCGAGTTTGTTGTAGTTTAATGGACATAGATTGTAATTAGAATACATACTACTCAAAAAACAAATATAAATAGCAATAGTGATTTTAATAATGTGTGTCTATCCTAAGAGTCTAACCTATACTTAATCCAAGGCATGATCTATCTGTGTACAAATTTAAATCAAAATCTATTAAACGGTTTACGTCCAAAAATCGTATAATAGTAGCAACATTTCGTATTTAATAATGCTAGTGGTCGCCGTGTGGTCAAAATTCGGCCATAATTCATTTTAATTAATTTTTCTGCTACACAATTCACTTTAATTTTATTTATGTATAATTGTAAATTGAGTAGGCTGTATTTCACTAATAACTAATATGTAATAAGCACAAATCTCTATTAGACATTGTCATCATAATTATGATTGTTTGACATTCAGTTCGACCAGAGATTTTAATCGTAAACAAAAGTGTATAAGCGTTGCTACGCAACACACTCACACAAACGTATGTGTGTGTGTAGCGATAGCGTTGTAGTGTGCGTAATGCCTTTTTTTATGAATTTAATGCATTTCTAATCCATTATTATATGAAATTTCAGTTTTATGCACTTCTCCTCATTATATACATCAAATGTGCCAAATTTCATACTTGTCCATCCACGTAATTTTCGTAAAAAGGGGTACAAAGTTTTTGCTTACGTATTAATATATAGATTAGTAGAATTAGACTTCAGTGTATTAGTTTACCAATTTATGTATTAATAGTTTCATTTTCATAGGAATTGGTTATTTAACTTAAACCAAGCATAATGATTTAAGATATTTATATGAGTACGCGTGAGTTTGTTGGTAACGCATTCGCACCTAAACCACTTAATCAATTTTAAAAATTCTATCACTAATATAAAGCGAGTAACAAAGAATATATTATATACGCAAACGGGAACTATGCGGATGAAGCCGTAGGTTTTTACTTTTATGAAATAAAACTGCTTTTACCGAGTTTTTATTTTTAGTTTATCAACGTTTCGGTATTCATGTCCACGGGAGGACTAAGGCGTTTTAAATCGTCGTCAAAAACCTATGTAGTTTTCGCCTATTGGGTTGTAGTAAGCAGACGAGTATATCAAGAATCGATTCAAAGTATTCGTCAAATATTTATTTGTTTCATTTTTTTCGCTTTCACGAAACAGTTTTCAAATTTATGACACTCGACTGGTCTAGTGCCCTGGCCCAAGGGGCTTAACCTGAAATGGACGCGCGGCCGCCGCCGAGGAAAATATATTTCCAAGTTTACTGGTCCATAAATAACTGTGGAGTGACAGGGCGATGATAAACTCTCCAACGCGAGTTCATCTCACATCGCTTACTGAATATTGAACGTGTACATCCATAACGTACCGATATTCAATAATTGGTCTAATTAATGCAATCCGTGGACATGTTGTACGTTCTCCAATAATTGGTCAGATAACATCAGCAATAATAGTTGTCGTTTTAGATATTCAAATCACATACAGTTTATCCGTATCTGACTATAGTAATATTAAAATTAGCAATGTTATTTCGTTAATCATTGTGAATTTACGTTACGTTTAAATAAAAATCGTTTGGGAGCTCTTAATAAGCGTGTTATTTTCGATATTCATTCTATCTCCTGTAAGCTTACTAGAAAAAAAAATTAAAATACGTTTAGTATTTTTAATTTGATAGATAGATAGATATTTCTTTATTTGTACACCGATTATAAGAAAAATTTACTTGGTATGTGATAACGGATTAAGAATATACTTATTTACCGCCCCTTTTTTATTGTGAGCGTCATAAAAAAGGGTACTTAATTATATTACTACTTCAAGAGCAAAGAACCTTTATTAAAAACCTATGCCAATTTTTGGCTGTGTACTATATTATAACAGGGACTAATTCCTCCTCGTTAAAAAAGAGGCTCGAGCCCAATTGTAGCAGGTATATGGAATAAGCGAGAGAACTTATATTACTAATTATAAATCTTAGCGAAGCGAGCGAGCTGTAAGGTCGACGATGACGCAGTGCATGAAAACTGATCCAACGTACCGCCGCGGCCATCACCGTTAATAAGACACGGCATGAATAAGAATTCTTGTAGACACATGTATGTTAAATAAAAAAATAAAAAGATAATTTGTTAATCAACCAATTATTAGATTTTTTTTTTTTTTAAATTTATTTTATGAACTTTGTCGCACAGCGACCACATCGTCCTATAGAATTAACAAAATGAATGAACCAGATACAATAAATCTTCTTATCACTATTTTAAACTTAACTCTGCTAATCTAACTAATATTTTCATCTTTTCAGATGTAGGATCTGCTAATATATAGTTAAGAAGGCCAATATCTGTGGATCTAACCATTGCGGTGCATGACTGCCTATAACTTTCGTTTCGAACACATTCCATCAGAACATGCTGAACATCCTCAGTAGTTCCGCAGTCATTACAGTTTGGAGACGGGGTTATTTTCATCAAAAATGCGAACTTGTTTGATGGAATGTGTCCCGAGCGTAATCTAAGGACTGTCTAGATATTCTCTATTGGACTGTCTTTAGATATTCTCTATCCTTTACATTGTCTATCCAAGGGTGTGATGGTATTTGTTGTTGGATAGTTCGGTACCAGATTCCCTTCGCCCGTGATCTCTCATCAAAATACTCCTGCCAAGCTTCCTTACATTGCAGCTTAACTAATTTAACGAGATCTGTGAACAGTGGTAACACATTCAGGGGTATACCCCCTTGTAAGGCTTGTTTGGCTAGCAGATCTACCTCGTCATTTTCTTTTAAATGTATATGCGATGGAATCCATTGTAGAACCACCCTTTTATTACAAGAATTCAGTTTTAAAATTGATTCCAATATTTTATAGGCAATCGGTATACCTCTCCCAAGAGAGGTGCAACGAGCCAAATGTTGCAATGAGCTTTTGGAGTCAGTTAAAATGACAAATTTACTAAAATTAATGGAATTAATGTACGATAAGGCTTCCGCTATGGCAATCAATTCAATGTGCATAACTGAAATATTGGAATCAATTTTAACGCCAATACTGCATCCAAGGGTGGGATCTAGAAAGGCTGCACCTCCTCCAATTATTAGATACTCAGTCGTATTTACTACTAGCTTTTGCCCGCGGCTTCGCCCGCGTAAAAGTTGACTTGCATATTTCTTTTTATTGTGTTACTAGCTTTTGCCCGCGGCTTCGCCCGCGTAAAAGTTGGCTTGCATATTTCTTTCTATTGTGTTATTGTGGTGACGGAGTAAGAATACAATTCACCATTCCCTATCTTGCTCGTAGATGTCGTATAAGACGACTATGGGATATATACACATAACATCTATGCAAGAGAAGGAAAACTCGAAAAATGAAACCCTATAGACATCTGACCAGCATGGTATAGTAGGTCAGATGCCCTCCCATTATGGAGGAGGCCCGAGTCCAAGAGTGGGAAGTACGTGGGCTGCGATGATGATGATGATGATATTTCTTAATTTAAGAAATACTCTATCTGTGTGTCAATTTTCATTCAAATCTGGTCAACAGTTTACGCGTGATCGAGTAAGAAAGGTCAAATAACTTCACAAATTTTTATATTTGAATATTACTTCCACCCTTGTAGTTTAAATTCACGTGGAAACACGTTGATAAATATGGCCATCCTTAGTCGCTGATAATAACATTATCCATGATAGGTTTCCATTGGTGAAAAAGAATAATATTGATCAAACGACCGTTGTTTCACCCACGTAGACCCCATTCCCATGCGAATGCCGAGATAAAAATTGCCTATGTTACTCGCTGATATTATAAGTCTACATAGGTGGAAAAAAAATTGTACTAACAAATCCCACACAAATATCCAAGATAAAAATTGCCTATGTTACTCGCTGATAACGTAGCTTCCTATTGTTGAAAGAATTTTAAAAATTGGTAAACATCCACCGGTTTCTCTCGCAGTTCTCGTTCCGGGCAAACACCAGGATGAAAATAGCCTTTATTTGTTATTCGCTGATAATGTAGATTTTCATTCGTAAATTAATTTTTATATCCATTTAATGTCCGTGATTTCACCCGCATTGTGCCCGGACCCGTAGGAATATTGGGATAAAAAAATAGCCTAAATATGTTCATCATCATTTCGTCTCATATACGTCCCACTGCTGGGCTCGTGCCTCTTCCATAGTAGGAGGGAAATTAACCTTACTATACCATGCTGGTCATGCAGGTTGGTATAGGGTTTTGTTTCGAGTTTTCCATCTCTTGCATAGATGTCATATGCGTAATATATCCCTGAATTATCTCTTACGACACCCATGGGTAAGAGAGGAGGTGGTGAATTGTATTCTTACTCCGTCACCACACGGAATAAAATCTAAATATGTTACACGCTTAAAATTAGCTTTCCGTTAGTGAAATAATTTTAAAGTCGATTAAATTCTCACAGTTGCTCCAGCCACACCGGGATAAAATATAGCCTTGGATAAAATATAGCCTAAGTTATTCCTTATGTAAGGCTTGGTAGACCTGGTGGTAAAGTATTATCAGTATCGGTCCAGCCGTTTTGAAGATTACCCGTATCGAATAGACAGACAAAAAAATTGAGCCGTTTTTAGGGTTTCGTACCCAAAGGGTAAAAACGGGACCCTATTACTAAAACTTCGCTGTCTGTCTGTCCATCTGTCTGTCACCAAGCTGTATCTCAAGGACCGCAATAGCTAGACAGTTGAATTTTTTACAAATTATGCATTTCTGTTGCCGCTATAACAATAAATATTAAAAACAAAATAAAATAAATATTTAAGGGGACTCCTATACAACAAACCCAATTTTCCCCTTTTTTATAGATAATGGTACGGAACCCTACGTGCGTGACCCCGACTCGCACTTGGCCGGTTTTTTAGACGTAGGTATCGTGCAAATAATTGTGTGAGCATAAATAAAACCTATTATTTTGACAACAAATAGACGCTTCAAATTTGTTTATTTCTAAAGTTAGAAAATTGTATTAATATCTTGATTTTAACTTACTGTCTGGTAGCGGCTAGGAATATTATAACACTTTCATTGTTTGTGGGTGTCGCAAAATACTACTAAGACAAAGATTTACCAAATGACCTGGACCAATTGGTGATGCTATCTAGCCAGCTATGTCGTCTGGCAGGCAGCTGGTCATAAAATGTTGCTAAAAGAACTTTTGCAATATATCTACGATGGCAGAGGACCAAATACATATTGCGTCGATCCAAAGTAATCTTGATAAGCGAGCATTAAGAAAAAATAATGGGGTAACCCAAGAAAGCCGATCCGATGTACTAAAATGATCGTTCCTAGGCTCAGTGATATCGGTTTTACGCTTTTCACCTCCTTAGGGGTAAAATTACAAAAACTCTTTTTTAGTGAGCACTTTCCCCATGAAAGAGAACTTTGTACAAAATTTCACGTTTCTAGTAGGGATGTGACTTGGAGGGCAAATAATCGATTTTTTAAATAATCGATTTTTTGTTCTTCAAAATAAATCGATTATAAAATAATCGATTAATTAAAAATAAATAATCGATTATAAAATAATCGATTTTTCCCAACAGGATTATGATGAGTTTTTTTTAGGAAATGTGAGCTTCATCTTCTAATATAGTATGAAATACTACACGCAGTATTGTTATTACCTTCTTTTTTTAGGAAAATCGATTTAATTATAAAAATAATCGATTTTCTATTATTTTGATAATCGATTGTAAAAATCAATTATTACAAAAAAAATCGATTAATAATCGATTATTATAAAAATCGATTATTTTTTCACATCCCTAGTTTCTAGGCCTAATGATTTCGGATATACATTTTTGACCCCTATAGAGATTGAATTTAAAAAACTAATTTCTTAGAGCTCATTTACAACAAAAGAAAGAGAATCGCACAATACAGAGAACTACATAGTTTTACGTTCCTAGCCCCAATAGTTTCGGCTATACGATTTTCACCCCCTTAAGGGGTGATTTTCGCTCGCTGCTCGTGTACCCCAAGAAATACAACGGTGTAAAAAAAAATACGTTTCTAGGCCCAGTGGTGTCATCCCCTATTTCAACCCCTTATACCCATTTTTTCGCGATTTCTTTGCTAGAGCTTGTGTACCCTAAGAAATTCTACGGTGTAAAAGAAAAATTACGTTTCTAGGCCCAATGGTTTCGGCTTTATGCTTTTTTGTGTTTTAGGGGTTGAATTTCATCCCCATATAAATGAAATTTCCAAAACGCTAGAATAAATATTTATTTATATATTATCAAGTGCCTTATTACAAAGATTCATGGTTTTTTCATCGAAAATGATAAATTTGCATACTAAATGTCATCCCCTATTTCAACCCCTTATACCCATTTTTTCGCGATTTCTTTGCTAGAGCTCGTGTACCCTAAGAAATTCTACGGTGTAAAAAAATAAATTACGTTTCTAGGTGCAGTGGTTTCGGCTTTATGCTTTTTTGTCTTTTAGGGGTTGAATTTCATCCCCATATAAATGAAATTTCCAAAACGCTCGAACAAATATTTATGTATACATTATCAAGTGCCTTAATACAAAGACTCATGATTCTATCATCGAAAATGACGAATTTCCATACAAAATGTCATCCTCTATTTCAACCCCTTATACCCATTTTTTCGCTATAAAAAGTAGCCTATGTCCTTTCTCAAGCTTTAGTCCATCTCTGTACTAAATTTCATCAAATCGGTTCAGTGGTTTAGACGTGAAAACGTAACAGACAGACAGACAGACAGAGTTACTTTCGCATTTATAATATTAGTAAGGATTATTAGGTGCCTGAATACAAAGATTCGTGGTTCTATCATCGAAAATGACGAATTTCCATACAAAATGTCATCCCCTATTTCAACCCCTTATACCCAATTTTTTGCGATGAAAAGTAGCCTATATCCTTTCTCAAGCTTTAGTCCATCTCTGTACCAAATTTCATCAAAATCGGTTAAGTGGTTTCGACGTGAAAGGCTATATGCTTTTCAACCCCTTAAGGGAGTGAATTTCTAAAAATCTTTTGCTAGTACTTGTGCACCCCAAGAAATACGATGGTGAAAAAAAAAACGTTTCTAGGTCCAGTGGTTTCGGCTGTATGCTTTTGATATTTTAGGGGTTGAATTTCATCCCCATGTAAGTGAAACTACCAAAACGCTAGAACGAATATTTATTTATTTATTATCAGGAGCCTTAATACAAAGATTCACGGTTTTATTATCGAAAATAACAAATTTCTATACAAAATGTCATCCCCTATTTCAACCCCTTATACCCATTTTTTTGCAATAAAAAGTAGCCTATGTTCTTTCTCAAGCTTTAGTCCATCTCTGTACCAAATTTCATCAAAATCGGTTTAGTCGTGCAAGACTATATGCTTTTCACCCCCTTAAGGGGGTGAATTTCCAAAAATCCTTTGCTAGTGCTCGTGCACCCCAAGAAATACGATGGTGTAAAAAAAATACGTTTCTAGGCCCAGTGGTTTCGGCTGTATGCTTTTTGGTATTTTAGGGGTTGAATTTCATCCCCATGTAAATGAAATTTCCAAAGCGCTTGAACCAATATTTATTTATTATCAGGTACCTTAATACAAAGATTCGTGGTTCTATCATCGAAAATGACGAATTTCCATACAAAATGTCATCCCCTATTTCAACCCCTTATACCCATTTTTTCGCAATAAAAAGTAGCCTATGTTCTTTCTCAAGCTTTAGTCCATCTCTGTACCAAATTTCATCAAAATCGATTTAGACGTGAAAGACTATATGCTTTTCACCCCCTTAAGGGGGTGAATTTCCAAAAATCCTTTGCTAGTGCCCGTGCACCTCAAGAAATACGATGGTGTAAAAAAATACGTTTCTAGGCCCAGTGGTTTCGGCTGTATGCTTTTGATATTTTAGGGGTTGAATTTCATCCCCATGTAAGTGAAACTACCAAAACGCTAGAACGAATATTTATTTATTTATTATCAGGAGCCTTAATACAAAGATTCACGGTTCTATCATCGAAAATAACGAATTTCCATACAAAATGTCATCCCCTATTTCAACCCCTTATACCTATTTTTTCGCAATAAAAAGTAGCCTATGTTCTTTCTCAAGCTTTAGTCCATCTCTGTACCAAATTTCATCAAAATCGGTTTAGACATGAAAGACTATATGCTTTTCACCCCCTTAAGGGGGTGAATTTCCAATAATCCTTTGCTAGTGCTCGTGCACCCCAAGAAATACGATGGTGTAAAAAAAAAATACGTTTCGAGGCCCAGTGGTTTCGGCTGTATGCTTTTTGGTATTTTAGGGGTTGAATTTCATCCCCATGTAAATGAAATTTCCAAAACGCTTGAACCAATATTTATTTATTATCAGGTACCTTAATACAAAGATTCGTGGTTCTATCATCGAAAATGACGAATTTCCATACAAAATGTCATCCCCTATTTCAACCCCTTATACCCATTTTTTCGCAATAAAAAGTAGCCTATGTCCTTTCTCAAGCTTTAGTCCATCTCTGTATCAAATTTCATCAAAATCGGTCCAGTGGTTTAGACGTGAAAGCGTAGCAGACAGACAGACAGACAGACAGACAGACAGACAGACAGACAGACAGACAGACAGACAGACAGACAGACAGACAGAGTTACTTTCGCATTTATAATATTAGTAAGGATTGTGGTGACGGAGTAAGAATACAATTCACCACTCCCTATCTTGCCCGTGGAAGTCGTATAAGACGACTATAGGATATATACACATAACATCTATGCAAGAGAAGGAAAACTCGTAAAATGAAACCCTATACCAACATATCTGACCAGCATGGTATAGTACTCGCTTACAGATAAAGCAAAATCACAGGTAATGCCACAGATTAAAATATATATCTTTTTTTTTTTTTTTTAATTTTTTTTGGTTCATTTACGTAATTTTAAGACGATCTTATCCTTTATTTTGTTATTATTTTTATATATGTTTTTTAAGTTAGATTATTGTTATATTTGTTATTATTGCAATATATTATTTGTAAAGAGATACTTATAATTCGACAATATCTTTTATACTCTGCTACGTGCACATCGCTGACGAACGTCGCAGGACGCTGCAGAATAACAGCGTTGTGGTATTTACTGAGTAGATACCTCAGCATTATGCTGAGCAGCTATCCCTTTGCTCTTTTGCGAAGGAGACGATAATCTTTATGTAATTTTTGTTATTTTCGTTGTTTCTCTTTTTCTTTTTTTTTTGTTAGTTATAGTTTTTATGTTATTGTACTTTTATTATTATGTTCTTGTACGTGTTCCTCTCGTAAAAGAGTAATAAATTATTTTTCTTTCTTTCTTTCTTTCTTTCTTTCTAGTAGGTCAAATTCCCTCCCATTATGGAGGAGGCCCGAGTCCAAGAGTGGGAAGTATGTGGGCTGCGATGATGATGATGATGATATTTCTTAATTTAAGAAATACTCTATCTGTGTGTCAATTTTCATCCAAATCTGGTCGACAGTACAAAGGTCCAAATAACTTCACAAATTTTTATATTTGAATATTACTTCCACCCTTGTAGTTCAAATTCACGTGGAAAGACGATGATAAATATGGCCATCCTTAGTCGCTGATAATACATTATCCATGTTAGGTTTCCATTGGTGAATAAGAATAATATTGATCAAACTCCCGTAGTTTCACCCACGTAGACCCCATTCCCATGCGAATGCCGAGATAAAAATTGCCTATGTTACTCGCTGATATTATAAGTCTACATAGGTGAAAAAAAATTGTACTAACAAATCCCATACAAATATCCAAGATAAAAATTGCCTATGTTACTCGCTGATAACGTAGCTTCCTATTGTTGAAAGAATTTTAAAGATTGGTCAACATCCACCGGTTTCTCTCGCAGAGTTCTCGTTCCGGGCAAACACCAGGATAAAAATAGCCTTTATTTGTTATTCGCTGATAATGTAGGTTTTCATTCATAAATTAATTTTTATATGCATTAAATGTCCGCGATTTCACTCGCATTGTGCCCGGGCCCGTAGGAATATTGGGATAAAAAAATAGCCTAAATATGTTCATCATCATTTCGTCTCATATACGTCCCACTGCTGGGCTCGTGCCTCTTCCATAGTAGGAGGGAAATTAACCTTACTATACCATGCTGGTCAGGCAGGTTGGTATAGGGTTTTGTTTCGAGTTTTCCCTGAGTCGTCTCTTACGACACCCACGGGTAAGTGAGGGGGTGGTGAATTGTATTCTTACTCCGTCACCACACGGAATAAAACCTAAATATGTTACTCGCTTAAAATTAGCTTTCCGTTAGTGAAATAATTTTAAAATCGATTAAATTCTCACAGTTGCTCCAGCCACACCGGGATAAAATATAGCCTTGGATAAAATATAGCCTAAGTTATTCCTTATGTAAGACTTGGTAGACCTGGTGGTAAAGTATTATCAGTATTGGTCCAGCCGTTTTGAAGCTTACCCGTATCGAATAGACAGACAAAAAAAATTGAGCCGTTTTTAGGGTTTCGTACCCAAAGGGTAAAAACGGGACCCTATTACTAAAACTTCGCTGTCTGTCTGTCCGTCTGTCTGTCACCAAGCTGTATCTCAAGGACCGCAATACCTAGACAGTTGAATTTTTTACAAATTATGCATTTCTGTTGCCGCTATAACAATAAATATTAAAAACAAAATAAAATAAATATTTAAGGGGGCTCCTATACAACAAACGCAATTTTCCCCTTTTTTATAGATACGGAACCCTTCGTGCGTGACCCCGACTCGCACTTGGCCGGTTTTTTAGACATGGGTATCGTGCAAATAATTGTGTGAGCATAAATAAAACCTATTATTTTGACAACAAATAGACGCTTCAAATTTGTTTATTTCTAGAGATAGAAAATTGGATTATCATCTTGATTTTAACTTTTGTCTGGTAGCGGCTAGGAATATTATAACACTTTCATTGTTTGTGGGTGTCGCAAAATACTACTAAGACAAAGATTTACATTGACCTGGACCAATTGGTGATGCCATCTAGCCAGCTATGTCGTCTGGCAGGCAGCTGGTCATAAAATGTTGCTAAAAGAACCTTTGCAATATATCTACGATGGCAGAGGACCGAATACATATTGCGTCGATCCAAAGTAATCTTGATAAGCGAGCATTAAGAAAAAATAATGGGGTAATCCAAGAAAGCCGACCGTGTACTAAAATGATCGTTCCTAGGCTCAGTGATATCGGTTATACGCTTTTCACCTCCTTAGGGGTAAAATTGCAAAAACTCTTTTTTAGTGAGCACTTTCCCCAAGAAAGAGAACTTTGTACAAAATTTCACGTTTCTAGTAGGGATGTGACTTGGAGGGAAAATAATCGACTTTTTAAATAATCGATTTTTTGTTATTCAAAATAAATCGATTATAAAATAATCGATTAATTAAAAATAAATAATCGATTATAAAATAATCGTTTTTCCCAACAGGATTATGATGACTTTTTTTTTAGGAAATGTGAGCTTCATCTTCTAATATACTATGAAATACTGCACGCAGTATTGTGATGACCTTCTTTTTTTTAGGAAAATCGATTTTATTATAAAAATAATCGGTTTCTATTATTTTGATAATCGATTGTAAAAATCAATTATTACAAAAAAAAATCGATTAATAATCGAGGAGTATAAAAATCGATTATTATTTTTTCACATCCCTAGTTCCTAGGCCTAATGATTTCGGATATAGGAGTTTTTTTTCGGGAATCTGAAGTGTCATGTGGTGTTCTTGTATTATATTCAATATCTTAGTGTTTTAACGTGTTATGTTAAATAATCTTGATGGCATTTTATGTAATATATAGCGACAGAACTGCTGAGGTGTAGCGAATATGATATAAAACTGCTATACATACCTTTGTATTTCCACCAAAATTCTCAGAAGATACCCTTAACAGTGGCCATTACACTGTTGAGGACGACACTTTGACTTACTGACAGACCATTACTGACATGAAGAAACTGAGAACTTGAAAAGTTAATTATAACTCGACACTGGCAAAAATGGCTCGTATTTGTAGCTGATTCCCAAGACAAAAAAGAAGAAGAAGAAGATTTCGGATATACATTTTTCACCCCCTTAGAGATTGAATTTCAAAAACTAATTTCTTAGAGCTCATTTACAACAAAAGAAAGAGAATCGCACAATACAGAGAAATACATAGTTTTACGTTCCTAGCCCCAATAGTTTCGGCTATACGATTTTCACCCCCTTAAGGGGTGATTTTCCAAAAATCCTTCGCTAGAGCTCGTGTACCCCAAGAAATACAACGGTGTAAAAAAAAAATACGTTTCTAGGCCCAGTGGTTTCGGCTTTATGCTTTTTTGTGTTTTAGGGGATAAATTTCATCCCCATATAAATGAAATTTCCAAAATGCTAGAATTAATATTTATTTATATATTATCAAGTGCCTTAATACAAAGATTCATGGTTATATCATCGAAAATCATAAATTTGCATACTAAATGTCATCCCCTATTTCAACACCTTATATCCATTTTTTCGCGATTTCTTTGCTAAAGCTCGTGTACCCTAAGAAATTCTACGGTGTAAAAAAAAATTACCTTTCTAGGCCCAGTGGTTTCGGCTTTATGCTTTTTTGTCTTTTAGGGGTTGAATTTCATCCCCATATAAATGAAATTACCAAAACGCTAGAATAAATATTTATTTATATATTATCAAGTGCCTTAATACAAAGATTCATGGTTCTATCATTGAAAATGATAATTTGCATACTAAATGTCATCCCCTATTTCAAACCCTTATAGCCATTTTTTCGCGATTTCTTTGCTAGAGCTCGTGTACCCTAAGAAATTTTACGGTGTAAAAAAAAAATTACGTTTCTAGGCCCAGTGGTTTCGGCTTTATGATTTTTTGTCTTTTAGGGGTTGAATTTCATCCCTATATAAATGAAATTTCCAAAACGCTCGAACAAATATTTATGTATATATTATCAAGTGCCTTAATACAAAGATTCATGATTCTATCATCTAAAATGACGAATTTCCATACAAAATGTCATCCCCTATTTCAAACCCTTATACCCATTTTTTCGCGATAAAAAGTAGCCTATGTCCTTTCTCAAGCTTTAGTCCATCTCTGTACCAAATTTCATCAAAATGGGTTTAGTGGTTTAGACGTGAAAGCGTAACAGACAGACAGACAGAGTTACTTTCGCATTTATAATATTAGTAAGGATTAGAAATCGGGCTACCATAGCCTGATTTCTAAACGTAGGCCTTATGACTAAACTCAAAGTCAATCAATGTGTTATGGAGCGGAATATCCTCAAAATTTCTGGACGTGATAGATAATCCGAAATGTGGAGTCACTCGACGAACCTACAACTGCCGCGAAAGAAACGTTCTCGAGTGGTGACTATGTATCTAAGTAAGACGCCTTCTCCACTTAGATGGACGGACTACTTGATGAAAGTTGTAAGAATCGTTATATACGGGTAGTATATAATTGCACTTTTTGACGAAGCGTGATAGAGGTCTACGTCCAGTAGTGGACGGCGAAGATGAACGATGAAATCTTATTAATTTATATAATAAGAAGAATTTTTACTCAGCTGTTGTTGCCGGTTATATGTGTATTTCAAGTCTTTAATTATTATTAGTTCAACCTGATTGGCTTAGCTAAAAATTACAGTGCAATTTACTTACAATGTCAGCGTATAAAGGTACTGTAGTCCAACTAAGTAAACGTAGCTTTAAACCGAACAAAATAAAAATAGTAAATAAAACTATTTCGACAAAAATTAGTTTTTATTGTGCGCAACGGATGTATTTTGCAGCTTTCCAAAGAAACGAAGTACACTGAAAATCTGCACTAAATACTGTTTTCAAGTAAAGTTCCTTTGTCTTGGTAGTCTTTGTTTATTTTACAATTGTGAGTGGAACAATACAAAAAGGTCCGAATCCCACTAACAACCTAAGCCCCAGTGGAAGTTTTAATTGCTTGGGAATAAGTCCACACCTAACACTGCCTCGAAGTAAGATCGTCAAGTTCCCTGTAAGAACATAGATCGAGTCATTTGTCTAAAATGTTAGGTTTGCCTAACTTGGGTAGTTGGTGAGTTGTTAGTGAATGTGAAAAGTCATGACCTTTGCTACATTTAAAAGCTTGAAATTTTGTTGGTTTTAGTCTTAATGAATTTAAACAATTATGATTGTATGATTTGTACAATGATTATTTAGAAAGACATGTAAAATATTAAACAAAACTTTGTTTCCCTTGATATATTAATGTTATTTTTAATATTAATCATCATCATCATTGTAGCTCATATACGTCCCACTGTTGGGCTCGGGCCTTCTCCGCAATGGGAGGGAATTTGACCTACTATACCATGCTGATCAGACATGTTGGTATAGAGTTTCATTTCGAGTTTTCCTTCTCTTGCACAGATATTATGTGCATATTACCCCTTAGTCGTCTTTTACGACATCCACGGGCAAGGTAGGGAGTGGGAATTTTTGATATTAATATCTATTAAAATACATATACATATGCGTACATATACAAATATTACAATTCAAATTAAACAGGTTTAGGTTAATATTTGAATTCGGTAGTTGGTGATAAATGATTCTATACAAAAAATATACTTATAGTTTTTTTTTTTGGTCAGTTATGCTGTGCGGCTTGAAATAATCAGCGCCAGCTCCATCTGATGCCGTCTGGTCGATTTACATTCCCAAGGAGGGTTGACGTCAGGCAGGCGGGTGGTCATAAAGTTAATGGGAATAATTTTTGTAATATTTACTATGAAAGAAAAGCACGTACATATTGAGCCGAGCCCAACTAATTGGGATACGAACCGGGATGATTGATTTTTATTATTTATTATTAAACATTAATCTTTGAGAATTTATTAATTTAAATCTATCAAATATAATATGCTACCACCGGGTCGGTACGCGGTCTTACTGAAAAAGATCTGGCTAGAAAAATCAGAGAAGATAATAATAATTATTATTTGCCTTTTAAGAGGTTGATTATGAGACACACGAGGCCATGTCGCTACATGGTCAGGGTAGGATTAAGGTGTCCAAATGTTGAGAAATTGAACTTAATCTACAAATGAGATAAACTCCGTCAAAAATAATTTTATTTGAAATGCGTAATCCTAGCGTAAACATCTGAAATTATTATTTAAACTAGATTTTTAATAAAACATTAATCAATTCATATACATAGCTAGTAATTATTACAATATTATTAAAAGCTAGTTGACGTTGGGTCAGATACTCTTATGTAAAAATCTAAAAAAAAAGGAAAGGAATTCTCCATAAATCGATCGCAGCGCCACCTACCTGATCCTGTTTTATTAATGTAAACCATTCTCGAATCCTCCGAAACACACACACACAAATCATCAAAATCGGCAATTCTTTAAATTTGGTAAACGTGTACTGAGACTAATTTAAGAATACAAAGGTGTCGACATCAAAAGCAATCGTTACAGTTGAGCTATACTCAACAACTCCATACTCATGCAGTGAAAAACAACAAGGTATTGAAAAGGTACAGGTGTTGCTACTAGCAATAAATTTCTAAGTAAATAACGAGTGCATTTATTAACATTAATAAAGTTATTCGCCGCTGTGGCCTTTACGACGCACTGAGTTTTGCAATTGACGTGCACAAATTATTCCTGTTTGTAGCACCACAGCTTGTCGTACCGCCATCTTTTATACTTTGTGGCTATATATGATTTCATTAGTTAATTTTGCTACCTTTTCTTGGTAATAATTTCTTTAAAATCTACAGATGAAGTATAAGAATGTCCATGGAAGCTAATAAGAAATTAGACTAGCCGTATATTCTACAATTATTATCATTATAACGTCCCACTGATGGATTCAGGCCACCTTCACTATTAGAAGGAAATTGAGCTATTATACCACGCTGTTCCGACTTATTGGCATAGGGTTTTATTTAAAGTTTTCCTTCTCTTATATAGATGTTATATGGATATTATATCACTTAGTCATCTTTTACGACACGGGCAAGATAAGGGACGGTAAATTGTATTCTTATTCCGTCACCATGCGGGATTACAATTATATTAAAAACTAGCTTATGGCCGTGATTTCATTCGCGTGGCACAGTTACTTTGGGCTAATGCTAACTTTAACCCGCGACTTTACATAGAAGGTGAAAATATTTTTAAATAATACAATTCTGTCGCACATGATTTTCGCGAAACCTAACCGTTTATGTAATGCACACAGCGGCAGCTCTGAAAAGAGAAAAAAATTCTGAAACATTTTTCATTGTTGCTCCTCCTATTGGTCTTAGCGTGATAATATATAGCCTATAGCCTTCCTCGATAAATGGACTATCTAATACTGAAAGAATTTTTCAAATCAGACCCCTAGTTCATGAGATTAGCGCGCTCAAACTAACAAACTCTTCCGCTTTATATATTAGTATAGATTAATTATTTGAAAAGGAAAAGAAAACTCCTCGCGATTGTTTAAAAGATGGTTCTGTACCAGATGAGTGTGTCCAACTTAGTGAAATTTTCTTTGAATACAAAAGAAGATCTTTTGTATTATCTTTTACTTGATACAAGAAGAAGATTTCAAAGGCATAAAGGATACTAAGAAACCGAAGCCTTAGATGGATTACAGCAGTTAGTAGTCTAAGAGCCCATGATCATAAAACTTGTGTTATACTTTAATGCCAATTTTTTGTTAGAAGGACATAGACCAGGTAATAACAATTGGCCCTTAAGAGATTTTTAGTATTGGCAGTTTTGAGAGTAGGTAACAAAGTATAAAATTGCTTTCCAAAAACATTTAAAGCATAATTTCTGATGTTTTTATCACAAATTTATTGGCATGGTGCGTATGTATACCGCGCGACGGCGACCGACGTCCCAGGACGTCGAGAGGTGAGGTTACCCGAAAGGATATTCCGTCGGGCCGACCACTGACGACAAGTCACATCTGCTCCGGTGGTCGGCCCAACAACAAGGTGACGTGGGTACGGGTGGGTTATGGGCCCACGCGCCGTCCTTTCACCGCCCCGGATGGACTGGAACGCGCATGCGCTTACCATAACCCTCCCATAAAAAAAAAAAAATTGTGTGTATGTATGTAATAGAATCTTTGAACATGATTTATCACCCTCTTTTAAACGTTGGTTTCATTTGAAACTTGCCACTTAATGAGGACTGATCATAAAGTAATAATTTATACAGTTTGCCGCTTTATCTTTAGGTGGATCTCTAGGATTAGCAGTCTATGAAAGCTTGTTTTTTAGTTTTTGTAATTATCTATACTAATAAATAAAATTGGAGTGTCTGTTTGTAATGTTAAAATAATAGGCTTTTTTCATGCTCATACGGTTATTTGCACCACACCTATGCCTAAAATACAGATTAAAAAAATGTTGTCTGTCTGTCTGTCTGTTTGTTCCGGGTAATCTTCAAAACGGCTGAACTAGAGTAACCTAGGCTATATTTTATCCCGGTATTCCCACGGGAACGGGAACTACGCGGGTAAAACGACTAAAACCGAAGCGAAGTGAGGGCGGATCGCTAGTTATTTAAATATAATTTGTGTCATTATTACTTTGGAGATGGACTTTTCGTAATGAAGATTCAATTGTTAGGGGAGTTTACAGACTACTTTTTTGCTCAATAAGATAATTTGTGAGCATTTATTTATAGTTGTGTCAAATTTTTTTCCGTGTGGTGACGGAGTAAGAATACAATTCACCACTTCGTATCTTGCCCGTGGATGTCGTACAAGACGATTATGGGATGTAATATGCACATAACATCTGTGCAAGAGAAGGAAAACTCGAAATGAAACCCTATATCAACATGTCTGACCAGCATGGTATGGTAGGTCAAGTTCCCTCCCATTATGGAGGAGGCCCGAGCCCAACAGTGAGACGAGTGTGGGCTGCGATTATGATGATGATGATGAATTATTTTGTCAGCTCAGCGGTGAAAGAGACACTAAATTAAACTTGATATGGTCATAATCCATTTTATAAGAGTTTTATATCTTATATCTTTAAACGAGCAATTCTTGTATATATATATTCAGGGTCTCAGAAACGGCACCAACGATTTTGATGAAACTTGGCATACTAGAGGTTTCGAGGCCAAAAAATCGATCTAGCTAGGTTTTATTTATAGAAAATGTTATTTTGTCGGTGTTTTTAGCAAAACAATACAATGACATTAAATTTTAAAAGAATATGAATTCAAATTTCGCTGTCAACGTCATGAGTTACGATAGGTCAGTTGGGAAGTCGACCGCTTTTCTTTTAGTAGGTATTGTTTTGGCATTCAAACAGCGTCGGATCGAATCTCGGTGTTATTATTATTCTCTTTTTGTATTTTTTTTTTATTTTTTTCATTACTTAATTTTTATTTTTTATTAATATATATCTAAATAAATTCGACAAAAATACAACAAAAATATTCCGAGCGAAGCTCGGCTAACCCGATATTAAGAGTTTTAATTTAGTTCTGATTACTTCAATGAACTAATATCTTAATAACAATTAACGACGTACATCAGCGCTAAGTCCACTTATTATTATCCAATTAGTAGGTAATCTATCTACAAAGCTATATCCAAATGCTTACAATATCAAGCAAATGTATATCATTCAATTAGAATGTATATTTCAACATTTTATTGCAATAACTTTAAAATTTTTGTAAATGTGAAAGTGATATTGAAAGAAGTGTGTAAGGGAAATATGGTCAACGGTGCTTTGCGTACCTTTATGGGCTGCCGAAGCCTGTCTAAGAAAGCTGTGCCTAGGAAAGTGCTTGTACCAACTCTAATGTATGGAAGTAAGAGCTGGGTATGGCAGAAGAAGCACGAAAGTAGAATAAATGCTGTGGAAATGAGAGCGCTGAGGAGCACGATTGGTGTGAAATTGAGTGATAAAATTAAAAACAGAGTGATTAGGGAACGTTGTGGTATGAATGTAGATATAGTAACAAGGGTTGAGAAAGGTATGTTAAGTTGGTTCGGTCATGTAGGGAGAATGAATGAAAGGAAAGTTAGTCAACAAGGAGAATTTATAAGGCGAATATGAACGGAAGTGTTGTAGGGGAAGACCGAGGCGGACGTTCCACAATCAAATCGGAGACGTTCTTAAGAAAGGCCAGGTTAGGAGTACCCTGAACCAAAGAATATATATGTGGAGATTAATTAATGTGGAGGAGGCGACGGTGGTATGTCAAGATCGTAGCAGTGGAAGGAAGTGTTCTCTGCCTACCCCTATGGGAAAGAGGCGTGATTATATGTATGTATGTAAATTTTAAAACAATTAAGTATATCTTTAATCTCCGTGTGGTGATGGAGTAAGAATACAATTCACCATCGCCTCTTTTGCTCGTGGGTGTCATAAGAGACGACTAAGGGGTATAGGTAATATACAGACCACAATGGCAAGAGAAGAAGAACTCGAAATGAAAACCTATATCAACACGTCTGACCAGCATAGTATAGTCATCATCATCATCATTTCAGCTTATATATGTCCCACTCTTGATCTCGAGCCTTCTGCACAATATGAGGGAAATCGACCTTACTATACCGTGTTAGTCAGACAGGTTGGTATAGGGTTTTATTTCAAGTTTTCCTTCTCTTGCATAGATGTTATATGCGTATTATATCGATTAGTCGTCTCTAACGACATCCACGGGCAAGGTATTGAGTGGTGAATTGTTTTCTTACTTCGTCACCACACAGACATGGTATAGTAGTAAGTCAAAATCTCTACCATAATGGAGGAGGCCCAAGCCTAAAGGAAGACCGAGGAAAAGATGGATGGACTGCGTGAGGCATGACATGGATAGCCTGGGAGTGACTGCAGAGATGATGTCTGATAGGACCGTATGGAAGAAGATGACATATTGCGTCGACCCCAAGTTATTGGGATAAGAGCAAGATGATGATGATGATGAAATTTTTATATTACAGATAATCCCATAAAATAATCAATCACGTTCAATTTATTTGATTTCATATACAGTCAATAGAAAATAATATATTATTTTCAATAATTTCATAAAATTTATTATCCATCTTATATTGAATCAAAGTTCATATTACGTGATTTTATTGAAATCTATTACAATATTTTACTTTTGTAACAATATTACTAAATCTAGAAAAAAAATATATTTAAAAAATTGCTCTCAGATTTTGTAAATTTATCAATATGTTATTAGCATTATAGCAATCAAATAAATTGCTTAATATTATTGTGATTATTGCAGCTATATGGTTTACGTTATATGTAATAAAAAATATTCTGTCCGTATGGTGATAGAATAAGAATATAATTACTACTCCTTATCTTGCCCGTGAATGTCGTAAAATACGACTAAGGGATATAATACGCATTTAACATCTATGCAAGAGTGGGAAAACTCAAAATAAAACCATGGCATATAGTAAGGTTAATTTTCCTGCTATTATAAAGGAGGTTCGAGCCCAGCAGTGGGACATATATGAGCTGAAATGATGATGATGATAAATTATTTATTTTTTATTACGCGTTTCTCTCCATACCAGACGCTTATACGCCCTAGAAATTAAGACTGTGTATAATGATGGTGGTCGATGACGATACCATTTTCAATTTTAAATTGCAAATAGACGACGATCAAAGGAAAATCGCTGTCAATTGGGGACAAGTCATAACAAGGAAAACTTTGAGACCATTTATCAGACATTTAAAGTTATTTATTTTACTTATTATGTACATATTCCGTGTTGTGATGGAATTAAGATAGAACTTACCACCCCTTTCTTGCTAATGAGTGTCATAAAAGACGAATTAAGAATTGTCGTTAAAGAAGAATTATAATATGCAGATTACATCTATAGGAGAGAATAAAAAAGCGAAATAAAACCCTGTACCAACACGTCTAACTGTAGTGGTTTTTTTTTGGGGTTGGCTACGGTCAGCGCAGCCGATGCCCGGCTCCGTCCGGAACGACAGAAGGTCGCACGGCCCCGTAATCCACCCATGTAGCACGTCGCCTTCGTTGTTGGACCGACCACCTGTGCAAAGTTCCTTGACTTCAGTGGTCGACCCGACAGAATACCCCGGGTACTCCCTCTCCCATCGACGTCCCCCCGGGGACGCCGATTGCCATCGCGAGGCTAACCTCTCCGCGGGTGCCGGACTAAATCCTCGGTCCGGAACTATCGTGGTATAGCTCAATTGCCCTGTCACTGTGGAGAAGGCTCAAGCCCAATAGTTGAGTGTATATGAGCTGTGATGATGATGATCACGATGACTACGCACATATAAAGCTTATAGTTACGGACAAGTTAAAGAGTGAACACTTGACATGGTATGAATATGTGTTGAGATTGAATAAAATTAATGTGACAAGCCCAATAGTTGAGCGTATATGAACTGTGATGATGATGATCACGATGACTACGCACATATAAAGCTTATAGTTACGGACAAGTTAAAGAGTGAACACTTGACATGGTA
The DNA here is from genome assembly GCA_032191425.1 of Lymantria dispar. NCBI lineage: Eukaryota > Metazoa > Arthropoda > Insecta > Lepidoptera > Erebidae > Lymantria > Lymantria dispar. The sequence continues at coordinate 15,633,010 of CM063459.1, forward strand.
TGAATATGTGTTGAGATTGAATAAAATTAATGTGAGAAAAATTTTAAGTGTAAATATTGACCGCTGTGAAGCTAAACTGCGTGAAGCATGTTATGGATAGACGGGGACTAATAACAGTGATGACGTCTGATAGCGCTGTTCGGAAAGAGAGGACATATTACGTCGACCTCAAGTAATTAGAATAAGAGCAGGATAATGATGAATTAGTCCGTGTGATGATCCGTGGAGGCCGTCACCAGCGGAGGAGTGCTGTTGGCGGTGTCCCTGGACATCGCCGGTACGTGCCGACGACTGTACGCGGGGGTGATCTGGTCGATGGCCCTATGCCACCGGTGTGGGCGGGGTCCCTGACCGTCCATCTGAGGGCCCTCTTGTGGCGACCACAGAGGCTCATGGGGATCAAGACCATACGCGGTTACCGCATGGTGGCGACGAAGGCGGCGTGTCTCCTGGCCGGAACTCCCCCGTGGGACCTGGAGGTGGAGATGCTCGGCGGCATTTACCCACCGGCGGGTGTCGGAGACGCGCGTCCGCGGCGGCATGGTCTCTTGGGCGTTTGTCTTTTGCTCATTATGGGATTCCGAAGAGTATTAATTTGCCATTTTATAATTTTATTTAATTTTAACTTTAATCATTTGGGATTGTGATTTCTATTTTAAGCCAAAGTTTACCAAAAATATATGTAATATGTAATAAAAACATTCTATCATAATTACAAGTTTTATTTGTATACATATCTTCACATTACTGTAGCAAAAATAAAATGGCCAAATTTGACCAACCCGCGCTTCTAGGGGTGTCAGAATGGAACATCTGCGCTTCTAGTGTTAAATGATACACTGATTCCCATTCTAATAATAGTAAGAAGCCATTAGTCAAAATTTCTGACTCCCGTGGCAAAGTATGGGCTCATGACACATTGGATACTTGTATCAACTATATGAGGATAAGCGTTCCTCTATATTCTCAATATACGTGACATCTAAATAATTGCATCATAAATTTGTGTTCTTAAGAACAAAACAGTTCACAGAAAAGAAAACTTGAAAAGAGGAACTAAATCTAACTAGATTACTTCTTTACTATGTCAATAGACTGACTACTCCGCGCCACAAAATAAATGAACCTAGAAGTCTAATTTAGACTAGTACTTGAACAATAATACGGAAGTACGCCCAAGTAATTCAGTAATTTAAGCGAACATCTGGCTAGTAATAATTTTTTGCCAAGGAAAACCTCCTCGTACTCATTTAGTTTCAGCAAAACATCTATTTATTTTGTAAATTTTGGTGGACAATATTCTCAGAGCACTTAAGATATTTTGAACTTAATTTTGTGCCTTGGTTTCTGTCACTAAAGCGAGCGATGGTACAATCAACTTCCAATTGCTAAAAGTTAACATTTTTGAGTTACGGTGATCTGACTTTATTAATGTTTAATATAATTAAAAATTGGTCCGTATAGTATGAAATGAAACACTTTTTCTTTTCTTATAAGTAATAAGTGTTTGGACTTTCGGTCGACCATATTGGATCTGTCATCTAGAATCTTCAAATTTTGAGGGTAGAATCGTAATTAGCGACTTCGAAAACCCCAGGATACCCAATTTTTGTGAGTATCTGCTTTTTTCTATTTTTTGCGAAACGTGAAATTTTGCTCGCCGGTCAAGAGGGGAAACCTTCATTTCGGGGGTGAAATATTGATATTTACAAATTTTAAAAATTCGTCGTTCAACTACCAACTATTTTGTGCACTTATGGTTGAAAAAAAAGAGGTGATAGTCAGCGTTTTCTATGAGAAAAAAGAACATGAAAAAAAATGCCTTCAATTTTCCGTGTTTTTTTTTTTGTTTAAAAGCGACCATATTATTTTTTGTAGTAGAAAATCGCAATTTCAACCCCAGATTCTAAAAGAGCACACTGCAAAGTATGGGAAACCATATTTTTCATTTCAAAATTCTCGTTTTTTAATGATAACGCCTTAAAAATTATGAAAAAAATACGATTCTCGGTCGTTAATGGGATAATAGTATGGATAAGATTTGTTATCATCGTCTCAACCTATTAATGACCCACTGTTGGGCTCAGCTATTTTATTATGGGAGGGAAATTGATCTACTATACCATGCTAGTCAAACGGGTTGGTATAGCGTTTCCTTTCGAGTTTTCCTTCTCTTGTACAGATATTATATGTATATCCCTTAGTCGTCTTTTACGGCACCCAAACAATTTGTATTTTTACTCCGTGACCACACGGTGATGTAATATATATAATATAATATGATAATGGCTAACATTATCTTCTGTAAAAATTTCCCTGTTCATAATAAATATTCTTTTAGTCTCTTTTTAAATATTCCTGTGGATGGCGAATCCTTTAAAACTTTAGGCAATTTGTTGTAAAGCTCTCTCTTCGGAAACATTCTTGCGTGTAAAGTATTAAGTCGTAAATTGGTAAAACCATGAAAATTTTAATGGTAGTTTACAGTGATATTTTTAACAAATAGTAATTAATAATCATCATTTAGTTCATATACGGTCCACTGCTGGGTTCGAGCCTCTGCTACAATAGGAGGGAAATTGACCAATAATGCCACGCTTGTCGGACAGATTGGTATAGGGTTTAACTTCGAATTTTCCCTCTCTTGCATAGATGTTATATGCATATTGTATCCCTCAGTCGTCTTTTACAACATCTATAGGCAAGATACGGGATGGTTTTTTTTTTTTTTTTTTTTTTTTTTTTTTTTTTTTTTTTATGGGTGGGCTATGGTATGCACACGCGCGGTCCAATCCATCCGGGGCGATGAAAGGGCGGCGCGCGGGCCCATAACCCACCCGTACCCACGTCACCTCGTTGTTGGGCCGACCACCGGAGCAGATGTGACTTGTCGTCAGTGGTCGGCCCGACGGAATACCCTTTCGGGTAACGTCACCTCTCGACGTCCTGGGACGTCGGTCGCCGTCGCGCGGTCAGCCTCTCTGCGGGTGACGGACAATTCCCCGGTCCGATCACCCGCGGCCTCGGCTAGGGCGGCATTAGGCGCAGATACTCGCGCCTACGCCACCCGAGTCGCCGGCGGCGGAACGTGTCGCCGAATAGGAGCTCTACTCGCACACGATCCGCCGCCTCCTTCCGTGAGATTACGGCCTCACAGAAGGCGGCAACCGCGTCCCAGTTCCTGACGCTGTCGAGCATCTCCCTGGCGATGGTCGGCAGCGTCAGGTCGGCACCGATAATCGCGACGAGTTCACGGCGCTCCCCCTCCCACGCAGCACACACCTCGAGCGTGTGCTGCGCCGTGTCCTCGTCGCAATTGCAGTGGTGGCAGGACGGTGTGCTCTCCCTCCTGACAATCTTGTGCAGGTACTTCGCGAAGCAACCGTGCCCCGTAAGCACCTGCACCAGTCGGAAGGAAAGCACCCCGTGCGTCCGCTCCAACCACTCCATCAGCACCGGCCGGAAGGCCTCGACGGTCCTGACACCGTACCGAGGACTCTCCAGCCGGACTGCCCAACGGGCAATTACTTCCCGGCGGGCGTCGACCCGCCAGGCGGTGACCTCTTTGATGGAGACCATACCGCCGCGGGCGCGCGTCTCCGATGCCCGCCGATAAATGTCGGCGAGCATCTCCGCCTCCAGGTCCCACGGGGGGGTTCCGGCCAGGAGGCACGCTGCCTCCGTCGCCACCGTGCGGTAACCACGTATGGCCCTGATCGCCATGACCCTCTGTGGTCGCCTCAAGAGGGTCCTCAGCCGGACGGTCAGGGACCCCGCCCACACCGGTGCGCCGTACAGGGCCATCGACCGGATCACCCCCACGTATAGCTGTCGGCACGTAGCGCTGGGTCCGCCCACGTTCGGCATCAGCCGCGAAAGGGCGGACGCCGCGCCGACAAGCCGGGGAACAAGTCGATGGAGATGCTCCCGGAACCAAAAATGCCCGTCGAGCACCAGGCCCAAGTACTTCATGTGGGCCTGGATGCTGATGGTAACCGACTTCACGGTGATCGAAGCGCCGGCGGGTGGCCCGGCGGTACGGAGGCCATGGAACAAAAGGGCCTCCGTCTTTTCCAGGGCCACCCTCAACCCCAACGCTTCGATCCGCCTGACAATCTCCTCGGTGCCGAGAGTTGCCAGGCGTGCCGCCTCCTCTAGCGTCCCACCCCGGGCTGTGACGAGTGTATCGTCGGCGTAGCAAATTACGCCCAGCCCGGGTGGGAGGCTTCCTCTCAACGCCCAGTCGTAGCCGATGTTCCACAGCGTCGGACCCAGAACCGACCCCTGTGGGACACCGCACATCATGGGCGTTCGCACAACGTCCCCTACTCGGTTAACGTAGAGGACGCTGCGCCCCTCCAAGTAGTCCGCCACCAGCTGCCTGAGGTACACAGGCACCCCGTGATACCTCAGCCCCTCCCTGATGCAGCTGAATGGCAGACTGTTGAAGGCGTTGGCGATGTCCAGGGACACCGCCAACAGGACTCCTCCGCCGGTGACGGCCTCCGTCACCACGGCCTTCAGGCGCAGCAGGGCCGCGATTGTCGAACGCCCTCTCCGAAAACCAAACTGGGCGTCCGACAGATCGGGCCCGACCCTGACGAGGTGCCGCTCGATGCGGGCAGCCAACACCCTCTCCAGCAGCTTGCCCGCATCATCGAGCAGCACAATGGGCCTGTAGGCCGAAGCCGACTCGGGAGACCGTCCCGGCTTCGGCAGGAGAACCAGCCTCCCCTCTTTCCAGCACCCGGGGAACTGCCCGGACGCCAAACAAGCGTCGAACAGTCCCCTGAGGCGTGGTCCCAGGTGTTCGAGGACCAGGGCCAGCACACGGTTCGGAATACCGTCGGGCCCGGGGGCGGTGGATTTGGCTCGCATACGCGCCACCGCCGCCCCCATTTCCGGCTCCGTGATGGGCGGAGCACTTTCGTCGTCGGCCTCCCGGTCGCTGTCCGGCGAAGCCATAACCGGGGGCGTGTGCTCCACCCGCCGTGGAAAGAGGTCCTCGACAACTCTGGTGAGGAGGCTGGGCTGGAGAGTCTCGGTGAGGGGGGGGGCCCGCCCGCGGAGCTTGTTCAGCGCCGCGAGGTAGGGGCGACCCCAGGGGTCACGCTCGAGACTGTCCAACATCTCCCGCCGACTGACGTCCTTGGCGGTACGGACGGCCAGCCTGAAGGCAGATCGCGCACTGCGGTAAGCCTCGTACAGCTGGCCCTCCCGCTCAGCGTCACGGTGACGCGCTCGGCTGCGGGTGTAGGACCTCCGGGCACGTATGCACGCGGCCCGGAGATCCGCCAATTCTCGGGACCACCAGGGGACCGCACTCTTCGGGGGCAGACGCCGCACGCGGGGCATGGCCGCATCGCAGATCTGCGTTAACGCACAGCGGATGCGGCCAGCCTCGGCATCCACCCCGTCCGCCTGGGGCGGTGAGGACAGCCACGACTGAACGATGGCTGCCTCCGCTAACAGGTCCCGATCCAGTCGACCCACAGCCCACCGCGGAAATGCGGGAGCTCCGTCCGCCGTGTGACCCCTGCTGGGCTGCAGGAGGGTCCGGGAGACCTCTATCCGGATGTATCTGTGGTCGGATAGGGTCTCGACCTCCTCCTGGACGCACCAGCTCCTCACACGTGCTGCGACATTAGGGCTAGCGAACGACAAGTCCACTATCGACCCGCCCTGCTGCCGCACGCACGTTTGCACCGAGCCCCTGTTCAGCAAACAGAGGCCCAGTGCCGCCGCCCACTCTTCGACCGCCCGCCCGCGCTCATTCGTCCTGGGGGACCCCCACGCCATGGACTTGGCGTTGTAGTCCCCCAGAACGAAGACCTGGCGCGGTGCCAGTCGCCGTATCGAGGCCCCCAAGATGGTGAGGAAGGCCCCGAAGTAAACACCAAATAGCGTAACCTCTCCCCATTCCGCCGCGACATACCCATCGCCCCTGTCCTTGAGCAACAAGGGTGGGGAATGCCACGACGTGGAGGCGACGATTGCCACAGAGTCGTCACTGCTGCCCAGCCAATTGGGCCGGTCAGGCACAACGTACGGCTCCGCGGCTACGGCTGCACCAATCAGCCACTCCGCTATGGCTTGCAGGAAAACGTCCTGTGCCTCGGCGGAGTGGTTGAGGTTGGCCTGCAGGAGGTAGTAGGATTCGGTCGCCATTAGTGGGCCGTATCCATCACCTCCTCCGCGCTGGCGGGCGATCGGGTCGCGCTAGGGGCGGGAGCAGCCGGGGTCGTTGGGCCACTCCGCCCCTTTGGGGCCGAAGCCGGGGGTCTGCATTCCTTGCCCCCCATGTGGTGTTTGGCGGGCTTATTGCCCGCCGCACACGCGGAGCAGTGGGGGGTGGCGGCACACGATGCCGCCTTGTGCCCAGGTTGACCGCAGCGGAAGCAAAGGCCGCTGCAGTCAAAACAGTTCGTGCATGTCGGCCGAGTGTGTCCGACCGCCATGCACTTGTAGCACCTCGCAGGCCGGGATTCCAGCACGGTCACCCGCGCCGAGCTCCAGCCCACGAGGAGCCTGCCTGAGTCGGCCAATATCTTGGCCGACTCCACCGGGCACCGCAACCAGGCGGCACCGACACCGCCCGGACCAGGGCGGATGGCGCCAATTCGAACGGTGTCCGAGGCACATCCGGTTCTAGCCACGACAGCTTCCCGGACGTCCTCCACCGTCACGGAATCGTCCAGACCTGTAATGCGCATTTCGGCGCACTTTACGGGCCTGGCGATTCGGACGCCACCCTCCTCCTCGAACAGACCCCGCAACTTCGTGGCCAAACTGTCCGCCGCCTTGGCGCCCTCGGCCCCAGGGAACTCCAGGATCCGAGCCCCTGTCTGGGCCTTGCGGGTCCTAGCTTCGACGCCTCCGATGTCAGAGACGTCTAGCTCCCGCCGGGCGCGACTCAAGACGGCCTCATAGCTTAGGCCCCTCTCAGCCGCATCAGGCAGCACAGTAATGACAACTGCGGCTGATTTTGGCGGCCGGAGCCCCTTGCGCGACCTCTTGCCTCTCTTCTTTTTTCCGGCTCCCGCCTGGGGAGCAGCAGCTTCCGCGGCGTTTTTGGCTGCCGCCCTCCTTTTCTGGCCGCGAGCCTTCCTGCTCCGCTCAGCCACCTGCCAACCCTGTTCCAGCATGGCAGCAGCGCTGAGCGTAGCAGGCGCGGTCGCGGGCGCGTTAGCCGGTGCTTGCGGTATCGTTGTGGGCACCGGCTGTGGTACAGCGGGAGCCGGCGCCGCCCTCGCCTTTTTAGTGGCGGCGGGACCCTTAGGCCCAGCCACGGCCGCCGCAAAGCTGGCCACGCGGCCTCCCTGGCATGGCAGCGGGGTGGGACTCGACGCTACTGTCGGCCGCGCGGCCCTCGCCCTGTCCGCAGCGAGCGGCGGCCGGAGAGGTGCCTCAGGAGGGAGTCTCGCCTCCACGGCCTCGATGCGCGCCTCAACCATCCGACCAACTCTGGTGAAAATGGCGCGCATAGCCTCATCCGACACGCCGTCCACTACGGGAAGTGGCATGTCCGCAGCGGGGGCAGGGGCACGCCCCGTGGCGCGAGTCAGCGCAGCAGGGGCAGCGGCAGCGTCAGCCCTCGTCAGCGGCGTCCGAGGCACAGTCGACGGCGGTGGCCCAGTTATTGGAATCGGCGCGGTCGGCGACAGCCGCGCGAACTGGAGACGCAGGTCAGCCATTTCTTTGGCCAACCTGCGGTTCTCCCTCTTCACCGCCACCAGCTCCGTCTCCAGCTTCTTATTATGCTGCTGCAGGCCTGATACCTCGCCACTGAGGCGGGCATTTTCAGCCTGCAGGGCTGCCACTCCTGACATTGGGGGGTCACTATGCGTAGCGGGCTCAGCAGCCGCCGCACTGGTGGGAGGGATATCATCCAACACCCTCAACATCCTTGCAGCCGCCGCCTCATTTGCCTGCTTACGAGCCTCGGCCTCCCGCACCTGGCTTACTGGAGACGGAGTCCCGGTCCTCGCCGCCACCGTGGCCCCACGCCCTCTGCGTCCCCTGCGTGAGGTCGCCACCTTGGGAGGAGGCATAATGTCTCCACTCCCCTCCGAATCAGATGCGGCGCTGCCACTCTTGTTCAGAGGGCGCTTCCGCACCTGTGCGGGGAGGGCCTCCTCCCTCGCTGTCTTAACTGCCGTCAGAGATGATGCGGCAGGCCCCCCGGCGGCCTGAGCGGCCGGGCTCTCATTTATGATGGACGGCCCTGCGACATTGCCGCCCTCGTCCATCGACTGCTCCGTCGCGGTGCTGCCTGCGTCAGAAACGCTGCCATCACTGGGCGAAACGCCGGCAGCACGCAGTGCATTCAGTTCCGCCCGTCGCTGTTTCGCTGTACGCCGTCTGGCGCGCTCCGTTGCAGGGGTGGGTTTTCCCCCCCGCTTCTTCTTTCGGGCCTCCTGTATCGCCGGGCCCTCGGCTAATTCGGATGCCTCCAGTGCGGAACTGCGGTCCGACGAAGCATCCCTCCCGTCTGTGCCAGTTTTGCAGTAGCCTGACAAGGCTATAGCGTGGGAACTAGGCTCCCCGTTAACGGTGGTTTTGGGCATCTCACCCCTCCTGTCTTCATCTTTATTATACGAGAAATCCATATGGTTCCCACGAGTATGGGAGAAATAAAAGGTCCACCCGGGCAGAGATCCCGATACCCGGGCAAGCGTACATTTGTATCCCAACACAGGGGGTCCGCAGGTACCCTGGCTGGGGGCGCGCTAACGACTGAACAACCCATCAGCCATGCATCCTCTCGCCGCGCGCCAGAACTTAGGATTCTGGGTGATTGTTTTATAGAGGTTTTCTTCCTCGCGGTCCAGGCGGTTAAGCCAAGACCCTCGCTCCTGAATCTAGGCCTCAAGACAAATGTCCTGAAGCAAGAATCGGGTCTACGATTTGTCGCGGTTGGCAAATGCCTGCCCAGTCCTCAAACGAATGAGTGACTGGGCCCGTCGAATTTTCGCGTCCAATACCCTCTACAATTAGAGGGCATGGAGCGAATTTGGGGCATCCCACAAACTGGGCCCCCCCTCGGGCCAGATATTTGCCACGAGCGACAATTCCAGAGAGCAGTCCAAGAAATTGTCGCTCGTGCCCAGGGTACACCACGCGGAGGTTTCTGGCGTAGTACCCCAAGATACGGGATGGTGAATTGTATTCTTACTCTGTTACCAGACGGAAAATACTATAACATAATAAAGTACAAAGTAACTGTGAAATTATTACTATTGAGTCTATTTAACTGATATTCTTTTTCTTTTTTTAAGCTATTGCATAGCTTTTATCGCGGGCTTGGCGCGACAACCAAATCAAGAAATTCCATAAAGAAAATAAAACCTCACACCCCCTTACCATGTAGTACCCCCGTACATGGTAAGCGGGTGGCGGCAGCTCGGCCGAGCGTAAGGTCGTCGACACATGCTGCGTGCGTCCGTCTCCGTGCGCACGCGCTTTGCGTAACTTTTGTGACGTAAGTCACAAAAGTGTTTTCGTGCGTTTTCTAACGGTCCCAACGATCTTCAGCGAACGACAGTGGTAATTCAAACCGCCTTTATTGTTATACATATAGTATATTTGTTTTCTTATCGGTCACCACGCTCAAAAAGTGTAACTTAAATTAATATCAAAGAAAAAATACTGCATAAATAAAAAATAAATAAATAATTATAATTGCATAAGTTGATAAAAAATGCTATGCAGTAGCTTTACCGCGGCAGTCCCCGAGTGCCACACGTTTTTTTAATGTATATGAGTCAGTAATAATAGATACTCATCGTCATTCATCATTTTAGGTCATATACGTCCCACTGCTGGACTCGATCTTTTGCCAAAGGTGGGAAAGGGGCCGTACCACGCTGGCCACACAGGTTGGTATAGACTTTTATGTCGATTTTTCCTCTTTTGCATAGGTGTTATAGACATATATCCCTTATTCGTCTTTTATTATTTCTATGCGCAAAATAGGGAGTGGTGAATTATATTCTTATTTCGTCACCACACAGAAAAAAAAAACGATAGAACAATTAAGTATAACATAAGTGTCAAATGACTACAATTAGATCTATTATATCTTACATTCCACTGTAGTTTTAAATGATAATCAGTAAAAATAAATATCAGTCACAATAAACTCATTAGGTAATTTGTTATATTAATAAAGATGATAATACAAAATTGTTTTAATACTTTGAAAGTTATATTCTAAGTACAATGTAAAACAGTTAAACTAGTGAAGTAAAGCTGTAAATAATTATGCACAAACTTTGGGAGTCTCATATAATTCTAATTTTGTACGCTGTTGTCTATTCGAAGCTCTTGCAAGTTGTGTCTACACACGATGCTAAACTTCTGACTCACAATGCCTTGCGGTTTTGACTGGAGCCAGTAAACACCGCTGCTTTAGCTTCTACAATAACGTTGCTAGTAGACTTGCTTCCGCTCTCCGGGAACTTATGCAAGTTACGAGTACTCACCTCTCGAAGACATTTTTATTTTATTCTCTTTGATATTTTTGTCGAAAACAATGAAAAAGGCGATGCTATAATTACGTGGATAACTAAAGTTAAAATGATGTAATTTTTAATATTTGTTTATTTTTGAAATCAAAATACTATTGAATTTTTTAGACTCATACTTTTAGTTAGGAGGTAGACAGACTATGGTGGGTCCTACGAATACTAACAACCTTTACATTATTACACTTGGATGTTGTAAAAAACGATTAAGGGCTTTATATCATCCTGGACCTACTTTGCCCTACAACTTATCAATGGTTACATTCACAAGCCCTTTAATTCAGGCCGGCGGCCGGCCATAAGACTATTCCCCAAAAACTTTACAGTACATTATAAGAATGAGTTGAGATGATGCTGATGATGATGGTAGAAGAAGTTAATATCGAAGAAGAGTACATATTCAGTAGATCCCAAATAGGGATGTGTCTTGGAGGGAAAATAATCGATTTTTAAATAATCGATTTTTGTTCTTTAAAATAAATCGATTATAAAATAATCGATTAATTAAAATTAAATAATCGATTATAAAATAATCGATTTTTCTCCCAACAGGATTATGATGACCTTTTCTTAATTTTTTAGGAAGTGTGTGCTTTATTTTCTAAAATAGTATGAAACACTGCACGCAGTATCGTGATGACCTTTTCTTTTTTAGGAAATTTGGCAGTGAAATAATCGATTAACTTCGATCGAATTGCGAATAATAAAAAATCGATTATTAAACATTTTTTTTATTTTAATAATCGATTGTAAAAATCGATTATTACAAAAAAATAATCGATTAATAATCGATTATTATAAAAATTGATTATTTTTTCACATCCCTAATCCCAAGTAATAGGTAGCGTGCTCCCCCAGGGCACTCACCACTGCTAATCGACCGGGCCTCTAATATGGACTTTTAGTGTAAGAAAATTCCCTTGATTTAGGACATAAAAGCTATAACGACAACGGTGTTATGATAACAATTTAAACAAATATTACATAAATAAAAAAGAAAATACAGGGCATATATTATTCGACTAAGTATACAAATATTTCCGTGTGGTGACGGAATAAGAATATACTCGTATTTCACCACCCCCTCTCTTAAATCTTGGGTGTCGTAAAAGACGACTAAGAGATACAATTTGCATATAACATTTATACAAGAGAAGGAAAACTCGAAATAAAACCACATGTCAACACATCTGACCAGCGTGGGCATAGTAGGTCAATTTCTCTCCTATTGTGGAGGAGGCTCGAGTCCAGCAGTGGAACGTATATGAGCTGACATAAAGTATAATATACCATTTAGACCACTAGCACCAATAACTTCGTGTGCCGAGTTTTATGAGTTCGATTTGAATTCGTTGAACGATGCACAAGTAACTTTTCTAGTATGGGCATTGCATACGCTCGTTTTAAAAAAATCTCCTATTTAAAAAAAATCATCATTAAGTTTTAAAAATGAATACAAAATATCGTGAATATGATCGCTGAAAAGAGTTTGAAATGTCGAGAAATTAAAATATCAACGCCGTAAAATCGGTAAAAGTAGTTTCATTAGGGTTCCGCACCCAAAAGGTAAAAACAGGACCCTATTACTGAGACTTCACTGTCCGTCCGTCCGTCTATCACCAGGCTATATCTCAAGAACGGCGATAGCTAGACAGTTGAAATTTTCACACACAATATATTTCTATTGCCGTTATAACAACAAATACTAAAAATAAAGTAAAATAAATATTTAAGGGGGCTCCCATACAACAAACTTGATTTTTTTACCGTTTCTTGCTCGATACTAATAACGGTGACAGGTAGACGCTTTAACTATTCACAAAATATTTAGTTTTATGTTCTCTTTAAATATAATTAATTAAAATAAAATAAATAATTAAGGGGGCTCCCATACAATAAAGGAGGTTTTTTTTATATATAGCTTATGATACGGAACACTTTGTGCGCGACTCGACTCGCACTTAGCCGGTTTTTTTTTTAAATACTCGCGTAAACATCAGAAATCTTATAAAAAACTTCTTAATATCAAACTTAGATAGGCAAAAGTGTTTCCAAGAATGATTCTGTTCTCTTCGTCTGTTCTCCATTCTGTTCCTAATGACTTTTAATACAAATATTTTCTTTACTAAAACTGCAGGTCGTTCTTTCGATCATAAACTAAACTAAGGTCTAGACGTAATAAAAGCTTTTAACTTTTTTGTAAATTCATATAAAATTATTCCCTTATTCAAACCTTCACTAAGATTTAATAACATTATTCAAGCCTTCCTTCGAGATTAATTTTTGAAGAAGCAACTTGCCATATAAATTATTAAGTTCGTTATTTAAAGATTTTGCTCAGATTTATATTATAGCTGAACTAATTCCATTATCCATGTTACATCTCAGTATAAGACATGAACTTATAAAACTAGATTTTAATAGACGTTGGCTCAAATATATTTATGAGGCGAATGGTTTGAGTTCGTGCATAATATATCGAATGCATAATGCAGTATTGGTGTTAGTAATATGCAAAAATATGTAAAACACAGTCACATAATTAAACATTTTCTAATATTTATTTTTAAGGTAACATTTCAAAGAAAAAGCACACATCTTGTAAAACACAATTTCTGCAGTTAAAACTAATGAAACTGCTATCACTGTATATATCCACTGATGTCAAGTAACCCTGCTCCGGTGGTCGGCCCAACGACGAAGGCGACGTGATTTTCGGGTGGGTTGCGGGAGTTGCGTGCTTAAGCCCCTCTGTCGCCCCGGACGGAGTGGTGCGGAGGCGCGCCGACCGCAGCCCACCCACAAAAAAAAAATCACTGTATATATACGAAGTTAGTACGTTTGTTAAAACCATTGCAAAGTTATTTCAATTAATAGAAAGCCGATGTCGCTGTGATAAGCTACATTTATTACATGTGAAGACAATGCTTGTTCAAAAATCGTTTATGCAATTGCAATCGTGTCGTAAAACAGGACTGAGGGATATATTAGGCAAGAAAACTCGAAATAAAACCCTACATCAACACGTCTGATCAGCGTAGTATAATAGGTCAATTGTCCTCCCATTGAGGAGGAGGCTTGAGCCCAACAGTGGGACGTATAGGAGCTGTGATGATGCTGATGATGATGGATGGCACCAAAGGAATATTACCTATAAAAATACCTAATAAAATTAGAAAATATACTAACACACATGATTATAAATTAAGAAATCAATTAATTTAATAGTGGTAGGACCACACTGATGACAGTTGTCTGTCTACAGGCGTGGGCCGGTCCGTTAGGGATAGTAACTACCACACTCTCGCAGAAAACCGACGTCCAAGTAGTAGTAATTAGTTACTGAGCTTCGTTCGGTGAGCGAGAGAGCCGGAAGCCCAACTTTCTGAGGGTGTTTGCATGTGATAGGTAGCCTCATTGTAAGCACTTACACTCCCTATAATTTTTTCGTGGTAGGCAGCGGCCTTGCAATGGTCCTTGAGCGGCAACAATACTTACCATCAAGTGTACTGTTTGCTCGTTTACCTCCGTTTGCAATAAATAACAAAAGAAATATACAGACAACATATTGTTTATTAACAGAATATTTTAATGTCGAATTATTGCAATGAATTTCCATAATTTGACATATTATTAATTTTGTTTTTAATTATCAAACATATAATCACGCCTCTTTCCCATAGGGGTGCCTACCCCTATAGAGAAACCACTTCCGTCCACTTGCTACGATCTTGACATACCACTTTCGCTTCCTCCACATTCATTAATCTCCTCATTCATGTTCTTCGGTTCAGGGTACTCCTAACCTGGCCTTTCTTAAGAACGTCCCCGATTTGATTCTGGAACGTCCACCTCGGTCTTCCTCATCCAACACTTCCGTTCACATTCGCCTTATAAATTCTCCTTGTTAGTCTCCTTTCATTCATTCTCTCTATATGGCCAAACCAACTTAACATACCTTTCTTAATCCTTGACACTACATCTACATTCATACCACAACGTTCCCTAGTCAATTTCGATTATCACTATTATATAATGTAAATTTTGTATCTTAACTGCATTTTTTAGGGCTATGGTTAACGCACCCGCCGCCTGGCTCCATCCGGGGCGACAAGGCGCTGTGCGCGGCCCCATAACCCATCGTAGCTCGTCACCTTCGTCATTGGGCCGACCATCGGCACAGAATTCCTTGTTCCTCGTGGTCGGTGAATTGGCCCGACGGAATACCCTGCGGGTACCCTCTCCTCTCGACGTCCCCTTCACGGAACGTCGATCGATCTTAATTGCATGCCGTAGGGTCGACTATGGTTAGATTAATTTTATTTTTAACACCTTATGCACCCATATTTTATAATAATAAATTAATTTATTAAAAATAAAAAATAATATCTTGTCTTAAGGGATACAGACTCGGTCCAATGACTAGCTAAGAGGTAGAGAGTCTGGGAACAATCTAAAAATAACAAGTCGCAGTAATTTAATAAATGACGTGTCCGCCGAGTTCCTTGTCGCATCTTCTCAGCTTGTGGTCGCTTTTTGATGCGGTGACAGATTATTAGATTATTTTTTTTTTTATTGCAAACGGTGGCAAACGAGCAAACAGTACACCTGATGGTAAGTGTTGCTGCTGCTCATGGACCTTTACAAGGCCGTTGCCTACCGCGAAGAAAGCGAAGTGAGTGTGAATGCGTGCATTGAGGCTCGATGAAACCAAGGGCACCACCAAAACTCTCCACACGCAATCACCCTCAGAAAGTTGGGCTTCCGGCTCTCTCGCTCACCGAATGAAGCGTAGTAACAAATTGCTACTACTCAGACGTCGATTTTCTGCGAGAGCATGGTACTGCCCCGGACGGACCGGCCCGCAGCTGTAGACAGATAACTGTCGACAGTGTGGTCCTACCACTCCTAAATTACAATTTCAAACAAAATGTAAAATTGAGAATATTTAAATGCCTCCAAGGGGTTTATAAAGAAAATGATTTAATTGAAATCATTTATGGATACCATAAGGAATAGTTCTGCGTAATGAGAAAATTCGGCATGTCAGGTGCGTATTTAGAGCATCAACTGTATATGACAATTTTTATAATGCATTCCGATTCATAGACAACACTATTTTGCCCGTGGGTGTCGTAAAAGCTGAATGAGGGCTATAATATACATATAATATCTATGCAAAGAAGGCAAACTCGAAATGAAACCCTATACTAATTTGTCTGGTCAGCATGGTAGGTCAATCAAGGCACTCTTAGTATGGAGTAGGCTTGAGCCCAACAGTGGGCTTATATGAGCTAAGATGATGATCTATACCAATAAATAAAATTGGAGTGTCTGTTTGTAATGTCAAAATAATAGGCTTTTTTTCATGCTCACACGGTTATTTGCACGACACCTATGCCTAAAATAGCAATTAAAAAATTTTTGTCTGTCTGTCTCTCTGTTTGTTCCGGGTAATCTTCAAAACGGCTGGACCGATTTCAAAAATTCTTTCACCAATGGAAAGCTATAATATCAGGGCGTAAACTAGGCTATATTTTATCCCGGTATTCCCACGGGAACGGGAACTACGCGGGTAAAACGACTATAACCTATAACCGAAGCGAAGCGAGGGCGGTTTGCTTGTAATAAATAAAATAATACATATGAAATACATCTATGAGACTTATACTGCCAATGAGGATTATTCTTTTAAACTTAAATATTGATTAAAAAGTAAGCCGCACACAACTTTTCACATTTCAGGCTTTCAGCTAAATAAATCAAAAAATCCAATTACCTCATTTGTAAATAATAAAACTAGACATGCAATAAATTTGATAACGATATACGCGGTACGAGTATATTCACCGGTATATGCATAGACGGAAAAGCTCATACGATAGGAAATTGAAAATAAATTCCTTTAAGCCTTCAATTACCTCAATCGGAAATATCGCGTTTTCAGACACATAAATATACGTGTATATGCTAACATGGTGTAACTTTTAATATGATCACGTTATGTGTTGTGAAGTTGAAGAGACTGAGGTGTCAGATGGTAATGATTGTATTATGATAATTACAATCCTGTCTTCTTTATTTTATACTAGCAACCCGCCCTCGCTTCGCTTCGGTTTTAGTCGTTTTACCCGCGTAGTTCCCGTTCCCGTGGGAATACCGGGATAAAATATAGCATAGGTTACTCCCTAATATTATAGCTTTCCATTGGTGAAAGAATTTTCGAAATCGGTCTAGCCGTTTTGAAAATTACCCGGAACAAACAGACAGACAGACAGACAGGCAGACAGACAGACAGACAAAAATTTTTTAATTGCTATTTTAGGCATTGGTGTCGTGCAAATAACCGCGTGAACATGAAAAAAGCCTATTATTTTGACATTACAACCAGACACTCCAATTTTATTTATTGGTATAGATATAAATTTCTAGCGTACGTGTATATGTCACTGAACTCCTCCTAAACGGCTGGACCGATGTTGACGAATTTTTTTTGTATGTGTTCAAGGGTATTCGAGGATGGTTTAGTCGACGCCGATATGCGCAACTCCTTCCACCGCCTTGAATGACGAAAGGACGTGGCCAAATGGACATGCGTTGGGATCTCACTGGCGCTCCGTAAAAGCGCGGAAGGGGCTGCTGTGGTTTTAGTCGGTATTCCAGTCACGCAATGGCTGGTGAGTCCCACACACTCCTCCGTCTGTCACCGGTGGGGGAGAGTGCGTAAATGCATTTCCACAGCATGAACAAAAAAAAAGGATGGTTTATACAATTAGACCCGGTAGGTGGCGCGGTTCGGGCAGGACAATAACATAACTTGAGAACGACTTTACCGATTCCGTCCATCTTTCTTTTTAATTTTTCTACTACTTTGAGAAAAGCTTTTACGGAAAAAAAATTAGAAAGTTGCACAGAAAATCAGAAAATTTAAGAAAACTTACTTACTTACTTACTAGGTATCTAGGTTATTTATCTATTCTGCAACTAAAGAGCTAGATGGATTTGTATGAATTTTTGTGAATGCATTCAAGTGGGGGCCTGGATGATTTAAATTCACAAATCAGCCCGGCAGATGGCGTTGCATTCGGTCAGTCCCTGTTGTCCATTTGAAGGAGATTTCCTTTTATTTTATTTGAACAGAACAACGTCTGTTGGGTCAGCTAGTGTATATATATATATTTCTTGTGTACGTGTGTATGTCACTGAACTCCTCCTAAACAGCTAGACCGTTATCGATAAAATTTTTGTATGTACCTATTCAAGGGATTCGAGAATGGTTTAGATTCGCAATTGGACACGGTAGGTGGTGCTGCTATCGAGTTTATTTTATTTGAACAGAACAACGTCTGTTGGGTCAGCTATTATTATAAATATAGAGTGAGGAATAGTATGGAAACTCCTGAAGATCTCAGTGGTTGATGATTGAATCGAAATGTGAGATATAACACATTAAGAAAGATTTTCAATTATCATTATCAAGGTTATTTCAAGGACAACTTTGATTTTTAAAATAAAAAATCACTATTTTTGAGCAAGGAAATCGCGGGAGTAGGAAAGTAAGAGTATACATATATGTATGTAGCAAGGTGACCGCTGAATGGGGAATAGAGTGTGAGGGAAAAGTATGGTAGCCCGGCAGATCTCGGAGAGGATTGATTTTATCGAAACATAATAAAAATACGTCAAGGGAAGTCTTAAGAATCTTGACATTATATTTGAGCTCGAATTTCAATTTCTTTGCTATTTTAAGTACGAAATTGTTTTATAAATGAGATTTTCTAAACGCGTTCTGTTTTAGAAATGTCTAAGGGTCACTTTGAACTGGACTAGTCACGGATGTAAAGCAATCGGTACCAGTTATCAGCTCAATGGTGATGGAGTGGGAATATGGTATGTTATGGAGTCAGTCGCCGTTCATCCGTCGCTCCGGACAGATTGAGCGGGATGTGCTCAGACCATAGCCTACCAAAAAGAAATCATATCAGTATGTAAATTTGCTCGATGCGAGCGATGTTTCAAAAACATCGATGTATCGTTTGCATCCCTAGTCACAGTGACATTCATAATTAAATATATCTTGAGATATTTTTTCATATTTCCATTAAATCGTCCTTCTCAAAGGTCTTCAAGTTTTCTTTCATACTTTTCGTTTCATACTTTTATACTTTTAGTCTAGAACTAAGTACTTTGCAGCTGGGAGAAGTAGGGATGTAGGTATCTGTAACACGCTTTTGGCCAATCCTACATCCACTAATTCAAAACTACTATATAAACTGGCAGATATAGCACAGCATAATATGTAGTTAAATGTGTTTACAATTATTTATTTAGCAATTATTTTGTATTGTATTATATGTTGTATCAGTTTTGTTTGTGTTGCTCGCTGCATCTGCTCGGGTAATGTGGTCGCTCAGCGACAAAACTCTCAAATAAATAAAAAAAAAATACGTTTAGTCGTCTTTTACGACACCCACGAGCAAGACAGGAGGTAGTGAATTGTATTCTTACTCTGTCACCACACGGACAATCTTTTTATCACTGTACCACTAATGTCGAAGAAGAGTTCATCAATACAACGTGGAAGCAATATCGAGAGTAAAAATATGTTTCCATAATTTGTCCCACGCAGGTACAGGGCGTGGAATAAGTATTTTCTGAGCACTGATATGCTCTTTAAATAATAATTTAGAAAAGCTCGTTTTTTATAGGAGGCAGTGGCCAAGTTGTACCTCTAGTATTATTAAGTAATGGTTTATCACTTACCGTCACATGTACTGCTTGCTTCCTAAAAACTGTATCGAGCATTCCTACAGGAGGACTCCAGTTATTCAACTGCGATCTTTTATTCTTTTGAATTATTTCCTGTGTTCTAAATTATGAAATTTAAGCCGTAGTGTCATTCATAAGAACTTTATATAAATTGTTTGTGATGGGATAATTTCATATGAAAAATACTGTCAATAGTCAAAACTGCGGAGGACTAATATTTCCAAAAAATTCCGCATGCTTCGGCAGTGAAAAACTTATCGCTAAAATATTGCAAAATAACCGTCAAATAAATTCAAAGAAAATTCACCAAAATGCTGATGTGTAATTTACCACAAATAAAATAAATATAAAATTTTTCTGTATAAAATTTTTCATTTACAAGTAAACAAATTTTATACTGGCCATACTCCATCAAGTTGATCGTTCGCTCCGCACTAAGTTATTTTCAGCTACGGTTTATGGGGTTGCAATAAAAATATCATGATATTTGACAGCTCCGGGCGATGTTCCAAAATATTTTATTGATGAAAAAGCGTTAAATTCTTTCGATTAGTTAGTACATTATGTTTTTTTTAACATATATTAAAATACATTCAAATGGCAAAAATGGTTTAAATATTTTTTTACAACACTGATAAAGACTATGGAATGAAACTTTGTGATACGTGGGACTTCATAAACACACAATTAGGGGGTTCATATACGTCCCCCACAATAGGCGGTAAACCAATTATATCAGATTGGTAAGATGGGTTGCTATAAGGTTTTATTTCGAGTTTACCTTCTCTTGTATAAATGTTATTTGCATATTATACGCCTTAGTCGTCTTTAGCGACACTCACGGGTAGGATAAGCGATAGTGAATTGAATTCTTACTCCATCACCACACAGATTAATTTTTGATAATGTATTTAATTTAATGATATCTGATGTTTACACGAGCACTACACATTGTAAATAAAACTACTTTTACGGATTATATCGCGTTTGTATTTGATTTATGATTGCCCGACGCCCCAAATGTTATACCTTAGTCCGCCCGTGACCATGAATGCTGCAAAGTGTTCGAAACGTCGGGCAATCATAAATCAAATACAAACGCGATATAATCCATAAAAGTAGTTTTATTTACAATATATAATTTAATATAAATTATGCAATCATCTGGAAAGTTTTGGTATAGAAACGCCACATTGTCAGTCCGTATCCGGGATAAGAGTACGAAACCTATCTAGTTGCAGGCATGAGACAGGGAGAAGTCATATCTCCTAAACTGTTCACCACTGCACTGTCTTCAAGCTCTTAGACTGGACCGGACTCAACATCAACATTAACGGCGAATACATCACTCACCTTCGATTAGCAAACAACATCGTCGTTATGGCAGAGTCCATGGAGAACCTTGACATAATGCTCAACGATCTCGGCAGGGTATCTCAACTAGTGGGTTTTCGAATAAACATAGACAAGATGAAAATCATGTCAAATGCCCGTGTCATTCCTGTACCGGTTCTAGTTGGCAATAAGATTCTCGAAGTTATAGATCATTATGTTTACCTAGGACAAATAGTCCAGTTAGATAGATTCAATTTCGAGAAAGAGGTCAGCCGACGAATCCAACTCAGTGAGGCAGCGTTTGGGAAACTTAAGAGAATCTTCTCGTCCAACATACCTCAGGGTCTTAAAAAACACAGGTGTACGACCAGTGTGTTTTACCAGTGATCACTTACGGCACGGAAACATGGTCCCGAAATGTAGGCCTCATAACCAAGCTCAAAGTCGCGTCAGCGTGCTATGGAACGGATTTTGCTCGGGATTTCTCTGCGAGATAGAATCCGGTATACGGAAATCCGCAGAAGAATGGATGTAACTGACATAGCACGATGAATTAGCACATCACCATATCTCTCGAACCATAAGGCATACAGACTTGAAATTTGGCAACAATATTAAACCTTATTATAACAAACCGCAGTAACAAAGTTTGTATAAGGAGAAAAAAATATCAATAAATCGATTTTCTTCAAATTCTCCAGAAATACTCTTTAGTAAAAATAAATAAACACGTATTTCAGCATTTTATTTAATTTTCACCCTCTAAGAGTATAATCTATACTAATATTATAAAGAGGAAACGTTCCTTACGAATAAACTCAAAAACTCCTGGACGGATTTCGATAATTCTTTCACCATTAGAGTGTTACAATATCCCTGAGTAGTAGGCTATATTTTATTCCAGTATACCCATGGCAATGGGAACTACGCGAGTAAGGCGACTAAAACCGAAGCGAAGCGAGGGCGGGTAGCTAGTATTATTATATAAACTAGTGGTCGCCGTGTGGTCGAAATTCGGCCATTCGTTGTAATTAATTTTTCTGCTACAATTTTTCTTTTAATTTTATTTATGTTTAATTGTAAATTGAGCAAGCTGTATTTCACACCGACGGCTGTACGCGGGGGTCATCCGGTCGATGGCCCTGTACAGCGCACCGGTGTGGGCGGGGTCCATGACCGTCCGACTTAGGGCCCTTCTGTGGCGGCCACAGAGGGTTATGGCGGTCAGGGCCATCCGCGGATACCGCACGGTGGCGACGGAGGCAGCGTGCCTATTGGCCGGGACTCCCCCGTGGGACCTGGAGGTGGAGATGCTCGCCAGACTGTATCGGCGGGTGACGGGGGTGCAAGCGGGGGGCGGTGTGGTCTCGTTAAGGGATCTCACCGCCTGGCGCGTCGACGCCCGCCGAGACGTCATTGCCCGTTGGGCAGTCCGACTGGAGAGGCCTCGGTTCGGGGTGCGAACCGTGGAGGCCTTCCGGCCGATGCTGATGCAGTGGTTGGAAAGGCGACACAGGGTGCTCTCCTTCCGACTGATGCAGGTTTTGACGAGCCATGGGTGTTTCGCCAAATACCTGCACAAGGTCGTTAGGAGGGAGAGTACACCGTCCTGCTACCACTGCGATTGCGACGAGGACACGTCGCGCCATACGCTCGAGGCCTGCGCGGCTTGGGCAGTGCAGCGCTGTGAACTCGTCGCAATCATCGGTGCGGACCTGACGCTGCCGGCTATCGCTAGGGCGATGGTCGACAGCGTCGGGAATTGGGACACGGTTGCAGCCTTCTGCGAGACAGTGATCTCGCGGAAGGAGGCGACGGATCGCCTGCTCGAGGAGCGCAGCCTCGATGAGGAGATCCGCCGCCGACGACTGGTGCGGCGTAGGTGCAACTACCTGCGCCTCATGCCGCCCTAGCTGAGGCCGTGGGTGACGTGACCGGGGATTAGTCCGTCACCCGCCGAGAGGCCGACCGCGTGAGGAAAGGCCGACGTTTTCCCCGATGGGGGAACGTCAGTCGATGGGAGGGTACCCCAATAGGGGGTATTCCGTCGGGCCGACCACTGATGTCAAGTAACCCTGCTCCGGTGGTCGGCCCAACGACGAAGGCGACGTGGTTTTCGGGTGGGTTGAGGGAGTTGCGTGCTTAAGCCCCTCTGTCGCCCCGGACGGAGTGGTGCGAAGGCGCGCCGACCGCAGCCCACCCACAAAAAAAAAGCTGTATTTCACTAATAACTAACATACGAGGCATGTCTTTTAAGTTTTGTCGTTTGAAGAAAAAACACGACTAGAACCCTATATTATTTTTTTATTGTTTTCAAAGAATTCACCACGTAGCTTAGTATACTTTTCCAATTGCTCAAACCAGTTATTATAACATTTATTCCACTCTAAAGTGGGGGTCTTCAAAATAGATGACTTGAAAACGTCGACTGCTTCTTCACCGGACTGGAACCTTTGACCACAAAGAGTTTTCTTAAATTTAGGAAATGCAAAGAAATCGTTAGGGCTTAGGTCAGGACTGTATGGAGGATGGTCAAGAATTTCTACTTTTTCCTGCTTCAAATACTCAATCATTTGACGAGCGCTGTGTGAGCTTGCGTTGTCGTGGTGCAAAATGATGCGTCGCTTTGAGTTAAATTTTCGAAGTTCAGCGATGACTTGTGGTAAGCAAACAGTGATATACCATTCTGCGTTAACCGTTCTACGATCTTCAAGTGCAATAGTCGCAATATGGCCGGTTTTCCAACGAACGTGGCCACCATCTTGTTTGAAGTGCTTCGAGAACGAACAACTTTAGTCGGCTTTGGCTCGTCTTGAAAGACCCAGATTGTAGGTTGTTGTTTGGAATCAGGATAGAATAGGATATCAGGCATAGATCCAAGATTCGTCACCACTGATGATCTCGTAGTCGTGATTTGACTCTTCTCAGTTGAACCTTTGCAGAGTTTTCTTACACCATCTGACGCGGGCCGCCTTGTGATCGTCAGAAAGCAGATGCGGTATCCAACGGCAAACTAGCTTTCTCACACAATGATGTTATATTCAGTGAAGGCGGATTTCGGGCGTCCTTCGCGAGATTTGTCACTAACACTAGTATGTCCACACTGGATTTCTAAATACCAGCGTTCGACAGTCCGCAAACATGGAGCTTCATCACTGAACACAAATGTTAACTCTTCAAAATACTGAAGCCGTGTCAGGCCTCTTTTAAAGTTGTAGAAAATTATTGCAGGAATATTTTCCTTAGAAAGATTCATTTTCGTACGTAACCTGACAGATTCCAATCGACGCTGTGACTAAACAATAGCATTAATCCCTTAGACTAATAACGTATAGAAGGATAGTGTCGATACTTCGAACGTTCGAAACATGAATCTAAAAATACTACATGCACGCAGACGATTACACACATTACACACGCACAGCACTATACAAATTATGAAATCAAATTTTGTTTTTATTAACATTAATCGTCGAAATACTTTTAAAAGTAATGTTAAAAACCTTTTTATGTTTTTCAAATGTGTTGTGACAACATTTGAATGCACAAATCGTCATAATTACATTATAATTAGGTACCTATCTATTTTTTAAGAGTTGCGTACGTACGTGCTGTACAGTGACCTTGTACATTACGGAACGGTTCCGGCGTATGCTCCATTAAGCTCCAATTGAAATGCTTCACTTTTTATGCGCGAACTTACCTTCTATACGTTATTATTCTTAGATTAATCCTAATACTTTCAACTGTTTTGAGATTCAAAATTTAAACACATTCGAATATAGAACAGTTCCAAATTCAAAATTGCCGGGAAATATGGAAACGACAGAACTTAAAAGGCATGCCTAGTATAAAGTACTAAGTAAAAATGCCTATTAGACATTGTCATCATAATTATGATTATTTGACATTCAGTTTGACCAGAGATTTTAACCGTAAAGAAAAGCCTATAATCGCGTGCATGTGTGCGTGTGTGTGTGTGGTGTAGTGTGCGTAATGCCTTTTTTAATGGATTTAATTTATTTCTAATCCATTATTATGATATACGAAATTTCAGTTTTATGCACTTCTCCTCATTATATACTTCAGGTGTGCCAAATTTCATACTTGTCCATCCACGTAATCTTCGTAAAAAGGGGGTACAAAGTTTTTGCTTCACGTATATAGACAAATTATATTACTATATAAATGATTACCAGATTTCATATTCACGGGAGGACTAAACTACTTGACGTCCAATATGTCACAGTTATTACAGAAGTTTTCTCATTTACTGAGTAGACATCTGTAGTATTATTGATAATATTGTATTAGTTATAGTATTAGAGGACAATTTCAATCAATACTTAACCGACTAGGTTATAAATTTCTGTATAAATCTATACTCTATACATACAAATAAATAAAAATGAAATGTTTGTTTGTAATGTCAAAATACTAGGCTTTTTTCATGCTCACACGGTTATTTGCACGGCACCTATGCATAAAAAGCAGTTTAAATTTTTTTATCTATTTCTTTGCCTGTTTGTTTGAGGTAATCTTCAAAACGGCTGGACCGAGTTTTATAATATTTTACTACCAGGTAGTCTATATAAGGAGTAACTTAGGCTATATTTTAGCCCGGTATTCCCACAGGAACGGGAACTGTGTGGGTAAGGCGACTGAAACTAAAGCGAAGCAAGGGCGGGTTGCTAGTCTATACCAATAAATAAAATTGGAGTGTCTGTTTGTAATGTCAAAATAATAGGCTTTTTTCATGCTCACACGGTTATTTGCACGACACCTATGCCTAAAATAGCAATTAAAAACTTTTTGTCTGTCTGTCTGTTTGTTCCAGGTAATCTTCAAAACGGCTGGACCGATTTCAAAAATTATTTCACCAATGGAAAGCTATAATATCAGGGCGTAAACTAGGCTATATTTTATCCCGGTATTCCCACGGGAACGGGAACTACGTGGGTAAAACGACTATAACCTATAACCGAAGCGAAGCAAGGGCGGGTTGCTAGTACAAAATAAACGTTCAAACTGCACTGATGGCGTAATGGTTAAGGTACCGATTAACTGTGTCAGAGTCGCAAGTTTGAATCTCAAGCAGGATAAAACTTGGCGCCAGCCACAAATTGTTATTCTGAGTCTGGATGTAATTTGTGTTACCTAATTATGTTTGTAAAGTCCTCTGCAATACAAGGACTATGTCCTTTGTGCAGGGTGTTGTCTTCAAAAAACAAATAAAAATGGCATAATTGAATATTTGGCAGTCAATAAAATTTTATATAAGTACTAGCTGACCCAACAGGCGTTGTTCTGTTCAAATAAAATAAAAGAAATCTTCCTTGAAATCGATAGCAGTGCCACCTACCGGGTCCAATTATGAATCTAAACCATTATCAAATCCTCTTGAACACACATATAAAATTTCATCAGCATCGGTCCAGCCGTTTAGGAGAAGTTCAGTGAATATATATTTCTTGTGTACGTGTTCATGACACGTACACAAGAAATATATATTAAAGATTTCTCTTGCCCGATTCACAGTTCATAGACATAACTACACTAATGCCACTAGCATGATCTTGTAGGTCCATTTTCCTCCCAATATTGGAGGCCCTACCCAAGCAGTAGGATATATATAGAAAGAAAGAAAGAATATAAGATTTATTGGACACTATAGTTACATACTTGACTTACGAATATACACAAAATGATATAAAAAAACGAAGACGAAAAAATATTAATAACTAGCAACCCGCCCTCGCTTCGCTTCGGTTTCAGTCGCTTAAACCCGCGTAGTTCCCGTTCCTGTGGGAATACTGGGATAAAATATAGCCTATGTTACTTCCTGATATTATAGCTTTCCATTGGTGAAAGAATTTTTGAAATCGGTTCGGTGGTTTAAGCGTGAAAGCGTTACAAACAAACAAACAAACAAACATCCTTACTTTCGCATTTATAATATTAGTAAGGATTATAATAATCGTAGTATAACAATTGAAATTCTAAGTATTAGTGCCCAAAAGGCTCAGCATATGCTACATAAACTTGCACTGATTTTAGCAAGTTACTTCAAATCGATCGTTTTATTTCTTCGTTAGAGTAGGGAACCGAACCTGTAGATACAGTTCACACATACAGCCACATTCACCATCGAACCAGCGACCAACCGGGACATCAGCCGACTACAACACATTTGTCTGGAGGCCCGTCCCGCACAAATTTATTGATAAATCTTTATTTATAGCACTGCGCTATAACAAAGACAAGACGTTTACGACGATGCTAGTCTTCCTTTATCAATAAGCCAAATATGACATAGGTATGTAATAAATCCGGTGGTCGGCCCAACGACGAAGGCGACGTGTCACGGGTGGGTTACAGGTGTACGTGCTTACGCCCCTCTGTCGCCCCGGACGGAGTTGAGCGAGGAGTGCGCCGAACGTAACCAAATCCAAAACAAAAAAAACAAAAAAAAATGCCTAACTAATCTACTTAGACTATAGTTACAGTTCACAAGAAATACATGTCGAAAAGAGTTAGAATTAGATTCATAAATTATTCAACAACGACAAATAGATTCATAAAATATTCAAAATTGTGAATACAATAATAGCAGCATTTAAATCAAACTAACACTGTATTATAATCAGCAGCTTCAAAAGTCTGAAATGATCAGAAGAACACGGAGTAAAATACCAAATAGTATGCTATTTGGTATATTTATTTCACTCAAGTTTTGCAATTAAAATTTAAAAAAAAAAGGAACTATATGTATGTAAAAGATATAAGTCATGGAAAATGAAAAAAGACAGTTGAAATTTACACAAATTATTTATTTCTGTTGCCGCTATAATAACAAATACTAAAAACAAAATAAAATAAATATTTAAAAGGGACTGCAGTACAACAAACGTGATTTTTTTGCCCTTTTTATAGATAATGGTATGGAACGCTTCGTGCTCGACTCCGACTCGCACTTAGCCGGTTTTTTCAAAATACTTCTGTAAGAATACCACTTGTATATAAAACCTTACATCGATCATTAAAACTATTAGGCTGACATTAATACGCTCCAATAAATTCTTGAGCAATTACTCATTAGTAAGTTTTACGCATGTATTAACTTACCTTTGTTGCTGTTCAAAGTTGGTAACCAAAGGGTTTGCAGGAGTCAAGACCTTCTGTAGGTGGAGTGGCACCAAAGGGTCACTAAGCAAGGAAATGTCAAAACCACACATCAATATTAAGTCATTAAGTTGGGTTTGTTTATTTAACACACGACAACTTTGATAACGTTCAAGTGAGATGTTGACTTCTCTGGTTTAGCTACGGGATTAATCAAGGGTGTTATATAGTTACTACAAATATACATATGTACGTACACACAAATGATAAAGTCCTTTGAAGTATTTTCTGTTCACCATTTTGGGTGTAAATAAAATTAAACATGTTTGGACGTCACTAATTTTTTTTTTGTTTTTAAGAGTAGCCAATAGTAGTAGCAATAGGAGTATACTGAGGATATTATGCATAACTTTTTAAGTCATTTTAAAAGTGAATGACTTAAAAAAATTAAGTCCTTTTGTTGAGCTCAGGCCTACCCCACAATGGCAGGGAAATTGACCTACTATTGAAAAATATGATCTTGATTTCATGAAAATTGAGCCGGCGCATTTGGTGGTGTCCCCTGTCCCGTTTAAAATACATTGAAAAAAACTTTTACTTTTTATTCATTGTAAATCATCGATTTTTTTTCCAATTTCCCTCTTCGTTATCTTGTAGAAAATTGAATTTTCTAAAAAGGGTTCGCTTCATTTTTTCGCTAAAACGCACAGGAAAAAAGTTACAAGGCTTTAAAAAACGAATATCATATAAAGTCAAAAAAGTGCGTATCAATAGCATAACAACACTGGACTCCACCATGCACCAGCTCAATTTTCAAGATATCGAGATCATATTTTAGTAGGTTTTTTTCTAAAAAAGAAACTTTCTAGATGTAGTTATTTAAAAAAAAAAAATTCTGACGCACTCTAATGTTTATATATACCAAATGTTATTTTTTAGCAAATGTTAAATGGTTATTTTTTTTGTCTGTATCTATGTTCTAATCTCTAAAACTCCTTCAAGAATTATCTGCGGATTTTATTCACAGATTAATCTTAGCTAGGTGTAACAATTGGTTGATTCAAAATTGATTTCAGTGAAAAAAATATAGACAAAGACAAATGTCATTCAGCAGTAGTTACGTACCAACACGACATTTCACGCAGAAAAGGTCGCGGGCATCAGCGACTATACAATATTTTCAGACCGTTTCCATTTACAGATGACGAAGTTAAATATCGCTGTAGCTCAATACCTTCGTTAAAAAATTCATGTAAATTGTTGCAACAAGTTGCTTTAAAAAACAATTCCTTGTATCACGGATAATCTACAAGTACAGAAATGGAAGGCACAAATTATTCTATATTAAGCTATCTGTACAAAAGCGTAAATAAAACGTATGATTTACTTGGACATGGTTCTTTCGTTAAGACTGTTTTAACCAACTTCGAAAAAGTAGGAGATTATCAATTCGTCGCAATTTGTTTGGTTTTTTTTTATAAATGCTCATCGATTACTTGAAGATGCTTGGGGACTTAGATAGGGTAGTCTTTACAGGTGGTCCATGATCATTAGGTCTGGCGCTGATGATGAGATCCTGAAAAAACAAGTGTATCATTCAAATTATATATGCACACTTGAAGTAATTTGCGTATATTTTTATAATGTGGCTACACTTTTGTAGCGTAGCACAAAAAAAAAAATTAACATAAAACACCCTTCAAAAATACCAAGAAAGGAAGAATAATATCTTCTGAATTCGGTGCCTTAAAGTAGAAGTTCGAATAGGTTAGTTGTTAGAAGGCATAGATTTAAAAGGTATTGTTTTTTGCTCTTTAGTTTTTGAGTATTATTTAGGCATTATTTTTTTACTTAAAAATAATATAGTAAGCACAGTCTACATTATTTTAAGCAACTATTACCAAAATCGAAACTTAATTGTTACTAATCCCAATGGTAGTCAACAAAATAACATTAATTATTAAGTCATGAAGTGATTTACAAACTAAACTTTTCACGTGAACAAAAACAACAGAACATAAATGTAGGTAAGGTATTTATGTTGTACGAGTAGGAACTGTAAACATGTTGACTGATAGATTTGTTTACATGACCTGTCAGCCCTATCATTTGTGGACTCGCAAGTTCTACAACAAAACAATGGTTTTTGTATTTACATTTCACGTTTGGAGTGTAGAACATTGTAAATATTAACTGTTTCTGAAGTCATAATAAAATTAATGTACTATATTTAGTGTAAGAATACATTTCATCACCCCTTTTCTTGTCTGTGAGTGTCGTAGAACATGACTAAGGGATATATATGCATATAACATCCATACAAGAGAAGGAAAATTCGAAATAAAACCCTATATCAACACTTTTTTTTTATGGGTGGGCTATGGTAAGCGCACACGCGGGCCCATAACCCACCCATACCCCCATAGATTGACCCGGACCAACTCCATCTGGTACCATTTGGGTCAACGATTACATTCCCAAGGAGGGTTGACGTCAGGCAGGCGGCCGGTCATAAAAGTCATTGCCGAAACTTTTTGCAATATGTCAAAACAGATGACATATTGCGTCGACCCCAAGTAATTGGGATAAGAGCAAGATGATGATGATGATGATGACTATAAGTTACCTAAATAACTATTATAATTTTAACTCTTCACTAATAATTCATCATCAGCATATTCACTGATATATGCATAAATCATATGCATATATCATTGACATTTGCATATGTACATGTGCTTCATCTAATCACTGAATAATAAAAAACATCATTGTCTATTTCTTTACTATCCCAATATTCACCACACTCCTACTCTCATTCTTATTACTTACTACTACATTACTACTAACTATTTTAACACATCATCCTACTTCTTCCTTCCTTATCAATTAACTTCTCTTGCTATAAATTAGTCTGGCTAATAAAGGTCTCTGATTATGTCAGAGGAGCATTTAAGCCCAAGTCCCCTAATGATTTGGAACTAAAACCTGAACCCACCCATACCCACGTCGCCTTCGTCGTTGGGCCGACCACCAGTGCAGAGTTAATTGTCGTCAGTGGTCGGCCCGACGGAATACCCTTTCGGGTACCCTCACCTCTCGACGTCCCTGTCCCGGGACGTCAGTCGCCGTCGCGCGGTCAGCCTCTCTGAGGGTGATGGACTAAAATCCCCGGTCCGGTCAGCCGCGGTCTCGGCTAGGGCGGCATCAGGCGCTGGTACCCGCGTCTGTGCCACAACAACACGTCTGATGAGCGAAATATAGTAGGTCAAGTTTCTTCCTATTACAGAGGATGGCTCGAAGCCCAAAAGTGATGTACTCGTATATGACCTGTGATGATGCTGATGAATGAAATTAAGATAGCTTAGCGTTTGTGTTACATAAAAAAAATGTCTATCAATGTATTTATGATATTTTAAAGATAATGTTTTAAAGGAAATTCTAAGCAATAAGTTGTAATGTATTCGCTAAAAAATTAAATGAACATTTGATGTGATATATGTGGTATGGGCAGAGAGAGAGAGAGAGAGAGGGGATGAAAGTAATGTTGTGAGGAAAATTTTAAGTATGAATGTTGAAGTGGTATGTGAAGATCAAAGATAAAATGTATGGACTATCCATGGATTAACAGGGAGTTGGGATTGCGTTGATCCCAAGTAATTGGGCAAAGTATCTGGAAGATTCTAGTGATGATAATTACACTAAAATATATAAGCTAACCTTTTTAAACGCATTAAAGGTGAAGCGTAATAGCGTCCCGTACCATGCGTAATGGAATATAAGACAGTCAAATGCTTTGTGCTAGCTACAAAAAATCTGAATATAGGAAATAATTGTCTTAGTAAATTGCATTTTTGTGAAGTTCCTCGTATAACAAGAATTGATTCCTTAGTGTGTCTTGTTTTTTTTTTTTAATAGATTATATTTCACCAAAAATCCTTATATTCACCCTTACCGAGGCTGCCCTTGCTGAGACCGGGGTTGACCGGACCGGAGATTATTCCGTCACCCGCAGAAAGGCTGGCGGGGGGCGGTAATACGGCAGGTTATGGAGTCGCGGGCCGCCCACTAGCCGTATCGGACGGGACACGGGACAGAAAAAAACATCGATAATCAGAATATATTTATGTATTTGTGTCAAATTACTCGTCTAGACCGTGTTTGAATTTTAATACAGTTAGAATACAGTAGCCGCCCCTTCATATTCTGGGAACATCATAAACATTATCTAAGAAATGTAACTACATATTACAATTACAAATAAAGAAGGCAAACTCGAAACAAAAACATATGCCTACTCATATGCCTAGTGCGATGTAAAGGGTAAATTTTCTGCATCTTGAAGCTTGTGCTCAGTAATGGGTCGTATAAAGATGGCAAAAAAGAGGAAGACGTACCTAGAGACGATTTGGAAAAATCAGCCATGACGGTCAAGACGGTACATCAATGACCACAAAAACGTGCTCAAGGTCAAAGGGAAGACCAAATTAAGACTATATGGCCTTAATAGTTAGCATCGGACTTAAAATACAATAAGGAGATACTAATAGTATGTATATTTTTTCATTATATCTCGTTTTTTATTAACAAAGCTCCTTTTTTTTAGGGGTCAGCGCACCTGCCGCTCTTCTCCGTCCGGGGCGACAGTGGGGCCGCGCGGCTTCATGACCCACCCGTGACACGTCGCCAGCGTCGTTGGGCCAACCACCGGTGCAGGGTATATTCAGCTATCCTAAAAGTATCTTCTTTTAACAGAGATGAAGACATGAAGTTAACATATGATCACGTTAATGTGATCATATAAATCAATTTTACAATTCCCCTGTCAAATACTATTTCTTCTTATTGAAATACAAGTTATAGTATTTTCAGTACCTCTAAAAAGAGTTATAGTTTAAGTTCTATTAAAATAGCGATATTTACATTTTAAATACTTGAATTGATTTTTTGGAATTGGTTAAGAAATTTTTGAGAACAAGTACGAAATCTGAAACATGAAACTAATACATCTATATATATAAAAGAAAGTCGTGTTAGTTACACTATTTATAACTCAAGAATGGCTGTACAGATTTAGCTGAAAATTGGTGGGGAGGTAGTTTAGAACCAGGAGACGGACATAGGGTACTTTTTATCCCGTTCTTCTTCTTCTTAATGGCAATGAGCTATTTTTCACCCCGTTCGATCGCGTTCCCGTGTGACGTGACATAAAATGTCAAATAGATTTTTTGTTTCTGTTTGTCCATTCGGACAAGCAAAGGGATCAAAGCCCATACAGCCAAGTCTGATACAATTTTATTCATATTATTTAACATTTCTGTATATAGAATAGCTTATTTATAGTCATGTCCGTCAGTAAGTTAAGTTGTTACCATTATTTAGGCGCTGAAAACCTAATTAAATCATTTCTCTGGGAATTTCGGTAGAATATGAAAATACACGTAAACCACTCCTATACATTCACCACACTTCAGCACCTTAACTGTATTATATTACATAAAATATCAGCAGTATTATTCAATATAGCTAGAAGACACTAAAAAAAATGAATATAATACAAGAGCTTAACATGACATTTCCATATTCGCGCCGAAACTCATGTCAAAGAGAACACAAGTCACTATGAAACGTAGGATAACAAAAAAGGAATTTAATATGTAATAACAAAATGCAAATGACAACTTAACGTAATTTTGTCTATAGTTAAGTATGATTGAAAATTTGATAATTATAATTTTGTCAGAAATCAATAATCAGTAATTTGGATTCTCTTTGAATCATCATTAACAATGCCGTGACCAAGACGATCATATCTTACCCGACAAAGTCGTGATGGTTCTTCTATTAGAGATTATATATTCGCCAATTTAGAAAATATATTTACGAAAAAAAAAATTAAGTCGGTACGAAGTTTGCCGGGTCAGCTAGTATTTAATATAAAAATAATATATCTCTATCAATACAAATCCCTATGATGACGGAGTAAAAATATAGTTCACCACCCCCATTCCTGCCCATCACTAAAAAACGACTAAGAAATACAATATTCATATTACTTATATGCAAGACAAGGAAAACTCCAAACCGTATACCAATTACGAAATTAACATCGCTCCTATTTTAAGATCTCAATGATGATGGCATTTTTGCCAATCGTTTTTTGACTTAAGAAGTGAAATTAAAGAAAGATATTTCAATTCAATAATTCTTTTTAATCAATATGGTTTCAAGCCCTTCATATGATACCTTATTCAGATTTCCCACCTACACACAGCATATACAGTGTCTAAATCAAAATATCTATAACATTAAACTACTTAGGAATACAATTTAAAACATATAACATTCATGTAAAATTCCATTTTCAGTACATGAACTGTACAATGAAATAGCAAATATAATGATTTCAACTATCAAATATGTACTACCTTCACACAAACTATCTAGTTTGGGTTCGCCTCATACGATTAGCTTAAGCAAATTACAATAGTTCTATAACACTGTTCAGTAACACGCCACTTGAAATTGTTTTGTAAATTTTACATAACATCCCATTAAAACAGTAGGCGAATAGAATTCGGTTACTATAAGGTCATCATATTTTAGTGGTTTATACGAGAGACTTTTACTATAATCGAAGGATCATGAATTTAAATCCCACGCTTGGCAATCTCCTTTATTTTTAATTTCAAGTTAATCTACCTTTAATGTATAATTTGCCACCCCATTTCATACTCGTGTGTGACGTAAAAAACGATGAAGGAATACAATATGCAAATTACACAAGCGTAAGATGGAAAACTCGACATAAAACCCTATATTTTTTTTTTTTTTGCGGTGGGCTATGGTCAGCGTACTCCCCGTCCAGCTCAGTCCAGAGTGACGAAGGGGCGGCGGGCGGCTCCATGATCCACCGTAGCTCGTCGTCTTTATCGTTGGGCTCACCACCGGTACCCAGTTACTTATCCTCCGTGGTCGGCCCGACGGCATACCCTGCGGGGTACCCTCTCCTCTCGACGTCCCTTGCCCGGGGGGTCGGTCAATGTCGTGTGGTTAGCCTCTTTGCGGGTAACGGACTAATCCCTAGTCTGATCACCCGCGACGACATAAAACTCTATACCAACACGTCTTGTTAATTTCACTCACACAGAGATTTTAATTTTTTTATTTTCTCCAAATGTCTAATGTCTAAAAATATTTTTTGATTGGAAAGCCCTTTCGAGTCTGTTTTAATTAAATTGACATAATCATTGTCATATTTTTGGTTTAAAAATATCCAAAATATAAACTTTAAACAAAACTTTAAAAATTATAAGCATTGACTCAGGGCTGTTGCCTGAAGAGCAAGCACTACTTTCAATCCTCATGATTCTAATATACCTCTTACATTTCATTCAGATTGGTTATCATTTATATCGACGTAATAAAGCATCCATTGTATTATGATAATTATTAAAAGTGTTATAAAATAAATAATAAGAAAATAATCCACCGCCACTGGGCAACGTGCTGAGAATGCTTGCAGCATTGCCAAATTGGATAAAAATCTTTAATTACTTTGCTGAATAAAGGCACTTATTGTCACGTAATGCCTCAGCGGGATGCGTAGTTGCATCTTTAAAAACTGTTCGTATGGTGTCCACAGGCTCTTGGAATATCAATACTCAAAGCCTGAAAAATGCGTTCATGATCTGGGAGCACGACAGTCCCCCCCGCCAAGTCGAGCAAAAACGCAAAACTGCCGTAACATACCTTTCTCGAAGCAATTCAGCCCATTTTCGACCCCCTATAACTTCGTTGTGAATAAAACTAGAAATCCGGTATAAGGCCAAGTCAATCTGTTTATTTAAAACATAAAATATATTTAATATTTATATGATCACTATAAAAGGTTCTTAGGTTAGCTAATTACATAATAACTTAAGACAGAAGGCCCCTTAAGTAGGGACTGAAAATATTAACCGACTTGATATTACATGGATCTCACAACTTTTTATAGTAGAAGAACTGAGTTGCGAGAATTGGTTTATTTACAAGTTATGTTTTTGATGACATCTGATTTTACTGCTGAATCATACCTGTTATAACTTCAGCAAACATGTGATGATCCTAGAGTGTCGACGCATGTAGCATCCTACACTAATGTCTGACCCATTTCCTCCAAAATATGAATCATACCGTCGTCTCTTATCATCAGAACGAACCACATCAGTAACACTGCACAAAGGAAACTGAGCCGGTTGACAGCAAAGCCACACTAACAACAGTCAGGACCTCTCTGTAAGCTTCTAAAGCTGACAACGGCGTACATATACCTCATGTATGTTTAATACAATAAAGTACATTTTTATGGTCCAGGTCACACTCTCGCAGAAAATCGATCTGAATAGTAACAAATTATTACTGCACTTCCTTTGGTGAGCGAGAAAGCCCGATGCCAACTTTCTGAGGGTGTTTCCTTGTTGGGGTTTTAATGGTGATGACTTTAGTATCGCCGAACCTCATTGCGCACATTCACACTCCATTCAGTTCTTTCACGATGGGCAGCGACTGGGGATGCAAATATCAAAAGTAAAAACATCGATGTATCGATACATCGATGTTTGATAACAAACATCGATGTACAAAAAACATCGCACTGAAAACATCGATGCATCGAAACATCGATGATTTTTAGAAATCTATGCGATGAGCTTTTTAGCCCAATCAAACATATTTTTTTTTACATGAAATACCAACATTTACGTGATGTCAGGACTTTTTCTTTGCAGGCTCTGCTAAAAGTACCATACATTTTAAATCATGCAGGTAAAACATTGATGTTAAAACATCGTATAAAATAACATCGATACATCGATGCTGGTGCTTCGCCAAATACCTGCACAAGGTCGTTAGGAGGGAGAGTACACCGTCCTGCCACCACTGCAATTGCGACGAGGACACGGCGCAGCATATGCTCGAGGTCTGTGACGCTTGGGCAGAGCAGCGCCGTGAACTCGTCGCAATCATCGGTGCCGACCTGACGCTGCCGACCATCTCCCTGGTGAACTGGGACGCGGTCACAGCCTTCTGCGAGGCAGTGATCTCGCGGAAGGAGGCGGCGGATCGCCTGCGCGAGGAGCGCAGCCTCGATGAGGCGATCCGCTGGGGCGGCGTAGGCGCGAGTACTTGCTGCTCATGCCGCCCTAGCCGAGGCCGCGGGTGAAGTGACCGGGGAATTAGTCCGTCACCCGCTGGGAGGCCGACCGCGTGAGGAAAGACCGACGTTCTCGCCGAGGGGAGACGTCGGTCGATGGGAGGGTACCCCAAATAGGGGGTATTCCGTCGGGCCGACCACTGATGACAAGTAACGCTGCTCCGGTGGTCGGCCCAACGACGAAGGCGACGTGCATCGTGGGTGGGTTGCGGTTGTGCGTGCTTACGCCCCTCTGTCGCCCCGGACGGAGTGGTGGGGGAGCGTGCCGACCGCAACACAACCCCAAAAAAAAAAACTGACTCAATATGCACTTTACTTTCATAACATATATTGCAAAAGTTTTTGTCAGTTTTAAAACCACCCTGTCTGCCTGAGATCAACCTTCCTTAAGAATATATTTGTTGACCAGACGACATTAGATAAAATTGGCCTCGTTCTATGTAAACATTTTACTCGTCTTGTACGACACCCACGAACAATGTTAGGTTTGGTAGCATTCGTAGCAACTACGATACGTTACTGTAATTTATATAATAATGTATCGTCGTATATCCATATCATATAAAGTATCTATCCCTATTTTAATATGAATGGGTACATAATATGTGTTTAGAAGCAATATTCTAATCAAAACGACAGTAGGCCAGCAAAATTGGCTGCTAACACGCCACTTACAAAATAGCAGAGCGTGTTCTGCGAGTTTGGCACAAGTCAAGCCACTGCCTCTAATTAAAGGGGGATCAGATGTAGCGGTTACATACCCTCAGTACTCCACGTTGCCGCTTTTGGTATGAAGCCAACAAGCTTCTTGTTTAAACGATTCGCTAGTTAAGTTTTATGCTTTTATTTGTCACTACATTTTGCCCGTAGTTGCATACGTGGATTATTTTTTGGGAATATCAGATTATTATCTTTCCATGAATAATAATGTAGTATCTAACGCCATTTTATTGTCCTATTTCTTAGATTAATATTGACTGCTTTATACATAAACGTTATATGTATAAAGCTCGGTTAGTCATGACGGTCGGTTTAAAATGTAACAAATGAATAGTGCATTCATATTTGCCACAAATGCTTAAAAAGATTTCACGTTCATTGCTCGATTATTTATTTAGGAAGTGAAAGCTTAACGAATAAACGAACTCAAATTCAAGTTTAAGTTTTTATATTAGGATGGCTCGGCTATTTAATGTTTGAGTTCAATTCTTTCAAGTGTCAGCTTTTGATTCGCAACAGTTTCATCAGGTATTGTGATGAAACGAATGTATTTTTCTGACTTCCTTGTTATTTATTACATACCTTTTTTTTTTGAGTGGGTTGTGGTCGGCGCACTCCTTGCACCACTCCGTCCGGGATGACAGATGGGCGTAAGCCCACACACCCGTAACCTACCCACGATGCACGTTGCCTTCGCCGTTGGGCCGACCACCGGATTTATTACATAACTATATCATATTTGGCTTATTGATAAAGGACCCATCGTCGTAAACGTCTTGTTTTTCTTATAGCGCAGTGCTATAAATAAGGTACATATAAAGATTTATCAATAAATTTCTTTACAAATTGAAGAATTACTTACAAATTGAGAAGCTAGGTGAGTCCTTTTCAGCCATCCTAGCATATCCATCAATACTCTCATTTTATGGGAATCGGGCCCCATTTTATAGGGCCCTTCTTTCCTGGTTCACGCTGCAGTGTTGGCTTAGCTACAGACTACGCAATCACAATATAAGATGACAGTTAGTATTTTTGGCGGATTTACAACATTGAAAGCACAACAGTTGGAGGAAAAAAAAAACAAAACACAAGAAAGAAACACAACAAACACAAACGCAGACAACGTTTATTCAAATCGGTTCAGCTGCTTAGGAGGAGTTCAATCATATACGTACGTTTATTTTACAGGTTAAGAAGTATAAATATAAAATAATAGAATACTCGCGTAATCATTAGAATTAATTATTTAGTTCCATAGATATAAAATTGATAAATGATACAATTATGACTTGTTACTGACCTCGTTCTGACCTTTACGTAAGATTTAAAAGTATGGCCGTGCTATTAAAACTTGGAACGCAAGTGTAGGTCGTTAGAGCTGTGTACTATTGCCCTGGCATGCGGCACTACACAAGATCGAGACGTGCCTCTAACTACACTAATGGGAGCAATATTATTCACTTAAGTGCGAACTAGTACGGAGCTTTATGACTTCTCAAAGTATTTCCGTCGAATATCTGAGCTAAAATTAATGCTTTGCGTATTTGTCATAATTATTATACGAGTATAACTATCCGTGTGGTGATGGAGTAAGATTATAATTCATCGCCTCTTTTCTCTTCCATGTCGTATACAGATGTAGTATACAGATATGCTATATAAGAGAAGGAAAACTATCAGTACGCCACACTAACCCGCCTGACCAACAGCGTACTATAGTAGAACAACTGCCGACCGTCAATAAGTGGACCAGTCGAAAGGAAAAAAACCCGTACGGCCAACCCAACTACTCAATCAGTACCGTCTGGAAGATCTCGACGGTGCGAACACTGCCCAACGGGCAATGATGTCGCGGCGTGCGTCACCCCGCCATCGCCAGGCGGCCGTCTCGCTGTGCGAGATGGATGTATTTTACTTAAGGATAGAAAGGGTCACAGGGTAAAATTGTTTAAGGCATCAAGTCACCTTATCCTGGAACTGATTATTAGTATAAATATATCTTGGAAAAGTTAGCGAGACAATAAATTATAATCATTGATTGTAAAGATCTTTTACGTATATTTTATAATATAATTTCGAATTTAGCTCAATTCATATAGAAAATAAATAACTTCTAAAACTGTAAAACTTAGTGATGCTGTCTTTTATAAGAGTCATATAAAGTGAAAAGAATCTTATTCTAGCTTCTATAATACATTCATTTTAGTTAATTATAAATGACGTGCTATTATAAGTAAGTTAATTATAATTTAATCCAGCAATTATAACTACGCCACGCACTAGCTCTACTTGTTTTCCAAGCTTAAATTATGGTAGCCTAAATAAACAAAAATATTAATTGTGTATTACACTGTGTTATCTTTTTACGCGGATATAAATCAAATGGAAAAGTGTAAAGTTTCGCCGGATATTGAACTTGCTTCATGAACTTTAGTCATAAACCTTTGTTATTGGGTTCATTACCTCGGGATTACTTTAGTCTTAGTTAGTATATTTAAACAAACATTGGAGATTTAATGAGGTACTTGAGCTGAAAGTTAAGTGGATTTTTTCATCACAAATTTTAAGAAATGGGAAACGCTCAAATTTCACGTTAAAAGTAAATTTAATCACATATTTTCAAGGGGCTTATAAAAGTTTTTTAACACCTGTCGTTCGTTATAATAAGGGCCCTAATTGACCCTATTTGATAATGAAATATGAATACAAGCAAACAATGATGTCAAAACTTTCTTCTGCGTAAATGTCATACAAGACAAATTATCACCTTAAACGGCGATCATTGATGGCGAATGATATTGTATAGGTTATGCTACTTTAAGTAACAAGCAAGTTGCGATACGACGTACAGAACATTTAGCAGAATAATGGAGTGACATAAGGGGAACGCAAGCATTGTAAGTGTATAGTGGCCATCGCTGCAATGGCTAGTCGAGACGTGACTTGGCTATCGCAAGGCCTGTTTTGCACCACAAGTCATTCCGCAAATCACAATACTGTGACCGTAACTTGGTATATTATATTTTTTTACATTAGGACGTATTATATAGGTACGCCTTTGTAGGTAGGCAGGAGTGATATGCCGACTCTTGTAATGAGTTATCGTGTACCTGCTAAAATTTCCGTTTACCTTTCGCCAGGGGAAGAGAGTTACCTGACGCTGTCGACCATCGCCAGGGCGATACTCGGTAGCATCAGGAACTGGGACGCGGTCACAGCCTTCTTCAGTCTCGCGGAAGGAGGTGGTGGAGCGCGCGCGCGAGGAACGAATCCTCGACGACGCGAACTGCCGCCGGCGACTGGGGCGGCGTAGGCGTGATTACCTGTGCCTGATGCTGCCCTAGCCGAGGCCGCGGGTGACTGGACCGGGGAGTTAGTCCGTTACCCGCCGAGAGGCCGACCGTGCGACGAAGACCGACGTCCTCCCCGAGGGGGGGACGTCGATCGAGGAGAGGGTACTCCTCAAGGAGTATTGCGTCGGGCCGACCACGGATGATAGGTCACCCTGCACCGGTGGTCGGCCCAACGACGAAGGCGACGTGTCACGGGTAGGTTACAGGGCTGCGTGCGCTGCCCCTCTGTTGCCTCGGACCGAGTCGGGTGAGGAGTGCGCTGACCATAGCCCACCCCCGAAGAAAAAGGGGAAATGAGTTGGTCCAACATATTCTGTTCTTTATTCTGTTCTTTACCCTCGGTATGGTTTTGGCCTCTGTTTTTGATTCTTCCCTCTAATTTGGAAAAACTGCTCCTAAAAGATTACGTTCTCTCCCTCACGCAACTCAACATAAACCACAGATTGTCTATCACAGGTTAGTAACCTGCGTAGTAGATAAGGCAATTTGATGCTTTTTTAAGTTAGGTGAACGTCAACGCTTTTAATTAATGTGCTTTATTATCAGGGATCATATCCTTGAGACAGCGGAGCGGGTTAGAGAGGAACTGTTCTACCATGATATACTTCGCCGCCGGCGGCGTCGGGCGGCGTAGGCACGAGTATCTGGACCGGGGATTAGTCCACCACCTGCAAAGAGGTCGACCGCGTGAGAGCGGCGCACCTCAGTAGCACAGTTATTGTTGCCGACGTCGACTGGAATGGTATTCGAAAGGATGATGGAAGGGAATACGATGGGTTATAGGATCGAACATGACCCTTTTATTCCTTTTACACTGGAACAGAACGACTGTCTGTCGGTCTGGTGTCTGTAAATCATAGTATACACCAAAAAAAAAAGAGATTATATCTTTACATACCATCACATGTTATGTTTTTATTGTATTTCCTTTGTTTGACGACGGGCATGCAGCCCATTTTCTTATGATAAGTAGTAACCTATCATCAGAAAGGCTTAACGCTTATAGATTTCATCAATACCACAGATAAAACCAAGTAAGTCACTTCTTATGGAATGTGCAGGATTGAAGGGCACGAAATGAAGCTAAAAGGAGAGAGTAGAGGTTTAGTCCTACGGCTGCCTTACGATGAACGAAAAATAAAATTGGTAATGCCTAGATGTTAATTTTCATCGAAAGTGTGGTACTATACTAGATTAGACGCTTTATTAATGCTTGCAGGTCGAAAGCTTCAGTAGCGTCGCCAACCATTAAAAGAAATATATTATAATACAGACTAATTTTCCGTAAGGTGACGTAGTAAATTCGAAACAAAATCTTATGCCAAACCGATTGACCAGCAAGGTATAGTGATGACCCATTGTCTCAAGTCTCAAACCCTGTAGTGGGACGTATAAAAGCTTTGATGAGGTTGTTGATAATCGACTAATGTTTTCAGATAAAAAATTACAAAAAAAATATATAAATAGAACAAACTTTAACGTAGAGGACGCTGCGCCCCTCCAAGTAGTCTGCCACCAGCGCCCTCAGGTACACGGGCACCCCGTGATACCGCAGCGCCTCCCTGATGCAGCTGAATGGCAGACTGTTGAAGGCGTTGGTGATGTCCAGGGATACCGCCAACAGCACTCCTCCGCCGGTGACGGCCTCCGTCACCACGGCTCTCAGGCGCAGCAGGGCCGTGATCGTCTAACATCCTCTCCTAAAACCAAACTGGGCGTCCGACAGATTGGGCCCAACCCCCACGAGGTGCCGCTCGATGCGGGCAGCCAGAAACCTCTCCAGCAGCTTGCCCGCATCAACGAGCGGCACGATGGGCCTGTAGGCCGAGGCCGACTCGGGAGACCGACCCGGATTCGGCAGGAGTACCAGTGTCTCCTCCTTTCAGCATCCAGGGAACTGCCCGGACGCCAAACAAGCGTCGAACAGTTTCCTGAGGCGGGGTCCCAGGTGCTCGAGGACCAGGGCCAGCACACGGTTGGGCGCAACGTCGGGCCATGGGGCGGTGGATTTGGCTCGCAGACGCGCCACCGCCACCCCCATCTCCAGCTCCGTGATGGGCGGAACACTCTCGTTGTCGAACCCCAGAGGTCACGCTCGAGACTGTCCAGCATCTCCCGCCGACTGACAGTCTTGGCGGTACGGACGACCAGCCTGAAGGCAGGCCGCGCACTGCGGTAAACCTCGTACAGCTGGCGCTCCCGCTCAGCGTCGCGGTGACGCGCTCGACTGCGGGTGTAGGACCTCCGAGCACGTATCCATGCGGCCCGGAGATCCGCCAACTCTCGGGACCACCAGGGGACCGCTCTCTTCAGGGGCAGACGCCGCACACAGGGTATGGCCGCATCGCAGATCTGCGTTAACGCATATCGGATGCGGCCAGCCTCGGCGTCCACCCCGTCCGTCTGGGGCGGTGAGGACAGCCACGACTGAACGATGGCTGCCTCCGCCAATAGGTCCCCATCCAATCGACCCACCGCAGAAATGCGGGAGCTGCGTCCGCTGTGTGACCCCTGCTGGGCTGCAGGAGGGTCCGGAAGACCTCCATCCGGATATATCTGTGATCGGATAGGGTCTCGACCTCCTCCTGGACGCACCAGCTCCTCACAACAGCTGCAACATTGAGGCTAGCGAACGACAAGTCCACTATCGACCCGCTCTGCTGCCGCACGCACGTTTGCACCGAGCCCCTGTTCAGCAAACAGAGGCCCAGTGCCGCCGCTCACTCTTTGACCACCCGCCCGCGGTCATCCGTCCTGGGGGACCCCCACGCCGTGGACTTGGCGTTGAACTCCCCCAGAACGAAGACTTGGCACGATGCCAGTCGAGACGTGTTGGCACAGGGTTTTGTTTCAAGATTTCCTTCTCTTCCATTAATATTATGTTCATATTACATCCTTTAGACATCTTTTACAAAAACTCATAGGCAAGAGAGGGGTTTGTGAATTGTATTCATACTCTATCAATGCACGGAAAATTGTATAGTTTATTGAATACGAGAGCTTCTAGTTCGAGCATTATATCTATGTATCACCTCCGTTGGTAAAATATAGCAAGTGTGAGCAAACACACAAAAGAGCTAATTG
The DNA here is from genome assembly GCA_032191425.1 of Lymantria dispar. Classification (NCBI taxonomy): domain Eukaryota; kingdom Metazoa; phylum Arthropoda; class Insecta; order Lepidoptera; family Erebidae; genus Lymantria; species Lymantria dispar. The sequence goes on from CM063459.1 coordinate 15,677,115, forward strand.
TTTATATGGAGACGGGCATCAGCAAACATGAACAGAACAGACAGTTTGTTTGTTTTTTATTAACCGAATTCATCCTTATCCGCAAACATATCTTGTAATACGACACTTTTTACAGCAACTTTCGTCGCGTAGCGCCTATGGAAATACATAAATAAAGCATTATCGACGTCTAAAATACTACAGGTGAAATTTGTTTGCGGTTTTTTTTTCTAATCCTGCATCAAGAAATAAAGTTTTGTACTGAGACTTTATTCACATCATCATCGTCATCATCATCGCAGCTCAGACAGGCCCCACCGTTGGGCTTGGGCCTCCTCTACAATGGGAAGGAATTTAACCTACTATACCATGCTGGTTCGACATGTTGATAAAGGGTTTCATTTTGAGTTTTCCTTCCCTTGCACAGATCTTATGTGCATATCATATCCCTTAGCCATTTTTTACGACACCCACGGGCGATATAGGTAGTGGTGAATTGTATTCTTACTCCGTCACTACACGAAAATACACATACATACAATTAACAAATTATATTCAACTTAGTAATGCTGCAAACTTTCTGGCATGTTGCTGGTGGATTACGATGCGGGGGATTTTTTATGCTTATTAACTTTTTTGCCGTGTGCTGATGGAGTACGAATACAATTCACCACTCTCATTCTTGCCCGTGGGTGCAATAAAAGCTGACTAAGAGATATGCACACAACATCTATATAAGAAAACTAGCAACCCGCCCTCGCTTCGCTTCGGTTTCAGTCGCCTTCCCCACATAGTTTCCGTGGGAATACCGGAATAAAATATAGCCTACGTTACTCTTTATATAGATTGCTACCTGGTAGTAAAATATTATCTAAATCCGTCCAGAAGTTTTGAAGATTAGCCAGAACAAACAGACAGACAGATAGACAGACAAAAAAATTTAAACCGGCTTTTAGGCATAGGTATCGCGCAAATAACCGTATCAGCATGAAAAAAGTCCATTATTTTGACATTACAAACAGACACTTCAATTTTATTTATTTGTTTAGATGAAATAAAAATGCTAAATAAAACCCTATGCCAATATGTCTGATCAGCGCAGTATAGTAGGTGAATTCCCACATTCATTTATGTCTGTCATGAAATCAAAAAGAATGTAAATAGCTGTTGATATTTTTTAAATATTTTAATTATTAATATGAAGTGTCAATCGTACTAGTTGACCCTTAAATGTATTGCAAGGTCAATTCAAATCTGCGAAACTGGCCTCAGCCGTCTTAAAAATGATGAATGATGAACGAATATATCAACCAATGAATATCTAGACATAAATAATTTTCATAAAATTTTCTCCCACGGGGCTGTTGTTATTTTGAACTTCAAAGGCGAGTTTCACTGAAACAGCTCATAGGGCATGGATTAAAGTTTAATGTGTTATAATATTAATATTTAAATTTTCAGGATTTCATAATTAAAATATCAAACGCACACTGTTTTTATATTTTGTTTTTACTTTTTCATCTCAGCTAAGCTTGTTTAGTTTATAATATTTGACGTATTTTGTTTGCATGGATAGTATAGTAGTCTAAGTAGTAATCTTCCATATCAAGTATTGTGAGCTCGATTCTTGTATAGGACAGTATCCTGTCCCGAGGGGGAACGTCAAGAGGAGAGGGTAGCCTGCGACCGGGGTATTCCGTCCGGCCCACCAGTGAAGACAAGGAACTGCACCGGTGGTCGGCACAACGACGAAGGCGACTTACCACGGGTGGGTCATAGAGACGCTCCTCGCCCCGCCGTCGCCCCGGAGGGAACCGGGCAGCGGGTGCGGCGACCATGACCCACCCCTAAAAAAGATCTGGATTTTCTGAATTCAGAGTCTATGACCAACTACAAAAACATGGCTTCTACTATTATTTATTATATTACGCATCTCTCCCAATAAATGATGTTATATTTATGAAATTATGAAAGGTTCGAACGGAAGGTGCTAATGCTTTGGTATATTAGCACTTACCCTGACGCTAGCAGTAGAACTGGTTGGCGTAACCTTTAAAAGACCAAAAATTGGAATGCATTGTGTTCTAGAGTCACATTAGTAGGAATGATGAAACGAGGAAGAACCGAACAAGAGATCGCATTGTTACTATGTTATTTCAACAAAATAAAGTAAATATTTAAGGGGGGGTTCCCATACAACAATCGCAATTATTTGGTACGACAACGTTGGTTCGGTTTGGTACGACACAAGTCGTAAGGGCAGCCTAAGGCCTTCGTCAATGAAATATCCTATCGTATCACTATTGTTATCATTTGTCATCATATCTTTGGTGCGACTAAAATCTAAAGTATAACCCAAATTAGACCTCATAATTTAGTTAAAAGTAAACAAAAACAGTATAACTTACCGGGTCCTATATACATATATATAAAGATTTCGGTTTCCTCTCCCACAAGAAATATATATATATATATATATATATACTTACACCGTGATCAGAGGTTCTGGTATAGGGTTTTATTTCGAGTTTACCTTCTCTTCTTAAAGATGTTATCTATTTATCATATCCCTTAGTTGTCTTTTACGATACCCACGAGCAAAATGGTGAATGGTATTCTTACTCTGTCACCACACAGATAAAATGTCACCAAATATCACGAAATTATATGTAAAGAATTATAAAAAAAATATTCTAAAATTGGATCATTTTAATCAAATAAGATCATTTTGAACCTTATAAACACTATACTAGGTGCAAGAAATCGTAATTTTAAGCAGTGTATTCTTATAATTGTAGATGTAGTTATTACACGGTATAGAAGTTAGGTCCAGCGACTCTAATAAATTTTCATCACATAATTAAGGTAAAGAAAGATAAATGACTCTCTTGGCTTGGTAACATGTGGTTTGATAATAGCAAAGTCCCAATAGGGATGTTAAAATCTATATGTTAACTTTAAAATTAAACACTAAATCATAAATATATGATTTCATTGTACCTTTGACTATATAAAAATAAAATCATACCGTTGTTAAATAAAACTACTTTTACGGATTATATCGCGTTTGTATTTGATTTATGATTGCCCAACGTTTCGAACACTTTGCAGCATTCATGGTCACGGGCGGACTAAGGTGTCTCACGTCCAACAAGTAATCGTTATTACAGACATTTACAATTATCTACCCGATACAGAAAATAGTTATAAATTTATTAAATTGTTACCCACATTTTAGTACAAATTTATTGCCAGTGTAAGAAGAAAATGAATCTATATGAAAAAATTATATTGTTTATGGTTAGTAATTATTAATTATTAAATTTGTAGCAATTATTATTACAATTTGTTGATTTAAAACTAACAAAACTAATATACTACCACCAGATCGGAACGCGGCCACACTGAGAAAGATCCGGCAAGAAAACTCAGGGGACATGATGCTAAATTAATATTGATTTTTAATTTTAGATGCGGCTTACTAAAAGATTTTTGATTTATAAAATTATCTTTAACCATTATTATTGTGGGTCAAATCTATACAATAAGTGCTCACAGTATCATGCAGTCTTGTGGTGGTCTCTTTGGATTTATTTTTAATTATGTTTATCTATCTCTTCTAAAGTTGTAGAAAACTATTGCACGTACATTTTCCTTAGAAAGATTCATTTTCGTACGTAACCTGACAGATTCCAATCCTGTGACTAAACAATAGCATTAATCCTAATACTTTCAACTGTTTTGAGATTCAAAATTTAAACACATTCGAATATAGAACAGTTCCAAATTCAAATTTGCCGGGAAATATGGAAACGACAGAACTATTTAAAATAAATAGTATTAACGTACCGTACTCGTAAGACAGCCAAAATGGACGTGTTGAGTTATCGAACCCACTCTGAATATAAACCCAGTTCGCCTGTCACTGGTTTGAAATTAAATCTTACAGTTGAACCATTTCAAAATATATGTGTATTTCTTTGAAAAATCTTTAGATGGTAATTAAATAGGAGGCGGTGAAGCGTGTATACGAGGAACGTCTCCTCGATGACGCGAACCGCCGCCGGCGACTGGAGCGGCGCAGGCGCGATTACCTGCGCTTGATGCCGGCCTAGCCGACGCCGCGGGAGATTGGACCGAGGAGTTAGTCCGTCACCCGCCGAGAGGCCGACCGCGCGAGGAAAGACCGACGTTTTCCCCTAGGGGGGGAACGTCGGTCGAGGAGAGGGTACTCCTCAGGCGTATTCCATCAGGCCGATCACTGACGACAAGTCACCCTGCACCGGTGGTCGGCCCAACGACGAAGGCGACGTGTCACGGGTGGGTTACGAGTATGCGTGCTTACGCACCTTTGTTGCCCCGGTCGGAGCCGAGCGACGGGTGCGCCGACCGTAGCCCACCCCCAAAAAAAAGAGGGTAAATAAAGCTGTCGACCTGGAATCTGATATTTTCTGGGCTTGTCAAACTGTTACCTCATCAGATCACGATGGAGAGGGGTATTATACCTAGGCTCAGATCAACCATTTGTGGATCGCATGAAAAATAGTTTGCGTGTAAATGGAATCTATGATACAGTAGATTGATACTAAGACCAAAACGTAATTTATACTATCAGTACTTTTATACTTCATTCTTTATAAGGAACGTACAATTGCTCCTGATCTCTTTCTATTTATGTGATATAACCGTTCCATCGGAGTATAAAATGAACGAATCTAGAGAGTATTTGTGCCAAAGTAGCTATAAGATTACTATTCTTGAATGTTTGTCATTGTCCGTGAATACTTGCCACTGTGCCCTAAAATAACGAAGGTTCCAACGTTATTATACTAAGAATTGTTGTACTATTTTCATTTATTTCTCTGGTTTTATAGTTGCATGTTAGATAAGTGTAAAAAGATTCTTCATTGCCGTCTTATGTAGGTCGACTCCGCGTAACCTCTGGCAATATATGAGGCGTGGAAGTGTTACAAACTTTTGAATTTGTGTACCCTTACGGTTTGAATACTCAGGATTTGACTTCTATGAATACTAGATTTATAGTTAGAAGAGTTAAGAATTTCACTCTGTATTTGAGTTTGTAAAAATAAGAAATAGGGTATAGTTTATGAAATCAATGGGAGACTAATTAATAATTATGAATCATAATCATCAGTCTCTAACAAACTATAGATTAAGATTACATAATACTAGACTTAGGCTTGAAAAATTAGTAAGGACTAAATAATATATACCACGTTGGTCAGACGAATTGATATAGTGTTTAATTTCGAGTTTGTCTTCTGTTGCATGGATGTTATTTGCAAATAATTCCTTAGTCGTCTTTTACGACACCTACGGGTAAGAAAGGCGGTGGTGAATTATATTCCATCCTCTACGTCCCACCGTTGGGCTGGAGCCTCCTCCACAAAAGGAGGGAAATCGACCTCACTTAACCATGCTGGTCAGGCAGGTTACAATATAATGATAATAAAACCTTAGAATTTTATTTCAAGTTTGCTTTCTCTTACATATATATTATTCAATAACAATAATATTTAAATATCAGGAAAATTAAAAAAGCCGATTCCAAACCCTCTGATCAGTAATGTATAACAGGTAAATTTTGACGTAAGCAAATCTCACGTGGCATTCAAAAGTTCCAATTACACGTTTTAGATACGCAATGAATAACCTAGCACATAGAATAATATTTATAAGTAATTACATAAGAGTATTTTACGTGAAAATATAAACCGTGATACTTGGCACACGTTGAATTGAGCACTACCTCAGCATTATTTGAGTACTACTTGAGTATTATTCCATAAAGTCCATCAGTGTAAATATTATTCATGCATTGCAAGATTTATATTGATAAAAAAATTTAGTTGTAACATATTGGCGATGGTATTCTACCTGTAAACTATCTAGTAGACGGAGTGATGATATCACTACTTTCATGAACTATCGTGCCCGTAGAGATTTAAAAATAATAACATCTTAGAATAATAACATCTTAGAATAATAACGTATAGAAGGATAGTGTCCACACGTAAGCCATCAAAATTTGAAGCAAACAATACTACATGCGCGTGTTAGATTATTGGCATAAATATATTAAAACAAAGTAAAGTTAAATATGTGTGTGTGTCTCATTTTTAAGTATAATTATATAGATTTTAAAATGGAAGACATCTTTATCAATTATTTTTAATTGTATATTTCTATCATGTTATTTCTTATCACGGAAAGTCTTTTAAACATGTAAAAAAGGCTTACAATAATAAATACTGTATTTGTAATCATAGCTAACAAAGATCACAGTTTAAAAACCCTTTAGATTAATTGTCGTTAAAACAAGTGGCGCCTCGATGGTGTATAAAAAGGCTTGCGGCCAAATGATCGTCACTGTGGATTGGCCACGAGTAATTGTGTTATCAGTGCTAAGTGAAAGTGTTAATTGTGCTCACCGTACGGACCTCCCTTACGCCCTACGATCCGGTGCCCGCTTTTGTCGTATCCACCGAGCGTAGCGCCGGCATCTGCCGCTTGAGTAGGTCGCGGTTTACTCGTCCACAATTTAAACTATGAAGAAGAAGACACCAAAACCCCCGCATCCCATGCCCAGACCTAGTCTACAGGCACGGACGCCGCCGGCAGGCGCACAAGAGAAGTCGCATTACCGCATCACCGAAGTCTCCACCCAGCAACCCCCACCTTCGTAGCAGGCCGGGTCCTTCCACTAGCGTCCCCACGACGTACGCCCAGGTCGCCGCCACGACCCCGAACGTCACGCCAACCACTGCGCCCACCGAACAGTTCACATGTCCGCTACAAGTGCCACTTCAACCCGAGCAGCTACCACCACCACACCCGCAGTCGACCGGCGAGTGATATATCCTCTGCTGGTCGTTCAACATCTACCCAACTGGACCTTTTACCTTCGCGAGCTGAAGAAGCTACTGGGCCGCTGCGCCTACGTTCACCCCTACGGGAAGGGCGTGCGCTTCTCAACACAGGACGAGCAAGAGTATCGAGTGGTCCAGCGGTATCTCACGGAGCTGGAGTGAAAGGAGAAGGTGTGTTGGTTCTCATACTACCTTCCAACAGAGAAAAGCATGAAGGTAGCCATACGCGGGCTTCCTTAGTGACGCTACACCGGAGGAATTCGAGGAAGAACTCCGAACGCTCGGCCACGATCCCGAGTACGGGCATAACATTCGCGCTCGCGGCGATCGTCCCGACTGCATACTGCTAGCTATCATCAAACGACGCCCTGACACTACCCCGGATATTTACAACATCACCGAAATGCTAAACGTACCCGGGGTTATAATTGAAGCCTGGCGTGGGCGAGGAAAGCCCGTGTAGTGCCACCGCTGCCAGAGGTTTAGACACTCGAGCGGAACAAAAAGGCAGGTACCGTAGCTACCACTGGCTCGTTGCGCCCTAAAAAGGCGGCAACCGTCCCCCCAACAGCAACCCCAGGGCCGGAATCGCTTATGGCGGAAGCGAACGACCCCATCCCACGTGACGCTACTACCACAGCTACAAAGAAGAAGAAGAAGACGCAAGCTAATCTTCTCGTCCCACAGGAGCTAGCAACGCAACAACAGTTGCGCCCTGCACCACCGCCACCAGCCCCCTCTACCGCTCCGGCGGTCGACGCGACGTTGTCCACAACTCAGAAGCCCAAAAAGACCAAGGTGGCCCTCACTTCTGCAACCTCAGAAGACGCCGTCCTTGACAACACCATTGTCCTCCTAGGTCAAATCTTGACCGCACTAAGAAGCGGTCAGGATAAGAAAGCCGTTATATCGCTCGTCTACACTGGTCTGTCTAATCTTCTGGCGTTAACCTCCAGTTAAACCAGCGGATAGAGACACCCATTTCTCTTTCTAATTCTTCTCGCCTCTAAGTTTTTTTCACCTTCAAGCTTTTTACATCATTTGACCATTCTGGTCTGCCCAATCTGCTGGCCTTAATCCCTGGGTTAACCAGCAGATCTTTGGACCCATCTTTTTTTTATTTAGACTCCCTTACATTTCAGCATTCATTTCCCCCTTTTTTTTTCACTCTAACCACGCTGGTCTGTCTAATCCAGTGGTACTAATCTTCTGGTAAATCAGTGGATACGGACATCTCCTTTCTCACCGTGAGTCTTTTAGCAACCTACAAAAAATTTCTATGCCATTTAACCACTCTGGTCTGACCAATCCACTAGCGATAACCTTTGGGTAAACTAGTAGACTTGAACATCCTTCTCATTCTAAATCCTTCGTGCCTTAAACTTGGGCCTTTTCTTTTCGTCCGATACCACGCTTTTCTTCCTATTCACATAAATCTTTTTTATCAACTTTGAATTTTACATTCCAATTATTTACTCATTTTCCTATTGCTTCCTAGCCATGACTCCCAGCATAGTTTCATGGACGGCTCATACCCGGTCCCACTCTGTGGCTTCCCACTTGTGGGCAGTCCCACGGAGCTGGACCTCCCCCGGGGTAACCGGGGGTCTCATCTGGCTCGGGCCGACCGCCGCGGTGGTGTGAAAAATCGCGGGGACTAGGTACATCGACCAACAGGACAGTATGTTTTCAAGCATACGCGGTAGAAACCACAGTAAGAGTTATCCCTGACACTATTTCTCGCCACCCCCTACAGGGGATGCCGAGACAACGTACGTTGATCGTCACAGTGTTTCCCCGACCAGCGAGCCATGCGGAGTTATTGATTTGTACCCAAAAAGTTAAATAATTTGATAGTGTATTTTACTTATAGTATACTGAAAGCTTGTTCCTGTATTATTCTTTGAAATTGGTCTATAAATATTAACGTAAAATAAATATTAGAGCTAACATCTAAGCTCTAAAGTATGATGTTATTGTGATACTATGTTGTATTTTATGTAGTTGTATATATGTATCTTGTGGAAATATTATTGCTTATTACCTGGTTATCTGTTGGGACTGTGTGGTAGCGATTTCGGCCTTGTTTTGCTCGTGGGTGTCGTAAAAGACGACTAAGAGCCCTAGATTGACCCGGACCAACTCCATTTGGTACCATTTGGGTCAACGATTACATTCCCAAGGAGGGTTGACGTCAGGCAGGCGGCCGGTCATAAAAGTCATTGCCGAAACTTTTTGCAATATGTCAAAACAGATGACATATTGCGTCGACCCCATGTAATTGGGATAAGAGCAAGATGATGATGACCTGGTTATCTGTTACAAGATGTATTGCATCACACTGGAGCTAATACCATATATGTTGTACGGAGCATAAAATTATGTATATTTAAAAGATTAAAGAAAAAATGACTGCCCGCTGAGTTTCTTGCCGGATCTTCTCAGTTTGGGGCCGCGTTCCGATCAGGTGGTAGATTATTGTAAGTGCCCTTAAAGGGCCTATGCAGAATAAATGATTTGATTGCTCCTAAAGGTGTTTGCTTATTTACCTGGTCATCCATTTAAAGAAATAGTGGTAATTGAGACATATAGATAGCTAGACGTATAAATAGCTAGCTATACATAGCCAAATTACATACAATAATTTAATACGCGCAGGCGATTACACACGTACATACGCACACTACTATACAAATTATGAAATCAAATTTTGTGTTTATTAACATAAATCATCAAAATACTTATGTTTTTCAAATGTATTGTGACACCACTTGAATGCACAAACCGTCATAATTAATTATTTATTTTTTAAGAGTAGTGTATGTACGTGCAGTACAGTAAGCTTGTACATTACGGAACGGTTCCGGCGTAAGCTCCATTAGGCTCCAATAGAAATGCCTCACTTTTTGTGCGCGAACTATTATTATTCTAAGGATTTCGTCCGGGGCAGTACCATGCTCTCGCAGAAAATCGACGTCTGAGTAGTAGCAATTTGTTACTGCGCTTCGTTCGGTGAGCGAGAGAGCCGGAAGCCCAACTTTCTGAGGGTGATTGCGTGTGGAGGGTTTTGGTGGTGCCCTTGGTATCACCGAGCCTCAATGCACGCATTCACACTCCCTTCGCTTTCTTCGCGGTAGGCAACGGCCTTGTAAAGGTCCATGAGCGGCAACAACACTTACCATCAGGTGTACTGTTTGCTCGTTTGCCACCGTTTGCAATAAAAAAAAAAAAAAAAAAAAAAAAAAAGATTAGTATTATTCTACATATTATTCTAAGTTATTATACTAAGATAGTTATTATTCTAAGTTATTATTCTAAGATAGTTATTATTCTAAGGATAACATTTATGCAAGAGAAGTAAACTCAAAATAAATTCAATGCCAACCCGCCTGTACAGCATGTTTGGCTCGAGCTCAGTATTGTGATGCATATGAGCTCTGGTGATTTAAAGGTTAGACCATAATCCGCAGATGAATCTTTATAGTACAACTAGCTGACTAAACAGACGTTGTTCTGTTCAAATCTTAAAAAATTGTAAAAGGAATTCTCCTTGAACTCGACAGCAGCGCTACCTACCGCGTCCAATTGTGAATCTAAGCCATTTTCGAAACCCCTTGACCACACACAAAAAATTTCACCAACATTGGTCCAGCCGTTTAGGAGGAGTTCAGTGACATACACCATGTTTCCAAGAAATATATGTATAAAGACTAGCTGACCCAAGAGACGTCGTTCTGTTTAAATTAAAAAAAAAATAGTAAAAGGCATTCTCCTTGAAATCGATTGCAGCACCACTTACCGAGTCTAATTGGGAATCTAAACCATTCTTGAATCCCCTTTAAACACACAAAAAAAACCTTAAAACATCAGTCCGGCCGTTTAGGAGGAGTTCAGTGACATACACACGCACGCAAGAAATATTTAGATAAAGACTAGCTTACCCAACAGACATTGTTCTGTTCAAATAAGCGCCATCTACCGGGTCTAATTGGGAATCTAAACCATTCTCGAATCCCCTCGAACATACACAAAAAATTTCATCAATATTGGTCCAGCCGATTAGGAGGAGTTCAGTAACATACACACGTACACAAGAAATATATATAGATAAAGATATCACATTTTCATTACTTTGAACGTCTCTTTAAAAGCAATCGGTATCCAAGTTTAACAGTAATACATAGACATTCATCTTTTAAATAAAATATCTATTACCTGAATCGTTGTATATCCATTTACATTTTCTTACTCATTATATCGCTAGCGTGTAAATTCGTTTTATAGAAAGGAACAGGGATTTAGGCCAAACCCACGCTATTGCAGCAAACCGCTTTCTTTGAGCGAAAAATGTTAAAGCCGGTAAAAGAAACGAGTTACAGTTATCGGATACGATGCCAAATTTTTTCTCTAAAGCAATTTTGTGACTAAATTTGTTGAGAGGCATGGCATAAATTGTATAATGTTCCTAATATTTCATCGTCATTTCAGCTCATACAATTCCCACTGCTGGGCTCGAGCCGCCGGCATAATAGAAGGGAAATTAACCTACTATACCACGTTGATCAGAAGAGTTAGTATAAGGTTTTTAATGTCAAGTTCCTTTGTGTGGTGACAGAGTAAGAATATAATTTATCACCCCCTCTTTTGCCCGTGGTTGTCGTAAAAGACGACTAAGGGATATAATATGCATATAAGATCTACGCAAGAGGAGGAAAACTCGAAATAATGCCCTATACCAACATGTCTGACCAGCGTGATATAGTAGATCAATTTTCCTTCCATTGTGGAGGACGCTCGAGCCCAACAGTGGGACATATATGAGCTGTGATGATAATGATATCCAAGACGAATAAATAACACTAACTTGACATCTATATCTATAGACGTTGAGAGTTTTCGTTATTTTTTATACTTTGTTTTAATTTAGAACTTTAGTAATAGAGCAACAAAAAATACATTCAAATATTTAAAGTAGTTTTTGTGTAATCCGTGAAAAAACATGATAACAGATGGATGAAAACGATAAAAATTGTACAAAATATTCATCATCATCTTTCACTTTATCGACGTCGACGACAAAGTGTGGTACTGTGCCGTCTGCATTCATCGTGGCCTAGCAACTTAGCAACTTTCACCAGGTCGTTGATCCACCCAGAGGAGGGAAAGGGGCGTCTTACACTGCGTCGTCCGATACATTGTCGCCATTGAAGAACCTTTCTTTCCCAGTACTTGTCGGTTGCTCATACAATGTGGCCTGCTCATAGCTACTTAAACATGCTAATTCTTCGTGCTATGTTGGCTACATCCATTCTTCTAGGGATTGCCGTATTTTGGATTCAATCTCGCAGAGAAATCTCAGAGTGACTTAGAACTTCTTTATAAGGTAGGCCTCATATACGGAAATTGTGTTTCCGTGCCGTAAGTTATCACATAACACACAATAGCCGTAAACACATATATATATATATATATATATATATATATATATATATATATATATATATTTATATATACATGATGATTATATACCTACATAATGGTTAAACTCGTTCTTCTACGGATTGCCGTATTTCGGATTCTATCTCCCAGAGAAATCTCGAGCATAGCCCAACTCCACAGCACGCTGAGCAACAATGAGCTTAGTTATGAGGCCTAAATTTAGGAATCGCGTTTCCATCTTGTAAATCATTACTGGTAAGACACAAAAAATATAAAAAAATTTTTATTCGTTTTCTTTTATATCTACAACGTAGAGCCATTGGCCTGTTATAATTTTATTGTTTGACCTTATAAATACACTGTCTGATGGAAAAGGTATTTAAATTTAATTAAATAATCAATAGACTATAATTACATCGAAATCAGTATAATATTTTTTTTGAAATGTTACTCCATTGTATGTATATAGTACCTTATAAATACACAAACATAAATGATGCAATAGTTAGAAATATACTAGCATTAAGTCCATTGAGAACATGAAATAAAAACTTATATTTGTATTCATAACAGCTCCTGGTTCGGCCTAAACCGATCTCAGATCTTAGATATGACCTAACCAGATGTATAAATTAAGTCTGTCTTATCTTTTTTATAGTATGAATTTTCTATAAAGTAAAAATATAAGGGCTCGGCAACAAATTTAGTCTGTATGGCGAAATCTCTTTTCTCTTTATATTCATGGCACATCGCGCCAAACAAGCAGAATCGGAATAAACCGAACTAAATGGTAACGTGGTGTATACTGCTAATGTTTTTCTACTCAATCTACTTTTTTCTTAATTAACAAGACCTCTCTTATTACTTTTAAGAGACAGTTCTTCCAAGTGTATTAATTAAATAATAAGGTAATCTCAAAATCCCTAGTCTTTTATGCCTTTCTTTTTGCGGTATAATTTCAAATAATCGAGTAGTGATGGAGTAAGAACACAATTCACCACCTTCTTTGTGGTTTTGGCGTAAAAGGCTATTAAAATATGCAGATAATATCAATGCAAGAGAAAGAAAACTCGACATAAAATCCTAAATCAATATGTCTGCCCACCACTCGACATCGTAGCAGAGTTCATCCATTTCACCTGGAAACGTTACGGTCTTCAACTGTACGTTTCCAGCGATCATTTCTCCCATGTACGTGTAAGCTCTGGAATGAACTACCTGCTGCTGTGTTTCCCGAGCGCTATGACATGACCTTCTTTAAACGAGGTTTAAGAAGAGTATTTTTTTCACGGTATGCAACGACCCGGCTGTGCCCCTGGTATTGTTAAGGTCCATGTGCGGTAGTACCACTTATCATCAGGTGTGCTGCTTGCTCGTTTGCCACCGTTGGCAATAAAAAATAAATAAAAAATGTATAACAGATCTATTTCTCTTATCTTACGAAAGAGGCACGAGCGCAGCAGTAAGACTTATAAATCTTCATGGTCTCACTCTATATAACTAAATAGCACTTTCTGTGTATTATATTGTAGTTATAGGTTAACTCCCGCTCAGTAACTTCTTCCTTTATCGCAGGTAAAGACCACACCTGCGTATAACCGGATAACCTAGGCATATATAGATGTGAAACCGAGTGGCCCATACCCACTCCAGTTTGGTCTAATGGTCACTTAATGTTAGGTTGCCGTTTCGATATCCAAGGCTGAAAACCTAAGAAAATTCATACAAAATTAATGAAATCAAATAAGGTCAAAATTTAATAACTAATTTTCTGTAGCGGGTAGATAATTATAAAAATCTGTAATAACGTTGACTTGTTTGGACGTCAGATATCTTAGTCCGCCCGTGACCATGAATGCTGTAAAGTGTTCGAAACGTCGGCCAATCATAAATCAAATAGAAACGCGATAAAATCCGAAAAAAATGTTTTATTTACAATGAAATCAAATAATTATCTATTGCCTTGAAATCTACCACATAGGTACTTAGTTTTTATCCTTAATTTCATCCATGCGGTGACGGAGTCAGTAAAATTCACCACCTATCTTGCCCGATAGTGTCGTAAAAGACCAGTAAGAGATAAGACATCAACATCTAAGTAAGATAAGGAAAACTCGAAATAAAACCCTACACCACCTGTCTGACCAGCAGGGTATATTAGGCCAGTGTCCCATATAGTGGGAAGGAGGCTCTAGCCCAGATAATGATGATGACTTAATTCTTATTAATAATATCATTATACTATAAATTCTGTAGCTTAAATCACAATACGACACCAAAGCTTCCGATCTATCATAATTCGATTTTGTTTGTAATAGTGACCCAGCCAATAACCAGGGGTCAGCCAGGGTCATAACCATAGGAATGCCAATTGACGTATAAGACAATTAATAGACGTAAGCAAACACCTATGTAAAGAAATCTAAAATATAGTCTTATCCTGACCGATCTAAGGGTACGCGTATTATCTGAAGAAAATGCATTAGCATACGGCATACGTACATATACGTGTATATCTGGTAGCTAAATACTGCAACTATTGAAATTGTTAGTAGAATACGAAATATTGTATTACAATAGGAAATAAAATGACTAGGCTAGGTTGTACAGTAAGGCTATGTTGTACAGTATTCGTAGCCGCTATTAATTCTCTTAATCATTACAATACTCGTGCTTGTCTTAAAAATTACTAAGAGCTTTATACCTGGGACGACTTAATCTAATACCTTCAGGTCAGAAATTAAATTTCCTAAGTAGATTGACGTCGAGCAGGCGACCGCTCATATAAATAATACCAAAATTTTTATAATATGGACTATGAAATGAGAAAATGAGTACATATTGATCCCAAATATTTTCAATAAGATTGATGGTATGATAAATAGGGAAGAGACTTTTTGTATTGCTATTGGAAACTCCAATGCCCGTCGAGCACCAGCTGCAAGTACTTCATATGGGTCCAGATGCTGATTGGAACCGACTCGACGGTGATCGAGGCGTTGGTGGGTGCGCTAACGCGGGGCCCATGAAACAAGAAGAACATATCGCAGATATCTTTACTCACTAATACTTAAATAAAGAGTAATTCCTATTACTGATTTAAGGCACACTCTTTCTTATAATGTGCTTAAAAGAGCTTTTCTCGAAGAAGTCAAATAAACTTAAGAACTTTCCTATATTTTAAATACTTCAAAACAAAATGCTATTTTATATAAAAGTATGTAAGAGCACCCTTAAAAGTTTTAATTCTTATAACAATATTAAAAACGTAATCCTATAGGCTTGCCATGGGCCCGTTTCTTTCAAGTTCATCAAACAGGGAACACGATGATGACGTAAGGCGAACTTGTTAACTCATACGTTAAGTCTGATAATTATTTATATTGCCGAGATAAAAACCTCATTAATATGGGCTATTCTCCGAATACGAGGAATTAATATAATTTTATTATATTAACCCAATAGGCAGAATGATTTAATAACCCAATTACTTTGCCTTTATAGACTAAACCCGATGCTGCATATTATAATCTTATGATGTTCTCAGTATAGTAAAAAGTTAAGGCAACAATGTGTTACTACCACTTAATTATGCATGGAAGTCGAAAAAACCACAGAGGAATCCCAAGCGATAGATCACAGCAATTATAACACCTACTGCGATCGTTAATCCAGATTTTACATCTACTTCTGCCTTCCTGCTTGAGGATGCATATATCCAACAGTCGAAATTAATAAATTGATGGGCAATACAATATTAAAGACGCATCTTTATAATACAGTACAAAGTTTTAAATATATGATAGGACTAGCCGTTTACCTTATAATTGCCGAATATACCGAATAATTGCCTATGTATCACATCTTTTGTTTTTTGAGTAAGTTTAGATCGCTTAAGACTAATAGGTATTGATTTAGAAATCATTACATTAATGTTGTAAATAAAACTATTTTACAGTTTTTATCGCGGACGTCCACCCTGTCCATGAACGCTGTAGTGTTTTATTTACAATGTGTAATACTCGCGTAGTCATAATTGTCGTATTAATTTAGAATGGAACGAATGATGATAGACCATTTTCCCACAGTTAATCGATTTACCACATACTAGGTGGGCCGACGTATCTTCAGGCCGATCTACTGAGTACGAGGAGAGGGTATTCCGTCGGGCCGACCACTGAATACAAGTTACCCTGCACCGGTGGTCGACTCAATGACGAAGGCGACGTGCCACGAGTGGGTCATGGGGCCGCGCACCGCCCCTTTGTGGCCCCGGACGGAGCTGGGCGGCGGGGGAGCTGGCTCACCACTCACTCACAATAAAAGGCCAATCTCCTGAACATGCCTATTTTGGAACTGAATCACGTGACGAGTCAATATTCAACATTCTGCGGCAAATTGCTAGTTATGGTTCTGCTCATCACCTACGAGAAAGAAGATTGCCATAAACCCTATTCCACGTTGGTCCTTTCCCGTATTCACTATCCACCGTTTGCACTACGCTGGCTTATCAATGTTTACTCTTGGTCACAGTATACAAAACCATTATTGAAAACCGTCTTTCAAATAGAAATAATACCATAATTGATGCGCTTGATAAGTCAATTCGCGATCGCAGTTGGTAATGTAAGTTGTTCAGAAGAATAATGCTAAGTATGGACAGCTTTAATGATCTTTCAGTTAGTTTTTACGACTTAATACGACATAGAAAAAGTGATGCTATTTTGATTTCCTTATACGGGGAGAAGTTTTTTAGGAAATAAAGAGACATCCTGTTATAAAATAAGTATTCATTGTTGCCCTCTACAGATATACAATTAATGGCTACAAATTAACTCCAGACTCAGAACATTCTTTCATAAAACACTCTTCCGCATAGGAATGAAACCCGCGACACATTGTACGATAGATCGCCATCTTAAACAGTACGCTATATATACAGTCAAATGTTATTAATAGGTAAAAAGATTTTATTAATAGGTTTAATAAATATCTTAGTTATCTATTGCATTACAATATTTAAATATCATCATTTCGGCCCACATAAGTTTCACTGTTAGGCTCGGCCTCCTCTGCAATGGTAGGAAAACTGACCTACTATATCGTGCTGGTCGAACGTATTGGTATAGGATTTTATATCGAGTCTTCTTTCTCTTGCATAGATGTTATCTGCATATCGTATCCCTTAGTCGTCTTTTACGACACCCAGGGGCATTATAAGGGGTGAATTGTATTCTTACTCCGTCACTATATGGCCATGTAAATATACTAATATATAAATCTACTACTAATTTCTGTTTCTAAATTATATACTGAATATTAAAAAAATGCCAGGTAATTGTATAATAATTTTAATGCATGTTCATTTTTATACTATGAACAATGATACTAATCCTGACGGTTTCTAATTACTTAGCGCTGTCCCTAGAGCCCCATGGTTTGACAAAATCTCGTGTTTTACCTACTTCAATATTCATATTTTAAACACCCGACATATTCATAAAATTAGTATTTACTCTGGCTTATTTTAAAATAAAATATATTCTCAGATTTAGTTTTGTTATTCATCTCAGCTTATATACGTCCGTTTGGGCTCGGGCTTCCTCCATTATGGGAGGGAATTTGACCTACTATACTACGCCTTTTTTATAGGTGGGCTATGGTGAGCGCCCATAACCCACCCGTACCCACGTCGCCTTCGTTGTTGGGCCGACCAACAGTGCCAAGTTCCTTGTCCTCAGTTGTCGGCCTGACGGAATAACCTTTTGGGTATCCTCACGTCTCGACGTCCCTGTCCCGGGACGTCGGTCGCCGTCGAGCGGTCAGCCTTTCCGCGGGTGATGGACTAAAATCCCCGCTCAGATCACCCGCTACTATACCACGCTGGTGAGGCGTGTTAACATAGGGTTCCATTTCGAGTCCTCTTGCGATATTATCTGGATATAATATTCTCTTTTATAACACCCACAGGCAAAAAAGGGGTGAACCATATTCTCATTTTATCACCTCACGAAGATAAAGTTTTGTTATTATTTAGTATTCATTTTTTTGAGTACTAGCAACCTGCCCTCGCTTCGCTTCGGTTTCAATCACCTTACACCTTAAAATTGACAAATGCTCTTTATTCATTATTACTGAAGAGTATTTTCCGTTTGATGACGGAATAAGAATACAATTCAGCACCCCCTCTCCTACTCGTGGCTGTTGTAGGAGACGACTAAGGGATTATAATATGCATACAACATCTATGCAAGAGAAGAAAAGTTCGAAACTAAAACCAATGGCAACACGTTTGACCAGCGTGGTATAGTAGGTCATTTTCCCTCTCATAATGGAGGAGGCTCGAGTCCAACAGTGGGATGTATAAGGGTTGAAATGATGAAACAAATGATGAACGAAGAGTATTTAAGCAAACATTAAATCAATGACGAATTATGTCTCCTCATACAAACTTTGCTACTGCGGTTCACGTCTTAGGGGTTGAATTCCAAAATATGCTTTCTTAATACGTCACAAAATAAAATTACGGTCAAAATTGCATGTTTCTATCTTCAGTAGTTTCAGCTCGGCGTTAATGAGTTAATCGACCAACTTCTTCATACCTACTTACACCCTTAGAGGGTGAAAATTAAGAAATTCTGAATATTAGTGGTAGGTGGTAAAATTAATAATAGTATATTAGTGGTAGGACCACACTGTCGACAGTTATCTGTCTACAGCTGCGGGCCGGTCCATCCGGGGTAGTACCACACTCTCGCAGAAAATCGACGTCTGAGTAGTAGCAATTTGTTACTGCGCTTCGTTTGGTAAGCGAGAGAGCCGGAAGCCCAACTTTCTGAGGGTGTTTGTGTGTGGAGGGTTTTGGTGGTGCTCTTGGTATCACCGAGCCTCAATGCACGCATTCACACTCCCTTCACTTTCTTCGCGGTAGGCAGCGACCCTGTAAAGGTCCATGAGCGGCAACACTTACCATCAGGTGTACTCTATGCTCGTTTGCCACCGTTTGCAATAAAAAAAAAAAAAAAAAACCCGTGTTTATTTTTATTAAATAGTATTTGTGGAGAATTTGATGAAAATCGATCAAAATTTTTTCTCCAAAACAAACAACAAAACCACAAACTTTGCTGCTGCGGTAAACCCCACCCCTTAGGGGTTGATTTCCAGAAAATACTTTCTAGTGGGTCCCTGCGTCACAAAATAAAATTGTGTTTCAAATTGCATGTTGCCAGCTTTAGTAGTTTTAGCTCGGCGTTGATAAATCAGAGAACCAAATTTTTTTTTGATACATTTTTACACCCTTAGAGGGTGAAAATTAAAAAATGCTTAAATACGTGTTTATTTATTTTTACTAAAGAGTATTTTTTGAGAATTTGAAGAAAATCGATGTAGATTTTTTTCTCCTTATACAAACTTTGTTACTGCGGTTTACCCCATAGGGGTTGAATTGCAAAAAAATCCTTTATTAGTGGGTTTTTACGTCATGCAAAGAAACTAATGTTCATGTTCATATTTCTGGCTTCAGTAGTTTCGGCTCTGCGATAAGTCAGTAAACTGACATCTTTCTACATATTTTACACCCTTAGATGATGAAAATGGACAAACGCTGAAATACGTGTTTATTTATTTTTATTAACGAGTATTTGTGCTTAATTTGAAGACAGTAGCTAAAGATTTTTTTCTTTCCATACATACTTTACCGTTGCGTTTCACCCCCTTGGGGGTGGAATTTCAAAAAATCTTTTTTTAGTAGGTGCCTACGTCACGAAATGAAACTACCGTCCAAATTTCATATTTCTAGCTTCAGTAGCTTCGGCTCACCCTCTTCCTTTATATGTATATTATTGTTAACGCCCCCGCAACACCTCTTGCACGTGGGATTTCGTAAAATCCGTTCTTAGCTGACCTCTGCTCGACGAAAGGAATACCTATTGTTGCCAAATTTCAAGTCTATACGCCTTATGAGTCCAGATATATGATGATGAGTCAATATATCGCTCGCAAAACCCTTCTCTCCTATATTATTTGAGCATTTATTGGTTGAACATAACAAATAAAATAATTTATAATATCGATTCTGATTCTAGAGTTGAAACTTTTAGTAATATCATCATTTTAAATAAGACTTAACTTGGTTGCAGCACAAAATAAATCATTACAAAACAGATTTACAGAGCCTTTGCGTGCACGTTATTACGTGGCAACGGAAGCCTAAACATGCTGTTCTCGTATGCATACATCGTAGTTATAATAACCACCTATAATGAAAAATAGGTGACTACCGACCGAACAGTTCTTAAGTTTGAATACTAGTTCCAACGTTATTAGTTTATATAGTAATTATTATGTTGACTACTTAAGAATATAGAATACTAGCAACCCACCCTCGCTTCACTTCGGTTTCAGTCGCTTAAACCCGCGTAGTTCCCGTTCCTGTAGGAATACCGAGATAAAATATAGCCTATGTTACTCCCTGATATTATAGCTTTCCATTGGTGAAAGAATTTTTCAAATCGGTTCGGTGGTTTAAGCGTGAAAGCGTTACAAACAAACAAACAAACATCCTTACTTTCGCATTTATAATATTAGTATGGATTAACATCTCTTTTTTTCCCAGGAGTATATTTACCCATCATAAAGCTAATGTAGTAAGAAAAATGACAGAGAAAAGGCTACTTCTGATAACAATTCTACTCTGATTCGCCCCGAGGGAAGAATTGAAGTGGTTTCCGAGTTATTGCTATAGAGCTCCAGTACTATTCGAGAAAAGTCAAAAGAAAAATGAATCTAGTAAATGTATTATTATTCTTAATAATTTATATTCTGTATTACATTTATTCTTATATTATTCTTTATTAAGAATAATAGTATATTTATTAATATACTATTATTATTTTTTCGTGTACTGACGGTGTATGAATAGAATACGTCACTCCCTATCTTACCTATGGATGTCGTAAAAGATGACTAAGGGAAATGATTATGAATATAACATCGATGCAAAAGATGAAAACTCGAATTAAAACCCTATATCAACACGTCTGACCAGCGTGGTATAGTTGGTCAGATGTCCTCCTAATTTGGATGAACCTTGAGCCTAGCAGTAGGACGATATGAGCTGAAATTAAAGAAATGAAGGAATGAAATATTAATTTTACAATGTAAAGAACTATTTTAATCCAGAAATGTGCATGCAAGCCTCTTTTACAGTAAGATATACAATGAAACACCTAACATCACTTCAAAAGGAGTTTATTCCTAACAAAATCCTATGTAGCAAGCGTAGATATATTCTATCAATATATTACATCAGTTTCCTTCTCAATATGGCTATAATTAATAGGGCTAGGTTGCTTCTCAATATTAGGACCTATTTGAGCTGAAAAATAAAGGGTGCCGCGTATATATTTGCTTATTAATTTCCCGAAGTTCCGAAAAAAAATCTGTTGTAAAATTTAAATCCTGTAATAACGACAACATATTCCCACACGTAATACAAACATCTTAGTCCTCCCGTGGCCATGAATGCTATAAAGTATTCGAAAGGTCTGTAAAAGAAAAATCAAATACGCAAGCGATAAAATCTGAATATTGTTCACTATTTTTGGATAATACCCGCGTAAATATAGAAAATCATTAAGAAGAAGAACAGTACAATGAAATGTTGTTGATATAGTCCCGAGTATTAATATAGCGGGGGAGGAATTTGCCTACAACATATACTTCTTCTTTATTGAGATCTTTTATGATAATAGCAGTAAAAAGGGTGCGGATAATAACGGCTAATACCCGTCGAACCATTAGCCTATCAACTATCTTCATTGAACATAGTCTTCCCAATAGCTAGGAATGTAATAACGCTACAATTGATAGGTAGATGGGCGCTCGTAGTTGTTGTTGAAATTTTCCTAAAAGAGTCTATTCTTCTAGTATCCTGTTGTCTGTGTGATGATGGTAAAAATTCAATTTACCACCCCATTTTCTGAGTAAAAGATAACTAAGGAATATTGTACGTATAACATCTATGCAGAGCAGGAAAATTCGAAATAAAAACCTATGCCAATCCGTCTAATCAGCGTGGTATATCAATTTGTCTCTTATTGTGGAGGAGGCTCGAGCCTACATACATGCATGAGATTAGGTGATGATGATAATTGAAGTGAAATTTCTAATACGATTTCCAACAAGGTTGCGTTAAACGTTTAACGCTACGGGAATAGAAAGAGAAAGAGCGAGAGGGAATGCGTGGCACTCGAAAGCATGCGCGTAGTATACCTGTTACAGGTCAGCGTGAGCGTTAGCAACGAGTAGCGTCCAATATTATTTATTTATTTTTTTATCTTTTTTTATATTGACAAAAAACACGTGGTATTTTGTACGCACGCTCATTTCTCCTAGTGATCTTTCAGTCATTTCCACGAAAAAGTAAGCTTAATCCACCACAACACGAATGAATACCTTTATGGAATAATAAAAATAATGAGTACAATTTACGGAAACATTCAAGCATTGACTGCTATAAAACTAACCTCATAGGTCCCTAACTATTTTCTATCATCAGACGCAGCTATTGGAAAACTTTTTCGATCTCGTGAATAGTGCGCAGTACGTGGGACATAGTCGGTACAGATGAGCTCCCCTTTATTATTCTACACACAATGCTTATACAACCTCGACTGTTTTATTGTAGCGCTTTGATACATTTAAATTGATTACTATTGTTCTTTATAGGTTAGAATGAATTTTAATTTACTGAAGTACTGAAATGTTTTTTTTTTATTTCTAATTAGTTTCATTGCGATGTTCTTGTAAAAATAAGTATTTGAGCCTTTTTATTTGTACAATAATTAAATATCTGGTTGACCGAGCTTCGCTCGGAATATTTTTGTTGTATTTTTGTCGAATTTATTTAGATATATATTAATAAAAAATAAAAATTGAATAATGAAAAAATATTAAAAAATACAAAAAGAGAATAATAATAACACGATTCGATCCGACGTCTGTTGAATGCCAAAACAATACTAAAAGGAAACTGCACTACTTCCCAACTGAGCTATCGTAACTCATGACGTTGACGGCATTTGAATTCATATTCTTTTAAAATTTAATGTCATTATATTGTTTGGCTAAAAACACTGACAAAACAACATTTTTTATACATAAAACCTGGCTAGATCGATTTTTTGGCCTTGAAACCTCTACTCTAGTATGCCAAGTTTCATCAAAATCGTTGGTGCCGTTTCCGAGATCCTGAATATATATATATATATATATATATATATATATATATATATATATATATATATATATATATATATATATATATATATATATATATATATATATATATATACAAGAATTGCTCGTTTAAAGATATAAGATTCTGTATCCATGCTCTAGTAAACATAAATTGATTACCGTTCATTCTAAAAGATAACCTATCATTTTGATACTGAGTCACTAAATCTGGGTCAACTTTTCAAGCGATGATCCACATAGTAACCTCCAAGTGAAACGTACAACTTTTTTTTATTGGTGCTCGCCAATATAGTACCATCTGAACGCAGCCACCTGGATCTTTGTGGTAGTAAGTGTGGTTTAACAAACCCCCCTCGATTTTTTCCCTTTTGAGTAGACCACTGAATGATGCAATTCTACATAATTTTATCCAAATAGATGTGGGGTTATACGTGTTTAAAAGTAAACCTTGTATTTTTTGGTTAATTATTTCTTAAGCGACTACATAGAGAGTAAAAAGAGAGAGTAAGACGTAATAACTCACCGAAATATTGCCAACTTTTAAAAAGCTCTTTTACTATTACAGCTAGCCTTAATTTCCGTGGAGTAAGAATACAAGTCAGCTTGTAGTCATCTTGCCCACAGGTGTCATAAAATATGACTAAGAGATATTCAAATAACATCTATACAAAAGAAGGAAAACTCGAAATAAAACCCTCTACCAACCCGTCTCATCAGCGTGGTAAAGTAAGTCAAATGCTCTTCCTTTGCAGGAGAGGCGCAAGCATTGAGACGTACATGAGCTGTCAAGAATGAATACATGGAACATTCGTTTTAACCTTATAATTTTTGGTATGAGACCATTTCATAATCTTTGCATCATTCGTTCATAGATAACTATATATATCCACAAATTTATAATCTACACAAATATTATAAAGAAAAAATTTGTATTTTTTTGTGTGTGTATGTTTGTGATGAATAAACTCAAAAACTACTGTGCTGATTTGAAAAATTCTTTCACCATTGGAAACCACCATTATTCCTCAGTAACATAGGCTACATTGTATCCCGGTATTGATACGGGAACAGGAACCACGCGGGGAAAGCAATTGTAACCGAAGCGAAGCGAAAGCGGGTTGCTAGTTATTATATATATATATACTAGCAACCCGCCCTCGCTTCGCTTCGGTTTGAGTAATTTTAGCCGCGTAGTTCCCGTTCCCGTGGGAATACCGGGATAAAATATAGCCTAATTTACGCCCTGATATTATAGCTTTCCATTGGTGAAAGAATTTTTGAAATCGGTGTAGCCGTTTTGAAGATTACCCGGAATAAACAGACAGACAGACCGAAAATGTTTAATCGCTATTTTAGGCATAGGTGTCGTGCAAATAACCGTGTGAGCATGAAAAAAGCCTATTATTTTGACGTTACAAACAGACACTCCAATTTTATTTACTGGTATAGATACTCCGTGTGGTGACGGAGTAAGAATACAATTTACCACTCCCTATTTTACCCGTGGATGTCGTAAAAGACGACTAATGGATATAATAAGCATATAACATCTATGCAAGAATCTATGCAAGAAGGAAAACTACTAACAAAACCCTATTAAAACACTGACCAGCGTCGAATAGTAGGTCAATTCCCCTCCCATTATGGAGGAGGCTTGAGCCCAACAGTGGGGTATTTATAGGCTGAGATGATGATGATGATGATAAAATATATTAATAGTAGCAAGCACGTATATATGTTTTATTAAGAAATTTCCTTTATATACTTTTCATTCTTTCATAATATATTTCAAGTACCTTTCACAATAAATTAAAAATCTATCCTAAGGTTGCCAGGAAGAAATTGAAATATGCAATAAGGCCGCGTAATTAGTCGATGGTATCGTACCGGAATAAATCATGGTATGCAATAAAGAGTATAACAAGTTTTTTATTTAATGGTGTATTTTTAGGGTTCCGTATCCAAAGGTTAAAAACGGGATCCTATTACTAAGACTTCGCTGTCAAATTTACCTTACATTGTCCGTTCGTCTGACTGTCACCAGGCTATATCTTAAGAACTGCGATAGTTATATAGTTGAAATTTTTACAAATTATGTATTTCTATTACCGCTATAACAACAAATACTAAAAACAAAATATAATAGACATTTAAGGGCTCCCATACAACAAACACGATTTTTATAGATAATGGTGCGGAACCCTTCGTGCGTGACTCCGACTCGCTCTTAGCCGGTTTTTTTTAAAGAGACTGTATTTATAAATAAAACAATTTTTACGTATTTTATCGCATTTGTATTTCATTTTTGATTGCCCGACGTTTCGAACACTTTACAGCATGCGTGGTTATGGGCGGACTAAGATGTTTCACGTCCAACAAATCATTGTTACTACAGAGATTTATTATATAAAATTAGTTATTAAATTTTAACCCTCATTTTAATATAAATTTATTGCCAGTACCTACAAAAAGAAAATGATTCTGTATGAAAAAAAAAATATATTGTTTTTGGTAGTAATTATTAAATAAAAAATTTTTAGTACGTATTGTACTATGATAATTTATTAAATTAAACCTAACAAATCGAATATACTACACAGTGTCTTTCTTTATACGTTATACTAGCTGACCCGACAGACGTCGTTCTCTTCAAATAAAATAAGAGGATTTGTCCTTGAAATCGATCGCAGCGCCACCTACCGGGTCCAATTGTGAATCTAAACCACTTAAATCCATCCAGCCGTTTAGTTGCGATAAAAGTTAAATAACTTAGATACCGACTGCAGCGCCATCTGTCGGGCTGATTTGTGAATCTAAATTATCCAGACCCCCACTTCAACACTTTCACAAAAATTCATTTAAATCCATCCAGCCGTTTAGTTGCAGTAAGGATAAATAATCTAGATAACTAGTCGTTAAGTTTTCTTGAATTTTCTGATTTTCTGCGCAACTTTCTTATTTTTTTTCCTTAAAAGCCTTTTTCAAAATATAAGAAAAATTTAAAAGAAAGGTGGAAGTCGTTCTCAATTTATGTTATTGTCCTGCCTGAACAGCGCCACTTACCGGATACAATTGTGAATCTAAACCATCCTCGAATCCCCTTGAACACACAAAAAATTTCGTCAACATCGGTCTAGCCGTTTAATAGGAGTTCAGTGACATACACACGTACGCTAGAAATTTATATATAAGACTAGCTGACCCAGCAGATGTTGTTCTGTTCAAATACAATAAAAGAAATTCATATTGAAATCGACAGCAGCGCTATCTACCGGGTCCAATTATTAATCTAAACCATTCTCGAATCCCTTGAACACACACAAAAAATTTCATTAACATCGGTCCAGCCGTTTAGGAGGAGTTCAGTGACATACACACAGCAGCGCCACCTACTGGGTCCAATTGTGAATCTAAGCCATCCTCGAATCCCCTTGAATACACACAAAAAATTTTGTCAATATCGGGCCAACCGTTTAGGAGGAGTTCAGTGACATACACACGTACCCTAGAAATTTATATATAAAGTCCCCTCTACACGTCGGCGGATGCGTCCGCAGATGTCATCGGCGGACGCGTCCGCGGACGTGTAGAGGGGGTGATTTGCTCGTCTATGGTAGGTATTTGACGTCCGCAGATGCATCCGGCACTAATCCGTTAGTTGTCGGTTTTTGTAGCACGGATCAAAGGCTTTCAACGCCAGCGCACGGCGCGAGCGAGTGATGCGTCCACACGTCTGACGACCGATAAGTGTTCATCGGGAAGCCGATGAGAATGCACGCGTGATTTCTGCAGTATTTTTTCGTTCTTTCTTTTTTACTTGCTCGTTCAAATGGCTAACACGAGCACTGACAAAACATTCAAATTCCTGGAGGAAAATTATCAAATTCTCGGGATGGCTCTGCATATAGTTCTGAAGCTAGTTATCCACGCTATTCCTGCGAAAAAAAATGGCGTCCAGGAGGATGTGTTAAAAAAATTGCAATAAATCATCATCTTCATCATCTCAGCCCATATACGTCCCACTGTTGGGCTCGGGCCTCCTCCATAATTTAAGGGTATTTCACCTACTATACCACGCTGGTCAGACGTGTCGGTATAGGTTGGTATAGGGTTTTATTTCCAGTTTTCCTTCTCTCGCATAGATGTTATATGCGTTTTATATCCCTTAGTCGTCTCGTACGATCACCCACGGGTAAGAATGTGTGGGGGATGTTGGTGAATTGTATTCTTACTCCGTCACCACACGGAAGGCAAAAAATACATTATGGAAACGGTTTTTTTTTCCACATTATTCGGTTTCTATGTATGCTGATTACAGCGTCCACCACCTTCCTTTTCTCCATTTTTTTTTAATAACTACTGCGATGGACACTTAAATAATACTTAAAGGTCCTAAATAAATAAATAGCTATAACAGCTACGGTCTCAATATCCATTTCGCATGCGTACGCACGTACGTGTTGCGTCCGTCAAGAATCAATACAGACTGATCGACCTACAGACGTGTGGACGGCGCACAGAGAGCCATCTGCGGATGCATCTGACGACGTCTGCGGACGCATCCGCCGACGTGTAGAGGGGACTTTAGACTAGCTGACCTAACAGACGCTGTTCTGTTCAAATTAAAAAAAATCCTTTTGAGATCGATCGCAGCGCCACTTACCGGGTCTAAATATTAATCTAAACCATTCTGGAACCCACTTGAACACGTACAAAAAGTTTCATCAAATTCGGTGCCGCCGTTTAGAAGGAGTTCAATTACAAAAACATCAACAAAAGATTTATATAAATATTTTAATCAGCACACGATTTAAAGGATGATCTCTGTGACAGTTGTCCCTAGTGCTGTCACGCTTACGATGAAGTCCGTAGTCTTTTTTCGGTAAAACTCTCCATTTTTATAATTGTGATTTTCTATTATAATTAAAATACATACAATGAATTAATGAATCTTTTTGAATTTATTTCAAACAAGAACTGTTTTTCGACTGTTTTAATTATTCAAAAGGAGTACAATCAAGGTCTAGGTCACTATTATCGTCATTACTGGAGCGTGCCTGCCAGAACATTTATCATTTTTTGCCAAATAGGGACAGTCATTAGATCAATCGATCAATTACGATTGTTTTATAAATAAATATGTCTAGTTTATTGACAATAATACGTACATAATATTATCATTTACTCTAAGACGTAAAGTAGCTTTATAATGTTAAATTAATTTAATTTATGTAGTTTATAATGTAACTGTCTGTTATAATTGAAAAAAAAAATATTTTGAAAGTTTTATGTAGGTACTGTATTGGGTTTATTTCTTTTATGAATAATTTAATAAAGATCGGTTATCGATTTACGTATATTGACTGTCCCATCTCTTTTTTATTTTCAGTTCAGTATGACCTTGTACGTCCGTAAGCGTCATTTATGTATAAAATGTTTACTAGGTATTTTAGTACTTACGAGGTACATTTTAGGCATGAATATTAATATTTTTATATTTATAATATATTGCAATTCAGTTGCAATAAAACTGGCACTAAAAGAATGAAAATATATTTGATACAAAATGAAATTGTAAACATGTCGATCGTTCAAACTTATTTCGTTGGTTTCGTTGACATCTGTCACAGAGATCAAGCTATATTTTACGGACTATAGTTCATGAATTTTTCTCATGGAATTTAGTATGGATAAATCTTAAGTAAATGATAGAATGTTCACAAAAATTCGCATTCACAAAAATGTATTCCATTCCTTCCAGTCGTTTAGTTGCAGTATAGATAAATAACCTAGACACCGAGGGCAGCACCATCTGCCGGGCTGATTTGTGAATCTAAATCATCCAAGCCCCCACTTGAATACATTCACAAAAATTCATTCAAATCCATCCACCCGTTTAGTTGCAATATAGATAAATAACCTAGATATTGACTGCAGCGTCATTTTCCGGGCTGATTTGGGAATCTAAATTACTCAGGCCCCCACTTGAAAACATTCACAAAAATTCATTTAAATCCATCCAGCCGTTTAGTTGCAGTATGAATAAATAACTAGGTACCTAGTCGTTAAGTTTTCCTTAATTCTCTGATTTTCTGCGTAACTTCCTTATTTTTTTTCCGTAAAAGCCTTTTTCAAAGTATAAGAAAAATTAAAAAGAAAGATGGACGAAATCGGTGAAGTCGTTCTCAAGTTATGTTATTGTCCTGTCCGAACAGCGCCACGTATCAGGTCCAAATGTGAATCTAAACCATCCTCGAATCCCTTTGAACACACACAAAAAATTTCGTCAACATTGGTCCAGCCGTTTAGGGGGAGTTCAGTGACATACACACGTACGCTAGAAATTTATATATAAGACTAGCAATCCGCCCTCGCTTCGGCTCGCTTCGGTTATAGGTTATAGTCGTTTTACCCGCGTAGCTCCCGTTCCCGTGGTAATACCGGGATAAAATATAGCCTAGTTTACACCATGATATTATAGCTTTCCATTGGTGAAAGAATTTTTGAAATCGGTCCAGCCGTTTTGAAGATTACCCGGAACAAACAGACAGACAGACAGACAAACATTTTTTATTTGCTATTTTAGGCATAGGTGTCGTGCAAATAACCGTGTGAGCATGAAAAAAGCCTATTATTTTGACATTACCAACAGACACTCCAATTTTATTTATTGGTATAGATAATCTTCTATACGTTCGTTTGTAACTAAACTGCTTCAAGGGTTGTTTATATTTTGTTGAAACTTTTTATGAGTATTTCTTCCTCGATTATTTAAATTCGCATTTGGATTAGACGTTAGGTTCTGCAATGTAGTTATAATACTTATTCTAACTAATATTATTAATGCGAAACAAAGTTTGTTTGTTTGTAGCGCTTTCATGCTTAAACTACGGAACCAATTTCATTTTTTTATCAATGGAAAGTTATCTTATCAGGAAGTAATATAGGCTATATTTTATCCCGGTATTCCGACGGGAACGGGAATTGCTTTAGAGGAACTCTTCTATATTGACCGATTTTAAAATTCTATCCCCAATGTAAATCTACATTATCAGCGAGTATTGCATAGACTATTTTTATTCCGGTATTCCCATGCCAACGAGAATGACGTGAATAAAACCACGGGATGTTGACCAAATATAAAAATTCTTTCACCGCTGGAAAGCCACATTATCAGCGAGCATACGTAAGTTATTTTTTATGCCGAAATTTTTTTTTTTTGCTAACGATGGCAAACAAGCAAACAGTTGGCAATATTAGCAATATTGATGCGGAAAACTATTTCTAACTACGCGAGTGAAACCGCTGGATGTGGACCGATTTCAAAAATTCTTGCATCAATGGGAGTCTGCAGCGAATAATATGTGTAGACTATTTTATTTCCACGGGAATCTTAACAAAGTGGAGAGAATATGTTTGGATGTTTGTTACTCAATCCTGCGTAAATTGTTGATCGGATATGGATGAAAAATGACATACAGATTGAGTTCTTAGGCCAATAGATAGAATACTCTTCATCCGAAAAAGTAACCGACTTTCACTTTTGTTCCCTTGAAATAGTTCAACTTTATTAAAGTTAATTTTTGCGGGGGTAGCCGCGGGTAAAAACTAGTATTAATATAAATGCTATTAAAGGCTGTTTAGAACAACGTTAATTCAAATATATAGTGTAATATTATTATTGTATATAAGCAACTTCCAAAGTCCAACTTTCTGAAAATATATAGACCTTTAATATCACCTAACCTCATTGCATAGATTCACACTTTCTTCACGGTAGGCATTGGCCTAGCAAAGGTCCATAAGCGGCAATATCACTTACCATCAGGTGTGCTGTTGGTCGTTTGCCACCAACAGCTACAAAAAAAGGTATCATGTTAAAAAATCAAGTCGGCAAAAACATTTAAATCGTTTATAGTTTGATAGGACAAATGCGCTAAATTATACTTTACTTAAGTACCTATATAAAAAAAACAGCAATCACTCAGTAATCTATAAAAATTATGCCATGAGGTCATAGTTATAACTAATGAAAAATATAATATCGTTTTAAGCTAAGCATTTATGAAGAATAACATGTCATAACAGACTTTGTATAGAAACCCGATCAGTTACATAAGTGACCAATTCAGCCGCATCACGGTAGGTCACTCTGCATGAGTGTCATAATCAGGGCTTCGTTTCTGTGCAGCGCTGTAAACTCGTCGCAATCATCGGTGCCGCCCTGACGTTGCCGGCTATCGCTAGGGCGATGGTTGACAGCGTCGGGAATTGGGACGCGGTCGCAGCCTTCTGCGAGACAGTGATCTCGCGGAAGGAGGTGGCGGATTGCTTGCGCGAGGAACGCAGCCTCGATGAGGCGATCCGCCGCCGGCGACTGGGGCGGCGTAGGCGCGACTACCTGCGTCTCATGCCGCCCATAGCTGAGGCCGCGGGTGACGTTACCGGAGATTAGTCCGTCACCCGCCGAGAGGCCGACTGCGTGAGGAAAGACCGACGTCCTCTCCGAGGGGGGGACGTCGGTCGATGGGAGAGTACCCCATGTAGGGGGTATTCCGTCGGGCCGACCACTGATGACAAGTAACCCTGCTCCGGTGGTCGGCGCAACTACGAAGGCGACGTGGTTTTCGGGTGGGTTGGGGGTGTTGCGTGCTTACGCCCCTCTGTCGCCCCGGACGGAGTGGTGCGAGGAGTGCGCCGACCGCAGCCCACCCAAAAAAAAAGGGCTCCGTTTCTATACGCTTTCAATCGCATGCTCAAATTGATACAATGACTCAATTACAGTAAAATTCATATGCAGTTGCTGCTATAAATTACAGTTTATTGAATAAAATAATTCAAAGTACCTAGTACTAATTATTTTCTACTTTTTTTTTGTATTATATCCTTTTTTGACAGAGTTCTATGTCAAGAAACTACTTGTATCGCTGGCAACTCCACAAAAATAATGTAGGTCTCATGTAAATGACAGAAATGACTGCATTCGTAGCAACTATTTACTAATCATATAAAAATCGTACTTTACGAGAATTAACCCACAAAATGCTGTACAAAAAGTAGTCATTTAACAGACAATAATCTAACAATATTATCATCATTATCAACCTATCTGCATTACTATTCACTTAGACCTATCTATTGAGGAATACAAATGTAAATTGTTACGCTTGGCAGGTCCTCCTATCGGTTCCACTTACCAGGACAAGACAGGTGATCGAAGTAGTGTTATAATTTTTTCAAAATGGTGTTGCTGCCCATGCTAGTGACGCTCCAGCTAGTTTTTACGATATCCGAGAAAATAAGATGTTGCGAAATATTATAGGAATAGCTAGTCACGTAATACTAAATTACCTACTGCGTACACTAATAGTTTACTCACAAAATTCACTAATACTGATGCACCTAAATTACTTGTGGGTTTACTGTTTTTTAATTAGGTATATGTCCTCGCTATTCAATTTTCATGAAGTACTAAAAGATAGCTGAGGTTTATTTATTACTTTTTGCAGATATTTTTTATCTCATTCCATATTTGACCATACGTTTCCTTCGCAGTAAAATATATATCGATATACCATTGCAGTGGATGGGCCACTTAGCCCATGTAAATACCCGGGGATAAGGAAAGAGTACGGACAAATTGTATTTTTAATCGATCGCTGTGTTACTGACCGGTATCTTAAATAAAGCTTAAATTATACAATCAAAGAATCATAAAAAGAAATCTGATATTATAAGCCACTATTCTGATTATAAAAATATTCAATATTTAACATTTTCGGAATTAAATGCGATGTAAATGAATCATTATATAACATGGCTCCAATTACTAAGAGAAGCTATTAGAACTTATCGAACTATGTTTCATATCCAACTATATGCAGTTCAATATGAAACCACTTCAAATAATTGACGCGAAGCGTGTCCGTACATTTTGAAAATAGCAAATCTTTTCACAATATTGTATTACCAGTCGTAAAGTAAGATGTTTCATTCCGAAACCTTACCTTTAGGGAGCTCTGTGTTCTTGGGAATGCCAAGTTAGTGGATACCGTCGTTTTCAAACCCACTGGCGCAAATAACATTAGCATAGTTATCGAACGCGTCGGGATGAGACCTCTGTAAAGGTCCCGTTGGGGCTGGGACGGCTCTTAAACCCGCTTTTCCGATAATGACTATCGATGATTCTACCCCGAATGCG
Organism: Lymantria dispar; assembly: GCA_032191425.1. Taxonomy (NCBI): domain Eukaryota; kingdom Metazoa; phylum Arthropoda; class Insecta; order Lepidoptera; family Erebidae; genus Lymantria; species Lymantria dispar. Next base: position 15,710,883 of record CM063459.1, read on the forward strand.
AGCCAGAGTACAATATTATTACGTAGTTTGGCCGTTGTGGGGAATTGCGATATATAACATGCTCTAGCTATTTACTTATTTGAGTTCCGCTCGAATCGAGTATTCTTCAAGAGTATCCACTCATATATGTATGAATGAATCTTATCTAATTATAATTATATATACATAATAGCAGACCCGGCCACGCGTTGCTGTGGCTAATGTTTTTGTTATATTACATATCTATTAATTACTTACTCAATCCAGTCAACAGATATCGCCATCTGTTAAAATCGTTTGGAGTTAACAGATAATTGTGAATGTCAAATAATAGACAAATTAATTTGCAATAAAATAATATTGCGACTACAAATTAGGATGTAAGCTATCCTATCTTTCAAGTTGGATCAAATTGTAGACGGTGTGCAAATTTGATTAAAATCAGTTAAGTAGTTTAGGAGTCCATCGCGGACAAACAACGTGACACGTAATTTATATATATTAAGATATAAGTTTTATGCCTAATAAAATAATAAAAATCATAGTAGGACCACGTCCCCACCTCGTGGAATAGTCAGTCACCCGCAGAAACACTAAGCGGGTGAGGGCGACGCCCCGTGGGGCGTCCGGCAGGGTTGGTCCCAAAAAGTGTAACCCACCAGGCTGGCCGGACGTTAAGTAATCGATACTTGTGGCCGTCCAAATGGTGAAGGGCAGGAAATACAGTGGGTTATGGGGACGCGCGCCATCCTTTCGGATCACAAAGTAGTGCAGTAATTAACAATATAGTTACAGCAATGAATTTGGATCATTATCAAAACTTGGGCACTACTACAAACGCTATGACCAACGTAACATTCTGTCATTTCGAGTATCTTAGGTTTGATTTCCAAAATTATTGTTTGTGAAATCTATATTAGCGGTAGTTGTGTCTGTTAATCTTTTCTTTGTGAATTTCTTAATATATAACCTCAAAGTAGTCTTTAAAAATGTACTTTTTTTAATAGCTATAGACTTTAGATGCGACTCGGGGGTTAATTGAATACTTTCGAAGGTAAACTCAATACAGCAGAAATGACTTTAGGAAAACATCTAGCAATCAAACGGGAACTATCTCTAGACGCTCTTGCCCCATTCCCAAATATATGTTTCAATGTATCACTTTGGATGGACGAATGATAATGGACTGTGGATAGCACAGTATGATAGACGATCTATCCGTTGTTTTCCACGGTTTTTCTTATTTTGGCGTGGGCATCTAGGTGGCAACGTGACTTATTTATTTATAACTATTATAGATCTTGTATCACAATCGGATAAAAAGGCCTCAATAAATATTATTCTCAAATTTCATGTCAGCCTACACTGACATTATTATCTTATTAATAACGAAAAAATACGTATGAAACCTAAGAAGAGAATATTGATTCCCGCTTACTTGCGCTCATTAAAATTATGGGTTCCTAATCTATATTAGTAGGTAATGTCTTCTACAGATATTACGCCTACGCCTGTACATTAATAACGATGATAAAATATGCTTCATTTCTTCGAGTACACCAGGTAATAAAATATTCACTTCGTAAAGCTAATTTCAATTTGATTTAGTTATTGCAATGTAAAAACTGTATAGAACATGTTAGAAATAATTTTAGTTTATTGATAATAATAATATGTCACCACCCCATTCTTATCAACTTTTCGTGAGAGATGAGATAGGGCATTAAACACGATAGTCTGTTATGTCTACGGAACGGATAACGACGAAACTTTAAGGTAGTATACATATGCCCATAACGTGCGCTGTCCTACAGTGGTCGGTTTTGTGGCCCACCCTGTGGAACATCGGTTACGACTGGACGTTGAAAAGGAGCCTCCCACCCGGGCTGAGCGTAATTTGCAACGCCGACGATACACTCATTACAGCCCGGAGTGGGACGCCAGGGGGGGTGGCATTCCTGGCAACTCTCAGTACCAAGGAGATTGTCGGGTGTATCGAAACGCTGGGCTTGAGGGTAGCCCTCAACAAGACGGAAGCCCTATTGATCCATGGGCTCCCTATCAGTCCTCCCAACGCTTCGATTCACAGGATGTACTTAGGCCTGGTGCTCGACGGACATTGGTGGTTCCGGAAGCATTTCCGTCAACTTGCTTCGCGGCTTGTCGGCGTTGCGTCCGCCCTTTATTAGCTGAAGCCGAATGTGGTGTAACCTAGCGCTACTCCAGAATGGGAAGGAAATTGACCTACAATACCACGCTGATCAGACGTATTGGTACAGGGCTCTATTTAAAGATTTCCTTCTCTTGCATACATATTATATGTATTTTATATCCCTTAGTCGTCTTTTGCGACACTCACAAGCAAGAGAGGAATCATGAATTGTATTCTTACTCCATCTCCACACGGATATCTATATATGTATATATATAAAAGAAAGTCGTGTTAGTTATGTACACTATTTATAACTCGATAACAGCTGTACCGATTTAGCTTACAATTGGTGGGGAGGTAGCTTAGAACCAGGAGACGGACATAGGATACTTTTTATCCCATCTTTCTTTTTTAATGGTGTTTACAAGATTTCGCCAATAACTCTTTTCTCCCGTTCGATCGCGTTACGGTGTGACGTGACATAAAATGTCAAAGTGAATATAAGTACGCGTCGCATTTGATATGTAATAACAAAACGCAAATGACAGCTAAACGTAATTTTGTCTATAGTTAAAAATTTTATGGTTGGTATGGTTGAAAATTTTGATAATTATAATTTTGGCAGATATCAATCATCATCATCATCATCATCTTGCTCTTATCCCAATTACTTGGGGTCGACGCAATATGTCATCTGTTTTGACATATTGCAAAAAGTTTCGGCAATGACTTTTATGACCGGCCGCCTGCCTGACGTCAACCCTCCTTGGGAATGTAATCGTTGACCCAAATGGTACCAGATGGAGTTGGTCCGGATCAATCTAGGGGCTCTTAGTCGTCTTTTACGACACCCACGAGCAAAGCAAGGGTTGGTAGTATTCGAAGCCGCTACCACACAGCACTAATTTGGCAGATATCAATAATGAGTAATTTGTATTCCCTTTGAATCATCATTAACAATGCCACTACCAAAACGATTGAATATTTCCTGACAAAGCTGTAATGGTTCTTCCATTAGATACTATATTTTTGGAAATTTAGAAAATATACTTATAAAAAAAATTATGGTGGTACGAAGTTCGCCGGGTCAGCTAGTAAATAATAGATTATATAAAATTGCATACTGGCAAAACTTACATCTTGATTACGTTTTCTACCCTACTGTCAAGTACTTGGACACAATCTATCAGCAAATTCAATGTTAATAACTCTTTGCAAAATAGGGCCGCTGTCAAAATAACTCGTTAATCTAAATTATCGTGTTTGATTTCATGCGTTTGTAACTGAATTGGGCCCTTGGGCTGTTAGCTTTGTTTAGCAATTTATATTTATCATTCGTGATGGCATATTTGTATGATATTATATGTTACCGGAAATGTATGTAATCCGTCATAGTATACAATTCCTAGGAAATGTGTGTAATTCCTAAAATCGCACGAAAATGTTTAAAATAAATTATATTAGACACATTTCTTAGAAGTTCTAAACATTGCCTAAATAGCCATCGGAAATGTAAAACATTTGAGATATCAATGGGTACGCGTGGATAGCGGGGCGAGGGGAGGGTATTGCTTCGTCTGATCAGGGACAGGTTAGGTTAGGTTAGCTTAGCTTTAATTAGTAAGATAAAATGAAGATTATTATATTTTACGATATGATTGTTATTTGAACGTTGTTGTCTCGACGAGTGCTTTAATAAAAATTATTATTCTCATTTTAACAACGTGTTTTATTACAGAAAGCATTATTTTTATACATTTCCTAACACAATATTGGAATTATATACAATTCCTAGAAATGTATGTATTAAATAGTTTTTGAAACAATATTTTTTTTTACATCTAAATAGCGTCGGATTTGTATAAATTTCCAAGGATTTGTATGCAATTCCTAGATTTCATACATTGCCGGTAACATATATATTGAGTAACTTAATTTGAAAAAGCGAAAAATCTGGATTTTGTTTATTACAAGCTGTTATTTTATTTCTGTCTATCTATCTGTAATCAAATCTATAATCAAACTTTCATGTGGTGACGGAGTAAGAATGCTATTTACTACCCATTCTCTTACCCGTGGTTGTCGTAAAAGATGGCTAAGGGGTTATTTAAGCATATAAAATCTATGCAAGAAAAGGAAAACTCGAAACAAAACCCTATTATGCCAACACGTCTAATCAGCGTGGTTATAGTAGGTCGATTTATCTCCCACAGTGGAGGAGGCTCGAGCCCAACAGTGGGTTTGTACATTAAAAAACTCACTTCGTGATCTTTAACTACGAGTAAGCTGAGATTTTCTAACTATTATTTTAAATTTGATAACAATGCATTAAACAATTTTCAATTTTTCTTTTTAATTTCCTTAATATGAGTATTAAATGAAAGCGCTTGAAGATCAGAAAACAATCCAGCTAAACACTAAACTAAATTCAGTATGGCTGCAATATAGTAAATTATATTTTCGTAAATACATGTACAAAGTTTCATTCATAGACAAAAAAAACTCCTAAAATTTGAGCTTGATGTCTTAAAAATTGAGCTGGCACATGCTACATGGAGTGGTCCCCTCTCCCATTTAAAATATATTGAAAAAAAAAGCTTTGGTCCATTTTCGATATAATAGTTGAAACATAAAAATTCTCAATTTTTGTTTAGATTATCATATAGGAAATTAAATTCTTTACAAAAAAGGCCTTTGAGGTATTTTTGCTCAAACTCGTAGGAATAAAGTAACAGGGCGTTAAAAAGGCGGCAAAATTAATATGCAATTTTCGTTTCTCTAAAATGTCAATCCATCTGTCTAGATTGTGAAATTACTGGGAATAGGATATTTCCTCCTATAACATTCGTGTTTTGTAGTGTAACGTTAATATATTCAATAAGAAACGCAAGAAGATTGTGTGTTAGAAGTGTTGTTTAGGTGAGCGAGAGAGCCGGCAGCCCATCTTTCCGAGGATGTTAGTGTGTGGTGAATTATGAAAGTGCCTTTAGTATCACCGAACCTTATGCACGCATTCACACTCCCTTTGATTTCTTCATGGTAGGCAACGGAGTAGCTATCCGATGTACTATTCGCTCGTTTGCAACCAAGAGCAATAACAAAAAATAATAATAATATATCGTTCAATTGATTCATCTGACTGCACAATAGTTATCATTTCGAGATACCGTGCCAGTATCGTGCCTTCGAACACCACTCGATAATAATATGTGCAATCCATAATCTGATGTTCTGAGTATGAATGTAATTTGTGTCCGTTAATTATATAATACTAGCAACCCGCCCCCGCTTCGCTTCGGTTTCAGTCACTTAAACCCGCGTAGTTCCTGTTCCCGTGGAAATACCGGGATAAATGTAGCTTATATTACTCCCTGATATTATAGCCTTCCACTGGTGAAAGAATTTTTGAAATCGGTTCGGTGGTTTAAGCGTGAATGCGTTACAAACAAACAAACAAACATCCTTACTTTCGCATTTATAATCTTAGTATGGATGTTTGTGAAAACAAGGATATCCGTGTGGTGACAGAATAAGAATACAATTCACCACTCCCTATCTTATCCGTGGATATCGTAAAAGACGACTAAAGGGTACAATACACATATAACATCTATGCGAGAGAAGGAAAACTGAAAATAAAACCTTGTATCAACCTGTCTGACTAACATGGTTAAAGGTCAATTTCCCTCCTATAGTGTAGGAGGCTCGAGCCCAACAGTGGGACGTTTATGAGATGATATGATGAATGATGAAAGACGAGGATTATTTCCTTAGTACAAGGTTAGAAAAAGCATGATTTAAATGACCATGTTCATGCTCTAAAATTTTAAATCCTAAAATCATGATTCAAGCTAATAGCTTTGATCTAGCACGTCAGATTCAAGACGAAATTAATTAACAAAATAAATGATTTAAATATCAGTAAAGCTTTGCCTTTGACAAATCTAAACAGATGTTTCTCAACACTTCTACCAAGATGGAAAATTTTCGATTAATAACCTTTTCTTTGCATTAAAGGGAGACGATGAAATAAAGGATTGAGGCAGCGTAAGATTCAATTTGTTACAATCTCCAGGAAACGTTTTCAAATGAAACATTTTGTGTTCAGTAGGAAGTTAAATTGTATTTCTTACAAGAATCTCGTTGGTTGAGCTTGTTTCTATTGATAGAACTTAGCGTAAGCCCCTTTAATACTAAATAAATATGTACCTTGAATTTTTTTATCAATCAGTTTATAAAAATTTTCCATTATAAAGGCTTTCGTATGCACTTATATTGTACTTCATCACTGCTTATATGTCCCACTGCTGGGCTCGAGCCTCCTCCATAATAAGAGAGCATTTAACATACTATACCACTCTGAGCACTCCACTGGCTCAGACGGGCTACTATAGGGTTTTACGGCTTGGTCACGACTTTGGTCTTAGCGGCGAGCGGCGCGGTGTGCCGAGTGGCACACGCTGGTAAAGCCCCATACAAAGCCGTCTCAAAACCGTTTCATGTGAAAGTCGTTGTAATGGAATAAAATTTATAAATTAATATATAATACATATATAAATATTAATACAAACGCGATATAATCCGTAAAAGTAGTTTTATTTACAATTTTTTTTTTAGTTTGGTCTGCCATTTTAGTATATATGTAGTAGGTATGTGTAGTAATTTAGTATACGTTTATAATATGTTATTACTATGTTCTACCATTTTATGTAAATTAAACAAGCATATTTTATATTTTTTCTTATATAATTCATGTACCTATTTTTAATTTTATTTTTTTAATTATTTTATGAACAGATTTTCTAAAATCATAGTTGTTTCATTTAAACTTTAAACATTCAAGTACATATATATATGCAAATTTTGGAACAACTGAGATACGGAGTTTTAAGACGAAACATACACGATTTTCCCACTGTGAGCCGCTCCGCGCTTAGCTGCCGCTCATAGCGGCAAGGTCGTGAACGGGCCGTTATTTCGGGTTTTTCTTCTCTTGTATATTGGTACTTGCCACAGGTATTTTATGAAGTGTAAAATAAAACAAAATTTATAAAAAAGGTATATATCAAATGTACTTTTCTTATTAAGAAACTAATATTTCGACTGTAAAACTAGGTAAATTTATTTTTATGATAGTATAATATTTGTCCTAAATTATTAGGTACATAGTTATATATGGCAGGCACCATCGAAAGCTTATTGCAACGCTGATGAAGATCCACAGAATAGATCACGCGCAGGATTTTAGAGCTACGCTCTGAATGATCGGAGAAAGTTCGGTTGTACCATATTTATCCAATAAAATAATAAAAGCAAATATATTTATTATGTGTAAATGTTAATTTAATTACGTAACGAAGATGACGAGTTTTATATTTATTTTAAATGTTAATGTAGAAGCTAGGTTATATCGAATATGATATTTATAGTACTGAGATTTGACATTTAATATGCTAGGCTATTTATAAAAACTATATTTGCGATTCGTGAGGTGACGAAGTATATAATTCACCATACCTTCTCTTATAAAGATGACATTGCGAGTCAAAATTTAGTTATTCTACGTAACTATGTTAGGTATCATCATTGTTATCATTCAGTCCTTTTTTATGGTACGCTATGATTTGGACACACCCCGCCCGGTCTGTATGAGCGGCGTGTGAACCCATAACCTAATAACCTACCTCGTTGCCTCCCAATCACCATTGGGCCGAACACTGGTACCGATTTTTATAATTCCAAGGACAGCCCGGTGGATTACCTTTTCGTATACTGTCAACTTCCACGCCGCGGCAACAAATCAGTGCTTTTTTTTGGGTGGTCCATAGCCGCGTCGCTGGAGACGTTACTCGAAAGGGTAACCCGCCTGGACGGGCCACTGATAAGACGGTCGGGTAACGGTGACCCGCCCACTTGGCGCTTGAAGCTACGCACCTGGCCGGCTGTGTGTTCGATCGCCGCCCTCTCTCGTCACCCCGGATGGATTGGACGGTGAACGAAGCATCATGACCTGCTGCCAAAAAAAAGGTGGTCTATGGCCAGCACACACGTTGTCAAACTGCATCAAGGGCAATGTAGGGATGGCGCACGGCTCCGTAAACCACCATATCTCCTCTCCATCATCGTTGGGTCCACCACCAGTACCGACATTTTTTTTGCCGTGGCCGGCCTGAACAAAACGTTGTTGCCGAGGCGTCGCTCTCATCATTTAGCCACTTGCTGTCCACCACTGAACGGAAGTCTCCCTAATATTTCACCTCAGAGTATGGTCCTATGCCGTCAACATCCAACGACTCCCATTAACTTTCACCAAGTGATCCACCTGGTTCTATCATCCGATAAGAAGATTTATATAATTTCACTCCATTATCTCTAGAATAGATAATGCAACTTTTTGGCAACTTTATTAAAGAAAGCAAAAATTCAAACTTAGTGCTTGCTAATTAGAGTCGGCATATCGCGAAACTAGTAACATATTATTATGCTTAGCTTAGGATTGAAACCCAAACTCACGGGATAGTGAGCCACATATTGCTGAATCGTTGATCAATAATGCAGTTGACAGAAACTTTATACACAGAACAAAGCTACATACCTACAACCTGAAAACGTGAAATATGATAAAATATTTAAATATAATAAGACAAAATCTCGAAGTATTGCTTGTTTGATTAAAATGCGAACACATTTGCCATTCAAATCGGTCTTTTTACTGATCATAAAGTATTCAAATGTTCAAGTTAATATTTCCGACACGTCGACGAGTGCCGCCGTAGCTTTTATATTTTTTTGTTCTTACAACGTCCCACCAGGCGCATGATTTATTTTTCCGTTCACTTCAGTTTGTACTATACAAGTGACATAAAATAAACGCATTTAATTTTAGATATAAATAAAGTTATAAAAAACCGGTTAAGTGCGAGTCAGCGACTCGCATTAAGGGTGCCGTACCGTTATCTATAAAATAGGCAAAAAATGGCGTTTTTCTATGGCAGCCCTCTTATATATTTATTATATTTTAATTTTATTACTTATTATTAAAGTAAAAATACAACTGAGTATTTTGTGAATATTTGTGTGCCTACCTGTTGCCGTTATCGATAGCGAGCAAAAAGGGGCATAAAAAATCGTGTTTGTTATTTGGGAGTCCCCCTTAAATATTTATTTTATTTTATTTTTAGTATTTGTTATTTTAGCGGCAACAGAAATACATAATTTGTAAAAAATTCAATTGTCTAGCTATAGCGGATCTTGAGGTCTAGCCTGGTGACAGACAAACGGACGGACAGACAGTGAAGTCTTAGTAATAGGGTTCCATTTTTACGTTCTGGGTAGGGAACCTAACCTAAACACTTTCTAATGTGATGTCGTAAATAAGCACGTTTTTTTGCGCTTATATTGCAAACGTTGGCTGAACCCTACGAGATAGACCAAAATAATGTATTACAGTATTATCCATCTTAAAAAGTTCAACAAAAAAGTCCACGATGGCATATGTCTATCTCTTAGGGATAACCCACCATAACCATTTTTTATCCTCTACTAAAAAATGATTATTTACTAAGTGATTTTATACAATACAGCATTAATCCTTAACCAATTAAGTACCTTAAATAAATTGTGCATTTATTATAGATCAATATGCTTTTTATAGTATGTAATTTAAGTGAATATTACCGAAGATAGCGAAGATAGCGAGGGCGGGTTACTAGTTTATAATATAATATACAATCAAGAGCAGGTCCGGACTGACATTTTTGTATTCTACTTACCTAAAATTCCAACTATGTATTTATTTGTAATTTCACTACCAAAATTTATTCTAATTCGTAAAATATTCATTCAATAAAATAATTGCAAATTCAGTAGGAAGTGTGTTTATCTCTACGCAAGGAAATGTGCCTATTGCGTAAACTCAAATACTTACTTTTTGTTTACGATCACCTCGTCGATATCTAAAAAAAATCCTAGGGTTTTAAAAAAAATGTCAATAAATGAAACACAAGTATAAAAATGATTTATTTACTACACAATAACAAATATGAGTCGCCATTACTCGCTATCTCAAAAGCGTGCTAGGGTTGTACAAAAATTAGTAAATTATTATTACATTTATTTACTAATTTTAACAGAAGTTTGTAAATTATTAATATACTAATTAAAAGAATGTAATTAAACAATAACGAAATATGAGTTCAAAATTCTAATGTTTTTTCATTCGATTACGGATCAAGTTCTGATTTCTGCTAATTTGATGATAAAATCAATGGCTATCACAAAACCTATCAGAATGAAAACGTTACGAGCTGCCCGATTCACGTAAGTAATAAAAACCGTAGCGCAGTGACGTCACTTCGTTTTTTGCAAATTTAGCCCTTTTAACCGACTTAAAAAAAGGAGAATTCTCAATTCGCTGTATTTTTGAACCAATTTTTATGATTCTTTACACCAGGTAACACAGAAATTGTATAGTAATTGAGCTATTGGAAGATTTATGACAATCCAAGACTAGATAAGTAAGTGCGTTTAAAACAGAAAACCAAAAGGCGATTTCTATGTTCCTAAGTTAAAACGACTTTTGGACTGGCGTGTTTACGTGAATCGACTGGCTGGGTAGTTAAGTTACCTGTATCTTTCAAAATCATTAGGCGTTCTTCTCTTTCATAACACGTAAAGCTCTTTCTTTCCTCTCTTTCATAGCCTCTATGATACTGGGCGCGTCACGAATGGGCATGCTTCGTGACTGCCGAGGATCAACTAATTCTGGAAGTAGGCAATCGTAATAAAACCTAACTAATTTCATCTCTATTTTCTTCTCCCAAAATTTGTCGTCCTTTTCTATAATATAAACTTTCATAGGTACAGTAGCACCAAACCAAATGCCAAGCATGCAAACGTTTCTTTTAGTAATATGTACCTGTCCCTGAATTTGGAAATACCAGTTATGATTTTTATTTATGACATAACCCTTGGAAGCCTTGTCCTTAACCCAAAAGGTATGTTTGGCCATTGCTTCATCAAGAGTCATGCCAGCTAAAGAATGTGGGCACTTAATTTCAATTAAACCGTTTGCATAAATGCCATCTGGTGTAGTACCAAGAAATTCATATTGATCGTCGACGAACAAACCGCAATCTTGTATACTAATATTCTCTTGAATTTCTAACTGTTTAATTGCGGTTTCTTCGTTTTCGATACCGTACCGTACAGCAGGCAAACTGGAGATATTACTACCATAAACGATTTTACGAACAAGAACAGTGACTGATTTTGATCGCCCCAATATTTAATAGCGCATTTTACACCCGTTCTTAAACGCAAATACCTTTCTTTTAGGAATTTCCGCAATTCGCAAGGATACTTAGTGTCTTTCGACAGTTTCTCCAAGCTATTGCAGTAGTTTCGTAAAAGATGATTTTTGCATTCAATTTTCTCTACTGTTAAATTACCGTACGGTCGCGAATCTAATATTTTTTTATAAGTACTGGAATCGCCGTCTGCTACAAATTTATTATAAATTACACCGTGATCAACAATGGAACGTTTAAACCCCTCAACTATTATGGTCGATTCCATACCGGTAGATGATCCCGAATAATTCTTGAAACAACGGTGTTCCGAGGGCTGACTGTCGTTCTTTGCGGCTCGTGCACAAACTACGCAGTATTAATTTTTAACTCCTAAAAACAATACTTTATTAATTTTAATGCCAAATATCGCAGCTGCGCCGGACAAGGCGGAAAAATTCTTACCATAAGATCTCTTGCTCCAACAACCGTCAACAGCAACAGATATTAATGGTGTACCATTTTTATCAACACTACCTATAGATACTGCGTACTCCGCTTCTTCCTTGACAGCTTCTGCCATGGAATGTGCTGCTGTCTTTTCCCACCAATCGCAAACCGTATTATTAATTTCATTGTATAATGAAGGTGACATGATTGGTAGGGCTACTGCGGCAGTTAATGTTTTTAACTGATAGTAGCTCCCACCAGATGATATGATACCAGATACAATTTGATGATTCACTTCCATTCTATCTTCTTTCTTTTCAATCAAACACACAGTAAATTTCATACTACACATACTACATTTCATGATGACTTTTGAGTCCAGACCAACTTTTACTTCACCTATTATACTGAGGTAACTCAATCCATTGGACCGTGGTCCCCTATGGCCTGAAGAGCTTTAAAAAAAAAAGAAACGTCTACAACTCTACGCCCAACTTCCATTTCATCCACCTTTCCCTCTTGGTCGTTTTCAATAACTAGTTCCTGTAAAGAAAGATAATGGCTTGATTTTTTTTATAAAAAATAATTAAAAATTTAAAAAATGCAAAAGAATTAATGCAATATTAGGTTCCTGATGAATAGAAATTGTAATTTCTTTACGCATTAGGTATTGTTTTTTTATGACGTCACCTATTTGAACGTAAATTTTCTTTTGAGAAAGTAATTGAGAAGTATTTCGGTATTAAGGTGTTATTGTCTCTCGATGAAAATAATAAATATTGCAAGAAAAAATCTATAGGTAGGTATTGAGATTTTGTCTTCGCCCATCACTAAGTAGTTTGTTTATTTATGTAACAAGTCTACAAGAATTACGTATAACAACTTACCTCTATACAGCGCGTAGCATTGTTGCTCAGAGTCTCGGCCCCAAGGTTTTCTTTATTTTCAATACTGGAAATATTATTCATCAATATTATCCACTTTTTATTTACTTTGTACAACCCTAAGCCAGACGCTTGGCGCCTCGCGTCTGTTTGGCGGTATAGGTATGTCGACAAAGTTGCGCTGTCGCCTACCTACTTCCACAATTTGATATTTAGACAATACTAGCCGACCCGGTGAACTCCGTATCGCATTTTATTATTTTTTTTAATCCTATTATTTTGATATTACATACAGATACTTCAATTTTATTTATCAGTATAGATATAGATAATACAAACCAATATTTACATGTTATTATAGGTATATGTCTGAATCGGGCGATCTAAATCATATGACATATTGTATTAGCTTTGTAATGTACCCTGTTCAAATGCGATAATAAATAAGTAGGGAGGAACTTACATTTTATTCCGAGATCTTTTGGCTTTCTTTTTTTTTATAATGCGTACAAAACTTTCTTTTCCCTGGCATGACACTCAAATTCAATCAGCCCTGCGAAAAAAATAGCCTATGTTACTCAGTGATAATGTAGCATTCGAATGATAAAAGAATTATTAAAATCGGTCCGGTACTTTTTGAGTTTATTCGTTACATACAAAAATCCAAATCTTTCCTCTTTATAATACCTATTAGTGTAGATATTGTATTTTTTACGATTTATATCTAGTTCCATCATTGTTTTCTTTCAGACATTCATTATATCGATACTTTCTACTAACTGAAAATAAATTAATTATAAAAATGTTATACTTACAGTTTTTTACAAAAAACACAAATTCACAATACGTAATTCTGCTATCTGCAGCCGACAAGCGTGGTGTCGCGTTCACTTACAGAAAGGAACTGCCACCGAGATTGCACGAATGAAACGAACGCTTTATCCCATACATTTGTGTATGAAAAATTTACCTTAAAATATATCTAGATTTTAGGGCTTTAAAAGAGGAAGTCTTTGTTTGTAAAGGTATAAAAAGAAGTATACAGCTATACTTATTGGTTTCTTCAGTGTTCAAAAAGTGTTTCTTTTTATCAATTTGTGTTGATTTATGGGGTTAAATCTGAAAAATACGAAGTCATGTTTTTGCATTTTTACTCAATTTTGTGCGTTTGTTGACGTTTATTATATAACAACTATTAGGTTTAAGAGTTTAATATAAGCATGAACATACTTATTGGTCTTTGATTGTAATATATACAAATTATCATTGATATCAATCATATGTAAATAGGTTAAATATGAAAAATCGTAACACTCTTTTCGGTGATTTTCACGATCTACACCCTTAAGACGAATTTTTATGTAAATAAGTTATCTTATTTATTAATTCAATAATTTCTCTTATCTCAACTCATTTTCATACCTCAAGCTTTCTCCAAAATTGGAGACAAATTGTCTAACTATACCAGGCGGGTCTCATTTCAATTTGCCTGTCTCTTGTTTTTTTTTACGACTGGTAAGAAAATGCGTGGTGAAATGTATTCCTCCATTACAACGAGGAGTGCTCTTATCAAAAATATAGAATTAATTCGTTTTTATATCACAGAAAATTGCGGTATTCCTTTAGTAATTGCCGCGAGGTAACTATTTAGAAATGCATACAATGTGCTGCCGCCACTTTCTTTCCCGTGAAAGACGTAAAAAGCGACTGAGAAAGCACCAGAAAAAAAAATGGTTATGTCGTTGTCCATTCATTTTATGCAATCGTTTTATTGTTGTTAATAGTTTAATGTTAATTAAACATAATTTTCTTAATGGATTTAGGGATATTTAACTATTTCAAAACTATGTTTAGATTAGATTTAATAATCTAATTATTAAAATAATAATTTAAAAATGATACTGAATCATATTTAAGCATTTAAAATCTGAACAGAATCATTAATATTCATCGAACACAATATATGTTGAAGATACCTCTTAGTATCAAATTAGCAAAATCTTCGAGCAATAATTAACGTTGCTTACTTGAGGAAACTGCGTTTGACTAGATCAAATTAATCTAAGTTACAGGGAACATATTAACTTGTACATACTATATATTCTGTTTACCTTTGACAAATATTAAAATTACTTTTGTACTTACGTAATGTAACATTAATTTTTCGAAGACAATTAAAAATACTTGAAGAAATAGCAATTAGTGTAATTTGCTTTTTTTTTATTATCTAGTCAACAAATTAAAAAACATGTTAATTCTTGATACTATGTAATAAAATACGTACTATTATAGGTTATTAAACTCTTTAAGACAGGATAAATCTTAAGAACATAAACTTGAGCATTTTAAAAAAAATCCTTTAGCACCAATACGAGCACCATGCTCGTTACCATAGAGGATTTCCTCTCGTACACGATCCGCCGCATATACCGAGGCCTCTCCAGCCGGACTGCCCAACGGGCAACGAAGTCACGGCGGGTCAATGACGACTGGACCGGACTATTCATTTATTACTGTCAGCCATGGGTACGTAGCGCTAGATCCACCCACATTCAGCATCAGCCAAGAAAGGGTGGACACCGCGCCGACAAACCGTGGAGCAAGTTGACGGAAATACTTACGGAACTACCAATGCCTGTCGAGCACCAGGCCCAAGTACTTCATATGGCCTGGATGCTGATAAAAATCAAATTGACGATGATCGAAGCACTGGTGGGAGAACTGATATGGAGGCCATGACCAATAGGGCTTTCATCTTGCCCAGGGTATTCATACCGTCACGGCCTTCCAACCAGTGCTAATGATCGCTTTGTCGTCAGCACGGGGTTTTTTGCTTTCGACGGGTGCAGGTGCTGATAAGCTATGGCTGCTTCACCAAGCACCTGCACAAGATCGTTAGTCGATAGAAGGCAGTATTCATCGGCCTGCCACCACGGCAATTGCGACCAAGACATGGTGCAGCACATAGTCAAGACGTGCTATACCGCGATGGCGTGCGTCTACACAATAGCATGCGAAAAGAGAGTCAAATGGCCGTAGATTGGCCATCTACACTAATATTATAAAGAGGAAAAATTTGTATTTTTGTGTGTGTGTGTGTGTATGTTTGTAATGAATAAAATCAAAAACTACTGTGCCAATTTCAAAAATTCTTTCACCATTGGAAAGCTACATTATCCTGGTGTTCCCATGGGAACGGGCACTACGCGAGTAAAGCGACTGTAACCGAAGCGAAGCGAGGGCGTGTTGCTAGTTAATCAATAAAACTGTTGGCAATTCTTTTGCAATAGGTAAGATGGAAACAGAGTACTTATTGCCTAGACCCATCAGTAAATGGGATAAGGGCAAGAGGATGATGGTTTATTATTTTATTAAACACTTAGAATCTAAATATAAGCATTTTTTTTTTCTTTTGTGGGTGGGTCGCGGTCGGCGCGCCTCCGCACCACTCCGTCCGGGGCGACAGAGGGGCTTAAGCACGCAAAACCCGCGACCCACCCAAAAACCACGTCGCCTTCGTCGTTGGGCCGACCACTAGAGCAGCGTTAACTTGTCGTCAGTGGTCGGCCCGATGGAATACTCCTAATTGGGGTACCCTCCCATCGACCGACGTCCGCCCCTCGGGGAGGACGTCGGTCTTTCCTCATGCGGTCGGCCTCTCAGCGGGTGACGGACTAATCCCCGGTCACGTCACCCGCGGCCTCGCCTAGGGCGGCATGAGGCGCAATCTAAATATAAGCATGAAACATCTTTTAAACTACAATGTTAAAAATATGAGTATAATATTAATATTACTTAGAAAATGTTCGATCTATAGTCCATAAAATATAGCTTAATCTCTGTGACAGCTGTCACTAGTGCAATCACGCATACGATGAAGTTTGTAGTTTTTTAAAGATAAAGCGCTTTATTTTTATAATTGTGATTTTCTATTATAATTGAAATACAATCAATGAAAATCTTTTTGAATTCAAATCAAACAAAAACTGCTTTTTGACTGTTTTAAATATTCGAAAGGAGTACAATTAAACTCAGCGTCACTATTGTCATCATCACTGGAGCGTTCCTGCTAGAACATTTATCATTTTTTGCCATAATAGGGACAGTTGTTAGATCAATCGATAAATTGCGACTGTTTTATTAATAAAAATGTTTAGTTTATTGATAATAATGCGTACATAATATTATCTTTTACTCTGAGACAAAAAGTAGTTTTTTAATGTTTAATTAATTCAATTTATGTAATTTTTTTCAATGACAATCTTTATAATGTAATTGTCTGTTGTAATTGTAAAAAATGTTGAAAGTTTTACATAGGTACTATTTTGGGTTTATTTCTTTTATGAATAATTTAATGTAGATCGGTTATCGACTTACGTATATCGACTGTCGCATCTCTTTTTTATTTTAAGTCCAGTATGACCTTGTATGTCCGTAAGCGTAATTTTCTATAAAATGTTTTCTAAGTATTTCAGGACTTTTTTTTTTTTTTTTTTTGGGGTGGGTCGCGGTCGGCGCGCCTCCGCACCACTCCGTCCGGGGCGACAGAGGGGCTTAAGCACGCAACTCCCCGACAACCCACCCGAAAACCACCTCGCCTTCGTCATTGGGCCGACCACCGGAGCAGGTTTACTTGTCGTCAGTGGTCGGCCCGACGGAATACCCCCTACGCGGGGTACCCTCCCATCGACCGACGTCCCCCCCTCGGGGAGGACGTCGGTCTTTCCTCACGCGGTCGGCCTCTCGGCGGGTGACGGACTAATCCCCGGTCACGTCACCCGCGGCCTCGGCTAGGGCGGCATGAGGCGCAGATAGTTGCGCCTGCGCCGCCCCAGTCGCCGGCGGCGGATCTCCTCATCGAGGCTGCGCTCCACGCGCAGACGATCCGCCGCCTCCTTCTGCGAGATCACTGTCTCGCAGAAGGCTGCAACCGCGTCCCAGTAAGTATTTCAGTACTTACGATGTACATTTTAGGCATGTATCTTAATATTTTTATATTTATTATATATTGCACTTCAATTGCAATAAAATTGGGATGAAAAGATTGAAAATATATATGATACAAAACAAAAATGTAAAGATGTCGCTCGTTTAAATTTACTTCGTCGGTTTCGTTGACATCTGTCACAGAGATCAAGCTATATTTTATGGACTATATTCTATTTGAATTCAAAGGTCATAGTGTGCCTACCAAATTTAATAGTTATTAATTTTGATTGGACTATAAATACCAATGCTATTTATAGAATAAACCCCAATCCTCAGATCTCCTTCTCATCTATTAAGTATTTTCCGAACGCTATCTGCTAACCCATCATACCCACATTACATCGAATTGGATCTAATTTCGTGAAACTCTTTGTATAACTTTTACATTCATTTTTTGACAAGCGAAATTTGCTTTTATTTAAATTTATTAAACCTTTCATATCTTTATCACTAAATTACTTGGATGTTTTAAACTTTACGTACATAACAAATACAAGATACAGTAGAAACTCGATTAACCGGACTAATTGGTGTAGTTAGGCATTCGGATAATCGAAAATTCGGATAATCGAATGTATGAAAAACCTTTGGCTTTTGGTATGTACATAGTTTTATGCATTTAATAAAAGACGAATTCATATCCCGCGTGGTGCGCACGTCAGAGCAGAGTAACAATTACTAACTAAAACCATAATCACCTCGTGGGGCTCGGGCGCGACATGCCATTTGAGACACATTCATGCTTGCATAAATTCGATTTTTAGGTACAATACATAGGTCGTGGTTGGTCGTCCGTATAATCGCAAATCCGTATTACTGAGGGCCGGATAATCGATTTTCTACTGTATTAAACCTCAGTAGCAAAATTATAGGCTACCAGTAAATCGAAATAAGCTTAAACAAAGTCATTCATATTGATTATTGAAGTTTAAGCGAGTTTTATACATATTTTCCCTTTTTTAATAGCTGTTGGTGGCAAACGGGCAAATAGTACACTTGATATTGTCGCTCATGGACCTTTGCTAGGCCGCTGCCCACTGTGACGAAAGTGAAGGGATTGTGAATGCATGCAATGAGATTTGGTGATATTAAAGACATTACCAACACTCACGACACGCAGACACCCTCAGAAAGTTGGGCTGCCGACTATCTCTCTCTCTTCTCACCGAGCGAAGTACAGTGATAAATTGCTACTACTCAGACGTTGATTTTCTGTGAGAGTGTGGTACTACCCCAGAGGGACCGACCGCGCCTATAAACAGACGACTGTATGTAGAAGTATATTTTTTTCTTGTGTGTATAGCTGTTAATCGCAGATGGCTCTCACAGCTTAGCACGAACTATGGGTGAGCGCGAAGGGCGGTAGAACAATGTGAGCAATGAATTCCGAAATTTGGTTATCCAAATGTAGCAAATTTATATAGACTTATACCTAATACATATAAATAATAGATAGATATATACATAGATAGATATATATTATATATACATACATAAATACATATATATATATATATATATATATATATATATATATATATATATATATATATATATATATATATATATATATACATAAATACACATATTACATATATATAAATTTTATAACCATTTCTTTTTTTTTTTTTTATTGCAAACGGTGGCAAACGAGCAAACAGTACACCTGATGGTAATCTGCTCCAGTGGTCGGCCCAACAACGAGGTGACGTGGGTACGGGTGGGTTATGAGCCCGCGCGCCGTCCTTTCATCGCCCCGGACGGACTGGACCGCGCGTGCGCTTACCATAGCCCACACATAAAAAAAAAAAAAAAAAAAAACACCTGATGGTAAGTGTTGCTGCCGCTCATGGACCTTTACAAGGCCGTTGCCTACCGCGAAGAAAGTGAATGGAGTGTGAATGTGTGCATTGAAGCTCGGTGATACCAAGGCCACCACCAAAACCCTCCACACGCAAACACCCTCAGAAAGTTGGGCTTCCGGCTCTCTCGCTCACCGAACGAAGCGCAGTAACAAATCGCTACTACTCAGACGTCGATTTTCTGCGAGAGTGTGGTACTGCCCCGGACGGACCGGCCCGCGGCTGTAGACAGATAACTGTCGACAGTGTGGTCCTACCACTCTGAAAACCACACCAGTAGAGGTAATCCATCACTGAAGAGTTGATTCCGTCAGAAGATCCACGTTTAGACGTTTCACCATAGCCTTAAAACTATTACGACTAGCGGCCATTTTGATCTCTAACGGCAACCCATTCCAAAGAAGAATAGCTTGGATATAAAAGGAAGAGTGTACAAGATTAGAGGAGTGAGGAGGATAGTGACAGTTTATGTTTTTATTTAACTATTTTTGCATTCATGGTCATGGGGGACTGTCCTCTTGTAACTATGAATGAACGGATTATCCTGTCGTGACCACAAAGCTTTAAAAGTATTTGTAACAACTGAAAATCTGATACAAAAAATCACATACAAAAGCGATAAAAACCTTAAAAAAAAATAGCTTAATTTTACAAGAATATTACATTTATTTTTGTTTTTATTAAAAAATATATTTAGTAGTAAATATTAAAATTACTGGGAGTGGAGTATTGGGCAATTGAATGACAAGATTTATTTTCGGTCTAATAAATAGATATAATTTGGATAAAAAAGGAGTGCTAGAATCTGAAATATTACCGTTATAGTAGAAATAATTTGACTGGAATGTTCTTTGATTGTGTTTCTTTATTATTATATTTATTTTTTTGACTGATATTTATTTGACTGGCAACACCGTGTGTGAGTCGGACGTAGACCGTTTTTTCTCTCCAGTTACAATTCAAAATATTTATTTTATTCCTGTTAATACATGTCAAACAAGTTCAAAAACAATCTAGATAAAGCTTCGTTTTTATCTGAACATAATATAAAGTGAGTGCTGTGTTTCGTAAAGTTAATTTGTACGGCTGAGTTATCTGTCATAACTGTAAAAGGAGGTACTTTGCCCAGAAAGCTTCAATAAATCGTAAAGTAAGTAAAAGGGAAAAGCATAATATAACAACAAATATGCCTTTGCGAAGAACCCCTCCTAAAAAATCATGCGAATCGCTTAGTGATTCTGAACCCAATTCTATGAAATCCACTCCTCACAAACATCTCGCTTCTACTTTACCAGCAAGGTTTAAACGCAAATACCCCCATGGGGAGGACATGTCTCAATTATCTGCTGAAATCAAACAATCACTGAATGAATTTATGGTAAGCCAGGACATGAAATATTCCACTTTACTAAGTTCAGTAACTGAAATTAAAGAAAAATGTGCCGAGGTGTGCAAAACAATTGATTTTATATCGATCGCCTATGACGAGATCATGGAGAAATTAAAAAAGCTGGAAGCTGCAAACAAAGAAAAACTGGGCTATATTCAAATTCTAGAGAAAAGAATTGATGATCTAGAAATGTCTAATAAGACTTCTAGTATTGAGATTAGAAACTTACCTCTTCTACAAAAGGAAAACAAAACGGTACTTAGTGACACCGTCATAAAAACCAGCCAGATTCTGCAAGTTGAATTACAAAGGTCAGATATTCATGACGTTTACCGTGTTCATAACAAAACTTCATCTGTTAACAGTGTGGTTGTTGAGATGGCTTCAGTCCTCACAAAAGAAAATTTACTGAGTGCCTATAAAGCTTACATTAAAAACCATAACAGACTATCTACAACTGACCTTCAATGTGAGGCTCCTGTGAAGTTAATTTATATGTCAGAAAGTCTAACTGCAAAAAAAAGACATTTGTTTTACCTCACCAGAGTATATGCACGGACAAATGAATATGCCTTTTGCTGGATAACTAATGGGAAAATTCTACTGCGAAAGAAGGAAGGGGAACCGGCAATCCTTATAAGCTCAGAGTCAGATCTCAGAAAATTAAATACCAAACGGGCTTGACTAGTAAGGTGCATAAAAGTTATGAATCTTTGGAGGTGTGCTCTCTCTACTTTTTATATTTTTAAATTTATTTTACTGCTAGTTATAATGTTGTCAAGCTGTATTTCAATGTGTTATATCAGTTTTGTTAATAGTCTTATAATTATTTGGCCATATTTCTTTATTATTAGAGTATCAGGTGATATTATTAAGTGGGTAGTATCATTGATTTATGTACTGTGTTTATATGTTGGTATAATGTTACTATTTCTCATTGTGTTTTCAGTACCTCTTGATTTTTTAGATACATGTATTAAATTATATTATTACCATTCACTCAGTACACACAAAATCTTATATATTTTGATAATATCCTTGATTAATATTCTGTGTTTATATGTTGGCATAATGTTACAATTATTCACTATGTTTTCCGTTCATTTTGATTTTTTAGATACATTAATTAAATCATATTATTGCCATTCACTCAGAACACACCTAATCTTATATATTTTGATTATATCCTTGATTAATATACTGTGTTTATATGTTGGCTTAATGTTACAATTATTCACTATTTTTTCCATTCATTTTGTTTTATTAGATACATATATTAAACTATATTATTGTTATTCACTCGGAACACATAAAATCTTATATATGTTGATAATATCCTTGATTAATATACTGTGTTTATTTGTTGGCATAATGTTACAATTTTTCACTATGTTCTCAGTTCCTTTTGTTTTATTAGATACATATATTAAATTATATTATTGCTATTCGCTCAGAACACACAAAATCTTATACATTTTTATAATATTCAAGATTAATATACTGTCTTTATACGTTGGCATAGTGATGCGGTTGTTCATTGTTCTTTCAGTTCCTTTTGACTTTTTAGGTGCATTTGTAAAATTATATGATTACCTTGCACTCGGAACACACCAAATTTTATATAATTTGATAATATTCATGATTAATATACTGTCCTTATATGTTGGCGTAATAATACAATTATTATTTGTGTTTTCAGTTCATTTTGGTTTTTTAAGTTCTTTTATGGAGTTATATTGCTGCCTTTCACTCGGAACACACAAAATCTTATATTTTTTGATAATATCCTCGATTAATATGTTGTATTTATGTGTTGGCATAATGTTACAATTGCTCACTATGTTTTCAGTTCCTTTTGATTTTTCAGATACATTTATTAAATTATATTATTGCTATTCACTCAGAACACACAAAATCTTATACATTTTTATAATATTCATGATTAATATACTGTCTTTATATGTTGGCATAATGATACAAATATTCATTGTACTTTCAGTTCCTTTTGATTTCTTAAATACATGTATTAAATTATATGATTGCCATGCACTTGGAACACACCAGATTTTATATATTTTGATAATATTCATGATTAATATACTGTCCTTATATGTTGGCATAATGATGCAATTATTATTTGTGTTTTCAGTTCTTTTTTATTTTTTAAGTGCATTTATCAAATTATATTACTGCCATTCACTCGGAACACATAAATTCTTTTATATTTTGATAATATCCTTGATTAATACGCCATGTTTGTATGTTGACATAATGATCCAATTATTCACTGTGTTCTCAGTTCCTTTTGCTTTTTTAGATATATTTATTAAATTGCATCTCTGTCACTCATACAGTCACTTTGTTCTCTTTGTCCTTCAACCTATGGAAAATTATTCATGTATAACACCGCAGAATTTTCTCAAGACTGGTCTTGTTTTTCAAACATTTTTACAAAAAACTAACTTTGTATGGGTAGGTCAGGACATGGACATTTGGTCATGGAATTATTTATTACTTATAAATGGCTGATCAAGTGACACATATAACTCACCTTGACTCATACCAGGTATCTAAATCCTACAGCTTTCCCCTCTGGAGTGCTCTAAGGTAATTAAAAATAATACACAGAATTTAAAAATTTTACATCTTAACATTAGAAGCCTAAACAAAAACTTTGATGAATTTTTAGTACTGCTGCAGCGAATTAACATTGTTTGTGATGTTATCATTCTAACTGAATGTTGGCTCCAAAAGACACACTCTATTCCTTTTTTGCAGGGTTACAAATCACATACATCGATATTTTTTCATAACCAAAATGATGGTATTGTGATATACACTAAATTTAACCTCAATTGTATAATAACTGAACCAGATTTTTCAGACTCAAATTGTCTTGTATGCCAAATTAACAATAGTATAACTATTGTTGCTATTTATAGATCACCTTCCTATCGCTGTATTAGTAACTTTCTACGTGGTTTAGACTCTATTCTCTCGTCCTCTGCCAAACATGATGAAATAATTCTAATTGGTGATATTAACATTGATATAAAAAATAATAATAAGGATCGCAACTCTCAGGAATATCTGAATTTTACCGCATCCCATGGCTTGTTACCTGCTCATTTATATCCAACAAGAGCTAATAATTGTTTGGATCATGTTTTAATGAAAACTAAAAGTTTAGCCACCACAATTGTTGTCGAATCTCACGTGACAGACCATGAGCCGGTCCTGGTAAGTGTTGTGTTGGACAGACCTACCGCTAAAGTCTGTGTCATCAAAAATGTTGTTGATTATAATTCAATTGTAAGGGACATTGAGCAAGCTGATTTCTCAGATGTTTTAAGCGCAATTGATGCTAATGAAGCAACTAATACTCTTACTTTGATTGTTTCGGGTATAATCACTAAACATACACGCAGTATTTGTACACCTAAACAATCTCGTAATATTAAGCCTTGGATTACACGCGGTCTTATACGTTGTATTAGGAACAGAGACAGAATGCATAAACGGATGAAAGATGACCCCAACAATCACATATTACAAATAACTTATTTTAGATATCGAAATTATTGCAATGCGCTTTTGCGTTCTTTGAAACGTAATTATGAGAAGCAACTATTTACTAACGCCAAACATAATACTAAAAAAACCTGGGAAGTTATCAATAATGTTATCAATATGAAATCTCTTTCTCCTCCTCCCCATGAACTGCTTTTATCAACAAATTCTAATAATTCAATTAATTCCGTTAATAACTATTTCGTAGATATTGGAAAAAACTTGGCCTCAAAAATTAAAAGTAACTCTTTAGCAGATTACTCTAAGTATTTAACTAAAAAGAACTTTCTCAATTCTTTTGCCTTTCTTGAAACAAACGAAATTGAAATCAATGCCATTATTTTAAATCTTCGAACACACGCAGCCGTTGGTATTGACGGTATCTCATGTAATATCCTTAAGAGGTGTCGCCATGCTTTGGTCACATCTATTGCTCATATTTGCAATCTTGCTATTAGCACTGGCGTTTTTCCAAGTGCCTTTAAAAAGGCAGTAGTCTTTCCTATTCATAAAGATGGGGATAGGTCTATTTTAAATAATTACAGACCCATCTCGGTTCTCCCATCTTTGTCCAAAATTTTAGAGAAAGTTGTAAACAATCGCTTAATTAAATACCTTAATAACTATAAGATTATTGCTAGTAACCAATATGGCTTTCGGTCAGGAATCTCTACACAAGATGCTGTTGCTGCTTTGACCGAATCAGTAACTAAGCACCTCAATAATAAGGAAAAATGTGTTGGCATATTTTTGGATATCAGTAAGGCCTTCGACACTGTCTCTGTTTCTATACTTCTGAGTAAATTAAGCGATATTGGTATTCGCGGGATTGTCCTGGAGTTCTTCAAAAGCTATCTTATAGATCGTTCTCAATGTGTGAGAATAGGTGGTTGTGTGAGTGAGGAAGCATGTATTGAGTATGGTGTACCCCAGGGTAGTATACTTGGGCCAACCCTTTTTCTTATTTATATCAATGACCTGTGCTTGCTAAATCTCAAGAATTGCTCTACCTTTACATATGCAGACGACACTGTCCTGCTGATCCATGGTAATAGCTGGGAAGAAACTATCCGGTTTGGTGAAGTGTCTATCAATGTAGTTTCTGATTGGTTATCTAAGAATTTATTAACGCTCAATACTGCAAAAACCAAAATTACCCCATTTTCAATCTCAACAGCTTCACAACCCATAACTCCAATTAACATCAGAATACATTCTTGTATGGACAGTTTTTCATCATGTACTTGCACTTCTCTGCCCGTATCGTCACACATTCGGTACTTGGGTGTTGATGTGGATAAACATCTAAATTGGCATTTACATATTGAGAATTTGACGTTGCGTCTGAGAAAGCTTATCTATATTTTTAAAAAGTTGAGTCATTCAGCTGACATAGACACTCTAAAACTTACTTATTATGCGCTATGTCAATCTCTCTTGTCATATTGTATTGTGTGCTGGGGAGGGGCGGATAGAACCACATTTCTAAAGTTAGAAAGAGCCCAAAGAGCAGTTTTAAAAGTCATGCACTGCAAACCGTTCAGATATCCAACTAAACAACTTTATGAACTTAGTGCAGTTCTCACAGTTCGTCAGCTGTTCATACTCCATAGTGTCTTAAGAAAACATCGCACTCCCTTCTGTGCTTCTAAAAAACGACACAGTGGCATACTTTTCCAGACTCAACCCCATCGTACGGCTTTTGCACATAAGCAATGTTACTTTATCAGTAGCCGGCTTTACAATATTGTAAACAGACATATTAAAATATACTCACTTAACTATCATAATTGCAAACAAAGACTGAAAAATTGGCTTTTAACACTGGACTATCTAAAGACGGAGTCTCTTTTAAGTTAATTTCCATACATTTGCATTAGACGGGTACACATAAAGGCGCGTACATTATATACACGACCCTCGCCCGCTTTCGCGCGCATTCTTGCATGCACACAAATTATAATGAGACATTTAGACAACTATATATGTGTATATATAAATTATTATTATTTCTATTATTAGTACCTTTATATTACTTATTACAATTACTTTTATTTATTATTTTTCTTTTGTTTTTTGTCACTCTACTTGTTCTGAGTAATGTACATTGTGCGAACCGACTTTCATGCGGAGAGGACACTTAATTATGTATATGCGTACTCTGCCTCCCGAGTCACAAGCGATAGCTTAGTTTGGGAGTCAGCAGGATGAAAAATTATTTAAGTACTTGTAATTGTAAAACTCGTCACTTATAATTAATTGGAAATGTGTTACTTGTTACTCTATATTCGAATTTGTATTTGCATGCCGTTTTATAAAAATAAATAAATATATTATTATTAAATATATTATTATTATTATTATTATCAAAGGAAATTGTTACTAATATTATAAAAGTGAAAGTAAATTTGTTCGTTATGCTTTGACGGCTTTACTACTAAATTAATCATCTTCATATTTCACACACACGTTGTCAGAAATACAAAAATGGCTATTAGTACCTTGTACTAATCTATTAACTAATCTCCAGTTTGCACTCCCGTGACCTCGGCTAGGGCAGCATTAGGCGCAGGTACTCGCGACGACTTCACCCGTGCTGGTGGTGAAGGTAATTCCTACAGGTAAAGTATAGGTCCATACATATTTAATAACAAATAATATATATTCACCATCCTATTGACATCCTCAGTTGGATACAAGCTTCATCAAGGTTATGATAAAGTCATAATCATATTATTACCATTATCGCTCCTTGGCGTTTAAACAACAGCGGACATCGATAGGATAGGAGGGTAACCTAAAGTCTGTACGCACTCTGCGTTCTGTCGGAAGAGACGAAAGCGTGGCGAGGGGCCGCGTTATTCACTATATTCTCTCCCATTCGCTATTGGGATAACCAACTAGTACCGAGGTCCTAGACGTCCATGGCCAGCCCGACGGGATACCTTTTGGAGTACCCTCTCTCCCCAACGTTCCTCTCGGGACGTCGCCTCTCTCATCGCCTTCAAGCAGTCGGCCTCTCTGCGAGTAACGGAGTATTCTCCGATCCAGTTACCCACAGATAGGGCACATGTACTCGCACTTGCACCGCCTAAGTCGCCGGCAGCAGAAAGTCGCGCCGTAGAGAAGTTTCTCTCGTGCGCAATCCGAGGCCTCCTTCCGCGCGACTATTGCCTCGCAGAAGACGGTGACCGCGTCCCAGTTGCTGACGTGGACATCTGTTTTTTTATTTGTATTTTTTTTTTGAAAGATGTAAGTAATATCAATAATAAGTTATAGGAATTACCGCCATGTGTTCAGCTAGACTTAGTTACTTTTTCGGGCAAACCAAACAGTGAGTTGTCATCGCAGCATATTTGCATGTGTCGCAACTGCAAATTGTTTTAAGTTATCTTTTCAATCTCTTCTTCTTCTTCTTTTTTGTCTTGGCAATCAGCTACAAATACGAGCCATTTTTGCCAGTGTCGAGTTATAATTATCTTTTCAAGTTCTCAGTTTCTTCATGTCAGTAATGATCTGTCAGTAAGTCAAAGTGTCGCCCTCAACAGTGTAATGGCCACTGTTAAGGGTATCTTCTGAGAATTTTGGTGGAAATATAAAGGTATGTATAGCAGTTTTATATCATATTCACTACACCTCAGCAGTGCTGTCGCTATATATTACATAAAATGCCATCAAGATTATTTAACATAAGACGTTAAAACACTAAGATATTGAATATAATACAAGAACACCACATGACACTTCAGATTCCCGCCAAAAACTCCCTTTTCAAACTCTCTCTCACACCGAACGAAGTGCAGTAACAAACTGCTACTAATCAAACGTCAATTTCCTTCTCGATTACATCGGACGGACCGGCTCGCAACTGTAGACAGACGACTATCGACAGTAGGATCCACCACTTAGAATTAAAACTATACCAAATTTATACTCCATTTCCCTCAATCTCCATCGACATCAATAAAACGGGGCAGATATCACCCCACATAACACTAATAATATAATACTGCTGAAAATTACTAACAGCAAAAACGAAAGCCCTTATAATTTAATTGCGCAAGTTTCAGCTTCTATTCTATAATATCATTATGATAAGGTACTAATTATACTCGATGCAAAATCGCTTGAAAGATTGTGTTTTAAATTATACTGGTGAATAATTTTGAGTAGTATTTATGCCATCAAAAACAGAAGTTGTAAAAAACTAGGCTTGGCAACTGAGTTCTTGTACCATAAAAAGTTGTGAGATCCATGTAATACCAAGTCGGTTAATTAATTCAGTCTTTACTTAAGGAACCTTCTGTCTTAAGTTATTGCGTAATTAGCTAACCTAACAATTTCTTATAGTTACCATATCAATATTAAAGATCTTTTATATTTTGAATAAACAGATTTACTTGGCCATCGCATGAAAATACAATGTACCTCACAAATAATACATATTATATTAAATTACTGTTTATTGTGTAATCAACTGATAACAATCGTCATCAGTTATTCAATTGATAACAGTTGTTATCAGTGACTCAACTGATAACATTTGTTATCAGTGACTCAATTGATAACAGTTGTTATCAGTCATATCAATACTATATCAGTTGAATCACTGTTAACAACTGTTTGCAGTTGTATCACAGATAACAACTTTTATCAATTGTATCACTGATAACAACTTTTATCAGCTGTATCACTGATAACAACTGTTATCAGTTGTATCATTTTCGACGCGAGTATGGTTTTTGAGAATAGAAAGAATACTTCTTGGTAATTTTGGTACGTTACGCTTGTTGACACACTCTCGATCCTCTCCACGCTGTACACGAGAGACTTACGATTGATAAACCCTATCGGTATAGGTTACATACCGAATAAGGCGGTCCTTAGGACGGGTGATCGTCCCAACGTACCGATAGCGAGCAGATTTCTGATAATCCTACAATTTACCGCCGGATTTTGCTTAATACCTCTTCCAACTCGATGATCTTCTCATCAATCCTGAGTGTCCAAATACTGTGTGCTGCCAGGGCCAAAAGTCGTTTTGTTTAGTAACCGGATCGCTGTTAGAGATTCTTCGCACCCAGTGTTCCACCACTATCTGGCCTGCCACCAAAATTAGCCCGTAGGGTAGCAGAGCTGCCATGACTAAGACCCATTTCTATTCGCCATATGAGGAATAATGCCGTACTCGCCACGTTTGGCAGGCGGGATGGCGATTGCAAGGAGATATCATACATTTCCTTGGAAAGACCTGCTACCCACTCTCTTGGTGAATCTTTTCTTTTTGTTTTAAATGATAATGCCTTGCACAAGGGGAAAGATCCTTATATTGCGGAGGACTTTACAAACATATAATTAACCGACAAAAATGATACCCAGACTCAGAACAACAATTTGTGGATCGTACAAGGTGTTGTCATGCATGGGAGTCGAACCCGCGACACTGGCACGGTAGGTCGGTATTTTAACCACTACGTTACAGTGAGTGACAAAATTACGAAATTTAGACTAGTTATAATTCTCAAACTTTTGGTTCAAATTGAATGAAATTAGAAATATAGCATGTGTATACATTGCCTGCTGGGTTACTAAACATTCAGGATTCTAGTTTTATTCATAACGAAGTTATAGGGGTCGAAAATAGCCTGAGTTGCTTCGAGAAAAGTATGTTACAGCAGTGTTGCGTTTTTACTCGACTTGGCGGGGGCACTACCGTGCCTCCAGATACATGATAATTTTTTTTTCGTATAGTGAAAGAGTAAGAATACAATTCACTCTCCCTATCTCGCACGTGAATGTCGTGAAAGACGACTAAATAATTATAATATGCCTACAAAATCTATGCAAGAGAAGAAAAACTCGAAGGAAAACTTGAAGGAAAACTCGAAGGAAAACTCTAACAAGTAAAACCCTTTACCTACCCGTCTGACTAGCGTGGTATAGTTGGTCAATTCCCCTCAACTGTGGAGAAGGTTCGAACCCAGTAGTGGACGTATATGAGCTGTAATGATGATGAATATATTTCTTAAGGGTGACGTTAAATTAGTTTCGATTTTGTTATTGATAAATAAATAATGAAATAAACTCGTTATCGTAAAGATAACGAGTTTATTTTTTTTATTTAACGTTGCGTTGGCGAAATACGCCGTTTATATATCTAATAGCAACCCGCCCTCGCTTCGGTTTCAGGGGACTTACCAGCGCAGTTCCCATTCCCAATGCCTAACATTTAACAAAATAAAGGCTCGTTATTATTTTTTTTTATAATGTTGTTTTTGACTTTTTAGTATTATACGGTTTTTTTTTTTAGGGGCGGGTTGCGGTCGACACGCTCCTCGCACCACTCCGTCCGGGGCGACAGAGGGGCGTAAACACGCACACCCGCAACCAGTATTATACAGTAATCATAATTAATATATATTTATTTATTTAGACTTCTATAGTATTAGAACTTTGTATTCGCATTACCATCATAACTTTTAGGAGCGTATAGTGTAAAATTACTAATTATATCATTTTCTACAAACAATAAAATAAATATGTTGTGATAAGTATGATGCATAGATGTCAGTAGTATATTCCTATGTAGTGACGGAGTAAGAATATAATTCAACACCTCCTCTCTTACTCGTGGGTGTTGTAAAAGACGACTAAGGGATTAAAATACGTAAATAACACTTATGCATATGAAGAAAACTCGTAATAAAACATTATATCAAACCGTCTACCGTAGCGTGGTATAATAGGTCCATTTAAATTGTGGAGGACCTAGCAGTGGGACGTACATGAGCCGAGATTATGAGATATGATACCAAGATAGAACTGAGAAAATAAATACTTTTCAAATTATTTATTATTAACCATTGCTTAACATCACGTTGTGAATATTCTTTGTTGTATTTGACAAGTATCGCTCTAAAGATGAAAACCCTATACAATGCTGAAATGAAAATAGTAAAAAATCTTCATACTAATATTTATTTTATTTAACATTTATTTATTTCATTTCATTTCATTGAGTACTGTTTGGCAGGTATCGTATCGAATAAATTATCCATTTTAAAATTGACTTTACGCCTCATATTTGTGTCTCGAAATACTTTCAGGCGTTCAGAGACGTTCATTTAAAAAAAAAATAGCTCATCATGGGCATAGGTTCTACGAAAACTACTCGATTCATTGAAGTATCGATACTTTAAAGAGTACGTTATTTTTCTTTCGTTACTAGTCATGAGTACAGGATCGATACTTTCTATTCGATACCGTGTCCCTACTTGTATAAAATAATTTCGATGTTTCACATCTGCCGCACATCCTGAGCGACGGCTCACTTTTTTTTTATTAATTCATTTATTTCTTTTTTAATATCGACAGAAAACATGTGGCACCAAAGAAGTTTCTCCTCTGACATGAACATTTTGTATGGATGCTCCTTTTTTTCTGTTCATAGGTTCCACTGTTTGATACGAGTCTCCTCTATAATGGCAGAAAGATTTACCTTTTTTGTTTATTTTTTTGGTGACAGAAATATTTACTTCCTATAAAATACGTTTCAGAAAATATCAACAGAGTTATGCTTCGATATTTCCTAATTTTACAGCAATATTATTTGCCTACATTCTTTAGTTGTGTTTCACATCATTCGGAGCAAATAAATTATAGTTTTACTTCTTTACCACAGTATACATAAAAAAAGTTACAAAACGCACAATATATTGTTTATAATATATTGTTTATAATATATTGTTTATATAAATACAATTAATTTTTTTTACCATTTTTAAAATACATATATTAACTCAGATCCATGAACTTCACGTATTGCCTTTTCCCGTGAAGAGAAAGAAAAGAAGATTAACGAAGTTTAACTTGCAAATGGACTGCAGTTTATATGTCTTAACATATCTTAAAAATATGATGACCTTTTAATAAACATTTTCATTTTTTATCCGTGTGGTGATGATGTAAGAATACACCACATCCTATCTTGCGCCTGAGTGTCGTAAAGGACGACTAAGGGATGTCGTATCCCTTAGTATACGATATCCCTTAGTCGTCGTATGTGGATAATATTTATGCACGAGAAGGATAACTCGACATAAAGCCCTATACCAATAGATGTATTGCGATAACCAGCGTGGTATAGTAGGTAGGATAAATTTCCTCCCATAGTGGAGGAGAGCCGACCCCAACAGTAATACGTGAGAGTGATGCCCCGGAAGGAGCGTCAGAGAGGGACTTTACCTAAAGAGTATCCCAGCAGGCTGGCTGCGGATGTCAAAGAACTCGGTACCAGTGGTCGGCGCAACGGCAAAAGAGAGGAAATACGGTGGATTATAGGGTTACGCGCCGTCCATTCGTCATCCTGGATGGATAGGACGACGTACGTCCAGACCATAGCCCACAGGAAAGGGTACTCCCTCAGAATATTCCATCGGGTCGAGCACTGAAGACAAGGAACTCGGCTCCGGTGGTCGGTCCAACGACGAAGGCGACGTGCTATGGGTGAATTACGGGGCCGCGCAACGCCCCTCTGTCGCCCCGGACGGCGCAGGTGCGGTGACCGTAGCCTAACCCCAAAAAAAAAGAACATAGCCGCTCAAAAAAAATCTGTGTGGTAATCGAAAAGACAATTAAAGTGCCCACTGCAAAAGTGGTGAGGAGAGTTCAGCATAAAATCCTTTACCAGCATGGCATAGTAGATAATTTTCTTTCCCCATGAAGGAGATTTGAGCCTTGCAGGAGAGATATATTAGATGAGATGATGATGAGCGCGATGAAATACCTCTGTGATACCAAGTCTTTAAAGTGAGGTATTCTGTTTAAAACAAAATGAAATTTCTTTTCATTCAGTAGCATATAGTAGGGGTAATGATCAGAGAGTATATATCGTACAAATTACAAGGTCAGTGTAAAAGTCAACGGAGTGGAACAGTTTAGGAAGTCCTCATCAAATCTCGGGTAGAGCCAGGCGGTTGACCTAGTCAAAGAGGAGCTTTGATAACATTTGCTGCCAACGAACCGTGAGTTTAATTTAAATAAATCAAATTTGATGTAATATAAACTTTGGAGACATACCACCTATAAATTGTGGCTATTATTAATCTATTTTAAAAGTTATACGCAGTGAGTTAAAAGTGCTTCTGGTATTGCTATGGTTGTCATAAATGACAACTATCAAATGTACAAACAAAATTCTTACTATCAAATGTACAAACTTCTCATCTGTCACATAAAAAAAATATATTAGGTATATACAGAATGTATCAGGTTATGGGGCAACTGTTCGAGTATGTTGTAGTTTCACGGTCCTAGATCGAAGTTAGAATGTATATTACACAAAAAACAATAAAACATAATAGTTACAGTTATTGTGTACCTAAGAGTCTCTACCTTAAATGTTACGTATTAAGTAAATAAACATATACAGACAGGATATATGTTGTCATGTAAAGCTTCGACAGTATAAATAGTTATGAATTGCGAAAATGCTTCAACGTAAGTAACGTAAGTACAAAGGTGCCTGTCAACAGTCATTGGCCGAGCAGCGGATTTTGTAGCGATTTTGTCTTGATTATGCAAACGTAATCATTGATTTATTCAATTTCCAATGAATATTTAACAAAATACGAATAGGTATGTTGCAGATTAAGTATGACTGACTTTATAAATTTCAATCAGATTTACACGAAAAAGCGATGAGAAAATTGAAAACTTTATATGTCTCTAATTCATTAACGAATCGATATTTTTGCTTTAAATTTTTTCATGGGTTCCTGCCAGCATTGCCTAGCTCCCGTTTGACCAGTTGGCCCAATACCTGATACACTCTGTGGGTGTGGTTGTGGTGGTGTATTTTCCGTGTGGTGACGGAGTTAGAAAACAATTCATC
Source organism: Lymantria dispar (assembly GCA_032191425.1). NCBI lineage: Eukaryota > Metazoa > Arthropoda > Insecta > Lepidoptera > Erebidae > Lymantria > Lymantria dispar. The sequence continues at coordinate 15,745,338 of CM063459.1, forward strand.
ACCTTTAGGACTAAGAGATTGAAGTAGGTAAATTTCTCTTCCATTAGGAAGGAGACTCAAGCCCAATAGTGGGAGGTGTATGAGCTGAAATGTAAGAAGAAAAATGATATTTAATTTAAAGCAACTTAAAGGCAACCGTAATAAATATATAAATATTGCATAAACTTATTAAGAATAATATTTAGGTAATACCTATTTATTAAAGGCAAGAGTAACAAATAAGTGTTGCACAAATTTATTTGGAATGATATTTGGTTAATACTCACCAAAAGGCAAGCGTAAATGAAGAGGAATTCAAGTTTAATATTGCTTTGCATCGTATTCATGCCTGCTTATTAATAACGTCTCGTTAGTTTGATTCAAAATTGAAATTTGTAGTATATTAAAGTTAACTGCTTGTGCCTTCAAAGAATTTCATTTGATGTTGGATGAAAACTTAAAATTAATATAATGAAACTAGGACTGCAGGAACGCTCATAATATTTTGTATATTTCCAATTAGTATATGTGTTTTCTAGCATTATATATTCAGAATACATTTTATATATACAAAAGCACAATATAAACGCAGAAAACAGAAATGCGTTTTATGGAGTACATTTCTTTTTGTTTCAATTTCTTGAATATCATTGAAAAGCAACATATCAGAATATATATGTTTTAATTTTATTACTTATAAAATAGTTTAAATTTGTTTTAAGAAACTGTATAACCATGAAACCAGTTGTTAATTATTTGCCGTACAAGAAAGAGGATGGAGAACTTTTAAGTATGAAGTGAAGTTAGGTCAGCCATCATCATCATTTCAGCCTATCGCCGTCCACTGCTGGACGTAGGCCTCCCTCATGTTACGCCAGTGTGAGGTCCTGTGGATTCAACGACGCCCAGCATCTTTCACCAAGTCATCTGTTCACGTCAACTACGCTGTTTATTTATTTGTAGCAATCGAAGATTTATATTTTTATAGCTTGAGCAGGGACTGAAAACTGATTAGTAGCATTGCTTAGGGCAAATGTTGTCACTCACTAACTATATGAAGACTCACCAAATATGCTTCGCTTTCCACGATCTTGCTATATTATTTTAATACTAGCAACCCACCCTCGCTTCGCTACGGTTTCAGTCGTCTTTCCTGAATAGTTCTCGTTCCCGTGGGAATACCGGGATAAAATATAGCCTAGTTAACGCCCTGATATTATAACTTTCCATTGGTGAAAGAATTTTTGAAATCGGTCCAGCCGTTTTGAAGATTACCCGGAACAAACAGACATACAAAATTTTTTTAATTGCTATTTTAGGCATAGGTGTCGTGCAAATAACCGTGTGAGCATGAAAAAAGCCTATTATTTTGACATTACAAACAGACACTCCAATTTTATTTATTGGTATAGAATAATTAATTAATGCAACGAAAAAATAAATCATCATTAGGCATTTTAAACAATAATAAACACTAATTTAGAGATTAAAAGAATTGAAGCAGTGGAGACGTGTTGGGTCTGTTTATTCCATTAGCTCCGTCGTGTTACACAGGCAAACATAGATAGCAATTTGATACATTGTCACCTTAATATTTTTTTTGTACATGAGATGGATCAGTTACAATCCACCGCGTGCCTTCCCCGACATGTTGGCACTTCAAATAACTCAACACACGCAAAAATAAAATGTTACATATTAACCTCCATCTTAGCATTATCGTAGCTGCACATTCTCTTATTTATTGGCTAATAGTCAATTTTGTTTCGGGTCTCCCGCATTGCATAGGAGGGAAGTGCAATCAATCTCTTCCAACTCCTCCAGCGTAACTTTTCTATTTTTTTAAAAACAACATCCTGCTCTAAAGAAATTAATCCTTGTATTGCGGGGGCCTTTACAAACATATAACTAACGGACATCAATTACATCCAGACTCAGAACAATAATTTTTGGATCGCACAAAGTGTTGTCCTGCGTGGAATTCGAACCCCCGACACTGGCATGGTAGCTCGGTATCTTAATCACTATGCCATTCGTGCAATGAAATTTATTTTGGGTCCCAGAATAATTAATTTTTTTTTTGTTCCGGGCTGCCTGAGGGTCAAGCTTCGGTGTAATATTGGAGAAATGGAATATAGTGGAAATGTGTGGTGGGATTAGTCCCAATAAAAAAAGTAAATTCTATTAAGAAAACAGTTACAAAGTATCGCATCATAGTATTATAGAATCACGTAAAATATGATTTCGTCGAACGTGTTCCAGTGAAAGGCATATGCTATATACCTGCAAGTAAGCTAGCCACAGGCACGTATAAGCCCCCGCTCTTGCCGGGTTAAGGCTTCCTTTTAAACCTATATAAAGCATTGTCACTGTTGTAAAAACACGAACGTGGTATTATGTTTAGCATTTTATTTAGACTTATCAGTTTTTGGAATAAAAGATTAGACAGTTATTGGAAATAAAATATTTTTTTTTTGGGGGTGGGTTGCGGTTGGCGCGCTCCTCGCACCACTTCGTCCGGGGCAGAGGGGCGTAAGCACGCACATCCGCAACCCACCCACGTGCACGTCGCCTTCGTCGTTGGGCCGACCACCGGAGCAGGGTTACTTGTCATCAGTGGTCAGCCCGATGGAATACCCCCTATTTGGGGTACCCTCCCATCGATCGACGTCCCCCCCTCGGGGAGGTCGTTAGTCTTTCCTCATGCGGTCGGCCTCTCAGTGGGTGACGGATTAATCCCCGGTCACGTCACCCGCAGCCTCGGCTAGGGCGGCATGAGGCGCAAGTACTCGCGCCTACGCCGCCCCAGTCGCCGGCGGCGGTTCGCCTCATCGAGGCTGCGCTCCTCGCGCAGGCGATCCACCGCCTCCTTCTGCGAGATCACTGCCTCGCAGAAGGCTGCGACCGCGTCCCAATTCCCGACGCTGCTGACCATCGCCCTGGTGATAGTCGGCAGCGTCAGGTCAGCACCGATGATTGCGACGAGTTCACGGCGCTGCGCTGCCCAAGCGGCGCAGGCCTCGAGCGTATGCTGCGCCGTGTCCTCGTCGCAAAAATAAAATATTATAAAGCTTGTCTCTTATATTAATTTGTTTATTGAGAAGAATACTATTATATTTACGATGTAAGTACTGCAATTTGAATCGCACATTACAAAGATGGTTACGTACCAACATCTAAGATCCGATCCTAAATTTAATTAAAATCTACACTAATTACACTAACCACTCCCGCTATAAGACTACAAGGCACCAAACACTTTATAATGTAGATTTTTTTTACCTTTTTTTTTAAATTAGGATTTTACATGTAATGTTTTCCATGTAATGCCAGAGTAAGAAATTAATTCACTACCCCCTTTCTAACCCCTGGGTGTTGTAAGAAACGACTAATGGACTAAATATGCATATATAACATCAATAAAAATACAGATAATCCGAAATAAAATCCTATACCAGCAGGTCCTATCAGCGTGGTTACAGTTCCCTGCTATTGTGGAGGAGCCCAATAGTGGTACCTACTTATCTGGGCTAAGATGATAATGATGTAATGTTTAACTAACGATACTGCGTAAACAGAAATTCAGAATGTACTTTAAAAAATATGTAGCCCAGTAAAGGTTTTATTACCTTAACCATTTAAGATTAAAAATCTTGTGCACAAAAAAAATTATGTGCAGCTAGGTATTGCTTATTCAATGGCCAACCACTGAGGACAAGGAACTCGACACTGGTGGTCGGCCCAACGACGAAGGTGACGCGGGTACGGGTGGGTTACGGACTAGCGCACCGTCCTTTCGTCGACCCGGACGGAATGGACCGCGTGTGCGTTTACCATAGGCCATCCATAAAAGAAGAAAAAGTATCGCTTTTTCGTGAAAGTGTTTATACTAATCATCAAACCTATGCTACAAATAATATAAAGAATTAATCTTACCATTTACTTTTTCTACCTCAAATATCAAATCCATAGATCATGCATAGATAGGTAACAACATATCCATAGATAGGTTATGCATTTTTATCTACAACTTGATTTTTGTCTTAGAAAATTGGCTGATAGATGAATTACGCAGCTGAAAGCAACTAGAATAATAAACCGTACCTTATGATTCTATTAATTATGTATGTATACATGTGGCAGTACCACACTATCAACTGACGCGGGCCGGTCCGTCCGGGGCAGTACCACACTCTCGCAGAAAATCGATGTCTGATTAGTATCAATTTATTTCTGCACGTAGTTCGGTGAGCCATAGAGCTGGAAGCCCAACTTTCTGAGGATGTTTGCGTGTGGTGGATTTTGGTGACGTGTTTAGTATCATCGAACCTCATTTTTTTTTATTGCAAACGGTGGCAAACGAGCAAACAGTACACCTGATGGTAAGTGTTGCTGCCGCTCATGGACCTTTACAAGACCGTTGCCTACCGCGAAGAAAGCGAAGGGAGTGTGAATGCATGCATTGAGGCTCGGTGATATCAATGGCACCACCAAAACCCTCCACACGCAATCACCCTCAGAAAGTTGGGCTTCCGGCTCTCTCGCTCACCGAACGAAGCGCAGTAACAAATTGCTACTACTCAGACGTCGATTTTCTGCGAGAGCATGGTACTGCCCTGGACGGACTGGCTCGCGGCTGTAGACAGATAACTGTCGACAGTGTGGTCCTACCACTCCTGCACGCATTCACACTCTCTTCACTTTCTTCACAGTAGACAGCGGCTTAGCAAAGTTCCATGAGCGGCACAATAACTAATCATCATGTGCTCGTTTGCCATCAACAATAATAATAAAAATACATAGTTTTACAATAGGTAACATGGTAAGTTTAAGGTTATTAACAACATTAACTTACTTGATAGACTCTAAAAGGAAAATACTTAAAAAATAAAAAAAAACAGAAGACTCCACACTGATTGAATTGTACATCTGTTGGAAGTCCTTGACGAAATTATTTCTATTGGAACATTTTATTCGGCGACAAAGTTAAATTGGATTTCTTATGGTGGAAGTGTCTCGTGAAAGTGCCAACCGAGCGGTTGGTTTTATTCTGCTCAAGCTGTTTTAGGTGTATTATGACAATAGGTTCTTTTTACCGTCCCCCGACATCCAAAGTTTGAGTTATTTTATTTCAGAAAACTTTTCTTCGGCCAATTTTTATAAGATTTTAAAATTTTCTTATAAAATTTTTGATTTATTAATAAAAGTTGGTTAAATTGTTCGATGTTTTTCTTTAATTTACGTTTTGTGATTATTTAGATGTTTAAAGAAAATAGATAACACTAGTGAAGTCTTTTTAATAAGCTATCTCTCCAACTGTTCATCAGCCTGTCAAGGTTTGTTATTCGATTTACGCTTCCTCACTAGTATGCCATTTAGATAATTCTATGCCACCTGCATCCAACGGTTTTCTGACACTTTTACTGTGTCGTTATTCCATTTAAAGTGGGGCCATCCTATGCTGCATTGTCCGATCCGTGATCGCCATTTGACTTTTCGAAAAGGTTCTCGAATGTTCTTTCAGTTGCCTATTTGATGAGCGATGTAATCTGCCTATATGCCCACTTCAATATGCTAATTTAGGATATGTCGGCTGCATCTGTTCTTCTATGGTTTTTGATAATTTGCCTGGATTTTATTCTGTAGATAAATTTTAACTTATGAGACACATTTAGAGACCACGTTACAATGCCACAATTAACCTTTATAAGTAAATAAATTACAACATTTCATGGCCTTTGGTATGGTGACGTAGTATGAATATAATCCACCACTTTCTTTCTTGCCCATGAGAGTCGTAAATTAGACTTATGGTCTGAGATCCCGCTATACAACGACCTTCACCGAGATGTTTATTTGATGAAACTTATTATTTACTAGCAATCCGCCCTCGCTTCGCTTCGATTATAGGTTATAGGTTATAGTGGTTTTACCCGCGTAGTTCCCGTTCCCGTGAGAATACCGGGATAAAATGTAGCCTAGTTTACGCCCTGATATTATAGCTTTCCATTGGTGAAAGAATTTTTGAAATCGGTCCAGCCGTTTTGAAGATTACCCGGAACAAACAGACAGACAGACAGACAAAAATTTTTTAATTGCTAGTTTAGGCATAGGTGTCGTGCAAATAACCGTGTGAGCATGAAAAAAGCCTATTATTTAGACATTACAAACAGACACTCCAATTTTATTTATTGGTATAGATTTAATTTAATATGTCAATAAATATACTGCATATGGGTTGCCTAACAAATTTTAGTCCAGAGTATATAAAAAAACAATATTAACTAATCGTTAATATTTTGTTTTTTATACATTGCACCGATCTGATTATTAGACAAATTCTATACCAATCGAAAGTATGAAGCCCATAGAATATGCAAGCGTCGATCAGACCGGTGCAAAATGCTAGTATCGATTTATCTGTTTATACCTGGCTACCCGAGAGTTGTGACCGGAAAAGAATAGGCAATCTAACGTTTTCATATTCTATGGCCTTCATACTTTCGATTGGTATAGAATTTGTCTAATAATCAAACCGGTGCAATGTCCAAAAAAATTTTTTTTTAAATTATTAATTAATCATACTCTGGACTAAAATTTGTTAGGCAACCCATATGCAATATATTTATTGACAAATTAAATAAAAAATAAGTTTCATCAAATAAATATCTCGGTGAAGGTCGTTGTATAGCGGGATCCTATATTATTAGGGATTATAATATGCAGATAACATTTATACAAGAGATGTAAAACTCGAAACCCTATATCAACCTGTCTGATCAACGTGGTATAGTAGGTCAATTTCCCTCTCATTGTAAAAGAAGCTCGAGGTCAGCAGTAGGACGTATTTGAACTGTGATAACGATGAAGATGATTTCATGGCGCTTTTATACAACAAATTTCATAGAATTGTTTTTAAAAATATAAAAAAAATCATCATTTAGTTCAAGTGTTATGCTCGACTACTCTCAATAATTAAAAATTCTTTAAATAGATTCTTTAAATATAAAAGGACCGCAAGAAAACGTTAACGACGTTTTCAAAACTTCATAAAATAATATTGTAGTTCCGCTATTGTTTAAACTCAATAAAGACGGAAACTGAACACAATACTGGTATCTCTCTTTTCATTTAATAGACGCGTAGTTAGTTTTAATTACATAACGCTATGATTGTGAGGTCCCGTCTAGATGAGATACCATTTAAATTTATAAATTATTCTACAAAAACAAAATCACTACAAGCTTAATAACTGATGGTTTTAATGTTGAAACTATTTCATATATATTATATACCATCAAAAACAAAACTTGTAAAAAAAAGCCAAGCCTCGCAACTGAGTTCTTCTACCATAAAAAGTTGTGAGATCTATGTTATACCAAGTCGGTTAACTCATTCAGCCCCTGCTTAAGGGACCTTTCTTCTTAAATTATTACATAAATAGCTAACCTAACAACTTCTTATAGTTACTATATCTATATTAAAGATCTTTCATGTATTAAATAAACAGAATGACTTGGCAATGACTTGACTTCAGGCTTCTAGTTTTATTCAAATCAAAGTTACAGGGGGTCGAAAATGGCCTGTATTGCTTCGAGAAAAGTATGTTACGGCTTTTGCCCGACTTTTTTTTTTGCTCAACTTGGCGGGGGCACTGCCGTTCCTCCAGATATTAACTAGCTCTATTTGTGTTTGTAGTACCACATATATTTCGCGGTACATAAACCGTTTATACCCAGAGTGAATGAATTGAATTGAAGGAATGAAATACTTAATAGATAGATATATAGATACTTAATAGATACTTAATAGATACAATTCTGCAAAATGTTAAGGGCATAATATTTTTTTCCGTATGATAATAGAGTAAGAATGCAATTCACCACCCCTTTTTTTTACGGTCGGCGCACTACTCGTAGCACTCCGTCCGGGGCGACAAAGGGGTGTAAGCACGCACACCCGTGACCCACCCGCGACACGTCGCCTTCGTCGTTGGACCGACCCCCGGAGCAGGGTGACTTGACGTCAGTGGTCGTTCCGACGAAATACCCCTTGAGGAGTACCCTCTCCTCGTCATTCCTCACGCGGTCGGCCTCTCGGTGGGTGACAGACTAATTTAACGGTCCAGTCAACCGCGGCCTCGGTTAGGGCGGCATCAGGCGCAGGTACTCGCGCCTACGCAATTCACCACCCCTGTTTTGTACGCGGGTAACGATTAAAGGATCATCATCAGTCATTTTGGCTCACATACGTCACACTGTTGGGCTTGAGCCTCCTCCGTAATAGGAGGGATATTGAGTATTGATCTTACTATACCATGCTGGTCAGAGAGGTTGGTGTACGGTTTTCTTTCGAGTTTTCCATCTCTGCATAGATGTTATATTCCAAATATATCCCTTTGTCGTTTTTTACGACGATTAAAGGCAACAAATATGCAAATATATCCCTTTGTCGTCTTTTACGACGATTAAAGGCAACAAATATGCAAATATATCCCTTTGTCGTCTTTTACGTTGATTAAAGGCAACAAATCTATACCAATACATAAAATTGGAGTGTCTGTTTGTAATGTCAAAATAATAGGCTTTTTTCATGCTCACACGGTTATATGCACGACAGCTATGCCTAAAATAGCGATTAAAAAAATTTTGTCTGTCTGTTTGTTTGTTCCGGGTAATCTTCAAAACGGCTGAACCAATTTCAAAAATTCTTTCACCAATGGAAAGCTATAATATCAGGGCGTAAACCAGGCTATATTTTATCCCGGTATTCCCACGGGAACGGGAACTATGCTGGTAAAACGACTAAAACCGAAGCGAAGCGAGGACGAGTTGCTAGTATGCAAATAAATTCTATGCAAGAGAAGGAAGTTCGAAGTAAAACGAGTTGTTCGTTTAATCTGTGTGGTATAGTAGGTTAATTGTGGTGTGATATGGTGTGAATAAAATTAAACTTGTCTTCACGGTGAAGCGAAATACCTTTAACTCTATATGACAAATTATTCATTGATGTTAAATATATTGCCACAAGCCACAAGAGAGGCGAAATATAACACCAATTATAGTAGCTAACTAGCAACCCGCCCTCGCCTCGCTTCGGTTTTAGTCGTTTTACCCGCGTAGTTCCCGTTCCCGTGGGAATACCGGGATAAAATATAGCCTAGTTTACGCCCTGATATTATAGCTTCCCATTGGTGAAAGAATTTTTGAAATCGGTCCAGCCGTTTTGAAGATTACCCGGAACAAACAGACAGATTGACAAAAATTTTTAATCTGTGTTTTAGGCATAGGTTTCGTGCAAATAACCGTGTGAGCATGAAAAAAGCCTATTATTTTGACATTACAAACAGACACTCCAATTTTATTTATTGGTATAGATAGTTGTTATAATAAAATCTTGTGTCTTCGCGACTACGAATGCTAATCAACTACCAATGCTTATACGTTTTATGGTGGTAAAAAGTAAATAAGCTTTACTTAAAAACTAACTAACCCAACAGACGTTGTTCTGTTCAAATCTAAAAAAATTGTAAAATGATTTCTCCTTGAAATCGATCGCAGCACCACCTATCGGTTCCAATTAATATAAACCATTCTCATATCCATCGGAACAGTCACAAAAGAAAATCATTTAAATCGGTCCAGCCGTTTACAAGGAGTTCAATTACAAACACACGAACAAAAGATTTATTTGTATAAAGATATTGCCATATTATACAATATGTAGGTACGATTGGAAAAGAATCCATATTGTGTCGACTCCAAATAATTGTGATAAGGATAGGATGATGACGACAATGTTGAGTTATAATAAGCCTTGTATTAAATGATATTAAGTTTATCGACATGACTAACGAATAAGCTCGTTGATAAGAAACACAATTTACTTAATTTATTTTATTTTATTTTGATGTATTTTATTTTTATTTTATTTTATTCACACGTTATGTATTGTAATTTTAATTTTAAAAATGTTTAATCGTTTTTCGAATATTTAATATTTTTATTAATAACCGTAGATTAGGTATTACTAATAATAATGAATCTTGGTTACTTAAATAAATGAAAATTATTACAATAAAGATCATTCAAATCTTATAATATCTTCTTAATTTTATTGTTAACTAGGACGAAAGTCATGTCAAATGTCCATGTCGTTTCTGCACCGCTCCTAGTTGGCAATTCGATTCTCAAAGTTGTCAATCATTATGTTTACCTGGGACAAACAATCCAGTTAGGTAGATCCAATTTCGAGAAAGAGATCAGCCAACGAATCCAAATCGGTTGGGCAGCGTTCAGCGGGCAACTTAAGAGGATCTTCTCGTCCAACATACCTCAGTGTCTAAAAACACAGGTCTACGACCAGTGTGTGTTACTTATTAGTGATGACTTATGGCACGGAAACGTGGTCCCTAAATGTAGGCCTCATAACAAGGCTCAAAGTCGCTCAACGTGCGATGGAGCGGGCTATGCTCGGGATTTCTCTGCGAGATAGAATCCAGAATGCGGAAATCTGCAGAAAAACGGGTGTAACCGACATAGCACGAAGAATTAGCACGCTCAAGTGACAATAGGCAGGCCACATCGTTCGATGAACCGACAACTGCTGGGGAAGAAAGGTTCTCGAGTAGCGACCACGTATCAGACGACGCAGTGCAGGACGACACCCGCCAGGTGGACTGACGACCTGATGAAAGTTGCTGGGCGTCGCGTCGTTGGATACAGGCGGCACAGGACCGCACTTTGTGGCGTAACATGAGGGAGACCTACGTCCAGCAGTGGACGGCGATAGGCTGAAATGATGATGATGATGAATTTTATTGTAACTCACCTGAATTGTACTAAATATATAGGAAATAACTTGTCTAGAAAATATAATTCAGAGTCGTATCATAAAAATATAATTGTCTTTGCGGTATAGTCCATTTATACTAACTTTAGCATAGTAATATGAAAATGTATATCATTCTGAACATAGCACAAAGGCAGTAATATTTCCAGGGCTGTACGATTTTTTTCAAGAATCACGTAAAGTATGAATTCACTGGGGCACATGTCGCCTCCTGGACTATTCACTGCTTATTTTTATAACTTCACGTTTAAAACTATTTTATTTTAAGCTTATTAAAGAATACGTTAACAGCAGATAGTGTTTTCAAGACCCATATTCATATATTTAATTTTATTTCCTTGTATACTTATTCAAGTATAAGTATATTACTATTAGGTATATGTGCCGTGTGGTGACAGAGTAAGGATACAATTTACCACTCCTATCTTGCCCGTGTTGTAAAAGTCGCCTAAGGAATATGATAGGGTGCAAAAGAAGAAAACCCAGAAATAAAACCCTATACCAATTCGATTAACCAATTTGATATAAGATATCAATTCATCTCCAATTGTGGGGCGTAAATAAGCTGAGATAGTCATGATATATTTATTATTACTTTTATACCGATATCATTTAGAGATTACTATTACACTAATAATCAGTTGGTCCATATTATGTTAATAGAAGGTTAATTGAGGTAAATATTATGTTAATTGAGGAGTGGTAGGACACACTGTCGACAGTTATATGTCTACAGCCGCGGGCCGGTCTGTCCGGGGCAGTACCACACTCTCGCAGAAAATCGACGTCTGAGTAGTAGCGATTTGTTACTGCGCTTCGTTCGGTGAGCGAGAGAGCCGGAAGCCCAACTTTCTGAGGGTGTTTGCGTGTGGAGAGTTTTGGTGGTGCCCTTGATATCACCGAGCCTCAATGCACGCATTCACACTCCCTTCACTTTCTTCGCGGTAGGTAGCGGCCTTGTAAAAGTCCATGAGCGGCAGCAACACACCATCAGGTGTACTGTTTGCTCGTTTGCCACCGTTTGCAATAAAAAAAAAAAGAAGGGATACTAATAAACTATGTCAGTAAATAATTATGTGGTGACAAACTAAGTAAATAATTCGCCCTCTGTCTTGCCCGAGAGTGTCATAAAAGTTGACTAAGAGATGATATGCACAGAACATCTATACTAGAGAAGAAAAACTTGACCGCAGTGTTAACATTTGTTTGTCTACAGCCGCGGGCCGATCCGTCCGGGGTAGTACCACACCGTCGCAGAAAATCGACGTCAAGTAGTAGCAATTTGTTACTGCGCTTCGTTCTACAGCCAGCCCACATTTCTGAGGGAGTTTGAGTCTGATGAGTTGTACTGATGCCTTTAGTATCATCGAACCTCATTGCACACATTCACACTCCCTTCACTTTCTTCGCGGTGGGCAGCGAGTTTGCAAAGGTACATGAGCGGCAGCAACACTTACCATTAGGTGTACTGGTTGCTCGTTTGCCACTGTTTGCAATAAAAAAAAACTACGACAACCGATTGGCCAGGGTGGATTAGTAGTTTGTATCTGCGCCTAATGCCGCCCTAGTCGAGGCCGCGGGTGATCGGACCGGGAAATTATCCATCACCCGCAGAGAGGCTGACCGCGCGACGGTGACCGACGTCCCAGGACGTCGGGAGGTAAGGTTACTCGAAAGGGTATTCCGTCGGGCCGACCACTGACGACAAGTCACCTCTGCTCCGGTGGTCGGCCCAACAACGAGATAACGTGGGTACGGGTGGGCTATGGGCCCGCGAGCCGTCCTTTCATCGCCCCGGACGGACTGGACTGCGCGTGCGCTTACCATAGCACACCCAAAAAAAAAAAAGAAAAGTGGTTGATTAGTAGTTTATTTACCCCCCTATTGTGGAGTAGGCTCAAGCTTAGGGAAGGGACATACATGAGCTAAGGTGAATGAGATGTAAGAAGTATAATACTATATCAATACTTAAACTGGTTTACCTACTGTCATCTAATTTAATATCATTCTCACTTTTTTTTTTGGGGTATGCTACGGTCAGCGCACCCGCTGCCCGGCTCCGTCTGTCGGGGTGACAGAAGGGCGGCGCGCGGTCCCGTAAAGCACATCGCCTTTATCGTTGGGTCGACTACCGGTGCAGAGTTCCTTAACTTCAGTGGTCGGCCTGACGAAATACCCGAGGGAATACTCTCTCCCATCGACGTCCCCTTCCTGGGACACCGACTAACACCGTTGAGAGGCTAGCCTCTCCGCGGGTATCGGAATAAATCCCCGATCCGGTCACCCGCAGCCTCTCCTAGGGCGTAGGCGCATCAGGCATGCGTTTGCGCCGCCCTAGTCGCCAGCGGAGGCCCGTGTCCGCGTGGAGGCGTTCCTTACGCATACGGTCTGATCATCATCATTTAGCTCTTATCCGAATTACTTGGCAGCCAAATAGGCATAGGCAAACAAGCAAGTAGTATGTACTGTCGACTCAGTATTTACTTTTATTTCGTAGTACATATTGTAAAAGTTAAGGGCAACAGTTTTATGACCAGCCTAGCCTAGCCCAACGTTAACCCTCCTTGGGAAATGCCTAATTCTCGCATAGAACAAAAACCTAACCCACTGCCAGATGACTTAGACAGTTCAAATTTAGTATCCAGCTATGCCATGAAGCTAGTCTTAAGATGGCCGCAGAAGGTGGCTATAGGAAATCCTAAATAAATAAGATAAAACCGTCGAGTTTGGACTCGTTTGAATAGTCTTGACAAGCACTTTTTTTTCGTTTTAGAGTATTTAAATAAAAGCTTGTTTTTAATTTTCTTTTATTAATATTTTTATAAAATTTAGCGGCGTGCATTTATAATGATAATGCAATTGTTGACCAGATGGCATCAAATAGAGTTGGCCCAGGTATTATTTTACAAAACCCACAAACAATGTTAAGGGTTGGTAGTATTCGTAGCCGCTACCACACACTATGCCATTTAATTTGATGTATTTACCTATTACTACCCTCCCTGTCTTAGGAGTCGTGAAAGTCGACTAAAGATTATATATGCATATAACATATACCCAAGAAAAGAAAAACTTGAAATAAAACTTTATACTAACACGTCCGACCAGCGTAGTAGAGCAGATCAATTTCCCTGCCTTTGTAGAGAACGTTTGAACCCAGCAGTGGGACGTATAGGAGCTGAAATTATGAATGATGACCTATTATTAATATGACCTACTACTAGCAACCCGCCCTCGCTTCGCTCGGTTTAAGTCACCTTGCCTGCGTAGTACCCATTCCCGTGGCAATACCAGGATTATATATAGCCTAGGTTACTTCCTGATATTACAGCTATCCATAGGTGAAAAAATGTTTGAAGTCGGTTATGTGGTTTAAGCGTGTAAGCGTAACAAACAAACAAACATACTTTCGCATTTATAAAATTACTAAGGGTTTAATATATATACCTATTAAGAGAGTATTAAGTTTCTCCACACAAGATCTGTCTATTGGGCAAAGCCAAATGACTAAGCTGAAGACCGATGATGGCACTGTCATTTCATCCCAAAGTGAGATCTTGGGAGAGATCGAAAGGTTCTATAGACAGTTATACAAATCATTCCAAAATCCTGTTGTCGGCTTGGTCCAAGATCCCAGATCCAAGCTAACTCGGCACTATACCGAAGAAATTCCGGACATCAGCTTGTACGAGATCAGAATGGCTCTCAAACAACTACGTAACGGTAAGGCACCGGGAGATGACGGAATTACGGCAGAGCTTCTGAAAGCGGGCGGCAAGCCGGTCTTAATAGCCCTTCAGAAACTATTTAATTCCGTTATCCTCGGGGGCGACGTTCCAGAGTCGTGGACCAGGAGTGTGGTGGTGCTGTTCTTCAAGAAGGGTGACAAAGCTCTCTTGAAGAACTACAGACCCATCTCACTCCTGAGCCACGTTTATAAGTTGTTTTCGAGGGTCATTATCAATCGACTCTCACGCAAGCTCGATGACTTCCAGCCGCCCGAACAAGCCGGCTTCCGAAAAGGCTATAGCACCATAGACCATATCTTCACGCTTCGGCAGATTATACAAAAGACCGAGGAGTATAATTGGCCCCTGTGCTTAGCGTTTGTGGACTATGAGAAAGCCTTTGATTCAGTCGAAACTTGGGCGGTGCTGCAGTCCCTTCAGCGGTGCCAAATCGACTATCGCTATATCGAAGTGCTGAAGTGTTTGTATAGGAACGCCACAATGTCAGTCCGTATCCGGGATAAGAGTACGAAACCGATCCAGTTGCAGAAAGGCGTGAGACAGGGAGATGTCATCTCTCCGACACTGTTCACCACTGCACTGGAAGATGTCTTCAAGCTCTTAGACTGGACTGGACTCGGCATCAACATTAACGGCGAATACATCACTCACCTTCGATTTGCGGACGATATAGTCGTTATGGCAGAATCCATGGAGGACCTTGGCACAATGCTCAATGATCTCAGCAGGGTATCCCAACTAGTGAGTTTACGAATGAACATGGACAAGACGAAAGTCATGTCAAATGCCCATGTCATTTCTGTACCGGTCCTAGTTGGCAATGCGATTCTTGAAGTTGTCGATCACTATGTTTACCTAGAACAAATAGTCCAGTTAGGTAGATCCAATTTCGAGAAAGAGATCAGCCGACGAATCCAACTCGGTTGGGCAGCGTTCGGGAAACTTAAGAGGATCTTCTCGTCCAACATACCTCAGTGTCTGAAAACACAGGTCTTTGACCAGTGTGTGTTACCAGTGATGACTTACGGCACGGAAACGTGGTCCTTAAATGTAGGCCTCATATCAAGGCTCAAAGTCGCTCAGCGTGCTATGGAGCGGGCTATGCTCGGGATTTCTCTGCGAGATAGAATCCGGAATACGGTAATCCGCAGAAGAACGGGTGTAACCGACATAGCACGAAGAATTAGCACGCTGAAGTGGCAATGGGCAGGCCACATCGCTCGACGAACCGACAACCGCTGGGGAAGAAAGGTTCTCGAGTGGCGACCACGTATCGGACGACGCAGTGTAGGACGCCCCCCCACTAGGTGGACCGATGACCTAGTGAAAGTAGCTGAGCGTCGTTGGATGCAGACGGCACAGGACCGCTCATTGTGGCGCAACATGAGGGAGGCCTACGTCCAGCAGTGGACGGCGATAGGCTGAAATGATGAAGTTTCTCTATTGTAAATGAAAACTCGCATGCCAGATTAGTGAACTCGTGCCCGTTTAAAAGATTAAAAAATATTATGTTCCTAGGGTTATTGCTATGGGTTATTCCCATCAGCGCCTGGAATAGAAACCTCTTTTGGGTTTACATATGTTAAGAATTTATATGGCTACTAGCAATCCGCCCTCGCTTTGCTTCGGTTTCAGTCGTCTTACTCGCATAGTTCTCGTCCCCGTGAGAATACCGGGATAAAATATAGCTTATGTTGTTACTCCCTGATATTACAGCTTTCCATTAGTGAAAGAATTTTTGAAATCGGTTTGGTGGTTTAAGCCTGAAAGCGTAACAAACAATTTGTCAATATGTAAGTGCCCTTAAGGGGCCTATGCAGAATAAATGATTTGATTTGATCAGTGTTCAGCAACTATACCTAAATTTTAAGTGACACCAAAGGCAATTTAAATGTGAATGTTACATTATACATGAAAAAAGCTCAATTACTCAGTGATATTACAGCTACCCATTGGTGAAAGAATTTTTGAAATCGGTTCTGTGGTTTAAGCCTGAAAGTGTAACAAACAATTTGTCAATATGTAAGGGCCCTTAAGGGGCCTGTGCAGAATAAATGATTTGATTTGATCAGTGTTCAGCAATTATACCTAAATTTTAAGTGACACCTAAGGCGATTTAAATGTGAATGTTACATGTTACATGAAAAAAGCTCAATTACTCAGTGATGTTATCTATATAAGATTACTTTAGAATTTAAGACTTAGGTGTTACCTAAATTTAGGTGTCATTGTGAACACAGGGAATTGCAAGTGTTAGTATTGTTAGTTCACTTGTATAAATATACAGTACAAATTTGATATGGATATTAAAAAAATATTATTATTAAAAAAAACAGGCTTTTATTTAAATGCTCTAAAACGAAGGAAAAGTGCTTGTCAAGACTATTCAAACTAGTCCAAACTGGACAGTTTTATCTTGTTAAGTTTAGGAGTTTCTATGGCTATCTTCCGACGCCATCTTGAGACCAGCTTCATGGTATCATATTATTGCATTGTCACCGAAGTTACGTAATAAATAAACCAAATTTCAACCTAATCTAACGACAGGAAGTGGTTCTAAATTATCTATATTAAAAAAAATATGAGCATATATGTAATTTTGTGCTCATTTTGTAAAAGAATTCAAAACATAAATAAATAACATTTGAATATTACGAATATGCTTTGAATGAAAACACTTATTAGGGTCTAGAGACACATACAGGTCCCACTGTTGGGCTCGGGTCTCTTCCACTATGGGTATATACCCTATGATTTTGTTTCTAGTTTTCCTTCTCTTGCATAGATGTTATATGCATGGTATATCGCTTAGTCGTCTTATATGATACCCACAGGCAAGAGAGGGAAAACTTACTCCATTACCACACAGATACATACATTACAATAAGTAGTAAATTGTAAATTGATTTGATACATATTTCTTGGTACATATGGTGATAAAATTATAACAATAACCCAACTGACCCAACAGACGTTGTTCTGTTTAAATAAAATAAAAGGTATTCTCCTTGAAATCGACAGCAGCGCCACCTACCGGGTCCAATTGTGAATCTAAACCATTCTCGAATCCCCTTGAACACACACAAAATATTTCATCAACATTGGTCCAGCTGTTTAGGAGGAGTTCAGAGACATACGTACACAAGAAATATATATAAAAAGATATATAAAAATAACGATTACGCTAAATAATAATGAAGATATTAAAATTAAAACCATATTAATTATAACATTCGAGTCTAATGAAATAATAACATGGTCTTAGAATAATAACCTATAGAAGGTAAGTTCACGCACAAAAAGTGAGGCATTTCAATTGGAGCCTAAAGGAGCTTACGCCGAAACCGTACCGTAATGTTCAAGTCATTGTACTGCACGAACGTACGCAACTCTTAAAAAATAAATAGGTAATTATGACGGTTTGTGCATTCAAATAGTGTCACAACACATTTGAAAAACTTAAAATGTTTTTAACATTACTTTTAAAAGTATTTCAACAATTTATGTTAATAAAAACAAAATTTGATTTCGTAATTTGTATAGTGGTTTGCGTGTGAACGTGTGTAATCGTCTGCGCGACATTAGTATTTTTAGATTCAAATTTTGAAAATTCGTAGTATGGACACTAGCCTTCTATACGTTATTATTCTAAGAACATGGTATTATTCAATTAAGTAAAGATTTAACGATCATATATTTCATGAAAATAAAATACTTTGTAATATTTTCAATGAAATAAGTAACGAACTGCGTTCCCAGTGAGGCGACGGGTTTATTTTTTTTTTTTTTTTTTTTATGGGTGGGCTATGGTAAGCGCACGCGCGGTCCAGTGCGTCCGGGGCGATGAAAGGACGGCGCGCCGTCCCATAACCCACCCGTACCCACGTCACCTCGTTGTTGAGCCGACTACCGGAGCAGATGTGACTTGTTGTCAGTGGTCGGCCCAACGGAATACCCTTTCGGGTAACCTCACCTCTCGACGTCCTGGGACGTCGGTCGCCGTCGCGCGGTCAGCCTCTCTGCGGGTGACGGACAATTCCCCGGCCCGATCACCCACGGCCTCGGCTAGGGCGGCATTAGGCGCAGATACTCGCGCCTGCGCCGCCCGAGTCGCCGGCGGCGGAACGTGTCGCCGAATAAGAACTCTACTCGCACAAGATCCGCCGCCTCCTTCCGTGAGATTACGGCCTCACAGAAGGCGGCGACCGCGTCCCAGTTCCTGATGCTGACGAGCATCTCCCTGGCGATGGTCGGCAGCGCCAGATCGGCACCGATAATTGCGACGAGTTCACGGCGATCCCCCTCCCATGCAGCACACTCCTCGAGCGTGTGCTGCGCCGTGTCCTCGTCGCAACTGCAGTGGTGGCAGGACGGTGTGTTCTCCCTCCTGACAATGACGGGATAGGAATACAATTGTAGCCACCCCTTGCTTGCCGGTGGGAGTCGTAGTATTCGGCTAAGGGTTCACCAATAGAGTGAGCAGCAGCGCTCTCCTGGGAAATGAATAATACCTCACTGCGATTGTCATCCCGTCTGCCAAGTGTAATGATTACGGCATTATCCCCTCATGATAATTATAACATGAATGAGGTCTAAACAGTGGACGGCGATAGGCTGTAATGATGATGATAAAGTATCGAACAAACAGACTAAGAATATTTATTTGTGGATCACACAAAGAGCTGCGTTTAAAACGAATCTGCGTAATAATTTCATGATTTTGGCATTTCAGCTAGAAATATGTAAAAATATTGTAATTAATAACAATATTTTTAAGAGAAATATTTTGTACAAGTATGTATGCATAAAAGAATATAATTATGATAGAGATAATAACCCGTTTTTCTTTTTTTTTTTTGGGTAGGGCCGCGGACGACGCGCTCCTCGCACCACTCCGTCCGGGGCGACAGAGGGGCGTAAGCACGCAACACCCGCAACCCACCCGAAAACCAGGTCGCCTTCGTCGTTGGGCCGACCACATAATAACCCATGTGCAATGTATTTGTTGATAAATAAAATCTTTATAAACATATTTCTTATGTATGTCAGTGAACTCCTAAACGGCTGGACCGATATTGATTAATTTTTTGTGTGTGTTCAAGGGGGTTCGAGAATGGTTTAGAGTTATAATTAAAACTGGTAGGTGGCGCTGCAGTTGATTTCAAGGAGAATACCTTTTATTTTATTTGAACAGAACAACGTCTGTTGGGTCAGCTAGTTGAATATAAAATACTTTTCATCCATCAATCAGCTCTGTGAAGGTCGTATATAACGGGATCTTATATCGAATTTTCTCTCATAAAGGAGGATGCCCGAGCCCAACAGTGGGACACATTTGGGCTAAAATAATGAGATGTTAATAGAATATAAAAGACTTACGTAATTATTTGACCCGATATATAAAGGAATTTCATCAATCTCATCTTAAAACGTAATTATAAATAGATTGCGGCTCCTCACGGTTACCCCTTTAGCTACTTGGTTTTGTCTCCAATATGACTTTAAGGCTGAACTCAAATATTTGCCAAAACATCTGTAAGAACGATAAATGATCATCCTGTGCCGTGTCAAGCGAAACTTCGCTAAGATGCAGAGCTATATTTAACTTACGCTGCCAATTTGTTATTTCGCCAATTAGTGAAAGTTCTTGAGTTTGACTTAAGAACAAACTGAACACAGACAACGAGACTGACTTTTCATTTTAAATTTTTAATACGTATGTATGTTTTACAAATAATTAAAGAACAAAACAAGCAACAGGATGGAACGAAGGAAATTACCTTGAAATGAAAAGTTGTACCTCACTTCAAAACGAAATTTGATCAAGGATTCGTAATGTTTATGTAAAACGAGTTGCCCAGTGCTTAACAATGTCTCTTTGTTATAATCAACGCCTTAACTTGTGACAAATTGAATTTCCCTAAAGTGTTTTAAATTTATTTCAGTCATGTCATGTGATAAAGAAGCAAAATTATTAACATAATTATATAGATAAAACGAAGCGTATTAATTATCCACTTAAATAACAAAAGAAGTTATATTGGCCACAAGCATCCATCTTCCTTAACGGAGTGTCATAGTGCAGGCGCGGCCAGTCGTGCCGTATCACTTAGCAATCTGACCCGGTTCGAGTCCACCACATCTAGTCTGCACAAGTGACTAAGGGCTCGACACGATTGTTTGAAATCAACTACAATGGGGCGTGTTAACGATTATTGTGATGTGCCAATATGTGTCTTATGAATAGAGAGTGTCTAAAGGCTATTTGTATTACCTACAATTTATGCCTATAGTTATAATTCGTGTGTGGCCTATATTTATATAATAAAATAGAGTTTTACATTGATATTTATATTACAATTAATTCAGCTTATTGGTTTAATTTAATACATGGTTGACGGTATGTAAATTACGAAATATCACGCAAACCTTTGTAGCAGCTTTGGACCGAAATATGTACGATATAATCCGTATAAATTGGGCGCATGTCCCAGCATTAATACAATCCCCGTTGACTTTACAACAAATACTTCAGATTTGTCGAAATAACTCTGCAACTTTAGATAAAGGCTGGCTGTAGTTAGCTGTATCAGTCCTGTGAGTTCGTAATTTAATTAGAATTTTCGGAATGGAATTTTATAAATGACTTTCTTAACTGATGTATTTATTTGTTATGTAAAGCAAGCAATGTAATATCTTAATCATAAAACTTTGTAGAAAGTTTATCTAAAACAATCTATTGAATGGTTAGCCATATTTTCATAATATAATTAATTATATTATCTAATTATCTGTTGGTATAATGGAAGGATTAAGTAAATGTTAGCAAAATGCTTTAAACTTTTAATTGCTTTCATGTATGTTTTGTATTAACATGATTTTATATGTACGTGTGTTGTGTTATCTTTAACTCTAATTTTAATTAAAAATACATGAATACCTGCAAAAAAATGAAATGAACTAATTAATTTATCCTTCCATCAGCTTCTCGACGTCCACTGTTATACATAGGTTTGTCCAAGGAGGGTATTTATACCTTAATTTTGTAGGCCGACCGTCGATTGCATCCCAGGAGAATGTAGCTTTAAGTTGTTTGTGAGTAATTGTAGTATTCGGTAACACCAACTGACTATGGTACAATTTTAAATATTATTTTTAGCTCTTGATATAGCCGCCCCCCACCCGCGTCGTCAACTACCGCCGGTAAACACCGCCGTCAACTACCGCCCATCTGATATTCTATTTATTCCATTTAGAGTTGGCCCTAAAACCGACGTGTCGAACACCGAAGTCAAATCCAGACCGCAATCGTTAATTTTCATTAAAAAGAAATCTCTTTAACTGAAGCCTAGCTCGTTATTTTAAAATAAGAGGGTAAAAAAAACTATATCAAGCATTAGAAAATGATGCTCTTATATTATTAAAGTTTTATAAATATTTTATATTAAAAAATTCAATCAATGTCCACACTGGCAAGGTCTGCCATTTTTTACTGGATAACATTAGCAGCGAAAGGCGAACAAAAATGGTCGAGCACAAGAATGTCGAATAATTATCATTTTTAATGAAGTAGACGGGTGAATTCCAATAAGATTTTTCTTACTGCTTTTGATCAATAGCAAATTTAATAGAGCATAATTAAAAGTTGAGAGGATACAAATAGAACCTTTATTATATTACAAATTAGTTTTAATTATTGTCTCTATAAAAATGTAATTGCAATCCTTTAGATTCAAACAAATTTTAATAACAAGATTCAAAGAAAAGCTCTTGAAATTTAATATTATCTCGTGTTCGAAAAATAAAATGTAAATTAAATTCGTAAAATTTTATGAGTTTAAAGAATCGAGAAAACACAGATATTGAATTATTATTTATTATTTTTAAATGAGCCTTATGTTCTCTGTAAACGAAATCAATTGGTCTTTATCTAGTTTTATCGGGATGAGGACACATTTTGGGGTCTTTAAATTTGTAATATTAAATAAAAAACTTCGTAAGTTTCGTTGAGTATATTGCAACTATACATCACATTATCGACAATAAGAGTGAAAGGAAAATAAAAGCTGAAATTATACCCTTAAATAATTGTATCACCCGAAATATATACGGTGAATTCTTGCGGTTCATTCTTATGCAGGTGCTTTAATTTAAATAAAATTAACTTTTATAAAATGTGTCGTCATCAACACAGCTCATATACGTCCCACTGTTGGGCTCGACTCTCCACAATGGAAGGGAAATTGACCTACTACCTCTTTGTATTGTATTCTTACTCCGTCATTACACGGAAATATATAAAATGAATGGATATGGAATATATATTTTTAAACGATGGTATTAAGTTTGTGTAGAGTGAGTAAGAATATAATTGACCATTCTTTTCCTTCCTTCTTGCGGATGTGATAAAAGATAAACGACTAATGAATATAATCCGATCATATTATTTCATAAGAAATAATACATGTTATAAAGTCATTTTATAATTAGTTTTTTTTTATTGCAGATGGTGGCAAACGAGCAGACAATACACCTGATGCTAAGTGTTGCTGCCGCTAATGGACCTTTGCAAGGGCGCTGTCTACCGCAAAGAAAGCGCAGGGAATATGAATGCGTGTAAGGAGGTTCGGTGATATAAAAGGCATCACTAAAACCCACCACACGCAAACACATTCAGAAAGTTGGGCTTCCAGCTCTCTCACTCAATGAACGAAGCGCAGAACAAATTGCTACTACTCGGACGTCGATTTTTTGTGAGTGTGGTACTACCGCGGATGGAGCGGCCCGCGGCTGTAGACAAATAACTGTCAACAGTGTAGTTCTACCACTATTAAAGTTGAGTGATCGAATATCGTCTTAAAAAAAAAAAAAACCTCCTTCAATACCCCTAAAACCTCCTCAGTCCTAAAATATAGGAGGCCTATAGCCTATTCCGAAACAGAAAAAGGAAATAGTAATTGAAAGCTAATAACTTTTGTGTTTGGAATTCGTATAAAAATGTGTGATATGTTTTTTATGCTGTAATCGTTTAAGAACACAATTTACTTGTGTCTGTGGGTTTCGTATAAGACCATTAAGGGCTAATATCAATAAACGAGAAACAAATTTGACATAAAACCCTGCAAGAATGCGTCAAACCAGCGTGAAATTGTAAATTAATTTTCCTCCTGTTGCAGAGAAAATCCAAGACTAAGCTTAAAAGAAGAATAAGAACACAAAGCAATAGCAACTACTTAATTCCTTCTTAAAATATTCTGCAAGGATTTTCACGCATCTTACAACCATGAAGTTCTCAGTTTTCGCTAAAATTCAGTTCCATATTATGTTTTCTACAAGCGTGCTCGAGGGATGGCCTTAAACTCGCCTTATATTAACATAACAATAAAAATAACATTAAAAGAACATGATGGTGTTACGTCTGTTAACCTTTTGAATATAAAGGCTTAATTATATAAAAAAAATGTATTTATATTGTTTTATATCTATATTAACTTTGCCGTGTGGTGACGGAGTAAGAATACATATATAATACGGGCAGTAGAGGAATTATGAAAATTACCCCTCTTCTGAATTACCCCTCTACTGCCCGTGGTTGTCGTAAAAGACGACTAAGAGATTAAATATGCAAAACCAACACACCTAACAAGCGTGGTATAATAGGTAAATCCCTCCTATTATGGAAGAGGCTCTTACCCAACAGTGGGACGAATGGAAAAGAATGAAATATTTGATTTTATATTTTTTACTTTTAGTTATCGATTTCCTTTACTGGGCACATAGGCAGTATTTATACAATAAAATTCAAAGTCTAATCATCAACATCACCATCATATCAGCCCATAGACATTCCACTGCTAAGCTCGGACCTCCTCCACTATGAAAGGGAAATTGACCTTCTCTATACCACGCTGTCAAACGTTCTAGCATAGGATTTCATTTCGAGTTTACTTTCTCTTGCATAGCTGTTATACGCATATTATATATCTTAGTCGTCTTTTACGACACCCACGGACAACTTAGGAGAAAAATCACAGTGTAAATCAAACGTAAATTACTTTAAAACATAATTTATATTTTATATTAAATCATTCAATATGTCTTCTATTAACACTAACATAACGTAATTATACGCATATAAGACACTGTTATCTATAGCTAACAGCTGTCCCGTTTCCCTTATCTCGAACAGTAAGATATACGTGCCTATCCCAGGAGAAAAATCGCTGGCCCTGTCACACGGACGCGGGGGAACCATTTCTCAACAACTCCACGGCCACATTGGGAATATTAGACGTGTGTAGACGCGACTTAACTTGCGATCTTCATTACACACGTTAACTACGTATAATTCTGTTGGTCTATTTTTGGTAATTAGGTTAATAGGTTATATCTGAAGGAATAAGGTTGTCTGTAATCATATATTTACGTATGACATTTTATTTTTATGATTCATGTGAAAGCACTTTTCTACTTTATATAATATGCTATCGATAGTAAGTTATAATCTATATCAATGAATAAAATTGAAGTATAATCTTATATCTTTAAACGAGCAATTCTTGTATGTATATATATATATATATATATATATATATATATATATATATATATATATATATATATATATATATATATATTCAGGATCTCGGAAACGGCTCCAACGATTTTGTTGAAACTTGGCATACTAGAGGTTTTGAGTCCAAAAAATCGATCTAGCTAGGTTTTATTTATAGAAAATGTTGTTTTGTCCGTGATTTTAGCAAAATGAACAATGACATTAAATTTTAAAAGAATATGAATTCAAATTTTGACGTCATGAGTTACGATAGCTCAGATGGGCAGGTTACAGGTTTTAATTTTGGTATTTTTTCAATCAAACAGCGTCGGTTCGAATCTCGGTGTTATTATTATTCTTTTTTTGTAATTTTTTATATAATTTTCATTATTTATATTTTATTTTTTATTAATATATATCTAAATAAATCCGACAAAAATATTCCGAGCGAAGCTCGGTCAGCCAGATATTTTATATTTAGTATCGATAACTGTCCTGTATAAAGAATAACTTAGGCTTTATTTGATCCCAGTATACCCACAGGAACTACGCTGTAAGATTAATTCATATCATCATTATTTCAGCTCATATACGTTCCACTGTTGGGCTCGAGCCTCCTCCACAATAGGAAGGAATTCGACCTTATTTACTATACCATGCTGTCAAAGAGGTTGGTATAGAGTTTGATTTCAAGTTTTCTCTTGCATAAATGTTATATGCATATTATATCCCTTAGTCGTCATTTACGACATCCACGAGCAAGATAGGGAGTAGTGAATTGTATTTTTATGCCGTCACCACACGGAAAATGGTTTGTGACAAAAGAATAAAATGTACTGCAAAAATATTAATCTATTTTATCTTTACAGAAAAGTATGCGTCACCATACATTTAATTTTAATATTTCAGCCCCAAAAATAATTTTTACGATAAAAGTGAAAAAAATGTGATGAAATTTATGTGCAGTTTTCAAATATACTCTGTCAATTAATAAAAAAATAAATAGATTAATTAAAATTTAAATGTCTTGAGGAACAAAAAAAGCAAATTTGCTTTTTACAGCGCGTTAATTGATAGAATAGCTTAGAAGATAATGCGAAATAAAACAATAAATCCTATACAGAATTTTATCGTTACGCTGGTCGTATGAGAATACCAGACGCAAGCGAAACGATGGAGTGGGGGACCGACCAGATTTAACTAATGGCCGTACATCAACGAAACTTAAAAGTTATAACAATACCTAAGGCAATCTACATAACGCTGAGGTACTGTGTCATTCAATATGAAGGTAGTTAAAATGCATCTTTAAATTACATTAGGAGTTACTTAAAATTTAGGAATAGTTTATAAAAATGGGAATCAATCACGCCGTTAGCTCTTTTAAGTGACGTAGGGCATTCTAACTTTAAATTTAAAACTAACAATTTGATGTTCTTTTCTACAGAAATAAATAAAATTGAAGTGTTTGTTTGATCCAATAAGGCATCCGTCTTGTCCAGGACTACCCTTAATCCACAGTACCTCTATTCGACGGGCAATATGCTAATTATCTTGTATGCTGACCGTGGGTATCTTAAAAAACGACTAAGGTATTAAATATGCATGTAACATCTACACAAAAAAAGGAAAACTCGAAATAAAACCCTATATCAATACGTCTGACTAGTGTGGTATATGTAGATCTAGACCTTACTATAACACGCTGGTCAGACAGGTTGGTATAAGGTTTTATTTCCAGTTTTCCTTTTCCTACATAGATCTTATATGCGTATTATATCCCTTAGTCGTCTTTTACGACATCCACGGACAAGATATGGAGTAGTGATTTGTATTCTTACTCCGTCATGACACGGAATGGATGTATGCTGATAACTGTAGTATGCAGATTTAATTATCACTCCATTATAATTATTTTTATATACTCAAATTCAAACATCAAATAAAAGTTTACACAAAGGGAAATTGACGAAGTTAGAGGAGTGTTTTAATTACATTGTTCTAATTAAGAAAATTTGGTTAAACTGATAATGTGTACAGTTAAAGAGAAAAGGGTATCTTAAATACGAAAGGTTCCTCCTTATATGTAAATGACAAAGGTCTTGTATTAGAAATGTGGGAAAGCTCGCAGTTATATCTACTTTATCTTTGTATATATATATTTCTTGTGTACGTGTGTCACTGAACTCCTCCCAAACAACTGGATCGATGTTAATGAAATTTTTTTGGGTGTGTTCAAGGGAATTCAAGAATGGTTTGAATTCGCAATTAGATCCTTTAGGTGGCGCTGCTGACGATTTCAAGGAGAATTCCTTTTATTTTATTTGAACAGAACTACTTCTCTTGTGTCAGTTAGTCTTTTATATATAAATTTCTTGTGTGTATGTCACTAAACTCCGCCCAAACGGCTGGATCGATCTTGATGAAATTTTTTTGTGTGTATTCAAGGGGATTCGAGAATGGTTTAGATCTGCAATCGGACCCGCTTTATTTGAACAGAACAACGTCTGTTGGGTCAACAAGTATATGTATAAGAAGTGAAATGTCTTAACAATAATATTACAACTATGATTCTTCATCATCATCTCAGCTCGTATATGTCGGCGTCGCGTTAGTATTCGGGTAATATTAATCCGTCTCGGTGAGATAATTGAGTCAATATTTCACGAAACTGGTTTATTTTTGCAAAAGCACACACGACACAATTATAATGGTGTAACAACACTTTTTGTAGTTATCAAACAACCGAACTGTCTTTAAGAACGTTGTCCTTTTTGATGTGAAACAGCTAAAGCGAGGGTGAATCTGATCGTTGGCGTGGCGCACATTCGGATATGTACATTTGTGTAACGAAACCAAAATCTGTTATAAAGTTATGTACAGATTTAGTGAGCTCAAAATAAATTATTAACTTAAAGACAAATCTATAGTGTATACTAATGGAAATAAATGTTTATTGAATAAAATTCATAATTTTCTGAAAAAGGAATCCTAATGGTCCGCTCGTGACCACGAACGCTGTAAACGTAAAAAGTGTTCGAATCTTCAGGCAATCAAAAATCCGTAAAATAGTTTTATTTACAAAATCGTAATATTTTATTAATACTTTATGCTATATTAATTCCTGTCGTAATTTGTTCTTTCATGCGTATATACTTGTACAAAATATTTTCAATGTTTCACATCTGCCAGGCGTCGTCGTATTCTATTTCGAAGGGCATCACTCTTCAGGTAGGCTAGTATTTGTCGGCGTTGCACCAGGAATTTGGACGATGATAGTAAAATACTGAGTATGTAATCACTGTATTTATTAGGAGTTCTTGCCGGAGAAGTGAGTGAAGTAAAACTGTCCTCTATTCTAATCTTACAATGTTTTTATAACCTCCGCTTTACAATGAAACGGTCTAGTCTTAGCAACTACAATTACTTTTTATAACAGACAAATAAAACAACTATAAAATAACTATCGGAATATAGCTAAATAATAATGATAAATATTCTAATGCATTTAACATAATTCCAAATAGTCAATTTTACACAATTTACATTAATGTAATTAAAGGAAATATTGTTCTCATATATTGTTCAACAGACGGCGCTGTAACTAGAAATAATTAAATTGCAATGTTTATTGTGTAAAAACAACTAAATATGGTTACAAATAATTACATTAATTCTAATAGATTTTAATTTGAACAATTATATAAATATTTAAACAACTAAAACAAATATTTCTAGAAATACATTCAAAAAGTGTCTTTTAAATATCATAGCATAGTAAATAGCAGTGTTGTTACTACAAATAATTATTTAAATATTAGTTGCAAATATTTTAAACATGTTTTTAACTATAATTGATAACACATACATCAACAATTTACAAATATTGCCGATATTGGCGATATGCGCCCATATATTCATACAAATTTATTTAAACGATTTTTTTAAAGAATCAGTCCGCTGAAGTTCTTGTCGGATCTTCTCAACTTGTGGCCGCTTACTGATCTGGTGGTTGATTATTGGATTACTTCAAACGATGTCTAAATTTTAATAAATGGGAAAAATATTTTACTTGTAAACAATGTGTACAGACCTTCATTGGCGCGGTCGTTTGGTGTGCGTATAATGGGCTAATTTATATTCTTTATAGAAAAGGCAGTAGGTAGTACAAATAAAAAAGAAGGAAAGAAAATATGGCGGAAGAAGTATCCGCAAGCAGTATCCGATCTCGACTTCACTTTCCTCAATCACATTGGAGGGAAGGGAGCGATCCGCCCCAAGTAGCTAACGCAAGCAAAACCTTATTTAGTAAGCATGACAAAACCAAAATATAGTAAGAATATAAGAAACATTAAAACCTACTTTTTTTTTTCCGTTGCTAGCGGTGGCAAACGAGCAAAAAGTACACCTGATGGTAAGTGTTGCTGCCGCTTATGGACCTTTGCAACGCCGCTGCCTACCACGAAGAAAGTAAAAGGAGTGTGAATGGATGCAATGAGGTTCGGTGAAACTAAAGGCATCACCAAAATCCACCACATGCAAACACGCTACGTAAGTTGGACTTCCGGCTTTCTCGCTCACCGAACGAAGCGCAGTAACAAATTGCTACTACTCGGTCGTCGATTTTCTGCGAGAGTGTGATACTAACCCGAACGGACCGGCCCGCGGCTGTAGACAGACAACTGTCAACTGTGTAGTACTATCATTATTAGTAATAAGTCATTAGTCAAGTAAATAATATTATTATGAGTCGTTTACATCGGTAGCTAGTAAATATATCTTTATCCATTAAGCAAATAAGTTTAATGACCAGTGATTACATGATTACTAATGCTGATGTCCTTAGTTCGAATCCCAGTTTGAAATTGCTATACATCAATAGGATTACACCTCTTACGCTGTATGAATGGTATGCTTACCGATACCAGCTTTGATCTCAGTAGCCGACAAGGCCCCGGTGATTACATAGACAGATTTTAGACGCCAATGGGCAACAACACGATTTCAGATTGCCAGCAATAAGCTAAGATTGGAGACAAATTGTATTATTATTATCATATTAAAAGTCTGCTTATATACGTCTCATGATTGGATTTGAGCCTCTTTAAAAATACAATTATGATCTATTGCTCCACGCTGTTCGTGTACATACAGCAAGAATACAATTCACCACTCCCTATCTTGCCCTTGGATATCGTAAAAGACGACTAAGGGATATATAATATGCATATAACATCTATGCAAGAGAAGAAAAACTCGAAATAAAAACCGTATACCAACCTGTCCGACCAGCATGGTATAAGGTAAGTAAGGTCAATTTCCCTCTGATCATGGAGGCTCGAGCCCTGTCGAGGGACATATATGAGCTGAGATGATGATAATAATGCTGACACTACGCTAGTCAGACGAATTGTTATAGGGTTTTAATTCCCGCCGCCGGCGACTGGGGCGGCGTGGGCGCGAATACCTGCGCCTCATGCCGCCCTAGCCGAGGCCGCGGGTGACGTGACCGGGGATTAGTCCGTCACCCGCCGAGAGGCCAACCGCGTGAGGAAAGAGCGACGTCCTCCACGAGGGGAGGATGTAGGAATTGTCGGTCGATGGGAGGGTACCCCAAATAGGGGGTATTCCGTCGGGCCGACCACTGACGTCAAGGCACCCTACTCCGGTGGTCGGCCCAACGACGAAGGCAACGTGCTTCATGAGTGGGTTGTGGGTGTGCGTGCTCACGCCCCTCTGTCGCCCCGGACGGAGTGGTGCGAGGAGCGCGCCGACCGCAACCCACGCCCAAAAAAAAAAAACACGGTTTTTTTTTTATCTCGCAGTGATTTCTGCATATTCCTTAGTCTTACTATCACCCACAAGCTATTATACTGTAAAATTCAGTTTAGTTATCATCATAATTTCAACCGATATACGTTCCAATGTTCGGCTCGAGTCTCCTTCACAATAGGAGGGAAATTGACCTACTATTAAAACGTGTTGTTATAGAGTTTTAATTCGAGATATGCTTCTCTTGAATATATGTTAGGTATAAGCGTATTTCAAGTCATCCTGCTCCGGTGGTCGGCCCAACGACGAAGGCAACGTGTCACGGGTGGGTTACGGGTGTGCGTGCTTACGCCTCTCTGTCGCTCCGGACAGAGTGGTGCGAACAGTGCGCGGACTGTAGCCCACCCCAAAAAAAAAAGCTATAAGCGTATTTAATCCTTTAGTCCCTTTTACGACGGTAACGAGCAAGAGAGGGGGTGAATTGTATTCTTACTCCGTCATCACACGGAAAAAGTTTGGTTATAATACCGTGCAATTATCCATATTAGACCTATTTAAATCGTCCATAGCACTATAATACAAAATCTGCAGAAAGATCCACCAATACACAGTTTCTCTTTCCCCAATCTTCCCATCCCATCAACATACTATTAGAAAATCGTTTCATGATAACCCAGCCTCTTGTTCTAAGACTAAATAGGTACGTGCCATTGTTAGAGAGGCCTTTTTACCAGATAAAGTAAATTTGCCTATTAAACACGCTGGATGAAGCCCTTTCATCCTGACTTAGAATTTTATTTATAATATTTATATTACTATCTCCAAATTTGCCGTATGGTGACGGAGTAAGAATACAATTCACCATTCCCTATCTTGTCCGTGAATGTCATAATAGACGACTACGGGATTATTTTTTGGTTATAACAACTAAGAAAAGAACAAATCGAAATACCCCTGTAGCAACATGTCTGACCAGCGTGGTGTAGTAAGGGTACGGGTGGCTTGTGGGCCTGCGCGCCGTCCTTTCGTTGCCCCGGACGGAATGGACCACGTGCGCGCTTACCATAGCCCACCCATAAAAAAAGCGTGGTATAGTAAGTCAATTACCTTCCTATTGTGGAGGAGGCTCGAGCCCAACTGTGGGACATATATGAAGTGAAATGATGATGATAATGATGAGTAACCTCATTGTTTGGTCCATGCTTTCTCTTCATCTGTTTTTGTTCATTTGTATTCATTCGTATTGTATCTATTCATCAGTTTATCAGCGGCAACTGTTACATATACAAGTTCCCAAGAACTTGTATTGTAAAAGTAAAAAAAAAGTATTCTCAATTATTCGCCTGCACGAAAATCCTATTTGCACTACCCAAAGATGAGTCAACATCATTTTGTTGATTTAGTTACTCAAATTTTATCTGACGAACGTGTTTATAAAAAAATTTAAACCATACCAATATTATAAATAAGTCAAAAAGGTTTATCAATGTTGGCAAGGCGGTTTCGAACACATTTTGATTAAAATTTCATCAAACTTCGTCCTGTAATATTTTCTGTATACAGTGTGCGTAAAAATCACAAACCCTATGGTAATCCGGCCGCGGCGTGTGCAAACAAACAAATTTAATTACGTGTTGCGTAAAGCTTGTATATTGGAATTCGTATCGAACGATAATATGACCCGCATCAGGCTTATAATCTATCATTTATATCTGTATGTACACACGTTTATCCATTAATATGAAATATCTTAACAATTTTAACTAAAATTTTAATCAACCTATAGATGGCCATTGTTAGATATAGGCCTCCCCACGAGAATGCCACTCGGAACAGTTCTGTGTCACTGGCATCCAACGGTTCCCTGCTATTTTCAAGATGTGGGCAGTTCACCCAGTAGGGGCTCGTCCCACGCTGCTTTATCCAATTCGTGGACACCACTCGAAAACCTTTGTTCTCCAACGGTTGTCGGTTCGACGAGTGGTGTCATTTGCCCATTACAATTTCAACGTGCTAATTCTGCGGGCTATGTCAGTTACACCCGTTCTTCTACGGATTTCTGTATTCCAGATTTTATCACGTAGAGAAATATCAAGCATATCATGTCCATGGCACGTTGAGCAACTTTCAGCCTTTTTATGAGGCCGACATTAAGAAACCACGTTCACCAGCATATTGCTATTATCCCTATTACTTGAGGTCGATGCAATAATCTCCATGTGGTGACGGAATAAGAATACAATTTACTACCAGGGAGGTAGTGAATTGTATTCTTATACCAGGGAGATAGTATATTGTATTCTTATCCCGTCACCATGCGGACATTTTCCATAGTGGTAGGACCACACAGTTGACAGTTGTCTGTCTACAGCCGTCGGTCCATCCGGGGTAGTTTTTTTATTTTATTTTTATTGCCAACGGTGGCAAACGACCAAACAGTTACTGCGTTAGTTACTGCGCTTCGTTCGGTGAGCAAAAGAGCCGGGAGCCCAACTTTCTGAGGGTGTTTGCGTGTGGAGGGTTTTGGTGGTGCCCTTGGTGTCACCGAGCCTCAATGCACGCATTCGCACTCCCTTCACTTTCTTCGCGGTGGACAGCAGCCTTGTAAGGGTCCATGAGCGACAACAACACTTACCATCAGGTGTACTCCTTGCGTGTCTGCCACCGTTTATGATAAAAAAAAACACCTAATAAATACATAATCCTTTCCGTTTGTTGTGGTGCCGGAGTAAGAATATAATTTACCAATCCCTCTCTTGGCCATGGGTGTTATAAAAAAACAACTAAGGCATATAATATGAATGACGCCTCGACGACGCTCACAGTGGCGCCGCGGGGCCGTCGATAGAGATGGTACCCGAAAAGGTAACCCGCCTGGACGGTGAACGAGGCATCATGGTTTGCCGCCAAAATAAGTTATATAATATGCAGATAATATCGATGCAAGAGAAGGAAAACTCGATATAAAATCCTAATATCTGGTTGACGGGTATATTTTTGTTGTATTTTGCCGAACTTATTTGGATATATATTAATAAAAAATAAAAATGAAATAATGAAAAAAATATGCAAAATTACAAAAAGTGAATAATAATAATATCGAGATTCGATCCCACGCTCTTTGAATACCAAAACAAAACAAAAAGAAAACTGGACATCTTCCCAACTGAACTATTGTCACTCTTGACAGTGACGGCTAAATGCAAATCCCTATTCTATTGACATTTTATGTCATTGCATTGATTAGCTAAAAACATCGACAAAACAACATTTTCTATAAATAAAGTCTAGCTAGATCGATTTTTTGGCCCCGAAACCTTTAGTATGCAAAATTTCATGAAAATCGTTGGAGCCGTTTCCAAGATCCTGAATAAATATAAGATGCCAACATGTCTGACTAGCGTGGTAAAGAATAACCTACTATTTTCTCAGAATAGAGGCCCAAGCCCAACAGTGTGACATCTAAGGGTTAAGATGAAAGTCATTAAGTCACTAAGTAATATTATAAACGCATAAGTGAGTTGTTTGTTTCTATGGTTGTTAGACTTTTTCCGTCGCACTGATGTCTTGAAATCGTATTTCTTTGTAAATAAAACTACTTTTACGGAGTTTATCGCGTTTGTATTTGATTTATGATTGCCCAACGTTTCGAACACTTTACAGCTTTCATGGTCACGGGCGGACATGGTCCGGACTTGATCCGCCCGTGACCATGAATCAAAATACAAACGCGATAGAATCCGTAAAAGTAATTTTATTTACAATGTGTAGTGCTCGCGTAAACATCAGAAGTCATTGTATTTCTTGTTATTTACACATCATAGAAACGGCTACAAGGCTACTTTCATGATGTAAAAAATGCTTTTGCCGAGAAATAGAAAAATTAAATGACTACATTAAACATATGCGAATTAGGTATAACTAATAATACATAGTTTATGATAAGCAGAATTAGGATAACGATACTGGCTTGATGAGTCATCGTTTACTGAACTTTAATAAAAGGGTTCACAAGCTTGGGAAAGTCTCCATGCATCAATAGTATGCAACTTAATAATAGGGCCTTTATGCTTTTGATTCATAGCCCTAAATCATGTAAAGAAGACATCAACTATAAAACTTTAACAACTTTTAATAGGTTATAATTACAACGTGCAAAAGCTTATAAAAACTTTTTGGAATAGTGTAAGCGTCAATTCCAAATATGAAAATTCTTTTCACAATCGAAATGAATTATCCGAAGGAGACCGAGAGTGGCCGAGGATGGCCGATATCCTCACCTTTGAAATACATCGTCCAATGCCGAATCAGTGCTCGTTCGCAGTTCGTCGCGAATGGTTGTGGGCTCGATAGCCCGCTTTCGCATTCACGCGTTCATACACTCAATAAAATAATCGACTGTTTAATTTGTGCTCTGTGACGTAAATTTTCTGCACCTGTTGATCAAATCAACTATTTATTTTATTCTTTTTATAGTTAGTGATACTAAAATATAAAATACAAACGCTATGTTTGCTACATTTAGATAAAAATAAGAACCTACAATTAATTTAAGAATTAATTCTATAAATTAAATAATAATATCAATGGAATCGGTATATCGAAATTAAAAAGATATCGTAATTATTATGAAGAATGGATGATAAGAATAATAGTAGACATATAGTAAGTAATATATTTTAAACATATCATTTTTATACATCCAAAGTTACAAGATTGATCCATTTAAAAGATTAAAAATAGGTCGTTTTCATTACTCTTATTTCAACATTTTCCTTATCTAAATCACTTTACCAAAACCAATTGTATTCGGACCCAGAGTACTAACAATAAAGTCGTATTACAATATACTTCTCTTACAAGGAATATTATAATTATTTGCTAAGAATTACTTGCCGCTTTTGTTACCACCGCAGTAATTTTTCTTCAGCGGTTTGTTATACATATATTTTTTCTCTTGGGACTTGATACATCAACGGAGAAAATAATTATGATATTTAGTCTAGCGAGAGGGATTTTTTTATATATTCTTACGCCATTATTTTCTTTATAATGTTAGGAATGTTTTTTCATTTATGATATTAAGTTTGATTAGGTAACTCAAATTTAATGTTACCTTATTTCGCTATGTTTTACTAAAAAATATAATGATGAATATCATTTATTTTTATTCTTTTTATCAGCGGATATTATCCCACTAATGGGCGTGGACCTCTTTTATTTGAAGGAATTTAGCTTATTATACCACGCTAGTTCGGCGTGATTTTATTTCGAAATTTATTTCTCCTGTGTTGTTATGTTTATATTCGTTAATAATTTTTATGATTATTATAAAATAGAAGGGGTGGTTATCGTTCATCTTCATCTCACCTCGGCTCATATACGTCCCACTGCTGGGCTCGAGCCACCTCCACAATAGGAGGCAACTTGATCTTATTATATCCTGCTACCCAGACAGGTTGGTATAGGATTTTATTTCGAGTTTTCTTTTAAGACGTCCACGGCCGAGAGTGGTGAATTGTATTCTTATGCCATCACCACGCGGTAAAGTGAGTATTATATTATTAATTATCGTTAATAATATTTATTTCCTAATATTTTTAACAATTTGTAGACTGGAGAAAAAATATGAATTTCAGTTTCGCAACAATATCAATTACCCTTTTAAAAACAAATTTAAATAAATAAAATACTACTTAGCTTTACCATCAAAATTATTAGCTTCTAATATAACTAATATTAATTTACTAAAAGAGTCATTTAGTAAGTAAAAACGTTATGTAGTAGTCAGAATCGAATCAGAAACCTCTGTCTCATAAAAATAAGATTTAAAAGTTTTTTTTTTATCCCTAAAGTTGTAAAATTCATCATCATTTCAGCTCATATACGTCCCACTGTTGGGCTTGAGCCTCCTCCACAATAGAAGGAAATTGACCTTACTATACCATGCTGGTCAGGCAGGTTAGTATAGGGTTTTGTTTCGAGTTTTCCTTCTCTTGCATAGATGTTATATGCGTATTATATTCATTAGTCGTCTTTTAAGACATCCACGGGCAAGATAGGGTGATTTGTATTCTTATTCCGTCACCACACGGAATAAGATTTAAAAAGGTTTTTTCTTTTCTATAAAGTGGTGTAGGTTACAAACTATAAGTCATGTCACTGCTAGGCTTATGCCTCCTTTATAATGGGAGAGAAATTGATCTATCAGAGATATCACGCTGGTCAGACGGGTTGGTAAAGGGTTTTATTTCGAGTTTTCATTCTCTTGCAGAGATGTTATATGCAAAAGAATAATAACGTATAGAAGGAAAGGCCGCGCACAAAAAATGAAGCATTTAAATTGGAGCCTAATGGTGCTTACGCCGGACCGTTCCGTAGTGTAAAGGCCACTGTACTGCACGTACGTATGCAACTCTTAAAAAATAAATCACAATTATGACGGTTTGGGCATTCAAGTGGTGTCACAACACATTTGAAAAACCTGAAAAGTGTTAATATTTATGTTAATAAAAACAAAATTTTATTTCATAATTTGTATAGTTGTGTACGTTTGTAATCGCCTGCACGTATGTAATATTTTTGGCTTCATGTTTTTGGTTGCTTAAGTACCAACACTATCCTTCTATATGTTTTCCTTTATTCTAAGTATGCGAAATTATAATCCGTTAGTCGTCGAAGACACCCACGGATGAGAAAAGGGGTGGTCAATTGTATTCTCACCCTATTACCACGCAAAAGTAGATTAATTAGTTCTGAATTAAATATTAACTTAGAGATACTATATCTACGTAAGGAAATATTAATAGCAATGACTAAGGCTTTAACGATAGTAATCAACTTAATAAGACTTCGAAGTGTAACAAATGCATTTTTATTATCTATACTAATATTATAAAGAGGAAAGATTTGTTTGTTTTGTATTGAATAGGCTCCGAAAATACTGGACCGATTTCAATAATTCTTTCACCAATGGAAAGTTATAATATTAGGGAGTAAAATACAACATTTTATTACAAATATTTGATCAGTAACCAAAATATAAAAAAATTTTTCTAATCTATATAACCACATTTTATCGATGTATTTTTTATTCTTATATATTAATAGCTGAATTTTAGCACATTTTGTAAATGAGTAAATAAATAGTTCCACACTCGCAGAAAATTGACGCCTGAGCAATATGTTATTACACTTTGTTGGTGAGCAAGAGAACTGGAAACCCAACGTTCTGATGGTGTTTATGTGTAGTGGGTTTTGGTGATATCTTTAGTACCACCGAAATATTGCACAATATTGCATTTGCACGCATTCACACTCCCTTCACTTCCTTTACAGTAGGGAGTAGCCTAACAAGCAGTAGAGCGACAGTCTCACTTACCATCAGGTTTGCTAGTTTGCCACCAACAGCAATAGAAAAAAGTTGATATCTGAACTAATATTATAAATGACTAGCAACCCGCCCTCGCTTCGCTTCGGTTTCAGTCACCTTACCCGCGTAGTTCCCGTTCCCATGGGAATACCGGAATAAAATGTTGTATTTTACTCCCTAATATTATAACTTTCTATTGGTGAAAGAATTATTGAAATCGGTCCAGTATTTTCGGAGCCTATTCAATACAAACAAACAAAACTTTCCTCTTTATAATATTAGTATAGATAATAAAAGTGCATTTGTTACACTTCGAAGTCTTATTAAGTTGATTACTATCGTTAAAGCCTTAGTCATTGCTATTAATATTTCCTTACGTAGATATATTATCTCTAAGTTAATATTTAATTCAGAACTAATTAATCTACTTTTGCGTGGTAATGGAGTGAGAATACAATTGACCACCCCTTTTCTCATCCGTGGGTGTCTTCGGCGACTAACGGATTATAATTTCGCATACTTAGAATGATAACATATAGAAGGATAGTGTCGGTACTTAAGCAACCAAAAACATGAAGCCAAAAATATTACATACGTGCGCCTGCATGCCTGATTACAAACGTACATAACTATACAAATTATGAAATAAAATTTTGTTTTTATTAACATAAATATTAACACTTTTCAGGTTTTTCAAATGTGTTGTGACTTATTTTTTAAGAGTTGCGTACGTACGTGCAGTACAGTGGCCTTTACACTACGGAACCATCCGGCGTAAGCTCCATTAGGCTCCAATTTAAATACTTCATTTTTTGTGCGCGGCCTTACCTTCTATACGTTATTATTCTAAGTTTGCATATAACATCTCTGCAAGAGAATGAAAACTCGAAATAAAACCCTTTACCAACCCGTCTGACCAGCGTGATATCTCTGATAGATCAATTTCTCTCCCATTATAAAGGAGGCATAAGCCCAGCAGTGGTATAAATATGAGCTGCAATGATGAAGATTAATTAATTATATTATCATTATAGATACTACGGCATGTACCAAGATACCGTTAATTTATTCTGTATAATTTCACGTTCCGTGTGGTGACGGAGTAAGAATACAATTCACCACCCCCTAACTTGCCCGTGGGTGATCGTACGAGAGGACTAAGGGATCTAAAACGCATATAACATCTATGCGAGTGAAGGAAAACTCGAAATAAAACCCTATTGGTATAGGTCACTTCTGACCAGCGTGGTATAGTAGGTCAATGACCCTTCCATTATGGAGGAGGCCCGAGCCCAACAGTGGGACGTATATGGGCTGAGATGATGATGATGATGATGAATTTCACGTTTGCAACATAGGCCATCTACACGAAATTAATGGGAATGAGCCGACAGAATAGAAGGGGGATTGACTTATCAAGTTAGTTTATTTTGTCTTTATCACCACCTACATATATTTACCGCCTCCTGATATAGCAAATCATGATTACGTTATTCAGAAATTCACATACAGTTATAATTAAATTTAAAGAGATTAATAATCGCTATATCATTATGTTTACAAAGTTAGAATACAATTCACCGCCGCCTCTATTGCCCGTGGGTGTCGTAAAAGACGACTATGGAAAATTTTTGCATATAACTACTATGTAAGAGAAGAGAAATTCAAAATAAAACGCTATACCAACCCGCCTGACCAGCTTGATATAGGAGGTCAATTTTTCGATGGGAGGGTACCCCAAATAGGGGGTATTCCGTCGGGCCGACCACTGATGACAAGTTAACCCTGCTCCGGTGATCGGCCCAACGACGAAGGCGACGTGCATTGTGGGTGGGTTGTGGGTGTGCGTGCTTACGCTCCTCTGTCGCCCCGGACGGAGTGGTGCGAGAAGCACGCCGACCGCAGCCCACCCCTAAAAAAAAAAAAAGGAGGTCAATTTTCAGTCCTCATAAATCCCAGGGCTCGCGCCTCTTTCATAATGGGAGGACTATTGACCTTCTATACCGTGGTAGTCAAATGTTGGTATAGGTATAGGGTATTTTGTCGAAATTTTCTTCAAGAGAGAGAGAGAGAGAGAGAGAGGATAGCTTAGCAAAAGCTTAGCAAAAATAAATGGTATTTTCATACCAAATACGTTTGTGAAATCCACGAGCAAGAGAGGGGTTGGTGTATTGTATTCTTAATTCGTCACTTCACGATATATATCTTTACTAATATTATAAATGCGGAAGTCAGTTTGTTTGTTACGCTTTCACGCATAAACCACCGATCCGATTTCAAAAATTCTTTCACCAATGGAAAGCTATAATATCAGGGAGTAACATAGGCTATATTTTATCCTGGTATTCCCACAGGAACTACGCGACTAAAATCGAAGTGAAGCGAGGGCGGGTTGCTAGTAAAATATATGAAAACAAACGCTTTGCTGAATTTTCAAACAAATTACCTTTTTTGACTTCTATCAATATTTATTTAGAACGGTGTTATTATAAAGATATAATAAGTTGATGAAATAATTTTACGTTTCTTTTGATATACCTACATACATATTTAATGACAATTGCGTATAAATTACTGAGTACCGCAACGTTTTAATGCTTAAAACGTTTGGTGTTAACCTAACTTCTATACATATAAAATGCGAATGACTGACTGACAGATCAACAGACAGCCTAAACGTGAAATTCGGAGGTGTGGGTCTTTCTATGATGTAGGCATACGATAAGAAAGAATTATCCGAA
The DNA here is from genome assembly GCA_032191425.1 of Lymantria dispar. NCBI lineage: Eukaryota > Metazoa > Arthropoda > Insecta > Lepidoptera > Erebidae > Lymantria > Lymantria dispar. The sequence continues at coordinate 15,786,357 of CM063459.1, forward strand.
ATTCTATCCTTAAAGGGGTGAAAAGGGTACAAAATTCTAGGGGAATTATATTACATATTACAAATATTTTCGATTTCGCGGACGAAATCACGGGCAATAGCTAGTTTAATAATACCTTAACCACACTTAAATTTTATATATCAATTAACGTAATCTTTACAGCACATTATCGTACTTCACATCTCATAACATTACGTCACACCAATATTATAAAAGCGCAAGTTTACATATGTATATATGTTTGTTAAGTTTTCACTCCTTGAGGGCTGGCACAATTCTGATAAAATTTGGCAAAGAAGTAGCTAACAACCTGGAATAACACATAGATTTTACCCAGTAAAGAGGTCCGTTGGGTTAATAGTTCATCTTTAATTTTTAAATCAATCAATCGCACCCGTTGAGCGGATATGCACAAAATTTCAATTGAAGCAAGTTACATCTAGCGCCAGTGAATTCGTGGGCAGAAAATAATATAACATATAAAATCCATTATTGATTATATCATTTTATATGTAAAAATCATATATATATTGCTTGCCGCAGCACGGTGCCGTGTACGGTGCACCGCATCGGCACATGACAGTAACCATCGTTTCCAATGCACACATACTCGTTGAAAGACGAAAAAATATTTCGGCAGACATCTTTCCATGCTTCTGTTTTCATTTTTTTTCCTTATAATCCTCCTTTGACTTGTCCCAAAGAACGGGACGTACTTCCACTAGTGAAATCAATATATATCAACAAATAGTCGACATCTAAATTGTCAGCCATTTCAAAACTGCGCAGGAGCACTGAGCAGTGCGCCGTGTGCCGGTGCGGCTTGTAACGGCTCGTGCTGCGGCACAACGCCGCGCCGGTACACGGTAGCCGGCGACCCACCGTGGACATGTGTCCGGTCCTGAGGTTTTACTTAAATATAGTTGAAATTGCTATCAAAAAAATGTATGTAAACTGTGAGCAGTTGAATCAATTTATTTTATTATTACAAAACTAAAAACTTCGTCTGCAAATCGAAGGTGAGTGATATTCACCGTTGATGTTGTTGCCGAATCTAGCCCAGTCCAAGAGTTTGAAGACACCTTCCCGTGCAGCGGTGAATAGTCCCTGTCTCACGCCGTTCTGCAACAGAGGCCGATTGTTCTCTTTGGTCTTCTGGACAATATGCCCAAGGGTAAGGATATAGTCTATGGTATTATAGTCTTTTCGATAGCCGGCTTGTTCGGGCGGCTGGAAGTTATCAAGCTTGCGCGTGAGTCAAATCAAATCATTTATTCTGCATAGGCTCCTTGAGGGCACTTACATATTGTCAAATGTATACATCGTTTGAACACAATACAATGTCTACCACCGGATCGACACGTGGCCACAAGCTGAGAAGATCTGGCAAGAAACTAAGCGGGCTGTCATTTTTTTACGTAAACGTGGCTCAAGAGTGAGATGGGTCTATAGTTCTTTAGAAAAAAATTGTCGTCCTTCTTAAAGAACAGCGAAATTAAATAACTGGTGAAGGGATTTTAAGTCTTGCTTTCCGCCTGCCTTCATCTGTCTGATGTCTCGAACCAAGCTGACAACAAGGTTCCAGGATAATTTACATAACTACCCATGACAGTGTTGTCATCAGTCTTCAGCTTAGTTATTTGGCTTTACCCAATAGTTAAATCTCGTGCTAACACTTTCGAGCCATGGTTTCACTCTATCACTTTTTTAAACGGTGCCTATTAAATTGGCGGACATCGCATAGCACAGATCTGGAAGTCTGTCTATTTAACTGAGTATATTTAGACCAATCGTACTAGCGTACCTAGCAAAGTTTCGACCGAACTGTGTGGCAGTTTCTATGAACTTGTTGTTCATACTGTTCAATGATTCACACTAGTCTAAACATTGGAAGCCGTTGTGTAGCTAGATTTGGAAGCTTTCAAGGTCTCTGGTTTCTCTGTCCATATATACCCTCAACTTATCATCACTATCTTTGTCCAGTTTCGGGTTAGTCTGCCATAGCTACCATTAAGTGGATTTTGGACGCGTTTAGTGACTTTCGTTTTTCCGTGCGATGACGATGTAAGAATACTATTCATCACCTCTCTCCTCCTACTTCTCTCTTGACTGTGTGTGACATAAAAGATGACTAAAGGATATCTTGTGCATAAAATCCTATACCAACCCACCTGATCGGCGTGGTATAGTAGGACAATTAGAGGGCCATATTTGAGCTATGATGATGTTGATGATGGTTTGCAAGATCTCCTCCGCCTTGAATTGGATGATCCCCGTCTCGGTTGAATAACCTGTTACCAGACCGGATTTTCATACCCTCGCGTTCTCTTCGCACTTCTGATAATTCTACAATGTCCCATGGGATTTTGCTCAATTCCTCTTACAGCTCAATTACCCTTTCAGCAGTTCTAAGTGTATAGATATTTTCTGTTACCATGTTTTGTAGCCGGATCGCGAATATATATATCGAAATAAGACTATTTGATATATAACAAAATGCTTTAAGACGAAAATTAAATCGGCACTTACAATTAATGCTCTTCGGTTGATTATCTCGCATAGAACTTGTGTTTATCAAATGAGCATGCCGGCATTAGCTTCCAGTAATTTACGTAATAAATCCTTTAATAATGGTACGAAGTATTCACACGGGTGTTCTAGTTATTGTATAATTCGCGGTAATATACAAACAACTGTGTGGTAACGAAGTAAGTACATAATTCACCTCTTCTTCTATTCCTATCGGTGTTGTAAAAGAAGGTTAATGTTTTATACAAATATGTTAGATAATATACCTGCGCTCGATGCCGCCCTAGCCGAAGCCGCGGGCTACCGGACCGAGGATTTTAGTCCGTCATCCGCAGAGAGGCTGACCACGCGATGGTGACTGACGTCCCGGGACAGGGACGTCAGTCGCCGGTATTCCGTCGGGCCGACCACTGACGACAAGTCACCCTGCTCCGGTGATCGGCCCAACGACGAGTGCGACGTGGGTACGGGTGGGTTGTGGGTCCGCGCGCCGTCCTTTCGTCGCCCCGAACAGAATGGACTGACAAGTGAGATATTGATAGGTACATGAGCTGAAATGAAAATACAGACAACTCAATAATTAATTTTGATGGACTTAGAACTTCGATTATGAAAACTAGAACTGGGCTTTATGAAGTGAAATATCTATAGGGCGATAGGTGAGGATGAACCTGGTCGTTGGTGTGGCGTTAACGCCACTCTTTGATTTATACATTTGTGTAACGAAACCATAACCTGTTGTAGCATTTTGTACAACGCCATCTAGTGAGCTCAAAATAAATTATTAACCTAAACACATACCTTTTTAGGGCACCTTTTTTTAGGGTTCCGTACCCAAAGGATAAAAACGGAACCCTATTATTAAGACTTCGCTGTCTGTCCGTCCGTCCGTCTGTGTGTCACCAGGCTGTATCTCAAGAATCGCGATAGCTAGACAGTTGAAATTTTCACAAACTATGTATTTCTGTTGCCGCTATAACAACAAATACTAAAAACGAAATAAAATAAATATTTAAGGGCGGCGTAAAAATCGCGTTTGTTGTATTCCCATACAATTACAACAAATTTTTTTTTAGATAATGCTACGGAACCCTTTGTGCGTGACTCCGACTCGCACTTTTTCTTATTCTCCTATCTTTCTTCGAACTTTTCTCCATTTTGTTATCTATTTTTATGAGGTAGAATTAATCTCCAGACCGTATTGTCTGACATTATGAAATAAAATACTGCCAAGTTGATGAGAGAGAAAAAACTGTTGGCTTAAAGTAGTTGTAGTTAGTCAAGGTCTAAAGTAGTTGTATCACTTACAAATAGAAAAAGAACTACCGATTTCTACATGCAATGATCCTGACGGAAACGGTCCTGACGGAATTAACCCACTATACCACGCTGGTCAGATGTGTTGGTATAGGGTTTTGTTACAACTTTTTCTTCTCTTGCATAGATTTTATATGAATATTATATCCCTTAGTCGCCTTTTACAACACCCACGATCAAGAAAGGGAGTGGTTATATGTATCCTTACTCCGTCACCACATGGACCGTATGCTAATAAATAGTATAAACAATATAATATCAGATCAGATATCCAAATTCTTCATTTAAATATTTTCAAGCATTTCTCTATTTATCATCTGTTATCTCCAATACCACTCCACCTCTAGGTCCACCACTTTTACTCTCATCTTCATTATCATCTCAGCCCACATGCGTTCCGCTCTTGGGTCTCCTCAATTTCATTCTTAAAACATCTAATACAGCCTTTTCTTTATGGATATTTGATTATTTATTCATATACTAGCAACCCGCCTTCGCTTCGCTTCGGTTTCAGTTGCCTTACCCGCGTCGTTCCTGTTCCCGTGGGCATACTGGGATAAAATATAGCCTAGTTTACGCCCTGATATTATAGCTTTCCATTGGTGAAGGAATTTTTGAAATCGGTTTGGTGGTTTAATATTATAAATGCGAAAATAAGTTTGTTTAAACACAAACATCATAAAAAGTAAGTACTTTATATAGCTTGCATCAACATTTTTAGATGTGATTTTTTAAAGTCAATAGAACGACAAGCGGAGATTTTGGGGATGGTTGGGTACGTGTTGGACAAGAAAGGAGAATTTTCGGTATGTAAACAAGGGTCAACTACTGAATAAGTTATTTCAACACACAAATCGGTTAAGGACCTATTTAAATACGAATACTTATATAAGTCACATTTAACCTTTCTCCCCTTGAAAGTATTAAATGTATGTACTTTTAAAAGTCTTTATATACAGAATTACTACTTATTGCCTACGAAGTGGAAGTTGTGACACATTGTTATCTTAACCATTTTACTTTTGAGAAGGCAAACTTTTTTTTGGACAGGCCATGGTCTAGTCACATCTCGCCTAATCAGTCCACAAGAACGGAAGCATGATGCGCAGCCTCATAGTATACCGTATTCACTCACCATCAGCATCGACTTGACTATTGATGCTGATTAGGGATGTGACCTGGAGGGAAAATAATCGATTTTTTTTTTAGGAAATGTAAGCTTTATTTTCTAATATACTATTAAAAACGATTCTGATGACCCTTTTTTAGGAAATGTGAGCTTTATTTTGTAATATAGTATGAAAGCACACCTGAAACAATCCTGATGACCTTTTTTTTCTTTTTAGGAAATCTGGCCATGAACAATCGCTTAATTTCGAATAGTTAAAAATCGATTAATAATCGATTTTTCTCATTTTCATAATCGATTATAAAAATCGATTATTACAAAAAAATAATCGATTAATAATCGACTTTTCTAAAAATCGATTATTTTTTCACATCCCTAATGCTGATCTCTTAACCTCGGTATCAGACTTTTCTAAACGAAATTCAATGAAAATTTATGCAATTCAAGCAAAAACATTAATCAGCAATCCCCGTATGGTAACAGAGTAAGAGTACAATTCACCACACCGTGCCCGTGGCTGTCGAAAAGACAACTAAGGGATTAAATATGCATTTAACTTCTATGAAAGAGACGGAAAACCTGAAATGTAACCATGTACTAACACATCCGACTAGTTTGATATCATATTGAAAAATAAATATTAGTAATATCAATACGAATCAATAAAATTTAAATGTCTGTTTCATCATCGCAACCCACATACGTCCCACTATTGGGCTCGGGCCTCCTTCACAATGGTAGGCAATTTGACCTACATACCATGCTGGGCAGATGTTGGTATAGGGTTTCATTTCTAGTTTTGCTTTTCTTGCACAGATATTATGTGCATATTATATCCCATAGTCGTCTTTTACGACATCCACGGGCAAGATAGGGAGTGGTGAATTGTATTCTTACTCCATCACCGCACGGAAAATAATTTTGTATAGTAGGTTAATATTCTTTCTATTATAGAGGAGGTATGAGCCTAACAGTGGAACGTGTATGAGCTAAAATGATGACGATAAAGTAATAGTATTTACTAGCTCAACACAAAATGTTAATTAGAGTAAAAGTTAATTTCCCTTAAGCAAAAAATACACTGATGCTAAACGATAAAATTACGTGCCTTTAAACTTGACACTAAAAAAAATAATTGAAATATAAACCATTAGATAAGTTTTTCAAGATAGTCAAGATAATGTGCCAAGAATTATCAGATGACCTAATATTTAGGGGTCAATCGCTATCTTGCGTCAGAATCATAACAGTGAACACGTTTATATCTGTTATTTGTTTATGTAAATGTTCTTATAACTATATTTATGGCTTAGTTAATTAGACTCTTTCTGAGCGTAGCAATTAAAAGCGTATAATTAATTTAATATTTATATAGATAGGTCTTTGAGGTTTTCTTTACTTTTATTTTACTGTTATTATTACTTATTAATGTTTTATAAAACTACTAAAATTATATACACACGTTGTATGTTATCTGCTACAGGAACCACGGAAAGTTATTAGGTATTATGGTATTATGATGTTATGCTAATCGCCTAGAGCCAGAGAATAACCGGCTAACGAAAGAAAAAGAGCATACCCAATACCACTCGATACCGCATCAGGTTCATTCATTTCACCTGAAAACGTTATGGTCTTCAACTGTACGTTTCCAGCGTTCATTTCTCCCACGTACGTGCAAGCTCTGGAATGAACTACCTGCTGCTGTGTTTCCCGAGCGTTATGACATGTCCTTCTTTAAACGAGGTTTAAGAAGAGTATTTCTTTCACGGTAGGCAACGGATTGGCTGTGCCCCTGTTATTGCAAAGGTCCATGTGCAGCAGCGTCACTTACCATCAGGTGTGCTGCTTGCTCGTTTGCCACCGTTGGCAATAAAAAAAAATACAGATAACATTTATGTAAGATAAGGTATACGCAAAATATAATGTCATATCAACCGGATCCGCTTTGGAAAATGTTTTTATTTTGAAATCTCAAAACAAATAAACAACTGATCAATCGCAAAAATGGTTGATTTAAATTATACTAAACATTCTTATCACCATTTTTTAAATAATTAGGCAAAGGCTATTTAATAAATAAAGATGAAAGACTGCTTGTTCCATTTAGGTTACTTTAGTTCTAATAAAATATTTGACATTTTGATAGAAAGCTTAATTTTAACTGCTTTTGACATTGAACATTTCTATTCATCTCAGCTCATATACGTCCCACAGTTGGGCTCGAGCCTCTTATTATAAGAAAGAAATTGACCTGCTATACCTCGTTTTTTTTTTATGGAGTGGGCCTTGGTAATTGCCCCTGCGCACCCGCTGCCCGGCTTCGTCCAGGGCAACAGAGGGTCACGCGAGGCCGCATAACCCACCGTAGCACGTCGCCTTCGTCGTTGGGCGGACCACCGGTACAGAGTTCGTTGTCCTCCGTGGTTAGCCCGACGAAATACCCTGAGGGGTTCCCTCTTCTCTCAACGTCCCTTTCTCGGGACGTCGGTCGCCGTCGTTTGGTTAGTTTCTCTGCGGGTAACGTACTAAAATCTTCGGTCTGGTCATCTGCGGCTTCAGCTAGGGCGGCATCAGGCGTATACTATACCACACTGGTCAGATGCGTTGACATTTCATATCGAGTGTTTTTTTTTGCATTAATGTTACCTGCACATTACATCCCTTAGTCATTGTATTTTTACTCTGTCACCAAACGGAAAAGTAGACCGGCCGTAGTATATTAGATTTGTTAGGTTTAAATTAATAAATGGTCATATAAATTACTACGAATTAAATTTTAATAATTGCTAATAATAAACAATATAATTTTTTCATATAAAATATTTTTTTCTCATACTGGCAATAAATTTGTGCCAAAAATGTGGGTCAAAATTTAAATTTCTTTAGCGGATAGATAATTATAAATATCTGTCATAACGATGACTTGTTGGGACATCAGACATCTTAGTCCACCCATGACCATGAAAGTGTTCGAAACGTCGTGCAATTAAAAAACAAATACAAACGCGATAAAATCCGTAAAGTAGTATTATTTATAATAGCAAAATAATATTATAGTATGTGTGATCATTATGATTCATTCTAATTGAGCCGATAATCCTGGTTGAAAGCTTTACGTTTACAGGAAATAAAGCCGAAGCAAGATAAACATTTCACCTTAATCTAGTAAAGTTATTTTACACAGAGACCCAAAATTATCACAGACAAATGATGGGCGCAATTTATCTAATTTTCTATAGAGAATCTAAATGAAATGTGAAAATATCTTTGGCTTGATAATTGTATTTCAAATATTATTGGATTGCATAATCAGTTTTGGCAAAATATATTTTGTCTACTGAACGACTATCATTTGACCCCTGCAGCACGAAAACTATAAATATTCTACATTTAAATGTAATTATATGAGGGTTGACATCAGAATAAGGAATGTACTAACATGACATAACATCTGTCAGATATTTCTGACGCCTAATCTGACAGCGTGACGTTCTCTTCAATGCACCGGTTTCACACATTTTCGAGAACATTTTTATATACATTCTTACCAATATTATAAATGCGAAATTCAATTTATTTGTTTTTAACGCTTTTATGCTTAAAACACTGAACTGATTTCAAAAATTCTTTCACCAGCGGAAAGCAATAAAGGAGTGACATAGGTTATATTTTATCCCGTTATTCTTACGGGCAAGGGAACTACGCGGGTAAGGCGACTGAAACGAAAGCGTAGTGAGGACGGGTTGCTAGTCTTCTATATAATTATTAGAGGATTTTATCCTTCAATATTAAAGCAAGTGATAGTTAAGAAATGTATTGTTTAATATACTCGTATGTGATTTCAAAAAATCACAAGCTATGTGTTTCAATTCTAGCCAGTCTGTGACATTCTTAGTCTGCTGACTAGGTTATTGCTAAATGAATTCTGATGTTTACGCAAGAATTACATAATTATAAAACTGTTTGAGGGAATTTATCGCGTTTGTATTTAATTTTTGATTGGCCAACGTTTCGAATAATTTTTAGCGTTCATGATCACGGGCGGACTAAAATGTCCCATGTACAACGAGTCATCATTATTACAAATATTTCTTATTTAATAACTAAGCTATTGCTGCTTATATTTTAACTCAATTTCTAGTTAAAAATAACAAAACTTAAAGAAAATATTTACTATATTTTACCTTTGCTGCATGCAAATCGACATTTGTTGAATTTGTATGTTAATTTATATTGTAAGTTGTATAAAAACTACATGAAAATTCATGCAACCATTTAAAGGGATCAATAAAAATTCTGATGAGCTTTTTCATGTGTAGTAAAAATAATATTACCTTGGCGATAACGTAGAAGCAATATAATTTAGTAGCAATTTCATGGCAAATTTCTACGAAAAATTGTAGACTTTCATAATAAGACGAACACTGTCTACGAAATGCTACGATATTTTACGAATTCATACAAAATAATAGTATACGATACCTTAGAGTTGAATATTTTCTGCATTATTTAATGACATTTTTCTTCTTCTCTGCGCTTTCACGGCTCCTTCAGAATGAGAGAAAAATCTATTATTCAACTGTATAATATATTCAAAGCAATCCAAAAATAAAGCATATGCTCATTTTTATTTTATAAATACTCAAATTCATTATAACACAACAGTTAATGAGAATATAAGATTTACATACATATTTAAAGTTATTACCGCATTGTGCTGTGTGGTAGCGGCTTCGAATACTACCAACCCTTGCTTTGCTTGTGGGTGTCGTAAAAGACGACTAAGAGCCCTATATTGACCCGGACCAACTCCATCTGGTACCATTTGGGTCAACGATTACATTCCCAAGGAGGGTTGACGTCAGGCAGGCGGCCGGTCATAAAAGTCATTGCCGAAACTTTTTGCAATATGTCAAAACAGTTATTACCGCAGCGAAAATTCACCTTGTTTACTTTATACAGACCTTAAATTGCGCTGAAAATTATATATTTCGCTTTCATTCCCAAACATACTTATTATATGTGCAGATACAATGGTATTATTAGATAGTATTAAGTATACTATTTTAGCTAAGCTACTAAGTAGCTTTATACTTGTATACTTTTACTCTTATGACTAAAACAATAGCAAATTTATATTATCGTTAATATTATATTATATATAATATAAATCACCTATCATCCTATTATATATAATTTACTTTTATGAAGCAAATGTGGTCAGACACCCGCTACTCAAAAATATAAATACAATGTGATATGTATATTTTTATTACAATCGGTGGCAAACGAGCAAACAGTACACACCTGATGAAAAGTGTTGCTGCCGCTCATGGACCTTTGCAAGGGCGCTGCCTACCACGAGAAAAAGGAAGTGTCTATGCGTGCAATGTAGTTCAGCGATATTAAATTCAAATTCAAATCATTTATTATGTATAAACCCCGCGGGGGCACTTACATATTGTCAGTTTTTTTACAATTTTCTTAAAGTTATAATTACCGCCGGATCGGAACGCGACCGCACTGAGAAGATCCGGCAAGAAACTCAGCGGGATTGTCTATTTTTTATCTTTTTTTTTAAATTTCTTTTAAATAAAATTACATCTTACAACATGCTTATTAATAGTTCCAGTGTAATGCCATTCGAAATATTATATTATATAGTTTACAAATATAATAATAATCACAAATGTAATAAAAAAATTATGGTTGGACCAGATCCCACAAGCGGCACCCGATCACGAGTTAACTACTAGAGCAGCCATCACTCCCCTCAACCATAATGGAGGGACGGGAGTGACCCGCTTCTCATAGCTACCGCTAGCAGACCCTTCAGTGAGCATGACCAATACCATTTGCCGCAAACATAAAACACAGATCCAATAAAAAAATCGTTTGGCAAAACACGCAATGCAAAAATGCATTACCAAACCCACCACATGTGAACACCCACAGAAAGTTGAGCTTCCGGCTCTCTCGCTCACTGAACGATGCGCAGTAACAAATTGCTACTACTCGGACGTCGATTTTCTGCAAGACTACCCCGGACGGACCGGCCATCGGCTGTAGACAAACAACTGTCAACGGTATACTACTATTATTGTATGCCAAGCTACTTATTGTATTTCATTCAGCTATTTGTCTTCGTGACAGCTTAAAACACCAGCTTTGCCAGCTCTAAAAATATAGAGTAGCATTTTTAAATAACTCAAATACATAGGTTCGCTCATTGTGTTTTTCATTATCATGGAATTAAATTATGTTACATGATATGCTTTACATCTATCCATCTATCAGCCGGTCGACATCCTATGCTAGATATAGGCCTCCATAATAAACACCGTTATTGAAGTAAAACTTCTAATGCGACTTCCAACAAGGTTGCGTTAAACGTTTAACGCTACGGAAATAGAAAGAGACAGAGCGAGAATGAATGCGTGGCACTGCAACGCATGCACGTAGTATTATACCTGTTACAGGCCAGCGCGAGCGTTAGCAACGAGTAGCGTCCAATATTTTGTATCATTTTTAATTTCTTTTATCTTTTTTTTTATATTGATAAAAAGCACGTGGCATCAGAGAAGTTTTACTCCTGACATGCGTATTTTTAACACACGCTCTTTTTTATTGATAACCGACTTTCTCCCAGTTGATGTTATAAGTTGCACAGAAAAATGCCGCCGAATAACGCCCTATGTTTTAGTATTCTTACACTTGAGTTTTACGACTACCACATGAAGATAAGCGATGGTGACACATTATATTTTCAATCTATAACCACATTTCCTTTGCACCAAAATTTACTTTACAAGATGACTATAAACTTAATTTACACCAGTTACTTTATAATTTTATTGCCATCATACAAATAATCGCTATTTATTACCTTTACGAATTGTACAGTAAGATTACATTGTATCTACTTTAATAGATCAATTAAACGTAATCATACAATGTATTTTAATTATATTAACTGCATTCATAATTATAAGTTTAATGTTTTATAGCTTAGCAAGTTGCATCGTGTGTATATTTACATGAACTATTTCGAGTGCCTTTTGACCCCTTCATCATTAATAATTTCAGATTAACGTTTCATTGTTGGGCTCAAGTCTTTTCCCCAATAGGAAGGATATTGACTTACTATACCACGCTGGTCAGAGGTTAGTATAGGGTCTTATTACAATTTGTCCTTTTCTTGCATAAATGTTATTTGCATATTGAATCCCTTAGTCGTCTTTTACGACATCCACAGGCAAGAGGTGGTGAAATATATTCTTACTTCATCACCACATGGAAAACACCTTTTCACAACTCAAAAAATATATAGCATAAACACACCAAATTTGGTAATTATTTAGACTTATTAGAATTAATGAAATTTAAAAAAAACCAATCAAAAGTTTTGTATTTGTTTGATTGAAATTGCATAATTAAAAAATTAAAAATCTTACATCTTTCCAGGAGAGTAATTTCCATCAGCAAAAGTTGTTTTTAACGTTTCTATATTATGTATTTTTAATAGTAATTATTTAACTTACTTATTATGTATACGTATTTGAAAATTAGGTAACTTTAACGCAGATGGGCGAGGGGAAACCACTCGGTTGTCTCTTAATACCCATAACGATGAATGACTTTTAATTCGATGTATGACTTTTAATTTGACTTTTAATGTTGTATGACTTTTAATTCGAGTAAATGTATTTACTCGAATTAAAAGTCAAACACTTTTAATTCGAGTAAAATACATTTGAGTTGCAATTATTAAAGCAAATATTTAAGAAAAAAGTAAGGCATAGTACTAAAAACATACAGCAAAAAACAAAATAGTTGATCACTTTGAATAATTTAATAAATTTATAAACATAAAGTAATCATCGCACCAAAAATATAAATATGAAAATGAAATCCAATTTGAATGTTGTAATAATTATAGTGTATTATATAATTATAGTCTTTAATCAGTGAAATTGACTTTATCACTAAAAGACTTGAGATTTAAATTAGTGTCAAGTTTTGTAGAACATTCATTTAGATTGATCAAAACTTCGTGTTTTCAGAAGGATGGGCAATCACAGGAAGCGATTATATGAATTTTATTACTCTGACTTAACAAGAAGCGGGTCTATTGCAATTTATTTGTAATTGTTGTAAATTAGTATCAAATAATTATACAAACCAATAAAAACATTTTTTACTTTGAATCTCATAATTAGCACGCACGCTTTTATTATAAGAGTATAATGTCATTTGCTTTTAGTATAAGCTTTTAATATAATAACTAAAACAAATATCAAGAAAGCTAAGCATAGAAATAATTTTTTAAAAATTTCTTTTTACTTACTATATAACTAAGTAATGTGTGGTAGCGGCTTCGAATACTACCAACCCTTGCTTTGCTCGTGGGTGTCGTAAAAGACGACTAAGAGCCCTAGATTGACCCGGACCAACTCCATCTGGTACCATTTGGGTCAACGATTAAATTCCCAAGGAGGGTTGACGTCAGGCAGGCGGCCGGTCATAAAAGTCATTGCCGAAACTTTTTGTAATATGTCAAAACAGATGACATATTGCGTCGACCCCAAGTAATTGGGATAAGAGCAAGATGATGATGATGACTTACTATATAACTAAAATAACTTACACAGAAACACACAATTATCTGATTTAAGAGTGATATCTCTAAAACAAAAATCGTGTTTTTTGTATAATGGTAAAAGTAATTTATATTATATCATTATTTTAAATACCGATTCGCTAAGCGCCCTGTAGGGAAATTATAGGGGAGATGGGAGAGGACAGGTTGACGTTGGAGACAACTTGCAATCAAAGTGTCATCTAAACAACGATCCGTGACAGCCTAGTTTGCATTTTAACTATGTTTTATCAACATGAACTAAGAAAGGCATAGAGCTGTCTACATATATTTATTTTAGTACTTTTTTGTGTTTTAATTTTAATTTATTTAAGAACTATGTAGAAGTTTTGGCGGAAATGTCAAACTAATTTCTAAATTGGCAGGCAAAATTTTCATTATAACTCACTTATTTTCATACGCATCAGCTTCTTTTCCCGACATTATGAAGGATATTTAGCATTTTGGCGGGTATTTAAAAGCGCTATGTGGTGCTCTTGTATTATATTTAATATCTTAGGATTTTATTGTGTTATATTAGATAATTTTGATGCCTTTTCATCTAATGTGATACAAAGGAACTATTGAGGGTATAGTATCAAAGTGCTTTACAAATATTTCAGTTTTCATCTGTTATATCACTTACATTGTGTTTATAGCACTGTTGTAGGCGATTATTTGACTTACTGACAAATAATGACTAATATAAAGAAACTACAGATGTAAAGAAACTAGTAATTTGTGAAGAAAATCATAACTCGACACTGGCAACAATGGATTCGATTAGTAGCTAATTGCCAATATTAAATGAAATAACAAGAAGAACTATATAGAGGATTAAAAATTTATTTATTCAAAAAATCCACGTTTATTATTGGACATAGGTCTTCCAGAGAGAGGTTTTTACAATTATTACGACAATATAAGATGGCAATCAGGTATTATAGTTTTCACTCGTCATCAAACAGGACAATTCCGGCAATAATTCCACGATTTATATTGCCACAATTTTGACTAAAATAAGTTGAAATTTACTGTGTACTCAATACCACTTAAATGTAGTAAAATGACTCAATATAGGGTGTATCTCGAGTAGGTAGGCATATGCTATCTTAAAAAAATGTTAAAGCTATTGGATAGTAGGAGAAGTTCTGGGTAAAATTCTTGTGGACTTACATCCAACAGTGGACGTTTATCTTATGGATAAAAGGATAGCTAATAGATGGTTTTATTGTAGAAAGTCGACATAGCGGTATGCTGAGCTGTGTTAGCAATTTTTGTTAGTCTGTGAGTTCAGTAGTAATGGGTAAAATTTTCATGAAATTGTCATTGATGTTTGTTAATAGTATTAGAGAGATACATTTAATTGCATAAAGAAAATAATCTATTGAATTATTACTACTTATACATTTGGTACTAATTTATACCGCTTTTTTTTTTTTTCGTGGGTGGGCTGCGGTCGGCGCGCCTCCGCACCACTCCGTCCGGGGCGACAGAGGGGCTTAAGCACGCAACTCCCGCAACCCACCCAAAAACCACGTCGCCTTCGTCGTTGGACCGACCACCAGAGCAGGGTTACTTGACATCAGTGGTCGGCCCGACGGAATACCCCCTATTGGGGTACCCTCCCATCGACCGACGTCCCCCCCTCGGGGAGGACGTCGGTCTTTCCTCGTGCGGTCGGCCTCTCGGCGGGTGACGGACTAATCCCCGGTCACGTCACCCGCGGCCTCAGCTAGGGCGACATGAGGCGCAGGTAGTTGCGCCTACGCCGCCCAAGTCGCCGGCGGCGGATCTCCTCATCGAGGCTACGCTCCTCACGCAGGCGATCCGCCGCCTCCTTCCGCGAGATCACTGTCTCGCAGAAGGCTGCGACCGCGTCCCTATTCCCGACGCTGGCAACCATCGCCCTAGCAATAGCCGGCAGCGTCAGGTCTGCACCGATGATTGCGACGAGTTCACAGCGCTGCACTGCCCAAGCCGCGCAGGCCTCGAGCGTATGGCGCGCCGTGTCCTCGTCGCAATCGCAGTGGTGGCAGGACGGTGTACTCTCCCTCCTAATTTATACTGCTAGGAAATACATAAATGTAGTTCCCGTTTCGACATATAGTATATGTATGTTACTCACTAATAATGTAGCTTTCCATTGGTGTAAGAATTTTTTAAATCGGCTTATTGGTTTAGGCGTGAAAGTGAAACAAACTAATTTAGTATATACTATGGTATTTGTAATATTAGATACGATATCCATAACGAGTTGTATGCCTCCACACTGCATCTCTATATCTTCTGATGGCTATACAGAATGCAAGCAAAAACTCTTAAAAATCCTACAAATAAACCATGTCGTTCCTTTTTATATACTAAGCATAACTCAATCCTTTTTTTTTTTTTTGTGGGACGCGGTCGGCGCGCCTCCGCACCACTCCGCCCGGGGCGACAGAGAGGCTTAAGCACGCAACTCCCGCGACCCACCCAAAAACCACATCGCCTTCGTCGTTGGGCCGACCACTGGAGCAGCGTTAACTTGTCGTCAGTGGCCGGCCCGACGGAATAAAGCATAAATCAATCCTGTCGTTAAAAATGATGAATCAATATACTGTCAAAGTGTGAACGCTCATCTTTATTTTTTTTTTATAGTTAAGACAACAACTATTGAAACAGACATAGATAAGTGACAGTTGACTAATAATAGTCTCCATGTTACCCTTATCGAAACAACTTTTTCTTCGGATACAATGTCTTGCGAGTAAATAAATAAAATTGAGTCGTACCGCTGTCCCTCGATATTATCTCATATAAAACTCACTTTATCGGCGTTAACTTTAAATGAATAAACCTTTTATTGAAGCTAATAGTCCTGAACTAAATAATTAGTTTAGTCATGCAATGGGGTATGAAAGTAAAAGTGATTTTTAAATAAAACTACGGATTCTATTGCGTTTATATTTGGTTTTTGATCGCCCGACGTTTCGAACACTTTGCAGCGTTCATGATCACGGGTGGACTAATAAATACAAACGCGATAAAATCCGTAAAGTAGTTTTGTTTAAAATGTGTAATACTCGCGTAAACATTAGACATCAAAAGTGTTTTTTATAAAATAGCTAGTGATCCATGCTTGCTTCGTCTTCTTATTCTTCTCAGCTTTTATAAGTACCATTATTAGGGTCGAGCTTGACTTTGACTTAATCCTTTACCTTCTATACCTTTCTGATCAAACTTATTGGCATAGGGACTTGATTTTTCCTACTCTTAATATCAATGAACGATATGCATGGAAGGCGTAATGGTTATAAAATATTATAGACATTTATGCGATATGCATTTATGTGATACTAGCAACCCGCTCTAGCTTCGCTTCGGTTTCAGTCACGTTACCCGCGTAGCTCCCATTCCCTTGGGAATACCGGGATAAAATATAGACTATGTTACTGCCTGATACTTCTTTCCATTGGTGAAAGAATTTTTGAAATCGGTTCAGTGGTTTAGGCGTGAAAGTGTAACAAACAAACACACTTTCGCATTTATAATATTAGTAAGGATGTAGGCGGCCGGTCATAATACTATTGGCAATAACAGTTACACTATGTAAGATGAAAGAGAAGTAATTATAACATGGACCTCGAGTAAAAGTAGAAAAACAAAAAAGGCATAGGAAGCCTTTTATACAGAAAAATCCACTGTTATCGAGATTCGGCACAACAACTTTTAAACAGACGTGCCGCCACGCAAGTAAAGTTGCGAGTACGATTAGTATTTCATATTGTGTTGTGACGGTGGATTCAAAAAACTGGTTTTGAATTCTACTGATCCCGACATTTCTCGTGAATGTCTACTGGACTATTTAATACATATTGTAAAGGTTTAATTTTTAAAATAACCATTAATCCATCCATCAGCCTGCAGACATCCATTGCTGGACATAGGCCTCCCCACGAGAATGCCACTCGGAATGGTCCTGCGCCACTTGCATCTAACAGTTTCTTGCTACTTTAAGAATGTCGTCAGTCCACCTAGTGGGGGGTCGTCCTACGCTGAGCCGTCCGATTCGTGGTCGCCACTCAAGAACCTTTCCTCCCCAACGGTTGTCGGTTCAACGAGCGATGTGGCCTGCCCATTGCCATTTCAAGGTGCTAATTCTGCGGGCTATGTCGGTTACACCCGTTCTTCTACGGATTTTCGTGTTCCGGATTTTATCACGTAGATAAGTACCGAGCATATCCCACTCCATAGCACGCTGAGCGACTTTGAGCTTTTTTATGAGGCCGACATTTAGAGACCACGTTTCAATACCGTAAGTCATCGCTGTTAACACACAAAATAACCATTAATAACAACGTTTAAATGTTATAATAATATAATACATATATTATAGTATATGTGTAAAATACGCTTGAAGACAGAGCCGAGGGCTAGGGTTGTTAAAAGTACTGATTAGGTTTATTTCTACCCGCCATTCATGCTCAATGTTGTTCGAATTGTGAACAAACTTTCATGGTAGAAGATAAATATAGTTTTATTAACAACAACGAAGGGTCGGCATGCCATCATGTGTTCGTGCTACAACGTTGTGAAAAAAAAATACTTTTCTTTAGATATAAATACCACATAAAACATTCGTGTCTTCGCTTTCATGTTGACTTAATATAGCGTCACTCTGCTTATTATTGCCTTCTAACTACCATACTAATATTCAATTTAAGCCTATAATAAATTATTTCTGGGCCTAATGACCCGTTCACCCCTATATATAAAGATAAGGAAAATTAGTTGTCTTAACCTTAATTAAACCGATAATTCAAATTTTATTAAAATAAAATGGTCACCAAAACCGTCTTAATAAGCCAAGGTTTAAAACAAATCCAAGGAGTCTTTCGTAAAATGAAATTAGCCGAAAAAGGCGGTGCCATTAAAATTACATTAGCATAAATAAGAGGAATGCTAATCTAAGGAAAATAAATCTTGGGCAAGAAATAAAAATAATCCTTGTGGCTAGCCGTTTAATGACGTCATGACAGATTTGCTTAGCGGCTTATTTTACGACTGTCGAATTTCCTTACCGCAGAAAATAAAATCGGCTGTTTCATAGCCAGACATCTTGTCAAAATTTTCATAAATATTTAAGCCACAGTTATCTCCTTTGCTTTATTAATTTAGCGGTATAAGTCTGTGACTATTAAGTGTAAGATCTCAGATTTCATATACTAAATGAAATACGGTAAAAGGGTTTCCTATGATAGAATTTTAAGTTCAATACAGAGAGGCAGATTGCGTTGCAAGCTAATTTAATTTCCCCTACACCATTACTTACATTCTTATATTGTGAACATCTTACTAGTCTAAACTAATTATTTCACATCATCGTTTGTAATAGGCATAGCAAGTAATGCCTATTATAATTTGGATGTCTCTTAAGCATACTCGTACTATATTGGCACGTCCTAACAAATGAAATGTTTATTGGATTTCAGTGGCGTGTTCTAGTCAATAGTAAATCCTGTCCGGTAAATAATAATAAACTTTTGCCAACTATTTCTAAGAATCTCAGTATTACATATGACTAATATTGCCATATGTTGACGAAAAAGAATACAATTCATCACGCCATATCTAACATCTATGCAAGAGAAAGAAAACTCGACACCAAACTCTATACAAAAACATCCGACTAACGTGGTAGGTCAATTTCCCTTCTATTTTCCAGGAAGTTTGAGTCCAGCATTGGGACGTACATAAACTGAAATGAAAATAATGAAATAAATATAATAATAATAATCATTTTATTTCAAGCAACATAAAGACTCATAATAATAATAAATGCCACAACAATAATAATCACAGTAATAATAATAATAATACAGTAATAATACCCTCTATTTTTTTTTTTTTTTTTGTGGGTGGGTTGCGGTCGGCGCGCCTCCGCACCACTCCGTCCGGGGCGACAGAGGGGCTTAAGCACGCAACTCCCGCGACCCACCCAAAAACCAGGTCGCCTTCGTCGTTGGGCCGACCACTGGAGCAGCGTTAACTTGTCGTCAGTGGTCGGCCCGACGGAATACCCCTAATTGGGGTACCCTCCCATCGAATCAAATCCAATAATACCCTCTGAGCCAGTCGTTATCTCACTATGGGACTAACGCAAACCTCGGAGGAACATTATATGGCTCTCTACGTGCTTTTGATATAAAAGAAAAAATGTATCACAAGATTTATAGGAAAGCCAATAAACCGCAGGGTAGCTTGTGGCGTGCTGAATGTGAGTGGCGATACTGCGGTCCTGAGTGCCCCAGAGAGTCGGCCAGGGCCTCGTATCCAGCTCGCCTTTATTGGCTGACTGGGGTGGAAACCGAAGAGTGCCCGCAGGACTCTCAACTCTGGCTTGCCTTAAGTGGCTGATCAGAGAGGGGTCGCCAGAGCTATATGCTTGGAGGTGGAAGTGTCATATTCAAGGGCATAACTACGGGGAAACCACTGCGGGTCTCCGTTTATCGGGGACTTGCGATGGTGAAACCGGCGCCGCACCGCTCGACACCCCAAGCCACTTGCACCAATGTTGCCCCCTTGTTGCCCGTATGGCCTGCGTGTTTGTGGCGACCGTTTAGGGGGTAGTCACCGTCTGCTCAAGACATGATGGTATTGAAGCCAGATGACATTTGCGAAATCAATAGTTTAAGTAATTAGTCCATGAAACCTCACAATCCCATAATCAGGTTTTAGATATCATCATTACACAATAGTTCTACACCTACCGTTGGCAGTCCACGAGTGTTATGTGCAAACGTGGAGTGTCATCGGTAGATGTCCCTACCCATTTTAACATTAAATTTCTCCAAAGGCCTCTGCGTGTTGGATCCATATCCCCATGTAAGCCTTTCAAAGGACCGGGTATCTTCCCTCGGAAGATCCCGTGAAAAGGAGAGACAGTAATAAAATGAGGTAATAAAGACATAGGTAAGTATATTTATTTCCCAAAAAAATTATAGGAGATTTCAAAAAAGTTTAAAATAAAGGTTTAGCTGTTAATTATAAGGTTGAAAATATGCATAATTTCGAAATATATTTAACTAAACAAAATATTCGATGTAACTTTTTGTTTTAAAAAAGGGTTGCTTAATTTTAACTTATAATTATGTATCTCGCAATTCAATTAAAATTTTGTTTTGTTTTTAAATTACACAAATTTAATTAAATTAAAGCAATTTTTGATACTTTTTAATAACCTTTATCATTATTGATTACTTTAACAAGAAAAATACATGCACGTGATCGCCGAAGTAGTCGAAAAAAAATATCCGTAATGTAAACGAGTAAGCAAACGCCCTCTCTAAAAGCATTTGTAAGTTACAGCATGTTTAATTCTGTTTTATTCTAATTAGTTTTTTAAGGAAAACTCGAAGGCTCTTTATGAGGCACAAGATATAATAATATCGGCTTCATTCTCTCGTAGGAATTTTGTTTAATCTGCAGAGATACGTTATATAAGCACCCAACCATTGTCGACAGAAAGTGATATCATTCTGTTTTAAAATGCATGACGTTTTATTTTACTGTGTAACAAGTAAGATATTAAATTACTGAGATTTATTATTTTATATGCTAGAATATTTATAAATACTTATTTTCGAATGAAATATGATTGCCTATGACTTTATCCCACGTATATTCGAAATCCGATCAAATCGACTTATGAATTAAATCACTCTAGGTATATATTATAACCAAATTATGACAAAATATAGATATCTATTTTAAACAATTTACAGGAAACGTTTTAAACTACATAAAGGAATAGAGATGAACAGATGATGTCAAGTCTCATAGTGACTCTCGAGTGACTGGACCGGGGAATATCTGCGAAGAGGCTGGTCACGTGAGAGCGTCGGGAAAGGACGGTACCTTATAGGGTATCCCGTCGGCCTGGCCACGGACCTCAAGGAATTCGGTAGCAGTGGCCGCCCCAATGGCGAAGGGGAAGGAATACGTCAATGGTGAGGCTGCGGGCTGCTTTTTCGTCACCCCTAACGGAACGGTTGGCGTGTGTACTGACTATAGGCCAGCCAAAAAAAAGTCTCGTATATAATAATGACTTTCCCATGGTTTTTGAAAACTAAATACGTTTTCATTAATAACTAGCAACCCGCCCTCGCTTC
The DNA here is from genome assembly GCA_032191425.1 of Lymantria dispar. NCBI lineage: Eukaryota > Metazoa > Arthropoda > Insecta > Lepidoptera > Erebidae > Lymantria > Lymantria dispar. The sequence continues at coordinate 15,808,126 of CM063459.1, forward strand.
GGTTTTATTCGTTTTACCCGCGTAGTTCCCGTTCCCGTGGGAATACCGGGATAAAATATAGCCTAGTTTACGCCCTGATATAACTTATCATTGGTGAAAGAATTTTTGAAATCGGTTAAGCCGTTTTGAAGATTACTCGGAACAAACAGACAGACAGACAGACAAAAATTTTTTAATCTGTGTTTTAGGCATAGGTGTCGTGCAAATAACCATGTGAGCATGAAAAAAGCCTATTATTTTGACATTACAAACAGACACTCCAATTTTATTTATTGGTATAGATACGGTGTGGTTGTATTATTATAAATATAACTATGCTTACTTCTCTAGTCTAGAACAGAAGCATGTGATTAATCTATAAATTAATAAGAAAACTCAGGTAATATGATGCTAAATTAAAGTTAATTTTGAAGGCGGAGTTTTCTTGCCGGATCTTTCTCAGTGTGACCGTGTTCCGATCCGGTGGTATTATACTAGATTATTAGTTAGTTTTTAAATATAATTACTATTAATTTTAATGTTTAATTATTACTAACCATAAACAATATAATTTTTTCATATAGAATCATTTTCTTCTTACACTGGCAATAAATTTTGTATCAAAATGTGGGTCAATATTTAATAACTAATTTTCTGTATCGGGTAGATAATTATAAATTTTCTGCAGTAACGATGACTTGTTGGACGTGAGACATCTTAGTCCACCCGTGACCATGAACGCTGTAAAGTTTTTGAAACGTCGGGTAATCAAAAATCAAATACAAACGCGATAAAATCCGTAAAGTAGTTTTATTTAAAACTAGCTTTTGCCCGCGACTTCGTCCACGTAGACTACAGAATAAATCACCCTATGCACCATATCTTCTGTTTTTTTAACGAAATTAAATGATACGTGGCTTAGATTTTAAGATGGACCCCCAAACTACCAAAATTGTGAAAATTGTATCGAAATCCATTCAGTGGTTTTTGTGTTATGCCATAACATACAGATTGAAAGACACCAAAATTCTAAAACCATTGTAAAGGGGTAAGGCTATTTTTTGAGCTTATACCAAACTTATAGTACCTCTTTATAAACTACATTAGCGGTTCTGCCCTCAGGTGCTAAGATGACCAGACTGCTAGGAGAGCTCACTCTCGAGCAAGCCACGTAAAACTGACCGTGCGAGAAGCAGTCTACCCTAAGATCAATTCCTGCTGTTTTTAGTGACTGACCCTGAGACTTATTAATCGTCATTGCGAAACAGACCTTAAGAGGGAACTGCAGCCTTTTAAACTCGAATGGGTACTCCGATGGTATAAGTGGTATCCGTGGTATATACATCGATTCACCTCGAGCACAGCCAGTAATTACAATGGCCTCTACTAAGTTTTTATGTAAGGCTTTCACACGCAACCTGGTCCCATTGCACAACTTAGGCGGATTGAGGTTTCGGAGTAGTATTACTGGAGCGCCCACTTTGAGGATAAGTGTGTGAACCGGTAGACCAGGTGGGTTGAGTGCATTTAAGAACTCCACAGGATAGTGTATAGCATCATCCGTATGCACTACAGTGTCCACAGACTTGTACTTGTATTCTACACCTTCGAATGACTTTAACAAAGTGTCATTAATAACTGAAGCCTGATCGTTCTTAGGTGTCAAAATCGCACGTTCACACAGCCACTCCATGGATTTGTTGTGTAGGTTGTGAATATCTGGATATATTCGGGCTATTAGGTCATCAACGGTCGGTACAAGTGAGGCAAGATCTGATGGAATTGTAATCTTGCCATCAGTTTCTGGATATTCTCCATTTCCTATTTTAAGAAGAAGATCGGAGAATTGTCCAGCGCAAACATCACTCTTCAGGTGCACCCGCATATTTTTTTTAAGGTGAAGCTTTTTGATTAGAGGCCAAAGACTTGATGCCTTAATGCAAGCCTTAACTTCGTCAGCTCGAGTTCCCCTCGGCACTACCGGCAGAGTCTGATGGAAGTCTCCAGCTAACAACACGGTGACTCAACCCATCATGTCATCGTTCCCTCTAATATCTTTTAGTGTTCTGTTTAGCGCTTCAAAACCCCCCTTATGTGCCATTGTGCTCTCGTCCCAAACTATGAGTTTACAATCACGCAGCACTTGGGCCGCATTACTCTGTTTTGAGATATTGCACAGTGGAGTTTCCACATGGATAAGGTTTAGTGGCAGCTTGAAAGCAGCGTGCGCTGTCTTGCCTCCCTCCAACAGTGTTGCTGCGATTCCTGACGATGCCACAGCTAAGGCAATGCTACGATTACTCCTAACTTTTGCCAATAGCAAATTGATAAGGAATGTTTTACCAGTGCCACCAGGAGCATCCAGGAAAAAAATTTGCCCTATTCCTTTTTCAATATTGCCAAGGATCTTCTGGTAAACGTAAAGCTGTTCATCCGTCAGTAACTCCTCATTGCATGACACCACCTCTCCTAGGGCGCATAGATCATAATTGGTCTCCCTCAGATATTCTCTATTGTCCAAAGTTGCTGCAGATCTTTTTGGCTGAGGTAATCCGTACTGTGCCAAGTTTTGTCCTGCTTGAGCTAATACTGCATCCTCAATCAAAATCAAACATCTGTTGTACACCTCGTCAGTGAGGTGTACAACAGATACACAATCTTGCAACTCTCTTTCCAGTTGCCGTTTAATGTCTTCTGAGAGACTCTCTTTGTATTTCTCCCAAAGGCTTAAAGGATCAGAGAGTTGACAGAAAACTAACATTATTGTAAATAGCTCTCGCAATTTGAGAGGAGAATCGCATAATGCAGCTTCCTCTAAAGTGGTGTCCCAATGCTTGTCGTCTTCCAGCAGACCAAGTGCCTTACACGCAGATTGAAATGTTGGATGGAGGATACCATTCACAGTCTTTAAGTCCTCAAAGGATGTCGGTCCTCTAACCTCATGGAGCAAAAGGCGTACGTGGTAGCACTCGGTGTTGTTTGGATGAATCGTATAGACCCTGCCCAGAGCGTGCACTTTTTTCACTCCGGGCCAGCCCTCAACATCTTTACCTTTTTTCCTCCTTGAAAATTTTTTGCTGTTCCAGACATAGTAAGAAGGGACTTCGGAGTACTGCAGAGTTTTAGCGAAATTGTCTGTTTTGCAGATTTCAAAAAAGCCTAGGAGCGTTGTCTGTGGTGGATTATTTATCTTTTCTGACAAATTATTTGAGGTGAAGTATATTCGCTGACCATTTTCAAGATGAACAGCGAGGTGTACAACAGGGGGGGAACCTTTCATGAATGGGGAAGCTTAAGATCCTCCAAACTGCTTCGGAACTGCTTATGTACCGGCCGCTTTCGTAGATTTTTACCTCATCTTTCTCATTCTCTAAAGTAAAGGCCGCTTGATCACGTACTTACAAATATATTTGATAGATTTAAGAGAATTGCAGTACTCCACATTAATATGAGCATTGAAAGTACGTGACAGGACAGGATTGTAAGGCACCACCCAGCGGTTGTCCAACTCTATTTCATTAATTTTTATTGTGTTACCACCGTCAGCTGGAGACCTCCTCCTATATTGCGGATATCCATCGTCTCCTGTCTGGGTGTCCTTGAGAAACGGTCGAGGGTACCTCTTACTGCAACTGCCATCTTTCATGCAGGGCGAGTTATAATTTAAACTTCCGCAAGGACCATGTATCATACTGGCCTTCACAATATCGTAGAGGAGAGGGTCTTGCTCAGGGTCAGGTATTTCTGCACTAATAACATTGTCGATCTTATCTGGGGTGATACGCTGCTCTAGCCATAGCAAGATGTGAATGTGAGGAAGACCCCGTTTTTGCCATTCTACCGAGTATATAAAGCAACGCATCCCCCCAAATAGATTGCCTTTGGTAAGAAGAGCCATCATCTTTTTCACCTTTAGGTGGAATACCCTAGCTATAATATCGTGGCGATCGTGTGACTTTTGGGCAGGTAAAAGTATATCTGTGATGTCTTTCCATCGGGGGTTACACGTAAATGTGATAAAAAGATCAGGACGACCGTACTGACGCACGTATGTCATAGCGTCTTGTGTACGCTCGTGCATATAGCGTGGTCCCCCGGTAAAAGATGAGGGGAGCACCACCTTCTGACCTAGCTGCTGAACATCAACATCCTGCCTTCCTATGGCGTCCCGCAAGTGTATATAACTGTCAGCCCTCAGCTGCGCCTGGTTGTTCCTGATATAGGTCAACCTTTCCGTCTCTGTTTTGGCGTACATGTCCACTAAAAACTGACTAAAAAGGGAACGGAAATACACCAAGTGATTATCTTCTCCTTGTCTAATCATTATACGAAAAGAATAGAACCTTGCAGCTGAAATTGTATTTTTAAGTATTAATTTGGTCTCAGGATCACGCTGAGGTAAAGAAATGGAGTACCCATCCTCGCCACGGCAAAACAAAAGCGGATACTGCAGGGCGTCATACGAACGGTGAATCTCGCTAATGCGCTGCAATGAATTATCGTGGCTCTCAAGGATAATGTCTCGTTTCTCAAATTGCTGACCAACTATTACTAATGCCACCTCATTTGACGTAGGAGCATTAAAACGACCCCTGTGACTCTCCGGCGGTTTCTTCTCAGCATTAATGACTACTTTAAATGGTTTAGACGTTTCAGGCACCTTGTCCAGGGCGATCTTCAAGTCTCTTACATAAGTATTAAACGTATGTAGCATTCTCTGCAGTTGCTTGACTAAGCCGGGTTTTACTTCGGGAAAGATACTGCACCTCAATTGTACTTCCCTGTCATCTTCGCCAACAAAATATATTTGTAAAAATTGTGGTTCCTTTTGAGGAGCTGGCAGCAAGCTTCCCATCAAATGGTATACCTGGCCCTGAACTTTAAAAGTTGGCATAAAACCGTCTTTTATTATCTGTTTCACTCCGAAAGAAGTCATTTGAAAACAACTATTATATTTACGAATACGGTTCATGAAATGGTCGTGTTCTGGATGTATATCCATTATCAAACTGTAGAGAGGCTCAGGTAGCTTTTCATAAGGCGGGAGCTGCACCTTACCAGCACTGCAGCACATGCCGGGTGGCTCCTCCTTCCACTTGAGAGCATTACACCAATGGCACTTGTTGTTCATGGCACCCAAGGATACAGTACTGTCCGTCTCATACTCTATATCAAGATCATAGGCCATGCCGGAGTGAGCCTTGGTTTTCCAGGAGCGTCCTTTCCTTTGTACTCGTCTTCCAGGATTATTTTGCTCATAAAGAGACTGTGCCGCCCTGTGTACCTCAGGGTGAGTTTTCTGGTATCTGGCCACGGCAGCACGGTGAACTGCTGGGTTTGTTTGCGCATATTTTTTTGAAGCGTTTTGAATTTGTTTTTTCCGAGTAGCGTCGGTGCATCTGGCACGACGTTTCTTGGAGCATTTAGTAGGAAAGATAAGAGATTGATACTGAGATACGTCATGATCTGGTTCTAATATGGGCGGTGAATTAGTAGGCACTTCATTTCTTCTCGTAGTAATCTTCTTTGCAACGACGGGGAGAAGTGAAGAAGGGGAGGCGGTCTCGGCCATTGTGGCAGTCACTTCACTACGGACGTAAACATCGAAATGGCCACGTGACAGATCATGTGTAAAGCGTAGTCGTCCCACAGGGTTACCTGTAGTACCAAAACTCATATACAGTTCACCGTTTCGGTAAACTTCAAAGACCCATGGAAAGAGTTGCCCTGCCGCTTCCAGCTCACATAAACTACCATAAGTAAAATGGCGTGACATGTCAATGCGGTATTCAGCGGCACTGAAGTAATTGTCCCCGTTACTGTCATGTGACATAATGGCAAACGATTCCCAGTTGTCCACCACATAGTCTACGATTTGCTCGCGCACCTCCCTGGCCATCACCTGTGTATCATACAATATATAGGAGATGGCCCGAAACAGACAGGCTCCGTCTCCAATTATAGGAACTACGGTGTGAGGGATCATAGCCCCATCAATTTGCAATGTTTCAACAGTCATTGTGATAGATAATAAACAAAATCTACTCAAATAACGAACAAAAACTATGTACTTAAGTTATGCACTTACAAATTTAAGCTAATTAAATAGTATTATAAACAAAATGAAAGTAAAAAAAAATCAAAAAATATATTGTAAAATGATTAGAAAAGAAAAGCAATTGGAAATTTTTTTTTTTAAAGATTAGCAAAGAACTTTGTGAAAAATAAGAATACTTTGAAAATTAATTTGAAAAAAAAATTAAATATATAGTATTATAAAGTTAATGAAAGAAAAAAAAATAGAAAAATATTCGAAAATGATTAAGAAAAAACAATTTGAAAAAGAATAGTTTTTTTTTTAAATATTAGCAAAACAATTTGCAAAAGATAAGAATATTTTGAAAAGCAAAGTTATGCACTAAGGAATCAAGGCAATTAAAATAGTAGTATCATAAACTTAATAAAAGTAAAAAAAAATGGGAAACAATATTTGGAAATGATTAGAAAAGCAATTTGGAAAAGAATAGATTTTTTTGGAAAAGATTAGCAAAACAATTTTTAAAAGATAAGAAAGAATATTTTGAAAAGCAAAGAATTGTGCTGAAAAGCACAGTTTTTAAAAGATAGTGTTGCACTGAAAAGTACAGTTTACTTGTATGGTATAATCTATCGCAGCGTTTGCGCTGGACGTGTTATTAAGACCAAGGTTGCAATTATAATGTGTGGGGCCGTGCTTTTTTTTTTTTTTTTTTTGTGTGACTTAGTTGTTAGGCTCAGATGGCTGTGACAACTTTACCCGGACTGGTGGGTGAGCGCTGAGGGCTCTCAACCCGCATGGGGCCGTGCCGCCTCGCGCTGCTTATATACCCTCCGAGCTCCGGGGAGATTGGCGTGCGCGACTTTTTCATTATTGCTGAAGCTACTTAAGGAAACCACGAAAAAATAATAAATATCCGAATATTAGTTTTAATATACGGTGAAAAAACTTGTTCAAATACGAATAAAATGCAAAATTGTGTTTTTCGCATATATAATTATTATTATAGTCAAACATTTCGTTGAAGTCAAACACTTTCATCGACTAATACGATAATTTTGTTTAACAATAGCATCAACCTTGTGTGATAGATACGTATTCAATCAAGTTTTTTTTTTAGTGTAGGCACCTGCCAAAAGTAACGAAAGCAAAACTTAGTTTTATGACTTAAAAGCAACGATTTTCCTCCTATTTCGAGGTGATTTCGAAAAATCAAAAAAAAAATCGAAAAGAAAAAAAAAAAAAAATAGCCTGATCAAAATTACCTACTTACATGTCAAGTATTTAATAATTAAAGTAACGGTGATAGGCAACTTCAAAGCGAAAATATAAATCCATTTTATTACCGTTCCCTTGGGAATTTCGAAAAATCCCGTCTTATTCCTTGCCTACTTCATAATGGGGAAATAATTTTATACACTTATTATACTTAACAATAGCTACGAAAGAAAAAACAAACAATATAACTTTTAAGCAAGGATTTTCATCATATTCCGAGGGATTTTCAAAAAACCCTAAAAATGGTTTTTAGTTATCGTAATAACCTACTTTTAAGCTGAATTTCAAGTCTCTAATAAATGAAGTTACGGAAATAGGGCAACTTTAAAGCGAAAATATAAGTAAATCTTTTTTTATTCCCGTTCCTGTGGGAATTTCGAAATATCCTGAAAATTGTTTTTTGTTTTCATAATCACCTACTTATATGCCAAATTTTAAGTTTCTAATACATATGGTTACGGAGATAGGGTAAATTTAAAGCGACTAAATATAAATAAATCCTTTTTATTCCTGTTCCCGAGGGAATTTCGAAAAATCTTAAAAACGGTTTTTAGTGATTGCAATCACATATTTATATGCCAAATTTCAAGTCTCTAATAAATATAATAACGGAGATAGGGCAACTTTTATAGCGAAAATATAAATCCTTATTATTCCCGTTCCCGTGGGAATTTCGAAAAATTCCGTCTTATTCCTTGCCTACGTCATAAAGACAATATCTGTGCAAAATTTCAGCTTCCTAGGTCCAAGGGTTTGGGCTGGGCGTTGATGAGTCAGTCAGGACTTTGAATTTTATATATTAAGAAGATGTATAATACTCGCGTAAACATCAGAAATAATATTACAATAAGAATCATTTACTGCAGGTAATACATTTAGTGACAATAATCTTAAATCAAGTACGCAAGATATACTGGTTAATTAATAAAAACAGTCAACTGACAACAGACAATAAACTCTTGTTGTATAAGGCTATACTAAAACCAATATGGACATACGGCATCCAATTATGGGGCACGTCTGCTAACTCAAACATTGAGATTCTGCAAAGATTTCAATCGAAAATCTTGAGTATGATAGTAGATGCACCGTGGTATGTTACTAATGAGAGACTCCATCGAGAACTTGGCATTAAAACAGTGAAAGAAGAAATAAAGGAGAGAGCCACATCATATAAAAACAGATTGCAACTACATCCCAATACATTAGCTCACCACCTTATGGGCGATAACTTTCCAATTACGAGAAGACTAAAGAGAAGAGTACCACAAGACTTACTCTAATATACTATTTATGAGGACATATCATTGGACATGTACCTCACAAAACATTCTGCCCTCATATAAATATTGCTGAAGGTCATCTGAAGACAGATTGCAATAACAATATATTAAAAAAAAAAAAAAAAAAATCTTAAAAGCTGGTGTTCGTCATCGTCGTCTCAGCTCATACATGTCCCACTGTTAGACTTGAGCCTCCTCTCCAATAGAAGGAAAATTGACCTACTATATCATGCTGGTCAAACATGTTATTATATGGTTTTATTTCGAGTTTTACTTCTCTTGCACAGATGTTATATGCATATTATAGTATATATTTTTTAAATACGTCACCACACGGTAAAAGCTGTTGTTAGTGGACACATATAGATTTATATATATATATATATTAAAATTAGATATCTTGCTGTTTTTTATAGGGATCTGGTATTATGATACCATTTTGAAATTGGTATTAAATAGGCATATTATTAAATTAATGGGCACTGACAGTGTAGTACATTTTTTTTACATAAAGCGCTTTTGAATTAGCATGATATGTTAAAAAAATCCGTTAAAATTCGAGTACAATCATTTTTTTTTGCAGAAGATCTAAATCTACATTAAATAACATGTTAATAAACGATAGCTCTTGTATTCAGCAGTAATTAACAGTAATCAAAATGAAAATATAATGGTTTTTGATAAAACTACAACCAAATTTGTTACAAGAGGTAGAAATTTGGTAAATAAATAACTAAAAATTAATATTTACGGAACCCTCGGCTAAAAATGGTTAAAAATGGAATTTGTTATAGTAAATTATCTGGTTTATCGAATCCTTAACGGTGGACCACTATTTACGACACACCCAGTATATATATATATATATATATTTCTTGTGTACGTGTGTATGTCACTTAACTCCTCTTAAACGGCTGGACCGATGATAATGAAATTTTTTGTGTGTGTTCAAGGGGACTCGAGAATGGTTTAGATTCACAATTGGACCGATGTCGATTTCATGAGAATACCTTTGAGTTTATTTGAAAAGAAAAATGTTTGTTGGATCAGTTAGTATATTTATAAACCGGGATAGAGGTTTTGCTGCAACTTAAGCCGCTTTCTTATCCATTAGACAAAGTAATCGCGAAACTACAGTAAATTGTAACAAGGCGTTAACAAGGTTTAAATTCATGCCATATAATTTATTACAATGAATATAGGTACTATTATACAGTTAAGTACATTAATAGCTGTCACAAATTTTCTTGTGTCTACCGAATTGAGCCGAATTCAATTCTAGCCGCTTACATATTCCACGTGCACAAAAATTGTCGATTCGGCTCCTGGCCGGGATCGATGTAACTACGCCCTGGAAAAGATGGCGTAATATCACAACAGATGTCGACGACGGTTATGTCAACTGGCCGTCCATTCACGAAACTAATAAAAGATTCAGCATTGTCGTTTGCCCGAAAGAGGGTCTTTCCAAAGCATTGACGCCCATTTCGAGCGTTATGCGTACAGCTCATATCGGACCTTAGCAGTTATTATCTCTAGATATGGTTTAGAATGAACATCGTCTGTAATCTTTCGCGTTATTCGTTTTTTTAGAGCACCCCTTTTGTATTGGTGGTTTTTGTCATATTGAGTGGAAATGCGGATTACCTTGGATATTATCTTATGTCTACATTTTACAGGCAGTTATCTAAAGCTATATTGTAACAAAGGTAAACGCATATATGCTTTACCTTCATAATATAATTTAAACGGCGATTACGTATACTCGTAGGGAAATGCGGGCTATCGCCGTACTTGTTTATATTTATAATAATTCGTTTCAATAGCTATACAAATATCAATTTTTTTTGTTTAAAAAAGAAGAATAACTATTTAATATCAAAGAGTTTTAGTTTAAAAAAATATAATTTATTGTGAAGAATTGTAATGTTGCATGGAGAAATTATAGTAAAGATATATTTTTCATTTCTTCTATGACTACACATATTTCAGTAAGAATTAAATAGATCGATTTATTACTTGTTTTCTTTTTATTTACAAATCTCTCTCTTACACAAAAATACACTTGGCCTAAAAACACGCAAAATCTAAATCATCTTTTATGCATGCAAATCCTGGAAGTCAAATAAAAGAAATATAATTATATCACTGTCAAAGACGGCATATAATAACCGAAACACCACCGATGACTAAATTTTCAATTGAGAAGAGATGAACTATACTTATTACGTGAGCCCACAGATAAAGAAAATAAATTACATCAAATTAAGGCAAACAGAAATCCATGCTCTATATAATATTTGAGTATTATCGTTATTATATTTATTAGACAACATTTCATTCTTTTTGATATATAGAAGGAAATAGACGAATCTATTACAAAAACTATCCCAAGAGTAATAGTATTATCTTTTAAACGGACAGTAGTTTTCTATTAACTAGTGGTCGCTGTTTGCTCGAAATTCGGCCATAATTCATTTTAATTAATATTTCTGCTACACAATTTTCTTTAATTTTATTTATGTAGGTATAATCGTAAATTGAGCAAGCTCTATTTCACTAATAACTAATATATAAGCACAAATCTTTAGGAGATTGTCATCATAATTATGATTGTTTGACATTCAGTTCGACCAGAGATTTTAACCGTAAACAAAAGTCTATAAGCGTTGCTACGCAACACACTCACACAGACGTGTGTGTGTGTGTGTGTGTGTGTGTGGCGATTGCGTTGTAGTGTGCGTAATGGCTTTTTTAATGAATTTAATGCATTTCTAATCCAGTATTATATAACATTTCATCCATTTTTATATAAAGTTTTCTAATCCATTATTATATAAAGTTTTATGCACTCCTCCTCATTATATACTTCAACTGTGCCAAATTTCATACTTATCCATCCACGTAATTTTTGTAAAAAGGGGTACAAAGTTTTAACTTCACGTATTTATATATAGATATTTTTAAGTTCACGAGTGACGATTTAAATATACCGTTACGTAGACTTTGAAGCTAAATCCACAGTCTTCGAATACAAGAAAAAAAACGATTTAAATCGTAATCGTATATACTATATGTTTTACACGTAAAAGAATTTAAAAAATACTAGAAAATATGATATCGAAAAGTTACAGCATAAAGTATATATCAAATAGCAATTGGCAATTCGGGATAGGAAAGGTTCGCCCTATAAAGTACGTGAGGCGGTCAAAAACAAACTTTTGCAATAAATAACCCTATCGGATAAGAGGAGGTACGCACTCACCCATTTTATATTCAATAAAAAATGAGATAAACTAAATTGTCTTAAGATATAGTTGGTTACAAGATTTATATTGCAACAAATATATATCATACTAGCAACCCGCCCTCGCTTCGCTTCGGTTATAGGTTATAGTCGTTTTACCCGCGTAGTTCCCGTTCCCGTGGGAATACCGGGATAAAATATAGCCTAGTTTACGCCCTGATATTATAGCTTTCCATTGGTGAAAGAATTTTTGAAATCGGTCCAGCCGTTTTCAAGATTACCCGGAACAAACAGACAGACAGACAGAAAGACAGACAGACAGACAAAAATTTTTTAATTGCTATTTTAGGCATAGGTGTCGTGCAAATAACCGTGTGAACATGAAAAAAGCCTATTATTTTGACATTACAAACAGACACTCCAATTTTATTTATTGGTATAGATTTATTAAGAATTCATTAAAGTATGTATTCACTTAATAATAGCAGCACTTAGTATTCTCCATGTGGTGACGAAGAACGAATACAATACATCACCCCCTTGTTTACATCTTGACAAGTGGGTGTCGTAAAAGACGACTAAGCGATATAATATGCATATGACGTGATATGTGTAAGAGAAGGAAAACTCGAAATAAAATCCTATACCAATCTGTCTGACCAGCATAATATAATAGGTCCATTAGCCTAGGAGCTATAGGGCTTACTAGTATAGAGGAGGCTCGAGCCCACCTGACTGACGTATATTAATTGTGATAGTGATGATAATGATGATGAAGGCAGTAAAAGCTTTACGGGTGATACTGAAATCTTCGGTAAAACTTTGCCAATACATTATATATAAATACTAGCAACCAGTCCTCGCTTCGCTTTGGTTTCAGTCGCCTTACCCGCGTAGTTCCTGTTCCTGTGGGAATACCGGAATAAAATATAGCCTATGTTACTCCCTGATGTTATAGCTTTCCATTGGTGAAAGAATTTTTGAAATCGGTTGGGTGGTTTAAGCGTGAAAGCGTAACAAATAAACGAACAAACTTACTTTCGCATTTGTAATATTAGTAAGGATTAGTTTATAAGCCATTAATGCAGTCAATATATATGATATTGACTGCATTAATGGCGTAGTGGTTAAGATAGTATGCTAAGTGTCGCACGGGTTCAATTCCACGTAGGCGAATACTTTGTGATCCACGAATTGTTATTTTAAATCTGGATCTAATACGTGTCCGTTAATAATGTTTCTACCATAACTTTAATTAGAAAATATAAATAGTATGATTTGGAAAGAACTTAATTTACTTCTATGCAACGCTTGAGAAAGACATCAAAATTGACTGACAATAAAGAAGATAATGTATAGGTACAATAAGAACAACGCAACAGCATTGTGGATACGATATAACAGGACCCATCTTTGAGTTTAAACTCTTAGAAGTTTTCTTGAATTATTTCAGTATTTGTATGCTAAACTAGTCCATATTTTCTTTCAAACTGTTTAATATAAAATCATTTCGCGTTCTGCGTAACATATATACCTCTAAAATCTCTAAATTCTACGTACAGTTATTCAAGTAACGTTACTAGAAGTTTCTTTATTATTCCATACTAGATTTCTGTAATATGTGTATGTATATATTCAATTATTTTATTCTTCACGGCTTAGCATGCTAGATATAATCCACTTTTGAACTTGGGCGTTCTCTATATTAGGAAGGAAATTAATCTGCTACCACTGGTAAGACAGATTGACATATTGTAACCCAATAAAAGGTGTGGTGAATACAATTCAATCCTCTTTACCTTGGGCTGTAGATGACGTAAAAGACGACTGAGGTATATAATATATAAATAATATATATATATATATATATATATATATATATATATATATATATATATATATATATATATATATAAAATGTCCGCGATGGGCTCCTAAACTACTTAACCGATGTTAATCAAATTTGCACACGGTGTGCAGTTTGATCCAACTTGAAAGATAGGATACCTTACATCTTAATTTTAGTCGCAATATTATTTTAATACAAATTATTTGTCTATTATTTGACATTCACAATTATCTGCTAACTCCAAACGATTTTAACAGATGGCGATATCTGTCGACAGGATTGAGTAATTAATTAATAGATGGCGCTGCTATGTTAAATCTATAAACGTGTCATATACGATTTTAAGTTGCTTTTTTACATAGATGCCATTTGTAAAAAAATATGACAACCTCCATGACAGATGTTCTCCTACAGTTCCACTTAAATAGTTTAATAAAATGTAATATAACAAAAACATTAGCCACAGTAACGCGTGGCCGGGTCTGCTAGTATATATATACACATATACATATATATATACACATATACATATATATATATATATATATATATATATATATATATATATATATATATATATTATATATACAAAATAAAACTCGAAATTAAACCCTAAAACAACCCGGTTAGCGTGGTATAGTAGATCAATTTCTTTCCTTTTACGGCAGAGGCTCGAGCCCAATGAAGGGACTTATATGAGCTGTGATGCATGAATGAAATATTGATTTGAGCAGCCGTTTTTATTACTTAAAAATAAGTACATGTAAATGGTATCTATCATTTCAATATATTCAGATTCAACTGTTAAAAAATTAAAAAGCAATTGAATTGTGCCATAGCATTTATAAAACATTGCGATTTTCATTTGAGTATTTATATATTGTAATCGAAATATAAATTTTACGCTGCCATTATCTAACCTTTCTAGACAGTTTTTATTTTGCATGACAAGGGTCAGCCGGTTTTGTATAGATTAAAAGATATAATTTATGTATGCATATATGTATCTAACCGGCAAACTAATATATTTTTATAAATGTTTGATTTAAGTTACTATCTTAAACAAGATACACGTTTATTGGGAGTTACAATTTTATACTTCAGTTTAAGCTGAAACTGCTGAATGTTATGTGACATAGAAAACTAATAATTGTTATTTTCATGTTTCCAAAAGAATAAGTTTCTAGAATATTAGTCCTACGCAGTAACGAAGTCCTAATTGAAAACTGTTACATATTAAATCAATCATCATCATCATCTCAGCCCCCATATGTCCCACTGCTGGGCTCGGGCCTCCTCCATAATGGAAGGGTAATTGACCTACTATACCACGCTGGTCAGACGTGTTGGTATAGGGTTTTATTTCGAGTTTTCCTTCTCTCGCATAGATGTTATATGCGTTTTATATCCCTTAGTCGTCTCGTACGATCACCCACGGGTAAGATAGGGGGTGGTGAATTGTATTCTTACTCCGTCACCACACGGAAATTAAATCAATATAAATTAATTATATTAAATCAATTTAAAATTTTAATTTTTCTTCAAAATTTTAAAACCATTTTTGATCCACAATTGCCAAAATGAAACTATCATTTAAAAAATTAATCACTCACTAACCCATCGACATTCAGTATTGAACATAGGCTCCTGACAAAGATGGTTAATACCCTAATCGCTAAGCTTGGTAACTAATTTGGAGATCATATACGGTGTTATGAATTTCCACGGCGACTATTGCTGCATATTTATTTTAACCTATTTTTATGAAACCAAAAAAACAGAAGTTGGTACTTTGTATTATTTACCTAATTTCTACTCACTTGTATAGTGATGGGTAAATATATAAACAGAAAGTAAATAACCTATTACTTATACTATTGCACGAAAGTTAGAATTACATATTATATGGTATGTATAGACGGTTTTATGTGATGGTGGCTGCGAATACTATTAAACCTTAGAATACTCGTGGGTGTCGTAAAAGGCAACTAAGTGCTTTATACTGACCTGGGGCAACTCCACCTAATACCGTCTAGTCACCAATTATATTTCTAAGAGGTAAGCTGGCGACTGACCTGTAACATTTCATTGTAATGTAACGTTACGTTATGACGAAATGTTATAGGTCAGTACAGCGAACCGATCCGCTCGCTGCGAGCGCCGCGTGCTCTACCCGGTTGTCGGTATTTTCGTGAATCCCTTTGAGTGTTACTTTACGCCTTAATTTTAGGTCAGTACAGCATCAATCAAACACACGAGTCTTTCAAAATCGGTTGGAGACATGCACACAAACGTTTTTTATTGTCCGGTAAACATTTTATTCTTCAGTGTTTCCATTAACGATGAACCATCCGTTATATTTATGCTTTTGTACAAGTTTGAAATCCAATAACGTTTCTTTTTTTTCTTCATCTGGAGTAAGGAATAATTTAGTAAAATCACAAATTCCAGAAACACGTCTTCGTTATCCGACGTTTCAATTACCAAAAGATGGAGTCGAGCATAGCTCACCACGAGCTAGAGGAACAGGTCAGTCAAGTAATGCCGTATCGTAACACGCTCGCCTCGAATGTACGTATATGTATGTATGTATGTACGTACATGTAGAGGTTAACGTCAGGTAGTCCGTCATTAGACTCATCATCATCTTCATCAACATCATCATCATCACAGCTCACATACGACCCACTGCTGTGCTTGAGCCTCCTTCACAATGGGAGAGCAATTGACCTACTATACCACGCTGGTCAGACGGGTCGGTATAGGGTTTTATTTCGAGTTTTCCTTCTCTTGCATAGATGTCATCATAATCCCTTAGTGGCCTTTTACGACACCCACGTGCAAGACAGGGGGTGGTGAATTGTATTCTTACTCCGTCACCACACGGAAACATTCATTAAACTATTTCCATTAAATTTTGAAATATTTAGGTATGTGCAACTAGCAACCCGCCCTCGCTTCGCTTCAGTTTCAGTCGCCTCACCCGCGTAGTGCCCATTCCCGTAGGCATACCGGGATAAAATATAGCCTATGTTACTCCCTGATATTATAACTTTTCATCGGTGAAATAATTTTTGAAATTGGTACGGTGGTTTAGGCGTGAAAGCGAAACAAATAAATAAACTTACTTTCGCATTTATAAAATTATAGTAAGGATAGAATAAGTGTACGTCAACCTCAAATTATTAGGATGAGAGCAGTATGATAATTATGAAGTTATATAATTGCTGTTTAACATATTTTTCAATTTAATAGTCCACAGTGATATTATTATAATAAAAATAATTGAACATTCCAAATCACTAAACTAATAAATTTAAAATAATGGCTCAAAAAACGGTGCGATCAAAATTAATAAATGACATTAGAATACTGGCCGAAAGCCAGAATCCGTGTGAGTGTGTAAAAAAATAAAAATCTGTGTATAGTTTTGTTCAACATGAAGTAGCTTAGTGAACGATGTGCTCAGTCATGTGGTTGCGGTTATTGGTAATGCTTGCAGCTTGCTGGGCTCAAGAAGGAGAATGGAGTGAAGATGCTGAAGATTTAGGCAAGTATTTTATATCATAAATAGTTTTTAAGTGATTACTTTTTTAGCGGTGTTGGGCACTTTTTGATAGGAGAAAATCTCATGGGTTCGCGTCACCGACATGCTCACAGCAATATATTTGTAGCTATACAGTTGACTTATAGTGCTGTGTATATCTTATAAGTGAAATTAAATGTATTTATAGTCCATAAAATATAGCTTGATCTCTGTGGCAGATGTCAACGAAACCAATGAAGTAAGTTTGAACGAGCGACATGTTTACAATTTCATTTTGTATCAAACATATTTTCATTCTTTTCATGCCAGTTTTATTGCAACTGAATCGCAGTATATTATAAATATAAAAATATTAATATTCATGCCTAAAATGTACCTCGTAAGTACTGAAATACCTAGTAAACATTTTATACATAAATGACACTTACGCACGTACAAATTCTTGCTGGACTGAAAATAAAAAAGAGATGGGACAGTCGATATACGTAAATCGATAACCGATCTTTATTAAATTATTTATGAAAGAAATAAACCCAATAGAGTACCTACATAAAACTTACAACATATTTTTTACAATTAAAACAGACAGTTACATTATAAAATACATAAATTGAATTAATTATCATTAAAAAACTACTTTACGTCTCAAAATAAATGATAATATTATGTACGCATTATTGTCAATAAACTAGACATATTTATTTATAAAACAGTCGTAATTGATCGATTGATCTAACGACTGTCCCTGTTTGGCAAAAAATGATAAATGTTCTAGCAGGAACGCTCCAGTGATGACGATAATAGTGACCTAGACCTTAATTGTACTCGGTGGTCTACTAGCCTGAGGCGGCTGAGAGGGGCCTCAACTATGAGGCCGTCCTAAAACGCGCCCGGCGGGAGCTGGACGTCTCCGGTATCGGGGGCGTCGAGGCGAGGACCCGCAAGGCCCGGACAGGGGCTCGAATACTCGAGTTCCCTGGGGCCGAGGGCGCGAAGACGGCCGATAGTTTGGCCACGATGTTGAGGGGGCTGTTCGGGCCGGAGGATGGTGTCCGAATCGCCAGGCCTGTCAAGTGCGCAGAGATGCGCCTGACGGGCTTGGACGATTCCGTGACGGTGGAGGACGTCCGGGAGGCCATTATGGCGCGTACCGGATGTGCCTCGGACACCGTCCGGATTGGCACCATCCGCACTGGTCCGGGCGGCGTCGGTGCTGCCTGGGTGCAGTGTCCGGTGGAGTCGGTCAAGCAATTGGCCGACTCAGGCAGGCTCCTCGTGGGCTGGAGCTCGGCGCGGGTAACCGTGCTAGAGCCCCGGCCCGCGAGGTGTTACAAATGCATGGCGGTCGGGCATACCCGACCGACATGCAAAAACTGCTTTGACTGCAGCGGGCTATGTTTCCGTTGCGGTCAGACCGGACACCAGGCGGCATCGTGCTCTGCGGTGCCCCACTGCCCCGCGTGTGCGGCAGGCAATAGGCCTGCCAAACACCGCATGGGCTCTGGGGACTGCAGACCCCCGGCATCGGCCCCGAAGGGGCGGGACGGCCCATCGACCGGGCCAGTCCCCGCTCCGAGCGCGGCCCGATCGCCCGTCAGCGCGGAGGAGGTGACGATGGATACGGACCGTTAATGGACCCCGTATCCATTCGTCTCCTCCAGGCCAACCTCAACCACACCGCCGGTGCGCAGGACGTGTTCCTGCAAGCCATGGCGGAGTGGTTGATAGGAGTAGCCGTAGCCGCGGAGCCGTACGTGGTGCCCGACCGGCCTAACTGGTTGGGTAGCACCGATGGCACCGTGGCAATCGTCGCCTCCACGTCGTGGCCTTCGTCGCCTCTGACCCTTAGGGACAGGGGCGTCGGATACGTCGCGGCGGACTGGGGGGAGATTACGCTCCTCGGAGTCTATCTCTCCCCTAACTGGAGTGTGACCGATTTCGAGGCCTCCCTCACCATCATGGAGGCCTCGTTACGGCGAATGGCATCGCGCCAGGTCTTCGTCTTGGGGGACTTCAACGCTAAGTCCGTGGCGTGGGGGTCTCCCCGGACGAACGACCGAGGACGGGCGATCGAGGAGTGGGCGGCGGCACTGGGCCTCTGTTTGCTGAACAGGGGCTCGGTGCATACGTGCGTGCGACAACGGGGCGGGTCGATAGTGGACCTTTCGTTCGCTAGCCCCGAGGTCGCCGCACGCGTGGGGAGCTGGCGCGTCGTGGAGGAGGTGGAGACCTTGTCGGACCACCGGTATATCCGGATGGAGGTCTCCCCGGTAATCCCGACGCCCAGCAGGGGTCACGGGGCGGATGGACGTCCTGCGTTCCCGCGATGGGCTGTGGGTCGCTTAGACCAGGACCAGCTGGCGGAGACAGCCATCGTTTACTCGTGGCTGTCCTCTGCCAACCAGTCGGACGGGGTGGACGCCGAGGCTGGCCGCATCCGCAGTGCGTTGACGCAGATCTGCGATGCGGCCATGCCCCGGGTACGGCGTCCGCCCCCGAGGAGGGCGGTCCACTGGTGGTCCCGGGAGCTGGCGGATCTCCGGGCCGCGTGCATTCGCGCCCGGAGGGCCTACACCCGCAGCCGGCGGCGGCAACGCGACGCGGAGCGGGAGGCCTTGCTGTATGAGGGCTACCGCAATGCGCGGTCGGCCTTCAGGCTGGCCGTCCGCTCCGCCAAGGACGTCAGTCGGCAGGAGATGCTGGACGGTCTCGATCGTGACCCCTGGGGACGCCCCTATCGCGCGGTGCTGAATAAGCTCCGCGCGCGGGGCCTTCCCCTCACCGAGACTCTCAAGCCCAGCCTTCTCACCCGGGTCGTCGAGGACCTGTTCCCGCGGCGGGCGGAACACACGCCCCCGGTCATGGCTCCGCCAGACACTGACCGGGAGGCCGACGACGACAGTGTTCCGCCCATCACGGAACCCGAGATGGGAGTGGCGGTGGCGCGCATGTGCGCAAAGTCCACCGCCCCCGGGCCAGACGGTGTTCCAAACCGCGTGTTGGGCCTGGTCCTCGACCACCTGGGTCCCCGCCTCAGGGAGCTGTTCGACGCGTGTTTAGCGTCCGGACGGTTCCCTGGGTGCTGAAAGGAGGGAAGGCTGGTGCTCCTGCCGAAGCCGGGACGGTCTCCGGGGTCGCCTTCGGCCTACAGGCCTATCGTGCTGCTCGATGACACGGGCAAGCTACTGGAGAGGGTGGTAGCTGCCCGCATCGAGCGGCACCTCGTCGGCACGGGGCCCGATCTGTCGGACGCCCAGTTTGGGTTTAGGAGGGGTCGTTCGACGATCGCGGCTCTGTTGCGCCTGAGGGCCGTGGCGACTGAGGCCGTCACCGGTGGGGGAGTGCTGTTGGCGGTGTCCCTAGACATCGCCAACGCATTCAATAGTCTGCCATTCAGCTGCATCAGGGAGGCGCTTCGGTATCACGGAGTGCCAGCTTACCTGAGGCGGCTAGTGGCAGACTATTTGGTGGGGCGCAGCGTCCTCTGTACCAACCGAGCAGGGGACGTTGTGCGAACGCCCATGACGTGCGGTGTCCCACAGGGGTCGGTCCTCGGACCCACCCTGTGAAACATCGGCTACGACTGGGCGTTGCGGGGGAGCCTCCCGCCCGGGCTGGGCGTGATTTGTTACGCCGACGACACGCTCGTCACAGCCCGCGGTGGGACGCTAGAAGAGGCGGTAAGCCTGGCGACCTATGGCACCGAAGAGGTCGTCAGGCGGATCGAGGCGCTGGGGTTGAGGGTCGCCCTGGACAAGACGGAGGCCCTCTTGTTCCATGGGCGCCTTATGAGCCCTCCCATCGGCGTCTCGATCACCGTCCGATCGGTTGACATCAGCATCCGGGCCCATATGAGGTACTTGGGCCTGGTGCTCGACGGGCAATGGTGGTTCCGGGAGCATTTCCGCAGGCTCGCTCCGCGGCTCGTCGGCGCGGCGTCCGCCCTATCGTGGCTAATGCCGAACGTAGGCGGACCGAGCGCTACGTGCCGACGGCTGTACACGGGGGTCATCCGGTCGATGGCGCTGTACGGCGCACCGGTGTGGGCGGGGTCCTTGACCGTCCGACTTAGGGCCCTTCTGTGGCGACCACAGAGGGTCATGGCGGTCAGGGCCATCCGCGGATACCGCACGGTTGCGACGGAGGCAGCGTGCCTATTGGCCGGGACTCCCCCGTGGGACCTGGAGGCGGAAATGCTCGCCGAGTTGTATCGGCGGGTGTCGGGGGTGCGCGGGGAGGGCGGTGTGATCTCGTTAAGGGATCTCACCGCCTGGCGCGTCGACGCCCGCCGAGACGTCATTGCCCGTTGGGCAGTCCGGCTGGAGAGGCCTCGGTTCGGGGTGCGAACCGTGGAGGCCTTCCGGCCGGTGCTGATGCAGTGGTTGGAGAGGCGGCACGGGGTGCTCTCCTTCCGACTAGTGCAGGTGTTGACGGGGCACGGGAGCTTCGCCAAATACCTGCACAGGGTCGTGAGGAGGGAGAGTACACCGTCCTACCACCACTGCGATTGCGACGAGGACACGGCGCGCCACACGCTCGAGGCCTGCGCGGCTTGGGCAGTGCAGCGCCGTGAACTCGTCGCAATCATTGGTGCCGACCTGACGCTGCCGGCCATCGCTAGGGCGATGGTCGACAGCGTCAGGAACTGGGACGCGGTCGCAGCCTTCTGCGAGACTGTGATCTCGCAGAAGGAGGCGGCGGATCGTCTGCGCGTGGAGCGCAGCCTCGATGAGGAGATCCGCCGCCGGCGACTGGGGCGGCGCAGGCGCAACTATCTGCGCCTCATGCCGCCCTAGCCGAGGCCGCGGGTGACGTGACCGGGGATTAGTCCGTCACCCGCCGAGAGGCCAACCGCGTGAGGAAAGACCGACGTCCTCCTCGAGGGGGGGACGTCGGTCGATGGGAGGGTACCCCGCGTAGGGGGTATTCCGTCGGGCCGACCACTGACGACAAGTAAACCTGCTCCGGTGGTCGGCCCAATGACGAAGGCGAGGTGGTTTTCGGGTGGGTTGCGGGAGTTGCGTGCTTAAGCCCCTCTGTCGCCCCGGACGGAGTGGTGCGGAGGCGCGCCGACCGCGACCCACCCAAAAAAAAAAAAAAAAAAAAAGACCTTAATTGTACTCCTTTTGAATAATTAAAATAGTCGAAAAACAGTTTTTGTTTGAAATAAATTCAAAAAGATTTTCATTGATTGTATTTTAATTATAATAGAAAATTACAATTATAAAAATAGAGAGTTTTATCGATAAAAGACTACTCTATCGTAAGCGTGACAGCACTAGGGACAACTGTCACAGAGATCATCCTATATTTTATGGACTATAGTGAAACGTACAATGTGTATATACTCTGCATTGTTGAACACTATTTTTGTCCGATTATTAATATCTTATAGAATCTTAAATAAAGACAAACATCATGCAAATCAATAAGTTATCATTCAAATACCAGATAATTTTAATTGAGGATCCAAAAATAGGAACTGTATATTCATATTTTTAAGTTTTCAGTCATCTTGACTGATTGCTTTGTATTTTTTTTTATTAATTTTATTTTTCTTTCTTGTGTTAAAAGGCAACTGATTTCTACAAGTAGATGAAGCAATTTAACCATGTTTTTGGTAATTTTATTTCTCTTTCTTGTGTTAAATGGCAACTGATTTCTACAAGTAGATGTAGTACTTTAACCATGTTTTTGGTAACGGTTACAAATACTACTAACCCTTATGTGACGTAAAAGATGACTAAGAGCGTTACATTGACCTGAGTCAAGTCCATCTTGACTATTATCTATACTATGTCGTATGCTAAACAATTACATTCCTGAGGAGGGTTGACGTTACGCAGGCGGCCAGTAGTAAAACTATTGGTAATAACTTGTGTAATATGGACGATGGAAGAAGTACGTATTTAGTCAACTCCAAATAATTAAGATAGGAGCGGATAAAGAATTTAACCATCTCATATATTTTTTCTAACAAGGCATACTTTTCTTTTAACTATCTGCACCCCGCTGGGTGCATCGCATGGCCTCCTAAAACCTAGCATTTCGACGTTCCCTTTGAGAGCCTCACTACCCCTTTAGGTCGTCCGTTCAGCAAACTATGGTCTTTGGTACTCAAGCTCTGCATAACGTAACATCATACCTACGCGGTTTCAGCATTGCAGCGAGTAGAAGGGTAATCGCCTGGTTTGTACACCAGAATAACGTGTATATAGTGATTTCGTCGTATAGCAATCAAATTAATAATATAATCAAATTAAGGATATAAACATACAATATCACGATATAACATGAGACCAAACCTCCATGTATAACTAACGTAAAACTAGAAGAAGGAGACTTACTAAACAGTAGGCACATGAAAGTAGAGAAGAAGTTTAATTTGTATATAAAATATATTGTATATATTGTATTTTACATATTGTATTTGTATATTTTTATTTGTATATTTGTTTTATTTGTGTTTTTTTTTTTAATTTGTTTTTTAATACATTATCATCTCGACTCATATAAGTCTCACTGTTGGGTTCGGGTTGCCTCCCCTACAAGAGGTAAATTGACCTACTATACCACGCAGGCCAAGCATGTTGGTATAGGATAAGTACTATAAGTTATTTGTTACTAGCAACCCGCCCTCATTTCGCTTCGGTTTCAGTCGCCTTACCAGCGTAATTCCCAGTCCTGTGATAATACCGAAGTAAAATATAGCCTATGTTACTCCCTGATATTATAGCTTTCCATTGGTCTTTTGAAATCGAGAGAATTTTTGAAATCGTCTCTGTGGTTTAAGCGTGAAAGTGTTACAAACAAACAAACTTACTTTTGCATTTATAATATTAGTAAGGATTTATATACTTGATAGATGTAAGTAGTTAGAAGGTGCCTATATAATTATAAGTAACAACAAAGGGGAAAAAACCTAATAGTATTTTATGGTGTTTGTATTGTTATCGCCAGTTTATTATCCTGTTATGAAAAAAGATTATTTGTATGCGATCCCAGCTCTGTAAAATATAGCCATAAACATAAAATATACTCGCCATTTCCCACGTGGTATGCTCATAAAAAAGCCCGCAGTACCTGTAGTCTTTTGAATGGTTCTTGGCTCTATAATTAAAGTTTTTATGGCAGTAAAAGTGCTGTCAACACATTATAACTACAGATTCATTCACGATATATATAATTACACGCATGCAATTGCAAAAATATGTTTTCTATATGTAAAAGGGTTTCTTGGCTCATTATATTCAAAGAACACTTAAATATAAAATTCATAAAAGTTAACAAACTACTTTATGAACAGCGAATATTTATTTATAGACTAATATTAACTCCTACATTGGCCCATTAATATTACGTAAAGTATTTTTGGCTCATATCTCCAATAATAATCATTATAATATTAAGTGGCGCAGGACCGTACCGAGTAGCATTTTCGTGGGGAGGCCTATGTCCAGCAGTGGACTTCTGTAGGCTGATGGATGGATAATATTAATCATCATGAACATATGAGCTTATATATGTCCCACTGTTGGGCATGAGCCGCCTCCATATTAGATGTGATATTGACCTGCTATACCACGCTGGTGAGGCGAGTCGATATAGGGTTTTATTTCGAGTGCCTTCTCTTGCATGGATATTATGCGCATATTGTATCGATTGACCGTCATTTACAACAGCCACGGGCAAGAAATGGGAGGTGAATTATATGCTTACTTCGTCAACACACAGAAAATAATAATATTAATAATTCTAACGAATTCCTGAATGATATTTTTTATCGGTTCAAGGTTCAAACTATGAACATAACGGCCGAATATCATATATATCCAATAATATAATCCATCTTAGTTCTATTAGCTAGACGTGCAATTGCTGCGCTCGCGGCTCCTCCACAATGAGAGAGAAATTAACCTACTATACCACGCTGGTCAGACGTTTTGGTATAGGGTTTTATTTCGAGTTTTCATTCTCTTGTATATATTTACACGCATATTATATCCCTCGGTAATTTTTTACGACTCCCGTGAGGAAGAGGGTGGTAAATAATATTTTTACTGTCATCGCATGCAAACCTGGTCTTTAACAATTTAACCTTTTATCTATTAGAGTCACAATAAGACATGAGCATTAATACAAGCAAAAATTTAATAAGGCTTCACAAAAAAGTGTATTAATATAAAGTATAAACAATGTCAGCTACGTTTTACTTACGTATTCGATTTAATTTAAGACAAAGTCAGCGTTTCCGAAACAAAAGGTTATTGAGAGAACTAATTTTGTCCAGTGATTTTAATGTGCAGAGATATTTAATATTAGTATTGTAAGACGTTCTCTGTGTGGTGATGGAGTTTCTTTTTTGTCTTTATATATAAATTACTTGTGAACGTGTGTATGTCACTGAACTCCTCCTTAACGGCTTGACCGATGTTGATAAATTTTTTGTGTGTTCAAGAGGATTCGAGAACGGTTTAGATTCACATTCGGATTCGGTAAGTGGCGCTGCTGTCGATTTCAAGGAGAATTCTTTTTATTTTATTTGAAAAGAACAACGATTATTGGGTCAGCTAGTATAATATTTTAGGCGGGCTATGGCCAACTTTTTTGCCGTCCACTCCGTCTGGGGCCAAGCAAGGGTAGCGGTGGCCCCATAACCCACTGTATTACCTCCCTTTCAGCATTAGGACCACTGTTACTGAGTTCCTTATTGATCGTGGCTTGGATTCGTGGCAAGCAAGACCCAAAAAGGTTTTGTGGTACCGTCTCTCCCCAACGCCCTTTTTGGAATGTCGCCCACACGCGGTCAGCTTCTCTGCGGATGATGGACTATTCTTCCGTCCAATCACCCGCGACCTCCGCTTAGCGGCATCAGGCGCAGATACTCGTACTTGCGATGCTCAAGTCGCCGACGGCGGACCATGTCTCTGTAGAGGAGTTCTTTTCGCACACGAACCGCTGACTCCTTCCGTGCGACGACTGCCTCGCAGAAGGCGGCGACCGCGTTCCAGTTCCTGATGCTGCTCGGCAGCTCCCTCACGTCAGGTCGACTCCGATGATTGCGACGAGTTTTTAATTCCATCTACTCATCCATTAACCCGTAGACGTCCACTGTTAGACATAGGCCTCCCCACGAGAATGCCACTCGGAACCATCTTATGCCCCTTGCATCCAACAGTTCCCTGCGACTTCTAGAAGAGGATCGTCTTACGCAGTGTCATTCGATTCGTGGTCGCCACTTGAAGACCTTTTTTCTTTTAGTCATACTCGTATTATCAATATTTCAAAATTTCAATAAGATTGCTTGGACATCTATTCGTAATTGAGTAATAATCAACCAAACATGAAAACTTTCTCGTTCACAATATCTGTCGGATTAGTGTTATTCATGAATTGAAAATATTTTATGAGTTATTACAGAATCATGTTTATGTAAATTAACGAAATATAAAATGACTATTTTTGTCGTTACCACGCCTCACAGTAAATCGCTGAAGCGATCAAATGAAACAAAATCGAACAAACTCAAGTGGGAATCGCGCTCAACCCATTAAATGCGATTGCTTGTCGAAAATGAAAATGGGGAAATATATTTTCGTTTGTACGATGGATCGTTGTTACATGTTTTTATCTGATTTTTATGCAATCCATCGGGAGCTGCGTTTACACGCAACAAATTGCTCACTTTGATTGTGTTGGCATCAACGATGCCGTATTTCAAACACACTGATGCCATCAAAAGAAGGCTTGTTGGCCACATTAAATTTATAGATTTGATAAGACTTTTGCCGTGTGGTGACGGAGTAAGGATACAGTTCACCACTTCCTATCTCGCTCGTGAATATCGTAAAAGAGGACGAACAGATATAATAGCCATATAACATCTATGCAAGAGAAAGAAAACTCGAAATAAAACCCTATACGTTGTTCGTTCAGTTGTTCAGCATAGTATAGTAATTCGATTTCTCTCCTATTGGGGAGGACGCTTGAGGTCACCAGTGGGACGTATATGAGCAAAGGCGACGACGATGATTGTAAGACTAATTTTCATTTATTAATATTCTGGTAACTAATTTTGGCGAAATAAATACATCTAAATGTAAACGAGATATTCAAGTCCCATTTCTCGTTTGAATGCCTGCAGAAGAAGCAAAAAGAGCGACCCAATTAAAAAGTATTCATGCATGGGTAGTTCTATTCGGCTCCAATTTTATTGGAACGATTAATTTTATTGCAAAAATTTCTTGACAGCGGAATGAATGGAAAACGAGAGTCCGTTGAGGTGGCTTCACGACCTTTTTGTGGTTTTGCGATGAATGGGTTTGTTCAGTACTGAATCTAATCAAAGGGTATATAGCAGAAAAAAGTGTTCAGCACTCTTTCATTTGATTGTGAATTGGAGTAATGTATTGAAATTTTAATGTAATTAGATATAGTAAATAAAACAAATGTACTTGCGACTTTTTTCCACTAACGATACGATATCGTTTTGACCTCAAAAGCACTAATCATGGACTTTGCCGTAGTGATCAAAAATGCCTTACCTTTTTATATTTTGAATTTATTTATTTTTATTTGGATATTAATAAAAATTATTTTCTTTCCGTGTAGTGACGGATTAAGAAAACAACTCATCACTCCCTATCTTACCCGTAAAAAACGACTAAAGCGACATAATACGCATATAACATCTATGCAAGAGAAGAAAAACTCGAAATAAAACCCTATACCAACCTATCCGACCAGTATGGTATAGTAAGGTCGTTTTCCCTCCTATTGTGGAGGAGGCTCGAGCCCAATAGTTGGACGTGTATTGGCTGAGATGAAATAAACACCATTAGCGTCACTAGTTATTATTATACCTATATTACTACTACATATAATAAATATTCAACGCTGAATGTATTACCGTAATAAAAGTTATATATTACATAAGTCCTTCAGCTTTAGTTAGGCTTCAAAAAGCCTTGAGGTTTTTATGAAACAATCCGTTCATCAACCTCAATTGGCTACTTTTAAATTTCTTTAATAACTTAACACTGTATGACTAAAATCCCTAATATAGAAGGCTAATATGACACCACAATTTTTAATAACCTATAAATGATTACTATAGTTTTTTTTTTATAAAATGTAGGAATAATATCATTTTAGTCAACAGACGGACGGAAAGACAAACAGACTTTTCAAAATTTATTGGTCTGCATTCTAATAACTACCTACTTCAAGAAAAAGCCTGCTGTTTTTTTCAAATATTTTTTTTTTACTTCCAATATTTATATTTTGTTTTTACTTTAATCTACAAATTTATACTTTTTTATTTCAATACTACCTGACCACACAGATATTGTGTTCAAATAAAATAAAAAGAATTCTCAGCAGCGCCACCTACCGGGTCCAATTGTGAATCTAAACCATTCTCGAATCCCCTTGAACACACACACAAAAAATTTCATCAACATCGGTTCTGCCATTTAGGAGGAGTTCAGTAACATACACACGTACACAAGAAATTTATATATAAAGATAGCTGACCCAACAGACGTTGTTGTGTTCAAATAAAAAAACAAGGATTCTCCTTGAAATTGACAGCAGTGCCACCTACCGGATCCAATTGTGAATCTAAACTATTCTCAAATCCCCTTGAACACATACATAAAATTTCATCAACATCGGTCCAGCCGTTTAGGAGCGGTTCAGTGACATACGTACACAAGAAATTTATATATAAAGATATTTTTTTTTATTTCAATAAACATCATACATCTTTTTATTGTTTTAGTACAAGTACTGATTATTGTAATGATTCAATATGTTGTAAATAATTTAGATGATATTAATTGTCAATAATGAACTGTGAAAATGTTTAAGATTTTTAGCCTTAGAGAAATAAGTTGGCAAATATAATGATGTGCACAAATGCACTTGATACAGTCAACAATACCGAAGAAGTTCACGCATGAGATGAGTAGGTCAGGCCCGAGGCCCGCGACGTGTCTTCACAATAATTTTATTAATATTACCCCCGGAAGCCTGTCACGCGCGAAACCACCGCTCGTATATCTTCGGAGTTAGCAAAAAATATGATATATTGAGAGAACGAGAGACGTAAGAGCTTTTCTTAGCTTCCTTTCACGGAGTTTAGCGTCTTTTAGTGTACTCGTCGAGGTTGTACATTTTTACTACACCTCAAAATGTGGAGTATCTTCAAATAAAAATAATAGGTTTTCTATCTTCATACGATTTTCTGGAAAATATGTCGCGAAAATAAAACCAGCATTCGTAATGTACGCAATCTGGATAAAGTTGTAAAATTAATCCTAAATCGTTCTCGTTTACTTTTTACATAAATGTATATTATAAAATATCCTTAATAATATTATAAATGCGAAAGTAAGTTTGTTTGTTTCATGCTTAAACTATCGAAACGATTTCAAAAATTCTTTTAGCAATGGAAAACTATAATATCAGGGAGTAACATAGGCTACATTTTCGATATAATTTTTTTTTATAAAATATACATAGATAGTCGAAGGATTTGAGCATAAGGAGCACTCAAATTCAACATACAATATGCCAGTGATCCACTCAAAAGACGAAGAGTAAGTTTACGACGTATTTATGAATTCTATAATGCCCTATATGCGACACGTTGAAATAGAATCACAGCACCACCGGGCATAAAAATAGAACTGCAAAAGATATTAAAAAATTCATTGGTGGAATTGTGCTGTGTGGTAGCGGCTTCGAATACTACCAACCCTTGCTTTGCTCGTGGGTGTCGTAAAAGACGACTAAGAGCCCTAGATTGACCCGGACTAACTCCATCTGGTACCATTTGGGTCAACGATTACATTCCCAAGGAGGGTTGACGTCAGGCAGGTGGCCGGTCATAATAGTCATTGCCGAAACTTTTTGCAATATGTCAAAACAGATGACAAATTGCGTCGACCCCAAGTAATTGGGATAAGAGCAAGATGATGATGGTGGAATTTGATTCAATCTAAATGACGTATGAAATCGTATCGTGTAAGACTACATGTATATGCGGAAAACGTGTCGTGATATGCGCCCACCACTCATCTGGCCACATTCGGCACCCTAATAATGAGTAGCGCAATTCTTTAGTGCCCTCCAACACGACACAATCTTTGCGGGCGGTTTATAGCCAACCATTACACCAACAAACCCCCAATCTAATATAATTTATATTTCCGATACATTATGCGTGACATTCAACGTCAAAAGTTGAGGCTTTGTCAGAACAGCTTTATTGTGAAATTATTCCAACTCAGACTCAGCGGTGACATCAAAATAAAGGGGCGGGACCGATTTGGAATTTCATTTCACCGTTCTTATCTTAATGTGAATAGGCGTCGAGCCTTATCCTGTTATGGACGTTTTCTTTTTCTTTCGTTTTATTTTAAACTAAAGTTTTCATCATATTTGCAAAAGTGAAGATACATAAGAAAAGTAATACACTTCAAAAGTCAGTATTTTTATATTGCATTACTTTTAGAGTGCATCGTCTGATTATCATTTCAGCTCGTATTTCATTTTTATTGTGTGTGTGTAAAATAATTAAATAACTATAATATACTAGCTGGCCCAATAGACATCATTATGTTCAAATAAAGCGCCACCTACCGAGTCCAATTGTGAATCTAAACCATTCTCGAATTCCCTTGAATACACAAAATATTTCATCAACATCGGTCCAGCCGTTTAGGAGGAGTTCAGTGACATACACATGTACACAAAATACATATATACAAAGACTAGCTGACCCAACAGACGTTGTTCTGTTCAAATAAAATAAAAGGAACTGTCCTTGAAATCAATCGCAGCACCACCTCCCAGGGCCAATTATGAATGTAAACCATTCTCGAATCCCATTAAACACATACAAAAAAAATCATCAACATCGGTCAAGCCGTTTAGGAGGAGTTCAGTGACATACATACGTACACAAGAAGTATATATATAAATATAAAAAAATAGATTCTTATACTTTAAGAATGTATAGTATATCCAATTCAAACTTACCTATGCCTATCTAACTCATTTGTTACCTTGTATCGTCTATCGCCGTTTAAATAAAATAAATGTGACGTGAAATGTTTAGAAAAATACTTAAAGCATAAATGTAAGTAGTAAAGATTGTTTGATAAAAACATATTATAGTTTTAGCACAGACGGCATTATGAATACCGACAAGGTCCCAAGGTTAGTTTCGTCGGAAGTAAGGGTACATAATAATTTGTCTGCATATAAAAAGTTATATAATGTATCGGACGCATAATAACTTCAAGGGTGTTCAAATAAACTGTTACCCAACTGCTACCATGAGACCAAGTAATCCGTCTTTATTAGGGCAGTCTTCGCCTAGAGTAAATTGAAAATTCTTTCTAAGTATGACTGATGATGTACATTACTCGTCCTCAACACGGTGACAGGTTTTTCTCAAGGAAAAGAAGATTATTTCATGTGGAAACGGAGCGTTTTAATATCGCCTCTGTTTATATTCATGGTCTCTTTACTGCCTGGAGAAAAGGCTGCTAGGAATCATAACGATGTAAATACACAATAACAGTGATATTCACTTAGAAATTCTTTTTCTTCAAGCCACACCAATGCGACGCTTGTTACTCGACACTCGGTACATGAATGTTCTGTGTCGGCGATTTGGGGTACCGAAATTAGCTTTCATCTGTAACGTTTTGCAAAAGTGTCTATGCATTTTAATTTAACGAGCACCGTGGTTGAGTAAAAGTGAGCATGTATAGGCACAACTTTGCTCATATTACTTACAAACGACGTATTTTCCTCACGCTTCTTGTGACGTTGAAGAAAACGAAATATGTGAATGAAATTTTCTTTCATAGAACATTTTCGTTATATGTACATTATTCTCGCCATCTTGCACGCTATATGGAACACAAATTATATGAAATTAACCAAATGGAAGACGAACTATGTACTATGAGAAAATTCTTGATGCTATGTAATTTACAATGCTTATACTATAATTATGGCTGAGAAAGGCCGACTAGTGAGGGTGTAGAGAGGCTTAAGACTATATTATATTATGTAATAATGTTCACTCTATGTGCCGGGGTGGCTAACGATTGAGGGCATGAAATTGTAGGGATAATGAAAGAAATAATGAAGAGTAGAACCTGAAAGGAGTAATATAACAGCTACCCGCTGTAATAGGTAGACTTAAATTAATTAAAGGTTAACATAGAATAATATGGCGCTGATGGAGCCAATGAGCTATAGTTAGTCCTTGAGAAGCGACTACTACATAATAACCATATTGCAGACTTAAAACAGACAAGTTCGGGGTAGAGCTGGCAGATGTTTTAAATTCAAGTGAATTATTAAATATAGTGAAAGTCAATTAGCAAATTGATACTTTCAGGTTCATATTAATAACTTTTCTTATATATATAAAATTATATATTTTTAACCGCAACTATTATAAATACACAAGTTAATAGTATCCTTATATTATAAACATCATTTTGTTTCTCAATTACATCAGAATGATTGAACCGCTTGGCGTGGAATTTGGTACAGAGATAAATTATTGTTGGAAATAGCATATAATGGATAATGTGCATTTCCAGTAGGATGAATTTATTGTATAATAATTACAAAGTATGAGCGAAGCCGTGGACACAACAAGCCTTTAAATAAATAAAAGGCTGAAAAATTTGAAATTCCAACTTTATGTTTCGTAGGTAGGTCGGTTGGGTGTTTTAGAATGGAGCAATTTTCGGACAAAATGAATAGAATTTTATTTTTTGTTGTTGCAGTGTCGACGGTGGATGTGGACGCGGTGTTGGGACGTACAGCCTCCCTACCGTGTGACGTCACACCTGACACCAATGAAGACAGAGTATATATGGTGCTCTGGTTTCGAGCGGGCAAAGCAACTGGCGGCAAACCTATATACAGGTATATTGAATATTTTATTTGATAAATATCATGCTAAAATTTTGAATGTAATATCAATGTAATTACGAAAATCGCAGGTTATTTATCACAGAATATCTTATATTTGTATTGAAAAGATTAATACAAATTTTCTTCAAACATATTTTACGTTATATTAGTGATTATGACCCCATCTTTGTCAGACCATAGCTTGCCTAAAATAAATATTTATTTTAATTTCGTTTTAATGAATTTTATTCTAGTTTCAAAAACGTTTTAAATTTACGGTGGCAAATAAGCAAGTAGTTCAAGTGATGGTAAGCGGTAACTGTCGCTCCTGTACCTCTGCAATATCAAGGTCACAGCCAGATCGCTCTCTACTATATAGTAGGGTATGGATTTCATGCGAGAAAGATCTCTCTCGCGAAACGTAGTAGCATATTGCTATTATTCAGACACCGAATTTTGCGGTAGTGATGGTCAGAGACTAGCTGCGTGGCTCTAATACTAGAAATTTAATTATATCTATAATCTTTTGTATTTTAATCCCATAATCAATAGCAGAAATGGTGTAGTGACCTAAATACTGTCCATGCGAAATGTCGTGAATACAATTCCCGTATAGCACAATAATTTTTGTAGTTTGTGAATAGCTGTTTTGAATCTGGGTGTAATTTGCGTCTATTTATTATATAATTGTTTATAAGATTTCCTAAATACAGGTATTATTATTATTCCTTAGTACAGAGTTTGGTCTTAAAGGATTAGTATCAAAATCAAATTCATCATCGATCGAGCATTGATATTATACTCTTTTTTTTTTTTTTTTGTGGGTGGGTCGCGGTCGGCGCGCCTCCGCACCACTCCGTCCGGGGCGACAGAGGGGCTTAAGCACGCAACTCCCGCGACCCACCCAAAAATCACGTCGCCTTCGTCGTTGGGCCGACCACTGGAGCAGCGTTAACTTGTCATCAGTGGTCGGCCCGACGGAATACCCCCTGTTGGGGTACCCTCCCATCGACCGACGTCCCCCCCTCGGGGAGGACGTCGGTCTTTCCTCACGCGGTCGGCCTCTCGGCGGGTGACGGACTAATCCCCGGTCACGTCACCCGCGGCCTCGGCTAGGGCGGCATGAGGCGCAGATAGTTGCGCCTGCGCCGCCCCAGTCGCCGGCGGCAGATCTCCTCATCGAGGCTGCGCCCCTCACGCAGGCGATCCGCCGTCTCCTTCCGCGAGATCACTGTCTCGCAGAAGGCTGCGACCGCGTCCCAATACCCGACGCTGTCGACCATCGCCCTAGCGATAGCCGGCAGCGTCAGGTCCGTACCGATGATTGCGACGAGTTCACAGCGCTGCACTGCCCAAGCCCCGCAGGCCTCGAGCGTATGGCGCGCCGTGTCCTCGTCGCAATCGCAGTGGTGGCAGGACGGTGTACTCTCCCTCCTAACGACCTTGTGCAGGTATTTGGCGAAGCACCCATGCCCCGTCAAAACCTGCACCAGTCGGAAGGAGAGCACCCCGTGCCGCCTCTCCAACCACTGCATCAGCACCGGCCGGAAGGCCTCCACGGTTCACACCCCGAACCGAGGCCTCTCCAGCCGGACTGCCCAACGGGCGATGACGTCTCGGCGGGCGTCGACGCGCCAGGCGGTGAGATCCCTTAACGAGACCACACCGCCCTCCGCTCGCACCCCCGTCACCCGCCGATATAGTCCGGCGAGCATCTCCGCCTCCAG
This sequence comes from Lymantria dispar, assembly GCA_032191425.1. NCBI lineage: Eukaryota > Metazoa > Arthropoda > Insecta > Lepidoptera > Erebidae > Lymantria > Lymantria dispar. Next base: position 15,843,024 of record CM063459.1, read on the forward strand.
GTCCCACGGGGGAGTCCCGGCCAATAGGCACGCTGCCTCCGTCGCCACCGTGCGGTATCCGCGGATGGCCCTGACCGCCGTGACCCTCTGTGGTCGCCACAGAAGGGCCCTAAGTCGGGCGGTCATGGACCCCGCCCACACCGGTGCGCCGTACAGGGCCATCGACCGGATGACCTCCGCGTATAGCCGTCGGCACGCAGCGCTCGGTCCGCCCACGTTCGGCATAAGCCACGATAGGGCGGACGCCGCGCCGACGAACCACCATCGCCCGTCGAGCACCAGGCCCAAGTACCTCATGTGGGCCCGGATGCTGATGTCGACCGAGTGGACGGTGATCGAGACGCCGATGGGAGGGCTCATAGTGCGCCCATGGAACAAGAGGGCCTCCGTCTTGTCCAGGGCGACCCTCAACCCCAGCGCTTCGATCCGCCTGACGACCTCCTTGGTACCAGAGGTCGCCAGGCTTACCGCCTCTTCTAGCGTCCCACCGCGGGCTGTGATATTATACTCCTACTACTTTATCAAACAAGATGCATTATTTTTCTTTATATTTAAGAATCCAGTACTTGCTGTGTGGTAGCGGCTTCGAATACTACCAACCCTTGCTTTGCTCGTGGGTGTCGTAAAAGACGACTAAGAGCCCTAGATTGACCCGGACCAACTCCATCTGGTACCATTTGGGTCAACGATTACATCCCCAAGGAGGGTTGACGTCAGGCAGGCGGCCGGTCATAAAAGTCATTGCGGAAATTTTTTGCAATATGTCAAAACAGATGACATATTGCGTCGACCCCAAGTAATTGGGATAAGAGCAAGATGATGATGATGATTTAAGAATCCAGTACCATAAAGTTTATAGGACTAATCCATCTATATTAGCTCAACAACATTCATATTAAACCTCCCTTGTAGCTTAGCCTTGTAGGTTATAACGTCGTATCCACCACGCTTGGTACGTTGATTGATGATTACGGTTGGAACTGTAAATTTACCGGTGAAGTGAAAATTAACAAGTGATCACATCGACATTTTATAATGATTTCTGATGTTTATGCGAGAATCATACATCCAGTCAGACATCAGTCCGCCCGTGACCATGAACGCTGTAAATGTTCGAAACGTTGGGCATTCAAAAATCAAATATAAACGCGATAAAATGCGTAAATTACCTAGATTTATTGACATTTTATTTTCAAGTCATTATTATATTATTATATGGAAACAGTACAGCTTATATAAGTTTCACTGCTAAGCTCGAGCTTCCTCCATTGGGAGGGAAATTGACCTACTATAACACGCTGATCAGACAGGTTGGTATAGGGTTTTATTTCGAGTTTTCCGTCTCTTACATAGATGTTACATGCAATAATCCTTTAGTCGTCTTTTACGACACCCACGAACAAGAAGGGGGGTGGTGAATTGTATTCTTACTCCGTCACTACACGGAACTCAAATTATTTATTAAACGAAATTTATATTCTAATTCAAATATTTAAATAGTCCTCCTAAAGTGGGTGATAATGACATAACTGTCACTTTTATCAGGCAGGCTTGCGAATCACAAAGTTTATAGTTAGACAAACTATATTTTTCTAAGAAATTTTAGTCATGTGAAAACGACCCTATTCTTGTTTAACTAAGAATAATTTCATACTCCGAATTTTCTTGCGAAAATATGTATAAGAGCTCTACAAAATTCTTTTCATTCACAGTATAAAGAAAAATGAACACTACTTAATGCAAATATAAAAAAAGTAAGATATTTTATATAACTAAACGAGTAGTTTTTATTTAGAACTAGCAGCGCCCTGCGGTTTATCTCGCAGTTCCTCTTCCCGTGCGAATATCCATATAAATAATAGCCTTTGTGTTATTCTGATATGTAAGCTATATTATTGTCAAGAGTCATCAAAATCTATTCAGTAGTTTTTACGTGAAAGAGCCACAAACATCTTCACAGCCTCACATACAAATTTTCCAGTTTATAATAATTATTCGTAGGATTAATTTCGCATACCTCAAAAGTGGTTCTAATTGACTGGAATTATATTTTAAATTTGGATAGGGTTATCTTAAATTGATCCATAATAGATATTATTTTATAGAAAAATAAAACTCCAAATGATATAGTTTTCGTGTGGTGACGGTATATGAATACAATTCACGACCCCCTCTTTTGCCCGTGGGTGTCGTAAAAGACGACTAAGGGTTGTAAATATGCATATAACATCTATGCAAGAAAAAAAAAACTCGAAAGAAAACCCTATACCAAGACGACTGTCCAGCGGGGTATAATAGGTCAATTTCCCTCCCATACTGGAGATATCTCGAGCCCAACGCTGTGAAGTACATGGACTGAAATAATGATGATAAAGTTTTAAAGCTTTTAAATTTTCTTAACTTTGCATTCATGTTTATCTGAAAAATACTTTCTTTAAAAATATATTTCCAAAAAAAATAACGAAATTTGATTCAATTTCGTAACTTAAATGTTCATAGTATTTGTGTGTATTTATTACGCCTCAGTTTAAAAATTATATATATTATTTTGTAATATATTTTATGAGCGTAATAAAGCTAATTAATATCAGAACTATAGGTAGTAACCGGACGTGACTTGTGGAGGGAGATAAGCTTTGGCGAGCCCAACATCAATCACACAATGACAAATTTATGTGATTCCGACATTGAATCTTGAATGGACGACAACGATACTATAGCTATAGGACATTGAGCTATGAGAATTAATCAAAAGCAGTTAAAGCTGTCTATTTTATATTATGCACTAGCTTTTGCTAGTACTTTGTACTTTGGGCTAACACTAACATTAACCTAACACTTTTGTTTACATAGAAGATGAAATTATTTTTTAATAATAGGATCCTGTTACATATGATTTTTGCGAAAATCTAGCCGTTTACGCAGCGGCAGCTCTCAAAAGGAAAAAAAAAACCCGATTTTGAAACATTCTTCATTAGCGCTCCGCTCCTATTGGTCTTAGCGTGATTATATATAACCTGTAGCCTTCTTCTATAAATAGGCTATATAACAATGAAAGAATTATTCAAATCAGACTAATAGTTTCTGAGATTAGCGCGTTCAAATAACAAACTCTTCAGCTTTTTAAATTAGTATAGATAATTCATCATTTATCTGCCCTTATCCCACGCTAAATGGGGTCGGCACAAGATGTTCTTACCTTCCATAGCCTCCTATGAGCCATCATATCTGCACTCACTGCTTTTATACGCATATCCTCATTCACACAATATATCCATCTCTTCTTGGGTTTCCAACGCTTTTAACGTCTATCCACAATCATAATGATAACACTCCTTGTCTCATGCCTTTAATCCCTCCTTATCACATGTCCATACCAAGATAATTTTGCGTTTCTAATCTTCTATATTACTAGTGCCACTTTCTACTTCTACTGCTATTACGCATAATAAGTACCCCAGACACAAACTAAAATAATAAAAAATTCAATACGTTCTCTTCAACAGAAATTATCAATTAATTGACATTTATAATTATTATACTGGCACGAGTGAGCACTTAGTCGACTAATACCATTATACCCATTTATCCATTATATCATTTTAGAAAAAAGCTGATACTCTTGCACTGCTGGACCGATATTAATAAAAACCGCATCGAAATTGGTCCATCCGTTTGAGAGCTACGATGTCACAGACGCACACACACAGACAGACAGACGTCGACGTCAAACTTATAACACCCCTCGTTTTTCGTCGGGGATTAAAAATACTAATAAAGCATCAAATGAAGGATTTAAAAGGCTGTCTGGTAGCGGCTACGAATACTACCAACCCTTAACGTTACTAGTAGGTGTCGTAAAAGATGACTACAAGTTTTACATCGACCCAGACCAACTCCATCCGATGCGAAATGATTAACAATTACATTTCCAAACATGACTGATGTCAGGCAGGCGCCCAGTCATAGAACTATTGTCATAACCTTTTGTTCTTTATGTACTGTGGAAAAAAGGACATATAGCGTCTTCGCCAAATAATTGAAACAAGATCAGGATTATGATGATGATAATGATGATGAATGAGTTAAAATGTATAGCTCAAATTAATAATGCAATGTTCTCTCCTTACATTGTCGTAAGAGTCGTAAAAACTAGATAAAGTAAGACTAGAAGAATTGGTGGCACACTCTTCAGAAACTTATAATAAGCCAAGCGTGGCGATTATGGCTATATAATCGAAGAGCTACGTGCAGTATTAAAGGATGATATTTAAATCCAATGAAGAAGGAGAAAGATAGAAATTATAGAACGCAATTTACCCCATTGTATTTGGACTCTTAGGAATATTCTTGAAGGGTACTATAGCTCGATTTTTTTAGTTTTTTATTTTTATTGCAAAGCGTGGCAAACGAGCAAACATTACACCTGATAGTAAGTGATACTGGCGCTCATAGTCCTTTGTTAGGCTGCTGCATTACCTACCGTGAAGAAATCTGCACGGTAGGAAATTCAATTTTGAAGGGAGTGTGAATGCATGAAATGAGGTTCGGAGATACTAAAAGCATCACCAAAACCCACCACACGTAAACACCCTCAGAAAGTTGGACTTTTGGCTCTCTCGCTCACCGAACGAAGAGTAGTAATAAATTGCTACTACTCAGAGTCGATTTTCTGCGAGAGTGTGGTACTAACCCGAACGGACCGGCCCGCGGCTTTAGACAGACAACTGTCAACAATGTGGTCCTACCACCGCCACATTGATAGAAACATTAATAATTTAACTATTAACAAACATTTCTAAATAAAAAGACTAATAAGTTACATGACATAAATCAATTAATAATAAAGGTTTTTAATTAAAAGCTCTAAAAATAAGAACAAAAAATTTAAATTAAATAAAACCCATTAATGTATTACAGAACTCAATTTATATGATATAAAAGCTTTATAGGAGAGGGAGATTTATCTGTGTAGATAAATAAAAATACCTAAATATGTAACTTGATCTTCACATCCTAAGAATAGTAATTCATTTTATGAAATAGATTAGTTGCGCAATGAGCTTTTGAAACATATCAGTTAGATAATGTAATACATTAAAATATATATACTTTCTTTTTATATTTAAAGAGCTTTTTAAAATTAAGTATTCTATTTTACATATTCTTCTTCTCGGCTCATATATGTGCCACTGCTAGCGGGAGCGTCCTCCATTATAGGAGAGAAATTAACCTACCACGGTGGTCAGACGAATTGGTATAGATTATTTTATTTCAAGATTTTCTTTTTTTATATTATATCATAATTTGACATTGGTAGACTAACGAGTAGGACCACAGTAGTGTTAGGACCACACTGTTGACAGTTGTCTGTTTACAGCCGCGAGGCGGTCCGTCCTGGGTAGTAAGACACTCTCACAGAAAATCGACGTCCAGTAGTAGCAATTTGTTACTGCGCTTCGTTTCGTGAGCAAGGGAGCCGGATGCCCAATTTTTTCAACAAAAACAATATAGAAAGTCTTATATTGCAACACCTACCATTCTACTAGTTGCATAATTATTCTCTTTAGCACATATATCAACTATTAATAGGCACATACCTAAGTAATTGAATATACAACACTGGGTCCAAATTCAGAGACAACTGTAATCAAAAATTGCTCGCGGGAGTCGTAACCCAAGTAGTCCTAACCTAAGTCAATTCCATCTGGTGTTTAGTCAACAATTACATTCCCAAAAAAGATTAACAACAGCCAAACAGGTGACCATCGCACTAATGTGAATACGTGAAAGTATACGTGAAAGTGTTACAAAGTGTACCATAAAGAATACGTGAAAGTGTTATGAAGATTATATTCGTCAAAATAAATAAAAAAAAGGAAATTAACAATATCTACATACCAGTGCAATCAGTGACAAGGAGTGATGTGTCTAAAATAAACAGTGTTTCTTAATATAATAGATAACTAATATATCAACAAAGCAATATAAAAAAGGGAAAAGAGCAAATACAAACTAATCTCATGTGACTCTCGAAATAATCATCAATATATTTTAAATAACACTGCTAATTGACAATAAACAAACCGTTGAGAAAAAATATTCAAATCACTTCAATTAAATTATAAAATATCGCCATCTATGTTGATGTATACGATACTAGGATACACAATTATATTGTCGATAAAGTAGTGCAAAGCAGTTTATTTATTGACTGGTTAACTATTTTGAACTCAAATAGTAAGCATTCGTGGTGTAGTGAGTAAAGCCTCGAATCAGAGTTCACATTGTTGAGCGATGAAGGTGCCGTAGGATCGATCCTCGGCTAAATCATAAAGCACTTTTTGTGAAGGAATAAAGCTAAATTGTAAACTCCACATTTTAAATATAGAAATATCCGACAAATAATTACAAAATATGGAGAATGATAACAGTTTAAGTAATAATATGTATGTAACATTAAGAAAAACACATAATAAGGCGTCTTCCTATAGCGATATTGGCATAATGAATGCATCAGATTCATCTGTATTTAACAGTACAGTGCAAAGTTTGCCCGATCACACCGAAAATTATGGAATGAATGATCTATTAGATAATTGTTCTTGCAGTGAGGTAATCTTACCTCACTACAAGAACAATTAACAATTGCCAATAATGAAAATACAGATTTAAAACGGGATTTGGATCGCTGTTAAAAGATAATCCAATTGTATAAAAATATTAGTTCTAAAGAAATATCTTCCATGAATACTACACCAAAACGTACTCGAGATCGAAAACTATATTTAAGCCCTATGACGATTAGCTCTGCAGATGCCACCATATAAACACCCAGTGCGGAGTAATAGTTCACCGAAAAAACCTAGTGAAGTATCTACAAAACAATTACAAAAAAATCACAACACAAATCATACCACTAACAATAAGTCAAAAGTATCTGAAAAAATAGTGCCCAATAAATAAAAAAGAAGATATGCATACTTAGTACTAATAATAAAAATAAAGTGCTAGCTATAGCAGAACATTCTTTGGGATCGGAATTTCGGTACTGTCACTACCTAACTCCTAATCGTACAATAGAATACATGTTGCGCGGAATCAAGGAAAAATTAATGAACTTTACCTTACAAGATTTCTGTATCATTTTGCTAGGAAGTGAAGAGTTTAAAAACACCAATGACTATGTAAATAGCATATTACACATTAGAACCACTCTACAAGAAATAAAGCATACGAACTTAATCATCTGTTTACCTACATATAAATATGACAGATATGCTACGCTTTTCAACTGGAGAGTAGAAAGTTTCAATAACATGTTATATCTAGACGCCATGACTCATGAACATATATACTTGTTAGATAGCAATCGGAATTTGTGTTGCGACTATAGTATGTTTTATCGAAATACAGGCACGTTGAACAATCATGGACTACATACTATATTTAAGGACTTACTGGTATTAATGACTGATATAATGGCAAATAATAATATAACAGAAACACAAGAATTGTACAATAAAAACAATACCGTGGACTATGATAATAATTTTTTTCTTGACTAATTATATTTATATTTTGCACCAAAATATTGCAGGTTTGTTGAATAAATCAGACGCACTAACAGTATGTATACACGAACTTCTGGAAAATCACATAAAAGTGGATGTGTTATGCATCTCTGAGCATTTTATGTTGACTGACGAAATAAAGCAACTGCACTTATCTAATTTTATACTAGCAGCGTTTTACTGTAGAGAGAAAAGCAAAAGAGGGGGTGTGTGCATCTTTGTAAAGAAAGGGTATGACTGCAAAGAAATTAAAAGTGTAGCAAAGTTATCAATGGAGGGAGTAATCGAATGTTGCGCAATGGAGTTAATAAATCTTAAAGTTATTTTTGTATGCATATATAGAGTTCCTAATGCCAGTAATATAAATTTATTTTTTGATAAACTGAAAATATTGTTGAGTCTTCTAACAAAAAAAAAAATACAAGAATTTAGTCGTAGCCGGTGATTTTAACATTGACATTCTTAAGACGAGCAGGCAGTCCTGCGAATTCGAGTGCATCTTACTAAATGCTAACCTAAAACTATCTTTAAGAGAACCTACGCGTGTCGTGAGCCAAACATGCATAGATAATTTTGCTCATGACTCTACACAAGCTTGTAAGACAATGGTATTGGATTTTGCTTTATCAGATCACACCGCTCAATTATTATGACTCCCCGTCATGAAGGTGTGTATATTGAAACAGTGGCAGAAAAACATACGAGACTATTCTCTGGACTATGTAGAGAAATTTAGATCTTATATTGGTAGCCTCTTGTTTTCTAATATATATGAAACTAATGATCCTAATGTAGCGTACCAGAATTTCAATGAAATGTTTCTTTTAATGTATAATCTGTGTTTTCCAATTAAAACAATCACACTTAATGCTATAAAGAAGCCCACGTGGATTTCACGTGGTATAAAACAATGTAGTAGGAATAAAAGAAGGCTATTATGGCAATATAGATTAAGGTCAAATTACAGTAATAAAGTCAAGTTCAAAAGTTATTCCAAATTGTTGAGAAAAATAATTAATTTAACAAAAAAAGCACAAAACAGTTATAAGATAAAAACCTCTGAAAATAAGTTAAAAGCTACATGGAAAATAATAAATGAAGTCAAAGTTAATACACCAAGAAATATCATATCTTTAGTTAAATACAAAAACACTAGCTATACTCATCCTCGGGATATTGCCTTCGTTTTTAATAAATATTTTATAGAAAAAATACAGGCCAGAAAAAACACTGGAAAAAACACTACATCACTTATCTCGACAAATTTAAAGTCAATGTTTATGCCCCCCTGTACGCCTTTCGATCTTAATAGAGCTATCAAGTCCCTTAAAAATACGAATAGTGTGGGTTATGATGACGTTGCCACTAAAATAATTAAGGCAGTAGCGAACGAAGTATCTAACCACTTAAGTTACATTGTTAACCTCTGTATTACTGAAGGCATATTTCCAGAGGCTCTAAAGTTATCCATAATTAAGCCCTTACACAAAAAAGACAATAGAGAGTTAATAGAAAATTATAGACCAATTGCACTTTTATCTAATATAGGGAAAATTTTTGAAAAAATCATTTATAATGCAATTTATACATATATAGAAAAACAAAATATCTTATCCGAAGAGCAACATGGGTTTAGAAAAAATAAAAATGTTAACATGGCTATTTATAATTTTCTACACAACGTCATGGTAAACGTCGATAAAAGAAATCCTGTCTCTGCTATCTTCTGTGATATGACACAGGCGTTCGACTGTGTTCAACACAGCATCCTATTACATAAAATAGAAGCATATGGCATTAGAGGAAACATATTTAACTTAATCAAATCGTATTTAAAGAATCGGAAACAGATCACCGAAATTTGTAATATAAATACAATAATGAGGAGAGAAGATATTTTCAGATCCGATGAACGTGACGTTATTTGTGGAGTGCCTCAGGGTAGCATTTTGGGACCCCTATTATTTAATCTATATATTAACGACTTGCCTAAAGTAAGGAAAAATCCCATGACACTATTTGCGGATGACTGCACTGTAACAATAACTTGTAATGATAGAGATTCATATGAACAAGATATTAATAATTCCTTGACATCGATTATAAACTGGTTACACGATAATAATTTAAATATTAATTTTAACAAAACTAAAATAATACATTTCAGTCAACGTAGACAAACAAGAACTAATTTCAATATTCAATATAATGACATAAATATTAATGAAGTAGATAATATAAAATTTCTTAGACTTATTATTGACAAACAAATTAATTGGAAAACACATATCGAATCGGTTACCACGCGTTTAAGTTCGTCGGCTTATGCCTTATATAAACTGTCACGAGTCCTCAATACTGATGCTTTACTTAATGCCTATCATGGATTGGTTCAGTCAGTCCTACGATATGGAGTTATATTCTGGGGAAATAGTACCGATAATACTATAGCACTCAAGGCTCAAAAGCGTTGTATAAGAGCCATGTTTAATATTGCAAGAACTGACAATTGTAAACCATATTTTAAGAAGTACAATATCTTAACGCTTCCCTCGTTGTATATATATGAAACTGCTATGTTTGTCAAGTCAAACTTAAATTTATTTGCGCGAGTGGCAGACACTTATCCAAGAAACAGACGAGATAATAGTAAGCTTTGTTTACATGAATCCAAAACAGCATTAATGACAAAAAGTATTTTCTGCATGAGCCCAATTGTTTATAATAAATTGCCAAAATCATGGAAATAACTAAATAAAATAGCATTTGGTAGGAAACTTAAGCAATTTTTAACTGAGAAAGTTTATTATAATGTTACACAGTTCTTATTGGATAAAGAAATGTAAATATGTATAGCTGGTATTTAAAATGTTAATATTGTTATATATCCGCATGACTAATGACTATGTTTTTAATTCTAATTAATTTCTGTATCTGACATTTATTACAATTAATTTATTACAATTAATTCATTACAATTAATTTATTACAATTAATTACAAATAACTTATACACAAATTTGTACGCCTTAACATGAGGCTGAACATGACTGGACTTTGTACACCATGTAACATCTTGCATTAATGTGTAAATTACCATGTTCAAACAAATAAATATTATCTTATCTTATCTTATAAAAGAAAGTCGTGTTAGTTACACTATTTATAACTCAAGAAAGGTTGTACTGATTTGGCTGAAAATTGGTGGGCTTAGAACCAGGAGACGGACATAAGATACTTTTTATTCCATTCGATCGCGTTCCTGTATGACGTGATCACGTGACATAACATGTCAAAGAGATAACAAAACGCAAATGACAGCTAAATGTAATTTTATCTAGGATATTGGATAGGAAGTTGATAATTATAATTTTGCCCGAAATCAATAATCAGTAATTTGTACTCTCTTTGAATCATCATTAACAATGCCGCGACTAAGACGATCGAATCTTTCCCGACAAAGCTGTAATGGTTCTTCCATTAGAGACTATATTTTCGAAAATTTAGAAAATATATTTACCAAAAAAATTATGGCGGTACGAAGTTTACCGGGTCAACTAGTAAGTCCTATAAAACAAGATAATTTGTTGAGTTGAACCCAAGTAATTGTGATAAGAGCAGGTTCATGATGATATTGTATAGAAATCAAATTATGATACAATATTATAACAACATATCACAAATGATTCACTAAAAGAATATGATGTACGAGAAGGGGTTATGTATAGTAGATATGATCAGATTACATTACAGCTTCCCTTAGCAAATATACATTTGCACTAATGTCGAGGTAAATATGAAATATGAGATGGCAGACAAAAACTGTGGATTGATTTACCGAGCCGTCGGTGGCCGGATCTCTGGGAGATAGGGACTTCCGTACTATACAGATATGTTACACATCAGGGTTGCTACAACTAAGTTATCTTATTTCTACAATATCAATTATTTCACATGAATTAAGAATTAGAATATGATAGAATTATTTAAAAGCTAAAGTTTTAATAAATATTTTATAAGCCATCTCATATGTTTTTTTTAAATTCTTGCATTATTTCTATTCAATTTGGACTACTGACACCTTGAAACTTTGGAAGTGACACTAATTGTCAATGTCAGCTTCTTAAAATACTTTTTTCATAAATAATTATTAATCGTCCGGATACTGATATTAAACTGTAAAACAATTTCACTACTTTAAAACTTAAGGTCACTCTGTATCAAAATAATATATTGTAGTTAATTATATTATTAATATAGTCACCGAACCTCACACACACACCTCTTTCACTTCCTTCACGTTAGGAAGTGGCCTAGCAAAGGCCCATGAGCAGCAGTATTACTTGCCACCTTTTTTAGCTCGCCTAACACCAAGAGCAATAAAAAAAAAACATCCACCATCTTACCAAGGAAGAATGAGTACGCCAGTCATGCAGATTGGGGATAGTAATTAGTGATATAAATTCCACAAAATAATGCCGCTGCCTATTCTCCTAGATGCCCACTTAGGCGATTTTTACAACTCTCATGTAAAAATAAGCTAAGGCGACACATTGTATTCGTAATCCATTACCATATGAGGTAGTTTATTACTTTATACACATCTAAAATCAATGTTAATAATAGACAAACAAAACCAATAGCATCAAACAATTTGCAAGCGAATTGATTTTGTTTGCAACTTTAAAGAGGCATCCCTACTACTTACACGAATGACCGGCTGATACGATTGCTATTTGAATCAATCCAATTCCGTCCATATTTTATTTGGGCGTGAGTTCATTATCCAACGTGCAACGTAGAAGTGGATTGAAATATCGGAGTCGGATCACATCGTAAACCGACCAGGTAATTTTTCATATTTCATGAACATATTTCGTGTGGTACAGAAATGTCAACTGTGTTATTATTGCCATGTATTTTATTAGACTTTAGACGGAATATTTTATCACAAGAGCAATATTTTAATGTATATATTAAAAAACGTATTTATAATTCAAATCTCTCTCTCATCTACCTCCCTGCCAGGGTCTTTATTATTGTAGGTCATGTCCTATTTAAAAAAATCCGATGGGTCAACCAAAGAGCCTCCCATCGTGTTAATGCATGGACTGGTCAACAAAGACCTTGACAAAATCTATGCTACGCTTCGTAAAATGATCTGAGTCAGGGTGTAATTTGTATCAAATAATTGTGAAGTCTCTGGCCATACAAGAACCTTAGTCCAGGGTGTTGTCTGTATTAAGAATAACTTTTCAGGTTATCATATTTTAATTTTGCATCTAGAGTAATTTATCTTAAGATTGTTTATAGCAAGTAAAGAAAAAGAAATCTTTGTAATGATGGCTGCATACAAAAAAAAACGTGATTCCAATAAATTTTTGCAACTCGATGAAGATTTCTAACTTAGATATAAAAAGATAATCTCAATATTATTATCGTCGCAAGAGTGTAATGAGATTCAAGGTTTAAATCTCGAGTTAGGTAAAATTTGTGTCATAAAAAATTTAATTAATTGCTAGCTCAAAATATTGTGCCTCGTAGGTGGTGATACACTCCCTCTATTAAATATGTTTTACACTTAAACGGTCAGATATGGTCAGATGTGGACGTCAGATTTGTTTTTTCTGATATCAACTAGAAACTAAAAATAAATTGATGATAATAAGTATTATCATCATCATCGCAGCCTATATACATACGTCCCACTGTTGGGCTCGGGCCTCCTCCACAGTGGGAGAGAATTTGACCTAGTATACCATGCTGGTCAGACGTGTTGGTATAGGGTTTCATTTCTTGTTTTTCTTTTCTTGCACAGATGTTATGTGCATATTATATCCCTTAGTGGTCTTTTACCACATCCACGGACAAGATAGGGAGTGGTGAATTGTGTTCTTACTCCGTCACTACACGGAAATAAGAATTATAGCAAGCATTATAACTATAATATTTCTTTTAAGGATTGAGATTTGTCCTAAGAATTATTTCACCGCCAATTTTAGTTTTATCACAATGAGCATCGTAGGGAGGTGTTATAAGAATACAGTTATAATAAGTTAGAATACAGTTAGTTTAAGTTGTCACTAGAAGTGTGGGCAGCGTCTCTATCCTGGAAAACGTATCTCTATGAGACCGCCAAATTACTAACCAAGCCTGACAATTATGTCCATTCATTTATCGGGGAACCCTATGTTTAACAGTGGCAGACGGCTGAACTGAACTGAAGATTATCACAATATTATCATAAGTAGGACTAGGTTCTCTGGGGACTCATCATCATTATCTCAGCCTATATTTGTCCCACTATTAGGTTCAGACCTCCTCCATAATGAGAGAACAATTGACCTACTATTCCGCGCTGGTCTTTCGCGTTCTCTTTCCAATGGTGGAGAGTACTTGGTACATTGAGTTATGAAGTCTAAAATATTCTGTTCACTACAACTATGTTAAAAGATAAAACTATTTTATTGACACTTAGCTTAAATTTAGATATTACAGTAAGTCGAATGAAATATAAAGGTATATGTTGGTGGTTTTAAGTCAGTTCATAACAACCTTCTCTTGATATGGCTTTGAGCACCCACATGACAATATTTTTGTATAATGTAAAGGAATTTTCCTAATGTGGGTGTAATTTATGTCCATAAATTTTATGTTCGAAACTCACGTTTCAAAGATCTATTTTATTAGTGCTGAGAGACGACTTTAAAAATGTAGATATTACATATAAATAATTTCAGACTATAAATCTTATAGGTATCATCATCATCGTCATTGCAGCCCACATACGTCCCACTGTTGGCCTCAGGCCTCCTCCACAAAGGGAGGGAATTTAACCGACTATACCGTGCTGATCAGACATGTTGGTATAGGGTTTCATTTCGAGTTTTCCTTCTCTTGCACAGGTCTAATGTGCATATTAGATCCCTCAGTCGTCTTTTACGACATCCACGGGTAAGATAGGGAGTGGTGAATTGTATTCTTAATCCGTCACCACACGGAATATATAGGTATAGACCACTGTATTAACTAGACACTTTTATTTTGAGTTTTCTTTTTTCGTGTTTAAAATCATTATGCATATATACACATACAGTATTCCTGTAAATAGAGTTAATCTTCATAGTCTTCAGTTTTATAGTTATATAGTTTTTACGCTCAATAATCTATTCTTTATTCCTACATCATCGCTTGTAGCGTCAGTGGCAAGAAGTTGTAGTATGATACTGACCTTTTTGATACTTTTGCGATGTGACCCGAACCTTTGCAAGCAACGCACCGACGCTTACCCATCTCACCCATTAATCACTTGCCCTATTATTAGAGCAACTGTTGGAAGCTTGTAAATACCCACACCCTTAAACTATCGGTGTCAAGGCGATAACTGTTTGTTGATTGAACCGTTTCAATGTATTCTGCTAACTAATTGAATGACCAATATATTTCAGGTCATTTAAAGACGAATACCGATACTATCTGGTTACTATTGTGTTAAATTGTATTGATTTGCTGAATATGATGAATTGTTAGGATATAACTGTTTGTTGTGCTTTAATTATTTATGCTTTAATTCTGGAGAGGATACTTTAGTAGATCTAAAGGACTTCTACATGCAGCGGGTTGCTCCCTTCCCTACAATGCGGTTGAGGGGTAATGGCTGATCTAGTAATGAATTCTTGATCATTTGCTGCTTGAAAGATCTGGTCCAGCCTTATTTTTTTTTCTTCTTCCTATTTGTATTATATTAAAAATAAAGATATATATATATATATATACTGTTTCGAAGAGCATGACACTGAAGCTATCATATTAGCCTTATATAAAAAAATTATAAAATGATAGTTCACTGAGTTTCTTGCCGGATCTTCTGAGCTTGTAGCCGTGTTCTGATCCGGTGGTAGGTTATTGGATTGTTTCAAACGATGTGTAAATTTGATAATATGTAAGAGCCTTTAAGAGACTTATGCAGAATATATAATTTGATTTGATCTTCACATGAAGTGGCTATGGACGATTAAAGCTAACAAATGAGTTATATAGGTTTAGGTGGGATTGAGGTGCATTTATTGTACATTTTTAGTACAATAGTTTATTCTTTAATAGTATTAGATTTCTATTGCCTGGGCTTTCATTTTCGTTTTAGAATCCCTTAAGAACAAGTACTTCTCGTACATAATAATAATTTCTGTGTGATGACGGAATAAGAATATAATTCACCATTCCCTATCTTGCCGTGGATGTCGTAGAAGACGACTGAGAGATATAATACGCATATAAATTCTATGCAAGAGAAAGTAAACTCGAAACAAAGCCAACTAACCTGTCTGACCAGCATGGTATAGTAAGGTCATTTTCCGTTCTACTGTGTAGGAGGCTCGAGCTCAAGAGTGTGATGTATTTGAGCTTTTTTTTTTGGGACTAATCCCACCACACATTCCCACCATTGTAACTCCTATAAGCCGGGATCCACAATGGTCTCCATAAATGACACCGAGGTTTGACCCTCAGGCAGTCCCGGGATATGATTTTAATTGTCTTGGGACCCGCAACAAATTTAATTAGAAAAGATTAAAGAGGAGGAGTTGGAAAGAGAGATTCCACTTCCCTCTTAGGCAAAGCGGGAGACAGGAAAACAGAATGACTAGTCAGCCAATAAGTAAAGAGGTTTACAGCTACGATAAACGCAGCAGTACTGCTCCACGGATACGGATACACCGTGTATATGAGCTATGATAATGATGATGATGACATAATCACAAGAGGTATTACATATTCAAAACTATTTTAATGATAACCTATTTAATATATACTATTGCCTATATAATATACCTACTATCTCTACTAGTACCTTTATAAGTCTCCCTCAGGACATGGCGACGCCCTTGAGAACACAAAAACTTGATGAAATTAATAATAAAACGCCTTTTATATTTTTCTTTGCAATAGTAGTTTTATACAAAAAAAATATGTTAACAGATATTATACAGGTTTGAATTGTTTACGAATAATTATTACTTTATAGAATTAACGTTGTAGGTATAGTTATGTGATTATTCCAATATGTGCCTTAGTAATATTGGGAACCTTAGACATGGGCCTGCGTATCCTTATGGTAAAGACGGTAATAACCTTTTTCGCTAAATATGTACACAGTAGTTATGAATTGGACTAAATTTTTGAATGTATTCAAGAAAACCCAAACACTTTTTTATCCACCAGGTCTTCTCATTTTATTTTACCGCTAACGATTCAAATACAACTAAACTAGCACATATTGTTTAAGTTTGGTGCGATAATATTATTTGTATGTAAATCGGAATTTGTATCAAAATATTAACAATCTACTACGTAATTTTTATAAGATACATTTTATCTGAAAAAAAATATTAGCAATTAAATGTTCACATCCAACAGAGTGTGATGTCAGCATCATATTGAAGGATCTCGTTGACCCGCCCTCTTCATTCTTGGACCTCCTTGACCCGCTACATCTCCAAGGTTCCTCCGTCAAGAAGTCCTTGGTATCGCCCGGCAGCTTTGTGTTTTTTTAATTCCAAAAATATATCGAATCGAAGTAAATATTTATACTTATATTTACGTACTTAATGAAGTAAAAATTTCTATAGGCAAATTTGGAGGGTCAGTTGATTCATGTAAGTCGTCACAGACATGTTCGTGTGATTTGTTAACCCTAAAATTATGTTTGCAGCTACGTGAATGTTACCATGTCGATAGATGTCAGACCCAGTATGTAAAAAGCTTTAAGTTACAAATTTTAATTCAAGATTAAATAATAATTAATGTGAATCATCATCATCATCATTGCAGCCTATACGTCCCTCTGTTGGGCTTGGGCCTCCCCCACAATGGGAGGAAATATGACCTACTATACCATGCTGGTTAGACATGTTGGTATAGGGTTTCATTTCGAGTTTTCCTTCTCTTGCACAGATCTTATGTGCATATTATATCCCTTACTCGTCTTTTACGACATCCTCGGGTAAAATAGAAAGTGGTGAATTGTATATTTACTCCGTCACCATACGGCAATTAATATGAATATTCAAAAATAACAACAGTTTGTTCATAGTTTTAAGTTTACACTTTTGTCAGCAGTTCTTATGACTGCTTTGTGTTCTTTTTTATTAACGCCATTACTGACCAGGATAATTAAAACGTATTTACAATAGGTATGGATTCAAACCCTAATGGCAATGATTTTCGTTCGTAAACGAGTTATTTTAAATGACCTACCATTTTTAATGCTAAATTTGAACAATTTAGATAATTGCATCGTGATCGCTTAATAAAATGATAACTGAGAAGTTAAAGCATTGGATGGGAATAATGTGTACATGTTGCCCGATAGATGGCGCACGTCTCCCTCGATGACTACAATCAAATCAAATAATTTATTCTGCGTATGCCCCTTAAGGCCACTTACAATTTTCACAAGCTGAGAAGATCCAGCAAGAAACTCAGCGGGCAGTCATTTTTTTTTTCATCTTTTACCTCGTTTTGGGTCAATCATCATTATCTCGGGTCATATATGTCTCACTGTTGGGCTCCAGCCTCCTTGATGCCCCACAATGAGAGGGTAATTGACCTACTATACCACGCGCTTCAGTATTATTATAGGGTATCTATTTCGAATTTTCCTTCTCTTGCATAGACGTTATATACAAATTATATACGTTACTCTTCTTTTACGACATCTACGAGTAAAATAGGGGTTGATGAATAATATCATTACTCGGTCTCCTCATGGAAGACGACAATATGAGTGGCAAATTATAGGAATTCCTCTCGCACACGCTCCCGCCTCCTTTCGTGAGATGACTGCCTCACAGAAGGCGGCGACCGCGTCCCAGTTCCTGATGCTGTCGAGCATCTCCCTAACGATGGTCGACAGCGCAAACGCGATAAAATCCGTAAAGAAATTTTATTTATAATGTCGAATACTCGCGAAAAACCAAATATCATTAAAAAAAATAAAATTCCTTAAACTAGATCGCAGCTGAACTTATTGCCACCAGTCATAAATCTACATCATCCAGAAAGCAACTCAAATACACGCAAAAAAATCTTAACAAATTATTTGGCCGTTTAGGTTGAATTCAATTACATACACGTACAGATTAATTATATACATAAATATAAAAGCTTCATAATTTAAAAATTTCCGAGTTTGCTTGTAACATAATTAGTATGTCAACGAAAAAGTCATCAAAGATTCCACAATATATATTCAATCATTTATTAATTTCGGCCCATATGTTGGGCTCGAGCCTCCTCCACAACAGGAGGAAAGTTGATCTTACTATATTATGCTGGTCAGACAGATTGATATAGGGTTTTATTTCGAGTTTTTCTTCTCTTGCATAGATGTTATATGCGTATAATATCCCTTAGTCGTCTTTTATGACAACCACAGCCAAAATAGGAGCGAATTGTATTCTTACTCCGCCACTACACGGAATGGTATATATGTGTTTGTAATTCGAGCTTCAAAATTACAGTACTACTCTAATTGGTCGTCGTAAATAGAGACCCTATAGATGGCGTGATAAAAGGTTTTCGCTTGTGACGAGAATATGAACGAAAAATTGTTGAAGAATTGTTGCTGCTATTGATATTTGAAGCTCCATAGTAGCTTAATTGAGAAAGCAATTGGAACAGATTGCCAATAAGTGCAGGCTCACGTCCTCTTTTTATACTTCATACATATATTTTATTTTATGGATATTTAGCAAGTTAAATGTTACAACAATAAAAACTATTCAACTATTCACAAATTAGTTTAATAAATAAGCCTAACATGTTATATGATTGATAGATAAAAAAATATATTACATAACTTAACCTTAATTAACTTTTCTTAACATAACTTAACTTTTCCGTATGGTGACGGAGTAAGAATACAATGCACCACTCCCTATCTTGCCCGTGGATTTCGTAAAAGATGACTGGGGGATATAATATGCAAATAAGGGAGGAGAGACGGAAAACTTGAACTAAAACCCTATACCAACCTGTCTGACCAGCATGGTACAGTAAGGTCAATTTCCGTCCTACTGTGAAGGAGGCTCGAGCTCAACAGTGGGACGTATATGAGCTGAAATGCTGATGATGAACTTAAAATGTTTTTGCATATACTACAATAGAATGATATTCAGATATAGAAATATAGTGTATTGTATACTATATTTAGTACACTAGCCTTAGCCCGCGACATTGTCCATGTGGAAATTATGAGTGTCGTTGTTAAATAAGATTTACATAATTTGTGTTGCAAAGTAAAAAAATCACTTATTTATAGTAGCTTATGTGTCTAAATATTTGAAACGATTCTAAAAACATTTTATCCCGTTATTTGGGGGGTTAAGGGCCTTAGACAAGACGGAAGCCCTCTTGTTCCATGGGCGCCGCATGAGCCCTCCCATCGGCGTCTCGATCACCGTCTGTTCGGTTGAAATCAGCATCCGGGCCATATGAGGTATTTCGGCCTGGTGCTCGACGGGCATTGGTGGTACCGGGAGCATTTCCGCAGGCTCGCTCCACGGCTCGTCGGCGCGGCGTCCGCTCTATCGTGGCTTATGCCGAACGTGTGCGGACGGTGATCGAGACGCCGATGCCGGCGACGTGCATCGCGGGTGGGTTGCGGGTGTACGTACTTACGCCCCTCTGTCGCCCCGGATGGAGTGGTGTGAGGAATGCGCCGACTGCAAACTACCCTAAAAAAAATAACGGATACTACGCGGCAGAAACTGTAGGAATTTACTCGTAATATACAAATTTATATGAAGTATTGGAGTACTATGTAGTAATTGAATGTAACTATATTATAAAAATCTTTATTTTCTTGGCATCATAAATTAAAATAGCACGTACATTGAATAAAAAATACAATAATTTTAATATACTGGGTTTTTATGAATACAATCTATCTCCCAAGCGGTAATGAGAAACTATAAAATAGCAATTAGCAAAGCAATTTAATAAAGTATATGGCGCGGCGTGTAATTTCGCATGATGTAATATTCACCTACAGAAAATTGTTAGCTTCACAGTTGGCGAAAATGTTTGGAATATTAAGAAAAATATTTTTTTTTAACAGTACAAATTATATTCATAATAAAATATTTAGACGTTGTAATAATTGATTCATAGCAATTACTCCTATTATTTGAAAGCTAATCTTTGTGTACACGTATATTATTTTTACCTGGTCTTTTTATCATACAATAAAATTTATATCTTGATTTTTATATAGGCTTATCATAAAATATAATCTTGTTACAATTTTTTGAATATAATGATGATTTTTGTACTTGCAATACGCAAAAACTACAAATTAGTATTGAAAACAGTTTTAACTGATGTATTGCTGGAGTTTTAACTTCCTTGCTGTATGCACGGGCCAGCACATAGGCCGGGCCGGCCCCGATATATCGAACGCCCAGTTCGATGTCCGGAATAAGGGTGTTCGACGATCGCAGCTTTGCCCTGAGGGCTATGGTAATAGAGGCAGTCATCAGCACAGAGGTGCGGTTTGCAATGTCTATGAACATAATCTGGCACCGTAATCCACCCACGTAGCACCTCGCCGTCGTCATTTGGCCAACCACTGAGAGTGCAGAGTTCCTCGACTTCAGTGGTCGGCCCGACGGAATACCCCGAGGGAGTAGTACCCTCTCCCGTCGAAGTTCCATTCTCGGGACGCCGATCGCCGTCGCGAGGCTAACCTCTCCGCGGGTGCCGGACTAAATCCCCGGTCCGGTCACCCGAAGAAACATTTTACTTAAAACATTTTATCATCTAGAATAAAAATCTCAAAATAATAAATATTTAAATAGCAAAGCAGCTGGTGAATGTAGTTTTAAATTAAACTAGGCGTTAAGTATAAAAATATAAAAAATACTATATCACAAATTTTGCGTTTAAAACAAATTTGGCGGCAACAAAAGAGGTCTAAAATCTATAGTTCATCATCAGTTTCCTGTGAGGTAAAAGCAAATAATAGTGCAAACACTATGTAGAGAAAATTGCTGTCAACTGCAAATAAATTTCAAACAGGTTTGGTAACAATCGCCTTATGTGCTTCAACATGGATTAATACCTCGGCTATTCTCCTAAAATATGAGCTTTAATTTAATCGACTTCATTTTGCAACGAATATGCTTTTAAAGTAATTCAATAATGGAGAAAAGCTAAAGATTTATTTTCGTACGTGGTTATACAACTTTTTAAATAAAACTACTTTACGGATTTTATCGCGTTTTTTTTAATTTTTGATTACCTGACGTTTCGAATACTTTACAGCGTTCATATTCGGCGGACTAAGAGGTCTCACATTCAAGAAGTCATCGTTATTACAGAATATTTTATAATTATTATATATTTTATTTTATATTTTCTGTTTCGGTTGAATTATATTTTCGGTTCATTGCTGTGTGGTAGCGGCTACGAATACTACCAACCCTTGCTTTCCTCGTGGGTGTCGTAAAAGACGACTAAGAGCCCTAGATTGACCCGGACCAACTCCATCTGGTACCATTTGGGTCAACGATTACATTCCCAAGGAGGGTTGACGTCAGGGAGGCGGCCGGTCATAAAAGTCATTGCCGAAACTTTTTGCAATATGTCAAAACAGATGACATATTGCGTCGACCCCAAGTAATTGGGACAAGAGCAAGATGATGATGATGATTTTCTGTTTCGGACAATCAAAAATCAAATACAAATGCGATAAAATCCGTAAAATAGTTTTATTTAAAATGTGTAATACTCGCGTAAACATCCGAAGTCATTTAGTAATACAACTTTGTAAAAATTATATTGGACATATTAAAAACCAGCATGAAATTTAAAAGTGGTTCTATGAAGTTGTACACGCAATACCTTTTGTTCAAATCAAACTAAAGTGTACTGGTATATACATCATTAACCCGCTCTTATCGACGTAACATGTATCCATCGCATATATTGAAATAGTTATTGGTAATAGTTATATGGCCGGACATCTACCTGACTCCAACCCTTCTTAAGAATGTGATTGTTGACCCAGGTTGATATAAAGCTTTTATTTTTCTCTTACGACAATTACAAGCAAAGTAATGGTAGGTAGTATTTGTGGACACAACTCAAGGAACTCTGCATCGGTGGTCGGCCCAACGACGTAAGCGACGTGCTATAGGGTACCACCTACGGGCCGCGCGCCGCCACTCTATCGCCCCGGACGAAGCCGGGTGCCAGGTGCGGTTACGGTAGCCCACCACAAAAAAAAAAATATTCGTGGTCGCCACCACAGAGCATTTCTTGCTTGTACATATTAATGTGTTTGATCATAATCTCAGCTCATACGTCTTTCTATTGGGCTCCAGCCTTATCCACAATAGAAGGGTAATTAACCTACCACGCTAGTTAGACGGGTTTTATAGGCTATTATTTCGACTTGTACTTCTTTTACATAGATGTTATCTGTATATTACATCCCTTAGTTAATTTTACTATACCTACGGGTAAGGGATGGGAGGGTAAACTGTATTCTTACTCCGTCATCCACGGAATATTGATTAATAATTGAATTTGCGGGTGACTGGACCGGGGAGTTAGTCCGTCACACGCCGAGAGGCCAACCGCGTCACGACGACCAACGTCCCCGAACAGCGGGGGGCGTCGGTTGAGGACAGGGTACTCCTCAGGGGTATTCCGTGGGGCTGACGACTGACGACAAGTTACCCTGCACCGGTGGTCGGCCCAACGACGATGGCGACGAAGTGTCACGAGTGGAATACGAGGCAGCGCGCCGCCCCTCTGTCGCCTCGGACGGAGCTGGGCGGCGGATGCGCTGACGTAGCCCGCCCAAAAAACAAATAATAATAATTGAATTTAATACTTTATTTCATTATTATTTATATAGTAATAATTGAATTTTAAGGTTCCTTTAATTGATATTGTAAATTGTGTTTGGCAATAAATATTTTAATGCTCCGGTGTATAAAACAGTAATGCTATGAGATACGTAATCGATCTAAATATGGTTTTGACATACTCCAAAATTTGTCAAGCCAAAATACCATTACAATAGATAACTAAAAATTTACATGTAATAACAGAGTAAGAATACAATCCACCCCTTCTATATCATTCAATCAATTAAAGGAAAAGTTGAAAAATCCTATACCAATCTGACCAGTGTGGTATAGTTGGAAAATTTCGTCCTATTTTAGAAGAAGCTAGTTATGAGCCGATATTATGAGCTAGTTAGGATAAACTGAAAAATACCTGGTGCAGTGCTGTTATAATTATCAGTTTTATATTTTATTTTTTATTACATACTGTGGCAAACGTGGAAACAGTACACCTGATGGTAAGTGTTGCTGCCGCTCATGGACCTTTGCAATGCAGCTGCCTAACGCGAAGAAAGTAAAGGGAGTGTGAATGCGTAGATTCGGTGATACTAAAGGCATCACTAAAACCCATCACACGCAAACACCCTCAGAAGTGTAGGAGTGGTAGGACCACACTGTCGACAGTTATCTGTCTACAACCGCGGGCCGGTCCGTCCGGGGTAGTACCACACTCTCGCAGAAAATCGACGCCTGAGTAGTAGCAATTAGTTACTGCGCTTCGTTCGGTGAGCGAGAGAGCCAGGAGCCCAACTTTCTGAGGGTGTTTGTGTGTGGAGGGTTTTGGTGGTGCCCTTGGTGTCACCGAACCTCGATGCACGCATTCGCACTCCCTTCACTTTCTTCGCGGTGGGTAGCGGCCTTGTAAGGGTCCATGAGCGTACCATCAGGTGTACTGTTTGCTCGTTTACCACCGCTAGCAATAAAATAAAAAAAAAAAGAAAGTTGAGCTGCTCGCTCTCCCGCTCACCAAACGAAGCGTAGTAACAAATTGCTACTACTCAGACGACGATTTTCTTCGAGAATGTTGTACTATCCTGGACGAACCAGCTCGCGGCTGTAGACAGACCACTGTCAATAGTTTGGTCTTCTTCTTCTTCTTGTTTAATGGCAATGAGCTACAATAATATGAGCTATTAGTGCCAGTGTCGAGTTATTATATTGATTATCCACGTCTTTTGTCTTCGTCTTTAGTATTCGTCTTTTAGTCAGTGGTTAGCAATGATTTGGGGCTGTTGATCAAATCATTGCCTCTGGGAATTTTGGCAGAATGTGAAAATGCATGCAATTTGCTATTATATCGTATTCACTACATTTCAACATTTTATCGACATTATATTACATAGAATACCAGTAAAATTATTCAATGTAACACTGTATAACACTAAAATAATGAAAAAAATATATAAGCGCTACATGACATTTTGACATTCGCGTTAAAAGTCTGATAGTGTGGTCCTACCACTACGAAAATAATGACAATATAATGACACAATATATAATGACAATAGCTACAAAATTATATATTTAATCTTCTATAATAAATACAATAACTAGTAGCACAATTACATATTCTGAGAAGTTACACAATCTACAATTTCGGCTATACAAAGCAGATAACAAGTAAAATACGTAAGCAGATATTCAGATATTATTCAATATTGGATGCCGTGACTACTCAAATACAACAATAAGATATTTGAATGTTTTCGGCATTCTCCCTCAAATTGTTGATACAGTAACAATTCTAACAATACATATTTTATTTAATAATAAGTAATATTTTCGAAGAAATCTATACCAATAAATAAAATTGGAGTGTCTGTTTGTAATGTCAAAATAATAGGTATTTTTTCATGCTCACACGGTTATTTGCACGACACCTATGTCTAAAATAGCAATTAAAAAATTTTTCTCTGTCTGTCTGTTTGTTCCGGGTAATTTTCAAAACGGCTGGACCGATTTCAAAAATTCTTTCACCAATAGAAAGCTATAATATCAGGGCGTAAACTAGGCTACATTTTATCCCGGTATTCCCACGGGAACGGGAACTACGCGGGTAAAACGACTATAACCTATAACCTATAACCGAAGCGAAGCGAGGGCGGATTGCTAGTTAACAAATAAATTCAAATGACTTCAAGTGCCCTTTGTGAAAATGCTCGAATAATAACTCTGTAATGTTAATCAAATAAAATACTGTAAAATCCTCCTGGCCTACATCTAACAAAGTAGCATACTCACACTACTGTGTAAACTACACCCAATTAACATAACATTTTTATACTATGCCTGAATGAAGGTATTCTGTGATATTTTATTATGATGATTTGTAACACATTGAATTAAGTTTTCTATACATAATAACTTTTATACATGGCGTAACAATTAATTTTAGAACATTTACGTACTTTTACTATTTTCATTTACAATTTTACTTTACTTTTATAATTGTGGTTTGTTGCATGTCTGACCCATAACGAACGAATATTTTGTTATATTGTGTATTTCTTTTATATATCTCATGTAAGTGAACTTTAATTATGTTCTTATGAGAATAAAGTTTCTTTAAACCCAAAATAGATTACCTACGAACGATTATACCGTATGGTGTTAATGCGAATACCTGCGCATGATGCCGCCCTAGGTGAGGCCGCGGGTGACTGGACCGGGAATTTAGTTCGTCACCCGCAGAGAGGCTGACCGTGCGACGGCGACCGACATCCCCGAGGGGGAATGTCGAGAGGAGAGGGTACCCCTCGACCGGGGTATTCCGTCGGGCCGACCACTGAAGACAAGGAACTCTGCGCCGGTGGTCGGCCCAACGATAAAGGCGACGTGTCACAGGTGGGTCATGGCCCCTCTGTCACCCCGGACGAAGCCGGGCGACGGATGTGCCGACCCTGGCCCATCATTACAAAATGGTGATAATACGAATATAATTGAGCAGTCTCTTGCCTGTGGATATCGTAAAAGACGACTAATGGATCATCATCCTTAAACCTCATATACGTCCCACTGCTAGGCTTGAGCCTCCTCCATAATGGGAGAGAAATTGACCTACAATAAAACGTTAGTCAGACGGGTTGCTACAAGGCTTTATTTCTCTTGCTTAGATGTTATCTGCACATTATAGTTCCTTAGTCGTCTTTTACATCACCCGCAGGCAAGACAAGAGGTTTTGAATTATATTTCTTACTTCGTCACCACACGGAAAGGTATTATAGATATAGATAAAATTTATGCCAGAGAAATAAAACATGAAATAAAATCCTATAAAAAAAAAATTGCCTATAAGTAGGCATTTTTTTTTTTTTATCCATTTTGTGGGTGGGCTGCGGTCGGCGCGCCTCCGCACCACTCCGTCCGGGGCGACAGAGGGGCTTAAGCACGCAACTCCCGCAACCCACCCGAAAACCACCTCGCCTTCGTCGTTGGGCCGACCACCGGAGCATACTTATAGGCATTTTTTTTTTTTTTTTTTTTATGGGTGGGCTACGGTAAGCGCACGCGCGGTCCAGTCCGTCCGGGGCGATGAAAGGACAGCGCGCGGGCCCATAACCCACCCGTACCCACGTCACCTCGTTGTTGGGCCGACCACCGGAGCAGATGTGACTTGTCGTCAGTGGCCGGCCGACGGAATACCCTTTCGGGTACCCTCACCTCTCGACGTCCTGGGACGTCAGTCGCCGTCGCGCGGTCAGCCTCTCTGCGGGTGACGGACAATTCCCCGGTCCAATCACCCGCGGCCTCGGCTAGGGCGGCATTAGGCGCAAATACTCGCGCCTGCGCCGCCCGAGTCGCCGGCGGCGGAACGTGTCGCCGAATAGGAGCTCTACTCGCACACGATCCGCCGCCTCCTTCCTTGAGATTACGGCCTCACAGAAGGCGGTGACCGCGTCCCAGTTCCTGACGCTGACGAGCATCTCCCTGGCGATGGTCGGCAGCGCCAGGTCAGCACCGATAATTGCGACGAGTTCACGGCGATCCCCCTCCCATGCAGCACACTCCTCGAGCGTGTGCTGCGCCGTGTCCTCGTCGCAACTGCAGTGGTGGCAGGATGGTGTGCTCTCCCTCCTGACAATCTTGTGCAGGTACTTCCCGAAGCAACCGTGCCCCGTCAGCACCTGCACCAGTCGGAAGGAAAGCACCCCGTGCGTCCGCTCCAACCACTCCATCAGCACCGGCCGGAAGGCCTCGACGGTCCTGACACCGTACCGAGGACTCTCCAGCCGGACTGCCCAACGGGCAATGACTTCTCGGCGGGCGTCGACCCGCCAGGCGGTGATCTCTTTGATGGAGACCATGCCGCCGCGGGCGCGCGTCTCCGACACCCGCCGATAAATTTCGGCGAGCATCTCCGCCTCCAGGTCCCACGGGGGAGTTCCGGCCAGGAGGCACGCTGCCTCCGTCGCCACCGTGCGGTAACCCCGTATGGCCCTGATCGCCATGACCCTCTGTGGTCGCCACAGGAGGGCCCTAAGACGAACGGTCAGGGACCCCGCCCACACCGGTGCGCCGTACAGGGCCATCGACCGGATCACCCCCACGTACAGCTGTCGGCACGTAGCGCTGGGTCCGCCCACATTCGGCATCAGCCGCGAAAGGGCGGACGCCGCGCCGACAAGCCGGGGAACAAGTCGATGGAGATGCTCCCGGAACCAAAAATGCCCGTCGAGCACCAGGCCCAAGTACTTCATGTGGGCCTGGATGCTGATGGTGACCGACTTCACGGTGATCGAAGCGCCGGCGGGAGGCCCGGCAGTACGGAGGCCATGGAACAAAAGGGCCTCCGTCTTTTCCAGGGCTACCCTCAACCCCAGCGCTTCGATCCGCCTGACAATCTCCTCGGTGCCGAGAGTTGCCAGGCGTGCCGCCTCCTCTAGCGTCCCACCCCGGGCTGTGACGAGTGTATCGTCGGCGTAGCAAATTACGCCCAGCCCGGGTGGGAGGCTTCCTCTCAACGCCCAGTCGTAGCCGATGTTCCACAGGGTCGGACCCAGAACCGACCCCTGTGGGACACCGCATGTCATGGGCGTTCGCACAACGTCCCCTACTCGGTCAACGTAGAGGACGCTGCGCCCCTCCAAGTAGTCTGCCACCAGCCGCCTGAGGTACACGGGCACCCCGTGATACCTCAGCCCCTCCCTGATGCAGCTGAATGGCAGACTGTTGAAGGCGTTGGCGATGTCCAGGGACACCGCCAACAGGACTCCTCCGCCGGTGACGGCCTCCGCTACCACGGCCTTCAGGCGAAGCAGGGCCGCGATCGTCGAACGCCCTCTCCGAAAACCAAACTGGGCGTCCGACAGATCGGGCCCGACCCCGACGAGGTGCCGCTCGATGCGGGCAGCCAACACCCTCTCCAGCAGCTTGCCCGCATCATCGAGCAGCACGATGGGCCTGTAGGCCGAGGCCGACTCGGGAGACCGACCCGGCTTCGGCAGGAGAACCAGCCTCCCCTCTTTCCAATACTTATAGGCATAGGGCTTGATGTCGATTTTTGTTCTATCGTATAGCTAATATCTACATATAATATGTAATATAATATCCCTTAGTTGTTTTTTACGACACCCACGGGTACGAGACGAAGTGAACTGTATTCTTACTCCGTCATCACACGGAAATTAAGTTACTACAACAAATTATTTGTTACAGTTTTGACGTTCGAGGCCGTTCATTCAACAAAGCACTCCAATGGTCGGATCCAAACGCCTTCGGTCCCCGTGCATACTTCGCTACAGTTGCTCGACCAGCCGCTCTAACCCTTGACACTGTTCAGTTAGACGATGAAGGTATCTACAGATGTCGGGTGGATTTCAAGAACTCGCCGACACGTAATTTCCAGATTCGATTATCAGTTATAGGTAAGTGAAATTAATTTTGGCCATGTATCTACCTACACTAATATTTTAAAGAGTAAAAATTTGTATTTTCGTGTGTATGTTTGTAATGAATAAACTCAAAAACTACTGTGCCGATTTAAAAAATTCTTTCACCATTAGAAAGCTACATTCACCAGGAGTAATATAGACTATATTTTATACCGGTATTCTTACGGAAATGGCAACTACGCGGATAAGGCAACTGAAACCAAAGCGAAGCCAGGGCGGGCTGCTATTAAGAATAATCCGGGTGGTGACGGGTTGGGATGGCCCGTGGTTGTCGTAAAAGACGACTAAGGGATATGTTATGCTATATAACATTTATGCCAGAGAAAGAAAACTCAATATAAAACCCTATGCCAACACAATTGACCAGAGTGATATAGTCGCCCTTTTTTCATCTCAATGTGAAGAAAGCCGAGCCCAACATGTGACTTATATGGTCTGAGTTGTAATAATATTAAGAATGTGTTAATAAAACAAAAATTAAAAATCTCACTGATGATGTCTTCAAAATAATCAGAGAGAAATTAGTGCATCGTTTGATGAGCGGATATATCAAAAACGTTACCTTCAAGGCTTATTTTATTTTGCAGAGATGTTCTATTGATACTTTAGGCATATTTTACTCTCCCCAAATGAATAAAAATAATAGGGATTTTCCTTCACCATAAGATGAAAAATAAAACACCCTAAGTCACTGTGAGCATATTCTAATGCGCAATTTACGACTAAATTCGACTAAATTATACCAAAAATATTCACTAAAATAAAGAGAAGAACATACCATAACTAACGTATAATTATAACTTCATTTAAAGTTATATAATATACTAGTTGACCCACCGGACGTTGTTCTGTTCAAATAAAGCGCCACCTATCTGGTCCCATTGTGAATCTAAACCATTCTCGAATCCCCTTGAACATGCACAAAAAATTTCATCAACATCGGTCCAGCCATTTAGTAGGAGTTCAATGACATACACACGCACACAAGAAATTTATATATGAAGATAAACACCTTTATAAAAATATAAAATTACATACCAATTAAGTTTTTTAATTGTCCATTCGACAATACTATTAGTGTACTGTAGTGTACTGTTCCCGTGAGAATACCGGGATAAAATATAGCCCATGTCCCTGATATTATAGCTTTCCATTGGTGAAAGAATTTTTGAAATCAGTTCGGTAGTTTAAGCGTGAAAGCGTAACAAACAAACAAATAAACAAACAAACTTACTTTCGCATTTATAATATTAGTAAGGATGTAAGTTATCAACATAATTTTAAGTGGTCACTTTTATAACTGCAATTCATTTCCAGACGACAACAATAAAATTAATAATATAAATTTTATTTGAAAACGCCATAACCAAAATGTCTCTTGTGTTATTGAAAACTTTGAACAATGCGAGTTTATAATTAAATCCTAAACGTAGCGTGTTGGGAGTAAAACTAACCTGTGTTAAAAACTACTCAAGCTGCAACATTTTCAATTACCGTCTGAATATAATTGCCCCCTAACGAGTGAAACAGTTTCGCAAATAACTCCGCCGCAAAACGTCGACCCTCCAAACTAGAATAGGAATTGCAGCAGATGTTCGCATTCCCGCACTGAAAAACTTTGGCGCAAAATGTCTACTCTACGCTACGCGAGAATTTATAAGAGAACCTTATCTAAAAAGCCAGCCTTTCAGCAGCTTTCGTCGAGCGAGCGATGCAAAACAAAGCTTTGTTAGAGCTCCTTTGAATTTGGGTAAGGAAAATGAGGGGTTACACACGACCCCTTCTTCGTCAAAGAAGCCTCCAGCGCTGTTATTACAATAATGTTCTGCGATATCACGTTCTAACATCGTCAACTTTCATACAACACCCGTCGAACACTCATTGCCCCTCCCTAATGAAATATTATAATTCTATAATTGTATATTCATACTGAATATACAATTAATGAATAAACTATAATTAAGGTATGTTTGATGTCACTTCCATTTATTATTTACCATATTTAAATTACAGAAATAACTAAACGTAAATATTCAAAATAATCATCATTTCAGCCTATCGCCGTCCACTGCTGGACGTAGGCCTCCCTCATATTACGCCACAAAGTGCGGTCCTGTGCCGCCTGCATCCAACGACGCCCAGCAACTTTCACCAAGTCGTCGGTCCACCTAGTGGGGGGGCGTCCTACACTGCCTCGTCCAATACGTGGTCGCCACTCGAGAACCTTTCTTCCCCAGCGGTTGTCGGTTCGTCGAGCGATGTGGCCTGCCTATTGCCACTTCAGCGTGCTAATTCTTCGTGCTATGTCGGTTACTCCCCTTCTTCTGCGGATTGCCGTATTTCGGATTCTATATCGCAGAGAAATCCCGAGCATGGCCCGTTCCATAGCACGCTGAACAACTTTGAGCCTTGTTATGAGGCCTACATTTAAATGTGAATAGTATTAAAATAATACTGTAGATAAATTTTTATATACATGTGATTTCCTATTAGCAAATAAAACATCCACTGTTGAGCTGAAGTGTCTTATGGGAATGGAATTGACTAACCATTCGATGCTCTAGCAAATCTGTAATCTTATACGTGTAACTTGAATTTTTGAATTTAATGTAATGAATTGATGGCCCCACAAATGTTCTAAGTATTGTGTATTAATAATCAATGCCATAGATTTGATGCACATGCAGAACAATTCATAGTGCAATAAACAAATATTTATTTTGAGTTTAGGTGTGGCTTGTGTCCATAAGTTTTAATATCTCCTTCGCTACAAGGTTGTAACACTTAGCGTTTAGCTTTAAAAAAAAGGTTGGGAGTACCTAAGTGGTGAAATACTTATTTAGTATGCTAAATTGGAGCCAAGACTAGTCATGAATAAAAAATAAACGTATTTCATTAAAACATGTGCCCTTATATTTCAAAGAGTCTATGTATAAATGTATGGTTATATCCCTAGGCGTGCGAACCGCGCCATTGACTAACAAAGTGATTTTATTAACTCCATTTCTCTACTACGTCGACTGACGCTGCCCGACCCAAGAATTTATTATACCACCCTTATCTACATATGTTTATCGCGGAGTTTTAAATTGTAAACGAGCTCCACTTGAAAATACCAGTTCAGTATCCGCATGAATATTCGCCATTTTTGGCACACCATTTATTTTACATTATATAATGTTCCTGATTAATTCCATTATACAATGTGTAGGGTCGGCAGTTCTCTTATCGGCTTTTTAACTTTTGTAAAGAACTAGAACATTTAATGTTATCCTTCTACTCTGAACCGTTGTTTTATACAAATTAAAAAAAAGAGCGGACTAGTGGGTCCTTATTCTTTGACTTCGGTGTTCCGAATATGGCACTACTAGTTTTTATTTTTAAATTTTACATTTGCCTATGTTCAGGTGAAACGGTTTCATAAAACTTAAAATAAATAATAATGTAAGTTGATTTATATATAAGATAACAAATTACAATTGGCATTAGCAAAATAATTATAACTAAAAAAATTGTAGAAGTAGTTTTTCAGTTAATCCATACTAATATTATAAATGCGAAAGTAAGGATGTTTGTTTGTTTGTTTGTAACGCTTTCACGCTTAAACCACCCAACTGATTTCAAAAATTCTTTCACCAATGGAAAGCTATAATATCAGGGAGTAACATAGGCTATATTTTATCCCGGTATTCCCACAGGAACGGGAACTACGCGGGTTTAAACGACTGAAACCGAAGCGAAGCGAGGGCGGGTTGCTAGTCAAAAATAAATAATGACCTCTGATGTTTACGCGAGTATTACACATTGTAAATAAAATTACTTTAGGGATTTTATCGCGTTTGTATTTGATTTTGATTGTCCGTCGTTTGGAGCGTTCATGGTCTTAGTCCGCCTGTGACCATGAACGCGATAAAATCCGTAGCTTTATTTACTAAAATAAATAATTGATGTCTATCAATTTTCATACACATCGAGTATTCGATATTAGCTTAATTAATTACAATTGTATTCAGCAGATTCTACTAACTAGTATTTCATTTTAATAAAATAGAAATTAATTTTACCTTCTTTTTGCGGAAATTAATTTTACCTTAACTAAACACAATTTCATAACAGTCTGTGCAGACAGCTCAAGAAAGCAACATAAAAGAACTATAAAATAAATCAATAATACTGAACACCGTCGGTTTTATTGGTTGTACAAACATTAAACTGCTTCCTCTCAGGTCCAGTGTTTCAATCAAAACCCGGGTTTTAGTACAGTGTTTCAAAAAAAAGCAGTAGTATTGTTCCTAGACCTCCACTCGTTGAATTGAATTGGATATAGTTCGATATAGTCATTTTTTGTGGGTTGAATTATAAAAGACAAAAATGCATATATTTTACTGAATATTATTTAAGTTTTTGTAAGTATAGCTAAGTCTTAGTCTAGATTTAAATGTATCTTGGTGAATTACTGATAATAAATAAAATTTAAAAAGTATGCATCAGGCTCTTGTCATGAGGAAAAATGAACAGAAATAGTTCAGACGACGACTCCTACACAATAAGAGGGAAATTGATCTTATTATACCACACTGGTCAGACAGATTGGTATAGGGTTTTATTTCGAGTTTGCCTTCTCTCACATAGATGTTATATGCGTATTATATCCTTTAGTCGTCTTTTACGACATCCATAGGCAAGATAGGGAGCGGTGAATTGTATTCTTACTCCGTCACTATACAGGAATTGATTGGTTTAATAATAAATAAAAAAGGCAATCCAGGCTTTTATCTCTTCTACCTGGAGCACCATCACCAGAATAGTTCAATGGTACCATCACACATGGGCAATTCAAATCCCAAGTTGAAAATTAGGACCATTACGCGTCTAAGATCCTTACGGCGACTAACAAAAAAAAAAGAGCGGGTGACCTTGAAATATTCCAAAAGATATTCATAAATTGGTTCTATCGCTTTTGCTTTCAAACGAAAAGATAATCATTCATCTTTTCAGCCTATCGCCGTCCACTGCTGGACGTAGGCCTCCCTCATGTTACGCCACAAAGTGCGGTCCTGTGCTGCCTGCATCCAACGATGCCCAGCAACTTTCACCAGGTCGTCGATCCACCTGGTGGGGGGGCGTCCTACACTACGTCGTCCGATACGTGGTCACCACTCGAAAACCTTTCTTCCCCAGCGGTAGTCGGTTCGTCGAGCGATGTGGCCTGGCCATTGCCACTTGAAGAATTTGCCACAGACATTACCACAAACGAAAAGATATTTGTATCATATTTGGTTCATTTATTTAGGAGTTACTATGCCACAAACAAGCACACAGACACACAGAAACAAACACAGTAGTCAAACTTATAACACCCTATTTTTTGTGTGGATGATTAAAAATGGCGATCAACTATTTATGCGACTTCAACGTAGATTGTAGATAAATAGAAAATTCAACAGTTTATTTTTCGAATTCGAATAATAGGTCACAAGAACATTAGTATTCAGCCATTTTCTATTTAGTGGCGTTAAAAAGATGTAATTTAGAACGAGGACTATGACCTCGTCTATATTGTAAGTACAAGATAGCAGTTTGGTTCACTTCACAGTAAAATACTTTCCTAGACCGGGTTTTGAGTTAAGTGAAGCAATATGTAACAGTTAAGTGGGAGTTGCTGTGGTGCTGTAATCGTAAGTCATCGTCTATACAACCGCTACACCACGCTAACATATTACACTGCAAACCGATATTTCATACTGTTTAAACAAAGGCTCTTTATAAGTTCAGATAGTACGCAAACGCTTGCATATTTACGTGATAATCTGTAACATAAAACTGTAGTTTTATTGTTGACTACCAAAAGTGGCAATTATGACATTATCCATTTTAAAGAGGCCTCTGTCTCATCATCATCTTGCTCTTATCCTAATTACTTGGGGTGGATGCAATATGTCGCCTTCTTCCATACGGTCCCATCAGACGTAATATCTGCAGTCACTTTCGGACTATCCATGTCATGCCTCACGCAGTCCATCCATCTTTTCCTCGGTCTTCCTTTACCCCTAAAGCCTTCAACATTCATGTTCAAAATTTTTCTCACAACATTACTTTCATCACGCCTCATCACATGCTCATACCATGTCAGCCTTAACTCCTTAACTTTTCTGTCACTGGCGCAACTTTCAAAATTCCTCTAATGTGTTATGTGTAAGGCGGCCTCTGTTTAACGATGATAATAATGGATTAAAGTTGCTTGATTTTTTGTTATATCATCATTATCTTACTCTTATCCTTTATTTCTTGGGGTCAATGTAATGCGTACTTCTTCCATAGTATATATTGCAAAAGTTATTGGCAATAGTTTTAAGACCAACCGCCTTACCTCAACCCTACCTGGGAATGTAATTGTTGGCTAGACAACATCAGTTGAAGTTGGCCAAGGTCAATTTAAAACTCTTACCATCTTTTACGATATCGACTAGCAATGTAAAGGTTTGTAGTATTCGTAGCCGCTACCACATAGTATAATTTATTTTGTAGTATAAGAATTGTCAGGCGAAATAGCAGTTCTCATCTGACAAACATAATTTCAAACGCCATCGCAACTATCACAATCGTGTCGACCATAACGTTAACCCCACTCGTAAGCATACCATTGTTTATGAACGAAGGTCAGGAGACTGACGGGTGAATGGAAATGCGATAAAGCAATATAATTTAGTCCTCATATATATACTAGCAATCTAAAATACCAATCAAGGGCACTTCTGCTCTTTTCTAAGTTTTACATAAGTATTAAATTTTATCGTTTGCGTAGAAAATATTTCCAGCTACGCTTTAAATATAAAATATCGCTAGTAATTTATTTCTTAGAGGTTGGTAATAGTCAACCCTTAGAAAAATTATATTTACCTGAATATAGTGAAATTAAATACCTACATATTCTAAACTAGCAACCCGCACTCGCTTCGGTTTCAGTCGTCTTTCCTGCGTAGTTCCCGTGGGAATACTGGGATAAAATATAGCATAGGTTACTCCCTGATGTTATAGCTTTCCATTGGTGAAAGAATTTTTGAAATCGGTCCAGCCGTTTTGAAGATTTTCCGGAACAAACAGACAGACAAAAAAAATATTAAGTGTATTTTAGGCATATGTATAGTGCAAATAACCGTGTGAGCATGAAAAAAGCCTATTATTTTGACATTACAAACAGACAATCCAATTTTATTTATTGGTATAAAAGATTCATGGGTGCTGTGGCTCTGTGTTGTTTTCTGCCCGAATAACAAAAACGATGTTGTTATAAAATATCTTATACACAAAACTAAATAAAAAAACTGCTTCGCCAATTTTAGTAACGGTTGTACTGATTTCAGACATAGCCTCATTAAAGTCTTTTTATAAACTCCTACATAAATATCGGAATTCTGTAGAATTTACTGTCGACTTGGGAACGAAGCGACAAGTAAAATACCTCAATACTCTTTAAATATTGCCTTATTTATAGTACATAATTAAGTAATCTAATAAAAGAATTGATGAATGTCTTATCTGTGATAGTCATCATAGGCTGTTATTAAACCTACCAAACCTATTAACTTAACCTAACAGCTTCATATTCGCTATTAGACATAGGCCTTCCTAAACAGAAATTACCTTACAACCGTCACGCTTGACAGGCGCAGTTGGTATTTTAATTTGCATATGAGCAATGCTACTGCGAAACCTTTTAATAACCCATAAGTCAATTTTCATAATCCGCATAAGTAAGTAATTGTAGCGAGACGTTAAACCGCTATTAAAAGAAAGGCAAGAAGAAAACCCGACTATTATCACGTTTAGTCACCGCACATCACAAAAAAGTAAGGCAGGAATGTGGAATAGGTTCAAAGTAGAACTGGATATTAGGAAGTCTTCCTATTCCTTAGTGTTAATACCAACTTTCTTTTGTCATTTACTGTAGCACCTCGAATATAGATTGGACACGTCTTTGCCAAACAACGCATCTTGAGGACGATTCGGCCGCTGAATCTTCCTTTTCAAAACAATAATCGATTTTCGCCTTATTCAATCAATTAAGTATACTATTCAACAGCATCTTTCTTACCTATGAGACGACCGCAGAAGATGATTAAGCGACACGAACAGATCAAAGGAGAAGAAAACCTTGACATGAAAATCTATACGGTCTGAGCAGCATTGTACTACACTTCAGTTTTCCTTCTATTGTGATAGTAGCCCAAGCCCAGCAGTGGAACGTATATACGCTGAAATGAGGTTGACATATTGAAGTCTTCACTCGTTATGGTACAGGTAAACTTATATATTTTCACAACCTATGAAGTATGATTTTTTTTTATGGGTGGGCTATAGTAAGCGCACGCGCGGTCCAGTCCGTCCGGGGCTATGAAAGGATGGCGCGCGGCACCGTAACCCACCTGTACCCACGTCACCTCGTTGTTGGGCCGACCACCGGAGCAGATGTGACTTGTCGTCTGTGGTCGGCCTGACGGAATACCCGTTCGGGTAACCTCAACTCTCGACGACTCTCCTGGGACGTCGGTCGCCGTCGCGCGGTCAGCCTCTCTGCGGGTGACGGACAATTCCCCGGTCCGAACACCCGCCGCCTCGGCTAGGGTGGCATTAGGCGCAGATACTCGCGCCTGCGTCGCCCGAGTCACCGACGGCGGAACGTGTCACCGAATAGGAGCTCTACTCGCACGCGATCCGCCGCCTCCTTCCGTGAGATTACGGGCTCACAGAAGGCGGCGACCGCATCCCAGTTCCTGACGCTGACAAGCATCTCCCTGGCGATGATCGGCAGCGCCAGGTCGGCACCGATAAATCTATGAAGTATCATGGAGAATTTATTAATTTAATACTTAAATAAAGTCATCGTCGTTATTATTATCTCAGCCCATATACGTCCCCATTCTAAATAAAATTAAATTGTCTGTTTGTAATGTTCAAATAATTGGTTATTTTTATGCTCAAACGGTTATTTACACGATATTAATGCCTAAAAACCAGTTTAAAAGCTTTATGTCTATTTGTTCCGGGTAATCTTCAAAACGGCAACTGATTTTGATGATATTTTACTACATCTAGGTGTAAGGAGTAACTTAGATTATTTTTCATCTCAGAAAAACCCTATACAATTATGCCCAGTCTGGAACTCGAACCCGAGGCCATATCTTAGGATATATTATAGATTTAAAATGCGAGAGCAAAGCGGCTGGAGCCGAAGTGCAGCGAATTCAGGTCGCTAGTGTTAAATAAGTTAAAAATACATTCTCTCCGACCTAATTGTACCTTTCCGTTAAGAAAAACGGCTAAAGTTAACAACAGCAATGCCTTTTATAATACGGAAACAAGTGGATGGAAAGTTTACTTTTATTCTTACGGAAACTGAAAATAAATTCTTTCACGGCTTAATGGAAGGAGAAATGTCCCTAATATTGTCCCAAACTTTTGGCATCTAGATCAAAGTGTTCTCTCGTAACGGTAGGACTTTTGAAGGTTTTAATAAGCCTATAAATATTTTGAGAATGATTTATTTTTATTATGATAGATATATCCAGCGATGCCAGGCCTGTATTTTTATCGATCTACAAATGAAAAAATAGAAGCTTTTTATAGTAATACTAGCTTTTACCCGTGACTTCGTGTACATTAAAATAATGCGTGACGTCCTCGTTAAATATCAATTTCATTATTAATGTTGTAGGTTAAATGGGGACCGAACGCCAAAGAGGTGAAGCGGAAATTTAACGCCGCTTCTAGATCTAGTAAGAAGGCTATTGCCAGAGCCAAGGCGGAACATGTTGCCAGAATTGGCGAGCGATTGCAAAGCTATCCCGCTGGGAGTCGTGCATTCTGGTCGCTCGCCAAGGCTGCCCAAGGCAACTTCTGCCAGCCCAATCTCCCACCACTGCAGAAACACGATGGTAGTCTGGCCCACAGCGCAAAGGAGAAGGCCGATCTTCTAGGTCAATTCTTTGCCTGTAACTCGACTTTGGATGCCGGAGCTGCCACACCACCTACCATCCCACGGTGTGAAAGCTCACTGCCCGAAATCTGCATCACGCAGCGAGCGGTTAGGCGGGAGCTGCGGCTTTTAGACGTCCATAAGTCGAGTGGACCGGATGGCATCCCTGCAGTGGTACTAAAGACGTGCGCCCCTGAATTGACTCCCATCCTCACGCGCCTATACCGACTTTCCTACGCTACTAATAGGGTTCCGTCTTCGTGGAAGGTAGCCCATGTCCACCCGATCCCTAAAAAGGGAGACCGGTCTGACCCATCGAATTACAGGCCAATTGCGATAACATCCTTGCTCTCCAAGATAATGGAGAAGGTTATAAACCGCCAGCTTCTGCAGTACCTTGAGGATCGCCAGCTTATCAGCGATCGCCAATACGGCTTTCGTTATGGTCGGTCGGCTGGTGATCTTCTTGTGTACCTCACACACCGTTGGGCAGCGGCCTTGGAGGGCAAGGGTGAGGCGCTGGCGTTCAGCCTAGATATCGCAAAGGCGTTTGATAGGGTCTGGCACAGGGCACTTCTATCGAAGCTACCATCTTACGGAATCCCCGAGGGACTCTGTAATTGGATTGCCAGCTTTTTGGATGGTCGGAGTATAAAAGTTGTCGTAGATGGCTCCTGCTCCGATACCATGACCATTAACGCTGGTGTACCACAAGGCTCGGTGCTCTCCCCGACGTTGTTTATCCTGCATATCAATGACATGCCCTCTATCGAGAGTATGCGTTGCTATGCGGATGACAGTACGGGTGATGAGCGGTACACTGAGCAACGGAATATCCCTCGGAGTACTCAGGAAAGAAGGGTTCAACTTGTGCCTGAAGTCGAGCGCTCTCTGGGGCGGGCCTCGGAATGGGGTGAATGGAACCTAGTCCAGTTCAACCCCACAAAGACACAAGTTTGCGCGTTCACTGCAAAGAAGGACCCGTTTGTCATGGCGCCTCAGTTCCAAGGAGTAACTCTCCCAATTTCTGAGAGTATTGGGATTCTCGTCGTCAAAATATTGAGCAAAGTCCTGTTTGGGAGTCATTTGGAGGACAAAGCCAAATTGGCAAGCAAAAAGTTGGGCGTCCTGAACAGAGCCAGGCGGTACTTCACACCGAGACAGCGTCTTGTGCTATACAAAGCACAAGTTCGTCCTCATGTGGAGTACTGCTCACATCTCTGGGCAGGTGCGCCCAAATATCAGCTAGACCCACTTGACTCCCTGCAAAGACGGGCTGTTCGAATCGTCGGGGATCCCAATCTTACGGACAGATCGCTGGAGCAGCGGAGAGACTTTGGGTCACTCTGTGTACTCTACCGACTCTTTCACGGGGAATGCTCCGAGGAACTGTTTGACTTGGTACCACCGTCACCATTCTACCAACGTACCACTCGACATCGCAGCAGGGTTCATCCATTTCACCTGGAAACGTTATGGTCTTCAACTGTACGTTTCCAGCGATCATTTCTCCCACGTACGTGCAAGCTCTGGAATGAACTACCTGCTGCTGTGTTTCCCGAGCGCTATGACATGTCCTTCTTTAAACGAGGTTTAAGAAGAGTATTTCCTTCACGGTAGGCAGCGGCCTGGCTGTGCCCCTGGTATTACAAAGGTCCATGTGCTGCAGTTTCACTTACCATGAGGTGTGCTGCTTGCTCGTTTGCCACCGTTGGCAATAAAAAAAAAAAAAAAAAAGATATCAAAATCCCTATCTAACCTCTATTTTATATTCTTCGAAAGGAATGTATCCTTTGCTGGGCTAATTCACAAAATATTCTTAAATGTATTTACATGTATGT
Source organism: Lymantria dispar (assembly GCA_032191425.1). Taxonomy (NCBI): domain Eukaryota; kingdom Metazoa; phylum Arthropoda; class Insecta; order Lepidoptera; family Erebidae; genus Lymantria; species Lymantria dispar. The sequence goes on from CM063459.1 coordinate 15,884,219, forward strand.
ATTACATACGTATGCAATAGATAAGTAGCGATTGTTGATTTATAAATCGGTAACCTGTCTCGGGTAAAGAAAACTAGATTTTCAGTCACCTGAAGAATGTCTCGATTTTCAAATTTTGAGAATAATTTCTTATAAGTAGTAGATATTTAATTTTATTTTCACGAATAAATGAGTAACAGCTTACTATGTTTCAAAAAAATTATATATAACTAGCTGACCCAATGGACGTTGTTCAAATAAAATAAAAGGATGTCTCCTTGAAATTGACAGCAGCGCCACCTACCAGGTCCAATTGTGAATCTAAACCATTCTTGAATCCCCTTAAAGATACACAAAAAAAATGCATAAACATTGGTCCAGCCGTTTAGGAGGAGTTCAGTGACCTACAGACGTACGCAAGAAATTTATATATAAAGACGTTAATATGACACCTCGATGGCGTGTTTTAGGAACATATTAAGTATTCTGTAAAAAATAAATCTCTTTTAATTATCATTATATCCGGAAAACGACAGTCTTTCGTAACGAAAATGAAAACAAAAATATAAGTTTAATAATACTAAGTATAACCTTTTTCTTCTTTATACGCATTAATGTAATAATGCGGGTTAGAAGAAAATGAGAAAATGTATTTCTTACCTGGTCTTTAGTCAAAACGTCAATTTGTTCCGAAAACATTTCCATTTGCCAACATCAATATATTTTCAGTACCTGATTATTTAAATTATTTATGTTGACATTTTGTCATATGTATAACGCAAACATTTCAGTTCGCTTTTACTAGTTAGATGGTTTTGCTTTTTATATAATAAGCATTCAGCTTTTAATACGCGCCCCTGTTTTTAGAGTCGAGTAAAGTATTTTTAAACCATTTAGTGAACTCATCACATTTAATAGAATTAATTTAAATATAAGTAATATATTTAACGATAAAACTTTTCAATTTACAGAAGATATTATACAGTTATAATAATATAGAAAAGCTTTTCGCTAGTCATTTAATTATTGCGTAACCATTATAACGACAGTTTTAATGAGCATCTACTTAAAATGAGTCTACCGAAAATTTGTTTGCGTCTCAATTATTGTATCCATCATATTTTGCGAGAGTTGTTGAGCGCTACGCTGGCACGCTCAAGTTTCAAATTCAAGAAATCTGATTATGTAGAGAACTTTAAGTGAATTGCTTTACATGAACTCGTGAAAGTTAATTGTTCTAATTTATATGCCTTGACTGTTAACTTTGCTCTTATAAATAATGTCTGCTTTAAAGGCAGATAGATTAATTTTATTACATATATTTTATGGGAGCATAATCAAAGAATTAACCAGCTATTTTAAAAAGTTCTATTTTTAAGTCCTTAACTCCCAACGATATTGAATCGGCTAGCCACTTTAATCAAGTTTAACGGTATATTATTCTTTTTAGGCGCCATTTTTAAAATTGTCGCCAAATTAGTGATATATAATTTCCAAAATAACCCGTATAATATGATTACAAAATGAAAGGGTTTGAAAAGTGAATCACAGTTAGTGAGGTGACGTTATTCTTAAGCTAATACAGCTGACGACACATAACACCTATTTATAATTTTCATAGGAACCTCTATGAAATGTAAATTAATGTAAAAAAACCTATATACATATATATATATAATTATAAAGTAAACGGCATTTTCCTCTGTCAACCCTCTACTTTCAAAAGCAGGAGACTTCCAATTAGCAAATTCATGATCAAATAACAACTCATATCTAATGTATGCGTATATTCTACTGATGTAACCGAAAAACATTCCTCAGATTCTCCAATATCGTCATTATAGAGCCATTAAAGCAGATTAATTTATCAAATAATGCTTTTTTCAAATGGCTGGTAAGATATGTAACCTCAATGAAATCATTCGCAACGCCATGTATCGGGTTATAATGTATAGTTTTTGAAAGTTTTAATTTAACTTTGTATTACTGTTTTTTTTGATGAAACCAGTTCGGGACATGTCGCTTTGCATGATTTCAAAGTCCATAATGAACATCGTTTTTTATATTCTATATATATATATATATATATATATATATATATATATATATATATATATATATATATATATATATATTGAAAGCGAAGAGAAATTTGAAAGCTCTCAGAAAGGGTTTCGTTATAACCATATTGTGATAAACGCCATGTTTTCTTCTATTTTCTTTTCCTTAATCTTAATTTCTATAATATAAGTTTTTGCATAATATATATATATATATATATATTATGTTAAGTTTTTGCATAATATATATATATATATATATATTATGTTAAGTTTTTGCATAATATATATATATATATATATATATATATATATATATATATATATATTATGCAAAAACTTATATTATAGAAATTAAGATTAAGGAAAAGAAAATAGAAGAAAACATGGCGTTTATCACAATATGGTTATAACGAAACCCTTTCTGAGAGCTTTCAAATTTCTCGAAAACTTTCGCTGGTCGGTATGGAGACGACAAGAATATAAAAAGCAACCGCCTTGTCCCGACTCGACGTGAGCGGAAAACGTTCGCTTGAATTAATAAGCACAACACAAAATTTGAACTTAATGAAAGAAGTTAGTGAACAGCTGAGCGAATATCGATTTTGGCCCTAACAATATATACATGCACAATTCTCACGCTGTCTACTGAATTATCTTTTAATAATTATGGTAATCTGAAAAAGGGATATCATCCATATACCTATATATCAGTCTATTGACGGCATAATTACCTATAAAGTGAGAATTATAATATAATTACCACGGTTGCCGGATTGATTTGGTTATAGATTTCCAAGGCCAGGCTTGCTTATTCCTTTGCTGGTTTTTAGGACTCTCATAGGTAAATAAGGGTGGACGACCAATTATGCTTTCAATGGATCTCTAAAAGGTAATCATTTATCATCATCCTTCTACCCTTACTCTTTTCTGACCGAACATGAAAGTTATCTAAAATAAGTGGAAGAAGGGAAAACATTCTGTATCTAGTTATCGCTAAAGTTTTACTAACGGTCACCTGTATAACATAAACCCTCTTTAGGAATACATATATTCCTTATACTAGGTAGATTTGAAACGTCTCCTTGTAGTAACGAAGTCAGAATACAATTCACAGCCTCTTTATCCGAGGATATCGTGAAAGATGACGAAAAGATTAAGTATGTAAATAACATCTATGCAAGAGAAGAAAAACTTGAAATAACACCCTGTATCAAACCATTTCATCAGCGTGGTATAATACGTTAATGTCCCTCCTAATGAGAAGAAGCCTCGAGCCCAATAGTGGGACGTATATAAACTGCGATGATGATGATGAAATTTGACATATGTCAATGAGAAGTTTCTAGTTGACTTTTAGGTCATTCAAGACCTACGAGTATTATGAACTATAAAATTGATAGAAGGTGGAAGCAAGAGTTCTACACTGATCTTTAGACTTTAATTTCATATAATACCGGAGTAGAGTTAGCATCGAGAAGGCGGCTTATTATTATACTTTACCCAAACCCCACCTTCTCATGCTTTTACCTATATTAGAGGAAGATAACACGTTCCGATGATCTGATCTAATTTAAGATAAGACCACGATCATTTACTTATATACAATATTTAAACAATTATATAAATAAAGAAATGTATAATAATAATATTTACATATCTAAGGTTCTATTATATGGAAGTTAATAATAATACGTTAATATAAGCTTTTGTTAATAATAATAAGTTAAAGTTTCGCATACTAATAACTTCCAAATGTCGTCAAGTAATTTTTATTCTTCCGCAAAAGCGAGCCGAACAATCAGCTATAATAAATAACTGTATAAAATGCTAGAAATTCTCAAGCCGTAAAACTGGTCTCGGTTTTAAGTTATGGCTCATAACGTATGTACAAATTCCCTACTTGTGTTGGGTTTGTTGAGAACTCGTAAACTATAGTATGCCGTATAATGCAAGCCTGTCATAAAATAGACTGCTTAAAACAGATTTGCCATAGTCAAATGATACTATATTTGATAGTATGTTTACATATAGTTCATTAAAGATATAAATATAGTATTAATGACTTTGAGGTCTCGGTTTCTATATTTGACTAACTCAAAATACTGCTAATGAAATATTTAAAAGAACAGAAATATAAATAACAGAAATAAGAAAACCGTAACATGCAAATAACGTATACAATATAAGTTGAATAGCTAAATCCTTACTTATATCATAAATGCAAAAGTAAGTTTGTTACGCTTTCATACTTAAACCACGGACCCAATTTCAAAAATTCTTTCTCGAATGAAAAGTCAAAAGAGTAACATAGTCTATATTTTATCCCTGTGTTACCACGGGAACGGGCACAGAATCTTGCCCACGGATCTTAGATGAAATTATCTGTGTGTGAGTGAAATTATACTGCTACATCACATTGACGAGACGACATTTAATGTTTTTCTGAAAAATCGAATAAAAGTTGTCAAATATTTTAGCAGTATTTGAGAACTTAATATTACAATTTAGAACTAAAAACTATATATTGAACTATTTATTTTTAATAGCAGTAACTAATCATATTTATTGCCAAAATGCACAATAATTACAATAGGAGGGATGAAATCGTTTCTTTATATTTCTCTAAGTTTCTTAATGAAATCTTCCTCAATCATATATTAATACATTTAATCTGTATCAAATGTTTTTTAAATCTACTTCCAGAGTTTTCTTTTTTAAATTACGTATACTTGTTATATAGGAAGACCCTAAAAATATATGATGGACGGGCTTATCGTTTAGACTGACTAATATTAAATGAAGTAACCCTCTATAAACTGAAGCTATTTGAGTACGAAATGGTGTGGGATTTGGCGTAACGGTTAGACCCATCCACAAGTACATTTATAGCCTTCTGCTAATGCATAATTTAATAGTTGTAATTTTTGTATAATTTCGTCTACAATATAATCTTATGTGTTCAAATATTTGACACTATAGTGTTAGAAGTGTTAGGAGACTAGAATATTGTTTATATAACTAGAAAAAAGTGTAATTTTTATCTAGATTCTTGGTAATTTGGGCTATCGTTAAAAAGTTATCGATACGATTTTAAATTGTGGCTGTGTCCTTGGTCGTTTTTGATCACTGGAGGATCACACTCTTTAGCGACAGAGAGGAGAGGACTCAATCCTCCCGTGACCAGGAGCGTTCGAATCATTGGGAAATTAAAATCAAATGCAAGCGCGATAATATCCGCAAAGATAGTTTTATTTAAAATGATAACATGTTAACATGAATAATCATTATTGATATGACGTAATTAATCCTTTTAACTTTTCTACTCGTGATCACAAGTTCCTGTTCAAAATCACTTGAATTCTCTGTTGATTGTACTAACCAAATAGTTCTGATAGGTAAATATTTATATATGACTGATTTGACTTTTATCTAATGTTCGGTGAGCGAAAAAGCAACTTTTTGAGGGTGTGTGCCTGTGGTCGGTTTTGTTTTTACTATCACCAAACCTCACTGCACACGTTCACAAACTCTTTATTTTCTTCACGGTAGGCAATGGCTTAGAAAAGGTCCATGAACGACAGCATCACTCACCATCTGTTTGCTCATTTACCACCGTTTGCTATAAAAAAAACCTATTAAATTACCCTGATCAAATAGTTTGGCATAGGATTTTCATTCGAGAGTTCTTTGCTTAATTTTCTTTTGTATTTTAGTCAAGTCTTACGATATTTGTGAGATCTTTCACAGAAACTATTACGTCACCACGTGTACTTGCAATTGTTTTTTTAATAAGCGCTACTGATTACAGATATATTAAAAAGAACATGCAATTATCTATGAAATACTGCAATTAATTACATCACCTAGAGAACCAAGTAGCTTTTATAATTATGTTGTTATGTCGTAAAGGCAGATTGTCAGTGTTTTTTTTTATTTATTCGCTTTTATGGGCAAGCTAAAGTCTTTTCGACCATATTGCCTTAGCATGACAAAATGTTATTATAATTCGTACGAATTCGATAAATCGAATGGATTATTTGCTTTTACCTTGACGTGGGCGTATCTCCGTTATTCACATACAGATTTACAAAAATCATATTATAATTGAATGAGGTTTACACCGAAAGGGATCTATTTAATTTTTTTAATAATCTGATGAAGTCAAGCATAACTGTGCCATACATAGATAAGTTTCCAAATTTATCTTCTATTTGAAAGCGTGTCTTCTATTTGAAAGTGAAATGGAATTTATTTTTTTAAAGATCTCATGAAGCCGATTTTCCTTTGTATAAAGTTATGTAAAAGAAGTATGTTAACTTCAATTAGTTATATATTTATGCAATACAAAATTGTCACATCGAAACCGAATTCTGTTTAATTGGCGTTGTTGACTATGAAATTTGCTTTAAATTGGGACGAACAACTTGCCAATTGGCTGCTTCTGTAATAACTACTAACTAGCTTGGTCAGTACTGTACCCTTTTCCAATACAGTTCGGAAAGTCTTGTGTAATTATAATTTAAATGCTCTTTTGTACTTTTGTTTTTGTGTTTGACTCTCTCCGTATTCTCTATCAATATTCTGCACTTATACCAATTACTTCCGATTGACTCAATATTTTTTATTTACTGCAAATTTTAGCAATATTTTTTATACCAGTCGTCTGTCTGATGTCATCGCTCATCAAATGAAGTTGCACCAGATCGATGTTAGTGGTAGTTAGAAACTTTTAGTCGTCTTTTACGACATCTAACATGAATGTAATCGATGGTTATGTAGCCATGACCTTATAGCAATATCTCTCTCAGTATCTCTAAATAAAGGCCGTTTACTCAAATCTATTAAATCATGGTAGGGAAAACTAAAGATATGAATGAGTAATAATAAATATATGTATGCAGTTTTTCATGGAACTATAGTCGGTGGCGCAATTCGTAAGAATAGATTATATGTTTTATACTTACCCATAATAATAATACTAATCATAATAGTAATAATAATAGTTTTACACCTACCGTTGGCAGTCCACGTGTGTTATGTGCAGACGTGGAGTGTCATCGGTAGACGTCCCATCCCATTTTTACATTAAGTTTCTCCAAAGGCCTCTGCGTGTTGGATCCATATCCCCATGTAAGCCTTTCAAAGGACCGGGTATCTTCCCTTGGAAGATAGCCGTGAAGTTGAGAGATACTAATCAGAATAATCAGTTTATTCATAAATGTTATTTACAAGTCAAATATTGTCAAAGGTACACAATCAATCATTTCATTTACTATATATTATTGTACATAACATGGTACATGGTACAAAACTAATTATAGTAAATTGATAAATAAAATTGATTTCAACTAATAATTTTATATATAAGTAATAAATGAATTAAAAATAAATAGTAACAGCAATGGAGATTATTAGTTTTAGTAGTCGTTTTTATGCATTAACTATGAACCGTTAAGTTTATAATAATTATATTAATTTAGGCAAGAAATCCTCAATGCGATAGAAAGCCATATTGACAGGTATAAATGTTATAAATAAAACGTTTGCATTTGATTTGTGATTGCTTGACGTTTCGAACACGTTTCAGCGTTCTTAGTCCCGGACGGACCATGAACGCTGAAAAGTATTCGAAAACGCAATGAAGTCCATAAAAATAGTTTTATTTATTACTAACAACCCGCCCTAGCTTCGCTTCGGTTTCAATCGCGTTACACACGTTCTCATTCCCGTGGGAATACCGGGATAAAATATAGCCTATGTTACTCGCTGACATTATAGCTTTCCATTGGTGAAAGAATTTTTGAAATAGGTTCAGTGGTTTAAGCGTGTAAGCGTAACAAACAAACAAACAATCAAACTTACTTTCGCATGTATAATATTAGTAAAGATGTATAAAAGTAGTTCGTTTTAAAATATGTTCTTTTGATGTGCCAAAACACGTTTCATGATTTTTATATAGATTATTATTTTACTATTGAGTATCACAAAATAAAGCTTTCATTTTATACACCCGTCACTTATCCATCTTAAAATTAACCAGCTAAATATGTGCATTGAACACAATGACAAATGGACTCTATTGGCCAATTATGTGATTATTCTATAAGTTAAGAATATCTTAACGAATATTACAATAAATTTGATTGTGAGTTTGTTTGTTTGATGAATGATGATGATAATGATTCCCATTTTTTTTTTTTCTTTTTTTTTATGGGTGGGCTATGGTATGCGCACTCGCGGTCCAATCCATCCGGGGCGATGAAACGACGGCGCGCGGGCCCGTAACCCACCCGTACCCCACGTCACCTCGTTGTTGGGCCGACCACCGGAGCAGATGTGACTTGTCGTCAGTGGTCGGCCCGACGGAATACCCTTTCGGGTAACGTCACCTCTCGACGTCGGTCGCCGTCGCGCGGTCAGCCTCTCTGCGGGTGACGGACAATTCCCCGGTCCGATCACCCGCGGCCTCGGCTAGGGCGGCATTAGGCACAGATACTCGCGCCTACGCCGCCCGAGTCGCCGGCGGCGGAACGTGTCGCCGAATAGGAGCTCTACTCGCACACGATCCGCCGCCTCCTTCCATGAGATTACGGCCTCACAGAAGGCGGCGACCGCGTCCCAGTTCCTGACGCTGTCGAGCATCTCCCTGGCGATGGTCGGCAGCGTCAGGTCGGCACCGATAATCGTCGTGTCCTCGTCGCAACTGCAGTGGTGGCAGGACGGTGTGCTCTCCCTCCTGACAATCTTGTGCAGGTACTTCGCGAAGCAACCGTGCCCCGTAAGCACCTGCACCAGTCGGAAGGAAAGCACCCCGTGCGTCCGCTCCAACCACTCCATCAGCACCGGCCGGAAGGCCTCGACGGTCCTGACACCGTACCGAGGACTCTCCAGCCGGACTGCCCAACGGGCAATGACTTCCCGGCGGGCGTCGACCCGCCAGGCGGTGACCTCTTTGATGGAGATAATGATTCCCATAGGAACGCGAACTACACGGTTGAACCGCAGAATTGTGGCTAATTTTAAAATTCATTCATTAATTGAAAACTATATTATCAGCGAGTGGCATAGGCGTTTTATGGCCGTATTTCTGATAACGAGAATTACGTGGGTGAAACTGCGAGCATTTACTACTAGTATATAATTTTATAATACATTTTCTTACTTTTTCAATCAAATTTGTGACGAAGTGTGACTCATATGTCCTAAATGGTATTAAAAAATTCTGTAACTGATTTTAACAACACATTTTCCAAATCATAATCTACAAAACCACTTCAAATAATTAAAATAATCAAGTCTAATAGCACCGAATCCACTTATATTCCTATCAATTCAACCCAACTGTGTCGCCCATGTTTTTCACAATGCATTAAACCCTACTCAATTCCTCTACGATACCGGTTAAAGGCCATTCTATTGTGTTGACAACTAACACTGCATTATTCAATTGCTTTCGTGATAGTACGTATTACAGGAAGACTGCGGTATGTGTAATACTAGACATTTACCAATGACACGGGTTAGTCTCTAAAAGCTTTTGATTTTGCTCTTACTCAATTGCCATATAGGTGATTATTTTCTTGTTGTAGAAAATGCAGGTCAATCACACGGATTACGTTGTAATTCAAATTGTAGCTGTCGTAACTACACGTACTGTGGGAATTAAGAATTATAGATTTAATTTTTCGTTAGACTATGAATACTAATTGTCGTGGATTCGATTTTTATGCCTTTTATGCCTGAGGATTATTTAGGAAGTCATATTATTTTTATGAATTCGAATGTATTTTGTGCTAAATAATTACAGGTTTAACAGACTTTCTGTTACGAGAGTGGAATTTATTCTTTTCTTACTCTAAGTCTGTAAAGGCCTCATAACTAAACTCAACATCGCTTAGCGTGCTATGAACTGGGCTATTGGCCTTTCTCTGCGAGCTAAAATCTGAAATGTGGAAAGGCGTACAAGAACGTAACATGTAACGGACATAGCGTGGACAATTAGCACTCTGAAGTGGTAATATGCAGGCTACATTACCCGACTACCTGACAACCTCTGGAGAAGAAAGATGTGGCAACCACGTATCGGATGATGCATCATGCAGTGCAGGACGAACTAGTTAAAGCGATGACTTGTTGAAAGTTGCTGAGAATCGTTGGATACGGCTGGCACAGGACCCTAATTTGTGCGAAGCATGAGTGACGCTTATGGCTAGCACTCTGCCACGACTCACCCCAATCCACTAGTGGTTGGGGCGGTAAACTACGTCCCCTCAAAAATATCCGCGGTCCGACGTCCTCGTCATCTTCTTGAAGAAGAGGATGACGCTATTACGATCGCCCAAGAAAGGGCCTACACAACTCGCGCAGCGATAACAAATAAAACTCCGCGGTATCGGCCTTACCGTCGAGGTCGAAAACCGCGCTGCGTAAAAGTCATTAGCCTAAACGTGGCCACGCCCACTTTGCTTTCAGCGACGCCCTGAGCCGAGGTCCGTTCCCCACAGGGGGAGCCCTCGGGCGATGTTCGCTTAACTTACTTACCGGGTTGAGAGCCATCTGCGCTCGTCCATTGACCGCGTTAAGCTGTCAAGATCATCTGCGACCAACAGCTACACACACAAAAAAAAAAAAAATGGCTAGCAATGCGCGCACTGGTGTGGTCGGGGTGCCTGACTGTCCGTCTCAGGGCTCTTCTGTGGCGTCCGCAGAGAGCAATGGCGGTTAGGGCCGTACGCGGGTACCGCACGGTAGCGGCGGAGCGCGCGAGAGGAACGCCCAGGCTGACCGCGCGACGGCTACCGACGTCCCGAAAGGGGAACAGTGAGAAGAGAGGGTACCCTGTGGAGGTTATCCGTTGGGCCGACCACTGACGACAAGAAACTCTGCACCAGTGGTCGGCTCAACGACGAAGGCAACGTGCTACAGGTGGTTCATGGGTAGAGACGCAAATATCGAAACCAAACATTGATGTATCGATACATCGATGTTTCAGAACAAACACCGATGTACAAAAAACATCGCCCTAAAAACATCTAGGTTTTTTAGAGATCTATGCAATGATTTTTTTTTTAGTTAAATGAAACATATTTTTTCGATACATCGATGTTTTACAATAGTGAACATCGATGCCAAGCATCGACTTGACTTATTGAAACATCGATATATCGTTTGTATCCCTAGTCATGGGGCGGCGCGACGCCTCTGTCGCCCGGGTGGCGGCTGCGCTGACCATGGCCCAACCCAAAAAAAGCTCATGGCTAAAAACTACTTTAAAAAATTATCTATCTGTCTGTTAAATTAACTATTTGTTCCGGGTAATCTTCTAAACGGCTGGACAGATTTTAATAAATTTTACTACCATAAATCTGTCTATATAAGGAGTAACTTAGGCTTTTATCCTCTTAAGAAAAACCTATAAAATTTTGTCATGTCTGGGTATTGAACCCGCGGTTTCGTGGATGCAGTCGCGTATCGTAATATTTCAAAAGATATTTGAGATTAAAGTGCGGGGGCAAGGCAATTCATAAAATACATGGATAGTATTATATTGCTTAGGTATTTCATAAATTAATAAACATTATCCACATTTATTTTCAAGTATGTTAAACATGGATATATTAGCTTAATATAATACCTGAGGTATTATTATTTTAATCTATTATAATTCGTATAAACTGTTTACTTAATTGGATTCATAATATTGGCTTACCTAAAATCAGTTTTATCTCAAGTAAACCTTAAAGCTTTTAGTCTAAGCTTATAATAACATTAGCTTGGGCTTTACTCATTTAAGAAATAGAACATTTACCTAAAATATTATACTAAATTCTTGAAAATCAATGAAATTGATTGTTTCACCAAGGCCGAGGACTCTAGCACTGGAGATAAAGCCTCCACTCTCTGGGAGTACTGCGTTGAGTCAATCCGCGATGAGATAACCGAAAACGGACTACCGAAGTCAAGGAATCGATTTCAGTGACCGCTTTAATTGTATCAAGCGGTGATATCAGGTTAAGGGACCGTACATCGCCCTTCTGTCGTTGCGGATAGGTTGCACCAGACAAATTTCTTCTTTTTAGTCAAGACTGAAATGTAGTTAATAGGAAGGTAAACAATACTCTTGGATTACTTCATCATTTCAGCTCATATACGTCCCACTGTTGGGCTCGAGCCTCCTCCACTGTGAGAGGGAAATTAACCTACTACACCACGCTGGTCAGACGTGTTGGTATAGGGTTTTGTTTCGAGGTTTCCTTCTCTTGCATGGGTGTTATATGGATATATAATATGGGTAAAAACCTTAAACTGAAATAGATACAAAGCTTAAATTGTTATTTAATTGAATTTGGTAATTTCTATTTTTTCATATACCTAGTGACGGTGTAAGAATGCAATTCAACATCCCATATCATACCCGTGTGTATCTTAAAAGACGACAGTATATTGTGCATATATGATAGACTTATGTAAGAGAAGGAAAACCCGAAATAAAACTCTATACAAACCCGTCTGACCAGTGTGGTATATTAGGTCAATTTCCATCCCATTATGAAAGAGGCTCGAGCCCAACAGTGGGACGTAAGGAAGATGAATAAAATCGCAAATTACCTAATCAAAAAATAACCACTAAGCAGATACTAGTAGTATACAACATTACTGTAAGAGAAGGAAATCTTGAAACAATCTATGCTTAACAATCTATCCAAGATACTAGGCTTTGCATCCATCCATCTATCCATTCATCGCAAATCTACATATACTGTTTGGCATTGTCTATCTCTAGAATCATAAAGTTTGGCAGGCGATTTGGCCATCATAATTGATGTTATGAGAAAAAATCTATACCAATAAATAAAATTGGAGTGTCTGTTTGTAATGTCAAAATAATAGGCTTTTTTCATGCTCACACGGTTATTTGCACGACACCTGTACCTAAAATAGCAATTAAAAAATTTTTGTCTGTCTGTCTGTCTGTCTGTTTGTTCCGGGTAATCTTCAAAAGGGCTGGACCGATTTCAAAAATTCTTTCACCAATGGAAAGCTATAATATCAGGGCGTAAACTAGGCTATATTTTATCCCGGTATTCCCACGGGAACGGGAACTACGCGGGTAAAACGACTATAACCTATAACCGAAGCGAAGCGAGGGCGGATTGCTAGTGAAGAATATAATTTATCACCATAGCTTAATTTCTTGTATAAGTCGTAAAAACCGATTTATGGATCTCAATACACGGATGGGCAGCAGCACTCTATTAAGAAAATAGTAATGGCGATTGTGTTCGCCAACCTATTTATTAAACGCGGCGATTAAACCTTGTCCACACTTGAGGGAGGTCTAAGTCCAATAGTGAATGAAGAAAATGATTAAGATAATAGAGACATATTTTTTTAGAAAATTAGAAGCTAATTGTGTTGAATCCGTTATGTATTGAAAATCTAAACAAGACGTATTTTAACTATTACTATTATTTTTCTAGTGCTAGAACCACGGTGTTGACAGTTATCTGTCTACAGCGCGGCTGTAGACAAATAACTTTTTTTTTTGGGGGGTTGGGCTGCGTTCGGCGCACTCCTCGCACCACTCCGTCCAGGGTGACAGAGGGGCGTAAACACGCACACCTGCAACCCACCCGAACACCACGTCGCCTTCGTCGTTGGGCCGACGACCGGAGCAAATTTGTCATCAGTGGTCGGCCCGACGGAATACCCCCTAGTGGGGTACCCTCCCATCGACCGAGGTCCCTCCCTCGGGGAGGACGTCGGTCTTTCCTCACGCTGTCGGCCTCTCGGCGGGTGACGGACTAACTCCCCGGTCACGTCACCCGCGGCCTCGGCTAGGATAGACAGATAACTACCGATCCTTCCGAGGTAGTACCACACTCTCGCAGAAAATCGACGTCTGATTAGTAGCGATTTGTTACTGCGTTTCGTTCGGTGAGCGTAAGCAGGAAGCCTAATTTTCTGAGGGAGTTTGCGTGTGGTGGGTTTTAGTGTTATATCAACAAACCTCATTGCACGCTTTCACACTCCCTTCACTCTTTTTACGGTAGGCAACAGCCTAGCAGAGGTCCATGAGTGGCAGCATCACTTACCATCAGGTGTACTGTTTGTTCGTTTGCCACCATCTATACCAATAAATAAAATTGGAGTGTCTGTTTGTAATGTCAAAATAATGGACTTTTTTCATGCTCACACGGTTATTTGCACGACACCTATGCCTAAAATACAAATTAAAAAATTTTTGTCTGTCTGTCTGTCTGTTTGTTCCGGGTAATCTTCAAAACGGCTGGACCGATTTCAAAAATTCTTTCACCAATGGAAAGCTATAATATCAGGGCGTAAACTAGGCTATATTTTATCCCGGTATTCCCACGGGAACGGGCACTACGCGGGTAAAACGACTAAAACCGAAGCGAAGCGAGGGCGGGTTGCTAGTTTGGAATAAAACAAAAACAGAAAAGAATGCAACAGCCACTATTAGGTAATAATGTAAGGCCAATTGTTATTCCCTGTACATTACTAACTTTTAGCTATATCTTATATCTTTAAACGAGCAATTCTTGTATATATATATATTAAGGATCCCGGAAACGGCCCCAACGATTTTGATGAAATTTGGCATACTTTGGTTTCGGGTCCAAAAAATCGATCTAGCTATGTTTTATTTATAGAAAATGTTGTTTTGTCGGTGTTTTAGTAAATCAATACAATGACATAAAATGTCAATAGAATATGGATTCAAATTTCGCCGTCAGCGTCAAGAGTGGCGGTAGCTCAGTTGGGAAGTTGTCCAGTCTTTTTTGTTTTGTTTTGGCATTCAAACAGGTTATTATTATTGTCTTTTTGTAAGTTTGATATTTATTTTCATTATTTAATTTTTATTTTTTATTAATATATATCTAAATAAATTCGGCAAAAATACAACAAAAATATACCGAGCAAAGCTCGGTCAACCAGATATTACTTAGTAAGGTGTTACTATTATTATCTATATTTTAATGCATATTTACTACGTCAAACGCAGTATCTCATTAATTTTCACAAAGGAGAGGAAATGAGGGCAAAAACAAATTATCGAGTTTCAAAATATTATTGATGCTACATAATTTAATTTTCATGCTATAAAAATTAGTTGAAATAATTTTTTGATCAAGCTAGTATTGGGCATGACGGTTCAATTCTAAAGACATGAATAGTTATTAAATGTCTTAAACTTTCAAAAAGTAATATTTAATTTTTTCAAGGTGTTGTACCTTACTAGTTGACGTTTAATTTAGGTTTTTCTTTTAAAGCTTTGTTTTATATTTTACCATCTGACCAGCATGCTAACTCAATTTCTTTCATTTGGAAAAAGTCTATTGCTAAAAACAAGACTTCTATTGAATCGAAGGAAAAATTGAATTAATTCTCTTGAGTTTATCGATCGCTTAAAATAATATGCCTTATAAAAACTTGTTTCTTCACGAAGTCATTTCACATAATTATGTCCAAGGATAGTGTTTGAGCTAATGTAATCGATAAATTATTGATGTCCTTGACATAATCCAACCTGCAAATAGGTGACCGAACCGCCCTTGTTGGCGTTCTTAAAAATGATTGGGGCATTGAAATAAAAATTTAAGATAATGAAAATAATAGGTCTTTACATATGTAATTGCCGTTCTGCAGTACTGGCCATTTGAAATCAAAATAATTTTTGTTTGGCTAAGAATTCTAATTTCAAATTAATTTTATTTTAAAACATGAAATTCATTTTCTAAAAGTAGTCATTTGTTTATTGATTAATGTTACATTTTCATCGCATTTCAATCTTTTTCGTCATCATGGATACGTTAAAAATTCGAGTAATTATGGAATATGAGTATCGTCGTGGCAGCAACGCGGCACAAGCGGCACGCAACATCAACGACGTTTACGGAGCTAACACTACAAACCAACGCACCGCCTGTTATTGGTTTGCTCGCTTCCGTTCTGGAAATTTCGACCTGAAAAATGAACCTCGCGGTCGTCCGAAGACTTTGGTCGACAATGACGAATTAAAGGCGATTGTGGAAGCCGATGATACACAATCTACGGCTGAATTAGCAGCAGCTTTCCATGTTAGCGTCAAAACAATATTGGTCCATTTGCGTCAAATTGACAAGGTATAAAAGCTTGACAAATGGGTGCCCCACGAACTCAATGATCGCCAGCGCGAAGTATGCGTCGAGACATGCCTTGCATTGCTCAACAGACACACAAACGAAGGAATTTTGAAACGCATTGTTAATTGCGATGAAAAATGGATTCTGTTTGATAACCGCAAGCGCTCAGCAAGTTGGTTGGATCCTGGTTCAGCACCTAAACAATGCCCTAAACGAAAACTTACCCCTAGAAAAGTGATGGTCACTATTTGGTGGTCTAGCGCCGATGTGATTCATCACAGCTTCTTACCAAACGGGGTGAGTATTACTGCAGATATGTACTGTAAAGAACTGAACACAATGATGGAGAAGCTGGCACAGCTCCAACCAGCTTTGGTCAATCGCTCGTCTCCGCTGCTCCTGCACGACAATGCGCGACCTCATACTGCACAGCAGACGGTCTCTAAGTTGCAAGAACTGGGGTTGGAAGTTCTCCGTCATTCACCATACTCACCAGACCTTGAGCCTACAGACTACTTCTTCTTCCAGAATTTGGATAACTTTTTGGCGGGAAAGAAATTCAATACCCGAGAGGCAGTACAAAATGCCTTTGAAGAATTTTTGCCTCCCGTTCAGCTGATTTCTTTAAGAAGGGCATCAATAAACTGCCGCTGCGTTGGCAAAGATGCATTGATTGCATGGGTGATTACTTCGATTAATACAAATAAAAAATACATGAAAAAAAATCGTTTAATTTTTTTCATACATAACGGCAATTTCATGGCCTAATAGTTTACAAAAAATGAACATTGAATTGCAAGGGAAGGCTTTGAGTGTACCATACATATTATTCTGGCCATAAATTTAATATTACAGCGATAAAAAAGGTTTCCGGTATTAGAAAGTAATTTAGAACACATTCGTCGGTTAATATATTTATTTATTTAATCTTCATGCACAAAAATAAAAGTACATAGGCGAACTTAATGCCATAGGCATTTTCTTCCAGTCAACCTTAGGATGATGATGAAATAATATAGTAGGTGCAAGTATTGAAAACTGTTTTGAGAACTAATTATGTTAATAACTAAATAACAATAAAATGAAAATAATAAACCCATTACCTATAAATACATACTCATAGAAAAATATATACCCAGATACACATACACGTACACATACATACATACATACACTTATACCTACACATACCTACTCTTGAAAATTTATGAAGGACAATATAATATTTGGTTAGCTATAATGACACTGAAAAAATTTTGGAAATCGTAAAATAGAATCCAAATGAAAAACTAAAATCTTATCACACACGTACTTAATCATACAAACGCACGCACACGCAAACACACAACGTGATCAAATACGCACACATACCTACTAACGTGTGCTCGCAAAACAAGGAGCATACACGTATGTGTGCTGCATTCTCGCGTGAGAATGCAGCACACACACGAACATGAAGCAATAATGTATATAAACTACTGTGGCTATTTTATAATGTACTAGCAACCCGCCCTCGCTTCGCTTCGGTTATAGGTTATAGTCGTTTTACCCGCGTAGTTCCCGTTCCCGTGGGAATACCGGGATAAAATATAGCCTAGTTTACGCCCTGATATTATAGCTTTCCATTGGTGAAAGAATTTTTGGAATCGGTCCAGCCGTTTTGAAGATTACCCGGAACAAAGAGACAGACAGACAAACAAAAATTTTTTAATTGCTATTTTAGGCATAGGTGTCGTGCAAATAACTGTGTGAGCATGAAAAAAGCCTATTATTTTGACATTACAAACAGACACTCCAATTTTATTTATTGGTATAGATTATACTAGCTGACCCAACAGACGTTGTTCTGTTCAATTAAAATAAAAAGAATTCTCCTTGAAACTTATAACAGCACCACCTACCGGGTTCAATTGTGAATCTAAATCATTCTCGAATGCCCTTGAACACACAAAAAATTTCATCAACATCAGTCCAGCCGTTTAGAAGTTCAATGACATACACACGTATACAAGAAATATATATATATATATATATATAATGACTAGCTGACCCATCAGACGTAGTTCTGTTCAAATAAGCACCATCTACCGGGTCCAATTGTAAATCTAAATCATTCTCGAATCCCTTGAACATACACAAAAAATTTCATTAACATCGGTCCAGTCGTTTAGGAGAAGTTCAGTGACATACACACGTACACAAGAAATTTATACATAAAGTTAATGAATTTCTTATTGTGTGGGACATATAGCTTACCCTAGGGTAAGCTATATGTTCCATTTGAGAGTCAAATATTGCAATAAAATTGTGAAAAGATGATACAATAAATATTATTAAAGGAAGAATGATGAGATACCATTCTTATGGCCTATGTATTATTGCTAAGAATATTAGGAAGTTGACTCGTTTTCTATTTCAGCAGTATATAACCTTCCTGCAATCCAAAAGGTTAGTGACATGGACATTTTTATGTCTTAAACACGCGAGTCCACTCCAGATCTTTTCTTAAACGTTATAATAAGCCATAATTATTGCTATATTTATTACTTATTATAACTTTGAATTCTAAGCTCTGGTATGTCGTAGATTTGAAGAAAAGAAGTCTTGTATGGCAGTATGTTGGTCTTCTCTCTAGATTTTTCTATAACACTGGACGCCTACACTAATTTATCCTTACCAAAAACTAGTCGTGTAATTTACCTCGAACCATTCGAAATAATAATATGAATTAGAAAAATAAGAAAATTTAATTATTGCCAATTTAAAATAATTTTTATAATAAAATATTTTCAGCTAAATCTTTAAACGTATATATTCTGCTAAGTATTTTACCATAATATATTCTAAATTGCATCTGTTATTAATTTTTCGTTTATATTACTACGCGAGTTTCACGAAAACCAAATATGCATTAAAATGTAAACAATTCTCAAACTACTTGGAAAATAATTAAAATATACTAAAAGACCAAATAGAAAGTATTCACATAGATTTTAATGCCATACCCGAATCTGATAGGTAATTATATCATAAACTTTTTTGCAGATCAGATCAACTCAGAGTCATGTAAAAATAAAGTAAAAACACAACACAAAACTCATAGCCCACCGCGGCAATGCGGGCGCTTCATCCGCCGTGTGAGTCCTGCTGGGCTGCCGGAGCATCCGTAGACCTTTATTTAGTCGGATAGGGTTTCGACCTCCACCTGGACTCACCAGCTTCGCACATGTGCAGCTATATTGGCTGTGGCGAACGATAAGTCCACTATCGACCCGCCTCACTGCCGCTCGCACCCCGGAGCCTTTGTTTAACAAACAGAGGTCCAGTGCAGCCGCCCACTCTTAGAGGTGATCATTCTTCCTAAAGAATCTCCACGCCATAGGTTTGTCGTTGAAGTCCCACAGCACGAAGACTTGACGCGGTTCCAGTCGCCGTATCGAGGCCCCCAAGATGGTGAGAAAGACCCTGAGATCAGCCACACACCGCTTAGGGAAAAATATACGCCATAGAAGACTTCTCCCCAGTCCGCCAGTAGAGTATAGATTCAAGCAAAAGTTTCTAAAGAAAAAATACCAAAATCAAGATTATTTTATGATCACATCTTTAATTTTTATTTAGAAGTTTGAGTGAAGATTTCAACTGTCTTATTACGGTTTATAATACAGAACTCGCTAATAGACTATCGGACGGTCAGTAAATGATTAATTATCAGTGTAGCTTCATTGTTTGTCACTGATTTCAATGATTTGGTTCAGGCGGCCTGCGTTATAAACCATACGCTGATATTTTGGCGCTTTCAAAGGTTCAACGATCAAAACTAAATACAAAACTAATAAATTTTACTAAATATTAGGTATATTGTCTTTCCGAGCGGTATCATTTATTTCAGCTGACGTAAGTCCCACTGTTGTGCTCCAACCTCCTCCTGGATAGAAGTGAAATTAACCTACCACGTTATACCATGCTGGTAAAACGGTTGGTATAGGGTTTTATTTCAAGTTTCCCTTCTCTTGCATATTTGTAAGTGTTATATTCCTTAATATTCATTTAAAACATCCACGGGCAAGAGAGGGGGTGGTGAATAGTATTCTTACTCCGTCACCATATGGAAAGCAGTTACCAGTGATAGCAAAATTAAAATATATTTCCATCTTTCCATCAGTCTATAGACGTCCACTGCTGGATATAGGCCTCCTCACGAGAATGCCACTCGGAACGGTCCTGCGTCGCCTGCATCCAACGGTTCCCTGTGACTTTTAAGATGTCGTCAGTCCACCTAGTAGGGAGGGTCGTTCTACGCTGCGTCGTCCGGTTCGTGGTCGCCACTCGAGAAACTTTCTCCCCAACGGTTGTCGGTTCGATGAGTGATGTAATAAATATATTTAATAATACGTTATCTATTGCCACTATTTTAGAAATTATTAACCGTTCTAAATGAAATTAAATTAATACGTATCTATCTAATTAGAAAAAAAAGTAAAGAAGAAAGTGTAAAGAAGACGAAAGTTATGGTATTTGAAAGGGAAGAAGCTATGACGGAATGCAATATACGTATAGAAGAGGAAATATTAGAACAAGTGCAAGAGTTTGTATATCTGGGATCTACATTTGCGAGAGATGGTAAATGTGAAAGTGATATTGAAAGAAGAGTGTGTAAGGGAAATATGGTGAATGGTGCTTTGCGCACCTTTATGGGCAGCCAAAGCCTGTCTAAGAAGGCTCGCTTGGCTGTGCATAGGGGAGTGCTTGTACCAACTCTAATGTATGGAAGTGAGAGCTGGGTATGGCAGAAGAAGCACGAAAGTAGAATAAATGCTGTGGAAATGAGAGCGCTGAGGAGCATGATTGGTGTGAAATTGAGTGATAGAATTAAAAACAGAGTAATTAGGGAACGTTGTGAAATGAATGTAGATGTAGTGACAAGGATTGAGAAAGGTATGTTAAGTTGGTTCGGCCATGTAGAGAGAATGAATGAAAGGAGACTAACAAGGAGAATTTATAAGGCGAATGTGAACGGAAGTGTTGGAAGGGGAAGACCGAGGCGGACGTTCCACAATCAAATCGGGGACGTTCTTAAGAAAGGCCAGGTTAGGAGTACCCTGAACCGAAAAACATGTATGAGGAGATTAATAAATGTGGACGAGGCGAAAGTGGTATGTCAAGATCGTAGCAAGTGGAAGGAAGTGGTCTCTGCCTACCCCTATGGGAAAGAGGCGTGATTATATGTATGTATGTATGTAGAAAAAAAAAATCTGTTTCGAATATTAAAAAAAAAACATATAATTAGCTGACCTACTTACAAAACTATATAAGAACCTGTAAAAGAGAACTAGTGGACATCGTAATATTTTTTCTTTTTATCGTTATTTCGCAATTTTTACTTTCAAGAAATAAGTTAAATATAGTTCACATATCGCTACACATGTCCTTCTTTAAACAAGGTTTAAAAAGAGCATTTTCTTCACGGAAGACAACGGGCTGTGCCCCTGGTAATGCAAAGGTCAATGTGCGGCATGATTACTTACCATTAGGTGTGCTAATCTATCTATCTATAATGCTATCCGTGTGGTGACGGAGTAAGAATACAATTCACCACCCCCTATCTTACCCCTGGGTGATCGTACGAGACGACTAAGGGATATAAAACGCATATAACATCTATGCGAGAGAAGGAACACTCGAAATAAAACCCTATACCAACACGTCTGACCAGCGTGGTATAGTAGGTTAATTGCCCTTCCATTATGGAGGAGGCCCGAGCCCAACAGTGGGACGTATATGGGCTGAGATGAGGTGTGCTAATATTTAATCTCACTTAATAAGGTGCGAACTGATTACTACAGAAGTAAGCACTAATTTTTTTTGTCATAACTTAATTTTACTTATATGTGTTGATCCAAACTTACAACCAGAGATATAAGCTCTTTATTTATAGGTGATTGAATGTTGATGCCTTTGTTCCAGTGCCACCTCATCAACTAATACTGTACGACAAGTCTGGGCGGGACGTGTCAGGCGTAGTCGGCCCCCTGGAGGAGGGCAATGAACTGGTACTTATCTGTGAAGTTAGAGGAGGTTAGTATATAGCTATTATTTATATAAAAATATACAAAATCGTGTTCTAACTTATTGGGCTGATGTAATATCCCATTAATGTTATTATTAATTCGATTGTAATACAACTTTATATTAATGCGTACGTATGTCGGTGAATATTACGAAAAGATTTTCTTATCCGTTTAAATATATTAAGAAAAAGTGAATACATCTTTGCGTACTTAGTGATCGTTCAAAGCAGGGAACTTAATAAACATGCTCTTAGAAGGTACACGAAACTTACTAAATATTTCAATAAATTTAAATATCATAGTTACATAATTTTTGTGCACAATATGTTCGATGTATACATAAAATTATCAAAATAATATTAAATAATCAATACAGTCGCTGCAAAGAAATAAGCATAAGTTTCAACCCAAATAGGAGATGAGAAATTAAAGCGATTACTTTGATATATCGCTCTTAAACTTGCCGATAAGTCACTCTGTGAGAGATCGGATCCAAATGGCACCCGCTGTAAAGTTATCCGTCGCCTCAAGATACGAAAGGGGGAAGCTAGGGAGCCAGGCGGAGAATGGCGCCAAAACATTTTGCAAACTTTATATCAATTATCTTTGTTTCAATCTATTCGTTTAATTATATTTCCTTTATTGTAATGTATCAGTTTAATTAGCGTTCTCATCGATTTTTAGAAATATTATTTAAATTCTGAGAGAATTAATGTTGTAGATATCAAAATCTAAACATGGGTTCAATTCATAATGCACGGCATGTAAGCCGCAGCTCACCGCGATCAGGATGCCGCAATCATTAGATATAATGTAGTCCACATAATATTCAGTCCCTGCCAAGCGATAAAATAAATACTATCGTTGAGCGTATCTAAAAATCGGGAAACAATCAAATCTACGAGAAAATCTCTATCTCGACACACATACGTCTCACTGATTTTTGTGGGTGGGCTATGGTCAGTTGACATGCCGTCCCTTCCATCCGCGGCGACGAAAGAACGGTGCACAAGCCCATAACCCACCCATACCCACGTCGCTTTCGTCGTTGGGCCGACCACCAGTGCCGAGTTCCTTATCCTCAGTGGTCGGCCCGACGGCATACTCTTTCGGGTACCTTCACCTCTCCACAGACGTCGGTCGCCGTCGCGCGGTCACCCTCTCTGCGGGTGATGGACTAAAGTACCCGGTCCAGTCAACCGCGGCCTTGGCTAGGGCGACATCAGGCGCAATTCGTTTCACTGCTACGCTCGAGCCTCCTCCACAATAGGAAGGAAATTGACCTTACTATAACATGCTGGTCAGACAGGTTGGTATAGGGTTGTGTTTCATGTTTCCCGTCTCTTGTTTTTGCCCACGTTATATGCGTATTATCACTCTTAGTCATCATTTACGACATCCATGGGCAAGATAGTGGTTCATGGTTGTGAATATCTTCTTATTCCGTCACTACACGGACAAGAGAAAATAATAATAAGTATTTCTCTTTACCAATGAATCGGTTAAAATATGATATCTAGATTCAGCATAAGTTTATAATCATTTGGTGCCCTTTGAAGCATTATATTGTAGGCCTGGGCGAAGTTATTACGTATTCAGGGTCATCGCGTGGTATTATGACCCAGGCAATTTGGTAATATATTGAAATATTATTTGTCATTAGATTAAATTAATAAATATTACTGGTAGAAAGAAGTAATATGTAAGAGATACTGCTACTTTAAGAGATAAGGTATCCTGTAAAAACAATTTAATTACTATTCAGCACTTTGGAGTAAATTCTCTAATCTTGCTTAATAAATCAAGTTTCTGGCGTGGGTAATATATCATTTTGGAATAATTGACATATATTCCCGTGTTCATGAACGCTAAAAAGTGTTCCAATCATCGGGAAATCAAAAATGAAATACAAAAGCGACAAAATCAGTTAAAATAGTTTATTTAAAATGTGTAATATCGCGAATATTACACATAAATCAATTTTCATCACCTCACATTTATTTAACAATCAAAGATGCTCACTATAGTTTAGTCTGTGGCAATACCCGATTTATGTAGGTTTTGTTACTTTTCGACTGTTGCCTAAAATTATATTATACTAGCAGACCCGGCCACGCGTTGCTGTGGCTAATGTTTTTGTTATATTACATTTTATTAAACTATTTAAGTGGAACTGTAGGAGAACATCAGTGGGGACCACCATGCATTTTTCATGGATGCCATTTGTAAAAAAATATGACGATATCCATGACATATTTTCTACTACCGTAAACCCTTAGTACAATGAAATTATTATTTATTTAAAATTATCTACAGATGACAATATCTGTTAAAATCGTATATGACACGTTTGTAGGTTTGTCATAGCAGCGCCATCTATTAGTTACTTACTCAATACAGTCAACAGATATCGCCACCTATTAAAATCGTTTGGAGTTAACAGATAATTGTGAATGTCAAATAATTTGCAATAAAATAATATTGCGACTATAAATTAAGATGTAAGCTATCCTATCTTTCAAGTTGGATCAAACTGCACACGGTGTGCCAATTTGATTAAAATCGGTTAAGTAGTTTAGGAGTCCATCGCGGACAAACAACGTGACACGTAATTTATTATATATTAAGATAAGATATATGTACAGGGTATATGTAAGTTTTTTTTTTTTTTTATTGCAAACGGTGGCAAACGAGCAAACAGTACACCTGATGGTAAGTGTTGCTGTCGCTCATGGACCTCTACAAGGCTGCTGCCTACTGCGAAGAAAGTGAAGGGAGTGTGAATGCGTGCATTGAGGCTCGATGATACCAAGGGCACCACCAAAACCCTCCACACGCAAACACCCTCAGAAAGTTGGGCTTCCGGCTCAGACGTCGATTTTCTGCGAGAGCGTGGTACTACCCCGGACGGACCGCCCCGCGGCTGTAGACAGATAACTGTCGACAGTGTGGTCCTACCACTCCTAGAAGTACAGGGTATATGTAAATCTGAAACGGAATTAACTTCTTTTGCCTTGCCTATACGTTCCATTGAGCATTGATGTATCGGTAGTGCAATACTATTGTTACGCTTAAGCCGCGTATCGACTTCGCGCTCCTGGCGCGCGTGCCATGGATGACCGCGCCGAGAGTGCGTTCCACGGTATGCGTTCCAAATATATGAGCTTATACGAATTAAGCGCACCTGGCGCGCGAGGCAACTGTTCCAATGGTTGATCGTAGTGATGAGTTTATGAACTGTGGTACCTACATGTAAAAATCAGTGTATAATTTACCAGAGTCGTTGATTTGGCTTTTAGACATTCTCTATTTTTCTCGTCTATAAGAAGACAAGAGTACAGTCATTTTTTCCTTCAATTCTGATGCAGGGACTCCCATTTCACAACTTATTTCTCTCCAAGCATCTTCTCTGAGTGATTTACTATGATACGAAGAACTTTTGCTATTCCATAACAGATACTTTGTACCATATAATTGTATTAATTTACCGCAACTGATAAAGGTTTATAACCAGTGTGTTTTACCAGCGATGACTTACGGTACTGAAACGTGGTCTCTAAATGTCGGCCTCATAAAAAAGCTCAAAGTAGCTCAGCGTGCTATGGAGAGGGCTATGCTCGGTATTTCTCTAGGTGATCAAATCCGGCATACGGCAATCCATAGAAGAACGGGTGTAACCGACATAGCCCGTAGAATTAGCACGTTGAAATGGCAATGGGCTCGTCGAACCGATAACCGTTGAGGAAGAAACGAAACGAGAAAAGGCGACCACGAATCGGACAGCGCAGCGTAGGACGACCCCCAACTAGGTGGACTGACGACATTCTTAAAGTCGCAGGGAACCGTCGGATGTAAGTGGCGCAGGACCGTTCCGAGTAGCATTCTCGTGGGGAGGCCTATGTCCAGCAGTGGACGTCTGTAGGCTGATGGATGGATAGATGACCGCAACTTTGGTTATCCATCGCTTCGAACGCAAAAAACACACAAAATACTTTCACATCAGTCTCAACTGGTGCGCGCGCCACGATTGATACGCGACAAAATACCGGCAACATATGGAACGGGCTGCTCCACGTTCGAGCGTTCCAACGAACACATTGGCGCGCGTTCTGGAGTGGTATCCATTTTGCGCGGCCGGAACGCGCGCCAATCTTCGTCCTTTTGGAGCGCGAAGTCGATACGCGGCTTTATCGTAACTGGATACGCATATCGTATTTACTGGATATTCAGTGAAATCGCTTTTTGTGCAATTCAAAATCATTTATTATGTATACTATACACCCGCGCGGATACTTAAATATTGTCAATTTTATCCTTTATACGCAGGCATTCGCAGACGGCCATGGCATTTAGGGCTACACGTGGATACCGTACCTTATCAACGGAGGCAGCGTGCGCTATAGCCGAAACTGTCCTGTGAGACTTAAAAGTGGAAATACATGGCGCCCTCTCTTTTCAGCTGTCACAAATTTTTTCAGTCTAGTCCTTACCGTTTCAAATTTCTAACTCTTCGACCCGTTCACGTGTTCTAAAAGTTTATAACCTCTCTAAAGCTTAGAAACCTTCAAATGTCGTATTGATATAGTACGTTGAATTTCGAGACATTCCAATTATATAGAGTATTTGCATTGTACCAAGCTTTTATGTGAGTCCAATCTTTTTAGGGTTCCGTACCTAAAGGATAAAACGTGACCCTATAACTAAGACTTCGCTGTCCGCCCATCCGACCGTCTATCTGTCACCAGACTGTTTCTAATGAACTATGATAGTTAAACAGTTTAAATTTTCACAGCTGATTTCTCTCCCATTATGGAGAAGCCTCGAGCCCAGCAATAAGATTATAAACTTGACAAGTAAGAATGTTACTTAAACTTTACTCGATGTTGCTATACGAAAAATATCGTAACATCGATGCTAACTCACAGCCTTAAGCACAACCAATGCAACGAAACAAATTATGTCTTCTATGAACGCTGTTACGTCCTCAGGCGGGTAGCTATCTTCACCTGTTGATTATTCATTAAAACGGGGTAAAACGTAACGATTTTAATGTATTTTATTTCTTTGTCAATTATTAATGCGAAAATCATCGATTTTATCCAACATCGATGTTCGGTTTTCGATAACTATTGAACATCGATGTTGGACTTTCACTAATGACGTAGATGTCAACATCGATGTTTTTCTAATATCGATCATCCCTATATGGAACCCATCGATCCACTATGTAATTAAATTTGTTTGTTTAATTATAGCAGTAGCAGAAATACGTATTCCATGAAAATTTCAACTGTCTAACTATTCAGACTCTTTGACAGACAAACTGACGTAGAGGCGAACGGACAGACGGTTAGACAGCGGAAGCTTAATAATAAGATTTTATGTAAGGAAATCTGAAAGCAACTATTGAGACAACCATTATTCAAAATATTTACAAATGCGAAATTTAAACGTTAAATTTACGAACTATGCATAAATTGCCTTTATATTTACTCAAATTTTTCTGCAGACATGTTTATATGAGAAGATAGATATATTTTTAAAGTATTAGCCAATAAAACTTAAAACAGTTGGACGCAAACTTTTTTCACATTCGAAGGAATTTTATCCAACATATCCTAACCAATTCCTTCTATACCATATTGGGCATTTGGGCTGGCCACGAACGACAAATAAATTGGTACCAGTGGTCGGTCCAATGGTGAAGGGCTGTGAATACCGTAGGAGATGGGGCCATGCGCTGTTCTTGCGTTGCCTCGAACGGAAGCGACGGTGTGTGTGCTGGACCATAGGCAGCCAAAAAAAAAGAAAATATTATTGGGCACACTATTTATTATATATCTTTCTTTTATGCGGTAGTATATTTCTTTACGTATCTTAGTTATCTATTTCACGTGCCTCTGCCAATAATAAATTCTAATACATTTTAGTTCTCAATCCTTCATTAAATAGAAAAAAATCTTATGTTTTATATTTCCAAATGATATCGTTAGTTGTATTATTAGTAAATAAAAGAACGAAACAAATAGAACCAAAAGCAAATCGAAAGTAGGTGTGTTCCCTTTACATTATGTTCAGAGGCTGCGAAGACACATGTCGATCCACACTTATGCGATTGATTGATTACAGCGTTACTTATTTATGTATGAAGACCCTTTGCTTAACTAAAGGACGAGTACTTATATGTTACACATTGATATTATATATCATTCTTACTTTTTGTACAACCCTATATACATCCAACTGCTTAGCATGAGCGTTTTCTATAGTGTGAGAAAAATTTACTTATTATAATACTACCTTTTATTTTTTGCTGACGGGCTAATAGACTGGCCGTACCGTAGTGTACGGCTAGTCTATTAGCCCAAGCATAAGAATATATTCTAGTGTACCTACCCGAGCCGGTATATTTAATAAAGAATTTAACGTATTTATAATAAGTGTTGTGTGTCATTTTTCTAAATTTATTAGCGTTTTTAATGCTACGTTTCAAATTTTAGAAATTACTTATAAAATTTGAAAGTTCTTTTTGCATTAAATGGGTTGGTTAGAAAATAATATTATCGATTGCGTATTTGATACAATTATCTAAATAGTATCCATCCATCCATCAGCCTACGGACGTCCACTGCTGGACATCGGCCTCCCCACAAGAATGCCACTCGGAACGGTCCTGCGCCACTTGCATCCAACGGTTCCCTGCGACTTTGAGAATGTCGTCAGTCCACCTAGTGGGGGGTCGTCCTACGCTGCGCCGTCCGATTCGTGGTCGCCACTCAAGAACCTTTCTTCCCCAACGGTTGTCGGTTCGACGAGCGATGTGGCCTGCCCAATGCCATTTCAACGTAAATATTTAAATATAATAAATAAAAATAATAAACAAAAGTAAATTACGCGTAATTACGTGTAGTTGTTTTAATATTATCAAAAGAAAATTCTTTATTTTACCCACAGACTAATTTTCATAATTTACCTTCCTATTATGGAGGAGGTTCGAGCCCAGCAGTGGCACGTATAGGAGACGAAATGATGAAATGATGAATGTCTTGAATCTCGATGTAATTTATGTACCTATCGTAATTGATTTTCCAAATCTATCGCGAAAGGATCACATTTTTTTTATCAAAGAATGAATTGACTTTAGAAATATCATACGTGTATTTTAAAACTACGATCTCAGAAGAGCAGAGTATTAATGATAAACATTTAAAATTACTACGTAACGTACTTTGGATAGGATATATAAAGGAAATTTCAAGGCATTTAAGATTATGGATACAGCTAGTATACTATAACTATAATATATGATAGAAGTTGTAACCACAAAGTACTAAGTTCTGAGGAATAGTGCCTAGAGGCAAGTGGGTAATTAGTATCAAACTCACACTACCCTGAATTTAATATAGCTAACGTTAAGAAGTTTCAAGTGTACATTGAAGCTTAAATGATTAAAATTAAAAATTTTGAGTATTGTCGTCACGAACGTCCAGAAAATTGTAGAGAACTAGTTAAGATGAATCCAATAAGCCTAAATTTGATGGGTTTACTAACAGACAATCCAAAATTACGTCTCCTACCTTCGAATGACATCATAAGAGTAGAACTATAATACAATCATACATCTTTGTTTCAAAGATTTGACTGCATAGATGGCGTAGTAGCTAAGACATTGACCTACAGTGCCAGTGTCAGGCGTTCGAATCCCACACAGAACAACGCTTTGTGGGATCCACAAATAGATATTCTGAGTCTAGATGTAATTTGTGCCAGTTAGTTATTTGTTTGTAAAGTCACCCAATACAAGGCAATACAAGGATTAGTGCAGAGTGTTGTCTTTTATCAAAGAAGAAAGAATAAAGGTTAGGTTATACATACATATGTTTGAAAGCGTGCGGCAGCTAAAAAATGGGTTAATAACCTTGAAACGCCTAAAGAGATTCTTATAAATTTTTAGTTAAGAACAATCTGAATTAGGTTAGTTAAAAAAAATGGATCATAATCGATCCACTTATTTAGGAGCTAAGATATCACAGATACAATATATATACATAAACCGATTTAAGCTTGCTGTTCTAAGTTACTCCCACTTAAATTGGAACTATGAGCTCAACATTGGGGCTTATATAATTACTATTAATTCAGTCTAATTATAAATAAACATGTGTATTTATCAAGATACATGTATTATAACATGTATCTTGATAAATAACTTTGTAACATTTACTATAAGTTAATTTACATTAAAACTATTTAATCATAAATTACAATCATCAACTTCGTAGAATGTATACAATACACAAATATTATTAATAACAGAAATGTTGTTAGCTAAACTTATCCACTTTGATTACGAAACTTCTATATACCGATAGCTAAAAGCAATATTTAAACACTGCTTTGATAATAGTTGTGTCAACATTAAGTTACCAACTTATAATATGATACGTAGTGCAAAATGTTCTTAAATAAATCATTGCTAATCCTCCATAACGCTTAATGTTTCGAGGCAGAATTATGCATAGCCCAAGGGATTAGTGGGTTGTCATCCCCGTCGCCCCAGAACAAGCCGGTTAGATCATTTTCATGGTCGAATGTACGGACAAATAGATATGTACTCGTAGGAAATAGCTCTTGTCCTAATGTTCTTGTGTTAATATTACTTTGCGCTTTGAACGAGCGGGTATATTGTTATGTTGGTTTACTTTGAGTATTTTCTTGTGTTTATACGAAGTACTAATATGGCCTAGTAATAAAGTACTTTGATTAGAAGTAGAATTATATATGCAATATATGGCATTAATGATGATGATACCTATATCTATTCTTAATTTCTATTATTAGAATATGTTGTCTATGCTTTCTTGTGGAAGGTAGAATCTTCTTGTGGAAGGTAGAATCTTCTTGTGGAAATAGAAGGAAGGTATAATCTAGACACGCCCCAGACATAAGGGATAAGTCAAGTTAAGTTTTTATTACTATTATAAAAGTTAAGTTATTTTGTTATTTTCTCATCATTTACCACAGCTTATAGGTACATGCCCCACTACTGGGCTCGAGCCTGTTCTACTAGGGCAGGAATATTAACCCACTATAGCACGGGGGTCAGACGGGTTGGTAGGGTTTTATATGGTTTTCTTTTCTTGTTTGAATGTTTTCTGCAATAATCCCTTAGGCGGCTTTTACGACATCCACGAGCAAGAAAGGCGGTGGGAAATTATGTTCTTACTCCATTACCATAAGGATTTTTTAATTTAATACTAACAAAACAGTGTAACTATATTAATACGAGGTGAACTTAGAATTGACTTTTCTTTGAAGTACAACGCATTCAACAGTCTCCTTCAATGTTATTTTATTCTATACTGTAATGAAACCTTGAAACTAAAAGTTTGATATTAGGTCTAAAGGTATATCAATTCTTGTTGGAAGTACTTTGGCTGGTATGATTGAAATATTGATGATATATAAAAATTTGGAGTAACCACAAGAAAATAAGCATCAGGTCTTCGTTACCAAAAACAATGAGCAGAACTAGTTAAGACAAATCCAATGATATATTTACTAATAAATCAAATCTAGGGTTTTGAATCCAAGCACCATCAACAGAGTAGCTCAATGGTGTTACATGTATAGATGTTTAAATATTAGGTCACATATATTTAATAATTAAGTAAATAACAATTATGTGCCTAAGATTTAATAAGAAGGGCTAATGATCTTGAAACGCTTGCACATATATTCAAAAATTGTAGCTCAGATCCATCTCAATAACTCAGCTTTCAACTAAGAAAAAATGCACCAAAATCGATCCATTCATTTAGATGCTACGGTGGCAGACAGACATAAATATACAGAAACGTCAAACCTCACTACAAAACGTCAAACGTCAAACTACCGTATGCAGAACTCTTAAGAAAGTATGATATTCTAAGCTTTGAATCCAGGCGCACATTGTTGAGCATTATGGTATTGCATGGCCTCTGCAACAATAATTATGATTGTATTGACCTTACAGGCAAACTTTGTTATATAGTACCTAGAACAGTGCGTAGGGCTGCGCGAGCACCGCGTTTGTTTCATACCGTTAAGTGCAGAACCAATGCCGGTGTGCGGGCGCCTCTACGCCGTCTTATCGAAACTTATAACACAAACTTCTCAGCTATTGATTTTTTTGCTGAATCCCATCTACAATTTAAAAAAAAAGTTAATCTTGCACTGAGGGATAATTATTAAATTTCGTTTCCTTATTTATCTTTTTTTACTTTAATTAACTTATTATTTTTTCTAAATATTTCTTTATTGTTCCTTTTTTATCTTAGCTTTAAGGTTTTTTTAAGTTTTGTTTCTTTGTTTCATTTTCGAGCAAATAGTCCGTGTTGCTCCGTGTAGTTTTTTTTTGTACCACTATTTTTTGTTAAGCCGTGGACAGAGGTGCTGGTTATATATACGTTATTTTAATTATATCAGTATAATAAGTTTATTACTGTAATATATAACTGTTTTTTGTCCCTAATAAATAAATAAATAAATAAATAAACCTCAGTTTTTGCGTCGAATGTTAAAAAAAATGAATAGTTTAAGCAAAGGGAAAATTGTCTAACATGAATAATAAGATATTTTTATGAACTTTATCCAAAATTTTCTTACGCTAATATACACTACATTGAACCTTAAAGAAATAAAACAAAGAAGCGATTATTTTCACCGTACCTTTTGTATTATTACTATCGACATTACATTGAAGTCTTGCTACGTCGTACATCTTAATGTGCCTTTGGCAAGGGGCGGTTGAAGTTCCTAGGAACAAGTAAGTTTGTTGGAATAAGTGACGTGGAATGATCAATAGGGCGGGGTCGAACTCGGCCGCCACGATAACGTAATTACCGGCAAAGCCTCACCCAACGACCGACCTGAGCCGTCTGTACATTGTTTCTTGTCCATAATCTATTGGGTTATTTTATGTATCATGATTTTCCATTACAGAGGGAAATTTGAGGGTTACCGAAATGGGATGCGTTACCACAAGCTTTATAGCCCTGACAAGGTGATATAAAACGACAACCATTATTACGTAGTATATTTTAGAAGTGCTTAATTTCTTATACAATAAGGTCTAAAGGTAGCAGGGACATTTATGTGTGGTGGTGCATATCGAGCTTGTTTTTAATAATTTTAATGATATATTCGCTTTCTTAAGATTACGAAGTATAAGCAAAAACTCCCTGATACATTAGAAATAAGGAAATCCACCGTGACCTTAAAATTAAAATTACTGATATGTATTGCAGTGAGTGCTACCCTTAAAGAACACAATAAAAATTGTATTCTAATATCATTAGAGTAGTCTCTAATTATATTCAAATACATTTTGTAAGAAAAGTGCCGATGAACACATTCTTTACTCTATAAATCTTAGCAAATTAAGTTACATTTAAATAACTTATTATAGGCCGGGATCCACGGTACATTTTTGCATTTGATTACTAACAAGCTAATTTTTCATGAGTAGCGTCATTTTGATGAGACCCCCAACAATATCTGTGCGAAAACTCTCAATTGTGGTAGGTAACGGAGTGGGCAGGGATAGAATATGTCCATTTGGTGATTCTAAAAAAATTATTACCTACTATCACGATTATTTTTTAGCTTGTTAGTAATCAAATGCAAAAATGTACCATTGATACTGTACTACTAGCTTGAAGGTTAGATTGTAATTATTATGTGGTAACCATTAAGTTAGATCATAATGAAAATAAAAAAAATGTTACGGAAACTTTTCAATATTAATGATAACGAGAGGACTAACAATAATGTTTTTCTTATCATTATATTATTCGTCTTTGATGATATAATTTATGTAATAGGCTTAACTAAATGCTTGCTATGATAAAGGACGTAATACATTTATTAAATTATTAAAAAGGTAGACGAAAGCACTTATTTAATTAAACATATCTGGTAGTGGGATGTATATGAGCTGTGTTGATGATTATGATTATATTTTTATCCTCATATTGCTTGACCTCATTGACTTTACAAACACGTAAATTATATAGGACTAGCTAACCCAACAGACGTTGTTCTGTTCAAATAAAGCGCCACCTACCGCTTGAACATACACAAAAAATTTCGTCAACATCGGTCCAAGCGTTTAGGAAGAGTTCAGTGACGGTGTTGATGAAGTAATGATATCTGATGTTTACGCGAGCACTACACATTGTAAATAAAACTACTTTTACGGATTATATCGCGTTTGTATTTGATTTATGATTGCCCGACGTTTCGAACACTTTGCAGCATTCATGGTCACGGGCGGACTAAGGTGTCTCACGTCCAACAAGTAATCGTTATTACAGACAACGATTACTTGTTGGACGTAGTGTTCGAAACGTCGGGCAATCGTAAAAGTAGTTTTATTTACAAGATGTTGATGAATTTTTTTGGGTGTGTTCAAGGGCATCCGAGGATGGTTTAGATTTACAATTGGACCCAGTAGGTGGCGCTGTTCGGGAAGGGCAATAACATAACTTGAGAACGACTTCACAGATTTCGTTCATCTTTTTTTTTAAATATTAGTAATACTTTGAAAAAGTCTTTCACGGAAACAAAAATTAAGAAAGTGGCGCAGAAAATTAGAATATTTGAGAAAACTTTACGACTATTTAAATACAGGACAACGTCTGTCGGGTTAGCTAGTATATATATTCAGGATCTCGGAAACGGCTCCAACGATTTTGATGAAATTAACTAATCAATCATCATCATCATCATCATTTCAGCCTATTGCCGTCCACTGCTGGACGCTGGCCTCCCTCATGTTGCGCCACAATGTGCGGTCCTGTGCCGCCTGCATCCAACGACGCCCAGCAACTTTCACTAGGTCATCGGTCCACCTAGTGGGGGGGCGTCCTACACTACTTCGTCCGATACGTGGTCGCCACCCGAGAACCTTTCTTCCCCAGCGGTTGTCTGTTCGTCGAGCGATGTGGCCTGCCCATTGCCACTTCAGCGCGCTAATTCTTCGTGCTATGTCGGTTACACCCGTTCTTCTGCGGATTTCCGTATTCTGGATTGTATCTCGCAGAGAAATCCCGAGCATAGCCCGCTCCATAGCACGCTGAGCGACTTTGAGCCTTGATATAGGGCCTACATTTAGGGACCACGTTTCCGTGCCGTAAGTCATCACTGGTAACACACACTGGTCGTAGACCTGTGTTTTCAGACACTGAGTTATGTTGGATGAGAAGATCCTCTTAAGTTTCCCGAACGCTGCCCAACCGAGTTGGATTCGTCGGCTGATCTCTTTCTCGAAATTGGATCTACCTAACTGGACTGTTTGTCCGAGGTAAACATACTAAACAATACAACTAATCAATACAATGACATAAAATGTTATTGACATTCTCTGAATAGGAATTCGTATTTCGTCGACGTTGTCAAGGGTGACAATAGCTCAGTTGGGAAGTAGTCCAGTTTTTTTTGTTTTGTTTTGGCATTCAAACAGCGTGGGATCGAAACTCAGTATTATTATTATTCTGTTTTTGTAATTTTTGATATTTTTTCATTATTTCATTTTTATTTTTTATTAATATATATCTAAATAAATTCGGCAAAAATACAACAAAAATATACCGAGCTAAGCTCGGTCAACCAGATATTATAAAGATAAATGATATAGGATTGTATTTCGAGTTTTCCTTCTCTTGCATAGTTGTTATATGCCTGAGATACCTCTTAGTTGCCATTTACGACACCCATGAATAAAAAGGGGGTGGTGAGTTGTATTCTTACTCCGTCGCCACACTTAAAAAATATACTATTGCGTATTCAAGCAAGCAAGCAGGTTACCTAAGAATATCGTGGTACACAAATGATATCTTAAAATCACCATTTGCTTGGGTTAATGTAACGTGGCCTGGTTAAGCGGCGGATACTTCATGTTGAATCTAAAATCGATGCCAAGCCTTTACAACTTAAGTACCGATAG
Organism: Lymantria dispar; assembly: GCA_032191425.1. NCBI lineage: Eukaryota > Metazoa > Arthropoda > Insecta > Lepidoptera > Erebidae > Lymantria > Lymantria dispar. The sequence continues at coordinate 15,920,463 of CM063459.1, forward strand.
AGGTGCAGAGTTATGGTAGTATAGCAGTAGCGTGGCGTAGGCCATTAAAAATTATTACACGGATTTTTTTGTAAATATGTATTCTCTTTAGTATTTTTTTGTATTTAGCGGATTGCCTTGTCGAAATTATTGCCAAATATTACTTTTATAGTAGCAATGTTCACGACTTCAATGATTGCGGGCAGCCAGTATAAAAAAAAAACTAGATTTTGTCAATAAATCTTTCTATTTCCCGGAAATAGTGCTTGTCTATACTAATATTATAAAGAGGACAGATTTGTTTGTTTGTATTAAATTGGCTCCAAAACTGCTGGACCGATTTCGAAAATTCATTCACAAATTCAAAGCTATAATATCAGTCAGTAACATAGGCTATATTTTATCCTGATATTACCACGGGAACTCGAAGGCCGCGAGTAAGACGACTAAAACCGAAGCGAAGCGAGGGCAGTTTGCTAGTCCTTGATATAAAGAATCCTATAGTCTTTTATTTTTTCTATGTGGTGACAGAGTAAGAATATGATTCACGACCATCTCTTGCTAGTAAATGTCGTAAAGACGATTGTACTAAGGGATATTATGCATATACCTTTATGGAAGAGACACTTGAAATAAAACTTCTACCTGTTCTAACCTGTTTTACCAGTGTGATATAGTAGGTAAATTTTTTTCGAATGCTAGAGGAGGATCGACTACAGCAGTAAGACATATATGAACTAACACGATTGCTTTGTATTTATTTCTGATTTTTGTGTGAAAATTTAAGGTTCATCATCATCGCAGCTCACAAAAGTCCCACTGTTGGGCTTGAGCGTCTTTTACAATGGAAGGGAAGTTGACCTACTATACCGCGCGGGTCAGACGTGTTGGTATAGGGTTTTATGTTGAATTTTCCTTATCTTGTATATATATTATCAGCATATCATATCCCTTAGTCGTTTTTCACGACACCCATGGGCAAGAGAGGGGGTGGTGAATTCTATTCTTACTTCGTCACCACACGGAAATTTTAAGGTTATCGCTTAAGTACTTAAGGTGTGAAATCATAGAATCAAATTCCTAATTGCATGTATAAATTTTTAACCTGTCGGTACTAAAATTACAGATAGTTATATATTCATGAGTAGAACTTTCTACAATAGGGAACGTCGCATCGTACAGTTAGACTTACTAAACTTTAAATTTCCGTCTACTGCTATAATGTTATAACTAGGTGCTCCTTGCATGTTATTCTGTGTTCTATATTCTATTTCGTAGGTTATACATAACCTTTTGACGAAATACGTTTTCATCATATGCACGTCTATTTTAGGAAGATTATCTGACTGTACTTTGACGAAACCGGTTTCAGTCATTGTAATAAGTCTTTTATTCACAAAGATTAATACTTGAACTTTTGAAATAACTGGGTAACAATACAAAATAATCACTAGAAATATACAAACAACAACTTTATATCAGAAGGAGGGATGTTGATAAAATATCGATATGTCAAAATATCGATATTATTATTTAAAAATATCGATACTTAATACTGAACTTTTTTTTTGGACGAATTATCGATAATAAAAAGTAAGTATCGAGGGTCGATATTTATTTGAATAAATTTGGTGTTTAATCTGTTCTTGTAAAGTATTTATTCTACAAAATCATCGTAAACTTAATCTACTGTAGCAGCACTGAAATGAAATTGATGATCAGTTATCACTTACTCCTAGAATTTGATAAAAAAAAAGCTCGGCACGACAACCCCGCAATGAACGAAGTTAAAGAGTGGTCATGGGGAAAATATCGAAATATCGATAATTTTTTTGATATATTTAAAATATCAATACATCGAAAAACTATATTTTTTTAAAATATCGACAGCCCTAATCAGAAGACGGGAGGACTATGATGATGACACGTTATGAACTATGATGACACGTTATGAACAACCAATGCGTTGGGTTTTAGAAATTGTGCGCGCGAATCTCAAAAAAGGCATTTTTTGATTATTAAATTTAATTTTTATTTTATTTTATTTAATAATGATAATTTTATTAAATAATTATAAAATTAAAAAATAATTATATACTTACGTTTTTTAAGCAATAAAGATTAGAAATAAAAATAATTTGTTAATTTTGGAATTTCGTGCATATTCCCTATTGTATTCTTACTCCGTCACCAATTACAAAACATGTTCTATCGACTCCATTTAGCGTAGATTGAGGGAAATGTAAAGATTCAAATTAAAACTGGTTTTAATCCTGATGGTGTGCTCATAATATTATTTAGTGTAATATTTCATTGAAAATTTACCCAGTATCTCTCTCTCGCGCTCATTAGGGTCGTAAAATATAACTAAGGTATGTATTATCCAGATAACTTCTATGTAAGGGAAGAAAAACTCGACATAAAACCCTACGCCAATACGTTTGACCAGCGTGGTATAGTAGGTCATTTACACTGCATTGTGAAGGAGGCCTAAGTCCCACAATAGAACATATGTGGGCCGAAATGATCGGAGTATAGTCTAATCTATAAAAATTAAATATAAATTGCTTGACAAAATATACATCTGTAGTTATCCTTTCATATTAGGTGTGAAAATAAAAGATATATAAGTCCATTATTGTGCTTTTGCCAGTTCTGCTTATTTATGTATCCGCATAAAAAGTGATAGTGCTATTATAGAATATGTTACCACCATGGATATCTCGATTATGGACTGGCAGAATTCCAAAGGGATAAATTTACGGCGCGAACACACGTTGTCTTGATAACATCTGAGCTTGTAGTGCGTAATACCATCAATAATAATTTAATTGAATTAGTTATCTAATCTACTTGGGTTTTGAGTCTAGTTTTATGTTATGTAACCTGAATACGTACTTTCCGAAATAAAAATAAGTGTAAATCATTTCATTTTATTTATTGCTAGTTTCTGCCCGCCATTCCTCGAAATGTAACTTGCCTAAAGCGAAATTTTATCCAAATTCGTTGAGACACTTCGACAGATATGGCTTCTTTGAATAAGTAAATTGACTATCCTAAGGGAACACATTACCAGGATAATTTTTTTCCAAGTACCATGTATTAATCTAGGGTGTTAGCTATCTTAGTGGCAAATATCAAAATTGATGCAGCCGTTAGAGTGTGAAAAAGTAACAAACATAAATAATGGGATTAATGTAAAAGGTGATTATTGTGAAAGGTGATTATTGTGGTAAAGTGTAATTCTTTGCCGTTTATCGAGTAAATTTCCATATCTCACATTTAATATTGACAATTTCTTATGTAAAAACAAATGGACAATAATCTTAATTTGGGTAAGTTAGCCGAGATTTGTATTCGTGACCTTAAATTAAATAGTTGTTAACTACTAACTCTATGGATGGAACGGGGATTAATCCGCCACTCGGAGATAGGCCGACCGTGAGAGGACGACGCGCGACATTCCGGCAACACTGCCTTGTATGCGTTTTGGGTGGACGTACCCGGTAAGGAACGGTACTGAAAAGGGTAATCCGCAAGGCCAATCACGGTTCTTAAGGAATCGGTACCAGTGGCCATTTCAATGGCAATGGGCAAGATATATGTTAGGTTATGTGGCCGCACGCCACCCCCTTTCACCCCGAACTAATGAGGCGGTGTATGTCCAGACCATAGCCTAACCCAAAAAAAAACATAGAAATATATAAGAAAATTAAAACACGTAAAATGCGCGATTGCGTTTACTATTTTTGATTTTTTGACCTCACAGTCATATTTTTCTTTGTTATCAGGTCGTCCAGCACCAACAGTTATATGGCTAATAGATGGTACGCCAGCACCTCAATACATCGGAGAGAAGACTGATACACATGTGGTCGTAAACCGGCTGGAGTTACCACACGTTAGAAGAAATCACTTGAATACAACATTTAAATGTCGAGCCTCTAACACAAATCTCGTCAGCCCACAAGAAAAGACTGTTAGACTTGAAATGAATTGTGAGTATTTTTTTTTCTATAAATTTTGTAATAGTTTCATTTCTTGGCTCATATACGTCCCACTGCTAGGCTCGAACCTCCTCCATAATAGTAGGATATTGACCTACTATACCACGCTGGTCAGACAGGTTGGTATAGGAGATTATTTCCTCAGTATTTGCCTCGGTCGTCCTTTACGACATCCACGGGCAAGATACGCAGTGGTAAATGATATTCTTACTCCGTCATCACACGGATAATAGATGTTTATTTCTACACTAATATTATTATAAAGAGGAAAGATTTGTTTATTTGTTTGTATTAAATAGGCTCCGAAACTACTGGACTGATTTCAAAAATTCTTACACCAATGGAAAGCTATAAAATCAGGAAATAACATAAGCTGTATTTTATCTCGGTATTCCCACGGGAACGGGAACCACGCAGGTAAGATGACTGAAACCGAAGCGAAGCGAGGGCAGGTTGCTAGTTTTTTAATGAAATTATTTCAATCGTTTAAAGACAGACTATTATTTAGTCTGTCTTAACGTACAATTATGTCTCGTAGAAATAGTCGCATGGTTGTAAAAAAGTAATATTTATTTCATACATAATTACTTGATACATAAAAATAAAAATTATATATAGAAAATAATTTTAAATAATAAATAGATTGAATCTATCATATAACGTAAAGTAAAACTTTATTCATGACTATTTTTTTACATTATTTTCCGTGTGATGACGAAATATGAATACAATTCGCCACTGCCTTGACCGTGGTATTGTAAAAGACGACTAAAGGCCATGAAACACATATAAAGTCAATGCAAAAGAAGGATAAACTGATATAAAACCCAAAACTAACCTGCATGATCAGCATGGTAGTAAGGTCAATTTCCCTCCTATTGTGGAAGAGGTTAGCGCCCAACAGTGCAACGTATATAAGCCGAGATGATGATGAACATGATAATATATTGTCGCATAGTTTTTACATAGTATTAGCTGCATTTATATGAATTCGAATATTACCATCCTTACTAATATTAAAAACAAGCAACCCGCCCTCGCTTCGCTTCGGTTTTAGTCGTTTTACCCGCGTAGTTCCCGTTCACGTGGGAATACCGGGATAAAATATAGCTTAGTTTACGCCCTGATATTATAGCTTTCCATTGGTGAAAGAATTTTTGAAATCGGTCCAGCCATTTTGAAGATTACCCGGAACAAACAAACAGACAGACAGACAAAAAAAATTTAATCTGTATTTTAAGCATAGGTGTCGTACAAATAACCGTGTGAGCATGAAAAAAACCTATTATTTTGACATTACAAACAGACACTCCAATTTTATTTATTGGTATAGATATAGATGCGAAAGTACGGATGTATGTTTGTTTGTTACGCTTTCACGCTTAAACCACCGAACCGATTTCAAAAATTATTTTACAAATGGAAAGCTATAATATCAGGGAGTAACATAGCCTATATTTTATCCCGATATGCCCACAGAAACGGGAACTAAGCCGCAGGTAAGGCGACTGAAACCGAAACGATGCGAGGGCGGGTTGCCAGTTACTTATATAAAAGTCTATATTATTAGGTGAACTTACCTAATGTGAACGTCTTGAGGAATTTGAGGCGTCTTTAGACTTTATAAGGTATAAGAAATGAAGATAACCGAATAGCATTGCATAGGCTTATTCATTATGATTTTGACATATGATTTAAACGAGGTTTAAGAAGAGTGTTTTTCCCGGTAGGCAACGTCCTGGCTGTGTCCCTGGTATTGCAAAGGTCTTCAAACTTCTAACTTAATTTAGTAAGAATAGCAAATGCAGAATATTTCATTGTATTTTTTTATAAAATTGCGTACCAATTGTGAAGATCTTTGAAGAAGTAATTTAAAATGAAATGTTAAAAAAAACATTCGTATTAAAATATCAGTGTTTGTTAGAGAATCTTAAATTTAATTCACAATTTCATATATTACATAACCTTAAAAAATAGCTTTCTATGAAAATATATTAAGGAAAATTGGTCTGTTTCGGTGTAGTTTAAACTTTTATTAAGTAAAAAGAAAAATAATAAATTATTCAGTCAAAATAATCAAAAATATTTAATAGTAAATCATATTGATTGACCCAATAACTTTATTACAAGATCATTTATCGTTAATTAAAACCTCAACACTTGTCTAACCAAGGAAAGAACTAATCTTCTATACCAATAAATAAAATTGGAGTGTCTGTTTGTAATGTCAAAATAATAGGCTTTTTTCATGCTCACACGGTTATTTGCACGACACCTATGCCTAAAATAGCAATTAAAAAATTTTTGTCCGTCTGTCTGTCTGTTTGTTCCGGGTAATCTTCAAAACGGCTGGACCGATTTCAAAAATTCTTTCACCAATGGAAAGCTTTAATATCAGTGCGTAAACTAGGCTATATTTTATCCCGGTATTCCCACGGGAAAGGGAACTACGCGGGTAAAACGACTATAACCTATAACCGAAGCGAAGCGAAGGCGGGTTGCTAGTCAATAATATAATCGTAATACTAAACATTTATTCTTCTTTAGAACGTACATGTATACAATATACCTGCCTATATCATAGGATTTTTTTTATAATATCTATCCTTAATAGTAATTCTAAATAACAGATAAGTATTAATCATAATTATAATATATTATGGTTAGAATAATAATGTATAGAAGGATAGTGTCGGTACTTCAAGTGATCAAAAACGTGAAGCCAAGAATACATGTGCGCAGGCGACTATGCACGTACATATGCACACCAGTATACAAATTATGAAATCAAATTTTGTTTTTATTAACATAAATCGTTGAAATACTTTTAAAAGTAATGTTAAAAACCTTTTAATGTTTTTCTAATGTGTTCTGACATCATTTGAATGCATAAACCGTCATAATTACCTATTTATTTTTTAAGTGTTGCATACGTACGTGTAGTACAGTGACCTTGTACACTACGGAACGATCCGGCGTAAGCTCCATTAGGCTCCAATTTAAATGCTTAATTTTTTGTGCGTGGACTTACTTTCTATATATTATTATTCTAAGATATTATGATATACTAGCAACCCGCCCTCGCTTCGCTTCGGTTATAGGTTATAGTCGTTTTACCCGCGTAGTGCCCGTTCCCGTGGAAATACCGCAATAAAATATAGCCTTGTTTACGCCCTGATATTATAAGCTTTCCATTGGTGAAAGATTTTTTGAAATCGGTCCAGCCGTTTTGAAGATTACCTGGAACAAACAGACAGACAGACAAAAATTTTTTAATTGCTATTTTAGGCATAGGTGTCGTGCAAATAACCGTGTGAGCATGAAAAAAGCCTATTATTTTGACATTACAAATAGACATTTCAATTTTATTTATTGGTATAGATATAGATTCTATGCGGTGACGCAGTAAGAATCCCCCCCTCGGAGAGGACGTCGGTCTTTCCTCACGCGGTTGGCCTCTCGGCGGGTGACGGAATAATTACCAGGTCACGTGACCCGCAATATAAATATAGGTATAAAAAAATTATTAAAGAATTTTTATACGTAACCCGGAATTATATCGTAACAATAAAACTCAATATTCCATTTTTAATGGAGAAACATTTTTATAGTGAGACCGAATTTGGTGGAGATATTAAACAAGCCGGTAACGCTATCGTCCGAGAGATACGTCACTCTGACATGCGTATCAGAAGGCTCCCGGCCCCCGGCACAGCTGACCTGGTGGAAGGATAACAGGAAATTCAAGAGGGGAAAGGTAAGCATAATTTTGTATTTCCTTTACAATTTTCCTCTAAATTATTTTAATAATAATGTTGATATTTAATTATCATATTGTAATGGGAGTGTAACAAAACCTGTTGCTAAGTATAAGTGAGGATTTACTTGGAGATTAATCCTATTACTTAATATACTTGTTTTCCTTTATTTGAGGGTTACATGCTATTTTTGTTATAGGAAGAAATTAGTAGGTTTTAAATTTTTAAATTTGTAAACGTTTTAAATTTTTTACAGGTTTGGTATGAATATATTTATTTCTATATTTCATCATCCATTTCAGTTTATATACATCCCACTCTTGGGCTCGACCCTCCTCCGTTATGGGAGGGAAATTGACTTACTACACCACGCTGGTCAGACGTGATGGTATAGGCTTTTGTTTCGAGTTTACCCTCTCTTGCATAAATGTTATATGCATATTGCATCCCTTAGTCCTCTTTTACGATACCCGCGGGCAAGAGAGGGGTGGTGAATCGTATTCTTACTCCGTCGCCACACGGGAAAATTCTTGTATATATTAAAAGTAAAAACTCTTGTGAATTTTCTTCTTCTAATTTTCTTCTTCTAAATACATATGTAATTACATATCTTCTACATGCCCGTATACGTCTCAATGCTAGCTTCCTCTTCAATAGGAGTGTTATTGATCTATAACGCATAATTCATCAGTTTTTCGTGTGATGACGGAATAAAAATACAATTCACCATCCCCTCTCTTGTCTGTGGGTGTCGTAGAAGACGATTAAGGAATTATATACGCATATAAAATCTATGAAAGACAAGGAAAACTCAAAAGAAACCCTATGTCAACACCACTGACCAGCGTAGTATACTACAGGTAAATTTTCTTCCTATTGTGGAGGAGGCTCGAGCCCGACAGTGTGAAGTATATGAGCTCAAATAATGATGATGATGATAACACGTAATTCAGATGTATTGAGGGTTTTATGTTGAGGTTTTCTTCTCTTGTATAAATATTATCTGAATATCTTCCTTAGTCGTCTTTTACGATACCCTCGAGCAAGAAAAGGTGCAGTGAATTGTATTCTTACTCCGTCACCGCACGGATAATTTGTGAATTTTTCTATAAATAATAATATCAGTATAACAGGAACAGATTAAATAAAACTACTTTACGGATTTTATCGCGTTTGTCTTTGATTTTTGAATGCCCGACGTTTAGAAAACTATGCAGCGTTCATGGTCACGGGCAGACAAGTTGTCTCACGTCCAACAAGTCATCGTTATTGCAGAAAATTTATAATTATCTACCCTAGGAACAGATTACTGTCAGTTTTATTCTAATAAATAATAATATCAGTATAACAGGATCAGATTTTATCTTTATTGTATATAAATTAATGATGGTAAATTAATCGTATAATATTAATTATGAGATGTTAATTAAGGTACCTGATATATATCTCGGCTTATGGTGTATTAGCAGCATATTTAGGACAAGGTCAATAAAATTTTGACCTTGCTCATTATTCATTAGGTTTAGTCTTCATATATTCAAATAAATTCAAAATTGACTGAGCAAAAGGTGAACTGACTTATATACTGACTTCTCATACCGATTGTCGTGGAGTCGATCTGCATGCACGGCAACTGTTTATGTGTTCGACAAATGGATATTCCGAGTTTGGACATGATTTGTGCTCGTTGTGTGTTGGTAAATTGCACCGAAACTCAGGTTTTTGTTCTTCAATGAGTAGTGTAGTTTTAAAGGATTTAATGTCCTTAGAATGGTCTTTGTATGTTTATACTATTAAACTTTTATCAATGAGATGACGGAGTAAGAATACAATTCACCACTCCTTTTTCTTGCCCGTGGGTGTTGTAAAAGACGACTAAGGACTAATATTATATAATATGCATACATCTATGCAAGAGATGAAAAACTTGAAATGAAACCCTATACAAACCTCTGATCAACGTCATATAATAACTTTCAACACAATATTAATTACAAGTTTATAATCAAAACTGTATAAAATTCATTCCTGTTCGGGTCGTATTCCTGTAGATTTTGTATTTCTTTTTCTTAAAATTTTAATTTTGTTGCTTTCCTTTATGGGCCTGTATGATTTACTCAGCGTTATTATCAATGGTGAAAGAAAAATAAGGTGGAATGACATAGCTCCATATTTTCTCTCCATTTTTAGACCGGGCTAATGTAGGAAAGACGTTGGTTAAACGGGATAAACGATGCGGTATTTTTTGAAATTAATAATTGGTGTGGCGATGGGGTAAAAATATAATAAGCCACCTATTTCTTACCGACTAGTATCGTAAAATATAATTTAGTACATAATATAACAAGTGACGTCACGGCAAAAGAAGGAACCCTTGAAATAGAAGCCGTATAATCAACATGGTAAATATATCTACCATTGTAAAGTAGGTTCGTATAATAAGAGGTTATGGATTGAGAAGATTTAGTATAGAAATTCCCCTATTATGGTGCTATTTTCGTAATATAGTTTTGTAATATTTGAATAATTGAACGCTTATATCTCGGTAGTGGTAAGAAGGGATGTTTATATGTAATAACTGTATTAGTGGCTTCACTCGCGTTATTTATTTCATTTTATTAGTCCAATCTATCCCACAGTACATTATTTCGAGGGAAAAATAACTTATGTGCAATCCCAAATTATTATCTACTAGCAACCCGCCTTCGCTTTGCTTCGGTTTCAGACGCCTTACTCGCGTAGTACCCGTTTCCGTGGGAATACCGGAATAAAATATAGCCTATATTACTCCCTGATATTATAGCTTTCCAATGGTGAAAGAATTTTTGAAATAGTTTCGGTGGTTTAAGCGTGAAAGCGTAACAAACAAACAAACTTACTTTCGCATTTATAATATTAGTAAAGATGTTTTATATAAATTTTAGCTATTTCTCTTAAACCGTTCGAGCGTGCTTTATCATCACCATTTCATCATGTTGGCTTATATACGTTCCACTGCTGGGCTTGAGCCTCGTCTATATATAATATAAGCAATGTTGACCTACTATACCACACTGGTCAGATGTGTTGGTCTAGGCCTTTTTCCGAGTTTTCCTACTCTTGCATAGATATTACATGCATATCCTATACCACAATCAGTTTACGCTCTCTTGTATAACTGTTATGTGCATATTAAATCCCTTAGTGGGCTTTTACGACACCCACGGGCAAGACAGGGAGTGGTGAATTATATTCTTACTCGGTCACCACACATCTGGTGTGCTTAAGAAGTAAATATCTATCTATACTTTCGCATTTATCTTATATCTTTAAACGAGCAATTCTTGTAAATATATATATTTTCAGGATCTCGGAAACGGCTCCAACGATTTTGTTCAAACTTGACATACTAGAGGATTCGGGCCCAAAAAATCGATCTAGCTAGGTTTTATGTATAGAAAATGTTGTTTTGACAGTGTTTTTGGCAGACAATATAATGACATTAAATTTTAAAAGAATATAAATTCAAATTTTGCCATCAATGTCATGAGTTACGATAGCTCAGTGGCGAAGTAGTCAGGTTTCATTTTATTTTTGACATCGGTGACAAACGGCGTCGGATCGAATCTCGGTGTTATTATTATTCTCTTTTTGTAATTTTTTATATAATTTTCATTATTTATTTTTTTATTTTTTATTAATATATATCTAAATAAATGCTACAAAAATACTCCGAGCGAAGCTCGGTCAACCTGATAGTATTATTATAAATATTAAGCATCTTCATTGCCTAGCCTTATGTCATTTTATTTTAGGTCGGCTCTCCTCGTTATTTTTCACCGGACTTTTTCTGGGTCGTCGAATCACTTACTTGGGATTTCTTTATGTCATTGTTTACTACGCACATCCAAATTAGAAGGGGTCTACCACACTTTTTAGTCCAGTAGTCATATGTAGGACTTTTCTGGTATGTCCTCTTCGGGTCTTCTCATTACATGGACATACCACCTGAGACGTATTTCGCTAAGTTTGTTTATAAATATTACATTACAAATAATAAGCATCTTCGCAATAAATATTATTACTTTTTTATACACAGATATTAGAAGCAATGAATGAGACGTGGGTAAGCAGTCAAGTTCAGTTCATGCCTCTACCTGAAGATGATGGAGTCCTACTCAAATGCCAAGCTGATAACAATGCATTACCGGGACAGAGTTTAGAAGACTCTTTCAAGTTAGATGTTGTATGTAAGTAGATTTAAAGACAAATTATTTCTATTGATGGAGTAGTAGCTTAAGCGAAGAGCTTTTTATACCGATATTAGCTGACCCAATAGAAGTTGTTTCGTTCGAATAAAGTAAAAAGAATTCTCCTTGAAATCGTTAGCAGTGCCACCTACCGGGTCTAATTATTAATCTAAATAATTCTCATATCCATCAGAATAGTCACAAATAAAATCATCTATATCGGTGAAACCGTTTAGAAGGAGTTCAGTGACATACACGCTTATACAAGAAATATATATACAGGTGTCCCGAAATTAAACGTCCAACGGTATGTGGGTGGTAGATGACGAACTATGAAAAAATAAAAAAAAATTCCATGTCACTTTTTTTTTGATTTGAGTATATTACTAAACACTGAGAAAAATCAGACCTTGTACGATATTTTCAAGTACTATAACCACAAATAGGCTAGTTTTGGCAATAAATATTTCTTGTTGAAAGCACAGATAACTGCACTATCGACCACAAGTACAATTAAAACCAGACATGTTACAATAACATAAAAAAAATATACATTTGTTATGGCTGTTCCGTAATTTTTTGGAAGAAAACGTTTATCATTTGATTTTAATACACCACGCTGTAAAAAAATGTACCGTAACCATAGTGGCAAGTAATTTCAAAAGATGACCAAACTATTCATTATGCAAAAATGGTATAATACCTTCTACGTGTTATCGTAACTTTTAGAAAAAAAAAATGTTTTTGTAACAGACAACGAAATTTATTGTACGATTAAACTATTATTTTTTAAGAAGAATTTATGTTTTACGCCTTTTATTTGCATAAAATAGATAGTACTAGTATAGAAAGAGTGACATTAAAAGTAAAAGTGACTTGTGTGATTACGATGCAGTCTTCTTATACAATGTTAGAATAAGTAATGATGAAGTATAGTTGTGTAATACTCGCGTAAACACCAGAAGTGTTTACGCGAGTATTACACAACTATACTAATATTATAAAGAGGAAAGATTTGTTTGTATTAAATAAGCGCTGAAACTACTGGACTTCTATTGGGGAGGACCCTTGAGCCCGACAGTGGGACGTGTATGTGCTAAGACGACGACAACGATGATATAAATATACAGTAAAACTCGATTAACCGGACTAATTGTTGTGATTAGGCATTCGGATAATCGAAAATCCGAATAATCGAATGTATGAAAAATCTCCTTTTATTTTGTGCATGTGTAGTATGTACATGATTTTATGTATTTATTAAAAGAATATTATTACTGTATATTGAATATTGTTACTCCGCGGGGTATGCCGCGGAGTAACAATTACTAACTAAAACAATAACGAAACGCGTAGGGCAGCGATCTCGCGGGGCGCGGGCGGGACATGACCTTTCAGACACGTTCATGCTTGCATAAATTCGATCTGTATGTATAACACATAGGTCGCTGTTGCTAGTCCGGATAATCGCGAATCCGGATAACTTAGGGCCGGATAATCGAGTTTCCACTGTATCTAAATAGTTTGGTTTCGTTAGGTAATTTACTTACATTAATATGCGCTAACGAAAGAGACGAAGAGATTATGTAGAATATACAAAATTTACCACATAATTTGAAAATTAGTCTGAAATATTTGTACAAATCAACAGTTCCGTATACAAACGCATATACTGACACAATTAACGTAACTTCTTAATTCTCACCACCCTTAAGTGAATATAGCTTCAAAATAAACAATAAAGGAGCTCAGTTTAACCATTTTGCACATCTTCAACATCGTTAAACGTAATTACTATTGCTGCTTAAGCATCCATTCAGCACAAGTAAACGCATGCGAGATTATAAACGTGTGTACTGAAACAAAGCTCAAGTGATATAAAGACTGTGGTTAAATTTGTTCAAGCTAAAGGAAGTTATTATTTATTTATGTTTTTATCATTATTATTTATTTATGTTGTACCTGATATAAAGATTTGTGTGCTTACTCTTGAATCTCGATTTCAATCCTTAATCCAATCGCAGCTTGAATTTGAGCAATTTGGTACTCTTGAAAGCGAAACTAGCGCACGATTGGAATCAAATTCGGTGGATGTTATTAAACTAAATGAATTCGACTTTCGTCGATTAAGTCAAATATTTGCTACTCCCGACGTGATTTTGATGTAGTTTAAAATCGTTAATGTTGCACAATTTCAAGAAAGCGTCTTTGTGGTGATCGAGTTCGATAACGATATTAATTTAAAGTAATAAAATACGGCACATTTGGTGAAAATAACAACGGCAAACGCAAATTATTTATTCTCGATTTTGTTTAAGAGTACCAAATATAAGTTTGCTGAGATTGGAATTGGATCGGCTTCGAAATTAGAATTAATTTTAAGGGTAAGCCCATTGATTTGGAGGATTAAGGTCTTTCCTGCAAGTAGTACAAAATACGACTATAGGACAAGTAGATGGGTTAAGTAAATAAAGTCTCTATTAGAGATCGAAATTATCATCATCTCAGCCCACATAAGTCCCACTGTTGAGCTCAGGGCTTCTTCACAATGGAAGCAAATTAACCTACTGCACTGCTACCATACTGCGCTAGTCAAACGTGTTAGCACAGGTTTTATTTCAAGTTTTCCTTCTCTTGTATCCCTTAGTTGTCTTTCACGACACCCACGGGAATGGTAAATTGTATTCTTACTCCATCACAATACGGAATAGAGATTGAAAAGATCGAAAAACAAAAGAAAATATTGCTTCAATCACTCTAGGTAACGTGGGATTGTAGGCCATTTTGTCTCTCACTGTAATAGAGATATATGCCCAGTCATCATTGCCCATCACCAGCTCATACATAGCCCACTATTGGGCTCGAGCCTCTTCCGTAATGAGAGGGGAATTAACCTACTATGCCCATTGGTCAGACGGATTGTTATGGAGTTTTGTTTTGAGTTTTTCTTCTCTTGGATAAATTTTATATCATTCATTTTTATTTCAATTCATATACGTTCCATTGTTGGGCTAGAGCCTTCTCCACAATAGGACAGAAGTATGAAATCATCATCATCATCACTTCAGCCTATTGCCGTCCACTGCTGAACGCCTGCCTCATGTTACGCCACAAAGTGCGGTCCTGTGTCGCTTTCATCCAACGACGCCCAGCAACTTTAACTATGTCGTCGGTCCACCTAGTGAGGGTGGGCGGGGGTCTGTCAACCTACACTGCGTCCGATATGTAGTCGCCACTCGAGAACCCTTCTTCCCCAGCGGTTGTCGGTACATCGACCCATGTGGCCTGCCCATTGCCACTTTAGCGTGCTAATTCTTGAAACATAAAAATTATAAGAAATATATGAAAAATTGAAATAAGATAGGAATTAATGCTATATATACTTTTATAAATAGGAATTAATCCTAACTATACTTTTTAGCGTAATGTGCTTATATAAATACTGCTACCTGTCTCGTTTACAGCGATTAGCGCACTAAGCGTTCATGACACAAGACTTAGACGATACCTACCGCACTTCAGGCCGCTTACGTCCTCTGAACTTTCCTTAGTGACAGTTTAACCAAGGGACCAACTTAGTCTGAACTAATTCCATCTAATTTCGCCTGTGGCTATCGCAGCTTCACAGTACCATGGCTTACACCGCCTCTACTGTGACACCTTCCTGTCTAAAGGATTAATTTAGCTTTGTATGTACGTCTTCTTGTACGCACTGTTTGACATGGCTAAATTCAGTTTGTTACATTGGCAGACAAGATGTCGTTTTTGTACTTGTGGCCAAGAATGAGCTCTTTATATATTTCCAGTATTAAAACAATAGTAGAATTTATATTGACCTAGCTCAGTAATTCGATTATATGTATATTCATAGTAGTAGAACCAAGCTGTTGACAGTTGTTTGTCTACAGCCGCGGGCAGGTCTGTCCAGCGTAGTACCACAGTCTCGCAGATTTGTTGCTGTGCTTCATTCGGTGAGCGGGAGAACCGGCAGCCTAACTTTCTGAGGGCTTTTCGTGTTGTGAGTTTTGGTGATGCCTTTAGTCTCAACGCAACTCATTCCACGTATTCACACTCTGTTCCCTTTCTTCACGGTAGGTAGAAGCCCAGCAAATTTTCATGAGCGACAGCATCATTTACCATCAGGTGTACTGTTAATACATTTGTCATCGTTTGCAATTAAAAAAAATGAAAGAAAATACGTCTCATATTATCTCATTATCTCAATCCTATATGGGTTGTCCCACTGTTGAGCCCAGGCCTCCTCAATGAGAGGAAATTTCACCTATTATACCATGCTGGTTAAACGAATTGGCATAGGATTTTATTTCCAGTATTCTCTCTCTTACACTGACATTATCGGCATATTACGTCTCCTAGTCGTCTTCTACGATACCGACGGGTAAGATGGTGAATGAGGTGATGAACACCCCCTCCCTTGGCCGTGGGTGTCTTAAGAAACGACTAAAGTATATAATATGATAACATCAATTTAAGAATAGGAAAACTCGAAATGAAATCCTTTGCCAACAAGTTTGACCAGCTCGGTATTATAATAAGTCAAATTCCCTCCCATAAAAAGAGGAAGCCCGTGGAATGTGTGGAAGTGGGATGTTTATAGGCTGAGATAATGATGATGAACAAAAAATTTGCCTACAAAATTAAGATATCAAATGCCATCACCAACCCTAGAATGGTCATTACTTAATTCCACTTTGGGGCAGCCTACATTTAATAATGGACGTAGATTGGCTGTCAGATGGATAGATTGGACACGAGACTACTGAATAATGTAGGAAAATGTTCTATTATTCCACGCTGACCAATGGGGTTTGCACATGATTATGTTTCAAGTTGTATTTTGTTTCTCAGTGAAGTTGTCTTTTTACATTCCTTGTTCCTGTTTGGGACATGCTCAAGAAATGAAAAGCTACTGAAATGCATTTAGGCAATGCAATCAATACTTGCAAATATTACCATCTCATCATCTCGGCCTATATTCGTCCCATACTTGGACTCGAGCCTCATCTATTATGGGAGAGAAATTGGCTTACTGTATCACGTTGATCAGACGAGTTGGCATAGGGTTTTGTTTCAAGTTTTCCTTTTCTTGCATAGATGTCACATACAAATTATATCCCTTAAGGTTCGTTTCCACACATCAGTAACTGCACAGTACCGCTATTCCCACTCGTCCGACGCCGTACCGGCACAGTACCAGCGTCGGTCGAATGGGAATAGCTTCGTACATGTTTTATGAAACAATAATTTTATCACTGATACCGACATGCTGTCGCATCACGGTCACGTTACGGTACTGTGCAGTTACTGATGTGTGGAAATGAACCTTTAGTCGTCTTTTGCGACAGCCACAACCGAAAGAGGGAGTCATCATCATCATCGCAGCCCACACGTCACGTCCCACGTCCCACTGGGCTCGGGCCTCCTCCACAATGGGAGGGAATTTGACCTACTATACCGAGCTGGTCAGACATATTGGTATAGGTTTTCATTTGAGTTATCTTTCTCTTGCACAGATGTTATGTGCATATATCTCATAGTCGTCTTGTACGACATCCACGGGCAGGATGGGGAGTGGTGAATTGTATTCTTACTCCGTCACCACACAAACGAGGGAGTGAGGAATTGTATTTCTACTCCAACACCACACGGGAACTTGTAAATATAATTCTGTAATTTACAATTAATTTCCACGCCATCTTGTACTATTTTAGCAGGCATAATTAATTGAAGCAAAACGCTTTCAATTTATGTCAATTAAAAGTCTATATATGTACCTACTCCAACAGATCCCAGCGAGTAATTTAGTCAACTCGTATAACACTTCAAGCCTGTCACCATTGCGAAACAAACAAGTTATCTAACAGTATTAAAGCTTGTATGTTCCAACATGAGAAACTCAGTAAAACGTAATTAAAATGTTGTTAGCGCGGCCGAGCTCACACAACACTAACACTTAACATCCGCCGAGGACTCGCCAAAAATTAACTTTGAGTAGTGGCAACCTCCCATCCACAAATCTGGATCGCTAAACGATTAGGGGATTAAACCAGCTGAATCTACCAACTACGTTTTATCATTCTCACAATAAACATAATTCACCAAATTATTTAAATAGGAAGTTATTTGTGTTGAAATAATGCACGTTTTAACTACGCGATTCTCGTACGTAAGAAGTTCTACAAAATTCAAACTCTGTTTAATATTTATGTAGCTCAATCAGAGCACTAATTCCTCAACGGGCCAGTCATATTTGAAAAGCATCAGGAAACTCGCTGACTCTATTACGACAGAGGAAATTAATTTCCAAATATAAATAAATTCTATTTACTTCTGCTCGGCGAACCATAACGCATTTAGAGCGGGGCGAATTTCGCCTCTCCCAGCGTGAATCGTTTTGGCAACAATTTAAACGAAGAAATCGTAAATGTTTATTTGGAGAACGGGCGTTTCCTTCGGCCGCGGGGCGACGTCGTTATAGGTCCTTAATGGCCAATAAAGTGTCAGCACCCGCTCCTTGCCGCAGATAAGTGTTCACCTGAACTAAAAATGCTTCACCATTCTAGAGGCGAGTCCAACATAATAATCTTGGACCTTTGTCTTCCAAAATGTGAGAAATATAAATTATTATACGCAAACCGAAAATAAATAACAAAGTATAGGGAATTAAATCCTTAGCGTTTATTCTCGTTAAAGCTTTGGGAAAGCCTTTTTTATTTATGCTTTTGACTGTTTAATTGCCATCGAAATCAGTTTTGAACAGAATTATTTGAATGTTTTCAGTAATTTCAAACGAAAATAATGACATTTTCTGTGTGACTAATTTCACAGAGCTAAGCAAAAGTATGTTCTCATATTATACACCATGAAAATATTTTAAATATACCTAATTAAATTGGAAGTACAGTAATCACGATTTACCTAATTAGTTATCTCAATATTTATTGAACACTAGCAACCCGCCCTCGCTTCGCTTCGGTTTCAGTCGCTTAAACCCGCGTAGTTCCTGTTCCTGTGGGAATACCTGGATAAAATATAGCCTATGTTACTCCCTGATATCATAGCTTTCCATTGGTGAAAGAATTTTTGAAATCGGTTCGGTGGTTTAAGCGTGAAAGCATTACAAACAAGCAAACATCCTTACTTTCGCATTTTTAATATTAGTAGGGATTAAAAACATTTGAGTTCAAAATACAACAAAACATCTAGCTACCTTTTTTAAACATATCACTCTGCACTGAGGAAATAATCATTGTGTTGCGGGGGACTTTTTAAACATATAATTAACGGCAACAAATTATATCCTGACCCAGGACAACAATTTGTGGATCGCATAAAGTATTATAAATGTGTTAAGTGTGCTTCAAGAAATACCTCACTGAATATCTTCTTTAACAAGTGGTTTTTCTTGGTAAAATTCTGTCTGATGACACCAACTACATTCGCCTACGCACCAGCGTAGTTGGCAATTATGGCATTATCGCTCCCAGACGGGATGCTTCCTATGATGACGCTCCTGCCTGGTTCTTTGACGCTAGGTGGTTATTAAGAACTCCACGTGAATGTAAGAGGTGATAACACATCGTTATTTTACCTTGTAGTGTCAAAATTAAGATAAGGTTAGACGTGGAATTATTATTGTACTTATTAATGGCATGGTTTACTAAATACGTATTTAACATTATTAACATGCAAATTGATATACACGATGTGAATACATGTGCCTGTATCAAATTCTACGATACCTGCAACACGAAATCATGTATTGTACACCAAATAAGAGGAGCTTACATATGGCATTTTTAAACTTTTATATTGGCAGAATACGAGGCATGCCTTTTAAGTTTTGTCGTTTGAAGAAAAAAACACAACTAGAACCTTACAGTACTTTTTATTGTTTTTCAAAGTATTCACCACGCACGTAGCTTAATACACTTTTCCATTCACTCAAACCAGTAATGATAACATTTATTCCACTCTAAAGTGGGGGTGTTCAAAATGGCTGACTTGAAAGCGTCGACTGCTTCTTCACCGGACTGGAACCTTTGACCACGAAGACTTTTCTTAATTTTTGGAAATGTTAAGAAATCTTTAGGGCTTAGGTCAGGACTGTATGGAGGATGGTCAAGAATTTCTACTTTTTCCTGCTTCAAATACTCAATCGTTTGACGAGCGCTGTGTGAGCTTGCGTTGTCATGGTGCAGGATGATGCGTCGCTTTGAGTTAGATTTTCGAAGTTCGGCGATGACTGCTGGTAAACAATTTGTAGTATACCACTCTGCGTTAACCGTTCTACGATCTTCAAGTGCAATAGTCGCAACATGCCCGGTTTTTCCAACGAACGTGGCCACCTTCTTCTTTGAAGTACTTCGAGAACGAACAACTTTAGTCGGCTTTGGCTCGTCTTGAAAGACCCAGATTGTAGATTGTTGTTTGGAATCAGGAACGTAAGCATAGATCCAAGATTCGTCACCACTGATGATGTCGTAGACGGGATTTGACTCTCCTCGGTTGAACCTTTGCTGAGTTTTCTTACACCATTTGACGCGGGCCGCCTTGTGATCGTCAGAAAGCAGATGCGGTATCCAACGCCAAACTAGCTTTCTCACACCAAGGGCTTCATGAAAGATCTTCTGAATGGATGTCCCTGAGATGCCTAATAGAGCCTCTATCTCTCGATACGTCATCTTTGAAAATTAGTTGTCTCACAGCAATGATGTTATCTTCAGTGAAGGCGGCTTTTGGGCGTCCTTCGCGACATTTGTCACTAACACTAGTATTTCCACGATGGAATTCTAAATACCAGCCTTCAACAGTCCGCAGACATGGGGCTTCATCACTGAACACAGATGTTAGCTCTTCAAAACACTGAAGCCGTGTCAGGCCTCTTCTAAAGTTGTAGAAAATTGTTGCACGAACATTTTCCTTAGAAAGATTCATTTTCGTACGTAACCTGACAGATTCCAATCGACGCTGTGACTAAACAATAGCATTAATCCTTATACTTTTAACTGTTTTGAGATTCAAAATTTAAACATATTCAAATATAGAACAGTTCCAAATTCAAAATTGCCGGGAAATTTGGAAACGACAGAACTTAAAAGGCATGCCTAGTATTTTTTGGCTGACTATGATTTGGATATACTTAGTCTACGGCCTTTAAGCCACTAGATCATATCCCCATTGCCATTGTATTGTCCACCGGTACCGATGCCTTGACTTTGTTGAATGAAATGATGGTGAAATGCCACGTGACAGTAATGTGATAATGGACACCCATAATGTGAATAGCCATACCTCTATACTACATACAAAAAGAAGAAAGTTAACGTAAATTTTACACCAATACTTATCATTAGTAGAGAGTTTATTGCGTATTAAATGTTACTAAACTTGCAAGTTTTCGTGTGGTGACGGAGTAAAAATACAGAGTACCATCCCCTCTCTCGCTCGTGGGTATCGCAAACGACGACCAAGGGATGCGATACGCAGATAATATCTATGCAAGAGGAGGAAAACTCGACATAAAACCCTATGGTAATACGTCTGACCATAGTAGATCAACTTTCCTTCCATTATTGAAGAGGCCCGAACCCAACAGTGGGATTTATATGGGCTGAAATAAAACTTGCAAGAATATATTTATATAAGTATTGAAAATATTAATATTATCATTACGGAGGAAAGATAAGGAGGAAGGAGGAGGAGGATATCATCCTTTGCAAAAGAAAAAACAACGGGCACATTATAGTCATTGGCTTTTCTGTAGATAATATTTGCGGTCCCTCAGCGCCTGAGTTACTATAAAGCGGTCATCTCGTGGTTGTGTGCAAAGTTTTATTCGTGAACCCTGCTTTCTCTGAACAGAACCAGTCTCTTGGTATTGACTCCTGGTTCTTTGCACGGTCGAACGACTTGCCTTTAGCCGCTGTGAGACATAACATTGGCTACACCTCTCTTCCAGCAGCGCTATAATTTTACCAGCTCCTATTGCCTTTTCTGTCATTATAATATACATACTGTCTATCTACTCTATTTTATGTCACAATAAAGTAGGATTATTAGATAAACATAAATTATTCTACTAAAAATAACGCGGAGTTAGATTTAGTTGCCTGATAACCTTTTAACCGCAATTCCGTCAAAAGTAAGTAAAAACTTCATCATCATCATCGCAGCCCACATACGTCCCACTCGGGCCTCCTCCACAATAGGAGGGAATTTAACCTACTATACCATGCTGGTCAGACATGTTGGTATAGGGTTTTATTTCGAGTTTTCCTTTTCTTGCACAGATGTTATGTGCATATTATATCCCTCAGTGATCTTTTACGACATCCACGGGCAAGATAGGGAGTGGTGAATTGCATTCTTACTCTGTCACCACACGGCAAAACAGTAAAAACTTACAAAGAAAAACAGTAAAAACGTACAAGTAAAAACTTACAAACTGAAAAAGGCTTATTATTTTTAAAAGTGAAACTTTCAAATTGAGAATCAATTTTTTCATACCTAGACTCTTAAAACCTATTGTTCGTATGTTTGTAACATAGTTGGCTAACAAAACTTCTTTAAAACTAAATTATTACCAAAATTGTAGAAAAATCAGAACCGTCGCTTTTTTTGCAAAGGAGTGTATTACTATTAATATATGTGTATAAGAACGTTACACCGACCTAGGCCAACTACATTGATGCAGTCTCCGTTAGTAATTACATTCCTTCTCAACAATGAAAGTTTGCGTCGTTGGTCGCAATATTACAAAACATGCAATATGCACTATGAAAGAAGAGTACATATCGAGTTGACTCTAAACAATAACGATAAGAGCAGGGTGATCATAATCTATATAAATACGTGAAGCAAAAACTTTGTACTCCTTTTTACGAAAATTACATGGATGGACAAATATGAAATTAGGCACAGTTGAATGAGGAGAAGTGCATAAAATTGAAATTTCATATAATAATGGATTAAAAATACATTAAATTCGTTAAAAAAAGCATTACGCACACTACAATGCAATCGCTACACACACATACACATACACACATTTGTGTGAGTGTGTTGCGTAGCAACGCTTATACGCTTTTGTTTACGGTTAAGCTCTTTGATCGAACTGAATGTCAAACAATCACAATTATGATGACAATGTCTAATAGAGATTTGTGCTTATATATTAGTTATTAGTGAAATAACGCTTGCTCAATTTACAATTATACATAAATAAAATTAAAGAAAATTGTGTAGCAGAAAAATTTATTAAAATGAATTTTGGCCGAATTTTGACCACACGGCGACCACTAGTAATAATGATTATGGAATATTATATAATGCCAAAAGTAGTTTTTGAGAAATAATTATATACAGATTATATGCTTGTTTCAGACCCGCCAGTTGTGTCGCTGTCATTAGGCAGCACATTAAACCCTCATGACATCAAGGAAGGAGACGACGTCTACTTTGAATGTTCAGTACGCGCCAACCCAAGAGAACATAAAATATCATGGTATCATAATGTGAGTTGACCATAATTTGTAGAATGGTTACAGTTCGTTTTCGCATTATTAATAGACACATTTTTATTTTAAACTAGCAACCCGCCCTCGCTTCGCTTCGGTTTTAGTCGTTTTACCCGCGTAGTTCTCGTTCCCGTGGCAATATCGGGATAAAATATAGCCTAGTTTACGCCCTGATATTATAAGCTTTCCATTGGTGAAAGATTTTTTGAAATCGGTCCAGCCGTTTTGAAGATTACCCGGAACAAATTGACAGACAGACAGACAAAAAATTTTTAATCTGTATTTTAGGCATAGGTGTCGTACAAATAACCGTGTGAGCATTAAAAAAGTCTATTATTTTGACATTACAAACAGACACTCCAATTTTATTTATTGGTATAGACTAGCAATTCGCCCTCGTTTCGCTTCGGTTTCAGTCGCCTTATCCTCATAGTTCCCGATCCCGTGGGAATACTGGGATAAAATATAACCTAAGTAACTCTTTATATAGCTACTCTTTATATAGCTAGCTTTAGGTAGCTAAGGTAAAATATTATCAAAGTCCGTCCAACTGTTTTGAAGGTTACCTCAAATAAACAGACAAACGACAGAGAAAAAGAAATCAAACCGTATTTTAGGCATATGTGTCGTTCAAATAAACGTGTCAGCATGAAAAAAGTATTTTGACATTACAAACAGACACTTAAATTTTATTTATATTTATAGATTATTAATTTTGTATCATATCATTATCTCAGCCTATATATATCCTTCTATTAGGCTCAGATCTCCTCTATAATGGGAGGGGAATTGACCTACTATTCCACGCTGGTCAGACGTATTGGAATAGGGTTTTGTTTCGATTTTTCCTTCTCTTGCACAAATGTTATATGCTTATTATATCCCTTAGTCGTCTTTTACGACATCTGCGAGCAAGATAGGGAGTGGTGAATTGTATTCTTACTCCGTCACCACATTGTATCCAATATTCGTATAATAGTAAGTGTTGTGATAAATGTGATTAAAAATACCAAGTTTCGTCAACAAGTACTTTTTGGTTACCTTTTCTCGTCAGCTTCGGAAAATTATAGTTATATGTATGTAGGATTATTATAGGAACCGTTAGTTTATAGAGTATCTAGTGAGATTATAAACTATCGATAGATTGTGAACGGACACAAAAATTTACAATCTAACGCTTATATTTTCGTAAGATTATAAACTGATGATTATAACTATGTTTAACCGTCAAATTGTGATTTTAATACTTTTAACCATCAGTTCAAAAAGAAATGACCCAATCACAGCACTATCTTACAATTTCTCGCCTGCGAATTTGTGAACCGTCCTCTAATTGGTTGGCGTTATAGGTAGCACGTGTTCGTGTGCATAGAGTTACAAACATAATTATCAGCAATTAAAAATCTCATTGTCAGCAAATATTAACGTACATTATTAAATACCACCAAAAAACTGTTTTTAATATCTTTAAATTGATTTAATGTAGTAATGTCGCTAAAATAATAATGGCAGCGGGGCAGCGTGTGAAAACAATGATTCGTTCAACCAATCAGCGTGCACTTTGCGTTTTGTTCACAATTTGACGGTTGAACATAGTCAGTTTATAAACTTACGAAAATATAAGCGTTAGATTGTAAATTTTTGTGTCCGTTCACAATCTGTCGATAGTTTATAATATCACTAGAAAGTTTATAAACTAATGGTTCGTACAATTTTACGGTGACATATATAATAGAAAATTATAATTAAATTTAAAAATTATGATGTCATTTAGTTTGCATCTAGATGATTATTGAAAAAATTAAACAACCTACTCGCATACATTGCAAAAGTTATAAACAATAACTGAAATAAAAAAATCGGCCAAGTGCGAGTCGGAATCGTGCACGAAGGGTTCCATGCTAAGTAAACAAGTACCTGTTGCCATTATCGATATTGAGCAAAAAAGGGCAAAAAATTTTGTTTGTTGTATGGGGTAAGAGGGGCCCTTAAATATTTATTTTAAATTGTTTATAGTATTTGTTGTTATAGCGGCAACAGAAATATATCATTTGTAAAATTTCAACTCTCTAGCTATTGTGGTTCTTGAGATACAGCCTGATGACAGACAGGCAGACGGACAGACAGCGAAGTCTTAGTAATAGAGTCCCGTTTTTGCCCTTTGGGTACCGTACTCTAAAAATTGGGATTTTTTTTACAAATATTTCAAAGTCTAATTGAGTTTTTTCAATTATTAACAATAATTAAGAAAGAGGAGGAAATTCTCAAAAAACAAAGTAACTCTGAAATTATCAAGAAACAATGTAACTCTGAAATTCTCAAAAAACAATTTTCTCAGAAGGTTAGAAATTCGTCCGAAAACGGGCACTCCGACTAGCGCGGTTTTTTTTTTAAATTCCTCTTCCTTTTTAATTTTTTTTAAATTTGAAATATCTCAAACAGTTTTTGATATATTTGCAAAAAAACCAAACCTCATTTTTCCTCAATTTTTGCAAGACTACATTTTTTTTCAAAAATCATCTAGATGCTATTCCGACTCGATTGATATGCCTCAACCATAATTTGCTGCGGCTGATAAAAAAGTTAACTAATATAGTACTTGTTGTTTAGACTAGCTCCACGTGTGGTGACGCTATAAGAATATAATAATCGCCTTACTTGACCGTGGGAGGCGTAAAGACCGCCTAATAGTCTAACTAGAAGGATTGACAGCAGCTCTATCTTGGAAAACGTATTGAACTTAACTGTGATCGCCAACTAACCTGTTAAGTATGGCGATTGCTATTACCACATTTGTGGACGATATCTACGACAATGGATGGCGAAAAACTAAAATATCGTCTAAACCTAACGTAGTGGTTGGACCACACTGTTGACCGTTGTCCGTCTACAGCCGCGGGCCAGTCCGTCCGGTATAGTACCACACTCTCGCAGAAAATCGACGTCCGAGTAGTAGCAATTTGTTACTGTGCTTCGTTCAGTGAGCGAGAGAGCTAGAAGTCCAACTTTCTGAGGGTGTTTGCATGTGGTGGGTTTTAGTGATGGCTTTAGTATCACCGAACCTCATTGCATGCATTCACACTCCCTTCACTTTCTTCACGGTAGGCAGTAGTGTTACAAAGGTCTGTGAGCGGCAGCAACATTTGCCATCAGGTATACTGTTTGCTAGTTTGCCACCGTCTGCAATAAAAATAAAAATAAAATATCTTTTCCCAATTACTTGAAGTTAACTCAAGTCAACTTGCGAAAGTGATTGGCAATAGTTATGCCCAACCACCTGACGAACCAACCTTCTTGGGGAATGTAATTTTTAACCAGACAGCATCCAAATATATAAAGCACATCGTTGTCTTTTACGACGCAATGTAAGTTTTAGTAGTATTCGTAGCCGCTATCACATAGCCAAGCAAAATTCTAAATGATAATTAAAAACATAAAAATTACATAAAATTATTAATAAACAATCTGTCATTTTAGACTCAATAGCTGTGACACTTGATACAGTGTTCTGTCCGACCTGTCCGTATTTATGTAATAACTAGCAACCCGCCCTTGCTTCGCTTCGGTTTCAGTCGCCTTACCCGCGGTGTAGTTCCCTTTCCCGTGGGAATACCGGGATAAAATATAGGCTATGTTACTCTCTGATATTATAGCTTTCCATTTCCATGAAAATTTTTTGAAATCGGTTCGTTGGCTTAAGTGTGAAAGCGTAACAAACAAACATCCTTACTTTCGTATTTATAATATTAGTAAGGATATTCTGTAAGTTTAGACTCAATTAATAGCTGTAACACTTGATACAGCGTTATCCGTATTTATGTAATAATGTGAATCGTTGACATATATCTGAAGACTTATACGAAGATATAGTTACCTTTATTCATAATAATGTTAATATTAGGACCTAAAGCAAGTCAATACATCCTCATGATATCGAAAATGAAGTTACGATTGATAATAAATAAGGGTAAGATGAATTAGGTTATCGTGGAGAAGACACGTTTGATGAATCGCTGGCCAAAGTTGTAGGTAGCTGTTCATTATTGGACCCAAAATAGATTATGTCATCGGCTCATCAATATTGAGGTAATGCTTCCCCGAAGACGGATTATGATTAAAGATTTATAAGGACGGTAACTCAAGGTATTAAATTACTTTACTCGGCTTTGTTTTGCCTGGAATTTTGAGGGCGGTTTTGAAATAAATATCTTTATATAATTAATAAAATATGTAGAAGAAAAGTTAATTGGAAAACCGTTCTTTTGAATCTTTAATGTAAAACTAACTATCATCATCCAGCTTTTAATATTAATAACTTGAAATCGACTTACTATATATTCTATTTAATAGTACATATTGCAAAAGCTTTGGCAATAGTTTTAAGGTCGGCCGCTTACCCATCATCAACCCTCCTTGGGAATGTAATTGTTGACCAGACGGTATCAGATAGACGCTGGTCCAGGTCCAATTAAAAGATATTTTTCCTTTTTTATGCGTGGGCTATGATTAGCGCACACGCCGCCCATTCCGTCCGGGGCGACGAAAAGACGGCATGCGGGCCCATAACCCACCCGTAGCACATCGCCTTCGTCGTTGGGCCGACCACCGGTGGCGAAATCCTTGTCCTC
The DNA here is from genome assembly GCA_032191425.1 of Lymantria dispar. Classification (NCBI taxonomy): domain Eukaryota; kingdom Metazoa; phylum Arthropoda; class Insecta; order Lepidoptera; family Erebidae; genus Lymantria; species Lymantria dispar. Next base: position 15,948,604 of record CM063459.1, read on the forward strand.
AGTGGTCGGCCCGACGGAATACCCTTTCGGGTACCCTCACCTCCCTGTAAAGGTCTTAGTGGTCCTCACAAAAATTTTTCCTTTTGCATTCGGCAAGGGAGGCTACGCTCAGCAGAGGATACCTAAAGACTAAATGGAGGTGAAGATAATAAACACTAAAAATACGCCAAGTGCCTGGTAACAACGATCGATCAAAAAAATTCTTTGCGTGACTTATACGTAAATTGTTCTAATTGCGAATAATTGTTCTAATTCTAGATGTAATTTGTGTCCATTAATTGTAACTTTATGAAATAACTCGCTACAATAATTATTATAGTATTTAATTATAGTTTTACGCCTTCGTAGTCTTATGCCGAACTGGTTTGGAAAGGGTAAAATTCAAGAGTATTATTCCCACCTCGGAGGGACTTACGGCCTCTGTGAATATATAGTGGACGTCGACGGTTTGATAGATGTAAGTTTATTAAGCGCTTGTTAGTACAAGCCTTCCAGAATTCATGCTTTCTATTTTTATCCAATCCATGATTCGAATAAGTGGCCTATTGATAGCAGTCGCTTAACTCTCGAGCAATGAGGCGGACGAAGATAAAAGCGCTTAAATGTTAAAATTACAATCACTAATTAACAGTTCACTATTAAATAAAACCTGTATTACTTATTACATTTAGAAAAAAATAGTAGCTTTTTTACACGCAACCCAACATTAAAACATGGAACATTGATTATTTATGAATACACTAAAACAAAATACCTACATCGTACAATCTAAATCACATTTGAATGGCAGCGTACCGCAATCACAGTAGTTTGTGACCTTTAAGAAAATAAGGTCGGGCGCTCATTGATGAAATGAGCAAGAAGTTTTTTTTTTTACTTAACGTACGTTACTTAATGAGAAGAGAGAAATTAATAACAAAAAGTATGTATGTACTTATGAACTCAAGTATGAATTTATACTTTTAGCCGTAATAAAATGAAGATCTTTCTAAAAATTGTATTCCTTTATCCATTCGCGTTATTCTACGTTTGTAGAAAAATGACACCAATAATAGAGAAAAAAGGATTTAATACACGGGCTCCAAGAACTATTTTACCTTAGTATTTTATGCTATCCGCTAGAAAATATTGAGTTATGTTACGTTATGTTCTTAAAAACTGATACAAAATATGTACTTATTCCTATCCTAACTGAATGCCCATTATTGAGGTTAAAGTTAATACGAGCTGTCTACATCCGAATTTTCGTAGATATGATATGCATGATATTATATGAGATGATTTACATAAAGATTTCTGATGTTTACGCGAGTATTATAAATTCGAAATAAAATCATTTGTAGGGATTTAGTTGCGTTTGTATTTGATTTTTAGTTTGTTGACGTTTCGAAAACTCTCCAGCGTTTATGATCAATGTGACCGTAAAAATGTAATATATTTCATAAAAATAGTTATATTTCAAATAGCTAAGTGAATTATACCTTTACCTTATAGAAGTCTAAGTTGTAAAATGTTTGCTAGAAGCAATGGCGGACTAAACTCTTGCGAGTCCTGGGCGGTAATATGACTCCTTATAGCGTCCAGAACGAAGTACGAACGTAGAAAACGAGAGATTGTGAATGACCTGAAGATCTCATGTTTACAATGACTAAAACTATAGAACAAAACGACAGCAAAGTATAGAGAGCCATAGATCTCTAGCTATTTAGGAATAACTGATATAATTGTTATGTTGCAAAATGGTTTTCTGATAGTTTGGATCTAAAAGGTTTCCAAAATTCCTCGCGAGTTGGGAGCCCCTTTTAGAGCGGAACGCTCGGACTAACTCGGCTCTGCCAGACCCCTGCACTATTACTAAGTAGATAATTTTATATACCAAAATCTTTATGAGTAAATCCGGTCGCCTAAATATTCCAAAAAATATTTCTTTATGACATTTAAGTGGAAAATCTAAGCTCTGGGTGTCTTCCCATCTATTGCTGGGCATTTATTGCAATTATATTAATATATAATTGCGGTCAACGGTCTGCTCAAAAGTCTAAGAGTGGAACATGGGTTATGGAGACTCATAATGCCCTGTTGATGTTATGGACGGCGAATACGATCATACCAATAAAAAGATTCTTATACCTACTGAAAGCGCATTGCTTCTAAATCTTATGACTTTTAATTATATATCATTATTTACATGTGGTGACGAAATAAGAATACAATTCACCACTCCCTATATTACCCGTTGATGTCGTAAATTATAGAGAAGGAAAACTTGAAATAAAAGCCAATCTGTCTGACAAGCATTGTATCATCATTATTTCAGCTCATATACGTCCCACTGTTCGGCTCGAGCCTCATCCATAACAGAAGGGAAATTGACCTTACCATTATGATCAAACATGTTGGTATTGGGTTTTATTTCGAGTTTTCTTGCTGTTGCATATTTGTTATATACGTATTATTTCCCTTAGTCGTCTTTTACGACATCTAACATTGTACAGTAAAGTCAATTTCCTTCCTGTTGTGGAGGAGGCTGAAGCCCACAGTGGCACATCAGTGATAACGATAATAATGATGATTAATATTTTAACGATAATAATGATGATTAATAATTTGCTAGTTACCACGATACTTTAAAGTTACTCAAGGGTACTGCGAATTACTTCAATTAAATGTTCAATTTAGATTACCTAAAGCTTTTATAAATATATTTAAAACATTCAATGGTTTCACGCTTACAATATTAATGAAACTTTCAAAGAAATTCCTTTATAATATGTTACTAGGTCATGACCGCCGTTTTATACTAGTGAGTACGAGGTCTTATAAAGTTTCTGCCTACGCAGAACTAGTTGATTAATATCAAACTAAATAACAACCATGTATTTGTATAACACTTTACCGAAAAATAATTATGAGACCAAAAAATTATTTTATAATCATCAAAAGCATTTCAGAGGCGTCCATTTTGATTCTGAGGCACGCACATATAGACTTTTGATGTGTTTTTTAATTTCGTTATTATTAATAACTTACCGTTCGTATGGTGAAGGAGTAAGGATACAATTCACCATTCCTTCCTAGCCCGTGTGTCGTAAAGGACGACTAAGTGATTTGATATACAGCTAAGATCAATGAGAGAGAAAAACTCGACATAAAATTCTATACCATCACATCTGACCAGTGTGGTATAGTAGGTCAATTTCCCTCTCATTATGAAGGAGGTTTATGTAGGCTGAGATGATGATGATTATAACTAGCTAAATCACGCAACTTCGTCTGTATCCTATAAGAAAGAAAGAATGTTAGAGAGAGCGCATTGTAAGAGTTGTTTGACGTTATTGTAACACGCATCGAATGCAATGGAATCTCCGAAAAGAATAAAATTTCCTCGTTTCTGCAACATTTTTCATTGTTGCTCCACTCCTAGTGATCATAGTGAGATGTTATATGGTATGTCTTTGTCTAGAAATGGTCTATCCAATACTAAAAAAATTTTCAATTCGAATCAGTAGTTTCTGTAATTAGCGCTTTCCATCAAACAAACTCTTCAGTTTTATAATATTAATATAAATAAATTGTATAGGTAAACAGCTAGTGAAACAGCTTTAGCTAACGAAACAGCTTTAGCTAGCGAAAGCTAATATCGTTTTACATTAAACTTAAAATAAACTACTTTTACTTCTCCAACTTTACCTTTTCCATGTGGTGACGGAGTAAGAATAATATTCTCCACTCCCAACTTCTCCATGGGTGTCGTAAAATAAGACTAACGGGTATAATATCTTCTCATCCAATATTTCGCAATGTCTGAAGACAAAGGTTTATAACCAGTGTGTGTTACCAGCGACGACTTACGGCACTGAAACGTAGTCTCTAAATGTCGGCCTCATAAAAAAGCTCAAAGTTGCTCAACGTGATATGGAGAGGGCTATGTTCGGTATTTCTCTTCGTGATAAAATTCGAAACACGGAAATCCGTAGAAGAACAGGTGTAACCGACATATCCCGCAGAATTATTATTAGCACGTTGAAATGACAATGGGCAGACCACATCGCTCGGTGAACCGACAACCGCTGGGGAATAAAGGTTCTTGAGTGGCGACCACGAATGGGACGGCGTGGTGTAGGACGACCTCCCCACTAGGTGGATTGACGACATTTTCAAAGTTGCAGGGAACCGCTACATGCAAGTGGCGCAGTACTGTTCCGAGTAGCATTCTCGTGGGGAGGCCTACGCCCAGCAGTAGACGTCCGTAGGCTGATGGATGGATATAATATGAAAGAAATAAAGAAAGAAAATAAGATTTATTGGACACTATAGTGACATACTCGTATACTTTAAAATGTACACAAAATGATATAAAAAACGCATAGGACATATATATGCATAGAACGTCTTTGCAATGGATAAAAACCAATACTCGAAATCAAAACCCAATACGTCTGACTAGTGTGGTATGTTAAAAAAATCAATAATCTATCATTCCATCTATCCATCTATCAACATAGGCCTCCCTAATGGTGGTTAATGTCGTAATCATCACGCTTGTGAAGAGAATATTGCTGTCCAATTTGCTGGTGTATTCTCAATTTTTTTTTTCGACTATTACGGACAAATAAATGGTGATGCACTTTGGAATTTCAAAGCTCATCACCACACGAAAAATACCATACTTACTCTTGTCTTTATTTTCATTAAAATATCGAGTTAATGCATCTTGTTTTATTATTAACAACCAATACAACATACTCTACAATGATTTTGGCCAAGTTTTACTGCCGGTCATCTACTTAATATCCAAAGCTTCTTGGTAATATAATTATTGATAAAATATCATTAAGCGAATTGGTCCATACTGATATAGCCACTGTTAGTAGGTTTTTATGACTCCCTGGAGTATATTTTTGTATTGGCAGTACACGTAGTTGCTATTAATAATAAGTAATGATTCCTGATATGTCCGTTAGTATTAAACATCCTTACTAATATTATAAATGCGAAAGTAAGTTTATTTGTTTGTTACGCTTTCACGCTTAAACCACCAAACGGATTTAAAAAATTCTTTCACCAATGGAAAGCTATATATCAGGGAGTAACATAGGCTATATTTTATCCCGGTATTCGCACGGGAACGGGAACTACGCGGGTAAGGCGACTGAAACCGAAGCGAAGCGCGGGCGGGTTGCTAGTTATAAATAAAACTATTTAACGGATTACGCGTTTGTATTATGTTTTAACTTATGAATATTATAGCTTTCCATTGGTGATTTTTTTTTTTAAATCGGTCCAGCCGTTTTGAAGATTACCCGGAACAAACAGATAGATAGACAGACAAAAAATATAAAGTGATTTTTAGGCATATGTATAGTGCAAATAACCATGTGAGCATGAAAAAGTCCTATTCATTTTGACATTACAAACAGACACTCCAATCTTATTTATTGGTATAGTTTAAATACATTTGATAAAACCCGTAAAATTATTTATGATAATATATCTTCTTTATATATATTTCTTGTGTACAAGTACACTATGTCCCTGAACCCCTAACCCGCTGGACCGATGTTGATGAAATTTTTTGTATATGTTCAAGGGGATTTGAGAATGGTTTAGATTCACAATTGGACTCGGTAGGTGACGCTGCTGTGGATTTCAAGGAGAATCATTTTTATTTTATTTGAACAGAACAACGTCTGTTGGGTCAACTAGTTATGTATGTGAATTGATATAGTATCTTTTTACAGGAGAAACCGGTTGTTCACAACGTGGTATCCGGCGTGATAGTAAGCACAAAATCATTGGTGCTTCAAAAAGTGATGCGTGACCATGGAGGTGACTATTCATGTCGAGCGACTAATGCACTTGGTGAAACAGCTAGTCAATCCACACATTTAAGCATTCAATGTAAGTATTATAATAATCATATTTATCAATCGTGTCGTAACGGAGTAAGAATACAATTCACCATCCCCTTTCTTGTCCGTGGATGTCGTAAAAGATGATCAAGAAATTATAAGATGCCGACAAGGTGAAGAGAAAAAGCCGAAATAATTCCCTATACCAACTAGTCTGACCAGTGTGGTATAGTAGATCAATTTCTCTAATATAGAGGGAGGTTGAGTCCAGTAGTAGAATATATAAGAGCTGTAATGAATCCATCATTATAATCTACGTATCATCGTCATCAATATCTATGTAATATAAATTTTTGTAAAAGTTATTTTGTAAAGATAAATTTAATACAACCATTTTACGTATGATGACGGAATAAGAATATAGTTCGCGCCCCTCCTTATACCTGTAGATGTCGTTAAAACGACTAAAAGATATGATATGCAGATATTATATAGGTAAGAAAAGGAAAACTCGACAAAACCCTATGTCAACATTGTGGAGAAGGCTCGAGCCCTACAGTGCGTAACCGGGGAATTAGTCCGTCACCCACCGATAGGCTGACCGCGCGAGGAAAGATCGACGTCCTCCCCGAGGGGGAGACGTCGGTTGATGGGAGGGTAGTGGGCTATTAGGGTATTCGAGAAGTATAGTATTAGAGAAGTGCACACATCCCAAAAAAAAAAGCCCTACAGTGGTCATTTCTCGTGAGTTTATTTTAAACTAATGACTATTTCCATCTAGGAATCAAGTTCCAGACTATACGCTTTCGCAGAGGAGGGTGGCGTCAAAATCGCCAGACCCGTAAAGTGCGCAGAACTACGCGTCGCGGGTCTGGACGACTCCGTGACGGTGGATGACATCCGGGAGGCCATCGTCTCGAAAACCGGGTGTCCCGTGGACACCGTCCGAATTGGCGCCATCCACCCTGGTCCAGGCGGTGTCGGTGCTGCCTGGGTGCAGTGCCCGGTGGAGTCGGCCAAACAATTGGCCGACTCAGGCAGGCTCCTCGTGGGCTGGAGCTCGGCGCGGGTGTCCGTGCTGGAGTCCCGGCCTGCGAGGTGCTACAAGTGCATGGCGGTCGGACACACTCGGCCGACATGCACTAACTGCTTTGACTGCAGCGACCTTTGTTTCCGTTGCGGTCAACCCGGGCATAAGGCGGCATCGTGCGCCGCCACTCCCCACTGCCCCGCGTGTGCGGCGGGCAATAGGCCCGCCAAACACTGCATGGGGGGCAGGGAGTGCAGACCCCCGGCTTCGGCCCCAAAAAGGCGGAGCGGCCCGACGACCGCGACCGCTCCCGCCCCTAGCGCGACCCGATCGCCCGCCAGTGTGGAGGAGGTGATGGATACGGCCCACTAATGGCGGCCGAATCTTACCACCTCCTGCAGGCCAACCTCAACCACGCCGCCGAGGCACAGGACGTTTTCCTGCAAGCCATGGCGGAGTGGTTGATCGGTGCAGCCGTAGCCGCGGAGCCGTACGTGGTGCCTGACCGGCCCAATTGGCTGGGCAGCAGTGACGGCTCTGTGGCAATCGTCGCCTCCACGTCGTGGCATTCCCTGCCCTTGTTGCTCAAGGACAGGGGCGATGGGTATGTCGCGGCGGAATGGGGAGAGGTTACGCTATTTGGTGTTTACTTCTCCCCTAACAGGAGCGCGACGGATTTCGGGGCCTTCCTCACCATCCTGAGGGCCTCGATACGGCGACTGGCACCGCGCCAAGTCTTCGTTCTGGGGGACTACAACGCCAAGTCCACGGCGTGGGGGTCCCCCAGGACGAATGACAGCGGGCGGGCGGTCGAAGAGTGGGCGGCGGCACTGGGCCTCTGTTTGCTGAACAGGGGCTCGGTGCAAACGTGCGTGCGGCAGCAGGGCGGGTCGATAGTGGACTTGTCGTTCGCTAGCCCTAATGTCGCAGCACGTGTGAGGAGCTGGTGCGTCCAGGAGGAGTTTGAAACCCTATCCGACCACCGATACATCCGGATAGAGGTCGCCCGGACCCTCCTGCAGCCCAGCAGGGGTCACACGGCGGACAGAGCTCCCGCGTTTCCGCGGTGGGCTGTGGGTAGATTGGATCGGGACCTGTTGGTGGAGGCAGCCATCGTTTAGTCGTGGCTGTCCTCACCGCCCCAGGCGGACGGGGTGGATGCCGAGGCTGGCCGCATCCGCTGGGCGTTAACGCAGATCTGCGATGCGGCCATGCCCCGTGTGCGACGTCTGCCCCCGAAGAATGCGGTCCCCTGGTGGTCCCGAGAATTGGCGGACCTTCGGGCCGCGTGCATAAGTGCCCGGAGGGCTTACACCCGCAGCCGAGCGCGCCACCGCGACGCTGAGCGGGAGGGCCAGCTGTACGAGGCTTATTGCAGTGCGCGGTCTGCTTTCAGGCTGGCCGTCCGTACCGCCAAGAACGTTAGTCGGTGGGAGATGCTGGACAGTCTCGAGCGTGACCCCTGGGGTCGCCCCTACCTTGCGGCGCTGAACAAGCTCCGCGGGCGGGGCCCCCCCCTCACCGAGACTCCCCAGCCCAGCCTCCTCACCAGAGTTGTCGAGGACCTCTTTCCACAGCGGGCGGAGCACACGCCCGGTCATGGCTTCGCCGGACATGGCTTCGCCTGACTGGGAGGCCAACGATGAAAGTGCTCCGCCCATCACGGAGCCGGAAATAGGGGTGGCGGTGGCGCGTATGCCACCATTGCAGTTGCGACGAGGACACGGCGCAGCACACGCTCGAGGAGTGTGCTGCATGGGAGGGGGATCGCCGTGAACTCGTCGCAATTATCGGTGCCGACCTGGCGCTGCCGACCATCGCCAGGGAGATGCTCGTCAGCGTCAGGAACTGGGACGCGGTCGCCGCCTTCTATGAGGCCGTAATCTCACGGAAGGAGGCGGCGGATCGTGTGCGAGTAGAGCTCCTATTCGGCGACACGTTCCGCCGCCGGCGACTCGGGCGGCGCAGGCGCGAGTATCTGCGCCTAATGCCGCCCTAGCCGAGGCCGCGGGTGATCGGACCGGGGAATTGTCCGTCACCCGCAGAGAGGCTGACCGCGCGATGGCGACCGACGTCCCAGTACGTCGAGAGGTGAGGTTACCCGAAAGGGTATTCTGTCGGGCCGACCACTGATGACAAGTCACATCTGCTCCGGTGGTCGGCCCAACAACGAGGTGAAGTGAGTACGGGTGGGTTATGGGCCCGCGCGCCGTCCTTTCATCGCCCCGGACGGACAGGACCGCGCGTTACCATAGCCCACCCATAAAAAAAAAAAAAAGACTACGCTTTCATTAATAATCCTATCAAGGTATATACCAAAATAGAGAATCAAGAACTTTGAGTTCAGTATTCGCAAACATATCTTACCTAGACAGTCTGGAACTATAATCAATATAATATGACAGTAGGCTAGCCTGGTTTGCTTATTATATCTTCTTATAGTTGTACTATATTTCTATAATACTTCTATTGAAATAAAACTTAAAAAATGACACAAACAAGACAAGGATGTAGCGTAGATTGCAGCGTTATGAAATCATATAAAAAAAAATGCTAACATTTAAATTGAAGACATTTCACATTTAACATGCGAGGTTATTTTTAAAAACTTGTTTACGAGTGAAAATTATTGCCATACGTAGGAATTGAATCCACATCTATTGGAATCCGTTCCAATTGACGATTGATTTTATAAATAATTGGGTGATGTTTAATATAATTTAAAGAAAATCATAGTATTTATACCGATAAATGGCGTGTGGAATGTTTCCGGTGAAGGCGACAATACGAGCAATAATTTGGTTGCTATACTTGTGTTACTTGTGTAAGTAGTAAGACGATGTCTTGAACAAAGTTTTATATAAATAGCACTTTAAAAATTTATCTATGTTTTCTTTATAAAATGCCTAATAATGCCTTTATAAAAAAAAATAGAATGTAAAAAAAAAAACACTAGACCTAAACAGTGACCTCTTCTGGCGAACTTTGTGAATTCCTTTATCATTTAGGATACAATTTCTATGATCTATTAAGGTTTTTTTAATATAATTATAATTTACTATTGTTAACTACGTAATAGTGTAATGCACTCTTAAGAGCAGTGTATTTTGCGCTAAGAGAGATTCACATCTTCATCATAATTAACTAAGGAATTCAAAACAGAAAATTATGGTAACAAAACTGTAATATACGGTAACAAAACTATAATAGGTTATCTTATAGACAATAAATTACATTTTTTGTTAAATAACAGTCTTCCCGTAACCATGAACGCTGAAAAGCTTCCGACACGTATAAATCTATACCAATAAATAAAATTGGAGTGTCTGTTTGTAATGTCAAAATAATAGGCTTTTTTAATACTCACATGGTTATTTGCATGACACCTATGCCTAAAATAGCAATTAAAAAATTTTTTGTCTGTCTGTCTGTCTGTCTGTTTGTTCCGGGTAATCTTCAAAACGGCTGGACCGATTTCAAAAATTCTTTCACCAATGGAAAGCTATAATATCAGGGCGTAAACTAGGCTATATATTATCCCGGTATTCCCACGGGAACGGGAACTACGCGGGTAAAACGACTATAACCTATAACCGAAACGAAGCGAGGGCGGATTGCTAGTCAAAAATAAAATATAAACGTCATAAAATCCGTAAAATAGTTTAAAACATTTAAAATGTGTAATACTCGTGTAAACATCAGAATTCATGTTTTTTAGCCTACAGCCTTGTTTACAAATTATATGGACTTTAAGAATAGAACATTTTTATAAAATACGTTACAAACTATTTTATTATTACACTGTCTATGCTCGCTGCTTCATTTGTTTGTATTAACTTCTTAGTTCTTCTTCAGGTTATATATCATACATACGTTCCAATATTAAGCGTAGATCTTACATATTGTCAGAGGGAAGGGTCCTTATCACATATTAGCCAATGCCACTTTTTTTGTAGTAGGCAAGGAGCTGACCCACCCCGCCCGTGTGATGAAAGGGCAGTGGGCGACCTCATAACCTACAATTCCCCTCCTATCGCCTTTGAACTGGGCACTGGTACCGATTTCTTGATCTAGGTGGCAGCTAGGTTTTCAGCATGTCTAGTTGCCAGACAGGCTTTGTTTCGAGTTGCACTCTTTTACAGTATCCTTTACTCGTTCTTTGCAACATTCACGGAAAAAAAGGATTTTCAATTCTGTTCTTACTTCATTGCTACTTTTTTTTTTACTGCAAATGGTGGCAAACGAGCAAACAGTACATCTGATGATAAGTGTTGCTGCCGCTCGGATGGACCTTTGTTAGGCCGCTGCCCACCGCGAAGAAACTATAGGGAGGGTGAATGCGTGCAATGAGATTCGGTGATACCAAAGGCATCACTAAAACCCACCACACGCAATCACCCTCAGAAACTTAGGCTGCCGGCTGTCTCGCTCACCGAACGAAGCGCAGTAACGAATTGCTACTACTCCGACGTCGATTTTCTGCGAGAGTGTGGTACTACCCTACCCTGGACGGACCGGCCCGCGGCTGTAGACAAACAACTGTCAACAGTGTGGTCCTACCACTAAATATACTGAGAAGGTCTCCTATCTCTTTATATTTAAACACATAATTCTGAGTTTAAGTATTAAGTAACGGAAGACACAAAATTTTGTGTGGCTTGCCTTTTCATTTATCTAGACATCTCGACATCGTAATACCCACAGTCGTGCTAAAACATCTAATTATCCACTGAAACTATTTTCATGCACTGAATGTTTTATGCTGCCTCTCCATTTCTATTTACTCTCTCGAAATAAAAATTATATTTTATGTGATAATGAATATTAAATTTAATTTTGTGATAAAGATATTTTTATACTTTTAATTATAAACAATTTTGAACTGACAAACTAATGAGACTAGAAATAAGTCATAATAGTAGTATTTATTTGTATACTAGCAACCCGCCCTCACTTCGCTTCGGTTTCAGTCGCTTTACCCGCGGCGTAGTTTCCGTTTCTGTAGGAATACCGGGATAAAATATAGCCTATGTTACTCCCTGATATTATAGCTTTCCATTGATGAAAGAAATTTTGAAATCGGTTCCGTGGTTTAAGCGTAAAAGCGTTACAAACAAACAAACAAACATCCTTACTTTCGCATTTATAATATTAGTATGGATGAAAATCAATTTCTGCTTTACTTCAAATCTTGTAGATGACATTTGAAATATTTGACAAATGAAACAATACACAAATTCTTATTTACTACTACAAATTCTTATTTACTGGCTTATTAGCTAACTTTGCTTCATGTCTCCCGCTTTGCATAGGAAGGAAGTGGAATCTTTCCAACTTTTCCTGTTTTTCTTTTCTAATTAAATTTTTTGCGGTTCCCAAGCCAATTAAAAGCGTTTTCCAGGACTTCCTGAGAGTCAAACCTCAGTGTCTTATACGGAGACTATTGTGGATCCTGGCTTACAGGAGTTATAGTGGTATGAATGTGTGGTGCGATTAGTTCCAAAAAAAAAAATGAAACAAAATAAACTCATTTGCAAAAAAAACGGGCGGTAAAAATTATCGCGCTGCTTGAAGAGGGTTGCAGCCAATGTTTCGTGGCTAGGAGGCTAAATGTTAGTCGCTCGACAGTCCAAAGGACCTGGCAGCGATATCAGGAGACTGGTTCCGTCGAGAGAAGGCCTGGTTCTGGAAGAAAACCATGTACCCAACCACGGGATGATCGTTTTCTTGTGAGTCGCGCATTGAGAAATCGCAAATCTTCGTATGTGGATCTTAAGAACAACCTCCAAGAAGTAAGAAATGTGCATATTAGTCTATGGACGGTCAGGAGGAGGCTTCTCGCTGCCAATATACGCAGTCACCGCCCGGCCCGCGGCCCCAAATTACTCCGTGAGCACAGAGTTCACAGGCTTAGGTTCGCTAGAAATTGTGAATCATGGACTCAAGACGATTGGAATAGGGTTTTGTTCTCTGATGAAGCCAGGATATCTCTGTTCGGTGAAGATCGACGTCGGCGAGTGCTAAGAAGACAAGGAGAACGCTTTGCAGAGGCATGTTTCGAAGAAATCACACCTTATGGTGGGGACTCTGTTATGTTTTGGGCAGGAATAAATTCAATGGATCGTACAGAGTTAGTCTTCATTGAAAACGGCTCACTGACTGGGCATCGATACATAACGGAAGTTCTAATTTCTCATGCACAACCCGCATTGGCCGCTCTAGGTGAAGACTCGATTTTTATGGACGACAATGCTCGCGCCCACCGATCCCGCGATGTTAATGCGTATGTGCAAGAGGTCGGCATTCGTCGTTTGGATTGGCCAGCTCGAAGTCCCGACCTCAATCCCATAGAGCATGTCTGGGACGTTCTGAAACGGCGTGTGAGATCAGTACACCCGGCTCCGCAGACCATCAGAGAGCTGAAGAATGTGATTACTGCGGAGTGGGAACGTATTCCGCAAGCAAGTATCCGGGATATACTCGCTAGCATGCCCAGACGAATTCAAGCTGTGATTTTAGCTAGAGGGGGTCACACTCGATACTAAACATTTATCTGCTTTTACTTTATTAAAGAAAAACAAACAAAAAAACTTTTTTATTTTTACTTCATGAGCATATGCACTACTAGCGAATATACACTACTAGCGAGGTTTAGCATTATTTCCCATAAATTGTATCTAAATTTTATGAAATACTGATGAAAACGATTATTTTCTTATTAATTTAGCAAATTGTGTGGATAAAACTACCTATAATTATCAAACAAAGAAATATTAACATTTGAAATGGTTCATTGCTTAGGTGCCCGTTTTTTTTGCAAATGAGTTTATTAGCTTTTCCTACTACTAGGGATAGTTTTTTTTAGTATTCTTTCTTATACAGTGGTGTTGTCCCTTACATTTGCGATACTTATAGGAAAGGATGGGATATTATTTGGGTCTCTTTGTTCACGGGATCTTCCTAGGGAAGATACCCGGTCCTTTGAAAGGCTTACATGGGGATATGGATCCAACACGCAGAGGCCTTTGGAGAAATTTAATCTAAAAATGGGATGGGACGTCTACCGATGACACTCCACGTCTGCACATAACACACGTGGACTGCCAACGGTAGGTGTAAAACTATTGTTGATTATGGTATCTAATATATGATTATGGGGTTGGAGGTTCGATGGACTGGTCTAACTTAATGCTATTGATTTAAAAACTGTCGTCTGCCTTCAATACCTTTATCGTCTTGAACTTTGGCAGACGGTGACTCCTCAACTCACTGAATAGGCCCCCCCTAAACGGTCGCCACAGACATGCAGGCCATACGGGCAACAGGAGGGCAACATTGGTGCAAGTGGCTTGGGGTGTCGAGCGGTGCGGTGCCGCTTTCACCATCGCAGTGGTTTCCCCGTAGTTATGCCCTTGAAAATGACACTTCCACCCCCGAACATATAGCTCTGGCGACCCCACTCCGATCAGCCATTTAAGGCAAGCCAGAGTTGAGAATCCTGCGGTCACTCTTCGGTTTCCACTCCAGCCAGCCACTAAAGGCGAGCTGAATACGAGGCCCTGGCCGACTCTCTGGGGCACTCAGAACCGCAGTGTCGCCACTCACATTCAGCACGCCACAAGCTGCCCTGCGGTTTATTGGCTTTCCTATACATCTTGTGATACATTTTTTCTTTTATATCAAAAGAACTTGAGAGCCATATAATGTTCCTCCGAGGTTTGCGTTAGTCTCATGGTGAGATAACGACTGGCCCAGAGGTTTTATACTGGCCCAGAGGTTTTATTTGGGTTATTATTATGGGATATTATAATTATATAATTCGTAGAAGTGTGGGTGTAACAGATATAGCATGAAAAATTTGCTCGTTGAAATGCCAACGGGCAGGCCACATCACTCGTCGTACGAACAAACATCGGGAAAGAGAGGTTCTTGAGTGACGACCACGGATCAGTCAACGCTGCGTAGGACGTCCCCCTACTAGTTGAACTGATGACATCTTGAAAGTCGCAGGGAACCATTGGATGCAAATGGCACGGATTGTTCCGAGTAACATTCTCGTGAAGAGGCCTATATCCAATAGTGGACGCCTGTAGGCTGATAGTATGTTTTAAGACAACGCCCTGTACTTAAGAAATAATCCCAGTTTATTGGGGACGGGAAAATAATTTATAGATCGAACATAGTATGGTCGAAATCAAACCAATAAGACAAGCTCAGTATGTCAACCAAAACACCATCATACAATATTATTCGTATTATTTCAAAACTTGAGTATCTTATGAATTTATTTAACAGAAACGAATATCAGCCTTGTGTGAATATTTTATTAACGAATCTCAATAATCAAACAGACATTGAAAGTTTGTTTTATAGGCCTGCCATTAAATATAGTTTATAAATGTATCTTAAAATACATTAATTTCAAGAGAAGTTTGCTTATCTAATGTTTACGCGAGTATTACATATATGAAGTTAAGCTTTAATTTATATCGCGAATTTACAGCAGTCGTGGTCACTGGTGAACTGATTATCCTGCCCGCTACTGTAAATGCTGAAAAGAAAAAAACAAAAAACCTGATGAAATCTATAAAAAGTATTTTATTTCATAGTAGTTTGGTCAGCTTATCCGTGTGATAGGGAGTAAGCAGCATGAGGGAGAAAGGATGTATTCACCACCCTCTATCTTGCTCATAAGTGTCGTAAAAGATAACTTAAGGATATAATATGCATTTAACATCTGTGCAGATCAGTGTGTATTTGCGCTCCTATTATGGAGAAGATTCGAGCCTAGTAGTGGTACGAATTAGTAGACACTGTTTGACAAGGTTTTTTATTACCAAAGCATACTAAAATTCATTTGCTTTCATGGTACAATGTTTTAAGTCTATCTTGCTATCTATGGAGCATAATGTTGCCAACCGTATTTTTGTAATTCCTCTTGTCTTTTATTGCTTAACGAGACATAGTTAGGCCATCCTAAATACAGCCGTGACTGCAGAGTAAAGTGGGAACCCATAATTTAGCATACCACTCTTTGAATTATGTTGTGTGTTTAGGACTGTATTTATTTTACTATAGGAACTGAGAAATTACTGATAAAAACAATAATTGACCCCTTGTTTTATACTTAAATACATACGACCGAAACCTAACGTATATTTAACAACAGTAAATCAACAAGGCAGTTAATAAAACAGTATTGCAAAACCGAAATAAGTTTAAAGATCCCATCTTACATATTGACCGAACGCACCAAGTTAATGGCAAGCCATCAATTCCTTTCTAAAACCAGCTACAAACAAGAAAAAATGGGCGAGCCTTAAAAATAAAGTACACCAATAAGTAAATTGTTACGTAGATAACTTCTCGGGACGAATCGACGAGTCTTTTGTTCGCTATTATAAACAGAGTGTTAATAAATTACGTTTCATTTCATTGGAGGCTTTTCGTAGACTTGAATGTTCTATCAATCATTCTTACTAGTGATCTTAATGAAGATTTGCTACAGTTGATGAAATACTACGATTGAATATCATTTCTGTTTAGATAAATCAATGATACAATGTGTCCCAATCCCTTTCTTTCTCATGGATGTCATAAAAGACGGCTAAAAGACGTCTGGCAATATATAATATATATAATATGTCCGATGTGTACGCGAGTATCATAAATTATAAATAATACAATTTTTACAGGTTTTATCGCGTTTGTATTTGATTTTTGATTGGTCAACCTTTCGAACACTACACTTTTTACATCCATGCAGGACAGCATCACTTCTTTATTTGCTCCACAAATCTTGTTTTTCAAATTCTGGATGTATGTATTTTTTAAATACCTCAACAACACAAGTCTTAGTTACCTATCGATGAGTATTAAAAAAGTATTAAAACGATAAATTCTTATACAAAAATGTATTATGCATAATTTTATGTACAAATACATACAATTTGTAAAATGAAATTGTATAATATTCATGAACAGATGCTGATTATATTAAGAAACCTACAAATTAGATTCAGAGGCATTCATGATTGCCAATTACGAACATTCAGAGGAAGTCCTCTAATTTAATAAAGTTACCTTATTTTTATTTTATAAAGTGCTTAAATTTTTAAACTTTCAGTTAGCTTGCTGTAATTTTAGTGACTGGTTAATTGCTTCTTTACCTACTTCTTAATATTCAGCCCATAGATGGTCCACTATTTGGTATTTGATTTTACTATTGTACTACTACAAGACGTGGGTCTTTTACCTTTAGTATCACCGAACCTCATTGCACGGATTCACCCTCCCTTCACATTCTTCACAGTAGGCAGTGGCCTAACAAAAATCCATGAGTGGCAGCATCAGTTACCACCAAGTATACTCTCTAATCGTTTGCCATCGTTAGCAATGATTAAAAAAATATACCCCACTAAGCAAACGGGCTGAGTTTAATTTTTAATTTTCGTACTCTTCAGTTATTTTCTCTGATACCATATGGATAACACTGATTTATCATCAACGAATATTTTCAACCCTCGGCTGTAATTTGTTACTGCGCGACTGTTATACTTCTATACCTTTTGCTGTCGACAGTATGTTTCCATTTTATTGACCTTACCGTTACAAATCTAAGGCGAAGAAAATGTACGTTGTTATTCGCACGCGGTACGCAATCACTAGCTCCGGTGTTACATTAATCCACATATATATTTTCATATTCCAGCTAGAGTAATCCTCCCGAGGTAGGGCTGCTTAACGCGAGCAAATATTTGAGAGTTTAATGAAAATCTAAGGCAGCTCGGGAGCGCAGTTTTGCAAGTAGATATCTAAATGAATCACAGTCGCCGACTACGTCTGTACCAGAGGGGAACAGTTGGGCGATAAAATTTATATATCGTCTAACTTCTGTTATGATTTAACGAACTGTATTTGGGTCTCTTTTAGCTCTTTGTTAATTATTGCGTTCTTCGTTATACATATGGTTAGCAACCGTGTATTGGTTTCTATTAAATATTTGTTATGTAAATCTTTGTTCCTATAATCCGGAGTTTTCTTAAAACTAATCGATGGTTAATATCATCCCATTCAAGTGATGGCTGTATAGTATTTAATTCGTGATTGGATGCTGCTTGCGGGATTTGGTCCAGTCATATTGTCTTTTTTTTTCTTTTTGTATTAAATTTTGAAAATTTATACATGTATACAATTTCTAAGGGTATTATACTGGGGCTAATACCTTATGTTGTACGAACTATACAATTATATATATTTAAAAGACAAAAAAAAAATGACAGCCCGCTGAGTTTCTTGCCGGATCTTCTCAGCTTGTGGCTGCGTTTCGATCCGGTGGTAGATTATTTGATTGTTACTATGTATTGGCAATATCTAAGTGCCCTAAAGTGCCTTATGCAGAATAAATGATTTGATTTGAAATAAATTCTAGAATATGAAGCGCATTTTCTATGTAAAATGAATACTTTAAAACATCTTAAAAATACTGTTGGATATATTTGTTGTTTTGAAGATAGCTAAATTAAAATATATCGGAAATATTTACGATAGATATTTTGTTTATTATTTTAGATTTTTGAAGACCACAATATCACAGAAAACTAACACTAATTTCACTTGAAATTAAAATAAATATTTATAGATCAAAGAACTAGTATAATAATGTAACCTTGAACATTTAGTATTCGCTAAGAATATCGACGCAAAATATTATAATTTCAGAGTATATATTTATTCAGAACTGTTTCTTAGAAATACTGTACGTTACAGTAAATTTTAGCACTAATATTGATTTTATTCCGGGCCCATATGAGGTACTTGGGCCTGGTGCTTGACGGGCAATGGTGGTTCCGGGAGCATTTTCGCAGGCTCGCTCCACGGCTCATCGGCGCGGCGTCCGCCCTATCGTGGCTTATGCCAAACGTGGGCGGACCGAGCGCTACGTGCCGACGGCTGTACACGGGGGTCATCCGGTCGATGGCCCTGTACAGCGCACCGGTGTGGGCGGGGTCCTTGACCGTCCGACTTAGGGCCCTTCTGTGGCTACCACAGAGGGTCATGGCGGTCAGGGCCATCCGCGGATACCGCACGGTGGCGACGGAGGCAGCGTGCCTATTGGCCGGGACTCCCCTGTGGGACCTGGAAGCGGAGATGCTCGCCGGATTGTATCGGCGGGTGACGGAGGTGCGAGCGGAGGGCGGTGAGATCTCGTCAAGGAAGCTCACCGCCTGGCGCGTCGACGCCCGCCGAGATGTCATTGCCCGTTGGGCAGTCCGGCTGGAGAGGCCTCGGTTCGGGGTGCGAACCGTGGAGGCCTTCCGGCCGGTGCTGATGCAGTGGTTGGAAAGGCGGCACGGGGTGCTCTCCTTCCGACTAGTGCAGGTGTTGACGGGGCATGGGAGCTTCGCCAAATACCTGCACAGGGTCGTAAGGAGGGAGAGTACACCGTCCTGCCACCACTGCGATTGCGACGAGGACACGGCGCGCCACACGCTCGAGGCCTGCGCGGCTTGGGCAGTGCAGCGCCGTGAACTCGTCGCAATCATCGGTGCCGACCTGACGCTGCCGGCCATCGCTAGGGCGATGGTCGACAGCGTCGGGAATTGGGACGCGGTTGCAGCCTTCTGCGAGACAGTGATCTCGCAGAAGGAGGCGGCGGATCGTCTGCGCGTGGAGCGCAGCCTCGATGAGGAGATCCGCCGCCGGCGACTGGGGCGGCGCAGGCGCAACTACCTGCATCTCATGCCGCCCTAGCCGAGGCCGCGGGTGACGTGACCGGGGATTAGTCCGTCACCCGCCGTGAGGCCGACCGCGTGAGGAAAGACCGACGTCCTCTCCGAAGGGGGGACGTCGGTCGATGGGAGAGTACCCCACGTAGGGGGTATTTCGTCGGGCCGACCACTGACGACAAGTAAACCTGCTCCGATGGTCGGCCCAACGACGAAGGCGAGGTGGTTTTCGGGTGGGTTGCGGGAGTTGCGTGCTTAAGCCCCTCTGTTGCCCCGGACGGAGTGGTGCGGAGGCGCGCCGACCGCAGCCCACCCACAAAAAAAAAAATTGATTTTATTAATATATAGCAATTCGCCCTCGCTTCGCTTCGGTTTCAGTTGGCTTACCCGCGTAGTTCCCATTCCCGTGGAAGTGCCGGGATAAAATATACCCTATGTTACTCCCTGATATTATAGCTTTCCATTGGTTAAAGAATTTTTGAAATCGGTCCAGTAGTTTCGGAGCCATTTCGTTACAAAAATACATACAAATCTTTCCTCTTTATAATATTAGTATAGACTAGTAAACTATATTGTAAATCGTATTTTATTAGAATAAGAGTTGTAGCTTTTGCAATGACTTTTTATTATAATTTAAATTATAACAGAGACTACTTAGTTGATAGGTTGTTTAGTTTACTAATGTTTAACTAGTTTCCGAAAGGGCCGTTGAAGTTAAAGAAACAGTTTCAGTAGCCCGCTTAGTTGAAGAGTAAAAACACAGCAGGCTGCGAGGCCCTATGCCACCCTACTCTCAGAACATAGAATATTTATCTATCGCAAAAGAAAAATATTAAATATTTTTTTTTACGATAGTCTATTAATTCAGATTGCCGTGTGATAACGTAGACAGATTACAATTTACTAATATAATATTTAATATTTATTTATCATATGAAATTAACCTAAACGGATAAACAATGAGACACTGGGTTGTATAATAATATGTACATACATCCTAAGTCCGCAATTGCTAAAACGTTAAATTGGCCATGAGTTTTCATTTAATAATCCACATAACGGTGGTCCCATCGTTATTTTACATTTTTGCGGATTTGTTAGCATTAAATAACACTGTTCCGCACCTGATTAATGCAGCGTATTGATATAATGTTGTTCAATTAATCGTTATCATCAAAGCTTACATACGTCCCAACGCTGGGCTCGAGCATCCTCCACAAAGGGAAGAAAATTGACTTTATTTCGAGTTTTCCTTCTCTTGCATAGATGTTGTATGCATATTATAATTCCTTAGGCGTCTTTTACGACATCCACGGCTATGATATGGGGTGGTGAAATATATTCTTACTCCGTCACCACAAGGAAAATAATTCATATACCTTGTCCTTAATTGATTTATTTTGTTGATAGATGCACCAGTATGCTCTCATCCATCGCCACAGGTATTGGGTGCTCAAATAGAAGAGGCGTTACGCGTACGTTGTTCAGTGACAGCCAACCCACCTGACGTGACATTCTTTTGGCAGTTCAACAATAGCGGTGAGAGCCTTGACGTGTCACCACTCAAATTTGGTAAGTTAATCTTTTTGGATCAAAATTCCTCAATGCGGTTAGTACGATTCAATTTTCGCTCGCAATTTTCTCTCTCTCTCTCTCTCTCTGTCTCTATCTCTTTTTATCATATAAACTCACACGTTTGTACAGACTTATACAATTTTCGTGAAAACGTATATGTAGCTTGTGTTTTTGAGTTAGATAAATCATAGGAGAATATTTTATTATTGAAATTAAGTTTTGAAAAATGTATGTAATACCTACAGATTTATAAAAGTAAGTTTATAAAATTGTATAATTTGATACAAGTATTTACTGTTTACATTTGTTTATTGTTTATTGTACATGTGATTTGAGCGTAAGGAACTTCGTTCCTGACGGGGGACCCTCGATCGCACAATTTTTTCATATATCATTCTTCTTCTGTAGGAGTATGTGGCTGAACACCAACTAAACGACTAGATCGATTTTGATAATTTATCCCTAATAAGAACCTAGGAGAAAAGAAACAATGTTAAATTGTATTATCACTACATTCATTAATACACTGTTATATAAATTTATAGGTTCTTACTTTGTAAACTTTTTGTATGAGGCCAATATGTATGTTATGTAATCCTTTATTTACTGATCAGGCTTGCAATAAATTATTAACAATAATAAATAATAATAATGCTATATATAATTTAAAATCTTTTTTGGGTATTGTAAGAAATGCTTAAGACGTAATTGGAAAATATTTAAGATACATAAATGGATGATAACTGAAATAGACGAAAGACTCCAAATGAAAACGTTAGCTGGCCACTAAAAGATAGGTAGGCTAATTTGCTTGCAATTCATCATCATCTTGCTCTTATCCCAATTACTTGGGGTCGACGCAATATGTCATCTGTTTTGACATATTGCAAAAAGTTTCGGCAATGACTTTTATGACCGGCCGCCTGCCTGACGTCAACCCTCCTTGGGAATGTAATCGTTGACCCAAATGGTACCAGATGGAGTTGGTCCGGGTCAATCTAGGGCTCTTAGTCGTCTTTTACGACACCCACGAGCAAAGCAAGGGTTGGTAGTATTCGAAGCCGCTACCACACAGCTAATTTGCTTGCAATTATAGAAGATATTTCTTATCAACCCTGATACATTGAAAGAAGAAGTTAAAACGAAAACCATCATATAATTTTAAGTTAGTTTTAAGTTAGTCATATCATATAATTTTTAAGTTACCTAACTTTATTTATACGTAAATAATTAGTAGCTCTAAATTAGAGCTTTTAATTTATCTATGCAGGTACCGCTAATGGCAGTACAAGTGAACTGAGTTATAAGGCACAAAGTGAACGGGACTACGGTACTCTTAGCTGTAGAGGCACAAACGCTGTTGGACGGCAATTAGAGCCCTGTGTCTTCCAAATAGTACCCGCAGGTAAGTTATACTATTAATTAGCTTCTTGTTTTTTCAGTTACATTATATTTGAAAACTTCATTAGTTACAATCTATTAGCATCCAATCTTAAACACAGAACTGTAACAAAAGTTTGGCGTGGACGCTTTACTTCCGGACCTGCTTAATCGCCTCATTATGCGAGATACGTTGAAGGTATAGGTATATATGTATAGGTATATATGTATAGTTATATATATATATATATAAGGTACAGTCTTGTAGAAGATGGGGATTTGTGTAACTTACAACAATCGCTCCAACGACGGCTAACAGTATAAGGTCAGTAGCAATAATTGCAAGAGAATCTGGTATGTATACCAATTGCCTGTAGGCAAAGCTGATTACTTATTTCAGAACTGTATATTGTATGGAGCTGAATCCATTTTAATTTGATATGAACCCTGAGAGAACGGACAACGCGACAACGGACAATGCCAAATGTCCTTCACTGGCTGCATCGGATAGATAAACACGCCTTGATAAGGACGCGCATCTTTAGTGTAGCTGAGCTTGCAGCTTCCAGCCATCGGCACTCTAGCAACAGCGAATGCTTAAATGATTACGGAGTTCATGCACGATCATCATTTTCTCGTTTAGAAAATGAACTGGGCGTCTAACTCGGTCCGTTTCGCTAAAGTAGTGGAAGAAAGGGGTAGCCAACATTCTAAATCACTTTGTCCAAGAAAACGATAGACCTGAAGGCCGCGTCAGAATTAAGGAACACTCATAACTTTAGCGGGCGTAGCTAAGAACACTAAGAACGCTAAGAACGGTTTTTCGGTACTTGTCGCATGAATGTAGATTATAGATAATCAGAGCCAGTACTAGGTATGTATCCCATCAGGTCCGCCAGAACGACTAACCTAAAAAAGGGACTACAACAAAGCAAAAAATCAAAAAATTACAACAAAGCTAAAAATTAAAAAAAAGGGATCTGCTCGTAAATGTTTCTAAGTTGATTTATATTAATTTTATGATGCATTCACTTTGTATAATACTCAAAATTATTGCTTAAATGTTAATTTAAGTTATTTTTTCGTGTTCGGAGTTGACAAAATGGACCTCTTATTTTCTACTAAGTTAGACTTTTAGGTAATAATTATAAATACATATTTTAATTATTTTCCTGTAGTGCCGAAATAAGAATATAATTCACCATCTCCTTGTCCGAGGTGTTGTAAAAGAAGACTAAGGGATTTAATATGTATATAACCTCCATTCAAGGTAGGGAAAACTCGAAATAAAACTCTACATCAACCTATCGTAAGTCAATTCCCCTCCTAGTATAGATGAATCTTGAATCCATTAGTGAGATGATTCGAAAATGCAATAACTTCAAATATAAAAGCAGAGCTTGTCGGCAAAAAAAAAAATGTTTACTTCAATAAAAGCATTAATATAACCGCGCTCATATCAATTGAACCAACAACGTTGCAGATTTGATTCATTTTTTATAACTTCGGCATGAAAAGCTAAAAGGCCAGACCTGTGAGTGTGCCAAATCTCATAACTATTCATCAATGATGTATAATTGTCTAGAAACGTTATAAACTCGGCGGCCGTTAAAATGTAAATGTTTTAAGTTTCAATTGCAACAACGCGTACACACAACTTATTGTTGTACACCACATTTAAATATACGCAACACACGCATATATACTGACATAAATAGATACACACGTACATACACAAAGACATAAACTATTTCCGTTTTTAAAAACTCAGCGGCTGTTAAAAGGTAAATGTTTTAAGTTTCAAATACAACAACGCGTACAAACACCTATACATCACATTCACATGTACGTAACACACGCACAAACACATGCACAAATACACGCACATGTCATCATCATCATCTTGCTCTTATCCCAATTACTTGGGGTCGACGCAATATGTCATCTGTTTTGACATATTGCAAAAAGTTTCGGCAATGACTTTTATGACCGGCCGCCTGCCTGACGTCAACCCTCCTTGGGAATGTAATCGTTGACCCAAATGGTACCAGATGGAGTTGGTCCGGGTCAATCTAGGGCTCTTAGTCGTCTTTTACGACACCCACGAGCAAAGCAAGGGTTGGTAGTATTCGAAGCCGCTACCACACAGCACGCGCATGTGTTTACATAAATAGGTATGCACGTATATACACAAGGACATAAACTACATCGCTTTTTTGGGGTCTGGATATGGTTCTATCACATGCCAACCGACCCGGGCGGCGGCACGGATAACGCGCAACCTCATAAGCTGCCATAGTCTAACCCTCTACCGCAATTTGGGCAGGCTACCGGTACCGAGTTCTTGTTTTCGTTGCAACTTAACAACCTTGAGTTTTCTTTCTGGTAAACGGATACCATAAACTGCAATACGATCACTCTTTGCCTTTTGAGAGAACTACTGTAAAAATGTATTCGATTACAATGGCACATATATGATTCATAATTACTAAATATGCTATCGAATTACCTAAATATTGAGTTAGTAAGTTAGTAGTAAGTTTAAGAGTGGTAGGACCACACTGTCGACAGTTATCTGCCTACAGCCGCGGGCCGGTCCGTCCGGGGTAGTACCACACTCTCGCAGAAAATCGACGTCTGAGTAGTAGCAATTTGTTACTGCGCTTCCTTCGGTGAGCGAGAGAGCCGGCAGCCCAACTTTCTGAGGGTGTTTGTGTGTGGAGGGTTTTGGTGGTGCCCTTGCTATCACCGAGCCTTAATGCACGCATTCACACTCCCTTCACTTTCTTCGCGGTAGGCAGCGACCCTGTAAAGGTCCATGAGCGGCAGCAACACTTACCACCAGGTATACTGTTTGCTCGTTTGCCACCGTTTGCAATAAAAAAAATAGTAACTTCTACCTTCTATTTATAGAAATAATTATAGTTATTGAATGATAATTATATATCCATCAGCACGCATATGTACGTCCACTACTGGGCTATTGGGCATGGGCCTTCCCACGAGAATGCCGCTCAGAATGGACTTATACCACTTGATCTATGAAATAAGATGCATGAATTCAATTCAACTGTAATACATCTCTTTTCTTTTATCATTGTGTGTACATAAATATATGAAAAACACTGTAATAATTTCTGATTTCTACAAGTTGTATATAAAAATGCATGAAAAATTAAGCTGTTTTTACTATGTTTACTTACGGGAGGCAACAAATAAAGCTGAAAAGAAAATTAAGCTGAAAATAAACTTAATAATTGCCATAAAAATCATTTTATTTCACATTTTCAGTATTTTCTTCCGAGATCCTACTTAGAGCAATTATGGATAAGAGGACAATAGTCAGTAGACGTGACAATATATTATAGATGTGAACTAGATGTAAAGAAAATATATTATTATTTATAATTTTGCAGTCGTAAAGGACATCGAACATTTTTCTATAGAAATAAGTTTTCCTTACCAAAAAATCTACTCTTCCATAAACTCACAATTTAAAATTAAATTATTTCAAATGTACGATTCTAGCACGTCTTGTAATATCATTTTATTGTAAAATCTCGTTATTTTATAAAACGCTTCCGACGTGCTCATATAATTCTATGACCCGCATGACTGCAACTGGAAATATGAGTTAGCTGTTACGGGCTGCAGTGAAATACTCGAAAACCACACGGTTTAATATCCTCACAGTTGGTATAATATATACGCGTTAAATTGTCACCCTACTGCCATAAGTCAGGGTAAAATTAGTGAGTTTAGCGCTCCATGTACTTAATTTTCATTTGCACGCACGCACTGCGCCGTATGTAAATTCCTAGCAAGTTCAGGAACTTGAGAGTTTTATATAAATGATATACTATTACAGTAGAAATAAAATTATAAAAGTTACTTTGATTTTCAATATTAGAATATTTCAGAGAAGAATTAAATACGCTTAGTATAGTATAAATTGAGGCTAAGAACCGAAACTATTCAGTAATAAGTACCTACTGAACTATAATAATGTACTAAATTTAATTTAAAAATACGCGTCATTTAATATAGCACGTTTTAGTAAGATTAGATAAGCTTCCGTGTGGTGACGGATTAAGAATACAATTCACCACTCCCTATCTTGCCCGTAGATGTCGTAAAAGACGACAAAGGGATATAATATGCACATAAGGTCTGTGCAAGAGAAGGAAAACTCAAAATAAAACCCTATGCCAACATGTCTTACCAGCACGGTATAGTAGGTTAAATTCTCTCCCATTGTGGAGGGGGCCCGAGCCCAACAGTGGGACGTATGTGGGCTGCGATGATGATGATGAGATAAGCTTATACTATATTTTTATTTAAAAGAAAACATATACACACGTTTAAGTATTCTTAATGTATTACTATGGTGTAAAATAAAACACGATACATTAATTTTCTGTGACTTATGAATAAAGTTAAGAAATATTTGTGGTCGAATAAAGAACTATCAGTTGCAGATACTCGATCTCCTCCTCGTGGGTGTCGTAAAAGACCACTAAGGGATATAACACGCATATAGTGTCTATGGAAGAGAAGGAAAACTAGAAATAAAACCCTATACTAATCCGTCTGACCAGCGTGGTATAGTAAGCCCTGTTTAAAAGGAGATTCGAGCCCAGCAGAGAGACGAATATGAGCTGAAATGAATGAACGAAAAGTTGCGGATAGCGAACGACGTCACCTCTTTTCGAATGTTGGCAACGTAGCCATTTGGTCTACATTTGTACAGTTGGATATTTACTAAAGTATTGTAATTATAAAAAAATACTTTATTTTAGCTCGTCCCACGCCTCCCCGTAATTGTTCGCTTCAAACTAGCAATAACTCCATCGAAGGTGGTAACATTTGGCTGCGAGTGAGATGCGTGGCAGGTTACGACGGGGGCCTACCGCAGTACTTTATGCTGGAAGCGTTAGATCCTATCACTGGAAAAACTAGATTCAATGGCAGTGTCAATGAAACAGGTAAATTTATTTATTCTGAAAGTCATATTGTAATTTTTAATTTTAAGTATAATTTAGTTCTTTTTTATCTATAGTACAAAATCTGTTTTAAATTATATTTAATTATTTAAGGACATTTGAAAACATCGACATCATTACTCACCGTTTTGACAATTACTGATGTACTAGGTTCTCATGTTCATATGAGAGACTAATGCCGTAATGTCATGTCAATTTGGCTCTCGGGTTGATGGTCGCAATGAGATGTTATACCCAGAAAAGCTTCTGCCCTTTCTCCTGGTGCGCCCTTATCCGATTATTTCAACTTTCACGGGCAAAGCAAGGGGTGGCGATGTTTGTATTCGTATCCCGTCGGTGTACAGAAAATTTTAAAATTGAAAACATAAAAACCATAGAAGGGAAATTTTAAACATAGAAGGGATTTAGGCTCTGGCAGCCTCTGGCAGTGCCATATCCATATTGTAACTAAATCTTTCAGAAGTAGAACTTGATTGGTATAGATTAATTATAAAAATAATATAAAATTGAAGATGAATCTCGATTTGATAAGCCAACGCTATCTATAATCTTTCTCAAAATCTTTAAAACACATTAAACTTAAGATGAATTTTAGACAATTGCTATGATATTTTATGGTAAAAGACCATTCATTTGGTCTTTTGCCATAAATAGTGTATAGTGTGGAATAGTCATCATTGTTGTTACTTCTATCATTATATAATCTTCACTGCTACCTTTCAATCTATAGTCCTTAATTTCTGCTATGGTCTTCATTTCACTATTTTATTTTTAGTGATATGTTTTGAGAGAATACTCTTCAATGAGAATATTTATATAAATGTGAATGCATGTAACACAAATATCTTGGTCACAGCCCCTCAAATATTCGTGATCAAATATAAATATATTTAAAAGCAAAACATAATGTAAACAATATGTATTACTAGATTATCTCGTGATAGATATTGTATTGGATCCAAAAAAAGTTGTGGGTATTAGTTTGATAATATATAATCTATATCGAGATATTAAACTATATTTTTTTTCGTAGATGGTCTAGCTATTTTTAAGCTAGATATGTCCCAGCTAACAACAGTAGGCGAAGTTGCAGGCACAACATTCAATCTCCTTATTTACGCCAGAAACCTGAAAGGAGAGTCTGAAAAGACTTTGCTAGAGAATATAGCATTCAATGATGCTGCCAAAAGAACTGGTGAGTAGCTATTAGTCTTAATTTAATGTATTTATTTAAATCAATAAGGTAGTCATCTATGTCATATCCAGCAACAAAAACTATAAAAATCATTATTAAACAATTTTACCAGTGACGTTTAATTTTGCACTTGTCCCCTCTGATAACAGCATTATCTACTACCAATATAAAACCATCTTTTATTATAATCTACAATGAAAGTTATCTACCTACTATGATCTATAGAAGTCTGTAGAAATATAACTAAATTGAATAGGTTAATAGAAAGATAATCATATAAATGGATCAAATTCTTAACAATTAAAAGTATTAATAATAAAAGTACAACTCTCTGGGCCAGTCGTTATCTCAGATGGGACTATCGCAAACCTCGGAGGAACATTATATGGCTCTCTAAATTCTTTTGATATAAAAGAAAAAATGCATCACAAGATTTATGGGAAATCCAATCAGCCGTAGGGCAGCTTGTGGCGTGCTGAATGTGAGTGGCGATACTGCGGTCTTGAATGACCTAGAGAGTCGGCCAGGGCCTCGTATCCAGCTCGCCTGTCTGGCTAGAGTGGACACCGAAGAGTGACCGCAGGATTCTCAACACTGGCTTGCCTTAAACGGCTGATCGGAGAGGGGTCGCCAGAGCTATATGCTCGGGGGTGGAAGTTTCATTTTCAAGGGTATAACTACGGGGAAACCACTGCGGGTCTTCGTTTATCGGGGACTAGCGATGGTGAAACCGGCGCCGCATCGCTTGACACTCCAAGTCACTTGCACCAATGTTGCCCCCTATTGTCCGTATGGCCTACGTGTCTGTGGCAACTGTTTAGGGGGCCCATCGGGCAGTTGGCGAGTCACCGTTTGCCAAAGTTCAAAACGTATAAAGGTATTGAAGGCAGACGACAGTTTTAAAATCAATAGTTTTTAGGTTAACCAGTCTATCAAACCTCCAACCCCGTAACAGATATTAGATACCATCATCACACAATAGTTTTACACCTACCGATGACAGTCCACGAGTGTTATATATTATGCAGACGTGGGGTGTCATCGGTAAATGTCCCATCCCATTTTTAGATTAAATTTTTACAAAGGTCTCTATGTGTTGGATCTATATTCGCATGTAAGCCTTGCAAATGCCCGGTATCTTCCCTTGAAAGATATCCGTGAAACTCGGCAAGCACAATAACATTGAAAGATATGCTATTTACATAGCGGCGTCGCTTATAAATTTACTATATTTACATTTTACATTTTAATTTATAAAATCGAAACTCAAAATAATAATAATAACAGTTCATCATTTACATGAATTTTTATTTCAAAATTCACACTTAAGGACTTACACTCTCAATAATGTTACGGTTTCCTATCGAATTAATGTTTCATTTTAATTGACCTTATTTATAAAAAAAATGCTTTATAGCTTTCATTCGTTAGACTTCCATTACATTCATTCAGCTCTTATTTTGATTGTTCATTTATTGATTTTATTATGTTCATTCGAAATTTAACAATGGTTATTTTTGCTCTGGTATGTAATCTATACATAAACAAATAAATAAAATTGAAGTGTTTGTTTGCAATATCAAAATACTAGGCTTTTTTCATGCTTACACGGTTATTTGCACGACACCTATGCCTAACAACCAATTTAAACATGTTTTATCTATCTGTCTGTCTCTCTGTTCGTTTGAAGTAATCTTCAAAACGGTTGGATAGATTTTGATTATATTTTACTATGAGGTTGCTGTCTATATAAGGAGTAACTTTGGCTATATTCTATCCCGGTATTCCCATAGAAACGGGAACTATGCGGGTAAGGCGATTGAAATTGAAGCGAAGCGAGGGCGGGTTGCTAGTCCATAATAAAAATATCTCAGTTTTACATTCGGTAAATATAAGAGTGATTATATTGCCGTGAGTCGATTATATTGCCTAAAAAGCTAGGCTAAAACGTGGAAACCTGCAGTTGAAAGACGATTGAATTAGACGATACATAGCGGAAATCCATTTTTATTCTGAAACGAAAGAAAGGCAGGGAGAACCCACCACTTGCCCACGGTAATCAATATACCACACACCACAATAAAAGGAATACGGGATAGGATTAAGGTGGACTAGGAAATAAGGAAATCTTACTCTCACGTGATGAGCACCTTCCAGAACATCAAATTTCCTAGTCCACCTAAATCCTATCCCGTATTCCTTTTATTGTGGTGTGCGGTATACTGATTACCGTGGGAAAGTGGTAGGTCTCCCTTCCTTCCTTCTATTTCAGATAAAAATATTACCAATTAGCTTTTTAACAACATTTTCTATCTAGTATAGCACCAAAATAGACATAAGAGAACCCCAAAATTTTTATGACTGGAGCATCTATTGAACATTATAATTTATTCCAGGTTAAAACATTACTCCCGGCTTAATATCATACCTCTTTCATTTCATTCATTTCGGCTCATATAGATCCCACTGCTGGGCTCAAGCGTCCTCCACAATAGGAGAGTAATTAACCTACTATACCACGCTAGTCAGACGGGTTGGTATAGGATTTTGTCTCGTTTTCCTTCTCTTGCATCTATGCACGAGACAAAATCCTATATGCATATTTTATACCTTAGTCGTGCTTTACGACACCCATGGGCAATATAGTGAATTGATTCTTATTCCGTCACTACACAGGGGACATATATTAAAAGCAAAATTAAAATCTTCTGGCACCTTAAATTTAGATTCAATAAAATTTCATGCTTTTTTTTTGGGGGGTGGGTTGCGGTTGGCGCGCTCCTCGCACCACTCCGTCCGTAAGCGCGCAACACCTGCAACCCACCCACCATGCACGTCGCCTTCGTCGTTGGGCCGACCACCGGAGCAGGGTTACTTGACATCAGTGGTCGACCCGACGGAATACCCCCTACTTGGGGTACCCTCCCATCGACCGACGTCCCCCCCTCGGGGAGGACGTCGGTCTTTCCTCACGCGGTAATATTTAATGCTTGAGATAATTTTAGGGCTTGAAATAAAAGCTCCATTTCTTATAGCCTATGTAAGATTTAAAAGATGAAGGTATTTATTTTAAAAGTGTCACCAATTTCTTACGTCATATTTGATACGTAGTATGCTGCTTTATGTTTCATTTAATGCCTTTGAATCTCATTCATATCAGATTTGAATACACGTCGTTTTATTTTGAGAATAATTCAATAATTTTACAAATGTTATTTTATTAAAATCATTGTCGAAGCCCACTAACAAGACAAGTTAATAATTTCATTAAAAATAAATTAATCGTGTCTAATAATATATAGATTTATTTAACCGAATTTGGATAATTAGACAAGATATAATAAGATATACCATATTCACAAAAAAACGTATTAATGTGTCGCACAAAAAAATATGAACTTCTCTTAGTTCTTCCTAGTTCTTAACCTTATGATGACAGAATAAAAATACAAAACTCAACATCTTACTTGCCTAGTGCTATTATAGATGACTAAAAATATAAGCTGTCACCAGCTTACATCTTTTAATGTCATCATTAACCCCATGGAGTAAAAGCTTAAGGCAACTAACAAGCAGTATTGTAGATAAGTTTTCTTTCTATTTTAAGAAAGCTTGCACCTTTGGAATATATCAGAGACTAGAAGAGGTTCTTTCTAGTTAGTTTTCAATTTTAATTAGGTTAATGATTAGATCATTTAAGGAATTTTATTTTACTATATTATTGCCAAATACTCAGTAAAGTAAATCATGTATTCACCTTAAAATCAGATGGTAAAGGCGCTATGGGTGGCATGTCAATGGGTCTCGCAGTAGCAGCTGCGCTGGGTGCAACCCTTGCCGCTGGTGGTGTAGCCCTAGCGGCGCTTTGTGCTCGCCGGCGCCGAGCGACACCTCCACACAAACATCCACCAGGCGACATGCTAGAACTGAGCGATGGCGGTCGGAGATATGTCGTCGCATACACTATCAAACCTTCACCAGAGTTAAAGACACCTGACCCACAGCCTGATATACTGAATGCACCAGGTAAGATTATAGGTATATTGCTTTTGCGCGAGGATAGACGGACGTCCTCCCCGCGGGGGAGAGGGGTCGTCGGCTGAGGAGAGGGTAGTCCTCAGGGGGTTTTCCGTCGGCCTGGCCACTGACGTCAACTCACTCTCCGCCGGTGGTCGGCCCAACGACGAAGGCGACGTGTCACGGGTGTGCGTGCTTACGCCCCTCTGTCGCCCCAGACGGAGTGGTGCGAGAAGCGCGCCGACTGTAACCGAACCTAAAAAAAAAAAGAAAAATAAAGTATTTTGATTTTTTGGCGTATAAATTATTTTATTTAAAAAAATGATTGAGTGTCATGGAATACAGTTGGAACGAAGTTCCTTTCGTAGTGTATTATTATTGATTTACTTTGTATTATATTATTAATTAAAAATATAAATAAATAAATTGCTGGCACTATTAAATTTCTTCCGTGTGGTGACGGAGTAAGAATACAATTCACCACCCCCTATCTTACCCGTGGGTGATCGTACGAGACGACTAAGGGATATAAAACGCATATAACATCTATGCGAGAGAAGGAAAACTCGAAATAAAATCCTATACCAACACGTCTGACCAGCGTGGTATAGTAGGTCAATTACCCTTCCATTATGAAGGAGGCCCGAGCCCAACAGTGGGACGTATGTGGGCTGAGATGATGATGATGATGATGATTAAATTAAATGCAGAAATAACTAACGAATTAAAGGAATTGTAGGAAATCTCTTAATCAATATATTTTTATGCAGCTATGAAAATGAAAATTTTATTGTACATCATTCAACACGTCTTAATTTCTTACAAACTTCATCAGTACATTCTCCAGCAAACTTGTTAACTCCCTTGAAACAAAAAGCACGAACCTATAATTGGGTACAGCTAATAGTATACGCACTATGCATAACCTATACCGCTACAGAAAGGGTCGTGACGGAAAAATCTTACATTTTTTGGCGGATTAAGGCTAAGCGCAAAGAAAGCTGTACGTGCGATTACGAACTTCGTTCCGAAAGTTTGGTAGAATCTGCAAAGCATTTATAACCAACAACATTTACAGACAACGAAAGAATATAATATGCAGATAACGTATCCAAGAGAAGGAAAACCCGAAATAAAATCCTATAGAAAGCCGCCTAATTAGCATGGTATAGTAGGTCAATTTTGGAGGAGGCTCGAACCTAGCAGCGGAACATATACTAACTGCGATGATAATGATGAATTTATATGCAAAATCTATCTTGCACTAAATCACGGGTACAGGTCGCGTTATACTATAATAATAACTATAAAATATTTTTGATGTTTTTGACGTGATAACCTCTTATAAATCGACGAACGTCGGCTGTATGCACGTGAAAGCATGACACATTTTTTTGGTCTGGCAACCCCGAACTGACAGCTGTGTTTTTATTCTCGTATTTAATTTTAATTTTATGTTTAATTTAATTTATTTTTAACATCCGCTTGCCAATTTCTCGCTAATTTAGAGGTGTAACTTATAGAAAATTGTTTTTCAAACACCAGTTAGCAAATAATTATTATATTACATGTTCTACTATATAGTGTTTTACAGTGACAGTGCATGTTTTGCCGGTGTTTTGTATTTGAAATATCACTGCTGTTATCGTTGTTGTCTCTTAATAAGGTACTAAATACTGCTTTTTTTTTTTTATTGCCAACGGTGGCAAACGAGCAAGCAGCACACCTGATGGTAAGTGAAACTGCTGCACATGGACCTTTGCAATACCAGGGGCACAGCTAGGCCGCTGCCTACCGTGAAGGAAATACTCGTCTTAAACCTCGTTTAAAGAAGGACATGTCATAGCGCTCGGGAAACACAGCAGCAGGTAGTTCATTCCAGAGCTTGCACGTATGTGGGAGAAATGATCGCTGGAAACGTACAGTTGAAGACCATAACGTTTCCAGGTGAAATGGATGAACCCTGCTACGATGTCGAGTGGTACGTTGGTAGAATGGTGACGGTGGTACCAAGTCAAACAGTTCCTCGGAGCACTCCTCGTGAAAGAGTCGGTAGAGTACACAGAGTGACCCAAAGTCTCTCCGCTGCTCCAGCGACTCCAATCTGTCCGTAAGATTGGGATCCCCGACGATTCGAACAGCCCGTCTTTGCAGGGAGTCAAGTGGGTGTAGCTGATATTTGGGCGCACCTGCCCAGAGATGAGAGCAGTACTCCACATGAGGACGAACTTGTGCTTTGTATAGCTCAAGACGCTGTCTCGGTGTGAAGTACCGCCTGGCTCTGTTCAGGACACCCAACTTTTTGCTTGCCAATTTGGCTTTGTCCTCCAAATGACTCCCAAACTGGACTTTGCTCGATATTTTGACGCCGAGAATCCCAATACTCTCAGAAATTGGGAGAGTTACTCCTTGGAACTGTGGCGCCATGACATGCTTATAAGGTAACTGTTATATATTATTAACTACAAGATTTTTGACAAACATATATTTATACCTTTAATTTTCTGTTTCTGCTACCTACATTTTTCCTTTGCTTCTAACGTAATTTTATATTTTTCTACTGTAAAATGTTGACTCGAAAGGCCTTTGCTCGTCAAGAGGAAACTAAACTCCATTTGGCCTTGGGTGAATTGAAGGCTGCGAAGGAGATGTGCAGTGTATTGAGTAGGGAAAGAGATGACAGCGAAAGGGAGCTGTTAGACTTACTCAATTCAAATAAAAATTTAAAACTAGAAATGGCACAACTTAATACAGAACTCAGTGAGGCTGTACAGGTCCGGGATAGCCTCAAAATTATTGTAAATGGATTTCAAGAGTGTAGTCTTGAATATGTAAATAATTTGAATCGCATAAATACACTGGAACACGAGTTACAAGAAGCTCACAATCAAATATCTGAACTGGAAAATGCTAAATATAATGTGACAGCCTCGCTGAATTAAAGCTTATTTGATGAACTTGTCGATAGTGCCCCAAACTTGGTTGCTATTGCACCTGAGAATTCCTCTATGTCACATGAACTATTACCACCTTGTCACATTGTCACGTTCCGACTGAGCCGTGCATGCAAGCGAAAGCGCGGAACAAGCGTTACACCCGCCGCACATGCCCACACTGGCATTGGTCGTTACGAGCCGTGTGCGAGTGGCAGTAATTAAAACCTATGGCGCAGTACCAAACTCTTGCCTGCGTCGACACGTGAGAGCAAATGCGGGTGTGGCCATGTGCGGTGGGGCTTAGAGAGCCACAATTGGCCTAAGCGTTCGGCTTGGAAAGGATCGAAAAAATTTACATTTTCAATTAGATCTTTTGCATTGTACAAAATAATAATAATTCAATAAAAGTATGCAATTTTTGTAAAAGACGACTGAGGGATATTAACCGTATAACATCTATGTAGGAGAAGGAAAACTCGAAAAAAAATCATATACCAACCTTCCTGTCCAGCATGGTATTGTGATATCAATTTTCCTTCTATTGTGGAGAAGGCTCGAGCCCAGCAGAGGGACGTATATGAGCTGTGATAATGAAGATGCAATTTTTCATTATTTATTTTTTATAACGATATTGCGTAGTATTATTGTCCGTAAACCAACTTTACAGGTAAGTATGTTTTTAATATTATTTCTCTAAGTTGCCGACTAAATACAATTTTGCCTACGATAGAACAGTATTGTACTTTAGCTCTTTCTTTTCATACACTATTGTTGCAATTGATACCAATGGTGACACGAACATTGCGATCGCGATGACGTTGTGATTTTGACATTAGAAAATGGCACATTGAACATTCAAAATGTTGCTTTGAACGTTAATTTGACCCATTTACCTATATTCTTTTGTAATAGAAATTTGTGAAATATCGTAAAGCAATGGAATTGTCAAGCAAATATATACTCCTCCTCAGCCCATATATGTCCTAATGTAGCACTAGGGCCTCCTCCACAATGGGAGATAATTTGACCTTTTTTTTTACGGTCGGTGCACTCCTCACGCCACTCCATTCGGGGCAACAGAGGGGCGTAAGCCCGCTTACTCGTAACCCACTTGTATAGCACATCGCCTTCGTCGTTGGGACGAACGCCGTCGCGGGGCTAACCTCTCCACGGGTGCCCGGACTAAATCCCCGGTCGGGGATAAATTGACCTGCTATATCCCTATAGTAAGCTTGTTGGCACAGGGCTTTATGTTGATTTATCGTTCTCTTACATATATGTTTTTTTTATATATTATATCAATTAGTCGCCTTTTTCGACAACTACGGGCAAAAGAAGAGGTATATATTCTTACTACCCCACCACACGGCAATAAAAAATAAAAATATTGCCCTGCATGGAAATTGAACCTACGGTACTTGTAAGGTACCGTATATTAACTACTACGTCATTTGTCGTTACTAATATATTATCTAACAATTACATT
The DNA here is from genome assembly GCA_032191425.1 of Lymantria dispar. Taxonomy (NCBI): domain Eukaryota; kingdom Metazoa; phylum Arthropoda; class Insecta; order Lepidoptera; family Erebidae; genus Lymantria; species Lymantria dispar. The sequence goes on from CM063459.1 coordinate 15,985,806, forward strand.
TTTAAACATAACATTCAAATTAATTATTTTATAGGAACACTGTTTTATTTTAAGATAAGATTAGTATTTATCGAAACATTTATCATATACCATCATTCGCCCATACAACCATTTGTATCATTGCCACTCTTTTGCCGTAACAATATACTACATTAGTGGACCAATTATTTATTGACAGATACCGATAATCAACCGTCGGCGCCTTCAATAGACGAAACTGATGAATGGCCCAGTATAAAAGAAGTTAGAGGTGAGTTCTTCAAAGTAGATTTTTATTAATGACGATATTTATTATTAATATATTAAATAAAACTGGTCATTATTATTTTCAGGAATCCATATAACAGTGTAAATAATAAATGAATCTGTGTTGTGACGTAGTAAGAATACAATTCACCACTTGCCGTGGTTATCGTAAAAGATGACTTAGGTATTAATTATACGTTGCGCTTACCATAGCCCACCCAAAAAGAAAGGTGTTAATTATACGTATAAAATATATACAAAGGAAGAAAAACTTGAAATGAATTTCTATACCAATACGTCTCCCAACGACGAAGGCAACGTGGGTACAGGTGGGTTATGGCCTCGCGCCATCCATTCGTCGCTCCGGACGGAATGGACCGCGTGTGCGCTTACCATAGATATATACCATAGCCCACCATAAAAAAAAAAAACTACCAACACCTCTGACCAACGTGTTATAATATCCTCCACAATATGAAAAACCTACTGATCCTATTGTAGAGGAGGCTCAATCCCAACAGTGAGATGCATACGAGCTGTAATTATGATGATAATGAATAAATGAATGCCAAAGAAAATGTTCAAAACTTAAGGAAAGATTAATTTTAATGCACATTAAAGTTTAACCATACGTACAGAAATATTCATAGACATGTAGTCTATGCGCGGTAGAATATTTATGCGCACATAAAAGACGCAATTTCTGTTAATATTGTGATAATATAGAGAATACTTTTTTCATCATTGTCATCTTGTAATTGATTGAATAAAATATTTTACATATAACGAAATAAATCATGTCACTTATTCGTTCACTGCAGTTGCGATACGTATATGACCAAGATCCTAACGAGATGACATCAGCAAATGATAGAACGCTTTATATATCAAGACAAGTTCTTCACTATACTAGTTAAAATATTGTAAAAAGGTAGCCTATTTCTTCATATATGGATAAGGACCACGGATTACACACTTGCTTTGCCTAACTAAGTTACTTCAGCAATAATATTAGCCTGCCTAAAGGCGAGGCGAACTAGCACGGCAGGTTATGAAGGCTTGACATCAATCTTTTGTCGCTCTAGATAAATAGTTGGAAGTTGGGACCGGACTAAAACTGGCCCAAAACAATAACTGACAGTTTTCTGTATAGATTCCCTTTTGAAACCAATTTATAAAGATTACTAAGACGCCAAACTCTGTTATTAGATTAGCTTAGTTTCTAAGAATTTACTTAATTGTGTCAAATACATCAGAACATTTAATAAAGTAAGAAAAATATAAAGTTTCAAATTAGTTTTAGGGAACTTGACATGTTGGGCTATTTATTAAACTAAATTGTTAACTCAAAGAATCACTAACACCTGTGCCCTCCTTTTAGCTCTTTTTAGGGTACTGTACCCAAGGGCTGCTACTATTTTATTCAGTGTCGGATGCCCTTCTCTATATCAGGGAATTCATAAAGGGTAGGGTCATAAGGGTAAAAGTAGACAGTCGAAATATTAACAGAATATGTATTTCTCCGTGTGATGATGATGTAAGAACATAATTCATCACTTCCCTTTCTTGCCGCCCCTTTCTCGTCTTCTTTTTACATAAAAATTTAAAAGTGGTGTGGGTATTCCACTAGTTCGAATCGTTTTTGGCTGGCTTTTTATTTTACAATTCATTCTAATATTTATAGATATTTTAATTATTATTTTGTTCATAGGAGATTGGAGTAAAACCGGTGCTGTATTTTCGGCAGAAGATCTTGCACTGCTGGACTCTACTGGTCGACCACAACAAGTGTGTACAATTTTCATCTTCAAATTTATTTTTTATGTTTTTCGTCTTACGCCTTCACATATGGAGAGCATACTTCACATTTTGTTTGTCGAAGATATTAGAAATTTCAGTTCAGATTTCCATTGTTGGTACTTAATAATATTTGTAGTATATTAAAAACAATTTAAAAGATCTAGGTTTAAATTTTTATCAAATAATAAAATAATATTTGTCTTTCCAACAGCTGACTCCAAACAGCGATACGGTTACAAATAGTAGGCAAGAAGACATTCTAAATCAAAACATGCAACCAGTGATAGCTAATAATCTTAGGCCTAACTACGTAGTGTCAAACAGCCCAACTTTGGGAAGCCCTAACTTTGTGTGTCCCAACGGTAACGTGGTTTCACCATTTGGAAGCCAGACCTTAACTCTTAGCGGACCAACTCTAAGCTCAGGGAGTCTGGCAACCTCTACATTGCACAGGACCAAAGGGAAAGGAAATGTTCGGAGAAGGGAACATGTATTGGCAGAAAGTTTACCGGGACCTGAAAGTTGTGTATAAAATTATGTACAATTTTATCATTTTAATAGAATAATGTATACCAATTTCAGTATTAGAATTTTATTTTATAATTTCATTACAGCAAAAATTAACCAAATAAATACCTTATTTAAATATCATGCAAGGTATTTTGTTTACTGAAAATATTTTTAGTAGTTTCAATGAACTGACAATATTCTTCATGTAAATAAATTATTATAGTTTTAATATTAAGTAATGTGTCGTGTAAGAAATACGCTGCTATATATTGTATATTGATGTTTATCGCGTAATATTCGGGCGGTACGCAGTGCGTTTGAATAAATTTACGGCCTGTATTTTACGTTAATAATTTGCTCAAAAATCGGTAACTTGGAAAGTATCTAAAAAGTGCGAAGTTCTAATCGTATTTCAAGGTTCCTTGTAATTATATTAAGCTCCAAAGTAAGTCTTGAGGCTATATTAATTTCGAAGTATATATATATTGTATATGGGTAATAGTGGCATACTTTGTTTCGAGACTGAGCTCTTTCTCTCATTATATATTAATACAAATTTGGTTAAAGTAATAATAATTGAAACGAAAAATGAATTTTTAAAGAAACTTCAGATTTATTTTAATACAATCGGTTGTGTCATTGTAAATATTAATAGTCATACAAATACATGTAACTTGTATTTATAGATAAATATAAATTAATTTAAGTGCTTTTGTTGTCAATATAATTATATTTATGTGATGGTAATTAAGTAAAAATGTATATATTGCATTGAACAGTGATTTTAAAAGTTATTGAAAGCATTCTAGCATACGGCACAGGATTGTATTGACTAGAGAAAAAGTAAAACGAACAGTATTTTTCATTCTGCTTCGATACGAGTTTAATTCTATGAAAAAGAAGCAAACATAACACAGATCCGATTTAGAAAATATATTGTACTGAGTAAAATACTCATAATTTCATTTTATTGTCTTGTTGTTAAATTAAGATTACCAGAACCCTTTTTGGTGGACTCAATTGGGCTCTCACGAAACAAGGTTGCCTTAATGCGAAGGCCGCAAGCAATATTTAAGTCGTATTTAATAATTTAATACCCCAATATTATAAGATTATTCTACATTTATTATAGGCAAATAAAAATTGTCATCATGGTTGTTATTGCTGCAAATAAGACGATATTTTGTCAATTAATGTATAGTTTTAGACGCACTAGACATTTTTTAACAAAGATAATGATTTCAAAACTGATATTTATATCGTTAAACATTGAAATAATACTGGAGTGGTAGAACCACACTGTCGACAGCCGCGGGCCGGTCCGTCCGGGGCAGTACCACGCTCTCGCAGAAAATCGACGTCTGAGTAGTAGCAATTTGTTACTGCGCTTCATTCGGTGAGCGAGAGAGCCGGAAGCCCAACTTTCTGAGGGTGTTTGCGTGTGGAGGGTTTTGATGATGCCTTTAGTATCACCGAGCCTCAATGCACGCATTCACACACCCTTCACTTTCTTCGCGGTAGGCAGCGGCCTTGTAAAGGTCCATGAGCGGCAGCAACACTTATCATCAGGTGTACTGTTTGCTCGTTTGCCACTGCTTGCAATAAAAAAAAAATTAATAATAAAGGCGAAAAAACATTTTTAATACCTTTTCTTTGGTAATAATGCTTAATTTAATACTAAAAAACACCTTATCAATTGATCTTAACATTTACAGGATTTGTAGATTCTAAACCATATGGATTATCATTATAGCGGGGCATAAGTTTAAGGAGTGTTGCAACTATATTCTTAGCGCTATTGTGAGAGATTGCACTAGAAACAAAAATTTATACCAAGTCAGGCCAGCGTGGCATATTACAGTAAGTTATCTTCAATGGAAAAGCATGCGAAAACTTTGTGCTCAATAATGGACAAAAAGAGAAAAGAAAAAGTCATTCCAACGAAAGCGTGCTCGTGCCTAATAGTAGATCAATTTGCTTTCTATTGTGGAGGAGGCCCAAGCCCAATAGTGGCACTTATATCAGCTAGGATGATGATGATATATAAGACATTAGTCATTAGGTTTTCCCTTCGAGATTTCCTTTTCTTGCATTTATATTATCTACTAGCATTTATTGTTACTTGTGAGTTACGGCACAGAAACCTGGTCCCTAAATATAGACCTCATAACAAGGCTCAAAGTCGCTCAGCGTGCTATGGAGCGGGCTATGCTCGGGATTTATCTGCGAGATAGAATCCAGAATACGGAAATCCGCAGAAGAACGGGTGTAACCGACATAGCACGAAGAATTAGCACGCTGAAATAGCAATGGGCAGGCCACATCGCTCGACGAACCGACAACCGCTGGGGAAGAAAGGTTCTCGAGTGGCGACCACGTATCAGACGACGCAGTGTAGGACGCCCTTCCATCAGGTGGACCGACAACCTGGTGAAAGTTGCTGGGCGTCGTTAGATGCAGGTGGCACAGGACCGCATTTTGTGACGCAACATGAGGGAGGCCTACGTCCAGCAGTGGACGGTGATAGGCTGAAATGATGATGATTTATTGTTTAGCTTTGTGGATCCACTACGTAAAAGAAAGAGCCGCGGACGCATTACATACTTCTTCCGTCATCACTCGTATATCAATATACACGGTGACATTTATGTCGTCTCACAAAAGCAGGTCAATTAAAGTATCCATATCTACTATTCATTCGTACAAATAAAAGGTTAAAAAAATATTTACTAGACTATTTTTTAATTAAAATTATAAATAATTACTAATTAAAATAGTAAGGAAACGGCATGTAGCGAGCGCGTAGGTACTCAACACAGCTGATTTACTATGTAGCTACTACGACCACTTTACCGCGGCGCTAATCGGGCCAATCGGGCATCGCAAAGGATACCTGTTAGGTATCTAGCGTAAGGAATTACGCTTTGTAAATAACTACCACTATTGAACATTTAAATATGTTAGATATGTTTCTTTGATCGGATATTTTTATGGTTTTTTTTTTGTAAGGCGATATAAAAGTCACGGTGTATACATAGCTAGAGTTATATTATTAGGTCTATTTAATTTCAGTAATCAAGGTATCTTTTCGTGTAGTGATGAAGTAAGAATACAAATCACCATCCCTATCTTGCCCATGGATGTCGTAAAAGACGACTAAGGGATATAATACGCATATAATATCTTTGCAAGAGATGGTAAACTCGAAATAAAGCCCACCTATCTGACCAGCATGGTATAGTAAGGTCAATTTCCCTCTTATTGTGGAGAAGACTCGAGCCCAACAGTGGGATGTATGACGGCTGCGATGATGATGATGAATCAAGGTAACTATATAAAAACATCCTGTGCCGCATGTAGAAGGTATGGTAGTGCCATTTTATAATTATAGAAATTGTAAATGTTTTTATTTTATGTTGATTTTATTATATAGAGTTTACTATGGATATTCGCGCAAATTATGTCGGTCGAAATGTTTTTGTAGATGTCAATAATTTGTGTGGTCCTAATAATCTGATATGGCAGTTTTATATTTAATAAATAAATAATGGTTTATATAAAATGTGTTTCTATTATTTCGAGCAACAAAGACATGAAGCCTTATATTAATACACGTGTATTATTAATTTTCACCTTTGATATTTGAACTTTAAAGGTGAGTTCAGAAATAACTTGAAGTTTCGATTTTGACGTGGTTAATGTCCAAACAATCTAAATCAAACACACAAATTTGATTAATAACATAGTTTTTTATGTCAAATTACTATTATGTACGATGATGAAAATAGAATTAGAATATAAATAACTTCCTATAAACTTAAAAACAGAATTCTCTCGTATTATATTTTCCTATGGGTGTCATAATTGCCGCCTCAGCCGAGGCCGCCTCAGCCGAGGCCGCGGGTGACTGGACCGTGGACTTTAGTCCGTCACCCGCAGAGAGGCTGACCGCACGACGGTGACCAACGTCCCGGGACAGGGATGTCGAATGGAAAGGGAGAGTGGAAGAGTACCCGAAAGGGTATTCCGTCGGGCCAATCACTGAGGACAAGGAAATCGACACTGGTGGTCGGCCCAACGACGAAGGCGACGTAGGTATGGGTAGTTTATGGGCTCGCGCGCCATCCTCTCTTCGCCCCGCACGGAATGGATAACGTGTGCGCTGACTATAACCCACTCATAAAAAAAATGGGTGTCATAATTGAACACGTAAAGATGTAAGATAACATTACTGCACAGGTAAGAAGTTACTACTGAAAAAGCAAGAAAACTGTTTTATTGGTCCTTAGTTTAAATTTAGATATAGTATAACATTGGAATCAATTACATACATAATATATCAATTGATATTTGCCAATAATATCAGCACCATCATTTCAGCTTATAAAAATTCCAATGTTGGGCTCAAGCCTCATAACAAGAACAATGATCTACTATATGGTTAAACGGTTTGGTATAAAGTTTTATTTTGAGTTTTCCTTCCCTTGTATAGATGTTATTTGCATATTAATCCCTTAGTCGTCTTCTACGACACTCACAGGCAAGAGAGGGAGTGGGGGATTAAAGTAGTCTAGTCATTATTACCTAATCATTGTAGTATCTCACTAAATGATTCGTACCTTCATGATGTATGAAACATTTGGTTAAACATTGGATTCCGATTCATGGCCCATATGCGCAGCCTAAAATGTATGTATGTCAGGTTTCCTGCTTTGCCTTATTAAAACGATTGTTTAAAGAATATTCTAAAAGAAAATTGTACGGTTTTATTTTGAACAATTTCATTTTTTTTTTAACTTACAGCATTGAAGTCAGGAAATAGGAGCATTAGATATAGTGAATGTACATTTTTCTATAGATCTATCTACGGAATCAAACTCCAAACAAAATTCTGTCGCTTGCATCCAACAATTGTCTGCGAGTTTCGTCATTTAATATCGTTACTCCATCTGATGGAGGCAGTGGAGTTATTACCCCACATAAAATGTGAATAATTAAATGAAATGGTTATTAATTAAAGAATAATCCATATATCAATCTCTTACTCAACACAGATTTGCATAAATAAATACAAAATTGAAATACACAGAGATTGTTTGATTGTCGAGTCGCTTTGCTTAAGACTCCCAATTCATCGCATTATAGAACTTAATTCAACGAAATAACAAACGTCTCGAAACCGTGCAAAAACAACAGACGTTTACCAAACAGCTGAAACTCTTAATGTAATACCGCAAGCCTGGCAAATATTGACACGGGACTAAGAAATCGACTCACAGGACCTAAGTCTTATTTGTCATAAATAATATGTAAATATAAAAGTTGAATTATTCAGTACTAGTTCGCTATTTACACGTTTAATACAATAAATAGCTGAAAGCCTTGAAGCATTTATAGCATGCAGCCCGCAGTCCCAGCGGTGCGGCGTACCTATTTAAAAATTTAGTAGCAGTTCTATTTGTAGTGATGGACAATAAAGACCTACACGTTAAGATCATTCTGTTTCATCCTGAATCTAATATATCTCTCTTGGGTATATTTCGGTCAAAGTAGCCAGATTTATAAATTATTTTTCTTTCTTTTCTTTCTTTCTTTCATTTAATCAATAAACTAACGAATATTTAGTAATACGATATTAAACTGTACATGTATATATATATTATTCATATATCTAATCGCTTTATGTTCATGCTTCGATTAGTCAAAAAAAGCCTAGAATTAATAGCTCCATATGATCTACGAAGGACGGAAAGCATATTCTAATATATATTTAATACTGCGACTTGACTGCACAGATGGCGTAGTGGTTAAGATAGCGACCTACAGCGCCAGTGTCGAGGGTTCGAATCCCACGCGGGACAACACTTTGTGCGATCCACAAATTGTTGTTCCGAGTCTGGATGTAATTTGTGTCCGTTACTTATATGTTTGTAAAGTCCCCCGCAATACAAGGATTATTTCCTTAGTGCAGGGTGTTGTCTTAATAATAAAAAAAAAAAATAAAAAAAAATATGCACGGTACAGGTCCTACTAGGTGGACTGACGACAGCAAGAAAGTCGTTCCAATCATTTCCCTTAGCTCCCGTATCTCATCCTAATTTCGTCTCCATTTTATGGGTTCGACCCTAATAGTCCTTCGCCCCCGCTGTAATATTGGTGTATCCACAGGTTATTCGCTAACAAGCTTACTGTTTTAGGGGTGAAAGCGGAACAAATTAACAAATTTTATAATATTAGTTGGTTTCGGGTTTATAATATTAGCTAGGTTATTCTTTGGCAACATCAAACCCAGCCGAATACACCGATCGTAACGAAATAATGAAATCATTCACTACCTTTTACACTCTAGTGTGTATCATGAAAGACGGCTAAGGTATCATCATCAAACAGCTCACATACGACCTACTTTACCACACTAGTCAACCGGGTTTGTATACGGTTTTATTTGGAGTCTTCTATCTCTTGCACAGATTTTATATATATAGTAGCTGAGCCAACAGACGTTGTTCTGTTGAAATAAGATAACGGGCATTCTTCTTAAAATTGACAACAGCGCCACCTACCGGGTCCAATTATTAATCTAAACTATTCTCGAATCCCCTTGAACACACAATAAATTTCATCATCATCGGTCCAGCCGTTTTGGAGGAGTACAGTGAGAAACACACGTACATAAGAAATTTATATTATCCATAGGTCACTGATTCAGATCCGGCTCGAAGGACCAAAAAGGATGTACAGTTCTAGTTGATCCCGTACACCGATGTTGAGCACAAAAAACTACACAGCTTTAAGTAAAGTTATATTTAAGTTAAGTAAAGTACAAGTATTACACGATGTGTGTCGCGATTGCCGTATAGCTTTGCACTGCACTGGTCAGTTACATATCAATTACAAGTAAACTCCATCGTAAGCAAAACATATACGTCGAACCGTACATATATATATAAAGATTATATACTTAGTCGTCTATTATGACACCCACGGGCAGAGTGGTGAATTTTATTCATACTCCGTCACCATACTACTAAGGTTACAAACCGTAACCATATTTTACATACCCTTCACAGATAACACTATTGCTGGCAAAACTTAATTTTCCATTATTTGAACCGTTTGGTTTTGCAGTTCAATATTCCTTCTAATTGTGGAGCAAGCCTATCCCCAATATCAGGATCTTCCATAGGATGGAAGGAAAAAGGAATCATCGACAATGAAATGAAAATTATTCAATTGTGTTGGTTAAAACTTTAGAAATTTGACTCAGATTCCGCTTAAAACTTTATAAAATTTACAAAGTTCAGCATCCAGAGAAAATAAATGTTTCGCTTCACTATTGCCCGGATTCGTTAGAAAGTCGCCCCGTAGTTACCGACAATTACCACCCCTCCACATCCACTAACAGTTGGTTGCGTTGGAAAATATATACAGTTCTTACGTTTTTATATTGTTTGTACTTCATAACGAAATAATAAAGATTGCCAGTCCACTTTACTATAATAAGAAAAATTGAAGACTGTTTTTTTTTCTTGGTGCTATGAGCATACCAAGAGAAGAAAAAGCAAGTACCAAATTGTCTGACCAACGTGGTATAGTAGTTAAATTTTCCTTTGTTTTATTGCAAACGGTGGCGAACGAGCAAACAGTACACCTGATGGTAAGTGTTGCTGCCGCTCATGGACTTTGGCTAGGCCGCTGCCTACCATGAAGAAAATGAAGGGAGTGTGAATGCGTGCAATGAGGTTCGGTGATACTAAAGGCATCACCAAAACCCACCACAGGCAAACACCCTCAGAAAGTTCGGCTGGCGGCTTTCTCACTCACCTAACGAAGCGCAGTAATAAATTGCTACTACTCAGACGTCGATTTTCTGCGAGAGTGTGGTACTACCCCGGACGGACCGGCCCGCGACTGTTGACAGACAACTGTCAACAGTGTGGTCCTACCACAGTAAATTCCTCCTATTATAGTGGAGGCTCTAGCCCAGTAGATGGCGATGATGATGATGGAAATTGTGTATCCGTGGTATATTACTTATACAGAGTGTATCAGGTTATGGTGCAACTGGTCAAACGGGAGATAGGCAATGGTGTTAGGAACCAATACAAAAAAATTGAAGGAAAAATATCGATTCGTTAATGAATTAGAGACATGTAAAGTTTTCAAATTTGTCATCGCTTTTTCGTGTAAATCTGATCGAAATATATAGTCAGTGATACTTAATCTGCAACATATTCGTACTTTGTTAAATGTTCATGAGAATTTGAAAAAAAGTCAATGATTACGTTCACATAAGCAAAACAAACTTCGCTTTAAATCAGCTGATCGGCCGATGACCGTCGCCGAGTCGCGTTTCTACCTACGCTACCATTGAAGCGTTTGCGCAATTCCTATCTATGAATACTGTCGAAGCTTTACATGCCTACATATATCCTGTCCATGTAACATTTCTTCTGCGAGACAGTGATCTCGCGGAAGGAGGCGGCGGATCGCCTGCGCAAGGAGCGCAGGCTCGATGAGGCGATCCGCCGCCGGCGACTAGGGCGGCGTAGGCGCGACTACCTGCGCCTCATGCCGCCCTAGCCGAGGGTGCGGGTGACATAACCGGGGATTAGTCCGTCAACCGTCGAGAGGCCGACCGCGTGAGGAAAGACCGACGTCCTCCCCGAGTGGAGGGTACCCCATGTAGGGGGTATACCGTCGGGCCGACCACTGATGACAAGTAACCCTGCTCCGGTGGTCGGCCCAACGACGAAGGCGACATGGTTTTCGGGTGGGTTGCGGGTGTTGCGTGCTTACGCCCCTCTGTCGCCCCGGACGGAGTAGTGCGAGGAGCGCGCCGAACGCAGCCCTCCCCAAAAAAAAAAAAAAAAAATGTAACATTTAAGACATAGACTGTTTAACACACATTTGAAATCACTATAACTTTTATGTTATATTGGGTTTTGTGTAATATACATTTAATTACAATCTGTGACCAGTAAACTACAACATACTCGAACAGTTGCTCCATAACCTGATACGCCCTGTAAATTCGAATAATATTATATTAATTGTATTCTTACTCAGCGCCACAAGGGATGTAAAGAATATTTCATTTAAATATGCTTACGCTCCATACGTTATTGGCATGTATAAGGATGTTTATACACTTTTTTGAATTGGCGCGAGGCCCCACAATGCAGCGTACTCCCCCCTTCCTTCGCCATAGGACCGAACTGGTACCGGGTCCTTGATGTTTATGGTCAGCCTGGCATCTTTACTGACCTTGGACTTTACTAATACAGCTTAACTGACGGTTCATCAAATTTTAAAGTGAAGCGTATTATGGAAGGACTAAAATTTTAATCCAACATCGTTTTATATGAAAAAAAGTTCTCGAAACAAAAAGCGTATTTGTCATACACTTTGAAATGAAAAATGTTTGACGAATACTCGTCCTTTTCACTTTAAATTGTGAAGAATACATATAAGTACTCGTTACTGCCGTTTAAGTAAGTCACTTAAGCACTTTTACTGGTGAAATAACTTGGGAAGACCTTTCTTGCCCGTGAGTGTCGTAAAAGACGATTAAGGGACTGTATTATGCATACAACATCTATGCAAGAGAAGGAAAGCTCGAAATAAAACCCTGTACCAACACGCCTGACCAGCGTGGTACAGTGGGTCAATTTCACTCCCATGAGGGAGGAGGCTCGAGCCTAGTAGTAGGACGTTTATGAGCTGTGATAATGATGATAATGATTAGACGCCTTACCCGCGTAGTGCCCCTTTCCGTGGGAATACCAAGATAAAATATAGTCTATGTCACTTCCTGATATTATAGCTTTCCGTTGGTGGAAGAATTTTTACAATTGGTTCGGTGGTTTAAGCCTGAAGTCGTAACAAACAAACCACAAACACACTTACTATCGCATTTATAATATCAGTAAAGACGTAAATAACTGAAAGATAAATAAAAATAATGGATGACTAAATGTACCCTATAATAAATATAATAGTTTCACTTACATCGTGTCTTTATGATACATCTGGTCTTGTTATTTTTCTTTACAAATACGCAATTTCCGTGTGGTGACGGAATAGGTATTCTTACTCACCCTTTTCTTTACCGTGGATGTCGTAAAAGTCTTTTAAAGGGGGTGGTGAATTGTAGTCTTACTCCGTCACCACACGAAAAAGTAACTATTGAATCGATATAGAAAACAAATATTTTTGGGGTAATTAGGGACTTTGCTATGCATAAAATTGAATCTAAAGACGAAAAGGCGACTCTGATCAACTATTTTCACAATTTATCTATCATACATATTTTTCATGGTATTCAACTGAATACAAATATTTAAATATTTCAAAATACAATATTACGTAAACAAACATACATAAAAGTACATATAAAACTTACATTTTAATACTCGATGCAAGTACAACAACGCGAATGAGTATTGAAAGCGCATATATTTTATGAGTCCATATGATAGAAAGCTATTAGATACATATAGATACTTATATAGTATACAGATACTTACATAGTATACAGTAGCATTGGAACATAACATAAACATAAATTTCATACAATATGGCACATTTTACATCGTTGATTAAGGCAAAAATTGAACTGCTACTTTAAGGCGGGCATTATAAGGTGAGATTTAAATTACACAAAGGAATATACTAAATCTCTTATGAATAATTTTCAACTAAGGATTATGCCGCGCTTTTTTTTTTTTTGTGGGTGGGTCGTGGTCGGCGCGCCTCCGCACCACTCCGTCCGGGGCGACAGAGGGGCTTAAGCACGCAACTCCCGCGACCCACCCAAAAACCACGTCGCCTTCGTCGTTGGGCCGACCACTGAAGACAAGGAACTCTGCACCGGTGGTCAACCCAACGACGAAGGTGACGTGCCATGGGTGGGTCATGGGGCCGCATGCCACCCCGGACGGGGGCGGGCGGCGGGTGCCCTACCATGGTCCACCCTTAAAAAAAAGTAAGGATTATAGAGGCATAACTAAAATTTTTCTGTGTGGTGATGGAGTAACAATACAATTCATTACCTCGTCTCTTGCCCGTGGGTGTAGTAAAAGACGACTAAGGGATTTAAAGTATTCAATTAATATCGATGCAAGAGAAGGAAAACTCAAAATGTTGTATAGTAGGCGTAACCAGCGTGGTATAGTAGATCATATTACCTTCCAGTTGAGGAAGCCTAGGCCCAATAGTGAAAAGCGTATGGGCCTAGATGATGATAATGATGAACCGAAATTTAATTATCAGTATATGAAGTCATTTTATGATTGCATAGGTGGTATATATATATATAGGTATGGTTAAGATGTCGACCTACCAGTGTTGTGGGTTCGATTCCCATGTACGGCAATACTATGCGAGATCTATATATTATTGTTTGAGAATATATGAGATTTGTATTCAGTATTTGCATTGTTTTCCGTCGAGTGACAAAATAAGAATACAGTTCGACACGCCCTAGCTTGCCCGTGGGTGTCGTAAAAGATGACTAAGCAATATGATAAGCAGATAACGTCATATGCAAGAGGAGAAAAACTCAAAATAAAACCCTATACTAAAATGTTAAAATAGCGTGGTTATAGTAAATAGGTCACTATCTGTCTCACAGATGACAAGGATTGAGTCCAACAATGGGACTTATATGGGCTGAGATGTTGATTATGACGAATTCTATTTTTCTGAAGACTCCCTTAATATAAGAACTATTTCTTTAGTGCAAAGTGTCGTCTATTAAAAAATGAAACAAGTAAGAAATTACTATCGTACTTCTAATAACGTATCTCAATGATTTTCTATAAATAAATCTGGAATGAATATGGAGACAAATAGATAATTTTCTGGAAATAAATTTCATAGTGATTAAAAATTCCAAATGTGTTCCATCTAGGACGTTACTGCTAGAAATTATATTATACTTTAGAACACTCAAGTGTTACTGTTGCTTCATTCCTTAACGCAAAAGTTTTTCTTTTGCGTGGAATTATTTTCCGAGTTGGTCTTCAATTTACACTTCAATAAAATAAGAATAAAGTTTATATATAAATTTCACTTTAAACTAAACCTATCAAAGTTTGAAATTGTATCTTTAAATTTTAATTTCTAATTCCTTTGCTTATTTAAAGCTCTGTATAAAAAAAATAACAACACTTATTTCATGAATATTATTAGTAAAAAAACGAACCGAACAGTAGCAAGGTTTAGCATTATTTAGCCGAGGCCATGGGTGACTGGACGGGGGCATTAGTCCGTCAACCGCCGAGAGGCTGACCACGCGAGGAAAGACCGACGTCCTCCCCGAGGGGTGGACGTCGGTTGAGGAGAGGGTATTCATCAACGGTGTATTCCGTCGGGCCGACCACTGACAACAAGTCACCCTGCTCCAGTGGTCGGCCCAATGACGAAGGCGACGTGTCACGGGTGGGTTACGCGTGTGCGTGCTTACGCCCCTCTGTCGCCCCGGACGGAGCGGAGCAAGGAAAACGCCGACCGTAGCCCAATCCAAAAAAAAAACGTTTAGCATTATTCAAATAAGTATCCTTACTAATATTATAAATGCGAATGTATGTTTGTTTGTTACGCTTTCACGTTTAAACCATCGAATTGATTTCAAAAATTCTTTCACCAATGGAAAGCTATAATATCAGGGAGTAACATATGCTATATTTTATCTCGATATTCCCAAGGGAATGGGAACTACGCGGGTAAGGATACTAAAACCAAAGCGAAGCGAGGGCGGGTTGCTAATTATAAATGAAACTATTTTACGGACTTTATCGTGTTTGTATTAATTGTTTGATTTCTAGACGTTTCAGTCCTCCCGCGATCATGAACGCTGAATAGTGTTCGAATCGTACTTTCATTTTTGAATATCTAAAATGTTATGTAATTAGAATATATAAAAATTGTATGAACATAGTTTATATCAATATTGTATAGGAATATAACTTAATTTTATTAAATAAAGGCCTTTCTCAATATAATTTGTCCAATTCGAACCCGGAAACCGTCAGTTACGTAAGGGTTCTTTCCCAATGCACTACCTAGTACTAAAACCATGGGCGTTTGCACAACGTCCCATACTCGGTTGGTGTAGAGGACGCTGCGCCCCTCCAAGTAGTCTGTAACCAGCCAACAGCACTCTTCTGTGAAGCTTTTACTGCCAAATGTGGTCTCCAAACCTGCCCAACGTAATGGTTTTGACATCATCCTACCTTGAAGAGGCCTATAGCTAAACATTAGACGTGTTTAATTTGCGTGGATAATTACTAGTTATTTTTTCGTCGAGTGTTTTAAATCAAATTCCAGCACTTAAAATACAACTCTACCCTTCTTAGTAGAAGATAATTGTGACTAATAGTTGATTAAATAAAAATGTGATAATTGTGACTATAAATAAGTAGAAGAAGAATAATTTAAAATAAAAATAATAGAGATGTATTTAGGATCAGGTCACTTCAAATTACGTTAAAAAATCGATTAAACACCAAAGCTGACAAGGCGCATTAGCAAAAGCCGTAGGTCAAGATTGTTTTCAGAGGGCGGGCTTTGAGAGCTTAAGTTGAGTAAACCGGTCGAGTTTGTCACAGACAAAGGAGCACTCGGGCCATATTGTGGCGGCTCACTTGAAGTCGAGATCAGGTGAACTATGTCTCGGTAACATGCATCTAATTCCATTGTATGCTACTGCACTGCGTTGTGTGTTGTGTTTATTATATTAGAAAAAAATATGTCCTATGTTACATCAATATAATATTTTCCGTGTAGTAACGTAGTAAGAATTACTCTGATTTTCGCCGTATCCATGTTTACTTCAAAAGATGAATGTAAAAACAAATGAACGTCGAATAACCAAATGTCAATGTCATTTTTTAAATTTAAAATTTTATAGTTTTCGTTTGAAAACAGTTTCACTATGATATGCAGGTTTAATTTTAATTCAAAGTGGCTAGTACGTTAAAACGGCAATTTCATATTTAAACCCCTATTATTAAAACAAATCACAATTTTCGTCATATAGTAGGCAGTTTTGTGATTTACTAGGTAGGTAAGAAATAACCGAACGGATTAATTTACTTCTTCTTCTACTTGTTTAATGGTAATGAGCTACAATAATATGAATAGTGAAGTATTTAGAGCTCTTTTAGAGTGGGACGTATGTCGGCTGCGATGATGATGATGATATATTTTCTTCTATGCGCATTAGTTTTGCATGGATATTAGCTTCAAACACCTAATAATAAGCGCTGATGGCTCTTAACTATTACATTTTTATGCGACGTCCTTCAAGGCCACCCTTTATGAATTAGGCCGTCACCCGCCGAGAGGCAGACCGCGCGAGGAAAGACCGTCGATTGGAGGGTACCCCTTAAGGGCGTATTCCATCAGGCCGACCACTGACGTCAAGTCACTCTGTTCTGGTGGTCGACCCAACGACGAAGGGGACGTGTCACGGGTGCGTTACGGATATGTGTGCTTAGGCCCCTCTGTCACCCCGGACGGAGTGGTGTGAGGAGAGCGCCGACCCTAACCCAACCCCCAAAAAAAAGGCCACCCTTTATGGAGTATTGTGTTTGCTCGGGGCGTCGCTGTGAGTCAAGTAGATGACATTTTTAGAGTTTAATAATAATCTATTAATAATAATAACGATATCTGATGCTTACGCTAGTATTACATATTGTAAATAAAACTAAATATATTTTGCGGATTTTATCGCGTTTCTATTTAATTTTTGATTGCCTAACGTTGCGAACACTTTACAGCATTCATGGTTACGAGTGGACTAAGATGTCTCACGTCCAACACATCATCGTCATTTTTATCGAAATTTATATCTACCTGCTACAAAAATTGGTTATTAAATTTTGACCGACATTTTGGTACACATTTATTGCCAATACAAGAAAATGTTTTTTCTTTTCATATAAAATAAAAAAATATCAAATACAAATGCGATAAAATTCGTAAAATAGTTTTATTTATAAAAAATAAGTTAATATCAACGGGCTTTTTTTCTTAAATAAAGATCCTTAACCGATGAATAAATTCTTGTATGGCAAATACTTCACAAACCTAGAATTAATGTATAGAAATTACATTAGAAAACTCAGAAAATAATTTATGAGTTCTATAAAGATTTGTTTTACGATCCCAAATCGAACCCACGACACAAAAGTACTGGCGATCATTATAAGAGGGCGATTCTTAGAATACTCTTTACATTCAAACAGTCAGAGTAGGGTCTAAGTAGTTCTTAGTTAACTACAGCTTTTATAATACCGAAAGATGTTTTCTTAGAATACCCGAGAACTAGGTACCATCAAACATACGTCTGACAGATGTGAAATATGGAAATTATTTTGTACTACAAATACATATAACTAATATGGCATAAAGTATTAATATACCGATTTTTCCAGATAATGATGATTTTTATTCAATAAACATTTATTTTCATTAGTATGCACTATAAGTATGTGTTTAGATTAATAATTTATTTTGAGCTCACTAGATGGCGGTGCACAAAATTCTAAAACAGGTTATGATTTCGTTACACAAATCTACACATACAAGCGTGGCGTTTAACACCACGCCAACGATTTGGTTCACCTTCGCCTATACATTTTTTACATCAATATATAGACGCGAATTGATTAATCGAAACGGCGTTATCATACACATCTTAAAGAAAAATACAATGAAAATTATATCGGAAATGAACAAGAATTTTTATTAAAGTCGACAAAATGAAATTTATAACAAAAATAGATTACAAAAACCAATATTATGATCCGATTACGAGGGTGCGCAATGACGACAAACGACTGGATAATATTTGTTATCGTATTCATTGCGGGCACTTGGCGAATCGCAGGTGTGGTCCATATAAATGCTTGGACCCTTGTTTCCCGGTCTCATGTGAATATTCAAGATGTATTACAGGGGTCATTTAATGTAGTATTTTACACATACCCCTATTGCATTAAATTTCTTTTAAGTGGACCTTTTAATAACGTGTAGGACATATTTTTTTATTTATTTTGATGATTTTGTTCATGCCATGATGGAGTAAGATTAAAATTCACGCTCTTTTACTCGTCGTAAAAGACGACTAAGATATATAATATGCATATAACATCAATGTAAAAGAAGAAAAACTCGAAATAAATCCCGATGCCAACAAGTCTGACTAGCATGGCTTAGTAGGTCAATTTCTTTTCCATTGTGAAGAAGGCTTGAGCCCAGCAGTGGAACGTATATGAGCTGACATGATCACTAATTTTGAATATACGTGCGTATCTTACATAGTGTCAGGTTAAAAATACAACATATAACCTCCACCTCTAAATTTCCTATGCGAGTCGAGAGAAGAGGTTAGATCTACTAGTCAAATGAGTAGCAGCAGGTTCCTGGTAAATTTACAACACCTACTATCGTCAAATCGCCGGCCAACTATAATCATTCATTGAACAACCTTACCATGAGGTAAGGTGATTATTTCACCATTATAGTAAGGCCTATGTAAATAGGACATCAGCCTTACCTTTTTTCTGGAAAAATAATGGACAGGTCCATCTCCAACAGTTATTTTTTGGCAGGCGAGAAGGTGCCGCGCGACCTCATAACCCGCCGCGTCCTATGTTCAACAGTATTATCAATTCGCGACTGCTCACTTTCATGGTGTTGTACAATTAGACGATATTTACGATGCCAAGAAAAAGCGATAGATAGAGACACATGGTATTCTTAATCCCTCATCGTATTCGGGTGGCGGAGGCACGAGTACCTGCGCCTGATGCTACCCTAGCCGTAGCCCCGGGTGACCTGACCGGGGATTTTAAACCGTCACCTGCAGAGAAGCTGACCGCGCGATGGCAACCGACGTCCTGGGCAAGAAACGTCGAGAGGAGAGGGTAGTACCCCTCAGGGTATTTCAGGGCCGGCGGGCGGTCTCATAACCCACCGTAGCACTTCGCCTTCATCGTTGGGCCGACCACCGGTACTGAGTTCCTTATCTCCATGGTCAGCCCAACGACGAAGGCGAAGTGCTACGGTGGGTTATGAGACCGCCCGCCGCCCCTCTGTCGCCCCAGATGGAGCCAGGCGGCGGGTGCGCTAACTGCCCGCTCTAAAAAAAAAGGGAATACGTCATCGCATATAATTAATAATAATAATAGTATCGGATTTATAACGTAAACCTAAAAGTAAATAAAATCGCAGCATGATTATATTTACACTCATTTCATTATTTTCAATCGAAAAATAAGTACCATTATCATTAAAATACAATCATGTAACCTATTCCGTAAATAGAAGGACCTGCTCTATTGATATAATAATCACCAAACACATTTGTGACAACACATTAATATTGTAATTTTATCATTAGATTGGTTCTTAAATAAATAACAATGTTTTGAATAATTTATATATTATGTATGCAGGGTTTTCCGTGTGGTGACCGAGTAAGAATATGATTCACCACTCTCTATCACTACCCGTGGATGTCGTAAAAGACGACTAATGGATATAATACGCATATAACATCTGTGCAAAAGAAGGGAAACTCGAAACAAAACCCTATAACAAACTGTTTGACTAGCATGCTATAAGTAAGTAAGTAAGGTCAATTTGCCTCTCTGCCATGACACACCCCAACCAACTAGTGGTTGGGGCGGCTTCCTATAGACCCTCCAAAATCTCCTCCATCCGACGTCCTCGTCACGTCCTCGACGAAGAGGACGACAATATCACACTCGCTCAACAAAGAGCCTACACGGCCCGCGAGGCCTTAACAAATAAATATCCGCGGTTCCGCCCTCGCCGTCGAGGTGCGAAACCGCGCCGCGCAAAAGTCACTACTAAAAACGTGGGCACGCCCACTTTGCCTCCAGCGACGCCCCAAGCCGAGGTCCGTTCCCCACAGGGGGAGCCCTTGGGCGATGTCGCTTAGCATACTCTTCTCCGGGTTGAGAGCCCTCAGCGCTCACCCATAGTCCGCGTCAAGCTGTCAAGGCCATCTGCGGCCAACAGCTGTACACACAAAAAAAAAAAAAAAAAACAATTTGCCTCATATTGTGGAGGAGGCTCAAACCCAACAGTGGGACGTATATAAGCTGAAATAATGATGATGATGATACAAGTTAATTTACTCTGTTATCTTGTTACTTAATCATGTGAGTCGATATTAAGGGTACGGATTGCAATCCTAAGAACGTAGTAGTTTCAAGTTTATAGAAATTAAGTGTATTTTTGACATATATTAATTAAATTTTTTTTGAGATATGTAACTATCTAATCCAGGTTACAAGCTATATACGCAGAGGTATAGTTAAGAAACCAAAGATAGCCCAGCGTTAAAGAAAAACGGAAAGGTTCCAACGTTTTACACGCTAAAATCTTTGGTTAGTTCGGTAACGTAAACTGTTTATATTTTATTATCCCCTTAAGAGATCAATTTCAATGATTATATGAAATTATATAAAGGTACTCTTTACATAATATAAGTTTTGCCTAGCCTAACTTTACGATTTCTATTAAATCTATATTTATATAAGCTTACGCTTATCGGTGTGATGGCGGAGTAAGAATACAATTCACCACTCGCATGCCCATGGATGTCGTAAAAGACGATTAAGGGATAAAATATGCATAAAAGATCTATAACATTCACCACTGAGTCCACTCATCCACTGACATAAAAGATTTCTATGACATTCACAGACTAGTAAGTAAGGGTTACCACAGCAGTATTGAACATTAATTATGCCACAGATTAATAACATATATATTTATTTTTTCTTTTTGTTTTTGTATTCTTATGTAATTTTAAATCACGGTGTTACAAAGACCATATTTTTTTTCTTGTTTTATACTCTTTTTAAAAGTATGTTTGGTAACAAAATGCTTGTTATCGTTCAGTAGTGTGTATTATACTATAATGTCATCATTGATCTTCACATTCATGAAACTTTAACTTAGTACCGCACCTAATCCGTATGTTTATTATTATTATTTTTCTATTATTTGAATATTATTTACAAAAGCAGCTGTAATTTGTTAGTTTAATTATATTCGGCTGCTACCTGTACTTTGCTGACAGACGTCGCAGGACGCTGCACAATAACAGCGTTGCGGTATCTCTCTTAAAATAGATGCCTCAACATTATGTTGAGCAGCGATCCTTTTTCTCTTTCACGAAGGGAAAACCAATGTTGATATCAATTTCTTTTTGTATTTTTTTTTTTATTATAATTTGTTTTCTCTCCTATTGGAGGAGGCTCGAGCCCAACAGTGGGACCTAAGTGAGCTGAAATGATGATGAAGACAGGCTTGATCAGCTTTGCTGTAGATTGAACGAGCCCATACTATGCCTTTTTTTTTTTTTTGGGTGGGCTACGGTCAGCGCACCCGCCGCTCGGCTTCGTCCGCGGCGACAGAAGGGCGGCGCGCGCCCCCGTAACCTATCCTAGGGTACGATGCCTTCATCGTTGGGCCGACCACCGGTGCAGAGTTCTTTGACCTCAGGGGTCGGCTCGACGAAATACCCCGAGGGAGTAAGTACCCTTCGCCATCGACGTCCCGGTCCCGGGATGCCGATCGCCGTTGCGAGCTTTCCATACTACGCCTTAACATTATTTTGTTGTTTTTAATTTCAATCATGTTACAGCCTATTTTTTTATATTCCGGAGATTCGAAAGAAGTAATTTTAGCTAGTTCAATACGAGGTTTGCTGCTAAAGATTCGAGAACACACTAAGTTTGGGGGCCCCGATGAACAATGCTGTCTAACCCTTTGTGTATTGAATTTCATTCAAACCTACTGAGCCGTTTCTTTCACTTAGGTATATTAGTTGGTATTGACGATAACCTATTACCATAGACTATAAATGTTCTACTACGATTACCATAATCGTAGAACATATACAGTATAGCTATTTCAATGTTGATAACACATTAGTATGATTAAGGTTTAGTTAGTGAATAATTAATGCCTATACGATCCTATGCTAAATATATTTATAAATTTCAATAAAGCCCAACTATTAGGCATCTACTTTTAAAAATTAACAATTTTATTAGATAGTTTACGATTTGAGAAATTTAAAATAAAGCTTAGTGTAAGCATATTTATCCGAACTGACTAATCTCTCTCGTCTTCTTATTTTTAGTCCTATGGGAGTTGTTTTTGAAGTCTAATAGGGGCTTTGCTGCTATGATCCACATTATAACACCCAACCCTTACCTCTTCTCGCATTGTACATGTCCGCAATGGGATAAAGGAGGCTGCAACAGGCAGTTTTTGCGCCGTCACTTCCTAGCACTGTTAAATTTGTACAGTTTCACGTCAATCACTCTCACTGGCAGCCCACATTGAAAATACAGTCAATCACCACATGACATTAAATGAAATTAACAGAATTGCAAGTTAGAATTCTCATCAGCATCATCATCTCGTCCCATACATGCGCCACTGCTGGGCTCAGGTCTCCTTCACTATGGGAAGGAAATTGACCTGCTATACCACGCTGGTCAGACGTGTTGGTATAGGTTTTTGTTTCGAGGGTTCCTTCTTTTTCATAGATATTATATGCATATTATATCCCTTAGTCGTCTTTTACGACACCCACGGGCAAGACAATAGAAGTTGGAGTTATTAGTATTATAATAATTGTTATATAAAATAAAAATACATTAGGATATGAAAATAGTTCACATTTTTAATGTAACATTTTAAAATTGCAAAGAATAACATCGAGTGTTAATACGTTCTTTATTTTATTGTCATTATAAACAAAAGAAAGAAGAAATATATTTTACAACTAGCAGCGCCCTGCGATTTCACCCGCAGTTCCTCTGTCCGTGGGAATATCGGGATAAATTATATCCTATGTGTTATTCTGATATGTAAGCTATATTATTGTAAAGATTCATCAAAATCCATTCAGTAGTTTTTGCGTGAAAGAGCAACAAACATCTTCACATTTTCACATCCTCACAAACTTTCGCGTTTATAATATTAAGTAAGTATATAAGTATAACTATATATAAGTATAGATAGATATAGAAGTATAGATATACGCGAGAAAAGTAGAATTAGCAATAATACATAGGTCAAAATTGTTTTCAGAAGGTAACATCTGAAAGCATTAGTTGAACAAACTGGTCGAGCTTATTGCAGACAAAGAACCGCTCGAACTTTATAACGTCCACTTAAAGCCGAGATCAGGTGACTAGGCGACTTGCAACTAAGCCCACTGTGTGGCTTTGCACAAAGTGCTGCATTATTAGGTTCTAGCAAATGTAGGTAGCGGATTACTTATGCATCCGTAAATCTGTAGAGTTAATTGTTTGTGTCCATCGTAAATAAACCCTATGGGATCTTATTTTATATTCTGTACTACTTGCAGTTGTTTAGATTTTTGTGATAAACTTAAGTCTGTTAACTGTTTAACTGTAAGGCAAAAAATCAAAAAATATTTTACATTAGACTAGTAACCCGCCCTCACTTCGCTTCGGTTACAGTCGCCTTAGCCGCACAGTTCCTGTTGCCGTGAATTTACCGGAATAAAATATAGCCTATATTACTCAAGAATAATGTAGCTTTCCAATGCTGAAAGAATTTTTGAAATTGGCACAGTAGTTTTTGAGTTTATTCATTACAAACATACACACACACACACACACACACACGCACGTGTGTGTGTATGTGTATGTGTATGTTTGTAATGAATAAACTCAATACACACATACAAATACAAATTTTCCTCTTTATAATATTTTAGATAGAAATTTTATTATATAATCGCTGCTAACATGCAACGATGACATACGGCACTGAAACATGGTCTCTAAATGTCGTTCTAATAAAAAGGCTCAACATCGCTTAACGTGACATGGAGAGGCATATGCTCGGTATTTCTCTACGTCATAAAGTACGGAACACGAAAATCGGTTGAAGAACGGTTCTAACCGACATAGCCCACAGAATTAGCACATTAAAATAGCATTGAGCAGGCCCATGGCTAATCGAACCGACAACCATTGAGAAGAAAGGTTCTCGAGTGGCGACCACGAATCGGACGACGCAATGTAGGATGACCTCTCATTACACATATACTCCGTCATACATGTATATAAGTTAATTTAGTCAATCATTAAAACTAGACATTTTGTTTGAATATGGTGTTATGA
The DNA here is from genome assembly GCA_032191425.1 of Lymantria dispar. Lineage (NCBI taxonomy): Eukaryota > Metazoa > Arthropoda > Insecta > Lepidoptera > Erebidae > Lymantria > Lymantria dispar. The sequence continues at coordinate 16,010,579 of CM063459.1, forward strand.
AGTAATCGAACAAAAGGTGTTTTCTTGCTTTTGAAGTGTTGTTACGTTTTTCTTATGTTTGATGATTGTGATTTTTTATTTTCATCTCAACCTAAATATGTCCCACTGCTGGGCTCGGTCCTCTTTCAATAATGGGATGGAAATTGACATACTCTACCACGCTGATCAGACGTATAGAATTTTGTTTCGAGATTCTATTTTTTTGCATCTATACACGTATCTAATGTCTACGTTATAAGCATATTATATCCCTTAGTCTCCTTTTATCAAACTCACGGCTATGAATTAACGATGATAGCATTCTTATTCCATCACCACACGGATGTTATATTATATTTTATGTAAGATAAGTGGTGTAAAGCCATATTTTTCAATTTTTACAACAAAACTTCATTGAATACGCTATGTATTAAATAAAGTTTTGTTTTCTCCTGCTTTCGGTCAACGAATGCACATTAAACTTAACAGGAGATATATATAGCTAGTTCTTATAGTACTTATCTTAGCAAGCCAATGTCAGCAAGTGTCTGTTAATATGGTTTAGATTAGAATAAAAATGAGTAGAAAATGTGTTAATAATTACCATTTTAGTGTTTACCTTGAAACTATATGTTAGTTTTATATTTTTATTTTTAGAAATATATAAAGAAAAGTATAAAAAAATTCAAAGCCCCAAACGAATTTCACCAAAAAATATTTTAGTAATGCAATTAAAAATTCAATATTTTTGAGCGTCGATGAGAAAAGTGATATTAAAAAATAATGTGATATCTCACGAACAACTTGGAAAAGGTAAATAAAAATGGAGAAAATAAAGAAATTTGATGAAAATTGAGACATTAAAAAAAACATTATTGTACCACATAAGAGGTACAATTGCATGGACGCTATTTAATAGGATGCGTTATGGCTTAACCAAAACACTTATGTTTAAGGTAATGTAATTTTTGTTATTGATCTTAAAGAATATAATATTAAAGTGGAAGTGCTCTTATACTACATGAAATAAATAAATATTAATTTTACTAATAAATAGAACGCGTTTCCATTGACCTACTAAAGTTTGCCGTGATCTCTTTAATTCAAGTATCTTATGGTGAGACTTCTCCCATTTTCTCAAATCAAATTTATGTTTTTCTGTTTATCTATGGAAGCATGATTTGTGTTATATAATCAAGCTAAGATACATTTTATCTTATACTGATAAAGTACTCAGATTCTTGGGTGACTGGAAGTAAAAATTGGCTCAATTGTCCCGGACTTTCTTTACTCTTGACAAGGCGATACCCGTCGACAGTCAACGTCCATTAGGTATTCTGATATTTAGGCCGACTACGGTAAACAAGGAACTCGGTACCGGTGGTCGACCCGACGACAAGGGCGATGTGCTGCGGTCGGTTACGGCGCCGCGCACCGCCCCTCTGTTGCTCCAGATGGAGCCCGGCGACGGATGCGCTGATCATAGCCCACTCAAAAAAAAGGTTGTCTGATGTAGTGGTCATATTTTAGGTTACACTTCTTCTCCGCAATAATTTTTTCATTAATATGTATTTTAACAATGTAAGACGATAAAACACAGGAAAAAAAGCATAAAATTCGACATTAAAATAAATAAAATTGAAATTAAATCGCAGATTGAACAAAAATTGTATTAAGTTCAACAAAATGAAATGTATAAAAAATAGATTCCAAAACCCAATATTAAGATCCGATTACGAGGTTATGTGATGTCGATGACTCTATTTTGGTTATTTTACGTATATATTTATGTTGAGAGCACTTAGATAATGTGGCGGGCTCACCTATTCTAGACCCTTATAAATATGCTACATATGCTAAAAATCGCTTTAATATAACATTGGGCAAAACAAATATTTTTCGATCGACTATGGTCCGTTCACATTTTTTTTTATTGCAAACGGTGGCAAATGAGCAAACAATACACCTGATGGTAAGTGTTGCTGCCGCTCATGGACCTTTATAAGGCCGCTGCCTACCGCGAAGAAAGTCAAGGGAGTGTGAATGAGTGCATTGAGGCTCGGTGATACCAAGGGCACCACCAAAACCCTCCACACGCAAACACCCTCAGAAAGTTGGGCTGCCGGCTCTCTCGCTCACCGAACGAAGCGCAGTAACTAATTACTACTACTCAAACGTCGATTTTCTGCGAGAGTGTGGTACTACCCCGGACGGATCAGCCCGCGGCTGTAGACATAACTGTCGACAGTGTGGTCCTACCACTCCAACATACCGTACAAACCGTGTAGGGTGACGAACAGCTTGTAGCCCGAAACCTTGTCATATTATACTACTATATCACCATTGATGCTGATCATTGTAACTGAATACTCGTCTTCGGTAGGCTGTCGTTTCAAGTACAATCCCCTGTCTCTACGCAAAGCTGTCGCAAACGTAGACATAATCTGATGAATTAATATCCTTTACTCTGCTGTTAGTCCAATAAACTACAAATCAGAAGAAATAAATCCTCTGTTAGTCAAGAGCCTAGTCTACAATCATAGGGGACTGGATTTACTTTAATACATTTTCTCGTATATAGATTAGTAAAGTACCACTTGTTACTTTTTATTATCAAGAATTAATAGCAACACTTCTCTAACAGGGTGGACCCATATTTACAGATGCTTACTTATCATTCATTATCGTTCGTTATTCATCTTTTAGCCATCCATTGCTGGACATAGGCCTCCTCTATAGAATGCTATATATAACGGTTATTATTTATTAGCTGGATGCATGTATAAATATTAACGTGCATACAAACTATCAGTGTGGTGACGGAGTAAGAATACAATTCTCCACTCCCTATCTCTCTCGTGGATGTCGTAAAAGACGACTAACATTTGTATAAGAGAAGGAAAGATTGAAATGAAGTCCTATAGCAACATGTCTGACCAGCGTGGTATAGTAGTTCAAATTCCCTCCCATTGAGGAGGAGGTCGGAACCCAACAGGGGGACGTATGTGGGCTGCGATGACGATGCAAACTAATAAATTAAACTTCATAAATCTCATTAACAAAACAGAACTTAAATGTTCAATGTTCACATTCATCGACTGTAATAATTTTATCAAGCTATTAAAATCACATTAAAGTAATTGCTACTTTGTAAAATATTGTTATAATGTATCAGTTTTTTTTAATAATTTATTAATATCTTTTCCGTGCGCTGACGGAGTAAGAATACAATTCACCACCCCCGCTCTTACCCGTGGGTGTCGTAAAAGACGACTAAAGGATATAATATGCATATAACATCTATGCAAGTGAAGGAAAACTCGAAATAAAACCCTACAACAACCTGTCTGACCAGCATGGTATAGTATGGTCAATTTTCCTCCTTGGAGGAGGCTCGAGCCCAGCAGTGGGAATAATGATAATGATTAATATCTTATCTATTCTGTATATGCCGGAGTAAGAATACAATTCACCACTACATTTTTGTCTGTCGTTATCCGATAATATGCACATATTATATAAGATACACATACATTAAGGAAGAGGAAAGGAGAAAGAGGAAAATTTGAAATAAAACCCTATACCAACACGTCTTTTCAGCGTGGTATAGCGGATAAATTTTCCCTCCCATTTTGGAAGAGATTCCGCCCAGGAATCAGACGCTATATGCGTCTGATTAATAAAACTATATAAAACTACTTTACGGATTTTATCGCGTTTGTTGTTCTTCTTTTTATACTGGCAATAAATTTGTACTAAAATGTGGGTCAAAATTTAATAACTAATTTTCTGTAGCGGGTATATAATTATAAATAACTGTAATAACACTGACTTGTTGGACGTGAGACATTTTAGTACGCCTGTGACCGTGAACACTGCGAAGTATTCGGAACACGGGCAATCAAAAATCAAATACAAACGCGATAAAATCCGTAGTTTTATTTAAAAAAAATAAATTTTTAAATAAAGAATGTTTTATTTTACATGTCTAATAATACTATTGTGATCGTCAATAGGCATTGCGATAAAAAAATGTTATGATAAGATTACATTTTTTACATACATACTTATTTAACGTTTTAATTATTCATTGTAAAAAGAAAACTAACGATTTTTTCGCGTTTGTATTTAATTCTTGATGGCAATCAAGAATTACAGCATTAATGGTCACGGGCGGACAAACGTGAAAAAATCCGTAATTTATTTACAAGTAGCCGACCCGGCGAACTTCGTACTGCCATAATGTTTTTCGTAAATATATTTTATAAATTTCCGAAAATATAGTCTATCTATAGCTGTCATTTGCGTTCTGTTATTACATTATAGATGCGTTTTTGTTATACCACGTTTTATAGTGACTTGTATTCTCTTTGACGCTTTATGTCAAGTCCCACGGGAACCCGGTCGAACGGGATAAGAAGTATCCTATGTCAGTCTCCTGATTCTAAGCTACCACCCTGCCAATTGCCCGGTAAATCGGTACAGCCGTTCTTGAGTTATAAATAGTGTAACTAATACGACTTTCTTTTATATATATAGATGTGTAATCGCGTAAACATCAGAAATCATTTTTAAATATTCTCTACAATACATATACAAAGACATTTCGCAGCGTTTTAAGATAGAATTTTAACATGAGACGGGGTTTGAATCGTTTCAGACTTAGTATATTATGCATGCCTGTTTTAGTAATATGAATCAGTCTTTGAGCTTAGAAGAAAATGTACAAAGTTAAAATGAATTATCTATATTGAATAAGGTAAATATAACTATATGAGGTCTTGAATAATTTACATCTATTTACTTTTCTGGTAGCAAACAAAAATGTTAATTTGTTTCTTGCTATCATAATATAAATAAAGTAGACTATATTAACAATATATTTCAGTATCTCAGTCTTATTTTATTATCGAATATATGATAAATAGGGATGCAAACGACACATCGATGTTTCAGTAAAAAAACATCGATTTATCGATGTTATTTTATAAGATGTTTTGCCTGTCATCTATTTAAAATATATGGTACTTTTAGCAGAGCCTGCATGACAGATTAGTTATTCTATTTCTAAATAACTCGCTGCATTTAACTATAACAGTAACTAAACTGAAAACCTACACTAAACTTCACCAAATAAAAAAATAGCTGTTAATGTAATTTTATTACCTCAATTCTACACATTTCTTGCTTTCAAGACTTACTTATTCAATAGATAATATTGGTATAGATAATAAAGATTCCTCGCATTTTAAATTAAATTTAGGATTGGTTGTACGAATTAGGCCCTTAGATCTTTAAAAAAACATCGATGTTTTAGGGCGATGTTTTTTTGTGCATCGATATTTATTCTGAAACATTGATGTATCGATACATCAATGTTTTGGTTTCGATATTTGCATCTCTAACGATAAATGAAAATCATTAAATTTCAACTTTCTTAAAGAACTATATATTTAATATTTAGATAAATTTAACAGAGTTAATAATTATTATAAATTTTAATTATTGGATAACTTTTATCCGTGTGGTGACGGAAAAAGAATACAATTCACCACTCCCTATCTTGCCCGTGGATGTCGTAAAAGACGACTAAGGGATATAATAAGCATATAACATGAGTGCAAGAGAAGGAAAAATTTAATATAAAACCCTATTCCAACACGTCTGACCAACGCGGAATAGTACGTCTATTCCCCTCCCATTATAGAGGAGACCTGAGCCCAACAGTGGGACATATTTAGGCTGAGATGATGAACTTTCAGTAATTTCGGTAGTAAATCAGTGCAGTTTATAAAGATTATTGTAGTGTGAAGTGTGAAGCAAAAGGCTGAAGAAATTATTATCATGCCTGTCACCACCTATCACCGCTGTTATACTAATTACTTAGCGTTGACGCAATAAGTACAATATTTCATAGTATATATTGTAAAAGTTTTGGCAATAATTTTATCCCCCCTACACATGTTGGCCGGCCTAGGCCAACGCGAGCGTCGACAAATAGGTGCAAAGCAAGTGCTAGCGTCCACACGTTCGGTCGATGGGAGGGTACCCCGGGTAGAGGGTATTTCGTCGGGCTGACCACTGATGACAAGTAACCCTGCTCCAGTGGTCGGCCCAGCGACGAGGGCGACGTGGTGTTCGGGTGGGTTGCGGGAGTTGCGGGCTTGAGCCCCTCTGTCGCCCCGGACGGAGTGGTGCGTAGGCGCGCCGACCGCAGCCCACACAAAAAAAAAAAAAAAAAAAGCGTCCACACGTTGGACGAGTGCGTCGAACGCCAACGCGAGTGGCCAACGTAGACGAGTATTTGTAGAGTTGTCCACACGTTGGCCGCGGTCAGTGTTCATTGTGCATTGAAATATTATGGACATTGACAGTGATGTTGCTGCAGCTTCGGCTATTTATTTAATGAGCGTTTATATACGCTCATTAAATAATTCGTGTCTAAAATGTACCTCGTAACTACTGAAATACCTAGTAAAGATTTTATACATAAATGACGCTTACACACGTACAAGGTCATACTGGACTGAAAATAAAAAAGAGCTGGGACAGTCGATATACGTAAATCGATAACCGATCTTCATTAAATTATTTATAAAAGAAATAAACCCAGTACAGTACCTATATAAAACGTTCAACATATTTTCGATGTGAAACATCTATAGGCGAGGGTGATCCCGATCATCGCGGGGCGTTAACGCCACGCTTCACGGCACCCTTTTAATTAACGAAAATTTTTTTTTTTTGTGTGACTTAGTTGTTAGCCTCAGATGGCTGTGACAACTTTACCCGGACTGGTGGGTGAGCGCTGAGGGCTCTCAACCCGCTAAATGTAACGAAAATTTTTTTTTTTTTTTTTGTGACTTAGTTGTTAGTAGACATGTGTAACACTGCGCTGCGCCGCGCAATTGCGCCAACTCAGTTCATTGCGCTGGAAGTATCAACTCACTTCTAGAAAATGTGTTAGCGCACGGCGCAATCGTCGCAGCGCCGGCGAATCTGAACAATTTTTTTATTTATGCGCCTATAAGGCAGGCTATAGTCGACCTTACTGCCTTGTCTTACGTAGCTTACACATAATTTTCTTTACATATAATTTATTATTAGCGTAAGAGATAAGTAACATCCGTCAGTAAGTCGTTACCATTAATTGGGTGCTGAAAACCAAATACACTATTATACATATTAACGTAAATCACTATTATATGATATTCACAACACTTCAACTGTATTACATATTAAACTAGCTGACTCAATACAGATGTTGTTCTGTTCAAATAAAATGAAGGAATGCTCTTTGAAATCGACAGCAACGCCACCTACCGAGTACAGTTGTGAATCTAAACCATTCTCGTATCCCTTTGAACATACACAAAATATTTCATCAACATCGGTCCAGCCGTTTAAGAGGAGTTTCAGTGACGTACACAACAAATATATATAATGTAAATAAAGATAAAATATCAGCAAAATTATTTAAAATATAAAACTAAAAACAATAATTCATTCAAGAGCGTAACATTACACTCCCATATTCCCGCCGAAAAACTCAAGGTCGAACAACTCTGTGAAGTGTAAATAACTCTTTTAAAAATTGAGTTATACCTAGGTGCGCATTTAGTTGCTCATTCGGTTGTTTCATGTGTTGCGCCATGACGCAATGAGTTAGAAATGGAGTTATACCTGCAGTGGCGCAGATGGCGCACATTTCAGTCGTAGCTCACTCGGTCGTGTTTACATTTTGTTGCGCCATGGCGCAATTTTGAGTTAGCGCAATGAGCCGGCGCAGTTTACTGCGCCTGAGTTACTGAGTTAACGCAAGGATTATCGTTGAGTTACCCATGCCTAGTTGTTAGCCTCAGATGGCTGTGACAACTTTACCCGGACTGGTGGGTGAGCGCTGAGGGCTCTCAACCCGCAAACGAAAAATAAAAATCCGAATACATATGTGTACATTTTTGTAACGAAACCATAGTGCGATTTAAAATTTGTACAACGCCATCTAGTGCGCTTAAAGTAAATTGTTACCTATAATGTATACTAATGAAAATAAATGCTTATTGAATAAAAATCATCATTTTCTTGGAAAAAAAATCGTAATATTATTTTTATTAATGTGCTATTTTAGTGCCTGTCGTAATCTGTTATTTTATGCATATATACTTAATCTATAAAATAATGTATAATTCTCTAACTTGCCAATATAAGTATACCATATCTACTTACAGTACTTTCACGTACGAAAACTGGACAATCGTTTTTTATAGGTGTTTTATTAGTTTCAGATGTATATTTATTTGCTTGTATGTTACAGACTCATAGGAATTGGATCTTGACCCACTTTCAACAGATTTCATTTAAAATTTGTTAATTTAACAAGAACCAATGACAATAAAATAATTTAAATAGCTTGTCTCATTATCATCATCATCATTACAGGATTAGAGATTTCTTTATAAAATATATTTTGTAGCTGAGATTTAGCCTTAGCTCGATAGATGTCGTTATTTTTGTTTGCTAAATCACACTTTTTTTAACCGATTCTTTTGATTTGAACTACGCAGAAGTGTGTGAGGGAGAAGTAGCGACGCTATGTTAGATCGTAAGCGGCCGAGCGGTGAATTAATATCATTTCTTTGTAATATCTTAGATAATAGTAGAAATCGATGAAATTGTATTATTCTATTCAATACTTTACAAATTAGTTCCTGTCGTAATCTATGCTTTTATTCATATACTAGGGATGTCGGCAGTGAAAAAAAATATCGATACCTATTTATAAAAATATCAATATCGACGTCGATATATCGAAAAAGAAATATCGATATCATCATCTCAGCCCATATACGTCCCACTGTTGGGCTCGGGCCTCCTCTATAATGGAAGGGTAATTGACCTACTATACCACGCTGGTCAGACGTGTTGGTATAGGGTTTTATTTCGAGTTTTCCTTCTCTCGCATAGATGTTATATGCGTTTCATATCCCTTACTCGTATCACCCACGGGTAAGATAGGGGGTGGTGAATTGTATTCTTACTTCGTCACCACACGGACAGTACAATATCGATATATCGGTCTTTAAAAAAATGCGTTTATTAAATAGTACAGTATTTAGTAGGGATGTCGGAAATGAAAAACATATCAATATATAGATATATCTATATTTATCAAAATATCAATATCGACGTCGATATATTAAGGAAAAATATCGATATATCGGTCAAATTTTTAAAAGATTTTGTGTTTTTAAAATAATAATGTATTTAGTTCAATCAAAATTCTTTTTTTATTAAGCAATAATTACAAAAATATCAAAAACAAAAAAGCTATTTTCGAACCAATATTTTTCAACTTATTATATATTATATATTTATACATATCCCAGGAGAGAGCTACTGCCCACTCTCCTGGTAAACCCTTATACGATTTTTACGACTCGAAAGGGGTGGTGACAATTATATTCTTAACCCGACGCCATACGTAACTTAGTTAAGATCAAATTATTAAAAACGAAATCACTTTAATTGCTGGGGAATTGTGTCTATTTTTTTTTTAATTACAAGTCAATTGTACTTATAGAAAAAAATAAGTGATATAAAACTATTCGGTTAACGATTTATCATTTGAATTCTAAGCGACAGTTGGATGTATGTATTGGAATAATTCGATTATCATGTGTGTCAATAACAATAATTGTCCTTAATAAAAAGTGACAATCAAAATGGCAATCAAAACATACTAATGTAGTGGCAATCAAAACATACTAATCACAGAGTATGTATACAGTTAATGCTGCACAGATGGCGTAGTGGTTAAGATAGCGACCTACAGCGCCAGTGTCAGGGGTTCGAATCCCACGCGGGACAACACTTTGTGCGATCCACAAATTGTTGTTCTGAGTCTGGATGTAATTTGTGTTCGTTAATTATATGTTTGTAAAGTCCCCCGGAATACAAGGATTATTTCCTTAGTGCAGGGCATTGTCTTAAATAAATAAATAAATAAATGCTATACTTTTATATTTCCTATCTTTTACGGTTCTAGATTCTAGACTTGATTTACACAAACAAAAAAAAATATCGTTTTTGATATTGGATTATGATATTGGATATTTAATATCGATATATCAGCTCAATATATATCGGTTAAAAATATCGATATTTCTAACAAAAAATATCCATATATCGATATTTTTTCAACAAGCCTACTATGGCGACGGCTCACTTTTTTTACAATTAAAACAGACAGTTACATTACAAAATACATAAATTGAATTAATTAAACATTAAAAAACTACTTTTCGTCTTAGAGTAAATGATAATATTATGTACGCATTATTGTCAATAAACTAGACTTATTTATTTATGAAACAGTCGTAATTGATCGATTGATCTAATGACTGTCCCTAATTTGGCAAAAATGATAAATGCGCTGGCAGAAACGCTCCAGTGATGACGATTACAGTGACCTAGACCTTGATCATCTTGACCTTTTGAATAATCAAAACAGTCAAAAAACAGTTTTGTTTGAAATAAATTCAAAAAGATTTTCATTGATTGTATTTTAATTATAATAGAAAATCACAATTATAAAAATGAAGAGTTTTATCGATAAAAAACTAGGGACTTTATCGTAAGCATGACAGCACTAGGGACAACTGTCACAGAGATCATCCTATATTTTATAGACTATAGTTACCAGTTGAACAGTTTGTTCACTTGAGTTAGAGGCGTATTACACTACACGATATTCAGGGCGTCAGGGCCCTGATTCAGGGTAGTGTAATAACAGTGAGTTAGGGTCCCTAATCAGGGCGACCGGAGCGACTCTGTCGCCCTAGCTCCCTGACACCGGGCAGTGTAATAGCGTTCAGGGAGTTGGTGCGCTTCAGTGCATGAGTTAGTTCTCCGTGTTGTGACGGAATAAGAATACTATTAACCACCCTCTTTCTTGCCTGTTGGTGTCGTAAAAGACGATTAAGGGGTTTAATATGCACATAACAATTATACCAGAAAAGGAAATCTCGAAATAAAACCCTATACCAACACGTCTGACCAACGTGGTATAGTAGGTCTACTTCCCTTCCATTATCACTAATGTCGTGCAGTTAACAAAAAGAGACTTATCCAAGTCATAGAAAATTATAAAAAATCCGTACCTACTTATGGCAAAAAGAACATAAATATTACAAAAATAAAGATACGAAGATTAAAAACTAGTTATTTTGGAAATTATATATTAAAATTCTTATATAAAGGCTACGATAAAAACGTCAACGTCGTACGACGTCACTCCACAACTGAGTTAGGGCCCTGTGGACCGGCTAATGTAATAAGCGGCTCCCTAGTTAAGGGCCACGCTTACCCTTGCCACAGGGCCCTGATTATCGTGTAGTGTAATAAGCCTTTTAAGTAATTGTTAAGTTTTTTTTTTTTCTTCAATCGCCCTTATGATTGTGCGGAACTTGCCGGCCACGTCCGCGGCCAGAATACCCACTAAAACCACAGCAGCCCCTTCCGTGCTTTTACGGGGTGACGGAGAGATCATCTGATGATATTCAATCCCCAACGCATGGCCGTCTGGCCACGTCATGTCGTTATTATTCAGAGCGGTGGGAGTAGGTGCGCAAATTGTCGCCTCCTCCTCCCGGGTCGCCGGCGACGAAGCGAGTCAGCAGACAACGGCGGCTCGCGTTCCCGCTCCGCCGCTTCTTCCTTGATATGACGGCCTCGCAAAATGAGGCCATTGACATCCAGCACCTGTCGCTGAAGTAATTGTTAAGTAATTGAGTACGATAGAAAAGATAAACAAAATTAATAACTACTACTGTACTGTAAATTTATTGTTCTTTAGCAGTGATTAAATAACTATTGTATGCATACTAAATGATTGAAATGCGATATTTAAGGCGCACGATATGTTTAAGGCGACATTAATGTTATTGGATGGTGGCGAACACAAATCGGACGACGCCGCGTAAGACGATCCCCTACTAGGTGGACTGACGACCACATGAAAGTCGCAGGGAACCGTTCGAAGCAAGTAGCACAGCACTGTTCCGAGTGGCATTCTCCTGGGGAGGCCTATATCCAACAGTGGACGTATATAGTTTGATGGATGAATAAATGGATGGATTGAATAGTTGTTGCACTCAAGTCTCTAAGCAATACATTGTAGCGGTTGATGATCGATGTATTGGATGTATTTTACAATATTATGCAGTGAGGTATAAATTTTATTTAGGTAAAGCGTGGAAAATGAGAGAAATATATAAATATTGTAATAATGGGCTGTGAAATAAAGAGTTTAAATTTATGTATAACTAGCAACCCGCCCTTGTTTCTCTTCGGTTTCAATTGCCTTACCCGCATAGTTCCCGTTCCCGTGGTAATACCGGCCTAAATTATAGCCGAAGTTACTCCTTACATAAACAGCTACTTGGTAGTAAAATATTATCAAAATCGGTCCAGCCGTTTTGAAGATTGACCTCAAACAAACAGACAGATAAAAAAATGTTAAACTAGTTTTTGGACAAAACTGTCGTGAAAATAACCGTGTGAGCATGAAAAAAGCCTAGTATTTTGATATTACAAACATTTCGATTTTATTTATTTTTGTAGATGTATAATTTGAATTGAAAATAGTAGCAGTTTTCAGTTGCCCGAAGAGTTAGTTGGTTGAATTTAAATCCGTTCATCATCATCTCAGTCTATGTAAGTCTCACTGTCAGGCTCAAGCTTCCTCCACAATGGGAGGGCAATTGATCTACTATTTCTCGCTAGTCAAACATTTTGGAATTATGTTTAACTAGCAACCCGCCCTTGCTTCGCTTCGGTTTCATTCGGCTTTCCTGCGTTGGTCCCGTTCACGTGGGAATACTGGGATAAAATAAAGCCTAGGTTACTCCCTGATATTATAGCTTTCCATTGATGAAAGAAGTTTTGAAATCGATCCAGCCGTTTTGAAGATTACCCGGAACAAACAGACAGACAGACAAAAAAAATATAAAGTGTATTTTAGGCATATGTATTGTGCAAATAACCGTGTGAGCATAGTCTTTCCTCACGCGGTCGGCCTCTCGGCGGGTGACGGACTAATCCCCGGTCACGTCACCCGCGGCCTCAGCTAGGGCGGCATGGCACGCAGGTAGTCGCGCATGCGCCGCCCCAGTCGCCGGCAGCGGGTCGCATCGTCGAGCCTGTGCTCCTCGCGCTCACGACCCGTCGCCTCGTTCTGCGAGATAACTGCCTCGCAGAAGGCTGCGACTGCGTCCCAATTCCTGATGCTACCGAGCATCTCCCTAGCGATGGTCGGCAGCGTCAGCTCGGCACCGATGATTGCGACGAGTACACGACGCGGCTCTGCCCAAGCGGCACAGACCTCGAGCGTATGCTGCGCCGTGTCCTCGTCGCAATCGCAGTGGTGGCAGGACGGAGTTCTCTCCCTCCTAGCGACCCTGTACAGGTACTTGCCGAAGCATCCATGCCCCGTCAAGACCTGTACGAATCGGAAGGAGAGCACCCCGTGCCGCCTTTCCAACCACTGCATCAGCACTGGCTGGAAGGCCTCCACGGTCCAAACACCGTATCGAGGCCTCTCCAGCCGGTCTGCCCAACGGGCGATGACGTCTCGGCGGGCGTCGACGCGCCAGGCGGTGAGCTCTCTCAAGGAAACAACACCGCCGTCCCCACGCACCCCCGACACCCGCCGATACAAGTCGGCGAGCATTTACGCCTCCAGGTCCCAAAGGGGAGTCCCGGCCAATAGGCACGCCGCCTCCGTCGCCACCGTGCGGTACCCGCGGATGATCCTGACCGCCATGACCTTCTGTGGACGCCACAGAAGGGCCCTAAGTCGGGCGGTCATGGATCCCGCCCACACCGGTGCGCCGTACAGGGCCATCGACCGGATGACCCCCGCGTACAGCTGTCGACATGCCGCGCTCGGTCCGCCCACATTCGGCATCAGCCATTGTAGGGCGGACACCACGCCGATGAGCCGCGGGACGAGCCTGCGGAGTTGTGGTTAAGGCTTGTATAGTATTTTTCTCAAATAATGCGCGGAAATTAAAACTAAGTAGTACTAATTAGAACTTTTATTTGAAAATAGATACAACTTACATTTACGAGTTTTCTATTATAGATCTTACCGCCTCTTGAATTTCTGGTGACGGTAAAGTAAGTTCATAACACTCACTCTTTTAACTTGAACTCATTTTATGTCAAATACAATTTCAAAATCGATGAAGAACAACGAATAACATTTTTCACGCGCCACAGGGTTCATATGTTTTTTTCTTCATTATCAAACATAGTGTTGCCCAAAAAAGTCTTGGTCTTGCGGTCTTAGTCTTGGTCTTGCGAGAAATGCGAGACCGAGACCAAGACCAAGACCGCTTAATTTTTGCAAGACCAAGACTAAGACTGGCCCTGCAAGACTTAAGCAAGACCAAGACTGAGCCTGCAAGAGTCTCGCGGTCTTGCATTTAAGTCAAATCACCATTTCAGCTTAATCACGTCCAACTGTTGGGCTCGTGTCTTCTACTTAATAAGTGGGAAATTGACCTACTATATCAAGGTGATCGGACGTGTTGGTACAGGGTTTCATGTCAAGTTTTTCTTATCTTGCACCGATGTTATATACCTATATATAGTATAGCCCTTGGTCGTCTTTTACGACACCCACGGGTAAAATAGGGGGTGATGAATTTTATTCTTACTCCGTCACTACACGGTAAGTGATATAGACCCTGTACCAAAATGTCTGACCAGCGTGGTATAGTAGGTAAATTTTTCTCCTACTGGGAGGCAGCTTAAGCACAGCAGTGGCACGTTTATGAGCTGAGACGATGATGACGAATATCATACATTTGGTGACCCTCTTCATTATAATTCACTATTAAAAAAATTATTCCAAAAGTATGTTATTTTGTTAGATAGTCTGTTTATCTAGAAAAGTTTTAGGCTCTAATTCATAACACTGCGACATTGGTCCGGAGCAGTGTCTATAAAGGTTAACAAATCGGACAAAATTATAAAGCAATAGCCGTCAAGCGTTCTCCATAGTAGCCGTTGTTACGGCACCTACCTACTAGATAACTAAAATTGTGATTAAAGTAGGTATGTTATGGATATTATAAATAGTGATATTATTTTTAGTGATTCGTTAATAAATTAGAGTTATGTAAAGTTTTCAATTTTGTCATCACTTTTTCTTGTAATTCTGATTGAAATGTATACCTACAGTCAATAATTCTGCAACATATTCATACTTTGTTAAATGTTCATTAGAAATTGAATAAATCAATCATCATTGGCAGCCCACATACATCCCACTGTTGGGCTCGGGCCTCCTCCACAATGGGAGGGAATTTGATCTACTATACCATGCTGGTCAGACATGTTGGTACCTATAGCGTTTAATTTCAAGTTTCCCTTCTCTTGCACAGATGTTATGTGCATATTATATCCCATAGTCGTCTTTTACGACATCCACGGGCAAGATAGGGAGTGGTGAATTGTATTCTTACTCCGTCACCACACAGAATATTACTATCTACGGCATATACCTACGTATAGACGTTATATTAATCTCAAATCATGTCAATACATAAATGTTACGTTTCAAAGACCATAAATTATTTCCTTTATGTAAATAATTTGACAATTACAATTTAAAGTCGGACTTATAAATAACACACACATATAGAAGAAGAAAAATAAGCAATTTTACTTTAAATTTATCACAATATTATACGTTCTTCTTATAAATGAATATGCAATTTCGTTGTACGACACAAGACGACTAGGGAATATAATATGCACATAAGATCTGTGCAAGAGAAGGAAAACTCGAAATGAAACCCTATACCAACATCTGTCTGGTCTTACCAGCATGGTATAGTAGCTCAAATTCCCTCCCATTGTGGAGGAGGTCCGAACCCAACAGTGGGACGTATATGGGCTGCGATGATGATAAGTAATATTCCACGTTATAATTAGGTAGGTAGGTACTGTAACACATTGTAAATAGGTAGGTACCTAAGCGCAACTGAATTTAAATAACGACAGAATTATTAGTAGATAGGTAGGTATGTTAAATCCTTACACGTGCTAAATTTCTTTAAGTCGACGTACCTATTCGTCGACGTTTATAAAAAAACCGTCTTTCAAGTCAAAGGGCGCCGACATTTAATATACCTATTAGCAGTAGTTGAAAGTGATCATAGGTATGGATGTAAAACATCATCGGTTTGATATCAAGTATTTCTGTGTACATAAACTTATTTTTATTGTTAGTTTACCTACCTATATATTTTTTGATTTAAAATTTGATACGACGTAAACCTTACTAATATTATAAATGCGAAAGTAAGTTTGTTTGTTACTTTCATGCTTTAACCACCGAACCAAATTCAAAAATTCTTTCATAAATGGAAAGCTATCAGGGCGTAACATAGGCTATATATTATCCAGGTATTCCCACGGGCAAGAGAACTACGCGGGTAAGGTGACTGAAACCGAAGCGAAGCGAGGGCGGATTGCTAGTTTTAAATAAAAATGGTAAATGCTGATCGGCATACTAAATTATTTTGTACTAAATACATATAAATATTATTATTTAATTCAAATATTAGTCATGACGATACTGCTTAAGTATTTGAGTACGAGATGAAAACATATGTCAATAAACCGTAGTAATGTATTTCGTCACCATAACGTCATCATAATCGCTTTTATCGAGGGGTCTAAGTCCCATAGTAGGCAGATGAATGGATGAAACGACATAGGTATTATATTGAATTAATAGGTCAAGTACCTAGATAAAAAAATCATTTTAATTTATAATTCATCCGCTTGTAAAATCACTCAACTTTTAGTTGATAATTTATGTTTCGAAATTATTATGGCACACAAAGGTACCTAGTTTATCCACAGCCAAAGCAGCAGTCTATGACTATTTGGTTATGTACCTATATGATTTTTTTTGTGTGACGGAATAAAAATACAGTTCACCACTCCCTATTTTGTCCCTGGATGTCGTAAAAGACAACTAAAGGGTATAATATGCATTTAACATCTATGCATAAGAAGGAGAACTCGAAATAAAACCCTATACCAACCTGTTGGACCAGCGTGGTTAGTACCTATGTAAATTTCTCATGGATTATGGAGGAGGCTCGAGCCCAGTAGTGGGATATATACGAGCTCTGATAACGATGATACCTATAATGTGACCATGTTGATACAAAAAGTAAAATAACCGTTCTTCAAGCATTTTGACATAAACAATGAAAAAAATAGTCTATATGCTTATATACTCGTAGTATAAGTATATCATCGTTGATTAAGTGAAAAAAACACGATGTAAATGGTTTACATGCAAAGATGCAAAGTTACTTTTCATTATTATGTAGGCACAAAATAGATTGTTATTTCTGTTTCTGTAAGTCATACTTTTTATCAAAGAAGTTCCGAACTGATAGTGCTATATGTATACACATTGGCTGTTGCCCGAAACGTATGTACTCAGTTAATCAATCTTAATATCCCCACATAACTAAAACATAAAAAAAAAGTCTGATAATTAGACATTCTTAAGTTTGTTTCATATGCAACGGTATTGTTCCCAACATGCCTACGTCATAGCATTCGCCGCGAGACCTTGGTCTATGTTTTAATAGGTCAGTTTGCATGCTACAATGTCAATGCCCTTAATCACCATAGGTATAACAAAATTAATACATACAGTTACAGTTATGCAAAAATGCTATTAGGAAACGTCCGGGATTGACACAACAAACATATAACAAGTAGGTATTTATGTTTTTATTTTATTGAATAAATGCTATAGTATGGTTCTATATCATTAACTGAGTATATAATATATACGTTTCAGGAAAACAGCCAATTAGATTGCACGGTGTATAAAATAGTTGAAATAAAAATACTTTATAAATGGGGTAATGGAGGAGTGACGTCATTATGTACCTAGGAAATTAGAAATCTGAAGTAGACCTATTACGTCGATTAGCGACCGTTTAGTGGAAGACTTAACTTTACGGCACGTAGATTGCCACCCACAGAAGACCCACACAGTTTGTATGCCCGCACATAGCAAACTAATTCCCTGTCCGATCATCCCTGACAAGGCCGGCTAGGCTGTGTAAGTAGGTGTTACGCATTTTAGTAGATATTAGGTACCTACGGCCTACATCGCCTCACATGTCTCTGGTACAGCATCAGTGTAGAATTTTATTGTCTTGACTTGCCCCACAATCTTGTTCTGTGTTATTGGCAAAAAAGTCCTCTAAAGATGCAATGACGTGCATCGTATCGGATTGCAGCCACATGCGATATATCGCGTATGGCTGACGAGCGTGACTGATGCAACAATAGTCAGAGTAGGTACGTATGAAAATGTATAGCACAGAGTACATCAGTCGTCGCATACTTACCTCAGAAACAGCGGCATACATTATCATAATCTGGCTATTATTGCATCAGCCACATCTCATTCAAGTCGCATGGTTGCGATCGACCACGACGCATTTACAGACTTTTATAGTCGTACAGTGCTATGAAATCATCCCCGTGTACAGTTGCTGTCACGTTGCGCTGGGTCCGTCCCAGTGCAGCGTAAATCGAGACCAGACGGACATGAAGCCGTGAAATAAAGCGACGGCAATGATCCCGGAACTAGTATAAATTATTATAGCTATATTTTTTTTGTGGTGGGCTATGGTCAGCGCAACCGCCGCCTGGCTCCGTCCGGGGCAACAGAGGGGCGGCGCGCGGCCCCGTAAACTACCCGTGGCACGTCGCCTTCGTCGTTGGGCCGACCACCGGTGCAGGGTGACTTGTCGTCAGTGCTCTGCCCGACGGAATACCCCTAAGGAGTACCCTCTCCTCGTCGCCGTCGCGCGGTCGGTTTTTCGACGGGTGACGGACTAACTGCCCCTCGGTCCAGTCACCCGTAAATTATTATACCTACCGACCTAACTCTAAATGGACTACGATTTTCAATGCCTTTAAACAATAATACCTATACGTGAACGGTATTTGACTAATTGGTGAGATTTAAACATAGGTACGTAACTCACGATAACACATAATTAATTCAAGTTCAAATTCATGTAAATAGAATTGAATTTGTCGTACGTACCGTTGAATCCCTATGCAAAAATTTTATCACTGTACCTATGTAAGAATAAGATACATTGAGAGCGTCAATTGCGTATTTCTTCATTTATCGCATCAAACCAATTCGAGTTAGGGAGAATTTAACTTGAATTGACTCGATCTTAGAGCATTTCGAGTTAGAAAATCAATTTATACATTCCTATATGTATAGGATCTACATTGCGTAGTAAGTACGTATGCGCGCACAAATACACATCTAAGTAGATACCTAACTATCTGGATGGATGTCGAATAAAATTATGTGTACCTACCTATAACCATTTCATTGATAGAGTATGTACAATTTTGATCTCAAAATTCACGATGAATCCTACAGTAAAATAATTATAGGTGGTGACGGAGTAAGAATACAATTCACCATCTACTTTCTTGCCCGTGGGTGTCGTAAAAAACGACTAAGGGATATGATATTGAGATATGTAATACCTATCTATGCAAGAAAAGGCAAACTCGACATAAAACCCTATATGTCAACGCGTCTGATCAGCGCGGTATAGCAGGTTAATTTCTCTCCTATTGTGGAGGAAACCCGAGCTCATCAATAGGACATATGTAGGTTGAAGGTGACACCTAGGTAGGTAGGTACCTACCTATTTCGTTAGAAAAGTGTTAGCAACAAATAGGTAACGAAAACATCTATGAAGTAGCAACAAGTCCTAACTGTGATGACTGCGGGGTGATAGAAGATATGCAACATTTTCAACATGTCCGTATCTCCATATTAAGAGCTAACCTTGATGTAAATTTTCTGGACGTCAATATTTACCACAGTAGGTATAGGTACCTATTAGCCTTTCCTCTACGTAATAGTGCAAGAGAATTACCTATAGGTATAAGATGATTGAACAATCTTAAAAATAACTAGGTAATTCATGTATTTTACTTTATGGGGTGACATTGTCGCTGCGCGATAAAACCTGAATGAGGTTTTATTATACATATATATAGGTATTATATTTTAATAAAGACAAGAAAAAAAGTATGAAGTAATAGGTACATAATAATATACCTACTGTTACCCGAGTTTGGGCATCGTGTGTGTGCGTAGATTTGGTCATACAACGGACAGTGCTTTGGTGACACGACTTTTTTTATTTTTTGGGGGGTTGTGTTAGGGTCGGTGCATTCCTCGCTCCGCTCCGTCCGGGGCGACAGAGGGGCGCAAGCACAGACGGCCCGACGGAATACCTCCTGAGGAGTACCCTCTCTTCGACAGACGTCCCCCCCCCCCCCCCCCCTCGGAGAGGATGTCGGTCTTTCCTCGCGCGGTCCACCTCTCGACGGGTGACGGACTAACTACCCGGTCTGGTCACCCGTGGCCTCGGCTAGGGGGCGACACGACCTAACACGACGTGAACAATATTTTGTTTTTAGATTTCATTTAAGTAGGCATAGGTATTTGTATCAATGTGTTATTGTCTATCTTTGTTACGTAAATAGGTACCTACCTACCTATATCTATACCAATAAATAAAATTGGAGTGTCTGTTTGTAATGTCAAAATAATAGACTTTTTCATGCTCACACGGTTATTTGCAAGACACCTATGCCTAAAATACAGTTTAAAAAATTTTTGTCTGTCTGTCTGTTCCGGGTAATCTTCAAAACCGCTGGACCGATTTCAAAAATTCTTTCACCAATGGAAAGCTATAATATCAGGGCGTAAACTAGGCTATATTTTATCCCGGTATTCCCACGGGAACGGGAACTACGCGGGTAAAACGACTAAAACCGAAGCGAAGCAAGGGCGGTTGCTAGTAAACAATATGCTCAAATTAGTTTTGTATAGGTACTTACATTCCTAGTATAAGTCAATATCAAAGTCGATTAAGTGAATAAGAAAAACACGATATACCTAGGTAAATGATTTACATGCAAAGATACTTTTCTTACCTATATCTTCTATTATGTAGGCACAAAATAGATTGTCATTTCTGTTTCTGTAAATCATACTTTTTATCAAAGCGCTCCCGAAATATGCCAACCATGCTGGTGCGTCGTGTAGTGCTATGAAATCATCCCCGTGTACAGTTGCCGGCACGTAGCGCTAAGTCCGCCCCAGTGCAGCGTAAGTCGAGACCAGACGGACATAAAACCGTGAAATAAATGAAAGTGATCCCGGAACTAGCATAAATTATTATACCTACCGGCCTACTTCTAATTGGGTTTCGATTTTGAATGCCCTTAAACAATTAGGTATAACCTATACGTGAACGTTATGTGAGTAATTGGTGAAATTTAAACATACTTAACTCGGCATAACACATGCATATTTATTTCGAGTTTGAAATTCAAGTAAATTGAATTGAACTCGATTAAACAGTACCTACGTAGATACTGTTTAATCCCTATGCAAAAAAATTATCACTATGCATAAGAATAAGACAGATTGAGAGCGTCAATTGCGTGCTTACTTCTTCATTTACTACACCAAACCAATTCGAGTTAGGAAGAGGTTAACTCGATTTTAGAGCAACTCGAGTTAGAAAATCGTTTTATACATTTCTATAAGTTTAGGATATAAGTAGCATAATAAGTACGTGCGTCCGCTCAAACACACACAAGGGTAGGTTAGGTTAGGTATATACCTAACTATCTGGATGAATGTTGAATAAAATTATATGTAAATATAAAATTATATTAACTATAACCATTTCATTGATAGAGATTGAACAATTTGATCTCAAAATTCACGATGAATCCTACAGTAAAATAATTTTAGCTAGGTAGGTACTCCTAAGCATATTTCATTCATGTGATGACTGAGTAAGAATACAATTCACCATCTCTTGCCCGTTAGTGTCTTAAAAGACGACTAGATATGATATGTAGATATGTAACATTTAGGTATGCAAGAAAAGGCAAACGATATAAAACTCTATATTCCAACACATCTGATCAGCGCGGTATAGTAGGTTAATTTCTATCCCAATGTTGGTACAAGGTCACTGTACTGTACTGCACGTACGTACGAAACTCTTAAAATATAGGTAATTATGACGGTTTGTGTATTCAAATAGTGTCACAACACTTTTGAAAAACATAAAAAGTATATTAACATTACTTTTAAAAGCATTTCGACGATTTATGTTAATAAAAACAAAATTTGATTTCCTAATTTGTATAGTATATAAGATAAATATTTTATTCAAAGAGTTGATTTGGAAGCTGAACTGCTCAAATGCATGATTACAGCATTCACAATATTACTTTTAACTTAATATGTATTATAGCGCCCTCTAATGAATTTTGTATTAACCTGTATCAAAGGGATCTTAAACTTAACAAAAAGTTAAGAATATAGTTCAATAAAGTAAAGTATTAACTACCTATATATTTAAAAGATGGCGTTCTATATCCTAAAAACTATTATTTAAGCTAAAATTCTTCCTCGTATTTTAAATTATATAATATATTGAAAAAAAAGATATAGATGATTATGATAAATAACCATTTTTTAGCTGTCATAACTCGTTCTTAACCGACTTCTTAAAAAGGATGAGGTGCTCAATTCGAATACTTGTATTTTTTTTATCTTATTTCGCGCATAACTCCGTCGCTTTTTTTATGGTTGGGCTATGGTAAGCGCACACGCGGTCCATTCCGTCCGGGGTGACGAAAGGAGGACGAGCGGGCCCAAAACCTACCCGTATCCACGTCGCCTCGTTGTTGAGCCGACCACCGGAGCAGGGTGACTTGTCGTCAGTGGTCAAATAACTCCGTCGCTTGCCAATCAAATTGAAAAAATCTTTTTTGTTGAAAAGGGTATTCTTCCCAAATGGTCTCATGAAAATTTTATCGAAATTGGACAAGCGGTTTATGAATAGCCGAGGCCGCGGGTGACGTGACCGGGGAATTAGTCCGTCACCCGCCGAGAGGCCGACCGCGTGAGGAAAGACCGACGTTCTCCCCGAGGGGCGGACGTTGGTCGATGGGAGGGTACCCTACTAGGGGGTATTCTGTCGGGCTGACCACTGACGACAAGTAACCCTGCTCCGATGGTCGGTCTAACGATGAAGGCGACGTAGTGTTCGGGTGGGTTGCGAGTGTGCGTGCACACGCCTCTCTGTCGCCCCGGACGGAGTGGTGCGAGGAGTGAGCCGATTGCGACCAACACTAAAAAAAGCGGCTTATGAAAATACAACAAAAATCTAAAAATTTATCTACATTGTCTACATTAACGATCTTTTTGTTTACTCTGCATTGCGTTATGCAGTCGGGTTCTTTTTTGAAAAAAAAATTTTTATAACCTATCATATCGTCAAGAACAAGAGGAATTAACTGCTGTATTCTCAATTATCTCAGCCATAACTGTCTGCGTAGATATATCATCTCATCTCATGCATCTCGTACATGTCCCATTCCTGGGTGCGAGCGTCCTTCAAATGAAAGAGAAATTGACCAACTATACCGTGCTGATCAGACGGGTTGGAATAGATAGGTCTACTTAGATAAGAACATGCTAACATCCGTCCTGTTGTTGAAAAGGGTCATATATGATTGTCGGATTATATGCAGTAATATTGCCATGCCGTCTTTATATTCGAAAGTTTATAAGGAATAAATCACTTTAACCAAAACTTGACAACTCACTCACTCATATCAAAGTAGGTCTCTCTCAAACGCTAGTATGACACGAGTAAACAATTCGTAGCATTGTAAAAGATGTAGGTATTTCTTTTTAACGCATTTCAATAAACAAGTCAAAGCGATGTATTATAAGCTATCAACTCGTAGTAACTTACGAGGCACTTCTTTTGACGCAGTAGATAACATGCTTCACAACGAGTTAGAGCTAGTATCTTGCACTGTAGTACTAGACGCATCCTTTTTTATCTATTTTCTCTAGTCTATTTAGGTAAAAACGAGATGGACCTAGACTTTCATAGCACTTTAAATTATTAACAAAATTTGCTAGTTAATCTTTCTCTGATATATTGAGTTTAATAAAAAAATTGTAATTTATCACAGTCGCTGCTTTTTATCAATTACTAGGCTGCTACCACTGCTGGTATAGTCAGGTCCATTGACTCGCATGGTATAGTAAGGTTAATTTCCCTCCTATTACGGAAGAGAATCGAGCCTAACTGTAGGAGGTATTTGAGCTGAAATGATAATGATGAATGATGAGGCTGCTACTAGGTGCGACATAGTATCCAGTTTTGTTTATAAGATATATTGTCTTATAACACTCGCTGCTACTAGTATTTTGTTGACGCTATTACAAGCTATGATTTAAAATTATCTATAACAGTCACGATAAATACAACCCACTATCATTTAGGTTATATTTAAGTTACTTAGGTTATACATTATTTGCTATAAAGAACCTGCACAAAGCCGGGAACGGGTTGAAAGTTTTTTTTTTATAAAACCGGCAAGTATTAAAACCATGAAATATTTAAATCAATTTTATATATTCTTGAATAAATAATATACCTAGTAAGAGCTATATGGATCGCAGCCGCCAAAGTATTTATATAGGCAATAGAGCAACAGGTTTTTCAACTATCTAGAGTATCAGTAACTAAACTGGAAATACAATAGATACATACCACTTAACCTGAAGGGGAATATAAATAATCCCATTTATTACATAAGTATTTAAAATGACATTAAATTTATTGTATCAACCGCCCCGTGTGGTGACGTCTTAAGAAAACAGGGTCGAAATCACAGAAAAATTAATAAGATATTTCTGTGGTCGAAATTCCTTCCTTTGTCATAGGAGTAGTGACTCTGTCTAATGTAACACTAGGGGAATAGGAGAGTAATTTTCCAAGTGGTAAGGGTAATATTCAACAGTGGACTATAGGCTAGCAGATGAATAGATAGGATAGGATGATATTTGATTAATTTAGTTGGATTTTTCCTTGCCATGATAAATGACTATTACGTTATTCTAACTGCAAGACTTGCAAGACTTTTTTTTTTTTGTTCACGCTGTGGAAATGCATTTACGCACAGTCCCCCGCGGGGTTTGTGTGGGACTCACCGGCCACGTCCGCAGCCGGAATACCCACTAAAACCACAGCGGCCCCTTCCGCGCTTTTACGGGGTGCCGGAGAGATCGTCTGATGACATTCAATCCCCGGCACCCCAACGCATGGCCGTCTGGCCACGTCCTGTCGTCATTATTTAGGGCGGTGGGAGTAGGTGCGCATATTGTCGCCTCCTCCTCCCGGGTCGCCGGCGACGGAGCGAGTCAGTAGAGGCGCTTGCCTCGCGTTCCGCTCCGCCGCTTCCTTCCTGGATATGACGGCCTCGCAAAATGAGGCCATCGACGACCAGCACCTGTCGCTGCCGAGCATCTTTGTGATAACGGTCGGCGGCGACAGGTCCGCTCCGAGAACCGCCGACAGGTCGTGGTAGTGTTGCCCAAATGTAAGACCAAGACGAGACTTGGACCGGTCTTGGTCTTGGTCTTGCAACATCACACCTGGTCTCGTCTTGGTCTTGCGCACCCGAGTCTTGGTCTTGGTCTTGCGCACCCGAGTCTTGGTATTGCAGCAAGAGTCTCGCAAAGTTTTGCAGTTAGAATAACGTAACAGTAATTTATCATGGCAATGAAAAATCCAACTAAATTAATCAAATATCCTATCCTATCTATCCATCTGCTAGCCTATAGTTCACTATTGAATACAATACTTACCACTGGAGAAAATTACTCTTCTATTCCCCTGGTGTTCCATTAGACAGCGTTACTACTCTTATGACAGGACTTTCGACCCTATTTTCTTAAGACGTCACCACACGAGGCAATTGATACAATAAATTTTATGTCATTTTATAATCAATGCGATATTTTACAATTAATGCGATTGTTTATATTCCCCTTCAAGTTAAGTGGTATGTATCTATTGTATTTCCAGTTTAGTTACTGATGCTCTGGATACTTGAAAAAACCTGTTGCTCTATTGCCTATATAAATACTTTGGCCGCTGGATCCATGTAGCTCTTAATATACTATTTATTCAAGAACATATAAAACTGATTTAAAATTTTATGGTTTTAATACTTGTAAAATGTATGATATTCGTCGTCATCGTCACAGCTCATAAAAGTGCCACTGCTGGGCTTAAGCTTCCTTCCAGTAAGAGGAAAATTGATCTACTATACCACGCTGGTCAGACATGTTGGTACAGGGTTTTCTTTCTAGTTTCACTTCTCTTGCACATATGTTATATACACAGGGTGTATCAGGTTATGGGACAACTGTTCATGTATGTTGTAGTTCAACAGTCATAGATCATAATTAGAATGTATATTACACAAAAACAATATAACGTAAAAGTTATACTGATTACAAAAATGTGTGTCTAAGAGTTTATGCCTTAAATTTTATGCATTATGTAGGTATGTACAGACAGGATATATGTAAGCATGTAATATTTCGACAGTATAAATAGGTATTAGATTTGCGCGAACCTTTCAATGGCTACGTAGGTACAAAGGCGACTCATCATCGGTCATCGGCCGATCAGCTGATTTATGTTAAAGCGAAGTTTGTCTTGCTTATGCAAACGTAATCATTGATTTATTCAAATTCTAATGAACATTTAACAAAATACGAATATGTTGTAGATTAAGTATCATTCCTTTATACATTTTAATCAATTTACACGATGATGACGATGATGACGAAAAAACGATGACAAAATTGAGAACTTACATGTCTCTCAATTCATTAACGAATCGATATTTTTATTTCAATTTTTTTTCATGGGTTCCTAACACCATTGCCCGATCCGATTTGATACGACATCCACGGGTAAGAGAGTGGTGAATTATATTCGTACTCTGTCTTTTTTTTTTTGTGTGTGTGTAGCTGTTGGTCGCAGATGACCTTGACAGCTTAACGCGGTCAATGGGTGAGCGCTGATGGCTCTCAACCCGGTAAGTAAGTTAAGCGAACATCGCCCGAGGGCTCCCCCCTGTGGGGAACGGACCTCGGCTCGGGGCGTCGCTGAGAGCAAAGTGGGCGTGGCCAAGTTTAGGTTAATGATTTTTACGCGACGCGGTTTTCGACCTCGACGGCGAGGCCGATACCGCGGAGTTTTATCTGTTATCACTGCGCGAGCTGTGTAGGTCCTTTCTTGGGCGATCATAATAGCGTCATCTTCTTCTTCAAGAAGATGACGAGGACGTCGGACCGCGGATATTTTTGAGGGGACGTAGTTTACCGCCCCAACCACTAGTGGATTGGGGTGAGTCGTGGCAGAGGCAAAATAGCGTTGGGAGCAACGCTTCATGTACTGCCTGATGGTGATCATACTCTGTCCCTACATGGACATTTATATAGATTAATTGTAGGCTATAGTTCTATGTCCAACAGTGAACGTCGTTGGGCTAATGAATAAACGGATATATAAATATGTATAATGGGCAAGAGCACTCTCGTGATTACGGTATTTTTGGCCTTAAGCCTTTCCGAAGAGTAACTCTGAAAAGCCAACACCAACATTGGGAATCGATTGGCCAATAGATGGATATCTCAAGACTGATTTGATTTGCCGTGTAGTGACGGAGTAAGAATATAATTCATCACCCCCTATTTTACCCGTGACTGCGAACCCACGACTAAGGGCTATAATATATAACATCGGTGCAAGAGAAGGAAAACTTGACATGTATGACCTGTAACAACACGGCCGATCACCGTGGCGATTCCCCTCCGGCCACGGCCGATTCTCCTCCTGTTATGTAGAAGACACGAGCTCAACCGTATATAAGCTGAAATGGTGATTTGAATTAAATGCAAGACCGCAAGACTCTTGCAGGCCCAGTCTTGGTCTTGCTCAAGTCTTGCAGGGCCAGTCTTGGTCTTGGTCTTGCAAAAATTAAGCGGTCTTGGTCTTGGTCTCGGTCTCGCATTTCTCGCAAGACCAAGACCAAGACCGCAAGACCAAGACTTTTTTGGGCAACACTAGGTCGTGGCGTTGAGGCCCCCTGGCGGGGCATACTTCCAATGTATGGCGCGCATCATCAGTTGGCGCGCCACACTCATGACATCCGGGGGCCTCTTCTCTTCTAATCATATGCAGGTACTTACCGAAGACCCCGTGTCCGGTAAGCACCTGCGCCATCCCAAATGTAAGACTTGCAAGACTTGCGAGACTCTTGCTGCAATACCAAGACCAAGACCAAGACTCGAGTGCGCAAGACCAAGACCAAGACGAGACCAGGTGTGCTGTTGCAAGACCAAGACCAAGACTGGTCCAAGTCTCGTCTTGGTCTTGCATTTGGGCAACACTAATCAAACAAGTTTCTTTTTCAAGCCAGTTCGAAATTTAAATAAAACTCTGATAAGTTGCCTCCTTGGTTGCCATGTGTTAGAGTAACAAACCGTTCCATTTTTGAAATACACGATAGATATAAATTTACATATACATTTATTTGGCTGCTAAACCACGACAGATATGGATTTTCCTTAAAATAATAACGTATAGAAGGATAGTGTCATTATTTCGAACGTTCCAAACATGAATCTAAAAATACTAATGGCGCGCCGACGATTACACACGTACACACGCACACCACTATACAAATTATGAAATCAAATTTTGTTTTTATTAACATAAATCGTCGAAATACTTTTAAAAGTAATGTTAAAAACCTTTTTAAGTTTTTCAAATGTGTTATGACACCATTTGAATGCACAAACTGTCATAATTACCTATTTATTTTTTAAGAGTCGCGTACTTACGTGCAGTACAATGACTTGTACATTATGGAACGGATCCGATGTAAGCTCCATTAGGCTCCAATTGAAATGCTTCACTTTTTGTGCGCGAACTTACCTTCTATACGGTATTATTCTAAGGGATTTTCATACATTTTTGCCCACTGCTGTTCGCAGATTGTCAAGATTGTCAAAATAATGCTCAAATTTCCAAGCATGTTTGAGAAAATATTAATTTAATTCAGAAACGAATTTAACCACATAATAAGTTAATATAATTAATAAAATTTTATCTACGCCTAAACCTAAAATGGCTGTTCTAATGTCCTAAAATCCCGAGATACAAGCCTAATGTTCAGAAAACCATTTACCACGTCACACCATAAGTGGGTCACACACGAGCCGGATATCATACGAAATTGGTCTAATCTTTAGTTATGACCTCCCTAAGGAATTCGCATTTCAACGCGACCAGCACGCAGAATGCATAAAGTTTACATGTTCGTAAGAATAAAAGGGCGTAGATATTCCCACAACGATACAAAAGCAATGTCACACTAACTTTGTATAAACAGATACAATAAAATGCGTCTGTTTCACATTTGCCTTCAATTTCTCTCTAGGGAGCAAAAATACGAACCCCCATCTAAACAGATATACGTTACTTTTATTCATATTCGAACATAGCATATGTAAATAATTCGTATTTTATTTATAAGATTGTTTCTGATAGGTTGATGAAATTTGTGTGGTGTCATGTCTCGTGTCAATTCATATGTTGAGTAAAAATTTCATTATGTCTGACGTTATTCTCAAATTTACATTATCAAATCTTTATCTTTCTGTTTTATAAATTTGATGCCATCAAAAACATAACTTGTAAAAAAACCAAGTCTGCAAGACTTGGTCCTTCTACCATAAAAGGATGTGAGATCCATGTAATACCAAGTTGGTTAATTTATTCAATCCCCACTTAAGGGACCTTCTGTCTTAAGTTATCACGTAATAAGCTCACCTATCAACTTTTAATAATAACTATATCAATATTAAAGATCTCTTCATCATCATCATCATCATCGCAGCTCACATACGTCCCACTGTTGGGCTCGGGCCTCCTCCACAATGGGAGGGAATTTGACCTACTATACCATACTGGTCAGACATGTTGGTATAGGGTTTCATTTCGAGTTTTCCTTCTCTTGCACAGATGTTATGTGCCTATTATATCCCATAGTCGTCTTGTACGACATCCACGGGCAAGATAGGGAGTGGTGAATTGTATTCTTACTCCGTCACCACACGGATAGATAAAGATCTCTTATGTTTCAAAAAAATAGGTTGACTTGGCCATCGCATGAAAACACACTGCACCTCTCAAATAATACATATTATTTAAAAGTGGATTGTTTAGTGCGATTGCCAAGTCAATCGATTGTGTAGTTCAAGGTGAAAGCTTTCGTCGAGGTTCTGGTATTAGACAGGTGTTATTAGGCGAATAAACTTCATTAAGCGTGACCTCCCGACTTATGTGTGGATATTCAATGTGCGTTGACCTATGCAGTGATCGCTTCTAGTTTTAACCCTGCTGAACACTGAAAGATTATTGAATATCTGTCATTTGTCCGATAAGATGAAGTCTATCTCTTCTTTTTTATTGAACAATCGGGGCTAATGCAGGTCTATTTCTTTTCCAAAACATCATCGTCCGTTGGGGAGTCCAGCTGGAGAGGCCTCGGTGCGGTGTCAGCAGGACCGTTAACATACTCCCGATCCTGTCCACGTTGTATATGAGAGACTTGCGATCGATAAACCTTATGGCGCCGTGCGACGGTGATTCGCCCCAAAATAGAAGAACAAATTTCGTCAAAATTGCTCAAAATCGCTAAGTTTGGCAGGCGGGTCGGCGATCGTAGTGAAAACTCATTTATTTCCCCGTAAAGAGCTGCTGCCCACTCTTCTGGTGAATCCCTAGCCGATTCTTACGACTCCTACAGGCAAGCAAGGGGTGCCGACAATTATATTCTTATCCCGTTATGTTACTTACATATTAAGTTACACTTGCAGTAAATGAATCAGTGTACCTATACACTGATTCATTTACTGCAAGTGTAACTTTGTAATCCTATATATTTATATAGGGTTACAAAATTATTTATGCAGTTAGTGCATCTAAGAAAATGGGCCGAAAATGCAATGTTTAAATAAAATTGCAATATTTAAATTGCAATGCTTTTGCCTTTTTTTTATTTTCTCCTTCATTTATATACTAAACACTAACTGTATTCTAAATTTGAAGCTTCTATGTCTGCCTCAATAATATTGCTGATCGGTTAGTCAGTCAGTGAGTGACAAAATTACGAAACTTTGACTAGTTATAATTCTTAAACTTAAAACTACTAATTAAAATTAAACGGAATTTGAAATATACCGTGTATATATAATGCCTACTAGGTTATCAAAAATACACGCTTCTAGTTCTCTCACAATGAAGTTATAGGGGTCGAAAATATTAGTGCAGTGTAGCGTTATTGCTTGACTTGGCGGAGGCACAACCGTGCCCCGTAACTTTGTTATGAATAAACATCGTTACGAATAGGTTTACGTGTCATTATTACAATGAAAATGTATCTTAATAAAATTCTATAACAACATGAAATTTTGTATTTTATATTGTCTCCATCATCTCAACTCATATACGTCCCACTATTGGACTCGAGTTTCTTCCACCATAGACGGGAAATTGAACTACTATATAACTCAGATTAGACGGGTAATATAAGGATAAATAAAACTATTTTTACGAATTTTATAGCGTTTGTATTTGATTTTGAGAGCTGTTGGGAGAGGAGACTGACAGCACTTCAAATTTTGTCATGCTGGCAAGGGAAGAGAGCGGCAATGTTGCAGGTCCATACAGAGTAGAGGAAAGCAACCCGATTGCCGAGGCCTCTCAAAGGTGTGGAAGCGGCCCTAAACAAGGGTGGCAGCTCCGGATCCGACTCTGAGGGGAGTGGATATATCATGCCTCTTCCTAAAGTGGCGACCACACGCTTGAGTCGTGCGGGCGGTCGATGCTCGCAAACGGGTAATATGAGGCGGCAGCCGCGAGGATGTTGAACGTGTTGGAAAACATCCCTCCCATCAGTGCGGCGGCTGCTGCGCTCACTGGTGCTACCAAGCTCGAACAGTGCTGGCAGGTAGCTGAGTGGATCAAGCAAAATCGCAACTAAAGACGGAGGGCGACAGCTAAAAGCTCTGCTGAGAAGAAGAAGAATAAAAGAGAATAAGAAGAAATTATTGTAAAAATAACTTAAAATTATGTGTCAACATCTTGTCTAACTTTCATGTTAAAATTCAAAAACTTAACATATTGAAAGCTTAAAATATTTCTAAGTTTACAAGTCTGGAGCGAACAAAGCACATGGGAAATGATTATCATATTCAAAGCTATGCCTCACACACCGGAGTTGAGCTTCATAGGAAATTATTTGTCATATTAACGTCACTCCAACTCGAATTTCGGCACCAAGATGTTAATATATTAAATTATCCTCAGCGGTATTCTGAACGAGTAATATTGATATCATGTGACAAATCGATGTTTATACTTCGAGTGTTTTGTCAACAAACTTCAAAGTTCAGTGACGTTTATGTAAAATACGTCTCGAGAACTTAGGTGGAAGAAAACGTTGGTAGGCAATATCAATCCATTCTAAACTCTCTGAACGAGTTTAATATACCAGAACTTGTAATCATGAATACAAAATATGAACGTGCGTTATACGTAGTATGTTGAAGGTTGTTGTTTAAGGTTTTAAAACACAAAGTGTTCATGCTCACCGAATAAGGTTCTGCTTGCGGTAGCTATGTGGGGCAGGTCACTCACCCTTCCCTCTAATTTGGTTCAGGGGAGTGATGGCTGCTCTAGTAGTTAACTCGTGATCGGGTGCTGCTTTTGGGATCTGGTCCAGCCATATTTTCTTTCCTTCCTTTAATTTTTGTTTTTATTGTACTAAATTTTGAAAATTTACACATGTATACAATTTCGAAGGGCATCACACTGGAGTTAATACCATATATGT
Source organism: Lymantria dispar (assembly GCA_032191425.1). Taxonomy (NCBI): domain Eukaryota; kingdom Metazoa; phylum Arthropoda; class Insecta; order Lepidoptera; family Erebidae; genus Lymantria; species Lymantria dispar. The sequence goes on from CM063459.1 coordinate 16,043,525, forward strand.
TGTACTAAAATTATGTATAAGATTATGTATATTTAAAAGATTAAAGAAAAAATTACTGCCCGCTGAGTTTCTTGCCGGCTCTTCTCAGTTTGTGGCCGCGTTCCGATCCGGTGGTAGATTATTGTATTGTGTTCAAACGTTGTGAAATTTGCCAATATGTAAGAATAAATGATGACGAATCCAACTCGGCTGGGCAGCATTCGGGCAACTTAAGAGGATCTTCTCCAATATTCCGCAGTGTCTGAAAACAAAGGTTTATAACCGGTGTATGTTACCAGCGATGACTTACGGCACTGAAACGTGGTCTCTAAATGTCGGCCTCATAAAAAAGCTCAAAGTCGCGCAGCGTGCTATGGAGAGGGCTATGCTCGGTATTTCTCTACGTTATAAAATCCGGAAGACGGAAATCCGTAGAAGAACGGATATGAAAATTTATTTATATTTAATTACAATATGTGCCAATTTGTTCGATGACTGTCTGCCATCTGGTAGGTTGTGACATTTCCCGTTGCTCTAGAAATGTTAGGTCTTCAGCTACATCGTAACTACTGCTATGCCGATCTTGCTCCATTTTTTCAAAAATAGCGTTTCATCAGTGACGGTGACCAGAGCGAGGTGTTATGACATCAAAATTGCCGGATTGAAAGCATTTAAACCAGCTTTGTGCTACTCTTAATGACACTGCATTATTACATAAACATCAGAACTTTTTTCGCGGCTTGGGTTTAATTTTTTCCTTTTTTGTAATAAAATTTTGAAATTTGTTGAATTTCTTCATTACATTCCCTCATTCTGTCAGAAATAAAAATAAATAAAAAACAGCCCGTAACAATATTTTATTAAATTGTTTCCTTTTTTAAAATTTAAATTTTTAATGGTATCAAAACCAGCCAGATACAGCTAGTACAGCAAAAGAGATTTTATTAAAAGTTTATACAGACTATTACTACAGATTACTAATTGGAAAGGCTTTTTCCCCGACCTATTAGTAAACTAAGAACTAACCGTCTAAACCAACCACCTGTAGTACTTGTTTGATGCTTCTTAAAAGCAGCTGTATTATTTACAAATACCTCTTAAGTTAAAACATAAATGATCTGTTTCTCAAGCTATTAAAGTAACAACTTTAATTATATTAAAGTGTATAATAAAAACGAGTTGCACAAAATATTTTTTTTAAACTACAGATCATAAATTTGACACCTGACGTCATCCATTAATGATAAAATTACAGCGCGAAAAGATTTTTTCGTTTTAATTAAACCACAGTCGCCACACCAAACAAAAACCACAAAGCCAACAAATCAATTTTGCGTCAGGAAATTACTTTGTAAAGTTGAAAAGGGTTGCGCGATACGGTACCAAATTGAAATTCTTTTGTACGCGGCGCCTTTACATGTCCGAAATGTTACCTGACTCTTTGAATCATGGCGCAACAACATTTTTCGATCAAACTTTGAAAAACACACTTTCGCAATGTAATTCCATATAACTGTTATCAGATACGAAAACTTTTTAATAATTTTCTTTTATACCCACGTAAATTTCGTAAAGACTTCGTTACTTGCAGGTCTTCATTTGAGTCTTGCAAACTTTAGGTATGTTATGATAATCACGCGATAAATAATAATGATTAGCATTTGTGTTGCGTAAAAATTGTTGATAGCAACTTGGCCATCTTATTTACTACTTATAAATGGTATCTGATTTAATAATTAAATTTATTAACTTAGCATCAAAATTCATTTGAATACCTTCAGCTATGATTAACAAACTGCCAAACTTTCATTATTTTTTCTTTTTATTTCTATTTTATTAATTAGGAGTTTTGTCGGTAACCGACCATGCCACTCCCATATTAAAATTATCTTATTATGCTAACTTAACCTAAGATATCTAAATAAATACCCATGAGGATCCTGGCTTCATCTGATGCAGGTGAAGCCAGAATGCTATTACACTGACCCACATTCATCTCAATATAACTTTCATATTTACAGTATAAGTTTGTATAAAGGAATAAACCCTTCAATTGATATTTCATGATTTTATCATCACCATCGCAGCCCACATACGTTCCACTGTTAGACTCTGGCCTCCTCCACAATGGGAGGGAATTTGACCTACTATACCATGCTGATCAGACATGTTGGTCTATACCAACATTTTCATGGTTTCATTTCAAGTTTTCCTTCTCTTGCACAGATGTTATGTGCATATTATATCCCTTAGTCGTCTTTTACGACATCCACGGACAAGATAGGGAGTGGTGAATTGTATTCTTATTCCGTCACCACACAGAACAACATTTCTTGATATAGCTCTATCTAAAAGATACTACTACAAGCGCTCTTGTATCAATTGGAATAGATCAAGAATTCTTAAATAACAATTCATCTTTTGTAATAAAAGTGGCTGTGAGTTCAGCTAATTCAAGTGTCATTCTAGATCATTATCCAAAAATATATTTTGCATAATCGTTTATCTATAATTGAGCAATTTATCTTACCTTTATCGATAAACTTGTCTTTTTATCCATTATGTATTAATATTTTTAATTATTTTAATATAATTTAAAAACATATTATGTAGAAATGAATAGCATAAAAAATGTACACCCCCAAATTCATCAACAAAATGAGCAATTTGACTAAAAGCACGCACCCGCCGAAGTAAAAAGCAATTAAGAAGTTATAGAGCGTTCTTAACGATTATTTACGTATTATGGAGAAATCATATTTCCATATGATCATTTAGCCAACTGAAATTCATGAAGCGACGAGTAATAACGAATTTCTATATCCTCTATACGAGACAATATTACGTTTGTTCAATGAAACTTCAAAGTTGTGTGGAAAGACAATAACCGCACCTCACTATATAATATGAGCCACAAGCCTTTCTTGATGTATGTTTTAATGAAGATAAGTAATATTGGTAATATCGGTAAGCGGTATTAAGTTTTCATCCAATATACGTTTCATTATTGGGCACGGGGTCATCTTTAGAATTAGGTACTGTTTTTGTGTCGAAATTTCTCTCTTTTGAGTTTATATTTGCATGCGTAAATCGCTAATTTGCCGTGTGGTGACTTCTTGCTCGTGGATGTCGTAATAGACGACTAAGTGATTACTATAAATAACATTTATGCAAGAGAAGGAAAGATAAGGAAATAAAATCCCATACAAATTCGTCTGATCAACGTGCTCAACGTGGTCGTGGTAAGTCAGTTTCCCTCCTATTATGTAGGAGGCCCAGCAGTGGGACTTATATGAGCTGTAATGATGATGTGTGTTCTTCCGTGTGGTGACGGAGTATGAATACAATTTACCATTCCCTATCTCGCCTGAGGATGTCGTAAAAGACGACTAAGTGATATAATATGCGCATAAAATCTGTGCAAGAGATGGAAAACTCGAAATGAAACCCTATACTAACATGTCTGGAGGCGGTGATGCTCGCCGACATTTAGCGGCGGGTGTCGGAGACGCGCGCCCGCGGCGGCATGGTCTCCATCAAAGAGACGCCCGCCGAGAAGTCATTGCCCGTTGGGCAGTCCGGCTGGAGAGTCCTCGGTACGGTGTCAGGACCGTCGAGGCCCTCCGGCCGGTGCTGATGGAGTGGTTGGAGCGGACGCACGGGGTGCTTTCCTTCCGACTGGTGCAGGTGCTGACGGGGCACGGTTACTTCGGGAAGTACCTGCACAAGATTTTCAGGAGGGAGAACACACCGTCCTGCCACCACTGCAGTTGCGACGAGGACACGGCGTACCACACGCTCGAGGAGTGTGCTGCATGGGAGGGGGATCGCCGTGAACTCGTCGCAATTATCGGTGCCGACCTGGCGCTGCCGACCATCGCCAGGGAGATGCTCGTCAGCGTCAGGAACTGGGACGCGGTCGCCGCCTTCTGTGAGACCGTAATCTCACGGAAGGAGGTGGCGGATCGTGTGCGAGTAGAGCTCCTATTCGGCGACACGTTCCGCCGCCGGCGACTCGGGCGGCGCAGGCGCGAGTATCTGCGCCTAATGCAGCCCTAGCCGAAGCCGGGTACGGGTGGGTTATGGGCCCGCGCGCCGTCCTTTCATCGTCCCGGACGCACTGGACCGCGCGCGCGCTTACCATAGCCCACCCATAAAAAAAAAAATACTAACATGTCTGACCAGCATGGTATAGTAGGTTAAATTCTCTCTCGTTATGGAGGAGGCCCGAGCCCAACAGTGGGACGTATGTGGGCTGCGACAATGATGATGATGAATCGACATAAAAGACACGTGACAAAGGAAAAGAAAATCACTACCCGTAATAGAAAACTAGAAACTTAATGTATGTATGACTTATCTTTATATATAAACTAGCTGACCCGGCAAACGTTGTTTTGCCATGTAAATAATTTCTAGAGAATTTCTAGTGTAGAAAGAAAATAACTAACTTATTGGAAGTGTGTAAGGATATGGTATATGAGTGAAAGAGACAAGGAGTGGAGCGCTGTGAACAATGAGGGAATATAAAAATAACAAAACACCAAACATTACTTTTTTTAATTTATTATAATTTATTTTAAGTAATAATTATTTATAACAATAATTCATTACGTAATATTAATCTCTTTATGCTACAGCGTGAACGATATTTTTTGTTAGCCCGTCTTCAGCTAATACCTACAAACTTGATGGTTTACCCACTCAGAGCATGCAACGACATAATTGTCCGTGTGAAAAACATGGTGTGCTCAAATCTAAGGCACAAACAGATATTGTTTGGCTTTGGAATTTATTAATAGTCACTGTCAATGCCAATCAAATCGGAAATTGAATCGGCACATCTATGGGTATAATAGGTATTCGTGGTATTAATATATTTGGCATTTATAATGGTGGCTTCGCGAAAACTGTAGAGGGAGTAAGAGAAAGCTTATTGTTTGAGAGAAATGGGAGACCATCTTTGTTGTCATCCCTACTCCGTGCTGTTTACTGAGTGAGAAGTGACACCGGTAGACACATGGAGGGGATATCTTACCAAGTTATCGAGCGGGATAAAAAATGATGAAATTATTAAAATGACTATTAAAAAGCAGGGGTTGGTGATAGAAAAATGAAAATTTAGGGTTGTATGTATTTTTAATGCCACATAATAAAAAAATAAAAAATTAAAAAGAATCATAAAAATTAAAAAAAAAAATTGGGGTGGACACCCCAAAGTGTCAGTGTTCAAACCCCTAAGTGATAACTTAGGGGTTTGAAAAATAGATAGTAGCCGATTTTCAGACTTACTTAATATGCATAAAAAATTTCATGAAAATCGGTCAAGCCGTTTCGGAGGAGTATGGGAACGAACATTGTGACACGAGATTTTTATATATTAGATTTCTTCGCAGCGTCCTCTGCACCAACCAAGCAGGGGACGTTGTGCGAATGCCCATGACGTGCGGTGTCCCACAGGGGTCGGACCTCGGACCCACCCTGTGGAACATCGGCTACAACAGGGCGTTGAGGAGGAGCCTGCCGCCCGGGCTGGGCGTGATTTGTTACGCCGACGACACGCTCGTCACAGCCCGCGGTGGGCCGCTAGAAGAGGCGGCAAGCCTGGCGACCTATGGCACCGAAGAGGTCGTCAGGCGGATCGAGGCGCTGGGGTTGAGGGTCGCCCTGGACAAGACGAAGGCCTTCTTGTTCCATGGGCGCCGTATGAGCCCTCCCATCGACGTCTCGATCACCGTCCACTCGGTTGACATCAGCATCCGGGCCCATATGAGGTATTTGGGCCTAGTGCTCAACGGGCAATGGTGGTTCCGGGAGCATTTCCGCAGGCTCACTCCATGGCTCGTCGGCGCGGCGTCCGCCCTATCGTGGCTTATGCCGAAGTTGGGCGGACCGAGCGCTACGTGCCGACGGCTGTACGCGAGAGTCATCCGGTCGATGGCCCTGTACGGCGCACCGGTGTGGGCGGTGTCTCTGACCGTCCGACTCAGGGCTCTTCTGTGGCGACCACAGAGGGCCATGGTGGTCAGGGCCATACGTGGATACCGCACGGTGGCGACGGAGACAGCGTGCCTGTTGGCCGGGACTCCCCCGTGGGACCTGGAGGCGGAAATGCTCGCCGGTTTGTATCGGCGGGTGACGGGGGTGCAAGCGGAGGGCGGTGTGATCTCTGTGAGGCAGCTCACCGCCTGGCGTGTCGACGCCCGCTGAGACGTTATTGCCCGTTGGGCAGTCCGGCTGGAGCGGCCTCGGTTCGGGGTGCGGATCGTGGAGGCCTTCCGGCCGGTGCTGGTGTAGTGGTTTAATATGTCGGCACGGCGTGCTCTCCTTCCGCATTTTCGTCGTTTGTAACAGGTTTGTAACATATGGTCTTGGTCATGCTCACTGAAGGATCTACTTGCGGTAGCCGCGTGGAGCGGGTCTCTCCCTTCCCTCCATAGTGGTTGAGGGGAGTGATGGCTGCTCTAGTAGTTAACTCGTGATCGGGTGCCGCTTGTGGGATCTGGTCCAGCCATAATCATTTGAATTATATTAAGTATCTTGCAGTTCGAAGGGCATCACACTGGAGCTAGGTCTTACAAAACATGTACACAAATTTATATCTAGTAAGAAGAAAAAAAAAATAAAATAATAGACAAGCCCGCTGAGTTTCTTGCCGGATCTTCTCAGTAGCGGTCGTGTTCCGATCCGGTGGTAGTTTATTTTTATTGGATAATTTAATTTTATTTTGTAAAATTGACAATATGTAAGTGCCCTCTCGGGGTCTATGCATAATAAATGATTTGAATTTGAATTTGAATTCCGACTGGTGCAGGTATTGACGGGGCATGGATGTTTCGCCAAATACCTGCACAAGGTCGTTAAGAGGGAGAATACACCGTCCTGCCACCACTGCGATTGCGACGAGAACACGGCGCAGCATACGCTCGAGATCTGTGCCGCTTGGAGAGAGCAGCGTCGTGAACTTGTCGTAATCATTGGTGCCGAACTGGGACGCGGTTGCAGCCTTCTGCGAGGCAGTAGTCTCGCAGAAGGAGGCGGCGGATCGCTTCCGCGAGGAGCGCAGCCTCGATGAGGTGATCCGCCGCCGGCGACTGGGGCGGCGTAGGCGCGAATACTTGCGCCTCATGCTGCCCTAGACGAGGCCGCGGGTGACGTGACCGGGGAATTAGTCCGTCACCCGCTGAGAGGCCGACCGCATGAGGAAAGACCGACGTCCTCCCCGATGGGTTTACGGTCGATGGGAGGTTACACCAAATAGGGGGTATTTCGTTGGGCCGACCACTGATGTCAAGTGACCCTGCTCCGGTGGTTGGCCCAACGACGAAGGCAACGTGCATCGTGGGTGGGTTGCGGGTGTGCGTGCTTACGCCCCTCTGTCACCCCGGACGGAGTGGTGCGAGGAGCGCCCCGACCGCAACCAACCCCCAAAAACAAAAAAATATATATAAATTTCTTGTGTACGTGGGTATGTCACTGAACTCCTCGTAAACGGCTGGTCCGGTGGTGACAAAAATTTCTGTGTGTTCAAGGGGATTCGAGAATGGCTTAGATTCATAATTGGACCCAGTAGGTGGCGCTGCTATAGATTTCAAGGCGAATTCCATTTATTTTATTTGAACAGAACAACGTTTGTTGGGTCAACTAGTCGATATATAATTACCTACCTTATCCAATGCTTTGCGTGCACAAATTTTGATCTCGATTATTAATTATAGTAGGGGAGCCCAAGCGGGGATTTCGGGATTCACTAAAGCGCGGCAGATTAACATACAGGGAGATACCTTGTACCCGGTTAAGTACCTCCACCAAATATGAGCCCCATATATAAGGCCGCCCGTCCAGGATAAAGGATCAGATTAGTAAAAAAAAATTGATCATCAGAAATTCTTGAGCGCGTCAGATTAAGGTAGGATGAGTTAATTACATGCTAAAAAGTGTATATTACACTAATCTGACAATTTGAGAATGACATAAAAAAGGGGAAGGGCTTCAAAGTTGTAAAAAAAACGTCATCTCGACATTCTCGAGCGTGGCTAATTTTTTTTTTTATTTTAAAGGAAATAATTCAAGGACAACGAAAAATATATAATCTGACAATTTCCATAAGCTGAAGTAACAAAAATTCGTCGATAAAGTTTAATGTGTGCAGCTACGTGATGCCTATTCCCCTCTCCGTGCTTCTATTCCTCTTTCACTCTTTCTCTATCTATTACTCTCTCACTAAGTCCCCACTCTGGTGAGCAAAGTGTAGTGGTACGTGACAATACATCGGAAGTTTCTGGAAATAGCTCCAAATCACATATTCCTGTTTCTGGAGAGTGCTCCAAATCACATGCTACTGTTGATTTCACATCTACTGAGGTGCTGATACATCGACAGACGAGTAAGTGCTAATATGACTTCATATTTATACTATAATAAAATCGTAAAGCGTTACGTCGTGTGGAGTGCCGTTACTCCAGCAAGTGTTATTATTATTATTTTCTTATAAATACAAGTATACTACTTGAAAAACATAACCTTTTTTATTTGCATGCTATTTCCTGAGCTTTTCAATTAATTAAGTTCAATGATTTGCAAAAAATTAAAAAAAAAAAAAATTGTCAGATTAGGCGAATCCCTCTAGATAATTGTCAGATTATGAGACAGCGCGTCTAGGACGTAAAGATGGACCATATATATCTTAATCTGACGCGCTTGAGTATTTCAAAATGACAAATTTTTTTTGCACATTATAATAACGGCCGCGAGTTTGCGTCACATCGAAATCGTCAGATTATTGAATAAGAGCTTTTTTATAATGATTTCTGATGTTTACGCGAGTATTATACATTTTAAATAAAACTACTTTACGGATTTTATCGCATTTGTATTTGATTTTTGATTACCCGACGTATCGAACACTTTACAGCGTTCATGGTCACGGGTGGACTAAGGTGTCTCACGTCCAACAAGTCATCGTTACTGCAGAAAATTTATAATTATCTACCCGATACAGAAATTAGTTATTAATTTTAATGTTCAATTATTACTAACCATAAACAATATAATCTTTTCATATAGAATCATTTTCTTCTTACACTGGCAATAAATTTTGTACTAAAATGTGGGTCAATATTTAATAACTAATTTCTGTATCGGGTAGATAATTATAAATTTTCTGCAGTAACGATGACTTGTTGGACGTGAGACATCTTAGTCCACCTGTGACCATGAATGCTGTAAAGTGTTCGAAACGGCGGGTAATCAAAAATCAAATACAAACGCGATAAAATCCGTAAAGTAGTTTTATTTAAGAGCTTTTTTTTAGATTCACTTAACATTCCCTTAAAAAATCTGACGTGCTCGATTAAGTTTTTTTTTTCATTTTCAACACTTTCGTACGATCACCTCCATCATGCAAATGATCAGATTAACATACGTACAATATTAAAAATACGTCGGATATCGATGCTATCAATATCTGACGCGCTCGAGTATGTCCATGCAACAGTATTTTTTTACATATTTGAAAACCTATAGCCGCTCCCCCCACCGATGAAAAGGTATACACTATATAACATTTTTTTCTTCTTATCATCTAAGCTTTGCAACCCAATAGGTCTCTATGACGCTCGAGTAAATCCCCATTTAGCATCGTGGGCTCCCCTATTATTATATATTATGTCAATGTATTTTCTATCTATTGGGAACGTTATCTTTTATAATGAGAGAATAATATTAAAAAATATATATTGAACCATCCGCTATTAAACTTCACTGGATTACTATCAAGGCTAATCTGAAATCTCTCTGAAAATTTTATTAAAAACAATCCAGCCGTTTAGGAATAGATAGCGAACAACATATACACATTGATTTAATATATATAAATTTCAATTTCAAAAGTGATTTTAATCAGAATGAAATATGAGACATTATTATTAATATGATATCACAAAATCGTTTTAAAATATTATTTAAAAGCATACATTTTAATACATCATTTTTTTTTGGGGTTGGGTTACGGTCGTCGCACTCCTCGCCCGGCTCCGTCCGGGGCGACAGAGGGGCATAAGTACGCACACCCGTAACCCATCCGTATAGCAGGTCGCCTTCGTTGTTGGGCTGACCACCGGTGCAGAGTTCCTTGACTTCAGTCGTCGAACCGACGGAATACCCCGAGGGAGTACCCTCTCCCATGAACGTCCCCTACTGGGACACTGATCGTCGTCGCCATCGATCGTAATGCCATAAGTTGCCCAAGAATGCGCTTTTGCTCATTGGTCAGGTAATCTCTCAGCTAGTTTTTACGACTCCTGGCAAGGGCAACACGGGCAAGTAAATAGTGGCGACATATTGCATTTTAACCCTTCTCTATACAAATAAAAATAAACATTCTAAAAGAGAGAGATATAAAAATAACATCTTCAAACGAATGGAGTTATGTTTCATGGTGTTAATAATAAAATGAAAACTATTTTAACTACCATTTACGAATTATACTTATTCAAAAATCAATTGTATTAAACTAGACAAAACGTATCCATTTAATGGTTTTAATAAGCATCAATTTAATCAATAAACATTAACAGAAAAAAAAGTTCGATAATACACTGAAAACCTAAACAATTCTATATATATTTCTAAGCAACAAAAAGTGTTAATCGCACAAACGATCATGTGGCAAGACCCTTGAAGGTCTACAATAATGTAAAACGGTACTACAATGAAACTTGGTCGATCGACACGGAATAAAACCACACGCGATACGGGAATCCGTTTCAAATGACTGTTTTCCATTGATATCAACAGAATATAGATTATGGATCCATTTCTAAGTTCTTTTGAATAGAGTAATAATTACAGTATTATATTTAGGATGTTCTTAATGTCCAATAATAATAAAGAAAATGCATTATTTTGTGACGAACAAAAGCAAATGGTGTTAGATATAGTATTACATATTTCAACAGTCTTAAATCTATAGTTACGTTAATATTAATAAAATTGAAGGGTTTATAATATCAAGGTAATGTGCTTTTTCACGCTGATATGCTTATTTGCACGTTACCTATGCCTAAAAACTGGTTTAAAAAGTTTTTGTCTGCCTCTCTGTCTGTTTGTTTTGGGTAATCTGATTGACTGATTTTGATAAAATTTTACTACAGGTTAACTATCTATATAGGGAATAACTTGGTTATATTTTATCCCGGTATTCCCACGAACAGAAACCATACTGTTAAGGCGACTGAAACCAAAGCGAAGCGAGGGCGAGTTGCTATAGTTTTATAAAAATAAGACGCTATGTGGGGCTACGAATAATATCAACTTTAATATTGCTCGTGGGTATCAAAAAATATGACTAAGAGCTTTACATTAACCTGGATCAACTATTTGATCACTCAATTGGTCAACAATTACATGCTTAAGATTCCTAAAGATTGATCTGAGACTATAAAATTATCATAATTTTTTTTGCAATACATATAACTAGCTGACCCGGCGAACTTCGTAACAGCCTTCGCCTAACAGTCGATTTTTAAATTATTAGTTTTTTTTTAATACTTATTCTGCTATTCGGGATGCAGGGTCAGCTGGTAAAATAAAAAAAGAAAGTTAATAAGTCAAGAATTATATTATGTCAAAAACTTAAAATATATACACGATACTAACGTCACTCAAGTGTTTTCCCTTCCCGGCACCTCTCCACTAACACTTGAACTTTATGGTCTAGTGTTAAAGTTCAAATTTACTTTTAAGTATTATTGCAAATTGTTTGTAGTATAGAAAAGTGTTGATTTTAGACCTTTTTAGGCAATTTTTGAAATTTTACTCTGCGTGAGAACCATTCTCGTACTTCAAGGGATATTCTACAAAACGAATTAGCAAAATCGGTTCAGCTGTTCTCGAGATTTGCGCCTAGCAACACATGCCGTGGTTCATTTTTATATTATAGATGAAGGATGAATACATATTACGTTGACTCCAATCAATTGGGATACGATCAAAGTGCAATACACAAGTATTATTTAGATTTGTAAAAACAAAAAACTCTTTGATTCATTAAGATTATAAATAAAGTAATAATAAAAACTCGACTGTAGTGCAAAAACTACACAAATTGAATAATATTTGAACCCCGAAAATACAAAATTACCCATAAATATTGAGAAAACTAGAATTTCGTTGTAATACGGCCTACTATTTATGTACGCGCAGAGTTATCCTGCAGTAATCCATCACTCCATAAGATCATAACTCACAACACTGCTAACATCACTGCATAATCCCACACTCGACATAGAAAGTCAGTACTTCTTTAAGTTCACTATCAGAGGTGTTTTTTTAAAGGCACTAAGAAAATAATCCTTGTATTGCGGGTGATTTTACAAACATGTTATTAACGGACACAAATTACATCCAGACTCAGAATCACAATTTGTGGATCGCACAAAGAAAGCCTACATGGGATTCGATCCTGGCACAGTAAGTTGGTTCAAAAAAACAAATGTACTTACTCAGTTAGTTCCTTGATATTATTTACATGTGATGACTTACGGCATAGAAACGTGGTCCCTAAATGTAGACCTCATAAAAAGGCTCAAAGTCGCTCAGCGTGCTATGGAACGGGCTATGCCCGGGATTTCTCTGCGAGATAGAATCCGAAATACGAAAATCCGCAGAAGAACGGGTGTAACCGACATAGCACGAAGAATTAGCACGCTGAAGTGGCAACGCGCAGGCCACATCGCTCGACGAACCGACAACTGCTGGAGAAGAAAGGTTCTCGAGTGGCGACCACGTATTGGACGATGCAGTGTAGGACGCCCCTCCACTAGGTGTATCGACGACCTGGTGAAAATAGCAATTTTCACCAGGTCGCCCGCCCAGCGACGCCCAGCAGGGCGTCGTTGGATGCAGGCGGTACAGGACCGCACTTTATTTCATAACATGATAGGCTGAAATGATGATGATGATTTACATGTAGTTAGCACTAGCTATTCAAATTACGAGTGTACAGCCTGTGACGCTAATACACATTTAATGGCGGCGTGTATGTATAATATGCGCTGTTGCCACACTTCTAAGAGAACCACGTTCATAAATTAAACAGCTTGTAAATTACAAATCAGTGGTTATTATAAACAAATTTATAACCATGCTTAAACGTTATGAATAATTTGAAATTATAATCAAGTAAAACGTCTAATTAAAATTTAATTTCCCCCTAAAGTTTCGTTAAAATATAAATGTTACGAGGCTCAACGTTCAAAACAAATAACTCTTTGATGTTGTGTTTGATAATAATCCTGAATTATGTACTAAATGAGAAAGCTAATAAATATTTATTACGTAATAGTAAATAGACGAAGCATTCATAGCCAATTAAGGCTACTAATCGGTAAATAATAGTATCATTAAATAAACTAGAACGATGTTTCTGAAGAATACATAATGATAACCAATTCTGAATCTTCTTTCATTTAAGATACTTTGCAGCTTTTGTGTACTCAATCTTCTATCTTTATATACATCTATATAGTTAACAGATTTACGCCTTTATTCTATAAAATTTTAGTAGAAGAAAATAATATTTTGCTACACAATTATTATTCACACCAGCAATTTAAATTTCTGCAATATTGTTTATTCCGACTCATCAAGAATAGATAAATGATTGGCATTTTGTTAGAAGATATATTTCTCCACATATTTAAATTTAATCTAGAATAAATATTATAATATTAGGCATGTACCTTATATACAATAGGAGTTAAATTAAGCCACAAGACTTGGTTGGCGCAATGAGTTACTGACGGGATTTGTTCCGAGTTTTCATTTTCGATTTATTTCCTTATCTGCTTAGATTAAGATATCCTTTGAATGAAAGGGGTTGCAAAATGTACTACGTATCTCACTTAACGAGATAGATTTTATCCTAGACTACCACAATAGACTATTTTTAGCGTAAAAACGTATTTCAAGTAATCAAAACTAACGATACAACTAATTTTACTTTTATATATTCATTACACCAAATAGAATTTAGTTATTTGAATATGTCTAAATAAGAAATACGGAATCTGCAGAAGAACGGGTGTAACTGACATAGCACGAAGAATTAGCACGCTGAAGTGGCAATGGGCAGGCCACATCGCTCGACGAACCGACGACCGCTGGGGAAGAAAGATTCTCGAGTGGCGACCACGTATTGGACGACAGGCAGTGTAGGACACCCCGCCACTAGGTGGACCGACGACCTGGTGAAAGTTGCTGGGCGTCGTTAGATGCAGGCGGTTCAGGACCGCACTTTGTGGTGTAACATGAGGGAAGCCTACGTCCAGCAATGGACGGCGATAGGCTGAAATGATGATGATGATGAAATAAGAAAATACTAATGTAACCAATATTTCTCAGTGTGGTCGCGTTCTGATCCGGTGGTAGTATATTACATTTCTTAGGTTTAAATTAATAAATTGTCATAATAAACTCATTTGCAAAAAAAACGGGCGGTTTTGATTTTCATTCATATTTAAAAAGATACAATACCAAAAAGGTTTCAATCGTTTGTACACGTTACTGGCCGGTTTTAAAAATGCTGTGGTATTTAAAAAAGTACGTTCTAAATTCAATTTTTCATTTGATGTTCATTTTTACAGAAAACCCCTTTTTATCCTACATTTTTGGCGCGAAGTTCCAGAAGTTAACATCGACTTTCATAACTTTTATTCAATTTTTATCGATTAATTTCATATCCTTGACTGTCAAAGCTTTATTTAATGCTGTTTGGCTGTATCAAAAATGGTAGATAAAGTGGTAAAAGCTACCAAAATTATCGCGCTGCTTGAAGAGGGTTGCAGCCAATGTTTCGTGGCTAGGAGGCTAAATGTTAGTCGCTCGACAGTCCAAAGGACCTGGCAGCGATATCAGGAGACTGGTTCCGTCGAGAGAAGGCCTGGTTCTGGAAGAAAACCATGTACCCAACCACGGGATGATCGTTTTCTTGTGAGTCGCGCATTGAGAAATCGCAAATCTTCGTATGTGGATCTTAAGAACAACCTCCAAGAAGTAAGAAATGTGCATATTAGTCTATGGACGGTCAGGAGGAGGCTTCTCGCTGCCAATATACGCAGTCACCGCCCGGCCCGCGGCCCCAAATTACTCCGTGAGCACAGAGTTCACAGGCTTAGGTTCGCTAGAAATTGTGAATCATGGACTCAAGACGATTGGAATAGGGTTTTGTTCTCTGATGAAGCCAGGATATCTCTGTTCGGTGAAGATCGACGTCGGCGAGTGCTAAGAAGACAAGGAGAACGCTTTGCAGAGGCATATTTCGAAGAAATCACACCTTATGGTGGGGGCTCTGTTATGTTTTGGGCAGGAATAAATTCAATGGATCGTACAGAGTTAGTCTTCATTGAAAACGGCTCACTGACTGGGCATCGATACATAACGGAAGTTCTAATTTCTCATGCACAACCCGCATTGGCCGCTCTAGGTGAAGACTCGATTTTTATGGACGACAATGCTCGCGCCCACCGATCCCGCGATGTTAATGCGTATGTGCAAGAGGTCGGCATTCGTCGTTTGGATTGGCCAGCTCGAAGTCCCGACCTCAATCCCATAGAGCATGTCTGGGACGTTCTGAAACGGCGTGTGAGATCAGTACACCCGGCTCCGCAGACCATCAGAGAGCTGAAGAATGTGATTACTGCGGAGTGGGAACGTATTCCGCAAGCAAGTATCCGGGATATACTCGCTAGCATGCCCAGACGAATTCAAGCTGTGATTTTAGCTAGAGGGGGTCACACTCGATACTAAACATTTATCTGCTTTTACTTTATTAAAGAAAAACAAACAAAAAAACTTTTTTATTTTTACTTCATGAGCATATGCACTACTAGCGAATATACACTACTAGCGAGGTTTAGCATTATTTCCCATAAATTGTATCTAAATTTTATGAAATACTGATGAAAACGATTATTTTCTTATTAATTTAGCAAATTGTGTGGATAAAACTACCTATAATTATCAAACAAAGAAATATTAACATTTGAAATGGTTCATTGCTTAGGTGCCCGTTTTTTTTGCAAATGAGTGTATAATAATAACTGTAAATTTAATATTTAATCATTAATGACCAATATATTTTTTTCACGTACGAGTAGAATCATTTTCTTTTGCGGATACGTCAATAAATTTTTATCAAAATATGGGTCAACGTTTAATAACTAATTGGAGGTTTCGGAGCGAATATGAAAATGTCACTCTCTTGAGTTATATGTATTTCCACACTGCCGTGTGGTGACGGGTATTCTTACTACGTCACCATCCTCTTTCTCAATCGTGGGTGCCATAAAAGACAACTAAGGGGTTAAATATTGCGCCTGATATCGCCCTAGCAGAGGCTGCGGGTGATCGGACCGGGGATTTAGCCCGACATCCGCGGAAAGGTTAGCCTCGTAAGGGCAATCGGCGTCCCAGTAGGGGACGTTGATGGGAGAGGGTACTCCCTCCCTCGGGGTATTCCGTCGGCTCGATCACTGAAGTCAAGGAACTCTGAACCGGTGGTCGGACCAACGACGAAGGCGACGTGCTATACGGGTGGGTTTACGGGTGTGCGTGCTTACGCCCCTCTGTCGGGCGAGGAGTGCGCCGACCGTAACCCAGCCTAAAAAAAGGGGTATGCAAAATGCATTTAACATTTATGTAAGAGAAGGATAACTCGAAATAAAACCCTGTACCACGGCTGACCAACGTAGTATAGTAGCTCAATTTCCTTTCCGTTATGGAGGAGGCTCGAATACCAAGCATGTAGGAGCATTGATTGGTGTAGAATTTGCCTTCTCTTGCATAAGTATGGTCTGAATTTTTTTTTTTCGACAATACATGTACTTAGAAAATAATGTTTGTATTATGGGGAAATTTACAAAAATAATTATCGGGCACATCGCTCCTTGAATGCAAGAGGGCCACAAATAAAAAATTGTAAAAAATAGGTTTTTTGCAAAAATGAGCTCTACATCGCTGATACTATAGAGTCTATTTAAAACACCCATGATTTTCGCTAACTTTGACACCAAAACACTCAAACGTCTGTTTTGAATTAAGCCGTTTGGCGCGCTAACATTAATGCAAGATTGCCATTTTGTTAACTGTGACCCAGAACTCGAAAAGAACGTACGTAGTTTTCTTGCAAAACAGCCACTTTCCAAAAAAATATCTCATATTTATCATAGTTTTCACTGCAATGGTACCACATGCCGGCATCCGTCCGTTTTTCATTCCAATTTCAGGTACATTTCTTTATAATTTATAATACAAAGATGCCATATTTTAAAATGTGTCTCTTTTGCATTTCAATTTATGTAAGATTATTTATTGTTTATAATACAAAAATACTATATTTTAAAATCTGTCCATTTTGCATTATTACTTATGATACAAAAAGAGCCTTATTTTAACTTGAGTCCATATTGTATTCTATTTTTTTTTAACTATTTTTAATTTATATTACAAGAGTACCATATTTTAAGATCTGGACATGTTTATGATTTACAATGCATATCCACAAGGTGAGGTTTCCAGTTTTTCATACATTTCCAAATTAAATCTGCTGAACTTTACGATCACTGAATTGGGTACAAATAAAACAAGTTGCTACGTATGCCATGAATGAGAAGGAGCACGAGGTCTCAATGAGAATGAGAATGATTTTCATGTAGTTGTTTATAGTGATAATTGCTGTGGCCAACAGAAAAATAAGTTTATGTTAAGTTCCTATAAATATGCTTTCAATAATGTACCAAAATTGCGAAGTATCACTCATAAATTTCTCACAAAAGAGCACACACAAAATGAGGGTGATGCCGCACACTGCTTAATTCAGAGGAATATTTCAAGAGCATTGAATTCTTCCTCTATATACCTACCTGCCGGATCAATATGTGACTCTAATTAAAACTGCAAGAAAGGCAAACCTTTTGCAGTTCATGAGCTTACGCATGAATTTTTTTTGGATTTAAAACAACTGGCTGTTGGTAACTAAACAACATCTGAAGATGGAGAAAAAGTTAAATGGCCTGACACAAAAGTAGAATGAGATCATAAAATTTTTTTTTTTAAGACTTCTTATGATAGTGAAGAGTTCAAATTGGTGTTCTCATTTACAAAAAAAAATATCCATAACATAGTACTTAAAAAATTGTATAACCAATATCTGAAACGAAAAAACAGAGTATACTTAAACTTATAGAAAAAAAAATGTTGTTCAGGTAAACCATCCAAATAGGTTGGTTAAGACTATACCTATATTTAAGATTTATATTTTTTAAATATTGACATATAAAAATTTGTATTTATAAATTTCGAATTATTTGTTTATGTCATTTGTTAATTATATGTGCAAAGGGCTCTATAGATGGCGACTCTAAAATTACTAGATCGCGCTATGGTTTCATTGTAAATCTTAATATAAATATGTTCAGAATTGTTTTTTTTTGTGTGAATCGTTTGT
This sequence comes from Lymantria dispar, assembly GCA_032191425.1. Lineage (NCBI taxonomy): Eukaryota > Metazoa > Arthropoda > Insecta > Lepidoptera > Erebidae > Lymantria > Lymantria dispar. Next base: position 16,062,009 of record CM063459.1, read on the forward strand.
GGAATACAGAATATATACGTTATACCTGTGTCTTATTTCACGCCTCGGACCTAGAACTAGTACATGGTCCTTTGAGCCGAATTACCGGAAGTGTTCGCGGTAGTTGGTGTCCGTCAGTGTCGTTACCGGGTAGTAGCGACTAGTGTTGCTCGAGCCCTACGCGTTCCTGTTGGACGGTGAATTGCTGTCCAAAGCATTCCCACAGTCGGGCGTTGTTAAAACGTCGCTGTTGGGTATTGCCGGGTTGTAATACCCGGAGGAGGAAGGCGCAAGGAGGACGACCTGTTGGCAGAGCTGCAACACAAGGCCAGTTCGCCCGGTGGAAGACCGCTTGCCAAAACATTGTAGCAGTGAGTGCAGTATTCGCCTTTATTTTGGTTTAGCCTTTAGTTAATTAAGAAAAATGGAAGCGTTGCTTAATCTTCAAGAAGATATCCGTAGCAATATGATTCATTCAAAAACAAACTTTATGAAATCCCTGAAGGAAAGATTAACTGATTCTTATATTGGAACTCGTTTAGATAATTTAGATAAACAGTGGAATTTATTTTTGGATAATCACTCTATGATAATGAAAACTGGGAAGAGAGATGAAATACATAAATCGGATTATTATAAAAATGATGTATATGAGAGTGTCGAGGAATTTTACGTGCAATTCAAAAGTGAACTAAAAGAACTGTTAGCTCGTAGCATTTCTAAGATATTATCGGCAGATTTGCAGTCATGTTGTCACAAGGAAAATGTAGTTAGCAGAGTCAAGTTGCCGGAAATAAAGATTCCTACATTTTCGGGCAAATATACAGAGTGGCAAACCTTTAGAGACTTATTTTTAGGGTTAGTTCACGAAAATAACTTCCTGGACGATGCTCAAAGATTTTTCTATTTAAAGGGGCACTTGACCGGGGAAGCAGAGCAATTGTTACGGAATATAAGTGCTAAACTAGACACGGAGACGAGAAAAGCGTGGGAACTAAAGGTGACATCTGAACCGACTAATGAACTGTCCACGTTTGAACAATTTTCAGAATTCTTGACAAGTCGTTTCAGAGGTCTAGAGAATTTAGGACCCAAGCCTCGTTATGAAAACAAATTTAATAATAAGTCGTTTCATATTGTTAAAAATAAGAATCTCGATTCGTGTGCGTATTGTGCTGTTGATCATAAAATAACGTCTTGCAAATCGTTTAGAAAGGAATTGAATGAATCTAGGCGCGACTTCGTCATGGATAAAAAAATTATGTTTTATATGTTTAAATAGCAACCATTCTGGCAAGCATTGTAAGAACACTGTCCGGTGTCAGGTGTGCAAACATCGTCATCATTCTTTATTACACCCTAGTGGTGTTTCTGGGTCTGTAGATGAGGATATGGTTCACCAAAAGCCCTCATCGTCTAGTATGGTAAGGGAGGAAGCTGCTTCAAGCAGTTATAAGAATACCGTGCAAGCGGAGGGGTCTAAAGAGCCACTAATGTCGTGTCTTTCGACAGGGAACTGTAGTAAAACGGTTTTATTAACTACAGCTGTCGTGCAAGATGAGTCGAAAGACGGAACAGTTAGGCAAGTTAGGGCTTTATTAGACCAAGGATCACAAGGATCCTTTATAACTGAAGGTATAGTTCAGTATTTAGGTTTACGCAAGAATGCGGTTAAGCACACTGTAACAGGTGTTGGTGGGGAGAGAAGTGTGACTTCAAAGTCCACTGTTAATCTCAATATAAGATCGAGACTTGATCCACAGTTTAAAGTTACGGTAAAGGCTTACGTCTTAAAATCGGTCACTTCCCTTCTCCCAGTTACAAAAGTAACTGAAGTGGAATGGGTAAACGTGGCTCTCGGGGATTTGGCTGATCCGGAGTACCACACACCTTATTTTGTTAGGTGCTGAGGTATACAGCCAAATCATCAGACAAGGCATTAGGTGGAATGCAAGTGGATCACTCGTAGCCCAAGACACGGCTTTGGTGTGGATATTATCTGGAAGCTGTGAGGTAGATTCTTCCACAATTATATATTCTCACTGTGACGGATACACGCGGCCCGGAGATCCGCCAGCTCCCGGGACCACCAGTGGACCCCCCTCCTCGGGGGCAGACGCCGTACCCGGGGCATGGCCGCATCGCAGATCTGCGTCAACGCACTGCGGATGCGGCCAGCCTCGGCGTCCACCCCGTCCGACTGGTGGGCAGAGGACAGCCACGAGTATACGATGGCTGTCTCCGCCAGCTGGTCCCGGTCTAAGCGACCCACAGCCCATCGCGGGAACGCAGGATGTGACACAGTCAAGTTTATAAAGCCAGAAAGCAAGCCAGATCCCTCTACAAGATGCAGGAGTTTATAAACTTGACTGTGACTGTGGTCTCTCTTATATTGGGCAAACAAAGAGATCCATAAGAACTCGGGTCAAAGAACACATAGCTGATGTAAAGCACCGCCGTCACACTAAGTCTGCAGTCTGTGAACATAGTCAGGACCGCTCCCACCATAACATTAGGTTTGATAAACCTCAAGTCCTCGCAAAGGAACACCGATACCTGCCTAGAATGGTACGCGAGGCTATTGAAATCAAAAAACACAAAAATTTCAATAGAGAGGATGGCTGGGTATTAACCATCAAGCTGGGATCTTGTTATAAACATAATTAAAAATAAATCCAAAGAGACCACCACAAGACTGCATGATACTGTGAGCACTTATTGTATAGATTTGACCCACAATAATAATAGTTAAAGATATTTTTATAAATCAAAAATCTTTTAGTAAGACAAAGTAAGCCGCATCTAAAATTAAAATTCAATATTAATTTAGCATCATGTCCCCTGAGTTTTCTTGCCGGATCTTTCTCAGTGTGGCCGCTTTCCGATCCGGTGGTAGTATATTAGTTTTGTTAGTTTTAAATCAACAAATTGTAACAATAATTGCTACAAATTTAATAATTAATAATTACTAACCATAAACAATATAATTTTTTCATATAGAATCATTTTCTTCTTACACTTAATATAAATATGTTCAGAATTGTTTCTTTTGTGTGAATCGTTTGTGGAATACAGAATATATACAAGTATACGTTATACCTGTGTCTTATTTCACGCCTCGGACCTAGAACGTCGTACAAATGTCATACCTAAATATGTATTACAAAAGTTTTTACAAAAGTCTTTAATTTTTATTTTACGTTTGTATAAATTTATAATGAAGTTTATAATTTATTGTGGTAATTTAAGATTTTATACAACAATTCATAAGACTTAATAGATAAATAATTGTTATTAGACTTTTAAATGTTACTTTTGATTTCTTACAAAGAGTACAAGTACTGTAATTTTGATATCTATATACTGTGATTTAATTATAAGTAAAAAAGTTACTTTGTTTATAGTTGTTTAAGAAATTATGAATAGATTATATCTAATGATATCTGATGTTTACGCGAGTACTACACATTGTAAATAAAACTACTTTTACGGATTATATCGCGTTTGTATTTGATTTATGATTGCCCGACGTTTCGAACACTTTGCAGCATTCATGGTCACGGGTGGACTAAGGTGTCTCACGTCCAACAAGTAATCGTTATTACAGACATTTACAATTATCTACCCGATACAGAAAAAGATTATATCTAATTTCATTAAAGACTGAACAGATTTTTCTATGTTAGTTATACTGATACATGTGCGTGTCAGTGTTAGAATATTTGTTTTGATTTTTGATGAATGTCTAATTGTCTGTTATTCTATGCTTATTTTTAGTTTACTTGAAAAAAAAATTTTCTATACCTTTATGGGATCGGTTGATTTTTAAGTTGTGTTAATTATGCCAATATTGAAGAAATGACTGATATGTTTTTGCCATTTCGTTACCAAATTACTGTAATTAGAAAGTTCCTAAAGCCAAAGTTAATGAGTTCCTATCTTATTTGGGTAATATTTCTTAGCTAATATTGAATTAGAAAATATTTTATTTTGAAGATTTATATTTTAAAATATAATAATATAATAATTACAATGATTCTGTAATAATAAAAAACACAAATAAATGTTTTTAAAGAATTCAAACAAATGCTTACAATATTATGTAGATCTTAATTTTATAATAATTTATCTAATTTTTATATTTTAGAAAAAATTAATGATTGTTGGAAATAATTCTTTGTTTTTCCTATTTTTATGTTCTTTTTCCATTAATAGCGATTTTTCAAAACTAATTTGAAAGAAATAACTTTTTTTGCGATAGGTTCCTAGTCCCTTTTACTGAGCCACTATGGCTGTGCTGCATTTTCTTAAAAAAAAAACAAACATTTTACTATGTCTCTGCCCATATGAGATAGTTAAATATTTTATGTATAATTTAAAAACTGTTTGACTGTTTATTAAGAACTGTTCACTGTTTATTAAGAAATATTAATAAAACAATTTATTTTTATAAATATTTTATTTTTGGAATATTTTTCTAGAATAATAGTCAGATTTATGAAAGCAAAAGGGACTTATCTACATTTTTAAGAGTGAATTTAATAGTTTTCAATATACTTACAATTAAACACCCATGACGTGCGGTGTCCCACAGGGGTCGGTCCTCGGACCCACCCTGTGGAACATCGGCTACGACTGGGCGTTGAGGGCGAGCCTCCCGCCCGGGCTGGGCGTGATTTGTTACGCCGACGACACGCTCGTCACAGCCCGCGGTGGGACGCTAGAAGAGGCGGCAAGCCTGGCGACTCTAGGCACCGAAGAGATCGTCAGGCGGATCGGGGCGCTGGGGTTGAGGTTCGCCCTGGACAAGACGGAGGCCCTCTTGTTCCACGGGCGCCGTATGAGCCGTCCCATCGGCGTCTCGATCACCGTCCATTCGGTTGAGATCAGCATCCGGGCCCATATGAGGTACTTGTGCCTGGTGCTCGACGGGCAATGGTGGTTCCGGGAGCATTTCCGCAGGCTCGCTCCACGGCTCGTCGGCGCAGTCCGCCCTATCGTGGCTTATGCCGAACATGGGCGGACCGAGCGCTACGTGCCGACGGCTGTACGCGGGGGTCATCCGGTCGATGGCTCTGTACGGCGCACCGGTGTGGGCGGAGTCCCCGACCGTCCGACTCAGGGCTCTTCTGTGGCGACCACAGAGGGCCATGGCGGTCAGGGCCATCCGCGGATACCGCACGGTGGCGACGGAGGCAGCGTGCCTACTGGCCGGGACTCCCCCATGGGACCTGGAGGCGAAAATGCTCGCCGGATTGTATTGGCGGGTGATGGGGGTGCGAGCGAAGGCTGGGCGGGTCTCGTTGAGGGCGCTCACCGCCTGGCGCGTCGACGCCCGCCGAGACGTCATGCCCATTGGGCAGTCCGGCTGGAGAGGCCTCGGTTCGGGGTGCGAACCGTGGAGGCCTTCCGGCCGGTGCTGATGCAGTGGTTGGAGAGGCGGCGCGGGGTGCTCTCCTTCCGACTGGTGCAGGTTTTGACGGGGCATGGGTGCTTCGCCAAATACCTGCACAAGGTCGTTAGGAGAGAGAGTACACCGTACTGCCACCACTGCGATTACGACGAGGACACGGCGCGGCATACGCTCGGGGCCTGCGCCGCTTGGGCAGCGCAGCGCTGTGAACTCGTCGCAATCATCGGTGCCGACCTGACGCTGCCGGTCGGCGGCGTCAGGAATTGAGACGCGGTCGCAGCCTTCTGCGAGGCAGTGATCTCGCAGAAGGAGGCGGCGGATCGCCTGCGCGAGGAGCGCAGCCTCGATGAGGCCATCCGCCGCCGGCGACTGGGGCGGCGTAGGCGCGAATACTTGCGCCTCATGCTGCCCTAGCCGAGGCCGCGGTTGACGTGACCGGGGAATTAGTCCATCACCCGCCGAGAGGCCAACCGCGTGAGGAAAGACCGACGCCCTCCCCGAGGGGGGGACGTCGGTCGATGGGAGGGTACTCCAAGTAGGGGATATTCCGTCGGGTTGACCACTGATGACAAGTAACCCTGCTCCGGTGGTCGGCCCAACGACGAAGGCAACGTGCATCGTGGGTAGGTTGCGGGTGTGCATGCTTACGCCCTTCTGTCGCTTCGGACGGAGTGGTGCGAGGAGCGCGCCGACCGCAACCCACCCCAAAAAAAAAAGAAATACTTATAATTAGAAAAGATGCAGCAACATACCACTTTTCGAGTGATATATAATACACTTTTTTAAAAAAACTACATGTTTTTTTACAAAAAAGCCTTTAAGAATTTTTATTTCTGCTGTACTATAAAAACGTGGATTTATGTTTTGTGACGCTCTTGCATTCAAGGAGCGACATATTAGCCATTCAGATTGAGAACAACAATATGTGGAATGCACAAAGTGTTGTCCTGCGTGGGATTCAAACCTGCGACACTGGCACTATTGGTCGGTATTTAACCACTACGCCATCTGTTCAGTCAATTATATCCCTCAGTCGATTTTTACGACCCCCAGGAAGGGTGAAAATTAGAGATCAAATTTGATTAATACTTGTTTTCATATTAAATTAAAAATTAGAATAGAACTACATTTGTATTTGATTTATGATTGATTTATGATTTAATATATAATTTTGTATTTAATTTAAGATGTCTGACGTCAGATATCTTAGTACGGCCGTAACCAGGAATGTCGTAAAATGTTCGAAACGTCGGGCAATCATAAATCAAATACAAACGCGATAAAATCCGTAAAATTAGTTTTATTTACAATGTATTGTGCTCGTGTAAACATCAGAAATCATTATAAAAATTTTAACAAATAAATACTTTTGTATTTTAGCGACTAATGAGGCATATTCAGAAAATCAGTCCTTCAGAGATAAATATTTCTCTCTTATTAAAGAAGCTGGCTAACTTGTCAATGCAGACTCAAAACTACTGAAGTTAAAAACATGAAATTTTGATATTAGAGTCTTTAAAACGTAGAGATTAACTAAAGAAGGATGTTATGAAATTCAAACGCAAAAGGGGCATGAGGACAATAGTAAATTTTGTATGGGAAGAAAAAAATACTATCCACTGTCTTCAAACTAAGTGCAAATACTCTTCGGTAAAACTAAATAAATACATTGAAGGATTCAGGATCTTCGGAATAGGCACGATTACAAATAATGTGACGTCTACAATGATTAAGCGATATATTGGGTCTGAGAACTAAATGGAACAATTTGTACTTATAAATAATTTAACATACCCACATATATATTGAGGATCTTCTCGTCCAATATACCTCAAGTTTATGACCAGTGTGTGTTACCAGTGATGACTTACAGCACGCAAACGTAGTCCCTAAATGTAAGCCTCATAAAAAGGCTCAAAGTCGCTAAGCGTGCTATGGAACGGGTTATGCTCGGGATTTCTTTCCGAGATAGAATACGGAATACTGAAATCCATAGAGGAATGGGTGTAACTGATATAGCACGAAGAATTAACACGCTGAAGTGGCAATGGACAGGCCACATAGCTCGACGAAACGACAACCACTAGGGAAGAAACGGTCTCGAGTGGCGACCACGTATCGAATGACGTAGTGTAGGACGCTCTCCCAATAGGTGGACCGACGACCCGGTGAAAGTTGCTGGGCATCGTTGGATACAGGCGGCACAGGACCGCACTTTGTGGCGTAACATAAGGGAGGCTTACGTCCAGCAGTGGACGACGATAGGCTGAAATAATGATGATGATGACATTTGTATTTATACTGACCTTACATTCCTACATGTACAGAATATAATATCGGCATGATATTCCATATGAATTTCTTTGCCATGCAATGTTTATGACTAGTGTTACCCAAAAAAAAAAAGTCTTGGTCTTGATCTTGCGAGAAATGCGAGATCAAGTCTGGCCCAAGACTGAGCCTGCAAGAGTCTCGCGTCTTGCATTTAAGTCAAATCACCATTTCAGCTTATATACGTCCAACTGTTGAGCTCCTGTCTTCTACATAATAGGAGAGAAATTGACCTACTATACCACGGTGATCGGCCGTGTTGGTACAGGATTTCATGTCAAGTTTTCCTTCTCTTGTACCGATGTTATATACCTATATATTATAGCCCTTAGTCGTCCTTTACGACACTCACGGGTAATTTGGGTGTTGACTTTTTAGAATTACCCTTTGGAAAGGCTTAAAGACAAAAATACCATAATCGTCACCCTGTTATTTAGTCTTGATAAGATTATATATATATATATATATATATATATATATATATATATATATAATCTGTTTATTCATTAGCCCAACGATGTCCACTGTTGGACATAGAACATAGAAATATGCCTACAATTACTACAATTAAGCTACATAAATAACACCCAGACTCGGCAAAATAATTATTATTCGTAGATCGTTACGCGTACATAAAGATCGTAATATAATAATGTGAAAGATAAGTAAAACTACTAGAAATAAAATCCTATACCAACATGTCTGACCGTCGTGGTATAGTAGGTCAATTTTCTCCTACTGGGAGGAAGATTAAGTCCAGCAGTGGCACTTTTATGAACTGAGACGATGACGACGAATATCATATATTTGGTGACCCTCTTCATAGGTATATTATTAAAAACTATTATTATCTATACTACTACTTTTCATAAATCTGGAGAAATTGTTTATTTGAACGCCCTAATGTTAGAAAATATTCCAAAAGAATGTTATTTTGTCAGATAGTCTGTTTATCCAGAAAAGTTTTAGGCTCTAATACATAACACTGCGACGTACATATTGGTAAATTGGTTTGTAGCAGTGTCTATAAAAGCTAACAAATCGGACAAAATTTTAAAGCTGTTAAGCGTTCTCCGTAGTAGCCGTTGTTACGGCAGCTACCTACTTAGATAACAAAAATTGTGATTAAAATAGGTATGTTATGGATATTATAAATGGTGATATTATTTATAATGCCAGGGGGTGATATGTTTATTTAAACAAAATAATAGCATTATATGGCTATCCATATAATGTTATTATTTATATACTTACCTATGTAAGTCCAGTAAGCGAAGCTGTTGGAACAGCTAGTATTAAATATATCTAGAGGTAGGTAGGTAGAATTGTAAGTATTAAAATCGTCATTAACACATTCATTTTTATAGCGCAACTATTAGGCATGGCGGATATTGTTAACTTGAAGGGGAATATAAACACTCCCATTTATTATAAAATATATTTAAAATGACATAAAATTTGGTGTATCAACTGCCCCGTGTGGTGACAGCTTAAGAAAAGAGGGTCGAAATTCCTTCCACTGCCATAGGAGTAGTAACACTGTCTAATGTAACACCAGGGGAATAGGAGAGTAATTTTGCCCACTGGTAAGGGTTATATTCAATGGTGGACTATAGGTTAGCAGATGGATAGATAGGATAGATGATATTTCATTAATTTAGTTCGATTTTTCCTTGCCATGATAAATGACTGTTACGTTATTCCAACTGCAAGACTTGCAAGACTTTGCGAGACTCTTGCTGCAAGACCAAGACCAAGACTCGAGTGCGCAATACCAAGACCAAGATGAGACCAGGTGTGATGTCGCAAGACCAAGACCAAGACTAGTCTAAGTCTCGTCTTGGTCTTGCATTTGGGCAAGACTATTTATGATACATAAATTAGTGGGTGCTTGTCGAGCGTTTTTTTTTATATTGATACAAATTACCTCGTCACTTTCATTCTTGTTATCCCCCATCGGAAGATGGTAACGCAAAGTATTATCTGGTAACATTTTTAGCTGCGGATCGTTACACTTGACGATTTAATTGCAAAAAACGGGTATAAATAGACCAGCGTCTATTTATACCCGTTTTTTGCAATTAAATCATCAAGACCAGCGACCAGACCAGCGTCTGTGGTGCTGGTCTACTCGGGTCACACAGACCTCTAACTTATTCTGCAGCACTGCAATCACAATAAAATCAGAATTATGTCTCTCCTTGCGACCGTATACAGTTATTTATGAAACAAGCATGTCGACCGACAAAACCTACACTAGCTGGAAAAAACGATCCGTGCAACTGCTCTCTGTCAGCATCAACAAGATGAGCTTAAGAGTTTGAACACCAAATCGAAGCTTCTTGAAACGGTCATCTTGTTAGGCGACATACTGCCGTCTTCTACTCCCGTCGCTGATTCCCACTGCTAGAGTTCGGCAAGGATCTTCTTTTCCAAATCTCACGTGTGAGATCCGTCCAACGCTCAGTAATTCTATGTGGTCGTCTTAAAAATCAGAGTCTTAGTCCACAGAGGGGAATTATAGAACTATTCACATTCAGAATGAGAGTGAGTTGACGGCATAGAGGCGTCGGCAGGTGGACCGTTACGAAGCCCATTTTTTTTCGCCAGACTATGGTCAGCGTAAGGCTGGCCTCGCAAGTAATACGATGAGGCTATAGAACTTAGAACTGCCTACGGAGTGATTGCCTTTATCACAAATGCTTTCTACGCTTACGAAGCCGCGGGTACAAGCTAGTATATATATATACAGTGTAAACTCTTCATAACGTCACTCGATTTAACGACAAACTCCTTAAAACATTGAAATAACTTGATTTTGGTTGGTTTATCATAAAATCCATAGAATGATATACTCTATATAACATCACGTTCACTCGAAATAACGACATCAATACGGCATTATTTAGCATTGCGCAGTACTTTCTTAATTGCCAAAATTAGAAGAACTGCAGCTGTGTACGTTCTTTGCTTTGTTGTTTTGTTATTTTATTATCTAGCACGTGTTTACCTCAACTGATCAACGAACCATTGTAAAAAAATCTCTTTTGTTTTTTGTGTGATATACTTGCACATGTTTACTTCGGCCCTTCGGCCACTGGACTGTCGTTAGGTTGTTAAACGTTATCTTAATCATAGTTGTTTTTACGTTTGTAAAATTTGCACAATATTAGTAAATAAATATTAGAATAGTAAAATAATATCATTTTTTTTTTCACTCCAATTAACGACAACTCCCTATAACGTCAAAAAATTCACAGTCCCTTGAGTGTCGTTATATAGAGTTTACACTGTATATTTGTAAAGAGTGACGCACAATATTGATTACTGATAAATATAGATTATCTTGAAAAGTAACAAAACCTTTCACAGTAAAAATATTTGGTCTCTCACCTAGAATCTGCAACAGGCGAGTATTTTTTTTGATTCTTTGCTTTTTATAAATAGCATTAAAATACATCTGTTTATTTTGGGACTTTTATAAACACAATACGAAATCAAATTACATAGATTAATCTTTGTAAAAAGCATTGATCAACGATCCCTCATTCGAAAGTTTGTCATATGTTTTCTTCTACGGCTTAAAATTAATTTTCTAATACATTTACTTCTATCCTGTAAGACAATCTTTTAAAACCGTTAACTTATTAAGTACTTATAAGATGCTACCAATAACATATACATATAAAACGTAGCACACAGCCTTATTATTTTATTTTAATTTAAACTCTAAACCAAACATAAATTTATCGTGAAACCAACCTAAAGCGCTTGAAAAGAAAATAACAAGCTAGGAAACAAATAAAGCTCCTCTTTAAATAAACATTATCATAACCTCAAAGGATTACAAAATCTGTAACGTAAACTCTGCAAATTCTCCGAATAAAATGTAATTATTGGGCGCACAAGTTATTCATACACCGTTGGTATAATAAGGAACGCTTGACGGATTATCCCGAAGTACAAAAGGCTTTCGGCGGAACATCGCCCCTGATTGTACGCAAATTGTTCTTGTTATATCTTAATCCTGTTTAAAGCTGCTCCAAATTGATAACTCTGTTTGATAACAGATTGTATTACAATATTAAAAGTATAAGATTGTTCAAGTTCATCTGCCACTTCTTATTTAGTCACATGTATGTACGTGTTTATTTTTATTTTTTTTATTTAATAACAATGTTTTGTTTGTAAAGTAATTGTATATTATGGCGCCACCATAGTTGTGATAAGCACGTGTAACTGGCAAGCCTGAAAACGTCATCAGTCACCCCACCACGAAAACAGCATAAAAGGCAGAGTTTGCGAGTCGAATAGGATACCGGGTTGAGAGCCCTCAGCGCTCACCCATAGTCCGGGCTAAGCGTGTGTGTGAAAGCCATTTGCGGCTAACAGCTATACATAAACAAAAAAAAAGTCGAAGAGGTATTCGTCAGTCGATCGTCGCCCGTTGCACACTACACGTTGCAGTAACGGCCGTCTTTATTATAAAACTAGTAATTGGACTATTAACAGTGATACTCAAATTACATTATTATTTAATATCAGGTTGACCGAGCTTCGCTCGGAGTATTTTTGTAGCATTTATTTAGATATATATTATTAAAAATAAAAAAATAAATAATTAAAATTATATAAGAAATTACAAAAAGAGATATAATAACACCGAGATTCGATCCGATGCCGTTTGTCGCCAATGTCAAAAATAAAATAAAGCCTGACTACTTCGCCACTGAGCTATCGTAACTCATGACATTGATGGCAAAATTTGAATTCATATTCTTTTAAAATTTAATGTCATTATATTGTCTGCCAAAAACACTGACAAAACAACATTTTCTATACATAAAACCTAGCTAGATCGATTTTTTGGACCCGAATCCTCTAGTATGCCAAGTTTCAACAAAATCGTTGGAGCCATTTCCGAGATCCTGAATATATATATATATATATATATATATATATATATATATATATACAAGAATTGCTCGTTTAAAGATATAAGATTAAATAAAGTGATTAGGAAGTGTGGTGATTTTGATATTATTTTAAAATAGTATCGGCCCTTCTAATTCTACATATACCTTGACAATTTAATAATTAAACGCTTATTTGATTCATCTTAAGCATTCTAACTAAATATACAGTAATAATTAAAATAAAAGAAAAAAAAATACACTAATAAAATGACGGTACCCGCATAAAAACAGCAAACATAAAAAGAGATGAGGGGGTAATTGGAAATGACATTATTTGTGTAGCTTGATAGTTTATATACAGTATGTTTCACACATTAATGATGATTTTTTTTTTAAGTTAGAATTTAATTTAGTTAATTAGTGTATTCATGAAATGTTGTTTTAGTTTATTTTTATAGTTATTTCAATTTATTTCTGTCTTTACTGTAAGTGGTAGTTGATTAACCCCTCACGCGCCAAACATCGCGGCGCTCTCGAGTGCCCCGCGCGCTTGAGTATATTGAAAAAAGTTCAGTGAATTTTATGATTTTACGAAAACTATTATTGTTGCTATATGACAAGGAAGTATGAAATAAAATATATATTAATAGCTTTTGATTGGTTGATTTAAATAAATGTACTAAAAGTAATTGCTAATTGTAAAGTATTTTTTTGGGTCAACGTGTATTCCAAAAGCGCTCAGGGTTTAATTAACAGCGATATTGTGTATCTTAAAAGACGTTTTTCATAAAAATTTTGAAAACTTGGTGTTATAAGTTTGCCTTTTGTGACACTACGAGTGGTAATTGAGTAATTGGTAGAGTGGTAGGACCACACTGTCGACAGTTATGTCTACAGCCGCGGGCCGGTCCGTCCGGGGTAGTACCACACTCTCGCAGAAAATCGACGTCTGAGTATTAGCGATTTGTTATTGCGCTTCGTCCCAACTTTCCCAACTTTCTGAGTGTGTTTGCGTGTGGAGGGTTTTGGTGGTGCCCTTGGCATCAACCGAGCCTCAATGCACGCATTCACACTCCCTTCACTTTCTTCGCGGTAGGCAACGGCCTTGTAAAGGTCCATGAGCGGCAGCAACACTTACCATCACGTGTACTGTTTGCTCGTTTGCCACCGTTTGCAATAAAAAAAAATTAATAGCTACTTATATTTTTTTATTTAAATAATTTTCGGTTTGGTATTGGTAACTTATAGTTTACCAATAATATTGGAGTAAACTATAAGTTACCAATACATCATCATCATCATCATAATTATAATCACCATCATTATCATCATCATCCTGATCCTGCTCTTATCCCAATTACTTGGAGTAGATTAGTTTTACGACCGGCTGCCTACTTGACTTTCAATTGGAAATGTAATCGTTGACCAGACGGTATCAAAAGGAGTTGGCATATATTGTTGGATGTAAAACTTTTATGACACCGATGAGCATTTTAAGGGCTAGTAGTATAACTATCACAATATATTATACAACATATTTCAATAACATATTTTGACAACATATTTTGCCAACATATTTTGCCGTATAGTGACGGATTAAGAATACAATTCACCACTCCCTATCTAGCCTGTGCAATCTGTGCATGTCGTAAAAGACGATTAGGGGATATAATATGCACATAAGATTTATCCAAGACAAGGCAAACTCGAAATGAAACCCTATAACAACGTGTCTGACCAGCACGGTATAGTAGGTTAAATTCCCTCCCATTGTGGAGGAGGCCCGACCCCAACAGTGGGACGTGGGACGTATGTGGGCTGCGATGATAATGATGATATTTCGATATTATACTAAGTTGTAATAAAAAAATGTTAACATTTAACTTTTGATGAGAAAATAGGATTTTAATCAGGCGCAAATTTAAATTCGATTAAAATTTTCCAATTACTTCGGGATGCATTCAATTCTATTCAAAGTTATAAAACCAAAAGTTAATTAAACTATGTTTAAAAATGCCGATAAAAACAGAATCGTGAACTTTAAAATGCACCGCTGCGTATTTAAAATGGAACTTTATTCAAGTAAAATTTTTAATTGGTCAGAGACGACGAGTATTCTCTATGTAAACTTTCCGCTGCAAACGATGAATAAACCTTCTTCTCTGTAATAATTTTATTTCACAATACCTAAGTTTAATTATCGTGAGATTCATTAGGTTTGAGTGTTAAAATTATTTTAATTCTGCCTCAGTAGTTATGAAAGAGATTTTCTGTGCTGTGGAGTTCTCTCTTAGGTGTCGCAAAAGACAACTAAGGGATATGATATGCAGAAAACAATATTATTGCAAGAGAAGGAAAACTCGACATTCAACCCTATACCAACCTATTTGACCAGCGTGGTCCCAGATGGGGGTCTAGTGAGATGAATTTGTCGCGGGCCTCGAGCGATGTAGTTACGCCACTGCAATCTAATATTGTACCACCAGATCGGAACGCAGCCACACTGAGAAAGATCCGGCAAAAAAATCTAAAGGACATGATGCTAAATTATTATTGATTTTTAAAAGGTGGCTTACTTTATGTGCTGTGTGGTAGCGGCTTCGAATACTACCAACCCTTGCTTTGCTCGTGAGTGTCGTAAAAGACGACTAAGAGCCCTAGATTGACCCGGACCAACTCCATCTGGTACCATTTGGGTCAACGATTACATTCCCAAGGAAGGTTGACGTCAGGCAGGCGGCCGGTCATAAAAGTCATTGCCGAAACTTTTTGCAATATGTCAAAACAGATGACATATTGCGTCGACCCCAAGTAATTGGGATAAGAGCAAGATGATGATGATGATGATGGCTTACTTTATCTTACTAAACTTTTTATGCCTTATAAGAAAGAAAGAAAGAAAATATCTTTATTTGTTTTTACAATACTATAACAAAAAACATAAAAATTAAGAAACAAAAAATAAAACTTAAAAACAAAATGGAATTGGGCTCAACTTACTTTTTTATGGGTGGGCTATGGTAAGCGCACACACGGTCCATTCCGTCCAGGGCGACGGAAGGACGGCGCGCGGGCTCATAGCCCACCCGTACCCACGTCGCCTTCGTCGTTGGGCCGACCACCGGAGCAGAGTGACTTATCGTTAGTGGTCGGCCCGACGAAATACCCTTTCGGGTATCCTCACCTCTCGACGTCTCTGTCCTGGGACGTCGGTCACCGTCGCGCGGTCAGCCTCTCTGCGGGTGACGTACTAAAATTCCCGTTCCGGTCATCCTCGGCTTCGGCTAGAGCGACATCAGACGCAACTAGGGCGGCGTCAGGCGCACCCCTGTCGTTAATTTTCAGCCCAAGCCAAACTTACAAACTAATAGCCTATGTTATACTACCCTCCCGAACACAAAACAAAAACATAAAAATAGTTTACTATTTATTTTCTTCCATGTAATATACATAAAAGAAAATAAATAGTAAACTATTTATTATTTATTTACTTCC
The DNA here is from genome assembly GCA_032191425.1 of Lymantria dispar. Lineage (NCBI taxonomy): Eukaryota > Metazoa > Arthropoda > Insecta > Lepidoptera > Erebidae > Lymantria > Lymantria dispar. Next base: position 16,078,143 of record CM063459.1, read on the forward strand.
TACTTATTTTCATGTCACACTGTAGCCTGAATTAGAGACCGTTTCAGAACTAACCTTCGATAGCAATTATTTTGAAAGTGAAATGAGAGATAGAATATGTTGGTGGTAGTAATACATTAAAATAATGTTTAACTATTACTGTAGGTTAAATCTATACAATAAGTGCTCAGAGTGTCTTGCAGTCTTTGGTGCTCTTATTGGTTTTACTGTTAATTATGTTTATAATAGGATGTCAGCTTGATTGTAATACCCAGCCATCATCTCTATTGATTTTTTTATGTTTTTTAGATCTCAATAGCCTCACTGTCGACCTTAATATAATTGTTATGATTATAATTTAATAAATAGTTATAATACAGTTATAGTAACACTTTGTGATAATGTTTTTTTTTTATTGCCGATGGTGGCAAACGAGCAGGCAGCACAGCTGATGGTAAGTAATACTGCCGCACATGGACCTTTGCAATACCATGAGCACAGCCAGGCCGTTGCCTACCGTGAAGTAAATGCTCTTCTTAATATTGAGGTATTAGGGCCTTGAAATGGCAATGGTCAGAATCCATCGCACGTTGAACCGATAACTATTGAGAAAGAAATGTTCACGAGTTGCGGCTATGAATCAGATGACGTGGCGTAAGACGACCCCGTATCAGACTGACAACAGCTTAAAAATCACGGGATACCTGTTGGATGCAGATGACAAAAGATTATTCTCAGTATCATTCTCCTTTTATCGAGCCTTTTATCCATCAGTGGAAGTCATTAGACTAACGGATGGACGCGGCTATTTATAAAGCAACTACATTCTACAAAGATCATAAAGCGTTTGTACTAGACAGAACAAGTTTCAACAACTCCGTTAAAAATACTTAAGGGAGCTTAATACAAGTGAGTAACTAGCGACACAAAGTGGTGAATTAGCCCCTTGCAACATTAAAAGCGTAGCGTTTTACGTAAACACTCCCCTATGTAAACAAGCAGTTGTCGAGATGTCACCCATAAGTAAACCTTGTGCGTCTTACAATAGAGAGACGACAAATTAACGAAAGCATCACTTTATTATGTTTGTTTGAAGTTTACAGGTAACAAAGTCGTAACTATACATAACTGTGTCTATATATTAATGTGTTTTGATGTTAGAACACAATTTCAAAGGAAAACTTGTCGAAAATAAAAGGAAAAAGATCACAAAGCATTACTTACATATGAATATATGCATTATACAGTAAATCAATGATAGTCCTATATATAATACTATACTTTCTGTGTGGTGACGGAGTAAGAGTACAATTCATTGCCCACTCTCTTGCCCGTAGGTGTCGTAAAAGACGACTAAGTGATATAATATGAATATAACATCTATACAAGAGATAGAAAAATTGAAATAAAACCCTAAATGTAGGTATATATCATCACCATTCTACTGCTATCTGAATCACTTAAAGTGGATGCAGTTTCTATTCTTTTTCCATTATACATATTATAAGTCTTGGCAACATATTTATCACCGGCGGACGCCCTGACGTTAACACCTCCACTACTTGACAATGTAATTTTGTACGTAATTGTTGGCTATACGGTATCAGATAGAGTTAGATCAGATAGAGTTAGCCCAAGCTTTACAATACTCAAGAGTAATGTAAGATTGATTGTATTCGCAGACATCACTAGACAGCATTCGTTGGGCGGCTACAAGCCAATGTTTTTTTTTTTTTGTTATGTGCAATGGTCAGCGCACGCACCGCCCAGCTCCGTTCGCGGCGAGAGAGGGGCGGCGCGGCCCCATAACCCACTGTAGTACGGCGCCTGCGTCGTTAGACCAACCACCGGTACCAAGTTCCTTGCCCTCCATCGTCGGCCCGACGGAATACCTTCTGAGGTACTCTCTCCACTCAACGTCCAGGATATCGTCGGTCGCCGTCGCGCGGTCAGCCTCTCTACGGGTGACGGACGAAAATCCTCGGTGCTGTCACCCACTGCCTCAGATAGGGAGGCATCAGACGCAGGTACTCGCGCCTACGCTGCCTGAGTCGTCGGACAAAGCAGTGTTGCCGGGGCGTTAAAGGAGACGGTATCAGATCCGCCAGACTAGCTACGGATGTCAAATAACACGGAACACGGTAGGTTATAAGGCCATACGCCGCCCGTCCGTCGCCCCGGACAGATTGGGCGGGGTGTGTACATAGCAAAGCCTACCACAAAAAAAAGGTACCATACAGCAAAAATAAGTATTTATGTAGATCAGAGATCAAGGGATCTTGAAATCTAAGAATATTGATATAACTATTCGTACCCATTTAAGCGAAAACTCATTGCATTGAATGTGAGCGACTAAGTAAATATATGAAAAAAAAATAGTTCGGAAATCATTATTTTAATAGACCACAAAGAAAAGGGTTAACCGTTTAACTCAATGTAGCGTGCAGCTACGCTTGATTGACTTATGTGGTCGTGACATGTCTTTTATGTGTTATATAATTTTGTTGAAAAAGAGATACAGAGGTCGCCTTCTTCTTTCAAAAGGGAAGATCAAAAGATTATCTCTAAGGAGGGTTAACTTCAAACTCAATCAGAATTTTACCTCAACCTTGCAACCGGTTTCCTTTCACCTGTAACATAAGAAAGAAAATTAATTTAAAAGTAACCATAGACAAATTGATATTTTTCATTCAATATAGAAAAAACAATGATATTTTTATGAACCTTGGTATTTGTCAACCTTGGTGACGTGTTGGCGATCGCAGTAGATATTACAAGTTTTCCTAGGAGATAATTACTGCCTATTTTCTTGCTGCCTTTAGCCGATTCTTACGACTCCTACGGACAAGTAAGCGGTGACGAAAATTGTATTCTATCCTGTTGCCACACGGGGGATGGTAACATGGTATATAGTAAGGTCAAATTCCCTCTCATAAAGATAGAGGAACGAATATGGGCTGAGATGATGATGAGGTGATGATCAATTTGTCTGACCAGCATGGTATAATAAGTAATTTTTCCAATCTATTTTGGGATGACTTAAAAGTTAACAAATATTCATTTTAATCTTACTATTATATTATTCCTTTAACTTATTGACTTCCATATATTCGTTTGGAAACGGAAAAATATTAAATTTACTAACCCATTTTCTTTTAGTGAATGATTGTCATCAAAAGATGACTCAAGATTGCAAGGAAATCATATCTCTGCAACTGAAGGAATACTCCAATAATACCCAACTGACTATAGCAGTATTACTATACTTTTAATGGTTTGTTGGTTTATTTGCCTTCTACTGTTAAGATTGAGTCGTGCTAAGATGAAAATAATAATTCACATCGACTTTAGAACACAGAATGTTGTAATTACTCAGAAGAATACTCTTTTCTATTCTCATGGCCTTATCCAGTTTTTAGAAACCCACAGAAAAGTAAGCATTAAAGACACAATATATCCTTCACAATACGGAGAACTATATTAATACAGCGAAACATTTTTGTTAATAAACTTCAAGCATACCTAATTAATAAAAAACATATTACATAGTACGCTTTATGTAAATACAATAGCCAATTTCCATTCCAATTATTATTTAACTAGTAAATTTCATACTGAAAAAAAAGGCTGTCCCCTGCTTTAGTATTAAACTTCATAGCTATCCATACTAATATTATAAATGCAAAAGTAAGGATGTTTGTTTGTTTGTAACGCTTTGAAGCTTAAACCACCGAACCGATTTCAAAAATTCTTTCACCAATGGAAAGCTATAATATCAGGGAGTAACATAGGCTATATTTTATCCCGGTATTCTTACGTTTTATTATAAAATCGTAACATTTTCATATGCTACACATATATTTCATACATCTTTATATTATAAATAGTATTCAAGCATCGTTAATGTGCCTCTTTTCGTTGTTATTACTTCTTTTATTATATCGTGAAATCAAATCTCAATTACAGTTTCATGATGATGTCTCTTAAAGCGCTTTTTGATGTGACAGCACTCAAACATACGCTATTACAAATAACTGTACACGCGCCGAATTGAAACACATCAAAGATTTTCTTCTTGAATAACGATTCGAATTTAACGTTAGCATATTCTTTAACCTCTTATTATATTGTACATACTCTTATTATATTGTCATAGACGTTACCGACTTTAATTTTTATTATTGCAAACGGTGGCAAACGAGCAAACAATATACCTGACGAAAAGTGTTGCTGCTGTTCATAGACCTTTGTAAGGCCGTTGCCTATCGCGAAGAAAGTGAAGGGAATGTGAGTACAAGCAATGAGGTTCGATGATACTAAAGGCATCACTGAAACCCACCACATGCAAACACCCTCAGAAAGTTGGGCTTCCAGCTCTCTCGTTTACCAAACGAAGCGCCGTAACCAATTGCTACTGCTCGTACATCGATTTTCTGCGAGAGTGTGGTACTACCCCGGATGGACCGGCCCGCGGCTGTAGACAAACAACTGTCAATAGTGTGGTCCTACCACTTGTAGTTTAAAGTACAACATATTATTTCATACTTTGATTGTAATGACTTAAGAATATAATGTGTCCCTTAAATATTACCTTGTATACAGAATGGCTCATTTAAATCGGACAGTAAAGGCAAGATGGAAAGTATAAGATATTCCAATTTCTTGTGATTTTTGATGTTCACGCGAGTATTTTACATTATAAATAAAACTATATTTACGGATTTTATTGCTTTATTTTATTATATATTTCATTTATGATCACGGGCAACTATGAACGCTGAAAAGATTTCGAAACGTCGAGCAATCAATAGTTTTATTTATAATTCTAATATCTATTTTTAGGAACGTCTCATTGATTTTAGTGTCAAGAAAAATTACATATGCATACAAAATATAAGTTAAGACATCATTGAAAATCTAGAAGCAGCAACAACTAAAAATATAAAATAGAATAGTAGAATCGTTATATAAACAAGTTGGATGATGTATGGCACAAAATGGTTGTCATTTACAACATTTTCTTAGTTAAGTTAGAAGATGTGAAATACAATGCATTTTATTAATTTTAGATATCACTTTTCATAGCAATATTTACTGCTTATGACCTATTTTCAAGAGAAGGAAAACTTGAAGAAAATCCTTATGACCACGTCATGACCACCCAACACGTCTCACCAGTGTGATATAGTAGGTTAATTCCCTTTCCTTAGTGCAGGAGGCCCGTACCTGTATGTGGGACGTGTATGGGCTAAGATGATGATGAAAATATATAAAAGTAATTCACATAGATTAAAGTTTTCAAACTTATTTCGTTTTTACGATTAACTATTGTGTTAATATTAGTTAGAACTATACTATTTATACTATAAGCATACATTTAGTGTACAATCTAAGTTGGAGCAAGTCAGCGAGGCATGAAAAGGACGAGGGCTTTAAACAACGATCACCCATTCAACATCTGACCGCAAGATATATGAACTGTCCACCAGCTATATATCTAACGACCTGTTATGCATTTCCTGTTCCCGACGACACACAAATATAGTAGTAATTCATAGAAGCTTTCCTCAAAAATAAGCCTTCAAATCCACGCCTCTTAATTTGTAAAAAAGATGAATAAAGTTCTTTACTGATCATTAACAGAATAACTTAACCTTTATTTTTATTGCTGTTGATGGCAAACGAGCAAGTAGCATATCTCATGGTAAGTAGTACTACCGCTCGTGAGCTGTTGCGAGCCGTTGCTGCCTACCGTAAAAGAAGTAAAGGGGAGTGTAAATCACCACACGCAAACACGCTCAGAAAGTTGGGCTCTCTGGCGCATCGAATGAAATGCAGGAACAAATTGTTACTAACCAGATGTCGATTTTCTTCAAGAGTGTGGTAGTACCACTACTACCTCGGATAGACCGCCACCATTAGATATAGAAAATTTTGCATTAAATTTAATTATTTAACACTAGCTGAACTTATAATGCCCACATTAAGGTAGAAGGTCTGGCTAATTGTCTATTTATTAAATAAATTTTTAATTAAATAATCTGGCTATTTTCCTCTCTCTACTATTTACTATATATCGGGAAAGTCATTTAGTCTCTATGAAAACGCCCTATATCATTTCCTATAACTAATAATGTGTACCTATGTGCGTCGTAATAGCCAGGAAAATACACAACAACTTTCTTCTGGAAAATGATAACACCTTGCTACACCAACCCGTCAGCCAAATTAGGGGATAATTACCTGGTAGTAATTTCGACATTATCCCCTCATTTATGGGCGCCTACGTCTAACAACAGATTTTTTTTTATAGGTGGGCTATAGTAAGCGCACACGCGGTCCATTTCATCCGGAGCGACGAAAGGACGGAGCGCAGGCCCATAACCCACCCGTACCCACGTCGCCTCGTTGTTGGGCCGACCACCGAAGCAGGGTGACTTGTCGTCAGTGGCCGGCCCGACAGAATACCCTTTCTGGTACCCTCACCTCTCGACGTCCCAGTCTTGGGACGTTGGTCGCCGTCTCTGCGGATGACGGACTAAAGTCCCCGGTCCGGTCACCCGCGGACTCGCCTAGGGCGGCATCAGGTGCGAGTACCTGCACCACCCGAGTCGCCGGCGGCGGAACGTGACGCCGAAGAGGAGCTCCTCTTACACACGAGCCGCCGCCTCCTTCCGTGAGATTACGGCCTCACAGAAGGCGGCATCCGCTTCCCAGTTCTTGACGCTGTCGAGCATCTCCCTGGCGATGGTCGGCAGCGTCAGGTCGGCACCGATAATCGCGATGAGTTCTCGGCGCTCCCCCGCCGACGCGGCACACACCTCGAGCGTGTGCTGCGCCGTGTCCTCGTCGCAATTGCAGTGGTAGCAGGACGGTGTGCTCTCCCTCCTGACAATCTTGTGCAGGTACTTGGCGAAGCAACCGTGCTCCGTCAGCACCTGCACCAGTCGGAAGGAAAGAACCCCGTGCGTCCGCTCCAACCACTCCATCAGCACCGGCCGGAACATCAGTACCGGCCGGAACGTCTAACAACAGATGGCGAAAAGTTAAATCGTGGTGATGAATTACACCTACACTTGAATAGGTAATAAACAAGTGAACTCACTTTTGTCTGGTAGATTGCCACACGCAATGTATGTTATGAATATTTTTTAATCTTCTTTTTATCCTTCACATACAGTTCAGAATCTTGGAAGAATCTTCTTTCATATTGCATACTAGCAAACCGACCTCGCTACGCTTCGGTTTCAGTCGCTTTACCCGCATAGTTCCCATTAGAGATTGCAACCCGGTATGTTTCTCAACCCAACAACCCGGCCAGGCCCGGCGGACCCGGCCGGGTTGTATTAGCGATAAAACCTTTAAAGTATTTTATGGAAATTGTCTATATATGAATGGAAAAGACAATCATTCAAGGTTAATAATTATTTCAAACTGGCTTATGAACGGTTATCACAATAATCAGTCTCACTCAAGTCTCAAAATCACACTTAATACATAATTGATTACTTTTATTTATGGACGGAAAAGTAACATTAGTATTAGTAATTATTCATTTTTATAAGTTTAAACTTACTCCTTATAGTGTCTATTTCAAAACATAGTATTAAAATAAGAAACTAATAACACAGCTTAAAGTACTAAAGGTGTCATAACAACTTAGATGGATAGATAAACTTTGGTAGCTCTGGTATAAACAAAACCAATTCTTATCTGGTAAAAGTAAAGTATCATTTTTCTTAAACATTGGTTATTAAGACTAGCGAGTGTTTTTATTACTAATTGAGCAAATAGCGAAATCTTATAAGCTAGGCTGAATGTAACTGTAAACAACCAAACTTGTATAGTCTCAACTAACAAAATGTAACGTAAAATTGGTTACGTTACGTAGGCTATAAGTATATTCAATCAATCAAATCATTTACTTTGCGAAATATGCGTTTAAAGTACACTTCAAATATGGTGATACATTGTTTACCTGCAACTACTAAAGTTGCAGGTAAACAATGTATCACCATATTTGACCATCATAAGCGGCATGCAAAAGGAGTTTCCAATTATAAGAATTAATGGCTTCATAACAAATACATATATTTAGCCAATAGCAACGAAATTAATTTACTTTTTACATGATTTTAGTTAAACACAATATTATAACAAAACAAAAAGTATAACTTACATGAGGCAAAACAATTATTTTTCAGTCTGAAAGAATGATCTTAAAAAGTTGGCCATTCTTACAAGGCCCGGTTTGCAATCTCTAGTTCCCGTTCCCGTGCGAATACCGGAATAAGTTTAAGTTATTCGTTACTAAGTTACTCCTTATATAGACCTAGCTACCTGGTAGTAAAATATTATCAAAATCGGTCCAGCCGTTTTGAAGATTACGTCAAACAAACAGGCATAAAATTTTTAAACTGTATTTTAGGCATAGGTATCGTACAAATAACCGTGTGACTATAAAAAAGCCCGATGTTTTGACATTACAAACAGACATTTCAATTTTATTTATTTATATAAATGTATAGATTGGCATCCTTTCTTTTTTTTTGTGGTTGGCTGTAGTCTGAAAAAACCCCGTCCAATCTGTCCGGAGTGACGGCAGAACGGCGCGCGGCCCCTACCGTATTCCCTCCTCATCCCCATTAAGCCGCTGGTACCGATTCATTGACATCCGCCGCCAGCGCGGTGGGTGACTCTTTCGAGTACTCCCCTTCGATGCCCCGGTAACAAAACAATGTTGCCAGGGTGTCGCTTTCACGCGGACGGCCTCTTTGCAGCTTGCCTGATGTAAGCCTTTCTAGGGAGTGTAAATGTTGAGCCTATCAGATAGATTAATGTAAGGGTATCGCACTTCAGTTATTGTCATTTAAATATAGTAGTGAAATAGGGTTACGCAAAAGAACTGAACTTTACACGGACGAAGCCAGACCTTTATTAGTTAAAATAGAACACTGAATTAAAGTATATTTTTATTGAAATTATTTAACATCAAATATATTCGCAAACATGCTGTTGGAAAACAAACAACTTCTTATTTCTGTGAACTAGATGGCTTATAAGGTAGATCTAAAAACAACTACCAAAGTACTTTTTCGCTTTACAAATGAGTTTGATGAGTACCTAATATATTGGATTTTTTGCTTCTTGATTTTAATTTCTACAGATTGAGAACAGCCACAAATAATTATAAGAATCATTATCATCATCACAGCTCATATATATCCCATATATGAGCTCTAGCCATATTGGGAGCAAAATTGACCTATTATACCACACTGGTCAGAGGGGTTGGTACAGGATTTTATTTCTAGATTTCTTTCTCATGCGTGTGTGTGCATACATATTACAATCCCTTTGTCGTTTTTTTACGAAACCCACAGGCAAGAAAGGGGGTGGTGAGTTGTATTCTTACTCCGTCACCACCCGGCAATTTCTAAGAGTATATTATAATAGTAAGTATATTAAATATTTTTTGGGTTTCGGAATGCTGTGTGCTACGAATACTACCGACCCTTAAATTGGTCACAAATGTCGTAAAAGACGACTAAACGTTTTACATCGACCTGGACCAACTAAAATTAATGAATTAACGTTATATTAATAGCTATAGGTAATAATAGCTAAAATTACTCTAATAATACCAAGCATTAGCGAAAGAGACTCCTATTTTATTTTCTATATTTAATTCAAACGGATCTCTCACCAAAATAAAAAGCCTAAGAATTTAGCCTTTAGCCTTTTTGTAATAGATTGACATGTATGTATCATATGTCCTTAGCGTAAGAAGGGTACCTCTATAGGGGTTAGATCCCATTTTATCCAGGATTTATTTTCAATAAGCAGAATCCTTACAAGATTTGCCACTCTCGGGGGAAGAATATGATAATATATTACATATAGCGCAAACTCACCATTACATCAAAAATAATTGATTAATATATCGCTTAAAGTACAAATCTATTATTATTCTGAAATCCATCTATCTAAATGTTGTTAGACTTATACCTTTCCATTGAAGATAATTCCATAATCACTGAATTTGACACGCAAGTTGATAATTGACTCACAATTTTTATAAGTCCCAGGGAAAGAGTATACAAAGGATACTCATTGTATAAAGTAAACAATGTATTTTTAATCAGCCACCACGCGAGAAGCTAAATAAAAGAACAATAATATTTTCGAATTACATACAATCATCCTCATCATCTCAGCTGATGTACGTCCCACTGTTGGGCTCGAGCCTCTTCCATAATAGGAGAGTAATTGACCTACTATACCATGCTGGTCAGACAGATATGCAGACTGATATACGATACCTACGACCAAGACAGAGTCAGACAGACAAGACAGAGACAGGGTGGTAAATTATATTCTTACTCCGTCACCACACGGAGATATACATACAGGTATTACTCATTTTTTAAGGAATCGGATATTAAGATGTTTTTTCTTTTGCACCTGATGCCGCCCTAGCAGAGGCCTAGCAAAGGCCGGACCGGAGGTTTAGTCCGGACACCCGCGGAGAGGGTAACCTCGCGACGGCGATCGTCGTTCCAGTAGGGGACGTCGACGGGAGAGGGTACTTGGGGTATTCTGTCGGGTCGACCACTGAAGTCAAGGAACTCTGAATCGGTAGTCAGCCCAACGACGAAGGCGACGTGCTATACGGGTGGGTTACGGGTGTGCGTGCTTACGCCGCTCTGTCGCCCCGGACGGAGTGGAGTGAGGAGTGCGCCGACCGTGACCCACCCCCAAAAAAAAGAGGCGTTAATTTTTTTACTTGAAATACAAATTTCTAATTTTACATAAAATAAGTGAATATAAATGACATAGTAGTTTACTTGAGCATTTCAGCTCACGTGCAAAACTAGATAAATACCCTAAGATAAAACCATTAATTATACGAAGCACGAAATATGTTCACGCGTCCAGCAGACTCTTATTTCAGTAAAACGAATGATAAAACTGGAGCTTAACGTAAAAGATAGATCTTTGTATATATGCTTTTGCGGCAGCGTTTTTATTTCTATCTGTATGAGCATTCCGTGCCGGCGATGAGAGCGATTTGTGGCTGCACTAAACTTAATGGCACTCTTACGTTGCCTGCGACTATGAAAAGCCAATCAAAGTTTTATATACCTTTTTAACTTTTAGTATTTTATACTTATAAATGGTCGAAGATTGCTCATGATTTATCTTAGTACATAAATCTGAAGATATATTTTGTAAAACAATTTACAGCGTTCATGGTCCGCCCAGATCATAAACGTAGTAAAGTGGTCGAAGAGTCGGGTAATCAAATCAAATACAAACGCAATAAAAACGTAAATATCAGAAATCATTAAGGATAAAACACTAAACAATATCATTTAAGGAGCATTACCGTGTGGTGACCAAGTAAGAATACAAATCACCAATCCCTATCTTCCCCGTGGATGTCGTTAAAGATGATAAAGGGATATAAAACGCATATAACATCTATGCAAGAGAAGTAAATCTCGAAATAAAACCCCATAACAACTTGTCTGACCAGCATGGTATAGTAAGGTCGATTTCCCTCCTATTGTGGAGGAGCCTCGAGCCCAACAGTGGGACGTGTATGAGCTGAAATGATGATGATGAATGATGATTTGACATCAGTGATCGGCCCGACGGAATACCCCCTATTTAGGGTACCCTCCCATCGGCCGACGTCCCCCCCCTCGGGGAGGACGTCGGTCTTTCCTCACGTGGTCGGCCTCTCGGCGGGTGACGGACTAATTCCTCGATCACGTCACCTGTGACCTCGGCTAGGGCGGCATGAGGCGCAAGTACTCGCGCCTGCGCCGCCCCAGTCGCCGGCGGCGGATCGCCTCATCGAGGCTGCGCTCTTCACGCAGGCGATCCGCCGCCTCCTTCTGCGAGATCACTGCCTCGCAGAAGGCTGCGACCGCGTCCCAATTCTCGACGCTGCCGATCATCGCCCTGGCGATAGTCGGCAGCGTCAGGTCAGCACCGATGATTGCGACAAGTTAAGTGACAGGTTAAGATTACAATATACCACCATCCTTTACTAACCTGTAGTAGGCGTAAAAAACCACATCTCCAGGAGAAAGGCCAACATTGCTTGAAAAAAATATTGCTATTGCCAACCTACCTGGTAAGCGCGGCGATTATAGTGTTGTCATCTCTTGGGAAGGCTAATAGTGAACTTCAAGACGGATAGACAAAAGGAACTAGGATTTTAACTGTAAAACTAAAGTTATTTACTATGTAGTCTGACAATATCTCGTATTAAATCCAAACGTGGAATTTGAAAAAATATCATCATAGACATGTTTGCAGGCCGACCTAATGGACTAAGATCCGGCTGCAGAATCACTACGTTCATCGCGTATATAATCAAACTCAGATTCTTACATACATTTATGATTAGGAGAATACAGTGATAACAGGCTGCCAGTCAATAAGTGGCCGCAAGTAATTTTAATTAAACTTTTGTTAATAAATTTTGGGAACAAAATTTCGTTCACTTGTTTTTTAAATAAAATATCGTCCACATCATAGCAATGTATGTAAAGAATTCGAAAATCGATGGGTGCTATTGCACCCTTGGCCGCAATTACTTGGCAGCCAGATCTAACAGGTAATATTTTGGTGTATTTATACGTTCATGACGTACACACTTGGTGTTAATGTCAAATAAAAGCTAATTTTTTTTTTAAATATGATGATATATCGCTGCCTGTAAACAAATGGCCGCAAATTAGGGCTGCCAGCTGTTAAACATTCAAGGTAAATAAGATCATCAAGATAAAGTGAAAGAGATTTAGCGCGCAACGCCACTTGTTAAAAGAGGATGGCGTGTGCCAGCTGTGCGAGTATTTAAAGCCATTGCGATTTGACATTTACTCCAAAATTGTAATTAATATTATGGAATAAAATTAAAATAATAAAACATTAATTATATAATAAAAAATTGTTTATTAATCAAGTAAAAATGAAAAAAGTGTATTCATGAAGAATAGAATTATGATTATTTCTTACTTTTTTAACAGAAAAGATACTACACATATAATATTTGAAAAAATATTAGTTTGTATTACAGTTCGTTAATACAGTTATTAATTTGACAATAAATATTAGTTAATAAATATATCAATATTGTACTCATAATAAACAAATGAAAGAGAACGCTAAAAAAATTATTAAATAATGATTATAACGGCGCGACCGTTGGTATTGGTAAATAAACAGTATTTGCGTTATATGACGTTATCAGTCTCCCCACTACGAAAACAGTATAAAAGGTAAAGTTTGCTAGTCGAAGGGGCCCCACAGATTAAGATGTTCGACCAACCCATACCCTGGACAAGGGAGGTCAAATATCTGGGTGTGACCTTAGATAGACGATTGACCTTCGGACCTCACATAAGGCGAGTCCGCGGCTCAGTGTCAAGATGGTTACAGAGCTTGGTACACGCCAAGTCCAAGCTAACTCTTCGTAATAAAGTTAGATTATATACCGCTTGTATACGTCCAATCATGACGTATGCTAGTGTAGTGTTTACACAAGCGAAGCCATACAGACTACATAGTTTACAAACATTACAGAATAGGCTCATGCGCCGAGCGACGGGAGCACCGTGGATCATGCGCAATGTGGATCTTCACATAGATCTAGGATTGCCGATCATCAGGCAATACATGAAACAGTGCTCCCGATGCTACTTCGGCTCTACCGTGACACACCCGAACCCACTAGTGGTATGGCGGCTTCTTACATCCCCTCAAAAATTACCGCCATAAAACAACCGTGGCTAATCCTCGACGAACCCGACGATAGCATTACACTCACCCAGACGGAGGTGTACACAGCCCGCGAGGCCCTGACAAATAAATACCCACGCCGAAATCGTGCCGCGGTAAAGTCGTAAACGTGGGAATGCCCATTTTGCCAGCGACAGAGCTGAGGTCCGTATCACACAGGGGTGCCCTCGAGATCGGTCGCTTAACTTTAAACGGATTGAGAGCCTTCAGCGCTCACCCAAAAGTTCGGGTAAAGTTGTCACAGCCATCTGAGGCTAACAACTAAGTTACACAAAAAAAAAGAAGTCGAAGGGCATTCGTCAGTTGATCGTAACTCGGTGCACACGTTTACTAACTGCTGTCTTTATCATAAAAACAAATAATCAGACTATTAATAGTGATTTTTAATTACATTAATTAGTCAGTGAAATAAAGTGGTTATGACAAGTGATTGTGATATTATTTCAAATGATACCGGCCTTCTAATACGACAAATACAATACATACTGATAAGATATTTAACTTCATTTAAGAGAATTAATCTTGAATCCAGAAAACCCTTTTGAATAAAGTGATATGTTATGTATTGTCATAACTCTTATGAGATTAAATTCTTGACCCAAGAAATTATTCTGCATCCGAGTTAAATAAACAATTTTTTATTATATAATGAATATTTTCTTATTTTCATTTATTTCCAGAATATTTTTTACAATTTTGGAGTAAATGTCAAATCGCAATTGCTTTAAATACTCGCACAGCTGGCACACGCCATTCTCTTTTAACAAGTGGCGTTGCGCGCTAAATCTCTTTCACTTTATCTTGATGATCTTATTTACCTTGAATGTTTAACAGCTGGCAGCCCTAATTTGCGGCCATTTGTTTACAGGCAGCGATATATCATTATATTTAAAAAAAAAATAGCTTTTATTTGACATTAACACCAAGTGTGTACGTCATGAACGTATAAATACACCAAAATATTACCTGTTTAGACCTGGCTGCCAAGTAGTTGCGGCCAAGTGTGCAATGGCACCCATCGATTTTCGAATTCTTTACATACATTGCTATGATGTGGATGATATTTTATTTAAAAAACAAGTGAACGAAATTTTGTTCCAAAAATTTATTAACAAAAGTTTAATTAAAATTACTTGCGGCCACTTATTGACTGGCAGCCTGTTATCAATGTATTCTCCTAATCATAAATGTATGTAAGAATCTGAGTTTGATTATGTACGCGATGAACGTAGTGATTCTGCAGCCGGATCTCGTACTATAAGTTCAACCGTCTCAAGTTCTTTAACTTTTAAATTAAGATGAACTCACAAGTAAGGAGATTCTAACTATTTTAACTATCTAATATTATGAATACGAATGTTGTTTGTTTGTGTTGTTCACGCCTAAATCACTAAATCTATTTTAA
Source organism: Lymantria dispar (assembly GCA_032191425.1). Classification (NCBI taxonomy): domain Eukaryota; kingdom Metazoa; phylum Arthropoda; class Insecta; order Lepidoptera; family Erebidae; genus Lymantria; species Lymantria dispar. Next base: position 16,093,342 of record CM063459.1, read on the forward strand.
AAGCTTTTATTTAACTTGCCCTGTTAGTAGTTTGGGACAAATCTTGCGAGTTTGATTAGAACCACTTCGTGTCGTTAGATTAGGTTAAAATTTGGTTTACTTATATAACTAGGGTGACAATACAATAATTTGGTACTATGAAGCTGGGTTCAAGATGGCATCGAAAGGTGGTAGGTAATTTTGAATGCAAACAAATCCACCATTTTATTAAATTATAAAATCAATATTGACATAAATAAAAGCTTGTCGGGAAAACACAAACATTTTTGGAATTAAATATTACTTAGTAGATAGGTATGATGTTGTTTTAAATCTTAAAAAAAATTTTCTCTTCGTTTTAGAGCATTTAAATAAAAGCTTGTTTTTAGAAGACAAAAAATTAATATTTTATTTATAGTTCTTTCATTAATAAAAAGCTACATTATCAGAGCGTAACATGAGCTATATTTCAACGCCATATTCCCACGGCAAAGAAAAGAATGCTGAATGATCTGCGAGCTAGTTAAATATGTACTAATTAATCTGTAATAGTGTTACCGTCTACAATTATATATGCATGTCCCGAGAGTGTCGTTAGAAACGTTTAAATGATATAACTAGTTACCACTATTGCAAGAGAAGGCCAAATTCTTTGCTAATTTGTCTGACCAGTTTGATGTAGTAGACTAATTTCCTTCACCTGGGAAAGGTGAATGCCCAACAGTAAAACTTATATGGGACTAGTAACCCGGCGTCGCTTCGCTTCGGTTTCAATCGCTTTACCGGGCTAAAATATAGCCTAAGTTGCTCCTTATATAAACAGCTACCTGGTAATAAAATATTGTCCAACCATTTTGAAGATTACCCAAAAGAAACAGACAGTCAGACAAAAATTTTTTAAACCATTTTTAGGCATAGGTAGCATGCAAATAACCGCATTAGCGTGAAAAAAGTGCATTATTTTAACATTACAAACAGACACTTAAGTTTTATTTGTTTTTATAGAAGATGAAACTTTAATAGTTTATTACTTTGACAGTCCATAATCACAAAACACTCTGTATAAAGATAATCTAATAAGGAATGTAATGACAGTCATTGTGGACAATATAGCTCATAATCCATTTAGTAACATTCAACCGGTCGTTTGTATGATCGTAGAGATGATCGTTTCAAGTCGGCGCACCTCCCACGCCTCCGCAGACGCCTTTTGTCGGCAAATAATTAATAGTTGTGCATCCATTGTACGCAAGTCACGGGCCTTTGTTTGAACTTACATCCATCCTCTTGAAGTTAAAATAAAGGAGATAAACCATAACGCACTGCGGCATTATTGTAACGACTTTGGTTTACATAAAACTGTACAGATTCCTTGACTGCACAGATAGCGTAGTAGTTAAGATACCTACCTACTGTGTCAGTGTTATGGGTTGGAATCTAACGCAGAACAACACTTTCCCCAAAGGGCTGGGCATCATCTGCTACGCCGCCGATACACTCGTCATAGCCCCGGGGTGGGTTGACAATATGGGGTGCTTTCCTGACTGTCGCAGGCATTGACGAGGCACGCTTGCGTCACCAACTACCTGCACAATGTCGGTCGAAAAGCACAACGTCCTGTTACCACTGCGATTACGACAAGGATACGGTGAAGCACACGTTCAAGGTATAGGAAGACAGCGTCGTGAACCCGTCGCAATCATCGGTGCCAACCTAACGCTGCTCATCATTGCTAGGTTGCACTGTGATCCTAGACAGCGTCAGGAACAGGGATGGGATCAACGCTTTCTGCTATGCACTAGTCTCGCCGAAGGAAGCGGCGCAGGGCCATGACGAGGCACACTGACACGCCCACGCTTTTTGCAGCGCGGGTGGGAATACTTGCACTTTATGCTGCTCCTGTGTTTACACCACAACCTGTCAAAAAAAAAACCGGCTAAGTGCGAGTCGGAGTTGCGCATGAAGAGTTCCGTATCATTATCTATAAAAAAGAGCAAAAAAGTCGCGTTTGTTGTATGGGAGGCCCCCAGGAGCTTAAATATTTGGTCCGGGCGGCGTCGGTGCTGCCTGGGTGCAGTGTCCGGTGGAGTCGGTCAAGCAATTGGCCGACTCAGGCAGGCTCCTCGTGGGCTGGAGCTCGGCGCGGGTAACCGTGCTAGAGCCCCGGCCCGCGAGGTGTTACAAATGCATGGCGGTCGGGCATACCCGACCGACATGCAAAAACTGCTTTGACTGCAGCGGGCTATGTTTCCGTTGCGGTCAAACCGGACACCAGGCGGCATCGTGCTCTGCGGTGCCCCACTGCCCCGCGTGTGCGACAGGCAATAGGCCTACCAAACACCGCATGGGCTCTGGGGACTGCAGACCCCCGGCATCGGCCCCGAAGGGGTGGGACGGCCCATCGACCGGGCCAGTACCCGCACCGAGCGCGGCCCGATCGCCCGTCAGCGCGGAGGAGGTGACGATGGATACGGACCGTTAATGGACCCCGTATCCATTCGTCTCCTCCAGGCCAACCTCAACCACACCGCCGGTGCGCAGGACGTGTTCCTGCAAGCCATGACGGAGTGGTTGATAGGAGTAGCCGTAGCAGCGGAGCAGTACGTGGTGCCCGACCGGCCTAACTGGTTGGGTAGCACCGATGGCACCGTGGCAATCGTCGCCTCCACGTCGTGGCCTTCGTCGCCTCTGACCCTTAGGGACAGGGGCGTCGGATACGCCGCGGCAGACTGGGGGAAGATTACGCTCCTCGGAGTCTATCTCTCCCCTAACTGGAGTGTGACCGATTTCGAGGCCTCCCTCACCAACATAGAGGCCTCGTTACGGCGAATGGCATCGCGCCAGGTCTTCGTCTTGGGGGACTTCAACGCCAAGTCCGTGGCGCTGGGGTCTCCCCGGACGAACGACCGAGGACGGGCGATCGAGGAGTGAGCGGCGGCACTGGGCCTCTGTTTGCTGAACAGGGGCTCGGTGCATACGTGCGTGCGACAACGGGGCGGGTCGATAGTGGACCTTTCGTTCGCTAGCCCCGAGGTCGCCGCACACGTGGGGAGCTGGCGCGTCGTGGAGGAGGTGGAGACCTTGTCGGACCACCGGTATATCCGGATGGAGGTCTCCCCGGCAATCCCGACGCCCAGCAGGGGTCACGGGGCGGATGGACGTCCTGCGTTCCCGCGATGGGCTGTGGGGCGCTTAGACCGGGACCAGCTGGCGGAGACAGCCATCGTTTACTCGTGGCTGTCCTCTGCCAACCAGTCGGACGGGGTGGACGCCGAGGCTGGCCGCATCCGCAGTGCGTTGACGCAGATCTGCGATGCGGCCATGCCCCGGGTACGGCGTCCGCCCCCGAGGAGGGCGGTCCACTGGTGGTCCCGGGAGCTGGCGGATCTCCAGGCCGCGTGCATTCGCGCCCGGAGGGCCTACACCCGCAGCCGGCGCCGCCAACGCGACGCGGAGCGGGAGGCCTTGCTGTATGAGGGCTACCGCAATGCGCGGTCGGCCTTCAGGCTGGCCGTCCGCTCCGCCAAGGACGTCAGTCGGCAGGAGATGCTGGACGGTTTCGACCGTGACCCCTGGGGACGCCCCTATCGCGCGGTGCTGAATAAGCTCCGCGCGCGGGGCCTTCCCCTCACCGAGACTCTCCAGCCCAGCCTTCTCACCCGGGTCGTCGAGGACCTGTTCCCGCAGCGGGCGGAACACACGTCCCCGGTCATGGTTCCGCCAGACACTGACCGGGAGGCCGACGACGACAGTGTTCCGCCCATCACGGAACCCGAGATGGGAGTGGCGGTGGCGCGCATGTGCTCAAAGTCCACCGCCCCCGGGCCCGACGGTGTTCCTAACCGCGTGTTGGGCCTGGTCCTCGACCACCTGGGTCCCCGCCTCAGGGAGCTGTTCGACGCGTGTTTAGCGTCCGGACGGTTCCCTGGGTGCTGGAAGGAGGGAAGGCTGGTGCTCCTGCCGAAGCCGGGACGGTCTCCGGGGTCGCCTTCGGCCTACAGGCCTATCGTGCTGCTCGATGACACGGGAAAGCTACTGAAGAGGGTGGTAGCTGCCCGCATCGAGCGGCACCTCGTCGGCACGGGGCCCGATCTGTCGGACGCCCAGTTTGGGTTTAGGAGGGGTCGTTCGACGATCGCGGCTCTGTTGCGCCTGAGGGCCGTGGCGACTGAGGCCGTCACCGGTGGGGGAGTGTCCCTAGACATCGCCAACGCATTCAATAGTCTGCCATTCAGCTGCATCAGGGAGGCGCTCCGGTATCACGGAGTGCCAGCTTACCTGAGGCGGCTAGTGGCAGACTATTTAGTGGGGCGCAGCGTCCTCTGTACCAACCGAGCAGGGGACGTTGTGCGAAAGCCCATGACGTGCGGTGTCCCACAGGGGTCGGTCCTCGGACCCACCCTGTGGAACATCGGCTACGACTGGGCGTTGCGGGGGAGCCTCCCGCCCGGGCTGGGCGTGATTTGTTACGCCGACGACACGCTCGTCACAGCCCGCGGTGGGACGCTAGAAGAGGCGGTAAGCCTGGCGACCTATGGCACCGAAGAGGTCGTCAGGCGGATCGAGGCGCTGGGGTTGAGGTTCGCCCTGGACAAGACGGAGGCCCTCTTGTTCCATGGGCGCCTTATGAGCCCTCCCACGGCGTCTCGATCACCGTCCGATCGGTTGACATCAGCATCCGGGCCCATATGAGGTACTTGGGCCTGGTGCTCGACGGACAATGGTGGTTCCGGGAGCATTTCCGCAGGCTCGCTCCGCGGCTCGTCGACGCGGCGTCCGCCCTATCGTCTCTTATGCCGAACGTGGGCGGACCGAGCGCTACGTGCCGACGGCTGTACACGGGGGTCATCCGGTCGATGGCCCTGTACGGCGCGCCGGTGTGGGCGGGGTCCTTAACCGTCCGACTTAGGGCCCTTCTGTGGCGACCACAGAGGGTCATGGCGGTCAGGGCCATCCGCGGATACCGCACGGTGGCGACGGAGGCAGCGTGCCTATTGGCCGGGACTCCCCCGTGGGACCTGGAGGCGGAGATGCTCGCCGGTTTGTATCAGCGGGTGACGGAGGTGTGAGCGGAGGGCGGTGAGATCTCGTTAAGGGAGCTCACCGTCTGGCGCGTCGACGCCCGCCGAGACGTCATTGCCCGTTGGGCAGTCCGGCTGGAGGGGCCTCGGTTCGGGGTGCGAACCGTGGAGGCCTTCCGGCCGGTGCTGATGCAGTGGTTGGAAAGGCGGCACGGGGTGCTCTCCTTCCGACTAGTGCAGGTGTTGACGGGGCATGGGAGCTTCGCCAAATACCTGCACAGGGTCGTAAGGAGGGAGAGTACACCGTCCTGCCACCACTGCGATTGCGACCAGGACACGGCGCGCCACACGCTCGAGGCCTGCGTGGCTTGGGCAGTGCAGCGCCGTGAACTCGTCGCAATCATCGGTGCCGACCTGACGCTGCCGGCCATCGCTAGGGCGATGGTCGACAGCGTCGCAATTCCCGACGCTGGACGCGGTTGCAGCCTTCTGCGAGACAGTGATCTCGCAGAAGGAGGCGGCGGATCGTCTGCGCGTGGAGCGCAGCCTCGATGAGGAGATTCGCCGCTGGCGACTAGGGCGGCGCAGGCGCAACTATCTGCGCCTCATGCCGCCCTAGCCGAGGCCGCGGGTGACGTGACCGGGGATTAGTCCGTCACCCGCCGAGAGGCCGACCGCGTGAGGAAAGACCGACGTCTTCCCCGAGGGGGGGACGTCGGTCGATGGGAGGGTACACCACGTAGGGGGTATTCCGTCGGGCCGACCACTGACGAGAAGTAAACCTGCTCCGGTGGTCGGCCCAATGACGAAGGCGAGGTGGTTTTCGGATGGGTTGCGGGAGTTGCGTGCTTAAGCCCCTCTGTCGCCCCGAACGGAGTGGTGCGGAGGCGCGCCGACCGCAGCCCACCCACAAAAAAAAAAAAAAAGGAGCTTAAATATTTATTTTGTTTTGTTTTTAATATTTGTTATTATAGCGGCAACAGAAATACATAATTTGTAAAAATTTCAACTAGCTCATCATTCTAGCTATCGCGGATCTTGATATACATCCTGGTGACAGACAGACGGACGGACAGACAGCGAAGTCTGAGTAATAGGGTCCCGTTTTTACCCTTTGGGTACGGAACTCTAAAAAGAACAACACTTTGTGTGGTCCACAAATTGATGGCTGAATCTGGATGTAATTTGTGTTAATTATTATTTATGTTAATTATATATTTGTAAAGTCCCCGCAATACAAGGATTATTTCCTTAACACAGGATGTTATCGTTTTTAAAACTAAAATTTGCAAAAAATTAACACATTTATGTCTTTAATATAAGCTTTCTCATTTATTCAATGAAATGTATATGAGTATGCTAAATTATGTAAGATATTCCGAATCTTGATTCGGTTAAACAAAAAACTTGTTGGAGTTTCCTGCATATTTACTTAATTTTTGACACGTGTCTCGGTAGATTCTTAGCAGCCAGCTTTTAAATTTTAAAGCGTCACAATACTCGCATCTTAATACGTGGGAATAACAATCGTATAGCTAATATGAATAGATCATACGTATTTACATCTTTCCTTAGTCCCACGAGTATAATAGCAAGAAATTACAAAGGAGTTCTGGCTGGAACGTCAAAATGTCATGACGGGGATTTAAATTATATTAAGTACACATTTTAGTGATTTAGCTTATTTTAAATAACGTTTATAGTATTTTGGTTAAAATAATATAAACAAGCTACCCGTGTGGCGACGGGTTAAGAATACAATTTGTCGTCACCCCTTACTTGCCCGTGGAAGTCGTAAAAATCGGCTGAGGGTTTACCAGGAAAGTGGGCAGCAGCTCTCTCCTGGGAAATATTAAAACATCTCACTGCGATCGCCAACCCGCCTGCCAAGTGTGGCGATTACGGCATTATCCCCTCATAAAATGACGAGCAAGAGCTGGAAGAGGAATTGAGCAAAATCCGCTGCCACATTATAGGATTAACAGAAGTGCGAAGAGAGGGTGAGGGCACGATAATCCTCCGGTCTGGAAACTTGCTCTTCTACCGGGAGGGTGATCACACATCCCAAGGTGGTATAGGGTTTATCGTTCGCAAGTCTCTCGTAGACAACGTGGGGAGGATCTAGAGTGTGTCGACAAGGGTAGCGTACCTTATACTCAGAATTACCAAGAGGTATTCGTTGAATGTTATACAGGTATACGCACCGATCTCGGCATACTCCGACGACGAGGTGGAGGCATTTTACGAGGACATCTCGAAAGCCATACATTTATCCAAAACCCACTGCACGGTTATGGGAGACGTTAACGCGAAACTAGGTAAAGGGAATGACGATGAGTTGAGAGTGGGGACCATTACAATAAAATAATTATTTTATATGAGTCATCGTCATTATCTCAGCCCACATAAGTCCCACTGCTGGGCTCGGGCCTGCTTCACAATGGAAGGGAAATTTTTATTTATTTTTTTAAGACAACACCCTGCACTAAGGAAATAATCCTCGTATTGCGGGGGACTTTACAAACATATAATTCACGGACACAAATTACATCCAGACTCAGAACAACAATTTGTGGATCGCACAAAGTGTTGTCCCGCGTGGGATTCGAACCCCCGACACTGGCGCTGTAGGTTGCTATCTTAACCACTACGCCATCTATGCAGTCTTTGTATTGTCTTACTATATCCCGATAATCAGACGTGCTGATTAAGATTTTACGTCGAGTTGTCCTTCTCTAGCGTAGATGTTATCTATATATACATCCCTTAGTTATATTTTATGAAATCCACGGGTAAGAGAGGGGAGTGGTGAATTGTATTCTTACTCCATCACCACACAGAAGAAACTATATTACGAATAATATCCAATTTGTTAGAGCATATTAATAGTAACTCGTATGTCATTACTTATTAACTAAACGCCACTAGGGCGGCGTAATTATTAAAGATATTAAACCATAACTATTAGTGTCGGATATCCGAAACCGTAACTATATCCGCATAAATGTTTCGTAAAATTTCGTATAGGGATCCCGCAACCCGCCCTCGCTTCGCTTCGGTTATAGGTTATAGTCGTTTTACCCGCGTAGTTCCCGTTTCCGTGGGAATACCGGGATAAAATATAGCCTAGTTTACGCCCTGATATTATAGCTTTCCATTGGTGAAAGAATTTTTGAAATCGGTAAAGCCGTTTTGAAGATTACCCGGAACAAACAGACAGACAGACAGACAAAAAATTTTTAATTGCTATTTTAGGCATAGGTGTCGTGCAAATAACCGTGTGAGCATGGAAAAAGCCTATTATTTTGACATTACAAACAGACACTCCAATTTTATTTATTGATATAGATGTGAAAGTAAGGATGTTTGTTTGTTTGTCTGTTACGCCTTCACGCTTAAACCACCGAACCGATTTCAAAAATTCTTTCACCAATGGAAAGCTATAATATCAGGGAGTAACATAGGCTATATTTTATCCCGGTATTCCCACGGGAACGGGAACTACGCCGCAGGTAAAGCGACTGAAACCGAAGCGAAGCGAGGGCGGGTTGCTAGTATTTGTATAAAGTGTGGTATAATAACTTTGCCAAAGCAATCATTTATTTGCCTAATAAGCATACCAGTATATGTATATGTGTATATTCTAACCCTATGTATTTTCATAAACGATAAAGATTTATCCCTTTCACCAAGGTGCTCAACGTTTTCTTACAATTTAGAATGAATCCAATTATCTAAAAGGAATGAATATACCATATTTCCTCCCCTCACATAAACGATTATATTAAATTAATAAGTCGTTGGGCAACCCTCGAATGCGATATCTGTGAGAAAAGACTTCCCTTTCGTCGCATCAGTATTTTCCCCCGCTTTTCATCGTTACGAAGCACTAATGTTCTATTATAGAATTCGTTGTCTTGACGAAAGTCATAACGAAGATTCTCGGTTTATGTTAGCTTGTTTTCAAAATCCTTTTTTTGCTATATATTAGAAAAGTAATGTTCCATGATTATAATATTCTCAATGTCATTCATAGTTTCATCTTACACTTTAATTTTATTATCATTAGTTATCAATCCGCCCTCGCTTCGCTTCGGTTTTTTTTTTTTTTTTTTTTGTTACTTAAATTTAAGGAGCTTGGTCAAGTTCATTTGACTATGTTGCTCCATTAGATCTTCCACATAATAAACCTTAAAACTAAAACAGATGTTGGGCACAGCATTCAGACCGTATCTCACCTATAGTAAGACACGATCGAATTGTTACGGCAAACACCTGTTGTTGACCAAATTATATCCAAATGTCTACAGTAATACATTTATATTAATAATATTACCGTAACTGTCAAGATTTGAAATACAAAATTGAATTTTATATTTATTTAACCATTAATAATGGCGGAGCTTCGCTTCCCCTTTTATCTCGGTTTGCTCCCTTCATCAGCGTGATACGAACTGAAATGTTGACATGTCATTTTTTTTACTTTCAACACGTAAAAGAATAATGAAACAAGTTCAGCAAGCTGTGTTTAGAGATAAGGCGTGACTAGTCTGAAGATCGATGATGTGTAGTGGCCGTAATATTAATGTATTGTATTTAATATTTTTTAAGCAAAAGAAAATACTGATACTAAGCAGCCTTGTGTGATTTAATTTACGTTTACCGATTTCGCAGATAAGGCAAAAAATCCCTACGAGAGCACTGTATGGAACTGGACGATATCCAGTTCCATACTGCCAGCACTGGGAAATAACATAAAACCAACATACAATCGCCAAACCGTTGAGGAACCATGACAACCGTTGGGGAAGAAAGGTTCTTGAGTGGAGACCATGAATCGAACGGCGCAGTGTAGGACGACCCCCCACTAGGTGGACTGACGACCTTCCCAAAGTCGCAGGGAACCGTTGGATGCAAGTGGCGCGGGAGCGTTCCCAGTGGCATTCTCGTGGGGAGGCCTAAGTCCAGCAGTGGACGTCTGTAGGCTGATGGATGGATGGATGGATTTTTGTTTAAACAGTTCGAAACTTCGGCAATTTAAAAATCAAATACAAAAGCCATAGGATCTATAAAAATGTTTACAATGTTTACTTGCGAAAACATCTAAAATAATTAACTTCAGAATCCTCACAGCTCACATACGTCCTACTGCTACGCTGGAGCCTCCTCTGTAGTGGGAGGGAAATTCACCTACTATACCACGATGGTCAGATGGATTGGTATAGGGTTTTATTTCTAGTTTTCCATCTCTTGCATAGTTGTCAACTGCAATAATCCCTTGGTCGTCTTTTACGAAACCCATGGGCAAGAAATGGGGTGACGAATTGTATTCTTACTCCGTCACCGTACAGAATAACTAGAATAAATTTTGATATTTCAAAATAAATTTTGATATTAATTTCACTAGCTACAAACATTTTAACGAAAATCTAATCGCACTCTCAAAGCATAGTATTTGAAAGTGCTGATGCTTAAAGTAAATTGAGGTTTTGAAATCATTTCATATCTTCAACTAGACTCGGCCATTGAGGTCGAGATAAAGGGACTTACAATATAACCATTTATGCATAATATTACGTAGATATAGCCATAATGACAACGTTTAGTGAGACTTGGTGACCGTTGTCTTATCTCATCTCAGATGTGAAGGACATTATCTTCATATGTAGGTACTAACCTATTTCTGGCTACATATACTTACCAGAATACACATACCAGTATAACATAATACATAACAGTCTTGTTATATATAAATTGTAATATCTGGTTGACCGAGCTTCGCTCGGAATATTTTTGTCGAATTTATTATGTATATATTAATAAAAAATAAATAATGAAAATTATATAAAAAATTACAAAAAGAGAATAATAATAACACCGAGATTCGAACCGACGCTGTTTGAATGTCAACAAAATCAAAATTAGAACCTGTCAACTTCCCATCTGAGCTATCGTAAGGACAAAACAACATTTTCTATAAATAAAACCTAGCTAGATCGATTTTTTGGACCTGAAACCTCTAGTATGCCAAGTTTCAACAAAATCGTTGGCGCCGTTGCCGAGATCCTGAATATATATATATATATATATATATATATATATATATATATATATATATATATATATATATATATATATATATGTATACGAGAATTGCTCGTTTAAAGATATAAGAGATAACAATGACCATATCCTATGTGTTTATACGATGTTTATCTACTAGTAAGTTTTCTAATAACTCAATATTATGAGTAGGTAATATTCATTGATTATATCAGAAGTTTTTGAGACTATTATTATTATCTATTTTGTGTGTATTCAAGGATGAATTAGATTTTCTATTAGACGCGATACGTAGCGTAGCGATAGATTTCAAGGAATTTTATTTTATATTTTTAGATTTCTAGAGAAAAGCATCTCTTGTTTCAGTGCCTTTTTTAAAATATTAAAGATCTTAAAAAAAAATGATGGACGAAATCAGTAAAGTCGTTCTCAAGTTATGTTATTGTCCTGCCCGAATAGCGCCACCTACCTGGTCCAATTATGAATCTAAACCATCCTCAAGTCCCCTTGAATACACACAAAAAAATTCGCCAACATCCGTCCAGCCGTTTAGGAGGAGTTCAGTGACATACACACGTAGGCTAGAAATTTATATGTAAGATTTACTTAAATATTTTGATCCTATTTTATAGCCTGGCTTTTTTTTTGGGTGGGCTGCGGTCGGCGCGCTCCTCGCACCACTCCGTCCGGGGCGACAGAGGGACGTAAGCACGCACACCCGCAACCCACCCGAACACCACGTCGCCTTCATCGTTGGGCCGACCACCGGAGCAGGGTTACTTGTCATCAGTGGTTGGCCCGACGGAATACCCCCTATTTGGGGAGGACGTCGGTCTTTCCTCACGCGGTCGGCATCTCGGTGGGTGACGGAATAACTCCCCGGTCACGTCACCCGCGGCCTCGGCTAGGGCGGCATGGCACGCAGGTAGTCGCGCCTGCGCCGCCCCAGTCGCCGGCGCTAGGTCGCTTCGTCGAGGCTGTGCTCCTCGCGCGCGCGACCCGCCGCCTCCTTCTGCGAGATCACTGCCTCGCAGAAGGCTGCGACCGCGTCCTAATTCCTGACGCTGATTTTATATCCTGGCTGCAATGTTAACCATCTAGATTTTTTTAACAAAGCCATTAAACTTCAAATACTTAAAAAATATGAAAAATATATTATTAACAAATAGTAGGTTAATAGTAAAAAAATATTTACAAATAGAAAATGATTGCCATGTGTGGGATTCGAACCCACATTTATTGGAAATCCAGTCCCAACGTTGGTAGGACCAACTGGACCAGCGTGGATCACCGTATGACACCAAAGTCTCACTCGTTTTCGTATTTTCGGAAGACTTATCGTGCCAGTGTCGTGGGTTCGAATCCAACACTTTGTGCGATCCACAAATAAGTAGTTGTTCGGAGTCTGGATGTAATTTTTGTCCTTTAATTATATGTTTGCAAAGTCTCCCACAATACAAGGATTACTTATCAGCGATGTTGGTTTTAAAAAAAAAATTTTTAAAATAAATAACCAAGCATGTCAAAGGTAAAATTTTAGTAATTTAGATACGATTGGACCGGATTTTCACCATTGTGGGTTCAGATCCCACGTGTGGCATTCGTTTTCCACCTGTAAATATCTTTTTATTAATAACCTAGTATGTTAAAAGATAGATTTCAATAATTTAGATACGATTGGAGCGGATTTCCAACAGGCGTGGGTTGGAGTCCCCCGTGTGGTAATCATTTTTAAACGACTTCAAAAAAGGAGGTTTCTCAATTCGACCGCATATACCTATGCTTTTTTACGTTTGTTCGTCTTCGTCGTTTATAAACCGATTTTTGATGATTCTATTTTTGTTGCAAAGGGTATAAGTGTTCCCATGAAAATTTTATCGAAATCGGTCAAGCGATTTTTGTGAATTCAACAAAAATCTAAAAAAATATCTATATTGTCTACATAATTGAAAGCGGTTTCTTTCTTGCAAAAAATAATTATCTACTTACAAATATTTTTATTTTATACTAGCTGACCCGGCGAATTTCGTACCGCCATATTTTTTTTCGTAAATATATTATCTAAATTGCCGAAAATATATTCTCTAATGGGAAAACCACTACGGTTTCTTCGGGAAAGATTCAATCGTCTTGGTTGCGTCATTGTTAATGTTGATTCAAAGAGAATACAAATTACTGATTATTGATTTCTGACTGAAATTATAATTATCAAATTTTCAACCATACATAATCATAGACAAAATTACGTTTAGTTGTCATTTGCGTTTTGTTATTACATATCAAATGCGTTTTTGTTAAACCACGTTTCATAGTGACCTGTATTCTCTTTGATGTTTTATGTCACGTCACACGGGAACCCGATCGAACGGGATAAATAGCTCATGTTATTGTAGTTCACTGCCATTAATTAAGAAGAAGAAGAAGAACGGGATAAAAGTATCCTATGTTCGTCTCCTGGTTCTACGCTACCTCTCCACCAATTGTCAGCTAAATCGGTACAGCCGTTCTTGAGTTATAGTGTAACTAACACGAATTTCTTTTATATATATAGATATTAAACGCTACATCTGAGTAATTTAATTTTTATCTCTTTATGCTAACAAAATAATAATTCAAACACTATAAACTTTGACCTTAGTTAATGTTCATAGGATACAAACTAACGCAAATTCCTAATAGATTGTATAATGTATATCGTCTCTCGGAAACATCGTTAGCAAAATGAAATAAGCATAGAAAATTATACGCCAGAGGGGAGAAATATCTGTTGGAATTTTGATTGTGTTCGTATGTTAATGGCCCTTTTTGAATGTACATTACTATATGGACCTGGTTTTAAGCTATATTTTTTTATCGAAGTTCATATCGTCGTCTCGGCTCATGTAGTGGTTGGCTCGAGCCTCCTCCAAAATAGAAATGTTCAAATAGACCTAGTATTCTACCAAACTTCCATCCAAACCGCCATCTTGTGGCGGATAACATTCTGGATTTACAATAATATTGCATATGGGTCATATAAAATCTAAAGTGGTAATTTGAATTTTTAATGAATTGACAAGGAAATAAATTCATACCTAACAAATGAATGCCGGATTAAATTTCAAACTGCTATTTTAACTGGATTCTTGACACCATATACAGGAAATTCAATGCATCTTAAATTACTTAAGCGATCTTAATCTAAATCTCAGTTTTCGACAAAGACAGATGGCCGCTTTTGTCTATACGACTCATATTTAATTACAGTTATCCAAACTAAAGTTGCATAGCAAATATGAGAACGATCCGTCACAGGAAAGGGCGTAATATTTCAGTAATATAATCCAAAAAGCATCAAAACCGACGCGCTAAATAAAATCGTTCAAAATAAGAATAATATTAGCAGTTTTTTTTTGGGGTGGGCCACGGTGGTCGTTGGGCCGACCATCGGTGCAGAGTTCCTTATCTTCAGTGGTCGGCCCGGCGTACTACCTCGACGTCGGTCACCATCGCGCGGATGGCCTCTTGGCGGGTGACGTACTAAATCCCCGGTCCAGTCACCCGCAGCTTCGGCTAGGGCGGCATAATATTAGCAGTTACGAAAGTCCGATTACCAACTAAACAATATTTTCGTGTGGTGACGGAGTAAGAATACAAATCACCACTCCCTATCTCGCCCGTGGATGTCGTAAAAGACGACTAAGGAATGTAATAGGCACATAACATCTGTGCAAGAGAAGAAAAACTCGAAATAAATCCCTATAGCCTGTCCGCCGACCATCACGGCATAGTAAAGTCAATTTCCCTTCTATTTTGGAGGAGGCTCGAGCCCAATAGTGGGACGTATGTGAGCTGAAATGAATGACTATTGCCGTATTCTACTTAACCTATTTCCCAGTATGAGCTCTATAACCTCTTGCCACCATCAAGTAATTAAATAGACGACGACCACGACGACGATCCATATATTATTAATTAATACATTTTATTATTCATATCATCATCATCATCTTGCTCTTATCCCAATTCCTTGAGGTCGACGCAATATGTCATCTGTTTTGACATATTGCAAAAAGTTTCGGCAATGACTTTTATGACCGGCCGCCTGCCTGACGTCAACCCTCCTTGGGAATGTAATCGTTGACCCAAATGGTACCAGATGGAGTTGGTCCGGGTCAATCTAGGGCTCTTAGTCGTCTTTTACGACACCCACGAGCAAAGCAAGGGTTGGTAGTATTCGATGCCGCTACCACACAGCATTATTCATATAATGCATATTATTCATATACTTATTTATAATTATTATAAATCTATTTTTTACAGATTCGCATTTGTATTGAAATTGAAACTTGCCGACGTTTCCAACACTTTCTAGTAATCACAGGAGGACTGGAATGCTAAAAATTACTTTATTTTAGATGTAGAATAATAGCCTAAGTATCAGAACTCGTGGAATATTTGAAATTATACTTCCATAAAATATCTATTTATTAATCAAATTGAGTAATTTCTTCATTCATTTTTATCAAATTATCATCAAGTTCACTATTAACTATCAGAATGAAATATGTTTTCTATTAAACAGATGAATTTCTTCATCCGTAATGATTAACCTATTACAATCAGAAGTATTCAGGATTTTTTAAAGAGAGTAATAATAAACAAACACTAAGGGTACGTTCGTTATCATTTGTTAATCAGAACAAAGTTATCGCGTTAAGCTCACCGTAACGACGTCGAGTTTCAGGATGCAAACAAATAGCTCTTAAGTAAATTGAATACAAGATATAAATCTAGCGTTCTCCTAATAACATGCGGCGGATTTCTCGGTGGGCCGTTTTATTTCAGCCCCACAAAGCCTTCAGCCCAGTAAATCCGGCGATATCTTGGAGAATGCGACAGAGTGCCATTGGTACTCGTTTCACGGGACGCACTTTACATTTTCCAACTGCGCAACGGTGAATTTCTCAGCGAAATTTAAATTACCAATGCGGGTTCCTATGCGAAAACAAAAATATAGGTTCGATACTTACTTCGTGTGTTGTATGTCAACTAACACTTTATTGATAAAAAGATTTATTTTATTTTTGATGTGGATTTCATAATTTTGTATTTC
This sequence comes from Lymantria dispar, assembly GCA_032191425.1. Classification (NCBI taxonomy): domain Eukaryota; kingdom Metazoa; phylum Arthropoda; class Insecta; order Lepidoptera; family Erebidae; genus Lymantria; species Lymantria dispar. Next base: position 16,109,500 of record CM063459.1, read on the forward strand.
ATTTTTGATTGTGTAACGTTTCGAATGCTATAAATCCATAAAATAGTTTAATTTATAATGTCGCGGTAAACATTAGCATTTTTTGTGAGGTTTTTTTTGTTTTATAGGCAGCGCACCCGCCGTCCGGCACCGTCCGGGGCGACGAAGGGACGGCGCGCGGCCCCATAACCTATTGTAGCTTCTCTCCTTCGTCGTTGAGCCGACCACTGGTACTGAATTCCTTGTTCTCCATAGTCAGCACGACGAAATACCCTGTGGGGTACCCTCCCCTTCCGACGTCCAAGACGTCAGCCGCCATTGCGACGAAGACACGGCGCAGCATACGCTCGAGGTCTGTGCCGCTTGGGCAGAGCAGCGTCGTGAACTCGTCGCAATCATCGGTGCTGACCTGACGCTGGAGACCATCGCTAGGGATATGCTCGGCAGCATCAAGAATTGGGACGCGGTCGCAGCCTTCTGCGAGTCAGTGATCTCGCAGAAGGAGAGCGGGTCGCGCGCGCGAGGAGCACAGCCTCGACTAAGCGACCCGCCGCCAGCGACTGGGGCGGCGCAGGCGGGACTACCTGCGTGCCATGCCGCCCTAGCCGAGGCCGCGGGTGACGTGACCGGGGATTAGTCCGTCAGCCGCCGAGAGGCCGACCGCGTGAGGAAAGACCGACGTCCTCCCCGAGGGGGGGACGTCGGTCGATGGGAGGGTACCCCAGGTAGGAGGTATTCCGTCGGGCCGACCACTGATGACAAGTAACCCTGCTCCGGTGGTCGGCCCAACGACGAAGGCGACGTGGTGTTCGGGTGGGTTGCGGGTGCTGCGTGCTATTCGCCCCTCTGTCGCCCCGGATGGAGTGGTGCGTGGAGCGCGCCGACCACAGCCCACCCCCCCAAAAAAAAAGAGACGTCGGTCGCCGTCGCGTGGTCAGCCTCTCCGCGAGTGATGGACTAATCCTCGGTCGGGTCACCCACATCAGCAACCGCTAACGCTTAATTGTAATTCTAGCGCTAACTAGGAGTCTTGTACGTATGTATACATTGAATGAACTTTGCACAATGTTCTGTTAAACGTATTCTTAACTTTGTGCCAATGTTATGATTATTATATAAATGCAAATTATTGTTATTCTTCGTTTACTTTACAGCAAATAAGCATACCTTCCTTAAATATACATACATACATGTATATATACTCTATATATGTATATCATGTTCACCATGCTCATTGCTCGAGCTTTTCCCACAATGGGAGGAAAATTGATCTACTATACCACGAATTTTAGTGGTAGGAGGCTGTTAACAGTAATCTGTCTACAGCCGCAGGCCGGTCCGTTCGGGGTAGTCAGCAGAAAATCGACGTCCGAGTGGTAGCAATTTGTTACTAGGCACTCTTCGTTTGAAGAGCGAGAGAGCCAGAAGCCCAACTTTCTGGGAGTGTTATCATGTGGTGGATTTTAGTGATGCCTTTAGTATCATCGAACCTGATTGCACGCATTCATAATTACTTCACTTTCTTCGCGATAAGCAGCGGCCTTACAAAGGTCCATGAGTGGCAGCAACACTTATCATCAGGTGTACTGTTTGCTCGTTTACCACCGTTTGCAGTAAAAAAACGCTGCGCTTATTTATAATTGGGTAATTAGGGAAATGGAGGACAATACCATAATCGATATATGCTTGTAGTTGGAGTCATAAGTTTTCCAGGAGGGTATTGGTACTCCTGCTGATTGTCCAGCTGCAAACCAATTGTATTCTTAACTCGCCAAGGATACAGTGATACGTTGAACTTTTAACATGGCTAATGTAACTAAAAGCACGTTAAAATGTCTTACAATTTCATCAACCATTATTCTCCGTGTTATTCGTGAACATACATTATTTTAATTATTCGACGCTCCAACTTTTCCGTTCAAAGTTTTCACTCGCGATGATGTTCCGTACTTTATGATTATAATTGTTCTGCTATTTCATCGCTTAATCTCAACATCGTGGCATAATTTATTAAATATTTCTATCGATGAGTGTGATTATAAAAGTGGAGCGAATTCGGATTTATTGTCACCTGAGGAAATATGTACTATAAAGAACTAGGACTAACTACTTAGTGCCGGCCACGGAAGTAGAGGAATTGCGTATTAGTGGTCGGCCCCCATGGCAAAGAGGAGGGAATAGGATGGGTTATAGGGCCGCGAACCCTTTTATCAAAAAGGATGGAATGAACAGCATGTGTGCTGACCTGTACGCCAAAAGAAGCTACTCGGTGTACCCTAGGGTATCCGTTAAATATCTACAAAGAGATTCAGAAAAAAACTATTCAATTTAAAAAGTATATATATATATATATATATATATATATATATATATATATATATATATATATATATATATATATATATATATATATATATATATATATATATATATATATATATATATATATATATATATATATATATATATATACATATATAGCTAGCTGAATCAACAGACGTTCTGTTCAAATAAAATAAAAGTTCTCCTTGAAATCGACAGCAGCGCCACCGCCGTGTCCAATTGTGAATATAAACCATTCCCGAATCCCCTAGAATACACACAAAAAAATTATCTACATCGGTCCAGGGGTTTAGGAGTTCAGTAACATACATACCTACGTACACAAGAAATATATATATAAACACTAACTAACCCAACAGACGTTGTTCTGTTTAAATAAAGCGACACCTACCGGGTCCTATTGTGAATCTAAACCACTCTTGAATCCTCTTCAACACACACCAAAATTTTTTTCGTCAACATCGGTCTAGTCATTTAGGAAGAGTTCAGTGACATACACACGTACGCAAGAAACTTATATGTAAAGATATAGATATATTTTTCTCGTTTCTTCTTAAATCTGAATATCTAAAACTTTTGCCCCACGGATTGACATACACTACTAATTATTTAGGTACAATATCAATTTCATAGCCGTATGGTGACAGAACGACCCCAAATGATTGGGATAAGCGCAAGATGATGACAATTAGCGTTAACTTCAGCATATTTATATCAGATTTATTATAAACTAGCAATCCGCCCTCGCTTCGCTTCGGTTATAGGTTATAGTCGTTTTACCCGCGTAGTTCCCGTTCCCGTGGGAATACCAGGATAAAATATAGTCTAGTTTACGCCCTGATATTATAGCTTTCCATTGATGAAAGAATTTTTGAAATCGGTCCAGCCGTTTTGAAGATTACCCGGAACAAACAGACAAACAGACAGACAGACAAAATTTTTTAATTGCTATTTTAGGCATAGGTGTCGTGCAAATAACCGTGTGAGCATGAAAAAAGCCTATTATTTTGACATTACAAACAGACACTCCAATTTTATTTATTGGTATAGATAAAAGAAAAATAGAAAGTAATTACACCACACTAACAATCCCTAACGATGAGACATTTGAGAAGCGGTAATATAAATGTGAAAGTGCAAAATTATGTGATGCTTCAAATAATCATTAAGCATAAACGCGTAATGGTTTCCCATTCAAATAATGGCTCGTAGCAGATAACTGCCTCTGTAATGTCTCAACACAATCTCGTCTAAAGAAAATTGTTGCGTTTTAATACAGCTTTAATGAATTATTACCTATTGAAAATAGTACCAATTTAATGATTTCTGATGTTTACGCGACTGTAATGCATTATTTTTGTAGCTAGCATAGTTTTCCGCATGTAATCATGAAATTGTGCCAATAAAACTGACAGCAGTTTACCTAACCATATTTTTAAAGAAATAAAAAACTTCAATTTATAATTTTACACTTTAAGTGTCAAAGGATAAGTATGCTAGCTTCTTCGACCTCTAGTCAGGTGCCGCTTGTTAAAATGGACAAGCACGCTGAGTTTCTTACTCGTTCTTACTCGGTACAGTCGCGTACCAATCCGGTGGTAGTTATACGAATTAATTGAAAGTACAATGTAATAAATACACAATTGGTAGCATGGATGGACAATTGAATTACGTGACATGCGTGACTATTAAAAGTTCTCTAATAATGCAGGTAAAAATATATTGGCAAGTCTTTATTGGTATATAATAAATAATAATCACTTATTGATTGATTGATTTTGAAATTCCTTTATTTTCATAAGAATACAATAAATATTGGTATAACATTGGATCGCCAGCTTTTTGGATGGTCGGAGTATAAAAGTCGTCGTAGATGGCTCCTGCTCCGATACCATGACCATGCTGGTGTACCACAAGGCTCGGTGCTCTCCCCGACGTTGTTTATCCTGCATATCAATGACATGCTCTCTATCGAGAGTATGCGTTGCTATGCGGATGACAGTACGGGTGATGAGCGGTACACTGAGCAACGGAATATCCCTCGGAGTACTCAGGAAAGAAGGGTTCAACTTGTGTCTGAAGTCGAGCGCTCTCTGGGGCGGGCCTCGGAATGGGGTGAACGGAACCTAATACAGTTCAACCCCACAAAGACACAAGTTTGCGCGTTCACTGCAAAGAAGGACCCGTTTGTCATGGCGCCTCAGTTCCAAGGAGTAACTCTCCCAATTTCTGAGAGTATTGGGATTCTCGGCGTCAAAATATCGAGCAAAGTCCAGTTTGGGAGTAATTTGGAGGACAAAGCTAAATTGGCAAGCAAAAAGTTGGGCGTCCTGAACAGAGCCAGGCGGTACTTCACACCGAGACAGTGTCTTGTGCTATACAAAGCACAAGTTCGTCCTCATGTGGAGTACTGCTCACATCTCTGGGCAGGTGCGCCCAAATATCAGATAGACCCACTTGACTCCCTGCAAAGACGGGCTGTTCGAATCGTCGGGGATCCCAATCTTACGGACAGATTGCAGTCGCTGGAGCAGCGGAGAGACTTTGGGTCACTCTGTGTACTCTACCGACTCTTTCACGGGGAGTGCTCCGAGGAACTGTTTGACTTGGTACCACCGTCACCATTCTACCAACGTACCACTCGACATCGCAGCAGGGTTCATCCATTTCACCTGGAAACGTTATGGTCTTCAACTGTGCGTTTCCAGCGATCATTTCTCCCACGTACGTGCAAGCTCTGGAATGAACTACCTGCTGCTGTGTTTCCCGAGCGCTATGACATGTCCTTCTTTAAACGAGGTTTAAGAAGAGTATTTCCTTCACGGTAGGCAGCGGCCTGGCTGTACCCCTGGTATTGCAAAGGTCCATGTGCAGCAGTTTCACTTACCATCAGGTGTGCTGCTTGCTCGTTTGCCACCGTTGGCAATAAAAAATAAAAAAAAAAAAAAAAAAAACATTCGTAACACTTATATTAATGTTTTCAAGAGACTAGGAACGTCTTTATAAAACATATTAAAAGACCACAACATCTTTGTTTTATTATTTTATACAAGTTTCACTATAATGAAAAAACGTATGTAATAAACTTACGAATCGAATATCGACGATATACTTACTAAAAAGTAATAATCAATAACAATGTTATTAATAATTTGATTTCAGGAAATTATTTACGTTCAACCTACTCTAATGGGGTGCACTTACTGAGCCTAGGTAGGTACGTGAAATTTTGCACTCGCTCTCCATTTAATACGTATACAAACAGTACAAAAGATGTCGTGGCAATTAAGTCCCGAAGAAGGTGAAAATTGTTAAATAATGTAGTATGAAAGTTCTGTTCTTTGAAGATACAACAAACCATCAAACCTAACATATTACTTATAAAAATAAATAAAATCATTTTTTTTTATTATTCATTTATTAATACTAACGAAATAAAGCTAGTTTTAAGTTTTTTTCTTTTTTTTTTTATTGCAAACGGTGGCAAACGAGCAAACAGTACACCTGATGGTAAGTGTTGCTGCCGCTCATGGACCTTTACAAAGCCGTTGCCCACCGCGAAGAAAGTGAAGGGAGTGTGAATGCGTGCATTGAGGCTCGGTGATACCAAGGGCACCACCAAAACCCTCCACACGCAAACACCCTCAGAAAGTTGGGCTAGTTTTAATATAAATATATTTCGATATTAAATACAAATTAGGCGACTATCTTCAAATTACTAAAGGTATTCCTATGAAGTTGAATTGTTGGTGAAAATGGCAAGTAGACGGGTCGTCGGCTTTGTGACCGGCGTGTTATAGTTCTAGCCTCGTTCAGGGGGTCAAGGGCCCTCGACGACTTTCACAGCCCTCTCGGTACCTTTCAAATATACTCCAGGGTTGTTACTCGATTAGCTGGCATTACCTATTTATATTATCAGCTTTTGTTTCATCAAACAACGGTATAGACTGCGGTAATCTATACCAATAAATAAAATTGGAGTGTTTGTTTGTAATGTCAAAATAATAGGCTTTTTTCGGTTATTTGCACGACACCTTTGCCTAAAATAGCAATTAAAACATTTTTGTCTGTCTGTCTGTCTGTCTGTCTGTCTGTTTGTTCCGGGTAATCTTCAAAACGGCTGGACCGATTTCAAAAATTCTTTCACCAATGGAAAGCTATAATATCAGGGCGTAAACTAGGCTATATTTTATCCCGGTATTCCTACAGGAACGGGAACTACGCGGGTAAAACGACTATAACCTATAACCGAAGCGAAGCGAGGGCGGGTTGCTAGTTGATAATATGTCCTTCATCTATACCAATAAATAAAATTGGAGTGTCTGTTTGTAATGTCAAAATAATAGGCTTTTTTCATGCTCACACGGTTATTTGCACGACCCCTATGCCTGAAATAGCAATTAAAAAATTTTTGTCTGTCTGTCTGTCTGTCTGTCTGTCTGTTTGTTCCGGGTAATCTTCAAAACGGCTGGACCGATTTCAAAAATCTTTCACCAATGGAAAGCTATAATATCAGGGCGTAAACTAGACTATATTTTATCCCGGTATTCCCACGGGAACGGGAACTACGCGGGTAAAACGACTATAACCTATAACCGAAACGAAGCGAGGGCGGGTTGCTAGTTATTGAATATATTTGGCCTATTATAATCAATACGGAAGAATAAAGATATATATATATATATATATATATATATATATATATATATATATATATATATATATATATATATATATATATATATATATATATATATATATATATATATGCATAAATATTATACAAGAGAAGGAAAATTCGAAGAAAACCCTATTCCAACACTTCTTCACGAGGACACGGCGCAGCACACACTCGAGGTGTGTGAGTCACGTCAAGTGACCCTGCTCCGGTGGTCGGTCCAACGACGAAGACGACGTATCGAGGGTGGGTTACGGGTGTGCGTGCTTACGCCCCTCTGTCGCTCCGGACGGAGTGGTGCGAGGAGTGCGCCGACCGTAAGCCACGCTCCAAAAAAAAAATGCCCATACTTCTGACTGGCGTAGCTATAGTAGGTCAATTTCCCTCCCATAGTAGAACGGTTATCCGTGTAGTGATGGAATAAGAATACAATTCACCGCCCTCTCTTTTGCACGTGGGTGTCGTAAAAGACGACTAAGGGATATAATATGCATATAAAGTCTACGCAAGAGAACGGAAATTCGAATTAAAATCCTATACCAACCTGTCTGACCAGCAATAAGGACAATTTCCCTCACATTGGGGAGGCGGCTCGAGACCAACAGTGGGCCATATATGAGCCGTGATGAAGAAAAGGAAAACTTGAAATAGAACCCTATGACAACACATCTGACCATCGTAGATATAGTAGGTCGATTTCCCTCCCATAGAGGAGCAGGCCCAAGCCCAGCAGTGGAACGTCTATGGGCAGACATGATGATGATAAGTGTTATGAAACATTATAATGGAACGATAGCTTAGTCAAGAGAACTGTAAATTTACCGTTGATCTCAAATTAGATTCCATTTCATTTCTATATAGCTATGGCTACTTTTTATTTTTCATCTAGTTAATTTCAGCCCAAATGCGTCCCACTGCTGGACAAAAATCTCCTCAGCAATAGAGAGGAAAATTGGCTTGCTGTTCTACGCTGGTCAGATGTGTTGATATAAAATAAGAGTGGTAGGACCACACTGTCGACAGTTATCTGTCTACAGCCGCGGGCCGGTCCGTCCGGGGCAGTACCACACTCAGAAAATCGACGTCTGAGTAGTAGCAATTAGTTACTGCGCTTCGTTCGGTGAGCGAGAGAACCGGAAGCCCAACTTTAAGAGGATGTTTGCGTGTGGAGCGTTTTGGTGGTGCCCTTGGTATCACCGAGCCTCAATGCACTCATTCACACTCCCTTCATTTTCTTCGCGGTAGGCAACAGCCTTGTAAAGGTCCATGAGCGGCAGCAACACTTACCATCAGGTGTACTATTTGCTCGTTAGCCACCGTTTGCAATTAAAAAAAAAATATATTAATTCAATTTTTTTTCTTATATAGATGTTTTATGGATATTATATCCTCATTCGTCTTTCATTGTACTCACGGGTAAGAAAACAGGTGGTGAATTGTATTTATATTCCGTCACTACTCCGTTAGCAATACAATTATTACATACTAGCAACCCGCCCTCGCTTCGCTTCGGTTTCAGTCCCTTTACCCACGGCCTAGTTCCCGTTCCTGTGGGAATACCGGGATAAAATATAGCCTATGTTACTCCCTGATATTATAGCTTTCCATTGGTGAAAGAATTTTTGAAATCGGTTCGGTGGTTTAAGCGTGAAAGCGTTACAAACAAACAAACATCCATACTTTCGCATTTATAATATTAGTATGGATGCCTTTGGGTACGCCTACTGGTCTTGTTTTATTATCATTGATGATTATACCATGTTGTCGAAACCACGGAGTAAGTACACTTTGTATATGCTCCGTGGTCGAAACACACGTGTTACAAAAAGACAACCCTGGTACTAAAGAAATAATCCTTGTATTATAGGAGACTTTACAAACATATAGTTTAACGGACACGGATTAAACCCAGACGCAGAACAACAATTTGTGTATCGTATAAAATATTGTCCCGCGTGGAAATTGAACCCAAGACACTAGAACGGCAGGAAGGTATCTTAACCACTAAACTATCTGTGTAGTCAAATTTAGTATTATATAATAAAAGCGTATTTGACGCAATGATTCTGAACTTGAAGCCACTATAAATGAGAATAGATACTTGCTCAATGACATAAAACATAACTTCCTTCCTTCTTCAGTCTAGTACTTTGGCTTACTATATCATATCGTACTTAATTAATCTTCTCGTATAACATACATCAGAAATAAAGGAATGGCATATTGTTTTAAAGACCCTGCATTAAAGAGAGCATCAGTGTATTACCGGGGGACATTGCATACATATCATTAACGAACACAAATTACATCCAAACTCAGAACAACAATTTGTGGATCGTACAAAATATTGTCCCGCATGGGAATTGAACCCATGACACTAGAACTGTAGCTCAGTATATTAACGACTACGCCATGTGTGCAGTAAAATTTTTCAGCGTACCATGAAAAACTCAAAATCATTTTATCATTTCATTCAATTGTCTCTTTTATATAAACCAGCTGTTACGAATTAGCCATTGATTTCCTCAGGAAGTACTTAGTGTTGCGATCGGGTTGGAGAACATTAACAAACGTGTTACGCTCGACCCGGTCTCCGGATGCTTTCAGCGTTTAAGGTCTCTAACGAGCGATAAAATTTTCCCGAATTCCTTTTTAACTGCAAGCAAAGTTTACCTGCGGGTGGGTAAATACGAGCCCACATTTGGTTGCTGAATTGTGATTCAATCTGTAAATAACAAGAAGATATTTGTGTTTATTCATAGATTGCTTACTGTTACGTGTAATTGAATAGAAGTGACGAAAAAAATAGGTATACCTATGCTGTACTTATGAGAATGACACATAATTAAATATGCAAGTCACATAGACTGCACAGATGGCGGAATGCCTAAGTTACCGACCTACCGTGCCTCTGTCGTAGGTTCCAATCCTAAGCAGGATAATGCTTTATGCGATTCACAAATTGCTGTTCTGACTATGGATGTAATTTTTGTCCCTTATTTAGAATTATAACGTATAGAAGGATAGTCTCGGTACTTCGAGCGATTAAAAACATGAAGCCAAAAATACTACATGCGAAATCAAATTTGGTTTTTATTAACATAAATCGTCGAAATACTTTTAAAAGTAATGTTAAAAACCTTTTTATGTTTTTCAAATGTGTTGTGGCCAGAGGTGTAACTTATATAAGATACAAGTATCTTAAAATACAAATACAAGATACGTATTTCGCATCTTGTATCTAAAATACTTTTTAAAAATTTATTTGTATTTAAATACATTTCGTTTTGTATCTTAGTATTTTATAAATACTTTTGCCGATAAAATACTTTTAGTACCTTTTTAATCAAATTATTAATGTTTTTATGAAAATGTTAAAATTATCACCGTTAAAGAAAAATGAAATTCACTGTTTAATTGAATATGTGGTTGTTTAAGGCCTATAGCCAAAAGTATTCAAAACCTGCAAAGAGAAAAAGATATTTACTATGGTCTATCTACCCTATGGTATATCTATTTACCCGAGTTAATAAAATTCAATAAACAGACGTTTTAAAAAGTTTTCAAAAATGAAATGGGTGCCAAAAGAGTGGAAGGAATATGTAAAAGTACTTATCCTTTTTTTTGGTAGGCCATGGTCTGGACACACCACGCTCAATCCGTCCGGGGCGACGGGTGGGTAGTGTGTGACCCTATAACCTACCGTATTCTTCCTCAACGTCGTTGGGCCGACCACTGGTACCGATTCCTTGACTTCCGTAGCCGGCCCGGTGGGTTACCGTTTTGGGTATCGCCTCATTCGACGCCCGGACAACAAAACAGTGTTGCCGGAGCATCGCCCTCACGTGGTCGGTTTTCATGCGGGTGGCGGACTAATCCTCGACCCATCTACTCGCGGCCTCGGCTAGGACGGCATCAGGCGCAGGTACTCGCGCCTGCACCGCCCAACGTGCCAGTGGCGGTACGTGTCATGGTAAAGGCATTCCTCCCGGACCCGCTCCGCCACCTTCTTCTGCGAGATAAGGCGGCGACTGCGTCCCAGTTCCTGATGCTGTCGAGCATCGTTCTAGCGGTGCTCGGCAGCGTCAGATCGACACCGATGATTGCGACGAGTTCACGGCGCTACTCCGCCCATGCCACGCAGATCTGGAGCTTATGCTGCGCCACACCCTCATTGCAATCGCAGTAGTGTCAAGACGGCATCCTCTCCCTCCTCGCGACCTTATGCAGGTACTTGCCGAAATAATCACGCCCCGACAAGACCTGCCGCCTACCCAACCACTTCATCAGCATCGGCCGGAAGGTTTTGACGGTCCGAACACCGAATCGAGGCCTCCCAGTTGGACTGCCCAACGGGCAATAACTTCCCGGCGGGCGTCGCCCCTCCAAGCGACCAGCTCACGAAGCGAGACACAGCCGCCTCCTACCAGCGTCGCCGACACCCGCCGATAAAGATCAGGGAGCATCTCTGCCTCCAAGTCCCACGTGGGAGTTCCGGCCAACAGACACGCTGCCTCCATCACCACCGTGCCGTATCCGCGTATGGCCCTGATCACCATAGCCCTCTGTGGTCGCCACAAGAGAGCCCTGAGTCGGACAGTCAGGGACCCCGTCCACATTAGTGCACCGTTTTTTTTTTATTGCAAACTGTGGCAAACGAGCAAACAGCACACCTGATGGTAAGTATTGCTGCCGCTCATGGACCTTTACAGGGTCGCTACCTACCACGAAGAAAGTGAAGGGAGTGTGAATGCGTGCATTAAGGCTCGGTGATACCAAGGGCGCCACCAAAACCCTCCTACTACCCCGGACGGACCGGCCCGCGGCTGTAGACAGATAAATGTCAACAATGTGGTCCTACCACTCTTAAGTAAAAACCGTACAGGGCCATGAACCGAACCACACCCACATACAGAAGCGGGCACGTAAAAAGTTCTTATCCTGACTGAACACAAAAAATGTAATTTTCTTCAAAAGTATTTTCATCTTAAAAAGTATTTACAAGATACATATTTTGTATCTAGTATTTCAGATACCATTCTCGAAAGTATTTTGTATCTGCTATCTAAAATACTTATTTTAAAAGTATCTTGCATTTTGTATTTCAGATACTTTGTGACGGGTATTTCATACATTGATTATGGCATCATTTGAATGCACAAACCGTCATAATTACCTATTTATTTTTTAAGAGTTGCGTACGTACGTGCAGTACAGTGACCTTGTACGCTACGGAACGGTCCAGCGTAAGCTCCATTAGGCTCCAATTTAAATGCTTCATTCTTTGTGCGCGGACTTCCTTTCTATACGTTATTATTCTAAGGCCCCTTAGTTATATGTTTGTTTGTTTTATAAGACAAGTATTATTTCCTAAGTTCAGGGAGTTGTCTTAATTAGGAATAAAGAACACTTTGAACTCTGGCTAATACATGAATAAATATGAATAAAAAAAATTATATGCCTAATAAAAATTTTGTTTAAATTCAATTAGAACTAGTTTGAGTAATGTCTTTGAAGTAATTTGCAAGATACCTATTATCGTTAAGATAAAAATTGTTGGTCAATGATTAGAAAATAATGTGCTTATATTACAAAACACGAACTTCAATATAGAACTGAATAGACAATAATTTAAATCATAATATAGTGAGATTACTATTTAATTATAATTGAGAAAATACTTGTAATTAAGCACCATTCATTCGACTTGGATAACGTTGTTTAATACGATACTAGAGCCCTTATGAATCGTAGCCATATTGAGTTTCTCTAGTAAGTATACTTTTTTACTGAGATTAGTATATAGATAATATATTAATAGTAATAAAATAGTATAATATACTAATAGTATAAAGAAAATTTCTTTTAATTATAGTTAGTTATATTAGTTTGTAATGAATAGGCTCTGAAGTTACTGGATCAATTTTACATTTTTCAGTAATAGAAAGCTAAATTATCACTTATTAACATTTTCACTAGAAAGAACAACAAACAATAAATTCCCTAGAAAAAAATAGAGATCCTCAAAAATTGCAACATTACAACCCAAGATACGGAAAACGAAATTTTATAGGCACGCGTTTCAAAAACTTATGATAGAACCAAAAGTTGTGTCGTAGTATTATTATTCAAATAATTATATTTATCAACAAGGCCATTTTTAAAAAATAAAATAAAATTACTAAACTAAAATTTCATTTATAAATCATAAGTATAAAAATGTTAAAAGTAATAAATGCAATATATTAATGAAAATTAACTGGAGAAATATGTGACCTTAAATTTATGAGATAAGAATAAATTACCAGTAGATCAAATAAAGTTTACAGTGTTAAAATTGTAACAAATTAAACCTGGAAAAAAACGAATAAAAAACTCAACTTTTCATATCCATTCATTTACCAACCAGGCTATCGACGTTCACTATTAGATATAACTGTTGAAGATAGGTCTAAAGTCAATAATACGAAGATCGAACAAGGAGATAAAACCATAATTATCACACAATCGCAGTTGGTGTTATAAGATTGCTAACAGGATCGTGATGCTTATTTTCCTTGTGAATCATCATTCAGCCTTTCGCCGTCCACTACTAGATGTAGGCCTTCCTTCTTGTTTCGCCATAAAGTTTAGCCCTGTGCCGCACCGATCCAATAACTCTCAGTAACTTTCACCAAGTCGTCAACCCTCCTCAAGGAGCGTCGTCCTACACTGCGTAAACCACCGTGGTCGCCACTCGAAAACCATTTGCCCAACGTCCGTTTGCCGACCGATGTGGCCCGTCCATTGCCACTTTAGCGGGCTAATTCTTCATGCTATATCGGTTACAACCGTTCTCTTACGTATTTTGGATTTCATCTAACAGAGAAATCCCCAATATAAACCGTTCCATAGCACGCTGAGTGACGTTGCGATTAGTTATGCGGCCTGCATTATAGATTTTTTTTAATACAAATGGTGGAAAACGAGCAAACAGTGTTGCTGTGAAGAAAGTGAAGGGAGTGTGAATGCATGAAATAAGCTTCGGTGAAACTAAAGGCATCACCAAAACCTACCACACGCAAATACCCTCAGAAAGTTGGGCTTCCAGCTCTCTCGCTCACCGAACGAAGTGCAGTAACAAATTGCTACTACTCAAACGTCGATTTTCAGCGAGAGTGTAGTACTACCCTGACCGGACCAGCCCGCGGCTGTAGATTAATAACTATCAACAGTGTAGTCCTGCCACTAAAATCCTTATGATCTCGTAACTAGTTATTACGACACATTATGTTCTGAAACCTGTATTTTAGACATTGTTTGATTTGTTAACATTAAAAAATTGACCGAAATCTCATTATCCTCCAAGCGCAACCGTATTTAAGCTTCGACAAGATAATCTCAGCACGCGTGTAATGATTAAAATTCCCTGTACGTTTATTCGTTCTTTCAACCTATTTACCCTGCTCAGATATGATAACACGCACGCAAATGGATTCATATTAAGCCGACTTTTGTGTTGCAGATTATATGAAGTACTTCTATTTCATATCTAATAAATATTAGATGATATGATATAGACATCTTTCACAACGCAATGAAGGGCAGTGTTGATGATACTTAACAAAACTAATTTAAGTTTAGTTGAAGTTTTGTTTCAACAGTGTGGCAAACAGTAAAACGAAATCCTTGTTTAGCTTCAGACTGAAGTTATTTTGTAAAATCAGACCAAAGTTATTTTGGAATGTCGACAACCTAAGTAAACTTATGAACTGTCTTCAGTTGGGGTAAGAAAATTTGATTAAAAAAGACCAGTTAGTATTTCAGGATATCGAGTAAATATATTGAAGCTGTTCAATTAAAGTAAAAGTTAGAAAACCATGCATATTTTCATAATTCTAATAATAAATCACACGAAAGAAAATTTAATATTAAAGAAAATGTATTCTTTTAAATGTTTCGAGTATTCCACAAGTAATTACTTGTGGAATATTATAGTACAACTAGTACAACTAGTATTATTATATTATAGTACAACTGAAATAAAACAAACGGTGGTCCATGCTGATACTGGTGACATGTTTCATTGTAAGTTATTGAGCTACCCAAAAATTATTAGATCCAAAACGGCGAATTGAAAATGAAAAAAAGAACGCACTAGTAATGGTTTATTTATATGGTTATTATATATATTAGATATAAATCTTTGTAATAACGATGACTTGTTAGACGTGAGACATATTGACCAACGTCCTCCCCGAGGGGAGAACGTCGGTCAAGGAGAGGGTACGTCGAGGAGACGACAAGTCACCCTGCTCCGGTGGTCGGCCCAACGACGAAGGCAACGTGTCACGGGTGGGTTATGGGTGTGCGTGCTTACGCCCCCCTATCGCCCCGGACGGAGTGGAGCGAGGAGTGCGCCCACCGTAGTCCAACCCAAAAAAAAAATAAAAAATAGACGTGAGACATATTAGTCCGCTCCTGACCATGAACGCTGTAAAGTGTTCGAAACGTCAGGCAATTAAAATTCAAATGATTTACATGGCCTTTTCTTTTCCGTATTTATCATGAAAATAATGTATACATGACGTAGAGAAGGAGTGCTGAAAATAAATCTGGCTAACGTCATAGCATAAATAAACTTTCGTTTATTATGAAGTATACAGTACTTATGCCCAGCAGTGAGATATATATGGGCTGAATAGAAAAAAGAAAATGATAGGAGCAAATTCATTATTACTACTTTAATATAAAGCTAGGACGAGTTTTAGATTGCAATGTTTGACCTTTTCGAGTTTGTAACCAACTTGTTCCATTACAGTTAGAAAGCTTGTTAGCGCGACTTCTGCGGTTTGTGACAGAATAACACCTTATTAAAGATTTATTTTATAAGTATATGATTACATTTAAAACAATATCACTCTAACATGCTTAATATCTTACACGCTTCTCTATTGTAGACAAAACTATAATATAAATTGGTAATTATATCATTAGGTGCTACAATTCCGCACGTAGTGATTATCTGATTGGAAAGATTCCTGACGAATGTCTTCATAATCATAATTCAGCCTATCGTCGTCCACTGCTAGATATATACCTTCCTCATGTTTCGCCTCAAAGTATGGTCCTGTGCATCCAACATAACTTTCACGTTGTCCGTGTTCATTCCTTAACCCACTAGTTGGGATACCCTGCTCAAATCATTGAGCATGGTACCAAAATCCTCCATGACTTCTGCCATAACGACAATATCGTCTGGAAATCAAAGATGATGTATTGGCCGTTGATATTGATGCCTCGTCTTGTCCAGTCCAACGGCTTGAAGACATCTTCCTACAAATATGCCTTATTAATTAGGAGAAATATACTTTAATTCTTCTTTTTGTAAAATAATTATTTGTGCGAACATTTGGATTTGTGGTACACGGGAAATATTTTGAAAAGTAAAATGTAATTGCAATACCTTTACAGAAATTTCTTGTATAAATGCTTCATGCACATTATTATACCCTGTTACGCCTATAATTTAAACAAATATCTTAGAAGTTATTACAAAAATTACGGGCGCAAGAGTGACAAAAATCCGGTAGCGGTGACATGTCTACATGGCGATAATGAGGAGAGTATACAATAGGTTATCACCATTCCTTCTATCGTCCCTGACAGATAAGGATTTTCCAAATAAAAAATGTAAAAAAATCATGGTTTCAGTGGTTTAGGATCATCTTTATGTAAATAACTTTATATTTAGGGAAACTATGTATTTGAGAATTAATTAAATACATTTCTGTTTAAGAGAATAGACTTCGTTTTTCCGTTACTTCTCAACATAAAGCCATGATGACAGTTTGTATGCAGAAATACATGTCAATAATTTAACTTGAACTCGCTGAAAATAGGTTTTAATTAAAATAATTGTATACGAGTACGTGTTTCTGTTATTTTTTTTACCGTATTTATTTAATAGGGTTGTAATACAATTCTAAAATGATTTGATTAACAAACGGATATTAACCGTAATTACCTTGAATTTATCATACATTTTCCTAATGCCAACATTTTGATAATAAATCGACGTAATACCGTAATCGTCAAGCTTATCAGGTGGTGATCAAAGTTCGTGTTAGAAGTTTCCCATAGCCCATAAGAGTACTGTTAACCATTCCGGCTGGATTTCACAACTTAAAATAATAGGGGTGGTGAATCATCTCATTCTTAACCCGTCACCACACAGACTAGAAAACCATTAATTCAGAAATAGTTATAGTATCATCATCATCATCGCAGCCCACATACGTCCCACTGCTGGGTTCGGGCCTTCTCCACAGTGGGAGGGAATTTGACCTACTACAGCATGCTGGTCAGACATGTTGGTATAGAGTCTCATTTCGAGTTTTTCTTCTCTTACACAGATGTTATGTGCATATGATACCCCATAGTCGTCTTTTACGACATACGCAGGCAAGGGAGTGGTTAATTGTACTCTTATTCCGTCACCACACGGAATAGTATTGTAAAGTATTTCTAAGTTATTTAAGGAGTTAATTGAATACAAACAGTACAAAAACTGATCCTGACATAATTAAAATAATTATGAAGTAAACCACAAGTAGATACTAAAATTTCGAGCACTTATTGTCCAGCTGTTAAGAGTGGTAGGACCACACTGTCGACAGTTATCTATCTACAGCCGCGGGCCGGTCCGTCCGGGGCAGTACCACACTCTGGCAGAAAATCGACGTCTGAGTAGTAGCGATTTGTTACTGCGCTTCGTTCGGTGAGCGAGAGATCCGGAAGCCCAACTTTCTGAGGGTGTTTGCGTATGGAGGGTTTTGGTGGTGCCCTTGGTATCACCGAGCCTTAATGCATGCATTCACACTCCCTTCAATTTCTTCGCGGTAGGCAGCGGCCTTGTAAAGGTCCATAAGCGGCAGCAACACTTACCATCAGGTGTATACTGTTTGCTCGTTTGCCACAGTTTGCAATAAAAAAAAAAAGCTCCGATATAACCCAGATACCTATTCTACCATTACAGCGAGCTTCTTCGACAATGAAAGAGTAATATACTAAGCTACACTACCTAAATGATTTGGCTTTAGTGTCTAACTTTCTATATCGTACATTGAACTTATCAGTTCATGACTTTTACTAATGTATACTTAGCTACTCCAAATGAGTTGAAACCAAACCTTAAAATCGTTGAAACCTCGTGGTTTTAGTAAGTATAACGTTTATGGCTAAGTAAGGGCTGTTCACTGATTGATTTAGCTAGTAATTAGTACGCTTAATAAGTATAAAAAAATTAACACGTCAGCTTAGTCTTTTTCAAGATTTTAAGCAGTGAATTTCAAGCTTTTTCTGCTTAAATTGTCATCATCATCCATGCATCAGCCTACAGACGTCCACTGCTAGACATAAGCCTCCCCAAGAGAATGCCACTTGGAATTGCCTGCGCCACTTGCATCCAACGATTCCCTGCGACTTTAAAAATGTCGTCAGTCCACCTAGTGGGGACTCAGGGCGACCGTCCTACGCTTCGTCGTCCGATTCGTGGTCGTCACTCAAGAACCTTTCATCCCCAACAGGGTTCGGCGAGCGATGTGGCCTGCCCATTACCATTTCAACGTGCTAATTCTGCGGGCTATGTCGGTTACACCCGTTCTTCTACAGATTTTTTCCGAGTGCCTCGCCATAGCACGTTGAGCGACATTGAGCTTTTTTATGAGACCAACATTTAAAGACCATGTTTCAGTACCATAAGTCATTGCAAATTGTCTTATTATGATATTAATTTAGAAAAACAGTTATTACATTGCAATTCCTCGTTCTCATAGTCAACAGAGATAGGACAACCCATTTATTCTCGATGGTCCGATTGGACGGTAATTATTCTAAAACTAATTAAAGTTAGTGTCCATAAAGAGAATGGTTAAGAAAGAAAATGTTAGGAAAATGCGTGATTAAAGTTGCTAAGCGAAATGTACGCAGATTTATGCCGATTCCTTCATGCAAAGTGATTTAAATTTCTCGGTTACAAGCACTGCATTTTAATGAAGTTTAATAAACTTGTTGCTTCTTTAACTTATTCAAAGTTACAGGAATGTTAGTAGAGACGGCTGGGATTATATAAATATATAAGAAAGGATTGTCAGTGTGGTGATAGAGTAAGAATACAATTCACCATTCTCTATCTTGCCTGTGATCTCATAAAAAACTACTAAGGAATGTAACCTGCAGATAAAATCCATGTAAGAGAAGAAAAATCAGAAATAAAGGCCTATACCAACCCGACTGATCAGCCTAGTGTAGTAGGACAGTTTCCCTTCTATGGAGGAGGTGGTCAAATCTAACAATAGGATATATATGGATGTTTTATAATAATGATGATAACAAGAGAGAATTATTTAAAAATCAATGAATAACGTTAACTCGTATTTAATAGTTCATCATCATCGCAGCTCCTATACGTCCCACTGCTGGGCTCAAGCTCAATGGGACGGAAATTAACCAACTATGCTACGCGTTAGTATGGGGTGTTATTTGGAGTTTTCCTTCTCTTGCGTAGATATTATCTACATAATATTATCTCTTAGTCGTGTTTTTACGACACCCATGGGCAAGAAAGGGCGTAATAAATTATATTCTTATTCCGTCACTACGCGTGCGTTAATAGTTATAATAAAAAAAATGTTTGAAAAACTAAGATTTCTCAAAAAGATTAGTATACAGTTAGATGGGAAAAGATTCGTTCCATAGAATTTCAAATAAAATGTCTCTTATGAAAATTCAAATGTGTCTATGTAAGATTGAAAACTATGGACAAAACATAGTTTTTAGTGTAATGATGGTTAACAAGCAGACAACGCTTCTAAACGATAACTATTGGATATGGATTTTATTAACTATGGAGATACAAGCAATACTCTTATTTAACAGGATATGGTCTCAACCGATATTTTGAGTTCGCTGACCTGACTAGCGGGCTGCCTTTTCGGGTATGTACCATCGCGTACCATCGTCGGAATTTCGGCAATCAAGTCTCGGGAGATCGCCCCATGAGATCGGCCTTTCAGCAGCTTAACTCTTCATAGTCAATCTCTTGACTTGCCTTGGCGACTTTTATATCATCCGCAGGAAAGAAAGTGGATCGAATTCATACTCCATCATCACTCAGAATGTGTTCCATATGACTAAAATACCTCATGGCAGCTGTATCTATCTTCATCATAATCACAGTTCATATACGTATCACTATTGGGTTCGAGCCTTCCCCGCAATGAGAGGGAAATTGACCTACTATTCCACGCAGGTTGGACATGTAGGTATTTTTTTTTTATTTTTTTTTTTTATGGGTGGGCTATGGTAAGCGCACACGCGGTCCATTTCGTCCGGGGCGACGAAAGGACGGCGCGCGGGCCCATAACCCACCCGTATCTACGTCGCCTCGTTGTTGGGCCGACCATCTGAGCAGGGTGACGTCGTCAGTGGTCGACCCGACGGAATACCCTTTCGGGTACCCTCACCTCTCGACGTCCCTGCCCTGGGACGTCGGTCGCCGTCGCGCGGTCTGCCTCTCTGCGGGTGACGGACTAAATTCCCCGGTCCAGTCACCCGCGGCCTCGGCTAGGGCGGCATCAGGCGCAAGACATGTAGGTATAGGGTTTTATTTCGAGTTTTCCTTCTCTTACATAGATGTTACATGCATATTATATCCCTTAGTTGTCTTTTACATCACTCACGGGCAAGAAAGGGCCTGATGAATTGTATTCCTACTCCGTCACCACACGGAAAATCTAACTGCTTAGATCTAACTACATTTCCATTCAATGTCAGAGTTTACGAGATATTGTATTTGTAGTTTCCATAAGGGTATAATGATATACAGTAAGTAAGCAGTATTAAAATTCATACCATTTTTATATGCGTAGTTTAATGCAGGTGGGAACAAAGCTGTATCATTAGCGAACCCGGACGTATACTAATTGCTACACTGCTTTACATGTGATTTGTTGTGGTTTGCTAAACTTGAGTTTGATATATTCCTAAACTTCTTTTGCAATTTTAATCAGCAAAATAGTTTAAGAGAAAGAACATTCAAAATAAAACATAAGGTTCTAATTTGTCTGACGGGCGTATACCACGTTCGTCAGACAAGTTATCATAAAGCTTTATTAGGTCAATTGCTCTTCCATTGGGCTGAAACTCGAGTCCAGCAGTGGGACATATCGCACTATTCCTGGAAGAATGAAGTAAATGATTTTTGCCAACTTTTCAGGAGCTTGAAAAAATGTCCTATATTTTAATTATTAGTTCTAGAAATATGTTTCAAAGAGAAAATCGTAGGTCACAGTTGCCTTCAACTACACCTGTTTTTTAATTTAGGCACAGCTTAATGTACTTCGAGATAATCTAAAAAAATACTGTTACTTCTGTATTCCACGAAACGCAAAGAATATTTGTAGTGGTGAGTATAATTATTGCTTTTTCGCCATGTATTTTCAAATATATGAACTTATTTAAATCTACTTACGGATTTATTCTCTCTTTAATTTCATTGTAATCTAGCATTGTAAGTATAATCACGTTGTTCTTTAACAGAAAATAAAACAAATGAAAAGTATGTAACAATAATTACACATAAACTGTCACCTAAAAGTTTCGTAGAAGAAATAAGTAATAAGAATTACACATAATTCCTAGATTGTACAATGCTGGAACAAGTATTTAATTATACTTGCGCTATAAATTTTCTTGTAAATCTTCCTTTAAAATTTACGTAAACATTATGACTTTATTATGAACGGGATAATTGTAAAGCGTATAAATGTAAATACGCATAACTCTATTTTATGTTGGAATTTTATGTTTTCTAAGATCGCAAAAGTATAATATTTTTGCATTTATTCCTTTAGTTTTGTCGATAGCTTCACGAGATTTTGACAGAAGGTGTAAACCATGATGCTGGCTTTATTCATGCAATAAAATATTTTGGGCGCAAGTGTATTTACGTCTTTTTTACAGGAATAGTGCGATATTTTAGTTGAGTTGATGATGATGAACGTTTTAAATTATTATAAGTTATTATTTTCCCTGGTGTTTAGAGATTAAACTTAGGATATTTTACAACCTCCTTAATTCTGCATGCAAATCGTAAAAACTGGCTGAGATATTACAGGGAGAATGTGCACTGCCTTAGAAAACTTCTCAAAGCAATAACGGTCGCCAACCCGCTAACCAAGCGTAACACTAAGTGACAGGTCTTAATTTAGACAGGGTTATATTTAACAGTGGAGGTCAATAGTTTGACAAACTATAGTCGATAACGACTTACCAGGCATAGATCTAGGTTTGGTGCCACAATTGTCAAGCTTGAGCTTGACTTAGGTACATTATGTAAATATTTTCATGCTTTTTTTATTAAAAACGATAATATATGTTCTTTAAATAATCTTATTTTGTCAAAGTTGATGGTAAGATAAATATTAATTACAATCGAAGTACTACTAAAATTCCATTATGAAAAAACAAATATTACATTATAGCCGACCTGAGATTCAAACCAAGTTCTTCAGGGTCGCCAATCGCTTGCATGTTACTGAACTATTCAATATATTTAAGGATAGATTTTTATAAACTGTTTAGCCGGCACTGTACCAATTTTAGAACCCAATAATTGAAATATATTGTAAACCAGATGTTTACTACGTCTGCAAAATGTGACCAGATTTTTTAATGCGGGTAAAAGCTTTTTATTTTTAACGTAAATCGAGCAACGGGATATAAATTTATTATTTCTATGCAGTAAATAAAATTGAATACGTAATGAATACAATATTATTATTATTATATATTTGACTTATCACAATTTATGGTAATATTAATATCCTTTTATTATTATTACTTTTTTACTATTTTAACTGCGATAATCATGTGCAGAGATCACGAAAAAATGCTTGATATTAAGTATCTACCGTTTAACAATGACATGGAAATTATATTATGAGTAATGAAAAGGGAATATAATTGTTGACTAGATGGCATCAGATGAAGTTGCCCCAAGTAGATGTAAAATTGTTGGCCGGAACTCGAACGTGGAACTCGGAGGTGGAGATGCTCGCTGGGCTTTAATAGCGGGTGTCTACGAAGCTGCCACGCCAGTTGGCAACATTTCGCTCCAGCTAGTCACCCGCCAGGATGACATTGCCTTTTGGGCAGTCCGGCTGGAAAGGCCTCGATTTGGTATCCGAACCGGCGAAGCCTTGCGGCCGATGCTCATGAAGTAGTTGGGTCGGCAGCATAGAGTCCTCGAGTACGTCTTGTCGGGCATCGTTGCCTCGGCAAGTAGGTACCTGTACAAGGTTAAGAGGGGGGAGAGGACACCGTGCTGCCACCACAACGATTGTAAGGAGGACACGGCGCAGCATACGCTCGAGGTCTGCGTGGCCTAGGCAGAGCAGCACCTTAAACTCGTTGCAATTATCAGTGCCAACCTGACGCTGTCGATCATCGCTAAAACGATATGTCTGGGATTGAGATGCGGTCGCCACCTTCTGCGAGGTAGTTGTCTTGCAGGAGGCAGTGATACGGGTGAGGGAGAAATTCCTCTACCACGGCCTACCTACCACTGCAGGCGCGTTGGGCGGTGCAGCCGCGTATAGCTGCGCCTGATGTCGCGCTAAGCGAGGTCGCAGGTGGACGTACCGGGATTAGTAAGCTACCCGCAGAGAGACCGACCACGTGAGGGCGTCGAAGGGGACAATAATCGAATAGATATTCCGCTGGACGGGTAACGGATGTCAAGGAATCGGTACTAGTGGTTAGCCCAATGGCGATGGGGAGGGAATACGGTAGGTTATGCGGCTGTACGCCATCCATACGTCGCCCCGGACAGTTTAGGCGGGGTGTATGCAGAACATAGCCTATCACCAAAAAAAAAAAAAAAAAGGTCTATGTAAAGCTCTCTTGGTTGCATTCATAGCCACACCATACACCACAGACACACACGCATGCACGCAAAAACACAGGCAAGCTGGCACACACACACGCAACCGTAGATATTCTTTTTAGTTTATCATATATTTTTTATATTTATTTTATTTGATTGATAAAAAGAAATGTAGTGATTAAAATCCAAATTTTCAAATAATGCGAAAACTATAAACAAAATCATACTAATATTTATAAGACAGTTCATCTGACAAAAAAAAATACAATAAGACCTTTTTGGAAGAGCATTCAATTTTCATTTTAAGAAAGATATACAAGATAACTCCATTTTAGTTCGCTATTTTGGCAGTAAAGTGGTAAAAATCTGCTCAGTAAAGACAATAAAAAATTACGGAGATAAAGCTTTTAATATTAACTACTCAAACTTACACACTATTTTTTTTTTGAAGTGATAACTACTATAGGCAGGTTTGGATGAGGAGTAAATGCATATAAATCGTGGTCACATGATGTGTTAACATTTTTTTTATTTTTTTTTTTGGGTTGGTCGCGGTCGGCGCACTCCTCGCACCACTCCGTCCAGGCGACAGAGGGGCGAAGCAGGCACACCCGCAACCCACCCGAACACCACGTCGCCTTCGTCGTTGGACCGACCACCGGAGAGGGGTTACTTGTCATCAGTGGTCAGCCCGACGGAATACCCCCTAGTGGGGTACTTGATGTGTTAACGCTAACACTACATCTATAGTTATGTCAAAGTCTCTATATTTGTACCGATAAATGTCAAAATAAGAAAAATATAAAAGTATTAATGTACTAATTTTAATTTAAAATCAAACACAAACACTGCATCATCGTCACCACAAAGTGCGCTCCTGTGCCGCCTGTATACAACGACGTCCACAATTAATTTAAATATCCAAAAATAACAACTATTTGTTCATAATTTAAAATTTCCACTTAATAATAATGATGTGACAAAAAAAAGCTTTAAATTGATTGAAAGCCTTTGTTGTCCCAAATGATGTAGCATAATTAACAGGACTAATGCCGGGAAGATACTGGACATTTATATATATTAACTACCTGGTACTGAAGAGCTATTCACATAAAACTTTGATTGGCTTTTCATAGTCCGAGGCAACGTTAGATTTAGTACCGTAACAAATCAGAGCGTCCATACCGCCTAGGGAAATAAAACCATTGCCATTAGCACAAAACCTATCATTAAGCCCCAAATGTAATGGTCACAATTATGCTAGTATAACGATTTTCCATTAATCCATAATGGCAATTCTTTCCTAGATTTTTTTTATATCACTGAATATAATCTGTGTAATAAGCTAAAAGTAGTATTAATAAAAATTAACAAAATTGATTAAAATAATGTTGAAATGTAATACTCTCAATGTTCGATAATTATACGTTAAGTAGAAAAACCTCTCAATTTTTTTTTAATATTCGCCATGTAATAAGGACTGTGTGGTGATGGAGTAAGAATACAATTCGCCATAGACGTGGCTGTCATAAAAAACGACTAAAGGATATAAATATACAGATAACATTATTACAAGAGAAGAAAAACTTGACATAAAACCAACACGTTTAAGCAGCGCGATATAGTAGATGAATTTCCCTCTCATTACGGAGGAGGCCCGAGCCCAACAGTGGGACTTACGTGGGCTGTGTTAAATCTATATCTATACTAATATATAAAGCTGAAGAGTTTATTTTTTAATCACGCTAATCTCAGAATCTACTGGTCCAATTTGAATAGTTCTTTCAGTGTCAGATAGCCCATTTATCGAGGAAGGCTATAGGCTATATAACATTACGGTAAGGTCAACAGGACACGCTAAGGCCACCAATGAAGAATGTTTCAAAATCCTATTCTTTTTCCTTTTGAGAGCTTCCGCTGCGTAAACGGCTTAATTTTCGCAAAAATCGTGTGTGACAGATTCGTAGTATTAAAAAATATTTTCACCTTCTACGTAAACAAAGTCTTAGGCTAAAGTTAGCGTTAGTCCAAAATATCTATACCACGCAGACGAAGTCACGAGCGAAGCGAGTAAGATGCATATAATACCTTGTATCGCGGAGGACTTAACAATTATGCAATAGGACGGATATGGGCCACATCGGGACTTGTATCACAGACATTATTACTTCATAGAAAAATCTTCATTATGGTCTCCATTCCACTCACTTAGGCTTTGAGTTTCCTTATAAAACCAATCTGTATTTTTCTGTTCTTAGTCATCACAAGTAAGAAAGTTAAGCGCAATTTCTTAGCTCACTTTTTCTTACAGTTTGATTTTGAATTCATCACAATCTATTTAAGTCAATTAAATATGGCTATCACTATTTATACTGCACTTTGATAGTGAGTAATGAAATCTTAGGATGACACTTATAAAGTGGTGAGGGGAGGTAAAGGGGGCTATAAAGTCTTGTGATTGATTAATTTAACTTTATAGTACTTGGTGATTAGTTAGTGAGGGAGAGACGAGTTGTGAGTGTTGGCAGGTGTGGGGAGATATTCTGATGATAAACTAGGGTTGATTTATACTCCTAAAAATAAATATCGACCTCGATATGAGAGAAGGCATATTCGACGGAAAACGTTATGCCAAATCAGCGTGGTTTAGTAAGTCAATTTCTCTCCCACAGTTGAAATAAAACTATTTTATTGCGTTTGTACCTGATTTTTGATTTTCTGAGGTATCGCACACTTTTCAGCATTCATGGTCATGAAAGGACTAAGGACTCTTACGTCCTACAAGTCATCTTTATTACAAAGATTTATATCTACCTGCTATTAGGAGATTTTGTAAGATAAAGTAACGCTTACTTTTAAAATTCCAATAATAACTTAGTACCATGCCCTTTGAGTTTTCTTACCAGATCTTTTTTAGTGTGACCGCATTCCGACCCGATTATGGTATAATATCTGGCTGACCGAGCTTCGCTCGGCATATTTTTGTCAAATTAATTAAGATATATATTAATAAAAAATAAATAATGAAAATTATATAAAAAATTACAAAAAGAGAATAATAATAATAACACCGAGATTCGAACCGACGCTGTTTGAATGTCAACAAAATCAAAATTAGAACCTGTCAACTTCCCATCTGAGCTATCGTAACTCATGACGTTGGCAACGAAATTTGAATTCATATTCTTTTAAAATTTAATGTCATTGTTTGTTTTGCTAAAAACTAAAAACAACTCCACCTATATAAGCAACATTTCTTTAATTCGCTACCACCGTAAATCTATAATCTAAAAAAAAAGAAGGAAGTGTTATATTTTTAGTAGTATATACGATTAGTACGATTATGATATAACAAATGCCAATAAATTCGTCATTATAAACTAGGTAATATAAAGAGAGTTGTATTCGTGATTTTAAATAATAAATTTTATAAAACTACTAGCTGACTAAAAAGACGCTGTTCTGTTCAAGAGTAAAAAAAAAATGCTATAAGGAATTTTCCTTGAAATCGATCGCAGCGCCACCTACCGAGTCCAAATATAATTGTAAATCTAAACCGTTATCGAATCCCCTTGAACTATTTACGGTAACGATGCAGTGGATAAATTGGCTAAAGAAGCATGCTCTGACGGAGTTAATTTTGATTGTGAACCTTACTACACTAATTTATTACCTGTTATAAAAGAACACTGCATCAAGCTATGGTCGGAGTATTTTGATAAGAGATCTCTCACGAAAGGTATATGGTATAAGACCATTCAACCTTCCATACCCCGCTTGCCTTGGTTCGATAGATGCACTATGGGAAGGTATGATATTGTTACAGGCTTAAGACTTCGTTCCGGTCACATTCCACTAAATAAGTTCGCTTTCATGATGGGCAAAGTCACCACTCCTAATTGTAGTGATTGTGGCGTGTTAGAGGACGTACACCACATCTTAGTGGAGTGTGTGCGGAACGAGAGGCTTAGAGTATCCTTAGATGTAAATTTATTGGACGTGGGCTGGTGTAATAGCATCTTAGCGTTACCTACGTCCTCGGAGGCTAAGTTATTGTATAAAATTGCAAAGATGGGAATAAGAAACCGTACATTCCCTTCAATTTGATTATTTTATGTAATAAGTATTAATTTTAGAATTTTGTTTTTGTTTGTTATTCTTACGGAGATTACATGTTCAAATTTGAACCATTCCCCTTAAATAAAGAGAAAAAAAAAAAAATCCCCTTGAACACATACAAAATATTTCATCAACATCAGTCCAGCGGTTTAGGAGGAGTTCAGTGGCATATACGTGCACAAGAAATATATATATAAAGAAAGATAAAAGAGTTGTATATATGAATTTAAATATTAATTTTATAAAATTATTTAACTATTCGACATCTACTATCATTATATTGAAGTGCTCTGTATAGGAACGCCACAATGTCAGTGCGTATTCGGGATAAGAGTACGAACCGATTCAATTGCAGAGTTTATATAGAAGGAGATTTCACCACTCCGAAAATGTTACTCCACTATATTAGAAGATGTGTTCATGCTCTTAGTCTGGACGCCGGTCACACTCCAAACTTGGCATCTACATTAACAGCGTCTCAATGTGGATTTGCAGATGATATTTCCGTTAAGTCATAATTTATTTAGGACCTTGGCACGATTCTTAGCCATCTCAGAAGTGTAGCTAAGATCCTCGACCAGTGTGTGTTACTAAAAATGACGTATGGCAAGGACATATGGTCTCTAAATATAGGTTTCATAACCAAAATCAAAGTTGCTGAGCGTGCTATGGAATGGGCTATGCTCAAGATAGAACCCAAAATATAGAAATCCGGTCCAAAGAAGATGTAGCCGACATAGCGCAGAAAATTAGCACGCTGACGTGGCAGTGGCCAGGCCACATAGCTCGATTAACCGACAACAACTGTGAAAGAAAGATTCTAAATTAGTGAGTACTTATGGAACAACGTAGAACACCACCACCAGGTGAACTTGGTGAAAGTTGCAGGAAGGTAAGTAGGCAGCACAGGATTGCACTTTGTGACGTAACATGAGGGAGGCTACGTCTAGCTGTGGATGACGAAAGACTAAATGATAATTTAACATTTAATTTGTTTATGGTATTTCATGCAAAATTTCACTGCATTTACACTCCTAGGTGTTTAAAAAATTTGGAGCGTATATATGTAATAATACTGCAAAACTGAATAAAGAGAATTAGGTAACATATTCCTTAGATATTCGTAATTAAATTATTTAGTTTTAAGTTATCTTTGACATTATATTTAACTAACAACCCGCCCTCGCTTCGCTTCGGTTACAGTCGCCTTACCCGCGAAGTCCCCGTTCCCATGGGAATACCGGAATAAAATATAGCCCATATTACTCAGGGATAATGTAGCTTTCTAATGGTGAAATAATTATTTGAAATCGGCACAGTAGTTTTTGAGTTTATTCATTACAAAAATACACACACAGAAAATTACAAATTTTTCCTCTTTATAATATTAGTGTAGATTTATATTTAATTTATAGCTACGATATGGGCAATTTGGCACGCGAATAACATTATAATGTTGCGTAGTACCAACAATTTGTAATGAAGCTTTCTAATTCAGATCAATATTTTATCTATTGCTATATTTTAGCAAAATATGGTGTAAAATTATTATTTTAGAATAACTAAATAAATAAAAATAAATTGAACTTTAACACTTGAGTGTGCAACTGTTAGACATTACAGATATTACTAAAGTTACTAGTAAAACTTTAGAGTTTTATTACACTTAAGGCCTCATTTCAATTTTGTAGTATTCAAATCGTATGTAAATAATAATAAAACGTTTTAACAAATATAAAAAAACAGTTTTAATTAACAAATAATGAACTATTTTTTTTTTATTGCAAACTGTGGCAAACGAGCAAACAGTACACCTGATGGTAAGTGTTGCTGCCGCTCATGGACCTTTACAAGATCGCTGCCAATTACTTAAAATTCTCAGATTTGGCTATACAGATAGAAGTTCTACCTAAACAAAAACAGGATTCTAGATAAGTTTAACACAAATTTATAAAAAAAAAACAATAAGTAATAAATTTCTACCGCATGAATACAAGAACCCTGTATAAAAAGGTCAAATTCCCTTCTGTTGTGAAGGAGGCTCGAGCCCAAAAGTGGGACGTGTATGGGCTGAAATGATCTACATAATTATTATTAAGCAGAATAAAGAATCTCGAAATATTATTTTCAACATTATATTACTTTCTGTGCATACATAAAATCTTCGAAGTAATAAATACAACAATATCAGCAAATCTAAATTATTTGTTCATTTCACAGAATGTATTCCCAATTGCAAAAGGATGTAATTAAAATGCTAAGGTGGACTATCATTCGTGGAATCAAAAGATCCTAACAGTCTCCGTACCATGTTTCCTTTATGTAGTAATAAAGCACTTTGTGGTACCCTGCATCGGCTGTACTCACACATAGTAGTGCTCGAACATATACAAAACACACGCTTGAAGAGCCAGCGGTGCTCGCAGCTTTGCATAATGTTGCCACTTAACATATATGCCACTCCGTTGCGGTTATCCTCTATGTACAGTTCATTATGAAAGGATTTTAAAATTAAATCAATTTTGCCTCTATTTTAAAATACGTTGCATTTGCGATCAGAAAATTTACATAATAGTACGTTTTAAAAGCTACATCTGATAATATGAAACATGATACAACTATTTAATTACTTTTGTTATATATGTGTGCTCGTTATTTAACAAGAACTAAAAGAGCAATCTTGTAAATTTAGGGTCAAAAACCTTAATATCAACGATAGCAAAATAAACGTAAGATTAACACTGTTTAGATTTACTCTATTCAATCTTAGGTTATACGAAATTATCTTATAAACGCTTCACTTTTATGTGAAGCGTTTATAAGATAATTTGTTTGAAATATATAACCTGTTATTGCATTGCACCAATTTGCCTCCTTTTGATTGAAACACTAGCACAGTAGCCTATTATTAATCAAACTCAAAGCAAACTTCTACGGCCCAAAAGTGAAACAAAAAACTTAACAGTGGACATAAATATGAAAGACGACGAGGATATTGCACTGACAAATCTCGTTTACTCTTAACATCATTATTGACCTTCTAGCTTCTAATATATTTCTTAAATATACATACTCCTACTGTGCCGAAGATTATCTGGAGTACGGCGAGAACATCTAATTAGTAAAAAAAAAATGTAAATTATAGGTTTAGTGACGACGTTGGTGTGGTGCGAGTAGCTAATAACTTTACAGGCTACTAATAGCTTTATAGGAGTACTACAGAATTTATAATAGAAAAAAAATTGAAAGAAAAACTAACTTGCAAAAACTTTACGTATTACATTTTTCCATTATCATAATCTCCCTCTATTATCTTTGTAGAAAAAAAAAACATTAAACAGGTAATTTTCTTTTAAATTTTTATTGTCTTGTGGTGTAGATTGAAAATATTTTTTCTATTCCCAAATTTTTTTATATAGTAAGAAAGAACAAAAGAAAAGTTTATTCAGTAAAAAAAGAAAATAGACTCACGCTTCTCTCTACGAAGGGTAAGCCGAGTTATAAACAACCAGATTCCGTGACAGAATCGTTAGTTCTACATAATCACGGATAAGACTATTGCAATTATTCCAAACACAGTTCCCAATTTGAAGCTTTTTGCTGAATATATCCCGAGAAAAACTCTAAATATCACCTTTTTTAATGAAATTCGAAGCCAAGAACGACAAATATTTTGGCCACTTCTACAACGTCGCAGTCAAAAAGGCAATTAAATCATTATCACCGTAATTTTAGCTCACAAACGTCCCACTGTTAGGCTCGAACCTCCTCCACAATAGAAAAGAAATTGACCTTCTATACCGTGCTGATCAAACGTGCTATAAGATTTTATTTCCAGTTTTCTTCTCTTGCATTGATGTCATAAGCATATTGATTCCTTTGTCATTTTTACGACACTTGTGCCAAGAGAGGGAGTGCTGAATTATAATTTTACTCCATCACTACACAGAAATTAGTCATAAGTGCTTAATTAATATATTCTTATATTAGAACATTTTTCTATAGATCTCGTAAAGGATAACTGTATGTCCAGCTGGAAAGGCCTCGGTACGGTGTCAGGACCATCGAGGTCTTCCGGCCAGTGCTGATAGAGTGGTTAGATCGGCGTCACGAGGTGCTTTCCTTTAGACTGATGTAGGTGTTAACGGGCCACGGTTGCTTCGCTAAGTATCTCATGAGGAGAGTGAGCACAACGTCCTACCATCACTGCGATTGCCACGAGGACACGGCACAGCACACGTTCGAGATGTGTACCACGTGGGCAGAGCAGCGCCGTGAACTCATCGCAATCATCGGTGCCGACCTAACGCTATATGAAAATAACATCACTGCAAAAAAATCTAGCACCGACCCACCAGCATTGTATAATAAACGGGGTTTTCTCATAATGAGGTGGAACATCGTAATCAATAGCATCATATAAGCTGACAACAAAGAGGGGTATATTATTCACCTCTTAAAGTTTCAATATAAAATTCTGTGTTACTAACGACTCTGTGTAAAAACATAAATTTTCTCTTAATTTGTCGCCTTCAAACTTGCCGGTCGATGTATAAAAGCAAATGAGATTTTGTATTGCGCTCTAACCCAGCCTTGTGCCATTTTCAAGAATGTAGAATTTTCCTTAGCTTATCGATCTTGTTAAGAATTGCGAACGCCTTTTCATTTTTTTTAAACTATTCTGTAACAAAAAATGGCGCATTATTTGAACGATATGATAAAATACAGATATAAAAATCATAACCTAATTATTATTATTATATCTACCCATGAGACTTTTCGTGTTCTTTGTTGGACAAAGACCTCCCTTTCTTATTCCCCCACCTAATTTATACGGGGCAACGGAAGAGAGGCGTGTGGCCCCATAACCTACCATATCTTCTCCCCGTCACCATTGAACTGGCCACTAGTACCAATTCCTTAGCCTTGGTAACCAGCCCACCGTGCTATCCTTCCGGATACCGTCGCGGTCAACGCTCCAGCAACAACAGCAGTATTACGGGACGTCGTTCGAGAAGGAAATATCGAAATAAAACCCTACGCCAACCCGCCTGACTTCCGTAAGTCAACTCGTGGCTCGAGTGTAGCTGTGGGTCGTATATGAGGGAGGATGAGAATGAACGTCCAAAATATAATATTCAAAAGTCTGATAATTCTGGGCCCAATAATAATAATAAGTAATATAGAAATGTGGCTTATATTTATTACTTTTATAAAATAGATAATCTTCACAACATATAAACTTGAAATACTATATAGCATGATGGCCATCACGATGTTTACTACACTTGATATCAATTTATCATTTGGATATCAGATGTCACCAAAACTGGACGTAAAATATTTACCGGAAGGAAGCTATCGTCGCTGTCGGTACTCATATTTATTCCACAAATAGTTACGCATTTATAAGGGCATGTGAAGTGTACTAATATGTTATTTATTAATATAGAGTTTTGGAGAATTTTTGAGATAAAAGTAAGAATGTAATTCACTCTTCACTTTTCAGGGTTGCCTTATATGCAGACTAAAATGTATAAGCCATGAATAACAGTGTTCCTTATAAATAAAGCTATTTTAGGAATTTTATCACGTTTGTATTTGATTTCTGATTGCCCGACGTTTCGAATACTTTACAGCGATCATAATCATGGCCGGACTCCCCGTGTCCGTGTCTTTCTTAGCAGAAGAGGGAGAGCATACACCAGGTTATGGAGTAAATCACACCGAGTCTGTAGACTAGAGTGAGGACTAAGACTGAAAGTTAATTTACAAGAAAAGGAATACTCAAAATAAAACCGTTTATTGATCTGTATGAGTTACTTGCATCCCTTCTCTTGCCCGTGGGTATGGTTAAAGATGACTAGGGATATAATATGCAGATAACATAATTCAACATTTTCGCGCCAAGAATGCAGACATTTAGCACAATTTTCTAATATTATAAAACTTTTGATTTATTTAAATTTCTGCTAATAACTTACAACTATACTCAAGGTTAGGTCCTGATGATTTGGATAAAGTTTTTATTGTTAACAAATTATTTTACGGATTTTATCTCGTTTGTATTTTATTTTTGATTGCCCGACGTTTCGAACACTTTACAGCGTGCATGGTCACAGGCGGACTGACCATGACCCCTGTATATTGTTCAAAACGTAAGAAACTGTCCGTCCGTGACCATTATCTCTCCAAAGTGTTCGTCCGACAAATAAAAACCAAATACAAACGCGATAAAATCCGTAAAATAGTTTTTATTTACAATGTGTAATAGGTGGACCAATGACCTGGTGAAAGTTGCTGGGCGTAGTTGGATGCAGGCGGTACAGGACCGCACTTTGTGGCGAAACATGAGGGAGGCCTACATCTTGCAGTGGAAGGCGATAGTCTAAATCTTAATGATGATGAAGTTAATGTCTAAATGCGTACTCCAAGCAGATAGCGTCATAATCGCCGTATAATACACGTGTGGTTGGCGGTCAAAGCTAATATAATAAGTACCTATCTAGTTCTCAGCTAGTTTATAAAGTCCCCATGGGAAGATGAGATATTATATTATATTCCTAACCCGTTACCACATGGTTAAAAAAACAATATTATTAACTCTAAATAACATTATCAACCTTTTAACTAATAAATGTGTAGCCCTTTGGAAAAACCAAGAGCAGTTTGGCTAGCGTCCATCTTATTAAATGGTAAAACAATTAAAAGTTTGCCGAGCTGGTTAACGAACAACTTTGAAAAATTTTAACAAACATGTGCTTACAGCCAACTTTCTCTTTACACCGTTAATTAATGCTGGATAATATCTCCGGGAATTTCTACATCTTGAATAGAAGAATTTACAATCAAAATACATTTATATGTACGACATATTCTTCTTTGTTTTTCATTTAATACTTTTACAGCCCAATATGGGGACTTAGAATACACTCCATCTTACTTTCATCGAAAACTTGAGATAAAACCCTATGGCAATATGTCTGACCAGCGTGGTGTAGTAGGCCAAATTCCCTCTCATAAAAGAGGAGGCCAACAGTGCGACCTATAAGGGTTGCGATGGTGAAATGGGGCACATGCTAAACAGTGGGATAGTAAGGTAGAGTTAGCCCAAAATATAAGAGTGTAGTGGAATAGAGATTGGTCTGAGAAAAATAATAACAAGATATTTCTTAACGTTTGATTATTATTTCTTAGCAGCCCTAGTAGTATTCTTACGCAGACAAATTAGGTGCTTTATCGTATCATATTGCAATTCTTATTTAAATTTTCATATTACTTAAATTGTAATACAAATTCAAATTATTTATTATGCATAGACCCCGAGAGGGCACTTACATATTGTCAATTTTACAAAATAAAATTAAATTATCCAATAAAAATAAACTACCACCGGATCGGAACGCGACCGCTACTAAGAAGATCCGGCAAGAAACTCAGCGGGCGTGTCTATTATTTTAATTTTTTTTTTCTTCTTACTAGATATAATTTGTGTACAAGTTTTGTAAGACCTAGCTCCAGTGTGATGCCTTTCGAACTGCAAGATACTTAATATAATTCAAATGATTATGGCTGGACCAGATCCCACAAGCGGCACCCGATCACGAGTTAACTACTAGAGCAGCCATCACTCCCCTCAACCACTATGGAGGGAAGGGAGAGACCCGCTCCACGCAGCTACCGCAAGTAAATCCTTCAGTGAGCATGACCAAGACCATATGTTACAAACATGTTACAAACGACGAAAATGCAAAATTTCGTTAGACAAAACATGCTACGCTTTACAATATTAGAGTTATTAAAAAGAGTTTATTTAAAATAACAAGGAAATTGCATAATGAGGAGCTGAGAGAATACAAGAATTCATTTTCATACGCACAAATTAACACTTCACAAACTAAATAATATAGAGTTACAGTGATTAAAACTTTTGTAAAGGTACTGAAAAACTTATGAAATATGAATCACTTTCTAAACTTCTTAATTATCAGTAATACTTTATAGACGTCATTCAAAGTCGCACTGCGATTTTGAATAAGTAATATCGCATAATTATTAAGTGATCGTGTATCAATTTATTAA
The DNA here is from genome assembly GCA_032191425.1 of Lymantria dispar. Lineage (NCBI taxonomy): Eukaryota > Metazoa > Arthropoda > Insecta > Lepidoptera > Erebidae > Lymantria > Lymantria dispar. Next base: position 16,145,628 of record CM063459.1, read on the forward strand.
TAAAAGAATTTATTAAGGTGAATTGAGATTTACGATTTGATATTCAGTAATTACTTAAAAATTAAAGTCGTTCAACTTGCCATAGAGAGAGCTCGGTATTTCTCTACATGACAAAAATCGTAGAGTAACGATAAAATAGCTCGTTGCAATGACAATGGGTAGGCCGCACCGGTCGTCAAACAGACAATTGTTGGGGAAGAAACGTTCTCGAATGGCGACCACGAATTGAACAACGCCGCGTAAGACGTCCCATTATTAGGTGGACTGACGACTTCTTGACAGTTCCAGAAAACCGTTTGATATAGGACCACAAGTGGTATAGGACCGTTCTAACTGGAGCAAGTCTATGTCCAACATTGGACGTCTCGGAGGTGATAGATAGATGGCATTAATGTTTACAATTATCATTTGATTTCATCCTGTGGATGCAATCGGGCTGCTCATTCAAAAGACTCATGCAAATAATATATTTTTCTCTGTTCAGACTTCACAGACGGCTTCAAATCCCATACACGACAATACATTGTACCATCCACAAATTGTTGTTCTGAGTCTGGATGTAATTTGCATCCATTAATTATATGTGTGTAAAGGCCCTCGCAATACAATAATTATTTAAATAAAATAAAAGAAATTCTCCTTGAAATCGACAGCAGCGCCACCTCATCATCTCATCATCTTTCGCCATAACGTGCAGATGAAGGCCTACATCCAGCAGTAGACGGCGATAGGCTCAAATACAAGATTAGGATGAACTTAGTAGTTGTAGGGCATGACTATAACTCAGATAGATCACACAATTAGCCACGAACCTCCTCCATAATAGAACGATAAGTGAACTGTAATACCACGATGCTTGAACAGGTTGATATAGGATTTCACCTGGCATTTTATTTCCCTTACAGTGATATAATCTGCTTAAGTCTACGATGAACGTCTTTAATGTCAATGAAAGGGAAGGTCAATTCTTGCTCCTTCGCTACATAAAAAGAAGTAAAATAAGTTATGAGTTAAGCTTTCTAGAACATTTTATATTTAAACTGCGGAAATAAAATGAAAAGGTGTTGCACACTAATCGTCTAAGATGCATACATAGAATCCATGGATAAACTTGGATTATATTTATAACTCACATATGGCGCTTATTTTATTAGTGGTAGGACCACACTGTTGATAGTTGTCTATCTACAGCCGCGGGCCGATCCGTTCGGGGTAGTACCACACTCTCACAGAAAATTGAGTAGTACCAATTTGTTACTGCGCTTCGTTTGGTGAGCGAGAGAGCCGGAAGCCCAACTTTCTGAGGGTGTTTGCGTGTAGTGGGTTTTGATGATGCCTTTAGTATCATTTAGATAGGCAGCCACCTAGCAAAGGTTCATGAGCGGCAGTATTACTTACCATCAGGTATACCGCTTGCTCGTCTGCTACCGTTTGCAAAAAAAAATATGCCTATGACAAATTTACCCCTGACTGATAGATGAGCGTTCTCATTCGGCTCTCAACCCGATACAGTTTAAAGGACCAATCTCGAGAGCATCCCCTATGGGGCACGGATCTCGGCTCGGGTGGTCGCTGGCAAAATGGGAACTCCCTTTTTTACCGACTTTAGGCGTGGTAGGGTTGCCGCACCCGGCGCGAGGGCGCAATCTTGGATACTCACGTGTCTGGGCTGCACGGGCTGTATAAGCTTTGATTTGGGCGAAGTGTTAATCAATCTTGTGGCGAATATTTATTCGTGTGGTGAAAGGTGAAGGGGTAGTATACTCCCACCTATGTTCAGACAGCTTTACGCCTTTAATAGGAAACCATTCTTTAAATATGTCTTTATATTTACTTTGATTGTGAAGTTTTTCATTTGGTGATAAGGTAGAATTAACATTTTGCTATCCCTTCTTTTTTTAATGATTTTGAAAAAGACAACCAATGATCTACATAGATAAAATAACTGCAAAAGAGAACATCACCAAACAAACCGCTATGTCTTTAGTGAGGCAGTTTGTGTCCTATTGAAGAGGAATTCGGTGTTTCATCATCATCATCATCATCACAGCTCATATACATCCTAGTGTTGGGATTGAGCCTCCTCCATAATTTTGGGAGTGAAATAGACCTATTGTACGACGCAGGTTAGGCGGGTTGGCATAAGGTTTTATTTAGAGTTTTCGTTATCTTACCTAGATGTTATATGCACATTGTAATTCCTTAGTCCTCTTTTACGACAACCACCCACGGGTAAGAAAAAAGGTGGTGAACTTTATTCTTACTCCGTCATCACATGGATATTCAGTGTCTGATAGTGGGTAATACAATATAAAATATAACTAATTGCATATACTAAAATATAAACCAATATTTAGTATGTATACTACACTACTTAAAAATCACTAACTATATTACATCGTTATCATCATCATCAGCGTATCAGACATCCTTTGTTGAATCTAGGCCCCTCCAAGGAAAGGCATAATGCCGTAATCATCATATTTGGGGGCTGTATTGGAGATCGCAATTAGTATTATAAGTTTCACAATAGAACGTTGTTGCATTTTTTCTTGGCGTTTCCTCGGTCGGCTTTTATGACTTCCACGGACATAAGGGGTAATGACACATTGTATTCCTAATCTGTGCAACGTGAAAAGCTTTATTTAAAAGTAAAGTATCCTTATTTGTGACAATATAATAAAAGACAAGCAGGATAATGATAGAAAAAAAAATTACTGTCGATTGACTTTTTGAACACTTTCAAAACGTCAGAGACCTGGAGTTCAAAGATGTAAAATAACATATTTCAATCATTATAAAAAATATTCAAAAATGTCATTGACAATTTTGAGAGGTCTGCAGCTCATAAATCACTATAGGTAACATTTAATAGTAACAAATACATGAACACTCCCCAAGCAATAAATGTCTCTTCAGATTAAATTAATTTAAATTAAATTAAGTAGTACTTTTGTTTATGAATTAAATACTCCTTTTGTATTAGTTATTTGAAATAAAGATTACAGAAGCAATATATGTCACCTACATAGGTTTCTGTTTTATATATGCTTTAGTCAATCTTAATTTTATAGAATTTTGTCACTCGTATTTCGCAGTAGTTAAGCTTCTTCAAGGTTAATCCCAGTACGCGTGTTCTGATTAAAATTCCTTATAAGTATATTCGTTCTTTCAACCCATTTACCTTATTCAGATATGATAATTTGCACCCAGATGTATTCATACTAAGCCGACTTTTGAGTTACAAATTATACGAAGTAGACATGCGACATACGATGTTGACATACAGATACATACTTCTATAATAAATGCATATTCGATAATGGAAACTTTAAAAGACATTTTATTCACCATCTTTTACTTATATATGGGGCGGAGTAAAAATGCAATTATAAAACCCTTTCTTTGTAATTTCTCAGCACATAGTAAGGGACATATATATGGCCCATCACCATTATCATTATTTCAGCCTATCGCTGTCCACTGCTGGACGCATGCCCCCCTCATGTTACGCCACAAAGTGCGGTCCTGTGCCGTTTGCATTCAACGACGCCCAGCAACTTTCACCAGGTCGGTCCACCTAGTGGAGGGGCGTCAACACTGCGGCGTCCAATACGCGGTCGTCACTGGAGAGCCTTTCTTCCACAGCGGTTGTAGGTTCGTCGAACGATGTGGCCTGCCCATTACCACTTCAGCGTGCTAATTTTTACTTTCTTCCATCACCATTACCTAGCTTTTATTCCAATTACATGGGGTCGATGCAATACGTACACTTTTTCCACAAAAACTGAACCGATATCATCTCTCCGATTACTCACTTTCTATCCTTGTCTTACGTCACACATCTATCCACCTGTTCTTCAGTATTCTCTTACCTCTACAGCTTTCAACATTCGTACTTAGAACTGTCTTCACAACATTACTCTCATTCCTTCTCATTACATGTCCATTCTCTAACTTGTCCGTCACTGGTGCAACTTTCAAACTTTCTCCTTTATGTTCGTCTCAGCTCATACATGTCCCTCTATTGGGTGCGAGCCTCCTCCCGATAGGAGAGAAATTGACTTACTATACCATGCTGGTCAGACATGTTGGCATTTTATTTCGAGTTTTACTTCTCCTGCGCAGATTTTATTTGGATATTATATACTTTAGTCGTCTTTTAAAACATCTACGGGCAAGATAGGAAGTGGTGAATTTTATTCTTATTCCGTCACCATACGGAAAAGGTTTATTCGTTATCTTATTCATTCTCGTTACGCCACACATCCGTCAGAATATTCTCATCTCTGCTACATACACCGCTGTCTCTCATTCGTCGCTTTTGTAACCCAATCTGCCAACCCACACAATACAGGCCTTATTAAGGTTTTGTAGATTTTACCCTTAAATGTTAAGGGTACTTGACAATCGCATGTTGTACACGTGACCTACCATTATTTCATACATCCTACATCAATTCTGTGCTTTACCGAATGATCCAGGTCGTCGTTGCATTGGATAAGCAAGCGAGCGAGGTATCAAAAATTCGAATATACAGGTATAGGTACTACATCTAGAGACAAGGGTGTATAATTACCACTGACGTCAAGTCACCCTGCTCCGGTGGTCGGTCCAACGACGAAGGCGATGTGTCACGGGTGGGTTGTGGCTGTGCGTGCTAACACCCCTCTGTCGCCCCGGACGGAGTGGTGCGAGGAGTGCGCCGATCGCAACCCACCCCAAAAAAAAAAAATAGGTGTATAATTGAAGAGACTGCCGAACTCACAGAACATATATTCTATTTTTAGTCTGCTAATATATGTTTAAGCTACGAGTTACCAATTTACACGCCGCTTTTCTAGCATGCTCTCCATTTCAACTTTATCTTCTCTGATGAACAATTTCAGCAGCGAATTTATCAGCATTTAATTTTTAGTTTTGCTATACTTACTAGTCTAATCATTTATATTTTTGTCTTGTTTCTCTACTCCAATTTTCTACTTCATTATATATCATAATCGTCATCATTACAGCCCATACACGTCCCACTGTTGGGCTCGGGCCTTCTCCACAATAGGAGGGAATTTGATCTACTATCCCATGCTGATCAGAGATGTTGGTATAGGGTTTCTTTGCTAGTTTTCCTTCTCTTGCACAGATGTTATGTACATATTATATCCCTTAGTCGTCTTTTATGACATCCACAGGCAAGATAGGGAGTGGTGAATTGCATTCTTAATTCGTTACCACTAAAGCCCTATACTGAATAAATACACAGCAAAGTTTGACCTTGTTTGCGAATTCTAACTTACTCTGACTAGACATATTCCGTAGCATTTCTAGCTTGACTTATACTATACTAGATTCATTATCATATCGTGCTTAAAAATATATTATATTAACACTATGAATTTATCACAATACAATTTTTGTTTTTAGTCTGTTTAATTGTATTTACGCTATTTCATTGCTGTTACAACACAAATTTGATGGTTCTGAAAAAAGTTAAAGACATTTGAAGATAATTATCAAATAGTGGTGCATAGTAAATCTGAATTTCGAGAGGCGAAAATCGTAGCAACAATTAGTATACCATATTTATATAACTTGCGTTAAAAACGTTTGTAAATTCTTCGAAGCTCATTCAATTTAAGAAGCTAATTCAAATCATTTATTATGCATAAACCCCGCGGGAGCACTCACATATTGTCATTTCTTTTACATTTTTCTTAAAGTTATAATTACCGCCGGATCGGAACGCGACTGCACTGAGAAGATCCTGCAAGAAAGTCAACGGGATTGTCTATTTTTTATTTATTTTTCTAATTTCTTTTAAATAAAATTACATCTTACAACATGCTTATTAATAGTTCCAGTGTAATGCCATTCAAAATATTATATAATATAGTTCACAAATATAATAATAATCACAAATGTAATGAGAAAACTATGGTTGGACCTGATCCCGCAAGCGGCACCCGATCACGAGTTAACTACTAGAGCAGCCATCACTCCCCTCAACCATAATGGAGGGAAGGGAGTGACCCGCTCCTCATAGCTACCGCTGGCAGACCCTTCATTGAGCATAACATTTGCCATAAACATAAAACACAGATCCAATAAAAAAAATCGTTTGGCAAAACACGCTACACTTTACAATTATAGTAGCAACAATAAAAAAATAATAACAATAAACATGTGCGTAATTTCTATCATTATAAATAAAGCAACGGATTTTATCGTGTATGTATTATTTTAAAGACAATGCATTATGGAAGTAATCCTTGTACTGCGGGGGACTTCACAAACATATAATTAACGAACATGAATTACATCTAGATTCAGAACAACAATTTATGGATGGCACAAAGTGTTGTCCTACGTGGGATTCGAACCAGCGACACTGGCACGGTAGGCCGGCATCTTAACCACTACGCCATCTATGCGGTTAAATTTGAATTTGATTTTTGATTGCCCGACGTTTCGAACACTTTGTAGCGTTCATAGTCACGGTCGGACTTGTAAGCTCGTTGCGAACTTGTTATGTCGTATAATATTTTCGTTGATTCTTGAGTTAGTTAATGAGTTCGTTTAGTACGACAATCATACATCTGTCAATTGTCATATTTTGTGTTCTAATCCTGTCAATCTGCAAAAGTTTTTACTATTACCTTAAGAGCGTTATCGGTAATAAGCGGCCGTAAACCCAAAAATGTGGTTTTTTTGAGGACTGGTTAATCGTTCATCACAATAGCTTACTAAAAATTTATATAACCACTACATTAAACACATCTTTATATTGTGCTTGTACAGGATTATAACTCAATATTGTAACTATTTTATTAAAAGGTAAGGGTATTTTGAACTTAAGTTAATGAGATTTTACGAAAACGCTGAGTTTTGAAGTTCAGGTACGAATAAACGATAAGTCGTGGCAGCTCGAAAAAAATTGTAGATGTTAGGAAAATTACTGTTCTTGGGTATGTATAAAATGAAATTCAAGATTTCTTCCTTTTAAAACTAAAAAAAAATATTTCCTTAAGATTAATTTGACGAAAATGGCTCCTGTAAAACATTTAATTTTGTGAATAATACTAACCTTGGAATGTTTAAAAAAATATCCACTATTTGTTCGACTATTGTAGAAGCAGTAAAAAAAACCAAATTGAAATACGAATACCCTCGTAATTCATTTTTAAATATTACTATAAATTGAACGGCATAATTGTTCATAAGCCAAACCACCGATGAGGTCGAATCGTTAGTCAGGGGTCTTAAAACCAGAAAAGCCCCAGGTTCGGACGGAATCTCAAATAAAGTCATTAAATTATTCCCCGCCCACTTGATAGTCCTGTTGTGCTGCATCTTCAATACAGCACTAAATAATAACATCTTTCCCGCGCAATGGAAAGAGGCCGTGGTAATAGGAATCCACAAACCCGGCAAGCGCCGTACCGAACCCAGTAGTTACCGCCCGATTAGTCTACTAAAAGGTCTAGGTAAGATCTACGAACGAATAGTTCTCAGTAGACTACGCACATTCGCCGAGGCTAACAACCTCGTTCCCGACGCACAGTTTGGTTTCCGAGCCAAACACAGCTGCGTACAACAAGTTCACCGCTTGGTAGAATACACAAGTAGTCAGTTCATCATGAACAGATATACGGGTGTATTATTCCTAGACGTAGCGAAAGCTTTCGACAAGGTTTGGCATGAAGGCCTAATCTACAAACTCTATCTCCTCAAGATCCCTCACTACTTAATTCTCATTATACATGACTACTTAAGTCATCGCAGCTTTCGCTACAGGGTGGAAGGGACGTTGTCGACCTCCCACCCTATCAAGGCCGGCGTCCCTCAGGGGTCGGTCCTCTCCCCATTTCTCTTCACGCTATACACTAGCGATATGCCCAAATTCAACCGGGTACATAAAGCGCTTTACGCTGATGACACCGCACTCTTTTGTGCTGGTAGATCCCCGACAACAGTAGCCAAGACTCTCCAAACAGCGGTTACCGCCCTAGCCAATTGGTTTAGGAAATGGAGATTAGAAATCAACCCCGAGAAGAGTCAGGCGGTCATGTTCACTAGACGAACTGCCCGTTCCTCTATCGACAGCATTCCCTCCCTTAAAATTTTCAACAAGCCGGTCACTTGGACCAGGCAGGCCAAATACTTGGGTGTGACCCTTGACGATCGACTCAGCTTCGCCCCTCACATAAAGCAAGTCCGCGCACGGGCAGCCTTTGTGATGGGCCGTCTCCACTGTCTACTCAACTCTAGGTCGCGTATGCCCCTGAGTAGCAAAATCCGACTATACACCACCTGCATACGGCCTATCATGACCTATGCCAGCGTGGTGTTCGCGCACGTAAAGCCACACAGGATCCACAGGCTACAGACACTTCAAAATCGTTTCATGCGCCGAGCTACGGGAGCACCGTGGTTCATACGAAACGTCGATCTCCACATCGACCTCGAACTGCCGACCATCAAGCAGTTTATGAAACGGTGCTCTCAGAGCTACTTTGACTCTGCCATGACACACCCCAACCAACTAGTGGTTGGGGCGGCTTCCTATAGACCCTCCAAAATCTCCTCCATCCGACGTCCTCGTCACGTCCTCGACGAAGAGGACGACAATATCACACTCGCTCAACAAAGAGCCTACACGGCCCGCGAGGCCTTAACAAATAAATATCCGCGGTTCCGCCCTCGCCGTCGAGGTGCGAAACCGCGCCGCGCAAAAGTCACTACTAAAAACGTGGGCACGCCCACTTTGCCTCCAGCGACGCCCCAAGCCGAGGTCCGTTCCCCACAGGGGGAGCCCTTGGGCGATGTCGCTTAGCATACTCTTCTCCGGGTTGAGAGCCCTCAGCGCTCACCCATAGTCCGCGTCAAGCTGTCAAGGCCATCTGCGGCCAACAGCTGTACACACACAAAAAAAAAAAAAAAAAAAAGTTCATAAGCCAGTCGCGCCTAGGCGCTCAATGGAGCAGGGTCACGTCGCTCGAGCTCTCCGCTCACAGCGTAAAAGACGACAATACGAACTCAGCGTATACTGCGACTGATCGGTTTTGATTCGTAAGTATTTATTACTACCTAATTCTTTTAATTACTTTCATGCGATCTCTATAAAGAATAATATAGAATCTTTTTATGTTTTAGGTGATGGGTCAAAAAAGCAGATTGTATCTTGGAAACAAAATCGGTTACAAGGCAAGGAAAAAGAGAACACACGACAAAACTGTAAGGTACTTATAGTTTCAAAAGAGTAAACGAAAAGAGAAGTGAGCCGTCACTCAGGACGCCTGGCAGATGTGAAACATCAAAATTATTTTGAAGTCGTTACCGCAAAGCGTGGCGTTAACGCCGCTTTTAATGCAACGCGACGATCAGGTTCACCCCGCCTATAGATATTTCACATCAAAAATCCGAACGGAACATTTATGCAGCCTCATCTTCTGAAGATTATCAGCTAACTCAAATTTAATGTTTAATAATACTAACCATACACAATATAATTTTTTCATAGAGAATCATTTTCTTCTTGTACTAGCAATAAATATGTAGTAAAATGTGGATCAAAATTTAATAACTAATTTCTGTAGTGGGTAGATTTAAATCTCTGACTGGACTTGTTAGACATCCATGGCCAAGGGGACTAGAGCCATACTCGACTACTGCACGGCAGCCACGGAAGCAGCGTGCCTCTTGGCCGGAACTCTCCGGTGGGACCTGCAGGCGAGGCCGAGCTTTACCTGCGAGTATCAGAGACGCGAGCCTCAATCAAGGTGATTGCCGCCTGGCGGGTCGATGCCCGCCGAGACGCCATTGCTCGTTGGGCAATCGGACTGGAGAAGCCTCAATACGGTATCAGGACCGTCGAGTCCTTTCAGCTGGTGCTGATGGGGTGGTTGGGTCGGCAGCACGGGGTACATTCCTTCCGACTGGTGCAGGTATTGATGGGTCACGATAGCCAAGTACCTGCGCAAGCTCGTTAGGAGGGAGAGCACACCACCATCCTGCTACCACTGCGATTGCGACGTGAGCACGGCGCAGCACAGGCTCGAGGTGTGTGCCTCGTGGGCAGAGCAGCGCCGTGAACTCGTTGCAATCACCGGTGCCGACCGGACCCTGCCGACCATCACTAGGGAGATGCTCAGCAGCGTCAGGAACTGGAACGCGGTCACCGCCTTCTGTGAGGCTGTCATCTCACGAAAGGAGATGCCGGCTCGTGTGTGATCAATCTTTGGTCACACGTTCCGCCACCGGCGACTCGGGCGGCGCAGATACGAGTATCCGCGCCTCACGCCGCCTTAGGCGAGTCCGCGGGTGACCGGACCGGGGACTTTAGTGTGTCACCCGCAGAGAGCCTGACCGTGTGACGGCGACCGACGTCCCGGGATAGGGACGTCGATTGGGGTTTTTTTTTTTTTTTTTTACACAATAATGTGATAATTTAAAAAAAATAAATTGTCGAGTCTCGAACCCAAGACCAGAGTTCCCGCCGGCGAGCACGTTACCACGAGATTACCGCTTGTTGGCGATTCGACTTCGAATTTTTCTAGTACATAAATTACCCATCCAACTTTGACCCTTAAAATCTTTTTAACGAGGGCCCAGTTGACCCTAATATTTGATAGTTGTGATACCCTCGTACCCCCTCTACCATCCCACCAAAAATCATGGAAATCCCCGACCCACACATCTGAGGGTCTCCTTGTAAGTTATACTCTGTGCCTATATTTTACTATTTCCTGTACTTTGCATATTAAAAATACAATTTTAACCGTTTTACTGTTATGAGATTTGGTTTTTAATTAAAAATTTTAAAATTTACATGATGTTGATTTTTGAAAATCTCCTTCTCCGAAGAATATATTAGAGATTGATTATAAGCGCCAAGGCTCAAGACTGGTCATTCTATGAACTCGCGTGTGTGTAGTGCATTAGTGTGCGTCGATATCGGTCCGTAGCAAAATACCTAAAATGCGAGAAGTGCCGATTACCGATAACGCTCTTAAGTGTTATCCAATTTACTTTAACTGTTCCTAATATTTCCTATAAAAAACACCTGTTATTTATATTTTCTCAATGGGATTATCCTAAGAAAATGTCAATAATAAGCTTGAAATTGAGAACTATATCCCAGTATCATAAGTACATTTTATTAGGTGGGACTAAAAAAAGCCTGATGGAATGAAATAAGTTACATTCTTTCATTTTCTAAAATCTTTATGGCGGCACTGCAGGGTTCAATATTAAAAGTTAATGGATTGATATATAGAAGAATGAATGTTTTTAAATTGATTAATTTATTATGATGTGAGCACAACACGTTAGATGCGTCCGGGATGAAGAAAAAGTGGCCCGCAGCCCCACAACTTGCTTTATTCTCTTTCTCTATCCATCTCCATTGGACTGACTAGTCTGACTACTAATACTAATTTCTTGACCTTGGAACCCAAACCGGGTTTGATTCATTCTAAATTAATATCTCTCCTCTTGCTTGATTGCTTTTTAAATTAAAATAAATCTTAAATTATAAATATTTTTACGAAGATTATCGCATTTATATTTGATTTTTGAATGCACGACATTTCTAACACTTTAAAGAGTTAATGGTCCCGGGCGAACAGACAGTCAGTCACACACTGACAGTGACCATGAAAGAAGAAATACCGTAAAAATAATTGTATTTACAAAGTGTAATACTCGTGCAAATTATATTCTCAAATTATATTTATTATAAAGAAAACGATTTGGATTCTAAATAATATCGAACATCTTCAGTAAGATTTTGCCTCCGTGAACACACAATGAGTATTATAAACGAACATTAGCGCGCCGTAACAACGAAGGGCGGGAGAGAAAGATAACTGAAGCGAAGAAGGGAAGTCTTCTCTCACAGATATAGCATTAGATGGGTTGCCCAACGACTTATTAATTTAATATTATCGTTTATGTGAGGGGTGAAAATATGGTTCGCGATGAATCGCCGTATTCATTCCTTTCCGGTAATTGGATTCAATCTAACTTATTAGACAAGGTGCGAGGTTATATTCAAAGATTTAATCTTTATACGTATTAGCTTAATTATTATTTTCTGTCTTCTTATTGATGAAGTATTGTGAACTTTATGGTCTTTGAATTCTTAAAAGCATATTTCTACGCGTAAAGGTAACAATTCTATCAGCAGGTTAGTATGCTATCTTTAGATAAATATACATTCTAAAGTTCCTATAATTTTCATTTTAACAAGCTATTTCTGTATATTCATTATAAAGGATTAAATTACTTTTTTGTCAATATAAAAGTCTTCAAATATTAAGAAACAATTGCCATTACTATCTGAACAAGTTTAATGGCCTGAGTATTAAAAAAGTTTTTAAAGGCGACAAAGACATTATCTAATTAAAATTTTATACGAAGACGGTCCGTACACATTCAATTTAAATTGCGTTTCGCGATGAAAATCAATGATCGTGATACAGATTGATTATGTACGAAGTTGATTGATGGATCAATCATCAAGTTGACATCTGATCACAAAATATCTAGAAATTTTGAAATCCTGATCGCGATCCTGTGATCATGATCGAGATTGAGCGTGTAAACGCAAGATCATGGCAGTCTACGCTACACGCGCTATGCAAGATGGTCGTCAATGACACATATATATGGAGTTATCATTGGCAGTAATTCGTTAACAGATTTTCCATCCATCCTGAAGTAATTTTTGTAATTATCATCTTCAATAGTTACTTGTATTTGTTTCAGAAGGTTTAAATGAGTGTGCATTTCTCTTTTCTCTAACCACTGTTTAACCTAGCGTTTTTGTCGAATTCTTTTCTTTAAAGTTAGAATTAAGACAAGGGATACAAAAGTTTTAAAATTATGTAGATCCATGATAACACGCTTGCGTCGATTACAATACGTGGACTGACGAAATCAAGATTGAACGTACAACGTTACTGTTGTAGGGCAATGGATCAATCTGTAATCGTGATTAGAGCTACAGGATCGCGATTTAAATTGACTGTGTACCACCACTTACGATAATTTTTGATAATCTCACTGTTATTATAATGAAATTGTTATATAAGCGGCTACATAAGTATTTTGTGGTCATTGAAAAATACAATTGTCACTGCGAATTCCTATATTATACGAGATCAATTTGTCTCTTAGCAAGGAAGACGTGCGAGTCAACGTGTAACGTTTATGGGCTCTAAAAATATATTTATTGACTAATAACTGGAATAACAAATGACGAATTTTATTTTAAGAAATAAACAGACAACATAGAATACAATTTGGTGTAGTGGTTAAGATACCTACCGTGCCCGTGTCACGAGTTCGAATGCTATGTAGGACAACTTTGTGCGATCCACAAAGTGTTGTTTTGAGTCTGGATGTAATTTGTGTCCGTTAATTATATGTCTGTAAAGTCCCCCGCAATACAATGACTATTTCTTTATTGCAAGGCGTTGTCCTTAAAAAAAAGAAAAAAAAAACGATATCATACCCATTAAGAGTTTTTTAGTGGACAAAATATCTATAAATTCCTAATTCCTTCTTGAAGTGACGTCAGTTGCCAAAATATGGCAGCGGTAAAAGCTTCAATCTATAATTAGACTGAATGAAAAGCACCTACCGTAATATTTTTTATTTAGTGCTATGTAGGGTTAATACCCTACGTTGCCTACCCTATGTTGCACTGAAGAAATTTTAAAATTTGTTTTGCACTTTGTACGCAGAATTTCACCTCACCTCTTATCCTACCACTGAGCTCGAGTCTCAGTAGGAAAGAAAGTGATCTGATATATTACGCTGGTCAGACGGGCTTCATTAGGGCTTTATTTTCGGGCCGACCACTGAAGTCAAGGAATTCTCCACCGGTGGTAGGCACAAGCAAGAACGGGGAGGGGGTAATGAATTGTATTCTTACTTCGTAACCACACAGCGTTTACATAACTTTTAAAACTTTAACAGCAGCTATTCGTCTTCTAACGCTAGAGAAAGTTGTCCTAGTATACCATGCAAGTTAAAGAGGGTTCGTATGCGCATATTCAAACAAACGACCCTGCCACGTTGACAGATCCGATGTGTAATGTATTCGTTATGAAAATATTTTAACATTTGCATTAGAATGAGATTACTACACAATGATTAAATAAGCTCTTAACTTGGGTTCCCAAGGCATCAACGAAACTATACCTTAAATCTTTTTGACTGATTTGATGTCAATGTTCACCACCATATAGATCTTACATTTAATTTTTGTAGTAGCGAAAAAATTAGAAAGAATTAAAATTAGAAGAATAGTGGCTGGGACCACACTGTTGACAGTTGTCTGTCTACAGCCGCGGTCTGGTCCGTCTGGGGTAGTACCACACTCTCGCAGAAAATTGACGTCCGAGTAGTAGCAATTTGTTATTGCGCTTCGTTCGGTGAGTGAGAGAGCCGGAAGCCCAACTTTCTGAGGATGTTTGCGTGAGGTGGGTTTTAGTGATGCCTTCAGTATCACCGAACCTCATTGCGTATTTTCTTTCTTCGCGGTAGGCAGCGGCAGGCAGCGGCCTTGCAAAGTTCCATAAGCGGCAGCAACACCTATCATCAGGTGTACTGGTTGCTCGTTTGAAACTGTTTGCATTAAAACAAATTCTAGGACTAGCCCCAGGGCCGTATTTTATAATATGGCATTATTCTAGAGAAGGTCGTTACTGTTTGAAAATGAAAGTAGGAGATACTCATTGTTATTTATAAGTATCAGTAAATTATTCTTTTATTAATTCGAATAATATTATTATACTGACATATTTTTGGATTTATTTTCGGTATCACTTAAGTTTAGGTCACAATAATAACCCATCTTATTAAATCACATTTATAAAATACTAACTGACCCAACAGACGCTATTCTGTTTAAATAAAACAAAAGGAATACTCCTTGAAATCGACAGGAGCGCCACCTACCGGATCCAATTGTGAATCGAAACCATTTTCGAAGCCCCTTGAACACACAAAAAATTTCATCAACATCGGTCCAGCCGTTTAGGAGGAGCTCAGTGATATACGTACACAAGAAATTTATATATAAGAAGATATCATTGCATAATCATGCTACTTACTAATATATACCTAATTAAATATCAAATCAAACAAATGTGAGAATTAGTTACTTAAGATTTGATAGTAACAAGTTACATAAAACTAGTGATTTCTAATATTTACGCGAGAATTACGCATATGAAATGAAACTATATTCACGGGTTTTCAAAGTTCATGGACAAGAGAGGAAACATCTTAGTCCTCCAGTGTCTATGAACACTAAAAATTTTTCGAAACTTCGGGAAAATGAAAACAAAAAAATAACGGTCACGAAGACTGCCGACAGAAGTGAAAACTTAAAACTAGGAACAAATAGTTATTTTTAGATAATTAAATTAATTAATTAAACTCAATTTAAAGTTTTTAAATTAAACCTTACATTTGTCGGGTTTTGACAAGTATCGGCACAAATATAGTGAGATTGATATAGCTACAAATATAGTGTTTCTTTTTTTTTGGGTGGGTTACGGTCCGCG
Source organism: Lymantria dispar (assembly GCA_032191425.1). Classification (NCBI taxonomy): domain Eukaryota; kingdom Metazoa; phylum Arthropoda; class Insecta; order Lepidoptera; family Erebidae; genus Lymantria; species Lymantria dispar. The sequence continues at coordinate 16,161,203 of CM063459.1, forward strand.
CACTCCTCGCTTCACTCCGTCCGGGGTAACAGAGGGGCGTAAGCACGCACACCCGTAACCCACCCGTATAGCACGTCACCTTCGTCGTTGGGTCGACCACAGATGCAGAGTTCCTTGACTTCAGTGGTCGGCCCGACGGAATACCCCGAGGGAGTACCCTCTCCTGTCGACGTCCCTTAATGGGAAGCCGATCGCCGTTGCGACGCTGACCTCTCTGCGGGTGCCCGGACTAAATGCCTGGTCCTTTCACCCGCTACAAATACGATGAACCTTTCTTCCCCAGCGGTTGTCGGTTCGTCGAGCAATGTGGCTGGCCCATTGCCATTTCAGCATGCTAATTCTTCGTGCTATGTCGGTTACACCCGTTCTTCTGCGAATTTCCGTATTCCGGCTTCTATCTCGCAAAGAAATCTCGAGCATAGCCCGCTCCATAGCACGCTGGCGACTTTGAGCCTTGTTATGAGGCCTACATTTAAGGACCATGTTTCCGTGCCGTAAGTCATTACTGATAACACACACTGGTCGTAGACCTGTGTTTTCAGCCACTGAAGTATGTTGGACGAGAAGATCCTCTTCATCATTTCATCATTTCAGCCTATTGCCGTCCACTGCTGGACGTAGGCCTCCCTCATATTGCGCCACAATGTGCGGTCCTGTGCCGCCTGCATCCAACGACGCCCAGCAACTTTCACTAGGTCGTCGGTCCACCTAGTGGGGGGGCGTCCTACACTGCGTCGTCCGATGCGTGGTCGCCACTCGAGAACCTTTCTTCCCCAGCGGTTGTCGGTTCGTCGAGCGATGTGGCCTGCCCATTGCCACTTCAGCGTGCTAATTCTTCATGCTATGTCGGTTATCCTCTTAAGTTGCACAAACGCTGCCCAACCGAGTTGGATTCGTCGGCTGATCTCATTCTCGAAATTGGGTTTACCTAACTGGACCATTTGTCCTAGGTAAATATAATGATCGACAACTTCGAGAATCGCATTGCCAACTAGGACCGGTACAGGAATGACATGGGCATTTGACATGACTTTCGTCTTGTCCATGTTCATTTATAAACCCTCTAGTTGATACTCTGCTCAGATCATTGAGCATGGTGCCAAGGTCCTCCATGGATTTTGCCATAACGACGATATCGTCTGCAAAGGTGTGTGATGTATTCGCCGTTAATATTGATGCCGAGTCCAGTTCAGTCTAAGAGCTTGAAGACAAATAATTTCAAGAATTTGTTTCCCTAATTTCTAATTATGTGCTTTGAATATTTTTAATACAGTTTAAGTTTTTTTTAATATAGTTTCACATTTTAGTACTCTTTGCACTGAAATTTTAAATATCTACGTGAAATATGAGAGTAGCTTGAATAGTTCATACAATAAAATTCTTATGCATGCAGAAACTCTCACGAAACTGCTTTCAAAAGATAAAAAAAACACACAAATAAATAATATGCAACCAGAATTTCTTAGAAAATAACGTAATAAAGAGGCGGGTGTGACGGCGTTGATGTACACGACAGCATATGATGAGCGAACATTTCTGAAATCAAGAGGGTGTCTTTCTTTTCATCTTTTTTTTTATTTACTATCTTACGCTTTTTACCTAAAGACGTAAATAGAACCTACGTAATAATAAAATCAGGCAATATATATATCCAACCAAATTCCAACTATTTGTGTATATTTTTACTTTTAAAAGACAACAACGCCTCGAACTAAGGCATAAATTCTGATGTTTACGCAAATATTATACACATTGTGGTCGGCCCAACGACGAAGGTGACATGGATACGAGTGGGTTATGGACCCGCGCGCCGTCCTTTCGTCGCCCCGGACGGAATGGACCGCATGCGCGCTTACCATTGCCCACCCAAAAAAAAAATATTACACATTGTAAATAACACTATTTTATGGATATCGTCGCATTTTGATTGTCCGACGTTTCAAACACTTTTCAGCGTTTATGGTTACGAGCGGACTCCAGGACCATAAACGCTAATAACTAAGCCATGAAATGCACAAAAAAGTTTTATTTACAACTTATATTCTGATATCGCGGACGATTTTACAAACTGAACTCGGCACAATTATTAGCGGCTGTCACAAAAAAATTGTTCTGTAGGGTCGTCACTTTGACTACTCTACTAATGCATTATTGTCGCTAATGTATTCATTGCCACATAGTTTATAAAATAATATAATATTTCGTAAATAATGTGTGATACCAGCTAGAAATGGTACCATTCGTTCGACGTTTCAAGTCATATACGAGTACGTCCCTCTGTTGGACTCGAGTCTCCTCCACAATAGAAAGGAAATTGACCTTACTATACCATGCTAGTCAGACAGGTTGGTATAGGGCCTTATTTAGAGTTTTCTTTCTCTTGCATAGATGTTATATGCGTCGTCTTTTACGACATCCACGCACAAGATAGAGACTGGTGATTTGTATTCTTACTCCGTCACCACACGGAATATACCATCCCTTACATTTTTCGCGGATATCATAAATTGATTGATAATTTTTACATCGACCTAGTACAACTCCGTCTGATGCCGTCTGGCATTAATTAGCAATTACATTCTAAAGGAGAGTTGACGTCAGATAACTGACTGGTCTTAAAACTATTACTAAAACTTCTGTAATAGTTTCGATAGAAATAGAAAGTTAAATATTACGTTGACCCCAAGTATCAATTACTTGTATAGATACAAGCAGGATCATAACTTTTTAAATGTTATATTAAATGTTGATCATCTGAATAATAACAACTTTTTAATATAATAATATAACTTTTTAATATATAAATACTCTAGTTAAATAAATACTACCGATGTAGTGTCAAATAATTTCTTTCGTTATCCCGGTAAAAGGACGAAGCAATCGTTAGGTGCTCACATCAGTTCCACGTCATTTGCCACGTCACGCTTCACCGCATCTTGCGAACGCCACGTCGCATTTAAGGTGGCAAGGTGGCATTTCGAATCAAAGCATCGCAAATGCGGTAATACTAAAGCCATTTACTTAAAATACAATAAAAACTTTTAAATTTTATACTTTGACTTATTTTATTGGTCCAATTAAATAAGAATATAACTATGACTTCAATTGATTTTCTAAACTCAATGGATATCCTAATAATGCACAAAAGCTGGCATTTTCAAATTCAAATCATTTATTATGAATAAACCCGGAGAGGGCACTTACATATTGTCTAGTTAAAATTAAATTAAATTATCCAATAAATAAACTATCACCGGATCAGAACGTGACCGCTACTAAGAATTACAAAAGAAAGACCCTCAACTTGATATCTTATGTTCACTTTTAGGATAATAGCCGTTCTACAGATATAATTCTCCGAAAATATTAGTCAAATGTGGTCGTTCAATGCGTAAAGGTCAATTTCCATCCCATTGCAGACGGAGAGCTGTCCGCAATGGGATGGAAATTGACCTTTAGTCAGACGGGTTGGCATAGGCTATTACATTGTGATTTCCTCTTCTTGTATCGATGTTATCCAAGTATCTTATTTTCTTTTATTTATTTTTTTTTTATAACTCCGTCTTCACATAGAAACAAAACTGTTCACTACGAGCCTGATTTGTTTAAAGTAGGAGGGCAAAAGGAAATAAACCGAGAATAATAAACCTTGAAGGATGACGAATTAAAATACATCGTCTGAAGGCTCCACAAACATAGCTTTTTTATGATTCATCTAACGTCAAAAATATACAGAATGATGTTTTGAATAATATTATGCTGGTCATAATGTAACATAAAAATATATACAACGTGAATTGATACCCTTTTTTCAGTAACGTCACAAAAAATAACAATAGGGTTGTACGGCTCTCGCAACTCCATTTTTATTATTATTTGTTTTTATCACGTACTTAGACGTAAAATTTCCACGTGGTTAAACTGTATTCTATCATTTTACTCACAAATTTTGGGTCCATACCTACTGCGATAAAGAAAATATAAAAACAATCGCATCACATTTCACGTATATTCTAGACTCTATTGAACCTTACCAGAAATTAAGCTTCTTCACGATGAAAACATAATCCTAATATTTATAAATACGAATGTAGGTTAGTTTGTTTGTTACGCTTTCACATCTAAACCACTAAATTGATTGTATTTTTTTTTTACTGATGCAAAGCTATATTATCAGCGAGTAAGATAGGTTATTTTGTATACCCGTATTTCCACGAGACCGATAACTACGCAGGAGAAACCGTAGACATTTTCGAATAAATATAAATTAAAATCGACACAGATATCGTAATGTAGCCGCTTTTAATGTTTATGCAGAGATGATGAATCCTTGGATCCATGAATCAATCCGAAATTGTATTGATAAAAATTTGTTTAAAGATTTTTATTTTAAGACAAACACGTCTTTATGACATAGCCTTTTCTTTCTGGTGTAAAATCTCCGGTACCATAGCGAACTAATGACAACTTTATATAAAATGCCTTCCAACATGGTTTAAATTGTATATTAAGTAATAATTCAAACGTACATAAATAAAAAGAATAGAGGTGTACTTCTATCGTATCTACTTCTGTATGGTTCTGTATGGTATGGGCACGATACCCGAACAAGCCACAGATGTCAAGGAATCGGTCTTAGCGGCGGGTCTAATGCCGATTTGGTACACAGTGGGTAATGGCACCGCGCGCTGGATGAGTCCAGATCATAGCATCTTAAAAAAAAAGGTGCAACTCTGTAGATATCTTGTTTCTGTGATTTAGAAACGCTTACATGCTTTCTTCCACATTTGATGAAGAAGACCTACTATATGTTGAGATCCACATACGATCTCTATGACATGTAATATGATTTTTTAAATGAATCGAATCATTTGAATCTTCTTTCTTTAGAATAAATTACACATGCGAAACTTTAAATTCAAATGGCCACTCTGACTCTATGTCGTCCAAAGGACAGTTATAAATCACATAACAATATCTCATGGTGCTGTCATCCCAGATTATAAAGTGGAATATTACTAGAACAAAACCTACTAAAAACTTAGATATTATAACCTCATTTTTTTGGGCGGGCTATGCTCTGGACGCTTATTAGGCCAACCACTAGTATCAATTTCTTGAAAGCCGTGGTCAACCCAGCGGGTAGGTACCCTACCGACCCTCCTCCACTGCATCTGAAGCGTCGCCCTCACGCGATCAACTTCTCTGTGGGTAACGGACTGTTTCCCGGTTTAGTCACTCATGGCCTCGGCTAGTGCAAGTATAATCTTATCTTGACAAAGCTTATAATTTATACCGTTTAACTTTATAAATATAAATCAGCAAATACTTTTATTACTTCTCGTCAATGATTTCATCACAGTTTATATATCTCCTATTTCCGGATTAAAACCTTATCCAAAATAAGAGAGAAATTGACATACTATACTACGCTGGTCAGATGTGTTAGTATAGGGTTTTATTTTAAGTTAATCATCTGTTCATGTACTGTTATCTGAATATTATATCCCTTTGTCGTCTTTTACGACACCATTAGGTAAGAAAAAGGATGTATTCGTCCTTCATCACCATACGATACTTGTTAACAATATTTCAAGTAAAAATAAAATCTCTTACAAAAATAACGTCTGATTGTCATTAAGTTTCTTCTACAGGCAATTTAAAGTAGTATATATTATATCCAATATAATATTTAAAATTTATGCACATATGATATTATTAATGTTCTATTATTACAAACGTTTTATTCTATTATTGTAAAATGTATTATTCTCTATTATTTATCATTATCATTAATATTTAATTATTATTTAACAAGATCTATGTAATTTAACACTTAAGCAATCGCTTGTAAGTCTGTTATTAGTTAGGAATACAATACAATTAAAAAGCTGTTTAATAAAGTAACGAATGCAATGATGTTTGACCGCTGCGATGAGAGATCTCAAGCCGCAGCATGTTATTTTTTATTTACTAAATAACTCTTTAAAAGCAAACTGAAAACAAGGAATCTACAACTATATTTTTGCTACCCTTTTTTACACATAATGTACGCGAATTGAACAAAATAGAGTTACAAGTTTGTTTATGTTTGTGCATCATGATGACATTAATATAACGTGCCTCCACTTCGGGTTTCTACGGGCGCGTTCGCATATTTTATTTTCTCGACTATTGCATAAGTTTTGTACAACAATTAGCAAAATAAGGTAATCAAACCTCATCATCTCAGCTCTTATACGTCCCACCGCTGGGCTGAGGAGAAAAATTGACCTTACTATAACATGCCAGTTAGATTGGTAAAGGGTTTTATTTCGTGTCTTCCTGCTCTTGCATAGATGTTATATATGAATTTTATTCCTAGTGCGATGTATATGTACTTATATGTAGTAGTACGAGTAGATACGGTTCTTTTAATATATAGAGAGATTCAAGAGGAAGATTTATATGTATAATACATGCATAATATCGCTCTTTCAAGAGTAAACTCTAAAGAAAACATGTTTGTATTGTCTAATGACAAAAAAGCTATGAACGTTGTATATAAAGACATCTGTGGTATATTTAGTATCTGGGACCCGTGCGAAGCTGAGGTGAGTCGCTAGTATAATACAAATGATTTGAGATTTGCGAATTTGTTTTTCATGATGCAACACCTAAAAGTTGACCATTTTTAATAGATATGCTTAATTAAACTTGTAACTGACAAACTCATTCTTTCTACAGCCGTATAACTTTTTCTCTTTTCGTATACAACTTTACCTTATCCTACCTGAATGTTGTTGTTAAGTTTGTTGCGGTTGACGACTTTTAAGATAACTTTTATGTAGTGACTCTAAGCTAACAAGGCTTTCGTTCTATTACAAGTCGCAATGTACACGGTTTTAACAACATTTCATTAAACTTAAATAAGTTTTCTTAAATATCATTGACACTGAACATAAAGACTAGTCATGGAAGCCTTGACTTTGTCTCCATTATTCGCTTTAATACTTATTAGGCAAAAGTAATATTTACTTAGTAAATATACTTTGTACAACTTTTAATGTAAAGGTCGGCTTGGTGTGAATATATTTAAGAATATTATCTTAGCGGATAGAAGGAACTAAGTTGAATAACGCTGTCAACACTAAATATTTCGTTTTAACTTTGTTTAGTACTGTATTAAAGGAGAAGAAGGTTTTATTATAATAATCATCCAATCGCTGTGTTGACGTAGTAAGTGACGTAGCATACTAGAGGTTTCGGGGCCAAAAGATCGATCTAGCTAGGTTTTATTTATAGAAAATTTTGTTTTGTCGGTGTTTTTAGCTAATTAATACAATGACATAAAATGTCATTAGTATAGGACTGTAAATTTAGCCGTCGCTGTCAACAAGTGACAATAGTTCAGTTGGGAAATTATCTAGTCTCATTCAAACAGTGTGAGATCGAATCTCGGTCTTATTATTATTCTGTTTTTTAATTTTTGATATTTTTTGATATTTTTTTCATTATTTTATCATTTTTAGTTTTTTATTAATATATATCCTAAATATATTCGTTAAAATAACATTCACAAAATAAAATTATACCGAGCAAAGCTCAGTCAACCAGATGTTAACTGTACAAATGCCGTAATAGCTTATTCATTACCAACCTCCTATATAGAGTGACGTGGAAGTTCGAAAGCGAAGAATATTTAATATTTAGTGCGCTCCTCAAATAGTTATTTTTATTTAAGATTAATTTATATTCGTCAATTGTTTTTTTTTTCGTTTGGTGACGGAGTAAGAATACAATTACCTCCTTTCTGGTCCAAGGGTGTCGTAAAAGACGTTAAAGGGATTAAATATGCATATAATATCTATGAAAGAGAAGGAAAACTCGAAATGAAACCCTATTTTAACACCTCTGACCAGCGAGTGTAGTAGATCAATTTTCCTTCTATTGTGGAGGAGGCTCGAGCTCAACAGTATATGAGCTGAAATTAATGAAATAAAATCTATGATTAATAAAATTCCTCACACCCAAATGTATCTATCTATCAGCCGCCTAATTTATTTCATACACCAAAGTTAGTAATAAATTTCTTCTCAAACAAAACGAGTTAAGTACCGCCAAGTCGTATTAACGCATCCAGAGCAATTGTTCTCGGTAATAACATTTTTATAGCGAATAAATTCATATTTGTAAGACGTTGTTTTTATATATAGCAATATCAACAACGAAATGATGTTTAAAAGTTTTAAATGCTTCGTAAATCTTATAATTTCACATCAGTGAATAAAATTATGGTTTTCGTTAACTATTTCATATTATCCTAGTTATCATAATATGTTTATGGGTAATATTCTAATATTACTCAGCAAACTTTTAATTTTTAAACTTCTTATAAATTAAATTGTATGTATATAACATGTTTGGCAAGTATTAGCTCTGGAGTATGATGACCTTCCTATACTTAAGTATGATGCCCTTCGAATTAAGATACATTTTTTTTTTAAATATAATATAATAAATTGCGAATAGATAATTAACTACTAGGTGAGGCATCACTCCTCTGTCACTCGCCTAAGATACAAATTGCGTGTACTAGCCAGCCTGCCACTAATAATGACAATGGGACAATATAGAGGCCTATATGTATCCACTGTTATATAACAGTGCACGATAATGGACTGATGGATAGAGGTATGTTCGCTCGCCCAACAGTACTAAGTGATAATATTGGTCAGCGTAGCACTTGTGAATGCCAGGTGGACTCTCAATGCTATTTGAGCGAAGCGCTCATCTAAATAAAAGAAAATATCCTGATTATAACTCATTCATTATAAAAGATAGTGGTGGTGGCGCACTGTTTACAGTTATCTGTCTACAGCCAAAGGCCGGTCCGTCCGGCGTAGTACCACACTCTCGCAGAAAATCGACATCCGAGTAGTAGCAATTTATTACTGCGCTTCGTTCGGTAAGCGAGAGCGCCGGCAGCCCAACTTTCTAAGGGTGTTTGCGTGTATTAGGTTTTAGCAATGCCTTTAGTATCAACGAACCTCATTGCATAAATTCACACTCCCTTGACTTTCTTCGCAGTGGGCAGCGGCCTTGCAAAGGTCCATGAGCAGCAGTAACACTTACCATCAGGTGTACCGTTTGCTCGTTTGTCACAGTTTGAAATAAAAAAAGATATTCTTGAATACTAGCATCCAGACATAAGTCGGTCGAATTTTATTCGTAAAAACCAACAGCGAAAACGTATTCGATTATTAAAACCAATTTTGAAAATATTATTATTAATTTTTAAAATGAACTAAATTGAGTTAGACCTGAGCTCAAATAAAAAAGCCATAGGTTTAACGAAGTAATTGGTATTTATTACCTTGCCGACCAGTACCTGCTCTTAAAATCAATTAGTTTTAAACTAATTATCCGTGGGGATGGGTCACTTTCGCTAAAAGTCACTAGATGAATAATTTGTAGGAGGGCGACTTTGAGGGTCGAAGTTAGACTACTCCAAGCCAACCGTTTTACACTTATTTATCACGGAATCGCACTAAGACTATAAAATATTAATTTACGAGCTTTGAAAGAGATTCAATATTTCATAACTTGTTCAACGCTTTCCTGAAGTTTTAAGGACTGTAAATTAATTTCATTTAGTTTATAAAACTAATAAAATGATAGTTTAATATTTTATTATGGCGAATCTATTTACGTGAATATAAAATTCTGTATGTATTCTGTAAATACCGTATACGTTCATAATTAATCTCCTAAACAGCTTTAATTACAATTGAAATACAATTCTCCTCCCTCTCTTGCCCGTGGCTGTTGTAAAAGACGACTAAGGGATTAAATATGCATATAACATCTATGCAAGAGAAGGAAAACTCAAAATAAAACCCAATCAACCCGTCTTACCATAGTGGTATAGTATGTCAATTTCCCTCCTTTTGTGGAGGAGTTTCGAACCCAACAGTGGGACATGTATGAGCTGAAATGATGATGAATGATGAAACAGCTTGAACGATGTCAATAAACTCTTTTATATTGTGTCCTTAGAATAATAATGTATATAAGGTAAGTTCACGCATAAAAAGTGAGGCATTTCAATTGGAGCCTAATGGAGCTTACACCGGAACCGTTCCGTAATGTATAAGTCATTGTACTGCACGACGTCCGCAACTCTTAAAAAATAAATAGGTAATTATGACGGTTTGTGCATTCAAATGAGGTGTCACAACACATTTGAAAAATATAAAAAGATTATTAACATTACTTTTAAAGGTAATTCGACGATTTATGTTAATAAAAATAAAATTTGATTTCATAATTTGTATAGTGGTGTGCGTGTGTGCGTGTGTAATCGTCTGCGCGCCATTAGTATTTTTAGATTCAAATTTTGAAAGATCGAAGTATTGATACTATCCTTCTATACGTTATTATTCTAAGATTGTGTCATCATTTTCTTGAATATTCTTTGTTTGTTTGCACCTTAAATACTAAATGTCTCAAAACCTGCCATATACATTGTCGGGCGTAGAGAAAAAAATATCTTATCTTATCTTATATCTTTAAACGAGCAACTCTTGTATATATATATGTCTCGGAGACAGAGTCTCGGTAACGGCTCCAATGATTTTCATGAAATTTAGCATACTAGAGGTGGTTTCGGGGCCAAAAAATCGATCTAGCTAGGTTTTATTTATAGAAAATGTTTTTTGTCGGTGTTTTTAGCTAATCACTATAATGACACAAAATATCAATAGAATGAAAATTCAAACTTCGCCGTCGCCGTCAAGAGTGACAATATGTGCTCAATTGGGAAGTTGTCCAGTCGCATTCAAACAGCGTCAGATAGAATCTCGGTGTTATTATTATTCTGTTTCTGTATTTTTTTTCATTATTTCATCATTTTTATTTTTTATTAATATAAATAACTTCGGCAAAAAAAAACAAAAAAATATACGGAGCAAAGCTCGGTCAACCAGATATTTACTATATTATTTACAATCCAGATAATAATAATATCGCTACCGAAAAATAAAACAATGTTGACAAAATCTACATTAGCCCAATAGAAGAAGCTATGTTGTCAATAAAACAGTAATATCAGATATAAATGATACCAAAGCTGATAGTGATATTAACACCTATTAATCGTGAAACAAATAGTGAAGGGTTGTTAAGTGATAGTGGAAGGTCTGTCGATAACAAGGACTCTCAACGCTCGTGTGGCTAAAACACTCGACCGTGACACTCGAAACACAAACGATCACGCCACCAGTTTCCATTTCAGTAACTTTTAGATTTCACTTGGATACCTTAGTAATTAGATACTCGCTCAACAAAATATTCATATTTGTTTTCAAATATATCGATATATAAATATTTATTACGTAATAACTATTGAGTATTGCCCCGTATGGTGACGGAATAGGAATAAAATTCACCTATTTTACCCGTCGGAATTGTAAAAGCCTACTGAGAGATATTATATGTATATTAATTATATCTATGTATTCAACTCGAAATAAATAACAACAGCTCGTCTGATCAGCGTATTATAATAGGCTAATTTTTCTCACATGATAGAGGAGGTCAGAGCTTAGTAGTAGGATATTTATGTGTTGAGCTGAGCTGAGCTTTTTACAGTTATTAAACATAGAATGTTAAATAACTGGAAACAGCTATTAAAAATACAGGATGTATCAGGTTATGGGGCAACTGGTCAAAAGGGAGGTAGGCAATGGTGGTAGGAACCCATAAAAAAAATTTAAAGGAAAAATATCGATTCGTTAATTAATTAGAGACATGTAAAGTTTTCAATTTTGTCATTGTTTTTTCGTTTAAATCTGATTGAAATGTATAAAGTCAGTGATACTTAATCTGCAACACATTCGTATTTTGTTAAATGTTCAATAGAAATTGAAAAAATCAATGATTACGTTCGCATAAGCAAAACGAACTTCGCTTTAAATCAGCTGATCGGCCGATTACCGTCGCCGAGTCACGTTTGTTACCTACCACCTACGGCACCATTGAAGCGTTTGCGCAATTCTAGGTATGTATGAATGAAATTATACTGTCGAAGCTTTACATGCCTACATGTATCCTGTCTATCCATGCCTACATAATACGTAATATTTAAGGCATAGACTCTTAGACACATTTTTTTGAAATCATTATAACTTTTTTGTTATATTGTTTTTTGTGTAATGTACATTGTAATTACGATCTATGACCATTAAACTACAACATACTCGAATAGTTACCCCATAACCTGATACACCCTGTATAAATAAAATCATCATCATCTCAGCCTATATTTGTCCCCCTGTTGGGCTTAGTCCTCCTCCATAATGGGGGGGGGGGAATTTGACCTATTATTCTACACTCCTCAGACGTGTTCAAAAAGGATTTAGTTTCGATTTTCCTGCTTTGCACGGGTGTTATAGCATAGTCGTCTTTTACAACATCCACGGGCAAGATGTCCGTGTTGAAGAAGGGAGTGGTGAATTGTATTCTTTCTTCATCACCACACTGAGGATAAATAAAATAGTAAAATATAAAATATGACGGATGGAAGTATAAATGAAATAAATTACAGTTATTATTAACATACATTCAATTCTAATAAAATTGTATGCACACATTTAAGCGATGACCTTCCGTACCGAGTGTCCTGAGTTCGATTACGACGCAGAACAATTGGTTTTATGATCCACAAATACTTGTTGCGAGTTAGTGTGTATTTCCTTATTGTTAATTTAAATAATTATCTTAATTATGGTTTTCTAATGTCTTCTGCAATATAAAGATTTATTCCTTAGGTAGAGTGTTGTAGTAGGAGAGCCCAAACGTGTATTTTGAATTTACTCAAGCGTAACAAAACAATATGCCGCAATCCTTGCATTCCATTAGTTGTCCCCATCATAAATGTTATATAGGGTGCCCTTTCTATGACGTACGACCCTATGGTCGTACGCTTAGTGTAGCAGATTAGAATAGTATAAAATCGATCGATTGAAAAACTTGAGTGATTCAGATTAAGAAAAGTTGAGTTAATTATGTGCATACAGCGAGTGTGCGTTTTAATAATCTAACGATTTACACATGCCATAAAGTAAAAATCATAAAGTTACAAGAAAGTACGTCACCTGGATATTCTCACACGTTTTTCTTTTATTTATTTATTTTAATTTCGCAGGAAATTTGCTAAAAATCACAAAATTAATATAATGTGATGATTTACATATACCCAAGAACTTCAAACTATCAATAAAATGTAGTGAATGTAACTGCTGGGGAATACGTATTACCTACTCCACGCTTTTTAAGGTGAGGAACATTTTCAAATATTGGCCATTTTTTTTTTGTTTTTGGGGGTGGGTTGCGGTCGGCGCGCTCCTCGCACCACTCCGTCCGAGGCGACAGAGGGGCGTAAGCACGCACACCCGCAACCCACCCACGTGCACGTCGCCTTCGTCGTTGGACCGACCACCGGAACAGGGTTGCTTGTCATCAGTGGTCGGCCCGACGGAATACCCCCTATTTGGGGTACCCTCCCATCGACCGACGTCCCCCCCTCGGGGAGAATGTCCGGAAGGCCTCCACGGTTCGCACCCCGAACCGAGGCCTCTCCAGCCGTGAGGCCATGACCTTTATCATTTCATCGTGTTTTGATTTGGAGCTTCTTTTGAGTTAGTTTAACTTCCCTTCAGGACATTTGACGCGCTTAAATATATATTCTTTTCACTTATTTTTAACCCCTTCGTAAAACCATTCCCACCATCGCTATAAAGAACATCATACACTATTGATATCTGATACGTTTGAGTATATTTTTGGGTTCTTTTTTCTGCATTTTTACCCCTACTAGTAAACAAGCATACATCAGACTTTTTTTTACAAGCTTTCATGTAGTTTCACTTGTCCCGTTATCTGTAATCAAATCTTACAAGTTAAATTTGATCCACTTCCCAATTTCTGATTGAGCTGAAATTTGGCATGCATGTATAAATCGGATAACAATGTAATATTATTGTGACATAAAGCTGATCTGATGATGGACCTGGTAGCTGGCTATAGTAACTGCGTAATTAAACGACGTAGCCCCATCGAGTTTGGGTTCGTTTGATTCATCTTAACCAGTACTTTGATACTATCTTGTACTATATGGTAAAGGTTCTGATGATAGACCTGCATTTTATACTTTTTGTTTCATTTAATTAACAAATAATAAAAGCTTGTTTTTAAAAAAGCTTTTTCTTTAATTATGTATTTTATTTTAGCATCTCATCTCAGCCCATTTATGTCCCACTGTTGGGCTCGAGCCTTCTCCTTAATGAGAGGGCATTTGACTTACTATACTATGCAGTAAACGTATGGTATAGGGTTTTATTTTGAAGTTTTCTTCCCATGCATTGATGTTATATGCATATTACACCCCTTAGGTTCTCTTTTATGACACCCACAAGTAAGAAAGGAGGTAATGAATTACATTCTTACTCCGTCACCACCCCGAAAGCTTTTAATCTTCAAGATTCAAAATCTCCACAACACTCTAGTAAATCCTCATTTACCATCTTGAACTCCCCTGTTATTCTTTTTAAGAAAAAGATTACTAGTTATTTAAAATTTCGAGAAAAGACCAATCAGGTTTGTGGAAAGCTCAAATTCAAACTTTATCTCAATTTCGTACTCTATTAAAAAAAACCACTATCAAGTATGAACCTCTACTACAAAGGAACTGAAATTAACCTATTAAACTGCGATGGCCGGTCGGTTCGGTATAAGGTTTTACTTCGAATTTTCCATGCACGACGTTATCTAATTGCACTCCTTAATACGAGGGATATTTTCACATTATCACATTTTAAAGCTCATTTATTAAAAAATGCCTGTTCAATAGTTACCGAACTGAAATAATTATAAGTCAATACTATCGAATACTAGAAGCACCCGCTCCCTAAAACACTTAATCATTGACAGTACCACCCAACTAATTCGTGTATTCTGTATTCATGTTAAAGACAAGGTCAAGGCTTTCTCTTCATTTCGAGTGCTACTTTTAACTTATTAACAACACAACAAATTGGTGATATTCAATACGCTTTTCTTTCGCTAATTAGAATAATAATACGGTAAGGTATGGCAACATTTTGTGAAAAATGTGTGTATGGTATATAAAAATTTTAATGGATAAGATGGGTACTTATTACTCCATTATTCAACTTCCAGGAGGTATGATAATAACCCAATTATCGCGCTAGATAGACGAAATTGTTTATCATCTTTCAGGAAAATGTCGCCAACCATTTTCCAGTAAAATCTTAGACGTTTTTACAGCTTCCACGGGAAAGTAAGGTGGTGACTACCCGTCAATACAGGGTGAACCAACTTAGCTCGCCAAAACTTATATGTTCTTAATATCAATCAACCTGTTGTACTCCATCATTGACCATAAGCCATTCTTGCTCTATTTGCCCCATAAGGCCCGTAAAAACTTAGTTTTACCATTTCATAAAATGGAAGCGTGCCAAGCTATTCTAGGTTTTTACTACTGGAAGGAAATAGTTTTATGACGTTTAACAGCAGTAAAAACTATAACAATAAGAAATCAAAAGTAAAGGGTTAACAAATTTATTTTACACTAGCAACCTGTCCTCGCTTCGCTTCGGTTTCAGTGGTCTTACCCGCGTTGTGCCTGTTCCAGAGAGAATAACGCGATAAAATATAGCCTATGTTACTCCCTGATAGTGCAGCTTTCCATTGGTGAAAGAATTTTTTAAATCGGTCCAGTAGTTTCGGAGCCAATTCAATACAAACAAACAAACAAACAATCAAATCTTTCCTCTTTATAATATTAGTATATATGAATATTTTTTTCATTTATTGCTTATGGCAGCAAGCGAGTAAGCAGCACACCTAATGGTTAATGTTATGCCGCACATGAACCTTTGCAATACCAGAGGCATAGCTAGGCTTCTTAAATCTTAAAGAAGTTTTTTTTTAATACTATTGTGTGGTATAGTAGTTCAATTTGCTTGCTATTAAAGGGTTGGGTCGATTCCAGTAATCCGGCGTCTTTTTTTTTGGGGGTGTGTCGCGATCGGCGCATTCCTCGCACCACTCCGTCCGGGGCGATAGAGGGGCGTAAGCACGCACACCCGCAACCCACCCGGACACCACGTCGCCTTCGTTGTTGGACCGACCACCGGAGCAAGGTTACTTATCGTCAGTGGTCGGCCCGATGGAATACCCCCTAGTGGGGTACCCTGCCATCGATCGACGTCCCCCCCACGTGGAGAACGTTGGTCTTTCCTCACGCGGTCGACCTCTCGGCGGGTGAGGGACTAATTCTCCGGCCACGTCACTCGCAGCCTCGGCTAGGGCAGCATGAGGCGCAGGTAGCCGCGTCTACGCCGCCCTAGCCGCCAGCGGCGGGTCGCTTCGTCGAAAGCACCCCGTGCCGCCGTTTTAGCCACTGCATCAGCACCGGCCAGAAGGCCTCCACGGTCCAGACACCGTATCGAGGATTCTCCAGCCGGACTGCCCAACGGGCAATGACGTCCCAGCGGGCGTCGACGCGCCAGGCGGTGAGCTCCCTCAAAAAGACCACATGCCCCTCGCTCGCACCCCTGACATCCGCCGATACAAGTCGTCGAGCATTTCCACCTCCAGGTCCCACGCGGGAGTCCCGGCCAACAGGCACGCCACCTCCGTCGCCAAGTAATCCGACGTCTGCATATAGATCAAATATAAAATACAAAAACAAAAAAATCCTGGATGAAAATCAAACGTGAGTCATTTTACAGAAGCGGTTATTACTACATTACTATTATTACTGCTACCGAGAAAGCACTATACTAATGCGTTGTTAAATACAAAAATAAATCCATGAAACTGCTGACATAACAAATTACATAAAGATTTCTGATGTTGCCGCGATATACTACACATTATAAATAGAACTATTTTTACAGATTTTATCGCGTTTGTATTTGATTTTTGATTGGCCAACGTTTCGTACAGTTTTCAGGGTTCATAGTGCTTACCTCAAAAATCAAGTACAAATGCGATAAAATCTGCAAAAAATAGTTTTATTTCTAACACATTCTATTTATGAGGTCATATGGAAAAATGGTTTGTGAACTAATATTATTGGACTAAATCACCTTCTTAAAAGTAAGATTTAAAACTTATTTTATAAATAGTTTTTATTTCAGTAAGTTGATTAAACTAAAGATATAATTTTATTTCTTATTATATAAAGCTTTATAAAAACTGAAGAGAAAGAAATAGTTAGCTTAGACATTTGGCAGAATTTCTCTAAACAGCTTACAATTCCGGCATGCCAAACGAGTTTAAAAGTAAAATAGCATAAGTGCTAAATTCAGGCGCGTAAAATTCCGAGCACATCAGCGGGTAATAATTCCTTACCACCTCGTTAAAGTGTTAATCTTTTCTAAAAGATATTGTGTTTAGAGGTTACAGAGGTAGTTATCTGTTACGAGCTATTATTTAAACACGAAACTGTTAAATGTGTAATGATTCTTTATAATTTGGTGCGTGTTTTAATTGCCCTCATTATACCAACTGCCTATCTAATGATTATTAGATAGGTAGTTAATGATTATTGCTAATTAAGGATTTCTTGCATATGGAAGAGGAATCCTTACTTAATATTATAAATGCGAAAATAAGTTTGTTTGTTACACTTTAACGCTTATAAAAATTCTTTCACCAATTGAAAGCCATAATATCAGAGACTAACATAGGCTATATTTTATACCGGTATTCCCACGGGAAAAGGAACTACACGGGTTAAGCAACTGAAACCGAAGCGAAGCGAGGGCGGGTTGCTAGTAAGAATATAAAGTTTCACTACTCTTATATCTCCAAGAGTGTCGTATCAAATGATTAAGTCATACCGTTAGTGAAAGAAAGTCGCAAGTACACGTACTTTTTTTTCACTATTCGATAAAAGAGATTGTATAATATCTTCAATAAGTTTGAAAAAAAATTTCTAATAAATGACAGCGATATCGCAACCTTAACGAAATGATAAGATCTTTTTTTTTTGCTTTATAAATTACATAACATTTGTTACACTATGTTATTATTAAAATTACACCCATCAATAATAGGTTTTTAGTATTTATTATGATATACGTGCATTGCCTAACTTGCACAGTTTCATTACGATATTTATTGAAACTATAAACGCTCAAGTACACTCAAGTAATTACGTTTTTCTTGTAAATAAAATTACTTTACAGATTTTAATTTGCTTTTATTTGATTGCCCAACGTTTCGAACAATTTGCAGCGTTCCTGACCACGGGATTACCATGCACGCTGCAAAAATCAAATACAAATGCGACAAAATCCGTAGTTTTATTTACAATGTGTAATACTCGTGCAAACATCAGAAATCATTACGCTTTTCTTCCTATCTTTATTTTTGAAGTACACACAATTATACATGTGTTGCTCAAATAAATCTTGAAATATCTGGTTGACCGAGCTTCGCTCGGAATATTTTTGTTGTATTTTTGTCGAATTTATTTAAATATATATTAATAAAAAATATAAATTAAATAATGAAAAATAAATAAAAAATTACAAAAAGAGAAAAACATGTTTTCGAGTCATTATTTTGTGATAGAGTATAAGAAACTGTAAAAGTTATCCTCAGCTATTTGAGGTTAGACTTTAACCTCGAATAACTTTTAAACGAGTCAATTTAGCAAAAAATTGTTTCAGACCTTTTTTGTAGATCGTTAAATTTCCTACAAGAATATGTATTGATTTTTACGAGATATTATTTCGTTCGAGTGCATCAAAAATCCAAACAATAAAAAATAAAAATTCCTATGTTATTTAAATGGGAAATCAAAAATCACAATGAGCGACCTCTTAATATTAATATTAAGGGCTGAAACTCTACCAGGATTTCTTTTTCGTCATCTTGGACGATATTTTCGTAGTAGCTAAGAAAAAAAAAATTAAAAGTTTTTTTTGGCACACCTTAATATATATATATATATATATATATTATATACAAGAATTGCTAACAATCAGCGAGTTCAACAGCGCAACGGCCTGACTCGTAGGGGCAAAATGTGCGGTACACGTTCGCACAGGAGTGCCGCGAACGAAGCCATATGTGTAGGTTCGGTGCTGAACAATGCGATAGTGCAATTGAATTTTCAACTTTTTTGTTCAATAATGAATAATAATGCTAGAATAGGGCACACTTACATTGTAGTGTAAGACTGTTGAGACCCAACATGCCGAATACGAATGCCTTATATTGCTCATTAAAACAATACCACGAGCAATGTAAGGATTGGTTGCCGACTAAAATATTTACATCCATCATGGCTACCATCATCTGTAGGCGTACGATCAATAATTAGATTCCCAAAGGGGGTTAACGCCAGGCAGGCCGGTGGTCATAAAACTTTTGACAAAACATGTACGATGCAATCGTCTCCAAGTATCGACCCCAAGTACTTGGAATAAGAGCATGATGATGATGATGATACAAAGGAGACTCGAGCTGTATATCAGTTTGCATATCTAATGTTGAGGCAACTTATACTCAAATATTGGTCGTACAGTCTAAACAAAAAAATATGCTATTATTCAGGTATACTTATTATTTAACAAGCTTTGAAAATATTTACATTATCTCCGTTAGTATAAAACTAATTTGAACAAAAAAGTTATTTAACGTATCAAAGCATATCGCTTTACTAAATGTATAAAACATTTATTTTCAACCATTTATAAATGCGTTCCCGTCTATAATAAAAAACAAACATGCTATTTTCATTGTTTATTCTAGCCATTCTTTATCGGTGAACTAGCAGTGAATTAAATTGAATGCTGTTAACAATAATGCAGCAATTCATCAGTGACTGTTTTAAATCCAACACAAGAGAAAACATCCGTTGGCAATTGCTTTACCCCAGACAGAACAATAAGTAACGCTTAGTTTCAAGTTCTCAAAAGCACACAGACTGACAGGAGATTAGATGTGAACACGATATTAAATCTCATTTGCTATAGAGCAATATATTTACTGTTCTTTAGTGGAACGATTAAATTCATTAATGTCACCCCTTATTTCACAACATCGCTTCTTTGTGTATTATCTTTTTTTAATACGTGCTACATATTCTTCGCGTAGTGACGTATATAATTCACCACCCCCTTTCTTTTCCGGAAGTGTTTTAAAAGACGACTAAGGAATTATAATAAACTAGTGGAAAAATTAAGGGATCAAAAAAATATTCCAAATTTTTTGCGGTTTTTCAAGTTACTGTATTTCCCTTAAAAATGGTCGTACTGCAATTAAAAAAATGGACTTTGAAGCTCAAAGTCTCTGGTTTGGAGAGCTTACAATCAAAAAATGTTTCAAGTATTTTTTTGTGCTCAATCCTAATGACAACTGAAAAAAAAAATTGAAAATATTTGTTTTTTTTTTTAGGTCTATGAACTTGGATTTTTTTTTCTAACTTAACCTTATGAATCGGATAACTTGTTTATTCAGCTTCAATCAGCTTTTTTTTTTAAAGTTCGATACGACCTCTTCTCGCCGAGATATCGATTTTTAAATGGAAAAGAATCTTTCTTTCTTTAACCATCAATATCTCAGCAAACGCTGATTGCATAAAAAAAATAACAAGGGTTTTGAAATCTTGAATAAATTACCCCCAAAAATCATGTAACATTGAGTGTACTTTTTACAGTTCAATATGCCCACAAAAACCCCACAAAGTTTCGATCCAATCCATCGAGCCGTTTTTTTGTTTCATTCGATCAAATTTTGGAAATAAAATTATAGGATCATGATTTCATTTTAAATGATCATAATTTTAACAAAATGCAAAAGTTGTTGCAAATGTTTTTTATGTTTTTGTTGCAAATGTTTTTTATGCATTGATTGATAAAAATGTTTAAATTTATGAGAAAATTTAATAAAAAATTCTTTTGAAATTTTTTTGAAAAATTAAAAAAAAAGAATTTTCAATTCCAAAAGGCTTTGACCAGAAACTACCGCCAGCATCATCATTACCCAAAGCGTACCACATGGAGGTTGCTCGGTCGGATTCACGCTTCTTGTGTAGCTCGTCAGTTCCTCCTATTTAACGATTCCAAACTCATTTTCGAAAGTGTGTGTGTGTGTGTGTGTGTGTTTGTGTGTGTGTTTGTGTGTGTGAAGAAAAAAAACTCGGTTTCATTAGTAACGGGTATTACCACCCCTGTTCTCAATAACGGCTGCCAAGCGTTCAGCCATATTGATGCAGCGGGCAATTTGAGGTTGCGGAATAGTGTTCTAAATATGCAGAAGTTCTCGCTCTAATGCGACCTAGTTCTGCAGATTTGGATATTCTCTGCGTAAACGACGGCCCATTATGTCCCAAACATGCTCGATAAAGTTGAGGTCTGGACTCATTAGTGGGTATCGCAGCAACGTGATGTCATGCCGTTCAAAAAAAACGTCTAGTGATGTTGGCTGTCTATGAACGTGCGTTTTCTTGTATTAAAATAATCGCCCTCTGATGTTGTCGTCTGGGCAGTACAATTGGTCTCATAATTTGGGCAATATAGCGCTTAGCTGTTAAGTTTTCGCGCAAAATCAGTAGAAGTGTTCTCCAATTTCGCGAAAAGCCGCCGTGAACCATGATTGATCCACCGCCGTAAGCAACAATCGGCCGAACAAAAAAAACTGGAAAACATTTCCTTTAGATTTTGTTAGGATTATGATCCTTTAATGTTTTTCCAAAATTTGATCGAACAAAACAAAAAAACGGCTCGATGGATTGTATCGAAACCCTGTGGGGTTTTTGTGGGCATATTGAACTGTAAAAAGCACACTCAACGTTACCGGTTTTCTTGACAAATCCAATTTGGAGCCTGATTATCCCAAAACCCACCAAAAACCCTTTTTTCTTGATTTTTCAAATTAATGTAAAGATTATAATTGTTTTTTTTTTTTTCATAAAACCGTACATGATTTTTGTGGGTAATTTATTCAAGATTTTAAAACCTTTCTTATTTTTTTATGCAATCAGCTGTTGCTGAGATATTGATGGTTAAAGAAAGAAAGATCCTTTTCCATTTAAAAATCGATATCTCAGCAAGAAGAGGTCGTATCAAACTTAAAAAAAAAATAAAATTGTAGCTGAATTAACAAGTTATCCGATTCATATAGTGGTTAAGTTAGAAAAAAAATTCTAAGTTCGTAGACCAAAAAAAAAAGCAACAAACTTTCAAAAAATTTTTTTCAGTATTTATTAGGATTGAGCGCAACACATTACTTAAAATTTTTTTGATTATAAGCTCTCAAAAGTAAAAGCTTTGAGCTTCAAAATCCTTTTTTTTAAATTCCAGTACGACCATTTTTGAGAGAAATACAGTCACTTGAAAAACTGCAAAAAATTTGGAATATTTTTTGATCCCTTAATTTTTTCCTCTAGTTTATTTATATAACACCTATGCAAGAGAAGGAAAGCTCGAAATAATATCCTATACCAACACGTTTGACCAGCGTGGTATAGTACGTCAATTTCCCTTCCATTGTAAAGGAGGCTCAAGCCCAACAATGGGACGTATATGAGCTGTGATTAGTGTTGCCCAAATGCAAGACCAAGACGAGACTTGGACTAGTCTTTGTCTTGGTTTTGCCACATCACACCTGGTCTCGTCTTGGTCTTGGTATTGCATACCCGAGTCTTGGTCTTGGTATAGCAGCAAGAGTCTCGCAAAGTCTTGCAAGTCTTGCAGTTGGAATAACGGCACAGTCATTTATCATAGCAAGGAAAAATCCAACTAAATTATTCAAATATCCTATCCTATCTATCCATCTGCTAGCCTATAGTCCACTATTGAATATAACCCTTACCACTGAGGAAAATTACTCTCCTGGTGTTACATTAGACAGCATTACTACTCCTATGACAAAGGAAAGAATTTCGACCCTGTTTTCACCGTAAGACGTTACCACACTGGGCAGTTGATACAATAAATTTTATGTCATTTTAAATATTTTTTTATAATAAATGGCAATGTTTATATTCCCCTTCAAGTTAACAATATCCGCCATACCTAATAGTTGCGCTATAAAAAGGAATGTGTTAATGACGATTTTTATACCTATAATTCTACCTACCTACCTCAAGATATATTTAATACTAGCTGTTCCAACAGCTTTCCTTGCTTGACTTACCTATCTATATAATGCTATTATTTCGTTTAAATAACCATATCGCCCCCTGGCATTACAAACAATATCACCATTTATAATATCCATAACGTACCTACATTAATCACAATTTTTGTTATCTAAGTAGGTAGTTGCCGTAACAACGCCTACTACGTAGAACGCTTAACAGCTTTAAATTTTTGTCCGATTTGTTAGCCTTTATAGACACTGCACCGGACCAATTTACCAATATGTATGTCGCAGTGTTATGTATTAGAGTCTAAAACTTTTCTGGATAAACAGACTATCTTACAAAATAACATTCTTTTGGAATATTTTCTGAGATTAGGGCGTTCAAATAAACAATTTCTCCCGATTTATGATAAGTATGTATGTACTATGAAGAGGGTCACCAAATGTATGATATTCGTCGTCATCGTCTCAGTTCATAAAAGTGCCACTGCCGGGCTTAATCTACCTCCCAGTAGGAGGAAAATTGTCCTACTATACCACACTGGTCAGACATGTTGGTATAGGATTTTATTTCTAGTAGTTTTACTTCTCTTTCACATTATTATATTGTGATCTTTATGTACGGATACCAATCTACGCATTATAACTCTTATTGCTAGCCTGGGTGTTATTTATGTAGATTAATGATAGGCATATTTGTGTCTTTAAGCCTTTCCAAAGAGTAATTCTGAAAAGACAACACCAACATAGAGAATCGATTGGCCAACAGATGGATATCTCAAGACTGATTTGACTTGTCGTGTAGTGACGGAGTAAGAATACATTTCAACACCCCCTATTTTATCTGTGAATGTCGTAATAGAATACTAAGGGCTATAATATATAGGTATTCAGTAACATGGGTACAAGAGAAGGAAAACTTGACATGAAATCTTGTACCAACACGGCCGATCACCGTGGTATAGTAGGGTAATTTCCCTCCTATTATGTAGAAGACACAACCTCAACATTTGGACGTATATAAGCTGAAATGGTGATTTGACTTAAATACAAGACGTGAGACTCTTGCAGGCTCAGTCTTAGTCTTGCTCAAGGCTTGCAGGGCTAGTCTTGGTCTTGGTCTTGCAAAAATTAAGCGGTCTTGGTCTCGGTCTCGGTCTTGCATTTCTCGCAAGACCAAGACTTTTTGGGCAACACTAGCTGTGATGATGATGATGAATCATATTATGTGTGGTGATGTATTAAGAATACAATTTACCACCCCCTATGTTGCCTGTGGGTATCATCAAAGACGACTAAGGGATAATATACACATAACATCTATACAAATTCGAAATAAAACCCTATAATAACTCGTCTGACCAGCGTAGCATAGTAGATCAACTTCACTCCTACTGCGGAGGAAGCTCGAGCCCAGCAGTGGAATGTATTAGGGTTTTTTTTTGGGGGGTGGGTTACGGTCGGTGCACTCCTCGCCCGATTCCGGGGCGACAGGGGGGCGTAAGCACGCACACCCGTAACACACCCATAGATGTAGAAAAAAATGGTAGTCGGTTGGGGCGAGGTCTGGCGAGTATAGAGGATAACTTATGGTATCTAACTGCAGATCTTGTAGTGTTAAAACGTTCGTTAGAAAACAGTTTCACTTTAATATCTGCCACCATGCAGGTTTAATTTTAATTCAAATTGGCTAGTACGGTAAAACGGCAGTTTCATATTTAACCTTTATTATTAGAGCCGAAATGGTGATGATGATGATGATGATGAACCATACTATGCGCAAAAATAATATATATTATACAATATTTTTAGAATAAAATTCATACGCCATTTGTCACTTAGCGCCAATAATTTATTTTGAAATCTCCTTTTCTTCTTTAGCTCTTATACGTTGGACTATTAGGCATAGACCTCATTCTATTTTATGGGCTACGCAATGGACCACTTAATTCTGTCAAGATCAACATTCAGGTCTAAATAAAATATTTGTTTTATTTAGATCTGGTGTTCAACGGGACTATAAATCTGTAGAATCGGGCCAGAACCAGCCTTAGGTGTCGACTACTATGCAAATATTACGCGAGTGTGGTGACGGAGCATCTGTGTGGACGAGGTATCTAACCTTGCAACTCAGAGCCTTTTACAACAACAACAGATATCGCTCGGTGTCGACGGAAATAGTGTACATAATAGCCAGAACATATCATTAGACTTGAAGGTAGAGATATTCGTGAGACTCAAGGAAAAGGTAGTATTATCTCACCCGATGAGTTGAAGGATTTGCAATATAACGCTTGGCGGAACGACTTCGCTCTTTGGGTAGTCCGGGAACCCTAGAGAGGCCTTAGTCTGGTGTTCTGACTAAAAAGTCCCTCCACATAAAACTAGTGGAGCGTATATGAGTAGCAGCAGGATTTTCTCTTTTCCCAGCTTGTATATCTTGTGAGAGCATGGTTGCAAGTGCACAGTCGTGAAGATCATGATAACTTCGCCCTGCTGCTATTTTGGTTACAGCAAGAGAATGGCACTATATACACTCAATGGCTCCGTGTCCTGGGTTTGCCCAGCGATGTGAAATCATTGCAACTTTTATTACACACTCGACGCCGTCGACTGTTCCAAAGATACCAAATTCGACTGTTCAAAAAAAAGTTAACGTGAGGTCTCAAAAGCGACTGTATTGAGAGAAAGACTCTTAGATGATGAATCTCAGCCCCTATATATACCACTACCGAGCGTGGGCCTTTCCCAACTTACCGGGTTGAGAGCCATCTGCGCTCGCCCATTGACCGCGTTAAGCTGTCAAGGTCATCTGCGACCAACAGCTAAACACACAACAAAAAAAAAAAAAAGCGGCCCTTTCCCACTATAGTATTCTTACTTCGTCACCACACATAAAAATTATCACAATTAAATATAAAATACAAGAGTGTATTATATTGAATCACTAATTTTTACCCAGGACTTAGCCCACGTAAAACCAACCTCCAGCGTTTTCACTCGCGTAGTTCCCATTTCCATGGGAACAGTAGTATAAAATATAGCCTATGTTACTCTCTAGTTACTCTCTCTAGCTATATTATCATAGCTTTCCAATGGTGAAAGAATTTTTAATCTCGTTTCGGTGGCTTAAGCGTGAAAGCGTAATAAATAAACAAACAAACAAACTTACTTTCACATTTATATTATTAGTTTGGATTTAAAATTCGATATCTTACATGATATACTATGTAATATGTAATTTTCTGAAGAAGTTTGTAATTAAGTTTCCTTAGTAGTTAATAAGTTTATCCGTCACTATGCAACATTAATGATATTGTATTAATATAACATAATAATTATATAACAATATAACATAATAACATAATTGTCCGTGTGGTGACGGAGTAAGAATACAATTCACCACTCCCTATCTTACCCGTGGATGTCGTATAAGACGATTATGGGATATAATGTGCACATAACATTTGTGCAAGAGAAGGAAAACTCGAAATGAAACCCTATACCAACATGTCTGACCAGCATGGTATAGTAGGTCAAATTCCCTCCCATTATGGAGGAGGCCCGAGCCCAACAGTGGGACGTATGTGGGCTGCGATGATGATGATGATGATGATAACATAATAATAAAGCATTATTAGTGCAGCAAAGTGAGGAATACACTTAGTGGCAATATCATGCAAAGCTGTGAGCCTCGCTAAATCTCGAAGCGTATATTTTGCGTACGTAAAAGCGTGAGTATGAATGAGTGTATAGCCGGCGCATAAAGTGGAAACCATTCAGCACTTTTGTTTCACGAAGAACCTTGCGTCAATATTTTAAATTCCACAGCATAAAAAACCTATTCCTTTTATCGTTGGAAATATTTGGAGTACCAATTGTGCATATACTTTTTTTTAGGGGTGGCCCATGGTCAGCGCATCTACCTCCCGGCTCCGTCCGGGGCGACGGAGGGGCAACGTGCGACCCCATGACGCCCATGGCACGTTACCTTCGTCGTTGGGTCGACCATCGGTACAGAGGTCCTTGTCTTCTGAGGTCGGCCCGACGGAATACCCCGGTCACGGGGTACCCTCTCCTCTCAACGTTCCCCCTCGGGAATGTCGGTCGGTCAGCCTCTCTGCGGGTGACGGACTAATTCCCGGTCCAGTCGCCTGCAACTTCGGCTAGAGCGGCATCAGACGCAGGTAATCGTGCATATGCTGAAATGACATGCTGAAACAAACAAATAAGGAGCCTAGACGCGGCTACTCCATTGTTCCGTACGGTTTTGGTGGGTGTAGCCATATCACAGCCTATCAGGAACAGAAGTTGAAACAACATATAGGCTTGTGTGAATAAGCAAACGATATATCTTGTCTTTATTGAGTACTATGTAAAGTACAAGAGGCTTTAGCAAGCGTCATGGTTTGATATCAGCAGCTCTCTTCGCAACTAAACCAATTCGTATTCAAAATCAAAATTCAAAATTATATATAATAAATGATTTTGAATACGAATTAGTTAAATAAATCCCGCGAAGATATTTACATGTCATCAAAATCATAACTTGCAAAAAAGCAAAGTCTCGTAACTCACATCTTACTACCATAAAAAGTTGTGAAATCCATGTAATACTAAGTCAGTTAATTTATTCAGTACCTACTTAGGGGACCCTCTGTCTTAAGTTATTGCGTAATTAGTTAACCTAACAACTTATAGTGACGATATCTAAGATGTTGTCAATTTCAAATTTTTACCTCAAATAAATCCAATAAATTCTTACCAAATTGGACACGATTGTTTCTAAGATGATCCGGCAAGATTCTCAATTTTTATAATTAGCTCCTTTTTGATGACCTCCGAACCTCAATATAATTCTCAAGTATAAAACAAAAATCATGAATTACTAGATCAGTTATCACTCCCTTCAACCACCTTAAAGGGAAGGGAGAGATTATCTTTGCAAGACGGAACTCCTTCAAAGGAGTTTGTGTCGAGTGGAGTCTTTTCTTAAAATATTTTATCCACTTACAATCTTAATCGATTCTTAAGTTATTCACCGTAAAAGACTATGTAATGATTAAGGAATTCTTATTCCAGTGCCAGAAGAATAGCATGCCATACCTTTGCCTCTTAAATGTATATATAGTCGCGAGGAATTAAATAATGATTGGGTTATATGTACTATCTAAAAGCGAGAGATAAGATGACAAGAAAGAAGCTCCGAATCGAAGAATCAGTTCGTTCTAATTATACATATTAGACCGTAGGTGCTCTAAAAAGCCCTACATTGGAACTTCATCGCCTTCGCCAAGATATCGCCGAATTTACTGAACTGAAGCCTTTGTGGGGTATAAATGGAACGGTCCGCAGAGAAATCGGCGACACGTTATTAGAAGAATGCCAGATATATATCTTGTATTCAATTTGCTTAAGACTTATTTATTTTCCGCTGGGACGAGACGTTGTTACGACAAGCTTAACTTTGTTGTGATTAACTAATGATAACAAAGCTATTACGACAGCTATCTTAAGAGCGGAAAATTAAGTTGGCTATTAGTGCGACAAATTAGTTTTTAGTGCTTTAGGTAATTTTTACTGTAAATAACTGAAAATTTCAAACGTGTACTAAATACGTTTGAAATTTATGGTACGTGTTTTATCAAAAACATCAAAAATATGTGGCGGCCACCGAAACCCCTCTCCCTCCCGTCTCTTGCCCATGGGTGTCGTAAAAGACGGCTAAAGTTGACTAAGGGATGAAATATGCATATAACATCTAGGCAAGTGAAGGAAACCCTGGAAAAACCCTATACCGTCTGTTATAGTAGATC
The DNA here is from genome assembly GCA_032191425.1 of Lymantria dispar. Taxonomy (NCBI): domain Eukaryota; kingdom Metazoa; phylum Arthropoda; class Insecta; order Lepidoptera; family Erebidae; genus Lymantria; species Lymantria dispar. The sequence continues at coordinate 16,190,188 of CM063459.1, forward strand.
AATTTCCCTCCTGTGGAGGACGCTCAAGCCCAACAGTTTGACATAGGTATATGAGCTGAAATGAATGTATAAATGCAGTACAATTATTACACTATTAACTGTTAACTATAGAAAATAATAGAATCAATGGTTGTCAATTATTATAAAAGATATAAAAAGATATAAAAGATATTAGTCCGTGTGGTGACGGAGTAAGAATACAATTCACCACCCCGTGGGTGATCGTACAAGACGACTAAGGGATATGAAATGCATATAACATCTATGCGAGAGAAGGAAAACTCGAAATAAAACCCTATACCAATACGTCTGACCAGCGTGGTATAGTAGGTCAATTACCCTTCCATTATGGAGGAGGCCCGAGCCCAACAGTGGGACGTATATGGGCTGAGATGATGATGATGATGATAAAAGATACGTGTGCTGGGACTTGGTTGGTTGGAGGGTTGGGAATTCCCAACCCTCTCTCTTACCCATGGGTATCGTAAAGACAACTAAGGGATATAATATGAAGTTAGCATCTGTGCAAGAAAAGGAAAACTCAACATAAAAAAGGGAGCCGTCGCTCAGGACGTCTGGCAGATATGAAACGTCGAAATTATTTTGTACAAGTATATGTATATGCATAAAAGATCAGTTTACGACAGAAACTAATATGCCATAAAATACTAATAAAATATTGGGATTTTTTTCAGAAAATGATGATTTTTATTCAATAAACATTTATTTTCATTAATATACACTATAGGTTTAGGTTAATCATTTATATTGAGCTCACTAGATGGCATTGTACAAAATTTTAAAACAGGTTATAGTTTCGTTACACAAATGTACATATCCAAGCGTGGCGTTAACGCCACGGTAACAATCAGGTTCACACTCGCCTATAGATGTTTCACAACAAAAACACAAGCAATACGTCTGACTAGCGCGGCATATGTATTAGGTCAATTTCCTCCCATTGTGGAGGAAGCCCGAGCCAATGGGACTTATGTGGGCCGAGATGATAAGATAAGATGATATAAATACTGTAAACGGTATTTGATTTAATACATTCAACATCATCATCATTTCAGCTTATAAACGTCCCACTGTTGGGCTCGAGCTTCCTCCACAATAAGAGGGAAATTGACCTTACTATACCTTAATAGTCAGACAGGTTGGTATTTTTTTTTTTATGGGTGGGCTATGGTAAGCGCACGCGCGGTCCTGTCCTTCCGGGGCGATGAAAGGACGGCGCGCGGGCCCATAACCCACCCGTACCCACGTCACCTCGTTGTTGGGCCGACCACCGGAGCAGATGTGACTTGTCATCAGTGGTCGGCCCGACGGAATACCCTATCGGGTAACCTCTCACCTCTCGACGTACTGGGACGTCGGTCGCCATCGCGCGGTCAGCCTCCCTGCGGGTGACGGACAATTCCCCGGTCCGATCACCCGCGGCCTCGGCTAGGGCGGCATTAGGCGCAGATATTCGCGCCTGCGCCGCCCGAGTCGCCGGCGGCGGAACGTGTCGCCGAATAGGAGCTCTACTCGCACACGATCCGCCGCCTCCTTCCGTGAGATAACGGCCTCACAGAAGGCGGCGACCGCGTCCCAGTTCCTGACGCTGACGAGCATCTCCCTGGCGATGGTCGGCAGCGCCAGGTCGGCACCGATAATTGCGACGAGTTCACGGCGATCCCCCTCCCATGCAGCACACTCCTCGAGCGTGTGCTGCGCCGTGTCCTCGTCGCAACTGCAGTGGTGGCAGGACGGTGTGCTCTCCCTCCTGACAATCTTGTGCAGGTACTTCCCGAAGCAACCGTGCCCCGTCAGCACCTGCACCAGTCGGAAGGAAAGCACCCCGTGCGTCCGCTCCAACCACTCCATCAGCACCGGCCGGAGAGCCTCGACGGTCCTGACACCGTACCGAGGACTCTCCAGCCGGACTGCCCAACGGGCAATGACTTCTCGGCGGGCGTCGACCCGCCAGGCGGTGATCTCTTTGATGGAGACCATGCCGCCGCGGGCGCGCGTCTCCGACACCCGCCGATAAATGTCGGCGAGCATCTCCGCCTCCAGATCCCACGGGGGAGTTCCGGCCAGGAGGCACGCTGCCTCTGTCGCCACCGTGCGGTAACCCCGTATGGCCCTGATCGCCATGACCCTCTGTGGTCGCCACAGGAGGGCCCTAAGACGGACGGTCAGGGACCCCGCCCACACCGGTGCTCCATACAGGGCCATCGACCGGATCACCCCCACGTACAGCTGTCGGCACGTAGCACTGGGTCCGCCCACATTCGGCATCAGCCGCGAAAGGGCGGACGCCGCGCCGACAAGCCGGGGAACAAGTCGATGGAGATGCTCCCGGAACCAAAAATGCCCGTCGAGCACCAGGCTCAAGTACTTCATGTGGGCCTGGATGCTGATGGTGACCGACTTCACGATGATCGAAGCGCCGGCGGGAGGCCCGGCGGTACGGAGGCCATGGAACAAAAGGGCCTCCGTCTTTTGCAGGGCTACTCTCAGCCCCAGCGCTTCGATCCGCCTGACAATCTCCTCGGTGCCGAGAGTTGCCAGGCGTGCCGCCTCCTCTAGCGTCCCACCCCGGGCTGTGACGAGTGTATCGTCGGCGTAGCAAATTACGCCCAGCCCGGGTGGGAGGCTTCCTCTCAACGCCCAGTCGTAGCCGATGTTCCACAGGGTCGGACCCAGAACCGACCCCTGTGGGACACCGCACGTCATGGGCGTTCGCACAACGTCCCCTACTCGGTCAACGTAGAGGACGCTGCGCCCCTCCAAGTAGTCCGCCACCAGCCGCCTGAGGTACACGGGCACCCCGTGATATCTCAGCCCCTCCCTGATGCAGCTGAATGGCAGACTGTTGAAGGCATTGGCGAGGGACACCGCCAACAGGACTCCTCCGCCGGTGACGGCCTCCGCTACCACGGCCTTCAGGCGCAGCAGGGCCGCGATCGTCGAACGCCCTCTCCGAAAACCAAACTGGGCGTCCGACAGATCGGGCCCGACCCCGACGAGGTGCCGCTCGATGCGGGCAGCCAACACCCTCTCCAGCAGCTTACCCGCATCATCGAGCAGCACGATGGGCCTGTAGGCCGAGGCCGACTCGGGAGACCGTCCCGGCTTCGGCAGGAGAACCAGCCTCCCCTCTTTCCAGCATCCAGGGAACTGCCCGAACGTCAAACAGGCGTCGAACAGTCCCCTGAGGCGTGGTCCCAGGTGCTCGAGGACCAGGGCCAACACACGGTTCGGAATACCATCGGGCCCGGGGGCGGTAGATTTCACTCGCATACGCGCCACCGCCGCCCCCATTTCCGGCTCCGTGATGGGCGGAGCACTTTCATCTTCGGCCTCCCGGTCGCTATCCGGCGAAGCCATGACCGGAGGCGTGTGCTCCGCCCGCCGTGGAAAGAGGTCCTCGACAACTCTGGTGAGGAGGCTGGGCTGGAGAGTCTCGGTGAGGGGGGGGCCCCGCCCGCGGAGCTTGTTCAGCGCTGCGAGGTAGGGGCGACCCCAGGGGTCACGCTCGAGACTGTCCAGCATCTCCCGCCGACTAACGTCCTTGGCGGTACGGACGGCCAGCCTGAAGGCAGACCGCGCACTGCGGTAAGCCTCGTACAGCTGGCCCTCCCGCTCAGCGTCGCGGTGGCGCGCTCGGCTGCGGGTATAGGCCCTCCGGGCACGTATGCACGCGGCCCGAAGGTCCGCCAATTCTCGGGACCACCAGGGGACCGCATTCTTCGGGGGCAGACGCCGCACACGGGGCATGGCCGCATCGCAGATTTGCGTTAACGCACAGCGGATGCGGCCAGCCTCGGCATCCACCCCGTCCGCCTGGGGCGGTGAGGACAGCCACGACTGAACGATGGCTGCCTCCGCCAACAGGTCCCGATCCAATCGACCCACAGCCCACCGCGGAAACGCGGGAGCTCCGTCCGCCGTGTGACCCCTGCTGGGCTGCAGGAGGGTCCGGGAGACCTCTATCCGGATGTATCGGTGGTCGGATAGGGTTTCAACCTCCTCCTGCACGCACCAGCTCCTCACACGTGCTGCGACATTAGGGCTAGCGAACGACAAGTCCACTATCGACCCGCCCTGCTGCCGCACGCACGTTTGCACCGAGCCCCTGTTCAGCAAACAGAGGCCCAGTGCCGCCGCCCACTCTTCGACCGCCCGCCCGCGGTCATTCGTCCTGAGGGACCACCACACCGTGGACTTGGCGTTGTAGTCCCCCATGACAAAGACCTGGCGCGGTGCCAGTCGCCGTATCGAGGCCCCCAGGATGGTGAGGAAGGCCCCAAAATCCGTCGCGCTTCTGTTAGGGGAGAAGTAAATACCAAATAGCGTAACCTCTCCCCATTCCGCCGCGACATACCCATCGCCCTAGACAGGTTGGTATAGGGTTCCTTCTCTTGCATAGATGTTATATGCACATTAATATCTGGTTGACCGAGCTTTGCTCGGTATATTTAGATATATATTATTAAATAATAAAAATAAAAAGAAAATATCAAAAAGTAAAAAACAGAATACCCAGGATTCGATCTCACGCTGTTTGAATGTGGCTGGACAACTTCCCAACTGAGCTATTGTCACTCTTGACGGCGACTGCGAAATTTACATTCCTATACTAATGACATTTTATGTCATTGTATTGATTAACTAAAAACACCGACAAAACAATATTTTCTATAAATAAAACCTAGCTAGATCGATTTTTTGGCCCCGAAACCTCTAGTATGTTAAATTTCATGAAAATCATTGGAGCCACAGATTCAGATTATATGTAACATGCTGCGGATACCAATCATTCACAAAATAAAACAATTGGACTCTAGTCCTCGCGTAACCATGAACAATGTAAAGCAATCGACAGCATCGCGGAATAAAAATCAAATACAAAAGCAATAAACTCTATAAAATGTTTATTTTTACAACATAACATCACTAAAGTAAATAATTCTTGTATTGCAACTTTGCAAGGGTCTTTCCAAGCATATAATTACATCAATAAAACGGACATCAATTACACTCGGACTAGAAATAATTTGATAATCGCACTATGTATTATACTGCGAGGGAATCGAACACATGGCTCTTGGCACGTCAGGTTATTATCTTGACCCTCTGTGCAGTCAAGTGTTACTTACTTGTTGCGTAAACATCAGAAATCATTATTCTAGGAAGTATGATTTAAAATTATTTTTCATCAGATTTTCATCTGGTACAAAAATTATTTTTGTAACGTTTTTATTTATTAACTAGCTGACCCGGCGAACCTCGCACCGCCTTTTTCGTAATTATTTTGTTTTAGTATTTATCAGTTTAATTTTAGTATTATCCGTGCGGTGATGAGTAAGAATACAATTTACCACCCGTGAGTGTCGTAATGGACGACTAAGGGACATACCGCCTTTTCTTATCGATTCCTTTGAAATCGATTCCAAAACCTTTTTAATCTAGATCTACATGTAATTATGCTAAAAATGTCGAACCGACGGGACGAACGTCAAATGTTTGACAGGTAAGAACGTGTTGTATGGGAAAATAAAATCATATTATTAGTATTTTACTCGCAATTTTCCATATTTTCTCACCGTATAATCCTTCCCTGGACTCCCACAAATAATTCAAGACCAAAATTAGACAAATCGGTCCAGCCGTTCTCGAGTTTTAGCGAGACTAACGAACAGATTTATTTTTATATATATAGATTATAGATACTCACAAGAGATGGATAACTCGAAATAAAACTCTATAGCAACCCGTCCACTATGGAAAAGACTTGAACCCAGCAGGGGCACCTGTATGGATTGAGATGATTATTGCTCAATCCAATACGTGAATCCGGAATGATACTATTTATTTTGAACTAGCAAATTCTAACCGCGTAGTTGGCATTCCCGTGAAAATACCAAGATAAAATATAACCTAAGTCACTTCTTATAGCCTGAAATCTATATCCTAAAATCTATATACTGAAATCTATATACCTGAAGATAAATATTATCAAAATTAATCCAGCCGAAATATAAAGAATACCCGAAATAAACAGACGCACAAACAAAAAAAATGTAAATTGGTTTAAGTTATAGGGATAGTGCAAATTATCGTGCGAGCATTAAAAAAGTCCACTGTTTTGACGTTACAATCGGACACTTCAATTTTATTTATTTGTATAGATTTGAAATTTATAATGATGTGTATTAATAAAGTCATCCGCGATATCAGAATTGATATAAATCTGCAGGATTTAAGTTAAAATTAAAAAACGCCCGAAAGGTATATATTTAGACGTTAAAACGAAATTCGTTGTGGTATTTTCTCAAAATATAAAGCAATAAAGCGACGGGTAAGATGGCGTTGATGTACACGGCAGTATATGACGGGCAAGCTATTCTATGATCAAGAGGGTGTCATTCTTCGCACCTTTTCCGCTCCATTTGCTCGGGTCGCACACCAATACGCCACCGCCTCGCACTCACCCCGAACACATCCCGCAGTCGACCCGCACTCGTCGATAAGAAAACGCTCCTGGCGACGGACCGTTAATGCGTTTTCACCTCACTGAAGACTCGGCACCAATTTATGCCGGCGACGCTTTTTCTTATCAATATGTTATTAGGTACCTAATTCAGCATTTTCACACTGTATTAAGCAAACCTTTTATTTTTATTTTATTTAACTCGTCAACAGCCAAATGTTTTTAACGACATAATATATATTTTCCGTGTGGTGACGGAGTAAGAATACAATTTGCCACCCACTTCTCGCCCGTGGGTGTCTTAAAAGGTCACAAAGGGATATCTCGTGCATTTAACAGCTACGCAAGACAAGTAAAGCTCTAAATAAAACCCTAAATGAACCCGTCTGAATAGAGTGGTATCTATATATAAATACGTGAAGCAAAAACTTTGTACCCCTTTTTACGAAAATTACGTGGATGGACAAGTATGAATTTTGGCACAGTTGAAGTATATAATGAGGAGAAGTGCATAAAACTGAAATTTTATATAATAATGGATTAGAAATGCATTAAATTTATTAAAAAAAGCATTACGCACACTACAACGCAATCGCTACACACGCACACGCGTCTGTGTGAGTGTGTTGCGTAGCAACGCTTATAGACTTTTGTTTACGGTTAAAATCTCTGGTCGAACTGAATGTCAAACAACCATAATTATGATTGCTGCTAAGGCCTTTAAAGCAAGAAGAAGAAGACATAATTATGATGATAATTTACTAAAGATTTGTGCTTATATATTAGTTATTAGTGAAATACAGCTTGCTCATTTTACAATTATACATATATAAAATGAAAGAAAATTGTGTAGCAGAAAAATTAATTAAAATGAATTATGGGCGAATTTCGACCACACGGCGACCACTAGTAGTAGATAAATTTTCCTCTCAATGTGGAAGAGTCTCGAGCCTAGTAGTGGGACGTATGTATATGAGCTGAAATGAAGATGAATGATGAATATAAATCAAATCAAATCATTTATTCTGCATAGGCTCCTTAAGGACACTTACATATTGTCAAATTTTACAACGTTTGAACTCAATACAATAATCTACCACTGGATGGGAACGCAGCCACAAACTGAGAAGATCAGGCAAGAAACTCAGCAGGCAGTAAATTTTCTTTAATCTTTTAAATATACATAATTTTATGCTTCGTACAGCATATATGGTATTAGCTCCAGTGTGATGCCCTTCGAAATTGTATATATGTATAAATTTTCAAAATTGAATACAATACAAAAAAATAATTAAAGAAAGGAAGAAAATATGGCTGGACCAGATCCCACAAGCAGCACCCTAAATATATATATATATATATATATATAACGGAGTAAGAATATAATTCGCCACCGCCTCTCTTGCCGTGGCTGTCTTAAAAGGCCGGTAAGGGATGCATATGTTATATGCAAGAGAAGAAAACTTGAAATAAAACCCAATATCAATCCGCCTGACCAGCGTGGTATAGTAGGTAAATTTCCCTCCCAATGGGGAGGGATCTCGAAGTTTCCTCCCGTAGTAAAGGAGACCCGACCCTTAACAGCGGATCGGACTAAGGTTATGATGATAATGTACCATAAGGATATTTTTACTAAAAATTAATTGATTTTAGTATGCCTGCAAAAACTTACAGTAATGCTCAATTTTATCACTACTTTTACCCCCTTTTAAGAAATACGCAACACCTGCACATATGCACGCTGTGACACCTTGAGGGTGTTTGTCACTCTAAGGTCGTTAGTTTGCCCCACCAATTCGACGCGAAACTTATTGGAAAGAAAATTTTGCTGACTGAGATCCCCAGCTTTATCTCGTTCGTACCTCGTTATGAATACTTATGTCGACCTAATATTAACGTCAGCTTATTCGGCTTACCTTACATTTGTTTCGTTAGCTGAATTTTTGAATGTGTTTTTAAGACTTTAACATGAAAATTACACCGTTTTAATCTGTTGTTTTTCTTTAGATAAGTGTTTAGGTTTCTGTTTTTATGTATATTTTTGTATAGAATAGATTCAAAAACATTATAAATTTGCTTTTTAACAAGTTACTCAAGTGATGTCGTTGTGTTTTTATGAAGTCTTTAGTTTGATACCTATATCAAATATTGTTTAGTTTGCCCTTCAGTAAATGATCTGTGGCAAAACGGGTCATACAAATATACCTAGTAATCCAATAAATGGTTATAGATTCGCCTCTTATTATGTGGGTTCATTTCATCATCATTCATGCTCAAATACATCCCACAATTAGGCTCAAACCTTCTCTATGGGAGGCAAAATTAACCTACTATACCACGCTGGTCAAACGTGTTGGTAAAGGGTTCCATCTCAAATTTTCCTTCGCTGAGATGTTATTGCATATTTAATCTCTTACTCGTCTCTTACCCGTGGGTGTCGTACCCACGGGTAAGAGAGTGGGTTGTTAATTGTATTCTTACTCCGTCATCACACAGAAACGTGGGTTATTGGAAGTTAAATTAAAATAAATAATACCATATATCATATAATAATACCAATTTTAAAACTATTTAATATGCTTTTATTAGTTTCACTAGTGAATGTTTGTTGTTTGTATGATCGCAGGCAGGACATAACAGTAACAATACTTTTTTTTTTGGGGTGGGTTGCGGTCGGCGCGCTTCTCGCACCACTCCGTCCGGGGCGACAGAGGGGCGTAAGCACGCACACCGACAACCCACCCAAACAGTAACAATACTGTAACTTTTATTTATACTATACACATTTATTAAAAGACTAGCAACCCGCCTTAGCTTCGCTTTAGTTTCAGTCGCCTTACCCGCGTAGTTCCCGTTCCCGTGGGAATATCAGGATAAAATATAGCCTATGTTACTCCCTGATATTACGGCTTTCCATTGGTGAAAGAATTTTTGAAATCAGTTGGGTGGTTTAAGGTAAAAGCGTAACAAACAAACAAACTTACTTTCGCATTTATAATATTAGTAAGGATTTTTCATATTTAGTGGGTCTCTATGAATAATTACAAAGGTTAAAAATTTAAAAAAGGAGTGTACTTCGCGGCACTGCTGTTTCATCATTCGCGATTTAACCTTTCGTCCTCCACTATTAAAGGTAAGCATCTCCAAAAATGAGGAAATAGTGACGCAATTGCCATACTTAGCAGGATCGGTGGCGATCCCATAACGGTCCTATACTTTTATCAGGAGAGACATGCTGGGCACTATTCTAGTCCTTAACCGACTTTCACTATTCTCACAATTACTAAGATAGGGTGACAATTGTATGCCTATCCCGTCGCCACACGGGGATTTAGAAGTTTATATGCGTATTCTATCATATATTATTAATTATTGTTTGCTTTAATTGTGAAGGCAAGTGACACAAATACGCTAGCATTACCAACTTTACTGGCAAAACTTAGCTAACAAAACTACGTGGGCTAAATTTGTTGCGTATGGTACTCGAAAGGGTAACCGGGTTCTCGCAGAAGGAGGCGGTGGGTCGCGAGCGCGAGGAGCACAGCCTCGACGAAGCGACCCGCCGCCAGCGACTGGGGCGGCACAGGCGCGACTACCTGCATGCCATGCCGCCCTAGCCGAGGCCGCGGGTGACGTGACCGGGGATTAGGCCGTCACCCGCCGAGAGGCCGACCGCGTGAGGAAAGACCGACGTCCTCCCCGAGAGGGGTACGTCGGTCGATTGGAGGGTACCCCAAGTAGGGGGTATTTCGTCAGGCCGACCACTGATAAAAAAAAAAAGAAAAAGGGTAACCAGGTTTACCACGAACGTCAAGTAACTCGGTATCAGTGGTCATCCCAATAACGTAGAGAATATGGTGCGTTATAGGGGGCGTGGCGGGGTTCGCGCGCCACTCTTTCGTCGGCCCGGACACAAAGGACGTGGAACGTCCAATAGGCCATGCAAAAAAAAAATAGCATTTAATATTGTTTCAATTTTTACTCCACTTACAGTCACATTATCTTCTTCTGTCCTTCTCTAATATACCCATCGCAGAAAATTGTTCAAACGTAGAAAAACAATTTAAGTTTAAAAAAATGTTACACTCCATTTCAATATTATAAAGGCGAATATCACAAACACAAAGAGTGTGCTAATATGCAAATATTTTAAACAGTTAAAGTGCAAATGATACAACTTTAAATAAAGCAACACCGTTGACTATAATTCAGTACTGTGGTTTGTTTGTTGTACTTAAAATTCCTTGACATAAAATCAGACAAAGGCCCGTGAGTTGCCTACAATGGGTGTACAACTATTAATTATTTGCCGACAAAAGGCATCTGCGGAGGCGTGAGAAGTGCGCCGACTTGGAACGATCATCTCTACGATCACACAAACGACCAGCAGAATATTACTAAATGAATTATGAGCAATATCGTGTGGAATGACCGTCATTACATTCTTTAGTAGATAACTTTCACGTATGTTGAATAAATGTGTTATCGAGGGAATAAACTTACATAGACGAGTACTAAAGTACCTTCACATTTTAAGTATTTTTAAAGGTATATTACAAATTACATATCTCTTCTAAATCTTATATCTTTAAACGAGCAATTCTTATATATATATTCAGGATCTCGGAAACGGCTCCAACGATTTTGTTGAAACTTGGCATACTAGCGGTTTCGGGTCCAAAAAATCGATCTAGCTAGGTTTTATTTATAGAAAATGTTGTTTTGTCCGTGTTTTTAGCAAAATAAACAATGACATTAAATTTTAAAAGAATCATCATCATCTTGCTCTTATCCCAATTACTTGGGGTCGACGCAATATGTCATCTGTTTTGACTAATTGCAAAAAGTTTCGGCAATGACTTTTATGACCGGCCGCCTGCCTGACGTCAACCCTCCTTGGGAATGTAATCGTTGACCCAAATGGTACCAGATGGAGTTGGTCCGGGTCAATCTAGGGCTCTTAGTCGTCTTTTACGACACCCACGAGCAAAGCAAGGGTTGGTAGTATTCGAAGCCGCTACCACACAGCACAGTACGGTAGCTCTTAAGTAATGAAAAGAGTCTTTAAATGAAAGTTAATTGAAACGGGCGATACGTTATAGAAATTCGTTACTATTTTAAAATCGAGGCAATGAAGTGAGACTCATCATTTGCTCAAGTTTAGTCTATTTACCGCTCACCTTAAGAAAGAAAAGAATACGAGATAGACACCTTGATGATGGAATAAGATATAAGGGAGTCTTCTTACTATATAATGAGCAACGTCCAGAACTTTTCCACAGCGGTTTTCCACAGAACTTCTAATATTGATTCGACACAATGTATTTCGTCTCAAAAAGACGAACTGCTGTTTTCATGTTATCACGTTATTATATAACTGGGTCAGAATATTGGGATGAGTGCGTCTGAACTATAGTGCGCCTGAATAATAAGAGCTGATAATATATTAATACTAGCTGACCCAACAGACGCGGTTCTGTTCAAATAAAATAAAAGGAATTCTACTTGAAATCGACAGCTGCACCACCTACTGGGTCCAATTATGAATCTAAACTATCCTCGAATCCTCTTGAATATATACAAAAAATTTCATCAACATTGGTCCAGCCGTTTAGGAGAAGTTCAGTGATATACACACATATACAAGAAATTTACATATAAAGACATAGGTGACGGTGACACTTTAAAGATGGAAGAAAGAATGCACTGTGAACTGTGGAGCTTCACCCCACAAGAGCTAGACTTACATCAGACTATATTAACTAAATATGCCCCAGTGTGTTTGACTTTGTGCTATATGGTAACTACTAAAAATAATTTCAACCGCTAAATTGCTCATAGGTGTTGCAAAAGACGACTAAGACCTTTTTTATTTTATTTGCGGCAATCCATCTCATACCGTCCAATCAACAATTACTCGTACATTCCCAACGAAGGTTGACTTTAGGAAGGCGCCGATCATAAAACTATTGTCAATAACTTTTGCAGTACGTACTATGAAAAAACAATACATATTAAGTTGACCCTAAGTAATTGGAATAAAAGCAGAGTGATGAAAATACAAGGCAGGGTCACGGTGATAGTCTCATACATTTTGGAGTGGTAGGACCACACTGTCGACAGTTATCTGTCTACAGCCGCGGGCCGGTCCGTCCGGGGCAGTACCACGCTCTAGCAGAAAATCGACGTCTGAGTAGTAGCAATTTGTTACTGCGCTTCGTTCGGTGAGCGAGAGAGCCGGAAGCCCAACTTTCTGAGGGTGTTTGCGTGTGAAGGGTTTTGATGGTGCCTTTAGTATCACCGAGCCTCAATGCACGCATTCACACTCCCTTCACTTTCTTCGCGGTAGGCAGCGGCCTTGTAAAGGTCCATGAGCGGCAGCAACACTTATCATCAGGTGTACTGTTTGCTCGTTTGCCACTGCTTGCAATAAAAAAAATAAAAAAACGGTGAAGTGGGCCTTCTGTCTCCCAAAGAGCTCGACTTTCAATTATTATCATCATCTCCTTCACAATGGGAGGGAATTTGTACCTACTTACTATACCATGCTGGTCAGACATGTTGGTATAGGGTGTCATTTCGAGTTTTTCTCTTGCACAGATGGTATGTGCATATTATATCCCTTAATCGTCTTTTACAAAATCCATGCAAAGATCAGAAGCGGTGAATTGTATTTTTACTCCGTTACCACACGGACTTTCAAAAGACTATATTAACTAAACGAGGCTCAGCCCATATTGGCCCTTTTGACAAATCCAGATCCAATTCCGAATATTTTAAAGCGAGAGCGTAAAATCCAATAGCAAAGTTTTAAATTGGGCTAATTAAATTATTTCACGTTTTACGTCGAAAATTTAAAACGATACACATACTCAAATATAACAGTTTCTTATAGGTAGACTTATATCAAGCAGCTCCTTACCTGCCTTATTTATTCAGTGACTAAAATATCTACAAGTTAAAATTTAGGTTGTACTAATTATTCTGTATTAAATTGTGATTAACTGAGATTTGTCAGGCCTGTAGCAGTTTTAGAAACTTGAATTGAAATAAATTAGTCGAAATGATTACTACCACTGTAAACTGTGAATTTAACTTTCAATTCTAGCGAAAGTTTTATCCTTATTTTAAATTAGAATAGTGGAAGTAGCTGTAGTGTTCGGTACCAAACATTTTTATATTAGTTTAATAATTAAATGCATGTAGGGTAGTTCTGATTTTTGTGGTTCGCGGTTGGCTCGGAGCCGGCCGCCACTTTCACTTTTACTTTCACTTTGGTGCGCGGATGGCACGGGGCCGGCGCGTCGGCCGGCCCCGGGGTCGTTTTGTTTCCGCCCTTTTTGGGACTAAAGCTGGACTTTTGGTTCGCGGATGGCACGGGGCCGTCGCGTCGGCCGGCCCCGGGGTCGTTTTGTTTCCGCCCTTTTGGTTACTGCACTTTCACTTTCGCTTTGTTCGCGGATCGACTTGCGTTGGAAGTAACGGTCGCGTACGCACATATTTTGTAATTGCTATGTCTTTTGTGGACTAAAGCCGTGAAATCGTGGTATTTGTAATATTGCGCGCCACCCTTTGTTTTGTGTACCGCTTATGTACGCGAGTTAATTAGAATTAAGTATATATTTGTGAACATTAAATTGTGTGTACGAGTAGCAAGCCTGGGTACCAGAAGTGTACGAGGCCGTTGTCATCACCGCGCTTTTGGATACAAAGCTAAGTAACCCCTCAGTTAGTTTCTATTTGTCTGGCCAGACCGAACGCTGAGTTAGGTTACGTTATAGCTACCTCCGCGGTATCTACTCGTAAGTGTTAAAATCTGTTCTTGTACTATCATTTAGGAGAACTTAAAATAGCCTTGCGTAATCGCAAGCCAATGTTATTACCCATTTGGTATCCCTCACTGGCCTGGTGTTCCCTTCCACTGCGCATCCTAGGTCAGTAGGGAACGGTAATGAACATACTTTCTGGTAGCAGAGCGTGGTTCTAGTGAATCTAGTAATTTTGTTTGGTATTGATATCTACAAGTGCCCGTGTTGAAAAATAAATCGATATATAATTACTTGAATTTTACGTATTACGGCCCAGTTTAATAAATAGTCTGGTGTATAAAGATACACATTAAATATTTGTGTGATTGATCATTTGTGTACTTATTGTTATTAGTTATTAAAAATATCATATAAATAAGTTCACTGCAACATTTGAAATTTTGAATATCATTGTTTACTTAATGTGCCACAGAGTAATAAAATAATTTGCGTAGTACATTGTGCCACAGAGTAGTGCAGTCTCGTGATTGAATGAACGAATGAATTGAACTGTATAGACAATTAGTTTAATATTATTTTGCGTTTTGTTTATGGTACTTATACAGACAAATATTAACGTTTCCCTTTGCGCAATAATTTAATTGTTGTTCAATTTTGTAATTTGTATTTTTTGATTGTTGTTTCAATTGGTTGATTTATTTAGTTGATTATATATATATTTTTTTTTGTTGTTGGAATTTAATTATTTTATTCGATTATTATGGCTGCTTTTGCTAGCGCTAAGGACTCGGCAGGTAAGCTGCGCTCCGAGTTGAGATGGTTCTCGACTGCAACCGCCTTGGTTGATAGGTCTGATCGAAATGAGTCTCTCCTGGATAGGTACAGCAAATTGGATACGCGCTTACAATTTGTTGATGATGTGTACCGTAACTTCAACACAAAAATTTTAGATATTTCTGATGAAGATTACCCACAAACGTATCGTGACTTGGTACACGCGGATTATGACCAGATCATGGATTATGCAGATCGAATCTCACAGCGTGCTAGGGAAATTTCCGCGTCGAAAAGGGGTGAGTCTCCCGCGTCTAGGGATGTGAAACCTTCTACGTCGGGCTTATTGAGTAAACTGCCCACTTTGGACCTGCCGCGTTTTGATGGTCGTTTGGACCAATGGCTAGGTTTCATAAACTTGTTTGAGAGCTTAGTCCACGCGCGTTCTGACTTAGGTTCCGCTCAAAAATTGGCCTACCTGTTCTCCGTGTTGGAAGGTGAGGCGAGAGGTTTAGTTCAGCACCTGGAGATCAATGATGGAAACTACTTAGTGGCACGTAACCTTCTCATAAAGCGTTACCAAAATAAGCGTTGCCTGGCAGATACACACATTGGTCAGCTCTTGGGTCTGCCAGTGGTATCTAGGGTCTCGGCTTTAAGGTCCGACTTATTGAACCCATTGATGATTGCGATCAACGCACTGGAAAGGTTAGACCTTCCGGTGAGCACTTGGTCATATATGCTGGTGCATATTGTTTTGAAAAAGCTTCCTGCGGAACTTAGGGCTCGTTTCGAGCAAAAATATGGAGGTGATGATGCAACTCACTTGCCTGCTTTTGATGACCTTAAGAAGTTTTTGGAAGACGAGTGTAGGATGGTAGACATGACGGTCGTTGACAGGTCATTTGGTCAACAGTTGCCGCGGTCATCGGCTCCGACCCGCAATCACGCCTTTAGAAGGCCAGAGGTTCGTCACCCACCACGTTTTGCTGCTGTACAGTCGCGACCTGAGTGCACCTATTGCAAGTCCCCGAGTCATAAAGTTGCCAGTTGCTCAGATTTTACTGCGCTGCACGTGGCCTCGCGTAGGCGTTTGGCTAAGGCTCGAGGTTGGTGCTTTTCTTGCTTGGGAAACCATTTCCAGCGCGATTGCCCTAATCCTCGCCCATGTACATACTGCGGAGGCCAGCATTTGAAACTTCTTTGTGCGAATAATAATGGGATTGGTCGTGAACATGAACGTCAAGGCTCACCTACGGGTAGTTATGAGCGAAGGCACCGGTATGAAAACCGCAGTTCGAGACCTAGTCGCTCACCCCCGCGGGTCGTAGATTCTGCCGCAGCGAGGCGCCCACAAGGTCAATGCTCGCCGTCATCGGAAGCCCGTGGCAAGAGTGATAACCACGATTCGCGCCCGTATCGTCACGGGCGGGTACCTACCTTTGATGACGCTTCCCGTGAACATGAGAATCACCCGCTGCCTAGACGACATTAGGAACACGGCGCCTCCCCCCGTCATGCACCACCCCCGTTTGAAACCGTACTCCTACCCACTGCTTCTGTAAGGGTCTGGGGACGGACAGGTGCCTCTGTTGTGGTCCGGGCAATTCTGGACACAGGCTCTCAGGGGTGTATAGCGTCTTCTTGGTTGGTGGGGCAGGTACGCCTAAGTATGCGTGATTTTCCTCATGTCACTAGAGGTGTTGGCAACGCAGTTGTGGCCAATGTTGAAGGCCAAGTATTATGTGCGTTCTCTCCTATAAACTCGTCAAGCCCATTGTTTGAGTGTTCAGCCATTGTTATGAACAATATTTTGGGCACCCATCCGGAGAAGCAGTTGTCTCCGTATGCTATTGGTTTAGCGTCGGGTTTGAACTTGGCAGACCCCAAATTTGGTATACCTGGATCGGTCGATTTGTTGCTAGGCGCCGATGTTCTGGGAAACATATTCTTGGGTAGCATTCAGGTCATGCAACCAGGAGGCATGGTAGCCATCCCGACCATATTTGGCTCTGCACTGATGGGACCGGTCCTCACGGATACCCGTCTTGACATTGGCTTGATGGTAGGCTCTGCTCTCTCTGATGCGGTTCAGAGGTTTTGGGAAGTGGAAGAACCACCACAGGCTCCGCGCACTGATCCGGAGCATGAGGAGTGCGAATTGTTTTACCAAAACAATACGAGTCGCCTACGTACTGGTCAGATTATGACTCGATTGCCGTTTCTCGCCGTACGGCCACCACTTGGCACCTCGCGGCCTGCTGCTGAGAAACGACTATTGGCTATGGAGCGCCGAATGGCTCGAGATGCTCTCCTAAAGGAGAAATACATTGATTTTATGCGTGAATATGAGGAGTTGGGACACATGTCTGTGTCGAAATTAGATTGGCAAACAGTGGATCACTTCTTTCTACCGCATCATGCTGTAATTAAGGCATCAAATGGCAAATTGCGTACAGTATTCGATGGTTCTGCGCAAACTTCAACGCGTGTATCGTTGAACAATTGTTTGTATGCTGGTCCTAAATTGATCAAGGATCTCTGTGACGTCATCACTCGGTTTCGTCGACATCAGGTTGTATTTGTGGCTGACATAAGGATGATGTTCAGACAGACGATTATTCACCCGGATGACCGTCGGTATCAGTTGATTCTATGGCGTGAAAGCCCCCAGGATCCCATGGTTGTTTATGAGCTCAATACAAACACGTACGGGTTAAAGTCAAGCCCCTATTTGGCTATACGGTCTCTGTGGGAGCTCGCGGACCTGGAGCGCTTAAAGTTTCCTCGCGCAGCCGCGATTTTGAAAGAGGATTTGTATGTCGATGACATTTGTACTGGTGGACCCTCTGAGAAAGAGGCCATCCTTCTACGGGATGAATTGATAGGCATCTTAGCCACCGCGGGCTATGAGTTACGGAAGTGGATATCCAACTCACCTGCGCTTTTGAAGGGACTTCCGGATGAACATCAGCAAGATCCGCATTTGTTCGAGAATATCGAGAACCCTGCTATGATGACTGTTCTCGGCATTCAGTATAAACCAGCCCCAGACATATTCACTTACAATGTTGACTTAGAGTTGCCGCGCATTTGGACTAAGCGTTTGGTGCTTTCCACGGTTGCAAGAACATTTGATCCAAATGGTTGGATATGTCCCGTCATATTTTGGGCTAAATGCTTTTTACAAAGGCTTTGGATGGCAGGACTAGGCTGGGACGAACCTCTTCGGGGAGCTTTGATGGAAGACTGGACCAAATTTGTATCCTCACTTCCTGCGATCAATGAGGTATCGATCCCTCGTTCTATGCTTCCTCCAGGAAAGTACCAGGCAACTCTGCATGGTTTCTCGGACGCCTCTGAACGGGGTTACGCCACTTGTGTATATTTGCGTACGGTGGGTTCTGACAGCCAAGTAAAGATCTCACTGGTCATGGCGAAGAGCAAGGTGGCACCCCTACGGACTGCTTTGACAATCCCTAAACTTGAATTGGCAGGGGCTACTCTGCTTGTGCGTCTTCTTAATCACGTGTCGAATTTGTTGCGTCATACTGTGAACATTAGCACCACTTACGCGTGGACTGACAGCCAAATTGTTTTGTGCTGGTTAAAGGCTTCAGTTCACACCTTAGAGGTATTTGTAGCGAACCGAGTCTCCCAAATTCAGAAATCTGAGACTCCCTTGATTTGGAGGCATGTGCCTGGTGAGCTTAACCCAGCTGATTGTGCATCTCGGGGTTGTACATCCCCCGCCTTGGTAACGCACTCCCTTTGGTGGGGACCGGAATGGTTATTACGCTCAGAGTCTGAATGGCCACTGACGCCGGTTTTGGACGTAGGTCCGTTGCCTGGATTGCGACTGCTCGCTGTTGAGAGGCGTGCTTGCGTATTCGATCCAAATGTCTTATTGAATCGGTATAGCTCCCTCGATAAATTAGTAAGTGTAACAGCTTGGATTAAGCGCTTCTATTACAACTGTAAGCACTTACGGAACAAAAAATTAGAGGCTTTTCTATCACCACAAGAACGACAGGAGGCTTTTTGCCATTGGATACGTGTGGTACAGGATACATATTTTGAAAGGGAGATTGAAATTTTGAAAGCTGGTAAGGCTAAACTAACAGGAACCTTGCGTATGTTGAGCCCCTTTTTGGACAACACGGGTGTCTTACGTGTTGGAGGTCGCCTCAGAAACTCTAGTCTACCCTACGGTAGTCGGCACCCTATATTGTTACCCAAGCAAGGTCATTTTGTGCAATTGTTGGTGACGGACCGTCACATTAGAAATTCTCACGCTGGCTGTAACGCCTTATTAGCCATATTGCAGCGAGAATTTTGGATTTTGTCTGCTCGAAGAACGATTCGCAGTGTGGTATTTCGTTGCATGCCTTGTTACAGGCTGAAGGCTAGTACCATGCAACCTTTGATGGGTGACCTCCCTTCTGATCGTGTCAGAGAATCGAGGCCGTTCGCCGGTGTAGGCACCGACTTTGCAGGTCCTTTTTTGGTTAAGACTTCAACTCTACGAAACAGTAAAACAGTCAAGGCCTATTTGTGTGTCTTCGTATGTCTGTCAACTAAAGCGGCGCACCTTGAATTAGTGTCATCCCTCTCCACCGAGGCATTTGTTGCGACACTTGATAGATTTGTTTCAAGGAGAGGACTGCCTTCTTTGATACGTTCGGACTGTGGCACAAATTTTAAGGGAACCAATAATTATTTGAAAGATGTACATGATTTTTTAGCCAGCAATCACACAAATATTGGTAATAAACTAACCAGTCGTAGTATAACCTGGAAATTTAGTCCGGCAGCATGCCCACATTGGGGTGGTATTTTCGAAGCCGCAGTTAAGGTTGCTAAAGCACATTTGCGACGAGTTATTGGTGAGTCTGTACTCACATTTGAAGAACTCGCAACTGTGTTTTGTAAGATAGAGGCCGTAATGAACTCGCGACCGTTGTGTCCAATCTCTTCAGACCCGAGTGACTTGGAGGTTCTCACACCGGGTCATTTTTTGATTGGTCAGCCACTTAATGCTTTGCCTGAGTACCCCTTTGTTGATGTGAGATCAAGTCGTCTCTCGCGGTTTGAGTTGGTCCAACAGCTTACTCAAAGCTTTTGGAAGCGTTGGAGCTTAGAATATCTTCATGTTCTCCAGCAGCGCGTTAAGTGGACTGACAAGACTAATCCACCTCGAGTTGGTGACCTCGTTTTGATAAAAGATACCAATTTGCCGCCACTGTGCTGGCGTCGCGGCCGAATTTTAAATTTAGTATATGGCGCAGATAATGTGCCTCGTTTTGCTGAGGTTCAGGTGGACGGTTCGGTACTGAAGAGAGCGGTAGCAACATTGTCCCGTTTACCAATTGATTAGCGGCCAGGTAGACCTGTCCGAGGCGGGTAGATGTTCGGTACCAAACATTTTTATATTAGTTTAATAATTAAATGCATGTAGGGTAGTTCTGATTTTTGTGGTTCGCGGTTGGCTCGGAGCCGGCCGCCACTTTCACTTTTACTTTCACTTTGGTGCGCGGATGGCACGGGGCCGGCGCGTCGGCCGGCCCCGGGGTCGTTTTGTTTCCGCCCTTTTTGGGACTAAAGCTGGACTTTTGGTTCGCGGATGGCACGGGGCCGTCGCGTCGGCCGGCCCCGGGGTCGTTTTGTTTCCGCCCTTTTGGTTACTGCACTTTCACTTTCGCTTTGTTCGCGGATCGACTTGCGTTGGAAGTAACGGTCGCGTACGCACATATTTTGTAATTGCTATGTCTTTTGTGGACTAAAGCCGTGAAATCGTGGTATTTGTAATATTGCGCGCCACCCTTTGTTTTGTGTACCGCTTATGTACGCGAGTTAATTAGAATTAAGTATATATTTGTGAACATTAAATTGTGTGTACGAGTAGCAAGCCTGGGTACCAGAAGTGTACGAGGCCGTTGTCATCACCGCGCTTTTGGATACAAAGCTAAGTAACCCCTCAGTTAGTTTCTATTTGTCTGGCCAGACCGAACGCTGAGTTAGGTTACGTTATAGCTACCTCCGCGGTATCTACTCGTAAGTGTTAAAATCTGTTCTTGTACTATCATTTAGGAGAACTTAAAATAGCCTTGCGTAATCGCAAGCCAATGTTATTACCCATTTGGTATCCCTCACTGGCCTGGTGTTCCCTTCCACTGCGCATCCTAGGTCAGTAGGGAACGGTAATGAACATGTAGATTTTCAGACAAATTGCGTCTGTGTGAGTTTGAAGTAGAATTTCCATTTCTTTTACCTTCCGTGTGATGACGCATAAAAAACCGGCTAAGTGCAAGTCGGAGTCGCGCACAAAGGGTTCCGTACCATTATCTATAAAAAGGGCAAAAAAATCGCGTTTCTTGTAGGGGAGCCCTCATTAAATATTTATTTAATTTTTAGTATTTGTTGTTATAGCGGCAAGAGAAATACATAATTTGTAAAAAATTCAACTGTCCAGCTATCGCAGTTCTTGGGATACAGCCTGGTGACAGACGGACAGACAGCGAAGTCTTAGTAATAGAGTCCCGTTTTTACTCTTTGGGTACGAAACCCTAAAAACAATAAACCTCTAATGCCGAGAGTCGTGGGTTTGATCCCAAATTTCTGTTATTCATAGATGGTTTTTCTACGTCTCGGTATAGCTGCTATAATTGGATTCGTTTTTAGTGCAGTATGTTGTCTTAAAAAAACACTACGTTTAAAGAAATTAATAATGCAGGCCTAAAAGAAATTCAGCAATACTATTTTCCTTTCCATAGTGGAAAAGGCCAGGAATGTGGAGCATGGTAGCGACTACGAATAACACAAACTACATTACCAAAGAAATGGTCATAAAACTATTGCACAAGTGATTACTTTTGCAATATATACAGAGGAGGAGGAGTACATATTGTGTCTACCCCAAGTAATCTATATGAGAGCGGGATGATGATGGAGGAGCCCAGTCCTAAGTATTTAGGCTAACAAAGAAAAAGACTACAAAAACGAAACCAGAACTTTATTATTATCACGTTTCAGAGTTAAATTAACCTTTCGAACGTTTTGACACAGTTCTGTGCACCCCCTTAAATCGTCTTTTCACAGATCTGTGCCCGCTTTCAAATTAGAAATTAGTATATAATTTGTTCTATACTTTCAATACTATTGATATCAGTGGAAGTGTATAATAACATACACATTTTAAGAGGGGAGTTAACGAGGGGTGTACAGAGAGAGTTTAAGAGGGGTGCACAGAACTGTGTCAAAACGTTCGAAAGGTTAAGGGTTCCTGGAGTAGGAGTATCAGTAATAATATTCTTTATCAATCCAAACTGTAGGCTATATACTCCCTCTTTTATCCCCTAAGCGACAAGCAAAGATACAACAAAATAAACTTACATTTTGCTACGTCATCATCATCATCATTTCACCTCATATACGTCCCCCTGTTGGGCTCGAGCCTCCCCCACAATAGGAGGGAAATTGACCTTACTGTACCATGCTGTCAGACAGGTTGGTATAGCATTTTGTTTCGGGTTTTTTATCTCTTACATAAATGTTATATGCGTACTGTATCCCGTAGTCGTCTTTAAGTAAATTTATAATAAAATAAAGCATCACAGTTATATTAAAAGGCATGTATTATCTATACAAATAAATAAAAGTATTAATAGTATGAATTTGTAATGTAAAAATATGCCTGTCTGTCTTTCCGTTTATTCCAATCTTCAAAATGTATGCCAACACGTGTGACGATCAGTACTGTGAGTTAATTTCCCTCCCATAGCGGAGGAGGTTCGAGACCAACAGTAAGACGTGTATGGGCCGAGATGATGATGATAGTATACCAATATGCCTACCATGATACCTGCTATAATAGAAAAGGCCAACTCCAATAACAGGATGCATATAAGATGAAAAGAAAGTAAGACTCGATAGATATTAATATTTTTATTTTCTTAGCTTAAGTTTACTCCCATTGATAGGCTACTCTGATTGTTACTATGGTGATAGAGTGTATTCTAGATACTTTAATGCACAATGATGTCCTATGTTCTTATAACATACGTTAATTAACCTATTAATCAAATATTTTATTCTGCGTCCCCCCTCAGTGCCCTTAAGGGCACTTACATATTGTCAAATTTACACATCGCTTGAAAAACTCAATTTTTTTTTTGGGCCGGTTTGCGGTCGGCGCACTCCTCGCACCACTCCGTCCGGAGCGACAGAGGGGCGTAAGCACGCACACCCGCCCGACACTCCCGAACACCACGTCGCCTTGGTCGTTGGACCGACCATCGGAACAGGGTTACTTGTCGTCAGTGGTCGGCCCGACGGCATACTGCCTAATGGGGTACCCTCCCATCGACCGACGTCCCCCCCTCGGGGAGGACGTCGGTCTTTCCTCACGCGGTCGGCCTCTCGGCGGGCGACGGACTAATTCCCCGGTCACGTCACCCGCGGTCTCGGCTAAGGCGGCATGAGGCGCAGATAGTCGCGCCTACGCCGCTCCAGTCGACAGCGGCGGGGCGCTTCGCCGAGGCTTCGTTCCTCGTGCGCGTGACCCGCCGCCTCCTTCCGCGAGACTACTGCCTCGCAGAAGGCTGCGACCGCGTCCCAGTTCCTGACGCTGTCGTGCATCACCCTAGAAATCCAATAATCCTGCATCGGATCGGCACGCGGCTCAGAAGAGCCGGCAAGAAACTCAGCGGGCTGTCATTTATAAAAAACCCTTTATATAAAATTGTATACATATTATATTTTTTCAAATATTAGTACAAATAAAAAAAGAAAGCAAATATGGTTGGACCAGATCCCACAAACAGCACCCGATCACGAGTTAACTACTAGAGCTGCCAACACTCGACTCAACCACATCAATGTCTTAATTGTTAAACATATCTCGCACTTAAACGTAGCTTAACTAGTTACTAATCAAATTAAAATAATCAATACCCGCCAACATGTATAAGTTAAAGTCTGGAACTGTTGGAAGCCCTGAGACACTTTGTTCGATAAAAATCACGGAATGTTGAACATAAAAATTTTAATATCTATATATAGACATATGAAAGAGATTTTCACTTTGGTGGAGCTTTCGCATTGAATTTTCGCATTTTTTCTAAACAATTGGGTTGTCCTCTACATTGGATTATGTGAAAATTGCACGAGGAAATTCTGCGAGATTCTCTTGAATGGTTCAATGTGAGTGAAATTCTCTTGAGTTCAATACATTCGAATATCCTTTTCAGATTGAAGTGACACAAAGCGTATTGTTACAGACGAGAGGTTTCACTCTCGTGCCGTTTTGTCACTGTAACTCCACAGTTATTGTCTTCGCCCGCTGTAGGGCACCCCCGCGTCGTACCAGCCACGTTGCCTGCGTTAAGTGATAACTTTTTGTTCAATATATTCCAAACTAACTTTGCCCGCGGCTTCGTTCGCATGTTTACAATAGAACATTCTTTTTTATTTCCTATAGTGATAAATAAATTTCAAATTAATAAATATGCAGCTATGCAAAAGAAGTAAAATTTGAAATAAACCCCATACCAACCCGTCTAACCAGCGTAGGACAATTTGCCTCCTATTGTGGAGAAGGCCCACGATAGTAGTAAACGATCAAACATTCCACCTGATGAACCTCATCAATACCTAACCAAAGGGTCAAGCAAGCCGAAGCCTACCGTGTTTTAAAACAATAATATCTCCAATTATGGATGCATAAATTTTACCTATACAATCTAAATCGTATATTCGAAATTCGATTGTACAATAGTTCACGAAACATACATAAAATAGCTTCTTAATTGTGTACTAATATTCCAAATAAGGCACGCACGCTGTATGTTATTTAAACATTATGAAAAGCTATCTAATGAACATTATACTGAATATCATATATATGCCTAAAATGTATACGCTTTAAATGCGTAGTGGGTATTTAGTATTCGGTCGGGCCGGGATGTGCACCTGCTTTAGGCAATCAGCGTCGACTCGCATCATTCTGTCATTAGACACTACTACCGTATATAAGGTAATTACACCGATCTCTTGAAATATAACTTCTCTGTCTTACAATTTAATATATCAGCGAGTGGGAAGTGGCGACGTAATGATAGCAGTCGTAAAATATATTATAAGTCGCCCATAAATGACGGTACTCTATGACAAAGTAATACTACGTACAGACGTTCATTACGACAGCTACGTTTAATACAATTAAATGTAATAATAATATAAGTAGAATTGCGAGGATGTTCATAGCGTGGATTATAATGAGATAAGGGTGTCAGGACGTAGTGTGATATGCCCGCTACGGGTCGCATGACTCAGCGCAAAGTTCTATCTACTCTTACATTAAACACACAACAAATTATTATTTCGGACACCAAATTCTTGTTCTAATCTTTGCTAAGTAATTATAAAGTTTTAGGATGGTCCATGTACTATTTAGAAATTCGGGGGTTTTCATCGTTTAGCATCTAAGATTATTCAAGTGTAACATTTACGTAAGAGTAAGGAAGTTATTGTTTCTGGAGCCCTTACTGTCAAGCTCATAAATTACAATGAAAATTTACGTGCAATTAGTAATGAAAGCCGCACATTTAGAGCGGGTAAACTATTAGTAATCTTACAAAATAATGGCTTGTTTGGATTAAAACCTAAACTGTGTTTATGAGTGCCATAATTTCGACAAAGTTGCTCGTATAAGATAGTCTTACGATCGGCAACAACAGGTAAACAACTTAATTGTGTTTCATGTAGTTTCTTTTGTACTATATTATCCTCAAAATCAACTAGAAAATGTATAGTAATTAAGATATTGGTAGACACGTTGATTTGTTATGTTTTTTTTTTTTGTTAAAAATCGCTGTTAGTAACTACATTAGTAGCTATAAAGCTCCGTGTGGAGAGTAAAAACACAATTCAAGACTGGTTCTAAAGCACGATTAAGGTATATAATATACAAATAACATCTATGCTAGAAAAAAGCGGCGCGCGACCTCCTGCGTGCGTGCGTGTGTGCATGCGTATATGTGTGCATGAGTATGTGGGTAAATACGTATGTGCGTGCAGGTGTGCGTGCGTACGTGCGTGAGTGCGTGTATGTGTGCTTACGTGTGGGGGTTGAATTTCTGCTTACCTCTTTTTCCCACTTCTAATATAGGGATAAATTTTATATATTTTTTTTTAAATTTTATTAATTAAAATAGAATCATAAAAATTCACAATAATTCTGTATTTTTATGCAACTCCGATCTTTCTGTTCTTAAAAAAAATATATCAGATTCTATTTCAGCACCGTCGGCTATTTATTTGTCGCTTAAGCAATGTGCTCGCTCGTTGGTCGTAAACAGGGTTCATCAAACCGGCCCGAATTATTGCTGACATGCACGATCGTATAAAGTTAAGCTTTTCTTTATATAACAGCGCAAAGTAAATGACGCAGTAGATAACTAAGAAATACCCTAGATATAAAATAGATTGGTTACTAACACATCCTTATCCGCACGCTATTTATTAAATTTTGGGGATGTGCTATGCTCCCGTAAACATCAGAAATCATTATAAATCATACGTCCTTATTCCCGAAAAAAAAACTGATATAATATACTCCCACGTAGTGGAACCGGGGATTAGTCCACCACCCATAATGAAGCCGATCGCGTGAGGGCGACGCTCCGGTTGTTGGGCAGCACT
Source organism: Lymantria dispar (assembly GCA_032191425.1). Classification (NCBI taxonomy): domain Eukaryota; kingdom Metazoa; phylum Arthropoda; class Insecta; order Lepidoptera; family Erebidae; genus Lymantria; species Lymantria dispar. The sequence goes on from CM063459.1 coordinate 16,216,918, forward strand.
GATGTTGGATGTCGACAGGGTTAGCATCCAAAAGGAAAACATATCAGACCAACCACCTCCCCGAGGGGAGAGGGGGGGGACGTCGGTTGAGGAGAGGGTACTCCTCAGAGGGTATTCCGTCGGGCCGACTACTGAAGTCAAGGAACTCTGCACCGGTGGTCAGCCCAACGACGAAAGTGACGCGCTATATGGGTGGGTTACGGTGTGGGAGCTTATGCCCCTCTGTCGCCCCGGATGGAGCCGGGCGACGATTGCGCCGACCGTAACCCACCCGCAAGCAAAAAAAAAGAATTCGTACTTATTAATGAGATATGAGCAAACAAAAGCAAACTTGTTCGTTTCAGTGTTTAAAACTTGATCCTTACTAACTAATAGTCCCGTGATATAATAATGAGGCTGTGAATAAATTTCTGAAAATAGAAGTACGCGCTTAAAGATTCCCAAACTCTCGAAGCAAGCACAAGTCCGACAACCATGTTTCGTATTCGATCGAACTGTAGATTGTACTCGACACCTTTACAACAAACTAAGCTCTTAACACGAGGTTAGCTATATTTTGTAATAAATATACATACACGTTTATCTTTATATATAAATTTCTTGTGTACGTGTGTATGTCAGTGAACTCCTTTTAAACAGCTGGACCGATGTTGATGAAATTTTTTGTACATGCTCAAGGGGATTCGAGATTAGTTTAAATTCACAATTGGGCCCGGTAGGTGGCGCTTATTTGAACAGAACAATGTCTGTTGGTTCAGCTAATTGTGTATGTTACTGAACTCCTCCTAAACGGCTGGACCGATGTTGACGAAATTTTCAGTGTGTGTTCGGGGGGATTCGAAAATGGTTTAGATTTACAATTGGACCCGGTAGATGGCGTTTATTTGAACAGAACAACGTCTGTTGGGTCAGCTAGTTTATATATAAACACTAGCGATGTGGTAGAAGCTATGAATTCTTCCAGCCCTTATATTGCTCGTGGGGGTTATAAAAGGCAAATAAGAGCATTATATAAACCTGAGCCAACTACATTTAATACCATCTGATCAATAATTACATTCCCAAAGAGGATTGATATCAGGGAGGCGGCCAAACGAAAACTATTATCAATAAATTTTGCAATGTGTACGATGAAAAAAGTGAAAAGAAGAAGCTTCATTGTGCCATCATTCTGTTTGTCCTAATAAGTAATATACCTATAGTGTCCGGTCATAATGTTATTCTTTTAGTTGAAATGGTTAATTAAAGTGAAACTGCTGTGTGGTAGCGGCTTCGAATACTACCAACCCTTGCTTTGCTCGTGGGTGTCGTAAAAGACGACTAAGAGCCCTAGATTGACCCGGACCAACTCCATCTGGTACTATTTGGGGCAACGATTACATTCCCAAGGAGGGTTGACGTCAGGCAGGCGGCCGGTCATAAAAGTCATTGCCGAAACTTTTTGCAATATGTCAAAACAGATGACATATTGCATCGACCCCAAGTAATTGGGATAAGAGCATGATGATGATGATGGTTAATTAAAGTGAAACTTTTATTACATCGCCTCAAACTTTTTCGTCTATCTATTGCATGTCGCGTGACGATCAGCCCCGGAGTAGCGGTAAAGTGAAAGGCGCTCAACAGAGCAGCCGAGACCAATATGGCGGCGCCTATGGTTCGCATCAGCTGACCGTGTTGTGTATAGACTATTTACTCATTTGTGCCAGTGCTTCACGCTATTCGTTTGTTTTTATCAGTGTTTAATGTAAATGTTGTTTTTTTTATAATACGAAAAAAGCTTCACATTTACCGTGGTTTTATTAAAACCATACAGTATTTTTTTTCTTTGACCCAGCATTACGTCATGGACCTTTTACACAAGTAATTCCTTAAGGTTAAGTTTCCGTCGGGTCGACCACTGAAGTCAAGGTACTCTGCACCGGTGGTCGGCCCAACGACGAAGGCGACATGCTATATGAGTGGGTTACGGGTGTGCATGCTTACGCCCCTCTGTCGCCCCGGACGGAGCCGGGCGACGAGTGCGCCGACCGTAGCCCAGCCCCCAAAAAAAAGCTTAAGTTTCTAATAATATCACATAATAACTGAATAGCGAACAAGATTTTAAAACTTCTAAAACTAGGAATTTATATGAGTGAATGAATGAACTATTTATTGTTACGAGCAAACTTTACATATAAATATATTATGCTTTACATTATATAACTATAAATTACTGCTCGTCACAAAACGACCCCGACTCAGTATACTGCAGATTAATAAAACCTGCACTGATCTTCGCGGGCTCGTTATGATGACGTCACGAAAAAAAAAGCGAGTTACACAAATTAACAATAATAAAAACGCTAAAAAGAAAATAAATACAATATTTAGACTGAACATAATGAAATTACGATTAAGGTTATAATCTTAGAATAATAACGTATAGAAGGTAAGTTGGCGCACAAAAAGTGAAGCATTTCAATTGGAGCCTAATGGAGCTTACGCCGGAACCTTTCCGTAATGTACAAGTCATTGTACTGCACGTACGTACGCAACTCTTAAAAAATAAATAGGTAATTATGATGGTTTGTGCATTCAAATGGTGTCATAATACATTTGATAAACTTAAAAGGTTTTTAACATTACTTTTAAAAGTATTTCGACAATTTATGTTAATAAAAACAAAATTTGATTTCATAATTTGTATAGTGGTGTGCGTGTTAGTATTTTTAGATTCATGTTTCGAACTTTCGAAGTATTGACACTATCCTTCTATACGTTATTATTCTAAGGTTATAATACATTTAAACATGGAACATCAACAAATCAGATGTAACACTCAAATAATAAAATAAAACTTGTTGACGAATACTATTGTCCTCGGTGCAACAAAATTGTAAACATGATCGAATGACTTTTTAGAAGTAAAGTAACTTATGAGTTCAATAATATTAAAATATTTATGACGACATATTGTTGCCGTCCAGATATTATATGACCATCATAACCATAGCAATATGCTAAATCAATAGATTCAGAATTCTGGGTTTTCTTCTGGTTTTTTTTTTTTTATTTTATGGCACTGGTGTCGTGTCTCAAAGCCTCTTCCGGTTTTTGGTGCTCAAAAATGATTTTTTATTGTTTTCTTAAAGGCTATATGTTCTCATCCACATGTTTTCATCAATATGTAACATTTTTTGACTTATGGATCTTGTAGTTTTGTACGATACAATTCCGTTTATATCCGGATATAGTATTAATCTCTTGGTTGAACATAGTTGATTCCTCTAATCCCACATTGCGTCTAGCACCCTTTCTATAAGTTACTCATTAAACTTTGCATTCTACTTACGTCACAAAATAATTTTGTTCTATATCGAATATTGAAACTGCCGCAGCTACAGTTTCTGTGTGATAACTGAGAAAAAATACTGTTCACCCCCTTTTTTCCCTGGGTATCCTAAAAGACGACTAAGGGATATTATATCACTGAGGGATGTTTTCATAGTAGTAGGACCATACTGTTGACAGTTGTCTATCTACAGCCGCCGGTCGGTCCATTCGGGGTAGTACCACACTCTTGAAGAAATTCGACATCTGAATAGTACCAATTTGTTACAGCGCTTCGTTAGGTGAACGAGAGAGCGGGAAGCCCAACTTTGTGAGGGTGTTTGTGTAGTAGCTTTTGGTGGCCTTTAGTATCATTGAAACTCATTGCACACAGTCATACTTCTCTATCTTCACGGTAGGCAGCGACGTAGTAAAGTTCCATAGGCGGCAGTATCACTTACCTTTAGGTGTACTCTTTGCTCCTTTGCCATCATTTCATCGTCATCATCATTCCAGCTTATAGCCGTCCACTGCTGGACGTAGGCCTGCTTCATGTTACGCCACAAATACGGTCCTGTGCCGCCTGCATCCAACGAGGCCCAGCAACTTTCACCAGGTCGTCGGTCCACCTGGTGGGGGGCGTCCTACATTGCGTCGTCCGATACGTGGTCGCTACTCGAGAACCTTTCTTTCCTAGCGGTTGTCGGTTCGTCGAGCGATGCCACCATTTGCAATAGAAAAAATATGATATAGGTATATGATATGCATAAAATATCTATGAAGGAAAACTGTATAAAAGTCCTATGCCAACAAGTAGACCGTTGTGGTATAATAGGTATATTTCCCTCCTATGAGTTGTGACCAGACGAAGCTACAAATTCCTATGTTTTCACTCATTTGTTTAGTATCTCAATAAAACTCTCATTATACTGTATACTTGTGGAAGATGAGCATACCTAAACAATTAAAGCAAATACTTGGCACGTCGCGTCGACCCATATGCCACGATATATGTCAAAAAGTGAGTGACATGTTGACATATGCAAAATTACATTACATACATTAACGTGTGCGTTAGGTGTTGTTACAAATTGTCGCAAACCCTGAATTTAAATTTATCTATTCTAGCCTTAAATAAGTAACTTGTATAATATATCTTCTATAACTTCACTTATATAGCTTTAAATAAGTAACTTCACAGTAAATCTAAACTATTTTAACCTCCAACACAAAAAGAGAAGTGTTTGACGTCGATGTCTGTCTGTGTCATCGTAGTTCTCAAACGGATGGACCGATTTCGATGTGGTTTTTTTTTTTCGATGGTTTTAGGATTTTTGTTCCTGGCGGTGGTTCTTAGCTATGTTTGGTTAATATCAGTCCAGCAGTGTAAGAGTATCAGCTCCAAAAATTATATAATGGCGTATGATTACTCGATTAAGTGCTTCACGCCTGCCAGTTTAAAATTGTTAAATTACAATTAATTGATTGAAGAGAACATAATTCTTTTTTTATTATTTTAGTTTGTGTTGCGGGTTATTAAAATTTTGCAATTTAATTATTACGAATTTTATCACGTTTTTACGCGCTACAGTTGGAACAGATTGCCGATAGATGTGAATATCACGTAAACATATTGCTGTTTTATTTTTATATATTAGCTATCTAATACAATAAAAAAAACAGAAACAAGTTTCCAGGGGAAATAATTTAAAAGAAATGCACTAAAAAGATTGAAACAAGATTGGGAATAGAGAACGAAATTATTATAAACTAGCAACCCGCCCTCGCTTCGCTTCGGTTTTAGTCGTTTTACCCGCGTAGTTCCCGTGCCCGTGGGAATACCGGGATAAAATATAGCCTAGTTTACGCCCTGTTATTATAGCTTTCCATTGGTGAAAGAATTTTTGAAATCGGTCCAGCCGTTTTGAAGATTACCCGGAACAAACAAACAGACAGACAGACAAAAAAAATTTAATCTGTATTTTAGGCATAGGTGTCGTACAAATAACCATGTGAGCATGAAGAAACCCTATTATTTTGACAATACATACAGACACTCCAATTTTATTTATTGGTATAGACTATATACTTTTGTTTCAACAGACTATATTATAAATAAGCTCTAAGCCTTTTTTTTTACTGGTAGGGTAAAAAAAAGGCTGGTCTTTTCCGTGTGGTGACGAAGTAAGAATAAATACTTTCTGTTCAAAAGACTATATTACAAACTCTAAGTGCAAGTTAAATACGCGCCGTAAGTATGTTTGTGTGTAAGTAGTTCCAGCCGGTCTGCAAACCCAATTGCAAATTATAAAAGAAAAGAAAATTGTTTTCCTTTATTTTGGTGTCTAAAACTCGAGATAAAACCCTTTAGAAACGCGTCTGACTAGCGTGGTATAATCGGTGAATTTCCCTCGAATTGTGAAGAAGGTGCAAGCCCAGCAGTATATGAGCTGATGATGATGATGACTATAGCAAAGAAATCTACACTAAAATTATAAAGAGGAAAAATTTGTATTTTTGTGTGTGCGTATGTTTGTAATGAATAAACTTAAAACTACTGAGCCGGGAAATTCTTTTACCATTGGAAAGGTACATTATCCCTTAGTAATATAGGATTTATTTGATCTCAGTATTCCCACGGCAACGAGAACTACGCGGATAAGGCGACTGTAACCGAAGCGAAGCGAGGGCGGGTTGCTATATTGAATACAGACAAACAGACAAACCATAACAACAGCTCACATTAATTTTACCATTCAGGTAATGCAAAATACAAACGAAATGCTACGATAATGGAGCTTTGAAATTATTGTTATGGTACTGTAAATTTTATAGAAGTACGATATTATTACGATGGTATGAAATGTTATTAAGATATTACTTAGAATATGAGCTCATAGAAAGTTCTCGAATCATAAAGAAACTGAAATGACTCGCAACATCTGGTCGACTATAAGGTCATGAACCGTACTTTGTAATGTTTTATTTCAATGCTTACAGTTTACAATGATTGAGTTTCCATTGAGCAATTGTATTATTTTTTTAGGGTTCCCTACCCAAAGGATAAAAACGGGACCCTATTACTGAGACTTCGCTGTCCGTCCGTCTGTCTGTCTTCAGGCTGTATCTCAAGAACGGTGATAGCTAGACAGTTGAAATTTTGTATGATGTATTTCTATTGTCGCTATAACAACAAATACTAAAAATAAAATAAATGTTTAATTTTGATTTTGGGCAGCCTTCTCCACAATAGATGGAAAATTGACCTACTATATGCCGGTCAGACGTGTTGGTATTAGGGTTTTCTTTCGAGTTTTCCTTCTCGTGCACAAATTTTAAATGCAAATTTAATCCCTTAATCAGCTTTTACGATACCCACGGGCAAAACACAAAGAACATCCTTACTAATATTATAAATACGATTGTAAGTTTGTTTGTTAGTTACGCATTCACGATTAAACCACCAAACCGATTTTAGAAATTCTTTCACTAATGGAAAGCTATAATATCAGGGAGTAACATAGGCTATATTTTATCCAGTATTCCCACGGGAATGGGAACTACGCGGGTAAGGCGACTCAAACCGAAGCTAAGGACGGGTTGCTAGTATTAATACATTATTGCTAATATAGAATACTAGCAACCCGCCCTTGCTTCGCTTCGGTTTCAGTCGCTTTACCCGCGGCGTAGTTCCCGTTCCTGTGGAAATACCGGGATAAAATATAGCCTATGTTACTCCCTGATATTATAGCTTTCCATTGGTGAAAGAATTTTTGAAATCGGTTCGGTGGTTTAAGCGTGAAAGCGTTACAAACAAACAAACATCCTTACTTTAGCATTTATAATATTAGTATGGATGTGAATATTTGTATTTTTTTTATTTTATAGAGTATATTAAATGTGAATTATGAAATAGATTTGAGACTCATGTACTGCAAATTTATTCCTTATTTACAAACAAAACAAACATATTATATAGAACTTACAAAAGTATCATAAAATGTTTTTAGAATGCTTCGAGAAGCTTGAATCACTCCTTTAGGTCCTAATAAAGCACTTGTGTATAAAGTTGAATACTGTAACCGTCTTTTTTCTTTAGGAACAAAGGAAGATATTCTTTTTAGCCTATGTACGGCCTATTGTTGGACACTGTAGTGAGGAGTAACTGAAAAATACGAGGTATTTCTACCTCTTATTTTTGCGTAGAAGTTACCATAACTGGTTGAAGGCTCATTAAGAAAATGCATTACTCTCTAGGGAATTTCATAATGTCGAGTATGGTTGTCAACCAGCCTGTCAAGTGTAACGATTACGGTCCTTCATAGGGGGGCGTATGTAGATCAGTATAAATCTGACAAGCTATTTTTCACTGCATCTGTCTCTTAAGAATTGAGGAGGCATTAGATGCCATGACGCATCCATATTTCCTCGTGTAATTTTTAGTTTTCGTAACATAGAGGGAACTTATTGCCCTTGTTCAGGTTAATTTATAAAACACTAGCTAATCCAACAGACGTTGTAATAGACGTTGTAGTGTGTAGTAAAATACAATTTACCACTCCCTTCTCCCATCTCGCCCGTGGATGTCGTAAAAGACGACTTAGGGATATGCACATGGGTGTAAGAGAAGGAAAACTCGAAATGAAACCCTATACCAACATGTCTGACCTGCATGATAGGTCAAATTCCCTCCAATTGTGGAGGAGCCGAGCCCAACAGGACGTATGTGTGTTGCGATGATGCGTCGATTCGCATATCTATCGGTACCGCCACAAAAAAAAATCAAAATCGGTCCAGCCGTTTAAAAGGAGTTCAATTACAAACAATTTATATACATAGAGATTGATATTAATACGATTTTATAAAAAATTTACCCTTCCCATCTGGTGATAGTATAAGGATATAATATGTCACTATATCTTATTTTTTCGGGGGCATCCTAAAATATGGTTAAAGGACTGTTAAGATTAGAGTGGACAGTAGCAGCAGACGCCGGTAGACTAGTGAAAAATTTAAATGAAAATTTTAAAAACCGCCTGAGTGGAATCTATAAAAAAGGCAAAAAAATTGTGTTTGTTGTATGGGAGGCCAATATTTATTTGTTTTTAGTATTTGTTGTTATAGCGGCAAGAGAAATACATAATTTCTAAAATTTCAACTATCTAGCTATTGCGGTTCCTAAGATACAGCTAGGTGATAAACAGACTGATGGACAGACTGCGAAGTCTTAGTAATAGAGTTCCATTTTTACCCTTTGGGAACGGAACCCTAAAAATACACGTTACTTTTTGACGATGTAAAATCCATCTGTATTACATTCGGTCGTCTGAAGACGCTATAAACTGCTGTGCATCCATTCCTTGTCATCTTTAGAACACTGACTTCATGCGTATTTTGTTTCAACGATGAAAGCGTGAGCAGCCCTTTCATCGTGATCAAATACGCATTTTCGAGGCGTTCAATCTCACGATTTTAGATTGAAATATTCAAAAAGTTTGACGACAAAATATGTCGCTGCACATTATTTGCATTCTGGTCACATCTTGCCGAACAAATTTGCATTTATGATGCGTAAAGCAAGCTCTACCAACTGTGAATTATGTAGAACACTAGAAGATATATGTAAATATGTATTTAAAAAATTGCAATTAAGCAGGTATAGCCAAACAGAATTTATTATCAGATGTGAAAATGTACACTTTTGTTAATCATGTTAATATTATTAGTTCGAACTTAAACTGAGAGCATGTGCGTGATGTCTCCTCCCGATACCAACAGAATATCAGCGCTGGTCATCTATGGCCAGCATTATGCTGAGTTGGGATCGGATTGTGGCACACACTTCTCGAAATTTTCATTATTTAAATTTGTTTTTTCTTATGCTTTGTGTCTGTCCTAATAATAAATCATTTCATTTCAAATATGCTCTAGGTTTTATTATTCTCTGGCTTATAAAAAAAAAATGGAGATATGCCAATATATTTACTTACAAAATGTTTGAGAGAAAAATATACCTACTCATAATTTCTCAAAAAAATCATCTTGCTTCTCACTACGGAACTGTCCAGTCGAAATAAATTAACGGATGCAACTGACATAGCCTGAAGAATTAGCACGTTGAAATAGTATATTAGTAGTAGTAATGGGCAGGCCACATCGCTCGTCGCACCGACAACCGTTGAGGAAAAAGGTTCTCGAGTAGCGACAAAACGGAAGAGGCAGAGTAGAATGATTCCCTACTAGGTGGACTGACGAAATTCTGAAAGTCACAGGGGACTTTGGATGCAGATGGCACAAGACCGTTCTGCGGGACACTCTCATGGGGGCAACCTACATCTAACAATGGACGTTTAAGGGATGATGGATGTATGGATGGAATTATAAATAACAAACAATATATTAACAAGAATGACCGATTATATATTGGCAAAGTAAAATAAACAGTTTTAGGCCTTATTTGCTATATATAATACACGACAATGTTCAGTTCGTAACAATATCTCGTAAATAAAAATCATGCAAATATGAACATTAGTTGCAGTTCACAATTATCTCACAATAGTTATTTTGTATTGTCACAAAACAAACATTAATTTAATCAACAATATGCAGTGCGACATACAAATAATACCATTGATTACAAGCTATTTGTTTGTCCATAACATCCGCAGTACAGATTGTGATGACATATTCAATCATTGATTTCACGAACAATTTACCAAAATTTCAGTAATGGATTATTATCATTCGTATCTGAAATATTGTCATTTATAAATTAAACTATTTTTACTGTTTTTATCGCATTTGTATTTGGTTTTTGATTGCCCGATCAATACTTATCAAGTACTTTTCTGTGTTCATGGTCACTTACCCAGACTCGGACAGTCCACCGGTGAGCATAAACGCTGAAAAGGATAATCAAAAATCAAATACAAACGCGATAAAATCCGTTAAAATAGTTTTAGTTATAATGTGTAATGCTCGCCTAAACATCAGAAATAATTACAATCATGTAATTGCATATATGAAGAATTGCGAATTTTTATACCGAGCACCTAATGTAGCTTCGGTCGTCAAATAAAACCATATTTTGTGCGATTTGTGTGAATCTGAATGTAATTTGTGTTCTTTATATTTGTGTAGAGGTGGATACAGTACCAACCCTTACATTTCTTGTGGGTGTACGAACATATGTCTGTGTGGTAACGAAGTAAGATGATTAAGAGATAAGCAATGCAGCTAACCATCGATGCCATAAAAAGACATAAAAACTGGATATAAAACCACATGCTCCATACTCATAAGGAGGAAATCTGAGTTCAACACATATAATAGCTTTACAATTATTATATCAATAATTATGCAACTATCGGTGTGATCACCACCCCCTCTCTTATCCGTGGGTGTCACAAAAGATGACTAAAGGATATAATACGCATATAACATTAATGCAAGGGAATAGTGGTAGGACCACACTGTTGGCAGTCTGTCTACAGCGGGCCGGTCCGTCCGGGGTAGTACCACAATCTCGCAGAAAATCGACGTCTTAGTAGTAGCAATTTTTTAGGTGAGCGAGAGAGCCGGAAGCCCAACTTTCTGAGGGTGTTTGCGTGTGGTAGGTTTTAGTGATGCCTTTAGTATCATCGAACCCCATTGCACGCATTCACACTCACTTCCTTTTCTTCACGGTTGGCAGCGGCCTTGCAAAGTTCCATGAGCGGCAGCAACACTTACTATCAGGTGTACTGGTTGCTCACTTGCCACCGTTTGCAAAAAAAAAAGAGAAAGAAAATTCGAAAAAACAAAACCTTATGCTACCATGTCTGATCAGCATGGTATAGTAATTTCCCTTCCATAGTGGAGAAGGGCTAAGCCCAACAATAGGACATATATATATCAAGGGTTGAGGCCGTGCTGGATCACTATCAGATCGGTCACATACCGCGGTGGAATAAAATAATACTTCGGATGGCTATTTTTAAACTATATTGAATAATTAACGTTAACACAATTTTCTATTGTAACTAATTATTAGGTATGCCAACGGATAAATTAAGAGTTTGGGAAACGCGGTGAATTTGATACAACCTGGCAGCAACAACGACCGATCGCCCTCGAGGCTCGCTCTCAAGTGAGTATTCAACGGACCGCTCTCAATAACGAAAGCTCGGTAATATTTCAACATCAAAAATCATTTCCAACGTTGTATCGAACACACCCAAGTATAATACTTGACGTTTCCATAATCGATTGATTCTTAAACACTATTATGATATGGTGCCAGAGGTAGTGACGCTGGGACATATAGTTTGAGATGGTGCTAATGATACGATCATTATATATAAGCTTTTCTCGTTCTATATTCCAATATGTTATTAGCGGTCGAGCATTCGCAGTGGGACTACAAGTGGTTAATCATTATTAATATACCAATACTATAACGTCAATGTTAAGTGAATTATCTAATCCATAAGCATTACATAATCTGCATATAATCAATATATTATATGGCTTACAACCTTGTTATTGGTTGAACAACGTGACTTCAATTAATTACCCTTGTCCGAACGTTATGCCGTTGTGTGCACATCTTACAATAGTTTGCAAAGCAATAAGCATTTAGAGGTTTATCAATTAATAGTTAGATTAATATTATTAATTTAAAAGTAACGTAAACTCACAGTTTGCATTTGTTATTGTGCAAAACTTCAGTGTGGTACACGTAAGTCGGTGATGACTTATTTGAATTTACTCCGCATTCAAACCTGCCTATAGATATTTTGAACAATCATCATCATCATCATTTCAGGCCATATACGTTCTACTATTGGGCTCGAGCCTCCTCCACTATCTTGATCTACTATATACCACGCTAATCACACATGTTGTTATAAGGTTTTATTTCAAGCTTTCCTTCTCTTCCATCGCTATAATTTGCATATTATATGCCTTAGTCGTCTTTTACGACAACCACGGGTAAGATAGGGAGTGGTGAATTGTATTCTTACTCTGTCACCACACGAAACGGGCTATCTATATCTATACCAATAAATAAAATTGAAGTGTATGTTTGTAATGTCAAAATAATAGACTTTTTTCATGCTCACATGGTTATTTACACGACACCTATGCCTAAAATAGCAATTAAAAAATTTTTGTCTGTCTGTCTGTTTGTCTGTCTGTCTGTCTGTTTGTTCCGGGTAATCTTCAAAACGACTGGACCGATTTCAAAAATTCTTTCACCAATGGAAAGCTATAATATCAGGGCGTAAACTAGCCTATGTTTTATCCCGGTATTCCCACGGGAACGGGAACTACGTGAGTAAAACAACTATAACCGAAGCGAAGCGAGGGCGGGTTGCTAGTACCAACTATAATTGATATAAAATACTAGCAACAATGACTGGTATTAGTAACTAATTGCTAGTGCAAAAAAGAAAAAGACCATTTACACACTAAGAGAGGTAGGTATAATATGTTCTTTGGTATTTCTCCGATATAGACTAGCCAAGACCCACGTTCAATACAATCACGAATGCTTTAATATTTTTGACTATTTTTCACATTCCTTATTATATACAACCGAGCGATTAAAACGATGTCAAAGCTAAGAATTGAAAACGTCAACTCATACGCCATTAACAAAACAACGAGCACTAACATAACGCTTAAGTGTCCCAAAATAGATGGCACTTAAGCGTATAGTACCGCGGATAATGGCCTGCCATTTTGTTTTATGATTCGTGATCAACAAAATATTATGTAACGCTTAAGTTTTTTATGTGATCATCGACATATGTTAGATATGCTGTATATTACGAGGATATTAACTTTTGTTATTATGAAATTAATTAAACTACTATTAATTAAAATTCTCTTTGTGAGAGATGATTTAGGGAAATCTAATTACTAGCTGAAAACATCAAAAAGTACTTATTTTATAATTACCAAAAAAAAAAAATATCTATCATCATCATCATCGCAACCCACACTCATCCCACTGTTGGACTCGGGCCTCCTCCATAATGACTGCACAGATGGCGTAGTGGTTAAGATAGCGACCTACAACGCCAGTGTCGGGGGTTCGAATCCCACGCGGGACAACACTTTGTGTGATCCACAAATTGTTGTTCTGAGTCTGGATGTAATTTGTGTCCGTTAATTATATGTTTGTAAAGTCCCCCGCAATACAAGGATTATTTCCATAGTGCAGGGTGTTATCTTAACTAAATAAATAAAAAAAAAATAATGGAAGGGAATTTGACCTACTATACCATGCTGATCAGATATGTTGGTATAGGGTTTCATTTCGAGTTTGCCTTCTCTTGCACAGATGTTATATGCATATTATATCCCATAGTCGTCTTGTACAACATCCACGGACAATATAGGGAGTGGTGAGTGCATTCTTACTCCGTCACCACACGGAAAAAAAATATCTATAGTTATTTATAATTACAAAATTTCTTTCTTGTGATGACGGAGTAAGAATACAATTCACCACTCCCTATCTTGCCCGTGAGTGTCGTAAAAGATGATTAAGGGATATAATATGCCTATAATATCTATGCAAGAGAAGGAACACTATACCAACATGTCTGACCAACGTGGTGTAGTAGGCCGGTTTCCCTCCCATAGGAGGCGGTACGAGCCCAACAGTGGGACGTGTATGGACTGAAATAATAATGATGAATTGACTTTATAAGACCGATTTAGGCAATTTTAATTACTGGCTGAAGACATGACAAAGTATTTTATAACTATAAAAAATATCGTTTATCAATTTAGTTCTGTCTTTTTTTCAAAGAACTAAAGAATGTTAATAAATTACCTGTTTGGATAAGGATTAGTGAAGTGTTTAATAAAACTCTTAACATATCCTGCACTCAGTTTTCTGACTCAAAAAGAGTTTTCTGACTGAAAAAGAGTTAAAGAGTAAATTCTTCATTAGAATTATAACTAGCAAGTTACCGTTGTATGGGGGTGAACCCCATAGTTCCGGTTCCTGTGGATATACCGGAATAAAATATGACCTAAGTTACTCTTACTATTAAAATATTACCAAAATTGATCCAGCCGTTATGAAAATTATCCGAAACAGACAGACAGGCAGACAGACAAAAATATTTAAACGGATTTATAGGTATCAATATCTTGTAAATAGCTGTAGGAGTATTATTTTGGGCAAGCTACGTTGCGGCCGTATGCCGACCGTGGCGAGAGGACAGCGCGCGACGCCATAACCCACCGACACCCAATGGCAAAGGGGAGGGACCGAAGCACCGAATCCTTGACGTCTGTGGCTAGCCCGGCGGGTTACCCTTTCGGTAACCCTTCTGTCTCGACGCCCCCCGGATCATCGCCCTCACGCGGTCAACATCTCAGCGGGTGATATGCTATACCCCAGTTTAATCACCCGCGGCCTCGGATAGGAGCTTCCACGGTTGTGTGAGTATGAAACAAAACATATTATTTTGACATTACCAATAGATATTTCAATTTTACTTATCTGTATAGATATTGAATCTATTGCGCTAGCATCTACATAAAACGTTTTAGAAACGGTATCATCTATCAGATCATCCCCAGACACAATCGCATTTCAGACACATAATGACGTGTCGCCAAACGTTTTCCAATAACACTTAAACTGGTATTTTTACGGCTCGTATACTAGAATCATGCAATGTAATGTTAAGTTGCGTACAATTCAATCAGCTTCCTCCCACTCAAACTTCGCTCTCTGCCAACTTTCTTTGACTGCTTCCTTAATCGAGTTGCTGTTAACTTTATAAAATGCGCCCGTGTGCCCGGTTTATGTTTTCCACGCTGGTTAAGAGCTTTTCAAGAGTTTTCGTATTCATTAGTAACTTCCTTAGTTGAGAGGCTTTTTTACAGGTTATACTTACGTAGAACGCTTTTTATAACGCATGTCACCTGAGAGTGATTTATTAATACCAATTGTTGTAAACTTTTACTTGAAAACTTATCTGATAAAGATTGAGTTTAACAATAAAGATTGTCTACCGAATATATCATTACGTTAGCAATAAGCACCCCATGAACTTCCGAGACTATGAACGCTGCAAAGTGTTCGAAATGAAAAATCAAATACCAACGCGATAAAATCTGAAAAGTTTTTTTTTATTGCTGTTGGTAGCAAACGAAGAAACAGCACACCTGATAGTAAGTGATACTGCCACTGATGGTGCCTTACTAGGCCGCTGTCTACCGAGAAGAAAATAAAGGGAATGTATATGCGTGCAATGAGGTTCGGTGTTACTAAAGGCATCACCAAAACCCATCACACACAAACCCCTTCAGAAAGTTGGGCTCCTTCTCTCGCTCACCAAACAAAGTGCAGTCACGAATTGCTATTACTCAAATGTCACGTTTATTGAGTGCCACACTACTACCCCAGAAAAAGCGGCCCGCATACGTATACTAGTTTTATTTATAACTAGCAACCCGCCCTCGCTTCGCTTCGGTTTTAGTCGTTTTATCCGCGTAGTTCCCGTTCCGTGGGAATACCGGGATAAAATATAGCCTAATTTACGCCCTGATATTATAGCTTTCCATTGATGAAAGAATTTTTGAAATCGGTCCAGCCGTTTTGAAGATTACCTGGAACAAACAGACAGACAAAAAATTTTTAATCTGTATTTTAGGCATAGATATCGTACAAATAACCGTGTGAGCATGAAAAAAGCCTATTATTTTGAAATTACAAACAGACACTCCAATTTTATTTATTGGTATAGATAGGTACAAATCATGCGTCATAATATAAATATGCTTATATTATACAAAATACGGCGAAATTAAAATATTTAGCTTACTTACTTTTATATTTATATTTAGCTGTAGTAGTTACTGATTATGTACTTAATAATTCTAAACAAAAAAAGACCTGTTTTCTTATGGATGCCATTGTCAGAACTGGACCAAAAAGACCACACGGATGGCACTAGCTTTCAAATAAAAGCTAGTGGCTTTCAAATAAAAAAAGAATCATCAAAATCGATTCACCTAGCCGAAAGTTCTAAGGTAACAAACATAAAAAATAATACAGTCCAATTGAAAACCTCCACCTCCAGGGGAGTCCCTTTTGAGGTCGTTTAAAAATATATTTTATGATTGAAATCATTTCTGTATCTTTAAAGATATACGGAGTT
Source organism: Lymantria dispar (assembly GCA_032191425.1). Lineage (NCBI taxonomy): Eukaryota > Metazoa > Arthropoda > Insecta > Lepidoptera > Erebidae > Lymantria > Lymantria dispar. The sequence goes on from CM063459.1 coordinate 16,233,405, forward strand.
ACATTATTTTAAATTCTTAAATTTCTCAATTAAATACTCATTTAGTTTTGTTGCATATTAAGTTTAATTCACGTCTTTTTCAATTTCAACCATTTTCTATATGTATGCAGTACATGTTGCGATTGCGAAACTTAATATTCATATTATAAATTACGTACATTGAAAAATAGAATTTAAATTGCTGCAGTATTTAAATGTGGTTTATTAACGACAATATTACTCTATTAGAGTCACGAACGCATTACTATTATCGTTCTCATTACAAGAACGAAACGAACTGCAATTTGGTTACAAATGGTTGAAATGCGGTTGTACTACCTAATATTAAGCAATTTACATTTTATGAAATCGTTTAAACTACTCTTTTATAAAGTCTAGTATTAAATATTGATTATTAGAATAAAAAATATAACCTACTATGAATTAAAATAGGTACGAGTTTTATTTTTGAAAGCCTTATTGAACAAAAATGTATATAATTCATCATCACAGTCCATATATACGTCTCACTGCTGGGCTCGAGTCTACTCCACATTAGGAGAGAAATTGACCTACCACGCTGGTCAGACCGGTTGGTACAAGTTTTTACTTCGCTTGCATAGATGTTGTATGCATATTATAATCCTCTTTTGAGATACCCACAGGCAAAAAAGGGGGTGGGGGATTATAGTCCTTCTCCTGATGGAGAGATTTCATGATCACGGGCGGACATGAACGCTGCAAAGTGTTCGAAACGTTGGGCAATCAAATACAAACGCGTTAAAATCCGTAAAGTAGTTTTATTTACAATGTGTAATACTCGCATAAACATCAGAAATCATTGTGGACTACATAATTGTCAAAATTCGTTGAAATTTCCAATGAATTTTGTAATCATTTTCTTGTACTGTGGAATGGGGTTGGGTTACTTCGCATCGCGGGGTGACTGATAAAAACTGCGTTTCGTTTTAAAATTCAAATTGTGCGATTTCTGAACGCATCCTTTAAATTTTTCATTTATGGTTGGCAGCATTGAATGTCACTCCCAGTGTGCGTTTAGTCGCCGACGGCTGTACGCGGGGGTCATCCGGTCGATGACCCTGTACGGCGCACCGGTGTGGGCGGGGTCCATGACCGTCCGACTTAGGGCCCTTCTGTGGCGACCACAGAGGGTCATGGAGGTCAGGGCCATCCGCGGATACCGCATGGTGGCGACGGAGGCAGCGTGCCTGTTGGCCGGGACCTGGAAGCATCCCCCAAGGGTCCTGGAAGCGGAGATGCTCGCCGGATTGTATCGGCGGGTGACGGGAGTGCGAGCGGAGGGCGGTGTGATCTCGTTAAGGGAGCTCACCGCCTGGCGCGCCGACGCCCGCCGAGACGTCATTGCCCGTTGGGCAGTCCGGCTGGAGAGGCCTCGGTTCGGGGTGCGAACCGTGGAGGTCTTCCGGCCGGTGCTGATGCAATGGTTGGAAAGGCAGCACGGGGTGCTCTCCTTCCGACTAGTGCGGGTTTTGACGGGGCATGGGTGCTTTGCCAAATACCTGCACAAGGTCGTTAGGAGGGAGAGTACACCGTCCTGCCGCCACTGCGATTGCGACGAGGACACGGCGCGCCATATGCTCGAGGCCTGCGCGGCTTGGGCAGTGCAGCGCTGTGAACTCGTCGCAATCATCGGTGCCGACCTGAAGCTGCCGGCTATCGCTAGGGCGATGGTCGACAGCGTCGGGAATTGGGACGTGGTCGCAGCCTTCTGCGAGACAGTGATCTCGCGGAAGGAGGCGGCGGATCGCCTGCGCGAGGAGCGCAGCCTCGATGAAGCGATCCGCCGCCGGCGACTGGGGCGGCGTAGACGCGACTACCTGCGCCTCATGCCACCCTAGCCGAGGCCGCGGGTGACGTGACCGGGGATTAGTCCGTCAGCCGCCAAGAAGCCGACCGCGTGAGGAAAGACCGACGTCCTCCCCGAGGGGGGGGACGTCAGTCGATGGGAGGGTACCCCAAGTAGGGGGTATTCCGTCGGGCCGACCACTGATGACAAGTAACCCTGCTCCGGTGGTCGGCCCAACGACGAAGGCGACGTGGTTTTCGGGTGGGTTGCGGGTGTGGCGTGCTTACGCCCCTCTGTCGCCCCGGATGGATTGGTGCGAGGAGCGCGCCGACCGCAGCCCGCACCAAAAAAAAAAAGTGTGCGTTTAGTCGTGGTGGACAGAACTGCGCAGATTTGGGATAAAATCCTAAAATATGTAAGTACCAGTTTTATGTATGATTCAATACTCAAATAACTTCTAAACTACAACTTCGAGTATATCAAATACATATAAAGTATATAATTCATCAGATCTATAGTTAATTCAGATAAAACATCGACGTTTAATACAAAACATTACCTTAAAATTTACTGAATTTTTGGCGGCTTATTTTGTACGGGGTGTCATTGAATCACCTATGCAGGTTTACTTTGATCATTGATTAATCTTACTCCATAAAATTGATTTTGGGTTTTCTTATTTATGCTATTATTATTGTTTTAGCTTCATACCAAGAGACTACAAAAAGCGTTTAGGGTTCCATGATTACCGGTACTATACCGAAGAGGTTTTGAATTACTGAAATAGTTGAAAACCGTTTGACCCTACGTGGAGCATCTGAGAAGTATAACATCCCTTATGGGATAATATATAACAAGTACCAGACAATATATAATTGTTACAAAACGTTAACAAATTGCTAAAAGCACGTTTTATATATTAAAGTTTATTATTGCTTAAAATTCCTTTGTTTTTCTTTGTCAAAGTCACCCCAAAAACATAAGAAACGTTATAATTCCTACAGCTACGCACGGATTATAATTTTTTTTTTGTTTTTAATTCCTGATTAGAGATTCTTTCGATTTTCGTACAAAAAACTGTGGTTTCAAAGTAACCCCGTTTCGAGTTTAAAATTGATCACCGACATTTAATTTTTTTTCTCAAAAAATAATTTTTTTTATTCAAGAAAATGATAGTAGAGACAAAGCCGATATTTAGGTATTTTTTTATTTTTTGCTTGCATATTTAAGAAAAAGTACCATTTTATTCTGAAACTGATCAAAGTCGCCCCATTCCACGGTAATAAGTTAACAAAATTAAAGATAGACATTAAATAAAAATACTATTTCTGGGCCGGGTAAAAGATGTAATACCAGAAAGCCCAGATATTTAACAAAAAAAAGATCACCAACATTTCTTACATAATATTGGCTAATTATTACAGGGACAAAGGCGAATAAATAAAGATTGCATTGAGATGAAAACAGTTAAACTAACAAGTGTATAACATTAGCAGTAAATTAGATTTTATCGCTAATGTGCCTCAGTTAAGGACTCTGAAGTATCTTTGTCTTAAAGTAATGAGCCTTTTTTACCAATATGTGCATTAAACTTTTAAAAAGTTCTTGCTGATATAACGTTATAGGTATATTTTTTTTTTTGTAATCTATAGTCTGGTCATGCCCCGCCCAATCAATCCGCTGGGGGCGACGGGTGAGCGGCATGCGACCCAAAAATCTGCCGTATTCCCTCCGCATCGGGCCGACTACTGGTATCGATTCCTTGACATCCTTGGCCTGCCCGGTAGGTTATTTTTTCGGATATAGGCCCCAGCATCAAAACAGTATTGTCGGAGCATCGCCCTCACGCGGTCCGTCCACTCGCGGCTTCGGCTAGGGCAGCATCAAGTGCAGGTAGGCAGGTTCTAAGATGACAAAGTTCTATTTATTTATTGCTATCTAGTTCGAAGCACAGCACGTATAAAACCGTCTAAAACCGACTCAGGGCTCTTCTGTGGCGACCACAGAGGGCCATGGCGGTCAGGGCCATCCGCGGATACCGCACGGTGGAGACGGAGGCAGCGTGCCTGTTGGCCGGGACTCCCCCGTGGGACCTGGAGGCGGAAATGCTCGCCGGTTTGTATCGGCGGGTGTCGGGGGTGCGAGCGGAGGGCGGTGTGGTCTCATTGAGGGAGCTCACCGCCTGGCGCGTCGACGCCTGTTGAGACGTCATTGCCCATTGGGCAGTCCGGCTGGAGAGGCCTCGATTCGGGGTGCGAATCGTGGAGGCCTTCCGGCCGGTGCTGATGCAGTGGTTGGAACGGCGGCACGGGGTGCTTTCCTTCCGACTGGTGCAGGTGTTGACGGGGCATGGATGTTTCGCCAAATACCTGCACAAGGTCGTTAGGAGGGAGAGTACACTGTCCTGCCACCACTGCGATTGCGACGAGGACACGGCGCAGCATACGCTCGAGGCCTGTGCCGCTTGGGCAGAGCAGCGTCGTGAACTCGTCGCAATCATCGGTGCCGACTTGACGCTGCCAACTATCGCCAGGGCGATAGTCGGGGGGACGTCGGTCGATGGGAGGGTACCCCAAACAGGGGGTATTCCGTCGGGCCGACCAATGACGTCAAGTCACCCTGCTCCGGCACCCCAGACGGAGTGGTGCGACCCCCAAAAAAAAATGCACGTATAAAAAACACAAACAACACGTCTGACCAGCATAGTATAGTAGGTCAATTACCCTTTCATTATGGAGGAGGCCCGAGCCCAATAGTGGGATGTATATGGGCTAAGATGATGATGATTTTATCAAAACGGCAGGACCCATTTCAAAAATTCTTCCACCAATGGAAAGCTATAACATCAGGGCGTAAACTAGGCTATATATTATCTCGGTATTCTCACGGGAACGGGAACTATTCAGGAAAGACGACTGAAACCGAAGCGAAGCGAGGGCGGATTGCTAGTTGTAAATAAATTTGACGAGAATAAACATCAAAAATCGCATACATCACATTACCTCAAGTTAATCCTCGGCACAATGATTCCATTTCGTATCATTTTGCCTTTCTTTCACTTTTCCTCTTAACATTCATAGACACATCACTACTTCTTGTAATGTAAGAATCACTTGGCGAGGCAAGCTAGCAGTTGTTGGATTCAGAAATTTACAATTTCAATCCAACAATTAAATTATAGTCATTTTTATATGTATACTAGCAACCCGCTCTCGCTTCGCTTCGGTTTCAGTCGTCTTTCCTGCGTAGTTCCCGTTCTCGTGGGAATACCGGGATAAAATATAGCCTAGGTTACTTCCTGATATTATAGCTTTCCATTGGTGAAAGAATTTTTGAAATCGGTCCAGCCGTTTTGAAGATTACCCGGAACAAACAGACAGACAGACATACAAAAAAAATATAAAGTGTATTTTAGGCATATGTATAGTGCAAATAACCGTGTGAGCATGAAAAAAGCCCATTATTTTGACATTACAAACAAACACTCCAATTGTATTTATTGGTATAGATCATAATTTCACAACTAATAACACAATTATATAGCGCAATTATAAATATAACTATTTTTACGGATTTTATCGCGTTTGTATATTATTTGAGTTTTGATTTTCCGACGCTGTAAAATGTTCGAAACGTCAGACAAACAAAACTCGAATATAAACGCAATAAAAGCCTTAAAATATAGCTTTATTTATAATGTTTAATACTCGCGTTAACATCAAGAATTATACACAGCGCAATATTGTATAATGCGCTATGTATACATCACTTGTTAAAACAATTTGTAAATACGTTTATGTACTATTTACGACGAAGTCAGTATATAAGAAACCAATCGGTTATTCTGTTTAATGTAATAGTTTTTACGACGTACCTTCGATTTCTTCTTTCAGTTTTTATGAGTTAGAACTTTTTATTGGTCAAAGACGTTTAGCGAAGCAATTTCGGACCGTTTACGTAAATTCGTAAACTTGAATCATTTTATTTCTTTTCCGCGGCAGCAACAGATAAAGTCGTCTCAATTTTATTTGTTTAACCAGAAGTAAACGAATAAAAAGAAACGAGGAATCTATCTGGGTGTGACTCGAGTCGTACGAGACCACAAAACTGCTTTCGGTTTAGTATCGTATCTCAAATGTGGCTGCCGAGACAAAAACAAATGGAAGTATTACCGGAGACAATCTACATTTAAATGGATCTTTTTCCTCAATTCGAGCGGAGTTTGGTGATAGGTATCGCTGTCACCGATTTATTTCGGTAGATTTACATTTAGGCGCGTGTCCGCACTGTCACCGCTGAAATACAACTGTTTGTATCAGCTTCCATCTCAGTTAGTGTCGTCACGTCAACATTGATAATTTATAGTCAATTCAAACATAAAAATAAATACAAAAGACTTTATTGTAACTTGAATTTATACTAGTTATATAAGACAAAACATAAAATGATTATAATTTAGTCTATCTCTGTCGACACCTAGACATAGGCCTCCCTTATGTTTTGCCACAAAGTACGGTCCTGTACCACTTGCATCCAACGACGTCCAGCAACTTTTATCAGGTCGTCAGCATATGTAGTAGAGGGCGTCCTATACTACCTCGTCCCACGTGTGTGGCCACTCGAAAAACGTTGCTTCCCTAGCGGTTATCGGTTTGTCAAGTGATGTTGCCCGCCTATTGTTACTTCAATCTGCTAATTCTTCGTGCTATGTCAGTTACACCTGTTTTCTACAGATTTCTGTATTTTGGATTTTATGTTGCAGATAAATCCCGAGCATAGCCCACTCTGAGCGACTTTGAGCTTTGTTATGAGGTCACATTTAGGAATAACGTTTCCGTGCCGTAAGTCATCACTGGTAACATACACTAGACGGAGACCTGTTTCCAAAGATAAAATGTTTTCAAAACAGAAAACAAAAAATATTTATTTGTTTGTAAAATATTTTGTTATGATAATTTTTAGTGTTATATTATTTTTACTTTAACAAAGGCTCAAGTAGAAGGGCAACTCTTATTTATTTTGCGTATATATGCTAATAATTGAATAACAAGAAGGTACACCCACGTGTAGGTACTACTGTTGATTGAGCTGAAACCTCATTAAAATCATACGGCTGTCAAATCCAATACTTATAACCTAACAAATTGGTGTATATAACATCGCTGTGATAATTTCTTACCGTCTCAGGTAAAAACATATTAGCTATACATATTATTTTATAAATATGTTACCAATAAACGAATTTGTTTATATTCGAATTAATTTGGAAAAATCAGAAATGTACATACATATAAAGTCAGGGCGAAAGTTTCTTCGCATTCTATTAAAAATTCAAGGCTTTTTTTTTCAAAGTTTCATCATCATCATTACAGCTCATAAGCATTCCACTGCTGGGCTCGAACCATACAAAGTGTATTGACATTTAATTACAACATATATATATTTTCTTCGATGACTATCTGCCACCTAGTAGATAATAACATGATGCCGAAATTTTAAAACTGCTGATTAAAAAAGGTGACATGTAAGTTTGGCAGTCCTCTTTTGATGTTGGTCTTTTAATTTGTTGGTAATAGAGATCCGTATTGATGTTACTGCCCAGCGGCAGAAGCTCATAATGAACAATACTCTTCCAATCTCGCCGCATCATCATCTATACACACAACATCACTTTATTTCAAGTTCGTCCGGGTTTTGCCACAGTCTGTGAAGCCCGACCAACCATTGACCAAACATTGTCGCATGTTCTTATCGTACATGATCCATTTTTTATGTCTTCAAAAACGGTTCGGTTACATTACGTATCAATTAAGAATTGCAAATGAGTACACGGTTTATTACATTTCTTTCAATGATCTCATGTGGCACCCAAATATCAAGTATTTTTGTATATCCAGCTTTTTCCAAATAGGTCCAAACTGTTTTGTGGTCAAATCCCAAATCTTCAGCTACGTCGTAATTACTAACATGCCGATCTTGCCCCACGATTTCGAAAATGGCAACCATTTTATCAGTGACAGGACGACCAGAGCGGTGCATCTTTAATATCAAAATTCCCGAATTGATAACGTTTAAACTTTATGCTACTCTTACTCATTGATACTACATTAGGTTCATAAACTTCACAATTTAGTTTCGCGGTTTGCCTTACATTTTTTTCTTTTTTGTAATAAATTCTGTTCTCTAATTTGTATTTGTTCTAAATCCTTTTTACGATACTCACAAGCTATGTAAGGGCTGGTAATATTCGTAGGCACTACCACACAGCACGGAATATGACTGGACCATAACCCTAAAATAAGATCGTAAGGAGATTGGGCATCAGGATACTCGTATAAAAATTATAATATTAACTGCGATCGCCAAACGCCTTGCTAAATGCCCTCTCGTAGAAAGGCGTATATAAAAGAGTGAATGTCAATGGCCTGATATGTTCCCAATTAAGACCTATCGGGGCTTGCCAATTGTCCGGACAAATCTGTTAAAACCATCTTCTGATGAGCTGGTTCTCATCCACCGATCGTGTTAACCATAAATTAATAAATTATCAATAATATTTATTTTTTTACCTATGCGAGACTACCTGCTTAACCCACTTGCAGAATTAATACTAATTTACGGATCTTCATAATGAAACTATTTAAAAAAATATATAAGTTCCGGTCTATAATAATAGTATTTTGTTGACTTACTACGGAGCATTACAAAAACAGCATGTCACATTTTAATTGTAATATTGACTAAATAAATATTTATTTTCTAAATTTTCTATCAATATGGCCACGGTATTTTACGAATGAATATCCGAACGACTTTTAAATATATTTTCAAATATAATGTTTCTGCGCCTAACGAGAGACGACCCGGTAAATGAAGAACCGGGACAGTAAACAACTTTACGTGAATTTGTTTAGTGAAAAGAAATTAGCAGGAATAAGGTTGTGCGCGATCTAATTTAATCGTGAAACGTCCAAATAAAATTACGAATTTAAAACAGGAAAGGCGATTTAATATGTGTACAAATACGAGATACGTAATTGCGTGACTGAGGGATGTTTTCGAATCTGTAGTGTAAATATCGTCCCACATAATGATTATTTGAATGAACAATTATTTAAATGCCGCCATAGCGTCAGGACATACGTAATGATAATTCGATTTTGTAACATCAGTCCATGTGTGCAAATTCGATTACTCATTTTTTTTCGACGAATTTAATTTAGGAGAAAAGACTAGGTATTGAGAGTTTAATTTATAACCCTCATGTAGCACAGAACTTCAAACCCGATTCCAAAGTATTCGATATTTTATAAAATAATCTATAGATAACTTTGTGCAGATATTGTGCAAGAGCTATTTAATGTTCCCATTAGGTTAACCCATCGAATGACAAAACGCTTGGAAAGTGTCTAATCACATGTTACAGATATTTTGACTAAAGGGTTTGTAAAAATTTGAGAATACGACAAAAATGGAATAGAATTCGTGGCCGACTTTGCATTTCTACATGTTTATAATAATTGGTTAAGATCTATAGGGCTGCGGCGTACCCGTCGCCCAGCTCCGTCCGGTGCGACAGAGGGGCGTAAGCACGCACACCCGTAACCCACCCGTGACTCGTCGCCTTCGCCGCTGGGCCGTCCACCGGTGCAGGGTGACTTGTCGTCAGTGGTCGGCCCGACGAAATACCGCTGAGAAGTACCCTCTCCTCGAGCGACGTCCCCCCTCGGGGAGGACGTCGATAGATATTATATTATTACCTGAAGTAAATGCAACATTTTCTTATAATTTCACGTTAAACAAAACAAAATCGTTTAATAACTTTATCGTGTACCTACGCATTTATACGCATTCATGATAAAGCCGTGAAGCCTCATATCAAGTTAGTAAGAATATTCAGATAAGTTATATCATATTTTTCAAATTTGTTAGCCCAGGGCAGGTAAACAAGTCTTGTACATGCCGCCAGGTCCTTCTTCAAATACACTTCACTAGTTCTGTATAAATTATTACAAAAATATTTTACGATTGCGTGTCGGAGTCAGAAATTGGGTTAAGATTATTCATGTTAGACCTCATTCAAATGTATTTTATCACTTAAAAGATAAATACTTTGAAGGCAATAATTAATCAACGTTAAACAACTGCAAAATAAAAACCATCCTGTTATTTCGTAATTATTTAGTGTTTGTCAACATAACATTCTTCTTTTCAATTTTATATTTACTGTATAAGATACAGTGTTACGTGTCTTGTGAATTATCTAAAATTATGAATACAACAATTATTCGTGTGGTGACGCCGTAAGAATACAATTCATCATTACCTTCTTGTCTGTGGATGTCGTAAAAGACGACTAAGAGATGTAATATGCCTAGGTATAACATCTATAAAAGAGAATGAAAACTTGAAATAAAACCCTACACCAAAACATCTAACGAGCGTGGTCTTTTTTTTTTTGGGTGGGTCGCGGTCGGCGCACTCCTCGCACCACTCCGTCTGGGGCGACAGAGGGGCGTAAGCACACACAATCGCAACCCACCCGAACACCACGTTGCCTTCGTCGTTGGACCGACCACCGGAGCAGGGTTACTTATCATCAGTGGTCGGCAAGCCGAACCGTCGAGAGGATGCCTCGTTTAGAGGCGAAACACGTGTCGAATAAATATTCGAAGTTCTGCGGAAAATAGAAAGTTGATGTTCTGGAAGGTGATCATCACGTGAGAGTAAGATTTCCTTATTTCCTAGTCTGCCTTAATCCTATCCCATATTCCTTCTATTGTAGTGTGCGGTATATTGATTACCGTGGGAAAGTGGTGGGTCTCGCTTCCTTCCATTTTTAAATAATTATGTCTTACTCTTTTGTTTCTTTTTTATATCTATATCAAAATATCCATTTCATATGTATCCCACTGGAAGGCTCGAGCCTCCTCCACAATAGGGAGGGAAACGGACATTACTATATACTATGCTGGTCAGACAGTTTGGTATAGGGTTTTATTTCGAGCATTCCTTCTCTTACATAGATGTTTTGATGTATTGTATCCCTTAGTCGTCTTTTATGCCTTCACGGGCAAGTTAGGGAGTGGTGAATTATATTCTTTCTCTCTCTCACCGCACAGACAATACATACATATATGCCAGAAAAAATAACATATTTATTAAAATAAAAATAAATAACTAAGTACGGTTATTGAAGTACTTATAGTTAAACTAGCAACTCGACCTCGCTTCGCTTCGGTTTCAGTCGCCTTACCCGCATAGTTCCCGTTCCTGTGGGAATACCGGGAAAAAATATAGCCTAAGTTTCTCTTCATAGTAGCTGTATAGCTGGTAGTAAAATATTCTCAAAATCAGTCCAGCCGTTTTGAAGATTACCCCAAAGCAACAGACAGACAAAAAATTTTTAAACTGTATTTTAGGCATAGGCAAATAACCGCCGTGTGAGCATGAAAAAAGCGCAGTATTTTGACATTACAAACAGACACTTCAATTTTATTTATTTGTATAAATTTATTCAATTACATACGTTAAATTAGAATTTGTAATCATTTTAACGAATCTAGTGATATTTTGTCGGTGTACCTAGTGACGGAGGAAGAATACAATTTACCACTCCCTATCTTGCCCGTGGATGTCGTAAAAGACGACTAAGGGATATAATACACATATAACATCTATGTAAGAGAAGGAAAACCCTATACCATCCTGTCTGACCAGCATGGTATAGTAAGGTCAATTTCACTCCTGTTGTGGAGGTGGCTCGAGCCCAACAGTGGGACGTACATATTGAACTAATGATGATGATGATACTACGCCGGTCAGACGAGTTGATATGGTGTTTTATTTCGAATTTCCCTCCTCTTGTATATATTGCGTATTCTAATATTTTAGTCGTCTTCTACGACTACCCACGCAAGAGAAGGGGTGGTAAATTGTATTCTTACTCAGTCATCATGTGCAAAAATTTTAAATGAAAAGAATTTTGAAAACTAGCTTTTATTTAAATGCTCTAAAACGAAGAAAAGTGCTTGTCAAGACTCTTCAAACGAGTCCAAACTCGACGGTTTTATCTTGTTTAGTTTAGGAGTTCATATGGAGACCTTCCGACGCCATCTAGAGACCAACTATGAAGCTGGTCTCAAGATGGCGTCGTACCATATTATTGCATTGTCATCGAAGTTACGTAACTAAACCAAATTTCAACCTAATCTAACGACAGGAAGTGGTTCTAATTTAACTCGCAAGATTTGTCACATACTAACAGGGCAAGTTCAATAAAAGCTTTTAAAAATGTGTCGGAATATAAACGGAAGCCTGCAAACTTTACTGCTATGCAATAGATTAATATATTGTATGGTATTATATTAATTATTGTATAGGGGTTATATTAATTAATTTCTTACTACTTATTCATTTCCTTGCTAACTATGTTTCAATCGGAGCTCGTTTCTGACAGCCTGCGAAGGATCCTTTGTTCGTACAACACCAAGCTCTTATATTCATACAGTAATGACTTAATTGCTGCTTCAAATAACCACTTAAAATAACCCTTTTGTTCACTTTAGAGTTTCAATTTTGATGAGCTGTAATTACTTTCGGTGTACATGCAGCTGTGTTCAGCCGAGACTATTTATTCTCATACTTTAACAACGCCTGGTTAGATAATAATTTTATGGCGCTGTTTAAATAAAACTAATTTTACTAATTTCAACTAGTTTTATTGTTCTTAATCGCTATATTTCGAATACTTTTCAGCATTCATGGTACGTTCGTTTGGCGACGGAGTGAGAATACAATTTACCACCCCTTCTCTATCCTGTAGGTATCGTAAAAGACGACTAAGGGATTAAATGTGCATATAACATCTATGCAAGAAAAGAAAAGCTTGAAATTAAACCTAGCACATCTGACCAATGTGGAATAGTAGGTCATTTGCCCTCCTATTATGAAAGAGGCTCAAACCTAATGTTATATACAGCTGAAATAATAATATTTTATGGATATGGATGGGCTGTTTTGAAAAAGTTGCTTGTTTTTAAATGCATAATACTCACATAAATATCAAAGTTTTCCTACATGGATGTGTTCTAGTCTCCATTCCCAAGTAAAACAATTCTTTTTGCGATCTACAAATAATTGCTTGAGTCAAGCAATCAGCGTCTTGTGATTGTACGCTTGTAAAATCCTACATGACACAAGGACAGTATAAATAAAATTAAATTAATATCTAATAGGAGGATAAAGATCCTATCTATTAAAAACTAGAAGGTTTCTCTAAGTAACATTATATAGTACCATAGAAGGCAATTAACAAAAAGATAATCTGTCACAGAGTACACTAGAACGTTTTCCTAAAAGTAAATACTCTTATCCGTATGGTGACGGTGGTGAATTCTTACTCCGTAACCATCACCATCACAGAATAATTATCCATGCGATTTCACTGCCATAATGAAATAAATTATCGCAAACAATGGGCGAACTACCAATGACTTTATTTTCATTGTAAATAAAACTACTTTTACGGATGTTATCACATTTATATTTGATTTGTGATTGCCCGACGTTTCGAACACTTCACCGCATTCATGGTCACGCGCGGACTAAGATCTCTGACGTCCAAACACGTCAACACTATTACAGATTTTTATAATTATCTACCCGCTACAGAAAATTAGTAAAAGTTATGACCCACATTTTTGGTACAAATTTATTGCCAATACAAGAAAAAAATGATTTATATGAAAAAATTATATTGTTTATGATTAGTAATTATTCAACATTAAATTTGTAGTAATTATTATCACAATTGTTAATTTAAACCTATCAAATCTAAAATACTATCACCGGATCGGAACGCGGCCACACTGAGAAAGATCCGGCAAGAAAACTCAGAGGACATCATATCATCATCTTGCTCTTATCCCAATTACTTGGGGTCGACGCAATATTTCATCTGTTTTGACATATTGCAAAAAGTTTCGGCAATGACTTTTATGACCGGCCGCCTACCTGACGTCAACCCTCCTTGGGAATGTAATCGTTGACCCAAATGGTACTAGATGGAGTTGGTCCGGGTCAATCTAGGGCTCTTAGTCGTCTTTTACGACACCCACGAGCAAAGCAAGGTTTGGTAGTATTCGAAGCCGCTACCACACAGCACTCAGAGGACTCAGAGGACATAATGCTAAATTAATATTGATTTTTATTTTTAAAAGGCGGCTTACTTTGTGTTACTAACGGTAACAGTTTATTTTCATTTTATATCTCGACTTCTCCCAATTAACGATGTAGGTATCTTTCATCATTATAAAGGCGACTGCAATAAAATGTATCAAAATGACAAAAAAATTACAAAAATACGACTCAGGTGTATCAAAACTGTGCTTCTATATGAACATTACATTTATAACGAATATTTTAAATATACATTTTACTTCCAGTGTCAAGTAACTGTTACGCGCACATATATTATTTTTCTTACCAACCAATGTATCTTTATCATATTTTATAGATATTATTCGCAATCGTAATGAACTCAAATTGTTTATTATAATAAATGATCGCGATAAATCATTTAGCATACAAAGAATCGTACTATAGTGCCTGAATTATTATTTCACTGTTTTATTTCTTTAACTTGCTAAAAGAAATTGCTGGGGTTGCTACGTTTTGTTATATTTCTAAAGGAGAATAGTGTGACATTGCTATTGTTTTTATATTGCGATGAGTGAAATGATTGCACTTCACCCTCGTTTGTTTGGTTGGTATTTTGAAATTGTAGACTATTGTGACGCTTTCTATTATATTGACTTCCATTTAATAATGCTTTAAATCTTAAGGCACAATATTCTGGGTGAAAGTTGTGGGAAGATTTTTAATCAGCATAGAATTGTTAAAATATTGGACGTAATTGTATCATTATGATATTAATAATAAGGTACTTTGTATTTTTATATTTTTCAAGTGGCGGTGTTCCAATATTTTTCAGCTGCGCTTGGAGCTCAGTCGATCGCTGACAGCAGCGGTGAAATAGTCGTAGCTAAGCTATTACGTTGTAGCCGAGTATTGGAATGTGTTAGACATTCAATTATTGTTCGTTTAGTGTAATAGTGATTATATGTGATATCGATGGTTTGTTGGTAAGATTGAATAATATTTCATACTAGTCCGTGAAAGTGTAATCAAGGTGAGTCTAACGGAATGAATAGAACCAATATTATAAATGTAACTATGTATTCATTTATTTATTACACTTTCATGAATTAATCAACCGATTATTATGGGATTTTGGCAAGTTGGAAAAATATTGTTTCGCAAATTTTAGTTGATTGTTCGTATGGTGACGGAGTAATAATACAGTTCATAATCCCCTTGCTTGCCCGTGAGTATTATAAAAGATGATTCAAGAATATGATATGCAGTTGGAATCAATGCCAGAGAAGAAAACTCTATACCAATGCCTAACCAGCCTTGTACAGTAGGTCTGGGTCGATTCCCCTCCCACTATGGAAGAGCATGCAGTGGCACGTATATTAGCCGAGGTATGAAACCACCCACATAAGAAGTTATAAATAAATAAATAATAAAATAAAAAGCCTTTTATTACCTGCGCATATAAATTACATTATTATAGAGCATCTAAAATTAATATAAATGTTAACTTTTAATTATATTTAAGTTTTACATATTCTTCGTTTTTAATTTTCTATTTTTGATAGATATGAGAGATATATTAACGTGGAAAATGTTAATTTTCGAAATTTCTGATAAAAATTGCTCATATTTAATTTTTTTTTTCCATTAAAGTATACTTAAATTACTATCAATGAATTATATTTATATATTAAAAAATTGTTGATTAAAGAATTATTATTACGATTAATGAATTTCTATGATTAAATCATGACTGATATTAAATTACATTTATAAAATAATAATAATAATAAGTAAAACATATTCAATTAAAGTTTTCTTGCAGGCATGCAGGAACCCCTCTATGCGAGGGTGAAGGCCTCCTCCAGACTTTTCCATTTGTCTCTATCATTGGCAATGGTTTTCCAGTTTTTACCTGCAAGTTTTAATTATATCATCCTCCCATCGACTTACTGGCCTCCCTCTGGTCATCAATCATCCTGGCTATATGGCCTGCCTAGTGCCATTTCAACTTCTGTGAAAATTTAAGTGCTTCAATAACTTTGGTCCTCTCCCAAGATTTATTTGGGATTTTTTGTATTTTTCTCACATTTGTAATCTTTCTCTCCATACTTCGTTGGCAGGATTTAATTTTGTTTTTCACTCGTGCTGTAAATTTCCAGGTTTGACATCCATAGGTGATAGACGGGAGCAAGCAAGTGTCCATATTTTTTTTCTTTAAATGCATAGGTATAGTTCCCTTTAGTATCTCTTTAAAGCTCCAGAATTTTCTCCACGCGCCTGAAATTCTTCTTTTTACTTCTAAATCGTTACTTTGTTTATTGAAGGAAATTTGTTTACCTAGATATATGTAACTCTCCACGTATTCCAATGGTTTCCGATCAAGATATAAGGGGGTTTTGATGCTGTTAGTCATAATC
Source organism: Lymantria dispar (assembly GCA_032191425.1). Classification (NCBI taxonomy): domain Eukaryota; kingdom Metazoa; phylum Arthropoda; class Insecta; order Lepidoptera; family Erebidae; genus Lymantria; species Lymantria dispar. Next base: position 16,249,791 of record CM063459.1, read on the forward strand.
TTTGTTTTGTTTAGATTAATTTCTAAGCCCACCTTATAGCTCACAGATTTCAGTGACTGAATCATAGACTCTATCTCTCTAGCACTTTCGGATAGTAAAATAATGTCGTAGATAGGTTATAGTACATTGAAATAAGTAAAAGGGAACCTTACAACCTTTAAAGACAAGTACACCTGTACGTAAATCTATACCTACTGAGTCCTAAGTAAACGTTAATATATGGAGTGTAATATATTTAAACCAACTAATAACCAGAGATATTTAAATTGTAAATGAACGAATATTTTATACTCAAAAAGTTTAGATCAAATCCAGAGCTAAGCTTAAGCTAATATAGCTTAGCTTGGAATTTTATATAAACTTTCAAGTCTCTATCTTATTACGAAGTTAAAGTCAATTACAAGGAGTATACACACACACCATGGGATGAACTGGCTAGAACTAGTTAATAAACTAGTAAAAGATTTATTCGCATCAGCGTTACCGTCAAAAGATGTAAGATTATGTGCAGGCAGAAGGTGGTTGCTTCTCCGGTTGTATTGAAGAAGAAAAAGAAGAAATTCCAACTATTTCAACGTGGACAACGTTGCAATAGTTGGAATTTGAAGTGGTGTGAACGTGTGACTTGAAATTTGCATAGGGATTGGTATTTGTTTTCGACTGGTATTGAGGCAAGATTTCCCTTTGTCTGTGGATATTGTCTAAAACGATTAAGATATGCAAACCGATAACATCATTACAAGAGAAGAAAATCTCGAAATAAAACCCTATGAGTATACTAGCTAGCGTTGTGTAGTAAACTAACTTCCACCGTTTGAAGAAGAGCCGTAACTTTCATTTTTGTTATTTCGGATGATGGTAAATGAACAAGCAGCTAATGATTAGTAATATTGCCGCGCACGAACTTTTGCAATACCAGGGCCACAGCTAGGCTGCTGCCTATCATAAAGAAAGTTCTCTTCTTAAACCTCGTTTAAAGAAGGACATATAATGTATGTGGATATACAGTATGAGTGATGAGCTAAGAAGAAGAAAACGTTGAACAAGAAGCCATTGAAGTTTAGTCATAAAACTATTTATTACCAATAACTTTTGCACTAGTGGTAGGACCACACTGTCAACAGTTATCTATCTACAGCCGCGGGCCGGTTCGTCCGGGGTAGTACCACGCTCTCGCAGAAAATCGACGTCTGAGTAGTAGCAATTTGTTACTGCGCTTCGTTCGGTGAGTAAGAGAGCCGGAAGCCCAAATTTCTGAGGGTGTTTGCGTGTGGAGGGTTTTGGTATCACCAAGCTTCAATGCACGCATTCACACTCTCTTCACTTTCATCGCGGTAGATAGCGGCCTTGTAAAGGTCTATGAGCGGCAGCAACACTTACCATCAGGTGTACTGTCTGCTCGTTTGCCACCGTTTGCAATAAAAAAAAAAAAACTATATACCATGGTAGAGAAGTACATATTGTGGCGACCCTAAGTAATTTCTTTTGCATTGCAAACTGTGGCAAACGAGCAAAAAATTCACCTCATGGTAAATGTTGCTGCCGCTCATGGACCTTTGCAAGTCCGCTGCCTACCGCGAAGAAAATGAAGGGAGTGTGAATGCGTGCAAAGAGGTTCGGTGATACTAAAAGCATCACTAAAACCCACCACATACAAACACCCAAAGTTCGGCTCTCTCGCTTACCGAACGAAGCGCAGTAACAAATTGCTACTACTCGGACGTCGATTTTCTGCGAGAGTGTGACCGGCTCGCGGCTGTAGACAGATAACTGTCAACAGTATGATCCTACCACTAATAATTGGGATAATAATAGGAAGATGATGATGATAATGAATAGTCTTTTAGAGACCTGTCTTACAGTGAACGTCTATAGGATGACGCCGGGATGAACAACTTCAAAAGATATGAAAAACATGGCATGTTTTGGAACACGAGACTTTTACGCAGCAGTCTATTGATCTTATTATTAAGCTTTTTCTGTTTATTTGAATTGGATTGACATATTACTGGTGTGTTTTCCGTGTGGTAACGGAGTAAGGATACATTTCAACATCACCTTTCTTGCCCGTGGGTCTTGTAAAAGACGACTAAGGGATTATATATGCATATAGCATATAGTTGTTGGAAAAGAGGAAAGACCATCATTATATAGTAGGTCAATTGCTCTCCTACTGGGCAGAAGGCTCAAGCCCAACAGTGGGACGTGTTTGATCTGCGACATTACTAGTGTAAGCGCTTAGTTATTATAAAGATAACTGCAAATAGTCAATATGATCACATATCATCCAGGATTTATTTTCAATAAGCAGAATTTCAACGAAATATGTCACGTTCGGGGAAAAATTGAGCCAAATTCAGGAACTAATAGCAACCGCTGTCAATCACACAACTTCAAGAGTTTGGAGCTTAAGTTGTTATGGATAATAAATTGGTTATTATGTCGTCCATAAAATATAGTAAAATAGTAAAAAATTACACAGGTGGCGTAGTGGTTAAGATGCCGACCTACCGTGTCAGTGTCGTGAGTTCGAATCCCATACAGGACAACACTTTGTGCGATCCACAAATTGTTGTTCTGACTCTGGATGTTATTTTGTATCCGTTAATTATTATGTTTGTGAAGTCCCCCGCAATTCAAGGATTAAGGCACCAATAACTACGACGAATGCACGGCGCTGCTCTGCCCACGCGGGACACACCTTGAGTGTGTACTGCGACTAAAATGTTAAAACTTTTGAAAAACCTTGATTAATCAGTAGCCTAACTTAAAACTAATTTCTCAGTTAAGTGTATGATGATTTTTTCTCCGTTTTGTAACGTTTCTTATAACATGCATTAAGGTAGAAAATGTGGTGCTAATTCACTTCCAGGCAATGTCTTAAATAGATATAAAATAACAAAAGAAAATAATAAATATAGCAGTGTTTACATAGAAGTAAATGCCAATTAATTTCAACTCGTGTCTAAATATTATTTTATCAGAAAGGTGCTGAAAATCGAAGTAACATTATAATTTCATCAAATCAAGACTGTTCAATTTTATTGGATATAATTTCAATTATGTTTGTTTCTCTGCATTAAAATAGACGTAACATAAAACGAAATTGATGTCCCAGAGGGAGGCTAACTTTTTGATTATTTATACAAATAGCGATATCAGTCGCTTGTCCAGTAACCAAATTGTTGTTTTTTGTTTTTCTTGTTTCTTTCAGCTCGTATGCTCCTATTATCTGCTTATGTTTAAAGCTTTTCTCTTACGAGTGCGATGACTACAGGAAAGGAAGGGGGTATATAAAATATACTATTGGTATATATATTCACACTTCACGTGTCATTTATTTGCTGGCTTTTGTTACAAATGTTTTTAACCCTCGATACAAAAGAGTATCATAAGTTTAACGTGTCTGTGTGAGTGTTTCTCCGTAGACAGTCTGTAGTTGTTTGTCTAACTACAGAGTTATCGTAGCTTCTAAACGAATGGACCGATAATAAAATGTTTTTATTATTATTTGAAAATTGAAATGATCGAAATAGTTCTTAGCCACAACATATAAATATCTATGCCGTTGTTCTTTCATCTCTTTTTTTTTAACTGCCCTAAGAATTTTGGATACATAATGGGTATTTGCTTAATCTCTGTAGTAGTGGCAACGGATACTACTAACCCTTACATTACTTGTGGGTGTCGTAGAAGACGACTAAGAGATTGACATCGACCCGGGGCAACTCCATCTGATACCGAATGGTTAATGATAACGTTCCCAATCAGAGTTGACATGAGGCAGGCGGCCAGTTATAAAACTATTACCAAAACTTTTGGGATGTGAAACGTGATAATAAATGAATCCATCCATCAACCTATAGACATTCACTATTGAACATAAACCTCCCCACGTGAATGCCACTCGAAACAGTCCTGTGCCACTTGCATCCAACGGTTCCCTGCGACTTTGAAGATGTCAACAGTCCACCTAGTAGGGGATCGTTCTACGTTGCGTCGTCCGATTCAATCAAATGGAACTGCGATAAAATGCGTAAAAATAGTTTTATTTACAAATGATAATATTCCAAATACGAATGATAATATTCCATTACTGAAATCTTGGTAAATTGTTCGTGAATTCAATGATTGAATATGTCATCACAATCTGTGCTGCGGATGTTATGGACAAACAAATAGCATGTAATCAATGGTATTATTTGTATGTCGCACTGCATATTGTTGATTAAATTAATGTTTGTTTTGTGACAATACAAAATAACTATTGTGAGATAATTGTGAACTGCAACTAATATTCGTATTTGCATGATTTTTATTTACGAGATATTGTTGCGAATTGAACATTGTCGTTTATTAAGTAGCAATAACAGACCTACAATTTTTATTTAACTTTGTCAATACACAACATATCTTCCGTGGAGTGACGGAGTAAAAATGCAATTCACCACTCCCCATCTCGCCCGATCTTATTTTATAGTATATATTTAATAATATATACTATAAAATAAGAGTGCACATTGAATCAAACCCTATAGTCCATAAAATATAGCTTGATCTCTGTGACAGATGTCAACGAAACCAACGAAGTAAGTTTGAACGAGCGACATGGTTACAATTTTATTTTGTATCACATATATTTTCATTCTTTTCGTGCCAGTTTTATTACAACTGAAGTGCAATCCATACTAATATTATAAATGCAAAAGTAAGGATGTTTGTTTGTTTGTAACGCTTTCACGCTTAAACCACAGAACCGATTTCAAAAATTCTTTCACCAATGGCAAGCTGTAATATCAGGGAGTAACATAGGCTATATTTTATCCCGGTATACCCACAGGAACGGGAACTACGCGGGTTTAAGCGACTGAAACCGAAGCGAAGCGAGGGTGGGTTGCTAGTATATTATAAATATAAAAATATTATTATTCATACCTAAATTTAACCTCGTAAGTATTGAAATACCTAGAAAACATTTTATAGAAAAATGACGCTTACACACGTACAAGCTCATACTGGACTGAAAATAAAAAAAGAGATGGGACAGTCGATATACGTAAATCGATAACCGATCTTCATTAAATTATTCATAAAAGAAATAAATCCAATACAGTACCTATATAAAACTTTCAACATATTTTTTTTTACAATTACAGATAGTTACATACATACAGAACAGATAGTTGCATTATAAAGTACATACATTTAATTAATTAAACATTAAAAAACGACTTTTTGTCTCAGAGTAAATTATAATATTATGTACGCATTATTGTCAATAAACTAAACATATTTATTAATAAAACAGTCGCAATTGATCGATTGATCTAACGGCTGTCCCTATTTTGGCACAAAATGATAAATGTTCTAGCAGGAACGCCCCAGTTATGACTATAGTGACGTAGACCGAAATTGTACTCCTCTTGAATAATTAAAACAGTCAAAATATAGTTTTTATTTGAAATAAAGTCAAAAAGATTTTCATTGATTGTATTCAATTATAATAGAAAATCACAATTATAAAAATAAAGAGTATTATCGACAAAAAACTACGGACTTCATCGTAAGCGTGACAGCACTAGGGACAACTGTCACAGAGATCAAGCTATATTTTATGGACTATAGTAATTGGAGTGAAAGCAAGATGAAGACGTAGATGATTTTAAGTCAATATTCTTCCTAAATATTCAATCTTTGATGGAATAAAACGTAGTCTTCGATATTGGGTTGGTCATAACTAAAACATTGCGTCATCTGTGGTATTTAAACTTCGTCTCAGTATGATTTAATTGTAAGCTTACCCTTCATATTCTCTGTAACTTTGCTTGCCCCTCCTATTATATGAATTATGGAGCTCGCAATTAATAACTCTCTATAGTCAGTGAAACTTCTCTTATTTTTAGTGTTATTCATAGTAATTCTTTTTTATCTTGTAGAGTAGGTAGATATTAGAGGCATTATCACCATCTCAACTCATATATGACTCACTGCTAGGGTCGTGCCTTCTCCTTTCATTGTACATAATTATCAAAAATATTATGAAATAAGTACAGTGAAAGTAGAATATATATTGCGTCGACCTCAAATAATTGAGATAAGACTTAAATAATTATGATAATAATTAATAAAAATTTCTAAATTAAATTCAATATCTTTGTGTGGTGATTAGGGATGTGTCTTGGAGGGAAAATAATCGATTTTTTGTTCTTTAATATAAATCGATTATAAAATAATCGATTAATTAAAAATAAATAATGGATTATAAAATAATCGACTTTTTCTCCCAACAGGATTATGATGACCTTTTGTTTATTTTTTAGGAAATGTGTGCTTTATTTTTTAATATAGTATGAAACACTGCACGCAGTTTCGCGATGACCTTTTTTTTAGGAAATGTGGCAGTGATATAATCAATTAATTTCGATCGAATTTCCAATAATAAAAAATGGATTATTAATCAATTTTTTTTATTGTAATAATCGATTGTAAAAATCTATTATTACAATTAAATAATCGATTATTACAAAAATCGATTATTTTTTCACATCCCTAGTGGTGATGGAATAAGTATACAATTCGCCACTGTAATCTTGCCCATGTAACATACATATAACATCAAGAGAACGAAAACACGAAATAAAACCCTGTACTAACCTGTCTAAACAGTGTGATGAAGTAGGTCAATTTTCCTTCTATCATGGAAGAGGCTCAAGCCTAATAGTGTGACGAAATGAGCTGTGATAATGACGTACCACTGCGCCCTCTGTATTCTTACTCAGATTTGCCTGTAAAACCTATAATGAAAGATACGAATAAAAATATGTATACTATATGGTTTTTTTTTTTGGGGTGGGCTGCGGTCGGCGCACTCCTCGCACGCACACCCGCAACCCACCCGAACACTACATCGTCTTCGTCGTTGGGCCGACCACCGGAGCAGGGTTACTTGTCATCAGTGGTCTCCCATCGACGACGTCCCCCCCCTAGGGGAGGACGTCGGTCTTTCTTCACGCGGTCGGCCTCTCGGCGGGTGACGGACTAACTCCCCGGTCACGTCACCCGCGGCCTCGGCTAGGGCGGCATGAGGCGCAAGTACTCGCGCCTACGCCGCCCCAGTCGCCGGCGGCGGATCACCTCATCGAGGCTGCGCTCCTCGCGCAGGCGATCCGCCGCCTCCTTCCGCGAGATCACTGCCTCACAGAAGGCTGCGACCGCGTCCCAGTTCCTGACGCTGCCGTCCATCGCCCTGGCGATAGTCGGCAGCGCCAGGTCGACACCGATGATTGCGATGAGTTCACGGCGCTGCGCTGCCCAAGCGTCACAGACCTCGAGCGTATGCTGCGCCGTGATAAATATATAAATAAATATACATAGCACAGCCAAGCATATATAGTATAAATATGTATACTATATGGCAGCTAGGGATGTTATGAAGCTCCGTAACTGTAACCCAAATTATCGGATATCCAAAATGAAAATATAAACGAAACCGATATAAAAGTTTTGGATATTTTCCAATAGGGTCGGTATCTGTATGAGGCAGGTTATGACAGGTTTTCTATGAACCAGCCGAGCTGACAGACCAAACATAAGTGTCTCTAAATACTAAAGTGATTACCAAAATTACCTAAATCACAACTCCTTAAAAAAATCAATATCCTTAACCGAAACTGTACAGATGACGTAGTGGTTAAGATACCGAATTACCATGCCAGTGTCATTCGAATTTGTGCTAAAATCCCCCACAAGGATTATTTCCTTAGCGCAGGGTGTGTTGTCTTTTAAAACAAAAAAAGAATAATAGGTAAAATTGAAAATTTTGCATAACCTCCGATACAAAATAAAATAATACAAAAAATAAATTATCACGTTCTATGAAGCACCTAATCGAGTAATCATACGCCATTACATCACTTTGGAAAAGAGCTAATATTCTTACACTGCTGGACCGATTTTAACCAAACATAGCTAAGAACCACCGCCAGGAATCTGGCTTTCAAATAAATAAAACGCATTGTAATTCGTCCATCTGTTTGAGCGCTACGATGCACACAAACAGACAGACAGACATCGACATCAAACTTATAACACCCCTCTTTTTCCATCAGGGGTTAAAAATATCCGAAACCGTCGGATAATCCAAAATAATTACATCCGTAACCATAACCGATATAACGTTATCGTAATATCCGTAACCGTATCCAAAACTTTATATCCATAACATCCCTACTATATACTTCATCATCATCATCATCATCATCGCAGCACACATATGTACGTCCCACTGTTGTGCTCGGGCCTCTTCCACAATGGGAGGGAATTTGACCTACTATACCATGCTGATCAGACATGTTGATATAGGGTTTCGTTTCAAGTTTTCCTTCTGTTGCACAGATCGTATATGCATATTACATCCCTTAGTCGTCTTTTACGACATCCACGGGTAAGATAGGGAGTGGAGAATTGTATTCTTACTCCGTCACCACACGGAAACGTGCTATATGCTTATAGGCATTTATCTCAATGACTGATAAATAAGCTTAACGATACGGCAAATACTATCTACAAAACATGAATAATGAATATTTAAAAAGGGATATTAGGTGTTATCAAAATGTACTTACAAGCGAACATTACATTTGTAACGAATGTTTTAAACACACATTTGGCTTCCAGTGTCGAGTTATCGTTTTGTCTCCCCTCACACATTATTTTTACGTTCCTGGTCGTCTTTATCATTTTCTAAGCGTATAATATCATGTCTACGCAATGATTTAAATTGTTTAATATCAGTAATATTTCGAAGAAATCCTGTCATGCATAAGACAATTCATTTTATTATAACTTCACTCATCATTTCGGCTCATATACGTCCCACTGTTGGGCTCAAGCCTCCTCCACAATGGGAGGGAAATTGACCTTACTATACCATGCTGGTCAGACAGGTTGGTATAGTGTTCTGTTTCGAGTTTTTCTTCTCTTGCATAGCTGTTATATGCATATTTAATCCCTTAGTCGTTTTTTATGATATCCACGGGTAAGATAGGAAGTGGTGAAGAGTATACTTACTCCGTCACTATACAGATAATTTTATAGAAGAAAGAAAGAAAAATAGTTTATTACTCCCTCGCAGGGGGATACATATTTGTGTAACTTAATTTACATTTTGAATAAGTGTAAGAGCTGAGTTCCCACCCGCAAGCGAGTAAAAAGGTCAAAAGGTCGCTACTCAGCTTAATGTTGTGGTAACACCACAACGCTGTTTTTCAGTAGTGACCTGCTGTGTAACGATTGTCAGTAAACTCAACGTAAACTATTGGTTAATAACATAATTACAAGTTAAGAATGAACTAAAAAAATATTGTACATGTTAGTAACACTTGCACAGAGTAACAAAAATAGAAATAATAAAAATTTACAAAAACACTAAGAACTTAAATTATTTACATTAAAAAGAAAAAGAGAAAAAAAAAAGGAAAAAAAAAGAAAAAAATATTATTTATTATGTACATATGTAAATTTGTATCATCATCTCGGCCCACATACATCCCACTGCTGGGCTCGAGCCTCCTCCGCAATAGGAAGGAAATTGACCTACTAAACCATATTGGTCAGACAGATTGGTGTAGAGTTTTGTTCATTAGTAAAGTTTTCTCTATTTCCTAACTCACTAAAATCTGATCATCAGCGTCATCATCTCAGTTCATATGAGCCCTATTTCTAGGCTCAAGCCTCCTCTACAATAGGAGGGAAACTGACAGAAGATCGTCGGACCAACGGGGTATATAGTAAACGAATTGCTATGGCTTTTTATTTTTCATCATCATCACAGCCCACATACGTCCCACTTAGGCTCAGGCCTCCACCACAATGGTAGAATGGTGGAATTTGACCTACTATACCATGCTGGTCAGACATGTTGGTATGGAGTTTCATTTCGAGTTGTCCTTCTCTTGCACAGATTATGTGCATATTATATCCTATAGTCGACTTTTACAACATCTACAGGCAAGATAGGGAGTGGTGAATTGTTATATTACTCCGTCACCACACGAAAAATTATATACATATTTATTTTTAACTAGCAACCTGCCCTTGCTTCGCTTCGGTTTTAGTCGTTTTACCCGGGTAGTTCCCGTTCCCGTGGGAATACCGGGATAAAATATAGCCTAGGTTGCTCCCTGATATTATAGCTTTCCATTGGTGAAAGAATTTTTGAAATTGGTCCAGCCGTTTTGAAGATTACCCGGAACAAACAGACAGACAGACAAAAATTTTTTAATTGCTATTTTAGGCATAGGTGTCGTGCAAATAACCGTGTGAGCATGAAAAAGCCTATTATTTTGACATTACAAACAGACACTCCAATTTTATTTATTGGTATAGACTAGCAACCCGCCCTCGCTTCGCTTCGGTTATAGGTTATAGTCGTTTTACCCGCGTAGTTCGCGTTCCCGTGGGAATACCGGGATAAAATATAGCTTAGTTTACGCCCTGATATTATAGCTTTAAATTGGTGAAAGAATTTTTGAAATCGGTCCAGCCGTATTGAAGATTACCCGGAACAAACAGACAGACAGACAGACAAAATTTTTTTAATCGCTATTTTAGGCATAGGTGTCGTGCAAATAACCGTATGAGCATGAAAAAAGCCTATTATTTTGACATTACAAACAGACACTCCAATTTTATTTATTGGTATAGATTAATATTTTATTTTATAATATTATTCTAAAAGGAAGAATATAAAATTATGTAAAAAAACCTTAAGAGCCTAGCTACAATAGACTAAATTTTATACAGCAAATACGGTCTGTAGAATACAACGGCCGGCAATATGCCCAAATGTTTGCCGCATTGTCTCGTGGGTACTACTCTATTTCTTTTTACTTTAAACATAAAATAAATAGTATAGATTCTATAGCCCTAAAGGAGGTTTCTAAGTTTTAGATAAAAGCTAGCTATTATGAATGACTAAAAAAATCTTTTTAAATCCAGCAAATGGACTGAAAATTTGCACAATGATTTTTTAATCGACAAATTTTAGTTCACGATGGATGTCATAATTTTATGTGTGTACTAGAGACTGGACTAACAAGTAGCCAAATGATTACTCACATTTAAAAGAACACATTAGTATATCGTACTCGTACTCGTACGTAAACATAGTTTTATTTCAAATATGTAATAGTTACTCATGTAAACATCAAAAATCATTAAAGATATGAGCTCAGGTACCGTAACCTTATCTTCGAACTCCTCCTAAACGGCTGGACCGATGTTGATGAATTTTTTATGTGTGTTCAAGGGGATTCGAGAATGGTTTAGATTCGATTCACAAATGGACCCGGTAGGTGGCGCTACTGTCAATTTCAAGGAGAATTCCTTTTATTTTATTTGAACAGAACAACGTCTGTTGGTTCAGCTAGTCTTTATATACCGACCACTGACATCAAATCACCCTGCTCCGGTGGTCGGTCCAACGACGAAGGCGACGTGTCACGGGTGGGTAACGGGTGTGCGTGCTTACGACCCTCTATCGTCCCGGACGGAGCGGAGCGAGGAGTGCACCGACCGTAACACACCCAAAAAAAAAAGGAAAGCTAGTCTTTATATATTACTAGCAACCCACCCTCGTTTCGCTTCGGTTTCAGTTGCCTTATCTGCGTAATTCCCGTTCCCGTGGGAATACCGGGATAAAATATAGCCTATGTTACTCCCTGATATTATAGCTTTCCATTGGTAAAAGAATTTTTGAAATCAGTTCGGTGGTTTAAGCGTGAAAGCGTAACAAACAAATAAACAAACAAACTTACTTTCGCATTTATAATATTAGTAAGGATAATACAAGTATTACTTCTGTAAAAACTAGAGTAAGTGAACATTTCTCTGTTTATGGGGGTGTCAGTGGTAGCATTCTTTAGTATAAGTATTCTGTATTTCTTTTTCATTTCTTCGATCTTTGCGTTTGAGTATGCGACTGGTTTCTCCTCACTGTCGACTGATGAATTTCTCCTAATGTAATAAGTTATCTATCTGTAAGAACCTATAATTGGCTATCTGTTGTTATTCTGCTGTAATATATTATATGTAGGTAAGCTGTTGGTTCTGCTTTAAATAAATAAATAAAATATATAAATTTGATGGATGGATGTCACTGAATTCCTCCTAAACGGCTGGACCGATTTTAATGATTTTTTTTTTGTGTATGTTCCAGAGGATTCGAGAATGGTTTAGATTCACAATTGGACACGGTAGGTGGGGCTGCTGTCGATTTCATGGAGAATTCCTTTTATTTTATTTGAACAGAACAACGTCTGTTAGGTCTAGTATTATGCAAATATTCTCCTATAGGCAAGCAAGGAGTGACGACACTGACATTCTTATCCCATCACCACGCCTAAATAAATAAATTATACCGGCAATCAACTGTCATCACTTAGTGCTATGGCGTTCTAAAATGGTAATAAACCCACTGAAATCAATAAACCGGTTGCAGTGGTTCGAAAAATAGATAGGTAGTATTCGGCAGGTTATGGGACTCCGCGCTGGTTTGTTGTTCTACAGCCTATAAAAAATGGAATTAATAAATATATCAAAGAAGCCAAACCAAAGAATATGAAGATGAGGCTAAAAAGCCATGCCCTTAGTCAAATTGTACGACACTTGCGACAGTAAAATTTTTTGTTTTTTTTTTTATGAAACCGCGGTATTAAACACAGTAGTTAAACTTTTTTTCGCATAAAAAAAAAATAGGAACATTTACATTAAACACTGATAAAAACAAACAAATAGCGTGAAGCACTGGCACAAATGAGTAAATAGTCTATACACTATACGGTCAGCTGATGCGAACCATAGGCGCCGCCATATTGGCCTGCTCTGTCGAGCGCCTTTCACTTTGCCGCTACTCCACGGTCGACCGTCACGCAATATGCAATAGATGGCCGAAAAAGTTTGAGGCGATGTAATAAAAGTTTCACTTTAAAATAAACACATTAAAGTCTCAACAGAGGATCAAACACTCATGGATAAAATATTATGGCCAAGTATAGCAGACTCTTATGGTAAGCGAACGCCAAGGCTTATGAATATTAATTTTGATGTATACTAACTTTTGAAAATAATGCGATCAAATGAACTTGGAAACATGCGCATATAAAATTTATATATTAAACAGCTATTGAATCGGGACAGTGCATAATAATAATTCTGCCAAAACGCAGCATGAAATGAGAAGATCATTTGTAATCAATATACAAAGGCACAGATGGCGTGGTAATTTAAGTAGCCACCACCCAGATGTACCTTATGTGTTATCATCATTAAAGCTCATACGCGTCCCTCTACTGGGCTCGAGCCTCGTGCGCAATGGGAGGAAAATTTAACGATGGTGTTTATTCGATCAGCTAGTATTATACTTAATAAGCTTTCGTTCAAGAGAGTATTTAAACACCCTTTTCTGGGAAACGTGTTATGGTTCTTCTCCTACTTACGTTACGTCTAATGCGTTAAAAGTTTACACATTTGATAACGTTGATTTGCCAGCTCCATCAAATAAATACATATAGTTTCAAATCATCATTTGTCGTAAATATATAGCTGTGTGGTAGCGGCTTCGAATACTACCAACCCTTGCTTTGCTCGTGGGTGTCGTAAAAGACGACTAAGAGCCCTAGATTGACCTGGACCAACTCCATCTGGTACCACTTGGGTCAACGATTACATTCCCAAGGAGGGTTGACGTCAGGCAGGCGGCCGGTCATAAAAGTCATTGCCGAAACTTTTTGCAATATGTCAAAACAGATGACATATTGCGTCGACCCCAAGTAATTGGGATAAGAGCAAGATGATGATGAATTGTCGTAAATATATGAGCTATATGAGCACTACCGAGCTCGAGCCTCTCATACAATGAAAGGGCATCTCAACTTACTATACCATTCTGATGAGACGGGTTTGTATAGGGTTTTATTTCGAATTTTACTTCACCTGCATAAATATTGTATCGGCTCATATAAGTTGCACTGTTCGGCTCGAGCCTCCTCCACGATATGAGGGAAATTAACCTTACTATACCATGCTGGTCAGACAGGTATGTATAGGGTTTTATTTCGAATTTGCCTTCTCTTGCATAGAAGTTGCTGTTTTATGCATATTATATCCCTTAGTAGTATTTCGCTACTTCCACGAGAAAGATTGGTAAAGAGTGGTAAATTATATTCTTACTCCATCACCACACGGAAAGAATTGCACAAATGATATCTGCATATTATAATCCCATAGGTGTCATTCACGAAACCTAAAAAAAAGGTTCTTGCTCCGTCACCACACGGCAAATATATACATATGTAAAGAGAAACTATAACTTCAATATTATACATTTGTACAGGCGTAGTCTGGGCTAGTGGACTAACGCCGTGTTTGACAGAAGAACCTAAGGTTATAGTTTGAAGTACCTAAAGCCCTTAAGTTCTTAGCCTATTTGATGGGATACCTGCACCGCGCTACCTAAGGTGACAGGTAGATGTGAGATGGATGTTGGGTGGAGGATTGGTAATTCTCACTGCCAGTCAAGCAGACTCACTCGACTGATCAGAACTGACGGCTAAGGGTGTCTTGGCCACAGGGAGATGGAGGTTTGGGTGGAGGATTGGTAACTCTCACTGCCAGTCAAGCAGACTCACTCGACTGATCAGAACTGACGGCTAAGGGTGTCTTGGCCACAGTGAGAGGGATGTAACTGAGAGATGAATAAATTCAAATCTGATTTATTTTACAAAATGTACACCTTATATACTACTTATTGCTAATACACACATATACCATTTTGTGTTAGTGTGTCGTAAGTGTGAAGTGTAACGCAGCGTCTTTTAATCATGTCAGTGCTAATTTTGCACATTTGTATGTTGACATGTTCTACTTGTATGTTGACATGCTCTACTTATGAATTTGCTGCGTTGCATGTTCAATGTGCATTGAACAAAAAAAATCAATTAAAAATAATCTAAAAGGCATGCTATTTGTTGATAAAAAACGGAGGTGTATTTCTTCGTCTGGAGCAAATATGCCGGAGGTGGTTATATGACCTATATACCAAAAGCGTAAACCTGCAGAAGTGGTATTCGGGAGAGCTTGTTTTTATTTTTACTAGATTTAGGCACGTGAACGAAATGGAAATAGTTTTTCACAAATGCGGGTCTTTGTGAATGTTCATGTTCCACTTGTTTTTTCAGATTCATTGATGTGTACTTATATTTAGTTAATGGCTTGCTCAGTATACTATGCCGGAGTATGTCGGTGCTAAATTTAATACTACTGAAGCCTATATCAATTGGAATATCTTGTTTACTGCGTGATTAGATAGATATTAAGGTTAGTATCTATAAACTAAGACCAGATATTTGTCATTTCGCCATAGGAAATAAAATTAATATGTAGTTTCAAATACTAAGCAAAATATTATTTAAGTTAGAAAACTCTAATAAAGATTACATTCTAGGCGAGTTGCAAAAAGAAATGAAGTTATACGGGTTGAATTGACCGAACCAATTAGACTTTTGTTAAGTTCGACATTGCCTTTTGTGCTATTTTTTTCTTGTAGTGGTAGTGATAAAAATATATGTAGTAATATCTTTATGGTTATTATTAAATAGATAACTAGATAGTAACTTGCTCGAAAATTATTGAGGGAGGACTTCATTCGCGTAATATTCATCAAGTTTTAATCCAATATCCATGAAAGGGGTCCATGAAAAATGAAGTTTTGTCCAGCAAGGTCCTCAGATATCCAGTTTACGACGAGCGCCACTCCTTTCCCTACTAATCAGGCAACCCACTGAAAATTCACCCTCTTCACCATGACGAGGATGTTATCCGCGTAACAAATGATCCTCATCCTGGGAGGGAGCTGATCCCGTAGGAGCCAGTCGACCCCGACATTTAACAGTACCTGACCATGACCGTACCCTGAGAGACGCGACACTCCGTCCGATGGTGATGGATGGATGCCCATCACTCCCCTCCCAGAGCACGTGCCTCGAGGTACGCTTCCAACAGACGAAGATACAGAGGCACCTGTGGTAACGGAACGCCTCCTTCAACGTCTCATGTAGGAAAGTGTTGAAGCCTTTTTTTATATTGAGCGGGACTGCCAGAAAGACTTCCTTTTTGTTTCACAAAACTACAACCTCGCAGAAGCCGACAAACGCATTTCAGTTTCTGACGCTATCGGACACTCTCTTGGCGATTCGGCATACACCTTGAGTGTGTGCTGTGTCCTCGTCTCAATTCCAGCGGTGGCAAGATGGGATACTCTCTTCGTCATGACCTTGTACTAGGCCGTGAGCGAAGCAACCATACCCCATAAATACCTGCACCAGAAGGAAGTAAAGGACACCGTGCTGACGACCTAACTATTCCATCAGTACCAGCCGCAAGATCTAGATGGTCCAAATTCCGTACCGAAGTCTCTCCATCCGGACTGCCCAATGGCATGCCATGACGTCACCCCGTGAGATAACCATCCTGCTGAGTGGGACTCTGTCGTCCCCACCCACGTCGCCATCACCCACTGGTAAAGTCCAGCGAGTATCTCCGCCTCCAAGTCTCACGGGTCAGCCAGCCAACAGCCTCCATGGCCATCAGTATCCTCGTATGACCCAGACCGCCATAGCCCGCTGTGATCGCCACAAAAGAGCATTAAGACGGACTCGCCGAACTTCAGCTCTTTTTTTTATTGCCTATGGTGGCAAACGAGCAGGCAGCACATCTGATGGTAAGTGATCCTGCCGCACATGGACCTTTGCAATACCAGGGGCACAGCCAAGCCATTGCCTACCATGAAGAAAATACTCTTCTTAAACCTCGTTTAAAGAAGGATATGAAGACATCGACAGCTTACGAAGAGCCTGCCTCTGTCGACCAATTCCCTGGCTGACTCCACCGGACACTGCCTCAACGCCGCCCGAACATGTTTGATGTAGCCAATCCGGACAGTGTCTTAGACGCACCTGGTTTTCGAGAGAATAACCTCCTGGATAACCTGCATCGTCACGGTGCGACATTTCATACTGAATGTTGTTCTATTCCCACACAGAAAACTTTTTGTGTGATGCACAAATGATGATTCTGAATGGTATTTGTGTCTTTTAATTGTATATTTACAAAGTCCCCTCGGAAGAAGGATTTATTCCTCAGTGCAGGGTCTCGTATTTTAAAAAGTCAAAAAATCTACCAACCTCTGATAAAAAAATATTAGGTGTTACGTACTAAAAACAACGCGTATGAAATGGCAATAAAAAGCAAATCGTGCTAGCGGTAACATATCGCAACGCATTCAGAAGTAACATCCAACTTAATATGAATAAAGACATAAAATCTATAATCTAATTCAAACATTTTATACTTACATCACCGCCTTACTCTGACTCATAAAAATACATAAACTCCTATAAATTTAGCGTCGTCAACGATTTATCTGTCGCTTTTAAGCGATCGAGGAAACGGCAGCATTGTTGCTCGTAAACAGGGCTCATCAAACCAGTTTGGATTATTGGCAACATGCTCAATCGTATAAAGAGAAATTTATAACATGCAAAAGAAATGGTTCTCCGAACAGAGAATCAGTTAATTTTATTCTCGCAGAATTTTCTTCTTCTTGCTAATAATACTAAAGTAATACTAGTTTTCCGTGTGACGAGTTGGAATTCAATTCGGGCAATTCTCCACCCCATTTTTTCCAATAGATATCGTAAAAATGAATAAAAAATGCAACATATTATAATAGAATTTAGAAATTATAATTGAAATTCGAAATAAAATGGTGTAACAATCCGTTTGAAAAGCGTTGTAGATTAAATTCTCCCCACTGTTATCATTGACCAAAAGTATAGTATACCGTAGACCCGTGAACTCGATAAGAATGGCATTAGTAACTAAGATATTCTGACTTGAACAGAATATGAGACTCATAACTTGATTGAATTGCTTTCCGGATAAAAGAAATAGCTTTGTAAGCAGATATTAAAAACAGGACCACAATTACGACCAGTATTGTATTGCATTGTGATTTTCCGTGTGATGACGGATTAACAATAGGTATAATTCACCACCTTGGTCGTGGTCATCGTAAAGGACGACTATAGAATTGTAATATAAAAATAACATCGGTGCAAGAGAAGACAAATTCGAAATACCATGTAGAGGAGACTTCAGCCCAATAGTAGTCATAGCTCATATAAGTCCCCTATATGAGCTATGAAGATAATGAATTGCATGGCAACTGTTATAAAATAGAATATATACCTATTTCGAACCTGAGCTATAAGTAGATATCACTCAAGAGAATATGAGACTTAGGTGGTAGAAGAAGAATTTATGATATACACACTTGCCCTGTCAATTACAACAATTGGGTGAGCGGGAGAACCGGAGGCCTTGGAATCTTAACGACAGGCAGCGACTTGAATGCGCCCCTAAAATTGCAAAAATTTGGGCGACCTCCCTGCTCGTCTACCATCAAAAACAATAAAAAATAGTTTTCTTCATTCGTTACTATACATATCGCCACTAATATAAAGATTATTGTTTTAGATATTTACTCAGACTTTTTTAAAAATGTTTAACATGAATAATACGAAAACGACCGAAGGTCTGCTTGTCAAGTGATATCGTTAAGTTACCTAATCGGATGTCTGGAGCATAATCGATTTGTCGAATGGATTTATCGTAATAAACGATGTCTCAAATACAAATTTGCATTGATAAAACGTTTCATTTAAAAAGAATCGATGGAAAAAATAGCGTTGTGATGGATGATTCTGCCAACGACGTCGGTACTTCGATTAAATTTGATGAAATGCGATACAGAAATAAAAATATACTGACATTTTTACTGACTCACTCTTAACAACGCTTTACTTTAATTAATTAGAAAGAAAACATTTCTTTTTATCATAGGCTCCATATGAATAGTACTATGCTTTGGATGCAATATTTTTCTTGGTTACTATTGGGTACTCTCATTATTTTGTGCCCCTAATGACTTTAAATACAAAATTGTATAATTCATTAATTGATTAGTTTCATATACATAAAATAGCATTATTTTCAACTATTTCTTCTGCATATGGTGACGGAATAAAAGTAAAATTCATCATCCCAATCCAAAGAGGGTTGACCTCAGGCAACCGACCAGTCACAAACTTTTGTTAAAGCAGCTTTTAGGCAAGTTAAAAGGACATAAGTAAAACAACATCCAAAAAAACCCGTGTGGTCATGGACTAAGAATATAATTCACCACCCCGTTTCTTGCCCGTGGGTGTCGTAAAAGACAAATAAGAATGTAATTTGCAGATAACATTAATGCATAGGAAGCAAAACTCGAAATAAAACTATGTCAACACGTCTGACTAGCGTGGTCAAATACCCTCTTATAAAGTTCGAGACCAATAGTGGGATATATATGGACAGATGAAATTTAAAAATATTACCACAGAAGAAGAATATTTCTAAATGAAACCCAATTGCAATATTACAATTAGTCAACTTATATGCAACTAGCAACCCGCCCTCGCTTCGCCTCGGTTACAGCCGCCTACCCCCGTATTGCCGTTCCCGTGGGAATATCGGGATACAATATAGCCTATCTTACTCCCTGATATTATAGCTTACCATTGGTGAATGAATTCTTGAAATGGGTTCAGTGGTTTAAGCGTGAAAGCGTAACAAGCAAATAAACTTACATTCCCATTTATAATATTAGTAAGTATGTAAGTTACAAAAAAGTAAAACAAATACACCATCAAACCATTAAATTATAAAATGTGAAACAAAGTCGCCAAGAGACCATGTATTTACATTAAATATGATACGACGTTGTCCAAACTGTAATAACAAAATAATGTAAGTGAAGGCTGATGGCCAAGAGGGACAGGATGCACCTGTCCCTCTTGGCTACGTCTGAATACTAAATACTTTATTTTGTATCCATATATGTTGTATACACGCATGTATCCATGCCGTAATTACACTTAAATGTTTTATTACCTACCTTATCCGAAAATTGAGACCGAAGCGGCAAAGGAAATTACCTCATAATTATCTTAATAATGACCTTTAATGATTATTTAATTTCTTTTATTTTCAAAATAATATTCTTACTAATGATATACAGTAATTTAGATAAATAACAAAATAGATAAAAAAATAAAATTTGTTACTGCCATTTATTTCGGATAATCTCTGTGTCAATTTGGGCGCGAATATTATTAGCAAGTAACTAACTTAATGTCATTAAAAATATTAAGGTACCTTATAAAATAATTTAAACCATTATAATTTTATTAACAACTAGCAACCCGCCCTCGCTTGGCTTTAGTCCGCTTCAGTCGCCTACCTGCACAGTTCCGTTCCCGTGGGGATACTAGGATAAAGTATAGCCTAAGTTACTCCTTACATAAACAGCTACCTGGCAGTAAAATATTATCAAAATCAGTTTGAAGATTACCTCAAACAAACACAGAGAAAAATTTTCAGACTGGTTTTTAGGCATAGCTGTCGTGCAAATAACCGTGTAAACATGAAAAAAGCCCAGTATTTATTAGCATTACAAATACACACTTCAATTTTATTTGTTTAGATTTACACTCAGATAAGGAAACAATTTATATTCATATTACACTTTTCATAGAAATCCATAAACTTATCTTTCTCATATGTATGGCACTTTTGGGCATGACTTTTCTTAAAATGATAAACCCATTTCGAGAAAGACCATGCCCACAAATGTCTGCTGTGTAGATGAGTTGGAATATGCCTTTCTATCGAGTTTTTTGGTCTTAAAAGGATATTATCTGCTTAGATACCAAATGAAGGTAGGTAGTTTTAAGTGGAGTCCGGATATCAATGACTTCTTTTTTATTATAAGATGCACGCAAACGCGGATTTAGTTATTTTTCTACTAGACTAGTTAATCTTTATGGCGCTAAATAATACCACTATCATACTTAATGTTGCCATCTATTATTTCGATTAGGTCCCTATAACACCTTTGACAATCAATTCGAGAAAAAAAAGTAAGTCGTTACAGAAATTCTTACTCTTATCAATTCAAATCTTGACAGGATAAATACAATAGTACAATGGTAAGAAAGAAAGTAACAGTTACATAAGTTAACCAGCTACGGTGAGTGTGCCCCAATTTTTGTACAATCGTAAACCCCTAAGATTTACTGAATGGTCAGAGTTTTAACGAGCTTCTGTCCTCCGCCCGACCCTCCTCGACGAAATATAGTTTTACGACAATCGCTAGTAAGCCATTAAACAATTTTAACCGGCCGCATACTGCTTACAATATTTATGTTTTGGACCTTTTTATCACTTTGTGTGAAAGGAACTGGAATGCCTAATTAATTAAATTTAATACATTTTACTGTTGAATATTCAATTTCAACTTTTTAATAGCTATTATAATTTAAGACCTACACTTAAAATAATATGTTTATTACAGTTTTTTATTTAATCAACGAAATTCTGTATTATGCATGGACCGTCTCTAGTTTGGTAGGAAGAAGGGTCTATCAACCCAATGAGACGCATAGGACTTTGTTTAGGTACTACTAAGCTCTAGCCTCCTTGGTTTCGGGAGCATTTCCGCAGGCTCGTTCCGCGGCTCGTCGGCGCGGCGTCCGCCCTATCCTGGCTTATGCCAAATGTGGGCGGACCGAGCGCTACGTGTCGACGGCTGTACGCGGGGGTCATCCGGTCGATGGCCCTGTACGGCACACCGGTGTGGGCGGGGTCCCTGACCGCCCGACTCAGGGCTCTTCTGTGACGACCACAGAGGACCATGGCGATCAGGACCATATGCGAATACCGCACGGTGGCGACGGACGCAGCGTGCCTGTCGGCTGGGACTCCCCCGTGGGACCTGGAGGCGGAAATGCTCGCCGATTTATATCGGTGGGTGTCAGGGGTGCGAGCGGGGGGCGGTGTGGTCTCTTTGAGGGAGCTCACCGCCTGGTGCCTCGACGCCCGCTGAGACGTCATTGCCCGTTGGGCAGTCCGGCTGGAGAGGCCTCGGTTCGGGGTGCGGACTATGCAGGCCTTCCGGCCGGTGCTGATCAGTGGCTAAAACGGCGGCACGGGGTGCTCTCCTTCCGACTGGTGCAGGTTTTGACGGGGCATGGATGCTTCGCCAAATACCTGTACACGGTCGCTAGGAGGGAGAGTACACCGTCCTGCCAGCACTGCGACTGCGACGAGGACACGGCGCAGCATACGCTCGAGGTTTGTGGCGCCTGGGCAGAGCAGCGTCGTGAACTCGTCCCAATCATCGATGCGTTTCGTCGACGACGCGAGGCGCCGGCGGCGTAGGCGCGATTATCTGCGCCTGATGCCGCTCTAGCCGAGACCGCGGGTGACTGGAGCGAGGAGTTAGTCCGTCACCCGCCGAGAGGCTAACTGCATGAAAAAAGACCGACGTCCTCCCCGACGGGGGGACGTCGGTCGATGGGAGGGTACTCCTCAGGGGCTATTCCATCGGGCCGACCACTGACGACAAGTAACCCTGCTCCAGTGGTCGGTCCAACGACGAAGCGAGTGAGAGTGGGTTGCGAGTGTGAGTGCTTACGCCCCTCCGTCGCTCCGGACGGAGTGGTGCGAAGAGTGCGCCGACCGCAACCCACCTCAAATAAAAGCTCTAGCCTCCTTTATAGTGGGGAACAAATTGACCTAGTATACCACACTGGTCAGACGTGTTGGTACTAAGACTTTTATTTCAAGTTGTCCTTCTCTCGAAGTGATGTTATCTGTCCGAGTCCCTTAGTTGTCTTTTTCGATCACCCACGGGAAAGCAAGCGGTTGTCACCATGGTATCCTTACTCCGTCACTTATTTAGATTAAAGCTATGTATTTGATGAGCACGCAACACATTTATTATTTGCTTGTGCAAACCTAGATTGAAATCCAGGATACTACAACCCTAGTGGGAAACTTATACTTGACTAATGAAGCACTCAAGTTTAGTTAAAGAAAGGAATCCACCAGGACGAGCCAAGCGAAGCATAAGGGCACTCTTAGTTTTCTCGAAGCGTTTCGTAGTTTTTTTAAACCCTCATAACTTGAGTTTGGATTGTAGAAGATAAACAAAATTCTCTAGATTTGATGTCAATAGTGGGCACTGTTTAATATAATACGTATGGTCTAACTAGATAGTACTTATAATAATTTTTCCTAACATTGTGATATACATATGTAGAACATATTAACACGTTCCCTGCGCCATCATTTTCAAAGAACTTTCAGCTGGTGCTTTGGAGACCTAAAAGATCTTGTAACTAACCTACACTTTGGTGCGTTTGAGACCTAATCAGTCTCCTAAAATACGGTTTTGAAAATAATTTATATACTACTGTGATAATAATTAAATTACTGTGCGTTAGGGACCTAATCCATCTCTAATTGTTTTTTTTTATGTCCTTGAATTGAACTTTACACGTTAGCGCCTCCCGCAAGGAGGGAAAAACACGATTATAGTCAACGCACAATACAAAAGTTCTGCAAGAGATCTGATAGATCTCGTAACGCAACGAACGTGTTAACTCATTGGTAGATCCAACCTCCATGTATTTTACTATTTTAAATATATATTGAAAACACAGGTCTTTGACCAGTGTGTGTTACCAGTGATGACTTACGGCACGAAAACGTGGTCCCTAAATGTAGGCCTCATATCAAGGCTCAAAGTCGCTCAGCGTGCTATGGAGCGGACTATGCTCGGGATTTCTCTGCGAGATAGAATCCGGAATATGGAAATCCGCAGAAGAACGGGTGTAACCGACATAGCCCGAAGAATTAGCACGCTGAAGTGGCAATGGGCAGGCCACATCGCTCGACGAACCGACAACCGCTGGGGAAGAAAGGTTCTCGAGTGGCGACCACGTATCGAACGACGCAGTGTAGGACGGCCCCCCACTAGGTGGACCGATGACCTAGTGAAAGTAGCTGGGCGTCGTTGGATGCAGGCAGCACAGGACCGCTCATTGTGGCGCAACATGAGGGAGGCCTACGACCAGCAGTGGACGGCGATAGGCTGAAATGATGATGATGATGAAATATATATTGAAAACTAGCAAACCCGGCCACGCGTTGCTATAGCTAATGTTTTTGTTATATTACATTTTATTAAACTATTTAAGTGGAACTGTAGGAGAACATCTGTATTTTTTTTACAAATGGCATCTATGTAAAAAAGCAAGTTAAAATCGTATATGACACGTTTGTAGTTTTGACATAGCAGCG
This sequence comes from Lymantria dispar, assembly GCA_032191425.1. NCBI lineage: Eukaryota > Metazoa > Arthropoda > Insecta > Lepidoptera > Erebidae > Lymantria > Lymantria dispar. The sequence goes on from CM063459.1 coordinate 16,274,094, forward strand.
CCATCTATTAATTCATTACTCAATTCAGTCAACAGATATCGCCATCTGTTAAAATCGTTTGGAATTAACAGATAATTGTGAATGTCAAATAATAGTTGTATATACAGGTTGTATCAGGTTATGGGGCAACTGGTCAAAAGGGAGCTAGGCAATGGTGGTAGGAACCCATGAAAAACACTTGAACGAAAAATATCGATTTGTTAAGGAATTAGAGACATGTAAAGTTCTCAATTTTGTCATCGTATTTTCGTGTAAATCCGATTGAAATGTAAAAAGTCAATGATAATTAATACGCAACATATTCATACTCTGTTAAATATTCATTAGAAATTGAATAAATCAATGATTACGTTCGCATAAGCAAGGCAAACTTCGCTTTAAAACAGCTGATCCGCCGATGACCGTTGACGGCTCGCCGTTGTTACCCACGCTCATTGAAGCGTTTGCGCAATTCTAGGTATGAATGAATGAAATTATACTGTCGAAGCTTTACATGCCTACATGTATTCTGTCTGTACATGGCTACATAATACGTAACATTTAAGGCATAGACTCTTAGACACATTTTTTTGAAATCACTATAAGTTTTATATTATATTGTTTTTTGTGTAATGTACATTCTAATTACGATCTATGACCGTTAAACTACAACATACTCGAACAGTTGTCCCATAACCTGATACACCCTGTATGGGTAATACAAATAATTTGCAATAAAATAATATTGCGTCTATAAATTAAGATGTAAGCTATCTTTCAAGTTGGATGAAACTGCACATGGTGTGCAAATTTGATTAAAGTCGGTTAAGTAGTTTAGGAGTCCATCGCGGACAAACAACGTGACAAGTAATTTATATATATTAAGATTTAACAAAAGAAGAAAAAAGGAGTTTAACACAAACTAACAAAGAGCAGTTTTTCTTATCAAGAAATATAAACAGGAGTAAACTAGAATGTATAGACATGTTTCATTGTATAGCTGGTATATTTTAGATTATTGATATTTAAAAAAAAACAGGATTTCCTTACTGATTCACTGATCTTCAAAATTCTAAGAGTACTTACTCCTCAAAGTCCTAAAAACGGCACTCACGGTGCCATAATAGAAAATCTATAGGTACGTACAGCGTACGTATATCAGGTCATATTTCCTCCCATCTTGGAGGAGGTTTGTGTTCAGCAAGGGGGACATATGTTAATTGAGATTAAGCTAGTTCCTTCCGTGTGTTGATGAAGTAAGAATACATTTCTTCACCCCCCTTTGCTTCTCACTGGTGTTGTAAAAGACGACTAAGGGATTACAATATGCAGATAACATCCATGCAAGAGAAAAATCTCCAAATAAAACCCTACGCCTAACCAGGGTGGTATAGTAGGTCAAATTTGTCTTACATTATAGAGGAGGCTCGCGCCCAGCAGGGGGACGGATATTAATTGGGATATAGCTATTTACTAAACAGCTTCTAAAATTAGTCTACTAAGCCTTTATATCATTTTTAAGAAGCATTTGCTGCATTCATTATAAACAATCGCTTACTTATTTGCTTTAGTCTTAGAATAAAACGAAATCAATCATTCTAAGAGATTAATAAATGTTCCGTGTGGTGACAGAGTAAGAATGCAATTCACCGCCCCCCTCTTTTGCCCTCGGATGTCATAAGAGACGAATAAGGGACATAACATGCATATAATGTCTATGTAAGAGAAGGAAAAGTCAAAACTAAACCCCATACCAACACGTTTGATTAGCGTGGTATAGTAGGTCAAATTCGCTCCCATATCAGAGGAGGCCCGAGCGCATCAGTGGGACGTATCTGGGCTGAGATGATAAAGATATTAAAAAAATTCCTTCATAACATGATAATCTATGTCTATTGTTTTAATATAAAAAATATATTGGAATAAGTACATTGCGTATTCAGAATTTATCGCATACTTAGGGTAATGTTACGGAATTTTTTTGTACATTTTTCATATAACATTATCACAGTAGACCGCCGATAACCCTACTGTTTACAAAGAATGCAGAAATTCAGTGGCGACCTTCGACAGATTCTAAAAGGAAACCTTTTTTCGCACGATTTTGTTTGGATGCTAGGAACGGTACTTAGGACATAAATGGTGTTTGGTGTTACGATTACGAAACATAACAAAGACAAACTTATGTGAAATATATGCACCAATAGAAATATACAAAGATAATTATTATAAATAAGATAATTATTTAATCGTGTGGTGATGGAGTGAAGAATGCAATGCTCAACATCGCTTTCTTTACCGTGATTCATTATAAAAGTAAGCTAAGAGATAAAAGCAGATAAAACCACTACAAGAAGAGGAAACATAGAAATAAAACCCTAAACCGTCTGACTAACAAGGTATGTAACAAATGTGGACCGCACTGTGACAGTTGAAGTTGAGTGAGTTACCATTAAAAAATCTCCCAGAAAAATCCCGAGCATTGCTCGCATAACTTTATATTGAATTCATATATTGGGTACGTATCAGTAACGGCAAAGTCGGCTAGCATCATCGCCATTAGATAATCTAAAAATTACTTCATATCTATAACATACCTAACTAATATCGGAAATAATTACGATACACCATTTTACTGAGTTATACCTTTATAATGAGCACGAGAATAGATCTACTCTTGTATGATAAATTAGATTATTAGTAAACCCGACGAATTTCTACCCTCACGTTGACATTATCCAAAATGCTTAACGTTTTCGACAGATGGCAGCCCTCGTAAAATCCAATGAGCAGTGATGTTTGATTGATAAATAATTTGCCGGTGTATAATATACATATACATCGAACGGGTTGGTATAGGGTTTTAATTCAAGTTGTCCTTGTCTTACAAGGAAACAATATCCTATGGCAAATTATGTGATAGAAGTTAGAAGACTACTCATTAGACAATAGGCATATATGTCTAATGCAAATATTTAAGCTAAAGAATACGAATAAAAATTAATACTTTGATTTAATTAAACTAATAATATTTTAATTTAATTTAGATTTAATCTATTCCGTGTGGTGACGGAGTAAGAATACAATTCACCACCCCCTATCTTACCCGTGAGGGATCGTGCGAGACGACTAAGGGATATAAAACGCATATAACATCTATGCAAGAGAAGGAAAATTCGAAATAAAACCCTATACCAACACGTCTGACCAACGTGGTAAAATAGGTCAATTACCCTTCCATTATGGAAGAGGCCCGAGCCCAATAGTGGGACGTATATAGGCTGAGATGATGAAATGATGATGAATCTAGATAATAATATAATATTTTAATCTATATATTATCTTAATATCGCTCTAGTATTGTATTTTTACTCTGTCCCTACATTGAAAATAACTTATTACTCTCTACTAAACGAAGAACAAATACCGTCATTTGATAATGCGTTCATATATCAACATTGCGCACCTGTGGTATTAGCACACAAGTACGGCATATATGCAATTCCCTGTAATCTCACCCGTTTGTCTAAGTGGGTGGTTGCAATGATGCCACCTTACCGCTTTATAATGAGGTCCCTTGGGAGAACTCCTCTTCCACAATACATGTTCTTGTTTTCCGCACATTAATATTATGTCAGCCGACACTACCTGTATTAATAATAATGTGACCGTGTGACCTTTACATTTTATTTCACTTGATTGCATTAGTTAATGATGGACGATAAACAAATAACAGTATTGTTACATCTACGCTGATTTCTTTGTAGAGAGGTTGGAATGCTATCAGCGCAGATACCAGCACCGTGGAGTCCAAGATATTATAAAACAAAGTTAGAATTTTAAAATACTGAAAGTTCATTTTGTAGTTACTTAAAGGGTAACCTTAATATAACGAATTCCTTTACCAACCATTTTTTTAATGGCCTGCAACTGCTCGTAGAAGCTAAAATATACCTTTAAGTTACGAATACTTGCATCAGAATTTTATTTATAATTATACTAGCAGACCCGGCCACGCGTTGTTGTGGCTAAGGTTTTTGTTATATTACATTTTAGTAAACTATTTATGCTATTGAATTGTAGCTTATATGACACGTTTTTGGATTTGACGTAGCAGCGCCATCTATTAATTACTTACTCAAACCAGTCTACAGATATCGCCATCTGTTAAAATCTTTTTTACTTAACAGATAATTGTGAATGTCAAATAATAGACCAATAATAATTTGCAATAAAATAATATTGCGACTATAAATTAAGATGTAAGCTATCCTATCTTTCAAGTTGGATCAAACTGTTGTGCAAATTTGATTAAAATCGGTTAAGTAGTTTAGGAGTCCATCACGGACAAACAACGTGACAGGTAATTTATATATATTAAGATATATATATATATATATATATATATATATATGTATATGTGTATATATATATATATGTGTGTGTATATATATATATATATATATTAGCTAACCCAACAGGCGTTGTTCTGTTCAAATGAAATAAAAGGAATGCCTCTTGAATTCGACAGCAGCGCCACCTACTTTTCTTGTGCGATGTAAATTTCTTGTGTGTACACGTACATACCTACGTAACTTTTAGAAAAAAAAATATCTTTGTTAAAGACAATGAAGTTTATGAAAAATGATTATATTTTTATGTTTTATTTTATTAGACCTCATAAAAAAATCTTATTGCTTGTGTGAAAGAGAGACAGAGAGTGACGCCTATTGTATTTTATTAAGTACTAGGTAAATATCCCTCTGAATATGCTTGACCATTGCATCATCACTCTACATAGATGCATCTCTCAAATGCATATTAGCTTATTCTAACATTGTATAAGAAGACGGCATCGTAATCACACAAATCACTTTTATTTTTAATGTCACTCTTTCTATACTAGTACTATCTACTTTATGCAAATAAATGAACATAAATCCTTTTCTTAAAAAATAATAATTTACTGGTACAATAAACTTCGTTGGCTCACAAAAACATTTTTTTTTTATAAAAGTTACGATAACACCTAGAAGGTATTTTACCATTGTGGAATAATGAATAGTTTGGCCATCTTTTGAAATTACTTGCCATGGTTACGGTACATTTTTTTACAGCGTGGTGTGTTAAAGTCCAAAGATTAACGTTTTCTTCCAAAAAATTAAGGAATAGCCATAACAAACGTATATTTTTTTATGTTATTGTAACATGTCTGGTTTTAATTGTACTTGCGGTCGATAGTGCAGTTATCTGCGCTTCCAACAAAAAATATCCGTTGCCAAAACTAGCCTATTTGTGGTTATAGTACTTCAAAATATCGTACAAGGTCTGATTTTTCACTGTTTTTAGTAATATACTCGTATAAAAAAAAACGTGTGGCGACGGGATAAAATACAAGTGTCGTCAACATCAACGGTGAATACATCACTGACCTTCGAATTGCTGACGATATCGTAGTCATGGCAGAATCCATGGAGGACCTTGGCACTATGCTCAATGACTTCAGCAGGGTATCTCAACTAGTGGGTCTACAAATGAACATGGACAAGACGAAAGGCATGTCTAATGCCCATGTCATTCCTGTACCGGTGCTAGTTGGGAATGCGATTCTCGAAGTTGTGGATGTTTTCCTAGGACAAGCAGTCCAGTTGGGTAGATCCAATTTCGAGAAAGAGGTCAGGCGACGAATCCAACTCGGCTGAGCAGCGTTCGGGAAACTTAACAGGATCTTCTCGTCCAATATTCCGCAGTGTCTGAACACAAAGGTTTATAACCAGTGTGTGTTGCCAGCGATGACTTACGGCGCTGAAGCATGGTCTCTAAATGTCGGCCACATAAAAAAGCTCAAAGTCGCTCAGCGTGCTATGGAGAGGGCTATGCTCGGTATTTCTCTACGTGACAAAATCCGCCACACGGAAATCCGTAGAAGAACGGGTGTAATCGACATAGTCCGCAGAATTGGCACGTTGAAATGGCAATGGGCAGACCACATCGCTCGTCGAACCGACAACCGTTGAGGAAGAAAGGTTCTTGAGTGGCGACCACGAATTGGACGGCGCAGCGTAGGATGATCCCCCCACTAGGTGGACTGACGACATTTTCAAAGTCGAAGGGAACCGTTCCGAGTGGCATTCTCGTGGGGAGGCCTATGTCCAGCAGTGGACGTCTTTAGACTAATGGATGGATAGATGGAAAAAGATTTTTTTTTTCATAGCTGTCATAAAGTCATCTACCACCCACTTACCGTTGGACGTTGAATTTCGGTACAGCCTGTGTATATGTTCTTATGTATATCACCGAACTCCTCCTAAACGGCTGGATCGATGTTGATGAAATTTTTTGTGTGTGTTCAAGGGGATTCGAGAATGGTTTAAAGTCACAATTGGACCCGGTAGGTGGCGCTGCTGTCGATTTTAAGGGGGGAATTCCTTTTATTTTATTTGAACAGAACAACGTCTGTTGGGTCAGCTAGTATATATATATATATATAGAATTCTGATGGAAGTATTCGTAATATAACATTTCGACCTCTATATCACGAACCAACGATTTACCAGCATGGGCTTTACTGCTATTAGTGTAATGACTTCAACATAAGTTTGCTAAGTGTGTGTACCTTTTTTTTATTGTAAACTAGCAATCTGCCCTCGCTTCGCTTCGGTTTCAGTTACCTTGCCCGCTTATTTCCTGTTCCCGTAGAAATACCAGGATAAAATATAACCTATGTTACTTCCTGATTTTATAGCTTTCCATTGGTAAAAGAATGTTTTTAAATGGGTTCGGTGATTTAAGCGTGAAAGTGTAACAAACAAACTTACTTTCGCATTTATAATATTAGTAAAGATAATACAGTAAATAACAATTATGTCCTATAGAATTGGAAAGATCTTATTTGATTTACTGTTTTATAAAAGTGATTTGGTTTTTCATTTTTATCGTGAATATTTAAGTAGTTAATCCTAATATTTGAATAGTACACGCCCAGTAGTGGCATCTATATGACCTGAGATTGTGATGATGATAATCCATCTATCAGACTGCCAAGTAGATAGAATATTGGCATTGCGTCTATAAGTCGCCCCGAAGAGTATTGTCGCCCATTCTCACAGTGACGCCACAAGCAGTTTTTACGATTTCTACAGTAAAGGAGTCGTCACATGGGGGCATTCAAATAGCAGTTTATAATGAATATGCATCATTGACGACATACACACAGTGATATTCCGTTTAGTAACTAAATATCTGCGTGGTGACCGAGTAAGAATACAATTCGCCACCCCCACTCATGCCCGTGGGTGTCCTAAAAAGTCACTAAGGGATATCTCGTGCATAAAACAACTATGCAAGAGAAGATGAACTTGAAATAAATTCGTATACAAACCCGCCTGACTATGACCAGCGTGGTACAGAAGGTCTAATTCCCTCCCAATGTGAAGGAGGCTCGAGCCCAGTAGTGGGACAAATAGGAGCTGTGATGATGATGTGATGAATTAAATATCAACATACATATCATTATCTGTCTATAATAAGTTCTTGGAACAAGCTTCCTCCCCTCCTGTTAATCATCAACATCACAGCTCATATACGTCCCACTGTTGGGCTTGAGTCTACTTCACAATAGGTGTGATATTAACCTACTATACCACGTTGATCATACGTATTGGTATGGTTACATTTCGAGTTTGTCTTCTCTTACAAAAATGTATGCATATAATATCCCTAATTCGTCTTTTACAACAACCAGGGGCAAGAAGGAGGGTGCTGAATTGTATTCTGCGCGTCACCTCGCGTTATGTCTAAACGATTAATAAAGATTGAGTAAAAAAATGCTATTAAGTAAAATATATATGTAAATCACTGATGAAAATATTTTGTTGGCGTATACAGAAACGCATGTTATTGCGATTACATGTTTTGATAACGGCATTGGAATTAATTATACTCCATAACAAAGTGCAAACACGAAGTGTACCTACATTAGAGTACTCTGTGCCGTATTACAACTAATTGCTACATAACACATAGAGTAATAAATGACATGATTTCAGTGCAAGTTTTCGCTCGCGGGCTTTTAATCCACATGCCCAATAGGGTATTATTTTAATGTTAATTGAAAAACTTGTCTATACAAATAAAGGTGTAGTATAAATCACGTATACTGAGTGTTTGATTTCGATTACCACACAGGACAATATATGCATCCAATCATCCAAGGGGAAACGTCGAGAGGAGAGGGTACCCGGGGCGACCGGGGTATTCCGTCAGGCCAACCACTGAAGACAAGTTACTCTGCACTGGTGGTCGGCCCAGTATCCGGAAAAAGGACAATATATGCATAATGCTAGTTTCTTTTCCGTGCCTTTTTTTGGGACGGTTATAATCCGGTCGTTACCTAAAATAATATATCAACCCTCAGACTATCATTTTTGTAAGATAACGGTGTACATGTAGGTATAATTCACAATCACTAATATTATATGTGGGGATCTTAATAATAGACTAAACATCTATACCAATAAATAAAATTGGAGTCTGTTTGTAATGTCAAAATAATAGGCTTTTTCATGCTCACACAGTTATTTGCACGACACCTATGCCTAAAATAGTAATTAAAACATTTTTATATGTCTGTCTGTCTGTCTGTTTGTTCCGGGTAATCTTCAAAACGGCTGGACCGATTTCAAAAATTCTTTCACCAATTTAAAGCTATAATATCAGGGCGTAAACTAGGCTATATTTTATTCCGGTATTCCCACGGGAACTGGAACTACGCGGGTAAAACGACTATAACCTATAATCGAAGCGAAGCGAGGGCGGGTTGCTAGTTAAATATATAATAACTATACAATACGTCATACGTTCAAGTATTACGTAAGCACCAAAGGGGGATGGGGGGTCTTTATTTTTCTAATTTCGGATGACATGGGGGTAGGGGATTCTAGATGATGTTTACGTCATCGGTAGTTATTTACTTTTTTACACAAATGGCAACCCTCACACTTTCTATGCTTGAAAACGAAACGTATTTTCGGGGATTCCCGCAAATAATGCATACGTTTAGGCACTCGCGATTCAGGTTTCATGGACTGAAGACTGTTAATTTGAATTTAATATGTATACCAAAAATTTAGTACCAAAATAAGTTTATAATATTTTTGTCCCTTACTCTATGTTGAATACTGTATCAGTAAAATCTAATATCTATCCTAAATCTATTTTATTATTTTTAAAATTATAATTATAACATTATAATTATAATATAAATAAAAATACATTTATAATTCGAACATGTTTACGTAAGCATGGGGGAAGCTTTGCTTACTTTTGCTGACAAGGGGCATGGGGCTTAAATAATTGTAATAAATCTGCTTACGTAATATTTGAACGGCCCCATATACAAGTATCATGTAATACAACCACACTATCGCCAGTCGTCTATCTACAGCCGCCTATCTACAGCCGCCTATCTACAGCCGCCTATCTACAGCCGCCTATCTACAGCCGCCTATCTACAGCCGCCTATCTACAGCCGCCTATCTACAGCCGCAGGCCCGTGTGTCTACAGTAGTACCACATTTGCAGAAAATCGACGTCTAAGTAGTAGCAACTTGTTAACTGCACTTCATTCAGTGAACGAGAGAGCCGGCATCTCTACTTTCTGAGAGGATTTGCGTGTGGTGGGTTTCGGTGACCTTTAGTATCATCAAATAACGCATTCACACTCCCTGCAATTTCTTGGCGGTAGGCAGCGACTTGGTGCATAAGCAGCAGTATCCCTTACCGTCCTGTTTACTAATTTGCTACCAACAGCTAGAAATAAAAATACGATAATACGTTATAACGAATACGTCAAAAATAATAAACGATATATCAAATACAAATTTGCATAGATAAAACAGTTTGATAATTGATAGGAAAACAACACAATGATGGATGGTCCCATTGCTAACGCTTCGATTATATTTCACGAAATTCGATATAAAATCCAAATGCATTAACATTCACGCTGACTCATGAGACATACAGCGTGACGGGAGATAAAATACTATACTGTCGGTGTTTGATTATCTATTATAGAAATAAGATGACGTAAACAGTTCTACTTTAGCACTGTTTACATTTAGTTTAGTTAGTAGTAGCTTTGAAAAATAATAAACATTGTAAATAAAATATGTTTTTACATAAACAACGTGTTTGTTTTTAAGATTTATATTCTTTTTTTTTTGGTAGCCTGTGGTCATCACATACTCGTACGCTGTACAATTCCGTTCGGGGCGACAAAAGGGCGGCGCAAGACCCATAACCGATCTTACTCTCTCTTCTTCATTCCTCCCGTTCACCCCTCTCATGGCGTCACCCTCACGCGATCAGCCACTCTGTGGTTGTAGACGGACTATTCACCGATCTAGTCACCAGCCGCCCAAGACTTACATCCTGCACAGAGGAAATAATCTTTGTGTTACGCGGAATTTTACAAATATATAATTTAAAACTCAGCACCATAATTTGTCATTCGCACAAAATAAAAGACAAAGTAAAAGACGACCAAAAGATATAATATACAAGAGAAGGAAAACTCGATGTAAAACCCTACCAACATGTCTGACCAGCATGGTATAGTAGCTTAATTTCCCTCCTATTGAGGTGGAGGCTCAAGCCCAGCAGTGGTACGTTTATGAGCTGAGACAACGACCTAATGTCCGTCACAAAACAAGTATTTATTAGGTACAATATTATTTCTTTAAAATACATAAATTTATCACAATGCTATACGTTACGAAGGCTCCTTGTCGCACCACGCCTTTAAGATGTTGTACATGTGTTACGTAATCACTACAAGGCAGGATGGCTTCAATTTTTGTACAATCGTAAACCTCTAAGATTTACTGAACGGTCAGTTTTAACGAGGTCTTGTCTCTTCGGCCGCGCAAAATATAGCCACAACGCTCTTTCTTGAACTATAACACAATTTTCTTCAACGACGCTTGCTTATAATGTGAATCCTTACCTGACATCTATACATATATCTGTCCAAGAAAATACTCTAGACGCTCAACTATTCACTCTACTTATGTTTACAGTTTTATTTTTTTAGTAAAATCTGCTGTATGGCGGCTACGAATAATACCAACTCTCACGAGTACATTATTCCATATATCCATCCATCTCAGCCCATATACGTCCCACTGTTAAGCTCGGGCCTCCTCCACTATGGTAAGGAAATTGACCTACTATACCACGCTGGTCAAACGTGTTGGCGTAGGGTTTTGTTTCGAGTTTTTCTTCCCGTGCACAACATCTGTGCATGTTATATTCCTTTACCGTCTTTTACGACACCCACAGGTGGTGAATTGTATTCTTATTTCGTCACCACACTGAGAATATACTGTTCGTAGATGTCGTAAAAGTCGATTAAGAGCTTCTCACCGACCTGGAGCAACTTAAGTTGACGACGAACATTCCTAAGGGTTGATGTCAAACAAACGATCGCTCATAAACAAGTTTTTGGCTATATGCCTTTCATCTCAATATTCATCACATCGTTCATCAAACTTTTTCATCCCTTTTCGTTATAGGCAAACAAATAGTTGCAGGTAGTGGTAAGTGGTTCATGGACCTCTGCAATACCAGCGCAGTCAGATTCCTACTTAACCTAAAGTTGAGGTTTAAATCTACAGCACCGAATGAAGTGTAGTAGCGAATCCCTAATACTCGAACGTCAATTTACTGTAAGACTATGTTATCTCTCCAAGCTGAGCAATGGCCAACCAATGGGTTGTAAGTAGTAAAACTATGAACAGCGTGCCCTGTCAGCCACTGATGGTAAGGACTGATGGCCATCCTACATGGCGTAAGAGTGTGGTTATGGGGTCGCACGCCATCGCCCAGATAGATCAGATGGCGTGTGGCCACACCATATCAGGGGTGCGACTCTAACTAAAAAAAGAAAGAAAAAAGCGTGGCCCTACCAACACCGATGGTCAATCCATTTGTGAAGCGCCACGAATAATAATATTATCAATAGGCCTATTTCCAACAGTGAACCTGATTAGTTTGATGGAAGGTCTGACCCCTCTTCATGTATTTCAGCTCATAGATGTCTCACTATTGGGCTCAAACCTCCTCTGCAATAGGAGACAATTTACCTGAAATTTGCCATAATTTTGAAATTTGACACACTGATCAGACGGGTGGGCGTAGAATTTATTTCGAGTTTTCCTTCTCTTGCATAGATATTACGACACGAGCAAGATAAAAAGTGGTGAATTGTATTCTCACTCCGTCAGCACTGGGAAAAAACCGGCTAAGTACGAATCGGAGTCGCGCACGTAGGGTTCCGTACCATTATCTATAAGAATCACGTTTTTTGTATAGAAACTTCCTTAAATATTTGTTTTTAGTATTTTTTGTTATAGCGGCAACAGAAATACATAATTTGTAAAAATTTTAGCCGTTTAGCTAACGCGGTTCTTGAGATACAGCCTGGTGACAGACAGACGGAAGGACAGACAGCAAAGTCTTAGTAATAGGGTCCTTACCCTTTGGGTACGGAACCCTTTTTTTTTGGGGTGAGCTGCGGTCGGCGCACTCCTCGCAGCACTCCGTCCGGGGCGACAGACGGGCGTAAGCACGCACACCTGCAACCCACCTGAACACCACGTCGCCTTCGTCGTTGGGCCGACCACCGGAGCAGGGTTACTTATCATCAGTGGTCGGCGGAATACCCCCTATTTGGGGTACCCTTTCATCGACTGACGTGCCCAACGGGCAATGACGTCTCGGTGGGCGTCGACGCGCCAGGCGGTGAGCTCCCTCAAAGAGACCACACCGCCCCCCGCTCGCACCTCCAACACCCGCCGATACAAATCGGCGAGCATTTCCGCCTCCAAGTCCCACGGGAGAGTCCCGGCCAACAGGTACGGAACCCTAACAAGAAATCTGATCATGATATTTAAAAAAAATATGAACCAATCAATAAGTATACAATATTGCCTACCCTATTCCTATTATGACTAAACAATATACATTATCCATAATAGCGAAGTCTTAAAAGAACAATGGCGTTTAAATTAAAAACCGATATTCCTTATCAATTATATTATTTACCGTAAACCCTGAAGTCTTACTGATGAACTTCAAACAAAAAGTAATTTTCCCAGTACAAGAGAGGCTCGCCCGGAGCACTTTGTCGGGAGCTTCTTTATAAAAGCCCCCATAACAATAGCACTTCATTCAAACATTATTTTCTCATACACTTTTGTTGCGAGTAGATAGTCGTGCCAACAATTGCTTGCCATTCACAATTCGTTAGTGAAACACGCTTAGAAGTTTATCTGTTACGTAGAGGTCTTGTATGACAAGGCCATAACGATAATTCTACCCTAAAGTCCAATTTATACACGTACATCTGTTATTCTAACGACGTTTATGAACATCGTATGCCATTACACTAACCACCTTTATATTATTTATCGTATCAGTTTGGAAATATACATATATCTCGCACAACATAATATTTTCAGCTGATTATAATATTATTGAAGTTATTCTTTGGCGCGTTAGGAAAAATAATGAGAGTAAATTTTTACGATGCGCGCGCATACTGTCACGAAAAACTGATACCCTGAAGTTAGTTAAACATTTTTTATGCCTCGTCCATATGTTGGCCGAGCGTAGGCGAGCGATGGCCAACGCCAACGTGTGTACACCCGATTTGCCTTAGTTGGCCAACGCTCGCCGTCATTCGCCTAGTTGGCCGAGTGAATACAAGCGCTAACGTGTGGGCAGCTGATTTGTCTTCACTCGCCGTCACTCGCCGTCGCTCGTGATCACTTGCTTCACTTCGCCTCGGTGTCGGTTTTTGTGCACAAATCAAAGGCACTCGTCTACGCTCGGCCAATGCCGTCTACACGTTGGCCGAGTCGTCATTATACGGTTGACATCCATCGCGGTTAGACGTGTTTAATGTGATTTGTCGCTCAATATAAATGATTATATTTTCAAATTTGCATCACTACTTCTAGATATGCGACGTAAATAATTAGATCCAAGTCACCCTATATGTTACCTATAGTATCAAAAAGTATCTTCATCATTCATCATCATTTTAGCTCATATACGTCCTACTGTTGGGCTCGAGCCTCCTCCATAATAGGAGGGAAACTGACCTTACAATTCCATGCTAGTCAGACAGGTTGGTACAGGGCTTTTTTTCGAGATTTTCTTTCCTTGCATAGATATATATGCGTATTATGTATTATATTCCTTAGTCGTCTTTTATGACATCCACGGGCAAGAGAGGGAGTGGTGAATTGTATTCTTACTCCGTCACCACACGGATAAATCTTACATTGTTCTATTTCTGTGAATACTTAGTATCAACCACCTTTTTTTTCCCACTTTACTGCGGTATACACTGAGATAATAGTTATATAGGCTCATTAAATAAATAGCCGAAGCTGCATCAACGTCAATGTCAACGTCCATAATGTTTCAGTGCACAATGAACACTGAGCAAGGCCAACGTGTGGACAGCTCTACAAATACTCGTCTACGTTGGCCACTCGCGTTGGCGTTCGACGCACTTGGCCAACGTGTGGACGCTAGCACTTGCTTTGTACCTATTTGACGACGCTCACGTTGGCCTAGGCTCGGCCAACATGTGGAGGGCACTATACGATGCGCGCACAAATGTCAACTAGATAATGCATTATAATAAAACTTTCAATGCACTTTTGGCGCGAATGTCAAAATGTCATGTAGCACTTTTATATTTTTTTCATTATTTTAGTGTTTTACTGTATTATATTAAATAATCTTACTGATATTTTATGTAATATAATGCGGACAAAATATTGTAATGTAATGAAAGGATATAATAGTGAATTGCGTGCATTTTTATATTCTGCTAAAATTCCCAGATGAATCATGGATTGGTTATCAGCACCTGATCAATGGTAACGACTAAGACTAAAATATGAAGACTGAAGACGTGAGGAATATATATTATAACTGGACACTGGCACCAATAGCTCATAATTGTAGCTTATTGCCATTACTCAAGAAGAAGAAAACTTTAAATGTACATGTATGTATGTAATGTAAATGTGTAATGTAAATTTATTAAATACCTTTTTACAAACATGCTTGGAAATTTGAGCATTATTTTGGCAACCATCTTCGAGATAAACCGAAATTGTTGTACTGATCAAATACATACGAGCAGCTGCCGGCAAAAATGTAAAAAAATCCAGGATCAAATTGTTCCGAGTCGGCCACGGATGTCAAGGAATCGATACCAGTGGTCACCCCATACGGGTGGGTTGGGAATACGGTAGATTATATAATATACGCCCGGACAGATTGGGTGGGGTGTGTCCAGACCATAGCCAAAAACCACAAAAAAAGGTAACCTTTATTTTGTAGTAGGCTGTGGTTGTTAAATAGAATAGTGAATTATTAGGGTTAGTAGTATTTATCTTCTAATATTATTCAGCAGATAACATCATTGTGTCAACCTGTAGACTAGTACAACTGGTCTTAGCAATTTTAATGTCCCTAAATCAACATCAAACTAATTATTAGGAAAGTACAACATGGTTCAATAACGTTCGTTACAGGAACAAATAAAACAAAAACACCGAAATTATTTCATTTTATAAAAATGAATAAAAGAATATAAATAAAAGTGTAAAATTAGATTAATGATATTACATAATGAAAACAGCGTCATTAAGAAAACAGTGACCCAATGGAGTCCTTCAAGAAAACTCAAAGATTCTCGCAATAATCCCACAGGAGAAAACTCAGCACCTCAGTTAAATTTTGATCGAGATAAAAGCACAAAAACAGCCTATTTTCCTCAGTAGGATATTACAATTTGCACGATATGATAAGGAACTGATAAGTTTTATTTTTTATTTAATTTCAACATGAGCAATATAGAGAATACTATACTTGGAAATAAAATATTCTAAGAGAAAAGGTTTTTAAGGAATTAATAAACAGTGGATATTATTTTCTTTCTGTCTTTTGCTGTTTGCTACTAGATGTAGTGTAACGTAGTCTTTTTTTGTTACTTGAAGCTACGACCAAATCATCTCTCCAATTAATGTGATGCCGAGGTAAACTTTTTCCCGATTTATGTATACTATATAAGTCATTACAAATTAAATATAAGTAAGAGATGGCTTCGTCGAACCGACAACATTTGGAGAAGAAAGGTTCTTCAATGGCAACCACAAATTGGACGATGCAGTGAAGAACGAGCCCTACTAGGTGGACTGACGACCTTCTCAAAGTCGTAGAGAACCGTTGGATGATGCGCAGGACCGTTCTGAGTGGCATTCGCTTGCGGAGGCCTGTGTCCAGCAGTGGACGTCTATAGGTTGATGAATGGATGGAAGGGATGATTTCATTATAATAATACCGAAATTGACATCCAAGAAAGAGTACAATGTAATAATAAATATTTTTTGATATCTAATATATATTAAGACTGCTGTGTGGTAGCGGCTTCGAATACTACCAACCCTTGCTTTGCTCGCAACTCGTGCATTAAAAGACGACTAAGAGCCCTAGATTGACCCGGACCAACTCCATCTGGTACCATTTGGGTCAACGATTATATTCCCAAGGAGAGTTGACGTCAGGCAGGCGGCCGGTCATAAAAGTCATTGCCGAAACTTTTTGCAATATGTCAAAACAGATGACATATTGCGTCGACCCCAAGTAATTGGGATAAGAGCAAGATGATGATGATGATCTAATATATATTAAGACACTATGTGTCTCACTATATATACCCCTTAAATATCCATGGTTACTATATTGCTGCGCTTTTTGTAGCAGTAGATATATTAACTAAGAAGATTCCTATGTATTGGCTTACTAGTCACTTTTGCTTCTTTTTTTTTTCTTTCCTAATTAAGTTTACTATGGGTCTCGAAAGAAGAGTCGACCAACGTTAAAGCGGCCTTTCTAAGAGTCCAACCTCGGTTTTATTCATGGACATATCATGTCCTTAATAGTATAAATCACAATTTATGTCCGCGTATACTTTAACTTTCAATCATCACCATCATCATCATCTTACCTCATATAGGTACCACTGCTGGACTCAAACCACATCCGCAATTGAAAATCAATTGACCTGCTATACGACGCTGGTCTGAAGGGTGAATATAGGATTTTATTTTGAAATTTTCATCTTTTGCATAGATGTTATCTGCATATTACATCCCTTAGTCAACTTTTACAGCACCCACGGGCAAAAAATAGAGTAGTGAACTGCTTTCTTACTACATCACTATATTATTGATTATTATTGATTTAACGTAGCTTGTAAAAATATTCTGTTCCCTTCAGTACAGGGTATTTTTAACAAGTAGTCGTGTAGTAGTTAATAAAGAACATAGACTATTTCTATCAATAATAAATACAAACACACGTGAGCAAAAATGTGTACGTTATGATCTACACAATTTTGAATATATATTTTTGCGGGTAATAATACAAGTTTATATATAATTCTTTTCGTAAAACAAACGACATACTGAGAAATGATAAAATAGTAAATTATGTGGAGGGCTGAACACCTGCATAATGTCTCCGTCAATCATACAGGTGCGTGAAATTGAATCTCATGAGCGCAAATCACACAACCCTCTATTACCATACGCGATGGTGTCACTCACCTTTAAAAGTGTGCACATTGTAAAATAAACTCTATTTATATTATTATAAAAGCGTATTTATAACATACTCAGAGAATTTCACTGCATGACAAACGAACCACATTCGCTCATAATATATTTCATTTTTGTTTAAGGCCGCAATTCTGTCTTCGGTTTAATAATGTACAGCACAGTACATAGTCTGCATCAAAGCTGTGGCTATTCCTTATTTACTGTATCTTATAGTTTTATTTTAATACTAGTTCTACTTGCGATTGCTTACATGCCACGTATCAAATTTTAATTTCTTTAAATATGTCTAATTCCACCATAAAAATTCAAACTTTCTGGAAATATATTACATATACATACATTTATTTTATATTATTATATCCTAAATTGTTTATTATTATCGCTTTCTTTATTGATATAGCAAAACATCGTGGGCTCCATGTAAATAATTACGCGTTATACAAGTGAAATCCATGTCATTGGTATTGGATTAGCAATAAAAGATACTCTGTGGATTATAAACAGAAGAGGATCAAGTTATGAATTTATATCGTAACTATAGATTTCGCTTGCCAAATGTGCTATATAGGAAAATATTGTGTAAGTGGCATATTCCATCCATCAGCCAATAGACGTCCACTGCTGGATATAGGCCTCCCCACGAGAATGCCACTCGGAACGGTCCTGCGCCACTTGCATCCAACGGTTCCCTGCGACTTTGAGAATGTCATCAGTCCACCTGGTGGGGGGTCGTCCTACGCTGCGCCGTCCAATTCGTGGTCGCCACTCAAGAACCTTTCTTCCCCAACGGTTGTCGGTTCGACGAGCGATGTGGCCTGCCCATTGCCATTTCAACGTGCTAATTCTACGGGCTATGTCGGTTACACCCGTTCTTCTACGGATTTCCGGCATATTACTGTAATTAGATTGTTGAATCAAAATATGGGTATTTAAATACAAAACCTAAATTCTTTTTCAGCTAGATAAATAATATATAGCCTCCTCCACAATAGGAAGTAAATTGACCTTCTATACCACGCAGGTCAGACATGTTAGTAGAGGGTTTAATTTAAAGTGTTCCTTCTCTTACATAGATGTTATATGCATATTTACGAGACACACAGGCAAGAGAAGGGGTGGTGAATTGTATTCTTACTCCGCCACCATACGGAATCAAAAATCTATACTAATACTAGCTGACCCAACAGACGTTGCTATTCAAATAAAATAAAAGGAATTTTCTTTGAAATCGACAGCAGCGTTTATTACCGGGTCCAGTTGTAAATCTAAACCATTCTCGAATTCCTTCAAAGACACACAAAAAATTTCATCAACATCGGACCAGCCGTTTAGGAGGAGTTAAGTGACGTTTGTTTGTTTGTTTGAACGCGCTAATCTCAGGAGCCGCTGGTCCGATTTGAAAAATTCTTTCAGTGTTGGATAGTCCATTTCCATTTCCCACTCGTCCATTTCCCACTGCTGGGCTCAAACTTCAAAATGAGAGGATTTTTGAGACCTTCACTAAGGAAATATTTTTTGCAGAGCGGGGTCCAGTTACAAATATGCTAATAACAGACACAAATTACACTCGGACTCAAAACAAAATTCGTGAATCGCACAAAGTATCGGTTAAAAATCGACTTCACGACACCTGACTGGGTAGGTCGCTCTTACTTACTAAAGAGGTGCTGGTAATTGTTCCTTCGTTTTTATACAAAATAATAAATAGTCATGAAATTTAATAAGTTTTAAAAGGATTTCATCATCATCATCATCATTTCAGCCCATATACGTCCCACTGTTGGGCTCGGGCCTCCTCCATAACGGAAGGGTAATTGACCTACTATACCACGATGGTCAGACGTGTTGGTATAGGGTTTTATTTCGAGTTTTCCTTCTCTCGCATAGATGTTATATGCGTTTTATATCCCTTAGTCGTCTCGTACGATCACCCACGGGTAAGATAGGGGGTGGTGAATTGTATTCTTACTCCGTCACCACACGGAAGATCCCCCTTTCCCGATAAATATAGCATAACTCGATCAAGGCAATGTATATATTAACATCCATCCTCTTTTAACATATAATTGAAAAACAAATGTAATTAATAGTTATTTGTTTAGATACCTTAATGCAGCCAAACATATGGTAATTTACTTATGTAAGCTTAGACTTGCACAAGTAAATTACTGTTATCAGTTGAGTCACCGATGGCAATCGTTATCAGTTGAGTCATCGATAACAACCGTTATCAGTTGAGTCACCGATAACAACCGTTATCAGTTGAGTCACCGATGATAACCGTTATCAGTTGGTTCACCGATGATAACCGTTATCAGTTGAGTCACCGATGACAACCTTTATCAGTTAAGTCTCCGATGACTACCGTTATCAGTTGCGTCACTGATAACAACCGTTATCAGAGGAGTCACCAATGACAACCGTTATCAGTTGAGTCACCGATAACAACCATTATCAGTTGAGTCACCGATAACAACCGTTATCAGTTGCGTCACCGATAACAACCGTTATCAGTTGCGTCACCTATAAGAACCGTTATCAGTTGCGTCACCGATAACAAACGTTATCATTTGAGTCACCGATAACAACCGTTATCAGTTTCGTCACCGATAACAACCGTTATCAGTTGCGTCACCAATAACAACCGTTATCAGTTGCGTCACCGATAACAACCGTTATCAGTTGCGTCACCGATAACCACTGTTATCAGTTGCGTCACCGATAACACACGTTATCAGTTGAGTCACCGATAACAACTATTATCAGATGAGTCGCCGATGACAACTGTTATCAGTTGAGTCACCGATAACAACCGTTATCAGTTGTGTCACCGATACTAACCGTTATCAGTTGCGTCACCGATAACACACGTTATCAGATGAGTCACCGATAACAACTATTATCAGATGAGTCACCGATGACAACTGTTATCAGTTGAGTCACCGATAACAACCGTTATCAGTTGTGTCACCGATAACAACCGTTATCAGTTGTGTCACCGATAACAACCGTTATCAGTTGTGTCACCGATAACAACCTTTATCAGTTGTGTCACTGATAACAACTGTTATCAGTTGAGTCACCTATAACAAACGTTATCAGTTGAGTCACCGATAACAACCGTTATCAGTTGAGTCACCGATGACAACCGCTATCAGTTGAGTCACTAATAACAAACGTTATCAGCTGAGTCACCAATAACAACCGTTATCACTTGGGTCACTGATAACAACAGTTATTAGTTGAGTTACCTATTACAACCGTTATCAGTTGATTCACCGATAACAACCGTTATGAGTTGAATCACCGATAATAAACGTTATCACTTTAGTCACCGATAACAACAGTTATCAGTTGAGTCACCGATAACAACCGCTATCAGTTTAGTCACTAATAACAAACGTTATCAAGTTGAGTCACCGATAACGGGACTACGGGAATCAAGTGAAGGTTCTCAACGTTTGGCCACAGAAGTTTTAAAATAAATAAATCAATCCTGAAAGTCACTATACCCCCAAAGTTACTATTCCACGCGGACGAAGTCGCGGGCACTGCTAATTTTAAATAAAACTCAAATACAAACGCGATAAAATCCGTAAAGTAGTTTTATTTAAAACTAGCCGACCCAGCAAACTTCGTACTGCCATAATTTTTTTCGTAAACATATTTTCTGAATTTTCGAAAATATAGACTGTCTATAGCTGTCATTTGCGTTTTGTTATTACATGATAGATGCCTTTTTGTTACACCACGTTTTATAGTAAATTGTGTTCTCTTTGACGTTTTATGTCAAGTCCCACGGGAACCCGGTCAAACGGGATAAAAAGTATCCTATGTCTGTCTCCTGGTTTTAAGCTACCTCCCCGCCAATTTCCAGGTAAATCGATACAGCCGTTCTTGAGTTATAAATAGTGTAACTAACACGACTTTCTTTTATATAATATATATAGATGTAGAATTATTAAATTTTTCTGTAGAATTTACTAAATAAATTTTCTCGATAAGCGCACTGGAACTATGCCTGCTTTATGGGTAAAGGTTATTTTCTATTTTAGATCATATATGTTGAAAACAAAAGAGGGGGACTACATAAAGAAAAGGAAAAGGTATTAGTATACTGCATTTCATTATTGACATTTACCCGAATCATCCTTTTTTTTTTGAGGTGGGTCGCGGTCGATCCATTCCTCAGACCACTCCGTCCGGGGCGACAGAGGGGCGTAAGCACGCACACCCGCAATCCACCCGAACACCACATCGCCTTCATCGTTGGACCGACCACCAGAGCAGGGTTACTTGTCATCAGCGGTCGGCCCGACGGAATATTCCCTAGTGGGGTACCCTCCCATCGACACCCGAATCATACTTAGCAAACACACTTTCTATAAAATAATTAAAATTGAAGTGTCTTTTTGTAATGTCAAAATAATACGTTTTTTAATGCTCATATGATATATATGCATAACAACCACTTAAAAAAAAAATCTGACTGTCTGTCTATGTGTTCCGGGTATTTTTCCTAACGGCTGGATCGATTTTAATAATATCTTACTACCAGGTACAGAGTAACTTAGGCTATTTTTCTCTCAAGAAATCCCTATAAAATTTTGCCGAATCCAGAAATCGAACTGAGAGTTTATGAACTGCAGTCGCATGTATTTTAAGAGATATTGAGGATTTAAAATTCAAAAGCAAGGCGATTGAAACCAAAGCGCAGCTAGTGTAAAATATAATCTAAGCAAATGACCTTTCGGAATACTACATTTATGGTAAATTTACGAAAACTACCCTCCAACAGTGCGCGATTCCTTGCTAAATCCCTTTTCAAGTGTCAGCTGTCAACCCCTTTTGACTTGTAATTTAGGAACAAATAAATCATCGTTTTTATAATACATTATCATTTAAATAAATATATATTAAAATTCTTAAATAGTCCAATTTGATAGTGTAATTTTACATGTTTATCCTCTATATATAAGAAAAAGTATAATATACCATTAATTCACCTTAAAATATGACCTAAAATATAATTTTTATACTTTTTTAATCCTCGCTAATGGAAGACAAATCTAATACAGTCATAATTTAGACTGTTTGATTTTATTGGCAAAAACATAATAGAAAATGCCCCAGTTGCCTTAACCATGTAAAAATCAAAATAATGACTAAGTTTTGACTATAAATCTAACTATAAACTATAAATAAACGTTTACGCGAGTATTGCACATTGTAAACAAAACTACTTTATGGATTCTATCGCGTTTGTATTTGTTTTATGAGTGCCCGACGTTTCGAACAAAAATATTCTTACTTCCTTACTAATATTATAAATACGAAAGTAAGGATGTTTGTTTGTTACGCTTTCACGTTTAAACCACTGAACCGATTTCAAAAATTCTTTCACCAATGGAAAGCTATAATATCAGGGAGTAGCATAGGCTATATTTTATCCCGGTATCCCCACGGGAACTACGCCGCGAGTAAGGCGACTGAAACCGAAGCGAAGCGAGGGCGGTTGCTAGTAAGTTGTCTACAATAACGATGAGTTGTTGGACGTCAGACGTCTTAGTCCGCCCGTGACCATGAACGCTGTAAATTGTTCGAAACATCGGGCAATCAAAAAACAGTAACAAACGCGATAGAATCCGTAAAGTAGTTTTATCTATAAATCAAATATTTAGGAGAATAAAACCATAAAATACAAAAATAATAATTTTCATTTAACATGAAGAACATAAGTTAAATATAAAACTATTTTTATCGCATTTGTATTTGATATTTAATTTTTTTCATTTACAAATAAAAAAACGTTTTGCAGTAGAAAAATAAACAAGAAATATTGTTTAAAATTTACCTAAGAATGTTATACATACTTCTAATAAATACATTTCAAGATTGTATTCAGAAATTAGCACCCATTGCGATCTCAAGTCTTTTATCGGCGAAATCTATAACCACAACACTTATCATAATTTTCACATTTATGTTTTAGATGCGCTACATATTACATCTACCACCACCAACTGAAAGAAAACTGAACTAAAACCTTATACTAGGGACGTGACTTGGAGGAAAAATAATCGATTTTTTAAATAATCGATTTTTTGTTCTTTAAAATAAATCGATTATAAAATAATCGATTTTTTTGACCTAACAGGATTATGATGACCTTTTTTTTTAGGAAATGTGAGCTTTATTTTCTAATATAATATGAAACAATCGTGACCCTTTTTTTTTAGGAAATCTGGCAGTTAGCATGATATAATAGGTTAATTTCGCTACTGTTTGGGAGGAAGCTTAAGCCTAGTAGTTGGATATATATGAACTGACTTGATAATGAATCCTCCGATAGCATTTCCACGTTACATCAGAAACCACGCAACCGCAATTTACCGCAATACATTTCAAAGTCTTTATAAGATGTCTGAAGTAATTTCTTTACCAAAGTAACAAATTTCATTAATCGTGATCAAAATCACGATTAATGAAATAATTCTAACTTGAGTCTGAAATTTATATATAAGATCTTAAATTGAAGTATAAATTCGAATCCTCAGTATTAGTATCGATCGATCCAGTCTAATAGTAGGCCCTTAATGCCTACAATAATATTATTTATCCGCTTAACAATAAGCACGTCTCTAATTTTGCTTCATATAAATATATGCGCAAATGCGGCACATAACAAATAGAATCTTGGCTTTCCGATTTAACACCACAAAACTGTTTACTAAGCTCCTGAATAATCTTTAAACACAATCATGATGTATGCTTAGCTGTATTTATTGTGGAATTCAAATAAATATTTGATGCAAGTTTTGAGCAATTACCGTTGTCTGATGTGTATGCTTGGAATTTGAAAATGAGAAATAATATTTAGCTAACTAAAGTCATCGCCTCTTCTCCCACTATGCTTGAAATAACTAAGAAATTTTGTTAAATATTTACACTACTTATTAAAGAGAGAAACACAATTGAAGATTAAGAAATAACACAGTATTAAGTAATTAAGTTACTCACCCAGCTAGCTTAGTATCATCATCATCATTACAGCCCACATACGTCCAACTATTGGGCTCGGGCCTCCTCTACAACAGGAGAGAATTTGACCTACTATACCATCCTGGTTTCATTTCGAGTTTTCCTTCTCTTGCACAGATCTTATGTGCATATTATATCCCTTAGTCGTCTTTTACGATATCCACGGGCAAGATAGGGAGTGGTGAATTGTATTTTTACTCCATCACCACACGGCTTAATATAGTAGACAGTATTTGCCCTTTTTTTATGGGGAGGTTCGTTGCTTATCATTGACTTGTATATAAACTGAAGACGATCAAAATTATCTTTTGTCATGTTTATTGTTCTTCTAACCACTTCACTCATCTCAGCTCATATACGTACCCGTACTGGTAGCTACTGGGTTCTAGCCTCCTCGAGAAATTGAGTTCTTATACGATTCATGTCCGGTTCTATTTCGAGTTGTCCTTCTCTTAGTTCTGCTTGCGGTAGCTATATGGGGCGAGTCGCTCCCTTCCCTCTAATTTGGTTGAGGAGAGTGATGGCTGCTCTAGTAGTTAACTCGTGATCGGGTGCAGCTTGTGGGATCTGGTCCAGCCATATTTTCTTCCTTACTTTATTTTTTTTGTATTGTATTTAATTTTGAAAATTTATACATATATACAATTTCGAAGGGCATCACACTGGAGCTAATACCATATATGTTGTACGAAGCATAAATTATACATATTTAAAAGATTAAAGAAAAAATGACTGCCCGCTGAGTTTCTTGCCGGATCTTCTCAGTTTGTGGCCGCGTTCCGATCCGGTGGTAAATTATTGTATTGTGTTCAAACGTTGTGAAATTTGACAATATCTAAGTGTCATTAAGGGGCCTATGCAGAATAAATTATTTAACTTTGACTTGCATAGACCTTATCTGCATATTGCATCCCTTAGTAGCATATTACTACGCCCACGGACCAGAAAGGAACGGTGATACTCACTTCGTTCATTGTCATTATATTGGTTTGAAGACAGGACATTGATTTGGTTCTCAAAAAAATAATTGGCATAACCTATGCTTATTATTTGGTGACGAATATAAAAAATATTATTAAAATAGCAAGAGGCATAACTGAAAATATTCACCGTAAACTAGAATCTCGTACGCTCTCTGTGGGTCATATGGCCGCCGTGTAGCAACTAACTGTAAATACAATGATCACTCCCCCTATTATCCCGAGAATATCATAAGAACCAACTGAAGAATCAATCACAGGAATCATCACAATCCTAGGAAAATCAAAGCACCTTCTGCAATCGACTAACGCGCCTGCCAAACACAATAATTACGTCATAAGAAAGAATGCCTATTTCTAACAATGAATATTGATACGATTTTTTTTTTTTTTGTGGGTGGGCGCCTCCGCACCACTCCGTCCGGGGCGACAGAGGGGCTTAAGCACGCAACTCCCGCAACCCACCCGAAAACCACCTCGCCTTCGTCGTTGGGCCGACCACCGGAGTAGGTTTACTTGTCGTCAGTGGTCGGCCCGACGGAATACCCCCTACGTGGGGTACCCTCCCATCGACCGACGTCCCCCCCTCAGGGAAGACGTTGGTCTTTCCTCACGCGGTCGGCCTCTCGGCGGTTGACGGACTAATCCCCGGTCACGTCACCCGCGACCTCGGCTAGGGCGGCATGAGGCGCAGGTAGTTGCGCCTGCGCCGCCCCATTCGCCGGCAGCGGATCTCCTCGTCGAGGCTGCGCTCCTCGCGCAGACGATCCGCCGCCTCCTTCTGCAAGATCACTGTCTCGTCCCGGAGAAGGCTGCGACCGCGTCCCAATTCCCGACGCTGTCGACCATCGCCCTAGCGATGGCCGGCAGCGTCAGGTCGGCACCGATGATTGCGACGAGTTCACGGCGCTGCGTGGCCCAAGCGCCGCAGGCCTCGAGCGTATGCTGCGCCGTGTCCTCGTCGCAATCGCAGTGGTGGCAGGACGGTGTACTCTCCCTCCTTACGACCTTGTGCAGGTATTTGGCGAAGCTCCCATGCCCCGTCAACACCTGCACTAGTCGAAAGGACAGCACCCCGTGCCGCCTTTCCAACCACTGCATCAGCACCGGCCGGAAGGCCTCCACGATTCGCACCCCGAACTGAGGCCTCTCCAGCCGGGGGAGTCCCGGCCAATAGGCACGCTGTTTCCGTTGCCACCGTGCGGTATCCGCGGATGGCCCTGACCGCCATGACCCTCTGTGGTCGCCACAGAAGGGCCCTAAGTCGGACGGTCAAGGACCCCGCCCACACCGGTGCGCCGTACAGGGCCATCGACCGGATGACCCCCGCGTACAGCCGTCGGCACGTAGCGCTCGGTCCGCCCACGTTCGGCATAAGCCACGATAGGGCGGACGCCGCGCCGACGAGCCGTGGAGCGAGCCTGAGGAAATGCTCCCGGAACCACCATTGCCCGTCGAGCACCAGGCCCAAGTACCTCATATGGACCCGGATGCTGATGTCAACCGAGTGGACGGTGATCGAGACGCCGATGGGAGGGCTCATACGGCGCCCATGGAACAAGAGGGCCTCCGTCTTGTCCAGAGCGACCCTCAACCCCAGCGCCTTGATCCGCCTGACGACCTCTTCGGTGCCATAGGTCGCCAGGCTTACCGCCTCTTCTAGCGTCTCACCGCGGGCTGTGTCGAGCGTGTCGTCGGCGTAACAAAACACGCCCAGCCCGGGCGGGAGGCTCCCCCGCAACGCCCAGTCGTAGCCGATGTTCCACAGGGTGGGTCCGAGGACCGACCTCTGTGGGACACCGCACGTCATGGGCGTTCGCACAACGTCCCCTGCTCGGTTAGTGCAGAGGACGCTGCGCCCCACCAAATAGTCTGCCACTAGCCGCCTCAGGTAAGCTGGCACTCCGTGATACCGGAGCGCCTCCCTGATGCAGCTGAATGGCAGACTATTGAATGCGTTGGCGATGTCTAGGAACACCGCCAACAGTACTCCCCCACCGGTGACGGCCTCAGTCGCCACGGCCCTCAGGCGCAACAGAGCCGCGATCGTCGAACGACCCCTCCTAAACCCAAACTGGGCGTCCGACAGATGAATATTGATACGCTAATGGACAGATGGATAAAAGTTACGTGAAAATGCTTATATGTTGAAATGTTTGATTTTTAAATAAAACTTGCCTCCCAAAGAAGTAAACTGTCTATATAAAATAACAGTCTTAAAAAATACACTTTTGTTGATTACCGAACTAATTACTTATTGCAAAAAAAACTGACTTCAAAACGCAATGCAGAGTAAACGAAAAGATCGTTAATGTAGATACTGCACATAAATTTTTGTTGATTTTTCAAAAAGTGCTTGTCAGATTTCGATAAAATTTTCAAATCAGCTGGCAAGTGACGGAGTTATGCGCGAACTAACATAAAAAAGTACAAACATCCGAATTGAGAACTTCCTCCTTTTTCCCTCATCCCTCAGCTAGTTCTAAAACTAGCTGAGGGATCACACTCTCAGCTAGTTTCGAATAATACTAGATCAATGTAGCGAATATCTCGTAAGCGAGCCATACAATCATAATTTATACTAACAATCAAATACCACAAGATATGCTTGCTAACAATCAAGACAACGATGGTAGCGAGTGGGTTTACGTGTAATTGTCTTTGTAGATACTCAATTTGCATATCCATTGGCAATATATATATGAACATCGGTCGAGTAACCATAATGTGACCATAATTTTTTACTTCAAAACGGGACGCTTAAATAACGATCCCGTTATTTTGTATCAGAACGAAACACTTGCAGAAAGAGATAAAAATATGAACTTAAAAACTAAAAAATAAAATCAATAACTCGTCCCTATCACTATAACAAGTAGTCATTGACGGCATATTTACAAAAACGGAATATTTTTGTCGTACATGGCTGGAGAAAACGAGACAGACAACTTGAAAATGAAACTGTCCCGTTTAAAAGGCGACCTATAGTCACGCTCAGTATCCATTTATCATTCAGCATTTCAACTTATATACCTCCCACTATTGGGCTCAAGTCTCCTCCGCAATAAGACCGAAATTGACTTACGAAATTACTTACCACGCTGATTAGACGTGTTGCTGTAGGGTTTTATTTCTTAATTTTCCTTCCAATGCACTAATGTTATGCTTATTTAATCCCTTAGTCGTCTTTTAAGACACCAACGGGCAAGAGACGGGGTGGTGAATTGTATTTTTACACCGTCACCACATGGAAACATTATCCATTATTATTTTTAAATCAACATTGTAATATAGACAGTCCTACGACAACAACTGATTTATATGTAACATATTAAAAATGATTTGTCACTAAGGCCATGAAATGCCGCGACACAGGGTTCCCTATTACAGACACCAGCCTCTCACAAAGGAAAGAGTGCTACCTTATTCGTATTGTACTTGTATAATCTGTACTTTTAAGAGTGGTAGGACCACACTGTCGACAGTTATCTGTCTATAGCCGCGGGCCGGTCCGTCCGGGGCAGTACCACGCTCTCGCAGAAAATCGACGTCTGAGTAGTAGCAATTTGTTACTGCGCTTCGTTCGGTGAGCGAGAGAGCCGGCAGCCCAACTTTCTGAGGGTGATTGCGTGTGGAGGGTTTTGGTGGTGCCCTGGGTATCAACAAGCCTCAATTCACGCATTCACACTCCCTTAATTTTTTCGCGGTAGGCAGCGGCCTTGTAAAGGTCCATGAGCGGCAGCAACACTTACCATCAGGTGTACTGTTTGCTCGTTTGCCACCGTTGGCAATAAAAAAAAAAAATACTTGCCTTTGTGAAGCAGAAATAAAGTAGTATTATTATTACAAGGCTATACGTTGGCTAGTGTCATTGAGATCGACTTTTTTGATAGGTCTTAGATGGTCTATTGAGTGCAAGTCTTCACTTATGTATTAGTTATCACTTCTCTTGTAAACTTTGCCGCTAAATGACATGTATATTAATTCCTTTGTCTACCAGCGTCGTTAACGGAATGACAACGAGACTGAATTTATAAGTTCAAACTGATATTGTACATTAACCCGCCCTCGCTTCGCTTCGCTTTCCCGCGCTTTACCCGCGTAGTTCCCATTCCCGTGGGAATACCAGGATAGGATATAGCCTATGTTACTCTTTGATATTATATAGCTTTCCATTAGTAAAAAAAAATTTGAAATCAAAGAAACTTACTTTTGCGTTTATAATATTAAGTAGAGATGTTGCTAGCTTGACCCCGTCATCTTGTTCTCGTCGAAGTCCCCGCTTGTACGCCGACCCTATAGCAGTCCCAGACGGTTTGAACGTAGCTTGCCCAGAGCATATCCTATCCCAAAAAAGCGGTTGGCAGGGACTAATAATTAACCGGCAAAATTAGATATCATGCTGTTCAATTCCGACGAAATTTTAATTTGAGAATTTTACACAGAGACCAAAAAGTTGTGCTGCACGTTGGCAATGAGTTATACTCAAGATTTTGGGAAATACTTTTTGTATAGATAACAAACCATTCACAGCCTTATATCGGTAACTGAGACAAACCTTTTGTACTTTATATAGCATATTTTTTTATTTATTTACTATAAAACTTACATCTATCATTACAGGCAACAAGCCCAATGCGACAGAGTAGTGAACTATCTTAATCTATATTATACCTAGTGTTATGTTATATAAGAAAAAAAATTAAATAAATAAACAAGTCACTCTAAACAACAGAGGAAGTAAGCGGCCTTTGTGAATACGTTCAGTGAATACGAGAACAAATCTATTTGGTGGGAGAGTGTGTTAAGAACACGCAGCGCCCGCACCAGCGGTGTGCACTGCAGGAGTTTGGTGCGCGCGCGGGGCACCGCCAGCAGCGGCGGCCGCCGGCGACGACCTATGTATTCGTCCGGAACGCACAGCTGAACCTCCGACAAGATACCCGGATTGTGGATCTTACCGCGTATTACACCGAATATGTAGGTGGCAAAAGCTACTTCCCTTCTTACTTCGAGCCTGTTATATCCCACCATTCCCAGAATAAATAATGAAGGATACAGCAATGGATATCCAGGATACACACCATACTGCTTCATAAATAAAAACCTAAGGAACTTATTTTGTATGCGTTCTAACATTATTTTATATTTTTGTTCGTGTGGAGACCAAATGACCGCATTGTACACCAGGTGGCTCTTTACGAGTGCTCCATACAATGCTTTCAAGGCCCCGATGTTAGTAAAAGTGTTAGCCTGGCGAAGAACTACCCCTAAATTTCGGTACTCTTTCTTGCATACATCTGTAATGTGCTGCCGAAATTGTAGGTCGCTCGCGAATTGCACGCCCAGGTCTCTTACCTCAGTGATTCGCTTTAACGGTAACCCGTCCAAGGCATATTGGTACTGACTAGGGGCTACTGCTCGGCTAAACGATAGTACGGAGCATTTAGCCACGTTGAAGTACAGCTTATTGTCTTGGCTCCACTTTAGGATCCCATTAATGTCCTGTTGCAATATGATGTGATCCGAGCTGTCCTTTATTTCCATAACTAGTTTTAGATCGTCTGCAAACAATAAAGGCATGGCCTTACCTACTACTCTTGGGAGGTCGTTGACCGTCAGAATAAACAGCAGGGGCCCTAAATTGCTGCCTTGACTCACACCAGATCTAGTGGGATAGGGATCCGAAAGTTGCCCATCACAGTCGACATACATCTGTCACGTAGGTAAGAGGCAAAGAATGAGAGCGTGTGTGGGGTACACCCCACACCGGCCAGCTTGGACAATAGCACGTCATTGTCGACTGTGTCAAATGCCCTTCGGAAATCAAAGTACGCGACATCAACCTGTAGCCCTACGTCCACTGCCGGCACCAGATGCGTCATCAGATTCAATAGGTTACTAGTTGTCCCCCGCCCAGTGCGAAATCCGTGCTGCGCCTCGGACAACTGAGCACTAATCTGCGGATAGAGGCAAGAGTGGATGACCGTCTCAAACACCTTGGCCGGTGTACACAGAACCGCAACGGGTCTATAATCAGCCGGCGTAGGCCTTCCTCCTCTTTTCGGCACCGGTACTACTCGGGTAAGTTTCCATCGGTCGGGATACGTTGCAGTGTTAATACACATATATAACATCAGCGTATAAGTGGCAGCGTATAAAGGTGGTATCCCTATAAAAGTTATAGTGATACCATCCCTCTCCTATCAGTTTCCAGTACTTTCCAGTTCATTACGGGTCAAAGTCTAATAATAAAGTACAAATGCTCCTCTTTGTGACTTATCGATATATCGAACAAATCCTAGCATATTATTTATTTTATTTTACGGCGAATTTCATTAATTCTCATTTACCAAGGTAAGGTTATTTTGTTTATCACACAAATATTAATTCGATCGTATGTATGTTTGTTGTTCGTCGGGTCAGCTCATGCATGCCCCACAGCTAGGTTCGAGCCTCTACCCTAATAAGAGAGAAATTGACCTACTATGCCATGCTAGTCAGACAGGTCGGTTTTTTCTTTTTTTTTTATGGGTGGTCTATGGTAAGCGCACGCGCAGTCCCGTCCGTCCGGGGCGATAAAAGGACGGTGCGCGGGTAAATAACCCACCCGTACCCACGTCACCTCGTTGTTGGGCCGACCACCGGAGCAGATGTGAAGACATGTCGGTATACGGTTTTCTTTCGAATTTTCCTTCTCTTATACGTAAATTATGTCCCTTAGTCATCTTTTACGTTAACCACCCGCAAGATAGAGAGTGGGGAATTGTATTCTTACTCCGTCATCACACGGTTTATTACTACCATTATAATATACCAGCTGACCCGGCTAACTTCGTAACGCCGTAATTTTTTAGGTAAATATATTTTCTAAATTTCCGAAAATATATTCTATCTATAGCTGTCATTTGCGTTTGGTTATTACATGTCAGATGCGTTTTTGTTATGCCACGTTTCAAAGTGACTTGTATTCTCGTTGACGTTTTGTGTTACATCACATGGGAATGTGATCGAACTGGATGAAAAGTATCCTATGTCCGTCGCCTGGATCTAAGCTATCCCAATTTTCAGCCAAATTTTTGCAGCCGTTCTTGATAATGATGAGTTCGATATATCAAAACGTAACTTATATCGGATATGCGTTAGATATCATACCATATCGATATCTATATCAATGTAGCCGATATCACAAAAACCGTATCGAGTCCAAACTTCTACTAACATGCGAGAACTATTAAGACAAAACTTAAAACTATAACGATGTGAACTCGTACGAACAAAACGCAAACTTCACAAGCGATATTGAGATATGAACCATATTCGTTCCTCTCGTTCTAAGTATATATTCTTTTATGAGTATAAAAGAGATGAAGAGAATATGAAATAACTTTAGCCATTTTTGCGTGGTTAACTTACTGGACTAGCAATAAGGTTTAGTTTCCATTGTATAGTTATGATAACGTAATAAATGTGGGAGTTTGTGTTAGGTCGCATTCGTAGTTAGTTTTCTCGTTTTAATATCAATGTTAACGTTTGAAAACTGTACTACTGATATCGATATCAGAAAACCGTTTTCGATATCGATATGTAAACTGTATATCGGATACATAACCGTTTGTGGCATAAACAGAAAACGCCCATATCTAGTTCTTGAGTTATAAATAGTGTAACTAACACAACTTTCTTTCATATATATAGATTAACTCTGAAAAAGTTCATGGACACGAGAAGACTGTCGATATTCATGGTCCAATTGTAACCGATTTATTTTTATCATAATGCTGAAAAGTATTTGATAATTCGAAATAAACAAATATAAACGCAATAAAAGCTAGAAAAATAGTTTTATTTCATATAACGGTACAAAGTCGAGCGATACCTGGCAGCCGATTATATAACAAATGCCTTCTCTTTGATCTTGTCAATAAGCAACAGACTTTTTCTTTAGAGGGTCAAAGGAATATTATAAGGTGACACGGTCACACACAATATGTTATTTATTATTTATATAATATATATTTCAAAACTAGAAAGCATTTATCATTTTATTCCAAATAATAGATTGTGAAAGGTCAAAGTTAAAAAGCGTTTTTACCGACCAACCTGGTCCCTATCCCAATTATACAAATATTATATTATACCATCAAAAACAAGACTTGTAAAAAAAAAGCCAAGCCTCGCAACTGAGTTCTTCTACCATAAAAATTTGTGAGATCCATGTTATACCAAGTCAGTTAACTCATTCAGTCCCTGCTTAAGGGACCTTTCTTCTTAAGTTATTACGTAAATAGCTAACCTAACAACTTCTTATAGTGACTATATCAATATTAAAGAGCTTTTATGTTTAAAATAAACAGAATGACTTGGCAATCGCATGAAAACACACCTCACAAGTAATACATATTATATTAAATTGTACTAAACATAGTGCGATTGCCAAGTCAATCTATTTATTTTAAACATAAAAGCTCTTTAATATTGATATAGTCACTATAAGAAGTTGTTAGGTTAGCTATTTACGCAATAACTTAAGAAGAAAGGTCCCTTAAGCAGGGACTGAATGAGTTAACTGACTTGGTATAACATGGATCTCACAAATTTTTATGGTAGAAGAACTCAGTTGCGAGGCTTGGCTTTTTTTTACAAGTCTTGTTTTTGATGGTATCTCATTTCTTTTTGTAGATAGACCTACTCATTTGCTTTTCCGGAACCTTTTACTTCTTGAATACTAACAAAAGATTTTCTTAGAGCACACTCTCTGAAAAATTAGACATCTCTCCTTTCCGCTTGAGTCAATTCTACCTAAACTAAGCGGAGAGATGTGGAAATAAAGAAATTTGATTGGTTTTTTAAAACACATCTCGAGTCTCCTCTCCGCTTTGATGGCAATCGAGCCTCACGATGGCGTTCTTCGAGACGTCATCGCCCGTTGGGCAGTCCGGCTGGAGGGGCCTCGGTTCGGGGTGCGAACCGTGGAGGCCTTCCGGCCGGTGCTGATGCAGTGGTTGGAGAGGCGGCACGGGGTGCTCTCCTTCCGACTGGTGCAGGTTTTGACGGGGCATGGGTGCTTCGCCAAATACCTGCATAAGGTCGTTAGGAGGGAGAGTACACCGTCCTGCCACCACTGCGATTGCGACGAGGACACGGCGTGCCATACGCTCGAGGCTTGCGGGGCTTGGGCAGTGCAGCGCTGTGAACTCGTCGCAATCATCGGTACGGACCTGACGCTGCCGGCTATCGCTAAGGCGATGGTCGACAGCGTCGGGAATTGGGACGCGGTCGCAGCCTTCTGCGAGACAGTGATCTCGCGGAAGGAGGCGGCGGATCGTCTGCGTGAGGAGCGCAGCCTCGATGAGGTGATCCGCCGCCGGCGACTGGGGCGGCGCAGGCGCAACTATCTGCGCCTCATGCCGCCCTAGCCGAGGCCGCGGGTGACGTGACCGGGGATTAGTCCGTCACCCGCCGAGAGGCCGACCGCGTGAGGAAAGACGAAGATGGGAGGGTACCCCAACAGGGGGTATTCCGACGGGCCGACCACTGACGACAAGTTAACGCTGCTCCAGTGGTCGGCCCAACGACGAAGGCGACGTGGTTTTTGGGTGGGTCGCGGGAGTTGCGTGCTTAAGCCCCTCTGTCGCCCCGGACGGAGTGGTGCGGAGGCGCGCCGACCGCGACCCACCCACAAAAAAAAAAAAATATGATGGCGTTCTTTCTTTTAGGTAAATTTCAGGCAATTTAGTTTGCTTAACTTTGGGAGATTTTGGTACAATTTCATAAGACACGGCCCACTCTTGCTTTTTCATTAAGTTGATTGACCATTTTACAAGTTATCTTTGAACATAATTAGATCTAGGTATCTGTCTACACCTATTATGCTAATCATCATTCAGCCTATCGCCGTCCACTGTAGAACATAGACCACCCTCATGCTTCACCATAAAGTACGGTACTGTGGCACCTGCGTCCAACGACGCTCAAGGGTAACAGAGTTGCCATCACTAGAGCTCATTTTTCTTCGCCTTATGAAGAATAATGACATAGTCGCCACGTTTGGTAGGGGGGTTGATATCGCAGTGAGATATCATGCATTTCCCCGGCGAGAGCTGCTGCCCACTCTCCTTCCTGTTGAATCTTTTTTTTTAAATCACAACGCCTTGCACTAAGGGAATAATAATCCTTATATTGTGGGGGACTTTACAAACATATAATTCAACATCGCATCATCATAGCAGCCCTCATATGTCCCACTGTTGGGCTCAGGTCTCCTCCACAATGGGAGGGAATTTAACCCACTATATCATGCTGGTCAGACATGTTGATATAGGGTTTCATTTCGAGTTTTCCTTCTCTTGCACAGATGGTATGTGCACATTATATCCCATATTCGTCTTATACGATATCCACGGGCAAGATAGAGAGTGGTGAATTGTATTCTTACTTCGTCACCATACGGAAAGAACATCTAATTAACTGAGACAAATTACATTCAGACTCAGAACAACAATTTGTGGATCGTACAAGGTGTTGTCTTGCATGGGATTGAACCCGCGACACTAGCACGGTACGTTGGTATCTTAACCACTACGTCATCTGCGCAGTCTTTAGCCGGTTGTTACGATTCCCATAGAGAAGCAATGATGATGACAAATGTATTCTTATTTTTTACAAAGTTAAATTTGTTTAACTGGAAATGTAACTTTGTAATCCTATATATTGATATAAATTTACAAAATTATTTATGCAGTTGGTGTATCTCGGAAACTGGATGAAAATTATAATGTTTCATAATTTTTCCTTCATTCATACACTAAACACTAATTGCATTCTAAATTTGAAGCTTCTATGTTTGCTAGAAGTGCCTCTTTAATATTGATGATCGGTCAGTCAGTCAGTGAGTGACAAAATTACGAAATTTTGACTAGTTATTATTCTTAAACTATTGGTTCAAATTGAATGAAATTTGAAATACACAATGTGTATATAAGACCTGCTAGGTTACTAAAAATTCAGGTTTCTAGCTTTATTAACAATGAAGTTATAGGGGGTCGAAAATGGCCTGAATGGCTTCGAGAAAAGTATGTTACGGCAGTTTTGCGTTTGGCCCGACTTTTTTTTTGCTCGACTTAGCGGGGGCACTGCCGTGCCCCCAGATAAGGGAAACGAAGGTGCTGGATGTAAAGGATATGTGAGATCATTGTTGCCGACATAACTTTTATTATCTGGATGTTTTTCAATTTAATTTACACTCAATTCGTCAATTATTATAATCTTATTTATTATTACAAAGTCTATAGGCACTGGCCTATGGTAGATTTAATTGAATAGTATAAAAAAACATCCTAACTAATATTATAAATTCAAATGTGAGTTTGTTAGGCTTCCATACTTAAACAACTAAACCGTTTTAAATTTTTTTTCGCCCATGAGAATTTACAATATCAGTGAGTAGCATAGGGTACATTTTATCTCTGTAATCTCACGTGTACTGGAACTACACGGGGGAAAGTGCAAGAATTTAACAGATTTTAAATATTTTTTCACTAATGATGTAATTTATATTATCAGCGAGTAACATAGGCAGTAACATATTTGATCTTCATATTCCCACGGTAATGGGAACTACGCGGGTGTAATGGTACAAATTTGGTAGTAAGGAATAAATAAAGACGAATTTGTTTAAATATTAATATAAGCATATAAATTCATATTTTGACAGTAAGATTAAAATGGCGATGGGTCTTCCGTTCCCGTGGTGTTATTAAATTCGATTAAGGAATATAGCCAGCAAAGTCTGCAAAAGGAGACAATCTCGACATAAAACCTTACGTCATCTCAGAAGTAATCATCATCATGTCAACCCATATACGCCCCACCCTTGAGCTCGGGCCTCCTCCATTATGGAAGGGAAATTGACCTTGTACACCACACTGGTCAGACGTTTTGTTTCGAGTTTTCTTCTCTTGCATAGTTGTTATAAGCATATTTTACCCTTTTTTTTTTGGGTGGGTTATTGTAAGCGCACGCGCGGTCTAGTCCGTCCGGGGCGATGAAAGGACGGCGCGCGGGCCCATAACCCACCCGTACCCACGTCACCTTGTTGTTGGACCGACCACCGGAGCAGATGTGACTTGTCGTCAGTGGTCGCCCCGAATATTTTACCTTTAGTCATCTTTTACACACCCACCCCAAGGGAAACGGTAGTGAATTGTATTCTTACTCGTCATCACACGGACAGTAATGCATTAGGTCAATTTCTCTTAACTGAAAAAGACCTATGTCCGTCAGTGAAGCGGGGATGGGCTGAAAAGTAAATTCTGTGACTTCTTAACTGAGCACTTGTAATTCTTCTATATTAGCTGAAACTGTTACTCTTATTAACTGACCACGTAGAAACGACGTAATAAAATTCCAGAACATTACTAAGCGTAAGATGCTTTAAAAGAAAAAAGTTGGATAGATAGAGTAGTACCTACTGCAACTGAATACATTCGCATAACGGATTATAGTACCCGACGCTGCCTTAATTTCAATCCTGGACGGCTGGATAAGTTGAATTAGTACTTTAATAAAACCATTTCAGTTTCAAGGCTTAATTCTACATATAGAGTGAAATTATACGTTACAGTTTATTTCGAGTTTCAATGGCCGACGATACAATGGGCAAAAATGGGTATATATTTGATATAGCTCTTCTTTAATGATTTCTGATGATTACGTAAGTATATTATAATTAAAACTACTTTACGGATTTTATCGCGTTTCACACCACCGTTCATGGTCCGCCCGTGGCCATGTACGCTGTAAAGTGTTCGAAACATCGGGCAATCAAAAATCAAATACAAACGCGATAAAATCCGTAAAGTAGTTTTATTTATAACTAGCAACCCGCCCTCGCTTCGCTTCGGTTATAGGTTATAGTCGTTTTACCCGCGTAGTTCCCGTTCCCGTGGGAATACCGGGATAAAATATAGCCTAGTTTACGCCCTGATATTATAGCTTTCCATTGGTGAAAGAATTTTTGAAATCGGTCCAGCCGTTTTGAAGATTACCTGGAACAAACAGACAGACAGACAGACAAACAAAAATTTTTTAATTGCTATTTTAGGCATAGGTGTCGTGCAAATAACCGTGTGAGCTTGAAAAAAGCCTATTATTTTGACATTACAAACAGACACTCCAATTTTATTTATTGGTATAGATGTCTTCTTTAAGTTTATTCAACGGTTAAAAGAACAGCGTTTTCCGTTTGGTGACAAAGTAAGAATACAATTCACCACCCATTACCCCCTCTTACCTGTGAATGTCGTAGTAAGAATATATCGTAGACGACGGAGTAAATGTGGCGGGCTGACCACTGATATCAAGTCACCTGTTCCGGTGGTCGGCCCAACGACGAAGGCGACGTGCCGTGCGGGTGGGTTACGGGTGTGTGTTCTTACGTCCCTCTGTCACCCCGGACGGAGCGGACGAGGAGTGCGCCGACGGTAGCCCACCCCAAAAAAAAACGACGGAGTAAATACTTTGTGCGATCGACAAATTGTTGTTAAGAGTCTGGGTGTAATTTGTGTGGGTTAAATTATATATTTGTAAAGTCCCCCGCAGTACAATTATTATTTCTTTAGTGTAGGGAGTATTATAGTGTTGTTTTTGAAAAATAAAAAAGGAAATTAAGAGAAGTTTTCCCTTCATTCTACATTTACCTAATAATAAAATTAACATTTTCATAAAAATGACGTAATTAAAATTTTGTTAAAACTCGATAAAAACACTTCCACCACAAGATAGAAATATGTCACACATCTCCGCCTAATCCTTCATATAATAACAGAAAATTATAGTTAAAAAACTAAAAAACACGCTTACAAGCTGACAGCCCGTATCATAGAAGTTCGAATTTCGCGCATGCGTATTTCGCACACTAGCTCTATCTCTTTTGCTCTTATGCAAAGGATACAATCAGAAATTTGTAAATCCTGGCGAATCTAGTCAGGATTTTCGCCTCTTTTGATCGAATTATTGCATCGTCGTGGGCCTTTGATGAGTGTGCAAAGTTTAAATAAAATCTGTTCGTTTAAAGTGGGGCAAAATGACGTACAAAGAACTCTACTCGTATGTATGTTTATTTTTTTATTATGTTTACATACATACGAGTTACATACGATATTATTTATTATGTTTACATACATACGAGTACATATACGTGGAACAATAAACTAAATAACAAAAGCGTATGAAAAATCATAACTCTGCTATTTCATGGTGAAAAATCGGATATACTGAAATCCTTCTTAGCTTATAATTTCATCACTTACACTTGAAACGGAATAATATATCTAGGTACAATCCACAGCCAGATAGTGCGATTGAAGATTTACGATAGAAAAGCTGTACCTCTGTTTTATATCATTGTCGATTCGATCCGATTGAAGGCTAGACTTTGAGTTCCCAATTCAATTGTAGTTCGACTCTGCCCAATATTGACAATATTATACGGTATTCAAGCTACCTGTTGCAATTGGTAAACCTAAACATTTGTTTATTTAGCTTAGTTTCGACTTATTTTTGTCATTAAGTAACAGTTATTTTGAAGTGAATATTTCTTTAGCCGCGTTTTATCACTTTTAATAGTGCCCAACGCGGACTTAGTTAATGGTAGGACCACGCTGTTGATAGTTGTCTGTCTACAACGGCGGTGTAGTACCTACCACACTCTTGCAGAAAATTGACATCTGAGTAGTAGCAATTTGTTACAGCGCTTCGTTCGGTGAGCGAGAGAGCCGGAAGCCTATCTTCCTGAGGGTGTTTGCGTGTGGTGGGTTTAAGTGATGCCTTTAGTATCACCGAACTTCATTGCACGCATACACACTCCCTTTACTTTCTTAATGGTAGGTCAAGGTCAACATGGAGGTCCATGAGCGGCAGCATCACTTACCATTAGGTGTACTGTTTGCTACTGATAGCAATAAAACAAATATTTGGTAGGAAAATATCTTATGATTCGCATTACCGACATGCGTATAGCAGTATATCTGTATTTATACAGTTAACGTATAGTGCTGTGTATATCTTATTCCACCAAAAACATAAATGTAAAAAAGGAGAGCCAAGTTCAATACAAAAATTATGATTGGCTGTGGGGCTTCGCCGCTAAAAGAATGGAGATCTAAATGAGTGCCAAGTTCTATGCAAAATCCAAATATGTATTTATAGGAACAAAATAACATTATGAACAAGTATTAAATTCTATTTCTTTGCTTTATTGGATACCTATAATAATTGCTGTTATTTGAAAACAATGTTAGATCTTAAAGTATTTGACTTGGCCAGTTTTCATTACATCAGTCATTTTATAAAGTTATTCAACATATATATATGTATATATTTTTTAATTCTGTTAAAAACTGGCTAAGTCAAATCTAATCTACTTCAAGATATATTGTTTTCATCATTATTTTTGTAACGGAAACTAGGCAGGTATTGAGATTAAATGTTTTTTTTTTTTGCGTTTCCGCTGCATGGTTTTCTTTTTTTAGCTATTGTCTACATTCTCTGTGGTGCCACACGCCACCGACGACACACTGTTGGCCGGTTGTTTAGCGCGTATTACAAGTTTTTTGTATGGGGATACCACTTATTTTTTGACTTAACTTTATTTCTGTCTATATTTCTGTTATATAGCAAATATAATAATATATATATTGGGATAGTTTCAAATATCTGCTTGTAACGTTGTAACGGTTCCAACGTTACAATTAAAAAAAATGTTTGTATGGGGGACCCTTTTAACTTTTTTTTTATTTTTAGATTTTTCTAACGCTTACACACAATTACCGAGCTGGATTCCATATTTCATCCTCCTAGGTTATCTGGAAGTAGGTTAGATTTAGGTACTATATGTCAGTCAATCAGTCAGTGCTTAAATTTACGACTTTTTGACCTTCATATCTTTATAACCGTTTGAGCTAGCTTCATGAAATTTGGGCTTTTAGATGTCCTTATGGATATAATTAAACACATGTAGGTTTATGTGTTTAAGTTAAAGAGGTTTTGAGTTATAGAAGGGTCAAGTGGCACCAAGTGGTTCGTGTAATATTACACTCTGCGCTGGCTAGCCAGTTCCTTTGCTTGAACTTGGCGTGACACGCTGCCGCGTGTCTAGATAAGTAAAATTGAATGAAGTTATGTAGTGAAAAGTTCGATGTGCATATACTGTGTATTGTTGAAATAGTGTTTATTTTGATTATTATTTGAATCGTTTAATTATGAAATTTCAAATTATAATAGGTACTATAGTCCATAAAATATAGCTTGATCTCTGTGATAGATGTCAACGAAACCAACGAAGTAAGTTTGAACAAGCGACATGTTTACAATTTCATTTTGTATCAAATATATTTTCATTCTTTTCGTGCCAGTTTTATTGCAACTGAATTGTAATATATTTGTACGGTATGCACAGCCTGCAGTGGACTGTATGAGGTGATTTTACGGAGTTAGGTGAGGAACTGATCTTATCCTATCCCTGCAAGCCGCGAAGAAGTAAATATGGAATACTCCACCAACCTTTCATCCACTCCCGCCGAGGGCAGTAGCGTCGTCGCAGTAAGCTCGCCAAACCGCGCGGTCAGCTTCACTATATTCTTAATTATATTTATAACTAGGCAGTTCACAGCACCACAATACACTGTTATGGTGGTTCCAAATGTTCCGTATAATAATGTCCTTCCAAGGATTAAGCAGGTGCGGCGATTGCGAATACACCGATGGCACAACCGCTTGGCGGACCGAGTTGTCTCGAATCTTCTACTAGACTGTCTTAACGACGTTTGTAGAATTCAAGTTGTGAAGTTTTTCGAATTACCCTCCACATAGCTTGCAGAGACCGAACAATATTATAAATATAAAAATATTAATATTCATACCTAAAATTTACTTCGTAAGTACTGAAATACCTAGTAAACATTTTATACATAAATGACGCTTACACATGTACAAGGTTATACTGGACTGAAAATAAAAAAGAGATGGGGACAGTCGATGTACGTAAATCGATAACCGATCTTTATTAAATTATTCATAAAAGATATAAACCCAATACAGTAGCTATATAAAACTTTCAACATATTTTTTACAATTAAAACAGACGGTTACATTATAAAATATATAAATTGAATTAATTAAACATTAAAAAAATACTGATCGTCTCAGAGTAGATGATAATATTATTTACGCAATATTATCAATAAACTAGACATATTTATTTATAAAACAGTCGTAATTGATTGATTGATCTAACGACTGTCCCTATTTGGCAAAAAATGATAAATGTTCTAGCAAGAATGCTCCAGTGATGACGATAATAGTGACCTAGACCTTGATTGTACTCCTCCTTTTGAATAATTAAACAGTCAAAAAAACACTTTTTGTTTGAAATAAATTCAAAAAGATTTTCATTGATTGTATTTTAATTATAATAGAACATCACAATTATAAAAATAAAGAGTTTTATCGATAAAAACTAAGTACTTTATCGTAAGCGTGACAGCACTAGGGACAACTGTCACAGAGATCATCCTATATTTTATGGCCTATAAAAGTTATAAGTTTTCACTTCTATCGACAGTCTGTATAACTGCCTTTTTTGATGGGAATCTTCAATACAATTAAAGAAAAAATACCCATTATATAAGAACGGAGGAGTGGTATAAGCACTTAAGTTCAAGACTAGCTTTAATCCGAGCGGTGACGGAGAGAATACAATCCACCACTCTCCATCCATCTCCATCACTCTCTTGCCCGTGGGTGTCTTAAAAAACGACTAAGGAATATAATTTACATATAATATCTGTGCAAGAGAAGAAAAACTCGAAATAAAACCCTATACCAACGCATCTGACCAGCGTGGTATACTAGGCCAATTTTCCTTCTCTTACTTATTTGTTATATACAAATTATATCCCTTAGTCGTCTTTTACGACACCCAAGGG
Organism: Lymantria dispar; assembly: GCA_032191425.1. NCBI lineage: Eukaryota > Metazoa > Arthropoda > Insecta > Lepidoptera > Erebidae > Lymantria > Lymantria dispar. The sequence goes on from CM063459.1 coordinate 16,317,789, forward strand.
CAAGAAAGGGGGTGATGAATTGTATTTTTACTCCGTCACCTCACGAAGATTGACTGCCTCACATATCTCGTCAAATACTCTGGACAAAGAACAAGTCAAATCCAATTAAATTCACTTTACGATAAAGAATAGAAAATAATTTTATAAATTCAAATTCAACTTTAAAATGGCAAAGAATTTGTTTAGTATTATTAAATATATAAGTTTCTCAATCAAAAGCTAAAACATTTGATTACGTCACTTCATCACCATAGAGGTAAAGTTCTCTACAAGTGTCCCAGAAGTTTATGAAAAGTTTAGTCAGAGAGTAAAGAGGCGAGTGTGGTTTTCATTAGATACCGTCATTTGCATGTTATTCATTAGGCTGTAGGGGCGTTGCCTTCGCCACTGCTGTCCTCATCCCGCTTTAGTACTGTTCACAAAAGTACAACGTACCGTGTTAGAGCTACTACTGACTTTATACGATATCCTATGTAACGATTTCATTTAAATTTAAAAAATATTTATGAAGAAATTTGCATGCATACGAATAAGTTGCTTGTTTTTTATTTCGTATAAAGCTAACGCTATTTAAATTATATTACTTTGAAGTTGTATTGTACGTTTCTCTGTTTTCATGATACAGTTTGTTATCTTACAGATTTATGTGCTAAAAACCTCTAATTCTCAATATACTCTCATATGTAAAATATAAAGCAAGTTTCTACAACTGTTTTGTTCATACAAATATTCAAATCTTTATCTTTTGTTATATGTTTAGCTTGTCAGAATAAAAAACTTAAAATCGTATGGACGGGTTCAGATACAATATATTGCAGACTATTGTTTTCTTAAAAAACTCACAACACTAAATATAATCACCAACCCGTTGATTGACATCAAGCGTGGAGATTTTGGCATTATCCTTCCTATGAGGAGACCTATGTCCAAATGTGATCATCGATGGGCTTATAATGATAATAACGATGATAATTCAACGTAAATCAATAATAATATCAACGTAATTCAATAATATGTATATTATTTACAGGTGTACCGTCTATTGTTTGTGTGGGAGCTCAAAACAAATAAATTCTCTTCGTCATCGTGTTCTTCAATTATCTGAAGGTCGTGTCTAACTCTGTTTGTGAGCTTCGGCGGTACTCCTTAATCAAAGAGAGGTGGTGATTGGCAGATTAAGGACCTCCTTTATTTGGTCAGACCATTGGTAAGGCGCTCTACCACAGCAGCATTTGCCTTCTACACTGCCAAGCATGATTTGGTTCTCCAAGTTGTCTGAACCTCTCCTGGCTACATGTCCGAAGTAACTTATAATAGTATTCGCTGGATGCAAACTGTTAGTTGTCTTGATTTTATCTTTAGTTGACTGAGAATTGAATTAAACAAACTAAACTTATTCTTGTAAGCTCGTATGTTAGTTTTCTAAAACTCCATTCATTACAAGTAAGTGACGTTTAGACATGCAATAATATCGTGTACATAGCAGTATGTTCGTGTACGCGGTCTAACTTGTTACAAATGGTAGACGAGGGAGCGACTGAAATTATTGTCATCGCAAGAACAAGGGCAACTTCTGTCCAATTATGTCCAACATTTATGAACAAAACGAAGTTAATCATTGAATTTTATCTTCTGAGTTTATTTTTGATAGTATATAATACAAATTGACTCGTATCAAACTAATCAACCATTTGATTAGATCGAAGTATCAAATTCTGCACCTGAAAAGCAGCAGTTACGGTATAGTCTAATGTTACGAGAGATATTTTTTTTAATGAAAATAAGAACGTTGCGTAAGTTTTTATAAAGCAACCCATTTTCACTTAGCAATGCCTTCAATCGCGGCATATTATCGTCTACCTAGCATACTGTGCCACGAAAGGACCTGTGTCGCATTCTGATATTCCGATTAAGGTGAATCATTAAAATATAAGCAAGGTACAATCTATACCAATAAATAAAATTGGAGTGTCTGTTTGTAATGTCAAAATAATAGCCTTTTTTCATGTTTCCACGGTTATTTGCACGACACCTATGCCTAAAATAGCAATTAAAAAATTTTTGTCTGTCTGTCTGTCTGTTTGTTCCGGGTAATCTTCAAAACGGCTGGACCGATTTCAAAAATTCTTTCACCAATGGAAAGCTACAATATCAGGGCGTAAACTAGGCTATATTTTATCCCGGTATTCCCACGGGAACGGGAACTACGCGGGTAAAACGAAAAATTTACGTAGTACGAGTAGTCGGTATAGGATTATATTTCAATTTATCTTTCTTGTGTACAGATATTATGTACATATTACAATCCCTTAGTCATCTTTTACGACGCCCACGGGCAAAATAGGGGTGGTGAATTGTATTCTTACTCCGTCACCACAAAAAAAAATATAGGGTATCCGAAGTTAATTAAAAAAAACGAATCCTAAAAAGTCCTTGATAGGTCTATAGAGGATCAGATATTTATTTTAAGGGTTGAGAATAAATGAGCAAGCCTTTGATTGCGTCTGTCAACGCATCTGCATGACAAAGGCCACTCTTTTTAATTAGGTGACTATTCTAAAGTCAACTCGGCATACAAATGAACGAAGATTAGGGCGATTTGGAGGCCGCTCTATATTACATTTTTTTCCTTTGGCAGTTTATTTAAATACTTCGTCGTTTATTTGTATGCATAATTAAATGGACTTAATCACTAATTTAACTAAGTGGGTAGTAAAATTGACCTTATTCCTAGCGTTACTATTATCTGGGCCACCGATGATCCGGGCCGGGTAACCGGCGGCTTGTCCCCTTGGCGCTTGAACGAGATACGCGCTCGGCGGGCTATGGGTTTGTTCGCCGTCCCTGCCCTTGCTCCGGACGCATAGGAGGGTGACGCGCCATGGCCTCCCGCTAAAAACGACTGGACGATGCCGCATATGACGACTCTTTACTAAGGGTCCGTTCACATAGACCGGCTCGGAGAGGAGAGCAGATTATTATCACGTTGAAAACAGAGTTTTGAGTGATTGTAATAAGGTTTATTTTTGCATGTGCACTGCTTTTGTCATTATGAATCCTTAAACGCGCTTCTTGTGAAATAATAAGAGGAGCCGACCGGCGCCGATTACGTGATCTTTCTCGCTAGCGCAGCCGATCGGCTCCGAATGCGTGCTCTTTTACGCTCGCGCAGCCGATCGGCTCCGATTGAGTGCACGCCGCACCGACTGCCATTTTGATAGGACATATACAACATTTGAGCGGAACCATGCGCTTCGTTTGCTTTGTTCTGTTTCAAGTAATCATGCTAACAAATATATTTCTTCATCGGAGCTATCTAAATCCATGTTTCGAAAAGCACACGTTAACACACCGAAAACAAAACTTGGACTGCACGGAATACTGGTACCTTGGCTCCGAACGCATCCGACCGGCTTCGTGCGCATCCGACCGGCTCCGAGCGCATCCGACCGGCTCCGAGCTCATCCTCTTCCAGCCGTTCTATGTGAAATAGTTGGCGACTCCGCTTCGGCCGATTCCAAGCGCATACGATCCGGTCTGTGTGAAAAGAAAAGAGCGGGTCGATGCTCTCCAAGCCGGTCTGTATGAACGGACCTTAAGTGGACAGACGACATTCTGAAAGTCGTATCGCCAATTCGCCATTGCATGTAGGTGGCACAGGGCCGTTTCGCGTGGCGTTCTTATGAGAAGTCGTATGTCCAACAGTGCATGTTCAAGGGATAATGGATGGATAGATGGGCGTTTCTTCTATATAGAAATTGTATAAATGTAACATTAATATCATGTAAATTTGGTGATACAAGAATAAATAATGAAGAGTACTCATAATACATAATTGATGAATAATCCTTGTTATATATAGAGATATCATCATCATCATCGCAGCCCACATATGTCCCACTGTTGGGCTCGACCTTCCTCCAGGGAGGGAATTTGACCTACTATACCATACTGGTCTGACATGTTGGTACAAAGTTTTATTTCGAGTTTTCCTTCTCTTGCTCAGATGTGTGCAAATCCCATAGTCGTGCTTTACGACATCCACGGGCAAGACAGAGAGTCGTGAATTGTATTCTTACTCCGACACCACACGGAATATAGAGACATATCTCTACTATAATATAAACAAGTAAATGCCCCGCGGTTTCACTCACATAGTACTCATTCCTGTACGAATATGGAAATATAGTATAGCCTATGTTACCAACTAATAAGATAGCTTTTCATATTTCGAAAATAATTTTAAAATTGATTTAGTGATTTAGGCGTGAAAACATAACAAACATATATACGCATTTATAATATTGGGATTATAAATAATAATGTTAATTCTCCATGTTTTATATTGTTATACATAAGAACTGTCGCCCCCACCTTTTGCTGGGTATAGAACGAAACGATTAAGAGGTGTTAGCAGGTATCATCGCAGTGCGAAACGGAAAAAAGGGAAACTTAAAATAATATCTAGTGCCGGATCTTCTTGGCTTTTGGCTTCTTGCCGATCCTCCGCTCTGATCCGAATTTCTAACTAATTGCAAAACTGACAATATGTATGTGCCCTAATGTGCCCTTTTTGATCCATTACTTAAAAAAAGAAGCCCTTCGATATAAAAATAGATCAATAACTAAATTTCAGTCAGTTAAAGCATTTCATTATAGTATGCAGATTTTAGGTATTGTTTAACAATTATTTCATCACACATGATACATTGTATCATGTGTGATGAATATCATTATATAATCCGACTCTGAGACTGCCACTATGGTTGACTATATCATTTTCATGTAACTTTAGCTATTAACGCTAAGCCAGTAATGAAATTTTTTAAGAACCATGACTTATTTAAATAGACGCATATTTTCACTTAACTGTAGCTAATTTGTACATTATGTGAAAAAAACATTATTGTCTACTAACTGCCCCGGCAAACATTGTTTTGCCCTTAGAATAATAACGTATAGAAGGTAAGTTCACGCACAAAAAGTGAGGCATTTCAATTGGAGCCTAATGGAGCTTACACCGGAACCGTTCCGTAATGTACAAGTCATTGTACTCACGAACGTACGCAACTCTTAAAAAATAAATAGGTAATTATGACGGTTTGTGCATTCAAATGGTGTCACAACACATTTGAAAAATATAAAAAGATTATTAACATTACTTTTAAAGGTAATACGACGATTTATGTTAATAAAAACAAAATTTGATTTCATAATTTGTATAGTGGTGTGCGTGTGTTCGTGTGTAATCGTCTGCGCGCCATTAGTATTTTTAGATTCAAATTTTGAAAGTTCGAAGTATTGACACTATCCTTCTATACGTTATTATTCTAAGGTTTTGCCATATAAATTATTTCTAGTAAATGTATGTAGTAATGTAGTTGAATAAAAATTAACTAACATATTGTAAGGATGTGGTTTAAGTCTAAAAGAAGAATGGAACACTGTGACGGACTATAAAAATAAAAAAGAACAACCAAGCTCGTTACAAAAAATCAAAATTGGAAACTTAGTTCGCCATCTTGCTGCACTGCTTGAAATTTAAAAAACCGTCGATTTTGCATTTATATAAAAGAAAAAATCTGAAAAGAAATTATCCTATCTCTCAAGTTGGAACAAAACACTCATTTAATAATAAAAAAAGTTTAAATCGGATTGTTAGATTCGGCGTTCATTCCGGACCAACATCGTGATACTGGAATTATATATAATTAATATGCATCTGAAATTCCTGGTCTTTCAAACGGAAAAAAAGTCTCGCATTAGTTTCAGAAAATGTCTAATATGATATAAATAAATTCATTCTCTATTTATAATATGAGTTTCGATATTAATTATTATGATGATATGATTTTAAAAGCTATTTTATTAAATGTTTACACACAACAAAGGAAATATTGCTACTAAAGTTAAACTTAATGTCTCTGTCAGACAACGTTTAATTTTCTCCGATACACACAATTCAGTACTATATTCCATTTCCTCATCCGTTCCTAGAATGTAGGTTTTTATATTTGAAAAACAAAGTTGCTATTAATTTAAACCGTTCACAACAAACTAACTCTGTTTGCAATTGATCAACTTTGTTACGTTATACCAAGGCAATAATGCTTAAAGCGTTCTTAGAAATACTATTTGCTTCCATAATTACTTTTGTATAGACACAGAATTCCGTGTGATGACGTAGTAAGAATACAATTCACCAACGCCTCTCTTGCCCGTGGGTATCTTGAAAATCGACGAAGACTGCATATAACATCTATGCAAGAGAAAGAAAACTCGAAATAAAACCCTATATCGGCACGTCTAACCAGCGTGGAAAACCCGCGTTTCCTTAAGACGTCCAAAATATCTTAATCATATTCAAAACTAGCAACCCGCCCTCGCTTCGCTTCAGTTTCAGTCGTTTTTCCTCCGTAGTTCCCGTTCCCGTGGGAATACCGGGATAAAATATAGCCTAGGTTACTCCCTGATATTATAGCTTTCCATTGGTGAAAGAATTTTTGAAATCAGCCCAGCCGTTTTGAAGATTACCCGAAACAAACAGACAGACAGACAAAAAAATATAAAGTGTATTTTAGGCATATGTATAGTGCAAATAACCGTGTGAGCATAAAAAAGCCGATTATTTTCACGTTACAAACAGACACTCCAATTTTATTTAATGGTATAGATTCTTCAAAATAAAACAATGTTTGTAGTTGGCCTCCTTTCTATATGCAGACAGCATTACTTAGTCACTGGTTTACCATTAAGCCGTAAGTTATTGTCAACGATTTGGACTTTTTCTGTTGTTTCCCAATTCATATAAAAATTATGCATGCAAAAATATCCATCCATCAGCCTATCGACGTCCACTAGTGGACATAAGCCTCTCAAACCAGTTAACGATCGCAATTCGTATTATAAATTTTTCAGCAGAATACTGCTGTCAAATCTTCTGGTGAACACCTGGACGTCCACGTGCAAGTATGGGACGGGGACCCATTTATTCTTAACCCGTCACTGTAAGAGAATATGAACTATAAATATATATGGGTGGACGGCTCACAGCCCCACAACCTACCATCCCATCGCCTTTAAGCCGACTATCGGTACCGATACCCGGCAGATTACCTTTTCAGGTACCGTCCCTTTCGGCAGAACAGTGTAGCCGCGACACGTCAACCTCCCTTGTGAATGTAATTGTTAATCAGACCGTAGCAGATGGATTTGGACCAAGTCAATGTAAAGCCCTTAGTCATCTTTTACGACACCCACAACCAATGTAATGGTTGGTAGTAACCGCTAACACACAGAAACTGTAAATATATAAATAAAAAATCTTATAAAAATGCTTATAATTTTAGCACCTAAAGAAATTTAATTTTATTTATTAGGCACTTTGACTAAAGCTCTTATCCCAAAAAAAAAGGTTGCCTACTGTAAAATTGAATAAGTGAAACAAAGTTATGTTTGCACGGCGTCAACGTAACTTTTATCTTAAAAATCGAATTTGTTTCAAAAGAATTCAATATTGTCGAATTTCGCTCTCTCGTTCTCGAATTTTTGAATAGGCAGGAAAAGAATCAAAGATAAAACCTGTTACTTCTGAAGATATCCAGGAGTGAAGATTACTGTCACAAAAGGAGATTTTACATCACAATGCACATTTTAAATATTATTTAAATTTCACCGTGACTTTCATACTTAAATAGTACAAAATATCAATTGAATAAGTGTGTAAGAAAATTATTAGTTTCTAAATAGAAAATTAACAAATATTTTAATATAAAGTAAAAATTTCTTAAATTATAATATTATCATTATGATGATAATAATCATCTCAGCCGTCATAAATCCCACTGTTGGGCTCGGGTCTCCTCCAGAAGGAGAGGGAAAATTAACTACTATACCGCGTTAGTCAGACGATGTTATCTGCATACCATATCTGTAGATATACTCAAGAGAGGGAGTGATAAATTGTATTTTTACTCTTTTACCACACAAAAGATTTTATGTACTTTTGATGTGAAACATTTATAGGCGAGGGGTAAATAAACCTGATCGTTGGCATGGCGTAAACAGACCGCGACAACGTAACGCCACGCTATATGACGGAATATGAAAGGGTATATTGGCATGGCGTAAACAGGCCGGCGATATAACGCTACGCGTGGGATATATGTACTATACGTAGTAGTGTGTGAGTGAGACGGAGCGACACGATGTTGTGCGTAAGCGACTGCGGTGAATTTATTATGATTGTTGTGTAATATTTTAAATAATAATATAAATATAAATCGTAATATTTTATTTATACATTGTGCCATATTAGTTCCTGTCGTAATCTGTTATTTTATGCATATATACTTGTACAAAATAATTTCGATGTTTCACATCTGCTAGGCGTCCTAAGCGACGGCTCACTTTTATGGAGATCTACGTGTAAAAATTGTGTATATTTCACTAGTTTGTTTAATATTATCTTATATATAATAATGCGTTTAGAAAGTCTTATATACACTTGAAAATCGTTTTCCTAATGCAACAAGCAAATTATGCTTAATATATTATAATAACCATATCCATTTTTCTAACCACCTGTAATAAATCAATAGACATATTATCTACTGTCAAAAATATTTTCTGAATGAATTTTTATAGTTATGTAAAATTTTTACCAATCTAATGTTATGAACTTTGTTATAGCATTAGTTACAAACTAATTCCATAATGACAAATGTCCATCCAGTATTTCAAAAATATACGCATAAAATAAATGAATGATTCCTTCCCAAGTTTCTATAGTACTAAAAGCATAATCTTACGATCTATGCAGTCTTTAAAACCAATCGTAAACTACGTATATTTCAATAAGTTTGAAACTTGCTAGCCAAAACAAATATTTCTAGAAGTCGAAGACCCATGCAGCTAGTGTGCACAGTCAATTCTCAGCAAAAACAAAATTTACTACGTGTGCAAGATGAATGTGTGTTAGCGTTTCTCTTGGAATAACTTTAAAAGATTAGAAAGTTTGCCTCCATTCGGTTGTGGTATTTTGTGACCTCTCTCAAACTCGACTCTCCGCGGACGCATTACAGCGCAACCAACCTAATGTTTACACATAAAAATAAAGTCACTACATTCGTTACTAGAAGTGGCCTTTTATGCAGTACGTGACTTCAAAAGCTCCTAAGTCTGTCATCTCTGTTGGAATACCTATGCGGTTTATCTGCTTTTACTCGACGTATGTTACGTTAACAGATAAAAGCTGAATCTAGTTTTATCTTAGGAAAGCCTGTTTTATTCTCAGATCTACATAAAATGGTGAAGTCGTTTGAGAGCTCGTTCGTGATTTCTTAAAAAGAAAATCTTTCCATATGGTATCACGAAAATAATAAAAGTCACTAATCATTATTTTCTCAAACATAATTATAAAAAAATTACTCCTGCATTAAAATACCTTATCTCATCTCGGCCCATACACGTCCAACTGTTAGGCTTGGGGCTCTTTCACTATGGTAGAGAAATTGACTAAATACGTACGCTGCTACTATACGCTGGTCACACGGGTAAGCATAAAATTTTATTTCAAATTATCCCTCTCTACATAAAAAAAAACCCTCCTTCCTGAAGCTATCGAGCACCGATTTAGCAATGCTCGGGGACAATAGGTCGACAGCACTGATGATTGCGGCGAGTTCACGGCCCTGCCTTGCCTATATCACCCTGACCTTGAGTGTGTGCTGCACCGTGGCCTCGAAGCAATCGCAGTGGTGGTAGGATGATGTCGTCTTCCTACTAGCGACTATGTGGCGATACAACTATAACCAGTCAAAACTTTCTTAGTTGGAAGGAGGGCCCCTCAATTACCACCGGAAGGCCTCGACGGTACGACGGAACCTCGAATCGAGACCTCTCCAACCAAACTGCCTAAGGGGCAATGAAGTCCCAGGAAGCGTCGCCGTGCTAGGCAGCCAGTACGTGGGCCGAGACATAGCCGGCCCACGCCCGCGTCGCTGATACCCGCCGAGAAAGACCGGTAAGCATCTTGGCCTCCAAGTCCCACGAGAGAATTCCGATCGACAAGCTCACTACCTCTATGGCTACCATGCGATATCTGCGTATAGCAGGGCTATACGCAGATATCGCCATGGTCCTTTGTGGTCATCACAAAAGAGCCCTAAGTCGGACAGTCCGCTCTGCCCATAGGACAAAGGACCAACCACCATCGCCGCGTATGGCAGTCGGCACATATCGTTGGATCCACTCACATTTGAGATGAGCCAGTGGACGCCGCGCCGACAAGTCGCGGAGCAGCTTGAAAATACTGAGCTATCATGCCAGTGTCGTGGGTTCCATTCCCGCGCAGGACAATACCTTGTTCAATCCACAAGTTGTACTTCTCTTATTGTACTCCACTTCTATTGTGGAAGAGAGTTGAACCTAATGGTGGGCCATATACGCTATGATGGTGATAATCATAGTAATATAATTTTATTCATCCATCAGCCCATAGACGTCCGCTGTATGCCGTTATGTTTGTAATTGAACTCCTTCTAAACAGCTGGACTGATTTTCATGATTTTTGTGGCCGTTCTGATAGATGTGAGAATGGTTTAAATTAATAATTGGAACCGGTAGGTGGCGCTGCGATCGATTTCAGAGAGAATTCCTTTTACTATTTTTTTATTTCCTTTTTCATTTTCAGCTAATATTTCAATAGAATCGTGTGATTTGTTGTTTCTTTCCAGTAAAAATTATCTATATCTTCAACAAAGTTATAAACAACTTCAGTTCTTCTAACATTGCAAAATAAAACTTCTAACTCGTAAATTAACGTTCTTTGCTTTATCAAAGGTACATTTTACACTTATTTGTATAGCACAGGAAGAATACTCTTTAAATCAATGATATAACAATAATTTCATGACTCTTGTCTCAATGCCCTGGAAATCACTTATTTTCCAGTTTATATACCCATACTAGCTGAACCAACAGACGTTGTTCTGATCAAATAAGCGCCACCTGTCGGGTCCAAATGTAAATCTAAATCATTCTCGAATCCCCTTGAACACACACAAAAAATTCCATCAACATCGGTCCAGCCGTTTAGGAGGAGTTCTGTGACATACACACGTACACAAGAAAAATATATATAAAGCTTAGAATAATAACGTATAGAAGGATAGTGTCAATACTTCGAACTTTCAAAATTTGAATCTAAAAATACTAATGGCGCGCAGATGATTACACACGTACACACGCAAACCACTATACAAATTATGAAATCAAATTTTGTTTTTATTAACATAAATCGTCGAAATACTTTTAAAAGTAATATTAAAAACCTTTTTAAGTTTTTCAAATGTGTTGTGACACCATTTGAATGCACAAACCGTCATAATTATCAATTTATTTTTTAAGAGTTGCGTACGTACGTGCAGTACAATGACTTGTACATTACGGAACGGTTCCGGCGTAAGCTCCATTAGGCTCCAATTGAAATGCCTCACTTTTTGAGCGTGAACTTACCTTCTATACGTTATTATTCTAAGATATAAAGATTAGGCATACCAGTTTTAACACTTTACTTTTCTCTCAGGTTTTTTATTAAATTATAGCTATAAATATTTTTGTTTGTTGTAAATTTCTTTATTACCTCGTATGTTGCAAACGGCTGGATGGATTTCAACAGTATCATTATATTCATCTTAAAATCCCAAGAATCTTTTTCTTTAGTTTGAAAAAAGAACACAAAACGGAGGATTTTAGCGCGAAACAGTAATACGCTTATAATAAAATTAACCTAACCTAATAAGTAAATTATTAAAATAAAAGAAATTAAAAGAAGATTACAAATATGTATATTTAAATTTATATATTTAAATTTAATTAGAAATAATAATGGCGTTTGAAAAATTTTTAATTGTGTGAAAACGTTTATATCGCACCTTATTCGATCATATGAAATTTAGAAAAGAATGTGCAGAACACTTAAAAAATTAAATATAACTATATTTTAACTATATTTAAGAAACAGTTGACAGATCACTATTTATCGCTATAATGTTTTTAGTTCTTAAAGCGTGCGAGTTCCTGTAATATATGAGTATGTATGTATATGTGTATGTATGCATATGTATGTATATGTGTATGTAAGTATATTTATATGTATGTATATGTGTATGTATGCATATGTATGTATATGTGTATGTAAGTATATTTATATGTATGTATATGTGTATGTATGTATATGTTTATGAATGAGTATGTGTGTATGTTTATTTTATATGAAAATATATACTTAAGACATAAATACAATTATCTACTGTTTACTAATTTATATTGTTTTATTTTCACAGTATTAGAGTTACAGATATTAACACATAATAATATTTATTAGTTACATAGTCATAATGTTATTTAGAATTGATTTTCAGTACCACCAGCAACTAATTACCTACCATCTCCCTTCTCTGTTATATTATCCATCCTAAGGTTGCCTGGAAGAGATCGCTTATAGCGATAAGGCCGCCCTTTGGACATTCTAGGTTATAATTATTATTTAAGTTTTCTCGTAATATGGTGTACAAATAAAGTATTATCTAATCTAATCTAATTAAATAAATAATTAAAAAAAAAACAATTTCTTTTTTTTTTTTTTGTGGGTGGGCCGCCGTCGGGGCGCCTCCGCACCACTCCGTCCGGGGCGACAGAGGGGCTTAAGCACGCAACTCCCGCGACCCACCCGAAAACCACGTCGCCTTCGTCGTTGGGCCGACCACTGGAGCAGCGTTAACTTGTCGTCAGTGGTCGGCCCGACGGAATACCCCCTATTGGGGTACCCTCCCATCGACCGACGTCCCCCCCTCGGGGAGGACATCGGTCTTTCCTCACGCGATCGGCCTCTCGGCGGGTGACGGACTAATCCCCGGTCACGTCCCCCGCGGCCTCGGCTAGGGCGGCATGAGGCGCAGATAGTTGCGCCTGCGCCGCCCCAGTCGCCGGCGGCGGATCTCCTCATCGAGGCTGCGCTCCTCACGCAGGCGATCCGCCGCCTCCTTCCGCGAGATCACTGTCTCGCAGAAGGCTGCGACCGCGTCCCAATTCCCGACGCTGTCGACCATCGCCCTAGCGATAGCCGGCAGTGTCAGGTCCGTATCAATGATTGCGACGAGTTCACAGCGCTGCACTGCCCAAGCCCCGCAGGCCTCGAGCGTATGGCGCGCCGTGTCCTCGTCGCAATCGCAGTGGTGGCAGGACGGTGTACTCTCCCTCCTAACGACCTTGTGCAGGTATTTGGCGAAGCACCCATGCCCCGTCAAAACCTGCACCAGTCGGAAGGAGAGCACCCCGTGCCGCCTCTCCAACCACTGCATCAGCACCGGCCGGAAGGCCTCCACGGTTCGCACCCCGAGCCGAGGCCTCTCCAGCCGGACTGCCCAACGGGCGATGACGGCTCGGCGGGCGTCGACGCGCCAGGCGGTGAGATCCCTTAACGAGACCACACCGCCCCCCGCTCGCACCCCCGTCACCCGCCGATATAGTCCGGCGAGCATCTCCGCCTCCAGGTCCCACGGGGGAGTCCCGGCCAATAGGCACGCTGCCTCCGTCGCCACCGTGCGGTATCCGCGGATGGCCCTGACCGCCGTGACCCTCTGTGGTCGCCACAGAAGGGCCCTAAGTCGGGCGGTCATGGACCCCGCCCACACCGGTGCACCGTACAGGGCCATCGACCGGATGACCCCCGCGTACAGCCGTCGGCACGCAGCGCTCGGTCCGCCCACGTTCGGCATAAGCCACGATAGGGCGGACGCCGCGCCGACGAGCCGCGGAGCGAGCCTACGGAAATGCTCCCGGAACCACCATCGCCCGTCGAGCACCAGGCCCAAGTACCTCATATGGGCCCGGATGCTGATGTCGACCGAGTGGACGGTGATCGAGACGCCGATGGGAGGGCTCATAGTGCGCCCATGGAACAAGAGGGCCTCCGTCTTGTCCAGGGCGACCCTCAACCCCAGCGCCTCGATCCGTCTGACGACCTCCTCGGTACCCGAGGTCGCCAGGCTTACCGCCTCTTCTAGCGTCCCACCGCGGGCTGTGACGAGCGTGTCGTCGGCGTAACAAATCACGCCCAGCCCGGGCGGGAGGCTCCCCCTCAACGCCCAGTCGTAGCCGATGTTCCACAGGGTGGGTCCGAGGACCGACCCCTGTGGGACACCGCACGTCATGAGCGTCCGCACAACGTCCCCTGCTCGGTCGGTGCAGAGGACGCTGCGCCCCTCCAAATAGTCCGCCACTAGCCGCCTCAGGTAAACTGGCACCCCGTGATACCGGAGCGCCTCCCTGATGCAGCTGAATGGCAGACTATTGAATGCGTTGGCAATGTCTAGGGACACCACCAGCAGCACTCCCCCGCCGGTGACGGCCTCAGTCGCCACGGCCCTCAGGCGCAACAGAGCCGCGATCGTCGAACGACCCCTCCTAAACCCGCACGTATGCACCGAGCCCCTGTTCAGCAAACAGAGGCCCAGTGCCGCCGCCCACTCCTCGATCACCCGTCCTCGGTCATCCGTCCTAGGGGACCTCCACGCCACGGACTTGGCGTTAAAGTCCCCCAGGACGAAGACCTGCCGCGATGCCAGTCGCCGTAGCGAGGCCTCCATGATGGTGAGGAAGGCCTTGAAATCGGTCACACTCCAGTTAGGGGAGAGATAGACTCCGAAGAGCGTAATCTCCCCCCAGTCCGCCGCGACGTATCCGACGCCCCTGTCCCTAAGGGTCAGAGACGACGAAGGCCACGACGTGGAGGCGACGATTGCCACGGTGCCATCGGTGCTACCCAACCAGTTAATCCGGTCGGGCACTACGTACGGCTCCGCGACTACGGCTACTCCTATCAACCACTCCGCCATGGCTTGCAGGAACACGTCCTGCGCACCGGCGGAGTGGTTGAGATTGGCCTGGAGGAGACGAATGGATACGGGGTCCATTAACGGTCCGTATCCATCGTCACCTCCTCCGCGCTAACGGGCGATCGGGCCGCGCTCGGAGCGGAGACTGGCCCGGTCGATGGGCCGCCCCGCCCCTTTGGGGCCGATGCCGGGGGTCTGCAGTCCCCAGAGCCCATGCGGTGCTTGGCAGGCTTATTGCCCGCCGCACACGCGGGGCAGTGGGGCACCGCAGAGCACGATGCCGCCTGGTGTCCAGCTTGACCGCAACGGAAACATAGCCCGCTGCAGTCAAAGCAGTTGCGACACGTCGGTCGGGTATGCCCGACCGCCATGCACTTATAACACCTCGCGGGCCGGGACTCCAGCACGGTTACCCGCGCCGAACTCCAGCCCACGAGGAGCCTGCCTGAGTCGGCCAATTGCTTGACCGACTCCACTGGGCACTGCACCCAGACAGCACCGACGCCGCCCGGACCAGGGTGGATGGTGCCAATCCGGACGGTGTCCGAGGCACACCCGGTACGCGCCATAATGGCCTCCCAGATGTCCTCCACCGCCACGGAGTCGTCCAGACCCGTGAGGCGCATATCTGCGCACTTAACGGGCCTGGCGATTCGGACTCCATCCTCCGGTCCGAACAGCCCCCTCAGCATCGTGGCCAAACTATCGGCCGTCTTCGCGCCCTCGGCCCCAGGGAACTCGAGTATTCGAGCCCCTGTCCGGGCTTTGCGGGTCCTCGCCTCGACGCCCCCGATATCGGAAACGTCCAGCTCCCGCCGGGCGCGTCTTAGGACGGCCTCATAGTTTAGGCCCCTCTCAGCCGCCTCAGGCAGTACGGTGATTACCACCGCAGCCGTCTTCAGCGACTTGAGGCCCCTACGCGACCTTTTCCCCTTTCCGCCAGCTCCCGCCTGGAGAGCGGCGGCCACAGCGGCACTCTTGGCCGCCGCTCTCCGCTTTTGGCCGCGTGCCTTCCTGCTACGCTCAGCCACCTGCCAGCCCTGTTCGAGCCTAGCAGCAGCGATGAGCGCAGCAGGCGCAGTCGCGGGTTCGCCGGCCGGCGCCTGCGGTGCAATCGCTGACGCCGGCCGCGGCCCGGCCTTGGCGGGAGCCGGCACCTTGCCGGCCTTCTTGGCCCCCTTGGGTCCCGCCGCGGCCGCAGCGTAGCTCACCACGCGGCCACCCTGACAGGGCAGCGGGGTGGGAGCCGACGCTTGCGGCCGCCTCATCTTGTCCACGGCGATCGGCGGTCGGAGAGGCGGCTCAGGCGGGAGCCTGGCCGCTACGGCCTCGATACGCGCATCCATCATTACCCCTACTCGGGCTAGGATGGCGCGTATCGCCGACTCCGACACGCCATGCACCTCGTCGGGCGGCGGCTCCTCCCCCTTCCGAGGTCTCCCGCGGCCACGAGCCGGCGGAGGGACCACGACGAGGGGAGGCAGCGGCGAAGCCGCGACGGGCCCAGCCAGCGCAGCGGCCGCAACGGGCGCAGCCGGCGCCACGGGCGCAGACGATGGGCCCGCCCTCGCTGGCGCGACCCTTTTCGGGGGCGGGGCCGGCGCCGGCGCCACAGCCGGCACCAGGCGCTCGAATTGAGACCGCAGGTCAGCCACGTCCTTGGCCAACCCGCGGTTCTCTTTCCGCACCGCCGAAAGTTCCGTCTGCAGCCTGCGGTTTCGCTCCCGCAAGCCGGAGACCTCCTCGCTTAGGCGGGCGTTTGCGGCCTGAAGGGCCGCCACCTCGCCTCCTTGGTCGGCCGGACACGGCGTCGCCGGTCTGGCCGCCACCGCACCTCCCCGACCCCTGCGCCCCCGGCGCGCGGTCGCAACCTTGGGGGGAGGCCTGATGGTGTCGCTCCCCTCCGATTCGGATGCGGAGCTGCCACCCTTTGGCAGGGGGCGCTTCCGATCCCTCGTCGGGGGCCGGGCCCCCTCCCTTCCCATCTCAACACTAAGAGCCGCCGTTAGAGCGGCGGCCCCCCTATCCACCACCTCCCTACCAGCGACATCCCTATCTACCATCCCGGACGACCCACCAACCATCATCCCGGACGGCCCTGCTGTACACAGCCCTTCGTTATCGGACGGCCCTGCGGTCCCACCGCCCTCGTCCGCGGACATCTCCTCGGCCGCATCTGGACTCTGCACCGGTCCTTCAGCACTGCGGCCCTCCTCCCGCGACGGCTCTGCGGCTGTGCCGCCCTCGTCGCTCGACAGCGAGATGTTGGTGCTGTCGCTCAGTCTCGAGTCACTCCGCTCTGGGCCGGAGTCACTCCCTCCATCTTCCCTGGACGATCCTGCGGCCCTGACGCCCTCGTCCCGCGACGGTCCTGCGGCTGATCCGCCCTCGTCGCTCGACAGGCCCGAGCTGTCACTCTTCTTCTTCGGCGCCCCGGCGATATCGCCGTTTCCGCCCCGCGACGGCTCTGCGGTAGCTGCGGATGCACCGCCCTCGTCGCGCGCGGCCACGGCGGCATCTTTTTGTGCCCGCCGTTCCGCTTCCCGCTTTAGGCGCAACCGGCGTTGATGCACGGTCTCTACGGCGCCCTGCCTCCTCCTCTTCCTCCTTCTTTGAGCCACCTGTTTCGCCGGGCTCGCGGCTGGAGCAGAGATTGCCCCCCACCCATACGATTGGGAGCTGACTGTGCCGGAACTTGGGCGCGACTCCTCGTCGCGCGCAAGCACCGGCACAGCAAGGGATTCCCCAGCCTGGCCGGGACCCTCTGGTGAAGTCTTACTAGTATTGACCTCTGCCATCATGGTTTGGAAGTTTGAGTCCTCCTTGACTACTACTCTAACGACTGGACGCTTTTTTTTTTTTGCGCGCGCTTCTTAACCCACCAGCCATACATCTCCTCGCCGAGTAGCAAAACTTGAGATTGGGGTGATTTTTTATAGGGGTTTTCTTCCCCGCAGTCCGCAGACCCCCGGTCCTGACCCCCCTACTCAGGATTACGGTTTGGGCCTTCCGAGTCTGGCCGCTCGCGAGCGACCGACCCGTCACGCCCCCGGGCCGTGACGCAACCGTCCCTGGTGACGGAGTGCCATGAGACACATCCGCCCCATTGGCCCCGGGCCAAATCCGCCGTGCGCTCTGCCTTCAGAGTCGGCACGCGGAGACCCCCCCTCCCGCCGGAATCTTGGCCGTCCAAATGGACGTTTCCAGGGTGCACCACGTGGAGGTGCCCCGGCCTCGCACCCCAAAAAAAAAAAAAAAAAAAAACCAAACATCTTCCTAAGCAAAAAACAATATAAAAGCAATGCACTAAAAAGACTGAAACAAGATAGAGAATAAAAAAACAGTAATCCTTACTAATATTATAGATGCGAAAGTAACTCTGTCTGTCTGTCTGTTACGCTTTCACGTCTACACCACTGACCCGATTTTAATGAAATTTGGTACAGAGAAAGACTAAAGCTTGAGAAAGGACATAGGCTACTTTTTATCGTGAAAAAATGGGTATAAGCGGTTGAAATAGGGGATGACATTTTGTATGGAAATTCCTCATTTTCGAAGATAGAACCACGAATCTTTGTATTAAGGCACTTGATAATAAATAAATAAAGATTCGATTTAGCGTTTTGGAAATTTCATTTATATGGGGATGAAGTTCAACCCTTAAAAGACAAAAAAGCATATAGCCGAAACTACTGGGCCTAGAAACGTATTTTTTTTTACACCGTAGTATTTATTGGGGTACATGAGCACTAGCAAAGGATTTTTGGAAAATCATCCCCTTAAGGGGATGAAAAGCGTATAGCCTTTTACGCCTAAACCACTGAACCGATTTTGATGAAATCTGGTACAGATATGGACTGTAGCTTGAGAAAGGATATAGGCTACTTTTTTATTGCGAAAAAATGTGTATAAGTGACTGAAATAGGGGATGACATTTTGTAAGGAAATTCGTCATTTACGATGACAGAACCATGAATTTTATATTAAGGCACTTGATAATAAATAAATAAATATTCGATCTAGCGTATTGGAAATTTCATTTATATGGGGATGAAATTCAACCCCTAAAAGACAAAAAAGCATATAGCCGAAACTACTGGGCCTAGAAACGTAATTTTTTTTTACACCGTAGTATCTCTTAGGGTACACGAGCACTAGCAAAGGATTTTTGGCAAATCACCCCCTTAATTGGAAAAGCGTAGCGTAGCCTTTAACACCTAAACCACTAAACCAATTTTGGTAAAATCTGGTACAGAGATGGACTAAAGTTTGAGAAAGGACATGGGCTACTTATTATTGCGAAAAAATGGGTATAAGGGGTTGAAATAGGGGATGACATTTTGTATGGAGATTCGTCATTTTCGATTATAGAAACATGAATCTTTGTATTAAGGCACTTAATAATAAATAAATATTCGTTCGAGTGTTTTGGCAATTTCATTTATATGGGGATGAAATTCAACCCCTAAAAGACAAAAAAGCATACAGCCGAAACCACTGGGCCTAGAAACGTAATCTTTTTTTTCACACCGTAGTATTTCTTGGGGTACACGAGCACTAGCAAAGAACTTTTGGAACGTCACGTCCTTAAGGGGGTGAAAAGCGTATAGCCTTTAACGCCTAAACCACTGAACCGATTTTAATGAAATTGGGTGCAGAGATGGACTAAAACTTGAGAAAGTACATGGGCTACTTTTTATCGCGAAAAAAATGGGTATAAAGGATTGAAATACGGGATGATATTTTGTATGGAAATTCGTCATTTTCGATGATAGAACCATATATCTTTGTATTAAGGCATTTGATAATAAATAAATATATATTCGTTCTAACATTTTGAAAATTTCGCTATCATGGGGATGAAATTCAACCCCTAAAAGACCAAAAAGCATACAGCGGAAACCTCTGGGCCTAGAAACGTAATTTTTTTTTACTCCGTCGTATTGTTTGGGGTACACGAGCACTAGCAAAGGAATTTTGGAAAATGGGGTGAAAAGCGTATAGCCGAAACTATTAGGGCTAGGAACGTGAAACTGTATATGCGATTCTCTTTCTTTTGTTGTAAGTGAGCTCTAAGAAATTAGTTTTTGAAATTCAATTTCTTAGGGAGTGAAAAATGCATAGCCGAAATCATTAGACCTAGAAACTTGAAATTTTGTATAAAGTTGTCTTTCTTGGGGAAAGTGCTCATTAAAAAGATTGTTTTGCAATTTTACCCCTAAAGGGGTGAAAAGCGTATAACCGACATCATTGAGCCTAGGAACGATCATTTTAGTACACGGTCAGCTTTCTTGGGTTACCCCAATATTTTTTCTTAGTGCTCGCTTACCAAGATTACTTTGGATCGACGCAATATGTAGGCGCTCCTCTGCCATCGTAGATATATTGTAAAGGTTCTTCTAGCAACATTTTATGACCAGTTGCCTTCCAGACGACATTGCTTGCTAGATGACATCACCAATTGGTCCAGGTCGATGTAAATCTTTGTCTTAGTAATATTTTGCGACACCCACGAACAATGAAACCGTGATAATGTTCCTAGCCGCTACCAGACAGTAAGTTAAAATCAAGATATTAATCCAAGTTTCTATCTCTAGATATAAACAAATTTGAAGCGTCTGTTTGTCTGTCTAAATAATAGGTTTTATTTATGGTCACACAATTATTTGCACGATACCTATGTCTAAAAAACCGGCCAAGTGCGAGTCGGGGTCGCGCACAAAGGGTTCCGTACCATTATCTATAAAAAGGAGGAAAAATAGCGTTTGTTGTTTAGGAGCCCCCTTAAATATTTATTTTATTTCGTTTTTAATATTTATTGTTATAGCAGCAACAGAAATGCATAATTTGTAAAAATCAACTGTCTAGCTACGCGGTCCTTCAGATACAGCTTGGTGACAGACCGACGGACGGACAGACAGCAAAGTTTCAGTAATAGGGTCGTTTTTACCCTTTGGGTACAGCACCTGGTAAAGTAAGGCAGATTGACGATCGATTTTTTTTATATTAATCGTTTTTTTTTTTGGGCTGCGGTCGGCGCGCTCCTCGCACCACTCCGTCCGGGGCGACAGAGGAGCGTAAGCACGCAACCCACCCGAAAACCACGTCGCCTTCGTCGTTGGGCCGACCACCGGAGCAGGGTTACTTGTCATCAGAAAAAAAAAAAAAAAAACAGCTCAATTTTTTTCCTGTCTGTCTATTCGTTACGGATAACCTTCAAAACAGCTGGACCGATACTGATAAGACTTTACTACCAGGTCTACCAGCCTTACATAAGGAATAACTTAGGCTATATTTTATCCCGGTGTGGCTGGTGCAACTGTGAGAATTTAGTCAATTTTAAAAATTCCACTAATGGAAAGCTATTTTTAAGCGAGTAACATATTTAGGCTATTTTTTTATCCCGATATTCCTACGGAACCGGGCACAATGCCGATGAAATCGCCGGAATTTAATGGATATATAAATTAATTTACGAATGAAAATCTACATTGTCAGTGAATAACAAATAAAGGCTATTTTATCCCGGTGTTTGCCCGGGAACAAGAACTTCGCGAGTGAAACCGGTAATGTTGACCAACTTTTAAAATTCTTTCACCATTCTTCTTTAGGAGTGATAGGACCACACTGTCGACAGTTATCTGTCTACAGCCGCGGGCTGGTCCGTCCGGGGCAGTACCATGCTCTCGCAGAAAGTCGACGTCTGAGTAGTAGCAATTTGTTACTGCGCTTCGTTCGGTGAGCGAGAGAGCCGGAAGCCCAACTTTCTGAGGGTGATTGCGTGTGGAGGGTTTTGGTGGTGCCCTTGGTATCACCGAGCATCAATGTACGCATTCACACTCCCTTCGCTTTCTTCGCGGTAGGCAACGGCCTTGTAAAGGTCCATGAGCGGCAGCAACACTTACCATCAGGTGTACTGTTTGCTCGTTTGCCACCGTTTGCAATAAAAAAAAAAAACCAATCGGAAGCTACGTTATCAGCGAATAACATAGGCAATTTTTATCTCGAACTTTTCTGAGGTATTTGATTAGTATATTTATTTATTTTTTTCACCCATGTATGTAACTTATAATATCAGCGAGTAATATTGGCAATTTTTATCTCGGCATTCGCATGGAAATGGGGTCTACATGGGTGAAACTACGGGCGTTTGAGCGATATTATTTTTTTCACCAATGGAAAACTATCATGGATAATGACTAAGGGAGGCCATATTTATCATCGTATTTCCACGTGAATTTGAACTACAAGGGTAGAAGTAATATTCAAATATAAAAATTTGTAAAGATATTTGGATATTTGTTACAAAATCACCCGTAAACTATTGAGAAGATTTGGATGAAAATTGACACATAGATAGAGTATTTTTTTAATTAAAACATATGCAAGTTTAACTTTTACGCGGGCGAAGCCGCGGGCAAAAGCTAGTTTGAAATATAAAATAGAGCTTGCCGGATCTTCTCAGTGCGATTTGTTCTGATCTGGTGGTAACTTAAAGTAAAATGTAAACAACGTCAATATCTTAGTATAATAACGTATAGAAGGATAGTGTCAGTACTTCGAACGTTCGAAACATGAATCTAAAAATACTAATGGCGCGCAGACGATTACACACGTACACACGCACACCACTATACAAATTTTGAAATCAAATTTTGTTTTTATTAACATAAATCATCGAAATACTTTTAAAAGTAATGTTAAAAACCTTTTTAAGTTTTTCAAATGTGTTATGACACCATTTGAATGCACAAACCGTCATAATTACCTATTTATTTTTTAAGAGTTGTGTACGTACGTGCAGTACAGTGACATATATTACGGACGGTTCCGGCGTAAGCTCCATTAGGCTCCAATTGAAATGCTTCACTTTTTGTGCGCGAACTTACCTTCTATACGTTATTATTCTATACGTTATTATTCTAAGGTCAATATGTTAAGTGTATCCTTACTAATATTATAAATGCGAAAGTAAGTTTGTTTGTTTGTTTATTTGTTTGTTTGTTTCGCTTTCACGCTTAAACCACCGAACCGATTTCAAAAATTCTTTCGCCCATGGAAAGTTATAATATCAGGGAGTAACATAGGCTATATTTTATCCCGGTATTCCCACGGGAACGGGAACTATGCCCGTAGGGCGACTGAAACCGAAGCAAAGCGAGGGCAGGTTGCTAGTATATATATATAAGTGGATGATATCCGTGAGGTGATTGAGTAAAAATAGTGCCCTAGAAGATGCTAAAGGAGATTACTAAAAATGTATTGAGTATAGAGTAGAGAACCTTGACATAAAACTCTATGCCAACTGGCCTAACGAATGTGTTATGATAGACAATTTGCTACTAGTAGAGAAAGTTTTAGGGAGCCATGTTACTCTTAACTTTAGAAACTGATGATAAACGTTTACAGGATTTGAAATGAAATTCATTTTCACCGACAGTATCAATAAGCAAGATAGCTTAACGCATCACAGTAGGTGAGCGGTTTACCAATCAGCTTCGCAAACATTTACAGCGTGTTTTATTTTCAATTGCAATTTTATCGTATCATAAACTTTTAAAATTATAATACGTCCTGTGATAGATTAAGTGTGTATTAAGTAAGTAATCATTACTTCAACTTCTTACCAACGTTTTATACTGATTGAAGCATTTTGAGAAAATGACCATCTATACCACAGAAATTGTACGGGCTTTATTTACCTTCTCTTATAGCGATTATGCATGCTTGCAACCATTAGATGTGTTTAACGATTGTAAACGAAAAATAAAGTAAAACAAACTTACTCAGTCCAATAGTGCGACATATATGGGCTGAGATAATGATGATGATTTTGTACCCGATTGGCGCTTATCATTGATAGCTGAGCTATGATCAGATTATCTAAATTACGGCAACTTAATATAGGTAATTACTTATATATATAATACAGGTATCGATAATAATAATCGAGAATTTGGTTGTCACACATAAATTCATGCTCGTATAATTGGTAAGACAATTGTAATAGATTTGTGTGGAATCAAATCCCATTTATGGCAATCGTTTTTTGTTTATAAATTAGCCCATCACGCTACGCTAGCCAGAGAAGCAATAACATTTTAATGGCAGATTCTTTTTTACAGTAATATTATCTACTTACATCTTAGACATCTTTTACAACATCCATGGCAAATTATAAATAATGCACTCTGTGCACGTATAATTTTAATTTCATTGAAAAAAATAACAACCTTTATTAAAAAAGATTAATAATTCAATATGAAAGATAAATAATTGTTTTCCTCCCCTAAAATTGTCTCGGCGGGAACATTTATTGGTTTGTTTTCGTGAAAACTTGGCGCCAGGTCACTACCTGTACTCACCGCCTATCCTCATAGTACCTACTGTTAAGCTACGGGTACATTATCGACTACGATATTAAATTTGCTTTTCTTCATCGCACCCTCGGCTATTATTTTCTCAGTTTTCGCACCGCTAGAAGAATAACTCAATACCAATGCAATTACAAACAAATAAATACACCGTTGTATTATGTTGTTCAGACGTGAAATAATTTAATTTTCACTTTGTTTTGTTTCGTATTTATGTATAATAATGAAATAGAATGGTCGTGACACGAAAGTAACATGCATTTATAAATGCTCGCATAAATTTGTCAAATAAATATTTACTGGTTTTAAGTAATCGTTGAATCGTAATAGATATTATTTGAAGACAATTTGCTTAGGATTGTGATATTCGGTTAGGTATCTGAAAGGTTAACCTGGCGGGGCTAACAGAATCAGTGATCGAGTTTCGGTAACCTATTCAAATACCCTGAGAGGTATTACAATAGGTTATGGGGCGGCACAGCACTGTTCAGTACACCTGGTCGATTTAGGCAGGGAGGACCTATTAAATAAGTGTGCTTTATTTTGTAGTAAACAGATGCGTTATTTCTATGGCTAATATACTTTTTAGTCCCAATTGTTTGTTTAGGGATATTTCATAAATGTGAACGTCGAAAACTATGTTGTGTCATATTGGCTACAAATACTACCAACCCTTACATTGCTCGTGGATGTCGTAAAAGATAACTAAGAGCTTTACATAGACAAGAGCCATCGCCATCTAATGGCGTCTGATCAACCATTACATCCCAAGGAGGATTGCCAGGCAGGAGGCAGGTAAACGATTGCCGATAACTATTACAATATATGCTATTAAAGGAAAATACATATGAACCACTCCGTGTGGTGACGGAGCAAGAATACGATTCACGAACTCTCTCTTACCTGTAGGTATCGTAAAAGGCGATTGACGGATATCTTGTGCATATAACCACTATGCAAGAGAAGGAAAACTTGACAGAAAAATCTCTATACCAACCCGCCTGACCAGTGTGGTGTAGTATAGGTCAATTTCTTTCCCCATGTGGAGGAGGCTCGAGCCTAATAGTGGGACGTATATGAGCTGTGATGATGACATATGAACGAAACTAAGTATCGGGATAAGAGCTGGATGATGGCGATTATGATGATATGAACACTTAAAGCTGAAGATTAACATTACGGAGAGAAAACATTAAGCTGAAATCATTGTTTATTATGCAATAATTCATGAAATCGATCGAACAATTAAATAAATTTATCACAAATAGAATCAATACAGAAGAACCAAGGAAAATAAGTCAGGAAGTAACCATTTAATTGGCTTTAGCCGAGTATACGTGGAAATAGGTAACAGTATAAAGAAGTTAAATAAAATAAGGTTTTCGTGGGGGAGCCGAATGAGGCGTCCAGAAAGTTCGGCAGGTTGGGCGATAAATCGGAATTTATGAGGGCGCCGGTGCCGCTCCTGTTACCCGCTAACGTCGGCAGTGCTACGCGCATTGCTACATAAACAGTCGCACACTTAACTAAAAGTATTTCCATCAGAAAATATATGTTTGGTGAATTTTATTACACCAATAGTATAAATACGAAAAGTAATTTATTTGTTACGCTTTTACGTTTTAACTACTAAATCGCATTGTCTTAAAATTTCGCATACATATTGTTAGGCAACTATCTATTGCAAATTTAGATTTTATCAAAATTTATTAACTGAATCTATAATTCTTTCCTTTTCCTAGGACATATATAACACCAAATGTGGTCATCAACCCGCCTTCAAAGACTGAAGATAATGGTATTATGCTTCTATGGGAAGTATCATCATCAGTTAAGCTCCTTTATCTCTTACTACTGGCAAAGTCTTCGCTATAATAAGTAAGAAATTGACCTAATATCCACCAACGTATAGGTCAAACGGGTAGGTATCCCATTCTCTTGGACCGAGGAATTAGTCAGACGACCGCGCGACGAAGACTGTCGTCCCCGAGGGGCGGACGTCGGTCGCGGAGAGGGTACTTTCCTCAGGGGTATTCTGTCGGGCCAACTACTGACGACAAGTCCTGCGCCCTGCATCAGTGGTCGGCCCAACGACGAACGCGACGTGCCACAGGTGAGTTACGGGGCCGCACGCCGACCCAGCCGGAGCCGGGCGGAGGATGCGCTGACTGGAGCCCACCCCCAATAAAAAAAATATTAATAAGAAAAAAAATATATCCAATTCTATTCCAAAGGTTCCTTCTCTTACATAGCTTATTCTTTTACGAAACTCGTTGGCGAGAAAGGGAGTGGTAAATTGTATTCTTATGTTGTCATCACGGTCACCACACGGATATTGCTATTATAATAAAATTTATCTATACTATTTTCCGTGTGGTGACGGAGTAAGAATTTTCCGTGTGGTGACGGAGTAAGAATACAATTCACCACCCCCTATCTTACCCGTGGGTGATCGTACGAGACGACTAAGGGATATAAAACGCATATAACATCTATGCGAGAGAAGGAAAACTCGAAATAAAACCCTATACCAACACGTCTGACCAGCGTGGTATAGTAGGTCAATTACCCTTCCATTATGGAGGAGACCCGAGCCCAGCAGTGGGACGTGTGTGGGCTGAGATGATGATACTATTTTACTATTATTACGAAGAATTAGCACGCTGAAGTGGTAATGGGCAGGCCACATCGCTCGACGAACCGACAACCGCTGGGGAAGAAAGGTTCTCGAGTGGCGACCATGTATCGGACGACGCAGTGTAGGACGCCCTCTCCCCCACTAGGTGGACTGATGACCTAGTGAAAGTAGCTGGGCGTCGTTGGATGCAGGCGGCACAGGACCGCTCATTGTGGCGCAACATGAGGGCGGCCTACGTCCAGCAGTGGACGGCGATAGGCTGAAATGATGATGATGATGATGATTATTACGAATAGGTCATTATTAATATTCATAATAATTAATATCAAATAATATCAAATGTAAGAAAGAAGAAATTCTTCTTCCTTTCCTAATATCACAGTGTGTGAACACAAGAATCTGTTATCTTCTATACCAATAAATAAAATTGGAGTGTCTGTTTGTAATGTCAAAATAATAGGCTTTTTTCATGCTCACACGGTTATTTGCACGACACCTATGCCTAAAATAGCAATTAAAAAATTTTTGTCTGTCTGTCTGTCTGTTTGTTCCGGGTAATCTTCAAAACGGCTGGACCGATTTTAAAAATTCTTTCACCAATTGAAAGCTATAATATCAGGGCGTAAACTAGGCTATATTTTATCCCGATATTTCCACGGGAACGGGAACTACGCGGGTAAAACGACTATAACCTATAACCGAAGCGAAGCGAGGGCGGGTTGCTAGTATATAAATATGTGGCGCAAAGTTTAGAATAAAATTTTATAGGAAATTGTACGTTCTACAAATTTAGTTATCACCAATTTTAATGTAATACACCGTTAAATATATATTTAGC
Organism: Lymantria dispar; assembly: GCA_032191425.1. Taxonomy (NCBI): domain Eukaryota; kingdom Metazoa; phylum Arthropoda; class Insecta; order Lepidoptera; family Erebidae; genus Lymantria; species Lymantria dispar. The sequence continues at coordinate 16,345,539 of CM063459.1, forward strand.
AACAATCACATTGACAAAAATATACAGGGCAAAAATCTTATATCTTTAAACGAGCAATTCTTGTATATATATATATATATATATATACAGGGTGACTGGTAAAAGATTGTACATATTGAAGGAGGGTATTCAGTACTCGATTCTGATACCGAATATATAAAAAAAAATTGGTACCTTATAAAAATATTTAGTTATGGACACATGGGATAGGTCACGTACGTCAGCAATTGTAGGTACTAAACAGTTCGCGCATTGAACTAGTTACATTTTAGGTAAATATTCTACCTATGCGACTCGACCGAGTAGGTATTTTTTTTTCGTCGCGGGCCGCAGACAGGTCAACGTACGCTGGCAAACCTATTGTTGTGATTAGAAACAAATCACTTTATCTCAGGATTGGTAAGAGCTATGAATTTGCAAATAACTTTAGTGTTTTATAACTTATTCTTACACCTAGTTTAAGTAATTCTAGTAATAAATATCCAAAATCTTGACAACAGTGCTAACAAAACTGTTAATCGATATCGGTATTGGTGTATCGCCAGTAGGGTGACAATATTTTAAGAAGTCTTGTGACACTAATATTGTTGATGTTTACTATGTAGTTAATTAATATTATCTTCTTTTTACACTTTTATTAGTTACATGTGGCCATTATCTATCGTTTCCTTGAATATGTACAATCTTTTACCAGTCATACTGTATATATATATTCAGGATCTCGGAAACGGCTCCAACGATTTTGTTGAAACTTGGCATACTAGAGGATTCGGGTCCAAAAAATCGATCTAGCTAGGTTTTATTTATAGAAAATGTTCTTTTGTCGGTGTTTTAGCATACCAATAAATGACATTAAATTTTAAAAGAATATGAATTAAAATTTCGTTGTAAACGTCAAGAGTTATGGTAGCTCAGTCGGGGGGGACGGCCAGTTTTAATTTTGAGTTTTGTAGCATCCAAACAGCGTCGGTTCGAATCTCGGTGTTATTATTATTCTCTTTTTGTAGTTTTTTAAATAATAAATAAATTCGACAAAAATATTCCGAGCGAAGCTCGGTCAACCAAATATTTAAGATTATATAGAAAAAGTTTCACATAAAAGTAATAGAAAATATAACTATCTATGAAAATAATCTCTACAATTTTTGTCGTCCATCCGCCTGACCAACTTATACTATATACAACTTATACATACTTCCACTAATGGAAAGCTACATTATGAGAAAGAAATATATGCTCGAAATTTGGCTCGAAGATTGGCGAATTTAAAAATTCTGACACCAATGAAAAACTACATTATCATCGGGTAATATATGTAGGCTATTTTTGTCTCGGTATTCCCACAGTAACAAGAACTACGTGATTAAAACCATTACATATTGACCGACTTTAAAATTTTTTCACCAATGGATAGCTATATTATCAGCGAGTAACATGTATAAGCAATTTATATCCCAGTATTCCCACGGGAATGGGAACTTAACGAGTGATATGTGGGATTTTGATCAACTTTAAAAATGCCTTCATTGATAGAAAGCTACATTATCTGCGACTAAGAAAGGCTATCTTTATCGCCTTATTTCCTTGGGAATCTGAACTACGTGGATGGAAGTAATATTATAAATGTGAAAGTTTATGAAGACGTTTATTAATAACAACAACAATTTGGATGAAATTCGGCACATAGATAGAATATTTCCTAGATAGATGAGAAGACAAACGACAGAATATTTTTTATTTCGGTAATATATTCCCTTAGGATAATAGTTTAACATTAGGACAGTCAATTTTGACGCCGCGAAGCCCCGAGCAAAATTAGTATTGGATAACTTCCACATTTATGATAACAATAATTTTCATTTCATTAAAGTTTTAAAGAACTGTTCATAACTCAACAAACTTAGGATTTAGTTGTCATGCGATTTTAAACATTTCCATCTCAAAGTAACAAAGAAGGTAAGTAGGGACATTTAAATTTACTGAACCCATAAAATTAAAAGAAACATACAATATTTTATGTCAAACAGTAAACTGATACGAGTCCATGTAATACACTGAAATAAAACGTAACTGTCGCAGCCGTAACAAATATAGTCGCGTTACAGGAACAAAGTTGATACATCAGGGACAAAGCGACGTGACCGGACTGTCTCGGAATCAATTGATCACAAAGTAACAACTGAAAACAATAAAGCTATTGCTAACGCAATGTGCTACGCAGACTGGGTACTAACTTGCCATATAGCGACTTACATTGTTACAAGCTTTAACGTATTCACTGTGCCCTAAACCAGAGACAGTATTACGATATTTGTGCGTAGACGAATTCGATGATAAATCATTTGTTTGTGCCTACGGTTAATTTAAATGTTGATATAACTTTACATTCCTGATAATCATTATCGCTTCAGCTCATAAATTTCTTGTTGCTGTCCTCTACGAAGGAAAGTAAATTAGGCTACGCTGGTCAAATAGATTGGTATAAAGTTTTATATTTAATTTTCTTGTGCTTGCAATAATATGGATCTCCATATTACATTCCCATAATACACTATTACTACAACCATGGTCAAGAAAAGGAGGGAATTCTATTCTTCTCCATCACCACACGAAAGATGACACTTTAGATTTGTCATCATTGTGCTTTTATGCCAATTAATTGCGGTAGATGCAATTCTTTCATCATCATCATCGTCTCAGCTCACATAAGTCCCACTGTTGGGCTCGAGCCTACTCTACAATGGTAGCGAAATTAACCTCTTATGGTATAAGGTGTTGGTCAAACGTGTTAGTATAAGGTTTTATATCAAGTTTTCCTTATCTTGTATAGTTGTTATCTGCATAATATATCCCTTAGTCGTTTTTTACGACACCAATGGGCAAGAGAGGGGGTGGATGCCAGAATTTTGCAAAAGTTATTGCCAATAGTTTTATAACCGGCCGCCTGCCTGCCTGACATCAACGCTCCTCGGGAATGTAATGGTTGACCATATGGCATCAATTGGAGTGGGCGCAGGTTGATATAAATAAACCTTTTAGAGATCTTTACAAATCACTCACATGATGATGAACTTTACATTATATCATCATCATTTTTCATCATCATTTCAGCCTGTCGCCGTCCACTGCTGGCCTCCCTCATGTTACGTTACAAAGTGCGGTCCTGTGCCGCCTGCATCCAACGATGCCCAGTAACTTTCACCAGGTTGTCAGTCCACCTAGTAGAGGGGCGTCCTACAGTGCGTCGTCCGATAAGTGGTCGCCACTCGAGAACCGATTATATAGATACAATAACTATTTAATTATATAGATACAATAATTCGCCGTGTTGGGACAGAGTAGGAATACTTTCACCACTCTCTTTCCTACCCGTGGGTATCGTAAAAAACAACTAAGGGATATAATATGTATATAACATGCGAAAGCAAGAAAACTCGAAATAAAACCTTTTTTTTTGGGTGGTGGGTTGCGGTCGGCGCGCTCCTCGCAGCACTCCGTCCGGGGCGACAGAGGGGCGTAAGCACGCACACCCACAACCCACCCACGATGGACGTCGCCTTTGTCTTTGGGCCGACCACCGGAGCAGGGTGACTTGACGTCAGTGGTCGATCCGACGGAATACCCCCTATTTAGGGTACCCTCCCATCGACCGACGTTCCCCGCTCGGGGAGGACGTCGGTCTTTCCTCACGCGGTCGGCCTCTCGGCGGGTGACTGACTAAAACAACTAATAAAACCTTATACCAATACGCCTGATTAGGGTGGTTTAGTAGATCAATTTTCTTCCCATTGTGGAGGAGGCTGCAGCCCAACTGGGATGTATATGAGCTGCAATGATATTACAAGGAGTATATATATGAACATTGAAAATAATAACCTTAGTTTTGCGTTTATATTGCTGTTTTAATAGCAGCTAATAAAACTGAAATACGGTTTCTGCGGGGGTTTTGACCTATAAATAAATACAAGCTTGTACTGTGTACTTATGTAAATATTCCGTCGTGATTCACACCATTCGAGGTAATATCCAAGTTGTAACGGGGAAAGACTCGTTGTTTTATGTATGAGGGCTTTTCAATTCATTTGGACGATTCTCTTGTACCTTTGTCCCTTCCGGGTCAGTTATTTATTACTCGTGTATTCGCACTAAATTCACCAAGTGTGTGTATGTGTTTTCATGTGAGAATACTATCCAACAAATGACAATCTAGCCACTATTGTCCGTCAAGAGAAAACGGAACTATATGAACTAATATACTTTCCTGTTACTGAATATTACTAACTATATGCAAATCCGTAAGGTGACGGAGTAAGAATACAATTTACCATTCACTATCTGGCCCGTGGATGTCGTAAAAGATAACTAAGGAATATATTTTGCATTGTAAATAAAGCTACGGATTTTATCACGTTTGTTTTTGATTTTTGTTTACCCGACATTTCGAATCCTTTGCATCGTCCATAGTCGTGAATGTCTCACGCCCAACAAGTCGTTATTACAAAGATTTATAATTATTTACCCGCTACAGAAATTAGTTATTAAATTTTGACCCACATTATTGTACAAATTAATTGCCAGTATAAGATGAAAATAATTCTATATAAAAAATTATATTGTTTATGGTTAGTAATTATTATACATTAATTACAAATTTAATGTCATCTTAGTCTGCCTGTGACCATTAACGCTGCAAAGTATTCAAAACGTCGGGAAAACAAAAATCAAATACAAACGCGGTAAAATCCGTAGTTTTATTTACAACGTATAATACTTGCGTAAAACTCAGATATCATTATATATTATGCAAATAACATCTATGCAAAAGAAAGAAAACTTGAAGTAAAACCCTATAGCAACACGTCCGACCGGCGTGTTATAGTAGGCCAATATCCCCCCCCTCCCATTATGGAGGAGGCTCGAGCCTAACAGTGGGACTTATGTGGGCTGAGATGATGATGGTGAGTAAATCTATGGAGCATGCTGCTGGAATACTACCACTAAAATGATTCAAGTGATATGTTAACAAATTCTTATCTATTTTAATCATCCATCTACCACCATTCATTCAGCAGCAGTCCTTGTTGATGTTGATTTTCTACATCAAAATTCTGCAAGATCGACTGTATAAATGACGTAGTGTTTAAGGTGTCGACCTACCTCTCCAGTGTTGTGGATACGTTTCCTACCCAAGACAATACTCCGTCCCCCGCAATACACGAATTATTTCTTTAGTGCAGGTTGTTCTCTTTTAAAAACATAATAAATAATTTTTTCGCATATTTGTAATTGACAAGATCAGTTATCAGGATATTTAATTGTATTTCCCTGTATATCGCTATCGAATATAGAGTTGATATCTAATATACGGAAAACTATGACAACTTAAAGCCCTATTTGAAGCACAGATTTCACATCCTCGTTGAAAACAGCAACGTCTGGATTGAGTCCCTAGTATGACTAAATTAGATAAGCAGCAGTTAACACCACACTTTTCCAGTTAACAGAGTAAGAATTAAAACCAATTGTTATTAGGTGATATTTTAGTTCGTCTATCACCATAGTTAGAATTGTATAGAATGAAATGAATATTTCATAGATATCATAAAAAATTCTAACGATTTTTCTTTCGCCATTCTATCTAAACCAATCAACTTTTCAATAATATTTTACAATTAATTACACTATAAGTGACAAAATTCTCTATCACATCACAGAATACGATATTATTTGATAACTGGACTTCAATCATAGTATAGATATGAATCTATCGCATAGAGAAAATAGAATAATAACAAATAAGCAAAAACCAAAATGTAACAATTTCCACGTTTATGACTTATTAAATCCATACTAATATTATAAATGCGAAAGTAAGGATGTTTGTTTGTTTATTTGTAACGCTTTCACGCTTAAACCACCGAACCGATTTCAAAAATTCTTTCACCAATAGAAAGCTATGATATCAGGGAGTAACATAGCCTACATTTTATCCCGGTATTCCCACGGGAACAGGCACTACGCGGGTTTAAGTGACTGAAACCGAAGCGAAGCGAGGGCGGGTTGCTAGTAGGTAATAAAGAAGGCCCTCGCGGAAGTATTTCACCAAGTATTGTGTAAATTATATATTCTGATAATGATGAAATGAAATTTAATATTATTCTTATCTGTTATATAAAAGGACCATTTTTGTATTACAAAATATTATCTAATAATTATAAGTAAAACTGAAAAATAAAAATAAAACCGACATTACCTAATTTAATAAAAAAAACTGGAATATTTAAATATTATATCTCTTTAACAGGCATTATCAATTTATTATCGTTTAACGATTATACAAGCACGCGAGAAGCACTTAATCGAGTAATCATACGCCATTACATAAGTTTGGAGCTGATACTCTTACACTGCTGGACCGACATTAATCAAACATAGCTAAAAACCACGGTCAGGAAACTGGCTTTCTAATGAAAAAAACTGTATCGAAATCAGTCCATCCAATTAAGAGCTACAATGCCACAGACAGACACACGCACGAGCAGACATCGACCTCGAACTTATAACACCCCTCTTTTTACGTCAGGAGTTAAAAAAAGTCACCATCTAGACATACAACTAAATTAATAAAACAAAAACATATTTTGATAAATGTCTTAAAAAGCAACGTATAAAAATTACGTCAGTACGCAGTTGACTGCTGGTATTATTTACTGAACTTCACTTCCAATGTAGTGAGTTTACATCAGTATTCAGTTTCCACTTAGTCCCGCCTAAAAGAGTATTACTTTGACATAAAAAGGATTATGCAAGGAGTGAAAGACTTAATCCTTCAGCACTCACACAAAGAAAGACGAGAAGATGCATACTGTATTGTCAATAACACAAGCAATTTTTCGTACTATACAATACTAAAATCTCATAAGGGCATTTACCGAATATTACTTTTTGCTGGCAGCTTCAAGGGGAGCCGGTATATGAATTGCAAACTTTACAAGAACTGACACATAACATGAGCTATTGAATTATGTATGCTGATTGTTTTATATTCTAGGTTACAGAACACGTGAAATTGCCAACACGAAACAGTTTATTTTTTTAAGTAAGTATTTTATTTCATATTATGTGCAATAGTTGTACTATTGGACTCGAGACTTCTCAATCATCATCGCAGCCCACATACGTCCCACTGTTTGGCACGGACCTCCCCCATAATAAGAGTGAATTTGACCTACTATACCATGCTATTCAGATATGTTGGTATAGGGTTTAATTTCAAATTTTCCTTCTCTTCCCCGAGGAGGAACGTCGAGAGGAGAGGTCCTGCGTGGTCGGCCTGAATGGATCGGACAGTACACGAAGCACCATGGTCTACCGCAAAAAAAAAACAAAGATACCTATCATCTACTTTACCTATTGTAATTACATAGCATTACATATTCTTTGCGAATATTTTATCTTACTCTCAAGATGCCCGTTTCGTTCTTTATAAGTGCAAACAATCCATCTGTTACCAATATAAATTTCAATTTCTGAAATTGACATTCATATTAAACTGCATCTAAACTATAAAGCAATATAAAATATTGTGCGACATGAAACTTCAATAGTACAACTATAATTTAAAATTCATAACACGTGCAATCGTGAGCGTCGTTCAGTAAAATAGGAAGTGTAATAAAATATTTCTGACTGAAATGCTATAACTGAAATAGAATGCATTCCACATAAATTTCTACAACATTGGGGTCCTTCGCTATGCTGCGATATTTTTGTTACACGCCTCATATTAATAGACTGTATCGTATAACTATTTTATCTAGAGTAACTTGACTACGTAAATGTGATATAGCAATTTATAGTCAGTTACGCCTCGTCAATCGTTGTAGAATTCTACGACAACATATCACTCACTTTTCGGTATAATAACGGAATAAAAATATATTTCACCGTTCCATATCTTACGGGATATAATCGACTGTACAGATGAGTAGTGGTTATGATACCGACCTAAAGTGCCAGTGGCAGAAATTCGAATCCCACGCAAGACAACCCTTTGTTCCGTCGTTGGGCCGACCACTGAAGACAAGGAACTCTGTACCGGATAATATTGCTCACTATAATAGACACTAATAATAATGACTTTAAGATTTCATATATTAGGTCCTTGCATATGAAATTAGCGTTTTGTCCTACTGACCACTTTGATCTGAAATATCTCCTCTTTGGTTAAGAATTCCAAATTCAAATTTATAAATTCATTTAGCTGGTACATTTGAGTTTTGAAAACAGTCATTCATTTGTTTTTTCTTCATTATTTTTTTCTTTGGCGTCGCTTATTACCGTACAATGGAAAACATGAAATATCGGTATATTTACGAGTACGAGTTCTACCGTGGCACCAGTGCTGCAGAAACAGCTCAAAGGATTAATGATGTGTACGGCGCTGGTATCGCAAGAGAAAGCACGTTACGTTTTTGGTTTCAACGTTTTCGTTCTGGAAATTTCGACCTTCGGAACCAACCCCGTGGATGGCCGGAGACAAAAGTGGAAAATGAAGAATTAAAGGCTATTGTGGAAGCGGATCCATCACAAAATACTTCAGAGATAGCTGTAGGTTTCGGGGTAAGTGACAAAACTGTATTAATCCACTTGAAGCAAATCGGGACAGTAAAAAATATTGACGAATTGAGTGAATCAAACTTGCAAACACGCGTCGACTGCTGTGTTACTTTGCTCAACCGACGCAATAATGAAGGGATTTTAAATCGAATCATTACTTTTGATGAATAGTGGATACTATACGATAATCGGAAGCGCTCATCGCAATGGCTGGAACCTGGAGACCCAGCCAAATCCTGCCCTAAACGAAAATTGACTCAGAAAAAGATACTTGTGAGTGTTTGGTGGACTAGCGCTAGTGTCATTCACTACAGCTTTCTAAAATTTGGCCAAACGATTACGGCAGATATCTATTGTCAGCAACTGCAAACCATGCATAAGAAGCTGCTAAACAACCATAATTGGTCAATCGCTTTAGGCCACTGCTGCTTCACGACAACGCAAGACCACACACTGCACAATGAACAACAACTAAGTTAGATGAACTACAATTGGAATGTCAGCGACATCCACCTTACTCCCCGGACCTTGCTCCAACAGATTACCATTTTTTCCGAAATTCGGACAACTTCTTACAAGGAAAAAAATTCAACTCCGATGCGGCAGTCCAAACCGCCTTCAAAGAGTTTATTGATTCTCGCCGCAATGGTTTTTTTAGTAAAGGGATCAATGAACTACCTATGAAATGGCAAAAGTGCATAGATAACAACAGTGCATACTTTGATTAATTAAAAATATTTTACAAAAAGAAATTGACTTTATATTCCTCCCGTACAAAACGCCACTTTCATATATTTATATTCGTGACGTATTCGTATGTGGTAATAGCTATAAAAACTACTGACACTTACAATACTCATAGGTGTCGTAAAAGACGATTAAGTGCTTTTAATAGACTAGGGTTCCGTCTGATACCGTCTGGTCACTAATTATATCCTCAAAGAGAGTTGACGTCAGCCAGACCGCCAGTCATAAAAATATTGCTAATAATTTTTGCAGTGTGTTCTATGAAATAAAAGTACATATTCAGTTAACCTCAAATAATTGGGATTCGAACAGGATCATGATGATGATATTGATACTTGATGTAGTCAAGGTTGTTCTATCCAGCACCATATCGACCGCCGTTAAACAGGTTTACAGAAGGCGAATAAGAACACCGCCAAAGACAAAGAATCGATATCGGTTGGTGGTGGAAAGGAAGGTTAGGTTTATTTTCTTTTTTGTTCAAGAGCAAAGTCTCGGCCCACGAGCCTCTGTCATAGTCAAGGGTTATCTCTGTTTATTATTATGGCTAAGGAATAACTTTTTCAGATCCGTTACAGAGATTCTTATCTTAATTATCTGTGCTAGTTTTCTATTGACTATCTTAATTACTGTGTAGATTAATGATCCTTATTTATTATCTATGAAATATGATAGGATATGAGACCGCCCGTTGCGACCTCGCCCTTACATTGTCCTGAATGGTTTAAATGGAGTGTTTTCAAACCACAGCTTGTCAAAGAAGAGAGAACTAATGACAGTATTGCTACGCTTAGCAGACGTGTTGGTGATCGCAGTTGGTTTATAACTATCCCGGGCCATGAATGAATGCTGTGTCTCATTCGGCTGTAGTTCCTTAGCCAGTTTTTACGATTCTCGTGAAAAATAAAGGGTAAACAAAACACTGTATTCCAAACCGTTAATATACTGTTTTTATATGTTACCTGGATTAACTTCTCTTTAGATAAATTGTAAAAATTAATTAATGTTTTAATAAAATAAAAAATGCAACTTTGAAATAGAATAAAAAGAAAGAAGAACAAATGCGGATTGGCCGAATTTATCAATAGAGCCTGTTTGTATTCATAAACTGCTTGATTTTTCAACGGAGTTATTTTTTATTCTTAATCTCACCGACTATATGACCTTGATAATCTAGTTATATCTTATGATTTCTGATGTATTATACATTATAAATAAAACTATTGCACGGATTTTATCGCGTTTTATTTGATTATTGATTGCCCGACTTTATATATTTATTTCGTTAGCTGAAAATACTGACACAGTGAGGTTTTCTATAGAGGAAACCTAGCTAGATCAATTTATTGTCTCCGAGAATGCTTATTAATTTCTATTGAAATCGTTGAAGGTATTTCTAAGATTCTGAATATCTAGAAATATACAAGAATTACTCTTACAAACATATTAGATATACACGTTATGTAAATAATCAAATCAGATCAAATAAATAATGCTGTAGACACAAGCTACACTGTAGTTGCTCGTGGACGTCTCGAGCACTTCATTTATACGGATATACCTATAGATGTGAGGTAAGGATTCCCTGCCTCACCAATATGTTTCAATTTAAAGTAAGCCGCTTGTCGATACGGACTCGCTTCGTTGTATCTTTCGATCCGAACTGAATTGTAAGATAGCAAAAATAATAGTCAATAAAAACTACGTACCTACTATAACAGAACCATCTTTAAATTTGGTTACTAAATACAAATTAAGAACATGTTTAAGCTAAATGTCAACTGTATTAAGCAATATAATATTCATTGTAAATAAAACTACGGATTTTATCGCGTTTGTATTTGAATTTTGATTATCCGACGTTTCGAACACATTGCAGCGTTCATGGTCACGGGCAGACTAAGATGTCTCACGTCCAACAAGTCATCGTTATTACAGAAAATTATCTACCCGATACAGAAAATTAGTTATTAAATATTGACCCACATTTTGATACAAATTTATTGCCAGTGTAAGAAGAAAGAAAATAATTCTAAATGAAAAAATTATATTGTTTATGGTTAGTAATTATTTAACATTAAAATGTAGTACTTGAGTAAACATCAGAAATTTATTATTATTTTTGTTACGGAATAGGAATACAATTAATCATTCTCCCCTCCTACCTGTCATCATCATCATCTCAGCTCATATACGTCCACTTCTGGGGTCGAGCCTCCTCCACATTAGGAGGGCAATTGACTTACTATACAATACTAGTCAGGCAAGTTGGTACAGGAATTTGTTTCGAGTTTTTCTTCTCTCGTAAAGTTATATGCATATTATATCCCTTAGTCGTGTTTTACGACATTGATGCAAGAGAAGGAATATTCGATATAATACCCAATGTCTGACCATCATGGAATTGTAGGTTAGTTTCACTCCCATAATAGAGGTCCGAGTCCAACAATGAAACTTATTCACGGACTTTCATGGGGAGTGCTCTGAGGAACTATTTGACTTCGTAACTGCACCGTTTACCAACATACCACTCGACATTGAAGCACGGTTTATCCATTTCATCTGGAAACGTAATAGTCTTCAACTGTACGTTTATGTCGGGTCGACCACTGAAGTCAAGGAACTCAGCTTCGGTGGTCGACCCAACGACGAAGGGGACGTGCTATACGGGTGGGTTACGGGTGTGCGTGCTTACGCCCCTCTGTCGCCCCGGACGGAGTGGTGCGAAGAGTGCCGACCGTAACCGACCCCAAAAAAAAAACTACGTAAACGTAGTTTTTTTTTTAGCGATCATTTCTCCCAAGTACATTCAGGATCTGGAATGAACTACCTGCTGCTGTATTTCCCGAGCTTTATGGCATGTCCTTCTTTAAACGTGGCTCAAAAGAAGTACTTCTTCACGGTAGGCAACAGCTTAGTTGTCCCCTGATAATGCAAAAGATCATGAACTGCAATATTACTTACCATCAGTTGTGCTACTTACTCGTCTGCCAGCAGTATTAAGAAAAAACCCATATAAGTCGAGATCCTCTCGGCTTATATGAGTTTTTTCTAGATAATAAAGAATTTTATAGAAGTTTTAATTTTCAATTAAATTTGGATAGGGTTAAGTTGAAAAACTCTTTTCGTCTAATATTTCATAGCATTTGAAAATATTACATTATCAGCTATGACACAGAAACGTTTTCTCTAAATACTATCGTCACAAAAAAGTTTACAACCGCACAATGCACTGCATAGTGTTATGTTTGGGCACTCTTTATTCTTATTCTATCTATAAGGAGTAGAGTATATCTCGAAGGGGAGTATGTCTCGAAGAGTTTTTACAGTAAAGCTAATAATAAGCGACATTCCTTCATAAATTATAGCGAATGAAAAATACTGTAGTTGCGAACGCAGTGATAATACGAATAACGATACAGTAAAAGTCACGAGACAATGTGACGGGGCATTTTCTACAAGACTAGTGAAAAATGGGGTATAACAGATCTTTGTAGTGCTATATTAGCATGTAAAGCGTGAGTGGCTGTTGATTATGGTTACATGTTGTCATGTTCGGAAACGACTTGTCATTTAATTTCTATCATTCACACGATTTACGCACACTGGACCTGCTGGGAAAGATTTGCTTTCATTGATTGAAAGACAGAATATACCTTTAAAATAATTAAAGTCGAAGCCATATCATCATCATCATCTCAGCTCGTATATGTCCCACTACTGAACACGAGCCCCTCCATAATAGGAGGGAAATTAACCTACTACGTTGGTCAGACGGGTTGGTATAGGTATATATATTCCATTTCGAGATTTCCTTCTCTTGCATGAATTGTATGCGCATGTTATATCCCATAGTCATCTTTTACGACACCTACGGGCAAGGAAGAGGGTGGGGAATTGTACTCTTATTGGATCTCCACAAAGAATTGAATTCTATTGAATTATTTAATATATAGTTTTAGAGCCAAATTACAAAGCTTTAATGGTAAACTTCGTTCGAGAAAATAAAAATTTCGTCGTACAAACAAGCAATCAGGAGCATTTGCGAAGTCTGACTATGCAAACACGCCGCGCAGGCCTCGGGTGAGGGCACACCCCCATCTAAATGTTCATCGAATACTTATTTCAATCTTTATTTTAGCACACTAAATATTATAAATCTTTTTAAAATAAAATATGCTTTGTAAGTTTGGAAGTCCCTAGCAAATCTCCGGAACTAGTGATCTCACACGGATTTATCTTATGAAGAAAAAACCATTGACAAACCTCAACAAATCTCTAATTTTATGTTTATAGCCTTATCAAATATATACCAAATATAATTATTCGTTGAACACTACGTGACATGGTTCTTCCACTTTAGCCCATCTTCATTTCTTGTGTACGTGTATATGTCACTGAAGTGCTCCTAAACGGCTGGACCGATGTTGATGAAATTTTTGGTGTGTATTCAAGGGGATTTGAAAATGGTTTTGATTCGCAAATGGACCCAGTAGGTGGTAATCTTTTATTTTATTTGAACAGAACAACGTCTGTTGGGTTAGCTAGTGTATTGTATATGTCTATCTGTTGAATGCACGGGCCTACTATACTTTTTTTACTTTCAGACCTCCATCCTTCATAATGGTACGTAAAGTAATTTAAAATTAAAGTGAATTAGTTGATATATAGTTTTATTTCGAGTTTTCGTTTTCTTAAAATAATACCTGCTTACATTCCGTAATGGTCTTTCTATCTGTGAGGAAGTAAGTTCATCACAACATAAAAAAAACATCAATAATATTATCTACTACTACTTATCACAAAAGTAAACGCGAATATCATAGAGCAACATTTTATGAACTCCATTTGCTTTCAGAATTTCATATCAAAGAATAGGCAGACTGTATGTACCGTAAATACAAAAGATTGTTTTGCTTTGACTATTTTGTACGAAACTTTCGGACTTTATCGAAGAGAACCCACTGAATCAGTCGAGTGAGGACCGTTCATGCGTGAAAGCAAAAAGGATTCGGTAAACAACATTAATACGATAAAGGTGATAGAGAATTGTATTTTCATTTTATCGTGTGTAATTCTGCTAAATCGCTGTTTGCTGACAAGCTCTGTAACGCTATTTGCAGTTGAGAAAATACATTTAAGAGCAGTATTAGTAAAAATCTAGATAATAATCCTTACTAATATTATAAATGCGAAAATAAGTTTTTCGTTTGCTACGCTTTCACGGTTAAACCACCGAACAGATTTCAAAAATTCTTTCACCAATGGAAAGCTATAATAGAAGGGAGTAACATAGGCTATATTTTATCCTGGTTCCACGGAAAGGGAACTACGCGGGTAAGGTGACTGAAACTGAAGCGAAACGAGGGCGGATTGCTATTACTTACCTAATACTAATGTAATTACTGATAATTTGGATACAATAAGTTTTAAATATACTAATGCAAATTGTTTGTTTTGAAGTATGGTTGTAATTCTCCATGAGGTGGTGATATAAGAATACAATTCACCATGCCATTTCTTACCCGTCGGTGTCGTACGATTACTAAGAAGTATACCTTATCCGTGTAGTGACGGAGTAAGAATACAATTCACCACTCCCTATCTTGCCCGTGGATGTCGTACAAGACGACTAAGGGATATAATATGCACATAAGATCTGTGCAAGAGAAGGAAAACTCGAAATGAAACCCTATACCAACATGTCTGACCAGCATGATATAGTAGGTCAAATTCCCTCCCATTGTGGAGGAGGCCCGAGCCCAACAGTGGGACGTATGTGGGCTGCAATGATGATGATGATACCTAATAGCCATATTAACATCCATGCAAGACAAATAAAACTCGGAATTGAAACCCAATACCAACCCCGCCGGGTTGATCAGACGACCAGCGTGAAATAGGTTGATGTCTTTCCTATTGTCTAGGAAACTCAGGCATCAATTATTATCGAGTGGGTCATGGGGCAGCGCGCCGCCCCGGACGGACCCGGGCGGTGGATGACCCTTAAAAAAAAGACATCAGTTATTATTATCAGTTATATCAGTTATTTGTAAACCTTGCGTTTCATCACAAAAAATGATTAATCCTATTGCTCGACGTTTTGAAACACTTTGCAGCGTTCATGGCCACGGGCCGTGAGGGTATCCGAAATCGTGAGGGTACCCGAAAGGGTATTCCGTCGAGCCGACCACCGAAGACAAGGAACTCGTCACTTGTGGTCGGCCCAACAACGAAGGCGACGTGGATACGGGTGGGTTATGGGCCCGCGCGCCGTCCCTTCGTCACCCCGGACGGAATAGACTGAGTGAGCGCTTACCATAGCCCACCGATAAAAAAAAATAGTCACGGGCGGACTATCGGGCGAAACGTCGGGCAATCAAAAATCAAATACACACGCCATAGAATCCGTAAAGTAGTTTTATTTACAATATGTAATACTCGGAGAACATCAGAAATCATTAATCGTTTACTTGTTTAATTATTTTGATAAAATATTCCCGACTTTTACAGAATAATAATACTTTTTAGTGTAACCAATTTCGTGTGCATCTTTGGGCCTAATACTGGCATACCACTTTAATAACTAATTCTGTAGCGGGTAAATATAAATATATGAAATAACGATAACTTGTTGGACGTGAGATATCTTAGTCCGTCCGTGACCACCAACGACCATGATAAAATGTTCGAAACATCGGGCAATCAAAAGTCAAAATATTACAAATACGGTAAAATCCATAAAATTTATTTACAATCTACTATACCGCGTTGGTAAGACCGTTTAGTTTATTTCGAGTTATCCTTCTCTTACATAGATGTTATCTGCATTATAATAATATCTTAGTTCTCTTGGGTGAATTGGAGTCTTACTCCGTCACCACACGGAAATTAATACAATATTATAGTATAACAAATTAGGAGGGCCACTATAAAAATATCTGAAATCAATTGATTTTACTTTTTAGCTATTCACTCTGTAGGACGTAATACGTCCTAATAAATAATATGCTTTTTCACCAACGATACCTAAATTTTGGGTAACACCTAAAAGAATCTATAAACTAATCGCACATCAGTGATTGATACCATGCATACATACATATATTATTTATCATTCAATACCGTACAGCCAAGAGCATTTGCTTGAAATTGAAGCTGGTAGAAATTATCAGTATATGTGGTAAGACCACACTGTTGACAGTCTTCTGTCTAGTCTCAGGTCGGTCCGCCCAGGGTAGTACTACACTCTCGCAGAAAATCATCATCATCATAGAAGGAATCTATTACTCCACTTCGTTCGATGAGTGAAAAATCCAGCAGCCCAGCTTTCAAAGGGTGTTAGCGTATTGTGGGTTTTGATGATGCCCTTAATATTACCGTACCTCATTGCACACATTCACACTCCCTTCACTTTCTTCACGGTAGGCAGCGGCCTTGCTTAGATCCGTGAGCGGCAGTATCGCTTACCATCATACGTGCTGTTTGTTCTTTTGCCATCAACAGCAATAAAATAAAACAGATATAAATCGTTGTATTGTAGAAAATTCTAGAAACTTTAACATTTATTAAAACATAATCCCGAATCATATAAGCAAATTGTGGATCGCGTAGAAAATTATCCTGTGACAGATTCGAATCTACTAAACTTAGCAAGAAATTTCGCTACTTCGCTACTTACTTCATCATCATCATTTCGGCTCATATACGTCCCACTGCTGAGCTCGAGCCTCCTACTCTACCACGCTGGTCCAACGGTTTGGTATAGAATTTTATTTCGAGTTTGCCTTCTCTTGCATAGACGTTATATGCATATTATATCCCTTAGTCGTCTTTTACGACATCCACGGGTAAGAAAGATAGTAGTGAATTGTATTCCTTCTCTGTCACTACACGGAACCATTACTTGTCAAGGTAAAATAATATGATAACGTCAATAAAATTTTAACAAAACCATTGACAGACATTCACACCATAAATCTACCCCATCAATACATAGGAACACGTTTACACGTGTACAAAACGGAATAGATTACGGTTTCATCCAATGTGAATATTTCTCGTAAACAGAACGCGCTGGCAATACGTCAAATGCCAATAACGTATTTTTTTCAATTACTGTGCAATTTCCATGAATCATTTTGTACCGTTGAGCATCACCGAACGCCGATTCGATGACCCAGATAGGAAATATTTGCGTACACCTTGCATAATGCCAATTTAAACGCTTACCAGATATGCATTTGCTACCTTCATAAAATCTACTGACGGTTTTATTGTCTGCAGTATCTTACTACACTCTAACTACATTTTCGAAATTAAGAATATAAGCAGTACGTCAATCCCGTGTATTATATACAATCCATTACACATATGTCTCCACAATTACATCTTCATAAATACACACTTAGTAACATAACATTAATATGCACTTGTAATATCCAAATGAACTTCTTCCTTGCTTCTGTTGACTCTATTATGTCATCATCATCATCTTGCTCTTATCCCAATTACTTGGGGTCGACGCAATATGTCATCTGTTTTGACATATTGCAAAAAGTTTCGGCAATGACTTTTATGACCGGCCGTAATCTACAATCGACCGGGAATGTAATCGTTGACCCAAATGGTACCAGATGGAGTTGGTCCGGGTCAATCTAGGGCTCTTAGTCGTCTTTTACGACACCCACGAGCAAAGCAAGGGTTGGTAGTATTCGAAGCCGCTACCACACAGCATGTTGACTCTATTATGTATGACCACCGAATGTCCTCAACTCATTCATGATCGTCTATTTATAACCGTTGTTCGCTAATAAACCACTCAACGCAGCTACAAATGTTGTCAGGGCATACTTTCTGTTGCCACCTTTCGATTGACGATAACAGGAATTAATTTTAATCCCTCATTTTGAAAATATATCCTGGGATATTTCGGGTGTCTGTTTATTTTATAGACTAAAAAACTGACGTAATTCGACGCCGTTCTCTTGTTTATGAAAAATTAACGATTATTATTATCCCAATCATCTTAAATTTGCTTTATCATCTATTCAGTTTCACGAAAATAACATTTTACTCCAAGTAAACTACCATCTGCGGTATATAAAAGTATTACAATATTTTAGAATTAAATTTGGGTGCATTGTCTTTCTAATAATGACCCCATATGTTGGTCACCCCCGCGATCAATTCAAGGATTTCAGATATAACATTTTTTTTGGATCTCGTAAGTAACCTGTATTTAATCACAATGTTTTAACTTAGTAAACGATCTTAATAATTTACAATCTACTACAAACCAAAATTTTATAGCAGTACGCTATGAGAATCGAACTCGAAATATCTCTATAGGACTCTATCAATCTCACACTCTGCTATTGCTCGTAGCCTCGTAACCAGCATGGTTATAGTAAGTAAATTTCCCTCCCATTGAGGAGAAGGCTCGAACCCCAGCAGTGGGACGTATATTAGCGACGACGACGATATTAAAATGTAGAGTTATATGGGTCATAAATGGCTGGAAATGTTCGTATGAACTTATACACGCTATGGTTTGCCAGTTCTCTTCGTTTGAATTTGGGTTGATATGCTACCCCGTATCTAAATAGACATTTTGTATGAAACCCCAACAATACAAATTTTCTTAAGCCCAGGATTCAAATCTGTATGGGAGAAATTATACAAGCATATGTTGACATAAGTGAGAAGAATTATGTAAACATTTGTGACAAACTGCCATCCAAACCAGTTATTGAATTAATTTCTCATTGTACAACCACTTATCTCCGCCACAGGAAGTTATTGTAAACAATTACTCGTAAATAAATTTCCACCTCGTAACTAAGTTCAAGGTTTCGGTAAAACAAAAGCAAATCGAATTTCCCCGCTACACAAGTTTGGAGTGTGTAAATGTAATTTCTGAACAAAGCTTTTTTTACTTGAATTCAGTAGACGTTATTTTTTACGCAGACATCACGTGTCAAATAAAATTTTTGATGAAGTTCCTTCGTCACGTAGAATGGAATTGCTGAAAACGGTAGGTAACATTGCTATTGTGTAGTGGCAAATATATTTTACCGTACATAATATACTACTAGATAATTGTTAGTAGAATATATA
Source organism: Lymantria dispar (assembly GCA_032191425.1). NCBI lineage: Eukaryota > Metazoa > Arthropoda > Insecta > Lepidoptera > Erebidae > Lymantria > Lymantria dispar. Next base: position 16,365,024 of record CM063459.1, read on the forward strand.
ACGTACGGCTCCTCCTGGTTAGTTATTTTTTTTTTATTGCCTAATACCACACTCCATGGGGTAAGAATACAATTCACCATCCCCATGGGTGTCGACGAATGGATGTACTATGCACATAATATCTATGCAAGAGAAGAAAAACTAGAGACAAAACCCTATACCAACAAGCCTGACCAGCGTGGTACAGTACGTCATTTTCCACAGTGGAGGAGACCCGAGCCCAACAGTGGAGCGTGTATGGTCTGAGATGATGATAATGATGAATACTACACTCATCATCACATCACCCTGCTTCTTTCCCTCAAGTAATTGCACTTGGGATCGCATCAATATGTACTCCTCCTCCATCGTACATAATGCAATAATTTTATAACCGGCCACCTACGTTGACGTCAATATTTCTTGAGATTGTAATTGTCAACCAGACGGCATCACATGGTGTTAGCTATGCTAAGCTCAAAGTAGTGATTTACGATACCGATGAGCAATAAAAGCGTTGGTATTATTAAAATAGTCACTACCACACAGCATTACCCACTACCGTGAGATACTTTATACTGCTATATCATCATCATCTTGCTCTTATCCCAATTACTTGGGGTCGACGCAATATGTCATCTGGTTTGACATATTGCAAAAAGTTTCGGCAATGACTTTTATGACCGGCCGCCTGCCTGACGTCAACCCTCCTTGGGAATGTAATCGTTGACCCAAATGGTACCAGATGGAGTTGGTCCGGGTCAATCTAGGGCTCTTAGTCGTCTTTTACGACACCCACGAGCAAAGCAAGGGTTGGTAGTATTCGAAGCCGCTACCACACAAACACAAAAAAACACTACTTTATACTGCTATATACTATTATTATTTTTTGCCGAATATTACCACATACTCGCAGAAAATCGACGTTTGAATCATAGTAAATTCCTCCTGCTTTTGTCGATAAGCCAGGGAGTCCCAATTTTAATGGGGAATATTGTTCTATTGACTCTTTCAATTCCAAGTATTCCGTACTATTTGACTTAGTACTATTGTCGCCTAGGGGTGTGACTTGTAGGGAAAATAATCGATTAATAAATAATATTTTTTTTTTCTTTAAAATAAATCGATTATCAAATAATCTATTAATTAAAAATAAATAATCGGTTATAAAATAGTCGATTTTTTTCTCCCAGCAGGATTATGATGTCGTTTTTTTTTTAGGAAATGTGAGCTTTATTTTCTAATATAGTATGAAACACTGCAGGCAGTATCGTGGTGACCTTTTTTTTAGGAAATCTGGCAGTGATATTATTTCAAACAAAAAAGCAAATACTAAAATAATACAAAGACAATAGAGACATCCTCTTGGTTTAAAAACAGTCTTAGTAATAAGTTTAATGTAATCAACCTGGTACATCAAAATATTCAGGGCATGTTAGGTAAGGATTTGGAGATTGAACTGTTTTTGAATGATTGCCAGATAGATTTTCTCTGTATTACTGAACACTGGCTTAAAACTAACTAATTAATGTTCAATTTTCCCAATCACCAGGTTTTTAGCTCGTTCAACAGAACTAATATAAAACGAGGTGGCTCATTAATAATCTTAAACAATATGATTAAATGTAGAGAAAGAAAAAATATTGTGAAACTCTGTTGAACGTGTTATTGAAATTGCCTGTATCAAGTCTGAGCAGCTCATAGTTGTGTGCGTATACAGACCCCCATGTTCCCCATATGAAGATTTTGAGAGAGGAATGGAGGATGTTTTATTTAAAACCTCTACCTCAAATAAAACAATAGCTGTATATGGGAATTTCAACATAAATTTATTAGATAATAACAGCATAACACAAAAATTTATTAATTTAATGAAATCTTATAATTTGTTTAATGCATTCTTGGAACCTACCAGGATAACTGCTGGAAGTGCAACTTGTATAGATAATATTTTTCTAAATACTAAACATATTAGCAAATCTATTTTAAACACATTAGAATCAGATCATTGCGGACAACTCTTTGTACTTCCTAGAATTAATAAGATTCAACGTGAATTTGTAGGTTCCACAATTGCCTTTTCATGAAAACCCAAATGAATTATATACATCCCTATTCAGCATAATCAATGATGAGTTTCATAAAATATTTAAACCCAAAACTCGAATGTCAGGAGTGCCTGCGGGTTTTAGTGAATGGGCTACTTGTGGTATCTATAAAAGTAGACAAAGGTTATATGATCTTTACCATGAAAAATCTTATAACCATAATCTAGAATTTTTGGAATACCCGGGAAAAAATGTCCAGGCCTGATCTGGCCTGATCAGGCCTCAGCCTTCAGGCCTGATCAGGCCCGAAAAATGACCGGGCCAGATCCGGCCTGATCAGGTCTGGTCAGGCCTGAACAGGCTTGAAGTCTCATGCCATCAAACGTTAATCAGCCAGTTTTGATTTTGTTATTTTATAAGCCTGAGAGCTTTATCTATATTATTGTAAAAAAAATACATATAATATAATTTATATGTACTTAGAGAACAACTTAGATTATTACGGGCATCAAATATCCGGATACACATCGATTAATAATCGATTATTTTTTCATAGCCGTATTGTCGCCTTATTACCATTTTAAATACTCGAAGTCCCAATGTGGTTAATTATTCATACCGGTTAGCAATTTTAGTATTGAAATTATCGTGAGACTGATCCATATTATAATATCTAAAACGGCAAAAACACTCACGTGCTGAGATCGATGGCCAGCAGTGCACGCCGGGGCCTCGCAGACGCCGCTGCGCACTCGCCCTGATGATGAGCATCAGACATGCTCGAAACCCGGGTCGACGTAATCGATCTCAGCACGTGAGTGTTTTTGCCGTTTTAGATATTATAATTATTCATACCATCTAGAAACACACGTGGAGTCTCTGGAATGAACTACCTGCGTCCGTATATCCTGAGTTATATAACATTTTAAAAACAAATGGTAACTAAGAAGAGCTCTTTTTGCAAAGACTGCAACAGCTTACATACACATCTGGTATTGATAAATTCCACAAGCAGTTATCATCATCGCGTGGGTTGCTTGCTTGTTTTACCACCAAAGGAAAGAAAAAAGCATTGTACATTTTTAATTTTCTTATGTACCTTATCTCATCATCTCAGCCCATACATCGCCTACTGTTGGGCTCGGACCTCGTCTTTTGTGAGAGGGAATTTGATCTACCATACCACGCTGGTTAGACGTATTGGTATAAGGCTTTATTTCGAGTTTTTCTTTTCTTGCATTGAGGTTATCTGCATATTGACGTATGACATCTGCATATCTTATTGACGTAAATACATATTAGTAGATGTGGTATTCCGTGTGGTGACGGAGTAAGAATACAATTCACCACCCCCTATCTTACCCGTGGGTGATCGTACGAGACGACTAAGGGATATAAAACGCATATAACATCTATGCAAGAGAAGGACAACTCGAAATAAAACCCTATACCAACACGTCTGACCAGCGTGGTATAGTAGGTCAATTACCCATCCATTATGGAGGAGGCCCGAGCCCAACAGTGGGACGTATATGGGCTGAGATGATGAGATGTGGTATTAGAATCCACGGCTTAGAAATACCTTACTGAACATGTAAGGTAACAATTTTAAACTTCAAGATTTAAAAGGTACTAGTCCAAAATAGCTTGAATATACAGAGAAACGTGGTGACTGGTTTAGAATATAATTCAATATCAACCCAAGGAAGGGCAAAGGAATCACCAAGAAAGTAGTCAGTAACACTCTTTTTTTTTTATTGATTGATTGATAATTTATTTGCATTTGAATATGGGTTAACAATAAAGATAATAATACAATAAGTTCAATGTCATATCTAACTGTCATCGGTGTGCAAATTATATAGTCCATTAGACATGTCAAGATCATATGAATAAAATTTAATGAAGTGATTATTAATTTCTATTGATTAATTATTTAACTCTCCTGGAAAACTTATAATACTAACTGGGATAACCAATGCACCTACCAAATCTGGCAATCATTAAAAGTCCCTTTAGTCTTAGTATTTGTTGGTAAAAGTAAAAGCAGGCATAAGTACGAATTAATGCATGAATGTGAAACTTCAAAAAAAAAATTCGTTTGAGCAGTGTAGTATTGTAAATCAGTTTACATTACTTTGTGAAGTAACCACGGGCCCAATGGTGGACTATGACTGGTCTGAAGTAAAGCAATTTTCAAACCTGTGTTAGTACCAGGTGATGTCCTATTCGTTCTATTTCATACACGTAGCATACATTATTACTACCGAAAACAGTAATAAATTGTAAATGATTTACATAACACAATTTTCCATAGTAACGAACGAAGAAAACTGAATAGGTATAACTCGGCACTCTCGTTGAAACTTGTTTCATTAAATTTAAATTTAGCGTCTACTTATTAATTCAAAGAAACGCTCCACGCCTTCGCAAATTTAAGACTGTGAAAAAGTTGTCTCCATTGATACATTTCATTGTTCAATTTGAGGTTTCCACGGATGATTTTTAAATGGCTCCTTGATGTATTCCGAATACTGAATTAGCTAATTTAGTTTCTTATTTCGCCTCTATTGTTTAAATTATGTCCACTTCGGTTTCTTTACATATTTTTTCTTTATTCCAATATAATTTGGCTCTGTATAATCAGGTTACAATTTTTGTAAGAAGATAGGACTATGTTTTTCACATTTCAAAAGTTTTTATTTTAACTTCGGTCATGTGTTATGTGTTGTATGTAAGGAAGATTATTTTAATAAAGATATTTTTATTTCGTTTTTAGATTATACTACCTTTAGAATTGTACCTATAATACTTTTACGAGAATACATCTTTTCTTGGTTTGAATATTTTTGCCTTTATTTACCATGTGTGAACGCGGATTACTAAATATCAGGTGAGTTTTTAAAAAATAAATAAACCATTATCGATAAGTTAAGCAATAGCTAACGCCAAAAATTGATTGTGATTTTGAACTAGCCAAATCCGTGTAATATTATTCCTATTCTTTAAATTAATATAAACATTTAAAAGTGGCAGTTAATTTGAAAACAATTTTCAAAGGACTTAAATTAGTTAAGTATATAAACATCTATTTAATTGCACGATATATTACATAGCTCTGACTGCCAGGTATACCGTACACTACGACAATATACAAGGTGTTTTTTATAGAGGTATAGAACTTTAAGTTGCCATAACTTTTTTAACTGGTGGCCATTTTGGCAGCTGCCAAGTGATTTATGTTTACTTTGGTTTGGCATTTGAACATGCATAGACTGACGCCTGAACAACGCTTCCACATTGTGCAAATTTATTTTGAAAATCATGGTTCTGTTCGAAATACGTATCGCGCACTACATCTATTTTACGGTCAACAGAATCGTCTATCAGAGCAATTAATTCGATTAACTATGGCACGTTTTCGCACCGCGTTTACTCTAAATCCTAATACGCATCCACAGAGACTTTATACAGTGCGTACAGAAGAAGTCATTGCTGCTGTAGAGCGTAGCGTAGAGGAACACCCGAATCAGTCCATCCGCCATCGTGCACAGGAATTGGATTTCTGTCCATCCACTTTATGGAACATTTTATGGAAACATCTTGGTTTGCGTGCTTACAAAATCCAACTCGTGCAACAATTGAAGCAACACGATCACCTAGCAAGGCGTAGATTCGGTGAATGAGCGCAAAACAAGATTGCCGTTGATCTCTATTTTCTTAAGCGAATTTTGTTTAGCGATGAAGCTCACTTTTGTTTGAAAAGGTACGTCAATAAACAAACCTGCCGTACTTGGAGTGATGATAATCCTCAAGTGTATATTGAGACACCGTTATATTCAGAAAACTGGTTGTCTGGTGTGCTTTGTGGGCTGGTGGAATCATTAGTCCGTACTTCTTTAAAAACGATGCTCGTCAGAACGTTATTGTGGATGGTGACCGCTGTAGAGCCATGATTACTGACTTTTTCGTTCATCAATTGGACAACCGTGATGTGCAGGAGCTGTGGTTTTGACAAGACAGCGCAACATGTCACACAGCTCGTGCCACAATTGATTTATTGAAGGAAACCTTTGGTAACCGCATAGTTCCACGTTTCGGACCCGTGGATTGGCCTCCAAGATCGTATGATTTAAGGCCGCTACACTATTTCCTGTGGGGATATGTAAAGTCCCTAGTCTACGCCGATAAGCCTGAAATGATAGAACACTTGGAGAACAACATTCGCCGCATTATTGCCGGTATACGGCCACAAATGTTGAAAAAGTCATCGAAAATTGGACGTCCAGATTAGACTACGTCCGAGCCAGCCGTGACGATCATATACCCGAAATCATATTTAAGTTATAATGCCAGAAGATTATCTTTAGAATAAATTAGATTTCATTTCAATTTAAAAAATAATCTTTGTTTTATTCTATTTCAAAGTTATATACCTCTATAAAAAAACATCCTATATAAGCGATCAATACAGCGCCAAAATATTTGTTGGCTTTAAATCCCTACATATATTGTTGAGGAACTCTCACCTTGACGCCAAATAGCTTCGCTTTGCGTCTACGAAATCAGCGAATATTTGTATAAAATGTACATTAGACTAACTTATTTAAAAGTTGCTCTTGGTTTTCCCAATTAATTTCGAGACTAAGATTATTTTTATTTTACATCGAAAGGATCTAGATTGGCCAATTAAAAGTTTAAGCTTATTACTTCCAACGCCCGCATTTTGAATACGTTTAATTATTTTTCCACTTACTTTGCTCCATATTCTAAGAGAGATTGTTATTAATACAACACATTACGAATAATTATATTGCTTTTATTTTTTCATTATGTAAATTAAAAATAAAATAATGATGTAATAATGAGATGTACGCTTGTCTATACTTTCTTTTAAGAGAATCAAATACACTACAAGTCAGGCACGGAAAAGAATAGGGCGACCCTACTCCTTTCTTTTGCAGTCAAAACTTCAATTCATGTTATTACTGAGATAGTTTTTTTTCTATGTAGTGACTGAGTAAGAATACAATTCACCACCCGATATTGCCAGTGGGTGCCGTAAAAGATTAAATATGCATATAACATCTATGCAAGACATGGAAAACTTGAAATGAAACCAACCATATATATATACCAACACATCTGACCAGCGTGGTATGGTAGGTCAATTCGAACAACAATTCGAGCCCAACAGTAGGATGTATATGAGTTGAAATGATGATAAATGATAATGATTTTTTTTAGTTATCTTAATAATGAGCGAAAGTCGTATTTATAAACACTTGAGATGTATTTCAAATCATTTTCCACATTCAAAGTGATGAACTTCTAACCGCTTAACATAAATCTCACAACCGAGTATTGAAGCAGTTTATCAGTAGCTAGCGACGAGGCTAGTGCATTTCCCGGTGTGGCTGGTATCTGGCTAATCGTGGGCCACTTCCGACCGTTGCGACCCGGAAATTGGCTGCCTCGACTCATCCGCCAATGACACACAAACCGTTGGTCTTGTTTCTTGCATATATTTGCAGTCTTATTAAATTGTTTGGAAATATTTGAGATAGAGCAAACTGATTATATTATTAAAGATATGTTACATAGAAATTGTGATAAAGTAAATTGCAGACCATGTGGTAACCGAGTAAGAATACAATTCACAACCCCCTCTCTTGCCCGTGGGGGTCGTAAAAGATGACTAAGGGATATAATACGCATATAACATCTACCCTATGCTAACACGTCTGACCAGCGTGATATAATAGGTCAATTTCCTTACCATAGTGGAGGAGAACCGAGCCCAGCAGTGGGACATATATGGGCTATGATTATGATGATGAAATTAAAGTCATCTCAGATCACTCACGTTACAATGCTGGGTTCAAGCCTTTTCCTACCAGTTTTCCTTCTCTTGCACAAATGTTATAAGCATATCATGTTTCTCAGTTGTCTTTTACGAACCACAGGAGCAAGATAGAGAGTAGTAATTTGTATTTTTACTCTATCAATACACGGAAAAGATGATTTATTTTTATTGCAAGCAGTGGCAAACGAGCAAACAGTACACCTGATGGTAGGTGTTGCTGCCGCTCATGGACCTTTACAAGGCCGCTACCTACCGCGAAGAAAGTGAAGGGAGTGTGAATGCGTGCATTGAGGCTCGGTGATACCAAAGGCACCACCAAAATCCTCCACACGCAAACACCCTCAGAAAGTTGGGCTTCCGGCTCTCTCACTCACCGAACGAAACGCAATAATAAATTGCTACTACTCAGACGTCGATTTTCTGCGAGAGCGTGGTACTACCCCGGACGGACCGGCCCGCGGCTGTAGACAGATAACTGTCGACAGTGTGATCCTACCACTAGGAAAATGAATTGAGATGGTGTTAAAGCACTTCTGTGCAAAAGAAGAAAAACTCGAATCAAAACCCTATACTAAGACGTCTGACCAGCGTGGTATAACAGATAAATTGCCTTCCTATAGTGGACGAGAACCGAGGCCAACAGCGGGACGAATGTGGGCTGCGATGATGAAGTAGGTCTTTCAACGTTTTACATTAGACTAATTTATGTCTCACAATCAATGTAAAGGAGAAGCGTTTCGAAAAGTGCGATGGTTCTAAACTGAGCAGAAGAACATTAAATATGTTATATACCTGTGGTGATGTATCAAGGAAACAAAATGTCACCACCCCCCTTATTTATCGCGTTTATTGCAAGAAAACCTAGAGATTAGAATGCATAAGTCGATATGTAAGTGAATTATTGTAAAAAGAAAAAAAATCGATTTAGGACTCTATACCCCAATCTGAATTAGGAAAGCGTGAGTATTGGCCGTGTATAAATATGGAGGGTATATATGGACTGATGTTAAGAAAATTTTAAATATTATATATGCCGGACTCGAGCCTTCGCAGTAGGAGGCAAATTGACCTAACTATACCACGCTGGTCAGACAGGTTGGTATAGGGTTTTATTTCGAATTTTTATTTTCTTGCGTAGATGTTATATGCGTGTTATATCCCATAGTCGTCTTATACGACATCCACGGGCAAGATAGGGGTGATGAATAGTATTCTTACTCATCACACGGAAGATAATGGATTTCATCATCATCGCAGCCCACATACGCCCCACTGTTGGGCTCGGACCTCCTGCACAATGGGAGGGAATTTGACCTACTATACCATGCTGGTCAGATATGTTGGTATAGTGTTTCGTTTCGAGTTTTCCTTCTCTTGCACAGATATTATGTACATATTATATCCTATAGTCGCCTTATACGACATCCACGAACAAGATGGCGGTGATCAATAGTATTCTTACTCAGTCACCATACGGCAGATATTGGATTTGCTGCAGAATAATTACTATAGTAGTAACAAAATACGTTGCAGAGGTAAGCCTATACAAATAGGACGCATTCTAACATACCGATGCCCATCAACGTATGAATATATTTTTTTACCCAAAAATATTAAATACAAATACAAAAAAAAAAAAATCTTAAATTTCGACAGCTTACTTCAAAACAGGCAGCTAAAATTCAATGGTATATTAAGTTACAGTTTATAATGTTGATAAGCACTCACAAGTTGAGACTTGAGATACGCTGACGGAACTAATTTACCAGACAACATTCACGGGAGAAGCTCCCCGTAATGATACGTCACTTAAAATTCGTATTAGTTGCTTGCTGTCTTCAGCTGTTTCAAGTTTTCAGAATACATTTTAGGAGAACTAATTTAATTTTTTAAAAATTACTTTAAGAGCCTATTTTTAAATGGTTTGTTTTATCTTTAAGTTCTTACAACTTTAAGCTGTCAATGATATCAGTTTATTGATAGCCTTTATTGCTCTGATTTTTCATTTAAAACTTTTTTCCTCAATGTGGCCGCGTTCCGATCTGGTGATAGCCTATTAGATTTGTTTGATTTTAATTAATACATTATCATCATATAATAACGTCCAAAATTTTATGTTTAACACTTTAACAGACAGTACGTACCCTTTCACAGGTAAGTGATGTGACAGTACTTTTTTCATACATTGTCGCCACGTCACAGGGCCGCAGTACTGAATAGTTTGTATTGAATACGACGTCTACGGGCGTAGTATGCGTGTAAAAGGGCCATCAAAATGTGAATGTATGTTGAAATACTTTTTTGAACGGATTTTTGAATATTATGTAGTAACAGTAAATAGTCTAAATTAAATCTTTGGTCATAGTACGATATGCTATTCCATATAATTGCCTCGAAAATTGTACGTCTAGAGAGGTACTGATTTTATTTGAGTTGAAACTTGGACGTTGATGGAACAAACAGACAGACTGACAAAAAAAAATATAAAGTGATTTTTAGGCATATGTATAGTGCAAATAACCATGTGAGAATGAAAAAAGCCTATTATTTTGACATTACAAACAGACACTCCAATTTTATTTATTGGTATAGACTAGCAACCCGCCCTCGCTTCACTTCGATTTTAGTTGTCTTTCCTGCGTAGTTCCCGTTCCCGTGAGAAAACCGGGATAAAATATAGCCTAGTTTACTTCCTGATATTATAGCTTTGGCGAAAGAATTTTTGAAATCGGTCCAGTCGTTTTGAAGATTACCCGGAACAAACAGACAGACAGATAAACAGACAGATAAAAAAAATATAAAGTCTATTTTAGGTATATGTATAGTACAAATAATCATGTGAGCATGAAAAAATCCTATTATTTTGACATTACAAGTAGACACTCCAATTTTATTTATTGGTATAGATAACTGACCAAAAGCAATATAATCTTTTATATAGAATCATTTCTTTTTCTGGCAATGAATTTGTTTCAAAAATTGAGTCTAAATTTAAAAATTAATAGTAGATAGATAAAAACCTTTGTAACAACAACAACTTATTTGACGTGAAATACCTTCTTTGTTCCGTAAATAAAAAACTATAGATTGCTGAAAAGTATTCGAAATGTCGGGCAAGCAATAACCAAAGACAAACGATAAAATCCGTAAAAATAGATATATTTTTTGTTTGTTGAAATAACCATGTCTGCAATTTATTACGCTTTTGCTTTTAAATGAATACGTTTGCGAAAGACCTGATTGACAGAGCTTGTTTGCTTATTTATATACAAAATAGGTTATCCTAATACATTACGTCTCTTGAGTATAGTGATCCATTTTTCAGAAGGCTACGGCTAACTTGTACCCTCAATATTCCGAAGTCTATGAGTGGCGCTTACTACTTACCATACGTAAATTATTCATTTATTAACATATATATAGAGATTGTCATTATTCTAGTGACTGACAATATTATTTATCTACGACAATTCGTAAAATAATTTGCCTTTTATTTTTCTGTTAAGTGTTCTATGAATTTATTCGTTTTAGGTATTTAGTGTCTTCGCGTGACGATGGAATAAAAATATAGGTATCGCCAATTTTGCCTATGGGAATCATAAGAATTAGCTGAGGGATCATCAGGATTTGACCACGCCATGCCACGAAGGGAGGTTGAATGCTGAATGTAATAAGGATAAAGATGTACACAACACGTTTTGATCACGTGGGACTTGATTGAGGGTGGAGAGGTGAAAATTAACTACACAGATTGCTCAATGTTTTTAGTGCCGACCTCTCGTATCCTGTGTCATGGGTTCTCCAACCAGTACATTTTTTTGTGAAATTCGAAATAATTGTACTGTTGCAATTTGGGTCCATTAATTATATGTATGTCAAATTACAAAGATTTATTACTAAATACTGCTAATTGTTTAAAAACTGAACGCTGTTCAAATAGGTTTAATATAGGACTTTGTTTCCAAATTGCCTTACCTCGAATCTGCTTATATATTTTCATCGTCTTTTATACAAAAGGATTGTAAATTGTACTCTTACTCTGTCATCACACGCTAATCGCATTGAATTTGCAGCCTTACATCTAGTTGAATATTTTAGTCCTACCTTAGAAACCAATTACTGCTTGCTGATAGTCAAATCTTTACCGTCGATTACGTTACTAGTAATTAGTTTGTAATGCATAAACAAGTGAAGGGATTTAGTAGTCCAATTAGTGCGGATCGTGTACATACAATGATTTCATTAAACATGCAAATTTGCGTCCATAGTCACGTATAGCATCGTAATCGGGCCAACGTTGATTCTGTGTTATTGGTTAATAAACAATGGTTTATTTCCATTATAGGCTTCTACGTTCGTCGTCCCTTTGTGCTTCAGACATTTTTATTGCATTAAAATATCTCTATTATATCGTTGTTAAACCTCCTTTTTCATTCGAAATAAAAAAGGAAATGTAAACAGAAACGCGATAGGATTATTATCGCGTTTTTTGGTATTATTCTTCTTCCTTTCTCAAATAACGATGTACATAATATTAATATATGACTGCACAGATGACGTAGTGGTTAACAAGTCTACAGCCTATCGGAAATTCGAATTCCATGTAGGACAACACCACCATGTAACTGCACAGGGTCATTAGACAGACGCAGAGAGGCTGACCGCGCGATGGCGGCCGACGTCCCAGGACATGGATATCGAGAGTTGAGGGTACCCGAAAGGGTATTCCGTCGGGCAAACCACTGAGGACAAGGAACTCGGCACTGGTGGTCGGCTCAACGACGAAGGCAACGCAGGTACGGGTAGGTTATGGGCCCGCGCGCCGTCCTTTCGTCGCCCCGGACGGAATGGACGGCGTGTGCGCTTATCATAGCCCACCTATAAAAAAGTGCAAGACAACACTTTGAGCGATCGACAAATTGTAGTTCTCGATCTAGATGTAATTTATGTCCGTTAATTATGTTTCTAAAATCTCCCGCAATACAAGGATTATTTCTATAGTTTTTTTTTTTTTTTTTTTTTTTTTTTTCTTTTTGGGTGGGTCGCGGTCGGCGCGCCTCCGCACCACTCCGTCCGGGGCGACAGAGGGGCTTAAGCACGCAACTCCCGCAACCCACCCGAAAACCACCTCGCCTTCGTCATTGGGCCGACCACCGGAGCAGGTTTACTTGTCGTCAGTGGTCGGCCCGACGGAATACCCCCTACGCGGGGTACCCTCCCATCGACCGACGTCCCCCCCTCGGGGAGGACGTCGGTCTTTCCTCACGCGGTCGGCCTCTCGGCGGGTGACGGACTAATCCCCGGTCACGTCACCCGCGGCCTCGGCTAGGGCGGCATGAGGTGCAGATAGTTGCGCCTGCGCCGCCCCAGTCGCCGGCGGCGGATCTCCTCATCGAGGCTGCGCTCCACGCGCAGACGATCCGCCGCCTCCTTCTGCGAGATCACTGTCTCGCAGAAGGCTGCGACCGCGTCCCAGTTCCTGACGCTGTCGACCATCGCCCTAGCGATGGCCGGCAGCGTCAGGTCGGCACCGATGATTGCGACGAGTTCACGGCGCTGCACTGCCCAAGCCGCGCAGGCCTCGAGCGTGTGGCGCGCCGTGTCCTCGTCGCAATCGCAGTGGTGGCAGGACGGTGTACTCTCTCTCCTTCCGACTAGTGCAGGTGTTGACGGGGCACGGGAGCTTCGCCAAATACCTGCACAGGGTGCAGGTATTTGGCGAACCCCGTGCCGCCTTTCCAACCACTGCATCAGCACCGGCCGGAAGGCCTCCACGGTTCGCACCCCGAACCGAGGCCTCTCCAGCCGGACTGCCCAACGGGCAATGACGTCTCGGCGGGCGTCGACGCGCCAGGCGGTGAGATCCCTTAACGAGATCACACCGCCCTCCCCGCGCACCCCCGACACCCGCCGATACAACTCGGTGAGCATTTCCGCCTCCAGGTCCCACGGGGGAGTCCCGGCCAATAGGCACGCTGCTTCCGTCGCAACCGTGCGGTATCCGCGGATGGCCCTGACCGCCATGACCCTCTGTGGTCGCCACAGAAGGGCCCTAAGTCGGACGGTCAAGGACCCCGCCCACACCGGTGCGCCGTACAGGGCCATCGACCGGATGACCCCCGTGTACAGCCGTCGGCACGTAGCGCTCGGTCCGCCCACGTTCGGCATTAGCCACGATAGGGCGAACGCCGCGCCGACGAGCCGCGGAGCGAGCCTGCGGAAATGCTCCCGGAACCGCCATTGCCCGTCGAGCACCAGGCCCAAGTACCTCATATGGGCCCGGATGCTGATGTCAACCGATCGGACGGTGATCGAGACGCCGATGGGAGGGCTCATAAGGCGCCCATGGAACAAGAGGGCCTCCGTCTTGTCCAGGGCGACCCTCAACCCCAGCGCCTCGATCCGCCTGACGACCTCTTCGGTGCCATAGGTCGCCAGGCTTACCGCCTCTTCTAGCGTCCCACCGCGGGCTGTGACGAGCGTGTCGTCGGCGTAACAAATCACGCCCAGCCCGGGCGGGAGGCTCCCCCGTAACGCCCAGTCGTAGCCGATGTTCCACAGGGTGGGTCCGAGGACCGACCCCTGTGGGACACCGCACGTCATGGGCGTTCGCACAACGTCCCCTGCTCGGTTGGTACAGAGGACGCTGCGCCCCACCAAATAGTCTGCCACTAGCCGCCTCAGGTAGGCTGGCACTCCGTGATACCGGAGCGCCTCCCTGATGCAGCTGAATGGCAGACTATTGAATGCGTTGGCGATGTCTAGGGACACCGCCAACAGCACTCCCCCACCGGTGACGGCCTCAGTCGCCACGGCCCTCAGGCGCAACAGAGCCGCGATCGTCGAACGACCCCTCCTAAACCCAAACTGGGCGTCCGACAGATCGGGCCCCGTGCCGACGAGGTGCCGCTCGATGCGGGCAGCTACCACCCTCTCCAGTAGCTTGCCCGTGTCATCGAGCAGCACGATAGGCCTGTAGGCCGAAGGCGACCCCGGAGACCGTCCCGGCTTCGGCAGGAGCATCAGCCTTCCCTCCTTCCAGCACCCAGGGAACCGTCCGGACGCTAAACACGCGTCGAACAGCTCCCTGAGGCGGGGACCCAGGTGGTCGAGGACCAGGCCCAACACGCGGTTTGGAACACCGTCGGGCCCGGGGGCGGTGGACTTTGCGCGCATGCGCGCCACCGCCACTCCCATCTCGGGTTCCGTGATGGGCGGAACACTGTCGTCGTCGGCCTCCCGGTCAGTGTCTGGCGGAGCCATGACCGGGGGCGTGTGTTCCGCCCGCCGCGGGAACAGGTCCTCGACGACCCGGGTGAGAAGGCTGGGCTGGAGAGTCTCGGTGAGGGGAAGGCCCCGCGCGCGGAGCTTATTCAGCACCGCGCGATAGGGGCGTCCCCAGGGGTCACGGTCGAGACCGTCCAGCATCTCCTGCCGACTGACGTCCTTGGCGGAGCGGACAGCCAGCCTGAAGGCCGACCGCGCATTGCGGTAGCCCTCATACAGCAAGGCCTCCCGCTCCGCGTCGCGTTGCCGCCGCCGGCTGCGGGTGTAGGCCCTCCGGGCGCGAATGCACGCGGCCCGGAGATCCGCCAGCTCCCGGGACCACCAGTGGACCGCCCTCCTCGGGGGCGGACGCCGTACCCGGGGCATGGCCGCATCGCAGATCTGCGTCAACGCACTGCGGATGCGGCCAGCCTCGGCGTCCACCCCGTCCGACTGGTTGGCAGAGGACAGCCACGAGTAAACGATGGCTGTCTCCGCCAGCTGGTCCCGGTCTAAGCGACCCACAGCCCATCGCGGGAACGCAGGACGTCCATCAGCCCCGTGACCCCTGCTGGGCGTCGGGATTACCGGGGAGACCTCCATCCGGATATACCGGTGGTCCGACAAGGTCTCCACCTCCTCCACGACGCGCCAGCTCCCCACGCGTGCGGCGACCTCGGGGCTAGCGAACGAAAGGTCCACTATCGACCCGCCCCGTTGTCGCACGCACGTATGCACCGAGCCCCTGTTCAGCAAACAGAGGCCCAGTGCCGCCGCCCACTCCTCGATCGCCCGTCCTCGGTCGTTCGTCCGGGGAGACCCCCACGCCACAGACTTGACGTTGAAGTCCCCCAAGACGAAGACCTGGCGCGATGCCATTCGCCGTAACGAGGCCTCCATGATGGTGAGGGAGGCCTCGAAATCGGTCACACTCCAGTTAGGGGAGAGATAGACTCCGAGGAGCGTAATCTCCCCCCAGTCCGCCGCGACGTATCCGACGCCCCTGTCCCTAAGGGTCAGAGGCGACGAAGGCCACGACGTGGAGGCGACGATTGCCACGGTGCCATCGGTGCTACCCAACCAGTTAGGCCGGTCGGGCACCACGTACGGCTCCGCGGCTACGGCTACTCCTATCAACCACTCCGCCATGGCTTGCAGGAACACGTCCTGCGCACCGGCGGTGTGGTTGAGGTTGGCCTGGAGGAGACGAATGGATACGGGGTCCATTAACGGTCCGTATCCATCGTCACCTCCTCCGCGCTGACGGGCGATCGGGCCGCGCTCGGAGCGGGGACTGGCCCGGTCGATGGGCCGTCCCGCCCCTTCGGGGCCGATGCCGGGGGTCTGCAGTCCCCAGAGCCCATGCGGTGTTTGGCAGGCCTATTGCCTGCCGCACACGCGGGGCAGTGGGGCACCGCAGAGCACGATGCCGCCTGGTGTCCGGTCTGACCGCAACGGAAACATAGCCCGCTGCGGTCAAAGCAGTTTTTGCATGTCGGTCGGGTATGCCCGACCGCCATGCATTTGTAACACCTCGCGGGCCGGGGCTCTAGCACGGTTACCCGCGCCGAGCTCCAGCCCACGAGGAGCCTGCCTGAGTCGGCCAATTGCTTGACCGACTCCACCGGACACTGCACCCAGGCAGCACCGACGCCGCCCGGACCAGTGCGAATGGTGCCAATCCGGACGGTGTCCGAGGCACATCCGGTACGCGCCATAATGGCCTCCCGGACGTCCTCCACCGTCACGGAATCGTCCAAGCCCGTCAGGCGCATCTCTGCGCACTTGACAGGCCTGGCGACTCGGACACCATCCTCCGGCCCGAACGGCCCCCTCAACATCGTGGCCAAACTATCGGCCGTCTTCGCGCCCTCGGCCCCAGGGAACTCGAGTATTCGAGCCCCTGTCCGGGCTTTGCGGGTCCTCGCCTCGACGCCCCCGATACCGGAGACGTCCAGCTCCCGCCGGGCGCGTTTTAGGACGGCCTCATAGTTGAGGCCCCTCTCAGCCGCCTCAGGCAGCACGGTGATGACCACCGCGGCCGTCTTCGGCGACTTGAGGCCCCTGCGCGACCTTTTCTTCCCTTTTCTGCCGGCTCCCGCCTGGGGAGCGGCGGCCACGCTTCTGGCCGCGTGCCTTCCTGCTCCGCTCAGCCACCTGCCAGCCCTGTTCGAGCCTGGCAGCAGCGCTGAGCGCAGCAGGAGCGGTCGCGGGTGCGCTGGCCGGCGCCTGCGGTGCAGCCGCTGGCGCCGGCCGCGGCCCGGCCTTGGCGGGAGCCGGCACCTTGCCGGCCTTCTTGGCCCCCTTGGGCCCGGCCGCGGCCGCAGCGTAGCTCACCACGCGGCCACCCTGACAGGGCAGCGGGGTGGGAGCTGACGCTTGCGGCCGCCTCGCCTTGTCCGCGGCGAGCGGCGGTTGGAGGGGCGGCTCAGGCGGGAGCCTGGCCGCTACGGCGGCGATACGCGCATCCACCATCACCCCTACTCGGGCTAGGATCACGCGTACCGCCGACTCCGACACGCCGTGCACCTCGTCGGGCGGCGGCCCCTCCCCCCTCCGAGGTCTCCCGCGGCCACGAGCCGGCGGAGGGACCATGACGAGGGGAGGAAGCGCCGAAGCCGCGACGGGTGCAGCTGGCGCAGCAGCCGCGACGGGCGCAGCCGGCGCCACGGGCGCAGACGACGGGCCCGCCCTCCCCGGCGCAGCCCGTTTCGGTGGCGAGGCTGGCACAGGCGGCGCGGCCGGCGCCAGGTGCGCGAACTGGGCCCGCAGGTCGGCCATCTCCTTGGCCAACCCGCGGTTCTCCCGTCGCACCGCCGATAGCTCCGTCTCCAGCTTGCGGTTGCGTTCCCGCAAGCCGGAGACCTCCTCACTAAGGCGGGCGTTCGCGGCCTGGAGGGCCGCCACCTCGCCACCGTGGCCGGCCGGACCCGGTGTCCCCGGCCACGCCACCACCACCGACCCTCGGCCTCTGCGCCCCCGGCGCATGGTCGGGACCTTGGGAGGAGGCATGATTATGGAACTCCCCTCCGAGTCGGTGTTGGAGCGGCCACCCTCTTGCAGGGGGCGCTTCCAGGGTCTCGGGGGGAGGGCCTCCTCCCTCTTCCTCGCTTTTGGGGCTGGAGCCGGCGCCCCCGCAGCCCCCTCCGTCCCCCTCCTCGGCGACGACGACGACGACGGCGATGACGGCAACGACGACGGCCTAACTGCACCCTCAACCGACGGCGCGCCTAGCATCTGCCTACTGCGGTCCTCGTCCCTACTCCGGCCGACTAGCACCCAAGGGGTGTCGCTCTCCTCTCCTCCTCTCGCGGACGGCTCTGCAGCACTTCCGCCCACGTCCGTCAGCACCATCTCCGACGCATCCGTCTCCTGACGCTCTGATGGCCCTGCGGCACTGCCGCCCTCATCCTGCGACGGCTCTGCGGCAATGCCGCCCTCATCGCTCGACAGCTCGGAGCTTTCGCCTGCTAACCTTACGCACGGCTCTGCGGCAATGCCGCCCTCGTGCTCGGACCCGCTGCTGCTGCCGCTCTCCTCACGCGGCGGCCCTGCAGTGGTCTCCATCCTCTCCTCCGACGGCTGGGCAGCAACGCCACCCCCGTCCCGCGACGGCCCTGCAGCAGCAATGCTGCCGCCCTCGTCGCGTGCGGCAATGGCTTCAGCCTTCATCCGCGCCCGCCACGCCTTCGATGCATTGGCGCTAATGCTGGCTCGTGCAGCGGCGGAACGCCTCGGCTTCGTCCTCCGGGTCTTCTTCCGCACCTGCACCTCCTCCTCGTTCCCCCTCCCCCCCTGAGCCACTTGGTGTTGAGCCGGGCTCTCGGCTTCTGAGGCAGTAGTTGTCCCCCACCCATACGATTGGGGACTGACTGTGCCGGGACTTGGGCGCGACTCCAAATGGACGTCGCGCGCAAGCACCGGCACAGCAAGGGACTCCCCGGCCTGGGACCCTCTGGTGAAGTCTTACTGTGTCTTACTTCTGCCATTTTTGGGACGTTTTTGAGTCTTGCCTTGACTACCACTCTAACGGCTGGACGCTCGCGCGCTTTTTAACCCACCAACCATTCATCCCCTCGCCGAGTGGCCAAACTTAGGATTAGGGGTAATTTTTTATAGGGGTTTTCTTCCCCGCGGTCCGAAGACCCCCGGTCCTGACCCCCCTGCTCAGGATTACGGTTTGGGCCTTCCGGGTCTGGCCGCTCGCGAGCGACCGACCCGTCACGCCCCCGGGCCGTGACGCAACCGTCCCTGGCGACGGAGTGCCATGAGGCACATCCGCCCCATTGGCCCCGGGTCAGATCCGCCGTGCGCTCTGCCACCAGAGCCGCACGCGGAGACCCCCCCCTGCCGGAATCTTGGCCGTCCAAATGGACGCATGACGTCCAAATGGACGTTACCAGGGAGCACCACGAGGAGGTGCTCCGGCCGCGCCCCCCATTATTTCTATAGTGTAGATTGTTGTTTCTTTTTAAATATACATACCCAAAAATGGAAACTATAAAATAAAATGACATATCTCTATTGACATGTCTCTCTTAGGTTAATCGAATATTCTTGTACACAATTCATAAAACAGTTTTCGCTCTATTTTACAACAATAATAAATTAACTTTATATTATGAAGGAATATTTTTCTTTAATACTCATTCTTGTCTAAAACACTCTTGAAAATAGCTGTTATTACACCTCGAGCTCACTTTGTATATATTACGTGAATTATAGACAGTAAATACTATCTTACCAGCAAATATTCTAATAAATTATCTACTCGACCAGAACACAAGGCGTATGGTAACCAAACGTAAAATTTTCGATTATAGTCCCTTTTAGCCGGGGAATATCTTGACAAATACCCTAATAAAAAGGCTCGCCGCGCACCCGGGACGTTTGGAAAACCATTTACAAGGTTTATCGCCGCCATGGAAATAATAACTGGAGCCGTTATCGTCCTAAATTGATCTAATTTAAAATTATTGTTATAGCAAACCTTTTATTTTTATTAGGTTGGATCATAATATTTTATCAATGGGCATTCAAAAAAATCCTGTATGCGTAATTTGATAACACATTACATACGTAAACATGTGCTAATAAAGATTACATTTCAACAGTAAAAAATAAATAAAAATAATAAAGCTTTATCATCTTCATCATAAACATTTCAGCCCATATACGTCCCATTGTTGACCTTCATCACTGGAAGGGAAATTGACTTACTGGCTAGTCAGACGTGTTGATATAGGGTTTTATTTCTAGTTTTCCTTCTCTTGTATAGATGTCATATGCATATTATATCATTTAGTCGTCTTTTATGACACCCACAGGCAAGAGGGAGGATGGTGAATTGTATTCTTACCCCACTCGGATAAAAAAAGCCTTATAATTCCTAGAAAATAATAAAAATACATAAAAAAATCTTATAATATATCACAACTATAAGATTTTTCTACTTTATAATTAACAATATCATTGTACTAATTATTGCTAGCAATAATTACTGTAATCATTAACCTATTTTGTTTAATTATAAAGATAAATTTATCTATTTGCAAAAACGCCTCCTTCGGATGAAGGCCTCCTCTAAAGAAAGCAAAGATGTGAACAACTTTTATCCAGTTTGGGCCTACTATCCTTTTCGTGTCATTTTGCGATCCTATTAGGGTCTTCCTTCGTACCGTATTTTTTGGACCATTTCAAGAAGTGACTCTTTTGTCTCGTGTCTCACGTTTCAATAGTATCCTGCTAATATTATAAACGCGAAAGTTTGTGAGGATGTGAAGATGTTTGTTGCTCTTTCACGAAAAAGCTACTGGATGGATTTTGATGAAACTTCACAATAATATAGTTTACATATCAGAATAACACATAGGCTATAATTCATCCCGATACTCCCACGGGAAGAGGAACTGCCGGTGAAACCACAGGGCGCTGCTAGTAAAATAATAAAGCAATACAGAAAACAATTTAATTTAATACATAGTATACACAATTTAATTTAACATATAGTATTTCATTATTATAAATTTTGCCATCCCTTTTGCTAATAGAAAAAGTTATTTCTATAGAGAAATTTCATTTAAAAAAACCAAGTCATGCCCCACTTTTATCATCTTGCAATGGTATTCCTATTTACATCTATTACTGTGACAAGACCGATGTAAATAGAAACGAACGATAGGACACCATCGTTATTTTAATTGTTCAGTGATACTTTTACTATGAGTGGCACTATTATATTTTAATATAAAATATATTATTAGATAAAAATTCTTACATATTACAAAAAATGTCTGTATATCCTTAAGATCATCATTATTGTTCTCAGTCTTTATTATTATGGTTGATAAAACCATTTAAATTGGTGCAATTATTTTCACATGCCTCTTTTTTTAGGGTTCCGTACCCAAAGGGTAAAAACAGGACCCTATTACTAAGACTTCGCTGTCTGTCCGTCCCTCTGTCTGTCACCAGTCTGTATCTCGAGAACTGCGATAGTTAGACAGTTGAATTTTTTACAAATTATGTATTTCTGTTGCCTAAATACTAAAAACAAAATATAATAAATATTTAAGGGTACGGAGCCCTTCATGCGCGACTGCGACTCGCACTTAACCGGTTTTTCTTGGGTGGGCTATGGTCCGCGCACACGTCCGTGCGGCCCTAAAAACTACCGTGATTCCTACAGACAAGATAGATGAGCTAAACTAACACACTTAACATCTAATTACTCTATTTTGTGTGAAATAAATTATTTCACTTCATACTTTTTTAATTTACGCTTTTTTTATTTAATTTTTTTTTAATTTGCACCTATAGTGCATGCATTCATAGACCCACGCCTGTTTCTGAGAGGCCTTAGCGAAAGCTGGATATTCCTACTAGCTACGATTCTGACCGAACTCTCTCATTTTATTCATATTCGTCAGAGTCATTCAAGCTTTTTCGTATAGATGGTTTAGTAAGCTAAGTCGGAAATGGTTATCCGCTAAGTATTCTGCAGCGATATTATTTCCATTAACTTTATATTTAGGAATATCAGACTTACTTACTTGGACGTATGAAGATTTGATTAAATAAAATCGGTGTACTTTTGCGTATGGTAATGAAAATTGAGTATAGCAACGAAGGCACAAAAGTAGAATAGACGCTGTAGAGATGAAAGCCCTGTAAAATATACGAGTGTATTTTTTATGTAATGCTTGGTCGATGTTTCTCCTTAGCTTATATAGAGCAAGGATGAAGAGTACCGGTAGTAAAGAAAGATCACGTTCTACTTTCTTGTATCAATTTAAAAACTTGCTAGCGATAGTTCAATAGAAAATATCCACAACCGAAACACAAGCAAAACCATGTCTTATATTCACTTTATTCTAATTTCAACCTTAGTTCGTCATACCAATCTCGGTGTTGTCTATCACTGTGCTCACCTAAAAATAGTCGAGAACTGGATTGATGGACTGATAACATAATGAAAATTGCAGTTTCATTAAATTCAATATGCACAAGTTTTCCGTGTGGTGACGGAGTAAGAATACAATTTACCACCCATCTTGCCTGTGGATAGCGTAAAAGACGTTAAAGGAATATAATACGCATATAAAATTTGTGCAAGAGAAGGAAAATACGAAATAAAATCCTATGCCAACATGTCTGGTCGGCCCAACGACGAAGGCGACGTGGGTACGCGTGGGTTATGGGCCCGCGCGCCGTCCTTTCGTCGCCCCGAACGGAATGGACCGCGCGTACGCTTACTATGGTAAGCGTGGCTATGGCCCACCCATAAAAAAAAATTCCAACATGTCTGACCAGAATAGTATAGTAGGTCAATTTCCCTCCTATTTGGGAAGGAGACTTGAGCCTTGCAGTGGGTAACAATGTCCAATCATGGTCTGACAGTTCGATGGATAGGTACTGAAGTTGACAATCTAGTCTATTTATATGCCGGATCTAATAGCTGTCCTATTTTAAACGCTATAGAAAATGTATTGTAAGACCGCATATTTAGGTCCTCTTATAATAATTTAATTACGCTAGAAACCTTATGAAGACTGCAACTGTATCACTCCCTAGTGATAGGGAGGTGAATCAACTAACTGCTAACCTAATGGCCTTCGTAAATCGAAGCGATTTTCGTATGTTAAGATATGACTAGGCCAGTAATGTATACTTCAAGAAATATAAATTACTCAAATATCAATTGCTAGGGGTTTATAAACTTGGCTTTTAGAGTTAGGGTTTATAACTTAAACATAGCCTTAGCCATAATTTAACATCCTAACCATGGTTGACCATAGTTAGTCCATCATCCGTAAAGTAGTTGACTACTTTGCGGATTTTATTGCGTTTGTATTTGATTTTTGATTACCGTACGTTACGAACACTTTGCAGCGTTCATGGTCACGGGCGGACTAGAATTAGTTATTAAATTTTGACCAACATAATAACTAATTTTATGTATCGGGTAGATAATAATAAATCTCTGTAATAACGATGACTTATTGGACGTGAGACATCTTAGTCCGCCTGTGACCATGAACACTGCAGTGTCGGACAATCAACAATCAAATACAAACCCGATAAAATCCGTAGAGTAGTTTTATTTACAATGTGTAATACTCGCGTAAACATCAAAAATCATTATATGGTCAACTATCTCTTACTTCGTATTTTTAATATGCCATTAATATTTTCAGATGTAAAGTAATTTACTTCCGCTATGGTACTTGCATGTACGCTAGATACAATAATTGCCTTTTAAGACAAGAAACATTGCGCAAGCGATAAAATATTACTTGTATGTGACAGGCTTTGTGGTTGAATGTGTACCAGCCATATCTCAAAGACACTCGTAATTAAGTAGACAATGCGAGTTCATATTTGGCGGTGGGCGGGAATGAGGAGACCATTGTGCTTAGCTCGTTATCTGCAGACTGCCTTTTTGGTTTTCCACAACAAAATGGTCCTGTGCCTCGATGTGGGTTTGTAACCGGTAGCTTGTGATGTAGTCTATCCAAAAATCTTAGAATAGACTATAATTTTGTATGGTAATGGGATAAAATAGAACAAGATGTGAAGCACCTAACTTATGAATAAGCTATGTTAATACACAAGAGATCTTGTGGCATAAATTTACCAAAGCACATTAATTTTGATAAAAAAAAGCACATTAATTTTGTAAGAATATAATAATTTTTAACATTTACTCGAGTATAATACATATATGAGACCATTTTTACGAATTTTATTGCGTTTATATTTAATTTTTAATCAGTCGATGTTTCGAATATTTTTTGACGTTTATGGTCACGAGAGGACTAAGGTAAGGCAAGGTAGGTTTTGACTAAAAAATGTGAAAATTAAATATAAATGTACTAAAATTCGTAAACCTCGCTTTTATTTTATAAGAACATAATTCTATACAAATAAGCAGTCTCTACGCATACTTCCCCCTGTTGGCTTCGAGCCTCCACAATAGCAACGAAATTAACCTACCACCCTGGTCAGACGGGTTCGTATAGGATTTTATTTCGAGTTCACCTGCTCTTGCATAGATGTTATATGCGTATGATATCCCTTAGTCGTCCTGTACTGTATCCATCTATATATCTATATTTGAGATAGTGAATCATATTCTTAGTTGGTCACCACACGGGGAAAATCTCATATTGTTATAAAATAAACAAACATCCTTTATCCATATTTAATGAGTAAAAGGATCCTGATCTGATCAACATTTAGTGTTCTATATTCGTATATAGCTTTTTTTTTGGGACTAATCCCACCACAAATTCTCACCATTGTAACTCCTGTAAGCCAGGATCCACAATGGTCTCCATAAATGATACCGAGGTTTGAGCCTCAGGCAGTCCCGGGATATGATTTTAATTGTCTTGAGACCCGCAACAAATTTAATTAGAAAAGATTAAAGAGGAGGAGTTGGAAAGAGAGATTCCACTTCCCTCCTAAGCAAAGCGGGAGACAGGAAAAACAAAATGACTAGTCAGCCAATAAGTAAAAAGCTACGATAGCGCAGCAGTACGGCACCACGGATACGGAAGAGCTTAACGGGGCCTATATGTGAGTTTTAAGATTGATTGCTACAGTAGGTATGACAGAAACGCATGAACGCACGGAAATTTTCTCGAGTTACTACAAGGTCCGTATAGTATACTACCCCACAGGTGACTTGCAAACTGTTTAACATAAAGTTACGCTCGTTTATAGCTTATATGTAAATCAATTATAATATGCGTTGAACATATTCAGCTTCTTCACAAAAACTTAAAACAAAACAGAAATTATAAAGTATGACTGGCACCAAAAAAGATCCAGATAAGGTTCTTTTAGTGGAGCAGCTAATTCTAAAGGAAATAAAAACTTTATTTCTTTCATAAAATGGATACAAAAGGACGAGATTATCCGGATTTTAGGGCCAACATCGATTCAACGGTGCAGAAAGCAAACAATCGTCTTTTGTTGTCCATACCTATTGAAGTTTAGGTAATTAATTATACCGAGCAGCCGTCATTTTGCAGATTCACTTCTCTTGTAACGGTCTTCGTAGATTGACTGATTAGCTGCCGTGCTCCGATGCCACATACTGCGTAGACTTTTCACGTCTCTCAGAGTTTATTAGATAAGTTACTGCATAAAACACAACGTAAAATGTTTATATAAAGAAAATAAAACTGAATTTTTCACACAATTAAGAACACAAGACTTACTACGTAAATAAGTGTAGCCTAGAAATGGCATGTTTGTAGAATTTAATAAATATTCGTTCTACGCGAGAGAATCAACAGATATTTTAAATCAAAATAATAATTAAAATGTCATCATCATCACAGCTCATAAACGTCGCACAGCTAGGCTCGAGCCTCCTCCACAATGGGAGGGAAATTGACCTGCTACACCACGCTGGTCAGGCAGATTTATTGATTGGATAGGGTTTAATTTCGAGTTTTTCTTCTCTTGCACAGTTGTTATATTCATAATATATGCCTTAGTCGTCTTCTACGAGACCCACGGTTATAATAGCTATCATAACCGTGTCGTCACCACACAGAATAAAGAAAAATTTTTGTTCATAGTGTCATATAATTTTCGAATTAAAAATCAACCAATTAAAATTGATGGAATACTACTGTAGATTTTTCATAATATCAAAAGAAATATTATCAATACGACTTTGTTGGTTTGTTCCGCTTTTCGGCCTAAATCACTAACGCGATTTAAATAATTATTTCACGAATGGAAATCAACATTATCAGCGAGTGACAAAGGCTGTATTATATCCCCGTATTCTTATTGCACCGGCAGCTATGCGGATGAAACCACGGGAATTTCTGTGGGTTCATATTGTCGGCTTTATTCAAAATTTGTAAAAAAGATTTATTTTTTATCAAAATATTAATTAGATTGCTTTTAGTAAAACTTAACATGAGGTGACGCGTATAAGTTAACCAGATTTCGAACTTCTTATTCAATGAACACATCTTACCGTTTGGTTTCGTGCGATTACGGTTAAGAATACAATTCAAAATTGCCGTAAAATACAACAAAGAAATCGAAGGACATAAGTAACTAAGCGTCTTGTGCTATACAAAGCGCAAGTTCGTCCTCATGTGGAGTACGGCTCACATCTCTGGGCAGGTGCGCAAATATTAGCTAGACCTACTTGCAGGGAGCAAAGGCGTGCTGTTCGAATCATCGGAGATCCCAATCTTATGGACGGATTGGAGTCGCTGGAGCGGCGGAGAGACTTTGGGCCACTCTGTGTACTCTACAGACTCTTTCACGGGGAGTGCTCCGAGGAACGGTTTGACTTGGTACCACCGTCACTATTCTGCCAACGTACCACTCGACATCGTAGCAGTGTTCATCCATTTTCCCTGGAAACGTTATGATCTTCAACTGTACGTTTCCAGCGATCATTTCTCCCACGTACGTGTAAGCTCTGGAATAAACTACATGCTGCTGCGCTTCCTGAGCGCTTTGACCTTCTTTAAACGAGGTTTAAGAAGAATATTTTCTTCACGGTAGGCAACGGCCTGGATGTGCCCCTGGTATTGCAAAGGTCGGTGCGCTAGTATCAATTACCAACAGGTGTGCTGCTTGCTCGCTTTCCACTGTTGGCAATAAAAAAAAAGTAAGTAAGAATACAATTTACCACCCCCTTTCTTGCCCGTAGGTGTCTTAAAAGACGATTAAGGGAGTAATTATGCATACAATATCTATGCAAAAGAAGAAAATATCGAAATAAAACCCTGTATCAACTCGTCTGATCAGCGTGGTATAGTAGATCAATTTCACTCCCATTGTGGAGGAGGCTCGAGCCCAGCAGTGGGACATATATGAGCTGTGATGATGATGATGAGAAGATAAATTTATATAAAACATTAAATTATAAGAGAGCTGCTGCATTTGTGCTAAGGTGCAAGGGCAGAAATTGCGGTAGCGTTAAGCTACTATACGTCTAACGTTCGTCGTACTAGTTTTAGTCCATGGAAAGTACAACCTCTACAGTTCAAGTCCAATGTGGAAGGCAGATGTTGATTCTGATATACAAAACACTTTGCGGAAACACCCCAGGTACAGTAAAATCTTCTAACCGAGCTTACTTATTTCCAAACGGGTCGACCAATTAAATTGTCATCGACGACGGGGGACAAACATTTTTTTATCTACACCTTACGATACGATGTAAGATATAATACGCATATAACGTCGATGTAAGAGAAGGAAAACTCGAAATGAAACCCTATACCAACCTGTCTGACCAGCATGTCATAGGTGAATTTTTCTCCTATAGGTATTGTGGAGAAGGCTCAAGCCCAACAGTGGGACGTATATGAGCTGACAAATAAATATATATTATGATTAAAATGTCTCTATAGAGGTCCATTTCCCCAATCAAGTGGACTGCAATTTGATGAAAGTCTCTGGGAGTCTTTAGAAGAGGGAACCCTGAACTATGTCTTTTGATATTCTATGATAGAAAAAAGTTTCTATGAAGAAGAAAGTAATGAACGACAAAAAGCTGATGGATGAACGATGATCATGTTGATTTTTAGTTTTATCTCTAAATGATAAAAATTTTATCATAAAGTGACTTTAAGGAATTTTCCACCATAATTATTTTATTGACTAAAATGAAAACTTTTCATAATATGACGTAGCTCAACTAATGAAGGCAATTTAAGTATCTCAAGTGTCTGTTGAGATATAATCTTTTAGCAGGAAAACTCGACTACATTTGCGAGGTCATTAACACCTGTCTTGAAACTGGATATTTAACTTATCGTTTCTAAAATTCGATTTAAATGTTCCAATAATATTTACGCGAATATTAACAAGTAAATTAATAAATATAATAGTGATTGCTTTTCGGCTATTATCGTACCTGATTTAAATGCTCTTATTTACTTCAATTCTGTGATAACCAATCAGTAAAATCTCTGATTACCTGCAATGTTTTCTATTATATTCATCACTATGTAGGTTTTACAGCGGTTTTACACGTATTAAATATTCTATTAGGCGTCAGGTACTCTATGTGATACTCGTGTATCACGTCTGTTCTTTATTTTGAGAATATCGTTATTATAATAACTGTTGTATACATACTAATTACAGTTATAAATAAAAGTATTCTTACGGTTTTTATCACGTTTGTATTTAATTTTTGATTACCCGACGTTTTTAACACTGTAAAATCCGTAAAAATAGTTTTATCTATAATGTGTTATACTCGCGCAAACATCACAAATCATTATAAAGTTAGTGTTTCTTCATCAAATTATTCATCTCCTGTAAAAGGGTGAATAAAGCCGGACAGATTATTTATTCCTTAAACAATTTTCTATAAATACTGTACTCACGGGCACCGAGAGGAATTAAGTATATTCGTTACTCGTTACTACACTTACCATTAGATATTAGATACAAAATAACTTTAAACACCAGCTTCTTAAATAAAAACAGTGAAATAGTTATCTTTTGTTTAGACAAACAATTTATTACAAATCTATATTATATGGGTAGGTATATTAATATTAAATACGGCATAACCATTAATATTTATTAGATACAGACAAAACAAGCTCAATTCTAATGTTATGATACCTATATACATATATAATAACACTACTATGAGAAAATACTGGAATAAGTTTTTTGAAAACGTTTGGATACTAACCTATCGAATATCATGATACAAAGTACAATCATACGTCACAGAGAAACCATTTTCTATCTTCAAATTTCATATACGATATTAAATATTCGTACTCTTGAATTCTGTGCAAACAAGATACTTTTGATTAAAAATGCATGTATTTTCTAAGGCTAGCGTTTTTCTAATATGTATATTAAAGAAAGAAATATAAGATTTCGTTTTCGCTTTTCAGAAAAGGCGGCAGGTCATTAAACCATTGCTAATAATTTTTACAATATGTGCTATGAAAGAAGAGTACTTACAAATTGAATCAACACCAAGTAATTCGGATAAAAGCAAGATAATAAATCACTATTATCCTAATAACTAATTAGGTAATGATTTCTGATGTTTACGCGAGTATTATACATTTTAAATAAAACTACTTTACGGATTTTATCGCGTTTGTATTTGATTTTTGATTACACGACGTTTCGAACACTTTACAGCGTTCATGATCACGGGTGGACTAAGATGTCTCACGTCCAACAAGTCATCGTTACTGCAGAAAATTTTATAATTATCTACCCGATACAGAAATTAGTTATTAAATATTGACCCACATTTTGATACAAAATTTATTGCCAGTGTAAGAAGAAAATGATTCTAATAATCTAGTATACTACCACCGGATCGGAATACGGTTACACCGGCCGGATCTTTGTCAGTGGTAGTATACTAGATTATTAGTTAGTTTTTAAATACAATTACTATTAATTTTAATGTTTAATTATTACTAACCATAAACAATATAATTTTTTCATATAGAATCATTTTCTTCTTACACTGGCAATAAATTTTGTATCAAAATGTGGGTCAATATTTAATAACTAATTTCTGTATCGGGTAGATAATTATAAAATTTTCTGCAGTAACGATGACTTGTTGGACGTGAGACATCTTAGTCCACCCGTGATCATGAACGCTGTAAAGTGTTCGAAACGTCGGGTAATCAAAAATCAAATACAAACGCGATAAAATCCGTAAAGTAGTTTTATTTAAAATAATTAGGTAATATTGAACTTCCTCAATAATGCCGTTTCTATCTAACTTTTTCAACTTAATTTCTTTGCAACAATACAGTATATACCCGTATATGATCCACATACATATTTACAATTCTACATAAGTAGCTGTTCCTCAAATGACGGTGAAAATTGCGTTGACTGTAATTACGTATCACATAATGTACGAAGGCTGCAATAAAATTGCGTGAAGCATCTTGAAAAAGATAACTCCTTAAAATTCCTTAATGTGGTGATTTTGCGCGTCTGTCGAAAATATGAAGCCGAGGCCCACATCAAAACAGATTTGAATAGAACGCAAAATGGAGGCAGCAGCGCCGCGTCCGAGATAACGGCTCTTCAAAAAGGGAAATGTTAAAAACAAAATTCAAAAGGGAAAGAGGAAGTAGGTACCTAAGTAAATTATAAAAGTGCGACGAGAGTCTTTTGTTTACGGGACGCTACTGCCAGTGTGCCAACATTTTCAACAGCATCTACCGCATTCACAAACATTACAGCCCTAACTCCTTGCCAAAAGACGACACAGTTAGTTTTTTGTCAAAACTCCCGTGGGCCTATATACAATACCTCACAGTATTTTTTTATCTAATGTAATAAAGAAAATATTCTCAAGTATTTTTTTTTTGTGTAAAGAGTTTAAAATTCCTTAAAACGCTACATGTTATAAAATATACGCAATGCGGCAGTCGTAATGTAACGCTAACTTGGTCCCCAGATACTAAAAAGTTTACGACACAACGTTGGCATATAAATATATTTTCATAATCATTATTATAATAAAAAAAAAATGAAATAAACAGCTACTTGTGTATTACACTCTAAAATCTATAACGCCTTTTATTGGAGACTAATTAGTAATATACCACTTTTAAGATATAGCAAAGCGCCTGTTTTAATTCTAATTAATAAGTGTGAAATGAAGCTCGTTTGTTACGCTTTCACGCTTAAGCCACTAAACATATTAGAAAATTCTTTCATCTATGTAGTTTTCGTGTGGTGACGGAGCAAGTAACAATTCGCCACTCCCTATCCTGCCCGTGGAAGTCATAAAAGACGACTAAGACTACATACGCATATAACAACTAACAAGAGAAGGTAAACTTGAAATAAAACCCTGTACCAACCTGCTTGGTATAGTGAAGTCAATTTCCCTCCTATTATGGAGGAGCTTGAGCCCAACAGTTGGACGTATATGAGCTGAAATGCTGATGATGATAGAAAGCTACATTATCAGCGAGCAGTATAGGTAATTTTTTCATCTCATGAGAGCACAGGAAAGGGGACTACGTGGCTGAAACCGCGGTATATTTGAACGATTATTTTTCACCGATGTAAAGCTAAGTTATCAACAAGTAACACACGTAGGTAATTTTTTATTCCTGTATTCCTACGAGAACGGGAATAACGTGTGTAAAATCGCTTGAATGATGTTGAAAATTTTACACCAATGAAAAGCTACGATTGACATAGTCAATTTTTATTGCGATATATGAGAATACCGGTACTACAGTAGTAACATGTGTAGGTCCATAGTAGAGTACTATATAACATCCTAAATAACTAATAAATAACTATATAAAACAAATATACACCCTATTCCAACATGTCTGACCAGCATGATATAGTGGGCCAATTTCCCTCCCATTGTGGAGGAGGCCCGAGCCCAGCAGTGGGACGTATGGGAGCTGTGATGATGATAATGATGAATGGAAAGGTACATAATCAGCGAGTAGCAATGTAACGCACTTATTTTTCCCGTATTCCCATGGGAATGAGAATTGCTCGAGTGAAACCACAGAAATCAGCCCAATTATAAAAATTATTTTCCAATGGAAAACTACACATTTGCTGATAGCAAATAACAAATGTAGGCATTTTTTATCTCGATATTATCATGGAAACGGGAACTATGCGAATAAAATAGCGGAAAAATTACCCACTTAAAAAAAATCTGATCCAATTGAAAGCTACATTACTAACAAGTACCGCGTATAGGCTACTTTTTATCCCGGTATCACTATGCGAGTTAAACCGCGGGCGATTTATCTCGCATAGATATTTCAAATTTTTCTGCAATGGAAAACTGCATTTTCCGTGTAACGCAGACTATATTTACATCGGTATTCCAACGGGAATTAGTAGGGGTAGAACCACACAATCTGTCTACAGCCGTGGGCCGGTCCGTCCGGGGTAGTATCACACTCTCGCAGAAAATTGACTTCTGAGTAGTAGCAGTTTGTTACTGCGCTTCGTTTAGTGAGCGACAGAGCCGGAAGCCTAACTTTCTAAGGGTAGACACCCTATGGTGGGTGTTGGTGAATGCCTTTGGTACCACCAATCCTCATTGCACCCATTTACAGTCCCTTCACTTCCTTCGAGGTAGGTAGCGGCCTAGCAAAGGCCCGTGAGCAGCAGCATTACTCCATGAGGTGTACTATTTGCTCGTTTGCCACCGTTTGCAATAAAAAAAACTACGCGGGCGAACTGGCATGATATAAACCGATTTCAACATCTTTTTACAGCTGCTTTATGAGATACTAATCTAAGCTATATGTTATCCCGGTACTCCTGAGGGAGCAGGTGTATGGTAGGAACTTGACGGATTTTAAAAATTTTCACTAATTGAAAACTTCATTATCAGCGGGTAACATAGGTTATATTTATCCCAGTATTCCCACGTGAAAGGGACATACGCAGATGTATTTTAAAAATTATTGCCCCAACAGAAAGCTACATTATCAGCGTTTAAGAAAGGGTATATTTATCGTCGTATTTCTACGCCAATTTGAACTACGAGAGTGGAAATAATATCTATTATAAATGTGAAAGTTTTTGAAGATATTGTGAAGATATCGATTTTGTGCGAGAGTGTGACTTACCCGGACAGACCGGCCCGCAGCTGTAGACAGACGACTATCGACAGTGTGATCTTACCACATAATAAGTATACCTACGGACTAATAATTAGCAATATTCGATCGGACATCAAATAGTGATATAAATTGGCATATAATAGAAAACCGAATAGTTGCAGAATATTCGAGGCATCTCTAATAAGAATATACTTCACTGACCTAATTAGGGACTCGCAGAATATGGCTCTTTGGGCAAGCTTTAATTAGTGTTATATAAATCGGATAGAGTAGGATAAGTATCATCACTGTTTAAACTATCCTAAGAATATAGTGTTGCATGTGTGGATGGGGTGTTCTATCTAGAAAGAAGAACATAGAAAGCTCGCATTAAATGCCAAATATTGCTAAAGATTCTTTGATTCTAGCGTGCAAACGTGTTATCCATTTCTTTTTAAGCTCTTTATACTAGATGATGTAGACAGAAATGATGATCGAGACCTTGTGAGTGTAAAGGAAATAATGTAATGAAAACTGATCTAGACGAAAAAAACGTTTGCCCAGGTATTAGGATACCTGATTTGCACCGAGCATCAAAAACTTCACCACCCATTATTACAGCTATAATACGTCCCACAGCTGAGCTCGAGCCTATTCCGCATTTTCTTGTTACAGCAGGCAGTGGTGTGTCGCGCATCGTCCGATCTGACGTGAGCCTATCCACGATAAGAGGACAATACACTATACTATGTTAGCCAGACGTGTTAGTATAGGGTTTTGTTTCGAATTTTCCATCTCTTGAATACGTTATCGTCTTTTGAGACACCCACGAGCAAGAAAGAGAATGATTTTTTTTTTTTGTATTCTTACTCCGTCACCACACGGGAGTCCAAACAACCTCTTATATATAATGAATTTCCTTGAGTTACCAAAATATTTAGGCATATTAAAACAATAAAACAAATTTTAACTATTTACAAATACATATATATTAAATAAATGAATAATAACTGGTTGACCGAGCTTCGCTCGGCATATTTTTGTTGTATTTTTGTCGAATTTATTTAGATATACATTAATAAAAAATAATGAAAAAATATAGAAAATTACAAAAATAGAATAATAATAACACCAAGATTCGATCCGACGCTGTTTGAATGCCAAAACAAAACTAAAAGAAAACTGGACGACTTCCCAACTGAACTATCGTAACTCATGATGTTGACGGCGAAATTTGAATTCATATTCTTTTAAAATTTAATGTCATTGTATTGTTTTGCTAAAAACACCGACAAAACAACATTTTCTATAAATAAAACCTAGCTAGATCGATTTTTTGGCCTCGAAACCTCTAGTATGCCAAGTTTCATCAAGATCGTTGGTGCCGTTTCAGAGATCCTGAATATATATAGACACACACACACACGCATATATATATATATATATATATATATATATATATATATATATATATATATATATATATATATATATATACATATATATATATATATATATATACACACAGCGAGTTTTCATTAGACACCATTTGCATGTTATTCATTACGTACCATCCTACATCATTTATATTCATATTATTTCAGGATAATGTTTTATGACCGTGTTGTCTCTTTAAAAATTAGACCGCGCTCAAATGACGCTTGAATACTTGGCTGTTAAAAATATTTTTATCATCATCATTGTCATTATTTCAGCTCATACATGTACGTCCTACTCTTCGGCTCCCTCCATAATAGGAATGAAATCAACATACTACACCAGGCTGGTCAGAAGTATTAATATAAGGTTTTATTTCGAGTTCCCTTGCATAGATGTTTTTTTTTTAATTGGGACTAATTCCTCCACACATTCCCACCTCTGTAATTTCTGTAAGCCAGGATCCACAATCCAATCCAAAAACGGAGGCCCCGTTTGAGACACCGATGTTTGACCCTCAGGAAGTCCCGGGAAACGCTTTTAATTGTCTTGGAACCCGCAACAAACTTTTAATGCATAATGATGTTATGTATCATATCCCTTAATCATCTTTTACGACACCCTGGGCAAGAGAGGGGGAATGGTTAATTGTATTCTTACTCAGTCACTACACGGAATTTTTTTTTCATTGGAACTATTAAAATTATTTCTTGCTTGCTTATTAATCATTGTTGCATATTTCCAGAATACTTAGTAATGAACCAAGAAAATGGGCGGGCCACATCGCTCGACGAATCGACAACCGCTAGGGAAGAAAGGTTCTCGAGTGGCGACCACGTATCTGACGATGCAGTATAGGACACCCCTACTATGTGGACCGACGACCCGGTGAAAGTTGCAGGTCGTCATTGGATGCAGGCGGCACAGGACCATACTTTGTGGCGTAACATAAGGGAGACCTACATCCAGCAGTGGATGGCTATAGGCTGAAATGATGAACCAAGAAAATGAAAGACATACTTCAATTTTTATGGTTTTAAATTATAATAAGCGTAGTATTATGAAATAAAAAGTAAAACTCTTTTTCTCTAATTAACGGAGTTCGTTTATCAACAGAGGTTTCATCTTATCGTCTTGGCTCATGTACATCCCAACTTGCTGAGCTGGAACCTACTCCGCAATGGGGGAAAATTTACCTATCATACCACACTAGTCAGACGTGTTGGTATAGGATTTTATTTCGAATTTTCCTTCTCATTCATGATGTTATCTGGGTATTCTAATCCCTTAGTCTTCTTTTACGACAATCACGCATAAGAGAGAGGGATAGTCAATTGTGTTCTTACTCCACCACCACACGGATAAAAAAACATATATTTATTTGCTTCTAATATATGAAATTCCTCTAATAATTCAACTCCTTTGATGGCCATAATAAAATTAGCCCGTTGCAAATAAAGTACTTTTTATTTAATAAAATTATTGAATAAAGAAAATAATAGGGTACTTTGAGTCTAAAAGAGATTATTGTGTACAAAAAGGTACCATTTACCACATTATTTTGATATTAAACATATTTTTGATTATTTTTAGCAAATGTAAACCAAATAATTATCACTTCTGAACAGTTTATAAATTATATTTTTAAGGGTTTCATCGCGTTTGTATTTAAGTTTTGATTTCCAGAGGTTTCGAACACTTCAATGTACATGCTCACGGTCGGACTAAGATGTCTCACGTTCAAGAAGTCATCGCTATTACAGAAATTTATATCTCACCGCTGTAGAATTAGTTATTAAATTTTGACCCACATTTTGATGCAAGTTACTTAAAAAGAAAATGATTCTATGTAAAAAATCTGAGTCCATGGACGCAGAAAAGTGTTCGAAACGTTGTGAAATGAAAATTGAAATACAAACGCTATAAAATCCGTAAAATATGTTTTTAGTGTAATACTCGCGTAAACATAGAAATCACTTCTGAATATTTGTAATCTATGTTTATTTTTAAGTAAATAAATAATATTTTTTTCACCAGATTCAAAAACACTTTGTTTCATTTTAAAATTATTTCTAGATAAATTGTCTCATGTGAAAGTAAATTATTTTTGGGCACTTTATAATAAAGTACGAATGGCAACCCTAACCACAATTGAGATAGATATTGATAACAAAGAAACTTACTTATGTTTTCTTGTATTCATTAAATATTCGGTAACTTTGTAGTTCTTGTGAAGAATATTTAATATCATTACTACAAGTATCTTTTCACAGTATTTAACAACTTTCAGATACTCTTAAATTCTGGGAACAAAATACATATTTCCATCAGCCTGATAATAGGAATAATAGAACTTTTGAGATAAGTGAAATAAATTTTACTTAAAGATATACATAAAAGAAAATATAAAGCGCTTTTTGGAGGCTTTGATTTTATATGCAGATAATGCTATCGTCTGTGTGGTGACGGAGTAAGAATACAATTAACCACTCCATATTTTAGTCATAGGTGTCGCAAAAGACAACTAGGGAATATAAATGCCTATAACTCCTATGCAAGAGAAGAAAGACTCGAAATGAAACCCTATTTCAACCCGTCTAACAGCGTGATATAGTAGGTCAATTTCTCTCCTAAAGTGGAGGAGGTTCGAACCGAACAGTGGGACGTATATGAGTTGAAATGATGATGATGACTATTTTATTTTTGAATCATAATCACAATGGCATGTTAAGTTTACCGCTTAAAAAGCACATCGGACGCCGTAACATCTTAATGAAATTTTTCAGTTTCTTTTTGTATTGCGTTATTTATACTGCACTACCAACCCGATTTGGCTTCGGTTTCAGACACCTAACCCGCGTAGTTCCCGTTCCCGTGGGAATACAGGGATAAAATATAGCCTATGTTATTCCCTGGTATTATAGCTTTCATTCAGCCATTATTATCATTTCAGCTCATATACGTCTCATTGTTGGGCTCGAGCCTGCTCCACAATAGGAAGGAAATTGACCTTACTATACCATGCTGGTCAGACAGGTTGGTATAAGATTTTATTTCGAGTTTTCCTTCTCTTGCTTAGAGATATATGTATTATATCACTTAGTCGTCTTTTACGACATCCACGGGCAAGATAGACACGGGATAGATAGATAGGTAAGATAGGGAGTGGTGAATTGTATTCTGACTCCGTCACCACACGGAGAACTTTTTATTGGTGAAAGAATTTTTGAAATCGGTCCGGTGGTTTAAGCGTGAAAGCGTAACAAACAAACAAACAAACTTACTTTTATAATACTAGTAAGGCAGTGAGGATATGCAGGTGCGTGCATGGTCGCGCACATGCCTTATGGCCACAAAAGCCTGAAAAGTAGAGATCTTGATATTGACTTGACCGCTCTTATAACTATTGTCAATAACTTTTACAATATGTGCAATGAAAAAAACGGCTAAGTGCGAGTCGGAGTCGCACACGAATGGTTCCGTACCATTATCTATAAAATCGCGTTTGTTGTATCGGAGCCACCCTTAAATATTTATTTTAATTTGTTTTTAGTTTTTGTTGTTACATCGGCAACAGAAATACATAATCTATAAAAATTTCAACTGTCTAGCTATCGCGGTTTTTGAGTTACAGCCTGGTGACAGATAGACGGGCAGACAGACAGCGAAGTCTTAGTAATAGGGTCCTGTTTTTACCCTTTGAGTACGGAACCCTAAAAAGAGTACATATTGAGAACCCAAGTAATTGGAATAAGAGTAGAGTTATGATGACTATCTAATACTCACAAATCATTAACTTTAAGATTTATTTAGTGGTACGACCACACTGACTGTTGTCTGTCTACATTCGCAGGCCGGTCCATCCAGGGTAGTACCACACTCTCGCAGAAAATCGACGTGTGAGTAGTAGCAGTTTGTTACTGCGCTTCGTTCAGTGAGCGAGAGAGCCGGCAACCCAACTTTCTGACGGTATTTGCGCGTAGTGGGTTTTGGTGATGGCTTTAGTATAATCGTAGCTTACTGCTCGGATTCACGCTCCCTTTACTTTCATCACGGTAGGCAGCGGCCTAACACCTAGACCTAGCACTGGTGGCCTTGCCACCGTTTGCAATAAAAAAAAAACAATTATTGCCGAAGCATAACGTATACTTCAGAAATTTTAATGATTAATGAACATGCTAAATTATATTATCACTAGGCAGTCACTGGTTTGATATTTATTAACAAACTAGCAGCGTTGCGTTTTTACCCGCATAGTTCCCCTTCCCGTGGAAATATCGGGATAAATTATAGACTATGTGTTATTCTGATATGTAAGCTATATTATTATGAAGTTTCATCAAAATCCATTCAGTAGTTTTTGCGTGATAGAGCAACAAACATCCTCACATACAAAACTTTCGCGTTTATAATATTAGTAGGATAGGATATTAAGCGTTTGATATAACCTATTCATGATTGCTATTCAGACATCAGTCGGTCAATAGCATCGACGTCAAACAAATTGCTTAGGGCCGAATATCAGTGGGGCTACAATCCGTTAGCTAATGAAATGCCAGGAGCAGTGACGTCACGTGTTGCCACGTCTGCAATTTATCCCGTAAATATTTGTTCATATTAATATTTCTCGCATTATGTCTAGACGTAAGTTTAATAACGCAATCTGCAACGAAGAATATCAGATTTTAGGGATATAAATTTACTACAATCATTGTTCAAACTTTATTAAGACTTTATCCATAGAAATAAATAAAATTGAAGTGTGTATTTATAATGTCAAAGTAATACGTTTTTATCATAATCACTCGGTTATTTACACGATTTTTTTTTTGGAGGTGGGCTGCGGTCGGCGCGCTCCTCACAGCACTCCATCCGGGGTGACAGAGGGGCGTAAGCACGCACACCCGCCACCCACCCACGATGCACGTCGCCTTCGTCGTTGGGCCGACCACCGGAGCAGGGTGACTTAACGTCAGTGGGCGGCCCGACGGAATACCCCCTATTTGGGGTACCCTCCCATCGACCGACGTCCCCCCCCCCTCGGGGAGGACGTCAGTCTTTCCTCACGTGGTCGGCCTCTCGGCGGGTGACGGACTAATTCCCCGGTCACGTCACCCGCGACCTCGGCTAGGGCGGCATGAGGCGCAGGTATTCGCGCCTACGCCGCGCCGCCCCAGTCGCCGGCGGCGGATCGCCTCATCGAGGCTGCGCTCCTCGCGCAGGCGATCCGCCGCCTCAGTTATTTACACAATACCTATGTCTAAATAGCGCTTTAAAAAAAATTTTGTCTGTCTTTTTATTCCGCTTAATACCTCTCTATATAAGAAATAATTTAGGCTATATTTCTCCCCAAAAAACTGTATAAAATTTTCCGATCCGGGAATCGAATCCTAGGCCTAATGGATTGCAGTTGCATATCGTAATATTTTAGAAGATATTAGAAGATTTAAAATGCGATGGCAAGGCGATTCAAACCGTAGCGAAGCGACAGCGGATTGCTAGTTTTTTTTTTTTATTTTTTTTCTATCCTGATTAGCACAGCAATCTGTCATGGGACATTTAGCTCCTAATTTATCTGAACTCAGTCTAGTTAATTGTCTATTGCAGCAAGGAAAGTTGTCCATTGACATCTCTCACTATTTTCTTTCGAATCGGGTTATGAGATTTGGAACGCTATTCCTTCTCAATCTTGTGTGTATTGTACTTCCAGTACCCGTTAATTTAGCGGCCAGAGCATTAACATGCGCTGATAATTTTTGCTGGTAGTTAGAACTCCGAGCGGTGATTTCTTGTTTCACTGTGTTAAGTTTCATGTCGTGCAGAATGTATTTATTGTGGATGCATTTTGGGATGTTAAACATGAATCTAATAGCTTTAGTCTGAAACCTTTCCAGGATTTCTATATTGCTATTACTTGCTGTTCCCCAAAGTTCTATTCCGTATGTCCAAACTGGCTTCAAAATAGTTTTGTATACTGTTAATTTACTTTCGTTGGTCAGCTGGGACTTTTTGCCAATCAGCCAGTACATGGAGCGAAGTATTGCGTCCAATGCTTTTCTTTTTTTCCAGATGTGCCCCTGCCATGTCAGTCTCCTGTCTAGATGCATGCCTAGGTATTTCGCAGTAACATCATGTGGGATTTGTTCTCCGTTTAGGGTAATCCGTGAGCAGTCACCTTTTCGCAGTGTGTAGGTAACGTGAACTGATTTACTTTGA
Source organism: Lymantria dispar (assembly GCA_032191425.1). Taxonomy (NCBI): domain Eukaryota; kingdom Metazoa; phylum Arthropoda; class Insecta; order Lepidoptera; family Erebidae; genus Lymantria; species Lymantria dispar. The sequence goes on from CM063459.1 coordinate 16,405,931, forward strand.
TTAGCCCTTATTCTCCACATCTTCAGCCATTTTTCTATCACATTGATATGTCTTTGAAGATTTGCAGAGGCAATTACTGGGTTAGCATTTACTGACATTATTGCTGTATCATCTGCGTACGTAGCAATCAAGGTTTCGTCATCAGTGGGGACGTCGGATGTGAAGATTAGATACAGTACAGGCCCCAGAACACTTCCCTGGGGTACACCCGATCCAATTTTGAACAAATCAGACGTAGTACCATTTATTTTAACCTCATAGCATCTTTTGTCCAAGTAACTTTTCAGTATGTTACAGAAGGAATGAGGCAAGTGTTTTTTGATCTTGTACAAGAGCCCTTCATGCCAGACTCTATCAAAAGCCTGACTTATATCCAGGAACACAGCTGAACAGTATTTCTTATTTTCGAGCGCGTGACTAATAGTATCAATCAATCTGTGTACCTGCTCAATAGTCCCATGCTTTTGTCTGAATCCGAATTGATGCCTAGGAAGAATCTTTTCAAGATGAGATTGCATTCTATTAAGGATGATTTTTTCAAATAGTTTCCCAACCAGTGGAAGAAGATTAATTGGTCTGTATGATGTAACTTCTTCTGGTTGCTTGCCCGGTTTGAGAATCATGACTACTTGGGCAAGTTTCCACTGAAACGGATAGTGAGAAAGTCTTAGGCACGAGTTGATGAGTATAGTAAGGAACATTATGCCCCTCTTTGGAAGATTTTTTAATAGTACGGAGTCTATTTGATCGTATCCCGGCACTTTATTGGATGATAGAAATTTTATCTCTCGGCTTATTTCGTTAGGATTTACTGCTTTTAATGGAAAACACATTTGATTTGGTGACTGTAGATAATGTGCTATATCGTCATCTTTTACAGGATCAGAACTGGGTAGCGGTGTAAAAACTTTTGCAAGGTGTTCAGCGAATGTAGTGGATTTTTCAACACCGGTTCTAGCCCAGCTTCCGTCCTGCTTCCTCAGGGGCGGGATGTGGTTTTTTGGTCCTTTTAGGTTTTTGGTGGCGCGCCATAGAGAATAGTTGGTGTCCTTGTGAGCAGTGAGTTGCGACAGGTGTTTTTGTATACTCAAATTTTCGTGTTCCTTTATCATGTCTTTTAGTTCTTTCGTTGCTCTGTTTAACCTAGTTTTATCGGACGGATATCTCGTATTATGCCATTCTCTTCTAAGGTTTCGTCGTTGTCTGACCTTTGTAATTATGTTGCTTGGGTATTCCTTTTGTTTTGCTTTTGATTTTCTATTTTTAGGGGTTGAGGTGTTAGCAGCCATATGTACAATGCAGTTAAATTTTTCAATGCCTGATTCAATGTCATCATTTGTTTTAAGACTAATATTTAAGTCGGTGTAAGTGTTCATAAATTCTCTGTATAGGTCCCAGTTTGTTTTTTTGTTGTATATTTTAGGTATCGGTTGCGGAAAGACAGCCTGTTTATATATATTTAAGATGACTGGAGTATGATCAGATGACAGATCTTCGCATTTTTCAATCTTGAAATAATTATGACCAATATTTTTGGACACATAGAAGTCCAGTAGGTCAGGTACCTTGTTTTGGTCCGTTGGCCAGTATGTTGGTTATCCGTGTGAGATACATTCAAGATTGAGGTCCAAGGCGGCTTTATAAAGTTGTCTGCCTCTAGGGTTAATCAATCTTGATCCCCAGAAGGTGTGTTTTGAGTTCCAGTCACCTCCGCAGATAAATACTGGGCCTAATTTGTTGAAAAACACCTTGAATTCCTCAGCCTCAATTTTGTGACGTGCAGGACAGTAGATCGCGGTAAGAGTTATCTCAGAGGTTTTGCATTGTATTTTAATTGATGTTGCCTGTATTTTTTCCGTTTTGTTTGGTTCAAGAGGGTAATGTTTCATGTTGTTTTTCAGTATCACCGCAGTCCCACCGTGAGAATGTCCAGAAGGATGATCGGTTCTGTACATAGTATAGTTGTGAAATGCAATATGTGTTCTTGATGTAAGTCTTGTTTCGGATATCAGTGCGACGTCAATATTTTCTGTGTTCATGAACAGCTCAAATTCTTTCCGTCTGTCAGTTAACCCATTAGCATTCCAGGTGATGATACGAACATTTAGGCCCTCTGAGAGGTAAGTCGCGTGATTAGTTTGATCATCTGATCCATCATGCTGTCCATCATATTTTTCATGATTGCTTGGAACATATTAAACATAGTGTCTAATAGATTTGTTATATTATGTTGGCTTACGTCCGACGGTGGATCGCGTTATTGAGTGGCTGGGTTGTCACGATTATTTTTTAGAGCATTGGCGTAGCTGAGTCTAGTGTGGCTTGTAGATTTTACGTTCTCATTTACTGTGCTCTGTTTTGGTTGGATAGTTACATGCGTTTCTTTACGCGTTTGGCTGGGTTTAAGGTTTAGAAACTTTTCCTTGTACTGTTTAAATTTTATGCAGCCTTTGTAGCTGACTGGGTGTTTGCCTTGACAATTTGCGCACTCTGCTTCAGTCTCCGGAGTTTTAGTACATACACTTGTCGGGTGATCGTTTCCGCATTTGACGCATCGGAATGGTCTGAAGCATTGATTTTTCGTGTGCCCGAACCTTTGGCTTCTTTTACACTGTAACACTTCCTTTTTCTTATAAGGTGCTTCAATTTTAATTTTGACGTGATTAATGTATTTTATGTTAAAGATATCCTTATTGTTGGCTTGTGGCTCGAGATCCACGAAGTAAAGAGGTAATTTTTCTTTTGTTGACCTATGCAATACGTTGACTATTTGACGTATCGCATGGCCGTTGGCTTGTAGCTCTTCTTTGATCTGATCCACATTTTCTGTCGCATGTAAGCCTCTGATCACTACTCTGTAAGCCCTTTCACTCTTAAGCGGATTGCTAGTAATAATTAAAATGATATATTAAATACAACGTGCTCAATGCTAGGATAGAGCAACATCGTCATACGCTAAAGGAGCCTTTAAGTAAGTGGAAACGTTACAATGACATCGTACATACGTACAGTTTGCTATAACATAAACCATCATCATAATCATCACCTTGCTTATTTCTATTAGGTACTTGGGGTCGAATCAATATGTACCTACTCTTATTTCATACTAGCTTTGCAAGAATTATTGGCAATAGTATTATAACCGGCCGCCGTCTGACGTCATCCCTCTATGGGAATACAATTGTTGATCAGACGGCATCAGATGTAGTTGGTTCAGCTCTATGTAAAACTCTTAGTCTTCTCCTACAATACCCAAGGCATTGTTAGTTTGGTAGTATTTGTAGCCGCTACTACATTTGCTGTAAAATTAATAGATCACATTCCAGCCATTTGTAGCACTTTTTTTTTCGGGGTGGGCTATGGTCAGCGCATACTACCTGGGCCTGATACCGTCCTAGCCGTAGCCGCGGGTGGATGGGCCGGGGATTAGTCCGCCACCGGCAGAGAGGTCGACCGCGTGAGGACGATACTCCGGCAACAGTCTTGTTGCCGGGGCGCCGAATGGGAGGATACTCGAAAGGGTAACCCGCCGGGCCAGCGATGGAAGTCAAGAAATCCAGTAGTAAGTACCAGTGGTCAGCCCAATGGCGTTGGGGAGGGAATATGGTAGATTATGGGGTCAGCGCGAGGCCCCCATAACTCACCGTAGCTCGTCGCCTTCGTCGCTGGACCACCGGTACCGAGTTCCTTGTTCTCCATGGTCGGCCTGATGGAATACTCTGCGGGGTACCCTCTCGACCCTTTCCCGTGACATCGGTAGCCATTTGTCGCACTCTGTGCCGCTTGGGCAGAGCCGCGTCGTGAACTCGTCGCAATCATCGGTGCAGACCTGACGCTGCCGACCATCGCTAGGGCGATGCTCGGCAGCATCAGGAATTGGGACGCGGTCGCAGCCTTCTGCGAGGCAGTTATCTCGCAGAAGGAGGCGGCGGGTCGCGAGCGCGAGGAGCACAGCCTCGATGATGCGACCCGCCGCCGGCGACTGGGGCGGCGCAGGCGGAATTACCTGCGCGCCATGCCGCCCTAGCCGCGGCCGCGGGTGACGAGACCGGGGATTAGTCCGTCACCCGCCGAGAGGCCGACCGCGTGAGGAAAGACCGACGTCCTCACCGAGGGGGGGACGTCGATCGATGGGAGGGTGCCCCGGGTAGGGGGTATTCCGTCGGGCCGACCACTGATGACAAGTAACCCTGCTCCAGTGGTTGGCCCAACGACGAAGGCGACGTGGTGTTCGGGTGGGTTGCGGGTGTTGCGTGCTTAAGCCCCTCTGTCGCCCCGGACGGAGTGGTGCGGAGGCGCGCCGACCGCAGCCCACCCCAAACAAAAAAAAACAAAAAAAAAAAAGCCATTTGTCGCACTGAGGAGTTTTCTAATTTTTCTATCTAGAAAGATTACTTCCACGCATAATAATAAAACAGAAAGCCGGCAACATCGTAGACTCAAATTTAGTCAATCTCATGCATCAAAATTGCAAATCGGCTTAGGCAACAGGCTTGGTAAGCGCAACTCGCATCCGAATAAGACAGGTGCAAGGCGGTGATAACACTTCAATGTTTGCTTCCACACTGCATAAATCACCGTCAACCGGTTACCCGGATCGACTAGCAAATTGAGTCCTGTTTGCTGTCAATACAAGACGGCTCCTAAATGCAGCTCTATCTCAGTTTATCTAGGTGACTTAATATTAGCTGCTAAGAAATAGTGCTCAATTTGATTAAAATGCGAACATGATTTCTTTGTTTGTTTCACTTTCATCTTGAATTTTACATACCTATACGTTTATATGGATGCAAAAAAGGCTATAGGCTAACTCATCCAATTAACCGACTCATCCGATACAAAGTAGTATTCCGCGGAATAGAATGTTATTAAGAATATTTATGTTAACACGAGTGAATCCGCGGACAAATGTAATTGAAATAATTTCCTACATACATTTTCCGTGTGATAACGGAGTAAGAATACACACACACATATACACACAACATCTGTGCAAGAGAAGAAAAACTTGAAATGAAACGCTATACCAACATGTCTGACCAGCATGGTATAGTAGGTCAAATTCCCTCCTATTGTAGAGGAGACCTGAGCCCAACAGTGGGACGTATGTAGGGTGCGATGATGGTGCTGAATTTCTTACATACCTATATAAATGTCGTTTTGTATGAAATAAAGTAAAACTTTATCCTCGTACATATTTGAAACTAGTAGCAATTAATCGATGACCTTGTTGAAGAAATTAGCAAGACGGAAGACAGCAAATTAAAAAAAAATCCAACACACTCTTCTACGCAAATAGTGGCACTATTGGGACTTTCTATTTATGGTAAAACTGGTGGTATAAATACATTTGACAACTTAACGCATTTAGACAGCGATCCTAAGTGCGATTTGAATGGTTTTAAGTACGGTTTGAGCAGACCACTGCGTTCGATAGAGATGTTTGACAACAGTGGCCCCAGTCGACAGTAAGTACCTTTTCAGTACTAATCTCCTCCAAGACATACCCTTTCGAGTACTTCATCACTCACCCGACGTCACTTAAAACGTGTGAACACCCCGTGCAAGCAGCTAACTCTTCTTGATTCATCGAGCTTCGCCCTTACCTAATGCAGCAGTAAAAATAATACCTTCAGTATGATCTGTGGTCATAAATTACGTTTTAGTAAACATACGAATGGTAGGACCACACTGTCGACAGTTATCTGTCTACAGCCGCGGGCCGGTCCGTCCGGGGTAGTACCACACTCTCGCAGAAAATCGACGTCTGAGTAGTAGCAATTTGTTACTGCGCTTCGTTTGGTGAGCGAGAGAGCCGGAAGCCCAACTTTCTGAGGGTGTTTGCGTGTGGAGGGTTTTGGTGGTGCCCTTGGTATCACTAAGCCTCAATGCACGCATTCACACTCTCTTCGCGGTAGGCAGCGGCCTTGTAAAGGTCCATGAGTGACAGCAACACTTACCATCAGGTGTACTGTTTGCTCGTTTGCCACTGTTTGCAATAAAAAAAAAACATATTTTTCTTCTACTAGTACATTGTCCAATCCTATCCTATATGTGAGGATGTGAAGATGTTTGTTGCTCTTTCACGCAAAAACTACTAAATGAATTTTGATGAAACTTCGTCGTCGTTTTCCAAGCGTAGTTCCCGTTCCCGTGGGAATATCGGGATAAAATATAGCCTAGTTTACGCCCTGATATTATAGCTTTCCATTGGTGAAATAATTTTTGAAATCGGTCCAGCCGTTTTGAAGATTACCCGGAACAAACAGACAGACAGACAAAAATTTTTTAATTGCTATTTTAGGTATAGGTGTCGTGCAAATAACCGTGTGAGCATGAAAAAAGCCTATTATTTTGACATTACAAACAGACACTCCAATTTTATTTATTGGTATAGATGTTTTAACATTTCTATATATACCTAAATCAGTATAAATAAGTAGACACACTATTAATGACTAGAATTACAATTTACTGTGTTCAGCCAGCTCATTATAGGTCAGGTGACGTGTTAAATCGACCCGCTTTAAAGAAAATCGGCCGGATTACGGACACGGCATGAAAACGAGCTGCTAATGACTATACCTAATTATCTGGAGGAGATACCATACTTTTCAATTACGGATCTGAAATACCGTGTTATGAACATATAATGAGACTTACTTTAATACAAATTCATTTAAGGGGACCATTAACTAAAACCCTCTGTGTAGTAACGGAATAACAATGTTATGTTCGATACCCCTTCCTAAGTAAATACCATCACTGTAGGAGAAGGAAAAATAAAACTTTCCATCTGACTAACATGATATGGTCGGTTAATTTCCTTCCCACTGTGGAAAAGGTTTGAATACAGCAGTAGGACGTACGTGAGCCGAAATTATGATAATGATTTTTTTTTATGTGTGTGTGTGTGTAGCTGTTGGTCGCAGATGACCTTGACAGCTTAACGCGGTCAATGGGTGAGCGCTGATGGCTCTCAATCCGAGATGATAATGATTAACTAAATCTTTATAATAATATATGTATTTCTTGTACAGGTACGTGTTTATGTAGACCAATGTTGATGAAATTTTATGTATGTTCAAGGGGATTCGAGAATGATTTAGATTTACAATTGAACCCGGTAGGTGGCGTTGCGATCGATTTCAAGGAGAATTCCATTTACTATTATATTTTAGATTTGAACAGAACAACGTCTGTTGGGTCAGCTAATGATAATATAAAATGGCTCAATATCAATAAAAGTTAATAATTATTTTTATAGTTAAACGTCATTATATTTTAGACAAATCTGTCTCAAAAAAAATATATAAGGTTACCTAAAAATCTTGCTATTATAATAATAATTCCATCTATACTCTTTACAAATAAATAAAATTTAATTGTCTGTTTTTAAATAAAAAATGGGCTTTTTTCATGTTATTTGATACGGTTATTTGCACGATACCTATGCCTGAAAACCGATTTAAAAATGCTTTGTCTGTTTGTCTGTCTTTTTGTTTTAGGTAATCTTCAGATCGGCTGAACCGGTTTTGATAATATTTTACTAACAGGTAGCTGTCTATATAAGGGATAACGGGAAATACGCGAGTAAGGCGATTAAAACCGATGCGAATGCGGGTTGCTAGTCTATACCAATAAATAAAATTGGAGTGTCTGTTTGTAATGTCAAAATAATAGGCTTTTTTCATGCTCACACGGTTATTTGCACGACACCTATGCCTACAATACAGATTAAAAAATTTTTGTCTGTCTGTCTGTTTGTTCCGGGTAATCTTCGAAACGGCTGGACCGATTTCAAAAATTCTTTCACCAATGGAAAGCTATAATAGCAGGGCGTAAACTAGGCTATATTTTATCCCGGTATTCCCACGGGAACGGGAACTACGCGGGTAAAACGACTAAAACCGAAGCGAAGCGAGGGCGGGTTGCTAGTATCTAATAAAATTATAAACAAATATTTTATGTAAAAACAAATATTTTATATTATCGTTAATGTTAATATGAGTAAGAACTAAATTATTAGCAGAACAGTAACACGAAGTTGAAACAAAATAGAAATAATCTTAGTTAATATACTACAAATTTACTGATAGATACGCAATGATAAAACCCTTTTCACACGAATTATGAATCCGGAAAATAGGCTTGAAATGACGACAATAAAATTTGACAGCTTTGCTTCAAGCAAATTACCATCTTCAAATTGAACAAATTGCCACCAACTTTCAAACTCGACTATAATTTGTTCAACCATTGCAAAATATCCAACAAGAAACGATAATGACCGAACAAAATGTTTACGCAAGAAATTGACATTGCCTTAGCAATGTTTGGCAAATAAGGGCTGCGGCCGGCGGGTCCTGCGTGTGACAGGAAATCTAATAACCCTTAAACGAGTTCCACGTATAAATTCTTACACAATCGCTATTTGCTTGGTCCCTTTTCAGAACTTCAGACACTCGTATACATATATAGCGAAGAGAATACTAGACATCAGGGATTTACTAAAAACACTCATCATTTTTCTATATCCTTGTTTTATATCAGTTGTTATTTTTTTCATACGATCTTATTAGCTTAACCTCCATTTATGCTATCTATAAATTTAATGAAAACTTGTCTTTTAAGAAATGAAAATAGATAATAAAACTGGAAAAAAAGAAAGAATAAAATAAAGACCTATCACAACGGATCTAGCCAACATGGGCGAGTAGACCAAAAACGCTATCCTGAAGGTTTCTTCCTCATAATTAAATATAAAAAACTGTCTGTTGACCGCTTCACGTTTATTTGTAAGATGAACAATTTAATTGACCGACTTCAAAAAAGGAAGAGGTTTCTCAATTCGACCGTACCGTATAGGAATATGCTTTTTTATGTTTGTTCGCGTATAACTCCGTCGCTTGTCAGCCGATTTGAAAATTCTTTTTTTGTTGGAAAGAGTATACTTCCTAAATAGTCCCAGGAAAATTTTATCGAAATCATACAGGTGATTTTTGAAAAACTACCAAATCTACATTGAAGACGGTTTTGCAAAAAATAATTATAAGTAATGTTTGTTTGAGTCTGGCTGTGACGTGTCCGTTAATAATATTTTTGTAATCTTCCTCTACATAAGGTTTTACTCCTTATTATATTTTGCAGTTAAAAAGATCACAATCTCCTCACGCCTCATATATGTACCACTTCTGGACTCGAGCCTCCTCCACGATAAGAGAGAAATTGACCTACTACGCTGGTCAGGCGGGTTAGTCATAGGGCTTTATTTCGAATTTTCCTTCTCTTGCATAGATGTTATCTGCATATTGTTATTCCTTAGTCATCTTTTACGACACCCACACGGCAAGAAAGGCTGCGGTGAATGGTATTCTTATTCCATCACCACACAGAAGGTTTTTATAGCTTACAATAACGTATAAATATAATGGAAACGAAGTTTTTTTGGAAGATAAGTAAACTTTAACTTATTATGCAAGTTTCTATGGCTATACCTATTTATTTAGCGCATGTAATTGCGCCCCTAATACATGCAACTCAATTATTAAAATACAATATAAACAAACAAAGTACACAACTTAAAGAAAAATGCATGTGAAAATTTTACTGACGCAAACAACATCAAGGAAACGTCAGCATCCATTTTCTGGACGACATCCCGTTTATAGTTTTCGTTGTGTGCTATTGTGACACACGGTGAGTTTCGTATAAACCTTACAGCCACATATGAAAGTAATATGAAACGGCCAGGATGAGTTACGATCAAGGGACACGTCATTCTGCGAACAGAGAAATTCTTTTATCAACATTGTTTCATTGGGATAATACGCTCAGAATACGTGGGTTCGTGTTGTTTTATATAGAAGCAGGTAGCTATTTTTATCATTATGTTTATACATTGTTAGGATCTTGTAAGAACTTCGAGACTTTTTTTGTTCTATAGAGGTCAGCCTTCTACCAAATTAGATTTTGGACGGTATAATTTGGTTTACTATCTTTGTAGAAATTGACTAGCTGAGCTAATTCTTTGCCTGTCCAAATAATAACTTTAAGTATAATAAATATGCTAATTGTTACACGCACGCCATTCAATTAAATAGCATGGAATGCAACTTTTGATCTTGAGGTATTCGATTATCACAGAATTTTTGCCAAAACAAAACAAAAGCTGCCTGGACATGTCCGGTAAAACGCTTTAAACGTTCGGGTTAATATAAGGTCGCCGTATGGTCCTATAACATATTGTCTCTCCGCCTTTTGACAGCGCGGAGTCAGATCCTTACTCGCATCGTGTGCCGGTACTTGCGGAAATAATCGTAACGTAACTAAACATCCGTGACAGGTCTCTGTATTCCAGATACCGAAGCAAGACCTTCCCAGCTATAGCCCAGATAATCTCTCGGCTGACATCGCCCCCACAAGTGGCCAACTCTCCAGCCAAAGTGCGGCCACTCCCTATTTGGTTTCAGATATACACAATTAATCCAACAGCAGATGAAAAGCAACACATCTGATATTAAGTGATATTGCGGCTTGTAGACCTTTGCAATACCAGGGGCACAGCTAGGTCGCTGTCTACCGTTAAGAAAGTGATCTTCTTAGACCTAGTTTAACAACCTCGGGTAACATAACAGCAAATAGTTCAATCCACTGATACTGATTATCCTTACTAATAATGGAAATGTTTGGACATATTTTGAAATCAGTTCGGTTATTTAAACGTGAAAGCGTAACAAACAAACTTACTTTCGCACTAGCAACCCGTCCTCACTTCGCTTCGGTTTCGGCGGGTGTCGGAGACGCGCGCCCGCGGCGGTATGGTCTCGCTGCAGGAAATTACCGCCTGGCGGATCGACGCCCGCCGAGAAGCCATTGGCCGTTGGGTAGTCCAGCTGGAGAGTCCTCGGTACGGTGTCAGGACCGTCGAGGCCTTCCGGCCGGTGCTGATGGAGTGGTTGGAGCGGACGCACGGGGTGCTTTCCTTCCGACTGATGCAGGTGCTTACGGGGCACGGTTGCTTCGTGACCGACTACCTGCACAAGATTGTCAGGATAGAGAGCACACCGACCTGCCACCACTGCTATTGCGACGAGGACACGGCGCAGCACACGCTCGAGGTGTGTGCTGCGTGGGAGGGGGAGCACCGTGAACTCGTCGCAATTATCGGTGCCGACCTGACGCTGCCGACCATCGCCAGGGAGATGCTCCGCCGTCTTCTGTGAGACCGTAATCTCACGGAAGGAGACGGCGGATCGTGTGCGAGTAGAGCTCCTATTCGGCGACACGTTCCGCCGCCGGCGAGTATCTGCGCCTAATGCCGCCCTAGCCGAGGCCGCGGGTGATCGGACCGAGGAATTGTCCGTCACCCGCAGAGAGGCTGACCGCGCGACGGCGACCGACGTCCCAAGACGTCGAGAGGTGAGGGTACCCGAAAGGGTATTCCGTCGGGCCGACCACTGATGACAAGTCACCTCTGCTCCGGTGGTCGACCCAACAACGAGGTGACGTGGGTACGGGTGGGTTATGAGCTCGCGCGCCGTCCTTTCATCGCCCTGGACGGACTGGACCGCGCGTGCGCTTACCATAGCCCACCCATAAAAAAAAATGTTACTCCCTGATATTATAATATCAGGAAAGCTATAGCTTTCCATTGGTGAAAGAATTTTTGATATCGGCTCGGTGGTTTAAGCGTGAAAGCGTAAGAAACAAACAAACTTACTTTCGCATTTACAATATTAGTAAGGATTAAAGGACACTATCAGTTGGATGATATCAAAATTTATAACCGACATATAAACATTTGAGTTTTTATAACAAATATAAATGACCTCATATAATTTTGCTTCGTCATTTCATCTTGTACATATAAACACTAATATTAATCAAGTAAGCCATATAAGACTTCGTCTCATGAGAACTTTTAAATTATAATTAGTTACAAGTACAACTTCATAAAAATAATTTATGATGGAATTGTTCCTCTGAAATATTACTCACATAAGCGACAGTAGCAATTCTTCTGTTAGCATATATTGCGAGGCATATTCACAATAAGAATTCACGAACTAAAGAATATTTTATTTGCAAAGGAGTCGTGCACACATGGATCTATCTTTCTAAGGAACAATCAGTCTGATGATAATTACGCGAGAATTACACATTGTAAATAAAACTACGATTTTTGATTGCCCGACGTATCGATCACTTTGCAACGCTGCGTCGGACAATCAAAAATCAAATACAAACGCAATAAAATCTGCAATTTTTTTACAATCAATCAATCTATCGACAAACTGTAGGATATAGCACTCCTCACAAAGGAGCATAATACCATAATCGCCACGCTTGACAAATAGGTTGTTGATGCAATTGGTGTTTAAAGTTTTCTAAGATAGCGCTTCTTTAGTTTCCAGTATAGATAGCACTACTACGCCCCGGCAGCACTGTTGGTTCTTGCCAAGGCGTCCACGGGGACAGTACCTGAAAGGGGAAATCCCGGGATCGCCACCCAAGTCAAGGTATAACTACCAGTGGTCAGTACAATGGCGATGAGGAGGAAATATGGTACAATTTGAGGCTGCGCACCGTTCTTCCATTACACTGAATGGATTGGGCGGAGCGTAACCAGACCATGGCCCGTTAAAAAAGACTACTGCTTCTCCACTCACTTGGTGCTCCCTCAATCGGTTTTATCATTCCCACTCCCACATTCCCATTCCCAGTCGTATTCGTAACTCGTCACCACATGTGAATTATCAAGACAAGTCTCTATCGGTATTGCTTGAAAACAGCGACGGCCTTAAGGGATGGCGAGCAGCGCAATCGCCCGGGGCCCTCGCTCTTGCTGGAGCCTCGCGCAACAACCCAAGCATTTATAAAAATATAGTTTTTAAATTATATTTTTATTCATTTCAAATTTTAAATTCTGATCCTTTATTATTTACCAAGGTTATAACATAACGGTTATTATTTTTTAAAATATAGTTTGTTACCTATCTAATTCAATCATTTAAAACATAATTGAAAAATTCATTATGTACTACTTAAATATCGTGCCTCGATACACTTGAAAGTCGGTTTTTAAATCGCATAGGACTCAGATCAGCACGGGAGGCGCGACATAATATTTCTTGGGAGAATATGGGCAGGGCAATATGCCCTGCCCATATTCCCCCAAGAAATTTTTTTGAAGCTCAAATACAAGCTTGTTTCATGCAATAATTTTCTGCCTGGGAATATGCGCAGAGCATATTCCCCAGTAAAAATTTTTGAAGCTTAGATATGAGCTTCAATCGTACAAATTTTTTTGGCTAGGAATATGCACAGAACAAACTTCCCAAAACAATTTTTTTAAGCACAAATGTAAGCTTGAAAAAAGTTTAACTGGGAATTTGCACATGGCAAATACACAAGCATTTTATTTAATTTTTTTAAGTTATTATCTTCTTTATTATCACGAGTTGCTATAGTGGATATCTACATTTATACCTTAAGAAAGAAAAGTACCAACCTAAAAAATCTCTTAAAAAAAGCGTGCGTGCAAGGTGCGCATGTCAAAAGTGAAACTTCTTTATCCTTTATCCTTCACCCTTCACCCTGCACTCTTCACCCTTCACTCTTCACCCTTCACTCTTCACCCTTCGCCCTTCATCCTTCATCCCTCATCCTTTATCCTTTAATCCGTCAATTATAGACGGATTTAAAAATAATATCAAATAGTATATATATTTCTGTCTCATTCTTTGCCAGCTTCATCCTACACATTTTTGTATTTGTGTCTCTTACCTGTCGTTTTTTCCGTTGCCTCTGGTTTGAAATCACAACTCTTACTCTGCTTCATTTTTATTTTGCGTGCAACAAGACTCTTACGGCCTTAGCATAAGGTTTTATTTTCTTTATTTTAGCTGCAAGATGCACAGATAGAGCTCATTCCTATTGTACGTAGTACTTATTACTTCCATGGTGATATGTATTAGCTAATTCAGAGGCTCCACATACCTTGTGCAGTGAAACTTGAAATTGTTCTAAATAGTTCTGCCATCTAGGTAACAGGTTATAAACTAGACAGCACTATATAAAATGTCCAGACGTGTCAGTGTTAAAGTCGTGGTTTACCATAGGCAGTACTTTCTTTACATATTAATAGATGGCGCTACTAAGAGGATAAAAGATCTAAAACATTTTATAGCTATAGATATATATATATATAAGAAAGAGATAAAATATATAAGTGCGCTAACAATCGTATAAGAGCAAGCGAGTAAGAAAACTTTATTGACCTCTGACTACAACGCAGTTTCAGTTGACGTTGTTCGTGTTTGTGACGTCATCACAAAGCAGCTGTTTTTTTCCTTGTGTTGCACAAATCTGAGAATATGGCAAATAATTCGTATTACGGTGAAAACAGTGATGTTGCGGCTATTTTTTTCGATTTAGATAATACTTTAATACAAACCAGAAAGGGGGACACCAGAGCCTGCAATAAGGTATGTATTATTTTTCTAAAAATATTGTGACATTGCCACGGTCATGGATTTGTAGTTCGGAACGAAGTGCGCGCGCTGTCATCGTAGTGTATGTGTATCGCAATCGCGAAGTTTTACGTCGTTTGTTGGTTGAACTAGCTGCTTCTTGTTGCACTCCGCGTGTATATCGTTCACGTTCCAGCGTGTGTTTAAAAATAGTGTTTCATAGTTGGAGAACGTGAGCTCGACATCCAGATTTAGATATTTTTGAAGAGAACTCACGCTAATTATAAACGTGATGTAGATCGAGCCGCTGTGGGAGCGTTTCAACGCGGTCCTAACGCTCAGTGGAGCGCTCACTGTTGCGCTTCGTGATCGCGTCGATTTCCGTAATAATGGGTGATATATCAGAACCTATAAAAAAGTGCATACTTATTCTTAAATCAGCGAAAAATGACAATGAGAAATTCGCTGCACTGTTTATGGTGACTAAGCTCGTAAAGAGCAAGGACTGTAACACGCAAGCTAGAAAAGCACTTTTCGAAGCAATTGGCTTCAAATTCCTGAAGAAGCTATTAACAAATAACTCTGTGGAAGATGATTGCCCACCTTCTGTATACAAGTCGGTTGCTCTATCAATCCTCACCTGTTTCTGCAATGATCCCGAACTGGCGACACATCCAGAAATGCTTGCCAACATCCCTGTGTTTCTTGACATAGTACAAAGATCAGAAAACGATGATTATGATGATGACCTCATTATTATCAGTGAAGCCTACACATGCCTACAATGTATTGCTGAACATGAAGCCGGACAGAAAGCTCTTATTGAAGTTGGTGCCATCACAAAAATGTCGGAGATCTATTCACATCAAAGTTTCCAGACTGATGAAGCGCTTAACATACTTGTGAAACTAGTGAGCCGATATGGGCCAGCAGCTTGGGGTGATGATCCTAAACCTTTCCATGCATTGGTAAATAAAATTGCACTAGATTTTGCAACAGATCAGTCTGAAAGGAAATTTGAATTGGCTACAGTTTTGAGTGCATTGTTGTATAGCTGTAACAAGACTACTGTAATACCTGGCTCAGCTGATGAAACATGGCCACAGAGTATTTACAAAGCACTCCATGATATACTGACTAGCAAGATCGGCAAGAACCAAAGAGATCCTGCACTTAAATTAGCTGCTAACATTGTTGACTTGCTTGGTATTGAATGGACGCTGAATGATGAAGAAAACCCAAAGAAATTTTTCTTGCTTCTGCAACAACTTTGTGCTATTGAAGTCAGAATGCAACTAGAAGACAGGAGTTTTAAACAAGCCTATGCAAACGCTGATCTGGTGACCGCTTGCTTCATTGTGCTTGAACTATCTATAAACTACATGGCTACCGATCAGTTGGATTTGGAACAAAAAGAGAAACAATCTGTTTATACAGGTCTTAAAGGTGCTTTCAATGCAGTGGTGTCTATGCTTACTAAAGTACACAATGATAAGAACCGGGATAAACTGCCTGATGCAGAGAAAGTGTATGTTTGTGCTATGGTGAGAGTTTTAGTTTCATGGATTGCACAAGAAACAACAGCTATGAGGGAACAAGTTTATACTTTACTTCCATTTATGTTCAGTCTAGCCAATGACTCTTTTCATGCTTATAGAGCTAGAAAATTGTCTGAAAAGACTAAATCAGAAGGTGAAGCAGCAGATACAGACACCACTCTCATGGGGCAGATTGACCTGCTGCGATTAATGTTACCAGCTCTGTGCCACTTAGTAGTTGAAGATAAGGCTAGAAACATAGTACTTGACTTAAAACAAGAGGATATTCTGTATGAAGCTATGAACTTTCATTGGTCAATAGTGCACTACAAAAAACCACCTGTGCCAAAATCTGAGAGAGGAAAAGTTAAAAATCAACCAGCACCTGAATTAGATCCTAGAGTATTAGAAGACATGAAAGATTCAAGAGCGGCAATGGTTAGTCTTTGCAATATATTCATGAATCTCACAGTATTGGCACCTAAAGTGGTAGAAAACAGTATGCTGTTCAATACTTTACTTAAGTTTATTTTTAATAACTTACCTGAATTGAAGGATATACCTGAGAACTTAGTACTTCATGGTCATCTGGCAGTATTAGGATTACTACTACTTAAACAACAAGCTAGCAAGGTTAAGAAGAATGATTTCTCCATTTGTAGATATATTCAGTCTACGATTAGATTCCTTTGGGATGCATATAACATTGATGAATCAAATGATCCTAGTGCTCTTGTTGTATCAATGAGCTATAAAGAACATTGGAATGAAATAGCAGATCTGTGGTTCCTTGGAATGCAAACTATGAGTGGTGTTCTCACTATAGTGCCTTGGATTTCAGAATTTGCTATTGAAAGTGGTTGGGCACAAGGCATTGCTGAAATGCTTGCTAAAGTCAAAGTTGGCACACTGCCACCAAATGTAAAGTCAGCATTTGAAGACTTCCTTTGTAGATTAGTAGACTCAAATGAGAGTGTTATACCGGTCCTTAAGAAGGCTGGTGCTCTCAAGATGTGTAGAAACCATAGGTTAATGGATCTAGGAAAGAAATTGTTTGGAGATTAGATTGTTTAAGTCAATAAAACAGGTAGGTATTGATTCCGCACTTGTTTTAAAATTAATTATAAAATTGTAATACATTTTTACAGTAATGTACTTAGTGTTTTTGCAATTAGTGGCATACTCTAATAAATCCTTAACAAAAGAATCCATTGTTTTTGTAATTTGTTTGCTTTAACTTATTGTACATAGTAATAAAAGATTTATTCTATGTATTTATTGTAATGTTGACTGGATGCTTAATGTTAATACTTATTATAACAAAATGTTTCGCAAATATTAAAGTATTTGATGTGCAGCACTGTAGTGTTTTGATTTAGTACTCTAACAAACCCCTTATTGTAGGTACATGAAGCGGGGGTACTTCTTGGTGATGAGAATTTATTTAGTTAGAAGTATCTAACCTATAATCTTAATATTGTAAAATCAAGATATTGAGGGCTGTTAAAACGAGAAGTGCTTGCTGATTCGTCATAGAAATAGAGTTGCAATACCTACATTGCATTTAATAAAGTTACATAGCACTTCTTTACAGCTAATATAAATTCCAGTACTAGTCATGAACCTCCTCCAGAAATAATGACTTAATATAACATGCCATCTGATGACTCGACACTGGGTATTGCTTCAAGTTTTTCCTCTCTTGTTATGATACAATATTTGTTTAGGTCCAATTTTAAGTTTAGATTGCAAAGTGTTACAAATGTAATGTATCACCATCATTTTTTAATAATAATACCAACTAAACTAGCAGAAGACGAGGTAGACCTTGTCTTCCAAACATAATGGTTTTGGGATTATCCCTCTTTAATGAAGGATTTATGTCTCATGACAGTGGACATCAATAGCCTAATAGATGGATAGTCATCAAGGAACTACAGTTTATAAAAATATAAATTGAACATGTATAAGAGTTAATGTATGTAACTCATTAGTAGAATAGTATCAGTTTTCAAACGCGATGGTGTGCCAAACAACAGCAGGTGATTGAACGACGCGACGCTACATTGGGAACGTTGACCCCGTGTTATTCCTGAACACTAACTTTCATATATGCAAATAGCATTACATGAAAGCTGTAACAAATTTTCGTTCTTATAATATAACTAACGTAACTAACAAAGAGGGTTAAAAAATTAGCATTATGTATTTTTTATGCAGGAAAAATAACTAATGCCTAATATAATACTAGCCTAATAACAATATGATCGTATCTAGTAGTAGATGACAAAGTACACATCTTCATGTTTTTCTGTCACACCTGTTACCTGAGGTTGACTTACAAAGTGGCTTTGCCTGTGGCATCTCGTATACTTAATCCGTCACTATACTCAACAAGCACTTCACTTATAGACCGTGAGCCAGCGACAGATAACTCGTAAAATGTTTCCGAGAATTGTATCATTAAATCCCGGTAATGCAGTCGATAATATTGACACGAACATGAAAAATATATGTATTAGTAGCCTCCTCGGCAATGGAAGGGAAACTGACATACTGTAACGCGCTGGTCAGTCGTTGATAAGGTTTCATGTCGAGTTTTTCTCTCTGGCATTGGTGTTATCTGCATATCATATCCCTTAGTCGTCTTTTACGACACAGAGGCAAGAGAGTGGGTGGTAAATTGTATTCGTACTCCGTCACCACACGGATGAATTGACAATTTGTCAGCTGTAAAATATATTTATTTTTTGTAAAGACAACATCCTGCACTAAGGAAATAACCTTTGTATCCGTGACTTTACAAAAATACATCCAGACTCAGGCCAATAATTTGTGGATCACACAGTGTTGTACTGTGCAACACCGACAGGGTAGAGCGGTATCTTAACCATTATGCCATTACGCAGTCAAATATGAATAATCGTGTCAGCTGATTATATTTCGGTGAAAAGTGTCAGTGGTCAGCTAATGTCCTTAACGATGTATCAGTTCACAAATTTTCAGATGGGTGGAAATAACAGAATGAACTGAAATTGAAAATTGCGTCTGGCTCGGGGACTATTATTGCGACATATTTACCAACATAATTCTAAGGTGCTACGTTGGCACTCCTTAGTGGGTATTTGAGACTCACCAACACTATTACAAACTGTAGGCCTAGCACGCTGTAGGAAGCCCAACTTTCTGAGGATGTTTGCCTTTGGTGGGTTTTAGTGATGCCTTTAGTAACACCGAACTTCATTGCACGCATTCACACTCCCTTCACTTTCTTCGCGGTAGGCAGCGGCCTAGCTGTGCCCCTGGTATTGCAAAGGTCCATAAGCCACAGCAACACTTACCATCAGGTGTACTGTTTGATTGTTTGCCACCGTTCGCAATAAAAAAAAACGTACAAAAGGCCCGAGTAGACGAAATTACAGGTACTTTGCGTGCGTGCTTTATTACATGCTACGGTAGCGCAATAAAGGTATAGGCCCTTAGATATATGTTTTGTTTATTCGCTTACGCAAGACTGTAACGCGTCATTGTGCACTATGTGCAAGCTGTAAGGATTGCTATTATTGTTACCGCTTTCAATTAGGGGAAAACACACTATGGTTACGTCGTATTTTTTATCTATCTCTATCTTGGTAGATAGTGCACAATGCAAAAACTATAGGACAGATTCTAATATCGATATTTATATGGCAAGTTCACGTAATTTGCTATTTAAGTGTTTATTACACAAATGAAATAAAAGTATTTTTATGTAATTTATTTAAGTTTGTTTTTACTAATCCCATATTTCGAATATTTTCTAGCTTTCACAGTCATGGGACCGGTTTAAAAACAAATTAGAAAGCAAAAAAACCCATAAAAGTACTTTTATTTCAAACAAAATTGTAACGCAGCTAATTGTAAATGAAAAACCAAGCGGAAAGGTCTTATCCCTTAAAGGATTATATCCTTAACCTGACTAATCAGCCATCTAGTTGTAAGTATTCTACAAATGACCGAGCTTGGAACATCAGTTTTATTATACACTGGAAGCATGTTAACTGACAGCGAATGGCTGCGAAAAACCTGGTAAAACGATAGTGTAGCTCGCTACTGGATTATACCTAACCTGTAAAACAAAGTCTCGTCCATTTGTAAAGTGTAGCAGCTCGGAAGTTCATGTGATAGTTGTGTATACTAGAAACCCTTTTTACCCTTGTACCTACCCAAAACCCATCCCCTAGCGACGCCCTGATTACAAAACTTGAAACCTACAGTACATTTGTAAAAACTATACATCGCCTTCTCGTATTGTATGAAACTTAACCACTAACCTTTGCATTTTTGTAAAGTTACACAATCCAACCATTTTAGTAACACCTGAAGCAATATATGTAACACAAAACATCGATGTTAAAAATTATTTTAGGTGTTACCTAAGAAGTCGTGGGTGAAAACGGCCATATTTTTTTCAATTTTCAATCTTCACCGATGATTACAATCGACTGTGTTACCGTACAATCCGTTTACAGTGAGTATTGACTACTCATTGAATCGCCTAAATAAAAATATGTAACGCCTAAGTTATTGACCGAAGGTGACAAAGACCGAAACTTCATTTGCTAGTAAGGATGCATCTTCATGCACCTTTTTATCTTTGAAATAAATAAAGTATTTATTGTATATGAAATGCCCACAGATAATAGAAATACTTCAACAAGAATATGGTCTCCCTCAAGATGCTGCGTTAGAGAGTGGAACAAATTTTTTGCGCGCCTTCCGAGCCCGGCCTGATGATGACACATATGCTTTGGACGAATGGCCGACGCATCTATGGCGCAACTGCTTACCAAAGAACTATAGACATATTGCCAGTTAGTATTGTTAATTCTAAAACACTAAACCTGGAATGGGATCCTATTGCCAACAAGGCGTTGGAACCCTTATTACATCATCATCACCTGCTCTTATCCTGATTACTTGGGATAGACAAGATACATGTGTCTTCTCTTTCCCTATAGCTCTATCAGACTTCATCTCTGTAGTCTCCCCTGTTTATCCATGTCATGCTTTACGCGCTCCATCCTTCTCTTTGATTTTCCCTTACCCCTAAAGCCTTCAACGCGTCAATATTTAATACTGTCCTCAACATTATTTTCACATATCCATACCACGTCAAACATTCACTCCTTAACTTTTCCGTCATTGACGCAGCTTATAAACTACCTCTAATACAATTGTACCTTATTCTATCCATTCTTTTCACACCAAACATCCATCTCATCTAAAATTTACATAATAAACTATATTTTTTGATATAACCATTAGTATTACACACCGCTTAGGTCTTCCGTATAGAGGCGAAAGGTTACAGAATTTAAAATTCTGTAGTGTACTTGGTATTGATCTATTTACTGTTACCGATGTTTACCCCCCTTCCTCTGGAAATTGTAAAAATTGGCTAAGCATCTCACGAAGACAATGAGCAGCAACTTACGGAACAGTATAACACATCCCTTCGATGGCCAAACCAACTGCCAAGAGGGACTATTATGACGACATCACCTCATTTATGGGGGAGAATATCCAGCAGCGGACGATGATAGGATGAATGATGATGTTAATATAAAAATAAGACTATTTATTAAAAACCAGAAATTTTATTCATTTTTTATAGATTATATAAACAGTCATTGAAATCTAAATACTCAATTAATATATAATGTAATTAGATAATGTAAATCTGTCTATTAACGATGATCTATACATTATAAAATCTGTTTTCACAATCGGACTTGGCAGACGGCCTAGTAGAATATCTATGTACTTTTAGTTCTACGGTTCGACCGAAGTCTTACGATTCTTGCTAACCACACACAAAATTGCTTTATCATGCCAGCATATAGCATTTTATGTATTGCGTGATGATATATTTTCATCGTGTTCGTAAAATGTTACCATTTCGTTGTCCGCGTAGGCGTTAACAAGAGATTTATAAACATCGGTGGTCGTTGCTATAAATAATAGCTGTAAAAAGACACCACAGAATAAAAACTAATAACAATTTTCTCGATTAGCGTTAGAGGTTCTATATCAACCACGTCCCATTACTAGCCAGTTATACAAGTCTGTGTGATGACCTAGTAAGAATACAATTCACCACCTCTCTTACCCGTGGGTATCGTAAAAAAACGACTAAGACATACAATATTCATATAACACCTATGCAAGAGAAGAAAAACTCGAAACATAACCCTATGTAAACACGGCTGACCAGCGTGATATAGTAGGTTAATTTCCCTCCCACAATGAAAGAGGCCTGAGCCAAACAGTGGGACGTTTATGGGCAGAGATGATGATGATACAATACTCATTTTCATAAATCTATTTCAAATTTTAACGCACGCAACTTTTAATCTATTTACACTTTAGATTGGTCTATCATTATCTGAGATCACATACTTCTTCATTGTTGGGCTTAAGCCTTCTACGCATTTGGAGGAAAATTTACCTGCTAAACCACGCTGATCAGAAGAGTATTTTCGGACATTCCTTCTCGTACATTCTCCGTTATTTGCATATTATATTCCTTAGTCATCTACGACGCCCAAAAGCAAGACAGGTGGTGATGAATTACCGGTTACTATCTTATTCCGATACCACACGGCAAATGTGTGTATTAGTGTTAAAAGTTTGATACTGTTCCCGAGATATAGTTAAATTGACCTAAATCTACATTTATGCGAATAGAGCCGCTACCATAGTTGTATATAAAATTCACATGTCACAATTTTCGTTCATGCTAACCTTAAAACTATACAACAGAATTATGTTCCTAATTAAAAATTTCTCTACGTGAATGACCGCTTCCAACTTGATTTTTTCCTTTGATTTAGTTCGATTAACAACCTGGCTTCACCAGGCTTCTAGTTAATTAAGTGATCGCCATTCCGCTGCAATTTAATGATTATGTAGTGGGTGTATCTATGGAATTATGTATTTTAATAGCATGGTTTTATTTTTCAGAAAGTATATCAGTGGAATGGGTAAAATTAAGGTTTCAGTGTTTGGCTCTTACACACGAAGTTATACATCTACTAGAGACACTGCGGTACGTTGGTTATATGCTATTTTTAAATAAGTTTGTTATGAAGAAATATTACCGTTTAACTACGAGCGTTTTGATTAATTAAACAAATATTTCTCCATGATATATTACGGTTTTTTTTTTATTTGTAAATACTATTATTTTTGCTAAATTTCTTTGTTGTCTTACTCAGATTGCTTTGCAATCTTTGTAAAGGCTAAACAAGGAAGTTTTTAAATCTGAAAAGAATAGATATTGTTCTAAGAATAGTAAAGTAAAAACACTATATAAAAGCAATATTTTCCATAAAGCCTGCCCGGCCTGTCTTCGCACGGTTACTAAGAAAACTACGGTATCTTTCGACTTGTAACCAATCATGCCTACATTTGCAAAACTTAATTGGGATCGGTTGGGCAGTTTCGAATATTAGCAGGACAAAATGTGATGACACATTATAGTTATTAATATTTTACATTCGATATTTTATAATGGATATATAAAATTTCAACAATCTTGGAACATCATCTACTACCATTTATTTTAGTGTGCATGGTGTTATGTGGTACTAAAGATGCGTTCATTGAAAAATATTTCTTCACTCTTCACCTCATATATTATCCATATCGCAAATTACTAGTGTTTCCAACATATATATTAAGTTATATTCGTTTTATCATTAAATGCATGCCACATAATACTATGGATATCAAGCGCAAATACAAATTTTTAATATCATAGAAAAGTCTGCACCAAAGCATTGTTGAGGCATACACGTAAAATATTTATAAAATTCGACTAGTTGTAGATAAGAACACAGAATTATAAATATATAATGCTTAATACTTGAAAAAACGTTAAAATGCCTTTGCAATTGTATTGGGCCGGCTTTGAGCGCATGTTGCTAATAAATGACTTGTTTTTCAACAGTTCAGTTGTTGCTCAACGAGTGAGTAAACTTGGGGCGCCGCGTGCGCAACACTTAGGTTTGAGTTGTATTTGTAAAATATATGAGGGAGTACATCACGGCGAAGGTAATACTCGAACCTCAAAAAATTCAGTTGCACGATGGAGATAATTTTCTAAATTTATTAAAAAAACAAACGTAAAGTCGTTGCAATAATACTAACCTCATTGGAAGGTTAACGTCGGAATTAGTTCAAGGGAATTTAAAATATCTCCATTGTCCTTTTATATTTTAAATATAAAAGTGTGCTCGGTTGAATTTATAAATATAGTTTATTTAAAAGCTTGCTAGTATGTTACAGTACTCCATTTTCAACACAGCACATGAAGATTTAGCGCGTAAGATCTATTTTCAAATGCAATTTATATCCAGTCTATGAGTTGCATGTGAAATGGCAGAACATTTACCTATCATTTGTTTGTCTTAAATTTTCTTGCACATACTGCAATAGTTGAGTTCCTGAATGAAAAAAAAAAACATCCTAAAGTGACTGATATCATTTATGAGTGGGGGTTTTGATATCTGGAAACAATTGCATAAGTATGGTGCAAGAATGTATGGCTTGGTTTGTATCATGTGCTGAGTTTCAGCCTGAGAAATATCAGGAAATAACAAAAGGCTGGTGAATAAATGTGGCACAGGGAGGATTATCTTCTCGGTCTGATCACGAACGGGCCGTCTCGCGCCCAGTGGCAGAAGATTCAACGGCTTGGGCTCCGCAAGTACTTCGACTGCGTGCTGGTCTCCGGCGACCTACCGTGGGAGAAGCCTGATCAGAACATCTTTCTGGAAGCTTGCAAGATGCTCAATGTGGAGCCTCGCGTGTGTATCATGGTTGGAGATAAATTAGAAACTGATATAAAGGTAAGATCTTAAATATCTGCAACTATTTCATGCGGAATGCTCTGAGAAACTTCGTACCACCGTCATCGTTTTACCAACGTACCATTCGACATTGTAGCACGGTTCATTCATTTCACCTGGAAGTGTTAGCGTCTTCATCTGTACGTTTCTAGCAAACATTTCTCCCGTGTACGTACAGGATATAGATATATGTATAATATAAACCACTAAAACCACTGCTGTAACCCAAATATTTTGTTAAAAATACAAAATGCATCTTTTTAATATTAAAATTATCGTGAGAGTGATACATAATATTATAATATCTATAACGGCAAAACACGTATTGAGATCGATTACGTCGACCCGGGCGCACACAGTGTGTGTCGGGGCCTCGCAGACGCCGCTGTGCACTCGCCCTGATGATGAACATTGGATATACTCGAAATCTGGGTCGACGTAATTGATCTCAATACGTGAGTTTTTGTCGTTATAGATATTACAAAATGCAGCTATTGACATTTTGATTCCTAAAGGATCCATATCTCGAAACTTTTGTAAGCCACGCCCAGATTCAACAGTTTAAATAAATATTATTTCTAATAGTTATTTTCCTCTCTTACAATAGTTTGTTATACTTATCGCAGTTTGGAATGATAAACAGATTAAGGCGTCAATATTATAACCGACACATTGACAAACTTCATGCTTACTATTTAAAAACTTGTAGCCTAGAACACAGTAACACAGAATTAAGACATGGAACTTTACAGTCGGCAGTCTCATGTTAGACCACAGGATCAGCGAGTCGTCATGCAAATGTTTCAAAACAATTGCTTTGCCGAGATGTTATTGATCGCGTGCCAGAAACAAAATGTAGTAAACCAACGACGTACGTTTTGAGTGTTACTAAACTTTTACGACCTATCTTCCAAGAGCACATCCAACTTACGTCAGACTGGTGTAACCGACATTTGGCAGCATCTCATCAATATCCAACTTACGTGTGTTTCGAATGGTATATGGTGATATGATAGCTGGTAAATGAAGCAGAAACGTCGTTTAGGCGTATTAGGGATAGGGTAAATATAGCTCATAAATTAAAACTCAACCAAAAATATATCTTCTAAATAAGTAGTAAGTTGTAGATTGTTTTGCCCCTTTTTTAGAACAAGCTATGTTATGGTCACACTCCCCCTGATCCGTCCGGGGCGATGGAAGGACGGGATGCAACCCCGTAACTCTATCGCCATGCCGGCTGACTACCAGTTTTTTGTTCCTCTGCTTTTAAACAGATACACAGAAACATAATTAGGCCATAACTCATTGCTGAATCAAAAAATCGTTCCGTCCGTTCAAATTATTCTAAAATGTCTTATTTTAATTTCAGGGAGGTAAAGAAGCAGAACTTGGTGGTACTGTGTGGATACCTCTACAAAAAGATATGGAGTCATCCGATTTGCCTGATTTCACGATAGACAAGGTCACAGAATTGCCTGAAGTGTTGCCAAACTCGCCCAAACTGAAGCGTTCTGCGCACACATCCGACATGTCCTGTTGATAATTTCCTATTATGAGGCTATAGTATTTTACTTGTTTTGTTTTAAATGTCCCCTAACAGTTTCTGAGGACAATATTTTATTAAAGTACAAAATTTTGTCAGCAGTACAAATGTATAAGCTTTAGTTTATGGCACATGAATGATTTTAACAATGCTATTTTGATTTTCGTTGCTAACTAGTTACCATATAAACATAATCAGATCTAAATCTAGAAAAATAATTATACTAAAGAATATTTATTTTTCATTCGAATTGTAGGGATAGGATATGAACGCCTGATTACTTTAGGGTTTTAAATAAGCATATAGTAATTATATGTGTATATTTTTATAAGAAGATTGCAGAGTTTATTTTTAAGTGTTTTTTTTTTGGTTGTACTCTAAGGAAACTTCTTAAGAGACTGTCTTGTATGTGATACTGTTAGTGGTATATGTTCCTTGTAAGATGTCTTTCTCAGTGTTGTTATAATCAATTTTATTAAGAAATTGTGTCACATAGGTGCTCACATAGTGTTAATTATAAGCGTTGTGAGTTTATATTCTGTAAATACGAATTTAGATGTAGTTTGCATATGTCTATAGACTGATATGTTTATGGTGTACATATGAAAATATAGTTAAAACATGTATATATCTGTGATATATATACATATTATTATGTCACTGACAAAATGCCTTTTAAATCTTATAAATTTCTTTGCTTTCATTTTTATCTGTGCCATGTTTTTATTTATAACATGATAATGCTACTATGGCTGAAATTTTTATTATGAAGTTTTCTTTGATGAAAATAATATTTTATTTTTTGAATATTTAATCTTAGATTTCGGGGATATTACCCAAAATGTAAGCATTTAATTCAATAAAAATATATTTGAAATGAGTTAGTTTTATTTCTGAATGAAACCAATTTAATTATTTTTATATTATTATTGCATCTAATATTTACATTCTGTTAACTAAATATGACTAGGCTGTTCTTAACATTTTGGCTTCTCGTTTCTCTTGTAATGCCTTCTTTTGTTCTGCCACAATATTCTTTCTTTCCTCAAGGAATTCTCCATATTCCTGTAATATTCACAATTGACATTTGTAATTTAACTTAAAACAATCTAAACATCTGCTGCGCTTGAGCCTTCTCAATAGGAGGGAAATTGACCTAGTATACTATGTTGGTCAGACATGTTGATGTAAGGTTTTATTTCGAGTTTCCCTTCTCTTGCACAAATATTATATGCATATTATATCCCCTAGCTGTCTTTTACGACATCCACGGGCAAGATAAGGAGTGGTGAATTGTATTTTTACTATCACCACATGGAAAATTTGATTTATTTATCATGAATTACATTAAGTACTGCTTTTTTGTGCCTAAATGAGCCCACAGTCCAATTAATTTTCATTGGTAATGCTAAACCATGGCCTTAACACAAAAATAAAAGTATAAGTACCTTTGGATCTAATTCTTTTACTATCTCAATTCCACAGCTTCTGGCTGTTGCAATCAACATTACACAAACTTCTTTTATTGGTCTCCATTCTAGTGGAGGATCTTGATGCTTTATTTTGGCTATTTCATACAAATGTTTTAATGTGATCTTGCCACAGGTTTCTCTTACTGGAAATAAAATTACAAATATTATATATTACAGAGAATATGTTATTTCATTTCCATATTAACTTTTCACAAGTCTACTTTGACTTTTTATTTATTTATTAAATTAAACTATGTATCAAGTACAATGGCGGATTTAATGCCAGAGGCATTCTTTCCATCGACCGACGTCCTCCCTGAAGGGGGGGGACGTCAACGGTGTCGGTCAAACACATAACGGAAGGACCGCATTCTCTCGCGAGAAGGTAAAGCCCAAAAGTGAATGTTGATCATCATCATCATTTCCTAATAGGAGGGAAATTTACCTACTTTATCAGTGGTGGGCAAACTTTTTTAATGGCGGTCGACAAAGATTAAGAAATTCTAGAGGAGAGCCAGCTATAGAAAAAATGCATTTTGTATTAAAGCTTTTTATAAACAAAATACCTTTTACTTTACGCCTCGTGAGGCGTGCGAGACATATGGAATTGTTTTTAATACGCTTTTATTAGCTTCAGACGTATGTATGTTAGTATGTAACGGAATCTTTGAACATGATTTTGACCCCTTCAAAATGTCGGATTAACTCGAAATTTGGCATACTTATTAAGTACCGATGACAATGCATATTTTAAACAGTTTGACCCGTTATCCTTACTAGGATAATAAGGATTAGCGAAAATTCAACTAAAAAATGAAAAATAAATAATAGTTCAAAAAAACTAAAAAAATACGCTTTTACAGAAAATCCAACAAAAAAATAGAAAATATTTTTTTAAAAATTTGAATTAAGAGTAGTGTATGCACGCTTTTTTTACAATAAAAAATATTTTTTTCTTATATACACTATCCGTAATTCAAATTTTTAAAAATTTATTTTCTAATTTTTTAATTTTCCATAATAGTTTAGCTTCACCAATAGGTGAATAGAAAGGAATTTTTCCAATAAATAAACTAATGCCTGTGACAGACTGCCGAGACAATTATAATTATGGCAAGTTAATTATGAGATTATGAAAGCTTTTCAATTATAAACATCAGATTTTATTTTTCGCGTCAAAATGCTGTCTAGAATATTTAGGATGGATGGACTCTCGGTGGGCCGGATTAAATGCTTTCGTGGGCCGTACTTTGCCCATCACTGTACTGTACCATGCTGGTCAGACGTATTGGTATAAGGTTTAATTTCAAGTTTTCCTTTTCTTTCATCATTATCATTTCGGCCTATTGCCATCCACTGCTGGACGTAGGCCTTCCTCATGCTATGCCACAAAGTGCGGTACTGTGCCACCTGCATCTAATGATGCCCAGCAACTTTAACCGGGTTGTCAGTCCACCTGGTGGGTGGCGTCCTATACTGCGTCATCCGATACGTGATCACCACTCGAAAACCTTTCTTCCCCAGCGGTTCGTCGAGCCATGCCTTCCTTGGCTGCCCGTGTGGCGACGGGTTGAGAATACATATGTCGCCATCCCTTGTCCCGTGGGAGTTGTAAAATTCGGCTGAGGGTTCACCAGGAAAGTAGGCAGCAGCTATCATCTGGGAAATGTAAAAGATCTTACTGCGATCGCCAACACACTTGCCAAGCATGGCAATTACGGCAATATCCCCTTCCTTTTTATAAATAGATGTTATATGCATATGTGACATCCATAAGCAAGACAAGGAGTGGTGAATTGTATTCTTACTTCGTCATCACACAGAAATGATAGGTCATAAAAATATTTATATATTAACAATTTGATGTACACATAGTTTGCATTACGCTTGATAAATCTATAAATTAGACTATGTTCTATAGACAAACGAGACATAATTACCAGGTTCCATGGCGGCTCTGCTTACCCCTGCTGCCTGCTTAAGAAAATAAGAAGCTGGTGGTTGGTGAATGACAAGTTCGTAGGAACGATCCGAATTAACTTTTACTCGTGTCGGTAAAGGTATTCCTTGCTTTATGTTAGCTGTACGCTCATTGAAGTCTTTACAAAATGCAGCTATATTGATATTGCGCTGAAGTAAATAAAAGACTAGGTTATGATTATACAATATTCATTTGGGAATTAATTTGCGTTAAAAGATACATACTTGACCTAACATAGGGCCTAATGGGGGCCCTGCAGCAGCCATACCAGCGGGAATATTGGTTCTTAATTTAGAAGAATGGTCAATTTTATCTGCAACCTTCTTCATTGACTTTAATCTAGCAACAGACTTGGACATGTTGAATTATGTCACTACCACTAGTAATGGAAATAGCTACTAACAATGGAAATAAATCTAAAACATACACACGAGAAATATCTTATTTTCCTATGTTAACGAAAACTCGAACAAAAAAATAATAAAATAAATGATAATCAACCATTTGACAGAATATTTTTGAGATTTAGGTTTTTTTTGTCACAGTTATAGGCTTGGTTACTAAGACTTTCAAGCCAAGTCTTGAAAAATATTCAAACTTGCATATACTTTATAGTTAACGGTAGTTTTCTAATTACAGCACTAGAGCGCATTATGTGACATAATGCTTAACGGTTAAAGTCGGTATACACGACAACGATAAATCGTAGCGATCTGACTGCGCAAACCGTTTGTGTAGTTAATCGAACGTCCATAGAGCGTACACACGACAACGATAACTGCGTCGATTTTCGTCCATCTATCGATCTATATCTATCGATAAAACTGCACAAACGGTTTACGCAGTTAAATCGCTACGATATATCGTTGTCGTGTATACCGACCATTAATGTTTCAACTACAGCAATGCTTCGCACAATCGAGCACTCCCAAAAGCAATGTTTTCGCGTATCACGCGTGCAATCGATACCAAATCAGTGACAGAAAATTAACAAGTGTTTTTTCTTTAAGTTGGCTTTGATCGAAATGTTTTATTTATATATTATCGTTATAATAGTAATATTATTTATTGTTGAAAAAAATTTTAAAGCTTTCGTTTCGTTGTAGTTTTTTCGAAATAATTAAAGTTAATTCAAACTATGTTAAAAAAATAAATATAAGTATTGGATGAAGGTACAAACATTGATTTTTTTTTATAAGATCTAATAGGGCGTCTACATGTTGGCCGAGTGCAGGCGAGCGATGGCGAACGCCAACGTGTGTACACCCGATTTGCCTTAGTTGGCCAACGCTCGCCTAGTTGGCCGAGTGAATACAAGCGCCAACGTGTGGACAGCTGATTCGTATTCACTCGCCGTCGCTCGTGATCACTTACCTCACTTCGCCTCGGTGTCGGTTTTTGTGCACAAATCAAAGACACTCGTCTACGCTCGGCCAATGCCGTCTACACGTTGGCCGAGTCGTCATTATACGGTTGACATCCATCACGGTTAGACGTGTTTAATGTGATATTGTCGCTCAATATAAATTATTATATTTTCAAATTTGCATCACTACATCTAGATATGCGACGTAAATAATTAGAGCTAAGTCACCCTATATGTTACCTATAGTATCAAAATGTATCTTCATCATCATTTTAGCTAATATACGTCCTACTGTTGGGCTCGAGCTTCCTCCACAATAGGCGGGAAACTGACCTTAGTATTCCATGCTAGTCAGACAGGTTGGTATAGGGTTTTATTTCGAGGTTTCCTTCTCTTGCATATATGTTATATGCTTATATGCGTATTATATACCTTAATCGTCTTTTACGACATTCACAGACAAGATAGGGACTAGTGAATTTTTTTCTTACTCCGTCACCACACGGATATATCTTACACTGTTCTGTGAATGCTCAGTATCAACCACCTTCTTTTTTTCCCACTTTACTGCGGTATACACTGAGATAATAGTTATATACGCTCATTAAATAAATAGTCGAAGCTGCAGCAACGTTAATGTCAACGTCCGTAGTGTTTCAGTGCACAATGAACACTGACCGAGGCCAACGTGCAGACTCTTCTACAAACGCTAGTCTACGTTGGCCACTCGCGTTGGCGTTCGCCGCACTCGGCCAACGTGTAGACGCTAGCACTCGCCTTGTACCTATTTGCCGACGCTCGCGTTGGCCTAGGCTCGGCCAACGTCTGTATGGGCTATAAGATGATTCAATTAAAAAGTATATAGTTCTTTTAGAACTCATATAAAAAAATTACTCAAAACAAAAAAAGGTTAGTGAAATAATCAAAATCCAAATTACTTAAAATAACCGTAAATAGTTTTCAACCAATTATTATATATACTTTATTTACACATTAATGAGGTTATTGCTAAATCTATGAATTTTTTTTTTCTACCCTAAACTCATTAAAATTCTCATTTCAAATGTACCAGCACTCTGCTGGTACATTTGAAAACTAATTCACGTTTCAATTAAGCATCAGCATAATTCTGAGTCATTTGAGTTCATCACTGAGTCGCATTATGCGCTGTAATTGGAAAACTACCAACATAACTATACTCTTTGATCACAAACTGGAAATAAAAGTTTAACATTCATCATGTATCTCATCAATAATACTCGGAATAAGGATAAATTAGTTGTACATAGTACTCGTCTTCAACGAGTTAACAGATCCTTCTTGGGCAATGTATACGCTTCTACAACAAATTACCTATTAATAAGTTCAAAAAAGCAATTAAGAGTAGATTTTGTAGAAAAGGTTATTATAAAATCTCGGATTATCTTGATGATAATACAGACTGGTTATGAGCAGCTCCTCATTTCAGGCATTTTCTCATTATTTCAAAAGGTGTTACACACATGTTTATTCAGTTGTTGTTACTATAATTGTAAAGCGTAGCGTGTTTTGCCAAACGAATTTGTTATTTAATTTGTGTTTTATGTTTGTGGCACATGGTATTGGTCATGCTCACTGAAGGATCTGCTTGCGGTAGCTACGAGCAGCGGGTCACTCCCTTCCCTCCATTGTGGTTGAGGGGAATAATGGCTGCTCTAGTTGTTAACTCGTGATCAGGTGCCGCTTGCGGGATCTGGTCCAGCCATGGTACTTTTTCGTTATATTTAATAACTATATTGTATGATGGTTCGAAAGGCACTGGAACTATTAATAGACGTGTTGTTGTATATTATTTTATTTAAAAAAAATTGTAAATGAATAAAAAAGAAGAAAATCCCACTGAGTTTCTTGCCGGATCTTCTCAGAGCGGTCGCGTTCTGATCCGGTAGTAATTTAAGGTAAAATGTAAAAAAAATGACCATATGTAAGTGCCCCCGCGGGGTTTATCCTTACTAATATTATAAATGCGAAAGTAAGGATGTTTGTTTGTTTGTTTGTTACGCTTTCACGCTTAAACCGCTGAACCGATTTCAAAAATTCTTTCACCATTGGAAAGCTTATATAACTTATAGTTATAATATCAGGGAGTAACATAGGCTATATTTTATCCCAGTATTCCCACGGGAACGGGAACTACGCAGATAAGGCGACTGAAACCGAAGCGAAGCGAGGGCGGGTTGCTAGTACATAATAAAGGATTTGAATTTGAATTTGAAACCATATACTACATAGCAATCCGTAGATTTATGATGTTAGCAATAAATTTTAAAATTTTAAAAATGTTTAGCTAACTACTAGGTGAGCTATTTCATAGGCCAATCGAAAATTCGTTTCAAAACTCATCTGTTAAAAGACCTATGAAATTGTATTATTTAAATGTGTGCTGTGAAATAGTATAATTTAAATGTGTGCTCTGAAATAGCATTATTTAAATACTATGAGCATGTGTATTTACAATATTACCGCTGAGATGTCTTCAGGCTCTTAAACTGGACTGGACCAGACTCGGCATCAACATCAACGGCGAATACATCACTCATCTTCGATTTGCAGACAATATCGATTTTATAACAGAATCCGTGGAAGACCTTTGTTGAGTCATGCAACTCAACACGACTGGACCACGGTGGGGAACGCGGTGAGGGGGCGCCGGCAGCGGCTCGTCGTGCGCCGCCTCGAGCCGTCGACATACCAACATTAAGCTTACATACATTGTAACGCGCGCGCATATTACACATTTACTTTTCTTTCTACATTCTATAATACTTGCCGTAGTTGCGACAACCATTGTTAACCGTTCAATAGATTCTTTTAAATTATATTTATATACAGTCCACGACTTTTATTCCGCCTACCAGCTAAGGAATCACCCCAATATATATGGTCCTTCAACCATCAAATTTGAACAGCAGAAGAAAAGAAGCTATTGGAAAGCTTAACTTTGGCAGCAAGTCGTCTTCATCTCGTTCTTCACTTCTTTTGTGAATATAAAGCCGTCATTTGCACATCGACAAAGCGGTCACAAGAAGAGGAATCGAGTTTGTGGCACAAGAAAGAACATTTCAGCCGATCCACTTCTGATGAGTGTCGTCGTGTCTTGAGGTCATCCAGCAGGAATCTCCACGTCATCGGCATCTATCAGCATCAGTGGTTTGCAGCAATAACAGTGAGATCGTTAAATTAATTCCTAGATTTCATCTAATCATACCCATCCTAATGGTCATTCATTGCTTAATTCATAGCCTTATTCATTATTATCATCCCATAAGCGATATTTCAAAACCATATTTTTTTTTATAAAATTTTCATGTAGGTATTTAATTAATAAAAGTAGTCAGCTTATTTTAGTCTTGAATTTTGCCTTTTGCGTGTCATCTCGTCTCTTCTTATCTTCTTCTTCACTCAATTTGTAGTTATTAGTCTTTTTCATATACATATACAATCATTTTTTCATAGTTTTTTGCGTATACATTATTTATTTATTTTTTACAAAAGCGCCTATGCTAAAATTAATGCAATATTTGCTTTAAAGTTAAACAGGCGTTTCATTAATTACCATAATAGATATACCTTTTACAAGTTTATTTACGCATTATTATCAAGCTTTCTCCTTCATATCTTAAATCTAGCTACCTTGCTTACAACATGACTGACGCTAAAGCCTTGATTAAAAAACGAGCTTCATTTAAAGCTAAGCTTACACAATTTGCTAGCTATATAAATGTAAACAATACTTGTGAGAAATTAAGTGATACACAAATCATCGAAATTGAGTATCGGCTTAATATATTTGAAAGTTTATATGAGAAATATGACGTTTTACAGAGCGACCTGGAAGCACTAGTGGACGATCCCAGCTAGCAATACGCGGAACGCGAAGAATTTGAGAAACAGTATTACTGCTTGGTGGCTACCGCGCGTCAGTTGATTAACAGTGCACGCAGTCAGCATGTGGGAGATTCACATTCCGAGGTTGTATCTGGTACTAGCCACACAAATAAACACAATTCCATTCGTTTGCCTAAAATTGATCTTCCTAAATTTTCTGGTAGCTATCATGATTGGTTAGAGTTTAGAGATACATTCTCATCTATTATTCATTGTAACGACAGTATTGATAAAATTAATAAATTACATTATCTGCGCGCCTCTTTAAAGGGTAGTGCTTCTCTTATTATAGATAATCTTGACTTTAAATCTGATAACTACGACGCTGCTTGGAAGTTACTTTGTGAGAGATACGACAATAAAAGGTTGCTCGTTAATAATCATGTGCAGGCACTCTTTAACGTCAAACCCGTTAACAAGGAATCGAGTAAGTCATTACGTTACATTATTGACACGACAAACAAAAACCTTAGAGCCTTGTCAACACTTGATCAACCTGTACAATATTGGGATACCCTTATTATATACATAATGGCTAACAAGTTAGACGAAATTACTAATCGTGAGTGGGAGGAACATAGAAATACACTATCTGAGCCCCCATCATTGGCTATCTTTGTTGACTTTCTCAGTAATAGGGCTGACTTGTTAGAAACACTTGAGGAAGTCAAGACAACTTCAAAATTTAGCAGCGAAAGTTACAGCAAAAAGGATAACAGTAAATTTAATAAAAGTTTTATTTCATCTCATGCAAAATCTAAAACTTTAAGGTGTCCGATGTGCCAAGAGGACCATTCTGTCTTTTCTTGTGAAAGGTTTAGATCCCTTGCAGTCCAGGAGCGTCTCCAAAAGGCTTACACTTTTAATATTTGTCTTAACTGTTTGAGACCAGGTCATGAACCTCTTACATGTAGACTAGGACATTGTAAATATTGCAATGAGAAGCACAATACATTATTACATATTGACAGTGATGATGACAGTTTTAAAGCAAAAAATGTAGCATTAGCAGCTAATCATGGTTCTACACCACGAACTATTTTACTTTCCACAGCACTTGTGCAGGTGATGGACTCAAAGGGCAATTGTCATGCTGCGTGAGTCTTGCTGGATAGTGGCAGTACAGCAAACTTCGTATCGGAAGACTTTATTAGTAGGCTTAGTCTTTCCACCTATAATGTCAAATCGAAGGTAATGGGTATTAATCATCACTCTTCTTATTGTTCACAAGGTTGCACAATCTCCTTTAAATCATTTAATAGTGATTATAAAACCGATATAGATTGTTTTGTCTTGCCGATTATATTCCATCTTATATCGATATTCTAGTCAGTGCAGAAATTTTCTGGGATGTCGTAGGCGCGAATCGTATAGCACTAGGAAAAAATAAGCCAACTTTATTTCAGTCGAAGTTAGGTTGGCTCATTTCTGGTGCATATCATGGCTCAAACTCATCGTCTAATCAATGTATGTATATTGATAATACAGAAGAAAACCTATCACGGTTCTGGCAAATAGACTCAGTGGAGTCGCAACATGAGTTGACTTCTGAAGAGCGGGCTTGTGAACGACTGTTTATAGATACCACTGTTCGTAATGCGGATGGACGATTTATAGTAAAAATTCCTCTCAAGGAGTCATCTAAAGTACTAGGTGATTCCTATATGATGGCTAAACGTAGATTTTTTTCTCTGGAGCGTCACTTTTCCACAGATCCACATTTTAAAAGGATGTATGTCAATTTTATGAATGAATACATAGAGTTAGGGCATATGTCTTCAATCATGATACTCCTAGTTTCACACATTCATATTTTCTGCCTCATCACGGTGTTTTGAAAAGGTCGAGCACTACTACAAAGTTACGTGTAGTATTTGATGCTTCGGCTCTCACGACATCAGGCAAATCTCTCAACGATATCCAAATGGTCGGTCCGTCTCTACAAGATGATCTGCTATCCATCTTACTTCGATTCCGTCAACATAAGATAGCTGTCACTGCGGATATCGAAAAGATGTACCGACAGACACTAGTTGATGTTGCACACAGACCTCTACAGCAAATTCTTTGGAGAGAGGATCCCAAGAATCAGCTAAGGTCTTACACATTAAACACACTTACATATGGTACTGCATCGGCCCCATATTTAGCAACTAGATGCCTGATTCAATTATCCAAGGAGTGTGCTCCAGCAGTGTGCTTTACCATAGCTCATGATTTTTATGTGGATGATTATCTATCTGGCGATTCTACTCTCACAGGAACGATAGATAAGTGTCGTCAAGTTCTTGATGTCCTCCAGTCTGCAAAACTTAATCTTTGTAAATGGCGATCAAACTCGTCTGAAGTTTTGCAGGCTCTTACCAGTGACGTCAAGGTTTCAGACTTAGTTGAGCTACATGACAGAAATGAAATGTCGAAGACTCTAGGAATTAACTGGAGAGATTCGACTGATACATTTAAATTTTCTATAAATTTAACTGCCACAAGTAAAGCTACAAAACGTCAAATTTTGTCGATCATAGCCCAAATTTTTGATCCAATTGGATTAGTTGTTCCTTGTATTGTGGAGGCAAAAATAATTATGCAACAGCTTTGGCTTGCTAAATGCTCTTGGGACGAAGCTGTTCCTGAGGAGATCCAGCATGCTTGGGCTGCTTTTCAAAACACTCTACCCCTTTTAAATGACTTTGAAATACCGCGATGGGTGTCAACTGAATCAGCATCTTCTTTACAATTGCATGTTTTTACTGACGCATCTGAGAAGGCTTATGGTGCATGTATCTATGTACGTAGCGTATGCAAGAATGGCAAGGTTTGTGTTCGCTTGCTCACTGCTAAGAGTAAGGTGGGACCTATCAAGCCAATTACTATGCCACGACTCGAACTTTGTGCGGCACTGTTAGGCAGTCGGCTTTATCTTAAGGTCCGTCAATCACTTACCTTGCACATTCATGAGTCATTTTTTTGGTGCGACTCTACTATTGTGTTGGGTTGGTTGGCTACAACACCGACACAGTTAAAGACCTTTGTACGTCATCGCGTATCTGAAATTCAAGACTGACAAGACAAGAATGTTCTGAAGACTGACAAGACAAGAATGTTCATGGCGCTACATTCCGTCAATTGAAAATCCCGCAGACCTCGTTTCACGCGGACTTAGAGCTGATAAGTTATTATCTTCTTCTTTATGTTGGTCGGGCCCAACATGTTTACAAAACGAATGGTCTTCTTGGCCTTCCTTTCCTGAATATTCAAAAAATGATATATTAGAATCTATAGAAACTGTGGCTATTCATAATGTTAACACTCTAGATTACGTTCATGATTCGATTTCATTACTGTTTAAAAAATATTCAAATTTTAATAAACTGCATCGTGTAGTAGCATATATAATACGATTTATAAATAAGTGTCGTAAACAGTCCGTAGAAAATGGTTCCCTCACAAACATAGAGTTGACTACTTCAGCGAATGTTTTACTCAAATTAAGTCAACGAGAATCATTTCCTGAAGAATACAGTTTATTAATATCAGGTAAACAATTGCCACCAAAAAACAAACTTTTATCTTTATCACCCTTTCTTGATAAATCAACAAATTTAATTCGCGTGGGAGGCCGTCTTAATAATTCATTTTACGACTACAACGTAAAACACCCTATTCTTATATCTAGCTCTCATGTTATTTGTATTCTAATATTCAGCATGTATCATCTTCGTCTTATGCATCCTGGGCCTCAGCTTCTACTCGCCACAATTCGTCATCATTATTATCCCATTGGTGGTAAAAAAATAGCTAAAGAGATTCCACATCAGTGCGTAAAATGCTGTAGAATCAAGGCCAGTATTGTGCAACCTATAATGGGAAACCTTCCAAAGCAACGCTTACACTTAGAATTTCTATTTTTAGATACAGATATTGACTACGCTGGACCTATCATGATAGCAGACCGTAAGGGCAGAGGATGTAGGCTCATTAAGTGTTTCATTTGCGTTTTTGTGTGTTTAGCTACTAGAGCCATCCATCTCGAACTTGTATCTGATCTTACAAAGGAAGCTTTTCTAGCTAGTTTAAATCGCTTTATTGCTCGCAGGGGAAACCACGTAATATATTTTCAGATAATGGTACCACATTTGTTGGAGCATTTAATGAATTATCTCATCTGCTTAAACAAAACTTCGATTTTAGTAATATTGATCCAGGTATCAACTTTTCTTTTATACCAGCGTACACTCCACACTTTGGCGGACTTTGGGAATCTGCAGTGAAGTCTACTAAGCATCACCTTAGACGTATTTTAGGTTTAGCAAACTTAACGTTTGAAGAGATGGCCACATGCTTGATACAGGTAGAAGCTATTTTAAATTCGCGACCTTTAACACCCATATCCAGTGATCCTGATGATCTAACTCCCTTGACTCCAGCTCATTTTCTTATTGGACGATTTCTAATTTTGCTACCACATCCACAGATAGAGAATGTCAGTGTGACCAGCCTACAACGTTTTCGACGTATAGAATACCTTAAACAGCATTTCTGGGCTCGTTTCTCTGATGAATATGTTCTATGGCTACAGGAGAAAACCAAATGGCGCCGTTCTTCAGGGGAGCTCAAAGAAGGATCTCTTGACGTTATCAAGGACAAAGGTTTGCCACCTTTATTGTGGCTCCTTGGACGTATCGTTCGCGTGCTGCCTGGTGGAGACGGAATCGCAAGAGTCGTCGATATACGTACGCGCAAGGGTGTCATTAGGCGAGCCTTTAATACAATTTGTCCTCTTCCAGTCACTGCTGTTGAAGATTCTTCAACGGGGGGAGTATGTTGAGTCATGCAACTCAACACGACTGGACCACGGCGGGGAACGCGGTGAGGGGGCGCCGGCAGCGGCTCGTCGCGCGCCGCGTCGAGCCGTCGACGTACCAACATTAAGCTTACATACATTGTAACGCGCGCGCATATTACACATTTACTTTGCTTTCAACATTCTATAATACTTGCCGTAGTTGCGACAACCATTGTTAACCGTTCAATAGATTCTTTTAAATTATATTTATACAGGGTATTTTTTCAAAGGGTGCACAAATTTGCACAGGAGGTTCAGAATCGATAGTATAATTGATTATTGAAATAAAAACATATGCTTTTTTTTCAAAAAAATATCCATTTTACATTTTATGCATTCCCAAAAAAATCAAACTTGTTGATATTGCGTAGCCATTCATAAATTTTATAATTACGCCACGCACGCACACAAAGATAAATCTAAGACATCGTTATAAATCGTTACGTCATATCGTATGATTACCTATAGGTACATTCCCTCGCCAGTGCTTTGCAACCGCCCGCGCCCTCACCCCCGAACACACGCCGCACGCGCTACGTCGTTTGTCAGTTGTCAGTTTCAGTTGACGTTTGACCGTGACTTAATTACGAGTGCGTATTGCTTATCTTTTACTACTTATCTTCTACAATGACGACACAAGATCAAATAACATATTCAAACCGCAAGTATTATGAGATGGTACGGTGCTACATATTAAGTGCTGAAAGTCTACGTGAAGCTCAAAGACTTTACGAGAGTGACTCTTTACCGCGTTCACAGCGACAAGGTATTAACTCGAGAGTACCTAATTTGAGGACGATTTTAGCAGCCAACCAAAGGTTATTGGATTTTGGGCAGTTCACTACACCGGGGCATGCAACATCTCGAGGAGGTACTGCTGCGATTACCCCGGCAGTCGAGAATGCTGTAATCGATGAACGGGACCCTCGTGCTTCATTACTACTAACTAATGACGCAGCTCGACAATTCGGCGTAAGCCATCATTACGTGTGGAAGCTGCTAAATTCCTTAGGATACCACCCGTATCATTATCAACGCGTTCAAGTACTGCATGAAAATGATGGATCGTTGCGAATTCAATTTAGTGGTTATTGGCAAACATCGACTCCGCTAACATTCTCTGGACTGACGAAGCCTTATTTACACGAATAGGACTTTATAATAGTCGTAACGAACATTATTGGGCAGTGAGCAATCCTCACGTAATCAAAGACAGTTACCATCAAGTGCGATTTAGTGTTAATGTTTGGGCTGGGATCATTAATAACGTTATCGTGGGTCCGTACTTTATTGTCGACCAATTGACTGGCGGTAACTATTTGGATATGGTGCAAAGTGTAATTCCTGATTTATTAGATGACGTGCCCCTGGGACTGTTAAACAACCTACACTATCAACATGACGGCGCACCGTCTCATTATTCAAGTGGTGTGCGTAATTATTTAAATAGTGAATATGGTGATAGATGGATAGGACGCGGCGGTCCGATACCGTGGCCTCCAAGGTCACCAGATCTTACCCCGTTAGACTTTTATTTGTGGGGAGAGATTAAGAGACGGGTGTACGTAGAAGAAGCGCGAAGTTATGAAGACCTTCGTAATAAAATAATCACTGCATTTAGTGAAGTGAAAAGTGCTCGGACACAAATGAATTTAAAAAACAATTTAATCAAACGTGCCCGGCTTTGTATTGAGAGGACCGGCCTACATTTTGAACAATTATTAAAATATCAGTAATAGAGTTTTTTCACGGACCCGAATGAATAGATAAGTTTAATTGTTGTTGATTCCACTTTTTAAATACGCTTTAATAAATACGAACATTATTATGTGACTTTAATAAACTAGTATTTTATTGTATCTGTTTATTACGACGATCCTTAAGCCCGTTTGATGTTTGGATAGAGAAAAATTGTGTAAGGATGTTATTTAATATTGTATTCCTGCAACATAATAAGTAAAAGAGTGAGAGGAATGATTGAGTGCACTAGGGTGTTAGAAAGAGAGCGAACAGGATCAGCGAAGTATGGGATGTTATGAGTAGTGCGAAAAAGATGAATAGATGCGAAAACGTGCATGGGGGAAAGTGTTGGTTGATTAAGATTATGTTAGAGAGGATAGACTAAGCAATATGTATGGGTGTAAGTGAAATAGAAAATAAACACCAATTAGAGAAAACGTTTCAACCATTCACTTGAAATCGTAAACTTATTACCTATAATACAATTTTTGTTAGTAATATGTTGTATTAGTGTGCGTTTACGCTACTTGTCGTTCTCAATGGCTGGAAATAGGGTGGTTAAAAGTCACGAACATTCTTAGATATTTTCAAATCAAAATAATTAATTAATTACTAGTGATTTTAAACATTTTACATTTTATATATCATTTTATTTATATCTAGAATATAATAAAAAAAATTGTGCACTCTTTGAAAAAATACCCTGTATACAGTCCACGGCTTTTATTCCGCCTACCAGCTAAGGAATCACCCCAATAACCTTTGAACCATATTCAATGACCTCACCAACTTCACCAAGGTATCCCAACTAGTGGGTCTACGAATGAACATGGACAAGATGAAAGTCATGTCAAATGCCCGTGTCGTTCCTATAACGGTCCTAGTTGACAATGCGATTCTCGAAGCTATCAATCATTACGTTTACCTTGGACAAACAGTCCAGTTAAGTAAATCCAATTTTAAGAAAAATTCAACCAACGAATTCATCTCGGCTGGGCAGCGTTCAAGCAACTCAAGAGGATCTTCTCATCCAAGATACCGCAGTATCTGAAAATGCAGGTCTATGGCCAGTGTGTGTTACCAGTGATGACTTACAGCACGGCAATGTGGTCCTTATATGTAGGCCTCATATCTAAGCTCAAGGTCACTCAGCGTGCTTTGGAGCGGGCTATGCTTGGGATTTCTTTGCGAGATGGAATCGGAAATATAGAAACCCATAGCAAAACGGGTATAACCAGCATACCACAAAGAATTAGTGCACTGAAATGGCAACCACTGGGGAGGAAATGTTCTTAAGTGGCGATCACGTATCGCATGACATAGTTTAGAACGCCTCTGCTCTTGGTGGAATGACGACCTGGTATACATTACTGGCCTTCGTTGAATACAGTCAGCACAGGACCGCACTTTGTACTGAAACATAAGGGACAGGATGAATGATGATAATGATGGTATAACAATAAAAATATATAATATTTTTATTATTATACAAATATATTTATTATTATAGATGGACCGATTATTATAGATGGACCGATTATTATAGATGGACCGATTATTATAGATGGACTGATTATTATAGATGAACCGGTGAAAGTTGCTGGGCGTCGTTGGATGCAGGCGGCACAGAACCGCACTTTGCTGCGTAACATGAGGGAGGCCTACGTCCAGCAATGGACGGCGCTAAGTTGAAATGATGATGATAATATTTCTTACAGAATAATATAATTTTATTGATTAAAGCATATTTCACAAGTAACTTAATAGTGCACATCAGTGTTTACACCGTAAGCCACCAGCTTCGACGTTATGTAACACGTGAATATTAACCACGTCTAACTTCTATTTACTAAACTCTCAAATATTTTGAATAGGATAGTGTCTGAAAACATCGTCGTCACCCTCCTCTTATGCCAATTACTTGAGGTCAACACAATATTTTCTCTTCTTTTACACAAACCTATCCAGATGTCATGCTGCGTCTATAACATATTCCCCTTTAATCTATGCTTCACGTAATCCATTTTTTCTTCTGTCATATCGTCTCATCACATGTCCATACCACGTCAGACATTCATTCTTTTACTTTGGCGTCATTGGCAAATCTTTTAAACTTTCTCTTATACGTTGGATAGCAGACCTAAATAGACCTGAAAACATTATACAATAAAATATGCCATTCTAGGAAAATAAATAAATTTTTGTTTAAATAATTACGCACCTGTGTATTTTATTATTAAAGAAGTTTGTTTAAGTGCATCATAAGCATAAGCTTATGATGCACTTAAACAAACTCCATAAAGTGAAAAGAATAAATACTCTTTGTGCAAAGATGCGACTTGGCTTAATAGCCTTTATTCCTTTGCTGTTCAAACCAAACTGAAAAAGAAAATTACCAAAAAAAAAGATCTGTAGTGTTGTCAATTGTCATTCTGTCATTAGTTTGTCAAATTTGTCACTATATGCTTACTGTCTTCTTTGTGATAAAAAAATAGTAATTTATAATTATATTTATCATTAAATTTTTCTACGTAATTACAAATTGTATCGGTTTATTTAGGTCTATCTAAACAGGATGACGTAAATACACAAGTGTAAATTATTATAATTAATTAACTTATAATGCTTGTAAGTGGTAAATAAGAAATATATACATTATGTGGTCATTTTTCTCTCGGGATCCAACGAAAGATTTCCCTTACGAAGTTGGGGATCCTGTGCTAGGTTTAGAAGATAGAAGTGTTTGGACCCTACACAAAGGAAAAAAGAG
This sequence comes from Lymantria dispar, assembly GCA_032191425.1. Classification (NCBI taxonomy): domain Eukaryota; kingdom Metazoa; phylum Arthropoda; class Insecta; order Lepidoptera; family Erebidae; genus Lymantria; species Lymantria dispar. The sequence continues at coordinate 16,450,482 of CM063459.1, forward strand.
AGGCACGCAAGATGAAGTGTCCATATTTCTATTCGATGTTCAAAAGAATTCGGAGACCCTTTTCGATATAGCCAAAGCCTCGCTAAAAAAATTAAAAACCATGAGGCACCCTAGCCTTTTACATTATTTAGATAGCTGTGAAACTGAGAAATTTTTATATGTAGCTACTGAGTATGTAAAGCCTTTATCTACGCATATAGAAGATACGAAACTGGAAGGCCCACAACGGGAATTATTCCTCGCATGGGGTATATTTCAAATTACTGTGAGTATCTTTTTATCCCTATGATGGAAAGAGTTTTGTTATAAAAATTTGTTCTAATTTAGCTGCAATATTTCAGAGAGCATTATCGTTTTTAAACAATGATGGTAACATGAGGCACAATAATGTATGCCTGTATTCAGTGTTTGTTACTTTAGCTGGCGAATGGAAACTAGGAGGTTTTGAATTCCTGACATCACAAGGACAGGAAAACAGTAACCCTATACCTATAAAAATATTGCCAGCTCTTGAAATATATGATCCACCTGAGAAGAAAGATGCTACTAAGTTAAAAGCAGTTACAAAATGGTAAGTCAACACAGTTTAATCATCATTATCTCAGCTAAGCTCATTATCAGCAGCTCCTCCATAATGGAAGGGAAGTTCACCTACTATATCGCGCTGGTTAGACGGCTTGGCATAGGGTTATATATCGAGTTTTCCTTCTCTTTTGCACAGATGTTTTTCGCATATCATATCTGTTAGTCATCTTTTACGACATCCACAGGCAAAGGAGAGGGTGGTGAATTGTATTCTTATTCTGTCACCACACGGAAAAGTTTAATATGCAAAATGAAAATTAGGTGGCTGATCTATATGTTGCACAAAATATTAACATTGTCATTCAATGTGGTAATGTGACTTGCCTTTTGGGCATATTACAGGTTGATAATGAATCTGAGGAAATTTTTGATATCTATTTTTATTGCCTTCTTCTTTTTGTAAATATTTTAATTGCTTATTCTACTGCCACAATAAAATTAAAAATTATGTTTTTAATTATGTACTCAAGGTTAATGATTTGAATGAATAAAATGAATAAGTATTTAATATGAATATTATATAATGAATAAGTATTGTTAAGATATTTTTTTTATTACTGTAGGGATTATGTTTCTATGTGCTTCTTTCTAGTTGTTTCAATATAAATTAACACATTGTACCTGGCTGTACAAAATTTTGTGAAAGAGAAAGCTTAGGTGTTATTATAAGAACCTTATTTCACCTACAAATCAACTGTTTTATGAAAAAAGAAATGAAAATGTTTAAAATGGGTGGAGGAAAGTTAACCGATTATACCCTGTTCAGATGGGTTGATATAAGATTTTATTTCCAGTTTTCCTTCTTTTGCTTAGAAATTAGATGCATGTTATTATATCTTTTATGTCTTTTATGACACTCATGGCCCAGATGGGTGGTTTCTTTGCTACTATAATAATATATAAATAATAAATTACTAATACTCTACAATTACTAAAACTCTAGAGGTTAAATACTTATATAGATTAAACATGATATTTTTTTAAATATAACAAATATATAGAAACATACATATTTTGTTCACAGTTCATCTGACATGTGGGGACTTGGTTGTTTGATTTGGGAGGCATATAATGGACCACTAAAGAATCAGCCTGCTCTGAAAACAGTAGATAATATTCCAAAACAATTGTGCACTTTATATTGTGAACTAGTCAGTGCAAACCCTGCTTCTAGACCTAACCCTGCTGATATTATTACAAGGTAAATATGATTTGAAGCTATTTTTAGTGAGAAATATGTTTATACAAACACAAGAAAGGTATATATTTTGTAAAATATCCATTAATATATATAGATATAATATAGCACAAATAATTAGCACGCCTGAAGTGGCAATGGGCAGGCCACATCATTTGACGAACCAACAACTGCTGGGGAAGAAAGGTTCTCGAGTGGTGACCACATATCGGACGATGCAGTGTAGGATGCAACTAGGTGGACCGATGACCTGGTGAAAGTTAGTCCGAAATGATGATATATAAATACAGTGGATTTAATTAATAACGATCTCGGTTGTAACAACTTTTCGGTTATAGCGACGTCGAACTTGCGTCCCTAGAATTTAAAGCATACTTTCGTAGGAAATTCATTCGGTAATAGCGACTCCGGATTTAACGCTTAATTCGTGTATACCGACTTGTTTTATGAATTATTTGGGACAGATTCCTAGAAATCCCTTGCAGATGTTGCGACTGAGTCGGCAAAGGCACAAAGTCTCATTCATAAGCTTTAACTATTAAGCTTTCTTATCCTTTGTTTATATTCGCAGATGGTCAAATGCTTTGTTTGTGTGTAGGGTTATCCTTTGTTTACATTTACAGATGGTCAAATGCTTTGTTTGTGTGTAGCGATACTTAGCATGTGCGCAAAGTTAAAATTATGAATCAGTTGCGTAGCTATTTTCAGTGAGTGAATAGTGTTTCTTAAACTTGTGAAAATGGCTCCTAGACGTACATTTACTGGGACGTCGAGAGGGGAGAGTACCCGAAAGGGTATTCCGTCGGGCCAACCACTGAAGAGGAGGAACTCGGCACTGGTGGTTGGCCCAACGACAAAGGCGACGTGGGTACGGGTGGGTTATGGGCCCGCACGCTATCCTTTCGTCGCCCCGGACGGAATAGACCCCGTGTGCGCTTACCATAACCCACCCATAAAAAAAGAAGAAGTACATTTATTGCTAAAGAAAAACTGATTTCGGATATAGAGACCTCCGGTTATAGCGACGACATTAAAGTGGTCCCTCCGCCGTCGTTATAACCGAAATACACTGTATGTATATTTTTTTGACTACACACTGCACTAAAATAATAAACCTTGTGTTGTGGGAAATTTTACAAATATATAATTTAGTGGACGCAAATTACACCCAGATTCACAACAATAATTTTGTGTATTGCACGTGCAATACACAAAATTGAACTGTAAAAATTGAAATCACGACCTCGACGCAGTAGGGCCAGTATTTTAACTACTATGTCACCTTTGCAGCCAATTAATGCACATGATTTAGTAACTGAGAGAATGGTGAGTGCAGCGCTACATTCTTTCATTTGCTTAAATGGGAGGCTTTCCAATATGGCAAAATTTTAGATGAAATTGAACTCTTGCTTTGAGTTTTCTAAAGAAACTAACCCAGACAAGTAGGAATAATTTATACTTATACAAGCATTCACCTTTGTGAAAAAGGTTAATTATGGTCATAGCCTGCCAAAATAATATTAATATGTATTAGTTACCCTGGCAATGGAATAAAATACTTAATTTTCATTTCAGGTGTAGAAAAATAGGTGGATATTTCAAAAATGATCTTATAGATACAATGTTGTTTCTTGAAGAAATACAAATCAAGGATAAAATAGAAAAGGGTAAATTCTTTTCTACACTCAGTTCTTATCTGGATAACTTTCCAAAAGCTGTGTGTGTTCATAAAATTCTACCACAGCTGTTGACAGCTTTTCATTATGGAGATGCTGGCTCGGCTGTTTTAGCACCCATGTTTAAGGTGAGTTCAGATTTTTATAAATCCTCATCCTCCTCACGGCTTGTATTAGTCTCGTTGCTGGACTCGAGCTCCCTCAACAATTAGAGGAGGGAAATTGATCTACTATGCCATGCTAGGAGGGCGGATTGGCATAGAGCTTTATTTCAAGTTATCCTTCACTTGCTTAAATGTTATTTGCATATTGTAATCCCTTAGTCGTCTTTTACAGCACCCACGGGCAGGAAAGGGGATGGCAAATTATATTCTTACTCTGTCAGCACTCAATTTCTTTTTTTATAAATATTATGCATATATAAATAAGTGTTATGTGTTTTATAGTTATTTTTTGCCGTCAAGAACTAAACATTTTTCCAACAAAGTCAAGAAATTAGTTCTGTTTATCCAATCAACAGACAGGGAGCGATATACAATATGTTGTATTAATTAAATCTTAACTAAATATGTACTATGACTTACAAGATGACATATATTTCAAGTAATAATCTTAAACTATAAAAGAATTTAATTTATGGATTTTTTTTTTGAGTTCTGGAGGAGTGCCAATGGATAAATTAAGTCTGAATTGTAAACATACCACTTCCAATTTTTTTTTTTTGTTTTAGCTGGGTAAGTTATTAGACGAAGCAGAGTATCAGAAAGAAATAGTGCCCTGTGTAGTGAAATTGTTTGCTTCCAATGATCGAACGACGCGATCACGTTTACTACAGCAACTTGACCAGTTCATTATGCATTTACAAAATGCCACTGTGAGTATAATATCTGTTCACTCAAGCAATACGCCACTATTCCCGCAATACAGTATTCGTAAAACAGAGGTGTCGAGTTGTATTTTAAAGAAAACTAGCAACCCGAACTTCCCGCGCTTCGCTTTGGTTTCAACCGTTTTGCCCCGCATTTTAAATCTTCAATATCTTCTAAAATCTTACGATACGCAACCGCCGTCCATGAGACCTCGGTTTCGACTACCGCATCGGACAAAATTTTATAGTGGGTTTTTTTTTTTATTAAATTAGCCTAAGTTACTCCTTATGTAGACAGGGACCTGGTAGTAAAATATTATTATAATCGGTCCAGCTGTTTGGAAATTTACCCGCAACAAACAGACAGACAAAAATGATAACCTGGTTTTTAGACATAGGTATATGTGAATAGAATAGCAGTTATTGTCACATAATAACTAATTATTAAAATACATGTTTTTAATTTATTTTGACAATAGGGGAATGCTCAGCATTGTGCTGCATAGAAATTATGCAGAGCTGGTTTTCAGAAAACCCCTTTCCTCAAATATATAAGAAAGAAAAATAACAAAAAAAAGAGAAAAAAAAAAAGGAATAAAATAACTTACAATAAGAATGATAACAATATAAATAACATTAATGAATTGAATTATGAAGGATGTGCTTCTGTATGATGTGTTCGCTTTTTCATTTTTGTGTGTATGAGTGTTGAGTGTTTGTTTGCGTGTGTGAATGTGTGTATGTGTGTGCGTATGCGTGTATGTGGGCAGCGATTGACGTATGTATTTATTACAAATTTGTAGCTTATGTCATGTAATTATTCATCAATTTGTTATACAAATGTCGCATCAAATATTGTTTTATTTCGGTATAATAGTAGTAGTTTAATTTTTTTTTAAAGCTGTTAAAACTTATATTTTGTCTCAAAGGAGGAGGAATGTTATTCCATATAAATAAGCGTGTGAGCATGAAAAATCCTATTGTTGTGACGTTGCAAACAGACACTTCAGTTTTATTTATTTGTATAGAAAAGCGGCATCAACTTCGTTACTTAATGATGGTGAATCTAATGGTGAAATACCTGTGAGACCACGCCAAGACGAAAAAAATTCTGAACGCACCAGTTTCATTCTGTTCTTATCCAATTACTCAGTTTCGACGAAAAATATCCTCTTTTTCTTATGGACAAGGAGAAACCCTATCATATATCTTTATCCATTCTCTTTCTATCCATGTAATATTTCACATAGTGCCTCCATCTTTTCTTTAAGGTAAAGTCAGATCCTTTACCCCTTTCAACCTTCTTCTATAATCTTCAACCTTCTTCCTCAATCTTTCAACATTCATATTATATTTATTTATTTTTTATTAATAAGGTATTATCTGGTCACATCTCGCTTATGACTGAGGGGACGGTGTGCAGCCCCATAACCTGCCATATTGTATCTTTCTGGGTTGACTTTACCAGCGAGTCCTTAACATTGGCAACCTGCCCAGTTTACCCTTTCCGGTACCATCCCTCATGCCGGCAACATTGTTTATTGCTTCAACCTTCCGCGGTTATCCTCTCTTTGGGCTCAAGGCTATCCTAGTGGCATACTCGCCACAATTGCTATTGTAAATTCCCAGGAGTTCGATAATATGTGCGAGGGCGACCGACGTCCTAAGAGGGGCGTTAGAAAAAGAGGGTCCCCGAAAGGGTATCCCGCTGGGCTGGCCATGGACGACAAGGAACTCGGTACCGATGGTTGGCTCAATGGCGAAGGAGAGGGAATGCAGTGGGTTATGGGGCCACGCGCCGCCCTTCCATTACCCCGGACGGAGCGGACGACGTGTGCGCAGACCATAGCCCACTCAAAAAAAAAAGGAGTTAGACAGTGTTCGGCATGCCATGGTGTTACGATAATCTTCAATTCTCTAAACCTAATAGCGTGGCCGTTCAATGACGATTTCTTATGCTGACTGACTTAGTTTTATTTCCCACGAAGAACATTGGTTTATGCCTTAGAATAATAACGTATAGAAGGATAGTGTCAGTACTTCGAACTTTAAAAATTTGAATCTAAAAATACTAATGGCGGGCAGACGATTACACACGGACACACGGAAACCACTATACAAATTATGAAATCAAATTTTGTTTTTATTAACATAAATCGTCGAAATACTTTTAAAAGTAATGTTAAAAACCTTTTTATGTTTTTCAAATGTGTTGTGGCACCATTTGAATGCACAAGCCGTCATAATTACCTATTTATTTTTTAAGAGTTGCGTACGTACGTGCAGTACAATGACTTGTACATTACGGGACTGTTCCGGCGTAGGCTCCATTAGGCTCCAATTGACATGCCTCACTTTTTGTGCGTGAACTTACCTTCTATATGTTATTATTCTAAGGTTTATGCAATCCATAAATTATTGTTTAGAGACTACGTGCAATTTATTTTCTTGGTGAGCCCTGTGTAGAGTGTGTAGTAGTGAAATTTCATGGTGCGGGGATATCTTTAAAAAAATATATTAGAGTATGTTTTTAGGAGTGATCCTAATTCTTCTCATTCTTTGTCGAAATCGTATTTAATACTTGCAAAGTAATAGGTTCAGAATGAAATATTTCTAAAGTAAAAACTATACATATATGAAGATTATAAACGATTTTATAAATTGTCCTTAATTGAGTTCAATGACTGAACTATGTACTATCAACGATAATATTTTCTATGTCAATGCTTAAACTATTGTCATGTTTACGATGGTATGAATATAACGAAATTGTTCCACTATAGGGCATTAAATTTGAGTTTTTTCACATCGCACCGTGGCTGTAGCTACATTATTCTTGATCAACAAGAAACGTACGTCCGACTTCTTGTTAATTATTCCTCCAAATAAAATAATTCATTATTTTAGTACAAAAAGAAATCTACATTCTTTAATGTTTTTATTATTTCAAGCCTTTTATTAAATGTAATTAAATTAAAAAAAGTTTAAAAGATTCGCTAAGGCCGCCGGCTACCCGTTCATTCGTAGTTCGGATATGCGGATGTAAATACGACTACGATGGAATGGCTTTATCATTTGCTTGAATTAATTCTTAAATTAACTGGATATAGTTCCTAATGAACGGAATTAGCCTACTACACCACGTAAACCAGACCACTTGGCATAGGATCTTATTTATTTTTCATTTAACCGTTTACGCTAATCGTCTGCTATGTGTCACGATTAGAGCATTATCTTTTCTCTTTTGATGAGTCCTAATGATTGACGTTGATATGCTTATGGATGAATTAGGATTGTATATCATTAATTAAGCTACATTACGTCTGGCCTTTAATAACCCGATGGCTGTCTATACAAAAAAAAAACGAAGCTATTTAAACAGCTGTTAAGTAACTATATGGCAACTGTACTTTAAGAAATTAGGTGTTATATACAGGATGTATCAGGTTATGGGACAACTGGTCAAAGGAGAGCTAGGCAATGGTGGTAGGAACCCATGAAAAAAAAAAATTAAGTAAAAATATCGATTCGTTAATGAATTAGAGATATGTAAAGTTTTCAATTTTGTCATCGCTTTTTCGTGTAAATCTGATTGAAATGTATAGTCAATGATACTTAATCTGCAACATATTTATACTTTGTTAAATGTCCATTACAAATTGAATAAATCAATGATTACGTTCGCATAAGCAAGACAAACTTCGCTTTAAATCAGCTGATCGGCCGATGGCCGTTGACGAGTCGCCTTTGTACCTACGTTACCGTGAAGCGTTCGCGCAAAGCATACCTATTTATACTGTCGAAGCTTTACATGCCTACATGCATCCTATCTGTACATGTCTACATAATACTTAACATTTAACGCATAGACTCTTAGACACACATTTTTGTAGTCACTTTTGTTATATTGTTTTTTGTGTAATATACATTCTAATTGTGATCTATGGCCGTTGAACTACAACATACTCGAACAGTTGCCCCATATCCTGATACATCTTGTATATACTTATATAATTAATTTTAATAAATGAGGATACCCCTCCCTTCTAAATGGACTGACGACCCGACACCTGGGCGCAGGCACAGGACAGTTCTGAGTAACATTCTCGTAGTGTACGTCTAGCAGTGGACGCCCACGGACTGTTAGATGGATGGGTGTAAAGATTTAGATTTTTGATGTGCAACATCTATAGGCGAGGAAGAACACGTCGTTGGCGTGCCGTAAACAGCTCGTGGCGTTACGACGTCACGCTATATGATGGAATATGCGAGGGCAAACCTGATTGTTGTCGTGGCGACAAAACGCCACGCTATATATATGTACCTACATACGTAGTCTATATACGTAGTAGTCTGAGTGAGGAGGAGCGACGCGATGGTGTAGGCAAGCGCCTGTGCGTCTCTCGCTTCACTGAGCATGCATACCTACAGTACTATACAAATGAAAATAAATGTTTATTGAATAAAAATCTAAATTTTCTGGCAAAAAAAACGTAATATTTTAGTAATACTTTATGCCATATTAGTTCCTGTCGTAATCTGTTCTTTTATGCATATATACTTGTACAAAATAATTTCGATGTTTCACATCCGCCAGGCGTCCTAGGTGACGGCTCCCTTTTTCCATCTACTTCTTAATACAATAAATTAAGAATTTTTGATACGGTTATGGTTAGATAAGGTTAGAGAACTTTTAAATATGTATATAGAAAGCTGTATAATTTGTCTCCGTTCATTTTCTAGGTGAATGATCAGATATTTCCGCAAGTGGTGCACGGTTTCATGGACACAAATCTTGTCATCAGGGAGCAAACTGTCAAATCGATAGTACACCTCGCGTCGAAACTCAATTATAATAATCTCAATGTTGAAGTGCTGAGACATTTCGCTCGGTTGCAAGCTAAAGATGACCAAGGTGGTATAAGGTAAGTTTAATAGACTGTACTAGTGATCCCTTGGAAACGGCGGAAGGTGCGCATAATGGATTGAGTGTCACCCAATTATAACCATTGGTGATACGTCTTATCGATAAGGAAGCAGGGAATGGCGCAATTGTATTTACAAATTTCTTTGCCACAGTTATACGCTCAAATATACGTTGAGCGTATAACTGTGGCATCTATTTTTTTTTGTGTCTGTTAGCCGCAGACTTTAACAGTTTTGCCGGACTATGAGTGAGCGCTGTGGGCTCTCAACCCGGTACAGCGTTAAGTAATATCGCCCAAGGGCTCTTCATGTAGGGAACGGACCACAGCTTGGGGCTGGAGGCCGTGCCACAAAATATGATGATGAATCAAAAATACTATATAAATAGTACTATGGGAATCATAAAAACCAGCTAAGGTTTCACCACGGGAGTAGGCAGCAAACCTCTGCTGAGAACGTCAAAACACCAGCTGCAATCATCAAACTGTATCGTGTGGCAATTATTGACTTAAATGGTTAAATGGTACCGTTGTCCTTCCTTTTTTTAGTCATGCAATGGTCTGGACACAGTGTCGTACCACCCGGGGCGACAGAAAGACCCGTCCCTAACTTGCTGCATTTTTATCCATCGCTATTTAGGCCACCACAATAATATTTAATATCTTCCCCTCGCCTTTTGAGCTACCAGTATCGATTTCTTTATATCGTCATGGGGACAGTCCTGCTAAATATCCATATAGTCGTTTTAACTGTGAATCGTTTTATTAACACCAAATAAAAGTCTGCATGTTGCCTATTATAAAATTCTACATTGAATGTTACGAAAAGCTGTTCAAACAATAGAGGCATTAAGATTTTATCAACACATTTCAGCTAGTACCGGTATGTGTATTGTGTAATGTTTAACTTGGGCAATAATTATGGCGATAGTAATATGTTAACGATTAATAATGAATCACATAAATTCAAAGAATAGCTTATCACGTATGTTTCAGTGTCCAACATTTATCACAGATAAAAAAAAATTCCGCGTGGTTACAGAGTAAGAATACAATTCACTACACTTTCTCTTGCACGGGCAAGTCTTTTACGACACCCACGGGGGTGTCGTAAAAGACGACTATTATTGCAGATGACATCTATACAAGAGAAGGAAAACTCGAAATAAAACCCTGTATGACCAGAGTAAGTCAATTTCCCTCTCATTGTTGGAGGAGGCTCAGGCCCTGCAGTGGGACGTATGTTAGCTGTGATAATGATGATGAATATGGTATATATCATTGATACTGATGTATGGTAAGTGTTGCTGCCGCTCATGGACCTTTGCAAGGCCGCTGTCTACCGCGAAAGAAGTGATGGGAGTGTGAATGCCTGCAATGAAGTTCGGTTATACTAAAGGCATCACTAGTCACTAGGCTCAAAGTCGCTCAGCGTGCTATGGAGCGGGCCATGCCCGGGAGTTCTCTGCGAGATAGAATCCGGAATACGGAAATCCACTGAAGAACGGGTGTAACCGACATAGCACGTTGAAGTGGCAATGGACAGGCCACATCGCTCGACGAACCTACAACCGCTGGAGAAGAAAGGTTCTCGAGTGGCGACTACGTATTGGACGACGCAGTGTAGGACGCCCCCCCACCAGGTAGACCGATGACCTGGTGAAAGTTGCTGGGCATCGTTAGATGCAGGCGGCACAGGACAGCACTCTGTGGCGTAACATGAGGGAGGCCTACGTCCTGCAGTGGACGGCGATAGGCTGAAATGATGAAAGGCATCACTAAAACCCACCACACGCAAACCCCCTTAGAGAATTGGTCTTCCGGCTCTCTCGCTCACCGAACGAAGCACAGTAACAAATTGCTACTACTCGGTCGTTGATTCTCTGCGAGAGTGTGGTACTACCCCGGACGGACCGGCCCGCGGCAATAGATAGACAACTGTCAACAGTGTGTCCTACCACTTGTAATTTAATTATATTTTCAGGACTAATACGACTGTATGCCTCGGCAAGATAGCTCAACACCTCCATCCGCAGATTCGTCAAAAAGTTCTTGTATCGGCGTTTGTTCGAGCAACACGAGACACATTTCCTCCAGCGAGACAAGCCGGTGTATTAGCATTGGCGGCTACCCAGCAATATTTCTTGCTAGCCGAAGTCGCTAATAGGGTTTTGCCAGCACTCTGCCCATTAACTAACGACCCGGAAAAACAGGTAAGCATAAATAAAATTCGTGAAAAATTAGTAACCATGCTTCGTGTCAGCTCTTCGCCGACCATGGCTAAACGAGGTTTAAGAAGAGTATTTTCTTCATGGTAGGCAACGGCCTGGTTGCGCCCCTGGTATTACAAAGGTCCATGTACGGCAGTATTACTTACCATCAGGGGTGCTGCTTGCTCATTTGCCATCATTGGCAATAAAAGAAAAATGTTTACTTTCACTAGCGCTATGTTCCGTGTGGTGACGTAGTAAGAATACAATTCACCACTCCCTATCTTACCCGGGGATGTCGTAAAAGACGACTAAGGGATTTATGCACATAACATCTGTGCAAGAGAAGGAAAACTCGAAATAAAACCTTATACCAACATGTCTGACCAGTATGGTATAGTAGGTCAAATTCCCTCCTATTGTGGAGGAGGCCCGAGCCCAACAGTGGGACGTTTGTGTGCTGCGATGATGATGATGACGATGATGATAGCACTACACTAGCAGCTATCGTCAACTCGTCTGCCAAGCATGGAATGACATATTTGTAATTAAAACTTCTTCGAAATTAACTAAAATGAACTACCTCCTTAACAAACCAAAGCAGAAATGCTTTGAGATGTAAGCGATAAGATGACTGTAACAAGGCCATTAGGCCTAAGACAAACAAAATGAATATGACATTCCCTGCCAAACTACAGCTACTAATAATATTTAATAAATAACTATTAATGCTCCGTGCGGTGACGGAGTAAGAATACAATTCATCACTCCCTTTCTTGGCCGTGGGTGTCGTAAAAGACGACTTAGGGATATGATATGCATATAACATAGATGTTACGCAAGATAAGGAAAACTCGAAATAAATCTGTACCAACACGTCTGACCAGCTTGGTATGGTAGGTCGATTTCCCTCTCATTGTGGAGAGGGCTCAGACCCAGCTGTGGGACGTATATGGGCTGTGATGATACTGAACTAATAATGCTAGTAAATTTATTCATCATCTCAGCCTATATATGTCCCACTGTTGTGCCCAGGCCTCCTCTAGAATGGGAGGGTTATTGACCTACTATTCCACGCTGGTCAGATGTGTTGGAATAGGGGTTTGTTTCGAGTTTTCCTTCTCTTGTACAGATGTTATATGCATATTATATCCCTTAGTCATCTTTTACGACATCCATGGGCAAGACAGGGGGTGGTGAATAACTACTAATAAATCTTATGCAAAGTTAATTTCTATAAAATTAATATACAGGTTCGTGATGCAGCTTTTAGAACTATTAAAGGTTTCCTCGGCAAGCTAGAAAAAGTTTCGGAAGATCCAAGTTTAAAAGAAGGAATGGGTAAGATAGTTTTAGCTGTATTTTATAGGTCTCATTTGAAATATCCGGGTCAATATAACATTCCCTGCCAAACTACAGCTACTAATAATATTTAATAAATAACTGTTAATACTTCGTGTGGTGACGGAGTAAGAATACAATTCACCACCCCCCTCTCTTGGCCGTGGGTGTCGTAAAATACGACTCGGAGATAAAATATGCACACTACATCTATCCAAGAGAAGGAAAACTAAAAAGAATCCTATATCGAAATGTCTAACCAGCGTGGTACAATAGGTCAATTTCTCTCATATTGTAGGCTTAAGCCCAACACTAAGACATGCATTAGTTGAAATGATGATGATGAGAGTCGTGTCAGCTCATACATGTCTCACTGCTGGGCTCGAGCATCCTCCCCAATAGCAGAGAAATTGGCTTACCATACCATGCTGGTCAGACATGTTGGTATAGAGTTTTCTTTTGATTTTTCTTCTTTTGCATAGATGCTATATGGGCATTATATCCCTTAGTCGTCTTTTACGACATCCACAGGCAAGAAAGGGCCTGGTGTATTATTGTAGAATTGTGTAGAGTCATATGCTAATCACTAATTTCTGAAACACTATTAGTGTAGCCACTATAGACGTATAAAGCATTATTGAAGTGAAACTTCTAATGCGACTTCCAACAAGGTTGCGTTAAACGTTTAACGGTTTCGGATATAATTTCATTTTACTGGACTGCACAGATGGCGTAGTGGACCTACCGTGCCAGTTTCGTGGGTTCGAATCCTACGCGGAACAACACTTCGATTCACAAATTGTTTTTTATTTTTTTTAATATTGACAACAAACACGTGGCACCATAGAGGTTTCACTTCAGACGTGCGTACTTTTTATTATTTGTTTTATAATTTACAGAAATCGTTCAGACTTCTTCTTCTTCTTACTCCTTCACCACATGGATGATGATGAATAAATCTCAATTATTTCTGATCCACAAGTGATGGTCATAACAACAGGACTATAATCCATACTAATATTATAAATGCGAAAGTAAGAATGTTTGTTTGTTTGTTTGTAACGCTTTCACGCTTAAACCACTGAACCGATTTCAAAAATTCTTGCACCAATGGAAAGCTATAATATCAGGGAGTAACATAGGCTATATTTTATCCCGGTATTCCCACAGGAACGGGAACTAGGCCGCGGGTAAAGCGACTGAAACCGAAGCGAAGCGAGGGCGGGTTGCTAGTTTATAATAATCACGTAAACTTTGGTAATCACTATAATGTGTACAATTTCAGAGGCAGATGTACACACGGCAACACCTTCTTTAAGCAATGCGGCGGCGACGTGGGCCGGTTGGGCCGTGACTGCGGTCACCGCCAAGTTCTATCGCTCACACTCGGATACTGCGCGCGTCGCTCATTCTACTAAATCCGCGCTCTCTAAACCAGGCTCTCTTGGTAAGTACTGGTATTTCCATTCATTATCCATCCGCTATTGATTTCCATGTGGTGAGGGAGTAAGAATATAAATCACCACCCCCTTTCCTGTCTGTTGGTGTCGTAAAAGACGATTAAGAGATTATAATATGCATACAATATCTATGGAAGAGAAGGAAAACTCGAAATACAACCCTGTGAACTTCGTGATCGAGGAAGAATACAATCCCTCCTCTTGTGCGTGGATATAGTGAATTTACGATAAAAGGATGTAATACTTGTATAACAATCTAAAGAGAAGGAAAACTCGAAACAAAACTATATACCAACCAGTCTGACCAGCGTGGTATAATAGGTCAATTTCTCTTCCATTCCAAGCCCATTAGTGGAACGTATATGATCTATAATGATAATGATTGATTTCCATTAGTACACAAAAGTCTCCCCATGGCGGCATAATGCAATAATTGCAACTATAGACAGGCGTTATGTATTATAGATTTTCCAGGGAAATTAAAAAAGAGCGCGAGTACAAAGTACGCCTGTCAGATGTGAAACTTCTTTGGTCCCCACGTGTTTTTGTCAAAAGTATAAAAAAAATGTAAAATTAATTTATCAAGGAGATGAAAATATTAACCTTTATCCCTTAGAATAACAACGTATAGAAGGATAGTGTCAGTGCTTCGAATGTTCGAAACATGAATCTTAAAATACTAATGGCGCTCAGACGATTACACACGTACACACGCACACCACTATACAAATTATGAAATCAAATTTTGTTTTTATTAACATAAATTGTCGAAATAATTTTAAAAGTAATATTAAAAACCTTTTTAAGTTTTTCAAATGTGTTATGACACCATTTGAATGCACAAACCGTCATAATTACCTATTTATTTTTTTAGAGATGCATACGTACATGCAGTACAATGACTTGTATATTACGGAAGGGTTCCGGTGTAAGCTCCATTAGACTCCAATTGAAATGCTTCACTTTTTGTGCGCGAACTTACCTTCTATACGTTATTATTCTAAGCCTTTATCGTATATCAAAATACATAAATCTTAATCGTTACTCGGTAAGTAGTAAAGTGCATTAGTAGACGATAGTAGAGACGCTACGCGAATGTGTTCTATCTCATTCTCTTGCCGGCTGAATCCTATATCCATTTACGTGGTTGTGTCTCTATGGGCTCGCCTTTTCGTTTCATCGAGTTTGAAATCACAACAATTCTAAAGAAGTTTCACTTCAACAAACTGCCACAAATTCTCTTGATGTTCCCTTAGCAGTTTTTATGACTCTTACGATAAAGTAAGTGGCGGTTACATATTGTATTCTTTATTATTATCTCAGCTGATATACGCCCACTCCTGGGCTCGAGCCTCCTCCACAATAAGAGGGGAATTGACCTACTATACCACGCCGGTTCGTATAAGATTTTGTTTCGAGTAAGAACACAACTAAGAACGGCCCTCTTCTTGCCCACGGGTACTCTAAAAGACTATTAAGGAATATTGTGCAGATAACATCTACGCAGAAGAAAGAAAACATGACACGTCTGAGCAACACGATGTAACAAGTCAATTTCCCTTCTGTTGTGGAAGAGTCCCGGGCCCAGCAATGGGACTTATGTAGGCTGAGCTGATATGAAGCTTAGTATAGTAGATCAAATTCCCACTGTGGAGGTGGCCAGAACCCTGAACATATATGAGCTGAAATGAAGAGATGAAAAAGAATCGGAACTGCTATTACTATATTGTTCATTATTCATTAATTTTACAGAGCAACCGTCATCAAGTAGTATGTCCACAACGACATCATCTGTGACGTCCATGACATCGCTGGAGCACAGCGAGTCTGCCTCAGATTATGACCCCGAGCACTGGGACATGGCCGCATGGGGCGAGATTGACTCGAGCGCAGGTTTGCTATATAAATAAAGACAAATCTTGACGATATATTAAGACATTATAACCAAGACGGATTCGATGATGGGAATTTAGGATTAATCTTTGATTTTCTCTGTTATATTAACTATACCTTCATCCAAACTCTAAACCGAACCATTCATAGATCCAAAATCCGTCAGTGGCGTCCGGTGCACATTGCCAAGTCAAGGAGGCTTTATTATCAAATAAGTTTTAATAAGTTAATTTTATGTCCATGTAATGACGAAGTGAGAATATAATCCACCACCCCCTTTGCCATACATGCATATAACATCTATGCAAGAGATGGAATATTCGAAATGAAACACTATACCAACACGTCTGACCAGCGTGATATAGTAGATTAATTTCATTCATATTGTAGAGTAAGCTCGAGCCCAGCTGTTGGTCGTAAATTAGCTGTGATGATGATGAAGTTACATTTCGAAGGGAAACAATACTCCATGTTTACCGTCAAAAAGCTTAAGTGTAATGACTTAACAACTTTAAATGATAATAATATAGTTATTGGAGTGAGGTTGTAATGTTAGTATGTGATACAAAAGGAAACTATACCATTACAAACAATTTTTACTTTAATACTTAGTTTATAGCATTTATTTATTTGGTGATGTATCCTGTATATTTCTAATTCTGTGATGCTAGCCTGAAACAAAAGGTTTACATTTTAATATGGGTAATACAGATGAAGGAAATTATATTTTTTGTTTGTAATGTCAAACAGCAGATTTTGTCAAATGCAACTGCCAGTATGTGCGGTATCTATACCAATAAATAAAATTGGAGTGTCTGTTTGTAATGTCAAAATAATAGGCTTTTTTCATGCTCACACGGTTATTTACACGACACCTATGCCTAAAATAGCAATTAAAAATTTTTGTCTGTCTGTTTGTTCCAGGTAATCTTCAAAACGGCTGGACCGATTTCAAAATTCTTTCACCAATGGAAAGCTATAATATCAGGGCGTAAACTAGGCTATATTTTATCCCGGTATTCCCACGGGAACGGGAACTACGCGGGTAAAACGACTATAACCTATAACCGAAGCGAAGCGAGGGCGGGTTACTAGTTTAATAATAAAAATCAGTTGTAAAATTAAAAAAGACTCATTTGTATACAGTAAGCGCTATAAGACTGCCCTGAACTGATAATACAATCTCACTATGGGTTTACTTATGCTTTTTTAGTGAAGCAAGGAAGCTTTCGAGAAACCTAATATTGTATAACAAAATTAATAATTGTAATTCGAGATGTTATGAAAAATGGGTAGTTATTAAAATACATATATTAGACGTGAGCATTATTTAACGTAATCTGTTTGAGTAACTAGTTACGAGGTTAATAATCGTGTACGTAGTTTCGTAGACACAAATATAACGATTATTTTACGTACGCAGTTGACACTCACACAATGACCGCCGCACGCGTAAGCGTTTCGTTCAACAGATTATTATTAAAACGATTATAGGTTACACATATGCGTTAGGCGACTCGCACAATGAGAGTAAAGGATAGGTATGGCTTATAAGCAAGATAAAAAGAGAACGCAATATAATAATCGTTGCGCCTTTTTTTAAATTTCTAATGTCCATGCTAATTTATGTGCAATTGGAAAGAGTTTAAGTTCATTATGGTACTATTATATATTTTGAAGAAATTGCGACCTTGTACGTTTTTCTATTCATAAATAGAATTTTATAACAAGTGCAAAGGATGATTGATGTGGACGATGTGATGAAGGACAAAGGTTATTTGTCTCGAGTTTATGAACTGTGTTCCTAAACTATTTGCGTTTCTTTTAATATTATATTAATTTTTATAGATATTATTTTGATTGTTAATATAAATTAAGTAGGTAGTTTAAATATACATTAAGCGTACATAAATAGACATTTCAGTAGTGGAAATAAATAAATGATGAGATTAGGTTGATTTTTTGTGGATTATAAAATTAATTATGGCAATAATACTTAGGTACTTACATATTTTGTGACTGTAAAATTATGTACTAATATTGATAATGTCGCACGCTAATTCATGTGTTTTGTGGAAGCTTAATTAATAGTGTAAATAAACATTAAGTGTACATAAATATGTAGGCATTGCAGTAGGGTAAATAAATAATTTGATAAAGTATAGATTAGTAGGCATTTCATACATATTATAATACTATAGGTATTAACTATTACATATTCGTAATCATAACACAAAAGTAAAACTAATATTGTAATACCCATATAACCTGTAACGTTTTCGTAATCATAACATATTACAAATGCAAAACTAACCAACACTCTACTGAGATACAGATTACAGAAGTAACTAGTTACAAAAATAAGCGTTTTTGAAACTAGTTACGCATGTCTACGAAACTACGTATAACTGATTACGCCCAAAAGACGTTACGACTCATGACTAACATATATCCGAAACCAATATACGAGGGCGGTCCTATAAGCAACGTATCGTAAAACGAAAATTTTAAAAAAGTGACGATTTATTTTTCAACATAAGCCTTTTAGATCGATACACTTGACCTATCAATGTTCTAACTTCATTAACCCATCTGAAAAATACCTTTTCTGGACGTCTGCAAAGTAGGCCTCCGTGGCGGCGATGACCTCCTCATTAGACTTAAATTTCTGTCAGACTTTAGAAGCAAAAAGAAGTAATGTGGGGCTAAATTTGGAGATTACTGTAGATGGGGCAGCAGTTCGTAGCCTAATTGGTCTGATTGATGGCCGTGGCGATGGCGGACGTGTGAGTCGGTGTGTTATCATGGTGGAAGTGCCCTTTTGTTTCATTGCCAAATGGTGTCATTTTGCAAATCGGCGGCGAATTGGCCCAATAATTCGGTATTTTTTTTTTATATAATTCGGTATAGTAAAACCCTGTGACCGTTTTGCTCCTCTCCATGTAGTTGATATAGATCACATCTTGTGAATTACGAAAAACGGTAACCATCAGCTTTCCAGCCGATAGGAAAACCTTAACCTTCTTCAGAGCACGTTTCCACTGTTTCGCCTGTTCCTTGGTATCTGATGTGTACCAGTTCAATTCAATCTGTGGTTGGCCAATTCAAAATTGTGGATTCTTGCCAAGATATCTATCGTGGTAACCATTTTCGGGATACCTGGGTGTATCTAGTCAAAAACCTACCTGCGACACTCGTTAAACCAATTTTTAACGGTCGCCATCGAACGAGATGAGTCACTGCACATAGCATCCAAGCGTTCCTTGATTTCACTGCATATTTCCCCTTCCAAAAACAAGCATCGAATCACTGACGGATATAGCTCTTTAGCCATTTTTCTAAAATCCATGGACACGGCCGCTTCCACATGTGGTTAAAACAAAGTTACGAGTCTGATTTTGACAGTAAACTACACGGTAGCAAATTACTCTTTCGATAGTGACGCCATGGGACGCTGAGGCTACTTAACAGACGGCCCTCGTAAAAGTTTGCGAATAATTTCGGATAAGATCATTATCCGTAACTGAAACTGTGGGATAAGCAGAAATAATTTTATAACTGCCTATCTAAAACTTCGTAATTGTTATTATAATTTCTTCATATGTGGTAGGTACAGGCGCAAGTGTAAAGTCGCCTCCAAGCAGCGGATCAGCACAGGCCACGCCCGCACTGGGCGCATTGTGCGAGGATGACTGGGACAACGAGGAATGGGGCACCCTACAGGAACAACCGGTAATTATCTTAGCCTTATAATGTGCACAGATGGCGTAGTGGTTAAAATATTGACCGACCGTGACAGCGTCATAGGTTTAAATCCCACGCAGGACAATACTTCGTACGAACAACACATTTTTGTTGTGAGTCTGGGTAAAAATTGTGTCTGTTAATTGTATGTTACGAGAAATAACACTTGGAATAAAACCCTATAACAACACATCTAACCAGTGTGGTGTAATAGTAGGTAAATTTCCCTTCCATTATTCAAGAGGCTCGCACATAACATCTGTGCAAGAGAAGGAGAACTAGAGATGAACCGAACTGACCAGTCTCAGCGTGGTATAGTGGTGACCTAACTATACTACTCGTCATACCACCAGCCGCGGGACATATACAAGCTGAGAGTTATACAAGAATCATCTCAGCTCGCATACGTCCTTCTGTTAGGTTTGAGCCTCCTCCTCAATGGGAGGGAAATTGGCCACTAGTCAGACGGGTTGATAAAGGGTATTATTTCAAGATTTCCTTCACTTTCACAGATATTGTATGCATATTATATCCCTTAGTCATCTTTTACGACACCCTCGGATAAGATATCCATCAGCCTACAGACGTCCACTGCTGGACATAGGCCTCCCCACGAGAATGCTACTCGGAACGGTCCTACGCCACTTGTATCCAACGGTTCCCTGCTACTTAGAGCATGTCGTTAGTCCACCTAGTGGGGGTTCGTCCGATTCGTGGTCGCCACTCAAGAATCTTTATTCCCCAACAGTTGTCAGTTCGACGAGCGATGTGGCCTGCCCATTGCTATTTCAACGTGCTAATTTTGCGGATAAGATAAGGTGTGGTGAATTGTATTCTTCCTCCATCACCACGCGGATAGAATAGCGTATAAAAAGAATATTGTTATTATTACAGACTGCAGAAGCTGACTTAGTCAGTCCATCAGAAACGTGGAACAATACATCATGGGCCGAGCCAATACTTAATAATGCTAACGCGACATACGTACGAGTTGGTCGACTAGAACACAAGCCAACGGCGCATCAGAACAGTAATGATTCACTAGGCGGCTGGGAAGACAGCGAGTTCGAACCTATTGAAGAAAATGCTGATGGTGTGTATATAGCTTTATTTTCGACACTTTAAATGCATAAATATCTTGTCCAAATGTTAAACAGTTTGCAAGTCATCTCTGGAATAGTATAGGGATCTTGTATTAAATCGAGAAAATTTCCGTGCGTTCAGGCGTTCCTGCCATATCTACTATAGCAATCAATCTTTAGGCTCACAAATAGGCTCCGTCAAGTTCTCCTATATCCCTGGTGTTGTGTGGCTGCGCTCATCGTAGCTCCATATCCTCTCATTTATTGACTAACTAAGGATTATTTCCTTACTCCCATCCATTCATCCATTAGCCAATCCACCTTTACTATTAAACACACATAATCACGGAGAGGGTATAATCTCATAATTGCCACGTTTACCAGGCGGGCTGGTGATTGTAGTTGATCTTATAACCTTCCTAGAGTCGCTTTTTACGACTCCCGTACGAGAGTAAGGTGGAGAAAGAAATACATTGTGATTCGCTTAATCTGTTGTTATGAGGAAATAAAAAGCAATTGGTTTAAATAATTTATTATTTCACAGAAAATAACGCATCAAAAATGGACGAGATGCGACGCAAACGCGAAGAGAGAAAGTTGCAGAGACAAAGAGAAATGGAAGCGCGACGATCTGCACGGGGTCAGGGGCCCATGAAACTCGCTACTAAAGTCCCTCCAGGCGGGCCCCCTCCGTTCTAGTGTTCATTAATCAGCACGAAGTCCAATTTACCGCAAACTGGTGGTTACACTTTACCGTGAGACTATAACGCCTCGTATACGTACGAAAAAAAATGCCTGACTGTGACTGTCAAGTGAGTTATTTCAGACAATGACTTTAAATAAATTGTCCAAGATATGAAATGAATTTGATTTATATGATAAAGATGATGATATTAAATTAATTTGATTATGACGAAATGTTTATATAAAAATGTACAAGACTTTGAAAATCGTATACATCTCGCCGGCGAAGGTGTTGAGCTATTTCATAATTGGAAGTTTCAAGAAAATTGTGATTACTGCATAAATAAAATAACATTTCTATATAGTATGTTATAAAAATGTTTTATATTTATCTTGTTAAATGGCAAATTACTTTGCTGACAAAAAAATATCTTTTACCATCATCACTATTTATGTAAAGAGCAAAACCTTAGAATAATAACGTATAGAAGCATTTGAATTGGAGCCTAATGGAACTTTCGCCGGACCGTTTCGTAGTGTACAAAGTCACTGTACTGCACGTACGTAACCAACTCTTAAAAAATAAATAGATAATTATGACGGTTTGTGCATTCAAATGGTGTCACAACACATTTGAAAAACAAAAAGTGTTATTTTATAAGTATTTCGATGATTTATGTTGATAAAAACAAAATTTGATTTCATAATTTGTATAATGGTGTGCGTGTGTACGTGTGTAATCGCCTGCGCGCATGTAGTATTTTTGGCTTCATGTTCCTATAGAAGGATAGTGTCGGTACTTAAGCGATCAAAAACGTGAAGCCAAAAATACTACATGCGTGCAAGCGATTACACACGTAGATACGCATACCACTATACAATAGAGTTGCCTTGTACGCAGTGACCTTGTACATTACGTCACGATCCGACGTAGGGAGCCATTCTGGCTCCAATTTAAATACCTCAAATTTTGAACGCGAATTGAACTTCTATGAGTTTTTATTCTAAGAGTTTAGGTTGGTTTTGGTCAGCGGCCTGTTTAACGTCACCTGTCCTTTGACTAAACGACCCTTTGATATGACATAAGACGGTGTAGAGTTGTTAAACATTTTCAACAACCCGCTCGCTACTTCAAAATTAAGATTCAAAATTAACCCCTTTTTATCCTGTGCAAATACATAACATTTTTTTCGAAACTGCAATATGATAATTTTTTTAGTTCTACACTCTAAGCCACCGATATATGCCGTATACAACAAAAATACGATCCAGATAATATAGGTTTTATAGATTTATAGTCTATGGCATATTTCATAACTAAATAGAAACGAAACCTTACATATAGCTTGTAATTTTTTAACAATGCCCATATATGATTATATATTTTGAAAGAAAATCATAAATTTGGTTAGATGACTTGTATCAAAAAAATAGTAATTTAAAACAGTTTGATAAGATTAATCAGATTCACATTGTATTTATGGTTAAAAGCTGTGAATAGTTATAGTTTGCCGATAAAACGCATTTTTTTATTTTCTGATGTCTGATTTTCTTCTCAAAAATTTAGATTTTTTTTATACAACTACATAATTGCAATAAAACCGTATCTGCTTTTGCTTCTTTAGAATATAACATCTATAGAAATTCTAATGTCTATGAATTATATTTTTTAATTACGAATTATCCTTAGTTTGCTAGGCAAGAACATATGTACTCTAGGACAATGGAATCAACGACCGGGGGCAACAGACGACGTCCCAAAATGATCCTAGATATTTACAAAAAATAAGCGTATTTCATAAAATAAATCTATTTTTACGAATTTTATCGCGTTTTAATTTCGATTACACTTTGTAAATAAAAAAATATCATTAAATAGCAATATATTGAATGTTTACCTTATTCCTCGCGTAACTGTGAATGCTGAAAGTATTCAGAACCTCGAGGTAAGTAAAACAAAATTAAAACGCGAAATAAAAGGTTTTATTTTATCTGTGAAACCATTACAGTAACCCCGCTTTACGCAACCCCGTTATGCTCAGTTTCGCTTTAATGCGAAATTCAAAATGCGCGTAAAAATGCTTCGCATTACGTGAATTGCTTACTCAAAAATACAATATGTATGCAACGCATAGTCAATGGTGATGACCGTGTCAACTAATTAAAAACAGCGTTGAATGATATGATTGTATTTTACAAGAACATAAAAGTAACGCTACCCAAAAGGCTAAGGTGTATTATTCCATAAAAAAAAACAATAATCCCGCATAAAGTACTTTTAGAATTAAAACTGTTTCAAACTATGTATTTGTTTTTTTTTTGTATTATCTATTTTGACTATAATTAATGGTAAACCCCGATATACGCCAATTTCACAAATTTGTCGAACCATTCCTCGCGTAAAGCGGGGTATCACTATGTTAACAGCCTTAAGACACTTTTACATTCCATTGGCTATAAAATATTCAGATAATCAGCTTTTTATCAATTTCACTGACTTATCAATCACAGGGAACAAGATTGTAAATTGGTATGCACCAAATAGACCGCTCAAGTGAGATTAGAAGCCATTAAGGCCATAAGGTATGTTCAAATAGTTCTTATGAAGTCGTCGTATTTATATTAATATGGTGATTTTGAATTATATTGATGTTTGCAAGATATATGTAATATTTGAATATGTATTAACTTTGTCAAAAAACAGATGCAACGCGTGTAGCAATTTTTATAATGTTAATATTTTCTTTTTAATTTCATCATAATCATTACTGAAGTTATTAAAATATATAAAAAAAAAAACATTTCTCATTTATTGGCATTTTAAATGACACCTTTTTATTTTTAATCTTTTATGGATTTCAACTTTGATTTTTTTATATTCATAGCTATAGTTTCACTACGCCTCATAGCCCGTTGGTCCACTACTTACGGGACATTCTGTATATTTTTCTAAGCTAGTTGGGCTGACCTTTCAATAAAATATCTGCTTCCAAAAACGTCTTAAATCATTATTACTAACGGACTAGTGGGCGTAACACTAACTTTTTGAAAACGACTTTTCAAAAACCATTTATTTCAACCTTAATATTCAAGTCAAAACCACTTCCTTTCCCGTAGGTGGGCCTAAAATACGGTGAAGGGATATACGCAGATAAGATCATTGTTGCAGAAGGAAAGTTCGAAATAAAACCCTAAACCAATCCAAATGACCAGCGTGGTATAAAAAGTCAAATTGTCTCCCATTTTGTAGGAGACTCAAGACCGGCAGTGAGATAAAAATTATCAAAACTTCTAAGTGTTTATAGCATATAGGTATAGTTTTATACCATTGTGGTGTCATAATAATTATACTTCTAGGTTAGAAAAAGAATCAAACAAAATTTCACTCTGCATTTATGTGTTAACGATTCTGTTTGTTATTGTTTTGTATTTAAAAAGAAAACACTTTGTATTAAAGAAATAATTGTTATGTAGCGGGGATTTACAAATATAAAATTAACGGACCCAAATTACATCCATACACAGAACAACTACTTGTGGATCGCACAAAATGTTGTCCTTCGTGGGATTCGAACCCGCGACACTGATACGATAGGTCAGTATTTTCGCCACTACGTCTTCTGTAGTCTGTCCCAGAAATGATTAGCACTGATTAGCAGTTGAATTACAACGTATCAAAAGTAAAATTAGTTTATTTTACAAAATTACATTGTAAGGCTGAAATAGTATTATTTCAGCCTTACAATGTAATTTTGCTAAAGGAGAGTGGTCTATTAACTTGTTAGGTGCCTACCTGTACTGTCCGCTTCAGTAAATATCTTCGTACATTTGAATTATTAAAGAAGAAAATGACTAAGTAATACCATCTGATAAAACATTTTTTTTGTCAATGGTGGCAGACAAGTTAGTAGCACACCTGATGGTAAATAATACTGTCGCACATGGACCTTTGCGATACCAGGGGCACAGCCAGGCCGTTGCCTACCATGAAGAAAATACTCTTCTTAAACCTCGTTAAAAGATTTAAAGAAATTATTATGATACATATTCTATATTTAGCCATAGCGCAATAACGTGACTGTTATCCGTTATCTAATATCGACAATACAATCCACTTAGATTTAATAGTAATGATAACATTTACACATTATCACAGGTTAAAAACATCGAAAGTATTAAAACTCGTTTTTTTGTCTTGCGTATTTTCATAATATTCAACTAGCAATGCGCCCTCGTTTCGCTACAGTTTCAGTCGCCTTGCCCCCGCATTTTAAATCTCCATTATCTTCTAAAATATTACGATATGCGACTGCAATCAACGGGTTCAATTCCCGCACCAAGCAAAATTTTGTAGGAGTTGCTTGAGAGGAAAAATAACCTCAGTTACTCCTTATATAGATAGGTACCTGGTAGGAAAATATTATTAAAATTGCTCCGACCGTTTGGAAGATTCACCGGAACAAACGGGTAGACAAAAACGAATTGAAAGTGATTTTTTGGCATAGGTATCGTGTGAGATTTCAACAAACAGACACTTCAATTTCATTTATTTGTAATTTGTATAGATAGGTGCAATAGAGATATTTTTAGCGCCGAACCATTGCTTGATTCCAGTTAAGCTAGAGTAAAGCAATACTTAAACCTGTTATGAGACGTACAATACCGCTATCAATATCCATATACACACCCGTAACCACTCAAAATATTTTTACAAATAGATTGTAATTATTCATTCAACTTTCTGTATGATGACGGAGTAAGAATACAATATACCACGCCTCTCTTGCATATCGATGTCGTAAAAGACAACTAAGAGTACATTCATATAACATCTGAAGAAGGAAATACGTCTGACCAGCTTGGTATAGTAAGTCAATTTACCTACCATAGTGGAGGAGGCCCGAGCCCAAGTGGTACGTACCTATATGAAATAATTATGAATTAGTCATGCCCGTTTCCGAGAACTGCAGATAGAGGCTACAAATTTCCACTCGCCGCAACTCTAAAGAACTCATCCTTCATGCCTAATCATTGATTAAACTTTTTATATCTTCCATTAACAGACGGCTAATCCGTCGTTGGGGTAGAATTATTTATTTTAAATATATATTAAGTGCCGTAATGTGTGTTCTGTAAAGTTATGTGTATTCTGCTGCTAAGATTTTTAAATTACATGGTAATTTATTTGATCAAGTGTTTAAAATAAGGCTGACAGTAATAAGATCTAACAATGTGGACGATTAAAAATGTATGTTTCGTTATTTTATTTTAATACAGTTATCAAAATTTTTATTCTAATAGATAAAGTATACAATACTGTAAATAAAATTTATATAAATGTCGATGCGTTTTCCATGTAATGAATACCTTAATTACTACATTTTTTGGCAGTCTATGGTCGGAATACTGTCACCTTGATTAAACTATAAGGCTTTTTATTTATTAAATAACATTTATAATTGAAAAATGTATCTAGTTTTAATTATCTATACAATAAATGAAACATGTAGCTAATAGACAAAGCAGCTGAATGAAAGACACAGTCCTTTTACAGATCTGATAGTTATAAAATCCTGCGTGGGAACTGAATTTACGACACGGTATAAAATATCAATATTAGACCATTAGGTCATAATTTCCTTATGATGACGGCGTAAGATTGCAATTCACCATCATTTCTTTTACCGTGGGTGTCGTAAAAGACGACTAAGAGATACAATATGCATATAACATATATGCAAGATAAAGACAACTCGAAACCATACCCTATGCCAACACGTTTTACCAGTATGAGATAGTAGGTCATATTTCCACCCATAGTGAAGGAGCTCGCTGTTGGCCTCGGGCAGCGCAACAGTAGAACATATATGGGCTGAGATGAAATGATGATAAAATGAGGTCTTATGCCTAATATTAAAAAAAAAATGGTTCAAAAATAATTGCGTCCAAATTTCTAAGAAAAATGGATTAAATAAATATTATGGCGATTTAAATAAAAATGCAAACATAAAGCGATAGCGTTTTAATGCATGTTATCACAAAATGTTAGTTACAAAAAAATAAACAATTTTGTATATATTTAAGTATTTTCAGAGATGAAATACAACATATTTTTAATAGAAACTAAGTTAACTGTGCTCAATATCAGTGGGCAATATTGAGTAGTTGGCTTAGTTTTATTTGATAACATATAATAGCATATAATAATAACTAGCAACACAATAATAAAAGAAAATGTTAACGTAAAAAGCAACACTTGCATAAAATATTTGTAACTATTTTTTAAGCATATAAGGACACATAGCCATACTAAGTAACACATTTTTCACAAAGTTTAAATTGGTGACCATCCGTAGTATAAGGCCAAGATCCATCTTTGACCAAACAAGATATTTTGAAGCCTCCCTCCCCCTGAATAGGTTACGTAGTATGGCCAAGTCCCATAAGCTAATTAAAAATTATGAAAAATGCTTAATATAAGCGCGCATTGATGATATTCTAACAAATTCACTTATGTGCTAAGACATCCATAATCAATTGGTCACCCCATCAATTGAAGAGGTCATGTTCAAATCATGACCTCCACTTCTGATGGATAGAGAAATTGACCCTGCACTGCAAATACTAAAACTACCAAACAGAAATCACAATCAAAATCCATTATTGAAAAGCGGTTATAAAAAGTACTTTTAGAACTAAAAATAATTTGAAAACAAACCAAAATATATGATGAACATTGAACTTAAACAAATGGAGCAGCTTTGTATCATATAAATTGTATTATTAACTTGGAATTACACAAGTTTGCTAAAGTATAAGCTATAATACGGAAGCAGATAAGTTGCAGCTCATAATTATTTATCAACCCATATTAAAATATCAGTATTGACCTTGAACTGCCTACAAGAATTCCTGTGATGATAAAAAGGCTCGTTACGGCGTTGTGGTCGTATTAAAAATATCAGTATTGACCCTGAACCGACTCCAAAAATCCGTGTGATGACAAAAAGACTAGTAGCGACGATCTGGTTATCTCTCAACTCATAATAAAAATGTCGGTATTAACCTTGAACTATTTTTTTTTTGTGTGTGACTTAGTTGTTAGCCTCAGATGGCTGTGACAACCTTACCCGGACTGGTGGGTGAGCGCTGAGGGCTCTCAACCCGTTTGAACTGACTATAAAAATCCGTGTGATGATAAGAAGACTCTTAAAACGATCCGGTAAAAAGGACCAATTAAAACGATTTCTTTGGTATTGTTTGGCATGTTCGGACCGATATCAATGATTTGTTTCCGCTTTTAAGCCACCACCGTCATAATGGTACTATGGTTATTTAGACCTTTATTATGGAATATACAAGAACAAGTCGTGCAACAGCTTATAAAAAGTTCTTTTTTTTATTAATTATCTGTCCAAGTTTACATTTATTAGCTTAATACTAAATTCTGAACGAAACACATTTCTAATTTATAATTAAACAGCGCAGTATGTCAAGAACAAATACAAGGTCTAAGGATATTCCAATGAGTTTGTATTGATGAAAGTTGCGTGCTCCATGGATAGTGCCGTGATGTCTGCTCGGCTGTTTGGCGTACTTACAGTTTAGAGCGCAGGTCGGATGTCCCAGCGGCTAATTGTCAGGAGGGCTGCTCATCAAACCTGTAATGATTTCATTTATCCATTACTATCTGTACGGAGTGTTGTCCGTGTGGTGACGGAGTAAGAATACAATTCACTACCCTTCCTCTTGCTCATGGGTGTCGTAAAAGACGACAAAAAATATAATATGCATATAAACATCTAAGCAAGAGAAGGAAAACTCGAAATATAACGCGATGGCAACACGTCTGACCAGTGTGGCATAGTAGGTCAATTTCCCTCGTGTGTGTCGTAAAATACCACTAAGAATTTTAATCTGGCCTCGGCCAATTCTATGCAGTTCATCAATAATTCCCAAGCAAGTTAGACGTCAGGGAGGTTGACGGTCATAAAACTATTGCCAAAAATTTAGCAATATGCACGATGAAAGAGGAGTACGTATTGTAATTAAATTCAGAGTAGGGTAACGATGATTGCGGTCGCCGCCTTCTACGAGACAGTCATCTCGCGGAAGGAGGCAGCGGAGCATACGCGGGAGGAACGCCTGCACGGCGACTCGAGCAGCACGGGCGCGAGTACCTGCGCTTCATGCCGCTCTAGCAGAGTCCGCGGGCGACCGGACCGGGGATTAGTCCTTCACCCGCAGAAACCCGCGTGACGGCGATCGACGTCCCGGGAACGGCGCGTCGGAAGGAGAGAGTATCCCGCCGGACCGGCCACGGAGAACAATGAACTCGGTACCGGTGGTCAGCCCAATGGCGAAGAAGAGGAGATATGGTGGTTGTGGGGTCGCGCGCCGCCCCTTTGTCATCCCGGACGGAACTGGACGGCGAGTGCGCTGACCATAGTCCACCCCACAAAAAAAAGAAAAAGGATGACGATAATATTCATTACTTTAAAAGTGCAAAAAAAATCTGTCAGTCAATTGTCCGGGTTGAGAGGCCTCAGCGCTCACCCATAGTCCGCGTCAAGCTGTCAAGGCCATCTGCGGCCAACAGCTGTACACACAAAAAAAAAATGTCAGTCTCAATTGTTTAAAAGACAGCGTTGCATTCATTTGCCTATTGTCGTGCACTCCACAGAAGCCTTGCAAATTGTTGACAATGAGATGATCGCCACGCTTCGTAAACAAGTGGGCAATTGCAGTTGTTATAATATTCCAAAGACAGTACACGTAAAATAAGTAAGATAGAATGATAAAATGAACATACCTCATGTTCATAGCATTAGAGTTTCCAGGCTCAAGCTTATAACCCAAGGTCTCGTAGAACTTAATCAACTTGTCCTTGCAATCTAATGACATCTTATAGCAGCCTAGCTCTTGAGCTAATAACGATACCGTTACAACAATCCTGTAAAAAAAATACATTATGGACTAGTGGAAACATCGAAAAATACACATAACACCTTGCAGTAACGATTAAATTATTGTATCATAGGCGACTACAAACATAAATTAACCGACTCAAAGCAATTTGTGGATCAAAGAAAGAATTGTCCTGTCGAAGGGCAGTCAATGTGCGAAGGACAGCAGTATAGTTTTTCATCATTCATCATCATCATTTCAGCCTACAGCCGTCCACTGCTGGACGTAGGCCTCCCTCATGTTGCGCCACAATGTGCGGTCCTGTACCGCCTGCATCCAACGACGCCCAGCAACTTTCACTAGGTCATCGGTCCACCTAGTGGGGGGGCGTCCTACACTGCGTCGTCCGATACGTGGTCCGATACGCAGTATAGTTTACCATAGTACATTTTTATTTTACTAGTCGTCGCCAAGTGGTCGAAATTCAAGTAGTATAATTAATTTAAATAAATTTTTCTGCTACGCAATTTTCTTTTTAATTATATATATATATATGTATAATTGTATATTGAGCAAGCTGTTTTGACTAATACGATATATTAATACATTCCGTCGGGCCGACCACTGACGTCAAGTCACTCTGCTCCGGTGGTCGGCCCAACGACGAAGGCGACGGCATCGTGGGTGGGTTACGGGTGTGCGTGCTTACGCCCCTCTGTCGCCCCGGACGGAGTGGTGCGAGGGGCGCGCCGATCGCAACACACCCAGAAAAAAAAACGATATATGTATTACATTCAGTTCGAATACAGACTTTAAACATAAAAGATGTTTGTGTTTGTAACAGACTTTAAACATAAACAAAAGATGTTTGTGTGTGTAACATACTTCAACTGTACCAAATTTCATATTTGTCCATCCTCGTAATTTTCGTAAAAAGGGGTACAAAGTTTTAGCTTCACGTATTCGTATAAAAATTGTTAAAAGTATAAAAATTGTTAAGTTTTCACGCCTAAACGGATTTTAAGCATTCTTGCCGCAATGGAA
The DNA here is from genome assembly GCA_032191425.1 of Lymantria dispar. Lineage (NCBI taxonomy): Eukaryota > Metazoa > Arthropoda > Insecta > Lepidoptera > Erebidae > Lymantria > Lymantria dispar. Next base: position 16,482,099 of record CM063459.1, read on the forward strand.
ACCTGCATTATCAACGAATAACATAGCTATATTTTACCTCCGTATTCTCACAGGAATGGCAATCACCGGGTTGAGAGCCTTCCGCTCGCCCAATGACCGCGCTGTAAAGGTCATCTCGACCAACAGCTATACACACAACAAAAGAAAAAAAAAGAAAAGAAAGGAATGGCAACTACGCGGGTGAAATCACGGACATTTGCTAGTAATACATAAAACGATATATACTTACAGTTTACCCAGTTGTTTGCCCCTGTATGTATCGTTGACGACTACATCTTCTAAACGGCCACGCTGAAAAATAACAACACGAGATATAGGTAAGATCTGATTTTGTTAAACAGCAGACATGTGAAACAAGTGCCACGTTGGTATGCGTGCATTTTAACCCCTTAGTGGTCTTTTATGACACCCGCAGACGAAATAGGGGGTAGGAATTAGTGTTGCCCAAATGCAAGACCAAGACGAGACCTGGACTAGTCTTGGTCTTGGTATTGCGCACCCGAGTCTTGGTCTTAGTCTTGGTATTGCAGCAAGAGTCTCGCAGAGTCTTGCAAGTCTTGCAGTTGGAATAACGTAACAGTCATTTATCATGGCAAGGAAAAATCCAACTAAATCTATCCTATCTATCCATCTGCTAGCCTATAGTCCACTATTGAATATAACCCTTACCATTGAGGAAGATTACTCTCCTATTCTCCTGGTTTTACATTAGACAACGTTACTACTCCTATGCCAAAGGAAGGAATTTCGACCCTGTTTTCTTAAGACGTCACCACACGGGGCAGTTGATACAATAAATTTTATGTCATTTTAAATATTTTTTTATAATAAATGGTAATGTTAATATTCCCCTTCAAGTTAACAATATCCGGCCATACCTAATAGTTGCGCTATAAAAAGGAATGTGTTAATGACGATTTTGATACCTATAATTCTACCTACCTAACCTAACCTACCTCTAGATATATTTAATACTAGCTGTCCCAACAGCTTCGCTTGCTTGACTTACCTATCCATATAATGCTATTATTTCGTTTAAATAACCATATCGCCCCCTGGCATTAAAAACAATATCACCATTTATAATATCCTAATATACCTACTTTAATCACAATTTTTGTTATCTAAGTAGATAGTTGCCGTAACAACGGCTACTACGGAGAACCCTTAATAGCTTTAAAATGTTGTCCGATTTCTTACTCTTTATAGACATTGCTCCAGACCAATTTACCAATATGTATGTCGAAGTGGTATGTATTAGAGCCTAAAACTTTTCTGGATAAACATACTATCCGACAAAATAACATTCTTTTGGAATATTTTCTGAGATTAGGGCGTTCAAATAAACAATTTCTCCCGATTTATGATAAGTATAGATAATAATAGTTTTTAATAATATACCTATGAAGAGGGTCACCAAATGTATGATATTCGTCGTCATCGTCTCAGTTCATAAAAGTGCCACTACCGGGTTTAATCTTGCTCCCAGTAGGTGGAAAATTTACCTACTATACCACGCTGGTCAGACATGTTAGTGTAGAATTTTATTTCTAGTAGTTTTACTTCTCTTTCACGTTATTATATTGTGATCTTTACGTGCGCATACCAATCTACGCATGATAATTCTTTTATAAAATAACACCCAGACTCGCAGTTTGTGCGTTATTTATGTAGATTAATTGTAGGCATATTTCTATGTCCAACAGTGGACGTTGTTGGGCTAATGAATAAACGGATATATAAATATAATGGGCAAGAGCACTCTCGTGTGAAACTTATCAAGACTAACCAACAGGGTGACGATTATGGTATTTTTATCCTTAAGCCTTTCCAAAGAGTAATTCTGAAAAGCGAACACCAATATTGGGAATCGATTGGCCAATAGATGGATATCTCAAGACTGATTTAACTTGCCGTGTAGTGACGGAGAAAGAATACAATTCATCACCCCCTATTTTACCCGCGAGTGCGAACCCAAGACTAAGGGCTATAATATATAACATCGGTGCAAGAGAAGGAAAACTTGACATGAAACCCTGTAACAACACGGCCGATCACCGTGGCGATCCCCTCCGGCCATGGCCGATTTCCCTCCTATTATGTAGAAGACACGAGCTCAACCGTATATAAGCTGAAATGGTGATTTGAATTAAATGCAAGACCGCGAGACTCTTGCAGGCTCAGTCTTGGTCTTGCTCAAGTCTTGCAGGGCCGGTCTTGGTCTTGGTCTCGGTCTCGCATTTCTCGCAAGACCAAGACCGCAAGACCAAGACTTTTTTGGGCAACACTAGTAGGAATTATATCGTTACTCTGCCATCACACAGAAATCTATTAATAACTTTTATTTCTGCGAAATGTATAAACAGAATCCTTTTCTCCGAGTGATAAATAAATCATTTCATTCATCATTTCAGCCCATATACGTCCCACTGTTGGGCTTGGGCCTTCTCCATAACGAAAGGGTAATTGACCTACTATACCACGCTGGTCAGACGTGTTGGTATAGGGTTTTATTTCGAGTTTGCCTTCTCTCGCATAGATGTTATATGCGTTTTATCTCCCTTAGTCGTCTCGTACGATCACCCACGGGTAAGATAGGGGGTGGTGAATTGTATTCTTACTCCGTCACCACACGGAAGGATAAATAAATAACGTGCACTTATATCCCGTTCTCAAGCGGACAGTTCCGTTTTTAAGCTGTGTATTCTGTTGTCCCCAGAGTCGCTCCAAAAGACGTTTCCTGTGTCCTTGTTAGGCAAACCAAAGGGAAAATCCTTGGCCTTATCGGTTCTAATTTTAGCCTATTTCTGCAAGTATCCCGTTCACCAAAATAATTGCCACGTTATCCAATCAGAGACGATAGAAATAAATTTATGAACACTTATTAATTGCTTAGGGAGCACTAGCTGGCAGCTATCTGGACATTGTAATTATGTGATGATGTATAACTGAAAAGTGAAAGTTTCGAAAACAACACCATAATTTAATTTAGCTACTCTTGACTTTTTAGAGTGTAAATACCTAATTCCTCAAATTATTAATCTAAAATAATTGTTTAGCAAAATCCTATGTAAGCTTTTAAAAAAAGACTTGTAAGTTTCTTCCAGTCCACTTAAATGAATTATTTTCAAATGTCTTTGTTATATTAACTGTCGGCAACTCATTTAAAATATACGAATGAAAACTTTAATATAAAATTATTCTTTTCGCATTCTCTCGGCGGCCGAACTATAAATGTTTGAATACATTTAAATCTAAAGATTGGATAACTTAGACATACCTACTTACAAATTCAAATTAGTTATGTCATCTATGTGTATTTTTATCTGGCATATTACGTAATCTAATACAAAATACAAGGTAACACATTATATACATTATTTTTATTTGGTAACTACCCAACGATAAAGACGTTGTGGAAACAGGAAAGTAAATTTAACAGCAATAGATATAGTACAGAACATACCACTGAACAATTGTGAATAAATTTCTGTTCAATTGTAAGCGTGGCAGCGCCGATCAACTTGGATATACGAGTGTCTTCGATCACTGTTACGTAATATCCACCGGATAGCTGCATCTTGGTGAATCTCTCTGAAATATGTCATTGTACATTAGTAAAATCAAATATGTACATATAGCAGCTAGCCTACATCAGGGTTGGGCTGATTAAAATCAAGTGATTAAAATCACGATTAAAATCATGATTTAAATCGCTTGATTTTTAAAATTAAAATCATGATTTAAATCAATTTTTTTTTCCTTTTTATTCAGAACCAGATAACAACATAACATAAAAGTTTTCTCAAAAATCAAAAGAAGTATCTGCTTTTAGCAAAAACAACAAAAAAGAAGTACATAATTCCAAATTCTTAAACTAAACGTAACACCTAATTTTTATTACCGTATATTTTCAGTCTATTCATTTTCGTTATACAATTTAAACAAAAACACGAGTTTTCCTCCTTTTTCTATGCCTAATCTGTTTCTAATATCCGAGTGTACAAGACCAAAAGAGCTAAATACGCGTTCTACTGAAGCTGAAGAAGCAGTTGCACACAGGAACTGTTTTATTATTGGCAACTGTTTCAAGATTTCCGGCTCATCATTTTGTGATAACCACTAACAATAGTGGTTAAAAATGTAAACGGACTACAAAGTCCGTTTACATTTTTTATTACTTCGTCCGAAAACATAACTTGCTTAAATGGAGCACTGCGGGCATTTAACTTTATTACTAAAGGTAACAGTCCATTGTTTTCATGTAACTCTTTAATTGTTTCTAAAGCTATATTCTTTTCTTCTGGTGTTAACTGGTATTTTGTTTTTTGTGGATTCAACATATACGCTATAAAATGATATGGCGTTAGTGCTTGCTTATATCGATTATTAAATTGTTGTGTTTTTTGTAATAGTAATTCCACAGATTCATCAAAGATATATTGTAAATGTTTCCACTGCTCTACAGTATCTGTGATAGTAGCATATTTCCTCTGCACAGTATCATATATCAGTTGATATAGGTTTTAAAATGTTTAAATAATCTTGCAGACAAACGCAAACATGCAGCATGTTTAATCGCAATATTTGAAACTTTTCGGTAAATAGTGGAATCAATCTCGTTTTTATTTTCTTCGCAGATTTTTAATATGATGTCCCACTGAGTGACATACATCTCTAAGCAGTTGCCAAGGCTATTCCATCTCACATCGCTTGGAAGGACTAAAGCGCTGCCTCCTACTTGACTGAATTTAGCTCTAGCCAAATGGTTATTTCGAAAATATTTAACAATTTGGACCACATGTTCTATAACGTCTTTAACTTGAAAGTCCTTGCACAGTAAATTAAAAATATGTGCAGAGCAACCATAAGTTATAACTTTTGCGTTCGTTTTTTCTTCTAATGTTTTTCTCATAAGTGTCATATTTGCGGCATTGTCTGTCACAAAAGATTTTACGGTACACTTGTATTTTAATTCACATGAAGAAATCAGGTCACAAACTATTTGAGTTAAATATTCTGAAGTATGTGGATTTCCTGATGTGTCTATAGTTTCGTATAGGAGGGCTTGTCCATCTTCAGTGGTTATCGTTGCGCATATCACTGGTTCGTTGTGCACGTTTGACCACCCATCAATTGACATATTTACGGACTGTCCTGACAGGGAGGAGAAATATTTTTCTTTTTCCTCTTCATAGATTTCGTCCAAAAGACTTGTTGCTACCGTTTTTCTCGAGGGCGGTGTATAACCAGGCCTTAATAACTGAATGGCTTTTTTCACCTCTAAATTCTCAATACATCTGAAGCTCGAATTAGTAGCAAAAATAGCCTTTGCTATTTGTTTGTCAATTTTATGTTTTTCAGCAGTTGAAGTCCGCATTACAAAACTACTCTTGGTACTCATGGTAGGCTGAGTTTCGATTGCTTTCTTTTTTTGGACTGGCTCAAAAGTTGTTGGACTTGTTGGTGTTGGTACTTTCGTCATGAGTGAACTACAACTTGAGGCAGATGATGTGCTAGCAAAACTGTCAAGCGACATTCGACTCTCTAGAAAGAGAAAAAACATAACTAAAAATTGAAATTGATTAATTATAATTGATGATATATTGATATAGTATTGAATTATTGATTTTAAAATAAAGTAAAAATGTTCAATAGAGATGTAAAAGCAAATTTATTTTTTTAAGTTGAAAAAAATTAAAAATTAAGTAAGTATAGAAGAGTAAAGATAATCTTTAATAATTAACCTGGGAAAGGTCGCGTTAAAAAAGTTACATTAAAGGCCACGCCACGTGTTAGATTTCACCTAACATTTAAAAACAAAAAACAATCATATATGCCTAAAATATAAATAAAATAAAATTAATAATTTAATTACCTGTATTCCTCTCTTGATAATTACAAACATCGTGGTGTGCTTTAAGTCTTTGGACTAACCCTTGAATATCTTTCTTGCACTTTCTACAAATAGCCCTACACCCCAATTTATTTGGATTTGTTGTCTTAATATAGAACTGCCATATTGGGTCCTCTTTTCTTCCACTCATTTTACTTTATTTATACGTTTTCACTTCACTTAACTAACTTAACTAAACTAGCGAAATGCGCGAACGTCAATTTATAGGTTGAAAAGGAAAACAAGCCTCGACACGACACGACAGGAATATTCTTGCAAAAAGCACAACAAACGCGTTCGTGCCTCACTCGGCACTGTATAGTGAGTGAGTGTATAGGACAGAAGGAAAACAAATCGCGACAAGAATTTTCTTGCAAGAAGCAAGAAGCGCGACAAATGCGTTGTCACAAGTTTTTGAGGCGCAAATTATATTATAATTTTTAGACTTATACATTAAAATAATTAACAATAATTTCAAAGAATCAAAATGTTCAAATTTTATGTTCAAATTTAAAAAATCAAAAAAATCAAATAAATCATGATTTTTTTAAAAAAATAAATGGTTTTTGATTTTTTTAATAAAAATCAGATTTTGCCCAACCCTGGCCTACATATATAGCTAAATAAAATAGCATGTTATAAGTTACAAAATATATAGCAGCTATGTATATAGCCTGTATCAAGAGCTTAAAACATATATATACGTTTAAGAGCTGTAAAATGCCACACATTCACTGATCTAGCAAGGAGGACCATGGGTGTCAGAAAGTTGATGATGTCTCCAGAGTGCGCAATAACACGGCGATCCTGCCTTTTATGAATATCTGTGTCAGCCGTCCCCTTCATAGATAGAAATTTTGACATTTTTGCACTTAGAACATTAATTATGTACTTGAAAATATCGTATTTTACATAATTATGACTAACAAAATCAATCTACTACTCTTGTCTCAAAGTGTCAGGGTGGCGCAGCACATTTTCTTTTCCTATGCCTCGACAGAACAACAATAGGAAATAGTAAATAAATGTATCTCATCGATGCCACCTTTCCTCAGTATTAATATCGGTAATGCCCAATTTAAGAATACAATAGTTGGTTTCTGATGTTTAAAATGCAGTTTGGTTTGCGAGTTATCTTCTGCAAGATTGGCGATACTCTGGCTCATTAAGACTGTTGCTGTTAATATAATTGTAAAGCGTAGCGTGTTTTGCCAAACGAATTTGTTGTTTAATCTGTGTTTTATGTTTGTGGCCCATGGTATTGGTCATGCTCACTGAAGGGTCTGCTTGCGGTAGCTACGAGGAGCGGGTCACTCCCTTCCCTCCATTGTGGTTGAGGGGAGTGATGGCTGCTCTAGTGGTTAACTCGTGATCGGGTGCCGCTTGCGGGATCTGGTCCAGCCATGGTACTTTTTCGTTATATTTAATAACTGTATTGTATGATGATTCGAAAGGCATCACACTGGAGCTATTAATAGACATGTTGTTGTATATTATCTTATTAAAAAAAACAAATAGTAAATGAATAAAAAAGAAGACAAGCCCACTGAGTTTCTTGCCGGATCTTCTCAGTGCGGTCGCGTTCCGATCCGGTAGTAGTGTAAGGTAAAAATGTAAAAAAGTGACCATATGTAAGTGCCCCCGCGGGGTTTATGCATAATAAAGTATTTGAATTTGAATTTGAATTTGACTGTAGAATATCATATCGGACATAGTAATAAGGAACTGCTTATTTCATAATCTACCATTTCTAACCATATACATATATAACACAAATTCCAAATGGGATAACAAAAATTGAAGCTATTGTGATTTTACAGAAATTTCGTCAAGAAATGACAATCGTAAGTCATCTGGAACGCGCGAAAAAGCAAAATTGTTTTACCTTTGCATGTAAGAAAATTAGGATCTTTCTAACGTTACTAATTATACCAGAGGCCTTGGCGTTATTCTTATAATAATAATTATTTCTTTGTAATTATTTCTTTACTCTCGTAAAATGTTTTTTTTTTTAATGAATCAAATTATTTTCATATCATAAGGTATGTGTGAAACAAATAAACGAACTGACTTTCACATTTATAATATTAGTTGGTATTGTATATTGTATGGCAAATATAAATCACCGGTAGGTCGTTTTTGTATAATTTATCAATCCGTAGTTTCATTTGATAAATGTATGAAGGTGAAACTCGCTTCTTGACTTTCATTTGTAACAGTTCAACTTTCACGCAAGCGAACTGGGAGCGACGCGCAACGTCCAGTAATCTTAACATACATAGTAGTTAAATAGTTTATTAAAATTCACTCATATTGATTCGTTCTTTTTATAAGTTGCACACGATCTTATAACATTTGTAACATTCCTCTCAATACAAAAATTATTTCCTTAGTCTTTAAAAAAAACTTTACATACTAATTGTGTAATTAGAATACTAAGCTCGCACAGAAAAATTAATAAGTATTAATATTTCTGTGCTAGCTCGTGATTTGGTTTGCCTTATTACGAGTGTTTAAGTTATCTTTCTATACTATATCGAGAATATAATTTTTTCTCACAAATCAGTTATATACGTAAATAAAAAAGTTATATAGTATATTGTGTGTATACTGTACATACAATATATAGTGTGGCGCAGTATTCTATTGTATACGTTGTGATGAACCGTACTCACTCTGAAGGTTTTACCTGAAAATCAGCGCTGTAACACGTTTGTGATGCAAGCTCATGCTGAGGTGAGACCTTTTTCGGTATCCTATATGCATGAATTTGTACAAATTTTGATTACTTACTTTAGGTTTTGGAAACCGAAATAAATGTTTTTCTTTCTTTTTCTTTCTTTCTATATACTTTCCTGTATCCTTAACTATGTGTTTGTGAAATACATAATCGTTTGAACCAATGAATGAACATGTGACGGACTAAGAATACAACTCACTACCTATCTTGCCAGTGGGTGTCCTAAAGGACAAATAAGGAATATACGTATAATATCTATGCAAAAGAAAGAAAATCTATACAAATATAGGGGGCGTTCATAAAATACGTGAGATGTTTATGGGGGGGAGGGGGTCGAGTCAAATCTCATCTAATCTTACGTTGAATGTCTCGGCAAATATCACGCATTTTTTTTTCTGATTGATACAAAAAAAATTGTTAAATTTTTATTACACTTATAATTACACTCTCAGCAATATTGATTACTAGTCTTAACTAGTCGTAAATAAAAGCACGAAGCAATTTTTTTTTCTTTTTACAATAACAATCCAACGCGTTTAAGTTAGAAACCCACATTTTGAATAATCTCACGTGAGATTGGGGGATGGAGGAGGGGGTTGAATAAAATCTCACGACATCTCATCAGGGGGGGAGGGAGGTACAGAAAATTTAAAAAAACACCTCACGTAATTTATGGACGCCCTCTAAATAAAATTAAAGTGTCTGTAATGTTAAAGTGTTGGACTATTTTCATGCTCACACGATTATTTGCACGACACCTATGCCTAAAATACAGTTTAAAATCTTTTTTCTGTCCGTTTGTTTGAGGCAATCTTCAAAACGGCTGGGCCGATTTTGATAATATTTTACTACCGGTTAGCTGTCTATATAATGCGTAACTTAGGCTACATTTTATCCCGGTATTCCCACGGGAACTATATGGGTAAGGCGATTGAAACTGCTAGGGCGGGTTGATAGTCCTAAATAAAAAGTTAAATCCAATTCGTCTGACTGACGCGATATATGTACCTAGTCAGACATTTTCCTTTCTATAGTGGAAGAGGCTCGAGACCTTCTGATCTTAGTTCTCTAGACGTATATTGGCTAAGTTCAATGAATGATAGTGAAATAGCTAATACCTACGTGGAAAAACATTCATTCTTTTTTCATTAGACGGGAAGTCTAAAATATTTGTATAAACCAACACCCCATAAGGAAGCGTCAAGGTATGTAATTATAATAAACACTCCTGGTCACTATATAAATGTTGATATACGCCATTATTATGACAACAGGAACTTGTGAAGGTCCATAGAAAGGTCATTATCGCTGCACCGGTTTCGCCAAGGTCGTGAACATAAATTCCAATATGTTCGCGCATTCTTACACAGTGGATATCAGTACATCGGAGACAATATTTGTAAATTGTATTAACTCTAGCGCCGGCCTTATTCGTGAATATTATGTACCAACTTATAAGTACGTACATTTTTTTCGTGTGGTGACGGAGTAAGAATACATTTCACCACCTCTTCTCGCGCTCGTGGCTGTTTTTTTTTTCGCGCTCATGGCTAATTGCATATCGTAAAAGACGACTAAGGCATATAATATGCATATAACATATATATAAGAGAACGAAAACTCGAAATAAAACACTATACTAATCCGCCTGACGAGCGTGGTATAGGTATCGTGATCATGCGTCCCGTTTTGAACGGGATAGTTCCGTTTTCAGAGTTTTTGTCCTGTTCTTCCGATCCATACAAAAATCTCCTGTTTTTGCAAACAGCATAACTGACCATTTATTATAGAGAGGTGTTCGTGTTTTTTTTTTAAGTTTTCAGTCCATAGTTTCACCTTTTCCTGCAAGACTTCACTAAGCTCTTGCCTTTTTCTTAGGTTTCCAATCCATAATTTTACCTTTTACTGCTAGACTTATCACTCAACTTTTTTTAGGTTTTCAGCAAAGCTATGAACTTTACCTATTCTGAGCAGTCTCGTTTTGACATAAAAAAAATTGGTCACATTAGTTATAGTTCAATTTTCCTTTTATTATTTAAGAGGCTCGAGCCTAGCAATGGGACGTACATATATGGGCTGAGATAGATGAATGATGAATGCACCCAATTTATTTTTACACTAGCAACCCGCCTTTGCTTCGGTTTCAGTCGTCTTTCCTGCGTAGTGCCCGTTCCCGTGGGAATACCGGGATAAAATATAGCCTTGTTTACTCTCTGATATTATAGCTTTCCATTGGTGAAAGAATTTTTGAAATCGGTCCAGCCGTTTTGAAGATTACCCGGAACAAACAGACAACAGACAGACCGACAAAAAATATAAAGTGTATTTTAGGCATATGTATAGTGCAAATAACCGTGTGAGCATGAAAAAAGTCCATTACTTTGACATTACAAACAGACACTCCAATTTTACTTATTGGTATAGATTATTTACCTACACATTGCATAGCAAAGACATTACGATATCTGCATGCCACGCCGCAGTCGTCATTGTATCAAATACTTTCCACATAATTAAGCAATTTCATATCAATATACCTAGAGGTTAAATAATAATTCAGGTTTATGTATAACTATTATTGCATTAAAACACGCGCCATTTTATAAATTGAATTACTAATCTAATATACATACATTTAATAAATGCATTGATGGTGTAGTGATTAAGATATCGATTTATCGTGCTAGCATTATGGGTTCAAATCCCATGCAGGACAACAAAACATAAAAAAATAAAACAAAAAAAAAATGTCTGGATACTAATGCACAAGCTCAATTAGTTTCAAGGTATTTCTTTGCTCACTATCAGAAGATGAAAAAACATAGATATCTGTACCTAAAACGATATGAATTCTTAATTTTTTGTAACCAAAAAAGTGTACAATTTATATAAATATGCTGATATCCCTAACGCCCAAAGCCACACTTGAACGTTTCTGAACGCAGCTACTAAAGTTTTAAAAATTAAAAATAAATGATACTCTTTTTCTTTTCTCCTTTTACTCGCTCGTCCTTAACAATGACTGGTCAAAATGTATCATTATTTATATCTTGATAGTATAAATATGATAATATTTTCGTCAGCGGAAGAGGTGATAACCTTGATATAAACAATAACATCAATGGATGATAAATAATCAAAAGCTAAAATCGATTCATATCAAAAAGTTTATCACTGATGTACCTATATCGAATTATCGACGGTTGATATAATAAATTATTATATTTGCTTTAGATAGCTTTCTCAATAGGAGCGAAATAGATTTGAGGAATGAAAGTTTACTAAAAAAATCAGCACAAACTGACGTAAAGAAAGTTTAATCTATAATTTGTACAAAAGAAGATGGTGGATTAAATGGTCAAGCCAAAGCTAAAACTACTAAAACGAAAAACAAGAAATTTTGGCAGTGGCGTCTTTTTGTGGCGTAGAAACTCACTGAAATATGATTTTACAAAATTCAATCCAATAGGGGAGGTGAGACATGATAGCAAAGTTTGTATGGGAAGATAATCATTGTCCTCAAAGCATTAACACTTCAGTAAGATAAATAAACACGTTTTTCAGCAATTCCAATTTCTCATTCTCTAAGGCAGGGGTTCCTAAACTTTTAAGATAACGGAACCCCAACCGAAGACCTTTTATTTTACGAAACCACTACTAAATACCTTTTATTTTACGGAACCCCATATCAAATGATATCAAGTAATGAACGGTTTTGTGCCATAGTTCAGGCCTAATTCTTGCTATCCGTCTACTTATGTACATAATAGTAATGAGTTGTACGCATTACTAATTTTACGCTATTTTAAGTTAATATTTGTAACCATGCTATTATTTCACAGCCAAATGACTAAAATTCAAAGCCATTTAATTTTGGCGGAATCCTGATGACCATTCTACGGAAACCCTAGTTTCCGCGGATCACCCTTTGAGAATCGCTGCTCTAAGGGTGTAATCATCATCACAGCTCATATACATACGTCCCACTCTTGGGCTCGAGCCTCCTCCATAATGGGAGGGAAATTGACCTACCGTACCAGAACGTGTTGGCTTTATTTTGAATTTGCCCTCTCTTAGATGTTATATACATATTATGACTTTTTTTTTGGTGGGGTGGATTGCGGTCGGCGCGCTCCTCGCCCGGGGCAACAGAGGGGCGTAATCACGCACACCCACAATCCACCCACGATGCACGTCGCCTTCGTCGTTGGGCCGACCACCGGAGCAGGGTTACTTGTCATCAGTGGTCGGCCCGACGGAATACCCCTATTTGGAGTACCCTCCCATCGACCAACGTCCCCCCCTCGGGGAGGACGTCGGACTTTCCTCACGCGGTCGGCCTCTCGGCGGGTGACGGACTAATCCCCGGTCACGTCACCCGCGGCCTCGGCTAGGGCGGCATGAGGCGCAGGTATTCGCACCTACGCCGCCCCAGTCGCCGGCGGCGGATCGCCTCATCAAGGCTGCGCTCCTCGCGTAGGCGATCCGCCGCCTCCTTCCGCGAGACTAATGCCTCGCAGAAGACTGCGACCGCGTCCCAGTTCCTGACGCTGTCGACCATCGCCCTGGCGATAGTCGGCAGCGTCAGGTATACATATTATGACATGAATGTTATATATAAACATACATGTTAGTCGTCTTTTACGACACCCACGAGCAAGAAATGGGGTTGTTAATCATATTCTCACTCCGCCACCACACGGTAAAAAAGGCATAATATTACCATAAGGGTGTAATGTAGGGATTTAATTTTGCAGCTGTATTTTACCTGATTTTATATTTAATCAAAAATTATCGCAAATAAGTACTAGACAACGTCTTATTTGTGTTTATATTTGTGATGTAGTTCGACATGACTAAAAGGAAAATGAAAATCTTTATTTTTAAGGTTGTAAAAGAGAGTGTCGATTTTGGTTTGATATTTTTCACCCTACAACACATTTGCGTTGTAGGGTGAAAAATATCAAACCAAAATCGACACTCTGACGTCCTGATATTGTTGATCATTTGATCAACAATATCAGGACGTCACAAATGACTTCTATGTGGGCTAGTGAGACCTATATCTAGTGTAACAGACATATTCACCAATTAATTGCAATAAATTATCGGCGATAGTGGCGAGTAAAAATATTTTTAACGATCATTTTTAAATTTAGATGTCAGATTTGATGGCAACCGATTCATTGGCATGTAGTCATCTATAAAGCTGAAGAGTTTGTTTGGTTGAACACGCTTATCTCAGGAACTACTAGTACGAATAGGCATGATGACAGTAAACAAAAATCACTAAAATAATGTGTTTATCTACTGTAACACAAAAAATATATCTTGAAATAAATATCAGCTCAGCTAAACACCAATCAAATTGAGTTACGTCACTCCTATGTATACCTGTCATTATCATCGCAAATTCTGTACGAAACTCTACGATCGTTACACTTTTTAATTGTTTTAACTTGCATTTAAAGAGTATATCGTGATTTTTATCGATCTCTTGGTTACTTTTGTGTTCTTACTAAAAATGTAAGTCATGGAAGGATTCACCAAGGCAAACCGCTCTAATTTGCCTAGAGTTGATTTGTTAATGCTGGGAGAGTACCTAGCATTAAACAGACTTCTGTTCAGCAGAATTTAGAAATCTCAAAACTACGATGTAAGTAAAATATTGATTAATAATCTTCTAACACCAATAATTTAAAATCTATTTAAAAATAATACCGCTTGAGATGCTAACATCTCAGGTTATGTTATTTAAACAATGCCTTTGTAAACTTGGTATTAAACTGCAGTTAAACAAAGTCACACACTAAATAAAATATACGATATTAAGTAATCACTTACGTTAAAATGATCTTCACAGAAATAAATAGTCTCTTATTGATTTTTTATATTAATTTAAATTTATGGCTTTTGGATCTCGCCGTGTAATATTAAGCCACTTATATTTTATTGTTTTATTGTGTGGCACATAAACAAACAGTTTGTTAGGGGTTTTTATTGATGTATTAACACATTGAGGATTCGCACACCACTTATAAACTTTCGAATTCATGTCTAAATAAAATATATCAGATTTTTTGCTTTAACTCCCTTACGTTTACAACTCAAGTGAATAGACGTAACGTCACAAGCAGACGCCATGACACTAGGCACCGTTTTGGCGCTAATTTATATGCATTTAATTAAAATAGCATTTATTTCTAAAGAAACCGCACTTATTGCAAAAATAATATATTTTTGGATAATAATAGTTATTTAAGAATATTATAAGACAGTTTTTCAAAATTAGTCATCATGCCTATTTAAAAATTATTTTAATGTTGTACTGTATATTGATGGAGGAAGGGTACATAATACGCTGTGACCATTAGGAGCAGAGCATCAATGTGAAGTGTTGTATTGAATATATGATTGATTTGAGAGCTACCCTTGCGTACGCTTTGCGTTATATACATATATGGCCAAATCTCTCCAAACTTCTCTCCCTCTAACGAGATGCAGAGAAAGTTGCGCGGATCCGCTAGTACAGCATAAAAATACTGGGATATTGATTTAAAAGTGTACATATTCAATGTATTGTGACGGCGTAAGAATACAATTCACCATCATCTTTCTTGCTCGCGAGTGTCGTAAAAAACGACTTAGTGATTATAATAGCAAAACGAGAATGACCCTATACCAAACCGTCCAGCGTGGTATAGTAGGTCAATTTCCTAATAATAAGAAAACTCGAACCTGTGAGCTGAGATAGTAGGGTGTTTCTGTGTGTGTGTGTGTGTGTGTGTGTGTGTGTGTGTGTGTGTGTGTGTGTGTGTGTGTGTGTGTGTGTGTGTGTGTGTTGTGTTTTTTGGTGTAGTTGAAAAACTCAAAAAATCCGTTCAAATTAAACTTTAACCTTGAATAACTCTGGAAGGATTCAATTTATGGAAAAATTATAACAGACTTTTTTTGTAGAGCATTAAATTTTCTATAAGAATCTGAGTTGGTCATTGCCATAAGTTCATTCAATCCAGAGGTATAAAATTCTAAAGTTAAAAGCATTTATTTCTTATGTTATTTAAATGGAAAATAGAAAGTTGCGAACCGCGACCACTAAATCTTTAAATTAAGAGCTCAAATTTTGACGAGGTCTTTATTTTAGCATTCTCTGACACAATTTGCTGACCATTTGAAAAAAAAAAATATTCGATTTTTTTGAAACACCCTACTGTGATAGTGGTGATGATATCTATACCAATAAATAAAATTGGAGTGTCTGTTTGTAATGTCAAAATAATAGGCCTTTTTTCATGCTCACACGGTTATTTGCACGACACCTATGCCTAAAATACAGATTAAAAAATTTTTGTCTGTGTTTGTTCCGGGTAATCTTCAAAGCGACGGGACCGATTTCAAAAATTCTTTCACCAATGGAAAGCTATAATATCAGGGCGTAAACTAGGCTATATTTTATCCTGGTATTCCCACGGGAACTACGCGGGAAAACGACTAAAACCGAAGCGAAGCGAGGGCGGATTGCTAGTTCACCCATATATCTAAACGGCAACAGTTAATCATAGCGGAGGATGCATGTGGTGTTATTTTGTAGTCAATTGTTGGACTTGTTTTTCTTTAATCTTTCAATTGTATATAATATTTGTAGGTAAACTATTAAATAAATAAAGCCCGTACAGGCTAGTTGGCGTCCATGAATTCAACCAATACTTGTTGAAACCAGTGGCGTAGCGAGCCTTGGCCCTTCCAAGGCTCAAGGAAGGGTTCTGTATCAAAATTAGTTGGGGGCCCAAATGAATGGTAAAGACTTCTCACAAAAGGACCAAAATTACATGCATGAAATTGATTACAAATTATCACTTCCTCTTAGATAATTAGTTAAAAAATACGGGAACCCCGCAATTTTTGGGCGACGGCTTAATTCGGGAAAAAAGAGATTGCTCTTCTTGGCTTTTATAGGCACGTATGACAAACACACATTAGGGGCCCTGTATCATTGATACGGCTGATACGCCAGTAGCTACCTCGGTTGATATATCCGGGGAAAGAAACATTGCCTTTACGGCACTAAAAATACAATAACCTCATTATCATATCAAATACTTCTTCTTGGCTAATTACACGGGCGACTTAATAATTAACTTTAAGTCTTACTTCTGTTCCATTTCAGTAATGTATTTGCAACCAAGAAAGAACCGCATGAATAAAGTGACCATACGTGCCGTTTCGAACGGGACAATCCCATTTTCAAATGATCTGTCACATGGTCCCGAACTGTACAAAAATGTCTCCTTTTACGTATAGAGCCTAATTAATCATTTATTATACTGACAGGGACGTTTTATTTATTATCAGTCCATAATTATAATAGGTAACTATTGCTGACTCTTTACGTGTTCTTGATTTTTTAGACCTCTGTGAACTTGGCAGACGACCTTTAGAAAAAAATTTTTGTTATTCTCATCGAATTCCACATCGTTTGTACCCGTATGTACCACTTTGATTTTCGTTTGTACCTCAAACCAAAAAAAGTTACAGCGTTTTCAAAATTTGACCCGCAGCCGACTTTGGAAAATTAAAAATTTACAAAAGGCGTCTGATTCGGGATCGTTTGTACCACCTTCATTTTTTATTTTTCTCAAAACCCAAAAAAGTTACAGAAGTTTGAAAATTTCAAAAAACCAATTTCCACAATTTTTAGATTTTCGAAAATCTGCAAACGGAGATCAACGCTGAATCGTTTGTACCCGCAGAAATTATTTTTCTTTTCGTTTGTACCTCAAACCAAAAAAATTTGGGAGCATTTCTATTTTTTCGAAAATAAAATCCATGCAATTTCCATAATTTTTGAGATATCTCAATTCTGCAATCAGATTGTCGAAAATCTCGGCTGCCAAGTTCACAGAGGTATTTTTTAGCTTTTAATTTCACAAGTTTACTTATTATTGCAAGTGTCCCCATTTTGATCAATCAATTGTTCGAGCATCTCGTATTGTGTTAAAAAATGTGGTCACTTTACGCATGAATCTAATCGCGTATTCTTAGTCCTTGACCATACAAATAATATATATGTACTTTTAAATGTAACGTGTAAGTAGTGTGCCGAATTGATCAATGACGGCTATACGAGCAGTCAGTATTTCAATAAGACAACATAATACGCTAATGCGGACACATGAAACGACGTTGAAATATCATTACGAAACACGAATGTAAATGTCACATACCTACATATTTTTTGTATAAATACCTAACCGGTTTTAGATATACGAAAGTAAGAACAGTTAAAGGTGTCTACATACTACACCGTTTCATACCATGATTGTAATAAAATAAAATGTACGCATGTACGAAGTAAAACTTCTTTGGCATAACAATATAAAAATCTATTTAAAGTTTATGCTTCACGTTATCCTACGTTTTTAGAAAAAACTACACAAATAATAAAAAAAGGTATTTAAAACATTGAAAGTTTCATTACAACGTATTATCAAGTTGACATTGGTGTAACGAGCGCGCGCGCATCGTCCAAAATGTTGGATAACTAACTTCAGTGTCATTTTTAGTGACCGTGTTCGCGCGCGTTGTAATTATTTATTCACATCATTTTTTCCTAACGTGCCAAAGGAAGTATGACTTCAAAAGTGTCAAGCGCAGAAAGAAACATGACCAGAACATATACCCATTAGATGAGAGTATTCAGTATAGTGGTACTGACAAAATTTACTGGTTAACTTATTCACTGTCCATGTATACCACACAATGGCAGTTATTGACAGAACAATCCAGTGACCAGACTTCAATACAAGGAAAATATTTTTTGCTTGATTCCTAGCATAATTGTGGTATACAACGGTCTAGTGAGCAGCCTCCTTAAAAGTAGTTATTATAAAGATTAACCAGTAGCATAATGGTTGTTAATTTCTGGGTTCAAATATAGGATCAGGTATAAAGTATTTTGTGGATTTCTGTAATCATCAACGTTAATATTTATGAGGCTTTTATATCTCAAGGTTTAGCTAGGAGTTTGGAAATGTGCCTGATAAATAGCAACAGGCTTGCGTTTATTTTTTGTGAAGAATAATGTGTATGTACTCTTCTACTTATTTCTTCAAAATTGAAGGTATGAGCTTTCATAAAAAAAAAACGAAAAGGTATACAAAACGTAAATGGATAGACCACATTCAAACTTCAGAATGTACTTTATAGAACAAATGTTGTATGGAACATTCAATCTAATAGTAAATGGTAATGAGGTCTTAGATGATGTTATAAACTTTTCAGTTTTAGCTTAGATCCAAGTATCACACTGGATTTCCTATGTGGTGAAGGAGTGAGAATACAACTTCCCAAGCAAGTCTTAAACCTGCTTAGTTCTGAGCTTTGTGTAAGTTTCAAAGGTTGTACATGTTTCATGTATGGGTTCATAGAGCCAATCCCTAGCCCACTAATACAACATTAAAACGTAAATAACTATCAACACTTATACATAATAAAGGACCATGTCATATTGAATAATAAAATTTATTACTTACCATCAAACTGCTTCCGTGTGACATTCCCAACACTTGTCAACTGGCCAAGTAACTGGAGGAATCCCTTATCATAGTCGGATCGTTGAAGTGGTCTTACCACCATCCAGTCCTCGCCTGGATTTGCTGCACTAATTTTAGGCTTAAACTGAGCTGGGCTTTTATTGAAATCTAGCCGATTCAATATTTCCGGAGGGTAAAGATACTCCGACGGCTTATATTCCTGAAATTGCATATTTTCTAGTTACCATGGGGAGTAATTACAGACAGATTAAAATAAAACGTTAAAGTCGTAATGAATTTTAAAAATAGCTGAGTAAAAATTAAAAAAAGTATTCCTAACACGTTCAATGTAATACAATTATGTTAATAAATAAGCCAGTAAAGATTAGATAATGCAGTGAAGCTGCTAAGGAAAGGCGAAACGCCATACGTAATAAAAAACTTAAGAAAATAATTTAATTTCACTAAATAATATCACTTTTAAAATATATTTACTTATAAATGGGCTATGAAAAAGTGTTTTTATGACACTTACCACATTGATTGATTTACCCATTCCCATGGTGACGATATTAAAGAATTTTCATATAATTAATTATGTACACATAATAATAAAGCGAGAAAATCTCGCCAATATTTTAAGACTTGAATTATTTAACTACTAATGTTTAAGCTTTTTTGATACATTTAAATTCGTTGTATCGATATCACAAAACTAAATGAATATTTGTTCAAGACCAGACTTAACCACTGATAACTATGAAACTAATAATTAAGAAAATATTTTTTGTAATAAATTAAAGTGAAAGCAAGGACAGATCACAGACAAGTATTGCCATGCCATTATTGCCAACTAGGATTTTGAACGACAGATTAAAAAACTATACGACATGACGTGTGGTGTGTGACTGTGTGACATACAAAAATATACAATCATACAATGTTTTTAATTTTACTCATATAAAACATTGTATATTTTCATTCGTGAAGTTATAACTTCATAGTAGGTTCCATAATATGAAATGGAAATAATAAAAATAATTAGTGTATTTGGTTGATTAATTTTCTACTTTGTATTATCTCATTTTAAATTTTAAATATGAATTGAAAGTTATTTTAGCTAATACCTTTTTAATGCATCTTAGCGGTTTCATTTTGGAATGAGAAATACTAAGCTTTGAATTCTTATACAATTTTGATGTTTTTTAAGTGGTATCATAAAATTTCAGACTGCATAAGTTATTCATGATAAAAGGTCGCAAAAATAAGTATTACGCAATTATCTCGGTTTTTATAGCTTCTAAAATGTTAACATTTATTACTAACAATATATTATATTTATTGAACATACATACACACAACTTAAATTAAATGTATTTTTTTTTTATACTCCCGATCGTTTTTGATATAGAGCGCACAGAGCCCGCAGATACCCATACCCACCCATACCCATACCCACTGTAGTACAATTTCTTTCTTATCAAAAGAAGTCAATTAGGCTCTGTAAGGTGCTCCCAAGTGAGACACTACTTGACACTAGTATAACTATAACAACATGACTTTTAATTCTAAAGAACTCAGTCAGGCGTTAATTTACACCGAGACAGTGTGCTATATAAACCACAAGTTTGTCCGTCATGTGGAGTATTGCTCACATCTCTGGCCAGCCGCACGATCTCGATAGCAATACGAATACTTTGACACAAATATTCATGCTACGCCCACAGGTTCCTAATTTTTTTTAAATTAATCTATGTAGGCCACATACCCTTTGCGTGCTTAAAATAAAGAAGTCGAAGAAATAAACGTCACTCACTATTGTCAATTGGCTGTATGGGCTTTGGACCCCTTTGCCTGTCCAGATGGACGACCAGAACCAAAAAAAAAATCACTATTGTCAAAAACATATGTTTCTTATTGACATCCTGTAGTCGAAGTCGATGTAGATCTTGTTTTCTATTTGCTATTCCTTGATACGGTTCTCGCTGCAAGAATGTGTTAAATTTTTACGTATTTGTGAAATAAAAAATAACACAGTGAAATGGCTTTATGCAAAATTAACTCTTTTATAAAAATATTAAAAAATAATCGTCAATTCACGACTTTGTGTAGAAGACCAACACAAATAAATTTACTTGTTTATTCTAATCCTCATATTTATTCTCAACGATGGTTCTTTGAACAACACAGAAAAGGTGGTTATGACACCGAAATAAAACTGTCGTATTGGGAACACATAAAAAATGGTTTCAAAGAAATCAAAGGTGAATTTAAGTTATTAAAACAGGAAATCAAGGATTTGCTCGAAATGGACCTTCTACTGGTTGCTAGACCTGGTAAGATTTTTTAATTTTAACATGGTATTTATATACACAATTATTCACCAGATTCCCTTACCACATAGGCTCTGGATACTACCAAACTCAATAATATTAGGTAGGGATGCTGTTGGACGTTGTAAAGCTTGTGTAAGAGCAGATCACTGCCGCCTGGTCCAATTGTCAACATAGTATTATGTAGTCAATAATAGTTTGCCCAAATAGGATTGGAATCAGCAACTATATGTAAAACTAACCTAATCGTTCATGAGCTTATAATTATTACTACACTTTGTTTCACTTCAGAGGGTGCTATGAAATGTTA
The DNA here is from genome assembly GCA_032191425.1 of Lymantria dispar. NCBI lineage: Eukaryota > Metazoa > Arthropoda > Insecta > Lepidoptera > Erebidae > Lymantria > Lymantria dispar. The sequence goes on from CM063459.1 coordinate 16,503,910, forward strand.
TAGATCTCATCAATAACAGGTGCAACCTAAACTATAGAGGGTGGCACTTAGTGTGGCAGTGGTGTTACTTTGTGAAACAAAAAATAACTCTCTTATTATATTAACTTTAAAAATTTTAGGATATCGCCGATGAAGTGTCAATAAATAATAACTACAAAAATGTAAATTTTCAGGGGATGAAAAAAAAACGTCTCATGTCGGTTTGAATTTATTTTTATTATAATTTATTTTTTTAATGTTTCATATATACTCTCTGCAATATTACAAAACTCAATTCTTTTATATAATATTACTGGGTTTTAAATAAATTGCAGGTAGAAGGTATTGTTTCGTCAAATGAAATATAATGTTGGAATTCGAAGATATTAGGTATCGCTATTGCAGATAGAAGAAATTGTTTTTAAATTTACATAAAAATATTAAAATACCAGGCAAATAATAAAAATGAAATGATTATATTATGTGACAAAAGAGGGCTAAAGCTAGAAAATTATGTTGCAGATAGATAAGACTATCGCTAATAATGATGATGATGTAATGATATGTGGATTTCCAACCTTACAACCTGGCTGAATACTTTTGTGTACCAAATTTTCTACTGCAGCGTAATCTTATACAAATTTGTGATCAATTTGTATACATTCATAAAGACTTGACACCCATGCACTTTTTGACAAAGTGACATAGTCACTAGGTAAATGAATTTATTTGTTCTTAATTTGGACCTCAATTGCACACATTCCATCTGAGTATGGTTACTAAAATGATATACATACATAATTACATACATATGATAGCTACTAAAATGATAAACATACATGCAACTAGAATCATTCAGGCCTATCGCCGTTCAATGCTGGTTGTAGGCCTCTCTCATGTTTCGCCACAAATTGCGGTCTTGTGCCACCTACATCCAACGACGCCTAGCCACTTTCACCACGTCGTCGGTTGATCTAGTCCGAGCAGTCCTATACCGCGTCGTCCGATATGTAGTCGGCAATCGAAATCATTCTTCCCCAGCGCCTGTCGGTTCGTTGAACGAAGTAGTCTGCCCATTGCCTGTACAGCAGGCAGATTTTTCGTGCTGTATCGATTATACTCGTTCTTCAAAGGATTTCCGTATTTCGGATTCTATTTTGCTGAGAAATCCTGAGCTCAAAGTTGCTTAGCATGCCATGGAATGAGCTATTCTAAGCAACTTTGAGCTTGGTTATGGGGGCCTACCTTTGGGAATCACGTTTCCGTACCGTAAGTCATCACCGATAATACACACTGGTCGTAGACCTATGTTTTCACACACTGTGGTATATCGGGTAAGAAGATCCTCTTAAGTTTCCTAAACGTTGCCCAGCTGAGTGAGATTCGTCATTGTCGACTCCCTCTCAATCTTCTCCACGTTGTCTACAAGAGACTTGCAAACGATAAACCCTATATCACCTTGGGACGGGTGATCGCCCTCCCGGTAGAAAACAAATTTTTCATGATCTTGCCCTTTCTTCGCACTTCTGATAACCCTACAGTGTCACATAGGATTTTGTTCAATTCCTTTTCCAACTCAATGACGAGACCATTTATTCTCTGTTCGTGATATGAGGGGATAATGCTGCAATCGCCACGCTTGGCCAGTGAGTTCGCGATTGCAGTGGTTTATCGATAATCTTAATATTAATATTTTGATAGTTTCATCTACGTACCAATTATACAACCTGGACGTGAGAGACGATATTGTTAGGTTTGTCTTCCCAAAGTACTCCAGGACTATGTGAGCGACAACAGGAAGGCCTGACGAGTCCATATAATGTGTAATACTCGCGTAAACATTAGAAATATAGTTATACCATACATTATCTAATATAGGTGAATATTCCCTAATGCTATTTCCTAATAGCATGATGAATTGCATTCTAAAATATATTTATCCACATAAAGTCCCTAATAAATAGGCAATATGCCTATCGAGGCTATCGATCACAGTCCCGTTTCATGTAACGATAAAAAAGTGAGCCGTCGTTCAGGGCGCCTGGCAGATGTGAAACATCAAAATTATTTTGTACAAGTATTATACTCGTTCCAACCATTTATTTTACTTTTGGCAGGTCGAATTCTGATCAATTAGTGTTGTACCAATGTATTACGGATACTATGTTTTGTAATAATCGATTTTAGTCAGGAAGAACTTTTAATCGATTTAACACGGATATTTTATTTTTGCTTAAATACATATTTCATATTATTTAAAAACTTCACTTCTGTAAATATATTTGTTATTTGGGCACATTAATTTTTGCATACCCACTAATTCAGTCCTCCCAAAATATTTTACTTTGTACTTTGCAAAATAAAAAATAACTACTTTATGAAGCATTTTTCCATTAAGCGAGGTCCGCTGCTCCAAACTTTACTTAGAGACAATGGCGCCCTCGTCTGCGGTAGTAAATCACTAATTTTCTAATCCAGCCTACCCCTTTTTTTTAAGCCGAATTGGCAACACTGAACGGCGCGCCGGCGACGCCATTTTGTTGTGTTGTCTGTCACTAGACATGCGCAAACCATGTCCTGGAGCGGATTGAACATGGAACGATTCACTTCTCTATCGGAACTATGTCCGGAAATCATGTTCGCGGAACTATCTAGTTCCACAGGTTCAGATCAGATTACTTCAAATGTTTGACTTCTATGGAACTATTTAATTATGTCTAGGAACGGTTAAATTATGTCCAGGAATTGTTTAATTATGTCCACTGATTGTATAAGCAGTGTCAGTGGAGATAATTAAATAGTTCCAAACTCTTCTTCGATTTAATTGAAATAAAAAATCTAACAATAAGTAGGCATTATACATTCTTAAAACTAAAACCGTCATCAAATTATACTGTACATATAAAAAGTTCACATAAATTAAAATTCAAAATAATGAAAATTAACGAAACATTTATTTAAACGAAATGGCGCCCTTATCGGAAGTCAAGGTCATTAGCGAGCAAGAAACTAAAATTAAATATGAATAAATCAATTGTCGTCTTTAACGTAAAGTGTAATATTCGCATTGTGTATCATAATTGCATAACATAAAAAGTATCATAACATTCCAACTATACTCGTCCTTGGTCGGTTCGTGATCACTCGGACGGAGGCGGTCGGCTCCGTAGTCGGTTCGTAACATGTTCGACAATTCGTTCCGGCGCACATGACAGTTCCTCGGCCATGTGGATCTGTTTAATTTCACACCGCGGATTGGACCGACATCGCGACATAGTTCCGACGGTGGACATAGTTCCTGGAACTATTACGATCCGGAACTACACACCTCTATCTGTCACTCGCAACAAGACTCCCGTGCTAGTCACATTTCTGTTCGCTGAGTGCTCTTTCATATTTTTCATACGCTGTGTTGAGTATTTATATTCCACCGTATTGATTTCATTGTTCTTACTTTGATTGAGTTGAGCGTATCGTTCCTCCCAGTAAGATTTTACTTGCAAAATGCCGAAAGGTATGGTGCTTAAAGGACAATCCAGAGAGTTAGTGCTGCGGCTTCGTGAATTTTTTGAAAAGGAAAGCCGCAATGGCGGATTCCTTATACCAGTAACCCAAGTTAGAGACCGTGTTGCAGCAGCATTAGGTATTAGTGCTCCAACGGTGGCGAAAATCACTAAAGAAGCCTATGGTAGTAGTGGTATTGAACAGAACAAGCTATCTACGCCTAAGAAAAAACGTCAGGCCCGTAAAGTGACAGCAATTGACAGTTTTGATACTGATGCTATTCGTCGTCATATATACAATTATTACACAAGCAAAGAGATTCCTACTTTGAAAAAATTAGTAGCGTCTCTACGAAATTGTGGCTTGTTTCGTGGTCAAAAATCTTCTTTGTCAAAGGTGCTGCACCAAATCGGGTTCTTGTATAAGAAATCCGACAAAAGAAAAATTTTAATGGAACGTCGTGATATAGCCTTGTCTCGCTGTGAATTTTTAAGACAAGCTAAGAAAATAGAAGACTGGTCGAATGTCGTTTTCACAGATGAAACTTGGCTCAATGCCAATCATTCCATACCAAAAGGTTGGCCTGACGATACTGCTGCTTCTACTTCTGCAGTGCCAATGGGGAAAGGTGAACGCCTCATCATTTGCCATGCGGGAACTACAAAGGGATTTGTACCAGACGCTCTGTTAGCGTTCAAATAAAAAAAAAACAGGAGACTATCATGAGGAGATGAATGCGGACGTGTATGAAAAGTGGTTCAGAGAAATGCTTACATCACTTGAAGAGCCATCAACAATATTTATTGATAATGCACCCTATCACTCTCGCCAAATTAATAAAATGCCAACACAGGCCAACAAAAAACACGAGATTATAAACTGGCTTCGTGATAATGGGGAAGATGTGGACGAATCCCTACTAAAAGTAGAATTACTTAAAATATTAAAAAGTAAAAAGCAGCCAAAACGATATGTCATCGACGAAATGGCAGCAGAATATGGGCATGTTGTAATCAGAATTCCTCCGTACCACTGTCAATATAATCCAATTGAAATGATCTGGGCACAAGTCAAAGGACACGCCGCAAGAAACAATACAACTCCTCCTTTCACAGCAAATAAAATGCTTGAACTTTTAAAAAACGCATGTGCTAGTGTGACGCCTGAAAACTGGGCGAGTGTCGTCAACAAGACAAAAAATATAATATTCTCTGATTGGGATCGGGAAATTGAATTTGTCAACATACCTACACAAGAGTTAATAATAAACACTGCAGATGATTCAAGCGACGATTCGAGTTCGTATGAAGAATCCGACGATTCGTTATAATAAAATAATATTAAAATATTTTGGTTGTTTTATTTCATGTTATAGGTATGATGAGAAGATTTTTATATCTCCCTGATACAATTTTAACGTGTTGTCTATTACAACAATTCAAAACTCAGTTGTCAGCTGACTTAACTGCAAATAAGTGTAATCGATTATTTGCGATTCATTAGTTTGCACCGAATACTTTTGATCCTGTCACTAGATGCGATAGAACGTAACTTTTTTTATAACGGAAATGAATTATCACTTAAATTTTATGAATAGAGCTATTTACGGCATATTAATGTATTTAGTGGGTAATAATTAAGATATAATAAATATTATTGGGCAGTTTATATATTTCTCTGTTCACTCGTTTCAAAGTTAATAATTGCGTATAGTGAAACAGTTACGTCCTAAAGCATGTGTCAAAAGTAAAATAAATGGTTGGAACGAGTATAGTAGTTCTTTTATGCATATGCATAAAAGAACAGATTACGACAGAAACTAATAGGGCATAATGTATAAATAAAATATTATGATTTTTTTCCAGAAAATGATGATTTTTATTCAATAAACATTTATTTTCATTAAATACATGAATTAAAAATTCAAAAACATTTCAAATTGTGACAACTCAATTCTTTTAATCAGTGACTTCTGCAATAATATAATCGTTATATTCGATGTCTCTAACGGTATTACTGTGACAATAGGGAATATGCACGAACCTCCAAAATGAACAAATTATTTTTATTTGTAATCTTTATTGCCTAAAAAACGTACTTATATAATTATTTTTTAATTGTATCATTATTTAATAATTAAATTTAATTATCAAAAAGTGCCTTTTTTGAGATTCGGGCGCGAAATATCTAAAACGCGACGCATGGTTGTTCAAAACGTGACATCATAGTCCTCCCGAGTAGTGTTGGGTAGGACATGACATAAAAAAGAGTATGTATGAGGAGCCTCTTTTGTGTAGTGAGCCAGTACATTGTTGCACTTCAAATGAGGCGAGGTCAATGAGGATTGGAGTGTTAGATTAGGACGCGACATGAATGAGTTTGTAAGAGTAAGTTCTTCTTGTACTAAGCCAGTACATTATACTGAGCCAGTACAATGTACTATCCTACTTCAAACGAGGCGATGCCAAATAAAATCACACTATTCCGTGCCATTTGAAACTCTATTTGGATTTACCTAAAGCTCAATATTGTTGCTCACGATGTTCACGTTTCAGCAGAAACTTAGTAGCGCCATCTCATTCTACTACATATAAATTAGGTGAAAGAGTAGACGCAGTACTGAAGTGACGCATACGACTACGACGAGGCTCGACGCGTTCTCTCTCATTCACTCTATAGAGTTTTGAAGCGTGTCTCGTAGTCCTCGCTTGCGACCACCGCGACAGAAAATTTGAAGCGGTACATTTTGAAATGCCGAGCCGCTCTTACATTTTGACGTTTTTGACGCGACAAATGTACTGCCTCTTTGACGAGTTTGGCGTGCTACTCAACATTACTCCCGAGTCTTCTGATTAGGGCTGTCGATATTTAAAAAAATATATAGTTTTTCGATATATCGGTTTTTTTTAATATATAATCAGAGTTCGATAATAATAATTTTTATAATCAGAGCTTGATATAACGAAAAAAAATATCGATATTTCGATATTTTCCCCATGACCACTCTTTTACTTCGTTTATTGCGGGGTTGCCGTACCGAGCTTTTTTTTATCAATTTCTAGTAAGTAATAACTGATCGTCAATTTCATGCCAGCGCTTTTACAGTAGATTAAGTTTACGGTGATTTTGTAGAACAAATACTTTACAAGAAAAGATAAAACACCAAATTTATTCAAATAAATATCGACCCTCGATACCCTCTCGTCCCAAAAAAAAGTTCAGTATTAAGTATCGATATTTTTAAATAATAATATCGATATTTTGACATATCGATATTTTATCAACAGCCCTCCTTCTGATATCGGGTTATTGTTTGTATGTTTCTAGTGATTATTTTGTATTGTGAACCAGTTATTTCATAATAAGTTATTAGTTTTCTTTGTTCAAGTATTAATCTTTGTGAACAAAAGACTTATTACAATGACTGAAACCAGTTTCGTCAAAGTACAGTCAGATCATCATTCATCATCATCATTCATCATCATCATCATTTCAGCCTACAGCCGTCCACTGCTGGACGTAGGCCTCCCTCATGTTGCGCCACAATGTGCGGTCCTGTGCCGCCTGCATCCAACGACGCCCAGCAACTTTCACTAGGTCATCGGTCCACCTAGTAGGGGGGCGTCCAACACTGCGTCGTCCGATACGTGGTCGCCACTCGAGAACCTTTCTTCCCCAGCGGTTGTCGGTTCGTCGAGCGATGTGGCCTGCCCATTGTCACTTCAGCGTGCTAATTCTTCGTGCTATGTCGGTTACACCCGTTCTTCTGCGGATTTCCGTATTCCGGATTCTATCTCGCAGAGAAATCCCGAGCATAGCCCGCTCCATAGCACGCTGAGCGACTTTGAGCCTTGATATAAGGCCTACATTTAGGGACCACGTTTCCGTGCCGTAAGTCATCACTGGTAACACACACTGGTCGTAGACCTGTGTTTTTAGACACTGAGGTATGTTGGACGAGAAGATCCTCTTCAGTTTCCCGAACGCTGCCCAACCGAGTTGGATTCGTCGGCTGATCTCTTTCTCGAAATTGGATCTACCTAACTGGACTGTTTGTCCGAGGTAAACATAGTGATCGACAACTTCGAGAATCGCATTGCCAACTAGGACCGGTACAGGAATGACATGGGCATTTGACATGACTTTCGTCTTGTCCATGTTCATTCGTAAACCCACTAGTTGGGATACCCTGCTGAGATCATTGAGCTTTGTGCCAAGGTCCTCCATCGATTCTGCCATAACGACTATATCGTCCGCAAATTGAAGGTGAGTGATGTATTCGCCGTTAATGTTGATGCCGAGTCTAGTCCAGTCTATAAGAGCTTGAAGACATCTTCCAGTGCAGTGGTTAACAGTTTCGGAGAGATGACATCTCCCTGTCTCACGCCTTTCTGCAACTGGATCGGTTTCGTACTCCTATCCCGGATACGGACTGACATTGTGGCGTTCCTATACAAACACTTCAGCACTTCGATATAGCGATAGTCGATTTGGCACCGCTGAAGGGACTGCAGCACCGCCCAAGTTTCGACTGAATCAAAGGCTTTCTCATAGTCCACAAACGCTAAGTACAGGGGCCGATTATACTCCTCGGTCTTTTGTATAATCTGCCGAAGCGTGAGGATATGGTCTATGGTGCTATAGCCTTTTCGGAAGCCGGCTTGTTCGGGTGGCTGGAAGTCATCGAGCTTGCGCGAGAGTCGATTGGTAATGACCCTCGAGAACAACTTATAAACATGGCTCAGGAGTGAGATGGGTCTGTAGTTCTTTAGAAGAGCTTTGTCACCCTTCTTGAAGAACAGCACCACCACACTCCTGGTCCACGACTCTGGAACGTCGCCCCCGAGGATAACGGAATTAAATATCTTCTGAAGGGCTATTAAGACTGGCTTGCCGCCCGCCTTCAGAAGCTCTGCCGTAATTCCGTCATCTCTCGGTGCCTTTTTTTTTTTTTTTTATCGCCAACGGTGGCAAACGAGCAAGCAGCACACCTGATGGTAAGTGAAACTGCTGCACATGGACCTTTGCAATACCAGGGGCACAGCCAGGCCGCTGCCTACCGTGAAGGAAATGCTCTTCTTAAACCTCGTTTAAAGAAGGACATATCATAGCGCTCGGGAAACACAGCAGCAGGTAGTTCATTCCAGAGCTTGCACGTACGTGGGAGAAATGATCGCTGGAAACGTACAGTTGAAGACCATAACGTTTCCAGGTGAAATGGATGAACCCTGCTGCGATGTCGAGTGGTACGTTGGTAGAATGGTGACGGTGGTACCAAGTCAAACAGTTCCTCGGAGCACTCCCCGTGAAAGAGTCGGTAGAGTACACAGAGTGACCCAAAGTCTCTCCGCTGCTCCATCGACTCCAATCTGTCCGTAAGATTGGGATCCCCGACGATTCGAACAGCCCGTCTTTGCAGGGAGTCAAGTGGGTCTAGCTGATATTTGGGCGCACCTGCCCAGAGATGTGAGCAGTACTCCACATGAGGACGAACTTGTGCTTTGTATAGCACAAGACGCTGTCTCGGTGTGAAGTACCGCCTGGCTCTGTTCAGGACGCCCAACTTTTTTACCGTTACGTAGTTGTTTGAGAGCCATTCTGATCTCCTACAAGCTGATGTCCGGGATTTCTTCGGTATAGTGCCGAGTTAGCTTGGATCTGGGATCTTGGACCAAGTCGACAACAGGATTTCGGGATGATTTGTATAACTGTCCATAGAACCTTTCGACCTCTCCCAAGATCTCACTTTGGGATGAAATGACAGTGCCATCGTCGGTCTTCAGCTTAGTCATTTGGCTTTGCCCAATAGACAGATCTTGTGCGAACACTTTTGAGCCACGATTCCGCTCTATCGCTTCTTTAATACGGAGCGTATTAAATCGGCGAATATCGCGACGCACAGACCTGGAGATCTGCCTATTTAGCTGCCTATGTTTGGACCAATCGGCTGAAGACTGCACCGTCATCTCTTTTCTCCGCTCCATGAGCTCGAGAGTCTGGTCAGAAAGTTTTTTAGGTCTATTGACGCGGTGAGAAGGTTGCGTGTTCAAATCACGTCCCGGTCACCAAAATGTTGGAGTCGAATAGCAATAAAATCCAACTACAGACTTAATAACTTGTATTTTTGTTACAAATAAAATTTTGATATAAATTGTATGAAATAATATTTAACTTATATAATGCAATGCGATGTAGTTCGCGGGATGTTAACGAGCGAGAGAGTGGGTGGGTGGGGGAGCTTGCTTAATCAACGTATCCCACTACCGGTGCTTAACGGTACTGTGTGAGACTTTGCCCTCGTCGTCACGAAGACACGGCGTGGGTATCCTGGGAGCCCTTGAAGTCTGATGTCTTCAACGATGTTTCGTCTCGTCCAGTAAAGGGCAGAGGTTTTTCACACCTCGCCTGATCCTTCCGGCAGTAGTGGCCACGTCAGCCACACGAGGAATCCCGTCAGATCCCGGATACAGCTTGGTGATACGTCCAAGGCGCCAGTGCAGAGGAGGAGCGTTCTCTTCTTTCACAATCATCAAGTCATCTAGTTGAAGTGATCTGCTGGGGACACGCCACTTGGTCCGCTGCTGAAGTTCGCCAATGTACTCCAACTGCCACCGTTTCCAAAAATGTTGCCTCATGGCCTCTAGTTTCTGAAACCGATCTAATCGAGCTTCGTTAACATCCCCCAAGCCGGGCGATGGCAGAGACGTCAAGGCGCGGCCAATGAGGAAGTGACCTGGAGTTAAGGGGGGTTGGAAGTCAAGAGGGGAAGAAGAAATAGGATATAAAGGTCTGCTATTCAATATAGCCTCTACTTGATTAAATAGCGAACATAATTCCTCAAATGTAAGGTGCGAATTGCCTAAGATTCTTTTCAAATGGTACTTTGCGGATTTGACCCCTGCCTCGAAAAGACACCCGAAGTGTGGAGCATAAACCGGTTGAAATTTGAATTTAATTCCCTCATCAGATGCGAAAGAAGTGATAGACGAAGAATTTAATTTTAAGAAGTCGCTTATTTCTCGGGCAGTGGCTACAAAATTACGACCATTATCACAAAGAATTTCTCGTGGCTTTCCTCTTCTAGAGATAAAACGGCGTAAACATAAAATAAAAGATTCCTTCGAAAGTTGACTTACGGCCTCTAAATGGATGCATTTGTATCTAGTGCAAATAAAAATAGCTAAATAACATTTTGTAATTTTACACCCTCTTCCCTTTCTATCCGTTATAAAAAATGGTCCAGCGAAGTCGACACCAACACTAATGAATGGATAATCGGGCGTTACGCGCTCAAGTGGCAGCGAGCCCATGAGTGGGGTGATAGTGCGGGCAGCAAAGCGGCGGCACGTCACACATTGTCGCGCGACAGTACGTGCCAGGTCGCGTCCGCCGACGGGCCACACAGCCTCCCTGATGGAAGCTAGCAAGAGCTGCGGGCCAGCATGGAAAAGACGCAAATGTTCTTGCTGGAATAGCAGACGCGTCAGTCCATGTTTAGCCTGTAAAAGCATAGGGTGGCGCTTGTCGAAAGAATAAAGAGAAGAGCTAAGGCGACCGCCCACACGTAGAATGCCTTCGTGACCAAGGAAGGGATTTAAAGATAGAAAAGGATTTTTAGAGTTTAAAGTTTGCTTATTGCGAAGAATATTCAATTCAAATGCGAAAGTTTCAGCTTGAGACAATTTTACTAATTGCTTAAAAGAAGACTTGAGTTCCTCAGGCTGTAAAATTAGGATTACGACAGTTATGCAAAAACCTAAGTAAATATGCAAAACTACACTGTATAGTTTTTAATTTAGAATATTTCTGAATGTCGATTATTAAATTATTTGTGTGAATGTCAATCAATGTCATTATGCTGTTTAGTAGACTGGGGGATCTCCTCGAGCCGCCAAAATTTCGTCAGTAGCTCATCCAACCTAGTGTCCATGGATAGATGATTACAATGTACAAGTGAGTTAAATGAAAGTTGCTTGGATAAAGGTTTCTCATATATAGGACCTGCCAATATCCAGCCTAATTTTGTTTGGTGTATAATGGGTAAATTATTGCCTAACGTAATTTGCTTGGATCCAATTAAATACCAAAAAAGATCAGCGCCGATTAATAAATGTTTAGGTGCGGGCTTATCTTATAGCTTGCAGATCCCGATTTTAATCGGGATCTGCAAGCTATAAGATAAGCCCGCGCGGATGTAGGTCGGAGTGTAGACTTCATCAAGCGTGACCGCTCGACTTTTGTATGGATATTCAATGTGGCTCGTACCATCCGGTGATCGCTCCCAGTTTTAATCCTGCTGATCACTGAGACATCATTGAATATCTGTCGTTTGTCTGACAAGATGAAGTCTATCTCGTTTTTTGTTGAACCATCGGGGCTAATCCAGGTCCATTTCCTTTGTGGCTGCTTCCTGAAGAAGGAATTCATCATAAAGAAGCTTTCCTTCTCCAGAAAATCAGCCAGTTTCTGGCCCCTCTGGTTTCTCAGTCAGATAATCTTCCTAAAATAGATGTGTATATGATGACAACGTATTTCGCGTTTAATTCAGATTTAACGTCTGTTGAACTCGGAGGAATAAAAGCTGCAAGGTAAATAAGATATAATATTTAATAATCGTAATAATAATAAAAATATCGATATATCGAACTCCGATATTGGTACATTGTAAAATATCGATATGTCGAACAACGATATTTAGAAAAATATCAACAGCAATTAGCAACTTGTAGGAGTACTCTGACGTCACAGAATATGCGCACCGAAGTAGCCGCGTTTATATGGCCCAAAAATGATAGCAATATTACAAATTTTTTTTTAGCGTAAATTTTTATATTTTGGATGTGTTAAGGTCGGTATACACGACAACGATAAATCGTAGCGATCTGACTGCGCAAACCGTTTGTGCAGTTAATCGAACGTCCATAGAGCGTACACACGACAACGATAACTGCGTCGATTTTCGTCCACACTATCGATAAAACTGCACAAACGGTTTGCGCAGTTAAATCGCTACAATATATCGTTGTCGTGTATACCGACCATTATATTTATTTCTAGTAATGTAATAACTAGTAGAAACATTTAAAAAAAATCATGCATATTCCCTATTGGTCGTAACTACGCTTACTATCATAAAGTGTGGCGATGCCTCACCACCTCCAAGCCGCCTCGCCAAGGCGAAATGTAAATGAAAGGTTGTGTACTTTTAAGTGACTCTATGGCAAACCTTGCTCTTTTTCGTTTCTATTTCATAACATTTTTAATGTATTTCTATAAATTAATTGGTATAATTCTATAATATACCATATTAATATCGACGTAACTAAATATCGCAAAAGTATATATGTGTATTATTACTCCGTACACTTTTTTTTGTAGAATCAGGCATGTATAAATATAATTATTATCTATAAAAAAGCCTAACCGAAACTAGTTAATCGAAATTTTACGACGCGGTCTTGAAATGTTATTTCTGTTTAATGTCTTTAGTTACTATAAATACTTTAAATGATTGAAACAAAATACATATATACATTTATAATAAATACATATTTTTAACGTTATTTGTCATGTTCCATTAAGAAACGAGACACTAAAAGATGATATCTAATTGTCTGGTTGTCTACTAACAAAATTGTTACTAACTAGGACTGTTGATCAAATATCGATACTTATTACTGATATTTTTGAACGATATATCGATAGTTCGATACTAAAAATTAAATGTCGAGGATCGATATTTATTACAATAAATTTGTTGTTTTGTCTTTCCTTGTAAAGTATTTATTCTAAAAATCACAGTAAACTTAATCTACTGTAAAAATGCTGATATGAAATGATGATAAGTTATCACTTACTCCTAGGCTTTAGCTAAAAAAAAGGCAGCCGTCGCTCAGGACGCCTGGTAGTTGTGAAATATTTAAATTTTTTGTACAAGTATATATGCATAAAAGAACAGATTACGACAGGAACTAACATGCCATAAAGTATGTATTAATGAAGTAGGTTTTTTTTCCAGAAAATGATGCTTTTTATTCAATAAACATTTATTTTCATTAGTATACAATATAACTATGTGTATAGATTAATAATTTATTATGAGCTCACTAGATGGTGTTGTACAAAATTCTAAAACAATTTATGGTTTCGTTACACAACTGTACATATCCTAGCGTGGCGTTAACGCCACGCTAACGATCAAGCTCACCCTCGCCTATAGCTGTTTCACATAAAAAAATCATCACGGCAATGAACGAAGTTAAAAAGTGGTCATGGGAAAAGTATCGACATTTTTTTGGATATATCGAACTCCGATTTTGATATATTTATTTTTACTTATATTTTTGAAGTAATTTAATATGTAGATTATCTAGATGAGCTCGATAAGAGACTTCTTTACCGTTTATAGTTTCGGCTAGGTAGCAATAATTTGATTATAATTCTAATTTATAGTGGTAACTCTTTACTGTCTTTTTATATCAGGGTTTGACGTAAATTCCAGTGACCAACGTCGACTAGGGACATGATATCGATACTGTACTCATGAGTAGTATCGAAGAAAAACTATCGTACTCAATAAATTATCGATACTTCAAAGTATCGAGTACTGAGTACTTTTCCTAGAATCTGTGTCGTGATGAGATTTTTTTTTTGATATTTGACCGTCTGTGAATATTTCGAGCCGTGTTTTAGCAGGTTCATTACGTTTGAGCTAGATGGCGTCACCATAAACATGACTTGTAAGGTCATGTTTAACATGAGTGATTTCTATAATTTATTTGATTCGATACCTGCCATAAGGTACTCATTGAGTAAAAGTATCGAATCCAAAGTATCGGTATCGAAAGAAAAGTACTCGATACCTAAAAGTATCGGTACATTTTTCGTATATCTAACATTTATTTATTTATTTAATTATTATAAAATACCAATGCTACATATTCATAAAACATAGCTCCACAAAACCGTGTTATCGGTTTGACTGTGGGGTCGATGATTGGATGAATGGGATGATGATTTGGAGTTGGAACTTGGAATATACCTAGTTTATATAGTTTAGCAAAAGATGTCGGAATGGTGAGAGAAAACGAGAGAACTCGTCTTCAAAGTGCACTAAAATTGTTTCTATTATTCCAGATCTACGATTATAATTATTGAATATTGAATTTACCAAGTTGTCCGCTAAAAGAATATCGATTATTAATTTTAGTCGATTTTAAAAAGAAATATGTTGTCAGGTCAGTTTAGTGTAACCGTTACATATTTGAGTTTATTTGCAACTTTTTGCGAACAGATTTTAAGATTCTATTTATCGTTTCCTTGGGGTACATTGTATTTTTATTGAAATATTCAAGAAGAAAAGTGGTTCATAACGAACTTAAGTGTTGTCGAAATATATTATCTAAACATCTCTCATAATAAACAGCGAATGTTTTCAAATATTATAACAAGCGATTCCTTGATATCTTCTGAGAGCGGCATAAGGAACATATATCAGAAATTTCAAAATTTGTTAGGACGTGGAGAAGCGGTCACTGCAAGTGACAAATCTAATGACGATATGTTGTCTGCCAGGGAGAGTACAATAGCATCTGATGACAGTTTCATTACCCCAGTTTCATCAGCTGGTGATTTGATGACCATGTCACCTAAACGTTCTAATGACGCAGATAACTCATTCAATCATCATCAAAAGGACGAGACGAGCGATCTTCTCACAGGACCAGAGTTTGATAGCATTTGTGATATAACAATGAAAGAAGTGCCTACATCGGATGATATGTTTATAGATGCAAACAGTTTAGATTACCTAGTGAAATGTGCGGAATCTAATCGAAATCAAAATCATATAGATCGTGGTAAAGAAAGTCTATTTGTTAAATTCGATCCCTTGTATGCAAGACAAAAGTTAGACGATAATCATTCCATGTTTAGTGACAATCCTTCTGTAGTTGATTCTTCAGAATGTGATGTGGGCTACGAAACTGGTAGCACAGCCTCAATGTTCACTGATAATCAAGTTGTTATGCCTAAACATTCACTATCAATGGGTTCAATGCCTTCCGTTACTAATCGAGATAAACCTATGCAAGTTGTACCACCAGTAGTTAATAGTGAAATTCTTAAACCACACATCACCCAAGCTACCTTTACTCCTGTCCTAATGAGGAGTGTATCTGCTATCTTGACTCCCACTCGGGTGGCAACAGAGAGACTTATTACACTATCAGGAAGTACTCCACCAGTAGCTGCGCCAAGAAGTCCACAACACAAAAGTCACAGTAAGAATCACAATTATATGTCACATGAGACTGATCGTTTACAGTCCCTCAGAGTAATTCTTCAAAAACAAGATCAAGATGTATTACAACTAAGACAAGAGAATAGAGAATTGAAGAGTTCTCTTCAAGACACAGAGTACAGGTACTCAAGGATAGTTGAAGACTTGGAGTCGAGAGTGAAGAAATTGACTGAAGATAGAGACTATTCTCTTCAAAAGGAAAACAAACTGCTGCAGCAGATTAATGACAAAATTTTAAGTAACAAGCAAATGAGTATTGTGATGGAAGAATATGAGAAAACTATCTCATCATTGATTGATGAACAGCAACGGCTTAAAATAACAAATCAGGAGACTTTAATGAAAGTAACAGCTGAAAGAGATGATGCTTTGAATCATCTGGGAAATATGGAAAGTTCTTTCAACGATCTCCTCGCAAAATATGAAAAATGCAAAATTGTTATTTTGGAAACAAAAGAAAGAGAAAAACTGTATGAACAGAAAATATCAGAATGTCAGGCGGCTGTAAAGAAATATGAGGAGTTATATGAAAATCTTAAACAAGTAACATCAGATGCACTTTCAAAAGCTAATGAGACTTTGGATAATTTTAAAAAGAATTATAATGTCGAAGTAACAAAATTGAATGCCACTGTAAAAAAACACGAGATCACCATAGCTTCTCTACAGGAGTCTTTGGTACAGAAAACCAGAGATAATGAGGAATTGATGAGATTATATGATCAGCTGATTAGTGAAGTTCATTAAATTGCACCATATATTATATTCAATATGTTTATTCTTTAATTTCGGTGCTTATTTAATATTAGTATTGTACTTGAAAATTTCATGGCGGCTATCCAAGACTTAATGATGAATCTCGATAATATTTATAAAATTGTGAGTGTTAAATGTAATGTTAATAGTATTATGTATTTAATTATTATCTTATATGACATTTTGTTAGACATTTAAAATTAAGCATTTTGTCAATTACTTTTTTAATCTTTCTATAGACTTCGTAAAATTAGACTTTTAATTTATCTTCCTTTATGGTATTTTTTTACATTATATTAGATGTTTATATACTGTAATATAATTGACTACAAAATACATAGAAAATTAAAACGTGATCCCACCTATTCTTCTATTATATCTTGAAATACACAAAATATATTTGTGAAGAGTATTTTTCATGTAATTAAAAAGAAAATTCATGGAAGAACCTCACTTTTGTTGCCATTTTGTGTTAACCTATTATTGTGAAGTTGATAATAGAGTCGAATATGCAAATTTATCTCCAATGAGAATAAATATTAACAGCCCATAAAGAGATCTGTTACATATATGTAGATAATATACAGAACTACACAACCTTAGAAAAAGTACAATTGTTATAGTTTGCCAAATGCAACTAATAGATTAACACTACCAAACCAGTGTGTACTTGATTATCAAACTTATCTGTATTTTATTATCTCAACATTTCTTAAGTAACAATAAAATTTATTAAGTAACAAATTATTTATGTTTCTTAATTTAATGTTTTTAAGAACAACCTGCACATTAGTTATTATTTATATTAATTAGAATACACTTATTTCCCTATTTACATGGTACAATAGTACCACTGTACATGATTTTGCTTTACATGGTTTTTCAAAAGCTTGTAATTATATGTTATATGCTTGCATATTCCCACATATTGTTAAGAATATTTTTGGGTCTCATTAATTTCCTAATATTGTTGGCAATAATGCATGACTCTCCATTTTGTGAAGTATACATTTTGGGAAATATGTATCCTTAATATGTGTGAATTACATTTTTACTCTACATGGTGACGGAGTAAGAATACAATTCACCACTCCCTATCCTGCCCATGGATGTCGTAAACGACGACTAATATTATATATAGATATTTCTATGCAAGAGAAGGAAAACTCGAAATAAAACTCTATACCAACACATCTGACCAGTGTGGTGTATTAAGTAAATTTCCCTCCATTGCGGAGGAGGTTTGAGCCCAATAATGAGATGTATGTGTGCTGTGATGATGAATATGTTCATATTTAACACAAATGTTCATGAAGGCAATGACAGCCAATAAATTTCTAATATTAAATTTTTTGAAGATCATTTTATTTTTGCTCCTAATCTATAATGAATTTAACAAGTAAGTTTTTTAAGAAATTTCATTTTTGCTTTAGTTAAAAATTTACTGAATTGAGTTCGCATTGGGAGTTTATTTTATTAGCAAAATGGGAAATATTATTTTAGTTGGGAAACTATTTTCAGTGTAAATCAAAGGGTGAGTTATAAGGATTTTTTTTTTTATTATTATAAGAGTAGTGCCTAATTATGTCTTTTTTTTATCTACCATCTTAAATTTTATACTTTAAATATCGTTTTTATCTTTAGCTTATGTTACGTGTTAGAAAATCTTTAAGTATGAATCTGAGCTCGATTTCAGAATAATTAGAGAGGTAACTTACATAGGTACTTGTGAGGTATTTAATGCTAAGTATGGCTATAATAGGGAGGACACATGAGGTGAATTCAAGCTGGTGCATGTCTAAATCAGCCTTAAGTTTAGCTTGAAATCAATGGGTCTATGGTTAAAAATGTTCTATGGAAGCATCTGAATGGTATCATCACTTCAACCCATATACCTTTTATGACTGATTCTCCTCAGTGGGAGGCAAATAGACGTATTATACGAGGTGGCTCAGACAGGTTGATGATAGTGTTTTATTTGGAGTTTACTTGCTGTAATGTTTTTTCATGTGGTGACAGAGTAAGAATACTATTATCCCTTCTCTCTTGTCCGTGGATATCGTAAAAGACAACTAATGAGTATAATATGCAGATAACACCAATGTAAAACAAGGTAGGTCAAATCCCTTCTATAATGGAGGAGGCCCCTGCCACTTGCTTCCCATAATCGTCTGTTACGATTACTCACGGCAAAGGAAGGGGTAGGGACCATTGTATTCTTACTCCATCATCATCGCAGCCCACATACGTCCCACTGTTGAGCTCGGGCCTCCTCCACAATAGAAGAGAATTTGACCTACTATACCATGCTGGTCAGACATGTTGGTATAGGTTTTTATTACGAGTTTTTCTTCTCTTGCACAAATGATAAGTGCGTATTATATCCCTTAGTCGTCTTTTACGACATCTACGGGCAAGATAGGGAGTGGTGAATTGTATTCTTACTCCGTCACCGTACATATAGTTAAATGATGATGACGCGAAATTATTGAATGTTTTATAATTATGACCGCCAGGTGAAACAGATATCTTATGGTGCTTCAATGATACCAGCGTTTTGGATAATTTTGTGACTACAAGCGATAGCGATCACAATGAAGGATTCAGCACGTGCAGTCTAGATATGAGTAATGCGGGCAGGGCGCGGTTTCATGGTTACCTAGATTTGAGGGTACCTAAAGATGGACGCATTAAGAGGGCAGGATATTGCTCCATGAGATCTAAAGCATTAAGGGTAAGTAAAATCACAATATATAATTGCAGAAAAGGAATTAGTCATTAGCCTTTAGAATAATAACGTATAGACGGATAGTGTCGGTACTTAAGCGATAAAAAACGAATCCAAAAATACTACATGCATGCATGCGTTTACACACGCACACCACTATACAATAGAGTTGCCTTGTATACAGTGACCTTGTACACTACGGAACGGTCCGGTGGCGTATGGATCCATCTGCCTCCAATTTAAAAGCTTCAAATTTTGTGCGCGGAGTTACTTTCTATGAGTTATTATTCTAAGCCTTAGTCTTATGAATAGAGATTTAAACTTTCAATCAGTCCCAGTGTAAAATAATAGGCTTTGTATAATGTGAACATAAGTCCCGTTTTGAACGGGACAGTCCTGTTTTCAGGTTCTCCCCAGTCGTACAAAAATGTCACATTTTTATAAAGAGCATAAACGATAATTTGTTATACTAATAGTAGCGTTCTTTTTCTTTAGGTTTTTTAACCGACTTCAAAAAAGGAGGGGGTTTCTCAATTCGACCGTATATATAATATATGCTTTTTTATCTTTGTTCACGGATAATTTCGTCGTTTATGAACCGATTTTAATGATTATTTTGTTGTTGGAAAAAATATTTTTTTAGAATACTTCCCAAATGGTCCCATGAAAATTTTATTGAAATCGGACAAGCGGTTTTCAAAAATCAACAAAAGTCTAAAAATTACTACATCATTGAAGGCGGTTTCTTTATTGCAAAAATAATTATACTCCGTAGTTTTGACTATTCCTGTAATTAAGTGCCTGACCACGCCCTACTAGAATCACAACCTACTTTATCACGCTGACCAGACGTGTTGGTATAGGGTTTTATTTCGAGGGTTCCTTCTCTTGCAGAGATGTTA
Source organism: Lymantria dispar (assembly GCA_032191425.1). Lineage (NCBI taxonomy): Eukaryota > Metazoa > Arthropoda > Insecta > Lepidoptera > Erebidae > Lymantria > Lymantria dispar. The sequence goes on from CM063459.1 coordinate 16,524,080, forward strand.
TATGCATATTATATCCGTTAGTCGTCTTTACAACACCCACTGGTAAGAAAGGGCGTGGTGAATTATTGTAGCATTGTGTAGAGTCACATGCTTGTCACTAGTTTCTGCGACACTATTAGTATAGCCACTAGACATACAGAGCTGTTATATCTATTTTTAGAGTGCCGTACACAAAGTGTAAAAACGGGACCCTATTATTAAGACTTCGCTGTCTCTCCGTCCGTCCGTCTGTCTGTCACCAGGCTGTATCTCAAGAACCGCCATAGCTAGACAGTTGAATTTTTTACAAATTATGTATTTCTGTTGCCACTATAACAACAAATACTAAAACCAAAATAAAATAAATATTTAGAGGGGGGGCTCCCATACAACAAACACGAGTTTTTGCCTATTTTTATTTATAGATAATAGTAAGGAACCATTCGTGCGCGACTCCGACTCGCACTTAGTAGGTTTTTTTTTAATTTACAGAAATCATTCAAACGCCAAGCAACATACGACTGGCACTTATATAATACACTGGTATTGAAAATTAGAGGAGATGGTAGATCTTATATGCTGAACATATCATGCGAGGGATACTATGATATTACTTGGAACGATATTTACCATTACATACTCTACACTAGAGGTGGACCTTATTGGCAAATTTCCAAGGTAAGTACTACATATAGTCCATCATTCATCATCATTTTTGCAGCCTATCGCCGTCGACTGCTGGACCTAGGTCTCCCTCATGTTACGCCACAGAGTGCGGTCCTGTGCCGCCAGCATCCAACGACGCCCAGCAACTTTCATCAAATTGTCGGTCCACCTAGTTGTGTCATACACTGCGTCGACCGATACGTGGTCGCCACTCGGGAACCTTTCTTCCTCAGCAGTTTTCGGGTCGTCGAGCGATGTGATCCTACCCATTACCATTTCAATGTGCTAATTCTTCGTGCTATGTCGGTTACACCCGTTCCTCTGCGGCTTTCTGTATTTCGGATTCTATCTCGCAGAGAAATTCCGAGCATAGCCTGCTCCATAGCACGCTGACCGCCTTTGAGCTTGTTTATGAGGCCTACATTTGGGGACCACATTTCTGTGCCGTAAGTCATCACTGGTAATACACACTGGTCGTATACCTGTGTTTTCACACACTGAGGTATGTTGGACGAGAAAATCCTCTTAAGTTTCCGCAACGACGAAGGTGACGTGTCATGGGTGGGTTACGGATGTGCGTGCTTACGCCCCTCTGTCGCCCCGGACGGAGTGGTGCGAGGAGTGTGCCGACCATAACCCCACCCCATAAAAAAAGTTTCCCGAACGCTGTCCAACCGAGTTCGATTCGTCGGCTGATCTCTTTCTCGAAATTGGATCTAACTGGACTGTTTGTCCTAGATAAACATAATGATCGACAACTTCGAGAATCGCATTGCCAACTAGGACCGGTACAGGAATGACACAGGCATTTGACATGACTTTCGTCTTGTCCATGTTCAGTATAGTCCATAGCGCATTAATTGATTACTTGAAGACATACATCTTTTTCCTCAATGACTGCACAAATGCGATGTGATGATACATGAAAGTCGTTAAAATACTGACTTACTGCGCCAGTGTCGCGGGTACGAATCCCGGGCATTTTATGCGATCAAAAATGTTCCGAGTCGGCTTTAATTGGGTCCGTTAATTATACGTTTGTAAATTATTTAAGTGGGATTTCTATGGGCTGAGATGATGATAATGATGAGTAGATGAAAAGAAAACTTCAGCTTGAAGTAGTAGTGACTAGTCCCGGATTTATGTATGTACGATTACATTTTGTTGAATCGGTGCAAAATATTGAAATTAGTACTATCCGTATAATATTTCCCTAGCCGAGGCCGCGGGTGACGTGACCGGGGATTAGTCCGTCACCCGCCGAGAGGCCGACCGCGTGAGGAAAGACCGACGTTCTCCCCGAGGGGGGACGTCGGTCGATGGGAGGGTACCCCAATAGGGGGTATTCCGTCGGGCCGATCACTGACGACAAGTTAACGCTGCTCCAGTGGTCGGCCCAACGACGAAGGCGACGTGGTTTTTGGGTGGGTCGCGGGAGTTGCGTGCTTAAGCCCCTCTGTCGCCCCGGACGGAGTGGTGCGGAGGCGCGCCGACCGCATCCCACCCACAAAAAATAAAAAAAAATCCGTGTAATATTTTAAAGTTATTGCAGCTGATAGGATTCCCTTGACGTGTGGTGACAGATTAATTTATACCAATAAATAAAATTGAAGTGCCTGTTTGTAATGTCAAAATAATAGGCTTTTTTCATGCTCACACGGTTATTTGCACTATACATATGCCTAAAATACACTTTATATTTTTTGTCTGTCTGTCTGTTTGTTCCGAGTAATCTTCAAAACGGCGGGACCGATTTAAAAAATTCTTTCACCAATGGAAAGCTATAATATCAGGGAGTAACGTAGGCTATATTTTATTCCGGTATTCCCACGGGAACGGGAACTACGCGGGTAAAACGACAAACTGAAGCGAAGCGAGGGCGGGTTGCTAGTTCATCAATATATCTTATTTCCGTGTGCTAAAGGAGTAAGAATACAATTCACCACTCCCTCTCTAGCCCGTGGATATCATAAAAGACGACTAAGGGATATAAGATGCACATAACATCTGTGAAGAAAAACTCAAAGGGAAACCAAACCAGCATGTCTGATCAGCATGATATATCTAGTAGGTCAAATTACCTCCCACTGTGGAAGAGGCCCGAGCCCAACAGTGGGATGTATGTGGGCTGCGATGATAAATATATCTTAATGGGATGATATAACTATCCATGTGGTGACGGAGCAAGAATACAATTCACCACCCCCTCTCTTGCCCGTGGGTGTCATGCATGAGAAGGAAAACTCGAAACAAAACCCTATACGTCTCACCATCATGGTATAGTGGGTAAGTTTTCCTCATAGTGGAGGACGCCCGAGCCTAACAGTGGGACGTGTATGGGCTGAGATGATGATGATGATGGAATGATACTGCCTCGCTTTTCATTTCCTTCACTCATTTCAAATAATATAATGAATTTCCGCCAAAAAGATGACTTTTGGATGACCAATTACAAGGATATTGATGTTTACAGATACCGTTATCGAAATTCGTGCTGGGATCAAAAGGTCGCTTACAGGACAAACAAAACAGGATAAGATATGATAAAATTACTCACTTTGGAATAGCGTGTGGAGATAAAATCAATGGCAGATTTGACTTAGAGATCGAATATATTGGTAAGGACTATTTATTTATTTATCACTAAATGTGTCTACGATTTATCGCCTAGATCTTTCAGTCACGTCTTTATTCTATACCTTAGAAGATTTATTGACATGAAACATCTATCGGCGAGGGTGAACCTGATCGTTGGCGTGGCGTTAACGCCACGCTTAGATATGTACATTTTTGTAACGAAATCATAACCCTTTTTAGCATTTTGTGCAATGCCATCTAGTGAGCTCAAAATAAATTATTAACCTAATATAGTATAATATAATATATAGTATAATATAATACCTATAGTGTATACTAGTGAAAATAAATGTTTATTGAATAAAATCATCATTTTCTGGAAAAAAAATCAATATTTTATTAATACTTTATGCCATATTAGTTCCTGTCGTAATCTATTCTTTTCTTCTTTTATGCATATATTGTATAACTAGCAACCCGCCCTCGCTTCGCTTCGGTTATAGGTTATAGTCGTTTTACCCGCGTCAGTTCCCGTTCCCGTGGGAATACCGGGATAAAATATAGCCTAGTTTACGCCCTGATATTATAGCTTTCCATTGGTGAAAGAATTTTTGAAATCGGTCCAGCCGTTTTGAAGATTACCCGGAACAAACAGACAGACAGACAGACAAAAATTTTTTAATTGCTATTTTAGGCATAGGTGTCGTGCAAATAACCGTGTGAACATGAAAAAAACCTATTATTTTGACATTACAAACAGACACTCCAATTTTATTTATTGGTATAGATTGTACAAAATAATTTCGATGTTTCACATCTGCCAAGCGTTCTGAGCGACGGCTCCCTTTTTTACATTTGTTACTACCATATTTGTAAATAAAACTATTTTTGTACGGATTTTATCGTTTGTATTTATTTGATTTTTGATTGCCCGACGTTTCGAACGTTTAACAGCATACAGCATAATGTGTAATACCCGCGTAAACATCGGGCATCACACTGCTACTTTACTAAAGATTTGTAAAAGATCGCGTTTATAAAAAACATTTATTTTGCAGGGTTGGAGTTTGATCCAACACATGATGAAGAATTTGCGTATGAAATGTATAAAACGGATAAATATATAGTTGGTGTTTAAACTCGCACTTGCACTCAAAGAAGAAGTTAATTATTTTATATTATTAGAATAAAGGAGTTATTTAGTGTTTCAAACATTTATTTCATCGACCTTTCCATGGTATATGTAGTATTATGTATGTTGGCTATAGAAATATTAGTAGTTTGTAATTTTGGACGTAGGGAGTTAAACTCTGGAACTACTGATTCGATTTTACAATGTTAACATTAAAAACGAGCGTGCGTACAAAATACCCATGTCAGAAGTGAAAGTTCTTTGGCGCCACGTGTTTTTTGTCAATATAAAAAAAAAACAATAAAATGATAAAAAATATTGGACGCTACTCGTTGCTAACGCTCGCGCTGGCCTGTAACAGGTATACTACGCACATGCGTTCGAGTGCCACGCATTCACTCTCGATCTGTCTCTTTCTATTCCCGTAGCGTTAAACATTTAACGCAACCTTGTTGGAAGTCGCATTAGAAGATTCACTTAAATAAAAAATCAACGTGATCCACAAGTGCTTTAAATTTTATCTTAGACATATATATCGTTGCCACGAGAAAGGAAAAGCATGCATACAGCGTGCTGGAAAAATCTAAACCATTGAGAAATTAGTCAGAACCCACCACGTTCCACGCGATATAATGACGGATTTAGAATACTGTTGTAACCAAACCCGAAAGTCGTTCAAGGGTCTCACCAGGACATTGGAGAACAACTCTCGTATGTATAAATGCCGCCGCTATAAGGTGAATTACAAATTGAAAAGTACAACGTGTGTCTTCATTATCGCTGCCACCACCCTCGCACTCCGTCATTCTACAGGACGTATATGAGCTGTGATGATGATCAGACAACTCAATATGCGTGTGGCGATCAACTAAGACTAAAAACATCACCTCTTTGCGTTTGCTTGCATACAAATAATACAGCTATGTATATAATTTTTGGGGCATCACTGCTTCGTCATTCATCATTTCAGCTCATATACGTTTCACTGTTGGGCTCTAGCCTCCTCCACAATAAAAGGGAAATTGACCTTACTATACCATGTTGTGCAGACAGGTTGATATAGGGTTCTATTTCGAATTTTCCTTCTCTTACATAGATGTTATATGCGTATTATATCCCTTAGTCGTTTTTTACGACATCCACGGGTAAGATAGGGAGTGGTGAATTGCATTCTTAATCCGTCACCACACGGAGAGTGTCACTGCTTATGAAAAGTCGATTCTAAAATGCCCTATGCCAACTTTCTGTTCTGTAAAGATTAAACGAAAGTACAGGGTTCGTGTATTGCCAGGCCTCTTAAATAAATGCACAAATATCTAAAGAGAAAGTCCAACCATTTAATTCAGAGATTCTTGCGAAAGAAGGTTATCTATTGTAGCAGTATATAGTTCGGCCGCAGCGTGCTTGATCACTTTGTGCGCCAGTTCGTGGTAATGGGTCGTTTAATCCAAAGTATATTCTCTCCTCACCTTTTTCAGCGGCCCCTGGGTCCCCATGTGGCGGCTTAACATTTAAATAACTCACTTGAGCGATGTTCCTTCACACTTACGCGGTAAGTAGGGTCTATGGGTGGCGGACTAACTAATCCTGGATCCAAACATTGATCAAAGGCGGAATCAATTGCAGCTATTTATTCACGCCTATAGTTACCCCACGACCAGACTAGTGAGGACGCTTGGACATCCAGGACGGGCATGCGTACAATATCGCTAACTGTGATTATGTTGGAGAACGCTATACTCTCTCAAACAGTCTACCACTAATCTCATCAAATACGTATCACCCAGCGTTAAGAGAGAATCTCTCCGATGAAACTAAACCATAAACGTGGAAATAAATAATGAATGTGGTGTTATGCCCAAAGATACGACTAAGATCACTTCTTTGGTGAGGTACGCTTCAGGGGCCTGGACGCTTAGGCTGTACAAAGCCAAGAACTTTGAACGCCTGTACGTGCACCTAAAGTAGTCAACTAGTTGTTGAGGTATCGGACTATACGGGCAGTCAGGATCTTCTCCTATTGGATCTCCTTAACTGCATCTTCATCGTCTAGCGCACCATTAACTATTGAACCGTTAGATACAGGCCAGTGTGACCATCTCAAAAATGGCGAATCTGCCCGACGCTCACAAAAAATCTGCCAAACCCGACTCCAGAAAATGCCAAAAATATGCCACCATATTATTGCATCCATGGAGAGGGGTAGGTTGAATAAATAAAATACTACGTATACAAAGGAATTTTTTTATTCAATATCAATTATTTTACAATTTATTATAGTCCATAAAATATAGCTTGATCTCTGTGACAGATGTCAATGAAACCAACGAAGTAAGTTTGAACAAGCGACATATTTACAATTTCATTTTGTATCAAATATATTTTCATTCTTTTCGTGCCAGTTTTATTGCAACTGAATTTCAATATATTATAAAGATAAATTTTTTAATATTTATGCTTAAAATGAACCTCGTAAGTACTGAAATATCTGGTAAATATTTTATTGAAAAATGACGCTTACGCACGTACAAGGTCATACTAGACTGAAAATAAAAAAGAGATGGGACAGTCGATATACATAAATCAATAACCGATCTGTATTAAATTATTCATAAAAGAAATAAACCCAACACGGTACCTATATAAAACTTACAACATATTTTTTAGAATTAAAACAGACAGCTACATTATAAAATACATAAATTGAATTAATTAAACATTAAAAAACTACTTTTTGTCTCAGAGTAAATGATAATTTTACGTACGCATTATTATCAATAAACATATTTATTTATAAAACAGTCGTAATTGACTGTTCCTATTATGGCAAAAAATGATAAATGTTCTAGCAGGAACGCTCCAGTGATGACGATAATAGTGACCTAGACCTTGATTATCTTGACATTTTGAATAATTAAAACAACCAAAAAAAAGTTTTGTTTGAAATAAATTTAAAAATATTTTCATTGATTGTATTTTAATTATAATAGAAAATCACAATTATAAAAAAAAAGAGTTTTATCGATAAAAAACTACGGACTTTATCGTAAGTGTGACAGCACTAGGGACAACTGTCACACAGATCATCCTATATTTTATGGACTATACCAAAACTATTATAAACTCATTTGCAAAAAAAACGGGCGGTTTTGATTTTCATTCATATTTAAAAAGATACAATACCAAAAAGGTTTCAATCGTTTGTACACGTTACTGGCCGGTTTTAAAAATGCTGTGGTATTTAAAAAAGTACGTTCTAAATTCAATTTTTCATTTGATGTTCATTTTTACAGAAAACCCCTTTTTATCCTACATTTTTGGCGCGAAGTTCCAGAAGTTAACATCGACTTTCATAACTTTTATTCAATTTTTATCGATTAATTTCATATCCTTGACTGTCAAAGCTTTATTTAATGCTGTTTGGCTGTATCAAAAATGGTAGATAAAGTGGTAAAAGCTACCAAAATTATCGCGCTGCTTGAAGAGGGTTGCAGCCAATGTTTCGTGGCTAGGAGGCTAAATGTTAGTCGCTCGACAGTCCAAAGGACCTGGCAGCGATATCAGGAGACTGGTTCCGTCGAGAGAAGGCCTGGTTCTGGAAGAAAACCATGTACCCAACCACGGGATGATCGTTTTCTTGTGAGTCGCGCATTGAGAAATCGCAAATCTTCGTATGTGGATCTTAAGAACAACCTCCAAGAAGTAAGAAATGTGCATATTAGTCTATGGACGGTCAGGAGGAGGCTTCTCGCTGCCAATATACGCAGTCACCGCCCGGCCCGCGGCCCCAAATTACTCCGTGAGCACAGAGTTCACAGGCTTAGGTTCGCTAGAAATTGTGAATCATGGACTCAAGACGATTGGAATAGGGTTTTGTTCTCTGATGAAGCCAGGATATCTCTGTTCGGTGAAGATCGACGTCGGCGAGTGCTAAGAAGACAAGGAGAACGCTTTGCAGAGGCATGTTTCGAAGAAATCACACCTTATGGTGGGGGCTCTGTTATGTTTTGGGCAGGAATAAATTCAATGGATCGTACAGAGTTAGTCTTCATTGAAAACGGCTCACTGACTGGGCATCGATACATAACGGAAGTTCTAATTTCTCATGCACAACCCGCATTGGCCGCTCTAGGTGAAGACTCGATTTTTATGGACGACAATGCTCGCGCCCACCGATCCCGCGATGTTAATGCGTATGTGCAAGAGGTCGGCATTCGTCGTTTGGATTGGCCAGCTCGAAGTCCCGACCTCAATCCCATAGAGCATGTCTGGGACGTTCTGAAACGGCGTGTGAGATCAGTACACCCGGCTCCGCAGACCATCAGAGAGCTGAAGAATGTGATTACTGCGGAGTGGGAACGTATTCCGCAAGCAAGTATCCGGGATATACTCGCTAGCATGCCCAGACGAATTCAAGCTGTGATTTTAGCTAGAGGGGGTCACACTCGATACTAAACATTTATCTGCTTTTACTTTATTAAAGAAAAACAAACAAAAAAACTTTTTTATTTTTACTTCATGAGCATATGCACTACTAGCGAATATACACTACTAGCGAGGTTTAGCATTATTTCCCATAAATTGTATCTAAATTTTATGAAATACTGATGAAAACGATTATTTTCTTATTAATTTAGCAAATTGTGTGGATAAAACTACCTATAATTATCAAACAAAGAAATATTAACATTTGAAATGGTTCATTGCTTAGGTGCCCGTTTTTTTTGCAAATGAGTGTATTTAGTATGCATCAACATTTGCTTTAAATTCTTCATTTTCATATATTGATTTTGACGACACCCTTTTAAGCATTTTTTTGTTGGTGGTGGAAAATAGTTACCATGTTCCTTTATACCCTCTTTTGTGGTGATTATAGCTGCAACATGTTCCTGTTCCTTAACTTTGTTTTGTTCAGGTTGAGGAGAGGACAAGACGACAAACATCGGTACGCCATATGGCGTACCTACATAAAAATGCAATTACACAATACAATTACAGAAATCTGCCAAATTCTGCCACTTTTTTGAATCGTCATCTTAATCTGCCAGAACTAAAATTTTGGGGCAAAATCTGCCCAAATGGCAGAAATCTGCCACAAATGGTCACACTGATGCAGGCACCACAATATCGTTCTCTGTGCTATCCTGTTGGAAAGTCTACAATAACAGTGGAAGTCGGTGGTCTAATGGATGCACAGATATAGTCGGATAGAGGATATGCAGTATAGTGTCAGTCCGTGGTTTCGGTGATTAAATGTTCACTAGAACAAACAATAGTTTTCAAAAATTATAATAACAGGAAATCATAAGTTATGATACATATTATACGTAGTCAAGATCACCTGGGAGCATTTTACAACTTGTAGTCAGATCTTTTTTTTTTCGGGGGTGGGCTACTGTCGGCGCATTCCTCGCACCACTCCGTCCGGGGCGACAGAGGAGCGTAAGCACGCACACCCGCAACCCACCCGTAACACCATGTCACTTTCGTCGTTGTACCGACCATCGGAGCAGGGTAACTTGACATCAGTGGTCGGCCCGATGGAATACCCCCTTGAGGGGTACCCTCCCATCGACCGACGTCCCCCCCCTCGGGGAGGACGTCAGTCGTTGTAGTCAGACCTACGGTATATGAACTATGCCGCCAGGATATTGACAGGTAAGTAGGTATCAGAAAACATATTATACCAGAAAACACACAGACAAGAGTAATGGAATCATGGCAGCGTTGGTGTACAAGTAATTCAGCCCATTCCATTGCTCTGAATGGCTAAACAGCTTCAGGCTGACCATGAGATTTGTATTCTTGTGAACAAAGAGATTTGTATTCAGTGTATTAGTGATGGTTTAAAAACAAATGCACATTATTGTGTCGAGGTAAATCATAGTAGGTAGTTTCAAAAAATAAATAATCAAACTAAAAAGTGCCATACAGAAAATAGGTACAGTGACATTTATCGAGTCACGCCTAAATTTCAGGCACTAATTTAAAAAATAATTCTGTAAATATAATAGGGCAAACTATTTAAATTATCATATTGTCAACGAGTTGATCATGGCGCCTCAGTTCCAGGGAGAGTATTTGGATCCTTGGCTTTTCCGTATGCATTTTCTGACTCGCTTATATCGAATTGATTTCTAGGAAATGAAATCTCTGAACGTGATTTTCTCCCCTTTCGAAGCATCGGATTAATTTCAAACTACATACATATCAAGGACCGATGAAAATATGATAATTTAAATAGTTATCAGCCTAGCCCTTACAGAATTAACGATTTTTTTAATCAGTGCCTGAGATTTTGGCATGATTCGATAAATGTCACTGTACCTATATTCTGTATGGCACTTTTTAGTTGGGTTATTTATTTTTTGAAACTGCCTACTATGATTTACTTCGACACTATAATGTGCGACCGTCAACAATGGGTCCTACCATACAAGCTATAATATTTAGTCCAAAAAAATATTAGTTATAAATATCGATATTTCTCACTAACGATATCGATATTTTATCAACTCTGCTCTGAAATTGTAGAAGAGTTCTCAAAATATTCAGATTGTCTTTGAAGGGCAATTTCGTTTTATCTCGCTTTTACATGCAGGAGTCATAGCTTGTTATCCTGCTGTCATTAGAAAAATTTCAATATTTGGTATGGAATTTATAAAAATCTACTTTTGTATATATTTTATCTGTGGCGATAATGACTGACTGATGTCATCGCCTTGATCATCGTTCATACTTTCGTATTGTGGCGTTTTTTTAAATTATTTACGTATTTTTATTGGTGAATTCTTATAAAAGTTGGTGCGATATATTTGTTCGTTAATGTGAAGTGAGAGAACTGAAAAGGCTCGAGGACATTGTGGTGGGTTAGACGTTTGCACTAACGCAAATTGTTACTTTATTGTTCTTATTCATTGCACCTTGCGTGGGATGTCGACCATTTCACATATTTTAGAATCCGTGAATTTAATGTGATTTATAAAATGTTGTCTACGACAGTTTAACTCTGTGCGTTAAATATAATTAGCCATAGTTTCATTAGGACTGATTATGTCTTAAGACATTATCATTCTATCATCGTTATTTTTATGCTCTTTCAGGTGATACCATGTGAAAATTTTTACAAATTAAAATTGGAAGTAGTGAAAACTTTGTGTGCAGTACCATGTCAGGTACAGAGCAAAACATAGTGAACTCAATGCAGCAATTATCTGTGCAACCAAACAGCAGTGGTCTTACTGAGAAACCAACTCAAGTCGTCACTCCTGCTGTGAACAGAAGTCAGCAGTCCTCTGCTGCAAAGATAACCCCTGTTAAAGCAAGCACAGTCTCACCTGCTATTGCTACAATAGACAGACTTCTGAGTCTGGGAGCTAACATCCCACCTCCACCTCCTGTAATTACTCGGCCTACAGACATGGACCCACATACTGTGGAACAATTACGTGCAGTCAAAGATCTTCTTACTGCTCAAGAAGATGAAGCGCAGAGTCTCAGAGAAATTAACCATGAACTACGAGAACGGCTAGAAGAGTGTGAAACAAAAATGAAGAAATTAACCGACCAAAATGAGGAATATGCCGAAAAAGAGAAAGCTCTCTCACAACGAGTTGCTGAAAAGGTACGAAACAATAAACAAATGAGTGTTGTCATGGAAGAATATGAACGCACAATCTCTTCTCTTATTGGGGAACGTGAGGCAGAGTCTAAAAGGTGGATTGAAGAAAGGTCCAGTCTTGTAAGAGAACGTGATGATGCTGCAGCACATTTGGCTTCGATGGAACATGCTTTTAATGATGTACACACAAAATATGAAAGATGTAAAGTTATTATTCAAGGTTACAAATGTAATGAAGAAACTTTGAAAAGAACAGTGGAAGAAAATAATGATGCTATACAAAAATTAGAGGCACGGTATGAGACATTACGACAACATGCTATGCAGCAACTTAACAAGGCAAATGCAGAGCTTGATTCCGTTAAAAAGGCGCATCAGGCTGAAGTTTTAAAATTAAACGCCATGCTTAAGAAAAGTGAAGTACATGCGTCTTCACTGCAAGAATCATTGGCTCAGAAGATTAAAGATAATGAGGAACTCACAGCTATATGTGATGAATTAATCAATAAGGTTGGTTAAAATAATTATAATCAATTGATACTTGTACTCATTATGTAACTAACATTCATTTACATAACTAAATAACTAACATACATTTTGTATTTATATGCAGTTGACTTATCAATATTTTTTGTGTAATATCTATATTACACTACCATAAAAAATTAAGTTAGTGCTGTACAAGTACTATCGGCAATATTTGAAATTTTAAAATGTATTATGTTCTGTATACATAATAATTTTAAAAGTACTGTGCAATCACTTGTTTTTAATTTTTGTACACTTTTTGTAATCAATTTGAATTTGGTTTATTTTTATTTTAATGGTGCCTATCCAATTATGATTGCACATATGTGCTAATTATTGAATTGATTATAGTATTAAATCCTAATAGTATTGGACCATGCTTTTGTATAATAGATTTCTAGAACTATTTTCATGGTAATAATTCATTATTGTAAACTTATCCAAAGATATGGTTACAGTTTATGGTGCCCTCGCAGAGGACTTGGACAGAATATGATAAATGTACTATGTTAGTTTCTCAATCTGAATAAACCCTAGCTGCCATATTTAATTTTGAAATTTTGTTGTGTATAAAAATATAGATATTTAAAGCTATAAGCATGCTTGAAATATAATTGAAATATCAACTTTTAACTTAACATTATAGTTTATAATTATTAGTGTTAGTTGATAAAAGGTATTTGCAGGACTAATAGCTATGTTCCTCTAGTCTTTATCTTGAATTAAATCGACAACAGTTACACATTTTTTTAGGTAAAAAATTGTGTAACTACTAAAACAAAAAATCTTCTGAAGCCCCCATATTATGTTAAGCTTTATATAGCTAAGAACTGTCTTTAAAATTGATATTGCTTTTCAGCATATTGAAATTGAATTAGAGATGATAAGCAAATACCAAAAAAATATATAAGTCGTAATTTATATGTGACATGTGGACTTACATTAGATTTATTTATTTTATGTATGATGAGTATTTGAAACTTAGACATTAGTATGTGCCTTTTGAAAATTTAATCCTCACCATCCATAACCAGTCAGTCCATGGTTTGATATTCATAAATAATTAGACACTTCAAGAAAAAAAAAACAGAAATATATTTTCGCAAAATTAGAGTAATGCATTATCACATTCCATGCATTACGTTTATATCAATGAGTTTAGTTTGGTTTAAATATAATTATTGACTGAAACAATTCAATTAACCCTACTAAAATTTTAAACATTCCACAATCTTATTTTTGTAAACATTAATCATATTAAAACACAGTTTCATTGTTCAGCCAATTTAGTGTGTGATGCCATTGTCGTATACTTACATTTAAAGAAAATCCCACTCAAACTGATCACTAGATGCCCAAAAATTTAATTTTGTCTAGTTTAAGCATAATTTAGTTATTTTTTACTACATATTTTTTTATGATTTGATTTTTCACTTAAATTAACTGCAATTTATTCATATAAATAGAATGAAAAATAAATTGTTTCATTTTGTATATGGCTAGTATTTTTTTTAAATTTCCTTTATATTTCTCTAGATTTCTTAATATACCAAAATAGTATTGAGGATTATATGGGTCAATATAAAAAAAGTTCTTGTTTTTATATAACAGTATATTTACACATATTCAAACCGTTAACACTTAGCTACAAAACAAAAATTTTTGGAAGACTTTACAAATATAAAATTTAGAAAACAAATTGTTCATTTATTCGCTATATCATTTAGGAATTTTTTTCAAAAATTTATATGTATCCTTACTAACTAAGTAGCTGATAGCTGAAACTACAGTAGACACGGCAGTGACTCCAAAAAGGGTGTGTAGTGCCGGGTGATCAACGTACCCAAATACTGGAGATGCTAGCGTTGTGCCCACCTGAAATAATATTTGCACATCATATTATAATTTTATAATATAGTGTTAAAATAGTGGGGTATATATAAATTAGATTCAAACCATTACCACTAGTATCATAGGTGTGATGGAAGATAAGGTCTGTTGTACTAACATGTAAACCTTTTTAAAGGTAAATTGCTTTCTAAGGCTTTCATAAAATATCATAAATAAAAAAATGAGATTTTTGTGATAGATTTGTAGGAGAGTAAGGGTATGAAGATAACATTTGTGTGGGATAAGCAGTTTATTAGCTGGTGAATAACTGCAGGTTTTACTAGAAATTAAATAACCATATAATAAAATTATAATGTTTATGATAACTATTCATCGCAACAACTTCCCCTTCAATATTATAATTTAGGAGCCATTAAAGGTTGGCTCATTGTCATCCATGTCCATGTTAGAATTACATGCGACAAGTTTCTTTTTCACTGATCAAAGAACGGCTATTGTTGTTATTTTCAGTAAAATTTTTATGTGGCTATTTGCCGATATAATCTTAGAAATGTTTAATGGAAACATCAAGAAATAGTGGAATATGAAACCAACAAGTTCATATTTTATCATTCTATGAATACTTAATTGAAGGCTGTCTATTTGAAGATTGACTATTAATTTTTAATGAAAATTTTACAATTAGCGCAATTCCCAGGATAACATTAAAAACAATATACATATAGTACAATAAAATAAGCCCAAAACCAATGTAAATAAAGTCTGTATTAGTTTAATAGAAAAAATTGTGTTTTAACAACATACTAATTACTTTAGATAGTTTCCTAATTCGTAAACTATAGACAGACATAAACATAAAAAACTTACTAAGACAAGTTGTACAGCAGTATTCACTTTGCTGATAAATGTAGGTGCAAGTTGAGCAGTAGCATGAGTCACATCAAAGTACCTGCTCAAGGTTCTCTGGAAGGTAAGGCCAAGGTAAGCATCATATTATTATAAGTATACTGGAAAGGTAACATACATTGCATATGGTATGTAAATACTTATTGACCTAATAAATGTAATATGGCTGACATTGGATTTGAGTATGTAGTTATTATTGCTAAAGTACTCTTAATATACTGATTACTAGAGTGTGACTTGAATTTTTACACCTACTCCCAAACTAAAAGTACAAGGTAAGGCATATTTTACTATTGAATGAATATATAATTATGCTAGCTATAATAAACTCAAGGTTTATTTCTGAATAGCTAAAATATTAGTTACGGTTTTTGAACATTCATTCATTTTCATTAAATTATTGCAATTTTATTAAAAAAAAAAAATATTCTATGGATTGTAACACGGTATTTATGTTAAAGTAAACGAAAGATAGTGGCCGGCGATTCTGTGGATAGTTTTTTGCTGCAGCTACGCGCCGCCTCGTCCAGATTGGTAGCACGCTCGCGTAGAAAATCAACGTTTGAGTAGGTTGTACTAAGTTCAGTCAGCGAAGGAGCCGTAAGCGTTAACCGCCTCCACTTCCTTTCTCTCGTCTTCCCATTCCATCCAATTATGCACCCTGCTGTTATTGGAGGTAGCAATTTGGCTATATCACCGGTATATAATTCAGCTAAGCAGCTGAAGTCCAGGAGCAGCAGTGACGCCTTACAATGGTAAGGCGTAACTGCTGCTCTGCAGATGATGCGCCACTAAGACGAATTAAAAAAAAAACATTTCTGTTATACCATACATTTCATAGGTGAAACGGCGTACCACTCTCCACCAAGTAAATCTTCTTTACACACTTTATATTAGTTTCACTTATGACTATTTATAATTAACATTGTAATATTGTCGACAATATTAACGTCTTTATAAGAGTACATCATTTCTTTATGTGATTTCTGCTCAACTTTCACATCATCTGACGAGAATTTATTATCAAGTTCCTTCGTCATAATTTACATATGCAGGTATTATTAAGATTTGTTTATATTGTTGAATATAGGTATATCAAAATGGCTAAATTCTTTACGCTAGCCTGTGCACGCTGGTAGACAGACAGTAGAACATTGAGAAAATGTCCCGATATGCAGATCTTTGTGGTAACCGACTAAAAACCCTGCCACCATATCTTTCTTTTTCGTCGATATTGTGAGAAGACGACTAAGATACATAAGTAGACAACACTAGTGCGACAGAAGGATAACTTCTATGCTAAACTACCAAGACAGTAGACTAAGTCAGATAGGTTACTAACCACGAATTACTCAATATCACATTATAGCAATTCCAGTAATATTAATGTGAAGCTGTGATCGCAATGGAAAGTTGATCGTTTGTTCAGAGTCAATCAGTAGATGATCAAAGAGGGCTGGGTTCAAATTCTGGATTAGTTAAAAAAAAATAGTGGCTTTTGCCTCCAAAAAATTTAATAGCAAAGCATAACAACGTCCAAAACGATATTCGTTTGATAAAGTTTCGGTAATAGACTCTGTTAAGTGCGGCTAACGACAGAATATGGATATTTTATTGCTCTGCCTACCCTTTCAGGACGTGAGATAAAAATAAAATAAAAATTGATTATTAGTAGAGATGCTGCGAGTAGTGATTTGTTTTCGTATAATTTATTAATTAGTAACGAATATTTTATTTTGCCATTCTCTTAGTAATGTTCATAAGATTTCGCAACTTAGAACCTGTCTTATTGAGGTCAGGTCCAGATTTAAAGAGTTGCGGTGCTCCGGACTCCACATGAACTCTTTGACAACTCAATAAGCTCATCGAAATTATATCACACTATAAATCATCATCATCATCGCAGCCCACATACGTCCCACTGTTGGGCTCGGGCCTCCTCCACAATGGGAGGGAATTTGACCTACTATACCATGCTGGTCAGACATGTTGGTATAGGGTTTCATTTCGAGTTTTCCTTCTCTGGCACAGATCTTATGTGCATATTATATCCCTTAGTCGTCTTGTACGACATCCACGGGCAAGATAGGGAGTGGTGAATTGTATTCTTACTCCGCCACCACACGAATAGCACTATAAATATTAAAATGAAATTATGAATGTATTTCATTCAGTTATAATAATTATTTTTATTCTTTTTAGAACTGAATACGATATTTTACCTAATTAGGCCCAGAGAGACAATTCTAGTTCTCATCGAAATAATCTCTAATTACACTTTTCGTTTTAACTCTTATTTATTTAGTAAAAATCGAAGATCGAAATGAATCATGCACGAATGACTGTGGGATGGAAGTGTTCATAATCGTAAATTAAATAATGCTATTCTAGAGATGTCGTGCCCTACATTCCTTGAACGCTGGCTTTTGAATTGCCGGGCTAGAACTCGCTGCTCAGAACCGCGCGATTTCATCTCCACAAACTTATATATATATAATATTAAAATTATAAGACTAGAGACTAGACTAACAGAGTTATAAGACTGCACAAGTGGCGTGGTGTTTAAGATACCCACATACCGAGCCAGTGCTGTGGGTTCGATTTTCACGCAGAACAATACTTTGTTTATTGTCCTTAGTCTGAGTGTAATCGGTGTCTATTAATCAAATTTTTGTAAAACCCTCCGCAATACAAGGATTATTTCTATTATGTAGTGCAAAGTGTATTCTAAAAAAAATGTTTAGGATAACAATTATTACCTCACACCCAGGGCCGGATCTAACTTAATGCCGCCCCTGGGCATCGGAAAAAAATCCGCCCCAATACTAGAATTTTACTTAAACTTATAGTTTACATATTTTATTTTTCGAAATTAAAATAATTAGTTTATTGCAAAAACTTTATTATATGTTATATATTCCAAAAACATATTTTTTTTTCGCGTGACTCATAATTATATTACATCAATTTTATCACAGGCAAAAACACGTGACTTTTTGAATTGCCAATTGGTCGATTAAATATTCGCAATCTAAACGTTGAAGTACGTCGGATTCGATGCATAGAATAGCTAAGCTATTGAGTCTATTAGCAGTCATTGTAGAACGTAAGAAGTTTTTAACTCTCTTTAAACATGAAAACGATCGTTCTGCGCTACAGTTTGTTACAGCTAATGTCATAAATATTCGATAGGCGATCTCCACGTTTGAAAACTCAGTCGTTTGCATGCAACAGTTTCAAAAGATCGAAGAGCGAATTCTGTTCCATCATTTTCCAGTGCAATAAGCATGGAAATTCGTCATCTAATGAGGACTCGAGATCTGAAGAATAAACATTTCTTAAACGTTCAGCTCGTTTATGAATTTCTCTATTATCCATAGAACGTAGAAACGTCGTATTACATTTTATTTACTACTTCTTCATATTGTATAGCTTTGTATTTATTGTCCGTCAGTAAGTCAAGTCACTACCATTAATTAGGCGCTGAAAACCTAATTAATGATTTCTCTGAGAATTTCAGTAGAATATGAAAATACACGTAAACCACTCTTATATCACATTCGCCACACTTCAGCACCTTAACTGTATTATATAACATAAAATATCAGCAAAATTATTCAATACTAGCTTTTGCCCGCGGCTTCGCCCGCGATAAAATTAACTTTCATATTGAACTATTATCGCAAAGAATATTATTGGCATAAAAAGTATTCTATTTCTTAATTTAAGAAATACTCTATGTGTCCATTTTCATCCAAATCTCGACAGTTTACGCGTGATTAAGTAACAAACATCCAAATATCTTCACAAACTTTCACATTTGAATATTACTTCCAGACTTGTAGTTCAGATTCCCGTGGAAATATGATGATAAATATGTCTTTCCCTAGTCCCTGATAATGTAGCTTTCCATTGGTGAAAAAAAATTATATCGATTAAATTCCCGCAGTTTCACCTACGTAGACCTCATTCCCATGCGAATGCCGAGGTAAAAAATGCCTATGTGACTCACAACACAAAAACAAAAAAATTTGAACCATTTTTTGGTTATAGGTATCGTGCAAATAATTGTGTGCATAAATAAAACCTATTATTTTGATAGACAAACTGACGTTTCAAATTTATTTATTTGTAGAGATAGAAAATTGACTTAATATCTCGACTTACTGTCGGGTAGCGGCTAGGAATATTACCACGCTTTCATTGTTTGTGGGGTGTCCCAAAATACTACTAAGACAAAGATTTACCGATTGATCTGGACCAATTGGTGATGCCGTCTGGCCAACAATGTCGTCCGTCAGGCAGCCGGTCATAAAATGTTGCTAGAACCTTTGCGATATATCTACGATGGGAGAAGAGTACCTACATATTGCGTCAATCCAAAGTAATTAGGATAAGAGCAAAATAATGATGATATGTAGGCTGGGTGTCTTCGACTATATGCGTTTCACTCTTTTAAGGCGGCCTAAAATTATTCCTTAGTGCGCCTACCTCAAAAAACAGATCGGTATACAAAATTTCACACATCTTTGGCTATGCATTTTTCACCCTCTTAGGGGTTGAATTTCCAAAAATTCTTTGTTAGTACTCATCATCATCATCTCAGCCCATATACGTCCCACTGTTGGGCTCAGGCCTCCTCCATAATGGAAGGGTAATTGACCTACTATACCACGCTGGTCAGATGTGTTGGTATAGGGTTTTATTTTGAGTTATCCTTCTCTCGCATAGATTTTATATGCGTTTTATATCCCTTAGTCGTCTCGTACGATCACCCACGGGTAAGATAGGGGATGGTGAATTATATTCTTACTCCGTCACCACACGGTTAATGTAAGTACTCGCCTATCCCAAAACAGAACTTTCACGTTCCTAGGACCATTATTTTAGGTTATACACTTTTCATGCCCTTAGGGGTGAGACTGCCAGAAGTTCTTTCATAGTGCTTGTAAGCGAGCACTAAGAAAAAAATCTTGGAATAATCCAAGAGAGCCGACCGTGTACTAAAATGACCGTTCCTCGGCTCACTGATTTCGGATAAACGCTTTACACCCCCCTTAGGGGTAAAATTGCAAAAAACTCTTTTTTAGTGAACACTTTCCCCAAGAAAGACAACTTCATACAAAATGTTACGTTTCTAGGCCTAATGATTTCAGCTATATATTTCACTCCCTTAGGGGTTGAGGTTCAAAAAATTATTTCTTAGAGCTCACATATAACAAAAGAAAGTGAATCGCATACAAAGTTTTACGTGTCTGGCCCCAATAGTTTCGTCTATATGCTTTTCACCTCCTTAAGGAGGTGATTTTCCAAAAATTCTTTGCTAGTGTTCGTGTACCCCAAGAAATACGACGGTGTAAAAAAAAATACGTTTCTAGGCCCAGTGGTTTCGCTTGTATGCTTTCTGGTCTTTTAGGGGTTGAATTTCATCCCCACGTAAGCGAATTTTCAAAACGCTAGAACGAATATTTATTTGTTTATTATCAAGTGCCTTAATACAAAGATTTATGGTTCTATCATCGAAAATGACGAATTTCCATACAAAATGTCATCCCCTATTTCTACCCCTTACACCCAATGTTTTGGGATAAAAGTAGCTGATAAAAGGGATAAAAGTAGATAAAGACAGGACATAAGCTTATGTCCTGTCTTAAGCTTTAGTTCATCTCTGTACCAAATTTCATTAAAATCGATTCAGTAATTTAGACGTGAAAGATTAAAAAGATGAACATAATACAAGAACTTAACATGACATTTTCATATTCGCGCCGAAACTCCAAAAAGAAACTGCATCAAAGGAATCTATATATGTTTGTAAAATGGACTCTAGGTGGTAGCATGCGCTGTTTCAACCGGGTGCTGGCCATGGTCCTCAAACACCTGGGACCACGCCTCAGGAAACTGTTCAACGCTTGTTTGGCGTCTGGGCAGCTCCCTGGGTGCTGGAAAGAGAGGAGGCTGGTGCTCCTGCCGAAGCTGGGACGGTCTCCCGAGTCGGTCTCAGCCTACAGGCCCATCGTGCTCTCAATGATGCGGGCAAGCTGTTAGAGAGGGTGCTGGCTGCCCGCATCGAGCGACACCTCGTCGGCATCAGGCCCGATCTGTCGGATGCCCAGTTTGGGTTCAGGAGGGGTCGTTCGACGATCGTGGCCCTGCTACGCCTGAGGGCCGTGACGACAGAGGCCGTCACCAGCGGAGGAGTGCAGGTAGTGATGTTTGGGGACACCGCCAACACATTCAACAGTCTGCCATTCTGCTGAATCAGGGAGGCGTCCAGTATCACGAGGTGCCTGTTTACCTGAGGCGGCTGGTGGCAGAGAATTTGGAGGGGCGCAAAGTCCTCTACACCTACCGACTAGGGGACGTTGTGCGAACGCCCATGATGTGCGGTGTCCCACAGGGATCGGTCGTCGGTCCCAACCTGTGGAACATCGACTACGACTGGGCGTTGAGAGGGAGCCTTCCGCCCGGGCTGGGCGTGATCTGTTACGCCGACAACACGCTCGTAACAGCCCGCGGTGGGACGCTGGAGGAGGCGGCAAGACTGGCGACTCTCGGCACCGAGGAGATCGTCAGGCGGATCGAGGTGCTGGGATTGAGGGTGGCCCTGGACAATACGGAGGCCCTCTTGTTCCACGGGCCCCGTATGGGTCCTCCCATCGGCGTCTCGATCACCGTCAACTCGGTTGACATCAGCATCCGGGCCCATATGAAGTACTTGGGCCTGGTGCTCGACGGGCATTGGTGGTTCCGGGAGCATTTCCATCGACTTGCTCCGCGGCTTGTCAGCGCGGCGTCCGCCCTTTCTTGGCTTATGCCGAATGTGAGCGGACCCAGTGCTACGTGCCGATGGCTGTACGCGGGGGTCACCCGGTCGATGGTCTTGTATGGCGCACCGGTGTGGGCGGGGTCCCTGACCATCCGTCTCAGGGCGCTCCTGTGTCGTCCACAGAGAGTCATGGTGGTCAGGGCCATACGCGGCTACCGCACGGTGGCGACGGAGGCAGCGTGCCTCCTGGCCGGTACACCCTCGTGGGACCTGGAGGCGGAGATGCTCGCCGGAATTTACCGGCGGGTGTCGGAGACGCGCGCCTGCGGCGGCATCGTCTCGTTGAAGGCTTTTGCCGCCTGGCGGGTCGATGCCCGCCGAGACGTCATGGCTCATTGGGCAGTCCGGCTGGAGAGGCCTCGGTACGGTGTCTGGACCGTAGAGGCCTTCCGACTGAGGGCGATGGAGTGGTTGGAGCGGACGCACGGGGTCCTCTACCTCCGACTAGTGCAGGTCTTGACGGGGTATCGATGCTTCGGTAAGTACCTGCACAAGATTGTCAGAAGGGAGAGCACACTGGTCACTGCAATTGCGACGAGGAGACGGCGCAGCACACACTCGACGTGTGTGTCGCGTGGGCTGAGCAGCGCCGTAATCTCGTCGCAATCATCGGTGCCGACCTGACGCTGCCGACTATCGCTAGGGAGATTCTCGGCAGTATCAGGAACTGGAACGCGGTCGCCGCCTTCTGCGAGGCAGTCGTCTCGCGGAAGGAGACGGCGGAGCGCGTGCGGAAAGAACGCCTCCATGACGACGCAATCCGCCGCCGGCGACTCCGGCGGCGCAGGCGCGAGTATCTGTGCCTAATGCCGCCTTAGCCGAGGCCGCGGGTGACTGGACCGGGGATTTAGTCCGTCACCGGCAGAGAGGCTGACCGCGCGACGGCGACCGTCCTCCCCGAGAGGAACGTCGAGAGGAGAGGGTATCCCGCGACCGGGGTATTCCGTCGGGCCGATCACTGACGACAAGCCACCCTGCTCCGGTGGTGAGCCCAACGACGAAGGCGATGTGGCTACGGGTGGGCCATGGGGCCGCATGCCGCCCCTCCGTCGTCCCGGACGGACCCGAACGCGGGTGCGCTGACCATGGCCCACCCCTAAAAAAAAGATGCGCTGTTTCAAGGTTATTTAATTCAGAAAATTTCGTTTAAATTGAAATTAATTGGGGTAATCGACAAATTACAACATTTTTTTTTAAATTCATTAATTGATTAAAGTTTTGAAGAATGCAAAAATTGCCGAAATTTGTTCACTATTTCAACAAAAAAATACTAATTACGTTTCTTTAATCCGAAAAATAGAAATTCGATTATTGTTTTAAATCTCCAAGGCAATAAATTGAATAAATGATTTTGATTATTAATTGTTACCAAAATTATAATTCACAAATCAGGATGAATTGAATTTCTTGAATTATCAATTCAACAGACAATTATTAATTAATAGAATTAATTAATTATGTTGAGCAATCTTGATAAGACTAAAATAATTTTTTTCCCTACAAAATTTTGTCGCCCTAAAAAATTTGCCGCCCTGGGCACTCGCCCCGACTACCCCTAGTGTAAATCCACCGCTGCTCACACCATTCTCTGCCACTTTTCATATCCATCCCCACTCATCCCGTCTCTCTTCATCTAAGTTCACTTATCCCATGCATTGCCAGTCAACCCATCTATCAACATTTGTCCCGTTCATCTCATCCATCTTCACTTATCGCGTCCATTGTCACCCACGACACTCATCCACGTCATCTTATCCATCACTATCCACCACTCATCACCGCCCGTTCCCACTCATTCCATTCGTCACCACTCATCCCATCTATCCGCTCTGTCCATACATACATAAATCAGCTGTCGCACAGGATAACCTGGATGTGTCAGCTGTGTACAGAATGCACATGAGGAAATAGAACTCCAAAAAGACCTTCAAATATGAAAAATAATACATGGCAGTGTTCGAGTTAAAGGACATGTGAATACAAATTAATTTCACTCAAAATTACTAGATAGCAATATGAGTTTAGAAAGAGAACTCTAATTATGAGATAATCTCGAAGAAAACAAGAAAACAGGCGTATATTTTGATTTACGAAACGCTGAAATCCATCCGCAGTGTCTGAAAACAAAGGTTTATAACCAGTGTGTTACCAGCGATGACTTACGGCACTGAAACGTGGTCTCTAAATGTCGGCCTCATAAAAAAGCTCAAAGTCGCTCAGCGTGCTATGGAGAGGGCTATGCTCGGTATTTCTCTACGTGATAAAATCCGGAACACGGAAAGCCGTAGAAGAACGGGTGTTACCGACATAGCCCGCAGAATTAGCACGGTGAAATGGCAATGGGCCGGCCACATCGCTCATCGAACCGACAACCGTTGGGGAAGAAAGGTTCTTGAGTGGCGACCACGAATCGGACGGCGCAGCGTAGGACGGCCCCCCACTAGGTGGACTGACGACATTCTCAAAGTCGCAGGGAACCGTTGGATGCAAGTGGCGCAGCACCGTTCCGAGTAGCATTCTCGTGGGGAGGCCTATGTCCAGCAGTGGACATCTGAGGCTGATAGATGGATGGCCGGATGGAAATCAGTTTCTTTCAATTTCTTGATTTATTACTAACTGATCTCACTTATAGCGAGATTGGCACCCTAGGGCTGTATAGACCAAGCCGGGTCGGCCACGTATGTCAAGGAATCGGTACCAGTAGTCGGTCCTACGGCGATGAGTAGGGATCACGGTAGGTTATGGGGACGCACGCCGCCTATCCGTCGCCCCGGATAGATTGGGCGGAATGTGTCCAAAGCCTACCATAAAAGAAAGTACTGCAGACCACCAAGACCGCTCCTTAACTCTACCATGATTGATGTCTCCAGTAGCGGCCGAGCACGGATTGGGTAAGTTAGCGAATAGATTGTTATTCGACAAGTATTATTTATTTATTGTTACATCAAATTCGTTTTTTTTACCTAATAGTCTATACCAATAAATAAAATTGGAGTGTCTGTTTGTAATGTTAAAATAATAGGCTTTTTTCATGCTCACACGGTTATTTGCACGACACCTATGCCTAAAATACAGATTAATTTTTTTTTGTCTGTCTGTCTGTTTGTTCCGGGTAATCTCCAAAACGGCTGGACCGATTCCAAAAATTCTTTCACCAATGGAAACTTATAATATCAGGGAGTAAACTAGGCTATATTTTATCCCGGTATTCCCACGGGAACGGGAACTACGGGAATAAGGCGACAGAAACCGAAGCGAGGGCGAGTTGCTAGTTTTAAATAAAACGCGAAAATTACAAGAAAGTATAAAAAGAAATGAGTAAGACTCCTTGTCTTGTTATCCGAACATATTTTTACTCTGTCGTTAAACATCTAAAGCAGGTAATTGAGGATTAGTTAGACACCTGCGGTAAGATTAATAAGGGAAGATACCTGAAACAAGGATCCACCAGCCTGTGCGGCACCATCGCGAGCACCTGAACGTGATGCTGATCCAGTTGAGACTGCGTGTTTTCGGATCGGAAAATACGGTTAACATAATATATATCGACATCCCCTTGTCGGCGGGAGTAAGAATACATTTCGCCACCCTTTATCTTGCAAGTGTGTGTCGTAAACGACAAAGACATACAATATGCATATAACATTTGTGCAAGAGAACGAAAACTCGAAATAAAACCCAACCGAAGCCAACCCGTCTAACCAACATCATGTAAGTAGGTCCATTTCCCTCCTATTGGGTAGGAGGCTCGAGCCTAGCAGTGGGGCGTGTAGGAGTTGAGATGAATGAGTGAAAAAAGAACAGAATATATATCTACATAACATAAATATGAACGAAAAGAATGAAAGTGAAGCATCACAGTAAAAATACTTACAGGCGGTGGGAGACTCATATATCTGATGACAAAGCCAGCTACAACTAAAGCCACATCCCTGCCAACTATGAGTAGAGTCAGAGAAAGAGGTATCAGATTTTGATATGTAAGAGATATAAATAAAGTAGCTATGAGTACTTTGTCTGCCATAGGATCCAAAAAGGAACCCATCTTCGTTGACTGGCCTTTCCAATTTCTTGCTATCCAACCATCTAACTGAAAAAAAAATTAATAAAAGAAATTGGTATTTAATCTTTTATATATACCAAACACATAAATTATGACAATGGCTTAGAATAATAACGTATAGAAGGCAAGTCCGCGCAGAAAAAATGAAGCATTTAAATTGGAGCCTAATGGAGCTTACGCCGGACCGTCCCGTAGTGTACAAGATCATTGTACTGCACATACGTACGCAACTCTTAAAAAATAAATAGGTAATTATGACGGTTTGTGCATTCAAATGGTGTCACATTTGAAAAAGATAAAGTGTATTAACATTACTTTTAAAAGTATGTCGGCCATTTATGTTAATAAAAATTTTATTTCATAATTTGTATAGTGGTGTGCGTGTGTATGTGTCCAATCGCCTGCGCGCATGTAGTATTTTTGGCTGCATGTTTTTGATCGCTTAAGTACCGACACTATCCTTCTATATATTATTATTCTAAGGACAATGGGCAATTCTCTGTAAACTGAGCTGTTCATTTTAAGAAATCTGTCTAGGCAACTCTTTAGCAATTACACCTTAGTACATATATTGATAAAAGCAGAAAAAACTAAAAATACTTCTAGTATAATTCTAGCATTTTTTAGAAAATTTCTGGAGACTGATATCCTTACTAATATTATAAATGCGAAAGTAAGGATGTTTGTTTGTTACACTTTCACGCTTAAACCACCGAACCGATTTTAAAAATTCTTTCACCATTGAAAAGCTATAATATCAGGGAGTAACATAGGCTATATTTCATCCCGGTATTCCCACGGGAACGGGAACTACACCGCGGGTAGAGCGACTGCGAAGCGAGGGCGGGTTGCTAGTATATGAATAAAAACAATACGTACAGTGAAACATATCATCTTATATTTTATGAAGTCGTTTAAAAATATCATTCCAGTACAAAAATAAACATCGAAATAAGATATTGGTGATACCTAATAAGTCACTTCCCTAAGAAACAAACTAAGTCATATTGATTCATAGTTGAAATTATTTCTATTTCGTACACAACACACACATCTAATTAGATAGGTGACTGAAGCAGATGAAAAGCTGCGAAAGCAGATTTTTTTTAATTAGAATATCACACGTATACTTTTCTATTATTTACATTACATTAACTAATTATGTACTATAATTTAGAATCTACTATCATTTGGCAATATGGTGTAAAAGTGTGTACGCTCGTAAGTTATAGGTACCTAGTACTTTGGCGTAACAAGATAACATTTTTTTTCTAAAGATTTTATCCTTCGCGTTATTCTACGTTTGTAGTAAAAACGACGCTAATAATAGCAAAAAAGATATTTTATTTAATATATTGAAAGTTTTACTACACATATAAGTAATTTCACACAGCGCGTGATATTAAAGTTTCCTCTAGACGTCAGATGCGTCCGCAGATGTCATCGGCAGATGCGTCCGCGAACGTGTAGAGGGGGTGATTTGCTCGTCTGTGGTAGGTATTTGACGTAGGGCTGTTGATATTTTTAAAATATCGTTTTTTCGATATTTCTAAATATATCAAAATCGGGGTTCGATATATCGAAAAAAATATCGATATTTCGATATTTTTGCGCATGACTACTTTTAGTTTCACGTTCATTGCAAGGTTTCCGTGATGAGCTTTTTCTTTTTTAGAAAAATTCTAGATGTAGTAGATGTTAACTTATCATCAATTTCATGCCACCATTTTTACAGTAGATCAAATTTACGTGATTTTGTAGAATGCATATTTTACAAAAAAAGATAAAACACCAAAATCCAAATAAATATCGACGTTCGATACTTACTTTTTGTATCGAACTATCGATATATCGTTGATAAGTATCGATATTTTTAAATAATAATATCGATATTTCGAATTATTATCAACAGCCCTAATTTGACGTCCGCAGATACATCCGGCACTAATCCGTCCGTTGTCGGTTTTTGTAGCACGGATCAAAGGGTTTCAGCGCCAGCGCACAGCGCGAGCGAGCGGTCTGTCCGCACGTCTGACGACTAGGTATGATCGATGTTAGAAAAACATCGATGTCATAATCTACCCAACATCGATGTTCGATGTTTTTCGAAAACCGAACATCGAACTTGTATAACATCGATGTTAATACGAAATAAAATTCTCCTGGTAAATTTTGATGAGCTTTTTTTATGAAACCTATGGAATGTTTTAACATATAGCGGGAGTTATGACATCAATGTTACGACAAAGAAATGGGCAAATTTTGATGAGCCTTTTCTTTTTAGGAAATCTGTCGAATGATGTAACATAATAGCGGGTGATCGAATGTTACGACGAAGAAAAGAAATCCTCTGGGCAATTTTGATGAGCTTTTTTTTTAAGGAAATTTCATTCGATGCTGAGGTTCCATCGTCCATCATTACCGCTATATTCTCTAGCGAGAATTTTGACGACTTTTTTTAGGAAAATCTGGAGTCGTTTTGACAGTCGATGATCCTTTCCGTTAACACCGATGTTACGATATTTTGCCCATAGCAACATCGATGTTTTCCCTTCTATATCGATGTTACGATGTTAAAAACAGTTAACATCGATGTTACGATGTTTTGCCTATAACAACATCGATGTTTTTCCTTTCAACATCGATGTTCATCGAGCATCCCTACTGACGACGAGTCAGTGTTCATCGAGAAGCGAATGAGAGTGCACGCGTGATTTCTGCTGTTTTTTTTTTGTTTCTTTATTATTTACTTGTTTGTAAAAATGGCAAACATGAGCACTAATGAAACTTTCAAATTCTTGGAGCTGTATCAAGCAGAAAACTGTCTGTGGAATCCAAAGAATAAATACCACAAAACTAAAAATGTTGTAAGTACGCATTTAATTAATTTTGTTTAACTACCTACTAATAAATTCAGTTGTGGCTACTCTAAATTGGATAGTATATAACAGTTTGGACATTTGACAGGTAGGTAATTTTTATTTCAGCTCGAATTTAAGCCGCATTGACACACGATCAAAGTAAATATATTATTATGTAGTTGCAGGTAAATAGGTATTTTGATCATGTCAACGCGACTTAAGACAACTAATTTGCCCACATGATATTATGTCCACCGGTATACCCACATGATATTATGGTGATGATTATATTCATTTTTTCAGATTAATGACTCATGGAAACGTATTGCTGATACGATGGGGATGCCAGTGCATGAGTTAAAAAAGAGGAAAGACAATCTTCTAGCTACATTTAGGACAAATTTTAAGAAAAAAAGTGCATCTCTTAGGTTAGTAGGGGACGCAGATGATGCGTACCAACCCATCTGGATATTTTATGATGCAATGGCAGCATTTCTGGAAGATGTTTATGAATCCACAAGTCTCACGAATTCAGAGGCAAAAGTAAGCAAAATAAAACATTCCTTTTTTAATCTTATTTATTTTAGGATTACTAGGTACTTTTGTAATCAATGGTTATTTTCGTGAATATATCTCATAAATTTTAATCGCGTTTCAACTGAACGCTCTTCGAGGTACAGGTTGGAGTGGATCGAATGTACTCGTGTAATTTTGTCTTCAAGATCCTGTTTGGATTAATTCTCTATTGACATAATCTCCTTTATAATTGAAGTACTCTGTTGCCGTATGGGGTGACCGTACAATCATAATATGTTTACCATCTAAAGCGCCAATACAATGAGGAAAATTAAAGCCTTTTGCCTTTGCAAGCCATTTATCCGTAGTGTTTATTGTAATAACTCTTTATTGTAATATCATTATTTACAATTATTTTTATTTAATTTGTTCCTTCCTAGACGCAAGCTGATTTGTATGAAAAGGCTAGCACTTCGAACGTACAGGCTAATGACAATCTGCCGGACGCTCAAAACGACGACCATGATGTTGCTGACATCCTTGCTACCCCTAAAAAAGAAACAATTATTCCGACACAAAAACGTCGTGCTAAGGATCCACTTGAATTGCAAGAGGCCAGTAAAAAAATGAGTACTGATTTTACCGCATTAAATAACGCATTGACCAATAGACAAAGCGTAAAAGAAGAAGACGAATGCGATTTATTTTGTAAAATGCTAGCAAAGCAAATCAGGGAGTATCCAAAACTTGAAAGGGAAGAAATAATGTACGAGCTTCATGGTGTTATGATGAACAGACGTCGTAACTATTACCAGTAGCTAAATATCTTAATGTTACTGCCTACAATCAGTATCCTTTTTAGCAATCGTTGAAGATATATTTTGTAAAAGATATTCAAAATCGCTGCAGGACATTCGAAAAAAATTGTCAAATTCTCCAGATGGCTCTGCACATAGTTCTACAAGCTGATTTTACATGCTATTGCTGCGAAAAAATGGCGTACAATAGGATGTGTTAAAAAGAAATTGCAATAAGTAGGTACATTATGAAAAAGATTCTTTTCTACATACTTTGTTCCGTTTCTATGTATAGTCAACATCCACCACCTTATCCTTCTCCATTTTTTTTTAATTACTCTACTGCGATGGACACTTAAATAATTAAAGGTACTAAATAAATAAATAGCTGGGGCAGCCACGGTCTCAATATCCATTTCGCGTGCGTACGTGTTGCGTCCGTCAAGAATCAATACAGACTGATCGACCTACACACGTGTGGACAGCTCACAGAGATCCATCCGCGGATGCATCTGTCGACGTCTGCGGACGCATCCGCTGACGTGTAGAGGAGTCGCGCCGCGCCCGCTTCAGCTCCGCGCTTAGAGATTGCAACCCGGTATGTTTCTCAACCCGGCCGGACCCGGTTGCATTCATCGCCAACCCAGCCGGGTCCGCCGGGGCGGCCGAGTTGTAATAGCGATGAAACCTTTAAATAATTTTTTGAAAATTTTCTATATATGAATGGAAAAGGACAATAATTCAAGGTTAATATTTATTTTAAACTGGCTTATGAACAGTTATCATAATATTCAGTCTCACTAAGGTCTCAAAGTCACACTTAATACATAATTAATTACTTTTACTTATGGACGGAAAAGTAACATTAGTATTCATTTTTATAAGTTTAAACAAGCAGGTCTTTCCGTTTACTCCTTATAGTGTCTATTTGAAAATATAGTATTAAAATAAGAAACTAATAACGCAACTTACTAAACGTGTCATAACTTAGATTAGATAGATAAACTATGGTAGCTTTGGTATAAACAAAACAAATTCTTATAATATGCTAAAAGTTAAGTATTATGTTTTAAATCTTAAACTTTGGTTTTTAAGACTAGTGAGTGTTATTATTACTAATTGAGCAAATAGCGAAATCTTATAGGCTTGGCTGTATTGTAACTGTAAACAATCAAACTTGTATAGTTTTAACTAACAAAATGTAACGTAAAATTGGTTGTGTTACGTGGCTTTATAAATATACTAGCAACCCGCCCTCGCTTCGCTTCGGTTTTAGTCGTTTTACCCGCGTAGTTCCCGTTCCCGTGGAAATACGGGATAAAATATAGCCTATGTTACTCCCTGATATTATAGCTTTCCATTGGTGAAAGAATTTTTGAAATCGGTTCGGTGGTTTAAGCGTGAAAGCGTTACAAACAAAGAAACAAACATACTTTCGCATTTATAATATTAATATGGATTATACCAAAACAAAAAGTATATTCTAACTTGCATAAAGCCAAACAATTCTTTTTCAGTATGAAAGAATGATTTTAAAAAGCTGGCCATTCTTCCCAGATCCGGTGACCGGGCCCGGTTTGTAATCTCTATCCGCGCTACTTGAAGACGAAGGCTCGACGCGGCTCAGGTTGGCGCTAAATTTGGTAATTTCATGGTGGCTTCACACGGCCCGGCACATCGGGCGTGCGCAGCTCAGGCAAGAGCAGCCGATTCGTTAGTCGAAAATTTCATGGTGACTTCAAACAGCGCGTGATATCACGAGTTACGCCGCCTCTGCTCATACTCTGTGTCGTGTGAAGATAGTTAGTACGGGATCACTCCGGCTGACGCGTCCTATTCGCTAAAACACAGTAACTTCAAAGGCACGGTGCGAACGCACCCGTGGTGTCACGACCTCGAGCTATCGAACACATTCATGTCATCATATATTTCAGGTGCGTTGCGTGTGGTTGTCTAGATTTGCAACGAAGAAGCTTTAATGCACGCGGTGCCGCGTCCGATTAATTTGCAATTTTTGAAACTATTATTTTTTGGTCATTTATGAAATTAACACTGTTTTTATTGATTTCATTAAGTTATAATTCTGTTTTATATGATTTATTGGATGTCAACCATTTTAATCTTCTTGAGATCATGAAAGAGTGTTCCAAATATTAAAATTGTAAAACTAAAATTGGAATAAAATGAAAATAATGTTTTTTTCCTAACAAAAACCAACTATCAGATCTTTATGAAATTTAAATGTAATCATTAACGGAATATTTTTCTTTATAAACAGAAAAGTTATCAAATAGAAGGAGTTTAGGTATTACTCCTTGAGCTCAATTGAGCACCTCCTATATTTTTAAGATGAGTAAAAATATTTTTATCTCATATGTATAATACATATTCACTTCAAACATTAGTAACCTTTAGCCATGTTTTAGGAACTCACCAGGTCAGTTACACCAGCAAATACCAATAAGCCCAATGCTAAATTATAGTTCTCCACTAATATTGTGTAACCCAAATATGGAGACATAGCTATCCTTGTAATGCACAAAATATTTGGTATAGTATATACATTTTCTTTCTGAAAATAAATAGATACTGGCTTTAGTTAAATTTTAATTAAATATCAAATATAAGTATAAATAAAATAAATACATACAAATTAAAAGGAATAGCAGGATAGTAAAATTAATTATTCATCTAGAATAATCGGCCATGTGCTGTGTAGTGGTAGATAGGAATACTAACAACCCTAACAGTTCTCATCGTCATCGCAGCCCACATACAACCCACTGTTGGGCTCGGTCCCCCTCACAATGGGAGAGAATTTGACCTACTATACCAAGCTGGTCAGACATGTTGGTATAGGGCTTTATTTCAAGTTTACCTTCTTTTGCACAGATATTATGTGCATATTATATCCCTTAGTCGTCTTTTACAATATCCAGGGCCAAGTTAGGGAGTGGTGAATTGTATACTTAATCTGTCACCACATGGAACACCCTCATAATAGGTGTCGTAAAAGACAACTAAGAGTTTTTACATTAACCTAAGTTAACACCTTAGAATAATAACATATAGAAGGTAAGTTCATGCACAAAAAGTGAAGCATTTCAATTGGAGCCTAATGGAGCTTACGCCGGAACCATCCCGTAATGTACAAGTCATTGTACTGTACGTACATATGCAACTCTTAAAAAATAAATAGGTAATTACGACGGTTTGTGCATTCAAATAGTGTCACAACACATTTGAAAAACTTAAAAGATTTTTAACATTACTTTTAAAAGTATTTCGACGATTTATGTTAATAAAAACAAAATTTGATTTCATAATTTGTATAGTGGTTTGCGTGTGAACGTGTGTAATCGTCTGCGCGCCATTAGTATTTTTAGATTCAAATTTTGAAAATTCAAAGTATGGACACTATCCTTCTATACGTTATTATTCTAAGGTTAACACGTTAGCTGCGGGAAAACACATGTGTGTTTTTGATAACACCAGGCGTGTATGCAGCCGCACACGCGTGTTATGCCGCATCGTAATGTACCTGCATACAATATATGACAGCAGTCAAAGCGTTAATAGCATATGATGCCATCTGGTCAACAATTACATTCCTAAGGAGGATTGACGTCAGGCAGGCAGCCAGTCAGAAAACCATAGACAAAACCTTTGCAATATGTACTATGAAAGAAGAGTACATATTGCGTTAACCATAAGTTATTAGGATTTTAAGTAGTTAGCAGGACAGGGCAGCATGTATGAAGAAAACTAGCTTTATTGATATCACAACAAATGGTCTGACACTCTAATCTATACTAATACCATAAAGAGGAAAGATTTGTTTGTTTGTATTGAATAGACTGCGAAACTAGTGGAGCGATTTCTAAAATTCTTTCATATATGGAAAGCTATAATATCAGGGAGTAACATAGGCTATATTTTATCCCAGTATTTCCACAGAAACGGAAACTACGCAGGTAAGGTGACTGAAACTGAAGCGAAGCGAGGACGAGTTGCTATAACTTATAAATACTGTTTGATTCTAAGTATCTCTTCCCTTGAATATGATGAAAACTTGTCAAGAAGACTACGGCTACCAATCCAGTGAAAGCAATAAAAGCTGTGAATATTTTTTAAACTTTCTAATAATTACCTCTACGACATCTCCTATTCTCTCTTTTATTTTTCCTTTCGTTTCAAGTATATCTTTTATAATATAGTCCTTTTTCTCTTTCAGTTTATGGCCAGTAATAATTTTTTGTTGTTTTATGTCCCTTACAATTTCTTCACTTTTTTGTCTTAATCTGTGTTCGGTATCTTTAAATTGCTCCTTTTTATTTTGAAAGGCATCCTTTATAACCTGTGATTTCTTTTCTAAGGTTATTAATGGTTTCTTATTGTCAGAAGAGTACTGATTTATAAGACATGATAATTTCACAGAATGTCTTGCTTGTCGCCTTCTATTTGTTATGATTGTTACATATTCTCGAAATGAAATTCCAGAGTTATATACTGTATTGGGTCGGTATATAAATGATAAATGTTTTATGAAGTTACATTTTGGTAATAGTTTCATAATTGAGCTATATAAGAACGTCGCAGTGCTAGTATTATATTAATTCATCTAACAGAAACTATTTCTCACCATAACACCAGTTATAATTATTAAAAAACAAATATGAATAATTTTAGTAAAAATAAATATTATAATTATAGTGTTGCAAATTGATAGTCTACTATCGATGGAAAATCGATTGTCTATCGATAGTTACCATGTAAGTCTATTTTATAGTACATCAATAACTTTCGATTTTATTGTAATAAATTAATAATATCGATACTATCGGTGGTATCGAAAGCGCTCCAAAAAAAATATGTATTAATAAAAAAAGCAATACTATCGATAGTGTCGATAGTATCCATAGTATTGCAAAAATACCATGCCAGTGGTCAGATGTGTTAGTATAGGATTTTGTTTGATGTTTTCCTTCTCTTACATAGTTATTATATGTATATTCAATTTCTTAGTCGTCTTTTTCATCCACGGGTAAGAAAGAGAGAGAGAGACGTGAGTTGTATTCTCACTCCGTCACCACGCGTAAAATAAGTTTAAATTTATGATACTAATAAAGGGAACTGAAAGAAATTAAATTATTTTATTTAAGTAAATAAGTTTAAATTTGCGATACTAATAAAGTAAAATGAAAGAATTATAACAGCAAGACTTGCTGCTGTCAATATTTCTTTAAACTTTAAAATACAGATAGCACAAGTTAACTACACTAAAAGTAATCCCATAATTCATTGAAATCTAGCACAGCATAAGAGATGCCAATACAACGACGTAATTTATACAATTCTATTAAAAATCTCTGGCAATCGTAGTCCAAAATATTCGATTTCTGAATAGTTTTCGAGGTTAACATCGATAATCAGACTATCGATGGTTCATCCAAACTAATTAATATAAAAATTTATGTACTCGTACGGCCAAAGTTTTTTTTTGGAGCTTCGTGGCTAATGCCTTTAAGCCTATAAACTTTCCATTGGTATAATCAATCACTTTTTTGTTTTTGTTGATATTTTACAGTCTGTGGTTACTGAGGTAGAAAAGCAACTGCCTGTCTTGTCAGCGGATTCCTATTTATACCGAATAACTATAGATAATGTATGACGTGATAGAAAAAGCATACAATTTGCCACCCCATGTCTTACCCGTATGTACCGTAAAAGACGAGAAGGTTAAAATATACATGGGAAAGGGATAAAATATGCATTTATGCAAAGGGAGAAAGACTCGAATGAAATCCCAATACTAACATGCCTGAACAGCGTGTTGTAATAGGTCATTACCCTCCTATTATGGAAGACTTTCCACCATACCTACTTAAATTCAAAGCTTTAACGAAAATGACAGAATTAAAATTAATAAAGTTTAAATAACTTTTAGTTGCAAATAAGTATTACTTTTTTTATGGTACGCTATAAGAATTAAGTTGAATATCACTAGGCAATATTACTCCAATCCAATGGAGTTATGCAAGCATAACGAACTGTGTTAAACTCGAATTTAGTACATTTTACGTATCTCGCTGCCATAGCACCGCGGCCAATAGGGTTGTTCCCGGGTCAAGCGCAAGCCATTTTATTGCCATCTATTCGTATATCAATCACGGTTACGGGTCACTAATGACACGCTGGTTAATTAGTTTTTGTATCTCAATCAGTTATCGCTCGCTAGGAACGCAAATCGATCATGAAAGATTCGGGTGTTTAAGCATGCTGAGAGCATGACTTGGACATTTTGATTCGTTCAATCACAATCCACACAGATATATTTCATTCCATCTCATCACATGTCTATAGCACGTCACGTAACTCTTTCTTGGAGTACGGCAGGCTATACTCGTTCCAACCATTTATTTTACTTTTGACACATGCTTTAGGACGTAACTGTTTCATTATACGCAATTATTAACTTTGAAACGAGTGAACAGAGAAATATATAAACTGCCCAATAATATTTATATATCTTAATTATTACCCACTAAATACATTAATATGCCGTAAATAGCTCTATTCATAAAATTTAAGTGATAATTCATTTCCGTTATAAAAAAAGTTACGTTCTATCGCATCTAGTGACAGGATCAAAGTATTCGGTGCAAACTAATGAATCGCAAATAATCGATTACACTTAGTTGTCAGCCGACTTAACTGCAAATGAGTTTTGAATTGTTGTAATAGACAACACGTTAAAATTGTATCAGGGAGATATAAAAATCTTCTCATCATACCTATAACATGAAATAAAACAACCAAAATATTTTAATATTATTTTATTATAACGAATCGTCGGATTCTTCATACGAACCCGAATCGTCGCTTGAATCATCTGCAGTGTTTATTATTAACTCTTGTGTAGGTATATTGACAAATTCAATTTCCCGATCCCAATCAGAGAATATTGTATTTTTTGTCTTGTTGACGACACTCGCCCAGTTTTCAGGCGTCACACTAGCACATGCGTTTTTTAAAAGTTCAAGCATTTTATTTGCTGTGAAAGGAGGAGTTGTATTGTTTCTTGCGGCGTGTCCTTTGACT
Organism: Lymantria dispar; assembly: GCA_032191425.1. Taxonomy (NCBI): domain Eukaryota; kingdom Metazoa; phylum Arthropoda; class Insecta; order Lepidoptera; family Erebidae; genus Lymantria; species Lymantria dispar. The sequence continues at coordinate 16,561,507 of CM063459.1, forward strand.
TGTGCCCAGATCATTTCAATTGGATTATATTGACAGTGGTACGGAGGAATTCTGATTACAACATGCCCATATTCTGCTGCCATTTCGTCGATCACATTTCATCTGTGAAAACGACATTCGACCAGTCTTCTATTTTCTTCGCTTGTCTTAAAAATTCACAGCGAGACAAGGCTATATCACGACGTTCCATTAAAATTTTTCTTTTGTCAGATTTCTTATACAAGAACCCGATTTGGTGCAGCGCCTTTGACAAAGAAGATTTTTGACCACGAAACAAGCCACAATTTCGTAGAGACGCTACTAATTTTTTCAAAGTAGGAATCTCTTTGCTTGTGTAATAATTGTATATATGACAACGAATAGCATCAGTATCAAAACTGTCAATTGCTGTCACTTTACGGGGCTGACGTTTTTTCTTAGGCGTAGATGGCTTGTTCTGTTCAATACCACTACTACCATAGGCTTCTTCAGTGATTTTCGCCACCGTTGGAGCACTAATACCTAATGCTGCTGCAACACGGTCTCTAACTTGGGTTACTGGTATAAGGAATCCGCCATTGCGGCTTTCCTTTTCAAAAAATTCACGAAGCCGCAGCACTAACTCTCTGGATTGTCCTTTAAGCACCATACCTTTCGGCATTTTGCAAGTAAAATCTTACTGGGAGGAACGATACGCTCAACTCAATCAAAGTAAGAACAATGAAATCAATACGGTGGAATATAAATACTCAACACAGCGTATGAAAAATATGAAAGAGCACTCAGCGAACAGAAATGTGACTAGCACGGGAGTCTTGTTGCGAGTGACAGACAACACAACAAAATGGCGTCGCCGGCGCGCCGCTCAGTGTTGCCAATTCGGCTTAAAAAAAAAGGGGTAGGCTGGATGAGAAAATTAGTGATTTACTACCGCAGACGAGGGCGCCATTGTTTCTAAGTAAAGTTTGGAGCAGCGTACCCCGCTTAATGGAAAAATGCTTCATAAAGTAGTTATTTTTTATTTTGCAAAGTACAAAGTAAAATATTTTGGGAGGACTGAATTAGTGGGTATGCAAAAATTAATGTGCCCAAATAACAAATATATTTACAGAAGTGAAGTTTTTAAATAACATGAAATATGTATTTAAGCAAAAATAAAATATCCGTGTTAAATCGATTAAAAGTTCTTCCTGACTAAAATCGATTATTACAAAACATAGTATCCGTAATACATTGGTACAACACTAATTGATCAGAATTCGACCTGCCAAAAGTAAAATAAATGGTTGGAACGAGTATAAATATAGATGATTCTCATTTTTCAGATCGCATCTGTATCGGCCTCTAATATAAAAATATTATTGAATAATGGTTGTCCCAGGTTATGGAACAGCTGTTCGAATATGTTGTGGATCGTAATTAGAATGTATATTATATAAAAAATAAAACTTAATAATTATAGCTATATAAAAATAGACTCTTAGACATATCTCTAAGAGTCTATATTTTAAATGCTAGTTTACTGTTTTGGGAAGAAATAACTTGTATATCATCCTTTATTTGAAAGTAATAATTAAGAGTCGTACATATTATCAGATTATCACACGACTTGAAATTAGGTAATATTCGAAGTTTAGACTTTGACGCGAATGTCAAAATGTCACGTAGCGCTTTTATAATTTTTTCATTATTTTAGTGTTTTGAAGTGTTATATTGAATAATTTTGCTGATATTTTATGTAATATAATGCAGATAAAATTCTGAAATGTAGTGAATATGATATAATAGCGAATTGCGTGCATTTTGACCTTCTGTTAAAATTTCCCAGAGAAGGCATGACTTGGATATCAGCACCAAGTCATGCTAACGACTGACTGAAAGACTCGGACTAAAGACGTAAATATATAATAAATATAATAACTCGACATTGGCACCAATAGCTCATATATCTGTAGCTCATTGCCATTAAATAAGAAGAAGAAGTTAAATAGAATTTTATAATCTGCGACCCCTGCGTCACAATAACTGGAGTTCAGTTCTAAACCTTAAAAAAATGAAATTTCTGCTTCAGATTTATAGCAGCTTTATAAAAGCAGTTGGCTGATTTGTTATTTATATCTACCTACGGTGAATCTTAACATTTCGATGTAGTGACTTTTGGAGGCGATATTATTTTACATAAATTATTGTTTATTATATCTAGATTGTAGACCTTAAAGATTATTTTATTGGTAAGTTCTGGTGTAAATAAAGTTGATATTTTTTGTTTTGTCTATTGACATTTTGTGTTTATTTATGTTTGGTGTTTTATAGATATTAATATTTCAATTAATTAATTGTTAAAATAATTAGTTACTATGTAGTATACTTTAAGCACATAGGTGTATTGGTTGTCCTTTGTGCACAGATTAGCTGCCTACGAGACTTACAAATAGTTTTATACATTTGTAACTATTAAAATAATCATAAATATAACAAGTTTTCTATATTTATTTCATTAACTAAATCTGTGATTAGTACAATTAAGAGGAACAGAAATATCTTAGTTACAAGTAGGCTCGATTGTGTCATTGACTTATGACCCAGGGTGGGTGAAAGCATTGATAACACTATGTACACAAAAGTTTATATACAATGAATTATCTGTTATATAAGTAGTATTTTGTCTATGATTCATTGTAATTAATTATTACACACACATCTCATCTAATTATATTTACAATGTGCTTCCTAAATATTTATAGTGTTAAGAATATAGTTTACAATTAAAATAAAACATTCTGTACAGCTGAAATTTTTTACACTAATTTATAAATTTGGAATATGTTAGGTACTTACCTATTAAAATACAAGGAAACATTGTCATTCATATCCAAAGGGACATTCCATTATGTTACATTAATTAATAGGTATTTATTTATTAATGCAGTAATTTCTGTCTGTTGATGAAGTAAGAATACAATTCGCCAATCACAAATCTTGCCTATGGGTGTAGTAAAAGATGAACAAGGGATATAATATGCATTTAACATTTGGAGAGAAGGACAACTCGAACCTGTCTGATCAGCATGGTTGTAGTAAGTCAATTTACCTTCTGCCCAACCCAGTAGTGAAAAGTATAGAGTATACAATAAAAGCTTAGATGATAATAATAATGATAAATAATGTAAGAGTAATTTAGTGAAAGCAGAGATTAAATACATTTATAATTTTATTTCTTTCTTATAATTTACCTTTACAGTAGTTGTTTTTTGCAATAAAGATATTTGTATAGTAATAAATATGCTTTTAATTAAGCTAGTGTTATTTTATTCAAATTCAAATATGTATAATGTTTACATAATCACACCTCTGAGCAAGGTTTTATTTCAAGATTTCCTTCTCTTACATTGATTCTACATGTACATTATAACACTTAGCCCCCTCTAACAACACCCATGCAAGAAGGGTCAAGAAAGGGGCTGGTGAATTGTATTCTTACTCTGTTATTACATAGTATTTACTTATTTTAATTACTTGATTAGTTCTACTGATAAATTTTTAACAAAATTTGTGTTTCTTGAATTCTATCATTATTCTGATCCCACATGAAAATTTTAGATGTTTGTATGCTAAATTATTTCAAAGTATTTTTTAAAACAACACTATAGCTAGGAATAGGCTTTGTGCAATTACAGAAGTAACAGATATACAATTCACATCCAGACTAAAAAGTAATTTATTGATTACATTAAGAATTCTTAATTTTTATACATTTAATTTTCACAGAAGGCAATTGCCTTCTGTGAAAATTAAATGTATAAAACTTGACACAAAAGGGTGTCTACCACTGTACATTATGCACTCGTTTTTGTGTTTATAAAAATATTAATTTGAGAGAACCTTTAAGATGAACGCACACTTATCTGAGCTGAACAAGTCGAACGAAACAAATTTTAGAATTCTGTATAGAAATTGTCTTCCAGATTCGGATGTATCGACGCGGGGAAGTGTGCGAGATTTCATGAGATTTCATATACAGAATTCTAAAATTAGTTTTGTTCAGCTCGGATAAGTGTGCATTCACCTTTAGGATTAGTCTGGTTTAGAACTACTTATCCAAGAGATAGAGGCATAGTATTAGGAATGTTCTTCACCTATTCTATCAACAATAATTATAGTCCTTGAAGGACAAACTTCAGGCTATTCATGAAACATAGTATTTTTTTTAAAGACCCCTCCACTAAGGCAATCAGTATATTCCAAGGGACTGTACAAACATATACACACTTAACAAACCATTTTTGCACAAAGTGTTGTCCTGCTTGGAATTAGAACTAGCGTAGCAAGTCAGTATCTTAACCATTATGCTATCTGTGCAGTCAGCAGTTGAAACACTTCTTGGCATACTGCCTTTACTTTAGCATAATGACAGGGGGATAGTAATGTAACTATTGAAATACTGCTATGCATTGTTATTGTGGGAATTTCATTATAAACAATGAGAATTTACAAAAATGGCAAATTTACTATCTAGTAAGTCTCTGATAATTTAAATATTTGTTTTTCTGTTCTTGAATTAATGTCTTATTATGATTACTTTTAGAAATCACAATGCAGGAAGAAGAATTAATATATCTGCTAAAGCTACATGACAAATTAACTGAACATATTTATGATGTAAGTTAAATATTTTATATAACAATACTAATTATGTTTTTGGACTGATGTTTCTGTAATTAAATCGTTTTATTTACAGGAAATAATTCAAATATATTATGACATAGAGGACTCCAAACCATGTAAAGAATTCAGTAATGAAACTTTGGAATTTTTTAAATGTAATTTAGTAATTAATCCTGTTACAACATCAGCTATTCTATCATATATACAAGAACATGCACTAAAAGATGATCCCAATTTAGAGAAAATACAAGTACTTTATTTAGACAGTTTAAAGAATGAACTGCATGAAGCTAACACTGTGGATAGACTTATAGCACTTATATCTTTAGTAAGATGGAATGACAATTTCATACCCCAATTTATAAACCAAATACTGAAGAATATATCGGATGAAAGTTATAGACAATATAGAAAACAAATATTATTAAGTTTAATAAGTCATAATAAACCAGAACTATTACATGCAATATCGGATTTTATTCAAAAAAATGAACCACAAAGAGAATTCAGATTGACACCAGAGTATATGCTAGAACTATGTTATCAAGACAGAACACACTGGCTATTAAAGGCCGCACAGGTTTATAAACAGCAGTTGCATGATATGAAAAATGTTACATTTAAGATCAATAATTTTACTAAACAGATACTCATTATGGTGCTTATAGATCTCACTAACAGTCCAGAAACATTTGATTTGACGTCTTTAGTTCACCAATTGACAAATATATTCTCTATCCTTGATACATACACCACAGCCGATGACCAACTACAGTTTTATATTACTGAAGTAAAAAGGGAATTGACTATAATAAAGTTTTGTTTAGAAAACAACTGTAAAATTATGACTACATCTATATTCAGTCAAGTGTTGGCACAAAGTGCATTAGCTGTGATATCTCAAGTGTGTAGACTTTCAAAAGTGGACCGATATAAAGTATCTAGGCTTTTAAACACTAATAATGATTTTATTACTGAGTTGAAAATGTTAAAAAATAAATGCAATAGTAAATCTAATGAAAAATGTAGCAATTGGGATGTTATGACATATAACAGTTACTGTGCAATCACAAAAATTATAGATACAATTGCAAACTCGTGCGAAGGAGTTGAAGATTCGCATGACACTGTATCATCTTTGGATGAAATAAAACGTTTAGTTCTATCAATTCAACCGCTGCAGAGCTGTATAGAAGTTGTAGAAAATATTTTCTCGTGCCTTTTCTTAAGATATGAATACTTTTCATGCAATGACCACAGCCAAGATTATTCTTGCGGAGCTCATTCTGACTGTTCATATTTTTATTCTAAAAAACAAATAAAGAATTCAAAGAATAACGGCAGCAGCAATGCAGGATTTATGTGTAATGCTTATACAACCCAGCTGGTGTTGAATACTTTAAAGTTATGCTTGGAGAAATTGGAAGAGAAGCTGGAAATTGTTAATAAAGATCAAGAGATAACCTTGAGGTTGAAGAAGCTAGTGAAAGTGGTAAATCATTCTATATGGAAGCTGCAATTAGTTTCAACACTCTCTCCGGACACAAGTCCATTGCCACTTAAACTATGTTTGGACTATGTGGAGGTAGATGAGAGTAGTGAAGATGAGGCTCGAGAATTGGATCTGAAGGTGTTTAGGAAAAAACCCAGGACAAGAAGAAGACACAACAATGCTAAACACGATGTTGATCAAGTTATGTTTGCGTCTACTGTGTCTGATGAAAGTAAGTGTAGAGAAACATAAAATCATTAAATTTTAAACCATATTTCGTTATTATGAGTATATTAGGATGACTGAAAGTGGCGCTAGTAATAGAAAAGATTAGGAGCGCGTGATTGTTTTGGTATGAACATGTGATGAAAATGGATGAAAGAGGGATGAAGAGGGATATGTGACAAGGAGGGTTATCAATATGATCATGGATGGACGTGACAATTGTTGGAGACACAAAAAGAGATAGATTGTTTGAATGAGGATATGCGTATGAAAGCAGTGAGTGCTGATAGGAGACTATGGAAGGTAAGAACATGTTGTGCCGACGCCACTTAGTGTGGGGTGGGGCCAGCCTAATGATGATATTTCGTAATTATTGTTCAAATAAAATTTAAAATCTAACAAGTTTCAGCTTGAACTTCCGAAAGGGCTAAATGGTACATTAGAGTTATGTTGCAATTAAATTAGGTATATACTTACATACGTTTTTTTAAATGCAACATTGTATTAAGGAATTAATGTAATATAAGGGCAGGGGCGTAGCTACCGCCGTATCAGCCGTATCAATGATACGGGGCTCCCTAGCTCCTCTACAGGGGCCTCTAATGTGTGTCTGTTATACGTGCTTATAAAGGTCAAGAAAAGGAAGGACTTTTTCCCGAGTTAAGCCTTCGCCCAAAAGTTGCGGCATTCCCGTTACTTCTAATCAATACAGGCCCCCTCCAAGGGACTCTATGCCACTACATAATGGACTTTCAAACATTCAACTATGGGCTGTAAACTGCAACTATAATGTGGATCGCCACAAAGAATTACCCATTAGATGGCTATTTCTTTTGTTGTTTGAACTCTGAGGTAAATTGATGAAGAACATGATTACTGACACACTATTTAGATGAACATATTAGAGAGACTTTGTAAGTTTGAGTACTAATGCTAGGAATGCTAGGATGCTAATCTTAGTAATTACAGAATTGATTTAAAAAATATTGATCACTGACTGCCTTTTTTTAGGTCACCTGTTATTTCTGTCTATTTCATAATTATCTAATGCTATGCTACTTATGTTTTTAGCATATACAACTAAGAAAGGCAATGGCATTGATTTCATCTCTATAATGCTAGCAAAACCTACTAGTCTCGTCGCATTGGCACTTTATCACAATGACTTCTCTAAGGCAAATCAGATTTTAGAGGTAAGAAAACTTATGTACTATTAATTGCTATTATACTTGATTTCATAATCATTTAGCCTTTCGTGGTCTACCGCTGGATGTAGGCCTCTGGATAAAACGACACATAGCCAGCCATCCATTGAATGGGTTATTGTCATAGTAGCAGCTTGTTATCACGTAATGCAGTTTCCTCTTTGTTGCTCCAGCAATTTCTAACACTCATAGTCAAATAGGATGTGGCGATAACCGTATTCTTATTCCGCCACCATGGGGTAATAAAATACTGCTAATTCTATTTCATTCATCATAAGTTTATATAATCAACTAGCAACCCGCCCTCGCTTCGCATCCAGCCGCTTTGCAATATCTCCTAAAATATGGCCTTGAATTCGATTCCGGGACTGCGCAAAATTTAATAGGGTTTTTCTGAGATGAAAATAGCGTAAGTTACTCCTTATATAGACAGCTACTTGGTAGTAAAATATTATCCAACTCGGTCCAGCTGTTTTAAAATTTACCCAGAACAAACAGATAAACAGATAAAAATCGACCAAGTGCGATTCGGACTCGCGTACGAAGGGTTCCGTACCATTGACTAGGTAAACAAGTGCCATTATCGATATTGACCAAAAAAAATGTTTGTTGTATAGGAGCCCCCCTTAAATATTTATTTTATTTTTAGTATTTGTTGTTATAGCGACAATAGAAATACATCATCTGTGAAAATTTCAACTGTCTAGCTATCACCGTTCTTGAGATACAGATTGGTGACAGACAGACGGATGGACGGACAGCGAAGTCTCAGTAATAGGGTCTCGTTTTTACCCTTTGGGTACGGAACCCTAAAAATATTTAAACTGGATTTTGGGTATATCGTGCAAATAACTGTGTGAGCATGAAAAGATCTATTATTTTGACGTTACAAACAGACACCTCAATTTTATTTATTTGTATAGATTAGTACTAGGAAATAATATCTTTGAGTCTGTAAAGATGAGATATTTTAAGGTTCCTTACACAAAGAGTAAAAGCGGGACCCTTTTACTAAGACTTCGCTGTCTGTTCGTTCGTCTCTCTGTCACTGATATCTCAAGAACCGCAATAGTTAGACAGTTTAAATTTTTACAAATTATGTATTTCTGTTGCCGCTATAACAAAAAATACTAAAAACAAAAAAAAAAAAAAAAGGTTTACAAGTAACGCGATTTTATAGATAATGGTACGGAACCCTTCGTTTGCGACTCCGACTCGCACTTAATCGGTTTTTTGTACATTTTTTTCGGTTTAGACTTAACAACAGAAAGTCGACTCCTGGTTTTGTATTTAATAGGCGATATAGTAAGTATCCCTGTCGTCAAAGATCTGTAATACACTTGCATAAGTCATGATTCATGGAATTTTATGATTGATATTTTACGTATTTGATAAAGATTCTGCGATACTGACCTACCATGACAGAGACATGGGTTCGATTCCCACGCAGAACAATACTTAATGGGTTACACAAATCGCTGTTCTGAGTCCGAGGCAGTTCCTTACGTTAAATATTTGTAAAATCCCCCGCATTACAAGGATTATTTCCTTAGTGACTTTTACTTCAATAAATCAATTTTTAATAAAAAATAAACCGACTTCAAACAGTAAACTAAAAAGCAAAAAATAAATTTACTTCGCACAAAGTCATATGTATTTTAATTTAATTAAATAGAAATGATTAAATATTTATTTTATAATTTTGAAGTCGGTGCCAAGTAAATGCTACTACTACTAGGTACCGATTCATATATTTTTCTAATACTGTTATTCTTTTGTAGTTGCTTTATCTATACCAATAAATAAAATTGGAGTATCTGTTTGTAATGTCAAAATAATAGGCTTTTTTCATGCTCACACGGTTATTTGCACGACACCTATGCCTAAAATAGCAATTAAAAAATTTTTGTCTGTATGTCTGTTTGTTCCGGGTAATCTTCAAAACGGCTGGACCGATTTCAAAAATTCTTTCACCAATGGAAAGTTATAATATCAGGGCGTAAACTAGGCTATATTTTATCCCGGTATTCCCACGGGAACGGGCACTACGCGGGTAAAACGACTATAACCTATAACCGAAGCGAAGCGAGGGATTGCTAGTATTTTTAATAATATTGTGTTTACTTAGTGATTTGATATTGTAGTAAAGTTGTTGTCACCACCTCAGAAGTGAACTCTAACAAAAGAAAAAATTTTTAAATCCGTCTATAAATATCGGTGAATATACATAAAAAAAATATTATACATACAGACGAATTGAGAACCTCCTCCTTTTTTGAAGTCGGTTAAAAATAGGGTTTACTTTAAAAAAGGTACAAATGTTAGTGGGTTTGCGACAGCTTATTTTTGAGTTGTAACTACTTAATAATAAAGTCTATTTTTAATAGTTTGTTAAAGATCTGATGCAAGCAAATTATGTAACGTAACGCAACCCGCCCTCGCTTCGGTTTCTGTCGCCTTATCCCCGTAGTTCTCGTTCCCGTGGGAATACCAGGATAAAATATAGCCTAGTTTACTCCCTGATAATATAGCTTTCCATTGGTGAAAGAATTTTTGAAATCGGTCCAGCCGTTTTGAAGATTACCTGGAACAAACAGACAGACAGAAAGACAAAAAGAATATAAAATGTTTTTTAGGCATATGTATAGTATAGTGCAAATAACCGTGTGAGTATGAAAAAAGTCTATTATTTTAACATTACAAACAGACACTCCAATTTTATTTATCAGTATAGATAACTACAGTGTTTTTATAAAATGTTCAAATTCTGCATAAGTTGCCTTTTCTCGTTCCGTGGCGTCGTAATTGAGTTCTCTGGTCTTAGTCTTTAATACGCCAGGTCGATTTATCATCAGATATTTCCTGGCTTCTTCTATAGTTTTACGAGGCTTGAAGAATTTACAAAATAAACAGCAACAACACCAACCTGCGAATTTGTTTAATTTTAGTAATCGTTATCTTTACGTAAGGGGTGTTAGAATTTAATTGAAAACAGAAATTGAGTGTTCCTACATTTATCGTAAATGCCAATTAAGGAATGTAATATCCAATAACTTTTCTCATCATCTGAGCCCATACACGACCCACAGTTGGGGAAAGAAATTTGGCTTACTATATCCACTAAGGGGAGAGAAATTTGACCTACTATATCAAACTAGTTGGCATAGGGTTTTGTTTTAAATTTGCCTTCTCTTGCATAGATTTTATATGCATATTACATCCCTTAGTCGTTTTTACGAGACCCACGGGTCACAGAGGGCGTGGTGAATTGTATTCTTACTCCATCACCACACGGAGACTAGGTACGCAGTAGGCACTGGGCAAAAAATAAATACAGTAGAAACTTGATTAATCGGACTAATTGTTGTCGGTAGGCATTCGGATAATCGAAAATCTGGATAATTGAATGTATGAAAACCCTTCGTTTTTGTGCATATGTAGTATTAGTATGTACATAATTTTAGGCATTTATTAAAAGACGAATACATATCCCGCGGGGCATGCTACCAACTAAAATAATAATGAAACGCGTGGGGTAGCCATCCCGCGGGGCGCGGGTGAGACATTCCATTTCAGAAACTTTCAATCTATACCAATAAATAAAATTGGAGTGTCTGTTTGTAATGTCAAAATAATAGGCTTTTTTCATGCTCACACGGTTATTTGCACGACACCTATGCCTAAAATAGCGATTAAAAAATTTTTGTCTATCTGTTTGTTCCGGGTAATCTTCAAAACGGCTGGACCGATTTCAAAAATTCTTTCAACAATGGAAAGCTATAGTATCAGGGCGTAAACTAGGCTATATTTTATCCCGGTATTCCCACGGGAACGGGAACTACGCGGGTAAAACGACTATAACCGAAGCGAAGCGAGGGCGGGTTGCTAGTCTTGCATAAATTCGATTTGTAGGTACAATACATAGGTCGTACTTGGCAGTCCGGATAATCGTGAATCCGTATAACCGAGGGCCGGTTAATCGAGTTTCTACTGTAAGGCGTATGAAACTCTTTAACCTAATCTAACCACTGGTATAACAAGTATTTATACATAGCGATACCGAGGCCTATTAGGTACTGTACACATAACAGAGGTATGTTATCATTACCTTATTTACATAGTCGCAATATGTATTATAATAATTACCGTATCTTGGGGTCGTGTAGGTTATCAAAATAGGGTCAGGCGACGTTAATTGTGGTAATAATTACCTATAGTTAATTCGTTAAGGAATCATTTTGATAGAATAAAAGATAAAAAAAAAAATAAAACTAGTTTTATTTTAATTTGATAGTATTCTATTGTTATTTAACTTTTTTTTTTGTAATTCAAATCCTAAATCTTTTTGTGTGACGAAAATTCGCATGAAAAAGAGCTAGGTGACAGCTATATCGCGTTTCTGTGCATTTTTTATTGCAAACGGTGTATGGTAAACGAATAAACAGCACACCTGATGGTAAGTGATACTGTCGCTCATAGACCCTTGCCAGGCCGCTGCCTACCGTGAAGAAAGTTAAGGGAGTGTGAATGCCTGCAATGAGGTTTGGTGATACTAAAGGCATCACCAAAACCCACCACAGGCAAACATCCTCAGAAAGTTGGGCTTCCGGCTCTCTTGCTCACCGAATGAAGCGCAGTAACTAATTGCTACTACTCAGAGGTCGAATTTCAGCGAGAGTGTGGTACTACCCCGGACGGACCGCCCCGCGGCTGTAGACAGACAACTGTTAACAGCGTGGTCCATGTGAGTTGTATTCGTCACACATTTTCAAAATAAGGAAAACAGATTGATGAATATTAAAATGGTTTCCCTGTTATACAAAAGTTTTATACGTCCATTGTGTCTTTATGATGATTTTGTGCTTTTATTTTGCGCTTCGGTAGTAGTTACCAAAATATTTTTAGAATTTAATGGTTATCTTGCTATCGAGGTCAGTTCAATGGTGAAAGGGAGGGAATACGGTAGGTTACATGGCTACGCCCGTCTGTCATCACATACGTATGGGCGGGACGTGGTCAGACCATTGTCTGCCAAAATAAAATGATCTCTTAGTCATCTTTTGCGATACCCACAGGCTAAATAGCTAAAAGCATAGCACACAGCAAGGTATATTAGATCAATATTAGTCCCATCGTAAAGGGGGACCGATACGGGTTGAGAATCATCATCCCATATAAGTCCCACTGTTGAGCTCAGGCCTTCTCCATTATAGGAGGGCAATTAGCTTGGTCAGACATGTTGTTATAGGGTTCTTCCTTCTCTTTCTATTTATTATAGGTATCCCTAAGTCGTTTTTTACGACTCTTACCGGCAAAATGGGTGGTTGTGTCACACTAGTAGAGGTTTAGGGGCCAAAAATCGATCTAGCTAGATTTTATTTATAGAAAATGTTGTTTTGTCAGTGTTTTTAGCAAAATAATACAATGACATTAAATTTTAAAAGAATATGAATTCAAATTTCGCCGTCAACGTCAAGAATTATAGTAGCGCAGTTGGGAAGTTGTCCAGTTTTCTTTTTGTTTGGCATTCAAACAGCGTGGGTCGAATCTCGGTGTTATTATTATTCTCTTTTTGTAATTTTTGATATTTTTTTCATTATTTTATTTTTATTTTTTATTAATATATATCTAAATAAGTTCGGCAAAAATACAACAAAAATATACCGAGCAAAGCTCGGTCAACCAGATATTATTAATAACTAGCTGACCCGACAGACGTTGTCATGTCTTAACTATGAATATTGAATTCGAATTGAATTAAAAAAAATGTTTATTATTCTAATTCCTATAACATGCTTATTTTTTTCCTTATGCGTATGAAACCAATGAATGTAATGTCTGTGACGGCGGTACCAATGGCGTCAATTGCGCTCGCGCAACACAATCCAGGACCTTAATTTTTAAACTTAAATGCCTTGCAATATTGGCATGCAACGTTTATTGACCCAATACTTACAACTTAAGTTTGTACGTCTAATTGCTGGCATTTTCAAAAACGAAAATTCAACTGTAAATTAAAGAAAACTATTGTATTCTTCTTAATAACTAAGTATATCACAATATTTAGGAGTGGTAGGACCACACTGTCGACAGTTGTCTGTCTACAGCCGCGGGCCGGTCCGTCCGGGGCAGTACCATGCTCTCGCAGAAAATCGACGTCTGAGTAGTAGCAATTTGTTACTGCGCTTCGTTCGGTGAGTGAGAGAGCCGGAAGCCCAACTTTCTGAGGGTGATTGCGTGTGGAGGGTTTTGGTGGTGCCCTTGGTATCACCGAGCCTCAATGCACGCATTCACATTCCCTTCGCTTTATACGCGGTAGGCAACGGCCTTGTAAAGGTCCATGAGCGGCAGCAACACTTATCATCAGGTGTACTGTTTGCTCGTTTGCCACGGTTTGCAATAAAAAAAAAAAAAAAAAATAACAATATTAGTAACATGTATCTTAATTACCAAAACTCCGTATTAAATTGACTTTTTATATTAGGCGTGATGGCTGTGAACTTATCTACCCTGATGTGCACTAAGAAATTCAGTTTTCTTACATAATTTCTGTAAGAAATAATGAATTAATTGTTTTACACGTATTTTATTAATAAAATAACTCCAACCGAAGCATCTGTTTTAAACAATTTTCAGTTTTTTTACATCCTCTATGACGATATTTGCAGCACGCGTTCTGTTAATTTTTTTTTTTTTTTTTTTGTGGGTGGGTCGCGGTCGGCGCTCCTCCGCGCCACTCCGTCCGGGGCGACAGAGGGGCTTAAGCACGCAACTCCCGCGACCCACCCGAAAACCACGTCGCCTTCGTCGTTGGGCCGACCACTGGAGCAGCGTTAACTTGTCGTCAGTGGTCGCCCCGACGGAATACCCCTAATTGGGGGGTACCTTCCCATCGACCGACGTCCCCCCCTCGGGGAGGACGTCGGTCTTTCCTCACGCGGTCGGCCTCTCAGCGGGTGACGGACTAATCCCCGGTCACGTCACCCGCGGCCTCGGCTAGGGCGGCATGAGGCGCAGATAGTTGCGCCTACGCCGCCCCAGTCGCCGGCGGCGGATCTCCTCATCGAGGCTGCGCTCCTCGCGCAGGCGATCCGCCGCTTCCTTCCGCGAGATCACTGTCTCGCAGAAGGCTGCGACCGCGTCCCAATTCCCGACGTTGAATTCTATGTTAAACGTCATAAGTTTACATTAAAAAAAAAAAAGTTTTTATGTCCTAAGCGGTTAGATTAGAAATAATTTTATATGATGGTTAAGTATTCTTAAATTTTCTAATTTTCTGGGCAATTTTCTTATTTTTTCTTTCATAAGAACCTTCTCCTGACAATAACAAATACAACAAAAAAAGAATTAATGAAATTGGTCCAGCCGTTCACGCGTGATGGCATGACCAAGGTAAACAGGGATTCATTTATATATATATATATATATATATAGATATGCGTAATACAAATATGCTGTAAGGCCATAGTAGTTGTTTTCTTGATTACCTTAATTATTATTATACTATTTCTACAAGAGGATTGCAATTGTTACATTAACAGTTTGCATAGGAGAATATGTTCGATATTTGAAAACCAAATTCAATCAAGTTTATAATTATTTTCAATTGCAATGCAAGCACGTTTTTTACATGGAGCACCAACATTTGCGTGGTGACCTTTTTTTAGTTATTTAGAAACATAAGTAACTAAATAGTCTCGCAGCAGGCTCTGCTAAAAGTTCTATATATTTTAAATTGGTGGGCGACGAAACATCGATGTAAAAACATCGTATAAAATAATATCGATACATCGATGTTTTACAATAGTGAACATCGATGTTTTTTTTATTGAAACATCGATGTATCGTTTGCATCCCTAGCTGTATATGGCTAAGGCCTATATTCAACGAGCATGGTATCTTTGATGACCCCTCCTCGAACTATATCACGTTAGTATGTGTACATTCACTTGACAGCCCACATACGTCCCACTGTTGGGCTCGGGCCTCCTCCACAATGGGAGGGAACTTAACCTACTATCCCGTGCTGGCCAGACATGTTAGTGTAGGGTTTCATTTAGAGTTTTCCTTCTCTTGTACAGATCTTATGTACATATAATATGTATCCCTTTGTCGTCTTTTACGACATACATGGGCAATATAGAGAGTGTTGAATTGTATTTCTAATCCGTCACCACACGGAATTCTTTTGTTACTAACTTAAAATATTACTAGCATTGCCGCGAACACGCGTAATGGTGAAAACTGTTGTATAAAATTTACATACATATATGCAAAAATACAAATGTACGCATGTTTAGCTGCACACATGGCGTAATGATTAAAATACCCTAGTCGCTTAGTGGCCAGTACGTACAGATAAATCGTCGCGATTTCGATTCCACACGCACAAAAAACTTATGAGTCTGGGTGTAATCTGTGTATGTTAATTATATGATTGTAAAATCCCTCGTAACATAAGAATTAATGCCTTAATGCAGCGTGTTGTTTTAAAAAAAAATGTAGAACGATAATAAATGACACAGCTGTGTAAATAATAATGTATGAATCATGAAATGATCATTACGGCTATAAATAATGCCAACCCTTACATTGTTCGTGGTTGTCGTAAAAGACGATTGAGAGCTTTGAGGCCAACTCGTATTTGATGCCGTCCGTTCAACAATTATATTCCCAAGAAAAGTTGACGTCAGACAGGCGATCGGTCAAATACCCATTGCCAATACCATTTACAATATGTACGATGAAGGGAGGAGTACATATGGAGTCGACCACAAGTAATTGAAAAAACCGGCTAAGTGCGAGTCGCAGTCGCCGCACACGAAGGGTTCCGTACCATTATCTATAAAATCGCGTTTCTTGTATGGGAGAATTAAGTATTTATTTTATTTTTATTATTTAGTATTTGTTGTTATAGCGGCAACAGAAATACATAATTTGTAAAAATTTCAACTGTCTAGCTATCGCGGTTATTGAGATGCAGTCTCGTAACAGAGAGACGGACGGACAGACAGCTAAGTCTTAGTAATACGGTCCCGTTTTTACCCTTTGGTTACGGAACCCTAATGAAAGCAGGATGACGAAAGAATGATTGTTTTTTTGTATAGGTATGTATGTCGTTCATTGTTTTGTGAACGCATTAGGGGGCGTTCATAAAATACGTGAGATGTTTAAGGGGAGGAGGGTGTCGAGTCAAATCTCATCTAATCTTACGTTGGAGAGAGGGGGGGTCTCGGCAATTATCACGCAATTTTTTTTTCGGATTGAAACAAAAAAAAGTACTATTTTGGTTCATCTAATCCAGACTGTACATGCTTAAGATTTAATCTTAAGCGTAATCGTAATACGATAAGATCATTAACTAATTCGTTCGAAAGAAAATAATTTCATTCGTACTTCGACGTTATACCATAGATAAATAACTATAAAATAAGATTTGCAACTGAGGTTTTAAAGTAATCTGAGTACCTGCTCCAATGCGTTTACGTAAGAAACCCACATTTTGAAAAATCTCACGTGAGATTGGGGGATGGGGCAGGGGGTTGAATAAAGGTCGTGAGGGGTTAGCACTCGTGCAGTTCGGACGTGTGCGCTGGATGGATTGTTCATTGGGTCGGTCTTTGTCATCGTTGTCTTGTCGTTTTGTTGTCTTGTCGGGTCGGGTAGTGTCGTTTCGTTTGTCTTATCGGGTCATCGTAGGGTCAGGGAGGGGAGGGGTCGCTTGGGCACCGGGACTGCAACCATACTGTGGAGGCATTCGACCGGTGTTCAAAAAATCGCGACGGAGGAAAGAAAAAGTCTGCCTCTCCGACGGCCCCCGCAGCTGTTACACCTTCCACGACCATTTTGGCGCAAAAGAGATTGCAGTCGGCGCTTGCTGTCCCGCGCTCCCCGGCTGTAATCCTGAAATTGCAGCCGGAGGCTGAAAAAAAGGGGGTCACGTACGCCGACGCGATGATTCGCGCCGAGCAGGCAGTCAATCTCCAAGAGATAGGAATTAAAGAGGGCCTTAAAGTTAGACGCTCTGTTACTGGGGCTAGGGTCCTGCAATTGCCCAAGTCCCAGACAATGGAGGTAGCTGATCAGCTGGCGGCTAATTTGCGCACGGCGCTGGCGGGTATGGCTGATGTTGTTCGCCCGGTCAAACGTGCTGACATTCGGGTAACTGGGATGGATGACTCCGCCACTGAGGAGAAGGTGCGTGCGGCAGTAGTTCGCACATGTGGCTGCGATGCCGCAGAGGTCCAAGTTGGACAAATCCAGCGTGGCCCTCGCGGTATGGGTATGGTGAAGGTGCGTTGCCCCGTCGCCGCCGCTAAAGCACTTGCTGATGCAGGAAGGCTCCTGGTCGGCTGGAGCTCGGCTGGGGTTCAGGTACTGGAGAACCTCCCATTGAGGTGCTTCCGGTGCCTGGAACTGGGGCATACGGCTCCGCTGTGTCCGTCCATTATTGACCGCTCTAAACTTTGCTTCCGGTGCGGCGACAGTGGACATAAGTCGGCTGCATGTGTGGCTACGCCGCGCTGTGCGGTATGCACCACCGCTGGTCGCCCAGCAGAACACACGATGGGGGGGAGGCTTTGTAAAGCCCCCTCATCCAAAGGCAAGGTGACCCAAGGATCTCAGGCCATAGCATCAGCCAGTAGTCACATAGCCCAGGAAGAAGCCGAAATGTCCAACTGATGGGAGACAGAGTACGCTTCCTCCAGGCGAATTTGAACCACTCCGCCGGGGCTCAGGACCTGCTACTGCAGTCCATGGCGGAGTGGGATATGGATTTGGCTGTGGCCAGCGAGCCATACTATGTCCCCCACTCACCGAATTGGGTGGGGGACCTTAGAGAAGATGTAGCTGTCCTGTCCAGAGGATGTGCCGGCCCCCCCCTCTCTACTCTTGAGAGGGGCAATGGTTATGTTGTGGTGGGGTGGCGAGATTACGCCATTATTGGCGTCTATTTCTCCCCCAACCGCGAGCTGGCAGAGTTTAAGTTATTCTTGGACTCTGTCAGTGCCGCGGTCCGTCGTCAGTCGCCGAGGAGAATTGTTGTCCTCGGCGACTTCAACGCGAAGTCACGCACATGGGGGAACCCCACCACAAACGCCAAGGGCGCAGCCGTCGAGCAGTGGTCCCTACTCTCTGGTCTGTCCCTCCTTAATAGAGGGACCGTCCATACCTGCGTGCGGCATCGGGGTGGGTCTGTGGTGGACCTATCGTTTGCTACCCCCGGTGTTGCTCGCGAGGTGAGCAACTGGAGAGTAGAAGAAGGGGTGGAGACTCTCTCAGATCACCGTTACATACGGTTCGAGATCTCCGCCCCTCGGGGACCACCAGGGCCCCGGCGCGGAACAAGGGGTAGATTCCCTAAATGGGCCATTGGCCAATTAAATCTGGAAATGGCCCGGGAGTCTGCTATAGTACAGCGCTGGGGCGCGGCAGGACAGCTGGCCACAAGTGTGGAGAGGCTCGCAGGCCAAATAAGAAGTGCCCTTGAGGCAGTGTGCGATGCGGCGATGCCGAGAGCTCGGCGAAGGCCGCCGCGTCGTCAGGTATATTGGTGGTCACTCGAGATTGCTAATCTGCGGGTGGCCTCTAACCGGGCGCGGCGTGCCTACATCCGATATCGTCAAAGAGGTAACCGGGATGACGTCCTTGAGGGTCAGCTGCGGACTGAGTATAAAACAAAGAAGAAGACTTTGCAGCTGGCCATCAGCCAGGCGAAGGAGAGGGCTCGCGAGGAGCTGCTTGCAGGCCTCGACAGGGATCCATGGGGGCGCACATACCAGCGAGCGCGGAACAAGGTCCGCACCTGTGGCGCCCCCATCATCGAATCGATGGAACCGGGCTTCTTGTCGAGGCTAATGGGGGAACTGTTCCCGCGTTCAATGGGACACGTTCCTCCTAGAATGGCTCCTCGGTCGGTGGTGGAAGTGGATACTCCAATTCCACCCATCACCGACTATGAAATGAAAGCGGCTCTCTCCCGTCTTCGCGGGAAGAGGAAGGCGCCTGGTCCAGACGGCGTCCCGGGACTCATCCTCGGTGTCGCCGCAGAGTATCTTGAGGGACAGCTCCGGGAGCTGCTCAACGCGTGTTTGAGGTCCGGGCAGTTCCCGGAGCAATGGAAGTGCGGCAAATTATGTCTGCTACCGAAGGAGGGTCGTCCAGTCGATTCTCCTTCCGCATACAGGCCACTGGTGCTGCTGGATGAGACGGCTAAATTGTTAGAAAAAGTGTTGGCGGATCGTCTCGTCCAGCACCTCGAGGAAGTCGGGCCGGGACTGTCAGAGAGACAATACGGATTCAGAGGCGGCCGTTCAACAATTGACGCGCTGGCCGCCCTGAAGTCCTTGGCCACTGAAGCAGTGGCCAAAAAGGAGGTCCTCCTGGCAGTTTCACTCGACATAAAGAACGCCTTCAACAGTCTCCCACACGAGACGTTGAGGGAGGCGCTCCGGTATCATGGAGTGCCTCCGTACCTCCGGAGGCTGTTGGCGGCGTACCTCGAGGGAAGGCACGTGCTCTGGGAGGGGGGTGACGGGTGCATACATCGCCATCGGGTGGAATGCGGCGTTCCACAGGGCTCGGTCCTTGGTCCGGTCCTGTGGAACGTTGGGTTCGACTGGCTCCTGCGGGGTCGGCTCCTTCCCGGGATGGGGGTTATTTGCTACGCAGATGACACCCTCATCACGGTGAAGAGGGCTGACTTTCAGGGGGCTGCCCGGTTGGCACAGGAAGGAGTAGCACTCGTCGTAGACCGGATTGGCATGCTGGGTCTGAGGGTCTCGTTAGATAAAACTGAGGCCCTCCTATTTCATGGCCCACGTCGAGGTCCCCCCCGAGGAGCACATATCAGTGTGTCTGGGGTTGCCGTGCCGGTGCGGGCCCAGATGAAATATCTAGGCCTGCACCTTGATAGTAAATGGAATTTCGGGCCACACTTTGCCCAGCTCGTCCCTAGGCTTACCAAGTCAGCCGCGGCGCTGGGAAGGCTTCTGCCAAACACTGGCGGTCCTGGGTCGTCCTGTCGCCGTCTCTACGCTGGAATCCTGCGGTCCATGGCATTGTATGGTGCCCCTATCTGGTCGGAGTCCCTCACCGCCCGCAACAAGGCCCTCCTGCGCCGAGCGCAGAGAATCATGGCGGTGAGGACTATCAGGGGTTACCGTACGGTGTCTTGGACTGCAGCGACGCTATTGGCAGGCGACCCGCCTTGGCCGCTTGTGGCTGAGGCGTTGGCGGAAGTTTACCAGCTCCGTGCCACAGCGCGGGCCAACGGCGAGCAAGTCTCTGCAAGGAGACTGGGCAGAGCGCAAGAAGTGGCCCGGAGGGAGGTTATCCGGCGGTGGAGGGCAGACCTTGAGTCCCCCGTAGCAGGGCGGGGGACTGTGGAGGCGGTTGCGCCGCATCTCCACCGCTGGCTCACAAGGAAGCACGGCAACCTAACATTTAGGATGGCGCAGGTGCTTACCGGACACGGGGTCTTCGGTAAGTACCTGCATATGATTAGAAGAGAAGAGGCCCCCGGATGTCATGAGTGTGGCGCGCCAACTGATGATGCGCGTCACACATTGGAAGTATGCCCCGCCTGGGGGCCTCAGCGCCACGACCTGTCGGCGGTTCTCGGAGCGGACCTGTCGCTGCCGACCGTTATCACAAAGATGCTCGGCAGCGACAGGTGCTGGTCGTCGATGGCCTCATTTTGCGAGGCCGTCATATCCAGGAAGGAAGCGGCGGAGCGAGAACGCGAGGCAAGCGCCTCTGCTGACTCGCTCCGTCGCCGGCGACCCGGGAGGAGGAGGCGACAATATGCGCACCTACTCCCACCGCCCTAAATAATGACGACAGGACGTGGCCAGACGGCCATGCGTTGGGGTGCCGGGGATTGAATGTCATCAGACGATCTCTCCGGCACCCCGTAAAAGCGCGGAAGGGGCCGCTGTGGTTTTAGTGGGTATTCCGGCTGCGGACGTGGCCGGTGAGTCCCACACAACCCCCGCCCACTGGCGGGGGACTGTGCGTAAATGCATTTCCACAGCGTGAACAAAAAAAAAAAAAAAAAGGGGGTTGAATAAAATCTGACGACATCTCACCAGGGGGGGAGGAAGTTACAGAAAATTTAAAAAAACACCTCACGTAATTTATGGACGCCCCCTTATCAGCTTTATTTTAAGCGTTTGCATCCTAAAGATCCGTTTTAATGTCCAGATTAATAAAAAATAACTGAGACTGATGCTCACGACTATTGCCAATTCTATTTCTATCTAATGAAATACTGTAAAAGTTCTTGGAAAAGTGTTAAAAACAGAATTATTTATTTCGATGATAATAGAATGCGAACAATATAGGTGTAGGTATAAAAACGAATTCGACGTCGATTCCGTTGAAAATAATAATTTGTTTGAAGAAGTCCGTGATGGGAAAGTTGGGCACTAATGCGGCTGTATTTATTCAACTGCAGTAGCTCAACTGGCAGTTTAAGTAAAGAGCATCTACGCCTTGAGTGACATCCTGGCGTATTGCCAACCATCACAATTACGTGGTGGGGCATATACTAAAGCACGCGGTGCTTCTTATAGGGCTGCTTATATACCGAACCTTAGTTTAGCTCTAATAAAAGTTACATTGTTTTTAAAACTGTTGGATATATTCTTAAATTGAAAATACTTTGCCATATTTTTATACTATAATAATTGTATTTTTATAGTATAATAATTGGTTTATTGCCATAAACAGACGACGGTTTGTTTGCCAGATATTTCTGATGTATAATTCAATATCAGACATATTGAATTATACGTTAGAAATTTCGCAGTAGTAGATTGGGATACTGTGGCATAGTAATGCTGGCCTTTTTTTTTCGTGGGCTATGATCAGTTTACCCGCTGCCTGCTCCGTCTTGTGTGACGAAAAGCGGCGCACGGCTCTATAACCCACCGTACTTCCTCTTTCTCACCACTGGGCCGAACACCGGTACCGAGTTCCTTGTCCATGGCCAGCCCGACGGGATACCCTTTGGGGTACTCACTCCTTCCAACGCCCCTCCCGTGACGCCGAACGCCCTCGCGCGGACAGCCTCTTTGCGGGTGACGGACTAATTCCCGGTCCAGTCATCTGAGGCCTCGGCTAGGAGTAACGCTGCCCTAGAGGGCCATTAACTGGCTTTAAGCGTTTTTGGAAGATATATAAGTGTCTATTGTACTTGTGCTTCTATAAAATAAAAAAAGCAGCTTGCCTCTAGTGCACCACAAAGGCACTGCTACAATCAAATACATCATAACCCATATTTTGATGATCCTCCAAAGTTGAGCTACCATATCTTTTGTAGGACGCTGTCGATTTTTATAGTCGTTCACCAAACATGTAATGGCCTGAAGACCAATGCTTTTGTTGTTGTAGGTAGTTTTGCCCCCAGATAAAAATATGCTCTTGAATGCATTTAACACATCGTAATATTCTTTTATTTCTGAAAGAGTGAATAATCCAAATCAGAATTCTACCAAGACCTTTGAAGAAGACCATTATTTTCATCTTAATAGTGACAAGTTCGTTGAATCATCTCATGATCAAATTGTGTACTTTTTTTGTGGCCATTACGGCACTATCTCCTCATTTGTGGGGCAAAGACTAGATATATCCAACAGTGGACGGTGAAAGATGAACTAATGATAATGAACATTCTAGAGCAACCAATTTAAATCGGTGTTCTTAAATAGCAATCAATTAAGTGTGAATGAGTCAAATGAAAAGGCTCGTATGTCCAACAGTGCATGCCGATGGGCTGGACAGATGAATGATTGAATGGATACAGAAATGCTTTACATAAAGATTTAAGTACCTGATGAATTCTGCCATATAGCTTCTTGTTGACTTGCGTCGTAATATTCATGAATAAGGTTGTTATAATTGTATTCCATTTCTCTTTTTATTGGTTCTATTATCTTGGAAGGACTAGGCTAAATAGATTAAAAAATATTTAATATTTATTGTGCTTCGATCCTATCCCATTTGTATTCTGTTATGTGTACATGTACCGAAATTTCTCCGTGTGGTTATGGAGTAAGAATACAATTCATCACTCCCTATCTTGACCGTGGATGTCGTAAAAGTTGACTCGAGAAGATAGTACGCATATAACATCTTTGTAAGAGAAGGAAATCGCAAAATGAAATTACGATTTTATTGGTTTGGATCTATTGGTATAGGTACCAAGACGTGACCAACGTGGTATAGTAGGTCAATTTGTCTCTTATTATGGGAAAGGGGATAATATTAAATGAAAAAAATAAATTATCAAAGTTCGAGGAATAAAATTCGGATGAAATTTATTTAAACTTAGATACTCAAAAACCAACGGGCACATAACTATCGTTTATCACGGTACAAGAATAGAAAAAACATTTTATTACAATCGAAATGCTGAAATAGAAATATCAGGTCAATATCGAGATGGCTTTTCGCAGACAGTTCACTTAAACTAGTTTAAAGTCATTGAACTCTGCAAAGACATGTGAATAATTTATAATTAATGGCTGTAGTTGCAGCTGTATCCATAGAAGTTCTATGCGGTAACTCAAAACATTCATAAGTTTTTTTTTACATTGCTTGCAATTACTATTTTTTTTTTAATGATAACACGATGCACAAAAGTAATTCTTGTATTGCGGGGGACTTTACATACATACAATTAACGGACACAAGTTACATCCAGACTCAGAACAACAATTTGTGTATCGTACAAAGTGGTATCCTGCATGGGATCTGAACCCAAGCATGGTAGGTCGGTGTCTTAACCACTACCCCATCTGTACAGTTATTTTGTTATCTTTCTTTATGCAACTTACATTTTTTTGTCTGCTCAGTCTGGTCAAGCAGCTTGACCGATAACCAACCGTCGTCTCATTCGCCATTGGGCTGACCACCGGTACC
Organism: Lymantria dispar; assembly: GCA_032191425.1. NCBI lineage: Eukaryota > Metazoa > Arthropoda > Insecta > Lepidoptera > Erebidae > Lymantria > Lymantria dispar. The sequence goes on from CM063459.1 coordinate 16,585,999, forward strand.
GAGTCCTTCTAACATCCCTTTCCCGCGTAGATCGCCGTCGTGCGCGAAGGGATATCTTGTGCATATAACAACTATGCAAGAGAAAGAAAACTCCAAATAAAACCCCATACCAACATGTCTGACCAGAGTGGTATAGTAGATCAAATTCACTTCCATTGTGGAGGAGGCTCGAGCCCAACAGTGGGACGTATATGAGCTACGATGATGATGAATGTTAAACCCTATCTATACCAATAAATAAAATTGGAGTGTCTGTTTGTAATGTCAAAATAATGGGCTTTTTTCATGCTCACACGGTTATTTGCACTATACATATGCCTAAAATACACTTTATATTTTTTTTGTTCTAGTCTGTCTGTTTGTTCCGGGTAATCTTCAAAACGGCTGGACCGATTTCAAAAATTCTTTTACCAATGGAAAACTATAATATCAGGGAGTAAACTAGGCTATATTTTATCCCGGTATTCCTACGGGCACAGGCACTACGCAGGAAAGACGACTGAAACCGAAGCGAAGCGAGGGCGGGTTGCTAGTATTTAATACATTTTCTGTTCGTGTGTTTGTAATTGAACTCCTTACGGCCGGGCCGATTTTGATGATTTTTGGGGCTATTTCGATGGATATGAGAACGGTTTAGATTAATAATTGGAACCGGTAGGTGGCGCTGTGATCGATTTCGAGGAGATGCCTAATGCTATTTTTTTGCTATTTTGATGCCTTAATCTATTTTTTAGATTTGAACAGAACGTCTTTTGGGTTAGCTAGTACATTATATAATAAACTTGTGTAATATTAGGCATAATCCCTAGGGATTTTTTGGGCAACACTAGTGTTGCCCAAAAAAGTCTTGGTCTTGCGAGAAATGCGAGACCGAGACCGCTTAATTTTTGCAAGACCAAGACCAAAACTGGCCTTGCAAGACGTGAGCAAGACCAAGACTGAGTCTGCAAGAGTCTCGTAGTCTTGCATTTAATTCAAATCACCATTTCAGCTTATATACGGTTGAGCTCGTGTCTTCTACATAATAGGAGGGAAATCGGCCGTGGCCGGAGGGGAATCGCCACGGTGATCGGCCGTGTTTTTACAGGGTTGCATGTCAAGTTTCCTTCTCTTGCACTAATGTTATATATTACAGCCCTTAGTCGTGGGTTCGCACTCGCGGGTAAAATATGGGATGATGAATTGTATTCTTACTCCGTCACTACACGGCAAGACAAATCAGTCTTGAGATATCCATCTATTGGCCAATCGATTCCCAATGTTGGTGTTGGCTTTTCAGAATTACTCTTCGGAAAGGCTTAAGGACAAAAATACCGTAATCACGAGAGTACTCTTGCTCATTATACATATTTATATATCCGTTTATTTATTAGCCCAACGAGGTTCACTGTTGGACATAGAAATATGCCTACAATTAATCTACATACCATCAAAAACAAAACTTGTAAAAAAAAAGCCAAGCCTCGCTTCTGAGTTCTTCTACCATAAATAGTGAGATCCATGTTATACCAAGTCGGTTAACTCATTCAGTCCCAGCTTAAGGGACCTTTCTTCTTAAGTTATTACGTAAATAGCTAACCTAACAACTTCTTATAGTGACTATATCAATATTAAAGATCTCTTGTGTTTTAAATAAACAGAATGACTTGCCAATATTTACTATCCATCTTTTGGTTTTTAGAAGTCAGTTAGAAAGGCGTGAAAGCAGTTTATTTGTATTACCCCTCAAAGTCCACGTATGGGTTATTTGCCCTGGTTTTGGCTATCTGCCGTTTTTGAGGAAACTCCTGCTCTTACAGGTACCAATTTGATTTCAAATGAAAGCTGATTGAATGTACTACAACTTTGTTATAGTAAGTTTTGGTGTGAAATGCGTATTATAGACGATATTACACAAAATAGACGACTATTTTGAAAAATATCCACTTTTTTGAAAAAGTTGGCTATGTTTGAAGGACTGTATCTCAAGAACCAATAGCGGTATAGAAGTGGTTTTAGTCTCAAATTGTAGCTTATTTAGCGTACTTCTAAGGATTCATAATAATCAAAGATGTCAGACCCTTCCTTAACTAAGATATTCAACAAAATCTGAAAGGGTTCTAAAATTTTATGGTTTTATGGTCACCCTACCGTTAGCACAGCACTTTGGAAGTTGCTAATTGTGTATTTTTATGTTCATTTGAGTCTCAACAACATATCCGAAATTCGTGACTACACGACCTTTTGCAAGCACAAAGGTGTTTTTGGGCCTATCTTGACTAGACTAATAGGTTAGCAGATGGATAGATAGGATAGGATGATATTTGATTAAATTAGTTGGATTTTTCATTGCCATGATAAATTACTGTTACATTATTCCAACTGCAAGACTTTGCGAGACTTTTGCTGTAATACCAAGACTCGAGTGTGCAATACCAAGACCAAGACGAGACCAGGTGTGCTGTTGCAAGACCAAGACTGGTCCTAGTCTCGTCTTGGTCTTGCATTTGGGCAACACTAATAATCCCAATCTCCGTGCTTTTTACTATACGCAAAAGAAAATCGGGCGCTTATCTACAGCAATTGAAAGAAAATTGTTTACCTGTCTGTATGTGACAAAACTTTCATAATTATTTGCATTCGTCAATATTGGTCTGTCTTCATATGGTCGTACATAATTTTTTTGTAAGACGCTTTTATTGTTTTCTATACTCGCTAATCTGGAATTAATATATCATTATCATTAGTTGTTTTTTTAATCCAATCTCCGATAAAGATTTTCGTCACGAGGAAAAATTATATACGCTCTTAAATGAGCTGAAAAGTATTATTTAATTTTTATTTACAAATTATATATTGTTATATATTTTTGTATCTTAAGTCAAGCAAGTACCAACTCCTGTGTGATACCTGTCGAACCATAAGCTATCTAATGTAATTTATAAATATCGTAATTGAAACGATTTTAACTGGACCAGATCCCACAAGCGGCACCCGATCGCGAGTTGACTACTAGAGCACCCATCACTCCCTTCAAATATTTTGGAGGGAAGGGAGAGACCCCACGAAATGCATGTGACAATGTAGTCTTTCATGCATTCACTCTTCCTTTGAAGAAGTTTATAAGTAATCTGATGAAATAGTAACGCAACTAGCTTATTCTATTACTTGTGACTTAAGTATTTAGGTGACGAAACGTTTACCACGAATAAATGCCATCTTTTTATGTCTAAAGTCTATACTTCGTGGCCAGTAAAGAGGCAACAAGATTACATTATCTATTAAGGAAGTTATCTTAAAAAACATATTAAATAGGTGTATGTCTGGACTGTTATCCACTTATGACCTACGTTATCATGATTCTTATGTATAAAAAAAATATTTGTGTAGACGTTGTCTCGATATTATTGACTTCGTATCATTTATACATAAGACAAAATTGCAATACATAGCATACACGGGCTGCTTTCGTCAAATCCGTCCCCAAAAGTAGAAGTCGGTGGGAACTTTTAGAAAAAAAATCGTTTTTTTGCTAGTTTTATGTATTTTGTTTTCCATATCGGGCTAGTTAATTAGGGCTCATGCGAAACGTGATATTAGAATTGAGTAGATAGCCATGTGATAAGTTAATCACAATATATGTAAACTGTCGCGTTGGACTATTGATACAAACATTATACTACCGGTTACGAGAATTCAGATAAATAATAGGACCTATTATTATAGTTTGACTTGTTATCGTATTTTTCTGTGAGGAAATTCTCTATGACAAATGCATCGGAATTATCATTGGTAGACGGCGATAGACCACTACTTGTTACGTGAGACTCTTGGGAAATACGTCACCGTCTATTCTTTCTAACGTAAGAGGCGAGCAACGCTTACTGTAATAAAATACGCCCTTGGTCAGGGTAGTATAGTGGAACACAGGACTTCTTTCTTCGTGGAGAAAATTCATGCGCTATATTAGGACATACATATACAAATGAGAGAATGAGACCCATGCTCAATATTATGATAACGGCCGTTTTGAAGATTGTCCAGCACAAACAGACGGACAAGAAGCTTTTAAACTGGTCTTTAGGCATAGGTTTGGTGCAAATAACCGTATGAGCATGAAAAACACCTACTAATTTGACATTCCAAACATATACGTCAGTTTTGTTTATTTGTATAGATGAAATTAAAAATTACTTGAACATGGCTTGTCAGGCAGCCGCGTACTTAAATAAGTATAAAAATATATTACTTGTAGAGGTCCTCAAACTGTTTTCCACTTACACTAAGCTCTTTTACTTGATTTTTGTCAATCATTTCGTAATCGTCTTCGTTAATTATTAAATCGATCTTATAATCACCACCACTGTCTTTTGACAATACGTTGTGCGTATTTCGAAGAACAAAATTGTATGTTTTTATAATGTTATATATAAATATGATGATAAGCATTTTGTATCCTTTTTCTAAAACCATTCTCCCCAGGTGCTAAGATGCTAATCAATATAATACTTTTAAGATTCTTGCTCACTTAGTCACCAAAATACCCTTTACTTTCTTCTAGAGTTAAAAGTGAGAGTATTAGATAAATCATTTATAAGGAATTCAAAATATTTATGACAATTATGACATAAGAGAATGACACTGAACATTTCTAGAAATAAGCTCATTAAAAAAAAATATATAGCTCATAAACAACCTGTGATTATATCACATATTTGTGATACCGCGATTGTACTATAATAATATTTCATAAAACCACTCAATATGGTCATAAGTTCTGTTATAAATAAAAATGCATTTTTTTAAGAAATAATGTAACTTTAATTAAACTAGTATGTATTAATAAATACCTAGATTGGAATAAATAAATTGTAGACTGCGCAATAAATAAAAAAAAACATCTCAAAAAAAAAAAAGATTAGGTACCTTCGGCTCTAACGCAAGCCTTTCATCTGTCTGGTCACTATTCTATAGATTGGCGCACTGTTGCCAAGGAAAATTTATTCACTATATTTTAAAGATTTCTTAAGCGACTCAATGTCGCGTAGGCGAGTCGTTTACATCAGGTAGTAATGGGTCGTCGACGATTTTACAGTCGACGCAACGAGACCGTTTATCGTCGATGGTAAACTAGTTGAATAAACAGTCTAATTTTCGACTGGTTTACGTCGTAGACGCTTAGACAAGACGAGACGTTTAGTTTATACACTCATTTGCAAAAAAAACGGGCACCTAAGCAATGAACCATTTCAAATGTTAATATTTCTTTGTTTGATAATTATAGGTAGTTTTATCCACACAATTTGCTAAATTAATAAGAAAATAATCGTTTTCATCAGTATTTCATAAAATTTAGATACAATTTATGGGAAATAATGCTAAACCTCGCTAGTAGTGTATATTCGCTAGTAGTGCATATGCTCATGAAGTAAAAATAAAAAAGTTTTTTTGTTTGTTTTTCTTTAATAAAGTAAAAGCAGATAAATGTTTAGTATCGAGTGTGACCCCCTCTAGCTAAAATCACAGCTTGAATTCGTCTGGGCATGCTAGCGAGTATATCCCGGATACTTGCTTGCGGAATACGTTCCCACTCCGCAGTAATCACATTCTTCAGCTCTCTGATGGTCTGCGGAGCCGGGTGTACTGATCTCACACGCCGTTTCAGAACGTCCCAGACATGCTCTATGGGATTGAGGTCGGGACTTCGAGCTGGCCAATCCAAACGACGAATGCCGACCTCTTGCACATACGCATTAACATCGCGGGATCGGTGGGCGCGAGCATTGTCGTCCATAAAAATCGAGTCTTCACCTAGAGCGGCCAATGCGGGTTGTGCATGAGAAATTAGAACTTCCGTTATGTATCGATGCCCAGTCAGTGAGCCGTTTTCAATGAAGACTAACTCTGTACGATCCATTGAATTTATTCCTGCCCAAAACATAACAGAGCCCCCACCATAAGGTGTGATTTCTTCGAAACATGCCTCTGCAAAGCGTTCTCCTTGTCTTCTTAGCACTCGCCGACGTCGATCTTCACCGAACAGAGATATCCTGGCTTCATCAGAGAACAAAACCCTATTCCAATCGTCTTGAGTCCATGATTCACAATTTCTAGCGAACCTAAGCCTGTGAACTCTGTGCTCACGGAGTAATTTGGGGCCGCGGGCCGGGCGGTGACTGCGTATATTGGCAGCGAGAAGCCTCCTCCTGACCGTCCATAGACTAATATGCACATTTCTTACTTCTTGGAGGTTGTTCTTAAGATCCACATACGAAGATTTGCGATTTCTCAATGCGCGACTCACAAGAAAACGATCATCCCGTGGTTGGGTACATGGTTTTCTTCCAGAACCAGGCCTTCTCTCGCCGGAACCAGTCTCCTGATATCGCTGCCAGGTCCTTTGGACTGTCGAGCGACTAACATTTAGCCTCCTAGCCACGAAACATTGGCTGCAACCCTCTTCAAGCAGCGCGATAATTTTGGTAGCTTTTACCACTTTATCTACCATTTTTGATACAGCCAAACAGCATTAAATAAAGCTTTGACAGTCAAGGATATGAAATTAATCGATAAAAATTGAATAAAAGTTATGAAAGTCGATGTTAACTTCTGGAACTTCGCGCCAAAAATGTAGGATACAAAGGGGTTTTCTGTAAAAATGAACATCAAATGAAAAATTGAATTTAGAACGTACTTTTTTAAATACCACAGCATTTTTAAAACCGGCCAGTAACGTGTACAAACGATTGAAACCTTTTTGGTATTGTATCTTTTTAAATATGAATGAAAATCGAAACCGCCCGTTTTTTTTGCAAATGAGTTTATTATGACGTACGTTAATCGTCCATTGGTCCATTGGACAACGAAACTTCAACGAATTTTATTAGACAACAGTTTCATTGTACAATATACATTGACGCTTCAATATGTAATGATAGTCCCATCACACGATAGCAGAGTTCAATGAATTGCAATCAATCTATCTATGCGTTATGATTTCGGCTCAACTCACGCCTACGGGCGGTGAGGTTTGCGGGGCGGGTAAAAAGCGTAGCGGGCCGTGCGAGCGCGCGCGCATCTCGTCTTCCAAGTTCGGGCCGATTCGGGCGCTTTCGAATAGTCGCAAGTCGTCGTGTTCGTGTCATTCGTTGATACGACGACCGTTTCGCGAAGCCGTTCATACGTAAACATGTTTATCAGTCAACTATAAACTGGTTTATTAGTTCACGGCAAAGAAACAGTCGAAAAAAACTGTTCGTTTATTCAACGACCACCACTAACATCAGGCTATGTCTTCTGAAACTTGCATCATTAAACCTATTTCATACTCTCTAACTTAACCTATTCTACTAATGTGCGTTTAATATTCGTTTACATTGCTTATTTGTTTCAGATGTTTGATCTGGCCGACTCTGAAATCGCCACAGAGGTAACATTTACGGAGCAGCTACGCAATTTAATCGCTAAAATTAAAAATATAATTTACTATAGAGATGATACTCGCTATCCGACTAAAGAACTGTCCGCTTTATCTGTTGTATCAACCGAAGTAATGGGTCTCGTCGAAGGATTTCTAGCTTCGAATAGAGCACCGAATTCTTTCGATATTATGGAACTTGGTGCTCGTCATCCACATTTACAATTATACAATCATCAAAATGCACCGTTCATAAATGCTGTAGACATATTACTAAGCAGTGGACTCAATAGGGAGATTACTTATGGTTTAATAAATGTTGTTGAAAGAAAACTCGCGGAAGTGCGAGCTTGCACAGATATTGCAGCTGTAAAGAAAACTAATTACATACGTTTTGTTGAAGACATAGCTAGTGTAACATTCGAAATTTTCGGCAATACCGAAAAGTCTTTCAATTTCATCGATAATATTTGTGGACTGATAACAGACTGTAGAATACCTATTAAGCATAAAGAATTTTGTAAATTGAATCAGCTTTCTAAAGAACTCAGACTATCGTGCGAAGATTTGGTAAAAATAGTATGTCCAAATGAGTCTGTTGAATTAGACTCAAATTTGCTGCAAAAATATCATCAGATTTATATGAATGTGGTTGCTGCTTCTGACAAAGATCTATGTAATATTTGTGAAGTATCTAGACAGGGCAGTAAAAAGACAAGAACGCCTTACCTAAGAATGTGCTACATGTACTGCAAAACTGTATCGCAATTAGAACAAGAGGATAATCATTCTAATGAAACTACTATAGAAAAGCCTTATTTTTCAATACTAGAAAGACAACTCCATGACATTTTCGGTAGTATGATAAATAATAAAGAAATTCCTGTAACGAATTTGGAACCAATATGTAAAAAACTGAATGTGAATCTTATACCGAAGCTTATTTTGAACTTCTGTCCGTCGATTACATTGTCAGGCCCGCAAAAAGATGCCAGCGAAGAAAATTTCAATAACTTGCTCCATGTCGTTTATGACTTCAAGAATCCTGAAGAAAATTTGTTTTTGGATCCTGTAACCAATTTTGCTCCCATGCCTAGGTCGCCTGATCCACAATGCCTAACATATGTTGTGCTACATAACTGGGTCTTAGCACATATAATAAAGAAAATTCACACATCTACTAATGAGAACAGCCTACAACAGAGTATGGATGCACGCACTAAATGTTTAAATAATTATATGGAATTGGAGAGATTTAATTGTACGAAACATCTTTTTGGTAATAACAAATACTTGGCGTCACTTCATACGACTGTGGATCTTGATAAGTTATTCATATTCATGCCACAATTGATTGATGCTGGTAAGATTTTAAAATGCTTGAACATAATAGACTCGCTGTCGGAGCGTCAAGTGATGTGCAGTGCCAATTTATGCAACCTGAAAGATTTGATCCTTTTCAAACTAGCGACTAATCCTAAGATTTCCAATAATTGGAAATACTGTCAATTTCTTAAATGTTCGGAATTAAAAATGGATCTCATTTTGAATAACTTAAGCATATGGTCAGCAGAGGGCGCTTTAGAAATTTTGGACTACCTCCGATTTTTGTTGAATCAAGATCTTTTAAACGATGGTTTATACGAGAAATGTTCTGATTGGATCGTAAAAATACCTTTGTATGACCAGGTATAGTGTAGTTGCTATTTTATTAGTTAGCAATTCGAATTTCATTAAAATTTACATTTATACATTTGTCTGACTTTACAGATAGCCGCAATAATGGGATCGAGCCACTGGTACGATATTTACGAAAGGTCAATGGAAAACCCGGAGAGTGTAATAGAAGTTCTTATGGACAGTCAGCAGGTGCTCTTTAGTTTTTTATTAACATGCTTTTATTAGTTTCACCTGTATGTATGCTTGCTTGTAATCAAACTCTTTGAGCTCGATTTTCTCCTACTTTGAGCGATTCGATTTTATTTAAACTTTGCACACCTGTCAGAGACCGATGACAATGCAATAATCCGCTTTTTTTTTGGGGTTGGTTTTTTGGAGATGGGTTACGGTCGACGCACTCCCCGCCCCCTCCGTCCGGGGCGACAGAGCACCCCACGCTTTTCCACAATAATATTAATATATTTCGTTCATTATTATTTTCTCCCTATATTAAAAATTATTTTACACTTTTTAGTTAAAAGCATGTTTTTTAGTTTTTTAAACTATATTTATTTTCTTTTATATCATCCTCAAGTGCTTTCAATAATAATAATTACATTAATAATAAATATATTTTTCAGTTTAAATTATGTTTGGAATGGGCCGACGCGCATGAGGTATCAGAAAATATGAAGAACCTAATTATAATGAACCTTTTGAGACAAATGTTTGAGTATACAAATCAAGCAACACCGCACTTTGTTAGTGAACTTCTTACGCGTCTTCCCACTTCACAAGCTATGGATCTTATTCAAGACGAAATGTCTAAAGTGCGCAACGTAGAAATACTCCAAGTGTGTGTCGACTTTATATCAGAAAATTCATTTGACTGGAAGTCGTTTGAAAATATCAAAATAGGACTTCAAATTATGCTCGAGATTGATCCAAACTGGCGTCACATGTTCTGGGAATTAATAGAGTCTCCACTTCTTATGATCGAACAATTTTTAATGAATGCCAAATTAGATGTGCTCGCTAACATAATTAATAAAATCGCTCCAAGCCTGAAGAGAGATCCTACCGGAGATAATCTTTACTACAACATAAAATCGATTGAATGTTTAGTGATATCAAAGAACGCTGTTGATGCTCTTTTAAGGTTTTATGCGGAAAAGGCTTTAGATATGAAGAATCCGCGTAACATATGTCCAGTACCACCTAAACCGACAGACGATTCTCTATTACAATCCATAGATTCTATTAATATAGAAGCGGCTAACAAGCCATTTGTGATGCCTGAACAGGTGCCGAGTAAAGAGCAATGGGTGGAAGATTATTCTGCTGATAAGTGTATGCTTTGCCATACATCTATATTTTCTATGATTATTCGAAGGCACCACTGTAGACGCTGTGGTAGACTTGTATGTCATGCATGTTCAAGACATAGAATGCAAGTACCTACGTACCCTAGTGGTGTCAAATTCAGAGTTTGTGATGATTGTTATACTCAAACTATGAATAAAAAAGCTGATTCTGATCATGATAATATGATGTTGAGTAGTAATTCGGATTCTGCCGGCAGTGTGGTTACTTGTATGGACTGGTCTCTGTCTACGAATGCTAAAAAAAATGATGCTGTTCGTAACGAATTCAGTTATGAGTTTACTCCAAATGTTACCTTGTGCCTTTCTGTGATGAAGATGCATTCTATTAATTTAGACTATCCGAGGTAAGTTTGATTATGAATTTTAATTGTTTTATATCTGTTTAAACAACATCCCTTGTCTTGCTAAGAGTGACTTAATGTAATATTCATCATCATCTCAGCCTATATAAGTCCCACTGTTTGGCTCAGGCCTCCTCCACAATGGGAGGGGAATTGAGCTATTTCCACGCTGTTTAGACGTGTTGCAGTAGGGTTTTATATCACAGCGACACGACGCAGCACATGCTCGAGGTGTGTGCCTCGTGGGCAGAGTAGCGCCGTGAATTCGTTGTAATCATCGGTGCTGACCATCGCTAAGGAGAGGCTCGGCAGCATCAGGAACTGGGACGCGGTCGCTGCCTTCTGCAAGGCTCTCGTCTCGCGGAAGGAGACGGCGGAGCGCGCGCGGGAGGAACGCCTCCACGACGACACGGTCCACCGCCGGCGACTCAGGCCCTAGCCAAGGCCACGGGTGACTGGACCGCGGATTTAGTCCGTCATCCGCCGAGAGGCCGACCGCGCGACGGCGACCGACGTCCCCGAGGGGGGACGTCGTGAGGAGAGGGTACCTCGCAACCGAGGTATACCGACCACTGAAGACAAAGAGCTCTGCACCGGTGGTCGGCCCAACGACAAAGGCCACACCCTCCAAAAAAAAAGGAAAAAAAAAACGGTTTTATTTCAAAGGTTTCCTTCTTTTTCATCGATGATATCTGTACATAACCCTTAGTCGTTTTTATGACCCCCACGGGCAAGAGAAGAGATAATTAATGGTATTCATACTCTGTAACCACACGGATAAACTTAATGTAGCATTTGGCTGTAATGTTACAGGTTCCTGTTAGACCGCAGCGACGAAGTGGCTCGTGAGCTATCAAGCGGTGGCGATGCGCGTTTGCTAGTCCGCGCGCGACGCTCGCTGCTTCTTGCAGCCGCAGAACTTTACTCTAGAACACCGCAGGAATCTGCGTGAGTAGTGATGGCTATTTATTAGCGTACCTTTACTCATCAACTTTTCAGCCCATACACGTCCCACGGCCCGGGCCACCAAAACTTCAAAATTTACTTAAAAATTTGTGATAGAAATATCTATACATCATCATCACAGCTCATTAACATCCCAGTGCTGGACTCGGACCTCCTCCGCAGTAGGAGGAAAATTAACCTCCTATACCACGCTGGTCAGACGAGTTGGTATAGGGTTTTGTTTACGAGTTTGCCTCACTTACCTATGTAAGTGAGGCAAACTCGTAACAAAACCCTATACCAACTCGTCTATATGTTATATGCATATTATGTATCTTAGTCGTCTTTTACGATAGATAGGGTGAGATATTAGTCTAATCAATGCATATGTTTAAAATTTGTATATTTCGAAAACATCATCTTTTGACATTCATTAATCTATAATACATTGCATTTTTAGGAATTTATATGAACATAGATATTTCCACAAAGTGAGTAGGTTATGAGTTACTTTATTTCGAAAATGTAACAATGTATACATATTGGTACCCATCACTGTATCTATTTAATTATTTTTAGCTTTTAGTACATTTATCTGCAACATTACTCTGTTTACAATAAAACCGTTTAACTTAAAAAAAAATACCTTTTTTTATTTTCAAGTTTTTAATTTATATTTCTCATTCTATTTAATTCATTTAGTGCCTCATTATTGCAAGGTTTCTTGCCCGTTAGTTTATTACAATCCAACTCCTCGATACGTTATCCTTTATATAGTGCACTGTATTCTACTTGTCAAGCCCTTTCATTTGATACCCATATTGATGGGATTAAAAAAAAATAGGTAATCCGCCATTTTGTAACGGCGGCCATCTTGAATTTACAAAATATTGACTTTACATAATAGTATTGTCACCAAAACCAAAGGCGTATACCAAATTTCAGATCAATCGGTTGACAGGAAGAGGGTGAAATTTCAATTACTAAATTTGACCCAACAAAGAAAAAAATAAACAAATAGGGTAAGCTAAATAAAACCATTTAAAAAAGGACAACTATCGGCACAGATATATGGACATGTTCATAGCTGGACATATAGTGTTAGCGTTAACACATCAAGTGACCACGTCGAAGCTGGCTTACATGAATTTAATGCTCATCCAAACCTGCCTGTATAAGTTTTCACTTCAATAAAACATATCTATTCATCATCATCTCGAATCATATACGTCCCACTGCCGGGCTCGAACCGCCTCCACAATACTTAGGAAGAAAATCTACCATGCTGGTCAGACATGTTGGTATAGCGTTTCATTTCGAGTTTGCCTTTTCTTGCGATGTTATGTGCATATTATATCCCTAAGTCGTCTTTTACGACATCTACGGGCAAGATAGGGAGTGGTGGATTGTATTTTTACTCCATCACCACACGGAAAAAAATTATATACATAATTATGTAATACTAGCAACTCGCCCTCGCTTCGCTTTCAGTCGTCATACCCTCGTAGATCCCGTGGGAAGACCGGGATAAAATATAGTCCATGTTACTCCCTGACATTATAGCTTTCCATTGGTGAATACATTTTTGAAATCCGTTCTGTGGTTTAAACGTGAAAGTGTAACAAACAAAATTCGCATTTATAATATTAGTAAGGATAATAGGTGTATTTTATTTGCATAGCGGTGTTGGTGCAGTAGTTGCTGAGACCGGCGCAATGCACGCGGTTCGCTGTTTAGCGCACGCTGACGCTATGGCCACGCTCGTCTCCCACCAAGCGCACCATCTAGTTCCACAACAAGGCGCTCACCCTAGTTTGTATACATTATTTACTTTTTATATGCAATTTTCAATATGTTAAGTACTGTATGGGGTAGCAATGGGCTAGACCAGTGGTGGGCGAACTTTTTTAATGGCGGGCCACAAAGATTAAGAAATTCTAGAGGAGGGCCAGCTATAGAAAAAATGCATTTTGTATTAAAGCTTTTTATAAACAAAATATCTTTTACTTTTACGCCTTGTTAGGCGTGTGAGACATGGAATTGTTTTTGATTTTCCATAATAGTTTAGCTTCACCAATAGGTGAATAGAATGGATTTTTTCCAATAAATAGTTAATTATGAGATAATGAAATCTTTTCAATTATAAACGTCACATTTTATTTTTCGCGGCAAAATGCTGACTTTAGGATGGATAGACTCTCGACGGGCCGGATTAAATACTTTCGCGGGCCGGAGTTGGCCCGCGGGCCGTACTTTGCCCATCACTGAGCTAGACACATCGCTCGATGAACTAATAACTGCTAGGGAAGAAAGGTTCTCGAGTGGCGACTACGTATCCAACGACGGAGTGTAGGACGTAGCTCCACTAGATGGACGACTTAATGAAGGTTGCTCGACGTCATTGGATGCAGGCGGCACAGGACCGCAATTTGTGGCGAAACATGAGGCCACGTTCAGCAGCGGACGGCGATGGTCAAAAGGATGATGATGAAGTACTATATGCGAACCGTCAATGACGCCGAGGTGAAGAAGAAAAATGGGTTACATATTGTACTTATATTAAACCGCGATCAAATAAGTTTAATAGTCATTATTATGTAAATTTATCATCATTGTTAGCCGATATACATCCCACTGTTAGGCTCGTATCTTCTCCTGGGAGGGAATTTGACCCTATACCACGCTGGTCAGACGTGTTAATATGGACTAAAAGTCCACATTAACACGTTTCGAGTTTTCCTTCCCAATATTATTTGTATTCTATACTTCGACAACAAACCCTTTGCCCCTAGGCGCCAATTATATCTGTAAGATATTTGGGTAAACCCATACTACATAATAAAGATTAATATCAAATCGTTTAAGAGTTGAAAAGATTTACAAATCCGTGAACAGCAAAATAAAAAAAATAAACCATGTTTGAGATTTTTATTAACCTCTTGACCTTTATTTACTTTTATAATCTAATAATCATCGCGTCTTCATCGTCTCAAACCATATAAGTCCCACTGAGGGGTTTTGTATCGAGCTTTCCTTCTCTTGCATAGATATTATTTTCATATCATATCTCTTAGTCGTCTTTTATGACAGCTATGGGTAAGAGGGTAGGTGGTGAACTGTCTAAATTGGGCCGGGACTGTCAGAGAGACAATACGGTTTCAGGAGCGGTCGGTCAACAATTGACGCGCTGGCCATTCTGAAGTCGTTGGCCATCGAAGTGGTGGCCAAAAAGGAACTCCTTCTGGCAGTCTCGCTCGATATTAAAAACGTTTTAAAAAAAAGGTGATAAACTGTATTCCTACTCTGTCACCGCACGAATAACCACACCCATTAAATGTTATATCACCGGGATATCTTTATATATATTAATCTTCTGTTCGTGTTTGTAATTGAACTCCTTCTAAACGGCTGGACCGATGTTGATGATCAATAATGAATTTTTTGTGTGTTCAAGGGGATTCGAGAAAGGTTTAGATTCAAAATTGGACCCTGTAGATGGCGCTGCGATCGCTATCAAGGAGAATATTTTTTACTATTTTTTTAGATTTAAACAGTCTATTGGGTCAGCTAGTTTATCAATATTAATCTTATACAGGTCAAATAGTACGATCACTCCTAGAAGCTGAGAAATGGGAATTAGCTTTAGAAATAGCCACTAAATCCGGTCTGCCACGGAACAGTGTCTTAGCAGCTTGGGGCAAAGCGTGTTTAAAGGCAGGCTGTTTCAAACAGGCAAGAGATAAATTCGCACATTGTTTCAAAATTGCTTTAAACGTTTGTGCCGAAGTAACTGAGGACTGCGAATTTGGGAAAGAGGCATCGGAATCACAATTTGTCAATAGAAGGCTGCAAAGTATGAGGTATTCAGAGCGAACAAGTTCGATTTCTAGCGTTCAGTCGGACGGACGTCCACGATCAAATCCTCCTTTGCTTAACGAAATTATCAGTATGCTAGAAGATATGAACTATCCAGTGAATCAACAGCTGTTGAATAAAGCTGAAACTATCAAGGTAAGCATTGCTGGTGGTTACAAACACATTGTGCAATCATCTCGACTCATATACGTCCCACTGCTGGGCTTGAACCTCCCCCACAATAGGAGGGAAATTGACCTTACTATACCATGCTGGTCAGACAGGTTGGTATAGGATTTTTTTCGAGATTTCCTTCTCTTGCATAGATGTTATATGCTTATTAAATCCATATAAAGGCATGGATACGATAGGGAGTGTAAATTGTATCCTTATTCCGTTACCACACAGACGATTCAAAGAAAATGCTACAAATTTAATTGGTTTTCTCGTCAGATATTTATCAGCTTAGTCGTCTTTTACGATATCCACGGGCAAGACAGGGAGTAGTGAATTGTATTCTTATTCCATCACCACACTGACAACATATGCAGCATATCACATATGCCGTATATGCAGCATATTTTTATTACAATTGTCAATGAACGATACATTTTAAAAAATTAGTCATTTAACAGTTTAGTAATAAATACTAAACTTATTACTTGCGCTTGACCTGATTGGTTTCAGTCAAGATTTTCTTTTTCTTAATTTCTGTTTGTTATGATTTAATGCGAGTATTACACATTTAAAATAAATCTATTTTTTTTCGGATTTTATAGCGTTTGTATTTGAATGTCGATTTACCGACGTTTCGAACACTTTCAGCGTTCATGGTCACGGGAGGGCTCTTCCTTGTCGCGTTCTTTTTCAGTGTTCATGTTCACGGGAGATACTAGTATTAAAATAAGTTTTGAAACAGAGATTTTTTTATATGTCAATTTGTACAATTTTTGTTTCGGCGGACTATGGTCTGAATATATGCCGTCTGTTTCGTCCGGGAAAACGAAAAGGCAGCGCGTGACTCTATAACCTACCGTACATGTTCTGTCATGTACCATGTAGATACCAGAATACTTCGTGCAACGTCACACAGGTAGTGTACAACAAGGACGATGCTAAACGATGACAAAATTAGTCGATTGCCTAAAAATCGATGTGCAATATTTATCTCTGGATACTGTACAAAGTATTAATATTTTTTTTTTACATTTCAGTCAACAAATGAAAAACTGACGATAATGAACACAAACAAAAAGAGAATCCAGCTAACAGAACCGGCTCTTAATATAATGCATACATTAGCCAGCGTGAAAAAAATCAAACAAGGCGACTACAGTGACTTTCAAACAGCCGTAATACCACCAAAGAAAAGTATAACTCAAGGACTATTGAGAAGAAATAACAATCATAATGAGCCTAAAATTGATCATCAACATAAGAGACTTGATCCGTTCTTTTATAAAGAATGTGTATATTATCTTTCAAACTATGGTTCACATGTGGCTAATATAGCGTTTTATATGAAGCATAGTAATTTGAATGAAGTGATACGGTACTGCTATGACAACTTAGTGGAGAAGGAAACTTTTACAGAGTCTGTCTATATGGATTGTTTGAAGAAAGATAAAGTAAATGATTTATTAAAGGCTATGAGCGATATTGATAGCACATTGGATATGTGGGCGGTAAGTTGTGAAGAGTTTATTTATTTATTGAAAAGCGCAGCAACTAAAATATATTTATTCTTAAAAAAAAGATGGTTGGACATTTAAAAGCATACAGATATATGGAATGTTACGTTTGTTATGTTATAGTATCTAACAATATAACTTATTCCTTAAATAAAATCATGCATTTTTTTAAACACCAACCTGCACTAAAGAAATAATGCTTGTATTGTGAGCAAAAATATAATTAACGGATGAACAACTATTTGTAGATCTTACAAAGTATTTGCCTGCGCGAGGAATCGAACCTGCGACACCTGCCGCCGTTAGTCAGTATCTTAACCACTGCGCCATCTGGTTGTAGTGATTGAAGTCGTTATTGTTCGAAGGGTATCACGATGGAGCTATTACTTAATATGTTGTATAAAATTTTATATAAAAGATGTCAGTAAAAATTGAATTTCTTGTCGGATCTTCTCAGTGCGGTTGCGTTCCGATCCATAAAACCATAGCGTGATCAAAATGTGAGATTGTAAAATAAATCAATCTTTCTAATTATGTAGGAGTACATAATGCATATATGTCGGACGTTGGAGATGAGTAAGCGTTTGGAAGCGCTATACGTGGTGCAGTGTGGCTCATCACAGCACGCTCGAGCTGCGGCCACGTGCGCGCTGCTGTACGCTCGACCCACGTCTCGTGGAGCCTCCGGACCCTTCAGCGCTCTGCATCAACGACATCATCATCTTACTGCGGCGCTACACCATCTGGCGCACTGCGTACCCGTCGCCGTCAGTAAGTATAGCATACTAATTAAGTATTACTATACTATAGTAAGTATAATATACTTAAAGTAACCATTTTTTTTAACCCAAAACGGGACGCTTGAATAATTGATTGATCAAAATGGGACACTTCGTCACTATCGGTAATCGTCTAAATGGTTATAACCAATGTCACGAAACTAAAGCGCCAGTGAATCCTTACTAATATTATAAATGCGAAAGTAAGTTTGTTTATTTGGTTATTTGTTTGTTACACTTTCACGTTTACACTACTGAACCGATTTCAAAAATTCTTTCACATTGGTGAAATTGTGACATTCTTTCCATTGGGAAAGCTATAATATCAGGGAGTAACATAGGCTATATTTTATCCCGGTATTCCTATGGCAACTACGCGGGTAAGGCGATTGAAACCGAAGCGAAACGAGGGCGGGTTGCTAGTATAGTATATGTACACATAAAATTTAATACTTCGCGTGTCTGTGAATTGATAAGATACTGAATATGTATAATACAAATTGTATGTATAATACAGTATTATAAAGTTAAAATTATAAAGTTTTGCCGTGTGGTGGTGAAATAAGAACACCCACAGCACCCCAGCTCTTGCTGTGGGCATCGTGAAAGACTAAGAGGTAGAGAAGAGGTATGGTATGCAGATAATATCTATGCAAGAGAAAGAAAAACTTGACATAAAACGCTATGCCAACACGTCTGACCACGTATTGTGGTTCAATTTCTCTTCCATAGTGGAGTAGACCTCCGAGTCTAACAGTGAGACTGAGATTATAAAGTTTAACAAATCAAACTTTGATATAATCATCGTTGCTTCATCATCATCACATATCATATACATACGTCGATGCGTGAGTACCTGCGCCTGATCCCGCCCTAGCTGATGTTGCGCGTGGACGGACAGGGAATTAAACTGCCACCCGCAGAGAAGCCGACCCCGTGAGGGCGACTCCCTGGCTGGCAACACTGCAATGTTGCCGGAGCATCAAAGGGGGCAGTACCCAAAAGGATAACCCGCCGAGCCGGTCATGGTAATCAAGGAATCGTTACCACTGGGGTCGGCTCACTGGCAGGGAGCGGGTAGGGGGTAGGTTATGGAGTCGCACGACGCTCATCCGTCGCCCCGGACGGATTGGGCGGGATGTGCCCAGACCATAGCCTACTAAAAAAAGGGGCGGCATAATCGGTATTGCACGCGGGCGATGAAACAGCTAGCGGTGGGCCTGACCATACCAAATGTTAACCTAGAAATTTAAGCCTATTATGCATAACCATAACTACCACTTGGTGACCTTTCGTATGGTGATAAGGGCTGAGAATACAGTTCACCACCCGCTCTTGAAATCTTGTCCGTGGGTAAAAGACGATTAAGGAATATTATATCCATATAACACCTATGCAAGAGCAGGAAAACTAAATAAAACCTTACTCGTTTCACCAGCGTAGTAATAAGTCAATTTCTTTCCTATTGTGGAGGAGGCTCGAGCCAAACAGTAGGACATGTATGAGCTCGGGTCGACCACTGAAGTCAAGGAATTATGCACCGGTGGTCGGCCCAACGACGAAGGCTATGTGCTATCAGATGGGTTACGGGGCCGCGCGCCGCCCCTCTGTCGCCCCGGACGAAGCCGGGCGGCGGGTGCGCTGACCGTAGCCCACCTCAAAAAAAAAGAAAAAAAAAAGGACGTGTATGAACTGAGAACCGACATTTGATAATCCGAATTAATTTGATTATGGTAATCGTATCCACTTTCGCGTGGTGACGAAGTTAGTCAAGTTAGAATACAGTTCACCAACGCCCTGTCCGTGAGTGTAGAAAACATTTGTGCAGATGAAGGGCCTATATTAACCCGTCTTGGTCAGACGGGTAAGTGGTATAGTAAGTCAATTTCTTTCCCATTGTGAAGGAGGATCGAGCTCAACATTGGGACGTATATGAGCTGTGACGATGTTAGTGATGATTCGAAACTGGTGTACTATTGTTATAATATCCGTATCCAAGTTCGAAATTTCATATCTGCAATATCCCTAGTATAGAATAGATATATGACACCTATATGATATCATAGGAAACTTAATATAATTAATTGTAATCTGTTAGATTAAAATTATTATTTTGGCCTTTTCTGTTGCTGATTTGTTAGGTGTTAGACGTATGTACATATGTAATAAAAAATAATCTAGCATTCTGTTAGTGCAGTATTTTTTAAATTTAATATTTATAGAGACATTTAAATTTACCTCTTTATAATGTAATAGTATATTATAAAGAGAATAGCATAGCACAAAGAATTAACACGCTGAAGTGGCAATGAAGAGAAGGGAAGAAAGGTTCTCGATTAGCGACCACGCCCATGTATCGAACGATGCAGTGTAAGACGCTCTCCCACTAGGTGGACCGACGATCTGGTGAAAGTTGCTGGGCATCGTTGGATGCAGGTGTCGCAGACTCTGTGGCGTAACACGAGGGAAGCCTACGCCCAACAGTGGACGGTGATAGGCTGAAATGATGATGATGAATGTAATAGTTGTGGAAGAGGCCCGAGCCCTAAACTGTGACTCATATGGGCCGAGATGATGATCATGCTGAATGTCATTATCAACATTCAGCTCATACAAGTCCCACTACTAGGTACGAGCTTCCTTCACATTGGTAGGGAAATTGATGTACACTGGTGGAATAGGGTAAAAATAATAATAACTTTTTATTTTAAGTTTTCCTTCTCTTGGAGTGATGTCCGCTAACTCCGTGTAGTCGTTTTTACTATGGGTAAGGCAAGGATGGTGACGTATTATGTTCTTACTCTGTTACCACATTTAAATAGATCTCTTTATAAGATCAGTATTATTTTCCATCTGGTGGCAAATGAAGAATACAATTTGCCCCCCCTTCCTTTTCTAAAGTTTGACTAAGGGATGAAAGTAAACAATATTATTATTTATTTATTTATTAGGGACAAAAAACAGTTATATATTACAGTAATAAACTTATTATACTGATATAATTAAAATAACGTATATATAACCAGCACCTCTGTCCACGGCTTAACAAAAAATAGTGGTACAAAAAAAAAAACTACACGGAGCAACACGGACTATTTGCTCCGAAAATGAAACAAAGAAACAAAACTTAAAAAAAACCTTAAAGCTAAGATAAAAAAGGAACAATAAAGAAATATTTAGAAAAAAATAATAAGTTAATTAAAGTTAAAAAAAGATAAATAAGGAAACGAAATTTAATAATTATCCTTCAGTGCAAGATTAACTTTTTTTTTAAATTGTAGATGGGACTCAGCAAAAATATCAATAGCTGAGAAGTTTGTGTTATAAGTTTCGATTAGACGGCGTAGAGGCGCCCGCACACCGGCATTGGTTCTGCACTTAACGGTATGAAACAAACGCGGTGCTCGCGCAGCCCTACGCTTTGTTCTAGGTACTATATAACAAAGTTTGCCTGTAAGGTCAATACAATCATAATTATTATTGCAGAGGCCACGCAATACCATAATGCTCAACAATGTGCGCCTGGATTCTAAGCTTAGAATATCATACTTTCTTAAGAGTTCTGCATACGGTAGTCTATTCTGAAAACATTTATAATGTAATGTGCGTAAAAATTTCTTCTGTACCATTTCTATGTGGTGTGCATATTTAGCATAGAAAGGATTCCAAATTGAAACAGCGTATTCAAGTTGTGAGCGTATTAATGTTTTATATAAAAATAATAGAGTAGAAGGTTTTTTAAAATCGATAGAGGATCGCATTACGAAACCATACATCCGGAAGGCTTTACTAATAATATTATTTATGTGTATGTCAAGATGTAGTTCAGAATCTAGCGTAATACCAAGATCGCGTACAAAGCTAACTGATTCTAAAATAACGCCATTTAGGCAATAATTAAAGTTCTGCCGGGTCTTATTTTTAGTAAAAGAGATTGAATTACATTTGGAAATATTGAGTTGAAGCTTATTGTGCAGGCAGTATTCCGAAAATCTATTCAGATCCTCTTGAAGTAAAAAGCAATCCTGTATACTTTGGCAAGATCTGAAAATTTTAATATCGTCTGCGTACATTAAGAATTTTGAATTAAGAAAACAAGATTTGACATTATTGATAAAGATGATAAACAAAAGAGGGCCTAAAACCGAGCCTTGAGGTACACCAGACTCTACAAAAAAGCAGTCAGACTCAAAACCATTGACCACAATGACTTGAGTTCTCTTGTGGATATAGGATGCAAACCATCTCAGCAAACTGCCTCTGATGCCGTTGAATGCTATCCTGTCCAAAAGAAGTAAAAGAAGAAGTTTAATATAAAAGAAGTTTAATAGTGGTAGGACCACACTGTCGACAATTATCTGTCTACAGCCGCGGGCCGGTCCGTCCGGGGCAGTACCACGCTCTCGTAGAAAATCGACGTCTGAGTAGTAGCAATTTGTTACTGCGCTTCGTTCGGTGAGCGAGAGAGCCGGAAGCCCAACTTTCTGAGGGTGTTTGCGTGTGGAGGGTTTTGATGCCTTTAGTATCACCGAGCCTCAATGCACGCATTCACACTCCCTTCACTTTCTTCGCGGTAGGCAGCGGCCTTGTAAAGGTCCATGAGCGGCAGCAACACTTATCATCAGGTGTACTGTTTGCTCGTTTGCCACTGCTTGCAATAAAAAAAAAAAAGAAGACGTACCTCTTGGATGAAAACTCCTGCCAACTGATCAGACGATCATTCTAGTATAGTCGATCAATTTCCCATACAATGTGGAGAATATGTAGGCCTCTTATTAGTGTAGTATATAGCTTGTGAAAGAGAAAATGGATATAAGCATAGCTTTTTTTTGTTACAGAAACCAGCGACGCCAGATCCTTCCACTTTAATCTGGACAAAATGACAATAGATAACCTTATGACGACAATAACCAGGCAAATGGAACTGGCGAAATATTTAGCAGCATGTGAAGCAAGTGGTAGATTGACTGAGAAAGTTCTGAACGAAGCTATACCTATTCAGGGTAACAGAAAAGATTCGGATAGTTCTGACTTCAGGCCGTTGACTCTCTTCGGGTCTAATACGGATAAAATAAGGCTTGTCGCGGTCGTGCTTGCTAGTGGGCCTACCATCGAAGTTGGCTTTGAACTTGCGTTTAAGTAAGTGCTTTAATTTTGCTTCCATGTGACAGTAAGAATACAATTCACCACCTCATCATCATTTCAGCTCATATACGTCCCACTGTTGGGCTCGAGCCTCCTCCACAATAGGAAAAAAATCAATCTTACTGGTAAAATGTATTTTTATTTCTACTTCTTTACCATGTTGATCAGACAGGTTGGTATAGGGTTTTAAATCAACTTCTCCTTCTCTTGGACAGATGTTATATGCATATTATATCCCTTAGTCGTCTTCGACATCCACGGGCAAGATAGGGAGTGGTGGATTGTATTCTTATTCCATCACTACACGGATGACTTAAAATTATTGGACACAATTACACCTAGGTTCTGAACAATAATTTGTGAATTGCACAATGTTATTGTCCTGAATAGACGTCGAATCGACGACAGTTGGCACGATAGATCGGTATCGTAACTGTGCCATCTGTGCAGTATGAATTGTATGTAATAATATAAATCTTGTATTAATATTTGCAGAATCATAATGGAGCATAAGTTGGACTCCATGAATATTTATATTCACGTCGCTCGTTTTTTGGTGCATGCCGATAGATTTATGGAAGTGAAGACATTGGCTAAATGTATACGGGCATCAAAGGAAACTGCCGCGAGGTACTTACGATACAGTTATTATTTTTGCGTTCATACGTAAGCGGTTATCGTTACCACATATGTTCTTATTTACCATCAGATGGAATGCTAAAACTAATCTATTTTAGATAGAACTAGCAATCCGCTTAACATCGGTTTCAGTCGCCTTATTCCCGCATTGTAAATCTCCAATATCTTCTCAAATGTTACGATACGCGACCGCAGTCTATGAGGCCTCGGGTTCGATTCCTGGACCGGGCAAAATTTTATAAGAGTTTCTTGAGAGGAAAAATAGCCTAAGTCACTCCCTATATAGACCTGATAGTAAAATATTATTAAAATCCATCCAGCCGTTTGGAAGATTATCCGGAGCAAACAGACACAAAAAATTTTAAAGTGGTTTTTAGGCATTTTAGTTATTTGTGTAGATTAAGAAATATTCGATTTGTATATAGTGTAACTACATACGCACGCCATAACTAATGTGACCATATTTTTATGTCAAAACGGGTTATTTTTGACGTGACAACATTTAGTAAATCGATGAATGCTGGCTGCCTGCACGAAAAAGTGTCCCGTTACACTCATTGTTTTATTATTAAGTAGTATGCGATTCAGCTGTACTAAAGCGCCATCTATCGATGCGAAAGGATTTCAAATATATTCATTTAGTACAATGCGATTCAGCTAAACTGAACAGCGCCATCTATCGAGACTTAAGGTAATTGCCGACCCGATTTAATTTCAATAGCTTATAACAATGGATACTGGTTACGCTGATTCAATTTTATTCATAAAAAGTATGCAGTAATTTCATCAATGTTTTGTTATGACGTTGTCACGTTAAACTATCGTCCGTAAACCGACTTTACAGACAAACGTGTTTTTTTTGTGTCAGAACGGGACACTTGCAGAACTAGGTCTATCTACTATATCCCTTAGTTGTCTTTTACGACATCCACGTGTAAGTTAGGGAGTGGTGAATTGTATTCTTATTCCTTCACCACATGGAAACGGGCACGGCCAATACTTATACTTAATTGTTTTTAAAAGATAGGGCCGAATATAATGTTTTGTGTATTTCCAGTTTAATGAGCGATCAAGTACTGGAGTCTGGTGTGAGCGCGGTGGTTGCACGATGCGAGTCACGTGGTCAACTGTATGATGAACAAGCCGAGATACTTATAGCCGATATACACAGTGTCACTATAAAGGTAACCTATCGTTTTTTTTTTTTCTTTTGGGCGGCAATGGTCTAATGACACGCCGTCCGTTGCGTCCGGGGGTGACGAAGGGGCGACGTATTGCTGCATAACCCATGGTATTCACTCCCCTCCGCAATTAATTGGACCGATCACTGGTACCAAGTCCTTGATGTTCAACTTTCGGGTGAATTCACTCTCACATAGAATGACAGACTATTCTCCGGTCCAGGTCACCCGCGGCCTCGGCTAGGGCGGCATCTGGCGCAAGGTAGCCTATCATAATTATATCATCATTTCAGTCCAAAAACCTCACTGCTGAACCTGTTCCTCTTACACAGCAGGAGGGAAATTGAGACCGATCCCGCGTCGATCAGACCGGCTAGTATAGGGATTTTATTTCTAGTTTTCGTTCTGTTGCATATATGTTGTATAAATTATTATATCCCCAAGTTGTCTTTTATGACACCCACATACAAGAAAAGGGGTGGTAAATTGTATTCTTTATTTCTTACTCTCAACATCAGACATATTATTTTTTTAGCTAAACAATTCCCCAGATGCATCAAGAATAGATAGCATTGTTAACTGCAATCTATTATTTTTTTCTATTTTTAACATTCAAAGGCCCTTTCTTATACATATGAATTATCGTAAAACATGAGCTTTTGGTGTATCCGGACTTCATATTGCTTCTCAGATGTGCCCGACGATATAACCCAATAATCCTTGCCGGACTCGAAAATCAAAACTAGAATAAGATTACATTTTACAGTTATAATATACAGTATGTATCGGGTAATGGGCCAACTTGTCAAACGAGAGGTAGGCAATGGTGGTAGGAAGCCATGACAAAAAATTTGAAAAAAAAAAATCCGATCGTTAATGAATTAGAGACATGTAAAGTTTTCAATTTTGTCATCGCTTTTTCGTGTAAATCGGATTGAAATGTATAAAGTCAATAATACTTAATCTGCAACATATTCGTACTTTGTTAAATGTTCATTAGAAATTGAATAAATCAATGATTACGTTCGCATAAGCAAGACAAACTTGGCTTAAAACAGCAAATTTTCAAATTCAAATATCATTTATTATGCATAGACCCCGAGAGGGCACTTACATATTGTCAATTTTACAAAATAAAATTAAATTATCCAATAAAAATAAACTACCACCGGATCGGAACGCGACCGCTACTAAGAAGATCCGGCAAAAAACTCAGCGGGCTTGTCTATTATTTTATTTTTTTTTTTCTTCTTACTAGATATAAATTTGTATACATGTTTTGTAAGACCTAGCTCCAGTGTGATGCCCTTCGAACTGCAAGATACTTAATATAATTCAAATGATTATGGCTGGACCAGATTCCACAAGCGGCACCCGATCACGAGTTAACTACTAGTGCAGCCATCACTCCCCTCAACCACTATGGAGGGAAGGAAGAGACCCGCTCCACGCAGCTACCGCAAGTAGATCCTTCAGTGAGCATGACCAAGACCATATGTTACAAACATGTTACAAACGACGAAAATGCAAAATTTCGTTAGGCAAAACACGCTACGCTTTACAATATTAGAGTTATTAAAAAAGAGTTTATTTAAAATAACAAGGAAATTGCATAATGAGGAGCTGCTCACAACCAATTAGTATTATCATCTACATAATCCGAGATTTTATAATAAGCTTTCTTACAAAGTCTATTCTTGATAGCTTTTTTAAACTTTCTTGTTGGCAGGTCTCGGATATCTTTAGGTAATCTATTGTAGAAACGTATACATTGCCCCATGAATGATTTGCTAATTTTTTGGAGACGAGTAGTATGTACAACTAGTTTGCTGCTGTAGTATGTACAACTAGTCAGCTGATCGGCCGATGACCGTTGACGAGTCGCCTTTGTACCTACGTTACCATTGAAGCGTGCGCGCAAATCATACCTATTTATACTGTCGAAGCTTTACATGCCTAAATGTATCCTGTCTGTACATTCCTACATAACACGTAACATTTAAGGCATAGACTCATAGACACACATTTTTGAAATCACTATAACTCTTATGTTATATTGTTTTTTGTGTAATATACATTCTAATTATGATGTATGACCGTTAAACTACAACGTACTCGAACAGTTGCCCCATAATCTGATACACCCTGTATAATAAGATATGACTGCACAAGTGGCGTAGTGTATAATAAGTCGATACAGTTATAATATTTATAACACAATTTGACTGTATAAATGACGTAGTAGTTAAGATATCGACCTACTGTGTCATTGTTATGGGTTCGAGTCCCACAAGGGCAATACTTTATGCTCTTGCATACGAAGGAAGAAAGGCAAACTTGAAACAAAACCAATACCAGTATATCTGACCAGCATGGTATAGTAGGTCAATTTGCCTCCTACTGAAAAGTTTTGAGCCCTTTATTTTTCTTTTGTTAGACGCAGATGGGTGTGATAACCCAGGTTTGAGCCCAGCAGTGGAATGTTTATAAGCTGAGACAACGAATTGTATTCTTACTCTGTTACCACACGAAAAATTCATTATTATTACATCAATAAATTGTTTTTACAGATATCGTGCTACTTGGTATGCCGTAACGTGAGTAGCGCATATATATTGGCCGCTCGCAATGATCGAACCAACGATTTGCGACGCGTCTTGCAGGAAGCCGAGCGAATTGGCAACGATCAAGTCCGAAACGCTTGTTTAAAACGCCTCACTTCCAAAAATGTAGTCTAATACAACAACTTCGTATGTATTCTTGAAATGCATTGTTCAAAAGTTTTGTTTCAATAATAGGCTTTGATCAACTATTCTATAAATCCACTGTCGTTATCTAAAACTATGGCAATTACATACTCAGTAAAAATCTAAGTTTTTTTGCTCGATGAAACTACACCTTATTCATATCGATGGTCTACACAGTTTCAGTCGGCTTGTGACGGTGTTTGAGTTACTTACAATGTAATAATGCAATAGATACATAAATACCATGTTATTACGTCATGAAACTGAAAAGCGCGGCAAAAAATTTAAGGTTATTAGTAATTTATTACTTTTGTATTTTAATTGGTATCTATTTGTCATTATAAAATTAATACCATCCAAAAATATTAGATACTAGCAACCCGCCCTCGCTTCGCTTCGGTTTCAGTCACTTAAACCCGCGTAGTTCCTGTTCCCGTGGGAATACCGGGATAAAATGTAGCCTATGTTATCTATATACTATATAGGCACATAGGCTATATATATAGCCTATGTGCCTCCCTGATATTATAGCTTTCCATTGGTGAAAGAATTTTTGAAATCGGTTCAGTGGTTTAAGTGTGAAAGCGTTACAAACAAACAAACATCCTTACTTTCGCATTTATAATATTAGTATGGATGGAAATATTACTATCATTATTGATTGAAACCACAAATCACACGAATGCTCATTTTGCATTTATAAATAAATGAGAAACTCAAGCGATCTTTACGAAATTTTGCATACACACGTTTTCAAGAGTACAGAAAGTTAGGTTCCTTTCATTCAGAAAAAAGTAGTTCCCGTAGAACATGTCATGTGCTTCTTTAAACGAGGTTTAAGAAGAGTATTTTCTACACGGTAGGTAACGGCCTGGCTGTGCCTCTGGTGTGTGCTGCTTGCTCGTTTGCCACCGTTGGCAATTAAAAAAAAAAACAAAAACAACTTTTAGGTGTCATCGTCGCGCGTCCGAAGACTTGGCACACTTAAATGAATAAACTAAATAATTGAATTATATCATTATCGAGTTGCGCTGTAGTAGGAGAGAAATAAAGAAATATTTGATACTTCAATCATTGATGTAACAAAAAACCCAAGATGCACAGTCCCCAACAAAACTAACACACTAAAGTGTCCTCAAGTATGCATAGGTAGTTACAGACATATTTATATTATAATTATAAAAATAGTTTTTATAAATTCAACTTTAAGAAGCATGATTTAAAGTTGAATTTATAACAGCAGTGTACAAAAGCAATAAAATTTTATGACCGTAGTTCGCCAATTGAGCAAGGCATGAATGGTCACGGTATTATTCGACTAAAATAAAAGGCGATAGTAATGTTTAAAATTCTACATTGAAAATGATTCCATTGACATTTGTCGTATTATTCTTGCACCGTTGAGTGTAATTTTGAAACAAAAAATCTAAATCACCATTTTCCACCCGATATTTAGTCAAATAATAAAAACAAATCAATGAACTGTTTAACTTACTGGAAGTTCGAAATCCCATCCTTTTTGAACGTTTTTGACGTATTATTTTTACATTTGTTCAATGAACACTTCGCCATTTCTAACGTTCATACAATAACGCGGTCGACACAAGACTACTTGAAAATAATGCTAAATTCTTGTTGTAGCTCTCTTTTTATGGGGACGTTTTGAGACGCTGTTTGTGTATCTTGGGTTTTTGTTACATCAATGACTTCAATACTAAAATTGAGTATAAAATTAAAGTATACAGAGATACAAAAATTTAACTTGTATAGATTTTTGTTAGACGTTTGTTTATAAACAACACGCTAATTATGTGGTTGCGTAACTGACTTGTATTGCTCTCTCTGTCTAATTATTAAAATTGAAGTGTTTGTAACTAATTCAATATGAAAATAAATATGTTGCTTTTTTAAATCGATATAGTTTAGTCTATGTTACATGTACATATATGATATTAAAAATCCCAATTATTAACAAAGGTGTAGTGAAAAATCGTACACGTTGTCTGCAAGTATGCAAGTATGACTAACTTTAATAAGACGCTCACTTTCTGAGTAATTTTAATATGCTTACTTTAAAATCTGAAATTACCACTATTCTATTAAATAACACTGTAATAATATTGACTGTTGTTTTTACACTAAATAAATATGGCGTTTAATTATTAGAGCAGTTATCCTATAAATAATTATGGAAAATATATAAAAAATTGCGGTTGTAATAGTTTATTAGAGATAACGTAAAATAATCATAACTGCTGTGAATGCTTGCCAAAAATTTTCAGTTTTTAATATTTTCATGATGTTTATTATATATTAGAGAAAGAAAATCATGAATTTATTATGACATACTCAATTTGACTGATTAGTACATCTTAATATTGTAATTTTATTTGAATGAAATCTTTAGTAGGTATATATATATATATATACCTACTAAAGATTTCATGTATGTATATACATAAAATGCTTTATTACATGTTTTCCATATTGATATTGAAATACAGTAATACCCCGGACTTACGCAATAGATGGGACCTAGCGATAATCGCGTAAGTCGAATTCACGTAAGTCGGGGGTTTAATTTTATTTAAATATGTACAAAAAAATGATTATTTGGAACTTGTTCAAAGGAGTTTTAAATAATGTTATTAATTAAATATTAAAAGAAAAATAATTGACATTTTCTGTATAAAAAAAAAAAAAATCTAAGGTGGGAGTGCATAAATAAAAGCCGCGTATCTCCGAATACGCGTAAAACGGGGTAGCGTAAGTCGGGGTATTACTGTACCTTATAGCATACAATAAAAAGCTTTGTAAAATATTAATATTACATTATCTTTGTCTGACAACATTTAAAGAAGAGATCATTGATGTAACAAAAAACCCAAGATGCACAGTCCCCAACAAAACTAACACACTAAAGTGTCCTCAAGTATGCATAGGTAGTTACAGACATATTTATATTATAATTATAAAAATATTTTTTATAAATTCAACTTTAAGAGGCACGATTTAAAGTTGAATTTATAAAAGCAGCGTACAAAAGCAATAAAATTTTATGACCGAAGTTTGCCAATTGAACAAGGCGTGAATGATCACGGTATTATTCGACTAAAATAAAAAGAGATAGTAATCCGTTGAGTGAAATTTTGAAACAAAAAATCTAAATCACCATATTCCACCCGATATTTAGTCAAATAAACAATAAAAACAAATCAATGAACTGTTTAACTACGAAAGCGAAAGTACGAAATCCCATCTTTTTTTAACGTTTTGACGTATTATTTTTACAATTGTTCAATGAACACTTCGCCATTTTCTAACGTTCATACAATAACGCGGTCGACACAAGACTACTTGAAAAGAATGCTAAATTCTTGTTGTAGCTCTCTTTTTATGGGGACGTTTTTGAGACGCTGTTTGTGTATCTTGGGTTTTTGTTACATCAATGGAAGAGATATATTGGATTAAGAATAAAATATGTTTAATTAACATCTGTGATGAATCAAACACTTTAGTGATATTCACTTATGATAATAATAAAATAACTGTCATCAATGGTGCTATTAAAATAAATGTCTCAAAAATAGTGAAGATTTAAGAGTTGCTTGATTTTAAACGGCTCCAACAGTTTCTTCTGTTCTTTGGGGGCCATCCATTAATCATGTGAGGCTTGAAACTCTAACAAAAATCACTATAGTAAGATATCATGTGTATTTTTACGGAAAATGTACATTTAATATGTTCATGTACTAGAACAATATATACAGGTGACTGGTAAAAGATTGTACATATTGAAGGAAACGATAGATAATGGTCACATGTAACCAATAAAAATGTAAAAAGAAAAGAATATTAATTAAAAACATAGTAAACATCAACAATGTTAGTGTCGCAAGACGCCCAAAAATATGCTCACCTATAGACTAGAGATATCGGATCGTATTCGAGCTTAGTGCACAGATGGCGTAGTGGTTAAGATAGCGACTTGCAACGCCGGTATCGGTGGTTCGAATCCTCCACGCGGGAAAACATTTTGTGTGATCTACAACTTGTTGTTCTAAGTCTGGATGTAATTTGTGTCCGTTAATTATTATTGTTTGTAAAGTTCCCAGCAATACAAGGATTATTTCCTTAGTGCATGGTGTTGTCTTAAAATTATTATTATAAATTATTATAGTCATTGATAAAGGTATCAGTCACTTTTCCTTCATACTTTGATCCTGGCTTAGGACAGGCAAAAATACCTAGATAATAATAAACGTTCGTAACTGAATTTTTCAAAATAAATTCTTAATTTCTAATGTACTTAGATTAGAGGCAGTTGGTATAAATAAGGAGGCACCTTGGTGTTTCTGGCGTATTAAAAAAAGTGGAATAATACCTATGTACAGTGATTAAATAATAAATCTATTTACAAATTACAATTACGCTAATCCCAGCAATCAAAATTAACAAAATAGTTGCTTACCTCTTCGCGTACGTAAATGATCAACTTTAGTTACTAACATAGTTAATTCACGACGATTTAGTGAATATGAAATTAAAAATTCATATCACTATTCTATCACTTTTTACAAATACGGTTAAAAAAAGCGCGGGCAATCAAATAACTCGTAAGTTAACTGTCAGTTAATAAATACGGAAATGCAAAATGGCCAAATCGGCGCGCGCGCTTTGACAAATACAGACGAACGAGGGGGACACGTGCGGGAGTAGGGGTACTAGTTTTATTAGCACTTGTCAAGGTCACGCACTCGCGTGCCGATTTTACTGCTAGAATTATTAAAAGTAGGTATAGGGATAATGCTATTAATCTACAAACAACCGTATGTTATGTTGGTTGTTTGTACGACGTCCAGCGTGGCGAGAGCACCTGTCTAAAACAATACTTACAACATACCTTTCTTTTTATATTTGGGATCCTATAGACCGATAACACAATAACACATTTACGTTGACTCTCACTTGATGCTTTTACGTTAAACAGTAATCACTGGCAAAACTCGCGGGACATAGTCCATTCGCTAAAGTCTACACGTTGAAATTGACATCCATGTTTCCTGCCAAGTTTTGAAATGTGCCGAATAGTTTTGTGACGTAGATATGTACGTTAAAACTTCGAGTGGCTTCTCTTGTGCTAGCTTGCAGTTCCTCTTGGAAGTACTGCAAGATATGTCCTTCATGGCTTACTGGAAAAGCGGTTTCAGCCACGTCCTTGAGGGTGACGCAGAATATGAAATGGGCCATAGTTAAGCAACCGTCTGCAGTATTATAGCATTATCAGCACAAGATGCCATCAACCACTACATCGAAAATTGTTATTTACATAATATCAAAAAATAATAAACGTGCATAAAAGACAATCCGACGAACGGAGCTACGCAAGGATTAGAAACACACTAGTACGATTAGGCCATCGCGGTCCGCGGAGAACTAAATGAATTTTAGAATTTTTTGAAGGATTCGCGTATGAGGGATGAGTAGGGATAGCCGCTCTGCGGTTTCATTGGCCCGAGACGCCCTTGTCGGCATATCACCCAATAACTAGTTCAATGTAGTTGTTACGTACATTTTTAGTGCAAGTGCGTTAACCTAATACATAGATAGATATATCTATAGGTAGGTATATTATCATCTGTGTCGAGGACTAAATATTTTTATAAGATAAATAGTTCAAAATTTAAGTACTATTTTTTTTTATATATTTGGTATCAGAATCGAGTATTGAGTAGCCTCCTTCAATATGTACAATCTTTTACCAGTCACCCTGTATACAGGTGTATCAGGTTATGGGACAACTGTTCGAGTATGTTGTAGTTTAACGGTCATAGATCGTAATTAGAATGTACATTACACAAAAAACAATATAACATAAAAATTATAGTGATTTCAATAAAATGTGTCTAAGAGTCTATGTCTTAAATGTTACGTATTATGTAGGCATGTACAGATAGAATACATGTAGGCATGTAAAGCTTCGACAGTATAATTTCATTCATTTATACCTAGAATTGCGCAAACGCTTCAATGACATGTAGGTACAACGGCAAGCGGTCAACGGCCGATCAGCTGTTTTAAAGCAAAGTTTGTCTTGTTTATGTGAACGTAATCATTGATTTATTCAATTTCTAATGAATATTTAACAAAGTATGAATATGTTGCGTATTAAGTATCATTGACTTTATACATTTCAATCAGATTTACACGAAAAAGCGATGGCAAAATTGAAAACTTTACATGTCTCTAATTTCTTAATGAATCGATATTTTTCGTTCAAATTTTTTTTATGGGTTCTTGCCACCATTGCCTAGCTCCCTTTTGACCAGTTGCCCCATAACCTGATACACCCTGTATATATTTTTTGCATGATTACAACCATTCCTTTGATGTTATTTTTATGACCGTCAAAAACAGTCTGCAAGCTTTCTATCTAGACATTTTTATCATGGCCCTTAATTTCAGAATAGAATCTTATTAAACTTTTTGTCTATATTTAATAATAATATTCTAAGAATTTTAAAATTATGTATTTGTAAATATCTAAAAATACAAGTGTTTTTTTTTGTCTTTTATCTCAAACCTTACCACATATCACCAACTAGGTTAACATTTTAAAAAACATTATGTGATTAATGGATGGCCCCTTGCTAAATTAATCAATCAATTTTAATGTCACATACTTTAACAACTGTATAAAATCAGAATATAAATGACATAATAATAAAATAGTAGATTAACAGGAACTGAGTATTTCGAGGTCAGTAAACAAACATAATATAAAAAAATATTGCTATTTAAAATATAATATAGTATAGTATATTGGTATATATAGCTCTAAGTTATTTTAACCCTTGCTTTTGTAATTTACTTGATTGTTATATAAATAGAATCCAGTATTATTTTACTAACAAAGCAGAATGAAAATATAAATATGAAAGCAAATTGTACATAGCAAAAAGTATATTTTGATATAAGAACGACTATATAAAAGTGTGTTGATGAATATAAATATGTTGAATTTACTGTATTATAAAAAAAATGTATTGGTCTCACAATGTGATATAATTAACTGTTAACTTTCAATTCATTTATGTTCAAATAAAGGTTTATTAAAGTAAGGAGTTTTTATTTCAGCATTTACACCTATGGAATTAGTCACCAGAAAACACCCTACTTGTACACAGCATTATTGTAATCAGGAAGTGGCATATTCGAAGTAATTTTTATTGTAGATAGATAAAGACCATCCTCTCAGAATCGGGTCTAGGTATTTGAATCGCACCGTTAGTGGTTTAACCTTTTGGTTGGTAGTGGTTTTTCATCATTAAAACTTAAAAAATACAAATTATTGTATATTTTAAAGTAAAGTCAAAACAATATATCAGTATTCTGAATTTGCATCATGTAGGAAAATAGCATAGAATGTTGAGCAACAATATTTTTAAGAGGCCGACATTTAGACCAGGTTTTTGTGGCGAAAGTCATCGATGGTAAAACATCGATCGATGGTAGTTATAGGACTTTGTTTTTTAAACATTATGGAATATTAGATGAGAAGATCCTCTTTAGTTTGCCGAATGTTACCAAGCCGAGTCGGATCCATCAACTGAGCTCTTTCTCTAAATTGGATCTACCCGACTGAACTGTATATCCTAGGTAAACTTGTGATTGATCATTAAATCACCTTGCCAACTAGGATCGGCAATGGAAGAAATACTTTCTATGTTCATTTGTAAACCCCCCAGTTCGGATAGAAATATATTCTGCATTTTATATCCCTTAGTCGACTTTTATGGTATTCACCAGCAAGAAAGCAGGTGATGAATCGAATTCCTACTCTATCACAATGCATAATGATTAGTCAATACTGTTTAAATAATTATTTAATCATTTATGTATTTGCAATAAACTCTTTAATTCAAATATATACACACATTACATATTCCAAACTAGTAATGATTCAAGGGTGGGTAGTTAAAGCTAAGCTTGTTTCTTCTTTGTGCTTAAGCATTTATTTTAGCATCACAAACCAAACAGTAAGTTTGTGAAAATAAATCATTGATGTTACGAAACTTTAAAAACAAAGACTTTAAATCACTAGATAAACAATACTATTAATATCATTGCAGCCCACATATGTCCCACTGTTGGGATCGAGCCTACTCCACAATGAGAGGGATTTTGACCTACTACACTATGCTGGCATAGGGTTTTATTACGAGTTTTCCTTCTCTTGCACAGATGTTGAGTGCATATCCCATAGTCGTCTTTTACTATATCCACAGGCAAGATAGGGAGTGGTGAATTGTATTCTTACTCTGTCACCACACGGATGGCTATTAATACATTTAGGTAAAAATTAATAGTGTTCATGTACTGTGAAATTCGAGTAAATGTTAAAAGGTAAAGTTATAAAATTATTTGAATAAAATGAAATTACATTGCTGTATAATTTATTATGTAGCTGTAACATAAGTATAAAAATTTGACGTTGGACAGATGGTCAATAACCTGACTGCGCCTGCATCACTAGCAATGGCAGGCAAGACTCCAACTCTTCAAATCTCACAGAGAGAAGAGCACACTTCAATGGACCTCAGCCTACAAGCTAGGGCATCACGGTGGTTCACTTATATTCACATTTAGTTCACATGTATATTGCGCACTATATTTTCAGTCTTGACACATTGTCACAAGCTGCAAAGTAAAATTACTGTGTAGCCATGGCTTTCTTCTTCGGTTTTTTCAAACGTTTTAACCCATTTACACTTGTCTTTAATAAATTGGAATAGGCAGTACTAAATTTCTCCACTTCTTTCTGCTCTACAACTGTTGAAATTTTTTTATTTGCTGATTGGGCTCTAATCAAACATTTGTATTCAGGGTTCTTAACTGCGGGAGTTCCGTCCCGAGGATGTGGCTTCGTCCGGCCATCATCTAAAAATAAAATCGGGTATTAAAATATTTATGTGATATTTAAAATCTAAATGTAATGCAATTTCAACTTACATCTTTTCATTGTCATAGTGATCGATCCGGAGTTGCGAGCCTTTTGGAACAATTTATTAAGTTCGTTGAGAAACTGAAAATCATTAGAATATATGTAATTACTACAAGCATTGATGAAACATAAAAGTTATCTCGACAACAGTGAATTATTATTCTCACCTCATCGTTACCCAATAAAACCATATTTGGAGCTTATTTCTTTAATATTTTATTACAATAACAGTTATAGTGAACAAATGAATTAACAACTGATATTCAAACCACTCATTTTAGAAATAAATTACGTTATTTGAGCATTTCTTATGCACACAGTACTTCCAGAAGTTCTAGACTTCGACAATAGCATGCATATTTCATGACACGTTGTCAAAATATTTTTGACGGCCGCTATCAATATTGCCAGCTCGTATATTGTTGCGAAACGCTAAATGTAAAATCAAGTAGCTATGAAAAAACAAATTTGTGTTACTAACAGAATAACATAGCCGAAACATATGAAATTAAAGGCGCTTAGTGGCGTAAAAATTGATTAACTAGGTGAGTCTAGGTATAACCCTCACCAATAAAGAAACGAATCATAAATGGTAGCGTTAATCATACCCTCTTCCCCGTACGTTGTCTGTCTTTACTTATATGTGTCGGTATACTACACAAATAAATAATCAAATGAACGCGTTAAACGCCACGGGGGTCACCATGTGGGTCCCACAAATGTAGTAGATGGAGCCAGGATAAAATTGCTTGATTCTAAAATTTTAATGACAATTTTTGATGTGAAACATTTACAGGCAAGGATAAACCTAATTGATGGCGTGGCGCTAACGCCACGCTTTGATATGTACATTTGTGTAACGAAACCATAAACTGTTTTAGAATTTAGTACAACGCCATATAGTGAGCTCAAAATAAATTATTAACCTAAACACATACCTATAGTGTATAGTAATGAAAATAAATGCTTATTGAATAAAAATAGTTTTCTGAAAAAAAAAATGTAATATTTTATTAGTACTTTATGCCATATTAGTTGCTGTCGTAATCGGTTCTTTTATGCATATATCCTTGTACAAAATAATTTCGATGTTTCCAATCTGCTAGACGTTCTGAGAGACGGCTTTCTTTTTTGGTCTATTTATGAATTGTAATAATACGCAGGGATTCTTTTTTTCTTTTTTTTTATCAGAAACTGATTTATTTATAATCCAGCTAAACTGTTATATTTAAAAGTGAGAATAATAGTTATCACAACATTATTACATTATTTGGAAAGAAAAGTTTGAAGGGCCAGTCCTGTGTGGAGGCGACGTATAAGTCGCTTTACATATTAACTTCAAATATTACTATCCTAGAGTTTACGGCGGGCGATTAGACAGGTACCCAGTTAACGCTTACAGTACCATTATAGAGGTTGCCAGATAACGACTACTGCCTCCATGCCAATACGTTAGAGACCTGTATTTTGAGGCCCTAAAATTATATAAATTAAGTGATTTATAAACAGCGTAATTTAAAATTAGCTTTCGCCCGCGACTTCGTCTGCGTAGACAGTATTTGTGACAAAAGCAATCACAGTGCAGGGTCCTAAAGGTGCATCGTGTTGCTAGGTAATGTAGGAAAGCTACTGGTTGCCCGTGAATCTAAGGCGGCTGGTGACACACAATTTAAAAAGCTTCAGTATCCAGTACATGAATAGACAGTAAACTTTGTATGAACACCATTATTATGTGGTGTCCCGTAGGGGTCGGTCTTGGGGCCTACCCTGCGGGACATTGACGACGGCTGGACGGTTTGCCATATATTGTTTCACTCTGCTTGTCACTGCTCATCATCTCAGGCCAGCTCATAGGGGCCAGAGATCTTTCAGTGCCCTTCTGCGCTTGTTGCGTCGCCTGCGAAATAGAAGGTTGGTGGTGCCTTTTTGCATACATCACCTCCTCATAGCATGATGCGGCAGCATTCCATCTGCTGTCACTGCGAGCTACGACTTGTACAATATCCGGCAACGAGAGGTAATCCAAACCAATTTTCCTAATGAGTCCATGGCGCTGCTTTGCCCATGCCGGGCACTCCACCAGCATATGCATAGCCATGTCATCAGGACAGTGTTTGCAGTTATAGCAATGGGTCAAGTCTTCCTGGCCCATACAACACAGGTAGCTTTAGAATCAACTATGTCCTGAAAGTATGGGTATCAGCCGGTTGGTGAGGGTGCCATGACGTCTCTCCAGCCACACATCCGTGACGGGATTTACCACCGTTATCACAGTGCTCTGCGGTCAATCGCGCAAGTCGAGTCCTGCATTTCATCAATAAGTGATAAAGTCAGCGATAAAGTGACGCTTGAGTCCTAATATTAAAACTGCATCTAACAAAGTCCGTCCGGGGCGACAGAGGGGCGTAAGAGGTTTTTAGCGGGAATCTGAAGTGTCATGTGGTGTTCTTGTATTATATTCAATATCTTAGTGTTTTAAGGTGTTATATTAAATAATTTTGATGGCATTTTATGTAATATATAGTGGCAAAACTGCTGAGGTGTAGTGAATATGATATAAAATTGCTATACATACCTTTTTGTTTCCACCAAAATTCTCAGAACCCTTAACAGTGGCCATTACACTGTTGTGGGCGACACTTTGACTTACTGACAGACTATTACTGACATGAAGAGACTGAGAACTTGAAAAGATAATTATAACTCGACACTGGCAAAAATGGCTCGTATTTGTAGCTGATTGCCAAGACGAAAAAGAAGAAGAAGAGGGGCGTAAGCACGCAACACCCGCAACCCACCCGAAAACCACGTCGCCTTCGTCGTTGGGCTGACCACCGGAGCAGGGTTACTTGTCATCAGTGGTCGGCATATATCTCTCTCTATGATAACAAACAACTTGATGTCAGAAGAATCGAGCGTACGTTGATGTTACGTTTTGTTTAACAAATAGTGTTGCGTTTTGGCAATTCGCAAGGGAATTTCAAAATAGCCACTTTTTGATAATTTAATTTCACTATTAAATAATGATAAATTTGAACAAGAATTGTATAAGTATGTTTTTAAGCCATAAAGATTCATAATAAAAACAATTTGTTCCTTTTTGAGTCACTGGCATACTCCCTATTAGTAGAGGCAGCAAAAATCAAATAGCCTATCGGCGAGGAAAGTGTCAATCCGCCGCTGGAAAATACTTATTACTATTGATGTGAAATATCTATAGGTGAGGGTAAACTTGGTCGTTGGCATAGCGTGAACAGGCCGTGACGACGCAACGCCACTCTATATGACGGAATATATGTACTACTAGCAATCCGCTCTCGCTTCGCTTCGGTTTTAGTAGTTTTACCCGCATAGTGCCCGTTCCTGTGGGAATACCGGGATAAAATATAGCCTAGTTTACTCCCTTATATTATACTTTTCCATTGGTGAAAGAATTTTTGAAATCGGTCCAGCCGTCATGAAGATTACCCGGAACAAACAAACAGACAGACAGACAAAAAAATTATAAAGTGATTTTTAGGCATATGTATAGTGCAAATAACCGTGTGAGCATGAAAAAAGCCTATTATTTTGACATTACAAACAGACACTCCAATTTTATTTATTGGTATAGATACGTAGTCGATACGTGGTAGAGTGTGAGACGTAGCTTACGCACAGAAGACGTAGCGAAACGATGCAACATCGTGTCGCTACGCCTGTGTGTAAGTGACTGTGCGGTGAATTAATTATGATTGTGTAATATTTCAAATAATAATATAAATTGTAATATTTTATTTGTACATTATGCCATATTAGTTCCTGCCATAATCTGTTCTTTTATACAAGTATATACAGGGTGTATCAGGTTATGGGACAACTGTTCGAGTATGTTGTAGTTTAACGGTCACAGATCGTAATTAGAATGTACATTACACAAAAAACAATATAACATAAAAGTTATGGTGATTTCAAAAAAATGTGTCTAAGAAAATTAAATGTTAAGTATTATGTAGGCGTGTACAGACAGAATACATGTAGGCATGTATAGCTTCAACAGTATAATTTCATTCATTCATACCTAGAATTGCGCAAACGTGTCAATGAGGGTAGGTAACAACGGCGAGCCGACAACGGTCATCGGCCGATCAGCTGTTTTAAAGCGAAGTTTGTCTTGCTTATGCGAACGTAATCATTGATTTATTCAATTTCTAATGAACATTTAATAAAGTATGAATATGTTTCGTATTAAGTATCATTGACTTTATACATTTCAATCGGATTTACACGAAAAAGCGATGACAAAATGAAAATTTTACATGTCTCTAATTCCTTAACGAATCGATATTTTTCGTTCAAATTTTTATCATGGATTCCTACTACCATTGCCTAGCTCCCTTTTGACCAGTTGTTCTATAACCTGGTACACCCTGTATACTTGTACAACATAATTTCGATGTTTCACATCTGTCATGTGTCCTCAGCGACTGCTCAGTTTTTTTTTGTTATCGTTTAAATTGATTTCATATATTTTCGTAAATTCTATAGAATTTTAATAATTTTAAGTGCTAAATTTATTGATCGAATGAAAAAGGAAAATCTAGTACACAATACTTGTATGGATTCTAATCTATACGAGTTAAGTTTTGTCGTTTGAAGAAAAAAACACAACTAGAACCTTATAGTACTTTTTATTGTTTTTCAAAGTATTCACTACGTAGCATAATACACTTTTCCATTCGCTCAAACCTTATAACATTTATTCCACTCTAAAGTGGGGGGTATTCAAAATGGCTGACTTGAAAGCGTCGACTGCTTGTTCACCGGACTGGAACCTTTGACCACGAAGACTTTTCTTAATTTTAGGAAACGTAAAGAAATCGTTAGGGTTTAGGTCACCGGTGTGGGCGGGGTCCTTGACCGTCCGTCTTAGGGCCCTTCTGTGGCGATCAGGGCCATACGGGGTTACCGCACGGTGGCGACAGAGGCAGCGTGCCTCCTGGCCGGAACTCCCCCGTGGGATCTGGAGGCGGAGATGCTCGCCGACATTTATCGGCGGGTGTCGGAGGCGGGTGTCTGCTGCACATGGACCTTTGCAATACCAGGGGCACAGCTAGGCCGCTGCCTACCGTGAAGGAAATACTATTCTTAAACCTCGTTTAAAGAAGGACATGTCATAGCGCTCGGGAAACACAGCAGCAGGTAGTTCATTCCAGAGCTTGCACGTACGTGGGAGAAATGATCGCTGGAAACGTACAGTTGAAGACCATAACGTTTCCAGGTGAAATGGATGAACCCTGCTACGATGTCGAGTGGTACGGTGTCAGGACCGTCGAGGCTCTCCGGCCGGTGCTGATGGAGTGGTTGGAGCGGACGCACGGGGTGCTTTCCTTCCGACTGGTGCAGGGGCTGACGGGGCACGGTTGCTTCGGGAAGTACCTGCACAAGATTGTCAGGAGGGAGAGCACACCGTCCTGCTACCACTGCAGTTGCGACGAGGACACGGCGCAGCACACGCTCGAGGAGTGTGCTGCATGGGAGGGGGATCACCGTGAACTCGTCGCAATTATCGGTGCCGACCTGGCGCTGCCGACCATCGCCAGGGAGATGCTCGTCAGCGTCAGGTACTGGGACGCGGTCGCCGCCTTCTGTAAGGCCATTATCTCACGGAAGGAGGCGGCGGATCGTGTGCGAGTAGAGCTCCTATTCGGCGACACGTTCCGCCGCCGGCGACTCGGGCGGCGCAGGCACGAGTATCTGCGCCTAATGCCGCCCTAGCCGAGGTCGCGGGTGATCGGACCAGGGCATTGTCCGTCACCCGCAGAGAGGCTGACCGCGCGACGGCGACCGACGTCCCAGGACGTCGAGAGGTGAGGTTACCCGAAAGGGTATTCCATCGGGCCGACCACTGACGACAAGTTACATCTGCTCCGGTGGTCGGCCCAACAACGAGGTGACGTGGGTACGGGTGGGTTATGGGCCCGCGCGCCGTCCTTTCATCGCCCCGGACGGACTGGACCGCGCGTGCGCTTACCATAGCCCACCCATTAAAAAAAAAAAAAAGGGTTTAGGTCAGGACTGTATGGAGGATGGTTAAGAATTTCTACTTTTTCCTACTTCAAATACTCAATCGTTTGACGAGCGCTCTGTGAGCTTGCGTTGTCGTGGTGCAGGATGATGCATTGCTTTGAGTTAAAGTTCGGCGATGACCTGTGGTAAACAAACTTGGTATACCACTCTGCGTTAACCGTTCTACGATCTTCAAGTGCAATAGTCGCAACGTGGCCGTTTTTTTCAACGAACGTGGCCACCATCTTCTTTGAAGTGCTTCGAGAACGAACAACTTTAGTCTGCTTTGGCTCGTCTTGAAAGACCCAGATTGTAGATTGTTGTTTGGAATCAGGATCGTAGGCATAGATCCAAGATTCGTCACCACTGATGATGTCGTAGACGTGATTTGACTTTCCTCGGTTGAACCTTTGCAGAGTTTTCTTACACCACCTGACGCGGGCCGCCTTGTGATCGTCGGAAAGCAGATGCGGTATCCAACGGCAAACTAGCTTTCTTACACCAAGCGCTTCATGCAAGATCTTCTGAATGGTTGTCCCTGAGATGCCTAATAGAGCCTCTATCTCACGATACATGACGACCTTCGAGAATTAGTTGTCTCACAGCAATGATGTTATCTTCAGTGAAGGCGGATTTTGGGCGTCCTTCGCGAGATTTGTCACTAACACTAGTATGTCCACGCTGAAATTCTAAATACCAGCGTTCGACAGTCCGCAGACATGGGGCTTCATCACTGAATACAGATGTCAGCTCTTCAAAACACTGAAGCCGTGTCAGGCCTCTTCTAAAGTTGTAGAAAATTATTGCACGAATATTTTCCTTAGAAAGAATCATTTTCATAGGTAACCT
Source organism: Lymantria dispar (assembly GCA_032191425.1). Lineage (NCBI taxonomy): Eukaryota > Metazoa > Arthropoda > Insecta > Lepidoptera > Erebidae > Lymantria > Lymantria dispar. Next base: position 16,629,663 of record CM063459.1, read on the forward strand.
GACAGATTCCAATCGATGCTGTGACTAAACAATAGCATTAATCCTAATACTTTCAACTGTTGTGAGATTCAAAATTTAAACACATTCGAATATAGAACACTTCCAAATTCAAAATTGCCAGGCAATATGGAAACGACAGAACTTAAAAGGCATGCCTATAGTCCATAAAATATAGGATGATCTCTGTGACAGTTGTCCCTAGTGCTATCACGCTTACCATAAAGTCCGTAGTTTTGTATCTATAAAACTCTACTTTTATAATTGTGATTTTCTATTATAATTAAAATACAATCAATGAAAATCTTTTTGAATTTATTTCAAACAAAAACTGTTTTTGAACTGTTTTAATAATTCAAAAGGAGTACAATCAAGGTCTAGGTAACTATTATCGTCATCACTGGAGCGTTCCTGCTAGAACATTTATCATTTTTTGTCAAATAGGGACAGTCGTTAGATCAATCGATCAACTACGACTGTTTTATAAATAAATATGTCTAGTTTATTGACAATAATGCGTATACAATATTATCATTTACTCTGAGACGAAAAGTAGTTTTTCAATTAATTTAATTTATGTATTTTATAATGTAACTGTCTGTTTTAATTGTAAAAAATGTATTGAAAGTTTTATATAGGTACTGTATTGGGTTTATTTCTTTTATGAATAATTTAATAAAGATCGGTTGTCGATTTACGTATATCGACTGTCCCGTCTCTTATTTTCAGTCCAGTATGACCTTGTACGTGCGTAAGCGTCATTTATGTATAAAATGTTTACTAGGTATTTCAGTACTTACGAAGTACATTTTAGGCATGAATAATAATATTTTTATATTTATAATATTGCAATTCAGTTGCAATAAAACTGGCACGAAAAGAATGAAAATATATTTGATACAAAATGAAATAGTAAACATGTCGCTCGTTCAAACTTACTTCGTTGGTTTCGTTGACATCTGTCACAGAGATCAAGCTATATTTTATGGACTATAGTATCTATACTTCTATACTAATAGAAAAAGTTGAAGAGTTTGTTTGTTTGAACGCGCTAATCTCAGGAACTACTGGAGAGATTTGAAATTTTTTTGTGTTAGATATCCCATTTATTAAGGAAGGCTATACATCATCAAGCTAAGACTAATAGGAGCGGAGCACCAATGAAGAATATTTCAAAATCAAGGGGACTTTTTGCCTTCCTTTGCGTACTAGTAAACGGTTAAATTTTCGCAAAAATCATGTGTGACAGATTCGTATTATTTAAAAATATTTTCACCTTCTACGTAAACAAAGTCACAGGTTAAAGTTAGCGTTAGCCCAAAGTAGCTTTTTTACGCGGACGAAGTCGTGGGCAGAAGCTAGTATCAAGATATGTGTTATCTGTAGTTGAGACAGCGTTATTTAAATTAGGATAGTTGAATGACCGAGCGGCACAGCAATACAATGTACAGGTACATGTACATTGTATTGCTGTGCCGCTAACCTAACTAGATATAGGTGCCTATTAGTTTTTGTAGTAATAACGTATTCCATTGATTGTTACGCCATCACAACTATACATTTATCATACTCTGTGGATAATGCGTCGTATTTGGACTATTTGGTTCGGTCAAGGCGAAGAGCGAAACACTCACACAGTAATATCATATAATTTTTTTACTATAAATGTTATTGTCTCGCTACTGTGTAGTTGTGTGCATGCGTCCTCAATGTAACTTTTTTACGCGTTCATACGCAATCTTCTGTGTGTGTTTTAATAACATTTGAAACGTAATATTTTATAGTTTCATGTGAACATTTTTTTAAATAATCTAAAATATGTCAAAACCAAATTCGGGTAAGACTTGACCTTTAAAATATTATTTTTTCTTTTTATATTCATAATTTTTGATTCATTGTCATCTGCGGGTATAAGCTGAACTTATCGTTGTCTGTTACCGGTATGGTATAACCTACCTAGATCTTATACGGCTTTCGTTCTATTTCTTTGAATTTTTCCGTATAATATTTTTGTAATAGAGCACATTCGCTGCCGCATCCGCGGCAACCAAACCAAGACTTAGGATTTGAATCTATGACTTCATTCTTAGTAGTCAAATGCTTATGACTGATGTTATAACCACTCAGAAGTCTGTAGGTACTAGATGGTGACGACTACGTCTTTTTAACTCAAGTCCTACTCAAATTAGAAAAGGCTTGACTGTATACCTTATATCCGGTAGGTAGTTATGTTTATCAGTATTGGATTAATTAATAAAGCAAAAAGTAAAATTGTTTTTAAATCTTATCTTTTTTAAATCTATACCTTCATAAATTACAGGTATTGTAAGCTTAAGCGTTAAAATACGTATTTAAATGACATATGTCTGCCTTGATGATATAATTCTTAAATAAATACCTGCCTGTTCAGATTTTAAGACTGCGAGATTAGAATATGTAAATAAGTACCTGTACGTTATGACATTGTGAAACATCTCCAGAGTATATCGCATCTTTAATAAAATAAAGATGCAACTCAATATTTGTGAGTTTGGAGATTTTATAATAAAACGTGTATTTATTGCGTAAAGAACAGGTAGAATTCGACGGCCGCGCCGTTACAATAATAAGTGCGAGTCGGAGTCACGCACGAAGGGTTTGTACCATCACTACATACTACATAGTATAAAACAAAGTCGCTTTCTCTGTCCCCATGTCCCTATGTATGCTTAAATCTTTAAAACTACGCAACAGATTTTGATGCAGTTTTTTTTAATAGATAGAGTGATTAAAGAGGAAGGTTTATATGTATAATAACATCCATTAAATAGTGGAGAAGTACTGTTATTTTTGAGATTTCTAATGTGATGTCGTAAATAATTACATTTTTCCGCTTACATTGCAAACGCTGGCTGAACCCTACGAGATTTATCAAAAAAATGTACTAAGTATTGTACACATTGAAAAGGTCTACAGAAAACTCCGCGATGGTATATGTTTATCTCTTATGGATATCCCACAATAACATTTTTTTGTCATTTACTTTTTACGACAAATAATGGCTAATTTTCGAAGCGATTTTAACCAATACAGTATTAATCCTTATCCAATTAAATACCTTAAATACATTATTGATTTAATATAGATCTATATGGCCCCTTACAGCATATGATTTAAATGAATATTTTCGAAGTTATTACAGATTTAAAAATTGCGGGATGTAGCGTTTGCGGCAAACCGCGGTTCTCCTTATGGCACTGAATTTAGCAGCGATCGGACGCGTTTATTATCGGAGCTCTCTAGCGAGGAAAATAACAATCTATACATTTATGTATAATAGCCTTTTTTCATGCTCACACGGTTATTTGCACTATACACATGCCTAAAAATCACTTCATATTTTTTTTTGTCTGTCTGTCTGTTTGTTCCGGGTAATCTTCAAAACGGCTGGACCGATTTCAAAAATTCTTTCACCAATATAATATCAGGGCATAAAATAGGCTATATTTTATCCCGGTATTCCCCCGGGAAGGGGAACTACGCGGGTAAAACGACTAAAACCGAAGCGAAGCGAGGGCGGGTTGCTAGTTATCTATAATAGGCAAAAAAGAGCGTGTGTACAGAGTACGCATGTCAGAAGTGAAACTTCTTTATCCTTTATCCATCATCCTTCTTCTTTCAGCCTTCATCCATCATCCTTCAACATTTATCTCATTCTCTCGCCGGCTGAATCCTATACATTTAGGTACGTGTTTGTCTCTATGGACTCGCTTTTTCGTTTTATCGAGTATGAAATCACAACGATTCTAAAGAAGTGTCACTTCATATAAACAGCGTTTTTTGTATGGAGCCCCCTTAAAAATATTTTATTTTCATCTTATTATTTATTGTTAAAGTAAAAGTACAACTGAGTTTTTATGAATATTTCAAGTCCCTACTTTTTGCCATTATCGTGCCATTTCGAGCAAAAAAGGGCAAAAGAAATCGCGTTTGTTGTATGGGAGCCCCCCTTAAATATTTATTTTATTCTGTTTTTAGTATTTGTTGTTATAACGACAACAGATATACATAATTTGTAAAATTTCAACTGTTTAGCTAACGCGTTTCTTGAGATACAGCCTGATGACAGTCAGACGGACAGACAGACGGACAGACAGCGAAGTCTCAGTAATAGGGTCCCGTTTTTACCCTTTGGGTACAGCACCTGGTAAAGTAAGGCAGATTGACGATCGATTTTTTTTATATTAATCGTTTTTTTTTTTGGGGTGGGCTGCGGTCGGCGCGCTCCTCGCACCACTCCGTCCGGGGCGACAGAGGAGCGTAAGCACGCAACCCACCCGAAAACCACGTCGCCTTCGTCGTTGGGCCGACCACCGGAGCAGGGTTACTTGTCATCAGTGGTCGGCCCGACGGAATACCCCCTACTTGGGGTACCCTACCATCAACCGGCTAGGGCGGCATGAGGTATTCGCGCCTACGCCGCCCCAGCCGGTGGCGGATCGCCTCATCGAGGCTGCGCTCCTCGCGCAGGTGATCCGCCGCCTCCTTCTGCGAGATCACTGCCTCGCAGAAGGCTGCGACCGTGTCCCAGTTCCCGACGCTGCCTACCATCGCCCTAGCGATAGCGTGTTTTGGCAGTTCCAGTTTTTTGGCAAATAAATTTATTGGTAATGTGATTTGACTTTAAGTCCATTAAAAATCTAAAAAGCGTTTCAATAATAACGCGTAATACTTCAGGGTCGTTTTAAAAATTACTGCCTACTTACCGGAATAATTGACTAAGTATCGATTCATTACTAAAAATAAGCTATTTTATCAAATGTCATTAGGTTGTTACCTATGTTGATATACAAGTTAAAATATTAATTACCTACTAACATAAATGCGAAACTAAGTTTGTTTGTTTGTTTATTACGCTTTCACACTTAAACCACCGACCCGATTTCAAAAATCTTTCACCAATGGAAAGATAATATCAAGGAGTAACATAGGCTATATTTTATCCTGGTATTCCCACGGGAACGGGAGCTATGCGGGTAAGGCAACTGAAACCGAAGTGACGCGAGGGCGGATTGCTAGTATTAATTATAATTTAAAAACATAATGCAGACCGCAGTTTAGAAACTTGATCTCAGATGCAGATGGTCTTGCTGGTCGACATCGCTTAGGGCTAAATGGGTCATTGCCCGTTGGGCAGTCAGGCTAGGGGAGGCATCGGCACGGTATTCGGATTGTCGAGGTATTGCGGCCGGTGCCACGAGGAGGTTGCCGAGAAGGATAATCCACCGGACGGGTTATCAAAGTTATGGGTTGCAATAATCTACTCAATAGGCAAAACAAAAGAGTTAATCTTGGAATGTTTATGTTGTGTTATTGTCACAGGTGGGCACAGTTAATCCCAAAGTTAACTTCGTTTAACGTTAATTCGTAATTAAAATATTAACTTCGATAATCGTTAAAGCGTTAATTTTGCGAAAATTTAACGCAAGTTAAAGTTAATCGTTAAAAGTCAACTATTTAAAACTTATACTGCGTTTAGGCTGAGAGGAATAGATAAATTCTACAGCATGTAGTGGAATTATGTTGCATTATGTATGCATCTAGTGTGGACACTAGCTTGCGACACCCTTCTACCGGTAGCCGCGATACCAAAAGGTTCATCAATACTTTACGACGCTTTCTGATGTAATAACCAGGTGGAGGTGAGAACATATCACTTCTGCTATTATCATAATCTCATACAAGAATAACAGCAATTGAAGACGGCTCGGCATCTGCCTTTTTCGCGGGGCGGGGCGGGGACCGGCTTAGGCCTCATTTACGGAGACGTGGCGCGTTGCGCGTCGCGATGGGCTGCGCGGCCCGCACTAAATTCAAATGTAGGGCGTTGGATGAGTGTGTTTACGGAGAAGCGATTTTACACACGTTTGCTTGAAATGGAGCGTTTTTTACGGCCGAGCCCGTGGATGGCACCGTCACGTCTCACGCGGCGTTTATCGCGGCGGCGCATGCGGCGGCGCACGCAGCGGCGATTCTCGATGAAGCGATGCCTGTGGCGGAACCTTCTGCCAGTCTCATTTGGTAATCGTGCAACACAGACGTAGTCACCGTCGCAATGGAGTATGATATGATTGACTTTTTTTTAGAAGAAAATTGTATATTAAAAAGTGAATTATTTATTATAAGGAGTGGCCCAGTGTTTACAGCAGCAGAACATGAGAAGTTTGGGGAATATGCAACTCTTTATAAGTCAATAAGAGAAAGAGGTTATGATGTATTTCATGGTTATACACGGATGTCTAGTACAACTTTTGATTACATAGTAAACAAAATACAACACCGCATCCAATTCTAAGAATAATGACTTCATAACAAATAGCCAATTAAAGAAATTAATTTAATTGTAACATGATTTTAGTTAAACACAATAAAGTCATATCTAAGCTTGTTAATAGTGGCCTGCCCATTGTCTATCATTTAAATGCAAAAAAATATTTATGTATAAGACATACAAAAATATAAGTATTCTAAATTGAAATAATAATATATGCGGATGTATACGTATCAAAAATAATAATGATTTTCGAGAAATCTGCCAAATTCTGCCACTTTTTTTAATTCGTTAGCTTAATCTGCCACAACTAAAATTTTGGTGCAAAATCTGCCCAAATGGCAGAAATCTGCCACAAGTGGTCACACTGCTGAGAACCCGGCGTGCGCCGCAGCGGTGCCCGCCGCGTGCTCGGCTACACGCTTGAGAACACGACGCGGGCGCAGCGGCGGGCATCGCCACTCTTCCCGCCTCGCGTCTCTATAAACAACATCGCATATTGCTATAAGTCTGTGTTTACGCGTGCGATGATACGTGCCGCTTCACGCGCCGCCACTACGTAAACAATAAAAACGTCCGACGCGCCGCGAGACGCCACGCCACACGCGACGCGCGACGCCCCGCGTCTCCGTAAATGAGGCCTTAGTCTAGTTTAGCCAGATGGCCGCGTGGCGGGACGACTTCCGCCGTGACGTCATTTTGCTGTTGGGCAGTTCGGTTAGAGAGGCTTCGGTACGATGTTCGGACCATCGAGAATTTTTGGGTGGTGGTAATGGGGTGATTGGGTCGGCGGCACGAGGTGCTTTGCTTCCGACTGGTGCAGGTATTAACGGGGCATGGTAGCTTCGCCAAATACTTGCTCACGGTCGTGAGAAAGTAGAGCACACCGTCCTGCCACCATTGCATTTGCGACGAGAACACGGCACAGTACACACGAAGTGTGTGCCTCGTGGACAGAGCAGCACCTTGAACTCGTCGTAATCAATGGTGCCGATCTGATCGCTAAGGCAATGCTTAACGGCGTCAGGAACTAGGACGCGGTCACCGCCTTCCGTGTGGTAGTTATGTCACGAGAATAAGTAGTGGAACGTGAGCGAGGGGAACTCCTCTACAACACGATCCGCTGCTGGCGACTTAGGCGCCGCCATAGAATGGTTCCATTCGTCACGGAACTTACGAGCGTGGCGTGGCGCGTAATTCAAACAAACAAAATGACAGCATGTCAACAAACGACTATTGTAACGGACTAAAGTTAACAGAAGTTCAACTTAACGGAAGTTAACAAGAGCGTTATCATTTTTTGGAGTTAACTTAAAAGTTTATCCGTTAACCAGATTCTTAACTTCGTTAATTAACGATTAACGGATTAACGAGTTAATACCCACCTTTGGTTATAGTCAATATAACCCGCGCCAATAAAATAACTAATCGTAAATGGCGGCAATCAACATTCGCTCTCGCTCGCCTGTTTTTTTCCTATTTAATCACACACGTCGTTGGTAGGTAATGCACAAAATTAAATAAATAACAAATCTAGATTTCCACGTTGTGAGACAACAGCCCTTGGTTTTTTCTGCAATCATTCCTAAATATTGGCTGCTATTCCTATATGCATTTACTTTCTGTTAAGCTTTTACATAGTTGTTTATTGTTAATATTTTGGCTGGTTTAATAAAGTTAGTTTATTCTTTTATTTATAAATTGTAATAATACAGTGAAATAAAAATAATTAAAATGCTATACTTTTAGTATACAGATTAGATTTACTTTAGAAAAACAAACATGAACAGGAAATCGTTTATTACGGTAAAATCCGAGGTTAAACAACACAAGTACTCAAATTTACACAAGTCAAATAAACAATGAAATAATAATCGCATACTTTGTAAAATCAATTAGATAATAATAATTACACTCTAAGAATGGCTCATGTGACCTTTATGACGACCAACGACTGATTCTGGGAGACTGCCGATCACTACGAGCGCCAGCAAGCTATATTTGAACTGGTTTTTTTTGTGTGACTATATCTAATTGTTAGCCGCAGATAGCTGTAATAACCTTATCCGGACTGTTGGGTGAGCGCTGAGGGCTCTCAACCCGATAAAGTTAAGCGACCGATCCCGAGAGTACTCCCTGTAGGGTACAGACCTCGGCTCGGGGAGTCGCTGGCAAAGTGGGCACTCCCACGTTTATGATTTTACCGCGGTACGATTTCTGTCCCCAGCGGCGAAGGCGGAATCTTGGGTAATAACAGGTCAGGGTCGCGCAGGGTGTGTATGCCTCGATTTGGGCGTGCCTAATTGAATTCTCTGGATCATCGAGTATTACTCGCAGTTGTTCAAACAACTGCGGAGAATTTCGAAGGAGTATAACTAGAAGTTGGGACCACCACTGAGTTGGGGTGTTGGAGTCAAAGTAGCAACGGAAGCACTGCGTCATATACTTACGGCCTGATGGTCGGCAGGCCTTGATCTATTGTAAACAGTCTGAACTGGTTCGTTCGGCTTTAATAGATGGTGAAGCGCTGGTCAGCGGCGTATCCTCATACGCCCTATGATACTTTTAAAACCGACCAAATGTCAGTCAGGCGCAATCAAAGAATAATTTTGTATTCAATATTTTAATTATGTATTCAGTGTTAGGTTGTATATGTTCTAGTAAAATACTGAACCCACGGTTCCTGATTTCGATTAGTGCTTGGTCAGCTTTAAAAAATCTTGTGTACTATTTATTATTAAAAAGCAAAGTTTTACACCTACATACATACATATATTCACGCCTCTTTCCCATATGTAGAGACCACTTCCCTCTACTTGCTACGATTTGATTTACCACTTTCATTCCTCCTCCTCCACATTCATTAATCTTCTCATGCATCTGCTTCGGTTTAGGGTACTTATAACCTGGTCTTTCTTAAGGATGTTCTCGATTTGGACGTGAATCATCTGCCTTAGTTCTTCCCCTTCCAAGACTTCCATTAACATTCGCCCAATAAATTCTGCTTTTAGTCTCCTTTCATTTATTTTCTCTACATATCCGAACCAATTTAGTTTACTTATACTAAAAGTAAATCACCTATCTGGCGACCTTGTTTCGTCGATGGTCTAATAAATAATTACAAATAGTAATCACCCTTTTCGATTCCTTTCTTAATTGGTGCTGTTTATATCAGTATCTAGATGTTTATTGATATAATTTCATTGTTTTAGTTGCACCGTACGTGGGCGCAGCGGTAACCACTGCAGGTGTAATTGGCGCCGGTTACTACGCCTATCATCTCCATCAAAAAAAGAAGACCAAGCTGCCAGATGATAATGAATGGAAAGAAGTCGGCTATCTGAAATGTCTGTCCATCTACCCAATAAAAGCATGCGCACCTGTTGTGACGAACCAGGGCGTCTGTTCCTCATTGGGAATGCGAGACGGCTGGCTACGGGATAGGTAAAATGTACCTTAAAATGAGACGAGACCGTAGCTCCCATTTAGCACCAACATTTTCAAATACATACTGGAGCGTTTTAGGTGTGGTGACGGAGAAAGAATACAATTCACTTTCCTTGCCTTTCCCGCGAGTGCCGTAAAATATATCTAAGGGATGTAACCTTAGATATTACTTCTTCTTTTCTTCTACATACGTTATAAGTAGGGTTGCCCTTGTACTTGCACCCGTACTTTATTATAAAGTACGTTATTTTTATTAATTGTACTGTATACTTTATGTAAGCAATAAAGTACGCGAAAATACTTTATTTTGCGCTTTAATTTGTCGAGATTAATTCAAAAGATTCAAAAGAAAAAAAGGAAGAAAAAGAAAAGAAAGATTTTATTTTATTTCTATTCTTTTAAATATGTAAATATAATCCTTGTATTGCGGCCTTGCCAAAATTACATCTAGACTCAGAAAAACAATTTGTGGATCGTACAAAGTGTTGTGCTGCGTGGGATTCGAACACAGATTCGGCATGCGTAGGTCGATATCTTTACCACTACGCCATTAGTGCAGTGCTTAAATAAAGATAAAAACTTCATGAAAATAGTTTTATCATCATTTTTAATTTTCTACAGAGAATTGATGGTAGTCAATGCAAAGGATAATCATTTCATCACTGCCAGAGCTTACCCAGAACTATTGAGGGTTCAGCCTTCAGTCAAGAAAGCTATACTAACATTGACAAACCCAGAAATGGAACCAATTGATGTAAATTTAGCAGAGGTTAGTAGGTGTCAATTATGGTTTTAAAATTCAGTTTTTAATTACTATCTTCTATATTTCATCGTGGACCAGGACCACACTGTTGACAGTTGTCTGTCTACAGCTGCGAGCCGGTCCTTCCGGGGTAGTAGTAGTACCACACTCTCACAGAAAATCGACGTCCGAGTAGTAGCAATTTGTTACTGCGCTTCGTTCGGTGAGCGAGAGAGCCGGAAGCTCAACTTTCTGAGGGTGTTTGCATGTGATGGGTTTTAGTGGTGCCTTTAATATCACCGAACCACATTCAAACTTCCTTCACTTTCTTCGCGGTAGGCAGCGGCCTTGTAAAGGTCCATGAGCGGCAGCAACACTTACCATCAGGTGTACTGTTTGCTCGTTTGCCACCGTTTGCAATAAAAAAAAACATACTTTCGCATTTATAATATTATTAAGGATGATATATTTTCACCGTGTGGTGACGGCGTAAGAACACAATTCACCACCTAGTGATAGTGGTGACAGATAGTTCTGCCACCATTACCTTGATCGTGGGTGTCGTAAAAGACGACTAAGGGATTAAATATGCATATAATATCTAAGCAAGAGAAGGGAAACTCGAAACAAAACCCTGTATCAACCCGTTTGATCCACGTAGTGTAGTAAAATAAATTTCCTTCTAATAGGGTTGGAGGCTCGAGCTCAACAGCTGAGATGATAATAATATTTAGGATTTTTTAACAGTGAAATTAGAATATTTCGCAAAATGACGCCAATTCCTTTTGAGAGCTTCAGTTAAGCCGAGATTCAGTTCAGTACGCTGAACGTTATTGGTGCCTATGACATCTTTTATCTAACCCTCACTCTCTTAATATGACGCAAACAAAGTTGCGCGGGTCAGCTAGTTATATTATAAATGGGAATGCGAGTTTGTTACGCTTTCATGCGTTAACTACTTATTCAACCGTGAACCGATTCTCTTGTAGTTTCAAATACAAGCTGTCAGAGATATAGAAATGGATATAGTGTATCTTTTATCCAGAAAAAAATATACTATAGGTACGCCACAGAGGTAGCAAAATTGTTTGACAGACGAATACATTAATCTGGCTAGTAAAAGATAAAAAATAATACATCCAAGAAAAAAGAGTTAAAACAGTGTCTCTATTTGATCAATTTATAAATAGCACTTAATTTAAGTATTGTTTCTACGAGAATACTTTTTTAAACGACAACTTTAGCGTTCTCTGAATATCGTAATGTTTACATTGTCAATTGTTTATGTATGTTGATAATTATTACGATAAAAGAATAATAAGTTGTAGATAAAAGTTGTTATAGTGGAATATTTTGGTGTTTTATATTTTTTGGAATGACATAGTTACTTGGTTTTTGTTTTGAATTTTTAAATTACTTAAAGTCCATGTTTTTGATTTTATAATTTGGATTTTAAGAATTGTAATTAAAAAATGACAAATACATATAAAATCCTTACTAATATTATAAATGCGAAAGTAACTCTGTCTGTCTGTCTGTCTGTCTGTCTGTCTGTCTGTCTGTCTGTCTGTCTGCTACGCTTTCACGTCTAAACCACTGGACCGATTTTGATGAAATTTGGTACAGAGATGGACTAAAGCTTGAGAAAGGACATAGGCTACTTTTTATCGCGATAAAATGGGTATAAGGGGTTGAAATAGGGGATGACATTTTGTATGGAAAATCGTCATTTTCGATGATAGAACCATGAATCTTTGTATTAAGACACCTAATAATAAATAAATAAATATTTGTTTTAGCGTTTTTGAAATTTCATTTACATGGGGATGAAATTCAACCCCTAAAATACCAAAAAGCATACAGCCGAAACCACTGGGCCTAGAAACGTATTTTTTTTTTACACCATCGTATTTCTTGGGGTGCACGAGCACTAGCAAAGGATTTTTGGAAATTCACCCCCTTAAGGGGGTGAAAAACATATAGTCTTTCACGTCTAAACCGATTTTGATGAAATTTGGTACAGAGATGGACTAAAGCTTGAGAAAGGATGTAGGCTACTTTTTATCGCAAAAAAATGTGTATAAGGGGTTGAAATAGGGGATGACATTTTGTATGGAAATTCGTCATTTTCGATGATCGAACCACAAATCTTTGTATTGAGGTACCTAATCCTTACAAATATTATAAATGCGAAAGTAACTCTGTCTGTCTGTCTGTCTGTCTGTCTGTCTGTCTGTCTGTCTGTCTGTCTGTCTGCTACGCTTTCACGTCTAAACCACTGGACCGATTTTGATGAAATTTGGTACAGAGATGGACTAAAGCTTGAGAAAGGACATAGGCTACTTTTTATCGCGATAAAATGGGTATAAGGGGTTGAAATAGGGGATGACATTTTGTATGGAAAATCGTCATTTTCGATGATAGAACCATGAATCTTTGTATTAAGACACCTAATAATAAATAAATAAATATTTGTTCAAGCGTTTTGGAAATTTCATTTACATGGGGATGAAATTCAACCCCTAAAATACCAAAAAGCATACAGCCGAAACCGCTGGGCCTAGAAACGTATTTTTTTTTACACCATCGTATTTCTTGGGGTGCACGAGCACTAGCAAAGGATTTTTGGAAATTCACCCCCTTAAGGGGGTGAAAAACATATAGTCTTTCACGTCTAAACCGATTTTGATGAAATTTGGTACAGAGATGGACTAAAGCTTGAGAAAGGATGTGGGCTACTTTTTATCGCAAAAAAATGTGTATAAGGGGTTGAAATAGGGGATGACATTTTGTATGGAAATTCGTCATTTTCGATGATCGAACCACGAATTTTTGTATAGAGGCACCTAATAATAAATAAATAAATATTCGCTCAAGCGTTTTGGAAATTCCATTTACATGGGGATGAAATTCAACCCCTAAAATACCAAAAAGCACACAGCCGAAACCACTGGACCTAGAAACGTATTTTTTTTTACACCATCGTATTTCTTGGGGTGCACGAGCACTAGCAAAGGATTTTTGGAAATTCACCCCCTTAAGGGGGTGAAAAACATATAGTCTTTCACGTCTAAACCGATTTTGATGAAATTTGTTACAGAGATGGACTAAAGCTTGAGAAAGGATATAAGCTACTTTTTATCGCAAAAAAATGTGTATAAGGGGTTGAAATAGGGGATGACATTTTGTATGGAAATTTGTCATTTTCGATGATCGAACCACGAATCTTTGTATTGAGGCACCTAATAATAAATAAATAAATATTCGCTTAAGCGTTTTGGAAATTCCATTTACATGGGGATGAAATTCAACCCCTAAAATACCAAAAAGCATACAGCCGAAACCACTGGGCCTAGAAACGTATTTTTTTTTACACCATCGTATTTCTTGGGGTGCCCGGACGGAGTGGTGCGAGGAGCGCGCCAACCGCAGCCCAACCCAAAAAAAGGGGGTTGAAAAGCATATAGCCTTTCACGTCGAAACCACTTAACCGGTTTTGTTGAAATTTGGTACAGAGATGAACTAAAGCTTGAGAAAGGATATAAGGCTACTTTTTATCGCGAAAAAATAGGTATAAGGGGTTGAAATAGGGGAAAGTATTTTCTTTTTACGTCGTCTTATTTCTTGGGGTACACGAGCACTAGCAAAGGATTTTTGGAAAATCACCCCCTTAAGTGGGTGAAAAGCGTATAGACGAAACTCTTGGAGCTAGGAACTAAAACTTTCTATGCAATTCTCTTTCTTTTGTTATAAGTGAGCTCTAAGAAATTATTTTATTAAAATCAACTCTGAAAAGGGGTGCAAAATATATAGCCGAAATCATTAGGCCTAGAAACATGGAATTTTGTATAAAGTTTCCTTTCTTGGGGAAAGAGAGATTTTTGCAATTTTAGCCCTAAGGGGGTGAAAAGTGTTTAACCGAAATCACTGAGCCTAGGAAGGATCATTTTAGTACACGGTCGGCTTTCTTGGATTACCCCCAGATTTTCTTAGTGCTCACTTACCAAGCACTATGAAAAATTTTTTGGCAAGGATAAGCGAGCTCTAACAAACAACCAAACCACCCCTAAGAAGGTGAAAGTGTATAGCCAAAGATACCGAGCCTAAGAATGTGAAATTTTGTATACCGATCGGTTATTTGGCGTAAGCACTCACTAAGAAACAATTTTGGGCTGCCCCAAAAGGATAAAACACATATAGTCGAAGACACCCAGGCAATGATATATCATCATTATCTTGCTCTTATCCTAATTACTTTGGATCGACGCGATATGTAGGTACTTTTCTGCCATCGTAGAATATATCTACAAAGCAAAGGTTCTAGCAACACTTTATGACCTGGCGCACGACATTGTTGGCCAGACGGCATCACCGGTCCAGGTCGATGTAAATCTTTGTCTTAGTAGTATTTTGCGATACCCACGAACAATGAAAGCGTGGTAATATTTCTAGCAGCTACCAGACAGTAAGTTACAATCAAGATATTATTCCAATTTTCTATTTCTACAAATAAATAAATTTGAAGCGTCTGTTTGTCTATCAAAATAATAGGTTTTATTTATGCTCACACAATACGGTCCAAATTTTTTTGTCTGTCTGTCTATTCGTTACAGGTAATCTTCAAAATGGCTGGACCGATATTGATTATATTTTACCATCAGGTCTACCAGTCGTACATAAGGAATAACTTAGACTATATTTTATCCCAGGTTATATTTTATCCCGGTGTGGCTGAATTAAGTCGATTTTAAAATTATTTCACTAATGGAAAGCTATTTTTAAGCGAGTAACATATTTAAGCTATTTTTATCCCGATATTCCTACGGGATCGGGTACAATGTCGGTGAAATCACGGGAATTTAATGGTTTTAAAAATTAATTCACTAATGAAAAGCTATATTATCAGTGAAAGGCAAAAATTTTCATCCCGGTATTTGCCCAGGAACGAGAACTATACCGGGGAATGTCGAGCAATTTTTAAAATTCTTTCACTAATGGAAAGCTACCTAAGTTGTCAGCGAGTAACATAGGCAATTTATATCTCTGATATTTCTGGGATTTATATTATTTTTTTTTTTTTTGCTATGTGTGTAAATTTATAATATCAGCGAGTAACATAGGCATTTTTATCTCGGTATTTGCATGGGAATTTCTACGTGAATGAAACTGCAGGTGTTTGATTGATATAATTTTTTTTTCACCAGTGGAAAAGTACGTTATCAGAGACTAAGGAAAGGCATATTTATCATCGTATTTGCACGGCAATCTGAACTACAAGGCTGGAAGTAATATTCAAATGTGCAAGTTTGTGAAGATATTTGGATGTGTGTTACTCAATCACGCTTAAACTGTTGAGCAGATTTGGATGAAAATTGACACGTAGATAGAGTATTTCTTAAATTAAGAAATGTAATACTCTTTATGCCGATAATATTTTTTGCGATAATAGTTCAATATGCAAGTAAATTTTTACGCGGGCGAAGCCGCGGGCAAAAGCTAGTAAAAAATAATTTAGAAATCCATATATGCTGTGGTGCCGGCTACGAATACTACCAACCCTTAAATTGTTCGCGGTTGTCGTAAAAGACGACTTAGAGTTATAGCTCTTAGTCGTCTGTCTTAGTAGTCTATGTAAACATAGACTTGGGTTAATATCTTCCGATGCCATCAGGTTAACAATTACATTCCCAAGGAGAGTTGACGTCAGACAGGCAGCCGGTCATAAAACTATTGCTAATAGCTTGAGCTGAATGTATTGCGTCGACCCCAAATAATTGGAATAAGACCAGGAGAATGATGATTAATATCCATATTTTTTTTTTACATAAAATACAATAGCTATCTAAACTAAAATTCTATCAAACAACCGAAATGACAGCCTTTTTTTTTGGTGGTTTGCGGTTGGTGCACTCCTCGAACCACTCCGTCCGGGGCGACAGAGAGGCGTAAGCACACATACCCGCAACCCACCCGTGACACGTCGCCTTCGTCATTGCACCGACCACCGGAGCAGGGTGACTTGACGTCAGTGGTTAACCGAAATGACAGCCTAAACGTAAATCTGTACAAAGAAGAAATAATATAATACTCATCACACCTATCATTTCTTTTTAGAATTCCCTAAAAAATCAATATCAACCTCATTTGAACCCACGTAAGTCCCACTGTTGGGCTCGGATCACTTCCACAATGGGAGTCCAATTGATCTACTATACCGCGCTGGTCAGACGTTTTGATATAGGTTTTAATATCGAGTTTTCCTTCTCTTGCTTAGATGTTATCTGCATTCCATAGCCCTTAGTCGTCTTCTACGACTTGCACGGGCAGGAGGGAGAATGGTAAATTGTATTCTTTCTCCGTTACCACACGCAAAAATCACTAAAACCATCAGAAACTGTCGCATAATTAAAAATAATTTCATAACCGTATCCGTATCTGAAACCAGTATAATGTTATTCTACTACCCGTATCAGAATCTTCATATCCACAACATACCTATACTTAATTACACCATTTATATAAATAATGCAAAATTTTAGGTGGTGCTAACACAGAAACCTTTTCAAGCGACTGTTTGGACTTCGCCGGTACCCGTTTACGATTGTGGGGACGAGGTCTCGAAATGGTTCACTAAGTACGTTTTATTATAATTATTCCTAAACGATTTTAAAATTATGTCTTTAGTAATAAGTTCTAGTACTGTAACATAATATTTGATCTCCGGCCCTCTCCCTCACCAAACGAAGTTCACTAGCAAATACTAGACACGAATCTTCTGTATGAACCATTCCGGGCGAACATTTCCGGAGATCATTTATGGCTGTAAACTGAAAATTATCAGCAGCGTAGTACTATCTGTTTCGTTCGCTGTCGATCTGCTAATGAACATATCTGAGATTTCAGCGAATTTCGAATATGGTTATTACTACAACTATTTCCGACCGACAAATTTGACATTTAAAACATGATTTTATTCAATTTATAAAATTATAACGAATTTAAATCTTAAATTTGGCAGTTAATATTAATTCTCTCTAGTTAAGTAGTTAGCAACTTTTAGACTTCTGACTACTTTGTACAGTCAAATGATGTAAGTTTTATGTGCAGTGTACAGATGCGAATTTATGTCGCCATAGGCACCGTGAGATATGCCGCCCTTTTTAATCTAGAAAGATTAAAATTTTAGAACCCGCTCCAAATATTTTAGAATTCAGCAATTTAGGCTGACATCAATCCAGTCCTCACGCGCTTACACGTTAAATTCATAACAGGCTATGGCCGATTTATGTTTATCGTCTTAGGATATGCCACCCTTTTTAATAGACTTAAAAAAAGGAGATCGTTCTCAATTAGTGTTATTAATGTTATATTTTTTATGTATGTTCTCCGATCACCGAAAGGCCCTGGGACCGAATTGGCGAATTAATTTTTTTCTATAGGGTATAATTTCCAGGACATCAGTTCAGGATCTCATGATGAGATCCTGTAAAAATCGAGGATGTCATTCAAATTTTATACGCACAATTATAATTATTTGGGATATTTTGATAGTATAATTATATCCACTAAGATGAAAAACAAATTAAGTAAAAGGAACAATAATTTTAGTTAATATTATGGTCCTACCAGACCACACTGTTGACAGTTGTTTGTCTAATGCTGCGGGCCGATCCATCCGGGGTAGTATCCACACGCTCGCAGAAAATCGACGTTCGAGTAGTAGCAATTTATTACTGCGCTTCGTTCGGTGAGCGAGACAGCCAGAAGGGTGTTCTTCTTCTTCTTCTTTTTTGTATTGGCAATCAGCTACAAATACGAGCCATTTTTGCCAGTGTCGAGTTATAATTATCTTTTCAAGTTCTCAATTTCTTCATGTCAGTAATGGTCTGTCAGTAAGTCAAAGTGTCGCCCTCAACAGTGTAATGGCCACTGTTAAGGGTATCTTCTGAGAATTTTGGTGGCAATACAAAGGTATGTATAGCAGTTTTATATCATATTCACTACACCTCAGCAGTTCTGTCGCTATATATTACATAAAATGCCATCATGATTATTTAATATAACACGTGAAAACACTAAGATATTGAATATAATACAAGAACACCACATGACACTTCAGATTCCCGCCCAATTCCAGAAGGGTGTTTGCATGTGGTGGGTTTTAGTGATCCCTTTAGTATTACTGAATCCCATTGCACTCATTCACATTCTCTTTACTTTCTTCGCGTAGGCAGCGACCATACAAAGCTCCAGGAGCGGCAGCAACACTTAACATCAGGTGTACTGTTACTAGTTTGCAATAAAAAAATTTAAAAAAGATCACCTTCAAAAAACAGAGAAAACAAAAATCCAAAAAATAATACCTTTTGAAGTCGGTGTTTTCAATAATGTATTAGGTATCTAATATGAACTCCTACTTGAGGCTTCAAACGATATTACGTTTTGATTTCTAATTCTTCGGTGCTCTTTAAAGGCTTTCTTTCTTTTTTACTTAAAAATAAATTTTAATATTACCACTTCGGAAATGTTGGGTTTCTAAACATTTTACCAAATCTAAAATTATGGCGTCCTAGGCCCAAGCTTCACGTGCCTATGTACGCGATGTGATGTACAACATTTATGTATTATCGCATATGTACCTAAAAATAGTAATATTTTTTACAGACTTTTAAATCGCCCGGGTGAAAAGTACCGCTTGGTGTACTCCGCATTGAAAAAGAGTCGTTTGAGAGCAGAAAAACCAAAAGTATTTACCAAGTGGAGGGACTCAGATACCGTAAGTAATTACAATTGAACGGAAGCGATAAACGAGTCAATAATTAAAAATAAAGCTTGTATATAAGCTTTAGTTTTAATTTCATGAATGACTCTACAGTACTATTTGACTGGGATATAATATAATTTGCATGTTATATGATATGAATAAAATATATCTGTGGCCACTAACACAACCCAACAATTCGAAGCAATAGCGTCGAGACACTCACTCGCTTCTCGATACCGCAACGATTAACTGCCCGCTTATTTATTATTATTGTATTCGTTCGCATATTTCATATCATTGTCATTAGTTTTAAAGTAGTTTATTATTTAGCATTCATTTCATTAAATCATTAATTGTATTCAATAACACTCTTCATTCTTGTTCGCCTTCTTCTTTCATATTCATGCTTTAAATACTAATATAGTAGTAGAAGAGTTATACTACACACCATCCTACATATCTAAAAGATGTTTCTATTGTTATTATGAATTCAATACTGCAATAAATTTTTATACACGGTGACTTTTTTATCGTCTTACAAAAAAAAAACCATAAAAGTATCCGACCTAAGAAACATATCTAACATATTTAAATGTTCAATAGTGGTAGTTATAAAAAAATAATAAAATAAAATAAAGTTAATATTTTGTAACAACCTGTTTATCATGTTTACATTTTAAACACACAAATCATGCGGAATTTCGTTAGCCGATCATAGGTAGGAAGTCCACGTGGACAGCTATTACAAAGCGTAATCCCTACCTACCCAGGAATCCTTGGCGAACCCCGATGGGCTGCCTTTTTGTTTTAGTATCCGCCGGTGTGCGAAAGTTGAAGGTCGTGCGCATGAACTTACAATTTCCCTACAAGTAATTACATATTTCACGACATCATTGTGTGTTTTTGTTGTTACGAAATGTCTAATAGACATTATCAATACTCGAATATCGTACCTGTACGTAGTACAAATAGTGCACAAATGGTGGTTTATGCATAGACAAAAAAATGGTGAGAATTTGAACAGTTCTTCCAATATCGGTAGAACGATATTCTTGTTACTTTGTTCGCAATTATTTGTAAATAGCTGATTCCATTTTATCTAAATACCTCTGAACCAATTTACTTTATTGAAATAATGACCTACTAGTAGACAAGTAGATACTAAGTCTCTAACACTTTAAATAATTGTTCCTGATGGTCCTAAGTGCGTAGAAAGTATTAAGGGAAAAATTGGACTCCGCACGTACTGAATATGTAGTGGTATTTCTGAAAAGGACGTAGGTAGATTATGGTACAATTTTACGAGTTGAAAATCGAACTTTTTCTAAGGTGTAAAGTGAATGACCGCGCGGGCGGTAGTAGTCAGCTGTGTTAAGTACCTCGCTCGCCGCGCTCACTACATGCTGTTTCCTTACTATTTTAACTTATAATTATTTATAATCATTTTTATTAAAAAATATTCTAGTAAATCTTTTTTTTTTAACTTTTAATTGTACGAATGTATTGTAGATACTGGATACTTTAATTGGCCTGCTTTTGT
The DNA here is from genome assembly GCA_032191425.1 of Lymantria dispar. Taxonomy (NCBI): domain Eukaryota; kingdom Metazoa; phylum Arthropoda; class Insecta; order Lepidoptera; family Erebidae; genus Lymantria; species Lymantria dispar. The sequence goes on from CM063459.1 coordinate 16,650,463, forward strand.
AAGACGACATAAATGTCACCGTGTATTGTTGCGCTATTTTTATTTTCATTAATAGCTAAAATTTTCCATTTAAAAACTAGTTTATTCTCTAGCATAGAACGTAGATTATATTTATCAAAGTGTATAAATAAACAAGGCGATGCTAGATTACTATTATTTACAGAATAAATCCTCTATGTGTGCAGGTGCGGAGTATTTACACGTATCTTCTGGCGATTAAGTAGTTATCATGTAGTTTTGTTTTTTTTTTTAATCCGACGGCTGTACGCGGGGGTCATCCGGTCGATGGCCCTGTACGGCGCACCGGTGTGGGCGGGGTCCATGACCGTCCGACTCAGGGCTCTTCTGTGGCGACCACAGAGGGCCATGGACTCCCCCGTGGGACCTGGAAGCGGAAATGCTCGCCGGATTGTGACGGGGGTGCGAGCGGAGGGCGGTGTGGTCTCGTTGAGGGAAGTTCACCGCCTGGCGCGTCGACGCCCGTCGATACGTCATTGCCCGTTGGGCAGTCCAGCTGGAGAGGCTTCGGTTCGGGGTGCGAATTGTGGAGGCTTTCCGGCCGATGCTGATGCAGTGGTTGGAAGAGCGGCACGGGGTGCTCTCCTTCCGACTAGTGCAGGTGTTGACGGGGCATGGGTGCTTCATCAAATACCTGCACAAGGTCGTTGGGAGGGAGAGTACACCGTCCTGCCACCACTGCGATTGCGACGAGGACACGGCGCAGCATACGCTCGAGGCCTGCGCCGTTTGGGCAGCACAGCGCCGTGGACTCGTCGGGATCATCGGTGCCGACCTGACGCTGCCGACTATCGCCAGGGCGATGGTCGGCAGCGTCGGGTATTGAGACGCGGTCGCAGCCTTCTGCGAGGCAGTGATCTCGCAGAAGGAGGCGGCGGATCGCCTGTGCGAGGAGCGCAGCCTCGATGAGGCGATCCGCCGCCGGTGACTGGAGCGGCGTAGGCGCGAGTACGTGCACCTCATGCCGCCCTAGCCGAGGCCGCGGGTGACGTGATCGGGGAATTAGGCCGTCATCCTCCGAGAGGCCGACCGCGTGAGGAAAGACCGACGTCCTCCCCGAGGGGGGCATGTGGGTCGATGGAAGGGTACCCCAAATAGGGGGTATTCCGTCGGGCCGACCACTGATGACAAGTAACCCTGCGCCGGTGGTCGGCCCAACGACGAAGGCGACGTGCACGTGGAGTGGGTTGCGGGTGTACGTGCTTACGCCCCTCTGTCGCCCCGGACGGAGTGGTACGAGGAGCGCGCCGACCGCAACCCACCCCCAAAAAAAAAATTTAGTTTTAATATTTTTAAGGCTTCATTATATTTTTTACTGAGAAATTCGATATCAAAAACTACAGACTGAATAATCTTCAGTAATACGTGTATTAATTTAATATATGCAATAACAAGGTCACCATAAGTTCCGATTTGAATAGGACAGTCCCGTTTTCAGGTTGGCTGTCCTCTTCTGAGCCGTACAAAATGTCCCGTGTTTGAGCAGAGCATAAATGATCATTTGTTACACTGATAGGGAGATGTTCGTTTCTTTGTAGGTTTTCAGTCTATAGTTTTACCTATTCCTGTAAGACTGCATGTTCGTTTTTTAGGTATTAAGTCCATATTTCTGGCATAAAAATACGGGACAGCTAACCTTTTTAAATGTAAGCTTGAATAACAATATAGCTTTGTACACGTTAAACTTAGTTATTTGTTTTTTACAACAATGAGGCAATTAAGAATAACCAAACATCCTAAGAAAAATTTACTGCCATATTTTAAGATATAATAAAATATTTTTATCTTTAGGGTTTCTTCACCGATGAAATGTCATACAATCTAATAAATGAATCGTCAGTGGAGGATTTGAACAAACATCTGAAGACTACAAAGGTCACACATGTCAACTTTAGACCCAACTTCCTGCTGTCGGGCGATATAGCACCGTATGACGAAGACAACTGGAAATTCATCAAAATCGGAGGCAACATATTTGAAGTTATCAAACCATGCACACGGTGAGTTAAATCACTGTTACTATTAGTTTATTATCGCCCTGTTTAAATGTAATAGTGAAAATGAGATACTTTGATTATTGATAAAAGATGTCCTGAGTTAGATTGGTTACATTTCATTCGTACCAGTAATGATAGGAATCAGACACATAATTGAGTGGGACGTGGACTACTTTTTTATTCTCGTAAGTCCCTGCATACTCGTACAAGTACAAATTAATGGTAGGTAGCACTTCAGACCTGACATTTGGACTACATAGATATTTTAAATACCTAATAATAAATACCTAAAAAGGTGCTACATACCTTAAAAATACATACAACGGTCCCCCACTTCATAAATTGTCTAAAATCAACTTATCTTCGTCTCGGTCTGAAGCATTAATTCTTAATTTGTACTTACTTGGTAAAGTACAGCTGGCTGATGACTGCTGATATTAATAAAACAGGATTTACGAGGTTATAGTGTATAATCGTATACAAAATAGATAAAAAATATATATCATTTATTTTCATATTTATCTAGTTACAAGCAGTTAAACTTTAATAGATAGAGACAGTAGTACAAATAATATGACGTCAATGTCGTAATCGACTACTATCGATTAGTATATAACGTCTGTTGGGTCAGCTAGTATATTACAAAATCTTAAACTCGTAATTTGGCTTAGATATAAGTTTGCATTGTTCTTTAAACTTAGATGGGCACCAAATAGTCTAGGCCAATTTGAATCAAGCTATTTATTCCATGGGCAGTATATAAGCAGCATAACTTATTGGTTGGCCTTGTTTCAACCAAATGAATAATCGTTTGGTCCAATGACCTATTATTGCTATTATCGTGTGTTTGGTCTTTATTAATAATAATATGTGTCGTATCATTTTAGGTGCGTTCTTACAACGATCGATCCTGAAACTGGAACACGCTACATGGAGGTTTTGGATACTTTGAAGGGGTAAGTATTATTGTCGTAGTATTTATCAAAATCCTAACTGATATTAGAAATATGAGCGTAAGTTTGGCATATACGCTTTCACATCCTAAACACTCAACCGATCGTTTTGGAGTTCTGCATTCACGTTCTTAAGTATACCTACAGAAAGGAATGTTTGGAGATTAGGGAACATACCCATGATACGTGACCTTTTTTTAGATCTTTCGACCCCTCCCTCCCCTCAGTGACCACTCGTAGTATATGCCAAGACCCCCCTTTAGTTTTCACTTAGTAATTCATAATTATGATTTTTAATCAATTCACAGTCAAAAAGTGAGAAAAAAATAATTTGGCTCATACTCGTCTTTATTGCATAAGACTGCATGCACACCTACTTAAATTACTAGTGAATTATTCGGATGAAATTTTTTTTATGAAAAATAATACATATTTAATATTTATTATGAAAAGTTATTCGAAAATAGGTAAAAAATATAAGATTTTCTCTGTAAAATTGCACCAACCCCAGCTCCTGTGACTAACTTTAGCTGTTTACGCAGCGGAAGCTCTCAAAAGGAAAAAAACCTCGATTTGAAACGTTCTTCATTGGTGCTCCGCTCCTTACTCCGTTGGCCTTAGCGTGATGATATACTAAAGCCTGCCTCGATAAATGGGCTATCTAATACTGAAAGAATTTTCCGAATCGGACCAGTAGTTTCTGAGATTAGCGCGTTCAAACAAACCAACTCTTCAGCTTTATATATTAGTATAGAAGTAGGTATAGATGAAGGAAGACGAGTAAATATAGGACCATTAAATTTTAATTATATGATTCATTACCTACGTAATTTTGAAGATTATTTTGTCCTTTAATGACGAGAACTAAGAACATCATATTATTATTTCAAATCAATGTTTTCATAAAAAAATGTTGTTTATCTCGTATGTTATGTTCCAGAACGTATTACTATTAAAATGTATAAACAGCTGAGTTATGCGTAGTAAATTTTCTGCTAATGGTGCGAAGTATTCGCGCGTATATTCTAGTTACAATAAAAAGCAGTATGTTTATATTTAGAATTTTAATCTTTTAGCTTCTTTCATGGTAATTTGCCATGAGATATAATGATTATAGAGTCACGCGAGTGTCGGTCTAACTGTAGATGAATGACCGTCGTTTTCAATACATGTAACGTAGATTAAAATGTAACGGCATTTCGATTATTAAAGAGCGATAATTGTGACATTGTAGTGTTTTATACATAAAATAGGGACTTATGTGGCGAGAGGTAATAGTTGTCGCCACCCCTAACTTGCCCGTGGGAGTCGTTAAAATCAGCCTAGGCCGCGAGGGTACGTCAGGAGAAAATAAAACAGCGCTTTTTAGGGAACGTATGTAAAAGGGAAAGTAAATTATAACTTACTGCGATAGTCATCCCGCTTGCAAAGTGTAATAATTAGGAATACCATGGAGCTCCGTAAAGGAAACCATCGGATCGGCAAATTTCGGATAATTCCTGATACAGTCAGTGTATGTGTGAGACACGTTACCACAATTTTTCTATCAACCAGCTGAGCTGACAGCCTATACGTAAGCCCCTCCGAAGGGGCATAATACGATAATTATCGCACTAAGAATTTTCCTGTTACAATTCCCTAAAAATTCTATATCCGTTTACCGAAACTATCCGATAATTAGAAAAAAGTGTGAGTTTAAGTACACACATGTACGCACGTAATAAGTTATACTTCTTTGCCGTAACAAGATAAAAATCTCTAAAATTTTATCTTTCGCGTTATCCTACGTTAATTAAAATAAAAAAGATATTAAATACATTGAAAGTTTTGTTATAACGCATTATCTAGTCGACATTTGTGACAGTGTGCGCGGGCATCGTGAAAAATGTTGATTAGCTGAATGAAAACTCCAGGGTCGGTCTTTCATGTCGGTGTCCGCGTGCATCGTAAAAACTTACTCTCATTATTTTGCCTAACGCGCCAAAAGGTGTATATTCAATAATTTCGTATCTGAAACCGGTATAATGTTATTCCATATATTCTCATCTGCATCCCGACCAGATATTTAATATCCACAATATCTCTACTAATTATAATAATAACTCCACCAAAGAATGACCGGGCCATGTAGTATTTTAGTGAGAGGTTCATTCTGGAATGCACAATGAAAGACCGATTGATGATATCTACATAAAACTGTAAATATCTTGAACTTTGTAATATATGTAGTAATTGTATTAATTTTGTATTGTTTCAGCTACCGCCTAGCTGAAGATCCCGAGGTGTTAAAGGCGACGGGTAATTCGCCACGTTTGGGATTACAGATTGCGTTGCGCAGCGAACCTGACAAGACAGTTTCCATCAACGATCCTATTTATGTTGCTTATTAGATAATTACGATAATATTATACATTTATTATTGTTAGTTGGTTCGGCTTGGGTTGGTAAGAAAACTATTCTAACTACAAAAACAGCAATATATTTAGTAAACATTAAAATCGGTTAAGTGATTTTGGTGATCAAGGTGAACAAATATTGCGATACAAGATTTTCAATATATTTTTTTAAAGTTATTATACATTATATCTATAGAAATAAAGGTCTATTTTATGCAACTGTTATTTTTTTTTTTGCCATTGTTAGACATAAGCCTTCCTCCACAATACCAAGTCAATTGGAATAGTATAACAACGTTGATTTGTGATCATTTCCAACTACCAATAATTTCGAAATTCTCTTCGTTATGGCAAGAAAAAAGAAGTGGTAATACGTTATATTCTTTTCCACACGGATAAAATTTTTAGTTCATCAAATTAAAGATTAATATAGAATAAAAATTCAAAATGAAAATATCGTACTATGATATGAGAGAAGGATAGCTCGAAATAAAACCCTATACCAACCCGCCTGACGAGCATGTATGTCAATTTCCCTCCCAATATGGAGGAGGCTCGAGTCCTGTAGTGGGACGTATATAAGCTGCGATGAAGATGACGATGATGATGATGTAGTCTATTATCCAAATACACCAAAGCAAAGAATAAAGAGATTTATGTTACTTTTTAATTCTGAAAGGAGTATAAAATTAAAATTAATTTTCCGTGTGATGACAGAGTAAGAATACAATTCACCACTCCCTGTCTTGCCCGTGGATGTCATAAAAGCCTAAGAGCCGGAGCTCACTGACTGCGTGGCACGGTATGGCACGGCAGGTTGTGTTGCAGCATCTCGCAGCGTTCCGTGGCATGCCGTGGTATCTCGTAGCATCCTGCTGAAAGCCCAGCCACTCTGGCATCAGTTTTGCTTCGCGCAGTTTCGAAGTTGGTTGTACCGCTGCACAAGTTTCAACTTTATTTCAAGTACCTCAGCAATAATTATTCAGTGACCCATACGTCTCTCGGGATGCAATGGCGCGCCGCGGCAACCCGTGGAATGATACGGCATGACAAGTCATGAAGTATCATACCGCGGCGCGTCACGTCATTTCGCGGTATCGTGGTGTCGAATCGAAATAAAGTAACATGAATTCTAAATTCATTGAAATAAGACTCATAATAACTTGATTAGTAATAAAATCCTTTCCCATGACACGCCGTGCCGTGCCAGTAGTGAGCGCCGGCTCTTAAGGATATAATATGCTTATAACATCTATGCAAGAGTAGGTAAGCTCGTAACAAACCCCTATACCAATCTGTCTGACTTGCATGGTATATTCAGGTCAATTTCCCTCCTACTGTGGAGGAGGCTGGAGCCCAGCAGTGGGACATATATGAGCCGAGATGAAATGAATACTTTATGAGAACTATAAAGTATGCGAAAACACTTTATTTCAAGGAGTCCATTTCTTTAGGATTAATATAATATGGGGTGCATTGTAGCAATAAAGACAAAGTAAAACATTAAAATAAGTTTATTTGAACATTGTAGGTTAAATGCACTGTTATTGTATATCAAATATTGAACTGTAACAACAATTAAAACGTTTTCTTCGATAATTCGCAGATGTATTTTAAATACGCACAATTTGCGCTGCAATTTTCAGTTCAGAGTCCCTATGACTTGCTATTTGTAGCCGTGCGAATGTTCCACCGCCCGTTCCCTTCGTCAAGTGCTCCGGGTTCACAATAACGCTGCCGTTCACCTCCTTTAAAAATAATTATTTTATATTAATTCAAACTATCTATTTATCTGTACGACAAAGTATGAACAATTCAAATCCTTGATTATGCATAAACCCCACGGGGGCACTTACATATTGTCAGTTTTTACATTTCACCTTAAATTAATTCAAATAACTACCACCAGCTCTGGGACCGCACTGAGACGATCCGGAAACTCAGCAGGTTTTACTTATATTTTATTTACCGACTTCTTTTAAATAAAATTACATTATCATCTCAACTCATATATGTCCCACTGTTGGGCTCGGGTCGCTTACAATATGGAAGGGAATATGACCTACTATACCACGCTGGTCAGACGTGTTGGTATAGAGTTTTGTTTCGAGTTTTCCTTCTCTAGCGTAGATGTTATATGCATATTATATCCCTTAGTCGTCTTTTATGGCAAGGAAGGGGGTGGTGAATCGTATTCTTAAGAAAAATCATGCTTAGAGTTCAAAATAAATAGTTTTTCTTTCTTGGGTAAGCCTATGTATCCATAGTGGATAGCTTGGGGGAAGGGTGGATTAGTGTTTACCTTAACAAAGTATCTGAAGTTAGACGGCATGATAAGTATGTGCGGAGAGCTCGACATCTGTGCATAGGAGTTCCACAATCCCGCATCGACTGCCACGCCGGGTGGTGGAGGCCACAGCGGGTAGTATGTCTGCTGCATTACCGTATGTCCTGCCAACCGTGACAGTTTGTCACCCACCATGCCCCTGCGAAAGAAAAAAAGATTCACTTTCAACTGTAACGCAGCAATCATCTTCTTTATTATTTCATCATCATCATTTCAGCTCATATAGTCCCACTGCTGGGCCCGAGTCTAGTCCACAATAGGAGGGAAATTGACATGACAACTGGTCAGACAGGTTAGTAGGTATAGGGTATTATTTCCAGTTTATCTTCTCTTGCATGTTATTTTTTACCTTCTCTAGGTGTTATATGCGTATTATATCCCTAAATCGTCTTTTACGACATCCACGTACAAGATAGGGCGTGGTGAATTGTATTTTTATTCCATCACGACACGGATACATAAAAAAAAATGACGGCTTCCGAATAGTTTTAATATTCATTTTATGAACATTTTACATTTTCAGACATGGCCCCTTTTTAAATTGCATATTCAATTACTTTTTGCATTTGGAATTCAAGAGGGTCATGACTTCATACGTTTTTGAAATCTCCAGTGGCAAACTGAATAGGGCAACTTTCAATCTCCACTTTACGATAAAGATAAAAATATTGTGCAAATACTCACGATGATATCTCTTCTTGGCCAATATGCATGAGGATATCCATGCTGGTGACACCAATGACTATACCGTTGATGTTCAGCGTGCACGGATCTGGTACAAAATGTAGATTCGCATGTTTTCGCCGGCTTGAATATGGCGGTGTTGGATATATGTTTACGTGGAATGCGTCTTTACTATTCGATACTATATATATCTTAGTATTTGGACTGAAATAAAAAATTAGAACATTTTTGTAATCTTAACACATACAAGATTTATAACAGTACTACACCTTCTCTGCCATGACTCACTCCAATCCACTAGTGGTTGGGACGGTAACCCGCGGTCCGACGTCCCCGTCATCTTCTGGACGAAGAGGATGACTTCATCACGATCGCCCAGGAAAGGGCCTACACCGCTCGCGCAGCGATAACAAATAAAACTCCGCGTTACCGGCCTCGCCATCGAGGTCGGCGACCACGCCGCGCAATAATTAAACTAAACGTGGCCACGCCCACTTTGCCTACAGCGACGCCCCAAGCCGAGGTGCCCTTGGGCGATGTCGCTTAAACTCTTTAGCGGGTTGAGAGACAAAAAAACTACTACACCTATCGTTCCATTTGCATAAAAGATAGGTTCCGTATATAAACTCCTACTTTCATTTTTACACGGTTTTATTATATCTTCATTATCATCATCTCAGCCCACATAAGTGCTACTAATACGTAGGAGCCTAATCCACTACGTACTATGTGACGACAGAAGTGTTGGTATAGGGTTTTATGTCGAGACTTCCTTCTCTTGTAGATAGATATTATCTGCATGCTTTTATGACATCCACGGACAAAAGACGGGTTCGTGAATTGTATTCTTACTCCGTCACCGCAAGAAAAATGGTTTGATATTCATCATCATCATCGCAGCGCACATATATCACATTGTTGGGCTCCGGCCTACTCCACAATTGTAGGGAATTTGATTTACTTATACCATGCTGGTCAGACATAGGGTTTCATTTCGGGTTATCCTTCTTTTGCACAGATGTTATGTACACATTATATCCCGTAGTCGTCTTTTACGACATCCACGGGCAAGATAGGGATCGATATTATTGTATTATATATTATTATTTGTTGCATTGATATCATAATACGTATATAAGTCGTTCTTCCACCACAAAATACTTCCATCACACTTTGTCAGCACATGGAAACTACAGTTTATTGAAGAATAGCTAAACCTATATGACTTTGAATAAATCTTTTACACCAAAAAAAATTTAAAATAACCACAAATATCTCAAACGTGGTAATAATCAAGTAAGTGATAGTAAAACTTAATAACTTACCTTGTATTACTTAAATCACCTAAATTATCAACTAATTTCTCAAAAAATGATTTGAACGTTTCAGCCATTGTGTTGTCCTTTACTTTGGAATGTTCACTGTCCAGAAACGGGCCTGTCATTATAACTATGTGAGGTTTGTGAGTGCTTATATAAGTAACGAGATCCTTCAGGGGCTCGTAGGCAATGTTATCTGAAGTGGTGTAAGGGCCTGATGCAACAATCATAGATAATTTACCTAAAAAAAACAATACAACTCGATTAAGATTAAGACAAATGACAGTGGTCTAAATATGCCTCCCAAATCGACTATCGCAGTTTCGGTCCATCATTCTGTAGTCTATGGACATCCTCTGTAAAGGGGAGATCCAAACGCAAATAGAGACTTCAAAGCAAACTACAGCCAAAACAATAATATTTATAACTTTAGTTTTTGTTTTTAGATAACATTCCGCACTAAGCAACGAATCCTCGTATTACTGAACACTTCCTAAACACAAACAGATTCAGAACGATCATCGTCTCGTATAAAGTACTGTCCTGCCTTAGAATAATAACGTATAGAAGGTAAGTTCGCGCACAAAAAGTGAAGCATTTCAATTGGAGCCTAATTGAGCTTACGCCGGAACCGTTCCATAATGTACAAGTCATTGTACTGTACGTACGTACGCAACTCTTAAAAAATAAATAGGTAATTATGACGGTTTGTGCATTCAAATGGTGTCATAACACATTTGAAAAACTTAAAAAGGTTTTTAACATTACTTTTAAAAGTATTTCGACGATTTATGTATATATTATAATAAAAACGAAATTTGATTTCGTAATTTGTATAGTGGTGTGCGTGTGTACGTGTGTAATCGTCTGCGCGCCATTAGTGTTTTTAGATTGATGTTTCGAACTTTCGAAGTATTGACACTATCCTTCTATACGTTATTATTCTAAGTGTCCTGCTTATTGATCGAATCTCGACATGTCGGTAATTAAGCTGATATAGTATAATTAAGCTTGACTATGGTTTTTTTCGTGTGGTGACAAGGAGCTTACCCGTGGATGTCGTAAAAGACTACTAAGGGATATAATATGCACATAATATCTGTGCAAGGGAAGGAAAACTCGAAATGAAACCCTATGCCAATGTCTGACCAGCAATGGGAATGTTGACCTACTATACCATGTAGGTCAAATTCCCTCCCATTGTGGAGGAGGCCCGAGCCCAACAGTGGGAGATATGTGGGCTGCAATGATAACGATGATGATGGTTTTATCTTATATCTTTAAACGAGCAATTCATGTATATGTATATATATATATATATATATATATATATATATATATATATATATATATATATATATATATATATATATATATATATATATATATATATATTCAGGATCTCGGAAACGGTTCCAACGATTTTGATGAAACTTGGCATCTAGCTAGCTTGGCTAGCTCGGTTTTATTTATAGAAAATGTTGTTTGGTCCGTGTTTTTAGCAAAACAATACAATGACATTAAATTTTAAAAGAATATGAATTCAAATTTCGTTGTCAACGTCATGACTTACGATAGCTCAGTTGGGAAGTTGTCCATTTCTGTTTTTATTTTGGCATTCAAACAACGTCGGATCGAATCTCGGTGTTACTAGTATTATATTTTTCATTATTTAATTTTAATTTTTTATATATCTAAATAAATTTGAAAAAAAAATACAACCAAAATATTCCGAGCGAAGCTCGGTCAACCAGATATTTAATGTGATTAATAGACTAATGTCCAATATGTTTATAAAACATGGTCGTCGTCGTCTCAAGCTCTTTTATGTCCCCATTGCTGGATTCCTACCTACTACTACTCCGCAATAGAAGAGAAACTGTCTTACTATACTGTGTTGTAATTTTCTTTGCCTTTCCTAGATGTTATATGCAAATTATATTTAATTTTTTTTTGGGGTAGGCTACGGTCAGCGCACCCGGCGCCCGGCTCCGTCCGGGGCGACAGAGGGGCGGCGCGCGGCCCCATAACCCACCCCTGGCACGTCGCCTTCGTCGTTGGGCTGAACACCAGTGCAGAGTAACGTGTCTTCAGTGGTCGGCCCGACGGAATACCCCGATCGCGGGGTACCCTCCCCTCACGACGTCCCCTCTCGAGGACGTGGGTCACCGTCGCGCGGTCGGCCCCTCGCCCGGTGACGGACTGAATCCCCAGTCCAGTCACCCGCGGCCTCGGCTAGGGCGGCATCAGTCGCAGGTAATTGCGCCTGCGCCGCCCCAATCGACGGCGGCGGATCCCATCCGGATCATATCCATTAGCCATCTTTTACGATACTCACGGTTAAGATAGGTAAGATTTAAGAGACGGGTAAGTATGTGGTGAATTTTATTCTTACTCCGTCACCACAGAAAAAAATCTCCTTGGATACTCACCGTTTAATGTATTTATTATATCCGCCTTATGGTCCGGTACTGGCAGTGAAGCGTCACAGAATACTTCATGAGCTATAAATCTGTCTCCACGCGGGTTCACACCCCGCATGACCACGGTCTGACCGGGGAATAAAGAATACTGCTTCACACTGTCAAAGAAGTATTTTTACATATTAGTGCACAGATATCGCAGCTTACATAGCGATATTTCGTGCCGAGTGTAAGCATTCGATCACTCTCAGCAAGACAAATATCTGTGTGAATCCAAATTTTCAATTTTACTTATTTCTTCTCAGTTAATGTACGATTCGTTTTTGAATACAAACCTAGTCCGTAATTAGGGTTGCGACCCGTATTTTGTTATAAAGTATTGTACGTTATTTCGGGTAAATGTAATTTATAATTTACTAGCTTCTGCTCGCGACTTCCTCCGCGTGGTATAGATACTTTAGGGTTAACTTTAAGAGCGTTATCGGTAATCGGCACTTCTCGCATTTTAGGTATTTTGCTACGGTCCGATATTGACGCACACTAATGCACTACACACACGCGAGTTCATAGAATGACCAGTCTTGAGCCTTGGCGCTTATAATCAATCTCTAATATATTCTTCGGAGAAGATTTTCAAAAATCAACATGATGTAAATTTTAAAATTTTTAATTAAAAACCAAATCTCAAAACAGTAAAACGGTTAAAATTGTATTTTTAATATGCAAAGTACAGGAAATAGTAAAATATAGGCACAGAGTATAACTTACAAGGAGACCTTCAGACGTGTGGGTCGGGGATTTCCATGATTTTTGGTGGGGTGGTAGAGGGGGCACGAGGGTATCACAACTACCAAATATTAGGGTCAACTGGGTTCTCGTTAAAAAGATTTTAAGGGTCAAAGTTGGATGGGTAATTTATGTACTAGAAAAATTCAAAGTCGAATGGCCAACAAGCGGTTGTCTCGTGGTAACGTGCTCGCCGGCGGGAACTCTGGGTTCGAGACTCGATAACTTATTTTTTTTAAATTATCACATTATTGTGTAATAATTAAAAAAATATAAAAAACCCCAATCGACGTCCCTATCCCGGGACGTCGGTCGCCGTCACACGGTCAGGCTCTCTGCGGGTGACACACTAAAGTCCCCGGTCCGGTCACCCACGGACTCGCCTAGGGCGGCGTGAGGCGCGGATACTCGTATCTGCGCCGCCCGAGTCGCCGGTGGCGGAACGTGTGACCAAAGATTGATCACATACGAGCCGGCGTCTCCTTTCGTGAGATGACAGCCTCACAGAAGGCGGTGACCGCGTTCCAGTTCCTGACGCTGCTGAGCATCTCCCTAGTGATAGTCGGCAGGGTCCGGTCGGCACCGGTGATTGCAACGAGTTCACGGCGCTGCTCTGCCCACGAGGCACACACCTCGAGCCTGTGCTGCGCCGTGCTCACGTCGCAATCGCAGTGGTAGCAGGATGGTGGTGTGCTCTCCCTCCTAACGAGCTTGCGCAGGTACTTGGCTATCATGACCCATCAATACCTGCACCAGTCGGAAGGAATGTACCCCGTGCTGCCGACCCAACCACCCCATCAGCACCAGCTGAAAGGACTCGACGGTCCTGATACCGTATTGAGGCTTCTCCAGTCCGATTGCCCAACGAGCAATGGCCCAATGAGTGTTCCGGCCAAGAGGCACGCTGCCTCCGTGGCTGCCGTGCAGTAGTCGAGTATGGCCCTAGTCGCCATGGCCATGGATGTCTAACAAGTCCAGTCAGAGATTTAAATCTACCCACTACAGAAATTAGTTATTAAATTTTGATCCATATTTTGCTACATATTTATTGCTAGTACAAGAAGAAAATGATTCTCTATGAAAAAATTATATTGTGTATGGTTAGTAATTATTAAACATTAAATTTGAGTTAGCTGATAATCTTCAGAAGATGAGGCTGCATAAATGTTCCGTTCGGATTTTTGATGTGAAATATCAATAGGCGGGGTGAACCTGATCGTCGCGTGGCATTAAAAGCGGCGTTAACGCCACGCTTTGCGGTAACGACTTCAAAATAATTTTGATGTTTCACATCTGCCAGGCGTCCTGAGTGACGGCTCACTTCTCTTTTCGTTTACTCTTTTGAAACTATAAGTACCTTACAGTTTCGTCGTGTGTTCTCTTTTTCCTTGCCTTGTAACCGATTTTGTTCCCAAGATACAATCTGCTTTTTCGACCCATCACCTAAAACGTAAAAAGATTCTATATTATTCTTTATAGAGATCGCATGAAAGTAATTAAAAGAATTAGGTAATAATAAATACTTACGAATCAAAACCGATCAGTCGCAGTATACGCTCAAGTTCGTATTGTCGTCTTTTACGCTGTGAGCGGAGAGCTCGAGCGACGTGACCCTGTTCCGTTGAGCGCCAAGGCGCGACTGGATTTTGAACTTTTTTTTAATTTTTTTTTTTGTGTGTGTACAGCTGTTGGCCGCAGATGGCCTTGACAGCTTGACGCGGACTATGGGTGAGCGCTGAGGGCTCTCAACCCGGAGAAAAGTATGCTAAGCGACATCGCCCAAGGGCTCCCCCTGTGGGGAACGGACCTCGGCTTGGGGCGTCGCTGGAGGCAAAGTGGGCGTGCCCACGTTTTTAGTAGTGACTTTTGCGCGGCGCGGTTTCGCACCTCGACGGCGAGGGCGGAACCGCGGATTATTATTTGTTAAGGCCTCGCGGGCCGTGTAGGCTCTTTGTTGAGCGAGTGTGATATTGTCGTCCTCTTCGTCGAGGACGTGACGAGGACGTCGGATGGAAGGCTTATGAACAATTATGCCGTTCAATTTATAGTAATATTTAAAATTTAATTACGAGGGCGACTATTCGTATTTCAATTTGTTTTTTTTTTTACTGCTTCTACAATAGTCGAACAAATAGTGGATATTTTTTTAAATATTCCAATGTTAGTATTATTCACAAAATTAAATGTTTTACAGGAGCCATTTTCGTCAAATTAATCTTAAGGAATTTTTTTTTTTTTAGTTTTAAAAGGAAGAAATCTTGAATTTCATTTTATACATACCCAAGAACAGTAATTTTCCTAACATCTACATTTTTTTTCGAGCTGCCACGACTTATCGTTTATTCATACCTGAACTTCAAAACTCAGCGTTTTCGTAAAATCTCATTAACTTAAGTTCAAAATACCCTTGCCTTTTAATAAAATAGTTACAATATTGAGTTATAATTCTGTACAAGCACAATATAAAGATGTGTTTAATGTAATGGTTATATAAATTTTTAGTAAGCTATTATGATGAACGAGTAACCAGTCCTCAAAAAACCACATTTTTGGGTTTACGGCCGCTTATTACCGATAACGCTCTTAACCTAAGACTTTGTTTACGTAGAAGGTGAAAATATTTTTTAATAATACGATTCTGTCACACATGATTTTTGCGAAAATTTAGCCATGTACGCAGCGGAAGCTCTGAAAAGAAAAAATAACCTCGATTTTGAAACAGTCTTCATTACTGCGCCGTCATAACTGTTGGACTTAGCCTATATAGTCTTCCTTGATAAATGGGCTATCTAACACTGAAAGAATTTTTCAAATCGGACCAGCAGTTTCTGAGATTAGCATGTTCAAACAAACAAACTCTTAAGCTTTATATTAATATACATAATATATAATTTAATAATTTATGTGAACAATAAAGTACGCGAAAATACTTTATTTTGCGTGATCAACTCACGCGATGACTTGTCCCGGATTTGAAATTCAATCTTTGAATCTCATAAAAAAAATATTTATTTACTTTAAAATAAATATAGGATACAACGATGTTATTTAGCAATAATTATTATTTATTGAAATTATCTAAATATAATCAAAAATATCTTTTAAGGTAAAGTATTTTTTTTTTTCAATCATATAGCAATGTACTTCATTTACGCAAAAAAGGTGGTAAGCCTATCCGTAATAGGAAGAGAATTGGCAAACCATACAAAGTCCATCACATAAATATTGTTACATAAGATTTTAGTTTCCCTTCATTGAGAGAATACCAGGACTATTTCTTTAACAAGAAGTAGCACGAGCTTAGCTAAATAGTCTTTTATGTTCCTCGTTAAAATTAGATTATTTTATGTAAGACGTTCTTTTCTTTAGTTATATTTGTGTGTTTTTGATTAGATTAAACGAGAACTAATGTTTTTCTTTCTTTCTTCATTTGCTACAATAACCCTAGGGAAAGTAAGTCGTGGTAATACATTATATTTATAGTCCACTACCACCCTGAGAACCATAAATTACTATCATTTTAAGTACTCTTTACCCGACTGCCCAGGAAGGGTTTTTCTCAATGTGCCGGCGATAGTATAAAATGGTAACAACTCTTACATGTCCGTGGGTATCTTAAATATCGATCGAGGGTTGTACGCAAATAATTTCTCTTGACAAGACTAAAATTGGAAATAAAACTACATTAACTATAGGAGCTAGTATAGTGCAGTAGGATAATTTCAACGTTTAGATATTGAAGTGTTGTTCAAAGTATTTAGGCAAAAATTATACACTGTTAAAATATGAATATTTTTGTATTTTCATCGTCATCACAGCTCATATACGTCCCACCGCGGAGCTCGAGCCTCCTCCACGATGGGAGGGAAAATTGACCTTCTAAGCTACGCTGGTCAGACTTGTTGGTATTACAAGTTTTCCTTCTCTTGCATAGACGTTATCTATATATTATAATCCCTTAATCGTTTTTTACACGCACAGGCAAGAAAGGGGGTGGTGAATGGTATTATTACTCCGTTATAACACAGATTTTTATATTTAACTTACATAAAAAATGAGAATAATAAAAGAACACAAAACAGGCTCGAGGATTGTCGTCAAAATTGAAAACTTAAAACTATAAAAAATTACCACGTCATTGATATCGATCAATGAATTACATGAATTTACTCCCCATCCAAAAACATGGCTATAAAAGTTATCATTACTAAAAAATAATGAAAAATTAAAAGGGAGCGCAATAAAAAAAGAAGAATCGAACTGCGACCTGGGACTATAAGAATTAAAAGACTTGAAGTCTTAATTCTTATCTCGTCTTTTAAAACTTCTAATTTCACCTGCATATTTTAAATACATTTTTTATTACCTGAAAATAGTGACAAAATAATGTTTTTTTACTAAACCTAGCTAGGTCGATTCATTAAAACCGAAATCTTCTAACGACAATTACTGCAGCAGTTTCAGAGATTCTAAATGTATGCCGATAACAAGTTCAAATTCAAATTATTTATTATGCATAAACCCTGAGAGGGCACTTACATATTGTCAGGTTTACAATTTCCAAAAAAAAATATACTACCACCGGATCGGAACGCGACCGCTACTGAGAAGATCCGGCAAGAAACTCAGCGGGCTTGTCTATTATTTTTATTTTTTTTTTCTTCTTACTAGATATACAGTTGTGTACATGTTTTGTAAGAACTAGCTCCAGTGTGATGCCCTTCGAACCGCAAGACACTTAATAAACTCATTTGCAAAAAAAACGGGCGGTTTTGATTTTCATTCATATTTAAAAAGATACAATACCAAAAAGGTTTCAATCGTTTGTACACGTTACTGGCCGGTTTTAAAAATGCTGTGGTATTTAAAAAAGTACGTTCTAAATTCAATTTTTCATTTGATGTTCATTTTTACAGAAAACCCCTTTTTATCCTACATTTTTGGCGCGAAGTTCCAGAAGTTAACATCGACTTTCATAACTTTTATTCAATTTTTATCGATTAATTTCATATCCTTGACTGTCAAAGCTTTATTTAATGCTGTTTGGCTGTATCAAAAATGGTAGATAAAGTGGTAAAAGCTACCAAAATTATCGCGCTGCTTGAAGAGGGTTGCAGCCAATGTTTCGTGGCTAGGAGGCTAAATGTTAGTCGCTCGACAGTCCAAAGGACCTGGCAGCGATATCAGGAGACTGGTTCCGTCGGGAGAAGGCCTGGTTCTGGAAGAAAACCATGTACCCAACCACGGGATGATCGTTTTCTTGTGAGTCGCGCATTGAGAAATCGCAAATCTTCGTATGTGGATCTTAAGAACAACCTCCAAGAAGTAAGAAATGTGCATATTAGTCTATGGACGGTCAGGAGGAGGCTTCTCGCTGCCAATATATGCAGTCACCGCCCGGCCCGCGGCCCCAAATTACTCCGTGAGCACAGAGTTCACAGGCTTAGGTTCGCTAGAAATTGTGAATCATGGACTCAAGACGATTGGAATAGGGTTTTGTTCTCTGATGAAGCCAGGATATCTCTGTTCGGTGAAGATCGACGTCGGCGAGTGCTAAGAAGACAAGGAGAACGCTTTGCAGAGGCATGTTTCGAAGAAATCACACCTTATGGTGGGGGCTCTGTTATGTTTTGGGCAGGAATAAATTCAATGGATCGTACAGAGTTAGTCTTCATTGAAAACGGCTCACTGACTGGGCATCGATACATAACGGAAGTTCTAATTTCTCATGCACAACCCGCATTGGCCGCTCTAGGTGAAGACTCGATTTTTATGGACGACAATGCTCGCGCCCACCGATCCCGCGATGTTAATGCGTATGTGCAAGAGGTCGGCATTCGTCGTTTGGATTGGCCAGCTCGAAGTCCCGACCTCAATCCCATAGAGCATGTCTGGGACGTTCTGAAACGGCGTGTGAGATCAGTACACCCGGCTCCGCAGACCATCAGAGAGCTGAAGAATGTGATTACTGCGGAGTGGGAACGTATTCCGCAAGCAAGTATCCGGGATATACTCGCTAGCATGCCCAGACGAATTCAAGCTGTGATTTTAGCTAGAGGGGGTCACACTCGATACTAAACATTTATCTGCTTTTACTTTATTAAAGAAAAACAAACAAAAAAACTTTTTTATTTTTACTTCATGAGCATATGCACTACTAGCGAATATACACTACTAGCGAGGTTTAGCATTATTTCCCATAAATTGTATCTAAATTTTATGAAATACTGATGAAAACGATTATTTTCTTATTAATTTAGCAAATTGTGTGGATAAAACTACCTATAATTATCAAACAAAGAAATATTAACATTTGAAATGGTTCATTGCTTAGGTGCCCGTTTTTTTTGCAAATGAGTGTATAATTCAAACGATTATGGCTGGACCAGATCCCACAAGCGGCACCCGATCACGAGTTAACTACTAGAGCAGCCATCACTCCCCTCAACTACTATGGAGGGAAGGGAGAGACCCGTTCAACATTCATACACTTAATCATTATAGAACAAGTTGATACATACTTGTCCAAATCGACTGGTACTGTTTGACTGAGTGAATGTTCCCATGTCCCTTGTAGTACCACGCTCTTGGGATTAAGTCTAGCGTCTGCATCACACTCTATACGACCAACCACAGCCACTTCAGCCTGAAATATTCAACACTTAATTTTATGAAATTATTTAGTGATACGTAGGTCGCCTCATAACTTAATCTTATAGAATGATGTGATGATAGGTTAAGAATGTGTCATCACAACAACACTCTCCTTGCAACCTCATAACACCAATTGCGATCGCCAACTTGTCTTTTAACCCCTCACGCGCCAAACATCGCGGCGCTCTCGAGTGCCCTGCGCGCTTTGATATATTGAAAAAAATTCAGTGAATTTTATGGTTTTACGTAAACTATTATTGTTGCTATATGACAAGGAAATATGAAATAAAATATATATCAATAGCTTTTGATTGGTTGCTTTAAATAAAAGTACTAAAAGCAATTGCTAATTGTAAAGTGTTTATTTGGGTCAAACGTGTGTCCCAAAAGCGCTTTTAGCACATTTTTTTGGGTCTAACGGTGTCCCAAAAGCGCTCGAGGGGTTAAAAGTGGCGATTATGATTTTATCCTATTATGGGAATGCATATGGCCAAAATTGAGCTGACCAAAAAGAGACAAATGAAGCTCTACAAAAAAAAAATTAAAACTAATTTGCGCGAAGCGAAGAACGATTGTAACATATGGGACTTGAAGCCACATCTATTGAAAATCCGTTCCTATCACCTTATCAAATGGGCCAGCGTGGGTAAGTACTTATAGTAAGCAACATTATAATTTTCGTAATGATTTCTGATGTTAAAACGAGTATTTACACATTTGAAATAAAAGCTATTTTTAATAATTTTATAGCATTTATTTTCATTTTACAGCACGATATGGTCACGATTATTATCATTAGACTATAAGAAAATTACCGATAGACAATTTCTTTTCTCTGTATGTTTTAGCAAATTACATATGTTAAATTTAAATTACTTATTAGCCTCAAGGATAGATTGTAATTATTACGAAGTAACTTATATATATTAAGTTATATCATAGAAAAAAAAAATGATTACGAGAGGGCGTCCTTCAGCTATAAAATCCATAATAGTAGTTTCATTTCTAACTTGCAATTTCGTCTCTTGCAACATGTATCATATGTTAGGTACATCCGTTATAATTGCAATAATGGTGCTATATAAATTGAACAAACTGAAGCCAGTTTTAGCACACGGCTTGAGAGCCCTCAGCGCTCACCCAACAGTCCGCGTAAAGCTGTCACAGCCATCCCAGGCTAACAACTAAGTCACAACAAAAGAAAAAGCCTGTTTTAGTACCAACCTGACTCTTGTGCCTAACGGAAGTGACATCTGTTATTCCAAATTTTTTTATGTTTGTTTGTGATATGTAGCGAATATTATTATCAAACATACTGGCCTTCTCGTGAAGTAGTTCGAAGCCAAACCTAAAAAAGATACAGATGAAAAAATAACCTTCTATAAATCTAAAGGTAAAACTGCCTCCCAATACATTGGAAACCCCCAAAAACGTTATTTACTCAGCTAAGACCTAACAGTCTAACTTAAAAAGAATATCCAAATAGAGTAAATCGATCTGTACATAAACATTTAGTTAAAAGTCACACGCAAGCACGTTTGAGAATTAGTTTAACTGTCTGTCTATTTATACTGTTTATATTAGCTTTTCATTTATATGAGTGCTATAGCTATTTAAAGTATACTTATTTAATTGACCGATCATTACTCAGGTCGCTAGATATCTTACTACTACTACTGTAATGAATCAATAGTGTAAAGCATTTTTACACTATTGATTCATTACAACATTAACTTTCTTTCTTATAATTTTGTCCTTTCAGAGAAAAAATTTAAGGTGATAATGACTCAAAAAGTATTAATTTTTCTGGTTCGGAATAGCTAAGATTTTATAACCCATATTATTACGATATTATTTACAGAAGTTTTAGTAGATTCGGACTGTGTGGTCGTGGAGGCGTTACTCCCGCGCGCGGTTCGCCGTAGGGATGGCGATCTGAGATCGATTAATCGAAGAATCAATTTTTCAGGCCCAAAAGATCGATTTTTAAATCGATATATTGTACTGAATCGATTCAGTGAATCGATCTTTCTCCCTTGAAAATCGACATTCGATTTTTTTCTGTCTATTCGATACTAAGATATGAGACACTTTCAGATGTCCTATAAAAAAACCTCATCACAATCCTACTAGGAGAAAGGTACCCCATACTTTAAAAGCGATTCTTCGATACTAGTGTTTTCAATCGATTCAAATCTATATTATTGCAAGACTTTACTCTCTCCAGATTTCCTAAAAAAAAAAAAGGTCATCACAATCCGCCCAGAAAAAATACTTCGTATAGAATTGGAAGAAAACTAAAAAAAAAAAGATTGATAGATCTATTAATCGGGGATCGATTCTTCAGACCTCGATTTTATTGTGAACCGATTCTTTGGACGATGATTCAAATAGATTCAAGAATCGATCTTTTTCAGAAAGATCGCCCATCCCTAGTTCGCCGCCTCCTTCCGCGAGACGACTGCCTCGCAGAAAGCGGCGGCTGTGTCCCAGTTCCAGATGCAGCCGAGCATCTCCCTAGCGATGGTCGGCACCGATGATTGTGAAGAATCCACGGAGCGGCTCAGCCTACGCAGCACATACCTCGAGCGTGCGCCGTGTCCTCGTCCCAATCGAAATAATTTTATACTTAGCCGTCGAAGGTTTTTAAAAACGACAACGTTTACTGAGATAATTTTGAATTTTGTCTTATTGAGTTCTGTTATGCAGAAAGTCTTTAAAGACATTTAGTTGTTGATCAAGTATTCCAATTCCATTGAGTTTGGATATAAGATTAGGTATAATAACAGTATCGAAAGAATTTTTAAAATAAGGAACTGTTTTTATAAGGAATTCATATCTGTCATACACTAAGCGTTTTATTCTATCCTATTTATTTTTCAATAATTATTTATTCTGGAATTCAATTATTATTTCGTTGCAATTTGTGTAGTAACATACGATGATTTTTGTAATTTAAACAACGGATTTCATCGCAATAATCTTTATAAATAAATACTATTAAATTGCTACTAAATTATTACTATTAAATTATTACTATTAACGCGGGTTTTAAAAAAATATTGTAGAAACAATCTATCAAACTTATACTGGTATATATGTATATCAGGGTACGCTGTTAGCAATAAAAATAACTGAATGATAAATAAATAAATATGTACTTACATTGCTTTTGTGTATGTCTCACCGTCATCATTTGGTACTTGAATAATTTTCATATTTAAAACGTCATTTGGTCCACATGGCTCAGCAATGGTCTGCAATAATTGCTCATCGCCGTATGAATGAACTACCACTCCCGAGTTACCCCTTGATGCGTATTTAGCAGATCCACTGAAAGAATACGAAAACAACACAGTTGGCAGGTATCAATCTGAAATGCCATTTCGATCCTCCATTAGTTTGTCGACGTCCACTGAATTTGATTGAATGTCATATCGCCACGCTTAGCAGGTGGATTGATTTTCGTAGTCGGTATTGTAAGTTTTCTGAGATCTGCTGCCTATTCGTTTAATGGGCCCATAGCTGGTTACAATGTTTTTTACATTTAGTAGTAGCTTTAGTAGCGTGGCGTCATTGGAGCTTCCCATGACTGTATCTTTGCGAACTTCAGCATTGGGCGTAACTTATCTCGTAATTATAAAGCTACTTTGACCTGGTATCCCCATAGCTCTTTGCCCGCCCACGCGTATCCACAGAGATTTTTTTAAAAAAACATAACCATGACCGATTTTCTACTCATTTTACGAATAACTTACAATCATCATCACAGTTCATATAGGTCCTACTGCTGGGCTCGAGCCTCCTCCTAGGAGGGGAATTAACCCACTGTACCATGCTGGTCAGACGGGTTGGTATAGGGTTTCATTTCGAGTTCTTCTCTTGCATAGATGTTATAAGCATATTTAATGCCTTAGTTGTCTTTCACGACACGCACGGGCAGGGGAAGCGAGTGCCGTATGACATCCCTACTCCGTCACAACACGGAAAGAAAGTTAATATACGTGGTATTAATAAATAAAAAACTTACACAGTTGGTGAATATGTAGCTGGTCTTAAATCATTTTGCTGGTTAGCTGTAGATTCAATTTCAACTTTAACTCTCTGCAAAAATAAAAGATCACGTATACAACACGAAGTTAATATAAAGGAAATAAATTGTCTATAATTCTGGTTTAGTATTTATCTTTGCACTTATACCTATATCAAACATATATTTTAACACAATCAGCATAGCACATCGGTGTATATAGGGACAAGTAATTCTGTCAGTATACACATACTCATATCATCATCTTATCCCATACACGTCCTACTATTGGGCTCGGAACTCCTCCAGTATAGGAGCGAAATTGACCTACTATAATACGCTGGTCAGGCGTGTCGGTATAGGGTTTTTCCGAGTTTTCCTTCTGTTGCATAGACTTTATATACCTTATGTGCATATTATGTCCCTTAATCGTCCTTTATGACACCCACATGCAAGATAGTGGTGATTTTTACTTTTTCACCGCACGGATAATCCTAGTAGGGTACAAGTATCTTCTACCACAGAAACTAATCCAATTTATTATAACACGCTGGCAGAATAATAAAAATAATGGTTGCTATAGGATCATGTTGTATATGTATGTTATAGATAGATAGATAGATAGATAGATAATTCTTTATTTATACACCGATTACAAAACAAAAACTTAAATACTAAATTACTAACATAACACAGAATGTACAAAGGGCGGCCTTATCGCTATAAGCGATCTCTTCCAGGCAACCTTGGGATGGAAATGGTAGAACAGAGAGATGGTAGGTAGTTTACTGCTGGTAGTAATGGAGATCAGTGTAAATAATATTTATAAGACATAGATAACGACTATATAATAAATTGTATAACTTGTAAAATAAAAATATATATACTATGGGTTTTCAGGGTGAATCTCTATCTTTATTATTTGTCCGTGTGGTCACGGACTAAGAATACAATTCGCCACCGCTCTTGCCCGTGGGTGCTGTGAAAGGCGGCTAAGGAATTAAATTTGTATATTACGTCTATGCAAGATAAGGCAAATTCGAAATAAATCCCTATATCAACCCCGGACAAAAAAAAACAAGTCCGTGTGGTGACGGAGTAAGAATACAATTCACCACACCCTATCTTGCCCGTGGATGTCCTAAGAGACGACTATGGGATATAATATGCACATAAAATCTGTGCAAGAGAAGGAAAACTCGAAATGAAACCCTATACGAACATGTCTGACCAGCATGGTATACTAGATCAAATTCCCTCCCATTGTGGAGGACCGAGCCCAACAGTGGGACGTATGTGGGCTGCGATGATGATGATCAACCCCTCTGACCAGTGTGATATAATAGGTCAACTTCCCTCTTATTTATGGGGAAGGCACGAGTTCAACAGTGGGACGTATATGAGTCGATATGATTGATGATGACCATTTAATTAATTGTCAATTGCTTCATAATAACAAAATATTTTATATACATAAAATTGCCATGTCTATATATAAGGTTTTAATTAGATATCTCTTATTTACACTGTATACGGTTCGAGGAACACTTATACAGATATAAGGGAACGTAATATATGTATTACGTGACCCGTTTACGTAGGGGGATGAGATCTTCATATAATATGGTTGAACAAAATTTTTGGGTCTTAATTTGTACTACGGTCACCGATATAGGAATAAGAAGGCTCACCTAAAGATTATTAATAGTGATTTTGTGTTCGTTAATTATACATTAAGTCCCCAGCAATACCACGATTATTTCCTGAGTGTAGGATATTGTCTTTTAAAAATAAATTACAAAAAGAAAGTAAAAATATACACTAATGCAATAACATAAAACAAAATTGGTTTATAGATTAAATAGTTCTAAGTATTAAACTTAGAAAAAAACATAGGATAAAAAATGTTTATCGATAATTATATGAAACAATACGAGGGGTGATCCAAAAGTAATGATAATCAGTTATTTCTAGTGCACACAAAAATACAAAAAAATTTCAGTCACTTGCTCAGTTACCCACTAGTTCAGGAAAAAAAAATCATATAAATAGGCCACAATTCCCGGGAGCTACATTCATTTGAATACGGACTGTCAAGGAGTGAACATCAAAATGGAAAAACACGAAATCAGAGCTGTCATTAAATACCTCTGCTTGAAAAAAATGTCTACCAAAGACATACACAGCGACTTGGTGGAAACATTAGGGGACTCTTCTCCTCCATATTCCACAGTTGCACGCTGGGCTAAGGAGTTTAAGCTGGGAAGAACATCGACGGAAGACGAACACCGCGAAGGACGCCCATCGACGTCCCTCACTGAAGAAAATGTGAAAAAAGTTGAAGAAGTTGTATTGGAAGATCGAAGAGTGACTATCAGGCATGTAGCTGAGGTCACAGGGATCTCATATGGCAGCATTCAAAGAATCCTTGCGAACGAATTGCATATGAGAAAGGTCTCCGCGCGTTGGGTACCGAAAATGTTAAACGACGAGCAAAAGAAGAAACGAGTCGACATGTCAAGAGCAAATCTCGAAAAGTTCCAGGCAGACAAGGACAATTTTTTGTCACGTTTTGTGACCATGGACGAGACCTGGATCCACCATTTTGATCCTGAAACAAAACAACAATCGATGACATGGAAACGATCCGATGAACCGACGCCGAAGAAATTCAAAGTGTCAAGCTCAGCAGGGAAGGTTATGGCGTCTGTTTTTTGGGACGCTGAAGGAATAATCATGGTGGACTACTTGGAAAAGGGGGCCACTATTACAGGCTCCTACTATGCAGAACAAATAAGAAGATTGCGGGAGGCTATTAAGGAGAAAAGGCGAGGCAAACTGCGGGCTGGAGTGTTGTTCCATCAAGACAACGCACCTGTTCACAAAGCTGCAATTGCCATGGCTGGCATTCAGGAAGCGGGCTTTGAGTTGGTGGAACACCCCCCCTATTCACCAGATCTAGCCCCCAGTGACTTCTATCTCTTTCCACGACTCAAGGAACACCTCCGAGGCAAGAAATTTGATGATGATAGCGACGTGATGGCCGCGGTTGAGGACTTTTTTGAGAGTCAAGATAAAGATTTTTTTTGTAAGGGAATTTTAGGTTTAGAAAAGAGATGGACTAAATGTATAGACTTGCTAGGAGACTATGTTGAGAAATAAATATATTTTTTTATTTTATTCATTGTGTTTATTATTGATTATCATTACTTTTGGATCACCCCTCGTACATTGGTTTCACCGAAGTGAAACGATAAAATATGTTTACAAATATAGTCTTAGAATGCAGATAGCATAGTAATTAAGACTGTCATACGGTGACAAGTATTGTGGGCTCGATTCCCATGCAGGACAATACTTTGTGAGGTCCACAAATTGATACTCTGAACCTGCGAATACTTTATGGCCGTTAATTGCGTGTTTTGTAAATTCTAAAGCACTTTATGGAAGGGTAACGTAGGTATTTTTTTTTATTGCCGATGGTGACAAACGAGCACGCATCACATCTGATGGTAAGTGATACTGCCGCACATGGAACTTTGCAATACCAGGGGCACAGCCAGGCCGTTGCCTACCGTGAAGTAAATGCTCTTCTTAAACCTCGTTTAAAGAAGGACATGTCATAGCGCTCGGGTAACACAGCAGCAGGTAGTTCATTCCAGAGCCTGTACGTACGTGGGAGAAATGATCGCTGGAAACGTACAGTTGAAGACCATATCGTTTCCAGGTGAAATGGATGAACCTTGCTGCGGTGTCGAGTGGTACGTTGGTAAAACGGTGACACTGGTACCGAGTCAAACAGTTCCTCGGAGCACTCCCCGTGAAAGAGTCGGTAGAGTACACAGAGTGACCCAAAGTCTCTCCGCCGCTCCAGCGACTCCAATCCGTCCGTGAGATTGGGATCCCCGACGATTCGAATAGCGACCTTGTATAGTACAAGGCGCTGTCTCGGTGTGAAGTACCGCCTGGCTCTGTTCAGGACGCCCAACTTTTTGCTGGCCAATTTGGCTTTGTCCTCCAAATGACTCCCAAACTGGACTTTGTTCGATATTTCGACGAGGATCCCAATACTGTCGGAAATTCGGAGTTACTCCTTGGAACTGAGGCGCCATGACAAACGGGTCCTTCTTTGTAGTGCACGCGCAAACTTGTATCTTTGTGGGGTCGAACTGGACTAAATTGCGTTCACCCCATTCAGAGGCCCGCCCAGAGAGCGCTCGACTTCAGACACAAGTTGAACCCTTCCTTCCCGAGTACTCCGAGGGACATTCCGTTGCTCGGTATACCGTTCGTCACCCGTGCTGTCATCCGCATAGCAACGCATATTCTCGATGGAGAGCATGTCGTTGATATGCAGGATAAACAACGTCGGGGAGAGCACCGAGCCTTGTGGTACACCAGCATTAGTGGTCATGGTATCGGAGCAGGAGCCATCTACGACGACTTTTATATTCCGACCATCCAGAAAGCTGGCGATCCAATTACAGAGTCCCTCGGGGATTCCGTATGATGGTAGCTTCGATAGAAGTGCCCTGTGCCAGACCCTATCGAACGCCTTTGCGATGTCTAGGCTGAATGCTAGCGCCTCACCCTTGCCCTCCAAGGCCCCTTCCCAACGGTGAGTGAGGTACACAAGAAGATCACCAGCCGATCGCCCACGACGAAAGCCGTATTGGCGATCACTGATCAGCTGGTGATCCTCAAGGTACTGCAGAAGCTGGCAGCAGTGAAAGAAATAAAAATAATGGATATTCTAACATTATTAAAAGTTGAATAGTTGCATACAGTTGTTAAATAATAATTATGTTATTAAATACAAATAAAAATAATGAATATTCAAACATTATTAAAAGTTGAATAGTTGCATACATTTGTTTTAAAGAATCTCCTACATAATCTCATTATAGTTGAGATGTGAAAACCAAGAAGTATTGATTTGTATTTGCTAAACAAAACGGACTTTTAGAGTATCTGTAGAAAATTATTCAGTCTACATGTAAGTTATTAAAGGACACATAATTATCCTTATGGGTTCTAAGCTGTGAATACTCCACAGTGGTTTGGCTATGTGCCGGTGATTCTTTTTTTTTTAATAAGTCACTACACTAATTAACGCTTGTAAGCCTTTGGCCCTTGGGTTTGAGGGTCTTTACAAATATACAATTAAGCAAAACAAACTACATCTAGATTCGGAACAACCACTTGCAGAAAACATGAAAATTTGTTGTTTAGTTCTATATGCACCAATAATTGCTCTGCATGAAAATCAAACCAGATAGTCACAGGAGAAAAATTACTTGACACCACTACATGTGCAATCAATTATAGTTAATAAAATTCATTTATTACATGCAAAAAAATTAAAAGTGAAATCTATACCAATAAATAAAATTGGAGTGTCTGTTTGTAATGCAAAAATAATAGGCTTTTTTCATGCTCGCACGGTTATTTGGACGATACCTATGCCTAAAAATCCCTTTATATTTTTTATGTCTGTCTGCTTGTTTGTTCCGGGTAATCTTTAAACGGCTGAACCGATTTCAAAAATTCTTTCACCATTGGAAAGTTATAATATCAGGGAGTAAACTAGGCTATATTTTATTCTGGTATTCCCACGAGAACGGGAACTACGGGGATAAGGCGACAGAAGCCAAAGCGAAGCGAGGGCGGGTTGCTAGCTGATATTAAAAAGCCTATATATGTTAAATAAAAAAAAAACACAAAATTAAGCATATACATGGTCTGTCATTGAGATAGTGATATTTAATTGAAGTATGTACATACATTCTAGACATTTCAATAAGTGCTGTTTTATTTATGATAAAAAAAGAGGGTGTGTACAAAATACGCATATCAGAAGTAAAACTCCTTTATCCTTTCTCATTCTCTCGCCGACTGAATCCTATAAATTTAAGTCAGTGTTTGAGTCTCTATGGACTTGCTTTTTCGTTTCATTGAGTTTGAAATCACGATTCTAAAGAAGTTTCACTTCAAAAAACAAATTTGTTTTTCCAAGGAAGCAACAGGATTAAAATACATTGTACTCATAACTGGCGATGGAAGTCATAAAAATTCTTAAACAGTCTCATAAGGAAGAGTGGTCATTTGTTGGGAGGGCCCTATCCAACAGCGAACAACATTAAAGCTTAATGATGAGATTTTTGAATAAAATACAAAGGAAATTGAACTAATCACTGCAATTTTTTTTTTATTTAGTTACATCTGTCAGTTAATATCATCTCAGCTCGTGTACATCTTGTTATTAGGCTTGATCCTCCTCCACAATTGGAGAATAATTTACATGCTATATATATCATGGTGGTCAGATGTGTTGTTAAAGGGTTTTATTTCGAAATATCTCTCTTGCATAGATGTTATATGGATAATAGATCTCTTTTATACCGCCCACATGCAAGATAGTGGGTGATTTCTATTTTAATTCCATTACTCCACAGAAAATTGTTAAATAGCTATCTCATAGTGTAAGAATACAATTCACCGCTCCCTATCTTGCACATGAATGTCACAAAAGACAATTAACGGATATATTATGCATATAACATCTGTCTGAGAGAAGGATAACTCGAAATAAAACCCTTTATGAACATATCTGACCAACTATAGTAGGTCAATTTCGCTCCTATTGAGGAGACTAAGCCCAGCAGTGGAACATTTCGACACTAACAATTTATACTATGCTAACTCAAATTTTAAGAAAAATCGTTTTTTATGGCAAATAGTTTAAAATGTGGTTTCTTTTATGTTATAAAAAAATCGTGAAGAAATACACAAAAATAACAAAGTTACAAATCTCATACAACGCAAATAAATATCTTAATTAATATAAAAGTTATGACGTTTTTGCCTATATAAACCTCTACTGTAAAGTACACTTTTATGACTTAGCTTAGTATAAATTGTTGATGTCGATTTATGAGCTGGAATAAAACAAAGCAAATTTAAATATAGACACTATTAATGTACATACATATTTACTAGACTTATTAATGAATCTCAAAGTAACTGATATATTTGGTGAACCATTAGGTTATACAAACAATGAAGTGACCTACATTTCAATGATAATTTAATTTATGTTATTTACTCAATAGCTATATTCCAAGGAAAAGATAACTTTAGATAGGCGGTTCGTTGTAAAACTTAATCAGTACTCAGCTTTTTATCCTGTGGCAATTCACCCATTTCTATTTTGCCCGTGATTGTCGTAAAAGATGACTAAGGGATTTAATAGGCGTACAATATCTATGTACGAGAAGGAAAACTCGGAACAAAACTCTATAGCAACCTCTTTGACCAGCATGGTAGGTCAATTGCTCTCCTATTATGGAAGTTTGAGCAGTGGAATGTACATGAACTGAAATGGTGATAATGACACTGTTTTTAGATGGTATAACTTAAATACAATAAAATAAGGTTTTCTGGATTCACCCATTTACATAAACAGAGATATTTTAGTTTATATTCATGCAGATTAAGTTGATGGCTGCAGACGAGTATGGATCTAGTCATGATGAGAAAGAACATGAACCAGAAGCAAACTCGCCCACAAATATCATCAAGTTAATATATATTGAAGTATATTATGATAAATGATCGGTCATCTTCAAACTTCGGCGATGTCTCATCTACAAGCAATCAATGAGTGTAGATCTAGTCACATGTACTACTAGACTGTGCTACTAGACATATACCCATTAGCCGCAAGTAGCTCTTCAAATATCCAGTTTGGTCTTCAATGTAGTGTTAGCAAATCGTTAGGAAGTCAGCCGGTGTTCCGCTTAATATACTAATTAATATTGTGTAATTATAAAATTAAATACTTAGATTTTATTTGTTAGTACATAGAATGCAAAATGTTATTCATCTAATAATTAACAATATTGAAGTCACAAACATGCAAAAAGCGACAAAGAAAATTTTTAGTGTTTAAATACCTTTGGTGTTGTTGTCATATAATTTGATAGTACTTCACTATCCGATCTGAATTCAGATTTAAGGATGCTAAGGAATTTCATAACTTACACTAAAATAGTAAAATATTTAACAATAAACAAGTTCTAATACTAACCGTAAAATCTAAAGTTAATGTTAAATAACAAAAAAAACACGTGGAACATGCTCTTTAATCAAAAGGATACTGGATTGGAGCGGCTGCCCCGTAGACTGTCAAACTTGTACCGGTACCCCCTTGGCCATTTACTTTAGCGTTAGTATGATTTCCCGTCCGCTTGGAAAATTCCTTTCTAATAAATACTTCCAAGTGTTCTAAACTCGGTGTTGCACCATTTAAGTTGTTTAAGCTAAAGGCCATCCATTGCTCGATGAAAGATTCAGCGTCTATGTTGTATTCTTCACACAAACTTACACCTTAGAAAAAGGAGTGATTAATGGGACAACCTTGAACATTCATTGTATAGCGGTCTAAGTTAGTTTTAAAGTAGCGGCAAAGTTTGATTAACAAAACTACTCATAACTTTTATGACATACCGCGGATTAATGAGGTTACTCACATTTATGTATAACTTCTTTTGAAACATCTATACCGAAAAATTGAAATTGCTCAGTCACCAATTCTTCGGAAGCCATTTTCTGTAAAATTGAAAGAGCGAATGAAAGGCAAGGAAGCAAAAGAGCGCCAACGCCAATAAAAAAGTTTGCTTGCGTTCGTCAAAGTTTTGCCCATAGATAAAATGTATTGTTTTCTTTTGGTGGCAATTATAGTCTATGGTACATAGAGGTTAAACGCTTATTACACTACACGATATTCAGGGTCCTGAATCACTAGGGGTGCTCTACAATAGCTAAATAGTGAAATCTGTTTCAGTTTCAGAAAACTGTTCCAAAATAACAGCCTGTTGTGCTGTAATACGAGAAAAAAGGGGAAATAACCATTCTTTAGGAATAATGTTTAAAAGTGGTCTCAGTGTTTGTTCATCAAATGAAAACGATCCTTCCTGCTTCACATGCTTAGGACTGATTTATGCCAGGTGCTTACCGGACATGGGGTCTTCGGTAAGTACCTGCAGAAAATTAGAAGAGAAGAGGCCCCAGGATGCCATGAGTGTGGCGCGCTAATCGACGATGCGCGCCACACACTAGAAGTATGCCCCGCCTGGGGGCCTCAGCGCCACGTCCTGTCAACGGACATGGGAACAGCGGACCTGTCGTTGTCGACCATCATCTCGAAGATGCTCAGCAGCGACAGCTGTTGGTCGTCGATGGCCTCCTTCTGTGAGGCTGTCATTACAAGGAAGGAGGCTGCGGAGCGGGCACGCGAGGCACTTGCGTCCGCAGACTCGCTCCACCGGCGGCGACCAGGGAGGAGGAGACACCGTTTTGCGCTCCTCCTCCCACCGCCCTGAATGATGACAGGACGTGGCCAGACGGCCAAGCGTTGGGGTGTCGGGGATAGAATGTCATCAGACGATCTCTCCGGCACCTCGTAAAAGCGCGGAAGGGGCCGCTGTGGTTTTAGTGGGTATTTCGGTCACTTCTGTGGCCGGCGAGTCCCAAACACACTCCCCTGTCTGTAACCGGCGAGGGATAGTGCGTAAATACATTTCCACAGCGTGAAAAAAAAAAAAGGACTGATTTATGTATATATTTTAGACATGAGCGTTATTTCACGTCATTAGTTACAATAACCCATTACGCGATATGTAACAATCACTATTTACGAGTCGACAAGTAAAAGAGGTGATTTTTATAACTACGTTATACTTAACACGACTCACAGATATGGGATAACAGTATTATATTCGAGCGAGCGAGAAAGAGTCGATCGCACAACGTTGATTACGCTAAGTACATTCCTTTCGCATCGCGGCTGAGCGAGCGAGCAAGATAGCTAATCGAATGACACGAAATTATTCGAAGTAATCCGATCAAATACTGAACACTCACGTGCCGTGGTATGCAATAAAGACCAAAGAGCGTAACAATACATTTTATACCTTTAATTTTCATATGTAAAATTGCATTTATTGATAATAAAATAGAGTGATTTTTGTTTATAAGTAATTTCAACGGCTTGACGTTGCGGGAAACGAAGCGAGTGTTACTTTGAAATTTGAATTTAAAGTAAAGAATTTAATTGATTTATTGTTTTAGTTTGTTGTTTTACTAATAAAAACATCATACATTATAAAGTGCATATAACAGTGAAAAAAACTGTAAATATATCAAAAGTGTAAATAAACTGTAAATATAATCACTGTATATACAATCAAGTTACTTTTAAATACGTCTGCATTAATACAAAATTAATTAAAATAATAGTATAATTATAACCTCTAATAAATCGTAAATACATATAATGCAGTCAGGCCTCAGCCTGAAAAAAGTATGAAAGGAAGTTAATTTATTGATTTAACTGTATAGCTATAAATTTATTTTCGTTTCGCGTGTAACTGTATATAGTCAGTGCAGCTATTCATACAATATGCAAACAATCAAAGTAGCTGTATACAAATAAGTCGTTACAAAAATCACTAGTTTTGAAACACGTGACGTCGACGTCGACGTATTTATTTTATGTATATATATAATATTATTATGTATGTATATATATATATATATATATATATATATATATATATATATATATATATATATATATACATATACATATACAGTATGACTGGTAAAAAATTGTACATATTGAAAGAAACGATAGATAATGGTCACAGGTAACCAATAAAAATGTAAAAAGAAGACAATATTAATTAACAACATAGTAAACATCAACAATATTAGTGTCACAAGGCTCCCAAAAATATGGTCACCCTATAGACTAGAGGTATCGGATCGTATTCGAGCTTAGTGCACAGATGGCGTAGTGGTTAAGATAGCGACTTACAACGCCAGTATCGTCACTTTTCCTTCATACTTTGATCCTGGCTTAGGACAGGCAAAATACCTAGATAATAATAAACGTTCGTAACAAAATTTTTCAAAATAAATTATGTATTTCTAATGTACTTAAATTGTATTAGAGGCAGTTGGTATAAATAAGGAGGCACCTTGATGTTTCTGGCGTATTTAAAAAGTGGAATCATACCTATGTACAGTGATTAAATACAAAATCTATTTACAAATAACAATTACGCTAATCCCAGCGATCAAAATTAACAAAATAATTGCTTACCTCTTTGCGTACGTAAATGATCAACTTTAGTTACCAATATTGTTAATTCACAACGATTTAGTGAATATGAAATTAAAAATTCATATCACTATTCTATCACTTTTTACAAATACGGTTAAAAAAAGCGCGGGCGTGAACGTGCTGGAGTAGGGCTACTAGTTTTATTAGCACTTGTCAAGGTCACGCACTCGCCTAATTTCTTTTTTAATGCCAATTTTACTGCTAGAATTATTAAAAGTAGGTATAGGGATAATGTCATTAATCTACAAACAACCGTATATTATGTTGGTTGTTTGTACGACGTCCAGCATGGCGAAAGCGCCTGTCTAAAAACAATACATACAACATGCCTTTCTTTTTATACTTGGGATCCTTACGACCGACAACACAATAACACATTTACCTTGACTCTCACTTGATGCTTTTACGTTAAACAGTAATTACTGGCAAAACTCGCGGGACATAGTCCATTCACTAAAGTCTTGAACACGTTGAAAATGACATGCATGTTTCATGCCACGTTTTGAAATGTTCCAAATAGTTTTGTGACGTAGATATGTACATTAAAACTTCGAGTGGCTTCTCTTGTGCTAGCTTGCAGTTCCTCTTGGAAGTACTACAAGATATGTCCTACAAGGCTTACTGGAAAAGCAGTTTCAGTCACGTCCTTGAGGGTGACGCAGAATATGAAATGGGCCATAGTCAAGTAACCGCTTGCAGTATTATAGCATTATCAGCACAAGATGCCATCAACCACTACATCGAAAATTGTTATTTACACAATATCAAAAAATAATAAACGTGCATAAAAGACAATCCGGCGAATGGAGCTACGTAAGGATTAGAAACACACTAGTACGATTAGGCAATCGCGGTCCGCGGACAACTAATTGATATTATTTTAAAATTTTTTGAAGGATTCGCGTATGACCCAAGGGATAAGTGGGGAGTGCGGTCTCATTGGCCCGAGACGGCCTTGTCGGCATATCACCCAGTAACTAGTTCCATATCGCTGTTACGTAAATTTTTAGTACAAGTGCGTTAACCTATATACATAGATACCTATTATAGGTAGGTATATTATCATCTGTGTCCACGACTAAATATTTTTATAAGATAAATAGTTCAAAATTTAAGTACTATTTTTTTTTATATATTCGGTATCAGAATCGAGTAGTACCGAGTAGCCTCCTTCAATATGTACAATCCTTTACCAGTCACCCTGTGTATATATATATATATATATATATATATATATATATATATATATATATATATATATATATATATACACACATATATATATATGGAACAGTTTTTTGAAACTGTTATTTCGCTAAAACTGAACTTAAGTAGTAAAATAAAGACCTAAAAGCCTTAATTGTGAATAAACGTATTAGCAAACAGACTGTTTTTTTTTTTTATTGCAAGCAGTGGCAAACGAGCAAACAGTACACCTGATGATAAGTGTTGCTGACGCTCATGGACCTTTACAAGGCCGCTGCCTACCGCGAAGAAAGTGAAGTGAGTGTGAATGCGTGCATTGAGGCTCGGTGATACTAAAGGCACCATCAAAACCCTCCACACGCAAACACCCTCAGAAAGTTGGGCTTCCGGCTCTCTCGCTCACCGAACGAAGCGCAGTAACAAATTGCTACTACTCAGACGTCGATTTCCTGCGAGAGCGTGGTACTGCCCCGGACGGACCGGCCCGCGGCTGTAGACAGATAACTGTCGACAGTGTGGTCCTACCACTCCAGACTCGTAAAATTGTGGTACCATTACTTTTTACATAAATATTTACGTATTAGCATACAATTATCTCTTTTTATTAGAAAAGTAGATTACGTAGCTCATCTATTAATATTCTCTACATACGACCAATTAAGAGTTAACTATAGAAATGAGTATTTACTCTCGCCTCTAAACAATAATATAATTCAACTTCAACTTCTTATTATGGCTTCAGCGGCGTAATAATATAATTCTCACGCTCATCCACAGTTTAGATTATATAGGGAACTAACCTCTTACCGTGTAAGCTAACGGGCCTGGGAACGATCTGTTACATCCTTACTAATATTATAAATGGGAAAGTAAGTTTGTTTCCGATTTCAAAAATTCTTTCACCATTGGAAAGCTATAATATCAGGGAGTAACATAGGCTATATTTTATACCGATATTCCCACGGGAACGGGAACTACGCGGGTAAGGCGAATGAAACCGAAGTGAAGACGGGTTGCTAGTTAATTATAAAATTGAAAATTAATTTGACATGTGCTACTATTATTAGAATAAATATGTGTAAAATTCTTGTATGTAAAATTAGAATAAGTATGGTATGACTTGCGGACTATCTTAACACAAGGTTTCTCAGAGGATGTAATGAGCTGTTTGTTCAAAATCGAAGTTACACGTGGAACATTGAAAAATGGTGTAACTACTACCGACTGAAATAAAACAATTTACTTTTAAAATCACCATAGCCAATGAGGAATTAGGCTTAGTACATAGTGGTTAATCTTCAGTCACATATTTTTCTAACGCTCATGAACAGTTGGAAAGAATAGATGTAGGTGAAGGGCTTTCGATAATGAAGCCCATTTTGCCTGCCATTCAGTCAGGAGCTCTTCGTAGATAACGGATTGCGGTGTGAAAAATCTAGTAATTTTATTATGTTTGCGCAACAGAAGAAAAACGCTGACGTCCCCGCCTTTTTATCTCCAAGTCGACCAGAAGTACGCCTACAAGTACTCATAGGGCTTGGCTACAGACTGTTTTATATGTTAATGATAATAATATTAGTGCTAGTCGCATATTATTTTATTTTAAGAGATATTATACTTCTTACAGGCACTAACTCACTGTCGTCGGGGCACCATGGGATATGACCAATACGACAATGTACATGTCCACTGGCTTATTCTCTTTTGTTTAATTTCGTCTCTCCGTTCACTGTTAGAACGTAGTAAATTATATGTCTGTATTCGCTGTGAAGCTCTTAGCGTAAAGTGCAACAGTACCTGCAATAGAGCCTTAAGTCAAAATCTCGAGACTACTTAGAAATAAGAGACATAAGAAACAGGTAAAAACCGGACGATTGTTTGTCAATAAAGTTGGTTGTTAAGCCTATATCCCAGATATATGCATGTACCTATGTGTAAACAAACATTTTATTGCGAAAAATTAAAATACAAATATAAAATTACATAGGCTTCGTATCATTGACGTTATTTAAATTGGGGTCATCACATTTCCGTGTCGTGACATGTTAAGTATACAATGTGTCACTTGCTCGCCTTTGGGGGCCATAAATTCATCTGCCAAATACGGCGATTATTCACCCCATGTTCTAACACTGAAAGAGCAGCGGACAGCCCATATCCTGCTTAATTACTTCCCTTAGGTCAATTAAGTTAATTCTACCGATATCAACTGCTTACCTTCGGTGGCCCGCCTGGCAAGCACTTGCGTCTATGCACCCCAAGGGCTGGTGGCGGTGCGAGTCAACGTGCATCTACTTCGCCGCCTCTTTCAACAAAATGATTGTCTGGTAGAAAACAGTGCTCATGTTCCAGTTTTTGCTGCTACCGACCGTAGCTCTCGGCATAGACGATCGACAACGTGAAAGCCACACCGATTAATTCAACGAGTTCACGCTGCTGCTCTGCCCAGGCTACGCAAACATATAGTGTTCAAACGATGGCTTTTGTCTCTTCACAATCGTGTGCATGCGCAATCATCCATTTGCCATTAAAATCCGCACGATTCGAAAAGAGGATACCATGCTGCCGCCCGTTCCACAGGTTATTCCTTTTTGGAGTGGCTAATGTCTAATAATGGACGTTATTGGGCTTATGAATAAATGGGAATAATCACGTTTCCCTAATTCGGCAAAGAAAATAATTTGTAATAGCTAATCATTTTTTAATGTCATATGATTGCGATATCGTTATATTCTACTGTGTGGTCTATCTTAACCGTAGGTGTCGTAAAAGACGACTAGGGGCGTAGGTATGCATTGCATGTAACCAAGAGAAAGAAGACTCGAAATGAAATCGTATTGGTACCATACTCTAG
Source organism: Lymantria dispar (assembly GCA_032191425.1). Lineage (NCBI taxonomy): Eukaryota > Metazoa > Arthropoda > Insecta > Lepidoptera > Erebidae > Lymantria > Lymantria dispar. Next base: position 16,689,318 of record CM063459.1, read on the forward strand.
ATAACTTTCCCTCCTATAACGAACGTATATAAGCTGCAATGATGATGATAGTATTTACAAGTTAATAAACATCATTGACGTTATTAGAAATAAAATACAGACTTACGCGATAGTAGTTTTAATTTTGCTTATATTAAATGCTTAAAATTTGCTTATAATAATATATTAAATGTACAAAATAAGTGTTTATTTGGAAATAGTTTCGTGTAAAACGGGGTAGGGTATTACTGTAGTTAAAAAAATATATAGATAGAACAGAAAATACGGATAGCGACATCTATCGAAATACGCCAAAATCTCAGCCACGAATACAGAAAATCGCTAATCCTGCAAGAGACCAAGAGTAAGTAATGGGGCAAACTGCAAAGTTTATTAACTTGTTTATATTATCATCAGTATCAGTCATTGATAACTGTCCAAAGATTCAAATCAGTCCAGTTTTGTTTTATACTAATTATTTATTATAAGTGTGTTAACAATAATGTTTTAACACATTTGTTTATTCATATTGAATACATTTATGTACTTTTGAGGAAGTCTATTGGCTATTTGATAAAAACTAGAGAATATCTATCTATTTGAAGGGTATAATAGGATAAGATTTTAATGGATGTATGTATTAAAAATATTCTTGTCACTGAATATAATTTTGTATCTGGGGGCACAGCAGTGCCCCTGTCAAGTTACATATACAAAACTGCACCCCTCCAATTTAAAGATATACTAAATAATAAACATTATACCACCACGGAATGATTTGTAAATAAAAGAAAATACAAAGACAAAATGCAAAGGCATACATTGAAAAACTATTTTCTTTAACATTTTAATTATATCAGGTTTATTAAGAAATATCTCCACCAATAAATACATTCAAACAGATTACAGCTAGTAGATAAATCATTTAATTTATATAGGTTTTTTTTTTGCAAAAATAGAATAATAGGTATTATGTAGGTTGAACCTTTACATAATATAATACAAAAAAGAAGCTATTGAATGTTATATGACTTTGAAAAATAAAGAAATATTGTATCTAATTATTACTTAAAATTAAGTTCTCTGAACATGTATATGAAATTTACAGGAAGGCATTGACTGTACTTCAGCTGTTACAACACTATTTATACTTAGGTTTGCCAAACCGCCTCTTATCAATCCACAGGTATATGCAACATACTGAAAAAAAAAATTCTGTTAAAAAAAAAGATTAAACACAATACCATGATATGAACGCACTTGACTTACTCGAGGAGCAAATTCTAAATACTGATGACCATTTGAAAAATTTGTAAGGAAACGAAATGCATTATCTTGTAGAACATAAACGCCTTGATGGTTAGTTCGCAAGTTATCAATTTGCTTCTTATAAATACATGTCCAAAAATCAGTGCATATAAATTTCATGGTATCTAGTTCGTCTTTAAACCTGGGCCACTCCCTTGTCAATCTTTCCATAATTTTATAACCAGCTGCAAATCCTATATATTCCACTACAGACAAATCCACCTCCTAAAACAATGATATACACTGTAACAATGGAAACTCGATAATCAAGCCCTTAGTTAAACAGATTTGCGATTATCTGGACCAACCACTCTCAGATATATATATATTAGTTGAAGCAATGCAAACATGAACATGTCCAAAATGGCATTACTCATCCGCCCTTCGCATGATCTATGCTTTACAGATTTAGTTACAGTTTTATTTAGTAACCAATTATTACTTTGCTGTTGTCACGTCTATACTTAAAAATGTCAAAGCATAAGTGTGTACTGTATTTGGGACAAATACGCGTATATAAGCATAAGTACACAAAACAAGAATAACACGACTATTACCTTTTTATCATTATTATCCTTTACTTGTTCTAAAGCGTAATTGATTATTTCCGAATGTAGTAACTCAAATACTATATCGTCAGCCATACCTACTCAAATTTCTACCACGTAGGCAGACCTTAACTTTTTGCTTTTAATTAGTTAAATAAACAGTAGATCATAAACATTTTCCGATTAAGCCAGATATTTCAAAGAAATTAATAATAACGAATCATTTTATAGAAATAATTACAGCAACGATAAACAATTTAATCAAATTTTGACAAATATATGTCGGGGCTGCCAATGCCAATTAGTGATCTAGTAGGTCGATTTCCCTACTCGTGGAGAAAAGCCAAGTTAAACAGAGCTGTAGAGAAAAATCACTTCATACGTTTTTCACGAGATTCAGTCATTTTGTTTGCTATTCAAAAAATAACCTTTCTTTGAGAACGTTGATGTGGAGGAATCTTTTTGAAAATTGTTATATACAGTCTTAAAATAATTCAATAGAAATCAACTGATGTGAAGCAACGTATTTTTGCGTACTTTATTGTTCAGTTAAATCGTCCATTTAACAGGTTTTACGAAGGCATTTCTGAATATTTTTTAAACCAAATAAATATAAATTCCTAATTGTGATGGTCGGATCCATACCCAATAAAAAAATGGGAAGGGACATTCTTAAGAAATGCGACTAACTTGGGTTTTTACTATCCCCTTCACCTAGTTTTTCTATAGGCGTTCTGTCCTTGATAGCACAGTATTTAGTTTTATCTATGGCACGTATTAACGCATTCACACAAACAATAAATAAAGATGGCGAATTGTGTTTTCGATGGTGTACTGCTCTGTGTAATAGTGTTTATTTATTTAGACTATATATAGCTGAAACGCTCTGAAAATTATCTTTAAGTGTTACAGTGACATTGTGGTTACGAAGCACTAATCTTTCCTTATTTGAGTGAATTTAAAAATCTCAAATGGATGAAATAAATATCATCACAAAAGATGGCGGCCCGACGCGATCTGCGGTTATTGCGCCATCTGTAGTAGATATAACGAACCAAAAGTTGGACGGTACGAAGAAAAAAAGAAGGCGCGGGAAATCTAAACGAAAAATAATGAAACCCTTCATCAAAATACCGTGGCAAGACAGAAGGAAAAATGATAAATCGAAAAGAAATAACAGATTTCGGAAAATAGTGTTGGCAAAAACTCATGCTCCGTTTAACAATAATCAATTTCTGATGGAAATACATAAACCAGAACCTGAAAATACTTTTCATATCCTTAGGACTCCATCGGCTCGCACCCGCGATTCTAGTTTCAGCGTCGATTCAGAAGACAACTATTTTTATTCCCTGCCCGAGGATGAAGAAGAATATTTGACTAAAGAGTTCTCAAGCGTTTATGAAGACGCCCAGAGTGAAAGATTATCCAACATGTCGAAAGATGATCTTATTCAGGAATATCTCTTGTTAGAAGCAAAATATGATAATCTTATTAAAAGAACAGAACGATCAAAAGCAAAGTATTTAGATGACGATAAAGACGTATCAGTGACAGATACGAACGAGTCTGTCATTGATAGGGACAGCATGATAACAGATAGACACACATCAGGAACTTCGGTAGATTCAAGTGTAGTTGATGAAAATTCATTTAGTGATTTGATGCAGCGAATCAAGGATCAAGACGATCAGATACTTACATTGAAATTGGATAATGAAAAGTTAAGACTTGAAAATGAACATTTGCGTCAGCGTTCTCACGACTCTTCAAGTGCAGATTCCGAAAGTGATAGTTCTTCAACATCCGACAGTGATAGCAGCTCTAGTCGAAGTGCGAGCACTATTAATGTGGCTAATGTTGACAATAATCATGTAGCTCTTGAAAATCACGTACATGTCAATGGTCAAAATGAGGAGACTGAAATTTCAGAGACTACTTCCCCGATGGTCAATGGCTCTCACGATGTGAATGAATGAATGATATAATTATAGTTATTAGGTCTAAAATAATATTATAGTTTGTTAATGTTAAAGATAGCATGTGATTTTATTACAATGTTACAGTGGATAAGTATATATTGTGGTGATACTAGAAATATACTATGCATTTAACATTTACTTATCACCTTACCATAGAAATATTGTATTATTTTCTAATAGGACTGGAAATGTGAGATCTCAGATTTGCAAAAAAACTGTTCAATAGTTACTTCAAAATAAAAAATGCAATACTTTCTTAGAAAGATCTCACTTGTATGTCATAGTTGATATTTATGTTAGATATTAAGATGCAGTGACATTTTGTTCAAATTTTCCTTTTCTACATTTTTTTTATATTCATTTGATATTCTTGTTTAAAACATAGAAACATGTAAGTACTTCATAGAAATAGGTCATATTTTATAAGTCATATTATTCAGCTTGTCTATTACATACAGTGAGAATATTGGGTTTACAAAAAGATGTTTTATTTGTATATTTTATTATCCTAAATTATTACAATACAAAATATATTTTTATTCTAGTTGCTATGTATTTATTTTGTTAAATTTTTGCATGAATGGTACTCATCAAAGTTTTATTAACAACTAGGTAGTGGACTGAATGAAGATAGATTGCATTGTCAAAATCTTGATTTATTTACCACAATTTGATCAATTTTCACCAATAATCTTACCCGAGCATAATATTTAAGAAAAAAAAATTTAAATGAAGAAACTACATTTTATGATAAAAAACTTCAACTCAAACATTTTGTATTTTTTGTTTTAGGTTCTGGAGCATTAGGATTATTACCTTTGTAAAACTGTTTCAATAATGCCATGGCTTCATCAGCCAACAAATTTCCTGTTAATCGGTAATTATAATCATAAAATTGACTAACATCCAATACAGTTTTACCACCAAACCTATCATTGGCACAACCATATATGACCTCTGTTATACATAGATTATTAAGTGCTGCTGCACACATTATACAAGGTTCAACTGTAACATAAACAGTAATATTTTTAAAATAAGATTTATAATCTATATTTTTAGTCTTACAATAATCTAAAACGTAATCAATACAATTAATTTCTGCATGTCTTGTTGGGTTATGGGTTGCATTCACTGTATTTCGGGATTGTGCTACAATATCCGAGTCAATAGTAAAAATACAACCAACTGGTACTTCTTGTGCCGCTAAAGCCTCTGCAGCTAGCTCAAGAGCTTGTTTCATAAAGTCAACCATTACTGTATGTTGTGTTTAACTTAAGATCAATTTCTATAATCAAATATTCAATGTTGCAATGAATTGTTCAAGATTTTTTGACATAATAATCAATGAGATTTAAATTTTTTAAATATTCTACTGCTTTTTGATCCCAATTATTATTATTCACTGTCCTGGGGCTTGGATGTGGCAAATAAAGAATCTGTAATGGCAATATAGAGTAAATATTAGTAAGAGTTATTTGTTAGGAATATTAAAGACTTGAACATGTTTTCATACATACATATATGTTAGAAAAGCACCTCAAATCCAATACTTTTCATTATTCTAATATAACATCTCATCTACATAGGGTAGTGAATTGTATTATCACTTCATCACCACACAAAATACAATTATATCTTTTTTGTAGTATAAAATAGCTCCGACAAAAAAAAATCATTAATTGCATTGTTCAGTAGTGAATATTAAAAGCATTCACAGACGATACGGTCTACACAACAGACAAGTGCACCAGACTCCGAATCGTCCAGTCGTTTTGTGCTAGCATTGCGTGAACACGTCTCCTCGATATGCAGCCTATTCTATCAAAACAGGCCAAAATTGCATTAGTTGTGGCAACTATCGTTGCTACATCGCCACTATATAATCAACGAAAAAGAAGAAAGGAATGGGCAAAACTTTATCTCGGAAACAGACAACAGTACAGTCATATGAATCTCATTAAAGATCTCGATGATAAAGATTTTAGTATATCTCTTCGAACGAGTTCTGAAGCATTTATTGAATTGTTCTTATCTTGTGAAACCACATACATATGACTAAATCCGATACAGTTATGCTGGTTATGCTGTCGCTGCTTAGCACTCAGCTAAAGAGAGATTGGTGGCTACTTTAAAATTTCTAGCGTCAGGTATTCAGAATTCAGAGAACTTCTTGGCGTCGCTCCGAATCCATGTCTGTGAACACGCTGCGACGTGTTGCGCATATGGTGGCACAATTGCGACTAGACCGACATATGGTTCGGTGCGCCGTCCACATGATCGTTTCGGCGCAAATAATGCGCCACACGATCCAATTTGGTTCATAGTGCACCATGTTCGTGGTCCGTTCCGAACCAAGTTCGATCGTCTGTGAATAATTTAAGATATGCTATGGTAGTGGCAAAGTTGTAGTTAAAGATGTCGAGTATATTCATGTCTGTCCCACAAAAAATAAAAGGTGAGGCTAAAAATAAAAAACAGTATTAAAATCAGAATAATATAGTTACCTGAATAGGTCTTGATGGTGAATATTTCTTAAGTGTTTTTTTAGCTCTAGTTTCACAAAATCTGCCAACAGCTACGATTTTTTCCACTTGGTACAATTCAAGGACTTTACTCAGTGTTGCATCACAAATACTATACAATTCTTCTACTTCACTGATCTAAAAGTATAAATAATAAGAGCTGTATATTAGACATGCTGAAGGTAGTTGTGAATAGTTTCCATGCAATTATCTTCTGTGCATTGCCATTTTTTAATGGTCTCTTTGGATATGGTCTCCCCCAAGGGTTTACTGCCATAATCAGCATTCTTGGCAGGTGGATTGACAATCACCCAGATGACTTACAGCATATTCATCTCAACTTAGTTGATTTTAAAGACTTTCATGCGAAATATAGGTATGGTTTGATATTGTTAAAACATTTATGTCCCATTTATCAATCAGGTAATCACATCTATTGTTTGACATAAGTACCCATAAGTTGAATAATCATCATTGGCTGGCTCTGGAGTTGGTGTTATGAATATGATACTAAAGCCAGGGTTTTTGCCCAATCTTGTAGCAACACCTTAGCCAATATATTTACAATACCCACAGGAAAGTCAGGGGGGGTGGTTACACATAGTATTCTTAACAAATTACGACACAGTTACATATTCTGCTTATTGCGCTGTAACTGTTAAGTAGCAGGATTATTAGGCTATATATTTTCAATAAACTATCTTTACAAGATCTTTTGGTCTAGTATTTGTAGCATTACATGCAGTAGTATAACTTTTGTCTTAATTAGAGATCTTAAAATAATACATCCTTAGTTTGGAAATTGTAATACATTAAATACTTGTTTTACACAATATATATATTCGATTGTTGTGCAATCTGAGACAAGGAATCAATAATGTAAAATATATTTCAAACTTGAAGGTTATAAACCGTCAGCTTCTGCAGTACCTTGAGGATCGCCAGCTTATCAGTGATCGCCAATACGGCTTTCGTCATGGTCGGTCGGCTGGTGATCTTCTTGTGTACCTCACACACCGTTGGGCAGAGGCCTTGGAGGGCAAGGGTGAGGCGCTGGCGTTCAGCCTAGATATCGCAAAGGCGTTCGATAGGGTCTGGCACAAGGCACTTCTATCGAAGCTACCATCATACGGAATCCCCGAGGGACTCTGTAATTGGATCGCCAGCTTTTTGGATGGTCGGACTATAAAAGTCGTCGTAGATGGCTCCTGTTCCGATACCATGACCATTAATGCTGGTGTACCACAAGGCTCGGTGCTTTCCCCGACGTTGTTTATCCTGCATATCAATGACATGCTCTCTATCGAGAGTATGCGTTGCTATGCGGATGACAGCACGGGTGATGAGCGGTACACTGAGCAACGGAATATCCCTCGGAGTACTCAGGAAAGAAGGGTTCAACTTGTGTCTGAAGTCGAGCGCTCTCTGGGGGCGGGCCTCGGAATGGGGTGAACGGAACCTAGTCCAGTTCAACCCCACAAAGACACAAGTTTGCGCGTTCACTGCAAAGAAGGACCCGTTTGTCATGGCGCCACAGTTCCAAGGAGTAACTCTCCCAATTTCTGAGAGTATTGGGATTCTCGGCGTCAAAATATCGAGCAAAGTCCAGTTTGTGAGTCATTTGGAGGACAAAGCCAAATTGGCAAGCAAAAAGTTGGGTGTCCTGAACAGAGCCAGGCGGTACTTCACACCGAGACAGCGTCTTGTGCTATACAAAGCACAAGTTCGTCCTCATGTGGAGTACTGCTCTCATCTCTGGGCAGGTGCACCCAAATATCAGCTAGACGCACTTGACTCCCTGCAAAGACGGGCTGTTCGAATCGTCGGGGATCCCAATCTTACGGACAGATTGGAGTCGCTGGAGCAGCGGAGAGACTTTGGGTCACTCTGTGTACTCTACCGACTCTTTCACGGGGAGTGCTCCGAGGAACTGTTTGACTTGGTACCACCGTCACCATTCTACCAACGTACCACTCGACATCGTAGCAGGGTTCATCCATTTCACCTGGAAACGTTATGGTCTTCAACTGTACGTTTCCAGCGATCATTTCTCCCACGTACGTGCAAGCTCTGGAATGAACTACCTGCTGCTGTGTTTCCCGAGCGCTATGACATGTTCTTCTTTAAACGTGGTTTAAGAAGAGTATTTAATTCACGGTAGGCAGCGGCCTAGCTGTGCCCTTGGTATTGCAAAGGTCCATGTGCAGCAGTTTCACTTACCATCAGGTGTGCTGCTTGCTCGTTTGCCACCGTTGGCAATAAAAAAAAAAAAACTTGCTTATCAGAGATTCATTTATTGCAATATTAGATTGAGAGTAAAATTGTAATCAGTACAGACCAAAGAATACATAAACCTCACGCCTGCTTCCCAGAGGGGTAGACAGACTACAGATAGCCAGAAGCCACAATCCTGACATGCTTCACTCAGACTCATCAAAGTCTTCATGCATTCTCTACCCTTATGCATACTCTTAATATGACCCACAACCGAAGCATACCTTAAAAAAATATATGGCCAGATAATGTGACTAATATTATAGTATTTATGTATATCCTATATTATACCTTGAAATCATCTGGAGTAACATTACATCCAGTATTTGTCATCCATTGTTGTGGTAAGTAATTGTACACAAAGCTACTTTCAAAAAAATTCTCTGGTGTCCCACACAGTGACTTAAACAAACCCCAAAATCTCTGTCCACTTATCTGTAAAACAATAAACATAATAGATTTTATCTTCTATGTTTCTGATTCTTGCAGATTCTAATAGTTATGTTTTAGAACTAGTACTCACTTCTGCTCTGGTACATTCAAAACCCATAACAGGCCGTGGTTCAATTTCTGTCGGAGGTTTACCCACTGGTCCTTTAATACGCAACCAATCTCTAACAGATTGAATTTCACCGAATGGCACCTGTCAATCAACAAAGAGCATCCTTACTAATAATATAAATGTGAAAGTAAGTTTGTTTGTTTGTTATGCTTTCACATTTAAACCACCGAGCCGATTTCAAAAACTCTTACTAATGGAAAGCTATAATATCAGGGAGTAACATAGGCTATATTTTATCCTGGTATTCCTACGGGAACGGGAACCACCCAGGAAAGACAACTGAAACCGAAGCGAGGGCGGGTTGCTAGTTCCCAATGAAATTAAACATATGTTACTTGATGGTTAAGGTTAACAAATAGGGAATAAACAACCAAATCGATAAATGTCAAGACTTATTTATCAACTATTTATAGTCTTTTATGATACACGCGGAAGAGGTAGTTAAATTATAATATTATTTTAATACATACAATTTATATATTCCAGTTATGCAATTACAATTTTGCCAATTAAATGTTGGTACACTTCAAAAGTAGTATGAATTGTAAAATAAAACGTTATAGATTCTTACTCCAGTTTGTGACATTCCCCAAGGTCCAGGGTTCATGCCGAAGAACATGATATGTTTTGGTGTATTGCAATAATTACGTACGTACATTTCAAATGTATGTCGAGCATATATAGTGGGGTTGTACACGACTTGTACTTTTTTGGGTATTTTTATATGTTCAAGATGCACGTTTAATTCGTCTACTAAAGTCAAGAAATCATCACAAATATCTGCCGTACTAGATTGCCCAGTATTATTAAAAAAATATGTAGAAATAACGTCCTGTTCTATCATTTTTCTTATAAATGATTGCTAACGAAACAAATGTAACTTCGATATCTTTAATTGTTGATTTGTTTTTGTAGACACTGAAATTTATATACTCACTCCCTATTTTTTTTATTTATAACAATAATAATATTTACTCACTATACACAGTATTCGAAATCGAACTGCACCGCGTTTCCGCTAGGGATGTGAAAAAATAATCGATTTTTATATTAATACATTATTAATCGATTTTTTTTTACTAATCGATTATCTAAATAATAAAAATCGATTTAAAAGTAATCGATTTTTTTATATTAAAACTAAGCGATTATTTTAGTATTTGCTTTTTGCAAGTTTACTATTATATTAAAAATAAATAATTCTGTCGGGAGAAAAACTTTAATAAAGAACTACGAATAGTAAAAAAATCGATATTTTGTAAATAGATTTATTTTAAAGAAAGAATAATCGATTTTTCCCCTCCGAGGCATATCCCTAGTTACCGCGTTAGTAATTAGGAGGCTGATGGTTCTGCCAAAGCCTTTAATAAATTAAAAAACAAAAATTAGTAATTAGGGAGATGAAAAAAGTATCGATACCTTTAGTTATCGTGTACTTTATCTTTCGGTAGCGATACTTTGTATTCGATACCTTTACTCAATGCTTCTTGGTATCTTGTAGAATTAATTATTGTAGTAATAACTTATTTTAAACTTGAATTTCAATCCGTTCCCAGATGTACAATTTCCAAAAAAAGTGCAATCACATATTTTATCTTTTTTTCTTAAGTTCTCAAACATATCTTGGATGTTTAAAATTGTATAAAATACTATGTTATCTTACTTTTTCTATAAACATCTCTGTATCTTTAGTTGGACACTGTGGTCATCGTGATTAATCATTTTCATCATTTCGGATCATATACGTCTCACTGTTGGGCTCGTGCCTCTTTCATAATAGGAGGAAAATTGACCTTACTATACCATGCTGGTCAGACAGGTTGGTATAGGGTTTTGTTTCGAGTTTACCATCTCTTGCGTGGATGTCGTATGCCTAATAAATCCCTTAGTTGTCTCTTATGACACCCGCGGGTATGAGAGGGGGTGGTGAATTGTATTCTTACTCCGTCACCACACGGAAAACCTCCGTCACCATCGTGGATTATAATAAAATAATTATAATCAAGGTATACTCGAAGAGGTAAACACGTCTAACTACTAGACGCGTGCGTCCCGCTCTACCAACGTGGTCGTCCCGCGTAGTGGTCGCTTAGGTGTGCATGGCGCCTTAAGATATCACGGGTAGCGTCCGGTAGCATCAGTCGCGGGGCTGACGCTACCGCTTCGCAGTTGCTTTGGTCGCGCAGGTTTGGCCATAGCTTAAGTTATAATAAGATTATAAGTTTGTTTGCCTATAGCCGAAAAAATATCTCTTATTATGTTTTTTTTTGCATGTATTTGAGTTAACCAAAATGTATAAAGGCTTGTTTATTTAATATTCGATAAAAACTCACTATGATCCCACCAAATTAAAATGATACATATAGTTATTAGATTTTATATATCTACTACTGTCTACTGGTACTTATAGAAATGTTCGGATAGCTATTTCAAAATAAAGTCTTCATTTCAACGACCAGCTTAAATCACTTGTACTGGCCAGGGTTTATTAGTCTTAGGGGGTATTCCGTCGGGCCGACCACTGACGTCAAGTCACCCTGCTCCGGTGGTTGGCCCAACGACGAAGGCGACTTGCATCGTGGGTGGGTTGTGGGTGTACGTGCTTACGCCCCTCTGTCACCCCGGACGGAGTGGTGCGAGGAGCGCGCCGACTGCAACACAAAAAAAAAGGGTTTATTAGTCTTCGGGTGAGATATGAATTATTTTTTGTTTTGAAGAGTTTATTAGTCGCTATAGTTCGAACTTGCAGAGACATTACCTTTGGTAGGATATATGTAACAAATGTTTAGCGAAATAGAATTCAATAAAAAATTGTCGCAATGGTTTGTTTAGTAAACAGAAAATTATAATTTTTTAAAATGAATTTTTGATGTGAAATATCTATAGGAGAGGATAAACGTGATCGTTGACGTGGCGATACGACGTCACTATATATATATATATATATATATATATAGCGTGACGTGATATATATATATATATATATATATATATATATATATATCTATATATAAATATATATATATGTACATACGCAGTCTATACGTAGTAGTGAGTCAGTGAGACGGAGGGACACGATGTTGTGCGCAAGCACCGATGCGCTCCTCTGCACTGAGCTCGCGCACCTATAGTGTATACTATCTCTATTTTTGAATTTTATATTTCTTTTATTTAATTAAGATTAAAATAAATGTATATTATGTAATTAATTAAAATAAATGTATCATCATCATCTTGCTCTTATCCCAATTACTTGGAGTCGACGCGATATGTCATCTGTTTTGACATATTGCAAAAAGTTTCGGCAATGACTTTTATGACCGGCCGCCTGCCTGACGTCAACCCTCCTTGGGAATGTAATCGTTGACCCAAATGGTACCAGATGGAGTTGGTCCGGGTCAATCTAAGGCTTTTAGTCGTCTTTTACGACACCCACGAGCAAAGCAAGGGTTGGTAGTATTCGAAGCCGCTACCATACAGCATAATTAAAATAAATGTATCTATACCAATAAATTAAATTGGAGTGTCTGTTTGTAATGTCAAAATAATAGGCTTTTTTCATGCTCACACGGTTATTTTCACGACACCTATGCCTAAAATAGCAATTAAAAAATTTTTGTCTGTCTGTCTGTCTGTTTGTTCCGGGTAATCTTCAAAACGGCTGGACCAATTTCAAAAATTCTTTCACCAATGGAAAGCTTTAATATCAGGGCGTAAACTAGGCTATATTTTATCCCGGTATTCCCACGGGAACGGGAACTACACGGGTAAAACGACTATAACCTATAACCGAAGCGAAGCGAGGGCGGATTTGCTAGTATTGAATAAAAATGATAATTTTCCGTATTATTCTATTTATACATTATGTCATATTAGTTTCTGTCGTAATCTGTTCTTATATGCATATATACTTATACAAAATAATTTAGATTTTTCACATCTGCCAGGCGTCCTAAGCGGAGCCTCACTAGAAAATTTTCTACATAAAGTTGCGAGTTTTCATTTGGCTCATTGTATAATTAATCGTTAAGTTACACTAAGCGAAAATAAGTTAAATTTTTAGGTAACTTGAGTTGGAGAAAAACCGGTGATTACAGAAAAATTATCCAAAATTACCGGCGACGAAATTACTAATCGATTGACATAATTATGTAGTAGTAGTATAATGTAATTCTCTTAAGGGGGAGAGGGTCAACGTAGTGTGACAAGGTGTGGAAGCGGTTCTAAACTTCGTGACGCCAGTTTACAAATTCTTATACATTTAAGTTGTAAATCCAATCATGAACTATTAACGAAAATCTTTTAAATATTGCCAACTCTATCTCTAATTATTTTACAAATGCCGTGTTTTGTCGTGAGTCCGTTATTTGTATTTTTTTAAATTATAAATTATATGATATTACACTAGGGAGGGAGCAGCGTTGCGAGTTTTTTTTTTGTCAAATCGGGATTTTGGAACTTTTTGAGTGAAAACAGCGGAATTCTTTCGTCGAAAGCAGGACATAGTAAAAAAAAAGTATATAATCAGAAGTTTTCAAATATTTATCTTTTTATTTGAATTAAAATTACGTTTACGTGACAATAGATAGCAAAAATAGCCATAGAAAATGTATTTCAATAAAAATATAATATTTTAAATCAGATTTACCCTATCGTTAAATAGTTGAGTCTTACCTCTCTCTCTCCCGCGCTCTTATCTTCATTACGCGACGGGCGGGTGACCAGTACACACTTGTCTGTGAAACCCACCCACGCTTCCTCAGCACACTGCGTGCATGGTCGAGTTATCTCCAAAAAGCGGGCCTGAGCCTGTTCTGCGAGGGACATTTAATTTTGATTTAAAAATAGGGACATCTGGCGCGTTGCCAGCAGACGACGATGGGAGGGAGTCTGACAAATGTGCCCAACTATGACAAGAACGGGCGAGGGGTCAAAAAATTATGAACTTGGTGTAACATATTTTATGGATGACCCCCCTTATGTTTGTTAGATTGATCCTTTAAAGGAATGTAGTAAGATGAATTCCAAACGGCTAAGATGGTGAAACATTTTGAAGTGCATTACATCAGTCCCCTCTAAAATTTTAGATATATAACGAACGGTTTTGCATATTAGCAAAGAATAAGATCGATAGATACAATTTTTCGACCGAAGTTTTATCGATTAATTGAACTGCACCACTAAGACATAGTCCACTTCACTGTCTAACCGGCGAGCGATTACGTCTGTTGATCTGTAATAATCTGTGATTCTGGTTTGGTGTTTGTTGTTTTGGTTAATACCAAGGGTCCTGAACTCTTTTCAATAATTGTTAATCTAAATGTCTGTACTTAAAGAGGAAACCGTCCGTAGCATAATAGCGAATTACAGCGTTCCATTGGTATTCCGCGGGTTTGTTCAGAACTGGCCAATATGTCAGTGGAATATGGAGAAGTGGTGCTCAGTATTTGGAGAAAAAGAAATACCATTTCGATGTTTAAAAAAAGATTTCATTACCGATGAACCTTGTTGGGAGCGACTTTGCTCAACTAAACATATGACATTTAGGAATTTCGTTGAGAATTCTGCGGCAAATGTCGAATGGATGTATTTTGATTATAAATATATTTATCAGTGGTTTAATAGTGATACTGAATTATATAAGGTATATATCCTAAGGCTTGCATGTAGATGTTTACGTATGTGTTGTTAGAATATATTAATTGGGGTTATTTGCATATTGTAGGATATATCTTGGAAGCAGTTTGGCCACTCTGAAAGGGGTGCAGCGGACGCAACACTGTGGGTAGGCAGCAGAGGTGCTCACACCCCTGCCCATCAAGACACATATGGAGTTAATATTGTTACTCAATTGTATGGAAAGTAAGTAGAGACCTATAACTAAATCTTCAGATGTTTTCAAAAGCTTTTATAATTTTTTGCAATTAAAGTTTTAAATTGGAAATAATAAAATTTTCAAATTATTTATAAATTTAGTCAATATTTATCATACATTTTTAAATCATTTATTTTTTAGGCTAGCACTATTATAAGTTATAAGGTCGATTATATTAGGTTTATTGTAAATTTATATTTATTTTCGTACTCTACTATAATAACTTAAAATTCAATTTGTACCACATTATAATATTTTAAATAATAGTATTTGTTAATAAGCGTTTTATTTTTCATTATAGAAAACGCTGGATATTATTTCCACCAGAGACGGGTGGCTTAAAACCAACCAGAGTGCCTTATGAAGAATCCAGTGTCTACAGTGAACTTAATTTTTACTGTCCAAATAATTTAGAAGTGTTCAATAGTGAGTATTCTGTTTTATTTTATTTACTAACAGTGTTGGTGTTCCTTTCATTTTATAAATTAGTTGTTTTTAAAGAAAGAATATATTTTAAATGGTGTCACTATCCAACTGTGTGTTTACCACTTTTCATTAGGTAAGATGTAGCTAATGTAACTAACTAGAAAAATCTAAAGTATAGTAATTAATTGACCATACATTTTATAATATCTATAACGGCAAAATACTTACATACTGAGGTTGATTACGTCAGTCCGGATTTGGACCATTCGAGTGGTGTCTGCGAGGGCCACGCACTTTGCACTCGCTCAAATGTTGAGCATTGGATATGCTCGAAACCGGGTCCACATAATCGATCTTAGTATGAGAGTGTTTTGCCATTATAGATATTATAAAATGTATCAATATCACGATAATTTCAATACTAAAAATGAGCATACATGATTACATATATTTTATTTCATGTCCATATGATAAAGTGACATTGGTCCGAGATAAAGAAATAGAATTTAACCAGTCACTTATTCTTTTTCTTTCTAAATATTTCCATTATTAGTTGCACAGAGTCATAACACTTCTATGCTAGCATATCATTGCCTTATTTTTGGGCGAGCTATGGTCTGGGCACCGACATCAGTTTTGTCCAGGGCAAGTGAAAGTGTGACACATGGCCTCAAAACCTACCGCATTCCCTTCCCATCACCATTGGGCTGACCACTGGTACCAAATCCATGATGTCCATGGGCATTCTGGCTCATATTAATACCTAGGGTTATATTGTATCGGAATGTTGTCATAAATATATATATTTTTTTTATTGATAAAATAACTTTTTTTTCAGAATGATTACAAAATAGAGATTGCAAAAAATAATTACATTAATATTATAGTTGTTGTTAAATAAAATAATTTTAAAAGTAATATTAATATACTATGAACAATTATGTTATGTTTCTTGTTTTGTACTACTTCCTACCTGAATAATTAAAAAAAAAAATAGGGATAATATTAAAATTGTAACAACAGTAAATTTTATTGCTGATTAAATTATCCAATATTTTTTAATGACTCATTGGTGCATTTTTCATTGTTGTATTCAGATGCTGTAGTGTTTTAATAGCTCATTGTAATGCTCTAAGAATAGATCTATTAATCGATGCTTAAAGTAGTGTGAAGGTGATCTCCATCTTGCCTATGTGGTTGAGGTAGTGATAGCTGTCTTAGTTTTATATGATTCTTTGTCTTGACCAATTCCTACATGTGGGTCCTACTTCAGCCTGTGCTCTTTAAAAAGTACCCATATTGCTTTTTTTTTACAACACTCTGCACTAAGGAAATAGTCCTTGTATTGTTAGGGACTTTACAAACAAACATATAATAAATGGACCCAGATTATACTCAGACTCTGAATGTTAGGAAATTAACCCACGGTACTGCCACAATAAGTCGGTATTCTGACCACTATGCCAAGTGTGTATAGGTAACAGGATAAGAAAATAATGTGAAAAAAGTGTGATAATTTTTCGAAGGAGTGCTTAAAATGTGGCTCGGAGGTCAGCAAGAGAATACTGCCTATTCACACTCACACTCCTAGGACCAACTGTCACAGCTATCGTGGCCTGCCAGGCGTGGTTATACCATTATCATTAGCCGGAAAACCTAGCATGTAAAGTAACGGAGCGTCCATTAACTACTCGAGGTATTACCGAGTATTTTTTGAACCTCCTACTACTATATGTGCTCATTTTCCAATGGTACATATTGTAAAAACTTTCGGCAACAGTTTTATGACGGATTGTATACATGACGTCAAACCTTTTTGGGAATGTAATGGTTGACTAGACCTCGGAATACCTAATACAATACTATCTACAGAAGATACATTCCTTGGATGTTGAGAGAATACCGCTGTTTTAATAGCCTACAAAATTCACATAGCACAGTGGTCATTCTAAATTCTACTTTAAAGCGCTTATTACTACACGATATTCAGGGCCCTGAATCACTAGGGATGCTGTACAACAGCTAAATAGTGAAACCTGTTTCACCTGTATCAGTTTTAGCGAAATAACAGGTTCAGAAAACTGTTCCATATATATTAGTGGTGGTCGTTGAATAAACGAACAGGTTTTTTCGACTGTTTCTTTGCCGTGAACTAATAAACTAGTTTATAGTTGACTGATAAACATGTTTATGTATGAACTATGAACGGCTTCGTGAATCGGTCGTCGCATCAACGAATGACGCGAACGCAACGACGACATCCGAGTGTTCGAAAGCGCCCGAATGGGCCCGAACTTTGACGACGCGGTGCGCGCGCGCTCGCACGGCTCGCTACGCTCTTTACCCGCCCGCGCTCGCACGGCTCGCTACGCTCTTTACCCGCCCCGCAAACCTCGCCGCCCGTGCGCGCGAGTCGAACCGAAATCATAACGCATAGATAGATTGAATTGCAATTCATTGAACTCTGCTATCATGTGATGGGACTATCATTACATATTGAAGCGTCAATGTAAATTGTACAATGAAACATTATTAGTTTTAATACTTGCACTGAGCTTATTGCTAGATCAAAATAGACTCTATTTTGATTAGTGTAAATATATTATTTTGTAGTGCATTTATTATAAAAAAAGTATTTGGTTACAAATTTAAATTTTGTTTGTTTACATTATTTTTTTAGTTTCATTCGAATGCGTTACGCGCAGCGCAGGTCAAAGGTGATTGCAAAAAAGAGTATCGCGAACTCGAATTGTTAAATTGTGTCATATATTTTTTATTGTGTTAGAGTGTTAATATCTAGTGTTTAATACGTAGACCTAAGTAGGTACGTATTCAGTAATTATGTCGGCTCGTAGAAACACCAGTGTTGTATGGCACCATTTTGAAAAGAACAATTCTACTTTTAAAGCTACGTGTAATATATGTAAAGATATTCTCAGTTATTAATCTTCTTCTGCAAAATGAACTATTAAATACGCCAGGTTCATAATATTTAACTTAAATAATTTAATCTTATTATTTCCTATTAGCTATCTAAAATAATAAACCTGCCAGTTCTAAGCCTGGAAAAAGTATGAAGGGGTTCATTTCAACATGCTCGTAAATATTAAATATTGTTGTCTAATAAAATTGGTTGAAGTTTCGTTGTCCTTTACCTACCAATGGACGATCAACGTACGTCATAATATAAACTTAACGTCTAAGCGTCTACGACATAAACTAGTCGAAAATTAGACTGTTTTTTCAACTAGTTTACTGTCGACGATAAACGGTCTCGTTGCGTCGACTGTAAAATCGTCGACGACGCACTACTAATATATATATATATATATATATATATATATATATATATATATATATATATATATATATATATATACATAAAATAAATACATGCTTAAATATATTAGACGTGGGTCGTTGTGATTTTTGTAACGACTGATTTGTATACAGCTACTTTGTTTGCATATTGTATGAATAACTGCACTAACTATATACAGTTACACGCGAAACGAAAATAAATTTGTAGCTATACAGTTAAATTAATAAATTAACTTCCTTTCATACTTTTTGCAGGCTGAGGACTGACTGCATTATATGTATTTACGATTGATTAGAGGTTATAATTAAACTATTATTTTAATTAAATTTGTATTAATGCAGACGTATTTAAAAGTAAATTGTATATACAATGATTATATTTACAGTTTATTTACACTTTTGATATATTTACAGGTTTTTCACTGTTATATGCACTTTATAATGTATGATGTTTTTATTAGTAAAACAACAAACTAAAACAATAAATCAATTAAATTCTTTACTTTAAATTCAAATTTCAAAGTAACACTCGCTTCGTTTCCCGCAACGTCAAGCCGTTGAAATTACTTATAAACAAAAATCACTCTATTTTATTATCAATAAATGCAATTTTACGTATGAAAATTAAAGATATAAAATGTATTGTTACGCTGTTTGGTCTTTGTTGCATACCACGGCACGTGAGTGTTCGGTATTTGGTCGGATTACTTCGAATAATTTCGTGTCATTCGATTAGCCATCTCGCTCGCTCGCTCGGCCGCGATGCGTAAGAAATGTACTTAGCGTAATCAACGTTGTGCGGTCGGCTCTTTCTCGCTCGCTCGAATATAATACTGTTATCCCATATCTGTGAGTCGTGTTAAGTATAACGTAGTTACAAAAATCACCTCTTTTACTTGTCGACTCTTAAATAGTGGTTGTTACATGTCGCGTAATGGATTATTGTAACTAATGACGCTCATGTCTAAAATATATACACAAATCAGTCCTAAGCATGTAAAGCATGAAGGATCGTTTTCATTTTAGGAACAAACACTGAAACCACTTCTAAACATTATTCCTAAAGAATGGTTATTCCCCCTTTTTTCTCGTATTACAGCACAACAGGCTGTTATTTTGGAACAGTTTTCTGAAACTGTTATTTCGCTAAAACTGAAACAGGTCTCGCAATTTAGCTGTTGTAGACAATGGTGTAAAAGTAACGAAAGAAAGCGTACCCTACATACGAGTACGAATTTGACTATAATAGTCAAATTCGTACTCTTATGTCAAGTCATCCGCCTGTGAAGGCGAGTTATAAATTCGTTTACATTATTATTCTAGGGCTTTTTTTTTTTTGGATCGGTTTGCATTACGAATGAGTCGAGAATTTGAGTTACAGCAGTGTGCTCGGTATTTGGTTACGGAAAGGGGACTTATAGGTATATTGACTTTTAAACACGTAGGTAATGACAATACTCTTTTTAATTATGATTAAAATCAGCATACTAAATAACAAAAACTAATAATAAAATCATATAAAAAAAACTTTTTTTTTTTAAATAAAGTCTGATTCTAATTAGTAATTACCCGATAAATCAACTTTAAAAAATAAATACGTTTTTATATGTCTCAGGTATACTCATAATTAATAACTATTATTTTTAATTACGTAAACGAGCAGTCAACAAAAGCAACAAAACATTAAATCGCGCGAGGAACAGAAAACGAATCAACGAATAGAAAACGAATCAACGAATGTCCTATCAAACCGAGTCGACTGATCGCCACGCCGGCGCCGCGCCGCCGCGGCCGCCCGCGCTACGAGTACCTACCTGCCTACGACTACGACACGAGTTAACGAATTGATTCGGTTTCGGTCAACGGCGATTCGAATGAACGAGTCAATAGTCTTATTCGAGTTATTCGAATTAAATGATTCGAATTACGCAACGCTAACCGCAACCCACCCCCAAAAAAAAGGCTTGTCAAGCAAAGCAAAATAAATTACTAATAACATTATTAGAAATATTTATAATATGTATTTGCAATTGTTTTACATTTGTGTAGTGCTTTGCATATTTTTTACTGTCTCTGAAATATCCATTATGCACTTTAGGGTGGCAAAATCCATATCATAGCCTACCATAAAAAGGGAGGTGAAAATTCGAAACTGCACAACTCATTTTAAGAGTTATTCCACCGGATAAAATAAGCATGTTGCAGGGAACTCAACGTTTTTACCCGGATATTTTGTAATAACTTCTTCAAAATTATTAAAAAATGTGGTTTTCAGCAGCTTGATGTGAACTTTGTGAAATTTTCGGGAACTTTACGTCCTCCTTAAAATCAGGAGTTCTTAAAAAAATAGTTTAAAACTTTCATTACAACAAGCTATACATAATTTGTGATGGTAATATTAAGTAAAAAATAATATTGAAAAAAAAAAAAACCTAAATGTAGCCATCTGGTGGCCAATCTTAATAAAAGTTACGACTTTCACAATAACTACGTTAGTAATTGTAAAATGAGCTACTAAGAAAAAATAAATTAATGAATTCTGATGTTTACGCTCGTATTACAAAATTTAAAATAAAACCGTTTTTATCGCGTTTATATTAGATGTTTAATTTCCTGATTTTGTATTCAGCGTTCATGGTCACGGGAGGACTGAACTCCGTATTCTGAATTCAAATCCAAACTTTATAAAATCCATAAAAAAGTTTTATTAAGAAGAATAATGGTATTTACAAGAGTCTATCAATGTGATAAATAGTCATAACCTGCAGAAACTGGAAATTACTCAATTCTTTGGTATTTGGGTACCGAGTCGACCGTTTATGCCCAACATTGTACAATGGGCTCAGGAGCTGATTTTTGGTCGTCGATCAGTCGATCCGAAAATTATCTTCGGTTCTCTAGTGAGCGACACAAATATGTGTCGAATCGTTGCAGAGGACATTCGTCAAAAGTCTTACACGATTAAAATAAGATAAGTAGATGTTTTTCGAAGTCGCCAAAACAAAAAAAGTTGAACCCGTTTTTTGCTAAACAAGGTTGTTGGGCGACTGAGATTCTTTTCTGACGAAAATTTTTTTACCGTCGATGCAGCAATCAATCGAAGGAATTATCGCTGACTCGCCCAGGATCCTGAAGATGCGTGTATTGTTTCAAGAACTGAATTGCCTACAAATGTTCATATGTTCATATGTTGGGTGTTGTGTCCAATGGGGGCGATGTCATGCCACCGCATTTATTTAACCAAGGGGAAATTGTATCTAAAGAAGTTTATTTGAACGTTCTTCGTTTCTGTCGCCCCGGACGGAGCTCGGGTGGCGGGTGCGCTGGTTGTAGCCCACCCCAAAAAGAAGGAACGGTGCGCCGGCGCACACAAATCATTTGGTGCAAAATTGGTTGTCGTTGACGTGTTTTGGTCCAAAAGGGTTTGGCCACCGAACAGTCCGGACTTGACTTTAGACCTCTACGTATGGAGTGTGGTTGAAGGGGTCACTCACTAACAAGTTCAAACATCCAAACGTGGCATTATTGAGAGCCTCTATTGAAGCAGCATTCGCCGAAAAGGACTGAGATTTTTTTAAACGGGTCTGCGACCGCTTCAGACCGAGAATGAAGGCAGTCACTCGAGCAAGGTGGTGTATAGAATAAAGGTGTTGTTTATGACTTAATAAATAATTTGGTAACTGATAATACTAGAAACTTCTCGATCTTCGCAATGAAAATGGTATAAATAAATTTTCAAATTAGTCCGGATTTTGTCGTTGCACTCTGTATGTATTAAGATTTAATATTCAGTACTTATATATTGTTTCAGATTTAACAGGTGGTCGTATGGTGGAGTTGTCAGCCGGAGATGCCCTCTTGGTGCCCAGAGGTTGGTGGCACTATGTACAGAACTTGGACCCTATCAATATAGCATTAAATATGTGGTTGCCTCATGTATGTATACAGATTTACTACTTTAATGTATTTTAATTTATACAATGGTCACGGGGTTTCACGTGGGATGTAAGCATTTAACATCTCTGTCTTAGAAGGAATCCTTGAAATAAAACTATTTCTACGCTAACGCGCCTGTGCCAGCATGGTGTAGAAAGTTAATTTCTCTCCTTTAAACGAGGCCGTGCACTTTGGAGCTATACATACATATATGCTGATAATAAAATAGCACTTTATACACACATATATATTCCCTGGGGCAAGTTTATAGTGTTAGCTATTTCGTGTGTTGTTTTCTTGTTGAAATGCACACTAGCAGACCGCAATAATGCCCGTTGGACGACCAAAGGGGATTTTTTTATTTGGAGCTAAAAGTTGCATGCGGATATATCTGTCTATTAAATACATCGATGCTTACTCATTTGAGGACAAAGGCCTGATTATATAAATTTAAATCCATTTTGGGGATTTTCAAACTTTAAACAGATCTTAAATGACTAATTCGGAAATAAATTAAACAAAATTATAATTTTGGTTTCGATGCTTGTTAATCCTATTAGTTATGCCATTTTCTTGTATAATATATTTATGTTATATCTAATAATAGTAGGTATCTGAATCATAATACACATAGTGGGTATGTGGTCTGAAAATCTGTCATAAATAACAATGTCAAATTATTAAATGCTTGGGTGGTAGTGGCTACCGATTTTATCAACCCTTATATTGCTAGTGGGTGTCGTAAAAAATGATGACTTTACACCTGGGTCCAACTCCATTTTATGCCGCCTATTACATTCCCAAGGAATGTATTTTTTACTAGCTGATAACACCACTGCAATAGAAAAAAATTATTCGAAATCCTAATAAATGGCTAGCGAGGTATAGTACGTCAATTTGGATTTCATTATATAGGCGTCCAGTGTCCATATCGTTTGTGCTGAAAAGAAGAAGGGAAAAGTATCAGTATATGGTCCGTTTTGAACGGGACAGTCCCGTTTTCAGGTTGTTTGTCCTATTGTCCTTCACGTGTCTATGTTTTTAGTTTTTAATTTTATATTTTTACCTATTTCTTGTCTCGTTCTGACACAGAAAAAATAACGGCGCAGTTACTCAAGTATCCCGTTTAAACGCAAAAAAAATATGGTCACATTATGTATACGGACTGGACTTCCTGAGGGTCGTACCTCGGTCTCTTTTAAGGAGACCATTATGGATCTTGTCTTACAAGAGTTACAGTGGAAATGTGTGGTGGAATAATTCCTAAAAAAAAAAAACTATTATAACTAATGCTGAACATCTTTTACAGGAAAAAGATGGATCAACACGAGTTTCTGAAGCTCTTATTAAAATATTTGTGGCACAAATATGCAAAGATCTTCCACAGGAAACTGCCAAACTAATTGTTAATCCAAACGAGGTACGTGTTTAACTGTGTGTAAATCTAGGAAGTGGGTTTTTTTAGCCTCTTCGTGATCTGAGCTTGATATCTTTTTGTTCATATACGAGTGAATATGATTCGATAATTACAAGTGTGTCAAGACTGTGTCTATATGTAAGATCGTATATATGTAAGATTGTTTGTAGCTGGAGGCGGTCTGTCTATTGACGCAATCAGTAGGTGACGGAATACGAATACAGCACCAATCTTGGCTTTGGGTCTCGTAAAAGATGATTAAGGGACTCTAAACAAAACTCTATACCAACCCGTTTGACCAGTCCATATAGTAGGTTAACTTCCCTCTCTTTGCGGAGGAGGCTCAAGGTCAGCAGTAGGACGCATATGAGAGATGACGAATGAATGAATGAAAACATGAATCCAAGAGAAGGAAAGCTCGAAATAAAACCCTATATCAACCCGTCTGACCGGCATGTAGTAGTAGGTCAATTTCCCTCCAATTGTGGAGACGGCTGGAGCCTAGCAGTGGGACGTACATGAGCTGTAATGGAACCTGTAACCGTAACAGAAACTATCAAACATCCGGGTCCAAATATCTATTCGAACTCATCCAAATCTGAAATAAGAATTTCGAATAATGTCGAATAGGTTTATGATCTGTGTGAGATATATTAGGACAGGTTTATTGGGAGAGGGTACTCCCTCGTGGTATTCCGTTGGGCCGATCGCTGAAGTCAAGGCACTCTGCGCCGGTGGTCGGTCCAACAACGAAGGCGACGTGCTATGGGTGGGTTACGGGGCCGCGCGCCGCCCCTCTGTCGCCCCGGACGGAGCCGGGCGGTGGGTGCATTGACCGTAGCCCACCCATAAAAATAAGCTTTATGAGTAGTATTAAAACGGTTAAGTTGACAACCGAAACGTTAACCTCTCCAAAGAGGCATCATAATACGATAATTTTTTCAGATAACAATACAATATTTGTGACTGAAATTATCCGAAAACTAGCAGATAATCTATACCAATAAATAAAATTGGAGTGTCTGTTTGTAATGTCAAAATAATAGGCTTTTTTCATGCTCACACGGTTATTTGCACGACACCTATGCCTAAAATAGCAATTAAATAATTTTTGTCTGTCTGTTTGTTTGTTCCGGGTAATCTTCAAAGCGGCTGGACCGATTTCAAAAATTCTTTCACCAATGGAAAGCTATAATATCAGGGCGTAAACTAGGCTATATTTTATCCCGGTATTCCCACGGGAACGGGAACTACGCGGGTAAAACGACTATAACCTATAACCGAAGCGAAGCGAGGGCGGATTGCTAGTACAAAATAATTTCATATCGTAATCATATCCGAAACCGGCATAAAGTTGTACTAATATCCGTATTCAAACCCGGTTTTCGTATGGTGACAGAGTAAGAATACAAGTCACCACTCCCTATCTTGCCCGTAGATATCGTAAAAGACGACAAAGGGAAATAATATGCACATAAGATCCGTGCAAGAGAAGGAAAACTCGAAATGAAACCCTATACCAACATGTCTGACCAGCATAGTATAGTAAGTCAAAATCCCTCCCATTGTGGAGGAGGCCTGAGCCCAACAGTGGGACGTATGAGGGCTGCGATGATGATGATGTATCCAAATCTGAAACTTTATATTGATACGTCAACATCCATATTTTACATATATGTACTACGTTTTTTCTTCCTAATGACGACAGCTGATAGTGAATCGTATTTCCTTACTTTTACTATTTGTGCTCATTTAAAAATGAAACTATCCAAATATTTGTTTTCTCATTGAGCTATGGCTTGCTAAGTTACATAATGAATAATGCCTGCAGTTTTCGTTGCGTATATCCATGCATATAATTAAGATATGGTATCTCAATTGCTAGATTCGAACATTTTTCTTGGCAATTTCATTTTGTTGAGTTTAATTAGACAGATAGATTAATCACACGTATGAAGCGTACCACAAAAATCTTATTATTAGGTAATTTATATGTTAGTTTGCATTAAATGCATATTATATAACAATAACCCATGTATGTACTAACACTACAATTTCTTAACATGTCTCTCTCTCTTTGCCGCGGTTATCGTAAAAATTGAATAAGTAGAAACGAGAAACAAAATTCGAACTCTGATCTGAATTTGATCGTACTAATTCCCATTGCAGGAGTATGTACGAGGCCTGTAGCTTCTGCTCGCTACTTCGTCTGCCTGGTATAGATACTTTGGGCTAACGCTAACTTTAACCTAAGACTTTGTTTACGTAGAAGGTGAAAATATTTTTTAATAATACCATTTTGTCATACATGATTTTTGCGAAAATTTACACGTTTACGCAGCGGTAGCTCTCAGAAGAAAAGAAAACCCGATTTTGAAACATTCTTCGTTGCTGCTCTTGTTGGTCTTAGCGTGATAGCCTTCCTCGATAAATGGACTATCTAACACTGAAATATTTTTTCAAATCGGACCAGTAATTCCTGAGATTAGCGCGAACAAACAAACAAACTCATCAGCTTTATATATTAGTATAGATGAGCGAAGAACAAGAATACAAATAACGTAAAATATAGCGTTTCCAATTAAAATAAGTCGCTAAAGATGCATATGAAACTGGTTTTTTTATCACTTATAAAAGACATATGCGTGATTACATATTAAATTTTCGTTTATTTCGGCATCGAACCTACTACTCTCAGTGCACTGGAGCGAGACGGCCACCTTGACCAACGTACCGTGCCAACCGTGTACCAATTATTCCTTTGTGATTATACATTTCCGGAATTTAAGCTAAAAGCGTCATTCCTTAATAGTCACATGCAATATGTTACGTCTTCATTTATTGAATGCGTTTTTCATAAAATTAATTGGCTTTGGTATAATCATCATCATCTCAGCCTAAAAACGTCCCACTGGTGGGCTGGAATTCCTACACTATGGGAGGCAAATTGACCTATTATACCACGCTGGTTAGAAATGTTGGCATAAGATTTTATTTCGAGGTTTCCTTCTCTTGCATAGATGTTATGTGCACATCATATCCATTGGTTGACTATTACGGCGGTGGTGAATTGTATTCTTACTCCGTCACCACACGGGACAATAATACCTTTGGTATAATAATGGATGACTATTTATCCGTGTGGTAACGGAGTAAGAATACAATTCACTACTCCCTATCTTGCCCGTGGATGTCGTAAAAGACGACTAAGGGTTAAAATACTACCTGCGCCTGATGCCGACCTAGCCAAGGCCGCGGGTGACTGGACCGGGGAATTAATCCGTCATCCGCCGAGAGGCTCACCGCGCGAGGAAAGACCGACGTCCTCCCCGAGAGGGGGACGTCGGTCGATAGGAGCGTACCCCTCGGGGGGGTATTCCGTCGGGCCGACCACTGACGTCAGGTCACCCTGCTCCGGTGGTCGGCCCAACGACGAAGGTGACGTGCCACGGGTGGGTTACGGGTGTGCGTGCTTACGCCCCTCTGTCGCCCCGGATGGAGTGGTGCGAGGAGTGCGCCGACCGTAACCCACCCCCCAAAAAAAAAGGCCCCCACCTGAACTTGTCTGACCAGCATGGTGTAATAAGAACGTTTTCTCTTCTATTGTGGAGGAGGCTCGAGCCCTGCAGTGGGACGTATACGAGCCGAGATGATGATAAATGTTCTCGTCTTAAGTCATCAGTGTCCTTAAAATTATATTATGTTTTATTATTAATATGTATTGTATTTAATTTGAGTTTACTAATGAGATCATCTTGTGACATCAACCGTTTTATGATATCACAGTTTCCGTAAATATATTAAGGTAAGGTAAGGTTATACAATAACGATGTGCGGTCGTTCAAATAATATGCATATTTTATTACCTTTTATGATTTAAGATTATTATTATAAAGCAGTTTATCTGCCTATTAGTTTAAACAGCTGCAAGCTGTTAGCGTGCATGCCTACAATATGCTCGCTTTTGGCAATTGGTATATGTTATGCGTATCGTGTGGTTTAGAAATATGTACGTGACACAATGTCACCACCCATAACTTCCCGTGGGAATCGTATAAATGTTTGAGAGATCATGAGCGGACAGGGCAGTAGCACTCCTCTGGGAGATTCATAATATAAATGTTGAATGACTTATAATGTGATCGCTTTGTCTTAGCCCACATAAGTCCCACCGTTGGGCATGGGCCTCCTCCACAATTGGAGGGAAATTGACCTACTATATCGGCCCAGTCAGACGTGTTAGTTTAGAGTTTTATTTCTTCTTTCTCTTGCATAGATATTTTGTCTCCGAGTCGTTTATTATTACACTCACGGGCAAGAGACGGGGTGGTGAACTTCTTACTCCGTCACCATATGCTTTTTTTTCTATTTATTTAAGGGAAATGCCCGTAAGAATAACAAATAAAACAAAAATATTCTAAAGTTAATAAATACTACATAAAACAATCAGTTTGAAAGGAATGTACGGTTTCATATCCCTTTGCAATTTTGTACAATAATTTGCCCTTCGAGGACGTAGGTAACGCTAAGATGCTATAACACCAGCCCATGTCCCATCCTTACTAATATTATAAATGCGAAAGTAACTCTGTCTGTCTGTCTGTCTGTCTGTCTGTCTGTCTGCTACGCTTTCACGTCTAAACCACTGGACCGATTTTGATGAAATTTGGTACAGAGATGGACTAAAGCTTGAGAAAGGACATAGGCTACTTTTTATCGCGGAAAAATGGGTATAAGGGGTTGAAATAGGGGTTGACATTTTGTATGGAAATTCGTCATTTTCGATGATAGAACCACGAATCTTTGTATTAAGACACCTGACAATAAATAAATAAATATTCGTTCAAGCGTTTTGGAAATTCCATTTACATAGGAACGAAATTCAACCCCTAAAATACCAAAAAGCATACAGCCGAAACCATTGGGCCTAGAAACGTAATTTTTTTACACCATCGTATTTCTTGGGGTGCACGAGCACTAGCAAAGGATTTTTGGAAATTCACCCCCTTAAGGAGGTGAAAAACATATAGTCTTTCACGTCTAAACCGATTTTGATGAAATTTGATACAGAGATGGACTAAAGCTTGAGAAAGGACATAGGCTACTTTTTATCACGAAAAAATGGGTATAAGGGGTTGAAATAGGGGATGATATTTTGTATGGAAATTCGTCATTTTCGATGATAGAATCGTGAATCTTTGTATTAAGGCACCTGATAATAAATAAATAAATATTCGTTCAAGCGTTTTGGAAATTCCATTTACATGGGGATGAAATTCAACCCCTAAAATACCAAAAAGCATACAGCCGAAATCACTGGGCCTAGAAACGTATTTTTTTTTACACCATCGTATTTCTTGGAGTGCACGAGCACTAGCAAAGGTTTTTTGGAAATTCACCCTTTTAAGGGGTTGAAAAGCATATAGCCTTTCACGTCAAAACCGATTTTGATGAAATTTGGTACAGAGATGGACTTAAGCTTGAGAAAGGACATAGGCTACTTTTTATCGCGAAAAAATGGGTATAAGGGGTTGAAATAGGGGTTGACATTTTTTATGGAAATTCGTCATTTTCGATGATAGAACCACGAATCTTTGTATTAAGACACCTGACAATAAATAAATAAATATTCGTTCAAGCGTTTTGGAAATTCCATTTACATGGGGATGAAATTCAACCCCTAAAATACCAAAAAGCATACAGCCGAAACCATTGGGCCTAGAAACGTATTTTTTTTACACCATCTTATTTCTTGGGGTGCACGAGCACTAGCAAAGGATTTTTGGAAATTCATCTCCTTAAGGGGTTGAAAAGCACAAGTAACCCTGCTCCGGTGGTCGGTCCAACGACGAAGGCGACGTGGTGTTCGGGTGGGTTGCGAGTGTGTCGTGCTTACGCCCCTCTGTCGCCCCGGACGGAGTGGTGCGAGGAGCGCGCCGACCGCAGCCCACCACAAAAAAAAGGGGGTTGAAAAGCATATAGCCTTTCACGTCGAAACCACTTAACCGATTTTGATGAAATTTGGTACAGAGATGAACTAAAGCTTGAGAAAGGATATAAGGCTACTTTTTATCGCGAAATAATAGGTATAAGGGGTTGAAATAGGGGAAAGTATTTTCTTTTTACGTCGTCTTATTTCTTGGGGTACACGAGCACTAGCAAAGAATTTTTGGAAAATCACCCCCTTAAGTGAGTGAACAGCGTATAGACGAAACTCTTGTAAAACTTTCTATGCAATTCTCTTTCCTTTGTTGTAAGTGAGCTCTAAGAAATTATTTAATTAAAATCAACTCCTAAAGGGGTGCAAAATATATAGCCGAAATCATTAGGCCTAGAAACATGGAATTTGGTATTTTTGAGATTTTTGCAATTTAGCTCTAAGGTGGTGAAAAGCGTTTAACCGAAATCACTGAGCCTAGGAAGGATCATTTTAGTACACGGTCGGCTTTCTTGGATTACTCCCAGATTTTCTTAGTGCTCACTTACCAAGCACTATGAAAAAAATTTTGGCAAGGATAAGCGAGCTCTAACAAAGAATTTTTGGCAATTCAACCCCTAAGAGGGTGAAAGCGTATAGCCAAAGATACCGGGCCTAAGAATGTGAAATTTTGTATACCGATCGGTTATTTGGGGTAAGCACGCACTAAGAAACAATTTTGGGCTGCCCCAAAAGGATAAAACGCATATAGTCGAAGACACCCAGCCAATGATATATCATCATTATCCTGCTGTTATCCTAATTACTTTGGATCGACGCAATATGTAGATACTCTACTGCCATCGTAGATATATTGCGAAGGTTCTAGCAACATTTTATGACTTGGCCGACATTGTTGGCCAGACGGCATCACCAATTGGTCCAGGTCGATATAAATCTTTGTCTTAGTAGTATTTTGCGACACCCACGAACAATGAAAGCGTGGTAATATTTCTAGCAGCTACCAGACAGTAAGTTACAATCAAAATATTATTCCAATTTTCTATCTCTACAAATAAATAAATTTGAAGCGTCTGTTTGTCTATCAAAATAATAGGTTTTATTTATGCTCACACAATACGGTCCAAATTTTTTTGTCTGTCTGTCTATTCGTTACAGGTAATCTTCAGAATGGCTGGACCGATATTGATTATATTTTACCATCAGGTCTACCAGTCGTACATAAGGAATAACTTAGACTATTTTATCCCAGGCTATATTTTATCCCGGTGTGGATGAATTAAGTCGATTTTAAAATTATTTCACTAATGGAAAGCTATTTTTAAGCGAGTAACATATTTAAGCTATAATGGTAATGGTTTTAAAAATAAATTCACTAATGAAAAGCTATATTATCAGTGAATACCATATAAAGGCTATTTTCATCCCGGTATTTGCCCGGGAACGAGAACTATACCGAGGGATGTCGACCAATTTTTAAAATTCTTTCACCAATGGAAAGCTACCTATGTTATCAGCGAGTAACATAGGCAATTTATATCTCTGATATTTCTGGAATTTTTTTTTTTTTTTTTTACCCATGTTAATTTATAATATCAGCGAGTATCATAGGCACTTTTTATTTCGGTATTGGCATGGGAATGGGGTCTACGTGAATGAAACTGCGGGTGTTTGATTGATATAATTTTTTTTTCACCAATGGAAAAGTACGTTATCAGAGACTAAGGAAAGGCATATTTATCATCGTATTTGCACGGCAATCTGAACTACAAGCCTGGAAGTAATATTCAAATGTGAAAGTTTGTGAAGATATTTGGATGTTTGTTACTCAATCACGCTTAAACTGTTGAGCAGATTTGGATGAAAATTGACACGTAGATAGAGTATTTCTTAAATTAAGAAATGTAATACTCTTTATGTCGATAATATTCTTTGCGATAATAGTTCAATATGCAAGAAAATTTTTACGCGGGCGAAGCCGCGGGCAAAAGCTAGTATATTTATATCTAGCGATACTTTAAGCCTCCCGTTCCGCACACACTCCATTAAGATGTAGTATACGTCTTCTAAGACGCCACAGTCACTACAGGAGTGGTGACTTTGCCCATCATGAAAGCGAACATATTTAGTCGAATATAACCGGAACGAATCGTTAAACCTGTAACAATATCGTACCTTCCCATAGTGTATCTACCGAACCAAGGTAAGCGGTATATAGAGAGTTGAATAGTCTTGTACCATATACCTTTCGCAAGAGATCTTTGATCAAAATACTTCGACCATAATGTGATGCAGTGTTCTTTATAACAGACTAGCAGACCCGGCCACGCGTTGCTGTGGCTAATGTTTTTGTTATATTACATTTTATTAAACTATTTAAGTGGAAGTGGAACTAAACTATTTAGGAGAACATCTGTCATGGAGGTCGTCATATTTTTTTACAAATGGCATCTATGTAAAAAAGCAAGTTAAAATCGTATATGATACGTTTGTAGGTTTGACATAGCAGCGCCATCTATTAATTAATTTTTCAATCCAGTCAACAGATATCGCCATCTGTTAAAATCGTTTGGAGTTAACAGATAATTGTGAATGTCAAATAATAGGTATATATAGGTAATACAAATTATTTGCAATAAAATAATATTGCGACTATAAATTAAGATGTAAGCTATCCTATCTTTCAAGTTGGATCAAACTGCACACGGTGTGCAAATTTGATTAAAATCAGTTACGTAGTTTAGAAGTCCATCGCGGACAAACAACGTGACACGTAATTTATATATATTAAGATAACAAATTAGTATAAGGTTCACATTCAAAACTAATGCTTGTTACCGTAAATACCGACATGGGAATGTATCCATTGGAGTATGACAGTCTTATTTTTGGAGGTTAACTTTAATATGGTTTTTGTAATGTCATATGCTATGGGAATGCCCCTGGCCGTAGACGCTGCTCGAAATGCTGCAAAGTGGTTTTGGAATCAGTGAATATTACAAATTTTTGATTATTATTAATAACTAGTAACCCGCCCTCGCTTCGCTTTCAGTCGTCTTATCCCCGTAGTTCCCGTTCCCGTGGGAATACCGGGATAAAATATAGCCTAGTTTACTCCCTGATATTATAGCTTTCCATTGGTGAAAGAATTTTTGAAATCGGTCCAGCCGTTTTGAAGATTACCCGGAACAAACAGACAGACAGACAGACAAAAATTTTTTAATTGCTATTTTAGGCATAGGTGTCGTGCAAATAACCGTGTGAGCATGAAAAAAGCCTATTATTTTGACATTACAAACAGACACTCCAATTTTATTTATTGGTATAGACTAGCAACCCGCCCTCGCTTCGCTTCGGTTTCAGTCGTCTTATTCCCGTAGTTCCCGTTCCCGTGGGAATACCGGGATAAAATATAGCCTAGTTTACTCCCTAATATTATAGCTTTCCATTGGTGAAAGAATTTTTGAAATCGGTCCAGCCGTTTTGAAGATTACCCGGAACAAACAGACAGACAAAAAAAATATAAAGTGTATTTTAGGCATATGTATAGTGCAAATAACCGTGTGAGCATGAAAAAAGCCTATTATTTTGACATTACAAACAGACACTCCAATTTTATTTATTGGTATAGATAGATTTAATAAATGATAAACGCCTCTGCATAGCAATAAGCTCCGTAATTGAGATTTTCATCATTCATCATGATGAGTTGAGATTTTAGGGTTGCTGGTTTTAAATTTTACGGAGTCTTTTGTCTGTATGTCGAATAAAGCCACACCTGCCTCTTGATCATCTCTAGAACCATCTGTGTATATTTTATAGGTCACAACACGGTTAGTGTGACCGTTTACGCATAACGTAAATTTGAATAGGTATTTTGGTAGGTAGTTTGTTTAGTGGTAGGACCCCACACTGTTGACGGTTGTCTGTCTACAGCCACGGGCTCGTCCGTCCGGGGTAGTACCACACTCGCAAAAAAACCCCGTTCGATTAGTAGCAATTTGTTACTGCGCTTCGTTTGGTGAGCGAGAGAGCCGGAAGCCCAACTTTCTGAGGGTTTTAGCGTGTGATGGGTTTTAGTGATGCCTTTAGTATCATCGAACCTCATTGCACGCATTCACACTCCCTTCACTTTATTCGCGGTAGGCAGCGGCCTTGCAAAGGTACATGAGCGACAACAACACTTACCACCAGTAGCAAACAGTATTGCTCGTTTGCCACCGTTTGCAATAAAAAAATGTCCAATAGCGGACATATGTAGATAGACCGATTGATAGGTATTTTTACTCACCTGTTATACTACCTTACCCTCGCAATAGCATTTATTCCTCAATGCATTATTATATTTATTAAAAAAAGTATTGCTGTTCGTAATGTATATTACAAGCGATTGGTTATTTTTTGTTTGCAAACTCGTCGATAAATGCGTACACGTATATACCACTCCTAGTCCTTAGCCTTGATAATTGAAATAAAAATTAGTAAAAAAGGGAACTAACTATATAAGGTCGAAATAATAAAAATAATAAAGTGAATTTTATTTATGACAAAAGGTTATTTGATTTTTTTTTGTTTATAGTTCATATTTTTTCCTGTTTCTTCTGGACTTTTCATGGCCTTTTCAGTTTATATTTTGCCTATTTCTGCAAGTGTTCCGTTCCGACAGAAAAGTAATGGTAATGTTATGCAATCGTTCCGTTTTTACGTTAAAAATATGGTCACATTAGTCATACAACACGTGCGGTAAAGTAACAACTATAGTTACATTGTATCCTTATTCCGTTACTATACAAAAATAATACGACCGGTTTAATGGCTGGAAATATTAAAAAAAACTAGTCAGGATGTGTAGTAAAGACACGCGATAGATGTGAAATTTTGTATTATAATTTATTAATTACATATTTGTCGTTTCCGTGTGTTGACGTGAGTAAGAATACACCCCATATCTTGCTCGTGGGTATCGTAAAAGATGATTAAGAGATGAACTGTGCATATAGCATCTGTGCAAGGGAAGGAAAACTCGAAGTAAAACCTTATACCAACCCGTCTGATCAAGCGTCGTATAGTAGGTCAACGACCCTTCTATTGTGGAGGAGGCTCAAGCCCAGCTGTGGGACCTATATGAACCGAAATGACATATTCGTCAATCACTTTTGAATAGCAATCATAATTGTTTACGTGAAGAACATTATGGAAGCTAGAAGAGCGTAAATATGTCTCATATAACAAGTTCGCAAGAAAAAGAGCTTAAGCGACGGCCATATCGCTTAATTACGGGTTTATTCATCACACAAAAAGGTTGCGTATCACAATTTCAAAGCCCCCTATAAAAAGTTTCATTTAAATAACATTATTTTCTTTGCATTTGATCCTATCTTGGTCAACCATACTAAAACAATTGGCACTATTAGGCACATAATATCTTTTCTCGTATTTTAGAGATGGCAGAGTACATAGTCGTCTATAGTTTCTATAATAGACTAACAGTGATGTTATGATGGTGACGGAGTAAGAGTTCACCAGACCCTCTTTTACCCGTGGGTGTCCTAAAAAGACTAAGAGATATGAAATGCAGATAATATTTATGCAAGAGAAGGCAAAATCGACATAAAACCTTTGCCAACACGTCTGACCTATAGAGTCTGACTTATAGAGGAAGCCCAGGCCCAACAGTGGGACTTCTTTGTAGGCTGAGATGAACATGATTATGATGTTGTTATAATTAATGGGGTTCATCATTATCAATACCATATCATTATGAAAGCACTTATTAATGTAGATATAGATTAATTTATGCAATGTCATAATTGATGCGCCATATTTGTAACAATGACGTAACCCTAAAATAATGGATCACATCTAGGGTTGCCACCCGTATTTTATTATAAAGTATTGTATGTTATTTCGGGTAATTGTACTCTATACTTTATGCGAATAAAAAATACGCGAAAATACTTTATTTCGCGTGAGTTGATTTGTTTCGGATTCATTTTAAAATTAAATTTAGTGTCTTTGCTTGTGATAAAAAAAAATACTTTAAAATATAAATAGAGTATAACGATGGCGTTTAGCAGCAATAATTATTTATTGTAATCCGTTAAACAATCAAAAATATCTTTTAAAGTAAAACACATGTAGCAAGCTGTACTTTATTTGAACGCAAAGTACTTTTTTCTTTTTCATTAATTAAGCATTGTACTTAATTTACGCAAAAGAAAGATGGCAACCCTAATCACATCATCCTGCACTTATTCTAATGGCTGACGCAATGTATATTCTTCTTTCATGGAACACATTGCATAAGTTTTAACAATAGTTCTATGACCGGTTGCCTGTCTAACTTTAATTCTTCTTGGAAATGCAATTTCTATATATTTTTTGAAGACCGCCCTGCACTGTCAAAATAATCCTTGTGTTTCGGGGAACTTTACAAACAGGGTGAAAGGCTATTTGGTTTAAGCGACATCTAGGGTGATATTGAGTTATATACATATTCGGAATCAGTGAATTTTTTCCGGCGAATGATACTGAATTCATTAAAATCCGAGCACTTTTTTGGCGTTTTAAATCTTTTTTCCATACGCTGAAAAACGAGGGCTTAAGGCAATTTGTATTAAGCGACATTTATCTTTTTGACTTAAGGTACGTTTATTTATTATTAGCATCAAAAATCTGATGTTTTTAATTGAATTTTAATTAAATTTACCCCATTCAATTTATTCTTAGCTCAAGAAGTTTTTTTGTTATGACTAAAATTTTAAACTATAAATGGCTCTCCTGTAAAGTTACAAAATGTCGCTTAAACCAAATAGCCTTTCACCCCTCGATATAATTAACGGACACAAATTATATCGAGATTCAGAACAACAATCTGTGGATCGCACAAAGTGTTGTCCTACGTTGGATTCGAATCCGCGACACTGGCACGGTAGGTCAATATCTTAATCACTACGCCATCTGTGCAGTCATTGTTGACTAGACGGCATCAGATAAAGGCCTAAGTCAACGTAAAGTCTTAAGTAGTCTTTTATGATAACCACAAGCAATGTAGCATAGTAAATAGTTGTATACTAATTACGGATGGGCGATCTTTCTGGAAAAAAAAAATGAATCGATTCACAAAAATATCGAGGTCGGCGGGATCGATTGCCGATCTATCGATCTTTTTCTGGCGAGATTGCGACGAGTTTTTTTTTTAGGAAATCTGGAGAGTAAGTTCTTAAAATAATATAGACGATTCATCGATTGGAAACGGTACACTATTCTCCTGGCAGGATTGTGATGAGCTTTTTTTTTTAGGAAATCTGAAAGTGTTGTTACAGAAAAAAATCGAATGACGATTTTATAGAGTAAAGTATCGATTCACCGAATCGATTCAGTGCTTCGTATCGATTTATAAAATCGATTTTTGGGCCTAAATAATCGATTCCTCGATTAATCGATCTCAGATCGCCATCCCTAATGCAGTAGGTGTAATTTTATTATATAACTTAGTTTATACCTTAATTGCACAGATTTACCGTGCAAAGTGTCGTGATGCCCACTCAGGATAGCACATTGCAGTGTCCACAAATTATCGTTCTATATCTAGGCGTAATTTATGTCTGTAAATTGTATAGTTATAAAGTTCCCTATATTACGAGAATTATTCTATTCATCATCTTAGCTTATACACGTCCCACTTCTGGGCTTAGCTTCATCCTTAATAAGAGGGCAATTAACCTAATATGCCACGCTGGTCAGACATGTTGGTATAAGGTTTTACTTCGAGCAAGAAAAGGAATTTCTTTCTTTCTTTCGCACAGATGTTATATGCACATTATATTAGTCGCCTTTTACGACATCCACGGTCAAGATAGGGAGTGATGAATTTTATTCTTATTTCGTCACCGCACGGAAATGTTATTTCTTAGTTAAAAGAACAGTAAAAAAAATATTAAAATCAGTCATATTTGTTAACTTAAAAAATTGCATATTTATGCATTAATTAATGTTCCTTATGGCTTTCTATGTATTATTTAACAGACATTCGAGTTTCATCACAATTGTTTTTAGCGGTGATTTATGGTTATATTAGAGTCGTCCTTCTAATCCTTGTCGTCGTCTCAGTTCATACATCTCCCACTGTTGGGCTCGAGCTTTCCTTCCAATATGAGGGAAATTGACCTACTATACTATGCTGGTCAGACATATTGGTATAGGATTTTAGGATTTTATTTCGAGTTTTCATTCTTAGATTCTCAGATGTTTTATGCATGCTATAAGGAGTTCTGAATTGTATTCTTACTCTGTCACCACATGGCCTTTTAACGTTGGTACATATATCAATACTTCACTCCACCTCGTATAAGGCTTTGACGGTTTTTGACGCACTTTTGGGATTGATTGCCCTCAACTTCGTTGATTACAAAATTAATTCATAGAAATATTTTAACTATGATAAATTTATATTTTTATTTATATTTTTTATTTTATTTATCGAAGTGTTGAAGTGTTTGTATAGGAACGCCACAATGTCGGTCCGTATCCGGGATAAGAGTAAGAAACCGATCCAGTTGCAGAAAGGCGTGAGGCAGGGAGATGTCATCTCTCCTAAACTGTTCACCACTGCACTGGAAAATGTCTTCAAACTCTTAGACTGGACCGGACTCGGCATCAATATCAACGGCGAATACATCACTCACCTTCGATTTGCAGACGATATCGTCGTTATGGCAGAATCCATGGAGGACCTTGGCACCATGCTCAACGATCTCAGCAGGGTATCCCAACTAGTGGGTTTACGAATGAACATGAACAAGATGAAAGTCATGTCAAATGCCCATGTCATTCCTGTACCGGTCCTAGTTGGCAATGCGATTCTCGAAGTTGTCGATCACTATGTTTACCTAGGACAAACAGTCCAGTTAGGTAGATCCAATTTCGAGAAAGAGATCAGCCGACAAATCCAACTCGGTTGGGCAGCGTTCGGGAAACTTAAGAGGATCTTCTCGTCCAACATACCTCAGTGTCTGAAAACACAGGTCTACGACCAGTGTGTGTTACGTGATGACTTACGGCACGGAAACGTGGTCCCTAAATGTAGGCCTCATAACAAGGCTCAAAGTCGCTCACCGTGCTATGGAGCGGGCTATGCTCGGGATTTCTCTGCGAGATAGAATCCGGAATACGGAAATCCGCAGAAGAAGGGTTTAACCAACATAGCACGAAGAATTAGTACGCTGAAGTGACAATTGGCAGGCCACATCGCTCGACGAACCGAAACCGCTGGGGAAGATAGGTTCTCGAGTGGCGACCACGTATCGGACGACGCAGTGTAGGACGCCCCCCACTAGGTGGGCCGACGACCTGGTGAAAATTGCTGGGTGTCGTTGGATGCAGGCGGCACAGGACTGCACTTTGTGGCGTAACATGAGGGATGCCTACGTCCAGCAGTGGACGGCGATAGCCTGAAATGATGATGATGATAAATTTGTATACCTATTTGTTGTTTCTGAGTTGGCATTTATGATGATTATTTACTTTCAGGATGATATAGCTGATACGCCATTGTCTGTTCTATTTTTACAATTAGAAACAGTAGCCAATGCTTATTTAGACAATAGGCGTAAGCTTCGCAGGGCGAAGAGACAAAGAACACAAGAAGACGAACCAACATCGACGGGAATTGATGATATCGACGTCAAATCCTTATTAGAAGATAAATCGAATAATTTAGAAAATGCACCTATAATCACGGGCGACCAATTGGTGCAATTAATAAAACAGAACCTTCGAGAATATGCTAATAAAGATAGGCCATTATGTGACGAAGAAATTGACGGTTCTACGAAGGGATTGTGTTTAACTAAAGCTATTATTGATTCATTTAGTGAAGCCAATGTAGTTGATATGGTTAAACAGAACCTACTGGCTCGAATGAGTTGATATATTAATACAGATAAGCTGTAAGTAAAATTAAAGTAGATACTTAGGATTAGGGTTAATTCAGATCTTGCATAAATAAGATAGAGCGTGTTCGACCACTTATAGAATGATTATTAAATGCTAAAGTTTAACTTATGATAATTTAACGTGCTTATAAGCAGATTTTAATTTTATGATAGACGTAAACAAACTGTTTGTTGCGCTTTCACACTTTAATTATCATTATAGAATTTTGCGTATGCGTTGATTTTAGCGAGAACATAGGCAATTCGTGATAACTTTCATTCAAAAGAAAGTACTATTCACAAGCTATGCAAATAATTTTTAGACAGCTGATCTTTGTAAGAAATTGGTTTTTTCATATGAATAATTTTTAGTATTATTGTTATAATGATGTACAACCAAATTATATTACTCTTAAATAAAAGAACGAGACGCAGCTATAAATATATAAATTTTATCCCAAAAATTATAGCCTTGTCTCTGTTTTAAGAATTAACCTTTTCGAGAGATGCTTACAAAATCATTATTTTGATTTTGTAGTCACCTCGTTGCATGAGCGAGTTTGAGCGCTATCCGCCAGATCTGAATTGAACCTTAATCGAGTTAGTTCAATACTAATTTTATATTAAAACGGTGCTTATGTAGGAAAAGACTGTTCTAGTTCATTGAAATCTCCTTGTAACTAAGATTGAATATAGTTATAGACTTAATTTATTTTCGGCTTCATTTTAATTCTGTGCAATTGAATAATTGCACAGTACAAAATTTTAAGTATGATAATGATATAAGTAACGACATTCCGTTCGTTCTGGGTTCATTCCTGTGGGAAGAAATTATGTGCAATACATAAATATCTGTATCAAATTATATTCGGACTCCTGGGTTCAGGTGGACTTGAGATGAGTTCATCGTAAGTTTGCAAAATACCTCGCCACATTGTGATATAGCTTAGTGTGGTGTTGTATTTTAATTTTAAAACTTTCTTGAATTATTTAGAGAGCGAGAGCGAACATGGTCCTTTCACTGCTGGACTCGAGTCTGCTCCACAATGGAAGGAAAATTGACCTAATATACCACACTGGTTAGAGGAGTTGGTATAAGGTTCTATTTCCAGTTTTCCTTCTCTTGCATAAATATTATATGCATATTTAATCTTTTAGTGGTCTTCTACGATACTCACGGGCAATATAGGGAGCGGTGAATTATATTTTTAGCCCCGCCCAAGGTGGGATTAATGCCATAATCGCCAAACTTGACAAGTGAAATGCTTGAAAAGTCGGTGTTACAAGTTTCTTAAGACATTATCCATTCTTTCGGTGATATTTTTTAAATTTAATATAAGTTTTAGTCCACTATGCTGTGATTTAAAAGATTATTACATAGTATTTAAATTATTCGACACTATGGGATGCTTTCCGCCTATCTTTCTGTGTTCACATAGTTTATTAATACATAGAATTAATATTCTATAAATCTTGAAGATAATTAATAAAGAAATAATTTTCTAGTCAGATTTGGCGTTAAATATCCCATAAATGTTTCGTTTAAAAACTTTTGAAGTTTAGTTAATATAAAATTTCTTTATATATAAAAAGTTATGTCGAGATACATAAATGAAGACTATATTGTTTGAATTTTTAAAACATCGTTTGAGACTTGATTTATATATAAGATATGTAAAGTAATTATGAATATTACTTGCCTGGGAACAACTTTAAAAGTATTAAAATTAAAAAAGAAACGCTAGATGTTATTTTCTTACGCTCACAATAAATAATTATAAAATTGCTGTTGGTATTATTATTCACAGAATAAGTAAAACTGCAAATTTTGAATAACCCTCGGCACAAACTAAAATAATAAAAAAGTGTTACGTTCTCTTCAGCAGGAATTATCAATTAATTGTCATTTAACGAATTATACTGGCACGCGTGAAGCAATTAATCGAATAATCATACGCCATTACCTCATTTTTGAAAAGAGCTGATACTTTTACATTGCTGGATCGAAATTAACCAAACATAGTTAAGAACCACCGCAAGGAAACTGGCTTTCAAATGAAAAAAAAAAAAACCGCATCGAAATCACACGCAGACAGACAGAGATCGACGTCAAACTTATAACACTCCTTACTTTGCATCGGGGGTTAAAATTGTCATCATTATCATCTCTTATCCCAATAAATTGGGGTTGACGCAATATGTAGGTACTCTTCGTACGTATTGCAGAAAGTTTTTAACAATAGTTTTATGACTGACCGCGTGTTTGACGTCAACCCCCCTTAGCAATGTAACTATTGACTAGATAACATCAGATGGAGTTGTTCCAGGTAAATATTAGTCATTTTTTACGACATCCGCCGTCCGGGGTGACGAGAGGGTGGCCCGCGATTCCATAACCCGTCCTATTCCCTCCCCTACGGCATTGGGCCGACCACTGGTATCAAATCCTTGACGAACGGTGGCACCATACAGCAAATTCATGGAAAACTGTGTCAATCAAAATGAATGAATCACTTGACTAAGACATTCGTGCTTAACTTATTATCAAGCTTTCGTGTATATGTGAAATTATAATGTAAATAAATTGATTTAGTTATGTGATTAGTAAGTAGGTACGTGACACACTT
The DNA here is from genome assembly GCA_032191425.1 of Lymantria dispar. Taxonomy (NCBI): domain Eukaryota; kingdom Metazoa; phylum Arthropoda; class Insecta; order Lepidoptera; family Erebidae; genus Lymantria; species Lymantria dispar. The sequence continues at coordinate 16,731,971 of CM063459.1, forward strand.
CACATACAATTATTTGTAACAGCGCGTCATCTAAATTACTCATCATTTATCATGATCATTTCAGCTCATATATGTCCCACTGTTGGGTTCACGCCTCCCCCATAAAAGGAGGGAACTTGACCTACTAGGCCATGCTTGTCACCTGTGCCTGATGCCGCCCTAGCCGAGGCCGCGGGTGACCGGACCGTGGATTTTAATGCGCCACCCGCAGAGACGCTGACCGCGCGAGCGCGACCGACGTTCTGGACGTAAAGAGTACAAGAGTAAGAGTGGGTATCTCGCAAGGTATTCCGTCGGAGGACAAGGAACTCTGTATCGGTGGTCAACGACCAAGGTGGCGTGTTACGGTGGGTTATGAGGCCGCGCGCCCCCCCCCTGTCGCTGTGGACGGAGCCGGGTGCTCGGGTCCGATGACCATGCCCCAGCCCAAAAAAAAAAGACCACGCTCGTCAGACGGGTTGGTATAGCGTTTTATTTCTATTTTTCCTTCTCTTGCATAGATGTTATATGCATTGTTAATCCCTTAATCGTTTTTACGACATCCACAGGTAAGGTAAGGGGTGAGGGATAGGGGGTTGTATTCTTACTTCGTCACCACACGGAAACTAAAAAAATTACTCGGCGCATGAAAATTCGACATATCTCTAACACAGTCCATATACGCATCGTGGCCAGCCCAATGGCGATGGGGAGGCAATATGGGTGGGTTATGACGTCACGAGACTTGTTTCGCTCTGTACGGAATGGACGGCGTGCGTACTGATCATGGCCAGTTCAAAAAAAGGCTTAGATTCGTCCCACTACAGAGCTCGAGTGTTCATGAAAATAGAAGGGAAATTGATGTACCTACATATCATTTGGTCAGACGGATTGGTATAGGGCTATATTTCGAAGTTTCCCTTTCTTGCATTGATATTGTATGTTATATTATATCGCTTAGTGGTCATTTACGATACTCACGTGGAAAATAGTGATTGGTAAATTCTTACGGCGTCATCACATGGAAAACGTGTATAAATGTGAAGGAGCCAGTTGACGTACTCATCTACGCCCAGCCATTAGTACTGAAACAAGAAACAACATTTTGGGAGTAGCTTTTTTGTGACGTAAACTTCCTATGAAAGGATTTTACGAAATTCAACCCCAAAAGGGCACAATCCAGTGGCACAGATTGTGTGACAAGAATAATAAAACTATCCGTTGTTTTCAATTTAAGTATTTACAAATACTCTTCAGTAAAAATTATTAAACGCTTGTTTACGTATTTGTAAATTTATATCCTCTAAGATTATAAGTAATAAAAATAGGGGATTAGTCCCCTATTTTATGCTCTTAGAGGATATAAATTTATGCGCTGATGCAATTATTTAATGTCTTGTAGAATTAAAAATTAGAAATAAGTACTAGGCAGCGTCTTACTCTTGTATAAATCTCAAAGAGACTTCTGAGAGTGTCTGGCAATCCGTGTCTCGAGGATACATTAATTTTTAACTATATAAATTACGAATTTTTAAATAGAATACGTATGATTTAAACTAGATGGCATTAACAGTTATTTTTAGTATTATGTGATCTATACAAATAAATAGGGATCGGATTATATTTATCGGCGCACGATTGATTATTTTATAAACTTGAATTATAATTACAGTTAAAACAATTAGGTTTAGTTCAAAATAATTAGTTCCCATACTTAAGATAGATAGTACAACACATGTTATCATAAAACAGTTTTTATTGATTGTCATCGGGAGTTCCCCGCTCTCGGCCTTACTATAAATACGACCATTTGCTGGTACGACATTCTATCGACCTATTAGCCTACTGAGAAGTTTAGGTAAATTATACGAACGATTAGTACTCAGTAGGCTACGATCATATGCAGAGTTCAACAAACTCATACCGGACGCGCAATTTGGCTTTCGCGCTAAACACAGCTGTGTTCAGCAAGTACATAGACTAGTGGAATACACCAGTAGTCAGTTCATCAGGGGACGGTACACTGGTGTATTATTTCTAGATGTAGCGAAAGCTTTCGATAAAGTTTGGCATGAGGGCTTAATTTACAAATTATATTTATTAAAAATCCCCGAATATTTAATTCTAATAATACATGACTATCTGAGTCATCGCAGCTTTCGCTATAGGGTGGAAGGGACGTTGTCGACCTCCCATCCTCTCAAGGCCGGTGTTCCACAGGGCTCGGTCCTCGCCCCATTTTTGTTTACACTGTATACAAGTGATTTACCCAAGTTCACTCGTGTGCACACGGCGCTTTACGCCGACGATACCGCACTCTATTGTGCAGGTATGTCCCCGACAACCGTAGTCAATACACTCCAAAAAGCGGTTACCGCCCTTGCCAATTGGTATAGGAAATGGAGAATAAAAATTAATCCCGAGAAGAGCCAAGCGGTCATGTTCACTAAACGAACTGCCCGTCTGTGCTCTCCGGACAGCATCCCTCCTCTCACTCTCTTCGGCCGACCTGTCTCATGGAGCAGAGAGGCCAAGTACTTAGGTGTGACCCTTGATAGCCGACTTACTTTCCTGTCCCACTTGAAGCGGGTCCGCGCGCGCGCCGCCTTCGTGATGGGACGTCTTCACTGCCTATTAAACGCAAAATCAAAACTATCACTTAAAAATAAAGTCCGATTATACACTACCTGCATACGGCCGATCATGACGTATGCCAGTGTAGTGTTCGCGCACGTTAGGCCAAACAGGATCCACAGGTTACAAACACTACAAAATAGATTCATGCGACGGGCAACGGGAGCACCGTGGTTCGTTCGTAATGTCGATTTACACATCGACCTCGAATTGCCGACCATCAGGCAGTATATGAAGCGTTGCTCCCAGCGCTATTTTGACTCTGCCACGACTCACCCCAATCCACTAGTGGTTGGGGCGGTAAACTACGTTCCATCAAAAATATCCGCGGTCCGACGACCCCGTCATCTCCTTGAAGAAGGGGATGATGCAATCACGATCGCCCAAGAAAGGGCCTACACAGCTCGCGCAGCGATAACACATAAAACTGCGCGGTATCGGCCTCGCCGACGAGGTCGAAAACCGCGCCGCGTAAAAATCATTAATCTAAACGTGGCCACGCCCACTTTGCTTTCAGCGACGCCCCGAGCCGAGGTCCGTTCCCCACAGGGGGAGCCCTCGGGCGATGTTCGCTTAACTTACTTACCGGGTTGAGAGCCTTCAGCTCGCCCATTGCCCGCGTTAAGCTGTCAAGGTCATCTGCGACCAACAGCTAAATACACACAAAAAAAAAAAAAAAAAAAAAAAAAAAAAAAAAAAAAGGTACGACATTCGAACACATTCCGCGCTTGTCCGTCTCTCGGTACGCTTGCGTGTCGCTCCGCGCTCTCTCGATCTCACGTACGCTCCCGATTACGTCACACGTGCGCTCACGTACGCTGACGATTGTTCGCGCGCTTTTTAACGGACGAAGCCAGTGGCAGTGCAAAACCGCCTCTTTCGAGGCGAACTATTGGACTGCTCACGAATATTACTAACTGCCTGCGTTCAAAGCAAGGTCAGGTAGTAATATTTGTTTCTGTCTAGTAGATTAAAGTCAAAGTGACCCCTTAAGGGCAAAACCAAGTTTCTCTTGGTCCCCGGTTGAAACCTAACGGTGTCAACAAAGCCGGGTGAGGCGAAGCCCCGAATCGCCTGCCGAGCCCCTTAAGGACGAGGCGCTTCTTCGAACGGGGTCGGACCAGTAGGCCTTGGGGGTGACCCCTAGTCTACCCCGACTATCACCTTTCCCACCCTTCCACCTCCTTCTCCTATTCCTGAGTGCGTAGCTTGGGAGTGCCGGCCCTCACAGGCCGAATACCTCTCCGCCACTCGGGCAGCTAGGGCCCCTCTCGCACAATAAGATCGGCGAAGGGTTGATCACAGCTTAGGGCACACCTAGTTTTCTAAGTACATCCTCCTGACCTAACCCGGTTGGGAGGGAACACAAATACACATCCCCGGGTTTTCCCCCTGGGGAGTAGGCAAACATATTTTTTTTAACGCGCAGGAATAAATCACCTCCCACCATGGCTCTTCCAGCCTTAAATTTAGAAATGCTCCTCGCCGACGAGGAGATCTACACGATTTTAAAAAGACGGTTCGGGAATATGATTCCCGACCGCCCCGCGATCGCGAACACCGAGCCCGTAACCGGGCCGGTGCACATTGTCTCCCCCGCCTCCCCGGAAGCGGAACCAACTCCGTCCGAGATGGAGACGGAGGAAGCCACTGACGACGAGAACGCCGAAACGGCGTCGTCGTCCGCCGAATCGGAGTCCGAGTCCACCTCGGCGGACTCCGAATACACGGTGGTCAGCTCCCGTAAAAGGGGGCGTAAGGCCCAAAAAAAGGCGCGAAAGGCCGCCAAAATTGACGAGGCGAGCACCTCTGCCGCCAAAGACGTCACCCCCCCCACCCCATCACCAAAGCCACAGGCCGCTGTACAGCAGCCCCCGGCTAAGGTATACAAACCACCCACACCGCCGCCACTAGTCATCCGCAATAAGGAGAAGTGGCTTTCAATCTCGGCTTGGTGCAACACCAACCGAGTCCAATACCGCACGGCTCGGTCTACCACCGAAGGTATTAAGGTGCAGTTGTCCACTTCGGACGACCACCGTAAAATGACGGCTATGTTACATAGCCAACATATTCCGTTTCACACGTTCACCCTGCCCGAGGAACGTAAACTTCGCGTAGTAATACGCAACGTCCCCGTGGAACTGGGATGTGAAACAATTAAGGAAGATCTCCTCAAACAAGGACTTCCGGTGATCGAGGTGCACCGGATGATCCGAGGGAACACTCGCCAACCATTTGACCTAGTAATGGTCGTCCTTGACCTCTCACAGAGGGGCAAGGACATTTTTAAAATCACTACGGTGTGCGGCCTCTCCGGCATCGTAGTAGAACCCCCGCGCCGGAATGGCATGATCTCACAATGCCACCGGTGCCAGCTATACGGCCACTCAGCGCGCAACTGCTACGCGCGGCCCAGGTGCGTAAAGTGCCTGGAGGACCACGCAACGGCAGATTGTGCCAGGCCCAAGGCCAACGACCCGACCAAAAGTACCACACCACCATCGTGTGTACTCTGCGGGCAAGTGGGGCACCCCGCAAACTACCGTGGCTGCCCACGCGCACCACGGCCGGTTATGAGGAGGCCACCACCACCCCCACCACAAAGGTACCTTCCGGCACCTAAACCCACACGCAACCCGTGGGTTAACTCGCAAAGCAGGGCGGAATACCCCCCCCTGCCCACCAAATTAGCCACCCCGCCGGTACCCGCGATCGCGACACCGTCGGCAAAGGCCGGAAATAATAATAGTGTATACAAACCGCCAACCGTTGGCCAAAAACTGCCACCCGCGGGCCTTCCTAAGCCTCCTCAAGGCAATCAAGTGCACACACACGCGCCAGCCACTAGCGGTCTAGACCCGGATCTAGACCTAGTGGCCAGATTCGCGCAAATAATAAACATTTCAGAAATACGCGTAATCGCAGCAGAACTGCGAAAAAATGAAGGCAATAGCCTCGCGTTACTTAACGTCGCCATGAGGTTCTCACCCGTTCTAGAGAGCCTCGGTTCCTTCAGAGCCTAAACAATGGATAGGTACACACTAGGCAGAGTCAAAACACGATCACTCCGCGTAGGGTTTTTCAACGCGAACGGTCTCGCTCGCCAGAGAGACGAAATAGGTACATTTCTACAAGACCAGCAGCTTGACCTTTTACTAGTCCAAGAGACTTTTCTTAAACCCTATTCAAGAGACCCTAAAATTGCAAACTACAATCTAGTGCGCAACGATAGGGTCGGCTCTCCCCTAGGCGGGACTCTCATTTATTATAAAAGGTCACTGCACTGCACACCCCTAGATCCCCCCGCCATGACGTACATTGAAGCCTCGGTCTGTCGGTTGGCCCTTACCGGTCACCAACCACTGATCATAGCATCAGTATACCTCTCCCCTCCTAATGGGGACCCACCAAAAGAGTTGCTTGAGAGTGATCTCCAAGCCCTCTTAAAACTCGGCGACGCCGTCATCATCGCAGGCGATCTAAACGCCAAAAGTAAGTCGTGGAATAGCCACACCAACAACCGCAGGGGACTGGCCCTCGAGACTTACGCAGATCGGCTCGGGTTCGACATCATAGCCCCAATGGAGCCGACTCACTTCCCTTACACAGTCGAGCACAGGCCCGACGTATTAGATATAGCCCTATTAAAGAACATAAACCTACGTTTATGTCTAATAGAGGTAATTCACGAGCTTAACTCGGATCACCGCCCGGTGGTCATAGACTTCGCCCCCCGATACGGCCCCTCAGGCCTCACCCCCCCCACTGAGAAAGTGTGCACAGACTGGGAGCGACTGAAGGCTAAACTCCAGTCTCCCTCCTCGTCGGCTCATCTTGACAGTGTATGTAATACATTAAACAACAAAGAGGACATCGAATCCGCGATCGACGCCCTCACCGGTCACGTACAATCGTTAGTTAACGATTGTTCACGGAGAGTGCCCGACACGAGCAATCGTAGAAGGTGCTTACCCGCTGACGTCCGCGACCTACTGAGGCGTAAGAACGCAGCCATAAGAGCCTACGACCGCTTCCCCTGCGAAGATAACCGCTATCACATGCGGTCACTGCAGAGGGCGGTTAAAACGGCTATAAATGAGTTTCGACAAAACGAATGGGACGCCACCTTAAGCGAACTGGAGCCTTCGCACCAGGCTTAATGGCGGCTTGCCCGTTCTTTCAAAAAGGATACGGTGTCCACCATGCCACCCTTAAACCGCCCCAATCAACCGCCGGCGTTCGATGACGATGAAAAGTCTGAATGTCTGGCGGCCGATCTCGAGCAGCAATGTACGTCGAGTACACAACACACTGACGCGCGACACACCGACACCGTTAACAGCGAAGTGGAACGATGTACATCGCGTACGCGTACCGCAGACGCTGAGCCACAAGAGCCTATACCAACAGCGACAGTGGAGGAGGTTCAGTCGATCGTTAGAGGTCTCCACCCTAGGAAATCCCCCGGTTCGGACGGTATTTCTAATAGAGTTATTAAACTCTTCCCTCATTCACTATTATTAATACTAACAGCAATTATTAACGCCGCATTAGTCAATTACATATTTCCTAAACAATGGAAAAAAGCCGTGGTAATAGGTATACCTAAACCCGGCAAGCGACGTACCGAACCGTCATCATATCGCCCGATTAGCTTACTTAACAGTTTAGGTAAAATATATGAGCGCGTACTACTTAGTAGGCTAAGAAAGTACGCTGAGGAAAACAACCTCATCCCGCCGATTCAGTTCGGCTTTCGCACGCAACACTCTTGCGTTCAGCAAGTACATCGAATAGTCGAGTATACAAGTTATAAACTGCAACGCGGTTTATATACGGGTATGCTTCTATTTGATGTAGAAAAAGCGTTTGACAAAGTCTGGCATAACGGCCTTATTTTCAAGTTAATAAAGCTCAAAATCCCCCACTAACTAGTTATGATAGTTAGAGACTTCCTACTCGAGCGTAGCTTTCGCTACAGAGTGGAAGGTACTTTATCAGCACCGCACAAACTAGAAGCCGGCGTCCCCCAGGGATCGGTGCTCTCTCCAATACTCTTCTCGCTGTTCACCAGCGACATACCCCAACATAGTAGAATACAAACAGCATTATTCGCTGACGACACTGCCATCTTCTATGCAGGTCGATCTCCCTCAACAGTGACAACCGTTCTCCAAACTGCGGCTACCGCCCTAGCCAAATGGACTAGGAAATGGAGAATCGGTATAAACCCCACCAAAAGCCAGGCGATCATATTTCATAAGGGGATAGATCGCCGCTACCCAATGGCTGAATATCCACAGATAAAGATGTTCGACCAACCCATCCCCTGGACAAGGGAGGTCAAATATCTGGGTGTGACCTTGGACAGGCGACTGACCTTCGGTCCTCACATAGGGCGAGTCCGCGCGCGCGCAGCCCTAGTGCTAGGATGGTTACACAGCTTAGTACACACAAAGTCTAAGCTATCTCTCCGTAATAAAGTTAGATTATACACCGCTTGTATACGTCCTATCATGACGTATGCAAGTGTAGTGTTTACACAAGCGAAGCCACGCAGGCTACATCGGCTACAGGCATTACAGAATAGGTTCATGCGCCGAGCGACGGGAGCACCGTGGTACATGCGCAATGTGGATCTTCACATAGATCTTGGCTTGCCGACCATCAGGCAATTCATGAAACAGTGCTCCCGCCGCTACTTCGACTCTGCCGCGACACACCCGAACCCATTAGTGGTAAGGGCGGCTTCTTACATCCCCTCTAAAATGTCCGCGATTAAACAACCGCGACTAATACTCGACGAACCCGACGAACCCGACGACACTATTACTCTCGCCCAGACTGAGGCATACACGCGCGGCCTTGACAAATAGTAGTAAATATCCACGTTACCGCCCCCGCCGACGGGGAAGGAAGACGTGTCGCGTTAAAATCATAAACGTGGGAGTGCCCACTTTGCCAGCGACCGCCCGAGCCGAGGTCCGTACCCCAAAGGGGGTGCCCTCGGGATGGGTCGCTTAACTTTAAGCGGGTTGAGAGCCCTCAGCGCTCACCCACCAGTCCGGGTAAAGTTGTCACAGCCATCTGAGGCTAACAACTAAGTCACACAAAAAAAAAAAAAAAAAAAAGGTACGACATTCATTCGATCGCTAGCAGCCGAACAGTGCGGAGCTCTAGACTCCACTTAGTTTTAAACTAGAATTCAATAACACGAGTACCTACTGTTTCAACTTTATTGTTTCAATTACGTTTATCATGGAACACCATCAACACCATCAACACCATCAACACCATCAACACCATCGACACCATCGACACCATCGACACCATCGACACCATCGACACCATCGACACCATCGACACCATCGTAGTGAGGTAGATGACGTTAGCCATGCTGACGTTATTGCTTTTAAAAACAACACGGCGCTACCTGCTACTTCATCAGAAGTGGGAATGCTCTCCACTTCCGCTCAAACAACCTGACGCTGCAACGGCACTGAACCATGAAGTATACACTATGTTATTTACTAACATGGCACTTTGTAGCAACAGAAGCAGCTACAATCAAACTGGCAAAAGGCCCAATGAACAGTATACCACCAGTATTCATTATGCAGATGCAGGTAAATGTAATGACCGACAACTTCGAGAAGCGCATTGCCAACTAGGACCGGTACAGAAATGATAGTCATTTGACTTGACTGTCGTTTTGTCAATTGTTCATTCGTAAACCCACTAGCAGGTATACCCTGCTGAGCATGGTTCCAAGGTCCTCCATGGATTCTGCCATAACGACAATATCGTCTGCAAATCGAAGTTGTTTTAAAACAGTTTTATAGATTGTCATCGGGAGTTCCCCGCTCTCGGCCTTACTATAAATACGACCATTTGCTGGTACGACATTCGTAACGGGTTGAGAGCCCTCGGCGCTCACCCACCAGTCCGGGTAAAGTTGTCACAGCCATCTGAGGCTAACAACCAAGTCACACGTACGACATTCATTCGATCGCTAGCACCCGAACAGTGCGGAGCTCTAGACTCCACTTAGTTTTAAACTAGAATAACACCAGTACTGTTTAAACTTTATTTTTTCCGACTACATGGTACTCGGCCTGCGTTCTAAAATGCGATAAAAGTGATATCGCGAATCCGATCAAATGTAATAAATAGTAAAGATAAAGTCGATTCAGTAATTCGCGATATTATCACTTTTATCCTATGATGACTAGATTTGTAAATGAGGGTATTAAAAAATATTGCACAAATTAGCTGCAGAAGAAAGGGTAATGATATTTCTGTCAGATGCTGCTCTCTATATGATCAAGGCAGCCAACCCTTCAAGTATTTTATCCCAGTTTCATTCACGTTACATGCTTTGCTCACTGAGTGCCTACATCGACTTGCTAAAGAAGTATGATCCATGTTTGGGAATGTAAATAAACTGATTTCATCCATTAAAATAGTTGCCTACTCGTAATACGGTCTACAAAAAAAAAATAATATCAATTTTATTACTTTCGCCGGAACTAGTTACCTATAACTCGATGGGTACCTGGATCGAAGTGGTGCTGTTCTACAATGAACATTTTGAGGTATTTTGGTGAAACTACAAAAGTCATTACTTTATTATTTTTAATGTTCTTCCAAGAATTCTACAGAAGTGAACTGGAATGTACAAGGGAATATTGCTTTGATATTTTACAACAATGAAAGTTATATTTAATGGGAACGTCATACATGGTTTCTACGCGGACGAAGCCGGCAGGTAAAAGTAAATCATAAAGCAATAGAAAAAGCGTCTGTGTTTAATATGTTTATCAAAAAATGAGTGTAGGCGATAAAATTAACAAAACTCAAACACATTTTTAATCTTTATAACTGTTAGACGGATTTTAGAGCTGTTTTTGGGGTTAGATCACACATAAAACTGCCCCGGGGGGTAGAAAGGGCGGCTAGATATCCCAACCCAACCTGCCGTACACATACCTTTCTATCGCCATGTGGGCGGGGCCACCTGTACTGGGCCCTTGTCATCGGTGGTTCGTTCGGAGGAAGAATCAGAATTTTAAGTTTGAAACAATATTTAGGCTTTGTTTGATTGAAATAAGATGTCAATAAAAAAGTTTCGTCATCTAAAGATAATTATTAAACAAGGGAGTGTAATAAAAGCTGAATATAGGCGTTAGACGGCACCCATTCGCCTAATTGGTATCTAAGCTACATTTCTCATCATCGCAGCTCACATATTGTTGTATTCTTACTAGGTAGGTATGTTCGATGATCATCGATGTTGAAAGAAAAACACATCGATGTTGGTATGGGCAGAACAGAGCATTGTAACATCGATGTTAATGGAACGCATCTTTGAATATAAATTCAGTTGTGAACTAAATTTCCTAAAAAAAAAAGCTCATCAAAATTTTCCCGGAGGGTTATACTTCTTCGCCGTAACATCGATGTTATAACGCCCGCCGTATGTTACAACATTCGACAGATTTCCTAAAAAAAAAAGCTCATCAAAATTTTCCCGGAGGGTTATACTTCGCCGTAACATCGATGTTATAACGCCCGCCGTATGTTACAACATTCGACAGATTTCCTAAAAAAAAAAAGGTCATCAAAATTTGCCCGGAGGATTTTATTGCAACGAGAGTTTCTGTTCGCTGTTCGATAAACATCGGACATCGATGTTGGGCTTTCGATGTTGATATCGATGTTAACATCGATGTTTTTCTAACATCGATCATCCCTCATTCTTACTCCGTCACCACACGGAAAACCTACATTTATTAAACAACCGTTAAAATACCTATTAATGAATGTAAAAGCTATAATTGCTTGTATGATATAACTATAATATGGCTACTACGGTAAGTATTATAATGGGTGAATTATTATGATGTTTCGTTTTTAATATCCTCCACGTTTATTCTTTTACACCTAGAGGTGCCATCTAGGTGTTATTTACTTCAGGGATGCAGAAATTCCTATTATATAGCAGTGGTTACATCCCTTATACTCGTTTTCATCAAGGACACCTAAATTTTAGGTAACATCTAAACATAAATGACACATAAAATGGTTCACACGAAATTTAATTATTAATTCTGTAATAGGTAGATATAAACTCAGTTTTGTTCGTAACGTCATCGTCGCGAAATCAAATACAAACGCGATAAAATCCGTAAAAATATGTTTATTTCAAATATGTTATATTCGCGTAAACATCAGAAACAATTACATAAAATCGTGTCATATACATATAATCTCTTAGGTGTCAACTAAAACTTGAATTTTATTTATCTCATTTAACATTATCTCGGTTCACATATATCCTACCGCGGGGCTCGAGCCTCTTCCTTAATAGAAGGGAATTTGAGTTATTATATCACCCTGGTCAGACGGTTTGCTATAGGAGGTATTTGGATTAGATCAAGATTTCCTTCTTGTGGATCGATTTTTATACTTATATCACTAGCTGCCTGAACAGACGTTCTGTTCGAATAAAATAAAGGTTCTCTCCTTGCAAGCGACAACGGCGCCACCTAACAGGTCCAATTGTGAATCTAAACCATTCTCGAATCCCCTTGAACAAACACAAAAAAATCATCATAATCGGGCCAGCCGGTTAGGAGTTCAGTGACATATGTACACAAGAGATAATTATACCTACATATATACTAAGCTGACGCAACAGACGTTGTTCTGTTCAAATAAAATAAAAGGAATTCTCCTTGAAAACGACAGTAGCGCCACCTATCGGGTCCAATTGTGAATCTATACCATTCTCAAATCCCCTTGAAGACACACACACACTTTTTTTTGATGCCGGTGGTGGCAAACGGGCAGGCAGCACACCTGATGGTAAGGTTACCTAGGTACCTGAAGGTATGGTGATACTGCCGCACATGGACCTTTGCAATACGAGGGACACAGCCAAGCCGTTGCCTACCGTGAAGTAAATACTCTTCTTAAACCTCGTTTAAAGAAGGACATGTCATAGCGCTCGGGAAACACAGCAGCGGGTAGTTCATTCCAGAGCCTGCACGTACGTGGGAGAAATGATCGCTGGCAACGTACAGTTGAACATGCGCCGGGGGCGCAGAGGCCGAGGATCGGCGGTGGTGGTGAGGCCGGGGACACCGGGTCCGGCTGGCCACGGTGGCGAGGTGGCGGCCCTTCAGGCCGCGAACGCCTGCCTTAGTGAGGAGGTCTCCGGCTTGGGGGAACGCAACCGCAAGCTGGAGACGGAGCTATCGGTGGTGCGACGGGAGAACCGCGGGTTGGCCAAGGAGATGGCCGACCTGCGGGCCCAGTTCGCGCGCCTGGCGCCGGCCACGCCGCCGGTGCCGGCCTCGCTACCGAAACGGGCTGCGCCGGGGATGGCGGGCCCGTCGTCTGCGTCTGTGGCGCCGGCTGCGCATCGCGGCTGCTGCGCCGCCGGCGCCCGTCGCGGCTTCGGCGCTTCCTCCCCTCGTCGTGGTCCCTCCGCCGGCTCGTGGCCGCGGGAGACCTCGGAGCGGGGAGGAGCCGCCGCCCGACGAGGTGCACGGCGTGTCGGAGTCGGCGGTACGCGTGATCCTAGCCCGAGTAGGGGTGATGGTGGATGCGCGTATCGCCGCCGTAGCGGCCAGGCTCCCGCCTGAGCCGCCCCTCCGACCGCCGCTCGCCGCGGACAAGGCGAGGCGGCCGCAAGCGTCAGCTCTGCCCTGTCAGGGTGGCCGCGTGGTGAGCTACGCTGCGGCCGCGGCCGGGCCCAAGGGGGCCAAGAAGGCCGGCAAGGTGCCGGCTCCCGCCAAGGCCGGACCGCGGCCGGCGCCAGCGGCTGCACCGCAGGCGCCGGCCAGCGCACCCGCGACCGCTCCTGCTGCGCTCAGCGCTGCTGCCAGGTTCGAACAGGGCTGGCAGGTGGCTGAGCGGAGCAGGAAGGCACGCGGCCAGAAGCGGAGAGCGGCGGCCAAGAGTGCCGCCGTGGCCGCCGCTCCCCAGGCGGGAGCCGGCAGAAAGGGGAAGAAAAGGTCGCGCAGGGGCCTCAAGTCGCCGAAGACGGCCGCGGTGGTCATCACCGTGCTGCCTGAGGCGGCTGAGAGGGGCCTCAACTATGAGGCCGTCCTAAAACGCGCCCGGCGGGAGCTGGACGTCTCCAGTATCGGGGGCGTCGAGGCGAGGACCCGCAAGGCCCGGACAGGGGCTCGAATACTCGAGTTCCCTGGGACCGAGGGCGCGAAGACGGCCGATAGTTTGGCCACGATGTTGAGGGGGCTGTTCGAGCCGGAGGATGGTGTCCGAATCGCCAGGCCTGTCAAGTGCGCAGAGATGCGCCTGACGGGCTTGGACGATTCCGTGACGGTGGAGGACGTCCGGGAGGCCATTATGGCGCGTACCGGATGTGCCTCGGACACCGTCCGGATTGGCACCATTCGCACTGGTCCGGGCGGCGTCGGTGCTGCCTGGGTGCAGTGTCCGGTGGAGTCGGTCAAGCAATTGGCCGACTCAGGCAGGCTCCTCGTGGGCTGGAGCTCGGCGCGGGTATACCCGACCGACATGCAAAAACTGCTTTGAATGCAGCGGGCTATGTTTCCGTTGCGGTCAGACCGGACACCAGGCGGCATCGTGCTCTGCGGTGCCCCACTGCCCCGCGTGTGCGGCAGGCAATAGGCCTGCCAAACACCGCATGGGCTCTGGGGACTGCAGACCCCCGGCATCGGCCCCGAAGGGGCGGGACGGCCCATCGACCGGGCCAGTCCCCGCTCCGAGCGCGGCCCGATCGCCCGTCAGCGCGGAGGAGGTGACGATGGATACGGACCGTTAATGGACCCCGTATCCATTCGTCTCCTCCAGGCCAACCTCAACCACACCGCCGGTGCGCAGGACGTGTTCCTGCAAGCCATGGCGGAGTGGTTGATAGGAGTAGCCGTAGCCGCGGAGCCGTACGTGGTGCCCGACCGGCCTAACTGGTTGGGTAGCACCGATGGCACCGTGGCAATCGTCGCCTCCACGTCGTGGCCTTCGTCGCCTCTGACCCTTAGGGACAGGGGCGTCGGATACGTCGCGGCGGACTGGGGGGAGATTACGCTCCTCGGAGTCTATCTCTCCCCTAACTGGAGTGTGACCGATTTCGAGGCCTCCCTCACCATCATGGAGGCCTCGTTACGGCGAATGGCATCGCGCCAGGTCTTCGTCTTGGGGGGACTTCAACGCCAAGTCCGTGACGTGGGGGTCTCCCCGGACGAACGACCGAGGACGGGCGATCGAGGAGTGGGCGGCGGCACTGGGCCTCTGTTTGCTGAACAGGGGCTCGGTGAATACGTGCGTGCGACAACGGGGCGGGTCGATAGTGGACCTTTCGTTCGCTAGCCCCGAGGTCGCCGCACGCGTGGGGAGCTGGCGCGTCGTGGAGGAGGTGGAGACCTTGTCGGACCACCGGTATATCCGGATGGAGGTCTCTCCGGTAATCCCGACGCCCAGCAGGGGTCACGGGGCGGATGGACGTCCTGCGTTCCCGCGATGGGCTGTGGGTCGCTTAGACCGGGACCAGCTGGCGGAGACAGCCATCGTTTACTCGTGGCTGTCCTCTGCCAACCAGTCGGACGGGGTGGACGCCGAGGCTGGCCGCATCCGCAGTGCGTTGACGCAGATCTGCGATGCGGCCATGCCCCGGGTACGGCGTCCGCCCCCGAGGAGGGCGGTCCACTGGTGGTCCCGGGAGCTGGCGGATCTCCGGGCCGCGTGCATTCGCGCCCGGAGGGCCTACACCCGCAGCCGGCGGCGCCAACGCGACGCGGAGCGGGAGGCCTTGCTGTATGAGGGCTACCGCAATGCGCGGTCGGCCTTCAGGCTGGCCGTCCGCTCCGCCAAGGACGTCAGTCGGCAGGAGATGCTGGACGGTCTCGACCGTGACCCCTGGGGACGCCCCTATCGCGCGGTGCTGAATAAGCTCCGCGCGCGGGGCCTTCCCCTCACCGAGACTCTCCAGCCCAGCCTTCTCACCCGGGTCGTCGAGGACCTGTTCCCGCGGCGGGCGGAACACACGCCCCCGGTCATGGCTCCGCCAGACACTGACCGGGAGGCCGACGACGACAGTGTTCCGCCCATCACGGAACCCGAGATGGGAGTGGCGGTGGCGCGCATGTGCGCAAAGTCCACCGCCCCCGGGCCCGACGGTGTTCCTAACCGCGTGTTGGGCCTGGTCCTCGACCACCTGGGTCCCCGCCTCAGGGAGCTGTTCGACGCGTGTTTAGCGTCCGGACGGTTCCCTGGGTGCTGGAAGGAGGGAAGGCTGGTGCTCCTGCCGAAGCCGGGACGGTCTCCGGGGTCGCCTTCGGCCTACAGGCCTATCGTGCTGCTCGATGACACGGGCAAGCTACTGGAGAGGGTGGTAGCTGCCCGCATCGAGCGGCACCTCGTCGGCACGGGGCCCGATCTGTCGGACGCCCAGTTTGGGTTTAGGAGGGGTCGTTCGACGATCGCGGCTCTGTTGCGCCTGAGGGCCGTGGCGACTGAGGCCGTCACCGGTGGGGGAGTGCTGTTGGCGGTGTCCCTAGACATCGCCAACGCATTCAATAGTCTGCCATTCAGCTGCATCAGGAAGGCGCTCCGGTATCGCGGAGTGCCAGCTTACCTGAGGCGGCTAGTGGCAGACTATTTGGTGGGGCGCAGCGTCCTCTGTACCAACCGAGCAGGGGACGTTGTGCGAACGCCCATGACGTGCGGTGTCCCACAGGGGTCGGTCCTCGGACCCACCCTGTGGAACATCGGCTACCACTGGGCGTTGCGGGGGAGCCTCCCGCCCGGGCTGGGCGTGATTTGTTACGCCGACGACACGCTCGTCACAGCCCGC
This sequence comes from Lymantria dispar, assembly GCA_032191425.1. Taxonomy (NCBI): domain Eukaryota; kingdom Metazoa; phylum Arthropoda; class Insecta; order Lepidoptera; family Erebidae; genus Lymantria; species Lymantria dispar. The sequence goes on from CM063459.1 coordinate 16,748,430, forward strand.
GGTGGGACGCTAGAAGAGGCGGTAAGCCTGGCGACCTATGGCACCGAAGAGGTCGTCAGGCGGATCGAGGCGCTGGGGTTGAGGGTCGCCCTGGACAAGACGGAGGCCCTCTTGTTCCATGGGCGCCTTATGAGCCCTCCCATCGGCGTCTCGATCACCGTCCGAACGGTTGACATCAGCATCCGGGCCCATATGAGGTACTTGGGCCTGGTGCTCGACGGGCAATGGTGGTTCCGGGAGCATTTCCGCAGGCTCGCTCCGCGGCTCGTCGGCGCGGCGTCCGCCCTATCGTGGCTTATGCCGAACGTGGGCGGACCGAGCGCTACGTGCCGACGGCTGTACACGGGGGTCATCCGGTCGATGGCCCTGTACGGCGCACCGGTGTGGGCGGGGTCCTTGACCGTCCGACTTAGGGCCCTTCTGTGGCGACCACAGAGGGTCATGGCGGTCAGGGCCATCCGCGGATACCGCACGGTGGCGACGGAGGCAGCGTGCCTATTGGCCGGGACTCCCCCGTGGGACCTGGAGGCGGAAATGCTCGCCGAGTTGTATCGGCGGGTGTCGGGGGTGCGCGGGGAGGGCGGTGTGATCTCGTTAAGGGATCTCACCGCCTGGCGCGTCGACGCCCGCCGAGACGTCATTGCCCGTTGGGCAGTCCGGCTGGAGAGGCCTCGGTTCGGGGTGCGAACCGTGGAGGCCTTCCGGCCGGTGCTGATGCAGTGGTTGGAAAGGCGGCACGGGTTGCTCTCCTTCCGACTAGTGCAGGTGTTGACGGGGCACGGGAGCTTCGCCAAATACCTGCACAGGGTCGTAAGGAGGGAGAGTACACCGTCCTGCCACCACTGCGATTGCGACGAGGACACGGCGCGCCACACGCTCGAGGCCTGCGCGGCTTGGGCAATGCAGCGCCGTGAACTCGTCGCAATCATCGGTGCCGACCTGACGCTGCCGGCTATCGCTAGAGTGATGGACGACAGCGTCGGGAACTGGGACGCGGTCGCAGCCTTCTGCGAGACAGTGATCTCGCAGAAGGAGGCGGCGGATCGTCTGCGCGTGGAGCGCAGCCTCGATGAGGAGATCCGCCGCGCACGACTGGGGCGGCGCAGGCGCAACTATCTGCGCCTCATGCCGCCCTAGCCGAGGCCGCGGGTGACGTGACCGGGGATTAGTCCGTCACCCGCCGAGAGGCCGACCGCGTGAGGAAAGACCGACGTCCTCCCCGAGGGGGGGACGTCGGTCGACGGGAGGGTACCCCGCGTAGGGGGTATTCCGTCGGGCCGACCACTGACGACAAGTAAACCTGCTCCGGTGGTCGGCCCAATGACGAAGGCGAGGTGGTTTTCGGGTGGGTTGCGGGAGTTGCGTGCTTAAGCCCCTCTGTCGCCCCGGACGGAGTGGTGCGGAGGCGCGCCGACGGCGACCCACCCAAAACAAAAAAAAAAAAAACGTACAGTTGAAGACCATAACGTTTCCAGGTGGAATGGATGAACCTTACTGCGGTATCGAGTGGTACGTTGATAGCTGCGGTACTGAGTGGTACGTTGGTTTTGATGATTTCGTCAACATCGGTCCAGCCGTTTAGGAGGAAAGAAAGAAAGAAAGAAAGAAATCTGTTTATTGTGACGAACAAGACAAATAATTGAAAGGTACAAAAAAAAAAAAAATTTACAAATGGAGCTTATTGTCCGTCCCAAAGCGTCCCCAACTCAGCATAATGCAGGTTAAAAGAAACCTGCACTGATCTTCCGTGGAGGCGCTTTAATGACGTCACGGATTTCAGATACACGAGTCAGCATAGAATATATTTTAACGAAATAAGTAAAAACACATGAATAAAAGATAAAAAAAGAAGGCTATAAATTAGTTGTCTATGAGGTATTTAAGTAAAACTGTATTAGGCACATATATTAGGCATTTTAAGTAGGAACATGAGTGCGTGTACATATCTATGCGATACAAGTGTCCAGATCACCCGGTTAAAGTTATTAACTACATCAAAGGATTGTTGTGGTATATGAAAGGTATAATATATTCAGGCAATAAGCGACTTTAAAAATTAAAATAATTATGTAGATATAGAATTAAATGTAATGAATAAAATAATAATAAAAAAAGTAATAATAATAATAAAATAATACTAATGGTGTTCTTAAATAGCACTAGTATCATGCGTTAAAAGTTCTTCCCATTTTTGATGTTTGAAAATAAATTTTTTCAAGTTAATTTTAAAACATTGCGCATTTTGTATATTTCTTATAGGCGGTGGGATGTTGTTCCAGCACTTTGTTGCTGCATACCGGAAACTACCTCTAAAAGTCGCCGATCTATGACTTTTCGTGGCAAGCTGATCTGCACACCGTCGAGAACCATGAGGCCTGCTTTTCGATAGCCATGACAGCTTATTATATAGGTAGCTCGGTGCTTTAAACTTTAGCACACCAAAAAGGAGACAAGCTAGGTGCAGTTTACGTCTATGTCTCATCTTCAGAATTGTGTGCTCATTCAAATATGGAGTGACATGGGCTCTAAAAGGAATGCTGAAACAAAAACGGGCACAGGCGTTTTGAACTCGCTGAATAAGCTTCTGTGTTCTAGCTAAGAGACGTGGTCCAAAAACTGTATCCATGTAATTTAATTTGGACAATATTAAGGATTCAACCAACTGCATGCGCAAAGATTCCTGCAGAAAAGGCCTCGCCTTATATAAAACTTTAAGTTTATAAAAGCAGGTCTTCACCGACTGTATTACATGCTTTTCAAACCGTAAACCAGCATCCATGTGTAGACCCAAATTTCTTGATTCCATAACGCGCGCAATTGCTTGTCCCTGCAACATGACATTTATTGACGGACACAGTGTAGCAAGACGGTGGCTACTACCAAACAATAAATATTTCGTCTTTTCAGGGTTAAGTAGTAAGCAATTACTGGTAGACCATGTAGCAATACTTAAAAGATCCTCATTTAAAATACTTATTGCATTATCAATTTCGGAAGGCTTAAACGAAATATACAGTTGGATGTCATCAGCGTAAATGTGAAATTTACAGTGATGAATATGTTGCCCTATGTCAGCTGTGTACAAAATAAAGAGGATTGGGCCCAATATTGAGCCTTGGGGAACTCCTGTGGTCACAGCAATCCTTTCAGAAATTATTGGTGATCCGTCCGGACGATTGAGCTCTACATATTGATAACGTTCACTCAAATAACTATGAAACCATTTTAAAGCTTTGACATCAAAGCCATAATAGGACAATTTAGATAATAGTAAATTTAAGTTTATTGAGTCGAACGCCCTAGAAAAATCTAGTAGTACTAGTATTGTGCAAAGACCCTCATCCTGAGCACACAAGATATTATCAGTAACATCTAGCATAGCGCTTACCGTGCCACGCCCCTTCCTAAAGCCAGACTGTGTTTCAGGTAAAATATTGTAGGAGTTCAGTGACATACACACGTACACAAGAAATTTATATACCTACATATAAAAATAAAGATAATCCCTTAGTCGGGCAGTGAAATGTATTTTTACTCCGTTTCCACAAGGAAATTTAACATCAATTAATTTAAATAACATCAATTTTATGTTATTTATTTATGATTATCTTATATCTTTAAACGAGCAATTCTTGTATATATATATATATATATATTTTCAGGATCTCTGAAACGGCTCCAACGATTTTGTTGAAACTTGGCATACTAGAGGATTCGGGTCCAAAAAATCGATCTAGCTAGGTTTTATTTATAGAAAAAGACATTAAATTTTAAAAGAATATGAATTCAAATTTCGTTATAAATAACAAGAGTTACGGTAGCTCAGTTTCTCTCGCCCAGACTGAGGCATACACAGCCCGCGAGGCCTTGACAAATAGTAATAAATATCCACGTTACCGCCCCCGCCGACGGGGAAGGAAGACGTGTCGCGTTAAAGTCATAAACGTGGGAGTGCCCACTTTGCCAGCGACCGCCCGAGCCGAGGTCCGTACCCCACAGGGGGTGCCCTCGGGATCGGTCGCTTAACTTTAAACGGGTTGAGAGCCCTCAGCGCTCACCCACCAGTCCGGGTAAAGTTGTCACAGCCATCTGAGGCTAACAACTAAGTCACACAAAAAAAAAAAAAAAAAGTAGCTCAGTTGGGGGAACGGCTGGTATTAATTTTGAGTTTTGTAGCATCCAAACAGCGTCGGTTCGAATCTCGGTGTTATTATTATTCTCTTTTTGTAAATTGTTATATAATTTTCATTATTTTTTATTAATATATGTATATCTAAATAAATTCTACAAAAATATTCCGAGCGAAGCTCGGTCAACCAGATATTAAAATTTAGAGGACCAACGTCCTCTATATATGTATGGTTGGTTGAAAAACGGGCATAATTCGCCTAGTTTAAAGATACCAAAGTATGGGATGATAATATTCTATGCTTGAGCATTTATTAAGCAGTCATTTTTCGATGTACCTACACTTGACTTAATTCCTGATATTTTGAACGGATTAAAAAAAATAATACCGTTTAAAAACATTGCATTAATTTGATGTGGTTTAATTGTCCAAATATTTAAATTCGACGACTGTAGTCTGTATACATTTATTAATTACATCGTTGTTATTTTTTTTTTGTATTTAAAAATATAAAATGAATATATGCATATTTAATAAGTTCTTTGTCATGATGTTTATCTAAAATAATTAGGGTACCCTCAATTTTTTCCGTCGCCGTCACCACACGGAAAAAATACAATTCGCCACCCCCTCTCTTGCCTGCGAAAAGACGACTAATGGATGTAATATGCATGCAGATAACGTCTACACAAGAGATGGAAAACTCGAAATAAAACCCCACACCAACACGTCTGACCAGCATGGTATAGTAGGTGAATTTCCTTCTAATTGTGGAGGAGGCTCGAGTCCAACAGTGGGATATTTATGAGCCGAGATGATCTTCCGAGGTTGCTATTTACTGATAAAGGATGATGTTTATCTGTTTTGCTAATATACGTTCAACTTATACGGGCTGAACTCTTCTCCACAGTACGAGGGAAATGAACTACACTAATCGTAAAACTGGTTGAACGGAATATATGGTTTTGTTTCGATTCTTCTTTCTCTTAACTCGTCACTAGTGTATTCAATTGCTATTTAGAACTTTAACCTACTTGGAATTGCTATGACGCTTTAGTCTTGCTCGCATGAAGGTAATTAATATTTGTACGTAAAAACGATAACATTTGCGAACTTATTTTCCTTTTCTACACTAATATTATAAAGAGGAAAGATTTGTATTTTTGTATGTAACGAATAAACTCAAAAAGTACTGGACCGATTTTAAAAATTCTTTCACCATTGGAAAGCTATAATATCAGGGAGTAACATAGGCTATATTTTATCCCGGTATTCCCACGGGAACGGGAACTACGCGCGTAAGGCGACTGAATCCGAAGCGAAGCGAGGGCGGATTGCTATAATATTATAAATGCGAAAGTAAGTTTGTTTGTTTGTTTATTTGTTTGTTACACTTTCACGCTTAAACCACTGAACCAATTTCAAAAATTCTTTCACTATTGGAAAGCTATAATACCAGGGAGTAACATAAACTATAGTTTATGCAGATATTCTCACGGGAACTGGAACTACGTGGGTAAGGCGACTGAAGCCGAAGCGAAGCGAGGGCGGGTTGCTAGTTTTTTTTAATATATTAACATAGCAACATATCTATTTTTAATTAACAAACATTTCAAATTTACTACCATCCACACGTACATCAGCCCATCAACGACAATTGTTGTACTTTGGCCTCCTTAAGTGGAGAATAGTGCTATAATCACCAGGATTGGAATACGAACTGGCAATCGCAGTTCATGTCGTAAGTTTTTCGAGAGAATATTCTAGACCAATCGCCTGGTGATCGGCCAGTCGTTTTCTACTCCCACGGGAAAGTATAGGGGTGGTGATGCTTTGTATTCTTAATCCATAACCACAAGGGAAGTCTAAGTGTTTATATTGCACTAAAATTGTCTTACTTCTGGCAAATGTTTATATAGAAGAACTTCTCCGTGGGCTTCGCACACTCTCTTGCGCCTGAAGCCGCCCTAGACGAGGTCGCGGGTGGATGAACCGAGGATTAATTCGCCATTCGCAGAGACTGACCCGCAGCGATGGCCCGGTAACACAGCAATGTTTGCATCGATGGGGACCCGAACCGGAGTACCCGAAAAAATAATCCGTTGGGCGGGCCACTTGACAGGTAGTCAAGGAATTGGCACCAGCTGTCGGCCAAATGGCGATGGGGAGGGAATACGGTAGCTTATGGGGGGATTGGGCTGGGTGCCTTCCAGAACGCACGGATAAAATTTTCTATAGGTACTACCACTGCACGGATTAAATTTTCTATACCACGACTATAACCTCCTTCAATAAGACTAGCTATTTTAGTATTATTGGAGCTATCAAACATACGCATCCTTTTTTTATAGCCCATGATCTAATCACGCGACGCCCGAAACGTCCGAGATGACGAAAGGATGAGGTGTGGTCCTATGACTTGTGATATTATGTCGCATCGCCAATTAAGAGGGCCGCTGGTACCGATTCATTGATTACGCTGGTCCACACAGCTTAGACTCTGGAGGCACGTCTATATCAGCTTGTCGAAAAATAACGAGCACATTACACCTTACCATCGAATTATTGGATGATATCAAATACAAAATTATAAATAATTAAACAAAAATCTTTTAAAATTCGCTCAATGGTTTTTGCATGACCTTGTATCTAACTAATAGACACGACTTATAAATTATGCATTACTGATGTATTGGCAGCCTCGTAAACGATAATAAAGATACCTAAAAGCAGTATCGCTGAATATGCCTTTGTTTTAAGTTTTATAAGTTTCATACCTATTAGTCTCACTACTTTGTATTCTAAACGGCTAGCAGAAGTGCATCACGTATCTCATATACTTATATGTAATAAGGGTAGCCACTAGCCAGTGTTGCGACTTACTCCGCGTGCAATTTAAAAAAATAGTGTCCGTTGAGTTAGCAGAATTTGAAAAGTTAAAATGTATGTTCTTCGGCAATATCTACAACAACCTACATCAGTAAATATGCTAAAAATAACATAAAACTAATTTATGAATTTTATTGTTAATAAAAATATTAACTGCGTAATAAACGTATCGTATTTTTATTAAAGAAAACCGGAATGAACGAATCTGTCCACAATTTTCTTTCTTTGTTCTGAAACTCTATTTCCTTTACAGAATAAAAATGGTTTGAATTAGTAGCATGTAGCATCAGCTATCTGACAGTAAAAGTCCTGTCAAAATCAATTCGTCGCTTTTTAAAATTAGCCGGAACAAATAGACCGTAGCTGTCGTATTCATGTGCCTTAAATAAATGTAACTTCAACATCACACATATATACTTCAATTTTATTTATTACACACGTATTATACACGTCAGTGATTCACTCAGTCTATGCTAAAGTTTTCATACAACCATTTAAAGGAGTGACCTAATCTTATACACTTTACTCATACTAAGTATTCAGATGTCCTGACCTCTAGTATCAAGTATCGTGGTCTCAATCCCAACAAATGGTCATGTGCCATTCACAAATTATGCTCTTAATCTGGGTCTGATTTGTATTTGTTAATTATTTTCATAAAAATATCGCGAAACAAGAGTTTACTCATTAGTTTTTACTCACTTTGCTTTAGAGTGACTCTAGAATGGACCCTCCAAATTGGAATAAGTACGTGTACAGCATGTTATTTTCTTCCCTCGACCTAGGGATTTCGACAGGGTGTGAATGCATGCCTATCCCAAAAAAGGGCCCATTTCCCTCTGGCTTATAAACACCTACGCGAAATATGGGCATGATACGCACATGACACAGTTAGATGTAAATGCGAGTAATCTGTATTAATTGAGTGGAAGATAGTCCGTAGCTATACACGGTGACATTTATGTCGTCTTATAAAAGCAGGTCAATTAAAGTATCCAGTATCTACTATACATTCGTACAATTAAAAGGTTAAAAACAATATTTACTAGAATATTTTTTAATAAAAGTTATTATAAATAATTACTAATTAAAAGCGAAATAATTACTAAAAAAATTTTCAAGAAAGAGATCAGCCGACGAATCCAACTCGGTTGGGTAGCGTTCGGGAAACTTAAGAGGATCTTCTCGTCCAACATCCTCAGTGTCTGAAAACACAGGTCTTTGACCAGTGTGTGTTACCAGTGATGACTTACGGCACGGAAACGTGGTCCCTAAATGTAGGCCTCATATCAAAGCTCAAAGTCGTTCAGCATGCTATGGAGCGGGCTATGCTCGGGATTTCTCTGTGAGATAGAATCCGAAATACGGAAATCTGCAGAAGAACGGGTGTAACCGACATAGTACGAAGAATTAGCATGCTAAAGTGGCAATGGGCAGGCCACATCGCTCGACGAACTAACAACCGCTGGGGAAAAAAGGTTCTCGAGTGGCGACCACGTATCGGACGACGCAGTGTAGGACGTCCCCCTACTAGGTGGACCGATGACCTAGTGAACGTTGCTGGGTGTCGTTGGATGCAGGCGGCACAGGACCGCTCATTGTGGCGCAACATGAAGGAGGCCTACGTCCAGCAGTGGACGGCAATAGGCTGAAATGATGATGATGATGACTAATTAAAATAATAAGAAAACGGCATGTAGCGAGCGCTTAGGTACTCAACACAGCTGATGTATTATAGTAGTAGTAGGTACTACGACCACTTGACCTCGGCGCCAATCGGGCATCGCAAAGGATACCTGTTAGGTATCTAGCGTAGGGAATTACGCTTTGTAAAAGCCGTCCACGTGGACTTCGTACCTATAATTGCCTAACGAAATTGCGCATGATTTCTTTTGTTTAAAATATAAACATGATAGAAGAAAGAAATCATGCGCAATTTCGTTAGGCAATTATAGGTACGAAGTCCACGTGGACGGCTTTTACAAAGCGTAATTCCCTACGCTAGATACCTAACAGGTATCCTTTGCGATGCCCGATTGGCGCCGAGGTCAAGTGGTCGTAGTACCTACTACTACTATAATACATCAGCTGTGTTGAGTACCTAAGCGCTCGCTACATGCCGTTTTCTTATTATTTTAATTAGTCATCATCATCATCATTTCAGCCTATTGCCGTCCACTGCTGGACGTAGGCCTCCTTCATGTTGCGCCACAATGAGCGGTCCTGTGCCGCCTGCATCCAACGACACCCAGCAACGTTCACTAGGTCATCGGTCCACCTAGTAGGGGGACGTCCTACACTGCGTCGTCCGATACGTGGTCGCCACTCGAGAACCTTTTTTCCCCAGCGGTTGTTAGTTCGTCGAGCGATGTGGCCTGCCCATTGCCACTTTAGCATGCTAATTCTTCGTACTATGTCGGTTACACCCGTTCTTCTGCAGATTTCCGTATTTCGGATTCTATCTCACAGAGAAATCCCGAGCATAGCCCGCTCCATAGCATGCTGAACGACTTTGAGCTTTGATATGAGGCCTACATTTAGGGACCACGTTTCCGTGCCGTAAGTCATCACTGGTAACACACACTGGTCAAAGACCTGTGTTTTCAGACACTGAGGATGTTGGACGAGAAGATCCTCTTAAGTTTCCCGAACGCTACCCAACCGAGTTGGATTCGTCGGCTGATCTCTTTCTTGAAAATTTTTTTAGTAATTATTTCGCTTTTAATTAGTAATTATTTATAATAACTTTTATTAAAAAATATTCTAGTAAATATTGTTTTTAACCTTTTAATTGTACGAATGTATAGTAGATACTGGATACTTTAATTGACCTGCTTTTATAAGACGACATAAATGTCACCGTGTATAGCTACGGACTATCTTCCACTCAATTAATACAGATTACTCGCATTTACATCTAACTGTGTCATGTGCGTATCATGCCCATATTTCGCGTAGGTGTTTATAAGCCAGAGGGAAATGGGCCCTTTTTTGGGATAGGCATGCATTCACACCCTGTCGAAATCCCTAGGTCGAGGGAAGAAAATAACATGCTGTACACGTACTTATTCCAATTTGGAGGGTCCATTCTAGAGTCACTCTAAAGCAAAGTGAGTAAAAACTAATGAGTAAACTCTTGTTTCGCGATATTTTTATGAAAATAATTAACAAATACAAATCAGACCCAGATTAAGAGCATAATTTGTGAATGGCACATGACCATTTGTTGGGATTGAGACCACGATACTTGATACTAGAGGTCAGGACATCTGAATACTTAGTATGAGTAAAGTGTATAAGATTAGGTCACTCCTTTAAATGGTTGTATGAAAACTTTAGCATAGACTGAGTGAATCACTGACGTGTATAATACGTGTGTAATAAATAAAATTGAAGTATATATGTGTGATGTTGAAGTTACATTTATTTAAGGCACATGAATACGACAGCTACGGTCTATTTGTTCCGGCTAATTTTAAAAAGCGACGAATTGATTTTGACAGGACTTTTACTGTCAGATAGCTGATGCTACATGCTACTAATTCAAACCATTTTTATTCTGTAAAGGAAATAGAGTTTCAGAACAAAGAAAGAAAATTGTGGACAGATTCGTTCATTCCGGTTTTCTTTAATAAAAATACGATACGTTTATTACGCAGTTAATATTTTTATTAACAATAAAATTCATAAATTAGTTTTATGTTATTTTTAGCATATTTACTGATGTAGGTTGTTGTAGATATTGCCGAAGAACATACATTTTAACTTTTCAAATTCTGCTAACTCAACGGACACTATTTTTTTAAATTGCACGCGGAGTAAGTCGCAACACTGGCTAGTGGCTACCCTTATTACATATAAGTATATGAGATACGTGATGCACTTCTGCTAGCCGTTTAGAATACAAAGTAGTGAGACTAATAGGTATGAAACTTATAAAACTTAAAACAAAGGCATATTCAGCGATACTGCTTTTAGGTATCTTTATTATCGTTTACGAGGCTGCCAATACATCAGTAATGCATAATTTATAAGTCGTGTCTATTAGTTAGATACAAGGTCATGCAAAAACCATTGAGCGAATTTTAAAAGATTTTTGTTTAATTATTTATAATTTTGTATTTGATATCATCCAATAATTCGATGGTAAGGTGTAATGTGCTCGTTATTTTTCGACAAGCTGATATAGACGTGCCTCCAGAGTCTAAGCTGTGTGGACCAGCGTAATCAATGAATCGGTACCAGCGGCCCTCTTAATTGGCGATGCGACATAATATCACAAGTCATAGGACCACACCTCATCCTTTCGTCATCTCGGACGTTTCGGGCGTCGCGTGATTAGATCATGGGCTATAAAAAAAGGATGCGTATGTTTGATAGCTCCAATAATACTAAAATAGCTAGTCTTATTGAAGGAGGTTATAGTCGTGGTATAGAAAATTTAATCCGTGCAGTGGTAGTACCTATAGAAAATTTTATCCGTGCGTTCTGGAAGGCACCCAGCCCAATCCCCCCATAAGCTACCGTATTCCCTCCCCATCGCCATTTGGCCGACAGCTGGTGCCAATTCCTTGACTACCTGTCAAGTGGCCCGCCCAACGGATTATTTTTTCGGGTACTCCGGTTCGGGTCCCCATCGATGCAAACATTGCTGTGTTACCGGGCCATCGCTGCGGGTCAGTCTCTGCGAATGGCGAATTAATCCTCGGTTCATCCACCCGCGACCTCGTCTAGGGCGGCTTCAGGCGCAAGAGAGTGTGCGAAGCCCACGGAGAAGTTCTTCTATATAAACATTTGCCAGAAGTAAGACAATTTTAGTGCAATATAAACACTTAGACTTCCCTTGTGGTTATGGATTAAGAATACAAAGCATCACCACCCCTATACTTTCCCGTGGGAGTAGAAAACGACTGGCCGATCACCAGGCGATTGGTCTAGAATATTCTCTCGAAAAACTTACGACATGAACTGCGATTGCCAGTTCGTATTCCAATCCTGGTGATTATAGCACTATTCTCCACTTAAGGAGGCCAAAGTACAACAATTGTCGTTGATGGGCTGATGTACGTGTGGATGGTAGTAAATTTGAAATGTTTGTTAATTAAAAATAGATATGTTGCTATGTTAATATATTAAAAAAAACTAGCAACCCGCCCTCGCTTCGCTTCGGCTTCAGTCGCCTTACCCACGTAGTTCCAGTTCCCGTGAGAATATCTGCATAAACTATAGTTTATGTTACTCCCTGGTATTATAGCTTTCCAATAGTGAAAGAATTTTTGAAATTGGTTCAGTGGTTTAAGCGTGAAAGTGTAACAAACAAATAAACAAACAAACAAATTTACTTTCGCATTTATAATATTATAGCAATCCGCCCTCGCTTCGCTTCGGATTCAGTCGCCTTACGCGCGTAGTTCCCGTTCCCGTGGGAATACCGGGATAAAATATAGCCTATGCTACTTCCTGATATTATAGCTTTCCAATGGTGAAAGAATTTTTAAAATCGGTCCAGTACTTTTTGAGTTTATTCGTTACATACAAAAATACAAATCTTTCCTCTTTATAATATTAGTGTAGAAAAGGAAAATAAGTTCGCAAATGTTATCGTTTTTACGTACAAATATTAATTACCTTCATGCGAGCAAGACTAAAGCGTCATAGCAATTCCAAGTAGGTTAAAGTTCTAAATAGCAATTGAATACACTAGTGACGAGTTAAGAGAAAGAAGAATCGAAACAAAACCATATATTCCGTTCAACCAGTTTTACGATTAGTGTAGTTCATTTCCCTCGTACTGTGGAGAAGAGTTCAGCCCGTATAAGTTGAACGTATATTAGCAAAACAGATAAACATCATCCTTTATCAGTAAATAGCAACCTCGGAAGATCATCTCGGCTCATAAATATCCCACTGTTGGACTCGAGCTTCCTCCACAATTAGAAGGAAATTCACCTACTATACCATGCTGGTCAGACGTGTTGGTGTAGGGTTTTATTTCGAGTTTTCCATCTCTTGTGTAGACGTTATCTGCATGCATATTACATCCATTAGTCGTCTTTTCGCAGGCAAGAGAGGGGGTGGCGAATTGTATTTTTCCGTGTGGTGACGGCGACGGAAAAAATTTAGGATACCCTAATTATTTTAGATAAACATCATGACAAAGAACTTATTAAATATGCATATATTCATTTTATATTTTTAAATACAAAAAAAATAACAACGATGTAATTAATAAATGTATACAGACTACAGTCGTCGAATTTAAATATTTGGACAATTAAACCACATATTAATGCAATGTTTTTAAACGGTATTATTTTTTTAATCCGTTCAAAATATTAGGAATTAAGTCAAGTGTAGGTACATCGAAAAATGACTGCTTAATAAATGCTCAAGCATAGAATATTATCATCCCATACTTTGGTATCTTTAAACTAGGCGAATTATGCCCGTTTTTCAACCAACCATACCTACATATATAGAGGACGTTGGTCCTCTAAATTTTATAATCATAAATAAATAACAGATAAAATTGATGTTATTTAAATTAATTGATGTTAAATTTCCTTGTGGAAACTGAGTAAAAATACATTTCACTGCCCGACTAAGGGATTATCTTTATTTTTATATGTATATAAATTTCTTGTGTACGTGTGTATGTCACTGAACTCCTCCTAAACGGCTGGACCGATGTTGACGAAATCATCAAAACCAACGTACCACTCGATACCGCAGTAAGGTTCATCCATTCCACCTGGAAACGTTATGGTTTTCAACTGTACGTTGTCAGCGATCATTTCTCCCACGTACGTGCAGGCTCTGGAATGAACTACCCGCTGCTGTGTTTCTCTCGAGCGCTATGACATGTCCTTCTTTAAACGAGGTTTAAGAAGAGTATTTACTTCACGGTAGACAACGGCCTGGCTGTGCCCCTGGTATTGCAAAGGTCCATGAGCAGCAGTTTCACTTACCATCAGGTGTGCTGCTTGCTCGTTTGCCACCGTTGGCAATAAAAAAGAAAAATAATTCTGTAGCAGGTAGATATAAACTCGGAAAAATGTTCGAAACGACATCGTCGCGAAATCAAATACAAACGCGATAAAATCCGTAAAAATATGTTTATTTCAAATATATTACATATTTGAAATAAACATATTTCGCATAAATATCAGAAACAATTACATAAAATCGTGTCATATATATTCTCTTAGGTGTCAACTAAAACTTGAATTTTATTTATCTCATTTAACATTATCTCGGTTCACATATATCCTACCGCGGGGCTCGAGCCTCTTCCTTAATAGGAGGGAAATTGAGTTATTATATATGGGCGCATATCGCCCTCTATCGGCAATATTTGTAAATTGTTGATGTATGTGTTATCAATTATAGTTATAAACATGTTTGAAATATTTGCAACTAATATTTAAATAATTATTTGTAGTAACAACACTGCTATTTACCATGCTATGATATTTAAGACACTTTTTGAATGTATTTCTAGAAATCTTTGGTTTAATTGTTTAAATATTTATATAATTGAACAAATTAAAATCTATTAGAATTAATGTAATTATTTGTAACCATATTTAGTTGTTTTTACACAATAAAGATTGTAATTTATTTCTAGTTAGAGCGCCGTCTGTTGAACAATATATGAGAGCAATATTTCCTTTAATTACATTAATGTAAATTGTGTAAAATTGGCTATTTGGAATTATGTTAAATGCATTAGAATATTTATTATTATTTAGCTATATTCAGATAGTTAACAATATTGTTTTATTGGTTTGTTATAAAAGGTTTGTTCAAGGGGATTCGTGAATGGTTTAGATTCGCAATTGGATCCGGTAGGTGGCGCTGCTGTCGCTTTCAAGGAGAGAACCTTTATTTTATTCGAACAGAACGGCTATTCAGTCAGCTAGTGATATATAAAAATCGATCCACAAGAAGGAAATCCTGATCCAATACAAATACCCCCTTATAGCAAATCGTCTGACTAGGGTGGTATATGTCGGCGTTGCGCCAGGAATTTCGACGATGATATTAAAATAGTGAGTATGTAATCACTGTATTTATTAGTTCTTGCCGGAGAAGTGAGTGAAGTAAAACTGTCCTCTATTCTAATCTTACAATGTTTTTATAACCTCCGCTTTACAATGAAACGGTCTAGTCTTAGTAACTACAATTACTTTTTATAACAAACCAATAAAACAATATTGTTAACTATCTGAATATAGCTAAATAATAATAAATATTCTAATGCATTTAACATAATTCCAAATAGTCAATTTTACACAATTTACATTAATGTAATTAAAGGAAATATTGCTCTCATATATTGTTCAACAGACGGCGCTCTAACTAGAAATAAATTACAATCTTTATTGTGTAAAAACAACTAAATATGGTTACAAATAATTACATTAATTCTAATAGATTTTAATTTGATCAATTATATAAATATTTAAACAATTAAATCAAAGATTTCTAGAAATACATTCAAAAAGTGTCTTAAATATCATAGCATGGTAAATAGCAGTGTTGTTACTACAAATAATTATTTAAATATTAGTTGCAAATATTTCAAACATGTTTATAACTATAATTGATAACACATACATCAACAATTTACAAATATTGCCGATAGAGGGCGATATGCGCCCATATATAATAACTCAATTTCCCTCCTATTAAGGAAGAGGCTCGAGCCCCGCGGTAGGATATGTGTGAACCGAGATAATGTTAAATGAGATAAATAAAATTCAAGTTTTAGTTGACACCTAAGAGAATATATATGACACGATTTTATGTAATTGTTTCTGATATTTATGCGAAATATGTTTATTTCAAATATGTAATATATTTGAAATAAACATATTTTTACGGATTTTATCGCGTTTGTATTTGATTTCGCGACGATGTCGTTTCGAACATTTTTCCAAGTTTATATCTACCTGCTACAGAATTTTTTTTTTTTTATTGCCAACGGTGGCAAACGAGCAAGCAGCACACCTGATGGTAAGTGAAACTGCTGCTCATGGACCTTTGCAATACCAGGGGCACAGCCAGGCCGCTGCCTACCGTGAAGGAAATACTCTTCTTAAACCTCGTTTAAAGAAGGACATGTCATAGCGCTCGGGAAACACAGCAGCAACTTTCTTGGCCATGATTTTTAATTTAAGAAGAGGAGGAAGGGAATGTGAATGTGTATAACGGAGTTCGGTGATACCAAAAAAAAAAATGCAGGCCATAGTGCATGGTCGAGGAGTGAGTTTTGTGAGGAGCTGACACGAAGCACGGAAGGGCCCCCGATGCCCCCCCGTGTGTAGCCGCCGAGGTCCACTCCGGTTTCCCACACCGGCACGACGACTACCCAACGGGATTTTCGCCGGTTGGTGGGACGGCCTCCCAGGGAGGATGATCCTGGGTTCGGGTCCCCTGCTGACCGGCAGGTGACCGGCGGTGACCATTCCCATCGGGTCTCCCTGTACACCATGCCAGCCCCTCACGCTCAATACCCCGACCAAGACCTCACCAAAACCCCCCACACACAAACACACCCAGAACGTTGGGCTCCCGGCTCTCTCGCTCACCGAACGAAGTGCAGCAGCAAATTGCTACTACTCAAACGTCGATCTTCTGCGAGAGTGTGGTACTGCCCCGGACGGACCGGCCCGCGACTGCAGATAAAAGACTGTCTACAGTGTAGTCCTACCACCAATAAATTAATTAATTATTAAATTTCGTGTGAACCATTGTATGTGTCATTTATGTTTAGATGTTACCTAAAATTTAGGTGTCCTTGATGAAAACGAGTATAAGGGATGTAACCACTGCTATATAATAGGAATTTCTGCATCCCTGAAGTAAATAACACCTAGATGGCACCTCTAGGTGTAAAAGAATAAACGTGGAGGATATTAAAAACGAAACATCATAATAATTCACCCATTATAATACTTACCGTAGTAGCCATATTATATCATACAAGCAATTATAGCTTTTACATTCATTAATAGGTATTTTAACGGTTGTTTAATAAATGTAGGTTTTCCGTGTGGTGATGGAGTAAGAATACAACAGTATGTGAGCTGCGATGATGAGAAATGTAGCTTAGATACCAACTAGGCGACCACTGACGACAAGTCACATCTGCTGCGGTGGTCGACCCAACAACGAGGTGACGTGGGTACGGGTGGGTTATGGGCTCCCGCGCCGTCCTTTCATCGCCCCGGACGGACTGGACTGCGCGTGCGCTTACCATAGGCCACACATAAAAATATATATATATATATATACCAATTAGGCGTCTAACGCCTATATTCAGCTTTTATTACACTCCCTTGTTTAATAATTATCTTTAGATGACGAAACTTTTTTATTGACATCTTATTTCAATCAAACAAAGTCTAAATGTTGTTTCAAACTTGAAATTCTGTTTCTTACTCCGAACGAACCACCGATGACAAGGGCTCAGTACAGGTGGCCCCGCCCACATGGCGATAGAAAGGTATGTGTACGGCAGGTTGGGTTGGGATATCTTGCCGCCCTTTCAAATCCCAAGGGCAGTTTTATGTGTGACCTGACCCCAAAAAACAGCTCTAAAATCCGTCCAACAGTTATAAAGATTAAAAAAGTGTTTGCGTTTTGTTAATTTTATCGCCTACACTCATTTTTTGATAAACATTAAACACAGACGCTTTTTCTATTGCTTTATGATTTAATTTTACCTGCCGGCTTCGTCCGCGTAGAAACCATGTATGACGTTCCCATTAAATATAACTTTAATTGTTGTAGGGTGTAAAATATCAAAGTAATATTCCCTTGTACATTCCAATTCACTTCTGTAGAATTCTTGGGAGAACATTAAAAATAATAAAGTATGACTTTATACTGATGAACGCATCAGTTCCTGCAAAACTCCACTTCTATTCTAATGTTCCTTTTTTGATTAAAAGTAAAAGTATTTTGTAGTTTCACCAAAATACCTCAAAATGTTCATTGTAGAACAGCACCGCTTCGATCCAGGTACCCATCGAGTTATAGGTAACTAGTTCGGGCGAAAGTAATAAAATTGATATGGTTTTTTTGTAGACCTTACTACAAGTAGGCAACTTTTTTATTGATGAAATCAGTTTATTTACATTCCCAAACATGGATCATACTTCTTCAGCAAGTCGATGTAGGCACTCCGTGAGCAAAGCATGTAACGTGAATGAAACTGGGATAAAATACTTGAAGGGTTGGCTGCCTTGATCATATAGAGAGCAGCATCTGACAGAAATATCATTACCCTTTCTTCTGCAGCTAATTTGTGCAATATTTTTTAATACCCTACAATTATTATGATGTTTCGTTTTTAATATCCTCCACGTTTATTCTTTTACACCTAGAGGTGCCATCTAGGTGTTATTTACTTCAGGGATGCAGAAATTCCTATTATATAGCAGTGGTTACATCCCTTATACTCGTTTTCATCAAGGACACCTAAATTTTAGGTAACATCTAAACATAAATGACACATACAATGGTTCACACGAAATTTAATAATTAATTAATTTATTGGTGGTAGGACTACACTGTAGACAGTCTTTTATCTGCAGTCGCGGGCCGGTCCGTCCGGGGCAGTACCACACTCTCGCAGAAGATCGACGTTTGAGTAGTAGCAATTTGCTGCTGCACTTCGTTCGGTGAGCGAGAGAGCCGGGAGCCCAACGTTCTGGGTGTGTTTGTGTGTGGGGGGTTTTGGTGAGGTCTTGGTCGGGGTATTGAGCGTGAGGGGCTGGCATGGTGTACAGGGAGACCCGATGGGAATGGTCACCGCCGGTCACCTGCCGGTCAGCAGGGGACCCGAACCCAGGATCATCCTCCCTGGGAGGCCGTCCCACCAACCGGCGAAAATCCCGTTGGGTAGTCGTCGTGCCGGTGTGGGAAACCGGAGTGGACCTCGGCGGCTACACACGGGGGGGCATCGGGGGCCCTTCCGTGCTTCGTGTCAGCTCCTCACAAAACTCACTCCTCGACCATGCACTATGCCCTGCATTTTTTTTTTTGGTATCACCGAACTCCGTTATACACATTCACATTCCCTTCCTCCTCTTCTTAAATTAAAAATCATGGCCAAGAAAGTTGCTGCTGTGTTTCCCGAGCGCTATGACATGTCCTTCTTTAAACGAGGTTTAAGAAGAGTATTTCCTTCACGGTAGGCAGCGGCCTGGCTGTGCCCCTGGTATTGCAAAGGTCCATGAGCAGCAGTTTCACTTACCATCAGGTGTGCTGCTTGCTCGTTTGCCACCGTTGGCAATAAAAAAAAAAAAATTCTGTAGCAGGTAGATATAAACTTGGAAAAATGTTCGAAACGACATCGTCGCGAAATCAAATACAAACGCGATAAAATCCGTAAAAATATGTTTATTTCAAATATATTACATATTTGAAATAAACATATTTCGCATAAATATCAGAAACAATTACATAAAATCGTGTCATATATATTCTCTTAGGTGTCAACTAAAACTTGAATTTTATTTATCTCATTTAACATTATCTCGGTTCACACATATCCTACCGCGGGGCTCGAGCCTCTTCCTTAATAGGAGGGAAATTGAGTTATTATATATGGGCGCATATCGCCCTCTATCGGCAATATTTGTAAATTGTTGATGTATGTGTTATCAATTATAGTTATAAACATGTTTGAAATATTTGCAACTAATATTTAAATAATTATTTGTAGTAACAACACTACTATTTACCATGCTATGATATTTAAGACACTTTTTGAATGTATTTCTAGAAATCTTTGATTTAATTGTTTAAATATTTATATAATTGATCAAATTAAAATCTATTAGAATTAATGTAATTATTTGTAACCATATTTAGTTGTTTTTACACAATAAAGATTGTAATTTATTTCTAGTTAGAGCGCCGTCTGTTGAACAATATATGAGAGCAATATTTCCTTTAATTACATTAATGTAAATTGTGTAAAATTGACTATTTGGAATTATGTTAAATGCATTAGAATATTTATTATTATTTAGCTATATTCAGATAGTTAACAATATTGTTTTATTGGTTTGTTATAAAAAGTAATTGTAGTTACTAAGACTAGACCGTTTCATTGTAAAGCGGAGGTTATAAAAACATTGTAAGATTAGAATAGAGGACAGTTTTACTTCACTCACTTCTCCGGCAAGAACTAATAAATACAGTGATTACATACTCACTATTTTAATATCATCGTCGAAATTCCTGGCGCAACGCCGACATATACCACCCTAGTCAGACGATTTGCTATAAGGGGGTATTTGTATTGGATCAGGATTTCCTTCTTGTGGATCGATTTTTATATATCACTAGCTGACTGAATAGCCGTTCTGTTCGAATAAAATAAAGGTTCTCTCCTTGAAAGCGACAGCAGCGCCACCTACCGGATCCAATTGCGAATCTAAACCATTCACGAATCCCCTTGAACAAACCTTTTATAACAAACCAATAAAACAATATTGTTAACTATCTGAATATAGCTAAATAATAATAAATATTCTAATGCATTTAACATAATTCCAAATAGCCAATTTTACACAATTTACATTAATGTAATTAAAGGAAATATTGCTCTCATATATTGTTCAACAGACGGCGCTCTAACTAGAAATAAATTACAATCTTTATTGTGTAAAAACAACTAAATATGGTTACAAATAATTACATTAATTCTAATAGATTTTAATTTGTTCAATTATATAAATATTTAAACAATTAAACCAAAGATTTCTAGAAATACATTCAAAAAGTGTCTTAAATATCATAGCATGGTAAATAGCAGTGTTGTTACTACAAATAATTATTTAAATATTAGTTGCAAATATTTCAAACATGTTTATAACTATAATTGATAACACATACATCAACAATTTACAAATATTGCCGATAGAGGGCGATATGCGCCCATATATAATAACTCAATTTCCCTCCTATTAAGGAAGAGGCTCGAGCCCCGCGGTAGGATATATGTGAACCGAGATAATGTTAAATGAGATAAATAAAATTCAAGTTTTAGTTGACACCTAAGAGAATATATATGACACGATTTTATGTAATTGTTTCTGATATTTATGCGAAATATGTTTATTTCAAATATGTAATATATTTGAAATAAACATATTTTTACGGATTTTATCGCGTTTGTATTTGATTTCGCGACGATGTCGTTTCGAACATTTTTCCGAGTTTATATCTACCTGCTACAGAATTATTTTTCTTTTTTATTGCCAACGGTGGCAAACGAGCAAGCAGCACACCTGATGGTAAGTGAAACTGCTGCTCATGGACCTTTGCAATACCAGGGGCACAGCCAGGCCGTTGTCTACCGTGAAGTAAATACTCTTCTTAAACCTCGTTTAAAGAAGGACATGTCATAGCGCTCGAGAGAAACACAGCAGCGGGTAGTTCATTCCAGAGCCTGCACGTACGTGGGAGAAATGATCGCTGACAACGTACAGTTGAAAACCATAACGTTTCCAGGTGGAATGGATGAACCTTACTGCGGTATCGAGTGGTACGTTGGTTTTGATGATTTCGTCAACATCGGTCCAGCCGTTTAGGAGGAGTTCAGTGACATACACACGTACACAAGAAATTTATATACATATAAAAATAAAGATAATCCCTTAGTCGGGCAGTGAAATGTATTTTTACTCAGTTTCCACAAGGAAATTTAACATCAATTAATTTAAATAACATCAATTTTATCTGTTATTTATTTATGATTATAAAATTTAGAGGACCAACGTCCTCTATATATGTAGGTATGGTTGGTTGAAAAACGGGCATAATTCGCCTAGTTTAAAGATACCAAAGTATGGGATGATAATATTCTATGCTTGAGCATTTATTAAGCAGTCATTTTTCGATGTACCTACACTTGACTTAATTCCTAATATTTTGAACGGATTAAAAAAATAATACCGTTTAAAAACATTGCATTAATATGTGGTTTAATTGTCCAAATATTTAAATTCGACGACTGTAGTCTGTATACATTTATTAATTACATCGTTGTTATTTTTTTTGTATTTAAAAATATAAAATGAATATATGCATATTTAATAAGTTCTTTGTCATGATGTTTATCTAAAATAATTAGGGTATCCTAAATTTTTTCCGTCGCCGTCACCACACGGAAAAATACAATTCGCCACCCCCTCTCTTGCCTGCGAAAAGACGACTAATGGATGTAATATGCATGCAGATAACGTCTACACAAGAGATGGAAAACTCGAAATAAAACCCTACACCAACACGTCTGACCAGCATGGTATAGTAGGTGAATTTCCTTCTAATTGTGGAGGAAGCTCGAGTCCAACAGTGGGATATTTATGAGCCGAGATGATCTTACGAGGTTGCTATTTACTGATAAAGGATGATGTTTATTTGTTTTGCTAATATACGTTCAACTTATACGGGCTGAACTCTTCTCCACAGTACGAGGGAAATGAACTACACTAATGGTACAACTGGTTGAACGGAATATATGGTTTTGTTTCGATTCTTCTTTCTCTTAACTCGTCACTAGTGTATTCAATTGCTATTTAGAACTTTAACCTACTTGGAATTGCTATGACGCTTTAGTCTTGCTCGCATGAAGGTAATTAATATTTGTACGTAAAAACGATAACATTTGCGAACTTATTTTCCTTTTCTACACTAATATTATAAAGAGGAAAGATTTGTATTTTTGTATGTAACGAATAAACTCAAAAAGTACTGGACCGATTTTAAAAATTCTTTCACCATTGGAAAGCTATAATATCAGGAAGTAGCATAGGCTATATTTTATCCCGGTATTCCCACGGGAACGGGAACTACGCGCGTAAGGCGACTGAATCCGAAGCGAAGCGAGGGCGGATTGCTATAATATTATAAATGCGAAAGTAAGTTTGTTTGTTTGTTTATTTGTTTGTTACACTTTCACGCTTAAACCACTGAACCAATTTCAAAAATTCTTTCACTATTGGAAAGCTATAATACCAGGGAGTAACATAAACTATAGTTTATGCAGATATTCTCACGGGAACTGGAACTACGTGGGTAAGGCGACTGAAGCCGAAGCGAAGCGAGGGCGGGTTGCTAGTTTTTTTTAATTTTTTAACCAACACGTACAAGGCAACATGATGGGCAGGTCACATCGCTCGACGAACTGGCGACCGCTGGGGAAGAAAGGTTCTCGAGTAGCGGCCACGTATCGCAGTGTAGGACGCCCCCCGACTAGGTGGACCGACGACCTGGTGAAGGTTGCTGGGCTTCGTTGGATGCAGGCGGCACAGAATCAGACTCTATAGCGCACGTGAGGGAGGCCTACATCCAGCAGTGGACGACGATAGGCTGAAATGATAATTATGATGACCAACATGTCTGACCAGCGCGATATAGGTCAATTTGCCTCCCATTGTGGAGAGATTCTAAAACCTCGTTGGTAGATATATCATACACAGATAACACTATATTATTTATCATCATATAAAGAGCCCAAATAAGTTACCAACCGGTTTTCTCGATGTATAACAAGATAGAATAATTGGAATAAATGATTAACGCCTGCGTTTTTCTTGTTGATATTCTCTTTACAACAAAAGTAGATAATATTGATTTTGACGTACCAATGGAACACCGATTGTGCCCTAAGTCCTGATTTACCTCTCACACCCTCTCAAAATATTTTTATTAAGTTTAAATCGTTATACCAAGTCTTTAATTATAAATTAACACTTAATTTACAGTAATCTTCCATCAGTAAGTCAAATCGTCGCCTTTAACAGTATTATAGCGACATTATTTATAGAATCTTCTGGGAATTTTGGTGGAAAGATGGTAACTCTCACAAACCGTTACAGCCATCAAATAATTTCACACGTTCTTCGCAATCAAGGACTTTTACTATAAATTATACTCTTGGTCTATAGCTTTGATTTAATAATCCGGAATAGTCTACACTAATGGCCTTGTTAAACTAACTCCGGCCGTCTCTTAACATTGAGCTGTCATATTGTAGGTATGAGCGATCTATTTTATAATGAAACAGAACAGTTTTTTGTGACAGAACTGTAATAAAAAGTAGAGAATAATACATTTCTATTTCCAATTCCAAACGAGGATTTTACAGTTTAAGTAACGCCGCAATAGAACTATTAAAATATTTATTTATATATTTATTTATTTAAATTTCATGCAAAAGTACATAGGCAGACTTAATGCCATAGGCATTTTCTTCCAGTCAACCTTTGGGTGATGACGAAATATTATAGTAGGTGCCATTTATATTGAAAATTGTTGAGATAACTACTTCTGTTTATGTTAAAAAAAAAATATACCTACCTGTATATCTAAATAACAATAATATGAAAAATAATAAACCCTACATATATTTACATATAATACATACTCATAGAAATATATATATACAAATACACATATACCTACATGAATATACACTCGAAAATTTATGAAGAACAATCTGCCAAAAGATCAATATAAAACTTACGGAACTCTAGATTTGAATGATTCACGTGTTTTGGATTGCCTGATTTCAAGAGGGCGAGCGTTCCACAGTAAAATAGATTGAATGAAGAAAGAAGAATGAACCAAACTGGAGCTGTGAGTGGGACAAGAAAGAAGAAGATTGTTAGAGCAACGAAGGTTGCGGTCATGATTGTTACAAATACACTCATTTGCAAAAAAAACGGGCACCTAAGCAATGAACCATTTCAAATGTTAATATTTCTTTGTTTGATAATTATAGGTAGTTTTATCCACACAATTTGCTAAATTAATAAGAAAATAATCGTTTTCATCAGTATTTCATAAAATTTAGATACAATTTATGGGAAATAATGCTAAACCTCGCTAGTAGTGTATATTCGCTAGTAGTGCATATGCTCATGAAGTAAAAATACAAAAGTTTTTTTGTTTGTTTTTCTTTAATAAAGTAAAAGCAGATAAATGTTTAGTATCGAGTGTGACCCCCTCTAGCTAAAATCACAGCTTGAATTCGTCTGGGCATGCTAGCGAGTATATCCCGGATACTTGCTTGCGGAATACGTTCCCACTCCGCAGTAATCACATTCTTCAGCTCTCTGATGGTCTGCGGAGCCGGGTGTACTGATCTCACACGCCGTTTCAGAACGTCCCAGACATGCTCTATGGGATTGAGGTCGGGACTTCGAGCTGGCCAATCCAAACGACGAATGCCGACCTCTTGCACATACGCATTAACATCGCGGGATCGGTGGGCGCGAGCATTGTCGTCCATAAAAATCGAGTCTTCACCTAGAGCGGCCAATGCGGGTTGTGCATGAGAAATTAGAACTTCCGTTATGTATCGATGCCCAGTCAGTGAGCCGTTTTCAATGAAGACTAACTCTGTACGATCCATTGAATTTATTCCTGCCCAAAACGTAACAGAGCCCCCACCATAAGGTGTGATTTCTTCGAAACATGCCTCTGCAAAGCGTTCTCCTTGTCTTCTTAGCACTCGCCGACGTCGATCTTCACCGAACAGAGATATCCTGGCTTCATCAGAGAACAAAACCCTATTCCAATCGTCTTGAGTCCATGATTCACAATTTCTAGCGAACCTAAGCCTGTGAACTCTGTGCTCACGGAGTAATTTGGGGCCGCGGGCCGGGCGGTGACTGCGTATATTGGCAGCGAGAAGCCTCCTCCTGACCGTCCATAGACTAATATGCACATTTCTTACTTCTTGGAGGTTGTTCTTAAGATCCACATACGAAGATTTGCTATTTCTCAATGCGCGACTCACAAGAAAACGATCATCCCGTGGTTGGGTACATGGTTTTCTTCCAGAACCAGGCCTTCTCTCGACGGAACCAGTCTCCTGATATCGCTGCCAGGTCCTTTGGACTGTCGAGCGACTAACATTTAGCCTCCTAGCCACGAAACATTGGCTGCAACCCTCTTCAAGCAGCGCGATAATTTTGGTAGCTTTTACCACTTTATCTACCATTTTTGATACAGCCAAACAGCATTAAATAAAGCTTTGACAGTCAAGGATATGAAATTAATCGATAAAAATTGAATAAAAGTTATGAAAGTCGATGTTAACTTCTGGAACTTCGCGCCAAAAATGTAGGATAAAAAGGGGTTTTCTGTAAAAATGAACATCAAATGAAAAATTGAATTTAGAACGTACTTTTTTAAATACCACAGCATTTTTAAAACCGGCCAGTAACGTGTACAAACGATTGAAACCTTTTTGGTATTGTATCTTTTTAAATATGAATGAAAATCAAAACCGCCCGTTTTTTTTGCAAATGAGTTTATATTGAAAATGAGGCTTTAAGTATGAGGGTGCATACGGAGAGTGGAGAATAGAATATAGCATAGTTAGTGCACGCAAATTTTGTCGTTGACGTATGGGCAACCAGTTTAGTTCGGATCGAAAGGAAGAAATGTGGTCGTATTTACGAAGATTAAAGACGAATCGAATGCAATTATTGAGAAGACGGTCAAGTTTATTGAGTAGATCTGCATTCAGGTCGAAGTAACATACATCAGCATAATCGATGATGGGCAAAATTAAAGTATGCACAAGCTTCACTTTAGTAATAGGTGGAAGTAAATTTCTTAATCGGTAGAGAGAACGTAATATATAAATATTGTTGTTATTCTGTGAATGTTTATACACGGTGACTTTTTATCGTCTTACAAAAAAAAAACCATAAAAGTATCCGACCAAAGAAACATATCTAACATATTGAAATGTTCAATAGTGGCAGTTATACAGGCTGTTACAAAATATTAACTTTAATTTATTTTATTTTATTATTTTTTATAACTGCCACTATTGAACATTTCAATATGTTAGATATGTTTCTTTGGTCGGATACTTTTATGGTTTTTTTTTTGTAAGACGATAAAAAGTCACCGTGTATAAACATTCACAGAATAACAACAATATTTATATATTACGTTCTCTCTACCGATTAAGAAATTTACTTCCACCTATTACTAAAGTGAAGCTTGTGCATACTTTAATTTTGCCCATCATCGATTATGCTGATGTATGTTACTTCGACCTGAATGCAGATCTACTCAATAAACTTGACCGTCTTCTCAATAATTGCATTCGATTCGTCTTTAATCTTCGTAAATACGACCACATTTCTTCCTTTCGATCCGAACTAAACTGGTTGCCCATACGTCAACGACGAAATTTGCGTGCACTAACTATGCTATATTCTATTCTCCACTCTCCGTATGCACCCTCATACTTAAAGCCTCATTTTCAATATAAATATTTGTTACAATCATGACCGCAACCTTCGTTGCTCTAACAATCTTCTTCTTTCTTGTCCCACTCACAGCTCCAGTTTGGTTCATTCTTCTTTCTTCATTCAATCTATTTTACTGTGGAACGCTCGCCCTCTTGAAATCAGGCAATCCAAAACACGTGAATCATTCAAATCTAGAGTTCCGTAAGTTTTATATTGATCTTTTGGCAGATTGTTCTTCATAAATTTTCGAGTGTATATTCATGTAGGTATATGTGTATTTGTATATATATATTTCTATGAGTATGTATTATATGTAAATATATGTAGGGTTTATTATTTTTCATATTATTGTTATTTAGATATACAGGTAGGTATATTTTTTTTTTAACATAAACAGAAGTAGTTATCTCAACAATTTTCAATATAAATGGCACCTACTATAATATTTCGTCATCACCCAAAGGTTGACTGGAAGAAAATGCCTATGGCATTAAGTCTGCCTATGTACTTTTGCATGAAATTTAAATAAATAAATATATAAATAAATATTTTAATAGTTCTATTGCGGCGTTACTTAAACTGTAAAATCCTCGTTTGGAATTGGAAATAGAAATGTATTATTCTCTACTTTTTATTACAGTTCTGTCACAAAAAACTGTTCTGTTTCATTATAAAATAGATCGCTCATACCTACAATATGACAGCTCAATGTTAAGAGACGGCCGGAGTTAGTTTAACAAGGCCATTAGTGTAGACTATTCCGGATTATTAAATCAAAGCTATAGACCAAGAGTATAATTTATAGTAAAAGTCCTTGATTGCGAAGAACGTGTGAAATTATTTGATGGCTGTAACGGTTTGTGAGAGTTACCATCTTTCCACCAAAATTCCCAGAAGATTCTATAAATAATGTCGCTATAATACTGTTAAAGGCGACGATTTGACTTACTGATGGAAGATTACTGTAAATTAAGTGTTAATTTATAATTAAAGACTTGGTATAACGATTTAAACTTAATAAAAATATTTTGAGAGGGTGTGAGAGGTAAATCAGGACTTAGGGCACAATCGGTGTTCCATTGGTACGTCAAAATCAATATTATCTACTTTTGTTGTAAAGAGAATATCAACAAGAAAAACGCAGGCGTTAATCATTTATTCCAATTATTCTATCTTGTTATACATCGAGAAAACCGGTTGGTAACTTATTTGGGCTCTTTATATGATGATAAATAATATAGTGTTATCTGTGTATGATATATCTACCAACGAGGTTTTAGAATCTCTCCACAATGGGAGGCAAATTGACCTATATCGCGCTGGTCAGACATGTTGGTCATCATAATTATCATTTCAGCCTATCGTCGTCCACTGCTGGATGTAGGCCTCCCTCACGTGCGCTATAGAGTCTGATTCTGTGCCGCCTGCATCCAACGAAGCCCAGCAACCTTCACCAGGTCGTCGGTCCACCTAGTCGGGGGGCGTCCTACACTGCGATACGTGGCCGCTACTCGAGAACCTTTCTTCCTCAGCGGTCGCCAGTTCGTCGAGCGATGTGACCTGCCCATCATGTTGCCTTGTACGTGTTGGTATAGGGTTTTATTTCTAGTTTTCCTTCTCTTGCGTAGATGTTACCTTTATATTACATCCCTCATCATCTTTTCCTACACCTAAGGGCAAGAGAGGATGGTGGTAAATTGTATTCTTAGTCTGTCACCACACGGATAAGTAGTATATCTGGCAATTAATGGTACGACTTCAAAAACATTTACACTATTCAAAAGAGACTTTATTTTTATAACATATGAGATCCGTGTAATGAGGGAGTAAGAATACAATTCGTCACCCCCTATCTTGCCCGTGCGTGTCATAAAAGATGACTAAGGGATATAATATACATATAACATCTATACAAGAAAAGGAAAACTCGAAACAAAACCCTATGCTAATACGTCTGTCCAGCGTGGTATAGTAGGTCAATTTCAATCCCATAGTGGAGTAGAGCCGAGCCCAACATTGGGACTTATATGGGCTGAGATGATGGGATATATCAACTATCGATTATATTGTGCTGTGTGGTAGCGGCTTCGAATACTACCAACCCTTGCTTTGCTCGTGGGTGTCGTAAAAGACGACTAAGAGCCCTAGATTGACCCGGACCAACTCCATCTGGTACGATTTGGGTCAACGACTACATTCCCAAGGAGGGTTGACGTCAGACAGGCGGCCGGTCATAAAAGTCATTGCCGATACTTTTTGCAATATGTAAAAACAGATGACATATTGCGTCGACCCCAAGTAATTGGGATAAGAGCAAGATGATGATGATGATGATCAGCTATCGATTATACTTTTTGTTAAGTTTTTCGCTCCTGTGAATCTGACTACAGCAATTACGCACCCTAGTAGTTTTCAAATTACCTACTTGCTTTGCTCCTCCTCCTCCACAATAGGAAAATTGACTGTACTATACCATGCTGGCCAGACAGATTGATATAGGGTTTTCTCTCGAGTTTTCCTTCTCTTGCATGTTATATGCGTATTATATCCCTCAATCGTCTTTTACGACATCCACGGGCAAGATAGGGAGTGGTGAATTGTATTCTTAATCAGTCACCACACGAAAATTGCAAAAATACAATGCACGGAACATGCATATAATAAAATTAAATCGAATCTTAATGAAATTACTAAAGCGTACATTTTCTCACTCGGCTGCCCTTTTGAATGTGACCGGAAGATTTAGCTGGCGATCATTAGTAAAACTAGTAAAAACATGATTAAAGAACATTTACAATATTGTTATTATTCTGGCAATGACACTCAATTCAGTTCATTTTATATCTTCATTTATTTTTATTATTATTTCAGCTCATATACGTCCCACTGTTTGGCTCGAGTCTTCTCCACAATAGGGGTAAATTGACCTACTATACTAGGCTGGTCAAACCGGTTGGCTTGGTTTTATATCGAGTTTTTTTTTGGGTGGGCTACGGTCAGCGCAACCGCCGCCTGGCTCCGTCCGGGGCGACAGAGGGACGGCGCGCGGCCCCATAACCCACCCATATAGCACGTCGCCTTCGTCGTTGGACCGACCACCGGTGCAGAGGTCGGCCAGTTCAGTAGTCGACCCGACGGAATATCCCGAGGGCGTACCCTCTCCCATCGACGTTCCTCGGGACACCGATCACCGTCGCGAGGCTAACCTTTCCGCGTGTGCCGGACTAAATCCCCGTCCGGTCACTCGCTCCTTCTCTTGCATAGATGTTATATGCATATTTAATCCCTTAGTAGACTTTTACGACACCCACGGGCAAGAGAGGAGGTGGATATCTTAATTGTCTGTCATCAATTGGATTGATTTTCTCCATTTCAGGCTTTTTTCAAACAAGAGTCTTTGAGGACCACACTGTTGACAGTTGTTTGTCTACAGCCGCGGGCCGGGTCGTCCGAGGTAGTACCACACTCTCGCATGAAATCGACGGCCGAGTGGTAGTAATTTGTTACTCCGCTTCGTTCGGTGAGCAAGAGATCTGGAAGCCCAAATTTCTGAGGGTGAGTCGTTCCTTTCTTCGGGGTAGGCAGTGGCCCCTGTTATTGCAAAGGTCCATGAGCGGCAAAAAACACTTGCCATCATATTGTTTGCTCTTTTAAATACCACCCTTGCCACACCTTTAAATAATAAAATGAATTAGTATAGATAATTTTGCGCAATGTTAGTATAAATGGATTACATTTGACTAGTCATGTTTAAAAGTAAGATAGCAAGAGGAAGAGTATGTGCAACCCCTTGCACATACTCTTCCACTTCGATCGTAGTTCAGCACGGTTTATCATTCATTCATTCATTTCAGCTCGTATACGTCCCACTGTTCGGCTCGAGCCTCCTCCACAATAGGAGGGAATTTACCTTACTATACCATGCTGGTCAGACAGGTTGGTATAGGGTTATCTTTCGAGTTTATCTTTTCTTGAATAGATGTTATATGCGTATTATAACCCTTAGTCATCTTTTACGACATCCACGGGCAAGATAGTGATGATTTGTGATTTATCATTACGTAAAATCAATTTAAAACTCTTTACAATCATTAAATAATGGTCATTAAACTTATTATTATGTAAATAGTAGACGGAAGTGAATGAACTACCTTAATTAAATTGCAATATATACCAAAACATGTCTATTTTAAGTATTGTTATGCTCATGTTGCTGTGCAAAAGCCTGATTGAAAAATGTCTTTGTACTTGATTGTGTTTATGGGGATAGTTATAATACAACGCTTTTTTTGTTGGTGCTGGGTTACGGTCGGCGTACCCCTCGCCTGACTCCGTCCGGGGTGACAGAGGGGCGTAAGCACGCACACCCGTAACCCACCCGTGACACGTCGCCTTCGTCGTTGGGCCGATCACCGGAGCAGGGTGACTTGTCGTTAGTGGTCGGCCCGACGGAATACGCCTTGAGGAGTACCCTCTCCTCGGCCGACGCCGACGTCTGTCTTTCCTCGCGCGGTCGGTCTCACGGCGGGTGACGGACTAACTCCCCGGTCCAGTCACCCGCGGCCTAGGCTAGGAGTTATAATACAACGCTGCGACTCGTTCGAACAGATTAGGGACTATAAATATTAAAAAAAGTAGCTAAAATGCGAAATAAAAGTTGAGTAATTTAGCATTAATATTCTATTAGAAATATTTCTCATATCATTCATAATGTTTAAAAATCAGGGCAACATGAGTTATAATTCCGCAAATAATACAGTCATACGTCAACTTTGTGCTCTCTTTACGTCACTTTTACATGATTCACTTAATCTAAGTAACTCTATAGTCCTGCCATTATCAAATCACACTCTTAAGATTGACGTAGGCTCGTAAATATAATACAAGCATTGTGAGGCAATGCCCTACCTTGAAATCGCAATGCCCTACCTTAAAAATACCAAAAACTAAAATATAACATTGACTTATAAGTCAATCCCCTATCTTACCCGTGGGTGATCGTACGAGACGACTAAGGGATATAAAACGCATATAGCAGCTATGCGAGAGAAGGAATACTCGAAATAAAACCCTATACCAACACGTCTGACCAGCGTGGTATAGTAGGTCAATTACCCTTCCATTATGGAGAAGGCCCGAGCCCAACAGTGGGACGTATATGGGCTGAGATGATGATGATGATGATGATAAGTCAATTGTTTGTTCATAGTTTGAGATAAAAAATAATGTAGCTTTAGGTACCGTAAAATGGGGTGAATAGAATTCAAGGGGTGAAAAGAAAAAAAAAACGATTTTTTTTATATTTACTTATGACAGCGATATTATGGAGTGAAGATAGGTGTGGTTAGTTTTTTTATGTAAAGCAATACTGACTCTAGCTTGGCAGCACAGTTTCCATCGTGAAATTGTTCCTAAATGCGAATAATAGCATGTCAAAGTGATACACTTAACGGTCATGCATTTGAACTCTGTAGAAACTTTGCTGCTTTTTAATATTACGATTGAATTCAGTTTGTAATACGATAATTATTTGAAGTGTCATTTATTTGGCTACTGTTAAAACATAAAGGTAAGGCAATTAAAAATAATTTCTGTTCTAAATATGTCCTAAAGTTTTTACATGTCTAAATGGTAACGATTTGGGGTGAAAAGATGACGACTGAGGGGTGAATAGAATTGAAGAACGGGGAGAAAAGAAGCGCGTAAAGCCTAAATAGAAATGCGTGAGGGGCAAATAGTAATGAGAACGGGGTAATTGAAATTGATAATGCTAGGGCTGTCACTAACTCCAATACATGTATGCGGTAGGTAATAAAAAATAATGGTTCTTATTTATTATCTAACGAAAATGGAAATGAGCTCTGTACTTGGAGGCCTGATCTAGACCTTGGTATGGCTAATACAAAATACTACTTGTATTACAAAGTTAGTTAGCGACAGTTACCACAAGTATGCAATTACTCGCCAGTTGCTAAAATCAAATAATAAAAGAATTGATATCTTTATACTTAAGAAAACTTTTATTTTGCTTTTTAGGTTTTTTAAAAAAATGCCGCGTGTGTACAAACCGGAACCTGGAGGTAAGCGCTATAAAAGATACAATGAAAATGTTATAAAACAGGCGGTGGAGGAATATTTGATGGGTAATAGTTCCATTAAAACAGTAGCTACAAAATATAAAATTCATTCATCTGTATTATATCGTCACAGCAAGGGCATACTAAAGTCACAAGGTGGACAAAGAGCTCTTTCCGTAGAAACCGAACTCTACATAATTAACTACCTCAATGTTTGTGCAGAGTGGGGATATCCACTGGACTCATTAGATTTAAGGTACATAATAAAGATGTACCTTGATAAACTGGGTATAACACATAAGCGATTTAAGAATAATTTACCTGGTCCAGATTTCATCCAAAGTTTTTTAAAGAGGCATAAAGATAAAGTTGCCCAACGTATGTGCCAAAATATTAAAAAGTCTCGAGCTGCTATCTCAGTAGATGTTATAAAAAAATATTTTGAAGAGCTTAAAATATCTTTGGCTGACATTCCAGCTACAAATATCGTCAATTACGATGAAACGAATCTTGCGGACGATCCTGGTCGTAGAAAAATTATCACAAAACGAGGTACCAAATATCCCGAACGCGTTATGAACCATTCTAAGGCAAATGTTTCCTTAATGATAGCTGGGTCAGCAGACGGTCAGCTTTTGCCACCATATGTGGTGTATAAAGCTCAACACTTGTATAATACATGGGTTGCTCACGGTCCTAAGGGTGCGAGATATAATCGTTCGCCATCAGGATGGTTTGATGGTAGTATTTTTGAGGATTGGGTGCAAACAATCGTTATTCCATTTTTTGCTAACAAACCCGGAAAAAAGGTACTAATAGGTGATAATTTATCCTCTCACTTATCAATTGATATGATCAAACTCTGCAAAGAGCATGCAATCGATTTTATATTTTTACCAAGCAACTCTACACACTTGACTCAGCCTTTAGATATAACGTTCTTCAGGCCTATGAAGGTAGCCTGGCGACAAATTCTTACAGGGTGGAAGAAAACAGACGGCACTAATGAGACTTGTGTACCAAAAAGCTGCTTTCCTAAACTATTGAAAAAGCTCATGGATGTTATACAAAGAAATGCTGAAACCAATTTAAGAGCAGGATTTAAAAAAGCTGGTATATTTCCCTTAGACTCCACACAAGTTCTATCGCGATTACCAGTTGAATTAAATGATATTGATAGATACAAAGAAGCTATAGATGAGTCTATAATACATTTATTAAATGACATGCGATATGGCACAATAGGTGTGAAAGATACAAAAAGGAAACGAAAGCTTGACGTGGTTGCAGGTAAGAGTGTTGATTCTAGTGAGGATTACAGAGACTCGGACATAACTTCAGGTCCCAGCACATCAGAACAACAGAAAATTTCAAAACAATCAGTTGATTCTATGAAAAATAAAAACTTATCACAAGAAACGGCCGATATAAAAAAAAGCAATAAAGGAAAAGGAATCGGCAAAAAAACACAGAAAAAAGAAAGTTTTACTATAGATCAATTAAAACATTTAAAAGAAGAAAAAGAAAACTTATATAGTACATCTAAAGAACTATTACATAATAACATAGCTGATAATATGGCGATAGGAAACCTAAACGATATTATTATGGACAGTAATAACACTATCTTAGATATGCCTGTATATTTTACAGATGCCTTGGATCATGGAGGCGAGTTGATTATTGAAAATTGTCAACTAACTGATGATTTACTAATAGGACATAATATAACTTCTGATACAACTGTAGCAATAAGTCTAAACAATAATAATGAATCGTGTTCTTATAATGAAATTGAATACCAAAGAAATAATATAGAACTACATTCTGTGAATAAAGCTAGCAGACCTATTTGTTCAACTACAAAACAGAACAAAATAAAAATAATTGAAAATATTGATTTTTTAAAAAGTCACAAAAATATTTGTGATCTAAAGAAGTGCGAAAATATTTCCACAAACTTACCGATTACAATTAAGAAGCCTGAAAGACCAAAAACGTATTACCAAAGTGATGACGCTATATTGAAAGCTTTGTTAGATGACAATATTGAAAATACATAAATACATATATTACATACTAAGTTGCATAAACTAATCTTACTTTAAAGAAAAATCATTTTATATTTTCTTTTGTTGATTTAAGTTTTGTTAATTCTACCTAAAATTATAAAAACAATTACTGTCTTTCATAAGTAAATTACAAAATTATTTGTTCTTTGAAATATGACTGAATTAATTTTCAATACATTTAATTGTATGTACCAACTACCCCTGTCACACTAATCATAAATAGTCATCATCATCATCCTGCTCTTATCCCAATTACTTGGGGTCGTTGACATATTGCAAAAAGATACGGCAATGACTTTTATGACCGGCCGCCTGACGTCAACCCTCCTTGGGAATGTAATCGTGGACCCAAATGGTACCAGATGGAGTTGGTCTGGGTCAGTCTAGGGCTCTTAGTCGTCTTTTACGACACCCACGAGTAAAGCAAGGGTTGGTAGTATTCGAAGCCGCCACCACACAGCAACTACAACAAAAACTAATCATAAATAGTAAATTACTAAATTATTTGTGTTATTTTTTTATGTCACATAAATATATTAATATTGAATTTGGACAACCCTTGTATTTTTTCCTATTAACCCCATTTTCAAATCTATTCACCCATATTCCGGGTAAATAGAAAACCACCACATTTCTTATATTTTTGTACGAATCATAAGAAAATAAGGTTCCATTTTAATTGGAAACGTTTAATTAATACTTAACCCACAGGATTTAATAGTTTTTACATTAAAATATATTAAGGATTCGCTAACAACCTGATTCAAAGTTAGAAAATCTTTCTAATCACCCCATTTTACGGTATCTAAACTTTGCCGAACATACCACAGTTTGTGACATTCATTTCATACTATAATAATTTTGTGTTCAGTGTATAGATGGCATTTGAAGCACCATCACATGAAGCCATGGGTCTACTTAATTTTAGTATCTGT
Organism: Lymantria dispar; assembly: GCA_032191425.1. NCBI lineage: Eukaryota > Metazoa > Arthropoda > Insecta > Lepidoptera > Erebidae > Lymantria > Lymantria dispar. Next base: position 16,784,832 of record CM063459.1, read on the forward strand.
GATCAAAGGATTCTCCGTACCATATATTGCAATATGGGCTATTTCGCAGTCTATGGTTCAGGAAATCCCCTTTTAAAGTAAAATAAACATAAACTAGAGATTGATTATGATTGTTTGTAGGGCCATTGATGTTTTTTAAAATATCGTTATTTCGTCATATCGACATTTTTAAATATATCAATATCGGAGTTCGGTATATTGAAAAAAAAAAATTCGATATATCGTTCTTTGCAGGGATTCCGTGATGAGATTTTTTAGCTAAATTCTAAGCGTAAGTGATAACTTCTAAGATAAATTCTAAGCGTAAGTGATTTTCTATTTTCTAATATGACATTTGTAAAAATTAATTACTTATTTGACATGTAACATTAATGTTAAAATGGGATGGGACATCTACCGATGACACTCCACGTTTGCACATAACACTCGTGGACTGCCAACGGTAGGTGTAAAACTATTGTACAATGATGATATCTAAAACCTGGTTATGGGGTTGTGAGGTTTGGACTATTTTACTTAAAACTATTGATTTTGACCTGTCGTCTGTCTTCAATCCCTTGCATCGTATTGAACGGTGGCAGACAGTGACTCGCCAACTCACTGAATGGGCCCCCCCAAACGGTCGCCACAGACACGCAGGTCATACGGGCAACAGGGGGGCAACATTGGTGCAAGTGGCTTGGGGTGTCGAGCGGTGCGGCGCTGGTTTCACCATCGCAGTGGTTTCCCCGTAGTTATGCCCTTGAAAATGACACTTCCACCCCCGAGCATATAGCTCTGGCGACCCCTCTCTGACCAGCCGTTTAAGGCAAGCCAGAGTTGAGAATCCTGCAGGCACTCTTCGGTTTCCACTCCAGCCAGCCAATAAAGGCCAGCTGGATACGAGGCCCTGGCCGACTCTCTGGGGCACTCAGGAACGCAGTGTCGCCACTCACATTCAGCACGCCACAAGCTGCCCTGCGGTTTATTGGCTTTTGCTATAAATCTTGTGATACATTTTTTCTTTTATATCAAAAGAATTTAGAGAGCCATATAATTTTCCTCCGAGGTTTGCGTTAGTCTCATGGTGAGATAACGACTGGCCCAGAGGTCATTATTATTATTATTATTATTATTATTATTATTATTATTAACTTACAATCAATTTCATACTGGCATTTGTACACTAGTTAAAGTTTACAGTGATTTTGTAGAATAGATACTTTACAAAAAAACCATAAAACAACAAATTTATTCAAACAAATATCGACCCTCGATATTTCTTTTTAGTATGGATATATCGTCCAAAAAAATGACAGTATTATGTATCGATATTTTTAAATAATAATATCGATATACCGATATTTTATCAACAGCCCTAATTGTTTGTAATTTGGTGGTGGTTTGGTAAAGTGAAGTGAACGGTAAAGAGTGTTTTAGTCGAAAATCGACAGAATTGTTAGTTTTATTGCCATACATTGAAGTGTCATTGTTTCGCGATGGATATAAGAGCAAATTAACCACGAAGGACCTCATTGCTCAAAACAGGTGGAAGCCTTATATAGTGGTAAAAGGATTGGTCTACTCCTCGAACAACATTTGGCGGTTACAAAAGAATTCAGCTGTTTTAAATATTTTTTCTTATTATGTTTCTCCTCGTTCACGGGATCTATATGTTCTGTTATGTTCTCGTTATTATTATGTTCATTATTATATTTAGTTTGCAAAAATAATATAATCGAAGTGGTATTTTTAGTCGTAACTATTTACTCATCTTACCCCACCCAACAATGACTCACCCAACCTCACTCTCACTCAGATGTGGATCACTACATTTAAATCTTTAAGTTCAACTATCTTGTGCGCTTGTTCTTCCGCATTTAATAGTTCTTAGATCCATGCACTGTCACAGAAATTATTTGTCTACGAGTAGTTGTGGAATGCACATCACTAACCTAGAGGTCAGTGATATACATAATGATTGATTTAGGAGCTCGTGCTTCGAGGACCGTGATATTTTTTTTACTTCCGCCCTACCTGTATCCAATGCTGCCCTACCTCAAATTCGACTCTAGCTACAGTCCTGCGGCAAGATGAGATGTGCACCCATACTTATGACAGATGGCTACATGAAAGAGACTGCAATGACCCCAAAACGAATGCTGAAAGGTGCTTTGACGCATTTTCCCATATATATTTGGTTATAGGTATATCTACGAATTGGAATAAATATTAAAACACGAATCTAGATATTCTATAATAGCTATTTAATTTTATTATTTGTAGCGAAGTAGACGTGCACTTACCATTTGAAGTACCAGCCTTAGTCTCCATTTTACCTAAAAGTACGTATATATACATTCCAAGAAGTTCGAATATCTCTTTAAGAGCTTGGCGATTTCAGTAGTTCAAAAAATACAGCATCTTGCCTTTAACGGCACTTTTTTGAAACATATATGCTATGTATTAAGAATCCTTTTAAATTATACATATAGGTGTGTGTATTATATAATGTATACTATATTATTAACAGAAAGTTTTATAAAATGTATTATTTCTTGAATGGGAATTCGGGATGCTTATCGGCACCTATGAAAAATGTAAAATCGCAAACACGTCCATTCTCGCCGCGGTCCAATGCTGCTAGTTCAGTCATTTCAGCATCACTCAGGTTAAAGTCCCACACAGTAATATTCTGTAATTAAGAAATTATTATTGATTAATATGTACCTACAGGGAGAATTCTATGGCATAGTAGATTATTGCATTATGGCCCCTTAATTAGGTTATCAGCCTATCGCGATCCACTATTAAATAGTGGTTAATGGCTGGACAGGTAGTTGTATGGAAGTAATCGAAGTATATCAATTTTCACCAAAAGATTGCTGTTTGAAAATCAATACCCAAAAGGATAATGTGTTTCAAGTTTTGACCAGGTGTCAGCATATTTGGACGTAGCTCCTGATCTAGTATTTTCTTATAACGAAGACTAGGCCAAGTGCTAATAACAGTAGTGAGCAATGCTCTCCGATGAATAACTTTTACATCTTTGAATATATTGTATAGAGCTCTCAGATATGTGAATATTCCTCCCTCCTTTTTCAATTGAATGTATCAGAAAGTAAAACCAGAAGCAGCATTCCATTAATTTTTTATTGACATTGGCTGCAGTCAAGTAAGCAGTTCATCCGAGGATAAATTGTAAATAGCTCATGGTCCTTCTTTAATATCAGGGGTACAGTGAAGTCGCCGTCTACTGAAGTTAGGCGCCCGCCTCACCGAACAGAGCGCAGTAGCAACTACTACTAAATGTCAAATTGTGCGAGAGTATGGTACTACTACTAACCCGCTCATTTTTACCGGCACAAAGAAAACCGCCAGCACTATAGCTCTATAAGTAGCTATGTTTAAGATTTTAGTTAGATCTAGCGTTTAAATGTACATCTACATGCAAGTACATAGGTACCATTAGAGCAGTTTGTTAGTATTGTAACAAAAGGATTACAGGACAAAATTGGTCTCCATTTAAAATTATAAAGTACAATTCGTTTCAAGCTAAGAAGATTGTTTAAAAATATAATAAAGGGATTGCCCAAATAGAGAATGGATAGCCGCATTTTTAGATAGTGTAACGTTACCTGTTTAATACGAGTGGGATTGGTGCTTTTAGGGATGACGGCTAGGCCTCTTTGAAGGTTGTACCGCAGTAGAATTTGTGCTGATGTACGGCCATGCACTTGTGCTATACGTTGCACTTCTGCCAACTGCAATAGATCAGGATACTCGCGCCTGTAAGTATAAACAAATTGAAATTGTACAACATTGCCAATTAATTAGCAAATTTTGCTTTCTTGGAATCATGTGTTGTTTTAGACAATGAAATTCTAAACACGTATTTAAGAAATGATTATATGCATACTCTTTATATATTTTTTTCCTCTTCTCAGTCCTAATACATTGGGAAATTGACCTATGGTACCACGTTGGTCGGACGGATTCGTATTAGAATAGGGTTTTATGTCGAGTTTTCGTTTTCTTACTTGTTCCTTATTTGTATTTAATTGCTAGTTTTATCTCCATTAAGTTTTAATAAATTATGTTTAGCCAGTATTTAATTATGTTTTAACATAAACACAAAACGAAGACCATGCGGATTTACCCGCATTATGCACGTGCATGATCTTCGTTTTCCGTTTTAGATTTTTATTTAAAATTGGCTCGTTACGATAATTGTTTGTGGACTTACCCCGTTTGTGCTGCTTTAGCGTTAGCCAGATCTTTGGAACCGAGGGGTGAATACGCGACTATTGGCACACCCAATTTCTTAGCTGCTTCGATTAAATCGGGTTGCTGACATAGGATGTGGTTTTCAACTTGTAAACATGCAGGCTTGGCAACGCTACATATACGTGCCAACTGCTCCGCATTCATATTAGATACTCCAACATGACGAACTCGACCAGACTCTTTTAATTTTAATATAGTCTGAAACAAGTGACTCTTTTGTTCTGTAATTTTGTGACTATGATGTTAAAGATTTTAGACGCTATGTTGTACAAATATATCCAATTAGCTGACTCGCGTAACTTTCTCTGCACTGCATCACATGAGAGAGAGAGAGAGTCTTCCGGGATACTTCTAAGATGAAATTTGTTGTCAGCACGGGCGTTTGAGATGGATTCTTGAAATATTGTGTTCAAATTTCTCTTGTTAACATTTCCTAGTTCATAATTTTATTCATCAGCCTGTAGACGTCCGCATTATTCAACGGTACCTTGTGACTTTTAAAAGGTCAGTCAGTCCACTTAGTGGGGGTCATCCTATACTGCGTTGTCTGATTTGTGGTTGCCAATCGAAAATCTCCCGAGAGGCTCACCTCTACCTCAGTACTAAATTCATTATAGTTTATAATTTTATATTCTTACCGTTTGATTGTCCCACTTTCTTTATTTAATGCCCTTAATTAAGCATTGTTAGTTTAACAATTATTTAATTATTTAACAGTACAAGTAAAATCTAATCAGTTCTAAGAATATATAGTTGATCTAAGTCTTAGATCTAATCCTTACATCTATTAACCAATCAACGTCTATTGTTGACTTCTCTATAAAGGGGAATATTGTCCTAATCGCCATCTTTGACAGATTCATTTTGGTGATCGTAATTGGTGTTTGGCCATTCCCCTGGTAGTAAACCAGGGCCATCCAGTTATTATGACTCCCACGGGCAAGTAAGGGTAAGATAAGTAGTAAGAGTAAGCTAGGGTATTACATTGTATTCTTAACTCCTTACTACAAGGGCAGTTTCATCTAAGCTCATATACGTCCCACTGTTATGCTGGAGTCTCTAACAGGAGGGAAATTTACCTATACCAAGCTGGTCAAACGTGTTAATATAGGGTTTTATTTCGAGTTTGGCTTCTTTTGCAATTGTGTTATCTGCATATTATACCCCATAGTCGGCATTACGACTAAGGAATGTGATAGACTGTGTGGTCGTAGCTTTGAGTACTACCAACACTTACATTGCTTATGAATGTCGTAAAATATGGATATGAGTTTAAATAGACTTGGGCCAGCTCCATCTGATGGCGCCTTGTCAATAATTGCATCCCCAAAGAGGGTTGATGTCAGACAAGTGGCCGTTCATAAAACTGTTGCTAAACCGTCTAAAAAAAGAATACTTTGGGTGAGTTGCAATCTATATATTTTAAGAACAATAAACAAAAAAAAATTATCTGGTTTAAGTTAAAGAAGAACATTTGGGGGTAAACATTTAAAAATAAAATTACCTTCCAGATTTCAAGAAGATTTGTTGAGTGATCCATTCTCATACTGCCATCTGGGTTTTTAGGATGTAGGTCATCAGGAACATATTCGAAGGCAAACGGAGTATGTATAAGATATAAGTCCATATACTCAAGATTGAGATTTCGCAGTGAGATGTCAAAGTATTCTTGAACTAGTTCTGGCCTATTTCCTGTTAATAATAACATAACAAAGTTAGCCTAACAATTTGGACTCTGAAATATGTGCAATAACATAAGTTTGCAGCTGCGGATTAAAAAAAACCAGAATCGAGTCCAAGTGTAAAAAAAATTAGGACAGATAACTGAAGAAATTCTCAATAACTACATCGGAGTTATTGTGGCTAATTGGCGGCAATGGACTTGCATATCTATGTAGTTGGGTAGTTATCATTTTATCTCACCAACTTGGACCATATGCGAGTACTTAAGTACGTCGCATTGTTGGGCTCGAGCCTTCTCCACTATACTACGCTAGGTAGATGTTTTAGCACAAGTTTTATGTTTAGGATTCCTTGTCTTGCATCATTTAGTCGTCTTTTGCAACACTCACAAGGAGAAGAGGTAGTGGGGTACTGTATTAAAAATACTTTGTGCGAGTCACAAACGTTTCTGCCGAGTCTGGGTGTAATTTGTGTCTGTTAATTGTTCATTTTCAAATTTCCTCGCGACCCAAGGATTTATTCCTTACCGTGGAACCTTATGATTAAAAAAATGTAAATGTAAACAAATATATGGTTTTTTTTTCTGTGTGGGCTACGGTCAGCGCACCCGCCGCCCGGCTCCGTCCGGGGCTACAGAGGGGCGGCGCGCGGCCCCGTAACCTACCCATGTAGCACGTCGCCTTCGTCGTTGGGCCGACCACCGGTGCAGAGTTCCTTGACTTCAGTGGTCAGCCCAACGGAATACCCCGAGGGAGTACCCTCTCCCGTCGACGTCCCTTTCCCGGGAGGCCGATCGCCGTCGCGAGGCTAACATTTCCGCGGGTGCCGGACTAAATCGCCCGGTCCGGTCACCCGAATTAAATATATGGTTGGCAAAAAGTGAGCACGTTTTATTATTATTTAAATATAGTCAAATATAACGAAAAAGAGCCAGATATTTTAAGATATTCAAGGCTACTTTTTTGTAGTAGACTATTGTCTAGGCAGACTACGCCCGTTCCGTCCAGAGTAAGGAAATGCCAGAGTACAACTAACAATGCACTGTAGTCCATCGTCTTTGAACTAGTTATACCGATTCCCTAACCTCGTTGGCAAATCTGAACATATCAAATGAATGATGTAATCTTCATCATCATCATCAGGCCCGCCGTAAGCGGGCGTGCAACGCGTGCACCGCACGCGGGCGCGCGCGGCACGTCCAGGGGGGCGGCAAATCGGTCGACTGATCACGTAATTCATATCATAATAGCCGCCCTACCTAGGTATAAGAAATGTCATCGCGTGGGAAAAAATGGACCGATTGGCGTGAACACCACCATCAATTGCCATCCGTTAGAACTAGGATGCAATACCAAACGTTCGTCTGTCAGCATCCAGCACTTACACAGGGTCGGTGGGCCCGATCTGTCGGACGCCCAGTTCGATTTCAGAAAGGGGCGTTCGACGATCGCGGCCTTGCTGTGCATACATGAAGGCAGTCACCGGCGCAGCGTCCTCTACATGGACCGAATAGGGGCCGTTGTGCGGACGCCTATGTCGTGCAGTGCTCTGCAGGTATTGGCCTTAGGGACGAGTCTTTGGAATATCACACGGATTACCACACATTACTTTGGAATATCACATGGAAAAATAATATTTAATATTTTTAGTTAATCGGATTAAAATTAGTATGAAAATCGACCATTAATATATTTACCTCCAGGAGGTAGTTTAGTGACGACAAACAACTCTTTCCTTTTGGTGGGCTCGTCGCCGATCCATCGGTTGAGAGCTCGTCCTAAAGCCGCTTCATTTTCATAGACATGTGCAGAGTCGAAGTGCCGGTAACCCGCTGCGAGCGCAGCGTCTACAGCTTGCTCGAGGACGTCTTCCGAAGCCTGATAAAAGATGCAATAATTAAAAATACCATTTCCATGTCAATTTCAAGAAAAAAAATTTATGTTACACCTCTGTCTTCCTCAAACGTAAGAAAGTTGTGATTCTCTATACTTATATCGTATAGGCGTTCATAAAATATACGTAACATTCCTTGCAATAATTGTTGTACTTTCTAGAAAAGACTGAATGGCGGAAGAAGGCATATATGTCTTCTTCCGCTATTTATTATGGGCCAATATATAATTCGGCATAACAGAAGGCGGACATGGTTTATTATAGACATTATTTTGAGTTGTAAAATCGGTGTGGTATTTCAGGTATTTGAGTATTTTTACTCGTAATGGGTATTATACATTCATTTTTTGTGGTAATCTTCGTTTTTTTGCAATTAAGTTTTATAGAGGAACCTATTATTAAATAAAAAAGAAATGTATGTACGTGCTTTGTACGTTGCGTTACCAATATTAACACAAAAAATATATAACTATATAATACACACAACTTCTTCTTCTTCTTAGTTAATGGCAATGAACTACAATAATATGAGCTATTGGTGCCAGTGTCGAGTATATTGATTATTATTCACGTCTTTAGTCTTAGTCTTTCAGTCAGTCGTTAGCATGACTTGGTGCTGATACAAGTCATGCGTCTTAGGAAATTTGGGCAGAATGTCAAAATGCACGTAATTCACTATTATATCATTTTCACTACATTTCAGAATTTTATCTGCATTATATTACATAAAATATCTGCAAAATTATTGAATATCACACTTTAAAACACTAAAATAATGCAAAGAATATAAAAGCGCTACATGACATTTTGACATTCGCGTCAAAAGTCCTACACACAACTTATTCTATAAGAAGGTAGTATATGCACTCTTTGACTTGTACTGTCAAATTAATTTAACTGGTTTTGATAATGACCTTCGTGTTTCTGCCAAGTTAAAATTAACTGTCATTACTTCATAATGTTGCATTAATTATTCATGTAAGTAAAATGTTAAAATCTCTAAAACACATTGAAAGCGAAATATCTACTCATGAATGAGTAAATCAGTCTACTATAAATGCAAAATGGATAGTTACAGAACAGAAAATATTGAATTCAAGCAACAAGCAGGTACACTATTAAGTGATTTTTTTGATAATGTCGACGATAAATTGTGGCAAAGTACAGATGATTGTAGAAAACTGGCCGCCGGAGACCAATGTATGCTTTGCGTCTACATCGAGCGGCCGGTCTCAATGCAATGAAGACAGTGAAGAAGTCGATGAGGGATCAAGTGATTCCATAACACAGTCCTATGGAATACCTTTCCGAATAGCTGATTCTTCATCACGGCTAGTACATAAATCAAAATGGAGGATTTTAAAAGATTACCTTAAGATTGGAAATAAACGTAATCGAAAGAGCATTAAAAAAGATAGAAAAAAGAAGAGGCACAACGATACGGAGAAAAATAAAGAAAACGTTTAGGCGAATAGATTTTATCAATGAACTGTATGAATAAAACATGCATCATGTACCTTTTGGGTAATAATAATTTTATTAACTTAATTATGTAGTATTTACTCGATTGCTTTGTCGATCCAGTAGCTTAAAATTACCAATCGTTAGCTGAAACTGTTTCAGACAAAGACTCTTATTAATTTCGCTGCAAAAATGTTCTCAATAACAACTATAAAATCTGTTACTATACTCTGCCTATTACGTTTGGTTAAAAAAATAAGGGTTTGAAAAATATAGATTATGAAAAAAAAATTTTGTTACGTTAGAGTTGAAATATAGCCTAGTAAAAATACAATTACGCAAGTACGTAGATTTATCTGAATTTAGCGAGTATCTTATGAAGAACAAGAATATGATTGAAATAGAAATATGAAACTTAAAACCTATGTCTTTGTCTTTTAGTGAAAGTATTCATGAAATTTCAAAAAAGTAGAAAAAAGATATCCATGAAACCGCAAACGCTTCTCATAAAATTCAATCGATAGCTACATACACCCAACAATAATATTATAACTGGGCTAAGTAACTATGTAAGTGAAAGACATTCATTGATAAAGATAGACATCTAAAACTTCTTGTTGCCCCAATTTAATTAAACATCTAAATTTGCAAATTTTGATATAGCTAAGTAATTTAAAAATATATATTTAAGGTCTTGCACATAAATACACATAACTTTCTCATATACAGCTTAAAAGTTAACTAAAACTTACTTGCCAAGTACCGAATCCAACTCGCGGCATACGATCGCCGCCTTCCAAATCAAAATATTGGAGAATAGACATTTTTTTTATTTATCACGAGAACTTCTTAAATTTATTTTCGAGAATAAATTTACCCTTCACCAACTACTATCTTGTTCTGTGTTTTAAAACACAATGATGCAAATGCACAAAGCGAACGAGTCGTCAGTTGAAAGCAATAGCCTCTATACTAACGCATAGATTTAGGCCTTGGTTGGCCTTGATGTTTACAGGCAATCAAGCGCCTCGATAAATACCGGTTTGAACAGACAGCTACGAATCCACAACAGTAATATTTTTCATTTATTCATGCGTATGCGATAAAGTTCATAACGTCTGTATTTTTTTAAATCTATACCAATAAATAAAATTGGAGTGTCTGTTTGTAATGTCAAAATAATAGGGGCTTTTTTCATACTCGCATGGTTATTTGCACGACACCTATGCCTAAAATAGCGATTAAAAAATTTTTGTCTGTCTGTCTGTTTGTGCCGGGTAATCTTCAAAACGGCTGGAACGATTTCAAAAATTCTTTCACTAATGGAAAGCTATAATATCAGGGCGTAAACTAGGCTATATTTTGTGCCGGTAGTCCCACGGGAACTACGCGAGTAAAACGACTATAACCGAAGCGAAGCGAGGGCGTGTTACTAGTATAACATAAAAAAATAAGTAGGTAAATCTATACCAATAAATAAAATTGAAGTGTCTGTTTGTAATGTCAAAATAATAGGCTTTTTCATGCTCACACGGTTATTTGCACTATACACATGCCTAAAAATCATTTTATATTTTTTTTGTCTGTTTGTCTGTCTGTTTGTTCCGGGTAATCTTCAAAACGGCTGGACCGATTTCAAAAATTCTTTCACCAATGGAAAGCTATAATATCAACGCGTAAACTAGGCTATATTTTATCCTGGTATTCCCACGGGCACGAGAACTACGCGGGTAAAACTACTAAAACCGAAGCGAAGCCGGGTTGCTAGTTTTTTAATATTTCTTAATTAAGTCTGTTACTAAGGTTGCTTTTTTATCTATTTGTGTCGAACTATATATTCGTACTAGCAACCCGCCCTCGCTTCGCTTCGGTTATAGGTTATAGTCGTTTTACCCGCGTAGTTCCCGTTCCCGTGGGAATACCGGGATAAAATATAGCCTAGTTTACACCCTGATATTATAGATTGCCATTGGTGAAAGAATTTTTGAAATCGGTCCAGCCGTTTTGAAGATTACCCGGCACAAACAGACAAACAGACAAAAATTTTTAATTGCTATTTTAGGCATAGGTGTCGTGCAAATAACCGTGTGAGCATGAAAAAAGTCTATTACCAATTGGCATTACAAACAGAAACTCCAATTTTATTTATTGGTATAGACTAGCAACCCACCCTCGCTTCGGTTCGGTTTCTGTCGCCGTATCCCCGTAGTTCCCGTTCCCGTGGGAATACTGGGATAAAATATAGCCTAGTTTACTCCCTGTTATTATAGCTTTCCATTGGTGAAAGAATTTTTGAAATCGGTCCAGCCGTTTTGAAGATTACCCGGAACAAACAGACAGACAAAAAAAAATATAATGTGATTTTTAGGCAAATGTACAGTGCAAATAACCGTGTGAGCATGAAAAAGGACTATTATTTTGACATTACAAACAGACACTCCAATTTTATTTATTGGTATAGATGATGTCGGAATAAGTCGGTTCACTATTTGTAGTGCTACAAAACCCGATTATGGCGCGGCAAGCAACTGATTTCATGTTTTGGTCTGATACTTATGTAAATCTCCCGTATCTAAAAACACACATTAGCTTATCTCGAGTTACGTCAGAACTCGACATGTAGGTAATTTCACTTAATTGGTAAGGTTTTTATAGTCTAGGTATTTTAAACAAAATTGTCTTAAAATGTTCTTCATGTATACTTCCTTTAAGAATACAATGTGTTCCTACACTTATTGCCGTGAGGGTCGTAAAAATCAGTAGACCTTATATCCACCTTGTGGATGTCAATGTTCGACTGTGACAGTGATTCGTTGTTGGACATAATTGAAACTACGCATTATTCTTTATAGGAGAGGTCTATCAATATCTAATAATGGACGTTGAAAGGATAAGTAAGTAATCTTCTATACCAATAAATAAAATTGGAGTGTCTGTTTGTAATGTCAAAATAATAGGCTTTTTTCATGCTCACACGGTTATTTGCACGACACCTATGCCTAAAATAGCAATTAAAAAATTTTTGTCTGTCTGTCTGTCTGTTTGTTCCGGGTAATCTTCAAAACGGCTGGACCGATTTCAAAAATTCTTTCACTAATGGAAAGCTATAATATCAGGGCGTAAACTAGGCTATATTTTATCCCGGTATTCCCACGGGAACGGGAACTACGCGGGTAAAACGACTATAACCTATAACCGAAGCGAAGCGAGGGCGGGTTGTTAGTTAAAAATATATTTGTCCGTGTGGTGATGGAGTAAGAATACAATGAATACCGTGGATGTCGTAAAAGACGACTAAAGGATATAATACGCATATAACATTCATGCAAGAGAAGGATAATTCGAAATGAAACCCTATACCAACATGTCTGACTAGCATGGTATAGTAAGGTCGATTTTCCTCCTATTGTGGAGGAGGCTTGAGCCCAACAGTGGGACGTATATGAGCTGAAATGATGATGATGATGAAAAGTATATTGAACCAGTTTAGTTATTCTGGACGTAGTATCAAGAAGCCGAACACAATTTTACGATGTGGAAACTACTTATGACTTCTGCAGTAAGAAAGAAAAATATTCGACACGCTTTCCGAGTGTTAGCGGGCTAGGTTTCGTACGTATGATGTACGATAATCCTAAAAGTAGGTAGGTGCCTAGATACAGGCTTCACCAAAGCCTAACCAAGCTCAAAGTCGTTCAGCGTGCTATGGAGCGGGCTATACTCGGGAGTTCTTGGCAAGATAGAATACGAGATACGGCAATCCGTAGAAGAATCGATGTAAACAATATAGCACGATGAATTAGCAAACTGAAGTAGCGTTAGGCAGGCCACATCGCTCGACAAATCGACAACCGCTGGGGAAGAAAGGTTCTCGAGTAGCGACCACGTATCGGACGACGCAGTGTAGGACGCAACACTAGGTGGGCCGACAACCTGGTGAAAGTTGCTGAGCGTCGTTGGATGCAGGCGGCACAGGACTGTACTTTATGGCGAAATATGAGGGTGGTCTACGACTAGCTGTGGACAACCATAGGCTGAATGCTGATATCGATGTACTATAAGACAAGTATATATGAGAATTATCTACGTATGTACATAGTTGAAGCCATGATCATAATGTTAAGAAAACAATTTTAAAGTGCATACAAAATTTCCATGCCGCAAATTTCAACAAGAAGAAAAAATGTTACATCTGCTCCCGATGCGGTTTATCAGCTCAGCGGATCTATAAAAGATTTCAACTTACAAGTGGCTAGCTAATTGTTGGTTGTACAATAGTGTTTTATTTGTTATACGATGTATCCGATGGGTAACAATAAAATAATGTAATGATAATGCGGTTACGTGTGCAGCCACCGTGAAACTGTCAATGTACTATATCTTAATGTAAATAATAGATTGTGTTGAGTGTCTATTTAGTTTTGTAACACACGACATAATTACACTATTATGTCTTGAAATTATTGGTTTTCTACATAAAGTATATCATTCAGTTCAATATTAGTATTTTCCTGCAACATAATTTGATAAAATACGCACAAACTTTCTACACGAGTGTTTAATCGATTTTCAAGATAAACAGAATATATCTGTACCTATCTATCTATCGCGAATATAAGCTCTCGCAGTTTCAAATCCTGTTCTAAACGTATGAAGCATTATAACCTTTATTTATTATAAAAAAACATACCTATGTAAAAACATAATAGCATGCTCAATAATTTTGTATTATTGTAATTGTTTGATTATTATTAAATTGGACTCTAACCAGTAATTTTTATAATAGTTTTGCAGGTATCCGCTTAGTTTGAATACCTTATTATACCAGATTTTCTATTATTGATGATGAGCATAGTCATACCCCATCTCAACTATTTGTGGTAGTCAAGATATTTTCAGACCATATCCAAATCATTCTTCACACAGTTCGTTAATTTTCTTCTTTAGACTATTGCTTCTCCAGTGTGTACTTACATAATATATCCATAGTTCTAATAATAATTAATAAATCTATGTCTGCCGCGCGCAACTTAATTTACGCCACATAAGAGCGTCAGAGTGGGTCGAAGGCACGTCTAAATCGCAGCACACGCAATGGAAATACAAAAGGATTAAACTTTCCCCGTTTTTGCAACAGTTTTCATTGATACTCTGCTCCTATTGATCGTAGTGTGACGTTCTGTAGTCTATAGCAGGGGTAGCCAACCGGTTGATCTCGACTAGTAGTCCAATCGATCGTAGTAAGGCAAAAAAGGTAAATACGTAGAAGGCGCACCGTAATCAGCAACTGCTGCACCCATCAATTCCAATTGTGAACATTTCAAGAAGTATGTGAATGGTAGATCGCACAGGGTTTCGTGAAACAGTAGATCTTGGGGTTAATGAAGTTGGCCAACCCTGGTCTATAGCCTTCTTCTATAAATGGATTATTAAGCACTAAAAGTATTTTTCAATCCGAACCGTGGCTTTCTGAGGTACAACCAAACAAACTCTTCAGCTTTATAATATTAGTATAGACAAAAAATTAACTATTTATATTAACTACTTATCGAATAGAAGAGCAACTGCCTTTGCAAAGTTAATAAAATATTAATAGGTTACGTTATCATGTTACAACTCGATTAATGGCCAACAATAGCAATATAATCGAAATACAAATTAATGTTCCCACAAACCCTTAAAGTAATATCATCCTTTTGTATACAAACAGTATCTATTTACCATTGAAATTTGCGAAACGTATGAATGAACCAACGTCACAACATTTATGGGATCAACGATGCATGTAATTCCTGGTCGTGGTCAGCTGATAATATCTACTATACCCAACTACCCTTAGCAAGGCGGGTTTTATTTAAGACCCTCCTTCTATTGTGTATATTACATTTTAGGGGTGATTCATCGAATAAAATTTAGTATTATTTTGATGGTTAGAAATGGATACACCTCCAGTAGAGTCAAGCTCAAAGAGTAGGTCTGATTTTAGCATAGCGCGTATATTGAGTAATGACGATAGAATTGTTCAAAGTGAAAATGTGCAAGTTCCGGAATGGTTATGTTGCACCCGGTACCGACCTCCTCGTATTCCACGTAAGATGTTATTTAATTATAAATACTAAATTGTAATGGTATGTTGTGAATGAAGACTTTTACGTGAGGTGATAGAGTGAGAATAGGATTCACCATCTCATACCTTGCCCGTGAGTATTGTAAAAGACGACTAAGGAATATAGTATGTACCTATATAACAACTATGCAAGCGAAGGTAAATCTATACCAATAAATAAAATTGGAGTGTCTGTTTGTAATGTCAAAATAATAGGCTCTTTTCATGCTCACGCGGTTATTTGCAGGACACCTATGCCTAAAATACAGTTTAAAAAGTTTTTGCCTGTCTGTCTTGTTTGTTTGTTCCGGGTAATCTTCAAAACGGCTGGACCGATTTCAAAAATTCTTTCGCCAATGGAAAGCTATAATATCAGGGAGTGAACTAGGCTATATTTTATCCCGGTATTCCCACGGGAACGGAAACTACGCGGGTAAAACGACTAAAACCGAAGCGAAGCGAGGGCGGGTTGCTATAGATTAAGCATAAGCTGTGTGTTTGCGGATGTGAATACCGACAACCCTTATAGTGGTGGGACCACACTGTTGACAGTTGTCTGTCTACAGCCGCAAGTCGGTCTGTCCGGCTAATACTACACTCTCGCAGAAAATCGACGTCTGAGTAGTAACAATTTGATACTGCGTTTCGTTCGGTAAGCGAGAGTGTAGTAATCTATACCAATAAATAAAATTGGAGTGTCTGTTTGTAACGTCAAAATAATAGGCTTTTTTCATGCTCACACGGTTATTTGCACGACACCTATGCCTAAAATAGCAATTAAAAAATTTTTGTCTGTCTGTCTGTCTGATTGTTCCGGGTAATCTTCAAAACTTCTTTTCAAAAATTCTTTCACCAATGGAAAGCTATAATATCAGGGCGTAAACTAGGCTATATTTTATCCCTGTATTCCCACGGGAACGGGAACTACGCGGGTAAAACGAATATAACCTATAACCGAAGCGAAGCGAGGGCGGGTTGCTAGTAAAATAATATATTAACTTGCGTATGTGTAAAAAGCATTATTATGCTTTTTACACACACACAATTATAACAATTTATCAAAATGTTCCTCTCTTCTACTGTTACTCCCTACAGGGTCCATTATTGCTAAATAATTTAGTTGTTAAGACCTTTTATACATTATGGAGTGCAATAAAGTTTGAAAATGAGTGCCGGAAGCCCAACTTACTGAGGATGTTTGTGTGTAGTGGGTTTTAGTGATGCCTTAAGTATCACCGAACCTCATTGTACACAGTCACGCTACTTTCACTTTCTTCACGGTAAGCAACAACCTAGCAGAGGTTCATGAGCGACAGTATCACTTACTGTACGGTCTACCTACTCTTTGCTCCTTTGCCACCGTTTGAAAAAAAAAGAGCGTGTAAAAAGTACGCATGCCAGAAGTGAAACTTCCTTTATTCTTTATCATCCTTTATCTTATTCCTTTATTCCTATCCTTTTTTATCTGAATCCTATACATTTACCTGTTTATGTGTCTATGGATTCGCTTTTTAGTTTCGTCAAGTTTGAAATCACGATTCTAAAGAAGTTTCACTTTAATAACCCTTTTATTATTTGTGGGTGTCGTAAAAAACGACTAGGTCTTCCATCGACTTGGGCCATCTCCGTCTGATGCCGTCTAGTGAACAATTACATACCCAAGGAGGATTAACGTCAGTCAGGTCGTAAAAGTTAAACTTTGGAACGTGAATGACGTAAGAAGAGTAGGTCGTCGACCCCGAGTAATTGTGATAAGATCACAGTGTGATTGTGCTTACCTTATCATCATCATCGCAGCCCACATACGTTGCACTGTTGGGCTCGGGCCTCCTCCACAATGAGAGGGAATTTGACCTACTATACCATGCTGGCCAGACATGTTGGTATAGGGTTTCATTTCGAGTTTTCCTTCTCTTGCACAGATTTTATGTGTATATTATATCGCTTAGTCATCTTTTACGACATCCACGGGCAAGGTAGGGTGTGGTGAATTGTATTCTTACTTCGTCCACACGGATAGATGTGATATTGTGGTTATTCGTGCGTAAAATTTACCAAATGAAGTAGATTCCGACTAACCTCGGCGATTTATTCGTCACTGGTATACAGTTACCTTGGTCTTACGTTCTCAAAATAATTAAATAACAATAAAGGTCAGATGTGCAGTCAACTAAATGTATAATAGTCTTGTTTTTATTGTAGGTGCAGTGAACGGTGGCGGAAGTCGCGCGAGACGGTCAGGGCGCCATGCGCGGGTGCCGTTCACGTCCGCTCAAGCAACGGCGTTGGAGGCAGCGTATGCGCGCGCGCCGTACCTTGCCCCGCCAGCTTTGCGTGCCCTTGCAGGCGCCTTGCAATTACGAGATGATAGAGTAAGTTGTACTTATAAAATGACTCACAAATAACTTTTATAAGGGTTCCGTATATATGTAGGGAACCCTCAGAACTCAACGGTTTGAACCTCAACATTAGTAAATGTGTAGTAATAGTAATGACTTATAGTATTATTCGATGACCAGCCTGCCATAACTATCATATAGCTGACAAACAATTGGAACGTGAAAACACCGTAAAAGATCTGGGCACATGGTTAGATATTTTACATTAAAAAACCACTTTTTCAGAATATGTAACAAACTTAGGTGAAACTAAAGTTTTGTATTGCGACAGTCAAAAAACTTTAATAGTAAGTTACATTTAATGTCCTATATAATACACATGTTCATTGCACCATGGAGACTAATGCCATTGTTTGGTATCCCGAAATTCGGATAGAGTACAGAAGACGTTTAGTTATTACCTACAGAAAAGAACTTATTTTTATTGCGTTTATTTATATCCAACCTCATACAGAATAAGTATGGGTGATCATGTGCTAACAACGCAACGTTAATTAAATATTTCTTTAGACTAATATGAGGCTCTGCGCATAATTCGTTACTAATAGCACAAATACAATGTAATGTGCTTTGCCGGCCGTAGGTAAGTTGCGTGAGCAACAGCGACCTTTGCTAGCGGCACATACTCCGCGAACAAATTGGTGGGTATTTAACTATTTACCAAATACCCACCATTTTTCGTCGTAAAATCAGGAGCTACGGTTTCATTGATATAGTGACTATATTAACGAAATCCTAGTGTTTGATTTTTCATTAGATGACTAGACTTATTTTCGTGTACAGATAGATATTTCAACATCGTTTTATCGGTCTATGGCCCCGTAAAAGATGAGAAAATCAATATTTAAATATTGAAAAAAAAAATCATATATCGATTAAAAAACCTTCGTATTTGATCGTTGTAATGACCGAATAATACCAGAATCACGGTTTTAATTTTATTTCACTTCAGCTATGCCCGTGCCGAAGTGTAAATTTAGATTTTCGCGCAAACATTAGGTACCTACCCTTTCCTGAATTAAAAGTAGGTACTCTATATTCTTCATTTTTCTTTATTTCTCTTCACTTAAATACACAAGTGCGTCACATACCGGTGGTAATGAAAGATTAGCGTTAAGTAGTTATTTATCGCGGGTGACTGGACCGAGGAATTCGTCCGTCACCCGCCGAGAGGCCGACCGCGTGAGGCTAGACCGACGTCCTCCCCGAGGGGGGGGACGCCGGTCGATGGGAGGGTACTTCTCAAGGGGTATTCCGTCGGGCTGACCACTGACGTCAAGTCACCCTGCTCCGGTGGTCGGCCCAACAACGAAGGCGATGTGTCACGGGTGGGTTACGGGTGTGTGTGCTTACGCCCCTCTGTCGTCCCAGATGGAGGGGTGCGAGGAGTACGCCGACCGTAATCCAACCCCAAAAAAAAAGTAGTCACTTATAGCCAATATATTGTTGAGTTAGGACCTGGTTATGGCAAATACAGGCACAAATCATAGTGATTTGTATTATTTTAATAATTATTTCCAAAAAATACTAAAATTAGACTGCTTACTTTCGCAGGATAAAACCTATGATTTATATGTTTCTTTTAAATGTAGCCGAGTCTCTGATTGTTCAGGCACAACGAACGGTAAAGAAGTTTACACACCTGTGTGAATTTGAAGCATTAATCCTTACTAATATTATAAATGCGAAAGTAACTCTGTCTGTCTGTCTGTCTGCTACGCTTTCACGTCTAAACCACTGGACCGATTTTGATGAAATTTGGTACAGAGATGGACTAAAGCTTGAGAAAGGACATAGGCTACTTTTTATCGCGAAAAAATGGGTATAAGGGGTTGAAATAGGGGATGACATTTTGTATGGAAATTCGTCATTTTCGATGATAGAACCACAAATCTTTGTATTAAGACACCTAATAATAAATAAATAAATATTTGTTCAAGCGTTTTGGAAATTTCATTTACATGGGGATGAAATTCAACCCCTAAAATAACAAAAAGCATACAGCCGAAACCACTGGGCCTAGAAACGTATTTTTTTTACACCATCGTATTTCTTGGGGTGCACGAGCACTAGCAAAGGATTTTTGGAAATTCACCCCCTTAAGGGGGTGAAAAACATATAGTCTTTCACGTCTAAACTGATTTTGATGAAATTTGGTACAGAGATGGACTAAAGCTTGAGAAAGGATATAGGCTACTTTTTATCGCAAAAAAATGTATATAAGGGGTTGAAATAGGGGATGACATTTTGTATGGCAATTCGTCATTTTCGATGATCGAACCACGAATCTTTGTATTGAGGCACCTAATAATAAATAAATAAATATTCGCTCAAGCGTTTTGGAAATTCCATTTACATGGGGATGAAATTCAACCCCTAAAATACCAAAAAGCATACAGCCGAAACCACTGAGCCTGGAAACGTATTTTTTTACACCATCGTATTTCTTGGGGTGCCCGGACGGAGTGGTGCGAGGAGCGCGCCAACCGCAGCCCAACCCAAAAAAAAAGGGGGTTTAAAAGCATATAGCCTTTCACGTCGAAACCACTTAACCGATTTTGATGAAATTTGGTACAGAGATGAACTAAAGCTTGAGAAAGGATATAAGGCTACTTTTTATCGCGAAAAAATAGGTATAAGGGGTTGAAATAGGGGAAAGTATTTTCTTTTTACGTCGACTTATTTCTTGGGGTACACGAGCACTAGCAAAGGATTTTTGGATAATCACCCCCTTAAGTGGGTGAAAAGCGTATAGACGAAACTCTTGGAGCTAGGAACGTAAAACTTTCTATGCAATTCTCTTTCTTTTGTTGTAAGTGAGCTCTAAGAAATTATTTTATTAAAATCAACTCCTAAAGGGGTGCAAAATATATAGCCGAAATCATTAGGCCTAGAAACATGGAATTTTTTATAAAGTTTCCTTTCTTGGGGAAAGAGAGATTTTTGCAATTTTAGCCCTAAGGGGGTGAAAAGTGTTTAACCGAAATCACTGAGCCTAGGAAGGATCATTTTAGTACACGGTCGGCTTTCTTGGATTACCCCCAGATTTTCTTAGTGCTCATTTACCAAGCACTATGAAACAATTTTTGGCAAGGATAAGCGAGCTCTAACAAAGAATTTTTGGAAATTCAACCCCTAAGAGGGTTAAAGATACCGGGCCTAAGAATGTGAAATTTTGTATACCGATCGGTTATTTGGGGTAAGCACTCACTAAGAAACAATTTTGGACTGCCCCAAAAGGATAAAACACATAAAGTCGAAGACACCCAGCCAATGATATATCATCATTATCTTGCTCTTATCCTAATTACTTTGGATCGACGCGATATGTAGGTACTCTTCTGCCATCGTAGATATATTGCAAAGGTTCTAGCAACATTTTATGACCTGGCGCACGACATTGTTGGCCAGACGGCATCACCGGTCCAGGTCGATGTAAATCTTTGTCTTAGTAGTATTTTGCGATACCCACGAACAATGAAAGCGTGGTAATATTTCTAGCAGCTACCAGACAGTAAGTTACAATCAAGATATTATTCCAATTTTCTATCTCTACAAATAAATAAATTTGAAGCGTCTGTTTGTCTATCAAAATAATAGGTTTTATTTATGCTCACACAATACGGTCCAATTTTTTTTGTCTGTCTGTCTATTCGTTACAGGTAATCTTCAAAATGGCTGGACCGATATTGATTAAATTTTACCATGAGGTCTACCAGTCGTACATAAGGGATAACTTAGACTATATTTTATCCCAGGTTATATTTTATCCCGGTGTGGCTGAATTTAGTCGATTTTAAAATTATTTCACTAATGGAAAGCTATTTTTAAGCGAGTAACATATTTAAGCTATTTTTATCCCGATATTCCTACGGGATCGGGTACAATGTTGGTGAAATCACGGGAATTTAATAGTTTTAAAAATTAATTCACTAATGAAAAGCTATATTATCAGTGAAAGGCTATTTTCATCCCGGTATTTGCCCAGGAACGAGAACTATACCGTCCCCCGGTATAGTTGTCGAGCAATTTTTAAAATTCTTTCACCAATGGAAAGCTACCTATGTTGTCAGCGAGTAACATAGGCAATTTATATTTCTGATATTTCTGGGATTTATATTATTTTTTTTTTGTATGTGTGTAAATTTATAATATCAGCGAGTAACATAGGCATTTTTTATCTCGGTATTGGCATGGGAATTTCTACGTGAATGAAACTGCAGGTGTTTGATTGATATAATTTTTTTTTTCACCAATGGAAAAGTACGTTATCAGAGACTAAAGAAAGGCATATTTATCATCGTATTTGCACGGTAATCTGAACTACAAGGCTGGAAGTAATATTCAAATGTGAAAGTTTGTGAAGATATTTGGATGTTTGTTACTCAATCACGCTTAAACTGTTGAGCAGATTTGGATGAAAATTGATAGATATAGATAGAGTATTTCTTAAATTAAGAAATGTAATACTCTTTATTCCGATAATATTCTTTGCGATAATAGTTCAATATGCAAGTAAATTTTTACGCGGGCGAAGCCGCGGGCAAAAGCTAGTCTACTATAAATCTATCCTGAGTGATTCATCAAAATAAAACTATTAAATCGTGTTTTTCATAATTCTACTTAATATGCTTAGAGTTAATTTTGTAATTCCTTACAATTTTACATTATTCTAACGGCAACGGTGTAATGACCACGACCGCTTTTATTTCTCACGAGTGAATGCGATGTTACGCTGATCATGTAGATACTATAAACAGTAGACTTCAGTAGGTATTTAACCAATTAAAAACCGTGTGAAAAAATATAATGAGGTATTGTTCAAAATTAACGATACGTCGTCGTCGAAAGATGTTTTTAAAAGTTTTTAACCGACTTCAAAAAGGAGGAGGTTCTCAATCCGTCTGTATTTTTTTTTTGTTTGTCTGTCTGAATTATTGTCATGTTTGGAGTCGGTGTCTATGTCTGTATGTGTGTCGGTGTCCTAATAATTTGGCTGACACCGACTCCAAAAATAACAATAACTGTAACTACATTATATTGTCGTAATAATTTGATTGACTTTTAAGTACTCTATATTTTTTTATTTCATCAAGTTGTAGAAGAATTATTTTTTTGCTTTTTAGTGCATTTTAATTTGTTTGGGAATTGTTTTTTGTTTGAAGTCGGTTTTTTTTTTGTTAAAAGTTATTTTTATTTACTCTCGTCCTCACTAAGCCGGTTTATACAATTCATCTCGGCTCATGTATGTATGTCCCACTGCTAGGCTCGAGCCTCCTCCCCAATAGCAGGGTATTTGACCTTACTATAGTTGCGGCACGCTTTTTTTTTTTTTTTTTTTTTTTGGGTGGGCTGCGGTCGGCGCGCCTACGCACCACTCCGTCCGGGGCGACAGAGGGGCTCAAGCCCGCAACTCCCGCAACCCACCCGAACACCACGTCGCCCTCGTCGCTGGGCCGACCACTGGAGCAGGGTTACTTGTCATCAGTGGTCAGCCCGACGAAATACCCTCTACCCGGGGTACCCTCCCATCGACCGACGTCCCCCCCTCGGGGAGGACGTCGGTCTTTCCTCACGCGGTCGGCCTCTCGGCGGGTGACGGACTAATCCCCGGTCACGTCACCCGCGGCCTCGGCTAGGGCGGCATTGCACGCAGGTACTCCCGCCTGCGTCGCCCCAGTCGCCGACGGCGGGTCGCATCATCGAGGCTGTGCTCCTCGCGCTCGCGACCCGCCGCCTCCTTCTGCGAGATAACTGCCTCGCAGAAGGCTGCGACCGCGTCCCAATTCCTGATGCTGCCGAGCATCTCCCTAGCGATGGTCGGCAGCGTCAGGTCTGCACCGATGATTGCGACGAGTTCACGACGCGGCTCTGCCCAAGCGGCACAGACCTCGAGCGTGTGCTGCGCCGTGTCTTCGTCGCAATCGCAGTGGTGGCAGGACGGAGTTCTCTCCCTCCTAGCGACCCTGTACAGGTACTTGCCGAAGCATCCATGCCCCGTCAAGACCTGCACGAGTCGGAAGGAGAGCACCCCGTGCCGCCTTTCTAACCACTGCATCAGCACCGGCCGGAAGGCCTCCACGGTCCAAACACCGTATCGAGGCCTCTCCAGCCGGTCTGCCCAACGGGCGATGACGTCCCGGCGGGCGTCGACGCGCCAGGCGGTGAGCTCCTTCAAGGAAACAACACCACCCCCCCCGCGCACCCCCGACACCCGCCGATACAAGTCGGCGAGCATTTCCGCCTCCAGGTCCCACGGGGGAGTCCCGGCCAATAGGCACGCCGCCTCCGTCGCCACCGTGCGGTACCCGCGGATGATCCTGACCGCCATGACCTTCTGTGGACGCCACAGAAGGGCCCTAAGTCGGGCGGTCATGGATCCCGCCCACACCGGTGCGCCGTACAGGGCCATCGACCGGATGACCCCCGCGTACAGCTGTCGACATGCCGCGCTCGGTCCGCCCACATTCGGCATCAGCCATTGTAGGGCGGACGCCACGCCGACGAGCCGCGGGACGAGCCTGCGGAAATGCTCCCGAAACCACCATCGCCCGTCGAGCACCAGGCCCAAGTACTTCATATGGGCCTGGATGCTGATCCCAACCGAATTGACGGTGATCGAGACGCCGATGGGAGGGTCCATACGGGGCCCATGGAACAAGAGGGCCTCCGTCTTGTCCAGGGCCACCCTCAACCCCAGCGCCTCGATCCGCCTGACGATCTCTTCGGTGCCTGAGGTCGCCAGGCTTACCGCCTCTTGTAGCGTCCCACCGCGGGCTGTGACGAGCGTGTCGTCGGCGTAACAAATCACGCCCAGCCCGCGTGGGAGGCTCCCCCGCAACGCCCAGTCGTAGCCGATGTTCCACAGGGTGGGTCCGAGGACCGACCCCTGTGGAACACCGCACGTCATGGGCGTTCGCACAACGTCCCCTACTCGGTTGGCGTAGAGGACGCTGCGCTCCTCTAAATAGTCTGCCACCAGCCGCCTCAGGTAAGCTGGCACTCCGTGGTAACGGAGCGCCTCCCTGACGCAGCTGAATGGCAGACTATTGAATGCGTTGGCGATGTCTAGGGACACCACCAACAGCACTCCCCCGCCGGTGACGGCCTCAGTCGCCACGGCCCTTAGGCGCAACAGGGCCTCGATCGTCGAACGACCTCTCCTAAACCCAAACTGGGCGTCCGACAGATCGGGCCCCGTGCCGACAAGGTGCCGCTCGATGCGGGCAGCTACTATCCTCTCCAGTAGCTTGCCCATATCATCGAGCAGCACGATAGGCCTGTAGGCCGATGGCGACTCCGGAGGCCGTCCCGGCTTCGGCAGGAGAACCAGCCTCCCCTCCTTCCAACACCCAGGGAACCGCCCGGACGCTAAACACGCGTCGAACAGCTCCCTGAGGCGGGGACCCAGATGGTCGAGGACCAGGGCCAACACACGGTTTGGAATACCGTCGGGCCCGGGGGCGGTGGATTTACCGCGCATGCGCGCCACCGACGCCCTCATCTCCGGTTCCGTGATGAGCGGAACACTGCCACCATCGCCCTCCCGATCATTGTCTGGCGGCGCCATGACCGGGGGCGTGTGTTCCGCCCGTCGTGGGAACAGGTCCTCGACGACCCGGGTAAGGAGGCTGGGTTGGAGAGTCTCGGTGAGGGGCGGGCCCCGTGCGCGGAGCTTACTCAGCGCCGCACCATAGGGGCGACCCCAGGGGTCACGGTCGAGACTCTCCAGCATCTCCCGCCGACTGGCGTCCTTGGCGGAACGGACGGCCAGCCTGAAGGCCGACCGCGCATTGCGGTAGCCCTCGTAAAGCTGGCCCTCCAGTTCCGCGCTGCGATTGCGCCGCCGGCTGCGGGTGTAGGCCCTCCGGGCGCGAATACACGCGGCCCGGAGATCTGCCAGCTCCCGGGACCACCAGTGGACAGCCCTCCTCGGGGGCAGACGCCGTACCCGGGGCATGGCCGCATCGCAGATCTGCGTCAACGCACTGCGGATGCGGCCAGCCTCGGCGTCCACCCCGTCCAACTGGTTGGCAGAGGACAGCCACGAGTGAACGATGGCTGCCTCCGCCAGCAGGTCCCGGTCTAGGCGACCCACAGCCCATCGCGGGAACGCAGGACGCCCTACCGCCCCCCTGTGACCCCTGCCGGGCGCCGGGATTGTCAGGGAGACCTCCATCCGGATATACCGGTGGTCCGACAAGGTCTCAACCTCCTCCTCGACGCACCAGCTCCCCACGCGTGCAGCGACCTCAGGGCTAGCGAACGAAAGGTCCACTATCGACCTGCCCTGAGGTCGCACGCACGTATGCACCGAGCCTCTGTTCAGCAAACAGAGGCCCAGTGCCGCCGCCCAATCCTCGACCGCCCGTCCTCGGTCGTCCGTACGGGAGGACCCCCACGCCACGGACTTGGCGTTGAAGTCCCCCAATACGATCACCTGGCGCGGTGCCAATCGCCGTAACGAGGCTCCCAAGATGGTAAGGGAGACCCCGAAATCAGCCGCTCTCCAGGCAGGGGAGAGATATACTCCGAGGAGCGTAATCTCTCCCCAGTCCGCCGCGACGTATCCGACGCCCCTGTCCCTAAGGATCAGAGGCGACGAAGGCCACGACGTGGAGGCGATGATTGCCACGGTACCGTCGGTGCTGCCCAGCCAATTTGGCCGGTCGGGCACCGCGTACGGCTCCGCGGCTACGGCTACTCCTATCAACCACTCCGCCATGGCTTGCAGGAAAACGTCCTGCGCACCGGCGGAGTGGTTGAGATTGGCTTGGAGGAGACGGATGGATACGGGGTCCATTAACGGTCCGTATCCATCGTCACCTCCTCCGCGCTAACGGGCGATCGGGTCGCGCTCGGAGCGGGGGTTGGCCCGGTCGATGGGCCGCCCCGCCCCTTTGGGGCCGATGCCGGGGGTCTGCAGTCCCCAGAGCCCATGCGATGTTTGGCAGGCCTATTGCCTGCCGCACACGCGGGGCAGTGGGGCACCGCAGAGCACGATGCCGCCTGGTGTCCGGTCAGACCGCAACGGAAACATAGCCCGCTGCAGTCAAAGCAGTTTTTGCATGTCGGTCGGGTATGCCCGACCGCCATGCATTTATAACACCTCGCGGGCCGGGGCTCTAGCACGGTTACCCGCGCCGAGCTCCAGCCCACGAGGAGTCTGCCTGAGTCGGCCAATTGCTTGACCGACTCCACCGGACACTGCACCCAGGCAGCACCGACGCCGCCTGGACCAGGGCGGATGGTGCCAATCCGGACGGTGTCTGAGGCACATCCGGTACGCGCCATAATGGCCTCTCGGACGTCCTCCACCGTCACGGAATCGTCCAAGCCCGTCAGGCGCATCTCTGCGCACTTGACAGGCCTGGCGATTCGGACACCATCCTCTGGCCCGAACAGCCCCCGCAGCTTCGAAGCCACACTATCGGCCGTCTTCGCGCCCTCGGCCCCAGGGAACTCGAGAATTCGAGCCCCTGTCCGGGCCTTGCGGGTCCTAGCCTCGACGCCTCCGATGTCGGAGACGTCCAGCTCCCGCCGGGCGCGTTTTAGGACGGCCTCATAGTTGAGGCCCCTCTCAGCCGCCTCAGGCAGCACGGTGATGACCACCGCGGCCGTCTTCGGCGACTTGAGGCCCCTGCGCGACCTTTTCCCCTTTCTGCCGTCTCCCGCCTGGGGAGCGGCGGCCACGGCGGCACCCTTGGCCGCCGCTCTCCGCTTCTGGCCGCGTGCCTTCCTGCTCCGCTCAGCCACCTGCCAGCCCTGTTCGAGCCTGGCAGCAGCGCTGAGCGCAGCAGGAGCGGTCGCGGGTGCACTGGCCGGCGCCTGCGGTGTAGCCGCTGGCGCCGGCCGCGGCCCGGCCTTGGCGGGAGCCGGCACCTTGCCGGCCTTCTTGGCCCCCTTGGGCCCAGCGGCGGCCGCAGCGTAGCTCACCACGCGGCCACCCTGACAGGGCAGCGGGGTGGGGGCCAACGCTTGCGGCCGCCTCGCTCTATCCGTGGCGAGCGGCGGCCGGAGGGGTGGCTCGGGCGGAAGGCGATCCACCAAGGCCTTGATGCGCGCATCCAGCATAAGCTCAAGCTTAGCAAAGATGACGCGCATCGACCCCTCCGGCACGCCGTGCACCACGGGCAGCGGCTCTGCCTCCTTTCGGGGCCCGCCGCGCTTCTTGGCGGCGCCAACGGCCGGCGCGGTGGGCGTAACCGGCGCGGCAGGCACCACAGGCGCAGGCGGCGCCACGGGCGCAGTCGACGGGCCCGCCCTCTCCGGCGCAGCCCGTTTCGGCGGCGAGGCCGGCGTCGGCGGTGCGGCTGGCACTAAAAGTGCGACTTGAGACCGCAGGTCAGCCACGTCTTTGGCCAACCCGCGGTTCTCCTTCCGCACCGCCGACAGCTCCGACTCGAGCTTCCGGTTGCGCTCCCGCAGGCCGGAAACCTCCTTACTGAGGCGGGCATTCGCGGCCTGGAGGGCCGCAACCTCCCCGCTCTGGCAGGCCGGACCTGGGGTCCCCGGCCTCGCCGCCACCGCCGATCCCCTACCCCTGCGCCCACGGCGCATGGTCGAGACCTTGGGAGGAGGCACGATGAAACTCCCCTCCGAGTCGGAGCTTGAGCCACCACCCTTTTGCAGGGGGCGCTTCCGGACGCTCGGGGGGAGGGCCTCCTCCCTAATAGTTGCGGCACGCTATGATGGCCGTTTTGACATATTACAATAGTGATGAGAAATGTCGATTTATTCTCGAGAAAAAAATTTAGGTGCGAAATCTATAAGTTTTTATTGCAAGTAGTACCCGATTAAAAAGGTTAAATAAAACAAAAATATAAATGCTTACTTAATATATTTGAACGATCTGAATATTGGAATGAAAATAAATATATGTACCTACATACTTTATATGCAGACAAGAAACAAATTAATAGAAAAAGAGACCAAAAAAAAAGATGCCACAAAAGGCTATTTTTAATCAGATTCGTCCATACTGCTATTTTCACTGTCGTCATTGCTATCACCACCTACATTAATTATAAGTTCGTTTTCTAAAATATTATCTATGTTCACATCTCTTTCAAAATCTTCCCTTTCTCTGCGACCGTTCGGCCATATTGACGAAATCCACAACAAAAGGCATAAACAGAGTCCAAATTAACGAGCAAGGATTAACAGTACTGCAGTATCAATATGTGAAATCCAAAGCCAGGTCAAAACTATATCACAATCACAGTGCACTCACAGTTTGTACTTTTCGAAGCAATGTCAAGTCGATACTGCTTTGTTTTCCATAGAGCATTGACGCGAGATTGCCGGAGGTAGTAGTTGTGTGGCCAGCGATCCAATGTGACGACGTATCAAATTTCATACATAAATAAATAAGTACACCAATAATTATAATCTTATGAAAATAAAAAATAAATGTTCGCGGGACCCTAATATATGTAGTTTAAAAATCAATGTAATAAATAAATTTTGTGTCCTAAAATAATGATTCGATAAATTTTATGAGTAACTGCACGTCACTATTGACAATAAAGAACAGCAATTTGCTCCTTCAAATGTAATTACTATAAATACGAAACATCTTGAGTGGACAAACGTCAAAACGGCCATCATAGCGTGCCGGTAGTATAGTCAGACAGGATGCTATAGGGTCTCGTTTCGAGTTTTCCTTCTCTTACATAGTTGTTGCGTATGTTATATGCGTATTATATCCCTTAGTCGTCTTTTACAACGTCCATGGTCAAGATAGGGAGTGGTGAAGTATTACCATAAGAAAATAGGAGTGATAATACATTTTATTCTTAATCCGTCACCATAAGGAGATTGTACTGAATTATACTGTACGTGGGGTGACGGCGTAAGAATACAATTTACCGCCACCTATCTTGCCAGTGGGTGTCGTATAAGACGACTAAGGGATTATATTATCTGCAAATAACATGCAGGAGAAGAAAATCTCGAAATAAAACCCCAGACCAACCCGTCTTACTAGCGTGTTATGATAGGTCAATTTTCCTCGCACTGTGAAGGAGATCCGAGCTCAGCAGTGGGACGTATATGAGCCGAGATGAAGAGGATTATAAATAATTAACGTGATAATTATTTACAGATAAAAATTTGGTTTCAAAATCGTCGAGCTAGAGAAAGAAGAGAGAAATGCACCAATATAACTCCGCCTTTAGCCGTGACGTTACCTTCAACTGCGAACGCACAGGTGTCTTGGATACCTTCAAATTGTTCCTGGACTAAAACAAGAGATGAAACGTGTAGGGAACCTATGAGTTTTAACTTTGTAATGAAAAATGAAAATACAGGCCTGGACATAAATTCAATATGTGAACCAAACATGAATCTAAGCGAAAGTTCAATTAGTGAAACCACAGATGAAGAGAGGTCTGATTTACCATTAGATATTGAAACTATTGAAGATTAAAATTAGTAAATTCCGTTATCACCAAAATATAAATTTAAAGTAACACCTAAAACAACTGAATCGGTGTCGCACTCTTATTCCGGATACGGACTGACATTGTGGCCTTTCTATACAAATACCTCACTTCGATATAACGATGGTCGATTTGGCACCGCTGAAGGGACTGCAGCACTGCCCGAGTTTCGACTGAATCAAAGGCTTTCTCATAGTCCACTAACGCTATACACAGAGGCTGATTATACTCCTCGGTCTTCTGGATAATCTGCCGAAGCGTGAGGATATGGTCTATGGTGCTATAAAACATTAAGAGCGTTATCGGTAATCGGCACTTCTCGCATTTTTGGTTTTTTGCTACGGTCCGATATCGACGCACACTAATGCACTACACACACGCGAGTTCATAGAATGACCAGTCTTTAGCCTTGGCGCTTATAATAATCAATCTCTAATATATTCTTCGAAGAAGTAGATTTTCAAAAATCAACATGATGTAAATTTTAAAATTTTTAATTAAAAACCAAATCTCATAACAGTAAAACGGTTAAAATTGTATTTTTAATATGCAAAGTACAGGAAATAGTAAAATATAGGCACAGAGTATAACTTACAAGGAGACCCTCAGACGTGTGGGTCGGGGATTTCCATGATTTTTGGTGGGGTGGTAGAGGCGGCACGAGGGTATCACAACTACCAAATATTAGGGTCAATTGGGCCCTCGTTAAAAAGATTTTAAGGGTCAAAGTTGGATGGGTAATTTATGTACTAGAAAAATTCAAAGTCGAATCGCCAACAAGCGGTAATCTCGTGGTAACGTGCTCGCCGGCGGGAACTCTGGTCTCGGGTTCGAGAGTCGACAACTTATTTTTTTAAATTATCACATTATTGTGTAATAATTTAAAAAAAATAAAAAAACCCCAATCGACGTCCCTATCCCGGGACGTCGGTCGCCGTCACACGGTCAGGCTCTCTGCGGGTGACACACTAAAGTCCCCGGTCCGGTCACCCGCGGACTCGCCTAAGGCGGCGTGAGGCGCGGATACTCGTATCTGCGCCGCCCGAGTCGCCGGTGGCGGAACGTGTGACCAAAGATTGATCACACACGAGCCGGCTTCTCCTTTCGTGAGATGACAGCCTCACAGAAGGCGGTGACCGCGTTCCAGTTCCTGATGCTGCTGAGCATCTCCCTAGTGATGGTCGGCAGGGTCCGATCGGCACCGGTGATTGCAACGAGTTCACGGCGCTGCTCTGCCCACGAGGCACACACCTCGAGCCTGTGCTGCACCGTGCTCACGTCGCAATAGCAGTGGTGACAGGATGGTGTGCTCTCCCTCCTAACGAGCTTGCGCAAGTACTTGGATATAGTGACCCATCAATACCTGCACCAGTCGGAAGGAATGTACCCCGTGCTGCCGACCCAACCACCCCATCAGCACCAGCTGAAAGGACTCGACGGTCCTGATACCGTATTGAGGCTTCTCCAGTCCGATTGCCCAACGAGCAATGGCGTCTCGGCGGGCGTCGACCCGCCAGGCGGCAATCACCTTGATTGGGGCTATATGTGGCTCGCGTCTCTGATACTCGCAGGTAAAGCTCGGCGAGTACCTCCGCCTGCAGGTCCCACCGGAGAGTTCCAGCCAAGAGGCACGCTGCCTCCGTGGCTGCCGTGCAGTAGTCGAGTATGGCCCTAGTCGCCATGGCCATGGATGTCTAACAAGTCCAGTCAGAGATTTAAATCTACCCACTACAGAAATTAGTTATTAAATTTTGATCCACATTTTGCTACATATTTATTGCTAGTACAAGAAGAAAATGATTCTCTATGAAAAAATTATATTGTGTATGGTTAGTAATTACTAAACATTAAATTTGAGTTAGCTGATAATCTTCAGAAGATGAGGCTGCATAAATGTTCCGTTCGGATTTTTGATGTGAAATATCTATAGGCGGGGTGAACCAGATCGTCGCGTGGCATTAAAAGCGGCGTTAACGCCACGCTTTGCGGTAACGACTTCAAAATAATTTTGATGTTTCACGTCTGCCAGGCGTCCTGAGTGACGGCTCACTTCTCTTTTCGTTTACTCTTTTGAAACTATAAGTACCTTACAGTTTTGTCGTGTGTTCTCAAAGTCCGACTTTACACCACCTGCATACGGCCTATCATGACCTATGCCAGCGTGATGTTCGCGCACGTAAAGCCACACAGGATCCACAGGCTACAGACACTACAAAATCGTTTCATGCGCCGAGCTACGGGAGCACCGTGGTTCATACGAAACGTCGATCTCCACATCGACCTCGAACTGCCGACCATCAAGCAGTTTATGAAACGGTGCTCTCAGAGCTACTTTGACTCTGCCATGACACACCCCAACCAACTAGTGGTTGGGGCGGCTTCCTATAGACCCTCCAAAATCTCATCCATCCGACGTCCTCGACGAAGAGGACGACAATATCACACTCGCTCAACAAAGAGCCTACACGGCCCGCGAGGCCTTAACAAATAAATATCCGCGGTTCCACCCTCGCCGTCAAGGTGCGAAACCGCGCCGCGCAAAAGTCACGACTAAAAACGTGGGCACGCCCACTTTGCCTCCAGCGACGCCCCAAGCCGAGGTCCGTTCCCCACAGGGGGAGCCCTTGGGCTATGTCGCTTAGCATACTTTTCTCCGGGTTGAGAGCCCTCGGCGCTCACCCATAGTCCGCGTCAAGCTGTCAAGGCCATCTGCGGCCAACAGCTGTACACACACAAAAAAAAAATCGTGTGTTCTCTTTTTCCTTGCCTTGTAACCGATTTTGTTCCCAAGATACAATCTGCTTTTTCGACCCATCACCTAAAACGTAAAAAGATTCTATATTATTCTTTACTAGCAACCCGCCCTCGCTTCGCTTCGGTTATAGGTTATAGTCGTTTTACCCGCGTAGTTCCCGTTCCCGTGGGAATACCGGGATAAAATATAGCCTAGTTTACGCCCTGATATTATAGCTTTCCATTGGTGAAAGAATTTTTGAAATCGGTCCAGCCGTTTTGAAGATTACCCGGAACAAACAGACAGACAGACAAAAATTTTTTAATTGCTATTTTAGGCATGGGTGTCATGCAAATAACCGTGTGAGCATGAAAAAAGCCTATTATTTTGACATTACAAACAGACACTCCAATTTTATTTATTGGTATAGATAGAGATCGCATGAAAGTAATTAAAAGAATTAGGTAGTAATAAATACTTACGAATCAAAACCGATCAGTCGCAGTATACGCTTAAGTTCGTATTGTCGTCTTTTACGCTGTGAGCGGAGAGCTCAAGCGACGTGACCCTGCTCCGTTGAGCGCCAAGGCGCGACTGGCTTACGAACTTTTTTTTTTTTTTTTTTTTTGTGTACAGCTGTTGGCCGCAGATGGCCTTGACAGCTTGACGCGGACTATGGGTGAGCGCTGAGGGCTCTCAACCCGGAGAAAAGTATGCTAAGCGACATCGCCCAAGGGCTCCCCCTGTGGGGAACGGACCTCGGCTTGGGGCGTCGCTGGAGGCAAAGTGGGCGTGCCCACGTTTTTAGTAGTGACTTTTGCGCGGCGCGGTTTCGCACCTCGACGGCGAGGGCGGAACCGCGGATATTTATTTGTTAAGGCCTCGCGGGCCGTGTAGGCTCTTTGTTGAGCGAGTGTGATATTGTCGTCCTCTTCGTCGAGGACGTGACGAGGACGTCGGATGGAGGAGATTTTGGAGGGTCTATAGGAAGCCGCCCCAACCACTAGTTGGTTGGGGTGTGTCATAGCAGAGTCAAAGTAGCTCTGAGAGCACCGTTTCATAAACTGCTTGATGGTCGGCAGTTCGAGGTCGATGTGGAGATCGACGTTTCGTATGAACCACGGTGCTCCCGTAGCTCGGCGCATGAAACGATTTTGAAGTGTCTGTAGCCTGTGGATCCTGTGTGGCTTAACATGCGCGAACACCACGCTGGCATAGGTCATGATAGGCCGTATGCAGGTGGTGTATAGTCGGATTTTGCTACTCAGGGGCATACGCGACCTAGAGTTGAGTAGACAGTGGAGACGGCCCATCACAAAGGCTGCCCGTGCGCGGACTTGCTTTATGTGAGGGGCGAAGCTGAGTCGATCGTCAAGGGTCACACCCAAGTATTTGGCCTGCCTGGTCCAAGTGACCGGCTTGTTGAAAATTTTAAGGGAGGGAATGCTGTCAATAGAGTAGGAACGGGCAGTTCGTCTAGTGAACATGACCGCCTGACTCTTCTCGGGGTTGATTTCTAATCTCCATTTCCTAAACCAATTGGCTAGGGCGGTAACCGCTGTTTGGAGAGTCTTGGCTACTGTTGTCGGGGATCTACCAGCACAAAAGAGTGCGGTGTCATCAGCGTAAAGCGCTTTATGTACCCGGATGAATTTGGGCATATCGCTAGTGTATAGCGTGAAGAGAAATGGGGAGAGGACCGACCCCTGAGGGACGCCGGCCTTGATAGGGGGCCTTGATGGCTTACGAACAATTATGCCGTTCAATTTATAGTAATATTTAAAATTTAATTACGAGGGTGACTATTCGTATTTCAATTTGGTTTTTTTTTTTACTGCTTCTACAATAGTCGAACAAATAGTGGATATTTTTTTAAATATTCCAAGGTTAGTATTATTCACAAAATTAAATGTTTTACAGGAGCCATTTTCGTCAAATTAATCTTAAGGAAATATTTTTTTTTTTTTTTTTTTTTAGTTTTAAAAGGAAGAAATCTTGAATTTCATTTTATACATACCCAAGAACAGTAATTGGCCTAACATCTACAATTTTTTTCGAGCTGCCACGACTTATCGTTTATTCGTACCTGAACTTCAAAACTCAGCGTTTTCGTAAAATCTCATTAACTTAAGTTCAAAATACCCTTGCCTTTTAATAAAATAGTTACAATATTGAGTTATAATTCTGTACAAGCACAATATAAAGATGTGTTTAATGTAGTGGTTATATAAATTTTTAGTAAGCTATTATGATGAACGAGTAACCAGTCCTCAAAAAACCACATTTTTGGGTTTACGGCCGCTTATTACCGATAATTATTTTTATTTGCATAGGTGTTACAAAAAAATTAAATGCTATTGGTGATGCGGTACGGGCATGTCTGTAAGTAAAATACAGAATATGAATGGATCAATGACACGTACCTGGTAATAATTAGAAGGATTATTTATATACACTAAACACTTAATCGTAGTCTAGTGAATTGCACTATACTTATTTGTGAAATATCATTAGAAATTTGGATTAAATTTTAAAATAACTATGACTGCATTATTTCCTTTTTATGTAATTAAAAATAAGTTGTTTACATCGTTTAACGAAAGATTGCAGGACTATTGAAAACTGAATGAATTTCGATGAAATATGGAGCTACGCATTGGCCTTCTTTTAACCTGGGCAGCGCTTGGCTGTCCAGGTTAAAAGGTACCAGTCAATGTTCCGTCAACAAAGGAATTGTTATTGAGCTAAACAGTGAATATAAAAGGCGATCTTCTGCATTACTTAAATTATGTTACAGTTAGAAATTAGTATTCTATTTTTATAAAGACTTTCTTTCAGATCTTAAACCGTTTTATAGTTTTATCATGTGGAAATCGTGGTGATATCGGCATCGATCACCAAGCACTGGGACTACCCATTCCGCCAAGTGGTCATAATGTTAGGCAAGAGCCGGCTGTCCCCTTTCCTGGTTATTTATATACCTTTTTTGCTTGTCTGGAGACACCCTGTTCATTTCGTCTAGAGCAACGGTAGGGCGGCAATAAACAAGTGTTGCCGAGGCATCGCCTTCACGCAGTCCGTCAGTCTGCGGGTGGCGAAATAATTCTTGGACCGTTCACCAGTGATCTAAGCAGCGTTAAGCGAGCGTTAGCGTGCAAATTCTCCTCTCTGATCCGCTACGTTTCACAGACGACAACTGCGTCCCAGTTGTAGACGCTGTCGAGCATCGCCTTAGCCATGGTCGGCACCAATAGTTATGAAGAGTTTACGACGCAGCTCTGCCCAGGCCACCCAGACCTCGAACGTGTGAACACCGTGTCTGTTAAGGCTTTAAGTCGTTCCTCAACGTTCTGCCGTCCTAAGCCAATCCGATTCCCTTATTTAAACACGCCAACATTCACACTGACCGTGGCGCCACCTAGATAAAACGAGTACCGATTCAACGCGGCGCGCAGCTGGTCACAAAAAATTCTGTGTGTGAAAATTATCAAGAAAATCGAGTCAAACTGATGCGTGAGTACCTTTGAATCCTACCTAATTCCAGACTAAAGCTGAAACATTAAAATAGTGGTCCTTTTCGAGCGCGAATACCTAGGATTTATAGTAAATATTAATTGTAAACTATCTAGCAAATTTGCATCATAATCCGACCAATTTAAGTTGGACGGCATTTCTTAGAGTATTGTACGGATTCATAGATCACCAACTATACATTATAACATTTTTATACCCACATATTATTTACGTATATACAGTAAAAGAATTTTATTGTAAAATTATATTTAAACTAATCCTTTTGTTCGTTAACAAAAGAAAATAAGCATAATTTACACACAAAATTAACGAATAATAGAATAATTCACCTATAAATTAATACTAATTACATAAATTATTATTTATATCATTACATACTTCATTTTAGTTACTTTTATTTAAACGTAATTCTATAATAATGGAAGAAAGAAAACTTAAGAGGCTGAAGTCTCAACGCGAATATGTATGCCGAGCTATACAAATCCTTTACGACTTATCTCAACAAATGGTTCAAGATCGTTCAAAGGTATCAGCATTTAATACGCGAATACATTCAATTCGTGAGGAATTTATCAATCTTTCAGAACAAATACATACAATACAATTAAAGTTAAAACCTGATGAAGACATAAATCATTCTGCACTCTATGCGTTTGACGAATTATATTATGCCGTTATAAGCGCCGCTGACGAGTTATCAGCCCCACATAACGCTAACACTTCACTAAAAGGGGTAGACAGGTTAACAGGTAATGTTCGGCTACCTAAGCTTGAATTACCTCGATTCCCGGGTCGAATAGAAGACTATCAAACATTTTTTGATACATTTAGTGCTTTGGTACATGAAAACGACTCGATTTCGAATATCTAAAAATTCCATTATCTCATCTCGTGTTTATCGGGGAACGCGTTAACATTAGTGAAGGGCTTACCAGTCACTGCGGATAATTATAAGGTCGCTTTTGATGCTCTAATTGAGCGATATCAAAATAAACGAATATTAGCAATTACTTATTTAGAAAAAATTCTTAATTATCCTAATTTAAATACCCTTTAAATTTACCCTTTCAAGAATTGCAAGAATTTACAAATACGCTTTTTGAATCTACTCAAGCGCTTCAGGCTATTAATATAAACAATTTAGGTGAATTTATATTATTTTATTTAGCATCTCGATCCTTGGACGTCGATACTCGCAAACAGTTCGAAAGCCAGAACGGTTCCCAAATACCCACCTCTGCCGAATTGTTAACATTTCTTCAAGATTATGTAAAGATCTTAGAAAGTACGCAATTATCATCGAACTCCAGCTCATGCCAGCTGGTCGGCCAAAATATTTCTACCAGTAAAGTGAACGCGAAAAATCTACCGGCAACTAACTGGCAAACTAGCGGCAGATTAAAACGCTCATCACACGTTACCGAATCTAGCCCGGCAGCATTCAAATGTTTATGTTGCGGCAATATGCACACAATATACATATAAGTGTCCTACCTTTCACGCGTTCGATTCCCGTGCTAGACTAAATTTCATTAAAACCAAAACAGTTTGTACTAATTGTTTGCGTTCCAACCATGTCATCGAACAGTGTAAATCAAAAACCACTTGTTCAGCATGTGGATTACGTCATCATACCTTGCTTCACATTGATGCAACTCGGAACGTGAACGATATCGTCCAAGCTAGTACAAGTGCACACGTCGGTTCCAGTCAGCGTATGGTGTTGTTACGTACATGTAAGCTACGCGTGTATAACACTGCTAATAACACATATCAAGTTGTGCGAGCTCTTATCGATAGCGGTGCGCAGGATTCATTTATAACATCAGTATGCGCTCGGAAACTAGGCCTTAAGCTTCATCGTTGCAACTTTATTGTAGCTGGACTAGGCAAAAATACCGTATTACAAGTTAGAGGTTTTACTGAATGTGTTCTGCGTCCTCTTGCTTCAGAGACTCCGCAATATACAATAAAACCGATAGTCTTAGATCAAATAACGACACATATGCCTAACGTTCAAGTGCCGTCAGTCGTCCGGAATTCTTGTCAACATTTAGTTCTTGGAGACCACGACTACGATAGGCCTGGACCGATCGATTTATTAATCGGTGCTGAGTTGTTTCATGAGATCTACGACTGTCAACGCATTCAGCTAGGTCGCGGTTTACCTACCGCCCTACATAGCATATTCGGTTGGATACTTACTGGTACGATGAACAGGTGAAAAGGCAAGGATAACGTTACTCGCGTTGTGATTGTAAAAACATCTAAGGGCTTACTGGTAAGACCTACGGTAAAGATTTGTCCTCTACCTATCTATGAAACAAATTAATTACATTAAATTTATATTAACCTTTTCAAAATATAAATTAATTTACTTTCTCTCATATAATTACTTAATTTTTAACTTTTTTTTTACACTCTTATAATATAATTTTAACAACACATTAAACAAACTAATCTTATACTCATCTAACGAATATCTACAATCTAACTAACAATCATAAAATCTATGAATCTGTATCTATACTCTAATGCTTTAGGGTTACGAACCCGCGATTTAACTTTGAAATCCACGTTGATTTCATGTAGGGGGATATGTTAAGGCTTTAAGTCGTTCCTGAACGTTCTGCCGTCCTAAGCCAATCCGATTCCCTTATTTAAACACGCCAACATTCACACTGACCGTGGCGCCACCTAGACCTAACGAGTACCGATTCAACGCGGCGCGCAGCCGGTCACAAAATTCTGTGTGTGAAAATTATCAAGAAAATCGAGCCAATACTGATGCGTGAGTACCTTTGAATCCTACCTAATTCCAGACTAAAGCTGAAACAGTGTCGTTGTTGTAATCACAGTAGTGGCGATGGCGGGATGCTATACTCTCCCTCCTCACAACTGTGTGCAGGTACTTGCCGAAACAATATGCCCCGTCAAGTTGGATTATTTGATTTTTTTTTAAATT
Organism: Lymantria dispar; assembly: GCA_032191425.1. Classification (NCBI taxonomy): domain Eukaryota; kingdom Metazoa; phylum Arthropoda; class Insecta; order Lepidoptera; family Erebidae; genus Lymantria; species Lymantria dispar. Next base: position 16,824,316 of record CM063459.1, read on the forward strand.
ATTAAACATAAGCATTTATGAAACAGATAGCTTTCAGACTACACATACTACTATCTACTACTAAAGATACTACTATATACCTACTACCGTTACATCTAGTTATATACATACATATAAGTATATCTGAGCACTGCATTAACCATCCTTATTATGGTGCAGCGAGGGAAGAACCATGTGTAAAAAAGGGTGATTCTAGACTACACGAAGAAACATAAGTATCAATTTAATATTCATTTTTAAATTGCCTACATAAATTTAAAGTAGAAATGCCTATTATACACGTAGGTATGGAGCAAAATAACGCACCACTGAGAATATTTTATTACAAAAAATCAGGCGCTAAGAAATAAATCATTCATACATCAGTCTATTGACTTTCTCTGTTAGAAAAGACTTTCTCGAGGGGGAATAATATAATAATTAACACGCGGGTTGACAATCACAGTTGGTGCCGTAAATATAGTAGAAGTGCTATTGCTAATCACAGTTGCTGCTTATTCTCTTGCGGATTTTTGAGCCGATTTTTACGACTCCTACACGAAAGTAAGGCGTCATTATAAATTGTATTTGTCACCCGTCATCACACACAGAGATTAACTAAAAAAAATCGTTTAACGGTAATATCTATCCTCAATGACTATTATAAATATTTGTACCTACTAACATGGACTATTATATACACCAGACTTACTAACATAAACCGGCAAATATGGGCTAAGACTTTATAATAATAATTATTATAGCAAAAAAAAATGTAATTAAAGTGAGTGTAACTGTCATATGCGGTTGGAGTAATCACAAAATTAGTTCATAATATTGTTATAGTTTAATTAGTCCTGGGACACGGTCGCAGCCTTCTGCGAGGCAGTAGTCTCGCGGAAGGAGGCGGCGGATCGCCTGCGCGAGGAGCGCAGCCTCGATGAGGCGATCCGCCGCCGGCTACTGGGGCGACGTAGGCGCGAATACCTGCGCCTCTTGCCGCCCTAACCGCGGCCGCGGGTGACGTGACCGGGGATTAGTCCGTCACCCGCCGAGAGGCCGACCGCGTGAGGAAAGAAAGGAAGATGGGAGGCTACTCCAAATAGGGGGTATTCCGTCGGGCCGACCACTGACGTCAAGTCGCCCTGCTCCGGTGGTCGGCCCAACGACGAAGGCGACGTGCATCGTGGGTGTGCGTGCTTATGCCCCTCTGTCGCTCCGGACGGAGTGGTGCGAGGAGCACGCCGACCGCAACCCACCACAAAAACAAAAATACTTTATTTAGTCAAATCTCTACTACGCTGACATTGTTATCGAAAAATAAATAGGTAAACTACGTAATTACAATTATCATGTCATATTATTATGAATACAATCATTGTTGTAATTTTGATTAAATACTTCAGTGAGATCGTGAGCTGTATAACTTATTACGCCCAGTTAAAAATAAACGCTTATAACATTTAAAGAAAGCCAACTATGAAATCTGTTGATGGGCGAACCATTATAAAAGTAAGGGCGGATCCATCGTTTCGAGTTGGAGGGGACTGTGTATCAGGATTACTATCTATATATCAATACGTGAAGCAAAAACTTTGTACCCCTTTTTACGAAAATTACGTGGATGGACAAGTATGAAATTTGGCATAGTTGAAGTATATAAAGAGAAGTGCATAAAATTGAAATTTCATATAATAATGGATTAGAAACATATTAAATTAATTAAAAAAGGCATTACGCACACTACACACAAACACGTTTGCGTGAGTGTGTTGCGTAGCAACGCTTTTACACTTTTGTATACGGTTAAAATCACTGGTCGAACTGAATGTCAAACAATCATAATTATGATGACAATGTCTAATAGAGATTTGTGTATATTAGTTATTAGTGAAATACAGCTCGCACAATTTACAATTATACATAAATACAATTAAAGAAAATTGTGTATGAAAAAAATTTATTAAAATTGATTATGGCCGAATTTCGACCACACGGCGACCACTAGTTGGTTTAATTATGCTTCATTTCAGCTCATATATGTACCACTGTTGGGCTTGAGGCCTCTCTATAATAGTAGGGCAATTGACCTTATTATATCACGCAGTTTGGTATAGGGTTTTGTTTTGAGTTTTCCTTCTCTTGAATAGATGTCGTATGCATATTATATCCCTTAGTCGTCTTTTATGACATCCACGGGAAAGATAGGGAGTGGTGAATTGTATTCTTATTCTGTTACCACAAGGACAATTCTACTTATATTTTGCAAAAACAATGTAAAAGTAATTAATTCAGACGCTCTGTGAGATCCGTGACTTTCTTCGTCTTTAGATTGTTTTGTGACAGTCCCTGGTTTTAGAGAGTATGTCTATAACCTGGTCGTGGACCATGGTTTTAGAGACTATATGTATAAATATGGGCGTTATTGTAGAACAACTTATTAAATAAAGCCAGCTGTTCCACAGTTGTTGAAGCCACATCAAGTCCAGTTAATGACAGTATAATAGTGCCACGAAAACAATGTGAGCGTTATGAAGAGCTACGGTAAAGAAATGCCAACCGTCATCATCATCACAGTTCATATCCCCCCATGTTAAGTTCGAGAAATGGAAAAAAAAATTACGTACACCACGTTCTTCAGACGGGTTGATATATGGTTTTATTTCAAGTTTATCCTGTTTTGCATAGATTATATCAGCGTATCCTTCAGTGATCTTTTACAACATCCACGGACAAGAAAGGTGGTGGTGAATTGTATTCTTACTCGGTCACCACACGGAAAGATGACAGAAAAAGGAAATGAGAAATGAAAAATGTACCAACCCTAAAATGGAAGGACAACGTATATACGTAAATAAGTTATAATAAATATTGTACTAATCCATTGACAGTGGCCTTTAAAATTTGAGCATCTGTTACAATGATGCATCAATCAATAGTCACACTAAACACCAAGAGAAAGAATCACGAAGATATTGTAATATTTCAACGTGAGACCATGATGACGTCACTTGTCTAAGTTCAAATGTCCAGGTCAAAAGGAACTGATATAAAAATAATGCCGACTATACAAATGTGAAATAAAATACCAATTTTTAAAGATCTTTAAAGCTTGTTTCTAGTGGTTTGATTTTTAGTGTTCTTATAAAACTATTTTATAATTAAAGTACATAGGTATTACATAAAAAATGGTCGACATACTACCACATAACATGCCGATATATGTATATTTTGGCTCACGTTATGCATTGAAGCGCATTTTAATCTCTTGGAATTATTGAAACATAAAATATAGTTTTACTACAATCTAACAATCTGGACATTCTAAAAGAGTAAAACAAATAAATTTTCGAGTATGTTTATTATTTTAATAAATTCTATTTTTATTAATACTACATCGCACACTAAGGAATAAGTTCTTGTCTAACCCCTTCACACTTTTTTTTTAAACATAGAATAATTAGTCCTGGTACACGCCAAGAATTGTCCTGCATCATAATCGAATCCATGTCATTCAGCATGAGATAAAAATACTTAGATCATCACGCCACCCGTATATTCAAAACTAAACGCAACAATCATTACTATAATTATTTACAAATGAGTATTTGATTGATCGGTCATTGTGGATTAGTGACTTGCACGGCACGCATACTGTCACTCAATGAACATTTGTCTTCAGTGCCAGATGTTTCTTCTCGCTGTCCATCCGTCAGTTTGCTTAATATCTCGTAGTGTGCTGCTTCTTCTTTTGCAGGGCTTGTGTCATCTAAGCTATACCTGTAAAGTGTTCCTTTATATATATTCTATATTACTATTATAAAGCTAAAATGATTGTTTGTTTTACTGAACACGCTAATTACAGAATTAAAAATTAATACCAAAAATATGTATAACAATAAGGCCGGGGCTTATAAAACGGTTTCATCTACTTTAGAAGATATAGTAAAAACTAGAACTCTATTTATTATACTGGCCTAAGGGTAGAATTTCATTGTGTTGCTGGGATTTATGGATAGCTACATAAGCATGTGATTGCTGATAGTTGCTTTTTACGATGTTATCGGGTTTCATTTACTAGTCTACCGAAGATCACTGTAGGTCTGTAGGACATATAGGCTTGCGGGTGACGGAACCGATGAAAGTTCCATCACCCGCAGAGTGACGAAAAGTTCCGTCACCAACGTCCCGGGAAAGGGACGTCGAGAAGAGAGGGTACCCCGCGGGGTATTTCGTTGGGCCGACCACGGAGGACAAGGTGGTCAGCCTAACAACGAAGGCAACGTACTACGGTGGGTTATGGGGCCGGGCGCCGCCCCTCTGTCGCCCCGGACGGAGCCGGGTGGCAGGTGCGTTAACCATAGCCCACCCCAAAAAAAAGAACATATAGGCTTCAAGGGTGAATATTGTCGTAACCGCCATGATTAGTAGGGAGGTTGACAATCACAGTTACGTATTACAAGTTTTTGCGTGTGCTATTGCTCTTGTGGCAATTTTCGTACCGATTTTTAAACTCTCACGAGAAAGTAAGACATGATGACACAATGTATCCTTAAATCGTCGTCAGACGAGTTATTGGGTTTACCTTCAAAAAAAATGTAAGAGTGCCACGACCAAAATTATCGAAAATTATATAAATAATGAACCCACCCACCGAATATATAAATAACCCATGTGATCACAGTATAGTTAGACTAACTTCACAAGGGGTCACTACATTATTTTATTGTACGTCACTTCCACCTGGAAAGATCCAAGTTACTCCTAAATCGCGACAAAAGGACTTTACATCAAAAATGGAATTTTGCACACTTACCCGCAGGCTTTGAAGAATGCGTTTGCGGATGGATTGTGGGTGAGTGTTGTGAGACGTACGTAACGCATACGTGTTGCACGCGCAAGCCTCTCGAGCACAGACAACACACGTTGACCCAATCCTCGTCGACGACCGTCTGCTTCAACTTGAACTTCGTAACTGCAACAGAATTATAAGTTTTATTTTAAAGTTATTATAATATTAATTGGTGTTCTTAAAATTAAACCTTATTAAGCCTCTCATAACAACCGATTAATACGATAAGGATGATCAATGAGTAAAGTCGAGATCGCAATAAGGTGATGTTGGGTGTATGGTGAGACCCTTCCAGGGTATTGTTCATTGTGAGTTTTTACTACAGGCTAGAACTATCGATTCGGGTCTCTACTGCCAACAACTGATGAAATTAAAGCAAGAAATTAAGAAAAAGGGGCCGGAATTAATCAACAAAAAGAGTGTAGTCTTTCAACAGACTTAGCCAGACCACACACATCTTTATTCACTCAGCAAAAATTAAGGGCTTTCGGCTGGGAGGTGTTAATGCATCCGTCATATAGCCCTGACTTTGCACCTTCAGATTTCCACCTGTTTCGGCCTCTTCAGAATTCTTTAGACAGTATCAGATCAACAAGAGAGGGAGATTATTTGTCACGTTTTTTGGATCAGAAGTCCCAATATTTCTAAAGCAATGGGATCATGTCACTGCCTACAAGATGACAGACAATCATCGAACAAAATGACAAATATAAATATATAAACTTTGAAAAAATGTCTTGAATTTTCAAATAGAATGTGAAGAAGCTTTTCACAGACCTATTTCAATCGGCACCCGATTAAGAGTGCACTAAAACAGCCATTACAAGAGGCAAGGAAAGTATGACGACTTTCTATAAGGTAGACTTAACTATATAATGAAAACAGCAAGTGATGGATGTAGGCACCACAGAATTGTTTGACGTAGTAGTCTCATGAGAAGGTCAACGTATAGACGTAAAGGCATAGGCCTTAGATGGTCTGAAGGATGGTGTTGTTGCCGGCCGATGGGGAAGCTACCCAAAAGGGTGACCCGCCGGGCTGGCCACGGATGTCAAGGAATCAGTATTAGTGATCGGTCTAGAGGCGAATGGGGGTGAGTGGAGGATTAACACGGTGGGTAATGGGATCACACGCTGCCAGACATCTGGTATATAACTAATCTAGTAGATACGAATTTCCAAGTATCACTTGATAATGGTGTGATCACAATCATTTATCAATAGATGCATGACCTTTTAAATGTTATTACAATGTGACTAGTTACTGTGGTACCTACTTTACATGCACAATTTATTAATTCATAGATAAGAATTCGTTAGGTATAACGTCTCGACCCTATTAAAACTGACAGACAGACGATAAAGTTTGTCATCTTTATTTTGATAAAAATGTCTAATTGCACTTATGTAATATCTGTTTGATTATATATATTATAGACTAGTAACTTGCCCTCGGTTCGCTTCGATTTCAGTCACGTTACCCTAAGATGTACCTACAGTACGCGACTGCAGTTCATGAGGCAAAATTTTTTAGGGTGTTTTGAGAAGGAAATATAGCCTAAGTTATTGTCCCAGGTTATGGAACAGCTGTTCGAGTATGTTATAGTTTAGTAGTCGTACATCGTAATTATAATGTATAAAATATAACAGTTTCAGTGATTTCAAAGATGTGTGTCTAAGAGTTCATGCCTTAAATGCTACATATTATGGATATTATACAGTAGGCAAGTCGCGTCGGTATAAGACCTTTGGCTATATCCATGCGTCCTATATTCCGTGCTGTAGTTTTGGTTTAAAATAAACTCTTGTAAGTAAGAAGTAAAGTACTATTGAATTAGATATCTACCTATTATTAATATGAAAATGGACTAACCTTTTCATAAGTATCTAATATTGATAACCGCAATAATCCAGATAATAGGTATGTGGTATTAACATTTTGATATTAACAATTGCTAAAATTTCGCAGATTTTGATACCGCACACCGAACCTACACATCTGCCATGATATTTTGACGCCGATTTCCTTTTTCCTTAGTACATCCCTGTGATTCGGCATTTCTTTCAAAAACCGTCGCGCTCACCTTGCTGTCATCGGCCGATCAGCTAATTAAGAACGTAATCATTGATTTATTAAATTTCTAACAAACGTTTAACGAATCACACGAAAAAGCGATGACAAAAATTAATACTTTACATGTCTTCGATTCATTAACGAAATTTTTATTTTTTTACGGATTCCTGCCACCATTACCTGTGGTTCCATAACCTGAGACATTCTGTATAAACAGCCTACCTAGTATTAAAATATTATAAAAATCGATCCAGCCGTCTTGAAGATTATTCTAAACAAACACACAGAAAAAACCTTTAAACTAGTTTTCAAGCATAAGTATCATGTAAATAACCGCGTGAGCACCAAAAACCTTTGACATTTCAAGCAGACATTTGTATACAAAAAAATCTAAAACATACATGATCAATAATTTAAAAACTAATAGAATATAGTATCTGTCGGTCTGTTTGTTCAGACTAATAAAAGAAACAGTAGAACCGTTTTTGGTAGGGCTTTCAATGTCAGGTAGTAGATGCTATAAGAAATGATATGGGTTACTTTTAGATCAAAAACAGAATTAGGGTTGCTACCTAAAATTACAGTTATGAAATTAAGAACAATATTTTTTTTAAATAGGCTAAATGCATCCAATTAGTGCAGTTGTTTTTTTTTTTGGAATACTACTAAGATATTTCAAAAAAGTACAAAAAATTACATAACCATTGTATGTATAAGGGAATATAACGGAAAGATGATGTGACCGATGTCTAGTATATCCATAACTTTGTTTAAATATAGAAAGTTGCACGCAGATTATTATATACTTCATAAAGAAAAAAATGATATAAAGGAAAAATATTATATGTACATTGTAGCGGCTACGAATACTACCAACCCTTACATTACTCGTGGGTGTAGTATAAGACGACTAAGAGTTTCAGATTGACCTGGGCCAACACCATCTGTGCCAATGCATTCCCAAGGTGAGTTGATGTCAGGCAGGCGACCGGCCATAAAGCTATTTCAAATAACTTCTGCAATATGTACTATGGATAAGAATACATACCTATTGAGTCAACCCCAAGTAAAAATTACCAATTATGGTATACGAGCAAGGTTATGATGATATTGCACACAGTAAAGGATATGATATCATCATCATCATCTCGGCTCATATACGTCCCACTGCTGGGCTCGAGTCACCAACAAAGGATATTAACCTACTATACCATATTGATCGGACGGGTTGGTTTGGGGTTTTATTTAGAATTTCACTTTCCCATAGAAGATACATGCATATTATATCCCTCAGTCGTCTTTTATGACATCCACGGGCTAGAGAATGGGTGGTGAAGTGTATTCTTACTTCGTCACCACACGGATAGGATATAATTCTCATTCTTACGCCCAAATACGTCCCAGTATTCGGAACGGATCTTCAACATAATGGGAAGGAAATTGATCTACTCGTAATATGCCACGTTGATAAAATTGGTTTATACATAGTTTTCTCAAGATTTCTTATTCTTGCAATAATATTATCTATTTACATCCTTTGGCCGTCTTTTACGAAAAGAAAGCGCGTAATGAATAGCATTCTAACTTCGTCTCTGGTATATATGGTATATCTTGACTGCACAGATGGCGTAGTGGTTAAGATAGCGACCTACATTGCCAGTGTCGGGGGTTCGAATCCCACGCGGGACAACACTTTGTGCGATCCAGAGATTGTTGTTCTGAGTCTGGATGTAATTTGTGTCCGTTAATTATATGTTTGTAAAGTCCCCCGCAATACAAGGATTATATGCTCGATGACACGGGCAAGCTACTGGAGAGGGTGGTAGCTGCCCGCATCGAGCGGCACCTCGTCGGCACGGGGCCCGATCTGTCGGACGCCCAGTTTGGGTTTAGGAGGGGTCGTTCGACAATCGCGGCTCTGTTGCGCCCGAGGGCCGTGGCGACTGAGGCCGTCACCGGTGGGGGAGTGCTGTTGGCGGTGTCCCTAGACATCGCCAACGCATTCAATAGTCTGCCATTCAGCTGCATCAGGGAGGCGCTCCGGTATCACGGAGTGCCAGCTTACCTTAGGCGGTTAGTGGCAGACTATTTGGTGGGGCGCAGCGTCCTCTGTACCAACCGAGCAGGGGACGTTGTGCGAACGCCCATGACTTGCGGTGTCCCACAGGGGTCGGTCCTCGGACCCACCCTGTGGAACATCGGCTACGACTGGGCGTTGCGGGGGAGCCTCCCGCCCGGGCTGGGCGTGATTTGTTACGCCGACGACACGCTCGTCACAGCCCGCGGTGGGACGCTAGAAGCCGCGGACGCGGTAAGCCTGGCGACCTATGGCACCGAAGAGGTCGTCAGGCGAATCGAGGCGCTGGGGTTGAGGGTGGCCCTGGACAAGACGGAGGCCCTCTTGTTCCATGGGCGCCTTATGAGCCCTCCCATCGGCGTCTCGATCACCGTCCGATCGGTTGACATCAGCATCCGGACCCATATGAGGTACTTGGGCCTGGTGCTCGACAGACAATGGTGGTTCCGGGAGCATTTCCGCAGGCTCGCTCCGCGGCTCGTCGGCGCGGCGTCCGCCCTATCGTGGCTAATGCCGAACGTGGGTGGACCGAGCGCTACGTGCCGACGGCTGTACACGGGGGTCATCCGGTCGATGGCCCTGTACGGCGCACCGGTGTGGGCGGGGTCCTTGACCGTCCGACTTAGGGCCCTTCTGTGGCGACCACAGAGGGTCATGGCGGTCAGGGCCATCCGCGGATACCGCACGGTGGCGACGGAGGCAGCGTGCCTATTGGCCGGGACTCCCCCGTGGGACCTGGAGGCGGAGATGCTCGCCGGATTGTATCGGCGGGTGACGGGGGTGCGAGTGGAGGGCGGTGAGATCTCGTTAAGGGAGCTCACCGCCTGGCGCGTCGACGCCCGCCGAGACGTCATTGCCCGTTGGGCAGTCCGGCTGGAGTGGCCTCGGTTCGGGGTGCGAACCGTGGAGGCCTTCCGGCCGGTGCTGATGCAGTGGTTGGAAAGGCGGCACGGGGTGCTCTTCTTCCGACTAGTGCAGGTGTTGACGGGGCACGGGAGCTTCGCCAAATACCTGCACAGGGTCGTAAGGAGGGAGAGTACACCGTCCTGCCACCACTGCGATTGCGACGAGGACACGGCGCGCCAAACGCTCGAGGCCTGCGCGGCTTGGGCAGTGCAGCGCCGTGAACTCGTCGCAATCATCGGTGCCGACCTGACGCTGCCGGCCATCGCTAGGGCGATGGTCGACAGCGTCGGGAATTGGGACGCAGTCGCAGCCTTCTGCGAGACAGTGATCTCGCAGAAGGAGGCGGCGGATCGTCTGCGCGTGGAGCGCAGCCTCGATGAGGAGATCCGCCGCCGGCGACTGGGGCGGCGCAGGCCTACCTAATACCTGCGCCTCATGCCGCCCTAGCCGAGACCGCGGGTGACGTGACCGGGGATTAGTTCGTCACCCGCCGAGAGGCCGACCGCGTGAGGAAAGACCGACGTCCTCCCCGAGGGGGGGGGGGACGTCGGTCGATGGGAGGGTACCCCACGTAGGGGGTATTCCGTCGGGCCGACCACTGACGACAAGTAAACCTGCTCCGGTGGTCGGCCCAATGGCGAAGGCGAGGTGGTTTTCGGGTGGGTTGCGGGAGTTGCGTGCTTAAGCCCCTCTGTCGCCCCGGACGGAGTGGTGCGGAGGCGCGCCGACCGCAGCCCAGCCACAAAAAAAAAAAAATACAAGGATTATTTCCTTAGTGCAGGGTGTTGTCGTAAATAAATGAATAAAAAAATTTATATTTATATTGGACAGATTCTTCTATAGATCTCTTAGTTATGAATCAGAATAATTTATCGTAAACGTAAATTAGTAATTTTTTAAACGTAAATTTGAAAAAAATATTTTTAATTAATAAATAATAATAAAATTTAATTAAAAATCTACAGCACAATAAAAAATATTAACTCTTCAAATGCAAAGCGTAGTAAGTTTTATCAATCATATTTCACGTACGTAGACAATTAAGAAATTTTTCTTATCGATAAGCTGTTGTTTTCTGAGGTTTGTATGGAGCAGTATCACACAAGGGAGCAATGTTCGTTTTATCTTAAAATATTTATCACGAAATAATGCATTTTAATAAGATTAAACCTTTTAGTAAAAAAACAGTGTTCATTTAAATACGTCTATATGTTATTCCGATCATTTCTATAATCTATCTAAACATATAGACTGCTCTAGTAATTAAGTTCATGATTCGGTGGTGCTTGTGAACTTTAGTCGATCTAAAAAATGTTTTGCGTTATTTTATTATTTATTTATTATACACTTTATTCTGCATCAGTATTGAATATAAAAGAGCTTAATATAAAAGATACAGTACAATGGGCGGCCTTATCGCTATGAGCAATTTCTTCCAGGCAACCTTTGGATGGAATTAGCACAGTAAAGAAAGGTAGTTGGTGGTGTAACCTATAGAGTAATTAAACCTAAATTATACATTAATAAATAATTTAAACATATCTACCCGTTAATACAAATATATAGATACATATATATGCTACTGTATAGACTTACTTAAATATTTATAATAAAATATACTAAATACATATTTCAATAAAAGAGACACTATTATATAGAATCTAAGTAATCAGTAACTAGCAACTTACTACTTACTAGTTGACCCAACAGACGTTGTTTAGTTCAAATCTAAAATATAGTAAAAGAAATTCTCCTTTTAACCGATCGCAGCGCCACCTAGCGGTTTCAATTATTAATCTAAACTAGGGTTGCCAACTATACTTTATAATAAAGTATCCTACTTTATAATTTTGCTTACCAATAAAGTGTGTAAAAATACTTTACTTCCGACCTTCATAGTGATACGTAAAACAAAACACTCATTATGGGCATTTAACTATTTAACGGTTATATGTTAAGTGAAAACAGACGATGGTAACGATTTATAATTATTAAACGAAATATTAGATGTTAGATGTGGTGTGAATCAGACTTTATATGTGCTAAAAGCACATAGCAATTTTTTGCTTCCAAATACTTTATTTTTTATACTTTTATTTGTCAAAAAAAGTTAGCAACCCTAATCTAAATCATTCTCATATCGATGGATAATAAATTAAACAGCCACAAAAAAAATAATAAAAATCGGTTCAGCCGTTTAGGAGTTCAATTACAAACACACGAACAAAAGATTTATATACATAAAGATATCTAGATATATTATGGTCCTTACATATGAAATTAGCGTTTCGTCGTACTGATCACTTTGATCTGAAATATCTCCTCTTTGGTTAGGAATTCCAAATTCAAATTTATAAATTCATTTAGCTGGTACATTTGAGTTTTGATAACAGTCATTCATTTGTTTTTTCCTCATTATATTTTTCTTTGGCGTCTCTTATTACCGCACAATGGAAAACATGAAATATCGGTATATTTACGAGTATGAGTTCTATCGTGGCATAAATGCTGCAGAAACAGCTCGAAGGATTAATGTTGTGTACGGCGCCGGTGTCGTAAAAGAAAGCACAGTACGTTTTTGGTTTCAACGTTATCGTTCTGGAAATTCCGACCTTTAGAACCAACCCCATGGACGGCCGGAGACCAAAGTGGAAAATGAAGAATTAAAGGCTATTGTGGAAGCGAATTCTTCACAAAGCACTTCAGAGATAGCTGCAGGCTTCGGGGTAAGTGACTTAACTGTATTAATCCACTTGAGGCAAACCGGGCAAGTAAAAAAACTTGAACGATGGGGTACCTCATGAATTGAGTGAATCGAACTTGCAAACACGCGTCCACTGCTGTGTTACTTTACTCAACCGACAAAATAATGAATGGATTTTAAATCGAATCGTTACTTGTGATGAAAAGTGGATACTGTACGATAATCGGAAGTGCTCGTCACAATGGCTGAACCCTGGAAACCCAGCCAAATTCTGTTCTAAACGAAAATTGACTCGAAAAAAGTTACTTGTGAGTGTTTGGTGGACTAGCGCTGGTGTCGTTCACTACAGCTTTCTAAAATCTGACCAAACGATTACGGCAGATATCTATTGTCAGAAACTGCAAACCATGAAGGAAGAACTAGCTGCTAAACAACCGAGATTGGTCAATTGCTCTAGGCCACTGCTGCTTCACAACAACGCAAGACCACATACTAGTCGTGGGTCGTAACGTCTTTTGGGCGTAATCGGTTATACGTAGTTTCGTAGACATGAGTAAATAGTTTCAAAAACGCTTATTTTTGTAACTAGTTACTTCTGTATACAGTAAGTGTTGGTTGGTTTTGCGTTTGTAATATGTTATGATTACAAAAATGTTACAGGTTATATGGGTATTACAATATTAGTTTTACTTTTGTTTTGTGTTATGATTACGAATATGTAACAGTTTATAAGTATTGTAATACGTATATATACAAGCATTGCTCTTGTAATTTGAGTACCTACATAATTTTATCAATTGAAGTTCCCTTCATACTCCACAAAAAAATCAACCTAATCTATACTTAATCAAATTATTTATTTTCACTACTGAATTGTCTATTGATGTACACTTAATATTTATTAACAATCAAAACAATCATCATCATCGCAGCCCACACTGGTCCCACTGTTGAGCTCGGGCCTCCTCCATAATGGAAGGGAATTTGACCTACTATACCATGTGGGTCAGACATGTTGGTATAGGGTTTCATTTCGAGTTTTCCTTCTCTTGCACAGATATTATGTGCATATTATATCCCATAGTCGTCTTGTAGGACATCCACGGGCAAGATAGGGAGTGGTCAGTGTATTCTTACTCCGTCACCACACGGAAAAAATCAAAACAATATCTAAATGTAATAAATTTATAAAATTAAAAGAAACGCAATAAGTCTAGGAACACAGTTCACAAACCCGAGATAAATAACTTTCGTCACATCAGTCTTCCTTCGCACTTGTTAACTGAACAGTTTTTTTTTTTTTTGTCTTAGTTGTTAGCCTCAGATGGCTGTGACAACTTTACCCGGACTGGAGATTGGAGAACTGAACTGCCTAAAATTCTATTTATAAATAGAAACACGGTCAAGGTCGCAATTTCTTCAAAATAAATAATAGTACCATAATGAACTTAAGCTCTTTCCAATTGCATATAAATTTGCATGGACATTTGAAATTAAAAAAAGACGCAACGATTACTATATTGTCGTCTCTTTTTATCTAGCGTGTAAGCCATACTTATCCTATACTCTCGTTGCGCGAGTCGTCTAACGCATTTTGTGTAACCTATAATCGTTTTAATAATAATCTGTTGAAAGAAACGCTTCGCGCGCCCGCGGCAGCATGGTCTCCATCAATGAGATCACCGCCTGGCGGGTCGACGCCCGCCGAGAAGTAATTGCCCGTTGGGCAGTCCGGCTGGAGAGTCCTCGGTACGGTGTCAGGACTGTCGAGGCCCTCCGGCCGGTACTGATGGAGTGGTTGGAGCGGACGCACGGGGTGCTTTCCTTCCGACTGGTGCAGGTGCTGACGGGGCACGGTTGCTTCGGGAAGTACCTGCACAAGATTGTCAGGAGGGAGAGCACACCGTCCTGCCACCACTGCAGTTGCGACGAGGACACGGCGCAGCACACGCTCGAGGAGTGTGCTGCATGGGAGGGGGATCGCCGTGAACTCGTCGCAATTATCGGTGCCGACCTGGCGCTGCCGACCATCGCCAGGGAGATGCTCGTCAGCGTCAGGAACTGGGACGCGGTCGCCGCCTTCTGTGAGGCCGTAATCTCACGGAAGGAGGCGGCGGATCGTGTGCGAGTAGAGCTCCTATTCGGCGACACGTTCCGCCGCCGGCGACTCGGGCGGCGCAGGCGCGAGTATCTGCGCCTAATGCCGCCCTAGCCGAGGCCGTGGGTGATCGGACCGGGGAATTGTCCGTCACCCGCGGAGAGGCTGACCGCGCGACGGCGACCGACGTCCCAGTACGTCGAGAGGTGAGGATACCCGAAAGGGTATTCCGTCGGGCCGACCACTGACGACAAGTCACATCTGCTCCGGTGGTCGGCCCAACAACGAGGTGACGTACCCGCGCGCCGTCCTTTCATCGCCCCGGACGGATTGGACCGCGCGTGCGCTTACCATAGCCCACCCATAAAAAAAAAAAAAAAAAAAAAAAACGCGTGCGCCGGTCATTGTGTGTGTCAACTGCGTACGTAAAATAATCGTTATATTTGTGTCTACGAAACTACGTACACGATTATCAGCCACGTAACTAGTTACTGAAACAGATTACGTTAAATAACGCTCACGTCTACCACATACTGCACAACAAACAAGCACTAAGTTAGATGAGCTACAATTGGAAAGTATGCGACATCCACCGTACTCCCTGGACCATGCTCCAACAGATTACCATTTTTTCCGGAATTTGGATAACTTCTTACAAGGAAAAATATTCAACTCCCATGCGGCAGTCCAAACCGCCTTCAAAAAGTTTATCGGTTCTCACCCCCATGGTTTTTATAGTAAAGGGATCAATGAACTACCTATGAGATGGCAAAAGTGCATAAATAACAACGGTGCATACTTTGATTAATTAAATATAACGCCAATTTCGTAATGTAAGGACCTAATATATGCCCGATAAGATGCATGCTGGATCTGTTGCAGTAGAGAACGCGTTCCGATCAAAGTATTACACAAATTACATATACACCTATGTGCTTTGTGCGATCCACAAATTTCTGGGTCTGGACATATTTGAACGTTTGTAACGTCCTTCGTAATATAAGAATTCATTCCTTAATGCGTATGTTTTCTTAAAAAAAGTGTTACTATAGGGTCCTTAGACAATAATCTTGGTATGCAGTCGTCAATAACACAGTAAGAGAAATAACAATATTATTGAAGAGTCACCTCAGCTCATATACATTCTACTAATTGCCTCGAGACTCGTCCATAATGGAAGGGAAATTGACGATTGACCAAAGGATGTTGGTCGGGTCTTATTTCAATTTTTTATTCTATTCCACTGATGTTATTACGCATATTATAATCTCTTAGTCGTCTTTTACAACACCCACGAGTAAGATAGTGAGTGTGAATTGTATTGTTGCTCCGAAATCATACGCAATATTAAAAAGGTATTTTTATTTGTTTAAAAGCTAATTTGAACTAATAGTCCGGTTAATTTAGACATTCAAGGTTACAAAAATTCGCACCTTTTTTTTTTTTGTGGGTGGGTCGCGGTCGGCGCGCCTCCGCACCACTCCGTCCGGGGCGACAGAGGGGCTTAAGCACGCAACTCCCGCGACCCACCCAAAAACCACGTCGCCTTCGTCGTTGGGCCGACCACTGGAGCAGCGTTAACTTGTCGTCAGTGGCCGGCCCGACGGAATACCCCTAATTGGGGTACCCTCCCATCGACCGACGTCCCCCCCTCGGGGAGGACGTCGGTCTTTCCTCACGCGGTCGGCCTCTCGGCGGGTGACGGACTAATCCCCGGTCACGTCACCCGCGGCCTCGGCTAGGGCGGCATGAGGCGCAGATAGTTGCGTCTACGCCGCCCCAGTCGCCGGCGGCGGATCTCCTCATCGAGGCTGCGCTCCTCGCGCAGGCGATCCGCCGCCTCCTTCCGCGAGATCACTGTCTCGCAGAAGGCTGCGACCGCGTCCCAATTCCCGAAGCTGTGGACCATCGCCCTAGCGATATCCGGCAGCGTCAGGTCCGTACCGATGATTGCGACGAGTTCACAGCGCTGCACTGCCCAAGCCGCGCAGGTTTCGAGCGTAAGGCGCGCCGTGTCCTCGTCGCAATCGCAGTGGTGGCAGGACGGTGTACTCTCCCTCCTAACGACCTTGTGCAGGTATTTGGCGAAGCACCCATGCCCCGTCAAAACCTGCACCAGTCGGAAGGAGAGCACCCCGTGCCGCCTTTCCAACCACTGCATCAGCACCGGGAAAATTCGCACCTAGCTGCAAATTGGTAGGTTACATACCCACACACCACACATTCCCACCACAATAACTCCTGTAAGCCACGATCCATAATGGTCTCCGTATAAGACACCGACGTTTGACCTTCATGAAGTTCTGTAAAACGCTTTTAATGGTCTTGGGACCCCGCAACAAATTTAATTAGAAAAGAAAAACTCGAGTGGAATCTTTTGTTGGATGTACGACTACGTGAAGCGCAGCACTAGAGCACTGTTTTTGCTAAAAATAGCGAATAACCCGTTTTGGTGACCTTTGACCCCGAGCAATTTGTTTCCAAGTGTCGGCTCAATGAGAACTCTTCATATTTCATTTATAACGGTGTTTTGAACAATCCTACCAATTTTCAGCTTGATGCGATATTTTGTAACCTCGCCCCTATTTTTTGGTCTAACTTGACCGGACTATAAGTAGCAAGAAACATTAGTGGGGTGACGCAGTTAGAATACAATCCAGCATCCACTTTCTTGTCCGTGTGTATCGTAAAAGATGAGTAAGGAATATGACATGCTGATAACATCCATGCAAGAACAGACAATTTTCACATACAATTTCTATGACAACGCGCCTGAACAGCGTAATATAGTAGGTCAATTTCCCTCCCATTAAAGTTATTAGAGATTCTTTTCAACTCATAATACTTCTAGTATTATGAGTTGAGAAGAATCTATATATAAATACGTGAAGCGAAAACTTTGTACCCCTTTTTACGAAAATTACGTGGATGGACATGTATGAAATTTGGCACGGTTGAAGTAAATAATGAGGAGAAGTGCATAAAACTGAAATATAATACAATAATGGTTTAGAAATACATTAAATTCATTAAAAAAGGCATTACGCAAAATACAATCGCTACACACACACACACACGTTTGTGTGAGTGTGTTGCGTAGCAACGCTTATACACTTTTGTTTACGGTTAAAATCTCTGGTCGAACTGAATGTCAAACAATCATAATTATGATGACAATGTCTAATAAACATTTGTGCTTATATATTAGTTATTAGTGAAATACAGCTTGCTCAATTTACAATTGTACATAAATAAAATTAAAGAAAATTGTGTAGAAGAAAAATTTTATTAAAATGAATTATGGTCGAATTTCGGCCACACGGCGACCACTAGTAATATTGGATACATGAAAGAATATTGTACATATGACAAAATTGACATTCTAAAGTTTTTGCAATTGATATTAATAACTTGGTTCAACTCCATATCCCAACCGATGCCAAGGAAAAAAACAATCTAAATAGGCACTTTGAGGGTTTTATCTAAGTATTTTATCCGTAGAAGTTTAATGAATTGTATAGGTGGTAGCTAATATGTGGTTGAAGCCTACCACCAAATAAATTCTGCACGTGCATGAGTTCAAAAATTAATCTTAGTCTCCCTGTGTTTTCTTAAATTGTCAACAGACGGTAAAAATTTTGAGCATTTTGTAATACACATGTGTTCCACATGCCACCTTCACTCATATCAATCAAATATTATTTCAGCTTAAGTTTTTTTTTGCATCAAAATAAATATTTTGTTTCTCTTCTTTACAAGGGACATATTTCTTACGGTCGGACATGATCGGCTGTAGTATAGGGGGTTATTATACACGGCTTAACACAGGTTATAGTTCGGTTTATTTCATTTCATGTCATCTTAAGTCCTCGGATCTTACAACAACGGTACGGAGGGCAGGAGGGTTAGCGTTGTGTACGTAGTACCTTACCGCAGGCTATATTAATTCCATAGTTTCGTAACTATGTCTGCAATGTGTATTCAAATCACTGCAGAAAAATTATTGTCACAAAAAGTTCACAATTTCACATGTACGAATATAACCGTAACAGAAAGGCATTACAAGGTAATGCAAGCAACGATTTAAGAGGTGAATATCAAAAATACAATGCAGCATTTAATTACATTAAGAAGAAAGTGGAGGGGTGGAGAAATTGGGCGACAGGTTAAAAGTCATAATAAGATAATGTTTTATCAATGCCCTCTAGGTAAATGACGTAGTGGTTTATCAATGCAGTTTGATACTTTCAGACTAGACGGCTTCGCAATCCGAGACGAGCAGCCGAGATGCAGGCACGGCTCTTGTTGCTGGTTCTGTTGGGGGCGGTGATGGGGGACGCCGCTCGTTTGCTCGCCGTATTGCCAACCAATACTAAGAGTCATCACGTCATGTACGGCCGGATATTAGACGCATTAGCCAAGAGAGACCATGAACTTACAGTCATCACACATTTTCCAATGGTATGTATGTCATAATGTACACGTTGGGAGCTGCAAGTCGATTTAATCAATCTTGCACAAGCTTCTCGGTTATTTTTTTTATATAAAATGTATTAATTGGCTCTCATTTTTTCATTGATATTTAAGAACGGCCATACGATAATGGATTAGTTTTATTTCTCTATTAAAAAGTTCATAATGGTTCATAATCAGTAATTAGGGCAAGGAAATCAGTAAAATACTAATTTTAATAAAGTTGCAATTTAACGTACATTTTGTAATGCACAAGCAAATTAAAATTATATGTAATAATAGTCATGTCTGTTATGTACCTACGTTGGAGTGTTTCGAAAAATAAAAACCGGGATATTTACAAAGGAAAAGTTTGATAATAATGACCGTTAGACAATGTAGTGGCCAATCACGAACTTGCTTAATTTGATTCAATTAAAAAAGAATTCGACAGTAAGAAGCATTCGAGAATATTGTATCACCGGATGTTATAAGCTGTCATTTATATCTTTAAAAATATAACAGTATCTGCTGTAAAGGTATCCCACGCGTAGAGTTAAAATAGTAGTTAAATATGATATAATAATAAATTAAATTCAGAAATACTGACTGTACAAGTGACGGAGGGGTCTAGGCACTGACCGTCCTAACTTAGTGTAGTGAGTTCGATCCTCTCGCAGGACAATATGTAACTGCACCTGATGCCGTCCTAGCCGAGGCCGCGGGTGACTGGACTGGGGAATTAGTCCGTCACCCGCCAAGAGGCTGATCACGCGACGACGACCAACGTTCCCGGTAGAACGTCGGTCGAGGAGAGGGTACTCCTCAAGGGGTATTCTGTCGGGCCGACCACTGACGACAAGTTACCCTGCTCCGGTGGTCGGCCCAACGACGTAGACGACGTGCCACGGGTGGGTTACGGGGCCGCGCACCGTCCCTCTGTCGCCCCAGACGGAGCCGAGCGGCGGGTGCACTGACCGTAGCCTATTCTAAAAAAAAGGACAATACTTTGTGCGATCCACAAATAATTCTTCCGAATCTGGGTATTTTAATAGTATGTTTGTAAAGCGATACAATTATTAATTCCTTAATGAAAGATGGTGTCTTTAAAAAAAGCAAATTTATTAAATGTTTATTCAATTGACGTGAAAAATAATAACAAATAGATATAAGTAAACGTATCGATCTCAGTTAAGGTCATCATTATCTCGGCTCATACACATTCCACAGTTCGGCTAGTCTTCTCCATAATAGGAGGGAAATTGACCTTACTATACCATGCAGGTCAAACAGGTAAGTATAGGGTTTTGTTTCGAGTTTTCCTTCTCTTGCATAGATGTTATATGCTCTCTATATCCCTTAGTTGTCTTTTACGATATTCTATGGGTAAGATAGGAAGTGGTGAATTGTATTCTTATTCCGTCACTACACGGAAAGTTCAGTTAAAGTAGGTTATGCAAATTCGATTACATTCATTAGGTGTACAATTCTAGGCTTTAAAGTCTTTATTTGTCATCGTAGCGCCATTTAGCCACTATGAAGTTTATTGCTAGTGTGCTTTAAGAAAAATGTAAGTAGTCGCTACCGTGAGGTATTGGACCATACGAGGTAGACTTTCGTGAGATGTTCTATGGAATCCACGAGGACGTTGAGTCTGAACTGTAAATTAAGAAGATTTGTGGATAATGGACTGGCCTCTTATGAAATAATTCTTTATAATAAAGTTTCGTAAATAATAAGTGTAGCGGTTAAGATATCGAGCGATCTGCCGAGCCAATCACAAATTATTGCGCTAAGACTCGTTGTAATTTGTGTTCGCGCAATGTACATATGTTATGTCCTCTGCAATACAAGGATTATTGCCTTTGTGCAGGGGTGTTGTTAAAAAAAGAATAATACAAATAACAAGCAGTGTTTATCTGTTAATTTGATACTTCATAACGCAAAAACTATAATAATTAAATATATAATAATTAAAGGGTTTTAATAAAAGTTTACATAGTTCAGGGATGGCATAATATTCACGTTTCTTACATCTTTTATCTCTACTTATTCTCTACATTAGGATGCTTACTATATTTTGCAAATCCGAGGAGTTGGTGTAAGGGTTCATTTTGAGTTCTGTTTCTGTTCAAGTGATATTAGCCAGTAACATTTTTTAATAACTAACTCTTAGTCACTGTAGAAAAAAAAACCATCACTCGTATTTCAGTACCACTAGTATTTTTAAAGCCGTTGATTGCAGTGGATAAGAATATGGTTATCATCATGGTTTATTAAATCATGTTTCGTCGTTAGTCAGGCTATACACAAGCCTCGCCACGAGTGTCCAGGTTTAGTTCTGATTCGAATGAAAATATATTAGATATCTATTGGGTTTTTTCATCAGTGCCCAATTAGGTCAAAGACAAAATCTTAGGTGCATCTAACCATTCAGAGTTACATAAGTGCGTGATTATACAAATCAAAATAATAACAACATCCTATCAGCTCATATACGTCCCACTGTTGGGTTTGAGCCTTCTAGGAGGGTAATTGAACTATTAGAATTGGTATAATATCGAGTTGAGAGCCCTCAGCGTTCACAGTCCGAGTTAAGCTTTTAAAACCATCTACAGCTAACAGCTATACATGTATACACACATAAAAAAAGGTTTAGTATATGGTATTATTTCGTGTTTATCTTTTCTTGCATAGATGTTATATGAATATTATATCCCTTACTCGTCTTCTATGTCACCTATGAGGGTGGTGAATCGTATTATTACTTCGTCACTACACAGATAAATAATATTGTACATTTTTTCTAAAATTAAAGCATTAGAGATTGCAACCCGGCCGAGTTGTATTAGCGATGAAATCTTTAAAGAATTTTATGAAAATTTTCTATATATGAATGGCAAAAGACGATGATTGAAGGTTAATATTTATTTCAAACTGGCTTATGAACAGTTATGACAATAATCAGTCTCACTCAAGTCTCAAAATCACACTTAATACATAATTGATTACTTTTACTTACAGGACAGAAAAGTAACATTAGTAGTTAGTCATTTTTATAAGTTTAAACAAGCAGGTCTTTCTCTTTACTCCTTATAGTGTCTATTTCAAAATATATTATTAAAATAAGAAACTAATAACACAGCTTAAAATACTAAACACGTTAACATACTAACACGTTTATACTAACACGTTTAACAACTTAGATTAGATGGATAGATAAACTTTGGTAGCTTTGGTATAAGCAGAACGAATACTTATCTGCTAAAAGTAAAGTTTTTTCTTAAACGTTGGTTATTAAGAATAGTGAGTGTTACTATTACTAATAGAGCAAATAGCGAAATGTAATAGGCTAGGCTGTATTGTAACTGTAAACAACCAAACTTGTATAATCATAACTAACAAAATGTAACGTAAAATTGGTTACCTTACGAAGGCTTTATAAGTATACTAGCAACCCGCCCTCGCTTCGCTTCGGTTTCAGTCGCTTTACCCGCGGCGTAGTTCCCGTTCCTGTGGGAATACCGGGATAAAATATAGCCTGTTACTCCCTGATATTATAGCTTTCCATTGGTGAAAGAATTTTTGAAATCGGTTCGGTGGTTTAAGCGTGAAAGCGTTACAAACAAACAAATAAATAAACAAACAAACAAACATCCTTACTTTCGCATTTATAATATTAGTATGGATTATAACAAAACAAAAGTATATTCTTACAAGGCAAAGGCTTGTAAAAATATACTTTTTGTTTTGAAGGCTTCTTATAAAGCAAAACAATTATTTTTCAATGTGAAAGAATAATCTTAAAAAGCTGGCCATTCTTACCGGGTCCGGTTTGCAATCTCTAGAAAACATGTTTGTTTATTGTTAACACTTTCATTATAAAAAGAAGTATCTAGGAAAAAAAGGAATAAATAAGTAATATTGCGCGCCTAACTCATTATTATCGAACTTATGATATGGTCATTCAGCATACTTTTCTTATCACTTAAATGACATTATCGTGACAATTGATTTAATATACGAGTGAACCGTTTTTTTATTACCACAATAAGAGTAAACATATTATTAATATGTAATGTCAAATGTGTATTATTATGACTTTTGAATTTTACGCGAAATCATCATCTCAGCCTATATATTATGTCCCACTGTTGGGCTCAAGCCTTCTCCATAATAAAAGGGGAATTGACCTACTATTCCACGCTGGTCAGACGTGTTGGAATAGAGTTTTGTTTCGAGTTTTCCTTCTTTTGCATAAATGTTATATGCTTATTATATCCCTTAGACGTCTTTTACGACATCCACGGGCAAGATAGGGAGTGGTGAATTGTATTCTTACTCCGTCACCACACGGCAATTACGCGAAATACTTTTATAAATTTTATAGCCAATTAATTTGGTTTTTACTACGAGGTTTTGGATAATTTTAAGAATTTTTTTCTTACGTATTTATTACAGCCTTGGTGAATAATTTTTGAACTACACTTTACAACACAATATTGTGCAATACAATATGCAAATAGAAAAAAAATAACGATATCGTTAATTACACTCTGTGTTAAGACGGAGTAAGAATACAATTCATCATTCCTATTATTGCCCATGGGTGTCGTAAAAATGACTTAACGTTTTGATATTACATTTAACATTTAACGTATACACAAGAGAAGGAAACCTCGAAATGAAATCCTATACTAACCTGTCTGATCAGCGCAGTAGGTCTAGTTCCCTTCTATTAGGGGGGAGGATTGAACCTAGAGGTATATTTGTCCCATAGGAGCTGAGACATGATGATTTAAGATATTTACCTACATTGTACACTTATTTGTTAGCATTCATTCATGTTATTTATTTCAGCTCATATACGTCCTGCTACTGGGCTTAAGCCTTCTCCACAATAGGGGTTGGGGTAATTGATCTGCTATACCATGCTAGTTACACGTTGGTACAGTTTTATTTTTAATTTGCCTTCTCATGCACAGATTTTATATATTTTTTTTTATATGCATATTTTATCCCTTAGTCGTCTTCTACGACACCAATGGACAAGTTTACTTACTATTACGTCATCACGCGGAACATTCTTACTCCATCACTACACGGAACATTCATGTTATATGAATACAATATTAATTCTACTAACATTATTAGTGCGGAATTTGTAAGTTTGGGTTTTTTGTTACTCAATCACGCGTAAACCGCTAAACAGATTTGGATGCAAATTAGCCCATATACTCGTATAGATCATTTCCTGGGACAATAGTTCAACGATCACTTTTTTAATTCGAGCATAAAATTTTCATTTTTGTGCAAGCCATTTTTAACGCGGGTGAAGTCCAGTATTACCCTGGTGGTATTAGTATAATATAAGATAATCATTGGAAAGTTTAAAAATTTAAAAACAATAATAAATTTCATACATAAAATATTGTAGCTCAATTTTATGAAAAACAAATCATCATCATCACAGCTCGCACGCGTCCCAGTGCTGGGCTTCAAGTTCCTTTGTACTAGAAGGGCAATTGACCTATTACACCATACTCGTCAGACAGGTTTGTTCAGGGTTTTATTTCGAGTTTTCCTTTTTGATTGTTATAATTATTCATATTCAATCCCTTATTCGTGCTTTACGACGGGTAATTGTAAGGGTAAGGTGGTACGACGGGTAATTGTATTCTTAATCAGTCACCACACGACAATAAGGCGAGAAAATCTATCGTTAAATGCTGGGGGGAACAGAGAAAACGGAAAAAGCTGTATAGGTATTAAAAGATGCACGTGGCCAGACTCGTTGCCCGTATCTAGTTTAATATAGGTGACTCTGGGGACATAGATAAAATACTGCTGATAAATGTGGAAATTTCATTTTATAAATACGTTTTTACTTATTTTCATACTAGAGAGTAAGAGCTAGAGTCTCGTCTATCTCTATTCATTCAAAGGATAATCCGTTGATTGAGTAAAATTAAAGTGGAACTATTATCCCAGAGGAACAATTTATTGGGGTAAAAAGTATCCTATATTTTAATTAGGATGTCAACTACCTCCATGTCAAATTGTATCAAAATTGGTCCAGCTATTTTATGTGGTAGGGCCACACTGTCTACTGCCTAGTCGCGAGCAGGTCTATCTGGGGTAATATCATACTCTCGCAGAAAATCGACGTCTGAGTAGTAACAATTTGTGTATTGAACTTCGTTCGGTAAGCGAGGGAGCCGGCAGCTCAATTTTCTGAGAGTGTTTGCGCGTGGTGAGTTTTGGTTATGCCTTTAGTATCAACAAACGTCATTTCACGCATTCACACTTCCTTCATCGTAGGCAGCACCCTAACGTAGGTCCAAGAGCGGCAGTATCAGTAGTATCACTTACCTTCAAGTGTGCTTACGTATGTTTACTCGTTTGCCAATAACAGCAATAAAAAAAAATGTCGTTAGAGCTTGACAAGGTAAAAAACACAATCGCAAACTTTCGCTTTTATAATATTATATTAGTATAATTTAGTGTGATATATACACATAGTATGATTAAATCTAAGCTCAATCACATTTTAATAACTATTTAAGTATTAAAGATATTTAGGTATTGAAAGTGATCAGCTATGATACCAAATAATATTTTTGTTGTTACGAAATGTCAATTTTCCAGCCTATGTTTATATTATTAGAACAACTGTTCTTCTTTCTCCTGTTAAGTAAATACATTACAAGAGACGCTGTATGCTTAATTTTATGTCGCACAACAATAATTTAGGGATGTTAATGCCTTACAGTGGTCTCGCAGATGCAGGCGGCGGAGTGGGTCAGGGAGGAATAGCTTTACTGCGATACACTTCGCCGTCGGCGCAGATACCTGGTCTCTTATGCCGTAGCGGGTGGACGGACTGGGCATTAGTCCGCCACCCGCAGAGTCCGATCGCGTGAGGCTACGCTCCGTCAATATTGTTGTTTATAGCCGAGGCTTCGACGGGGTACGGTACCTGGAAGGCTAACCCGCCGGCATGGCCACCTAGGTCAAGGAATCGGTACCAGTATCAGTTCAATGGCGATGGGGAAGGGATACGGTAGGCTATGGAGCTGTTGTTCCATGGCCTCCGTACCGCCGGGCCTCCCGCCGGCGCTTCGATCACCGTGAAGTCGGTCACCATCAGCATCCAGGACCACATGAAGTACTTGGGCCTGGTGCTCGACGGGCATTTTTGGTTCTGGGAGCATCTCCATCGACTTGTTCCCCGGCTTGTCGGCGCGGCGTCCGCCCTTTCGCGGCTGATGCCGAATGTGGGCGGACCCAGTGCTACGTGCCGACAGCTGTACGTGGGGGTGATCCGGTCGATGGCCCTGTATGGCGCACCGGTGTGGGCGGGGTCCCTGACCGTCCGTCTTAGGGCCCTCCTGTGGCGACCACAGAGGGTCATGGCGATCAGGGCCATACGGGGTTACCGCACGGTGGTGACGGAGGCAGCGTGCCTCCTGGCCGGAACTCCCCCGTGGGACCTGGAGGTGGAGATGCTCGCCGACATTTATCGGCGGGTGTCGGCGACGCGCGCCCGCGGCGGCATGGTCTCCATCAAAGAGATCACCGCCTGGCGGGTCGACGCCCGCCGAGAAGTCATTGCCCGTTGGGCAGTCCGGCTGGAGAGTCCTCGGTACGGTGTCAGGACCGTCGAGGCCCTCCGGCCGGTGCTGATGGAGTGGTTGGAGCGGACGCACGGGGTGCTTTCCTTCCGACTGGTGCAGGTGCTGACGGGGCACGGTTGCTTCGGGAAGTACCTGCACAAGATTGTCAGGAGGGAGAGCACACCGTCCTGCCACCACTGCAGTTGCGACGAGGACACGGCGCAGCACACGCTCGAGGAGTGTGCTGCATGGGAGGGGGATCGCCGTGAACTCGTCGCAATTATCGGTGCCGACCTGGCGCTGCCGACCATCGCCAGGGAGATGCTCGTCAGCGTCAGGAACTGGGACGCGGTCGCCGCCTTCTGTGAGGCCGTAATCTCACGGAAGGAGGCGGCGGATCGTGTGCGAGTAGAGCTCCTATTCGGCGACGCGTTCCGCCGCCGGCGACTCGGGCGGCGCAGGCGCGAGTATCTGCGCCTAATGCCGCCCTAGCCGAGGCCGCGGGTCATCGGACCGGGGAATTGTCCGTCACCCGCAGAGAGGCTGACCGCGCGACGGCGACCGACGTTCCAGGACGTCGAGAGGTGAGGTTACCCGAAAGGGTATTCCGTCAGGCCGACCACTGACGACAAGTCACATCTGCTCCGGTGGTCGGCCCAACAACGAGGTGACGTGGGTACGGGTGGGTTATGGGCCCGCGCGCCGTCCTTTCATCGCCCCGGACGGACTGGACCGCGCGTGCGCTTACCATAGCCCACCCAAAAAAAAAAAAAAAAAAGGCTATGGAGCTGTACGCCGCCCTTTCGTCGACCTCTGATGTATTGGGCGGGGTATGGCTAGATTATAGCCTGCCACAAAAACACATATTCGAAATATTGTACATACAAATTTTAGGCACTAAGAGTAAAATTGTAGGAGCTTGTGAAATAAAAAACAATTTTAACGCTGTTACATTTGTTTTCTACATGCCCGAAGCAAACATAATGCCAATACACCTAATCTGTTACTAATCAAGGTTAATGAGATACGCGGTCATTCATTCATAGTAGTTATTATCTCAATGTTATTAAATAGTATCAGGGTTCAATAATATGTAATAATAACAAATAAAATAAAAATATTAACATTGAATTTTTTTAAGAATGTTATAGAACATAATACTATTTTATGTATTACTAGCAATCCGCCCTCGCTTCGCTTCGGTTATAGGTTATAGTCGTTTTACCCGCGTAGTTCACGTTCCTGTGGGAATACCGGAATAAAATATAGCCTAGTTTACGCCCTGATATTATAGCTTTCCATTGGTGAAAGAATTTTTGAAATCGGTCCAGCCGTTTTGAAGATTACCCGGAACAAACAGACAGACAGACAAAAATTTTTTAATTGCTATTTTAGGCATAGGTGTCGTGCAAATAACCGTGTGAGCATGAAAAAAGCCTATTATTTTGACATTACAAACAGACACTCCAATTTTATTTATTGGTATAGATAATTTATAAATAAAAAATAAATCACTAGTCATGTTCGTGGCAATAATTGTTATTTAATTTTGACGACTTAAAGCTTGGTTACGAGGTCTACATTTAGAGATCACGTTGCCGTGCCGTAAGTCGTCACTGGTAACACACACTGGTCATAAACTTGTTTTCAGACACTTGAGGTATGTTGGATGAGAAGCTTTTCTTAAGTTTCCCGAACTAATCTTATAGTAAGGTAGTAATATTGTTTTATATAAGGACAAAATTGTATAGCAACAATTGCTGGTCCAGTGTTCTGTCGATAAAGGCACATCAGCGACGCCCAAAGCCGAGTTCCCACAAAGGGAGTTTTTGGGCGACGTCACTTAAAGCTTCTCGAGGTTGAGAGGCCTCAGCACTCACACATAGTTGGTTTGCCACGATGGGTTAAGCTGGTAAAGCCATCTGTGGCTAACAGCTGAACACGCACAAAAATTTTTCGTCAACCACTTTTTAGTTCTATTATTATATAATTGCTTCCGTGATTATATGCAAAGACCCTAAAAATTGAGGGCAATGGAATAAATGAACCGGCAAATTGATAACATCAAAATTTAACTGAA
Organism: Lymantria dispar; assembly: GCA_032191425.1. Classification (NCBI taxonomy): domain Eukaryota; kingdom Metazoa; phylum Arthropoda; class Insecta; order Lepidoptera; family Erebidae; genus Lymantria; species Lymantria dispar. Next base: position 16,853,153 of record CM063459.1, read on the forward strand.
GACGGTTCAGGACAATTATTTCAAGATAATCACGAGAAATATATATTTAGTTATATTTTAGATAATTTATTTATAATTTTAAGATTTGTACACCTATTGTAGTTTTACAAACCGCAATAGAAGTCTATGTTGTAAATTAGTGACTTTTGGCCAGTCATAATCAGTCACCATCCGACAAATTAATCTGGGCGACGTAGGTACAGCGTGGAAACCCAAAACCTGCCGTTTATCCACCAAATGAACGGGGCACCGGAATACATAACTTTCTTATGGCTCACACTATAACCCATTTAACAAGAAAATAGACATAAATATTTTAAATGCTATATTTAATCGTTTACAGAAAAAGTCACTGCCGAATGTGAGGGAAATAAGCCTGGCAGGAACCAAACCAGAGATACAAAATAATCTCAATTCTATAAAACACAATTCTATTAAACCTCACTTCATTAGAAACTTGGAACAAATAATAGAAGAAAGCGTTGAATCTTGTGAAATTGTTTCGAAAGTACCTGCAGTCAAAGCGCTCTTTAATTCTACGGAAACTTTTGATTTAATCATCACTGAAGTTTTTGGCAGCGATTGTTTTTTACCACTCAGCGTCAAGTATAGAGCTCCAGTCGTCGGTCTTTTATCCAGTGTACCATTACCATGGGTTAATGAGCAGTTGGGCAACCCTGAAGCTACTGCATATGTACCATCTTACATGGTTGGATATGGACAACGGATGACTTTGTGGGAAAGAAGTGCAAACACAATATCTGCATTTATTGCTAAAGTTTTGTATAGATACAAATCACAAGTTCCTTCACAGGTCAGTAAGATGTATCCAATTTATATTTGAATATGGCTATTGCCGATTATTATTGACTATTTCTATTTCAACAGGTTATAGCGGATCGTCTATTTGGGTCTGGGCAAAAGTTAGAATTCTTAGCAAGAAATTATAGTTTGGTTTTATCTAATAGCCACTTCAGCATAAATGAAGTACGACCATTAGTCCCTGCTCTGATTGAAGTAGGCGGTTTACATTTAGACGATTCACCAACTCTTCCTCAAGTAAGTTACACTGTATACCGATATACAATTATGTTATTAGATAACAACTGCTTTGATAAATATTCATAATTTATGAGAGTTCCCAATAATGAGTAGTGCGCGGCTGATGATCATATCACTCACGTAAGTCACTGGGTCACAAACGGAAGAAACGTTCATATCATATCAATTCATATTAGGTATACTTAATGTAAAACAACCAGTTACGACCGGTCCAAAGACCGAACATGACAAAAACGCGTACGAAGTACAACAGGGTTAGAGGGCATTTGGGAAATACCAAGAAATAAACATTATATTTAAATAAACGTATAAAAATATATAAACAATATTAAACAATAAATCTTAATATCAGTTCAATTAAAATCTTCACACGATAACACAATGATGCCATAAAAACAACGCATGCAAACAAACGAATTTTATTTAAATGATTCATTTGACAGTTCAGGCAATAAAAGTTTATTCTATCGAATAATACATTTCCAAATTGTTGTTTGCTCTAACTAAATATTGTTAATCGTCGTCAATAGGATAAATACGTCTTCCACGCGAGTAGAAGGCAATTAACCTACATATGTTGCATTTACAATATGAAAAATCACTATCAGGCCGACCCTACGGACCCTAAGGCCAGCAAAAACTGATAAAGTGGACTGGTTCCTCAATTATATAGCCGAATATAAATGATCGATATATTGAGGCTATGAAATTTACAATTATTTTATTTTTAATATTTATATAAAGCATACAAGATCTTTCTGAAGTCCCTATAATTAATTATATTTTGGGTTAGCATATGAAGAATCTATTTGATGTATCAACTGAAGGTGTTATTTATTGGAGTTTTGGATCTATGTCAAGAATTGAAACGATACCAAGCGAAACGCTTTCGAAGATTTTTAATATTATATCAGAACTACCTCAGACCGTGCTCATAAAAATGGATAGGCAGAAGCTAGCTCAAAATCTCACAGTACCAGATAATGTATACACCATGAATTGGATACCGCAGCATGCCATATTATGTAAGTAAAATTTTTTAAATCATGATAACTAAAGTAAAGCTAACTTAACTATGATTCGAGAGGTGACAGAGTAAGCATACAATTCACCACTTCCTGTCTTGCCTGTAAGTATCGTAAAAGGCGATTAAGGGATATGATAAGCGGGTAACATCTACGCAATTTCGCCATAAAATCCTATACTAACACGTCTGGTTGATATAGTAGATCAATTTAGTAATAGATCCTGTCACAGTATAGGAGGCTCCAGACCAAAATTGGGGCGTGTATGGGCTGCGATGATGATAATGAATTACCTATGCTCGTTGCAAATAGTGATGCGGGGCTGCCGGTACCGGTCATCATTAGAATAACCATTGACAGCAACAAAAACTGGACGCAGTGCCACCTTCTCTTAGATTATGGTCTCGCACGTGAGAAAGGAAATCTATGGTCATCCAATTCGAGCCAAGCAAAGGCGTGAATATCTGCTGATGCCGGTTTATCGGAGATGGGGTAGATGAACAGGCGGTAATGTGTCCATCACTAGCAAAGCTTACCACCCAAGCTGAGTCAGTATACAAACCAAAAAAAGATATTTGCACATGCATATCACATTTTTCAAGAGTGTAGCAGTGCTATGTTTATTTCATAGGTCATCGAAATATGAAGTTATTTATATCTCACGGTGGATTACTTGGGACGCAAGAGGCTGTAGCTTGTGGAGTACCTATGCTTATGGTGCCTCTTTATGCTGATCAAGCACTCAACGCTAAAGCGATGGCCGAAAGAGGTGTGGCAGAAATCGTCAAGCTCGAAGACCGTGAAATAGACATATGGAGACAACGTCTTCGGAGCTTATTGTCTGATCCAACGTAAGTTTCTTTTAACAATCGCCGTAAGTGTTCTCAATATTGTAAGCGATTTAATGTAGACATTTAATTTCAGTATCAAATCTCTGTCTTTCTGTGCTATGCTGCGTGGTAGCGCCTATGAATACTACTAACTCTTACATGGCTCGTGGTTGTCGTAAAAGACGACCAAGAGCTTCTACACTCGACTCGATTTCATCGGATGTCGTTTGATCAACAATTACTTTCTATTGCGTCCACCTCCAAGTAATTGGGATAAGGACAGGGTGAGCATGATGTATTCATCATCCTCACCCTGTCCTTATCCCAATTACTCTTTTGTTTAATATATATTTGACCGAGGATCTACAATATATTTTCCAAAACTTCATTTCATTTTGTATGTCTTAACAGTACTCTTTTACGCTTTGGAAGGGTATCATAGATGGACATGGGACTCGGGGATGAAAATGTGGACAACTCGTTTCTTCCACGTCAAAATACTCTACAAATACAAAACAACTAAAATAAATGCTTCGTTGGTAAACGATCATAGATATGTAAGCAATTGCCAATTGTAAGTTCTTGGCTTTAAATATTAGGCCCCCTAATAGTTACATGGGATTCAAAAATTCTCAATAGCATTCTGGCTGTCCGAATGCGCCCAGTAGACATCAATATTAATTATGATGCATACTTTTGTCAGCGACTTATTGACCTCTAAAATACGTCCACCGCCAGTGTAGCTAGTCGAGATGTGGTATAGGTAACGTCATCATTTTATGAGACAGCTTTGATAAAACTGCGCCATTTACAATTGTTAAAAATGAATTCGACAAAGACATTAAGGAAATTTCAAACTTAGATAACTGCTCATGATGCTATAAAATGTCATTTCTTGGACGCTGCATTGAGTAAAACGACCAGCACAAAGACAAAAGTAACGGTCGCTTGAAGATAACCTTTATTTTCATAATATTAAACTGATACTTAAATAGTTTAATTAATATGTTTAATTTAATAACCTTTATTATTGAAGTAATTAGGTAATTTCTTTTATCGATAATTGGAAATCATCGTATGGTTGTTATTGTTCATAATCATAACAAGGGCGAAAATACAATAAATACGATAGTAACACGTGACCATTCCGTGGGTCTAGTCACGAGGCAAAAACACGCTTGTAGATTCTATTAAGTCCATAAATAAACACATTCTGGTAGCGAATACTATCAACTCTTACAATGCTCGTGGGTGTCGCAAAAGACGAGAGCTTTACATATATCTTTTCCTTTCCCTACAGTGATGGAATAAGAATACAATTCAACATCCCCTATCTTGCCCGTAGTTGTCATAAAAGATGACTAAGGATTAGGGCATGCCTACAATATCCACGCAAGAGTAGGAAAACACGAAATAAAATATTAACTCGTTTCACCAACGTAATATAGTAGGTCAATTTCCTTCCGATTGTAGAAGAGTGCTGAGGCTAACAGTATGACATATATGAGCGGAGATGAATGAAAGAATGAATCCTTAATTACCACTCAATGTGTTATAAAATTTACGATTTACTCTTAACGACAATCTATATAGGCAATTAACATTTGTAAATAGTTTGCGTAATTTCATGTAGTATTTCTTAATTTCAGATATAAACAAAACGCATTAAAATTAAGAAACGTATTCTTGGATCGGCCGATGAAGCCGTTGGATTTGGGAATCTACTGGATCGAGTACGTGCTAAGACATAAAGGCGCCTTACATTTACGGTCACCGGCGCTTGACCTCACATTACCGCAATACCTATTACTTGATGTAATAGCATTTGGAACTATAATAGTCCTGTTAACTATTTTCATACTACACAGGCTCTTTAGATATCTGTGTACAAGGTGTATCAAATGGTGGCCTAAGGAAAAACTTGTATTCGAAAAGCAGCTACTGAAAAGAAATATTAGCTTTTTCCTGTGCATTCTATGGAAGTATAAAGCAAAGACTAATTAAGGTTTGGAAGGACTAGATTGAGATTCCGTATTATAATTTTATTTAGTTGTAAATATTAATATGTAAGATATTTATAAAGACCTTTAAAAAGACAGTGTAATTTTTTATGCTTAATCTGAAAGTAAAGGCATCTTAATATAAAATAAATTGTCTTTTTTTGGCAGACAGGTTAGTCTGACTTATTGTCAGGTTAGGCAGTCTAGTGTGACAGGAGAGCGGCACAATTCCAATAACCAACCATGTCACTCACTCTGTCTTTTGAGCATTTTGTCTGCATCAAGAGGATTTCTATTAGCACTAGTTCCGGTAGTGAGCATATATCTGCTCACTTTGAACTCACAACTTGGTTTATTTATTAGATATAATGTTAGGATATTTTTCTTTGTAACTGACTTTAAAAATGGAGGAGGTTCTCAATATGACAATTTTTGTATGTTTGTTATCACAGAATTTTCAACTGGGCGAACCGATTTGATGATTATTTTTTATTTGAAAGTTGGTGCTTCCCGTGTGGCTCTATTTCAATTTGATCCTGTTTCAGTTCTGTTTTTTTTTTTGTTAAAATTATATAGAAGCTGCTGCAGTCATTAATGTTATTTGTCATATAGACTGTATAGGATTTTAAAAATATCAGTGATTGGTTAAAACATGCATTGGTCATTTAATTTAATGCAACAACAAGCAATGTTGTTGCATTTATAAAAATAGAATCATTGAACAGTAACTTCAACAATATGTGCAAAAAAATTGTAGCAAACCAATTCATTAATTCTTATTCCCAACTTTTAAAAAGTAATCCAATAGAGAATATAATGAGAAGTAATATATACATAATGTGATTGCCATCATTATTATGCGCCGTAATCGCTCATAAAAGTCCCACCACTGGGCTTATGCTGGTTGGGCAGACATGTGAACAAATAACATCATTGTGAGAGAATTTAATAAATAAATAAAAATGGCAACACTCTAAATAGACTGGTCAAATAATAGTAATCTCCCTACGTTTATCGAAAATTGGGATCTTTTTTTAAATTTGCAATCAATGGCAAATGAGAAAATAGTACACCTGATGGTAAGTGTTGCTGTCACTCATGGATCTTTGCAAGTCCGCTGCCTACCGCAAAGAAAGTGAAGGGAGTGTGAATGCGTGCATAGAGATTCGGTAACACTAAAGGCATCACCAAAACCCACCACAAGCAAATACCCTCAGAATGTTGGGATTCTGGCTCTCTCGCTCACCGAACGAAGCGTAATAACAAATTGCTACTACTTGGACATTGATTTTCTGCGAGAGTGTGGTACTACCCGGGACGAACCAGCCCACAGCTGTAGACAACAAGACAACAGACAACTGTCAACAGTGTGGTCCTACTACTGTTAAAGGGATAGAAATAAACGACATAAGCTAAAGATTTTTTTCTTCCTCTTTGACTTCTGCTGCACTGTAGGAATAAGCTAAAGATAAAATTAACAACAAATTAAAACTATGGCAAGTAATATTAGCACTCACCAGTACAGTACTGAATCTCCAAAATCCATATCAAATCTGAAATGTGAAAATGCTAGAAGTGATCCTTTTTTTTCTCTAGCGATGAGATACCATGCTGTATCATCCATCATTTCTTCTACTTTGCGCTCCTTATTCCAACCCCAGGCACAAGTTTCATATCTAAAAAATATAAACATTTAATCCAATAGTTTCTTCATCAAGTCATATTCCATTCTTCATATGCCATTGTTCAGTATAGCCCTTTGCACAATAGATAGTTAATTTTGAAATATAAAAATATGGCAATCCATCTGGGGACAATTAAACAAGATGAAAATTCAAATTGGAACTTTTCAGCAAGTGAGATTGGTACATTCTGGATGACTCGTAGAGAACGGGCCAAAACCCACTTCTGAAAAGTTTGAATCTAAAAATTTATCTTGATTTTTTGTCGTGTTTCTATAATGACAATTGACCCTACTCTGCCCCTTCCTTTTTAAATTTGCATAATAGACTTATTGACCACTTACTATGGAGGAATACAAAAGATATTTGTGGCTAACAACATGGCATATGGAGATGAAGAAAGAAATTATGAAATAAGTAACGTAAATAAGTTAATATGTAAACTAATGTTAAATTGCGTTCTATATCATTAAAATGGAGGAACAACAGAATAAAGATTTGATTATAATATTTATTGATATTCGATTGTGGTATATTTAATGAATTTCTGGCTTTGAACAAGCGAGTGCTGTGTTTTAAAAACCAATCTTATCTAAATATGGTTTCTCATTTGGTCAACATGTAAAAAATGTATTTGTGTGTATATCAGATATGTATGTTTTGTACACTATTCAGGAGGGCGATACCTAGTAAGTGTACACAAAACAATGAGACTAAGTTTCATGCAGAAAATAGGCTACCAAAATATTTATGTCCTTACAGTTGTCTCACATTCCTTTCTGTCAAGTCGATAGCCCATTGGAGTACATCTTTGTCTAACTCTGTAACTCGCTGTATGTACATTTCTACCTCTAGATCATTGTTTCGGTATACCAAAAGTTCCTTGCATAGTGAAGCCAAATCATTTAATTTGTTGGCTGATGTTACATTGGACATACCATCAGCTATACGACGCTGTTCTAGTTTCCGTGCTTGACGCTTTTCTTTGTTTTTGTTAACGCTAGCTTGCGTTTTTTTCTGAAATTACCAAGTTTTTGTTATATATATATTAGTCATATTGTATGGATGAGAAATACATAAATACTTACTCCCATCTTCTACAGTTTTGAATAAATAGGTTTATGTACTTTAATTAATTGTTATTTAATTTTAATCTTATTTTATGGCGGGAAAGCTATTGATTTTTTTTTTTTGTTTGGATCGCCCTTACGGGCAGGCTAAAGTCTTTTCGACCATACTGCCTTGTCTTACGTAGCTTATTTCTTTACATATTATTTATTTCTTCATATTGTATAACTTATTAACAGTCATTGTCCGTCAGTAAGTCAAGTCGTTATCATTAATTAGGCGCTGAGAACCTAATTAGATGATTTCTCTGGGAATTTCGGTTGAATATGAAAATACACGTAAACCACTCTTATATCACATTCACCGCACTTCAGCACCTTAATTATATTATATTATATAAAACATCAGCAAAATTATACAATATAACACTATAAAACACTAAAAAAATGAATATAATACAAGAGCTTAACATGACATTTCCATATTCGCGCCGAAACTCCGGAAAGCTATTGACAGACAACATTTGGCATTTTTTTAAATTTATTCGCCCTTATAGGGATGAGCGATATTTATCGATATTATCGAAATATCGATATTAGCAACCGAAATATCGATATTTCAATATCGGTATTTATATCTTTGAAATATCGCCATATCGATATTTCAATATCGATATTTATATCTTTGAAATATCGCCATATCGATATTATGAATACGATATCGATATTATTAACACGATATCGATATAGCTTTTGTAATGAGATGAAAAATTATTAATAAAATAATTTTGATCATTCCTAGACACCGGACAAATTTCCTAAACAAAAAAAAAAAGTCATCAAAATTTATCCGAAGAATTTTTATTCGATCGATATTACAAAATATCGATATTTTGTGTCCGATAATATCGACTTATGGATATTTGGCTATCGATATCAATATCGATATTTTACTAATATCGCTCATCCCTAAATTCCTGTTGTATTTTAAAACATCGCGACAAATTTCCTAAAAAAAAAAAAAGCTCATTAAAATTTGTCGAGAAGATTTTATTTCGTCGTAATTATGCTGCATTTTAAAACAACCCGACAAATGTCCTAAAAAAAAGACATCAAAATTTGACCGGCGAATTTTCTTTCCACTAATTTCGATATTATAAAATATCGATATTACGAAATACCGATATTTTGTGCGCGATAATATCGACTTATCGATATTTGGCTATCGATATCAATATCGATATTTTACTAATATCGTTCATCCCTACGCCCTTATGGGCAGGCCAACGTCTTTTCGACCATACTGCCTTCATGCCTTGTCTTACGTAGCTTACAAATAATTTTCTTCACATGTTATTTATCACTTTACTACCATTAATTGGGCGCTGAAAACTAAATTAAATTATTTCTCTGGGAATTTCGGTAGAATATGAAAATACACGTAAACCACTCTTATATCACATTTACCACACTTCAGCACCTTAACTGTATTATATTACATAAAATATTGGCAAAATTATTCAATATGACACTATAAACCACTAAAAAATGAATATAATTCTTGAGCGTAACATGAGATTTCTATATTCGCGCCGAAACTCTCCTGAGATTTGACAATATAAATCCAATTGTTTTTTTTTATATAGTGTGACTACTGTAATTTACTGACGCAATTTGTCAGTTCAGAAGGGCAAAAGGCAAAAATTAAAGAATACTATTTATGTTTTCATTTTTGTAGTTTATTCAAAGCCATTGCCCGTCAGTAAGTGTAGTCTTTTAATTAGGTGTAGGTTACTTAATTATTCTTGGGCATCTTGGCGGACTAACATTAGGCTGTATTATTATGCTTCGTTCTCAATGCCTGTCCAAATAAATATAGTTTAAAAAAAACTAAAAATTATTGTGAAATAAGCGTTGCGTTCATGCGTTGTGCCACGTTTTCGTAAATCGGGCACCCCACGTTTTTTCACAATCATCATCATCATCATCATCTTGCTTTTATCCCAATTACTTGGGGTCGATGCAATATGTCATCTGTTTTGACATATTGCAAAAAGTTTCGGCAATGACTTTTATGACCGGCCGCCTGCCTGACGTCAACCCTCCTTGGGAATGTAATCGTTGACCCAAATGGTACCAGATGGAGTTGGTCCGGGTCAATCTAGGGCTCTTAGTCGTCTTTTACGACACCCACGAGCAAAGCAAGGGTTGGTAGTATTCGAAGCCTTAGTATTAATATATTTCGTTTATTATTATTTTTTGCCTATATTGCAAATTATTTTACACTTTTTAGTTGAACGCGTGTTTTTTAGTTTTTTTTAAACTATATTTATTTTTCACTTTTTAGTGAATAGCCACCAGAATGTAATTAGTATGCATATTAGATTTGTCGGTACATCGATGAATGTCTACGGCTCAAGACGCAATTATTACCATAGGAAAGAGTTTGTGTTATACCGAGTGCCCGACTAGCTCTATATCTCTTACTCTCATGCAAAGGATGCGGAAAGAAGTTGATGAATCCTGGCGAATCTAATTAGGACAATCGATTATTTTAAGCGGATTATTGCATCCAACCACTGAAGTCAAGTAACCCACCACAAAAAAACCAACCCCCCAAAAAACGGATTATTGCATCGTCATCGGTCTCTGACAGGTGTGCAAAGTTTAAATAAAATCGAATCGCTCTAAGTAGGAGAAAATCGAGCTCAAAGAGTTTGATTACAAGCAAGCATACATACAGGTGAAATTAATAAAACCGTGTTAAAATAGGACTGTTGATAAAATGTCGATATATCGCTATTATTATTTAAAAATATCGATACTTATTTCTAATATTTTTTTGGACAATATATCGATAATTCGACACAAAAAAGGAAATATCGTGAGGTCGATATTTATTTTAATAAATTTGTTATTTTATTTTTCTTGTAAATTCGTTATCCTGCAAAATCACCGTAAATTTAATCAACTGTAAAATTGATGATAAGTTATCGCTTACTTCAAGAATTTAGAAAAAGAAAAAGGTCATCACCGCATTGAACGAAGGTAAAAAGTGGTTATGGAGAAAAATATCGTTTTTTTTGTGTGTGTGTGTGTGTGTGTATAGCTGCTAGCCGCAGATGGCTTTCACAGCTTAGCCCGGACTATGGGTGAGCGCTGAGGGCCCTCAACCCGGGAGAAAAATATCGAACTCCGATATTGATATAATTATTTAAAAATATCGAAAAAAGGATATTTAAAACGTCACACAACGGCGTGTGTGTATTCGTCCTACTGGCATTTCATCCTATTATTATCCGACCTACTGTCCGTTCATCCAAAGTCACAGTTATAAAATATTGGCCAATGGTACCTATTTATTTAACGCAATGGCGTGGGCAATTGGCGGCAATGGCCGCCATAATGCGTTTCCGCTCTAAAATGTAGGTACATTTATGTTACCGTGTATGCGAGTAAAGTCTACATTAAAAAAGTTTGATGACATTTATATTAAATACAGCTTATACATGTTGCACTGTTGGACTCGAGCTTTTTCCCAATAGGAGAAAAATTGACCTACTATACCATGCTGGTCAGACATATTGATATAGGAGTGAGAGCATAGATGTTATATGCATCTTAGTCGTCTAAATATGTATTATGATATCAACGGGAAGTGATATGAGAGGGAGTGATGAATTGTATTTTTGCTCCGTCACCACACGGAAAATTAGCAATTTGATAATGTAGAGATAGATCTAAGTTATACTGTTCTTCACTTGGATTTAGAACAACAATTACTTTAAGAGTTCAACATAGTAATATAATATTTTGACTGGGGCGGTGTAGGCGCGTGTACTTGCGCATCATGCCGCCCTAGCCGAGGTCGCGGGTGACGTGATCGGGGAATTCGTCCGTCACCCCCTGAGAGGCCGACCGCGTGAGGAAAGACCGATGGGAGGGTACCCCAAATAAGGGGTATTCCGTCGGGCCGACCACTGATGACAAGTAACCCTGCTCCGGTGGTCGGCCCAACGACGAAGGCGACGTGCACGTGGGTGGGTTGCGGGTGTGCGTACTTACGCCCCTTTGTCGCCCCGGACGGAGTGGTGCGAGGAGTGCGACGACTGCAACCCACCCCCAAAAAAAAACAGTAATATTTTAATGATTTATTACTAAAATATGAGCAATTTTTAAAGTAATAGTTGTAACACGACTAGTGTTGGTCATAGGCCTATCCGCGATCATGCCACCCTGAACGGTCCTACGGTGTTAGCTGCAAACGACGGTTAACCACGACTTTAAGGATACCATATGTCTACCTAGTGGGCGCCCTGTTGCTGTTTCGTTCCATCCAGCATATTCTTCGGCTTTATACTTACCGAGAGGAATACAGCAGTCTTCATCGATTTTCAGTTCGACGATGTGATTTCGTGTCGTTGTCGTGTCGTTCGATGTGGTTTGTGCTACGTCCTCTAATATTTCTATCGCTCCTAAAATTTTGCCATGCAGCCTACCAAATTGTATGTATTTTTTTTTGCGGTGGGTCGCGGTCGGCGCAGTCCTCGCACCGCTCCGTCCGGGGCGTAAGCACGCACACCCGAACACCACGTCGCCTTCGTCATTGGACCGACCACCGGAGCAGGGTTACTTGTCATTAGTGGTCAGCCCGACAGAATACCCCCTAGTGGGGTACCCTCCCATCGACCGACGTCCCCCCTCGGGGAGGACGTCGGTCTTTCCTCACGCGGTCGGCCTCTCGGCGGGTGGCGGACCAATTCCCCGGTCACGTCACCCGCGGCCTCGGCTAGGGCCACATGACGCGCAGGTAGTCGCGCCTACGCCGCCCCAGTCGCCGGCGGCTGGTCGCTTCGTCGAGGCTGCGCTCCTCGCGCGTGCGACCCGCCGCCTCCTTCTGCGAGATCACTGCCTCGCAGAAGGCTGCGACCTATCCTAATTTGTCAATTTATGGCTTGCTCAAGTGGTAAAAATTCTAAAATCTAATTAAAAAACAAGTAGGTATATATAACAAGTATATAAGTTGTCATAGTCATATTTTTGTAAATATATATTACGCCTTAGAATAATAACGTATAGAAGGATAGTATCCATACGTAAGCTATCAAAAATACGAAGCAAACAATACAACATGCGTGCAAGCCATTACACACGTACACACGCACACCACTATACAAATTATGAAATCTAATTTTGTTTTTATTAACATAAGTCATCGAAATATTTTTAAAAGTAATGTTAAAAATATTTTTAGAGTACAGTGACTTTGTTCATTACGGAACGATTCTGGCGTAGGCTCCATTAGGCTCCATTCGAAATGCTTCACTTTTTGTGCGCGAATTTACCTTCTATACTTTATTATTCTAAGATATTACGCATTATTTAAGTTATTTAAAGGAGGTAGAAGGAAGGTGCAAGGAGTTACATTTACAATAATTTGTTACAGTAATAGAATTTAAAAATAATAGGCAAGCGTGTTGGCGATTGTAGTAAGGTATTAGATGTTTGCCTGGAGAGCGCTGCTGATCATTCTCCTGATGATCCATCAGCTTATATTTACGATCCCAACAGACAAAAAAGTGGTAGTAACTGTATCCTTCTCCTGTCACCATGTAAAGAATACATACACAATTTTGTTATTTTCTATACCAATAAATAAAATTAGAGTGTCTGTTTGTAATGTCAAAATAATAGGCCCTTTTCATGTTCACATGGTTATTTGCACTATACATATGCCTAAAAATCACTTTATATTTTTTTGTCTGTCTGTTTGTTTGTTGCGGGTAATCTTCAAAACGGCTGGACCGATTTCAAAAATCCTCGCACCAATGGAAAGCAGGGAGTAAACTAGGCTATATTTTATCCCGGTATTCCCACGGGAACGGGAACTACGGGCATAAGGCGACAGAAACCGAAGCGAAGCGAGGGCGGGTCGCTAGTATGTAATAAATATACAATGTTTTATGGAAAATTACTACGAGTCCTCGAAAGGCTATGACAAATTAACATGGAATAATTTTATTGTAAAAACGATAATCACGTTTCGGTAGTTAAAATTGTTAGTTTAGTAATCACGACTTGCATAAAAAATTATATTTTAACGTACTAACGTCTGGTAATAAGATTATACCCGAGTGTATTATATACACACATAGCAGTTCACGCGACTTCCTCTATGCCCTATTACTACAGAATCATTATTCTGTTTTTTTAGGAGATTGCATAGGGCCTTTTATCCGATTGATTAACAATTTGATTGTTGTCATTACTTTAACTTACTTTAGGTATTCGGAGTAACAACATATAACCTTATAAACTGACAAGAGGGTGTGTATATGGAGCAATTAGTAATATATTAAGGAAATATAAATCTACAACGGTTTTTATATAAAAAGAAACTTAAAAGGAGACAAACCCCAGACAAACAGACATGGTCGTTCTTTAATGTATTAAGAGTAAAGATTTATATGGAAATGTGAGTTTAGATATTTCAATTAGTTAACAGAACCTTTTGTTATTCAAGCTAGAGTGATCGTGTACTCAGCAGCCTGCAGGTAGGATTTTATTAAGGCAAAATTTTATTTCAGCTTCGCCGTTCTACTGAAGGACTTAATGACTGTTCTGGGCACCAGAGAGTCCTTCCTTTTTCTCTCGGCACAGTTGTACAAGGCGACGAAAGAAATTAATTAATATATACTATTTTCATTGTCTCCATGACCAAATTTTATCTCATATACCTATAACTCGAAATTGATTAGGTTTTCTATCTAGGATCTCACTGTTACGTACTCTAGTGTTGATTAGTATTTTATGGCTTAAAATCAATATTGTAATAGTATAAAGGCTACAGCAATCATAGAGCAATAATCAAGTGGGTCAACAAAAGAGGTTTTTTTTTTATTGCAAACGGTAACAAACGAGCAAACAGTACACCTGATGGTAAGTGTTGCTGCCGCTCATGGACCTTTACAAGGCCGTTGCCTACCGCGAAGAAAGCGAAGGGAGTGTGAATGCGTGCATTGAGGCTCGGTGATACCAAGGGCACCACCAAAACCCTCCACACGCAATCACCCTCAGAAAGTTGGGCTTCCGGCTCTCTCGCTCACCGAACAAAGCGCAGTAACAAATTGCTACTACTCAGACGTCGATTTTCTGCGAGAGCATGGTACTGCCCCGGACGGACCGGCCCGCGGCTGTTGACAGATAACTGTCGACAGTGTGGTCCTACCACTCCTAAATTTTGTTTGTTTTATTATTGTTGGTTGTATTAAATTAGAATATTTTGAATCGCTTGCTTTTACGGTAAAGATATATTACACATTCAAATCGGGGACGTTCTTAAGAAAGGCCAGGTGATAACTACCCTAAGCCGAAGAACATGCTTAAGGTGTTTAATGAATGTGGAGGAGGCGAAAGTGGTATGTCAAGATCATAGCAAGTGGAGGGAAGTGGTCTCTGCTTACCGCTATAGGAAAGAAGCGTGAGTGTATGTATGTGAAAATCATCAAGAAACCGCCTTGTCCATGAGTCCTCCAAAAAAGTATTGAAAAATTCTGCCATGACAGTATTCAAAGTGTAAGGTACTTACATACTATAACATCCACAAATTGCGGGTTTTGAGCCGTGTGAAATCTGTGCTTCGAAGAATAAGGTAATTTGTGTCCTCTTTCGTAATTCTTCGTCTTAGCTTGGTATGAAAAGACTAAATTAGTAACCTATACATAATGTAGCTATCTTAGAATAATAACATATAGAAGGTAAGTTCACGCACAAAAAGTGTGGCATTTCAATTGGAGCCTAATGGAGCTTATACCGGAACCGTTCCGTAATGTACAAGTCATTGTACTGGACGAACGTACGCAACTCTTAAAAAATAAATAGGTAATTATGACGGTTTGTGCATTCAAATGGTGTCACAACACATATGAAAAATATAAAAAGATTATTAATATTACTTTTAAAGGTAATTCGACGATTTATGTTAATAAAAACAAAATTTGATTTCATAATTTGTATAGTGGTGTGCGTGTGTACGTGTATAATCGTCTGCGCGCCATTAGTATTTTTAGATTTAAATTTTGAAAGTTCGAAGTATTGACACTATCCTTCTATACATTATTATTCTAAGGTGGCTATTTTGTTTTTTCATCAAAATGTGACGCTTCAATAATTGTCCTGTTACTTTTGTGTCAGAATAGGATACTAGCAAAAATAGGTAAAAGTATGAAATTAGAAGCTAAAAAGAACAGAGAATTTGCATCATAATCGGTTTATCGTCAAATTAGCACTTTCAGGGTGGGGCGTCAGTGTTCAGGTATTAAAAAAACGTAATAGAAGAAGTATTTATGCTATGGCATACTTACTTGGTGTTTATTATATTCAATGATAGTTATTAATAATAAGATTAAAGAATGATTCACGCTACACCGTAGCCCGGTCGAGTCGCAACACGATGTAGCGTGAATCATTTTTTTTGTGTGACTTAGTTGTTAGCCTCTGATGGCTGTGACAACTTTACCCGGACTGGTGGGTGAGCGCTGAGGGCTCTCAACCCGTGCGTGAATCATCCTATATAGTCACTATATAAGTGGTGTAATGAATATAGAGAGAGGGTAGTATAGAGGTAGGTATGTCGGGTTGTGGGCGAGGAAAATTGACCTATTATCCCACACCGGTAAAATGGTTGACCATTTTATTTCTGTTTTTGTTTGTTTTGTACTAAGAATTTGCTTGCGCCTTTTAAGGTTTTCTTCAGTAAATTCAATTAATGTTTAATTCGGGTCGAATGCTAAGGTCGTGTGCCTAAAATTGAGTATACTTCTTGAATATAACAAAAACCAGTTTTAATATGTGATCTGTGATTAGTATTGACGTACTATCCGAATGTACGATTTCGCCCTAGGTTTTATAAAAATAGTCTGTTGCCTAAAGGCCGCCAAATTTAAATTTTATATCTGCTATCACAATAAAGATACATGAATAAGTGTTTTAACAGATCGCAACAAAGACGGCATTGTTGTTTGTTCATACTCTATTCTTTAAAGAATATATCAATAGAACAACCATAGATTTTAAACTTTTGTTTCATTGAATCTATTGGCTTCTAGCCAATTTTAATTCTGTCAGTTTTGTTTCAGCTTCAATCTATCGATTTTTCTGCCAAGCGTGTTGTATCTCTACAAAGTCAGGGTTACTGTTACAGTCGCAATCATTATAGAAATATGAAATTTGTAAAGCTATCACAAACCAATGATTTAATGCCTAGTTTAGGCTTAGGCACATGGCAGGTAAATATAATAATTAGCAAATGATATACAGTTAGTATTTTATGTGAAAATTGTGAATTATTATTCATATACATTTCAAGGCTCCTCCTGAAGTAGTAGAATCAGCTGTAAGTAAAGCTTTAGACTTGGGCTATAGACACATAGATACGGCATTTAATTACAATAATGAAGAAGCGATTGGCAGAGTGATAGCGAAATGGATAGCCGACGGAAAAGGAGTCAGATCAGACTTGTTTATTACGACTAAGGTATGCGCAAGATATATAAATTAAATACTTTATGACATTTTTTAGACATACTTACAAGATTTGATACGTGTCTTTTTCAGCTGCCACATGTTGGTAACAGAGCATCAGATGTGAGAACATTTCTCAATTTACAACTGAAACGTTTGCAGATGGATTATATAGACTTATATCTTATACATGTACCTTTTGGCTTTAAATGTGACCCAGCAACTTTAACACCAGTCGTTAAAGACAATGGAGATTATGATTTGGATATGGACACCAATCATGTTTTAACATGGCAGGTATATTATTTGTATTAGTTATGTGTATTAATTACATTGAATTATGCTACATCTCGATTTTTGGTAAATCAGTTCTGATGTTTACGCGAGAATTACGCATTATAAGTAAAACTATTTTTACAGATTTTATCGCGGTTTGTATTTGATTTTTCATTGCCCGACATCTCGAATATTTTACAGCGTTCATGGTTGTGGGCTGACAGAGTCCAAGCCGAGTACAAACGCGATAAAAGCTATAAAAATAGTTTTTATATATTATGGTAAATCGTTATGCAATTAAATATTTGTCAAAGATCTTGAAGTATAATTTAATGTAATTGCCTGATTTAATAATATAGTATTCGGCGCCGGTGGGTTAAAACGCTTTTAGTATTGTATAACATTAAATAAAAATGGGAATCTCTGGCACCTACGCTAGCTGTAAGCTGTATTGCAGGAGCCAGAAAGTTGCTTTAGTGGCTTAAATAATCGACTGAAAATCTTAAGGTATGAGGGTTTGAATGCTATGGCAATAAATAAATATTTTCCGGTAAGAAATTCTCAATAGGAAACACGATGCCTGGCAAGATGCCACATCGATTTGAAGGTGTCAAATTTTGCAATGGCAAAAGCCAAGGGTGCCAACGGGACCTTATTAATAAGCCACGTTGTCTATTCGTGTATACAGTGTCGGATTTACCAGCAGGCTGAGTAGGCTGGAGCCTAGGGCGGCAGATTTTTTGGGACAGCAAATTTGTCCCATCTTTTTGCTAATACTTGTTTATACTATATATTTGCGTAGGTAGTTATTTAGATAACTATTCAGCCCCATATGAAGTATTTGGAGCTGGTGCTCGACGGACATTGGTGGTGTCGGGAGCATATCCATTGGTTTGCTCCTCGACTTGTCGGCGAAGCGTCCGCCCTCTCACGGCTAATGCCGAATATGGGCGGACCTAGCGCAGAGTGTCGGCGGCTATATACGCGGGGGTGATTTGCTCAATGACGTTATACGGTGAACCCGTGTGAGCGAGGCATCTGTCCGTCCGGCTTAGGGCTCTTTTGTGGCGTTCTGTGCCATGGCAGTTAAGGGCCATTTGCGGTTACCGCACAGTGGCGACTGAAGTGGCGTATGAATTGGCTCTAACGCCCGTGGGATTTGGAGATGGAGGTTCTCGACGAGCTCTATGTGCGGGTGACAGAGGCGCGTGAACAGGGCGTCGATGTGTTCCCCAGTGGGGCAGCCACCTAAAGCGGGGACACTCGCTGGGACGTCATTGCCCGTTAAGTGATACAGCTGGAGAGTCCTCAATACAGGGTTTGGATCGTGGAAGCTGTCTGGCCGGTGCTGACCCAGCGGATGGAGCGGGCGGTGGCACGCAGCCCTCTCTTTCCGACTGGTGCACGTGCTGTCGGGGGGTTACTTCGGCAAGTACTTACACAAAGTCGCAAGGAGGGAGTCGACTCCGTCCTGCCAACAGTGCGGTTGCCAAGAGGACACGGCGCAACATACGCTCGAGGTCTGCGGTCACACCTCAGTAGCGCCGCAGACTTGTCGCAACCATCGGTGCCGACTTCACGCTGTTGGCCATCGTAAGAGCGAGCGATGGTCGACATTAATTATATGGTTGTAAATACTCCTTGTGGTGACAGGTTAAGGATGCAATGTATCTTAAAAGGCCATCCATAGTAAGGCCCACAGGAGAAGTCGATAGATTGATAGGAAGTTAAACGGCCTAACTGATTTTTCATATATTTAAGGGATCACAGGATAGTATTTACGTAGACACGAGTAGATGGAGTAGATACATAGTGCTCATGTTGAAATGAAGATTTTATTCAAAATTTAAATTTCCCATAATCAGCTGTTCCGCTCATATTCCGTTTTTCATTTTTCAGGGCGATTATTAATTATTTATATTTCATGTCTGTAGGTTATGGAACAGTGTCAAAAGGAAGGTTTAATTCGCAATATCGGCTTATCCAATTTCAATGAGAGACAAATAGAGAAAATTATAAAATGTGCCGAAGTGAAACCACAAGTTTTACAAATTGAAGCGCATGCATACTTTCAACAAGTAGAACTAAGAAAATTTTGTGCTAAAAATGATATTATAGTGACTGCGTATGCACCTCTTGGCAGCCCTGGAGCGAAGGACCACTTTGTGAACAAATACAAATATAGGTAGGAATAAACCACAATCCTCTTATTTCGACAGGTTAACCATATAGTGCGCCATCACTTTTTACTCACCAGCATAAAAGGCTACACTTTGTTGGGAAACTTATTTAAATGCTACCGTCAACCTGCTTTGTCTTCTCGCTTGAAGACATTCTCTTCTCCTCTACTCTTATTAAGAGTAGAGGAGAAGAGAATCGAATCGAGAATCGCTTAGTAAGAGAATATCTTTATGTGTGTATGGACGGTAGAAGATCAAATTAGGCAACGTATTCGTACTATGTGATATTATTATCTTCTAAAAATACTTTATATACGCTTGGTACAAATTGGGTCTTAATTTTGATAATTGTAAAAAAATAGGTCACGTAGTATGGGTATTTTCTATATCAAGTCTCGATTAGTTTTAAACTGCACCTATCCACGTGTGGTGTTTCCATTCCTGCGAGAATGAAATATTGTCCTGATATGAAAGCTAAGCCGGTATGTAGCCTTCTATCAATGAATAAGCTTTACTTTCCGATGTGATGGTATCTGCTTGACTTTTAACAACCGCGGCATTCTCTCGGCTTTTTCACTCCAGAGAACTATGATCGCCTGCTTGCCTGACGTCAACCCTCGTTGAGAATACAATTGTTGACCAGACGGCATCAGATGGAGTTGGGCAAAATCGATATAAAACTCTTAATCGTATGCTACAACAGCCACGGCTCAAGTGAGATATACATATATGTTTAAAAAGATAGATTATTGAACTTTTCTTTTAATTTTTTTTCAGTCCTGAAACTTTTCCAGACTTATTTACTTTGCCAGATGTAGTTGATATAGCTAGTCATTATAACAAGACACCAGCTCAAATACTGTTACATTTCCTAGTCAAAGAAAACATTACAATTATACCTAAAAGTTCTAATGAACAGAGATTAAAGGTAAGTTGATCTCATTTTTATCATAGTCCATATACGTCGCACTGCTGGGCGTGAGCCTTAAACTGAGATGACTACTCGCTGTCCACGCGCCGTCAACTAACAGTGCGCCTAC
Organism: Lymantria dispar; assembly: GCA_032191425.1. Taxonomy (NCBI): domain Eukaryota; kingdom Metazoa; phylum Arthropoda; class Insecta; order Lepidoptera; family Erebidae; genus Lymantria; species Lymantria dispar. The sequence goes on from CM063459.1 coordinate 16,873,837, forward strand.
TCTTGAATCTCGATTCCAATCCTAAATCCAATCGCAGCTCGAATTTGAGCAATTTGGTACTCTTGAAAGGCACACTAGCGCACGATTGGAATTAAATTCGGTGGATTTTTTTTAAACTAAATGAATTCGACTCTCGTCGATAAGTCGAATATTTGCTACTCCCGACCTGATTTTGACGGCGTTTAAAATTGTTAAAGTTGCACAATTTAAAAAAAGCGTCTTTGTGGTGATCGAGTTCGGTAACGTTATTAATTTAAAGTAATAAAATACGGCACATTTGTTGAAACACGACACCACGGGCAAGAAAGGGAGTGTTGAATTGTATTTTTACTCTGTCACTACACGGAAACACTCTATCTATTAGCCTATCGTCGCCACTGTAGTACATATCTCCTGGCAAAGGAGGGGTAATGGTGTAATCGCAAACTTTGGCAGGTGGGCTAATGATTGCAGTTATTTACGTTATGAGTTATATTCTTAAAAGAGTATGCATGGGCGTACCCGTATATCGTACTGTTTTAAGCAATTTTTACGATTTTCACGGCAAAGTTAGGCGATGTATCTATCATAATCTCAGCTCTTATAAGTCCTACTGCTGAGCTAAAGCCTTCTCCACAATGGGAGAATAATTGATTTACTATTCTATGTTATTATTTCGAAATTTCCTTCTCTTATATAGATGTTAGTCGGGTTTTATAGCACCCACGAACAAGAGAGTGTGGTGAATTGTATTACTCCGTCACCACACGCAAAATGTATCCATATTACGTTATATATTTATTTGAGTATCTTCAATAATATTATGTTTGGTCAAAGTTGGATCATTACCGCTAACTATGAATGGTCAACGGTGGGGTGAAAAATTGTATTTAAAACCAACGCCCGTGTGACGTCACACATATGTTGTGTCATGTGCATAATCATCGTCATCATCCCAGCTCGTATATGTCCCACTGGGCCCGAGTTTCTTCTAAAATAGGACAGTGATTGACCTACTGCACCACGCTGGTTGGTATAGGGCTTTATTTCGACTTTTCCTTCTCTTGTATGGATGTTATACCTATTAATACTATACTTCTTTTGCAAACACGGGCAAGATTTTAGGTATTACATGCATATTCTCAGTCCCCTATACAATCCCTCAGTCGCGGGTGAGATAGATTGTGAATTGTATTCTTATTCCGTCACCACACGGAAAATATTTGTTCGTAATGCACATTATTATGTATAATACATATTTTTTTAGGAAAATATGGACATATATGACTTCCAACTAACAGACGATGAAATAGAAGCTCTGAGAAAATTGGACAAAGGCGAAAATGGTAGAATATTTAATTTTCTCTTTTGGAAAGGAGTTCAAAATCATCCTGAATATCCCTTTTAAAAAGTGGAGGCAGCTCAATAAATATAATTACATATGAAAAGCGTAATTCTATATTCTAGTCAATCGGTGCTTATTTAAAATTTACTTATAATATTATGTAATCAATAACTGATTTTAATGGAAACCATTTATATGCAAATGTAAGTTTGTTTGTTACGATTTCAAGACTCAATCAATCATTTTTAAATTTCTCATATACACCAGAAATCAAAAATCCTAAATTGTAAAAATGCTTAGGATTTATAGCAAAAGTATCGTAACGAAGGTATAGCAAAGTTGATGGATAAACTCTTAACGCGAATGAAATCGTTATTGCATATATCCTATTTACTCACAGAGTATTTGTGTAATTACCATTAGTATTTTGAATTTTAAGTGCTGTAGTGAACATTGAGCTTTAAGAGTGATTGAATTTTGATCAGTAAAACTGATTATAATTATGCTTTGAGCACTCATTCCTGAGCAATAAACTGTCGCATGTATATTTTGAATAAATAAATTACGAGAACATAATCTAGTCTTATTTTGTTACCTGTATTGCTACATATATATATATATATATATATACTTATAGTGTGTAACCTTAATATAACGAATGCCTCGATTAAACGAAGTTTTTGAAATGCCCTGGAACTCTCCATAGCAGTTAATGTAAAATAGCCCTATCTATTACGAATAGTGTTGTCAGAAACCTCTAGCTCAGAAGCTGTGTGGTAGCGGCTTCGAATACTACCAACCCTTGCTTTGCTCGTGGGTGTCGTAAAAGACGACTAAGAGCCCTAGATTGACCCGGACTAACTCCATCTGGTACCATTTGGGTCAACGATTACATTCCCAAGGAGGGTTGACGTCAGGCAGGCGGCCGGTCATAAAAGTCATTGCCGAAACTTTTTGCAATATGTCAAAACAGATGACATATTGCGTCGACCCCAAGTAATTGGGATAAGAGCAAGATGATGATGATGTTGTCAGAAACCTCTATATAGCGAATTTTCAATCATTACAAAATTTAAATACAGGGTATAATTTACCCTTATTTAACGATTACTGTCAACTATAATATTTACATAAAGCGTATCAATTCAACTCCCGCCAGATTTAGATACGATAAGTACATCGTAAGAACAAGTAACGTAAGCATAACGTTCAAGTACCTGGGTGCGTAAAGTTTAGGTCAAGTCTTACCTTGTTAAAACAAATCCGAGACCTGCCTAACCTCTATGTAATGGAACTCAATTTAACGAATTACTTGGTATTACGAATATTTTCTAATCCCCTTGAGTTTCGTTATAACAAGGTTGCACTGTATATAAATTTGTATCTGCACACTATCTGTCCGTCCATGTGGTGACAGAGTAAGAATACACCACCTCATTTCTTGCTCGTTGGTGTCGTAAAAGACGATTAAGAGATGGTATGCATGGATGGATGATATGCATGACAACTATCCAAGAGTATGAAAACTCGAAATAGTATCCTCAACCAATCAGTCTGACCAGCGTGTTATAGTAGGTCTATTCCTCTCCTATCATAGAGGCGTTTCAAGCTCAGGAGTGGGGCGAATGTGAGTGGAAATGATGATGATGGGACTATCTGAGTATATCATCACTACAGCTCATATACGTTGCACAACTGGGCTCGAGCCTCCTCCAAAATGTGAGTGAAATTGACCTATTATAGTACGCTGGTTAGACGTGTTAGCATAGGATTTTATGTTGATTATTCCTTCTGTTTCATCGATGTTATTTGGATATCATATCTTCCTTTACGACACACGCGGATAAGAAAAAGAATGGTGAATTTTATTCTTACTCTGACACCACACGGAAAATGCACATAGAATATATACGATGCAATTTTACTTACGAATATTTATCCCAACTATTCAAAGTACATAGATATACATATATATCGAATTTTGGAATAAATATTCTTTTTGAAATTCATTGTTTGCCATTTTACTATTATTTAAATATTCGTTCATCTGTGGAGCTCTACAAGTCGGTCATTAAACGGATTGATTGATCTGGATGAAAATCTATATGGTAAGAACACGCAAATTATAGACAATATATATCGGTAAACATCGATTTATTAATTATTAGATGAAAAATGCAGCGAAACGGATTGATGTCCAATATGTATAAAACAGGTTATCAAGAAATATTATGAAATTTACGAGAGCCTATAAAGCATTTTTCTCTGTAAGCGATGTTGTAACTCTCCACGTCGGATCATTGTGTGAATTACTTTTAGAATGGCTCTTTCAGGATACTTTTGTTTAAGGAAATCGTTGATGATAGTTTGCTCTGATACTTGTGAGCCCACTGCGAACCTACGTTTCAATTGTTTCTCAATACGAGAAAGCATCTCGTGATCTTCTTCGGAGGTAAAACCTTCCGCACCTAAAAACGGAAATAAATATATGATTATTATTTGGCATTATACACAAAACATCTAAAATATACATCTAATATGTAAAAATCTATATGTATGATGTTCCCTATGTACTCCAAAACGCTTGGATTGATTTTGATGGAATTTTCAGGATATTTTCAGACTCACTTCTCTTTTATATTATATTCACTACACCACAGTAGTTTCTTTGCATCACATTACACAAAATGTCATTAAAATTGTTTAATGTAACCCGTAAAAGATTAACATATTGAACATAACACAAGACCATCACATGCCACTATCACATTCTCGCCAAAAAACCCTAATACATTCATAAAAATAACAAAGCTTTTCAATCGATAATGTATATCTTATATGTGTGGTCATAGCGGCTACTAATACGAGTGGTAACGCCAGGCAGGCGGCTGATCATAAAACTATTACAGTAATACCCCGACTTACGCTACCCCGTTTTACGCGCATTCAAAGATACGCGGTTTTCTCTTCAAACGCTCAAGCCTTAGATTTACTTTTTTATTCATTAAATTTCAATTATGTTTTATATGATATTTCGACCATATTCTTTAAAACTTCTTTCAACTAGTTTCAAATAACAATTTTTTGTATATTTAATGTAACGAAAATTAAATCCCGACTTACGCGATTATCGCTCGGTCCCGCCTACCGCGTTAGTCCGGGGTATTACTGTACTAATAATTACCTGGGCTCGATTCAATGTGTACTCTTTTTTACAAATTGATTTGAGCCCAAGTAATTGGGACAAGAGCAGGATGATAATAGAAAAATAAAACTTACCAGCTAAGCTGCCCGTCATAGCTGCATCTAAAGTTGAAACTTGGAATAGGCGAAGTGCTTCAGTAACATGAGATTCATTAGCGAAGGGTTGTAGTTGCATTTTCGCGAGTGATTCCGATATTCTTATAACCGCTTCTAACTGTCTGAAAATATGTATACAAGTTTCAATAGTAGTTTAATGTAAAAACAGCTGCACTGATGGTGTAGCGGTTAAGATACCGACCTAGCGTGCCAATGTAGTGGGTTCGAATCCACATACGACAACACTTTGTGCGATCCACAAATTGTTGTTCTGAGTTTGCATATAATTTTTGTCCGTTATTTTTTTTATTATATATTATATACCAAAAAGCAAAATACATAAATAGAATTTTAATATACTACGCGTTCACTTGGAGATTGCCGTCGTCGACCGTTACGACGTCACAACTATCAATACCGTTGCCAAAACAATGAAATTATTGTTGATTAATTTTCTTACACAGAAAAGCTGGACAAGTTGAAAAAATAAAATATTATGCTTATTCTTATCAATATTATAAATGCAAATGTATGTTTGTTCGTTTTTTAGTTAACGACTTAAGTACACGACCCATTATTACAAAATTTATTACAAGTTATTATCATTATTAGAAGTTTTCGGGGGTACAGAAAAGGACTCTGCCAATACTTTTCATTGCAACAATATCTTTAACATTATAGGCAGTTATCTTTTCTTTTTTTTTTCTTATTCAAAGAATGTAATTATTTTATATAATAAATTACGTTCGCCGTTATGCAAAACCTTTCCACTTTTACTAATTTTAATAACAAGCAACACAATATATGTATTAAAAAAGCATGGGAGCACGAAAACACAAAAACCGTAAGTACATAGAAGCAGACGAATACACACCTTAGCGTTGCTATCGCTACTTAGCGGGCGATGCTTGCGGCACGAAGTAGGGATGTGGGACGGGAGGTAACGGCAATCTTGAAGTGAACGCGTAGTAGTGCCACTCAAACCTCTTGGGTTTGCGTGTGACACTATACAAGCCATTCCCAGTAGCAAATAATATAATTATGAATATGTTTGTAAAGTCCCCCACAAATGCAAGGATTATTTCATTAGTGCACGACTACGTATCGGACGACGCAGTGTAGGATTCTCTCTAACTACGTGGACCGACAACCTGGCGAAGGTTGCTGGGCGTCGTTGGATGCAGGCGGCACAGGACCGCACTTGGCGAAGCATAAGGCCTACGTCTAGCAGTAGATGGCGATGGGCTTAATGATGCTGATTTGTGTGTAAGCAAAGTCCCCTGCTATCATCGTCATTATCTTATATATCTTTAAACGAGCAGTTCTTGTATATATATATATATGTGTGTATGTATATATATTTTAGGATCTCTGAAACGGCTCTAACGATTTTGATGAAATTTGACATACTAGAGCTTTCGGGGCCAAAAAATCGATCTAGCTAGGTTTTATTTATAGAAAATGTTGTTTTGTCGGTGTTTATAGCAAAACAATACAGTGACATTAGATTTTGAAAGAATAGGAATTCAAATTTCGCCGTCGCCGTCAAGAGTGACAATAGCTCAGTTGTCCAGTTTTTTTTTGTTTTGTTTTGGCATTCAAACAGCGTGGGATCGAATCTCGGTGTTATTATTATTCTGTTTGTAATTTTTGAAAATTTTCCATTATTTAATTTTTATGTTTTATTAATATATATCTAAATAAGTTCGACAAAGATACAACAAAAATGTACCGAGCAAAGCTCGATCAACCAGATATTTTATTTAGTATGAGGTGTTGTCTTCATAAAACAAAGAAATTACCTGACTGTAATTGGTATTGAGAGACGTTTGTCAGCATGTCTTTCGTGTTGGGAAGCTCCTGTTCTCATGAGCACGTAGCGTGATCTAAGTCGTTCTGCTGCGGTTGCCGATAATCGTGGTCCACATCGTGCTCGACAATACGCAGCATAGCGTCGGAGCAACGCTAATGGTAGTTCCCCAGCAGCAGTTTCACGTTCAACGCTATCACCACCCATATGTACTGATATTATATGTTTTGCCAATGTCTAAAAAGAAAAAGAGGTTTAAATGATGGAATTTTAATCTATAATGGTCAAGTTACTGATTTTTAATTCGAGTTAATATTTAAGCAATGACTATAGAATCTATTTTTCCGTGTGGTGACTGAATAAGAATACAATTCACCACCCCTATCGTGGGTGTCGTAATAGTTGACTAACGGATATACTGTGAATATAAGATCTATGCAAGAGAAGGAAAACTCAAAACAAAACCTTACACCTGACCAGTATAATAGAAGGCAATTGCAGTCCAATTATGGAGGAGGCTCGAGCCCAGCAGTAGAACGTATATGAGCTGTGATGATGTAAATATTTTTTAACCATAAATGCGATAAAATCCATAAAATAATTTTATTTACAACTAGCAACCCGCCCTCGCTTCGCTTTCAGTCGTCTTACCCGCATGATTGCCGTTCCCGTGGGAATACTGGGATAAAATATAGCCTATGTTACTCCCTGATATTATAGCTTTCCATTGGTGAGAGAATTTTTGAAATCGGTTTGGTGATTTAAGCATGAAAGCGTAACAAACAAACTTACTTTCGCATTTATAATATTAGTAAGGATATGTAATACTTGCGTCAACATTAGAACTCATTATAAAAATTACCAGTTTTACAATAAATAATGTTTTTTTTATTAAATTACAAACAACTTTTAATTTCACGAAAATGACGAATGGTAAATTTATCGGGATCGGCTCTTGAATACTTATTGTGTAAGCATTCATTAGGCTAGAATGATGATGAATGAACTATCTAAAAAATACGATGATAATACTCACAATATCTCTGTTCTGGTCATGTTCATCTTTAACAATAAATATCATATCGAACCTCGACAATATAGTCGGCATGAAATCAATGTTGTCATCGGCCTTAGTATCGTCCCATCGTCCGAACACAGAATTGGCAGCGGCGAGTACTGAACAACGTGAGTTTAACGTTGTCGTTATACCAGCCTGTAAACAATAATTTGTTTTTACATAATTCATTTGTAAAATAAAGAAAATGATTTATGCATCAGCTTATCGACTATTGGTGCCGAAATAGTAGCAAGCGTATAAATATATATATATTTTAATCCGATACCACACAAGGAACTCTCAAATATGGTAAATCTGTTTATAGCGCTTTGCTAATTAAACCGCTACACTTCACGTCTTTATGTGGAAACGTTTCAACATATGCGATAAATTTTAGGGTCTCCTGCTCTTTCACTGACCGAATAAAGTGCATCAGTTAATTGATGCAGTCGTCGCCTTTTACGAGGCCGTCATCTCGCGGAAGAAGCCGGCGCATCGTGCGCGTGAGGAACGCCTCAACGACGACATGGTCCGCTGCCGGCGACTCGGGCGGCGCAGGCGCGAGTACCTGTGCCTGATGCCGCCCTAGCCGAGACCGCAGGTGACGGGACCGGAGATTAGTCCGTCACCCGCAGAGAGGCAGACCGCGCGATCGACGTACCGGAAAGAGGGCGTCGAGAGGAGAGGGTACCCGCGGGGGCATTGACTGACCACTGACGACAAGGAACTCGATACCGGTGCTCGGCCCAACGACGAAGGCGACGTGCTACGGGTGGGTTATAGGACCGCGCGCCGCCCCTCTGTCGCCCGGGACGGGGCCGGGCGGCGGGCGGGACCATAGCCCACACCAAAAAAAAAAACAGTAAATTATTATTATTCAGATATCAAATTGCGAGAGTGTTATGGTCCCAGAGCTGACCTATTTTATAGCTGTAGGCAGAGAAATTAAATGAAGTAGTTATATACCTTGGCAATAGAGATAGTTTGTTGTTCCATTGCTTCGTGGATTGCAACCCTGTCATCTTCTCGCATTTTATCAAACTCATCAATGCATACTACACCACCATCGGCGAGCACCATTGCACCACCTTCCATGACAAAGTTGCGCTGCAATAGAATATTTAATACATTAATTAAAGCTCTAATATTCTTCATGGATCATTAGAGCCATAGCACATTCACATACTAAAGCAGTCTCTGCTAGATCAAATGTTAAAAAACTTGGCATCATTGCCGCGCCCTCCATCGTGATCTTTCAAGTGGCAATGTAGTGTATGCTATATATTGTGTATATATGTGTGTGTGTGTGTGTGTAGTATATAAGTTAAGTACATGTATCCTCTATATAAGCCAACAGTTATCGAATAAACGAACAGTTATTATACAGCAGTCAGATCGTATTATTGCATCCCAACGCCCAACCTTATAGCAACGTGAACGTTAACTTTAGCGGAGTACAGCACCCACAAGGATTTTTAATAGCTTAATAGAAGCAGCACAATACAACACGGAGGTATACCTTAGTGTGTATTTTTTATGTACATACTAGCGATTCGCGCTCGCTTCGCTTCGGTTTCAGCCTTTCCTGTGTAGTTCCCGTTCCCGTGGGAATACCGGGATAAAATATAGCCTAGTTTACTACCTGATATTATAGTTTTCCATTGGTGAAATAATTTATGAAATCGGTTCAGCCGATTTGAAGATTACCCGGAACAAACAGACAGACAAAAAAATATAAAGTGTATTTTAGGCATATGTATAGTGCACATAACCGTGTGAGCATGAAAAAAGCCTATTATTTTGATATTACAAACAGACACTCCAATTTTATTTATTTGGTATAGATATATGTACCTATGTATATAAATATATTTATGTACATATATAGAAAGGAAGAAATTTTATTTTGTAAACCTCACACAATATAGACACCAATGAAAGAAATAAGAACTACTAACTAAAAACAAGGAGTCGAATATGTGAGGCCAAAATATGGTGCCCGTCTCAGCTTATGGTACAGTAAACATGATACTATACCACTGATATTCTGATGGGCCCGTACAATCAAGTCGCGGAAGCAACAATATATGCAAAACAAATACAGTAGAACCCGTTTAATACGATTTCCCGCATAATACACCATTATGCGCCAGTCCTAGCAACTTGAGCCATGTTTTCATAGATTTCTTAAGGCTTAATACGATCGTCATCCCCTTTAATACGCCAACACGTGCCACTTAAATACACATATTACCTCTTGCGGCAGCGGCCAGTGACTGATGAAGTGACAACTGTCGAGCGACCCTAAATGATAATGACCAAGAAGCTGTGTCAACTCCGATTTTGTCACACGCCCAGGCATTATCAGCAGTTAATGATTTAAGACGCTATCTTTGAATCAAAGCGAAGACGCACTGCGAAAATTAAATTACGTTGAAAATCTTGTAATTGCTAATGCCTCAAAATCTTTTTGTCAAACTAAAATAAGTGATTACTTTAAGTAATGGAATGATAATAAACAACATTTCTCTTTTTATATTTTTAAATATCTTTTTAATTTTTTTAATATTTAAAAATGTATCTAGTAGTAAGTATATTAAATAAAGAAAATAAACAAAATTTTATTTAGGTAATTTTTTAATGTTAAATTCAATACGTAGGTATTCAAAATAATAATATAATATAATGAATAATAATGGCACGTGTTTTCCCTTTCCCGCCTAAGACGCGTTTTTGGTCGGGTCCCTGCGAAATCGTCTTAAACGGGTTTTACTATATATGTAAAAAAAGTTAAACAGTAATATTTGAAACAGTAACATTAAATTAAGAATAAAATAAATTAATACTATACTATATCATATTCTAGTTTGTAAAAAATATCATAATTATCACATAGATACGTAAGAAACAAATTATTTAATAAAAACATATAGAATACAAAATAAACATTAATAGTGTAAAGAAGAAACCGAAAATACATAAATCTTGTGGTTAGCTAGAAGGAGTCCGTGATGAAATAGAACGAGAAATAACTACAGCAAATTTGTGGTCTGTATACAGAATATTAAGGTATCAATTTTTGATTTTGAAGTAGGATTAGTTTAAGTCTTTTTTGGAAAACCCTTGTAGTTTTTAAATGCAATAAAAGGGGTTGAAGTACATTCCATTCTTTATACACAGTGTACAAGGAAGCGTGCGGCGATGATAATGCGAGTCCCAAAAAGTGCCCAACGTGCCTAAAGAAGAAGTTTTCACTTCAAAAAGTAGCTAACTTTCATTTAGTTGAAATGACGAATACTTACGGAACCAGGATCTCTGATAACGGAAGCAGTGAGACCAGCAGCACTGGAACCTTTGCCTGATGTGTAGACGCCAATTGGAGCGACTTTCTCCACAAACTTCAACAGCTGAGACTTGGCAGTACCGGGATCACCAAGTAATAATATGTTAATATCGCCTCGCCGGGTCAATCCATCAGGCAGTCTTTTGCGTGATCCTATAAACCAATCAAGGTATAAAATCCAAAAACATATTATAGAGTAATCACTGTAGAGTATGAGGCTCTTCCAGAGGTTACGACGGACTCAGGGCCGTCAACAGTCGAGACGCTGGAGTCGTATAGTCGAAAGGCGAACGTCTGACGTTCCACAACTGGAGAGGACGTAGGTACGTTGTGGTTTTGGTGGTAGTTATTTGGACATTGGTCATATACTTATACTATGTCAGTGAGAATGTATTGGCAAGGGAATATGTGTAGATACAAGTAAAGAGGTTGCGTAAAAAACCTTCACAGTGCAAAAAAAAGAGTATGAGGCATATCGATAATTATAGAGGAATTAGCCATTACCTTGCTGGCTAGATTAGTGTATGGTTGTATTTTAAGTCTTCTGTTCTTCTGTCGCAGTGATTTAATTACGCAGTAAATTCATGATTTTATTAAGTAATAACTTACCACCAAACAAAAGAGTAGCAATTGCCTTTTTCATATCAACAGCCCCAAACACACTAGGGGCGATAGACTTGGCGATGCGTTCATATATGTCGGGCGAAGATGCCAATCTTCGGAATTGCTCTTCTTCGTCTGCAGTGAATGGACGTAACCCTCCCGTCACACCTTCTTCAGCGTTGAGGCCAACAGCTCGTAAGTATGACGCACGGACACCGACAGAGCCTTTTTCGCGGCCTTCTCTCTACAATATTATTTTATTAATAGATTTAAGAAAAGAGTCTGAGGCCCGAATCCCCTAGCATTGTAGACAGCGACCTGGCTGACCACAATTTTTTTTGAGACCAGATACAGAACTAACATCTAGTTTGGGCCTTATCAGACACCTAGCACTTAACCAAAAGATGTAGTAATGTAAATAACTATATTAAGTGATTTGTAAATTCTATTTTCGATACTGTTATTTCATTCCAGAGTGGGATCTTGGAAAAGGTATAGAAATAGAACCTTTCTACGTCTTCCGCAGTTCTTCATGTATGGCGCCGCTTCCGAGGTACGCGACTGCCACGACAGAAACGTTAGTGGACTACGAGAAAACCTTTGACTAACAGCGATCGCCAATCTGTGGGCTTAGCCTTGAAATCGATTTTAATTTCGAATCCGATTCAATTCCAATCTCACCAAACTTATATTTGGTACTCTTAAATAAAATCGAGAATGAATTCTTCGCGTTTGCCTTTGTTATTGTCATCAAATGTGCCGTATTTTATTACTTTAAATTAATAATAACTAATACTAACTAATATGACAATATTCTGACAAATAAATTATTTTGATTTGATTTGAATAACGTTACCGAACTCGATCACCACAAAGACGCTTTCTTGAAATTGTGCAACATTAACGATTTTAAACTACGTCAAATAAAGTCGGAAGTAGCAAATATTTGACTTAATCGACGAGAGTCGAATTCATTTAGTTTAAAAAAATCCATCAAATTTGATTCCAATCGTGCGCTAGTGTCGCTTTCAAGACTACCAAATTGCTCAAATTCGAGCTGCGATTGGATTTAGGATTGGAATCGAGATTCAAGAGTAAGCACACTGTTCTGCAAGCGTGGCGATTATGGCATTGTCTTTTCCTCATCGTCCTATGTCCAACAATGAACGCCGATAAAAGGATGGAGAGATTGATGTACTATAAACCAAACTAGTTACTTACTCCACTTTTAGCTATTTTCTTGATGGAGTAAATGCCAAGGACAGTAACTTTAGCCCCGGGCGCCACCCGTTCGCACAGCATGCGCTCGCAGTAGACGGTCAGGTGACGCGGCATTTCACCTTGTGGTATACTTTCAGGTGCTTCTTGAAGTTTTAAAACCTGAATGATAGTCACAGGAAATATTACAGTAGTTACATTACATTTCTTAGTGTTAATATGAGCTTGTAAAATGAATGAAATATATGATTACCTGGTAGTCTACACACTTGCATTTATCTGGAATGATGAAGTAAGGATCTAAAGGGCACTTTGGTCGACCAGCTTGTTCTCTGCAAAGCAGAATTGAAAATTATTTCTTTGAATGTTCAAAATGTTATGCGGAAAAGTTTTTTTCACAAAAGTATAAATCATGTAGTTTGGCAGTCAGAATACTTAGAATAGATTTGTGTTGTAGATTCAAAGATCTGCAATGATATCTGCGTGTCAAGCCAAGTTTAAGCAATGGAACTGGCTAGCCAGCGCCGAGTGTAATATTACACGAACAACTTGGTACCATTTTTGACTCTACTATAACTCAAAACCTCTTTAATGTAAATACATAAAACTACGTGTGTTTAATTATATCCATAAGGACATTTAGAAGCCCAAATTTCGTGAAGCTAGATCAAATGGTTATAAAGATATGAAGGTCAAAAAGTCGTAAATTTTAGCACTGACTGACATATAGTACCTACCTAAATCTAACCTACTTCCAGATGACCTAGTTGGATGAAATTTGGAATCCAGCTCCGTAATTGTGTGTAAGCGTAGGAAAAAATCTAAAAAAAAGTTATAAAATAGGGAGGTTCCCATACAATTTTTTTTTTAATTGTAGTGTTGGAACCGTTACAAGCAGATATTTGAAACTATCCCAATACCTGCATTATTATATTTGCTATATAACAGAAATATAAAAATAAAGTTAAGTGAAAAAATAAATGGTGTCACTATACAAAAAGCTTGTAATACACGCTAAACAAATGTAGACAATAGCATAAAAAAGAAAACCATGCAGCGGAAACGCAAGAAAAAAATTAAATCTCAATATCTGCCTAGTTTTCCTTACAAAAAGTAATGATATCCCACCAAAAACATAAATGTAAAAAAGGAGAGCCAAGTTCAATACAAAAATTATGCTTGGCTGTGGGCTTAACCGCAAAAAGAATGGCTAAATGAGTGCAAAGTTCTATGCAAAATCCAAATATGTATTTATAGGAACAAAATAACATTATGAACAAGTATTAAACTCTATTTCTTTGCTTTATTGGATACCTATAACAATTGCTGTTATTTAAAAAAATGTGAGATCTTAAAGTAGGTTAGATTTGACTTGGCCAGTTGTTATCAGAATTAAAATATATATATGTATACTAGCTGACCCGGCGAACTTCGTACCGCCTTAATTGTTTATTAAATAAATTTTCTAAATTACCGAAACTATAGTATCTAATGGAAGAACCATTACAGCTTTGACGGGAAAGATTCAATTGTCGTGGTCGCGGCATTGTTAATGATGTTTCAAAGAGAATACAAATTACTCATTATTGATTTCTGACATAATTATTATTAAAGTTTTCAACCATACCAACCATAAAATTTTTAACTATAGACAAAATTACGTTTAGCTGTCATTTGCGTTTTGTTATTACATATCAAATGCGACGCGTACTTGTATGTCACGTCACACAGTAACGCGATCGAACGGGTTAAAAGTCATTGGCGAAATCTTATAAACATCATAAAAAAAAAGACGGGATAAAAAGTACCCTGTCTGTCTCCTGGTTCTAAGCTCCAGTTCTAAGTTCCCCACCAATTTTCAGCCAAATCGGTACAGCCGTTCTTGAGTTATAAATAGTGTAACTAACACAACTTTCTTTTATATATACATAGATATATATATGTTGATTAACTTTATAAAATGACTGATGTAATGATATTTTGTGCTTAAAATTCATAAAAAAAAAAATAGGAAAATGATCATCATTACACTACTCTTATTCTAATTATTTGGGGTCAACTTAATATGTGCGTTTCTTTCATAATAATTATTGCAAGTTATTGGCAATAGTATTATGACAGGCCACCTGGCTGATATCAACCTTTCATCTGAGAAAGCTGGTCCTGGTCTATATAAAACTGTCAGCATTTACTTGGTTGGTAATATTTGGAGCCACTATCATACAGAATTTAAGGTTAAATTATGATATAAAAGCTATACCTAGTACTTACGTATTGCATTTTCTGGGCATAACATATCCTTCTAGCCCAGGTTTCACAGGTAAATTTGGGATAATGTTGCGACATGATCTGCATTGAATTGAGATTTTTGTTGCCTTTACTTTTATACCAGATGCTGATATCACTATACCAGGAATCTTTACAAGCCGAGATACTGTTTCTGACTGAAAGTAACATATAAGGTATAACTTTAAATGAACAATTCTAATATACATTACATATATCATCATCATCATCATGATGTATATAATATACATTACATATAAAAATATATTTATTGTAAATACAAGTCTGAAATCAGACATAGTTATAACAATATAGATCAAATTTTGAATTATTTGGATATAGTTTCCCTTTAAAAGAACTTAAATCTACATTAATTAACTTATAATAATGCTCCTATTTATTATTGTTTTAAATGACATTTTGTTTATCTTAAATGCACATAAAAGTCAAGCTATCAAGTAGTTATCACGTTTTTATGTTCTTCAGTGCTGGTTTGTGTCTTCCTATTTAATCAGAGTGCTGTAAATTATTAAAAATAAAGAGGCCATTGTTATAACAAGAATAGACAATCCATCTCTATTTATACCTTCAGCTCCCTCAAGTTAGCAGCATGAGCGTCTGATGATAGTAGTACTTGAATGTCTTCAACTTTTTCTTCTCCCTCTGGTCTAGGAGCAGTTAATTCATCAGCAAGCTGTAACAATAGTCATACAATATGAATTGAAATAAGAACTATGTTATAAAGATATGATGCATTACTTTTGGTTTAGTCAGTGAAACAAATGACAACTTTATAAAAATTTAATCAGTAACACCCAATATTCAGTATTGATGTGACGAAACCTAGATTAAGATGAAGTTTCAAGGACTTATGATCTTGGCTCATATATGTCCTACTTTTAGGCTTGAGCCTCGTCCATAATAGAAGAGATATTGACCTATGCTGGTCAGACAGCTAGATATAGGGTTTTATTTCAAATTGTCCTTCTCTTGCATAAGCCTTACCTAAATATTATATATGGAGTGGTGAATTGTACTCTTACTCTGTCATCATACAGATAAATTCAAAGATTATAAATACATTATATATATACATTATATTACTATAAAACACTATTTGAGTACTATAGATACTATTAAATAAAACTATATTTTATAGAGAAAAATCTTGTATCATCTCTTAATTAAGTGTTAAAAAAGTATAAAACATACCTCCTTTGCTGCCTCTTCCAGGATAGGCAAATGTTCTGTAGGTTTTTTGTACAATTTCTCTGCCAATACTTCATCAAAACTAGATAAATCTTCAATATTTATCTCTACCCAATAATGACTTAAATTGTAATTGCGTTTTAGAGCATCTCTGAAAATAATTAATGTTTATTATATGCTAATTCCTATTACCAATGATTCTGTGTAACAAAGTGAAATCAGGCGCACGATTTTGATGGAAAATTGTGAAATTTATAAGTTTTTTACTTTTTCCTTTACATTGTAGAACGCGGTAGAAGTGAGCCACAACAAATGTAATCGTAACTGTGTAGTTATGTAGTAAAATAATAATTATGATGATCCCAAAATCCACAAGAGTAAAAGGTAAAATTGCTTAAAAGCCTCAACTAAAATTGCCTAAAAGCTTACCTATATTTATAGTTGAAATTCCCTGTATGGAATTGACGTATAAATTCTTTAAACTTCTTTTTTACGGCTTGTAGGTTAATTTGATCTTGGGATTCATTTTCTTCAACACCGAAGTTATCAGAAAAGAAAACACCAGGATCGTCAAATCCCTCCATGGGTAAATATATAGAAATGTATATTTAGATAATTAAAGAAACAGACAGTAACTTATATTAAGAGTATTGGATTTAAATTAGTTTAATTGTGAAATGTTGTTTAATGCCCATGATCACACAATCACAGTATTGGCGCGTAAAATTTTGACAGTGACAGAACTTTCTCTATTTTTAATAACATTTAACAATTACGAGGTCTAAGTACAAAGGCCTTTACGGCAGCAGCATTTTTATATTCGTCATTATTTAAAATTGTAAGGCAATAGACTAAGATCCGGCTGCAAAATCACTACGTTCAGCGCGTAGATAATCAAACTCAGATTCTTACATACATTTATGATTAGGAGTATACATTGATAACAAGGTGCCAGTCAATAAGTGGCCGCAAGTAATTTTAATTAAATTAATGTTAATAGATTTTCGGAAAAAATTAAGTTCACTTATTTTTTAAATAAAATATCATCCACATCATAGCAATGTATGTAAAGAATCTGAAAATCAATGGGTGCCGTTGCACACTTAGCCACAGCTACTTCGCAGCCAGGTGTAATCAGGTAATATTTTGGTGTATTTATACGTTCATGACGTACACACTTGGTTTTTATATAAAATTAAAGCTAATATTTTTTCAAATATTATACAACATGTAACATAATTAACGAACACCCTGAAAGTAATTTGTTCAGAATCGGTATCTGGATCGATTTTGAGTGTTTTTTTATGTAGCAATTTTTTTTTTCTCAAATTTAGTTAGAACTAAGTAAATTACAGTCATCCTAAACAGCTAGCTAAACAGTTCATAGAAACGAAAATGGAACGTAAATCAGTGTATTAAGACTTTTTAAAATGAAATATTAAATTAGTAAGCAAATTTCATCATTCAATTAAAAAAATCTGATACTTATTTCAAGGCTAATAGTCTTTTACAAATACCTACAGTGACAGCCGGGGCACAGCAACACTACAGTACCTACATAAAAGAAAGCCACGTACCTAATACAAAAATAATTACTTTCTCTTTCTTTCGGCGGCTATTACCTTACAATAGAGCGAGACGATTGCGCCGGCGCCGATCAAAAAAGCCTAAACAACGAAATCAACAAAATATGTTTGGGACAAAACATCAGTCACGCCGTGTGCACCTTATCGATAAGAGGTCAATTGTAAAGTGCAAATAAAATATCGTAATCCCGCATTTCGCTATGTCTTTTCGGTATACCAACGTTCAATACACGGAAATGGTGAGAACTTTGGCACGGTGTGATGATAATGTGGCACTAGCGTGTAGAACATTTAACGCGAGATACGGTACTAGTGTAGACCGCCGGACTATGTTATCAGCAACACAACGGCTTCGAGACCACGGAACTTTTCGTCCAAACACGGCTATCGACAGGGGATACAATATGCGTACACACACTCGTCTTCAAAACGAAATTCTCGATTATTTCGACGAAAATCCGCATAGTAGTACCCGGGAAGTAGCGCCACGCTTTGGGTGTAGTCATATGCACATATGGCGCACGCTTCGTGGTGATGGCGAGCATCCGTTCCACCTAAGGCGATGCCAGGAGTTGACGCCAAGTGACTACTTACCACGCTTAGAGTTCTGCCGCTGGTTATTACAAAATTGGCAGCGAAACATTATTTGGACCGACGAAAGTACATTCACTCGTGTGCGAGTGTATAATCAACATAACACGCATTGCGCCCAAATATCAGCTAGACCCACTTGACTCCCTGCAAAGACGGGCTGTTCGAATCGTCGGGGATCCCAATCTTACGGACAGATTGGAGTCGCTGGAGCAGCGGAGAGACTTTGGGTCACTCTGTGTACTCTACCGACTCTTTCACGGGGAGTGCTCCGAGGAACTGTTTGACTTGGTACCACCGTCACCATTCTACCAACGTACCACTCGACATCGCAGCAGGGTTCATCCATTTCACCTGGAAACGTTATGGTCTTCAACTGTACGTTTCCAGCGATCATTTCTCCCACGTACGTGCAAGCTCTGGAATGAACTACCTGCTGCTGTGTTTCCCGAGCGCTATGACATGTCCTTCTTTAAACGAGGTTTAAGAAGAGTATTTCCTTCACGGTAGGCAGCGGCCTGGCTGTGCCCCTGGTATTGCAATGGTCCATGTGCAGCAGTTTCACTTACCATCAGGTGTGCTGCTTGCTCGTTTGCCACCGTTGGCAATAAAAAAAAAAAAAAAAAATTATGGGTGCATGAAAATCCACACGTATGCAGAGTAGACTCCTTCCAACATCGATTTTCATTTAATGTCTGGGCGGGTATGATCGGTACACACATACTGGGACCCGTATTTTTACAACGTCTAACAATAGAATCATATTTACTGTTTTTGCGAGAAACTTTACCTTCTCTATTAGAGGACATAACTCTTGTTAATTTACAAGAGTTATTTTACCAACACGATGGTGCCCCCGCGCATTTCACCTGGAGTGTTCGCCAGCATCTTCATGCCGAGTACGGAGAACGCTGGATCGGTCGCGGGGGGCCTGTCCAGTGGCCTCCTAGATCAGCTGATTTGACGCCACTCGACTTTTTTTTGTGGGGGCGAATTAAATCGCTAGTTTATAACACAGAGACAACAAGTGCCGAGGAACTAAAAAATAAGATAATAACCGTCTTTGAAAAAGTGAAAAGTGACACTGCAGTATTATCTAAAATAAAACAACAATTACGAAAACGGTCCTTAAAGTGCATTGAACAAGGCGGTGGACATTTTGAAAATGTTTTAAAACGACAACGCCGTGTGAGTGCAAATTAAACTGTAAGTTTGTTTATGATCTTTAAATTATTGTAAATATTTTGATTCACACCTTTTACGCCGACTTTGTTTATCTTTGTCGTAGGTATGTTGGCGTTTAATAAAATCACACTTTATCAGCAGTTTAATCATTCTTATTTACAAATTTTTTAGTTTAACAAATCAGTAATTACGAAATATTGGCTTCATATTGAACAAAATTATTCAATGTCGACAATCCAAAGCCTGAAAAGTGTGATGGCAAGGAGACTCGTAAATATTTACTATCATAAAGCATAATGTAGTTATTTCGTGTACCTATTATTACCAAGTAGGTAATTATTGTCGGGCGGCACTCGGAGTTGGTCAGTTGGTGACCATTTTATTACCACGAAATGGGCATAACTAATTTCACAAATAAACAATGTTAACGTACATATAAATAATATTTGGTGTATGCATTGCGTTTATATCATTATATTCTAATTGGGGTGTTTGAGGGTGTGCGTTAATTATGTTACATGTTGTATAAGTAGTATCTTTTCTGTTAAAAAAGTAAGAAATAACCAAAATTCTATTCTTCATTAATACACTTTTTATTTTTACTTGATCAATAAACAATGTTTTATTGATGTGAAACATCTATAGGCAAGGGTGACCGTGATCGTCGCGTGGCGTTTAACGCCACGCCTCGCGGTCCCCTATTAATTAATTACTGAATAAATATTTGGATGCATATACCTACATTTTTGTAACGAAACCATAGTGCGATTTAAAATTTTGTACAACGCCATCTAGTGAACTCAAACTAAATTGTTACTTAAAATGTATATTAATGAAAATAAATGTTTATTGAATAAAAATCATCATTTTTTGGAAAAAAATCGCGATATTTTATTAATAATTTATGCCTTAGTTTTATTGTATTAGTTCCTGTCGTAATCTAATGTTCTTTTATGCATATATACTTGTTTTATAAATTACTGTAAAATTCTCTAACTTAGTAATATAAATATACCAGTAGGTATGGTATTTAGTTTACTTCCTACTACTAGCTACGAAAACTGGAGAACCGTTTTTTTATAGGCTTTTATTAGTTTCAGGTGTATATATATTTATTTCTTTGTATATTACCGACTTCATAGGAATTGGATTTTGACTCACTTTAAACAGTCAAATTTCATTTAAAAGTTGAAAATTTAAGGAGGACCAATGACGTTAAAATTATTTAGATAGCTTGTCTTATTATCATTACAGGATTAAAAATTTCTTTATTAAATATATTGAAGCTGAGAGTTGGTCGTTAGCTCGATAAATGCCGCCATTTCTGTTTCCTAAATCACACTCTTCGTGCGGAAAAAATGTCTGTGAACGGATGAAAGCATTTCATTTTTTATAGGCTTTTATTAGTTTCAGCTGTGTATTTATTTGTTTGTATGTCACCAACTCCTTAAGAATTGGATTTTGACTCACTTTAAACAGCTTGTCTTATTATCATTACAGGATTAGAGAGTTCTTTATAAAATATATTGTAGCTTAGAGTTGGTCGTTTGCTCGATAGATGCCGCTATTTCTGGTTTATAAATCGCAAATTATTTCAATCGTATGAGTCGTAAAGTCAATTTTAAAATGGATAATTTATTCGATACGCTACCTCCCAAAAAGTACTTATTGACTAAAATATCGAATACAAAAGCATCGGTATCGAAAGAAAAGTACTCGATACCTAAAGATAAAGTAAATAAAAGTACTCGATACTTTAAACAGTATGTTACTTATCTTTCGATACTATTCATGAGTTCAGTATCGATACTTTATATTCGATACTGTGTCTCTACTCGTACAAAATAGTTTCGATGTTTCACATCTGTCAGGCGTCCTGAGCGACGGCTCACTTTTTTATATAATGAATGTTTTCTTTTTTCCATATTTTTCCAGAATATTAATTACAATTTTGGAGTAAATGTCAAATCGTTCCTACTACTGTTACTATCGCTAACTGAGAACCCTTTCTATTGACGTATGCGCAATGGCTTTAAATACTCGCACAGCTGACACACGCCATCCTGTTTTAACAAGTGGCGTTGCGCGCTAACTCTCTTTCACTTTATCTCGAATACCTCGAATGTTTAACAGTTAGCAGCCCTAATTTGCGGCCATTTGTTTATAGGCAGCGATATATCATCATATTTAAAAAAAATAGCTTTAATTTGATATAAAAACCAAGTGTGTACGTCATGAGCGTATAAATACACCAAAATATTACCTGTTTAGACCTGGCTGCGAAGTAGTTGCGGCCAAGTGTGCAACGGCACCCATCGATTTTCGAATTCTTTACATACATTGCTATGATGTGGATGATGTTTTATTTAAAAAACAAGTGAACGAAATTTTTTCCGAAAATTTATTAACATTAATTTAATTAAAATTACTTGCGGCCACTTATTTACTGGCACCCTGTTATCAATGTATTCTCCAAATCATAAATGTATGTAAGAATTTGAGTTTGACTAACTACGCTATGAACGTAGTGATTTTGCAGCCGGATCTCATACTATAACTCGTTCCGCTTAAAAAAAAAATGATAATAAAGATAGTCTCACGAAATGTTGACAAAACATGAGACACAGTAGTTGAGTGATCATTAAACGAAAAAACACTCTACATGAAACGCTATATACCTACGTCTAACCAGTGTGGCGTAGTAGGTCAATATCTCTTCCAATGTGGAACAGTTCTAAACCTAATAGTGAGATGTATATGATATAAATAATAACAGAGAAAGATGAAAATATGTACTAGAGGTACAAATAAGCGTATTTAATAATGGAAATATTCAATACCGATTATCACTTTGACAAAGGCCATTTATACCAAAATGTAGATGAAAAGTTAATAACTAATTATGTAGCGGGTAGATATAAATCTCTGTAATAACGATGATTCGCTGGACGTGTGAACGCTAAAAAGTGTTCAAAACGTCGGACAATCAAAAAACAAAGTTTTATTAATAGTGAGTTTAAATACATATGAACAAATTGTACCACTATGATATGAATACAGATTTAAATGAATGTACTTACATATGTCCAGTTTTTTTTGGGTGTGGGCCATGGTCAGCGCACCCGCCGCCGGACTCCATCCAGGAATGTATGCCCACTAAGCCACTTTCTCAGAGACCATTGAGGAATAAGGTGTAAACACTTCTATGATAGAGCGAGTTCTTTCGTAGGTTGTAGTGTGCCATCATATATATTCAGGACGTCAAGTAAGTTGGTGTTATTGCCGTTGCTGCAGAGACTACAATACATCATTTTCAGTCTGTTCCAATAGTTATTTGAATTTTACAGTCATTCATCTCCAATCGTATGACAATAGTATGACATGGTCACCAAGCTTGGAGTTGGCTTCTTAAGATTTACTAAATATAGTCAATAGATTTAATAGAAAAATACTTGGTAGTGGCTATGAATACTTAAGTATTCTTACGTCTTATTTCTTAAGGGTTAACCCTTGCATACCTACTGGGGGGTCTTAAAAGACGATTAAAACCTATAAATATATCTGAGCCAGCTGATTGAACAGTAAATTCTTCTACCTACCACAATGACATAACTGTAGCACTCCCGAGCAAAGCATTATTTAATAGAAAACCTGGCTTGGCTGAAATTTGTAACTCTTATTGTGCTAAGGTGTTGCAAGTGCTTCCATAATATAAATTCTGCCTTACAGTCCTTAATCTTAGATGAATGTAACCACAGGTGGCTGCCCACCTGTTAATCCAAAAGTTAACTTCGTTAATCGTTAATTAAAATGTTAACTTCGATAATCTTTAAAGCGTTAAATTTGCGAAAATTTAACGCAAGTTAAAGTTAATCGTTAAAGTTAACTATTTAGAACTTATACTGCTTTTAGGCTGAGAGAAATAAATAAATTCCACAGCATGTAGTGGAATTATGTTGCATAATGTATGCATCTATCCACATTAGCTTGTGACACGCTACTGCCGGTAGCCGCGATATCAAAAGATTCACAAGTACTTTACGACGCTTTCTGACGTAATAACCAGGTAGAGGTGAGGACATATCACTTCTACCCCTCCGAGCTACAACTTCGAGCGCAGGCGGTGAAGAGGACTTATCTAACCGTAGTGATACTTATATGAGCATGTCTGACAATGAGTGCGATAAACCATGCCAACCAGAATCGTTTGCTAATAAAAATTATACCTACAAAGAACTAATTAATAAGATAAAAAGGGTGTTATTTTCTAAAAGACTCGGTTGGACGCGAAAAATCATTAAAATAATTAGTATATCTATAGAATGGGTTATATCGGCTGTTATAAAAAGTATGTCTGAGATGCCTATATTAAAAAATCTTGCTGATGTGTTTAAAGTTAACATAAATGGCTAATTATAATAACGTTTGTAGAAATATAAAAATTAATATCTTACAGTGGAATGCGCAGAGTGTTAGGCCAAAACGATTGGAGTTCGAACAATTATTAATACAAGATAAAATTCATGTAGGTAAGTATAACCTGGTTGGAACCTGGAAGCGTCTTTAAGCTAAACAATTACAGTATCTTTCGAGCTGATAGAAATGATGGTTATGGAGGAATTTGTATTATTACTCATAGATCTATTAGAGCGCAGCTATGTCCGACAAGTCATTCTAACCGAGATATACAAATTCTGCACATAAAAATATATAATTGCAAAATGATTGAGGATATATTAGCGGTCTATTGCCCATCGTGGGCGCACACGCGACGACATGACTGGGATATTATGTTTTCTCAATGTAACAAAAAATCTTTAATTTTGGGGGACTTTAATGCACACCACTTTACGTGGTCGTATAAAACCGATGCTAGAGGATCGCAGATATATGATTCTATGACTGATAGTAGCTTAGTTTCTTTAAACGATGGAAGCTATACTCGAATTAAGGTCGTAGCAGGTTCGGTCCAGCAAAGCTCCCCAGATATCTGTTTGGCATCTTCGGATATAGCGTGTAATTTTAATTGGCGAGTAACTAATGAGACCTTAGGTAGTGACCACGTGGTCATTCGTATCAGTAATGTAACTTCATTTAGTACACACTTCCTCGAAAAACGTAACTTCAAATTGGCGGACTGGTATTCTTATACAGACCATCTTGAAAAAAATTTGCTAATTTCATAATGGTAGGAGATCCACAATATTTATACGACAAATTTATTAACCTAGTTAACGAAGCAGCAAATGAGTTTATTCCGGTCAAAAAGCACAATCTTAATCCTACCAATAACTTTAAACCAAAACCATATTGGAATCCTACCTTGTCTCAGGCGGTAGCTAAGAGGCGGCGAGCTTTAGCTAATTTCAGGAAAAACCCTACGCCTAGCAATCTAAAGGTGCTAAATGAATATGTCAAAGAGTCTCAAAAACTTATAAAAAAAGCTTCTAAAAATGGATGGCAGAGATTTTGTGATAGTTTGGATGAAGTTTCTTCAGCAAGTGAAATTTGGAGTAAGATGAGATGGATGAAAGGAAATGTAGCTCACAGGTCATATATTAATGAAAAACAAAGTGAAGACTTATTGTTAAACTTATGCTCTGCATATGCACTTCCTCCTAGGCCTAATTTTAGCTCTCACAATAATACATTAGAAGAAAATATTGCGTTACATGAAATGGAAACATGCATTAAGATGAGAGATACAGCTCCCGGAGCTGATGATATATCATTTTCAATGATAAAAAACTTACCTGAAGTCAGTAAGAGAATTCTACTTTCACTTTACAACATTTCCTTATCATCCGGTTTCACTCCTAAAAACAGTGGCGAGACATTTATGTAATGCCGATCCATAAACATGGTCGCGATCCTACACTTACTTCATCTTTACGCCCTATTAGTTCAAACTAATAAAGACATCAATGTCTTGTGTGTGCAAAATCTTTCACTCAATTTTAAACCGTAGGTTAGAATGGTATTGTGAAAATAAAGGACTTTTTTTCAGGGAGACTTGGAGGTTGGTTTTAGAAAAACTAAATCTAGTTTGGACAGTATGACGAGTTTAGTAACTAGGATTCAATCAGGTTTCACAAGGGATCAGATAACTTTAGCTTGTTTCCTTGACATTGATAATGCGTACAATAATATTAATATAAATGTATTGTTGATGATATTAGATCAAATTGGTGTTGGTTCAAAAATTTGTAATTATCTATGGAATTTTCTTAGTTTAAAATACTTAAAAATTAGACAAGAACGAACATTTATTGTGCGAACTACTAGTCAAGGTCTATCACAAGGCAACCCATTGTCCCCATTATTATTTAACGTCGCCACGTATAATATCTGCAGTATGCAGATGACTTTGTGTTGTACACTTCCAAAAAACATCTAGAAAACGCACGTAGCTCCCTCCAAGGTTCATTAAACACTTTAGTGACGTCATTACAAAATTTAGGGTTAAATATTTCCTCTACAAAAAGTAAAATATGCATTTTTAAAAAAGGTATAGGTAAATAGATATAATTGCCCTATTAATATAAATGGTGTACCTCTGCAAGAAGTAGTCTGCGTAAAATATTTAGGAATGTGGTTAGACGGTTCTCTGAGGTGGACTAAACACATAAATGAATTATTTTTCATATAATATAGCTCATAAATACCTAAATATTTTAAAAGTATTGGCAGGTCCAGGCTGGGGCGTGCATCCTAAGCATTTAAGACGGCTATATATTTCTATTATTAGGAGTCGAATGGATTATGGTAGTTTTTTATACAATAATTCTAGTAAATCAAACTTATTTAAGTTAGATAGTAAGATAGTAGTAGCAATTTGTTACTGCCCTTCGTTCGGTGAGCGAGAGAGCCGGAAGCCCAACTTTCTGAGGGTGATTGCGTGTGGAGGGTTTTGGTGGTGCCCTTGGTTTCACCGAGCCTCAATGCACGCATTCACACTCCCTTCGCTTTCTTCGCGGTAGGCAACGGCCTTGTAAAGGTCCATGAGTGGCAGCAACACTTACCATCAGGTGTACTGTTTGCTCGTTTGCCATCGTTAGCAATAAAAAAAAAAGATAAAATTCAGAATGCAGCTATGCGTAACAATTGGTGGCTTCATAAAAAGTACTCCTATCCACGTGATGGAGAGTGAACTGTGTGTATCACCCTTACAAATCAGACGACATTTTCTTGCAAGCAAATTTTATTTAAAAGCAAGGTCATTGACTGATAATAGTGCTATTGACGTCCTAGAGGAACTAACACTACTTATTTCACGCAGATATTGGAGACGTAAAAACATTCAAATTCTTGTTACAACACATTTAAAATTCAAAGACATAATTATAGATTCCCGTCCGCGTTTATGTATGTACTCATTGGATCATTGGATAAATTCGTACAACTTGAGCAGTATAGTAAAGCAAAATATTGAATTTATTACTTTAGCCAAACGAAAATATAACACGACATTACTTCGTGAAAATTGTTCCTTATATCTCAAAAATAAATATTCAGACTATCATAAAATATTTACTGATGGATCCAAAGAGAATACATCAAGTTCGGGGGCAGCATTTTTTGATCCACAACTTAGTCAAAGCGCAAAATTCCAAATTTCTTGCAATATATCGATAACAAATATTGAACTAATTGCCATCTCGGAAGCCATCGCTTACATAAAGTCCATAGAATTCGATAAATTTGTTATTTTTACGGACTCGAAAAGTGCTCTCCAACAAATAGCTCGGTGTACCTCTTGTTTAAGAAGCACTCCGATAGCTTATGACAGTGGTTCTCAAACTTTTTAAATGACGGAACCCTTTTGGGAAGCAAAATACTTGATGGAACCCTACAATAAAACAATTATTTTTATAAGTGTATTCTATATTAATCAGCATAATAAAAGTACAATGTATCAGTTACTAATTATTATTTACTTCACCACTTGGTAAGGACAATAATAGAAAACATTAAAAAAGAAAAAATCTAACTAGTGGGAGGTATGAAACTGTTTTTTATTTTTCATCAATTGCTTGATATCAGGTTTGATGGAAGAAAGTTGGAGTCTCATATCAGCTTCGGCGTCCAGTCTATTGCGATATTTTGTTTTCGTGGCTGCGTAGGTAGAGAATCCTGTTTCGCACAAATATGTAGTTGGGAACGGGAGAAGAATATCCAGAGCCATTTGGCCAAGCATTGCATATTCATCTTGGATTCTGCACCAAAAATCATTAAGAGGCGTCGTTTTGAACAATGACTCCATACTTGTGTCTGATGACATTTCTAAAAGAGATTCATATATCTCATTTGACATGTTTTCAGGCTTTTCCAAGTTGGGTAAAAAAGGATTATGAATCCAGGAGTTCACTTTAATTTTTGTATTGTGTTCTTCGGGAAAATACTTTTCAAAAGATGCGCGCATCGAACTGAGATATTGGACCAATTCTTCAAACACATTATCTTCAAACATTTCTGAGTCGTTTTCGCTAACAAACTCACTGAGTAACGTAAAACTTTCTATTTCTTTCTTACCAATGCAAATGATCCAAAAATCTAATTTTCTTTTAAAAGCAGTTATTTTATTATAGGCCTGAAACACTGTTGTCTGTTTACCTTGCAACGATAAATTTAATTCGTTAAGTTTTTGAAAGATATCCGCCATAAAAGACAATCGGAACAACCAAGTTTTATCATACAAACGGTCCTTCAAATTAAAAGAAGTATCTGCTGAACGAAACATTTGTAACTCGGCTCTAAGTTCAAATAGCCTTGTTAAAGTTTTTCCCCGAGACAGCCATCGCACTTCTGTATGGAGCAGCAGTGTTTTATGTTTGCTGCCATAATCTTCACACAATAATGAGAACAATCGGGATTGTAGTGGTCGTGATTTGATAAAATTAATTATTTTTAGCGCTTCATCCATAACTAATTTTAGATTAGACGGCATTTGCTTCATCGCAAGTGCTTGTCTATGCAGAATACAATGACTGGAACTACAATTAGGCGCTTTATTTTTCATTCGTGACACTGCTCCTGCTGTTTTACCTGTCATCGCCTTGGCCCCATCTGTACAAATGTCAATGCAATTGTTCCAACTGAGATTATGTTCTTCAAAAAATATATTTATTTTATTAAAAATTTCTTCCCCGGTAGTGTTTGTAAGCAGCGATGAACACATAAGCATGTCTTCTTCAAAAGAACTTTTATATGGATATCTCACAATAACCAGCAGGATAGCCAAACCAGCGACATCAGTCGACTCGTCCATTTGCAAAGCGAATCGTGTATTTTGTAGACGTGTAACTAGTTCTTGTTTGACGTAGCTTGCCAGATCATGGATTCGTCGTGAAACAGTATCGTTTGATAGCGGAACAGTAGAAAGATGCTTTGCAGATTTTTCATCAAGCATACATTTTGTTATGTCTAATACACATGGTTTTATTAATTTCTCAGCGATAGTGTGCGCTTCACCTGCTTGTGCAATGCGATAGCTAACTAAGTATGATGCCTCCGTGGCCTTTTCGTTGGTAGTTTGTGTTACATGCATCATATTTTTTTGACTTTCTAATAACTGATCTTTTTTGCGAACAAAAAATTCTTTATTCTTGTCTTTAGTCTGTCGGGGGTCAGTCGGGGTGTACGGTTTCTAAATGTCGACGCAATTTGGCAGGTGCCATGGAACTATTAGGAAGCAGTTTACTACAGAGCATGCAGAGAGGTGAGCCGTTGGAATCAACAAATCCGAAACTGATATAAGATTCATCATACTTCCTTTTTTTCGTCTTTGAAACCGTCGAGCTTGACGTCGTGGCACTCGTGGCATCATCTTCTGGATCGGTGATTGCTAAATTCTCCGCGCGCATTGCTTTTGAACATTCAGCGTCATTAGAAGATGTTGTTGGAACACGTTTAACACCTTTAAGCCAACGTTCCATTCTTCTTTATTTATAATGTTACAAGTCAGGATAGTGGGGTTTAAATAATGCACAATCGTTACTGCGTATAAGAGACTAAATTTAGAACCTACAGGGAAGAAATGTATAAAACTGAGACAACAGAATACAGCAGGCAGTAAAACAATGAACACTAGTTTTTCGCTAGCGAGCTTGTAAGTAGGTAGTAACTTATCGCTCCGACCGCTAATCATCAACTGACGACGCCACCTTTTTTTTTTTTTTTTTTTTTTTTTTTTTTTTTGTGTGTATTTAGCTGTTGGTCGCAGATGACCTTGACAGCTTAACGCGGGCAATGGGCGAGCGGAAGGCTCTCAACCCGGTAAGTAAGTTAAGCGAACATCGCCCGAGGGCTCCCCCTGTGGGGAACGGACCTCGGCTCGGGGCGTCGCTGAAAGCAAAGTGGGCGTGGCCACGTTTAGGTTAATGATTTTTACGCGGCGCGGTTTTCGACCTCGTCGGCGAGGCCGATACCGCGCAGTTTTATGTGTTATCGCTGCGCGAGCTGTGTAGGCCCTTTCTTGGGCGATCGTGATGGCATCATCCCCTTCTTCAAGGAGATGACGGGGTCGTCGGACCGCGGATATTTTTGATGGGACGTAGTTTACCGCCCCAACCACTAGTGGATTGGGGTGAGTCGTGGCAGAGTCAAAATAGCGCTGGGAGCAACGCTTCATATACTGCCTGATGGTCGGCAATTCGAGGTCGATGTGTAAATCGACATTACGAACGAACCACGGTGCTCCCGTTGCCCGTCGCATGAATCTATTTTGTAGTGTTTGTAACCTGTGGATCCTGTTTGGCCTAACGTGCGCGAACACTACACTGGCATACGTCATGATCGGCCGTATGCAGGTAGTGTATAATCGGACTTTATTTTTAAGTGATAGTTTTGATTTTGCGTTTAATAGGCAGTGAAGGCGTCCCATCAAGAAGGCGGCGCGCGCGCGGACCCGCTTCAAGTGGGACAGGAAAGTGAGTCGGCTATCAAGGGTCACACCTAAGTACTTGGCCTCTCTGCTCCATGAGACAGGTCGGCCGAAGAGAGTGAGAGGAGGGATGCTGTCCGGAGAGCACAGACGGGCAGTTCGTTTAGTGAACATGACCGCTTGGCTCTTCTCGGGATTAATTTCTATTCTCCATTTCCTATACCAATTGGCAAGGGCGGTAACCGCTTTTTGGAGTGTATTGACTACGGTTGTCGGGGACATACCTGCACAATAGAGTGCGGTATCGTCGGCGTAAAGCGCCGTGTGCACACGAGTGAACTTGGGTAAATCACTTGTATACAGTGTAAACAAAAATGGGGCGAGGACCGAGCCCTGTGGAACACCGGCCTTGAGAGGATGGGAGGTCGACAACGTCCCTTCCACCCTATAGCGAAAGCTGCGATGACTCAGATAGTCATGTATTATTAGAATTAAATATTCGGGGATTTTTAATAAATATAATTTGTAAATTAAGCCCTCATGCCAAACTTTATCGAAAGCTTTCGCTACATCTAGAAATAATACACCAGTGTACCGTCCCCTGATGAACTGACTACTGGTGTATTCTACTAGTCTATGTACTTGCTGAACACAGCTGTGTTTAGCGCGAAAGCCAAATTGCGCGTCCGGTATGAGTTTGTTGAACTCTGCATATGATCGTAGCCTACTGAGTACTAATCGTTCGTATAATTTACCTAAACTTCTCAGTAGGCTAATAGGTCGATAACTGTTGGGTTCGGTACGTTTTTTGCCGGGTTTGTGGATTCCGATTACCACGGCCTCTTTCCACTGTGAAGGAAAGATGTTATATTTGAGGGCTGCATTAAATATACAACACAGTAATATTATTAAATGGGCTGGGAATAATTTAATTACTCTATTTGTAATACCGTCCGAACCCGGGGCTTTCCTAGCGTGGAGACCCCTAATAAGCGACTCGACTTCGTCGGTGCTCACTGTTGGAATAGGCATATTGTTGTCGTTGTTTATATTCGACCGCGATAAAGTGGTACGACTAGCCACTTCCGAATTAATAGTGTTGTAGTGAGACGCTTCTTGTTCGTATAATGTACTCGGCGTACACTGAAGCTCTAGGCTCTCTGCCAGACATTCAGACTTTTCGTCATCCATGAATGCCGGCGGTTGATTTATTCTACTGAGGGGAGGGAGTGTGGACACTACATCTTTTTTGAGTGAGCGGGAAAGCTGCCAGAAGGCTGTGTGCGTGGGCTTCAGCTCTTCTAAAGTGGCGTCCCATCTGCTCTGTCTCATATTATTAATTTCGGTTTTGACCTCCCTTTGGAGGGCCCGCAGGCGTTTGCGGTTCTCCTCCGTGGGGTATCGGTCGTACGCGCGGGTTGCGGCGTTCTTTCTTCTCAGTAGGTCGCGTACGTCACTCGGCAGTTGCCATCTACGATCGCTCGTATCCGGCACCCGCCGCGAGCAGTCGTCAATTACCGACTGCACGTGACCCGTGAGTAAATCGATCGCCAGGGAGGTTTCTTCCTCGGACTTTATGTCCTTGGGAATCATATCAAGGTATGCCGATGAGGTGGCCTTGAGATTTCTCCCGAGCCGTGCCCAGTCGGTGGTCAACCTTGTTGTTACGTTATTGTGGCCTGAGGGGCCAGGTAAGCGGGGGGCGAATTCCAGAGTCACCGGACGGTGATCTGAATCTAGTTCGTGTTGTACTTCGATTAAACATAAACGTAAGTTTATATTTTTGAGAAGTACAATATCTAATATGTCTGGCCTGTGGTCGACAATGTTAGGGTAGTGAGTCGGCTCTAATGGCGCTATGACGTCACAACCTAATCTGTCAGCGTATAACTCTAAGACTTTGCCCCTCTTGTTCGAACTATGACAGTTCCATGAGGTGTTCTTGGCGTTAAGGTCACCGCCAATGATGACGGCGCCGCCCAAGTCAAGCAATGCCTTGAGATCGCTCTCCACTAAGTGTTTACCGTCCCTTCTTTCGGGTGACAGGTAAGCCGAGACAAATGTAATTGGCTGATGGCCGGTGAGCGCTAATCTGCATACTGACGCTTCCATGTACGCCAGAGGTGGCGGATCCACAGGCGTGCAGTGCAACGACCTCCTATAGTAGATGAGCGTTCCCCCTCCTTGCGAAGTGACCCTATCGTTGCGAACTATATTATAATTCGCAATTCTAGGGTCCTTGTTGAAAGGTTTGAGAAACGTCTCTTGTACCATAAGAATGTCGAGCTGTTGTTCCCTAAGAAATGTACCTAACTCGTCCCTCTGTGAGCAGAGGCTATTCGCGTTATATGTCCCTAACTTTAGGTGTCGTGGTTTGACTCTGCCGGGAGTGTGTATATCCATTTTATTTAAAACTAAGGGACCCCAGACGTTCGAGTAGGGGCGAGAATTTAATGGCAATGTTAAGGAGGGCGAGGTTATTACCCTCGTTCCTCCTTAGCTCTGCGGCGACCTCGCGGATTTCCGCGAAGTCGATGAGTGAGGCGAAATTTGCCACAAGGGTCTAGGCCTTGTGGGGTCTTAGGGAGCGCGTGTGAAGCTACCCTAACTGGTGCGGGTTTGGCGACGGGTGTGCCCATAAGGGGCTTAGGTTGGCCCCCGGCGGGCGTTTTATGCCCAACGGTTGGCGGTTGGGGTCTTGGTGGGTGCGTGAAGGGGGGTGGGGGGGGCGCTTGTGTGCGCGGTAATGCGGGGAACGCCTCCCTACCTTGAGTGAGGGGGCGAGACCACGCATTGTGAGTCGGGAGGGGGGCGGGCACGAAGGCCTTATTATAATAGCGGGCCGGACCCGTTGGACGAATTGTCCTTTTGGGCGCCCGTGGACAGCCGCGGAAGTTGGCCGGGTGGCCCATCTCCCCGCAAAGCACGCACGATGGCGGCTCTGTGCAGAGCGACAGGTCTTTGGGCCTCTCACACTCGCTGGTGTGGTGATTTCCCAGGCACTTAACGCACCTTGGGTGGGCATAACAATTGTTCGATGTATGGCCATACATCTGGCATTTGTGGCACTGCGCCATTATGCCGGTTTTGTAGGGGGGCTCGATTTTGACGCCCATAAGTCCGCACACATGTGTGATACGGAAAACCTGTTTACCCTCGGGGGTGTTGTCCAGGCATACCAGGACCATATTCATAGGTGCGCGTGCTTTGCCGCGAACCATACGGTGAACCTCCCTTACGGGAAGGTTTTGGGACTTAAGTGATTCGAGAATCTCCTCTTTGGCGAATTCTCGAGGGACATTTTTAATGACGGCCCGTAGGAGTTTGTCCTCGGGCATTGTGTACGTATGGTAGGGGATGCGTTGCTCCCCTAACATTTTGGAGAGCGCCCTGTGGTCGTCGGTCGTACTGACCTCAACCTTGATCCCCTGTGCGGTGGATCTGGCGCTTTTGTATGACACGCGGTGCGAGTTGCACCACGCGGAGATCGCGAACCACCTCTCCTTGTCGCGTATGTACAGAGGAGGGGGTGTGAGTTTCTTGGCGGCTGATGAAGACGCCGCCGTGGTTGTTCTGACCGTGGGGGCCTTGTTGGCCGTGGCGGTCATGACCCCACTTGTGGAGGGGGTGGGGGCACCTTGCTCCTGAAGGGAAGCAGCGGGTGATGGTGTCGGGGTGGGTGGGTTCGACTCCACTGCGGGAGCGACCTTTGGAGCCTTTGCGGCCTTATTTTTTCGCGCCTTGCGGCTGCGCTTGCGGGACTTGGCCTCGCTAAACCCCTCGTTGGGGGAGTCTTCCTCTTCAGAGGAGGTGGAGGTCGGAGCAGAGTCGTACTCCATCTCAGAGGTGGCAGTACGCTCGCTCTCGTCCCCGCTTTCTGGGGTGATCGTGGCGGTGGGCGATTGCGGGCGCGATTGTGTGCGCTCCGGTGCCCTGTCGCGGAATTTCCGGACGATAAGCGTCCAGATTTCCTCGTCATTGAGTAGGTCTTCTAACCCTACTCTTGACATATTAGCGGTTTAAGACCACTGTACTAAGAAAAAACTCGAAATAATACTCGCTATATCGCGGTCTCCTAGCAGCCTAACACCCCGGGGGGAGAACCCGGGGGTGTGTGAGGTGTGTTCCCTCCCAACCGGGGTAGGTCGGGAGGATGTGCTTAACACTAGGGTGTGCCCTAAGCTGGTATCCACCGGCCGATCTTAATGTGCCTGCGTGGTTCCTAACAGCTCGAGTGTAGGGGTGGTATGGGCCCTTGCGGGCAGTCACACCCAAACTGACACCCGAGAATGGGAGTAGGGAATAGGTAGGGTGGGTAGGAGATAACCGGGGTAGACTAGGGGTCACCCCCAAGGCCTACTGTTCCGGTCCCGTCCGAGTTGTGCGCCTCGCCCTGAAGGGGCTCGGCAGGCGACTCGGGGCTTCGCCTCACCCGGCTTCGTTGACACCGTTAGGTTTCAACCGGGGACCAAGAAAAACTTGGTTTTGCCCTTAAGGGGCCACTATAACTTTATCAGACTTAATAGAAATAGATATTACTACCTGACCTCACTTTTGAACAGTGGGCAGTTAGTAATAGCTGTGAGTGACCCAATGTGTCTTGAAAAAGACGGCTTGGGTCACCACTGTCGTCCACCGAAGAAACGCTGCTGTTGTTGGGACCGTTAGAAAGCGCGCGAACACTCGTAACGGTAATAATTACGCAGAGCGACGGCACGTGTGCACGCCAAGAGGGACGACCGCTGTATGACGGGACGACGCCAACGCGCGATCGCCGCTTTTATACTTAGTCCTTAGTCTCAAATATTCTCGAAAATACTCGAGTCGGCACCTTTGATAAACAAAAAGCAAACATAAAAACAGAAATTTAAAAATAGCGTTGTAAACAATATCGACTTTATCCTTTGAAGTTAGAGACGAAAGTCGCTAGTTGACAACTATAGCGTCTAATTCAGAGGAGGCTTTTATCAAAGAGACTGAGCGCTTACAAGTATACTACCCGCTCGTTTTAAGTTTGCCGCTGGCGATAGGTATGAGTGTATGACGTTCGAATTTTTTTATTTAATTGTAACAATAAAAATTGTGTACGTTAGATATTTGGGTAAAACTATGACACATTATAAGTTTTGTTGTCACGTGGGGGAGGGTACGCGCATTCCACAGACCGGCAAACTTAGAGCGAACGCGTTGTACAAGTATAAAATTGTTGAGACCAAACTTATGAGATATTGTACCAGCTAATGTAACACAAGCTTATACAAATACAAATAAATAAATAACATTCATAGCGTTTTGTCTCCGCGCGGCCGCGGAGTCCGCACAGCCGCGGAGCGACCAGAGAGAGGTGTTTTGATTTTTTTATTTCTAAATTCTTGCGGAACCCCGACAGAGGTATCACGGAACCCTAGGGTTCCGCGGAACACACTTAGAGTATAGCTGGCTTATGATATTATGAAAACACTTTTGGCGATGTCATCAGCTTCAAAAAAAATTATTCTCCAATAGATTCCATCACACATTGGTCTCGCAGGTAATGAAGAAGTTGACGTATTAGCAAAACAAGCATGTAGCGAGGGTATACCTATAAATGCAATACCGTTCTTCACAGATTGTTTACATTTAGCGCGGAATCTCTGCCGTAACTTGTGGAGGTGCACTTTGATGAGCGATCTGTGGAGAAGGGTATCTGGTATAAAACGTTGCAGAGTGAACCTTGGAGAACTATGTGGTTTGACGGATGCATACTGAATAGAAAAACACTTATGACTCCGTTCCGGTCACATACCTCTTAATAAATTCGCTTACATGATGAAGAAAGTGCCATCCCCTCTATGTTCTGAGTGTGGTATTTTAGAAGACGCGCTACATGTGATGATTGAGTGTGTCCGTAACGAGGCGATATAAGGCAGGAAAACACATCTGTTGCTGGGGAGTTGAGGCAACTTGGAGGTTGTAATGTAATTTTAGCTTATCCTCTCAGTGAATCTGCTATTAATCTGTACAAAATAGTGGATAAAGGCATACAACGTCGTTAGTCTGTATATTGTGCTGTGCTTTAGTTTATACTGATTTATTTTGTTAAGTGTTGGTCTAATGGAGCGGCGTAGTCCATGAGGACTAAAGCTCCTTAAATAAAGAAAAAAAAAAAAAGACATATCACTTCTGCTATTATCATAATCTACAATAAAAGAATTCACAGCAATTGAAGAAGGCTTAGGATCTGTTGCATTTTTCGCGGAGCGGGGCGGGGACAGGCTTAGTCTAGTTTAGCCGACGTCCGCCGTGACGTCACTTTTCGTTGGGCAGTCCGGTTGGAGAGGCTTCGGTACGATGTTCGAACCGTCGAGGCTTTCCGGCCGGAGCTGATGGAGTGATTGAGTCGGCGGCACGAGGTGCTTTCCTTCCAACTGATGCAGGTATTAACGGGGCATGGTAGCTCCGACAAATACCTACACACGGTCGTGAGGAAGGAGAGTACACCGTCCTGCCACCATTGCATTTGCGACAAGGACACGGCATAGTAAACACGACGTCTATGCCTCGTGGACAGAGCAGCGCCTTGAATTCGTCGTAATCAATGGTGCCGATCTGATCGCTAGGGCGATGCTCAACGGCGTCAGGAACTGGGACGCGGCCACCGCCTTCCGTGTGGTAGTTATGTCACGGGAATAGGTGGTGGAACGTGCGCGGGGGGCACTCCTCTACAACACGATACGCTGCGGGCGACTTGGGCGGCGCATTCGTCGTGGAACTTACGAGCGTGGCGCGTAATTCAAACAAACAAAATGACAGAATGTCAACAAACGCCTAATGTAACGGACTAAAGTTAACAGAAGTTCAACTTAACGGAAGTTAACAAGAGCAATAACATTTTTTGAAGTTAACTTAAAAGTTAATCCGTTAACCAGATTGTTAACTTCGTTAATTAACGATTAACGCATAACGAGTTAATGGCCACCTTTGAATGTAACGATTAGGTTTGGCACCTGATCAGGATAGTGCAAGAACCCAGACACTAAAACAATATCATTGATGTTAAAATTATTTCAATTAGGTAATAAAGATTAATTGTAAGTCCTAATTCAAAGCACGCGGGTCTATTTTACGAACATGTTTTTAATCTATATGATCTATATAATCAACTATGTTTAATCTATATAATCAACTATGGGTAGGTATTATTAAATACTAGCAACCCGCCCTCGCTTCACTTCGGTTTCAGTCGTCTTTCCTGAATAGTTCCCGTTCCCGTGAGAATACCGGGATAAAATATAGCCTAGTTTACGCATTGGTGAAAGAATTTTTGAAATCGGGCCAGCCGTTTTGAAGATTACCCGGAACAAACAGATAGACAGACAGACAAAAAAAATATAAAGTGTATTTTAGGCATATTTATAGTGCAAACCGTTATGCCGACAAACTGTTATGCAGTTTGGCACAAGATAATTCTGAATAAAATGTATATATTACAAATATAAATAAATAAATAAAAAAAAAATAACTGTGTGAGCATGAAAAAAGCCTATTATTTTGACATTACAAACAGACACTCCAATTTTATTTATTGGTATAGATAATCATATGATAATATGTACCATAATCACCACACAACATATGTTTCAACCAACTCCGTCTTGCCATTTTTGATGATGCATTCCCGTTTTAGGTTGCCTGGCCCATTTTTCACAGCCAAAGCAAAAATGTCTCATTTTTGCAAATAGACCAAAGAATTATTTGGTATATTTATTGTTTGTTCGGCGGTTTAATTAAGGACCGTGACGCATTGTATTCTAATTCATTCCCTAAGAACACTACAAATTAACATCACCATCATCATAGTTTATATACCTTCTATTGCTGAGCTTGAGTCTCCTCCACAATGAGGAAGAAATTGACCTACTATGCCAAGCTGTTCAGACGGGTTGGTAAAGAGTTTTTTTTAGGGCTTTCCTTCTCTTGCATATACGTTATCTGCATATTATGAACTTCGTAGTCTTTTATGACACCCTTTTTATGAAAGAGAGAGGTGAATTATAGTCTTACTCAGCCACCACACGGCAAACAAATAATTAGGTATTAATGTACTCAAAATACATAACTTAGTCAAATAAAGCTGGCTAGTAAGAATACCAATTGATACTCATCTAAATTCCCATAAATTATCTATAAAGTTGCCATAGCTACACGAAATTGTTTTTTATTACCGTGTTACAAATGATAGTATTGAATAATTTGTAAAGCTAATAAAAGCTATATAGTGCATTTATTTACGAAATATATAGTAGTCACTACTTGGTTCTTAAAATATTTTTAGTTTTGTATATAATTATAGTTATGTGTGTAATGTTTGTTGTGTAAAAAAGTGCAATATGGGTGATGTGTGTATCTAGTTTATTTATATTTAATTAATAATTAACTATGCTACCATCTTCTTGTGATCCCTAATATTATTCATAATTATTACCAGACGTATAATATCTAGTTGTATGCTCTTAAACGGGACACCAACTTTCCATTTCGTTGCTGAAAATTTATCAATGGAGGAAATATGCGTAAAAGACTCAAAATGCAAAACTTTTTGGTCGCTATAGGGCTTGAAGCCAAGATTCTGTGATGATAATATCAAAAATTTTCGATAACATTTCACAAAAGCCACATTCCGATATTCAGACGAATAAAAATCTAAACAGCCATACGATTAGACACTACGATAATAAAATCGAATTCGTGTCCGTCTGTTAATTCAGAAAGCGTTAGTTTTAAACAAAATGATATAGCTATATAAAAATATCTTGTAGATATTTTCTCTGCTGCCATACGATTTAACGATGATTTAATCACGAGTAGACTTCTTTTACAGTAAAGCTATAACGATGAAAGAAATAGGAATGCCTACTTAATAACCCTAAGCATCTAAGTGCTAATTTGCTTTAATTTTTATTTTATCAATACATTTTCAGCAAAAGGAAGATGCTGATCTTCGATTGGAGTTTATTTCCGAGTATTTATTAAAAACACTGAAGCAGAAACTAGATAAATGGAATAAGTTTATTACTGGTGATGAAAGGGTAAAATTAACATATTCTGTAAATTTATTTAGACCTACATACATACATTTATTATTTATATCCGTGGTAAAAGAATAGGAATACAATCAGTGGCGGACTAACACGGGGGCGGAAGGGGCGGACCGCCCCGGGCCTCCGGACTTGGAGGGGCCCCAAATGCCTCCGCCTTTCCCGGATCAAATCATAAACAAGACTTTAAAAATGTGCTTAGTACCTTCATAACTTCATCAAGATCAAAACACTACAGCCATCTAGACTTTTTACGCGGTACTAATATTTTTTTAACCTTGCTGAACGCGTCCAATACTCTGGGGAAATTCCAGCCTTTGTGGCGGGTACTTCCACAAGAATCCCTGAATGAATGAAGGGCAAATAATTCACTCCTGTACGCTTTTTTTTCTGGGGTGGGTTACGGTCGGCGCACTCCTTGCTCCGCTCCGTCCGGGGCAATAGGGGGCGTAAGCACGTACACCCGTAATCCACCCGTGACACGTCGCCTTCGTGGTTGGGCCGACCACCGGCGTAGGGTGAATTTTCGTCAGTGGTCGGCCTGACGGCATACCCCCTGGGGAGTACCCTCTCCTCGACAGACGTCTCTCCCTCGGAGAGGACGTCGGTCTTTCCTCGCGCGGTCGGTCTCTCGGCGGATGACGGACTAACTCCCCGGTCCAGTCACCCGCAGCCTCGGCTAGGGTGGCATCAGGCGCAGGTATTTGCGCTTGCGCCACCTCAGTCACCGGCGGCGGGTCGCGTTGTCGAGGATACGCTCCTCACGCCCGCGCTCCGCCGCCTCCTTCCGCGGGACTACTGCCTCGCAGAAGGCTACGACCGCGTCTCAGTTCCTGACGCTGTCGAGCATCGCCCTGGCGTTGGTCGGCAGCGTCAGGTCGGCACCGATGATTGCGTTTGATTCCACAAACCTCGAGCGTATGCTGCACCGTATTCTCGTCGCAATCGCAGTGGTGGCAGGACAGTGTACCCTCCCTCCTAAAGACCGTGTGCAGGTATTTGGCGAAGCTACCGTGCCCCGTCAAAACCTGCACCAGTCGAAAGGAGAGCACCCCGTGCCGCCGCTCTAACCATTGCATCAGCACCGGATGGAGATCGACGGCTGACGACAAGGCCTCGACGGTCCGCACACCAAACCGAGGCCTCTCCAGCTGGACTGCCCAACGGGCAATGACGTCTCGGCGGGCGTCGACGCGCCAAGCGGTAAGCTCCCTCAAAGAGACCATACCGCCCTCCGTTCAACTCCTGTACGCCTACATTTACATTCACTACATCGCTTATAGTTCAATACTTTTTGACCGTATGTCGGTTGCATCATGCGAGAGGAGTTTTTCGAAACTTAAACTAATTAAAAAAAAATTATCTTCGATCTACAATGGGTCAAGAGCGACTGGTTAATCTAGCTCTGCTTTCAATAGAATGAAAAATTTCAAAAGAAATCGATTTCACAGAAGTTATTGAGGAGTTCCTGACGCTGTCGAGCATCGCCCAGGCGAATTAGAGACATGTAAAGTTGTCAATTTTATCATCGCTTTTTCGTGTAAATCTGATCGAAATGTATCAAGTAAATGATACTTAACCTGCAACATATTCGTACTTTGTTAAATGTTCATTAGAAATTGAATAAATCAATAATTACATTCGTAGTTCGTATAAGCAAGACAAACTTCGCTGACGAGGCGCCTTTGTACCTACGTACCATCGAAGCGTTTGCGCAATTCATAACGTATACTGTCGAAGCTTTACATACCTACATGTATCCTGTCCGTACACGCCTACATAATACGTAACATTTAAGGCATAGACTCTTAGACACACATTTTTGTAATCACTATAACTTTTATGTTATATTATTTTTTGTGTAATATACATTCTAATTATGATCTATGACCGTGAAACTACCGTTGCCCCATAACCTGATACACGTATATATTGAGTCAACTCCAAGTGATTGGGATAAATACAAGATGATGATAATGACACGGAGGAAGTTCGAGCCTAGCAGTGGGACTTATGAGTGTTGATGTGACATATATGATTTTGATTATGATGATATTGATTGTTTTAGCAGCTTTTGTGTCATATATCCTAAAGATCTTGCCGTGAATGGTTGTATGGTAGAGATTTGCTGGTTCTTCTAGGATTCGATGCCTAATTCCTTTAAGTGACTACATGTAAAGTATGCTGATTGTTAATCTACTA
The DNA here is from genome assembly GCA_032191425.1 of Lymantria dispar. Lineage (NCBI taxonomy): Eukaryota > Metazoa > Arthropoda > Insecta > Lepidoptera > Erebidae > Lymantria > Lymantria dispar. The sequence continues at coordinate 16,915,510 of CM063459.1, forward strand.
AAACAAGCGTACATTTTATTACACAGATGTAATAATTACGTCTGTTAGAAAATGAAAGGAATTAAACATTTACATTTTAGAACTTAAGCTAGATCTTAAACAAGTAACCTATGTAGAAATTATTTTGAGTATTCTGATGTTCCAGCATATTCTATTCAGATTTTTTGATTTTGCAAAGTATGACGTGCTCGTATTTCGTATGAGTACCGCAGGTTTGCTAACATGTTCCACCACGTTCCCGCCAATAAGCAGAGGCAAAGTTGTTTACTTTCTTCGCAATGAAGACAAGATCACACAAAAGAATTTTCGCACAGTAAGTATTTTTTGTAATTTAAATTCATCGGGACACAAGATTGTCATTTCTCTTCAAGTCAGTTTTAATATAATTTTTATTTCACTTTTATTCTCAAAGCAATTAAATTAAAATAAATAAATGAAGTAGGCAGAGATCATATGATGGCGATTGAGAATATAATGTTTTATATCCACTCCTTTACGTCCTCTATATTGTCCTCTTGCTGGGCTCGAGCCCTTTCCACAATAGCAGCGCAATTGACCTGCTATACCACGCTGGTCAGACTAGGATTTTATTTCGAGTTTTCCTTCTCTTGCATAGACGTTATTTTTGTATTGATGTGAAACATCTACAGACGTGGGTGAACCTGATTGTTGGCGTGGCGTAAATAGCTCGTGGCGTTACCACGTCACGCTATATGACGGAATATGCAAGGGTAAACTTAATTGTTGATGTGGCGACAATACGCCACGATATATTTATGTACATACGTAGTCTGTATGTAGTAGTGTGTGAGTGAGACGGAGCGATGCGATGTTGTGCGCAAGCGCCTGTGCGCTTTCTCTCTCGCCGCACGGAGGTCGCATACCTATAGTAGGGATAATCGATGAACATCGATGTTCGATGATCATCGATGTTGAAAGGAAAAACATCGATGTTTTAACATCGATGTTGAAAGAACATCGATATTGAAAAGGAAACATCGATATTGAAAGGAAAGCACATCGATGTTGCTATGGGTAGAACGAAATTTCCTAAAAAAAAAAAAAAGCTCATCAAAATCTTCATCGTCGTCACATCGATGTCAAAAACATTCGACAGAATTCCTAAAAAAAAAAGCTCATCAAAATTTGCCACCAGAATTTTATATCGTAACATCCGTGTTCGACGATATCGATATTTCTGTAACATCGATGATTTCCTAACATCGATGTTCGGTGTTCGATAAACATCGAACATCGATGTTGCGCTTTCGATGTTGACATCGATGTTGGGCTTTCGATGTTGACATCGATGTTAACACCGATGTTATTCTAACATCGATCATCCCTAACCTATAGTGTATGAAAATAAATGTTTATTGCATAAAAATTATCGTTTTCTAGAAAAAAACCGTAATATTTTATTTATACATTGTCATATTAGTTCCTGTCGTAATCTATTATTTTATGCATATTTACTTATACAAAATAATTTGGATGTTTCACATCTGCCAGGCGTCCTGTGCGACAGCTCACTTTTTATATCTCTTAGTCGTCTTTTATAACACCCATGGGCAAGATAAGGGTGTGTAGTTAAATTGGTAAATTGATTGATTAATTTCCAGGCTATGACTATCGGTGAAATGTCAGGTAACGTGTTAATGGATTTAAGCGTGATGGCCGATGAAGTGATCGGTCCACTCCTTTGTAACCCTGAGAATCAGAGAGGATGGCCAAAAATAGTAAAGCACGATATGATGAAACACGTCAATGATTTAAGGAACTTGATGCATCAGGTTCGTCATATATTTTTTGGAAGAACCTTATTCAGGGAAATAGAAAATATTTAATCATGAGTATACAAGCAAATGCCATATTAGATTTGGCTGCTTGAGTTTTTTAAAGTTTAGTTTTTTTTTCGAATGTATGTAACAAGGCAGACATGACAAAGTAAATGACCCATTTAGTACATAATACATAGTACATAATACATAGTACATAATACATAGTACATAATACATTATGTACTAAATGAGTCATTTATTTTAGTTATTAGCCTGCGTTACAAAACAGGCTAATAACTTCAGTACTTACGCGCTCGAAGTTAATACGCGTTATTGAAAAATGAAACGGACATTCTGTACTGAATATGAGCGTTCTGTACATTCGCATTTTCTAGGACGGGAAATACAGAAATTATCAGTTAATCATGATCGAAATAAAATGGTAGTTTATAAATCCCGCTTAATTTTTTGTTATAAAATTATCATTCAATATGAATACTTACTTGCTTTCTGATGTTTACACGAGTTTATTACATTTAAATACATTTTAAATAAAGCTATTTTTATTGATTTCCCGACGTTTCAATTCTTTTCAGCAGTTAGGATCACGGGATAACTGTCTGGTTTTCTTGTGACCAACGTTTATTAGATACCCCTATGTATTTTCATGCTATGTTTAACTAAATGTTAAATATTTCAGTTGAAAGGTGAAATGGCTAGTCAAGTTATGCTGCCGATGCCAGCTGGGATGGCGAACATTTTTCATGCCGAAGCGAGACTTAAAGAAAGGTAATCTAAAAGAGATACATGTAAATAATCATTCTATATATAAAACTAGCAACCCGCCCTCGCTTCGCTTCGGTTTCAGTCGCCTTACCCGCGTAGTTCCCGTTCCCGTGGGTATACTAGGATAAAATACAACCTATGTTACTCAGGGATACTGTAACATTCTAATGGTGAAAGAATTATCGAAATCCGTCCAGGAGTTTTTGAGTCTATTATAGTAAGGAACGTTTCCTCTTTATAATATTAATGTAGATTATTAATGTAGATTACCCTTAGAGGGTGAAAATTAAAAAGTGCTGAAACACGTGTTTATTTATTTTTACTAAAGGGTATTTGAAGAAAATCGATGAAGATTTTTTTCCTTATACAAACTTTGTTACTGCGGTTTACCCCCTAGGGGATGTATTTCAAAAAACCCTTTCTTAGTGGGTTTCTACCACAGAAAAATTAATAAGATACAACGGCCATGTGGGCGGGGCAAGCGTGCCACAATTGCGATCAAACGGTCTTAATATTAACAAAATTCGTTTTACCGGTTCTTAGTTGCGCTCATATAGTAACCTTGAACGAAGCTCCGACAAAAAAGAGAAATATGCCGTCTTGCGCTGTTACGTGTCGAAAAAGAAGTCAGTTGCGTAGTTATAGTCTAAGAAGGCATTTATTTTCATCGTTAAGTCCATAAACGTATTAATTCAGTGATATTTCTTAATTTTATGATAGTATTATGTCGTATGTAAGCAACAATTATAAAATAACAAAAAGAGCCAAACATTATACATCGTTTGCCATACATGGATATCACCTTTTATTAGTCCAGCAACCGCGCAATGTATTGCGTTCAATGCGATATCACTAAGAACCGCCTTACCATACGTTTTCATTCGAAACATTGACGTTGAGCCACGCGTATCGATAGTGTTGTCCAACATACTATAAGTTATCGATTTCAATAATTAGCTATGTGTTCATTTTATCATATAAATAAATACTTTTAACACTTCTAATTTAGTAATAGTTATATTAACAATATTTAAATATGTATTTAAAAATCAATTATTCTGGTATACATTACCTACTTAATTTATCTTGTATATCTATAGTACATTCTTGTATATCTTCCGTGTGGTGACGGAGTAAGAATACAATTCACCACTCCTTATCTTGCCCGTGGATGTCGTAAAAGACGACTATGGGATATAATATGCGCATAACATCTGTGCAAGAGAGGGAAAACTTGAAATGAAACCCTATACTAACATGTCTGACCAGCATGGTATAATAGGTCAAATTCCCTCCCATTGTGGAAGAGGCCCGAACTCAACAGTGGGACGTATGTGGGCTGCGATGATGATGATGATGATCTATAGTACAAACTTCATAGTGCTCATTAGCAATTAATAAAACACTCTTTAGCAATTAATAAAATAGAAATAACAAAATAATAGTAATAAAATATCTATGTTCGGGACCAATCACCAAATACATATATAAATATATATATATATATATATATATTAATAAAATTATCATTGAACAAAAGATCTTACATTTTATTAGAAGTTTAATATTTTATTGTAAATACATTTTAATTTTAGATGCCCACGAAGTCCAAGTATTAGAATAGAAAACTATGGATTAAGACAACTGGTAGTTAACTAAATAGTCTAAATACCAACTAAATCTAGCACAATTTGTTCACAACATTTTGTAGAATACTAAAATAATGGTAAAGTGATCAAATATTATTGTATTTAATTTTTATTGGCAAACTAAATGTTTAATTAAGTAGGTATTTAGTTGTCGTACAAAATAATTGTTCTATTCTTCCTTAAAATGGAATAATTTATGATAACAATGAATTTCTTGAGACTGGTCATTCATTACTAGTTATTATATATAAGTGTTGATTTCTAACTTTTCATAAGTGTTTAATTTTTATTCCAAGTAATGTTGACATGATAGTCATCATTTAGGCTCATATACGTTCCACTGCTGGGCTCGAGCCTCCTCCGCAATAATAGGCAAATTTACCTTACTATACTATACTAGTCAGACAGGTTAGTAATTTAGTATTTTAGCGTTTTCTTTTGAGTTTTTCTTCTCTTGCATAGATGTTATATGTTTACTATATCTCTTAGTTATCTCAATATATTAGGATGGGACATCCGCGGGTAAGATACGGAGTAGTGATTGGTATTCTTATTCCGTCACCACACGGATAATGTTAGTACATTTTAATTTAGAATAAACAAAAATGTACTACCAAGTAGCAGTAGTAGTATATCAAAAAAATTAAATAACAGTTTTGTTTTTAAGTTAAATAATAACACCAATAAAGATAAACCGAATTTCAATAAACAATAACATTTTAACATATTTTAAGAATGATATCTGATGATTACGCGAGCATTACATATTGTAAATAAAACTACTTATACGATTATATCGCGTTTATATTTGATTTAGGATTGCCCGACGTTTCGAATACTTTACACCATTCATGGTCACGGGCGGTCTATGATGTCTGACGTCCAAATAAGTCAATGTTATTACAGACGTCCATGGCCCCCGTCGCATAGACCGTGTGAAATCACCCACAGTTGAGTGCCTCCATGCAGTACTACCTTATGTGAAAGGAGTCACTGACAAGATGGGCTTCATCTTGAAACGGGCTTCCATAAAAACTTATTTTAAGCCTCTCAAGAGGATTAGTTAATTCTTACCACCTGTCAAGTGTCAGATCCCTGTACAAGATGCAGGAGTTTATAAACTTGTCTGTGACTGTGGTCTCTTATTAATACATTTTAATTGTATATTTAATTGTATGTACTGGTGTGTATATGGGAACAATATAATATACAAATCGCTACTCGCTTACGTAATTTATTTTAGCACTTAAATTTTCTGTCACCTATACAGAGTGTAGTGAGGAGTATTTTATTTGCATGATTTTACTGTTAAATTACTGACTTGCATTACAAATAACTTCAACACACACACAAGTAAGTGCTTAATTTAAAGACATTAATATTTTTGTTTCGATAAAACAGGCTAAATAAATATCGTGTAGTATATCGACCATGGCAAGCACTAGCGTACATGTGCTTTTTTATATGTGAGTATACGTTGCCTACAGAACTTAGTTATAGTTTGTGTACCAACTGCAGCTTCGAGATTGATGTGTGTGTGTTATGTTAGTGTGTGAAATTGTTGTAAGCATAGACCTTGCATATGTGTTAACATCAACGGGAGGGAGGAATTCCGCCACGCTGGTTTTCGAACAAAATCAGTCGAATGGCCTTTCTAAAGTATTAATATTTCTGTGGTTTCTACGTTACATAAAGAAACTAATGTCAAAATTTCATGTTTCTGGCTTCAGTAGTTTCGGCTCTGTGATAAGTCAGTAAGCTGACATCTTTCTATCTATTTTATACCCTTAGAGGATGAAAATGGACAAACGCGGCAACACGTGTTTATTTATTTTTATTAAAGAGTATTTGTGCTTAATTTGAAGACAGTAGATAGCTAAAGATTTTTTTTTCTTTCCATACAGACTTTACCGTTGCATTTCATCCTCTTAGGGGTGAAATTTCAAAAAATCTTTTCTTAGTGGGTGCCTACGTCACGAAGTGAAACTTCGGTCCAAATTTAGTTTTTTTAGCTTCAGTAGCTTCTGCTCACCCTGTTCCTTTAAATGTATATTATTGTTAACGCCCATGCAACACCCCTTGCAGGTGGAATTTCGTAAAGTCCGTTCTTAGCTGACCTCTACTCGACGAAAGGAATATTTCTGCCAAATTTCAAGTCTGTACGCGTTATGGTTCCAGAGATATGGTGATGAGTCAATATATCGTTCGCAAAACCCGCCTCTCCTATATATATATATATATATATATATATATATATATATATAGTTATAGATTAATAAAATAAAAATTAACAAATAAAATTATTCTAAAATAATTTACAAAATCAAATTTTGCATTATTATTACTGCCCTATACGGTAAATATAATTTGGTAATTACATGCTCTGGCCTATTGGTAAGGATTTGCAATAATTGTGAATCCACGTGTTGTAAGCAATATTAGCAAGCAAATGAGTTCCCATAAATAGTGTGTATGTGAATGATAAATATGAGTATATTCTTCTTACAGAAGCCTTAAACGGTGCTGTAGCAACAGTGTAGTGTACAATTACTGTAGCCGGTAGATGGCACTGTTGTGCAGATCTGCGGGTTTTTTAATTTTTTGGCCTGACAACGTCTAATAAATCGACGAACGCTGGCTGCATGCACGAAAAAGTGTCCTGTTACGCCCATTGTCCCGTTGCGCTCATTGTCCTGTTACGCAGATTCAATTTTATTCATAAAAGTATGCAGTCATTTCATCAATGTTTTGTTGTGACGTTGTCACGTTAAACTATCGTCCGTAAACCGACTTTACAGACAACCATGTATTTTTTAATACATATTTTTAAATATTTTTTTGCATATTTCCCTTATAAAATAAATAATAAAACATTACACAAAGAACATTTTTAAAGGTGACTGCGTGACATTTTTAAGGGTGACGATGCGTGATATCGCAAATGGAGTCACATCGACTTATGAGCGCAAACACGCGCCACCTATTCACACGGGGTTGGGGCGCGTTAATACTTCCTCGGTGTATTACTGCATATCTAGACAGACTGAGGCATGCAATGCACCCAAAATGTATGACGAAATGAATGTATTCAATAACAAGAGCTCGCGTCGCGCTTTTGGGGTTACCGACTTTTACCGGATGGGGCACGCCAACCCGAGCCGTGCCGAGCCACCGTCTTCAGTATCACACGCTGTATGAAGCCATCCTAATGGAAAATATTTCTTTATTTTTATACCTCAGTAAGAAGTATAAGTTTCCTAATTTAATTTATTACGTTTGGTTAGCGATGGTGAGGACGTAGATTTGCATTTGAAGACAACCATAGAAGGAGCTGTTATAAAATGGGCTCAACAAGTGCATGACTTATTATCCGAAGACTCATACCTGGGTAAATAAGTTTCAACTATAAAGACAGCTAGCACTTAAATAGTATAGATAGTCTTTATTTCAAAAGTTCAGTAAATTCGACTAGATAAAGTTAGATAAATATTATCCGCGTGGTGACGAAGTAAGAATTCACCACCCCCTTTTCTTACCCGTGGGTGTCGTGACGAACGACTAAAGGATATGTATGAATACTATTATAATATGAATACAACAACAAAAGAAGGAAAACTCAAATGAAATCCTATACCAACACGTCTGACCAGCATGGTAGGTCAATTTGCTTTCAATATTAGAGGATACCCGAGCCCAATACGTGGGACGTATGTTGACTGAAATGATGAAATATTATGCTACACTTTAAATGAGTGTACTATCTCAGTCTCAAGCGGTAGGGTTGAGCGGTGTGGCCTATTTAAGTTGAAAAACCTTGATTATTATTTGATCACCATCTACAGGCGCGTGAAGTTTCAGGCACAGTAAGCAACAATAATTTAAAAAGCACTTATTTTCATCCAATTAGAATTCCCACATCAATACGTATGTGCTTGCGTTGGTTACTAGAAGACACAAATGGAATAACATTTCATATGTCTTTCATTTATGTATCGTGTTACGTTTTGAATAGCAATTCGATACTCATAGATATATACAGATAGTGTCCTCATTCTCATCATTGATGATGATGTAATAGGTAATGATAGCTGTGATGACACAGCTCATATGCATCCAACTGGTGGGCTCGAGTCTCCTCCACAATAGATGGCAAATTGTCAAATCATGCTGGTTATACGTGTTGTTATAGGGTTCTCATTACGAGTTGCCTTCTCCTGCATAGATGTTATTTGAAAGAAAGAAAGAAAAATAATTTATTACTCCTTTACGGGAGGGTAACATCACAAAAGCTCAAACAGTGAGTACAATATTGATAAAATAATAAATAATATTAAAACAAAAAACAAAAATAAATTGATATCAACACTGGTATTCCCTTCGCAAAAGAGAAAAAGGATCGCTGCTCAGCATAATGTTGAGGCATCTACTATAAGAGAGATACCGCAACGCTGTTATTCTGCAGCGTCCTGCGACGTCTGTCAGCAAAGTACAGGTAGTATTTGCATCATTAGTCGTATTTTACGACATTCACAAGCAAAGAAGTGGTGGTGAATCGTATTTTACTTCGCCACCACACGGAATAGTAGAAATTTCGATAGTATTACGAATTACGAGATACTTCCATGGGCGGATAGCTTGACAGATGATAATGTTACAAAATCTTATATAGGTTAGGTTCAGGAATGATGTTATTACAGGCAATTTATTTAAGGCATATCGATTATTAAAGTAGATAGTACTTTAGCTGTAACTATAGAATTTAATTTGTTCTTTGTTATTCAAAATCGTTGGAATTTGAATTACGAGGAGAATTAATAGAAAAAGTAGTTAATACTTTTCTTGTATATCCTAACAAATAAAGGTATATTTTGCCAGCTTTCAAAAGAACGAAGTTCCCGCTGCCCATTGCAGACATCAATTTTTACTCTCAACGCTTGCACAACTTGGAAGGTATTTACTCTCAGCTAAGAGATCCTCGCGTCAAAAGGATGGCCCACTACCTTGAGGATACGCACAGTGTCTATCTCAGTTGTTTCAAATCTATGCTCACCAATGTTATAGCAGGTAAATAACACGAATATAATAAATTTTTATTGAACCAAAATATGTAATTAATAAATCTCTGGCTAAAAATCTCTGTGTGATAACAGAGTAAGAATGCAATTCACCACTCCCTAGCTTGCTTATGGATACTGTAAAAAACAACGACTCCAGCACGACCAACGTGGAATAGTAGGTCAATCCCCTTCCTATTACGGAGGAGGCCTGACCCCAACATTGGCACGTATATAGGCTGAGATGACGCCGATGAATTACGAAATAAAATATTTTAATTTCTTCACAGTTAAGCATTATTAACCTTAACACCATTTTTATCAGATTTTGTCATAACTAATAACAATTCTACGCTAGTAGAATAACCAAGATTAATCGTTAATTAGTCTTAACTTGGTAGCGTCTCTTTATTATTGGCGAGTGTACCAAAAAAGTTACGGTTTATTGACCATAACAAATTGACTGACTGTGTGATTTATTTATACACAAGTAAATTCTGTTATAATTATGTCTATATTTTCAGCCATTGTTGAATGTCGTGACATATGCGTGTATCAAAAACCTTTAATTCCTCACTTCGAAAACTTTGAAGCAACAGAATTCTCGGATGCCAAACATCTTATTAGACCTATGTTCCACTGCATTGGATTACTGTGGGGTAACTCTAGATATTACTGCAGCACCGAAAAACTTATACGTGAGTATTAAGTTATTTGAAATCGAATTCAAAATAACCTGTTTTCCTACGCGTAGTGGTACGGGTATGGTGTGTACCTTTTATAATCGCCGCTGTACTTTGGAATATCCGTCTATCACTCTATAACTAATGCATATTGTGTTACTCAATATATTTCAATAAAAAATCTATTTTTGCAGCTTTACTTCGTGAAGTGTGTAATCTTGTTATCCAACAATGTACAACTTCAATCGATTCAATGTCAATATTTCAAGGCGAAGCTGATGAACAGCTACTTAAGATTAAGAAGGCTTTGGCCATACTTAATCATTTCATGTAAGTAACAAGCTTACAGTTTTATTTTCTGAGTCGTTGATTGCTGCTAGTTTTTACGACTTATAAAATAATATTATTTGTTAGTATAGACTTAATTTAATAAATTATTATAGAGATAAGTCGCGAAAACTAGTAGCAATCAGAGTCTATCGTCTAATATGAATTGTGGCAAATAGAAAATAGGTGTTACTTAGTTGTCATTGTATAAAAATATTGTTTTATCATTTTTGACCATGAGAAATTTTTTCAGTGAGACATATGCAATGAATAGAGATAAAGTGGCGTCTTTCTTCCCGGCCGGTGTGATGCCGGTCCGGTGGTCGTTTGACTTCGACCGTGTCTTTATGCGATTCAACGTATACATAGATCGCCTAAAGATGATAGAATCCATTCTAGATGCAACTGTTGAGATTCTTAAGTTAGAAAAAGTTGAATTCAGTGGTTTAAGAGGTAAAATATTGAGCGCAGAATGCATGAGGGTGAGAGCCGTTTTAACTTTACAATTTTGTTACTTGAACTTTCTTTTTAATCAAAAAATATTTTATCTATTTTTAAAATAACATAGGTACTGGAAGAGTATCAGTCGAGTTATCTCCACCTTGGTAATATTACTTACGATCCTGCCGATCCTGAAGACCAATCATTTATGGCGGACTACAAGCAGTTTCAGAGTGTCCTTGCTGATACTGACCGCAAGCTTGCATCATTATTTTCCCAAGGACTTGACGAATGCCATAATCTAGAACATTTCTTCAAGGTTAATTTGAAATTATTATCTCATACAAAGTCTATTCTATTTTTTCGAGTAACGACGTAATAAGAACAAAATTTGCCATCTTGCTTGTGGGTGTCGTAAAAGACGACTAAGGTATATAATCTGCATGTAATAAAGAACAAATTCTACTAAGAATAAAAGAGACAACAATAAAGACGACTGAGGGCCTATAATATGCAGATAACATATATGCAAGCATATATGCAAGGGAAGGAAAACTCGAAGTAAATTGATCGTGATCGTGATCAGCGTGGTACATCAATTTCCTGCTATTTTGAAGGTGGCTCGTGTCCAGTAGTGGGTATATTAGTTAACAGTTATGATTTTTCATTTATGATAAGTCAAATGTTTCTAGAGTATATATATCTAGAATTAAAGTCTCATCATTTATTAACCGTTATGCAAATCATTGTAAAACTTATGTAGGTATGTGGTTTAATTGATATGCTTAATGTTTTTTAACTTTACAGTTCTTCCAAATTATAGGCGATTTGTTTCATCGTCCTATAATAAAAGAGGAATTAAAACCGAAGCTTTCTAAATTACTCGATTATATGCATAGTAATGTTGACGCTGTTAAAGAAATATACGATGAGGAGATGGCGGTTGGTACAGGAATCATTAAATATTCTTATAATGAAATAACGAAAATAATTATAAAATGTATATACAATTACAGAAATTGGGTAAAGGTCCGGAGAGGCCAATGGTAGATCAATATTTTCCGCCTGTCGCTGGCATGATATGGTGGGTTCATAAATTACGACAAAGAATACAAATACCTATGGAAGATTTTATTATGTTTGAAGACCCGTAAGTATCTAATTCCATTTGGTGACAGAGTAAGAATACAAATCCATCACCCCCTCCTTCACTCATAGCTGTCGTAAAAGATGACTAAGGGATTATAATATGAAGAGTACAGGCAAAGAACAGGGAATGTCCTAATGAATAGATTTCGAGAAAAACGCATTTAAATCTTTAGAAATATGAATTTATTTATTGAGATCGGCGTATGCAGTAACTTTTACTCAAAACTTATTAACTGTTTATTAATTAATATAACTGTGTAGTTATGATGGAATGTCTTAATTATTAAGAATATTAAAATGCAAGAGAAACGAAATAAGTCAATCTTAAAGGATAAAAAACAAGAAATGTCCATGACGACATAAACATAAACAAGGAATGTCCAATTCAGTCATCATCATCTTTAGTGTTGGAATCATATTCTAATGTTTCGTAAAAGACCTGCGCTTCTCTGGTACAAAATGACATCAAACACATTTTTATATTTGGGCCTTTATATATGGTGCTCGACAGGCGATGGTGATGCCAGAAAGATTTTCGTCAATATACTCCGCGGCTTCTTTGTGCGGCATCCGCCTTTCGTGGCTCATGCCCAATGTTGGTGGGGCCAGCCCTACGTGCCGGCGGCTGTACGTGGGAGTGGTTCGATCTATGGCCCAGTACAGCGCATCCGTGTGGGCGAAGACCCTGACCGTCCGACTGAGCGCTCTTTTGTAGCGACCACAAAGGGCCATCGCGGTCAGGGCCATACGCAGATACTGCATGGTGGCGACGGAGACAGCGTGCCTATTGGCCAGAACTCAGCCGTGGAACTTGGAGGCAGAGATGCTCATTTTTTTATACCGCCGGTTGTCAACGACGCTAGCAGGGGGTAGCTTTGTCTCGCTTCGCGAGTAGGCTGCCTGACGGGGCGAGGCCTCTGGGTCGTTATTGACTATTGGGCAGTCCGGCTGGAATGGCTTCGATTCGGTATTTGGACCCGACATGGTTGTTTTGGAAAGCACCTACACACAAAGTCGCTAGGAGGGAGAGGTCGCCGTCCTGCCATCACTGTGATTGCGACGAGGACAGGCGCAGCACACGCTTAAGTTCCGCGTGGTCTGAGCAGAGCAGCGTTGTGAACTCGTTGCAATCAGAGACAAACAGCGTCAGGAACAGAACATCATCTGCTCACTGACACTACCCATCGAATTGAAATATTGTATATAAAATAATATTTTTCTATATATTTGAGCCCTGTAATATTTTTCGATATATTCGAACTATCACACTACCACTAACAATCTATTAATAATAGGTATTTTGGTTGTATTCTTGATTATCGGAGTCGGAAAATATTTTAAATTTAAAATTACAAGTCAAATCACAACTGTTACCTTGGACAATCCTTCTTCTTTACCAGTATGTCATGGACATTCCCTGTTCTTGTCGCTTCGGCCATTAACAAAAACGCCTTTATTGCGCAATCTGATCACTTTTTTTAAAAGTTAATGATTGGGAATTAAACTACCATAGACAAAGATTTGCTTTCAATTAAAAAACGAAAAAATAAAAATTGTGACATTCCCTGTACCCTTCATATAGATAAGATAATATCTATACAAAAGAATAAAAACTCGTCATAAAATCCTATACCAAAACGTCTGACCAGTACGGTATAGTAGGCCAATCCCTCCCCTAATGTGGAGGAGACTCGAAGCCCAACAGTGAGACTTGTGGACGAGATGTTTTGCATATTGTAAATAAAATTATTTTATGGATTTTATTGCGTTTGTATTATATAGCGTTCATGGTCATGGCGGACTAAGGTATGGTATAAGACCACGAGGAAACGCGATGAAATCTGTAAAATAGTCTTATTTACAATGGTGTAATACTCGCGTTAAACATCAAAAATCATTGTTTGGAAGATATTTTATATTTTTCAGTATAATAGAGTCATCGTATGCAGTTTATATGAAGCAGAAGACGAATGAAATGTTAGGTTATTTGAATGTGGTAGAAGATAGACAATTCAAGGCTTGGTGTGCCACTGTATCGCCTATTTGTAAGCAACACTTAGCAAAGAACTTAATTTATAGGGATCCACCGTTTGTTAGGAATAATTTTAGCCCGGAGGTAAGATTATGTTCTATATAAAAAATTCGGTTTATTCAAAAAGTAAATTTGACAAAAATAAAATTATTTCTACGGTTTTTATCGCGCTTGTATTTCAATTTTCCAAGGTTTCGAACACTTTTGACCATGAAAGTCATGGGAAGACTAAGGTGTGTGGATGTAAACATCCGACGAGTCATTGCTATTACGTAATTTTTTATTTACCCGCTACATTAGTAGTTGTTAAATTTCGAGATACATATTTTTTTTATTATGTTTGTCAGTAAGTAAAATATTCTATATTATTGGCAAAAGATATCAAAAAAGTGGATCAAAATTTAATTGGTACATAACAGGGAAGATAAAATGACTACTTGGATATGGGACACCTTAGCCTTCCACCACCTTAGTAACCATGGAGGTTGTGAGGTAAAAAACATATTTAAGACATTTAAACACCGGGTATTTAAAAAAACAAAAACGTATGGCACTCGCATAGCATTTTTTATCAACTTATGCAATTATATTTATTTATTTTTTATTTATGCAGTATTTTTTCTTTGATAGTAATTCAAGTTTTTCTTTGATATTAATTAAAGTTACACTTTTTGAGCGTGGTGACCGATAAGAAAACAAATGTACTATATGTATAACAATAAAGGCGGTTTGGATCACCACTGTCGTCCGCTGAAGATCGTTGGGACCTTTAGAAAACGCGCGAAAACACTTTTGTGACATAAGCTACGCAAAGCGGTGGCACGTGTGCGCACCGAGATGGACGAACGCAGAATGTGTCGACGACCGTACGCTCGGCCGAGCTGCCGCCACCCGCGTGCCATGTAGCTCGTACCATGGCTCGTACCACTACATGGTAGGGGGGTGGGGTTTTATTTTCGTTACGGAATCTCTTGATTCGGTCGCCGCGCCAAGCCCGCGATAAAAGCTATGCAATAGCTTAATAAAATAAAATGGCGATAAAATCCGTAAACTGTACTATGTAGTTTAATAAATCAAATACGCATTGGCTATGTTCTAAGACATTTTGCAAAGGACCACGCATATTAAGCTACCTAGTCAATTCTATAACGAAAAAGTATTTTTATTATTGTTCAAATTTCACAATACATTTGTCTCTTGGCGATACATGTGTGTAGCGAGCAGGGCATTTAGATATGGTTAAAATGCGAATTTATTACTGTATTCTGATATTTTTATCAGTTGGTGTTGCTGTTGCGAGAGATACGTTACATGAAGTATTTAGATAAACAAGGTATACCAACCGAAGGACTTGAATTATATGAAAGAAATGAGAAGTTACAGGTAATCAAGATGTAATCGATTATATTACCATAATCTTGTGTGTTAGGAACACCTCATTAGTAGAATACTTAGTTGTTCTTCAATAACAATCTTTAAGTTAAAATTGTGCCCGTTTAGCTAAAAGAATTATTACCATATTCATTCATATATCGGTCGATTAGTTTCCATTGTTGGACACAAACTTCCCACCTAAAGAAGTAATAATGCATGAGCACCGGATTTGTCAGGTGGGTTAGCGATCGTAGTGTTGAGAGTTTCACAAGAGAACACAGCTGCCCACTCTGGTGCTCCTTTAGCTAGTTTCTAGGAATTCTAAGAATTAGGGTTGGTGAATCTTCAAGAATAGGTGATTTATTCTTTAGTTAAGGACACAAAATAACTCATTCTTGTTTATTCGAGCGACGTATGAAACAATTGAAACCGTGGATTCTTAATTTCGTGAATGCAAACAACTTACGAGTAGATATAGTCCTGACCGCTGCTTAATGATTTACGTAATAAGCTTTTCTGACGGCATTGCCAATGCCAGTTGAAACATTCTGACAATGAAATATTAAAAAATATCTTTGACCGGATCCCTATCCTTTGATGTGTACATAAATTATAAATATACAAATAAATAGTAATAAGCACCTTTTTTTTTGGGGATTGGCTACGGTCGGCGCACTCCTCGCACCACTCTGTCCGGGGCGACAGAGGGGCGTAAGCACGCACACCCGCAACCCACCCGCGCGACACGTCGCCTTCATCGTTGGGCCGACCACCGGAGCAGGGTGACTTGACGTCAGTGGTCGGCCCGACGGAATACCTCCTTGTAGATGGGAGGGTACCCCTTCATCAACCGACACTAGTCGGGGAGGACGTCGGTCTTTTCTAACGCGGTCGGCCTCTCGGCGGGTGACGGACTAATTCCCCGATCACGTCACCCGCGGCCGCGGCTGGGGTGGCATGAGGCGCAGGTAAACGTGCGCCACCTACGCCGCCCCAGTCGCCGGCGGCGGATCGCCTCGTCGAGGCGGCGCTCCTCGCGCACGCAATCCGCCGCCAATAATAAGCATCTTATGATGAGGTATGAGTGTCAGTATTGAAGAGCATTAGCTTACTACATAGTTACAGGTACATAACATTGCATTTAAATTCACTTGTATTTTAAAGCAATATACAAAGTCAAAGAATATAACGTAAAACAATTAAATAACTTACAAAACTCTGACGTCTATTTAATCAAAATAAAATAAAGATATCCTTCCATTACCTGAAATGTGTTACCTTATATACTTACTAGCTGACCCAACAGACGTTGTTCTGTTCAAATCTGGAAAAAAAAAGAAAATTGAATTCTCCTTGAATCGATCGCAGCGCCACCTACCGGTTCCAATTATTAATCTAAACCGAATGGTTTGGATGTTCCAGATGGCTATTTCGATGGATATGAGAATTCATATCCATCGGAATGGTCTCAAAAAATCATCAAAATCGGTCCAGCCGTTTAGAAGGAGTTCAATTACAAATACACGAACAGAAAATTTATATATTTATATATAGAAAAGTTTATATAGTCGAAAAACAAAGTTACATTTGAAAAGCATAAATAAACGTTAAGTTTTCTTAAATTTTCTAATTTTCTGTGCAACTTTCTTTTTTTCCATAAAGGCCTTTTTTAAATATGTATTAGAAACTTAAAAAAAAAATGATGGACGAAATCGGTGAAGGCGTTCTCAAGTTATGTTATTGTCCTGCCCGAACAGCGCCACCTACCGGGTCCAATTGTGAATCTAAACCATCCTCGAATCCTCATCCTCGAATATAGAAAAGTTTATATAGTCGAAAAACAAAGTTACATTTGAAAAGCATAAATAAACGTTAAGTTTTCTTAAATTTTCTAATTTTCTGTGCAACTTTCTTTTTTTTTTCCATAAAGGCCTTTTTTAAATATGTATAAGAAACTTAAAAAAAAGATGGACGAAATCGGTGAAGTCGTTCTCAAGTTATGTTATTGTCCTGCCCGAACAGCGCCACCTACCGGGTCTAATTGTGAAACTAAACCATCCTCGAATATACACAACAAATTTCGTAAACATCGGTCCAGCCATTTAGGGGGAGTTCAGTGACATTCACACGTACGCTAGAAATTTATAAGACTAGCAACCCGCCCTCGCTTCGCTTTCAGTCGCCTTACCCACGTAGTTCCCGTTCCCGTAGGCATACCGGGATAAAATATAGCATATGTTACTACCTAACATTCATTGTTTCATTCATCATCGCTCCATTGGCGAAAGAATTTTTGAAATCGGTTCGGTGGTTTAAGCGTGAAAGCGTAACAAACAAACAAACAAACATACTTTCGCATTTATAATATTAGTAAGGATAATTGAGGTTTTTAACATCCAGTACGACATGAATCGTCTGAATCGTGCTATCGCATGGTATAACGCCATCCGTGAGGGCAGCCATGAGACAGAAGTAGCCCTTATTGAGAAGGAGATAGATGCTATCGACAAGCTGCTTGGTCGCGGTGTAGAGGAGCTCACCTGGAACGATGACTGTAAGAATACGGCTTATTTTTCATACTATTTATACTTTGCTTAAATTCAAAAAAATATTAACAAGTTCTCTTCAAGTTATTAAACACTTTATTTTATGTAATTTCTAAACCAATAATATGCGTTCTTTGAGCTGCTTTAAATAAGCTTCCCTGTAGTGAGCGAATAAGAATACAATTCATCACCCACTTTCTTGCCCGTGGGTGTCGTAAAAGACGACTAAGGGGTTACAATATGCAGATAACATCTTTGCAATTGACAATATGTAAGTGCCCTCTCGGGGTCTATGCATAATAAATGATTTGAATTTGAATTTGCAAGAAAAGGAAAACTAGAAATAAAACCCAATGTCAATACGCCTGACCAGTCTGGTATAGTAGAGCAATTTCTCTCCCATTGTGGAGGAGACTCGAGCCCAGCAGTGGGACGTATGTGAGCTGTGACAATGATGATGATGAAATAAACTTGTTGTTCTAGTTACTGATTGGATGGCAGAGGTATACGCTGCTATCAATGCGCTGCAGGAGCGTGTGCTCACTGCTCAAAATAACGTGAAAGAAGGCTTGGCTAATATAGCACGTTGGGGTGATGTACCTTTGCATAATCGTAGGGAAAATCCAGATAGATTGGAGTTGCTTGCAGTCAATGAACGACATCCTCGTTTTGTAAAAAGGTAAGACAAGTAAATATTATAGATATAGAGTATCTATAATTATGATTCAGAATAATAAATATAACTTTTTGCGCGTTATTAGGCGTAATCATATACTTAAAAGTTGGAATAACTTCCAAGATATTCTCAAAGAGAATTACAAACTGTTTTTCAATATAAAAGAGGAAGAAGATGAAGAATCCGAGGAAGAAGTCTTGGAAGAAGTTGATGAATCAACTTTAGACCAAGATGAAAAGACAGCACGGGTACAAAAGATTAAAGAAATAATGGAGCGTCGTGAAGTAAAACGTATAGCCAAAGAGGAAAGAGAAAGGGCTAAGATCGAGGCAGAAGAAATTAAATTTGCCAGACGAGAGGCACGAAGGTTGAAAAAAGAAAATAAGGAGGCTGAGCGGGCTGCGCGAGAAGCACTAAGAGAAGCGGGTATGATATTTTCACAAATTTGATTAATTGGATATACTTTTGAGTTGATGATTTTTATTTAATTTTCACCATCCAACTATCCAAAACTAGAGTAAATACCTACCCTCTGTATAATGACGACTTAAAATTCAACTCACTTAACGAGTGTAATATAGTTTAAACATTATGTATTCATCATCATCATTTCAGCCCGTACACGTCCCACGGGGATGTGTACGGTGACGTTGGGCTCGAGCCTCCTCCATAATAGGAGGGAATCCGAGCTTACTATACCATGCTGGTCAGACAGGTTGGTACAGGGTTTCATTTCGCGTTATCGTTCTCTTGCATAGATGTTATATGCGTATTATATCCCTTAGTCGTCTTTTACGACATCCACGGGCAATATGTGTAGTGGTGAATTGTATTCTGACTCCGTCACCACACGGATAATTTTTATGTATTAGTATTTGTCTATTATATATTTATCATATTCTATAAGCAATACTTAAGTATTATAGTAAAAACCTATCCCTGATGCTGCTTACTTATTTAAAATTCCACTCATAATAGGAATCTAATATAGTGGAAACAGTGTATATTTATATACTAGCTCACTATATGTACCTTAACAAATTCTATAAAATTCGCATAATGATATTCCATGTGAAGCGTTGATTAGACAATGATTTTTAAGAATACAATTACTTTTAAGAATACAAAGTCAGCTCTTACTTATTTTTTATGGTTGTCATAAAACCACCTCGGGCAGCAGTGAATGAGCAGCATTACTTTCCGTGTAAATGCATAACTTGAAACATTTTTCAATGGAGCCAACAATCGAATCTTGCCGGACCTCAAATCGTATTGCAATCGCATACTTATACGATTAGAGCGTTTAAACAGTTTGCATTACTTAAATACAATTTTTAATGGTTAGCTGAAAATACGTCCTATCATCCCCTCCTTATATTGCGGATGTCGTTAGACATAGCTAAGCAATAGTTCATGTGTAAGAAATATTAAGTGAATAAGCTAAATACAAAATTAGCTAATTGTCACAAAGTGTTCACAACTTTGCATAATGGTGATTGTACAATTTTATTTTATAGCATAATGCTGGTTTTTCATTCTATTATGTATGCAAATAGTGCTGATCTGTCATTGTGACTAATTTATTGACACACGATCACGTTATATTATTTATCTAAGATTATTATTTTTAATGTAAAACTTTTTTCATGGCGTCAAATTTTTTCATACATATATCGCATGTCGCATTACAGCCGCGAAATAGGAGTATTTAAGACATTCGGTAGACCATTCATGGCCAATATGGTGTCGGCAATTTAAAGTGAAAGCTTTTTCCATCGCCATAAACTTAATTATATAATTTGTTACCTTTTATATATTTAGAATTAAAATAATTAGGGGGACTTGTTTATATTTTGTTTATATATTTTGAAAGGTGAGGACGTTGAATCACCAGTAGAAGATGAGGAAGAAATATTAGATCCAGAAGAACTTGCTGATATAGAAGCTGAAAGACTTGAATTAGAAGAACAGGCTTTTAGGGCAGAGCGGTGGCCTGCTTATGTCAAATACATTGATTCACTTGTAATACATTAGTATAATTTTACAAATTACTTATTATAAAATTAGTTAGAAGGTACATCTAATACTTCATACTGAATCACTTTTGTAGGTTTCACGTCAAGTAATGAAAGCGGTCCAGATAAGTTTAAATTTATTTGAGAATAATACTGATCTAGAAAAGGGACCACAAGTTGCATTTATGGAAGTTACTGCAGAACTGAGAGACCCAAGTAAATAACGGTTGTTCTTCTATATAATCAGATCAAAATTATTCATAGTTTAAGCACATCGTGCTCGTATAAATAAAGGAATTAATTGTTAAAAATTTTTTGGTGACTTGTGATTATCGTCTAAAATGGTTGCCTAAAACCAATAATGGTAACTAATCAAGTAAATAATAAGATTAAAGAAATCTTTACAATAAATATTGTTATAATGCAGATATATTTTTTGCACCTTCAATTGATGTGGACGAAGCAGATGGATTGTATGACACAATGCAAGAAATGATGAAGGATATGTTTCTCCAGACAACACTATTTCCCAGAATAGATCCTATAGTTCCTCTAGAATCATATGAAGGTATGTTTTCAATATTTAACACTGAAAGATCTAGTCTTAATAAATGTCTTAATACTTAATGTGTATCCCTAGAGAGAGTTGAACCATGGCTATTTCTTAATAGAAATGTTTAAACAATCAAGCGTAGAAGGGTTCAAATAGTCATAAAAGATAAGACATTACAGTGTTGTTATCTAGATTTTTCATTAGAAGACTGGTTAATTTTTCAATAGACAAATATAATTAGTTACGAGCTGATACATATTCTGACTCAGATATTTTTTTTAAAGATAATCTTGTATTGTGAATAATTTTCTATAAAAGATATAAAAGACTTTTAATGTTCCAGTGTCAGTATTATGGGCTATTTCATGACAGATTGGCTGCCGGTGACCTGCCCATATGGCGTTTAGAAAAGTACGCACATAGCAGATTATGGAGGCGTTCCTCGGATCGGGCGGGGTATGACTATGCCATAGCTTTTTTGTGGTCGGCTATGGTCTGGACTATACCCCGCCTAGAATATAATTTTTTTTTATTTAGTGTTTTTTTCGTGTCAACTATTTTACTCGGCTGTTTTAAGTCAATTTAATCAATTTATTCAAATTCTACTGATTTCTAATAACAGAGTTTCAAAATATCATCCGACGTCATCTCACCGCAGCAGAGCGGGATATAATTTTGTTAACGATGCAAACTGAACCCCTCAATTTACTGATTACTTGAGAAAAAATTTAGTTTACCTACTTCATATCATCATTTTGTTTGTACAGTACTTTTTCACTATGATAACTATGTTCAATGGATGCATTAATAAATAAAACATGTTTTTGTAGATGATTTGGTTAAAGAAGATGCGATGATCGACCTATATCATGAAATTTTACAGCGTATTGAAAATAGTATAAATGACATTGTCAGCTATTCTACAGTGAGTATAATGTTTAGTATTATTATTACTTAGTTAGCCGAGTAAGTAATACGGCATCTTCTAAATCTCTTTTATAGTTGACTGGTAGAGATTAAGTCCGTCATTGTACTTGTTGCATGAAGTTTAATAAATAAAAATAAATAATAGCGATTGGGTATAAACTTACTTTGAAAATAGTTACATTATCAGCAATTCTACGGTAAGCATCTTACATTTTAGTGTCGAATTAAATATAGAATAGACTCGAAGAAAACTCATAGAATAGACTTATCTGATGTTTAGCATCCCACCTGAAGACAAGTGCTCAAATTGGGGCAAATTTCTAAATACAGTTTATTTTAATAATCCTTAAAATGGGGCTATCTAACACTAAAGTAAATAAAGCAGTGAACCTGGGAGCTGTAGGCTTTGAGAGTCAATGTTCACATACCTAACGAATAAAAGCTCTGAAATAAAATAAAGTTTATCTGAAGAAATTTTTTTATGGTCCAACAACATTTATTGAACGTTTTTCGAAATAGTTAAAACATTGTTCTTGATATATTTTCAACCCTCATATCAAAACCATTTGGAAAAATAAAAAAATGACTCGACACGTATTCCAGTTTTACGAGTGTGCTCACAACATTTCACGTAAATTGGTTGAGAGATGCAAATTATAAACGAGAAAAGAGAACAGCTGGATATCCGGACAGATGTACGAAAGCATTTTTGTCAACCTCAAATGAAGCAACTTTGCTCGCTCCACACTCGCTCATTAAATTACCTCCATGGTTTGTAAGGACACAGACCCAATGTTGAACAAGTGCCATGACACAATTGGAAGAGCATGACTTCCTCAACAGCCGCTAATACGGAGCACATGGTATGCGATTGACGGGTCTCTTTAAAAGTTCAGATAAATAACATGGTACCGGCATACCTTTAAACAGAACTTAAGTGTTATTCCATGTGGTGCCGGAGTGAGAATACAATTCGCTACTCCCTATTACTAAATGACGACTAAAGGGTATAATGTGCATATAAAATCTATATAAGGAAAGCAAAATTCGAAATAAAACTCTATAACAACCCCTCTGACCAGCATAGTTTAATTTCCCTCCAATTATGGAGTAGGCCCGATCTCAGCGGTGGAAAGTATATGAGCTGAGCTGAAGAGTTAAATTGTACAAAAAAAGTAAACTTTATAGGCCAAATTTTTTTAGTTCGTTAAGAACGTTTATTACAAGTATAGTCAACTGCACTTTTGTTTATTTTTATTTTATAACTAATATTTTTTAATAATAAACACATTTTTGAATTGTAATAGAAATATGAAAAGTATGCACCATTATGGTTGGAAGATCGGCAGGAGGTTCTTGCGGGTTTCTTGAAATACGGTCGATTTATACCTCCGGAGGAATTTGATAAGTATACATTTGAAAATGGGTGTGAACCACCTGAAACGAAGCCTTCACTGGAGCAGTATCAAAAAGAGGTGACTTTCTATTTTGCTGTACCTTTTGCTTTTGACCCAATTTCTAATCACCATTATTTCAACGTTCCACATCTGGCCACGAATATGAACAATCAGCATATTATATTTCTCTGGGAGTGCGATCTCTGGCGATACGAGCGTCATCTTTTGTTAAACAGTTTGTTAGTCACGACTGGATTAGTTTACTATATAGATTTTGTAGTAACTCGTGAAAATTGCCGTGCGTTCTCGCGTTTCTGCCATATCTTCTAATGCAATCAATTTTAAGGCTAACATATAGGCCTCATTAAACTCTTCCATATCCATGATGCGGTACCTACTGCTGCGCTTATCGTACCTGTACACACTTCCATGGTAAGACTGTGCAGTGGGCTTAAAAAATATATTCCCACTCAATACAATAAAAATGTTATTAATTAGATATGCTGCGGGTTTTAAATTGTTACAATTAATTCTTACCTAAAATAAAAAGAATTGAATTTTGGGGCCTTTGTCAGTGTAAATATCCCAGGTTCCGTGTGTCCAAGACGACGACGACGACGACGACGACTCTATATAAGTTAGCATAAGGGCAAGAAGACGTAGACGCACAATTAATACAAGGATGGAGAAAGTGCAGAGAATTCAGGGTTCATAACCTCTCTTAGACCTAGTACAAATATAGTGCTTTTCGAAGAAGAGAGAAAGTGTTATCTCTGTCTTCATATTTAAATCTATTGGCGGCTGCGAGCTGTAGCTACTTCTTCTACCGAAAAGTAACTAATTTAACCTAATAACACTTTCCCTACGCCTGGAATGAAATTACTTACCCTTTTAGGCCAAGTTTTGCGTTTCTCCCACCAGATCAACTAGCAAAATATAGTAATAAACTTATATCATGGATTTTACGTTTGCAGATCGATAAATACAATACATTATATGATGAAGTAGCGGCATTGCCTTCAGAATACCTTTGCAATGGTTGGTTGAAACTTGACTTGAGATGGCTGAATCAAGCTATTATGAACACCGTATGTAAATGGAGCAATTTGTACAAGACAAATTTGAAAGAACACGTTCATAAAAGGTAATATACCTTTTTTAGATGACATTAATTTTTTTGGCAAGAAAACCAAACAAAATTGATTGATTTTACAGCCTTGATGATTTAGAAGCATTTATAACATATGCAACAAAAGAACTAAACGTTGAGTTAGGAGAGGACGATTATGAAGGTTTGCTAAAAGTAATGGGAGTGCTAAACGAAGTGCGTGCTAAGCAGGACAGCGGTACTGATCAAATGTTCGAACCATTGAGAGATATAATTTATGTGCTCAAAGAGTACGGTGTGGACTTTCCTGAGGAGACTTATGAGCAGGTATGGATAACTGACTAGCTGATAACACTTATGCATATATAGGCCTATTAGCTCATACGTATGTAATGTTTTTTACATGTTTGCATAATAATTTGTTTAATATTCAACGCTTACACTTGTGGATAATTTAGGGTGAAACGGAACATAAATACTCTGTCCATACTTTGGTAAGTAGATTTATTGATTACCTAATTCATGTCTACGATTAGGATTCTCGATTCTTTTTTAAAATCTTTGATATCGCCAGAATCCAACATTTAATATTTATTAAATTAATGACGTGTGTAGTACTTTTATTTCTGCCTGTGTATCACAAAAATATTAAGTTTAATTTAAACATCATAGAATAGCTACAAATTATGTCTTTATAAGTAAATCATTTTGCGTATAGCCTGGACAGGCACGATGTTAGGGAGTCTTCGTGCCAGGCTAGGCAGGCAGTTATGTCGAATCATCATCATCATCATCATCATCATCTCAGCCCATATACATCCCACTGTTGGGCTCGGGGCTCCTCCATAATGGAAGGGTCATTGACCTACTATACCACGCTGGTCAGACGTGTTGGTATAGGGTTTTATTTCGAGTTTTCCTTCTCTCGCATAGATGTTATATGCGTTTTATATCCCTTAGTCGTCTCGTACGATCACCCACGAGCAAGTTAGGGGGTGGTGAATTGTAATGTCGAATATAATTATATTATATTATAAGAATATAATAATTTATGTCGAATATTCAAATCAAATTTTATTGTGCTGTTCCAAAATTAGCATGCGCATTATTAAAAAGTTCGTTTAGTAGGCCTTGTTTTAACGTTAACAATATACAAGTATTAAGTATCTATTTAACTGTCATTATTATTATGCTATTAGCTGGATTTACTACCCGAAAAGTGGCGAAGCTTGGTAAAGTTGGCGACAATCGTGAAAAACAATGTGGCGCCTTTGCAAGCAGCTCAGGCCGCTCTAATCGCCAAACGCGTAGCGCTGATTAATCTACGCCTTACTATGTACAGAGAACAGTTTAGGATCAAAGAGGTAATCGTATTTGGTTTTGTCAATATTTACAGTAATAAACTAAGAATATTGATTAAGTTAGATATACTTAACCGTTATACAATTTTCTACCGAAAGAAAGATATTCTTCTATTCGAAGTTATGGTTTAATAGTATAATGTATTTATATTTTATTTCTCATGTAAGTCGTAAAAGCTAGCTGAGAGACCAGCAGGCAAATGTGTAGCAACATTTGACTAGGAAACCAATACCTAACACCAATTATAATTGCGAGCATACCTACCAAACGTAGCGATAATTATGGCGGTATTAACCACACTTAGGAAAGGCCAGTATCCAACAGAGTATGTTAATAGAATGATGCATAATCGGGATTGTACTATAAATGTTTATTTGTAGAATTACGTATTGTGGGGATTGTAGTATAATTGTTTATTACATATGCATACAAAACCCTATTAATACATTTATGAATGTTGTAGATATTTTACGAGTCATGTAAAGAGCCATATAGAAGCATCGATAAGATATACCAAGAGTTGAAAAGTTTTGATGACATTTTGACAGCATTAAAGAAGTCATGTTATCTCTTTGATATCCAGCCGCCAGATGAGAAAAATTTGAGACAATGCCAACGGGAATTGAAATTAGTTAAGGTATAAACTAATTATAATATGTTGTGTAGGGGCGGCTACGGATTCTACAAACGCTTGGATTGCTCGTGGGTGTCCGAAAGACAACTAAGAACTTTTTATAAACCTGGGCCATTTATATCCAACGCCGTTTGTTCAATAATTACAGTGTTAAGAAGGGTTGTCATCAGGCAGGTAGCCAGTCATGAAACTATTTCCAATCAATTTCGTCGACTCAAAGTAAAAAGGTTAAGAACAGGATGATGATGATGATGATAAATTAACTATAAGTTATGTGGTGAATGATTGAGAATACGGTATCCATTTATATCATTAGTTATTTTTCCCTGGGCGTTGTAGGAAACGATTAAGAGACGCAAAGCTGGTTATAGCTACAAGAAAAGAAACACTTGAAAAAAATGATCTTTAATTAAAATTAACGTGTATATATTCTGTGTGGTGACGGAGTAAGAATACAATTCGCCATTCCTTATCTTGCCCGTAGATGTCGTTAATCGTCACTGAGGGATATAATATGCATTTGACATCTGTGCAAGCGAAAGAAAACTCGAAATGAAACCCTTTACTAACATGTCTGGCCAGCATAGCATAGTAGATAAATTTGCCTCCTATTGTAGAGAAAGCTCGATTCCAGCAGTGGGACGTACAGCGCTTCCTGAGAATCTTATAATACCAACTGCAAACGAAACAATCAAGTCTTTATCCCTTTCGTGTCTTATGTCTAACAGCGGATATTAATAGGCTAATGGATAGATGGTGGGTATATATTCCATATAAACAACTCGGTCATTTTAAGAAAAATACAATTATCATTATGATTATTCTTAGTCCGTTATCACATTCATATGTACAGGTAATGTTTATATTCACAACATTCTAATTATGTTAAATAACAGCAACTTTGGGATTACTACTTCTTGGTAATGGGTACTATCGAGTTCTGGAAGAAATCACCATGGAAGAAGATTGATGCTGATGGTATGGATCAAGAATGTAAGCGCTTTACCAAAGACATTAGACAGCTCGATAAGGAAATGAGACAATGGTAAATATTTCAATAGAAGCCATATATTTTATAACACAACCTCTAATAATTTTAAAATTAATTTTAAAAGAATGCAGAGAGATAATTGTGAGGTCCTCAAAAAGATTTATTTTATCGGTCTAGTCGTATGCACTAGCTAAAATTGAGACTAAGTAATCGTTGCTTCGGCAATTTATAGTAAGTGATAAGTAGGTACTTACTAAGTAAACTACTATACTTACTACTACTACTTACTAAGTAAAATATCTTGAATTGCTAGAGCATCATCATAATCTTCCGGCTCTTATCTCAATAACTTGGAGTCAACTTAATATAGACCCGTTTTTAACGTACATAAATATGTTTGACAATATTTTTAGGACTAGCCGCCTGCCTACATTCTCAAGGAGGGTTGACCGCCTTGAGAATATCGGTTTCGGGAGACGGTTTCAGATGGAGTTTACCTCAGGATGTAACCTAGATCAACTTGGTCTCTTAACAATCTTAGTCTCTTAAGCCTCTTTTACGACGCCTACGTGCAATGTTAACATTGGTAGTACTCATAGCCGACAGATACCACATAGCAAGAAAGTTTAGATCATAAATTACTAGATCATTTACATATTTTAATAACTACATTATTTTATTCTAGGGAACCATATATGGCTATAGAATCAATTATAAAGAACTTGATGACATCGTTGCGAGCAGTAACTGATCTTCAGAATCCAGCAATTAGAGACCGGCATTGGCTTGAACTTATGATGGCGACTAAGGTAATATGAAATTTAATTTACCGAAATCATTTTATATACAAACGTATTCGTAAATTAATTTACTTCTTTTTCTATTTAGAAATCATTTCAATTGCACACCACGTCCATCAAAGCACCATCACAAACTCATTCCATAAAGTCTACTACGCATACTGTTACAAATATAAACAATATTCTAAACGAATTTAAATCATTAGACGTAGAAGATAATGTAGAAATAAATATAACTAACCAAAGCGTAAATACAAATAATTTAAATGGTAACAATGACCAAACATATATTCAAATACAAGACTACAGGTGTTCGAAATTATTGGAAGGAAATAAAACAAGCTCATTTAAACTTAACAAGTCATACACGCCCCAAGCAATTATAGAAAATGGTTACCCCCTGACGTCCAACGGCCATTCAACATCAAAGAAAAAATCACATCATTACATACTGTCTGAATTCATACTGTAGATTATAGAAAATTATGTAAATAAAATATATACATATTAAGTATTAAGGTAAGGTTAATTTTAATATTTTTCATATACAGTTTGTAATCGTTTGGTGCTTGAGAGAACTAAATTATGATTCAAACTATATTCCAGGTTAAGTTCCATATCGACGACGACACAACTCTTGCAGACTTGCTTGCACTAAATTTGCATAAATATGAAGAGGAGGTGAAAACTATTGTTGATAAATCTGTTAAAGAAGCTGCGATGGAGAAAACGCTTAAGTAAAATCTTATTTACTCTCTACTTCGTAGGGATTTTCTGAGAGGAAAAAATCGCCTAAGTTACCTACTCCTTATATAGACAGCTACCTGGTAGTTAAATATTATCAAAATCAGTGTAGCCAAAAAAAATTGGTTTTAGTATAGGTATCGTGCAAATACCGTATGAGCATTAAAGTATCTACTATTTTGACGTTACAAACAGATTCTTCAATTTTATTTACTTGTATAGATAGATGATCAATATCATTAGAACTTAAGCTATTTCGCGAATAAAATTCAAATGATAAAAGTTTTAACTAATATGAGTGTAAAATTGAAGAAAAGTGTCGTTAGTTTACCTCTAGTTACCAAAAAACCCTACATAATATTCGTATATGTCATTAGTTTACAATTAAGATTTTGTAGCACCTATGAGTTGATATTTTGTTATATTAATTAAGGGAGCTAGAGGTAACATGGTCTCAAATGGAATTTGATTATATACTGCATGAGAGAACTGGACTAAAGCTGCCAAGAGCTAGCGAGGAGCTCGTTGAAATCTTAGAAGATAATCAGGTAAATTCAATTATTTGCCTTTGTAATCATTCCAACATTTGTTAGTTTCTTTTTACAATAGTAAGTTGTGGAAAGTGAATGTGGCTAGGCCGACTTATCATTCATCATTTCAGCTTATATACATCCCACTACTGGGCTCGAGTCTCCTCCACAATAGGAGGGACATTGATCTACTATGCCACGCTGGTCAGATAATTTGGTATAGGGTTTTATTTCGAGTTATCCTTCTCTTAGATGTTATATGCTTAATTAATCCCTTGCTCGTCTTTTACGACACCCACGGGCAAAAGAGTGGATGATGAATTGTATTCTTATTTCGTCACCACACGAAACTTTTGTTTGAAATTAACCTGATAATCTACCACGAGATTGAGCCGGATTCCCAAGCTGAGAGAATCCGCCAAGAAGCTCATCGCCCTCGTAATTTTTTAAGTCACTTCCTTTAAACAAAATTGTATACAATATATTTAATAAGTATTAGCTGCATTATGATGTATTTCGAACTAGGTGCAACTCTTATCTGAAATATAATAGAAAAAAGAATATGGGTCCCAATTGAAGTCCCACATACGGTAACCGATCATAAATTAAGTACTTGGGCAATCAGATGAGTCAGAAGAGACATTTTTTTTTGTATTTTTAAAGTGTCATCGCACTTTTTAATAACTACACTTTTTAATAATAACATTATAAATACTTTACACAGAACCAAGTACAGAATATGATGTCGTCTAAATTTATTGGCTATTATGAAGCTGAGGTGACCGCTTGGCAGACTAAGCTTGGTACTGCAGACGCTGTGATTGCGATGTGGTTTGAAGTACAGCGCAAATGGCAATACTTGGAGAGTATTTTTGTGGGCTCCGATGATATTAGAGCTCAGTTGCCTGAAGACTCTAAGAGATTCGATAATATTGATAAATCTTTTAAGGTAATATAGAAGTATAGTAGATATTTGTATCACTACTTTGATACTCTTATGAATAAGTACTTCCTAAAGAGCAAAAGCAATTATAACGAAGTAGGTAAGACAATACACATACATACACATAGTTCTCAAGTACGAACTCCTTCGAAATTTCAATGTATTTTTCTGTTAATCCTCAATATGCGACAATATGCTCAATGTTCGACTACAGTCTAAAATCCTCTTGTGAATACTTTTGGGGAATAATAGTGTTAAAATTAAAAGATACAAAAATGAAATGTTTAGTAATACTTATATTTTAATAAATTTCGCAACATTCCATTTTAGAGCTTCAGATTTAGTATTATTATTTTTAGGATCTAGTAAAAGATATAGGACTGACACCAAATGCAGTGCAAGCCACTAATAAGCCCGGCTTATTAGATAAACTTGAAGAATTAATGTCAGCATTAAACCTCTGTGAGAAAGCGCTCAATGATTACTTGGAGACAAAAAGATTAGCTTATCCTCGCTTCTATTTCGTATCTTCAGCAGATTTACTTGGTAAGAAATTGATATCTATTATTGCTAAATTATTATTATGTGATTTTCGAATATTGACAAAGTAATAATACAATTGCATAGATTTCAACACCCCGTCTAACATGCGAGTCTCGTTAAAGGCGACTAAAGTGATTTAAATAACATCCATATAAGAGAAACACACTTGAAATAAAACCGTGTACTTCTGTGACCAGCGCAGTGTATTTGGGAGAGAAATTCTCTCCTGTTGTTGGGGAGGCATGTAACTAATAGTTGTAAAGTGTATGGGATGAAGAAGATTAATAACTGCAAGAAAATATGCCACTCTTTTAGTTTGGCAAGCTATTCCTTGACTGCCTGCCACTATCTGCCGCTGACTGCCCGACAAAGTAGTTATCTAAAAAAGGGTATGGATCCTTTGTCCAAACGTTTTTTTTTTTCATAACTTCTATGACGTTCACGAGCATGGCCCCAAGACGGTTGGTCTCACTGAAGAAGGGCTGATACCAAAGCAGTATGTATATTATGAAATTAGAAAATTCGAAAACAAATACATTTAGTACTAGAAAGGCAAATGATGCATTATCAAAATCGTCTTCGTTCGAAATTCATAGTGAGGCCCCTGACCAGCCGCCATGTCGACTAGGCCGGCATCAGGTTCAGGTACCAGCGCAGTCACCATTTCATAAAGTATCTTTTACTGTGTATGAAATCTAGAATTTTACCAATTCTAGTAAATGCCTGAATTGAACGTTCATTATACGGTATTCATAACGATAAATGACGCTTAGTATTCTTTGTTTGGTGTTTGCTCCCGAAGAGGGCTGTGCGCTGGTGGTCCCGGGAGCTGGCGGATCTTCGGGCCACGTGTATACGCGCCCGGAGGGCCTACACCCGCAGCCGGCAGCGCCATCGCGACGAGGAACGGGCCTTTACGAGGGCTACCGCAATGCGCGATCGGCCTTCAGGCTCGCCATCCGTACTGCCAAGGACGTCAGTCGGCAGGAGATGCTGGACAGTCTCGACCGTGACCCCTGGGGTCGCCCCTATGGCGCGGCGCTGAGTAAGCTCCACGCACAGCAACTCTCACCGAGACTCTCCAGCCCAGCCTCCTCACCCGGGTCGTCGAGGACCTGTTCCCAAGACGGGCGGAACACACGTCCCCGGTTATGGCTTCGCCAGACACTGACCGGGAGGGCCACGACGACAGTGTTCCGCCCATCACGGAACCTGAGATGAGGGTGGCGGTGGCGCGCATGCGCGGAAAATCCATCGCCCCCGGGCCCGACGGTATTCCAAACCGTGTGCTGACCCTGGTCCTCGACCATCTGGGTCCCCGCCTCAGGGGGCTGTTCGACGCGTGTTTAGCGTCCGGACGGTTCCCTGGGTGCTGGAAGGAGGGGAGGCTGGTGCTCCTGCCTAAGCCGGGACGGCCTCCCGAGTCGGCCTCAGCCTACAGGCCCATAGTGCTGCTCGACGATGCGGGTAAACTACTAGAGAGGGTGCTAGCTGCCCGCATCGAGCGGCACCTCGTCGGCACGGGGCCGGATCTGTCGGACGCCCAGTTTGGGTTTAGGAGGGGTCGTTCGGCGATCGCGGCCCTGTTGCGCCTGAGGACCGTGGGCGGCTGTGGCCGTCACCGGCGGGGGAGTGCTGTTGGTGGTGTCCCTGGACATCGCCAACGCATTCAATAGTCTGCCATTCAGTTGCATCAGGGAGGCGCTCCGGTATCACGGGGTGCCAGCTTACCTGAAGCGGCTCGTGGCAGACTATTTGGAGGGGCGTAGCGTCCTCTGCACCAACCCAGCAGGGGACGTTGTGCGAACGCCCATGACGTGTGGTGTACCACAGGGGTCGGTCCTCGGACCCACCCTGTGGAACATTGGCTACGACTGGGCATTGAGGGGGAGCCTCCCGCCCGGGCTGGGCGTGATTTGTTACGCCGACGACACGCTCGTCACAGCCCGCGGTGGGACGCTAGAAGTGGCGGCAAGCCTGGCGACTCTAGGCACCAAAGAGATCGTCATGCGGATCGAGGCGTTGGGGTTGAGGGTGGCCCTGGACAAGACGGAGGCCTTCTTGTTCCATGGGCCCCGCATGGAAATCGGCGTTTCGATCACCGTCCATTCGGTTGAGATCAGCACCCGGGCCCATATGAAGTATTTGGGCCTGGTACTCAACGGGCATTGGTGGTTTCGGGAGCATTGCCGCAGGCTCGTTCCGCGGCTCGTCGGCGTGGCATCCGCCCTATCATGGCTTATGCTGAATGTGGGCGGACCGAGCGCTGCATGTCGACGGCTATACGCGGGGATCATCAGGTCGATGGCCCTGTACGGCGCACCGGTGTTGGCGAGGTCCCTGACCGCCCGACTCAGGGCTAGTCTGTGGCAACCACGTCAGGAACTGGGACGCGGTCGCAGCCCTCGCAGAAGGAGGCGGCGGGTCGTGCGCGCGAGGAGTGCAACCTCGACGAAGTGACCCGCCGCCGGCGATTGGAGAGGCGTAGGCGCGACTACCTGCGCGTCATGCCGCCCTAGTCGAGGCCGCGACTGACGTGACCGGGGAATAAGTCCGTCACCCGCCGAGAGGCCGAACGCGTGAGGAAAGACCGACATCCTCCCCGAGGGGGGGACGTCGGTCGATGGGAGGGTACCCCACTAGGGGGTATTCCGTCGGGCCGACCACTGATGACAAGTAACCCTGCTCCGGTGGTCGGTCCGACGACGAAGGCGACGTGGTGTTTGGGTGGGTTGCGGGTGTGCGTGCTTACGCCCTCTGTCGCCCCGGACGGGGTGGTGCGAGGAGTGCGCCGACCGCAAACCACCCCAAAAAAAAATGTATTCTTTGTTTATTATTGATTGTTACTACTTTCCAGATATATTGTCAAACGGCAATAATCCGCCTGCGGTATGTCGTCACCTACCTAAACTGTATGATAACTTGGCAAAGTTGGTATTTCCCAAAGCTGGCAGCAAGCAAGCATTTGAGATGATATCCAAGGAAAATGAAGAACATGTGCCCTTTAAAGCTCCATGCTGTGATTGCTCTGGCAAGGTATATTAGATTGACACAACTTTTCTTAACCTTTAAATACTTTACACAGAACCAAGTATAGAATATGATGTCATCTTCTTTCGGTACGGATGCTATAAATTATACAAAATGACAGTTAAAACCGCATTAAAGGCAAAAATACTTAAAAATCGTCTTATTTTAAACTAGAATTGATTGTTTTATTATTTTTCTAAGATAAATTACTCTTAAACACATGTAACCGGGGCATGCTCTACAACACAATTAGCTAGACGATAGAGATCTGTAGAATCTAGGCGCCTTTATACAAGGGAAGAATCAATCCGTTTCTCATGTTAATTTCTTCAGGTTCTGATAAATCAAACTTATTTTTGCGTGTGGTGACGGAGTAAGAATACAATTCACCACTCCCTATCATGCCCATGGGTATCGTAAAAGACGACTATGGGATATAATAAGCATATAAATCTTTGCAAGAGAAGGAAAACTCGAAACAACACCCTATACCAACCTGTCTGATCAGCATAGTATAGTAAGGTCAATTTCCCTCCTATTATGGAGGAGGCTTGAAACCAGCTGTGGGACGTATATAAGCCGAAATGATGATGATGATTTCTTATTTGAGTTATAAATTATCAATAATGATGCTAGCGAATGAAGGAGAACAGAATCGCAGCTAATGGATTTTATTGCCAACGCGTAAATTTAATTATTGATGGCAGGTGGAGACATGGTTAAATCGCGTTACAGAATGCATGCGATACACTTTACGTGATATATTTGAACATTGCGTGAAATCATATGAAGATAAGTCTCGCGATGAATGGGTATTTGACTGGCCTGCACAACCAGCACTCGTTGGAACTCAGATCTGGTGGACCACGGAAACCAATCAAGCTTTCGAAAAACTTGAGGAAGGTCTTGAAAAATTTTGAGTTCATAATTGCGTATTACTGTCATATTATTTTAAACATTTTATTCTATGATTCAACTAAAACTAAACTTTACGCTTAATAATTTATTTCACATTAAAGGTTATGAAAATGCATTAAAAGACTATCAAAAGAAACAGATTGCTCAGTTGAATGCTTTGATTGTTTTACTTTTGGGGGATCTAACCGTTGGTGATAGACAGAAAATTATGACAATTTGTACGATCGACGTACACTCGAGAGATGTAGTTGCTAAACTTATTACATCCAAGGTGGAGAATTCTAACGCATTTCAGTGGCAAAGCCAATTGAGGTAACATATTCACCTAAGGTAATATATTATATAACCATATTCACACCCATTACAATAATAAATTTAAATTAATTACTCAAATAATAATTATTAAATAAATTAATGAGGCAATCAAAACAATGTTTATGGATATAATATATGATTTCTAGCTATAATTGTTAAGAAATAGTAAATGTTATGAGAGCTCTCATTTTCAGACATCGCTGGAGTGCAACTGTCAATAACTGCTTCGCAAATATTTGTGATGCACAGTTTCTCTATGACTATGAATACTTAGGTAATACACCTAGGCTCGTTATTACGCCTCTTACGGACCGTTGTTATATTACATTGACACAGGTAATTATTAAGTCGAAAAATAGTTTTGTTACAGTGTGCATCCAATATAAAATAGAATAGGAATAAATACATAAAAGCATTGCAGTAAAGCAGAAGTATTTCTAAATCCTTAAATTAGATAGCATTTTTCAGTTTCTTGAAAACAATGTCTATAAAGTTTAATTGCTGGTCTTTTCAGAGCTTGCATTTAGTAATGGGTGGCGCTCCAGCTGGACCAGCTGGCACGGGCAAAACAGAAACCACCAAAGACTTGGGCAGAGCTTTAGGCATAATGGTCTACGTATTTAACTGTTCCGAGCAAATGGATTACAAGTCTTGCGGCAATATTTATAAAGGTATTATTGTTTAGTTTTGGCGAATATATCTGTGCGTACTCTAGTAATATAATAGAAGCCCACAAATAAAAATAAAGGTTCTCGAATGGCGACCACGGATCGAACGACGCATATTATTAGCTCGGAAAGGTTGGATGCAAGCGGCACAAGACCGATCTGAGTGGAGTCTTCGTCAGAAGGCCTATGTCTAACATTGGCTGTCTACAGGCTGATGGGTGGAACAAAAATAGCAAGTTAAGAAATAAAACCGCTATAATTACAGTAACTAGCATATTTGTAATATACATTTTAATGTATTGTCATGAAGGTCTCTGTCAAACGGGCGCATGGGGCTGTTTTGACGAGTTCAACAGGATTTCGGTTGAAGTACTATCTGTGGTATCAGTGCAAGTAAAAACTGTGTTAGACGCTATTAAGGCCAAGAAAAAGAAATTTGATTTCATGGGGGAGTTCATAGTCCTGATACCAACGATAGGCATGTTTATCACTATGAACCCTGGATACGCTGGCAGGACTGAGCTACCTGAGAATTTGAAAGCTTTATTCCGGTGAGATATTATGATTATAAATTTTGGAATTGAAACTATACCGTGGCATATTTAATTTAATAATAACTTTATAGGCCCTGTGCTATGGTGGTACCAGATTTTGAACTCATTTGTGAAATTATGTTGGTGGCTGAAGGTTTCCAAGATGCGCGTTTATTAGCACGTAAATTTATAACACTATACACTCTGTGTCGTGAATTACTTTCTAAACAGGATCACTATGATTGGGGTTTGAGAGCTATCAAATCTGTATTGGTGGTCGCTGGATCTTTAAAGGTGAGTGAATATATAAATATATATATATACATATATATATATACATATATATATATATACATATATATATATAAATATATATATATATATAAATATATATATACGGATAACCGTATAAGATCTTAAATTAGTCATTTTATGATGATAATTATAGTGTAGTGTGGATTGCATATAAGCATTTGTATTATATAGCTACCTACGCAATTTATAAGAGCTTAATAATAACACAATAAATAAGCATAATTAAATGAAAAAAGGGAGGAAAAATCGATATACCAGATATTCTCGTGACACCTTACCGTGTACCTCTGGCACGCACTGTTTTTTTACAGACCGCTCCAAAAAAGCTCTCGCACTAAGAAATAAATATCTGCATTGCGTAGTTTTATAAACATAAAATTAACGGACACAAATGACGTAGGACACAATGATGCAGAGCAATTGCTAGATCGCGATACTGGATATGAAACGTCAATACTTACTCGTAGACTATCACGCCCTCATTTTTGCAATTGATTATTGGGTCATATCGATACTTTTGTTTTATTTTAGCGTGGTGATCGCTTAAGACCAGAGGATCAAGTGCTTATGAGGGCATTGCGAGACTTTAACATACCTAAAATAGTCACAGACGACATGCCTGTGTTCATGGGATTGATTGGTGATTTATTCCCTGCACTTGATGTGCCGCGAAAACGTGATATGGAATTTGAACAACACTTAATTAACGCAGCAA
This sequence comes from Lymantria dispar, assembly GCA_032191425.1. Classification (NCBI taxonomy): domain Eukaryota; kingdom Metazoa; phylum Arthropoda; class Insecta; order Lepidoptera; family Erebidae; genus Lymantria; species Lymantria dispar. Next base: position 16,953,049 of record CM063459.1, read on the forward strand.
CATCTATGAAACTTCAGCCAGAACCAGGTTTTATTTTAAAAGTATGTTAGAAATATATCTTTAATATAATAATTGGATAATATATTTGGGGCACAACGAACGTCCACACAGCTGTTACACCGATAGCAAAAAGAAATCTTATGATCTGATTGCTACTAAACGTAACAGGATCAACCCCTAACACCACAACGTTGAATTAATTTTCAAAGCTTTACATAAATATACATAAATATATAACTGATGTTTTATGATTTTTTGTAGTACTTTTATTTGTCAAAAATGAGTAAGAGATATCATTTTACTGATCGACTGAAACGAATATCACGCAATGTGCCATCTTGTCTAAAAAGTATGGTCATTTAAATTTTTCACTGCGCTAGACAAACCTTTATAGGTTAATTAAAATTTTAGTATATTATTTTTAATATTGCTATTCTCTCCTTAACTTTACTACTTTTGATCAGATGGTGCAACTCGTCGAATTATTTGCTGTAAGACATTCCGTCTTTATTGTTGGTTTTTCTGGGACTGGAAAATCTATGGTTTGGCAATGTCTTAACAAAACTTACCATATGCTCAAACAAAAACCATTTTATAATGACTTGGACCCTAAAGCAGTAACGAATGATGAGTTATTCGGGATCATAAATCCAACTACACGAGAATGGAAGGATGGGTTATTTTCGACGATTATGAGGGATATGGCCAACATGCCAGGAGATGGACCTAAATGGATTGTTCTCGATGGAGATATTGATCCTATGTGGATTGAAAGCTTAAATACTTTAATGGACGATAACAAAGTAAGTAATTACATTTGCCAGTCGATAACTCCTGCGTTTTGCATTTACTATGACTGTTTTAAAAATTGGAAATTAGTGTAGACCACTAGACTGACCCGTTCGACAGGTTACCCTTTTTGGGTACCATCTCCAGTCGATGTAACATCGCAGCCTCAGGTACACGCGCCTGCGCTGCCCACTGCCGGCGGTGGAGCGTGTTACGTTAAGTAGCTCCTTCCGTATTCCCAATGCCGCGTCTTTATTCGAGTTTAGGTAGCATCTAAGGCAATTTCAACATCAGTGTTACATGTTGAATAACACATAACATCAATGAATCATATCATATAGATTGTCTTGTGAAATCGGCTTTTAAGCCTTTCATCAAACTCATATGTTAATTTTTCTAAACACTCAATAATGACAATGCCCGATAAAAAAGTTATATTCTATAGCATAACCTATTTAAAAAAATACTTTTATGTGGTGTTGATCTTTCTAGGTACTCACATTGGCAAGCAATGAGCGTATTGCTTTAACTAAATCCATGCGACTTCTGTTTGAGGTCTCAAATTTAAAAACTGCGACTCCAGCAACTGTATCTCGTGCTGGTATTTTATATATTAATCCACAGGATTTAGGTTGGAATCCGTGAGTATAAATTAGTATAATAATATTTTAATACAGTGGCCACATTATATTTCAAATTAATAACTTGTACAGATTTGTGGCATCATGGATAGACACAACTCGTGACGATGAATCCGAAAAGGCCATGCTCACAGTGATGTTTGACAAATATATACCATCATTACTTGAATCTTGCAAGAAATATAAACGAGTTACACCTTTGACAGAGCTGCAACAGATTCAGCTTACATGCTACTTACTTGAATGCTTCTTAAATAAAACCTTGCTTCCTAGAGATTGTCCTAAAGAATGGTGAGTTATTCTTATTAAACTAGTGAGTATATACTTGCAATTGTGGTTGCGAACTTATTTTAGAATATTGAATGAGTTAATGTACTATTTTAGGTACGAAATCTACTTTGTTTTTTGTATTGTATGGGGTTTTGGATCAGCATTGTTCCAAGACCAGTTGGTGGATTGGCGTAATGAATTTAGCAAATGGTTCTGCAACGAGTTCAAACAAATAAAATTCCCCACTACCGGTAACGTTTTTAGTTTCTTCATAGATCCAGAAACTAAGAAATTTTTACCGTGGTCTGAAAAAGTGGAGATTTTTGAATTGGATCCCGATTTACCCCTTCAGGTAAATTTTCCTTCTTAGATAATACGAGTAATTTGTGTTTATCGGAACAGTAGGTAATACCGCGTTTTCTTTTTTCAGCAATGCTTAGTTTCAACATCAGAAACTACTCGTACTAGGTTTTTCTTAGATCTCTTGATTAATAAAGCAAAGCCGGTGATGTTAGTAGGTAGTGCCGGCAGTGGTAAATCTGTCAGCGTGGCTGCAAAACTTAACTCATTGCCAGATTCGTATGCCGTTACTAATGTGCCACTGAACTTTTATACCAGCTCAGGTAAATATTATATGAGATACCAAATCATAAATAATAAAGAGAAAGTGCATTTTAAATTTATATAACACTAGCTAACCCAACAGACATTGTTCTGTTTAAATAAAATAAAAGGAATTCTCCTTGAAATCGACAGCAGCGCCAACTATCAGGTCCAATGGTGATTCTAAACTATTCTCGAATTCCTTTGAACACACACAAAAATTTCAACAACATCGGTCCAGCCGTTTAAGATGGGGGGCGGGGCCGGAGCACCTCCACGTGGTGCTCCCTGGAAACGTCCATTTGGACGTCACGCGTCCATTTGGACGGCCAAGATTCCGGCAGGAGGGGGTCTCCGCGTGCGGCTCTGATGGCAGAGCGCACGGCGGATCTCACCCGGGGCCAATGGGGCGGATGTGCCTCATGGCACTCCGTCTCCAGAGACGGTGGCGTCACGGCCCGGGGGCGTGACAGGTCGGTCGCTCGCGAGCGGCCCGACCCGGAAGGCCCAAACCGTAACCCTGAGTGTGACTGCGGCTGAAGCTCAGGGCCGGGGGTCTTCGGACCGTAGGGAAGAAAACCCCCTATAAAAAATCACCCCAATCTTAAGTTTGGCCACTCGGCGAGGAGATGTATGGCTGGTGGGTTAAGAAGCGCGCGAGCGTCCAGTCGTTAGAGTGGTAGTCAAGGCAAGACTTAAAAACGTCCAACAAGATGGCAAGTGTGAAAACGGACGTACCTACTCCAGAGGGTCCCGGCCACGCCGGGGAGTCCCTCACTGTGATCGTTTCTGAGCGCGAGAGGCGCACAGTCACCAGCACAGTCAGTCCCCAGTCGTATGGGAGGGGGACAACACCTGCTTTATCTGCCGAGAGCCCGGCACAACACCAAGAGGCTCACCGGGGGGAGGGGAAAGAAGAGGAGAAGGAGGAAAAGAAGGCGGAGAAGAAAAAGCCCCGGAAGAAGCCGAGGCGCTCTGCCGCGGCACGAGCCCGAATAACATCAAAGGCATATCGGAAGCGGAAGAAGGCGGCCGCTATTGCCGCACGCGACGAGGGTGGCAGCACTGCTACCGCAGGGCCGTCGCGGGACGGGGGTGGCGTCGCTGGCCAGTCGTCGGAGGAGGAGACTGGGTCCACCATAGGGCTATCGCTGGAGGAGAACGTCAGCGTCGGCTGCAGCAGCGGAACCGAGGACGAGGGCGGCATTGCCGCAGGGCCGTCCAAGAAGATGGAAGGCAGCTCGGAGTTGAGGCTGCGAAGCGATGAGGGCGGCACTACCGCAGAGCCGTCACAGGATGAGGGCGGCAGTGCCGCAGAGCCATTGGTAGATGAGGAGACCGACGCGGCTTCGGAGATGATAACGGACGAGGGCGGAAGTGCCGCAGGACCGTCCGAAGACGAAGGGCCGCGGGTCGGCCAACGTATGAAGGAGGGCGCCGAGCACGCCGTGAAGCTGTCCGGGATGATGGGTGGTGTTGGTTCGTCCGGGATGGTGGATAGGCTGGCTAGGCAGGTAGCGGATAGGGGGGCCGCCACGTCAGCGGCGGCCCTAAACGTTAGGAGGGAGAGGGAGGAGGCCCTCCCCCCGAGAGTCCGAAAGCGCCTCCTGCTAGAGGGTGGCTGCTCCAACACCGACTCGGAGGGGAGCTCCATCATGCCTCCTCTCAAGGTCTCGGCCATGCGCCGGGGGCGCAGGGGTAGGGGATCGGCGGTGGTGGCGAGGCCGGGGATCCCAGATCCAGCCGGCCAGAGTGGCGAGGTTGCGGCCCTGCAGGCCGCGAATGCCCGCCTCAGTAAGGAGGTTTCCGGCCTGCGGGAGCGCAACCGGAAGCTCGAGTCAGAGCTGTCGGTGGTGCGGAAGGAGAACCGCGGGTTGGCCAAAGACGTGGCTGACCTGCGGTCTCAATTCGCACTTTTAGTGCCAGCCGCACCGCCGACGCCGGCCTCGCCACCGATACGGGCTGCGCCTGAGAGGGCGGGCCCGTCGACTGCGCCCGTGGCGCCGCCTGCGCCTGTGGTGCCTGCCGCGCCGGTTGCGCCCACCGCGCCGGTTGCGCCCACCACAAGAAGCGCGGCGGGCCCCAAAAGGAGGCAGAGCCGCTGCCCGTGGTGCACGGCGTGCCGGAGGGGTCGATGCGCGTCATCTTTGCTAAGCTTGAGCTTATGCTGGATGCGCGCATCAAGGCCTTGGTGGATCGCCTTCCGCCCGAGCCACCCCTCCGGCCGTCGCTCGCCACGGATAGAGCGAGGCGGCCGCAAGCGTCGGCTCCCACCCCGCTGCCCTGTCAGGGTGGCCGCGTGGTGAGCTACGCTGCGGCCGCCGCTGGGCCCAAGGGGGCCAAGAAGGCTGGCAAGGTGCCGGCTCCCACCACGACCAGGCCGTGGCCGGCGCCAGCGATTGCACCGCAGGCGCCGGCCAGCGCACCCGCGACCGCTCCTGCTGTGCTCAGCGCTGCTGCCAGGCTCGAACAGGGCTGGCAGGTGGCTGAGCGGAGCAGGAAGGCACGCGGCCAGAAGCGGAGAGCGGCGGCCAAGAGTGCCGCCGTGGCTGCCGCTCCCCAGGCGGGAGCCAGCAGGAAGGGGAAAAGGTCGCGCAGGGGCCTCAAGTCACCGAAGACGGCCGCGGTAGTCATCACCGTGTTACCTGAGGCGGCTGAGAGGGGCCTCAACTATGAGGCCGTCCTAAAACGCGCCCGGCGGAAGCTGGATGTCTCCGACATCGGAGGCGTCGAGGCTAGAACCCGCAAGGCCCGGACAGGGGCTCGAATTCTCGAGTTCCCTGGGGCCGAGGGCGCGAAGACGGCCGATAGTGTGGCTTCGAAGCTGCGGGGGCTGTTCGGGCCAGAGGATGGCGTCCGAATCGCCAGGCCTGTCAAGTGCGCAGAGATGCGCCTGACGGGCTTGGACGATTCCGTGACGGTGGAGGACGTCCGGGAGGCCATTATGGCGCGTACCGAATGTGCCTCGGACACCGTCCGGATTGGCACCATCCGCCCTGGTCCGGGCGGCGTCGGTGCTGCCTGGGTGCAGTGTCCGGTGGAGTTGGTCAAGCAATTGGCCGACTCAGGCAGGCTCCTCGTGGGCTGGAGCTCGGCGCGGGTAACCGTGCTAGAGCCCCGGCCCGCGAGGTGTTATAAATGCATGGCGGTCGTGCATACCCGACCGACATGCAAAAACTGCTTTGACTGCAGCGGGCTATGTTTCCGTTGCGGTCAGACCGGACACCAGGTGGCATCGTGCTCTGCGGTGCCCCACTGCCCCGCGTGTGCTGCAGGCAATAGGCCTGCCAAACACCGCATGGGCTCTGGGGACTGCAGACCCCCGACATCGGTCCCAAAGAGGCGGGGCGGCCCATCGACCGGGCCAGCCCCCGCTCCGAGCGCGACCCGATCGCATCGCAGATCTGCGTCAACGCACTGCGGATGCGGCCATGCCCCGGGTACGGCGTCTGCCCCCGAGGAGGGCTGTCCACTTGTGGTCCCGGGAGCTGGCGGATCTCCGGGCCGCGTGTATTCGCGCCCGGAGGGCCTACACCCGCAGCCGGCGGCGCAATCGCAGCGCGGAACTGGAGGGCCAGCTTTACGAGGGCTACCGCAATGCGCGGTCGGCCTTCAGGCTGGCCGTCCGTTCCGCCAAGGACGCCAGTCGGCGGGAGATGCTGGAGAGTCTCGATCGTGACCCCTGGGGTCGCCCCTATGGCGCGGCGCTGAGTAAGCTCCGCGCACGGGGCCTGCTCCTCACCGAGACTCTCCAGCCCAGCCTCCTCACCCGGGTCGTCGAGGACGGAACACACGCCCCCGGTCATGGCGCCGCCAGACAATGAACGGGAGGGCGATGGTGGCAGTGTTCCGCTCATCACGGAACGGGTACCGTGAAGGAAATACTCTTCTTAAACCTCGTTAAAAGAAGGACATGTCATAGCGCTCGGGAAACACAGCAGCAGGTAGTTCATTCCAGAGCTTGCACGTACGTGGGAGAAATGATCGCTGGAAACGTACAGTTGAAGACCATAACGGTGTTGTTTCCTTGAAGGAGCTCACCGCCTGGCGCGTCGACGCCCGCCGGGACGTCATCGCCCGTTGGGTAGACCGGCTGGAGAGGCCTCGATACGGTGTTTGGACCGTGGAGGCCTTCCGGCCGGTGCTGATGCAGTGGTTGGAAAGGCGGCACGGGGTGCTCTCCTTCCGACTCGTACAGGTCTAGACGGGGCATGGATGCTTCGGCAAGTACCTGTACAGGGTCGCTAGGAGGGAGAGAACTCCGTCCTGCCACCACTGCGATTGCGACGAGGACACGGCGCAGCACACGCTCGAGGTCTGTGCCGCTTGGGCAGAGCCGCGTCGTGAACTCATCGCGGTCATCGGTGCAGACCTGACGCTGTCGCAGGTCGCAGCCTTCTGCGAGGCAGTTATCTCGCAGAAGGAGGCGGCGGGTCGCGAGCGCGAGGAGAACGGCCTCGATGATGCGACCCGCCGCCGGCGACTGGGGCGGCGCAGGCGGGAGTACCTGCGTGCAATGCCGCCCTAGCCGAGGCCACGGGTGACGTGACCGGGGATTAGCCCGTCACCCGCCGAGAGGCCGACCGTGTGAGGAAAGACCGACGTCCTCCCTGAGGGGGGGACGTCGGTCGATGGGAGGGTACCCCACGTAGGGGGTATTCCGTCGGGCCGACCACTGATGACAAGTAACCCTGCTCCAGTGGTCAGCCCAACGACGAAGGCGACGTGGTGTTTGGGTGGGTTGCGGGAGTGCGTGCTTAAGCCCCTCTGTCGCCCCGGACGGAGTGGTGCGGAGGCGCGCCGACCGCAGCCCACCCCAAAAAAAAAAACTTGAGAGGTGTCAAGGGACACCCGGATGGAACGAAGTTCCTTTCGATTAATTAGTGAAGGAATTGTAATAAAATTTTATTTTTTTTAAGTTATAATAATATTGTTTTTATTATTAATAAATATAATGTTATATAAACTTAATCAGTAGGCTCAATTTTCGTAATAATTGGCTTGTGGTAACTGAAGTAGGAAACATATGTTTGGGATTCTATTTTATTTAAATGTCTTGAAAAAACTGCATCAATGGTAGTATTATATTTTGTTGTTGTATACACTCAACAAAAATAATCGTCGCGACACCACACTGTTCAATGCGAAATAGAAATGAAAATATCTGGCTTGCTTTCTATAAGAGAGAGAGAGACAGACAGAGAAACATGCGACGCCGCACAGCTTACAATAGCTTACTATAGCAAAAAGTGTCGTGACAACTTTTCGTAAGAATTTTTTCCGTCTAGCTCCCTTTCACAACGCGCGATAAGGAACTTCGTTCCAAAAAAAAAAAGCCGTTTAGGATGAGTTCAGTGACACACACGTACACAAGAAATAATTGTAAGAAGAATAAAGATTCATGTGCAGAAGTACGCAGTGACTCTGGTCGAGACCGCTCTTGCACTGCATACCAAGCTAGCCTCTAAATTCTTACCGACCGCCATAAAGTTCCACTATATAAAGATAGTGAATGAAATATTTCATGACTAATTAATCCTTAATACATTACAAACAACCTTCAATTTTATTTTCATGTTAATTTATGGTACAGAAATGATTCAGAAAGTGTTAGAAAAGCCATTAGAGAAGAAATCGGGTCGTACCTTCGGTCCTCCAGGGAGTAAATTCATGATCTACTTCGTGGACGACATGAATATGCCAGAGGTGGACAAATACGGCACGGTGCAACCACATACACTTATTAGGCAATTCATGGATTATAGGCATTGGTAAAGCAATTATCCTTTTTATCTATTTAACGCAATGTGTAGTTAACTTTTTTAGTGTTATTGTATTTTTAAGAATCAATTTGGCCCTTTGAAATTTCGGTTGGTCACTTATATTCTTGGAACGACTTAGGCCCTCCGCACATGGAGCTACTGAAAAAGTACTAGTCGCAAACTCAAATTACTAACGAGTTGCTTGAGCGTCACCGCCCATACGTTCTCATTGAGGGTCGCACACGATGCGACTAGTTACCAACCGGTTAATAACGCGTTAGCAACTGATCACGCAAGACGCGCGCTGCCGGTCGCCGCGCTACTGGTTACCAGAGTTTATGTTTTTGTTGCGAAAAATGAACTATTATTTGTGCAGGAGGTGGAAAAGTATCCATGTTTATATAATTATAAACTCAGATTACTCAAGGAAAGATGTCAGATTACTCAACTGACAATCTGCAGTTCACATTATTTCGAATATACGGGTGAATCCAAAACCTGCAAGGATTCCTTTGACGTCTATTAAGTGGTATAATACAATATCGTCGTCATTCTCGCTTAACCCACTCGACATGTTTGATTTTTCCCTAATATTTCCTCGTTAATCGTGTGATTGTGAGAGCAGAAATAACAGAAGTCACTGAATCCTTGCAATTTAAGTAGCGTGGTGTGCGAGGTACAGTTTCTAATTAATTTGTGATTGTATTTATTGATCAGTTCCGTCATTTTTGAGTAGCTCCATGTGCGAAGGGCCTTAAAGTTAAATGTATCCAGTCGCTGATATGGCAACTGAGAATTGATTGAAATTTTACAAACAATTTATTAATGGATTAGCGAATACTCGACACTATCGCTAGCATGAGATATATTTGTTAAATTTATATTTGATTTAGAAATAAAAGACTACACACTAAACAGGATCAAAAAAATAATGCACTTTTTTTTAAATATCGAAAATATTATTAGTGGTGGCAAAAAAAGAAGAGAATTTAATTGCCTTTAAGAATATTTCAGGTTTTTTTGAATACTTATTTTTAAATAAATTATAAATTTTCAAAGTTAATATTATAAAGTATAGAAACTTAAATAGTGTGGTATTTTAGAATTTGCCATCATATTTTAGAAGTTTGACCCTTTAGAACTTTTAATTAATCGTAAAAAGTATTTTCAGGTATGATAGACAAAAGCTGACTCTTAAAGATATATCGAGCTGTATGTTTGTGGCGGGTATGAATCCGACCGCCGGATCCTTTAGTATAGACTCACGTTTACAAAGACACTTTTGTACATTTGCTGTCAGGTATCTTAATTTATATATTTAGGTATGTTTGTCATTTCTTTGCGTCAGTTCGTCTTGATATTAATAATTATGTTAATTTATATTTTCTAGTTTCCCAGGTTTGGACGCGTGTCATCATATTTATAAACAGATACTCACACAACACTTATCCAATCCTCTGAACAAATTTTCGATTCATGTGCAGAAGTACGCAGTGACGCTGGTTGAGACTGCTCTTGCACTGCATACCAAGCTAGCCTCTACATTCTTACCCACTGCCATAAAGTTCCACTATTTGTTTAATTTAAGGGATCTTTCCAGTATTTTTCAGGTTTGTTTATTCTAAACACTTGCCCCCCGTTTTTTTGTGTTTTTATCCCGACTGGAATTAAATTTTAATGTTTATAACGTCAGGGCTTTCATAGCAGATCAACTATTTTTTTAACTTCCCAAACTAGATATTTCTAAAATTCCTCCTTTCTTTTGTGGGTGGGCTGCGATCGGCGCGCCTCCGCACCACTCCGTCCGGGGCGACAGAGGGGCTTAAGCACGCAACTCCCGCAACCCACCCGAAAACCACCTCGCCTTCGTCGTTGGGCCGACCACCGGAGCAGGTTTACTTGTCGTCAGTGGTCGGCCCGACGGAATACCCCCTACGTGGGGTACCCTCCCATCGACCGACGTCCCCCCCTCGGGGAGGACGTCGGTCTTTCCTCACGCGGTCGGCCTCTCGGCGGGTGACGGACTATACGGTCAGGTCACCCGCGGCCGCGTCTAGCGCGGCATGGCACGCAGGTAATCCCGCCTGCGACGCCCCAGTCGCCGGCGGCGGATCTCCTCATCGAGGCTGCGCTCCTCGCGCAGACGATCCGCCGAAAATTCCTCCTTAAATTACGTCTATAACTATCTTATAGTTCGACATGCTAGACGTTAATAATGTCAGAATGACTCCCTTGTATACCCTCCTCAATGACTCCCTCCACCAGCAGCATCAGGTCGACACTGATGATTGCGACGAGTTCACAGCGCTATTCTGCCTAAGTCACACAGACTTTAAGCGTGTCCTGCGCCATGTGTTCGACGCACTCGCATTGATGGTAATATTGAGTCCTTTCTCTTGTCGCGAGCGTGTGCAGGTAACCATGCCCGTCAAGACCAATTTTAGTCGGAAGGAAAGCATCCCGTCTCGCCAATCTAACCACTCCAACATTACAGACCGGAAGGCCTCTATGATCCAGGCCTCTCTCGGTGAATTGCCACCACCTCCATGCTATAGCATATTCAGTTTTTGTGCTATATAAAAATGCCTTTTTTTATTTCTATACATGTAGAAAATTTTGAAATCTTGTTTGGCTACCGGCAATAATAATAAATAAAACCACCAATACCTAGGATAAATGTACCATCTATTTATTGATTTTAACATCGATCGCCAATATATAGCAAATAATATTTACTGATGAGAAGAATTTATATCTTGGTCATATTACAGGGCATATTATTTACAACTGGTGATGCCATTAAAACGTCATCAGAATTGATAAGGCTTTGGATGCATGAAGCAACTCGTGTTTATTCCGACAAACTAGTAGATGCCACAGACAATGAAACTTTCTCCAAAATAATTGCAGAAACCATTAAAAAGAACTGCGAAGTTAGTAACTAATTAAGTATACTTTTACACTATGTAGGTATCAGAGTATTGAAAAATTCTTATGGTTACCATGTTCAAATTTTTGGTATATATGAAGGATAAATTACAGTAAAAAATATCCTAAGATTGAAATAAACTCATTTGCAAAAAAAACGGGCGGTTTTGATTTTCATTCATATTTAAAAAGATACAATACCAAAAAGGTTTCAATCGTTTGTACACGTTACTGGCCGGTTTTAAAAATGCTGTGGTATTTAAAAAAGTACGTTCTTAATTCAATTTTTCATTTGATGTTCATTTTTACAGAAAACCCCTTTTTATCCTACATTTTTGGCGCGAAGTTCCAGAAGTTAACATCGACTTTCATAACTTTTATTCAATTTTTATCGATTAATTTCATATCCTTGACTGTCAAAGCTTTATTTAATGCTGTTTGGCTGTATCAAAAATGGTAGATAAAGTGGTAAAAGCTACCAAAATTATCGCGCTGCTTGAAGAGGGTTGCAGCCAATGTTTCGTGGCTAGGAGGCTAAATGTTAGTCGCTCGACAGTCCAAAGGACCTGGCAGCGATATCAGGAGACTGGTTCCGTCGAGAGAAGGCCTGGTTCTGGAAGAAAACCATGTACCCAACCACGGGATGATCGTTTTCTTGTGAGTCGCGCATTGAGAAATCGCAAATCTTCGTATGTGGATCTTAAGAACAACCTCCAAGAAGTAAGAAATGTGCATATTAGTCTATGGACGGTCAGGAGGAGGCTTCTCGCTGCCAATATACGCAGTCACCACCCGGCCCGCGGCCCCAAATTACTCCGTGAGCACAGAGTTCACAGGCTTAGGTTCGCTAGAAATTGTGAATCATGGACTCAAGACGATTGGAATAGGGTTTTGTTCTCTGATGAAGCCAGGATATCTCTGTTCGGTGAAGATCGACGTCGGCGAGTGCTAAGAAGACAAGGAGAACGCTTTGCAGAGGCATGTTTCGAAGAAATCACACCTTATGGTGGGGGCTCTGTTATGTTTTGGGCAGGAATAAATTCAATGGATCGTACAGAGTTAGTCTTCATTGAAAACGGCTCACTGACTGGGCATCGATACATAACGGAAGTTCTAATTTCTCATGCACAACCCGCATTGGCCGCTCTAGGTGAAGACTCGATTTTTATGGACGACAATGCTCGCGCCCACCGATCCCGCGATGTTAATGCGTATGTGCAAGAGGTCGGCATTCGTCGTTTGGATTGGCCAGCTCGAAGTCCCGACCTCAATCCCATAGAGCATGTCTGGGACGTTCTGAAACGGCGTGTGAGATCAGTACACCCGGCTCCGCAGACCATCAGAGAGCTGAAGAATGTGATTACTGCGGAGTGGGAACGTATTCCGCAAGCAAGTATCCGGAATATACTCGCTAGCATGCCCAGACGAATTCAAGCTGTGATTTTAGCTAGAGGGGGTCACACTCGATACTAAACATTTATCTGCTTTTACTTTATTAAACAAAAACAAACAAAAAAACTTTTTTATTTTTACTTCATGAGCATATGCACTACTAGCGAGGTTTAGCATTATTTCCCATAAATTGTATCTAAATTTTATGAAATACTGATGAAAACGATTATTTTCTTATTAATTTAGCAAATTGTGTGGATAAAACTACCTATAATTATCAAACAAAGAAATATTAACATTTGAAATGGTTCATTGCTTAGGTGCCCGTTTTTTTTGCAAATGAGTGTATATTGGGGCATACTGCCCCCTTTAAAATTTTAAGAATAACTTCAAAATTTTACCAATGCGTGTCTAAATAGCAATAGCTAGTAATTGTCGTAATGTCCTTGTTTTGCTATTCTCACCCCGTTCTGCTATCAATTCCGACGTCCGGCTACTTTTTGCCAAGGAGAGGTAAGCTAAATTGTGACAAATGACTAAACTGATAGGATTTTGACTTGATGCACATCCGCTTTTACAGTATCTCAGAAATTTTGCTGCGGATTAATTTCTTAATTTTTTATGAGTTACAATGTGCCCGAACCTCCTCCTTTGCCTGTCCTCCAAAATAAAAAAAGACAAAATACTGTATTATGCCATAATTGTGAAAGATGTAATTATGGAGACATAATGTTGTCTCCACAATTAGAAAGAAAGAAGAAAGAAATTACATATTCATAAATACACACTTAGTAACATAATATACACTTACAATATCCGACTGTTACAGTGCTTCCTTGCTTTTATTTACTACGACCTATGTATGACCATCGAATGTCCTGTACTCATTCGAGACCGTCTATTTGTGCTGCTTTTTCGCTATTAAATTACTCGAGCGTGATGATCCGCAACTACAAATGTTGTCAAAGCATACGCTGAGTTGCTACCCTTCCATGGGATATAACAAATTATATATTGTAAAAGCGAAAAAAGAAATATCAATAGTTGACCACTTTTAAATAATAATAAATTTAGATATTTACCGAACTGATATCCTGTGAAAACGATATACCGGTAAAGGCACAAATGTGAAAAGGCTGCAAAATTCAATATTATGATAATTATAGTGTGGATGTTCAGTTTACCGATGTAAAACTTGAGATATAAATAGGTGCCAAGTTCCGTAGAATATCCTAAAATTCATGTATCAAATAACATATTCTTAGGTAAATTTAAAACATGATTGATTTTCTTCTACTACAAAAGTGCTTGCTACTTATAAATATGACTTTTTAAATTGTAACTGTTAATGTATTTTTATAAACATATGATTTGTTAAACCTCTTGGCTAGATTTAACCTGCAAATCTCATATTTAGAAGAAAAGAAACGTACAATATAAATATTATAACTTGTATAGACTATAAAGACTATAATTTGATTAACTAAATCATCTGAAAACTAGTCAAGGCAAATTTTGAGATTCAATATAGGTATCATAAGATATTTTCCTTTATGTAAAAAAAAAAAATTGCATGTGTATAAATTGTATATTTTCAGGATTATGACGAGAAAACTGTCTTTGACAAGCCTTTGATTTACTGTCATTTTGCGGAAGGAGTGGGTGATCCTAAATATTTTCCTATTAAAGACTGGGATCAAATCAAAAAATTGCTTGACGAGTCGTTGTCAGGATATAATGACCTTATTGCTACTATGAATCTAGTGTTATTTGAGGACGCTATGTATCATATCTGCAGGTAAGACAAAAAGTTAACACTAAAACTTTTAATAATAATTAACGTTTTATTTAAAATACTGTGAAGATCACGAAGAAACTAAAGAATGAACAAACTGCTTCAATGGAAGATTTGTCTGACTACTTTTTCTTGTTTCTAGATAATATGACTCATGACAGAAGACAAAAAAGTTATAATTATAATCATATTCCTTTTTTATGATGTAAGATCATTACCATTTTAGCTATAGCATTTAACTCCGAAGACATGGATAAATTAACAACACAATCATATTTGCCCATACCGTTACTATTTTCCGTCTAACAAGAATTTACTGTGGAAAAAGCGTGTTACATTTCACTCTACTGGATTTAAGAACTTAAGACACTACATCGTACACCAACATATACCACAAGACAATAGAGGCAGCTATAATCTTAATATATATAAATCTCCTGTCACGATGTTTGTCCGCGATGGACTCCTAAACTACTTAACCAATTTTAATTAAATTTGCACACCGTGTGCAGTTTGCTCCAACTTGAAACATAGGATAACTTAGATCTTTAAGTATAGTCGCAATTTTATTTTATCTTATATCTTTAAACGAGCAATTCTTGTATATACCTATATATATATATATATATATATATATATTCAGGATCTCGGAAACGGCTCCAACGATTTTGTTGAAACTTGGCATACTAGAGGTTTCGGGTCCAAAAAATCGATCTAGCTAGGTTTTATTTATAGAAAATGTTGTTTTGTCCATGTTTTTAGCAAAACAAACAATGACATTAAATTTTAAAAGAATATGAATACAAATTTCGTTGTCAATGTCATTAGTTACGGTAGCTCAGATGGGAAGTTGACAGGCTTTAATTTTGGTATTTTAGAATTCAAATAGCGTTGGTTCGAATCTCGGTCGGTTATTATTATTCTCTTTTTGTAGTTTTTTTATATAATTTTCATTATTTATTTTTTATTTTTTATTAATATACCTATATCTAAATAAATTCGACAAAAATATTCCGAGCGAAGCTCGGTCAACCAGATATTTACAAATTATTTGTCTATAATTAATTGACAGTCACAATTATCTGTTAACTCCAAAAGATTCTAACAGATGGCGATATCTGTTGACTGGATTTAAGTAATTTATGTAATTTGTGTGTGCTCAATGAGATTCGAGAATGGTTTAGATTCACAATTGGACCCGGTAGGTGGCGCTTTATTTGAACAGAACAACGTCTGTTGGGTCAGCTAGTAATGATTATAAAATATATTATAATTCAAGGATCAATCGTATTATGGAATCGCCACGTGGAAACGCACTATTAGTGGGAGTGGGTGGTTCGGGCAAACAGTCACTCTCTAGACTGTCTGCATTCATCTCTTCGCTAGAAGTATTCCAGATACAACTGCGAAAAGGATATAGTATAAATGATTTGAAAGTTGATTTAGGTAAGTAAAAATATATTAATATAAGTACATAGTCAAGTGTGAAACTGAATAAATACATGAACCTGTTTGAGATGGAGATATATAAAATTACATCACTGAAGAATGAGAGCTTGGTTTATTATTTGAAGTAAATATAAATAAATTAAGTTTATAAAACGTTTTCGTGGTGGCTCGTCTTTGCCTGAAACCTTTTGTAAAGAGTCATCATCATCATATGCTCTTATCTCAATTACTTGGAGTCGATGTAATTTATTTTCCTCTTCCATCATATACCGTACCAAAAAGTCGTACAAAGTCTTCTTTGTTAGGAGGCTATTGGCAATAATTTTATGAATGGCGGAGTATTGGTATAATGTCAACACTCCATGGGAACGTAATTTTTGACCAGGCGGCATTAGATAGGGTTGGCCCAGGTTAATGTAATGCTGAAGGTTAACGTGATGCATGTAAAACGATCCCATGTCTTCGTCGCAGCCGAGGAAAAGGAACAGCGTGTGGTTTTTAGTTGGTAGTGGCGCTGATAAATAGATCAGCGCTGAGCCCGGCATACCCCACCTAGCAGAAATGGACATGTGTAAAGATTGCATTTTACCACGCGAAAAAAAGGTCAATGTAGCTCTCTTAGTAATTGGACAATGATATTTAATTTACGAATATTTTTTTTCTAGCCGGTTTGAATTTAAAAGCTGGTTTGAAGAACATAGGATGCATGTTTTTAATGACTGATGGACAAGTAGCTGATGAACGATTTTTGGTCCTTATCAATGATTTGTTAGCCTCTGGTGAAATACCAGATCTGTTTGCTGACGACGAACTTGAAAACATAATCAATGGTGTCAGAGCAGAGGTGTGTTGACTTTTCCTGGCTTGCTGCTTTATTATGCATTATTTATCGATCTAATTTTAATAGTTTTTACAATAGCACGTCTTTGCTCCTGACGAAAAGTTTATTGCTACTCATTTCGTCACTCAATTTTTAGCTTAGATACCATAACATTTACGCTAGTCAGACTTAGGGCTAGTGAGGATTTATTCAAATAATATATATACAGAAGAACTCAATAATCCATAATTCCCCGCCGACCTAGCCTATTTTTTAAAAATGGTAGGTTCCCATATTAAAAAAAAATATGTTATATTCTAATTACAACTAAATGCTATACTTATTCCATTGTCTACAGACTAAAGCAACAGGTGTACCAGATACGCGTGAAAACTGTTGGGCTTTCTTCATCAATCGTGTGAAGACAATGTTAAAGGTGTGTAAAAGTAGTTGATCAATAGACAGTTACTTTACTGTCCATTTGGTATAGAAAGAAAGAAAGAAAATATAACATATTTTGTTCTTACGCTATTACTGAGACAGCATGGTTACTCTAGCGATAATATTCTGATAAATCATTTACATATGACATACATTAAACGCGATTGAGTTGAACAGGTATCAGATTGATCATTTATCCTAATATACTAGAACCTAAATGTCAGTTCAAAAATTCAAAATCTTAAATAAAAAGTCTTAAAATGGTAATTATTCAGGTGGTGTTGTGTTTTTCACCGGTGGGCGCAACTCTACGTATCCGTGCTCGCAAGTTCCCATCCATTGTTAATTGCTCTGCTATCAACTGGTTTCATCAATGGCCGCAGGAGGCATTGCGGTCTGTCTCTAAGCGATTTGTCGCCGAAGTGGAGTCATTACCGGTTAATATTTCCTTTCACAAAACTTTGTTGGTAGGTTCTGGCCTGATTGTACTCAATGCATTTACCCTGGAGGATATTGGGGCAACATATGGTCCTCTAATTTATCGTGACAAATATTGCTAATTTTCCTTGAAATATTTATTCAAAACTAAGATCTTTAAATGGTGACGTTACAACAGAAATATGACGCTTAATCTTTTAGCTAGCAATATTTTTGAAATATAATAAGAAAATATTTGAAATGTTTCAATTTTCTTTTATTTCTGCTAAATTATGTAACAGAAAAGAGGTTATCACCATTGGGAATCTCTAAATAACCTTTTGTGCTGTTGTGACGAAAAACCAATAGTAATCCAAATTAGCTTTATTTACCCTTTCAGGGATGGAATAAAAAGTACTTTTAACTTAGTACCTAGTTTTTTTTTTTAATTAGTAGTATTACGTTATGCACTCATTTAAATGTCCAAAGTAAATAATAAATCAACTTCCATAAGTAAACAATAAATCAACATAACTTTTACAGCCAGAGCTAGTAGATCCAGTATCAATCTTCATGTCACATGTGCATCAGAGCGTTAATAATATGTCGGAAGTTTATTTCCAAAACGAACGCCGATACAACTACACAACGCCGAAAACATTTTTGGAGCAAATCGCTCTCTACAGTAAATTACTTAACGAGAAGACGACAAACTTGAAAATGATGATTTTGAGGTTGGAAAATGGACTTGAGAAACTGGCATCTTGTGCCGCTGATGTCGCTGTGCTGAAGGTATTATTTAATTTGACCTTTATTAGCTATGACCAAATAAACATTAAAAACTCTACGATCATCATCATCATTTCAGCCTATCGCCGACCACTGCTGGACGTAGGCCTCCCTCATGTTGCGCCACAATGAGCGGTCCTGTGCCGCCTGCAACCAACGACGCCCAGCTACTTTCACTAGGTCATCGGTCCACCTAGTGGGGGGGCGTCCTACACTGCGTCGTCCGATACGTGGTCGCCACTCGAGAACCTTTCTTCCCCAGCGGTTGTCGGTTCGTCGAGCGATGTGGCCTGCCCATTGCCACTTCAGCGTGCTAATTCTTCTTCTAACTCTACGATATTGACATGAAATTTATATACAATAGTATTTTTGCTATTTACAATATTTTAATAAGTTTATTTTAAATAGAATTTTAGAACCGGTTAAGAGATGATGTATATGTTATCTTCAGTAGCATGGTGAAACGGGTCGTAGCTTAGATTGTTTAGTTATTTACATTATAAATATCCGTGAACAGTTAGTATATCATACTTCAGCACTTTCACCCGATACTTCCATATTCCCGCTAAAACGCCAATGACCTTACTTTCGCACCATCTAAAATCAGGCAGCATTTCAAATAACATTAAAAATATTTTAATTTATTTTTAATTATCTTTGTTACATACCTCCATTTGTGGTAAGGACATATCATGAGGTGGGATTAAATTAATATTGTGAAGAAAGTAGTAGGCATGAATGTTGAAGGCTTTAGGAGTAAGAGAAGACCGAAGGAAAAGTGGATGGAATGCGTAAAGCACAATATTGGTTGAAAGGGAGTAAACGCAAACATGACATGTGATATGGTTAAGCGGAAGAAGAAGACATCATTATGTCTTCTCATTATTTGCGGTCAGCGCTGACCGCAAATAATTGGGATCAGAGACAGATAATGCTGATGATTTAATTACAATTGTTTTCATGCATATATTTTACATTAACTTCAAAACTTT
Source organism: Lymantria dispar (assembly GCA_032191425.1). Classification (NCBI taxonomy): domain Eukaryota; kingdom Metazoa; phylum Arthropoda; class Insecta; order Lepidoptera; family Erebidae; genus Lymantria; species Lymantria dispar. The sequence goes on from CM063459.1 coordinate 16,972,137, forward strand.
GTGATAGAACTGAAAATCCAACTAGGTCTAAAATATGTAATTGGTCATTATCATCTTAGCCCATGCATCCCACTGTTGGGCTCGAGCCTCCTCCACTACGGGAGGGGAAAAAATTGAAAGAGAAATTGACCTACTATACGTGTTAGTATAGGGTTTTGTTTAGAGTTTTCATTCTCTTGAAGATATTTTATGAATATTATGTCCCTTATTAGTCTTTTTCGTAACCCACGAGCAAGAAAGGGTTTGGTGGATTGTATTCTTATTCCGTCACTACGTGGATAACATTGGTGGACGGATTAGCTATTCAACATTTTAAATTGTAATGATGTGACAGTTATTCTACAATATGTAATAGGTACGTATTCTAGACATAATTCATTTGAAAGTTGGAAGAAATAATTTTAATCGTTCATGCGGTAATTATTGATTCTCCGCGTGGTGATAAAGAATGAGTGCAATGGTGACCATTCCATCTTTTCTCTTGAATATTTTAAAAACTATTAAGGAATTGCGGCAGGCGAAGTAAATCTTGTAATAAAACCATATACCAAATCTTCTGGTCAGCGTGAAGTAGAATGTCGATTTGCCTCATGTAGAGCATGACCGTGTGCAAATTCAATATTAGAGCGTGCATATAGTATGTGCTGTGAAGAATACAGATAATCTAATATTCACATATTTGTTATCATGCATAGGTGACTTTGGCTGAACAAGAAATAATTTTAAAAGAGAAAAACAAAGCGGCAGAAGCGCTAATTGAAGTAGTCGGCGCTGAGAGTGAAAAGGTTTCCAAGGAAAAAGCATTTGGTAGGTACTAAAATTTATATTTGTCTCTGTCTTGCTAATTACTCATATTTTAATGAATCATCTTCAATCGGTTTTATTTAAATTTGTGAGCAAGTGACGTTATAATTAGGTATGAATATATTAATAATTAATTTAAAATTACAGCCGCTGAAGAGGAGAAGAAGGTGAAGGTTATCGAAGAAGATGTAACCATTAAGGCAAAAATTTGCGCGGATGATTTGGCCAAAGCAGAACCTGCCTTGATTGCGGCCCAAGAAGCTTTAAACACTCTAAACAAGAACAATCTTACAGAGTTGAAGTCCTTTGGTTCACCGCCAGATGCTGTTGTGAATGTCACAGCTGCGGTACTCGTGTTATTTTCTAAAAAGGGTAAAATACCTAAAGATAGATCTTGGAAGGCGTGTAAAGTAAGTCATGTGGTACATTTAGCTAACCTATATGATACAAAAGACTAATTGCCATCTCATCTTTAGTTATTATTACATTTTCTATTTATGATTTTAGCTAATGATGGCGAAAGTAGATCAGTTCTTGTATGATTTGGTATACTACGACAAAGAAAATATTCATCCAGATGTAGTGAAGGCAAGGAGTCACTTATTAATAAAATTTGGTTTACTTTGATATAATATGATGTACCTTAATAATAAGTTTAACCGTCGTATAATATGAATAATACTTTGAACAGGCTGTTCAACCTTACATCAAAAATCCCGAATTCAATCCTGATTTTATCCGTTCGAAGTCAGCAGCTGCGGCCGGTCTTTGCGCTTGGGTCATTAATATCGTAAAGTTCTATGATGTGTACGTGGTAGTGGAACCTAAACGTCGGGCACTTAATGCTGCTAATGCAGAATTGCAAGCAGCGAGAGATAAACTGGCTTTCCTCACTGATCAAATAGCTGTAAGTAAACTATCCAATTCTCAGTTCATGATAAATAACACGGTAAATAGGCCGATGTTTATACTAGATTTCATACAAATAACAATTCAGGCTTGATTGTTTAACAAACATATAGATATTTAGCACTTTTATAGATGCTCGTTCGATAAAATATACTTTAACAGGCTTAAAATGATTTAAATCCAACTAAACTTTACTCTCACCTTGCTCTATCATTATTGCTATTCATTAACTACTTATGTTTTAGGAATTAGAGGAAAAATTAGAAGAGTTGCTTAAGGCCTTTCAAGAAGCTGTGAATGAAAAAATGAAGTGCCAAGCCGAAGCTGATGCTACGAATGCTACTATAGATTTAGCAAACAGATTAGTTAATGGATTAGCTTCTGAAAAAATAAGGTACTAATTTACATAGGCTTATCCAGAGGCCCACAAACGCTGCTGTCGACTATGTAGCCTTGTCCTACGTTTGGTTACTTACCTAAAATCTGGAATGGATGGAAATATCTTATAGTAGTAAAAGGAATTTTCTCTTTTTTTCACTCCCCTTTACAGGAATCAAGAATTTTATTTTGACGAAAAATTTTGCTTCAGTCTTTACATATTAAAAATAAAATGGAACTTAAAAAACTTAAAATCGCAGGTGTTTTATAAGAGTTAAAGAAAGATTGAAATGAAATCCTTTACAATCAGTTAGATTAGGCAGAATGAACTAAGACTCTGCCAATCTCCATCACTATTCACTTATTCATTGAAGTAATAAAAATGACAAGATTAGACTAGTAAAATATGTAAAGAGTATTATATACAATGCACAAAGAGCGTGATTTTTTATACCATTTCATTTATGGTTTTTAAATAATTAGTCCTACTTCAACTCTAGATATCCTATACTACTAAATGATTATGTGCTTTTTACCTTCGTCATATTACTGATCAAAAATATTGTTACGAGTGTTTATGGTAGTAGAGATACTAATAGATCTGCCACAATGGTTAGACATCATAGCAGTCACTCTTCCTCTTCATGAAAGACGGTTTGAATTACTTAATTCACTGTCTGCACATCAGAAATAGTCTGCATAGTAACAGTATTTTTATAATTAGGTGGTCGGCAACCGTGGTGAATCTCAAGGAGTCGGGCGTGATGTTGCCTGGTGACGTGCTGTTGGTGACTGCTTTTATTTCATACGTCGGATGTTTTATGCGTCGTTACCGCCTAGAACTCATTAATGAACATTGGGTACCTGCGCTTGCTAAAGCTGATGTAAGTTTTAATAACACATTTAAAAATAATAATAAAGACTACGATAATAGTATTTGACTCAGATTGAAACTATTGATTTCAAACAGGCATTAGTTGCTGCTTGGAAATAACCCATTTCAAATTTTGCAGTTTTTATTTATTTGATTTCATTATTTAGTATTTCTTCAGTACCCGCTCTCTTACCTGTGGGAGTCGTAAGGAGACTCGTAAAAGACTAACAGATTAAATACGCAAATAAAATACAGATGTTTTCCTTCTCTTGCATAGACAAGAGCATAGGCAAACTCGAAATAAAAACTTATACCCACACATCCGTGGGACGTTTAGGCGCAAGCTGAAATGAGTATTTATTTTTCATAAGTTCAGGTTGACGATATAAGATTTAGCGAATAGGCCCAAATAGTTAATGATGCGCGGCATACGAGTATTTATTTTTCATAAGTTCAGGTTGACGATATAAGATTTAGCGAATAGGCCCAAATAGTTAATGATGCGCGGCATACGTCTAGATAGCATGGATTAGCACATCAATTTCCCTCCCATCGATGAGAAGGTTCGCTCTCAGCAGTGGATGATATTGACTTTCTCAATTTTATAAATTTTGTATTTCTAATACAGCAAATGCAATGTATTCTATGTTATAGCCTAAAATTGAGACCACGGAAGGTCTGGATCCGCTGACAATGCTAACAGATGATGCGCAAATAGCAACATGGAATAACGAAGGTCTGCCTACGGATACTATGAGTACAGAGAATGCTACCATTCTTACTAACTCGACTCGCTGGCCACTCATGATTGATCCTCAGCTGTAAGTAATCATTAGCTCCTAATTTATCCACCCCATTATATCGTTATGTGTGGAGTTGTTGCTGGTAGACTTCTCCTGTGTGCAAGCGGAAGAAATATAAAGATCTTGGTCAAGTTTTACCTTCCGCTATTTGTCAGTTTTCCGTGTGGTCTTGGAGTAAGAATACAATTTACCATCCCCTAACTTGTGCTTAGGTGCGTAAAAGACGACTAAGAGATGTACTATGTATACAACTTCTATGCAAAGAAAAAAAACTTGTAATAAACGCCTATTCTAACCTGTCGGACTTGTATAGAGTTCAATTTCATCAATTTCTCTGCCATTGTGGAAGAGGCCCATACTTAATAAGGATGTATACAGCCTGAAGAATTTACTTTTATACTAAATGAAGAGAATACAATTCACCACTCCCTATCTTGCCTGTGGATGTCCTACAAGTCGACTAAGGGATATAATATGCACATAAGATCTGTGCAAGAGATGGAAAACCCGAATGAAACCCTATACCAACATGTCTGTTCAGCATGGTATAGTAGATCAAATTCCCTCCCATTGTGGAGGAGGCCCGGGCCCAAAAGTGGGACGTATGTGGGCGGCGATGATGATGATGATGAAGTAATTATTTATAATTTGTTTTTGGCGTTTAAACTTTTTAAAAATTTCCTTGTCATTTGAACAGACAAGGCATTAAATGGATAAAATCAAAATTCGGTGATTCTCTTGTCGTGGTACGTTTGACGCAGCGTAACTATCTGGACCGCATTGAGCGTGGAGTCAGTAACGGAGATATTGTGTTGCTTGAAAACATTGGTGAGACTATCGACGCCGTCCTTGACCCATTGCTCGGCAGAGTGCTTATACGTAAAGGAAGAGTACTAAAGGTACACAATTTTTTAAGTTTTATTTTATTTAGGGATACTAAATGAAAAAATAGGCGATCTTCAATGCAAGTGAGAAAACATAAAATTCCAATACTTGATCACAGCACCACATAGGAAATCTAAATTCTAAAAAAGTATTCAGAGTCGCACTCAAATAAACATAAAAATTTTCATTCTAACCGTCTGGAAGGAATTCATTCACAAACGCAGGTCTAGTAGTTGAGTAAGCCATTGAATAGCGGGCAAATTTTTAAACTTTTAGTGATTTTAAATATCATTCAGATTCGGATAATCATTTACATTAATAATATGTCCTGTATGAGAATTGAACCCGGTATAGGAGATCACTATTTAGATCATTTTTCCATCTTTATTATGTGTATTAAGAGAGCATATTGTGCTTTCATAAAATAAGAAAAGCAGATTTTTTAACACGTGGCGTGATTATATATTGCACAACAATAACAGGTGTTCAATGTACATTGAACATGCAACGCAGCAAATTCATAAGTAGAGCATGTCAACATACAAGTAGAGCATGTCAACATACAAACAGCGCAAATTTGCAAAATTCGCACTGAAATGATTAAAGGTGCTGCGTTACACTTCACACTTACGACACACTAACACAAAATGATATATGTGTGTATTAGCAATAAGTAGTATATAAGGTGTAAATTTTGTAAAATAAATCAGATTTGAATTTATTCATCTCTCAGTTACTACCCTCTCACTGCGGCCAAGACACCCTTAGCCGTCAGTTCTGATCGGTCCTGTGAGTCTGCTTGACCGGCAGTGAGAATTACCAATCCTCCACCCAAACCCCCTCTCACTGCGGCCAAGACACCCTTAGCCGTCAGTTCTGATCGGTCCTGTGAGTCTGCTTGACCGGCAGTGAGAATTACCAACCCTCCACCCAAACATCCATCTCACATCTACCTGTCACCTTAGGTAGGGCGGTGCAGGTATCCCATCAGATAGGCTAGGAACTTAAGGGCTTTAGGTACATCAAACTATAACCTTAGGTTCTTCTGTCAAACACGGCGTTAGTCCATAAGCCCATACGATGCCGTACAACAGGTCTGTTCCTATGACCGCCGACAGGTCGCGGCGCTGAGGCCCCCAGGCGGGACGTACCTCCAGGGTTGCACAATCTGACCTGATCGATCGACAATTTCTAAATACAAATTTTGTTCAGACGTTTCAATGTCATTTGCTGTTTTTGCTATCTTCTATCAAGATATATATTGTATTACTTAATTTTCAAACATATGTGACCTAGTATTTGAAACAGTCATGTATGATGGTGAGCTTCTTAAAAAACGGCGGTCGAAAATGAGAGACAAAGTCCTTGCTTATTATTTAATTCATTAAGTTTAAGCTTATTCGATACCTCTTAATTAATTTTGTTCATTTCTTCTGTGGACGGGCACGTCATACTTGCTTTTTAGAATTTATTTTTCGTTCGTGTTTCGTGTTTGTCTAATTCAAGATTGGCTAAATCATGGCAATGCTTAAAGTAGTTAAATGAGATTATTTATTTTATTTCCAGATAGGAGATAGAGAAATAGATTATCATCCAGACTTCCGTTTTATAATCCAAACTAAGCTTGGAAATCCACATTACCAGCCAGAGATGCAGGCACAGTGCACTCTTATAAATTTTACTGTCACAAGAGACGGGTAAGTCTACTGGAATTCTCTCGTTCTTATATTTCCCAATTCGATTGTCCAATTTATTTAGAAACCCAAATAGATCATTGGCCTAGGAATGATTTAGACGTTTTGTATTAATTAATCTACCAGTGGACATAAATTTTAATTTTAATATATATAAAAAAAATTATAATTTGAAAGTCAGTAATGTCATTGTTTAATGTGCAGTTTAGAAGAACAGCTTTTGGGTGAAGTGGTGAAAGCTGAGCGTCCTGATTTAGAAGCTTTACGATCCGGCCTTACCAAACAACAAAACGATTTTAAAATTACACTAAAAACCTTAGAAGATGACTTGCTGAAACGTTTATCTTCTGCGGGACCTGATATATTGAGCGACGCTGCGCTCGTCATTAACTTAGAAACTACTAAAAAAACAGCAGCAGATATTGAAATTAAAGTAAGAGAAGGCAAAACAGCTGCTGTTAAGATCGACGAAGCTAGAGAGAAATACAGGTAAAATCAGACCTTAAAATAGTTCAAAAGTTCACCTTTTTAAGAAAAAAACACATTTTAAAAAACCTTGTGATTTTGTTTTCAGACGCGCGGCCACGAGGGCATCGTTGCTATATTTTATCATGAACGATATATATAAAATAAACCCCATGTATCAGTTCTCTCTAAAAGCCTACAGTGTAGTGTTCAAGGAGGCATTACGCGTTGCCGAATCAGCTGCAGAATTAGAGAAACGCGTGCAAAATCTTCAAGACAGTATCACTTACTCAGTATATGTGTATACTTGTCGAGGTCTTTTTGAGAAAGATAAGCTTGTGTTTCTGTTTCTTGTTACGCTACAAGTTAGTATAAAATATATTTTCAAAGTTATATTGGTAGTACAGGTATTACATCCATAAAAGTTATTTTTTGCGGTAATAAATTGTATAGATGCTAGTTTTAACAGGCACAAAATTACCTAAAATAATAAGAAAATTTTATATATGCAGTATATGCAGCTTGCCGTGTGGTGATGGAGTAAGAATACAAATCACCACTCCCTATCGTGCCCGTGGATGTCGTAAAAGACGACCAAGGGATATAATACGCATATAACATCTATGCAAGAGAAGGAAAACTCGAAATAAACCTTATACCAACCTGTCTGACTAGCATGGTATCATCATCATCATCATCATCATCTCAGCCCATATACGTCCCACTGTTGGGCTAGGGCCTCCTCCATAATGGGAGGGAATTTGACCTACTATACCATGCTGGTCAGACATGTTGGTATAGGGTTTCATTTCGAGTTTTCCTTCTCTTGCACAGATGTTATGTGCCTATTATATCCCATAGTCGTCTTGTACGACATCCACAGGCAAGATAGGGAGTGGTGAATTGTATTCTTACTCCGTCACCACACGGAAAAGGGAAAGGGAAATTGACATTACTAGCATGGTATAGTAATGTCAATTTCCCTCCTATTATGGAGGAGGCTCGAGCCCAGTAGTGGGACGTATATGAGCCGACATGATGATATACATATGTAGTAAAACATCAGAATAGGAACAGCTGTATAAAGCCCACGCGTTACTTAGAGTACGACTGACCCTACATACGTATAAATAGATACATCACATTCAAAACTAGTTACTAATTTTACTATTTTATTTAAAAACCTACTACAGATTCTTCAAGTGGAGGGTAAAGTAGAGCCTAAAGAAATGGATTTCTTGCTCAAATTTGCTGTAGCTCCAGAAAATTCGCCGTACCCATGGCTATCAAATAATTCTTGGGGCGGCGTTATAGCGCTGTCTAAGATGGATGCTTTTGAAGATCTTGACAAGGATATTGAGGGCGCCGCAAAAAGGTTTCTATATAATACAACATTTATTTAACATTTCAGATAGTGCTCCTAATTTATTTATTTTAAATATTTATTAGATGGGAGAAATATACAGAAGGTGAAGCTCCGGAACGAGACAAATTGCCAGGTGAATGGAAAAACAAAACCGCATTACAGCGACTTTGCATTATGCGAGCACTTCGACCTGACAGAATGTCTTACGCTTCAAGGTACATAATATCGTTTACTAACGTAATATTCAGAATCTTTTTCAGTTATTATGATACGGCATTCTTTAATAGATTATATTTTTTACACACATTGTTCTTAATATAATCTTACTTACATGTGTCAGCGCATTTTGCGAAGAAAACTTAGGAGCGAAGTATATCGAGGCCCGCACCCCTCCGCTAGAAAGATCTTACGAAGAAAGTAACTCTACAACAGCTATGTTTTTTATCCTCTCACCTGGTGTTGACCCTTTGAAGGTAATACATACACGTTTATTTTATTTTTAATACTTGAATTATAGTAGTCCTCACTTGATTTATGAAAATTGTAAATGCATCATACCCACCTCTGTTTACTAATCAATACCAATAATGTAATGCCCATGAGTGTCGTAAAAGACGACTAAGGGATTATAATACACATGAAAGATCGAAATAAAACGCTACAACATCCCATCTGACCAGCGTGGTATAGTATGCCAATTTTACTCCCATTTTAGAGGAGACTCAGGCCCAGCAGTGGGCTCGGCACATATATGAGCTGGGGTGCAGTGATTATGATGATAACATCTATGCAAAAGAAGGAAATTCGAAATAAATCTTTACAGCAACACGACCGACCAGCGTGGTTTAGTAGGTCAATTTCTCTCTTATTACGGAGGCGGCTCGAGCCCAACAGGGGGTCGTATATGAGCTGAAATGATGATGATGATGATTGATTACTTTACATAATGTATTGGAGATATAGTCAATTTTATCGTTAAACTCAATCTCTATTAGATTACAGTTATAAGTTATTCCTTAGGTCCTTAAGTGCTTACGATGGCTTTTGATCGTATTTGCCTGGGCAACACCCAGCAAAGAATAAATATATCTATTTTAATGTAGACTTACTACGTAAACTTTATTTATAGACGAGAATAAGTATAATGATTAAATTAGTAATTACTTTCAGGATCTGGAAAATCTTGGTCGTAAAATAGGCTTTTCAGGGGACAAGAAAAACTTTCATATAGTATCGTTGGGTCAAGGTCAAGAAGTAGTAGCCGAAGAAGCAATGAACATAGCGTCCACGCATGGTCATTGGGTTATTTTACAAAATATTCATTTGGTAGCTAAATGGCTTCCATCCTTAGAAAAGAAAATGGAGGAGTGCTTCGAAAACCCTATGGATGATTATCGGTAGCTATTACTAATTATAGATATTATGAACTCAAGTCTATACTATATTAGAACCTGTGTTTTAATGTTCGATCTATTTATTATGATGGAATATGTTTAAGGTTATATTTGAGTGCAGAGCCTGCAGCAGACGCTATTTACCATATTATACCACAAGGTATTTTGGAGTCTTCGATCAAAATAACTAATGAACCACCCATTGGGATGTGGGCAAACTTGCATAAGGTAAGGGTAAACGTCTGATAGTTTTAAATAAAACTACGGATTTTATCGCGTTTTTTATTGTTTTTGATTGGCAATTAAAAATCAAATACAAACGCGATATAATCCGTAAAGTAGTTTTATTTAAAATGTGTAATACTCACGCAAACATCGGTAATCATTATGCGATATAATCCGTAAAATAGTTCTATTTAAAATGTGATACGTAAACATCAGAAATCGTCTGAAAGTCCTTTTTTTTGTAATTTGTATGTGGTGTTCAGAAAATAACAAACAGCATGGCAAGCCAAGTCGGTCCCGGGCCGACCACTGATGACAAGTAACCCTGCTCCGGTGGTCGACCCAACGACGAAGGCGACGTGGTGTTCGCGTGGGTTGCGGATGTTGCGTGCTATACGCCCCTCTGTCGCCCCGGACGGAGTGGTGCGTGGAGCGCGCCGACCGCAGCCCACCCCAAAAAAAAAAAAACCAAGTCGGTGTTATAAATTTCCCGGGAGAGTTTGACTACTTCCCTAGTAAGTCTATTTACATAAGCAAATGTAGTAGCATTCTTATTTTGTCACATGTAACGCAATCCACATTTTATGTAACTGACATTCATCATCATCTTCGTGACAGCTTATATACATCGCAGAACTCTGGCCTCCTTCACATTGGAAGGGAAATTGACATACTATACCATGTTAATTCGACGTGTTGGTATAGATTCTTCTACAAATTTGTCTTCTCTTGCATAGTCTATATGCACAATATATACCTTAAACGCCTTTAACGGCACCCACGATAAAGGAGCGATGCCTTGTATTCTTACTCCGTCACCCCAGGGAGAAAATAAGAGTAGATTTGAATCACATGACGCTACTTATTACGACGGAATTAAGGATAAGAATTAGAAAAAGCATAATAGTTAACAAAAGTCAAGTTAAGCTAACAAAAGTCATTAAGTATACCGCTAAGATTATGATGATTGTGACACGAAAAATATATAGGCATTACTGAAGATACAATAATAATTTTATTAATTTACTGTAGTCGCTAGATAACTTCAATCAAGAAACCTTAGAGATGTGTAGTAAAGAAGCAGAATTCAAGGCTGTACTATTTTCACTTTGCTACTTTCATGCTGTGGTTGCTGAGCGCCGTAAGTTTGGGCCCCAAGGCTGGAATAGGTATAATCGTCACATTTTAATTATATCAAGTATTCATTTATATCGCATTCTATACTTTTCGTTAACATGGTACAAGGATTTATAATCATCATCATCTCATCATCTTTGCCTATATTGGGACTCGGTCCTCCGCCACTATAGCAGGGCAATTGACTTATTATACCATGGTGATCAAACGGGTTGGTATAGCGTTTTGGTTCGAGTTCTCTTGCAATGATGTTATATGCATATTATATTCCTTAGACTTCTTTTACGACATCCACGGGCAAGGTAGTAATTTATCCATGACACACAATTTTATTACAGTTGTTATTGACTTCTTTACTCAATGTCATTTACTACTGCGTTATTAGAGTGAAACATTGATTTAAACACATTAGGTACATGTTTTTTGTTACGCGACAAACGCGCATTCTAAATTACCTGATTGGCCTATCACTACAGTTCATTCATTCTATTAAATTTTAACTCAATTGCAATAAAGGCTCATTTTCATTGGTCGTTAGAGCCCGCATGCGGGGTACGGGAGATTTCTGTTCAAGCATGCCATAGGGTCAGCATGCGATAGCCGTTTTCATTAGTCGATAGGGCCCGCTTGTTGATTGTGGGATATTCTTTACCGCGCATTTGTATTGAAAGATATGTTTCTACTAGTTTCAGCATTTGTAAATCGGTTAAACGATCAGCCATTATACTCCCGCGCAACGTCAGTTCTCACCTGATAACATTCGTAAACTGAGTCCACCGCGCCACACCGACCGATAAATCACCGACTGATGAATTTCATTGGTTGTTAGACCGCATACGGGGAATATCCGCATGCCGTACATCGACCAAGATATAGATAGCCTACTTTCATTAGTCGATATCCCGTATTCGGGGACTCGCCGCCTGCTGTATAACGATCGAATTAACGACCAATGAAAATGAGCCTTAAGTGAATCTCTAGTCAACACATAGGTATGTAATAAATACGTAGACACAAATTTTTATCCATCTATAAATTTACAATACTTTCAACACTTCAATTTTCACATTAACATAGGCTCATATACCCATCACTGGCAATTGAACTGCCACTCGGGTCAGTCACAGTTGGATTGGTAAACTGTTTTTTTTCGAGATTTTCTTTCCTTGCATAGCTATTATATGCGTATTATATCTAGGGACACGATATCGAACAGAAAGTATCGATACTGTACTCATGAGTAGGTAGTATCGAAGAAAAAGTATCGTACTCAATAAAGTATCGAAACAAAAGTATCGTACCTCAAAGTATCAAGTACTGAGTACTTTGCCTAGAATCGAATCGATTGCCTAGAAGAGCTTTTTTTTTAGAAATTTTACCGTTTATGTAGATTTCGTGCCACGTTTTAGAAGATTCATTACGTTTGAACTAGATGGCGTTACCATAAACATGAGTCGTAAAGTCAAGTGTAGTATGAATAATTTCTAAAATTTATTCGATACGATTCCTGCCATAAAGTACTCATTGAGTAAAAGTATCAATTCCAAAGTATCGAGTACAAAAGTATCGGTATCGAAAGAAAATTACTCGATACCTAAAAGTATCGGTACTTTTTTCGTGTCCCTAATTATAAGCGTTGGTCATCTTTTAACACACCCACGAATACTAAAGAGGGTGGTGAATTATATTCCTACTCTATCGCCGCTCGGAAATATATAATCTTGTATAATTATTTTATTTATTATTGTATCACAATATTTCTGTTCTCACAGGGTATATCCATTCAACTTCGGTGATTTAACTATCTGTGTATATGTGCTATATAATTATTTGGAGGCTAATCCTCGTGTGCCATGGGAGGACCTGCGATATTTATTCGGAGAGATAATGTATGGAGGGCATATTACTGACGATTGGGATAGGAGACTGTGCCGCACTTTCCTGTTAGAATACATGCAACAGGAACTTGTAAGTACTTTTAAATAAAATATTAATTTTATACCAATCTATTAATAGATTAATTTTTTTTGTTTTCATTGTCAAGTCAAACAGTTCCTCGAAGCACTCCCCGTGAAAGAGTCGGTAGAGTATACAGAGTGACCCAAAGTCTCTCCGATGCTCCAGCGACTCCAATCTGTCCGTAAGATTGGGATCCTCGACGATTCGAACACCACGTCTTTGCAGGGAGTCAAGTGGGTCTAGCTGATATTTGGGCGCACCTGCCTCTGGGCAGGTGCGCCCAAATATGTTCTGCCAAAGATGTGAGCAGTACTCCACATGAGGACGGATTTGTTCTTTGTATAGCACAAGACGCTGTCTCGGTGCGAAGTACCGCCTGGCTCTGTTCAGGACGCTCAACTTTTTGCTTGCCAATTTGGCTTTGTCCTCCAAATGACTCCCAAACTGGACTTTGCTCGATATTTCGACGCCGAGAATCCCAATACTCTCAAAAATTGGGAGAGTTACTCCTTAGAACTGAGGCGCTATGACAAACGGGTCCTACTTTGTAGTGAACGCGCAAGCTCGTGTCTTTGTGGGATTGAACTGGACTAAGTTCCGTTCACCCCATTCCGATGCCTGCCCCAGAGAGCGCTCGACTTCAGACACGAGTTGAACCCTTCTTTCCTGAGTACTCCGAGGGATATTCCGTTGCTTAGTGTACCGCTCGTCACCCGTGCTGTCATTCGCATAGCAACGCATATTCTCGATAAAGAGCATGTCATTAATATGCAGGATAAACAACGTGGAGTGCACTAAGCCTTGTGGTACACCAGCATTAATAGTCATGATTATGGTCAGCATTATGTGGCTTTTTAATGTAAATTGATAAAAATAAATTGTGAAGTAAAAATGAGAGCTATGGGTTATTGTACAGACCCACCAGTGCAGGATATAAATAATACCTTATTTTGAAATTTTATGATAGTGACCAAATGATGAGACTAGACCAAATATTATCATCATTATCACAGCTCATACACATCCCACTATTGGGCTCCTCCACAATGGCAGGGAAATTGGCCCACCATACCACGCTGGTCGGATTTGTTGATGTAGAGTTTTATTTCGCGTTTCTTTCTCTTGCATAGATGTTTTATACATATTATATCCTTTAGTCGTCTTCTAGGACACCCACGGGCAAGAAAGGGAGTGATGAATTGTATTCTTATTCCGTTACCACACGGAGTGGACTTAATATAATTCATATTATTTAAATAGCTTTAATCGTAAAATAACATAAATTAATCGTAGCATACACTGGTATTTTTAAAATATATCAACGTGTCGATCTTGTGTGAGGTCTTCTCCAGAAACCAACAAAATACTGCGGGAAAATAGATATACTCAATAACATGCTTGTTCTCGTCGCGTTTCTTAGTATTAGAAGTGATGATAACGATTCTTAACCTATGCCAGGTTGATGGTGAGTTGCAATTTGCACCTGGTTTCATATCGCCGCCTAATTCAGATTACATTGGTTACCACGGCTACATTGATGACTTTTTACCGGAAGAAACACCATATCTCTACGGACTGCATCCTAATGCTGAAATCGGCTATTTGACTACAGTGTCTGAGAGGCTTTTTAAGGTAAACTATCAATTTTAACTTATATCTTTCTACGCTCACTTTCTACTCGCAGTAAAGATATTAACTTCAATTTCTTGTTGAATGGCTTCAATTGACGCATCGCATCTTCGCCAATATCATATAGACTTCTTTGGTGTGTACGCCGCTTAAATACGCGAAGATTTTACATAGGCGGTAATAATAATTGGGCTGAGCAGCGCCGTGAACTCGTCACAATCATCGGTGCCGACTTGATGCTGTCGACCATCGCCAGTGAGATGCTCGTCAGCATCAGGAACTGGGACGCCGTCGCCGCCCACAGCGAGGCTGACATCTTGCGGAAGGAGGTGGCGGACTGTGTGTGCGAGAATGCCTCCACGCGGACATGGTCCTCCGCCGGCGACTGGGGTGGCGCAGGTACCTGCGCCTGATGCTGCCCTAGCAGAGGCTGCGGGTGACCGGACCGAGGATTTAGTCCGGCACCCGCAGAGAGGCTAGCCTCGCGACGGCGATCGGCGTCCCGGAAAGGGGAAGTCGATGGGAGGGGGTACTCCCTCGGGGTATTCCATCGGGCCGACCACTGAAGTCAAGGTATTTCGCACCAGTGGTTGGCCCAACGATGAAGGCGACGTGCTATAGGGTGTGCCTCTGTTGCCCCGGACGGTGCCGGGCGGCAGGTGCGCTGACAGTAGCCCACCCCAAAAAGAAGGCAGAAACAATAATATACCAGATAATTGTGACAAGGTAAATGTCAAAAATTACATTAGAAATGCTATGATGAGAAAAGACGTCGTGAAACAAACATAAACACTAAGTTCTCTTCAATAAGTTACCTACTTTAACAAGAAATAAGTAAATGATAAATACATAAGTAAGAATGAATTAAATTAAAATAGGACTAGGGATTTGGCTTTTTTTTTATTGCAAACGTTGACAAACAAACAAACAGTACACCTGATGGTGAATGTTGGTGCCGTTCACCTTTGTTAGGTTGCTGCCTACTGTGAAGAAAGTAAAGGGAGTGTAAATGCGTGCAATGAGGTTTGGTGAAACTAAAGGTGTTATCAAAACCCACCACACGCAAACACCCTTAAAAAGTTGGGCTGCCGGCAATCTTGCTCACCGAATGACTACTCGGACGTCGATTTTCTGCGAGAGTGTGGTGCTCGGAAGGACCAGCCCGCGACTGTAGACAGATAATCGTCAGCAGTGTGGTCCTACCACTGTCCAGTAGTAGTATCTTATATTACTAACACCTATATTAGTCCATAGTAGTCTTAGAATCGGACGCTTGGTGGCCTTATAATATTGTATTTATAATGATTTTTAATATTTACTCGTATTTGAAATAACACTATTTTTACGGATTTTATCGCATCTGAGGATGGTTTAAAGGC
This sequence comes from Lymantria dispar, assembly GCA_032191425.1. Taxonomy (NCBI): domain Eukaryota; kingdom Metazoa; phylum Arthropoda; class Insecta; order Lepidoptera; family Erebidae; genus Lymantria; species Lymantria dispar. The sequence goes on from CM063459.1 coordinate 16,988,038, forward strand.
ATACCACGTGAAAAACGTCAAGAAATTAAAAATCAAAAACAAACGTGATAATAGTGCATATTTTACAATACTGCTATTGCTATATTACAATACATGTATATAGTTCAATAATTTATTTATTTATCGGGACACCAACAGCTTAAAAGTAAAGATACTAATGTGAGATGGCACGGGGAGTGATATCTCGAAGCTCTAACTGGTATATTAAAACCTATAATATTGTTATTTAGGTGGTGTTTGAAATGCAACCACGAGATACGGGTGCTCAAGCAGGAGGTGGTGCTAGTAAGGATGAAACTGTGAGTAGCAAGAAGATCTAACTATCCTATATACAATCAAGGGACCAACTTGGTCAGATCATTTAGAAACAACTAAATGCTTAAAGAGAGCTGTTTTTAAATACCTAATATAAGAACAATATTTTTGTGTACTTTTTATTTAATTATGCGTAGTAGTAATTTTATTCTTATATATTCGTAGTATATTTTATTAGTATTAGGCTATACATGCCAATACAAGGTAATACGAATAGAGAATATTGAGTACTCGTAGTCGAACTATCCTATAGATGACTCGTTCAGAGGCGAAACAAATGTCAAATAAATATATTTTCGAAGTTCTGCGGCAAATTTCACATTCTAGTTCTAGAGTTTGTACATCACGAGTAAGGATTTTCCTTATTTCCTATTCCACTTTCAACCTATCCGGTATTCTCTTTTATTTTTTTTTTTTTATAAAAAAAAAAAAAAAAAAAAAAAATCTCTTTTACGTCATATGAAATATTTTTAAATTGTGGATATTGGGTAACTATTCCTTGTAATCCTACTTTACAAAATACGATAGTAGATAGAATGTTGAGACAAGTTATAAGCAAAGCTGAGCTGAGAAAAGAAACAGCTACTCTCTAGTGGTTAGTGCCTGCAGAAGCACCGCGGGGTTCAAGACTTTACACCTTGATTTTGATTCTACTACTAAGACAGCAGCGCTTACTCATACTATGGTGATAGCCACTTATTAGTCTATAATTAAAAGCAATAAATTAATTATAATATCATTTTATGTTAATTGATACATAAAGGTAGTTTTATAACTGATTTTACCAATTAATGTAAATCTAACCGATTTTAGCCTAAATTTAGCCCTTCGACCATCGCCCTAGCGATAGCCGGCAGCGTCAGGTCCGTACCGATGATTGCGACGAGTTCACAGCGCTGCACTGCCCAAGCCCCGCAGGCCTTGAGCGTATGGCGCGCCGTGTCCTCGTCGCAATCGCAGTGGTGGCAGGACAGTGTACTCTCCCTCCTAACGACCTTGTGCAGGTATTTGGCGAAGCACCCATGCCCCGTCAAAACCTGCACCAGTCGGAAGGAGAGCACCCCGTGCCGCCTTTCCAACCACTGCATCAGCACCGGCCGGAAGGCCTCCACGGTTCGCACCCCGAACCGAGGCCTCTCCAGCCGGACTGCCTAACGGGCAATGACGTCTCGGCGGGCGTCGACGCGTCAGGCGGTGAGATCCCTTAACGAGACCACACCGCCCTCCGCTCGCACCCCCGTCACCCGCCGATATAGTCCGGCGAGCATCTCCGCCTCAAGCCTAAATTTAGCCCTAATCGCTTGCCCGGAGGTATAATAAAAGACTACTAAAGGATATGATATGCAGATACCGTATACACAAAAGAAAGAATACTCGAAATTAAGCCCTATACTAACAAATCTAACCAGCATCGTATATTAGGTAAATCTCCGTCGCATTAGGCCCCGCAGTGGGACTTTATGAGTCAAGATGATGATAATAAAATGAGTCAATTTAAAAAATTAAAACTTTAATTATAATAAATAAATACATAAACTTTTTAAGGTACGCATGCTACTAGATGATATATTGGATAGGATACCGGAACCCTTCAATCTTCAGGAACTAGTGGGTAAGGTGGAAGAATTAACGCCGTTCACAATTGTAGCATTGCAAGAGTGCGAGCGAATGAATATTCTCATGGGAGAGATTCGAAGATCCTTAAAGGAGACTGAATTAGGTCTTAAGGTATGTATTTACTTTGTACATTGAGAAGTCCCAATATTTAACAGTGTTTATGAAGTAATTGTTTTTATATGATCAGATCCGGTAAAACGGTTTTATTTCATTTAAAGGTGACATTGTATGTACAGTAAATGTCAGGATTATTATTACCTATTTTTCCATAAATAAGCTTAAGGTACCTACTAACTAGTTTGATAAAATCTAATACTTTATGCAATCGTTGTTCGTTCGTTGTTCAAAGTATAGGTATAATTTGTGTCAGTTAATTTCCCACCGGGCTGGACACGGTCATCAAGGATTCGGTACCAGTGGTCAGCCCAGTAGCGAAGGGGACCGAAGACGGCGGGTTACGGGGTCGCGCGCCGCCCTCTCGTCACCCTGGACAGCAAAAAGAAAAATGTTTTTAAAGTTTCTTACAATACAAGAATAAATTTCTAAGCGCGTTGTTGTATATTCAGCGAAACTTTTAAGCAGCCAAGTGAGAAAATAATCGACGCTACATGGAGAGGGTAGGAAGCTCTGGTTTGATTCCCATGACGGCAAAAAGAAATGCTTTTAGTACATAAATTATCCAGTTAAATCACACTAATCGTTAAATTTGATCATACTGTTAAATGATTTAGAAATTATAATCATAATATTAATCTGATTTTCATTTTGTGATTATAAGAATATGCTCTTTATGTATGTAATAATATTATAGGGTGAGTTGACAATCAGCAGCGATATGGAGAATTTAATGGAGTCCCTGTTTATGGATAATGTGCCGGAATCGTGGACTAAGCTCGCATACCCCAGTCTGTTGGGTCTCGCTGCATGGTTCTCAGATCTCTGCTTGAGGTTGACTGAACTCGAAAACTGGTCCGGCGATTTCAATGTACGTATTTACGTAAACTCTTATTCTAAATTTAACTGACTTGTTCTAATGTGTAAAAACAACTCCACATATTTACGTAATAAGCTGTAGGTACCTTTAGCTTAAAGAAAATATGTGCCGATGGGATTGCTACTATTCAATAATAATGTGTGTGTTTATTTTATTTTTATTTTAAAACAGCACCTCACACTAAGTAATAGATCCTGTTCTTGAAGAACATTATACGGCTAGTGCTGTTAAAATTATAGTTCAGACTAATTATATATATATTTTATTCAATACTATAAGTACTTATATACGAAAAAGTTTTAAAGACTATCTACACTGGCGCATAGTGACAGAAAATTTAGAGTGAATGTCTAACGTGGTATGGGCATGTGATGATAAGGGTTGAAATAAAGGTTGTGAGAAAAGGCAAGGGAAAACCGTAGAAAAGATGGATGGACTGCATGATGCATGATGTAATAAATAAAAAGGGAGTGAACGTATAATTGACATATCTGATAGTCTTGTGTGGAAACAGAGGACACATTGCATCACCATCGCAGCATACGTCCCACTGTTGGGCTCAGGCCTCCTCCATAATGGGAGGGAATTTGACCTAGTATACCATGCTGGTCAGACATGTTGGTATAGGGTTTCATTTCGAGTTTTCCTTCTCTTGCACAGATCTCATGTGCATATTACATCCCTTAGTTGTCTTTTACGACATCAACGGGCAAGATAGGGAGTGGTAAATTGTATTCTTACTCCGTCACCACACGGAAATTATTTAACATATTGCATCGATCCCAAGTAATTAGGACAAGAGCAGAGTGATGATGAGCGAACGTATTTACGTATCATCATTTCATCATCATCATTTTAGCTTATATACGTAATACTGCTGGGCACGAACTTCTTTCAAAATAGGAGAGAAATTAATCTAGTATACCTATCAGGCTGGTCAGACGTGTTGGTATACTGTTTTATTTCGAGTCTCTTGCATAGATGTTATATGCATATTAAATCTCTTCATCGTCTCTTACGATGCACTCACATCGCAAGGGTGGTGAATTGTATTCTTACCCCGTCACCGCGCTCTATTTACCTATTGTAAATTTAATTTTCTTTCTTTACGATGTTCGTCCTCTGCTCATATATCTCACTATTAAACACGTGAGGTTTTCTTCTCTTACAGTAATGTTAACCGCTTATAAACCTTGGTCATCACACGATATTTGTAGGAAGGCAAGCATAATGCATTGCATTCTTATTGCATTACCACACACATAAAACACCATTATACATACCATACGGAGAGATGGTACCCGAAAAGTTAACCCGTCGGGCTGGCTACGGACGTCAAGAATTTGGTACCAGTGGGCGGCCCAATGGCGAAGGGGAGGTAATACGTGAGTCGCCCCGGACGAAATGGACAGCGTGTGCATCGATCAAGGTCTGCCCAAAAAAATCCATATGATATGCATTAATTAATAACTATTTCAGTTGCCTCCAGCGGTTTGGTTGGCAGGGTTCTTCAACCCACAATCTTTCTTGACGGCAATTATGCAACAGACAGCACGTAAGAATGACTGGCCTCTAGACAAAATGTGCCTCAATTGTGACGTCACTAAGAGAACCAGGCAGGACTTCAAGTAAGGAAAATAAATATTTTTACAGATCGAAAATGTCACAAAAATTGGGTATACCACCTATGAAGCGCGATGGTCACCAAAGAAAATAATATTGAATTGATATTACTATTAATTCTTGTTATTATAAATTATCTTGCTATTCTTAACCCAATTTCAAGGGTTCGACGCAGCATACCTATCTTCCGCCAACACAAGTCCAGGAAGAGCAAATCATCTATAGCTTTTGGTTTTAAATAAATTTAATGACCAGTTTATACCTGATGTTCCTCTTTAGGAATGCGATCCTTAACTAAAAAGCACGAGGTGAAATTTTTCTATTAGGTCTATTAGGCATAGTAAGTTAATTTCCCTTCCTCATGATATTGATATTTAAATGGAATTATCCAGTGCTCCACCACGCGAAGGTGCAAACATCCATGGTTTGTACATGGAGGGTGCACGCTGGGATACCAACACGGGCGGCATCGTCGAGTCACGTATGATGGAGCTCTTCCCCATGATGCCCGTGATCTACATCAAAGCGGTAACACAAGACAAGCAGGAGACGCGCAATGTCTACGAATGTCCCGTCTACAAGATTCGGTGAATTCTTTATTATTTTTATATGTAAATATAACGTAAACGTCAGCCTTCTTCTCGACTAATATACTTTTTACTGTTGAACATGAGACTGAGCACTTTTTCATAAATGGACCAACTTATACCACGCTGGCTAGGCTACTTGCCATAGAATTTTATTTCGTGATTTTCTTCTCTTGCTGTTTACCTTGTATATATTGTGTCTCTCAAAACAGCGAGTAAACAGTAAACAGGTGGTGACAAATTGTATTCTCGAACTTTGCTGTCTATTAAATTTTGCTATCCTCCAAAAACTTACCACAATTCAGTTACGAGTACAAAGCCTTCAGTTTTGTTCACATGAATGTCATAAACTAATATCTCAAATCGCAAATGTCGAATCGATCCTTTATTTAAAATTAGAAAGATTTTGTTGTTAGGGAAATTAATGATCCATTATCAAATCCGCTTTTTTCATAGAGGTCCTCGGATCTCTTGAAATTAACCTGGATCACGGTTAATTTACCTATGATTATATAATTAATATTTTTCTTTAACAGTATGCGCGGACCAACCTTTGTATGGACTTTCAATTTGAAAACAAGGGATAAGCCGACAAGGTGGACGCTGGCTGGAGTAGCCTTACTGCTCGGCGTTTGACTCTATGCTAGCTAGCAAATTTAATAATAAAACTGCCTGTTCAATATTTATTTTGTTACGATGATAAATAAAGTAGAATTACTTCCATTGACTTTTCATTGTCTAGAATCAAATATAGCAAAAAGTTTCAAATGTTCATTTATAATTAATTGATAATTATTTAAAATAAGCGTCATATTAATTTCACAAAAGAGTAGTTGAATGTTTCACTAGTTTATTAATACTGTTGAGTATTTCATAAAATATTTGGTGCAGACAACAGCGCTTTTAATATTGATATAAATTATTTTGTGCAATACAACACTTTAACAGGAAGACTACAAAACATAATTATTAATGAACTTTATGTATAACTTGAGGCCATCTGTTGCATTTATATTGATTATATTTATAAAAATAAATATACTTTATATTATGGACGGCATCGTTCAGTCTAATCACACAATTATATATAGTGCAAGAACAACCCACGCCTTCAATCTTCTATTCTGCACTTTGATTTTTTTTTAAATAATGGAAATATTTCTATTATCACAATTAACTATTTCGCACACTCTTAGAATTAAATGGGGCGTTATGCGATGAATTGTCGTTATCAGATGTCGGTTCTGAGCCTTTCACAGTAAAAGTCACGTAGTATCGCTTGTTCTTATCAAGTTTCTCAGCTGGTAGAGCTATCAGTTGCTTTTCTGTCCCGTGAGACACTTCTAATGTAACGTGAGCCTTGCCCGTCCCGGCAGGTGGTTTTGAGCTGATTTTAGGTAGAAAACCTTTAGACTTTTTACTTGGGCCAGCAGTAGCAGGTTTGGGCATAGTGTGATGATCCCACTTATATGGAACTGAAAGAAAATTGATGAGTGAAATTATTCTTTAGCGAATAGTTTGCAAACGCATGTTACAAGTTGGGCTTATGTACGATTATTTTACACATTAACTCAATAGTCTAGATAAGTACATTATAATTCTTTTAAAGTTATCTTTCAATTTGTGCTTATTTGTTGAGTGCAACAAAGTATATATCGATATAGCTTTTTCACATCCTTTTCTTAATCATCATCGTCACAGCTCGTAAGGGGGTGGTGGATTGTATTCTTACTCCTTCACCACACGAAAGGTTAAAAAATATATTTTACATTAAATGTTGAAACTGCGTTTTTGCAAGAGCTTAAGGTTACAATTATTGATCATGAGGCGATCAAAGTTATCGGGTTTAATACTAAGATATTCAACAGTAAGTGCAATATCTGGCAATGTAAGCAATATGGTCATCGCCAAAATGTAAGTTGTATGGTGAAATGTAAAAATAAATTACACATATCTTGAGTTGGTTCTTTTTTTGATAAGCAATAACTATCAAAAAAGTCGTCTTTGAAGATAAACACATTTAGAAAAAATAATTATTCTTACTGTAAGCTGAGCATGGTATTCCAGTATAAGCATGGACGGCATGAAAACACCTATGTGTTTTACTAGTGCATAAACATGGGTTGTCTGGGATGGCGCTCATTTTATAAAGTTCGCTTTCTCCATAATCAAATTCCATAGGCCTTTCTGGCAACTTATCTAAATGCTTCTTGCCACTCTTTTGTAACTTTCTTAGACTTTCATATAGAAACTTTTCAAAACTACTAAATGAGAAATCAGTACTATTATATGGACCCAAGCCAACATGCACTAAACTGGTTTTGTTGTATTCTTCAATTGCTCTTTTAACCAAAACCGCCTCGTTTGTTTTGCTTGTTCTTATTTGAAGTCGTTTTAGGTCTAACAGATGTTGAAAAATTTTTCTTTCACAATAATATCTGAAATCGAAACACAAATACATATTACCTAGTTTCTAATGGAGTGCATATATTTTACTTAAGATTACACCAACATACCGCCTCATATTAGTTTGAATCCTCTGAGTGACAGACTTCATATCAACAGCGTATTTGTCGCCTGGCTTTCTTACAGGAATTCTACTATCAAGCTTGCCAGAATACCTGCCGCTTGCATTCCTCTGTTGATAGTATGCTGCTAATCTTGGACTTGAGATTTGACGCTGGAGAGCTCGTGGGCTTGGTTCAAAACCAGAATCCATTAAGCCGCTGGACTCATAACCACGTTCAGAATTTTCACTCTTGGATCTTACTGCTATACGACTTTTCACTCTACCCTTCTTCCGAAATCGTTTTCTTCGTCCATCAATTTCACTATGACTATATAACTCGTTGTCACTAATACTTGGGACTCTCCCTACATAGCTATCATTTTTTATAACTTTTTCTCCTATAATCTCTCTATCATCGGTTACAGAACCTTCATCCAGTTTGATTGAAGATTTTTTTAGAATACCTGGTGTAACATCAGGTGCACTCGTAACATCAGATAAAACTTTATAACTTTCTGTTTCATATATACTATTTTTCCGACTATTAGGTTGATTTTCTTTAGATGTTTTCCTAATTTTCCTTGGTGTTTGTGGTAAAGATAAATTTACATCATAGTCTCTGGAAACATTCTCCGAAACAGCATGTTGGACAGCATGTTCACTATTGTGTATGTTATCATCAAGTATACTGACGAGACCTTTATCAAGGCTCTGTGCATTTTCACTACTGCTTCCAGTTCCAGACGCGTAATTCTTTCTCTTTTCTTCTGAAATCCCAGTAATACTGCCACTGCTATCTTTTTGTAAAATACTATCTCGAACTTGTTTATCTGTTTCAGGATCCAAACTGTGATCAACAGATTCTCCCATTAAATGATCAGCCTTACTTTTAGAATCTTTACTTTCAATATATTCATCTTTGTTTGAAAAGGATACTACAGAAGAACTACTTTTCTCGTGTGTTTCACTTTCCATACTAGGGACATCCAAACTAGTTTTCAATTCACACGAAATTTGTTTATTTTGCACCTGATCATCTGGTCCAGATAATACTTGAAACGACTTCCTACGCATTTGTTCTAAGTTTGGGCTTAATTTAAGTGACAAATCATTGTTTACTGTTGCACTAGGTTCTGTATTTAAATGTTTGGAACCATCTTTTGTTTTAGTTTCCGAACTTGACGTTTGTTCATTTTTCTCTTCCATACCCTGGGCTTTATCTTGATCGTCTGACAAAATATTTTGTTTTTCCTCACATACTGTTTCACTTTGAGATTTGTTATCTTCAATAGAAGATTGTTGTTTCTCGGCAGTAGATTCAACGAGCGACATTTGAGTTAATTGTGTTTCAGTTTTAATGTTAGAAATATCAGCCGATTGCTCTTTTAATAATTCCTTAACTTCAGTTTGACAGTGATCTTTTTCCTGTTCAGTTTTAAGTTTTTCGTCCAACTCTTTATGTGTAACAGACAGATTAGATGTTTCAATGGAAACATTGTTTGAAGAATCTAAAGTTACAAATATTTCGGCATTATTTTGCTCACTAGTTTGACGTTCCATGTGTATTTGAGCTTCAGTTATAACCATATTTGTTTTCATTGAAAGAGTATCTGTTTCAGTTTCACTCTGAACTATATTTTTTGGAAATGTATTTTCATCTTTCTGAGTGTCAGTTTTTACTATATCAGTTTTAGCATCAATAACAGGGTCTGAATTGTCATTTTTGGTATTAATTTGAGAATTGTCTGTGCCTTTATATTTTATGATATTTACGCTTTGCTTTTCATCGTCATTTTCAATATGAATTGAAGTTTTTTTGCCTTTTCGTTTTGTACTACGCCTTTCACTTGATTCAGAACTGCTGCTTTCTGACCTTGAACTTGATTTTCGTTTACTACGCTTTTGATGACGTTTATGCCTGCTTTTTTTGGAATAAGTTTCCGAATCTGTAGAGGTATCTGAACGAGATCTGTATCGGCGATAATGTTTCGGACTAGATTTATGCCGCCTAGCAGGCTCACTCCTTGACCTGCTTTTTCTCGAATGTCTATGTCTTTTTTCACAAGACTTTTCTTTTTCGTAACCTTCAAGTTCTGTGTCATAACCATCACTAAAGCTCTTTTGTATTTGCATTAGTCGTTTTCTGCGTTCTTTATGTTTATCAGCATATTTATTTTCAGACCTTTTTCTTGGTGTTCTATTATCTTCTGATGAGTTATTTGATGTATCGCTACCATCTTTATATTTTAAACGCCGTCTTTCTTGGACTGGACTGGACAACTCAACAATTTCACGTTTTTCAATTCTAATTTTATCATGTACATCAATTTTTGTACTCGTAACTCGTCGCGAGGGTAATCCAGTTATTGAGGCTCCATCTATTACAATATCTGTATTAGCTAATTTGGAGGCAGGTAATCCACCATGCATTTGTAAATATTTAGCTGTCGATCTATGGCCACGAGTAGTTGCACAATCCAATGGTGTTAGTGGTTCATTTTTAGATGATCTTGACACCAAATTAACTTCAGCACCTCTATCTAACAGTAATCGACATAGGTCGGCATTATCTGTAGCCGCCGCTATATGTAATGGAGTACGACCTTCATGATTAGTGGCATTAACTTGAGATGGTCTACCGTCTAATAACCATTTCACTAATTCGCGTCTTCCAGATGCAACTGCTTCGTGTAATGGTAAATCACCTTTGGAATTCCGTAACCATAAATTTGTTCCTCTAGCTCCTGAAAATTATAAATTATATTAGCGTTTTAAACAGCTCTATTAATACACGAAGAAGATAATGCCATGGGCCCCACAATCGGGGTGTTCCGCGTCGATGCCCTAATAACAAAAATATTGTTATAGGGGCGTCGTATGACAAAAATAAGTACCTACCGAGTATTCGTACAGTTTCTATTTGTCCTTTGGCAGCTGCTGTATGTGCCGGACTACGTCCCCGCTTATCTTGGCGATGAGCATCAGCTCCATGTTGTAATAACGCTGAAGTTGCATCAGCATGCCCTAATGCAGCTGCATAATGGAGAGGAGTACAACCATGAGAATCCGCCACATCGACGCGAGCACCACACAAACCGACTAATGTCTCTAATGCTTCAGTATGGCCTCTTGCTGCTGCGCAATGTAATGCTGTTAATCCATCTCTGAAACAAAATATATATACGTATAGGTAGTATAATTAAAATAACAACTAGCAACGTTTTTTAAACTAAAACCCATTCGTGACGTAAAATTTATTCTGATATTAGTACTTGTTACTAAAGCCAGATTGGACAGGACATATCGATATATTTTTATCGATATGTCCTGTCCAATCTGTTTATGTCGTTCTAAAATTTTGGGATCTTCGGCAAACGATCGGGTTATCCAGCGACTCCTTTTAGGATCGGTAAGCTAAAGCTAATTAACACTACAAAAGTTACAAATTAAATATGCTATAATTAAAAATCCTAGCCTCGGCGGGTGTCGCAGACGCGCGCCCGCGGCGGCATGGTCTCCATCACAGAGATCACTGCCTGGCGGGTCGACGCCCGCCGAGAAGTCATTGCCCGTTGGGCAGTCCGGCTGGAGGATCCTCGGTATGGTGTCAGGACCGTCGAGGCCCTCCGGCCGGTGCTGATGGAGTGGTTGGAGCGGACGCACGGGGTGCTTTCCTTCCGACTGGTGCAGGTGCTGACGGGGCACGGTTGCTTCGGGAAGTACCTGCACAAGATTGTCAGGAGGGAGAGCACACCGTCCTGCCACCACTGCAGTTGCGATGAGGACACGGCGCAGCACACGCTCGAGGAGTGTGCTGCATGGGAGGGAGATCGCCGTGACCTCGTCACAATTATCGGTGCCGACCTGGCGCTGCCGACCATCGCCAGGGAGATGCTCGTCAGCGTCAGGAACTGGGACGCGGTCGCCGCCTTCTGTGACGCCGTTATCTCACGGAAGGAGGCGGCGGATCGTGTGCGAGTAGAGCTTCTATTCGGCGACACGTTCCGCCGTCGGCGACTCGGGCGGCGCAGGCGCGAGTATCTGCGCCTATTGCCGCCCTAGCCGAGGCCGCGGGTGATCGGACCGGGGAATTGTCCATCACCCGCAGAGAGGCTGACCGCGCGACGGCGACCGACGTCCCAGGACGTCGAGAGGTGAGGTTACCCGAAAGGGTATTCCGTCGGGCCGACCACTGACGACAAGTGACATCTGCTCCGGTGGACAGCCCAACAACGAGGTGACGTGGGTACGGGTGGGTTATGGGCCCGCGCGCCGTCCTTTCATCGCCCCGGACGAACTATACCGCGCGTGCGCTTACCATAGCCCACCCATAAAAAAAAAAAAAAAAAAATGGTGTTAAAATTAGATAAATATTAACAACAATAGGCATTTTACATTAATGACTGCAACGAAATGATAATATGATTTTGAAAACAGTGATTGGAGCCGAGTAGTCATTCTCAAAAAGTGTTAATAATCTACAAAACATTGGTTTAGTGTTGCCCAAATGCAAGACCAAGACGAGACTTGGGCCAGTCTTGGTCTTGGTCTTGCAACAGCACACCTGGTCTCGTCTTGGTTTTGGTATTGCGCACTCGAGTCTTGGTCTTGGTCTTGGTATTGCAGCAAGAGTCTCGCAAGTCTTGCAGTTGGAATAACGTAATAGCCATTTATTATTCCAATGTAAAATCCCACTATGCAATAATAGTTTTAATAGGATAATAATAGTTTTTAATAGGTAATACCTATGAAGTGGGTCACCAAATGTATGATATTCGTCGTCATCGTCACAGCTCATAAAAGTACCACTGCTGGGCTTAAGCTTCCTTCCAGTAAGAGGAAAATTGATCTACTATACCACGCTGGTCAGACATATTGATATAGGGTTTTATTTCTGGTTTCACTTCTCTTGTACATATGTTATATACACAGGGTGTATCAGGTTATGGGGCAGCTGTTCGACTATGTTGTAGTTCAACGGTCATAGATCATAATTAGAATGTATATTACACAAAAACAATATAACATAAAAGTTATAGTGATTACAAAAATGTGTAACTAAAAGTTTATGCCTTAAATTTTACGCATTATCTAGGCATGTATAGATAGGATATATGTAGGCATGTAAAGCTTCGACAGTATAAATAGGTATTAGATTTGCGCGAACCGTTTAATGGTTACGTAGGTACAAAGGCGACTCGTCAACGGTCGTCGGGCGATCAGCTGATTTATGTTAAAGCGAAGTTTGTCTTGCTTATGCGAATGTAATCGTAATTCAATGTCTAATGAACATTTAACAAAATACGAATATGTTGCAGATTAAGTATCATTGACTTTATACATTTCAATCAGATTTAGACGAAAAAGCGATGACAAAATTAAAATCTTACATGTCTCTCACTTCATTAACGAATCGATATTTTTATTTAAATTTTTTTCATGTGTTCCTAACACCATTGCCTCGGTCCGATTTAATACGACATTCACGGGTAAGAGAGTGGCGAATTGTATTCGTACTCTGTCCCTACACGGAAAATTATTACATTGCGATCATTATGTACGCATACCGATCGCGATCATTATGTACGCATAATAAGTCTTTTAGCGAGTGTGGGTGTTATTTATGTAGATTAATATTAGGTATATTTCTATGTTCAACAGTGAACGTCGTTGGGCTAATAAATAAACGGATATATAAATATGTATAATGGGCAAGAGCACTCTCGTGTGAAACTTATCAAGACTAACTCACAGGGTGATAATTACGCTATTTTTTTCCTTAAGCTTTTCCGAAGAGTAATTCTGAAAAGCCAATACCAACATTGGGAATCGATTGGCCAATAGATGGATATCTCAAGACTGATTTGACTTGTCGTGTAGTGGCGGAGTAAGAATACAATTCATCACCCCCTATTTTAGCCGCAAGTGTCGTAAAAGACAACTAAGGGCTATAATATATAACATCGTTGCAAGAGAAGGATAACTTGACATGAAACCCTGTACCAACACGGCCGATCCCCGTGGCGATTCCTCTCCGGCCACGGCCGATTTCCCTCCTATTATGTAGAAGACACGAGCTCAACAGTTGGCCGTATATAAACTAAAATGGTGATTTGAATTAAATGCAAGACCGCGAGACTCTTGCAGGCTGAGTCTTGGTCTTGCTTAAGTCTTGCAGGGCCAGTCTCGGTCTTGGTCTTGCAAAAATTAAGCGGTCTTGGTCTTGGTCTCGGTCTCGCATTTCTCGCAAGACCAAGACCAAGACCGCAAGACCAAGACTTTTTTGGGCAACACTACATTGGTTCATATTATAGGAATTTTAGTTTACAAGCGGATGATTCGGTGCCCCTGTAGCCTGGGGATGCCGTATCACTAATATAGCCGCCCTTTATATCATGCCACATTCAATACATTTCTAATTATTTAACAGAGTTGATGGTGAAGTACATAATAAATACACCATCAGTCTATGGACATCCACTCGTGGAATTAGACTTTACCAATGACATAATCACCACGATTGGCAGTGGGGTTGGCGATTTAGTACTATAAGTTTCTCAGGACAATACTATCGTCCATTCCCCTGACTCTCCATATGGTGACAGAGTAAGAATACAACTCACCACCCCCTTTCTTGACCGTGGGTGTCGTAAAAGACGACTAAGGGATATAATATACATATAACATCTATGCAAGAGAATGAAAACTAGAAATAAAACCCTATACCAACACGACTGACCAGTGTCTTTATAGTAAGACAATTTCCCTCCTATTGTGGAAGAGGCTCGAGCCCATTTGTAGGACGTGTTTGAGCTGTGATACTGATGATTCCCCTGACTCTCAACAGTTTTTTTAGGAATTCCACGAACAAGTAATCTCTATTGTATCTTTAGCATGTCAACACATGGGCTGTAATACTACAATTCATCATCATCTTGCTCTTATCCCAATTACTTGGGGTCGACGCAATATGTCATCTGTTTTGACATATTGCAAAAAGTTTCGACAATGACTTTTATGACCGGCCGCCTGCCTGACGTCAACCCTCCTTGGGAATGTAATCGTTGACCCAAATGGTACCAGATGGAGTTGGTCCGGGTCAATCTAGGGCTCTTAGTCGTCTTTTACGACACCCACGAGCAAAGCAAGGGTTGGTAGTATTCGAAGCCGCTACCACACAGCTAGTAATACTACAATTAAAAGCTCAAATAGTACCGATCTGCATCGTCAACTTTAGAGCCTGCCTGATGTAAAGCTAACACTGCAGCTGCCGACCCCGCTGATGCTGCCCACAATAAAGGTGTCCGTCCATCAGCATCTCTTACATCCACTCGAGCTCCACCCTCCTTCACAAGTGCTCGTAACACTTCTAAAGCTGCTCCTCTACTCTGAAATAATATAGACGGTACTAAATTTAACAGATGCGATTTGTGACTTCAATCAAATTATTCAAATTTGTTGTTATAGGTTACGGAGTAAGAATAAACTTCACCAACCTCCTTTTTTGTTTGCAGGTGTCATAAAAGACAACTTCGTCTGATAAGACGAGGTCTCAGCTTGTATTTGTCCCACTGCTGAGCTTGCCTCCTCCCTATTAGGAGAGAAATAGGAGGACCGACATGTTGGTATAGGGTTTCGTTTCAAAGTTTTCTTCTCTTGCACAGATGTAATGTGCATATTATATCCCTTAGTCGTCTTTTACGACATCAATGGGCAAGATAGGGAATGGTGAATTATATTCTTACTCTGTCACCACACGGAAAGACAACTAAGACATTATAATATGCAGATAATCATTGTTGAACACGATTAGATTAAACAGATTACCGTGAAAATATAGAGGGTCATGGCAATACTTAGCGCGATCGACAAATTACTGTCCTAAATCAGAATGTAATTTGTGTCCATTAATTATGTGCTTATACAAGCACGGAATTTGCATTCCATCGCAATACTGATTAATACCTTGGATAATTTCCTTATTACAAGCTGTTTTCTATAAAAAAGGCTTCCTTTAGGATTAAAATAATTAATTACGCTGTAAATGTAAAAAATATAATTAATTTATGTTATTTCGACTGTAGATCGAGAGTGTGTATAATTGATCAAAAAATCTTCCATATATTACTTGATGGTCAGTAGCCGCTGGAGCTCCACACATCTGTGCTGCGTAGTGCAGTGGGTATCCGCCGTGCTGATCTGGTGTGGCAGCATCAGCGCCAGCTGCTAGTACTGCTCGCAGTGCACCCACTTCACCGCATACTGTAAATATAAAACGATTGAATTTGTTTCTTTATTTGTTATACTACACACCATAACTTTTTAACTGATCGTCATGAAGTTTATTAATAACGTTCTTATTCTTCGAGATGCAGAAAAAGAAATGGCGTATCTTCATCTATAAAATAAATGAGTACTGTCACAGAGAATTATCATAAAAATAAAGTGTTTTTCCTGTTGCTACGAGATGAAAGTTGTGAAATTAGCTGGTAACTAATAAATTTGCATTTTAAAATGTTTATTTTATTTACCATCCATCCACACATCCTATCGATTTTCATTATGAATATAAAACTCCCAGCACCTCTCCCTCCCAAACATCGGCAAAGGACATAACTTTTATTTAAAATATCGACAAAGACGGCATCAGAAGGAGTTGGCCCGGGTCAAGTAAATGTTGCTATGCATGTATATTATGGCATTTTAAATAGCGCGCCCTAGCGCACTAATTTCGCATTAAGCCATAGCTACTTCTTCTAAAAAAACTAGACGAGTCCGACAGTTCCACCAACACCTGTTAATATGTGTCTCCTTAGCTGTAGATTTAGGAAAAAGCCTTCGCGAACCATTTACTTCAAACAGATGGAACCTATTTTAGTACCTATTTTTTAAACATGTGTGGTGACGGAGTAAGAATATATTCGTTAAAGACAACTAAGCAACATAAGCAGCTAACATAAAAACTCTATACCAACACGTCTCCGAGCTTGCCACGAGCGACAAGGTACCGGTGGTCGGCCCAATGGCGAAGGAGAAAAGTATACGGTGGGTTATGGGGCCACATTCCACCCTTTCGTCACCCCGGGACGGAACGAATGACGTGTGTGCTGACCATGCCCACGCAAAAAAAAAATGAGTGTAATTTGTGTCCATTAAATTATATGTTTGTAAATTCCCCCGCAATACAACAATTATTTCCTGAGTACAGGGCGTTGCCGTTTTATAAAAAAAAAAAACCATATATTTCCTTCCTTTAAAGGATAAGGCTGAAAGTAGGATAACAACAACCACTTGAATGTAATAAATGGTATGCATTACTATTTATTAATAAATGATTGCTATAAAGATAAAAAAAAAATATGTCTAGGTATGTGCCGTATAGCCACTATATATGCCGTACTTACACAACATTAACCCGTCAATTAGACATGACCTTTCAACTTAGGTACTTTGAAAAACCATGTCCTAGAAAGATATGAACTATAGTCCGTATGAGGTTAAGGCCTCGCTACACGACCTTGCTACTTGGTCAATATCAGGCCGGACTCCCCCATTCCACTAAAACACTAAGTAGTCTAACACTCATAAATTATTTATAATGACATAGGTACCTACACGTTTATACCTTACGTAATATCTGTGATGCATTATTAGAATTATTGAACATTATTGACTCAAATTCACGTTTCGGTAACTCAACGAACATTATAATAATTGAAAAATAATTAAATCTATACCAAGTCTCCAAGTCCAGTCTTTTTTCATGCTCACACGGTTATTTGCACGACACCTATGCCTAAAATAGCAATTAAAAAATTTTTGTCTGTCTGTCTGTCTCTCTGTTTGTTCCGGGTAATCTTCAAAACGGCTGGACCGATTTAAAAAATTCTTTCACCAATGGAAAGCTATAATATCAGGGAGTAACCTAAGCTATATTTTATCCCGGTATTCCCACGGGAACGGCAACTACGCGGGTAAAACGACTAAAACCGAAGCGAAGCGAGGGCGGGTTGCTAGTATTAATAATAAAAAAGTACGTGCGTACAAAGTACACATGTCAGAAGTGAAACTTCTTTGGTGCCACGTGTTTTTTGTCAATATTAGAAATTATTAATTTTTAAATTAAAATTTGTAAACAATTCTCAGATAACGAGTGCGACATGTTATTTGTAAATATTAAAATTTCCTGACCTTCAAAGGAATTGTCATAAAAAATTGTAATTTAACAAAAATTGCTCATTAGTCTCGCTCCAAGCCTATGTGCTTGATCATGCTACGTTCGCACTTTCTCACTCTCTTCCATTTGGTCTCAATCGCTCTCACCCTCTTCTTGGACAAAAACGTCCCACATTTTCGTGTCACTTATGAAAAAATTTACCCTAATGCGCGCAAAGAAGTTTTACTTCAAAAATGTTTATGTATCATCATCATTATCACAGCTCATATACACCCCACTGCTGGGCTCGAGCCTACTCTACAATGGAACGACATTGACAAACTATAACAATATATTTATATCGTTGTACATAAAACACAAAATATTTATTGTAGGACATTTTTGTTGGGACAATTGGTATACCCAAATAAATTTAATTACATGCACATGTTTTTACTTCTGCTTTGTGAGTACGAAAATTACCAACCCTTACATTGCTCGTGGATGTCGTAAAAGACGACTGAGAGCTTTAGGTAGAACTTTATTTTTGTTTTGGGTTGGGCTACGGTCAGCACACTCACCGCCTGGCTCTGGCCCGGGCGACAGAGGGGCGACACGCGGCCCCGTAACCTACCCGATAGCACGTCGCCTTTGTCGTTGGGCCGACCACCGGTGCAGAGTTCCTTGTCTTCAGTGGTCAACCCGATACGTAGACCTGGGCCAACTCCATCTGATACCGTCTGTTCATCAATTACATTCCCAATTAAGATTGATGATGCGCCATCTACCTGATGGTAGGCGGCTGATCATAAAATGATTGCCAAATCTTTTGCAATATGTACCTATTATGAACGAAATACATATTGAGTCCATTCCAACTAATAGGGATAAAAGGAGGACGATGATATACAAACATATTTTTACTATAACAAGCTCGCTTAAGAGAAGGAAAACTCGAAACAAAACCCTATACCAACATGTCTGACCAGCATGGTATAATAGGTCAAATTCTCTCCCATTGTGGAGGAGGCCCGAGCCCAACAGTGGGACGTATGTGGGCTGCGATGATGATGATGAAGCTCGCTTAAAATATGCCTATCTATTTTATACATAGGTATAGTAACAGAATAAGCAGCTTATGCAATACAGCAGTTTTATGTATGCGTCAGAGATCAAACAACATGCAATATATGGTCCGAGGCCATAGTGTTTAGTTCCGTTTCAGTTACGAACAGAAACGGATTTCCGATACAACTAGGCCAGAGTTCAAATAATATTGCAAATAATTATAATCCCTATTATATCAGACTTTCCGTGTGGTGACGGAGTAAGAATACAATTCACCACCTATTTTGCCCGGCGATGTCCTAAAAGACATCGGAAAAAGGTAAAAGACAAGGGATATAATATGCACAGAAGATCTGTTCAAGAGAAGGAAAACTCAAAATGAAATACTATACGAACATGTCTGACCAGCATGGTATAGTAGGTCAAATTCCCTCCCATTATGGAGAAGGCCTGGGCCCAACAGAGGGACGTATGTGGGTTGCGATGATGATGATGATATCAGACAGAGCTATATTTATGTTATACATCTGACTACGCCATCTTTTTTTTAGCTTTCTTAGCTAAGTATGTCTCCAATAGTAGGCCTCGAGTCAAGTCAGTTCGACGGACAGCCCTTATATTTTTCAGATTTGCTTTCTCTTCTTATATCCCTTCGTGGTCTCATACGTGTACCCATGGGAAAACATGGGGTAGTAGTCATGGTTTCCTATTCTTTCAACCCACGTAAAATCCATAAATATACTATAAAATCAATTCATTTCATTATCATCCCGACTCAAATACATCTCAGTGATGGACTAGAGCCTCCTCCGTTGATCTACAATATGACGCTAGTCAGAAGACTGTTTGTTATAGAGTTTCATTCCAAGTTTTCCTTTTTTACACATATATATATATATATACTATTATCTGTATAGCTTTTTTTTTTTTTTTTTGGGGTGGGTTGCGGTCGGCGGGTGACGGACTAATTCCCCGGTCACGTCACCCGCGGCCTCGGCTAGGGCGGCATGACGCGCAATTATCTGTATAGCTAAAAGATGATTAAGTGACGTCCGATAACAGTAGCACCCACGAGCAAGAAATGGGGTGATGAATTATATTCTTACTCCGTCAACACATGGAGTCAATCATATCGTTTACTTCATATTAATTACTTTAAAACTTCTTAGACTTTAAATGATAACTCATGACTCATATCCGTTTGATATATGTAATTAATTAGCTTTTTGAGATAAGAGATGTCAAGTGCACCTTTTCGCAAGGCCATTTGTCAGTAGTGGTTAAGGAGGAGGTACTAGCCGCTGCATATTTACTAAAACCTGGTGCTGTTCTTTCAGGCTTACCATAACTATGCATGAAAGGGGAGCTTATTATAACATTCTATTCTTAATCTCAATAGATCTTGGTCAATATTTCTTAAAATTCTAATAGGTTTAAAGAGGTTAACACCGCCCGCGTCGCGACGGAATAAGAATACAAATAATGCCACCCGCTATTTGCCCGTAGGGGTCGTAAAAATCGGCTGAGGGTTCACCAGGGCAGTAGCTCTCGCATGCGAAACGTAACATATTGCGATCAACATCCCGCCTTTCCAACCATGGCGATTACGCCAATATCCCGTCAGATTTGTGGACCACCTACGTCCGGCAGTGGATGATCAAAGACTGAAATTATACATATTCTTATACATCCTCACATGTCTCTTGAAGGTTGGCGATAAATATTGACCATTTAGTATGTTTCTCCATTCGCCTTCACAGACTTGCTTCTTCACAGAAAGCGACAGCATTTTATTCACAATCATGCAGGACCATAGCTTAAAATGCGATGATGATTGAGAGAACACTTTTTTATTGAGGTGTACCTATATAAATGCAAGGGGGGATGTGCAGGTAAATCCAGGGTGGTATGTAAAATTTGCCTTAGCAGATGTGATCTTGGAATATTCACTAATAACTTAAAACCAAGAATGAAGAAAAAATGGAGACGAGGTGCCGCCGCTCCAAGTCTCCATTTTACTTTTAAATATCAAAAGACGAACCTCTGACAGAAGTACGTGTTTTAGGTATACAACGTTGACACCCCGATGGTAGAAATATTAATAATGTTCCAATATTGGTCTATCATGACGGAGAAGGTGAGGACGAAATGTGCACTTAGTGTTTTTAACTTCTCAGCGTGAGCTTCTTCGTTATATGTCCACGGGTCCAGGAGGTTCATTATGGCTTCATAAAAACAATTACGGCAGACCAGGACCTACCCCTTCCGGATATAGCCTTTATGACAAAAAGGCAGCAATAACGTCATTCCATCCAGCGAGAGAAATGCAGGCTGACCGCCACGACCGTCGCCCAACATACTACAGGGGGACGCCAGGTGCTCTATCTATCGCTAAATCTGGGTATTTAAGAGCCATAGCATTCATTCTACTCATCTCCCGCTGAAAACATTGTGCACTCCTTCGAAACCGGTAGACCTCCGCTTTCAGTGCGGGACGCCCACTAGTAAGTTGGTCGGTGTCCAAGAACGCCATACGATACCCTTATATAGCCCTCGCCTTTACGGAGAGTTACGGCTAGAAACTTTTGTTGCGGCGGTGAGGAACTCCCACCAGGGAATCTATAGGATCAGTTCCCACAGCTACTGCAAGCCATAATTATATTGATACTCTATAAACATGTGTAGCAGTGTCCACGAGATCGTGTCCTTCTCTTATGGTATAAGTCAGTGGAATAGCAAACGTTATCAGCTTAACAAATTTCTGTTTTACTCAATGACGTTATTGTGATTTAGGAGTAATACCTTGTATAGTGAATGTTACGAGTATCCGGTATGATGTCATTGACAGGTTTTTAGATTACATTGTACAAATTTAACGGTTTAGATAAAATCTCTATCGAGTTTATCTAATGATTTATTTCCCGTAAGTCTAAAATATTTATTTTCAAAAGTATTATAAACACTTAGATTATAAATGAAACAGTAATTCAGTCAAATTAATAGTGATAAGTCACGCTGCTGTCAGTTTCCTGCAGGCACATATAATAGGCTCTACAGTCTGGCTAATACCAGACTCTTTTGGAAAAAATGCCATTTCAGTAGCAGTGACTACATTTTTTTTATTGCCGATGGTGGCAAACGAGCAAGCAGCTTACCTGAGGGTAAGTGATTCTGCCGCACATGGACCTTTGCAATACCAGGAGCATAACCGGGCCGTTGCCTACCGAGAAGAAAATACTCTTCTTAAACCTCGTTTAAAGAAGGACATGTCATAGCGCTCGGGGAACAGCAGCAGGTAGTTCATTCCAGAGCTTGCACGTACGTGGGTGAAATGATCGCTGGAAACGTACAGTTGAATACCATAATGTTTCCAGGTGAAATTGATGAACCCTGCTACGGTGTCGAGTGGTACGTTGGTAAAATGGTGAGAGTGGTACCAAGTGAAACAGTTCTTGGAGCACTCCCCATGAAAGAGTCGGTAGAGTACACAGCGTGATCCGAAGTCTCTCCGCCGCTCCAATGCCTCCAATCTGTCCGTAAGATTAGGATCCTCGACGATTCGAACAGCACGCATTAGTTGCAATGAGAATGTATTTTGAGATTTTGTCTCGTGTAATGATGTTGTCTACTTAAATTGAAATCGATTCCCATAGAAAGAAAAATGTAATGCCGATTGTTTATTTCGTCAACTTAGTCTGATGATAGGATACACATCAGTATAACGATACATCTATGAAGCAAAGCTGCGAGCGTAACTAAAAAATTACAAGTTCTATCTGATTGACACAATGTGGTGAGTAACTAATTGGTTTGCGTGCAGCGCGCCATCAAGTTCCGACGTGACGTTAACCATGAAGCCAGCAGTGAGCCGCACACCACCGAGTGACACTGCGCGGTTAGATAACGACTCACTCCGCCTTATCTATTAAGCTCATCATTCATAGAATATCTAAAAGTTCGAATGGATTTGCTGTCATTCAAACTTGGCAATAAATATTTGAAGTGCTGCTTTTAAGAAAGCACCGATGTAGATTTAGATAACCACTTTCTTTTGGGGGTGGGCAATGTGGTCAACGCACCCTCCGTCCAGCTCCGTCCGGGGCAATGAGGAAGCGGCGCGCGGCCCCATAACCCAACATAGCTCCTCGCCTTCATCGTTGGGCCGGCCACCATACCAAGTTCCTTGTCCTTCGTAGTCGGCCCGACGGTATACCCTGTGGGGTACCCTCTCCATTCGACGTCACTTTCCCGGAACGTCGATCGCCGTCGCGAGGTCAGCCTCTCTGCGGATGACGGACTAATCCCCGGTTTGGTCGCCCGCGACCTCGCAAAGTTAACCACTGACTGCACAGTCCAAACGAAACCGTCGCAATCCAAAACGTATGTTTTTCTCTAGTAGGGAGGGTATGCCTGTACTTTGCCAAGAAATTTCATTCATATTTTTCTTTAACTACAGGCTTTGTTACAAGTGTACCTAACATCCTCACATTTTGAAATGTAAATTTAAGTCCCAAGTCAGAAATTAAACGAAAGCCAATTATCATCACGAGGTGTATCGGTATAGATACCTACTAAAATTACCGATAAAACTAATGACTCACCAATTTCATATCTCCGATCATTTCATAATGCACTAGACCCTCAAATAATCGGGCATAAAAATTTAATGAGTTATACACTATACAGCCAAAATCCTGTACAGTATGTTTCATTGTTCTTCCACCTGTATTAAAGGAAGAAGACATACAGCGTATCTTTTTCTTCTGAATTTGATATACTGTACAACGTCGATCGATGGATTGGTATAGGCTTTTATTTCGAATTATCCTTGTCTTACAGCGATGTTTTCTGCTTAAGTACATCACAAAATCGATTTTTAACATATCTGCTAGAAATTTAGGGTTGGCGATCATTGTATTCTTACTCTATCCTCACACGGAAACATACTCGCTTTCGTTTTGGCTAAAAACCATACCCTGGGTTTGGGCATTCCCCGTCATCCCTTTTTCGGGACTTCACTATTTGGCTTGACTATAAATACGGATTTTCGGTTATTATCTCACGTGTACACCTTGACACCATTGTTTGTTGTCGGACCGCAGCCATTACGTGAATGACTTCTCTACGGGCGGATTACCTCGGTCCGTTGACCCGATCGTGGTACTCTCTACGTGGTACTCTACTTCAGATAAATTGGAATAAGGATAGGAAGTTGATGATGATGAGTTTGTACTTACCAGTAGCCCAATGTACCACGGTGTGATGTTCATCATCTCGTGCATTAACATCGGCGCCAGCAGCTAGGAGCGTCTGCACGAGAGGCACATTTCCGTGCACTACGGCGAGGTGTAGAGGTGTCAGGCCATCAACATCCCGTGCGTTGGCAAGTGCAGGTGCCGCCATTAGCACCCGGTCAGCGCACGCGGCCCGAGCGCTTGCATTCGCTCCACCGCCGCTCGACGCACAATAGTGTAATGCACAGCGCAATCCGCGATCACGCACACGCACTGATTCTGGCTGATAACAAATAATTACAATATACAAAATATACAAAAACATGTAGATATAACCCAAATAAACCTTACCAATACGAAATGAAAATATTTTTACGGATTTGGTACATTTTTAGTTATTAAATTTTGGTCAATATTCGTTTCAGTTCATACATGTGAGCTTTGGTATATTTTGGCATAAGAGGGAAATTCACCTACTGTGTTGGTTATAAGGTTTTATTTTCAGTTCGCATAGTATATCTCTTATTTATCATTTAGAACACTCGGGGACAGGATAGGGGTAGTGAATTATCGTCCTACTGTTAGGCTTGGGCCTCCTCCATTTTGGGAGGGAATTTCACCTAATAAGACATATTGGCGTAGAGTTTCATTTCGAGTTTTCAATCTCTTGTATCGATGTCATCTGCATACTATATCCCTTAGTCGTCTTTTACGACGGCAATATTTTACCCTAATCATCTAGAATTAAAAATTAAATGGAAACGTGATAAAAGCCGTTAAAATACTTTTATTTCACATGTACTGTACACTCGCATAAATAACAACAAACATTTTGCCTGCCGTCATTTACCTCAGCAATATAAGAAAACTAAGTTATATCTGGTGACTTTCTGTGTGGTGACGGAGTAACAATTAAATTCATCATCTTGTCTGTGAATGTCGTAAAAGACGACCAGGGATAACTAATACCAATATGTTATTAAGGTAACTAATAGATACTAAGACTAATGAATATAAACTCGAAATAAAATCTTATACAAATACGTCGAACCAGCGTGGTATAGTAGATCAATTTTTTTCCTAGTATGGAGGGGGCTCCAGCCCAGCAGTGGGACGTATACGAGCTGAAATGATGAAGCAATATATCTTCTTGGCTCATATACATACTACATCCTACTGCTGAACATAGACCTTATCCAAATAAGAATCAAAAGTGTTTTATTACTAGGTTTTCTTCTCTAGCAGAAATGGTGAAATAATAACATTATCGCCTATATATCTAGCAGCCAAGTGCCGCTGACCAATCTGGTGCTTCTATAATCGGCTGTCACGACTCCCACGGGAAAATCGCCACATGGGCAAATACAATTCCGGCCATTAAAGGCCAATAAATCATAAAAATCAAACCGAGAAAGTTCATAAAACAGCTGATTCAATAAAGAACCCGGTTATTGACTATAAAAAGGCTGTATACACTATTATTAAATATAAGAATAACGGCGAACGTCAATGTATATTGAAAAAATAATGACCTTAATGTCGAAGCAAAATACAACCTTGTTAACAGGTGAAAAGTTTATACGAGTAGCAGTACGTTTGGAACCCTCACAAACATGCATGTGGAATCGAATCCTTTCTATTATACGTCAGCTAATTTTATATCTATTGATTGACTGGTACCCCCTACCCCTGTTTCATGGCATGCTCGGGTGCATTGCTATCAACGCTATTCGTGACGACGGCTTTGTCGAAGCAATGTAAATTTCGTGTGATTTTGAGAAATTGATATTAAATTAATATACTTCAATAACTACGTAACTGTATATTTAGGTATATTTACTACAAAAATGCAAGAGGTATTTTATAGACAGCGTAGCGAGCAGGTCCTAATGTTTACATATGACGTGGAATAACAACTAGTGACTGACAAACAAGTAGCATCGCTAGCCTTTCACATAAATAAACTATTGCCGGTCCGTCTCAATGATTTTACATGAAACAAGCCAAAATTTAATGTATTGTTTTTAATAAAAATGAACGATTTCAAATTTATATAAGTTACCATGAGTGTTATGCGTGATTTCGAACTGATTGGAGCACATCAATGATGATACACAGTTGATTGCAGTAATATTAAAAATATGGAGAATGCCTTGATATCATTAAAAAGACTGACGCCATCTTAAAATTCGCAGGAAACCGTGGGAAGGAGATGGCACCGGACCGTTCTAAGTAGCATACTGGTGGGTAGACCTACATATGTCCAATGATGGACGTCTACAGGCTGATGGATGAATGGATGCAACTGTGCCAATGGGGCTCACACTGAGCATGATCTTTCCATATGATTCAGTCTAAAATTGTCCCATGTTATGGAGCATTGTGTCATGCTATGGAGATCTTCGTTTAGCATGAAACAGTGAAATGCGTAATGATAATGGAGAAAGTGGATTAACATATAAAAATGTCTCTACATTCAAATGAGACCGTTCTCGTTAAACTCACGTCGCTGTTGAGTATTTCAACGACTGTCTTGTAGTCAGCTTGTTGGCAAGCGTACATAAGTACAGAGCAGCCCTGCTGGAGTGGTGCGCTCACATTGCCACCCTTTTTTGAACTCTCCGCCTTCTCACGTTTGATTTTCGTGCTTTTATCCAGAAGGTCGCCTTTTTGACGGCCTCCTTGTTTCTTCAATATACTCGGGATGGGCTCGCCCCGGCTGCTGGAGACGCGTTTTTCCATATCAAAATATTTTATAAAAGTTGGCGTGTCATGAATGTTGTGTGTCGCGGAGACGTTGGTATATGCTGAGCACTGAGGAGCTCGCGAGGGCGAGCGGGCGCGGAGGGCGCGTGCCTCAGACTGGCCCTCTATAGACCGTCGCTGCCCGCTTGGACAAAGGTGGTGCTGGGCGGTGGGTGCTACTACGCAACGCCGCCCAACACCTAATCTATTAACATGTTCAAAGCAGGTCACTGTTTTGTAACTATATGGGCAAGTATACCCTTATATGTGTTCTTGGAGAGATCGAATAGACTAATATCTTCAGCACAGAACTCTGATATTATATCAGCATATTAATATTAACGATATTCCTTATTATATTATTATTATTATAATAATTTATTTATTCATAACTTCGGAATACATTTTTATATAATCTCTGTCTCTTGAATTAGATAAAAATAACCTGTGTCTCAAGAGACAGTGTCTCCCCAATTTACACAAAACATTTATTTTACAGTACAGAATTAAAATTAGGTATCCAGGTATTATAGTTAGATTTTGTTTGAACTTAGATGACCTTCTAATAAATTAAAGTTTATCATGATTTTTTTTATTTAACTTTTAACTTTAGCGACAGATTCAGTGTTACTGTTATGAATCAACCTTGAAATATGGCTTTTATGTAAATCAAGATTAAAATCATTTTCACGTCCTTGAACCAAACTTGATATATTGTATTGCGTGTGCTTTGACTCATTACTAAGTTCGATATTGTATTCTCGTAAATGTCAAGTTTTGATGATTAACTTTGAAGACCAGTATATACATATACAGATATTCTACTAGCAATTCGGTGCCTTAATTATGTGTACCGCATTATATTTAGCGATTGGGTAAATTTGACTTATACGTTGCAGTAGGTACTTATTATATGCTTAGTTAGAGGTTTAGTTTTGTTTAGTGTGTTGAATTTATATTGTACTATAAAGCGAAGTGATGCGTGACGTTAGGCCGGCACGCCATGCGCTACCCGCTGGTAGCCGAGCTGATTGTTATCGTACTAACATAATTTATGCTGCGTTAGAGATGATTTTGCATGTGAATCATTTTTGATTAAAACTTTCAACGTACTTATTGTTTATCAGTCTCAAAACTAGTGAATCAATAATCGACTGAATACTCTCTCTCTCAGAGTGAGTACTCCTTATTCTACTACACTATCTAAAGTAAGGTTCAGCAGACTCATGTTTCCAATATTTCTATCTCTCAAATATCCAGGATATGTTTACTGTACCGTTTACGAGATGTGAAAAATTATTACTATAAAGTAAATACTTCAGAAGTACTTCCTTATGAAAACTAGGTGTCTAGTAGGCGTGAAATTGAGGTTATGCTTACTATCTATGTCTAAAGCTATTTTGTTGTCTTAACCACAAAAACATAATCATGCTACTAATCTTCTTTAAGGTTTATTTATATTATAATATTTGTTTTTAATACTTCATAACATCCCTGATTTCAATTTATATCCATGAGAAAGAAAGCGGCTGTGACACATAACTGGCTTGCAAGGCTTTATTTTAAAATATAAATCTTAAATAAAATATTACTTCAATTTTTTAAATTATCATAGTAATCTACTATCTCTGTAAGAATAAAAATATTTAAGTACAATAGAGTATAGCCGATATAATGATGACAATACCAGCCAGTCCAGCCACAGCAAACATAACTGAACAAGTGTTTCGTAATATAGGTATTCCGTTGGGAAATACACATTACAAGGACGCAATATTTCCTTGTTGAACCTTCACCTTGGACTCAATGAATCACTCTGAATTATCTCGCAGGAGTAATGCGGGCAGATAAAACATTATACGTGTTTGAAAAAACCCAAGTTTTTTATTAATACAGATTAGACAGTAACGTACGTTCATGGCATTATAGTCAATATCTGGTTGACCGAGCTTCGCTCGGAATATTTTTGTTGTATTTTTGTCGAATTTATTTAGATATATATTAATAAAAAATAAAAATTAAATAATGAAAAAAAATATAAAAAATTACAAAAAGAGAATAATAATAACACCGAGATTCGATCCGACGCTGTTTGAATGCCAAAACAAAACAAAAAGAGAACTGCACAACTTCCCAACTGAGCTATCGTAACTCATGACGTTGACAACGAAATTTGAATTCATATTCTTTTAAAATTTAATGTCATTGTATTGTTTTGCTAAAAACACCGACAAAACAACATTTTCTATAAATAAAACCTAGCTAGATCGATTTTTTGGACCCGAAATCTCTAGTATGCCAAGCTTCATCAAAATCGTTGGAGCCGTTTCCGAGATCCTGAATATATATATATATATATATATATATATACATATATGTAAGAATTGCTCGTTTAAAGATATAAGATTAAGTATCCAAATAAACAAGATCAACAAGATTTTTTTTGATAAATTATGAAATTTTTATGTCAAATATATTTAAGTTTTTTTTTCTCGTAATAATTGTGCTCCCACAGAAAACAAACCTGAAAAAGTGAAAACCAAGCATCGAACTGGGGCCGTCAGATTAAGAGACTATTCGATTTTACAACTGATTCTACAACTAAGCTATGTTAATTCTCGAAAGTAGTGCCTATGGCACTATGCCTATGGTATATTTACCTTCATCTTCTAATTATATTTTTTTCACTACCTGAAAACTGTTAAAACCAGCTTTTCTATAAATAAAACCAAGCTGGATTGATTTATTGCTCACGAAACCTTCTGCATACTTTCATGGTATTTGTTGAAACTGTTTTCGAGATTCTGAATCTATAGTAGTACGAGATCCGGCTGCAGAATCACTACGTTCATCGCGTACATAATGAAACTCAGATTCTTACATACATTTATGATTAGGAGAATACATTGATAACAAGCTGCCAGTCGATAAGTGGCCGCAAGTAATTTTAATTAAATTTATGTTAATAAATTTTTGGAACAAAATTTCGTTCACTTGCTTTTTAAAAAAAATATCATCCACATCATAGCAATGTATGTAAAGAATTCGAAAATCGATGGGTGCCGTTGCACACTTGGCCGCAACTACTTCGCAGCCAGGTGTAAACAGATAATACTTTGGTGTACTTATACGTTCATGATGTACACACTTGGTGTTTATGTCAAATTAAAGCTATTTTTTTTTCTAAATATGATGATATATCGCTGCCTGTAAACAGATGGCGGCAAATTAAGGCTGCCAGCTGTTAAACATTCAAGGTATTTGAGATAAAGTGAAAGAGACTTAGCGCGCAACGCCACTTGTTAAAAGAGGATGGCGTGTCCCAGCTGTGCGAGTATTTAAAGCCATTGCGATTTGACATTTACTCCAAAATTGTAATTAATATTCTGGAAATAAATGAAAATTAGAAAATATTCTTTATATAATAAAAAATTGTTTATTTAACTCAGATGCAGAATATATTCTTGGGTCAAGAATTTAATCTCTTAACTCTAACATATCACTTTATTCAAAAGGGTTCTCTGGATTCAAGATTAATTCTCTTAAATCAAGTTAAATATCTTATCAGTATGTATTGTATTTGTCGTATTAGAAGGCCGGTATCTTTTGAAATAATATCACAATCAATTCTCATAACCACTTTATTTCACTGACTAATTGATGTAATTGAAAATCACTATTAATAGTCCGATTATTAGTTTTTATAATAAAGACAGCCGTTAGTAAACGTGTGCACCGAGCTACGATCGGCTGACGAATGCACCTTTGACGTTTTTTGATGTGTGACTTAGTTGTTAGCCTCAGATGGCTGTGACAACTTTATCCAGACTGTTGGGTCTCTCAACACGTTTAAAGTTAAGCGACCGATCCCGAGGGCACCCCCTGTGGGGTACGGACCTCAGCTCGGGGGGTCGCTGGCAAAGTGGGCATTCCCATGTTTATGACTTTACCGCGGCACGATTTCAGCGTGGATATTTATTTGTCAGTGCCTCGCATTACACTCGCCCAGACGGAGGCGTACACAACGCCTCCGTCTGGGCGAGTGTAATGCTATCGTCGGGTTCGTCGAGGATTAGCCGCGGTTGTTTTATCGCGGAGATTTTTGAGGGGATGTAAGAAGCCGCCATACCACTAGTGGCTTCAGGTGTGTCACGGCAGAGTAGAAGAAGCGGCGGGAGCACTGTTTCATGTATTGCCTGATGGTCGGCAAGCAATGTGGATCTTCACATAGATCTACTATGTGAAGATCCACATTGCGCATGAACCACGGTGCTCCCGTCGCTCGGCGCATGAACCTATTCTGTAATGTTTGTGAACTATGTAGTCTGTATGGCTTCGCTTGTGTAAACACTACACTGGCATACGTCATGATTGGACGTATACAAGCGGTGTATAATCTAACTTTATTACGAAGAGATAGCTTGGACTTGGCGTGAACCAAGCTGTGTAACCATCTTGACACTGAGCCGCGGACTCACCTTATGTGAGGTCCGAAGGTCAATCATCTGTCAAAGGTCACACCCAGATATTTGACCTCCCTTGTCCAGGGTATGGGTTGGTCGAACACCTTAATCTGTGGGGCCCCTTCGACTAGAAAACTTTGCCTTTTAGACTGTTTTCGTGGTGGGGAGACTGATAACGTCATATAACCCAAATACTGTTTATTTACCGATACCAACGATCGCGCCATTATAATCATTATTTAATGATTTTTTTTAACGTTCTCTTTCATTTGTTTATTTTAAGTACAATATTGATATATTTTTTAACTAATACTTAATGTCAAATTAATAACTGTATTAACGAACTGTAATAAAAACTAATATTTTTTTTTCAAATATTATATACGCTGTATCTTTTCTGTTAAAAAAGTAATAAATAACCATAATTCTATTCTTCATGAATACACTTTTTTCATTTTTACCTGATCAATAAACAATTTTTTATTATATAATGAATGTTTTCTTATTTTAATTTTTTCCAGAATATTAATTTCAATTTTGGAGTAAATGTCAAATCGCAATGGCTTTAAATACTCGCACAGCTGGCACACGCCATCCTCTTTTTACAAGTGGCGTTGCGCGCTAAGTCTCTTTCACTTTATCTCAAATACCTTGAATTTTTAACAGCTGGCAGCCCTAATTTGCGGCCATTTGTTTACAGAAAGCGATATATAATCATATATAAAAAAAATAACTTTAATTTGATATAAAAACCAAGTGTGTACATCATGAACGTATAAATACACCAAAATATTACCTGTTTACACCTGGCTGCGAAGTAGTTGCGGCCAAGTGTGGAACGGCACCCATCGATTTTCGAATTCTTTACATACATTGTTATGATGTGGATGATATTTTATTTAAAAGCAAGTGAACGAAATTTTGTTCCGAAAATTTATTTACAAAAATTTAGTTAAAATTACTTGCGGCCACTTATTGACTGGCAGCCTGTTATCAATGTATTCGCCTAATCATAAATGTATGTAAGAATCTGAGTTTGATTATGTACGCGATGAACATAGTGATTCTGCAGCCGGATCTTAGTCCATAGAAATAAATAAAATGCCTCGTTTAAGCATATTAAATAATATTACTTTCAGAAATATTTAAGTGAAAATGCCAGTTTGGGTTAAATCCTCTTAAACACATGTATAGAGAATTTTAATTTTGCATACCTATATATATACATGTAGACTAGCTGCTGCCCGCGACTTCATCCGCGTGGAATAGTTACTTTGGGCCAACGCTAACTTAAACCCGCGAATTTGTTTACGTAGAAGGTGAAAATAATTTTAAATAATACGATTTTGTCATATATGGTAATTTTTGCGAAACTAACCGTTTACGTAGCGCACGCAACGGCGGCTCTCACAAGGAAAAACCCGATTTTTACCACTCTTCATTTCTGCTCCGCTCCTATTAGTCTTAGCGTGATGATATATAGCCTGTAGCCTTCCTTGATAAATAGGCTATCTAACACTGAAAAAATTATTCAAATCGGACTAGTAGTTTCTGAGATAAGCGCATTCAAACAAACAAACTCTTCAGCTTTATATATTAGAATAGAGTATAGATAAGAGTAGATGAGTTCCTCGCGGTATTTTTACAAACAATTTTTTATCTATTTCATCATCTAACTCATAATACTGCCCATTATTGGGCTCAAGGCTCCACCACAAAAGGAGAAAAACTAACTTTATCATTTTAGTGAGATGGATTGATATACGATTTAATTCAAAGTATTTCTGCTCTTTCATAAATATTATGTACATATAATATTCCCTTTATCATTTTTACGGTAACCCACGATTAAAATTAATAAATAGTGTTTTTGCTCCGTCACCACACAGATAACAAAATGATAAATGATCAAAAATGGTCGCTATATTTAATATGACACCAACTATACATAGATGATTTCCATGCCAAACTCAAGTTAGATTTCTATTACATTTCTAACTACTTAATAGGCTTAATTTAATATTAACTTCAATACACCAATATATTGCTTAAAGCCTATAAACCTACGCCTAAAATTACTGTCTTAGTGAAGGCAGAGGTAGCCCAGGCTCTATCAAAGGTTGTGGAGAGAGTTTACGTCGGATAATCGCGGCCAATGTCACACTTCTGGTACCTGGACTCACTGACTGGAATTCGTGTGGAACATAGCAACCCCTAAAAGAAAATGAAATATGGAATTCTATCCGTACCAATCGTTTTAAAGGTACAACAATTTAGGCAATTGAAATTAACAACAAGGAAAGGAACGAGAACATTTCAATTGATTTGACGCATGACGAGTTACGTGACCCCATAGTAATCTGTCATCAGGTTTGGGCATTATGCAATCTAAATGTAGCGCGGCACACAATAATTGATTCAATTACTCGTAACTAGTATTAGGATTCTTAGGAATCTTTCTTTAGGAATCAATTATGATTAAAACTTTTCCAATCAGCTGAATTTTAGATGTAGGTAAGGTGATTATATTTCTTAAAATTATCATTTTGACTTTTACCATAAGATTTCCTACACACTTGAACACTTCTGCGTGTCAAGTAAATTTACTATATTTTAGTAATTTCTGTGAAATTATTGGCAGTAAACATCCGTTGTGTCTACCTTCCACTTCACGGAGTGAAACCGCCTACTTACCTCACGCAAACGTCAATGCCTAATTTAAAATAAAATTTCTCGTGCCTTCCGTGTAACAAGTTTCCTTTACATCTAAAGTTCAACTGACCCACTAGCCTCAATCGTAAAGGAAAAGGGCCGTCCATGTTGTATAAATTTCCAACTATACAAGTTGATTTTATTATTTTTAGTGTGACCTAGACTGTTTTATGTGGTGAACTTAATAAGAACTTTCTTAGAGCAAAATACTATCGTAAATATTACATATTTGTTAGTTTAGTGAGCAGAAAAATTTAAAAAAATACTTCCCAACAAGACAAAATCTAAGAAATTATTAGAATACTGATTGAATATACGTATATATTATATATATACTAGCAGACCCGGCCACGCGTTGCTGTGGCTAATGTTTTTGTTATATTACATTTTATTAAACTATTTAAGTGGAACTGTAGGAGAACATCTGTCATGGAGGTCGTCATATTTTTTTACAAATAGCATCTATGTAAAAAAGCAAGTTTTAATCGTATATGACACGTTTGTAGGTTTGACATAGCAGCGCCATCTATTAATTAATTACTCAATCCATTCAACAGATATCGCCATCTGTTAAAATCGTTTGGAGTTAACAGATACATACAGAGTAGACAAATAATTTGCAATAAAATAATATAGCGACTATAAATTAAGGTGTAAGCTATCCTATCTTTCAAGTTGGATCAAACTGCACACGGTGTGCAAATTTAATTAAAATCGGTTAAGTAGTTTATGAGTCCATCGCGGAAAAACAACGCGACACGTAATTTATATATATTAAGATATATATATATATATTAATCCCTTAGTCGTCATAAACATATAATACTTATTAACTATCCGTGTGGTGACGGAATAAGAAAACAATTCACCACTCTCTATCTTGTCTGTGGATGTCGTAAAAGACGACTAAGGGATGTAATATGCAAATAACATCTATGCAAGAGAAGGAAAACTCGAAATAAGACCCTACACCAACCTGTTTGACCAGCATGGTATAGTAAGGTCAATTACCCTCCCATTATGAAGGAGGCTCGAGCCCAACAGTGGAACGTATATGAGCCGAGATGATGAGATGATGATAACTTATATGAAAGAGAAGGAAACCTCGAAATAAAACCCTATACTAACACGTCTGACCAGCATGGTTATAGTAGGTTAATTTCCTTCGAACGAAGTATCTGGGATTTGGCTTCGACTAAAATAATTTCGTATGTTTATGCGATTGTCAAGTTTTTTCGCCTGTGATATTTCATCGATTCGGTTTTGTCATTTTTAACGACAGAGTCGTAATACATTGGGCTTGAAAACGTAAAAATTATTCAAATTCAAATCATTCATTATGCATAAACCCTGAGAGGGCACTTACATATTGTCAATATCGACAAAATTAAATCAATTTATCCAATAAATTAAACTACCACCAGACTAAGGTAAGCGCTTCTGAGAAGATCTGGCGAGAAACTCAGCGGGCTTGTCTATTATTTTATATATTTTTTTCTTATTAGATATAAAATTGTGTACAATATGTCTTGTAAGTACTAGGTCCAGTGTGGTGCCCTTCGAACCACAAGATATGTAATATAATTCAAACAATTATGACTGGACCAAATCCTACAAGCGGCACCCGATCACGAGTTAACTACTAGAGCAGCCATCACTCCCCTCAACCACTATGGATGGAAGGGTGAGACCCGCTCCACGCAGCTACCGCAAGTAGATCCTTCAGTGAACATGACCAACACCATATGTTACAAACAGTAAAAATACAAAAATTCATCAGGCAAAACACGCCACGCTTTATATTAACGGCGTAGGCGCGAATACTTACGCCTCATGCCGCCCTAGCCGAGGCCGCGGGTGACGTGATCGGGGAATTAGTCCATCACCCGCCGAGAGGCCGACCGCGTGAGGAAAGACCGACGTCCTTCCCGAGGAGGGGGGGACGTCGGTCGATGGGAAGATACCCCAAATAGGGGGTATTCCGTCGGGCCGACCACTGATGACAAGTAACCCTGCTCCGGTGGTCGGTCCGACGATGAAGGCACGTCGCCTCGCACGTGGGTGGGTTGCGGGTGAGCGTGCTTACGCCCCTCTGTCGCCCCGGACGGAGTGGTGCGAGGAGCGCACCGACCGCAACACAACCCAAAAAAAACGCTTTAAATTAACAGTTATAAAAAACAGTTTATTTAAAATAACAAGAAAATTGCTGAACGAGGAGTTGCTCACAACTAATCATATCATTCATTCATCCATGTAGCAGCCTACAGACGTCCACTGCTGGACATAGGCCTCCCCAAGAGAATGCCACTCGAAACGGTCCTGCGCCACTTGCATCCAACGGTTCCCTGCGACTTTGAGAATGTCGTCAGTCCACCTAGTAGGGAGTCGTCCTACGCTGCGTCGTCCGATTCGTGGTCCTCAAGAACCTTTCTTCCCCAACGGTTGTCGGTTCGACGAGCGATGTGGTCTGCCCATGCCCAACGTGCTAATTCTGCGGGCTATGTCGGTTACACCCGTTCTTCTACGGATTTCCGTGTTCCGGATTTTATTACGTAGAGAACGCCCTCGAGCATAGCCCTCTCCATAGCACGCTGAGCGACTTTGAGCTTTTTTATGAGGCCGAAAAAATTCGACTCATATCATATCATCTAGATCAGCTATACTCTAAGTGTGTTCCGCGGAACCCTAGGGTTCCGTGATACCTCTGTCGGGGTTCCGCAAGAATTTAGAAATAAAAAAATCAAAACACCTCTCTCTGGTCGCTCCGCGGCTGTGCGGACTCCGCGGCCGCGCGGAGACAAAACGCTATGAATGTTATTTATTTATTTATTTGTATTTGTATAAGCTTGTGTTACATTAGCTGGTACAATATCTCATAAGTTTGGTCTCAACAATTTTATACTTGTACAACGCGTTCGCTCTAAGTTTGCCGGTCTGTGGAATGCGCGTATCCTCCCCCACGTGACAACAAAACTTATAATGTGTCATAGTTTTACCCAAATATCTAACGTACACAATTTTTATTGTTACAATTAAATAAAAAATTTCGAACGTCATACACTCATACCTATCGCCAGCGGCAAACTTAAAACAAGCGGGTAGTATACTTGTAAGCGCTCAGTCTCTTTGATAAAAGCCGCCTCTGAATTAGACGCTATAGTTGTCAACTAGCGACTTTCGTCTCTAACTTCAAAGGATAAAGTCGATATTGTTTACAACGCTATTTTTAAATTTCTGTTTTTATTTTTGCTTTTTGTTTATCAAAGGTGCCGACTCGAGTATTTTCGAGAATATTTGAGATCGAGTCTAGGACTAAGTATAAAAGCGGCGATCGCGCGTTGGCGTCGTCAGTTGATGATTAGCGTTCGGAGCGATAAGTTACTACCTACTTACAAGCTCGCTAGCGAGAAACTAGTGTTCATTGTTTTACTGCCTGCTGTATTCTGTTGTCTCAGTTTTATACATTTCTTCCCTGTAGGTTCTAAATTTAGTCTCTTATACGCAGTAACGATTGTGCATTATTTAAACCCCACTATCCTGACTTGTAACATTATAAATAAAGAAGAATGGAACGTTGGCTTAAAGGTGTTAAACGTGTTCCAACAACATCTTCTAATGACGCTGAATGTTCAAAAGCAATGCGCGCGGAGAATTTAGCAATCACCGATCCAGAAGATGATGCCACGAGTGCCACGACGTCAAGCTCGACGGTTTCAAAGACGAAAAAAAGGAAGTATGATGAATCTTATATCAGTTTCGGATTTGTTGATTCCAACGGCTCACCTCTCTGCATGCTCTGTAGTAAACTGCTTCCTAATAGTTCCATGGCACCTGCCAAATTGCGTCGACATTTAGAAACCGTACACCCCGAGACTAAAGACAAGAATAAAGAATTTTTTGTTCGCAAAAAAGATCAGTTATTAGAAAGTCAAAAAAATATGATGCATGTAACACAAACTACCAACGAAAAGGCCACGGAGGCATCATACTTAGTTAGCTATCGCATTGCACAAGCAGGTGAAGCGCACACTATCGCTGAGAAATTAATAAAACCATGTGTATTAGACATAACAAAATGTATGCTTGATGAAAAATCTGCAAAGCATCTTTCTACTGTTCCGCTATCAAACGATACTGTTTCACGACGAATCCATGATCTGGCAAGCTACGTCAAACAAGAACTAGTTACACGTCTACAAAATACACGATTCGCTTTGCAAATGGACGAGTCGACTGATGTCGCTGGTTTGGCTATCCTGCTGGTTATTGTGAGATATCCATATAAAAGTTCTTTTGAAGAAGACATGCTTATGTGTTCATCGCTGCTTACAAACACTACCGGGGAAGAAATTTTTAATAAAATAAATATATTTTTTGAAGAACATAATCTCAGTTGGAACAATTGCATTGACATTTGTACAGATGGGGCCAAGGCGATGACAGGTAAAACAGCAGGAGCAGTGTCACGAATGAAAAATAAAGCGCCTAATTGTAGTTCCAGTCATTGTATTCTGCATAGACAAGCACTTGCGATGAAGCAAATGCCGTCTAATCTAAAATTAGTTATGGATGAAGCGCTAAAAATAATTAATTTTATCAAATCACGACCACTACAATCCCGATTGTTCTCATTATTGTGTGAAGATTATGGCAGCAAACATAAAACACTGCTGCTCCATACAGAAGTGCGATGGCTGTCTCGGGGAAAAACTTTAACAAGGCTATTTGAACTTAGAGCCGAGTTACAAATGTTTCGTTCAGCAGATACTTCTTTTAATTTGAAGGACCGTTTGTATGATAAAACTTGGTTGTTCCGATTGTCTTTTATGGCGGATATCTTTCAAAAACTTAACGAATTAAATTTATCGTTGCAAGGTAAACAGACAACAGTGTTTCAGGCCTATAATAAAATAACTGCTTTTAAAAGAAAATTAGATTTTTGGATCATTTGCATTGGTAAGAAAGAAATAGAAAGTTTTACGTTACTCAGTGAGTTTGTTAGCGAAAACGACTCAGAAATGTTTGAAGATAATGTGTTTGAAGAATTGGTCCAATATCTCAGTTCGATGCGCGCATCTTTTGAAAAGTATTTTCCCGAAGAACACAATACAAAAATTAAAGTGAACTCCTGGATTCATAATCCTTTTTTACCCAACTTGGAAAAGCCTGAAAACATGTCAAATGAGATATATGAATCTCTTTTAGAAATGTCATCAGACACAAGTATGGAGTCATTGTTCAAAACGACGCCTCTTAATGATTTTTGGTGCAGAATCCAAGATGAATATGCAATGCTTGGCCAAATGGCTCTGGATATTCTTCTCCCGTTCCCAACTACATATTTGTGCGAAACAGGATTCTCTACCTACGCAGCCACGAAAACAAAATATCGCAATAGACTGGACGCCGAAGCTGATATGAGACTCCAACTTTCTTCCATCAAACCTATATCAAGCAATTGATGAAAAATAAAAAACAGTTTCATACCTCCCACTAGTTAGATTTTTTCTTTTTTAATGTTTTCTATTATTGTCCTTACCAAGTGGTGAAGTAAATAATGATTAGTAACTGATACATTGTACTTTTATTATGCTGATTAATATAGAATACACTTATAAAAATAATTGTTTTATTGTAGGGTTCCATCAAGTATTTTGCTTCCCAAAAGGGTTCCGTCATTTAAAAAGTTTGAGAACCACTGATCTAGATAATCCGAAATTTATAACAACCTGTTTTACAAAGTATAATAATATAATCATAAAACTACCATTCCAAAAAAAAGTTCGCAATCTCCCAATTTTATTACCCTTATTAATGACGTAACTTCTTTATAAAATACTAGCAACCCGCCCTCGCTTCGCTTCGGTTTCAGTCGCCTTACCCGCGTAGTTCCCGTTCCCGTGGGAGTACCGGGATAAAATATAGCCTATGTTACTCCCTGATATTGCAGCTTTTCATTGGCGAAAGAATTTTTGAAATCGGTTTGGTAGTTTAAACGTGAAAGCGTAACAAACAAACAAACTTACTTTCGCATTTATAATATAAGTAAGGATAAGTACGATGTTATCTAACGCAGTTTTTTAATAATAGAACAAGCACAAATAAATTATCGAAATAATTAAATTATTAAGGAAAGGTTATCCAAAATTCGTTTATTCTAAGAATTAATTTATTAACACTAACGTATCAGACTAGTGATGTAACGAATGTCGTATTTTGGACATTGCGGATGCGAATATCTGCTGCTAACATTCGCGAATGCGAATACGAATGCGAATATTCAGTATAAACGTGTGGCAAATGATGTTGACCCTTTAACTTGGAGGAAAGTGAACAAAGAAAGATACGTTCTAAATACTAAAATAATGCCTAAAATAATATACGAAAATAATGCCGAACTACAGGAAGCAGATTCCTGTAGTTCGGCATTATTTTCGACGATCGCGGCTCTGTTGCGCCTGAGGGCCGTGGCGACTGAGGCCGTCACCGGCGCGGGAGTGCTGTTGGCGGTGTCCCTGGACATCGCCAACGCATTCAATAGTCTGCCATTTAGCTGCATCAGGGAGGCGCTCCGGTATCACGGGGTGCCAGCTTACCTGAGGCGGCTAGTGGCATACTATTTGGAGGGGCGCAGCGTCCTCTGCACCAACCGAACAGGGGACGTTGTGCGAACACCTATATCGTGCGGTGTCCCACAGGGGTCGGTTCTCGGACCCACCCTGTGGAACATCGGCTACGACTGGGCGTTGCGGGGGAGCCTCCCGCCCGGGCTGGGCGTGATTTGTTACGCCGACGACACGCTCGTCACAGCCCGTGGTGGGACGCTAGAAGAGGCGGCAAGCCTGGCGACTCTAGGCACCGAAGAGATCGTCAGGCGGATCGAGGCACTGGGGTTGAGGGTCGCCCTGGACAAGACGGAGGCTCTCTTGTTCCATGGGCGCCGTATGAGCCCTCCCATCGGCGCCTCGATCACCGTCCATTCGGTTGACATCAGCATCCGGGCCCATATGAGGTACTTGGGCCTGGTGCTCGACGGGCAATGGTGATTCCGGGAGCATTTCCGCAGGCTCGCCCCACGGCTCGTCGGCGCGGCGTCCGCCCTGTCGTGGCTTATGCCGAACGTGAGCGGACCGAGCGCTACGTGCCGACGGCTGTACGCGGGGGTCATCCAGTCGATGGCCCTGTACGGCGCACCGGTGTGGGCGGGGTCCCTGTCCCACTCAGGGCTCTTCTGTGGCGACCACAGAGGGCCATGGCATTCAGGGCCATACGCGGATACCGCACGGTGGTGACGGAGGCAGCGTGCCTATTGGCCGGGACTCCCCCGTGGGACCTGGAGGTGAAAATGCTCGCCGGCTTGTACCGACGGGTGTTGCGAGTGCGAGCGGAGGGCGGTGTGGTCTCACTAAGGGAGCTCACCGCCTGGCACGTCGACGCCCGCCGGGACGTCATTGCCCGTTGGGCAGTCCAGCTGGAGAGGCCTCGGTTCGGGGTGCGAACCGTGGAGGCCTTCCGGCCGGTGCTGATGCGGTGGTTGGAAAGGCAGCACGGGGTGCTCTCCTTCCGACTAGTGCAGGTATTGACGGGGCACGAGTGCTTCGCCAAGTACCTGCACAAGGTCGTTAGGAGGGAGAGTACACCGTCCTGCCACCACTGCGATTGCGACGAGGACACGGCGTGGCATACGCTCTAGGCCTGCGCCGCTTGGGCAGAGCAGCGCCGTGAACTCGTCGCAATCATCGGTGCCGACCTGACGCTGCCGACTATCGCCAGGGCGATGGTTGGCAGCGTCAGGAATTGGAACGCGG
This sequence comes from Lymantria dispar, assembly GCA_032191425.1. Lineage (NCBI taxonomy): Eukaryota > Metazoa > Arthropoda > Insecta > Lepidoptera > Erebidae > Lymantria > Lymantria dispar. The sequence continues at coordinate 17,029,869 of CM063459.1, forward strand.
TCGCAGCCTTCTGCGAGATAGTGATCTATAGTGATCCGCCGGCGACTGGGGCGGCGTAGGCGCGAGTATTTGCGCCTCATGCCTCCCTAGCCGAGGCCGTGGGTGACGTGACCGGGGATTAGTCCGTCACCCGCCGAGAGACCGACTGCGTGACGTCGGTCGATGGGAGGGTACCCCAAGTAGGGGGTATTCTGTCGGGCCGGCCACTGATGACAAGTAACCCTGCTCCGGTGGTCGGCCTAACGACGAAGGCAACGTGCATCGTGGGTGGGTTGTGGGTGTGTGTGCTTACGCCTCTCTGTCGCCCCGGACGGAGTGGTGCGAGGAGCGCGCCGACCGCAACCCACCCCTAAAAAAAAAAAGTTCGGCATTATTTAGTTACACCACCAACGAGTGTCCCCAGCGAGCGCATATTTAGTGGTGCTGGACTTATTTACACGCCACATCGAAACAGACTTGAAGCAGACAAGGCATCAAAACTACTATTTTAAAGTTTAATATTCCCCTACTGAAGTTCAATTATTAATATGAAAAATATATATAATTAACTGTTATTTTTTTAAGGGAGAGAAGTATTTTTGTTTGAGAATCTATTTTTTTATTTGTTTAGAGTTAGACTATTTAATGGTCTATTGTAGAAGAATATAATTTTTGTTTGATAATTTAAATATTAAAAATATATCTAAAGACTGAGAAAAGTTTAATAGAAGAATTTAATTTTATTAGTTTCAATTGCATTAAAATTTTGTGTCACAAGTTCTAATAACAATTAAACTTTTTATCTTTATTAAAGTAAAAGACTTAATTTTATTCTTGTTTGCTTAAAGTGTTAACTGTTAACTCTTATGTAAAATGATTATATTTATAATATAAATACTGTAAACTATATAATATAGATATACTATAAACACTTTGTGATTATGATGACAGCAACTCATATTAAGCTTATATTTGATTTTAATTATAGTAAAAAATCATAGAAGATTATTTTTTTTTGTTTCCATTGCATTTAGGCCATTTACTATATATAGTATACAAAACTATAGTTTTGTTTGTTAAATTCTTATGACAATTTGATTGTTAGGCTTCATTGCCCAAAGTTAAATAAATATTAATTGTAGAAGTATTTGTAGATTATTATTTTTAGTTTTGTTCAAGAAGATAATTATAACATTAAACTTTGGTAAAAATTCATAGAAGATTATTTTTGTTTGATTACATTGCCATTTAGTATATAGTTTTGTTTTTTAATTTGTTATAAGTTTGATTGTTAAGTTTTATTGCCTAAAGTTAAATAAATAAATGATACCAATTGATAAAGTGAAGACCGATAATGTGATTACGAGGTTAAGTTATGCATTGTTGCATTAAAAACTTAAGAAATTAATGGAATTGGATTTTCTTCTATTAACCAACTATTATTACCTACTTAAAAAAATTATACACGTAAAAATATTCGCAAAAACATTCGCAATAATTTCGCGAATGCGAATATGCAAAAAACATGCGAATATTCGCGAATGCGAATGCGAATATTCGTTACATCACTATATCAGACTGACTTTCTGATTACACATCCCTATACCTACTGCAATGGGTCATTCTTCAAGAAAGGTTATCATGATTTAGTCAAGAGTATTATATTCCACAATACTATTACGCTAATAAAGCAATTATGATTACATTATTTTAAGTTTATAAGGAAAGATGTAGGTACATACTGCATAGATGAATTGGTTAACATACCGACCTACAATTCAAATTTTTGTTCTGAGTCTGGATGTAATTTGTGTCCGTAAAGTTATGTTTGTAAATTTGCTTAATGAAGGATTGTGTCTTATTAAAAAAGAAAAGATAGAAAGATATAGATAAAAAGACTAACAGAGGGTTATATCCAAAAATAGATATAAATTATACTCGTTCCAACCATTTATTTTACTTTTGGCAGGTCGAATTCTGATCAATTAGTGTTGTACCAATGTATTACGGATACTATGTTTTGTAATAATCGATTTTAGTCAGGAAGAACTTTTAATCGATTTAACACGGATATTTTATTTTTGCTTAAATACATATTTCATATTATTTAAAAACTTCACTTCTGTAAATATTTATTCACACATTAATTTTTGCATACCCACTAATTCAGTCCTCCCAAAATATTTTACTTTGTACTTTGCAAAATAAAAAATAACTACTTTATGAAGCATTTTTCCATTAAGCGGGGTCCGCTGCTCCAAACTTTACTTAGAGACAATGGCGCCCTCGTCTGCGGTAGTAAATCACTCATTTTCTCATCCAGCCTACCCTTTTTTTTAAGCCGAATTGGCAACACTGAACGGCGCGCCGGCGACGCCATTTTGTTGTGTTGTCTGTCACTCGCAACAAGACTCCCGTGCTAGTCACATTTCTGTTCGCTGAGTGCTCTTTCATATTTTTCATACGCTGTGTTGAGTATTTATATTCCACCGTATTGATTTCATTGTTCTTACTTTGATTGAGTTGAGCGTATCGTTCCTCCCAGTAAGATTTTACTTGCAAAATGCCGAAAGGTATGGTGCTTAAAGGACAATCCAGAGAGTTAGTGCTGCGGCTTTGTGAATTTTTGGAAAAGGAAAGCCGCAATGGCGGATTCCTTATACCAGTAACCCAAGTTAGAGGCCGTGTTGCAGCAGCATTAGGTATTAGTGCTCCAACCGTGGCGAAAATCACTAAAGAAGCCTATGGTAGTAGTGGTATTGAACAGAACAAGCTATCTACGCCTAAGAAAAAACGTCAGCCCCGTAAAGTGACAGCAATTGACAGTTTTGATACTGATGCTATTCGTCGTCATATATACAATTATTACACAAGCAAAGAGATTCCTACTTTGAAAAAATTAGTAGCGTCTCTACGAAATTGTGGCTTGTTTCGTGGTCAAAAATCTTCTTTGTCAAAGGTGCTGCACCAAATCGGGTTCTTGTATAAGAAATCCGACAAAAGAAAAATTTTAATGGAACGTCGTGATATAGCCTTGTCTCGCTGTGAATTTTTAAGACAAGCGAAGAAAATAGAAGACTGGTCGAATGTCGTTTTCACAGATGAAACTTGGCTCAATGCCAATCATTCCATACCAAAAGGTTGGACTGACGATACTGCTGCTTCTACTTCTGCAGTGCCAATGGGGAAAGGTGAACGCCTCATCATTTGCCATGCGGGAACTACAAAGGGATTTGTACCAGACGCTCTGTTAGTGTTCAAATTAAAAAAAACAGGAGACTATCATGAGGAGATGAATGCGGACGTATATGAAAAGTGGTTCAGAGAAATGCTTACATCACTTGAAGAGCCATCAACAATATTTATTGATAATGCACCCTATCACTCTCGCCAAATTAATAAAATGCCAACACAGGCCAACAAAAAACACGAGATTATAAACTGGCTTCGTGATAATGGGGAAGATGTGGACGAATCCCTACTAAAAGTAGAATTACTTAAAATATTAAAAAGTAAAAAGCAGCCAAAACGATATGTCATCGACGAAATGGCAGCAGAATATGGGCATGTTGTAATCAGAATTCCTCCGTACCACTGTCAATATAATCCAATTGAAATGATCTGGGCACAAGTCAAAGGACACGCCGCAAGAAACAATACAACTCCTCCTTTCACAGCAAATAAAATGCTTGAACTTTTAAAAAACGCATGTGCTAGTGTGACGCCTGAAAACTGGGCGAGTGTCGTCAACAAGACAAAAAATATAATATTCTCTGATTGGGATTGGGAAATTGAATTTGACAACATACCTACACAAGAGTTAATAATAAACACTGCAGATGATTCAAGCGACGATTCGAGTTCGTATGAAGAATCCGACGATTCGTTATAATAAAATAATATTAAAATATTTTGGTTGTTTTATTTCATGTTATAGGTATGATGAGAAGATTTTTATATCTCCCTGATACAATTTTAACGTGTTGTCTATTACAACAATTCAAAACTCAGTTGTCAGCTGACTTAACTGCAAATAAGTGTAATCGATTATTTGCGATTCATTAGTTTGCACCTAATACTTTTGATCCTGTCACTAGATGCGATAGAACGTAACTTTTTTTATAACGGAAATGAATTATCACTTAAATTTTATGAATAGAGCTATTTACGGCATATTAATGTATTTAGTGGGTAATAATTAAGATATATAAATATTATTGGGCAGTTTATATATTTCTCTGTTCACTCGTTTCAAAGTTAATAATTGCGTATAATGAAACAGTTACGTCCTAAAGCATGTGTCAAAAGTAAAATAAATGGTTGGAACGAGTATAGATAATTATATAGGTTCGGTGTTTGCTTATTAATTTCTATAATATTTTACAATCTGTTGTAACTGTTTTTTTTTTTTTTGAGAACAGGCTATGGTGAGGTCACACCTCGCTCGTTCCATCCGGGGCAAAGGAAGGTACCGCACCATGACGGGCCATCGGTACTCTTTCTTGTCATCAGTAGCCTATCCAGCAGATTATGCTTTCTGATATCATATGGACCCAAAGCCTAGGTAGTTTTCACTGTCGCAGCGTCGCCCTTACGCAATCGGCCTTTCCTCGGGTGACGGACTAATACCCGGTTCAATCACTCGCTTGTGTCTTATACCTAACAGTTTGATTTATTTTACGTTTGATCTATGCTGTATAAGCAAATTGTTCACCGGTGAAAGCAGAACGAATAAACTGGTTTTCATCATCATCATTTACGTCCAGTCACAGCTTATTTACGTCTCAAAGCTGAGATCCAGCCTACTCGACAATAATAGTGAAATAAACCTACTATACCACGTTGGTCATACGTGTTGGTATGGAGTTTCATTTCAAGTTTTCCTTCTCTTGCATAGATTATATCCCTTAGTCGGCAAGAAATGGGATGTTATTCTTACTACATACGTCACCACACGGCAAACTGGTTTTCACCTTTATTAGATTATTTAGAAACAAAACTGTTTATAAGCTTATCAATGAATCGTAAAGTAGGCCATGTATCGACCCAGCTCTTCCAACACGTTATTTGTTTTATCCTTTCGTGCGCGAAGTGTCAAGAATTTGACGCGTCCAAGTTTAAGAGTGCTTACTTAAACCACTCAAATATAATGAAAAAGTAATTCATCGTGGAGAAATTACTAACTCTACACATGCTATAGCGCAATTAATATCGATTATATTCATGTATACTATAATTTTGTGTTTCTAAAGAAAATAAAATTATTATGTAGGTATTTAGAAACATTATGTGCTTATTAAAAGAATTTACTTGGGCTAAAGTAATGTCAAGGTTTTCAAGGTATTTCTTGACGCAAATAAAGCGTGCTTATTTTAGATTAAAAAAATTTCAAACACGAATTAGTTATTATATAGTAATTAATTAGTTTTCTTAAATCGCTGTCAACTGTTATTTCTAAAGCTAGAATACTGAAATTCGATATATTTAAATGAATAAAAGTCTATGTTTAGCTCCTCAGCGTAGCAGTATCCTTGGATTTTTCAAAACTAGTATAAATTTTACATATGTACCTATATAAATTACACGTACTATATTTGCTAAGCTATTGAGCTCAGCATAATGCTTAAATTTAAAATTTCATCAATTCTCTGAAACTATAGATGGATACATAATTATTTTTTCATGTCAGATTCTATCACAATAGATTACATTAAAAAAAATCTTTCATCGTCATCATCATCATTGCAGCCCAATACGTCCCACTGTTGGGCTCATACCTCCTCCACATTGAGAGGGAATTTGACCTACTATACCATGCTGATCAGACATATTGGTATAGGGTCATTAATATTGGGGTATTAATATTTTATTAAAAAATGAAACAGTTATTAAAGCCTGTTTTACATGTATTATTCGAGGTTAAAAGTATCAATTCTGACTATAACTATAACTTTTTATTTTTAAATTCAGTAAAGTGTTGGAGAAAGTAACCCAGCTATACTACCAATGTTTTCCGATTGCTGCCTATAAAATTAAGCTGTTTTAAGTCACGATATGTTCTCATTTATTTGCTAAAAATTTATATTACAAATCACCTGTAAACTACTTTTTTTTCCTTTAACTGAAGGACATCTTAGTAAATCGTTGCAAAAGTAATTATAAAGTGAATTGAGCCAGATTCTTGATATAGACACAAGCATATTATTGTGTATATAATGTAGATGTGTATAATAATGTAGATCACATCTCTTACGACCATTGTTCATTTTACGCGCTTTGTATTACCTAAAACTGTCTGTATATTTAAATATGTATATCAGTGCAGAAGTACAAATATATCTAACGGAATCTTTGAACGTAATTTTGATTGTACACTAGTCATAGATCGACGATTTCCATTATCCCGAACTAGATCAACAGGATATAATGTAAATGATCTTTTATATATCCTACTTCCTGATAGGTTAAGTAACTATGCGAGATTAACAAATAAGAAATTAAAATTTCATTATTAAAATCTAAAAAACACGGCTCTAATACAAACTAAAAAGAAAAAAGAAAGGATCTAAAATTATTTGTCGGCTGTTTTTATCTGTAATTTATTTCTTCTTCAAGTTGGACATTGGTCTTCTTGTAAGGTAAAATGCTAACATCACTTGGAAGTCGCAGTTTGTGACAGTTAAAAATTTCTCAGGCAAATAGTGGTACATATTCCGCTGGCAATACCCTGAGCGGTTTTATATGACTTCCACAGGGAAGTCAGGGATGAGAAAGCATTGCATTCTTAAGCCGTCACGACACTGAATATGCGGTCACTGTTCTGACTTAATATGACAGTGTACACCTGCTGCCTCTTCTTTCGACATGTTCTGGTAGTGCCATACCCTGCTTAAAAAGTCCCAGCCCCCGGAAGAACGTGGAGTCTCATATAATCTGATTTTAACATAATTATAAAAATATTATTAACAAATGTAACCTACATGCTGAACTGAACTTTAGCACGCTAACATAACTTATTTATGGGTTCTGTATTGCTTTCTATGTCACATACATTACCACCCATTGCCACGTGAGAACTCAAAATAGTGAGAATTTGTAATATTTCACTTTTCTTTATTATGCAACATTTTTGATAAATATCTTTACAAAGCCGTCTCATCATCTCTGAGAAATAATTCTTATTCCTCATTTTATAAGCAAATATTGATAATTTATTATTTAGTCTTGAGTGTTAATTTGTTTGACCTGGCCTGTATGATGGGGAATAAATTTCCTGGTGATCGTGGTGATAGTTAATGATCGATTGCGGGGTTCATGAAATAACAAGGTCGTCTTATAAAAACCTATCCTAAATCCCAGAGTCTGGATTCGCTGTATGAGCAGCTCAGACCCATAATTGGCAAGTTATACTGCGTCTTCAAGCATTCTACACCGGCTTATGACCAGTGTATCATCGGTGTAGCGACCAATCTAAGGTGAAGATGACTACACAATGTACAGTCATAGTTGATGTTTCACGGGTTCTATTCCGAAAACGACTTATGATACATCCCTAAACATGGCCTGCACAGGGCTCCCTATCCGGTCCACATAGTGGAACTTGTGGCCTTCCAATTGGTCTGTTACCAAACACACCACCTAGTAACGGAGCCGCCTTTATGATGCAGTGTAATAACAGACTATGGAATCGGTTAGCAATGTCCAAGATACTAACGACCGCCTAACCAATTCCGTAGCATAAAATCACAATCGTTGAACGCCCGCCCGGAAACGAAACTGAGTATCCAATATTTCTTATCTTCGCTGAGATTCCCGTGAAAGCAAGGTATCCAAGATTCTCTAGAACAGCTGTATCCTCCAGCAATATAAGGAAGCCTATAGTCGATGGAAAAAACAAGGTTGCGATCGGTTACCACATAAAATGGTCGGATCTCATATCTACTATATTTAATCAGGAGTCAGTGGTTTTGTTGGTCACTAGGCAGCGCGGTCAAGCTTAATAGGTCAGCGCTCAGTCGCGATAAAGTTTGCCACAATTTGCGACTATAATAGTAACATGTAATACCGTTTCAGAGCCGCTATTAGTATTAACTCGTTTATGATTACTAGTATTACCGCCCTAAAATTGCTCGTGAGTGTCGTAAAAGCCGACTAAGAGTTCTCTATCTAATAAAATTTAGACAACGATTACCATTACTAGGAGCGTTACCGTTAAATATAGGGTGTTGGTAAAATTCGATTAAAATCTTATGCATCAGGTTTTGTTGTTCTTCCACAATATTCTTATTTTTATCGGCACTCAGCTTTCCGTGTAGTGACGGAGTAAGATTACAATTCACCACTATTGCTCGTGAATGTCGTAAAAGACGACTAAGGGACATAATACGCATATAACATCGATACAAGAGAAGGAAAGCTCGAAATAAAACCCTATACCAACCTGTCTGACCAGCAAGATAGAGTAAGGTCAATTGCCCTCCTGTTGTGGGGGAGGCTCGAGCCCAACAGTGGGACGTATATGAGCTGTAATGAAAATGAAATTGTAAAAGAAGAAAGAGAAGACCAAACTTATATGTCAGAATAATGGTAGGAGAGAACTGGAGAGGTAGCTGAAAGGAGATCAACCTACTATACCATCTTGGTGAGATGGTTTGGCATAGGGTTTTATATCGAATTTACCTTCTCTTGCATAGATATTATCTGTATATTACTATATAACCTCTTAAACGTCTTTTACGACACCCACGGGTAAGAGTGGATTAACTGTTTACCTTCACCATATGTCCTGTCCTTCACCATATGGAAAGTTAAGTGTCGATAAAAATGAGAAACATGTGGTTTAGCAACTTTTGTACTTTTTTCATCTTTCTTATGTTTTATTTAATAAGCAACTTTGCTACACCTTTTCTAAATAAAAAATATTTATAATCAAATTTAAAGATTATAACTTAGCTAATCAATAAAAGATAAGAATTTTATGCGCTATTTAATTTCTAGAACTTACCACATTTCAAGTGTTGCATGTTTCTTAGCATCGCTTTCCTAAAACTGCACTTTACACTCGGAAAATGTTTCAAACTTTCGACCGAGCTGTCAATCAACCTTAACCTTCCAAAACGCACCAGCACAAAACAAATGAATATGAAACTTATAGACTACTTATTTGCTTTACAATATTATTGGGCAGTCGATGATATTCGTGCGTATATGTTGAGCCAGACAGCCATATTGGTGTCCATTGTAGTAATTGGTAAATAAACGCTGATGACAAGGACAATTTGTGACACACGTTCGTTGGGGTCGCCATGACTACACAAAGGACGCGCCGACGTTACCATAGTCGCCCTGCCGGCGCGGCGTCTATCGTGCCATACTGTGCAAGGTTATGTTACGAACAACTTATAAGGGAGTCTAAACTCAATTAACTCGATGAATATTGATTCAGTTATTCGATAATACAATTACAAATTATATTCTCATTTTGAATCAAATACTTCTTTTAATATAATTATATTGAATAATGTTCATATATAATGTACTAGCAATCCGCACTCGCTTCGCTTCGGTTTTAGTTGCCTTACCCGCGTAGGTCCCATTCCCATGGGAATACCGGGATAAAATATAGCCTATGTTACTCCCTGATATTATAGCTTTCCATCGGTGAAAGAATTTTTGAAATTGGTTCTGTGGTTTAAGCGTGAAAGCGTAACAAACAAACAAATAAACTTACTTTCGCTTTTATAATATTACTAAGGATAACGGTTTCTGACTAGAGTTATAATTATATATTATGACTAGCAACCCGCCCTCGCTTCGCTTCGGTTTCAGTCACCTTCCCGCACAGTTCCCGTTCCCGTGGAAATACTGGGAAAATAATAGCCTAAGTTACTCTTTATATAGACATTTTACTACCTATTAGTAAAATATTACCAAAATCGGTCCAATTGTTTTGAAAATTATCACAAATAAACAGACAGACAAAAAATTTTTAAACTGGTTTGTAGACATAGGTGTCCTTCAAATAACCGTGTGAGCATGAAAAATTCCATTATTTTGACACTACAAAGATACCCTTCAATTTTATTTATTTGTATAGATAAGAGTAGCTCAGCCCATTGTCCACATAGACGCTAGATATTAAAAGTTCCATAACTTTATCTTGTTCATATTTAACCCCCCCTTTTTTAACACACCCCGCTCGTACCGTTCGACGCAACAGTAGCGCAGTGTACAGGCGGGTGACTGGATCGGGGAATTAGTCTGTCACCCGCCGAGAGGCCGACCGCGTGAGGAAAGACCGACGTCCTCCCCGAGGGGGGGACGTCGGTCGATGGGAGGGTACTCCTCAGGGGGTATTCCGTCGGGCCGACCACTGACGACAAGTAACCCTGCTCCGGTGGTCGGTCCAACGACGAAGGCGACGTAGTGTTACGGGTGGGTTGCGGGTGTGCGTGCTTACACCCCTCTCTCGCCCCGGACGGAGTGGTGCGAGGAGTGCGCTGACCGCAACCCACCCCAAAAAAGAAAAAAAAGTGCAGTAGTAAACAAATTTTTCTTTCTTCTATGAACAGCAAACGCGTCGTCCGTTGCCAGACAGGCCGCGCGCGACCTCATAGCCCTTCGTATTCCCTTCCCTTCGCCATGGAGCCGACCGAACCCTTAACATCCAAGGCCAGCCCGGCGGGTTGCGCTTTCGGGTGCCGTTCCTCTCCGACACCCCTCCTGGGTGCCACACTCACGCGGTGATCCTCTCTGCAGGTGACAGATTATTCCCCGATCAGCAACAAATAAACCTGCCGTATTATTTACTCATTGCCATTTGGGCTAATTGCCGGTACCAATTCCTTGACATCTGTGGTCACCTTGATACCCCAGGTATCATTCTCTTGTCGACGCTTAAATAGCAATGCGCCGGGAAGTCAATTTCACGCTGTCTATTTCTCTATGGATGACACCGCCTCCTGTGCCTTCTGACGCGCCCGTGAGGGAGTGTGTTAGCATTAAGAAATTTCTTCCTAATACGCTCCGTCGCCTCCTTCTGCGAGATAACTGCGTTGCAGTAGGCGACATACATTTACATAATTTTGTTAAAATCGATTAAGTTGTTTCAAAAACTATAAACATGAAAAAACATCATGACACAAGATTTTTATATCTATATACCTAAGGGTAAATATTCAAAAATAATTATTTTCAAATTCAAATATAATTTATTAAATTAAAACAAATATACATTGAAGTATTTATAATGTTACTGTGAGACATCGTCCATTAATATTTCTTTTACATCCAGGTAGGCATTCCGAGGTGACTGATGTAGTGGATGTCTCACCCCCAAATCTGGATTCTAGATTGAGTCTCTCACATGTGATAGTTAATGTTGTTGAATTGACAGCCACCGCTGCAGCGATCGGCCACAGATACCTACAAGGGTAAATCGTACCTAAGCGTTCACATCGACCATTGTACATTACACTACCATCCGTTTCACAAGGATTCTTTTCACAAACAGGAATAGCGGAATCTTGAACGAGAACCAAGTAGTATCCGGCTTCGCAAGGGCCTATTCTGTATGCCGGCCAACATCTATCCGATTTTGGATGATATATGTATCCTGAAATTAAAGATTACAACATTATTTATGGTATTAGTAACAAATTGAGAACCTGCAAAGTGTTAAGGAGCCGTATAGTGAAGTATAGATATAATGTAGGTACCGCCCTTTTTAGACCAAGAATGTCCGAACTGAGCCACTGCAATCCTAGAAATAAAAGTGTATTCAAACTTGGTCCTAGGTACAATTGCATGTAACTTTATCTTACATAATTGCGATCATATCTATTGTTATATATTTTCTATGTGCGCATCACTTTTTAGTGAGTTCTTAACTTCAAATCAGTGCGCTTAATAATTCGTGTAGCTTAAATTGTCTTGGTGTACCGTTCCAGCAATGACATTGAAAGTTTATAAAAAAAAAAGAAAAACGGATGGTAACATTTTTGAAGTGAGACTTCTTTAGAATCGTTGTGATTTCAAACTCGATGAAACGAAAATGTGAGACCATAGAGACACAAACACGTATATGTATAGGATTCAGCCGGCGAGAGAATGAGATAAAGGATAAAGGGTGAAGGATAAAGGATAAAGAAGTTTCACTTCTGACATGCGTACTTTGTACGCACGCTCTTTTTTTTTTATTACGAACCGGCAACCGTTAGCGAAGAAAGTTTCTCCAATGATGTCTACGTGTCCGACTAGCGACGTTGCGTAGGACACAGCGTAACAATATCATAAAGGTTCATTTTCGTGCATTGCTGCCGATTCCAGTCGTGCACGATTGATGACTCTCACAGCAGTGTGCCTACTCTTGAATCTCGATTCCAATCCTAAATCCAATCGCAGCTCGAATTTGAGCAAATTTGGTACTCTTGAAAGCGACACTAGCGCCCGATTGGAATCAAATTAGGTGGAACGTTTCTAAACTAAATGAATTCGACTCTCGTCGATTAAGTCAAATATTTGCTACTCCCGACGTGATTTTGACGTAGTTTAAAATAGTTAATGTTGCACAATTTCAAGAAAGCGTCTTTGTGGTGATCGAGTTCGATAACGTTATTAATTTAAAATAAAAAAAAAATGGCACATTTGGTGAAAATAACAACGACGAACGCGAAAAATTCATTCTCGATTTTGTTCAAGAGTACCAAATATAAGTTTGGTGAGATTGAAATCGAATTCGATTCGAAATTAGAATTAATTTCAAGAGTAGGCCCACAGATGTGACGAAAATCAAAGTACGAAAATGTCAAAGTAGTATAACTGTACAATAATCTGAGTATTAGAATGTTATGTGACTATTGTCGAATCAGCCGCGCGCTTTAGCCACGCGTGATCAAGCGGCCCCGGTTGCGATCGGCCATGATGCACGCAAATGAACATTAACTACGATAACATCGATGCAAGAAAAGTATAACTCCAAATGAACTTATGCCAACATATCTGACCATCATGATATAGTAGGTCAATTTTCCTCCCATAATGAAGCGCACGGAGTTTTTTTTTTCTTTTGTGTTGGGCTGCGGTTGGCGCGCTCCTCGCACCACTCCGTCCGGGGGCGACAAAGGGGCGTAAGCACGCACACCCGCAACCCACCCGAACACCACGTCGCCTTCGTCGTTGGGCCGACCACCGGAACAGGGTTACTTGTCATCAGTGGTCGGCCCGACGGAATACCCCCCTACTTGGGGGTACCCTCTCATCGACCGACGTCCCCCCCCTCGGGGAGGACGTCGGTCTTTCCTCACGCGGTCGGCCTCTCGGCGGGAGACGGACTAACTCCCCGGTTACGTCACCCGCGGCCTCGGCTAGAGCGGCATGACGCGCAGGTAATCGCGCCTGCGCCGCCCCAGTCAAGCGCACGGAGTCTGGGACGTATATCGACGAAGATGACGATGTATTATGCTAACATATAATATGTTTTATTCTATTCTATGCTATTATGTAGAGGAAGAATACAGAAAAAAAAGCCGATCTCATATGAAAATATCATAATAATGATATTTTCTAAATTAGGTACTTACGTTTAATAAATTGATTAGTTCAAACTTTATTCACTACTATACTTTTAATCTACGACTACAGTTCATGAGGTTAATAACCCGGTAACATTTCATTATGTTGTAAATTTGAACCAGATTAATTATGTTTATTATAGCATGGCGTAAGCTTTTACTTAGCTATCAAACTAGGCTGATCAAAGAATAAAAGAGAAAACATTGATTTCGATATGTTTACTCGTACCGCATTGGTAATTATAATGTTGAAAAACTTTTAAAGTAACACACTATCTTCATTAATACTATGTATTAGAGAATAACTACTATTTATTACTAGAAATTTTCTGAGGACGGAGGAAGAATACAATTCATCATTGGCCATGTGTGTCTTAAAAGACGATTAAGGTTGTGGCACATTCATATAAACTCTCCAGTAGAACGACCTAACATTTTTTCAATTTCGATTAATAATAAAAATAATTTCTGTGAGGTGAAGGAGTAAGAATACAATTCACCACTCCCTTTCTTGTCCGTGGGTGACGTAAAAGATGAGTAAGGAATATAATATACATATAACTTCTGTACAACTCCAAAAAAACCCCTATACCAACCAACCCGTCTGACTAACATGGTATAGAAGGTCAATTTCCCTATTATTGTGAAGGAGGCTCAAGCCCTTTAATGGGACATATTTAAGCTGAGATGATGATAATGTACCTTACTTGAGTAAAAGAAATGATGAATTGAGAAATCTAGATGATGAATTGAGTAGGAACAAACTTAAAACAAAATTACTCGATTTTATGAATACTTTGTGTTACCCCCCGTGTGCTAAGTGAATTGTATGTTATCTCTGGCTCCTACAGCACAGTATACAATCGGCGTAGGAACCAGAGATTTCCACATATTTAAGAAATGTTATTATGATAATAAATTAATTGAATGTATGAATGAATAAAGGTATTGAATGTATGAAATGAAATGAATTGAATGTATGGTAATATATGTTTTTTTTTATTAAATCTGCTAACTACTAAATGCATTTTTAAATATTAAATTTAAAAAAGTATTTAAATATATTAAAAGCGTTTTTACCCACCGGCGGCGAATAGAGGGACCAAGCCGATAGTGGTTAAAGCTCCAAAGAGAGGAACTTCCTCAATTAATTATATTATTGTGAATTATTATTCTTACTCCAACACCATACGGAGGAAAACAAAATACATTCTTCCCTCTGACACTGGCGGCCAATCAAGCGTTTCTTGGTCAGAAATTATATAACAAAAAAATACACACGTCTGACGTGTGCAACTTGTGTTTTTTTCCGAATATAATAAAAATAAATCAAAAAATAAATTCATTTCACAGGCAATTCTCAGTATTAGATTCATTATCATTCACGACCATATGTAATGTACCGTATATAATACCGTAAGAACCGACCGTATATAATAAATATATAATGGACCAAATCGAATTTAAGGTGAAAGTGACGTTAATGGCTAAAAAGTTGTGAAGTAGACATTTGTTGTTAGGTAGCCATGTGATGAGACGAGACGAAATTAATATTAAAATACTAAATATGAATAGGGAAAAGATGGATGGAATGTAAACTACGTAGCAGGATATTTGGTATAAGCGAATATAACAACTGTCAGAATTTTTGCCGCAGAAATTTGTATCGCAGATTCCAGATAATTAAAGAAATAAGGGCAAGAGAATAATGTAGTAACATCTCTGAAGTCTGGGAGTGTGCCTGATACAAATCGCTCGCATATTATAATATAATACAGAGAAACCTGGTTAAGTGAGACATCAAGCGATGTCCCACATTTAGAGGTGTTCCACTTACCCAGTGTCTCAGATATCCAAGTATAAATAAATATCTGTCTCATTTACAGAGGTTTCCATTAATAGATGTCAGAATACAGGTATTTCATTTAGAGATGCGATTATTAAATAAAATAACGTTTTATCTAAACATTACACGTAAGTTGTAATCTTTATTAGGAATCAAACAGATATGTTAATAGATAATAAAAATGTAACTAACAAAAATATTCAAGCACATTTTTTTATAAAAACAAAAATGCAAACAAAATGTCATCTCCCCGTGTGGTGACGGAGTAAGAATACAATTTACCACCCCCTCTCTTGCCCGTGGGTATGGTAAAAGACGACTAAGGGATATAATATGCACATAACATTTGTGCAATAGGAGGAAAGCATATCGATGAAACCCTATACTAACATGTCTGACCAGCATGGTATAGTAGGTCAAATTCCCTCCCATTATGGAAAAGGCCCGAGCTGAACAGTGGGACGTATGTGGGCTGCGATGATGATGATGATAATGACGATAAAATCGAAAGAATGAATCTCAGATGCGTTGAAACCTCAGCATGAGTTCCAGTTACGGGGGTGCCCACTTAGCCAGGTCCCACTTAATTAAGCTTCACTGTATTAAAATATTGCCTATTCTAATTTCGTCTGGTCTATAAAAATACTTTTCTTTGTGTCCAATGAGTATCTAGTACCTACAAAGTAAATTAAAAAATATAAGCCCAACTTTCTGAGGGTGTTCCACCAAAATAGGTTTTGGTGATGTCTTTAGTTTCACCGAACCTCATTGTACGCATTCACACTCCCTTCACTTTCTTCACGATAGGCCTAGCAAAGGTCCACCAGCGGCAGCAACACTTACCATCAAGTACATTATTAGCTAGTTTGCCGTATGCAATAAAAAAAAATTTGTTGTTGATATTACCTGGCCTGCAATCACAGATCCAGTCATCTTTTTGATCACCAGGATAGAATAATTCATTCACAGGACACATCGCTGGAATATACACTGGTTGACGATTCTGAAACATGAAAATCTTTTATTAACATAACTAATTAGGGACTGACTATATATGTATGTACGATCAGTCAGTTCTAATATTAACAATTTTCTAACAAACTAGGAAAAAAAGAGACAAAAAGAGAAAACAAACTAGGACTTCGCAATCGGTTGCTTATGCCACTAGAGCAATAAGTCATTGTTATCATGATTATTATCATTCATTTCAGCCCATGTACGCCCCACTGTTGGGCTCGGGCCTATTCCATTATAGGAGGGCAATTAACCTAACACGCTGTTCAGACGTGTTGGCATGGGGTCTTTTTCGAGTTTCCTAGATGTTATATGCATATGCATTCCTTAGTAGTCTTTTACGACATCCACGGGCAAGATAGGAGTGGTGAATTGTATTCTTAGTCCGTTACCACACAGTCATCATCAAATACGTAGTAAATTTCGACCACTGAAGTCAAGGGACTCTGCACCGGTGGTCGGCCCAACGACGAAGGCGACGTGCTATACGGGTGTGCGTGCTTACGTCCCTCTGTCGCCCCGGACGGAGCCAGGCGAGGAGTGCGCCGACCGTAACCCAGCCCCAAAAAAAGAAATATAGTTTAAAAAAAAATACTAAAAAACACGCTTTCAACTAAAAAGTGTAAAATAATTTTAAATATAGGCAGAAAATAATAATGTACGAAATATATTAATCATCATCATCTTGCTCTTATCCCAATTACTTGGGGTCGACGCAATATGTCATCTGTTTTGACATATTGCAAAAAGTTTCGGCAATGACTTTTATGACCGGCCGCCTGCCTGACGTCAACCCTCCTTGGGAATGTAATCGTTGACCCAAATGGTACCAGATGGAGTTGGTCCGGGTCAATCTAGGGCTCTTAGTCGTCTTTTACGACACCCACGAGCAAAGCAAGGGTTGGTAGTATTCGAAGCCGCTACCACACAGCAAAATACGAAATATATTAATATTATTGTGAAATATGCGTGGGGCGCTTTGTGCCACATTTTCGTAAATCGAGCACCCCACGCTTTTATTTTTATATTATATTATTTATTAACTATATTTATTTTTCACTTTAGTGAATAGCCACCGGAATGTAATTAGTATACATATTAGATTTGCCGGTACATCGATGAATGTATACGGCTCAAGAGGCAATTATTACCATAAGAAAGTCTCTACGCGTTTGTGTTATGCCGAGTGCCCGACTAGTTCCATCTCTCATGCAAAGGATGCGGAAAGAAGTTGATGAATCCTAGCGAATCTAATTAGAACAATCTATTTTTTTAAGCGGATTATTGCATCCGACCACTGATGACAAGTAACCCTGCTCCGGTGGTCGGCCCAACGACGAAGGCGACGTGCACGTAGGTGGGTTGCGGGTGTGCGTGCTTACGCCCCTCTGTCGCCCCGGACGGAGTGGTGCGAGGGTGCGAATATTTGAGGTACCCTCCCATCGACCGACGTCGGTCTTTTCTCACGCGCTCGGCCTCTCAGCGGGTGACGGACTAATTCCCCGATCACGTCACCCGCATTATAATGGCCTTAGAAGAAATTCGACTATTATCTTAAATTGACTAGCATTGTATAGTAAACAACGCTAAGCAATTTCCCCTATTGTAGAGGAGGCTCCAGCCCCGCAGTGAAACGTACAAGAGCCTTGCTGATGGTAATGATGAAAAATATAACAGAGTGAAAAATATTCGTTGCTTATGTACACACGTCTTTGGTACGGTTGGTTGGCATACTGTGTTAGACACAAATAGTTCAATATTATGTGTGAAGGATATGTAAACTAACTTACAAGATTCAGAATTTTCAAGCGAATATTATTAGATTTGCTATAATATTTTATTTATTGCAATACCGACATTATTGTATAGTGGAATTTGAAATATGAACTTTGAGTACCTACATGTTTTACATTCTTTCGAACGTTTTCCCCCAAACATGGATTTCTCCATGATGTTTCCTTCATCAATATAGCAACTATAAGTGTCATTTCTATTATTATTCCAATTTTATGGAGAAATAATATGATTCTTTCATATAATTTGAAAGTCTTGATCTCCAAAACCGCCGACCGCCAATTTCGAAATTCTTATCAGTTAACCTATTTATCAAACTATTTTTGATTTCCATCAAAACTTAAATTAACTTAAGAATTTCATTATTTTCTGAATTATCTACGGCTTAGCCATGGACGCGTCATCTATATATATTTCTTGTGTACGTGTGTATGTCACTGAACTTCTCCTAAACGGCTGGACCGATGTTGATGAATTTTTTGTGTGTTCAAGGGGATTCTTGAATGGTTTAGATTCACAATTGGACCTGGTAGGTGGCGCTGTTATCGATTTCAAAGATAATTCCTTTTATTTTATTTGAACAGAATAACGTCTATTGGGTCAGCTAGTAGGTACTTATATAAATAAAAACAGGTACTTTGAAATAGCTCGGTCATCAACGTCATCATATATCAAGCGCGGATCCATGTAAAGGTATCTATTGATCTATAACTTCACACGAGACCATATACCTATATGTTACATACAAACAACTCTATTACAAAATAATGATTCATTAATTAAAAGAAGAAATGTCTTAGGGAAATCCCAAGCCTACGGTAAATATACAAACAAGAAATCACATTAATTATAGTTCATAAAATCAGCATTTCGAAGTAGCAAGGAATCAATCCTCTGAATTCTGTACTTTATATGTAATTAAAGTTGTCCTAAACGGCTGGACCGATTTTGATGATTTTTTTGTGTCTATTCAGGTGTATTCAAGTATGGATTTGATTGACAATTAGCCCCACTAGATGGTGCTGCGATCGATTTCAAAGCTTTTTTTATTTATACAACATAAAAGCGAATGAACGTTTATTTGTTTTCCCACTTTATATACTAAACTGAGCATCTACGAATTTCTCATACACGTTGTCACGGATACGGAAAAGCTGTAGGCATAGCTAGTAACGTATAAAGTGTAATAATACGACAAATTCTATCGAATATGCTTTTATATAATGTCATATTACATAATGTCGCCTCATAGACGTCCCAATACTCGCCTCGAGCCTCCTCCACAATGGAAGGGAAATTGACCTTACTATACCAGGCTGGTCAGAGGTTGATATAGGGCTTTATTTCAAGTTTCCCTTCTCTTGCATAGATGTTATATACGTATTATATCCCTTAGTCGTCTTTTGCGATATCCACGGGCAAGATAGGAAGTAGTGAATTGTATTTTTATTCCGTCAACACACAGTTATGAGTTATACAAAAATAATGTGTTTTTTTTTCTATAATACAAAAAACGCATCTTGCTTGCACATATTCACCGGTCCTAATTCTTCTTTAGGTATTCAACTGCCGCGCCGAATACATATTTGTATGACATATAAATAATCCAAATAGATAATTAATTGGCTATGAATACTGCCAACCCCTCCTGGGTGTCGTAAAAGACGCTTAATAGCTTCTCATCAAGCTGGACCAACTCCATCTGATGCCGTCCAAGTAGGGTAAACTTTAGGCAAACGGTTGGGTATAAAACCATAGCCAATAAGTTTTGCAATATGTACAAGGTGTACATATGCAGCAACCCAAGTATTTGAAATGAGAGCAGAATTATGATTACAATGATACAAATAATGATTCCTAGCTTTAACTGCAATTTGTCCAGCGAGATCAAAGAGTCGATAACAGTGGTTAGTCCAATGGCAATGGGGTGGAGATACAGTAGGTTATGGGCACACGCCCTTCCATCGCTTCGGACAGATTATCCGGGGTGTGTCCAGACCATAGACTGTCACAATAAAATGTGCAATTTGTGTTCATCAACCATATAAATATAAATAGTGAGGTCTCTTTGAGTCCACTGATGAATTCTTTATTTTGGCGTATTATATATATTTGTATTGATGTGTTTTCCATTTGCAAATAAAACGTCTGGTGGTCTACTGTGGCGGTATGCTGCTGCGATGGAGAAGAGTAATATTAACTATACGTTGCAATCGAACTCCTAACAAAGACACATTCACTATTATGGTGAAGCTTTCTAACACTCCTCAATTCGTCAATCATTTAGCAGCATAAATTCTCGACATGTCAAGTCTAATCATGACATATATTAGTGTAATGGCTGGTTAAGCTTCTGTTTTCCCAGAATTACCTTCTCGTTTTACGTTATGCATTCTGAAAGCCCAAAGTCCGATTATATACCTATTAAACGAAAATACCATCGGGAATATTCAGATATGTACATGCAACTAATTTGTGCAAATAGCTGCAAACCTGTTCCAATTAATTATTCAGCTCTAAAATAAAGCATCCAATTTTTTTTTTATATATTTGCCAAGGAAAAGCCTTGTAAAAACTATTGAAACAGATAATCAAAACCATGAAGAGTTTGGTATGCCACTAATGACCATTTTAAATATAAGTGAACCGCATGAATTATCGAGAAATATAATTCGAATTGAAAATCACAAAATATGAAAATCTCAGAGAAATGCTTGAGAAAATTTGGCGAGTATAGATATATGTATTTATACCAAATTATTTTGGGATATATTACGTCGTCATATTTACACCGCCTACAACACAGGCAAAATTGAAGGTGCATACAAGAATTAACATATTCGTTGACTTAAAGCAGACACAGAGTAAGTATCAACAATGATTATGTGCCGTACAAATCTTAAGTTAACCTGCTAGCCACGATAAATTTAGGTATTTAGTGAGAAAATGCAGGACAGCTAATCCGAGAAGTTCAGCTTGACAATAGATGCAGATCAAGGGTCAACGTTGATAATGTTACATACATTAAAGACATGTGATGATATACTGGTGCTGGTTGTTCGTAACATCTACTTATGATATGGACGTGTGAATGAGATAAGAGTCGTTGGTGTTATTAGCAAAACTTTAAATAAAAATGTATAGATGTTTAGGAATAGCGAAATATGCTCAGAAGAACCCTAAAATTGAAACGAAAACAGACGTGTAGGGTATGTTCTTACATACTCTAGTATTATTTCTTAATAATACTGATATTAAGGATATAAGCATAGAAATAACATTTAATGGGAATGTGTCGATGAAAACTGCTAGAAGTCGACTGCAAGAACAACAAAAAGGCTATCGATGACGATGGTCGGTGGAATTATTATCGACTGGTATTATGATGAATATATTTAAATTTAAATAATTGAAAGAGTATTATTCCATAGTGTTACCATCAATATTTGTCTCCGCAACAAACCAAACATTTAGCCCGTGTATTTTCGATAAGACATTTTTTTAGTTTTTATTCTTATGACACTAATTACAAAAAATGACTATAAGTCCATAAAATATAGCTTGATCTCTGTGACAGATGTCAACGAAAACGATGAAGTAAGTTTGAACGAGCGACATGCTTACAATTTTATTTTGTATCACATAAATTTTCATTCTTTTCGTGCCAGTTTTATTGAAACTGAAGTGCAATATATTGTAAATATAAAAATATTAACATTCATGTCTAAAATGTACCTCTTAAGTACTGCAATACCTAGTAAGCATTTTATAGAAACATGACGCTTACGCACGTACAAGGTTATACTAGGCTGAAAATAAAAAAGAGAGGGGACAGTCGATAGATGTAATTCGATAACCGATCTTTATTAAATTGTTCATAAAAGAAATACACCCAAAATAGTACCTAAATAAACCTTTCAACATTTTTTACTATTACAATAGACAGTTACATTATAAAATACATACATTTAATTAATTAAACATTAAAAAACAAATTTTTATGTCAGAGTAAACGATAATACTATGTACGCATTGTTGTCAATAAACTAAACATGTTCATTCATAAAACAGTCTCAATTGATCAATTGATCTAACGGCTATCCCTATTATGGCAAAAAATTATAAATGTTTTAGCAGGAACGCCCCAATGATGATAACAATAGTGATGCTGACCTTGATTGTATTTCTTTCGAATAATTAAAAAAGTCAAAAACAGATTTTGTTTCATTTAAATTCAAAAGGATTTTCATTGATTGTATTTCAATTATAATAGAATATCACAATTATAAAAATAAAGAGTTTTATCGATAAAAAAACTACGGACTTCATCGGAAGCGTGACAGCACAAGTGACAACTGTCACAGAGATCAAGCTATATTTTATGGACTATAAGTATTTGGAATAGCGTTTGCAGTGAACGATACCTGAAATATAAATGCATGAGCCTAAATTTTAAGTATTTGACTTTATTAAAAGTTTGCTAAATTCGTAGGTATATTATGATGTCTTTGTTACACGCATCGGTTTACCGGATAAATACCGGTTATATCAAATTTGTTGGAAGCAGCTATAGTATATAAAAACATTGTTAAACTTCACGTTTTTAAATAGTTAATTATCAGTAAGTTTATATTACTCAGAAAAGATCATGTTTATGACAAAATAATCATAGGTCTAAATTTAAGCGATTGATTAGAATAATATATGTTTTTTATTAGAATTAATGATAACAAGTCGGGACCTGTGAACCGTCACTGGTTAAGGTCACCACAGTCAATGTAAATAGTAATGACGTACTTATTGGTCAATCAAATAAGATATATTTGCTTTAAAGCATAATCCGTAAAAGTATAGAATTTGACAAAAATAACATTACCTTAGATATTAAAAACTTGTTTTACATCAGAAAATATTCATGTCTGTACTGACAATAATAGCTCTATTTAGTACATGTATATTTATTTCTAAATTCGCAAATAATAATATCCAAAATCTTACATCTTTATTCACTAAATTAACATCCTCCTCGGGCTCAGGAAATCCAATGGATTCTCTTATTGCATTTTTTGCTATCGTTACACTAATTAAAAACCAGCAGACGACGGCATGCCATAAAACGGCCATTCTCAACGTGCAAATATTTTTTCTAAGTTAATCTTGACACTTGTATATCACAGTAATAAAATCCTCGTAATACGAGGATTAGAATATCTCAATAAAATAGTAAATAAATAAACAATAAAACACAACCGCGTAAATACACAGGCAGAGAGCGACTAGTCTTTACTCAGATAGCTTCAACGTTGTTATTTAAATATAATCGGATCGTGGTGTGTACAAATTAAAACAAGTTTTCGCTGATAAAAAAGTTGTGAGAATATAATTTTACAAAGAGCAAATAATTTACAATAAGGAAAAAAATATTAATATCGTATTTTTCTAGTGAAAAGCTTAACTTCTTATCAATGGTTTCACACGCATCATATTTGAATTACATCTTCTTAGTTGAAAGACAAAACTTAGATACTAAACTTAGATGAAAACAAAACTTAGATAGAAGTATTTTCTTCATCATCATCATTTAACTTATCACCGTCCATTGCTGTACATAGACCTTCGTCATGTTTCGCTACAAAGTGCAGTCTTGTGCCTTTGCTATCTCTAACTTTCACCTTTGCTATGTCGCTTACTCTTGTTCTTCTACGGATTCCCGTATTGCGGATTCTATCACGGAGAGAACTCTCGAGCGACTTTGAGCTTAATTATGAGACCTACATTTAGGGACCACGTTTCCTTGCCGTAAGTCTACCTCTTGTCGTAGACCTGTGCTTTCAGATATTCAGGTATGTTGGACGAGAAGATTCTCTTAAGTTTTCCGAATGCTGCCCAGCCGAGTTGGATTCGTCGACTGACCTCTTTCTCGAAATTAGATTTACCTAACTGGACTGTATGTGCAAGGTAAACATAATCTTACCTAACTGGACTGTATGTGCAAGGTAAACATAATCATCAACAACTTCTAGAATCGCGTTGCTAACTAAGACGGATGAAAGGCATTTGACATAACTTTGTCTTTTGCACGTTCATTCGCATACCCATTAGTTGGGATACTCTACTGAGATCGTTGAGCGTGATACCAAATCCTATGGCTTCTACATAACAATGATATCATTGCAATATTTATGTAGTCGCTGTTAGTGTTGATAGGGTCTCTGGTCCTGTCTAACAGCTTAAGAACATCTTCCAGTGCAGTGGTGAGAAGTTTCGGAGAAATGACGTCTCTCTGTCTCATACTTTTCTGCAATTAGATTGGTTTCGTACTATTATCCCGGGTACGGACTGATATTGGGGCGTTCCTATACAAACACTTCAATACTTCGATAGAACAATGGTCGATTTGGCACCGCTGATGGGCCTGCAACACCCCCAAATTTCGATTGAATTTGGATTTCTCACAATCCACAAACGCTATACATAGAGGCCAATTGAACTCCTCAGTCTCTTGATAATCTGCTGAAGCGTAAGCGAAGCGTATGGTACTATAGCCTTTTTGAAAAGCCTACTTATTCAGGTGGCTGGAAATCAGCAAGCTTGTACTTGTAATAAATACAAGATGAGAGTGAATAAGATAAGTTAGCAGCACCGATATTCCAGTCCCGATTATAAATTAGCTATCTTAAATTCAAGAAGAAAATAACCTTTTACTAAATAGCTTGTGTACGTCATTATATTCATCATTATCACAGCCCACATACGTCCCAGTGTTGCCAGTGTTGGGCTCAGACCTCCTCCAGAATGGGAGGGAATTTGTCCCATGATGGACATGTTGATATCCTATATCACCATGGGACAAATTCCCTATAAAACCCTAGTTTTATTTCGAGAGTTCCTTCTCTTGCACAGATGTTATGTGCATATTATATCCCATAGTCGTTTATACGACGTCTTTTCGACATCCACGGGCAAGATAGGGAGTGGTGAATTGTATTCTTACTCCGTCACCACACGGTATTATATTAATCACTCACTATATTAGCCAATATATATATAGCCACTTTTTATTATATAGTGGTGTAATTAAGTACTGGCTCATGAATTTAATAAAATATTAATAGGGGAGTACCTATTCCTTGAGCTTGCTCCGCGGCTTGTCGGCGTACGTTTCTTAGTTCATGTGGAATGTGGCGGACCCAGTGCTACGTGCTGACGGCTGTTTGCAGGGGTGGTCCGGTCAATAGCCCTGTAGGGTGCACTGGTGTGGGCGGAACTCCTTACCGTCCCTGTTAGGACTCTCTTGTGGTAACCACAGAGAGCCATGACGGTCAGCGTCGCACGCTGACACAGAACAGTGGCGACGGAGGCAGTACAGTCGCGGTCAACGAGATGTTCGAGCGTTGCCCTAGTAATGTTTAGCAGCGTCAGGTCGGCACCGATGATTGCGACAAGTTATAGTACTACTCTGCCCAGACCGCATGTACACTACAAGCATGTGCTGTTCTGATTCCTCGTCGCAATCGTAGTAGTGACAGGACGGTGTACTCTCTCTCGTCAAGACAGCGTGCAGGTATTTAACGAAGTAACAGTTCCATCACCACTTGCACTAGTACCTGCCTAAAGGAACCAATAGTCCAAACACGGCCCAGGGAACCGACTTAACGGTGATCAATAGCAGCAAACAGTAGGGCCTCCGTCTTCTCCAGTGCCACTCTCAATCCCAGCGCCTCGATCTACCTGTTGATTTCCACAATATCCCGAGTTGCCAGGCGTGTTGCCTTTTCTAGTGTCTCATCCCAGACTGTAACTTATCATCGGCGTCGTAAATTATGTCCGGCCCGGCGCGGCGGAGAAATTACTTCTCAACGCCCATCAACTATGCAACCTCTCGTCGCGCTCTAGGGTTCTGGGTGATATTTTTATAGGGGTTTTCTTCTCCACGGTCCCAGTGGTTACGATTAAGCCAATACTGTCACTTCTGAACTTAGGCCTCAAAACTAAAGTCTCGATGCAAGAATCAGGATTACGATCTATCGTGGTTGGCAATAATTGCTTGTCCAGTCCTAAAATAAATGATTAACGGGGCTTGTTGAACTTTACGTTCAATACCCTCTACAACTAGAGGGCATGGAGTGGATTTGGAGCATCCCTTAAAATGGGTCGTTTAGTTGGCTCATGCCCAGGGTACACCGACCCGATAGTTAACTAATAGCAGCAATCTGGCACACGTAGAGATTTCCGACGTAGTAGTAACCTACCCCGCAAATGTTTAGCCTATGATTTATTGAATACTGTGTATGATGTTTCCATCATCCAAATGTTGTGATTAAGCTATTTAATATTTTATAAATTGTGTGACCTCTCGTGTTGTTATCTATCCACTAAATAATGTCACCAGTTTTTTTGAGATAGGTTTTCTCATAACAATGTGCTTGAGTGCTGAAAAGGGGTCGGTTAGTAAAAGATTCACTTAAAATAACTCGTCTTAAGAAATTCAACGTCACAAATCACAAAAGACAGTATGTCTCAAAATCCTATCGTTTCTGTATTAACAATGCAAGTCATAAAGACACACTTTGATGTTTGGTGCGTCACGCTCATGGTCATTCAATTTGTGTACCATCCGTCCTGCCGATCTTGCCAATCGACATTGCCATTTCGGAGCAAATAATCGGTCTATTTGTTTGATACTAAAATTTAAATTTAATACAACCCCATAACTTTTGCAATGTATGCGATCGAGAAGCAGTACATATTGCATCGCTACCAAGTAATCTGAATAAGAGCAGGATGATGATGAACGTCGATGTCTTCAAAATTCTTAATAATTGATAAATTTAGTGAAGGTAAAAGAACGCATGTAGGTATAAGTGTTTGAGTTGGAATTAAAGAGTTTTTATTTTAATACTAGCAGCGCCCTGCGGTTTCACCCGCAGTTCCTCTTCCCGTGAGAATATCGGGATAAATTATAGGCTATGTGTTATTCTGATATGTAAGCTATATTATTGTGAAGTTTCATCAAAATCCATTCAGTAATTTTTGAGGGAAAGAGCAACAAACATCTTCACATATTCACATCCTCACATACAAACTTTCACGTTTATAATATTAGTAGGATAGGATCAGATCTTTTTTCCTACAAGTATTATTTTTCTGCTTTGTGTTTTGTATTTTGATTTTGGAATGTTCTTTTCTCTGTTTCATTTGAAAATGTGTCAAGTGTGTTAGAATCTGAATAAAATTATCTTAGAAGTTTTATCAAATTTTTATTTATTCATATTAACCGAATTGCCTATGTCCGAGTAAAGTCTGCGTGTTGGTGGGTCCTTAAGAGTCACCCCACTAACAGTTCACTTGTGGTCTATTGACTCCTCTCTCTACAAAAAAAAATTACATACTTCACTTATCTCATTAATCTTATGTTCATCAAGAATATAGACTTTATCCTTAACAAAAAACTAATAGCCAAATTTACCCTTCTATTGCATAGACCTTCTTTAGAACCATTCTGATTTGAAAGTGAAACTTTCACGATAAAATAAAAAATGCATATGGGTATAGGATCAAGCCAATAAAAAAAAATAAGATAGAACATTACATTGTAATTTTGGAATGAGTAGGAATGGTTGAGAATGGATTGACTGAATTGGGATGAATGGGCTGAATGGGGACGAATGGAATGAGATAAGATGACGTAAAATACTTATCCTCTGGTAGCACTAATAGATGCCAAAATAGCCTGTATACCGTTAGTATCTAATAAAACAGTGCTTATAAAACATAATCATTGCCCACTGGTCTTTGCAATAATGATCCGTAAGTCTCAGTGAGATACTTCTGACGCGGTTGTTTATGAATATCTTGTCAAACTATCACGAATCACATCAATTAGCGCCTTATGTCTCGTATAAAAAAAATTATACATAAGTGTTGCATTAGTATTCACAGTTGAATTGCAAGTCGCACCTCAAAAGCTGCTTCAAAGATTGAAAATCTACTATATGATCTTTAAATGCCAAGACACTGAAGTCACCGTTTTTACCTTTAAATACCAAAGTTTACAAGGTCATGCCAAAGTTCTACAATTAGACAGAATAACATCGTCGCCTCATTTGCCTGTTCTTTCCGAAACTTGGATGAATAATAACACCTAACATCATAGAAATTCCAAATTTTGATATTATTGCTCATTATAAAAGACCACATATTAGGGCAGGCGGAGTAGCGGGTTGTTCTAATATACAAGACGGCCCGTGTTATTAGTCTACAAACGGAAGCTCTATTTGTGGACAACAACTGGAATTCTTGTTAATTCAGGCTTCGATAACGCCGCATAACAACATAACTTCTGGCTCTAATATTGCCGTTCGCTCACCGTTGTTATCTTCAGCATACAGGCAATGCACACTCTATGCTTTCATTCCCCGTGGAGGAGAACTGACACTGTGAGTGATAGATAATTCACTATAAAATGAGAATGAATGCTGTGAATTCTTACCCGATGTTTGCTGATAACTTTAATAGTAAAAACCCTATTATTAACGATTAGATCTAGTTCTAAAAATAACCAAAATCCTGTCAAAAAAAACTTCTAAGATTATTCAATAACATGTAACCTGACCCAGGAATTGAACGTGAGACCATGGATGGTCGTCTGCAGGTATACTTCTGAACCAGCTAAAGAGTTCATTATCATTAATATAGGATTAATTAAAAAAAAATATTTCATTCGTTTTCACGTTGACCAACAATAGATTCCCCAAAGCTCCACTAAAAATATGGATACAGAAACTATGCACAAAATATGTAGGTAACTAGTGGCAAAGCATACGCAGTAGGTACCTACTGTTTCCTCATAATTATGCAGATGAGCCTCATTTAATAACTTGCAAGGTCGCTTAAAATTGTTACCGAAATTGTTACGTTACATAAGTAAAAGTAAACTAACCAAGAACTTTATTATTTCCTATGGATTAGCATATTTAGGTACCAGATGAACAGCAACGAATTTAGAAATAATTAGACACGATACTTGGCGCTCTTGTGTTTATTTACGACTAGCCGTTCCCGCCCGCTTCGCTGGGCGAATTTTAAAAAGAGATAATAGTTTAACATTATTGCAGCGGCCAGCAAAAGAGTTATTGATGGACGAACGTGTGAATTTGGGCCGAGGCGAAACCGAGGCGAGGCACATACACGTAAGTCCATCAATGCCTAATTGTGGCCAAGGCTTGTATAGTACTTTTCTCAAATAATGCGCGGAAATTAAAAAATAAATTAAACTAAGGAAAAGGAAATTAAACTAAGTAGAACTTTTTATTTGAAAATAGATACGAATTACATTTAGGAGTTTTCTTACCGCCTCTTGAATTTCAGGTGACGTTAAAGTAAGTTTATTACGCTCACACACACTTGAACTCATTTTGAAGACATAACTTGAAGTTTGAACCATCATTTTAAGTCAATTACAATTACTTTTCAAAACCAATGACGAACAACGAACATTTTTAACGTGCCAAAGGGTTTATTCGTTTTTTTTCTTCATTATCAAACAATTTTCTTTTTCAAGCCAGTTCGAAATTTAAATAAAACTCTAATAAGTTGCCTTCTTGGTTGCTATGTGTTGGAGTAACAAAACATTCCATTTTTAAAATCCACGATAGATATGAATTTACCTTAGAATAATAACATATAGAAGGTTCACGCATAAAAAGTGAGGCATTTCAATTGGAGCCTAATGGAGCTTAGGCCGGAACCATTCCGTAATGTACAAGTCATTGTACTGCACGTACGTACGCAACTCTTAAAAAATAAATTGATAATTATGACGGTTTGTGCATTCAAATGGTGTCACAACACATTTGAAAAACTTAAAAAGGTTTTTAACATAACTTTTAAAAGTATTTCGATGATTTATGTTAATAAAAACAAAATTTTATTTCATAATTTGTATAGTGGTGTACCTACGTGTGTAATCGTCTGCCCGCCATTAATATTTTTAGATTCAAATTTTGAAAGTTCGAAGTATTGACACTATCCTGAAATACGTTATTATTCTAAGGAATTTACCTACATATTATTTACTAGCAACCCGCCCTCGCTTCGCTTCGGTTTCAGTCGCTTAAACCCGCGTAGTTCCCGTTCCTGTGGGAATATTGGGATAAAATATAGCCTATGTTACTCCCTGATATTATAGCTTTCCATTGGTGAAAGAATTTTTGAAATCGGTTCGGTGGTTTAAGCGTGAAAGCGTTACAAACAAACAAACAAACAAAAATCCTTACTTTCGCATTTATAATATTAGTATGGATTTGGCCGCTAAAACACGACAGATATGGATTTTCCTACCTTTTTTGCTGGCCGCTGCTCACATGTATTCAATTTGGTCAGTACGGCAACTTCGATTTATCTCGAAGAAGGTTGTCAAAATAATGCTCGAATTTCCAAGCATGTTTGAGAAAATTAAATTTTACATATCATTTTTATTTTTTTTTTATTTCTATCTTTATAATTTTTTTTTTTTTGTTTGGATCGCCCTAACGGGCAGGCTAAAGTCTTTTCGACCATACTGCCTGGTCTTACGTAGCTTATTTCTTTACATATTATTTATTTCTTCATATTGTATAAGTTATTAACAGTCATTGTCCGTCAGTAAGTCAAGTCGTTATCATTAATTAGGCGCTGAGAACCTAATTAGATGATTTCTCTGGGAATTTCGGTTGAATATGAAAATACACGTAAACCACTCTTATATCACATTCACCACACTTACATTACATTACAACACCTTAATTATATTATATTACATAAAACATCAGCAAAATTATACAATATAACACTATAAAACACTAAAGAAATGAATATAATACAAGAGCTTAACATGACATTCCCATATTCGCGCCGAAAAACCTCTATCTTTATAACTCTTTCGTTTTTTATTTTAATTTTATTTTTTTTTTTACTGTTGGACACATCATTCATCATCATCGTCATTTCAGCCTATTGCCGTCCACTGCTGGACGTAGGCCTCCCTCATTTTACGCCACAATGTGCGGTCCTGTGCCGCCTGCATCCAACAACGCCCAGCAACTTTCACTAGGTCATCGGTCCACCTAGTGGGGGGGCGTCCTACACTGCGTCGTCCGATACGTAGTCGCCACTCGAGAACCTTTCTTCCCTAGCGGTTGTCGGTTCGTCGAGTGATGTGGCGTGCCCATTGCCACTTCAGCGTGCTAATTCTTCGTGCTATGTCGGTTACAACCGTTCTTCTGCGGATTTCCGTATTCGGGATTCTTTCTCGCTGAGAAATCCCGAGCATAGCCCCCTCCATAGCGCGCTGAGCGACTTTGAGCCTTGTTATGAGGCCTACATTTAGGGACCATGTTTCCGTGCCGTAAGTCATCACTGGTAACACACACTGGTCGTAGACCTGTGTTTCCAGACACTGAGGTATGTTGGACGAGAAGATCTTGTTAAGTTTCCCGAACGCTGCCCAACCGAGTTGGATTCGTCGGCTGATCTCTTTCTCGAAATTGGATCTACCTAACTGGACTGTTTGTCCTAGGTAAACATAGTGATTGACAACTTCGAGAATCACATTGCCAACTAGGACCGATACAGGAATGATATGGGCATTTGACATGACTTTCGTCTTGTCTATATTCATTCGTAAACCGACTAGTTGGGATACCCTGCTGAGATCGTTGAGCATGGTGCCAAGGTCCTCCATGGATTCTGCCATAACGACGATATCGTCTGCAAATCGAAGGTGAGTGATGTATTCGCCGTTAATGTTGATGTCGAGTCCAGTCCAGTCTAAGAGCTTGAAGACATCTTCCAGTGCAGTGGTGAACAGTTTCGGAGAGATGACATCTCCCTGTCTCACGCCTTTCTGCAGCTGGATCGGTTTCGTACTCTTATCCCGGATACGGACTGACATTGTGGCGTTCCTATACAAACACTTCAGCACTTCAATATAGCGATGGTCGATTTGGCACCGCTAAAGGGACTGCAGCACCGCCCAAGTTGCGACTGAATCAAAGGCTTTCTCATAGTCCACAAACGCTAAACACAGGGGTCGATTATACTCCTCGGTCTTTGTATAATCTGCCGAAGCGTGAGGATATGGTCTATGGTGCTATAGCCTTTTCGGAAGCCGGCTTGTTCGGGCGGCTGGAAGTCATCGAGCTTGCGCGTGAGTCGATTGGTAATGACCCTCGAAAACAACTTATAAACATGGCTCAGGAGTGAGATGAGTCTGTAGTTCTTTAAAAGAGCTTTGTCACCCTTCTTGAAGAACAGCACCACCACACTCCTGGTCTACGACTCTGGAACGTCGCCCCCGAGGATAACGGAATTAAATAGCTTCTGTAGGGCTATTAAGACCAGCTTGCCGCCCGCCTTCAGGAGCTCTGCCGTAATTCCGTCATCTCCCGATGCCTTACCGTTACGTAGTTGTTTGAGAGCCATTCTGATCCCATACAAGTAGATGTCCGGGATTTCTTCGGTATAGTGCCGAGTTAGCTTGGATCTGGGATCTTGGACCAAGCCGACAACTGGATTTCGGGATGATTTATATAACTGTCCATAAAACCTTTCGACCTCTCCCAAGATCGCACTTTGGGATGAAATGACAGTGCCGTCATCGGTCTTCAGCTTAGTCATTTGGCTTTGCCCAATAGACAGATCTTGTGCAAACACTTTCGAGCCACGATTCCGCTCTATCGCTTCTTTAATACGGAGCGTATTAAATCGGCGAATATCG
This sequence comes from Lymantria dispar, assembly GCA_032191425.1. NCBI lineage: Eukaryota > Metazoa > Arthropoda > Insecta > Lepidoptera > Erebidae > Lymantria > Lymantria dispar. The sequence goes on from CM063459.1 coordinate 17,062,831, forward strand.
CGACGCACAGACCTGGAGATCTGCCTATTTAGCTGCCTATGTTTGGACCATTCGGCTGAAGACTGCACCGTCGTTTCTTTTCTTCGCTCGTGCGTATACCTATATAACCTTCAGCGAATACCTCTTGGTAATTCTGAGTATAAGGTATGCTACCCTTGTCGACACACTCTCGATCCTCTCCACGTTGTCTACGAGAGACTTACGAACGATTAACCCTATACCACCTTGGGACGGGTGATCGCCCTCCCGGTAGAAGAGCAAGTTTCCAGACTGGAGGATTATCGTGCCCTTGGCCTCTCTTCGCACTTCTGATAATCCTACAATGTCCCAGCGGATTTTGCTCAATTCCTCTTCCAGCTCGATAACCCTCTCGTCAGTCCTGAGTGTCTGAATATTGTGTGTTACCAGGACCAAGGGTCGTTTTTGTTGGTAGCCGGATCGCTGCCGAAGATTACTCGCACCCCCCGCTCCACCACTACTGGGCCCGCCACCAAAATGAGCCCGTAGGGTACCGAAGCCACCGTGACTGGGGGCCATGTTTCATTTTAAGGCATTTTTGAGAGGCGATATTGCCGTAATCGCCACGCTTAGCAGGCGGGTTGGCAATCGCAGTTTACATGTTTTACGTTTGCCAGGAGAGAGCTGCTGCCCACTCTCCTGGTGAACCCTCAGCTGATTTTTACGACTCCCACGGGCAAGTAAGGGGTGGCGACACATGTATTCTCAACCCGTCGCCACACGGGGAACAGTTGGACACATAAATTTAAAATTCTAATATCCACCCCTGCAATCCCTATTGCAAATAGAATTTCGTAAGATCCTATTCGAGATGATTTCTACATGACAAATAAAAGATTCCTACCAAATTTTACCAAAGTTTGGAAATTGAAATTTACCATTCTACCACCCACCCCCGCAATCGTTATTAGCGGCGGGCTGTTATAAAAGCCGCTATTAAATCATTTCTGGGCATTTTCATAAAAATGCACAAGGGCGTTTACAGGCCTATCCCTCTAAAACATTACCTTTTTTAAACAATTAATTCTATTTGAAACTAGCACAAATTTTTACATTAGGTTTATTGTACATTTAAGTAATATTTTATTATATTATTTAAGCCAATTATAGTATAATTTTTCGATTAAAAAATAATATAACAACAGATTGCTATCATTTTATCGTGTCCCTTTTTAGCCAGACGATATTTCAACACTGAATTTACATATTAGTTGTAATAATTTGCTCAGTGCCGTATTTTATTTTTCTAGTAGATAGTGTAGGGTCAATTTATTAAAAAAATATATTAACTAGACGCAAAATAAATAAATTAAATGGAATTTGATTACCGTAGTGCGTTTTTAAAAATCCTGACACGTCAATTTTGTTACCACATTTTCTCCGAAATACTACTCTTTTTGTAGATGTTTTATGTAATAATAACACTATTAGTTAATATATATATTTTTAATAAATTGACCCTACACCATCTACCAGAAAAATAAAATACGGCACAGAGCAAATTATTACAACTAATATGTAAATTCAGTGTTGAAATATCGTCTGGCTACAAAGGGACACGATAAAATGATAGCAATCTGTTGTTATATTATTTTTAATAGAAAAAATATACTATAATTGGCTTAAATAATATTATAAAATATTACTTAAATGTATAATAAACCTAATGTAAAATTTTGTGCTAGTTTCAAATAGAATTAATTGTTTAAAAAGGTAATGTTTTAGAGGGTCAGGCCTGAAAACGCCCTTGTACATTTTTATGAAAATGCCCTTCTGCGTCACATATAAATGACTCTAGCTAAATTTGGAGTATGTAGGAGCTATGGCTTAAAAAATAAAAATTTTCATTGTTAATACCCACCCCCGCAACCCCCTGTGGGGTAAGCTATCGTAAAATTCGTTCATAGACTGTTTCTACATCTCTTCTTCTTCTTCTTTTTTTATCTTGGCAATCAGCTACAAATACGAGCCATTTTTGCCAGTGTCGAGTTATAATTATCTTTTCAAGTTATCAGTTTCTTCATGTCAGTAATGGTCTGTCAGTAAGTCAAAGTGTCGCCCTCAACAGTGTAATGGCCACTGTTAAGGGTATCTTCTGAGAATTTTGGTGGAAACAAAAAGGTATGTATAGCAGTTTTATATCATATTCACTACACCTCAGCAGTTCTGCCGCTATATATAACATAAAATGCCATCAAGATTATTGAATATAACACGTTAAAACACTAAGATATTGAATATCATACAAGAACACCACATAACACTTCCAGATTCTCGCCAAAAATCCATAAAACACCTTCTACATCTCTACAGAAGATTCCTACTAGGGATGTGACTTGGAGGGGAAAATAATCGATTTTTTAAATAATCGATTTTTTGTTCTTTATAATAAATCGATTATAGAATAATCGATAAACTAAAAATAAATAATCGATTATAAAATAATCGATTTTCTCCCATCAGGATTATCAAGGCCTTTTTTTTTAGGAAATGTGTCCTTTATTGTCTAACTAGCTATGATACCCGGTTTCGCTCGGGAGTTGATATGAGATTACGTGGTTGAAATAAAAAAATAAACTATGACGTAAAAAGTAAAAAAAAATATTGAAAACATTTTCTCATTATTTACACTACTTGTTTATAAACATTTTTCATTTTATTGTCCGGGGTATATATATATATATATATAAATTTTTCAAATTTCCTACTCTTGAGCAAGCTACATATAGCTGACCGTGAGAGAAGCAGGATTCTTTGAGGTTGATGCCACAATATTTTAAAGTTTGCCCTTGCGCTTTGTTAATTGTAAAACTAAAAGCTAATTTAATTGGAAACTGCAATCTTTTAAATTGAAATGGCAATTCAGAAGAGATCAGTGGTGTTCTAGGTATAAATACTGTGTGTCCTTTGTTCTTTCCAGAAATAAGTTCAGCTTCAATGATATTATTCGATAGCTGTTTTACGATCATCCTCGTTCCATTACATAGTTTTGGGGAGTTGAGATTTCTGAGTAGTATGATTGGAGATCCAATTTTCAGACGAAGGCAGTGTAATGGCATTCCTGGTACTTGTAAAGAGTTTAGAAATTCAGTAGGGAAGTTGACACTTTCTTCAATGGATACTATCGTGTCGATCGATTTATATATTTTCTCTTCACCAGGTATTTTCTTTAGAATATTAAAATTGATATCGTCAACAATATTATTTTTAGTGGTCAAAATTGCTCTTTGAAATAACCACTCTACGTTGGTATAGTTCTGAATAATATTTGGATAAATTTTGTCGATTAGTTCGTTTTCAGTAGTGGCTATGTTACAGAAATCACTATTGAGTTCAATGAGGCCGGTCATTTGGTCAGTAGGATATGTACCTTCGCCTATTTGTAAAAGTATTTTAGCAAAATGTGCTGTTGTTTCATCTTTTGATAATTCAACTCTCATGTTTTTTGTTAATTGCTTTCAGGATGAATTTGTTTTATAATGAAATGATATCCGTCCTCTCCGTGCAGAAATATTAACGGATATTGAAGAGCATCATATGAACGGCGTGTCTCTGCAATGCGTTGTAGTCCTTTTCTTCTTCGTTGTACAATTATGTCACGGCTTGTATTTTCATTGTCCACAACTACGATGGCGACTTCATCTATCTGAGGTGCATTAAATCTACGTTCGTGTTCTCCACGTGGTCTTTTATCGGCTCGAACTACAATTTTATAGTCATCAGAAATCATGCGGTCTAATGTTGTTTTGAATATGTAAATCAGTTGATTGTATTTGTGTAAGATCCTCTGTACAGCTTGGATTATTTCGCGTCTCAATCCATTAAAATTTGTGCATCATTGATCAATTTCTTGTTCTTCATTTCCGATGAAATATACTTGCAGAAATTTATAGTCTTCGTTAGGGCATTGGTAGTAGCGATCCTATTTTGTGTTAAATTTGCCCTTGAATTGAAAATACATATTCGAATTCATTTCTATTAGTGTTAGTCGACGTAACACCGAAAGAAGTCATTTGAAAGCAGGAGTTGTATGATCTTATATTTTGAAGAAAGTGTTTTGATTCTAGTGTTTCCCTGGTCATGTAATGTAGAAATTCCTGCGGAGGTGCTTCCAGTGGTGGTAATCTAATTTTTCCATTCATGCAACAGAGACCTGATGTTTCTTTACTGAATTTTTTCACGTGGCAAAATTGGCAAATGTTATTCATTTTTCCGATTACAACATATTTATGATTGTAATATTTTTTCGTCGGTTCGTAGTGAATGCTTCCTTTCTTAGATTATCTTTTAAAGTTCTCGATTCTTCAATACTTTTATTTTCTTTTCTTTCTTCGCTTTTTCTGCTTCTCATGGTGCTCATTCTAGTTCGTTGCTTTTGTAAACGTGCTTCGTGCTCTTCTTCCGTTTCATTTCTTCGATATTCTTTTTGTTTCCGCCTTTTCGCTGCAGAACTGGCAAGATCTCCTCCTCTTTTACGTCTAGGCATTGTATTCTGTAAAATATAAATTAAATAATTATTTTATAGACAAATATATTGTTACGTAAATATATGGTACCTACGTTGTGAAAAAGAAAAAATTATTTAACCTCCAAGCGCTCGCGCGATATTTTGTTTACGGCCAAAAGTATATAGAAGGCATCGCTTCAACGTCGCGCGACTGCTTGAAGGTTAAGGAAATTACAATTAAACGAAAAGAAAAAAAAACATTAGAATTAATTAAACACACTATTAAAAATACTCACATTTCATATTTCACAATAAAGGCTCACAGACAACTTTTTTCTTCTTCGCTTCAAAATCGAGAATTAATTAAACACACAAAACACAAAAAGGCTTAGAATAATAACGTATAGAAGGATAGTGTCAATACTTCGAGCTTTCAAAATTTGAATCTAAAAATACTAATGGCGCGCAGACGATTACCCACGTACACACGCGTAATTTCTAAACGAATCAATATTTTTCGTTCATATTTAAAAAAGTATCAATCGACATATGGCGTACATCGACACAAAATATCCAGATAATTTATTGTAAATACTTGTGTGAATAAAAACTGTGAAATGACACATGAAAAATTGGCTACCCTACCTCTAATTAGGTAACATTGTAGTCGTACATAAGAAACAAAAACGAATAAAATTGTATCCCTTACAAGTAGCTTTCAGTGAAATATTTTATTCTAGAACTACTTTATTTTGTTTTATTCTTCTTAATTATTGGTGTGGTGACCGAGTAAAAATACAATTCAGCCACCACCCCCCATGGGTGTCGTAAAAGGCTACTAAGGAATTTAATATGCACAACATCTATGCAAGAGAAGGAAAACTTGAAATACAACCCTATACAGCTATACCCTATAACACGTTTGACCAGCGTGGTATAGTGGGTCAATTTCCCTCCCTTTGTAGATGAGGCTCGGACCCAACAGTGGGACATATATGAGCTATGATGATGATGATGGGCATCACACTGGAGCTAGTTCTTACAAAACATGTACCCAATTGTATATCTAGCAAGAAAAAAAATTAAAAATAATAGACCAGCCCGCTGTGTTTCTTGCCGGATCTTGTCAGTAGCGGTCGCGTTCCGATCCGGTGGTAGTATATTTTTTTGGAAATTGTAAACCTGACAATATGTAAGTGTCCTCTCGGGATGTATGCATAATAAATAATTTGAATTTGATGAGACCATATGTTATGTATGCCACTATTGGGCATCATAGGCTTCCTCCTCATGGGAATGAAAATGTCTACTCCCTCGCCAGACGTGTTGCCATACTTACGGTTTTGTATCTGTTGTGTTGCATTTTACTTTTTCTTGCAGTAATTTCAAATGCTTGCTGCTGCATCCATCAGATTTGGCAAATGTTGCCTAAATTATTTACATAGGTGCCTATGTCAGTAACATTAAAAGCCATTAGTGCAACAGATTCTCGATAGCTTAATTTCCACCTGAGATCATCTTCTCTTTGGATACTTCAGTTAATTTAATTAATTATTAATTAGTTTTATTTTAATGAAACCTATTAATCTTTAAAATTAAATAGCTTAAAAACTAAATACATGTTCAACGTAACGTAACACATTTGCGTAAAACGAATTCACAAGTGTTTACGTCAACTGAGATTTTTATGTAAGTGAAATGTCAAAATGGGAGTGAAAACTTAAAGAAAACAATGTAAAATTATCGTATTTTATATTGTAAGAATGAAAAGAATCTGCGTAATGACCCTTTAAAATAAGCTTCGAAATGTTTACTAAGAAATCACACCAAGATGTTAAAAAATCGTCGGTTAAAATACAAGACTCTAAAAAAGATTCTGCAACCCGTCTAAAACATTTAAAAATTGTTTTAGGTGAGTAAATATACTTTTTATTTCTTTATAAACGATTATATCGTAGCTAAAGGGATTGATAACCGCGCAATAGATTTGGCGTAACATCCACACTTATCACATTCCGTACATGCTAATTAGTCGAGAATAACTGTAGTTGATGCGCCTCAACTTGAACTGTTTATAGTGATGAGGAAGTGCTATTTATTAAAGTTTCTCTTTAATTTTATTGTAATTAAAAATAATTGAACAATGTTCTAGTATTAGTTAATATTGTTTTATAATTTCTATAAAACCAAGCTCTTATATGATTAAATTTCTCATTTAAACGATTTCTAGGTTACTGGCTTCAAAATGATACTAAATTTTTCATCAGTGAAACATTAAAAAAATGACCTATTTTAATTACCCAAACCTATAGCATGATTTTTTTATTATCATATATTCTGTTACATGTCTTGTAAACTCTCAAGTCTGTAACTAATCATAATTTGCGTAGTAGAGAAAGCCATGATTCCAATGAGATATTAAACATTACAAGCTCGCAACTTAATTCCAAGGTTCAACAGTTATAGACTTCATCACTGTACATTTTGGTTTCAATCTTGTATGCTCTTAGGATGTCTATATTAACATAAATGAGCTTTCCAACCGATTGGTTATCATAGACTAGGCAACCTAAAACCATTTAATAAATATTTTATTTACTTGTCACAAACTTCAATTACTCAATTTTAAATCTTATATTAGTATACCAAAGTAACAAAACTAAAGTAGATACTTATATTACTTAAAAGCATTTATGTTGTTTTGATTTTAATTCTACAATATTATCATTCTAGAACATTTTGATGTGGATGAATCAAAAACATATTTTGAAGGCAACTTCAGTCATGTCTATTTCATCCTCTATGATAATTTTATTCAAGCTGAGAACAACCTTCGGCAAAGAGGTAATTACCATTTATATTAATATAAATTTACTATATTTAATTTTAGCATTGATGTATTATAAATGCAATATTGTTAATACTTGCTACATAATTGTAGTGTATAACATTATTTAAAAAAAAAACCTCAACTGTGAGCCAGTGTGATATGATTGACAATATCCTTTTGATGGAATAAAAATACAAGATGTCACCACTTCATAAATACCTATGAGTTTCATACATTGCTATTTGGAACAACATTTAGACTTATCCATAGTCTGGCTGTTAGATATCTTTTGCCCAGGTCAATTACAACTTGGACTAATTTCATGCAAACTAATTACTCCTGTCAATATTACAATATTATCAAAGATAAGCTTATAATAATAATCTAATGTTATGAAAGATAAGCTTTTGAAACTAATTTATTGTCAACATTAGTGCTTATTAAAACCTTTATTTTTATAAAGGAGCCCTGTATTATATAAACAACATGGCAGTATGATATCAAATACAGCCAGTATTTAATTAGTTACTTAAAAGTTGATAAAGAGAGGGTATATCTATAATATTCTGAAAATTAATTATCTTCAATGTAGTCTATTCATCATAATAGTGTATTAGATACACACATCTAAAGTCGCAAAATTTCGATAGATTGATATTTTAATTTTGCACCCAAATCTTGCCCTATTAATATAAATATAATTATTATATAACATTAGATTTAAAAAAACTAATAAAATTATCTTTGTTATTATTCAAACTGCCTATTCTGTATGGTTATGTAATTTCTTTTATATAATAGATCAGTTTCACTTTTTACTCTTAGTATGTACAAATATTTACTTATAATTTTTCTGTTTTTGCGGTACAGAACTACCATTTCATCTAGGTGAGTTATGGATGTTTTGATACATCAAAGTAATTAATCATGTGCCACAAGTCAACATATGTATCATTATTTGTTAAATATTGATTCAATTCAATGTTTATTATAGACAATAATGGAATGCCGACTTCCCATTATCCTCTTTACTATAGTAATTATTTTTATGTTACTATAATTAGTCATAAAAACAAATAATCAATAAAGGAATAAGCAGTGGAATTTATATTGAACACTTGAAATAAAACCCTATAATTTTTTGTCTGACTAGCAAAGAAATTGGTCTACATTGGTCCACATAGCAAGGCTAATTTCTGATTGCGAAGTCGGCTTGTACTCAACAATATGTGTAATATATGACCTGTGAGGAATTGTATTATAAAAATAAGGACCTCAAAATAATATGTATTTTTTATAGAGTAGGGATGTCCTGTAGAATTCCAGAATTGAATAAGGACCAAATTGAAAATCTTACAATAATACTTTATAAGAATATTTTAATACAGTAATACCCCGGCCTTACGCGATAGGCGGGACCGAGCGATAATCACGTAAGTCGAATTCGCATAAGTCGGGATATAATTTTGATTACATTAAATGGACAATAAAAATTGTTATTTGGAACTAGTTTAAAGAAGACCATAAATCTCAAACAATATAGTCCAAATGTTAGATAAAAATAAATGAAATTTTATGAATGTTAAAGTAAACCTAAGGGGTACTCGAAAAGAAAACCTATCTTTGAATTCGCATAAAACGGGGTAGCTTAAGTCGGGGTATTATTATACAATAATTTTAAACATTAAAGTTGAAAACAGCAAAATCATATCAAAGTTAACCCTGTACTTGTCTTGTCTGTACTTGTATATTAATATTTTAATGCTATCATGAAATCCTGTCAAATTACACTGCCTATTCCTATCATTATATATACTCCATTATCAAAATATAGCTCTGATTTGAACATTATTTAACAAATGCACATCCCACTAACATTTTATATGCATTAGTTTTGCGCTTGGAAGTTGATGCTGATATCATTATCTTATCTCTAGATTATCATGACACTATCGTAAACCACCGGATTTAGCATGAATCATTTTGGGATGACATAATACCCATAGTAACAATAGCTGTTTGGGGTGTCCTATACATAACAAAAGCCATAAAGTATAATAACCTGCTTAGTACAACTAAAATGTATGCTATGGTGTTTTAGTATTTACCATTTTTGTAAAAGATTTTAAGTTGTTTAAATTCTTGTAACAAAGTAATGACTCATGGCTGTAACCAACTATGCTAATGGGCTGGACAATAGAAAATATGATGATTTTTTAATTACTATGTTAAACAAAAGTCGGGAATGTCTCCCATATACATATTAACAAGTCATTAACCTCATCTACATATTTTAAAATTACATCTATCTTATAAATCTTTTATATATTATAGTCCACAAGGCCGGCAGAGAAGAACTAGAAGGGGCATTAAGCCTTTTAGAAAAAGTATTATGTTTACTACCAGAACTTATTGGAAGAAGATGGCAATTACACTCATTAACGAGAATATTTTCAAAACTATTACATAGTGGCAACTCACAGAAGCTACGAGCCGAGGCTATCAGGTATTCAAAGCTAGCTAACTAGATGTTAGTGTGGTTTGTGTATACATGTTACTCTGTGAATACGGATCCTCAACATACTGATAAATAAACACCATTAATAGCTATAGAAAGAAAGAATTAGTGACTTTCTTTCTAATTAATAGTACAAAAATGATTAGTGGTACAAATGTAAACTTAAAATAAGGATCAACCGCCGTCTTATCAGTTCCTCTTTTGCTTTCTAGATTTTTTGAAGAATTTTCGAAATTGGTGCAGTCTGTCTTTGTGTAGTAGGTCGTAGGTCGTTTAATGGTGCTTGAGTCGCTCGGGAGACTAGATTCTCACTTCTGTGGCATATAAGGCACGAGTGGCAGTTAATCTAACTATTAAATTTTACAGCAACCCAATGCTATTTCACACAGACTTTCAGTACTCACGTGTCATTTTGCACCAATTACTAAAATAAATTAAACTATGATTTGGATTTCAATATATTAATAGGATTTAAATGGATTTCAACAACCTGTGCTACTCAAACTGGTTAAGAAAGCTCAAAAAATATGAGTGTGCAGTGCTCACTTTGGACAATCATAATAACAGCTGTGATCATAACACCCCTGCTAAGCATGGTGAATACGGCAGATTGCTTATGTCCAACTGTGGAAGTTGATGAGCCAATGGACGGTGGCTGGAGTAGTAGATAGTGGCTAGAAGTAGTAGGGAATATACCCATAAAAAAAACTAAACATATGGGTCACATAAAGCCATATCTTTGCATTATTACCTATCGGTGACCATCCATAGTATATGAACAAAACCAGTTGTGTTCAAGCGTGGTATTTTTGAAGGCTACTTTCTCTCCTGAATAGATATAGTATGAGTACAATGATCCCAGGCTGAGACACTGTTTTGGGCGGAGCATGGGGTGTTGCGTTTAATATACGGCCAATGAGTGTGCGTCCTATTAAGTTGAACTTAATTAAATATATGCTAATAATAAATTAATAATACTTTTGAATCTGCAATATAAATACAACAGTATTCTGCATATTTTCTTTTATTTTCAGATATTTTTTATTGTGGTACCAAGCCTTAGGTGACAATGCCCCAAATGAGGTTCATAAAATGTTTGCATCGCTGGTGCCTGGCATGCCGGAACCCACCACACACCCAAGCGGATCCCCAATCACACCAAAGGCACTCGACATCAGGGCAAATGCTGCTCAAGAGTCTGGGGACTTCAGTTTGGATGACATTATGCACCATCCTAATTTCAACACAGCTACTGACAATGCGAAAAAGGTTGTCGTGGAGCAAACCTCTACAGGCATCATGGGTAAATTGGCTAATGTATCAGCATCAATATTCCACGATACAAATGCTTTAAATCCCGTACAGAGTGTGGAAATCCAACCGTTGTTACCACCAAGTGCAAATGAGAAAGCCGTTGAAAATGAGACCAAATATTTCTTTGAAACACTTCTCGATGGAATGGCTACATCTGTAACAAAAGTACAATGGAAAGACAGATCTCATGGGAAGTCAATGAGGTGTTTTGCATTTCTACTGGAAAAATTTAAGATATATTATTTGCCGATAATCTGCCCTCAATTTAATTCTAAAAATTCGCTGTACAAACCAAATTTAGGTGAGTATTTATGCCTAATATATTTTATTTTCAGTTAAAGATTCATTATTGCTCTTGTAGGAAAGCAAATTGATGCTTGAGTATGTAAATTCAAGTCCTAATTTACTAATTTATTTCCGATTATTTAATTTAAATTAATAATACTAAATTGTAACAAAAAATCCGACTTCAAACCAATCTAGTAAAGCAAATACGCATTATCTACATCTACAATTTACACTAATATTATAAAGAGGAAAAATTTTAATTTGTGCGTGTGTGAGTATGTATGTGTGTTTGTATTGAATAAACTCAATAACTATACTGGGCTGATTTCAAAAATGTTTTCACCATTGGAAAGCTATATTCACCCTGAGTAACATAGGCTATATTTTAACCCAGTATTCCCGCGAGAACGAGAACTACGTGGGTAAGGCGACTCAAACTTCAGATGAGATCGTGATTGAACTTAAATCCAATGTTTCAGGTTCCAAAATAAAAAAAAAAACTAAAGTAAAATAGGTAAATAAAATAGAAAATGAATTAAAAAGTTAAGTCTGGTAAAAAGGGATCCAATTACAGCTTCCATATTGATACTGAATATATATTGACCCTAACGACCCACGCAAAAGTTAACAGCTACACAAGGGCTGTAAATGCCACGCACGAATCTATTTTGTAATATAGGGCTTGTATTTTTTTTGTGCAACCAAGATATACCTGACGACATATTAGCTTATCGCCAACATCGGTCTGATATCAAACTATAAAAGAAAACATATCTTGTTTTCAGAACTGCCCATCCAACACAACATTCTAGAAGACGACTTCGTGCTTTGTAGAGTGACTTTAATAAAATGGGTAGCTAATTATGCTCATTTTATGAAAAAGCAAGGTAGTGATGGTGGCCAGCCATCGTCCATGACAAGTACCGGTTCACACTTGCCACATTCGAACACACCAACACCTGCGACCTCTCTGCATCATGAGGAAGAGACATCGTTCACTGTAGGACATCCATCAGACTCTAGTAGAGCTTCGTCGCATGATTCTGCTTCAAATACACCGCATCCTAGTTTGGAGTCAGGTTCGTATCTTGTAATTATAACAGAAAATGTTTCCAGTTTGACCGATTTCATAGAACCATGGCGCTAATCTTTTAAAACATGATAATCGTCATATTTTTTTATCCCGATAATCAATCCATTATTATGAACCGATGGTTTTCATCTTCTAACATAATTAGATGAACGTAATACGCTGAGATGAGTGGTTTATATTGATTCTATCCACCCCACGGGCAATCCTCTCTTCGACTACTGAGTGGGTCATGGATACAACTGCCGTAACTTCGATGGCAAATTCGAATTTCTCCCTAGGTCTAATTAACCACCTAACGTTTGTTTTGTTAAGGAGTATATGAAGAGTTAAGTTCGGAGCTTGTGGTGCGTGACGTATTGTGTTGCTCATCGCGCGAACACGTGGACTTCACCATTGAGGTGCTTCGGCAAGCCTTCCTGCTGCCTTTTTCTCATGCTGCTGCTGTGAGGCGGGTTATAACGCTTTATAAAGATTGGATACAAATGAACGTAAGTAGCAATACAGAACCATTTGCAATAATTAGTATGAAGTAGAGTAAAACGCCTTAATTTTAATATTCCATCTTTATCTTAATAGCATATATTACTAATGTACCTGTCTTATCCCAATACCCAATAGGTTAACTTAGGGTTTTATGTTGTAAATTTATCAGATTACCAACCTGAGATGGTCTTAAGACATCGGCATCAAAGGAACTGATCATAATCCATTACATCCTTGGTGCGCAACGATGCGAAGTGGAATTTATTATAAACACCATTTTTAAAAGTTTTAGTACGAATTCTCAAAATTCGAATTACCAAATTCGACTGCTGTGCTCGAGAGTTCCAAAATAAGAGGGAAATTGACCTACTATGACATGCTGGTCAGACGGGTGAATATAGGGCTTTATTTCGAATTCACCTTCTCTTGCACAGATGTTATGTACATATTACATTTCTTGGAGCGGATTGTGAATTTTATTCTCATTTTATCATCACATAGAGAATATAGTTTGTTAATTACTTAACAATTATTATTAAAATTATATATATTACTTATCTTAACAATTATTATATTTTCCGTGTGGCGACGGAGTAAGAATACAATTCACCACCCCCCTCTCTTACTAGTGGGTGTCGTAAAAGACACACCAACACGTTTGACCATATAGTGGGTTAATTTCTCTCCCATTGCGGAGGAGACTCGAGCCCAACAGTGGGACTCATGTGGGCTGAGTTTTAACAATTATAAACTAAGCAAAGTTTAATACTAATGACCTAATACTAACATTCGTAGGTGGCAGAAATACCTCCGTTCCTGGTGGAGAATACTTTCGAACAGCAGGCTGCAGGGGAACCAGCCGTGCCTCCCCGCAGATTACGTAATGACTCGTACCTCGGCGCTGTCGGTCGTGACAATGTCATGGTCAGAGCTGGACTGCAGGTAAGCACATCAATGTAGAAAATACTCTTTACCGACGTGGCGGGAATAAACATTAGAAGTGAAATTAATTTATACACATTTAAAAAATTATTACTTGTTTAAGACATGGGAAATTGGGAATTATAAAGTGAAATGGGAATGAATCCTAGTGAAATCAATTCATGCGAAATAAAACATTTTCGCGTACTTTACAATTAACATAAGGATAGAGTACAATTATCCGAGAAAACATACATTAATCCTATAATATTATAATAATATTAGTAATATTATAAATGCGAAAGTAAGGTTGTTTGTTTATTTGTTTGTTTGTTACGCTTTCACGCTTAAGCCACCGAACCGATTTCAAAAATTCTTTCACCAGTGAAAAGCTATAATATCAGGGAGTAACATAGGCTATATATTATCCCGGTATTCCCACGGGAACAGGAACTACGCGGGCAAGACAACTGAAACCGAAGCGAAGCGAGGGTGGGTTGCTAGTTTACAATAAAGTATGAGGGGCAGCCTTAATTATAATAGATGAACAACGAATACTTTTGATTGTGAGTGTAGTTACTTATCGCAACCATCACTCAACCTATTAAAGTTTACCTGAATTTAAGCCTCCCCAAAAGTGTTATAATGCTATAATCGCCACGCTTCATTAATGATCGCAGTTGATATTAAAATTTTCCCAGGACTACTACAACTCTCAAATGAATATGGGGTGGTAACATATTATGTTCCTAATCCACTCGGTTATGTTCTGATATTTAAAGATATTAGATTTGTTGTGTGGCGGTTACGAATACTACCAACTCTCACATTGCTCGTAACTGTCGTAAAAAGCGACTAAGAGTTTTATAATTAACATCATCATTCATCATTTCAGCCTATTGCCATCCACTGCTGGATGTAGGCTTCCCTCATGTTGCGCCACAATGTGCGGTCCTGTGCCGCCTGCATCCAACGACGCCCAGCAATTTTCACTAGGTCATCGGTCCACCTAGTGGGGGGGCGTCCTACACTGCGTCGTCCGATACGTGGTCGCCACTCGAGAACCTTTCTTCCCCACTGGTTGTCGGTTCGTCGAGCGATGTGGCCTGCCCATTGCCACTTCAGCGTGCTAATTCTTCGTGCTATGTCGGTTACACGCGTTCTTCTGCGGATTTCCATATTCCGGATTCTATCTCGCTGAGAAATCCCGAGCATAGCCCGCTCCATAGCACGCTGAGCGACTTTGAGCCTTGATATGAGGCCTACATTTAGGGACCACGTTTCCGTGCCGTATTATAATTAACCATTAAACTATTTTTCTTTTGGGTAGGCTATGGTCAGCGCACGCACTGTCCGCTCCGTCAGAGGTTACGGCCCCATAACTCACCGTATAACTTCCCCTTCGAATTTGGGCCGACCACCGGTACCAAGTTCCTTGTTATCCGTGGCCAGCCACCGGTACCCTCCTTCCCTGACGCCCTCCTCCCAACTCCTCGGGACGTCGGTCGCCCTCACGCGGTCAGTCTCTCTGCGGATGACAGATTATTCCCCAATCCAGTCACTCGCGGCCTTGGCTATACAATTTGACTCTTCTTTTTTGGGGTGGGCTATACGGTGAGCGCACTCGCCGCCCAGCTCCGTCCGGGGCGACAGTGGGGCGGCGCGCGGCCCCGCAACCTACCCCCTACCTACCTACCTTGCACATCGCCTTCGTCGTTGGGCCGACCACCGGTGCAAAGTTCCTTGACTTCAGTGGTCGGCCGACGGAATACCCCGAGGGTATACCCACTCCCATCGACGTCCCCTTCCCGAGACGCCGATCGCCATTGCGACGCCAGCCATTCCGCGGGTGCCAGACCAAAACAATTTGACTCCTAAGGAGGATTAACGTTAGAGATGCGGTCGGTCATAACAACTATTGCCAAAACTTTGCAATATTTATGGAAGAAGAGTTCATGCGTCGACCCTAAGTAATTGTGACAAGAACAGGATGATTTAAAAATATTAGATAATTTAGTCATCATCATTATATTTACAGAATGTTTTACAAGTTTTCATGACGCAAGCAGCGAACGTATTCTTAGCGTCTGCATCGCCGGTGGCACCACCTGGTGCTCTCAATCAACAACAGCTTTTAGAAGAACAAACAGATACGTGCAAACGTGTACTCAACATATACAGATACATGGTCATGCATGTAGCTATGGATGCTAATACTTGGTATGTACTTGTAAAATAAAACTTCGTATTTATGATCATTGGACAGGCCTCCCGTTATAATAATAATAATAATAATCATTTATTTCAGAATTTTTAAATTCCATATTTTGTTAGTACCGTTAAATAACTTAAAAACTAGTGTTAGTGACATATTAAATCATTAAATTAAATCATAACAAAACACATTAAATCACATCAAACTAAATGAATTACATTGTATTAAATTTAATTACTTACTTATTTACTTAAGACAACACCCTGCACTAAGGAAAATAATCCTTGTATAGTGAGGGACTTTACAAACATATAATTAACGAACACAAATTACATCCAGACTCAGAACAACAATTTGTGGATCGCACAAAGTGTTATCCCGCGTGGGATACGAACCCCCGACACTGGCACTGTAGGTCGCTATCTTAACCACTACGCCATCTGTGTAGTCAATTAACTATAATGCTAGACTTTAATAAATATAACAATAATAATTCCCTTCGCAAAATAAGACAAAATTAAGAGTGAACCACCCAATCCCAACGGCGTTTATTTAACTGCATGCAGTCGTATACAACGCCTCAAGACTGGAGCTTCCCACCAATCAGTTAAACACTTTATTATGTTATTGGGGCTGGCGCGTATACGGTGTAATAGTGAGGCGCTCCTCTTACGCATAATGGCGGCAAAGCTGTCGACATTTGCTTCAGCAAACATGCAGGACGCGCTACAAAAACGCGACAGCCCCAGCAACACCCGGAACGTGTTGTTGTATTGGATACGCAGGTCACTGTATGCCTTCTGGGTAAAGTTCACCCACAAGCTGCACGTATAAAAACTTTGGCAGTAGGCTTTGAAAAGTGTGGCTTTGAAAAGTTATCCCGCCTGGCTAACCACCGACGACAAGGACCTCGGTACCGGTGGTCGGCGTAGTGGCGAAGGAGATGGAATACGATGTGTTATTGGGCCGTGCGTTGTCCTTTTGTCACTCCGGACGAAATGGACGGCGTGCGCGCGGACCGTAGCCCTCCCAAAAATAAAAAGGCTTTCCGTTATCATGGACGTTTAATAGTGTTCCAAATGTCGAAAAGTAGTAATTGTATTTCATATATGTGATACTTAAATTTTCCGTGTGGTGATGGACTAAGAATACAAATCACGACCCCTATTTTGCCCGTGGGTGCCGTAAAAGAGGTTTAAGGAATATAATCTTTATGTACATAAATCTTTTGTTCGTGTGTTTGTAATTGAACTTCTTCTAAACGCCGGGACCATTTTAATGATTTTTTGTGACTGTTCCGATGGATATGAGAATGGTTTAGATTAATTATTGGAACCGGTAGATGGCGCTGCGATCGATTTCAAGGAGATTTATTTTTGTTATTTTTTTAAATTTGAACAGAACAACGTCTGTCTGGTCTGCATAGATATAACGTCTATTTAAGAGAAGGCAAAGTTGAAGTAAAACATTATACCAATTCGTCTGACCAGCATGACAAAGCAAATCAATTTCCCTCCTGTTGTGGAGGTGACTCGAACCCAGCAGTGGGAACGTATGTGACCTATGATGATGATGTATACTCGAAAAACCATCAGAAATCATTACGGTATCGACTGTCTAAATACCAGAAGAATGCCTAAGTGAGTTAAACAAATCTACATTCTCCATCCCTCACACAAGTTATTCAAATCCATTAAGGATCATATGCATCGTAAATTACGCCACGCTTTGTAGGTGTGATAACGATGGGAGTTGATATTATAACTTTGCCATGAAAGAGCTCATCATTCTGTTAATGATACCACAGCCGGTTTTTACGATACCCGTGGTAAAAAGTAAGAGGTGATAAACATTGTTTTAATAGAAATGTTTGACATACGCTTCACTTTATAACCGCGTGAAATTAAATCTCTCGATCGTATAATATTCTTTATGTGTTCACATTTTAAATCGTCTAAAAATTTTAATATTCATCCATTCTTTTGTCTTTAAATGACCGATGGCCTACATTGATTTCCCCCTAGGAAATGACTCACGTAGGCCTGGAGCTTTATATTGTAAATAAATTTTAGAAAGACCTCAGCATAATCTTTTCTATAATACGATGGGTGACTGAACTTTTTACGAGCATAGCACAGAGAGAATGTTATCATGGCTAGCAATACCCATTAATAGAATGTAGATGAATAATTTTTAAGACGTCATTATCATAATGTCAGTCCATTGCTGGACAGGCTTCTTTAGAAATGAGGAGATGGTGCCGTGATTGCCACGCTTCACAGGCAAGTTGGCAAGAGAAGTGATACACGTTTAGCAGGAGAGAGCTGCTTCTCACTCTACTGAAATCATTAAACGATTTTTACGACGCCAAGTAAGGAGCGACGACAATTGTATTCTTATCCCATCGCTACACAGGCATTTTAAAGTAATCGATCAATTCATTACTTCAAATAATTTGTTATGTTATATCACAGGGAACAATTGCTACTGGTGCTCTTACAAATAACATCGCTGGTGCTCACAAAAGTCCCGCCGAAACGGAAACAGGAGTCTCTAGGTATGATAGTTTCATTTTGAAATCAATAGTATACATATTGTTTTATTTATTGAGTAGTCGTGACCTATGCCGTAAATCCGTATTCGCTATGAGCAAACATATTGTTAACGCGGCACGATGCGATATCTACGAACATTACGTTAAATCGACAGTGAGCTTAGCACGATTGTTTCTGTCAAAGTATTCGTAACGTTATCGAGATCAATTTGTATGGATTAATATTTATACTAAGCCCATTGATTTGTATGCCAGACGAACTCTAATGTAATTTTGTTTATATTTAAGTTAATCCATCCATCTATACATTAGTCTATCGACGTAAATTGCTTTGTATAGACCTCCAAATAAAGGTGATAATACCATAATTGTTACTCTTAGCAAAATGGTTAACGATCCCATTTAGTATTATAAGTCTCGTAGAAGAATGCTGCTTCCGATTCGCCTTGTGATTCCACAGCCTGGTTTTGCGACTACCGTGGGAAAGTAAATGGTAGTAACATATTGTCACAGTCACTCTAGTCGCGAAAGAGAGAGGGCAGAACATATCAACATAGAATGCATAATATGTAATGCCGAAAGACAGAGTTTCGAACATAACAATAATCTTAAAATAGAAAAGTTAAAGTTAATTACACAATTGAATCTCAAATAGTGGGACTGAAGAAGAATTTAGCACAGAAATCACTAGAAAAATTGCAAATAGAAACAAAAGTTAAGCTTTCTGAATAGTCGCGTTCTATAGAACATTTGATAAACTAAACTCATCAATTACCGTGTTGATAATTAATCGTAATAAATTATATAATCTCTGCTCAATAAATATATAGCAATTAAATATACAGTAGAACCCGTTTAATACGATTACCCGCATAATACGCCATTTTGCGTCAGTCCCAGCAACTTGAGACATTTTTTCATACATTTCTTAACGCTCAATACGAACGTCATCCCATTTAATACGCCAATACGCGCTACTCAAATACACATATTACCCCTTGCGGCAGCGACCAGCGACTAACGAAGTGACGACTGTCGAACGACCCTAAGTGATAATGACCAAGAAGAAGCTGAGTCAACTCCGATTTTGTCACACGCCCAGGCATTTTCAGGAGTTAATGATTTGAGAGTTAAGACGCTATGTAACTTCTTTGAATCAAAGCGAAGACGCACTGCGACACATTACATTGAAAATCTTGTAATTGCTAATGCCTCAAAATCATTTTGTCAAACTAAAATAAGTGATTACTTTAAGTAACGTAATAATAATAAACAACATGCTTTTTTATATTTTTAATTATTTATTTTTTTTTATATTAAAAAATGTATCTAGTAGTAAGTATATTAAATAAAGAAAATAAACAACATTTTATTTAGTTAATTTTTAAATGTTCTATACGTAGGTATTCAAAATAATAATAGAATATAATAAACAATAATGGCACGTTTTTCCCTTTCCCGCATAATACGCTTTCCCGCCTAAAACGCGTTTTTGGTTGGGTCCCTGCGAAATCGTCTTAAACGGGTTTTACTGTATATTAATTTGATATTAAAGCTCTTTCAATTAAGAAAATCAGTAATACACTT
The DNA here is from genome assembly GCA_032191425.1 of Lymantria dispar. Lineage (NCBI taxonomy): Eukaryota > Metazoa > Arthropoda > Insecta > Lepidoptera > Erebidae > Lymantria > Lymantria dispar. The sequence continues at coordinate 17,083,099 of CM063459.1, forward strand.
TTAAAAAAAGTCACCATTGCAAGGACAGATTATTGAGAAATTTTTAAAAAAGGAACAATACTCATATTTCTTTCTCCGCCAATAATATTATTTACATCCTTTACTTCTTCTGGACATCCTAAGGGAAGGAGGGGGTGAAGACACAGAACACAATATAGAAGTAATGAATTTTAGATAAAATAAGTAGCATTTACAGGTGGATTCCTCGCACCAGCGCTATTTCAAACTCTCATAGTGACGTGGATAAAAGCTAATCTAAATGTCGCGGTGAAATCAGATTTGTGGCAGAATTTTATGGAACTGCTATCAAGATTAACGCATTGGGAAGACCTTATCAAGGAGTGGGCGGTAAGAATGCAAATATTGGTGACAATTTTTTATAGTAATACTAGCAGACCAGGCCACGCGTTGCTGTGGCTAATGTTTTTGTTATATTACATTTTATTAAACTATTTAAGTGGAACTGTAGGAGATCATCTCTCATGGAGGTCGTCATATTTTTTTACAAATCGCATCTATGTAAAAAAAAAAAACAAGTTAAAATCGTATATGCCACGTTTGTAGGTTTGACATACCAGCGCCATCTATTAATTAATTACTCAATCCAGTCAACAGATGTCGCCAGCTGTTAAAATCGTTTGGAGTTAACAGATAATTGTGAATGTAAAATAATAGACAAATAATTTGCAATAAAATAATATTGCGACTATATAAATTAAGATGTAAGCTATCCTATCTTTCAAGTTTGATCAAACTGCACACGGTGTGCAAATTTGATTAAAATCGGTTAAGTAGTGTAGGAGTCCATCACGGACAAACAACGTAACACGTAATTTATATATATTAAGATAATCCATCCATCAAACAACATCTAACATAGATGTTGCTTTTATTCTAACTAAACTATGTCATTAATGTTAACGCCTATACGAGTCAGGGTTGCATCCCATGGGTGATTCAATAATCGAGCCCTCAATATACCTGTTATATTGCTCTTGCAACCTTGCTACTAACAAGTATTAATAGAATAATTTGTTAGCGTCAGTTTCGCTGTGTAATTACACTGTGCACTAGTAGAACATATGTGATTTGTGATGAAAATTGCATGAGTGGTGTAAATGTGATGAAAAATCATCATCATCAGGATCAACAGCATCTGAATCCTGTACGTCCCAACTGCGACCTCCGAGTCTCCATCAAAATGGGCGACACATTAACGTACTATTATACTACGCTCGTTAGACTGGTTGATATAACGTTTTATTTCGGGTTCTTCTTCTCTTGTCTTTTATGACATACATGAGCAAGATAAGTGGTGGTGTAATATATTCCTGGTCTGGTACCACACGTACAATTGAAAGAAATCTAATCATTACTTTCTACGCAATCTCTAGAAAACAATGGAGACGTTGACCCGCGTGCTGGCGCGGCACGTATACTCGTTGGATCTGTCTGAGAGCGCCATGTGTGGGGAGCGTGGGAGGGGCGGACGGCGATTACCCCCAGCACCTGCGCCCGCACCCCTACCCCGTACTGCGCACGCGCATAATGCCGTCGCACATCATCATGTCAGTAACACACCAGGTATGTATAGGGATAAACATATAGCCATACCGCGTAATTTTTAAATTTGAGTATCATCTTGCATTTTCAACTCCCGGGGAAAAAAGAGAGGTGTTATAAGTTTGACGTCGATGTCTATCTGTTCGTGGCATCGTAGCTCTCAAACGGATGGACCGATTTCGAGGCGGTTTTTTTTCTTCATTTGAAAGCTAGTTTCCTTGCAGTAGTTCTTAGCTATGTTTAGTTAATATCGGTCCAGCAGTGTAAGTTAATAAATAATTCCTGTTTAAGAGAACGTGATACGTTTTTGTGTACTATTTTATTATGTATCGAGTGTTATTCAACATTTTCAATTTTATTAATTAATGCATTACTTTTTTTACAATAGCAGATCCTACATCTGAAAAGATGAAGATTAGTTAGGTTAGCAGAGTTAGGGTTAAAATAGTTATAAGTTGATTTATTGAATATTTATTATTCATTTTGTTATTCCTATAGGACGATGGGCTCGCTGTACGACTAAGTCCGTAAAATAAAATAAAAAAATATTTATTGTATGTGTATGCCCTTTCAACATCCTTCTCAGTCGACTTTAGTAAATCATGTACCATCTAGGGCATATATCAGCCACTTAGCTTTGGAAGTATATGAGCAAGCAGTCCACCTGATGGTAAGCGGCAACAGTTGCTCATGGAGTTCAACCATGCCTCTCATACCTACCGTAACAGGGTAAGGATTGCAGGTAATAGAATAATGACAGGAAGGGAAGAGGAAATGTTGGTCTCCGGCTCTTTGAATTATGAAACTGAGAACTGACATTAAGAAGCTGGTTATAATTTTATTTTGTTTGTAGGCAAGTCACCGAAGTCGGGTCACGAGCCGCATCCTAGAAAAGAGACTGGTAGTACGCGAAGACAATTGACAAGATGTCGGAGTGACCCGCATCTAACCAAACATGCTCAAGCACAAACCGGTAAGTAAAGGATACAAAATAAGTGTTTATGTACGTATGTATAAAAATCTTTCTAAAAATTTTATCCTTCCCGTTTGTATAAAAAACGACACTAATAATAGCAAAAAAAAAGGTATTTAATACAGTGAAAGTTTTATTAAAACGTTATCCAGTTGACATTTGTAAGGAAGTGCGCGCGGATGGTACAAATATAATAATAATAATAATAAGTCTTTATTGGATCAATAAACAAAAAACATTACAATCCATGCACTACTACTAAAAAGTACCTTAGGTAAATATAGCTATTATTACTTACATAGAAAAAAAAGAAAACAAGATAATAATAAAATCAAATAAAAACAGCATAAGATTCGTGTAGGTACATGGATAAGCTCGTACTCCTAACTAGGTCACCCTGTGTTTAGGATATCAGACCCCCCCTTGACCTTACTGAAATAAATATACTCTCATCCTTAGAATAATAACGTATAGAAGGTAAGTTCGCGCACAAAAAGTGAAGCATTTCAATTGGAGCCTAATGGAGCTTACGCCGGAACCGTTCCGTAATGTACAAGGTCACTGTACTGCACGTGCGTACGCAATTCTTAAAAAATAAATAGGTAATTAAGACGATTTGTACATTCAAATGGTGTCTATTTATTTATTTAAGGAAACTCAACAGTTTTTTAACACGCACAGTTTCACATATATAAATATGCAAACAGACTCGGCTGTTTGCATTACCAATAAACAGAGACAATTACAGAGTTCCACGACAAGACAATTTAAGGTGTCACAACACATTTGAAAAAATAAAAAATATATTAACATTACTTTTAAAAGTATCCCGACGATTTGTTAATAAAAACATAATTTGATTTCATAATTTTTATAGTGGTGTGCGTGTGTACGTGTGTCATCGCTTGCACGCATGTAGTATTGTTTGCTTCATATTTTTGATGGCTTACATATGGACACTATCCTTCTATACCTTATTATTCTAAGCTCTCATATTTTTTCCCTAACGCGCCAAAAGAAGTATCATCATCATCATCGCAGCCCACATATGTCCCACTGTTAGGCTCGGGCCTCTTCTACAATTGGAGGGAATTTAACCTAGTATACCGTGCTGGTCAGACATGTTGGTATAGGGTTTCATTTCGAGTTTTCCTTCTCTTGCACAGATGCTATGTGCACATTATATCCCGCAGTCGTCTTTTACGAGATCCACGGGCAAGATAGGGAGTGATAAATTGTATTCTTACTCCGTCACCACACGGAATTAAAAAGAAGTAAAACCTCAAAAATTAAGAATTCTATATTCATCCCCACAGTACTTAATTTCACCTTCTCAACTAAAATGTCGGATATCCTGGACAGGAAGAGGCAGAATGAGGAATATAATTACTCTACTACATAGCCAGAGGAGTTGATATAGAATTTTATTTCAAGTTTTCCTTCTCTTGTCGTGATGTTGTCACTTTATGTTTTTTTATAAATTTTTACGACAACCATGGGAAAGCTAGGAATGATGTCCATTGTATTTTTACTCCGTCACCGCACGGATAAAATAACAATATTTTTGTTATCTTAGATAAATGATTAAGAGTCACCTAAAAATTACTAATTGCATATCTGAAATGGGAGTTTGATTAATGATAATTTCTATAATTAATTTTGTTTTTGTTTAGAAACCAAAGAACCAGCTAATGACAAATCATCAAGAAGATGGTATTCCCTGGACTCATTAAGAAATTCATCACAGCAGGAGGAACGCGACTCAGCCAGTGGTATGTTAATTACTTTTAATTTAATAATAATAATCTTTATTTCCAAAAATATGGTTATATGTAGGTCTTAATTATATAACATGATCCAGCATATTCTACCATATATGTATGGCGTGGAAATGTTTAATACAGTGTCTTTTTTATTGATACAGCTTATTAGCTATATCTAGTCGTTGTAATTAATTATTTAAATAAATGTTATTCGTTACAATCATTAAAATATTAAAAACACAATTATTCATAGCATGTCAATAAATGTATAAAAAATTCAAATTATATGTAAAGTTATATGTAAAAATCTTCAAGAGTAGACAATGTTCAATATGTAAATATATTCAATTTAGATGTCAGTATTATTAGTATTTAAAGTTTAGATGTCACAACTTATCATTAAGGTATTCATTAATATCATAGTAATTTTTATCATGCAGCATTGTTTGTAGCATTGTTTAACGTTGTTCACTACTGTTATTCTCTATCGATAAATATAAAATCCTTATTTTATATTTATCGATAGAGAACAGCCTAACGAAGAATAACAGCCGTTGCCCAAGACGCCTGGCAGATGTGAAATTATTTTGTACAAGTAGAATGTATGCATAAAGGAACAGATTACGACAGTAACTAATATGGCATAAATCTTATATATATAAAAGAAAGTCGTGTTAGTTATACTATTTATAACTTAAGAACGGCTGTACTGATTTGGCTGAAAATTAGTGGGGAGGTAGCTTAGAACCAGGAGACGGACATAGGATACTTTTTACCCCGTTCAATCGCATTCCCATGTGACGTGATATAAAATATCAAAGAGAATACAAGTCACTATGAAACGTAGTATAACAAAAACGCATTTGATATGTAATAACAGCTAATGACATCTAAACATAACTTTGTCAATAGTAAAGTATGGTAGAAAATTTGATAATTATAATTATAATTTTGTCAAAAATGAATAATCAGTATATTGTATTCTTTTTTAATCATCAATAACTATGCCGAGACCAATACGAATGAATCTTTCCCGACACAGTTGTAATGGTTCTTCCATTAGAAACTATATTGCCGGAAATTTAGAAAATTTATTTACGAAAAAAATTATGGCGGTAATTATGCTCGGCGGGTCAGCTAGTTAATAATAAAATATTACGAATTTTTCTTCCAGAAAATGATGATTTTTATTCAATAAACATTTATTTTCATTAGAATATACCATAGATTTAGATTAATAATTTATTTTAAGCTTACTAGATGGCGTTATACAAAATTCTAAAACAGGTTATGGTTTCGTTACACAAATGTACATATGGAAGCGTGGCGTTACTGCCACGCCATTGCGGGTTGAGAGCCCTCAGCGCTCACCCACCAGTCCGGGTAAAGTTGTCACAGTCATCTGAGGCTAACAACTAAGTCACACAAAAAAAAAAAAAAAAAACCGCCACGCCAACCATCGGGTGCACCCTCGCCTATAGATGTTTTACATCAATAACACTGGTCACCACTGTTTTTGCCACACGAACAGTGATGCTTTTTGGTTATGTTAGTGTATCCTCATTAAAAATATATAATCGTTTTCTTTCAATCACCTCCAGTTTTTTTTGTGACACCTGTATATTCATTTCTCACCTCATATACGTTTCTTTGTTTGAAAAACTTCATTTAGGTGACTATATAACTATTGCATTCCAGTAACTCACGTTTTATTTATTTTAGTTACATCGTAAATATGCCATGAAAGTGTTCTAACAACCCCGACAGTTTCTGTTATGTGTGTGGAGAATTCATTTTCACATCTCAACGTCGAAATTTCACATCATTAATTGAACAATGCTACTAGACTATTTTGGATTTCCTGTAAGGCATCAAGGTAAATCCTGGGTTCTACTTAAATATTGTGTAACGTGTGTGAGACTCCTATTAGGTTGGGATAAATAAGAACCAAGGCATTTACTATTTGCTCTACCTATGATTTGGACGGAAATAAAGGATCATGTAAGTGATTGTTATTGTTCTTTAACTCAAAGAAAAGGTATTACAAACAAGTCTAAACACACTATCCGGTATCCAAATTTATCATCGGCCAACAGACCCATACTTTTACCATCATTACACATAAAGCTGGGCCTGATAAAAAAATTGTAAAAAGCATGCCTAAAGATGGCCGTGGATTTTTACATCTCAAAGAGAAATTCCTCAAGCTCAGTGAAACAAAAATTAAAGAGGCAATATTTGTAGGTGCACAAATCGGCGATTAATGAATGATAAGAGTTTGGAAGGAAAACTGAATGATCAGGAAAAACTCGCGTGGCAATGTTTTGTGATTGTTGTCCAAAATTTTCTGTTAAACCATAAAGCGGAAAATTACCAAGAATTAATAGATGAACTTTTAATATCATATAAAGCTTTGGGATATTACATGTTCTTAAAAATACATACGCTAGATTCTCAGTTGGATTTTTTTCGGCCAATTTGAGGGCTGTGTGTAACAAACAAGGTGAGAGGTGCCATCAGCTCACTTTTTAATGGAAAAACGCTATCAAGGGAAATCGATGCCGGGAATGCTAGCATATTATTGCTGGAGACTTAGAAGAGACCTACCAAATGCTAAATATTCAAGAAAATCATAAGTTTATTGTAAATTAAGGAATAAAATGTCTCAATGAGTAGCTAATTATTGTATTTTTTACAAAAATAAATGTATAATATCACAAAAACATGACGTGTACAATTTTTTTTGAATGATAATATTGTTGTTTAGTGGCCCTATTACATTCAATCATATAAGTATTCATGTGGCAAAAAAGTTTAAATTTTGTTGACCAGTGTAATTATTATTATCACTATCATCACTATACCAGTTATTTTGGATAAGAGCATTATCGAAATTAACTTGAGGTATACATCTACCTCAAGTTATGCAAATATCAACTCTTTTTTCCACACAATCAACACATGTCATCTCCGTCCCTGTCCACTCTCTTCCGCAGCCAAATCGATCATTTGGTTTTCTGGAATTATGAAAAGGAAAATTAACCCTTTCATTTATTTACGTATACAAAGGAGATAGATATTTTTATTGTTACTTATCTCACCACACATTCCCACCATTGTAACATCTGAAAAAGCTACGATCCACATGAAACAGTTATATTGAATGGCCAAGTTTATTCACATGTTGGCATATGACTAAATTAATGAATATGAATTAATATTACTATCATTTTCAGGTTCCCGATCTCCATCACCAGCTCCTTCCAGTGGAGTAGAGAGTAGTTCTATCAAGGATTCGCCGCTACAAATTGACCTGGCTTCAGATGGTGGCAATGTTGGTCAGTAGTACTAATATCTATACAAAAAAATAAAATTGAAGTATCTGTTTGTAATGTCAAAATAATAGGTTTTTTTCCATGCTCACATGGTTATTTACACCATGCCCATGCCTAAAAACCAGTTTAAAAACTTTTGTCTGTCTGTTTGCTTCGGGTAATCTTAAAAACGCTTGAACTAGATTTTGATAATATTTTACTACCAAGTACCTGATATTAGGAGTAACTTAGGCTATTTTTCCTCTAAAGAAACCCCTATAAAATTTTACCTGGTCTGGGCATCGAACCCGAGGCCTCATCGACTGCAGTCGCGTATCGTAATAGTTTAGAAGATATTGGAGATTTAAAACGCGGTGGCAAGGGGACTCATACCGAAGCGAAGACGGGTTGCTAGTTTAAAATATGAATACTGTCATCATCACAGCTCATATACCTACGTCCCACTTGTTGTGCTCCTGCCTCCTTCACAATAAGAGCGAAATTGACCTTACTACACCATACTGGTCACGAAGGTTGGTATAGGGTTTTATTTACCCCTTAGTCGTCTATTACGACATCCACGGGCAAGATAGGGGGTAGTGAATTGTATTCTTACTCCGTCACCATACAGATAATACTGTCTTAAGTTAGTAGTAATGATATTAGTTGTTGGTTTAGAATGGACGGAGAATGAGTGTGGCGGAGCGGGCTGCGGTGCGGGCGGCGAGGGAGTGGGCGTGGTGATGGGCGGTCGTGCACGTGGATGGTTGCCAGACGTAGCGGCCGTCATGTGGCGACGTATGTTGGCTGCGCTCGGTGACCCCAACCTATTACGCGATGCGCACGCGCACGCCAATCTGTACAACTACCTCATACACCTCAACTGCACCCTCCTTAAGGTAAGTTATGTAAAATCACTTGTTCTACGTATGATTTCCAATAGATATGGGTTCAAGTCAAACATGTGGTAATCATTTTTCGCTCAGAAATAGGTTTTGTCTGGGTGCAGCAATTTACTACTACGCTTCATTGGGCCAGTGAGAGATCTGGAATCCAAATCCTACGATAGGCAGCGATTATGGATGTGCGACAACGTTGAAATTCGAAAAAATCGAATAAATAGAATTATCAAATAATTTGCAAAAAAATGCAATATTTCTGTATTTTTCATTATTGTGTTTTATGTTTGTGGCCCATGGTATTGGTCATGCTCACTGAAGGGTCTGCTTGCGGTAGCTACGAGGAGCGGGTCACTCCCTTCCCTCCATTGTGGTTGAGGGGAGTGATGGCTGCTCTAGTGGTTAACTCGTGATCGGGTGCCGCTTGCGGGATCTGGTCCAGCCATGGTACTTTTTCGTTATATTTAATAACTGTATTGTATGATGGTTCGAAAGGCATCACACTGGAGCTATTAATAGACATGTTGTTGTATATTATCTTATTAAAAAAAAAATAGTAAATGAATAAAAAAGAAGACAAGCCCACTGAGTTTCTTGCCGGATCTTCTCAGTGCGGTCGCGTAGTAGTGTAGTCCAATCCGGTAGTAGTGTAAGGTAAAATGTAAAAAAGTGACCATATGTAAGTGCCCCCGCGGGGTTTATGCATAATAAAGTATTTGAATTTGAATTCATTTAAATTCCTGCTGCGGTTGGAATGTGCCACCTGTGGAATGAGGGTTACCGCACAGACCTGACATTGCGAAATGCGACAAAACGTTGTTGGGGATAGATGTCCGAAAACTTAGGGACTCCGGCCAAATTGTAAGCAAGTCCGTAAGTAGCCTTATGCACATGTGTCCGGTGCAAGTTACTATTATTGTGACTTATGCTGATCTAATCTGATAGTTTCGTAATTTCTGTTCCCCTACACGATCTGCGCTCTGTGCCTAGGACATCGTCCTATCTACTACGGCTTTGACTATGAATGGACAAAGTATGATCGACTCCAATACAATGACATATAATGTTATTGACATTCACACATTGACACAATGACATTTTTTTTGTTTTGCCATTCAAACAGCGTGGGATCGAATCTCGGTGTTATTATTATTCTCGTTTTGTAATTTTCGATATTTTTTTCATTATTTCATCATTTTATTTTTTATTAATATACATATATCTAACAAGGAGACCCTCAGACATGTGGGTCGGGGATTGCCATGATTTTTGGTGGAGTGGTAGAGGGGCCCGAGGGTATCACAACTACCAGATATTAGGGTCAACTGGGCCCTCGTTAAAAAGATATTAAGGGTCAAAGTTGGATGGAATCAAAGGGTTAAGGTGGAATTTATGTAGTAGTGAAATTCTCACTCCAATCGCAAGTTGGCGGTAGCCTCGTGGTAACGTGCTCGCCTGCGAAATCCATGGTCTCGGGTTCGAGACCTGACAATTTTTTTTTTAAATTATTACAATATTTTCCGTGTGGTGACGGAGTAAGAATACAATTCACTACCCCCTATCTTACCCGTGGGTGATCGTACGAGACGACTAAGGGATATAAAACGCATATAATATCTATGCGAGAGAAGGAAAACTTGAAATAAAACCCTATATCAACACGTCTGACCAGCGTGGTATAGTAGGTCAATTACCCTTCCATTATGGAGGAGGCCCGAGCCCAACAGTGGGACGTATATGGGCTGAGATGATGATGATGATTACAATATTGAATAAAATTTGTTTTTTTTTTCATAACTTTACGCAGAATTATAAAACATTTTGCTTTTTTTCACGATCTCCTCCCTTTCTCGCTCTCTCCCCTGTATCAGCTCTTCAATATGAAAATTGAGGCGTTAGGGAACGAAAATAAAAAAATATAAAATTGTGAAAAAATCAATACATATTTATACACTCATTTGCAAAAAAAACGGGCACCTAAGCAATGAACCATTTCAAATGTTAATATTTCTTTGTTTGATAATTATAGGTAGTTTTATCCACACAATTTGCTAAATTAATAAGAAAATAATCGTTTTCATCAGTATTTCATAAAATTTAGATACAATTTATGGGAAATAATGCTAAACCTCGCTAGTAGTGTATATTCGCTAGTAGTGCATATGCTCATGAAGTAAAAATAAAAAAGTTTTTTTGTTTGTTTTTCTTTAATAAAGTAAAAGCAGATAAATGTTTAGTATCGAGTGTGACCCCCTCTAGCTAAAATCACAGCTTGAATTCGTCTGGGCATGCTAGCGAGTATATCCCGGATACTTGCTTGCGGTATACGTTCCCACTCCGCAGTAATCACATTCTTCAGCTCTCTGATGGTCTGCGGAGCCGGGTGTACTGATCTCACACGCCGTTTCAGAACGTCCCAGACATGCTCTATGGGATTGAGGTCGGGACTTCGAGCTGGCCAATCCAAACGACGAATGCCGACCTCTTGCACATACGCATTAACATCGCGGGATCGGTGGGCGCGAGCATTGTCGTCCATAAAAATCGAGTCTTCACCTAGAGCGGCCAATGCGGGTTGTGCATGAGAAATTAGAACTTCCGTTATGTATCGATGCCCAGTCAGTGAGCCGTTTTCAATTAAGACTAACTCTGTACGATCCATTGAATTTATTCCTGCCCAAAACATAACAGAGCCCCCACCATAAGGTGTGATTTCTTCGAAACATGCCTCTGCAAAGCGTTCTCCTTGTCTTCTTAGCACTCGCCGACGTCGATCTTCACCGAACAGAGATATCCTGGCTTCATCAGAGAACAAAACCCTATTCCAATCGTCTTGAGTCCATGATTCACAATTTCTAGCGAACCTAAGCCTGTGAACTCTGTGCTCACGGAGTAATTTGGGGCCGCGGGCCGGGCGGTGACTGCGTATATTGGCAGCGAGAAGCCTCCTCCTGACCGTCCATAGACTAATATGCACATTTCTTACTTCTTGGAGGTTGTTCTTAAGATCCACATACGAAGATTTGCGATTTCTCAATGCGCGACTCACAAGAAAACGATCATCCCGTGGTTGGGTACATGGTTTTCTTCCAGAACCAGGCCTTCTCTCGACGGAACCAGTCTCCTGATATCGCTGCCAGGTCCTTTGGACTGTCGAGCGACTAACATTTAGCCTCCTAGCCACGAAACATTGGCTGCAACCCTCTTCAAGCAGCGCGATAATTTTGGTAGCTTTTACCACTTTATCTACCATTTTTGATACAGCCAAACAGCATTAAATAAAGCTTTGACAGTCAAGGATATGAAATTAATCGATAAAAATTGAATAAAAGTTATGAAAGTCGATGTTAACTTCTGGAACTTCGCGCCAAAAATGTAGGATAAAAAGGGGTTTTCTGTAAAAATGAACATCAAATGAAAAATTGAATTTAGAACGTACTTTTTTAAATACCACAGCATTTTTAAAACCGGCCAGTAACGTGTACAAACGATTGAAACCTTTTTGGTATTGTATCTTTTTAAATATGAATGAAAATCAAAACCGCCCGTTTTTTTTGCAAATGAGTTTATTTACCGTATAAATGTACATTTTTTCATACATTTTTATCATCCTTACAAATTTTTGGATGGAATTCGTCGTAAAAGCACACAACACACAGACATTGTGTGCACCGGCTACATTTTATCAACATTTTGTTTCCACATTCGCATTGTGACTGTAGATGATCACCCGGGCAACATACATGCTGCGGGAGTTCCCTCCGGGAAAGAGTGAGAAAGGGCAAGAAAGAGCGGAAAAAACGAGATCGTGAAAAAAAGCAAAATAATTTATAATTAAGCGTAAAATTATGAAAAAAAACAAATTTTACAAAATATTGTGATAATTTAATAAAAAAGTTGTTGGGTCTCGAACCCGAGACCATTGATTCCGCAGGCGAGCACATTACCACGAGACTATCGCCGAATGGCGATTCGAGTGAGAATTTCTCTACTATATAATAATAATAATATTTTGCACAAAAAACATTACAATAAATTCATATTACATTCAAATTTGACATATATATCTTTTACACATTTACTAATCGTTGGCACCTATACTAATGTAAACATTGTATCACAGGTGCCTGCGCCCTCCATTGACAGATCAAAAAATGTACCATTCTATGATCACAAAAATACTTACATCTAAAAGTGTATTATACAGATTGAATACCCATAATTTTGTAATTTACCTATTCTCAATTTATTTTCTTTATTATTCAACTACCTTCAGAAGACTTTCTGTCTCGTTATAGTCCAAGGATAATAGCCAACGCCGAAGAGCTACCTTACATTCACTTTTGGAAAGTGGGTAAATATATATACGTCTATTGACGCTATTATATAGATGGCAGCTGGTGATATAATAACTACGGCTGGCAAGAGTAGTACGATGACGCTCCAACTTACATATACAATCTTTTCTACGCTTTTCTGTACTGTAATAAGGAAGTGAAGTATGTTTGCGAACTACAGTATAGAATACAAGATATATATATATATATATATATATATATTATATATATATATTACCCATCATATTATATATATTACCCATCCAACTTTGACCCTTAATATCTTTTTAATGAGGGCCCAGTTGACCCTAATATCTGGTAGTTGTGATACCCTCGGGCCCCTCTACCACCCCACCAAAAATCATTGAAATCCCCGACCCACACGTCTAAGGGTCCCCTTGTAAATAAATTCGGCAAAAATACAAAAAAAAAGTTCAACCAGATATTCGACATTTATTTACAAAACATTAGAAGTGATCAAATACCTATTTCTATAAAACACGTCATTGTAAAAAATAACAATAAGAGTATGTGATAAGGAAGAATAACAGGCAACAAGGAAAACACTACCACAGATATACAAATAGTGTTTTGACCTTACAATATCATTGTCCATTTCTGTCGTCTTCAGATAGCAGTCGCTTAGTGGGGTTTAATTTATCATGCATCGTCATCCTAATATATGTATATTTTTATGTATTGCTAATAAGCATACAATAGCTACGATAGTTTTGGAACAAATAGAAGTTAGTCATTAATAAAAATTGGCGATTTCATAATTTTGATATGACTCAAACGGAATAGTATGCTAGGCTCACCGATGGGCCCTAAAGCGTTCAACGTGTTAAGGGATTGCACTCACTGCAGTAAATTTCATTCAAAGACGTTCGTTAGGTGTTTTGTGAGATGGAATAATGAATATAAAATTTACAAATCTGTAATCTTCACTAGAATGTGTCAATAATAAGTAAATGAACTGTATTGAATATGCTTACCTTTCTAAGGTAGGCACATTCCATACCGTTCATTTACAAATAGTAGGAACATTCCATTCATTTGCAAATAGATAATATTTTTATGTCAAAACAGCATTTTTTTGGTCTATGTGTCTGTTTTATCCACCTAATCACCAAAATATGTAGTCTAATTATTACGTGGCCTTTTTTTTATTTTTGGGATGGGTTACGGTCGGCGCACTCCTCACTCCACTCCGTCCGGAGCAACAGGGGCGTTAGCACGCGTACCCGTAATCCACCCGTATAGCACGTCGCCTTCGTCATTGGATCGTCGATGTGATCTTATTCGATATAGCATATTACTTAGGTTTCACTTATTATCACATAATTTTCGCGATTGCCACCTTGTCCTTATGAATTAAGTGATTTCTAAGCCTTCTGCTAACGGGACTAGAAAGTAGTATACTAAGCCTTCTCGAGTAAACAACGTGCCAAGTTCTTGACGTTTTACCGTAGGCTGTCAAATACTAAATTGACAGACATTGGGGCTGTAATATCATATTAGCGAAACAAATTGACACAATTACATTGAGTCAAACATTTTGGACTGCGTGCTTATCCCGTTGTTAACTGTACGTCGACTTCTATGCCAAAAAACTGTTCATTTTGTCATTGTGTACGATATTCGTCATGAATTCTATTAAATTCATAATATTCCTATGCATCACAGAAATATATTCTCTAGTGTAGTCACGGTTTTTAAGCATAAGATTCTTGAATAGAGAAAATAATACTTACTAATAAGTTAAATCTTAAATTTAGATCACGTAGATGATCTTTTGAGCTAATCAAAAGAATGACTCATCATAATCGAATAAACACATCTCAATGACGCGACTGCGCATAAAATAATCTCGAATTTATCAGTAGCTCTTCATGAGATATAAAAATAAAGTCAATCACAAAATCTAAATATAATATGAATTTATTTGTCTGTCCGTTTTGTATCGGTACAGAGGCAGCTTTTTAAATTTGAAATAATACTGGTAGCCGCTTGAGAGAAGCACGCCCCCAGCAGGCTATGGGCTCGTTCGCCGTCCCCTCTCGTAGCCCCGGACGGACCGTACAGTGCGTGACGCATCATGGCCTGCCGCCAAAAAAAGGCTTAATCGCTACCAAACCTGGTATCCTATATGTTAGGTGTTAGTAATTATTTCTTTTTTATCCCTCATACGTTTCAGTGTTCCCCATACACCCCAATTTCAATTTCCTCCTGCGTTATAAAAGGAAAATTAATATATTGGGTATCACGCTGGCTAGATTAATTGGTAAAACCCCTTTTTTTTCCTATTATACAATATTTCAAATTATCTTCAGTTACATTGATGTTGTCTGGATACGTCCCATCGTCGTCTCTTACGGCACTTACAGACTTTAACAGATAACGTTATTGATAATTCCTAGTTAAGTAAGTTCATTATAATCTTATACTTTTCTAACATGAGCCCCGTACTGAGACCCAGTATTATATCATTGAGCTCAAACATAAGGCAACACTATTTATTCTTAAAAATGTATTCATAATTAATCATAAATTGATTGATGACGAAAATTCGAAACACACTTCATGTGTAAGTGTAATCGACATATCCGAGTCATATGGTAATTCCGTGTTTAAGCATACAAATCACCACCCATTTTCTTGCCCCTGGGTGTCGTAAAAAACTACTAAGAGATCACAATATGAGGATAACATATATGTACACCTTCATCTCTTCAAGAGGAAGGAGGATCAATGCCAAATGGTGTACTTGGCTTTTGACTAGAAGGGAAAGTCAATATCACGCCTACTACTTGTCCATCAAATATTTTTTGGGAGAGTCGATTATAGCTTTGTACTAGCCTCAAGCAAGTTATTTCCTCATTACATCGTATCGAAGCTTTCTAATAATTATTGTGTCCTGTAAACAAAATATTAAATTAAAAACGATATCTATACCAATAAATAAAATTGGAGTGTTTGTTTGTAATGTCAAAATAATAGGCCTTTTTCATACTCACACGATTATTTGCACTATACATATGTCTAAAAGTCACTTTATAATTTTTTTGTCTGTCTTTTTGTTCCGGGTAATCTTCAAAACAGCTGGACCGATTTAAAAAATTCTTTCACCAATGGAGAGCTATAATATCAGGGAGTAAACTAGGCTACATTTTATCCCGGTATTCCCACGGGAACGGGTACTACGGGGATAAGGCGATAGAAACCGAGGCGAAGCGAGGGCGGGTTAAACTAATAAATAGGGAAAGAAAGTACTGTTTACACATATGGTCAGCATTATGGTCTAGCAACTATTTATTATTACATCTGAATACACAAATATTGCTAAAGCGAGTTCGTTTACCCACCCACGTAAAATAAACAATATTTACATAGAATTGTACAAATATAATATGTTCAAATCGAACCGGTAATGTGAATAAACACTTATGTAATGAAATCGTGTTACAACCAAATCCGAGCCATATGGTAATGTTTATCACAAATAATAGCATGCTGGTACAATTTATCAGTCGATATCTGTTATATTGAACAGATGGTGCAATAGAAAAATATTTTTATTGATCACATCATATTATATGTTATTGTTTTCATAAATAAAAAGCATTATTGTTCTGTGCCGTGTTGTAAATCAACGGTGTGTGCTCTTTGAATGGTATTATTTACACTCTGCGAGCTGTTGTCCAAGTCGAAAGTATTCAAAGACTGCCAATGCGAAAGAAGAGCAGGAAAAAGAAGGCTTCTGAGGAGGCTCAGAAGAAAAGAGGTCATTAATATTATTCAAATTAAAATAATTTTGTTAATTAAACGTGGGTAGTTTTAAAATATATTTTCAATGCATTGATTTAGAATGTCAAGAATGTGAATTTTGTTTTTACAATTTAAGTTATTAATGTTAAAGTAAAACGTGGATAATTAATAGCAATATGGGTAGTCCGTCGTTATCTTTGGAAGACGCAGAGAGTGCTTTAAATGCAGTACGTTTTATATGAGATATTTCGCTGTATTGTAAGTCTCTTGCGCTCATAGAACTTTGAACAATTTGAATTTTTGAATTATATAAAAGGTGCTTATCAACCTCAATAGCATACGTTTAAAACCATTAGGGATTACTAACGTCAGGGAAGTGATCGTTCATACGATACAGGCAACATTGTTGCGTACTATGAATGATTTTGTGCTTTCCTCTTATTTTGTTCTTCACGCCATGTATGTATATCAGACTATGAGGCACTGACGTCCTTATCAATTGGTGATAAATTAAATTCAATAACTTATCATCATCTCGCCCTATTGGGCTTGGGCCTCCTATGAGTAGGAATTTGACCTACTATACCACTCTAACCAGACGTGTTGGCATAGGTTTTTATTTCGAGTTTTCCTTCTCTTATTCAGTAACTCATTAGTATCTAATTCTTATTTAATACCTCTATGTCATGTTTCTTACAGATAAGTGCGAATCAAACTCTAAATGGGAACACGGAGATCCATGTACCGTTCAACCTGGTGGCAGGGTGGTGCTTGGAAGCTGAAGCTTTACCGCCCTCGCACAGGTCTGTTCCGTTATTGCCTAATTATAGAAATTCGTTCGTTCTATCTGAGTCACGTAGAAAAAGTATTTGTTATAAATGTATATTTTTATTAATCATCATCATCTGAGCTCATAAACGTCCCACTGCTGGGGTCGAGCCTCCTCCACAATAGGAGGGAAATTGACCTACTATACCACGCTGGTCAGACATGTTGGCATAGGGTTTTATTTCGAGTTTTCTTTCTCTTGCATAGATGTTATATGCATATTGTATCTCTTAGTCGTCTTTTACGACACCTACGAGCAGGAGTGGGGGTGGTGAATTGCATTCTTACTCCTTGTCACCAAACGGAAACTTTTTTTAACAACACTATATTAAGCAATTTACATTCAACTGATCAAACTTTCAGCAAACTATTGTTGCAGCAAAGCAGGAAATGTGATTCATAAACGCTATTTTTATATTTTCCTTGATTTATTAATCAAATTTTAAGTGGATAATAATTATAAATGTTACGAACAGAAAGAAATATAAACACTACGTTTAAAGGAATTGTGTGGAGAAAACTATACCTAGTTATTTTTTTTATTCAAGTAGGATCATGACCGTAGTAGTAATAACGACCAAATATTAGAAGTGAAACTTCAATATTCCTTATATTTTTACAAATAATTACATATGCTTTAATGATATTTTAAGTGATTGTAATGAAGATTTATTATGTCTAGAGCGGGTAAGCTGTTAGCACTGCGGTTGCTCTGCGAATCGACGCAGGCGCAAGGCCCCGGTGCGCCATCTTCTTGCAACAACCGATTGCATTTGGCGCATCTGAACCTTTATCAGAGAGCACTACATCATGGTAAGTATGCCGTAAGAATTATTTAGTTGAATATACTAATTAATTATGACAAGCACAAACTTTGATTTAATTTCTATAAATATATATATACAATCATTGCTGTGTGGTAGCGGCTTCGAATACTACCAACCCTTGCTTTGCTCGTGGGTGTCGTAAAAAACGACTAAGAGCCCTAGATTGACCCGGACCAACTCCATCTGATACCATTTGGGTCAACGATTACATTCCCAAGGAGGGTTGACGTCAGGCAGGCGGCCGGTCATAAAAGTCATTGCCGAAACTTTTTGCAATATGTCAAAACAGATGACATATTGTGTCGACCCCAAGTAATTGGGATAAGAGCAAGATGATGATGATGATGTATATACAATCATCAGCCGACAAACTTCCGCTACGAAATAGGACTTCTAAAGTCTTGTGCTGTTTACTTTCAACGGGTATATTTCTGTATCGTGGTATTTATCTCGTAAGGAAATCTCCAACATATGACCCTCTTCATAGCATGCTATGCAAAGTTGGACATAGGCCATAGGGCCTCCTCACAAGGTGGAAATAATGCCATAATCGCCACGCTTGGCTGGCGGGTTGGCAATCATAGTAGGTGTTACAAATTTTCCACCACCACCACCCATAAAAAAAAATGTTGTAGCACATTCACTCTACATCAACACTTTCTCTGCATCACATAAATGTTCGTATAATTGTTTAATATGACACTAAAGCATGGTATATAATTTAGGAGCACCACAGACATTTTCAGGTTTCCGTCGACACTCCATTAAATTATTACATGAGAATAAAAAAAATAAGTACAATTATTCAACATCGATTTATCCAACAGGTTTGACGGGCGAGGATAGATCTGTTGTGGACGTGTTAGTAGAACACGCTGCGCCGAGATACCTTTCACTAGCTCTCGATGGATACTCACTATTGTTATTGGACTTCGTACATGCCTCCACCGTGGTGCTCAATTCTTCCGACATGGGACCCTCGGTAAGTTAATATCGTACATAGCTTTCCCCAATAAAATGTATATTTTTCTATTTTTTTTTTTTTTTTTTTTTTTTTTTTTTTTTTTTTTTTTTTATATATTCACGCCTTTTTCCCATAGGAGTAGGCAGAGTCCACTGCCCTCCACCTGCTACGATCTTTGACATATTCAGCGTAGCAGAGCGGTTCTCTGTGGGCCACTTTTCGCCCCCGACGGAAACGAGACGTGACGTGTCGCGAACCACATCGCCGCCATTCGTACAGTTTTTTAATTTTTGAAACTCATTGCGTTTCCGCGAGAAATACATACACATATAATTAACGGACACAAATTACATCCAGACTCAGAACAACAATTTGTGGATCGCACAAAGTGTTGTCCTGCGTGGGTTATTTTTCTATTACTTGAATTTATTTGTCAATTCAAACAGGTTTTCTTTTAATTTTCCGAACAGCTGCTCGCACTTATTAAATAAAACTTTGTATTGGAAACCCTATACCCCCTATTGTTCCATGGGCTCCGTAACAGTCCTCCCAACGGCGCTTAAATCACCGTCAATTCGGTTACCATCACCATCCGGGCCCATAAGAAGTACTTGCGCCTGGTACTCGACGGGCGTTGGTTGTTTTGGGAGCATTTTCGTCGACTTGCTCCGCGGCTTGGCGGGCCGGCGTCCGGCCTTTATTGGCTGATGCCGAATGTGGGCGGATACAGCGCTACGTACCAACGGCTATACGCAGAAAAAACTTGTCGTAATTGTTTAATAATACATACATCTATGAGATAGAATAATTTAAAAAATTTATTGTTGTAGTGTCCCCGGACGGCAGCTGTCACATTCCTGGGTTCATTACTATCATTACCCGATGGCCTAATGGACGCGCCTATGTTACAACCATACCCGCACCAATATAACACCGTATCTTGTCCGGATCTTAAGGTATGTACTTGTAATTTTATTGAACCCGCCCTTATAATGTCCCAATAGCTCTCCTGCTCGCGGTCCGTCGTTATTCCGATGAAATTTACCGTGTTCATTATATGTTATAATCACTACTCCGCTTCAATAAATTGTGGCGTTATGATTTTATAACCTTTTTAATAACCATTATACGCACACTTAATACGACTGTAGCTTAACAAAGTTAGCCAGATTAGATTTAAATATTAAACAAAGAAGTGAAAACTAAATAAAAATAGTGGTATGTCGCAGAAACCGGCTAGGTATCACCAGGTCAATGGACAGTTTCACAGTACTCGGCTTTAAAACTACGCTAAAATGCCTGCTAAGCGATCATGACCTAATTGGTAGGTCAATTGGTAGATTCCAACAATGATACATAAAAATATTTTTGTGATAGATAAAGAAAAAATGATTGTTACAGGAGCACGTGTTGAATATAGTGGTTCGCGTTTGTAGAAGAGAGGGCGCTGCGGCGGCGCGCTGCGCAGGCGCTTGTGCGCTAACATCACATATAGCCCACCTACTCGCCGTTCGTGCACATTCGCCACGTTTGCCCGCCTATCTCACCTGCCTACTACAAATGCTAATGGTAACTTATAGAATAGAACAATATTTATTTGTTAAACATCCTTACTAATATTATAAATGCTTACTTTCAAATTTGTTTGTTTGTTACGCTTTCGCGCTTAAACCGCCGAGCCGATTTCAAAAATTCTTTCACTAATGGAACGCTTTAATATTAGGGAGTAACATAGGCTATATTTTATCCCGGTATTTCCACGTGAACGGGAACTACGCGGGTAAGACTACTGAAACCGACGCGAAGCGAGGGCGGATTGCTAGTAGATACAAAAATGGTCTTATAGTAGTAGCTGGTTCACCATGCTTTGCCCCTAGGGTATATAATTTAAATAAAAGAAGTTAATTGTTGAGATTAAGAAATACAAATAGGGATTATTATTAAAAACGAATTATACGCAATTATAATATAAAAAGAACGTAATTAGTTTTACTAAAAGCTATTATGGTAGATGGTAATACATAGTTAGAATTAAAATTGCAATGTAGGAATAAACAATCAAGAATTATCATAAATTCAGAGGTTATATTAGGCTATTATACTCTACATTATTTGAAAATAAACTCCACCAATCTTACTGTATAGATCTTATCTTAGTGTCGTGATCTTATGCCACGCCTAGGCCATATAGCACGTAAGTTTGACACACAAGAATTTTAGAGACAATACGAAAATAAAAACATAATTTTTTCTATTGTCTACGTGAGTATTAGGCATGTTTTTTTTTTTATTGCAAACGGTGGCAAACGAGCAAACAGTACACCTGATGGAAAGTGTTGCTGCCGCTCATGAACCATTGCAAGGCCGCTGCCTACCGCAAAGAAAATGAAAGGAGTGTGAATGCGTGCATTGAGGTTCGGTGATTCTAAAGACATCACTAAAACCCACCCTCAGAAAGTTGGGCTTCCAGCTCTTTCGCTCACCGAACGAAGCGCAGCAACGAATTTCTGCGAGAGTTTGGTACTACCCCGGACGGACCGGCCCGCGGCTGTGTAGACAAACAACTGTCAACAGTGTGGTCCTACTATTACGAAATAAAACTATTTTTATGGACTTTATCGCGCTTGTATTTGTTTTTAACTTGTCCAACTTTACCAAAATTGTAGCATTCATAGTCACGGCTACGGTGTCTCACGTCCAACAATTCATCATTAATTAAGAAGTTTACATCTATCCCCTACAGTAATCATTAAATATTGACCCTACACCATGACGGCCAGACCAGTTGAAACAGAGTTTTATTTCGAGTTTTCCATTTCTTATTTGCTATCACCTATGGGATCGACACTGTCCGTGTAAGACGAAGTAAGAATACAAATCCTCATTCCCAATCATCTTGCTGCATCATGCATCTGGCTATCGTAAAAGACGACTAAGAGATATGCTACACATATAAAATCTATGCAAGAGAAGGATACCTCGAAATGAAACCCTATACTAAACTGTAAGGTCAATTTCCCTTCTATTGTGGAGGTGGCTCGAGCCAGTGGGACGTATATGAGCTGAAATGATGATGATGGTGATGGACACTATTCAACTGCCTGATTAGTGCAGTGCCTGTCAATTTGTTTTGTCCTGTCAAATTAAAAATATCAAATATAGTTTCCATATTGTTTTTTTACCAATATATAATTTATTAATATATTTAATAATCCTAAACAGTAAGTTTAGGATTTTTAAATAAATTAAGTAACCGTAAATTTTTAAAAACAGTCTCTACCATAATCTTAGTAAAAGCCTAGTTGGCAAAATGTATTGCTAAATCCTTAGATTTACTAGTAAGATCTACAAAAGACACCGATGGACTTCAGTAATACATGCATAGCACCTCGTTGGTAAACGAAGTCTTATTCGGTGTTGAAACCACTTTATATATAACCAAATCTATTAACACTTGACTGCGATATATTGATTTCGTTTTGTTTTTTAATAGTAAAAACATGCAACCAATTCTTGCATTTAGAAATAGACGAGACGCCGGTGTCTTATATGGCGTTTGACGTCATGTAATTGCAATAGTTCGCTAAAAGCAAACGCAAACATTACCAAGAAATTGTAAATTTCGATAAACTCACTTCGTAAAACTAGTGAAATTTTGTTTATATTTGTTTCATCAATGTTGCGATAGTATATCGGATTCATCATATTTTCTCAACTTATATATGACCCAACGTTGGGCGCGCGCTTTCTCCACAGTAGAAGAGAAATTGACTTACGCTAGTCAAACGCATTGATATGAAAAGAAAGAGAAACATTTATTTTGTACTCGTTAAAAGCTAGTAAAGAAGCACTAACATAGACAAAACCTTCTTACGTTAAGTAGTCTAATTTTAACGAACAACAAAAAAGGCTATTGACTCAACTTGTGCTACTTGTCTTTAAAGAAACAGCACTGATATTCTGCCAACTCCTAGGACCTAGTATATACATTTAGGGTATGGGGTTTAAGTTGAGTTTTCCTTCTCTTGCATAGATGTTATACACATATTATATCCCTTAGACGTCTTTTGCAACACCCACGAACAAGATAAGAGTCGTGTTTTGTATTATTACTCGGTTATCACACGGAAAAGTGACGCGTTATGTTCAATGGTTTTTTCTTCTTTGTTATATCCGAGGTCACCCAAGTCAATAACCGATGTGATCTTTAATGATTAAATCATAGTAACATTATCCTTTATTAGCCCAGTCATATTAGGTAAAAAAGGCGGGTCAACCTCGGAATGAAGATAATAAGCTGTAAATTGGTATAAACCTTTATTTTGTCGTTCTAAATGCTGTCTCAAAAGTGCTATCACAAGTACAATCGTGTCCGCGTCTTAAGATATTGAAGGTCAAAGGTCGTAAAAATCGGTTTTTCGTGAATATCTCGCTTTCTATTACTTAAATGAGATTTGCACCTATTATAAAAGTTGTAGAGTATAAAATTCTTTACAACTTTTATTTGAACTTTTTTTCATACGATCAACCGTTGTTGCGGTAGACCATGAGGAGAGCGCCGCTTACAGTCATATATGGCAAGGTCAAGCGTGAGTTACGGTTATCAGTACGTTGTATAAAGTTAATTATTTAATAAAAAAATATTATTATTAAACAATGCCCATTATTTATGTACTAATTATTTATATTTAACTATAGTATATTATTAATTTTGGATTATATATTTTAAGTTAAAAAGACAGTAAGGGAATATATTTTATACATATATTTATTTATCATTAAATAGAGCATATTATACATTTATTGAAATGTGAGTTCAAATATTAAAATAATTTTTGTTGACCTTAATTATAATAAAATTGTAAATGGAAGCTAGTTATCTTCTTGTTGTTGCTTGAAATGTTCACTGTACGCTTAGAGTGCGTCTTCGCGGTCTACCGCAAAAACGGATGATCGTATGAAAAAAAAGTTCAAACAAAAGTTGTAGAGAATTCTATACTCTACAACTTTTATAATAGGTGCAAAAATCATTTAAGCAATAGAAAGCGATATATTCGCAAAAAAACAATTTTTATGACCTTTGACCTTCAATATCTTAAGACGCAGACACGAAAACATTTGTGACTTTTGAGACAACATTTAGAACGACAAAACAAAGGTTTATACCAATTTACAGCTTATTATCTTTCATTCCGAGGTGAAACAACCAATATGACTGGGCTATATATAATTACTTCATAAAATAAAATATATAGTTTGACTGGTAAAAGATTGTACATATTTAAGGAAACGATAGATCAGGGATCGCCAAATGGCGGACCGCGGTCCGCATCCGGACCACCGACCCATTTAGTGCGGACCGAAAGAATAATACAGCAACTAGCACTACAGAGTACGTAATTTAATAAAAATTTATCTTTGTTGACGTCGTTCATTCAAAAATGTCGAAATAAGAAAATACATTTGTTAACTAAAAATTACATTTGTTTTTCTTTTCTATTAAAAGCATGTACGGACCGTGATGGTTATTTCATTTCTTAAAACGGGCCCCTAGCAAAAATTATTTGGCGAACCCTGGTTTGGGGTTTTATTTCGAATTGTCCCTTTTGTTGCATGGATGTTGGGTGCATATATCCCTTAGTTACCTTTTACGATACCCATAGGGGTAGTGATTGTGGTCTTACTCCGTCACCACACAGTGTATGTGCCTTTACCAAGGTTTGTTTTTGAATATAATTCTCAGGACACCCTTCTCCCAGTGCTGTAATAGTCACACCTGGTAGGTAGGTTAGCGATCACAGGCGGTGTTTCCCAGGAGAGAGATTTACCCATTGGCGACCTCTTTAAAAATTTTAAGCAAGATCTTATAAATTAAAATCAAAGTGACATACAATCGTATTTATTACAATTCTGTCATCATTATCTTGCTATGATCACAATTACTTGGGAAAATATGAAATTAAATTGATAAAAAAAAGTTATTTAATAGAATTCTGTAAAAGGCCATTGTTTCAAGCCACAATGGCCTTTTGAGATCAAATGTTTAAATCTAGGCAGCTTCATTGTACATCATCAAAGAGTCTTGATTTGATAAATAAGACCAATTAAAATAATATAAAAAATGATGTAACAGTCTTTGTATTCGAAAATGTGCTAATAGATCGTCACAATAGTATCGAGGATTTGATATAAATTTTCTCCATTTTGACATATCAATTTTTCTTATAATATTAAAAACTTTTACAATAATATCGTCTTAGTTATTAACTACAGCAATTTTTAAGAAACCAGTATTGTCGACGTATTTAATATAGTCGTCCAAGTTACTCTCATTTACATTTTCTTCAAGGATCGTCATAAAAATGGATAGGAAATTGTTTAAGTTTTTTGTAAAAACTTCGTTTACAGACGATTTCATCTGGTTCCCGTTAATGATCTTGTTATTATTGTCTATTGTGCCTTGTAATATTATTACTTTGAAAATAAAGGCCTTATTTTGCTCTATAGCAGATGCGAATTCGGTATCTATTTTTAGTTTAAGATCCATGATATTTAAAATATTCATTGAACTTTCGAAAATCATAGTGTTTAATATAAAATAGCAAATTGGTTCCTGTTTCTTAGTATCCTTTTTTTTTTAAAGTATCCGATATATATTCTACAGCAAAATATTCCGTGAACGTCATATGTATGAACTGCGGTATGTCATTAGCTACGCTGTATACTAAACCTGTCTTTTCACCTCCATTCTTAATCGTTTCCATTGTATCTTAGATTTTTTTCATATCTTCCTCACTGAATATATTATGACCATTTCTTTGATAGATGGCATACGCCGCTAGTTTTTTATCTATATTTATAAAAGCTTCACGTATTGTTGCATACGTTTCAATCATATCTGGTTTGTACATGTCCATTTTGTTTTTATCCTCTAAACGTATTTTTTTTCAGTTTGCTTTCCAAAAAGCTTTCATATCTAGCATATGTATTGATGTCCATATCCCATTGTTTTTTGTTATCGTTATCTACGTACGTAAAACTATTTTTACGGCTTTTATTGCGTTTATATTTAATTTTTGGTTGCCCGACGTTTCGAACACTACAGCGTTGATGGTTCGCCCGTGATCGTTTTATAATATCACTATAACTTTCAGTTTAACTATAACTTTTCAATAAATGTTGATTTTCAATCCTGCCTCTGCACAGTATAACATTCATAGTAAATAAATATATTTTGTATATAAAATGATATTGAACAAACAATAAATTAAGTCTTGACTATTTATACTGCGTGAGTACTGTGTGAGCACTGCGTGAGTACTGACTACTACTACTCACGCAATGCTCGCACAGTACTCACGCAGTGCTCACACAGTACTTACACAATGCTCACATAGTACTCACACAGTATTCACGCAGTACTCACGCAGTAATCACGCAGTACTCATACGAATTGATTATAGCGCCATCTATGGCCTCTAATCTAAACCATTTTTAAGATTACCTGAACACATAAAAAATATCATCAAAATCGCCCCAGCAGCCTAGTAGGAGTTCTATACTGTTACTGAACTCGAGTCACCTCAAGAATTAGAGACGGCGAGATGGGTTAGTTTAGGGCAGGGATCGCCAAATGGCGGACCGCGGTCCGCATCCGGACCGCCGACCCATTTAGTGCGGACCGAAAGAATAATACAGCAACTAGCACTACGGAGTACGTAATTTAATAAAATTTATCTTTGTTGACGTCGTCCATTCAAAAATGTCGAAATAAGAAAATACATTTGTTAACTAAAAATTACATTTGATTTTTTTTCTATTAAAAGCATGTACGGACCGTGATGGTTATTTTATGTGGATTTACATGTGCCCCTGCCCACCAATGTTCATTATGAACGTTGTACAATCCGACACGGGTAAATAAATGTTCGTCTGTCCATAAAATATTTTTGTTTACGTTAAGCAGTAATCACTGACCAAATTGCACTCGCGGCGCATAATCCCGTTCACCAGTCTTGAACACGTTAAAAATGACATAGGTATGTGTTGCATGTCACGTTTTGATATGTTCCAGTTTTGTGATGTAGGTACGTTAGATCTTCGAGCAGAATATGAAATGAGTCATAGTCAGGTACATTATCACCACAAGATGCCATCAATCGCTACATCAAAAATTGTTATTGACATAATATCAAAAAAAATAATAACGAACGTGCATAAAAGACAATACAGCGAGCGGAGCTACGCAAGGATTAGAAATGCACTATTACGATTGCGCAATCCCGGACGACTAATTGTTATTTTAGGTTTTTTAGGTAAGGATTTACGTACGACGCGAGGGACTCAACGGGGGTAGGCCCAAGCGCTCATTGGCTCGGCTCAACACGAGGCCAATGGAATGGCATGACATATTTTACCTTTAACTAGTTCAATGTCACGCAACTATTTAGTTCAAGTGCGTTGACCTATAAAAGGGTACCTATAATACAGATGTATCAGCAGTGTCCATAACTAAATATCTTTATAAGATAATTGGTTCACAATTTAAGTACCAATTTTTTTTACATATTCGGTATCAGAATCGAGTACTGAATACCCTCCTTCAATATGTACAATCTTTTACCGGTCACACTGTATAATACTATTAGTGTCAAAAGGGCGAACAACTGGACATTGTTAATAGTTATTTAACCGTACTTAATCGTTGATATGTCCCTGCAACCCAAGATGTCTATCATATAATTAAAAATAAATATCTTCATTACTCTGTAGAATTAGACAATTAATAAATAATGTACAATATCTTTCTTTTCATTTATCTCACCCTAATTTTATATTCACAGATGAAAAATAAAAACATAGCAAAGGTTGTAAGTGACTGCATATTGGCGCTAGCCGACTACACCGATCGAATTGTGGAACAATATCCAGGTCTAGCTGGTAAGAACTACTATTTTTGCCGTGTTACTTCTTTACAGTTTCATTTGTCTGTACTTTGCGTTTTTTTTTTTCTTAAATATCACATATCTTCGTGACATATTACTTAAGTAATATACTTTGAAATATGAAATTTCATTCAATCTTTTTTCAGGTAAAATTATAAAGTGGATATGCGCTTGCTTAGCACAAATTTCGCCCAGCAGTAATCGTGACTCAGTGAAGCCACTGGCTGGGTCATTGCTGCTGTGCCTTGCTGAATTTGCGGTACGCTGCGGGCCCGCTTACCTCATGCAGGAGAAGGATGGGGAACAAACGCTTTTATTAATGATATTTAAGGTGAACGAAACTGTTAATATATTTTATTCAACAAATACTTGAACTAAAACTAAATGTATCAATGAATTTCAATTAAATCCAATTTCATTGATTGTGATGTAGGAAGAATACCACCCATTCTTGTTCAATGGGTGTCGTAAAATGCTAGTAAACTATGTAAGCGCATAACATCACAATGTGGGAAGGACAATTCAAAATAAAATGTTATTTTATCTCATTTAACCAGCTTAATATATACGAACAGTTATCCTACTTTTGCAGAGGAGACTTATATGCTCAGTATGGGGATGTATATGAGATAAAAATAAGAAGGTAAACGAATTAATACTAATACAGCTCTTCTTCTTTACTAATTATTATAGACGTCTTTTTGGGCTTCCTTTCACGCTGACCGATTTTTCTTCGAGAAATTTTTGCAATATTCATTGGAAAATTAATATTGCTGAATATGTATTTCTACGCCGTCTTGCTAATGCAAGATATTTCAATGAATTGAAATTAATTGCAATTTTTTTTCTAAATAGCCTCACAGATAATAATAAATACAATGATTAATTATAAAAATATATTGAAAAGATCATACAAAAATGGATAACGCACAAATAATGAACACAACGAGTATTATTCAGTGAGCGTAGTAAAACCTACGCAACACTGAAAAATATGGGTCACACGATTTTGATAGCATTCTAAAAGAATGTTTGATCAAATATTTGGTGGGACTCGTGTTGTTAGTTGATGAAAATTATTGGTGATGCTCGACGTGCTCTTGGGGTTGGAAGCCATGTTCGTCAGCGATGAAGGTCACGCTGTAGGTCAGGCCATCAGGTGCAACGTACTTGTAACTGCCTGTTACTTCGAGGGCGTGATGGTCAGCGTCAACTTGCTTCAGTGTTCCGGTTTCTTGACGAGAAGTACCGTCACTGGTCTCAAAGCTGTAGAACAATAGATACATATAGGACTTGTTACACGGCTTTCTAATGGCTAATTTAAAGGTTTTCTGAAAATTAATAATTTTTCGTGAAATTCCATTTTCGCAACGCATTTACTTGTTATTTTTAAGCACATATGGACCTCCTAACTAATGAAATGTCAATTCCCATACAATACAATGAGAGCAAGAGGAGAGTTTGGCAAAAAACTTTTGCTTTGAAATTTCTCTCTATTTCATCTTGTGTCGTCTCTTAACGGGCGAAATACTCTTTGGACTTAATGTATACTTATTTCGTTAATAAGAGCTGATGAGGTCACGTGAAGGTTGATACTTAAGAAATGAAGATCAATATTTAAAATAAACTAAAAATAAACCAGCTATACCTAGCCATAATAAACAAAAAGGTTTCTGATTGTAATTATATAAATACTTACTCGAATTGGTAACCATGGGGTGAGATGTCAGAGTCGTGCTTTACAATGTACACCTGGCTTTGATCATGGGCTTGGTGTTGAGGGGCAGCCGCAGCCATGGCGAAAACGGCGAGCGTGCAAAGTACCTGTGTCATAAATAACGGTATTCATTAATACAATCAGTGGGTCTCACCTTAAAAACTTATATAGACGCTGTTATATAGAAACAAAAAAAAAATTCCTTGAAATCGATCGCAGCGCCACGTATTGGATCCTAATGCATTGTTTTAGTAGTCTACAATCTTCGCCTTTCCAATGAGACCGGTTTGGGACATTTGGATGTGATAGATTTTACATTTTTTATGTTATATATATATATATATATATATATATTTTATCATGCCTTCATTCCTGAAGGGGGTAAGCATTGTAATAGACAGATGCATTATGATAATTTTTAATAACATGTAACTTACTGCCGTTTACTCCACATAGGTCTAGAAATGCAAACATGATATCAATAATATCTTCGAAAACACTTAACATTAATAACCCGTAGGGTATTGACTTTACCGTGGATTAATAAGGCAAAGAGTTATTTCATTGACTTTATCAAAAAACTACAATTCTTTTATCTATACCAATAAATAAAATTGGAGTGTCTGTTTGTAATGTCAAAATAATAGGCCTTTTTCATGCTCACACGGTTATTTGCACGACACCTATGCCTAAAATAGCGATTAAAAAATTTTTGTCTGTCTGTCTGTTTGTTCCGGGTAATCTTCAAAACGGCTGAACCGATTTCAAAAATTCTTTCACCAATGGAAAGCTATAATATCAGGGCGTAAACTAGGCTATATTTTATCCCGGTATTCCCACGGGAACGGGAACTAGGCGGGTAAAACGACTATAACCGAAGCGAAGCGAGGGCGGGTTGCTAGTTGTAAATAAAATGACACTTACGATTTTGTGCATTTTGATAATGTGTGGAGATTGAAGAGTAGGTGACTAGTGCTGAAACAGCTGTTGACTGATGCCTTCCTCACTGAACACCGCTATTTTAAACTAAACGCCTAAACGATGACAACACTATCTCTTTCATACACGTAATATGGTGCTAATGAATAACATTACACACAACTGAGAAATAACGATTGTTACATAAATTCTTGTATTTGTTCTTACAAAATATACTCGGTTGATTCAGTTAACGGTAGACAGATTTGACCTATTGAGAGTACCTTCAATATACAAGTACTAATTTGCAGGTTTTGTATGCGGTTATGAAAGGCACTAATGGATCTGATATCGAAGGCCTATCACTCCCTGTGGACGAAGATTTTGACTCCAATATACAGCTGGATAACTTGGGACCAAAGACATCGCCTGCTTCTACGATAGACGTCAAATTATGGGCTCAAACGGTAATTACAAGATTGTTTGACGTATCTTCTCAATACATTTAATGTCCCACTGCCGGGCAAAGGTGTTTCCCGTAATTATTGTGAAATTTATCTGTAATACCACGCCGGATAGACGAATTGGTACCTGATGTTATTTTAAGATTTCATTGGGTTCAATGATGTCTATTTACTGTATACCGTCGACTCTTCAAACAGCTTTATGGCGTAGAATATAGAAAATAAAAGGGTAATCGTTTTTCCTTCCCCATTCACTAATTCTTATCAGTTTCTAATTTGACTACGTTATCAATTTTAAATCTGGCCAATATGTGTAAATACTACTACTAAGTATATTTCGTCTATCTAGGCCAACTGTGCCTATATTCTATTCAAGATACGAAAATATAAAATGTAAACAAATCTTAAAAAGGGCCTTTAAGATGTCAATTTAGTAATGTTTGCAGTTTGGTAAATATTGTCATAGCAATATTGAAATAATTCGCCATATGAGTACAGCCTTTTTTATAATAATGCAGCGACATTGGAATTCTTGAATCATAAAAGACAATGTATAGTTAAGGCAGGGAATTCCAAAGTGTATTCCGCTGATTCTAGGGATTCCGCAGAATAGTCATCGGGGCTCCGCCAAAATTAAATAGCTTCTAGTTTTAGTAATTTGGCTGTGAAATAATACCACGGTTACAAGTATTATCTTGAAATAGCACAGAATTAGTGATGAGAAGAACTCATTACTATTATGTACATAACTACGTAAATAGCAAGAATTTAGCTCAGACTATGGCACAGCAGTGCACGTAGCCAGTGACAAAGCACGATATTGCGCTGTTTGGCGGACTTGGACCCTCACACGCACCCCGTTCAGATGTATTATCATTTGATATGGAATTAGTGTTCCTCCTCAAACAACCATTAGTGAATAACACAAGGTAGTGCTCTGTTAGTATCCAAGACACCTTGGTACAGGATGTTGCTATTTACACTACTGCGTCTTATTTTGTTTTTCATTTCAATAATGAACATGATATTCATGTATTATTAACCTGTGTACTCAGCGTATGTCTGGCAGGCAGTCGGTCATAAAAATATCGCCAAAACTTTAAATTTTATTTACCATAAACTATTTTTTGTTTATAGATATGCACGCAGTTAGTGGTTTTCCTCGGGCATTGGCCGCTATGGGGCGGATGGCAGGTGTCATCATCGGTTTGCGAGCAGCATGACAGCCCGTCATTAGGTGGTGAACTGGGCCCCGCGGTGCTCACCGCACCCCACGTACAACTACTGAGGCTCAGCGACGTCACACTAGCATCGTTCATTGAACTGCCTGCGTTGGACATGCCTGCGGCCACCACTCCTGGTATCATCATATACATAATAATAATAATTTTCATTTATTTCTCACCGCATTAATAAGTTACAATACATATTTATTTTATACAATTACATATCGAATAGTTTATGGGAGACTGGATGTTACAATCGTAGGTACAACTACAGAGGTTTTTTTTTAATATAATTCTTCTATTTGTGTGTATGTGACTGATCTTCTAAACGACTCCGAAATCGGTCCGATTTTAATTAATTTTATTGTGTTCAAATGGAATCAAGAATAGGTTGGATTAACTATTGGACACGCTAAGTTACGCTGTGATTGATTTCAAGGAAATTTATATTTATTTTCTTAGATTTTTACAACACAACGTCTGTTGAGTCAGCTAGTACATATATTCTTGTCGTACGTTCAACTACAATCATTTGGCACTAATGGAACACCTTTAAAAATGAGAAAATAAGACGATAACGAGCGGTGACAGAGTAAAAATACAATTCATAACTCCTTCATTTCCACGGGTGTCGTAAATTATGACTATGTGATGTAAACGGGTAACATCACTGCAAGAGAGAGAGAACATGAGAGGGGAATAAAACTACACTACACGTCTGAGCAGCGTGAATAATAGGTCAATTTCCATCACTTTGTGGAGGAGGTTTCATGGCCAATTATGGGTATATGGATAAAAAACCAAAAAACTCCATTTCCATTGGTCGCGACTACTAAAATATATTCAGAAGAATGTTATGGTTAAGTTATAAACATAACCTGTTGAACGGATTTGGATAAATTTGCATCTTTTTTTTTTGGGGTGGGTTGCGTTCGGCGCACTCCTCGCACCACTCCGTCTGGGGCGACAGAGGGGCGTAAGCACGCACACCCGCAACCCACCCGAACACCACGTCGCCTTCGTCGTTGGACCGACCACGGAGCAGGGTTACTTGTGTGTCTCAGTGGTCGGCCCGACGGAATACCCCCTGAGGAGTATCCTCCCATCGACCGACGTCCCCCTTCGGGGAGGACGTCGGTCTTTCCTCACGCGATCAGCCTCTCGGCGGGTGACGGACTAACTCCCCGGTCCAGTCGACCGCGGCCTCAGCTAGATAAATTTGCATCTTGGGAAAACATGCGGGTGAAGTCGCAAAATCTAGTTTAGGGCCAACTTCATCTAATACCGTCTGGCCAACAATTAGATTGCTAAGAAAAATTTACATCAAACAGGCGACTGGTTATAAAACTCTTTCCAATAACTTTTACAATATATGCTGTGGAAGAGGAATACATAGTGCGTCGATCCCAAGTAATTGGGATAACATGATGATGATGAAACGAAAACTAAGTTTATCAACATACCCAATGTTACAATGGACGACTATGCCTCCAAACTTTCTCGGTTAGACATTATTCAGCAGTATGTACTAATCATGTTTTTTGTTAAGGATTGATGACGTCAGATCGGCAAGTACGAGTGCTGTTACGCGACATTGCCGGCAAAGCTTGCTGGGATGCATCAGCGCTTTATTACGATCCGTCCGTTACTTCATCAGAAACAATCGAACCATTAGAATTGCCAGAAAGGTAAGTAATTTATTGACTTGTATGTGTATGCAGTGTTAAACTTAAATATATATAATATAATTGATGTGTTTATTTGTAATGTCAAAATAAGGGGCTTTTTTCATGCTGATAGTTATTTTTTTTTTTTAATTATCTGTCTGTTTGTTTTGGGTAATCTTCAAAACGTCTGGATCGATTTTGATAATAATATTTTACAACCAGGTAGCTGTTGATTTTTGATTGCCCGGCGTTTTAATCACTTTACAGCGTTCATGGTCACGGGCGGACTTTATTTTATATCACACACTTAATTAAATTATATTTTCTAGTACGGACACACCACGGGATACCACGTTGTCTTCTCTTCCACCACCTCTCCCGCCAGACTTGTTACCGGATTACAAAAACTGTCCGCCGGATAAACATCAATTGGACCATGTATGTATTACTTGTACTAGTATTGTCAGTATTATCTATTTATCTCTAATTTGTTCTTGAAAATGTTTGAAAATCTTCCTTCCATAAACACGTTAAACCGTTAATCTCCACCATTATAAAAATTTGTGATAGACGATATGGACTCTCCTCGATTCAGTAGATAAATAAATATACTGCCAACGGTCTTAATTATTGCAATCCGTTTTGATTACGGAAGTTAGTTAAATGTCTCTCTATGGACAAATTTAAACCCCTTTGAAACTATATCTATTAAACAGTAGTCACGTTGTTTGGAATAAAGCCTCTATGAAAGAGCAACAATGCATTTTTCTTAGATAGAAAGTTAATTATCATCATCATCTCGGCTAATATACGTATTACTGCTGGACTCGAGCCTCCTCCACAATGGGAGGAAAATTGACCTACTATACCACGCTGGTCAGACGGGTTGGTAAAGGATTTTGTTTTAAGTTTTCCTTCTCTTGCAATGTGCTGTTATATTCTTGGATCTTTTAGTTGTCTCTCACAATCACCCACGAGTAAGAAAATGAGTGGTGAATTCTAATCTTACACCACACGGATAAATACAATACAAAAACAATCCACTACCATGTGAAGAAATTTAGCCTATTACCACGCTGCTGAAACTTTTAGGATATGCTTTACTACAAGTTTTCTTGAAGCAACGACACCTGTTTATATTCCATAAGTGATTCTTATAATACCAACGGCAAAGGAATAAGCATTGTACTTTTAATTCATTACACGGTCATTTACTTTCCGTGTGGTAACGGCGTAGGAATACCATTCACTACTCTCTCTTGCCCGTGAATGTCGTAAAAGACGACTAAGGGATTAAATATGCATATATCATCTATGCGAGAGAAGAAAATCTCGAAATAAAACCCTGTATCAATCAGGGTTGGGCTGATTAAAATCAAGTGATTAAAATCACGATTAAAATCATGATTTAAATCGCTTGATTTTTACAATTAAAATCATGATTTAAATCATTTTTTTTTCCTTTTTATTAAGAACCAGATAACAACATAACATAAAAGTTTTCTCAAAAATCAAAAGAAGTATCTGCTTTTAGCAAAAACAACAAAAAAGAAGTACATAATTCCAAATTCTTAAACTAAACGTAACACCTAAATTTTATTACCGTATATTTTCAGTCTATTCATTTTCGTTATACAATTTAAACAAAAACACGAGTTTTCCTCCTTTTTCTATGCCTAATCTGTTTCTAATATCCGAGTGTACAAGACCAAAAAAGCTAAATACGCGTTCTACTGAAGCTGAAGAAGCAGTTGCACACAGGAACTGTTTTATTATTGACAACTGTTTCAAGATTTCCGGCTCATCATTTTGTGATAACCACCATTGTAGTCCGTTTACATTTTTTATTACTTCGTCTGAAAACATAACTTGCTTAAATGGAGCACTGCGGGCATTTAACTTTATTACTAAAGGTAACAGTCCATTGTTTTCATGTAACTCTTTAATTGTTTCTAAAGCTATATTCTTTTCTTGTGGTGTTAACTGGTATTTTGTTTTTTGTGGATTCAACATATACGCTATAAAATGATATGGCGTTAGTGCTTGCTTATATCGATTATTAAATTGTTGTGTTTTTTGTAATGGTAATTCCACAGATTCATCAAAGATATATTGTAAATGTTTCCACTGCTCTACAGTGTCTGCGATAGTAGCATTTTTCCTCTGCACAGTATCAAGAGCAACTGATATAGGTTTTAAAATGTTTAAATAATCTTGTTTCATCGCAATGTTCATGTTTAATCGCAATATTTGAAACTTTTCGGTAAATAGTGGAATCAATCTCGTTTTTATTTTCTTCGCAGATTTTTAATATGATGTCCCACTGAGTGACATACATCTCTAAGCAGTTGCCAAGGCTATTCCATCTCACATCGCTTGGAAGGACTAAAGCGCTGCCTCCTGCTTGACTGAATTTAGCTCTAGCCAAATGGTTATTTCGAAAATATTTAACAATTTGGACCACATGTTCTATAACGTCTTTAACTTGAAAGTCCTTGCACAGTAAATTAAAAATATGTGCAGAGCAACCATAAGTTATAACTTTTGCGTTCGTTTTTTCTTCTAATGTTTTTCTCATAAGTGTCATATTTGCGGCATTGTCTGTCACAAAAGATTTTACGCTACACTTGTATTTTAATTCACATGAAGAAATCAGGTCACAAACTATTTGAGTTAAATATTCTGAAGTATGTGGATTGCCTGATGTGTCTATAGTTTCGTATAGGAGGGCTTGTCCATCTTCAGTGGTTATCGTTGCGCATATCACTGGTTCGTTGTGCACGTTTGACCACCCATCAATTGAAATATTTACGGACTGTCCTGAAAGGGAGGAGAAATATTTTTCTTTTTCCTCTTCATAGATTTCGTCCAAAAGACTTGTTGCTACCGTTTTTCTCGAGGGCGGTGTATAACCAGGCCTTAATAACTGAATGGCTTTTTTCACCTCTAAATTCTCAATACATCTGAAGCTCGAATTAGTAGCAAAAATAGCCTTTGCTATTTGTTTGTCAATTTTATGTTTTTCAGCAGTTGAAGGCCGCATTACAAAACTACTCATGGTACTCATGGTAGGCCGAGTTTCGATTGCTTTCTTTTTTTGGACTGGCTCAAAAGTTGTTGGACTTGTTGGTGTTGGTACTTTCGTCATGAGTGAACTACAACTTGAGGCAGATGATGTGCTAGCAAAACTGTCAAGCGACATTCGACTCTCTGGAAAGAGAAAAAACATAACTGAAAATTGAAATTGATTAATTATAATTGATGATATATTGATATAGTATTGAATTATTGATTTTAAAATAAAGTTAAAATGTTCAATAGGGATGTAAAAGCAAATTTATTTTTTTAAGTTGAAAAAAATTAAAAATTAAGTAAGTATAGAAGAGTAAAGATAATCTTTAATAATTAACCTGGGAAAGGTCGCGTTAAAAAAGTTACATTAAAGGCCACGCCACGTGTTAGATTTCACCTAACATTTAAAAACAAAAAACAATCATATATGCCTAAAATAAAAATAAAATAAAATTAATAATTTAATTACCTGTATTCCTCTCTTGATAATTACAAACATCGTGGTGTGCTTTAAGTCTTTGGACTAA
The DNA here is from genome assembly GCA_032191425.1 of Lymantria dispar. Classification (NCBI taxonomy): domain Eukaryota; kingdom Metazoa; phylum Arthropoda; class Insecta; order Lepidoptera; family Erebidae; genus Lymantria; species Lymantria dispar. The sequence continues at coordinate 17,120,871 of CM063459.1, forward strand.
CCCTTGAATATCTTTCTTGCACTTTCTACAAATAGCCCTACACCCCAATTTATTTGGATTTGTTGTCTTAATATAGAACTGCCATATTGGGTCCTCTTTTCTTCCACTCATTTTACTTTATTTATATGTTTTCACTTCACTTAACTAACTTAACTAAACTAGCGAATTTTTTTTTTGTGTGTGTACAGCTGTTGGCCGCAGATGGCCTTGACAGCTTGACGCGGACTATGGGTGAGCGCTGAGGGCTCTCAACCCAGAGCAAACTAGCGAAATGCGCGAACGTCAATTTATAGGTTGAAAAGGAAAACAAGCCTCAACACGACACGACAGGAATATTCTTGCAAAAAGCACAACAAACGCGTTCGTGCCTCACTCGGCACTGTATAGTGAGTGAGTGTATAGCACAGAAGGAAAACAAATCGCGACAAGAATTTTCTTGCAAGAAGCGCGACAAATGCGTTGTCACAAGTTTTTGAGGCGCAAATTGTATTATAATTTTTAAATAAATAGTAGTAAATTCACAATAATTTCAAAGAATCAAAATGTTCAAATTTTATGTTCAAATTTAAAAAATCAAATTAATCATGATTTTTTAAAAAAAATCAATGGTTTTTGATTTTTTTAATAAAAATCAGATTTTGCCCAACCCTGGTATCAATACGTCGGATTGGCATGATACAATAAGTCAATTACCCTCCTATCATGGAGGAGGCTCGAGCCCAGCAGTGGGATGTATTAGAGCTGATATGATGATGATCATAGCATATATGCGCTTTCCAAATTTTAGTCAATCCTTAAGTACTTGGCACGGACGACAATAGGAAATTATTTTTATCATACCCAGGTACTAGCATACATCGGTCATACATCTCCGGAGGTAGTGTGTGGACGAAAGTTGGACGAGGCCGGTCCGTCACCGCTTCCCCCTGGTGCTGAGGACGAGCTCGTAGCGACACTGGTCGCTCATAGAAACCACGAGAGACACTACCTAGCGACTCGGGACAGGTGGGGAAACTGCTGCAATTCATACCGGTAACGTAGCCGCTAGTTACGGCAGCCACATTTATCATATTATGCTGCACTGCACGACTTTCTTCCCTGTCCACATAGAAGCTACCATCAGCTAAGGGATATTTTTTATCCCTACATCAGCACGAAGACGTATAAAGTTATCGACCTTGTATATAAAAACTGCACCAAGTTTGAAATTGATACGTAATGTTTTTGTATATAAAATTATATTACAGTAGGTAGCTATATCATTTCCGGGAAAAATTGGCTAAAGTAGAATGAAAATTAAACGACTGCTACAAAGAGGCCTCAGGTTTCATATAATGATGCACAGCTTTGAGTTTTTTTGACCCTAAGTGTATATTAAATTGTAAAATCAACCCGCCCGCGCTTCGGTTTCAGTCGCCCTACCCGCGTAGTTTCCGTTCCCGTGGGAATACCGGGATAAAATATAGCCTATGTTACTCCCTGATATTTTAACTCTCCTATGGTGAAAGAATTTTTTAAATCGGTTCGGTGGTTTAAGCGTGAAAGTGTAACAAACAAACAATCTTACTTTCGCATTTATAATATTAGTAAGGATTTATTAAAACAAATTTATCAATCATAAAAATCGCAGATTGAATATGTGTGAAATTTGTGTGTCGAAGAATACCTATTTTAAATCCAGCTATTATTAGTCACTTATCTCAAATATCCTGCGATCTCCACTAATCCTAAATCATAATTAGGATAAATTTGGATTGCAGAGTTCTATCTACAAATTCGTTTTCTGTTGAATCCGACAAAGTTAGAAAGCCGAACCACAGTGAATTTTGGACTAATAATATGATCAATATTATTTTTATTTACAATTTTTAAGTCGTCATTTCATTCGAAATTGATGGTATAATTAACAAGATAATATTGCTAAAGAAATCCAGTTCTAAATAAATTCTTATGAAGATGTTAAGCCTATTTCACTATGCGGTAAACGATTCCTTTACTCGAATATTCCCTAATTATTATATATCCCTATATATTGACGTAAATATTCAATGATCCCTAACAGAGAATTCTACACACCGATGCACATCACAGTAGCGTTCTTATGTCATTACAGCAACTTCTTTCTTTCTTTCCTTCCAACCCATATAACATGACTATTAAGTTCAAGCTTCCGTCACATTAGTTGGCAAATACATATATTAAATACTGGATTGGTCACACTGGCCAGACAGGTTGATATAAATACTTATCCTTAAATTGTCAATCCCAGGCAATTCAAATTCAAAACTCTTTATGTACTAGCGGATTTCTGTGGTTACTGTGCGTTTTTACAATTCCCATGGGAATACGGACCTAAAATATAGCCTATGTTACTCACTGATCCAGCTTTCCCTGTAACAATTTTAAAATCGATTTAATGACTTAATCGTGAAATCGTATCAAATTAACTCGTATTGTAGGATTAGTAATAAGAATTATTAAAATCCATATTAATGACTTACTACATACGTGAAACCAGAAGGGTTCGCATATATGTAGTATATGCGAACCCTGTGGAATGTGAACCAACCCTGGTGAACCCAGTGGAATATGGTTATGTTCTTTAACCCAACACCGCATTAAAAGAATAACATTTTTTTTTTAAATCAACACACTGCACTATGAAATTAAGCCTTGTATTGCGATGGACTTTACAAACATATAATTAACGGTACACAATTAATAGGTACCCAGACTGTGACTGTAGATCGCGCAAAATATTGCTGGGAATCGAACCTGTGACATTTGATACGATAGATTGGTATCTTAATCACTACGTTAACTGTGCACTTAATCACAAAAAGAAAATATTTTATAATTTCATAATGTTTATTAATGACAGTATGGATGATGAGGAGCCAGTTATATGTAAGACCGCTCCGGCATCGCGTCCATTCGGCGTATGCAGAGCTCTGGCCGCTCAACTGGGTACTCTGGCTCCGGCACGACGTAATCACGCACACCTACTACGGCGAACTGACCGATTATTACGAGAACTCAGAAACTTGGACGCGCAAAGGTAAACATTGTCCATCATCATCTCTGCCCATATCCATCCCAGTGTTGGACTTGGGCCTGCTATACCACGTAGGTCAGATGTATTGACATAGGGTTTCAATTCGAATTTTGTTTCTCTTGCATCGAGGTTATCTGCATATTAGGTACATCACTAAGTCGTCTTTTACGACATCCACCATTTAAATCTTCTCCCCCTTCGGTGACGTATTATATACTTAACCCGTCACCACGCGCAAAAACAAACATTATCAATTACCCTTATAATAATAATAACATTCAGAATTGTACACTTTACAAGGTTAGTTTAGGAATTCAGCATTAGGCATTTATTTGCCAAAAACCGTTGGCAAAAACATCGCCCAACTCTCTCCACAAGATTCTATTCTGAGCTGTTCTAGTTCACAATCCCCTTGTCGCACAGCGTTACAACTAGTAGAAGACCTAAGTCAAACCTACACGCTAGTTAGGGGTGTGGGGTATAGTGTTTTATTTCGAGTTGCCCTTCTCTTATTTGGATGTTATAAGTTCCCTTAGTTGTCTCATCCTACGGGTAAAAATGTAATTACTAAAGATTTCTTCTTCTTCAAACTAAGCGTGTTATGGAGCTCCGAAGCCGTAAATGAATCCAATATAAAAGTTTTGGGTACGTTCGATGTCTATATGAGACACGTTACGACAGCCTTTTTAGCGATCAGGCGAACTAACAACTGAACTCCAAAGGGCAATCGACAATCATCACAAATAACATTTCTCTTTTACAATTCGATAAAAATTCGCAACATCGCCCCAAAAAATGCCCATATTAGGCCGGCTTCTAAAATCAATGTAACTAACGGACAAAAATTGCATGGAGAATGAAAACAATTATTTGTGGAACGCATATATTATAGTCCTTTTTTTTGGGTGTGGGTTACCGACGGCGCACTCCTCGCTCCGTTCCGTCTCGGGCGACAGAGGGGCGTAAGCACGCACACCCGTAACCCACCCGTGACACGTCGCCTTCGTTGTTGGGCCGACCACCGGACCAGGGTGACTTGTCGCTAGTGGTCGGCCCGTCGGAATACCCCTAGAGGAGTACCCTCTCGCGCGATATATTATAGTCCTACAGGGAAATCAAGTCATCATCACATCAGCCCATATCATTATATCCCACTGTTGGGCTCAGGCCTCCTCCACTATGGGAGGGAAATTGACCTACTATACCACGCTGGTCAGACTTGTTGGCATAGGGTTCGGTTTCGAGTTTTCCTTCTCTTGCATAGATCTTGTATGCATATTATAATCCCTTAGTCATTTCTTACGACACCACACGGAAATCAAGTACCGTGGCAAAAGTTATCATTAGAAGGGCATCACACTGGAGCTAGGTCTTACAAAACATGTATACAAATTTATATCTAGTAAGAAGAAAAAAAAAATTAAAATAATAGACAAGCCCGCTGAGTTTCTTGCCGGATCTTCTCAGTAGCGGTCGCGTTCCGATCCGGTGGTAGTTTATTTTTATTGGATAATTTAATTTTATTTTGTAAAATTGACAATATGTAAGAGCCCTCTCGGGGTCTATGCATAATAAATGATTTGAATTTGAATTAGTCAAACCACTACACCTTCTGAGAAGTCGTTTTTATACATTTCGTGATGCATTATGACCATCGCCATCACAGCACATTAATTTTTTTAAAGTTATTGGAAAATACTTTGTTGGCATTGTCTGTAAGTGACAAATATGGCAAAAATTTTACCTTTTTTTTGTGAAGGACTTTGATACCCGACTGTAACTGTGTACTACTAGGACATATCTTGTAGACAGCAGAATTATGGTTCAGATAGAATAGTTGCCTCTTAATCACATAAACTTTAATATTTTTCAGATGTCGTGAAACGCACAAAGTGGCAGTAATATACGTAGGTAAAGGACAGGAGACACGCAACGAAATATTATCAAACCGTTGCGGTAGTCCCGCATACGAAGCATTTCTTGCTGCACTGGCTTGGGAGGTAATGAGCAATTTATTAGTTACTGACAGAGTACGAATAATATTTAGAGAAGGAAAACTCGAAATAAAACTTAATACCAACCCGTCTGACCAGCGTGGTATAGTAGGTCAATATCCCTCCTATTATGGAGGAGGCTCAAGCCCAACAGTGGGACATATATGAGCCAAGATGATGATGAAGAGATCAAGAGACAATACACAGATATAAGATTAATGGTCAAAAGTTTTCAAATAACCATAATAAGATTGATTTTCTTTGAACTGAACATTCTATAAGCTGTTTATAGAAAAATCAAACAATCTTCCTTATGTATTCCAAACCGGCTGCATCTATTTTGATAAAATTTTCAAAAACCCTTCACATAGCCCATTAATTTGTGAAACGATCGGACATCGGATAGGTATTAACTTTTTTTCATTTATTTATTATAAGAAACTAATATTCCCGAAGGATAAAAATTAATTGAATAACATCTATATGGCATAGTTATTAAGGAATCAATCTTGGTGTATACATTTTATAAATACTAATTAAATCCAGACTCACCCATTTCAGAAATGGTGATAATAACTGTGCAGGTTAGAAACATTTTTTTAGTAAAGACCGATTAGGAAATACTATTTCTTTTTTAATTTCTACCTATAAGCTTTTTTTATTATAATATATTAAATAGTGTTATCACTTGTTTGTTAGGTGGAATTGGAGAGTCATGTGGGCTTCACGGGCGGCCTTCGCGGTGGTGGAGGAGGTGGAGTATCAGCGCCCTACATTGCCACACTCACGTTAGAGGCTCTGTTCCACGTCGCCACAAGAATGCCGGCCGATACACACGACGCAATTCTAAATAAGGTATGTCAACCAAATTTTTTCAAGTAACACTTTTTATAGAAGGGCTTTGAAATTCTGAACTACAACCTTTTACCTTTTTGTTTACGAAAACCCCACCAGGTTAAACTCTGTGTCGGATGGAGTGAAAGCAGTGACTTGCTAACCTTCGAGTATCAGAATAGTGCAACATATACGGTCTTCTCGCTTTCTTAATGTTATGTAAATAAATAAATGATTTTCCGTGTGGTGATGGAGTAAGAATACAATTCACCACTCCCTATCTTACCCGTGGATGTCGTATAAGACGACTAAGGATCATAATAACATCTATGCAAGAGAGGGAAAACTGGAAACGAAACCCTATTGCAACACGTCTGACTAGCTTGGAATAGTAGGTTCGATTCCCCTTCCATTATGGAGGATGCCTGAGCCCAATTGTGGGACATATATAGGCTGAGATAATGGTGATGAAAGAAGTTTTACTTCAACTACGAGTAAAAGTAACATGCACTAATTTTCTTTTTTTTTTTACCTTACATAACCCAATGAGATCCTAAGGGAGACGAAAACCAGTAAATCTCGTCTAACTAAATAATTAAAAGGTCTCTAACTAATATTTTGTATGTTTTTTAGACCCGTCACTTGGGTAACGACGAGGTGCATGTAGTATGGAGCGAACATTGGCGTCCTTACAAGCGCGACACCCTGCCCACGCAGTTCTGCGACGTACTCATAGTACTTTACCCATTACCTGGTGGATTATTGCGCTGTACTGTTTCTAGGAAACCCGATGTAAGTATTGTATACTGTAAGAATATAAATGCGATTGCAGTGATGATACAGTGACCTAAAAAGCGAGCTCTCGTACCAAGGGACGGAGATTCTATTTCTGTACAAAACATTTCTTCGTTTGCACCATTCTCGCGAGTCCGTTAAGGGCATGCGCCTTATAGTAAATTAGTTTTTCTCCCTTGTTGAGAAGGTCCAGTCGCTGTCCAATAATGAGACGCAATAGATTGAAGATGAAAGTCCCCTGCAATAAAAGAATTTATTCTTTACGGTTTTGTTTTATGACTGAAATACCATTATTATGTATCGTTATAGAAAATGAGATCTTATGAAGAAAATATTTAGTTAAGTCTCTATTAATAATGCAATTGCTGGTCTTGTTTTGGAGATGTCTTCTATTATATCATGTATTGACTTCCGAGCTTTCGTTAAAATACTTACGAAAATATAAATATTTATACATATGTAATTTTTAGATTATATTTTAATTGTCAATTCTGTTTTTGCACAAAATAAACAATACATAAATGGATATTGTATTTAAAATTGGATTGTACGATAACTAATAATAGAATAAGACCAGATCATAGAAATTGGTATGGTACACCTAACGACTAGGTCTGCCTTAAATATTTATTACAAGTTGAGAATTTATGGGAAAATTCTTAAGGGGCGCTTCTAATAGAAGACATTAACCTATTGTAATATAGAGGTATGACAAGGTTTGCAGCAAAATGATGAGAGAAAAAGTCCTACTAAAGATTATTTACCTACCTTTACTTATTTTCAGTGTAGTGCGAGTGTAAAAATACAATTCACCACATGTTTCTTGACTGTGAGTATCGTAAAAGACGACTAAGGGATGTAATTTGTTGATAACATCTATATGCAAGAGGAGGTAAATTCGAAAATAAAACCATTATGATCCTGTCGTGATCAGCGTACTATAGCAGATCAGTTTCTCTCCTATTTTTTTTTTAAGTGAAACTACTTTTTTTACATCGTAATTTCAAACTCGATGAAACGAAAAAGCGAGTCCATAGAGACACAATTACGTAAATGTATAGGATTCAGCTGGCGAGAGAATGAGATAAAGAATGAAGGATAAAGAAGGAGTTTCACTTCTGATATGCGCACTTTGTACACACACTCTTTTTTTCTTCTATTTGGATCCAGTAGTAGAAAATATAGACCGAGATGTTGATATAATGAATTGTGTTGTAGGTATGTGTGTTCGGTCCTGTGTGGGAGGAGAGCATCATTCGCGTTAGCGGTGGTGCTGCGCTAGTTCGGTGCGCTGCATTCAGTGGCGGTCGCGCCGTACGAGCCACAATGGCGTTGTACCAGCACGCGTACTCGGAGCGAGCGCGAACACTACACGCGCTCGTCGCAGCGCACACACTACCAACCACCTTCGAGGACTTCGTGGAACGCGTCCGTCTACCAGTGCCACCAAACCATGCGCCCGGTAATCAACCACCGATACCTTCACGACCATCGCGACGCTCACGTCTCAAGCCTGACTAATGTATTACATTTACGTGATACAATTATCAACTAGCCTCGTCACGTCACATACTACGGTAACATACCATCACTCAGCAAACCATGGTTCGCTACGATTCGTGTGAGAGCTTTAATGAAATGCTGATGTGAGTGTGTGGGCGTTATAGTAGCGTTGTGCTCGCAGATCAGGGCAGTGGGCGGTTAGCGGCGGCGCTGCTCGACCACGGTGCGAGCGCGTGGACCGGAGCGACAGACATGTCGCCACGTCCAGCCAAGCGGCTTGGACCCTTCAGGCGCCCCGCCCACTCGTCGCATCCGCCCGCACCGCACACGGCACCGCCCCTCATAGCCCCGCCCACGCTGCCCGCACTACGCCGCAACCGGTGAGCTACACCCGGTACATCAAATTATACGCTTTCTTAACCTTCTGACCGAACCGACACAAATATACTCATATTTTATTTTTCTACTGATGCTATAATAACTGCAAACAGTTTTCCCACGGCTGATAGTTGTAAATATAACTCTTGATCTGATTTTTTTTTTATATCAATCATACGATAAGTTATTACAATAATATTTAATATTTTGAACTAGATTGTACTAATGGATCGAGTATTATTTACAGTATAAAAATTACTTACATACATAATTTTTTTTTTTTAATATGCAAGTGTCGGCTAGTCTCTACGGCGATGTTCTGTGAACGTCAGCACTTACTGTAATTAAGTTAATTCGTCGATTACACTTATTAATTCAGACTTAAAGGAATTTTCATGTACTTAATATTTTGTAAGCTTTTAAATAATTGTAGTTGCATTTATAATGTAAATTGTACGTGCTTGCTGTAGGCCTGACGTGTTGTGCTAGTAGATTTGAAATGTATAACATTTTAACGAAAAATTTTAATGTGATGTCTTCGAAATATTAAAGAAAAAGTAAGCAGCAACCGTTACATATTACATTGGTGTTATTTGTACATATGTAAACTAGATGTAGAAGCTTTAAATGTTTTAGATTGATTTATACAATTATATTTATTTTGCATAATTGAGATTTGAAATATATTTCCAATGCGTTGTTATTATTTATTGTATGTTTAGCGCATTATGTATATTGGGCTAAAATATTTGAATATTGCAATCGGTTAAAATAAATCTCTTGAGTGCTAAAATACAACAATATCACCGTAAAGTTCAGACTGTATTTTTTTACATATTGATATTTGAAATATTTGAGTTGGTTAATATTTTAATTGTCCTTGCAAACCACGAAAATGCTTGCATAAATGCTTGATAGTGTTCTGATTTAATTTTTTTTTTTGGGATTTGGTCGCGATTAATTTTTTTTTTGTTATCATTTTAGACTCTTATATTGTCTCCATATTGGCGATATGAACCCATCCTCCATTAAAAAAATATTTTATTTCATATTTTATGATTTGCTGCCCTAACCCCATACGTAAATGTTATTATTATCATTAGTTTGCAGTAAAAATCTTAAACTTTTTAAACGTAGGTGATTCATAGAATAAATTCTCATCGTTTTCCACAGATATATATAATAATTCAGATGCGCAGAATTTATTGACTAATTCCTAATCAGCTCTCAACACTACTAATACGTAACGTGACCATTATATTTTGTATCAGAACCCGTCCCGTCAAGAACTGAACAGATGGTCGCGTTAGTGATGCATGTCCATTTTTTATTAATTTTCAAAATCCGAATCAAGTCTACATTCCATTTAACTAATTACATTTACAATGTTTTTTTTTTATTTAATTGGCAAATACTCAAACCGAGTGGCCCAAAGGCTAAGAAAAAAATATTTTTTCTTAATAAATTACCTAACAAAGATAAATTCAAGGCGGTAGGGTAACAAATTACTTGCATTTTTATTATTTACTTGTGGTATTACACAGCATTAAGTCTGATGCATTCCATTCAATTTATTGAAGCACCTGTATTATTTCTCAGCATCTCTTAGTTTTTATTCATTGTAATGATTAATTTATTATTTATTAATCTAAATGATTACTTCTACTTTTTTTTAATTTTAAACAGTATTTTTATAGTTGTTAAGACTGACACAAGATTATGTTTTTGCAAACACTAAGTATTAAAATGTTATATTTTATTAAAAATATGTGGTGGTATTACTTATTTGATCTAATTTATTATTGCTATTATTTTTTTTATTGAAATGGCTTCGAGAATTGTCACTTATTAAGTAATCCTGATATTAACCCACAGACATACAATGTAACCAAGATTTTATATTTAAAACAATGAGAAAATAAAGTTTTGTTAAACTTTTCCAATTTGTTTTCTTGTTGATCCTTTTTTTCAGCTTATTTACAACCTACTGTCGTTTACTAGCCACCATCATAATGCCTACTCTGATGACAGAACAGGATACCATACGGTTTAATTTCGTGTTATCTGCAGGGATAATATCAGCTTACATCCAACACCTACGAGAAAGAGTGATGACATAATATTATAGTCTATTAAAATATAAATTTATTGATCTCTATTCAACAACTTATCAATAGCCACTATTCGACATAGGCCATCAGCGTGTGTAGCATATTTCTACCGGAATTTTAATATACAATCCAGGATAGGCAGTTATATACATTGACGTGGCTCGAAGGTATAAAGGTTTATACTATAAACCATTAATTAAAACCCTGCTGCTACGAAACTGCAAATTATAATAGTTCATACACTGAAATGCAAGAAATAAGTAAATAATGTATAATTAATCGAGTTTCCCTTGTATAAATGAAGAAGTTAATGAATTTTTTGGAGAAACTATGTGTAAGAACTGGGTGAACAAATTGTAATCTCACTTTGCATAGTTTCCTCCTGCTAACCTTTTTCTTTTATTAATGTTCAGAAAATATTGATTCTGTAGTAGTAGATATTAAAATTAAAAAAAAATGTAGGTATATGGAAGACTGTTTTCTATGTGGTGACGGAGTAAGAATACAAATCATTCCCTTTCTGATCTCTGGATGTCGTAAAAGACAACTAAGGGATATAATTTGTATTATAACGTCTATGTAAGAGAAGGAAAACTGGAAATAAAACCCTATACAAATCCGTACGACCAGCATGGTATAGTAGGTCAATAACCCTCCTACTACGGAGGAGGCTCGAGCCCAGCCGTGGGACGTATATGAGCCGAAATGAAAGACCAATTCATCATAGCTCATTACGTCCCACAGCTGGGCTCGAGCCTTCTTCACAAGAGGGAAATTGACTTACTATATCACGCTGGTCAAACCGATTAGTACAGGGTTTTATTTCGACTGTTCCTTCTCTTCCATAAATTTTGTATGTAAGTATATTATAATTCCTTAGTCATATTTTACGACACCCACTGGTAAGAAAGGGAGTGGTGAACTATATTCTTACTCCGTCACCGTGCGCAAGAAAAAAAAATAAGATAGGTAATGATAAAAAGTGTAAAAAGTAGCAGTCGTTGAGAAACCTCATGTTAAATGAGCTTTCTCATTGACTGCTACTTTTTATGCATATATATTTGCAGTAGAATAAAATTTGTAATTTAGGTATCTATCTATTTCATGCGTCCCACGTTTTTCATTTTAAGAGCGTTATCGGTAATAAGCGGCCGTAAACCCAAAAATGTGGTTTTTTGAGGACTGGTTACTCGTTCATCATAATAACTTACTAAAAATTTATATGACCACTACATTAAACACATCTTTATATTGTGCTTGTACAGAATTATAACTCAATATTGTAACTATTTTATTAAAAGGCAAGGGTATTTTGAACTTAAGTTAATGAGATTTTACGAAAACGCTGAGTTTTGAAGTTCAGGTACGAATAAACGATAAGTCGTGGCAGCTCGAAAAAAATTGTAGATGTTAGGAAAATTACTGTTCTTTAGTATGTATAAAATGAAATTCAAGATTTCTTCCTTTTAAAACTAAAAAAAAATATTTCCTTAAGATTAATTGGACGAAAATGGCTCCTGTAAAACATTTAATTTTGTGAATAATACTAACCTTGGAATATTTAAAAAAATATCCACTATTTGTTCGACTATTGTAGAAGCAGTAAAAAAAAAAACAAATTGAAATACGAATAGTCACCCTCGTAATTAAATTTTAAATATTACTATAAATTGAACGGCATAATTGTTCATAAGCCAGACACTACAAAATCGTTTCATGCGCCGAGCTACGGGAGCACCGTGGTTCATACGAAACGTTGATCTCCACATCGACCTCGAACTGCCGACCATCAAGCAGTTTATGAAACGGTGCTCTCAGAGCTACTTTGACTCTGCCATGACACACCCCAACCAACTAGTGGTTGGGGCGGCTTCCTATAGACCCTCAAAAATCTCATCCATCCGACGTCCTCGTCACGTCCTCGACGAAGAGGACGACAATATCACACTCGCTCAACAAAGAGCCTACACGGCCCGCGAGGCCTTAACAAATAAATATCCGCGGTTCCGCCCTCGCCGTCGAGGTGTGAAACCGCGCCGCGCAAAAGTCACTACTAAAAACGTGGGCACGCCCACTTTGCCTCCAGCGACGCTCCAAGCCGAGGTCCGTTCCCCACAGGGGGAGCCCTTGGGCGATGTCGCTTAGCATACTTTTCTCCGGGTTGAGAGCCCTCAGCGCTCACCCATAGTCCGCGTCAAGCTGTCAAGGCCATCTGCGGCCAACAGCTGTACACACACAAAAAAAAAAAAAAAAAGTTCATAAGCCAGTCGCGCCTTGGCGCTCAACGGAGCAGGGTCACGTCGCTCGAGCTCTCCGCTCACAACGTAAAAGACGACAATACGAACTTGAGCGTATACTACGACTGATCGGTTTTGATTCGTAAGTATTTATTACTACCTAATTTTTTTAATTACTTTCATGCGATCTCTATAAAGAATAATATAGAATCTTTTTACGTTTTAGGTGATGGGTCGAAAAAGCAGATTGTATCTTGGAAACAAAATCGGTTACAAGGCAAGAAAAAAGAAAATACACGACAAAACTGTAAGGTACTTATAGTTTCAAAAGAGTAAACGAAAAGAGAAGTGAGCCGTCACTCAGGACGCCTGGCAGATGTGAAACATCAAAATTATTTTGAGGTCGTCACCGCAAAGCGTGGCGTTAGCGCCGCTTTTAATGCCACGCGACGATCAGGTTCACCCCGCCTATAGATATTTCACATCAAAAATCCGAACGGAACATTTATGCAGCCTCATCTTCTGAAGATTATCAGCTAACTCAAATTTAATGTTTAATAATTACTAACCATACACAATATAATTTTTTCATAGAGAATCATTTTCTTCTTGTACTAGCAATAAATATGTAGTAAAATGTGGATCAAAATTTAATAACTAATTTCCGTAGTGGGTAGATTTAAATCTCTGACTGGACTTGTTAGACATCCATGGCCATGGCGACTAGGGCCATACTCGACTACTGCACGGCAGCCACGGAGGCAGCGTGTCTCTTGGCCGGAACTCTCCGGTGGGACCTGCAGGCGGAGGTACTCGCCGAGCTTTACCTGCGAGTATCAGAGACGCAAGCCACATATAGCATCAATCAAGGTGATTGCCACCTGGCGGGTCGACGCCCGCCGCGACGCCATTGCTCGTTGGGCAATCGGACTGGAGAAGCCTCAATACGGTATCAGGACCGTCGAGTCCTTTCAGCTGGTGCTGATGGGGTGGTTGGGTCGGCAGCACGGGGTACATTCCTTCCGACTGGTGCAGGTATTGATGGGTCACGATAACCAAGTACCTGCGCAAGCTCGTTAGTAGGGAGAGCACACCACCATCCTGCTACCACTGCGATTGCGACGTAAGCACGGCGCAGCACAGGCTCGAGGTGTGTGCCTCGTGGGCAGAGCAGCGCCGTGAACTCGTTGCAATGACCAGTGCCGACCGGACCCTGCCGACCATCACTAGGGAGATGCTCAGCAGCGTCAGGAACTGGAACGCGGTCACCGCCTTCTGTGAGGCTGACATCTCACGAAAGGAGACGCCGGCTCGGGTGTGATCAATCTTTGTGGTCACACGTTCCGCCACCGGCGACTCGGGCGGCGCAGATACGAGTATCCGCGCCTCATGCCGCCGTAGGCGAGTCCGCGGGTGACCGGACCGGGGACTTTAGTGTGTCACCCGCAGAGAGCCTGACCGTGTGACGGCGACCGACGTCCCGGGATAGGGACGTCGATTGGGGTTTTTTATTTTTTTTAAATTATTACACAATAATGTGATAATTTAAAAAAAATAAGTTGTCGAGTCTCGAACCCGAGACCAGAGTTCCCGCCAGCGAGTACGTTACCACGAGATTACCGCTTGTTGGCGATTCGACTTTGAATTTTTCTAGTACATAAATTACCCATCCAACTTTTTCATTAAAATCTTTTTAATGAGGGCCCAGTTGACCCTAATATTTGGTAGTTGTGATACCCTCGTGCCCCCTCTACCACCCCACCAAAAATCATGGAAATCCCCGGACCCACACGTCTGAGGGTCTCCTTGTAAGTTATACTCTATGCCTATATTTTACTATTTCCTGTACTTTGCATATAAAAATACAATTTTAACCGTTTTACTGTTATGAGATTTGGTTTTTAATTAAAAATTTTAAATCATGTCAAATTTTAAATTTTACATCATGGAGATTTTCAACCTTCTCCGAAGAATATATTACAGATTGATTATAAGCGCCAAGGCTCAAGACTGGTCATTCTATGAACTCGCGTGTGTGTAGTGCATTAGTATGCGTCGATATCGAACCGTAGCAAAATACCTAAAATGCGAGAAGTGCCGATTACCGATAACGCTCTTAAATTTATCAAGAATTTCTGTAACTGTTATAAATTAAAAATGCTTAGGTCAATTTATATGGCATTAGAAAATATTATTTTATACTTTTTAATCCGTTTTAAAAACGTGGTATATTAATTTTTTTTTTCGTTCTATGCCTAAACACCGTAAGAGTAATTATGTTTGTGTATCCTTTTGTTAGGGACAACATGCGAAAAAAGAAAAAAAGTTCAGGAAATTAGCAGTGGAAGCGATGAAAATGACAACCGTGATAAAACTCATGTAATGCCAAGATCATTGCATGCTAACATTGGACAAGCGTCACATTCTCCAGCAGAACCTGTAAATATATCTGTTGCAGACTATTCTTCTCCATCGACATCCCAACAAACTTATGGCGTCAACGTCGATCCTGAAATTATAGTGGACGATGGCTATCATGAAAATAATCTGGGTCGTTATGTTGGATTGGCTACTCAGCTATCGACGGAAAAGAAGAGGGAGTTGTTACAAAATCCTTGGATCCCGCCCAGAAATTATGATTTTGAAAGTGATGCAAGCCATTTGAAAAGAAAATTTAATCATGCTTGGTTGGATCAATATGCACCATGGCTAGTATATTCCAAGCGACTAAAAGGCGCTCTTTGTAAGCATTGTGTTTTGTTCACTCCGCCCATCAGCACTGTGAAAGGAATTTTGGGATCATTTATGGTCAGGCCATATATAAAGTTCAAAAATATGCATGAAGACTGCCGAAAGCATGCAACGACTAACCTTCACCTAACAGCGACAAATGCTGCAAAAAATTTTCTTGAAAATGTTCCTGTAGACATTCAACTGCAAAGTGGACACCAAAAAGCAATCGATGAAAACAGACAAATATTGTCATCAATTATTTCTTGTATAGTATTTTGCGGTACACATGGTATGCCTCTTAGTGGAAAACAAGCAGATGAGGGTGTTTTATTAGATTTGTTGAAGTTGAGAATCAATTCAGGGGACCACAAATTAAAGAGTCACCTGGAAAAGGGCCGTCGCAATGCAGTTTACACATCGCCAAAAATACAAAACGAATTGATTAATTTATGTGGCGAAGTTATTAAGGAGAACATAATAAGTGAGGTTCAGAAGACCGTGGCTTACGCAGTCTTAGCTGATGAAACAGCAGACGTAGCTGGGAAAGAACAGCTATCAATAGGCGTGCGGTTCTACGACGAAAGCAAAAGGAGAATCAGAGAAGAATTTGTAGGGTTCGTTGAACTAAAAGCACAAAATGCTTCAGCAATTGCCGAAGCAATTGACAATTTCTTGATTAGTTCTAATCTCCCAACCGAAGATTGCGTAGGGTTTGGATTCGATGACTGTTCTACAATGGCAGGGAAAGAGGGTGGCGCACAAGCCATTTTGAGAAAAAAATATCCTCGTGCTTTATATTTTCATTGCTCAAGTCACAAACTCAGCCTTGTTGTGAATGATGCGAACGCAGTGCCAGAAATTAGAAATACTGTCGCCACTGTAAAGGATGTTATAACGTTTTCCAGAAAATCGACTACTCGTCGAAACTACGCTCCAAACCTATCACGATTGTGTGAGACGAGATGGTCCGAAAAATATAAATCATACAAAAAGTTTTCTCAACATTTCCCAGAGCTTGTGAAATCTCTAGAAACGTTATCTGTAGAGGGAAATTATGCCACCAGAAAATCTGCATATCAGTTGCATTCAGCCGTTACAAAATCAGTGTTTATTGTTGCTCTACAAACAATAGCCAAATATTCAGCAGTTTTAGAACCAGTAGTTAACGCACTGCAAGCTAAATCGATCGATATGATCTCAGTGATGGAACACATCAAAAATATCAAGGAAATTCTCAGAAATGACCGCGAGTTTCCTGATAAAATAAGTAATGAAATGCTTCAAAAAGCGCGATCTGTTGCAATGGATTTGAACATAGAAATTTCGGTTCCACGTCTTGCTCACAAGCAAACACATAGAAGTAACCCGCCATCAGACAATGATAACGAATATTGGCGGCGTTCCCTGATAATACCATACATTGATTCACTCATTTCATCGTTGAATATTCGATTCTCCCAAGAAAATACTCCGGCGTTTGCTTTAAGTAAGCTACATACATCCCTTGTATATGACCAAAACCAGCATTACAGACTTACACAAGAACGCAGAATCATTCCAAGAATTTTATAACCTGGATATCACCGGAGAACTGAACCTTTGGCATAATTTATGGGTGAAGAATGCTTTATCAGATAATCAATTAAGGGACATAGAAGTAGTTGATCTGTTCAACGAAGCCAACATTTTTTACCCTGCTGTCAGAAAGGCATTGATTATTTTAAGCACTATCCCATGCACCACGGCGACCGTAGAACGGTCCTTCAGTACGCTTCGAAGAGTTAAAACGTGGCTTAGAAGCACCATGGGTGAAGAAAGGCTTACGGGTTTATGTCTGATGAGCGTCATCATCATCATCATCATTTCAGCCTATTGCCGTGGACGGCAATAGGCTGAAATGATGATGATGATGATGATGATGATGACGATGATGATGATGATGATGATGATGATGATTTACGGGTTTATGTCTGATGAGCGTACATCGCAATTATTTAAAAGAATAGTGAGTTTATTCAAAAGACTGTCATAAACAAATTTTCGGCGAATCCGAGAAGATTACTGTTAAATTAATATATAAAAGTCAATTTTCATGATTTTTTTGTTTCAATATACCCGACCCACCATCATGACCATCATATGAGCTGCCCCCTCCTATCTGAAATCCTGGGTACGCCCTTGTCCAAACTTATTACACTACAAAGACTTCTCGTGCAATAAAGGCTTCGCTAACTATACCTAGCTAGCCTTATTTTAAAATTTTAATAGCCAATTCACACTTGTCCAATACAGACTTCTAAACATGTTTATTGAAATCGGTTCAATCGCTAACTAGTTTGAAAACATAAAGACAGATATTATATATAACATAGATTTAAAAATCAAATACATAATCCTCAATTCCTTTTTTGGTTATTTTTATATATCAAATTATAACAACAAATGTCACGCAGATGAACGCGAGACGTGGTGATTACTTAAGATTTAGTAGCTTTAAAGAGCAATATAATCATTCATGTTAACACTAGCCATATTAATATAAGTTCAATCTATTGTGATTCCGAACTGCATAAAGTTACAAATCCTTACAATGAATTGTATATAGATGAAAATATTCTGCAAAATTGTCTTCATACTAACTTATTTTAACATGAATTTGTTAAATCATTTAAAGTAATAAAGTCATTTAAGGCTGTAAAACCATCATCATTTCAGCCCATTAAAGTCCCACTACTGAGCTTGAGCCTACTCCACATTAGGAGAGAAATTGACATACTGTGCCGTGCTGATGAGACAGGTTGTTATAGGGCTTTATTTGATTTTTCTTTCATTTTTTTTCATCAGTTCAGTTCAGGAGGGAAATTGACTAATTAGTCAATTTCCCTCCTGTGTGTAATTACACTATGTTGACCAGATAGGTTGATACGGGAATTTATTTTGACTTTTCTTCTTTTGAGTAGTCGGTATTGAACAAGCGAGGTAATTGTATTCTAACTCCATCAGCACACAAAAAATTTTTTCCCTCCATAGCCTTCATATACATCCTTTATATACAATATTACATTACACAACCTTCTTTTATTACACCTATTGACAATATAAGGGTCCTCTCAAACATGACATGGGAGGTTTGTAAAATGAAGAAAAAATTATATTCAAGAATTCAAGAATTATTCAATTCAATTCAAGAATTATTCTAATAAAAAAGTCTGATCAAGTCTCAATAACTTTAACAATAAATACATCATTGCAATTTCAATTTTGTAGTCATGTCTTTGGCAATTTATACATTCCACCTTGTAGTGCTAGCTGATGAGTCCTCACTTTTGTATCCAAAAATTGTCTTAATTCTTGTAAACTGCATTCACTGCCTGGAGCCTGAGATGCAAACATTTTCAACATTTGGTGGATACGGTCTAACGGCAAAGAATCTAAATTAGTAAGCATACCAACAATGTAAGACCAGAATACTTGCAATTCTCCTTCTCTCTGATCATGTGCAGAAGCCATGACACTCTCTGACTCATCATCTTCACAAATCATCTCTTGAACTTGGTTTGCTGCAACATTGGCTTTGTTTGCATCTGTACCATCCATTAAAACATAATAGTCACTACTTGTTTCAGTAATCAGACCCATTGATTGCCAATATGTAATTTTTCGCCTTAAAATAGTCACAGGTACTTTCATAACTTGATGTAACTCATCTATAGACCATTCAGGCTTTTCTTGGAAGTGCATTATAAGTGTAGCATTAAATGGAGAAACGGTTAGATCTAATTTCTTCTCTGCAATCTCAATTTCAATGTTCACATTACCAAGATGAGGTTTCCAACATAGGGTTCTATTACCTTTTAAAGCTTCAAATGATTTTGTGTAGGCATCCAAGTGTTGTTTTATTTCTTCAGGTAATTCCAGGCTCTCATCCTTGAATGGTGGCCAGAATTGAGCTGATAAAATCATTGCATTTGAAGTAAACTTCTTGTTCAAAGTCTCAATCTCCTTGTTTTGGTGAATCAGGGCATTAATTCTCTTGGAATCTGATATATCTTTTAGCATTACTTCACAAAAGTGAAGTTGCGACTCCCCAAATCTCAATTTTAATAATTCTAGATATCTGATTTCTTTCTCAGTATTTATTGCACTTTGAGCTAATAATCTGTCAGCTAAGAGTGTTCTATACTCATTAACAAATAGCTCCTTACTTCCATAGACATTGACAAGCATAGATATGATATCATTGGCTCTTCTGTCATTGGAGTCTATACTGGGGTCAGCATCAACAGGATCTGGGTTCCATTCATCCCATGCTTCATCTTTATCACTGTCACCATCTGTATCAATTGCAAACTTAACTAACTCTTCAGCTAACTCACTACCTGCTCCTTCTTCAGTCAAACTACTAACAACACTACGTACTGTATCATCTCTATTCCTCAAATAATTTTGAACTGGTTTAGTGACCGTTTCAAGTATGACACCTGATGGATCAAGGTGTCTCAAAGCTCTAATAGTAGTAATATAAGCAGTCAATATATCCGGAGTATTCACTCCAGGATGTAATAGTCTTGTTTCAAGAGCATTTTGTAAATTTTTACAGAGTGTCGATCTCAGGTCTGTTTTTTCTAGGCATAATTTTATATCGTCAACGGCAGGTTGTGAATCTGGATATTCTATAATTATATTAAATAACTGATCAATTCTCAATTTTGTATAGCTGTGATATAAAAAGTAACTCAATTTCTGCTTAAATTTAGATATAGCACTTTGAATATTTTTATCATCAGGCGATGGTTTTGATGATCCTCCACAATAAATTCTTGTAAGCCATGACATAACAGTTGTATTCAACCAATTTTCTAAAAATCCTATATGAGACACATCAAAAGTTCCTGTACACAGTTTCTGTATATGAGATTCAATTCTCATTTGAATAAAACTTGTTAAAACTTGACCTGTAAGTCTCTCTAATAATTGCAATTCCACTAGTTTTCTATTGGTATCATGAAATACCTTAACAATATACATACAGTTACAATCGGAGCATTCATTTAAACATCCTGAACACATTACATCTTCACCAATGTCAGAATTTTCATATTCATTATCAAAAACATTGAATGATACTTTATAAAAATGATTGATTATCACTTGGAAATCTAAAGGTAACTGAGACAGTAGTGTCGCCCGTACAAGTTGTTTAAAACCTGATATAATATCTTTTTCTCCATATATAGGCTTGCCGTCACTACAACTATTGTTTAATACAGTTAATCTTTGCAACATGCCACCGAAATTTGAAACAGAATCATATAGATCATTCACAGCAGATTTAAACAATTGAAAACCTTTGATTTCCTCTTCCACTTTTACGAATTTGGACCAAAATGAAGGTGCAATATGTTGACGCAAGTATTTTTCAATGTGTAAAAGAATAAGGTCCCGCATTTTGATCTGAATTCCCAGGTTGACAATGATTTGTTGAATTTCATCATACTCAGAACTGTTACAATCGCTGAAGATTGTATCGTTGAGGATTGGAAAAGCATAATTTAATTTATTCCAATAAAGTTTTAAATCTTCCTTATTATATGACATATTCTATAAAACAATAACCAACCCGTATTTACAGATTAATTGATTAATATACCCCGATTAACCCGTTAGCGTTACCCGCTTAAACCCTTTTTTTTTTCTTTTTGTTTGGATCGCCCTTACGAGCAGGCTAAAGTCTTTTCAACCATACTGCCTTGTCTTACGTAGCTTACAAATAATTTTCTTTACATATTATTTACTTCTTCATATTGTATAACTTATTATTAGTCATTGTCCGTCAGTAAGTCAAGTCGTTATCATTAATTAGGCGCTGAAAACCTAATTAAATGATTTCTCTGGGAATGCCGGTAGAATATGCAAATACACGTAAACCACTCTTATATCACATTCACCACACTGCAGCACCTCAATTGTATTATATTACATAAAACTTCAGCAAAATTATTCAATATCCATACTAATATTATAAATGCGAAAGTAAGGATGTTTGTTTGTTTGTAACGCTTTCACGCTTAAACCACCTAACCGATTTCAAAAATTCTTTCACCAATGGAAAGCTATAATATCAGGGAGTAACATAGACTATATTTTATCCCGGTTTTCCCACAGGAATGGGAACCACGCGGGTTTAAGCGATTGAAATCAAAGCGAAGCGAGGGCGGGTTGCTAGTAACACTATAAAACACTAAAAAAATTAATATAATACAAGAGCTTCAAGATGACATTTCGATATTCGCGCCGAAACTCCATGTGTTTTTATAATCTGTTGACTACACAGAGTAAAAAATCATCACCACAGACATGTAGCAATAATCACTACATTTTGTTGACTAGCTGACTGTTAAAAAATACAATAGGGTAGTCGACCCAATCGTTGACACCTACTCAACTATTGGCACTAAAGCATTTTATTTAAAAGAATAACATTTTTTCACGCTCTACTTTACACTTTGACAAGAATAAAACAATAATAGAAATATTTTATGTTTATTGTGGCAACACTCAATCTGTCATTACGAACAGTGGTCTCGAACCTACCGTTTTCCGGTATTTCTACCGATATAGGCCGCGCTCTACTGAAATACCGAAATGCAACGATTTTTCAACGATTTCAACGAATACATGGAAAATCGCCCGATTTTCCACCGAATGGCGATTTAATACTTTTAAATTGGAAATGTTGTTGCCATTGTTCCCGAAAATCATAGTTTATTTGAAAACATTACTAGAATTTTGAGGACTATCTTTGATTGCTTTTTGAAAAGAGAATATATCACTAGCACTCTAATTGAAAAAGGTGATTTTAAAAATCCTACAATTTTTTTGGTTACCGATGCTATATACTGTGGTGCTGCTGCGACTAATACACTACTTATTACTACAGGAGAGCTAAACGCAGATCAAGTAAATTTATTTAAATGCATATGCATAGATTTTTATTTAGAATCTTGTAAGCAGATAACCACGTGGTTTCCATCGAAAGGTAATCCAATAAAAGGTTTAGACATAATTGATCCAATAAATGTTAAAAATGGTAGAACGGCAACAATTGTTCCTATTACAAGGCTCTTTCCTAGAATTTCTCAGAGCATTAATTTACAGGATATAGACGCAGAGTAACGCCTTTAGAGAAATTGCGCTATAACCAAACTCAAAATAAATAATCTTAAATAAATTGATTTCTGGTTTGTTGCATACAAAACGTTTTTTACAGTTTCTAATTGTTACAACTTTATAATCAAACCAGAGATGACTGCAGCTATGGCCAAAAAACATTGATATGATTCAAAAAAGTAAGTATATTTAAGCTGTAAGATACAGATACATATATAATAAAACAGATATATATATATATAAATAATAAAAAAAATATTTCTAATAATCTAAGGTAAAAATAAATAAACAAATTTGATTCTATATTGTTTTTTTTTTATTTACCGATTTTAGTACAAATATACCGATTTTTGAGGGCAGCACTACCGATTTCGCACTTTGACTTTCGAAACCACTGATTACGAATTACATCCTCAAAAAGTTTTGTTTATAATTTTGTGCTCAACGGAAACTAGTTTTTCTTCTTCTTTTCTTAAGGTAAGACAATTGTTAATACATTTATATTGCTATTATCTTAATTAGAATCTTGATATTTGTACTTTTTCAACATGATATTATGCTTAAAGCACAAGATGGTAACGATTTTAAGTGATAAAATGTTGTGTTTTTGCTTGTAATAGGGGTGCCAAATAATGGTTGTCAAATAGGTGACTATCCTATTATTGGCACCATGTGCCAATAATTAGCCATTTAATTAATTTAATATTTCATGTTTTTTTCATTCCATTGTCTTTTAACACCATTAAAGTTACATTTTCGCTAAATGACTAACAGAAAATGTTTTTATTCCTTTAATTGGCACAGTGCCAATACGTCTAAATCCAATTATGAACACTATGCTAATAATTGGGTGTATAATATGCCAATAAATGGATTATTACAGAAAAAGAAGTGAAGACTAAAATGAAGACAAGTAAAGCAAAGCCAAAAGAAAAAAGAATGAAATATGATGCTGAGAATTCAAAGAAGGCCTTAAATGCTGTTAAAAATGGCATGAGTAAGAAGCTGCAAAAGAATTGCAGGTACCGAGGTCTACAATACAGTTTATATTAAATAACCCTACTAAAGAATATCCTCGTCCTGGTCCCACAACTGTGTTAACAGAGGCTGGAGAAAGTATTCTAGTCAATCGGATAGTACAAAGTGCCAAAAAGGGATTTCCTCGCCGGAAAGAAGATATTTAATATAGTGTGTCTGATTTTTTAAGAAAGAGTAATAGGCAAAATCCTTTCAAAAATAATATTCTGGGTGATAAATGGCTAAAATTATTTTTAAAAAGACATCCTGAAATTACCACACGCTCTCCAGAATCTGTGACGGCTGCAAGTTCGGTAGTATCAGAAAGTATATATATCAAAGAATGGTTTAATAGTATTGAAAGTTACTTAAAAGATAATAGCTTTTTTGACATTCTTTCAGACCCTAGTAGAGTTCTTAATGGCGACGAGACTAATTTTTTATTGTGTCCTAAGACAGGTGTGGTTTTAGCTTTAAAAGGTGATAAAAATGTATATGAAATAGATAGAGGTCAAGCAAAATCTGCTATAACAGTAATGTTCACTTTTTGTGCAAATGGAGACTTAACACCTCCTATGGTAATTCTACCCTATAAACGTCTTCCTGGAAAAATAGCCTCTAAAGTTCCGAAAGAATGGGGCATTGGATTAAGTGACAATGGCTGGATGAAGGCGGACCTATTTTATGAATGTATTAAAAATGTCCTGTATCCGCATCTTACAAAGCAGGGTAAAGTCTTTCCTGTCACTTTATTTGTTGATGGATATAAGACTCATCTAATATTGCAAGTCAGTGAACTTTGTACTCATCTGAAAATTATACTTATTGCTCTTTATCCTAATTGCACTAGAATTTTACAGCCTGCTGATGTAGCCGCATTTTTTCCTTTAAAGTGTGCGTGGAAGCCAAGTGTTCTTCAATGGCGACGAAACCATCCAGCACAAGCATTGACAAAAACAGAATTTGTACCTATCCTCAAAACTGCAATAGAGGTTTCTTTGAAACCTGAAACCCTTAAAAATGGATTCAGAGCTTGTGGTTTGCAGCCATGGAATGCCGATGCATTGGACTTTACAAAATGTTTAGGTGATTCTAAGGTAAAAGAGGCTTGTCTAGCTCAAACTCCAAAAAATAGTAATTACGATCGACAAATGACTAAAGAAGATTTTATTAAAATTATTGGTGTAGATAATATAAACAAACTTAATGAAGAAGAGCAAGACATTATACAAAATGCGTCAAAATTTCTTAAACACCTTTGGATGTATTTTAATGAACCAAGAAACATAGAAACATGTAATTCTAGAGAACTAGACTCTCTCTCCCATGGACAATTAAATATAAGTAATATGCCGGTAGTTTTAGCAGATAACTTAAATGAACTAATTAATGAGACTTCTATTGCAGTTTCCCATGAAATAGAAATTGAAAATACCCCGGTAATTAACCTGCTTCCCCGTCCCCGTTAAATATTAAAAATGATCCTATCGTACCTACATGTGACAAAATATTTAATATACGAGAAATAGAATTGCCGAAAGTTATTACATCATATGCTTCACGTCCCAATACTCCGCGTAAATTAAATTTAACACCTGTCGATCTTAATCATATTCTAGTACTGCCTAAGACACCTAACCAAAAGGGTACCAAAAATTCTAAAAAGGCACCGTTAGTCTTAACTTCCGAAGAATGGAAACGAATAAATATAGAAAAGAAAAGGGCAAAAGAGTTAAAAGAAGAAGGCATTAAAAAAAGGAAATTAGAACGAGATCAAAAAAAAAATAATTATACAGAAAACCAAGAAACAACACACAGAAAGAAGCAAAGGGAATAACGTAAAAAATGTTAAGAAAAATCTATTAAATGAGGAGTTTTATTTGCCAGATTCAATGGATACTGCTGAAAAAAGAAATGTTATGGAAAATACCTGTAAAAAAATGGAACTAAAATTAAATGAAGAGAAAACTATTTATTTAATTATATCATCATTGTCATATGTTTATGAAACATATGACAATGATGATATAATTGCTTCTACTTCATGTAGGATTATGCATAAAGCTTACACAGCGGCGCAAATTTCTGATATGTTGACTGATTCGGATGATGACGAATAAATAAGTGTAATATTTATAAATTTGAGGCTTGTTTTGTGCTGTATAAGATATTTTTGTCTTTGAATATAACTATTGCCATCTACTTCATTACTCATTAACATATTATTTTCGTAATTTATTTAATCCCTACCTATAGATTTATAAAATAAATCGATAATTGAGAGTGCCAATAATTGGTATTAATTATGTCAATAATTAGGATCCTATGTGCCAATAATTGGTATTTCTACTATAACGTACACAATCTTTTTTTTTAATTTTACCTGATAAAACAAGTTCGTTTTTGTACATGAACTTCAAACAAGATTATATGCAGAATACTAAAAAGAAATAAACATCGACTAAAGTACTGTAAATACATAACTCTATATTATTTTGTTTGTCATCCATGTCTTAAAGTGCCAATATATGGGTCGTTTACCCTATTATTTAGTTATTTTAGAACCAACGATATTGAAAGTCGATATATATTCTCGGTTACTTTTTATTTTATTTCGTAAACTATTTAATCTACGAAATCATCGTAAACTTAATCAAATGTACTTCATTTGCACAATATTATGTATTCGCCTTTTTCTAGTTAATTTTTTTAAGCTATTTATTTTCTTATTAAAACGAAATGAAATTTTGTATAGAAATGCTTTTATGATATAAAAAAATACTATAACCTATGACACCTTATATCGAATTTACTTATTTTTGTTATTATCACTCAGCGTTAGTATCATAAAGTTTAAAGTTAGTATCATAAACTTTATAGTCAAACTATAATTATAATCATAGAATTTATAATCAGATTTATAATCAGAGAATGATTTAAATCACTTGTTTTTACCTGTGCGTTTAAAGCTATCATTTATAAGACATGGAAAAGCATTTTTTTTTTTTTTTTTTTTTTTTTTTTTATATATTCACGCCTTTTTCCCATAGGGGTAGGCAGAGTCCACTGCCCTCCACCTGCTACGATCTTTGACATATTCAGCGTAGCAAAGCGGTTCTCTGTGGGCCACTTTTCGCCCCCGACGGAAACGAGACGTGACGTGTCGCGAGCCACATCGCCGCCATTCGTACAGTTTTTTAATTTTTGAAACTCATTGCGTTTCCGCGAGAAATACATACACATATAATTAAACGGACACAAATTACATCCAGACTCAGAACAACAATTTGTGGATCGCACAAAGTGTTGTCCTGCGTGGGATTCGAACCCCCGACACTGGCGCTGTAGGTCACTAGCATTAACCACTACGCCATCTGTGCAGTCTGTCATCAGCAGCTGTGGAAAAGCATTGCTTTTTAATAACTTACCAAAATTGGGCGCAATGATCATTTGAAGAGGTTTTGTTGCACTGAAAACATAAAAAACACCCTAATTCTAGTAGAAAGACGCTACGCTTATACACTACTTAAAATAAACTATACATATACATAACTGTTTTCCTCGATCTTTCTACAACGTTAAAAACCTTGTAAAAACGAAATGTATGAAATAATTCTCTTAGTAGACTGTGGTATGAATTTGCTGTACTTAAAACTTCTTATTATTTAATGGCAATGAGCTACAATAATATGAGCTATTGGTGCCAGTGTAGAGTTATTACATTGATTATTTACGTCTTTAGTCTTAGTCTTTCAGTCGACCGTTAGCATGATTTGGTGTCGATATCCTAGTCAGCCTTCTCTGGGAATTTTGGCAGAATGTCAAAATGCATGCAATTTACTATTATATTATATTTATATATATTTCAGGATTTTATCTGCATTATATTACATAAAATATCAGCAAAATTATTCAATATAACACTTCAAAACACTAAAATAATGAAAAAAATATAAAAGCGCAACATGACATTTTGACATTCGCGTCAAAAGTAAAGTAGGTACTTAAAACTATGTAGGGTTACCCTCCATACGTAATGATTCTTTTACTCTGTGCTAGACCCTAAAAAAAAAAACAGTCTGTGGTACTGGGTACTAGGGAGGTGACCTGGAGGGAAAATAATCGATTTTTTGTTCGTTAAAATAAATCGATTTTAAAATAATCGATTTAAAAAAAATCGATTTTTCTGCCAACAGGATTGTGATGACTTTTTTTTTTTAGAGAATGTAAGCTTTATTTTCTAATATAGTATGAAAACGATTCTGATGACCTTTTTTTTAGGAAATAAATGTGAGCTTTATTTTGTAATATAGTATGAAAACACCTGAAACAGTTCTAATGACCTTTTTTTTAGGAAATCTGGCCTTGAATAATCGCTTTATTTCGAATAGTACAAAATCGATTAATAATCGATTTTTCTCATTTTCATAATCGATTATAACAATCGATTATTACAAAAAAAAAATCGATTTTTATTAAAATCGATTATTTTTCACATCCCTACTGGGTATTCTAAACTACGTAGTACTAATATATCAATCTGTGGACGAAACGAAACAAAACACCACTAAAAACGAAGTTATTGCAGTAGTGTTGACAAAAACAAAACTTTATAATGTATCTCAGATATTATTTGAATGAAAAAGGAGATCGCCAATATACACTAGCGGTAAATGTTTTAGATATGATAACAAATAGTCTTGTTTGCTGGTTAACCTATCATTGTGTTCATCAATATTAGCATTTGTTACTTAAAATTTAATATATTGTAATATAAACTGTTTCAGACAATCGACCCTTATGGAAAACCTACTTTATCAGCACATCCAGGTAATTGATTAATTGTTTATCCTGTTTTACATTATTTAAATTACGAAGTCGTGTTGAGGTTATGTTTAACCTCACACAAATCGACGGTCCCTACGTAGGTACATAAAGACGTCAAAAACGGCATTTTTTTATTGTATTCTTTATTATATTATTGTTTGTTGTCTTATATTATTGTTTATTTAGGCTTTAAATTTTCAATACGCACATTTCGTACTGCATATATATTGAAAACCTAAAGAATACAATAAAAAAAATGCCATTTTTGACATGTCTTTATGTCCGTAGGGACCGTCAAAATATTGCAGTAAAAAATAGTAAGTTCAATGTACCTATTTATTGTTTTATATGTAGGATTACTTTCAATAGATAATATTAGTATTAAATCGGATTATTACGTTGAATATATATTTTTATAGAATTGGACTAGGCTTATTTAGTGTTTAAAGTATCCCAGTACACTAATTAGGTTTATAGTAAATATAATAACTATGCCATACCTTTTACTCGAATTCATATAATGTATATTATACACAGCTTAAAAAATTATATTTCGTAAACCGTGATGTTCCGCAACTTGAAAATTTGTAAGATGCCTTCTATTTATGAGTACTATCTATAAAAAAAAATGAACTTCGAAATCAATGGCCCATAATGGAAAGTTTAACCTGTTGTTTTGCCATATAAATTATTTCTTGGGAATGTTTTGTAGTTAAATAAAAAATAACTAATTTATTGTAAGTGTGCGGAGATGTGGTTTATGTATGAAAGAGGATTGGAATACTGGATGATGAGCGCCTATAAAAATAGCAAAACACCATCATCATCGCAGCCCACGTACGTCCCACTCTTGGGTTCGGGTCTCCCCCCACAATGGGAGAATTTGACCCCTACACCACACTGTTCAGACATGTTGGTATAGAGTTTCATTTCGAATTTTCCTTCTCTTGCACAGATGTTATGTGATATTATATCCCTTAGTCGTCTCTTATGACATCCACTGGCAAGATAGGGGGGGAAGAATTGTATTCTTACTCCGTCACCACACGGTGTAGTGTACAAAGCATCAACCATTCATTTATTTAATTCATTGTACTTTATTAACTTAATTACGTCCATTACAATCATCCCATCCATGTCTGTCACAACTCATCCTATCCATCATCACTCATCCCATCCGTCACCACTTATCCCATCCATCACCACTTACTCCTTGTCCCATTACGTCACCACTCAATCCATCCATCACCCCCATCTGTCACTATTCATCTCATGCACCGTTACTCATCCCTTATCATATCCATCACCACCTACACATATCGTAACCATCACCAACAGTCACTACTCATTACATCCATTACTATACATTATCACCTACCTCATTCGTCTTGAAAAAATACAATACAATTGAAGTAAAATCGGTATATAATAATAACTTTTAAAAAATCTACAATAAAATACAAATGATCATTTAATATTACACTCAAAGTCTTATTGTGCGGTTTCTTTTTGTAATTTAAATTTTAATCAATAACGAAATAAAAATGTTACATTTCTTAGACAAAAATAATGATAATCCTATCAGGTGATACTTACATATTATGTTTGATACTTACATATGATGTAATAATAATATAAATTACATTTTCACAAAATAACATATTACAATAATATTCAGAACATGAAAATGTTGAACCGTGATGAACGTAATATGTAATAGAATTCAAAATTGGAAACTTTTGGTTCGCCATCTTGCTTCACTACTCGTAATATGAAAATTGTCGATTTTGCATTTAAGTAAAAAAAAATCTGAATTAAAACAGTATCTTTAAATTGGAAACAGATTTAAAAAGGAAAAAGTTAAAATCGGATTGTTAGTTTCGGAGATCATTCTGGACCAACATTGTGACACTGGAATTATATATAACTAGCTGACCCAACAGACGTTCTGTTCAAATTAAGCACCAACTACCGGGTCCAATTGTAAATCTAAACCATTCTTGAATGCCCTTGAACACACAAAAAATGTTGTCAACATCGGTCCAGGCATTTAGCAGGAGTTCAGTGACATACACACATACACAAGAAATATATAGGCATATAAAGATTGGTTTGATGAAATATATACTGCTCAAGCAATCAACCGTAGAGCACATGTGACAAGAATAAAATAGTTTCTTGTTAAATTTATGTGCCAATGTAATTTGCTCCCTGCAAGCAGCCTATGTAAATCTATTGTCAAGGAGTAAAGACCAAAACCTAGATTTTGGAGTTGAATATTTGGTAACTGCTGCTATAATGGATAACTGTAGTGTGGTATAAAAATATCTATATCAAGCCAGCATATCAAATACCATTTTCTACCTATAGAGATATTTGTAATTAGAACAGTAATATGATGTTCATACAAAGTATTGTTAGCATTTTCAGATGAACAAATCAGTGATTTGCAATCATTATTCATTATATTATTCTTTTTCTGTTTTCAGCTCGCTTTTCACCCGAAGATAAGTACTCAAGACAAAGAATAATAATTAAAAAGCGATTTGGTCTGCTCCTTACTCAACAACCCGAGCCTATTTTATAAAATATAATGTAATTAATAATTTAAGTATAAGACTCAAACAGCTTTCTTGTTTCATTTGTGTTAGAAGACCTCATCTTTTATAGCATTAACATTCAAACAACACCCTGCACTAAGGAAATAATCCTTGCATTGCTTGTAGAAGCATATAATTAACAGACACATCCAGACTCAAAACAACAACTTGTGGATCATACAAAGTGTTTTCCTGCATGGGATTTGAACCCAAGACAGCACAGTAAATGGGTATCTTAACCACTACGCCATATGTGCAGTGAAATTTTTATCTCTATATTTATGTACACATTTTCTATATACATTATTTAAGTAGGCTCCTCCAAAACACCAGAATAGTTTTGTACATATTTGTTTGAGTATAGTTGTTACAGAATTTTGATTTATTGAATTAGATCTATGCAACTAGGTTATTTTTCATTAAAATTTGTTTGACTGTGTTGAGCTTTTTTAAATTTCGTAATCGATCAAAAAGGCATCTTGCACATTAGTCACCATAATTCGAATGTGAAAGAATGTAATACTATAATAATCCCATCCTCCGTATTATCATGTTGGACTGTAAGAATATATAAATATGATTATAACTGTGTGAACAGTGAACGAGATGTGTATAGTTTTCACAAAATAAAAGGCCCGTTTTGACAGTTCACGCGCAAAAGTTTTCTATTTTTTACCGATTGCAATGTTTTGAAGGTAATTATATTTTTCATTGACGGGTACCGCCCACTGGACCTAGTGCTGAGGCATAACGATTTTTTTCATATTGTCCACAGACTATTAATAATCGGTTAAGAAAAATTAATCGATCAAGATATGTTTTTTAAGACGGATTCTTACTTGGCCGGTGTTATTAATTTGAATACTAGTATTGTAGTAGTTGGTCTAACCAATTATACTCGTTCCAACCATTTATTTTACTTTTGGCAGGTCGAAATCTGATCAATTAGAGTTGTACCAATGTATTACGGATACTATGTTTTGTAATAATCGATTTTAGTCAGGAAGAACTTTTAATCGATTTAACACGGATATTTTATTTTTGCTTAAATACATATTTCATATTATTTAAAAACTTCACTTCTGTAAATATATTTGTTATTTGGGCACATTAATTTTTGCATACCCACTAATTCAGTCCTCCCAAAATATTTTACTTTGTACTTTGCAAAATAAAAAATAACTACTTTATGAAGCATTTTTCCATTAAGCGGGGTCCGCTGCTCCAAACTTTACTTAGAGACAATGGCGCCCTCATCTGCGGTAGTAAATCACTAATTTTCTCATCCAGCCTACCCCTTTTTTTTTAAGCCGAATTGGCAACACTGAACAGCGCGCCGGCGACGCCATTTTGTTGTGTTGTCTGTCACTCGCAACAAGACTCCCGTGCTAGTCACATTTCTGTTCGCTGAGTGCTCTTTCATATTTTTCATACGCTGTGTTGAGTATTTATATTCCACCGTAATGATTTCATTGTTCTTACTTTGATTGAGTTGAGCGTATCGTTCCTCCCAGTAAGATTTTACTTGCAAAATGCCGAAAGGTATGGTGCTTAAAGGACCATCCAGAGAGTTAGTGCTGCGGCTTCGTGAATTTTTTGAAAAGGAAAGCCGCAATGGCGGATTCCTTATACCAGTAACCCAAGTTAGAGACCGTGTTGCAGCAGCATTAGGTATTAGTGCTCCAGTGGTGGCGAAAATCACTAAAGAAGCCTATGGTAGTAGTGGTATTGAACAGAACAAGCTATCTACGCCTAAGAAAAAACGTCAGCCCCGTAAAGTGACAGCAATTGACAGTTTTGATACTGATGCTATTCGTCGTCATATATACAATTATTACACAAGCAAAGAGATTCCTACTTTGAAAAAATTAGTAGCGTCTCTACGAAATTGTGGCTTGTTTCGTGGTCAAAAATCTTCTTTGTCAAAGGTGCTGCACCAAATCGGGTTCTTGTATAAAAAATCCGACAAAAGAAAAATTTTTAAGACAAGCGAAGAAAATAGAAGACTGGTCGAATGTCGTTTTCACAGATGAAACTTGGCTCAATGCCAATCATTCCATACCAAAAGGTTGGACTGACGATACTGCTGCTTCTACTTCTGCAGTGCCAATGGGGAAAGGTGAACGCCTCATCATTTGCCATGCGGGAACTACAAAGGGATTTGTACCAGACGCTCTGTTAGCGTTCAAATAAAAAAAACAGGAGACTATCATGAGGAGATGAATGCAGACGTGTATGAAAAGTGGTTCAGAGAAATGCTTACATCACTTGAAGAGCCATAAACAATATTTATTGATAATGCACCCTATCACTCTCGCCAAATTAATAAAATGCCAACACAGGACAACAAAAAACACGAGACTATAAACTGGCTTCGTGATAATAGGGAAGATGTGGACGAATCCCTACTAATAGTAGAATTACTTAAAATATTAAAAAGTAAAAAGCAGCCAAAACGATATGTCATCGACGAAATGGCAGCAGAATATGGGCATGTTGTAATCAGAATTCCTCCGTACCACTGTCAATATAATCCAATTGAAATGATCTGGGCACAAGTCAAAGGACACGCCGCAAGAAACAATACAACTCCTCCTTTCACAGCAAATAAAATGCTTGAACTTTTAAAAAACGCATGTGCTAGTGTGACGCCTGAAAACTGGGCGAGTGTCGTCAACAAGACAAAAAATATAATATTCTCTGATTGGGATCGGGAAATTGAATTTGACAACATACCTACACAAGAGTTAATAATAAACACTGCAGATGATTCAAGCGACGATTCGAGTTCGTATGAAGAATCCGACGATTCGTTATAATAAAATAATATTAAAATATTTTGGTTGTTTTATTTCATGTTATAGGTATGATGAGAAGATTTTTATATCTCCCTGATACAATTTTAACGTGTTGTCTATTACAACAATTCAAAACTCAGTTGTCAGCTGACTTAACTGCAAAAAGTGTAATCGATTGTGATTTTTACTGAAAATTCGAGACGTCATAACTCAACTGACAATTTTGGCACATCCTCTTAAGAAAATGGTTGACTGAAGATTCACTTTTTCTCGATATTTTTGTGATTGAGTGAATGTTATTGTAACAAAAATATTAAATGATAGAAAAATTACCATTCGTAACATTGTGTCTTTTCAAAATATCTACAATATCACAGTTTAAGTAAAATTTTCAAATCCGAACTTCAGTCCAATGCACTTTTTGAATCGATTATATACTCATATAAACTTGATTCGATTTATCGTGAGTATCGAGTACTGAGTTGTATGGTCCATCACTAAATACATCGGTAAGACCAAGTGTCAAAACGGGCCTCTTATTTTGTGACAACTATAGTGGTGTGATAAAATGGGCAAAATAAAGATAGTATTAGAATATAGAGTCTGTCGTAATTAGTGGATAATCCGTTAACCAGGTGTAGTCCGGATGTCTAACTCTAAGAAAATCTACTTTGTATGTCAGGGTTGCCAACACTGCGAAAGTTGTTAACATTTTTTGTTTTTTCTAAAATCTTCTATCGTGACTAATTGGCCATAATTTTTACAAATTAAGATATTTTAGTGTACTTCTTTTTGTATTTTACTCGGAAATAATTGTATTAATTAATCAAATTACTATTTTAGGCAGCATACATTCTAAACTTATGAATATTAGAGTTAGAAGTTATTTTTATTTTTGTGTTTTTACTTTTTGCCAAGTTTTGCCATTGATTGTGGAAAAAAAATGTACTGCACTGTGAATACCCATTATTTAAAAAAAATGCTTAGTTTGTGTAGATTCTAAAAAGGTATAACAATCCGTACTTGACAAGCAATATTACTTTGTAGGAGCGAAAGAGATTATCACAGTCAGAAAGTTGGTTTTGTGTCATTAGCGTTTGTGTCACTCAAATTTTAGGGTACAGAAAAAAAAACAAAGGTTTTTATAATAAAAATATTACATTTATTAAATCAAACTAAATGTTCGAAATGTTTGGCATTGGCAGCAATGCAGGCTCGGCATCGCCTTATAAAAGATCTTTTTATGCGGCGTGCGTAGCCTGATTCTTCTATTTCACGAGCAGCTAATTGCACACGTGTACGCAATTCTTCAATCGTTGCTACCGATTTGTTGCAGACTTTTTCTTTAATGCATCCCCAGTAAAAAAGTCCAGGGGGTTCAGGTCAGGCGATCGCGGTGGCCATAAAATTGGACACAAGCGCCCGATCCACCTATCTGGATAGGTATTATTCAGATAGTCCCGCACTCGAACAGCAAAATGCGCGGGACATCCGTCATTTTGCAGCCATATTCCTTCTCTCACCTCCAAAGGCAAATCTTGCAGCAGCCCCGGCAAATAATTTTGTAAAAAATTTAAATACATTTCGGCATTTAATGTTGCTGGTAGCTCATATGGGCCTATAATTTTCCCACCAACAATACCTGTCCATAAATTAATTTTAAATTGTTGCTGTGCTCTGTCTGTACGTATTCCTCTAGGGTTTTCTAGGTGCCAACTGTGTAAGTTGTGCAGGTTTAAAAATCCATCCCGCCGACACGTCGATTCGTCTGTCCATAAAATTTTGTCGAAAAAAGTTGTATCCTCTCTCATCTTTCGTAACATTATTTGACAAAATGTTGCCCTGAATGCGCCCTTGGCAACAAAGTTTGAACTCTTTGGAGATGGTACGGGTATAATTGGTGTCTTCTTAAAATTCTGTGTACAGATTTCTGTGGTATGCCGGTACGTCTTGTTATGGCACTTATTGATGTAGAAGGGTCTTCCTCAACTAATTCCAGCACTTCGACTGCATTGTGTCGTTGAGGCCGTCCTTCGCTGGTTCCACCTACGCCACTCCCGGG
This sequence comes from Lymantria dispar, assembly GCA_032191425.1. NCBI lineage: Eukaryota > Metazoa > Arthropoda > Insecta > Lepidoptera > Erebidae > Lymantria > Lymantria dispar. The sequence goes on from CM063459.1 coordinate 17,156,985, forward strand.
AAATCTTCCTTTGCTCAATGAATTATGCACTCGAATGAACATGTTTAACGTAAATTACACCAAACAGCAGTTTTCAGCACAATTCACAGCGTAAGTCCATAGAGAAGAGCCAAGTCGTTAGGATCACCGAATTAACTAGTCCAAATCACAAAGCAAAACAGAGTCCAATATCAAAAAGTTGTAGTCGTTGAAAATACACAGTAAACAGGAGCGCATGTAACGTTTAAAATCACACTGATGACTGAGGAAGGTCTGAGATAGAGGCTAGAGCAATATGCGCGTGGTATTAAACAAAGGGTGCAGCCGTCTTTTTCACAATTGGTGAGAGTGAAAGGGATGGAGCCCTTTGTTAGATTAACAATGGTCATCAATGGTCTTGTGCGCACGCCCCCATCCCCTGGGCGTCAAATGCCAAGTACCTAGGCGTCACCCTTGACAATCGTCTCAGCTTCGCTCGACACATAACCACTGTGCGCTCGCGTGCAGCGTTCGTTATGGGTCGTTTACACAACTTACTCAACCCAAAGAGTAAGCTGTCGCTCAAATGCAAAATCCGTCTTTACACTGCCTGCATACGCCCCATCATGTTGTATGCCAGTGTAGTATTCGCTCACGTTAGGCCACACAGGATCCATAGGCTACAAACACTTCAGAATAGGTTCATGCGTAAGGCTACGGGCGCACCGTGGTTCATACGCAATGCCGATCTCCACATCGACTTGCACTTGCCGACCATCAGGCAATATATGAAACAGTGTGCCCGTAGATATTTTGATTCTGCCACAACACACCCCAACCCCTTAGTGGTCGCTGCGACCAACTATATCCCGGCCCGCATCTCGAAGGTCACTCGACCGAGACTTGCTCTCGACGAGCCCGACGACGAGATCACGATAGCTCAGAATACAGCATACACAGCTCGTGAAGCCGCAACAAAGAAAAGACCACGGTTCCGTCCTCGCCGTCGAGGTGCGAAACCGTGCCGCGCAAAAATAAGTAAATCTAAAGTGGGACCTCCCACATTGCCCTCAGCAACGCCCCAAGCCGAGGTTCGTACCCCACAGGGGGTGCCTTTGGGCCCCGTTGCTTAAATTTTTAGGGTTGAGAGCCCTCAGCGCTCACCACTAGTCCGCGTATTACGTAATTTACGCGCTTACGTAAGATAAAAGTCATATATGACTCATAATTTCCCACTTTCTGACGTAAGATTTTTACGTAAGATAAATGACGTTGACATGACCTCCAATGGACATCACTATGATTTAACTGACGTCAGATCTACATAACTCTGATGTCATAGAGATGAGTGCTTTTAAATGATTAAAATAATGCGACCTTCACCTGACAGGGAATTGTTTACATAATTAGGAAATTTACTTGCAACAAGAAGTTTATAAATATATAATGGTATGGATGGCGGTAATGCGGGGAACGCCTCTCTACCTTGTGTAGTGTGCTGGTCTTTTTTTTTTTTTTTTTGTGTGTATTTAGCTGTTGGTCGCAGATGACCTTGACAGCTTAACGCGGGCAATGGGCGAGCGGAAGGCTCTCAACCCGGTAAGTAAGTTAAGCGAACATCGCCCGAGAGCTCCCCCTGTGGGGAACGGACCTCGGCTCGGGGCGTCGCTGAAAGCAAAGTGGGCGTGGCCACGTTTAGGTTAATGACTTTTACACGCCGCGGTTTTCGACCTCGTCAGCGAGGCCGATACCGCGGAGTTTTATGTGTTATCGCTGCGCGAGCTGTGTAGGCCCTTTCTTGGGCGATCGTAATAGCATCATCCCCTTCTCCAAGGAGATGACGGGGTCGTCGGACCGCGGATATTTTTGAGGGGACGTAGTTTACCGCCCCAACCACTAGTGGATTGGGGTGAGTCATGGCAGAGTAATTAAAATCCCCCACCTGAGCTATCGGAACTCATTGTATGCTTTTTTTTTTGTGTCTTCACCGCCCCGTAAGGGGCGGGTTATGCAGTATCAGGGCTGAGCCCTCTGACCGCGGTTTCTTGCGCCGTGGCTTAATAGCCACGTGTCCTGGGGATTAACTGACCGAGAGAGACCCCCCACTCTTCACGCCCGGAGGCAGTCAGCCCGAGCCAGATGAGACCCCCGGTATCCCGGGGGAGGTCCAGCTCCGAGCGACCAGCGACTACCGGGGACTTAGGCGGGAGGGATCAACGGATACGGTGTCTTGACGATTGTGATGGAGAATCTGCATTGATTTTGTTATTTATTAGCCGCCGGTGGCGCCGCCCCGCGGACACCGACGACAACCACATACTTATGTAAGTATGCGGTGGTGTCTGGTTTAAGCGGGGGGAAATGCGACCCGACGGCTATCTTCTTGACCTGGTTCCTCTGTGGGGTCCCTCGGTGGTGGATAGATTGGAAAGGGCCAGCACGTCGACGAGACCCCCTGCGACGATGAGTGTCAGCTCGTCATTGGGGCAGCCGGCGGCCAGTGCTGTAAGAAGCTTCTGTAGAAGTTGTATAATGGTCGTTAGTAGGCGTGGGGACCCCGTAGGGGCCCGATGGGTGGCTGACGACTCGGAGCGGCGGTTGCTGGCGTCGCGAGGCACAGCTGGTGTCGTTGCAGAGGGCGCGGATGGCGCCGCGGCGGCGGCGTTGCGCGTCACGACGTCTGCTATGGGCGTCGCGACGTCTGTTACGGGCGTCGCGACGGCGGCTGATTTTTTCGACAGCTTCTTTTTGTTTTTTGGTTTCTTTGGTTTCTTTTTAGTGGCAGCAGGGTTCGCCGGCGCCATCAGGCTAGACGCCTGAGGTTCGGCGGGAACTGTTGGGTGCTCGGCGGGCAAGGGGCCCGGCTGTGGGCCTGTCTGCCTGGGCCGGGTGGAGCGGGCTGATGCGCCCGCCCGGCGACTCCGCGCTTCTCGTCGGATGACGGGGCAACCGGCATAGTATGCCGGGTGTGGCCCACCGCAGTTGCAGCACGTGGCCGGCGACTCGCGGGGGCGACTGCAGTTCCTTGCAGCGTGCTCACCTCCGCATCGCACACAGGCGAGCGGTCGGTGGCAGTGATGGCTGCTGTGACGGAATTCCTGACACCGGTGACATTGCGCGGGGCGGCGCTTACCGCGCCACGCCTCCACGACGACACCGGTGATGCCAAGCAATTCCGTCACTTGGTATAGGTCTTCTATGTTGCTAGTGCGGAGGAATATTCCGTGATGTATGCACCCGGGGTGGCCTCCCCTAGCGCATATGGGCCGAATGTATTCGGCTGTGAAGCCGAGGGCTGCAAATTCTGCGGCCATGAGGTCCGGAGGGGCGTCGTACGGTAGCCCCCGGATGGCGACTTTGATGTCGGTTTTCTCAGGCGGCGAATACGAATACCAGGAGACCTTGTCGGTGGCCTCCAGGTTCGTGAGGTACCGGTGTACGACCTGGTATTCGTTCTCTTCTGTCGGGGAGAAGCGAATGCCCTTCCCGAATGGGCGAGTATTCGCAAGTCTGCTCAGCAGTTTCTTAATCTCCCCTAAGTGGCGAGGCCAGTTAGGGAGGCTCTCAACCACCAAGGGGGGATATTTAGACTTCGGCTGCACGGGTGCGGGCTGCGAGGCGGTCTGCGGGCGGCTTGTAGGCGGGTTCGCCTTGGTGATGTTCGGCGCGGGCTCGCTAGCTACGCTTGCGAATGTTCGCGGCGAGCGCGAAGGCGGCGGGGGCGGCATCGGCGGCGGTGACAAGACGCCGGGTGGCGCTGTTTTTGAGGCAGCGGGCGGGGAGGCTTTCGCGAGCGCGCGAGCGCTCTGCGGGCTCGCTCTCCGCGAGTGAGTAGGCGGGGCGGGACCAGCGGCGCGTAAGCGCTTCGCCGAGTCGTCGGTGGTGTTGGGGCTGCGCTGGCGTCTGACACCCACCTGGGTGTCGGGCGACTTGTGTGGTGAATGTCTTTTCTTGAAGATTTTGGTCTTCATCATCCCCCTTTCGGGAGAGGTGTCGTCCTGAGACTCGCCCGATGTCATGGTCACATCGGACGGATAGTCGCTGTCGTCACGGCGCTCGTGTGAGCTCGACGGCGGCGATCGGGATGGCGGCTGCGGGCTGGTCTGGGATGCAGAGGCTACCGCGATGTCCTCGCGGCTGCGGTAAATTGTTAGTGAGCGCGTCGATGGCGCGCGTGCTAACATACACAGGTAGCGGCCGTCCTCACCCACGTAGGGACGGTCTGTGCGGGCGGCTGGGGCGGGGGGCAACAAGGCGAGATCGCCTGTGCCAACATCTTCTGGGAACGGCGTCGAGCGAGGCGCACGCGCGGGCGCGCGCTGAGGCGTCGGCAGCGATGACAGCGCTGGCAGCGATGGCAGTGGTGGCTGGGAAGGTGGCGAGAGCGGGGGCGTCCTGCGGCGCACTCCCGCGGGTTTCGGTGGTGATGGGCCGGCGGCTCAGGCGTCCTTAGTACGGCGGATACCCCGCATGGGGTAGCCCCTCCTAGGGCGCATGGTAAAACGCTACTGGGTCAGTACCCGTGCGACTATTAAGGTAGCTGGCTGCGCATCGGCAACCGCTCCGATGCCTATGCTGACGCCGAGACGCCAACACAAACACCGAAGAAGCGGCAGACGGCAGACCGTGGAGTCCGAACACTTGTTTGCAACGAAAACGTAGTAAACTGCGGTACTGAGGCACTCCCATTGTATGCTCGTCCTCACTATGCTCTCCATCCCGCAAGGGATGGGAGAGACGGCATCAGGGCAGAGCCCTCTGGCCGTAGTAGCTATCGCCGGTACAAGAGTGTACCGTGTCCTTGGGTACGAGAAGCCACGGCCCCCTCCGCTCTTCACTCCCGGTGGCGGTCAGTCTTAGCCGGATGAGACCCCCGGTTACCCCGGGGGAGGTCCAGCACGGGACGACCAGCGACACCCGGGAGGCTATTCGCGTGAGAGGCCGGGCAGTCTATGGTGATGAGTGGTAGTGGTTTCCTGGTGGTGAGTTTGGTCGTATCCCGACGCTGAGACCGGTGCAGCCCAGGCATGATGCGCGTATTTCACCAAATACGAGCGCATGCAGAGGGCGCAGCGGCCCCAGGGTAGGGGTACTTACTAATACATAGCGGGTGGATTATGAGTCCATCCGGAGCCCCGTTTAGAAAACGGGGTGGGAGCGAAAGGAAAGTAGGAAGGGAAGGGTGAATGGTGATTACTGGCCGGAGCCAGGAATGGCCTCGTCGATGATGGTTGGAGCCGGCACTTCAGCGAAGTCCCGTGGGTATGGTCGTTCTTTCGGGTAGAGGTCTGGGGGTCTCGCATGGAGAGGGGCGATCCCGCGGATGTGGGCCCACTTGGAGGCGTCTGCGCGGTTGAACATATTGGCGGCAAGGCGCCGCGCGAAATCGGACAGATCCTCTACCCGAAGATCGCGGCTGATGGTAAAATTGCTTACATACCTAGGCGCTGCCACAATGGCACGAAGAGCGATGTTCTGCTGCGCCTGGAGTTTATCGCGATTGGTGGGCTGGGTAAGACCATACCACGCGGGTGCAGCGTACATTAGTACTGATCTTATATATAGCTTGTACACCCCCAATTTGATGTTTGTTGGGAGGTGGGAAGCAAGTACAGGCTTCAATAGGGCACGGGTGACTTTGGCCTTAGAGGTGACGTCACGGACGTGGTGGCGCATGGAAAGCTTCCTGTCGATTGTGACGCCTAAGTACTTCACACGGTGCATCCAGGGAATGGGGGCACCGTGGAGTGTGAGTGGTGGTGGGCGAGTCCTCATGTTATAGTTCCCCAGGACTATAGCTTGGGTCTTGCCCACGTTCACCGACAACCGCCACTTCTCGAACCAGGGCGGAAGAAGATTTAGGGCTCTTTGCATTTTTGTGGCGGCGTGTTTTGGGGTGAGGCTAACAGAGGTCAGGGCCACATCGTCCGCAAACAGGGCGAGTTCGGCCTCTGGGGTGGTGGGGATGTCGTCGGTGAACAGGGCGTATAAGGCTGGCGAGAGACAGCTGCCCTGGGGGACGCCGGTGGTGATGGGCCGGAGGGAAGAAAGTTCCCCTGCCACCACCACTCGGAAGGTCCGTCCGTTTAAGAAGGAGGAGACCACCCTCACAATGCGACGGGGTGTCGGTGTTCTAGACAGCTTCAGCAGCAGACCGGCATGCCACACTCTGTCGAATGCTTTTTCTACGTCGAGGAGTACTGCAACGGCTGTCTCGTGCTTGTTATACGCAGCCGTGATCCGGTGCAGCACCCTCGACAATTGGAGCGCGGTGCTGTGTTCAGGCCTGAATCCGAACTGCTCCGGCCTGGGTTCAATGTGAGGTGTCAGATACCGCAGTAGTATCCTCTCAAAGGTCTTGGCAATTGAGGATAGTAGGGTGATAGGCCGATAGCTCCCTGGCTGCAGGATATTTTTGTTGGGTTTGGGTAGCATCAAGATCCTTCCCTCTTTCCATATTTGAGGGAATTCCCCGGTGCGCAGGATGCCGGTGAACAGCCTGGCTAGAGCCGCGACTGATCTGTGAGGAAGATGGCGGAGCGCCGTATTGGTAATACCATCTGCGCCCGGGGCTTTCCTGGGCTTAAGATACTTGATAGTAGATCTAACCATCTGTGGTGTGATAACTACCGGATCTTCGTCAGGAGCTATCGGCTGTGCTAGTAGGTCCTGGAGTTTGCTGATCTCTAGTTCTACTGTGGTATTTCCCTCGGGGTCGGTTTCCGTGGCCGGATTAGGCCTGAACAGTTGCTCCAGATGTTCGGCGAAGATCTCCGCTCGGTCTGCCGCTTTATACCGTGGGGTCCCGTCGCTGTGGAGTAAAGGAGTCGGACCGGAGCTGGCGTGCCCGTCAGTCTGCGACAGAGCTTATGAAGGGAGGACCAGTCGCTTTCAGCGTTTTCCAGACAATTTTCCCAGCTCACGGTCGAATAGTCGAGTAACTCGGCCTTCACTCTCTCCGCGAGCCGGTTGAGCGTCATTTTTTGTTGAGGGCAGCGAGATAGTTGCCAGGCTTTGCGGAGCCTGCGCTTCTTTTTAATTAGGTCCCTGATATAGGGTGCCTCCCTATTTGTGGTAATTTACCAGGTGGGATTTGGACCCTGGTTGCCCTCAGAGCCGCTGAGATGTTCGACGTAAGGTCTTCAGCTAGGGGGTTAACATCGGCCGCGGAGCTGATAGGCCGAGTCACTGAGGTGGTCTCCAGCGCTTCTTGGAATTTTATCCAGTCCTGTGAGTGACGTGGCGCTGGGGGAGGGGTCGTGGTGGGCTTTGCTAATACGATCGCTAGGACCGGCTGGTGATCTGATTGGAGGTGGTCGTCTAAGACTACCTGCGTGACCTGGCAGCTGGTGTCGTTAAGGATTGCTATGTCCAACACGTCAGGGGTATGGGTAAAGATGTCCGGATAGTGAGTAGGGACCTCTGGGCCCAGTACCGCATACCCCCGGGAATCAGCTAGTTGGTGGAGTCGTACACCTGAAGAATTCCGACGAACTGAGTTCCAAGCCGGATGTTTCCAGTTAAGGTCACCAGCAATGATGACCTTTTGTGGGACGTCCAATAGTTTTTCTATATCGGCGGGATCGAGGTGGTGAGGGTCAGGGGGTTTATAGGCAGCATAAAGAAGAAGCTGCATGTCCCCTAACTCTAACTCTATGCCTAAAGCATATATGGAGTTCAGATCTGGTACTGGAGCTGGCTGGTGTACGACTCGCCTCTTGACGAGTACTGCCAGGCCGCGGTAGTTAGAATCACGATCATACCTCTCGTCCTTCCTGTAAACGAGATACCCCGGGCATTTTATTTTGTCTGCAGGTCCCAGGTGTGTCTCGCTTATAAGTGCCACGTCTATGTCCTGTTCCTGCAGTAGGAGGCGGAAGAGGGTGACCTTGCCGCGAAGACCACGGGCATTCCAGTGCACAGTTCTTAGCTGGTTACCCGCGAAGATGGATATCAATGATCGTCCTGATGTTGGTGAGCATCATGTCCACGATGTGCTCGCTTACCTGCTCCTCCGCGAGAGCGACAAGAACTTTCTGGAGAGATTCTATCACTGACAGCAGAGAGTCTTTCCTTGCGGAGCTGGTAGTGGGTTGGGAAGGGGTCGTGACCTTCACCTTCTTTTTTGGCTTCTGGACCCTAGTTCCGGCACTCTCCTCGGGAGTGGGGATGCTGGTTGGAGTCTCGTGTGGTGCACTGGAAGAGGTCTTCTTCAAGGCGCTACCCTTTCTGGGCCTGCCTAGGGTATCATCCTCAGAGGGGGGGGCTGATGAGTCCCTCCCCCCACCCCTCTTCTTCTTCCGCCTCTTTTGGAGGTGAGCTCCGCTCTCAGTCGGGAGGTTGGCAACGGCCATCAACGACACTCCTGTTGTGGCCTCCTCTGCGGGGTGTGGGAGTACGTGCTCGGGGGAGGGGCCGACTTTTGGCGGCGCTCCCTTGAAAGAGCCACGGTACCGGCTCTGCGTACCTTGGCCTCCCTCTGAATAATTGGGCAATTAATATGGTTGGCGGGGTGGGGCCCCCCGCAATTTACGCAAGTCGGTGGGTCCTCAATTGGTCTTGGGCAATTTCTGGCTGCGTGTTCTCCCCCGCACCTTACACACGCCATTGGGCGGTGGCATTGATAGGAGGAGTGCCGGAATTTTTGGCATCTATGACACTGAGCCAGTTTATTACGGCCCCTCCAAGCTTCAATTTTTACACCAGGTATATTGAGTAACTCAGTTACGTCATAGATGCCTGGGACGGTATCTTTTTCGCGCTTTAAAGCCGTGAAGAGTATGCAGCCGGGCCTTTCGCCCCGGGCGCGTACTGGTCTTATGTATTCCGGGGTGAATCCGAGGGTGCGGAGCTCCTCCTCGACGTCTCCCGGGTCGACATCGTGGGGTAAGCCTCTTATAGCAATTTTCAGGCTGCGTTCCTCTGGCAAGGAGTACGCAAACCAGCTAAGGTTTTCTGTCTTGCTGAATTCTGTGAGGTACCGTTGGACAAGCCTATACTCGGTTTCGTCCGCCGGCGTGAAGCGGAACCCCTTACCAAAGGGGCGAGCATAGGCTGTTCTCCCTAATTGTTTCTTAATTTCCCCCAGGTGGTGTGACCAGTGTGGGAAATTTTCTACCACCAATGGGGGATATCTATTCCTCGTGGAAAAAGGAAGAGGACTCACCCGGGAGGCGCCATTTGCAGACTGAGCAGTTCCGGCGGCGTCGGCGGCGGAAGTGTTCGCTTTGGCGCGGTTGGTGGAGACGGCAGCGGCGGCTGAGGCGCACGCGGCAGTTGTGGTGGTAGCTGGTGCAGTCGCGGCAGTCGCGGCAGCATAGGTCACCGGAAGCTGAGAGGTGGAGGGACGGGGCGCAGTAGTCTCTGCGCAACTCCTTTTCACCCTTCCACGGTCTTCTTCGTCGGAGCTTCTCCTTCTGCGCGGTCTGGCGGCCGGAGGGCGCTCCGAAGCTGAAGAGGAAGCAGGCAGAGGTTTTTTAACTTTTTTGCGAGTTAAAAATAGTGTCACATCAGCGGGGTCATTTGGTCGAAATTGGTGGCCAGTGTCTATGCTGGCGGCGTCAGAGTCGGGGGCTACCGATGAGTCAGTATGCTCTAGTGAACTGATAGTCCCCCGAGTTGCGAAATAAGAAGCCGGCAACTCCGCATCATTCCGTTTTAAAGGAGCCGACTGACCAGCATGGTATCGGCTTTTGGACGGCGAGCGCTTTTTCTTGGGCGGGGGTCTCCCCATGGGGACCGCTGCATTAGGTGCTATTTGTTTGGTGGCGGCAACGCGACTTCCACTCGCTAAAGGGCGAGGGGGGGAGGTCATAGTGCCCACAGGGTGATGACTCTGCGTAGATTCTACGGCAGTGATGACGTAAAGAGCCGCAGGTCGTATTGGAACCGGAGTTATTAACGGCGGCGGCATCATTTGTTCCACAGTGGTCTGATGTGCGGCAGTTTCCACGTGGATAGTTCCCGCAGATGTGCGGGGAGGTGAGGAGCGCGACGGCGCAGGTGAAGCTGGTGTTTGAGCAGCAGTTGCAAGGGCCAACATTGTTGCGGCGCGTGGGCGGTAGTGCTCGCTAAGACCGCTCGATTCGGAATCAGAGCGAGGGCTTGTTTTTTTTTTTTTTTTTTGTCTTATTATCATTACAGGATTAAAGGTTTCTTTATTAAATATTCAATATATTGGTCTGAGAGTTGGTCGTTAGCTCGATAGATGCCACTATTTATGTTACCTAAATCGCGCACTTCGTGCTCGATGCTGCATAGCTCGATAGATGCCGCTATTTCTGGTTTATAAATTGCACCTATCGTGCAACGTCTGTGAACGGATGAAAGTATTTCAAGCTACATTTTGGAAGTTTAATTACTTTTGTACTAAATAACGTTACCATAAATATAAGCAGTAAAGTCAATTTTAAAATGGACAATTTATTCGACACGATACCTGCTAAAAATACTTATTGACTAAAAGTATCGAATGCAATGTATCGGTATTGAAAGAAAAGTACTCGATACCTAAAGATAAAGTAAGCAAGAGTACTAGATACTTTAATCAGTACATTACTTATCTTTTGATACTACTCACGGACGGGCGCCAGCGCACACACCGGAGCGAGCGAAGAACACTAGGGTCCGAACTGAAACACTGTATTTGCACTTCACAACAGAGAAACAACTTGGGCCAATCCCATTGTATGCTGGTTTTTTTTTTTTTTTTTTGTGTGTATTTAGCTGTTGGTCGCAGATGACCTTGACAGTCCATCCGACGTCCTCGTCACGTCCTCGACGAAGAGGACGACAATATCATACTCGCTCAACAAAGAGCCTACACGGCCCGCGAGGCCTTAACAAATAAATATCCGCGGTTCCGCCCTCGCCGTCGAGGTGCAAAACCGTGCCGCGCAAAAGTCACTACTAAAAACGTGGGCACACCCACTTTGCCTCCAGCGACGCCCCAAGCCGAGGTCCGTTCCCCACAGGGGGAGCCCTTGGGCGATGTCGCTTAGCATACTTTTCTCCGGGTTGAGAGCCCTCAGCGCTCACCCATAGTCCGCGTCAAGCTGTCAAGGCCATCTGCGGCCAACAGCTGTACACACAAAAAAAAAAAAAAAAACCTTGACAGCTTAACGCGGGCAATGGGCGAGCGGAAGGCTCTCAACCCGGTAAGTAAGTTAAGCGAACATCGCCCGAGGGCTCCCCCTGTGGGGAACGGACCTCGGCTCGGGGCGTCGCTGAAAGCAAAGTGGGCGTGGCCACGTTTAGGTTAATGATTTTTACGCGGCGCGGTTTTCGACCTCGTCGGCGAGGCCGATACCGCGGAGTTTTATGTGTTATCGCTGCGCGAGCTGTGTAGGCCCTTTCTTGGGCGATCGTAATGGTATCATCCCCTTCTTCAAGGAGATGACGGGGTCGTCGGACCGCGGATATTTTTGAGGGGACGTAGTTTACCGCCCCAACCACTAGTGGATTGGGGTGAGTCATGGCAGAGTCAAAATAGCGCTGGGAGCAACGCTTCATATACTGTAGACATGTGTAACACTGCGCTGCGCCGCGCATTTGCGGCAACTCAGTTCACTGCGCTGGAAGTATCAACTCACTTCTAGAAAATGTGTTAGCGCACGGCGCAATCGTCGCAGCGCCGGCGAATCTGAACAATTTTTTTATTTATGCGCCTATAAGGCAGGCTATAGTCGACCTTACTGCCTTGTCTTACGTAGCTTACACATAATTTTCTTTACATATAATTTATTATTAGCGTAAGAGATAAGTAACATCCGTCAAGTAAGTCGTTACCATTAATTGGGTGCTGAAAACCAAACACTATTATACATATTAACGTAAATCACTATTATATGATATTCACAACACTTCAACTGTATTACATATTAAATTAGCTGACTCAATACAGATGTTGTTCTGTTCAAATAAAACAAAAGGAATGCTCTTTGAAATCGACAGCAGCGCCACCTACCGAGTCCAGTTGTGAATCTAAACCATTCTCGTATCCCTTTGAACATACACAAAACATTTCATCAACATCGGTCCAGCTGTTTAAGAGGAGTTTCAGTGACGTACACAACAAATATATATAATGTAAATAAAGATAAAATATCAGCAAAATTATTTAAAATATAAAATAAAAACAATATTTCATTCAAGAGCGTAACATGACACTCCCATATTCCCGCCGAACAACTCAAGGTCGAACACCTCTGTGAAGTGTAAATAACTCTTTTAAAAATTGAGTTATACTTAGGTGCGCATTCGGTTGTTTCATGTGTTGCGCCATGACGCAATGAGTTAGAAATGGAGTTACACCTGCAGTGGCGCAGATGGCGCACATTTCATTCGTAGCTCACTCGGTCGTGTTTACATTTTGTTGCGCCATGGCGCAATTTTGAGTTAGCGCAATGAGCCGGCGCAGTCTACTGCGCCTGAGTTACTGAGTTAACGCAAGGATTATCGTTAAGTTACCCATGCCTAATATACTGCCTGATGGTCGGCAATTCGAGGTCGATGTGTAGATCGACATTACGAACGAACCACGGTGCTCAGCTCAAAGCTCAAGCTCACCCATAGTCCGCGTCAAGCTGTCAAGGCCATCTGCGGCCAACAGCTGTACACCCAAAAAAAAAAAACCTTGACAGCTTACGCGGGCAATGGGCGAGCGGAAGGCTCTCAACCCGGTGCATGGCTGGTCGTGGTCGGATTGTATCTATAACATTACTAAAAAACTTTAATATTGCGATTCAGACGCGTTAACATCACTAGTAAACTGTTATATCGCGATTCAGCCCCGTTATTAAATTGTTGAGATAAATTTAATTTTTGGCGTAAGCCTCGTCTCACAAAATGAACGGTGATTCTGAAGCAGAAACGGACGCGGCCGTATCCAGTGATTAAAAAATTAGATAAGGGTAAAATTAATTCTTTAGAGTTTAATGGTTTTACTTTAAATTAAAAAAAAAATGAAAATTGTAGCTTATTATCAAATAATGATATTTTTTATGATTAATCGCATAAATGTTACGAATGATGTGGTAACAATAGAAGGCGAATGTTAAATGACCCAAATCTGATGCTGAAGTATGACGGTATGATTATATCACATTTATGTCAGAGTATGACTTGTAATTTACGTCATTGTATGGTTTATTTCTTACGTAAATAATATATAAATTCATGACTTTGATGTGACATTACAGTATGATAGGGATAGGACGTAATATTTATGTCACAATTTTGACGTCACATAAAAGTCAAATTTTAGGTCAGTTCTATGTCATGATGATGTCATACTCTATGACGTCAAATGAAAGTCATCAATAAAGTCATTATTATGTCATATCTACATAAAAACTTTATGACCTCTATACCTATCTGTTGACCTATCTGTGACGTCATATGGATGTCATGTGTTAACTGGGTTAAATAGTACAGTTATTTCCGAGTAAAATACAAAAAAAAAGTACACTAAAATATCTTAATTTGTAAAAATTATGGCCAAATGGGCATGATGACAATAACTAAAAATCACTAAAATAATGTGTTTATCTACTGTAACTCAAAGAATATATCTTGAAATAAATATTTATTTTCTTTTATAAGGTGAGATTATTAATTTATTTAATAAAATAAAACTACAAAATACAGAAGTCCGCCATGCTCAGCTAAACACCAATCAAATTGAGTTACGTCACTCCTATGTACACCTGTCATTATCATCGCAAATTCTGTACGAAACTCTACGATCGTTACTCTTATTAATTGTTTTAACTCGCATTTAAAGAGTATTTCGTGATTTTTATCGATCTCTTGCTTGCTTTTGTGTTCTTGCTAAAAATGTAAGTCATGGAAGAAGGATTCACCAAGGCAAACAGCTCTAATTTGCCTAGAGTTGATTTGTTAATGCTGGGAGAGTACCTAGCATCAAACAAAGACTTCTGTTCAGCAGAATTTAGAAATATTAAAACTACGACGTAAGAAAAATATTGATTTAATAATTTTCTAACACCCATAATTTAAAATCTATTTAAAAATAATACCGCTTGAGATGTTAGAGGTTATGTTATTTAAATAATGCTTTTGTAAACTTGGTATTAAACTGCAGTTAAATAAAGTTACACACCGAATAAAATATACGATATAAAGTAATTCATCATCATCATCTCAGCCCATACACGTCCCACTGTTAGGCTCGGGCCTCCTCCATAAGAGAAGGGTAATTGACCTACTATACCACGCTGGTCAGACGTGTTGGTATAGGGTTTTATTTCGAGTTATCCTTCTCTTGCATAGGTGTTATATGCGTTTTATACCCCTTAGTCATCTCGTACGATCACTCACGGGTAAGATTAGGGGGTGTGAATTGTATTCTTACTCCGTCACCACACGGAAATCTAAAATTATATATATTAATTAATTATCTATATATTAATTATATATATATATATATATATATATATATATATAAAGTAATTACTTACGTCAAAATGATCTTCACAGAAATAAATAGTCTCCTATTTATTTTTTATAATTATTTATTTAAATTTATGGCTTTTGGATCTCGCCGTGCGAGATTAAGTCACTCATATCTTATTGTTTTATTGTGTGGCACATAAACAAACAGTTTGTTAACTGTTTTTATTTATGTATTAACACATTGAGGATCCGCACACTACTTGTAGACTTTCGAATTCATGTCTAAATAAAATATATCAGTTTTTTTGCTTTAACTCCCTTACGTGTACAACTCAAGTGAATAGACGTGACGTCACAAGCAGACGCCATGACAATAGGCACCGTTTTGGCGCTAATTTAAATGCATTTAATTAAAATAGTATTTATTTCTAAAGAAACCGTACTTATTGCAAAAATAATATTTTTTTTGATAATAGTAGTTATTTAAGAATATTATAAAACAGTTTTTCAAAATTAGTCATCATGCCTATTACTAGTCACGATAGAAGATTTTAGAAAAAACAAAAAATGTTAACAACTTTCGCAGTGTTGGCAACCCTGACATACAAAGTAGATTTTCTTAGAGTTAGACATCCGGACTACCCCTGGTTAATGGATTATCCACTAATTACGACAGACCCTGTATATTTGGATGAATACTGAAAACCAGGCCAGTGACGAAAAAGTTTGGGACCCTCTATTAATAAATAAATCTCTAATAATAAAAGTTCGTTTTAAGATATTGGTTGAATTAGGCGACACATGGCGGCAATTCATTATTTTAAAATGGCAGAAGGGAAGGGAGACCCACGTATTTCTTACAGTTAATCAATATGCCTCACACCAGAATGGAATGGAAGAAATACGGGATAGGATCAAGGTGGAATAGGAGGTAAGGAAATATTACTTTCACGTGATGACTACCTTCCCGAACGTCAACTTGCAATTTCTCACAGAACTTCGAATAGGTTTTATTAATTCACACGTTAAGGCTAAGTACAGATGACCGCGCGCTGCCGCGCGATTTAGCTATTCAAATGGAGGGGCGGCTTGCGTGCAGCAATCTAGCGTGAACATTCAGTGAGAATGGACGTGGAGGAGGCTATTTGGTTGTGGGTTTATAAACCGCAAACTGCGACGTCGTCGTCGAAAGCAAAGACAATAGTGGGTGCATCCTATTTTGAGTCAAATACTTTCTTTAAGCCTGTTTATGACTTTATATTCCACACTAAGACTACACGAAGATCGATTTTTCAACTACTTTATCGCGCGTCACCGCGCGGCGATGCGCGGTTTGAGATCTTGCGCGCGGTGCATGGCGGTGCGCGCGGGCACGCGCAGTTTTTTTTTTTTTTATTTCTTATATTTAAGGAGCTTGGTCAAGTTTATTTGACTATGTTGCTCCATTAGATCTTCCACATAATAAACCTTAAAACTAAAACAGATGTTGGGCACAGCATTCAGACCGTATCTCACCTATAGTAAGACACGATCTCAACACTGTGCGCGGCGTCTTATACCAATTTCAACTAATCTATATAGAAGTTTGGCCGCATCAGACAAGGGATATGACAGGATACAATTACAATCTCCGTTTGTAATATCTACACCGCTGTTAACAACTTCATTTCTGAAATCTTCGTTCCGGATACACTCCACCACAATATGTATTATGTCCTCAACTATTCCACATTCCGAACAGAGCGGGGACGGTACCTTTTTCATCAGGAAAGCAAATTTATTGAGTGGAATGTGTCTGGATCGAAGTCTAAGTGCAGTGGTAACATTATTTTTATTAATTTTAGCTTTTTCAAACCACGGTGATTTCCAAGGCTCATTTTGTAAGGTCCTGTACCATATGCCCTTCTCTACTGACCTCCTATCGAAGTGTGTTTTCCATAATTGGTAACAATATTCTTTAACAACATGGATGTAGTCAGTGAAGAAAGGTGGAATACTTGTAGCAACACCATCGCAAGAAGCTTCTTTTGCTAGCCTGTCTGCATTTTCGTTCCCCAACAAACCGATATGGGAAGGAATCCACTGAAGGATTACTTCCTTTGACTGTATTTTCAGCTCGAATATCATTCGGATTATATTGTAGGCGATCGGTGTGCCTCTTAAATAAGAGGTGCACCGAGCCACATGCTGTAGGGCACTCCTTGAGTCAGTTAAAATAACGAAACTATTGTAGTCAGCCATAGTCTTAATATAGGATAGTGCTTCCAAGATAGCTATTAATTCTATGTGCATAATAGATATGTCACCATAGATTTTAATTTTCATAGAACTCTCTGTTTGGGGATCGAAAAACGCAGCGCCTATATATCGATGGTGGGTGTTCACTGTTATATCCTTAGAGCCATCTGTGTATAATTTGTAATGTGACGGATAACGTTTTTGTATTAAAGATGAACAAATCCTTTTAAGTTTATTCCTGTCATATTCTCTTTTAGCTTGTTGTATCCCTTCAATATGATCTTTTATTAGGTTGCTTAAATCGTACCAACTTGCCCAGTAATCTAATGAATACATAGCGAGACAGTCCGCACAATAAAGGTTAATATTTTTAAATTTTACATACATTTGGACTAAAAGCGGTGTCTGTCTGCGCCTCCAGTACCTACGGGTGGTTAGAGAGCTTAAATCACTTACAGCCTCTATTGTTTTATTATTAGCTATTGACATTGATTTTAACCAATATTTTCCAGCGAGAAAGAACCGTCGAACATATAGAGGTTGTAAGCAAAGTTCGCTCTCCATCACATGGATAGGTGTACTTTTAACAAAACCACCGATGATACGTAATGCCTGGTTTTGTAATCTATCTAGTTTGATTAAGTTAGAGTTACAACTGCTGCTGTACAGAAAACTAGCAAAATCTAAACGGCTTCTGATGGTACTTATATAAAGCTTTCTTAAGTGTTTCGGATGTACACCCCATCCGGGACCAGCCAGTACTTTAAGAATATTTAAGGATTTATGGGTTTTTTCATATAACTCGGCAATATGATGTGTCCATCTCAACGAGCGGTCAAGCCACATACCTAAATATTTTACACGGTCTACCTCTTCTAATGGCATATCATTAATAACAATACGAGTACTATCTCTATTGTTACCCTTTCTAAATAAGCACAATTTGCTTTTTGTAGAAGATACACTTAGGCCTATGTTATCTAATAATCTAATTATTATATTCAATGAGTTTTGGATAGAGCATCGCGCTGTTTCTATGTTTTTATCTATGGCATATATGACGAAATCATCGGCATACTGTGAGACAAAAACATTTTGTATTATTTTACAAATATGATGTGTAGCAACATTAAATAATAAGGGAGACAAAGGGTCACCCTGCGCAAGACCTTGTCCGGTAGATCGACAGATGTAATCATGTCCTTGTCTAATCTTTAACTTCCTTAGTTTTAAAAAATTCCACAGATATGTGCCTATCCTTCGCCCAATGCCAGCCTTATCCAAAACCTCAAGTAATGAACTTACATTAATATTATTATAAGCGCTGTCAATATCCAAGAAACACGCTAATGTGACCAAATCTTTAGAGAAACCTGATTGGACCCTTGTTACTAGGGTATACTAATCTAACTAAGCTATCTATACAGGACTTGGATTTTCTGAAGCCCACCATTTCGTTTGAAAAGATGCTTTTATTCTCAAAATGCCATTCAAGTCTCCTGTTAATAATTGTGTGAAATATTTTACAAACGCAGGACATTAAACTAATAGGACGAATGGATGAAACTAGAGAAGGATCACGACCAGGTTTAGCGATTGGGACTATGCAAATGTCTCGCCACTGCATAGGAATGAAGCCGGTAGAAAGGAACCTATTAAATAGGAATAGTAATATAAGTTTACCATTTTTAGGTAGTCTTTTTATCATAGAGAAGGATATGTTATCGCAGCCTGGTGCCGTGTCTTTAGCTTTAATACCTACCTCCATTTCATGTAAACTGATAGGCGATTCTAATTTTCCGTTAAGGGAATTAAATATAGGTTTAGGTGGAGTTACGTAAGGAGGACACAAACTACATAAAAGATATTCACATTTGTTATCAGCTAAATAAGTGTTTTGAATTTTGTTTCCCTTTAACCATTTCATTCTTCTCCATAGCTCACTGTTAGATGTACTTTCATCAATACAGTTACAGAATTTTTTCCAACTATCTGATTTTGCTCTCCGTATAAGTTTTTGGGACTCACTGATACACCTTTTGAGAGTATTCAAGTTTGTTGGAGTAGGATTTTTCCTAAATATTGAAAGTGCTAATCTTCTTCTAGCAACCGATTGAGATAAAACAGGTGACCAATATGGTTAAGGGGAAAATTTACTAGACGGGTTTAAATTTATTTTAATATTTGGAATATGATTATCTGCGGCTTTATTAACGGAATTTAGAAAATTGTTATATACTGACTGTAGCTCTCCAGAATTATTAAAGTTTGAGAAAACTTCGTTAAGATATTCTTGGTATGCGTTCCAATCGGCGTATTTAAAATTGCGTTTGTTTAGAAAATTAGGACTGTATGAAATAGTAGAAGAAATATTAACTACAAGGTGGTCGCTTCCTAGGGATTCGTTAACTACCCTCCAATTAAAAAGGCATGCAATATCTGAGGTACAGAACGAAATATCGGGGGAACTTTGTTGTAGATTACCTGCCACTAACTTTATACGGGTATGACTACCGTCGTTTAATGAGATCATATTGTAATCAGTTATAGAATCGTAAATTTGATACCCTCTAGTGTCTGATTTATATGACCACGTAAAATGATGTGCATTAAAATCGCCTAAGACTAATGTTTTGTTATTGAAACGTGAAAAAATAATGTCCCAATCTGATTGTTTAGTTCGTACCCATTGTGGGCAGTAAACAGCCACTACGTGTTCAATATTTTTACAATTAAATACCTTAATATATAATATCTGCAAGTCTTCATTAGGATGTACTATATCACATTGCTGGGCTCTAATCGATTTATGTGAAAGGATGCAAATACCTCCATAATTATCTTGTCGGTCGTTTCTAAATATGGTATAATTATTAATTTTAAGACGCGTATTCGGCGCCAACCAGGTTTCACTAATTACAGCTAAATGGATTTTGTTTTGACTTAGTAATTGCTCAAAGGCTAGTAATTTTGGTCTTAAACTTTGTGCGTTCCATTGTATCACAGTAAACAAAACAGCGTTGACATTTTTATTATTAGCCATTATGTGAATTAAAAGTAGCATTATATATATTTTTTAATATTGACAAATCAGAAAAATTTTCTATGACCACAGATACACACCATTCTATAATTATAGTGATAACATTCTTAATTTTCTGTGAAAAAGTGTATCTTTTGGAAAAAAATTATCTCCTTAATTTTATTCATTAATGATTCAAACGACTTATTACTACCACGAACTTCAGAATTTACTTCGTGCGCGCATTCAGTAGTATTAGGATTCTTATTACTACAGCTATCATTCAACTTGCAGTTAAAATTATTTTTGTGCGTAGTAGTCGTACTGCTAATCGTCCTAGTTTCGCAGTGATTGGTACGGCTATCCACTGCCCTCGCAGTCTCAGTCTCAGTATCCATGCGCACGCCGAGTGGTGCGGACCTCTGATTCATTGCTATACTGCACGGCTCCGATGACAGCGAGCTATTATCGTCATAATATGCTATTTGCTCAGAAGAACTACGCTGTTTACGCTTTGTTGGCACTTGTCTATGTTCTCTCGATGCATTCTGGTTTTGAGCGTTTGTTGTTTGTTTGTATTTATTACCCACAGCCGATGCATATGACATAAAATCTGGTGAATAATAATGTTGCTGTGGCGATTTGTTTGACGTATTGCCAATAATGGGGTACTGTTCGACAGGCCGTGGTGAAAAAGGCGGCACATATATTGTCAATGCTCGGCTGTACGTGCAGTTAAATTCTGACATTGTCTGATTTTTTTTTTCTTTTATATACGCCGGGCATGATTTTACTAAAGCCATATGATTACCTCTGCAGTTTACACATTTATAGGTTGTAGCTTCGCAGTTTGCGTGATTTTTTCCACATTTAGGACATATTATTTTAAGGGACGGGCATATCTTAATCGTGTGGCCAAAGCGCCAGCATCGCGAGCACTGTGTAACAGGGAAAACAAATGGCTCCACAGCGACTCTCAGGTTAAATATCTTAATGAAAGCTGGCAGAGAGCTGCCTTTAAAGCATATACGAACAGTTTCGCTCTGTGTCCACCCTGACTCGTAAGTTCTACGATTTAGTCTTTTGACAGATATAATTTCTAAATCATTACATTTTCTAATACATTCAAGCAATTCAGAGTCAGATAAATCTATTTCAATATCTCTTATTATGCCGTAAGATGTATTGACTTCCCACGTCTTTTGAATTCTCCACTCTTTTTCAATAAAACTTTGACAGGTAATTAATTTTTCAGCATTTATTTGGTCATCGAACCTAACCAAGACTTTATAGGCATTAACATATTTTACACTCTGAATGCCTAATATTTTTGCCGAGTCCAAAAGTCGTGCCAGTGCAAATTTTTTTGGCAGCATCTCTTTACTAGAAATACTTATGTTTATTTTTTCCATTTTCCTTCTTTTTTCTCGTCCAGCTACTATCCAGTCGTCCTCCTGATTTCTCACACGTTCTCGTACATTGTGTAAGTTCTCTTCATTAGTAACATCATTTCCTGTCATCTCTTCTTCATTTATACTATTTTCTTCAAAACCAATATTGTCAATAATTTCATCGTCTTCTTGAAGTACACTTTCACTCATATTGCATACGGTTCAGTATCAATCGGCACGATAACGGCCGGCAGCGCGCGAGCGCGCCGACAGTAACCGGTTTTAATGTAGTAAACAAGTGTTAAAACTAGCTCTTCGCAGTTAATGAAACACGTCTTATGCACTCACAGTGATAGTGAACACTGGGGCACGCGCAGTTACGCACTGTCATGTACACAACATAATTGATTTGCTACAATCTTAAACTGCGCGTCGAGCCAACCGCGCGTCGCCGCGCGGTCATCTGAACTTAGCCTAAATGACGGCGTAGCTTATCGTGTCACTGTTATAATATCACTTGGTGTTATATGTTTTTTAGAAAAATACTGCTGCTCATTCTAGTGATTTCTTAGATGATTTTTTAAAACATCCTTTGCAAATAAGGGATAATGATATACTTTATTCTTTTGTCATCACATGATCTTGTCTGTATGGACTATGGATTTGTCCTTTTTGGCAATCAAACTACAGATAATAAAACGAACACCTGTCTTAAAAACCTTTGCATGAAGCCTTTAATTTTTTGATAAAAATGCTATTTTTGAAGTTACAGTTGACATTTGTGTTATGTTTTCATGTTTCTGTTTTTATAATTTATAAGATTTTTATGGACTGTATTTTATGCACCGTATGACGAGTGGTTTTCTTAGTCGTTTAGTAAAAATGGCAAATCTTCCTCCGCGAAAAGCTTTTGCTTCAAGTAAAGCAAAACAAGATGCGTCTCCTCTTCAAATTCTGTTACAAATGGGATTTCCTAGACACCGGGCGTTAGTAATTTAGAATCGTATTGTTTTTCTATTTTTCTCTTTTGCTAAAATATAATATTGTTATCTTGGTGAGGTAAAAATGTTTTTGTTTTAGTTTGAAGGCACTTGCTGCAACTGGTAACCGTAGTGTTCAATTAGCGTCTGACTGGCTTTTAACGCACGTTAACGACGCCCAAATAGACGATGATGAACCCAGAGAATACATTTTCTATGCAAGTCCAACTGGATCACTATTAAATCAGTTGTTAGAGTTCTGGGCAAAATCTAAAAATGTGGCTGGCTGGAATGGTGCTCACAATTTTCCTCCTCATATAACTCTAGTTTCATTTTTTAAGGTAAGGTTTTTGCTTAATTGATGTATGTTCTATTTTTGAGTTTAAGAGTCGTCTACTATTGAAGAAAATTACTATGCTAATTTCAAGAAATTTGCTTAATACACATAATAAGAAAGAATAATTTATTACTTATTAATTAAATTTAAATTAAAACTTTATATCAGAAGGTTTCTTCCGTGGTAACGAAGTAACTCTGTGTGGTGACAGAGTAAGAATACAATTCACCACTCCTATTCCACCTTCCCTATCTTGCCCGTGGATGTTGTAAAACACGACTAAGGGATTTCATCATATGCATATAACATCTAAGCAAGAGAAGGAAAACTCGAAAGAACCCTATAGCAACCTGTCTGACCAGGATGGTATAGTAAGGTCAATTTTCCTCCTATTGTGGAGGAGGCTCGAGCCTAACAGTGGGACACATATGAGCTGAAATGATGATGATCAGGTGGTTGTTTATTTTTTGTTGTTGTTGGTGGTGGTTTTCTACTCTGATTGACAAAGTAAGAATACAATTCATCTTGCCCGTGTATATTGTAAAAGATGATTAAGTGATATAATATGCTTATAACATCTAGATGCAAGACTAGGAAAACTCAAAACAAAACATTATACCAACCTCTCCGACCAGCATGGTATAGTAACATTAATTTCCCTCCTATTGTGGAAGAGGCTCAAGCCCAGCAGTGGGACGTATATGAGCTGAGATGAAAGATGAATTCATGTTTGAAGAGAGCTATTAAAATATTATATTCTTCCTGTAAATGGAATTTCTTATGTTTTTAAAATGCTTTTATCTGATTAATTTCAGATTTTTATGTATTAATTTTATTTTTCATTCAGAATATTTTTTTTTTATTGCAAACAGTGGGAAACGAGCAAACAGAACATCTGATGGTAAGTGTTGCTGCCGCTTATGGACCTTTGCAAGGCTGCTGCCTACCATGAAGAAAGTGTTAATGCGTGCAATAAGGTTTGGTAATACTAAAGGCATCACTAAAACCCACCACATGGAAACACCCTCAGAAAGTGGGCCTTCCGGCTCTCTCGCTCACCAAACTAAACACAGTAAGAAATTGCTACTACTCAGACATAAATTTTTTGCAAGTGTGTGATACTACCCTGGACGGACCGGCTTGTGGCTCTAGACAGACAACTGTCAACCATGTGGTCCTACCATCAGTAAGAAGTGTGGTCTAGTAAGAATATCTATAATTACAGGCTCCTGATGAGACTTCACTGCAGTTAGGGAGAGCAGTAAAGCATGTTGTTGAAAATGTAGGTGAACCTCCAAACAGTCCTTTAAAACTAGAACCTTATGTGTCTCACAATTTTATGGGACTTTTTGTTTCGGAAGAACATGCTGATTACTTGAAGAGAATTGCTGTGCAATATGTAAAACAGGTATCTTCTATATGTAAGTGCACAATTTAATATTTTTTATTTACAAATAATTTGTTGAATGCATTTAAAGTACATAATTTGCCTGCAATTTTCATATGCCTATGTACAATTCAGTTTGTACTTGTAAAATTTGACTTTAACTGAAGATGTTTGGGTGTAACAAAGTTGTCATTTCAACATGTGTACATATAAGTTTAGTAAAATGTAGATTTCACTTATGTATTCTTGTAACTTTATCAAATTAGTTTTGATTTAGTAATTATATACATATAAGTATCTGTATTTATTATTATTTGATTGTGTTTCAACTAACATTATTTTAGTGGGTGTTATGGTGGATACTTATGAACATCTGGATGCGTTGGGAACATGCTTTCCATGGTGTACTATGCAGCAAGAAAAACCTATTAAATGTAAGAACCCCTTAGTGAATCTTCAGTTCCTTTTCCTGTATTCAATATTTTAGCACTATTACAAATTATTTTTTAGCCATTGCTTCATTTTGGGTTGTTTCATTTATTATTTGACAATATTTTTGTTTGATATATCTACTTCCCCATTTTATAGTACTCAGAAAAGTTTTAAAACAGTATTATTATATTAATATTAAAATATGTCTTACACAAATATCTATTAAAATAATTATTTGTGTAAAACACAGTAAATATAATTCAAAAACAGTTTCATAAATTGTTTTTAATGTTATTCTTAACAATTACAAATTAAAAAATAAATAATATAATAACAACCAAAGTAAAATTCCTTTTTTAAACCTAGTTAATAGTTTGTATTGCACATACAATATTTTTTTATATTAGATTCTATTTTGCTAACGTCAAGTTTAATTTTTATATAGTGCTAAATAATTATTTTAATTTATCAGCTACTTTGGCTTGCGAGGGCAGACAACTTGAGCATGCTCATCAGGCTTATAAGGTAATTGTTTTATGTTCATGCTTAACTTTATATTATGATAGACGTTATTTATATAGATATGTATTTAATAACTTCTCATTTAACATTTTTTTGGTTTCTGCCTAGTAATACTTGATACGCATGAAATAAATATAACAATTTTTAAAAACTTAATTTCATTTTAGTAGTGTCTGACCAAATCTACTTATTACTAAACTATTATTAAACCGAATTCCGGCTTCAGTTGCAGTTTCGGCCGAAACTGAAACTTCTGTGTAAACTATAATATTTTTGTTATTATTATATTATATATTTTTGTGGGAAGAAAAATAATCTATCATGATCAGTTAGTTTTTACTCTTTACATAAACATAAATGAAACTTACAAAACTTAACAATAAGAACAAAATAATTTTGATTTATAATATACCTAGGTGATAAGCCACTCTTGTGTTTGCCTTGTTTCTAAAAAGTGGACAGAAATGTTCTCGATAATTTATGAACTACATCACATAAATAGTGAAATAAAATATACCTGTTTTGAAGTGATTACCTCAAACTGCGAAATTCGCGTCGCACAAAAAAACGAAAGAACTAAAATTGTGAAATGACTATGAGCGCGGTAAAATGACACTTAGTCTCTCGCACCTCGTGCACCGAGCATGACCTAGCGCAGTGCAAAAGCTCACGAATTCAGTTTCGGTTTTAGTTTCGGCTCGTTTATCAGTCAAAACCGACACTAAGCCGAAACCTTTGTTGGCCGAAACCGAAACATAAAATTCAGTCGGACACTAGATTTTAGAATTCCTGACGCAATGTTGTCTACATGTGACTATTAATGCTCTAAAATTTGAAAAATACTTTATTACAATTTCATGGCTACATATTAAACTATTTGATTGTTATTTACACTTCAGTTAATACATTTACATACTTAAGGAAAGCTGCTAGTGTTATTTTATAATTAAAAAAGTTGTATGCATTGGTTGCAATTTTTTTTAAACAATTGTTTAATGAAATGCTAGATCCATGAGGCCATGCGAATAAATACAATTCTTGTATTAGACAAAACTGTTTAATATAAACATATACCGAGCAGTTGCTTGAGAAAAAAAAAGTTAATAAGTTTTATTGATTTACTTTTGATTAAAAAGTCTGACAGCTATCAATCAATCATTCTCCTACTGATATGAGGCATCTCCATCATCTCTTGTCGATCCCTTCAGCCAAGAATGAACAAGCGATTTTCTTATTAGTTTACTTTGTAGCGTCTGTCGAAAGAAGGCAATTTCGATAAAAAATTAAATTTACCTAAATCATTTGTATGCTCATAACGACTAAATGATCTAGTTGCACGAATGGGATATGCGAAGTTGCCATAGTAATTTGAGCTCATAGTGCACACTTTTAAAGGCTAATGATTGATAATAATAGTAGACAATGGCAATAATTAATAAGTAAAAGAGGTGATTTACAAAATCTTTTTATTTTATAGTAATTAAATCCTATATCTCATCAATACTACTTTTATTAAAACATTTCTTATTTTAAATATATATCATTTTATTATATCATTTTATGCGTTATTTTAATTTTTTTGACTACAACTAATTAAGAATGAAATAAAACAAAATATACCTATTAGTTTTACAGCCGATCATTGATTTTAGCCGCAATAACACCTAAATACATAAGTTCTCTCATAAAGGAGCTGCAAGAAAAGCATATTTGTCGAATTAACGTTTTCCCACGTTTAAAGAGTTAGATATGGAGCTGCCATAATAAACACAAAAAATCTATAAATACATCGAACGCATATTGCGTTAGTTTGTGCAATTCTTGCAAAGACAGATAATAATAATTATCGGAGGTGAATTTGTGGTACAGTATATTATTTATACTACGCGTTCACTTCGAGATTGCCATCATGGACCGTTACGATGTCACAGCCTTTGATTATATACACGTCTAGATGGAGTAATGCTAAACAAACGATACACAAAAAGTGTCCTCGGTTTTGCGCTATGTGTGAGTAGGCTTTGTGTTCTTAACTTCTTACTGTTATTAAACTGTCAACGTGTGCGTGTTTAGGGATACCCACTTTTAACCCTATACTTGGCTAGATATTTTTTGTTGTAAATATTGATAAATTATAGTTTACGTGAGGTTTGAGGCATTGATGACGAAAAAAATAATAAAAAAAAAATTATGTGTTTAATAAGGTTTTATTGAGCGTATCATATATGACACATTGCCAGACTTGTAGTAATAAACTTGGTGAATTGTTTGTATCACTTTAATGACATTTCCAGGCTTAGAAAGTCCAGTACATAGAATAAAAAAAACTAAAAATCACGCTCTGTGAGATAATGTAAACATTCGTGTTTAAATTACAATACTAAGCAATATGTCATTCTTTACTTCTTATAACTCCAAGATATCGGACGGATTAGATTGCAGTTATATATTTGTAATCTTATATTGGAATATATTTATAACTTCTTCTTTTTATTTCTTTTTATGATAATCGAAAAAAAAACACTGTTAATAGGTATAACAGGATAATGCATTTTTGGCAAATGGCATTTGCAAATTTGGATCGATCTTTTGTGCAGTACATGCACCTCCCCTCTGATAATGGGCAACACTATCACAGCGATATTAAATGCTGGAGATCTTTCAGGTACCGGTATCTGCATTGTTTTTCTTGAGCTGCTTATGCTATTCTTTTCTTTATTGCTTCTAAGTCCTTCCTAAATACCTCAATGCGATTTACGAAGCCTTTAGTTTCTTCGTATCATTTCTAGATTTCAATTCACGGTGGTAATGAAGTTAAATACTGTTCATATACGATGTCAGTATAAGAGTCTCAAGATTAGTAAGTATAGCCAGTGTAACAGGGCGTTTCTTTGACTCCCATAAATAAAATGATCACCAAAAAGTCTCTGATCCGACTTTGCCCTAGGTCTAGAAACAAGGCCTATGTATTTACGAGCTATGTGTTGTTTTTGCTGCTGATTGAGTCGAATATGCACCGGTGAAACTAAAATAAAAAAATTAATAGCACGTTTACAAATCAAGCAATGTTTCATATTTGATACATTATCAAAAAGATGTAAATACCTGAATACCTGGCAATGTATCATATTTGAAACACTCGGAAAAACCAGCTTACAAAATGGAGTTGTAATACGTTTTAGTGCACGCTAAAGCCTATTCTGCAAAGATAGTATAGTAATCTATTCGAATCAAGCAACGTCTCAACAAGATTAATTCAAAATATACAGGATGACTGGTAAAAGATTGTACATATTGAAGGAAACGATAGATAATGGTCACAGATAACCAATAAAAATGTAAAAAGAGAAAAATATTAATTAACAACATAGTAAACATCAACAATATTAGTGTCGCAAGACTCCCAAAAATGTGGTCACCCTATAGACTTAAGAGGTATCGGATCGTATTCAAGCTTAGTGCACAGATGGCGTAGTGGTTAAGATAGAGACTTGCAACGCCGGTATCGGCGGTTCGAATCCCCCACGCGGGACAACACTTTGTGTGATCCACAACTTGTTGTTCTGAGTCTGAATGTAATTTGTGTCCGTTAATTATTATTGTTTGTAAAGTTCCCAGCAATACAAGGATTATTTCCTTAGTGCATGGTGTTGTCTTAAAATTATTATTATAAATTATTATAGTCATTGAAAGGCATCAGTCACTTTTCCTTCATACTTTGATCCTGGCTTAGGACAGGCAAAAATACCTAGATAATAATAAACGTTCGTAACTGAATTTTTCAAAATTAATTCTTTATTTCTAATGTACTTAGATTAGAGGCAGTTGGTATAAATTAGGAGGCACCTTGGTGTTTTTGGCGTATTTAAAAAGTGGAATCATACCTATGCACAGTGATTAAATAATAAATCTATTTACATATTACAATTACGCTAATCCCAGCAATCAAAATTAACAAAATAATTGCTTACCTCTTCGCGTACGTAAATGATCAACTTTAGTTACTAATATTGTTAATTCACAATGATTTAGTGAATATGAAATTAAAAATTCATATCACTATTCTATCACTTTTTACAAATACGGTTAAAAAAAGCGCGGGCAATCAAATGACTCGTAAATTAACAAATGAATTGGAAATGCAAAATGGTGAAATCGGCGCACGCGCTTTGACTAAGTACAGACGAACTGGCACCGCGGGCGGGACATTTCCTCAGAGGGGTGTGGGCAGTGGGGTGGAGGGCAGTTCGTCAAGGTGCGGGAGTAGGGCTATTTTATTAGCACTTATCAAGGTCACGCACTCGCCTAATTTCTTTTATTAATGCCGATTTTACTGCTAGAATTATTAAAAGGGATAATGTTATTAATCTACAAACAACCGTATGTTATGTTGGTTGTTTGTACGACGTCCAGCGTGGCGAGAGCGCCTGTCTAAAACAATACATACAACATACCTTTCTTTTTATACTTGGGATCCTTCGACCGACCGACAACACTAACACTCACTTGATGCTTTTACGTTAACACTCACTTGATGCTTTTACGTTAAACAGTAATCACTGGCAAAACTCGCGGGACATAGTCGATTCACTAAAGTCTAGAACACGTTGAAATTGACGTGCATGTTTCATGCCACGTTTTGAAATGTTCCAAATAGTTTTGTGACGTAGATATGTACGTTAAAACTTCGAGTGGCTTCTCTTGTGCTAGCTTGCAGTTCCTCTTGGAAGTACTTCAAGATATGTCCTTCAAGGCTTACTGGAAAAGCGGTTTCAGCCACGTCCTTGAGGGTGAAGCAGAATATGAAATGGGCCATAGTTAAGCAACCGCCTGCAGTATTATAGCATTATCAGCACAAGATGCCATCAACCACTACATCGAAAATTGTTATTTACATAATATCAAAAAATAATAAACGTGCATAAAAGACAATCCGACGAACGGAGCTACGCAAGGATTAGAAACACACTAGTACGATTAGGCCATCGCGGTCCGCGGATAACTAAAGAATTTTTTGAAGGATTCCCGTATGACGCCATAGGTAGGGATAGCCGTCCTGCGGTCTGATTGGTCCGAGACGGCCTTGTCGGCATATCACCCAATAACTAGTTCAATATCGCTGTTACGTAAATTTTTAGTACAAGTGCGTTAACCTGTACATAGATAGATATACCTATAGGTAGGTATATTATCATCTGTGTCCAGGACTAAATATTTTATAAGATAAATAGTTCAAAATTTAAGTACTATTTTTTTATATATATTCGGTATCAGAATCGAGTGCTGAGTAGCCTCCTTCAATATGTACAATCTTTTACCAGTCACCCTGTATAAAAACAATAACTTTTTTACCTTGCGTTGCGTAGACGCACATGACCGGTCTGCTATCTTTCGTTCTACTACTGTTTTTGTGTTGTCCATTATTATAAAAAAGAAATAATACGATATCTATAAATATTCGGGAGCGTATTATAACATAATTATATTAAAATAATATTTTTATAATGCAGTAGATTTTTTAAAGTGCTATGTATCAGATCATACACTTTGCCAAGTATAGGGTTAAATCATTTTCCACATTTTTTCAAATATTTAAGACTGTCGTCCTCGAGCGTGGGAACTTTTGATAGAGCACACATTGACATTTTCTACTCACACGGACGCATCGCTCAGTATTAGTAAACACACCCTGAAAACAAATAAATCTAATTTCGATGCTTGCACTACTAGTACGTATTCATTACGCGCTTGTCTTAATAGGATGTTCAAAGTGTCACAAAAATAATGCAATGATTTAGGCATTAGCATATCGCATCGTGACGTCTACGGTGCCATAGTGAGTAGCCAGCCAGTGGCAAAGGGTGGGGTCAGTGTACGCTTTCTAGGTATTATATTTACTATTTATTTTTTATGGAGAAATCACAGTAACATTATAAATCCGAATGTTTGCCGGTAAATGTTAAAATAATTAAACCATGGTACCATTAGACAATAATGGTAACGGTTAGATATTTTTTTTAGATACATAGATAGATGAACATAGGCTTTATATTTTAGAAATAGCTCGGAGCGCAGGTAGTGTAACGTATATGAGCTACAAATGATGAATGAAAATTATGAATATAAGTCATCATCATCATTTCGCCTATCACCCTCCACTGCTGAACGTAGGCCTCCCTAATATTACGCCACAGAGTGCAGGCCTGTGCCGCCTGCATCCAACGACGCCCAGCAACTTTCACCAGGTCGTCGTTTCACCTAGTGTTTATCCTACACTGTGTTGTCTGATACGTGATCGCCACTCGATAATCTCACACCAGCGGCTGTCGGTTCGTCGAGCTATGTGGTCTGCCTATTGCCAATTCAGCGTGCTAATTGTTCATGTTACGTCGGTTACAACCGTTCTTCTGCGGATTTTCGGCTTCTATGACGCAAAGAAATCCCAGGCATAGCACGCTGAACTACTTTGAGCTTGGTTATGAGGCTTACATTTAGGGACCACGTTTCCGTGCCGTAAGTCATCACTGGTAACACAATGGTCGTAGACCTGTGTGTTCAGAAACTGAGGTACGTTGGACGAGAAGATCCTTTTAAGTTCATTTAGATGTACCCGCCTTGTAGGCAGAGTAAAAACCAAGCTGTGTCAAGTCAATATAAATTATCATCATCAACATCATTTTGGCTCATATACGTCCCACTGCTGGGCTCGAGCCTCCTCCATAATAGGAGGAATATTAACCCAACTATACCATGCTGGTCAGACAGGTTGGTATAGGGTTTTGTTTCGAGTTTTCCATCTCTTGCATGGATGTCATATTCGTAATATATCCCTGAGTCGTCTCTTACGACACCCACGGGTAAGAGAGGGGGTGGTGAATTGTATTCTTACTCCGTCACCACACGGTAAATATAAATAATAATATAAATATAAATTTAATTATGAATGATCTTTTTTTATAAAAACGCTGAATAGGGCTTAAAATAATCAAAGAGAATTTGACAACAATTATTTTTAATTTACTTTTTTGTGGGGGATGAATTATTCTATCCCCGTAATAATGGTTTCAGTAACGTAGATCGCACAGACGCCAGGGTTCCCAGAGGCGAAGTAAAGCCGCTTCCATGGTTAGGATGCGTAATATTCACGAAGTCCATCCCAATCTGCCGACTTATATTGCCAGACTCTGCGAGTCTCAGTTGTCTTAGAGCGACTTGGCCTCACAACAGGAGCTCTGTTAGGGACCAAGCAGTAGTCAGATAACCGAAGTGGCGCTTCGATCACTACCTGGTATCCATGTTGGTGTATAGTCAGCAGCATATCCAGTGAAGAAGACTCATAGCTCTCAATACCTGGAACACGGGTGGGCTGTGTCACCAGTTGTGAGACACCATAGGCCGAGGCATATTGAAGAGATGTCGATCCTGGTGGTCAGTGGTTCGTGACCCCAGCCTCTCTTTATGACGACTAGTGTTTCGAGCGGACAAATATCTAATTACTGGCTAGTTAAATATTTGGCTATTTAACCGGTAAAATATATTTGGCCGGTTAAATAGCCAAATAATGCAAAAAATTCGATCTCGGAAATTGGAGTTACGAAACTCCTGATTTATTGATGTTGCTAAAGTAAGTATTAGGAATATTGACATAATTATACACATAAGCTGGGTATTTGAAGAGCTTCATAATTAATTATTATCAATATTAATGAACATAATAATTAATTTTTAATAATTATATATAATTTATAACTTTTTATTTGTTAATTAATATATTTATAGTGTATATAAGGTAAATTCTTATTAGCCTGTACTATACATATTCTCAATCACGTATCAACCCCACCATGAGGCAAAAAAGTACTTTGGTTAATTATCCGGTAAGTTACCGACTGCACGTTGGTAAAATAAGTAAAATGTGTATTTTACCGGTAAATGCTTTTCTCTAATGATGACCGTTGAAGTCTCCAGAACCACAACCTCTGCTGATGGACACTGCTCCAATATTTCGTCAATCCCCCATTGGACGTTCTCAAATAATTGAAAAGACCCCGAACCATAGAATTGACAGGTCACCATGATCCATGGCCGTGGAGGCGGTGACAACAGATATCGCTCCGAATGAATACACACACCCCGGCTTTGAGACAGAAGGTGTGCTCCAACTCGTAGTCGGGGTAATTTAGATACGAAATATCATTCGGAGCGAAATATCATACGAAATATCATTTGCGTCTCCGTTGAAAAGAGCAGGGAATGCCGCGCCATCTCGAGATTTTGGTAGACGGCGTCGAGGTTGCTATGTAAACCTAAATGATATTATAAAAATCCACATCAAATATGGAAAGGGGCCCGCCGTAAATAAACTTCTCTTTTTAACATTCGTCATCATGGATTTTTTTAAGAAAAGAAGGAAGGAAGTGTGAATGGGTATAATGGGGTTCAGTGATACAAAAAAAAGGGCGGAGCATACTGCGTGTTTGAGGGGTGAGTTTTGTGACGAAGCACGGAAGGCCCCGGTGCCCCGGGCGAAGCCGCCGAGGTTCACTCGTTTCCGACTCCGGCACGACGGGATCTTTGCCAGTTGGTAGGACAGCCTCCCAGGGGGAATAATCCTGAGCTCGGATCTCCTGTTGACCGGCATGTGGCCGGCGGTGACCATTCCCATCGGGTCTCCCTGTACACCACGTCAGTCCCTCATGCTCCAGTGCCCCGACGCCCAAGAGTCTCGCAAATTTCAGACATCACCAAAACCCACCACATAGAAATACACCCAGAAAGTTGGGCTGCCGGCTCTCTCGAAGTACATCGAATGAAGCGATGCATCAAATCGCTACTATTTAGACGTCGATCAGAAGATCGCTGGGGTACCCCAGACGGATCGTCCCATAGCTGCAGACTATCGACAGTGTGGTCCTACCACTCAAAAAGTTCTGATATGCTTTGTTCCGACGTTGCCTGAAATGAATAACGTTTAATATTACTACTATATGGTTAGGATTTGAATATATAAGGATCTCAAAGTATTATTTTAATAATATTTTGCTCTCATACCGTTCCCATCTTACTTTCATCCCATTCTTACTTCGCACCTATTTCGCTCGCATCATTCGTCTTATCTCACTCTCATCCCATGACCATCATTTCATCAATTCTTCTCTTACTTCATTTATGAAATAACTTAATAGTTCTGTGCTTTAAAACCATCTTCATTCATTAATTAGTTAACTAAAATCAGGAACCTAAAATACTACATTTCAATTTGAGTTAAAAAAAAGTAAAAGATTTGGAGATTGAATGAAAAAAGCTTCTAATACAATTTCTGACTCTCATTTCTGCACCTTATTTCATCTCTGATGCATTATTATTTGGATATTCATCATTAACCTAAATATGATTTTTTAAAAACTAACTAACCTAACATTAAAAGCAAAAAAAAAATTGTAGATGAATAAAAAAGAAGACAATCCCACTGAGTTTCTTGCCGGATCTTCTCAGTGCGGTCGCGTTCCGATCCGGTAGTAATTTAAGGTAAAATGTAAAAAAAGTGACCATATGTAAGTGCCCCCGCGGGGTTTATACATAATAAAGGATTTGAATTTGAAATGTTCCATATAAGTTTTCAACTCCATTTTGGCCATTTTTACCAGTAAAAAGATGTATAACTTACTGTATTAACATATATGTACTTACTGCTTTAATTTGAATCTTCCATATTTTTTTTATGTTTGTAATAATTTTCTTTCTGTTTCCCCTTATTTACTCGAAATGCGATCTTAATAAATACCTACATTGGTTTTTGATAACTAATCTGATGAAAAAAAAACATAATTAAACTTGCATATTGTTCTTCTATTTACTCGAAAAATACAAATTAATAGTCGTGTCCGACACTCGTGACCCAACCCTTATGCAAATGCAAAGAAATATCACGAAGCAACTGACGGACATGCGTTCACCTTGGATACTGAGGCGGTACTGATTTTTTTCTTTGCGTAGTTTTTATGACAAATCTAATTACGAGACGCTTTTATTTCATAGTAAAATATATGGACAACTGGGAACGATTTTGGCTAAAAAAATGTATGTTGTATAGGATTATATAATTATTTTTTTGTTATGAATTAGTAAAAAAATTGAACGGTGAATCTATTATTTCAACTTTCGTCACACGATTCGACCAAAAATATTTTCAAAAATAACAATAAAATAGCCTAGATGGTTAAAACAGTAAAGGCCGATTTCGATGTTTTTGATCAATGTTTAGGATTTTTTCTCAGCAATTAAGAATTATTTTTGAATAGTAACACGGTGCCTTAATAGGCCCATTTGTTAAGCAGTTTTGGTCTTTTATTCGTGTCATTTAATGCAGAGAGTTTCTAAATATTTTTAAAACCGCAAGTGTCCATTCGCGCGTTTCTTAGGGACGCGCCTCTTAAGGAGATACAATTTATGAAGGTTAAATAAAATATGATATAATTAATAGAATATTATTTTATTTAAATACATATTGTAAATACAAAAATCACAAAGAAAATGCTTAAATTCCCGTCTCATTCAGTTTGTTTTCGGAATAGTTTCCTCTTTGATTTTATTTCATGGATTATATCTATACCTGGTACCTGATTTGGCCCCATACAGCTCCATTATTAAGCCTTCTTTACTCCTTTTTTGTAAAATACAAATCATCAACCGAGAAATGTTAGGAACACACCACTAGTCTTGTGAGGTTTCCACTGACCTTCATCTCCTATCTGCTGTATAATCTCTCTCTCTCTCTCTCTCTCTCTCTCTCTCTCTCTATACACATAAATTATTGTTACCGGATCGAAACGCAACCGCACTGAGAAGATCCAGCAAGAAACCTAGTACGATTGTTTTTAATTCATTTACTAGTTTATTTAAATAAAATTACATACAACAACATGCCTATTAATAGCTCCAGCCTTTCGAACCATGATATAATACAGTTATTAAATATAATGAAAAAGTACCATGGCTGGATCAGATCCCGCAAGCGACAACCGACCGCAAATTAACCACTAGAGCAACCATCACTCCCCTCAACCACAATGGAGGGAAGGGAGTGACCTGCTCATCGTAGCTACCGCAAGCAGACCTTTCAATGAGCATGACCAATACCATTTGCCACAAACATAAAACAAAGAGCAAATAACAAATTCGTTTGACAAAACACGCTACTCTTTACAATTATAGTATCTACAGCAAAATAAACATGTGCCTAACACCATTCATTGAAATAATGGGAAAATGCCTGAGTGAGGAGCTGGTCATAACCAGTCTGTATTATCATCAAGATAATCCGTGATTTTATAATAATCTTTTTTATGTATTTATTAGAAATCTCAATGATTCTAAATTCTAAGATGAACCAAAATCAGTATGCAAATTTGGCATATTTTCTATGGTCAGTGCTGAATTTCTTTTATCTCCCATTGTTGCGGCAATTCACCCGAGAATAAACTGGCAACACTCGTCAATTCCGGTAACTTAAAAATATCGAAGTAAATAATCATGATTTCTTGAAAAATCTATTTATAACAAAACTTAATGATGAAAAGTGATCTTAGTAATGTTATAAGGTTTCCCCACATAATTGCGACACAGTTTGACATCACAAACCGGCATAATATTATTTTTATTCACGAGCACGTTACCACGTTTTAGTTCAAATGACACTGACGTTGGGAACAAGCAAGTCTCCTAAATTTAGTAGACTTCATTTGGGCCGTTCTGTACGGCAAACGAGGCATTTAGACGTGTATATAATCAAAGGTCACAGCTATCAATACCGTTGCCAAAACAATGAAATTATTGTTGATTAATTTTCTTACACAGAAAAGCTGGATAAGTTGATAAAATAAAGTACTATGCTTATTCTTATTAATATTATAAATGCAAATGTGAGTTTGTTTTTTAGTTAATGACTTAGTACTCGACCCATTATTACAAAATTTATTACAAGTTATTATCATTATTAGAAGTTTTTGGGGTACAGAAAAGGACTCGGCCAATACTTTTCATTGCAGCAATATCTTGAACATTATAGGCATTATATAGTTATCAATTCCTTTTCATTATTTTTCTTGTTCAAAGAATGTAATTATTTTATATAATATATTATGTTCGCCGCTATGCAAAACCTTTCCTCCCTTACTAATTTTAGTAACAAGCACAACACAATATATTAAACAAGCACGGGAGCACGAAAACACAAAAACCGCAAGTACATAGAAGCAGACGAATACACACCTTAGCGTTGCTATCGCTACTTAGCGGACGATGCTTGCGGCACGAGGTAGGGATGTGGGACGGGAGGTAACGGCAATCTTGAAGTGAACGCGTAGTATGTGGTAACAATTAATAATAAATAAAATAGCAATAATACATTATTATTTCAATAAATTTATTCTATCAACATGTTTTTCCTGAAAAGGCAACATTTTTACCTTATTGAACTTGTTTCCAAGTTCCTTTACACATCTAAGTGCTTTTCTTGTTTTGGAAAAATATTATCGACTCGTACAAAATAATTAATACAAGGCAGAACTATGATAAATATTATTATAATATATTTTTAGTATAATCATTTTCTTGTGCACCTCTGGGCCCCGGTTGGCTCTGGTTCCCAGTTACGAGATGGCCTTTACGAGAAATACAAAAATCGACCAAACAGTTTTAGTAGTCATTTGGGATTTTTACATGGAAAGTTTTCCGGGTGTTTTGAAAACTGACAATTTTATAGATTTTGACGTGCTCTTACCGAATTTCAACTTTGCCACCTCGTATCTTTGCCGCTCGTGCCACTATTTTAGAAAAATGGCGCCTCGAAGCAGTTTTTTGATAATAACTCCTTTCCGACGCATTTTACAGGAAAACATTTTTCTACAAAATAATTGTAGAGGCAATTTCCTACAATTTATGTCTTAACCTTTTTTTCCTAAAATCAATAGTTTCGGCGTACGAGCGCCGTAAAGTGTAGTCCAACACGCGTTTCGGCAGAAATTCTTGCCACCATGAGATAGAGAAGGCGGCACTTTCTTTTTCGTGGTATCCCCAATAGGCATAATACACATCTGACTCACTATTTCCAAATTTAGTTCAATCTCTGTCACTTAATTGTTGTTGACGGACCAGGTGTTAGTTGTGCTTTCATCATCTTTAGTATTGATTGAAATATCAAAGACTGAAAGATTCTTCTGTTGCCAATACTTTTTCCTTCATTTGAATAACTTCACTATCTTGCAATATATCACCACAAATAAAACAGTTTACTTCATTAGAACCCATGGCTCTATAAATGCAAACGACACTGTGAAATGATAAACATGAAGTGATGACTCAGACTAAATACATCTATTGAGCTCCGCTAGGGTCAGATGTTTCTTTGAAGGGAGAGGAGGGACCTGACACAGAAGGGAAGAACGCATTCCTTTATACCTGCGGAGCCAGACCATAGTCAGCCGGGTTTTCAATCTACAGTACAATATTTAACCTTAGTATAATTTTATATTTTACAATTCACACCTTTCCGTGTGGTGACGGATTAAGAATACAATTCTCTAATCTTACACGTGGATATCGTAAAAGACGATTAAGAGATATAGTATGTAGGTACATAAGATCTGTGCAAGAGAAGGAAAACTCGATATGAAACCCTATACCAACATATCTGACCAGCACCGTATAGTAGTTTAAAATCCCTCCCATTGTGGAGGAGGCCTGAGCCCAACAGTGAGACGTATGTGGGCTGCGATGATGATGATAATGACAATTCACAAATATGAGCAGTTTAAAGTAAATATTACGCGTTATTTCCGTGTGGTGGCACAGCAAGAATACAATTCACCACTCCCTATCTTGCCCGTGGATGTCGTAAAAGACGACTAAGAGATACAATATGCATATAACATCTTTGCAAGAGAAAGAAAACTCGAAACAGAACCCTATATCAACCTGTCTGACCAGCATGATATAGTAAGGTTAATCTCCCTCCTAATGTGGAGGAGGCTCGAGCCCAACAGTGGGACGTATATGAGCTAAAAGGATGATAACGCGTTAGCGTTTATGTATAATGGTTTACGGCGCTTTTACGTCGAAACTATTGATTTTAGGAAAAAAGGTTAAGACATACCTAAATTGTAGGAAATTGCCTCTACAATTATTTTGTAGAAAAATGGTTTCCTGCAAAATCCGTGGGAAAGGAGTTATTATCAAAAAACTGCTTTTAGGCGCCATCTTTCCAATATGGTGGCGCAAGCGGCAAAGATACGAGTAGCAAAGTTGAAATTCGGAAAGAGCAGGTCAAAAT
This sequence comes from Lymantria dispar, assembly GCA_032191425.1. Classification (NCBI taxonomy): domain Eukaryota; kingdom Metazoa; phylum Arthropoda; class Insecta; order Lepidoptera; family Erebidae; genus Lymantria; species Lymantria dispar. The sequence goes on from CM063459.1 coordinate 17,195,996, forward strand.
CTATAAAAATGCCAATTTTCAAAACTCCCGGCAAACTTTCCAGGTAACCTCTATTTTTTCAACCAGACTGGGCTATTTAGTCAGTGCAGAAGTTGTTATGTATGCAATAGGTCTAAAGAGTGAGGAAATCTCCATACTGCATAAACTTTTCCAACCTGCAATATTCGTAATGGCAGGGCCACAGACTGTTTTCTATCTGCAACCCCAAATAAGTAGCCAAATAAGGTTCTCATTCTCACAGAAATTAGACATCGCAGTACTAGCAATTTCCAATCGTCCTTCGTTCGGGCAATGACATGTCTGGTGCCCTGCTTGGGCAGTGGGCGGCTTGCTCCCCTACAACTTAAGGCAATAAAATAAACTCAATATGGTTCCTTAAAACTTCTTTTTTTATGGGACGAGACAGGTGCTTTACGATGCTGTTTCGTTTATGTTCTCTACTCTTGTTTCCTCTGTCAAATTTCAGCTGTTATTCTCATGTGTATGTTGTGACCATCTACAGCTATAAACTTAGAGGCACACGTGAAATCTCTGCACATTACACTGGCGTATCATTTCGAGGAGTCTGCCTATGATGAACTCAAGTGTCTGGTCGATGAATTGCAGCCTTCCGATCATTCTAGCTGGGAGCTAAGGCTATATTCAAGAGATCCACGTTTTACTAAACATCTGGTGAGTACAAGAAACATAATTACATATATGAAAAATACTCGAATAAGTAACATATATCACCATAATCAGAGATGATTTTCTTTTATCGAAAATTGGAGAACTATTACGTCGGGCGCCGTGCAGTCTGGTCGCTCGCCAAGGTTATCCAAGGCAACTCTTGCCAGTCCGATCTCGCTACAGAAACACGATGTCAGTCTAGTCCACAGCGCAAAGGAGAAGTCTGTTCTTCTGAATCAATTCTTTGCCTGTAAGTTATGTTTGGACGTAGGAGCTGCCATACCATCTACCTTCCCGCGGTGCAAATCCTCTCTACCTCCGATCCTACCTATCCGATCCCTAAAAGGGGAAAATGAACCCGTTGAATTACAGGCCAATGGTGATAACATCCTTGCTCTTAAAGTAATGGCGAATTCTATAAACTGCCACCCTTGCAGTTCCTAGAGGATCACTAGCTGTCCAAACACCGTACCGAGGCCTCTCCAGCCGACCTGCCCAACGGACAATGACGTCAAGGCGGGCGTTGTCCCTCTAAGCGTCCATCTCGCTGCGCGAGACTGATCCGCTCCCGACCTGCGTCGCCGATACTCGCCGGTTAAATTCGGAGCCCAGCTGTGGGACATGATGAATATTAATACACCGAGCAGCGACAGGATATAAACACAATGCGTCACCTTAAAAGACAACACCTAATGCGGATACATTTTTTATTATTATTAGCATAACCAGATTTTATTATTTTTGAATTATTATAGTATCTATACCAATAAATAAAATTGGAGTGTCTGTTTGTAATGTCAAAATAATGGGCTTTTTTCATGCTCACACGGTTATTTGCACTATACATATGCCTAAAATACACTTCATATTTTTTGTCTGTCTGTTTGTTCCGGGTAATCTTCAAAACGGCTGGACCGATTTCAAAAATTCTTTCACCAATGGAAAGCTATAATATCAGGGAGTAAACTAGGCTATATTTTAGCGAAGCGAGGGCGGGTTGCTAGTTATCATATATGGACCGGTTATTTTGAAAGTGGTGTAAGTCCATTTTTGAGAAAAATGAGCTATCACGTAATTCATGCTTAATTTAATGTATTTTTTTTATATATAACTAGTCCGTGTTTAATTTCTCTAAAAAATCCCATGTTTTGTACAACTTAAAATCGATCGGTAAATGAAATTGCATAATCATTGATTATGAAAGTGGTGTAAGTCCAATTGACAGAGGTAGGTGGCATAGCAGATGGATGCCGATCAGTGTTTTGTTATTTTTCATTTATTTTATACTAGCTGTGTCCCGCGGTTTCACCCGCGGACGATTTGCATTGTTTCCCCTCCGTGTTTCCACTACTCGTAAGTTAAAAGATAGATATTAAAAAATTAGAGAAATGTATTAGAAAATGTACAGCGCATAACCTGTGAGAAGAAAATAAATACGACAAGGCTGTATGACTCCGTGATCTTTGCCCGTATTTTAGCGAATTAAAAAAACAACAGTAGCACCATCTTTTGCAGAAAAATCCGCAATTTTATGCCGATTTTTCTAATTTTATATTATTTAGGAGTTGAATTTTTAAATAAAATGTAGCCTATGTACTATTCTAATTCATACTCTAGCTGTGTATTAAATTTAAAACCAATCTATTACGTACGAAAAGTATAAAGACATGAAGCAGCTACTACCCTATATACCTCCGGGGCATCATGCATATTTTGAAACACTACCACATGCAGAGAATCAGTAAATTCTTGTAATCAGTATCTTGTAATGACAATGTAATTGCCATCTAAAATAAAATTTTATGTGTTGTTATGCGTAGTTGTAAACAAAATTATATTAAAATGAAGTATATTTTAAGCGATATTTGATTTTTTAAAATTGAATTTAAACGATTTTTACAATTGTCTAATTTTGAAAGTGGTGTAAGTCCATTTACAGCACATAAATATGTGTTATCGTAGTCTAATTAGCCAAAAACAAATTTATATAAACAAATTAAATGTTGATAAAACAATAGAAACAATGCCAGACCTCTTATGATTTGCCTGTATTTTTAAATCAACAATTATAATTTAATTTTCTCGAAATAAAAGAAAATGGACTTACACCACTTTCAAAATAAACGGTCCATATATTACTAGCAACCCGCCCTCGCTTCGCTTCGGTTTCAGTCGTTTTTCCTGCGTAGTTCCCGTTCCCGTGGGAATATCGGGATAAAATATAGCCTAGGTTACTCCCTGATATTATAGCTTTCCATTGGTGAAAAAAAATTTTAAATCGGTCCAGCCGTTTTGAAGATTACCCGGAACAGACAGACAGACAGACAAAAATATAAAGTGATTTTTAGGCATATGTATAGTGCAAATGAAACCCGTGTGAGCATGAAAAAGGCCTATTATTTTGGCATTACAAACAGACACTCCAATTTTATTTATTGGTATAGATATGGTTTTTTGTAATCATTTTGTTGCCACTTAATTGTTGCTAAATTGTAGTTCTTTTTATTAAATGTAACTAAAAACAATGACATGTAAGAAACCCTTCTTAAAAACTAATGAAGCATCGCCTAAAAACCTAATAGGGCCATTACGGCGTCATCATTCTTCGTGAGATCTATTTCCATCATTGAATTTGAGAGCTGTTGGAAGGGTGGTATAGGAATTTGTTATGTCGATATAGTATAGAACTGATCACTGAATGTCTTTGGCAGTTTCCACCGACTTCTTTTAACCACTCAATGGATTTTTACGATGTTATAAAAGGGCCTCCTCCGAAATAGGACGGAAATCGACCTACTATACCATACTGATCCGACGGTTTGGTATAGGGTTTTATTTCGAGTTTCCATCTCTTGCTGTACCTGTGTATTATATACGTATTACATTCCTTAGTCGTTTTTTACGACACCCATAGGCAAGATGTGGTGAATTTTACACCTACTCTGTCACTATGCCAAAGAAGAAGAGGATTAATTACTTTTATTTTTAGGTACACAAAGTAATTCAAGGTTATACACCAAAAGCAAGTGATGAATTAGAGCTCGTGCTCGGAGACTACATTTACATCGAGGAGAAGGAATTTGACAACTCTCCTGATGGCTGGGTACACGGTACCTCATGGCTTACAGGTCTCTGCTCAGATTATTTTTTACCTTCCTATCGACATCCACAGATGTACTTAGGCATCTCCACGTATCAAACCAAATCATTTATTCTGCATAGGCCCCTTAAGGGCACTTACATATTGTCAAATTACACATTTGAATACAATACAATAATCTACCACCAGATCGGCACGCGGCCACAGACTGAGAAGATCCGGCAAGAAACTCAGCGGGCAGTCATTTTTTTTCTTAATCTCTTCAATGTACATAATATTATGCTTCGTACAACATATATGGTATTAGCTCCAGTGTGATGCCCTTCGAAATTAAATATATGTATAAATTTTCAAGATTTAATGCAAGACAAAAAAAAAATTAAAGAAAGGAAGAAAATATGGCTGGACCAGATCCCACAAGCAACACCCGATCACGAGTTAACTACTAGAGCAGCCATCACTCTCCTCAACCAAATCAGAGGGAAGGGAGCGACCCGCCCCACATAGCTACCGCAAGCAGAACCTTATTCAGTGAGCATGACCAAACCATAAATAAAAAAAACAAAACGAACTACAACTACTACTATACCTACTATAAAAAAAAACCCACTATAGTCCATAAAATATAGCTTGATCTCTGTGACAGATGTTAACGAAACCAAAGAAGTAAGTTTGAACGAACGACATGTTTATAATTTCATTTTTTATCAAATATATTTTCCGTCTTTTCGTGCCAGTTTTATTGCAACTGAATTGCAATATATTATAAATATAAAAATATTAATATTCATGTCTAAAATGTACCACCTTGTAAGTACGGAAATATCTAGTAAACATTTTATACATAAATGACGCTTACGCACGTACAAGGTCTTACTGGCTTGCAAATAAAAAAGAGATGGGACAGTCGATATACGTAAATCGATCACCGATCTTTATTAAATTATTTATAAAAGAAATAAGCCCAATACAGTACCTAAATAAAACTTTCAACATATTTTTACAATTAAAACAGACAGTTACATTATAAAGTACATAAATTGAATTAATTAAACATTAAAAAACTACTTTTTGTCTCAGAGTAAATGATAATATTATGTACTCATTATTGTGAATAAACTAGACATATTTATTTATAAAACGGTCGTAATTGATCGATTGATCTAACGACTGGCCCTATTTTGGCAAAAATTATAAATGTTCTAGCAGGCACGCTCCAGTGATGACGATAATAGTGACCTAGACCTTGATTGTCTTGACCTTGATTGTCTTGACCTTTTGAATAATTAAAACAGTCAAAAAACAGTTTTGAAAACAGAACAGTTTGAAATTAAGTCAAAAAGATTTTCATTGATTGTATTTTAATTATAATAGAAAATCACAATTATAAAAATAAAGAGTTTTATCGATAAAAAATTACGGACTTAATCGTAAGCGTGACAGCTTTAGGGACAACTGTCACAGAGATCATCCTATATTTTATGGACTATAAGTACTATAAAATAAACTATGAACTATAGCAGGTATGCAAAAAGAGATCAAAACCAAAATTCGACAGGCAAAACACGCTACGCTGTACAATCACAAGAGTAAGAGAAAAAAAAATTAAAATAAAAAACCTGTGAATTCATACAAGTTAGGAGTACCATAAAGCTGTAACAATTACAATAACATTAATTGCTTAATGAGGAGCTGCTCATAACCACTCTGTAGAAATGGAAGGCGGCTTGGCGATCACTAATGACATTAGTTTCAGAGGAGAGTTTTATAGCGTTTGTATTTTACTTACCGATATTTCAAAAATACGCGAGTACTGATCTTCATGGTGGCACGTGTTCGAAACGCCAGGAAATCAAATTCAAACGCTATGCGTGCCGAAAAATAGTTTTATTTCGAATGTGTAACACTCACGTAGGTCAACATCAGAAATCATTCAGAAGAGAGGGTTGCTGGTAGACCAGCATCATGATCCCTCAGCCGGATTTAACGACATCCACAGGTGAATACGGGTCACATTACGGTACACATTGTATTCTTAACCTTTCAATTATCGCATGTGAAATTATTATCAACTTTATATTATACTAGCAACCCGCCCTCGCTTCGCTTCGGTTTTAGTCATTTTACTCGCGTAGTTCCCGTTCCCGTGGGAATACCGGGATAAAATATAGCCTAGTTTACTCCCTGATATTATAGCTTTCCGTTGGTGAAAGAATTTTTGAAATCGGTCCAGCCGTTTTGCAGATTACCCGGAACAAACAGACAGACAAAAAAAATATAAAGTGATTTTTAGGCATGTGTATAGTGGAAATAACCGTGTGAGCATGGAAAAAGCCTATTATTTTGACACTAGCAACCCGCCCTCGCTTCGCTTCGGTTATAGTCGTTTTACCCGCGTACTTCCCGTTCCCGTGGGAATACCGGGATAAAATATAGCCTAGTTTACGTCCTGATATTATAGCTTTCCATTGGTGAAACAATTTTTGAAATCGGTTCAGCCGTTTTGAAGATTACCCGGAACAAACAGACAGACAGACAACAATTTTTTAATCGCTATTTTAGGCATAGGTGTCGTGCAAATAACTGTGTGAGCATGAAAAAAGCCTATTATTTTGACATTACAAACAGACACTCCAATTTTATTTATTGGTATAGATGTAGTTGTTACAAAGTTTTTAAAACAACATTGACCTCATTTCTATTCTCGGAATGTAACACATATGTATATATAAACTTTTTGCAATCTGTAGATGTAATTAGGGCTTTAAACGCGTATTGTTATACACAATTCAATTATCAAGAACGGTGATACTAAATATTTAGTTATTTACTCAGTGTTATGATAACTTGCGGAATAGTCGTGTGAAATAGTTTGAAATAATAAAAAAAAATGTGAAGTGTTTCGGCAGTGAGTTCACACCTTATATCATTGTTCTACGCTATAGGCAGTACCTTCCGTTACGAACTAAACACCAATGTAGCTCAGTACCCGCTATCAGATGTTTTGATTACCTGTTTTAGATAGTTCGCAATTTTTATCGCAAATGGTTTTTGTTTTATCTTGTTATATTAGAGTGACTTGTACTATGTGAATATTGTATACTTTTGTGTTCACCGACCACGTGATCGGTAACCATGACGTTAACTATGATTAACATTATAAAAACTATCGGGCTAATGAACTTGAAAATTGGAGGTTAGTTTTTAGTGTTGTGTAATCTGTTATGTTTTTTAAACAATTATATTTAAGTATCTTTGTGTGTGTATATTATGTACATTTATACTTGTATATTTTTATTCGAAATTTCAAATCTGGGACAGCTTTTTTGAATGATAGTTTTTATGTAATATATTCATATTATCTAATATAAGCCGTGTGGCGACGGTTTGAGAATACATGTGTCGCCACCCCTTACTTGCCCGTGGGAGTCGTAAAAATCGGCTGAGGGTTCACCAGGAGAGTGGGCAGCAGCTCTCTCCTGGGAAACGTAAAACATCCATACTGCGATCGCCAACCCGCCTGCCAAGCGTGGCGATTACGGCAATATCCCCTTTTTAAAAATGGCGTACAACAAAAAAATGGCCCCCAGTCACGGCGGCTCCGGTACCCTACGGGCTCATTTTGGTGGCGGGCCCAGTAGTGGTGGAGCGGGGGGTGCGAGGAATCTCCGGCAGCGATCCGGCTACCAACAAAAACGACCCTTGGCCCTGGTAACACACAACATTCGGACACTCAGGACTGACGAGAGGGTCATCGAGCTGGAAGAGGAATTGAGCAAAATCCGCTGGGACATTGTAGGATTATCAGAAGTGCGAAGAGAGGGCGAGGGCACGATAATCCTCCAGTCTGGAAACTTGCTCTTCTACCGGGAGGGCGATCACCCGTCCCAAGGTGGTATAGGGTTTATCGTTCGTAAGTCTCTCGTAGACAACGTGGAGAGGATCGAGAGTGTGTCGACAAGGGTAGCGTACCTTATACTCAGAATTACCAAGAGGTATTCGCTGAAGGTTATACAGGTATACGCACCGACCTCGACATACTCCGACGACGAGGTGGAGGCATTTTACGAGGACATCTCGAAAGCCATACACGCGTCCAAAACCCACTTCACGGTGGTTATGGGAGACTTTAACGCGAAACTAGGCAAAGGGAGTGATGATGAGTTGAGAGTGGGGAAACATGGATATGGACGGAGAAACCAGAGGGGCCAGAAACTGGTTGATTTTCTGGAGAAGGAAAGCCTCTTTATGATGAATTCCTTCTTCAGGAAGCAGCCACAAAGGAAATGGACCTGGATTAGCCCCGATGGTTCAACAAAAAACGAGATAGACTTCATCTTGTCAGACAAACGACAGATATTCAATGATGTCTCAGTGATCAGCAGAATTAAAACTGGGAGCGATCACCGGATGGTACGAGGCACATTGAATATCCATACAAAAGTCGAGCGGTCACGCTTGATGAAGTCTACACTCCGACCTACATCTGTCCAATACCAGAACCTCGAAAACTTTCAACTCGAACTACATAATCGCTTCCAATGTCTGGACGAGTGCGAATCTCCGAACGATATGAACAACAGGTTCGTGGAAACTGTCCACGCGGTTGGGTCGAAATTTTTCAAGGCTCACCGCGTTAATAGACCTAAAAAACTTTCTGACCAGACTCTCGAGCTCATGGAGAGGAGAAAAGAGATGACGGTGCAGTCTGCAGCCGATTGGTCCAAACATAGGCAGCTAAATAGACAGATCTCCAGGTCTGTGCGTCGCGATATTCGCCGATTTAATACGTTCCGTATTAAAGAAGCGATAGAGCGGAATCGTGGCTCGAAAGTGTTCGCACAAGATCTGTCTATTGGGAAAAGCCAAATGACTAAGCTGAAGACCGATGACGGCACTGTCATTTCATCCCAAAGTGAGATCTTGGGAGAGGTCGAAAGGTTCTATGGACAGTTATACAAATCATCCCGAAATCCTGTTGTCGGCTTGGTCCAAGATCCCAGATCCAAGCTAACTCGGCACTATACCGAAGAAATCCCGGACATCAGCTTGTACGAGATCAGAATGGCTCTCAAACAACTACGTAACGGTAAGGCACCGGGAGATGACGGAATTACGGCAGAGCTTTTGAAGGCGGGCGGCAAGCCGGTATTAATAGCCCTTCAGAAGCTATTTAATTCCGTTATCCTCGGGGGCGACGTTCCAGAGTCGTGGACCAGGAGTGTGGTGGTGCTGTTCTTCAAGAAGGGTGACAAAGCTCTTTTAAAGAACTACAGACCCATCTCACTCCTGAGCCATGTTTATAAGTTGTTTTCGAGGGTCATTACCAATCGACTCACGCGCAAGCTCGATGACTTCCAGCCGCCCGAACAAGCCGGCTTCCGAAAAGGCTATAGCACCATAGACCATATCCTCACGCTTCGGCAGATTATACAAAAGACCGAGGAGTATAATCGGCCCCTGTGCTTAGCGTTTGTGGACTATGAGAAAGCCTTTGATTCAGTCGAAACTTGGGCGGTGCTGCAGTCCCTTCAGCGGTGCCAAATCGACCATCGCTATATCGAAGTGCTGAAGTGTTTGTATAGGAACGCCACAATGTCAGTCCGTATCCGGGATAAGAGTACGAAACCGATCCAGTTGCAGAAAGGCGTGAGACAGGGAGATGTCATCTCTCCGAAACTGTTCACCACTGCACTGGAAGATGTCTTCAAGCTCTTAGACTGGACTGGACTCGGCATCAACATTAACGGCGAATACATCACTCACCTTCGATTCGCAGACGATATCGTCGTTATGGCAGAATCCATGGAGGACCTTGGCACTATGCTCAATGATCTCAGCAGGGTATCCCAACTAGTGGGTCTACGAATGAACATGGACAAGACGAAAGTCATGTCAAATACCCATGTCATTCCTGTACCGGTCCTAGTTGGCAATGCGATTCTCGAAGTTGTCAATCACTATGTTTACCTAGGACAAACAGTCCAGTTAGGTAGATCCAATTTCGAGAAAGAGATCAGCCGACGAATCCAACTCGGTTGGGCAGCGTTCGGGAAACTTAAGAGGATCTTCTCGTCCAACATACCTCAGTGTCTGAAAACACAGGTCTACGACCAGTGTGTGTTACCAGTGATGACTTACGGCACGGAAACGTGGTCCCTAAATGTAGGCCTCATATCAAGGCTCAAAGTCGCTCAGCGTGCTATGGAACGGGCTATGCTCGGGATTTCTCTGCGAGATAGAATCCGGAATACAGAAATCCGCAGAAGAACGGGTGTAACCGACATAGCACGAAGAATTAGCACGCTGAAGTGGCAATGGGCAGGCCACATCGCTCGACGAACCGACAACCGCTGGGGAAGAAAGGTTCTCGAGTGGCGACCACGCATCGGACGACGCAGTGTAGGACGCCCCCCCACTAGGTGGATCGACGACCTAGTGAAAGTTGCTGGGCGTCGTTGGATGCAGGCGGCACAGGACCGCACATTGTGGCGCAATATGAGGGAGGCCTACGTCCAGCAGTGGACGGCAATAGGCTGAAATGAATTCATATTATCTATTACTATAATATATTCAATTTATAATATATTAAAATTGCAATTTTATGATGCTATCTGAACAATTTTGCCTTTGGGTCTGGAGAAAAATTAGACAACGACCGAAAGGACTTTACTTTAATATAAAATGTTTATTAAACAGTGTTGTCGGTATTTTTAAACATTTTGATAGCTACTTATTACATATTATTTTTTTTATTTACAAATTACCAAATGGTCTAGGCGTGTACATATTATGGTCGCTAAACTCAAATTGCGATAAGCGATAACTATGTACACATTTAAATCACTATAAAAAAATCTGTGAAAATATATTGCATGAAATGATACACATTTAGAAATAAAATTGCATTGTTTTTTTGCAAAGTTAATTAATTCTATCTTCAATGTTAGAAACTTCTGCGAAACCTATGGGGTTGTCTATGACAACCAGTAGCATAAAAAAAAAACAATTTTGCTATAGGTAAGCTTGACTGAACAATGGTGATTGTATTTATTATTTAGTAATTCTAAAATATATATCGTCATATTTTGTTGTTTGACATCATATTGTACTCAAGTATTTCGGCTGTCATCGGTATTCGTCGGGCAACTTCGGCGTTTCATCTATAACACATTGAAATGTTTTAGGCGTGAGCGGTTATTTGCCAGCGGTGTTTACACGAAGAACAGCTGAATCGGACGCCTGGACACTACACCGCGCAATCTCACTTGGCAACAATAATTGTAAGTTTGCTATTCAAATAACTTAATTTTATATGTCTACTTTAATAAATTCAGTTTAAAATTTGAATGGCAATATCTCCTTATATAGTAATTAATATATCACCATTTATTCAATACTTAGTTTGTGTTTTATAGTGTATTGAAAAGACGCGAAAAGCTATCAATAATCTAAAACAAAATTTTGAATAAGAATGTGACCTGCAACTTAATTCTAACCTCAAAATGTTCGGTTTTTAATAAATGGATACAAATGTTCTTAGAATAATAACGTATTCTTAGAATAATAACTCTAAGACGAAAGTTATTTGATAATGTTTATTATAATTACACTTATCTATTTAATTAGGGAGGTGTTTTGTTATTAATATCAATTAGTATATTTTTAAAATAGAATTATTACGTATCTTTTTTTTAATTCGCAATAAAATTATGCTTATTAATTGGGTAGGTAGCCTATTCCGTATGGTGTGTATTTTTACACAAATATTTTAGTTTTATTGGGTGTTTACAAAAGTCCCTAGGATTTTAGCATACCTGATATTTAAAAGGTTGACCGGTAAATACTAACTTATATTATACTAACTTATACCGGTAAATACTAATTTATATTTTTCAGACACAAATTAAATATTAATAAAAATAAATGTACACATTAAACAAAAATCGAAAAAAATTGCGCAACATATTTAGCGGCTTACACAGATAATCGCCTACTGCAACTAGATGACACATTTTATTTATTTGATTACAATTGTTTAATATTCTTGAAATTATTTTCACCCGTCTGTGGATGAGTCCATTCAATATCATCAGTGAAACATTTTTGAAATTTGGTTACTAATAGTTCCATAAACGTGTTTATTACTGGTTTACAATCTTTATCATACCAAAGACCTATTGTCGTCAAATAAAGGGCTTTTCAACAAGAACTTTGTTTTCTAAAACAAAATAAAACAAGAAATTTAGATGAAGATGATTCAAATTTTAATTATGAATGAAAAATGATATCTGGCAAATGTCCACCACGACCACGCTGAGAGATTTCGATTCTTTCATCAAAGTTTTTAATCACTTTTTGGGAAAATGGCGGGTCTATTTCGTTAATCACATCACGGATTTTGAGTTTTAAGGCTGCAATCGATTCGATTGGCTCCGTATAGACTCTGTCCGTAACATAGCCCCACAAAAAATAATCCAGTGGTGTTAAATCACACGATCTGGCTGGCTACATAACAGCTGATTTTCGAATAGGCCAATTTGAGTTGTTCAATTTAAATTCATCTATTTTAAAGTAAATATTAATATGTATAATGATATCTGATGTTTACGCGAATATTATACGTTATAAATAAAACTATTTTACGGAATTTATCGCGTTGGTATTGGATTGCCCGACGTTTGGAACATTTTATAGCGTTCATAGTCACGGGCAGACTAAGATGTCTCCCGTCCAACAAGTCATCGTTATTACTGAGATTTATATCTACCCGCTATAGGATTAGTTATTAAAATAGTCCGCCCGTGACCATGACCGTTGTTAAATGTTCGAAACGTCGGACAATTAAAACTCAAATACAAACCCGATGAAATTCGTAAAATAGTTTTATTTACAATAAATATTAATGCTTAAAATGACGAGTAATTAGAATAGTAATAAAACAGTGACTCCTAAAAAAGCTAAATGACCTAAGTTTTACAAAAGCATAAACCTGAGTGGGTAAATAATGTAACTGCACATCAGCTTTCTTCCGTGGGGTGACGGAATAAGAATACAATTCACCATACGCTATCTTGCCCGTAGATGTCGTAAAAAGACGACTAAGGGATATAATATGGCCATAATATCTGAGCAAGAGAAAGAAAACTCTATATGAAACCCTATACCAACATGTCTCATCAGCATGATATAGTAGCTCAAATTCTCTTGTGCAAGCATATGCTAAATGCACACAAAAGTACGTTTTTAAGGCAATAAAAACATAAAATTTGAAAATATTTTTTTTCTTCCGAATACTTTATTTTTTCCTATCCAAACCATTTTATACATTTTTTGGTCAAAAAAAGTTGGCAGCCCTACAGGTATCTGACTCATAATAAATACCTGTTAGTCTAATATAACCATATTTTTCTCACGTCAAAGCGGGACACTTGAGTAACTGACTCGTTTTTGTGTCAGAACTGGATCCTGGCAGAAATAAGTAAAATAAAAATGAAATTCAAAGCTAAACAAAAAGAACATGAGAAATGTCTTGCAGCAATAGTTAAAACGATGGACTGCAAACTTAAATAATAAAGATAAGTGCGAGTGGAAGTCGCGCACGAAGTGTTCCGTATATATCATAAAATTGGCAATAAATAACGTTTTTTGTATGGGAGCAACCCTTAAACATTTATTTCCCAATATCAACATGTTTGAAAATGTTCGTCAATATTATACACGAGTTATAAGTCAATACAAACTTCAAAAATTTTCGTTGTTGTTGTTTACAAAAAATCTCTATCGATTTTGGCCCAACTATAGACATGACATGACCATATTTTTGATCGACGTCATAAAAGGAGGTTCTTAGACTAATTTTTATTATGGTTACTTCAGAACTCTCGACTGAGCCAACCGATTTTGATCCTTTTTATTTGAAAGCTGATCCCGTTCTGACAGCATCCATAAGAAAACGGTTGTGGTATGTTTTTTGTTCAGAATTATTTTAACGTCAAAACGAGACATTTCATTTTTGTGTTACACCTCGAATGACACAAAATCTATCAATCATTGATGTTATGTTAAGACACGTAATATCAATGACAATACATTTCACGCTATTTACATGCCTTATATGACATTCACTATGAGCGCTATCATGCGAGCATGATTCAATCACACACCTGGTTAGACATAGATACAATCTTCCAACTTATATTTTCAGTACTGATGTACCTATCTAGTGAGCTTAGCAAGTAAAATTATCTCTTTTGACATGTCGCTTCATTCTAGCTATCTTGTTTCTGGCTCTCTCTTTTAGATAGTACATAACACATTTGCGTAATTTAAATTCACGATTTTAAGTTAGTTAAATGTACAGATTTTTTCTTTTTTGGGGTGGGCTGCGGTCGGCGCGCTCCTCGCACCACTCCGTCCGGGGCGACAGAGGGGCGTAAGCACGCAACACCCACAACCCACCCGAAAACCACGTCGCCTTCGTCGTTGGGCCGACCACCGGAGCAGGGTTACTTGACATCAGTGGTCGGCTAAATGTACAGATAGCAGCTACATGCTATTACTGCAAGTATTATATTTAAAGACTAGCAACCCGCCCTCGCTTCGGTTACAGATTATAGTCGTTTTACCCGCGTAGTTCCCGTTCCCGTGGGAATACCGGGATAAAATATAGCCTAGTTTATGCCCTCATATTATAGCTTTCCATTGGTGAAAGAATTTTTGAAATCGGTCCAGCCGTTTTGAAGATTACCCGGAACAAACAGACAGACAGACAAAAATTTTTTAATTGCTATTTTAGGCATAGGTGTCGTGCAAATAACCGTGTGAGCATGAAAAAAGCCTATTATTTTGACGTTACAAACAGACACTCCAATTTTATTTATTGGTATAGATGTAAAACATCTATAGACGAGAGTAAACCTGATCGTTGGCGTGGTGTAAACAGGCCGCAACGTCACAACACCACGCTATATAACGGAATATGCGAGGGTAAACCTGATCGTTGGCGTGGAGTAAACAGGCCGCCAACATAACGCCACGCTATGTGATGGAATATATGTACTACTAGCAACCCGCCCTCGCTTCGCTTCGGTTTTAGTCGTTTTACCCGCGTAGTTCTCGTTCCCGTGGGAATGCCGGGATAAAATATAGCCTAGTTTACGCCCTGATATTATAGCTTTCCATTGGTAAAAGAATTTTTGAAATCGGTCCAGCCGTTTTGAAGATTACCCGGAACAAACAGACAGATAGACAAACATTTTTTAATCTATATTTTAGGCATAGGTGTCGTGCAAATAACCGTGTGAGCATGAAAAAAGCCTATTATTTTCACATTACAAACAGACACTCCAATTTTATTGGTATAGATACGTAGTAGTGTGTAAGTGAGACAGAGGGGCGCGATGTTGTGCGTAAGCGACTGTGCGTTGAATTAATTATCATGTGTAATATTTGAAATAATAATATGAATATAAATCGTGATATTTTATTTATACGTTAGTATAATAATAATAATTCACGTTAGGTAGTTGGATTGCGGGTCTGATGCAGAAGGCGGTCTTACTGGACACGGCGCGCATCGTGAGAAAGTTCCTCACTTTGGAGCCCTAACCACCGACAGCTTGGTCCTTGTACTCGCTGCCGGTGGGTCATCACGCTTGTTTAAAAATGTATAAGGTAGTTAGTAAATTAAATAAATGTCATTTTCTTTTTTTTTTTTTTGTGGGTGGGCTGCGGTCGGCGCGCCTCCGCACCACTCCGTCCGGGCCGACAGAGGGGCTTAAGCACGCAACTCCCGCAACCCACCCGAAAACCACCTCGCCTTCGTCATTGGGCCGACCACCGGAGCAGGTTTACTTGTCGTCGGTCAGTGGTCGGCCCGACGGAATACCCCCTACGCGGGGTACCCTCCCATCGACCGACGTCCTCCCCTCGGGGAGGGCGTTCCACGCGCAGACGATCCGCCGCCTCCTTCTGCGAGATCACTGTCTCGCAGAAGGCTGCGACCGCGTCCCAATTCCTGTCGGCACCGATGATTGCGACGAGTTCACGCCGCTGCACTGCCCAAGCCGCGCAGGCCTCGAGCGTGTGGCGCGCCGTGTCCTCGTCGCAATCGCAGTGGTGGCAGGACGGTGTACTCTCCCTCCTTACGACCCTGTGCAGGTATTTGGCGAAGCTCCCGTGCCCCGTCAACACCTGCACTAGTCGGAAGGAGAGCACCCCGTGCCGCCTTTCCAACCACTGCATCAGCACCGGCCGGAAGGCCTCCACGGTTCGCACCCCGAACCGAGGCCTCCAGCCCGACTGCCCAACGGGCAATGACGTCTCGGCGGGCGTCGACGCGCCAGGCGGTGAGCTCCCTTAACGAAATCTCACCGCCCTCCGCTCGCACCCCCGTCACCCGCCGATACAATCCGGCGAGCATCTCCGCCTCCAGGTCCCACGGGGGAGTCCCGGCCAATAGGCACGCTGCCTCCGTCGCCACCGTGCGGTATCCGCGGATGGCCCTGACCGCCATGACCCTCTGTGGTCGCCACAGAAGGGCCCTAAGTCGGACGGTCAAGGACCCCGCCCACACCGGTGCGCCGTACAGGGCCATCGACCGGATGATCCCCGTGTACAGCCGTCGGCACGTAGCGCTTGGTCCGCCCACGATCGGCATAAGCTACGATAGGGCGGACGCCGCGCCGACGAGCCGTGGAGCGAGCCTGCGGAAATGCTCCCGGAACCACCATTGCCCGTCGAGCACCAGGCCTAACTACCTCATATGGGCACGGATGCTGATGTCAACCGATCGGACGGTGATCGAGACGCCAATGGGAGGGCTCATAAGGCGCCCATGGAACAAGAGGGCCTCCGTCTTGTCCAGGGCGACCCTCAACCCCAACGCCTCGATCCGCCTGACGACCTCTTCGGTGCCATAGGTCGCCAGGCTTACCGCCTCTTCTAGCGTCCCACCGCGGGCTGTGACGAGCGTGTCGTCGGCGTAACAAATCACGCCCAGCCCGGGCGGGAGGCTCCCCCGCAACGCCCAGTCGTAGCCGATGTTCCACAGGGTGGGTCCGAGGACCGACCCCTGTGGGACACCGCACGTCATGGGCGTTCGCACAACGTCCCCTGCTCGGTTGGCACAGAGGACGCTGCGCCCCACCAAATAGTCTGCCACTAGCCGCCTCAGGAAAGCTGGCACTCCGTGATACCGGAGCGCCTCCCTGATGCAGCTGAATGGCAGACTATTGAATGCGTTGGCGATGTCTAGGGACACCGCCAACAGCACTCCCCCACCGGTGACGGCCTCAGTCGCCACGGCCCTCAGGCGCAACAGAGCTGCGATCGTCGAACGACCCCTCCTAAACCCAAACTGGGCGTCCGACAGATCGGGCCCCGTGCCGACGAGGTGCCGCTCGATGCGGGCAGCTTCCACCCTCTCCAGTAGCTTGCCCGTGTCATCGAGCAGCACGATAGGCCTGTAGGCCGAAGGCGACCCTGGCGACCGTTCCGGCTTCGGCAGGAGCACCAGCCTTCCCTCCTTCCAGCACCCAGGGAACCGTCCGGACGCTAAACACGCGTCGAACAGCTCCCTGAGGCGGGGACCCAGGTGGTCGAGGACCAGGCCTAACACGCGGTTAGGAACATTGTCGGGTCCGGGGGCGGTGGACTTTGCGCACATGCGCGCCACCGCCACTCCCATCTCGGGTTCCGTGATGGGCGGGAACACTGTCGTCTTCGGCCTAATGTGTAAATAAATGTCATAATAATTCGATGTTTCACATCTGCCAGACCTGAGCGACGGCTCACGTTTTGTCATTTATGGCATACACTGTTTATATTTTTTTATTTATTTTGCTTTTAATTCTTTTGATTACAGGCTCTGACAGCAAGTCAGAATCAGATTCTAATACTGATAGTGAGATGGCTGCTGGCTTTCCTCACGAAGACGCAACTAAACTTGGACACGATAAATCTGAAGAAACTTATAAGGAGTGGAATAGATATTGGCAAGAACTGAAGTTGAACAAGTTTGACGGCATTATGAACGTGACTCAGGGTGAGATGAACATAATATTAATACATTCGATAGTCTGTCCCCTACATGCTGTGTGTTGGCGGCTATGAATAGTGCCCTTAAATTAATTGTGGGTACCGTAAAACATGACTAAGAACTTGACCTGAGCCAACTCCAGCTGATGTCGTCTAGTCCGGGCATAAAACTGTCGCCAATTACTTTTGCAGTATGTACTACTAACAGCGCCCTGCGGTTTTACCCACATAGTTCCACTTCCCGTGGGAATATCGGCATAGATTATAGCCCATGTTTTATTCTGATATACATATAAGCTGTATTATTGTGAAATTTCATCAAAATCCATTCAGTAGTTTTTACGTGAAATAACACCAAACATCCTCACATACAAACATTCGCGTTTATAATATTAGTGGATGAAAGAAGAATACATTGAGTCGTCTCCAAATAATTGGGATAAGAGCAGGATGATAATGTCTGTCCCCAGTCCCTCCTAAGTAGCTTTTATCTTCGAAACGGTAAACAGATGTATCCACTTTTAATTACATAAATAAATAAAGTTTCAGATACTTAATCGGGTACAAGTTTTAACTAGCCTCGTTGGAAATATGACGATATTTTTAGCCGATAAATCAATACAAATTATCCAATATCGAGAATTGTATCAAAGCGATTATTTTTTATTCATGTAATTAAAGTAACTAGAATGCAAAACCGTAAAAGATAGGAACAAAAGGGAAAGAATAACGGTATTGCCTGTGACTATGATTAAATTGCGTTTATATGAATGTCGTGCAATTTTTGATAAAAATGACAATCGAATTATTATTGTATAATTTTTTACTTAGTATTTGAATGAATTATCATTATTCGAATGTTTATGTTTCACTCTTTTTTTAATTGATATTAAAATGATTATTCAAAACTAAAAGGTTACAAGGCATTATAGGAAATCCAAGTTTTTGTACATAATACTGTTCGTTTCGCTTTTAGTGATTTTGTTTTGAATTAAGTAACGTATGTCACGAGTCACATTTAAACACTTTTATAATTAGATATAAGATATCTTATAGATAAGAGATATGCCTTATATTTCGGATCTCTAAAAAATCCTCTTCTACCACACCCACGAGCAAAAAAGGGGGTGGTGAATTGTATTCATACTCCGTCACCACAGGGACGTATCGTATCGTAACAATCAATTAAGGTTTATAAGCAGATAACATTACTAAACCCTCCTCTTGCTCGTGGGTGTCGTAAAAGACGGATAAGAGTATAATATGCATATAACATCTATTCAAGAGAAGGAAAACTGGCAATAAAACCCTATGCCAACACGCCTGACGAGCGTGACATAGTTGCTCAATTTCCCTCCTATTGTGGAAGAGCCTCGAGCCCAGTAGTGGGACGTATATGAGCCGACATGGTGCAATATGTGTAAACGTTACAAACAAACACCCATTCGTATTTATTAGTTAGGATCAAAATCCTACTTTGCCAGCTCTAGTAAGATATAATAGATATCTAAAGTTTTATCAGATGACTAATAAATCTGCACTTTACTTGACATATAGAATTTGTACATTATCACGTTACTGTCATGATGAAGATAACGTCATTGTTTTATCTATATTATTCATCATGACTAGGGTGTTCTTGTCTAGTACTGTGATATATATATATATATATATATATATATATATATATATATATATATACGGATATATAATAATAATAATTTATTTCATTTTCACAAAGATAAATATGGATTTCCATGTAGTGACGAAGTAAGAATAAAATTCACCACTCCCTTTCCTACCCGTGGATGTCGTAAAAGACGACTAAGGGATATGCATATAACGTTCATACAAGAGAAGTAAAACTAGAAATAAAATTCTATACCTACACGTCTGACCAGCAAGTTATGGTAGGTCAATAGCTCTTCTAATATGGAGGAGGCTCGAGTCCAGCAGTGGGCCTAAATGATCAATGAAATGAAGTACAATATGAATAAGGTAGCATAATATATAGGAAATAAAATTGATTTTACCGAATTTTTCGCATTTCAATTTTATTTTGTTATGTTTCGAGTAAATTACAGCGTCCTTGGCCGCGGGAGGTCTTCAGATGGAACGATAAAATCCATAAATAACATTTTTTTATATTGAATTATGGAAGCCAGTTTGTTTGGTTAAACATATTAATCTCTGGAACTATTGGTACGAATTGAAAATTATTTTGCTATTGGATAGCTCATTTGTCAGGTATTCCGACAAACGTTTTGCACGGCAGTGTCCGGCTATCGAATTTGTCGGATTATAGAGTACTGCCTAAGACCTCAAAAGTCCAGATTTTTTTTTACAAAAGAGTACCTTGTAATGCGATAGGTGCGTATAATTTATACAATGAATAAACTATGAACGCACGCTGGGCCGTAAAGCTATTACATGTAGCGAAATTCGAACTAAACAATCAGAATCAAAACAAAAGCACAATAGTGCTTTTGTTTTGGTGGCGGGTATAAGTTGTAGCCGGTTCTGTTCAATCGCACATTATTTACCTAATGTAAGACAAAGATTGACGAAAAAATATTCCATAATAATAGACATGTCGGATTAGAAAGGGCGCCGGATTAGACAGGGCTCCACTGTATAATATCACGCTACCACTAATAGGAGCGGAGAATTAGTTAAATATATTGTAAAAAGGGTAAAATAATTCTTTTGAGTTCTGTAGTGTATGCTGTGTGTTATGGCTGCGTCTTTTTTGAGGCAGGCTATTGTCTGGACTAATCCGGCCAATTCGTTCGGGGCGACGGAAGACTAGCATGCAGCTCTGTGAGCTCACTGTGTTCTCAACTCATTACCATTCGGCCAAACACCGGTGTTGATTCGACGTCCTTGCAAAAAGCGTTCAGGACGTCGCCACGTCGCTGTTTCCTTTACGGGCATGATTGATTATCCTAATGTAAACCTGAGGCAACGTCCAAAATCATTCTAGATAGTAGAGTTTTATTTCGAGTTTGTTCTGCATATTCTAATCTAGTCGTTTTTTACAACACCCCAGGCAAGAAATGGGATGATGAATATTGTTCTTACTCCGTCACCATAAAAACATATATACATATATGTCGGCGTTGCGCCAGGAATTAGGTTATCCATATTAAAATATCGAGTATGTAATCACTGTATTTATTAGGAGTTATTGCTGGAGAAGTGAGTAAAGTAAAACTGTCCTCTATTCTAATCTTACAATGTTTTTATAACCTCCGCTTTACAATGAAACGGTCTAGTCTTAGTAACTACAATTACTTTTTATAACAAACGAATAAAACAACTACTTTTACTATCGGAATATAGCTAAATAATAATGATAAATATTCTAATGCATTTAACATAATTCCAAATAGTCAATTTTACACAATTTACATTAATGTAATTAAAGGAAATATTGTTCTCATATATTGTTCAACAGACGGCGCTCTAACTAGAAATAAATTACAATCTTTATTGTGTAAAAACAACTAAATATGGTTACAAATAATTACATTAATTCTAATCGATTTTAATTTGATCAATTATATAAATATTTAAACAATTAAATCAAAGATTTCTAGAAATACATTTCAAAAAGAGTCTTAAATATCATAGCATGGTAAATAGCAGTGTTGTTACTACAAATAATTATTTAAATATTAGTTGCAAATATTTCAAACATGTTTATAACTATAATTGATAACACATACATCAATAATTTACAAATATTGCCGATAGAGGGCGATATACGCCCATATATACATATTATTATAATATGAAAATTATATTATTAAAACTATTTTATTCATTGTTTGCTTGATTTTTTTTTTCAGGAACTCCAATTGACTGGAAAGTGAATACGCAACAAGGCAATGGTGTAAGTGAATCTTGTATACTTATTGATTATTTTATATAATTGTATATTCTTCTTTCTTATATAATAAATTACAAAGGTTAAAAATATAAAGCTTTGCCATCCCTTACTCTGCCGCGAGAGTCGTATAAACCGACTGACGGATCACCAGAATAATGGGGATCAATACTCTCATGTAAAACTCTTGCGTTAATTACCAGACCCCTTAGCATAGGGTATTATATCGAGGGTCCTTCTTATGCCACTGCATATTATATATACACTTATATTCTATTATCGGTCTTTACCATGCGGGGTGGTCACCGCCCTTCCCCGCCCTATATTACCACTTTATCACTACACAAATCGAATATATCTAATAGTCGTATTAGAAACATTTGCAACCCGTTTGGTGGGCGAGTAATAGTACAATTCATCAACCCATATCTCGCCCGTGTGTGTTGTAAAAGAAGACTAAAGGTATGTAGATAACATTTATGTAAAAGAAGGAAAACTCTACATTAAACTATAAAGTAGCGTAAACATAAGTAACACAATTTGGCCTCTCATTCGACGGTGTTAGAATACATTGATCGTCACCCTCTTGCTCGTGAGTATCTTATAAATAAATTAAGATATGTAAGCAGATAATAGAAAACTAGAAAAACCGTGTTATCTGTGTGGTGACGGAGTAAGAATGTAATTCACCACTCCCTATCTTGCCCGTACATGTCGTAAAAGACGACTATGGGATATAATATGCACATAACATCTGTGCAAGAGAAGGAAAACTCGAAATGAAACTCTACCAACAAATCTGACCAGCATAGTATAGTAGGTGAAATTCCCTCCCATTGTGGAGGAGGCCCAAGCCCAACAGTGGGACGTATGTGGCTGCGATGATGAAATAAAAACCCCACACAACCGCACGCACACACACGCAAAAGAAACACGCCTAGAAAATCAGTGCTATACTTGTAGCCGGCAAATTCAAACCAATTCGGTTTACCTTTTAATTTTCTTTTTGTTATGATATCATATCTGTAGTTTTGGTTTCGTAAAAGCAATAAACTAGTGGGCTTTATATAGACCGATAAGAGGAATAATATTAAATAATCAATAACATGTTTCAGGCCACGTCATCTAATGATAAAGATCGTCGTTGGATATTCGCGATGCGTCACGGTGAGCGGGTAGACCTCACATATGGACAATGGGTGCATTACTGCTTCGACGAAAACGAGCAATATATCAGGAAGGATCTGAACATGCCTTTAAAGTTAGCTGAAAGGTCTGTTCTTTGTTTATTATAATAATAATTACTTCCGTAACCATTTTTGTTTTAAGAGTTCTTTTTTTGTATAATTATGTACTGAGTTCACCAGCCACTAGTGCCCGTGGGTACCGTAAAAGACGACTAAAGAATACGATATACTGATAACATCGACACAGGAGACATAAAAGCCTACGCCAACACGTTTGACCACCGTGGTATAATAGGTTAATATTCCTCCCAAGGGGAAGGAAGCGCAGCAGACGTATATGAGCTGAGATGATTATTATTTATGCTATCATCTTTTTATCTTCGAAGGATAAGTAAAATGTAATATCACGTAACTTATTATTTGAAATTTATTTATTTATTTAAAACTTTTGCACAAACAAAGGTACAGGGCGGACTTAATGCTTTAGGCATTCTCTACCAGTTGACCTAGGGTGGAGCAGAATATATATATTAGAGCGTTTCCTAAAAAACTTACTTACCGGGTTGAGAGCCATCTGCGCTCACCCATTGACCGCGTTAAGCTGTCAAGGTCATCTGCGACCAACAGCTACACACACACAAAAAAAAACTAAAAAAGAATTACTTTTGGACAGAATTTTTGTTTGGACATATCCTATGATATTTTGAGCTGCGAGTGAAAAACAAATATCGTCTTATTTTGGCATATATACAGTTTAGCTAAAAAATGCAAAAAATCGAAAATTTGAACTTCGCAGCTATATGTATAACAAATCAAATACTGAAAATAGAAATTAAACTCCATAGAACTTTTTGTACTAAATTTAATACTAAAGAAGGTATTTAACTTTGATCTTGAATAACTTTTGAATGAGTTGATTCATCGAAAAATGATATCAGAACTTTTTTGTAGAGCGTTCAATTCCCTACAAAAATATTTAATGGAAATTGCAGAGCAATGTATGGTTCATTAGTTACAAAATTCAGAAAAAAAATCCTGTGTTATTCTTATGGGAAATCGAAAACTGCGTTGCGGTCAACCTTAATATTAATATTAAGGGCTCATATTTTCAGAGGCCTATTTTGCCATCTAAACGAGACCTTTGAGTCTGGTTCCGAGAAAAAAACTTTTTTTTTTGAAACACCTAATATTTATATATACCTACATACATAAAATAATAATATTAAGTGGATGAAATCTTAGGTTTTAAAACTTTTGGTAAACTAAAGGAGACTAGTACAGGTTAGTGTTGAGCCCACAACTCTTAGAAATTCGTTTCAATTGTATGTATATTTTTTCCATTGTAAATGTAACAAAAATATATATTTTATATATTAATAATGTTAAAGAGCTGGTGGCAAGGATTCGTACTCCAAGGACACACCGCTAACCCGAATCGGGCGACTGCAGGCACAACTGGTGGGTGAAGGCCTACGTCTGGCCGGCTATACTGTCAAACACGTGTATGCATCAGCTGCGCTACGGTGTATCGAGACTGCGCATGCATTCCTTGAAGGTATTTATTGTTTTAAAGAACTTTATGGCGTTATTACAAAGATTATTTCATTTAAAATTATTGCCCGTCAATAATTCAATAGTCCTCCGTGTGGCGACGGAATAAGAATACAATTCACCACACCCTATCTTGATTAAAGGATATAATACGCATATAACATCTATGCAAAAGAAGGAAATCTCGAAACAAAACCCTATACCAACCTGTCTGACCAGCATGATATAGTAAGGTCAATTTCTCTCTTATGGAGGTACCACTCCTGGGTTCGAGCCTTCTCGACATTAGAAGGGCAATTAACCTACTACACCACGTCGGTCAGTCGGATTGGTATAAGGTTCTAATTCGGATTCAACTTCCCACGCAGTGATGTTATTTGTTAGCGAGTCTTAATCATCATTTATGATCACTTACGGGAAATTAAAGAGGGTAATGACCACTGTATTCTTACTATCACCAGACGAATGTAGATATAAGATATAGAAAATAAATTGTGTTGAATTTACAGGTTTACAATCAGATCCATCGATAAAAATCAAAGTGGAACCAGGCCTATTTGAGTATAAGAATTGGCACCTGGGTCCTGGCCTAGCACCATTTATGACAAACGTCGAACTCTATAAGGCTGGACTAAATGTGGATCTTAAGTGAGTGTTACCCATATTATCTTTGGAATTAAGTACATTTATTTGGCAGGAAATGCTGCGGCTGCACGCCATCTGTATCAACCAAGGTGACGAGAGGGTGGCGCGCAACCCATAACCCGCCGTATTCCCTTCCCCATTGGGCCGACTACTGGTACCGAATCCTTGACGTCCATGACTAGCCCGGCGAGATACCCTTTCGGGTACCCTCCCTTCCCGACGCCTCCCTGGAGCGTCGCATTCGCGAGGTCAGCATTCCTCGGTCCAGTCACCCGCGACCTCGGCTAAGCCGGCATCAGGCGCAGAAACTCGCGCCTGCGCCGACAACGTCGCCGGGGGTGGATCGTGTCGTGGTAGAGGAGTTCCTCCCACGCACGATCCGCCACGTCCTTCCGCCAGACGACTGCCTCGTAAAAGGCGGCGACCACGGTCGAGCAAGTACCCAGCGATGGTCGGCAGCGTCAGTTCGGGTGATTGCGATGAATTCACGACGCTGCTCTGCCTACGCGCCACGCTTCTAAGTTAATATCTAAGACTAATAAATAGTGCTTTATGGTGGAGGCTAAGAATACTATCAACTCTTACCCAAATTGTGGATGTAGTATAAGACGACTAAGAGCTTTAAATTGACCTGAACTAACTCTCTCTGGTGCTGTCTGGTCAACAATTATATTTCCAACTAGCAATCCGCCCTCGCTTCGCTTCGGTTATAGTCGTTTTACCCGCGTAGTTCCCGTTCCCGTGGGAATACCGGGATAAAATATAGCCTAGTTTACGCCCTGATATTATAACTTTCCATTGGTGAAAGAATTTTTGAAATCGGTCCAGGCGTTTTGAAGATTACCCGGAACAAACAGACAGACAGACAGACAAAAATTTTTTAATTGCTATTTTAGGCATAGGTGTTGTGCAAATAACCGTGTGAGCATGAAAAAAGCCTATTATTTTGACATTACAAACAGACACTCCAATTTTATTTATTGGTATAGATGAGAGTTGACGTCTGTCAAGCGGCCAGTCTTAAAACTTGCTAAAATCACGGAATTCCCGCAATGAGCTCTTTTTTAGTTCAATTTCTAGGAGGAAGTGATAACTTATAATCAATTTAATGCAAGTATTGTTGTTTCTTTTGTGAGCAATCTTTACTCTTTTTTTGGATCCCCCATTAATTTTGATACAGGGCCTCTCCAAGGCACGCTACGCCACTGTATACTATACATTACAATATTTGTCGGTCCGAGGTTCTCCCTTTTGCGGTCCGCCTGTTGCTGATCGTTGATATATACAATCTTATTTTTTTTAGTTACCGGCCATATCTGGAAGTAGACGTTGAGACTCCAGAGACAGTAGATGATTATTACAAGAGAGGAGAACTAGTTGCGCAGTCTGTCGTCAAAGAGACAGAAAAAGAAGGTGAGATAACTAGTACATGATTTAGATAAGGAACCATCGATAAAGTACGTCACATGTTACCGGCCAGGCAGTAATCGACGAAGTGTGACATTGCGTTACAAGAGATGGTAGAGGTCCGAAGTTTCGTGACATTGCTTTGCCAATTTTATACATTCAAGTATTAAAATGCCAATTATGAACTATTACGGCAAACTTAAAAATATTTCTAACCGTATCTCGTCCCTTTCCTTTGGTTATCGTAAAATTCTGTACTAACAATTTCGGACCACGTATCAGACAACGCAGTGGGACGCCCACATAGGTGGACTATTCCGTTTTGGAGGAGGTTTGGGCCCAGCAGTGGGGCGTGTATAGGCTGTGATGCTAATAATGAAGCCGTTGCTATTACGGAATGAGTCCTTGTTGCAGAAGGCTTTACAAATTGAAAAAAAAAACTAATACAAATCATATATATGGTCGGCATACCCGTCCGAGGATTGCATAGAATTGTCAATTATGGGAAATTGAATCGACTACATTATACGATAAGTCGTCACTTAAACGCTTTAAAATAGGTGCAGTGCATAAACGTGTCCATTGCAATTTGAGATATTAATTCGAAAGGAATATAATAAGAAATACAGCCTATTTTTATTTACGAAAAGGAGAAATCGAAATAAAACACTGTGCCAACCCATCTGATCATAGTGTTTCCTATAACCAAGGTAATCAATGAAATGCGTTTACCTGCTAGTTTTTATTGCCGATGGTAGCAAGTAGCAAACCTGATGGTAAGTGATGTTACCGCATATGGACCTTTGCAATACGAGGAGCACAGCTAGGCCTACACACCTACTGTGAAAAAAAGGCTCTTCTTAAACCTCGTTTAAAGAAGGACATATCATAGCGCTCGGGAATATATTTGTCTAAGATGATGTTGACTATCTGTTTTTATTTTATAGGTGGAAACATAATTTTCGTCGGACACGCCGCTACACTAGACATCACGAAGATTGCTTTAAAACGGCTGGACCAGAACAGAACTGACTACCCTCCTTATCAAATAACTAAGAACCTACTCCGAGTACCGTACTGTGCCTTAGGGGCTCTCAGGGATAAACCTTGGGAAGTAGTATGTCCACCATGTCCGCCTTCTATAAATTCCAGCTCTGGGAGATTTGACTGGAGATTACTTTTAGATTCTGCAGATAACGATGTTTAATAGTAATAATAAATAACAATTGTCGTATGTATATTGCTAACTAGTTGAACTTGCAGCTTTCCTTGCAATTACTACGCAATTAATATTAAAGCATTGTCATTTTATCTGTAGCACCATCTACAGACTCTTGTTAACACAAAATTAGAAATAATAAATTTATTACTCATGGTGTACTATATTCATTACATACATTCTCTTGGCCTCACATTGTAAATCACAAAATAAAGAACAGATTAGTCTTACTGAAGGAAACAATTGATAAAAAAAATGTAAACTATTTGGATACTATAATAGTAACATATAATAGCTTTACGGACTTAACAATTTAATATTTTTTTATATTTAAATCTAAATTTATACAGAAGACATGACAATTATCTAAGAATTAAAACGGTTACATTAAGTCAAAATGCTGGCATGTGTGAAGCTATATTAGATTCCAAACATTGTGATACAAGTACTTATAAGTTACTGTAAGTTTTAAAAATATTTTGTTTAATATTATACAACTAAGATTTTTGATCTCCCATAAAAATAATATCGCTGCATTTATGTGTAGATGGTATTAAAATTTTATTTAATACTAATAAACGTCTAAACATTCACCTTTTCCAAGAATTTTAACGAAAGATATATTTGACGTAAAATATACACAACAAAATACTTATAGTAATTAATTTATTTCTTATTTTTTTCATAGGACACCCTTTTCTACAGCGGTAAATTATTTGTTTAATTTCCAATTCAGCCTTTCTATAACATCACTTACATATATGTGTTCGGGAACATACCCATAATACGTGACACATTTTTAACCACAATTTGATGACCATCTGATACAAAATTAGATCCAATTTTGTTTGTGAAGTATTTTTGAAGAAGTTCACCCAAAACAGGTCGCGTAGTATGGGTATTTCCCTTAGAGAAAGGGATATTGGCATGTAGGATAATAAATAATAGAGTAAAAGCGTATAGAAATTTAATATACACAGCCAGCGAGTAGGCCAACCTTTTATACACTGTCATTGTATGATCCTGAATGTTGGTTCTTTTATATCAAATGTCATGTCAGTCATCATTGTATCGTTTAAATAATCATTTAAGTCTAATAATGATTAAAGAAATAATTATTCACGCCGTATAACAGAACCTATGTTAGATAAACTAACAAATGTTTGTTAAACAGTGGTTTATAAACAACCAAAGCACTTACCTGATTTAGTGAGTTATTTTATGAATAATATTGTAGTCTTATTTATTGTGTACAGTCGACCCTTGCAACAGGTGTTGTTTTCAAATTATGACGTTACAACATTTTTTGCATACTTATAAAACTATTATCACTTAACTAGTCTTGTGATGGCGATAAAAAATCATCTCTGCAAAAATTCGTACATCTGTACTTTTAATCTGTGGGCCAACTGTGCGAAAAAATGCGTAGGGTTGTTTTGATAGCATTCCGTATTCTTAGTCGCTCCATTACTTCAAATCATATATTTATAAAACCATAATTCATTACGTATTTAAATTTGTTAATACGTACGTCAATTCAAATAATTCTCTATGAGCAAATAAACACTTAATCGCGGTGCCATATCTGTGTACAAACCTTTCAAATTTTCAACACTAATCTGACCGTAAATCTTATTTATTTGCTCGTAGCGAATATGAGGCCCTGATAGTACCACTTATTCAGTTTTAAGGGTAAGCTGTAGTAAACTATATTAAAGGCAATGACATTTAGCCGAACAATCATCATCATCTCAGCCCATATATGTCACACTGTTGGGCTCGGGCCTCCTCCATAATGGAAGGGTAATTGACCTACTATACCACGCTGGTCAGACGTGTTGATATAGGGTTTTATTTCAAGTTTTCCTTCTCTCGCATAGATGTTATATGCGTTTTAAATCCCTTAGTCGTCTCGTACGATCACCCACGGGTAAGATAGGGGGTGGTGAATTGTATTACTCCGTCACCACACGGAAAACTTAGCCGAACAAGCATGTATAAAAATGGTTTGCACTTGGACAAATCAGCTAAATATTTGTAAGTTTATTGTAATTATTATTAAAGTATCATTGAAACTTACGCAACTTTTTTCCTTATCTTTCCAAGAATCGCTCAAAATCCATTATCCTATGTGAAGACTTACATTTCTCCTTATAACCTTTGAAGATATGTAACCGTGAACCACACGATATTACATGCGGCACATTGAATAATTAATATTTGTGTTCCTTCTGTTGTCTGTGGATGTAGTAAAAGACTACTAAGGAATATGATACACATATACATCAATGTAAGAGAAGGAAAACTTTAGTTTTATTTATAAAACCCTATACCAACCAGCCTTGCTGACCAGCATGGTATAGTAAAGTCAATTTCCATCCTATTTTGGAGGAGGCTCGAGCCCAGCCGTAGGACGTTTATGAGTCGAGATGATGATTTGTGTGTTGATCTAATTAATTCGATGCATAGAGCCGTATATCATCGTGATTATCAACTGACACTGATTTTTACGACATCCACAGGTGATCCACTATAATTTAGGTGTCGTTTATAAAAACTGGAGTTGAACTGTCGTGTTGCTTATTAAAGCAAGTAAGCTACTGCGATGATGCGATCTTTATTCAGAGAGGTGTTTATGTAGACAAATTTTTAAGGTTGCCAAAAGTTTGAACTTGCCAAAACCTTTAAATTGTGACCTAAATTTGTTAAAATTTAAAGATTTTTACTAAAATTTAAAATATTGAACAAATAGGTACTAAAATTTATTAGTGGAGGTATATAAGGGACGTGAAATTTACTTGGGCCTAGGGTGAAGATTTCGAAGAATTTTCCAACATAGAGCTCAAATTTGGCATTGTGCGATTAAGGCTTTATGTCGCTTTGAAATCACTCCATATACATGGGATTAAGGATTGTGTGACTAAATGTTTGTCTATACATATAACTTTCGTAAAATGTTTATAGACCACTGAATGATAAAGATATGGAATTGACGTTTATTCTATCTACCAAAATTCATTGGGACCGCCAATCACACAACACGCAGTGCATTTACAGTTATTGCATAGCAAGAGAAGGAAAACTCAAAATAACACCTGTACCAATCTATCTGATCAGCATGGTAGGTCAAATTCCCTCCTATTGTGGAAGAGGCTTGTGCCCAACAGTGGGAATTGTAACTAAAATAATACTGGCATAAGAGACGGTGGTAGTGCTCTATATATGCCTTCCAGTTTCCATAATACTCAAAGAATAAAATCTAAAACGGGTGAAATAAATGAAATTATATAATGTATTCATATTTTTAATTTCCACATAAAAACTTAC
This sequence comes from Lymantria dispar, assembly GCA_032191425.1. Classification (NCBI taxonomy): domain Eukaryota; kingdom Metazoa; phylum Arthropoda; class Insecta; order Lepidoptera; family Erebidae; genus Lymantria; species Lymantria dispar. The sequence goes on from CM063459.1 coordinate 17,227,030, forward strand.
TTAAATATAGGTATTTATAATTGATTATGATGTCGGCACTTTTTTTACTGTAGATAAAAATACCATGTTATCTCGGGCAACTTCTTAAATAACTAGAAAAATTGGGGCGTTATCAATAAAAATTTAGTACAGTATTTGAAATAAATTCAGCAAAAATAGTAAAAACAATAAATATCATTCACTCTTATAGTCATATTAATATAAATAAACACAATTTAATAAAATTAAAAAGGCACATCTTTCTTTCAAAACGAACATTTGAACTCGCGATCAAACCAATATCACTTCATTTAAGTAGCGTGTTACTCGACCCTGTAGCGCCATTTTTGCACAAGTCCCGGCTGTAATCGATGTGGGAACTTGTAGATACGTTCATAAACATAAATGAATATGCAAGTTAAGGACATAATAAATCTCTGTAACCCATTTTTTACTATTTTTATATTTTTCTTTGCGTGACTTAGTTGTTAGCCGCAAATGAATGTGATAGCTTTACCCGGGCTGGTGGGTGAGCGCTGAGGGCTCTCGACCCGAATATTCATCCTCCGTGACCACCTGTATATATAGTAGGTATATGCCAAGACCCTCCACCGCCCCTCTAGTTTTCACGTAATAAATCAAATATAGATTTAATTTTTTTTTTTTTGTAAACAGAACGTTAAGATAGCTGCATTTGCTTGATGGTAAATAAATTTAACTCTACTACAGGAAGAAAACCCAATCTACTCTCCCGCCCCTGCCTCAAATTAGATACTATTTACTACCGATAGTAAAGTTATCAGGGATGAAAATAGTATCAATAGCAATAGTATTACCATATTTTGTATTATCGATACTATTAATAGTCCTATCGACATCCTGATTTCAACCAACGAGATCAACTATCAATAATTCGGCATCACTGCACATTTGAGCTACTAAAGATATGTGAATTACAGAGCATAGCCTAAGTTGGACTTGAGCCTTTAATAAAATCAAACCTATCGCCCGTTTAGAGTAAACTCAACACTGAATATTATATTGGCCCAAATCTAGAATTTAGTTACTGTATTATTCAAACTATGCAAGAGCGGCTAAACCTACACATTAGGCAGGTCACTGATATCCAGCTCACGCCTTAGTGAGGACTATGGAAATAAATATACGTCAGAAATAGACTAAGGTGTGGAACTTAACCGCAGAATATTGCTAGAAAATAACAACTGCAACTGCGTCGTTGCCTTTAATGTATGTAATGCGCCTGAATTTGACCTTTCGGACAAACGAAGACCAGATAACCGACTTCTTAATCACGGTCTGATATCAAGCCATTATAGTGGAGGATAGAGGCGCAGGTATAGTTTAAATCCCTTCCTATGTATTACATATTATGATAATCTTAGATACAAGGAATAAGCACCAGAACAATAAGAGAACACACATATTTACTTATTATCAACATTTGAATAATTCATTTTTTCTGATAAAACTTCCTCAACAATCTTTTGTATCATTAATCTGTTTTCAGGAGTGATATCTTCCGGCTTAGTTTTATCATCGTATATTTTTCGGTCTATAAGTCTTAATATTACTTCTTCAACAATAGAATCAACGCTTTCGTTCGTTAAGTTATTAGTATCAGGGATTTTTATTACGTTATTTGTTGCTGCTTCAGGGATTTCATTCTCTCTATTTTCAATTTCAGCATTATTTGCTTTTTCTGGTTGATTATCTGATTCAGTTTCTGGTATATCTCCTCTAGAGTCCTTTTCTTCCAACTCGGCTACAATGTCTGCTGCAGTATTATCTGAAAGTTCATCAGCAATGTGTTTATGTCGCTTCATTATGTCCCTTAATTTCTCTTTCGCAGATGCCACAACCTCTTTCCGTGTTTCCAATTTGATTTTTTCTATAGCCTTTTTCTTTCTCTCTTGTCGTAACATTTTCAATTCATCGATAGCTTTCTTTGCCTTCTGGAATTTTGGACTTGCTGTTGTATTGGATTCATCTGTTTGAATTGCAGGTTGTTTTTCTACTTCTTCTTCTAATAATATGGTGTTATCATCATCCAGCCGAACTTCATCTTTGGTAACTTGGACATTATTTACAACATCTTGATCTAATTCCATATTTAAGTCGACTTTTTCCTCTATAATATCCATAGATAACATAGACTCCTCAGAAATACTTTTTTCTTTGGTTTTCTCATAATCGATATCGTAAACAAAATTTTCTTCATTTACTAAACTATCTTCTTCCGATTTCGAGGTTGCAGAACTATCGGCAAGTTTGAATTGATGACCATGTGGATGAATACGGAAATCTTTCCTTTCTAATATAAATAGCGCAGGTTTAGTTTTGATCTTTACTGGAGGTAACAATTTATAATTCATAGTTACTTGTGCAAATGTCTCTACACTATCTAAGATTACATGCGATTGTGTGAAGTATTTGATATTTGGCGAATATTTACTTTTTGCCTCAACAAAGATATGGGTGTATTCCTGTAACTGTTCAGGTAATAATGATTCGTTTTTACTATATATCCAGTGATCATGAATCTGGGTATATCTAGTTACACCAGTCTGTGCAGCCAAATTACAAATATGCACGTGAACAAATGGCTCGCTTTTCAAAAGTTTGTGGAACCTATAACAAATAAATATAGTGAATGTGTTTGTATAAGTGAGATATAACAATGAAACAACTATAGCGTAATCGCAACATGTATGCTATTTTCTCTGCTACCCTACAAAAGAAAATCGAATTTAATAGGTTATTTTATTGTATAATAAACCACCCTGGTTCTATAACTAGCTAACCGGTATAACCTTGTCTTCGTTACATAAGAGAAAGAGTGAGACATAGGGTAGCAGGCGCCTATAAAGCGTTGCGCACGCTACAAGGGCTCTGAAAAGGACTATATTTTACCCTTTTTTTTAAGTTTTCATAGGTGCTCCGCTTCAATTGCTCGTAGCTTGATATTATATAAGCCTATAGCGTTCCTCGATAAATGGGTTATCCAACATTAAAACATTTTTTCAATTCCAATTAGTAGTCCCTGACATTAGTATGTTCAATCAAACAAGCACTTCAGCTCCTCAAGTTATAACATTAGTATAGATTAGCTATTCTTATAATAATTACAAATACCTCTTACATATCATAATAAATACTATTTAAAAAAATACGATTCATACCTAGTAATAGCCACTCCACCTGGATAGTTTGTCATAGCCACTAATGTAAATGCCAATGATATAATAATATTACCAATTAAAACAACAATTGTTCCCCAAAACAGCAACTCAAAAATAGGTGCTTTCGTTCGTCTTATGTATCTGAAAATAAAAATCATATAAACATATATTCCTGTTAGATTTCTTGGACGTGTTAGGAAATATGAGTGAATTTTTACTACGCGCGCACAACGTCACGAAAAACCGACACCTTGAATAGCCATATAGATATAGTCAACATTTTTTACGATCCGCGCGCACACCGTCACAAATGCCATAGTGCTTTATAATAAAAATTCTCAATGTATTAAATACCCTTTTTAACACGCTTTTATTAGCTTCACCTGTATGTTTGTAACGTCCACCTAGGCATTGCAATCCGGCAAACCGGTTCCGGAATCCGGCGGTTCCGGCATCATTAAACGTTAGCGGCTGCGATACCAATATACCGGATCCGACAATATCGGATCCGGTGCTAGCAATTTGTGGTAAAATAATAGAGCTGTTGAACTCATTATTGTGATAATTGTGCCATTCATTAGACAGATTCATTAAATCATGAATAATGATAGTGTTTGACAGAAATGTAAGACTTGTTTGTTAGCATTCTTAAATAATTTAATAAATATTGTGATCTCATCTCAGTAAAATACTTAAGGTTAGTTATATTAGATTTCATAAAGTTACTAAAATAATTGATCTATCTGTGAAAGTGAAATCTCTAATCAGGAAGATTGAGCTACTCGTTACATTGTTAAAATTTTTCTAGTTACACTACTAGATAGACTACTCAAGCATACTGTAACATTCTAAAGGTGAAAGAATTATTGAAATCCGTTCAATAGTTTTTGGCTTTATTCGTAACAAACATACAACGTTTCCTCTTTATAATATTAGTGTAGATTACGCCCTTAGAGGGTGAACATTAAAAAATGCTGAAACACGTGTTAATTTATTTTTATTACAGAGTATTTGTGGAGAATTTAATGAAAATCGATGAAGATTTTTTTCTCGTTATACAAACTTTGCTGCTACGGTTTACCCCTTAAGGGGTTGAATTTCAAAAAATCCTTTCTTAGTGTGTTTCTACGTCACGCTAAAAACTACTGTCAAAATTTCATGTTTCTGGCTTCAGTAGTTTCGGCTCTGTGATAAATCAGTAAACTAACATCTTTCTACATATTCTATACCCTTAGAGGATGAAAATGGACAAACGCTGAAACACTTGTTTATTTATTTTTATTAAAGGGTATTTGTGTTTAATTTGAAGACAGTAGCTAAAGATATTTTCCCTTTCATTCAGACTTTGCCTTTGCGTTTCACCCCCTTAGGGGTGGAATTTCATAAAATCCTTTCTTAGTGGGTGTCTACGTCACGAATGGAAACTATGGTCGAAATTTTATTTTTCTAGCTTCAGTAGCTTCGGCTCACTCTGTTCCTTTATATGTACATTACTGTTAACGCCTTCGCCGCTCGTAATACCCCTTGTAGGTAGAATTTCGTAAAATCCGTCTTAAGCTGATATCTACTCAGCGAAAGGAATATTCCTACCAAATTTCAAGTCTGTACGCTTTATGGTTCCAGAGATATGGCGATGAGGCAATATATCACTGGAAAACTTCTTATCTCCTATATATAAAGGATGTATCAGGTTATGGGACAACTGTTCGAGTATGTTGTAGTTTAACGGTCATAGATCATAATTAGAATGTACATTACACAAAAAACAATATAACATAAAAGTTATAGTGATTTCAAAAAAATGTGTCTAAGAGTCTATGCCTTAAATGTTACGTATTATGTAGGCATGTACAGATAGAATACATGTAGGCATGTAAAGCTTCGACAGTATAATTTCATTCATTTAGACCTAGAATTGCGCAAACGCTTCAATGACATGTAGGTACAACGGCAAGCGGTCAACGCTCATAGGCCGATCAGCTGTTTTAAAGCGAAGTTTGTTTTGCTTATGTGAACGTAATCATTGATTTCTTCAATTTCTAATGAATATTTAACAAAGTATGAATATGTTGCGTATTATCATTGACTTTATACATTTTAATCAGATTTACATGAAAAAGCGATGACAAAATTGAAAACTTTAGATGTCTCTAATTTCTAAACGAATCAATATTTTTCGTTCAAATTTTTTTTATGGGTTCCTACCACCATTGCCTAGCCCTCTTTTGACCAGTTGCCCCATAACCTGATACACCCTGTATATAGATATGTTTTATTTTTATAAACTACCTATATTAAGAACAATGGCACTTGGTTAAGTTACTAACTGTTAATTTTGAACCGAAAAGTGAAAATCATCCTGATTTGATCAATCCGGCCGGCACCGGGATCGGGTCGGATCCGGCCGGACTGAGAATGACACCGGATTGCAATCCCTACGTCCACCTTTGAGCTCGATTTTGCCCTACTTTGAGCGATCAGATTTTCTTTAAATTTTGCACATCTATCGAAGACCGATGACAATGCAATAATCCACTTTTTTAACTATATATTTAGTTTGATATGCTATGAAAGTGTTTTTTAGTTTTTTTTTAAATTATATTATTTTCCATAATAAGTGTTGTTTTTCTATATGTTTACGAACGAAGCGCATATTCGGTATATTGACGTTTCTAAATTTAGCCCAATATGTCAAATTTTAATTTAACAGTTAATTTTAAAATTATATGGACGCATTACATTCGCTCCTCCGCTGTACCATGTACTCATTTTAATTCAATATAAGAAAACCATATGTATCGCCGTTTTATTCAATCTTCCTGAAGTTAAACTTCACTAAAAGCACATAGGTGATAAGAATGTGAAAGTAGATAAAGAAGTGGCGGCTGAATTTGAAACCCATTTCACAAATGTGCCTGTACTGATTACAAAATCATTAGTGTCATCTCCTATTATAGCTGAATCGCTCCTTAAGCAATGTATTGTAAAATGCGACACAACCTTTGAATTTTCAGATGTCACTGTGAAAGATATTTTACGCTCTTTTAAATCCCTTAATATTAAAAAAGCAGTTGATCTGTGAGGTTTATCAGTAAAGACAGTTAATTATATAATTACTCCACTTGACTTCTGTGTTTAATGGTTGTGTTGCTCGAGGTGTGTTTCCTGAGCTCATGAAAATGAGTAGAGTAATTTAATTCCTTTGCTTAAATCGGGTAGTATGTCAGATGTTAATAATTTTCGACCGATATCCATACTACCTACACTTAGTAAAGTATTTGAGAAAATTATACTTGTTCAGATGTTGAGTTATTTTAACAACCATGGTATTTTTCATAAAAATCAATTTGGTTTTACTAAGAATTGCTCTACTATTGATGCGGGTGTAGAATTATTAAAAAACATTTTCTCAGCCTGGGAGGAATCGCACGAGGCTTTGGGCATCTTTTGCGATTTATCTAAGGCATTTGATTGCGTAAACCACGAAACTCTCATCAAGAAATTACACCACTATGGGATCAGGAAAAACGCTCTGGAACTTATAATTTCCTACCTAAGCAACAGAATTCAGAGTCGATGTTAACGGTGCACGATCATCTGGCTCTGTTATCAAAATGGGCGTTCCGCAAGGGTCAATACTGGGGCCATTTCTGTTCCTTGTATATATCAATGACTTACCCTATTATGTAGGGGACAATCAAAACATTGTGTTGTTCGCAGATGATACCTCTTTACTGTTTAAGATTAAGCGACAAATGCTCAACTATGACGATGTGAACAATGCACTGTCTAACGCTGTTCATTGGTTTCATTCTAATAATTTAGTTCTAAATGAGCCAAAAACTAAATGTATTAAATTTACTACTCCCAATGTGAGACAAGTGGAAACCAATGTTCAAATGAATGGGGTGGCTCTGGACCTTGTGGAATCAACCCCCTTTTTAGGCATCACTATAGATAATAGACTCCAATGGGGGCCTCATATTGAGAAACTGTCAAATAGGCTCAGCTCAGCGGCTTATGCGGTAAAAAAAATTCGCGCGTTAACCGATGTTGAAACAGCCAGAATAGTTTATTTCGCATACTTTCATAGTCTCATGTCATACGGCATATTACTTTGGGGCTGCTCCGCGGAATTGAATAGAATTTTTATTCTACAAAAAAGGGCGGTCCGCGCGATATATAATTTAGGCCCAAGAGTGTCACTAAGAGAGAAATATAAAGAGATAAATATTCTGACTGTTATATCTCAATATATATACGAGAATGTATTTTATGTATCGGTAACTTTGAAAAATATAGTGACATTCATCATGTAATTACTCAGAATAAGGATAAATTAGTTCTACACAGTACTCGTCTTCAACGAGTTAACAGATCCTTCATGGGGCAATGTATACGCTTCTACAACAAATTACCTATTAATATTCGAGATATGCCAGTTAATAAGTTTAAAAAAGCAATCAAGAGTAGATTTTGTAGAAAAGGTTATTATAAAATCTCGGATTATCTTGATGATAATACAGACTGGTTATGAGCAGCTCCTCATTCGGGCATTTTCTCATTATTTCAAAAGGTGTTACATACATGTTTTCTGTTGCTGTTAATATAATTGTAAAGCGTAGCGTGTTTTGCCAAACGAATTTGTTATTTAATCTGTGTTTTATGTTTGTGGCCCATGGTATTGGTCATGCTCACTGAAGGGTCTGCTTGCGGTAGCTACGAGGAGCGGGTCACTCCCTTCCCTCCATTGTGGTTGAGGGGAGTGATGGCTGCTCTAGAGGTTAACTCGTGATCGTGTGCCGCTTGCGGGATCTGGTCCAGCCATGGTACTTTTTCGTTATATTTAATAACTGTATTGTATGATGGTTCGAAAGGCATCACACTGGAACTATTAATAGACATGTTGTTGTATATTATCTTATTAAAAAAAATAGTAAATGAATAAAAAAGAAGACAAGCCCACTGAGTTTCTTGCCGGATCTTCTCAGTGCGGTCGCGTTCCGATCCGGTAGTAGTGTAAGGAAAAATGTAAAAAAGTGACCATATGTAAGTGTCCCCGCGGGGTTTATGCATAATAAAGTATTTGAATTTGCACCCTGAAGCTTATACACTATAAACGTAGGTTAACGCGAAGGATACATTTTTTAGAATGATTTTTAATTTATTACGCCAAAGAACTACAACTTCTTACGTGCGTACACACACACTTTTTTATAAACAGGCAATATCCAAGTAACCTTAAAATCTAAATAATAATAATCTAGTATGTACGATCCCTCTATTTAGTTATTATTTTATTTATATATATATATGTATATGAATTCCGTGTAGTGCCAGAATAAAAATACAATTTACCCGCCCGTCAGTGTAAAAGACGATTTATTGATATTCTATACATTTAATATCTACTGCCACAAGGGAAAAACTACGACTAATATTGTTTTTATAACTAAAATATCAATAATTTTATTTAAAATACTTACATATGAGTGCAGGCTGCGGCAGACGCCATATTGAGCAATGGGAAGACGTATATAATAAACCTAAGTTCTTTATGCGGTAAAAAGGAGTAAAGCAATATGTATACAAATGCTGGTGCCGCATACTGTATGAGTCGCCTGTCTAAGTACAAGCCTACAGGGATCAGAACTAGACTAGGGCCAAGGCCACGAGGCAGAGCTGAATAAAAATACCAGAGAAAATGTGATGTCTGTGTATGAGTTAAGAAAATTTCATTCTTTTAGAGAAAGATCTAGAAGTTAAATACTTTTTCTAGGCATACATCTACGAAGTAGACAAAATTTTAGTACACCCATATTCCAGCTTCAATGTTTTATTACAAGAATTAACTAAGGGATGAACAGACGAAACAAATATTTCAAATACTGTATCTTCGTTTATACCATATATACTTTTTATTCAGTGTGGTAATGGAGTAAGAATACAATTCACTACCCCCTATCTTATAGGTGCCGTAAAAGACTACCAGGGGATATATTGTAGATGTAATAAATGTGCAAGAGAAGAAAATCTTGAAATAAAATCTTAAACCCATCAGTCTGATCAGCATGGTGTAGTAGGTATATTTCCTTCCCACTGCGCAAGAGCCCAGCAGTGGGACCTATATGAGCTGTGATAATGATACTTTTATGTGTATTTAATAATAAACTGTAATTTCGCTATTACAAACAACCACTTACATTTATATTTATATGTATAGATTTACTGGGCTCTGATCAATTAATAGAAACAAGAATAATATTAGTAAAAGGATACACCCCAGTCAGAACTCTTGTTTAAAATGGTGTTGTACCAGAACACTTCTGCCTCCGGCCATAATAAACGTCCCCAAAACAATGAGTCCACTGCTACTGTTAGACCTACTAATCCAACGCCAGCTGGTACAGCTGTCATAAATAGCCTGCAAAGGAAAAAGTGATTTTATTTAGGAACCCTGCACACTATTGTGGGATGAAACTTTTAATATTCAGGGTGTTAGAGTTTATATCCAAGTATCAATTAGTTTGTTGTAAATTTGTCAGTAGCAGCAGGTTAATATAAGAATTGTTGCATTGAGGGAATAAGAACACAATTCACCACCCCTTCCTCTCCTATGGATCTTGTTAAAAACAAAAAGAGAGATGAGCAGTTAGATTACTGCAAAAAAAATCATTATAAAATCTTAGATCAACCTGTATGACCACTATGATATATGAATTCAGTTTTTCTCTTGTTATGGAGAGTGTCCATGTAAAATAGCTGTGCTATTGCATTTTATTAGAGGCACAGATTTAAAATGTATGCATATTTTTATGCATTCACATATACAGAGTGGGTTCATTTTCATTTCGTCCAGAAGACCAGTGTGACTTATAATAGCCAACAAGGACATCAAAGACAAATATATTAATAAAGGTGTAATTGTACTTGTAGAGAAAGGAGCACAGAAAAAAAAAGTTGTCAAACAATAGCTTAAATTCAAATGCCATATTGGCTTCAGTTGGATATGAGCAGGAAGGCAACATTATTTTGAGGTAAACCTACACGAGAAGGGGAACTCGAAACTAAAACTTTGCCTACCCTATTAATTTTGCCCGAATATAATATTAATACTAATGTTGCTGCCATTGCAGAAGAGGCTTGTCGAACGGTGGGATATATTTGGACTGAGAAGAAGAATACAAAGATTGCTTAAAATATATTAATTTTTCAAAGGAAAAATTAAATTAGCAATGAGGAATTATTCTTACATTTTGATATCAAGTTTCTTAAAATATAAATCCATGATAAGGAACAAACCAAACAGCATTGCTAGCTCCGATCTAAATATAATTATTGATGCTCCTGCAGATATTATGAATTGCTTGTGCTTGCCCGCCAACCATCCTTCAAAAGCTAGAAGTACTGTAATTAAAACAAAAGCTATTCTAAATGTATTATTATTGATACACCACCTTGCACAAAGTTATAAATACTTGTGTGTGGAAGATTTTCTGAGCATCACAAAGAACTTCCCATGACAGGCTTTAATTGATTTGATTGTTGTCAGTTTTGTAGCTGCAGTTGGCATTTCAATTTCCCAGAAGCCTTATAGACTGCAGCTTTGGTGAACCCTCAGCTGGTTTTGTAGCTGCAGTTGGTATTTTAATTTCCCAGAAGCCTTAGAGACTGCAGCTTTGGTGAACCCTCAGATGGTGTTTAGGTATACCATAAGAATTAAAAACCTATTTTTTATCCTTAACCAGCATGATAAGCTTTAAAATGATGAGTAACTCACGTAATTCGATAAAGAAATGAAAAACTCTCATGGAACAACAAAAAAAGGCTAGAGCAATAATATATACGATATTATTCATCAAAACTAAAACTACTAACAGAATGTTTGAAACAGAACATTTTATTTAACATTGCATAATTAGAATAAGTAATGTTATGGGATACAGATTAAAGACTAAATCAATTGTTCAATGAAGTGATAATTACCTAATAAATATTAATATAGCTAGGTTATAGGTATTTGTATTTCCAATTATTACAATTGCTAGCTCTTTTAACTAATATGTCAAATCAAATTAATAAAAAATGAACTGTGCATACATTCCAATAAATATATATACACTCATTTGCAAAAAAAACGGGCACCTAAGCAATGAACCATTTCAAATGTTAATATTTCTTTGTTTGATAATTATAGGTAGTTTTATCCACACAATTTGCTAAATTAATATGAAAATAATCGTTTTCATCAGTATTTCATAAAATTTAGATACAATTTATGGGAAATAATGCTAAACCTCGCTAGTAGTGTATATTCGCTAGTAGTGCATATGCTCATGAAGTAAAAATAAAAAAGTTTTTTTGTTTGTTTTTCTTTAATAAAGTAAAAGCAGATAAATGTTTAGTATCGAGTGTGACCCCCTCTAGCTAAAATCACAGCTTGAATTCGTCTGGGTATGCTAGCGAGTATCTCCCGGATACTTGCTTGCGGAATACGTTCCCACTCCGCAGTAATCACATTCTTCAGCTCTCTGATGGTCTGCGGAGCCGGGTGTACTGATCTCACACGCCGTTTCAGAACGTCCCAGACATGCTCTATGGGATTGAGGTCGGGACTTCGAGCTGGCCAATCCAAACGACGAATGCCGACCTCTTGCACATACGCATTAACATCGCGGGATCGGTGGGCGCGAGCATTGTCGTCCATAAAAATCGAGTCTTCACCTAGAGCGGCCAATGCGGGTTGTGCATGAGAAATTAGAACTTCCGTTATGTATCGATGCCCAGTCAGTGAGCCGTTTTCAATGAAGACTAACTCTGTACGATCCATTGAATTTATTCCTGCCCAAAACATAACAGAGCCCCCACCATAAGGTGTGATTTCTTCGAAACATGCCTCTGCAAAGCGTTCTCCTTGTCTTCTTAGCACTCGCCGACGTCGATCTTCACCGAACAGAGATATCCTGGCTTCATCAGAGAACAAAACCCTATTCCAATCGTCTTGAGTCCATGATTCACAATTTCTAGCGAACCTAAGCCTGTGAACTCTGTGCTCACGGAGTAATTTGGGGCCGCGGGCCGGGCGGTGACTGCGTATATTGGCAGCGAGAAGCCTCCTCCTGACCGTCCATAGACTAATATGCACATTTCTTACTTCTTGGAGGTTGTTCTTAAGATCCACATACGAAGATTTGCGATTTCTCAATGCGCGACTCACAAGAAAACGATCATCCCGTGGTTGGGTACATGGTTTTCTTCCAGAACCAGGCCTTCTCTCGACGGAACCAGTCTCCTGATATCGCTGCCAGGTCCTTTGGACTGTCGAGCGACTAACATTTAGCCTCCTAGCCACGAAACATTGGCTGCAACCCTCTTCAAGCAGCGCGATAATTTTGGTAGCTTTTACCACTTTATCTACCATTTTTGATACAGCCAAACAGCATTAAATAAAGCTTTGACAGTCAAGGATATGAAATTAATCGATAAAAATTGAATAAAAGTTATGAAAGTCGATGTTAACTTCTGGAACTTCGCGCCAAAAATGTAGGATAAAAAGGGGTTTTCTGTAAAAATGAACATCAAATGAAAAATTGAATTTAGAACGTACTTTTTTAAATACCACAGCATTTTTAAAACCGGCCAGAAGGTGTACAAACGATTGAAACCTTTTTGGTATTGTATCTTTTTAAATATGAATGAAAATCAAAACCGCCCGTTTTTTTTGCAAATGAGTTTATATATATATATATATATTCACTTACAAAAAAGGCTAAAGAAATTGAAAAAAGTAACAAGTCTGTAAAGGTATTTGATAAGATTCACATTCAACAAATATGTTGCTCTTTAATATAGATGAAGCAACAATGATATTCTATAAGATCCCTATAATGAAAATAGATTAATTGACACTTGTCTATACTAATATTATAAAGAGGAAAGATTTGTTTGTCCATTTATATTGAATAAGCTCCGAAACTACTGGACTGGATTCAAAAATTCTTTCACCAATGGAAAGCTATGATATTAGAGAGTAATATAGGCTTTATTTTATCCCAGTATTCCCACGGGAATGGGCACTACGCGGATAAGACGACCGAAGCGAGGGCAGATTGCTAGTTAATAATAAAAACATGCCTAATTCATAAAACATTCATTACATGAATTATCCTACAAGATACTCACCCAGTGGTAGTACTACGATATTTGGTAATGGACGGCTCATATAAAACATAAAGTGGTATTGTGTAACAGTGATGAGTGTATACCACCAAGCAAATGTGTTGCCAAATTGTTTCTGTAGGGTATTCCTCAAGCGACTCCATGTTGCAATCACAGATAATGCTAGTGTGAGGCGGACTGAAAATACATATATATTTAATTAATACAACCATTGTTGTTTATTGACTTTAGATAGCTGGTTAGGGAGCACATCTTTATTACATGACCTGTTCTTCAAATCACTGGTCTTTGAAAATATCAGGCTTGGTTAAAATTAAGTTTTGACCTTATGTTTTGGGTAGTCAACAAGAGGATTAAAAAAAATTGTAAAAGTTGTCATGTTCCCTAATGACTTGTGCCTTGCTGTCCATATAGAAACCCAGGCAGAGTGTAAGCATTGTATTAGATTTTTTACCGTTTATAGTTAATATTCTCATTTTATAAGTACCAATGCTGTACTGTAAGGCTTATAAGCTAGCTAGAAAATTAAAATACTTTTGATCGTATAGCAAGTTATTAGCGCGATCAAAAAAATAGAGCGTTTAAAGTGATATAAACATAGCCAAGTATTCATTATTCAAACTATTAATAAATAAGCTAATAATAAATTACCAACAAATATTAATTGTCACGAAACTAGTTTTCATTATATATTAAACTTATAGTTATGTGTTCACTTACCTACATATTGCATCCAAAACTTATTGATTCCAGTAATATGAAATACTGTCACTACGGGTGCAGATAGAGCCGATATAACGAGTGGGCCGATAAATGAACGCGGCACCACTCCCGGGAATTCATTATGATCATACTGAAAAAATACTGCAATCAATAGAACACTATCATTTGCGACTTACGTATCCAAAATTAGATCTTGAAGATACCTGTGATAGGTTATGTCGATGATATAAAATATCATGGGTAGCTTGAATATTGAAACTTTCTTCTACTTTCGTAAATGGGCATAGTAGCACGTGTAAACTGGCGATTATATACAATAGTTGAACCATTTCTTTTGATACAAAGTATCAACCCATATCTTTTCTCTCACCTCAGATACACTTATAAATAAAGCTAATTTTATAAGATATTGAAGGAAGATGTCAAAAATAAAACTAATTAATGTCAAAATCAAGCTCTTAAATGTCAAAATACCGCCTCACAGACTCACGGCGAAGAACTTATACCCCGTACACATGTTGGCCGAGCGATGGCCAACGCGATCTATGGCCAACGCCTACGTGTGTACTGTGTACGCCCGATTTGCCTTGGTTGGCCAACGCTCGCCGTCGCTCGCTTAGTTGGCCGAATGATAACAAGCGCCAAAGTGTGGACAGCTGATTTGTTTTCACTCGCCGTCGCTTGTGATCACTTGCTTCTTCGCCTTGGTGTCGGTTTTTGTGCACAAATCAAAGGCGATCAATACCGTCCACACGTTGGCATACTCGCCATTACACGGTTGATATCCATCCGCTGTTAGACGCGTTTAATGTCATAATGTCGCTCCACACAAATAATTTACACCGCGTCTTCTAGATATACGACGTAAATAATTAGATCCCAGTCACCCCTATATGTAACCTATAGTTTCAAAAAGTATCTTCATCATTCATCATCATTTCAGTTCATATACGTCCCACTGTTGGGCTCGAGCCTCCTCCATAATAGGAAGGAAACTGACCTTACTATTCCATGCTCGTCAGACAGGTTGGTATAGGGTTTTATTCCGAGTTTTCGTACTCTTGCACAGATGTTATATGCGTATTATGTATTATTTCTCTTAGTCATCTTTTACGACATCCATGGGCAAGATAGGAAGTGGTGAAATGTATTCTTACTCTGACGCTCGCGTTGGTCTAGGCTCGGCCAACATGGCTTTAGACGAGAATGTCAAAATATATTGTAGCGCTTTTAAATTTTATTCATTATTTTAGGGTTTTACAGTGTTGAATTATTTTGCTAATATTAATAATGCAAATTAAATACTAAAATGTAGTGAATTTGATAAAATAGTGCATTGCGTGAATTATCAAACTCTGCCAAAATTCCCAGATGAACCGATTCGATTGTCAGCACCTATACTCGTTCCAACCATTTATTTTACTTTTGACACATGCTTTAGGACGTAACTGTTTCATTATACGCAATTATTAACTTTGAAACGAGTGAACAGAGAAATATATAAACTGCCCAATAATATTTATATATCTTAATTATTACCCACTAAATACATTAATATGCCGTAAATAGCTCTATTCATAAAATTTAAGTGATAATTAATTTCCGTTATAAAAAAGTTACGTTCTATCGCATCTAGTGACAGGATCAAAAGTATTCGGTGCAAACTAATGAATCGCAAATAATCGATTACACTTATTTGCAGTTAAGTCAGCTGACAACTGAGTTTTGAATTGTTGTAATAGACAACACGTTAAAATTGTATCAGGGAGATATAAAAATCTTCTCATCATACCTATAACATGAAATAAAACAACCAAAATATTTTAATATTATTTTATTATAACGAATCGTCGGATTCTTCATACGAACTCGAATCGTCGCTTGAATCATCTGCAGTGTTTATTATTAACTCTTGTGTAGGTATGTTGTCAAATTCAATTGCCCGATCCCAATCAGAGAATATTATATTTTTTGTCTTGTTGACGACACTTGCCCAGTTTTCAGGCGTCACACTAGCACATGCGTTTTTTAAAAGTTCAAGCATTTTATTTGCTGTGAAAGGAGGAGTTGTATTGTTTCTTGTGGCGTGTCCTTTGACTTGTGCCCAGATCATTTCAATTGGATTATATTGACAGTGGTACGGAGGAATTCTGATTACAACATGCCCATATTCTGCTGCCATTTCGTCGATGACATATCGTTTTGGCTGCTTTTTACTTTTTAATATTTTAAGTAATTCTACTTTTAGTAGGGATTCGTCCACATCTTCCCCATTATCACGAAGCCAGTTTATAATCTCGTGTTTTTTGTTGGCCTGTGTTGGCATTTTATTAATTTGGCGAGAGTGATAGGGTGCATTATCAATAAATATTGTTGATGGCTCTTCAAGTGATGTAAGCATTTCTCTGAACCACTTTTCATACACGTCCGCATTCATCTCCTCATGATAGTCTCCTGTTTTTTTTTTTATTTGAACGCTAACAGAGCGTCTGGTACAAATCCCTTTGTAGTTCCCGCATGGCAAATGATGAGGCGTTTACCTTTCCCCATTGGCACTGCAGAAGTAGAAGCAGCAGTATCGTCAGTCGAACCTTTTGGTATGGAATGATTGGCATTGAGCCAAGTTTCATCTGTGAAAACGACATTCGACCAGTCTTCTATTTTCTTCGCTTGTCTTAAAAATTCACAGCGAGACAAGGCTATATCACGACGTTCCATTAAAATTTTTCTTTTGTCGGATTTCTTATACAAGAACCCGATTTGGTGCAGCACCTTTGACAAAGAAGATTTTTGACCACGAAACAAGCCACAATTTCGTAGAGACGCTACTAATTTTTTCAAAGTAGGAATTTCTTTGCTTGTGTAATAATTGTATATATGACGACGAATAGCATCAGTATCAAAACTGTCAATTGCTGTCACTTTACGGGGCTGACGTTTTTTCTTAGGCGTAGATAGCTTGTTCTGTTCAATACCACTACTACCATAGGCTTCTTTAGTGATTTTCGCCACCGTTGGAGCATTAATACCTAATGCTGCTGCAACACGGTCTCTAACTTGGGTTACTGGTATAAGAAATCCGCAATTGCGGCTTTCCTTTTCAAAAAATTCACGAAGCCGCAGCACTAACTCTCTGGATTGTCCTTTAAGCACCATACCTTTCGGCATTTTGCAAGTAAAATCTTACTGGGAGGAACGATACGCTCAACTCAATCAAAGTAAGAACAATGAAATCAATACGGTGGAATATAAATACTCAACACAGCGTATGAAAAATATGAAAGAGCACTCAGCGAACAGAAATGTGACTAGCACGGGAGTCTTGTTGCGAGTGACAGACAACACAACAAAATGGCGTCGCCGGCGCGCCGTTCAGTGTAGCCAATTCGGCTTAAAAAAAAGGGGGTAGGCTGGATGAGAAAATTAGTGATTTACTACCGCAGACGAGGGCGCCATTGTCTCTAAGTAAAGTTTGGAGCAGCGGACCCTGCTTAATGGAAAAATGCTTCATAAAGTAGTTATTTTTTATTTTGCAAAGTACAAAGTAAAATATTTTGGGAGGACTGAATTAGTGGGCATGCAAAAATTAATGTGCCCAAATAACAAATATATTTACAGAAGTGAAGTTTTTAAATAATATGAAATATGTATTTAAGCAAAAATAAAATATCCGTGTTAAATCGATTAAAAGTTCTTCCTGACTAAAATCGATTATTACAAAACATAGTATCCGTAATACGTTGGTACAACACTAATTGATCAGAATTCGATCTGCCAAAAGTAAAATAAATGGTTGGAACGAGTATAGTCAATGACTCAATGCTAAATAACAACTAGGACTATTAATAAAATCTCGATATTGTTTTTTAAAAATACTGATACATATTACTAATATTTTATTGGTACGATACCAATAGTTTGATATCAATAGTTCGATACTAAAAAGTAATAAAAAAATCATCATGGGAATCCCGCAAATTTTGGTGTTGTTCTTGACTTTTACAGGCACGTAGGTATATATTCTATTTCACTAAATATTTGCAATAACTTCCTTTTTTTGATAGACTATGGTCTTGACATACCCCCATATATAGTCCAATGTTGGAAGTCACAGTCCATATATTGTCCATTGTTGAATGATGGAAGTTCAGCGCTCTTGCCATTTGGGCTGTCCATTGATATCGATACCATGACACAGGCGCCCTACCAGATGTCACCCCCCAATCGACGTTCCGATTACAAAGCACTGAGGCAAAGTATTCTCACGACCTAAAAATATATATTTTATTGAGTGCTCTACTACACGACTTGAAAAGAAAATAATTTAAAATATTTTGAGGTGTTTAGCTTCAGTGGTAAAAATTAGTACTACTACGAAAATTTAAAAAAAAGGAGTGTGTGTACAAAGTACGTATATCAGAAGTGAAACTTTTTTATCCTTCATCCTTTATCTCATTCTCTCACTGGCTGAATCCTATACATTTACGTGTTTGTGTCTCTATGGACTCGCTTTTTCGTTTCATCGAGTTTGAAGTTTTGAAATCACAATGATTCTAAAGAAATTTCACTTCAACAAAAAAACATGAAATAAAAAAATAAGATATGACACATGAAAAAAATTAAAGTATAAATATAACATTTAAGGGTTCGTGTGCACCCAAACAAATAAACGTAATAACTACATAGTGCAGTTATATTATGGGTTTCATCTCGGCATTAGAGATAATAAGCTCTACTCGTAGGCGCCCTCATTTTGGTGTTTTTTAATAATTGTCTCAAAAGTCTCATAAAATCTCATGCTTGCAGCATAAGTTATTCAAGGGCAAAGTTCACAAACACATAGGGACACGGAATCGAATAAAAACTTTTAAACCTTTTTTATAGGTAAATTCTAGAAGGGTGTATATATGTAATAACTTATCATCAATTTTTCATGCAAGCATGTTTTTTAAATAGAGCATCTACATTTGCGGGATACAATAACGAATATTAATGACAAAGAATAATAAAGACAAAGAAAAAAGTTCAACAGAAAATAAAAAATATGAACAAATAACAATTAATTTAGAAAGAGCAGATCCGTACTGTGTGTGAGCGCGTGCGTGCGTGCATGCAATAATGCGTCCGTGCATCCATGTGTGCGTTCGTGTGTGCGTGCATGCGTGAGTGCGTGCATATCTGTGTGGGTGTGTGTGGGTGTGTGTGTGTGTGTGTGTGTGTGTGTGTGTGTGTGCGTGTGTGTGTGTGTGTGTGTGTGTGTGCGTGTGTGTGTGTGTGTGTGCGTGTGTGTGTGTGTGTGGGTGTGTGTGTTTGTGAGTATAAGTGTGCGTGCGTGCGCATGTGTAACGTGCAAAATAGAGGCAATGATTATTCAGGTTGTCTGACCTCCTCAGCCGAGGCCACGGTTGACTGGACCGGGGATTAGTCCGTCACCCGCAGAGGGGCTGACAGCCCGAGGACGACCGACGTCCCGGGACAGGGACATTGAGAGGAGAGGGTTTCCGAAAGGGTATTCCGTCGTGTCAACCACTGGCGGCAAGGAACTCGGCACCGGTGGGTTGTGGGCCCGCGCGCCGTCCTTTCACCGCACCGGACAGAATTGGCGGCGTGCGCGTTGACCATAGCCCACCAAAAAAAAAGGTTGTCTGTCCTGATGTCCCTATTTTATAAACATAGTAAAATGATCACTTAATAGACATGATCTTATTTTTTTTAATTTTTATTCTATTGTTTTACCTATTCCTGCAGGACGTTCTTTCAGGTGTTCCAGTTTTCTTGTAGCTTTTATTTCATATTATCGCCTATTTCAAGTGTCCCATGGTGACTCTAACTGGACAATCACTCAAATGTCCCATTTTGAAGTTATAGCAATGGTCTCATTAGGTAGAAGGTTAAAATATAAGGAATTATTTATAATATTATAATATAGTATCGGCTAATTTACGTCCCACTGCTAATTTTATTTCTAACCATAATGAGAGAGAAGTTGTTCTACTATATATATACTATGCGACTCAGGCGGACTGGTATAAACTTTCATGTCAAGTTTTCTGCTCTTGCATAGATGTTATACGTATATAATAGCCATTAGTCTGCTTTTAGAACATCCATAGGTATAATAAGCGGTTAAGTGTTGGTGTTCTTTATTTAATAATACTGAGTAGTAATATTAAATAAAGTATAAAAGAGTTAAGTTGAAAATATACACAAAATTGATTTGAGTAGAAATTAATAAATTCCTTAATATTAATGATTATAATAGTGAAATATTCTTAATATTACATGTTTATTTTTGTTTAAAATTAACATGATGTAGATAACTAAACGTACTTTTGACAACAATCGTCAACAATGGTGGAACGAATACTGTGACATTTTATGATAGTATTCGTTTTCAGATATGAAAAATATCAATAATGATCAATAATTCATATAAAATAACCTGTGCGATTATAATGCAATAATATTTCGCTATACCTTGTCTCAAAACAATAAGAATGTGTGATGTTTGCTCGGAGTTTTCACAGCTTTTAGTAAATTGTAAGTTACATTGTTTCGAAATTTAGCTCTTCTTTTGCTCACATCAATCTTTATTTGGAATTAACCACAATAAAGATAAACTGTACATGAAAGTAATATTAAATTTTGAAAAAATATTTGAGTTTCTTCGATTATGGTTTATAGGTGAATCGAGACTCACCGACGATGTGTCCCAATATCCAACAATAAGTCAGCCGGAGTTGGAGACGGTCTTAAACTACATACTCTCATGGCCACAAAGGTATTTTAGTTTACATAATTCCTTTTATTACAAGGCATTGTAAGAAAACTGTGTATAGTTCAACAATGTGACTAAAATGCTTTGTTTATAACTTTGCTTTTAATGCATGTATTTACGAGATTTGTTTTGTACGACATAACAATGTTGTTATACTATGTTCAATGTTGCACTCCTTGCTATCATTTTTATATAATTCTTAGTGAAAAACATACTATTAATGTATTTTGTCACCTAATAATATTCATATACACATACTATAGTGTTATTTTATGTAAATGCATTGTTTTAGGCAATGTATGTGCTGCTACCGGGACGTGAAGAATTTTGAAAGATTTTATTTAGTTGTTCAAAGCATATTGTGTTTGTCGGTTTGCCAACTGAAACAACTTAAAGATGAGCTAACAGAGGCAGCTAAAAAAACACCGGCACCTGAAAATGGAGTGGATAAACAAAAATTGGATGTGGCCATCCCTTGTACAGGAGAAGAAAAGAGTATTGAACAGAATGAAACCTCACTCAAACCTGATACACCTAAAGCGGCTCTTGAGAGCCCAGATGAGCCTAAAATTACTGAGGCAACTCCCCCTACAATTGAAAATACAGAAACATGGTCTATGCAGCAAAAAGAAAAGTTGATGCATATTGTTTCAAAGGTGTTCCTATTAAACTTTCCTCTATATATAGCATGTAAACACTCGGCTTTGAGCCGTTTAGATGACCTATCAGCTCAAGAGATATCAAACTTGAGTACATACTGCGATTTACATGACACAGAAATTCCTGCATACTTACTTCGTAATGTCAGTTTATTTTGCAAGCTAGGAGGGGTTTGTGCTATGACATCAGTGTTTGAAACAGCTACATCAACTACTCTTCCTTTGTCTATGGCACATGCTATTGTGGCAGCTGTAGGCAATCTTAAACTATGGTTAAATTTTAGAGCAGTAGCACAACTTTTTATGCCTATGAGAAGTACAATTTTAAAATACATGTGCAGTTTAGAAGATAAAGATCTTAGAGTGCCTGCAGTGAAGTCAATGGCTGGTAAGACATATTTTAATTAATCTGTATAATATTTTACACTTATTTCATAAATTAATTGCATAATTTGTTCCTAGATTTCATGTGGGGTGCAGCGAAAGAGCCGTTGGATGCACCTTTAGCATTTGATGGCGATGGCCTTGCACTGGCTTTTAAATATTTTAACAGTAGTACATTGACAATGCGTTTAGCTGGTGTGGCACAGATTAATGCACATATAGCTGCACACAATGAACTATGTTCTGGTGAATCTGCAGCAGATATTGAACTTGCTGGGCAACAACTAGCTACTTGGCTAACCAACAACAATATTATAGAACACTTGTTTGGACCTAATTTACATGTGGAGGTTAGTACCTTTATCATCATCATTATTTTAACTCATATATCACACTGTTGGCTTAGAGCCTCCTCCACCATAGGAGGAGGAGGAATTGACCTGCTATTTGTCATATGTGTTGATATAGTGCTTAATTTTTTTTTTATTGCAAACAGTGGCAAACGAGCAAACAGTACACCTGATGGTGTTACTGCCGCTCATGGATCTTTACAGGGTCGCTGCCTACCGCGAAGAAAGTGAAGGGAGTGTGAATGCGTGCATTGAGGCTCAGTGATACCAAGGGCACCATCAAAACCCTTCACACACAAACACCCTCAGAAAGTTGGGCTACCGGCTCTCTCGCTCACCGAACGAAGTGCAGTAACAAATTGCTACTACTCAGACGTCGATTTCAAGTATTCCATTCCTTGTATAGATGTTATATGCAAATTTGATCCCTTAGTCGTCTTTTATGACACCGAAAGGCAAGAGAAGGTGTGGCGAAATGTTTTCTTACTCTCAAATTATAATTTTCTTTGCAAATTAGTAGTTTTTCACATCTTTCATCTCTTAATACCAGTACCCAATCACTGGCAATGTGATTGACTGCTGACAACCAAATCAAAAACCAACCTGTGAAAAAACTCACTAATATCTCAAGGAATATAATTATAAAATGATAATTTGTCTTTTATTTTTCTGTTGTTGTCTAGCTTTGCTCCAATATGCTTTATCTCTGCAAAAGCGAGCTTGGCTATTGTGCAATCAAGGCAAATCCATAATAATATTTGGTGCAGTAAAAATGGTTCATTAGGTTAGAGTGCATACAAAACCATACATGGTTTCATGGTTTAGAAAAAAACTCTCCAGTTATGGTAGAAATATGCAAAAAGTGTTGGTATAAGATTTCATTTCAAGTTTTTCTCCTCTTGCATAAATGTCATATGCATATTAAATCCCTTAGTTGTTTTTTATGACACCATAGGGCTAGGGAGATGGTGGGTGCCGAATTGTATTGTTACTCTGTCAATAAGGATTAATATAGAAATTAGAATAATAATTAAAATCATTTGCTGAGTATCTTGTAATTTTGTTCTTTTTTTAACTACTTATAAAAATATGTATGCACAATATCCTTATGCAAAGCTTGCTTAAAAATTACGACATTGACATGATTGTAATTTTTCTGCAGGTGATAAAGCAATCTCATATGATCCTGAAGTTCCTTGCTGTAGAAGGTCGAGTTACTCCTGACCATATCTTGCTGATATGGGCAGCAGCACAGTTGAAGCATTGCGGAAGGCAGGTGTATGACCTGTTGCCAGGTTTCATCCGTGCACTCGCTCCTAAGCCTTGTGCCCATTTGTATAGCTTGCTTTGCTCACTACCACCTAAGGAGCATACTGAACAGGTTAGTTTTTTATTTTATAATAATTTTACCTTTGTAAGACCTCTATAAAGCATATACAGTGGATTATGTGGTTTAAAAGAATAAGAAAAGATACAATGAGATTGTGCTAAAGTATCTATGTGTCAGGTTAGTCTTATGAGAGCTGGTATATATTTTGTTTGGTTAAGTAGTAGATGGTAAAAGTAGTAAAGATACTAACACACCGTGCATATCATCTGTTTAATTCCCACGTAGTACAATACTTTGTGAGATCCTCATATTGTTGGTGCAACTTTCTGTAGAATCTGTCTATGTTAATTGTATGTTTGTTAAGTTACCCACAACACAAGGATAATTTCCTTATTGCAGGTTATTTTCTTTTAAAAAGTATCCATGACTTTAATCGACAGTATTTCTTATAGTTCCATCTAAGTACAATTAGTAGTTTAAGTGTCTCATGTGTTCAATATAAACAGACTCTTTGGTTTCTGTATTTCTAAACTTGTTTTTCCATCCAAAGATTTCAGCATAGGGATAGATAGGATGTTGCGTATATGAAGTATTGAATCTGGATACAGATATTAGATTAACATTATACTGGTCAGATAAGGTTACTGATATGAAATTATATCAGACTATCAAAAAGTTTCCGGTTGTTTAAATTACGGGTATTAGAATTGTAATAGTGAAATGCGTGGGGTGTAGGGATTAACGTATTATGCCTCCTTCTAGGTCTAACGTAAATTTGTTAAAGTATTTATTAGACTCTGTTACTATTTTGGCTAGATTTTTATTTTCAACTAGCAACCCGCCTTCGCTTCGCTTCGGTTATAGTCGTTTTACCCGCATAGTTCGCGTTCCCGTGGGAATACCGGGATAAAATATAGCCTAGTTTACGCCCTGATATTATAGCTTTCCATTGGTGAAAGAATTTTTGAAATCGGTTCAGCCGTTTTGAAGATTACCCTGAACAAACAGACAGACAGACAAAAATTTTTAATCTCTATTTTAGGCATAGGTGTCGTGCTAATAACCGTGTGAGCATGAAAAAAGCCTATTATTTTGACATTACAAACAGACACTCCAATTTTATTTATTGGTATAGATATCAAATAGGTTTTGGCTACGTAGCTCCATAATATTTAATGTACATATTTTTTTCTTGTTACTAAATGCATACTTTTGCAATTTTTGCAGTTGTTATTATTATGAAATCAAAACTTTTAAAACTTGAGAGTTATGCAAGCTTGTAATAGACGTTGATTTTAATCAAAATACATTAACTTTGTCTGTTATTTCCCTATTGTTATGAAATGATTATCATTATAAAAATGTATGAGCTCATTTCATTTATCTTTTTGAAGGAATTGTAGAATATATATGTTTTTTTCAGAGTCTTTATTTAGCCTCAGCATTAATGCGTGCAATGTGGTCGCGGGGTGGCAGCGGCGGAGTAGGCGTAGGTGCTGGTACCCCTCCAGCCCTTGCTGATGAGCCGCCTCTGCGCCCACCACAGCCTTCTTGTAAGCCGCATCATAATTCATCATCAGAAGCTAGCGTCAGTATGGATCAAACCAACTCTGATGATGACCCTGTAAGTTATTATTATTATACATTTTCGAAAATGTTACATCATATTTAGTTTTTTTTCGTGATCCTGTTGTTGTCTAACCCGTGTTGGTTTTTAGAATTCAAATCATTTATAATGTATTAATGCCGCAAGGCCACTTACATATTGTGAATTTTAACACTATTATTTTAAATTTATCTAAAAAAAACCTATCACTGGATCGGAATGCGACCGCTACTGAGCAGGCGCCATAAAGAACGCGCTATTGAGAAGCACCATAAAGATGTAATAATTACAATAACATAAATTGCCGAATGAGGAGCTGCTCATTCTATATTATCATCTAAACAATCCACAATTTTGTAATAGCCTTTTTAAACTTATTCATTAGAATTTCTGGGATATCTTCGTAAAATCGTATACATTGGCTTTTTTTTGCTGGGCTACGGTCGTCGCACTCCTAGCTCCGCTCCGTCCGGGGCGACAGAAGGGCGTAAGCACGCACACCTGTATCCCACCCGTATAGCATGTCGCCTTCGTCGTTGGGCCGACCACCGGTGCAGACTTCCTTGCCTTCAGTGGTCGGCCCGACAGGATATTCCGAGGGAGTGTCCTCTCCCGTCGACGTCCCCTACTGGGACGCCGATCGCCGTCGCGAAGCCAACCGCTCCCGGTCACCCGCAGCCTCTGCTAGGGCGGCATCAGGCTGGTACGCGCACCTGCGCCGCCGTATACATTGGCTTAAGAAAAGCTTTCTAATTCTTTGGAGACAATTAGTATGGATAAATAGATGGACTTATTCCTAGTGTTTATATGATGAATGTTACTGTACTTTACAAATCTTAATTTTTTTTTACATAATATGTTTACGAATATAAAGAAGTTCAAGAAAAAAATTCTAACTAAGAGTAAGAATGTTTTCATTGTCTAAGTTAGAATGTTTTCCTTGAACTTCTCGTGAAATGACGTTGGCTAGCCAAACCAGGTTTTAACAGAATATGATTTTTATTTTCCTCCCTTTTGACCTTTACATCCTAAAAGGACAAACCAGATTTCGGAATTAGACCAGGCATATTTATAAGTACTGAACCCACATTGAAGTTCATAGATATTCACTTCAGTTGTGAGCAATGGACTAATGTGCTCTCCAGGGCACTTAAATTGCAGTTTCCTTCAGCATTAAAAGCAAGTGATTTAAAAGCGATTTCAATATTTACACTTTAAAAAACTAAGATTTTGTACACTGTTTTTTTTAATTCGATGTCTGAGGTAAATTAAGTTATTGCTGCCTTTTAATAAGTTAATTAATATTAATATCGACTCTACAGTTAGCGTAGTGGTTAAACCGACCTATCGTGGCAAATGTTGTGGGTTCGATTCCCCAGCTGAACAATACTACTAATTGACATATATTACATGTGTGTCAATTGCATATTTGTGAATTCCCCAACACTAAAAGAATTATCTCCTCAGCAAAGGTATTTTCTTAAAACATATTATTTAAAAAGTTATATGTTTAATTATTGTGTTATTAGTGTGAAGAGTTAAGTACGTCCGGCGAGGAAGCAGGTCCTACACCACGCAAGCAGAGTAAACACCAACGTGAATTAACTAGTATGTATAAAACTATACATTTTTCTCCTCTCTGTGGTGATAGGTGAATACGATGTGCGGCCCCTTACTTTCCCATGGAAGTCATAATCGTTACCGGCAGAGGAATTACAGGGAGAATGTGTGGCAGGGCTTTTCTGAGAAATTTGAAGTACAAACTACTAAGGATGGTAATTATGGGGAGGACTATAATCTAGCATTGAACGTCCATAGGTTGAGAAGCGATAATTTATTTGTTTGAACATAGTAGGTATACATAAATGCAAGATGTTATACATAATATGTATAAGAACAGGACTATTGTACACTATATTATAGTGTACATTAGTCCTATCATGTTTAGCATCATGTCAAGACGTACAAATTTGAGAGGTGTTAAAATTTGTATTACTATTATACTACATTAGATTCAAATTATTCCGTGTAGTGATGCAGTAAGAATACAATTCACCACTCCCTATCTTGCCCGTGGATGTCATAAAACATGAGATTTATCTAACATTTTATTTTTGAAATCTTAAATGTAGAGTGACACTAGGTAACTCATGTCATTTAGACTAATTTGGTGACATTAATTAATAAGAACGGTTGAGCTATTGACGTGCGGACATATAGCTGTATATTCATACATCACACATCCTATAACTCTCCTTTTGATGTCGTCGGAGTCGGTTAATAAGTAAAATTTATGTTGAACCTGTTATTTTTTTGTGGTAGGCTAGGGTCTGAACACACCTCGCCCAATCTGTCCGAGGTGACGGAAGGGGGGCCTGCGGCCCTATTACCTACCGTATACCCCCCACATCGCAATTGGGCCGACCATTAGCGATTCCTTAACATCTGTGGGACTTATTTTGTCTGGACTTGCAAGTACTCTGTGGCAGACGGCCGAATTATTGAATCAAAATCTATCTTATTTTCAGCTGAACAAGAATGGTTACGCGAAGGTGAGGAGTTGACTAAGAAAGAATGTCCTGCATTAAAATCCTGCCAAAAGTAAGTTGATTTTGAATTGTATATTGCATACAACTTATTGTATGGTGGTGCCAAGAATACTACCAACACTTAGATTGCTTTTGGATGTCGTAAATAACAACTAAGTGTTTTGCATCGACCTGGGCGACCTAGGGAAAATAAAATTACACTTTTATTTGGGCTCGATTTTACCCTATAAAGCTTGTCTATTTTTAGATCCGTTACCAATTCAAAAGCAAAACTTAATTTGTTCGGTTGTGTGGTTGCAGACGGAACAAGCGAGCTGGTAGCAGTGGTAGTGCTAGCAGCGGAGCTGAAGAGCTGCTACGTCCGCGCAAGAAAAAGTTCTACAAAAAGCGACACAAGCCCACCAAGCATAAGCATTTTCGTGAGTATTGTAGAGTGCAATTGTACATACATACTGTATGCATGCGTGGTGCGTGCGCAGGTGCGTGCGTGCGTAGGTGCATATGTGCGTGCGTGTGGGCGAGTGTGCGTGCATGCGGGCGGCGTGCGTGCGTGTGCGTGTATGTGTTTGTAGGAGGGAGTGGCAGTACTCTTTGCTCTGTTCAGTTAATAACATGCAAGCAGCTAATTTTATGAGGCGATCCGCCGCCGGTGACTAGGGCGGCGTAGGCGCGAATACCTGCGCCTTATGCCGTACTAGCCGAGGCCGCGGGTGACGTGACCGGGGAATTAGACCGTCACCCGCCGGGAGGCCAACCGCGTGAGGAAAGACGACGTCCTCCCCGAGGGGTGAACGTCGGTCGATGGGAGGGTACCCCAAATAGGGGGTATTCCGTCGGGCCGACTACTGACGTCAAGTCACCCTGCTCTCGGCCCAACGACGAAGGCGACGTGTATCGTGGGTGGGTTACGGGTGTGCGTGCTTACGCCCTTTGTCGCCCCGGACGGAGTGGTGTGAGGAGCGAGCCGACCGCAACCCACCCCCCAAAAATAAAAGCAGCTAATTTTACCCATGTTTTACACTTGGTCCAAATCCAGTATGCTTTAAATAGTAGTAGAATTCTAATTAAAGTTATTTAATCAAATTCTAATTAATAATTATAATTATTTTCTGGTATAGCAACACAGCTGAAAACGGACCTGGCAGAATCTGTTTCTGAAGTTGAGGAAGAGTCGTCCGGCAGTGACACCGCGCATTGTCAACTACTCTGTGATAATGTTGATGCCAGGTAAATGTTTTTTATTAATCTTTGTACTCTGTAATCCAAAGAGATAAGCATGTCCTAAGTTTGGAACAGCTGTTAGGACATTTAATGGTGATATGAGGACTCAAATTCGTCGAAAACAATTTTTTTTTCAAAAATAAGTAATATTTAACTAGAAATAGTTCGTATGGAATGCGTAATAAAGATAAATAAATAGAAAATCTTCAACAACGTAAGTCTGGCGTTCATTTGATCGTGTTATGTTGGAAGAGGGATGGAGGCAATAACAGTCAAATTTTGTATCTCCAGTAGGCGGTTAATGGAACTTCGTTTGATGGAGAGCTACAAGCGACGCGGTGGGGTTGCTGGCGAAGAGGAGGAAGGTAGCGCATCATCAGCGTTGTCGCCACATTCGCATCCGCATCTAGCCGACCTCGACGAAGATGATTCAGCATGTGAGGAGGAACTGGCTAGGTTGGCTGCACAGGTATGTTTTTTTATTTCTACTATCTAGATCTTTAGCTCTAGGTATTTTTGTATTTGTAATACTGTCGTGGACCAAGCCCTTTTCTGTCACACATTAAGGCAATATTTATCAGTGGTTGTCGAAGATTTAAAGTCGTAGTCTACCATCGGTAAGGTTACTACAGGTTTCCTTGTGGTGACGGAGTGAGAATACACCCCTTTCCAGCCTGTGGTTGTCGTAAAAGACGGCTAAGGGGCAAATGCCCCACTCCTGGGCTGGATCCATGATAGGAGGGAAATTGACTTAATATACCACGCTGGTCAGACGTGTTGGTATAGAGTTTTATTTCGTATTTTCCTTTTCTTGCATAGATTTTATATGCATATTATATCCCTTAGTCGCCTTTTTCGACACTCACGGGAAAGAAAGGTGGTGGTGAATTGTATTCTTACTCTGTCATCACATGGAGAGATAAAATGTGTAGTAGATAAATTTCACATCCATTGTGAAGGAGGGTCGGGCCCAGTTACACGATGTATAAGAGCTATAATGATGGTGAAACGACAGGTAATTCCTTATAAGCGTTTTCGTTTGAACTAAATTAAATCAAACAGCTCAATATATAGATTTGATGATTCAGAGGTGGAATTGGACCAATAGAGTTGTATCGTGGCGATTCCGCAGTTGGTAGGCGGAATAACGCCCGTGCACTGTATATTTGTATATTGTTGGTACAAGAACTTTAACAATGGTTGCCGTAGCTGCGGTTAATATTAAAAATGTGATATGAAAAATGTAAATATTCGAATGCGCGTGCGCGATATGAAGTATGAAGCACAGCTTAAAGCCAGGTTCGCAGCGCCAATTTTCTAACAAAATATGTTAACAAAACAAGTTACCAAAACATTTTAATAAAACAGCGAGGCCGCTGCGCCTATTGTTGTTATAGTTTTCGTTTCGTTTCGTTTCAAAAATGAGTGCCGAC
The DNA here is from genome assembly GCA_032191425.1 of Lymantria dispar. Lineage (NCBI taxonomy): Eukaryota > Metazoa > Arthropoda > Insecta > Lepidoptera > Erebidae > Lymantria > Lymantria dispar. The sequence goes on from CM063459.1 coordinate 17,257,421, forward strand.
GAAGAAGACGTGGAAGCTGTTATAGCAATAGTAGATTTAGTCCTCCAAAGAAGAAACGGAAATAGATTCTGGCAACCACGTTCATTAAATATATATTAAGAACTGAAAATTGATGATAGGTTCGGTCACTTCGAACAATAATGGCGTCTTCCTCTAGTGATCTGAAATTATAAATTATAGAGAGTGAGTGCGAACACAAAATGCATCACTTCACCTGCCCGCAGGCAAACGCGGGGGATGTCTCCAATCGTCTCGGCAAACATGTTATTGTGTTTTTGCTAACAAAACTGTTAGGCAACGCCCCTATTCGGTTAGCAAACAATGTTATCCTCTTTGCAAACATGAAAACACGGCGCAGCGGACTCGGCTTAATGTTGTATCGGTCGGACGCGGCGCCCGGCGAACCACCGCTGGCGTCCCCTCATTGCGACACCCCCGCCGTGGTCCAGTTAAGTTGCATGATTCAACAAGTTGACTGTATGAAAAATGTTTTGTTTAAGTGTGACCATAACGTTATTATTTGTTCAAGGCACAGTGCTTAACAGAATACCAAGGTGCTGGCGTAGTGGCGGCGGGTAGCGGTAAGCGAGCGCGGGGAACGTCGCCCGCTCTCGCCTGTGACGTGGATGATGTGTGCCGACCTGGGAATACGCTCCTATGGGATCTGCTACAGGATGGCGCCATTGTGAGTTGTATGACAGACATCTACATCATGTACATAGAATTTTTTTTATTTTTTTTTTATTGGGACTAATCCCACCACACATTCCCACCACTGTAACTCCTGTAAGCCAGGATCCACAATGGTCTCCGTATAAGACACCGAGGTTTGACCCTCAGGAAGTCCCGGGAATCGCTTTTAATTGTCTTGGGACCCGCAACAAATTTAATTAGAAAAGAAAACAGGAGAAGTTGGAAAGATTCCACTTCCCTCCTATGCAAAGCGGGAGACATGAAGCAAAGTTGTACATAGAATGTATATAAGATATTCAATCCTTACTAATATTATAAATGTGAAAGTAAGTTTGTATGTTTGTTTGTTACGCTTACACGACCATCAAACCGATTTCAAAAATTCTTTCACAAAGCTATAATATCAGGGAGTAACATAGACTATATTTTATCCCGGTATTCCCACGGGAACGGGAACCGCGCGGGTGAGGCGACTGAAACCGAAGCGAAGCGAAGGCGGCTTGCTAGTAGCATAAATACATATAAATTAATAGTTAGGGAAGTAGTTCTGCAGGGGTATAAGAATTTTTGGTCGAAAAAGTCGTTATAGAAATTGTCTAAGTTTTTGTGATGGCACTGTAAAATGCAAGCAAAAAGTTTCTAAAATTACGGGGTAAATGTTAATATAATTATAGTCCATAAAATATAGGATGATCTCTGTGACAGTTGTCCCTAGTGCTGTCACGCTTACGATAAAGTCCGTAGTTTTTTATCGATAAACCTATTTATTTTTATAATTGTGATTTTCTATTATAATTAAAATACAATCAAAGGAAATCTTTTTGAATTTATTTCAAACAAAACTGTTTTTTGACTGTTTTAATTATTCAAAAGGTCAAGACAATCAAGGTCTAGGTCACTATTATCGTCATCACTGGAGCGTTCCTGCTAGAACATTTATAATTTTTTTGACAAAATTGGGACAGTCATTAGATCAATCTATCAATTACGACTGTTTTACAAATAAATATGTCTAGTTTATTGACAATAAGGCGTACATAATATTATCATTTACTCTAACAAAAAGACGTTTTTTAATGTTTAATTACTTCAATTTATCTATTTTATAATGTACCTGTCTGTTGTAATTGTAAAAAATATGTTGAAAGTATTATATAGGTACTGTATAGGATTTATTTCTTTTATGAATAATTTAATAAATATCGGTTATCGATTTACGTATATCGACTGTCCCATCTTTTTTTTATTTTCAGTCCAGTATGACATTGTACGTGCGTAAGCGTCATTTATCTATAAAATGTTTACTAGGTATTTCAGTACTTACGAGGTACATTTTAGACATGAATATTAATATTTTTATATTTATAATATATTGCAATTCAGTTGCAATAAAACTGGTACGAAAAGAATGAAAATATATTTGATACAAAATGAAATTGTAAACATGTCGCTTGTTCAAACGTACTTCGTTGATTTCGTTGACATCTGTCACAGAGATCAAGCTATATTTTATGGACTACAAATGTTTTGGTTGGTATGTGGTGGTATTATGATGATTTTCTTTCGATCTCTTACAACGTTGTTATTTGCTTACACCTTTAGTCGTCCTGAGTGTCTTTAGTGTCGAGTGTCATAACACTCGCGGTAGAAATAAGTTACAGAAAGTATAACTTGGGGAGTTTCATAAATAAATACTATTTTTACGAATTTTATTAGGCAGTTCGGCCGTGATCATGAATGTTGAAAAGTGTTCGAAATGTCGGGCTGTCAAAAATCAAATACAAACGCGATAAAATCCGTACAAATATTTTTATTTATTAGAGACTTTTAATTTAGATTTTTTAGGTTTTACGTTTTTAATTATCTTTGTGACCAATCTGATATTACTCAGTGATTCGGTTTTTTACGATGGAATGAAACTATATGGCGGGCTTATAATTCAACCGCACGCTCACCAGTCGTCACAGCTGACAATGGGTCCGAGATGTGTTCAATGCTAGCCTGTGTAGTCACTCGCCGCATTTCAAGTGGTCCACAAGCTCACCGCTGGTCCCGGGTAGTAATACATTCTCGCATTCTTATATTTAATATTACACAGTGAATATCACACTGATTTTTAAAATCAGTGTGATATTCACTACTCTGTATCAATCAATGACATGATCAATTATTCTGAGGAGGTAATGATGTTTTAACATGCCCTGAGGTAACCATATACAGGTGTTTCAGGTTATGGAAGAACTGGTCAAACGGAAAGGCAATGATGGTAGGAACCCCTGAAAAAATTGGTATAAAAATATCAATTCGTTATTGAATTAGAGACATGTATAATTTTCAATTTTGTTATCGCTTTTTCGTGTAAATCTAGTTGAAATGTATAAAGTCAGTGATTAGTGAAAATTTAATAAATCAATGATGACGTTCGCATAAACAAGACAAATTTCACCTTAATATTATTAGCTGGTCGGCCGCTGACCGTTAGTCTAACGAGACGGCGCACTATGGTCAAGCCCCATACAAAGCCGTCTCAAAACCATTTCATGTGAAAGGCGTTGTAATAGAATAAAATTAATAAATTAATATAGTCTAATAAATAAGCTTTCTTTTCGCAATTTTTTAGTTTTTTTTAGTTAATCATAATGTATATAAATAGGCATCAAAGCTAACTCATGCTTAATAACGTAATTTTGACGCAATACGTTACTACAATTCAACGCCACATTACTCAGAAGTTTTTCATATAAATATACAAGTATTATACATTTTTGGAATGCTTATGACCTCCTCATAACGTTTCATAATCTTATATATATAAATCTCCTGTCACGATGTTTGTCCGCGATGGATTCCTAAACTACTTAACCAATTTTAAATTAAATTGGCACATCGTGAGCAGTCTGGTCCAACTTGAGAAATAGGATAGCTTAGATCTTTAATTATAGTCGCAATTTTATTTTATTACAAATTATTTGTCTATAATTAATTGACAGTCACAATTATCTATTAACTTCAAAAGATTCTAACAGATGGCGATATCTGTTGACTGGATTTAAGTAATTTAAGTAATTTGTGTGTGCTCAATGAGATTCGAGAATGGTTTAGATTCACAATTGGACCCGGTAGGTGGCGCTTTATTTGAACAGAACAACGTCTGTTGGGTCAGCTAGTTAATATTATAAATATTGGCAGTTAATATTATAATAAAATACAATTAACCAATATAGTTTAAGATGGTATATTTTTAGTGTTCATTTTTTTTTAACGAGACTTTTACCCTTTACCGCTGCTTGCCGCTGTCGAGATATTTATTGTTTTAAGATCTTTATACATTAGTAAATGCAAGGCAAAAAAAAAAAAATTGCCCATACTTGCCCCTTTTTACACACGGGTCCAAAACATATCGCATAATAAAAAAAAATTATCAATTTTGTTTTATCTTTCATAAAATTATTTTGTATCTATTAAGGTCGAATTGATTACAGTGCAGTTTTTGTGGTTTTTGATACAGTTTTAACCACTTTACTTGATAAAATATGGTCACTTAGTATCTATTAAGGTCAAATTGAAAACAGGTTATGGGAAGAGTGCAAATTAGTAGTTTTTGCACATATCACTATTTCATTGGCCTATAAAAAGAAGGCGAACCTTGAAACATTCTGAGTTGTTGGTTAGACATTCAGTTGCCCTAAAAAGCAGAAGCACTTATTTTCAAATATTGGCAGAAGTTGACTGATTTGAAAAATGGGTGAATTTGTTTGTAGCAAACGAGAGTTGTGCAATTTATTGATAAATGGTCATAACATAGAAGACTACATACAAGAAAATTTCAATCTGTCACCAGAGGATATGGCTACTGTGGTCTCCTACATTCAAAGAAACTTGTTATCTAAATGTAACGAACGCTGGAGAAATGCATCTCGAACAAAAGAACGCTTTGAAAGTAAGAACGCCAACTGGTTAGATGGTCAATTTCGTGTTCCACTAGAGTGTCGAGTCACAGTTACTGACTCTAAAACGCCTGGAAGTGGTGGTGGTGGCAGACCTTCGAAACTATACGAAGCATCTTCAGAAAAAACAAAGTAACGAAAAAACATGGAATTGATACAAGAGTACGGACTGGACTGTGTGCTCAATGCATATGCTCAAGAGTTACGGTCTATGGGTGAGACGGAGGAGGCCACAATCGTTAATATTATACGAACTTCATCAAGAAATGATAAGAACAAATTTCTTAAATACATAACTGAGAACCCTGAAGACGTTACACCTTTTACAAAGGAAGAAGCACTACGGACATTTATTGACTTAGACCTTAACAAAGAACAGTATGGGAAACTTCGACTTTGTTTGAAGGACAAAAGCTGCTCAGTATTTCCTTCTTATCCAACTTTACTCGAAGCGAAGAAGATGTGTTACCCACCAGATTCGAGCATAACCATTACTAACATAAGTGCAAAAGTGAATCTGCAAGACTTGTCAGATCATACTGTGGCACGTATATTACAAATTGGTTCAGTTTATAAAAACGGTTTAAGAAAGTTGAAACTATTCTGTAAATGGGGTTGTGACGGGTCATCAGGGCAGAGTGAATACAAGCAAGTTTTGCCCGAAGAAAGCGATTTTATATCAGATACAAACCTTTTTATTGCTTCACTTGTACCCATTAGACTCATAGATGAGACAACTAATACTGTTGTTTGGAAGAACGAAACCTGCTCATCTGTTAGATATTGCAGACCTATATTGTTAGAGTTTGCCAAAGAAACTCCTGAAAAAACCACGTCTGTTGTGGCTGATATCAACGATCAAAAAAAAACTGTCTCCTTCCCTGATATATAAGAATGGTGAGGTAATCGAAATTACGCATGACCTATTTTTAACCATGATTGATGGTAAAGTGGCACAAGTTTTAACTGAAACTCGTTCGAGCGCTTCTTGTACAGTTTGTGGAGCTACTCCTCGGCAAATGAATAACTTAGAGGCAGTTAGGACACGAGATGTTAACGAAAGTTCATTTCAATACGGACTGTCAACACTACATGCTTGGATTAGGAGTATGGAGATGATCTTACACATTTCCTATAACTTGTCTTTTGAAAAGTGGTCAGCTACTACACCTGAAAATAAAAAAAATCAAAGACGAAAAGAAAAACTGGTTCAAAAGTGGTTTAGGGAAGAAATGGGACTGCTTGTCGATAAACCTCGTCAAGGCACTGGAAATAGTAATGACGGAAACACCGCTCGGACATTTTTTCAGAATTACTCGTGCTCTGCAAACATTACAGGTGTAGACGTAGAATTTATAAAACGAATGTACATAATACTACAAACTATGTCATCTGGTATAGCTATTGATTCAAAAAACTTCGGTGAATACGCATATAGTACAGCCCAACTATACGTAAATAATTATAATTGGTATTATATGCCTTCTTCCATCCATAAAATACTTATTCACGGAGAAAAAATCATTGAGTACTATGCTATTTTACCTATCGGTCAATTGTCCGAAGACGCGCAAGAATCCCGAAATAAGGATTACAAAAAGTTTAGACTGCATCATTCTAGAAAGTATTCAAGAGCGGCTACCAATGAAGACGTGTTCCATACCTTATTGTACACTTCTGATCCATATATATCAAGTTTAAGAAATACCTCAGAAACAATATCGAAAGAACTATTAGATGAAGCCGAGGCCCTTCTTGCTGTCAATGAAAATCTGTAGGAGCTTGCTGAATTGTGTATATAAATTTTTTTTTCTAGTTTGGTACTATGTTCTACCGTTTTATCTAAATTAAACAAGCATATTTTGTATTTTTTTCTTATATAATGCATGTCTTTTTTATTTTATTTTTTTAAATTAATTTATAAACAGAATTTTTAAAATCAAAGTTATTTCATTTAAACCTTAAACATTCAAGTATATGTGTGCAAAATTACAGCTCATTTAGTTTTGAAACAACAGATACGGAGTTTTGAGACGAAACATACGCGATTTTCCCACTGTGCGGCGCGCCGTTTCATACCTACTTATACCGTCGACGCTATTTCCATGCCTACATGTATCCTGTTCATAACATGTAGCATTTAAGGCATGGACTCTTAGAATTATTTTAAATCACTATAAGTATTATGTTTTATTGCTTTTTATGTAATATACATTCTAATTACGATCCATGACTACAACATACTCGAATAGTTGTTCCATAACTTGAGACAGAGACTTGAGACACTCTGTATGTTTTGTCCAATTGTTTTACTGAGTGCTTGAAGATCTGTGCTAATGAATGAACCATCCTGTCATTATAAATTTTGTTTTCATTTACAGGAACAGTTAGGGGAAGGTTTGGCGTTAGAAGCGGAAAAGGCGCTTTGCACATTGCTTTGTTTTAGCACAGACAAGTTTATAAGGATAAAATTTATTGAAGGTTGCCTTGATAATCTTGCGAATCACAGGTAATGGTTTCATATTATGCTATTCTACTATCATCATTTATATTTTTAAATGTTTATAAATAAAAGGTATTAATAGTAGGTAGGATTTATTTTAACATATTAGCTACCTATTGCTAAATTTCTTTTATTTTCCCATTGGGCCTCAAATTCATAATTTGCAAGGACATCGCCTAAGATGGTTTGGCTAATAAGACCACTAAACTTATCACAAAATAAAAGGCCCGTTTTGACAGTTCACGCCCAAGAAGTTTTCTATTTTTTACCGATCGAAATGTTTTGAAGTTTTGTTATCATTTTTCATTGACGGGTACCGCCCACTGGGCTAAGTGCTGTAGCATAACGATTTTTTCATATTGTCCACAGACTATTAATAATCGGTTAAGGAAAAATAAATCGATCAAGATATATTTTTAAGGCCGACTCGTACTTGGCCAGTGTTATTAATTTTAATATTAGTATTTAGACCAACTAATTAATGAATTTCACCGCCTGTGTAGTGATTTTTACTGAAAATTCGAGACGTCAATATTGACAATATGAAAATGAAATAATATATATGTACATATATGGGTGACGATAGCTCAACTAACAAATTTGGCTCATCATCTTAAGAAAATAATTGACTGAAGATCCATTTTCTTGATATTTTTGTGATTGAGTGAATGTTATTGTAACAAAAATATTAAATGATAGAAAATGACCTTTCGTAACATTGTATCATTTCAAATTACCTACAATATCACAGTTTAGGTAAATTTTTCAAATCAGAACTTTAATCCAATGCACTTTACAATACATATTCAAATCGATTATATACTCATGCAAACTTGAATCGATTTATCGTGAGTATCGAGTACCGAGTCGTATGGTTCATCATTAATTACACCGGTAAGACCAAATGTCAAAACGGGTCTCTTATTTTGTGACAACTATAATGATGGTGATGTCACTGTAAGAGAAAGAAAATGAAAATCAAAACAAGTCTTGCTAGATTTCATACAACATTGTACCTATCTACTAAGTAATATTTAATTCCAACAAAAGACTTAGACGCATTCTTATCATTTGCCTAGAAGTAAAGTTTGCACTTTTGAAAAAAGAAGTATGTTTGTGTTTTAGCGACAAGCTTTTATTTATATCAATATAAAATTTCTAATTTAATAAAATGGTGGGTTTGAATGCATTCAAAATTTCCATTTTCTTCGTTTTAGAGCATTTAAATAAAAGCTTGTATTTAATTTTTTTTAAATTTTATTTGTATTTACCATCAACTACTAGCACATTTTCTTCTTTCTGTGTGGTGACGGAGTAAGAATACAATTTACCACTCACTATCTTGCCCGTGGATGTCGTAAAAGACGACTAAGAGATATCCGTATAAGATATCTGTCCGACCACCATGGTATAGTAAGGTCAATTTTCCTCCTGTTGTGGAGGAGGCTCGAGTTCAACAGTGGGACGTATATGAGCTGAAATGATGATGAATGACTAGCCCATTGTTGGTCTGGGACGAGGTCGCCTTCTGCGAGGCAGTAGTCTCGCTGAAGGTGGCGGCGGGGCGCGCGCGCGAGGAACGTCTCCTTGATGACGCGAGCCGCCGCCGGCGACTGGGGCGGCGTAGGCGCGATTATCTGCGCCTTATGCCGCCCTATCCGAGGCCGCGGGTGACGTGACCAGGGAATTAGTCCGTCACCCGTCGAGAGGCCGACCGCGTGAGGAAAGACCGACGTCTTCCCCGATGGGGGGAAGTTCGGTTGTTCGGGTGGGTTGCGGGTGTGCGTGCTTACGCCCCTCTGTCGCCCCGGATGGAGTGGTGCGATAAGTGCGCCGACTGCAACCCACCACAAAAAAAAGCCCATTGTTGGTACGTTTTGTTGGTACTAATACGAGCCCATTGATGCCAAATTATGATAATTATATTATAATCCCTTTTATTTTTACGTTGGTATGTAAACGAAAATATCATGTATAAATTTGTTTTAGATCTGTTGCAGTTTCGCTTCGATTATTACCCAAATTGTTCTCTTCGTTCCAACAATTGCGTGGCATGGATATGCATCAGGTATGTTTTATAAAATTGGACTTGTATCTCGGTGAGGGTAATAGAAAGCTGGAAAGCTATTTTCTTGTCGAGCGAAAATGATTTATTATGTGTAAAAATTGTGGGCATTTTTCAGTAGCGTACTTGCGTTAGAGGGAACCTGCCCTGTATCAAAATATGTTCAAGGACCCAAAGGAACGGTTTTTTAAAAAATAAGAAAAAAAGGAGTTATTGTGGATTTTTAAATAAAATGTTTGCCTAGGGCAGTTACTCTCAAAAATGTTATTAATTATTATAACATTTTAGGAATTTTTGCTTGCATATAGATGATTCGGGGGCCGTACATTCTATGGGCACGGTCTGGCATATTTACATATTGAAAATTCTACATAATCTATAGTTATCTAGCCCACCGGTGACCATGAATCCTGTTAAAGTGTTCGAAACGTCGGGCAATCATGAATCAAATACAAAGGCGATAAAAGCCGTAGTTTTATTTACAATGTGTAATACTCGCGCAAACATCAGAAATTATTATATATATATAATTAGAAAACCCGTACGAATACTATTACAAATAATACTCGTGTAAGATTTACAATGAAGTAGTGGCTGTGGTGTTTCCCGAGCGCTTTTTTCATGGTAGGCAGCGGCGTGGCTATGGAATTGCTAAGATCCATGGGCGGCAGGATCATTTACCATAGCGTCCAGCTTATTTTCTTTGCCACCATAGACAATAAAAATATTTTGCCAATAAAAGATAAATCTTTTATTGGCAAAATATTTTAATAATAAATTATTATTAACCTTCATAACTAAATTACCGAATAAATATGTTTTTGTACTTTATTAATTTATATTGTGATCGCCTTTCTACTTGATAATAATTCTTAGCATAATATATTACTACATTTATTTGGGTAAGGTTTGGCTAGAGAATGACAAAAGTATTTGCCTTAGGTTGTTATGTGGGCTGAACGCGAGCGCGGCATGATGCGTCTATTCCTTGAGGACCTGCGCCACTACACCTCGAGTGGCCGTGCCGCCGCCGATCAACACTACGCGCACATAACGGAGCTCACAGTGCGCCTGCACTTTCTCACAGCCATCTTCTCACCTGTCGGCTCGCCGCCACACTTCAGGTGCGTCATCTGACTACTTATTCAGCCTTTATCTTTGTTCATTTGTTTTTGTGTTTACGCCCACTATAAGACATGAGGAGGAGGAGGTTAGCTTGTATTATTGAAGAGTCTCACCCATGAACTATTTTCGAAGGATATTCATTACACTATTAGAAACAAAAACCGCACTTTGAGAGTGCGAATTATTTCATTTAACCAAAAAAATTATAGCATATAATATACGGTTTTGTCGCAAAAAAAAACAACGATTACTAGGTCGTAAAAAACGATTACTAGTCGAAGTAAGACTTGGGCCAAGTCAATCTAATCCACCTAATCCACCATCTGGACAACAATTATATTCCCAAAGAGAGGGGACGTCAGGCAGGCGACCCATCATACTATTGTCGACGTAAGGGCGGTGCCATAACCCACCGGATTCCCACCCCTTGGCTATTGGGCCGACCACTAGTACCGAGTTCCTTGTCCTTGGGGCCAGTCCGGCGGGATACTCATATGTTATTATTGATGAAAATTATCTATTTATTTTTGTGTAGGCTGACGGTGGAGCAGGTGGAGGAGCTGTGGCAGTGCTTGGTGGTTCGCGGCAGTAGTGAGTGCGCGGACTGCCTCTACTCGTGGTTGCTTTCGCACACCAAGTCCCCCGACCAGCACGCGCTAGGTCTCGACGCGTTACGGTTCCTATATGTCGAGAAGATGCCCACTTTAGACCCTGAGGTATTTATTATCTATACCATATTCATCATCATCATCATCATCTCAGCCCACATACGTCCCACTGTTGGGCTCGGGCCTCCTTCATAATGGAAGGGTAATTGACCTACTATACCACGCTGGTCAGACGTGTTGGTATAGGGTTTTATTTCAAGTTTTCCTTCTCTCGCATAGATGTTATATGCGTTTTATATCCCTTAGTCGTCTCGTACGATCACCCACGGGTAAGATATACCATATTATTAGCGAATAAATGTATTAAACTATATAGCCTTATTCTGTAATTTCAACTTATACACGTACTTTCTGTGATTTATAATCAGTAATCATAATCAATTAATTCACATCTTAACCAAAATTCATCCACTTTTCATTCCCTCGAGGCCTCATGTAAAGGGGAACCTTATACGGGTATAGTGCCGCAGTTAGTCGCCTATTTGTTCTCCTACATGTCCTTTCAATCAATTTCAATTCGTTTCGCCTAGTTTTCTTTTTAATTGTAATGCAAGCTTTTGGCTATCAATAAAACAGATTCGGCGGCGAAGAAAATTGAATGGATACTTTTTTCGAGGTGTTATTCCCGCAGCGCCGAGGGTTAGGTAACTTGTTTTATGAAATATAGATTGTGTGTATGTTCACGTTACTTTTTATTCATTGCAGACGATTAGCATTATGGGCCTTAGTCTGTATCAACAACTGTGCAATTTGGCACGTATGGCGCTCGGCACGGGAGACTCACGGGATACCGCCCATCCGCACACACGAGCCATGGACCATCTTTGGAAGATAGCTCTTCGGGCTAATAGTACAGGTACTTTAAATTACTTCTTTATTATAGTGAATTATGCTAGCTCAACAATTCTACTTTTCATCATGTCAATTTTTACACATAAAGTCTGTTTGCTACTTCATACGATATTTGTTAATTAATTACGAAGTTGTAACTAAAACTATGGATTTTATCGCGTTTGTATTTGGTTTTTGGTTGCCCGATGTTTCGAACACTTTACAGCGTTCATGGTCACGGGCGGATTGATGGTCAGTCCGCCTGTGACCACGAACGCTGTTTTATTTACAATGTGTAATACTCGCGTAAATATCAGAAATTGTTAATCATGAAATGTTTCGTTTTAATTTTGTTTTTATTACGCTGACGTTTCGAATATTATTCAGCATTGAAACGTTAAATTTGATTTGACGTAATATTCACGATATATTCACGTATACGAAAAAACGCTTAGCCAAAACGTAGACTCTATTTTAAACATGCTTTTAACGATAATATAATTAACACTTATTAATTTGTTTGTTGAAGACGTATCGATGGGCGCAATACAGTATTTGAACAGTTACTATATGGGCCAGCAACTCCAACAGGAAGACGATTTTGTTGCCAAATGTATGTTCCATCTATCCTCGGCCGCAGAAAGGTTAATAACAAAAAAACAGGATGGAGAGAGTTCCAAAATGTCGCAAATGGCTTGCGATCAGGAGATCAAGGAGGGCGAAAGAACTGTTGATAAACAGAACATATATGAACATATGACAGAAGAAGCTGCATTACAATGTATTCAGAGGGCTCTACTATTATTGAAGACCCATCTTGATACTTTCAAAAGGAGGTTAGTATTTTTATTTTTATGTAAATTACAATGGTACCTTTTTATCTGCGCCTAATGTTACCCTAGCCAAGACTGCACATTGATACGAGGAAGGTTGCCACCCGTATAATAGTACTCTTTCGACATTCAGGCGCCTTTACATGGAGAGGATGTGGGCAGCAGAGGAACAGTTGAACTTATGTGGGCTGAGATGATGACTTCAGCCCACATAAGTTCCACTGTTGGGCTTGAACCTCCTCCACAATAGGAGGGAAATCAACCTACAATGCCATGCTGGTCAGATGTGTGGATATAGTATTTATTTTTCAAGTATATATTTTCTTTTGAGTTTACCTTTTCTTACATAAATGTTATATGCATAGCATATGCCTTAGTCATATTTTACTACACCCACGGGTAAGATAAAGGGTGATGAATTGTATTCTCACTCCTTCAACATATGGAAGAATGATTAAGAACAAACAGACATAATTGAGGCAGATTTATTTGAACAAATGTTTCATATTTTCAGGTACGCATACCATCTCCGTCGATGGGCATTAGCGGAATCAGGGGCATGGGAGGGATGTTCAGCAGGTGCGGGCGGAGGTACTGTTCGAATAACCTTACAGCCCGCGGGGGCAGGGCCACGGGCGACACTCGCATTACACCATTCTGATTTAGTGGCTCATCTTCGAGCTCATGTTCACGTTTGGTGGGAAAAACAGATACAAGGTGAAGAAGGAGTAACTGCTTTATCAACAGACGGCCCACTGCGTATGATAACGCAGGGGCAGGAATTAACTATAGATTATGATGAAAGGACCTTGTACGATATGGGTTTTAAAGACAATCAGGTAAGCTTAATATATTCACATTTACTATATTAATTCTGTAATTATTTTTAGTCGAGAAGATATTTAAAAGTAACACGTCGATTATTGGGTCAATTTGGATCCCTTCAACGACGAGATCTGTACCTTACAAGGGGTTCTTTGGACGATATCGCTTAGGTTATGGTCATCGGGTTGAGGATTGCCAGCGCTCTCCTGTAGTCCGGGGCAATTGTAATATACATCTGCGTCCAACAACCGTTCAAACTATACAAAAAAAAATTAAATCTTATTTAATTCCTTGTCTAGTAGCTGAAGAATACAATATGTCACCACACCTTACTTTCCCATGGTATTCGTAAAAACCGGCTGATGTATCACTAGGAGAAAGTATAACAGCACTCACCTGGACACTTAAAAACGTTAATTTCTATCCTCAATCCGCCTGATAAGCGAAGATAAATGGTATACCTCACACACCGTTGGGCAGAGGCCTTGGAGGGCAAGGGTGAGGCGCTGGCGTTCAGCCTAGATATCGCAAAGGCGTTCGATAGGGTCTGGCACAGGGCACTTCTATCGAAGCTACCATCATACGGAATCCCCGAGGGACTCTGTAATTGGATCGCCAGCTTTTTGGATGGTCGGAGTATAAAAGTCGTCGTAGATGGCTCCTGCTCCGATACCATGACCATTAATGCTGGTGTACCACAAGGCTCGGTGCTCTCCCCGACGTTGTTTATCTTGCATATCAATGACATGCTCTCTATCGAGAGTATACGTTGCTATGCGGATGACAGTACGGGTGATGAGTGGTACACTGAGCAACGGAATATCCCTCGGAGTACTGAGGAAAGAAGGGTTCAACTTGTGTCTGAAGTCGAGCGCTCTCTGGGGCGGGCCTTGGAATGGGGTGAACGGAACCTAGTCCAGTTCAACCCCTCAAAGACACAAGTTTGCGCGTTCACTGCAAAGAAGGACCCGTTTGTCATGGCGCCACAGTTCCAAGGAGTAACTCTCCCAATTTCTGAGAGTATTGGGATTCTCGGCGTCAAAATATCGAGCAAAGTCCAGTTTGGGAGTCATTTGGAGGACAAAGCCAAATTGGCAAGCAAAAAGTTGGGCGTCCTGAACAGAGCCAGACGGTACTTCATACCGAGACAGCGTCTTGTGCTATACAAAGCACAAGTTCGTCCTCATGTGGAGTACTGCTCACATCTCTGGGCAGGTGCGCCCAAATATCAGCTAGACCCACTTGACTCCCTGCAAAGACGAGCTGTTCGAATCGTCGGGGATCCCAATCTTACGGACAGATTGGAGTCGCTGGAGCAGCGGAGAGACTTTGGGTCACTCTGTGTACTCTACCGACTCTTTCACGGGGAGTGCTCCGAGGAACTGTTTGACTTGGTACCACCGTCACCATTCTACCAACGTACCACTCGACATCGTAGCAGGGTTCATCCTTTTCACCTGGAAACGTTATTGGTCTTCAACTGTATGTTTCCAGCGATCATTTCTCCCACGTACGTGCAAGCTCTGGAATGAACTACCTGCTGCTGTGTTTCCCGAGCGCTATGTCCTTCTTTAAACGAGGTTTAAGAAGAGTATTTCCTTCACGGTAGGCAGCGGCCTGGCTGTGCCCCTGGTATTGCAAAGGTCCATGTGCAGCAGTTTCACTTACCAACAGGTGTGCTGCTTGCTCGTTTGCCACCGATGGCAATAAAAAAAAAAATCTTTTAAGGAGGTCTATGTCCAATAGCAGATCTAAAGAGGCTGATTATAGAATCAATAAAGATGGCTTTATCCCAACATAATTAAACAACAACGTTGTTAGAAGTTCTATTTAAGTGAGTCATGATTTTTTTCCAGTTGGTATTCGTATCAGTAGGCGTGGCTGGGCGTGGTGCGTGGGCGGAGTGGCCGTCAGCCCAACCGGCTCCTGCCCGCACAAGACTACCTACACTTCTTTTATTAGACCCTACGTATTTTCATCACCTCTTCACTCTCATGCAAGCTCTTGGACAAATGAAAGAGCCAGGAGCTAATGGGGTACGCGTGTTTAATTTTTTCAGGTCATGTATATACTATGTTTCTGTTCGTGTTATGAAGGTCGAAGAATATAATTTCCACCACCACCACCACTTTCTATTCCTGCAAGTGTTGTAAAAGAGGATTAGTACACATAAGCAGACAATATTATTGCACAAACAAGTTAGGTTATGGATGTGGCTTATGTCCGCAATTTCGATTGCCCGAAATAGTACTACACTGCAGTATCAAATAAATAACTGCAGTATCCATAAATATTTTAATTATAAGAATGTGTACATGTTTTTTCAAGACAACAAAATCTTTGTGCCGCGGGGATATTGCAAATACACAATTAGTGGACACAGATTACACCTAGACTCCGAGCATCGATTTGTGAATCTCAAACACAGTTGTCCTGCTTAGGGATTGAACCCACGACATTCATCACCAGAGATCGATGCCTTAAACTACTACGTCATCTGTCCATCAGTTGAAAACATTGTCCACAAGTAATATTAGATTACGGAGTAAGAATACAATTCAACATTTCCTATCTTGTTTCTGAGTGTCGTAAAAGATGTCTTGCGTCTTGTTATGCGTATAACATAATATGCAACAGACGGTGGGCTCGAAGTAAAACCCTAAACCAATTTGTCTGATAAGCGCGGTATATTAGGGCAATTTCTCGCCCGTTGTGTAAGAGTTTTGGGTTTGGGACTGGGACCTACATATGTGAGCTGAGTTGATAAGATGAATAGTACTAAGATTACGAATTGATTTCTTACAGGAGCCAGTAGCACATACCAAAGCACAACTTTTATCTCGACGTGTATGGGATATATTACAAGCGGTACCACTCAATCCTACTTTACTTGAAGCATTCCAAAATCCAATTGAAATCAAACTACCAGAATTACTTGACCCCACCAGTCCGCAGAAGCTTATGTATTCCCTACATATTATCGACAAGCTAAGCTCAAGTAATACCGGTGCACCTAATGTGAAGGAACCGCCTACTAATACCGAAAAGAGTGAAGAAGAAAAATCTTCTATTGAGAGTTGGAATGAGCTATTTATAAAAAAGGGCGGTCTGAGGTTGCTATATGATATCATGATGTCAGGTAATTATTTATTTTAATATTGATCTGCATCCTTTAAGTTTCTATGGTAGTCATAAAAATCGGCTAAGGGAGTACTGTCTAGGGACAGCAGTCAAAGGGCTCCGTTTTAGTGCGGACAAATGCCTTTCTGTAGTCTATCCGAATATCGGGCTGTTCTCCTCTACAGGTCACAATTTTTAATTGGTTCTCGTTAAAATTTGACATTTCGAAAATTATATGGATATTTTTCAATTACGCTTATGGATTTTTTTCAAAATCTCCAAAACGTATAGAGTTATAATATATTATAAAGGTTATATATATATATATATATATATATATATTATATATAATTATATATTATATAAAGGTTATTATATATTATAAAGGTTGAAAATATACAAAAAAAAAACTATTTATGCATTTCAGAAATACAAAACGAATCACCTCTTCCTTGCTTTAAACCAGATGTCGAAGAGACGATAAAGGGACGTAAGCAGATAACACCAATATAACAAAAACTAAACTCCCAATAAAACTCTATGCCAATTCGTTAAGACGGCTTGATTTCTTTCTTATTATGGGCGACACGTGTATAAGCTAAGAAGAAGGACTCCTATTAATAATATAATGTGTATGATACAGGTGTCTTACAAAGAAATGACGACAGTGAGTGGCGACAGGATTGCCTGGCGTTATTACTGCAGCTATTATGTCGAATCGGCACCTTGCCTTCCTCTGATCCGGCGCTGACGCCCAAATTGCATCCTGTATGTATAAACAAGAAAATTTTATTCTAAATGTATGTGAAACAGAATTATCAGTAATTTTGTCTACAATAAATTAGCGTCTTTAAAGATAATATTCAGTCTTTGATCCATATCTGTACAAATAAAATTGAAGTGGCTGTTTGTGATATCACAATAGTAGGATTTTTCATGCTCACGCGGTTATTGGCACGATATGATTAAAAACCAGTTTAAATATTTTTTGTGAGTTGGTTTCGGGTAGACTTCAGGCTAGGCTGATTTTGATAATAGTTTACTACCAGGTAGCTGTGTATATTAGGACTAGCTTAGGCTATTTTTCTCTCAGATAAACCCTATAAAATATTTGCTCCGTTTGGGAATCGACACTGCTCAGCTTTTATTTATGGGCAACGTTATGTATTTATAGACTATAACAGTAACCTAAACTTGATTGGGCTCCGACTCACCTAATAAAAACTGACAAACATACCTCTTGACTGTCTTAAAACGGAGATTACCTAGTCTCTGTGGTCAAAGAGGAGAAAATATTCGCCGAAGCGAAGACTCACGATGGGGCCTGACAGAATTTTCATGTTGGTTTATCTTTTTCAGAGCCCACTCAATATTCGCTCGCGATTCATAATAGGGTCTCTCCCTATACTTAGGGAATTCCTGATCCTGTGACGTTTCTCGATATACATTTATCTGATACAATAATTTTTAAACGCGTAGTTTCTGAATTAGTACATTTAAATAAACTTACTCGTCAGCTTTATACTTGTAATGCAGATAAATCAAGAAGTTTTCTAAAGTTACTTTCTTTTCTTTAATTGACATAAACAGTATACAGTTTTATTTGTTTCACAGTCACTACTTTCGTTAATGAGCGTGGAAGAAACGACGGAGCGATTGATATCAATACTGTGCGAGGCTGCTACATTGAAAGAACCCACCACTTACAAGACTGGATTTTGGGGCCGAGCGCAGGTACGTGGAATTATTAGTAGACTACGTTTAAATATGTGATGGTGGGACCTTTATCTCTCACTTGGTCATGCAAGTCGTCAAACTCGCCTGATGCTTTATCAGAAGATTGGTCAATTACA
This sequence comes from Lymantria dispar, assembly GCA_032191425.1. NCBI lineage: Eukaryota > Metazoa > Arthropoda > Insecta > Lepidoptera > Erebidae > Lymantria > Lymantria dispar. Next base: position 17,275,884 of record CM063459.1, read on the forward strand.
CTCCTAGGAAGTTTACCTTTACCATCGAGGTCATAGGCCCATATGTCGCCCTGCACGGATCGGACGGGATGTGTCCAGATCATAGCCGACACCACTGAAGTCAAGGAACTCTGCACCGGTGGCCTACCCAACGACGAAGGCGACGTGCTATCGGCTGGGTTATGGGGCCGCGCGCCGCTCCTCTGTCGCCCCGGACCGAGCCGGGCGGCGGGAGAGCTGACCGTAGCTCACCCCAAAAAAAAAAAGAAAAAAAGGTCATAACCGCCCAAAAAAACCTTATCGATAGGTGGAGGATGTGGTAGGGAGATAACATCACATCCGTTATGCTGTCTGAAATAAATTGGCCTTAATGGTGATGGAGGCTTGAGAGATGGAGGAAAGTTATAAAATTTTATATATATAGGTGGTGCAACACGCAATGCGCATGTGCGTTTGGTGGGCCCGCGGGGGTGGCGACGCAGTATCGCTCGCCTGGTCATTAAGACGAGCCGCACCGCGACTACTCCTCGACGATGCTGACCCTGCCGTATGTAATATAATAAATGATTAACTAATATTATAAATGTGAAATAATAGAAATGATTTTCCGTGTGGTGACGGAGTAAGAATACAAATTACCAACCTCTATCTTGCCCGTGGATGTCGTAAAAAACGATTAAGGGATTACATATGCATATAACATTTATGCAAGAGAAGGAAAACTCGAAATGAAACCCTATACCAACGTCTGACCAGCATGGTATAGTGGATCAAGTTCTCTACCATTGTGGAGGAGGCCCGGGCCTAACAGTGGGACGTATGTGGTTTGCGATGATGATGATGAATAGAAATGAGCCGTCCCCGTGTGACGGGGTAACAATACTATTCATTTCCTTTTTCTTTCCCGTGGGTGATAGTAAAAAACGACTCATAAACACAAAAAGATAACATCATTGATGAGAACAAAAATCCGAAATAAGATCTTAATATCAGCCCGTGTACATCAATTTCGCTTCCAAAGTGAAGTAGGTTTTAGCCTAACAATAGGAGGTATATGAACTGAGAGTATAATGAGAAATGAGCGAAATTTAGGTTGGGGATAACGGGACTGACATCCTGGAAATGAGACTGTTCCGTCTAAAACGAAATGCGGTTACGTTAAGTAAACATGTGACGACTCTCCGTGTGGTGATGGAGTAAGAATACAATTCACCAATTACTATCTTGCCCGTGGATGTCGTAAAAGACGACTAAAGGATATAATAAGCATATAACATCTGTTCAAGAGAAGAAAAACTCGAAACAAAGTCATATTCCAACACGTTTGACCAGCGTGGAATAGCAGGTCAATTCCCCCTCCCGTTATGGAGGTGGTCTGAGTCCAACAGTGGGACATATATAGGCTGAGATAAAGTAAATATGTTGTATGTGTATTGTGTATAGGTACGTCGTGAGGCGGGCAGCGCTTTGTATCGGTTGTGCGCTGGTGGCGAGGTGGCAGTACTAGCACCGCTTTTGCAGCTGCTGCTAGAACACCTACCGCGTGCGGCCGACATGCGCCCGCATCATCACCAACACCATCATCATCATCTACACGTGTGTATACATTCTAAAATAATGCACGCGTAGTAATATTTTTTATTGTAAACGGTGGCAAACGAGCAAGCAGTACACCAGATGGTAACTGTTACTGCCGCTCATGGACCTTTGCAAGGCCGCTGCCTACCGTGAAGAGTGGGGTTAAAGTGAAGGGAGTGTGAATGCGTGCAATGGGGTTTAGTAAAACTAAAGACATCACTAAAATCCACCACACGCAAATACCCTTAGAAACTTGGGCTCCCGGCTTTCTCGCTCACCGAATGAAGCGCAGTAACAAATTGCTACTACTCGGTCGATTTTTTGCGAGAGTGTGGTACTACCCCGGACGAACCGACCCGCGGCTGTAGGCAGAGAACTATCGACAGTATGTGCTACCACTATAGTAAAGATACCTAATTTATTTTTAGGCTAATTTTATAGAATTTAAGCATTTTGAGAATATGTATCGTCGTTACGAATAATATCCAAATTCGGATAAATGATTTAGATTTGTTTGTTTTTCTGAAGCCCGAAATCTCAGATTGTTATATGTTGGTATACGATTATTTTGTGAGGTTTTTACAATTAATCTTGGAATTGTGCTCGGGGAGCTTAAAAAAGTTATTTGGGCAGAGTCGTAAATAGAGTGTTATTCGCGACGGTTAAGCACAAGGTGGATATCGCAGAGGCTTAGAAATGAACAAACTATGAAACCGGATCATAAACTCTTGCCGGGCGCGATATCGCAGAGGTTTAGAAATGAACAAACTATGAAACCGGATCATAAACTCTTACCGGGCGCATACGAGGCGGTAAGAAGGGGTTGTTTCGTTACTGGATCTACATACTAACCTTGGACGTAGTTAAAACTATTCATATTTTTTATATGCGTGTGTCTTTATTGTGGCGACGGAATAAGAATACAATTGTCGACATCTCTTATTTGTCCTTATGAGCCGTGACACTGGAATAAGGGTTACATCAGTAGGGCAGCTGCTCTATCCTACGAAAAACTCGCGATTACCAACCCGCCTCCCATGCATGGTGATTATGGCATTAGCTTCCCATTTATGGTGCAGGTCTAGCAGTGGACGGTGGCAGGCCATGTCTTGATTGCCCAAGAGATGTAAAAATATATCTATTCTTTTACTTCTTTATGAAGTTGCTATCATTCTCTTCATCAACACTATGATGAGCTTGAATTTGTATGTATTCACAAATTTTTTTTAGGCTGTCCATCATCACGCTGAAGAAGGGAAGGAGCCCTACGGACCAGCCTGTCGTGATTACTTCTGGCTTGTGTGTAGATTGATTGACGGCCTACCGGAAGACTTCTTCAAAGGTTAGTGATGTTACACTTAAAACTAAATAAGTTTGAATGTTCAATTACACTGATTTCTGACGTTTATAGGCATTTTATACATAAGATATAAAATTGCCTGCTGATCATCGCTTGCTGGTCATCGTTTTTAATTTTTGTTATTTTATTGCTTTTTATTACTGTGTGTGATGGTGTCTACAAATATTACCAACCCTTAAATTGCACAAGGGTGTCGTAATAGACCACTAAGAGCTTAATATAGACCTGGACCAAGTCTTATCTCTCGAACCTTCTCTACAATGAGAGAAAAATAGACCTACTATACCACGCTGGTTTTATTTCGAGTTATCCTGCTTTTACATAGATGTTATATGCATATTTAATCCCTTAGTCGTCTTTTACGACATCCACAAGCAAGAGAGAGGATGGTGAATTGTATTCTTAATCCATCACTACAGAAAAAAATAGATTTTTAAACCACGCATATTAGTGTAGAACGGTCTGATCGCGCTGCACCTGGTTGTTTGTCGTCTATCCATCCATCTATTAGTCTATAGATAAATGTCCATTGCTGTCCGCTGTTGCCCATTTTCTTGGAGATCCATCAGCCAGTTTTTACAACTCCTAAAGTTAAGAGCCGATGATATGTGGTATTCTTACCCTGCTACCACTATTACATAACTATAAAAATAATCATTCATCTCGAATACAGAGGGTGCAACGTCGGAAGACAGTGGTGCGCCAGATCTTAACGAGCTATGTGAGCAGATACGTTCATCATTAGAAAAGCGAGAGATATTAGAAAGACGCGTGGAACCTTGTACACCTGACGACGGCCTATACGGGCAGCTGAGTTTATTGACACATTTGCTCAAACATCCGCTACGGTTCAAGATGTCTGAGCAAGGGACTAGGACTTTAGAAATGGTAAGTTGCACATTATTATTATATTCTGTGTAGTGATAGAATAAGAATACTCTCATCATCATCATTTTGCTCTTTTCCCAATTACTTGGGGTCGACGCAATATGTCATCTGTTTTGACATATTGCAAAAAGTTTCGGCAATGACTTTTATGACCGGCCGCCTGCCTGACGTCAACCCTCCTTGGGAATGTAATCGTTGACCCAAATGGTACCAGATGGAGTTGGTCAGGGTCAATCTAGAGCTCTTAGTCGTCTTTTACGACACCCACGAGCAAAGCAAGGGTTGGTAGTAGTAGTGGGTCGTCGACGATTTTACAGTCGACGTAACGAGACCGTTTATCGTCGATGGTAAACTAGTTGAATAAACAGTCTAATTTTCGACTAGTTTACGTCGTAGACGCTTAGACAAGACGAGAGGTTTAGTTTATATTATGACGTACGTTGATCGTCCATTGGTAAAGGACAACGAAACTTCAACGAATTTTATTAGACAACAGTTTAATTGTACAATATACATTGACGCTTCAATATGTAATGATAGTCCCATCACATGATAGCAGAGTTCAATGAATTGCAATCAATCTATCTATGCGTTATGATTTCGGCTCGACTCGCGCCTACGGGCGGTGAGGTTTGTGGGGCGGGTAAAAAGCGTAGCGAGCCGTGCGAGCGCGCGCGCATCTCGTCTTCCAAGTTCGGGCCGATTCGGGCGCTTTCGAATAGTCGCAAGTCGTCGCGTTTGTGTCATTCGTTGATACGACGACCGTTTCGCGAAGCCGTTCATACGTAAACATGTTTATCAGTCAACTATAAACTGGTTTATTAGTTCACGGCAAAGAAACAGTTGAAAAAAACTGTTCGTTTATTCAACGACCACCACTAGTTGGTAGTATTCGAAGCCGCTACCACACAGCACAGAATACTCTATTCTCTCTAATATTCACATCTCCCTATCTTACTCATAGATGTCGTAAGAGACGATTTAGGGATATCTCATAATCGTCTCTTACGACACTTCTATATAGTAAGCATATAACATCTATGTAAGACAAAGAAAACTCGAAACAAAACCTTACACCATTGGTATATTAAGATCAAATTTCCTCCTGTTGTGAAGGAGGCTTGAGCCCAGTTGTGGGCGTGTATGAACCGAGATGGCGTGATTATGTAATGATAGTGTTTGAAGAGCATGCTATTGAGAATCGATATAGGTTCGTCTATGGTGAATGTGGTCTCTATCATCTAAGGTTATATAGGTCCCACTGTTGCGCCAGCTTCATAATGGGAGATAAATTAAGTTACTATACCACACTGGTCATATGTGTTTGATATTAATTTAAATTTTCTTTTGCAAGTTAACTGCATACTATAGTTTTCTTTTATTACACTCACATGTAAGAAAGGGTGTGATGAATTTTATTCTTACTTAGTCAACATACGGAAACGTTTACTTAATAAAAAAATTAAAGCCAGATTTTCGATAAAAAGAATGCCGCCTAGTGGTAACAGGCTAAGAATATAATACGTCCTCACTCTTTATTTCTTTCCTGAGAGCCATGAAAATTGGTTACTGGATCACCAAGAACGTGAATTGCGATCGCCAACTTGTCCCCATTAAATATCGTTAAACTTTTGGAATACAATATCGTAACCGAAATAAAACTGAGTAAAATTTTAATCAATAATTATATATTGTTTGTTTGCACAGGTTTTCAATTTTCTATTCGACGTACCTAATCCGGACAACAGAAACTTACCGAAGTGCAAGTCGCAGAAATCTCGAGCGGCAGCGTACGATCTCTTGGTGGAATTGGTTAGAGGCACACCGGATAACTACATGGTACTGCATAATAAATTAATGGCGCATCACAAACCCGGTGAGTTTATATAGCGTCCGTCTTAGCTTTTTTAGTTCATATATTGTCCACGATCCATCTACGATAGGATGGACTTTGTTGTCTTTGCCTGTTAAATCAGGTTAGCCTCAGCGCCAGAACTGATGTTAAACGGTTAACGCCCTTTAGTTTTTCTCATGATACTCTCGAAAAAGAAATGGATGTTGCCATATAGCATGGCTTATTGGCAGGCAGGTTAACAGTTCCTTCTTTATATTTCTTTCTTCTAAAAATGTATCAAAAAGCAAGCAGAATATAATTATGATAATTAATCTGTAAAAAGTTTTTATAATTTTCTGATATCATAAAAGATAATAAACGAGAAAAGCAGTGCGTTTAGCACGAGTATTTTCATCTAAGTATTCGTAATTTTATAGAGACCAATTCGTGAATAGATTTAGAGCAGTGCTCTTATTGTCCCATAGAGGTGCTGCTCCAAATTCCATACAAATTGGTCTCGATAACGATACGAATACTTTGACACAAGTATTCGTGCTTAGTCTACAGAACAAAACAAAACTCTGAAATCTTGGAGCTGTTTATGTTGGTCACCCCAGGTATATCGTTGGTTTATTAAAAACAATGTTTTACACTTGGTGCCTAACGCTGATATGTAATCGGCAAATATCTCTTCATTATGCTAAAACAAATAGTGTAAATACTAATGAAAATACAGACCGTTTACTACCAGGACCGAAATCTTCGTATCCTTGGGACTATTGGCCGGCCGAGGAATCTCGTTCGGAGTGCGGTTACGTCGGTCTGACGAACCTCGGTGCGACGTGTTACATGGCGTCGTGTATGCAGCATCTGTATATGATGCCGCAAGCACGACAGGCTTTACTACATGCGGACCCAGCTGCAAGCAGGCATGCGGCCACATTGCATGAGATGCAAAGGATGTTCGCTTATCTTATGGTGAGTTTACATAGTTCAAAACCATACTTACATAATGAAGAATAACAAATTTTTGGTATCTATGGGATTATATATTATTAGATATTATTATACTCTAGTATTAAAACTATTTTTAAATTACTGTTATGGATGTTGTGAACTATCCGAAAAGTCGTGAAATCAACAATTTAAAACGCCATAAAATCGGTTAAAATAGTTTTTACGAGTATGAGCAAACTATGCTGGTTTTATCTTGTTTTAAACTTATTTGAATCCTGATCGACTAAAGTGTTGTTAGGTTTTTAATTTTAATAGAAAGTCATAGTTCTGGAACCGCTCAGGATACCTCAATAGGTTCCAACCTAGTATTTGTATATGACGTGTAATGGGTGGATTCCCCGCTCTATTTTCATTATCTCCCATAAACTCATTTCTCCAATCAACTTCAATCAGGCATTGTAGTATATGTATATGTGTATGAACATTAAAAAAATCTTATGTCATCACTCGCTATCAATCTTATAACATCTAAGGGAACGTACCCATACTACGTGAACCGTTTTTATGGAGCCTCGGCCTTAAAATACTACGGTTAGTCACAGGGGTGTGGGGGGTGTCTCAGGTTTTTGTCACGTAGTCGATTTTACTGAGAAAAATCTCGTATTTTTTACCTTTATTCGAATAATTTTTCGTAATATATAATTCACTAATAATTTAACTATGCATGCGGTCTTATGCAATAAAGACGAGTATGACCCAAATATTTTTTTTTACTTTTTGCCTGAGAGTTGATTAAAAATCATAATTATGAATGATTACGTGCAAACTAAAGGGGGAGGGAGGGTCTTGGCATATACTACGAATGGTCACCGAGGGGAGGCAGGGGTCGAAAAATCTAAAAAAAATAGTTCACGTAGTATGGGTATGTTCTCTAAGTTCAATTTAGCCGTTTTTATAACATTTTTAATGTTTATAGGAAAGCGAACGCAAGGCGTATAACCCGCGAAGCTTCTGTAAAGTGTACCAAATGGATCACCAACCACTAAATACGGGTGAACAGAAGGACATGGCGGAGTTTTTCATAGACCTCGTGTCGAAACTGGAAGAAATGACTCCGGAACTAAAAAAACTCGTTAAGACATTATTCTGTGGTACACTAAGTAACAACGTTGTTTCTCTGGTAAGCATTGTTCATCATCATCATCATCATTTCAGCCTATCGCCGTCCACTGCTGGACGTAGGCCTCCCTCATGTTGCGCCACAATGAGCGGTCCTATGCCGCCTGCATCCAACGACGCCCAGCTACTTTCACTAGGTCATCGGTCCACCTAGTGGGGGGGCGTCCTACACTGCGTCGTCCGATACGTGGTCGCCACTCGAGAACCTTTCTTCCCCAGCGGTTGTCGGTTCGTCGAGCGATGTGGCCTGCCCATTGCCACTTCAGCGTGCTAATTCTTCGTGCTATGTCGGTTACACCCGTTCTTCTGCGGATTTCCGTATTCCGGATTCTATCTCGCAGAGAAATCCCGAGCATAGCCCGCTCCATAGCACGCTGAGCGACTTTGAGCCTTGATATGAGGCCTACATTTAGGGACCACGTTTCCGTGCCGTAAGTCATCACTGGTAACACACACTGGTCAAAGACCTGTGTTTTCAGACACTGAGGTATGTTGGACGAAAAGATCCTCTTAAGTTTCCCGAACGCTGCCCAACCGAGTTGGATTCGTCGGCTGATCTCTTTCTCGAAATTGGATCTACCTAACTGGTCTGTTTGTCCTAGGTAAACATAGTGATCGACAACTTCAAGAATCGCATTGCCAACTAGGACCGGTACAGGAATGACATGGGCATTTGACATGACTTTCGTCTTGTCCATGTTCATTCGTAAACCCACTAGTTGGGATACCCTGCTGAGATCATTGAGCATTGTGCCAAGGTCCTCCATGGATTCTGCCATAACGACTACATCGTCCGCAAATCGAAGGTGAGTGATGTATTCGCCGTTAATGTTGATGCCGAGTCCAGTCCAGTCTAAGAGCTTGAAGACATCTTCCAGTGCAGTGGTGAACAGTTTCGGAGAGATAACATCTCCCTGTCTCACGCCTTTCTGCAACTGGATCGGTTTCGTACTCTTATCCCGGATACGGACTGACATTGTGGCGTTCCTATACAAACACTTCAGCACTTCGATATAGCGATAGTCGATTTGGCACCGCTGAAGGGACTGCAGTACCGCCCAAGTTTCGACTGAATCAAAGGCTTTCTCATAGTCCACAAACGCTAAGCACAGGGGCCGATTATACTCCTCGGTCTTTTGTATAATCTGCCGAAGCGTGAGGATATGGTCTATGGTGCTATAGCCTTTTCGGAAGCCGGCTTGTTCGGGCGGCTGGAAGTCATCGAGCTTGCGCGAGAGTCGATTGGTAATGACCCTCGAGAACAACTTATAAACATGGCTCAGGAGTGAGATGGGTCTGTAGTTCTTTAGAAGAACTTTGTCACCCTTCTTGAAGAACAGCACTACCACACTCCTGGTCCACGACTCTGGAACATCGCCCCCGAGGATAACGGAATTAAATAGCTTTTGAAGGGCTATTAAGACTGGCTTGCCGCCCGCCTTCAGAAGCTCTGCCGTAATTCCGTCATCTTCCGGTGCCTTACCGTTACGTAGTTGTTTGAGAGCCATTCTGATCTCGTACAAGCTGATGTCCGGGATTTCTTCGGTATAGTGCCGAGTTAGCTTGGATCTGGGATCTTGGACCAAGCCGACAACGGGATTTCGGGATGATTTGTATAACTGTCCATAGAACCTTTCGACCTCTCCCAAGATCTCACTTTAGGATGAAATGACAGTGCCATCGTCGGTCTTCAGCTTAGTCATTTGGCTTTGCCCAATAGACAGATCTTGTGCGAACACTTTTGAGCCACGATTCCGCTCTATCGCTTCTTTAATACGGAGCGTATTAAATTGGCGAATATCGCGACGCACGGACCTGGAGATCTGCCTATTTAGCTGCCTATGTTTGGACCAATCGGCTGAAGACTGCACCGTCATTTCTTTTCTCCGCTCCATGAGCTCGAGAGTCTGGTCAGAAGGTTTTATAGGTCTATTAACGCGGTGAGCCTTGAAAAATTTCGACCCAACCGCGTGGACAGTTTCCACGAACCTGTTGTTCATATCGTTCGGAGATTCGCATTCATCCAGACATTGGAAGCGATTGTGTAATTCGAGTTGAAAGCCTTCGAGGTTCTGGTATTGGACAGATGTAGGTCGGAGTATAGACTTCATCAAGCGTGACCGCTCGACTTTTGTGTGGATATTCAATGTGGCTCGTACCATCCGGTGATCGCTCCCAGTTTTAATCCTGCTGATCACTGAGACATCATTGAATATCTGTCGTTTGTCTGACAAGATGAAGTCTATCTCGTTTTTTGTTGAACCATCGGGGCTAATCCAGGTCCATTTCCTTTGTAGCTGCTTCCTGAAGAAGGAATTCATCATAAAGAAGCTTTCCTACTAAGCATTGTTACTATAATATAATTCTTATTATTTACAGGAATTTTCTTTCGCTTCTTCTAATAGGTTTATTTTCAATCACCAATTTGACATATATGTATAACATACTTTTTGATTTTTATAGTCAATGTCAGACTTAAGTTATGAATAATAAATCTAAAAAACGTTCAGGATGATTCAAAATGTTATTTCTGACATTGTATAAGGCGTGTTATTGACCATTAACGCTACTACCAATCCTAATGCGTTTATATTAGTCGTAGTAGTTAGTAGCAGTATTGGTATGAGCAATGTTGTTAAAGCCGGCTAAGGGCTCTCTAAAGCCAATTTTACCCACCTTTTTAATTTGTGAAGTCAGTTAGGTGGATAGTAAAAATGCTTTGCTGATGTCAATAGCTGTATATTTTGCTCGGCTTCCACATATGTTAGAGTAAAAAGACGTACTGTGAATCTGTCATTCGATAAACTTATATGACACAGGACTGTCCGCACGTATCGCGCACGCTCGAGGAGTTCTACACGGTGCGTTGTCAAGTTGCGGACATGCGCAATTTACACCAGAGTCTCGACGAGGTCACGGTCAAGGACACACTTGAAGGCGACAACTGCTACACGTGCTCGCAGTGCGCCGCCAAAGTGCGCGCCGAGAAACGGTACGCAACTGTTAACATAATAATTTATATTATGTATTTTACGAGTTAATGTTTCGCGTATCAGCGCCAGACATGTGATGATGTTTGGTGAATTATATTTATAACTAGCTATACTAGTAGCATTGTTGCCGTGGATTTCTTCGGCATCCAATTGGTAATAACTGAAATTAGCGTGTTTAAATAAACCAACTCGCCTTTACAAGAGTAATACGGATAAAAGAGTAAAGAGAAAAACTTATAGCTACACATGTCATATTTGAAAGTTAGGTAATAGCTTGGAGTGTTAGATTCATAAACAGAATACATTTGCGAGATTGTTTTTTTATTATTGACTGTCTGTTAATTTGTTCGCGACGCGAAAACTACTGCGTCGAATTTCTAAAAAATAGTATAATAATGGTTCATATACAATCTTATATGCAGTAATATTTAGGATCATTTTAATCAGTAATACTAATGTAGCATCAAAAAAATGGCCGCGGTCTTAGTCGCAGGCATAGCTAATAAAATATAAGTCCTTGTTCTCTCAGCTTACCTTATTACATAGTAACATTTACTTACATCTTGGTAGAAATATATTTACTAAAGTTTATTATTAAGACTGTCATTTTAGGTTAAAATGCTTGAAATTTCGCGTTGTTGTAACTTGTTAAATTAATTTAATTAAAATATCAATAATTTATATATTTTAACCTAGACATAAACACGTGTGTTCCTTTCCCCCGTGTCCGAAAGGCCACAGTGTGTTAAATAAATAACAATTAGAAATCTTATGCGAATGTAAACTTTATTAAGGTATTTTACGTCCTTGGGTGAGGGTTGTTGTCTTTTATAAAAACAAAGCTGCACAGTGAAAATTACTTATTACGGTTTATGTATAATAAATGATTTGATTTGCTTTACAGGGCGTGTTTCAAAAAGTTACCTCGTATATTGTGCTTCAACACGATGAGGTACACATTCAACATGCTAACCATGCTCAAGGAGAAGGTCAATACGCACTTCTCGTTCCCGATGCGGCTTGACATGTCCGGATATGTAGAGAAACATCTTATGCCCGCTCAGCATCAAGGTATAACTTAGTCAAAATAAAATTCTATATAATTTTTTAATTTTGTTTCATGTTTTTTGTTGGTATACCATTTGACATACTAGGCTTTCTATACTAAAACTCGTTTGTGAATTGAAAGTAATTACTACAGATAGGACTTCAGGTCAAATACATGGGTAATATATTTTAAATACTCTACTAATTAAGCCACCGTGTTACCTATGTGTAATCAATGCTTTGTTTACATCTTGATTTTATGGAACACGTTTTGCGTCATATATTAGATGCTCAGTAATATGGTGAACTAAAAAAGAGATATAAGAAGTACCATGGATATCTTATCCTTTTCCAAATCTAAAATCATCTCTCGCGCTTCACAAATAAATTCTATCTATACCAATAAATATATTTGGAGTGTCTGTTTCTAATGTCAAAATAATAGGCATTTTTCATGCTCACACAGTTATTTGCACGACACCTATGCCTAAAATACAAATTAAATTTTTTTTGTCTGTCTGTCTGTTTGTTCAGGGTAATCTTCAAAACGGCTGGACCGATTACAAAAATTCTTTCACCAATGGAAAGCTATAATATCAGGGGAGTAACCCAGGCTATATTTTATCCCGGTATTCCCCCGGGAACGGGAACTACGCGGGTAAAACGACTAAAACCGAAGCGAAGCGACGGCGGGTTGCTAGTATAACATATTTTAATACTACATAGCATATAAAAACTCGAAACAAAACCCTATACCTGTCAAACCAGCATGGTATAATAAGGTAAATTGCCCTCCTATTATGAAGTGGAAACCCCAGCAGTGGGGTGTATATGAGTTGAAACAATGATGATGAACATATCTTTATATATAAATTTCCTGTGTACGTCACTGAACTCCTCCTAAACAGCTAGACCGATGTCGACGAAATTTTTTGTGCCTGTTCAAGGGGATTCGAGAATGGTTTAGAATCTAAACTTTAGATTACAATTGGAGCCGGTAGGCGGCGCTTGTTTGAACAGAACAACGTCTGTTGGGTCAGCTATAATAAAATATATTAAAAACACATTTGGGGATTTTATTTTAGGCTAAGAGTATTTTTTTACTTTGTAGAAGAGAAGAAAAAAATGGTCGAGAAAAAAGAAGGTGAAGCTAGTCCGACAATGGAGAGTGAAGACAATTCAGAATTCGGTGAACATTATGAGTAAGTAAAGCAAGACGTATCTATATGGAGGTTAACGCAATGTTCAATCTATACCAATAAATAAAATTGGAGTGTCTGTTTGTAATGTCAAAATAATAGTCTTTTTTCATGCTTACACGGTTATTTGCACGACACCTATGCCTAAAATACAGATTAAAAAAATTTTGTCTGTCTGTCTGTTTGTTCTGGGTAATCTTCAAAACGGCTGGACCGATTTCAAAAAATATTTCACCAATGGAAAGCTATAATATCAGGGAGTAAACTAGGCTATATTTTATCCCGGTATTCCCACGGGAGCGGGAACTACGCGGGTAAAACGACTAAAACCGAAGCGAATCGAGGACGGGTTGCTAGTGAATAATAAAGACGTGTTTGATTTGTTTTATGATGGTGGTTATGACGGTAATCAAGGCGCGCTTAGATGGGTTTATAAAAGCGTGAATCATGTGAAAGTTAGCTCTATATCATGTGAAAGTAAACAAAGGTACATATTGCAAAATTTATATTGGAGTTGGTTCAGGCCGATGTAAGGCTTTTAGCCGTCTTTTAATACACTTGTGAGTAATGTAAGGGTGAGTCATATTCCTAGCCGCCGCCACCACATAGCAATAGTAGTCCTACCATGAATGTTAAAAAGTACCTGAGAGACCTTACGGATGCTTATTATACCGTCCTACCGTCGCCTCTGACTGATTGGGTGGAGTGTGTCCAGACAACAACAATAGCTGCCTGCCACGGCAGAGTGAGAGAGAGAACGCGAGTGCGAGAGAGCGCGTAAGATGGGGTGAGAAAGAGAGAGAGAGAGAGGTGGAGCTAGAAGGAGTAGTTTGACTAATCGAATAGCTTAGTATAGATTATAACGCAATAATATTATTGAGGATAGTTTTATTTAAGAGCTTTTATTCCTGAACATCATGGACAGAATACTTTGACGATATTGTTCTTGGTGTTTCAGATACGAGTTAATAGGTGTGACGGTACACACGGGAACAGCGGACGGTGGGCATTACTACTCATTCATACGCGACCGCGAGCACGAACATCATGATCGGTGGTTGCTGTTCAATGATGCAGAGGTGAAACCCTTCGACCCCGCTCACATTGCCGCCGAGTGCTTTGGGGGCGAGATGACCGTGAGTAATCTACTGTTTTTACAACCATCATTGCATTAAATCATGAAAATTTATACATATATTTAATTTCGAAGGGCATCACACTGGAGCTAATACCATATATGTTGTACGAAGCATAATATTATGTACATTTAAGAGATTAAGAAAAAAAATGACTGCCCGCTGAGTTTCTTGCCGCATCTTCTCAGTCCGTGGCTGCGTTCCGATCCGGTGGTAGATTATTGTATTGTATTCAAACGTGTAATTTGACAATATGTAAGTGCCCTTAAGGGGCCTATGCAGAATAAATGATTTGATCATCATTAAATTATATTAGTCTGTGGTAAGGACGAAATGTGTATAGGTGCAACATTTTTCCTAGCCGAGGCCGCGGGTGACTGGACCGGGGAGTTAGTCCGTCACCAGCCGAGCGCGCGAGAAAAGACCGACGTCCTCCCCGAGAGGGTACGTCGGTCGAGGAGAGGGTACTCCTCAAGGAGTATTCCGTCGGGCCGACCACTAACGACAAGTCACCCTGCACCGGTGGTCGGCCCAACGACGAAGGCGACGTGTCACGGGTGGGTTACGCCTCTCTGTCGCCCCGGAACGAGTTGAGCGACGAGTGCGGCGACCGTAACAAAAAAAAAAGTTACTACATTTTACCTCAATCGGATAGGATTGTGTAACATATAACGTACAAGATTTGATTACAAACAGACACCGAAACCAGTGAAACTAAATAAAAACTTGTAGCAACATTATCCCCGTGTGTTGACGGAGTAAGCCTACAATTCACTACCTACTAACTTGTACGTGGATGTCGTATAAGATGACTAAGGGATTAAATATGCATGTAACATCTATGCAAGGAAGTAGAAATCGAAATAAAATACAGTCCTAACATGTCTGACCAGCGTCGTATAGTAATTAAATTTCTTTCTTATTATGGAGGAGGCTCGACCCCAGCTGTTAGTGATGATGAATAGGATATTTGAAATTGTTTTGTGTTATTTCCTATTGTTCTTTTCTATACATGGCGTAAGGCTTGATTATCTGTTTCTTACTTGCAGAGCAAAACATACGACTCGGTTACTGACAAATTCATGGACTTTTCATTCGAGAAGACCAACAGCGCTTATATGTTGTTTTACGAGTGGAGTCCACCACGAAGTCAACGTGGTTCAGAGTGCGGACAGCAAGATGAAGCCCAAGTAAGCACTGTTTTAGGCGTAGTATAACTTAGTAAGATAAACCTCCAGCAGATTTATCCTTCAATCTAGAGTTCCAATTCCCCAAGATGACTAAGGACTCGACTTTTAAATATTTTTTCCTTGCACGAAGACAAAAATGTTTTAGACTTGAGAGACCCCACAAATATGCTATTATGGAACACAAATTACACCCAGGTTCAGAACAATCGTTTGTAGATCGCACGAAGACAATAATGGAAAAAGTCAGATACTGGTGGCCCGCCCGCAGGGCATAGGTAATGTGTATGGCTGGTTATGGGGTCGCGCGCCGTCCCCTATGTCGCCCTGGATGGATCGGATGGTGATATAATAAAATATGATCATAACATAGCCTGTTCCCAAAAAAAAATCACACAAATAATTGTCTTGCTTGGGGATCAGAGTGCACGACAGTCAGTTTAAAAGATCGGCCCTTAGATCACTCAGCTATCTGTGTAGTCAATGTTGAAGGAGAATATAATGATAAACCTACAACTGTGGGGTATATTGCCGTATTTATAGCTGTGATTATACATATTATGATACCCATAAATAAATAATTGCCGTGTGGTAACGCGGTAAGAATACAATTCACTACTCTCTTGCCCGTGGGTTTCGGTTATAATGCGTATAACATCTCTGAAAGAGATTCGGGTTGAGAGCCCTCAGCGCTCACCCACCAGTCCGGGTAAAGTTGTCACAGCTATTTGCGGCTGACAACTAAGTCACACAAAAAAAATCTGTAAGAAAACTGTTGGAAAACTTGACATGGAACTCTATGCCAACACGCCTGACTAGCGTGGCATAATAGGTCAATATCCTTTCCATAGTTTACTATGGAAAGGATATTGACCTATATTCCATAGTTTACTATGGAAAGGATATTGACCTATAGAGGATCGGACCTATAGAGGTCCGAGCTCATCGATGGACGTATATGAGATGACAATGATGAATAAATAAATACTAGAGAATTCTGACCCTAAAAATAATACCTCAACTTTTAAATAGTTAAAAAGTTTAAATCCAAGTTTAAAAGCACCAAGCTTGCAAAACTTAGGTGCAATGTAAGACAGGTAGAATTTATTCTAACGCATTGGTTTTTGTTCTAAGTGAAATATCTGAAGTTACAGTTGATTTGTTTGTTTGTAGTCGTCAACAGCAGAAGGAGCAAGTCCCAGCTCATCGGTAGAACGTCGCAGCAGTGACACGACGGCCGCGATCAAGCTACCACCGGACTTGCTCAAGTGGATATGGGATGACAATATGCAGTTTCTACACGATAAGAATATATTCCAACACGCGTATTTCACGTTAGTATAATTATATTTTATAACACTTTAGGTAATTCTTTAATAGCTATCGCCCGTGTGGTGACCATCATTTTGGGAGTCTTGCAACACTAATATAGTTGATATTTACTATGTAGTATGGAGGGTAGAGGTAAGGAGAACCGTCTCATATGGGAGGAAGCTTGAAAAATTGTTCCACTTTCAGCACTAAATAACAGTTCAAAAATTCTCCTGAATGGCGCTAGCATAGGTACAGGGTATGATATGAATTGAGCAGTTGTTAACTGATTGAAATATGCTAAGTTAGTGACAGTTGTGACAGTGTCAATATCAATTCGTTTTATATTCTTCATTAATTATTATACTCCGGCCGCTCTGAGTTTGCGATCCTGACACATGTCAATTCTTCATAACTAGTGATGTACAATAAATAACATTCATTATATTTAATAACGTTATTTATTGCATTCATTATGATTATTTATTAAATTCAATATAGATTTTGTTAAATTTACAGGAATTATTTCGCATGTTTCTTTAAAAGTGCCTTCATCTTTTTTATGCTATACGGTGAAGAAGTATTATGGCCGGCTCCATAATCTTTAATTTGAGCCCAGATTAGCTCTATGGTATTGTACTGGCAGTGGAATGGGGGAATTCGAAGAACGCAATGAGCGTTCTCCAGAGCCAGCTCATCTAAAACATAACGAATTTATGGCCAGCTTATGGTCATTGACTAATTTCATCAACTCTGCTTTTAGTGTAGACATATTTTCGTCATTGCCACGTCTTTGCAGCCACCGATTCCCCTTTTTATTAGCTTTGGTAGGTGCTTTATTTAATTGCACCGAATGATTAGGGGCGTTAGCCATTAACATAAGTAAAGGCTCTGGGAGGCCAAGTAGCAACACATCCTGGAACCACTCCTTGAATGCAGTCGCATTCATTTCTTCGTGGTAGTCAGCAGTAGTTTTTGACTCAAAAACCAATAAACCGTTTTCCACGAAACCGTACTTCGCACAACCAGCGTCGCATATTATGAGTCGTGTTCCTTTACCCATTGGCATTTTCGACGATGACGCTTGAGTGTCATTTATCCAAGAACGAGAAAGCGTGTGGTTGGGGTTTAGCCTTATCTCGTCGATGAAAGCAGTATTGTCCCAATTATAAATATTTTTCGCTTCTTTCAAAAAGTTAATTGTTTTTAAAATTATGTTATTCCTTTCTAAAAGAATTTTCCAGAAGAAACAAATCAGCTGCTTTCAAAGATGCTAGAACCGATGACCTATTAAGGTATTCACTTCTGGGATAATAACTGCTATATATATGCTTTCGTGTGATGACGGAATAATAATACAATTCACCACCCCCCTTTACTGCCTGTGGGTGTCGTAAAAGACGATTAAGGGATTATAATATGCATACAATATCTAAGCAAGAGAAGGAAAATTCGAAATAAAACCCTATACCAATACGTCTAACTGCCGTGGTGTAGTTTGGTCAATTTCCCTCCCATTTTGGAGGAGGCTCGAGCTCAGTACTTGGATGTTTATGAACTATGGTGAGTGATGATAAATGAATGTGATTCCTTATAGCATCAGTCTCAAAGCTATTATTGTCTGTTATAGGTTCATTTCTGTATTTCCTTTTTTGGTGTTCGTAAAATATTTTCTCCAGTGCCCGAGGAGCCGAACTTTTCTGTATTAGTATTTGTTATTGTTCGTTCACTTATTCTAATGCGCTCTTGTCTTGTTATAATTACGGAGTCCGCCATTTTGTCTTTCAAGCTGAAGGTAATATTGAAGCTTGATAATTAGTTCCCGTGTTTCACTTTTCAATATTTAACCGTGTTTCGGCATTATTATTTTGCACCGAATGTGCAGAACAGTAATATACGATACACAACAAAAGTCTAGATTAGCGCAGAGGCTGACCTCTTACTCATATAACAAGGAGAATCAGTCAAATAAACAACAATAACAGTCACGAGAAAATACATATTGAGAAACACCAGAGAACGTAGTCGCGGAGACTACAAGAAATGACTTTGTGACTGTCATAAAATGGCGGTCCCCACAACGCTATTACGGGTAGCCACTTTTCACTAATAATATAAAGTAGTAAGTCATTTTATTTTCTTTTTTTTTATAGATATGATTGTTATCACGATATTTATTTTCTTAAGTTTTGATTGGGTGTACCTTTGTCGTATTACTAACTTTATTAAATAGTAAATACATTATATATTATAAAATAAAATTATAACGTTTTATTAGTATTATACCGCCAGATTATATTAAGATTATAAAAACATGCGATTACAATTGTCTCGTTATTTTGTCCCATCACTACAAAAACAAACATAAGACAAAACCTTGAAACAGGGCAGTTGGAAATGTTTTGATTTTTAAAACTATTGTTTTTATATTTGTTAATTGAGTAATTGTTAATAATTTTAGCCGAAAATTAATACGTTTATTGTAAGTTGGCATAATTATTAAACTTTTAATGTTATTACTCGTTAATAAGGGAAATATAAGATATTTAAAATTGTGCCGTAAATAGTACTGCAGTTCAAAGTTACATCGCCCATTCTGTCATGACCCGTCAGGAACGCAAACTCAGAGCGGCCGGAGTATAACATGAATTTTTACATCTATTTTAAAACTGACACTTATGCAATTTACTTTTATTATTTTGCTTTTTTAGAACTTTTGTTTTCTACTTTTTCAACGAGACGGGTTCTTTAGTCCTTTTGTATCTCTCTATCTTATTGTAATAACTTTCAGCGCCTTTTTAAAAATTTACTCTGTCGCTACTGTAGCGCCACCCTTATTTAGCAGATTTTAACGGACACTTTTTCACACAGAGACGGTTCTCCTTACTTCTACAGTCCATACTATGTAGTTAATTAATATTGCCTTCTTTTTACATTTTTATTGGTTACATGTGATCATTATCTGTCGTTTCCTTCAATATGTACAATCTTTTACCAGTCGTACTGTATATCAATTAATACACTTTCCCTGTCCATGCATATCGTAAGAGATAATCAGCTTTTTTCTTTAAATAAGTGGAGGACTAAGGGATTAATTATGCATATAACATCTATATAAGAGAACGAAAACTCGAAATAAAACTATACCAACCCGTCTGACCAGCATGGTATAGTAGGTCAATTTTCCTCCTATTTGGAGGAGAGTCGAGACCAAACTTTACTTACTTTCTACCAATAATTCGGCTGGTTAGGAATGTGTAATAAGTAAATTTATACTTTCACTGCTGGAAGGATTCATCACTCTATTTTGGTTGAGCTGAATATTCAGCAGGGCGGTGAAAGCATTAGCTATCACGTTTTAGCGTTATGATTGGTTATACAAATGAAAATAATGATTGTAAAAAAACTTTGTAAAGAGGTGTCTAGAAATATATTTTTATCGTGCAGGTTCATGGGTCAGATGTGCAGTTCAGTACCTCAGACGTTGTTAACCCTCAGACCTGAAGTCACAGAGGACGCCGCGAGGCTCTCTACTTCATTCTTTATAGAAACTTTTATACATGCCAAGGAAAAGGTAATTATTATTTTTATTTATTACGTTTAATTGAATATCTTAAATTAAACTTGACCGCATAGAAGATTCATAGCGTAATACTGTTAGTCATTCGGGTGTCACAATATCCCTAAACTTATCGAAAATCACTAATACTAAATTAACTATTCTTTTATGTAAAAGTAGTAAGCATAGAAAGAAAAACAATTTAGTTAAAGACTTTACACTTGCCAAAAACTTGTTTGAAAAATACTATAAGTATTATTATACTATAAGTATTATTATACTATAAGTATTATTATACTATAAGTATTATTAACCAGCTTTTTGTTGTCTATAAATAGACATTATCTTGTGAACTGTATTCATATAATCATATTTTGAATACGGATTTTGTAGCTTTTGTATTATTATTATGTACTCGTATGTCCGAGTTTCACGGATATCTTCCAAGGGAAGATACCCGGTCCTTTGAAAGGCTTACGTGGGGATATGGATCCAACACGCAAAGGCCTGTGGAGAAATTTAATCTAAAAATGGGATGGGACGTCTACTGATGACACTCCACGTCTGCACATAACACTCGTATTATTATTAATTTCCGTAATCGCCCTCTCGTGTCCATGAACCCTGAAAAATGTAGATAATATATAAATCCTATAAAACCCTAAAAATAGTTTTATTTTAACGTATAGTAATCGCGTAAACATCGGAAATCATAATCATATTTCATTTTTATTTAATATTCTATAGCCGACCATGGTATCTTGGGTAGAGTTGGTGACGAAACAATTCAATGCATCGGCGGCAGCTTCAGAATGGTTCCTGGGTCATATGGCGGACGATACTTGGTGGCCAATACAAGTAAGTACCTACCTGTATTTATTATTCTTTGCATTTTTTTATTTTATTCTTATACAGCAGTTTTAAATAAACGTCATTTAGCATGACAGAGCCTTATTTGGCAATGTTACAAATAAAATGATTGATGATTTGAGATGAAGTTTATTATAAAATATTTTTAATTGTTTCTTATATGAAAGAAGTAGGTTTATAATTTGGGTTTTTTGAATGTTGACAGAGTAAAAATACAATGTCACCGCTTTTTCCTTTCTCGTGGGTGAGGTAAAAGACGCTTAACACGTTGAACGCTATTGGGGACACATATTGGGCCCCTTTATATAGTATTGTGACCCCCTTGTCGTTCAACCTGTTAAGTGACTCAAGCAAATAAAGTCATTGCAAAAAAATCAAAATTCGAAATAATACTGTATCAACTCGTACGAGGAATAACATTAGGTCAAATTCTCTTCCATTATGTATAAGGCTCGAGCCCCACAGTGGGACATGAGTTGAGTCGATGATGGTTGAAGTAGGTATTGTCATTAACATTTGGTTTTGTTTCAGGTGTTAATAAAATGTCCAAATCAAATGGTTCGGCAAATGTTTCAAAGACTTTGTATGCATGTTATACAAAGACTCAGGTAAAAACATATCCTAAAGTTTTTAAATTATTGTATTATAGGATATATTACGGTCCATTGCTCATTTTAATAGATTAACTGATCGCAATGTAACATATAATTCTGGATCGGGCAATACGTACTTATTTCCTACAAAATGAAATTCTCGATAGCGAAAATGTAGTCTGAACCTTCCTAATAGGTCGCAATAGGCGTATCGAGCCTATGGATTGCTGTAGAATGTGATTGTTAATTTGGATATGTCAGTGTGAACAGTTTTGTTCACCTCTTTAAGATTAAGGCATGAATCTTAAACATATGAAACTAAATTGTGTCCTACGGCTTCGCGTCCGTAATTTACCTTACTCCATGAGAAATGGTTTTTTACTAAGAGAAAAACACATTTAACTACACACATGGTGTAGTCGTTTGTGTCGTGGGGTCGTTGCCCTTGACAATTCCTTGTGCACAAGTGATTGTTCCAAGTTTGTGTTCGTTAATAGTTTGTTTGAAAGGTTTGCCGCCATAAAATAAATATTTCTTGGTCTTTAAAAAAATACTTTTTTCGTCTTAAATGACAACACCTTGCACTAAGCCAATAATCCTTGTATTGGGGACTTTACTAACATATAATTAACGGATACAAACTACACCCAAACTTAGAACAACAAATTTGTGAATCACACAAAATTCTGTTCTATTTGGGTTTCGAACGCACGACACTGGAACGGTAGGTCGGTAACTTAACCACTACGCCATCAATGCAGTCATTTTGCTATAATATATATTCTTTTTAAAAAAAAAAATTAAATCGGTTCTATATTACCAGAGATCTCTCTTCGTGAGAGTTCTTCGATGGTGACGGAATACAACCTTTTTACCATTCCCTATCTTGCCCGTGGATATCGCAAAAGACGATTGAGGGATATAATATGCTTATAACGTCTATGCAAGGGAAAGAAAACTGAAAATAAAACCCTATACCAACCCGTCCGACCAGCGTGGTATAGTAGCTCAATATCCCTCTTATTATGTAGGAGGCTCGAGCCCAGCAGTGGTAAGTATATGAGCCGATATTAACGATATTAATTTTCAGAGAATTCATCCAAATATTTTTTTTCCTTGCTATAATTTTAGTATAGATACAATTAGCTATAAGAGTCTTTATTTACTTACGTTTTATTTTTGCTGTGTGTTGCCGGCTACTAATACTACTTTCTTCTCGTAAAAGTGTTTCTCGTAAAAGCCGACTAGCTTTACATCGACCGGCCCAACTCTTTCTGATGACGTCAGGTCAATAACATCACGAAGGAGGGTTAATGTCAGGGAGGCAGCTGGTCATATCATCTAAACTTATGAAATATGTACTATGAAAGAAGTTTACATGTTCAGTCGACCTCAAGAAATTGGAATAAGAGCAGGATGATGACGATGGTGATGATGATGATGATGTGCTTACGTTTTGATTGTATATTTCAGATCTAGTCATTGTGGATTATACCTTCAGGGTATTGAGGAGTGTGAGGATAATAGCAAGTTGGGTGAAGCGAGTTGTGTTACTAGGTTTATAAGAATGTTGTTATCACTGGTAAGTCGCTCATTCGCTTAATCTATACAAATAAATAAAATTGAAGTATCTGTTTGTAATGTCAAAATAATACGTTTTTTTTCATGTTCACATGGTTATTTACACGATACTTATGCATAAAACCACTTTTTGTCTGTCTGTCTATTTGTTTTGGGTAATCTTCCAAATGGCTGGACCGATTTTACTACCAGGTGCCTGTCTATAAGGAGTAACTCGGACTATTTTACCTCTCATCAAACTCCTATAAAACTTTGTCCGGGAATCTAATGCGAGGCCGCATGGACTAAAGTCGCGTATATTAATATTTTAGAAGATATTAAAGATTTAAAGTGCGGAGGGCATGTGACTGAGACCGAAGCGAAGCGTGGGCGGATTGCTACTTAAATATAAAACGATTTTCACTTTATAAAACGATTTTCATTTTTTTCGATATATCGAACTCCGATATTTTATATATTTAAAATTATCGATACATCGTAAAAACGATATTTTAAAAAATATCAACACGCCTAACCTAAACCAGTATCTATACCAATAAATAAAATTGGAGTGTCTGTTTGTAATGTCAAAATAATAGGCTTTTTTCATGCTCACACGGTTATTTGCACGACACCTATGCCTAAAATAGCGATTAAAAAATTTTTGTCTGTCTGTCTGTCTGTTTGTTCTGGGTAATCTTCAAAACGGCTGGACCGATTTCAAAAATTCTTTCACCAATGGCAAGTTATAATATCAGGGCGTAAACTAGGCTATATTTTATCTCGGTATTCCCACGGGAACGGGAACTACGCGGGTAAAACGACTATAACCGAAGCGAATCGAGGGCGGGTTGCTAGTTTATTATATTTTCGCTGAACAGCTTAATTACATGATTTGATATAAAAAATTAAAAGTACAAACATGAATTGTTTATTTAATTCCAAAATAATACATTGTTTATTTAATTCCAAAATAATACAATTGCCATATATATGGTATAACCCGCGTAGTTCTCGTTCCTGTGGGAATAACGGGATAAAATATAGCCTATGTTACTCCCTGATATTATAGCTTTCTATTGGTGAAAGAATTTTTGAAATCGGTTTAGTACTTTCAGAGCCTATTCAATAGAAACAAACAAACAATCAAATCTTTCCTCTTTATAATATTAGTATAGACTAGCAACCCGCCCTCGCTTCGCTTCGGTTATAGGTTATAGTTGTTTTACCCGCATAGTTCCCGTTCCCGTGGGAATACCGGGATAAAATATAGCCTAGTTTACGCCCTGATATAGCTTTCCATTGGTGAAAGAATTTTTGAAATCGGTCCAGCCGTTTTAAAGATTACCCGGAACAAACAGACAGACAGACAGACAAAAATTTTTTAATTACTATTTTAGGCATAGGTGTCGTGCAAATAACCGTGTGAGCATGAAAAAAGCCTATTATTTTGACATTACAAACAGACACTCCAATTTTATTTATTGGTATAGATACTGGTTTAGGTTAGGCGTGTTGATATTTTTTAAAATATCTTTTTTTCGATGTATTTTTAAATATATAAAATATCGGAGTTCGATATATCGAAAAATATATCGATATTTCGATATATAGATATTTTGCCTTGCGACCACTTTTTGACGTCGTTAAATGCGGGGTTTTCGTGATCAGCTTTTTATTTATTTTTTTAGCTAAATTATAGGGGTAAATGATAACTTATCATCAATTGCATGCCAGCATTTTTACCGTAGATTAATTTTGCGGTGATTTTGTAGAAAAATACTAAACAAGAAAAGATAAAACAACAAATTTATTCAAATAAATATCGACCTTCGATATTTATTTGAATAAATTTGTTGTTATTTTTTAGTATCGAACTATCGATATATCGTCCAAATAAATATCAGTTATAAGTTTCGATATTTTGTTGAATTATTATTTATATCGACATTTCGATATATCGATATTTTATCAACAGCCCTAGTTAAAGTACTGACTTCCCATTTCGTGTGTCGTGGGTTGGTGTTGTTTGTCATATAGGTATGTTAGTTAATTACATGTTTGTAATGTTGTCTGTGTCACAAGGAGTTATTCCTTAGTGTGGAGTCTTGTCTTGCTAAATAAATAAAAAATGTGATACAATAGTTACCATATCAAAGATCACATAAATAATCGCTAATGGTGTAGTAAGCTTTCTCAAGGCATTGTATGAGACGACTAAGCTATGTTAATAGATAACATGACAGATAAGGAACACTCGACATAAAAACATTTAACAAACCCCTCCTGTCTGTATGTCATAGGGGCCGTTCATAAAATACGTCACGCTATAATCAACTTTTTTTCACCCCCTCCCCCCTATTGTCACGCTGTGTTACACTTTCTGTGACCCCCATTTAATATTTCGTCACAAAAACTAAGACCAAATATAATAAGTTTCACGAAGGGTTAAGTATTGAAAAAACAAAGAAACCAATTGTGACGGATTGCAACGGCGCTATAGCCGAGTCAAAACGCTAGAGCCGCGCCACAGAGCTCATGTCGAAAAATAAACATAAGTAAATATATCGAGTTACAATATATTGTAATAAAACTATATACGTTTAGAAGTCTATGTATTTACTAAATACGAAATGAATGACTTTGTATCATGATCAAAATTGAGAAAAAAGTATTTATTGAAAAAATAATTTAAAATCTTTTAATGAACGGCGAACATCACGTTGCCGTAGACCCCCCCGTCCCTCTTTGTCACATCTTGTCACACTCAGCAAACCCCCTCCCCCCCTTGTAGGCGAACGTATCTTATGAACGGCCCCATAGTAGTAGTAGTAGGATATTTTTTTAATTTTTGTATCTCTCTTAGATGGAGAATGGAGCACGGTCCCACTTACGGAACCTGACAGAGTATTTCAGTTTATTATATGAGTTTAGTAAAATGGGCGAAGAGGAAGGCAAGTTTATGCTACGCATCAATGCCATATCCAGTATGGTCAACTTTTATCTTGGACAAAATGCCACTTCGGTAAGTGCAATAACTTTTACAGTTGGTAAAGCGAATGCTACGATCGATTGTGTTAAAACTGAAATATGACTTTCCCATGTTTTACTGAAAATATTTTTACCTCTATATGTAATAGACGTCTCTATACGTCTATAAAATATAAATATATAAAAAGTATTCCTTTTTTCCAATAGCATAATATCAATTTGTTGTCCGTAATCTTTACTAATATTATAAAGCTGAAGAGTTATTTGGTGGAATGCGCTAATCTCAGGAACTTACACGTCGATGCGTTTTATTTACAGGCTGAATCGCCCGGTGAAGAGGTGGCTGGTGGTACGACGGTGGAGAGCGGTGGCGACAAACTGCGACCTGCAGCACTCGATAAGATGGTGGCGTTAGTAGCGGGACTTGTGGAACGCTCTCGCGATGTGAGCGGTCACCTCGCATTACCTGAACCTGACGCTAAGGCACTACTTCATGCTAAGGTCAGTTGCTACACTTAAATCAAAACATTGGTCTCTTCAAGAACATCATATTTCTTTAGCTTTCATTACTTTCAGATACACCTATCGGATGCAACTAGAATGAAATGGTGATTCCAATGATAAGTATTATGCTATGAAGGGTCGAACCCTATTTAGGCTACTAAGCAATCTGTGTAGTCTGTAAAGGTCGCTACGAGCGTCTTTACTTGACTATTGACCAGTCCGCCAGTATCAAAACATTGCGGGCACTCTATAAATAGAGATTCCATGCTAACAATCCGCCCTCGCTTCAGTTTCAGTCGCCTTACCCGCGTAGTTACGCGTAGTACGGGAACGGGTCCCATGGGAATACCGGGATAAAATATAGCCTATGTTATTCAGGGTGAATCTAGCTTTCCAATGGTGAAATAATTTTTGAAATCGGCACTGTAGTTTTTGAGTTTATTCATTACAAACATACACACAGAAAAATACAAAATTTTCCTCTTTATAATATTAGTGTAGATTAAACAAACGTTCCTTCAATATCTTTGCTCTCCACACGATAAAAACTAAGGAAATAGTTCTTGCATTGCGGTGGACGTTACAAACATACCTAATTAACGGACACAAATTACATCCAGACTCAGAACAACAATTTTTAGATCGCATAAGGTGTCCTGCGTGGGATTCGAACCCGTGCCAATGGCACCGTAGGTCGGTATCTTAACCATTACGCTATCTGTGCAGTCAGAAATATTAAATAGTAGATTACTTTCCACGGCAGGGCTTCCCGTTCATCTACCAGCAGACCCGCGATTGTCTGAATCTGCAGCAAACTCGTTCACTGATCTTTGCATTGTGCCGCTGGAATGAACCGCTCGCGCAGAAGATAGTCAATGTGCTTTTTCAAGCCATCGCAAAACACTCAGAGGTACGTATGTTATTTTTATGTTGTCTTAACATTTAATTTCATGAATGTAGTAGTTTTGCATTAATACAAATTTATAATCGAATACTTTAATTAGTTTCTTGCCAGATTTTCTACTGTAAAAGGAAATATTGGTTTATTTCACAAATTGATTTTTAAATTTTTTTATACTTATTTCTTAAGGGTGTAGATTGTTGGCCTGAGATCTCGATTTCGAGCGACCGCAGCGCCAAAGTTTAATGTAACATCCGACGGGGCGGATGAATGACCTAGAGAGCGCGATTTTCAAAATGTTTTGCAACAAACGTTCCACGTTGAGAAATTGTTATTGAACTTGAATATTTACAGCATAACAATAACGTTGAATTTTTGGAAACTAGCTGTTGATTCTTTTTAAAAGATTAATAAGAGTAGTTGAGACACAATTTTGATGTTTTTCTATCATTACATTACATAGTATAAAACAAAGTCGCTATCCGCCGTCTGTCTGTCCCTATGTATGCTTAGATCTTTAAAACTACGGAACGGATTTTGATGCAGTTTTTTTTAATAAATAGAATGATTCTTAAGGAAGGTTTATATGTATAATACATGCATAATATAGTAGAGAAACGCTGATTAATTTAGAGGTTTCTAATGTGATGTCGTAAATAAGCACGTTTTTTTGCGCTTATATTGCAAACGTTGGCTGAACCCTACGAGATAGACCAAAATAATGTACTACAGTATTATCCATCTTAAAAAGTTCAACAAAAAAGTCCACGATGGCATATGTCTATCTCTTAGGGATAACCCACCATAACCATTTTTTATCCTCTACTAAAAAATGATTATTTACTAAGTGATTTTATACAATACAGCATTAATCCTTATCCAATTAAGTACCTTAAATAAATTGTGCATTTATTATAGATCAATATGCTTTTTATAGTATGTAATTTAAGTGAATATTGCCGAAGATAGCAAAGATAGCGAGGGCGGGTTACTAGTTTATAATATAATATACAATCAAGAGCAGGTCCGGACTGACATTTTTGTATTCTACTTACCTAAAATTCCAACTATGTATTTATTTGTAATTTCACTACCAAAATTTATTCTAATTCGTAAAATATTCATTCAATAAAATAATTGCAAATTCAGTAGGAAGTGTGTTTATCTCTACGCAAGGAAATGTGCCTATTGCGTAAACTCAAATACTTACTTTTTGTTTACGATCACCTCGTCGATATCTAAAAAATATCCTAGGGTTTTAAAAAAAATGTTAATAAATGAAACACAAGTATAAAAATGATTTATTTACTACACAATAACAAATATGAGTCGCCATTACTCGTATTATCTCAAAAGCGTGCTAGGGTTGTACAAAAATTAGTAAATAATTCATTTATTTACTAATTTTAACAGAAGTTTGTAAATTATTAATATACTAATTAAAAGTATGTAATTAAACAATAACGAAATATGATTTCAAAATTCTAATGTTTTTTCATTCGATTACGGATCAAGTTATGATTTCTGCTAATTTGATGATAAAATCAATGGCTATCACAAAACCTATCAGAATGAAAACGTTACCAGCTGCCCGATTCACGTAAGTAATAAAAACCGTAGCGCAGAGACGTCACTTCGTTTTTTGCAAATTTAGCCTTTTTAACCGACTTAAAAAAAGGAGAATTCTCAATTCGCTGTATTTTTGAACCAATTTTTATGATTCTTTACACCAGGTAACTCAGAAATTGTATAGTAATTGAGCTATTGGAAGATTTATGACAATCCAAGACTAGATAAGTAAGTGCGTTTAAAACAGAAAACCAAAAGGCGATTTCTAAGTTCCTAAGTTAAAACGACTTTTGGACTGGCGTGTTTACGTGAATCGACTGGCTGGGTAGTTAAGTTACCTGTATCTTTCAAAATCATTAGGCGTTCTTCTCTTTCATAACACGTAAAGCTCTTTCTTTACTCTCTTTCATAGCCTCTATGATACTGGGCGCGTCACGAATGGGCATGCTTCGTGACTGCCGAGGATCAACTAATTCTGGAAGTAGGCAATCGTAATAAAACCTAACTAATTTCATCTCCATTTTCTCCTCCCAAAATTTGTCGTCCTTTTCTATAATATAAACTTTCATAGGTACAGTAGCACCAAACCAGATGCCAAGCATGCAAACGTTTCTTTTAGTAATATGTACCTGTCCCTGAATTTGGAAATACCAGTTATGATTTTTATTTATGACATAACCCTTGGAAGCCTTGTCCTTAACCCAAAAGGTATGTTTGGCCATTGCTTCATCAAGAGTCATGCCAGCTAAAGAATGTGGGCACTTAATTTCAATTAAACCGTTTGCATAAATGCCATCTGGTGTAGTACCAAGAAATTCATATTGATCGTCGACGAACAAACCGCAACCTTGTATACTAATATTCTCTTGAATTTCTAACTGTTTAATTGCGGTTTCTTCGTTTTTGATACCGTACCGTACAGCAGGCAAACTGGAGATATTACTACCATAAACGATTTTACGAACAAGAACAGCACAACTTGTGCTCTCTCGTGTTTTACAAACTTCACCGAACGATGATGAGGTTAGTAATTTTCTCCTTGTACTCATCCACTCAGAACTACTTCTTTGCAAATGGGTCGACCGTTCAAGCTCCTCTCTTTCAGCACAAGACAACTTTAAATCGGCTAAAAAAGATGACTTGGCTTTCTCATATAATTCTGGACTCAGATCAGGTTTTTCGCAGTTTGGTCCATAGTGAGCGTCTTTCGATACAGCGCTGTGGCTCTTTTTCAATCTTAATTTAGGTTTAGCAATTAAACGGATTCTACGATTACAATTTTCCACTTTCGCGATCAAAGGATTAGGACTAGATTTAAATATTACTTCATGAGTTTTACTATGAATCGATCCTGTATTAAAAGACACAACAGCAGCTGCGCATCGGCCCGCATAAGAACCACGGGAAGAATAATTTACACGCTTACCCCCTACTAATTTGGCAATCACTGCGTTAAAACTTTCAACTATATTACTTGTACAATTATGAATTAAACTTCTAGAATGATATGACAGTCTTTTACTTAAAATGTGTACCGCGTCCATTAATCCGCATCCAACAATTGCTGGAAGCAACCCAACAGGTTCTATTCGACGAGTATCAGGTCTACAGAAATACTCCTTGCAATATTGGTGATTACCAAATACGTGTTGTGGACCATTTAGGATATCTTCACTAAGATTTTTTATTTTTTCTTCGAGTGACTGATTTTGATCGCCCCAATATTTAATAGCGCATTTTACACCCGTTCTTAAACGCAAATACCTTTCTTTTAGGAATTTCCGCAATTCGCAAGGATACTTAGTGTCTTTCGACAGTTTCTCCAAGCTATTGCAGTAGTTTCGTAAAAGATGATTTTTGCATTCAATTTTCTCTACTGTTAAATTACCGTACGGTCGCGAATCTAATATTTTTTTATAAGTACTGGAATCGCCGTCTGCTACAAATTTATTATAAATTACACCGTGATCAACAATGGAACGTTTAAAGCCCTCAACTATTATGGTCGATTCCATACCGGTAGATGATCCCGAATAATTCTTGAAACAACGGTGTTCCGAGGGCTGACTGTCGTTCTTTGCGGCTCGTGCACAAACTACGCAGTATTTATTTTTAACTCCAAAAAACAATACTTTATTAGTTTTAATGCCAATTATCGCAGCTGCGCCGGACAAGGCGGAAAAATTCTTACCATAAGATCTCTTGCTCCAACAACCGTCAACAGCAACAGATATTAATGGTGTACCATTTTTATCAACACTACCTATAGACACTGCGTACTCCGCTTCTTCCTTGACAGCTTCTGCCATGGAATGTGCTGCTGTCTTTTCCCACCAATCGCAAACCGTATTATTAATTTCATTGTATAATGAAGGTGACATGATTGGTAGGGCTACTGCGGCAGTTAATGTTTTTAACTGATAGTAGCTCCCACCAGATGATATGATACCAGATACAATTTGATGATTCACTTCCATTCTATCTTCTTTCTTTTCAATCAAACACACAGTAAATTTCATACTACACATACTACATTTCATGATGGGTTTTGAGTCCAGACCAACTTTTACTTCACCTATTATACTGAGGTAACTTAACTTACAATCCATTGGACCGTGGTCCCCTATGGCCTGAAGAGCTTTAAAAAAAAAAGAAACGTCTACAACTCTACGCCCAACTTCCATTTCATCCACCTTTCCCTCTTGGTCGTTTTCAATAACTAATTCCTGTAAAGAAAGATAATGGCTTGATTTTTTTTATAAAAAATAATTAAAAATTTAAATGCAAAAGAATTAATACAATATTAGGTTCCTGATGAATAGAAATTATAATTTCTTTACGCATTAGGTATTGTTTTTTTATGACGTCACCTATTTGAACGTAAATTTTCTTTTGAGAAAGTAATTGAGAAGTATTTCGGTACTAAGGTGTTTGTCTCTCGATGAAAATAATAAATATTGCAAGAAAAAATCTATAGGTAGGTATTGAGATTTTGTCTTCGCCCATCACTAACTAAGTAGTTTGTTTATTTATGTAACAAGTCTACAAGAATTACGTATAACAACTT
The DNA here is from genome assembly GCA_032191425.1 of Lymantria dispar. Lineage (NCBI taxonomy): Eukaryota > Metazoa > Arthropoda > Insecta > Lepidoptera > Erebidae > Lymantria > Lymantria dispar. Next base: position 17,308,146 of record CM063459.1, read on the forward strand.
ACCTCTATACAGCGCGTAGCATTGTTGCTCAGAGTCTCGGCCCCAAGGTTTTCTTTATTTTCAATACTGGAAATATTATTCATCAATATTATCCACTTTTTATTTATTTTGTACAACCCTAAGCCAGACGCTAGGCGCCTCGCGTCTGTTTGGCGGTATAGGTATAGGTATGTCGACAAAGTTGCGCTGTCGCCTACCTACTTCCACAATTTGATATTTAGACAATACTAGCCGACCCGGCGAACTCCGTATCGCCTTTTTTTTTTTTTAAATCCTATTATTTTGATATTACATACAGATACTTCAATTTTATTTATCAGTATAGATATAGATAATACAAACCAATATTTACATGTTATTGTAGGTATATGTCTGAATCGGGCGATCTAAATCATATGACATATTGTATTAGCTTTGTAATGTACCCTGTTCAAATGCGATAATAAATAAGTAGGGAGGAACTTACATTTTATTCCGAGATCTTTTGGCTTTCATATTTTTATAATGCGTACAAAACTTTCTTTTCCCTGGCATGACACTCAAATTCAATCAGTCCTGCGAAAAAAATAGCCTATGTTACTCAGTGATAATGTAGCTTTCGAATGATAAAAGAATTATTAAAATCGGTCCAGTACTTTTTGAGTTTATTCGTTACATACAAAAATCCAAATCTTTCCTCTTTATAATACCTATTAGTGTAGATATTGTATTTTTTACGATTTATATCTAGTTCCATCATGGTTTTCTTTCAGACATTCATTATATCGATACTTTCTACTAACTGAAAATAAATTAATTATAAAAATGTTATACTTACAGTTTTTTACAAAAAACACAAATTCACAATACGTAATTCTGCTGTCTGCAGCCGACAAGCGTGGTGTCGCGTTCACTTACAGAAAGGAACTGCCGGTAGTGACCACCGAGATTGCACGAATGAAACGAACGTTTTATCCCATACATTTATGTATGAAAAATTAACCTTAAAATATATCTAGATTTTAGGGCTTTAAAAGAGGAAGTCTTTGTTTGTAAAGGTATAAAAAGAAGTATACAGCTATACTTATTGGTTTCTTCAGTGTTCAAAAAGTGTTTCTTTTTATCAATTTGTGTTGATTTATGGGGTTAAATCTGAAAAATACGAAGTCATGTTTTTGCATTTTTACTCAATTTTGTGCGTTTGTTGACGTTTATTATATAACAACTATTAGGTTTAAGAGTTTAATATAAGCATGAACATACTTATTGGTCTTTGATTGTAATATATACAAATTATCATTGATATCAATCATATGTAAATAGGTTAAATATGAAAAATCGTAACACTCTTTTCGGTGATTTTCACGATCTACACCCTTAACATGTGATAGTCAACAAAATATCACTTCTGTATAATATGTGACGTTTACATAGTTACGAGGGGTGATCCAAAAGTAATGATAATCAATAATAAACACAATGAATAAAATAAAAAAATATATTTATTTCTCAACATAGTCTCCTAGCAAGTCTATACATTTAGTCCATCTCTTTTCTAAACCTAAAATTCCCTTACAAAAAAAATCTTTATCTTGACTCTCAAAAAAGTCCTCAACCGCGGCCATCACGTCGCTATCATCATCAAATTTCTTGCCTCGGAGGTGTTCCTTGAGTCGTGGAAAGAGATAGAAGTCACTGGGGGCTAGATCTGGTGAATAGGGGGGGTGTTCCACCAACTCAAAGCCCGCTTCCTGAATGCCAGCCATGGCAATTGCAGCTTTGTGAACAGGTGCGTTGTCTTGATGGAACAACACTCCAGCCCGCAGTTTGCCTCGCCTTTTCTCCTTAATAGCCTCCCGCAATCTTCTTATTTGTTCTGCATAGTAGGAGCCTGTAATAGTGGCCCCCTTTTCCAAGTAGGCCACCATGATTATTCCTTCAGCGTCCCAAAAAACAGACGCCATAACCTTCCCTGCTGAGCTTGACACTTTGAATTTCTTCGGCGTCGGTTCATCGGATCGTTTCCATGTCATCGATTGTTGTTTTGTTTCAGGATCAAAATGGTGGATCCAGGTCTCGTCCATGGTCACAAAACGTGACAAAAAATTGTCCTTGTCTGCCTGGAACTTTTCGAGATTTGCTCTTGACATGTCGACTCGTTTCTTCTTTTGCTCGTCGTTTAACATTTTCGGTACCCAACGCGCGGAGACCTTTCTCATATGCAATTCGTTCGCAAGGATTCTTTGAATGCTGCCATATGAGATCCCTGTGACCTCAGCTACATGCCTGATAGTCACTCTTCGATCTTCCAATACAACTTCTTCAACTTTTTTCACATTTTCTTCAGTGAGGGACGTCGATGGGCGTCCTTCGCGGTGTTCGTCTTCCGTCGATGTTCTTCCCAGCTTAAACTCCTTAGCCCAGCGTGCAACTGTGGAATATGGAGGAGAAGAGTCCCCTAATGTTTCCACCAAGTCGCTGTGTATGTCTTTGGTAGACATTTTTTTCAAGCAGAGGTATTTAATGACAGCTCTGATTTCGTGTTTTTCCATTTTGATGTTCACTCCTTGACAGTCCGTATTCAAATGAATGTAGCTCCCGGGAATTGTGGCCTATTTATATGATTTTTTTTTCCTGAACTAGTGGGTAACTGAGCAAGTGACTGAAATTTTTTTGTATTTTTGTGTGCACTAGAAATAACTGATTATCATTACTTTTGGATCACCCCTCGTAAACATAACTAAAATAAGAGTGTCACGGTTAAACGTGACAGGCTTTAAGTCGGTTTTTTATTATGCCATATTTTATTATGATTTTTTGGGACACTTTACATCATTTATGGTCGCGAGAAAGGTGCGTCAAGATATTAAACTCTATGGCTCAATATTTGCTTGATCATAGATATCGTAAAAATAACTAATCACAAGAAGTTTTAATAAACTTTAATTTGCACCTTTTGCGTCCACAGAGTAGCAACCCTTTTTTTAAGTTGCTAACGTTGCTGGTCGAGGGCAGTGGTGGCGGTTCAGGTGCGGCTGGTGGGTTGCCGTGCTTCACGCAACTGGTGCTGTCCCGGCTTTGGGACGCGGCCGATGTCTGTCCACATGCAGCGCTCGAATGGCTTGCCCTGCAGGTATTTCTTACTTCCACTAGTTGACTGTCAAATTTTAAAAAAATATTCTGGTCAGCAAAAGTGAAAAATATATCATTGGAACAACACGTGTGCGCAGAATTGTGTAAAAACGACGTAATTAAAAGGTTAGGGTCAAAATTTTTAATTGATTAGGATCCTTTACTTTTTTTGTGATAGGTGTGTTCTGGAAACACCTCACCTCCGCATCTTTCCGAAGCGACGGAAGGGTGGCGTGCGCGCCTTAATCTACCGTATTTTCTCTCAATCGCCATGGGACTGACCACTGGTACGGATTCTTTAAACTCGGTGACCAGCCCGGCGAGGTTACCCTTTCAGGTATCACCCATACCGGCAACAAAAAATTTTTGTCTCTCGCAAGAAACTAAAGGGTTGCGACCTACCAGTTAGATATGTATTTAATTAGTATCATCATCTCGGCCTATATTTGGCCTCCTCCATAATGAGAGGGCAATTAACATACTATTCCACGCCGGTCAGACGTGTTGGAATAGGGTTTTATTTCAAATTTTCCTTCTCTTGCACAGATGTTATATGCTTATTAAATACCTTAGTCGTCTTTTACGACATCCACAGGCAAGATAGGGAGTGGTGAATTGTATTCTTACTCCGTCACCACACGGATGATTAAATATATAAGTATATTGTATGCTTTTATCTCGGCTCATATACGTCTCGCTGCTGGGCGCGAGATATATCTCTTACTCGTCTTTTATGACACTCGCGGAGATTGGTTAATTGTTATTTTTGTTACACGGAAAATTGTGTTTTAGGTGCCGCGTAATAAGGCGGCTCACGCATGGGCGCTGCGGACTGCAGAGCGGTGGGTGGAGACACAGCTTCTGGGGGCAGGCACGGCCCGGGTCCGAGCTGCTGCAGCGCTGCTTCTAGTAGCCCTAGTGCCATCGCAACACTTCCGCGCCGGCTATGCTCGGGCAAGACCGCCCGCGCCACCGCCACATCACGCCCCCGCAGCCAAGTTACCTGATACAGCGCACCACACATTGCACCAGGTCTATTATTCTTTCTTGTACACCACAATTGTGGAACAAAACAGCCTGATACATTTACTATAGCATAATACTTATACTTCATTACTTTTAATAAATGTGAATAAGCTATTTTATTTACCCCTTAGGTGTATACAATGCTGCTAAGCAAGCTGAAATCTGCGCGGAAATATACAGACGTAGCGGTTCATGGCACCATGAAGCTGACGGCATATTTCGGTGTCATGACTTATTGCGTCGTCAGCAGAGTTGAGAAGCTTATGGTGAGTGGAAAATAATTAGCGGTACAATGAATCGGCAGATGACAACAAAATAGAAACTCTTACTCTTATTATTTCATCAGGCCATCGACGTCTATTGACGTAAGCCTTTTAAAGATGAATAATATAGCTATTATGCGCTCGCAGGCAGTTAATTTTATAAGCTTCCCAGGTGATTGCCCATTCTCATAATTGATACCTTTGGTTCTAATGATTTTCATGGGAAAGTGCCTGACGTATAGTATTCTTATACCCTTACCACACGGGGAAACTTTCCAAACTGAATAACTTTCAATATAATTCAAAGAATGGAGTCCCTAAAGTATTATATTGATTGTCAACCATTGATAAATTTCTGTAGTGTTAATACATACACTTTCCATATATTGAAGTGAATTAATTCAATCAGTGTATTTAGGTATTATTAATATTGTATATAAAAAGAAAACTTTAATATTAAATGTTGCGTCCATCATAACGTAACGCATTGCTCCTTAATTTTCAGTTTGGCCAGTACTTCAACGACTTGTGGGATCTATATCATCCAGCAATATCAGAGCCTTCTATAGCGGTGCATCCGAACAAACAGGCTCTATTAACATTCTGGCACACTGTCTCTGTGGACTGTCCAGAGAATGTTCAGCTAGCAGTGGCTAATCCACGGCTTATTAAGCACATTGCCTTCAATTACATACTGTGAGTATATATATACATATGTATGTTAACCTAGAATAATCACCATTACTCTGTGGTACTTCTTTACGTGTCGTAACGGATCAAAATTTCATTCACCATTACTTACCCGTGAGTAATCTTAAAATACAGCCAAGGGTCGCAAATAGATAATATCTGCAAGAAAAAGGAAATTCGTAATAAAACTAAACTCTTTTGATCAGCTTGGTATAATAAATCAATTTCATCCTCATTTTCGAGGAGTCGTCGTAGACGTATGTAACTTATATGAAAAATTAAAGATTTAACGTATTAACTAGCCCTCGGTTCGCCTCGATTTCAGTCGCCTTACTCGCATAGTTCCCGTTCCTGTGGGAATGCCGGTATAAAATATAGTCTAACCTACTCCTTATATAGACAGATACCTGGTAGTAACATACATATTATCAAAATTGTTCCAAATATAAAATATAAAACACTAGGTGTAGGGAGTTTCACAGAAACTTGATAGGAATAAGGTTTATATGTATTAAAATAAAGTAAAGATCACAAATGTCGCGTAATACGTACACGATGAATCAGCTATCGGTAATGGACATGATTTATCACTGTTGAAATGTCTATCGAAATATTCTATAGTTCTCAAAATTGATATTCAAATAACAAATGTCGATTTAATTATTTATATTAGTTAGGGCTGTGTGATTACGCAATGCAATGGTAGTATCTTGTCTGCTGCATTATAAGGCGAGGCATATTATTGTCTCACGCATTTTTGATTCATGTGTCTTTAGCAAATATTTTTTTTAATTCTGAGACCTAAATTAATGTGTGAGGCTTACAAAATAGAATAGTTTTCTTTCAATGCTAGTATAGATCTCGAAATGTTTGATCTCTTATCCACGGCAACCCTTTAACACTATGAAATATAGTCTGATTATAGCATCTGACATTATGGTTGATGAAATCCTGAATAAATCTGTATAACTTTATATTGTTGCCCTATGCTTTGTTCGTATTCCTTAACCATTTGATTGTATTTTGTAATATAGGAAATTGAAGTCACGTCAGAAGTCAGTCTCCATGAGTCTGTGAGCAAAGTTTCAATTCGTTTTAGTCATATTTTCTCTTGATGAAAATGACTCTCAAGTTTGTCAATTAACACGGTCACATGTATTTTTACAAACATGTAGGTTTACAATTTCAACATCAAAATACATGGGGATATAGCTCAGTGGTAGAGCATTCGACTGCAGATCGAGAGGTCCCCGGTTCAAACCCGGGTGTCCCCTAATCGTACCTTTTTGTTATTTTTTTTTATAATTGTTTTTAAATTTATATATAGACTTTTCAAATATGTTTTTTTATTATTTTCGTGTTTTTTTTTAAACATACAAAGAAGATTTTCTTTTCTAATAATTATGAGTATAATCAATGATAATATTTTAATTATTTTGCGTAGGTATTGTTTACATATTATAAGCAACGCTTAAAAAAGGATAACATGATGAATAGTAAAACGTAGTGGTCAAATTAAGATCAAAGTCGATTTAGTCTGCTATTAATAGTGTAATAAAGGTAATGGAGAAAGCAATGCAGGACTGTGAACATCTGGTAATCATTCTCGGATCTGAATTTTTTTTACTTTGATTTTAGCGCTGATCACGAAGATGGCGAGGTGGTTGCTTATAACAGGGCAATGTTGCCCCCGTACTATGCCCTCCTGCGGCTGTGCTGTCGTCGATCGAGTGCGTTTGCACGGACACTGGCGCAACACCAGAACATACATTGGGCGTTCAGGAACATAGCTCCACACGCACACTTGTATCCCGCTGCGGCCGATGAATTATTAAGGTAATTTTTTTATATTCTTCTCAGTACATTTAAGTAATACTTTTTGCCATTACATAGCACGAAGAATTAGCACGCTTAAGTGGCAATAGGCAGGACCCAGTGCAACGAACCGACCACAGCTGGTGAAGATAGTTTCTCGAGTGGCGACCACATATCGGGACTACGCAGTGTAGAACGTAGGTCGACTGACGACCTAATGAAGGTTATTGGGCGTCGTTGGATGCAGGCGGCACAGTACTATACTACGTGGCAAAACATGAGGGAGGCCTATGCCCAGCTGTGGACGGCGATAGGCTGCATGATGATGATTTGTCATTCCATTGTGGTGGTCTGAATCTTCAAACGAGGTTTATGATGAGCATTTCTCTCACTGTAGGCAATGACTTGGCTGTACTCTGGTATTACTCAGGTTCATGGGCGGTAGTTACCATTAGGTGGGCTGCTTGTTCGTTTGCCATCAAGATTAAAAAAAAAATACTTGCCTCTTTAATTGAAGGAGCATTATGCTTGTTTTCATCAACGATTTCATACGATTTTAATTCTATTCTAATTCCCTTAGTTATTATATTTATGAAAACATTGCGTAACTTAGTCCGTAATGCCATTGAGAGTTTTTATAAATAAATTTGCAATATTCACATTCAGATTAGCCCGTATTCTGGCGGCCCGAGGCGGAAATAGTGGTGCATCCGGAAGTGGCAGCAGCGGCAATGGTACTAGTAGTGGTAGCGAAACTGGCACTGATGGGAGAGAGGCTGCAGCTTTTCGAAGGAGTACACTCTCCGCGTATTTACAAGGTATACCCAGTTTTAAAATCTACTATTTATTTTCAATTACCTGTAAGAAACTTATTTTTAATAAAAAGAGATAAGATGTGAGCGAATAAATATTTGTGGCTTTACAAATATAAAATTAATGAACACAAATAACATTAAGACTTGAAACAATTATTTGTGCATAAAGAACAAACAAGAAAAACAGTGTTCTATGTGGGGATCGAACAATGATATTTATCACGGAATATGATTTCTTAGACTACTACACCCATATGTGTAAATTTCAAAAGAGTATTCCAAATAAATAGGAGCATTAAATCTGCTCAATATACATATCAGTATAAGTAATAGTGGCACCCTTTTTCTTTGGGTGGCCGTCGCCCCGGATTGAAGGAGCGACGTGCGGACCCGTCACTCACCGTATTTCTTCCCAATCGTCATTAAGTCGGCAACTTGTACCGAATTCTTGACGTACGTGGCCAGACCGGCAGATACCTTTTGTTACCATCCCTCTCTGACGCCCCTCGGGACGTCGTTCTCACGCAGTCAGCCTCTTTGAGGGTGACGGACTATTACGTCGTTCAGCCATGGACGGCATCAGGCGCAGGTATTCCCATCTACGCCGTCCCAAATAGTAGCACTCAAACTAGTGGCCGATAAAGGCCCTACTGTAGATGCATTGAATTACATAGGGAACTGTCAAATCGACCATAAAATCCTTATCTCCTTATAGATATTAGATAAAATAATTTTATTTGCAGGTTTAAACGGTCGGACATGTTGGACGACGTTAATATCGGCTTTCTGTACATTGGTCGAGAATGAAGACGACAGATTGTATGTGGTATACAATGGAGGCTTGCAGATGACCTTCGAGGTAACCGTGAATAGTTTTCAATATGTCCAGCTAATAACCTTTAGAATCGTATTGAATCTCCACGCGGTTAAACTCTACTTATTTTAGAAATCTTACAAGTTGATTTGAACATATGTATATTTTAAAATATCCTACCTAAGAAATAAAGAAAAATTAAAAATATCGATTATGTGTGGTAACGGCTACGAATATCAGATTTACTTGTGTCCAGTTTGATGTAACCGCCTTTTACAACCCTCACGAGTAATGCAAGAGTTGGTAATACAATTTTCTAGCTGCCACCATACTTCAATAGAATAAAAATATGTCTATTATATCAATTAACTTTCTATAAAGCTTGGCCGTTGTAACATTGCTAAGGATCTATGTGATATTCAATTTTTAATACTGAAACAACTTTAATAGAAAGCACTAAATGAAGTGCACCAATAATAAAAAAAATAACATAAATAATTCTCCATCTCCTATCTTGGCCATGGGTATTGTAGAAGTCAACTAAGGGATATATTGTTCATGTAACAGCTGTACGAGACAAGAAAACTCGAAACAAAACCATATATCAATCTGTCTGACCTGCATGGTATAGTAGGTCAATTTCCCTCCCCTTGTCCCATTGTCCCTCCCAAAAAAAAAAAAAAAAAAAATTAAAATAATAGACAAGCCCGCTGAGTTTCTTGCCGGATCTTCTCAGTAGCGGTCGCGTTCCGATCCGGTGGTAGTTTATTTTTATTGGATAATCTAATTTTATTTTGTAAAATTGACATTATGTAAGTGCCCTCTCGGGGTCTATGCATAATAAATGATTTGAATTTGAATTGTGGCGGAGGCCTAAGCCCAACAGTGGGACATACATACATGAGTTGTGATAATGATGATGAGTTACTTTAAATTCCATTTAGCTTTTCGTCATTTCAACTCATATATGTCCCACTGTTGGGCTCGAGCCTCCTCCACAAGAGGTGGGAAATTGACCTACTGTACCATGCTGGTCAGACATGTTGGTCAGACATGTTGGTATAGGGTTTTATTTCAAGTTTTCCTTCTCTTGCATAGATGTTATATGAATATTTAATCCCTTTTATGTCACCCACGGGTAAGAAAGAAGGCGGTGAATTATATTCTTACTCTGTCACCGCACGGAAAGCTTTTTATTAGTTATTTATCTATGTATTATAATGATTATTAATTTTGAATAATGGTATAACGCAGGCACTGCACAGTCTCCACGCCGTATACGTAGAAGGTGGTGTGAGCAGCGGTTCTAGCGGCAGTGCGTCGGTCCGCTCCGAGTTGACTACAGCTCTGCGCTGGGCGAGGGCACTTTGCCGAACGTTACGCACCAGGAGGGATGCGAAGGAGGCGCGTGCATTGCTGCTGGCGTGCAAGGACTGGCCTGAATGTGCACGTCGTTTGCTCACCATGCTCAACTTACATCACAGACATAATCATTTACGAGACGCTGCACTCGGTTCGTATTATACGTATACTATCTGACCCCACAGACGTTGTGCTGAGCAAATCTGAAAAAATAGTAATTGGAATTCTCCTTGGAATCGATCGCAGCGGCACCTACCGGTTCCAGTTATTAATCTAAACCATTGTCATATCCATCGGAGCAGCTACAAAAAGAAATCAAAATCTGACCAGCCGTTTAGTAGTTCAATTACAAACACACGAACAGGAAATTTATATATATAAAGACTAACCACCCGCCCTCGCTTTGCTTCGGTTTCAGCCGCCTTACCCATGTATGGCCAGTTACCATGGGAATACCGGGATAAAATAGTTATAAATAATAGTAACTTAAATTACTATATATGTCTATAGAGCTACTATAAGGCCATATGAAGAGTGACTTGGCTACTATAAATAGTAGCCTAAGTTACTGCTTATATAGACACAGCTACCTGGTAGTAAAATATTATCAAACTCGGTGCAGCCGTTTTGAAGATTACTCAAAACAAACAGAAAGACAGACAACAACTTTTAAACCGGTTTTTAGGCATAGGTATCGTGCAAATAACCATATCATCATGAAAAAAGCCCATTATTTTGACATTACAGACACTTCAATTTTATTTGTTTGTATGTTACCCAACGGCTACGAATGCTACCAACCCTTAAAATTGCTCGTGGGTGTCGTAAAAGACGACTAAGGCTGCGGGCACGAAACTTGCGATGGCCGAGCGATGGCGGCAGCGAGGCGACGCGACGCGGGGCGACCAGGCAGCGATATCTCGCGGGCACGAAACAAGCTGGCGGGCAGTCGCGCTCGAGCAGTGTTGTGAGAAACATGAGTTTACGTCGAAGAGAACTATTGGAGCCTAGTCTAGGAGACTAGGCTCCAATGAGGGCATTATTATTACCTAGAGATGGTGTTCATCCAATAAATCAATGAAGACGCAATTTGGGAGAATTTTCTACGCTTTATTACGAGAGAGTTTTTATGGTGTACGTTTTTACTGTCCCATAGAGCAGGTTTTGATAAAATACAAGATATAAATTCCTCATTATCAGTTTCCATTACTAAAATACTAATGTAATTCAATACAACACTGTATACACTGTACACATATTGTGGTGTTGGTCATGCTCACATAAGGATCTACTTGCGGTAGCTGCGTGGAGCGGGTCTCTCCCTTCCCTCCATAGTGGTTGAGGGGAGTGATGGCTGCTCTAGTAGTTAACTCGTGATCGGGTGCCGCTTGTGGGATCTGGTCCAGCCATAATCGTTTAAATTATATTAAGTGTCTTGCGGTTCGAAGGGCATCACACTGGAGCTTGTTCTTATAAAACATGTACACAATTGTATAACTAGTAAGAAGAAAAAAAAAAAAAAAAAAAAATTAAAAATAATGACAAGCCCGCTGAGTTTCTTGCCGGATCTTCTCAGTAGCGGTCGCGTTCCGATCCGGTGGTAGTATATTTTTTTTGGAAATTGTATACCTGACAATATGTAAGTGCCCTCTCAGGGTTTATGCATAATAAAATAATTTGAATTTGAATTTGTACCCGCGCAAGCGACGAAACCAAACTAGTTTGTTCTCGTCGCTTCCGCGTCGCCATCGCTCCACCGCCGCCCGTGCATCGCTCGGTCGCCCCGCTCCGCCGTCGCCCGTTTCGTGCCCGTCGCTATACTGTGCAATGCTTTTGTATACGTCGCCGTCGCGACACCCCGCCATCGCTCGGCCGTCGCTAGTTTCGTGCCCGCAGACTAAGGGCTTTACATTGACCAAGAGCAACTCTATCTAATGACGTCTGATTAACAACTGCATTCGCAAGAACGTTTGACGTAAGCACGTGGCCGGTCATAATACTATTGCCAATAACATTTGCTATATATACTATGAACTAAGAGCATATATTGAGTCGATCCTAACTAATTGTGATAAGAACATGTTGATAATGATTTTTAAAGGGAGTCTTTTTGGTGCAATCATTGCTATAATTAAATACCCTACACTAAGGTACTAATCCTTGTATTGCACAAGACTTTACAAACTTTGCGTTTATATGGCACTACTCGGAACAACAATTTGTGGATCGGGCAAACTATTATCCTGTGTGTCAAAACCCGCGACACTATGCATTGTAGGTCGTTATTTTAACCATAACTATCTATGTAATTTAATTTATTTTTATCTTTTTTCATTAAAGACATAAAGTTAGTGCAGGATTGAGGAAATAATCCTTGTATTGTTGGACTTTTTACAAACAAATAATTAATTAATAATTTTTACAAACATAAGGGTCACAAATTATATCTATAAATTATATTCGTTGTATATAACATTTGTATGTGCTTGTTAGGTGTGCTACGCGAAGTGGTTATGATAGGCGGCGGTGCAGCATTGGGTGCGTTGGTCCCGCTCGCTAATGGAGCTCATTGCGCAGCCAGACAGCGACATGCACATGTGTGCGCCGCCCGGCCGCATCTCGACAGGCATAACGCACACCGACTCGCCTCATCATACAGACCATACCACAAGTTCATAGGTAAGAGAAACATACCCAGACTACGTAATCCGTTTTCTACAGTTTTAGTATCCCATGGAGCATTTCACGTGATAGCGGGCAGCGAAAAAATATCACATTTAATATCTTGTTCATATCTTAACATGTCCCACTGTTGGGCTCGGGCCTCTTTCACTACCTAATGGAGGGAAATTGACCTACTATACCACCCTGGTTAGACTTGTTGGTATAGGGTTTTGTTTCGAGATTTTCTTGCATGGGTATTATAAGCATTTTATATCCCTTAGCCATCTTTTGCGACACCCACGGGCAAGAGAGGGGGTGGTGAATTGTATGTATTGTCACCACACGGAAAATCTGTTGAAAAATGTTTGTATTTGTATTTAAAATACTAATATAAGACTTGAATGTGCATGCATATTTTTTTTCTCGGAGGCTTAATTGTAGACTTAAAGAATTGGCGATATTTCAATATCGGATTTTTTGAAAGATTTTTTTACTAATATTAAAATTTATAGAAAATAAACAGATTTCTTGCCATTTACTACTAATTTTGGAATTTTTTTTTTTACGTAGTAAACGGAAGTAAACATTTCAAATCAGAATTTACGCTTCAAAATGCTTCGCTTACGAAATGCCCCCCCATATGACATACATAGGCAACATATCCATCTTTATATTAATACGATGTATTTTTAATTTATATATTTTTATGTATAGATACGTGCTGTAGGGTGGCTCGTCTCCAACGATGTATGTCGGACCAATTGGTGCTGTTGTCAGCGCTTTGTGCATTGGAAGCGGTGCCCCTTCGGTTTAATTATTTCGCTGCCTTCTGGACAGAGGTAGCTACGTGTCCGGTAAGTGATCCCTTGCATAGTACAAGTCTAACTGATCACAATGTAGAGAATCTATTTATGGGCGATAGCACCTACGCTTCAGATCTCAAATTGTTGTCGATCTTAAAACAGTGTTCATAGGATCAATAAGTTTTGCGTTAACAATTTTTGGATGTTACAAAATATACATAAAAGATATACATTTTTCAGCTTACAATCTGATTACCTTAAAATTCTAAGAATAATTACGAATTCGTCTAAATGAATTATATTGTTATATGTTAAAATACCACATTGTTCTGAAATACCACCCATACTATGTGATCTATTTTATTTCTTAATTTTAAATTTTGTTCAAGCTTAGTATTCGTCCCGCTTCCCCTCTAAAGAGATCACATGGTATAGGTACGTTCCCTTATCTTTCTATACTTTTTTGGCACCAATATGTAATATTTGTGGATATTAATGTGTAAACACACTGAAGTACGCGTTCATGAAGAAGAACATTATTTCAAGCGGTTTTGGCATATTTGTGGTATTATTTATGAGAGTAATATTTAGTATTAGTTTATTTTTTAAGGTATAAGTATAAAATATAATAAACCTGACATAGCCCGCAGAATTAGCACGTTGAAATGGTAATGGGCAGGCCACATCGCTTGTCGAACTACTAACCGTTAGCGAAGAAAGGTTTTTGAGTGGCGACCACGAATCGGTCGACGTCACATAGGACGACTCCCTACTATGTGGACACCTTGAAAGACTGGTCGACATCTTGAAATTCGTAGAGAACCGTTGGCGTTGCAAATGGACCGTTCCGAGTGGCATTCTCGTGTAGAGACCTAAGTTCAACAGTGCACGTCTTCGGGTTGATTGACGTATGGATGGACTATATTGAAAGAAAGAAAACTGCCTTTATTGACACTTAGCTTTCCTTATATCCCTTTGTGAAAACAATGTAGTTTTTATTTAAATATTGACCAACTTACGTGCATTTTAATTTTAATAATTAGAGCTGGATTCGAAAGATTACGTCATCACCTTGAATTAAATGTCTGTTATTGTTATCACAATATTTGTTTTATATTATTGTATAATCACAGGCGGATTCAAAGTTAGAGCAGATGCTCCTCGAGTCCAGTGTAGCGGCGGAGTATGTGGATGCGGTGCTATTCGACGAACGCGAGTCACTTGAAGATCCAGTCATATTCCAATTTATGCAGCATTACTATCCTAAGGTATAATCATACAATTTTATTGTCTAAATAATAATTATATACTAGCTTAGCTTTGGTGTGATTGAAGAAGTAAAATAAAGATACAATGATTAAAAAAGGTATATTGAGATGGTTTAGACATGTAGAAATAATGAGTGAAGAGAGGTTGACAAAGCAAGTATACAAATCAAGTATGCGGTTACAAGAGGAAGACTTCGCCGCACGTTTCTGGATCAAATTCTTGACCTGCTGGTGAAAGGTCATGTTAAAAGTATGCGTAACCGTAGAGAATGCAAGAAGACTTTGTTGAGTATGAGTGAAGTGATGGAAATAGATCGTGGCTTGTGGTCTCTGCCCCTCTGGGCAACAGGCGTGAGCCTACGTATGTACGTATTTAATTTCATTACTGATTCGTATATTTTCTTTATACACAAAAAATGACGTTTACGACGCTATACATGTATTTCAGCGGTGAACTGCGAAAACGCTAAGTGATTATGTTGAATAATTTAATAATCTTATCTCCAATGTCCAAAAAGTGTACATATGTTAAAAGTTGAAGTGTACATTTTCAGTTGGGTGGTGGCGCGGCAGGAGCGGCAGCGACAGCGGTAGCGGGCGAGGCTGCTAGCAGCACTAGTACGGCGGCTACCTCGGGTGGAGCGGCCGCGGCGGTAGACTCGCTCGCCGACGAGATCATCGGAACCGCACCTCGAGCTCCTCTCCGAACACTGCTGGCTTCCGTACGGGCTCTCACGCTTCTCACCACGCGAGCACCGCTCTCGACAGCGCGTTCACGCGATTTGTTGCGCGCTATCAGAGCGCTCAATGCGAGAATGCACTCAACAGGTTCGTTATTTTTTTTGAAGTGAAACTTCTTTAGAATCGTTGTGATATCAAACTCGATGAAACGAAAAAGCGAGTCCATAGAGACACAAACACGTAAATGTTATAGGATTCAGCCGGCGAGAGAATGATAAAGGATAGAGGATAAAGGGTGAACGATGAAGGATAAAAGAGGTTCACTTCTGATATGCGTACTTTCTACACACACTCTTTTTTTTTCATGACTTATTTGGAATATATATCCTCTAAGGTGTCGTTCCAAGACGATATGGTTGTATTGTTTGTGGCTGAAACAAAAAAAAACACAATCCTGGATTAATTGTGTATGTTAATCTTCTAATTGTTATATTTACTTATATTTTACTGTTAACTTGGGGTAAGTAAAAGCTACTGGGAGTCGTTGGATGCGGGCGGTACAGAACTACACTTTATGGTGAAGCATGCATGAGTTGTACTGCCAGCAGTCCGCGGCAAAATGTCGATTGATGATGATATTTTGGAGATATCCTACATTCCTTTGGAATGAAATATACCCATAATAATTTATCACTATTCCTTGGGGGTGCCCCTCCGAGTAGTGACTGGGTGAAAAATACACAAATTCACTCCACCTCTTAACTTTCCCGTAGGTGATCAAGACGACCAAAGTATGCAAACAGATATCACAATGAGTGAAGGAAACTTGATCTAAAAACCTATACTCACTCGTCTGACCAGCGTGATAAACTAGATCAATTTCTATTTCATTTTATTGATTGGAGTTATATATTGACTGGAGTTATATATATATTTATATATTGACTGGAGTTCATCAGTGAGACATATATGAGCTGAGATGATAGTATAATATTTTTATTTAGCTTTTTTTAATTCCGTGTGGTGACGTAGTAAGAATACAATTCACCCCTCCCTCTCTTGTCAGTGTGTGTCATAAAAGCCTAATAAGGGATATGATATGTGTATAGCATCTTTGCAAGAGAAGCAAAAACTCGATATAACATCCTATGCTAACACGTCTCACCAGCGCGGTATAGTAAATCAATTTCGTCAATTTTGCTCCCATTTGGAGGCGGCCCGCGCCCAACAGGCCCATTAGTCTATGTTACTCCTTATATAGACAGCTACACCTGCCACTAAAATATGATTAAAATTGGTCCAGCCGGTTTGAAGATTACCCATAACAGACAGACAGACAGACAGACCGACAGACAGACAAAAAACTTATAAACTGGTTTTTAGGCATAGGTATCATGTAAATAACCGTGTCAGCATGCAAAACCCCATTATTTTGACATTACAAACAGACACTTCAATTTTATTTATTTGTATTGATGATATAATGTATTGTTTTGTGATGCAGAGGAGGAGGGCTCGGAACCAGAAAGCTGTCACGGCTCAGCGATGATAACACGTTCGGCATCAGTGTTCGGCAGCGAAGAGGAGACAGGTGACGACATTGGCGGTGACGCGTCATCTTCCGGTTCAGACGACACATCACCACCACCCGCGCCGCGTGCTGCTCCCGCACAATTAGCCCTCACACTCGCCGAGTTGGAGACACGACTTACGCCACAAACCCCACCCCACGAACCCGCCACACCACAGCCACCCGCCGACACCTAGCCTACAAACTTGCTGTTGGCACTCACGCGCCTATACTTCCCCAATATGTATTAATATTTGATGAACTTGTTCGTCTTTATTGTATCTGTATTCATTGCGATGGCGTATGCTATCGCCATAACGCGTTAGTAATTGCGTTCGTTGAATACGCGATATTATCCGAGATTTTATTCATTCTTAGGTTATATATATATATAATTCTGCGCGGGTGGTCGGCCCAACGACGGAGGCGACGTGCCACGGGTGGGTCATGGGGCCGCGCGGCGCCCCTCTGTCGCCCCGGACGGAGCCGGACGCCGAGGGAGCTGACCATGGCCCACCTATAAAAAAAAGGTTATACATATGTAGGTTACAGATAAGGTGCACAATTTTTATGTATGAAAAATGTTGTGGAAATGCGTTGACTTAGGTTGGCGGTACTGTTAATATTAATTTTGTAAAGCAGGAACCTAAAGTTATTAGAGTAAGTTACAAGTATTAGGATAAAATAATAAACAAAAAAATAAAATCACCGCTTCGCTCGAGTTGAAAATGTATGAATAATGATATCAAATGATAATAACTATTATTACGGATTTTATCGCGTCTGTTTTTGATTGTTACCTTTGGAGATGTTTCGAACATATTGCAGCATTTATGTTCACGGGCGATGCATGTGTATACAGACGTGATGAAATCCTTAAAAATAGATTTATATTGTGTAAATATTACAGTTACCATCATCATCATTCAGTCTTTTGGGTCGTCCACTGCTGGATATAGGCCTCCCTCGTGTTTCGCTTCAAAGTGTGGATCTTTGCGTCTTGACCCAACAATTCGCACCAACTTTGACAATGTGGGTCCACCTGGTTGGATCACCATGCCAAAACGTTTGGCCAGCGTGATAGTAGGTCAAATTTCCTCACGTAGATAGGGATGCAAATGATACATCGATGTTTTTGAAACATCGATGTTTGTTATCAAACGTATCAAATGTTTCGATATTTGCATCCCTACACGTAAAGGAGGAAGCCCGAATCCAACTGTGGACATATAAGGTCTGAGATGATGATGTTGATTAATGAATGCTTTCCATTTGCTTTTTGTTTTTCATTTTGACGATCATAATAAATCGTTATCCTTATCTCTAGCCTGTATAGTTACACCAGTCTCTTTTGGGACACATCTTGATAAAAAATGATCTGTTTTTCCTTCATATATGTGCTCATATGTTTATTATACTGTGTTTAAAAATATTATGTATTACATGTGTACGTTACACAGACTGACGTATATTATTTGAAAATTTACACTTTAGTTGTCGACAAAAAAAAATGTGTAAATTTATATTGGTTGTCTAATAATACTTGTAAGTTAATTTTATGTATATAGATTTGAGAGAGTTGCGTTGCATTAATATAAAAAAAAATATTATTTTATAGTAAAATATTGAACAATTATTATTTCGATTTTGACTTGCGTGTTCATGTTTTAGCAAAAAACTTTCGTATATCTTATTACATATATATATTTAGTCACATTCCAAATCTATCATCACAAATATAAACAAATTTCTAAAATTAAAATATACCAGAGATTTTTTTACACTAAATTAACATTATTAAATAATTTACAAACATTGCCTACAAAATAATTTTTGGTGTAACGAATTTCTCTATGAGAGTGATGCTGTCCATTTGCCTGATAATCAGACCGTTTTCATGACCAGAAATAATTTTATGAGCGGCCGCTTGACTCGACCTGAGCTTGTGAGAAACCCTTGCAACTTACATTATTGACGAAACGACATCAGATGGAGTTGATACAAGGCGATGTAAAGCTCTTAATCGTCGATTACGTTAACCAAGAGCAATGAAGAGTTGGTAGTATTCGTAGCAACCACACAGCAGCAAAAAGTAATATTGCATGTATTATTTTATGGTTTTATTTACTAATAATGCCTTATTGATTAATCCTCTTACTTTTAGCTAAAAATTGCTTTAATTATTCATTTTCTAGTCGATCGTATATCACAACGTCATCTAATAAAATAAAAATGTTTTATAGTAACCAAAAAGTAGATAACTCTTAAAATGGTTACTATATTTTGATTTTGATTTCCAAGTACGAGTTTGTTACTCTTTCACTCTCTTACTACTCAACCATTTGTCTTAGAATTTTGCATACACTGTTAGGAATCCAAAAATACTTATTGTGTTACCTGTCATTCAGGAAAAAAATACTGCTCCCAAATGGTAGAAAATTTATTGACAAAACATCCTTTATTACGAGCGAAGCTGCGGCCACAGCATATGGTCTATAATTTCAGAAATAAATACCATTTTAATTTATTATCAATGTCTTTGAGATATGCATTGTAATATAATTAATTTAGATGTATTTCGCCTAAGTCATACACATCTGGATTGAAGCCACACGAAGGATTTGCCTAGTGCTTTTTTTAATCATCATTAACGCCCGATCGTCACATTTCGCGAACGTACAGAGTAGCGTGCCTTGGGATTGGACTCAAATCATTGGCGCAAATAAATGGCTTAGGTACTGAATTTGATGTCACATAATTATATTATAGACAGGTCTGTTTTACTAATAAACTATATCTTGGCATATTATTTCGTAACAAAGGATAATTGTAGGGAATATTTTGCCTTCAAAAGAATTTCATTCTTGTCTATGAGTATAGAATTTATAAATGTTAAACTGGTACATAAAATATTATCACTTCAGATTGTTTAAATTAGTTAGTAATCGCTTTGGAATATCTATATATGTATATCTCTAGCTGCTTCTTGTTTATTATTGTTGTCAATATTATTAATTGGTATAATATTCTTTGGCAGCTGTTTGGCGAGACCCTGATTACTATACTTTTAAAAGAATTTATTTTTAATTAGCAGGATTTTAATTGGCAACATTGTAATGTTTCACTAAATGGATTTAACGCTGGTTAGTACTCTAAATTGCAGCTTTAATTAAAGCAAACAATACTACAGCTAATTTGTCTTTAATTATTTTATTGATAAATACATTTTAATAGTTTTATATGGTTATAATATACTAAGAAATATTGGGAATATTAATTTACAGTGACATGTATTTACAATTTTTTATTTTTACCAACAAAACGGAGTATTTTCCAACCACTTTTAATAAATTGTAATGACTCTAAAATATATAAAATCAACTATTAAATTGCTAGGTAAATAAATAGGCAATCAATTGTCAAGTACACGAAGTGTAGACACGAAGTCCTAACGTAATGTAAAGTACGGCATCAATTTAACGGACAAATTTTTGCCGGTATGGCGCGCTACTTTTCAAGAAGTACTCATTTAAATATTTACCCTGAATGTTGCTTTTAATAGCTCCTATAAAACTATTTGGGGACGCGTGGAAAGGTTTAGAATTTTTGTTAGAAAACTTTTTAAGCGATTTCAATTCAACAATATCGAGAAGTTTCAAGAGATAATCTGTAAAATAATAATAGTATCGGTACATTCTGAATACTTGAGTAGCCAGTGGCTAGGAAGATGGTATTATGATACTAGCAACCCGCCCTCGCTTCGGTTTCAGTTACCATACCCTCATAGTTCCCGTTCCTGTGGGAATACCGGGATAAAATATAGCTTAAGTTACTCCTTATATAGACAGCTACCTGGTCGAAAAATATATCAAAATCGGTGACTTTATCAAAATCGGTCCAGCCGTTTCGAAGATTACCTCGAACAAACAGACAGACAGACAAAAAATGTTTAAACTGTATTTTAGGCATAGATGTGCAAATAACCGTGTGAGCGTGAAAAAAGCCCAGTATTTTGACATTACAAACAGACACTTTAATTTTATTTATTTGTATAGATGAATGATATGAAATGATATGAAAAATCTTGTATTTGTTCGGACTCCTTGTATCTATAATAAGTGATTAAGCATCTAATTTATAAATAAAGATAAATAAATCGTTAAAAGGATGCGCAATTTTAAGATTATAGCGCATGTAAAACATAATAGATAGGTAATTAGACCATATTTATAGTTGTTTGATGCTACATGCTTTAATTAAATGAAAAAGAAGAGGACTGGTGTTCGCTTCTTCTTATAAAACAGTCGTATTTATTATATTACAAGTAAGTTTGCTTGTAATAATTATGAATATTAAAATCTGAATTGGATTAATAGCAGATTGCTATTATAAAGGAACGGTTAAATGCGACAAAATAGGCTTTTTTCAATATCTAGTATGAAGTGAAGCTATTATGGGCTTTAAAAATATGTTGTAGGTTTCGATCTGAGAAGTAATTGTCGAATAGATAAAGAAATCGAGATGAAAATTCGAATTAAAAATTATCACAAGGGATTGAGTTTTCAGAGACTTTTATCTCGTGTTTATATTCGTATGATGCGAATTGCCCCCAGGACCCTGATTAACTGCCTAGCTGAGGCCGCGGTTGATTGGACCGGGGAGTCAGTTCGTCAACCGCCGAGAGGATGACTGCGCGAGGAAAGACCGACGTCCTCTCCGATCGAGGGGAACGTACGCCTTGGGAGTATTCCGTCGGGCCGACCACTGACGACAAGTCACCCTGCACCGGTAGTCGGCCCAACAACGAAGGTAACGGTTCACGGGTGGGTTACGGGTGTGTGTGCTTACGCCCCACTGTCGCCTCGGACGGAGCCGGGCGATGGGTGCGCCGCGCCGACCGTAACCCACCACCAAAAAAAAGAACCCTGATTAGCTATGATCAATATTATTTTAATAAATTTTAGTAAATAGTGTGATATGTTCAAATATTGACATCAAATTGAGACTAAATTAAAAAAAAAATTGTTTACAGCGAATACAGTTCCAGTTTAAAATGCATTATTGATCCGTATTACACACTATTGAATCTGTTGACTTTTGTAAATATAACTATTTTACTGATTTTATTACGTTTGTATTTGATTTTCGATTGCCCGACATTTCGAACACTTTACGGCGTTCATTTATTTACATTCGCGGCAACATCAGAAATCATTCTGTTGCCTTTTTTTCGTAAAGCTTGTAATAGCAATAGGTCTCTTTTGGTTTTGTTGTAAAATTATTAAAACTTTGCGACACTTATAACAATACTAATGTTGTTCATTCAGGCATTTGTAGCTACCTAATGCGCGATTTAAGAGTTTCTAGTTGCAATAAAACCCACTCGTCGCTCTTCAGAACTATCAACTAATATGCATTTCTTATTATCTGTAACTATATTATACCTAAAAGTGTTTGTGTGCGTGTGTGTGTGACTGTTGCAAAATTGATATCGTTTGTCGAAATTATTATTATGTACATTTAGGCTGTGAGCATTTCGTTAATTTATGTATTATAAATAATATAATTTGCATAGAATAATAATGTATAGAAGGTAAGTCCGCGCACAAAAAGTGAAGCATTTGGACAATGGAGCTAGCTAGATGGAGTAGTGTACAAGGTCGCTGTGCAGTACAGTACGCAACTCTTAAAAAATAATTAGGTTATTATGACGGTTTGTGCATTCAAATGATGTCACAACACATTTGAAAAACATAAAAGTTTATTAACATTACTTTTAAAAGTATTTCCACGATTTATGTTAATAAAAACAACATTTGATTTTAGAATTAGTATAGTGGTGTGCGTGTGTACGTGTGCAATCGCTTGCGCGCATGTAGTATTTTTGACTTCATATTTTTGATCGTTTAATTACCGACACTATCCTTCTATACGTTATTATTCTAAGATAATCTGTTTAGGCGAAAAAATACGTGAACCCCAGAACGCTTCTAGTATTCTATATTTGAAAATATTCAACATGCTAACGACATGACAATTTCACCCGTCCAAGGCGCGTACTTTTTTTATTTTTAGCGGATTGTATGAATTAGGCCAGTGTGTTTTGTTAATCTGATCTAAAACCAATTTTAATTACATTTTTTTTATAAATATATTTACAGAAACATCTCTTGTAAAATTTAATATCTCGAAATAATCTATTATGTCTGCAATTTATAATGCGTACATGTAATAAATTATGTAGAAAAATAAGCTGCAGTACACTGCCCATTATAATGAGAATTAGTAAATTTGATTCCACATTAGGGGACGTATCTTTACAACATGACCTGTATCCATAAAAAGCGTAAACAGATTTGGGTGTAATTTTGTACTATGAATGGTCGCCAAAGGGGAGAGACTGTGGAAAATTAATAAAAAGTTGCGTAGTATGGGTACGTTCCTTATATAGAAAATATCAATAATATTATAGATATGTATATAATTAACGATACATGTTACAAATGAACCTGTCCATTTTATATCTTTATAGGTAACACTAGCATGACCTATTTATTCTATAGTCCATCACAAATTAGCTATCTATTAGGGTGTTTATATTCAAAATAAATGTTGTACGTAAATCACTAATGTGTAAACTAATTGTAATTTCTCGAATATCATTAAATATGGGTTGGGCTTTATAGAGCTGCGGTAGCTTCTTAAGTAGGGTCGTCTATGAGGCTGAGAGCTGTAGTTCCGTGCATTTAGGCAATGATTGTGTTAAAAAAACACACTGCAGTCATGCGAACTGGCGACAGAAGTGAAAACTTAAAACCATAAACAAACAGTTGTTAATTTTGGTTATCTAAATTACTTGTTTGATCTTAATTTAAAATTTATAAAATTACCTTAACCTTTTTATATTTTATCTAGCTTTGACATCTATCGGCACATTGACATGGCTACATAGTGTTAGTACGTCACGTGACCAGGTGGATGATAACAGACACGTATTTATTACCCATACAAGTCTGCCTATAGAAGTTTTCACTTAAAAAAAAACGGTAGGAACAGAGATTCGTTTTCATAAAGTAATAAAAGATAATTAGACAAAGCTAGGTACTAAGTATAATATAGGTAGTTAATTATCTTAGTAAATAAAGAAAAATATAGTTGCTTATAGACGATAAATATAACAATATGCCTTTATAGGTTCAGAAGTCAGCCATATGTAAAGACGATCATATCTTGAGAAACATAAATTACTATTATTCTGTTGGCAGTATGAAATTAATGTCACTACCACGTATCTATGGTACAAGGTAGAATAAAATACTACTACAGTATAATGATAATTTTTGCCCATAAATAAGCAAATGCGGTTGTATTAACCCCAACCCTAAACCACGCGTCCCACTTCTGTAGCTACAAATAGTTGCACGTGGTATTCGCTATCGAAGCAAAGCAATAATATTCGACTCAATACGAATTAGTAATTATATTGTCTCAATTTTTTTCATAATACATTTTTTGTATATCGTCGTGTACCTATATAATATTGTTATAGTTTTTAATTTTTCGTTTTATAATTACTATAGCGGTTTGGAATGAGTTGGCAGTCACTGGAACAGTTTCTATTGGGGGTTATTAACGTAACGTGGTGCTATCAATATGTACGGAGTGACTGCGACATAAGACGAAAAACATGTATTTAAGTTTGTCCTGTTTTAGAGCTTATTAATATATACAATTTAATATAAATGTATGCTGTAATTATCTTTATTAATTCTAAGATTATAATTTGTTTCAAACGAAGTGTGGAAGTTAGTGATCGCAAAATGTTTTTTGAGGTACTTATTGTGGTCAAATTGTACTCATCGTTTTTAAGGCTTTGAATTTGTGTATTATAAATAAATGTGTCGCTGAAACTAGAGTTTCGGTCGGATATAACTGTGTTATTGAATACATTTTGTGAAAAATAAAAAAGAAATACTGTAAATCGGACTGGCAAGCCAAAGTAAACAGTATTTTATATAAATGTATTTTATTTCATAATCCTACCTAGTTGTTTAAAACAAGCACTCAAAAAGTCCCCATTATTCTGCAGAAAGGTTTATTTGCGTGTTCTCTATGAAAAATAAGTACTGCCTTAATGAAACCCAATGCATGTCTGATCAGCATAGTAGGTCAAATTCCCTACCTCACTGGAGGAGACTCGAGCCCAACGGTGAGACGTTTAAAAAATCACACTGTCGACAGTCTTTCGTCTATAGCCGCAGGTTGGTCTGTCCGGGGTAGTACCATATTCTCGCGCCAAATCTACGTCTGAGTTTGCACACCATCGTGAGTGAGAGCCGGAAGCCTAACTTTTTGACGGTGTTTACATCCCCGAACCTCATTGCACGCACGCACACTCCTTTTATCTTCTTCATGGTAGTCAGCGGCTTTGCAAAGATTCATGAGCGGCAGCATCACTTACCATCAGGTATACTGTTTGCTCTGCCACCAACAGCAAAAAAAAAAAATAGGCCGAGAGGACTAATCAATAATTTCTGTATTGTTGTTACAACAAAGCTCATCGCTGCTAAAGAAAATTTCTAAACTATATATGACCCTCTGGATTACATGGCTATTTTCTTCATTCATCTCAATTTATGCGTGCCCCACTGCTGGGCTCGAGGCCAGTGGCGGACTAACGGGAGGGGGGCGGGGCTGGGGGGTCGTTGGACGGCGGACCGCCCCGGGCCTCCGGTCTTGGGGGGCCCGCAAATACATAAACACGACTTTAAAAATGTGCTTAGTACCTTCATAACTACATCAAGATCAAAACATTTATATTTTTTTAACTTTACTGAACACGTCCAATATGCTGGAGGAATTACCGTCTTTGTAGCGGGTACTTTCACAGGAATCCCTGATTGAATGAAGCGCAAATAATTCACTCCTGTACGCCTACATGTTTTTTTACATTCACTACATCGCTTATACTTCAATACTTTTTGACCATTTGTATCTCGGTTGCATCATGCGAGAGGAGTTTTTCAAAACTTACAAATTTAAAAAATTCATTGTTCAACTACAACTATTTAGTGCACTCATGGTTGAAAAAAAGAGGGGTTAGTCGGCGTTTTCTATGAGAAAAAAAATCATGAAAAAAGTCTTCGGTTTTTCGTGGTTTTTTTGTTTAAAACCATATTTTTTTGTAATAAAAAACTCGCAATTTAAACTCCAGATTCTGAAAGAGCACATTGTAAAGTAGGTGAAACCATATTTTTCATTTCAAAATTCTCGTTTTTTAATGACAATTTGCCTTAAAAACCGGCCAAGTACGAGCCGGAGTCGCGCACGAAGGGTCCCGTACCATTATCTATAAAAAATAGGAAAAAAAAAAAACGTTTTTTGTATGGGAGCCCCCCCTTAATATTCATTTTATTTTTAGTATTTGTTGTTATAGCGGCAACAGAAATACATAATTTGTGAAAATTTCAACTGTCTAGCTATCGCGGTTCTTAAGATACAGCCTGGTGACAGACAGACGGACGGACATTGAAGTCTTAGTAATAGGGACCCGTTTTACCTTTTGGGTACGGAACCCTAAAAATGATGACAAAAATACGATTCTCGATCGTTAATAGGTTAAACTAATTAAAAATTATCTTCGATCTGCAATAGGTCAAGAAGTTATTGAGTTCAGTAAATTGAAGGCACGAAAACACATAGGTATAACACGCTACAAAAATAAATAATTAGGTATATCTAATTTATTTGTCGGTCGATTCGTATTTTGTTTTCCTCACCCATATCCATTCCATATTGTATGTATGTATATTGTATGTAATATTTATTTAGCCTAAATAATTTAAGTCTCATTTAAATTTCATTTGCCAGATTTTAACTACATAAACACAAACTTATTTATACATACAAATATGAACTGAATATAAATAAAAAGCTTGTATAACATTTTTTTTAAAAGTTGGGGGGCCTCATTCATCTTTGCCGCCCCGGGCCTCTGACGGGCTTAGTCCGCCACTGCTCGAGCCTCCACCACAATAGGAGGGAAATTAACCTTACTATACCATGCTGGTGAATAGTATTCTTACTCCGTCACTACATATAAGAACATCGTAGCTATTATTAAACCCCATAAATTGTTTTTTTTTTATTTGGTCAATAATAGGGTGCACAATGGTCTTAAGAATATTTGAAGTTGGATCACCTATTTGGCCATTAAATAATAGCATGCAAAAATAAAGACTTAAAAACTACTTGCCTCATTCCATACTACTTACTCTTTATACGTCAAAAATTGATTGAGTAAAAGGCCTTTTCAAAGAGCCATTTTTTAGTGTTACCTTAAAAACAATTTGTACCAGTAATCTATTTTTTTCTGGAATGTTATTATAGATATTTCTACACATCACGTAACATTGTTTTTTTACATTCGACTACATACACCATACTAGGGTTGTAAATTGAATGAAATAAAAAATACAAAATAGAGAAGAAAATAAAATAACCATAATTTATTTATTTTTAAATTGTACTAATTTATTTTTTATTTCAATTGGAAATGTTTCTATATTTTTATGTGCACAATCCAAGCAATAAGTTTTTGAATAGAAGAAACTGCACTCTTTATTAATGCATACAGGTTTTTCACAAACTGAACAATCTGATCCCAGGACCAATATTTCTCCTTTACCTGGAGGACTAAAAGGGTCTTTCATCACATAGCTGGGATATTTTAGCAATATGTTTCGAGAGAAAGGTGGACATGAGCCTTTGTAATGAGCTTTTTCATTTAATTCGCATGAAATACATTGGAAATCATACACTACAGGCTCCTCTTTTGGTTTTGCTTCTTCCATTGCGTCTGAAACAATAGAAAATTAGTTTAAATGACATACTTAAACTTCTGATTTAGGTGTTTGAAGTAGTGGGGAGAGTTTCATCATCATCATCTCAGCCCATACATGTCCCACTATTGGGATCGGGCCTCCTCAGACAGATATTCTCTCTCCTACTATACCACACTGGTCAGATGTGTTAGCAATGGGAATGAGAGTGTAATTGGTACAAAATCTCACATGGATAAATATTTGTTCAACAAATGAAATATTACAAATTATATTTAGTACTAGCTAACCCAACAGATGTTGTTCTGTTCAAATCTAAAAATATGTATAAGGGATTCTCCTTGAAATTGATCACAGCGCCACCTACCTTCCAATTATTAATCTAAACCATTCTCATATCCATCGGACCACCGCAAAAAAAAAGAAAACGGTCCAGCCATTTAGAAGGAGTTCCATTACCAACAAACAAACAAGATTTATGTATATAAAAATTACTTAGTCTATGTGATAATAATGATCTTATATACAGTTCACCAAACAATTTATATATTTTCATACCACAGTGGTCATTTTGTGCATAGATTTAATGTAACTCTATTAAATTTTCCCTTTCGTTCTTATTTTGCTTCAAGAAGATTTAGACGTTTTCTATATGTAGCCATTAGTCAATAGTAATATAATTCCAATCAATTAAAGCTTTATAATTTCTAGACAGCCTAATTGTTCTTGGGGTAAATTGTTATTGTGGGGACACAAAAAATATTGAGTTGAGAATTTTATGGTGTCCAACCATAAAATTCTTCATGGCAAGCACAATATTGCCAGTATTGTGTATATTAAACAATAGCAGCTAAATTATCTGTTCTACCTACTACTACTACTGGAAGAGCAAGTTCTATCTACACCCTGGATATCATCATGGAGGATAAAGGCTGGAAATAAAACTTCAGAAATAATTAAATATTTCAGTAATTTAAATATGCTAAGAACGTATCTATCTGCAGTTTCATATAAAATAATTACCTATGTAAAAATTGGTTATTTTATTATTCAATCTTAACATTGGCTTTTTCTTTAGGAGCTTCAATTGGCCACCAATGGGGTTTTACAACTTCAATTGAATATTTATCAATTTTTAAAGCAGCAGCCTCTAACGCTTCTTTAATTCTAATAAGTCCTAATCCATATCCATTAAAGAAAGACTTTAATTTACCAATATTTGACTTTTTTGTATCATCAGTGGTTATTACAGAGTCTTTTTCAACTATTTCTTCTATTACATCTGTAAATCGTAATGGCATTATCCTTTTCCTAACAACACCAGTATGATGCACTCTTGCTGTCAGTTCTTGGCCAATATAACATCCTTTATGGAAACTAACTCCGTGAAGGTAATCACAATTTGCTTCAAGAGGAAAACAAGTCCCAGGAGGCAAGTCGTCAGCTCCCTCACTTACACCTAATTTGTATCTTAAATATTTGTATCCTGTTTCATCATTTGCTAGAACTGTCTTCTCTCCAAAACCTGTTACTAAAGATTCATCTTTCTGGGATGTTACGACTCTATGTCCTAAATCAGACAATCGTGGGTCTTTATAAATATTTACTTCACTATTAGCGTTTATGGTGGTATCAAAATGAGTCTCTGTTGGGGATACTAGTGCAAACAGTTTTAAATTTTTACTCATATCAGCAATTTCAACTTTTCGTTTCAATTTGTAAATTTTTAAATGCTTTTGTAGTGAGGCAAGGATAGTCTTATCGCATTCAAGTAGAAAAGAATCATCACCTTCCCATTTATGTATAAGCGTGTCGTATAAAACCCTACCCTTGTTATTCAAAAACATTGCATACATTGAATTTGCACCTTCTTCGAAATGTTGCATATCATTCGTAATAAGACCTTGTAAAAAAATCGGCGCATCGTTACCGCTGACCTTTAGCAATCTTCGACTTTCTAGTGGATATAAAATTGTTACAGACGTTTGTTGATATAAATTTCTGAAAAACTGTTTAGTTAAGTCATGTTGACAAAAAAGTCTCTTTACCTGATACATATTTTATTATCTTTCCCAGTAATAAATATGTTATTGATAAGTGCAATCATAAAACTAAATACCAATTGAAGAGGTAATCAGCAGAATTGACTTGTTTTGATCTTGTAACTAATGTAACGTAACTATTGAATAATGTAATGTAATATTATTATAGACATTTATTTCGGCTTTAGCTCGAGCTATTATTACTTAATGACCACAGTCTATAAAATATGTATTATATTTCCAACTTCACATAAAATCCTGCCCATTTTTGACGAGAATGTCAAAATGTCATGCAGCGCTTTTTAAATTTTATTCATTGTTTTATAGTGTTATAGTGAATATGTTTGCTAATATTTTGTGAAATATAATGTAGATAAAATGCTAAAATGTAGTGAATTTGATATAATAGTAAATTGCGTGCATTTTCACATTTTGCCAAAATTCCTAGAGGAAGCAAGCATGGTTTGGTTATCAGCACGAAATCATTCAAAAAGCTCATCATAATCCTGCTAGGTAAAGTACTCGATACTTCAAAAATGATTCGTTACTGAAGTAAGTATCGATACTTTTCAATTGATACTGATTATTGCCCATTCGATATTAATGCTCAGTATCGAATGTTAGTGTTTTATATAGTATAAAATACTAATAACACACACACACACACACAATATTATAAGATAAATATTACTTTCAGATTGCCAACAAAAAGTTCACAATCCCGCCAGAAACATTTCTCGTATGAATAGTCCTCGATACTTCAAAATAGATTCGATACCGATACCTAGGTGGTATCGTTTCATACCTAATAACTTAACACTGGCACCAATAGCTCATATTATTGTAGCTTATTGCCATTAAATAATAATAAGAAGAAAATTCTGCCCAGGTGTAGAGACGGTATTCGCCACGCGTGACGGAGTATGAATATAATTCACCAACTTCTGCCTAGCCTGCACTAATCATAAAAAATGATCAAGGTATATAATATGATTATGCAGATAACAACTACTCAAGAGAAGGAAAACTTGGTATTGAATTTTATTTATTTATTTGATACAAAATTTATTTATTTATTTAATTATATTATATAATATTATTTATGTGGTATGGTAGGTCAATTTTCACAGCTAACGTCCGACAGACATAGACAATGAGACAACTTGATATAAATAACTAGTTCATAATAGCAGGCTATGTTAAACAACCATGTGGGTACAAGGCTATATTTAGAATTTTAATATATATTTAATAGTCTGTGATCAAAATGTAACAATAATTGCAATATGGAGGGTAGAAGTAAGGAGAACCATCTCGGTGTATTAAAGTGTCTGTTGAAAGGGAGCAAATTAGGTTCGTTCGTAATGTCGATTTACACATCGACCTCGAATTGCCGACCATCAGGCATATATGAAGCGTTGCTCCCAGCGCTATTTTGACTCTGCCACGACTCACCCCAATCCACTAGTGGTTGGGGCGGTAAACTGCGTCCCATCAAAAATATCCGCGGTCCGACGACCCCGTCATCTCCTTGAAGAAGGGGATGATGCCATCACGATCGCCCAAGAAAGGGCCTACACAGCTCGCGCAGCGATAACACATAAAACTGCGCGGTATCGGCCTCGCCGACGAGGTCGAAAACCGCGCCGCGTAAAAATCATGAATCTAAACGTGGCCACGCCCACTTTGCTTTCAGCGACGCCCCGAGCCGAGGTCCGTTCCCCACAGGGGGAGCCCTCGGGCGATGTTCGCTTAACTTACTTACCGGGTTGAGAGCCTTCAGCTCGCCCATTGCCCGCGTTAAGCTGTCAAGGTCATCTGCGACCAACAGCTAAATACACACAAAAAAAAAAAAAAAAAAAAAAAAAGGGAGCAAATTAAGGTGGCGCTATAGTAACAAGTGGAAGAATTTTAAAGTACCTCGTAACGTTACTTTCAAACCAATTGAAGTACTTTTTGACACTGGTAATTTTTTTCAAGATTTCCCCCATTTTGAAATACGTAAATAATTGAGATTTTAAATACTGCATATTTCTTAACTACTGAAGTCAAGAGAAATATTCAACTTTTCAACTCGGCACACTTCACTCTGTTTATAACTGCTAAGTTCATTTCATTTCCACTTGCTACACTAGCGCTATTTCGGTGAGAGTTCGAACAATAATTTGCTGTTTACAAGTGAACACCTTTTCGACTAATCCCCCATACAAGACGGTCCTCCTTACTTCTACCCTCCATAAATTGCAACTAATTGTATACCTACTTGATGTATAACGTAACGTTTTGTTTTTCCTATAATTACTGACATAACAGGATCTCGAGATAGTATGCACGTAGCTTCTGACATGTTGATAAAATGATTAGCTTTTTAGGAGCTTTGAGAAATGCTGCGTATTAATTCTCTGTGTGGACACGGTATGATGACGATTTCTGTAAGCGTAAACTATCGTATAATAAACTACCTGAACAGCTGGATGTGGAGATGTGGACTAATTTTCCTCTCACCATTGAGGAAACGCATCATCGTCACCACCTTCGTCAACACATCCCACTTAAGTTCCCTCCTGAGGATTAATTCACCTCCAAAATAAAAGGTCAATTGATCTGTTTGCATAGGTTTTATGTCGAGATTACCTTCTTTTGCATCTATGTTGTCTGTTTATTATATCTCTTAGGCGTCTTCCACGATACTTATAGGCAAAAGAAGGGGTAATGAATTGCATTCTTACTTTGTTATCACACGTCAAGGAGGGCTAGGAGAATTAAGGAGACTCGTGTGTGTCAAATCATAGATGTGCTAAAGAGGGAAAGCGCCTAAATGCGAATAGATTTTTCCTACATTCATCATAGAGGAATAGATCAGTATTAATTTGTTAAATTAAAGTCATTGGTAATTCGACAAATATATATATTCTTGCATGATCACTTAAACAAAATTGTCAAAATATACAGGGTGACTGGTAAAAGATTGTACATATTGAAGGAGGGTATTCAGTACTCGATTCTGATACCGAATATATAAAAAAAATTGGTACTTAAATTTTGAACTAATTATCTTATAAAAATATTTAGTTATGGACACATGGGATAGGTCAACGTACGTCAGCACTTGTAGGTACTAAACAGTTCGCGTAACATTGAACTAGTTATATTTTAGGTAAATATTCTACCTATGTGACTCGACCCAGTAGGTATTTTTTTGCGTCGCTTTTTTTTGGGCCGCAGACAGAGGTCAACGTACGCTGGCAAACCTATTGTTTTGATTAGAAACAAATCACTTTATCTCAGGATTGGTAAGAGCTATGAAACTACAACTAACTTTAGTGTTTTTTATGAAATTATTCCTACACCTAGTTTTAGTAATTCTAGTAATAAATGTCCAAAATCTTGACAACAGTGCTAATAAAACTGTTACTCGATATCGGTATCGGTGTATCGCCAGTAGGGTGACAATATTTTTGGAAGTCTTGTAACACTAATCTTGTTGATGTTTAATTAATATTATCTTCTTTTTACACTTTTATTAGTTACATGTGGCCATTATCTATCGTTTCCTTCAATATGTACAATCTTTTACCAGTCATACTGTATAATAAGCATATACGGAGGTAGATATAACTCCAAATAATTAACTTATAAATATTAAGTCGCCCTTTAAGCGATTAATTTGATTTAAGTTTGCACTCTAAATATCAACTAGCTAACTGACGAGCTCTCTCCTGAATAAGGCAAAATAATTAAGTAGTAATCATTATTAACGTAAACTATGATGTACCTACTTTGTTATGTTCGCTTATTTAATAACAATAGCAATATCCATAAAGATACTAAAACATCTATTGTATTTACAAAATAAGTACAATGTAAAAATACTCAAAATTTACCAAACGCGTGTATACTTTAGATTACAATTAGTAAATGGACAAAATGGTAAGTGAGCATTTAAAAGTGCTAAGAGCAACATACTTGATATCTTTATTTAGAAAATAATTAATTTTGGCAAAATGTCTAGTTTTTTTTTGTAGAGCGCACTTACATGTACCTACTTATAATTCGTACATTGTTTTACGATTGAATCAAACAGTTATTGTTCATATGCATTTTCTAAAGATTTAACGCTCAAACTTTGAACTCAAAATAGAGAGTTTATCTCTGACCCGCATTGCGCTCTTGAGACGTATACGCCATCTCAATATTTTCTGAATTTCGGGGTGTGGACATCTTCACTGGGGTGACAAGAAGAGAAGTAGGCGCGGAGTCTCCTTGTTCAACAGACGCCGACACTAGTTCCGTAACGACAGTCGGTTCAGACCTAACGGAAACATTGTCTTCTTTATTCGGTGAGCTTTGTAGCGAGCGCGGAGTCCTTTGAGATTTCTTTAGGTATGGAGTGATTTTCTAAAAGAGAAACATACTTATATAAAAAATAAAATAAATTTTAAGTTGATCTCTAATGTTTACAATAGTATCCATCTATCCATCAACCTGTCAAGTCCACAACCATATACGTAGGCTTCCCTATGAAGGATGGACAATGCTATTTTCGCCACGCTTGGCAGCACGACAGCGCGTAAGTGATCGCAGTTGGTGATATAAGTTTCTCAAGCTGCTGCTGAATTATTTGGTGTTCTATTAACTGACTTTTCCGACTCCCAGTGTGGTAACACATTGTATTATTCATGCGTTACGTTGGGGGACGTTAAGAGACTTTAGTGGGTACCGGAAATCAGTGTTTTTTTTGTTGAGTAGAAATGTGATGGACAGGAAGTACTGAGGGGTAATGAATATAATATAAAATACTGTGCTTTACATACGTTTTCTTTTTCCAAAAAATATTCAGAAGATACCTACTATTAACAATGTAGCCATGGCACTATTAACGGCGACAATCTGACTTGTTGATGCATAATTAATTTATATTTGGCATAAAGTAACAGCCATAACTCCAATAAAAGAGTAAGTTGGCTTTATTTTGTTCATTAAAATCCTATTACGACACTAAAACTAAATACTGAATGTTGTGGTAGGTACATCCATCATCATCATCATGCCAACTCTTATCCGTTCCACTGTTGGATTCGCGCCTCCGCTGGTCAGATGGATTGGTATAGAGCAGGCGTGGCCAATCAGTCGATCGCGCTTGCGGGGCGTGGCCAACCGATCGGTCCATCTCAACTATTAGTTCAGGCGATAGTGGCAAGGCAAAAATATAAATACGTAGGACAGACTGCGCCACGTAATCACCAACTGCTGCACGCATCAATTGCAATTGTGTAGGTACTGAACTATGCTGTTTCATTCAAGATTTCAACGAAGTATGTAATTGATAGATCGCACAGGGTTTCTTCAGCGAACAGTAGGTCTAATCTAGTCGGCCACGCCTGGTATAGAACTTTATTACAAGTTTTAATTCTCTTGCAAAAAATTTATCAGCTTATCATATCCCTTAGCAGTCTTTTACGACAACAATAGATAAGACACGACTGTTTCTTTCACAAAACGAATATCAGTATTCAGCTCTAAAAATTATGGGTAAGTATATGGTGCGCTTATCGCATTCCTACCTCATGAGGGTCTTGACTGAGATATACAGCTGTCCGTTTCACGACGAAGTCAGGTGCGGCAAGGCAGCGTGCTAGTAGTAGGGCAGCGGCACACGACCAGCTAGCCCACACACCGGCACTAGCGGCGCGCGTAGCTGAAGTTCGAGCACTCATGGACCACGAAGCATTCCATGACAATTCTATGTACGGGTCCACCGCCGAACAACTGGATGTGTAAAATACGTTCTATAAATTATATATGAATAGACTCGTTCCTATTGAAGTATTTAAGTGCGAGCCTATTCTGTAAACCATCTAGAGACAAAACTTGGGCAGTGGCGTCGAGCTATTTCAGCGGTCAACGTATTCCAGGTTACATGTCCCGGAAACGGATAGAAATATTATGGGGCTCCGTAACCAAAATCATCATTAACTGAATACAAATATGTATACCTGTAATTGTTACCTAATCGGATATAGACGTTTCGGACAGTTTCAGATAGGCTCTGTATCTGTATACGATACGACAGGTTTTCTAGCCCGCTGAAGTGATAACCTTTTTTTTTGGTTAGGCTATGGTCGGGCATACGCCGCCCGCTCCGTCCGGGGTGATGAAGGGCGGATCGCGGCCCCATGACCCACCGTATTTCCTCCCCTTCGTCATTGGGCCGATCACCGGTATTGAATTCCTTGTCGTCCGTGGCCAGCCCGGCAGGATACCCGGGTACCCTCCCCTCCCTGACGCAACCCCGGGATGTCGGTCGCTCTCGCTCGGTCAGCCTCTCTCTGGGTGAAGGACTATTTCCCGATCCGGTCACCCACGGTCTCAGCTAGAGCGGCATCAGGCGCTGGTACTCGCGCCTGCGCGAACTGACAGCCTATACGAAAGGTTCTCCATAAGGCAGTAGTAATACGAATTACGATAATCAACACTTTTGCCTATGGAAGAAGAGTATAGGTACATATTGTGTCGCTCACAAGTGTTAAAAGCAAGATGATAATGACTTACGTTGTAGTATTAGTGACTTCGAAGAATGCTTCACAAAATGCATGAAGACCTCCGTTGGTGAGTGTGAAGTTGTGACCGGTTAGGCCCACCATTACAAAAGCAAATATCAGCGCTGGTGCCAGAATGCGCCACGGTCGAGTGAGACTGAAATAAATAAATCAACTTATTAGAAACGAAGGTTTTACGAGATTTCAAATTCCCACGCAGTACGACCTACTCGCGTTATTAACACATCTTGAATTTAAATACATCATTAACACTTACCATTTAACACTAATTTTAGTTATATAACTGTATTATACTTCTATTAACACATCATTTATCTTGATTTTGGGGTGATTTGAATAGGTGGACTTACGACATTTTAAATGTAGCAGGGAGCTGTTGGAAGCAAGTGGCACAGGATCGAACGCTACTCAGAGTACTCTAGCGGAAGGTCTATGTTCAACACTGAACGCTTATAGTCTGATGGATTTATCTTGATTATGAATATAGCAAAAAGTTAAAGAAGACATACGATTTTGTTTAAGTATATAAGAAGGGAAAATGGCTACCGAGCGTAGCTCAAAACTTAGTGATGCGCCCGATAAAGAGACCAATAACGTTTTTACCTGATTCGATCTTGAAGCACATGATTGAAGATTTACGTATCATATTATTTATGCGTATGATGACGGTTTACTTATTTATCTGTAGAAGTTATAAATATCAGCTATGACAATACCGGGTAACTAATAAGCAGGATTCCTGGGAAATTCATTGGGCCATGTTGCAAACATTGTTGTAAACTTGTAGACAACGACAACAAACTTTACGACTAATGGAATGGTAACTTGTGAAGTAATCCTAAATAGAGAAACGGAAAAAGCTGAAACTGGTAAAGGATCGACGGAGGTTATAGTCATAATATAATTCTCAAATATAATGAAAAACATTATGGCTGGCCAGCAAACGGCACCCGATCACGAGTTAACCACTAGAGCAGTCATCACTAAAGAGTCCGACGCGGGTTAATCACTAATTTGGTGACATTATATTTTTAACTGTTAAAAATTTAACACCTCACCTACGGCAAGAATGTTTGATAAATTATAACATAATATTTAATTAGTCTTGTCTGAGTCAATTTCTTTAAATTAGTTCTGTGACCTCCTTGGAATAACGCCAAATTGTTTGCTCCAAAAACAATATTCTGCCCTGTAAATTATTTTTTTGGCACTTTACATTTATTTTGTCGAATAATTGAAATTTTGTAATTTGTCTTGAAAATATGATTTCATTAATCATTACCTACTTTCAAAAAGTTTAGTTCGTTTTTTTTTAATTGCAAGCAGTGGCAAACGAGCAAACAGTACACCTAATGGTAAGTGTTGCTGCCGCTCATGGACCTTTACAAGGCCGCTGCCTACCGTGAAGGGAATGAAGGGAGTGTGAATGCGTGCATTGAGGCTCGGTGATACCAAAGGCACCACCAACACCCTCCACACGCGAATACCCTCAGAAAGTTAGGCTTCCGGCTCTCTCGCACACCGAACGAAGCGCAGTAACAAAATGCTACTACTCAGACGTCGTTTTTTAGGGTTCCGTACCCAAAAGGTAAAAACGGGACCCTATTACTAAGAATTCGCTGTCTGTCCGTCCGTCTGTCTGTCACCAGGCTGTATCCCAAGAACCGCAATAGCTATACAGTCGAAAATTTTACAAATTATGCATTTCTGTTGCCGCTATAACAACATAAAGTAAAAACAAATTAATATAAATATTTAAGGGGGGCTCCCATATAACAAACGCGATTACATAGATAATGGTACGGAACCCTTCGTGTGCAACTCCGACTCGCACTTAGCCGGCTTTTCTATTGAGCAAACTTACAGTTTGTAGTGAAATTTAATACAAGAGGTGCTATGAATAATTTTGTTACTAAAGGAGTCCTTATTTATCTATCTACATGCCATAAACGGTACCGCTGTTGGCCCAATCACGTAGCGATAGAGATGCTGTACGGCAGGTTAGGGAACGTACCTATTCTACGTGCTCTGTCCAAGGGGAGGAAAGGGTTTTTAAGAATACCACGCTTGGTCGCAGAGGCGGGGAAGGGTATTAAATATTCGTCACATAGTCGAACTAAATTTATTCATCATTAAGCTCAAATATGTTTTATTTACTTTCTGTTTGCAAAAAAGAAAATGATTTAAAACTCTATACCGTAATAACCCTTCAAGTATTTAGGGTAGTGCGTGGCCGACCATAGCCTTTTTCCAAATATCGTTGAAGAAATATATTTTCTTCTTATAATATGATTAAGGTCACAATCGAAACTTCGCTATTAATTGAGACATATTAGGTAATAAAAAATACAATACTATTAAATAAGCTAATAGATCTCCCAAGGTTAGTAACGCGGGTCATTCCCAGTCAAGCCAATTCTGTTTGCGAGATGCAAGCGGTTGTTTTGAGTTTCAGTCTATTGTGTTTATTACGGTATTGTATCTTTATAACGTCGATTTTCCGTGTGGAGACGGAATAACAATACAATTCACCACCAAGGTATGGACTGTGCCCATGGGTGTCGTAAAAGACGACTAAAGGATTTATTATGCATACAACAACTGTGCAAGAGAAGGAAAACTCGAAATAAAACCTTATACCAACCCGTCTGACCAGTATGGTGTATTAGGTCAAATTCCCTTCCATTGATAAGGAAGCTCTTCAAGAAGACGTATACGAATTGTGGTGGTGATAATAATGTTACAGGTCTCCCTGGGATAAGTACTTATTAATTAGACCAAGAAGCCTCAGAAGATAAAAAAAAATGTGTGGCAAAAAGTTCATTGTTTATTTTATATATTGCTATTGTAAATAAAACTACTTTTACGGATTATATCGCGTTTGTATTTGATTTATGATTGCCCGACGTTTCGAACACTTTGCAGCATTCATGGTCACGGGCGGACTAAGGTGTCTCACGTCCAACAAGTAATCGTTATTACAGACATTTACAATTATCTACTCGATACAGAAAATAGTTATAAATTTATTAAATTGTTACCCACATTTTAGTACAAATTTATTGCCAGTGTAAGAAGAAAATGAATCTATATGAAAAAATTATATTGTTTATGGTTAGTAATTATTAATTATTAAATTTGTAGCAATTATTATTACAATTTGTTGATTTAAAACTAACAAAACTAATATACTACCACCGGATCGGAACGCGGCCACACTGAGAAAGTTCCGGCAAGAAAACTCAGGGGACATGATGCTAAATTAATATTGATTTTTAATGTTAGTTGCGGCTTACTAAAAGATTTTTGATTTATAAAATTATCTTTAACTATTATTATTGTGGGTCAAATCTATACAATAAGTGCTCACAGTATCATGCAGTCTTGTGGTGGTCTCTTTGGATTTATTTTTAATTATGTTTATAACAGGATCCCAGCTTGATGGTAATACCCAGCCATCCTCTCTATTGAAATTTTTGTGTTTTTTTATTTCAATAGCCTCGCGTACCATTCTAGGCAGGTATCGGTGTTCCTTTGCGAGGACTTGAGGTTTATCAAACCTAATGTTATGGCGGGAGCGGTCCTGACTATGTTCACAGACTGCAGACTTAGTGTGACGGCGGTGCTTCACATCAGCTATGTGTTCTTTGACCCGAGTTCTTATGGATCTCTTTGTTTGCCCAATATAAGAGAGACCACAGTCACAGTCAAGTTTATAAACTCCTGCTATAAGGATAAGTCAGTTCTTACCACCTGTCAAGTGCCAGATCCCTCTACAAGATGCAGGAAAATATTAAAAATTAAAATCAATATTAATTTAGCTACATGTCCCCTGAGTTTTCTTGCCGGATCTTTCTCAGTGTGGCCGCGTTCCGATCCGGTGGTAGTATATTAGTTTTGTTAGTTTTAAATCAACAAATTGTAATAATAATTGCTACAAATTTAATAATTAATAATTACTAACCATAAACAATATAATTTTTTCATATAGATTCATTTTCTTCTTACACTGGCAATAAATTTGTACTAAAATGTGGGTAACAATTTAATAAATTTATAACTATTTTCTGTATCGGGTAGATAATTGTAAATGTCTGTAATAACGATTACTTGTTGGACGTGAGACACCTTAGTCCGCCCGTGACCATGAATGCTGCAAAGTGTTCGAAACGTCGGGCAATCATAAATCAAATACAAACGCGATATAATCCGTAAAAGTAGTTTTATTTACAATGTGTAGTGCTCGCGTAAACATCAGATATCATTATATTGCTATTTTCAACAATTCCTTCGTATTATAAATTTTATGTTTCGACTACGATCGATTTCATAAGGAAAAGGTTAGTAGATAGGTAGCTATATCGTTTTGTAATGGTATTGTATACATACCCAGTTCTCACACGTCCGCCACTTGGACACATTGTAAACATTGTCATCCAAACAGCAGCAAACACTGTTGACAGAAGTGGCATGTACTCCGCGAAAAAACAATCACTGTTAGTTTCAAAGAGAGTCCTTGATGTGTCAAGAGCCAAGCGATGAGTGTCATTACCTACAAATAAAATATAAAGTTTCTGTTATCCTGTAATTGCTGTGTTTGCTTTTTAGGGGTTCCCTACCTAAAAGGTAAAAACGGGACCCTAGTACTAAGACTTCGCTGTCTGTCCGTCCGTCTATCTGTTACCAGGCTGTATCGGCATCAGGTGGAGTTGCCCAGGTCGATGTCTTAGTCGTCTTTTACGACACCTATGGGTAATGAAAAGTTAGGTAGTATTCGTAGCCTAGCGGCTAGTGTAGTGGTAGCCCACACAGACTACATCCAATATAACTTCATTCATACGTATACACACAACCCGCTCTCACTTCGCTTCGGTTTCAGTCGCCTTACTCGTAGTGCCCGTTCCCGTGGGAACACCGGGATAAAATATAGCCTAAGTTACTCCTTATAGAGACAGCTACCAGCTTAGTAAAATATTACCAAAATTAGTCCAGCCGTTTGTGTGCTGTTTTCTCTTTTGCCATCAGCAGTAATAAAAAAAGGAATAGGTAATATTCAGGCAGTATACTAATTATAAAAAAAAAACAATCAATGAAACGTTTTTTTTCTTGGTGCTGCTCTTTCTTTTTTCATGCTCGGGGCCCCTAGGCAGTTGCCTTGTCTGCCTTGTGGATAATCCGGCACTGCCTTAGTTTACTTAGAAGTCTCGCAAAATAAGAACATTATTAATTATTCAGAATTTTCAATACTCTTACCATTATTTATAGTTGAGTTATCATCTTCTGTAAAATCATTCGTACTCATTGTTCCATTGTTTTTCGCCTCTCTTTTAACTTTCTCGTCATCGCCGTTACCTTCAGATTGAGCATCGTCAGTAATATTCTTATTCAACTCATGCTCGAGTAAGTCTTGTAAACTTTGAGCTTCCGAAAATTCTACAGCGTGGAATTCGAGTTCTCGTGGAAATAAAACACAATTGTGATTCACAAGCGCCATAGATTTTTGTAGAAATACATAATTCATTATGCCAAATATGGCTGCGAACACGTAGAGAATTAAGTGCCATGCTGTAAGGGAAAAATAAAATGTTACATTTAACAGACGTAACGTTATTATTGAAACGCAAATACTGTGTGTAATTATTAAATAGCAAGTAGTACAACAGTTTTACAACAGGATGTTTATAATTAAAAATTATCCTTTTAGCTGATAATTTCATTGAGGCGCGTTGCCAAACTTATTTTTTTTATGTGAACCGCTCAATAATTTTATCTATATTAAGGCCTTTATCAACATTCATATTTGAAATAAAACTATTTTTACGGATTTTATCACGTTTGTATTTGATTTTTGATTGTTCGATGTTTCAAGCACTTTCATTGATACGGTATGAGAACATTCATAGTTAAAAACTATAGAGTTATATTATAGTTACTAGCAACCCGCCTTCGCTTCGCTTCGGTTTCAGTCGCCTTACCCGCGTAGTGCCTGTTCCCGTGGGAATACCGGGATAAAATATAGCCTATGTTACTCCCTGATATTATAATAAGCTATAGCTTTCCATTGGTGAAAGAATTTTTGAAATCGGTTAGGTGGTTTAAGCGTGAAAGCGTAACAAACAAACAAATTTACTTTCGCATTTATAATATTAGTAGGAATAGTATGAGTAAAACCCAATCTATGAGTTGAAATCTGGTGTCATCCTTAATTATCAGAATCTATTTAGGTAACATCTTAGCTACGAGCAAATTATTAATGGGGCCCTGCGCGATATTTACGAACATTTACGCTAAATCTGTCTCACTGATTCAACTGTAGCTGTAGAACAGAAATAGTGAAATTGTAATTTGTCACCATCATTCGTTTGTGATAAATTGATCTTTGAAGGTAGGCTCATAATATCGGCACAGCATGCCTTCTGCTTCTAGTAGAGATAAAATGTGGAAGACACTGCTTAGGTTTTTAGAAATTTTGTTACATGCCTCTTTAATATCGAGGGTTCTTGGCAATGTAAGCGCTGAACTAGTGCTGTTGATTTTATTATACCAGGATACCTGATTGGATTAATTTTGAAAGAAGTTCAAAATGTAATTTTGTGCAACTATCTTATATATAAATTTCTAGCGTACGTGTGTATATCACTGAACTCTTTCTAAACTGCTGGACCAATGTTGACGAAATTTTTTGTGTGTATTCAAGGGAACTCGAGGATGGTTTAGATTCATAATTGGACCCGGTAGGTGGCGCTGTTCAGGCAGGACAATAACATAACTTAAAAACGACTTTACCGATTTCGTCCGTCTTTCTTTTCAATTTTTCTAATACTATGAGAAAGGCTTTCACGAAAATAAAAATTAAGAAAGTTGCGCAGAAAAACAGAAAATTTAAGAAAACTTAACGACTGGGTATCTACGTTATTTCTTCTTCTTCTTTTTTGTATTGGCAATCAGCTACAAATACGAGCCATTTTTGCCAGTGTCGAGTTATAATTATCTTTTCAAGTTCTCAGTTTCTTCATGTCAATAATGGTCTGTCAGTAAGTCAAAGTGTCGCCCTCAACAGTGTAATGGCCACTGTTAAGGGTATCTTCTGAGAATTTTGGTAGAAATACAAAGGTATGTATAGCAGTTTTATATCATATTCACTACACCTCAGCAGTTCTGTCGCTATATATTACATAAAGTGCCATCAAGATTATTTAACATAGCGCGTTAAAACACTAAGATATTGTATATAATACAAGAACACCACATGACACTTCAGATTCCCGCCAAAAACTCCCCTACGTTATTTATCTATACTGCAACTAAACGGCTGGATGGTTTTGAATGAATTTTTAGGAATGCATTCAAGTGGGGGCCTGGATCATTTAGGTGCACAAATCAGCTCGGCAGATGGCGCTGCAATCGGTCAGTTCCTATTACTGCTGTCGTTTTCAAGGAGAATCCCGTTTATTTTATTTAAATAGAACAACGTCTGAGGGTCAGCTAGTATATATAAAATCTGAAACTTTAACTTTAAGTTTTAGTTACTGCCACGAATTTTAAGGTGTTTCATTAAATCATAACGTAGTTTAGTCAGTTTGATGTGTTTGTACAAATACGATTAAAAATCAAAATGATGCTTTTTATAATTTCAAGAAAACTATTATCAGATAATAGTATCTATTCTTTAGTTATAAAAATATGTGTCCAGCCAAGAACAACAAAGAGTTGAAATGCGGAGAAACGTTGTTATTCTAACTCGCAACTTAAGCTAAGCTTGAGATATCTTTCTTCTTATTTCCTAAACCTTATTTCTTTAGATACATTTTTGTGAAAGGAGTCCTCCCTCTGCATGTTTAGGTCTAGTTTTAAGTACAATATACCCATTTCTGTTCCACCATTCACGATCTTGCTCCAAAATGAGAAGAAAATGGGCTGAAACCATTTTTTGTTTCGAATATTTCATCACTCACGTGATGTTCTCTGCTTACATACCTTAACAGTATTTTATTACACCCACGGGATAGAAAGAGGTGATAATATAATCTAATGATAATAATCCAATGATAACCAGACAGGCACCTCATGCAAATCAACGTACCTGTATGATAACATATACGCAATTAGTGATAGACGTTTAATTGAATCGATAGATTGATTTCCTGTTCAGTAACCGATTCAATCAATCTAAACCTAGGTAGTCTATTATTTGAACAATGATTAAAATTCAAGCGGCCTCAAATTGCTAGGCGTGGCTGTGCCAATGTGTGAGGTCATAGTGACATAAGACCGATAAGTGATGAGTACACGTAGGTACACTGAACGGCTTATTTGTTATCCTCCTGTTAGGAAGCCGAAAAGGATTAAATCTGAGACTTATATACACCACAAAGTTGCTAATTAAAATATATATATATATATATATATTATATACTAGCTGACCCAATAGACGTTGTTCTGTTTAAATATAAAAAAATAATAAAAGCCATTCTCCTTGAAATCGATAGCAGCTAAACCATTCTCGAATCCTCTTGAACACATACAAAAAATTCATCAACATCGGTTCAGCAGTTTAGGAGGAGTTCAGTGACATACACACGTACACATTTCATGATTCACAATT
Organism: Lymantria dispar; assembly: GCA_032191425.1. NCBI lineage: Eukaryota > Metazoa > Arthropoda > Insecta > Lepidoptera > Erebidae > Lymantria > Lymantria dispar. Next base: position 17,353,076 of record CM063459.1, read on the forward strand.
GGACTCGGTAGGTGGCGCTATTACCGATTTCAAGAATAAATCCTTTTATTTTATTTGAACAGAACAACGTCTGTTGGGTTAGCTAGTATATATGTAAAGATTAAAAAAAAGACAGTACCCTGCACTAAGGAAATAATCTTTGTATTGCGGAGGATTTTACAAACATATAATTAGCGGACATAAATACATCCATACGCAGAACAACAATTTGTGGATCGCACAGTGTTGTCCTGCGTGGGACTCGAAACCACGACACTGGCACTGTTGGTATCTTAACCACTAACCCATTTGTGTAGTCATGTTCTTTAATAAAATTTGTTTCTTTAAATTTTATGTTATCTTTGTTACAATGGCAAAAGAATGTATAACAGCTGACTTTTAGTTTCTGAACTTCATTTCAGGGTCGAGCGATTTTTTATTTTCATAGTTTGCTTATTTGCTTATCTGATTCGGCTTGTCCTTTATTGGGCAGAATTAAAAAAAATATTTTGCCGAAATAAAGTTGCATTATTATTAGGTTTGCCTGTATCAAGGTGTAAAATTACTGTAATTACTATTTCGATCGCCTTCCTGTCTTCCTGTTATAAAAATAATTCATTAAAAATTATTAGATCACCTATATTTATTTGAAAAGCAAGTTTTGTAAGTGTGTCAAGCTATTCCACGAATTTTATCTAACAATTTAGGTACTTTGTGATAACAGCACGATAATATTCGATCACGTTCAATTACAATAATGTTTAAAAATAAATTCACTACGATTATGCACGACAGCCGCATCTCCACTCATATGCAGGGTTTCCTTCCATTTTAAAAAGATCAGTGTCTTAAAAATGTTCGCTATCTCTAGTTCTATTTCATCATTCATGACGTTAGGGTTATCAAAATTTATGTAGAGAGAACTCCAATTGTATATTTAATAATATCAACATGTGGTGTTATTTTATAGTTTTTGGCGCAATGGTAAAAATGTGGCTCTTCCTTTTGTAAAGAAATGGGTGTTTCATATTATTTACAATTTAAGGAATTGAAAAGTAGGATGTATAACCGGGGCAGCCAATTTTTTAAATGAGAAATATTAAGAATTAAAGCAAAACACTACTTTTTTTTAATATTAGATCTAAAAAGATGAAAAAAGTAAAGTATGGTATATAGAACTATATAAACAATAGTTCTTCCATATGGTGACGGAGTAAGAAAACATATCACCACTCCCATTTTGCTCAAGGATGTCGTAAAAGACGACTAAGGGATTATGATAAACAGATCTACGCAGGAGAGGGAACACTCGAAATAAAACTCTATATCAACTCGTCTGGCCAGCATAGTATAGTAGGTCAATTTCTCGCCCACTGTATAGGAGGCTGGAGCCCAGCAGTGGGACATAAATAAGTTGTGATGAAACAATATCTATACCAATAAATAAAATTGGAGTGTCTGTTTGTAATGTCAAAATAATAGGCTTTTTTCATGCTCACACGGTTATTTACACGACACCTATGCCTAAAATAGCAATTAAAAAATTTTTGTCTGTCTGTCTGTTTGTTCCGGGTAATCTTCAAAACGGCTGGACCGATTTCAAAAATTCTTTCACCAATGGAAAGCTATAATATCAGGGCGTAAACTAGGCTATATTTTATCCCGGTATTCCCACGGGAACAGGAACTACGCGGGTAAAACGACTATAACCTAAAACCGAAGCGAAGCGAGGGCGGGTTGCTAGTTAGTGATAAAATTAAAGTAAATATATCTCTAATTGTAATCAGTATTCTGTTTCAACTGTACGGTTGATAACTCTATTTATCACGCCTGTTTAAAATGGATAATAAGTACGTTCATATCTACCCGCTGAGATACATTTACAAGTGATAAAATTTCGTATTCTTGCGAATTTATTAGTTAATACGATTTCTAAGTTAACCGCGAACTACAAAGAGGTGGGAATTGTTATTCTCAGTCCAGGGTCATAAGTCTCGGACCAGCTATGGATGTGAAGAAATCGGTACAAGTCAGGCCCAATGGTGATGGGGAGCGAATACGGTAGATTATGGGGCCGCGCGTCGCTCATCCGTCGCCCCGGACAGATTGGACGGGTTATGACCAGACCACAGCCTATCACAAAAAAAAGTCGTAAGGTTGAAGGAACTTTGTTAGGACCATAATCATTTCTAAAACTATATTTTATCATAATAAAAAGAAGACATTCGTATATTGACAGAATCATTGGTATACAAGCTGGTGACAGACCAACCATGCCAAATTTTACTAGTGAAATAAATGCCGATTAATAACTCTACGATTTATTTCAGTTCGTATACATCCCACTGCTGAGCTCGAACCTTCTGTACAATAAGCGGGAAATTGACCTAGGGTTATATTTCGTGTTTTTCGAGAAAATTGTCTTAAAGATGCCTGGTATAGTTGCATATCTATTAATAGGTAATATAAGTAGTAAATATAAGGTAGTAATAATATCTAGGTAATTTTTCCCCTTAATATAGGGTTCAGTCCAGCAGGGGGACCTATATGTGTTGTGATGATGATTGGCGACTGTATGTTTTAATGACTGCGCCGTACAAAGATTGCATACAGTAAAAGCATTCCAACTAGCATTCGTGCGTATTGAAGACATGCTATGCCAGTATTAATTGGGATAGTGGGGAGAATAAGGTCAAGTTGCTTTTTTTTTTTTTTTTGGGTGGGCTGCGGTCGGCTTGCCTCCGCACCACTCCGTCCAGGGCGACAGAGGGGCTTAAGCACGCAACTCCCGCAACCCACCCGAACACCAATCTTCGTCGTTGGGCTGACCACTGGAGCAAGGTTACTTGTCATCAGTGGCCGGCCCGACGGAATACCCCCTACCCGGGGTACCCTCCCATCGACCGACGTCCCCCCCTCGGGGAGGACGTCGGTCTTTCCTCACGCGGTCGGCCTCTCGGCGGGTGACGGACTAATCCCCGGTCACGTCACCCGCGGCCTCGGCTAGGGCGGCATTGCACGCAGGTAATCCCGCCTGCGCCGCCCCAGTCGCTGGCGGCGGGTCGCTTCGTCGAGGCTGTGCTCCTCGCGACCCGCCGCCTCCTTCTGCGAGATAACTGCCTCGCAGAAGGATGCGACCGCGTCCCAGTTCCTGATACTGCCGAGCATCTCCCTAGCGATGGTCGGCAGCGTCAGGTCGGCACCGATGATTGCGACGAGTTCACGACGCGGCTCTGCCCAAGCGGCACAGACCTCGAGCGTATGCTGCGCCGTGTGCTCGTCGCAATCGCAGTGGTGGCAGGACAGAGTTCTCTCCCTCCTAGCGACCCTGTACAGGTACTTGCCGAAGCATCCATGCCCCGTCAAGACCTGTACGAGTCGGAAGGAGAGCACCCCGTGCCGCCTTTCCAACCACTGCATCAACACTGGCCGGAAGGCCTCCATGGTTCAAACACCGTATCGAGGCCTCTCCAGCCGGTCTGCCCAACGGGCGATGAGGTCCGGCGGGCGTCGACGCGCCAGGCTGTGAGCTCCTTCAAGGAAACAACACCGCCTCCCCCACGCACCCCCGACACCCGCCGACACAAGTCGGCGAGCATTGCCGCCTCCAGGTCCCACGGGGGAGTCCCGGCCAATAGGCACGCCGCCTCCGTCGCCAAAAGGTCTTGTTCTAAGGTCAAGTTGCTAGTTAGTCATAAATAACAACTTGTTGGACTTCAGACATCTAAGTCCATCCGTGATCATGAACCCGTGATCATAACGTGTTCGAAACGTCGGACAATCAAAAATCAAATACAAACGCGATAAAAGTCGTAGTTTTATTTACAATGTGTAATACTCGCGTAAACATCAGAAATCATTTTGCTAGTTAATCATTTAAGTACCTTTCCACACATTAAGATGTCTTGACGTTCTCTCTTGCAGCTCGTGGTGATGGTACAAAAGGATTGTCATTTTTGCTTCACTCTTTGGTCATCTTGGCTCTGTAAAAAGTATATTAACTTTAATCAAAAGGTCAAATCTTTGGTTAATAGAATTTCTCGTATAGTGACGGAATAATAATACAATTGTATACAATGGCTACCCTGCCTGCCCGTGGGAATCGTAAAAATTGGCTTATGATCTTACAACTTGCAACTCCATTCCGTAAAACGTATCACTGCGATCGCCAATAGACCGCCATTCACTTTATTTGTGGAGGAAGGCTATGTTACTCCCTGACATTATTATATTGTATTCTATTGAATTATATTGTATCCCGGTGTTCCCATAGGAACGGGAACTACGCGGGTATGGCGACTAAAACCGAAGCGAAGCGAGGGCGGGTGGCTAGTTACAAATAAAAGATAATTGTTGACAATGAAATATACCGCAGTAGCAGATTATGGCTCGTCATACTACGAAGATGAGTACTACTACACTTTCTTTGATAGTTATCACGTTGTTGTCGTGACATTAAACGTGTTAAGTTATTCATCAGATTTCCTGTCACTCTTCGAAGGAAGAAAGAGACATTGTCAAGTCCATCATCACAGTTCCTACAGCATGGAAAGTTAATCTAAATTATTGGGAACCAGCATTTGACGTGTTATTTATAAAAAGTCATAAGAAAGAATAATGATTGTGCGTGGGAATTGAACTCATATCTATTGGAAAGCCATCCCAATTGTATTGCTAATTAGACAAGGTACATTCAATAAGAATAAATTGATAACGTTCTTATCCATACTAATATTATAAATGCGAAAGTAAGTTTGTTTGTTGCGCTTTCACGCTTAAACCACCGAACCGATTTCAAAAATTCTTTCACCAATGGAAAGCTATAATATCAGGGAGTAACATAGGCTATATTTTATCCCGGTATTCCCACGCGAACGAGAACTACGCGGGTAAAGCTACTGAAACCGAAGCAAAGCGAGGGCGGGTTGCTAGTACACAATAATCATTTATCCTACTTTATATATTCTAACTTTGTTATGGTTGAAGCAAACTATACTTATACCAATAACCTTTCGCTTCGTAGACAGAATAAAAGGAGCATTTACATTAATTTAGACCAAGAACTTTTAAAACGAATCTTGTTTTTACTAACAACGCTTAAGAACTTTTTACGGTTTCGTATCCAAAGGGTAAAAACGGGACCCTATTACTAAGACTTCGCCGTCTGTCCGTCTGTCTGTCTGTCACGAGGCGACCTCAAGAACCGCGATAGCTAGACAGTTGATTTTTTTACAAATTATGTATTTCTGTTGCCGCTATAACAACAATTAATATTAAAAACAAAATAAAATAAATATTTAAGGGGGGCTCCCATACAACAAACGCGATCTTTTGCCCTTTTTGCTCAATGGCCCAATATTGATGGGAAGGGAATATGGTAGGTTGGGGGAGCCGCAAGCCTATTCTTCGCCCTGGACAGATTTGACCAGACTACCCTAAAAAAAATGACGGATTGATTGCTGAAATCACACACCAGTTGTGTGAAAAAACCATGAAATGGTCTAAGAGTTAGCTCTATTTTTTAAAATTTCATTACTAAAGTAGTTACGAATTTACGATATGTTAAATTGACTTTATTAAGTAGTTATTAAGTAAGTTAAGTTAAGGAAATATCCATTGTTAATGCATCACTACTATACTTTAACACCGGACGGTGTTTTTGTTTGGGTAAAATAGTGTTTTTCCTTCAGTAAAGATTCACGAGATTGTGTGTGTCTGTGCATATGTATTTCTTATTCTTTCAGGTACACACTAGAGAATCGACTTATTTTATAATGAAAATATAAATTTCATAATGTTTAGTGATTTTTCGACAATAGAAGGGCAAATATTCTTCAACATGGCGTATCAAAGATTAATGTTTATCTAGTATCATGGGAGATATTTCATTTCGACAATAATATCTCTGAGAAATACATAGTTTATAACCTATATTGATATACAACTGTAACTTTGATTATATTATCATCAGTGACATGGAACATAGTTCCACAGGGTCGTCTTCGTCCAGGGACAAAACATAATTAACTAAGTAGATCATTAGTTAAGTTTTGTAGGTCAATTAACGTATTGAATTTGACAGTCCCTATAGACCTATTGTTTATGGAGGTTATTTGGCTTGGCCATTCATTTTGGTATATTAATTTAACAAGTCCATCATGAAAACAAATTAATAAATCAATAAAAGTAAAATATAAAACAACTCTACAATGAAAACATTTCTTAATTTCTATTTAAATTTAATTTTTACTGCATTGGTGGTGTCTTTATTATTTGGGCATGTTTTATGCGTTTGGAACTTTTTAAAAATACGATATCCTAAATGTAGGTGTAGTAAAAGACGACTAAAGGATATACAATTACATTTACGTAGATTTAGATGTAAGAAATGATTTGTAGCCTGAAAATTATATGTAGCATTTGTGTAAGAGGAGAACAAAATACTCGAAATAAAATACTATACTAAGCTCACTGTTTAACTAGGCCTACGACTAAGCCCACTGGTGCTGGCTGTGTGTGGCCTGAACTAGAATCAAAGCAAATCAAATAGAATGTTTGTGTATTAGGTAGATGCAATAAATAAAACTTTATTGCCAGAATTGCATATCGGATGTTAGTTTTAATATTACTACTATTACAAAGACCAAAGTTTGTATGATGAATATTTGTTACTAAATCACGGTAGAACGGTTAAACTGACCTGAACTAACGGCATGTATTTTGACAGAGAGATTATAATCGGGCGACATTGGTGATTTTATCTCAAAAAAATTATTTTTCTTTCTCTTTTAGTCTTTTTATCAATAACTGGCGGACATAAACTTTCACCAAAACTTTAGAGAAATTGTTCAATTACATTATCCTATGCAAACAGAGTTGCTGGCTTTTATTGTGAGAATCTCTAGTAGGGATATCTACTATGGTTTGGTCACTTAGTCGTCTTTTACAGCACCCGCAGGAAGGGGGGCGGTTCGTCTTCACCACACATAATACTACTCGTCTAAAAATACCCTACAAATATAATCTCGGTAAACGGATCGTGTGGTGACGGTGTAAGTATTTACTTCTTCACCCTCTTTTCTAACCGTGGGTGTCGTAAAACACGATTAAGGCCTGTGATATGCAGATAACTATGCAAGAGAAGGAAAACTCCACATAAAACCCTATGCCAACACGCCTGAACAGCGTGGTACAGTAAGTAAATTTTTCTTCCATTGGAGCGGAGGATGAGAATATAATCTCGGTAAGAGGACCAGGCCAAGGCAGATAAGACGCTGGCCTAGCCCCACACCGGCGTTAGGAATAGCATAAACGCAAATACGTTAGTATTTGTTTGACGCGACCCTGGCAGAAGCGCGAGTGGTTGGACCATGGATTAGTAAGCCACTTGCAGGGATTTCTGTCATGTCAGTATGACATCACGCCAGTGACGATGCGCGCCACACATTGAAAGAATACCTCGTCTGGTGGCCCCAGCGCAACGTCCTATCGGTGCAAATTGAAATAGACCTGCCGTTGCCGACCATCATCTCCAAGGTGCTTAGTAGCGACAGGTGCTGGTTGTGGATGGCCTTCTCTTTGTGAAATTGTTCTGACAGGAAAGAATGCCGCGGAGCGCGCACGTGAGGCGGCGACCTGCGAGGAGATTTATATTCCTTTAAATAATCACCAATTTCTTTTTGGTGTTTCATTGAATTTGTATTTAATTTGATATTCTGCACAGATTTAACGAGTTAGATACTAGAAAAAATCAAGAATACTAAAATTGGCAACCCTATCTATGCGTGTAAGCTTAGACTACGGGCAAACGAAATCCTACTGCGATAGATTATGTAATGTTTATCAAAATTTAACATATTTATTTAATAACGTGTAAGGAAGGATACTAATAATTTGAACACGAAATAATTTCCGTTTATAAAGTGGTTATTGCAATATTAATACCATTATGAAATTGGTTAATAACACATTGAATATCTATTATAAAACGTGTCAGAGAAATTAATCTACGTATCATTGAAGCTCTTAAAAGTGATTGTATTTTAATATATCTATACCAATAAATAAAATTGGAGTGTATGTTTGTAATGTCAAAATAATAGGCTTTTTTCATGCTCACACGGTTATTTGCACGACACCTATGCCTAAAATAGCAATTAAAAATTTTTTGTCTGTCTGTCTGTTTGTTCCGGGTAATCTTCAAAACGGCTGAACCGATTTCAAAAATTCTTTCACCAATGGAAAGCTATAATATCAGGGCGTAAACTAGGCTATATTTTATCCCGGTATTCCCACGGGAACGGGAACTACGCGGGTAAAACGACTATATCCTATAACCGAAGCGAAGCGAGGGCGGGTTGCTAGTGAATAATAAAGACGCGGGTTGCTAGTTTTTATATAAGTTTTAAACTATGGTTTCGTCTTTAATTTCTTTAATATTTTGACCTATATAGATAGTCCTTATATTTTTCGTGTATCACAAAAATGGCCTTTTTTAATTTTAGACGTGCTTTCAATTTGGTTCCAAGTGTTTTTCCTAGAAAATCAAGTTTTGCAAAAAATATATGTTTTTTTAACAACGCCATCCGTAAATCTTTGTGATATTTTCATTATTGCTCTTGATATTGGGATTATGTTACAAAACAACGTTACCTATTTAAATATCTACCTAATATCAAGACTAATTCCGTGTGATGACAGAGTAAGAATACAATTCACCACCCTCTCTTGCCCGTGGGTGTCGTAAATGGCGACTCATGGATATCTTGTGCATATAACAACTATGCAAGAGAAGGAAAATTCGAAATAAAACCCTATACCAACCCGCCTGACCAGCGTGGCCTAGTAGGTCAATATCGCACCCAATATGGTCTTCCATCGAGCTCCTTCGTCCTTCGAGTGGGACGTCGGGGAGCTGTGATGATGACGATGATGAGCTGAGCTCGGTTGTCCAAGTCGGACCAGAAGTTAATTCGCCATCCGCAGAGAGGCCGATCGCGTGAGGACGACGCTCCGGCCACGTTGCATCGATGGGTACCAAAGTACCCGAATAGATAAACTGCCTGGCTGGCCACTGCGACTAAACAACCCCAAACAACCCTAAAAAAGAAGAACCCCAAAGAAAGAAGAACCTCTAAAGCAAGAAGAACCCCAAAGAAAGAAGAACTCCGTAGAAAAAAGAAAAAAATATTTGAAAAAAGAAACTAACGAAAGAAGGACTCCTAAGAAAATAAATACCCAACGAAAAAAAGATTAATCTGTCCTGAGTTTTTTGCCAGGACGTTTTCGCTAAATTGCTATTTTATTGGACTGAGATCTTAAGCGCTCTCATTCTGAAATTCATAACCAATAGAGAGGCAATAAAAAAATATTGATGATAAATCAATTAATAAAATCCAATCATTAATATTGATTGTATAAATACTATAAATGACGTCATCTTTGGATCTGTGTTATAATATGTGATATCATATTCATAGCTTTTGGTTTTAATATAACGTCTAATATTGGCCTCTGGTTCAATACTCGTACCGAGGTCACCCACTTTAGCTGTGGTGTATATCGTTACTATGGTATCAACTTCTTATTGTTGGAAAACAAAGTGTGTTTGCCTCTGATTTTTACATGAATAAAGCAACAATATAATTATTTTATTACGCAAAACATAACTCTTTGTAGAATTTAAACTCGAGACGTTAATGATTTAATTTAAGTAAATACAATGTTTATTTATTTTAACGATTATTTTTTCTAATAGTAAATTATTTTTGCTATGTAGGTGCGGCTACGAATGCTAGCAAACCTTACATTACTCGTGGTTATCTTAAAAGCCTACTAAGAGTTTTACATAGATTTGGGCTAACTCCATCTGAGGCTGTCTATTCAACAATTATGTTTTTAAGTTTAATAGGGTTGACATCAGACAAGCAGCGACTAAACGACACCAAATTACCCAGCCATTTGCAATAAGAATTGGTATATTAAAATTTACAAAATAACATTCGATGTGTTATGTTATAGGGGCGTAATCGTACCAGAGCTAATACAGTTGTTCACGGTATTTTCTTTTCAATCAGTTTATTTTTACACTAAATAAAACAAATGTCCTTTAAAAATATCTAATGAGTTAAAACGAGCGTTTTTTTTTACTTGCTTGCTATTCATATAATGCAATCATTGCAGTAGGAGTAGAATAGAAATACTTTTAGTTCGAGCCATTGCTTGATTCCGATACGGCTGGAGTAGACCACTACCTTTGCGCTTCGTGTTATGAGACGTGCAATAATGCCTATTACCACATTTTTTATGATTGTGTTCTAAACAATCCCGATATATGTATAAAATAAGTATAATAATTCTGTAAACATATTTTTATATATGATATTCATCGTACAATAATATTAACACCACGAGTGCTAGTTGCTTAGTCATAAGTTCACAACTTACAAACATGAATATGTTACAATAAACGCAAATAATTTCCCTCGAGACCTGATGGAATATTGCCGACAATAAAATACATTGGTTAGAGTTATATTACAATGTCTATATACACACATGAACAATATACAAAAGTATAATGGATAGATATTACACATCGTTCTGCTCCCAATTAATTAAGCAAGCGTAACGTATTTTTTTCATAGCACAGAATCGTATCAGACATGTTGGTGATCAACCATTCTCCAAACATATAACAACGAATTAATAAAAAAAAGGAAAGCAATATCTATTTTATGCCGAAAATGCCTCACTACATTTTGGAAAAACTTCTTCAAACTATTGGATTAATTTCTACCAAACTTGTCTTAAACTTTCTCCTAGTCAAAACCAAAACATCGCTATTCAATTCCTTCCTATCATCGATTATGCTGATGTTACCTTGTGTGCTATCTCGACCTGAATGCAGATCTGCTCAATAAGCTGGATCGACTTCTCAACAATTGCATTCGATTCGTTTTTAACCTTCGCAAATTCGACCACGTAGCCACATTTCGCTCTCGGCTCAATTGGTTACCAATTAGACAAAGACGGAGCTTGCGAACTCCTTCTTTACTCTATTCAATTCTTAACTCTCCTAACGCCCCTTCCTATTTAAAACCAAAGTTTCAATTTCTCTTCACCACCCATGACCGTACTCTTCGTTCCTCCAAAAATCTTCTTCTTCACTGTCCCTCTCACTCTTCTAGTCTCGTGCATTCCTCCTTTGATATCCAGGGTATTCTTTGGAATGTATTACCTCTAGACATCAGAATAGCTACTAGTCGTGATATTTTCAAGGCCAAGGTTAAACGACTCTACTTAGATTTTCTGGCGGAGTCAACTCATCTGTGACGGCTCACATCCATTTTTATATATGTATGTATTGTATACGTATGTATGTATATATATTTATATAGTATATATGTATTCATGCTTATATATTTGTATCATTTGGTAATTATATGCCTATCTGATAAATTCTTATCTTCAACTATCTGTATTGCACCTGCCTTAAATTATTTCTCCACCACCCTAGGTCGACTGGTAGAGTATGCCTAAGGCATTAAGTCCACCTTGTACCTTTGTTTGTGCAAAAGTTTTAAAATAAATAAATAAAATTACCGCAACGAAATTCAATTTTAAGAAAAATTAACGCATTGTAATCGGTCCATTCGTTCGTGAGCTAGGATTTCACATTGACGTCAAACTTATTACATTCCCTTCCTTGCATCGGGGGCTAATAAAGCGCCTAAAAATGTTCCTAATAATACGTGTTTTTAATTTTTCATTTTTTTTTTGGGGTTGGGTTATGGTCGGTGCACTCCTCGCCCGACTCCGTCCGGGGCGACAGAGGGGCGTAAGCACACACACCCGTAACCCACCCGTATAGCATGTCGCCTTCGTTGTTGGGCTGACCACCGGTGCAGAGTTCCTTGACTTCAGTGGTCGACCCGACAGAATATCCCGAGGGAGTACCCTCTCCCGTCCCCTACCGGAACGTCAATCACCATCGCGAGGCTAACCTCTCCGCGGGTGCCCGAACTAATCCTCGGTCCGGTCACCCGCAGTCTCTGCTAGGGCGGCATCAGGCGCAATTTTCTCATTATGCTTAGAAAACATCTGAAAGCAATTTTAAAACAATTTCTAAGTAGTCATATTTTATTTTGTACATCTTTGGCACATCTTAGACATCACAATGTTTGCTTACTTATGCATTTATAAATCGTATTTCATCATTTATTTTATTATTCTTTAACCTCATATACAACGCACTGTTCAGCTTGACCTTCCTCCACAACAAGAGGGAAACGCTGGTCAGTCGGGTTGTTTTATTACGAGTTTTCTATTTAATGCAAAGATGTTATCTTCATAATTTATTTCTTAATCGTTTCTTCGACACAGACGTGCGAGGAAGGGAGGTGATGACTGCATTCTTATTTCGTCACCATGCGGAATGTGTCATTCCGCATGGTGCATCTTATCTTATCTTATCTTGCATTAAATATTGTCGAAATTTTCTAAACAAAATTAGGATATGCGAACCTAACTCCCTGCTTATTGTTCATTTTGGTAAGGGCATTGCTGTTTTGTAATCATGAGAAAATTAACTCCTGTACTCTATACGTGAATTTTCATTCTCGGCTGGTAAATAAATCATAATATTACAAATTCTGGCATACCTAAATGAGTTACGGCAATAAACTGTTTTAGTTGATTACATCGTACAGCTTTTAGGTATAATGTATTTATTATGAGTTTGGCCCACTTTATGTTATGTTATGGATTCTATCTTCTATGTATTTATAATATGGATTCTATTTCTGCTCAAAGAGCAAAACACTAAGCAGCAGAAAACTACCTAGTATCTCTTTTCTGTCAGTTCCATCCCAAGAATTTGCAGTATTTGCCTGGAAGAGATCGCATAAAGCGAAAAAAAGCGCCCTTTGTACATTCTGTGTTATGCTAGTTTTAAGCGAAGTTTTTCTTTTAACTATTGTACAGATAAAAATTATCTATCTAAGAACTATATTTTTTATAATGGCGCATTACTTTAATATTATAATGGTTAGATAATGTAGTAATTGTTTGTGGTGGGGGCTACGAATATTAACAATCCTTAAATCGCTCGTGAGTATTGTAAAAGACAACTAAGAAGTGGGCTGACTTCATTTTGTGTAGCCTGTCAACAATTGCATTCCCAAGCAGGTTAAGGTCAGGAAGGCCGGTCATAAAATTATTGTCAAAACAAATTATTGCAATATTGGCTTATAAGAGCAGAGTGCAAATGGAGTCGACTCCATGTAATTAAGATAATATGAGACAATATAGTAGATTCAAAATGCCACACATAACATCAATAATAAACTACCAAGTTACCGTACAATGATTCATCTCTTCAATGCAAATTCGCCGCGAGGAAAACAGGAATTTTACAGCAACAGTGTTTCATCGTAATATTATTTTATTACCTATAAATAATTTAAGATGAATATTAAACCTGGCAATGAGAATTGCGCGATGAAAGAAACCTGGAGAGTGTATTTATCCAGGTTAGGTGGAACGAGAATAACTACATTACACGAATATCAAAATATATATCAATCATTTATTGATTAAAATACAAAGCAAGGAAGTACACGAAGCAAGTGTGACTGGTACGGTTACAAGAACCACGCCGTATGTTTATGGATAAAATGAAAAGACGTGGTGTAAGGTTATGTTAAGAGTATGCGTAATCGTAGAGAAAGAAGACTGACTTTCAGTGTAACTGAAGCGATGGACTTACAGGTTCGTGTTTTATGGCAATTCGTAGTCTAGAGACTTCTCAGAAGGTTTAGTTAGACCTACCCATCTGGGAAGCAGGCATGAGAATTACATGCATACATTAGTATGTATGTAAGTAATTAACTAAATACATTATAATATACAACGTCCGTGTGATGATAGAGTAAGAACAATTCACCACCCCCCTTTCTTGCCCCTAACTAGAGATTGCAACCCGGTATGTTTCTCAACCCGGGGGGCCCGGCTACAACTGTCGCCAACCCGGCCGGGTTGTATTAGAGATGAAACGTTTAAAGTATCTTATGAAAATTTTATATTTATATCAAACTGGCTTATGAACAGTTATCACAATAATTAGTCTCACTCAAGTCTCAAAATCACGCTTAATACATAATTGATTGCTTTTACTTATGGACGGAAAAGTAATATTAGTATTAGTAATTATTCATTTTTATAAGTTTAAGCAAGCAGGTCTTTCTCTTTACTCCTTATAGTGTCTATTTGAAAACATAGCATTAAAATAAGAAACTAATAACACAGCTTAAAGTTCTAAACGTGTCTTAACAACTTAGATTAGATGGATAGATAAACTTTGGTAGCCTTGGTATAAACAAATTCTTCCCTGCTAAAAGTAAAGTATTATGTTTTTTCTTAAACTTTGGTTATTAAGAATAGTGAGTGTTACTCACAGAAATATTAATACTTATTCATTATCTTATTCATTTTTCTGTGGTGTTACTATTACTAATAGAGCAAATAGCGAAATCTTATAGGCTAGGCTGTATTGTAACTGTAAACAACCAAACTTGTATAGTCAACTAACAAAATGTAACGTAAAATTGGTTACGTTACGTAGGTTTTATAAGTATATTCCATCATTCAATCAATCATTTATTTTGCGAAATATGGGTATAAAGTATTAGCAGTTGCAGGTAGACAATGTATCATCATATTTGATCATCAAGCGGCATGCAAAAGGAGTTTCTAATTCCAGGAATGAATGGCCGGGCCCGAAGGGTGCCTAAAAGGGCACCGGGCCCGGTTTGCAATCTCTACCCCCAACGTGGCCTCATCACTGGAAAACCAACAAACGCGTTCCTGTAATACGGCCGACTTTGGTATGGAATATGATGGTATTAAAACTATTACTGACTTCCTTTTTAATGTGATCAGCTAATACAACAATGTCCGTCTTCAAACTCACCTAAATTTTAGGTAACAGGTTATCAGTATCCTGCTGTTTCTCCCAATTAATTGGAGTCGACGCAATATGTCCTCTATCGTACATATTGCAAAAATTCAAAAAAGAGAGGCGATTAATATTATTTATATATTCTACTGGAAAAAATTAAGGGATCAAAAAAAAATTCCAAATTTTTCGGTAGTTTTCAACAGGCTGTAACTTTGAGAGAAATGGTTGTACAGGAAATAAAAAAAAAGAAAATTATAGCTCCAAGTGTCTAGTTTTTGGATTAGAACTTCAAAATATTGTAGCCACCACGGTTTTTGAGTAATCGTAGAAAAACCAGCAACAAAAAAAATCTCAAAATTTTTTTAGTTTTTTTTTTTTGGTCTACGGGCGTGGAAAAATTTTTTTCAGCTTAACCGCTATAAGGATCGGATACTTTGTTCATTTAGCTTTAATTTCTTTTTTTAAACACCCTGATACGTCCACTCCTCGCTGAGATATCGGTCTTCAAATGGAAAAGAATCTTTTTGTCTTTGATTATCGATATCTCAGCAACCAATTATCGCACAGAAAGTTAAAGGTGGTTTTCAAGAACTTGAATGAATTCCCCTTAACGACTGTCCATTGCTTTTTCGAAAAAAAAATTTTTTTAACTTTTTGGTCAATTGAAAATTTCTGACTTTTTTGATTTTTAATCATGGTTAGACGACATTTATCGGAAGTGGAAGTCGCTCGGTTAGTGACTCTTATTGACGAAGGTTACACTCAACATGCAGTTGCCATCCGGATGGGTGTAAGTCAATCTGTCGTATCTCGAGCTTATACCAGATACCAAGAGACGAATCAATATCATCGTCGCCCCGGACAAGCTCGCCATCGAGTCACTAATGCCCGCGATGATCGGGCAATCGTTAGAGAAGTTCGACGACAACCTTTCGTCAATGCGAATATTGTTGCTCGAAACTTCCCCAATCGCAGACTATTGATCTTATGTATCATTTACATTTATTTAGGTATTACCTTAAAGTTAGGGGCCGTTGTTGCAAAGGAGTATAAATTTAAATATAAACGTCTGCTAATTTGCAACTTGATGATAATTACTACAGATGTCACTTAATACCCGCGTATTAAGTTTTCGTTTCGGTTTCGGAATATTAAAGTAACTTTTAATCGGTTTCAGAGGCGGTTACGGATATGAAACTACTTCAAATTAAGTTTAAGTTTCAGATAGTTACAGTTACGGATATTTGATTTTTAGGGAATTGTAAAAGCGAAATGTGATAATCTCAGTGTGATAATTGTTCGTTTTTATTATTTAAATTTTTGATGTTTTAGTTTAATTTATTGATTATTTCGAAATTTGTGGTAATCATATCATATACCTCTTTGGAGAGGTTTAAGATTGACATTTCGCCGGATAAAATTATAACCACGATGTAACGAAATCTCGATTATCTCATATAGACACCGATCCTATCGGAATTATTTGAAACTATTATCGTTTTTGTTTACAGTTGGATATATATATATTTTCAATTCTGATATCCGTTAGTTTCGGTCACGGTTATGAAACTTTATAACATCCCTTTATAATATCTAGTGATGTTTATGTGTCGTATTAATGCTAATGTACCTTTAATATAGGTATGGTGTCACAAGCACAACGTAATCTTATCCTAACAAGGCGATGACGTAATCCACTCGTTTTATATTCGGCTTTTTATAGCCACGGTTTATGCGCGGGCGCACCAATGTTGCGGTGTTCAATGTTAAACAATTGTATACTCACACTGTTATTTTGGTCCAGTGTTACATTATTACAAAGCTGAGAACCACAGCACCATCTAGAATACATTGGACATACTCTTATAATAATTTATTATTTTTAATGAACTTAGTTTGTCATAGTTCTACAGTAAAGAAGCTTTTAAGTTGATTACCCATACTATTAGGCAGGTTACCTGCCTATAAATAATTATTCTGGAATCACCAAAAAATTAAATATTTACAAATCAATAATTTAGGTTTTTTTTGGGTGGGCTACGGTCATCGCACCCGCCGCCCGGCTCTGTCCGGAGCGACGCGAGGGGGGCGCCCCTTAACCCGCCCTATAGCACGTCGCGTTCTTCGTTGGGCCGACAACCGGTGCAGAGTTCCTTGATTTGAGTGGTCGGCCCGACGGAATACCCAGAGAGAGTATCCTCTCCCATCGACGTCCTCCTCCCGGGACGCCGATCGCCGTCGCGACGCTAGCCTTTACGCGGGTTGCGACGGAGGCAGAGTGCCTGCTGGCCGGGACTCCCCCATGAGACCTGGAGGCGGAAATGCTCGCCGGTTTGTATCGCCGGGTGTCAGGGGTGCGAGTGGAAGGCGGCATGGTCTCGGTGTGAGCTCCCTTAGGAGCTCACCGTCTGGCGCGTCGACGATGCGATGCAGGCCAGGGCGATGCTCCACAGCGTCAGGAACTGGGACGCCATCGCAGCCTCCTGCGAGGCAGTAGTCTCGTGGAAGGAGGCGCAGGGCACGTGCGCGAGGAGCGTCTCCTCGACGACGCGAGCCGCCGCCGGCGACTGGCACGGCGCAGGCGCGATTACCTGCGCCTGATGCCACCCTAACCGAGGCCGCGGCTGACTGGATCCTAGAATTAGCCCGTCACCCGCCGAGAGGCCGACCGCGTGAGAAAAGACCGACGTCCTCCCCGGGTCGACCACTGACAAGTAACGCTGCTTCGGTGGTCAGTCCAACGACGAAGGCGACGTGGTGTTCGGGTGGGTTGCGGGTGTGCGTGCTTACGCCCCTCTGTCGTCGACGATGCGATGCAGGCCAGGGCGATGCTCCACAGCGTCAGGAACTGGGACGCCATCGCAGCCTCCTGCGAGGCAGTAGTCTCGTGGAAGGAGGCGCAGGGCACGTGCGCGAGGAGCGTCTCCTCGACGACGCGAGCCGCCGCCGGCGACTGGCACGGCGCAGGCGCGATTACCTGCGCCTGATGCCACCCTAACCGAGGCCGCGGCTGACTGGATCCTAGAATTAGCCCGTCACCCGCCGAGAGGCCGACCGCGTGAGAAAAGACCGACGTCCTCCCCGGGTCGACCATTGACAAGTAACGCTGCTTCGGTGGTCAGTCCAACGACGAAGGCGACGTGGTGTTCGGGTGGGTTGCGGGTGTGCGTGCTTACGCCCCTCTGTCGCCCCGGACGGAGTGGTGCGAGGAGTACGCCGACCGCAACCCACACCCAAAAAAAAGCCTCTCCGCGGGTGCTGGACTAAATCCCCGGTCCGGTCACCCGCAGCCTCTGCTAGGGCGGCATCAGGCGCAATAATTTAGATATATCGATTAAACTGTTTTTTTACAAGTTTCTGGGCCAGAAATCCGAGGTGTGATCTAGCTACGTCTTTTGAGTGGACCGGTACCATGAAGATTCGGCTATTAGGTGTAGTATCTTCTCAGATACCTACGCCGTTGTATGTCGTCTCAGCAACGTGAACTTACACTCTAGGCCTCACTGCAGGTATCAAATATAATTCGAGTTCGTCCACGCGGTTGTGATTAGAGCGAAGGGTATCCGATACAGATAAGAACACTTTTCTCACCAGCGCAGATTCGAGTAATTTTCCCACCATAGATAAAGGTTTAGTTAAGGTCTAGGTACTGGGCAAGTCTATCACTGGGGATTACAACTTCCATCCTTAGGAAGATTGCTTATCTTTCACCATAAGCAATACAAGCAAAAACCTAATTAACTGGGTATAAAAATTTCAGGATTTTCTCTGTTCAGCCTTTAACATTACCCGACGTGGGTTCAACGAAAGTATGTAACATGTTCGATTTCACCAAACTTCTAATGGATATGGTAAAGGACGAGGACGACGAGGGACTTAACCAGAAAACATAACTACAAGCGAAGAAAAATGCAAGATGAAATCTCATAAAGTACCAAAGCTAGCTTCACTCGTCTGGCTAGCGTAATAGATTAGAAAGTGTACGTTAATTTCCTAATGGGCCCTGTAAACGACCAAATTTTGTTTTGACCAAAGTTTGACAAATTTGATTGTCAAGCTGCAGAATCTACAAGAAAAGCCGCATTCTATAACATAATTTGACAAAATAAGCGTAAAGTTTGAAAACTTTGTAAATTGTCTGCAGAACCCTTGGCAAGCAGACTTATAACAAAGCTATAAAATAAAGAAAAAGAACATTTGGAGATTAATATTCTCATAAAAACAAAGATAATCAAGCGAAATGAGTCGATAATTAAGATATCGCTAAGAATAATATTGAACATTATTCATAGAGATCAATAAATATTTTATTTCCCAATATGCCGGGATATGGTTGAAACTTGTTTTTCATTTCATAATCCATAAAGGACAAAGTACCTATTTCTTATAACCTTATTTCGTGACGTCGCCGTCGGCTTATAGCTCCCGTCTCGGCGTCGCCGGAGCCCCAAGGTGAAGGATAGTAGCAAGGACATAATAAAATTGGATTCTCTTTATTATGCGGAATCGAATTGTTATTCATTTGAACATTAATTGAACTAGACCAATGAGCTCGAAATGTTTATTAAGGATAACAATATATTTTCCTGTTTATTCAATAACCAATAATAATAAAAAGTATATAGTACTACCCATTTTAGCGTCATGCTGGTAGGTATTTTAATTAAGCTCAAAATAATGAAATTGTTAAAATTATAATTTTAACCTAATGTTAATATTGTGTTGTAGCGGTTACGAATATTACCAACCTTTATATTGGACGTGGATGTCTTAAAAGACTAATAAGAATTTTACATAGATCGGGCGAAGCCGATAACGAGGTAAACAGTTACATTCCCAAGAAGGATTGCTGTTAGGCAGCGAAAAATAAAATGAATACCAAATTTTTTGCAATATGTATGGAAGAAGATTACATATTGCGTCAACCCCGAGTAACTGGGATCATCATCAACCTGCTCTTTTCCCAATCACTTGAGGTCGACTTAATTTGTAATTTTAGTACATATTGCAATAGTTTCATGACGTCTGACGACGTCAACCATCCTTGGGAATGCAACTGTTGACCAGATGACATCATATGGGGTTGGCGAAGTTCTATGAAAATCTCTTAGTAGTCTTTTGCGACACCCACGAGCAATTTAAGGGCTGGTAATATTCGTAGCTGCTACCACACAGCATAATTCAAGCAAGCAAGTGCAAGTAACTGAGGTAAGAGTAGGATAATGACGACGATTTTAATATTGTGTGGTAATGGATTAAGAATAGCAAAATGTGTCACTACCCCTTTGCTGCTTCGTGGGAGGCGTAAAAATCAGCCAAGGGAATCTCAGAACAATGCACTACTGTTTTAGTAAAATTGGTCCACTAATTGTGATCACTGTGCTGTCTACTAAGCATGACTATTATGGAATGATAACTTCTTGGGTATTCCTACGTTCAACTGCAGACTGCGAAAATCTGATGAAGGTATGGAATATTGGTAAACAAAATGCCTTAGGACACTTAAAACACTGTCGGCTTTTGGTGGTAATTAGAAGTGAAATGTTGAAGAATAGACGACGTTTTCAACCTAAACAAAATTCGTTTTATATTAACCAAATAAAATGGTATTAAATAAAAATCTTTTATCAACAGCAAATATTAAATAAAAGTTATAGCCTTCCAAGAAGCATCAATTCTTTGAAATATAAATTAATGTAAACGCTTACGCCTTTATTATTAAGTTAAAGTTATAACTGATAAAATACCATGAAGTTTCTGAAATATAATAAGCTAAGCGAAATAATAAGTTTTGCGTTATTGAATAATACAATAATAATTATCAATTGGAATCAAAAAAATTCTCTTGATAGTATAAACTCTTTTATCTCTTTTACCTACTATATTTACAGAAGCACCATATCGAAAAATAACATTAACTCGGCATCGTATAGCATATTTATCTTATACAGTTTCACATCCTGTCTAGCAAATTATTCTGTTAAAATTTTGTACTAAGCATGCGCCTACCTTGTCATCAATAAAACAGTATCCTTTTAAATTGTTACCAGCACGGCTATCGAACGAACAAACCATTCACATTATCATCGATAAGAATTATACATTTCAAGATTACAACTCATACACCATATCACAGCGGGCCTTAACACACAGTTAATCTACTACGCATGATACGTCGACTAACATAACTATGAAGTGAATGCTACGAGATAAGCCATTTTAGTTCTGATGCATATGGTTAGCGAATGCGCGGAAGGAAAAGAGACAGAAGGAAAACACGAGCATTAAACTATATATATGAAAGAGATAGATATATGTTCAGAGCTTTGTAATGTCAAATACGAACCTACGACTATTTTTTTTATTTGATGCTGCGATGAAAATTTGACGCAGCCTCAGAGTCAACCACTTCTGGTTACATGATCTCATCTTATGCTTAGTTATTGTATTCTACAGTAATGCTGCTATCCGCCATTACAACCGGTTTTAACGACTGTTCTATCTACTCAAATATTCAACCTTAAACAGTAGAGTTTGAAAAGAAATTTTAGGATGTTGGTGGTTAGCTCACCTCTTTTTGGGTTAATTATAACGCACTTAACAATGGATTATGACACCAACATGTGTTCATGTTGGTGTCATAATCCATTGTTAAGATAATTTCATGATCAATGCCTCCATCTCATGATGGAGGAATTGATCATGAAATTGGTTTACGTACTCCAAAATGTAATTAAATTATAAAACACCAAGAGATCGGATATCTAGCACCAGTGTTCTAGTCGTTAAAGAATTAATTTATAACAATTATATAGTATTACTGATTTTCTTCCTGACATGCATTTTCATCAAGACTGTAGGATCTTTTTCCACTTCAGATCAAATGTGTGTTTACTCAGTGACTTGTATGTTCATGTAGCCTACTCAATAAATTATCACAATAACAGCATAAATTGTACGTTGCTAATCACTTAGATTGCTTCGTACTTGCATTTGTAAATTTAGATTTATTGTGTGATGAGAATGAAATTGAAAATTTAATTAGATGCTTTCTTTTTTTTTCTTTTTTGGAGGTGTTTAAGAATTGCACAAGTGACATTAAAGTTAAGAGCGCCTAGCGTTTTACGCGCGTAAGATAAGGTTATATAAGAGTAATGTTAAATGATTGAATCAGGCGAAAAATGGAGGCTCTCCAAATCAATACTAAACGTGTTTACGCATTATAGGAGACATACAAAATAAATATTTATAAATTATCATCATCATTATCATCCTACGCTAAGATATAAGTCTTGTACATATCGCAGTTCTTCGACGCTATGCAAAAAATTGTACTATGGGAGAATTGAACTCCAGGTACACGGAACCGGCTGACCGCTGAGGCCAGGAATCAGTACCAGTGGCAGTATAATAACGATGGGGAGAGAATATGGTATGGTACGGTATAGGTTGGGCCGACCACTGACGACAAGTCACCCTGCTCCGGTGATCGGCCCAACGACAAAGGTGACGTGGGTACGGGTGGGTTATGCGCTCGCGCGCCGTCCTTTCATCGCCCCGGACTTACCATAGCCCACGCATAAAAAAAAATAGTACGGTATAGGTTATGGGGCCGCACATGTGGCTTTTCTGTCACCCCGGACAGATTGGGCGGGTGGTGCCCATATACGTCCCACTGTTAAGCTCAGGCCTCCTCCACTATAGGAGGGAAATTGACTTATTTATTGGTCAAGCGTGTTGACATAAGGCTTTGTTTCCAGTTCTCCTTCTCTTGATGTTATGTGCATATTATATCCCTCAGTCGTCTTTTACGACACCCATGGGCAAGAGAAGGAGTGGTGAATTGTATTCTTACATCGTCACCACACGTCAGTGTAGTAAAACATGACTAAGGGATTTCAAACTCTGTGCCAACCCGCCTGATCAACGTGGTCAATCTCCCTCTCATTGTGGAGGAGGCTCGAGCCCAGTAGTGAGCCGACGAAGCCGCCGCCGGCGACTGGGGCGGCGCAGGCGCGACTACCTGCGCGTCATGCCGCCCTAGCCGAGGCCGCAGGTGACGTGACCGGGGAGTTAGTTCATCACCCGCCGAGAGGCCGACCGCGTGAGGAAAGACCGACGTCCTCCCCAAGGGGGGGACGTCGGTCGATGGGAGGGTACCGCACTAGGGGGTATTCCGTCGGGCCGACCACTGAGGACAAGTAACCCTGCTCCGGTGGTCGGCCCAACGACGAAGGCGACGTGGAGTTTGGGTGGGTTGCGGGTATGCGTGCTTTCGCCCCTCTGTCGTCCCGGACGGAGTGGTGCGAGGAGTGCACCGACCGCAACCCACCCCAAAAAAAAAAGCCCAGTAGTGAGACGTACCTATATGAGCTATGATGATGATGTTACTTAGATACTCCCTTTTCTGGCCGACTATGTCCATGTGGCACCTCGGATTATAAATTGAAGAACGTAAGAAAGAATACTTACGGACTAGGGACCCATACATCATCATTTCTCCCACTTTTCTGCGAAGTACTAACTTCCGTGTCTTGATTTGTGAGTAATCCGAGTTATTTACTACCTCAATTTAAGATATAATCGACGTTCAGGTGTGATCTACCTACACACGTTTTTCTCTCTAGCAGAGGCAGGCCTGAGAAGATAACTATAAGATTCACGCGACCTTCTATACTAGGCAGGGTTTGATCCTTCAAGTAAGATGGATTCGCCAGGAACCACCGATAACTACCAGGAGCGTGGATATATGAGCATATCCGTCAGTCCCAATGTTAGTGAATAACCATGGGATTTTAGCGAATGTACGGTCACTCATACTAAGACTCTAGTCTGGCTGTACCTGTCCTGTTAGGCATAAAGGGTTGTCGCAAGTAAGAAAAACAAGAGAAGCCATAATGGAATATGGTTCTTATATTTTTAATTAAAGATCTGTCGGAAAGATATGAGTAATAAACATACATATCACCATCATCCTCTAATCCCAATTACTAGGGACGTAATATGTACTCCTCTTCCATTATAAATATTGTTAAGTTATTGGCAATAGTTTTATGGCCGGCCGCCACCCTGATATTATGATCAGCTGCCTGCTTGACGTCAACCCTCCTTCGGAATGTAATTGACAAGACGGCAGCAGAGGGAGCTGGCCCTGATCAATGTACAGGTCTCAGTCTTCTTTTACGAGCAATATAAAGGTTGGTAATATTCTTAGGCCCTACTTTCTTACTAATATTATAAATACGAAAGTAAGTTTGTATGTTACGCTTTCACGCTTAAACTACCGAACCGATTTCAAAAATTCTTTCACCAATGGAAAACTATAATATCAGGGTGTAACATAGGCTATATTTTATCCCAATATTCCCACGGGAACGGGGACTATGCGGGTAAAGCGGCTGAAACCGAAGTGAAGCGTAGGCGGGTTGATAGTATAGCATATAATAAAAATACATATATGTATCAATTTAGTTATATTTAATAAATATACATGTTTGGACCCAAAGCATGCATGGGTTGCTAATTAAGTGAATTAATATATTTTAGTGCATAACAGAGATCCTATAAAATTATCCTATAATTTAGTATGGTGAATTAATAAGAGGAACCAATCAAATTAACTATAACCGATTATTAATTTTATTCAACAAAATATGATTTGTAGTGAATCATTTCTCAGAAATATGGCGACTACAGTTCATCAACTAAAAGTATTCGTCAACATCATCATCTCGGCCCATACACGTCGTACGATTGGGCTCGAGTCTCCTCCACAGTGGGACAGAATTTGACCTACTATACCACGCTGGTCAGACGTGTTGGTATAGGGTTTTGTTTCGAGTTGTCCTCTTGCATCGATATTATATGCATATTATATCCTTAAGTCGCCTTTTATGATATTCACGGGCAAGAGATAGGGTGGTGAATTGTATTCTTACTCCGTCACCACACGGATAAAGTACTATGGACTGATTATTTATAATAGGGATTATAAAAAAACGCTAAATATCAAGTTTTACATAATGTTATTGTATAAATAACAGTAGTTCTTACGTATTTCTATCAATGCGATTTACTCATACTTTAATTAATAGAAAACTCATTGCAATTGGGGAGTTGACTATTTTTGTATATTTGCCATATATCAATATATAAAAACTGAGTAAAAATAGTAAAATTAATTTCCATATGATGTCAATTTTTTTTTTATTTAGACAGAGAGGGCAATATAAATAATATGACGTCAATGTCACAACGTCTATAACCTGCATCTGCCCTCTATAAACATCGGTGAGCGTGAAATGGATAGAATTGGCTCCCGTATAATTTTAAAATTTTGTGATTTTTTTGATTAATTAATTATTTCTGTGTATTTTTTTTTTGTTAAATTTACCTGCTGCAAGAAGCATTAATGGACAACACATTTGACAAGAATATTTTTCAATAGCAAGCATGAAATATAATAATGCGCCCAGACAAGGATTACAGGGCAAACTACATATATAATAGGTGTTCAATGCACATTGAACATGCAACGCAGCAAACTCAAAAGTAGAGCATGTCAACATACAAGTAAAGCATGTCAACATACAAATGTGCAAAATTAGCACTGACATGATTTAAAGACACTGCGTTATACTTTACACGTACGACACACTAACACAAAATGGTATATGTGTGTATTAGCAATAAGTAGTATATAAGGTGTACATTGTGTAAAATAAATCAGATTTGAATTTATTCATCTCTCAGTTACATCCCTCTCACTGCGGCCAAGACACCCTTAGCCGTCAGTTCTGATTAGTCGAGTGAGTCTGCTTGACTGGCAGTGAGAGTTACCAATCCTCCACCCAAAGCTCCATCTCACTGTGGCCAAGACACCCTTAGCCGTCAGTTCTGATTAGTCGAGTGAGTCTGCTTGACTGGCAGTGAGAATAACCAATCCTCCACCCAACATCCATCTCACATCCACCTGTCACCTTAGGTAGCACGGTGCAGGTATCCCATCATATAGGCTAGGAACTTAAGGGCTTTAGGTACTTCAAACTATAACCTTAGGTTCTTCTGTCAAACACGGCGTTAGTCCACTAGCCCAGACTACGCCTGTACAATAGGTATAGGTATTTTTAAAGACGTCCTCCAGCATCGTCGCAGATTTATGCAACTATAGCAATAAAGGTCAATTTTAAAGTGCAATAGCATCTTATTATTATGTTGTTAATACCTAGTAGTAATTATTTATATTATAAATATTACTAGCATATGAATAAATGATATTAATAAGTAGTAATCTCAAATAGATAGTAACTAAAGAATTTTTAAACGTTAAATCTCAAAGATTTTTTGTTATGAAATATTTCTTTTAACTTTTTAACAATATTAATATTGGATACGTCATATTGAAGATTATTTATCTTTCTAATGAGAAAAAAATATTATTAATGTTTTCATAATAGATTCTTTGATTTTTCTCGCACGAAACGTGAACAATGCAACTTTTAAGAACATATACCTATCAAAGTCCAAACCATATACTGGTTTCTATGTTATTATTAATAAATCATCCACTAATAGTGCGATGCTAAAAATTAACTACTTTTAAAATCGTAAATTGCTTTCAACTTAATACCATAATATTATAAAAAAGAGTTCACTTTCTATTCAACCTATATCTTTAGTCATAGTCGCGAATTAGCAAAAATATTTCACATCTCTGTGCTAATTTGCGACTAATTCTACTTAATTAAAATCTATCGATTCTAATTAAAATATTTAGTTAAATAAAGTTTTCACTTTCATGTTCTACTTATAAAATACATTAGTCATTAAAAATAAGTATAAAATTTCGTTGGAAGCAGTCTCATACAAGTATTCGTATATTCTAAAATTCAGCAGAAAATGTATGGTCTGACACAAATCGGACATCTATCGGATGTGGCCAGGCACTTTCTTAGACAGTCTGCATGAAAGAAATGTGCACACGGTGTGACACGGGCAGACTTCATACTGCCCAGACACACGGCACAAACGTCTTCAAGAGTTGCCAACTCTTCAGTCGTCGCACGTCGAAATTTCGCCAACGAGTCACATGCTTCACGGAACTTCATTATGGCTTCACCAAGCCTATGTCTTCCATTAATAAAAACACATACATACGAATATAATGCGGCTAATCTCCAACGCTCATAATACATTAAAGCTGGAACTAAAGGCAAGGCTATTACCGTGGTTATACCTCTTGACCAGACACCGAAATACAGGTTCTCCATACCTTCTAATCTCTCTAGCTTCAAAGCGGAAAGTCCAATTGGCCAGAGCTCTAAAAATGTCTTTTCGGTTAGAAGATAATATGTGCCGGTGATGGCTGTATATAGAGCCGTTGGCTTATAATGTTCTAAGCCTTGTTCTAATCCAAGAGCAAGAAGAACAAATGTTATAGTGACGATGAATGTTACAGCTTTTGTCCATTCTAGAACAATTTTTGTTGCGGACATGGCGAGATGCTTGACACGGGAATGTCGCGTAACGTTTACGTACGGTGACCAGTCTTCCTTAGTACATAGTTCGCGCACATAGCTGACTGAGTATGTTACCACATTGTAGAACATTAAAGAGTAAAGGCAGGTGAGCCTGCCTTGCGAGACTAGTAGACGGTCGCACGCGGTGAACATCAGCAACTAAAAAGTACCACAAGAATTATAAAACCTTCATAATCTATATTAATCTATTATCATTTACAGGGATATATATGTACATCTCAAATGATTGTTTATTAAGCAAAATGTTAGCTTTAATTTTTGTGAAGATTTCAAGCATGAGACTTTACATTTCTAATTATTATTGAGTTTTAAACCGTAAAATTTTATATAAGTCTAGAACTGCGCTTGATAAATAACAATATGTTTGCCCGCTGTTTTGTAGAGCTTAAAAATCTTCATCATCTCAGTTAATATACGCCCCATTGCTGGGCTTGAACCTTCTTTAAAATATGAAGAAAATTGACCAGGCGGGTTGATATTGCTTTTATTTCGAGCTTTTCTTCTCTTCCGTAGATCTTATTTGTATATTATATCCCTTAACCGTCCTTTATGACACCCTCGGGCAAGAGAAGGGGTGGTGAATTGTATTTTTATTCCGTCACCACGCGTATAAAAACTTAACTAGAAAAATTATGAATGCGTTACAAAACTGCCTATTTGTACGCGTATAAACAGGACAACATGATAGTTGTAAAATAAATTCAATAAAAAAAAAACAATTATATGTATTTACATATTTAAATACTAATGTTATTGTTTTGATAATCCTATTTAGAAAGTTAGATATTTAAGGTCTGCATAATTTAATGGGACACGCAGGAATCCTTCTCGACTTCATTATTGTCAAGTGCGTTTGAATCGACCTTTTGATCTTTTTGTAATCATCTTAGTCTTTCAATCTTAGATAACAACATTTTATCTGATTTTATCGTACAATTCATTCACTGGTTCAACAACATACTCGTTTCAATTCACATACTGCTGGACTTGCATTTTAGGCACCATGGTTTAGTATGTATTAATATGATAGTTTGCGCCTTTTGACGTGACAACGTCTTATAATTCCATGGAGCCGGCTGCACACATGAAAAAACATGACGTATGCGGCGTTACCTCGCTCTGAGGCGTTCCATTTAAGGCTTGATCCATACAAAATATCTATCAAACAAAATTAAAATTTTCTTTTGAAAAATGAAACCATTCCATCAGTATTTTCTTATGACGTTGTCACGTTCAACAATCGTCAGTAAACCGACTTTACAGACAACCGATTTTTTTTGCAGCAGGCTGTATTCTGGACACAGGATTTCCAATCCTACTGGATGGACGTAAGGGCAGCGTGCGGCCCCATAACTCACCGTAGCACCTACCCATCGCCACCGGTACCGATAGATCGACCGACCGACTTCGGTAGCCCATAGTTACCGCCTTACCAAACCTCTACTAATTAATTAAAATTTCGATAAAGCTTAAAGAATAAATAATTTTAGTTACCTGTCCAATCATAGTAGACAGATTGCTCATTTGTAGAAAGATTCGCTCAGCTCTCTCAAGTGGTGCGTATATCGCTTTCACTATCCTCAGGAATCGTGATACTGGTGCACGTAATCTTTTTGCTATTTCTGTCAACAATACATATGAATAATGGTTTCTGATGTTTACACGAGAATTCTATATTATACGAGTATCACTTAATTCTCCGTGTGGTGACGGAGCAAGAATACAATTCACTACTCCCTATTTTACCCGTGGATGTCGCAAAAGATGATTAAGAGATATAATATATATATATATATATTTATTTATATATTTAAGACAACACCCTGCACTAAGGAAATAATCCTTGTATTGCGGGGGACTTTACAAACATAATTAACGGACACAAATTACATCCAGATTCAGAACAACAATTTGTGGATCGCACAAAGTGTTGTCCCGCGTGGGATTCGAACCCCCGACACTGGCGCTGTAGGTCGCTATCTTAACCAGTACGCCATCTGTGCACATAACATCTGTGCAAGAGAAGGAAAACTCGAAATTAAACCACTAATCCTATACCAACATGTCTGACCAGCATGGTATAGTAGTCAAATTCCCTCCCATTGTAGAGGAGGCCAGAGTCCAACAGTGGGACGTATGTGGGCTGCTGACGATGATGATGGTGAGGTTGGTACTTATTCTCGTTAAGTTTATGAATTCGTACGAAGTCGATCGGTTGATAAACTAATATATTGTTTTTATTGCAAACGGTGGCAAACGAGCGAGCAGTACACCTGATGATAAGTGTTGCTGCCGCTCATGGACTTTTGCAAGGCCACTGCTCACCGCGAAGAAAGTCAAGGGAGTGTGTAGTAAGTAAACATCTATACCAATAAATAAAATTGGAGTGTCTGTTTGTAATGTCAAAATAATAGGCTTTTTTCATGCTCACATAGTTATTTGCACGACACCTATACCTAAAATACAGTTTAAAAAATTTTTGTCTGTCTGTCTGTTTGTTCCGGGTAATTTTCAAAACGGCTGGACCGATTTCAAAAATTCTTTCACCAATGGAAAGCTATAATAATATCAGGGCGTAAACTAGGCTATATTTTATCCCGGTATTCCCACGGGAACAGGAACTACGTGGGTAAAACGACTAAAACCAAAGCGAAGCGAGGGCGGGTTGCTAATTCTAAATAAGTTTTATTTATTTATAACTAGCAACCCAACCTCGCTTCGCTTCGGTTTCTGTCGCCTTATTACCGTAGTGCCCGTTCCTGTGGGAATACCGGGATAAAATATAGCCTAGTTTACTGGCTGATATTATAAGTTTCGATTGGTGAAAGAATTTTTTAAATCGGTCCAACCGTTTTGAAGATTACCCGGAACAAACAGATAGACCAAAAAAAATAGTGATTTTTAGGCATATGTATAGTGCAAATAATCATGTGAGCATGAAAAAGGCCTATTATTTTGACATTACAAACAGACACTCCAATTTTATTTAGTTCCATGAAAATAAAATATGACGACTCTAGTAACTATGAGTAAATAAGTCGACAAGACCTTGTGGGTGGATGTCCACAATCTGTCAGTTCTCGTTGACCACACCGACTTAGCAATGGCTTGTCTGAAGTATTCTCATTTACATATTTTTTCATAAAAATAAACATTTAGTTTTATTATTTTTTGTTAGCTAAATAATTGTGGACGAGAAATTCGTTAATGAACTATTAAAAAATACTCAATCATTGTATTTTAATTTTAAGGACAATTTTAAAGATTTTTAAACATTATCAATATAATTACTATAGCTTTACAACATTAAATAAAACTAATCAAATCAAAAACGGACCGAGTTTGATAATTTTTTAAACAATAACGTATAATTCTACACTATGGATTCTAAGTGTAATTACAACAGGAATAAATCATAACTGTTTTTACTAATCCCTTTCAGAATTCATATTTGTTAATTGTCTGAAGAAGTGGTAGGACCACACTGTTGACAGTTGTCTGCAGCCATGGGCCAGTCCGTCCGAGGTAGTATCACACTTTTGCAGAAAATCACCGTCTGAGTAGTAGCAATTTGTTACTGCGCTTCGTTCGGTGAACGAGAGAGCCGGAAGCCCAAATTTCTGCCGGTGTTTACGTGTGGTGGCCTTTGGTGATGCCTTTAGTATCACCGAACCTCATTGCACGCATTCACACTCCTCTCAATTTCTTCGCGGTATGCAGCGGCCTAGCTGTGGCCCTGGTATTGCAAAGGTCCATGAGCTGCAGCAACACTTACCATAAGGTGTACTGTTTGCTCGTCTGCCACCGTTTGTAATAAAAAAAAAGAAGACTGTGTATGGGCTAAACAGTTTTTAATTATTTTATTTAACAGATATACTTTTTTTTATTTCTTTTTTTCTTTGTGACGCTATGACATGCTTCGATCCCATGGAGAAGCATCCATGGTAAAATACCATTCTACATTGATGTACCTTCCAACTATCAAAGTTTTTTCATATAATTTGAGTTAAGGTGTCTTTAAGGCTGAGGAGGAGAATATTGCTGTTTACTTTTACAGAAGTTATGTGCACCTATTAAATGAAAAGCATTTTAAAAATATAATAAACGTGTAATTCTTGTAAATCTTTTAAAATTATGGTTAACCTTAAATGATTGTTACTTATCGCATAAATCGGTCCCAAGAATCAATGTACTCCTTCAGGATGGTGTATAAAAGCAGCACCATGAACAGGATAGTCAGTTCAAAACACCGCTCCTCTCTCAACTACCATCTTGAGCATAGATATAATTTGGTAAGTGTTTCATTTGCTAGTTACAAATTATATTTTAATAACTTCATTCACTTTAAAAGATTACGTAATAATTTATTTTAATTTTGCCATATTTACAGTTTTTTTTAAGTTTACGTGTAATTCTCGTCATTTGAATTCTATTTCAATTTCGTAATTTCAACTTTCACAAGCAAGATTCATCCGTTCATCAGACTTACCGAAAACCATCCAATTGTAAAAAGTTCCAATTCGTATCTCAATTTTATGATCTACTCGTAAGAAGAGAATTCCTACCCCCGATTAAAAAAGGTATCTTCTTGATGGTTAAGGTCAATGCATCGTCATCATAGCTATGGTCATCATTGATCAAGCCCGCTTTTGAAAAATTTCAATTCAGATTTTATCTCACTTTCGTGATCTATACGTATGAAGTGAATCCCTGCCCCCAGACATTGATCGTTAACGTCAATGTATCGTCATCATGGCTATCATAGCTATATTATATGTCACAGAAGCATTCCCTACAAAATTTTTGTTAACTACACATATGGCGTAACGTTCTATTGGTATGTGGTGGCGGCTACGACTACCAACCCTCACATTCTTGTCTTTATATCCTCGGTGGCGATTATATCGCGTCTTTAAAAAATATTTAATGTCCATCGGATGACTGTCTGTCGAAAGTATTTTATTCTTTCTTTTCACCGGTTCTTAAAAATACAGTTAAAATAGTCCAACAAATGGATGCGATATGATTCTGAATAATTCTTAGTTGACGTGGACATCAATTTGAGGATTTAGGACTAAATGAAATATTAGTCGGTGTTGAACAAATAGGTGAAGAAGGGCCAAAAGGCGCCTACCTTGCGGTTAGTATGGTATTATTGAGAAAATTAATCTTGGAATTGGCACACAATCGGTAATAGAGAAAATATTCCGCCTGCTGTATTACAATTATAATAATGCGAAAATGGTCACTTCGGTGGCGATTATATCGCGGAAAGAGGTGGCGGAGAGAGTCTGAGAGCAGATTCCACTTTAAGTCGATAAATTAAGTGAAAGCAGTTATTATTTTTTTAATTGCAAAGGGAGTGGTTAATGCCGTCCTAGCTGAATTCATGGTTAATGACGAGAATTGTGAAGAATTCAATGAATTAAATAACACTCGGTACCAGTAATTTGGACAGAGGAGTAGGCACGGCGTATTATGTGGTTCTACCTGCCTGTTTTGCGCTGCCCTATTGCCTTTCCAAAAATCTTTCACGAGCTGTCCTATCCCGCCAAAAATATGATGAATGTCATTGAGGCCCATTCGTCGTGTCTGATCAAGTCAATCCTATCCGTGATTAGTCACATTCGAGTTCTTACTGCCTAAATCTTGTTGCAATACCCAGTTTCGGTTTTCGAATATCGTTTTATAAAGAAGTTCCACTACGTGTTTATTGCCCATCGGGATACGCTTGCTCGCTTCTTCACAATCGTCGGCATACACCTTATGATTTTGTTTTTTATAGCTTTCTTCAATATTAAAAATATTTTCATGAAAAAACGGTTTAGGGGTACTTTTTAGCCACGTATCGCCTTAATAAAGACACGGAGTTTGTAGGAGTCTGTCCTTAGACGATTATGAAAATCCTGTTTTTCGACGATGAGTTCGGAATCCCAGGTCTACATTTAGTACTCTTATACCCGCAGTTTTAAGATTATTGGTTCTGCTGACGAGATTTCGTTAAATTCGCGTCTGTTCTGCTTTGATGATCATTGGCTTTCTAACCATGCGCGAACAATGCATCAATCTTTATTAAACTGCTTGATAATACAAGAAATAAAAGATTATTTAAAAAAGAATTAAGAATTTACCAAAATGTCTTTTGGCTCATAACTGCAGCAATGTAGCGAAATAACTACGACTCGACTCTCTTCTTTTTACGTTCAATCCATTCGTTTTAATGCATTGTTATTTTTAGTTTTATATAGCGCAAAAGTTTCTTTTCCAAAATTATTCGAAATATTTCACGTCAATGTTTCAAATTTGAATTTAAAAAGGTGTAATAGAATTTATGACCTGACTACATTCATAGGTGGGTGTTGATGCGCTGATAGATGTAAAGGTGTAAATGCTCAGATCATACTTCAGTGTTGAAATGAACCATTTGAATTTATAACTAAAATAAAAGACATTTTTATATGTTCATTGAAAAGATAGACAACTTGTCAAGAATAATGTGTTTATAGAGTAACATGACAGAGTAACTCTCAGAAACTACAAATTAGTAAGTCAGTCTCCTGAGATTAGATCCCCAATGCAAAGCCCTTTTTCTATTTTCATATTATTAAATATATTTATTTACATTTTAAGCATGTCTTTTGTTTCCTTTATTAATACGTAGTGATGTATCAGACAACATTGTAAAATATCTACAAGGACTTGGCAGTACTCGGAGTAGTTGCTCGACTTCAGTTTTAAAGCAGATAATGGTAAATATCGTCAGCAAAAATCTTTAGTAATTATATGCAGAGACGCTTTCTATAAAATCTCAACTCGTAGTGCTTTGAATTTTTAAGAACTAAGTTAATATAGTTGGTTTAGTGCACCAATTTAGTACACTCAATTTCGTTAAGGTGTGGTGAAAATGTCTATTGTACACAAGACATGTGTTTTTGTTTAGACGCAGAAAAGCACTAGCTAATGCGTATGACGCACGAATACTGGCGAACAGCCAGTTTCCGCTGCCCCATTCAGTTTCCTCTCGACAATGACCTGACTTTTCTACATAAATATAAACTCAAGATTAACACAATAACTCTACGAGCCAATGATGCAGCAAACCAATTCGGACTAAATTTATTGTAAGCAATATTTCTCTCGATATTTTATGACACAATCAACTTAGTACTACTATAGCGTTTAAATAATCTCTTCTTTTTTGATATACTACTAAACAGTAGTATTTACATACTGCATGCTGTACGGTTACGAATACTACCAACCCTTGTTTATGGGTGTCATACAATACGACTAAGAGCTTTACAAAACCCGGGCCAACTCTATCTTCTTTTTTTTTGGGATTGGACCATCGTCAGTGCACCCGCCGCCCGGCTCCGTCTGGGTCGACAGAGGGAAAGCGCGCGGCCCCGTGACCCATCCTAGCACGTCGCCTTCGTCATTGGTCCGATCACCGTTGCAGAGTTCCTTGTCATCAGTGGTCGGCCCGACGGAATGCCCCGATTGCGGGGTACCCTCTCCTCACGATGTCCCCCCTCGGGACGTCAGTATCTGATGCTGTCTGGTCATCAATTACATTCCCACGAAGGATACAGTCAGACAGGCGGCCGGTCATAAAACTATTGCCAATAACTTTTGCAATATGGACTATGAATGAAGAGTTCATATTGAGTCGACCGAGGATAAAGTAAGTGGGGTTAAAGCAGGTAATAATAATGTGAGGCGGCTTATAGTTAGCTCGTAAGATTGCTAACTAAAAATTTAAGCACTGGTTGCTTAAATTTTCAAACATTTTCGAACATCATCATCTTATATGTCTCACTGCTGTGCTCGACCTTACTCCACAATAGGAGAGGGCTTAGACCTACTTACCTCGCTGGTCAGACGTGTTGGTATGCGGTTTCATTTTAAATATTTCTTATTATGCATAGATGTTATCTGCATGTTGTGTCCTTAAGTTATGTTTTACGATACCCACAGACAAGAGAGGGGATAGTGAATTATATTCTTACTAAGTAACCACACGTATAAAAAAATTAAGCAATAGCCCATCAATTTTTATAGCCAATGAAATATTTAAGTAACGCACTTGTCTATTAATGCTTAAAGAGCCATAGCTCTATATAGCCCTAACAGGATGTCGTAATTATACCATCATGATCGTATCTATACTTTGGAGCACCAATTACACTACACCATTAAATAGTAATAGTAAATAAAATATAATAATAGCAGTTAGAAAGAATGCTAATAAGAAGAGTTAGAAAGAAATAGAATACTAACAATAGCCACTAGAAAGAAATAGAATACTAATAATAGCAGTTGGAAAGAAAGATGTTCCAGTGACAAATGGCATTGTAGTGAATGGCTCGAATCATCAGTGGAATGTAGTTAACATTGTAAAAGTCTTACAATTTATCGTTGGATGCAGATGGTATTAAAACGTTATGCGTGGCAATATTATAGAAAGAATATGTCTAAATCTGGACGTCTAGACTGATTGATGGCGAGACAGACAAAAATAATGCAACATATCTATAGATATTAGGTATGGTAGATATTGTCACTCTTATACTGAAGGAATACTTGAAATAAAACTTATACTAACCCGTCTCACTGCCATCTAATAGTAGATCAATTTCAAATCCAAAAAGAAGAGGAGAAAAGAGAGTATATCGCTAATCAAATTAAATTTGGAAACAACATAAAAAAGTATTAAGCTATCAGACTATTGACACCCATTGCTGGACTTAGACCTTCCCAGTAGGGATAATGCCATAACCGCTACGTTTGGTAGGCGGGCTGGCGATCGCCATTGATTTTAATAATTTTCCCAAGAGAGTATTTCTGCTCATCTTTTCAGTTTAGATTTTACGAATGCCGCGAAAAGTGTAAGGGAAAGTGAAGAGTGATGATATGGTTTATTTTAAACCCATTACCGTCACCACAATGTATGTATATAATAGATAGAAAAAAGCGTGGGCGGAACATAGGTCAAGAGATTGGCACGCCCCGTTGTTTACGCCAACTAAATATTTATGCTACAGTTCTATCTGTATTTACTTTTCCTTAGGCCTGAAAACATTGTTTATCTAAATATTCTAATGCGTCTGTCTCTCGTTAAATACATTCTGTGTTGAAGCGTCTATGATTTTGAATCTTCAAATATGACGATTTAATTGCGGCGTTATCTTGTTTGCTCTCCGGGCTGTTTGTCAATAGATGCCAAATGCTAATTCCGGTACGTGTCGGACGTGAATGGGATTTCCTATCAGTATATTCAGCTATAAACAAGAGGAGATACGTCCGCGCATAGCGATATGGACGGTGCCGAAGTATTGGCATCTATCGACTTTTCTTTAAAAAAAAGAGAATGCCCTGCCAGTAATAAATTCTTATGTCACAGGGGATTTCGCAAACCGTAATTTTTGCTGTTAATTGTATATTAACGGCACAAATTACACCCAGACTCGGCGCAATCGTTTCTGGATCATACAAAGGAGTTTTGTGAGTAGGGATCAAGACCACGCACGACACTCAGCGTGAAATGTCAACTTAGGTTTCTGAACGGTGCAGGAAATGATATATAATATAGTTCAACTAGAAATTACAGAATTGCCTAGGGGTTTTTGATAGGAACGTGAAAGCGTCATTTGCAGTTCTTGTATTATATGCAAAAATAATTTTGATGGTGTTTTTTATTTCTATTGTAATGTGATGCGGACGAACTGCTGGGTTGAAGTGAATATGATAGAAAAGTGCTTTTAAAATGTTTTAATTTTTATCAAAGTTCTTAAATGATACTACTAACATTATGACTCATATAGATGACGAATTGACATACTGACAGCTAGTGACTAGCGTGAATAAACTAAAGATATTAAGAACCTGATAATCTGCGACACTAACAATAATGGGCTTGTATTAGTAAATAATTGCCAACACAGAAAAAGAAAAATATTAAGTTGACTAGAGTCTTTGCGCTTAGATGGAATGGATCAGAATATCTTCGTACCTTGTGCAAGTTTGACCACAGCAGGATACCAGCTTGCGGGATATTTATAGTTGGCCGAGATGAGGACTGGTAATACAAGGCAGGTATACGCAGCCATTAGCCAAGCGCCTCCTAGAGCTACCAGCAATCCTCGTGGCGCCCAATATGGTAGTAGCAATACCAACGACAGGAGCCATACTGAAATTTTACAACATATATTTATAGCAACCAACAATTTTACAATTCGCAGTTTGAAATAGAAACCATTTTTACGATTTTGTTCGCACTTGTATTTGATTTTTAATTTCCTCCTATGACCATGAACGCTGAAAGTATTTACTGTGTGGTAGCGGCTACGAATACTACCAGCCCTTACATTGTTCATGGGTGTCGTAAAAGACGACTAAGAGCATCGATCTGGGTCAACTCCATCTGGTCAATAATTACATCTCCAAGGAACCCTCTTCTGGCAGGCGACCGGTCATAAAGTTATTGCCAATACTTTTGCAATATCTACGATGAAAACATATTGTGTCGACCCGAAATAATTGGGATAAGATGATCATCATCTTCGTCGAAAAAGTAATTTTACCTATTATCCTGGTGATCCCTCAGCCCTGCAGGTATCTCAATCGTAAGCATCCTGCAAGTATCTCTAATCCTTTTTACGACTGTCAGGGGAAAATAAAGGAGCCACATTGTACTTTTAATCTACAAAGGTAGATATTCAGACACATAAGAAACCTATATGTTTTAATTACGTTGGCAGCTATATTACTATGGATTATTTTGAGGTTGGGCTTTTTGTCTTTCCTTTACGTCTTTTCAACATTCTCTCGGCTTAAGGTTCTTACACTACGGGAGAGAAATTGTCAACGCTAGTCAGACCGGTTGGTACAGGGTTTTTGTGTCGAGTTTTTTTTCTTGTTTTCCTTTTTCTCTTGTATCTGCATATCATATTCCTTAATAGCTTTTTACTACGCCCATAGGTAAGGGAGGGAGAGGTGAATTGTATATTGTATTCTTACTTTGTCACCACAAGGATAATGATAATATATTGAGGCACTAGGTTCTGCCTGATGGCGATTGCCACAGGTTTTCATTAAAAATTGTCCAGACAAGCTGTTTTTTGTAAAAAGATCGTTAACTCCCTGCACTAAGGAAATAGGTAAGTCTTTATTACGTGGGACTTTACAAACATATAATTAATGGACACAAACAATATAAATAATATTATATCTATAGCGATTCTCGAGTGGGGACCACGTATCGGTTAAGGCAATGGAGGACGCCCCCTCACTAGGTGGACCGACGACTCGATGAAAGTTGCTGGGATTCGTTGGATTTAGGAGACCACGCCACAAAGTGTGGACCCGTATCCACCCTTTGTGGCGAAACATAAGGGAGACCTAGATCACGACCTATGTGATGATGATAGGTTGAATGATGATGGTGGGGAGGAGACTCGAGCCCAGTAGTTTGACGTATATGAGCCGAAATGATGATGAATGATGATATCGAATGGAAATTAGATTCTTTCTTCTGCGAGACTAATGATTCGGTAATTAATAAAGCTCAACGCTGTCCCTTACATTGTTAGTTACTGATTTACGTTGTATGAAGCTCCAATAAGAAATATCTATCTTCTCGACAGTTCGGTGGAGAGTAAACAATTTATTAATAACTATACAAAAATAAAAATATTTCCGAAGAAAAATAAACCACTAAAATATTTTCCTTGTGAAGATTTTATGTTTTATGGTTTTATCTTCTTGCGTCAATGTTGCGCTGTACTACGCTGTAATGCGCGCTATGCTGTTCTTTATTTTTAACTCATAAACAAAACAGTATTTCGAAAAATATTATTGTATTGACACGTAGTTGAATGAGACGAAAAAGGTATTTATTTCGTCTTCATATTTCAAATTGAAGTGCACAGTTTTTACTGTAATATAATACTTATGTACCTACGCGTGTATGTGACTAAACTTTTCCTACACGGCTGACAGATTTCGATATTATTTTGTGTTTGTTACAGTCTTTGGATGATGTAAATTCACAATTATACCCGGTAGGTTCTGCTCTAATTCAGTTAAAGAAATTTTATTGTTTTAAAATTTACATACCAATGTCAGTTTGATCAGTTGATTATAAATAAGTACTCGGAATTTTCTTGGAATTCTGTTACTATAAAAAAACTGATTGAATAGCTCGTCACATTTACTACAAGAATGCGGTCATACTGAATATATAGATAACTTCCAAGTGCGGACTTGTAGCTACGTAGTATTATCTAGGAGGCATATAGAATAGAATACATACATCTGTGAAAAATCTCCAGCAATTAGGAACAAAGTATTTAATTTGCCATGGATTGATACAATCATGTAAGTGGAATCATGTAGGGGGTGATTACTCTTTTGGCCAGCGTGACATAGTCAGCAAATTTTTTTTTAACTGGATAAATTTTGTGTCTAACAATATTAGATGAAGAGATGAAGAAAGTTTAAAGGTCCATCGACTGTTGAAAATTATGTATTTTATTAACGCCTCTGATTCAATCTGAACAAAACTGAAATAGTCTGTCACCGATTGTTTGTAATCCAAAGCCTTTTCACCGACATTCCAAAATCAATGATCCACGCAAATACTTTGCACAAAAACATCACAGGTAGATCGAGCTAACACGAATACGACGAACACAAATCAGTTTCTGACAAAAGAAATAGGCTACTATACTCTTTATGGTGATGGGATACGCTGATAGAATGATTTAGTCTACAAATTATACTTCTTGCGGTAGTATTTCGTTGTAGCGTATGGAATGGTCAAATAATTTATTCATATTTAGCACCGAACATCATTTGGCTACAATTTTATTACTTGCTCAGACGAGCTCTTAACGCACAAAGTAGGTAGGCATGCGTATGTATTTGGGGCAAAAATTTAGACGATCACGATTTCTCGGTATATTTTTAAACAACAAATATTTATCAATATTGAGACTGTTTCCAAAAAAAATATCGATGTAAAATACGTAGGGACGATAGTAATAGTTTTCTTTTTTTTTTCTAAATATGACAATATAAAATAAGGAACTATTCCTTATAGTGTGGGGAACTTTCGTGTCTCTAATACGTAAATAACAAACAAATATTATACTTAAACTTAGGGAACCAACTAGTGTGTGGCGGCTACGTACCTATACTACCCGTACATTATTCGTGAGTGCTTCTAAAGACGATCAAGAATTTTACATCCACATGAGCCAAATCAATCTGACGTTGTCGTTTCGTTAATAATTATATTCCCGAGTAAGGTATTCAGGCAGGCGGCCGGTCATAAAACTATTACCGAAGCTTTTGCACTGGATGAAAGTACATATTGTGTCGAACCCAAGTAATTGAGTTAAGAGCAGTTTGATGATGATGATTACTCCGCACGTCTTGTGGATCGTACAAAATATTGTCCTAAACGGGAATACAACTCGCGATACTTGGCATGATAGGTCAGTATCTTAACCATGTATGCAGTCTGTATGTTATTTATGTCCATTACTTGTATATCAAGAGTGGTAGGACCACACTGTCGACAGTTATCTGTCTACAGCCGCGGGCCGGTCCGTCCGGGGTAGTACCACACTCTCGCAGAAAATCGACGTCTGAGTAGTAGCGGTTTGTTACTGCGCTTCGTTCGGTGAGCGAGAGAGCCGGCAGCCCAACTTTCTGAGGGTGTTTGCGTGTGGAGGGTTTTGGTGGTGCCCTTGGTATCACCGAGCCTCGATGCACGCATTCGCACTCCCTTCACTTTCGTCGCGGTGGGCAGCGGCCTTGTAAGGGTCCATGAGCGGCAGCAACACTTACCATCAGGTGTACTGTTTGCTCGTTTGCCACCGTTGGCAATAAAAAAAAAATATAAGTTTTCGACGCAAGGTATTATTCCTTAGCGTGGGGAATCTTTAAAAAACAAAAAGAACCATGTGGTGGTGTTAAATATTAACAACCTTAATATTGCTTGTAGGTGTCGTAATAGCCGACTATTAATTATACGCCAACCTGATCGAATTCAACCTAGTTGTATATTATAGTAGTATAGATTATATTATCCAAAAAGGCTAAGCCTCGTGGCTAAGTTGTTGTAGTTTGGCGGCCGAATAAAAAAATTAACCAAAATTATAAACAACATGTTTTCCTATCCTTCCACATGTGTTAAAGGAAAAAGATATAGTGTCATGTGCCACCTTCAAATAGACTAGGATCTGTAGATTATGTTCATTTTACTACAGAAAGTAACAATAAATGAAGAAAGTCATACTTCTTGTATGAGTTTCTTTATTTTTCTTAAAAGATGATGACTGGAGTTTGGAATACTTATAAAATAATGTTAGTTTTAATTTAGGTTATCGTCGACTATGAAAGGAAAATTTAGCGGCATCTAAGTATCCTAACTTATATTATAAATACTAATGTAAGTTTGCTTGTTATGCTTTCACATCTAAACCACTGAACGGATTTTTAAAATTCTTTCTTTTCCCAAAAATATTGATAGCTTAGTAGAGGAATCAGCCATAGTTTTTGGTTTTACGTATGTATAAAGTATAACATACTTTAAAAAATGGATACGAGTCCGAAGGCATCATCATCGCAGCCCACATATGTCCCACTGTTGGGCTCGGGTCGCCTGCACATTGCACAATGGGAGGGAATTTGACCTACTATACCATGCTGGTCAGACATGTTGGTATAGGGTTTTATTTCGAGTTTTCCTTCTCTTGCACAGATGTTATATGCATATTATATCCCTTAGTGATCTTTTACGACATACACGGGCAAGATAGGGAGTGGTGAATTGTATTCTTACTCCGTCACCACACGGCACTCCGGCATCACACTGGGGCTAATACTTGCTAAGCATCTTTCATCATCATCATCATTTCAGCCTATCGCTGTCCACTGCTGGACGTAGGCCTCCCTCATGTTACGCCACAAAGTGCGGCCCTGTGCCGTCTGCGTCCAACGACGCCCAGCAACATTCACCAGGTCATCTGTCTACCTAGTGGGGGGCGTCCTACACTGTGCCGTTCGATACGTGGTCGCCACTCGAGAACCTTTCCTCCCCAGCGATTGTCGGTTCGTGGAGTGATGTGACCTGCCCATTGCCACTTCAGCGTGCTAATTCTTCGTGCTATGTCGGTTACACCCGTTCTTCTGCGGATCGCCGTATTTCGGAGTCTATCTCTCAGAGAAATCCCGAGCATAGCCCGCTCCATAGCACGCTGAGCTACTTCGAGCTTGGTTATGAGGCCTACATTTAGGGACCACGTTTCCGTGCTTTAAGTCATCGCTGGTAACACACACTGGTCATAGACCTGTGTTTTCAGATACTGAGGTATGTTGGGCGAGAAGACCCTCTTAAGTTTCCCGAGCGCTGCGTAACCGAGTTGGATTTTGCACAATAAATTATTTGATTTGATAAAAAATTTCATCATCATCTCAGCCCATATACGTCTCACTATCTGGTCTACTCCATTGTTAGAGGAAAATTGACCTGCTTACCACGCTAGTCATACATAACAGATGGCTGGTCAAACAGAAAAGGTAAACTCGAAATGAAACCCAATACCAACCTATCTGACAGCGTGGTATGGAAAGATCAATTTTCCTCCTACTATCAAGGAGACTCGAACCCAGCAGCGAGACGTATGAGATGATAACGTTGAATTTGTTCTATATTATTATATTATTTTACACGTGGGAAGTGTCAACTAATCATGATTGTAAACAAATGACTCACGTAAGAAACTAAAAATATATGAATAAGATTTGTGAATACAACATATTCATTGAAAGATGCCATAACATTTTTTTTCTATTATTCTTTATTAGAGAAATTAATATAATAATCGTAATATATCATAAAATAAAATGTATTTCAATCAATTATAATTATACCACTGTTAAAAATTTGTTCAAATAAAAA
Organism: Lymantria dispar; assembly: GCA_032191425.1. Lineage (NCBI taxonomy): Eukaryota > Metazoa > Arthropoda > Insecta > Lepidoptera > Erebidae > Lymantria > Lymantria dispar. Next base: position 17,396,523 of record CM063459.1, read on the forward strand.
CAAGCCATTTGTCAATAAACAAAAGACGTTATTATCGTACAAAACATTTTTAAGTAGACAAGGAAATGGAGTAAGGAAAAGTTCGTTTAAATAAGAATTATACAGGCACTTTGAGAATTAAAATTTATTTGGTATTATTTATTAAATGTTTTTTTTTTATTCTATGTTCAATTATTATTCAATTTCGTACGTGAGCTGGTCGATTCTTCAGTTTTACCATTAAGATTATGGTCCAAAATATAGAATTAAATATTACTTACGACAAAATGCTTACCGATATTTGCAAGTTTATCCTCAGACTTAAGAGTGTGAAACTTCGAGAAAGAATCACTTCTTACACGACCCCGCACTCGCGAAATCATGCCCATTTTGTCTTTTAATTTATAAATGCAATAAACAAGTTTATAAATTTTAAAACGAGCACTATTTTATTCAAGCACCAGGAGTTATTGAGACAACAGTTTATTAGTACGTAAAAAAAATAATAAGAGCAATGAGCTTCTAGCTGCGATGAAGTATGTCACACGAATGTGTATTTTAGTAATCGGACGCAGCATGCATGGGCGGGCGGGCGACGCGGGCATAGACGCTTTTTCATCCACATAAACCGATCGTACTAAGCCAAAGAAATAATAAGAAGTTCATTACTGCTTTCATTTACTGAAGTATACTAACATCATCATACAAGACCAGTAATCAAATCAAAATGCCTGAACGATTCTGCCAAATTCCCAAAACAAGGCGCGCGCGTCATTCTGAAATGACGTTTTATTTTTAATTCCATGTCACTGACTCTCAAGTCTAAAATAATAATATATGATCACTAATTGGTGATTTATATAAAAATAAAACGAAAACAAAGAAATTTAACTTAGTTCACATTTCTCTTAAACATGTAAAAGATTTTGTTTTGGAGTACTACAGAATTACAGATCACTAAAGCTTGGAGTTCATCGACTTATATGGAGTTCACTAGCCAGTTGATTATGGTATATACATTAATTATGTTTAATCTTTTAATAATAGAACACTATTTAAATATATCAGTGTGGTGATAGAGTAAGAATACAATCCGTGGTGAATCGTATTCTTACTCCCTCACCACTCATGGGCAAGAGAGAGCTCTTGCCCATGAGTGTTGTAGAAGATGACTTAGGGATTCAATATCCATATACATATACAAGCGAAGGAAAATTTGAAATAAAATCCTAGTCCAATACATCTAACCAGCGTGGCATTGTAAGTCAATTTCCCTCTTATTGTGGAGGAAATTCGAGCTGAACAGTGGGCGTGTATGAGCTGAAATAAAGGCATGTAATAATAAAATGTGGTCTTTTATTTATAAGGCCCTTGTTGTTGTTGTTACATCGTTATCTAAATAATTTACATGATTTATAAAAAAGGAAATTTTGCAAATATATTAATGTTCTTATTGCTTCACATCACAGCTCATATATGTCCCACTACTGGGGTCGAGTCTTCTCCACAATAGGAGGGAAATTGATCTTACTTATACGCCGGTCAGACAGGTCGGTGTAGGGTTTTATTTCGAGTTTTCTTTCTGTACTATGGATGTTACATGCGTATTATTTCCATAAGTCGTCTTTTACGATATCTACGGACAAGATAGGGAGAAACTGATCTACTATATCATGTATAGGGTTTTGTTTCTAGTTTTCCTTTCCTTGCATCGATATTATGTGCAATAATCCCATAGTGTCTTTTACAACACCTACGGGCAAGAAAGGAGGTGGTGAATTGTATTCCCACGTGGAAATTCTTATTGCTTGATGATCTCAATCCTACTAATATAATATACGTGAAAGTTTATGAGTATGTGAGAATGTTTGCTGCTCTTTCACGCAACAACTACTGAATGGATTTTGATGAAACTTCACAATAATATAGCTTACATATCAAAATAACAGATAGGCTATAATATATCTAGATATTCCCACGGGAAAGGGTACTATGCGGGTAAAACCGCAGGGCGCTGCTAATTTATTATAAAATCACTTAAACTCATTCATATGAAACCATTATTTTGATCATAGTATAGTCACGATAAAAATGACTAAATAAACTATATATACAAGCAAATTTTGTTAATGTAGTATTAATATAAGTATACTGCATAGATATTGAATCACGAGTTACATACTCACATGACAACTATAGGTACCAAAAATAACATGTATCTAATCGTGTGATAATAATTAGTTACAAACGTAAAATGAAAATAGTTTTTGTGGACGTGCATTATGCCGCGTGCTAAGAATACATTTGTTTTTTTACACATAGATGAATGAATTTCGAACAAGTATTGTGTAATTTTTTTTTAGATATGTAAATATCATGGGATTATGGTATTAAGAATACTGTTAAGAATATTGCTGTGTGGTAGCGGCTTCGAATACTACCAACACTTGCTTTGCTCGTGGGTGTCGTAAAAGACGACAAAGAGCCCTAGATTGACCCGGACCAACTCCATCTGGTACCATTTGGGTCAACGATTACATTCCCAAGGAGGGTTGACGTCAGGCAGGCGGCCAGTCATAAAAGTCATTGCCGAAACTTTTTGCAATATGTCAAAACAGATGACATATTGCGTCGACCCCAAGTAATTGGGATAAGAGCAAGATGATGATGATGGTATTAAGAATACATAGCGTCACAGTATTTTGTTTTCCAGCGAATTTCGTAAGAGACGATTCATAAACTTCATTCATCAAAGAAAAAGTAAAATGATCAACCTATCTAGCCAGCATGGGAAGGAAGTAACGCTGCAGTGACGATTCCCGTATGGTGATGGAGTGAGAATACACTTCGCCAACTCCGCTCTTCCTCGTAGGTGTCGTAAAAGACGAGTAAGGGATATGATGTGCATATAACATCTATGCAAGAGAAGAAAAACTCAAAACAAAACTCTATGCCAACACGTCTGATCAATTCCCCTCCCATAGTGGAGCACACCCAAGCCAAGGTCTGAGATGATGATAATGATAATGATGAACGAAGTAGACCCGTGGTTATTGGTGTGATATTAAAAATCGCAGAAGAAATATTTCATCTTTTGCTATTTTTAATGAGTATAGAAATAGCAACAACTGCCATTAAATCGAAGTTGTTAAATGTGCACCCAAACTTTCAAATAGCCAACATAATCCTTTGCTATCCTTACATTAATTATCTATTTCTTTTAGGCTTTTTCGGCAATCCCTTTCAATACAATTTAAGAAGTTTTTTATATTTAAAGTGTATTAGAGAGGTTAAATAGCAATACTACCAAAATATTTTCTCATTTCTCATCGATTTATTTCTAAGAATAATTTTTGACAATTACACCACTAATATTAATTCTTTTTTTGATTTTTGTAATGTATTTAATCAGAAGACTTAAGGTAGGTACAATCCAAGCAATGAATATTTTTATGCGAAAAGAAACCAGAAATAAAAATGTATACCCAGCCGTCTGGAGAGCAATGACCGTTGAAGATCAGGAGGCCCGTATTCAGGAGCGTAATGTACTTATACGGGTTATGATAATACGATCAATTATATTTTACACAATTATTTCTGTTCATTCAATCAATTGAGGCGTTGAAATTCAGAATCTGCTTTCGACTGCTATAAGAACCCTAGTTTGAGTCACAGAACGGGTAGAAATGTGATTTTTACTTTGGAAATTATTTGGATCTGTACTTAGGATGGAAAAAGAATCAAAAAATTTGGAATCAAAATTACTTAATGTATCTGTATTCCAATCCAAGGGCCACTCAATTCGAATCATCGTAGAATTGGCTTCTCTATGCCTGCGTATTAGGCGATAATGTCATGAAACATACCTCAAATATCCTCATCTGCATCAACCCACTGTCGACGTCCATATGCCTCTCTACAGACGGCAAATAATGTTATAATCGCCACGCTTGGGAGACGAGTTGGAGATCACGGTTTTCGGACCGTGGAGGTTTGCTGGCCGGTGCTAATGGAGTGATTGGCTCGGCAACACGAGGTGCTTTCCTTCCGACTAGTGCAGGTCTTGACGGGGCATAGTTGCTTCGCCAAGTAGCGGGAGAGTACATCGTCCTGCCACCACTACGATTGCGATGAGGACACGGCACAGTACATATTTGAGATGTATGTCGCGTGGGCAGAGCAGCTTCGTGAACTCGTCGCAATCATCGGTAACGACCTGACGCTCCAGATTATCTCTAGGCATATACTCGACCATAGCCTGCCAATCATATATACATACATATATTAACTTATATATTAAACACTATAGAAAAATAATGACTCATTTTACATTCAAATAACAAAATTGTTTAGCTACTGATGACAAACTAACTTTAATAAACCATGAATAAGGTGGCTGCGAATGGTGCGAAAATCACGTGAGGCAAAACTCAGCGTCAATACTTATGAATTTCTTAAAATATTTCATATATAACTCACAATTAGTTAACTAGAAATGATTGAGGATTTCAATTTTCGTCGTCTTCGTGATAATCCCAATATTTTTTTTTGTAAAACGCATATATTTAAATGATATTCTCGAATCTTTTACTATGGCTATATAGGCAGTTCTCAATCATAGGAATAGATCACGAAATCGAAAGTCTCCCGATACGTGCATCAGATTGACAGAGAACTTTAAAGTTATTTAACAGTATATGTAATTAATCTTCCGCGTGTTGACGGAGTAAGTAAGAATACAATTCACCACTCCCTATCTTGCCCGTGGATGTCGTAAAAGACGACTAAGGAATATTATAATATGTACCTAACATCTGTGCAAGAGAAGGAAAACTCGAAATGAAACCCTATACCAACATATCTGACCAGCATGGTATAGTAGATCAAATGCCCTTCCATTGTGTAGGAGCCCCGAGCCCAACTGTGGGACGTATGTGGGCTGCGATGATGATGATGATATGTAATTATGTTTTATTTCAGAACTCTCTCCGTCAATATGCATTCTCTTCTGTACCTGTTGCTGTTAACAGGCTTCTGTCTGGCGCATTACAGAGAATCTTACGACTCCAGAAATTTTATCGTTAGAGAAGAACCTTCGAATAGTTTTGATGGGTAAACTTATTATCATTAGATTTTATAAATTACTTTATAATTCTGAGACAAATCTCAACAGGGTCAGAGAGGTGTCACGCTATCCTCAAAAACAACTCACGTTATTAATTAGTCTTATATGGCGACGGGATAAGAATACAATTATCCACCCTTTACTTAATAGTGGGAGTCGTAAAATTCGGCTCATACCAGGAGAATGGACTTCTGCCCTCTGCTGTTCTCTCTTAGAAAAAGATAACACCTCGTTACGATAACCAACTCGCCTGAAGCGTGGTATTTATGGCACTATCCTCTTATTTATGTAGGCGGCCATCCATTAGTGGACAATGACAGGTTAAATGATGAATGAATGAACGCCACTAAATATGTAATAGAAACAGAACAATAAATAATAAACTGTTTCATTGACGATCATAGAATGCTAAGTTCAAATCCATAAAAAAGTGTTATTGAGATTTTCGATAGATCTCAATTACTGACGGTTTCCTTTGGCAATTCTCAGTAATAAATAAAAGGTAATAGGCTCGACCTCTGTTCTCTGAGAGACTAACTACGAGGTATAAACAAATAACTATAAGCGAATGTTATAAATAAAGTTTGTGTATTTATTATCATTCTCCTAATTAATTTGAGTATTATTGTATATAGGTATATTTATTTCTGTGTGGTGACGGAGAAAAATACAATTCACCACTCCCTATCTTGCCCGTGGATGTCGTAAAAGACGACTGAAGAAGACTGATGAACATGCACATAACATCTGTGCAAGAGAAGGAAAATTCAAAATAAAACCCTATACCAACCTGTCGGACCAACATGGTATAGTAGGTCAAATTCTCTCCTATTGTGGAGGAGGCCCGAGTCCAATAGTAGGACATATGTGGGCTGTGATGATGATTATTGTGTAAAATTAAAACTTTTAAATTTGAAAGTATAAAAATTTGTTTACGAGTGTTTAATGACAAACTTAATAAAGGAATATATAATTTTAGAGAAATTATCGAGTGCCCGGTGTGTGAAGATCCCGAGTCCTGGATGCCCGGAGAGAAATGTCCTATTGTAAAGGACAACAAGACGTTTATGAAATGCAAGTATGGCACTTACATCAATGAAGTATGCGGCGGCCGTTTGGATTGCTACAGAGTATGCCATATTATTAATAATCCACTAAATATGATTAATTTTTAGTTTATTAAACGTGTAGTGACAAATTCTGAATATAATATTATCGCCACTACGGATAGCTCTGTAATCGAAACTAACAGATTTCCGAAACCGATATAAAAGTTTCAAATAATTTCAAATCTATCTGTATGAGATACGTTAGGACAGGTTTTCATTCAATCATACTAAATGTACGCCTTCCCAAGGGGTAATAATACAATAATCACCACGATTAGCTTTATACAATTCCCTAATAAACCAATATTCGTTACCGAAATAGCTGAAACTATTCGAAACTAATGAATAATTCGAAATAATTTCATATCTGTAAACATATTTAAAAACAGTATAATGTTATTTTGCGTGTGACGATGGAGTGAGAATACAATTCACAACCTTGCCCGTGAGTGTTGAAAAAAACGACTAAGAGATAAAATATTCATATAACATCTATGCAAGAGATGGAAAACTCGATATCAAACTCGTCTGACACATCTGACCAGCCCGGTATTTCCGTCACACTGTGGAAGAAGCTCAAGCCCAGCAGTGGAACGTATATGAGCCGAGATGATGATTTAGTAAAAATAGCTTCATTAGGATGAGTGAATTCACGCTGTTTCGGAACAAAATATAGTTTATGTTACTCGCTGATAATGGAACTTTCCATTGGTGAAACAATTTTTAAAATAGGTCAATTCGGTTTCATCCGCCTAGTTTCCGTTATCGTGGGAATAACGGAATAGAACATATTTTATGCTACTCAATGGTAATGCGGCTTTCCATTGGTGCAAGAATTTTATGAATCGGTTAAGCGATTTAGCCGTCAAAGCGTAATTACCAAACAGACTTACTTTCTTACCGGGGATTTGTCCGCCACCCGCAGAGCGGCCGACCGCTTGAGGGCGACACTGTCTTAATGCCAGGGAGTCGAATGGGACGGTACCCGAAAGGGTAACCCGCCGGGCTGGTCACAGATGTCAAGGAATCGATACCAGTGGTCGGCCCAATGGTGATGGTATACGGTAGGTTATGTGGCCGCACGCTGCTCATCCGTTGCTCCAGGCAGATTCGGCGGGGTGTATCCAGACCACAGTCTACCACATAAAAAGGATGTGCAGTACTCGCGTAAACATCAGAAATCATTATGACTCGTATCCTCCATCCATTATAACATGGTCGAAAATCTTCTAATATTAATTTAACCATATTCAGGGTAAGCATTTTCATTTTTTTTTTTACTACAAACAGGGCCCTGGCGAACAGTGCACCGTAAAGTGGGCATTCGACCCATACGGCAAGAAGTGTGCTCCTGGCTACATCTGCAACAAGTCCTTGGGAATTTGCTCAGGATACACATACCACATTGACAGCAACATCCAGCGTCAGCTCAACCATTTCCCTTATACATTCCGTCGCAGTGATCTCAAAGACCTATCTGAAGAACCAAAATTAAATTTTGAAATAGCTCAGATTTAACTAAGTATTTGATCTCAAATGTTTTTTAAGTAATTAATATGTACTTAAAAAGGGTGGTTTTATAAGAAAAACGTACGTTCTCTTCGGGAAAAGAGTGAGTTTTTAAGAAAAGGCATTGCTCCCTTTCTAAGTACGTACTTATTATCATAATTATCTGATGTAATTTCAAGTGGTAACATTACGAAGAGTTGCTCATATTTTGATATATTTAAAGAATTTATGCTTCGTGTTATTAAGAAAAGCAACAAAAAATTATCTTATATTAGACAGTTATTAAAATATTCATAAAAATCTTTATAATCCTTGACTGTGGTCTTATAAACTACAGGTGGAGAACATGACAATTTTTTTTGGACTGCATTTGACCATAGAATAAACATTCTTAGAATGAGGAAATTAAAATTGGTACAATGTTTTGCTGTAATTTCACTATGTCCACTTAATATTTTTGTAATCAGGATCTCACTCCTAGTCACTATAATATATTTTTTATAATTATTAAAAGTGCAAGAAAATGTAATTTAAACATATATTCCTACAAATGATCTCATATTATACAAATAAACTCATTATGTTATTGAAATTATGTTTTAATGAATCATCATCTCAGCCTAAATACGTCCCACTGTTGGGCTCGGGCCTTTTCCGCTATGGGAGAGAAATTGACCTTACTATACCATGCTGGTCAGACAGGTTGGTACGGGGTTTTGTAATGAGTTTTCCTTCTCTTACATAATACTATGCATATGACATCCCTTAGCCGTTTTTTACGACATCCTCGGACAAGATCAGGAGTGGTGATTTGTATTCTAATTCCGTCACCATACGGATGTTTTAATCAATATACTTAACAAACTTAATTATAAAAATATTAGGTCGGAGAGGCCCTTCTAAATGTTCATATTCCCGTGTTGCGCGATAGGCGCATTGCTAACATGCCTTATTTCCATCTTCTACCGTATAAGAACGCTAACGTATAGGAATCGTATTATTCAAAATTTGACCAATTTGACATAATCTCACATATATCAGATACATTTTATTACATTTCTTATTAAAAAGATTTAACACTACGTTATACTTTTAAAACATGTAGGTACTATTAGAGAATTCAGTAGAACCTGCTTAATTCAATCACTTTCAGGTAATAAGTATGATTTCTCGTATAATCACGCCAATTTACGTCAGTCCCTGCAACTTGAGACATGTTTTCATATATTTTTAACGCTTAATACGATTCATCATCCCTCAGCCTAATCATTCTACTATATCCACCAGTAACCAAGTCTTTTAATTTACGTATTTTATCACGCACTCTGCTGTGTGCGTTATCAATCATTTATTTGTTACAAAATGGCTACAATTAAACGAAAAACACTGTTACTTCAAGAAGAAATTAATTCAATTAATTGAAGATCTTATTTAAAATGTGATCACACAAAAAGAGATCGTAAAGGGTAATGATGAAGACGAACATGCGTCAACTCCGGTTTTATTCCGTCGGGCCGACCTATGAGGATAAGGAACTCGGCACCGGTGGTCGGCCGAACGACGAAGGCGACTTCCCACGGGTTATGGGGCCGCCCGTCGCCTCTGTCGCCCGGACGTGAGTTATGGGGCCGGCCACGGATGCTAAGAAATCGGTACACGTGGTCGGCCCAATGGCGACAGGGAATACGGTAGGTTATACGCACGTCGCTCATCCATCCCTCGGACAAATTGGGCGGGGAGTGTCCAGACCATAGCCTACCGAAAAGAAAGGAGTAGCGACCTTTTTTAATTTAAATTCTTACCTCCTTTATTTTACTTTTCATTTCATCATTATCATTTCGGCTCATATACGTCCCAGAGCTGGGCTCGTACCTCCTCCACAGTGGGAGGGAAATTGACCTTACTGGTACCTAAAGGGTTTTATTTCGACTTTTCTCTTGCATGGATATTATTTGCGTTGTTATTTACGTTTCATTAATTTCATAATAATTTAAAAGTAATATTAACAAACTAAATAGGAGAGCCCTAAAAAGGAGAACCTTATGAAATATAAATTAGATTTTTTTTAAATGACTAAATTAGTTTAATTTCAAATGCAAACATCCATTATTTGTAATGTTACCAATTACCAATCAATCGATGAGTCAAGACGTCACTGTTTTTGTGATCACTATTGCAATATATATTATATATATATGCTATGCATTGATAATACATATAATAGTCCAAGATCCCAGGGCCACCAGACGTCACGTATTTTCTGACAAACGAAATGTGGCTGATTGCGTACCTATATAGTGTTAGTATGTACTAAGAACGCATGCCTACCTGCTAGCTTGCTTAGACGGCCAATTTTCAGGTATCAGGTAATCAAGGTACATAAAAACATTACGTACCTCACGTAAATTCTCAAAGCTGATTTATACGTATATTTTAGGCAATATCCTTAAAAATAAGTTGCCAATACTCGCAGACACTTTCCGTCGGCCGAATTGCTTTGCAGACGCTTTCAAACTCCCAAAATAATTACGTAACTTCACGTAAATTCTGATGTTCCATTTTTATATATGTCTACCAGACAACTATTTTAAAACCTCTTACAAAAAGACAGACCGATCCAAGGGGCCAATCATCCCCTAAATTCAATTTTAATATCCCTGTGGGTAAGAGCGCGAGGGCATTATCCACGCGCATGAGACTGAGTGAGACATGTATAAGGATATATTGACTTCTCTGTCTCTCTATCTCTCTCTTACAGTTGACTCATATCAATTGATTATTAATATGAGTAATATTAAAAGAAAATCAGTTAAAAATTAATTTACCTGATGGTAAATAATTAAAAATTAACTTGTAAAAAAATGCTCATTTGACTACCATAATTCTTGAATTTCATTCTCCCGGGTAAAAAAATATACATATAATTACGTATGGAAATTGGTCCTATATGTAATTATGTATAATTATACGAAATCGCAAAAAAAATCATTACATATAATTATGTATAATTACACGGAATCGCAAAAATCATTACATATCTATACCAATAAATAAAATTGGAGTGTCTGTTTGTAATGTCAAAATAATAGGCTTTTTTCATGCTCACACGGTTATTTGCACGACACCTATGCCTAAAATAGCAATTAAAAAATTTTTGTCTGTCTGTCTGTCTGTTTGTTCCGGGTAATCTTCAAAACGGCTAGACCGATTTCAAAAATTCTTTCACCAATGGAAAGCTATAATATCAGAGCGTAAACTAGGCTATATTTTATCTCGGTATTCCCACGGGAACAGGAACTACGCGGGTAAAACGACTATAACCTATAACCGAAGCGAAGCGAGGGCGGATTGCTAGTAATTATACAGGATGTATCAGGTTATGGGGCAACTGTTCGAGTATGTTGTAGTTTAACGGTCATAGATCGTAATTAGAATGTACATTACACAAAAAACAATATAACATAAAAGTTATAGTGATTTCAAAAAAATGTGTCTAAGAGTATATGCCTTAAATGTTACGTATTATGTAGGCATGTACAGACAGAATACATTTAGGCATGTAAAGCTCCGACAGTATAAATTCATTCAGTAATACCTAGAATTTGTGCAAACGTTTTAATGATATACTCAGTACCATATAACTTGGCAAAAGACGACCTTTTTTTTTATTGCAAACGGTGGCAAACGAGCAAGCAGTACACCTGATGGTAAGTGTTGCTGCCGCTCATGGACCTTTACAAGGCCGTTGCCTACCGCGAAGAGAGTGAAGGGAGTGTGAATGCGTGCATTGAGGCTCGGTGATACCAAGGGCACCACCAAAACCCTCCACACGCAAACACCCTCAGAAAGTTGGGCTTCCGGCTCTCTCGCTCACCGAACGAAGCGCAGTAACAAATCGCTACTACTCAGACGTCGATTTTCTGCGAGAGTGTGGTACTGCCCCGGACGGACCGGCCCGCGGTTGTAGACAGATAACTGTCGACAGTTTTTTTTTTTTTTTTTTTTTTTTTTTTTTGTTATTTAGCTGTTGGTCGCAGATGACCTTGACAGCTTAACGCGGGCAATGGGCGAGCTGAAGGCTCTCAACCCGGTAGTACTGTCGACAGTGTGGTCCTACCACTCTTATACCTTCACCTACCTTCACCACGATATCATAAAATGCAAAAAAATCAATCGCTTACCATACAAATCTATCGAAAAGTTGTATCGCAAAATTCTCTTGGTAGATGCCTACCAGGAAGCAACATTACAAACAGCACAACCCAAAATTTTACGAAATCTAGTAAAATTACCATAGAAAATATATGTTTTTAATATCCTATAATCATGTATTTCATTGTTTTAAAATACCAGATTAACCTGTAACTGGTGACATTTCATTATTTTATAAATAATATCATTGATAACAATGCCAAATTACTTTCAAATGTCTGAAAATCAAAAGTTTTTAAGTAACATTAAAAAAGTACCGAGAATTTTTATATAAATTCAATATAATATAGATCCTATAATTAAATACGTAAATTTTAATTTATGACTTATGACCAGTGATCGGAGTAGGTATATTGATTTTTGCTACTTGCGTCGGTAATGTTTATGTAAAGATTAACATGGATATGCCATTTTTTCGGAACGTCATTGCGGTACTTTCGGAATCACTGAAGTATTGTCTACAAATTCAAATAATTAATATAATTTGTTTTTTTTTTTTTTTAATAGATTGCATTAATCAGATTTCAAAAGCTTTTATTTAACTTGTAATGTTTGTATACGTGTTCGACACTAATTTTGGAAGCTAAGTTAGAATCACTTCTCTATGTTTCCGTATGGGCTCAAATCTTATGTACCTTTGGTGAAAATACAATAACATGATACCATGGAGCTGTTCTGTTTGTGGAGCCGGAAGAAAGCCATTGGAACTTTTTTTTCTATGTTAATGTGTAACGGGACGAGCAAATCGCTCGCCTGATGGTAAGCGTCACGTCTGCCTATGGACAGATGCAGTACCAATCAGTAACTAAATAGTTCTGTCTGACATTGCCCAGCGCCCGCTACACCGAGACGACAGTTATTTATTAGGTCTCATATACCCAGTAATTGCACTAGCTTCAATGCCCTTTCCCCGAAACATAGAAGTGTTGAACACACTTCCATTTTAGGAAGAAATGTCTGGCAAATCGGTGGTACCCACCTAGACGGCCCAGTACAGGAACCTACCACCTGATACCACCTTAACTAAATACTATAAACCCATCGACTTTGGACTTCTTTGTTTTGTCTTTGTAAGTACTTGGTGCTACCTGATATCCATACTGTAATGCTCATTTAGACTGTATAGGTATAAAAAAAACAATATAGATTAAAATAAATATCGTTTATTGTTAACACAAAATTATTTACATTCAATTTACATACAATATAAACATATTTTAATCTACATGCATTTCAGTTTCTACATCTGTGTAATTTTGACCTCCACAATTAAAATAAATAGTCATAAGTTTTTCTATGTTTTCTGGTTTCAATCTATTTCTTTTCACGTCTAAAATCCATTTATGGGTAGAAAATGACCGTTCCACATCACAAGATGTTAAAGGCGCAAATTTAAAAAACGGTATTAAATTACTTGATTCATTTTTTTCAATTGCTTCACTATATTCTCTAAGTGTGTCTAAATCTGGGTTACGTTCGATAACATATTCTATTTTATTTTTTATATTTTCGGAATTGCACTCATTAATAGCAGCTCTAACTTGGTCAAAATGCAAAAGTGACTCCGCCAGTGGTAAATTGTGTTTTTGCAATGCTTTTAAAGAATGTTGTATTATACAGTAGTTGTCTTTTATGTAATTTAAATCATTTTTAAAATTTTCTTTTTCAAAAATATTTTTCGCGTTTCGAATAGAAATAGCATCAGAGCTGCTCAAACAAGATAAAACATCTTTAATTTTCTCGAAATTTTGAGCGTAGTAGGATGCTGCCTCTAACCAAGTACCCCACCTGGTAACGATTGGTTGAGGAGGCAGCGGCAAATCTGGGTATTTTTCTTTTAAAATTTTAACTCTGCTTGGTGATTTCAAAAATATTTTTTTTACATTAGCAATTATGATGTCAATATCGTTATATTCTGATCTAATTTGTTCCGATACACGGTGCAAAGCGTGCGCCAAACATGTGACATGCTTCATTTCTGGCAAATAACATTTTAAATTTCGTCCTGCAGATAACATGTATGCTACGGCATCAGTGCAGAGCACAAGAACGTTGCTAGCTCTAGTTTCGAATGAATTTTCCCATAAATTTTCTAAGCACTCTATTACGAATTGCGTAATTGTTTGTCCATTAATCACAGTTAGCACCTTACACGCTATCAAATAAGATCGATTGAAATTAATGGGATCTAATGGTTTTATTAGAAAATTCACTACATATCGACCTAAAAAGTCTGTCGTTTCATCTAATGAAATCCAAAGTTTCTCATTTTTATTACTTCGTCGAATGGAATCTAGTTTATTCTTGTAAAATTTATCCAAATAAACTTTCCTTAACTGTGATTCATCGGGTAGTTTACGATTAGCACACGCACAACAACAGGTAACTACACATATATTTCTGAAAAAAAATCTTGAAAAGCAGTATTTCCCATCTGAGACCATGGAATATTGCACAAAATCAAAAATTTGATAAGATCGAAGTAAAACTCCTCCTGTGGCTGCTTATACGTTCCCTGGTGCACAGCGCCTTCAATATGTTTTTTCACGTTGCCTTTATTTCGAACTATCAAATGGCTCTCACACTTTGTGCAGTACATTGTACCACTAGCGTGATCATAAATTAACTCGGGATGATCGGATATCCATTTTTCTACCGTCTCAGCCTTGACGTTTGCCATGTTGAAGAGATGTAACCCCGTATTTGACCTAAAACAAAAACTTCATGACGTGAACATTACAAAACTGACATCTACATTAATAGTTGTTTTACTTTTTTAATGTAACGTCACTCAATTGAAAAAGGGCACAAGCAAGCAAACGTAAGACTATATACCAGTAAATGAAAAATGACTTACCAGAACTTAAAAAGATTGGTTGAATATATTCAAATCAAGAGTGAAAGATGCAACTCCGTATAGTCCAGCCAAATCGTCGTTTAGAGCAGTATCCAGAATCCGTGTAGTCCAGCCAAATCGTCGTTTAGAGCAGAATTCAGGAATCAGTACACAAGCCAGGGTCAAGTCACGTTTTCACAACACAATAACAAAGATGTGCACTCTACGAATCGAAGTAAACGAGTGAGCTAGCTACCTGCGGGGCTACCCCCCGCGTCGCGGTATGCATTGTTTTCGTAACCGGTTTGTGCACTATCTACAATCCTGTGTTCTGATTGGTGAGTCATGTTGAGGGCACAGATTAAGAGTAAGACAGAAATTTAACCGCGTCTTTTGTGAGTGAAATATTTTGAGTCCAATTCACGCTTATACTAGTTTGAGTATTTGTTTTACTCGGTATATACTAAAATCATACCAAGTTTGAAGCTTCTATCAATTACTGTTTTATGATAGAGCTAAAACAAACAAATATGCAAAAAATGTTTCTTGTATGGAATCGGTAATTTTTAACTTTTTGATTTTTATTGTATGTTCTTATATCGGCCATAGTTATAAACGCTTTTTGAAAAATAGAATTGTGCACCTGCTAATGTTCGAAAGAAAAAGCTCAGTGAGTGACAGACATACAGCGGAGTCTTAGCAATAGGGTCCCGTTTTCAACCTTTGGGTACGGAACCCCAAAAAAAACTAATTTGCAGCGGGATGGCGATAAATTATTAAGAAGATACTATTGGTCATATGGTTACGTTGTAAAATTCCAGAAAAAAATAATATGCCGGAGGAATATCCATATTCATATATACGTTTCAGATTATTGACCCTAATTCAATATACCTACTCCGATCACTGCTTATGACACATTTCTTTCAACTCATTTTACCGTCAGGTGTAATAAACCTAAAGGATCGCACAAGTAGATGCAAGATTTTAGGTTATGTGTATCAAACATAAAATCTTTTCGTACGAGATCAGTGGCGTCGTGTGGCCCAGTCGATGATGCACCTGCTCGATGATGCGGGCAAGCTGCTGGAGAGGGTGTTGGCTGCCCACATCGAGCGGCACCTCGTCGGGGTCGGGCCCGATTTGTCGGACGCCCAGTTTGGTTTTCGGAGAGGGCGTTCGACGATCGCGGCCCTGCTGCGCCTGAAGGCCGTGGTAGTAGAGGCCGTCACCGGCGGAGGAGTCCTGTTGGCGGTGTCCCTGGACATCGCAAACGCCTTCAACAGTCTGCCATTCAGCTGCATCAGGGAGGGGCTGAGGTATCACGGGGTGCCCGTGTACCTCAGGCGGCTGGTGGCAGACTACTTGGAGGGGCGCAGCGTCCTCTACGTTGACCGAGTAGGGGACGTTGTGCGAACGCCCATGACGTGCGGTGTCCCGCAGGGGTCGGTTCTCGGTCCGACCCTGTGGAACATCGGCTACGACTGGGCGTTAAGAGGAAGCCTCCCACCCGGGCTGGGCGTAATTTGCTACGCCGACGATACACTCGTCACAGCCCGGGGTGGGACGCTAGAGGAGGCGGCACGCCTGGCGACGGTGATGTTCCGCAACTTGAAAATTTGTAAGAAGCTTTCTATTTATGAGTACTATCTATAAAAAAAAAATGAACGTCGAAATCAATGGCCCATAATGGAAAGTTTAGCCCATACTAACACTACGCAATCAGCCACATTTCGTTCGTCAGAAAATACGTGACGTCTGGTGGCCCTGGGATCTTACTCTATAAATCAATACCATGGAAGTAATATATTGTACGTAGTACTTATTACTTCCATGGTCAATACTCAAATTTAAATAGTTGACGTCACACTCGGCGACTACAGCGCCAGAACGCAATTATTGAGAACCACGTCACGTCGCATCTGCTACACATTGATTACTCTGTGATTTTATGCATAGCCTGTAATGAATTTATGTAAGGTAGTTTCCCGAAATATTAATTGTGTTGCAACTTAAAAAAAATAACAGGGGTTTTAATGCGAGCGTTAAAGAATAACATCCAATTAGTGATAATGTTATTTAAAATATGATAATATTGTAATTTGACGATTTTTTAAAAAGCTGTATTTATTAACATAAGTCGTTAATACCTAAATTAATTAAGAACAAGTATGGTACAAGTGCTTTTATATATAAATCGCACCAGTAAAGAATCAAATGTTGAGAAGAGGGATAGGTTGAAAAGAGTCGGCAAAACAGAAATGCTAGATAGGGTTTTGTTGTTTGATAATAAATAGTAAGCCAGGGTATTTAACAATACAACGAATGTGTAATAATGAAGTTAAAGCAAAAAAGTACTTTAATTAAGATCAACAAATTTATTAACAAACAACGCATGCTTTTTTTGTTTGGTTTAGTTTGGCTACGGTCAGTGTACCCCCCGCCTGGCTTCATCCGGAGTGACAGAGGGGCGGCGCGCGGCCTCATAAGGAACCCGATAGCACGTCGCCTTCGTCGTTGGGCCGACCACCGGAGCCGAGTTCCTTGTCTTCAGTGGTCGGCCCGACGGAATATCCTGGGCGGGTACCCTCTCCGTCGCGAGGTCAGACTCTCCGCGGGTGATGGACTAAAATCCCCGGTGTGGTCACCTGCAGTCTTTGCTGGGGTGGCATCAGCCACAGGAACTCCCGCCTGCACGACCCCAGCCACCAGCGGGGCCACATCCGCGTGGAGGCGTTCCTCAATGCAGGAGCACCAGCCTCCTCTCCTTCCAGCACGGAGGGCAATGCCCGGATGCTGAACAAGCGTCGAACAGTACCCTGAGGCGTGGTCTCAGGTGCTCGAGGACCGGGGCCAGCACATGATTGGACACACTGCCTGGCCCAGGAGCGGTGAATTTCACTTGCATATGCGCCACATTCACCCCCATCTCCAGTTCCGTGATGGGCGGAACGCTCTCGTCGGCCTCTCAGTCGTTGTCTGTGTTTTCTACCCGTCGTAGGAACAGGATCTTGTCCAGCATCTAATGCCGACTGATGTCCTTAGTGCGACGGACAGCTAGCCTGAAGGCATACCACGCCCTACGGTAACCCTCGTACAGCTGGACCCCCCGGTCCGCGTCGCGATGCTGTCGCTGACTGCGGGCGTAGGCCCTATGGGCGTGTACACACGCGGCCCGGAAACTCCGGGACCACCAGTGGAAAGGCTTCTTCAGGGGAAGACACCGCACAGGGGACATGGCCGCATCGCAGATCTGCGTCAACGCACAGCGAATGCGGCCAGCCTCGGCGTCCACCCCGTCCACCTAGGTCGTGGAAGACTGCTACGAGTGTATGATGACTGCCTCTGCCAAAAAACAAGTAACCCACAGCCCGCCGCGGAAACGCGGGAGCTCCGTCCACCCTGTGACCCCTGCTGGGCTGCCGGAGGGTCCTGGAGACCTCGATCCAAATGTACCAGTGGTCGGATAGGGTCTCAACCTCCCCCTGGACGCACCAGCTCCTTACGCGTGTGGCGACATCAGGGCTAGCGAACGACAAGCCCTCTATCGACTCGCCCCAGTGCCGCTGCCCACTTCTCGACCCCCCACCAGCGATCATATGTCCTAAGGGACCCCCCCGCCATGGACTTGGCGTTGAAGTCCCTCAGCACGAGGACCTGGCGCGATGGCAGTTGCCATAACGAGGCCGACAAGATGGTGAGGGAGGTCTCGAAATCAGCCACGCTCCTGTTGGGGGAGTAATAAATACCAAAGAGTGTTATCTTTCCCCAGTCCACCGCTACGTACCCATCGCCCCTGATTCTAAGGGTCAAGAGCAAAGACGGCCACTACGTGGAGGCGACGATTGACGTCGGTGCTTCCCAGTCAATTGGGCTGGTCAGGCACCACGTACAGCTCCGCTCATATGGCTACTCCGATCAACCATTCCGTTATGGCTTGACGGAAAATGTCCTGCGCGCCGGCGGCGTGGTTGAGTTTGGTTTGGAGGAGATTGATGGATTCGGGGTCGATTATCGGGCCGTATCAATAATCTCCTTCTCCGCGCAGGTGGGCGATTGGGTCGCGCTCGGAGCAGGAGTGACCATGGTCAATGGGCCGCCCCGCCCCTTTGAGGCCGATGCCGGAGGGCTGCACTCCCCAGATCCCATGCGGCGCTTGGTGGATTTATTATTCGCCGCACAAGCAGGCCAGTGGGGCACCGCAGAACACGATGCTGCCTGGTGTCCAGCTTGACCACAGTAGAAATATAGCACGCCGCAGTCAAAACAGTTGGTGCACATCGGGCGGGTATACCCCACAGCCATGCACTTGAAACACCTCGAGGGTTGGAGCACCAGCAAGGTTACCCGCGCTAAACTCCAACCCACGAGGATCAATAACAAATGCTGCCTTATATCTCAAAAGCTGTTCGATGTATGAACAAATGCTATTCCTTTAGGAGTTTGTGCGACATTTTCCTCTACAATTTGCCTCTTCACTATTGCCCAATTTTTTCTGTGGGATATAAAGTGCAGTGGTATGGCAGTAAACGAAGAACCTCTTATTCATTGAATATTTGTTTTGTTTCATATTGTGGGTCACCGTTCTGCCTTTTGATTATTTCATATAACTATAGTTTTGCACAACAAGCATTGATTTCAATTTCATTTTTCGGAAGGCACAACAATAACGCAATTCGATTGTAGATTCGACTCATTTTTTACTTTCGTCTACCGCATAAAGTTTGCAAAATTCATATTGCCATCACATGATTTTGATTTAGATTTGAAGAGAGAGTAGTGCTACTCTCTTTTCAACAAACTTAGTATTACCTCTAGCGTGAGCTATAATAATTAATTGCACTGACGCTAACAGAAGCAAAAATATCTTGTTGTTTACCGGATGGCCAACATTTTTGGAGGTAGCATGTTGCACGTATGTCATTATATATGACAGGTTGATTTTCTTCCCCACGATTCCTGTGAAACCTCCAAATATATTTTGCCCTCCAAACCGTAGCATCGTATAAAAACTTTTCGTTTAGACTGGGATTTTTTCTATTTATATATTTTTGGTATTTACAGTCTTTAAATTACTATCTTTCAATTCCAAACAAAGTTTAGATTTCTAATTCAGCAGTTTTTTTCTTCTAGTTTTTGGTTTGCCCGGGGTTACAGTTTGCTGCCTGCTGCTACAACACCCTCTTGAGCTAATTAGATGACGGTGCGTTCATACAGGCTCAAAAACGAAATAACATATCTACTAACTAAAACCCAATACCTTCCTACACCGGCAGTACGAAAAGTATAGAAATTTTATTATATTCCTAATAAAGTTACCTGTCGGATAAGCAATCCGGGGTCTAACTTAGGAAAACGGTATATTTGGCTCATTTTTGTCTTGTTCTTCTTCACAAGCACGTTTGACCTTCAAGATATTAATATCCCTGCCATTACTTTAAACTCATCACTCAACATCATCATTTCATCTCTCACAATAGGAGGGAAATTAATCTTACTATACCAGACCAGTTGTTATAGGGTTTTGTTTCGAGTTTTCCTTCTCTGGCATAGATGTTATATGTGTATTATATCCCTTAGTCGTCTTTTACGACATCCACAGGCATGATCTACCTTAGGTTTCAATTACTTTTTGCATAATGATGGCGATTATTTACTTCGGAAATAAATAAAAATGCAGAACAATAACATGACGGCAAATCATTAGCGCCGATTTCAGCCGCACGCAAAATTATATTGCTATTATTTTATTATTTTATTCTACCAATTAAAAATACATTTTAATTGGTAGAATAAAATAATAAACCTGGCAATACTGACGTGCGTTATCGCAAAATCAAATCAAACCAAAACAGAGTACTGAGTAACAGATTTCGTTAGTTATAAATCGTTTCTTGCAAGTGGAAGTACAAAGTTGAATATCGGTCACTTTGATCAAGGTTAGCAATGTATTTTTACCAATTTACTGCTTGTAATATTTTACTTAATGCACATTGTATAGTTTGTACACGTTCATATGTTTAAAAACATTGCGAATTTCAGATTCATATTATAGTTGTTTCAACATATTTATTTACCACGCTGAAGAAGCTATTTTGCAATGAATAATAATTGTAAAGTATGCGCCAAGAATAATGTGGGACCGGAGCATTTTCTTTCGGCAAACCATTTAAAAAATATAGCTCTACAAAAATATGCGACTAACAAGTAAGTGGTATTTAATATCTCTTTGTTTTAGTTGTCATTACTTATATCATTTACATAATTATCTATAGATTAAATATATTCAGATAGGTAACTTTTTATTTAATGTAAACCTTAGCCAATATTAAATACAAAACGATTTGAAAAATATTTAATAAAGGTGGTAGTTAACATAAAAAATTGTATAGGTACTGTATTTAAATTGTTTTTCTATCCCAGATCTAAGCTGACTAGCAACCGTAATGGCATACAGATAGATTGCAGTGTCCGAACAACATTTCAAGAGATTATTGACAATGCTAAAGCAAAAGTTAAAGTATCGGTAAGTTAATATAATCTGTTTAGTTAATATATTTTTTTCATGTTAGTAATTCATCTATCTATATATAATTAGAAGTGCTGTAGTTCATGACTGCATATATAACTTAAAGAATATGTCAGAGCTATGTTGTAAAACACGACCAAGGGATATATTATGCATAGGTATAACATCTGTGGAAGACAAGGAAAAATCAAAACTCGTATAGAGTTTGGATTTTCCCTTCCCATTGTTTAACATGTTCTGACCAGCATTGTATAGTACGTCTATTTCCTTCTTATTGAGTAGGAAGTTCGAGCTCGGCGATTAGTGGAATGGGTAAGAGCTGAGACAAGATGATTAAGAACTTGACTTATACAGTAACAAAACATGAACCGGCTTTTGGTAGTTTTGTCATAAATAAAATACTAAGAATAGATATCACCTGGTAATGGCATAATAATACAAATCATCACCTTTTACTTGCTAGTGGATTGTTGTAAAAGATCATTACAATAGCAGAAATACTGATAAGACATACAAGCATGTATTAGTGTATTATAGGCCATGTCTCCTTCCATTTTAGAGGACACTCATGCTTAAAATTACTAGGATGCTTAACGATTAGTGGGACTCTTTACAACCAACTAATCTGCTAGTCGGTATATCTCTAATAAAAATATAATGTGCCCCTTCTTTTCCTGTGGGTATTTCACAAAATCGATTAAGAAATATAAGCAAATAACATCACTGCAAAAGAAGGAAAGCTTGAAATAAAAATGTGTTCTAACCTGTCTAAACAGTATGAGTGATTGGCCTCATTCAGAAAAAGCCTGTGTCCAACTGGGATGCATATAGACTGACACGAAAATCGCTTAAAGAGAAAAGAATTGCAAAAATTACAGATAGTTTATGTTCTATGTCTTATATAATGGTAGTGTTATGTCTTGGAATGATCATCATCTTAGCTTATATAACATGACTCTGGGCTCAGCCCCAAACCATGTTAGGATGGAAATTGACCTAATATACCATACTGGTCAAATGGGTTACTGAGTTCTGACTTGTGTTTGGGATGGTTACAAAGCATTTGTTGAATATTATTAAAGACACCTTAATAAAATTCACTTTGTTAAAAATTTTGTGGAGTTAAATATAATTGAACAAATCTTTGACAGGCTAAACCAAATGAAAATGTTATCTTCAAGTTTTCAATTTCAAATGTTGGCAAGAAGGAAGAAGTTAAGCTGGAATCTGTACAAACACTACATACTAAATACAATTTCATTTTAGACAACGGCAACTTAGATGGATCTAATCACTACAAATTGAGACCTAGTAAGTTTATTCAAGTAATATTTTTAATTTAAGCTGAGAAACTGATTGTTGCTGATTATTGAATTATTAGTAGTGTCCGACCGATGCTTCGGCTTCGGCCACCTTCGGCCAAAAAAAAGCACCTTCGGCCAAATCTTCGGCATCGGCCAAATCTTCGGCTTCGGCCAAAGCTGAAGGTTTGCAAGTTGTCAAAATTTGAAATTTACTGAACGATGCTAGAGCGAGACGGAGAGTGCGATGAGCAGAGCACGCTGCTCTGTGCTGTGCAGAAACGCTGCGCTGAGAGCAGCGTTTCGCTGCGCCGCCGCCACGAACGCATTACAATACAAACTTAAATTGTTGTTTTAACTTTGATCGAAAAAAATGTTTTTTTTTTTTCGTTTAAGAGAATCTTTAGCATTAGCTGATTGAAGTGCATTTATGACTAAATTAAGTCTAGTCTCTTCTACTACCTTTTTCTTTTTTTTTATGGGTGGGCTATGGTAAGTGCACACGCGGTCCATTCCGTCCGGGGCGACTAAAGGACGCCACGCGGGCCCATAACCCACCCGTACCCACGTCGCCTTCGTCGTTGGGCCGACCACCGGAGCAGGGTGACTTGTCGTCAGTGGTCGGCCCGACGGAATTCCATTTCGGGTACCCTCACCTCTCGACGTCCCTGTCCCGGGACTTCGGTCGCCGTCGCGCGGTCAGCCTTTCTGCGGGTGACGGACTAAAATCCCCGGTCTGGTCACCCGCGGCCTCGGTTAGGGCGGCATGAGGTGCAGGTACTCGCGCCTGCGCCGCCCGAGTCGCCGGCGGTGGAATGTGTCACCGAAGAGGAGCTCCTCTCGCGCACGATCCGCCGCCTCCGTCCGTGAGATGACGGCCTCACAGAAGGCGGCGACCGCGTCCCCGCTCCTGACGCTGTCGAGCATCTCCCTCGCGATGGTCGGCAGCGTCAGCTCGGCAGCGATGATCGCAACGAGTTCACGGCGCTCCCTCGCCCACCCGGCACACACCTCGAGCGTGTGCTGTGCCGTGTCCTCGTCGCAATCTCAGTGGTGGCAGGACGGTGTGCTCTTCCTCCTAACGACTTTGTGCAGGTATTTGGCGAAGCACCCATGCCCCGTCAACACCTGCACTAGTCGGAAGGAGAGTACCCCGTGCCGCCTTTTTAACCACTGCTCTTTCTCTCTCTCTCTGAACTCTGTTTTGTCATTAGGCCTGCGCCGCTTGGGCAGAGCAGCGTCGTGAACTCGTCGCAATCATCGGTGCCGACCTGACGCTGCCGACTATCGCCAGGGCGATGGTCGACAGCGTCAGGAACTGGGACGCGGTCACAGCCTTCTGCGAGGCAGTGATCTCTCAGAAGGAGGCGGCGGATTGCCTGCGCGAGGAGCGCAGCCTCGAAGATGCGATCCGCCGCCAGCGACTGGGGCGGCGTAGGCGCGAGTACCTGCGCCTCATGCCGCCCTAGCCGAGGCCGCGGGTGACGTGATCGGGGGTTAGTTCGTCACCCGCCGAGACCGACGTCCTCCCCGAGGGGGGGACGTCGGTCGATGGGAGGGTACCCCAAATAGAGGGTATTCCGTCGGGCCGACTACTGATGACAAGTTAACCCTGCTCCGGTGGTCGGCCCAACGACGAAGGCGACGTGCATCGTGGGTGGGTTGTGGGTGTGCATGCTTACGCCCCTCTGTCGCCCCGGACGGAGTGGTGCGAGGAGCGCGCCGACCGCAACCCACCCCAAAAAAAAAAATTAGGTATTTAATAAAGAATATCTTAATATTGATTAGTAATTGTTACTTTTCGTGACGGGTTAAGAATACAATGATCACATTACTACGACTTATTTTCGCGTAACAGTCGTAAAAACCTACTAAGACAATACCCAGCCAGTGGGGAGCCGCGAGAGGACTATATTCAATAGGACACGAAGAGTCTATCAAAGACTGGTAAGAATATGGTATATTTACCTAATCAACAAAGATTAGGGTTTAGTTTTTGCTAGCTCACAGAATTGATCTTTAATGGAACTGTTACGTACATACCTGTAGGTAAATGCCGGGTGACGTCATCAAATATGGTGAAGATAATTTTCATGACGTTGTAACTAAATCATGTTATCTTTTTACATGACGTCCTTTGTTTTTGTTTAATTTATTTCTGTTATTCTAGCGTTTTTGTTGTTTTTCTAGCGTTTTGTTCTCTTAAGGAAATTGTGGTCAAAAACTCGTACCTGTTTCATAATTTACAAAATTATACATATTTTAAACGTCATCCATGCGCTCCACGCTTATTCATTTAAGTATAAAAATAAAAAGGTGTAAAATATACCTTTGCATACTGAAATGACATTAGTCACAATGTATGTATAAATGAGTGATCTCGGGTATTCCCCTGGTACCTATGTGATTATATAAAAAAATTAAAATTAGTTTTGTGCCGTAACCTAGAGGCGATCCTTTCCGAAAAAGATCGATTCCTAAAGCGATTCGTATCCAAAGAATCGATTCATAAAAAAAAATTAAGAGATCTATTTTAGCTTAATCGACGTTTGAGTTGCCTTTAATTTTTTTATGAAAATAACTAATCATGAAAAACAAAAAGAGCTATTAGATATTTAATATTTATAGAACTTTAATATTTTTAACATGTTTTTATTAGTTTGACCTATATGTTTTGTTGTGTGCTTTATATAACAGACATACCATATACGTCCCGCTGTTGGATTCGAGCCTCCTCCACAATAGTAGAGAAATTAATCTACTTTACTATGCCGGTCAGACGTGTTGGTAAAGGGTTTTATTTTACAGTTTTCCTTTTCTTACATAGGTGTTATCTATACTTATATAATATGCAAATATAATCCCTTAGCCGTCTTTTACGGACAAGAAAGAAGGTGGCGAATTGTATTTTTACTCCGACACCCCACAGAGAATTATTATTTTGTCTATATTTCAGTGATGACAATATACTAATTCGATAAGATTATCTCATTATTCTGATCTCGATAGGATCGCCAGTGCTAATCATTTATTCACAAATCCTTTGTGAGAGCGAAAGAGATAGTGCAAGCGGGCGGTCTGCGTATTTGTACCGTTTCGTGTAAAATAGAGTTTAAAAAACACGCTTTAATGCATATAATACATCTAAAAAATAATCCTTAATATAGAAATAAAATAATGAACGAAAAAATAATAATGTTACTGTGAAATAGCGTGGGACGCTCAATAATTCAGCGGGCTTACCACGAAGATTTACGTCAAAGTAAACGTTTGGAAAATGATTTTATATATTCTATTTCTCTACTTTATATATTCATATATTCTCGAAGTACGTTCAACTAATCGATCATTTAGGCCCAAAGAATCGATTCTTCGATTAATCGATCTCAGATCGCCATCCCTACCGTAACCGCCCTTAGCTATTACCTATCAAATGCCAAAGCATTTAACAGTTAGTTACATTCGTTCATGCAATACTTCGTGTTCTTTTTTTTTAGATTTTAATTTTATATTTTACCTATTCTGCAAGTGACGGGGCAATATGAGTCCTTATTGTAGACGAGAATCCAAATCTAAAGTCCTGTATAATGAATGTCGAAAGTCATAACAAACATGAGTGATAAATATTTAACATATAAAGTGATATTATAACTTTTCATTTGCTTTGCAGAGATCAAAATTCAAGAAGTTACCAAGGTGCAGTTCAAATCGTCCAATATAGGCCAGTATCAAACAACGATCCTTTTTAATTGCCGAATATCTAGTACCAATGAACAAATACCGATCGTCAGAGACTTGGTGAGTTATACGTATGCTTAATTATACCTGCACTTTATTTAGCGCTTAAATCCTGTTCTATTTCGTTTGGTTGACGGAGTAAATACAATTCACCAGTTTGTAAAAGAGGGATATGAAAACTCGACTACTAAAACCCTATGATATCATGTCTGATTAGTGGTATAAAATAGATCAATTTCTCTTGTACAGTGCAGGAGGCCCGAGCTGAAGTAGTGGAGATTATATTGGCTTTTTTTTTTTTTTTGGGGTGGGCTGCGGTCGGCGCGCCTCCGCACCACTCCGTCCGGGGTGACAGAGGGGCTTAAGCACGCAACACCCGCAACCCACCCGAACACCACGTCGCCTTCGTCGTTGGGCCAACCACTGGAGCAGGGTTACTTGTCATCAGTGGTCGGCCCGACGGAATACCCCCTACCCGGGGCACCCTCCCATCGACCGACGTCCCCCCCTCGGGGAGGACATCGGTCTTTCCTCACGCGGTCGGCCTCTCGGCGGGTGACGGACTAATCCCCGGTCACGTCACCCGCGGCCGCGGCTAGGGCGGCATGGCACGCAGGTAATCCCGCCTGCGCCGCCCCAGTCGCCGGCAGCGGGTCGCATCATCGAGGCTGTGCTCCTCGCGCTCGCGACCCGCCGCCTCCTTCTGCGAGATAACTGCCTCGCAGAAGGCTGCGACCGCGTCCCAATTCCTGATGCTGCCGAGCATCTCCCTAGCGATGGTCGGCAGCGTCAGGTCGGCACCGATGATTGCGACGAGTTCACGACGCGGCTCTGCCCAAGCGGCACAGACCTCGAGCGTATGCTGCGCCGTGTCCTCGTCGCAATCGCAGTGGTGGCAGGACGGAGTCCTTTCCGCCTTTCCAACCACTGCATCAGCACCGGCCGGAAGGCCTCCACGGTCCAAACACTGTATCGAGGCCTCTCCAGCCGGTCTGCCCAACGGGCGATGACGTCTCGGCGGGCGTCGACGCGCCAGGCGGTGAGCTCCCTCAGGGAAACAACCCAAGCGCACCCCCGACACCCGCCGATACAAGTTGGCGAGCATTTCCGCCTCCAGGTCCCACGGGGGAGTCCCGGCCAACAGGCACGCCGCCTCCGTTGCCACCGTGCGGTACCCGCGGATGATCCTGACCGCCATGACCTTCTGTGGACACCACAGAAGGGCCCTAAGTCGGGCGGTCATGGATCCCGCCCACACCGGTGCGCCGTAGAGGGCCATCGACCGGATGGAGATTATATTGGCTTAGATGATGATGATACCCTGTGAAATTAAACCGTAGATCAAGTAAAGCGCATTTTTGCATGGGATCGATATATCTTTTTTTTTTAAAGAATACCCTTGCGCAAAGGAAATAATCCTTGTATTACGAGGGACTCGAACATATACACGTTACGGATTAACGGACACAAATTACATCCAGAATCGGAACAATAATTTACCTGTGTGGTATTCGAACCCCCGACAATGGCGCGCTAGGTCGATATCTTAACCACTACACCATCTGTGCAATCAATTTAAATGCTTCTCTTCTTGGTAACGACCTAAGAAGACAATGTGTCAACTTCTTTAATGTGCCGTGGAAGTCGTAAAACCGACTGGGGAAGCGCCAGTAAAATGGTTCTTCTGGGAAATTTATAAACTGCGATCGCCAACTCGTCTGACAAGCGTGGCAATTATTAGCCTCCGTTGTCGTTATCGACGTTGTCCTCCATTAGGGCGAACTTTATCTAACAGAGTAAATCAATGGACTGATGAATGGAAGGATTAAAATATTTGTTAAATTATACTAATTAAGTTAAGAACTTAAGAATACGGTAAATTTCGTATGGTAACGGTATAAAAATATCATTTTCTTCACTTGCATAGTTGTTATATGCAGAGTAGGTGAAAAGTGTTTTTATTCCTCGGATTCCTCTCATTCCAAACAATTTTTCGTTTAGTTTTAAACGAGTCCAGTTTCCAGTGAGCCTGTTTCGCGATGACAATTAATGAAGCCCAAGGTCATACACTAAAAGTTATGGGTGTGGATCTAAGTATTAGCTGTTTTTCGCACGGTCAGCTTTATCTGGCTCTGTCACGTGTTAGCAATCCTAACGGCCTGTATGCTTTGATCCTCAATGGCTAGACGTCTAATATCGCATATAGAGAAGCACTACTATAACTTAGATTTTTTTTTAAATAGGTACCCAAACGACGGTGTTTATAATCCAAAATAAACCAATAGCTATACCCCAAAAAAAATACTACCCAAAGTTACTATTCCACGCGGACGAAGTCGCGGGCACAGCTAGTATGCACAATATGTATATCTCGTAGTCGTCTTTGGGAGACACTCACGGACAAGAAGCGTCGTAATTAATTGTATTTTCACTCTATCACCACACGAGAAATAATATCTAGTAGTGTTATGTGATGCCAAAGCATAAAAAGGCGGGATACCGAGAGGTTAGTGATTAAGTTGGATGAGTACGCCACTTCGGATTGTGAGGTTCAATTATCATTCAGATGTCAAAAGATAATGTCAAGGAATTATTTCGATCGACGGTTTAATTGATGATGAAAGTCCAGTCTAATACGCAGGTAGCAAAGGTATTTCGTTTCATGACTAGATAAATTAGATTCATCATCTCATTATCATCATCTCAGCCCATATACGTCCCACTGTTGGGCTCGGACCTCCTCCATAATGGAAGGGTAATTGACCTACTATACCACGCTGGTCAGACGTGTTGGTATAGGGTTTTATTTCGAGTTTTCCTTCTCTCGCAATAAAATTGTTTAATGTAATCTAATAAATTAGATTCTAATTTATTAGATTACATTAAACAATTGTGCTAGAAAGGTTTTATAATCAGAACTTACCGACATAACGTTCGAACTTGCTTATAGCATCAGGTAACAAGCCAACCTTTAACAATAAACAAACCTTTATTTCAGAGATTTACATCTACTGTATTGATTAATTTAAACCCAACAAATCAGCATGGAGCATTGTTAGGTTTAAATTAATAAATTGTCACAATAATCACTACAAATTAAATGTTTAATCATTACAAACCAAAAACAATATATTTTTTTCATATAGAATCATTTTCTTGTACTGGCAATAAATTTCAAATATGGGTCATCAAAATATGGGTCAAAATATTTAACTACTAATTAATTGAATTAGGCGATACATGGCGGAAATTCATTTTCATTCTGAAATGGAAGGAAGGAAGGGAGACCCACCACTTTCCCACGCAACTTTGAAGCCGAACCGTCCTGAGGATGCCTCCTTTAGAGGCGAAACACGTGTCGAATTTCTGCGGAATTCGAAGTTCTGCGGAAAATTGCAAGTTGATGTTCTGGAAGGTGCTCATCACGTGAGAGTAAAATTACCTTATTTCCTAGTCCATCTTAATCCTATCCCGTATTCCTTTTATTGTGGTGTGCGGTATATTGATTACCGTGGGAAAGTGATGGGTCTCCCTTCCTTCCATTTCAGAATTTAATTACTAGGAAAATCTGTAGATATAAACCACTGTAATAACGATAACTCGTTGGAAGTGAGACATCTTAGTACGCCCGTGATCATGAATGCTGTAGTGTACGAAACGTCGCGTCGGGCAATCAAATCATTCATCTAGTTTATTTTTTTTCAAAACCTATATTTCAATGAATTATTTATTTTGCAAGGATAGCAAGGAGGGGAGTAGATGAAACTGTTATTTATTATCAGGCATGCGAATTACATAATTATGCAATCGTATCATATGTAGTCCATATACTGTTTGGTTTTTTTTTAAATAAAGTTATAAATGCCCTTTGATAACCTGTACAATGCTTCTTTAAATTCACAATTTTTTTTGGGCGTCGGTTACAGTTGGCGCACTCGTTGCCTGGCTCCGTCCGGGGCGACAGAGGAGCGTAAGCACACCCGTAACCCACCCATATAGCATGTCGCCTTCATCGTTGGGCCGACCACCGGTGCAGAGTTCCTTGACTTCAGTGGTCGACCCGACGGAATACCCCGAAGGGGGTACCCTCTCCCATCGACCTCTCCCCGGGACGCCGATCGCCGTCACGAGGCTAACCTCTCCGCAGATGCCGGACTAAATCCCCGGTCCGGTCACCTTTAAATTGACCATAAAAGATATTTATACATTTATGAGACCTGTAAAGAAATAATTGCTATGTTGAATGTTATATTATATGATATTTATTCTTGGTAGCAAGCCGAGCGCGTCTTCTCAAGTTACCGTTTGCTCAGAATTGTTTATAACTAATAACACAATGGTAATATAGACACATGTATTATTCTGTTGCAGTCAGCAGTTTGATAAATAATAAGTAACTAGATGCATAACGTGTGCAATTTTTTTAATACGCAAGTATTGCAAGAAACGTAGGTTACTAAGCGAACTCCATTATAAACGTATCAACATTTGCGAGTTTTAAAACATTGAATGATACATAATATGATCATATAAGGACCAATTAGGGGGCGTTCATAAAATACGTGAGATGTTTAAGGGGTGGAGGGGGTCGAGTCAAATCTCATCTAATCTTACGTTGGAGAGAGGGGGGGTCTCGGCAAATATCACGCAATTTTTTTTCTGATTGAAACAAAAAAAAATATACTATTTTGGTCCATTTAATCCAGATCGTACATGCTTAAGATTTAATCTTAAGCGTAATCGTAATACGATTAAGATCATACTTCGACGTTATACCATAGATAATTCACTATAAAATAAGATAGATGTGCAACTGAGGTTTTAAATTTGTAATCTGAGTACCTACCCACATTTTGAAAAATCTCACGTGAGATTGGGGGATGGGGGAGGGGGTTGAATAAAATCTCACGACATCTCACCAGGGGGGAGGGAGTAACAGAAAATTTAAAAAAACACCACGTAATTTATGGACGCCCCCTTAGTTATGCATACGATCGTCTCTAACGAGTTAACAGTGGGCTTATCACGAATATTTACGTACGTGCCCGTATTTGACGTAACGCTGCGCTATAATAATCATCATCATTTCGGGCCATACACGTCCAACTGCTGGGACGGGGGTCGGGGTGTCGTAAATGATGGCTAAGGGATATACTAATATGCATAACATCGATGCAAGAGAAGGAAAACTCGAAATAAATCTCTATACCACGTGAGCATGTGAAAAACAAGAGCACGCTCTCACGGCAATTGACCTACTATACTAGTAGGTCAATTTCCCTCCCATAGTGGAGGAGGCCAGAGCCCAACTGTGGGACGTATATGGACTGAAATGATACATAATCACCTAGCTTTTGGTACCTATCTATATATTTTTTATGCCACACCCTCACAAAACCCGATATTAATATCTAACTGTAAACACAATCGTTTACAAGTTTAAAAGATACGATTAGGTTATTCCCCGTGAAACGAATGAAATGTTACTATCGTCAACGTATACAAATAATTATAAATGCATAAATAAATTTGACCTTCATCGAAATAAATAAACACAACATCCGACTGAATGCAACGAAAATACAAAACGTTTTAACATTACGCTAATAAGTAGATATTGGATTTTGTTTAAACTCATTAATAACTCGGTACTTAATAAAAAATTTTGAACTTAGGTTGTTAATTAATAAATGTTTTATCTCAATGTGTGGATGCCTTTTACCCGTGTGATGATGGGTTAAAAATACAAAATAATCATCATCCTCTACTTCCCCATGGGAGTCGTAAAAACAGGCTACGTGATCACTAGGAAACAAGCGGCAATATACACATAGAAAAGCTATAACACAAGTTACTAGCCAAACGTGGGTGGCGATGATGATTTGGATCAATTTATATTTCGATCTTGTGCCTGTAGATATGAAATGTTTTTCATTTTACTTATTTGTAAAGCTGTTTAAGCACAGGCCTAAGCCGCCGGCCCGCGTGGCCCAGGCCGTCAGGCAAGACCGGCCGTATTTTAAAACGATCTTATCGGCGGTTGATACACGCGTATTACCCGTCAGCACGCCTCCGCCCATTCAGTTGTCGTATACTTTGCCCAACCCAACACAAATCCATAAACAGCTACATCTCTAGAAACAGTGGACGGAGAGCTCTAAATCCTTGTAATAATAGTAGCAGACAATACTAGGAAAGCTCTAATTATAAAACGCTGCCGGCCAAATTGTCCGACTTGCAACTTCTAAAGCCGCCGGGCCGGAGGCTCCAGTGTGTATACAGCCTAATAGGAACGAGGTAATTAGATGATAACAAGCTTGTATTATCGAACAAAATGCGATTCAGGTATTCCCCGAGAATAGACGTATTTATCTACCGCTAGCAGGTGCATTACGTTACTAGGTGAACTGATGATATTTTAGTCGCAGGAGCTGTTGGATGCAAGTGACACAAGATGGTTCTGAATGGCATTCTTGTTGGGGAGGTCCATGTCAAACAGTGGACGCCTACGGGTTGAAGGATGGATGAGACGTGACAATGACCATCAAGCATTCTACGCAATTGCTGTTGTCTAGACTAGTAGATCTCAATCTTGTTAGGCTCCGACTCACATAAAAAGCCTACTCCAAAATAGGAGGGAAATTAACCTATTATACCAGGGTTGTCGAATTGATTATTAAAGTTTTATTGTGAATGTTCCTTATATCATACAGATGTTATATGCATATTCATCATCATCATCGCAGCCAACATACGTCCTACTGTTGGGCTCGGGCCTCCTTCACAATAGAGGGAATTTGACCTACTATACCATGCTGGTCAGACATGTTGATATAGGATTTTATGTCGAGTTTTCCGTCTCTTGCAAAGATGTTTTGTGCATGTTATATCACTTAGTCGTCTTTTACGACATCCACGGGTAAGATAGGGGAGTGATGGATTGTATTCTTACTCGGTTACCACACGGAAAATGCATATTATCCCTTAGTTATCTCGATAGGGAGTGATGAAATGTATTCTCACTGCGTCACCGGACATAAAGTACTTTTTAAGTCTTTTATAAAAGTGAAGGGGTTCTCAAGTCGACTGTTTTATGATTGTTGTTACCTCAGAACTTTCGACTGGGTGGACCGATATTGATGATTCTTATTTGAAAGCTGGTACTCCTCGTGTGGTAATTTCGGTCTGGTCCAATTGAAGTCCATTCTATGTTAAAATTATAAATAATTTATACTTAGTTATGAATATACCTAACTATAAAGGTAAGTACTTTAATAAATATAATAATTTTCTACATTACTAGCTGCGGCAGCATTTTCGCTGTCATATATGTACATATAAACTTGCATTATCTAATGTGTAATTCTAAACCCACGTCGCCTTGTGACAGTAGTATCTAATAATATCAGTATTAACAATATCCATTTTACATACGTCGATGTTTGCAAATATTTTGCGTGTGATGACGGAATAAGAATATAATTCACCGCTCCCTTTCTTGCCCATGGGTACCATTACAGACGTCTAAAGGATTATAACATGCAGATATATGTACTAGATGCAGGCATAGATGTTTCATACAGGAAAAGGAAAACTCGAAATAAATATACGAATACGCCTGATCAGCTTGGTATAGTATAGGTCAATTTCCATGTTATGGAGGAGAAGGTTCAAGCCTAGCCTATGGGTGGTGGAAGGTATATGGGTTGAGATGAGGATGATACTTCAATGACAATTTTGTTAACTCAGCAGTGGTTTGGACAACAGCGACTGAGCAAAATGCTTGAAGGCCATTGTTACTATATTTTGTCTATGTGGTACTGTATTTGTTAACAAAGACATTGCTTCGCTTTTATTTGTCGCAGTATTATTTTTTCTAATTATTACCAAAAGCAAAATACCCAAAAATTATTGTAATATACTGCTTAATGCTTTCACCAATGGAGAGCTATAATATCAGCGAGTAAGATAGGCTATATTTATCCCGGTATGTCCACGGCAACAGAAACTACGAGGGTATGACGACTGAAACCGAAGCGAAGCGAGGGCGGGTTGCTAATATCTAATAAATGTATGCATACACACACACGCACACACTATTAAAAACATGGTAATGTAAAGAATTTTGCAGTTCTGTATAATATACTATAGTTTAAAATTTTTCTCAATAAAAAAACTATCTGCTATAGAAGACCAGGGTCAGAGTTCACAGTAATCTATCAATAACCCAAGTCTAGCTTTATAATAGTAACTCGTGCAACGTCATCTGCGTCACATTAGCGAGAAGGTTTATTTTTTGGGACTAATCCCACCACTAACTCCTATAAGCCAGGTTCCACAGTGGTCTACGTTTAAGGCACCGAAGTTTGGCCCTGAGGAAGCCCTCAGAGTAGCTTTTAATTATCTTGTGACCTGCAACAAATTTAGAGAGAGGGATAGCGAGGGTGGGTTGTAGGTAAATAGCCCTTTTCAGGACGTTTGTTCCGTTGTCTCCAGCCATTACAGAAATGTCTTGTTTTTGCAAACAGACTGATCAATTTGTTATATTGATATGAACGTGTTCGATACACCTTTCCATGTGAAAAGTTCATGTTTTCTTTTTAATTTTATGTTTATCATCATCATCGCCCTCATACGTCCCACTGTTGGGATCGAGTCTCCTCCACCATGGGGAGGGGATTTGACCTTACCATGGTCAGACATGTTGGTATTTAAATTTACACTTTTACCTATTTCTGCAAGCGTTCTGATCTGATACAAAAAGATAGTCACGTGATGCAAGCTTACCTTCTTGACGTAAAAAAATAAGGCTACGTTACTCGTAACACACAGTGCACGTAACGGAAGCTGAAAATAAATAATTTTAGTGAGCCCGCAGATATACAATTGCAAGTTGGACAACTATCGTACGACTAAATTGCGTACATTTACAATTTAGTTGGCCAACTTTATTTAATTGGTTACACGCCGCAGACTTAACCGATTTAGTCCAGTATTGCCAGCGATGTGCGTGTGCGTGAAAATGCGGGAAAAACCTTTTAATTGTTCTATTAATAAAAAGAATACGAAAACAAAGGAGAACATATTTTGGGTGCATCCCATATTAAGTAACAGATTACAATAAGCATCATACATTACATTCTAAACTCAGATATTACCCTGATAAATTCTTTCAAGTCTTTTTCGTACAATGCTGGCCTTTTTTGAACTTCCTCTATGAGCTCTTCTACTTTTTCGTTTGCAACAAGTGATCGGGAGACAGACATCGTACCCGTCGACGAAGATGCGAGCGTGGGGAAATCACGCGCACGCGTGTGGTCACCTTGCATCTTGCCGTGCAACTGTCCAAACATGTTGGATAGTGTGCAAACATGTTGGATAGTGTGCGAACTTGCATAGGGTAACCGTACTAACAAGCAGTTGGCCGATAGTTGGACAACTTTTTAATTGTGTGTAATCGGAAGGGAATCGTGATTCTGATACGATCGGTGTCCAATTAATTAGTTGGACGATTTAGTTGGAGAAGATGTGCGGGCTAGCATAAGTAACTACACCTAATACACCTACTTGCGATTTAGTCGGCCAACTTACAATTATATGTCTGCAGGCGCTCTTACCCACTTTTTGCAACATTTTTCAGTGATACTTCGCTCGTTGTAGCGTGATGTTGTTACCATAGACTTATTCCTTGATAAATGAGCTGAAAGCAAAACAATTTTTCAATTCTAATTAATTCTAGCCTAGTTCAAATAACATCTATCTATTAGTTAGCCTAGCGACATTCACTCTTGAAAGTTACGCGAGTCCTGTTTTTCTTTTTAGGTTATCTATACCGTTATCCTCATCTATACAAAAATGACCCATTTTTGTAAATAGAAAACGGATTGGTCTCCAGAGTCGGCCTCGGCCTCCAGGCCCATAATGCTGCTCAACGATGCGGGCAAGCTACTGGAGAGGGTGCTAGCTGCCCGCATCGAGTGGCACCTCGTCGGCACGGAGCCCAATATGACGGACGCCCAGTTTGGGTCTAGGAGGGGTCGTTCGACGACCACGGCTCTGTTGCACCTGAGAGCCGTGGCAACTGAGGCCGTCACCGGCGGAGGAGTGCTGTTGGTGGTGTGCCTGGACATCGCCAACACATTCAATAGTCTGTCATTCAGCTGCATCAGGAAGACGCTCCGATACCATGGAGTGCCAGTTTACCTGAGGCGGCTAGTGGCAGAGTATTTGGAGGGGTGCAACGTCCTCTACACCAACCGAGTAGGGGACGTTGTGCGAACGCCCGTGACGTGCCGTGCTCCACAGGGGTCGGTCCTCGGACCCACCCTGTGGAGCATCGGCTACCACTGGGCGTCGAGGCGAAGCCTCCCGCCTGGGTTGGACGTGGTTTATTACGCCGACGATACGCTCGTCACAGCCTGCGGTGGGACGCTAGAGGAGGCGGCAAGCCTGGCGACTCTAGGCACCGAAGAGATCGAGGCGTTGGGGTTGAGGGTGGCCCTGGCCAAGACGGAGGCCCTCTTGTTCCATGGGCCCCGCATGGGCTCTCCCATCGGCGACTCGTTCACCGTCAATTCGGTTGATATCAGCATCTGGGCCCATATGAAGTATTTGGGCCTGGTGCTCGACGGGCGTTGGTGGTTTCGGGAGCATTTCCGCAGGCTCGTTCCGCGGCTCATCGGCTCGGCGTCCGCCCTATCCTGGCTTATGCTGAATATGGGCGGACCGAGCGCTATGTGTCGAGGGCTGTACGTGGGAGTCATCCGGTCGATGGCCCTGTACGGCGCACCGCTGTGAACGTGGGTCCCTGACCGTCCGACTCAGGGCTCTTCTGTGGCGACCACAGAGGGCCATGGCGATCAGGGCCATACGCGGATACCGTACGGTGGCAACGGAGGCAGCGTGCCTGTTGGCCGGGACTCCCCCGTGGGACTTGGATGCGGAAATGCTCGCCGATTTGTATCGGTGGGTGTCGTGGGTGCGAGCGGAGGGCGGTGTGGTCTCTTTGAGGGAGCTCACCGCCTGGCGCGTCGGCGCCCGCCGAGACGTCATTGCCCGTTGGGCAGTCCGGCTGGAGAGGCCTCGGTTCGGGGTGCGGTCCGTGGAGGCCTTTCGGCTGGTGCTGATGCAGTGGCTAAAACGGTGGCACGGGGTGCTCTCATTCCGATTGGTGCAGGTTTTGACGGGACATGGATGCTTCGCCAAATACCTGTACACGGTCGCTAGGAGGAAGAGTACACCGTCTTGCCACTACTGCAATTGCGACGAGGACTCGGCGCAGCATACGCTCGAGGTTTGTGCCGCCTGGGCAGAGCAGCGTCGTGAACTCGTTGCAATCATCGGTGCCGACCTGACGCTACCATCGCCAGGGCGATGTTTGACAGTGTCAGGAACCGGGACGCGGTAGCAGCCTTCTGCGAGGCAGTAGTCTCGCGGAAGGAGGCGGCGGGTCGTGCGCGAGAGGAGCCTCGACGAAGCGACCCGCCGCCGGTGACTGGGGCGGCGTAGGCGCGACACCTGCGCCGCATGCCACCCTAGCTGAGGCCGTGGGTGACGTGACGTGGAAAGACCGACGTCCTCCCCGAGGGGGGTCGTCGGTCGATGGGAGGGTACTCCTCAGGGGCTATTCCGTCGGGCCGACCACTGACGATAAGCTGCTCCGGTGGTCGGTCCAATGACGAAGACGACCTGGTGTTCGGGTGGGTTGCGGGTGTGCGTGCTTACGCCCCTCTGTCGCCCCGGACGGAGTGGTGCGAGGAGTGCGCCAACCGCAACCCACCCCCAAAAAAAAAAAATAGAAAACGGATGAACATTTGTTATGCTCATAGTGACAAGTTGGGTTTTTTTTATGTTTTAAACCCATAGTTTCATCTATTCTTCAAGGCTACAAATGTCCTCTTTTTTTTTTCTTTGGTTTAATAATCCTGTAAGTGTCTAGTTGGGACACAAAAAATAACGGTCCCGTTACGCAAGCGTCCCGTTTTGAGGTAAAAAATATGGTCACATTAAATTTTATTTTACCCCTATTTAGCCATAATCGCCACGCTTTGCAGGCGAATTGGCCACTACTACCTACTGTTTTCGTGATATAATTTTGACTGATGTTTTCTTAGTTGAGATGAGGACATATTAAAATAACTACAATATTTTCCTATCATTCGAGTACATTTATTTTTATTGCAAACGGTAGCAAACCAGCAAACAGTACACCTGATGGTAAATGTTGTTGGCGCTCATGGACCTTTGGTAGGCCGCAGAATCTATTGTATGATCGTGCAGAACACTTATTCACTTATAATATTAGATAGAGAGTTAGGATTGTTTCAAGTTATGACTAATTTATTCTTGATTATAGACTACTAAACAATTCTACGAAGTCCATCGTCACGAATTATTAGTACCTAATTAAACTGGACTGATGTAGGTATAGTTTGCATACTGAGTTATATTTATAACATAACTAGCTAGCTCTTTGTACACAATGCGCAATTGTTTTTATTAAACTGCTTCTGATAACTATTAATTTGAACTCGACAGACACGAATATTAAACGGTTTTTATAAATGTGCAGCATGAAGCAACTGCTGAAATAGACAGCTTTCGAAGTTTAGTTGGCAGATCGAGCTGGTAATGAAATGGCGCAACTTTAGTAGCTATGTAATTTTTTGAATTAATTATACCTATTATGACCATATTGCTTTTACATAAAAACGGGACGCTGGAATCATAGTTATGTACTTGTTTGCGTTAGAACGGGCAGCTTGTAGAGATAGGTAAATCTATGGCCTTAAAATCCTAAAAAGCAAGAACATACTACTTTAACAAGACATTTTTGTACAACGGGACGTATGGTTAACTATACTATATATTGTAGGGCTGAACAGTTTTTTTTTTGTATAAGTGAATCTCGAGAACGATGAGTTATACTGAATTTTGCTATATACCCATTTAATCTTTAATAATAGAATCCATGTGATAGTAAGGTACCTCAGTGTCTGAAAACACAGGTCCACGACCAGTGTGTGTTGTTACCAGTGACGACTTACGGCACGAAAACGTGGTCCCTAAGTGTGGGACTGATAACCAAGCTCAAAGTCGCTCAGCGTGCTATGGAACGAGCTATGCTCAGGATTTCTCTGCGGGATAGAATCGGGAATACAGAAATCCGTAGAATGGGTGTAGCCGATATAGCGCGAAGAATTAGCACGCTGAAGTGGCAATGGGGAGGACACATCGCTTGACGAACCGACAACCGCTAAGGAAGAAAGGTTCTCGAGTCGCGACTACATATAGAACCATGCAATTTTGGACTGATTAGGTACACCACCGACGACTTGGTGAAAGTTGCTGGGTGTTGTTGGATATGGACAGCATAGGAACG
This sequence comes from Lymantria dispar, assembly GCA_032191425.1. Taxonomy (NCBI): domain Eukaryota; kingdom Metazoa; phylum Arthropoda; class Insecta; order Lepidoptera; family Erebidae; genus Lymantria; species Lymantria dispar. Next base: position 17,436,242 of record CM063459.1, read on the forward strand.
ACCTTTGTGGCGAAACATGAGGGAGGCCTATGTCCAGCAATGGACGGCGATAGGCAGAATGATGATGAGGCGGGGTAGGAATAATTTACAATACTCTGCAACGGTAATCGGCCCAACGACGAAGGCGACGTGCCACGGGTGGGTCATAGGGCAGCACACCGCCCCTCCGTCGCCCCGGACGGAACCGGGCGGCGTCGGGTGCGCCGACCATGCCACACCCTCCAAAAGAAAGAAATAATTTACCACCCCCCTTCCTTTTGGACGATTATGGGCTGTAAGTAAATGACATTGTTATAAGCGAAGTAAAACCTAAAATAAAACCCTAAACAAACGTCTGACCAGCATATGTTTGGACAATGTTTCTCTCATTATGGAGGAGGGCCGTAGTCTAGTGACCAAAGTTAAATGTTCTAGAAAAGAAGAAGATAATCCTATGATAGTTTAATGATATGTAACACTTTTTAGGAGCATGATAGTGGTTACAAATGGCAACAAAACCTTTAATAATTATCCATACAAGACCTTGCCGTGCTTCGGCCAGCGATCCAAATAAGTATAATCGTTTCTTAAATTTTAAATGCGAATCAATGTTTTTTTACTACGTATTGAAAATGGTAACTTAAACACGCCTGTCCCGTTCTTAACCCCTTCGGACCTGAATTTAGATAAAGCACAAAAAAAAATATTTGTAAGGTTTTCCTGAGTGTTAGAGGTATAGTTACGGAAATTTAGTAAAAAAATATGATTTCTCATTGTTAGATTTTTGGAAATTTTGGTGTCCACTTGAATGGTCATTAGGTCTTAACTGTTGTATAAATTTGAATATATGTAATTATTTAATTATACTAGTGTTATTCTACAATTTTTAAGTCAAACTACGTAATATTAAATACTAGCAATCCGCCCTCGCTTCGCTTCGGATTCAGTCGCCTTACGCGCGCAGTTCCCGTTCCCGTAGGAATACCGGGATAAAATATAGCCTATGTTACTCCCTGATATTATAGCTTTTCAATGATGAAAGAATTTTTAAAATCGGTCCAGTAGTTTTTGAGTTTATTCGTTACATACAAAAATACAAATCTTTCCTCTTTATAATATTAGTGTAGATAATAACAGACAGTTGAGATTTCCTTTTAGGCATGCTCTCAACAAACCACGCACAGACTTGAAAACAATTATGAACAAAGGGAGAGCGACTCGAACACCGTCCGCCTTTACAAAACAAAACAATCGTAATATCGAATAACTCGTGTCGATTATTACGATAGAACGAAGTACGAAACTACGAACATACAAAACAAACGTACAACGAAATTACGATATTTTCGATTATGAGGTATCTATCAACAACAACAACCATGCGAACGAAACAACCGAAACCAATAACCAACTGACATGTAATTTTTAGAACTCCAACTAACGACAACGTGGGCATAATAATTCGAGAGGGTCATCAATCCACGGAAAGTCTTAACACCGCGATTCAGAAAAATGACGTCATTGCAGAACGCCATCTATGGGCAAATAGGTAAAACGTCTGCACAATGAAAGTTATGCTAGGGTCATTTTGCGTTTTAGTAATTTTATATTATCTCCGAAACTGTATGACCAATTGATATACTGTAAATGGCAAATCTTATCTGTATGATGTTCCTGTGATACTGAAATAATTTATTGTCATAAGAATTAATATTTTGTTGCTCAAATAATCAACCAAACGTAACAATGCCGAAAAAAAAATTTTTTAATGCAATAATAGAAGTATAAAAGATAAAATATAAAAGATAGAGATATGGTATCGCTGACTTTTTTGTAGAAATAATTAAGATGAACCAGGTAGCCATACATTCTTTTTAATTTTAAGCAACTGTTTAGGCAGCGCACGCAAATAATTCTGTTTTACGAGGTATTTTTTTCCGACTTGCCAGACAAAAGTTGTGATAGCTCGGTTAATATACATGTTATAGAAACAATTTATAGCCTATAGCACTCAGGAATAATGTAGCTTTCTGCCAGTTAAAATAAAATTAGAATTAGATTATGAGTTCCAGAGATTACCCCCTGCATACAAACTTACAAATTTTACCTCTTTATAATATTAGTATAGATTATAATAGTTTATTCGTCTTTAAAAAAATAGTATACAGTTAGGGTTATTATTTTTGATGGAAAGTTCGAAAGCAATTTCGATCACTGGTGAAACATAAATGTATCTCACACTTTATGCAGTAAACATGGGTCTTGCCCTTTGCATCCAGTTTTTTTGCTTCTTGTCGCTTCTTTTTTCTTGTCATATTCTGGCAAATGGTCGACAGTATCATATTGGATTTCGATTGCTGGTCTTCTTTCGTTTCTAAAACGGTTTCACTTTGCTGGCATATTTACTGGCATATGTGCTGGGCTACTACTACCAGATGTACTTTGTGTGTATCCATGGCGTAGGTCAACACTTGACTAATTATTTCGTCTTCCCCATAACAAATCCCATTGTATTTTGTTTACTGTAACGTTTCTAAGTAAGTCGCCGGTTTAGTTAAATATTTATAATAGTATACCCACTATCAAGTTTTATATTACACGTAATAATAAATGGTGTCCATTGAGATGGGACGCCGGGACCGAAGGGGTTATGTCATTTTCATTAACTCTATAGAGTTTCCTCGTGAGCTAAGTCCGTAAAACCAGATCGCGGCCTTGGTTTGGTCATTTCTCTGACGTGGGTGTACAAAAAGCTATCGAAAAGTGGATGCAAGTTCTTGGCACGGACACAGCCCTGGCATATCCCGGACACGGCCCTGATATATCTCTATTAAATATACGTTGGGATCAACGACGAACTCGAAACATAATTTAGAGGACGAACTATATTAACAAAATATTTTTATCAATTACTACAATTACAATCTAGCATTTAGTGAAGTGTGATATACTATAAAGTTAGTCAAGCTAAGCGTACAATACATACATATGTGTACTTTTAAGTTGAGCACAGTGAATTATTTTATAAACTTTTCTTTTTAACTTATAGATGGTTTTCGTAGAAGAAACTAAGTCTGAGCACGAGAAAGGCGTCAGTCCGTACGCGTGCAAAGAAGTAGTAGCTAAAATGATTTACAAAGGTCCTGGGGCAAAGTAAGTATTTGTCTCTATGAATTTATTCTTTTATTTTTAACATTGAGATACTGAATGCATAGAATCTCGCCGGCAATGGGAAAGAAAGGGGTGGCAGCACATAGTACTTTTAAAAGACACGGAGGACACATGATTTTAATACGCCATCTGTGAACGAAGAAAAATAAAAGGATAAGAGAGATTTATAGGAGTTCGTACGCCTTAAATGTAAACATTTATTAAATTTGGTCGAAAAACATTCCAGATTTTTATTATATGTCTGTGACTTCAACCTCTTTTACCATTATCTTTTTCCTCTATTAATTTTAAATAGCTATATCTATTCTCTACAACGATACAATAGCTTATTGCTTAGAAGAAAAAGGTTTCCTGGTTAAAAAGAATTTCTCATTTATCTTTTTTATGCAATGCATGTTTTCTGGTTTCTTCAGTTTAAACGACATCTGCAGGATAATAAGATAGTTACATAATGTATTCTTGTCCATCTCGTTTACGGTGACAGTATTTGTATTATAATGAAAATCTCTCATCAATAGGAAGTTTAAAAGGTTGTTCATGTTTAGTGAAAATTTGAAATATTTTATTCTCGGGCAATCATAAATCAAATACAAACGCGATATAATCCGTAAAAGTAGTTTTATTTACAATGTGTAGTGCTCGCTTAACATCAGATATCATATTTTATTCTGTCACAGTATCATATAAGGTTTTTTTTTTATATAGTTTTGGTTATATAGGCTTTGTGCGTGAAAAATAAATTCGTAAGTGTATTTACAGTGGTGTTTGATCTCGTAATATATATTAACTCGAATTGAAATATAATGCGAATTGCGACCCTTCAACCAATTAATGCATTGAGATTAATGGAGTTCCGAAGTACAAGATTTGTTATTGCAGAATATTTTCTTATGCTTTTTGTGGATTCAAAACTTGATGGATTATCAGATATGAGTAATTTTTATTAGCACGTATTTTATTTAAGCATTTTAACTTTGACAAATGAAAAGTGGCGACAGTTATTTCTGCCGCAGAATCAGCATTTCGGCCAAATTGATATTTTACTAAATCACCATTCTTTTGAACTGTCACTAGTTTTTCTAATTGGTTTTTTGGTGTGGTTTTAATTTCCAGTTATGGCCAAGGTGCCTTTCTTATACCAAAGAACAGCAAGTCGATCTATCTTAGTGACATGAAAGTTGATGAAAACGCTGACGAACAAGTAAAGATTTTGGCAAATGATATTAGGTGGGTATTAACACGTTATACATTATGTTAAAATTGTGTCTATAAATGTTTAACGTAAACTATGTCTTACATTTTATGTAACGTACTTGTAAATAATTCATTAGCAGTGAATCAAGACAATTCTTTAGATAATAATATACACCCCTCGTCGAGGCCGCGAGTGACTGGGCCGGGTAGTTAATCCGTCACCTGCCGAGAAGTCAACCGCGTGAGGAAAGACCGACGTCCTCCCCAAGGGGGACACTGTCTTGTTGGTCTTGCGGTGTGGCCATATGACTGCTCAACATACAACTCGGGAATCAAATCCTGTAAAGAATAATTTTAAAGATTTTGTCCGAATATAATAAATTGACGACCCGATGGCAATGGAATACGGTACGTTATGCCGTTATGGGGCTGCACGCTGCTCATCCATCTCCCCGGATAGATTGCGCGCCGTGTGTCCAGAACATAGGCTACAAAAGCCACAAAAAATATATAGTAAATAGCAACCCCGAAATTTGAAACAATGTCTGATTTGGGCAAGCTCTTTGTTACGCAGAACTGAAAATGAAATCGTTTATTTTGAAGATAATTGTTAAAATAAATACTCATAATAAGCAATCTTAACTATTTTACAGGAAAATATTCAATGTGGGCATTACAAAAGAAAATTACGAGAAATTCTTTCATAATCTGCTATGGTTTGAGGAGACTGTAATCAGGGTGAATATTAAGGTTAGTAACCATATTAACAATAAAATTTAATAATCCATTATAAAATTAAAACTGGCAGTATTTTTACAATTGAATGGACGTTTGTGGTTTTTTATTGTCTAAATAACTAAAAGATTAAAGGATGAATCATCTTTGTCAGTAAAGAGGTTCCTATTTAGAAGCTACTAGCATAATTTATTCAAGTAATCATAATACTTTTAAAATCATATTTATCTTCAGATAGAGTAACATTTTATGACTAGTTCAGGAATATCATAGATTATTCACAAGTCTATAACTTTAATTATGGATCCATTGCTGATAAGTAATGAAAATATATGAAAAGGACATGCGGGATGTTTGCCACGTTCTACTGTTATATTATTTGACTAGGACTGTTTTACTATTATAGAGCTGAATACGTTTAATCCGAATTTAAACTGCAAAGTTCGTGATTGATAAATAATAGTCTCTAAAATTGAGCGCTGAAAAATATCACTCATGCTTAATAGCATGAGTTTATTGGGAGGAGGCTTCCTGTGTGGTGACGGAGTAAGAATACGATTCACCGCCCCCTATCTTGCCCATGGGTGAAGTAAAAGACGACTAAGGGATATAAATATGCATATAATATAAGAGAAGTAAAAACTTGCAACAAAATCCTATGCCAACACAACTGACCAGCGTTGTATAGTAAGTCAATATCCCTCCCATAGTGAAGGAGGTCCGAGCCCAACAGTGGGACTTACATAGGCTGAGATGATGATGATGATTAAAGGAATGAGGTGTATACCCACGGTCAGTCCTAGCGATAAACGTTAATTTTATCAGTCATATTTTGCTTTAAAGCATGGTATTAAAAATTATTACACACTCTTTAAACTTTATTTCTTTCACTTTACAGAAATACAATATGTCGGGTGTAAAACTTCAAAAATATGGCTTGGAGTATTATGGCCTCTTCGTACCTGGTCTCGCTGAAAAGCGCCCGTCTTTAATGAATGGTAATTACTTTTATTTTATTTTTAAAAGTTTATGACCGTAACCCCGTACTAATAAAATCTTTGATATTATTTATCCTTATACAGTGGAAGAAATTATAAATAAAAAAATACAATATAATTTTATGAATCTTTATACTTTTGTGGATATTTATGTCCTTATTTCTACTCTGAATGATTAGAATTCAAAATAATAATCAGCACAAATTGTAAAAATGAATGTTTATTTATTTTCATAACTCAGTGAATAAAATTATATGTTTTCTCTCAGACTTGAGAGAAGGAAACCTCGAAACAAATACAATAATGCTTATGCAAGAGAAAGACAGCTCGAAATAAAACCCTATACCAACACATCTGAACAGTGTGGAATAGTAGGTCAATTCCCTTCCCATTATCGAGGAGGCCTGAGCCCAACAGTGGGACTTGTGTGGTCCAAGATGATGACGACTCAGACTTTTTAGTATGCTGACTAAAACCTATTATTATCTACATGCACAGTACCCCGATAATAAATATTTGCAGATTGATGTTTAGAAAGAGGCAATTGGTTAATTTCGACCTCGTAAGGCGTTCTCTGTAGCACCCTACCTGTGTAACATTTGTCAGTATATGTAGTTGCCTTCAGTTCAGAAATATATATCGATTTATTAAAACTCCCAGCAATTTAGAGAAAAGCTTGTAGAATAGGTTATTTTATAGATTAACAATAATAAATGTTTTATTTTAGATCATATTCATCCCACTGTTGGACTCGAATCTCTTCCATTCATCATCCCAGTCCACGTACGTCCCGCTGTAGGGCTTGGGCCTCCTCCACAATGGGAGGGAATATGACCTATTACACCATGCTGGTCAGGCATGTTGATATAGGGTTTCATTTCAAGTTTTCCTTCTCTTGCACAGATGTTATGTGCGTATCATATCCCTTAGTCGTGTTTTACGACATCCTCGGGCATGATGGAATGGTGAATTGTATTCCTACTCCGTCACCACACATTATTTTTCCATTATAGGCGGGATATTGTCCTACTGCTGGTGATAAGGCTTGGTATAGGGTTTATTTCCTTCTCTTGCAGTGACATAATCTGTGTAAAACCTTTATTTATTTTTTATGACGCCCGGGAGTGATGAATTGGTATTCTTACTCCGTCACCACATGGAAAAATAGATAGATATCACACTGTTTTTGCTTGATGCGACGTCCTATAATTAGTATATGACAGAGAGAACGCTCTACGAAACTGACTTAAGGAGGTTTTCTTTTTAAAGATCGAAGTGCAATATTTAGTTTTTTTTTTTTTTCAGGGGATATATTACTAGTAAGACCACATAACCAATCCGAATTTATGTTTGATGCTGTAATCAAAGAAATAACTGATGACGTAGCTGTTATTGGTGGTATGCACAAACAGTAAGTTTCATTTTACTTTTTATTCACCACATGCTATTAATAATAATTAAAGTATTAATTCAGTTCAAGATGATAAAGGTAGTGAAGGCAGATGACTATTTTTAAATCAATAGTTTTTAGTTCAACCAATCCATTGAACCTCCAACCCAATAAACAGATATTAGAAATATTCATCGCACAATAGTTTTACACCTACCGTTGGCAGTCCACGTGTGTTATGTGCAGACGTAGAGTGTCATCGGTAGATGTCCCATCCCATTTTTAGATTAAATTTTTCCAAAGGCCTCTGTGTGTAGGATCCATATCCCCATGTAAGCCTTTCAAAGGACCAGGTATCTTCTCTAGGAAGATCCCGTGAAACGGAGATACATGATTACAGCTATTTGCCACTATTAGTGAGGAACTATCAAATACCCCGTTTTCAACTTAAAATAAATATATATCTCTCTCACACACACACATACACACATACACACACACACACACACACACACACACACACACACACACACATACACACACACACACACACACACACACACACACATATACACCCACACACACAAACAGCAGTTTATGTTTAAGTTTTTTGCTTTTAATGCCATTTTGTATCCGCTACATAAGTGTTAAAAATAAATTGAAAATCCGTAATTGGCTGTAAGATTAGTTTTAAGGTCAAATATAATATGTAAGAGCTGTGGATTTTGTTAACTAATAAATAAATAAAAAAACCTGACGTCAAACTGGACCAAATTAAAATGTGACAACATAGGAAGCATCAGCTTTTCTGTTTTGAAATATGTTGTTAAACCATGAAAAATTTGTCGGTTTACCCTTCTTAATCTCTGTCTCGAAACAATAATATATCACCGTCATGTATCGCTGTAACTTAATACAATATTTTTTCAGCTTCCATGCTGTGTACAAGCCGGACGGTCTATTCGATGTGCGTTTCTTCACGTCTCGTGTACCGCTGGAGCGCATGCATATAGCCATACACAACATCAAGGGCACAGGACTGGAGCCGAGGGTCTTCCCTAAAGAACAACAAAAGTCCAAATACAAGCAGCCGACACTCAAGTGAGTGGCTTTGTGATTACTTGATAAATATTAAATTTACTATTTTAAATCACGTATATCATTCTGTGTGGCGACTGATGTAAGAGGATACCTCGAAACAAAACCCTTATACCATCACGTCTGACCAGCGTGGTATAGTAAGTCAATTTCCTCCCATAGTGGAGGAGGCCCAAGCCCAATAGTGGGACGTGTATGGGCTGGGATGATAATGTATCTATATAAATTAATACTCTTTTACAGCGCATGTGGTTACGTTGTACAGTGTATTATGAACTCTATTTTGGTTGCGTGCTGTTTTTATTGTAGAAATCGATAGTTCTTATCATTTTAAGAAAAAAAAACTGAACAATAAATAATCTACTTAAACATGGTTTAATAAGGTCAATTTCCCTCCTATTGTGGAGGAGGCTCGAGCCCAACAGTGGGACGTATATGAGCTGAAATGATGAAGAGAGAAATTGACCAACTGTACTACACTGGTCAGATGGAATTATATAGGTTTTTATTTAGAGTTTTCAATCTCTTGTATACATAATGATATCTGATGTTTACGCGAGCACTACACAATACCAATAAATAAAATTGGAGTGTCTGTTTGTAATGTCTATTTTTTATCCCGGTATTCCCACGGGAACGGGAACTACGCGGGTAAAACTACTATAACCGAAGCGAAGCGAGGGCGGGTTGCTAGTTATATATAAAATTCTTGTGTATGTCACTGAACTCGTCCTAAACGGCAGGACCGAGGTTGATAATTTTTTTTGTGTGTTCAAGGGGATTCGAGAATGGTTTAGATTCACAATTGGACCCGGTGGCAGTGCTGTCGATTTCAAGGATTTATATTATTTTATTTGAACAGAACAACGTCTGTTGGGTCAGCTAGTATAACTATAGATTAACGTTTCTGATGTTAATTTTTCAGCTTCTTCAATCCCTTGATTGAGGATAACCCGGAACAATGTGTAGCTGTAGAACATATAGTATCAGGAACAAGTGGAACTGCACCATATTTGGTCCACGGACCACCTGGTACTGGCAAAACAATGACCATCGTCGAAGCTATTCTACAGGTGAGGAATTATATGTCATTATCATCAAAGTTCATATACGTCCCGCTATTGGGCTCAAACCTCCTTCATAGTGGAGGACAATTGACTTAGAATACCACGCGCATCAGACGTATTGGTTATAAGGTTTTATTTAGAAGTGGTAGGACCACACTGTCGACAGTTATGTCTACAGCCGCGGGCCGGTCCGTCCGGGGCAGTACCATGCTCTCGTAGAAAATCGACTTCTGAGTAGTAGCAATTTGTTACTGCGCTTCGTTCGGTGAGCGAGAGAGCCGGAAGCCCAACTTTCTGAGGGTGATTGCGTGTGCAGGGTTTTGGTGGTGCCCTTGGTATCACCGAGCCTCAATGCACCCATTCACACTCCCTTCGCTTTCTTCGCGGTAGTCAACGGCCTTTTAAAGGTCCATGAGCGGCAGCAACACTTACCATCAGGTGTACTGTTTGCTCGTTTGACACCGTTTGCAATAAAAAAAAAAATTTCGAGTTTTCCTTCTCTTGCATATATGTTATATCCATATTTAATCTCTTAGTCGTCTATATGTTCTTCCCTTCCATCATATTATAAAGGTTTTGGCAATAGATTTATAACCGGCTACAACAGCTACATGCCTGACTTCATCCGTTTTTAGAAATGTAATAAATTATTGATCAGACATCATATGATGTTGGCCTAAGTCTATGTTAAATTCTTAAAACGTAAACTGTTTGCATGTATACGTACGATAATTACAGGTAATCGTGAAGCCTGTTAATCTTTTTTATCGACCGATACCGAGTCGTTATAATATGCGCACTTGCCCACATCTTCATTATGGTTATAAAACCGACCAAATTGTCGCTCGATAACAACTCTATAGCCTCTCTTAGTCGTCTTTTACGACACCCACAATGTAAGGGTTGGTAGTATTCGTAACTACTACCACACAGTAAGCTAGCAAATTCCTAAAAAAAAATTTTGAATAAATTAAATTGTATTTCTATGTATGTATATACTTTTAATAACAAACATTGTATTGTTACTATTTAGTTGGTGCTTAAAGATCCTATGAACCGAATTATGGTGTGCACTGATTCTAATATGGCGGCGGACCATGTGGCCACAATGCTGATTAAGTATGCGGACCTATTCCATAATCATAATTTTTTACTTCGTGCGAGCTCAATGTATAGAGTTTGGTAAGTGAGAAATCTATTGTTTAAAGTTACACTTAATACGCACATAATCGTCATTTGACGAATACTATACGCTTAGAATAATAACATATAGAAGGTAAGTTCACGCACAAAAAGTGAGACATTTCAATTGCAGCCTAATGGAGCTTACGCCGGAACCGTTCCGTAATGTACAAGTCATTGTACTGCACGTACGTACGCAACTCTTAAAAAATAAATTGATAATTATGACGATTTGTGCATTCAAATGGTGTCACAACACATTTGAAAAACTTAAAAAGGTTTTTAACATTACTTTTAAAAGTATTTCGAAGATTTATGTTAATAAAAACAAAATTTGATTTCATAATTTGTATAGTGGTGTGCGTGTGTACGTGTATAATCGTCTGCGCGCCATTAATATTTTTAGATTCAACTTTTGAAAGAAGTATATAATATATCGAAGTATTGACACTATCCTTCTATACGTTATTATTCTAAGACTATACGCTTGTTTGTCTCAAGTCCAATTACAGAACTGTAAATATCGATGCTGAAGGGGCAGTGGGCAGGACACATCACTCGACGAACCGACAATTCCTGGGGAAGAAACGTTCTCGAGTGACGACCACGTACCATACGACGCAGTGTAGGACGCCCCCTACTATAGGTGAACCGACAACCCAGTGAAAGTTGCTGGGCGTCGTTGGATGCAGGCGGCACAGACTCGCACTTTGTGGCGAAATATGAGGGAGGCCTATATCCTACAGGACGGCTATAGGGTGAATGATGATGACGAAATGTCAAACGATTAGGTTCATTTTGGTAGATTGCGGTCGATCGGAGCCGCGCACGAATAAACCTTCAAGGTTAAACACAACTAAATAATGAGGAAAATCTGCTTATATAATGATGCTACATTTCAAATAATTATGGCTGCTAAGAGCCGATTTATTTTTTACGCGATCAAAGCTTTACATTTAGCCATCCGATTTTCCGGCAACGGTTTATATCAGGTCTGCTTGACCAAACCACCGTCTGTCTGTCTACCATTTTTATCAGCTTCAATTAGAAGACCAGAAAGTACATAGTAATATGTAAGGAAAACCCATACTTACACGACTTATTTTTTACTATTTTTACAGCACTCCCTCGTCCATTGGTGACAATTGTGGTATTCTTGAAACAAAGAGAAAAATCCCTCTGTCTCTTTGAATAGGTTACGTAGTATGAGTATGTTCCCTAAGCTATGAACTGTCCATCTACTGGTAATATTAATAGCGTAGTATTTTAGCATGTTAGCGTATAAAACCGATTGCTTAGAAAGTGCTCATAGCTACATATGTATATGTACTCTATATGCACTAACTCCTAAACTATGCTGATCACGTTATAATTTTTTTGCGAAGAATTAATACATTTTAAGCTTTAAGGTTAAAATATTAAAAAAAAATAAGTGTCGAAGTTACTGAAATATCAATTTAAAATTTTTACTTCCGGTTAACTTTACGTAAAAAAATCGAATTCAGAATTGGACACAAATATTAAAAACTTCAGCTTTTAACTATAAGAAACAATATTTTTTAGTTTTTTTTACAAATTAATTGATACAGGTAATAAGCATCCAAAAATTCATGACCTCATTCTTATTAAATATTCAAAAGCTCAAACTCAGCAATAAAGCAACATTCGAAAAAGAAATGTGTGTACACATCCACGTCTACTAGAAGTATAACTGACCAGAGTATAAACAAAATTCACAACCTCACTTTTTTTTGGTTGTCCGTTTGACGTGAAATACCCCATATACTGGAATTTTTTTTTTGTACTAATCCCACCACTGAAAATATATGTATAATTTTTTCATGAAGCCCAAAAACTTTACGCCTTGTGTCAGTTATTCACTTTCTTTTTTTTTTAATTTTAGGGAAACATTACCGGAATGTTTGGAGCCATATTCGAATGGTACCAGTCGGAACACTTTCGAGCCAGTATCATTGGAGGAGTTTATGAGTTACAGTATCATTATAACTACATTATCTCACGCTGCTAAGTTTGGCAAGTAAGTAGTCTTACAGTCTTTTTCTTAATACTTTCTTCATTTCAGCTCATATATGTCCCACTGCTGGGCTCGAGCCTCCTCCAAAATGGGAAAGAAATTGACCTTACTACACCATGCTGGTCAGACAGGTTGGTATAGGGTTTTATTTCGAGTTTTCCTTCTCTTGCATAGATGTTAAATGCGTATATATCCCTTATTCGTCTTTTACGACATCCACAGTCAAGATAGGGATTGGTGAATTGTATTCTTACTCCATCACCACACGAATGATATACGAGCTGATATAAGAGCCATAAAAAATAGTAGCGGGTAATAGAAGAAGTCGCGAGTATAAACCCGTGACTTCTTCCGCGTGGAAGTTACTTGGGGCTTTGCTAACTTGAATCCACGACTTTGTTTACGTAGAAGGTGAAAATATTTTTAAATAATACAATTCTGTCACATGATTTTTGCGAAACCTAACCATTTATGTAGAGCACGCAGCGGAAGCTCTCAAAAGGAAAAAAAACTGATTCCGAAACATTTTTGTTGCTCCATTGTTGCTCCGCTCCTATTGGTCTTAGCGTGATGTTTATAGCCTTCCTCGATAAATGGGCTATCTAACACTAAAAGAATTTTCAAATCGGACCAGTAGTTCATGAGATTAGCGCGTTCAAACAAACAAACTCTTCCGCTTTCTATATTAGTACTAGCAGCGCCCTGCGATTTCACCCGCAGTTCCTCTTCCCGTGGGAATATCGGGATAAATTATAGCCTATGTGTTATTTTTCATCAAAATTCATTCAGTAGTTCGTTTAGGAACCGATTTTGATGATTCTTTTTTTTTTGTCGGAAAGGGTATACTTCCTAAATGGTCCCATGAACATATTATCAAAATCGTACAAGCAATTTTTGAAAATCAACAAAAGTCTAAAAATGTATCTACATTGTCTACATTATTGAAGGCGGTTTCTTTTTTTGTAAAAAATAATTATTTGTACTTCTTTCTCACAGATTAGGATTGGGAGGGTAATTAACTTACATGCCACGCTGCACGCTGGTCAGGCGGATTGCTATAGAGTTTTATTTCGAGTTTTCTTTCTCTTGCATAGTTATTACATGAACAAAATAACCCTTAGTTGTCTTTTAAGACACCCAGGGACGAGAGATGAGGTAGTGAATTGTATTCTTACTCCGTCACCAGACGGAATTGATTAAACTTGCTCCTGATGAATATGAATGTTTGTAGAATAGTGACGACGAAGAGGAAGAAGAAACCCATAACGCATTTGTTCATCGACGAGGCCGCACAGGCTAGTGAGCCAGCCGCTCTCATACCTATCAGCTCGTTGCTGGCTAACAATGGTCAACTCGTACTGGCTGGCGATCCGCATCAACTAGGACCCGTTGTCATCTCCTTCAAGGCCAATAAAATCGGTCTAGGTAATTTACTTCACACTAACTTAAATTTTATTATCATCATCATTACAGCTCGTATTCCCACTACTGGGCTCGAGCCTGCTCCACAATAAGAGGGAATATGACCTTACATGTACCTTACATGCTAGTCGGACCGGTATCAATCTGTCTAATATTAATTAGGTTTGTTTCGTGCTTTCCTTCTCTTGCATAGCTGTTATTTGTTTATTATATATTAGTTGACCCGGCGAACTTCGCAACGCCATAACTATTTTCGTTAATATATTTTCTAAATTTCCGAAAATATAGTCTTTAATGGAAGAACCATTACAGCTTTGTCGGGCAATATTCGATCGTTTTGGTCGCGGCATTGTTAATGATGATTCAAAGAGAATACAGATTACTCATTATTGATTTCTGACAAAATTATAATTATCAAATTTTCAACCGTACTTAGCTATAGACAAAATTACGTTTAGCTGTCATTTGCGTTTTGTTATTACATATCAAATGCGTTTTTGTTATACTACGTTTCTTTGACATTTTATCGAACGGGATATAAAGTATCCTATGTCCGTCTCCTGGTTCTAAGATACCTCACCACCAATTTTCAGCCAAATCGGTACAGCCATTCTCGAGTTATAAATAGTGTAAATAACACGACTTTCTTTTATATATATAAATTTTAATCGTCTTTTACGACACCCACGGCCAAGGTATTGAATTGTATTCTTATTCCATCAACACAAGGATCATTCATATAACAGTTATGATCATCCCAGTTCCATGTCGAGCTGCTGGGGTCTAGCCTCATACACAATGGGTGAAAAATAGATCTAGGCGCTAGTCAAACGGGGCGGGTAGTATAGGCTTCTATTCCCAGTTTTCTTTTTTTTTGGACTATTCAACCACACATTCCCACCACTAACTCCTGTAAGCCAGGATCCATAATGGCCTCCTTAAAAAACACTGAGGTTTGACTTTCAGGAGGTCCTTGGAAATACTTATAATAGTTTTGAGACCCACAATAAATTTAATTAGAAAAAACAGAAGTTGGAAAGATTCCACTTCCCTCTTATGCGAAGCGGGAGACATGAAGCAATTTTTGTTTTTGCAACATTTCCGTCTCCTGCATAGTTGTTATAAGCTATCCCTTAGTTGTCTTTTACAATATCCACGGAAAAGATGTGTGGAAGGAATTGTATTATCCACGAAAGTGAATTGTATTCTTACTCCATCACCACATGAAAAAACTAACAGTAAATATGTTTATTATTACGAAGCCATTGTCTTCTGTAAAGTGACAAGTAACTTACTCCGTGAGGAGTAAATTTGGCTATTCTACAGTAAAAATTTACATACGTTTATAATGAATTCTGATGTTTACGCGAGTATTCATCATCATCACGCGAGTATTCATCATCATCACGCGAGTATTACACATTGAGGCGGCGGGTCGCGCGCGCGAGGAGCGCGGCCTCAACGAAGCGACCCGCCGCCGCCGACTGGGGCGGCGCAGGCGCAACGCCTTAGCCGAGGCCGCGGGTGACGTGACCGGGAGTTAGTCCGTCACCCGCCGAGAGGCCGACCGCGTGAGAAAAGACCGACGTCCTCCCCGAGGGGGGGACGTCGGTTGATGAGAGGGTACTCCAAATAAGGGGTATGCCGTCGGGCCGACCACTGATGACAAGTAACCCTGCTCCGGTGGTCGGCCCAACGACGAAGGCGACGTGGTGTTCGGGTGGGATTTTTTTTCCTTCACGCAAAGATTTATTCCTTAGTCCCAGGTGTCGTCTTTATAAAAAGAAGGCTTAAGAATAATAACGTATAGAAGGATGATAGTGTCAGTACTTAAGCGATCAAAAACGTGAAGCCAAAAGTACTCTATGCGTGCAAGGGATTACACACATACGCCGCACACGTCTTTATAATAGAGTTGCCTTGTACGCAGTGACCTTGTACACTACGTCACGATCCGGCGTAGGGAGCCATGCTGACTCCAATTTTAACGCCTCAAATTTTGTGCGCGAATTGTGCTTCTATGAGTTACCATTCTCAGGCTAAATAGATTTAACAATTAAAAAATATTACTAAAAATTGTACAACCAAAACTTTGGATGTTTTAGGTACATCTCTTATGGAGCGACTGCAAGGTCTACCTATGTATAGCCACGAACAAAGCAATCCTAATTACGTAGTGATGTTGCGCAATAACTTCAGATCTGACAAAGAAATAATCGATATACCTGATAAATTATTTTATAACGGACAATTGAGAGTGAGTAATATATAATTTCATTGAGCATGTAGTGACGGACCGAGAACATAGGGTGTCATCACTTCATAAATTATTAAAGACAACACCCTGCATAAATAAACAATTGTTGCATTGTGGGAGACTCTACAAACATAATTTATCATCAACCAACAAAAGTCCCACTATTGGATTCGGGCTAGGGATGTGAAAAATAATCTATTTTTATAATAATCGATTATTTTTTTGTAATAATCGATTTTTACAATCGATTATTAAAATAAAAAACATCGATTAATATTCGATTTTTTATTATTCAAAATTAATCGATTAATTTCGCTGCCAAATTTCCCCAAAAAAACAAAAGGTCATCATAATCCTGTTGGGAGAAAAAAACGATTATTTTATAATCGATTTATTTTAAAGAACTAAAAATCGATTATTTTCCCTCCAAGTCACTAGTTCGAGCCTTCTCCACAATGCGAGGGAAATTGACCTAACTATGCCGCGCTGGTCAGACGGGTTGATATAGGGCTTTATTTCGAGTTTGCCTTCTCTTGCATAGGTATTATATGTGTGTCCCTCGATCGTCATTTATGACATCCAAGGCCAAGATATGGAGTGGTTAATTGTATTCATATTCTTTCACCACACGGACATATAAATTTTGGCTCCTTCAGTTAAAGGTGGGTTGGTATGGGATTTTATTTCGAGTTTTCTTTCTCCTACATAGATGAAATAAATGTATCTCATACTGCGTCGTCTGATACGTGGTCACCACTCAAGAGTGAGTGGGAGGGAAGGGTGAATTGTATTCCTACTCCGTCACCACATGGAAAGAGGAATATACGAGGGTAAAGAATAAATATAAAAAGGCTGCGTGCGCAGTTATTAATTTTATAAACAATGTTGCAGGCATTAGCTAAAGAAGACCCTCTAAGCACAGTCGACATTTTCGGTGAGAAGTCTCACAGTTACGCAACAGTTTTTCACGGCGTTCTCTCTAAGGAACAGAGGGTTGGCAAGTCTCCAAGGTAAATGCCATTATTGTTATTTTTTTTTTCATATCATCATCATCATCTTGCTCTTATCCCAATTACTTGGGGTCGACGCAATATGTCATCTGTTTTGACATATTGCAAAAAGTTTCGGCAATGACTTTTATGACCGGCCGCCTGCCTGACGTCAACCCTCCTTGGGAATGTAATCGTTGACCCAAATGGTACCAGATGGAGTTGGTCCGGGTCAATCTAGGGCTCTTAGTCGTCTTTTACGACACCCACGAGCAAAGCAAGGGTTGGTAGTATTCGAAGCCGCTACCACACAGCATTTTTTTTTCATAGCATGGACTTTTAATGCGGTTTTATAAAAGACTAGCAACCCGCCCTCTGTTCGCTTCGGTTTCAGTCGTCTTTCCTGAATAGTTCCCGTTCCCGTGGGAATACCAGGATAAAATATAGCCTAGTTTACGCCCCGATATTATAGCTATTGGTGAAAGAATTTTTTAAATCGGTCCAGCCGTTTTGAAGATTACTTGGAACAAACAGACCGACAAAA
The DNA here is from genome assembly GCA_032191425.1 of Lymantria dispar. Taxonomy (NCBI): domain Eukaryota; kingdom Metazoa; phylum Arthropoda; class Insecta; order Lepidoptera; family Erebidae; genus Lymantria; species Lymantria dispar. The sequence continues at coordinate 17,454,303 of CM063459.1, forward strand.
AAAATATAAAGTGCATTTTAGGCATATGCATAGTGCAAATAACCGTGTGAGCATGAAAAAAGACTATTATTTTGACACTCCAATTTTATTTATTGGTATAGATATGTGCTAAAAAGGGTATATTAGATTTGGTAAGAAATTAAACGAAGCTTCACTGCAATTTAAAACATATAAGGCAGTAGGTGATACTGAACCTTTTCGATCCATCAATACTGCAAGAATAGCGTAGCGGTCTAGTCATTAATCTCCTGTGCCGAATGTAGTTGATTCGAATCTCACCCACGGCAAATTTTAATCCACAAACGATAGGATTGAGTTTGTATGTTATTTGTTCCGTTCTGCCGTCCTTAATGTAATAATACAATTTAGATGCCTGGTGCTGTGTATGTCTCACTTCTTATAACCAACGGTATATGTTTTCGGTATTGATCTACGTGACAGTAAGTTGCGTAGATAAGACCACACTGTTGACAGTTGTGTCTACAACCGCCTGGTCGTTCCGTCCGAGTTAGTACCACACTCTTACAGAAAATCGACGTCTGAGTAGTAGCAATTTGTAAATAAAACTACTTTTACGGATTATATCGCGTTTGTATTTGATTTATGATTGCCCGACGTTTCGAACACTTTGCAGCATTCATGGTCACGGGCGGACTAAGGTGTCTCACGTCCAACAAGTAATCGTTATTACAGACATTTTTACGATTACTTGTTGGACGTGAGACACCTTAGTCCGCCCGTGACCATGAATGCTGCAAAGTGTTCGAAACGTCGGGCAATCATAAATCAAATACAAACGCGATATAATCCGTAAAAGTAGTTTTATTTACAATGTGTAGTGCTCGCGTAAACATCAGATATCATTAGTAGCAATTTGTTACTGCGCTTCGTTCGGTGAGAACCGGAAGCCTAATTTTCTGAGGGTGTTTGCATGTGGTCGGTTTTGGTGATGCCTTTACTTTCACCGAACCTCATTACACGCATTCACGCTAGACAAGGTGACGGTTAAGGATATTGTATTCATATTATATCCCTCCGTGGTGATTTGTATTTTACTCCACCGCCGCACGGATTAGATTACGAAATAAAGAATATGTATTTTCAATGTAATGTTTTGTGTTTTTTTACAGTTATTTCAATGCTTTGGAGTGTGATGTGGTGAGGAAATATGTTGTGGCTTTGGTGCAGAAACATAAAGTGGCGGTGGAAGATATTGGTATTGTGACGCCGTATATACGACAGGTGAGAATTATATCCATCTAACTATTATCAATATGTCGACATCCACTACTGGTCGTAGACCTCTTCTAAAGATCATAATTGCCACGGTTGGCAAACGAGTTAACGATTGTATATTAAAATTGGCGATCATGATTTGAAACAAAAAAGATGTACGCCTCGCATATCTATATACAGCATGTAACATAATTAACGCACACCCTCAAACACCCCAATTAGAATATAATTATATAAACTCAATGCATACACCAAATATTATTTATATGTATGTTAACATTGTTTATTTGTGAAAATAGTTATTCCCATTTCGTGGAAATAAAATGGTCACCGATTGACCAACTCGCGAGTGCCGCCCGACAATAATAATTAGGTAATAATAGGTACACGAAATAACTACATTATGCTTTATGATAGTAAATATTTACGATTCTTCTTTCCATCACACTTTTCAGGCTTTAGATTGTCGACATTGAATAATTTTGTTCAATGTGAAGCCAATATTTCGTAATTACTGATTTGTTAAACTAAAAAATTTGTAAATAAGAATGATTAAACTGCTGGTAAAGTGTGATTTTATTAGACGCCAAAATACCTCCGACAAAGTTAATCAAAGTCGGCGTAAAAGGTGTGAATCAAAATATTTACAATATCATAAACAAACTTACAGTCACACGGCGCTGTCGTTTTAAAACATTTTCAAAATGTCCACCGCCTTGTTCAATGCACTTTAATGACCGTTTTCGTAATTGTTGTTTTATTTTAGATAATACTGCAGTGTCACTTTTCACTTTTTCAAAGGCGGTTATTATCTTATTTTTTAGTTCCTCGGCACTTGTTGTCTCCGTGTTATAAACAGTGATCGGAGTAGGTATATTGATTTTTGCTACTAGCGTCGGTAATGTTCATGTAAAGATCAACATGGATACGCCATTTTTCCGGAACGTCATGCCGGCACTTCTGGAATCACTGAAGTATTGTCTACAAATTCAAATAATTAATATAATTTGCTTTTTTTTTAAGATTATCTTGTAATGTTTGTATACGTGTTCGACACTAATTTTGGAAGCTAAGTTAGAATCACTCCTCTATGTGTCCGTATGGGCTCAAATCTTATGTACCTTCGGTGAAAATACAATAACATGGTACCATGGAGCTGTTCTGTTTGTGGAGCCGGAAGAAAGCCATTGGAACTTTTTTTTCTATGTTAATGTGTAACGGGACGAGCAGATCGCTCGTCTGATGGTAAGCGTCACGTCTGCCTATGGACAGATGCAGTGCCAATCAGTAACTAAATAGTTCTGTCTGGCACTGCCCAGCGCCCGCTACACCGAGACGACAGTTATTTATTAGGTCTCATATACCCAGTAATTGCACTAGCTTCAATGCCCTTTCCCCGAAACATAGAAGTGTTGAACACACTCCCAATTTAGGAAGAAATGTCTGGCAAATCGGTGGTACCCACCTAGAGGGCCCAGTACAGGAACCTACCACCTGGTACCACCTTAACTAAATACTATAAACCCATCGACTTTGGACTTATTTGTTTTGTCTTTGTAAGTACTTGGTGCTACCTGATATCCATACTGTAATGCCCATTTAGAGTAACGTTTTCACAACACAATAACAAAGATGCGCACTCTACGAATCGAAGTAAACGAGTGAGCTAGCTACCTGTGGGGCTACCCCCCGCGTCGCGGTATGCATTGTTTTCGTAACCGGTTTGTGCACTATCTACAATCCTGTGTTCTGATTGGTCACTGAGTCATGTTGAGGTCACAGATTAAGAGTAAGACAGAAATTTAACCGCGTCTTTTGTGAGTGAAATATTTTGAGTCCAATTCACGCTTATACTAGTTTGAGTATTTGTTTTACTCGATATATACTAAAATCATACCAAGTTTGAAGCTTCTATCTGTTACCGTTTTTATGATAGAGCTAAAACAAACAAATATGCAAAAAATATTTCTTGTATGGAATCGGTAATTTTTAACTTTTTGATTTTTATTGTATGTTCTTATGTCGGCCATAGTTATAAACGCTTTTTGAAAAATAGAATTGTGCACCTGCTAATGTTCGAAAGAAAAAGCTCAGTGAGTGACAGACATACAGCGGAGTCTTAGCAATAGGGTCCCGTTTTCAACCTTTGGGTACGGAACCCCAAAAAAACTAATTTGCAGCGGGATGGCGATAAATTATTAAGAAGATACTATTGGTCATATGGTTACATTGTAAAATTCCGAAAAAAAAATATATTCCTGAGGAATATCCATATTAATATATACGTTTCAGATTATTGACCCTAATTCAATATACCTACTCCGATCACTGGTTATAAACTAGCGATTTAATTCGCCCCCACAAAAAAAGTCGAGTGGCGTCAAATCAGCTGATCTAGGAGGCCACTGGATAGGCCCTCCGCGACCGATCCAGCGTTCTCCGTACTCGGCATGAAGATGCTGGCGAAAACTCCAGGTGAAATGCGAGGGGGCACCATCGTGTTGGTAAAATAACTCTTGTAAATTAACAAGAGGTATGTCCTCTAATAGAAAAGGTAAAGTTTCTCCCAAAAACAGTAAATATGATTCTCCTGTTAGACGTTGTAAAAGTACGGGTCCCAGTATGTGTTTACCGATCATACCCGCCCAGACATTGATTGAAAAACGATGTTGGAAGGAGTCTACTCTGCATGCGTGTGGATTTTCATGCATCCATAAATGCGTGTTATGTTGATTATACATTCCCACACGAGTGAATGTACTTTCGTCAGTCCAAATAATGTTTCGCTGCCAATTTTGTAATAACCAGCGGTAGAACTCTAAGCGTGGTAAGTAGTCACTTGGCGTCAACTCCTGGCATCGCCTGAGGTGGAATGGATGCTCGCCATCACCACGAATCGTGCGTCATATGTGCATATGACTATACCCAAAGCGTGGCGCTACTTCCCGGGTACTACTACGCGGATTTTCGTCGAAATAATCGAGAATTTCGTTTTGAAGACGAGTGTGTGTACGCATATTGTCTCCTCTGTCGATAGCCGTATTTGGACGAAAAGTTCCGTGGTCTCAAAGCCGTTGTGTTGCTGATAACATAGCCCGGCGGTCTACACTAGTACCGTATCTCGCGTTAAATGTTCTACACGCTAGTGCCACATTATCATCACACCGTGCCAAAGTTCTCACCATTTCCGTGTATTGAACGTTGGTATACCGAAAAGACAGAGAAATGCGGGATTACGATATTTTATTTGCACTTTACAATTGACCTCTTATCGATAAGGTGCACATGGCGTGACTGACTTGTCCCAAACATATTTTGTTGATTTCGTTGTTTAGGCTTTGCTTTGATCGGCGCCGGCGCAGCCGTCTCGCTCTATTGTAAGGTAATAGCCGCCGAAAGAAAGAGAAAGTAATTATTTTTGTATTAGGTACGTGGCTTTCTTTTATGTAGGTACTGTAGTGTTGCTGTGCGCCGGCTGTCACTGTAGGTATTTGTAAAAGACAGCCTTGAAATAAGTATCAGATTTCTTTAATTGAATGATGAAATTGGCTTACTAATTTAATATTTCATTTTAAAAAGTCTTAATACACTGATTTACGTTCCATTTTCGTTTCTATGAACTGTTTAGCTAGCTGTTTAGGATGACTGTAATTTATTTAGTTCTAACTAAATTTGAGAAAAAAAATTTGCTACATAAAAAACAATCAAAATCGATCCAGATACCGATTCTGAACAAATTACTTTCAGGGTGTGCGTTAATTATGTTACATGTTGTATATAAAAATATTAAGTTGGTTTGTGTATGCTTCAAAAACTCAAAATATTCTGCCTCGATTCAGCTAAAATTTTACCATGATGTACAACACGCTCCAAATATTGTTTTTATCTATTTTTCACGTTACTAACACAATCCTACCTGCGCCATCTGTCGGAAGTGAGAGGAAGACTCGCCATATTAGGTAACGACAACCGCAGTCGCCTGTAAAACGTTACACCTATTCTCGATGACATTGTTTATTAACAAACACAAAACGTATATTCACTTGCATATTTATTTGCACGATACCTATACCTAAAAATAGTTCAAATTTGTTTGTCTGTGTATCCATTCGTTAGGCGTAATCTTCAAAACGGCTGAACCGATACTGATTATAATTCTACTACTATCAGGTCTACCAGAATCACATAAGGAATAACTTAGGCTATATTTTATCCCGGTGTGGCTGGAGCAACTGTGAGAATTTAGTCGATTTTAAAATTATTTCACTAATGAAAAGTTATTTTAAGCGAGTAACATATTTAAGCTATTTTTATCCCTATATATCTACGGGACCGGGCACAACGCTGGTGAAATCGCGGGAATTTAATCGATTTCAAATTAATTCACAAATCGAAAGCTACATCAGTGAATAACATATAGGTAAATGCTATTTCCATCCCGGTATTTGCCCGGGAACAAGAACTAAACCATGAATGTTGACCAATTTTTCAAATTCTTTCACCAATGAAAAATTACGTTATCGGCGAGTAACACAGGCAATTTTTATGTCGGATATTTCTATGGGATTTCATATATATATCTTTTTACACCCATGTAAACTTATAATATCAGTGAGTAAATAGGCATTTTTTACCTCGGCATTCGCTATGGGAATGGGGTCTACATGGGTGAAACTGCGGCAGTTTGATCGATATATATTTTTTATCACCAATGGAAAGCTACATTATCAGGGACTAAGAAAAGACATATTTAACAACATATTTCCACGGGAATCTGAACTACAAGGCTGGAAGTAATATTCAAATGTGAAAATTTGTGAAGATATTTGGATGTTTGTTACTCAATCACGCGTAAACTGTTGAGCAGATTTGGATGAAAATGGACACATAGAGTGTTTCTTAAATTAATAAATAGAGTACTTTCTATGCCGATAATATTCTTTGTGATAATAGTTCCATATGAAAGTTAATTTTTACGCGGGCGAAGCCGCGGGCAAAGGATATTATATATATATATATTTAAATGAAATACATTCTCACAAAATGCAATTGATAATTTTTATAGCAATATGTCCTTATAAATATTATAATGGTTTGATACTCAATCATGTGTAAAGCGTTGAACAGATTAGTCTGAAAATTGTCATATGGATAGATAGAGCATTTTCTGGTTACTTTGGATCCCAGTAATCTGCTCCCTTGGGATAATAGTTCAACTTTACTTTTTATACTGGTGACTCCGCAGACAGAAGATAGTATATAAAGACTTTGCCGTGTGGTGATGGCGTAAGAATACAATTCACCACTCCCTATCTAGCCTATGGGTATAATATGCACATAACATGAAAAAAGCTTAATATTTTGACATTACAAACAGACACTCCAATTTTATTTATTGGTATAGATGTCCTTCTGCTTGCTTATCTATATATTAATACATACAAAAAAAATTGTATCCCTTTTTACAAAAATTACGTGGTTGGACAAGTATGAAATTTGGCACAGTTGAAGTATATAATAAGGAGAAGTGCATAAAATTGAAATTTCATATAATAATGGATTAGAAATACATTAAATTCATTAAAAATTGTGTAACAGAAAAATTAATTTAAATGAATTATGGCCGAATTTTGACCACTCGGCGACCACTAGTATTATTAAATATATCATTTGAGCTATACTAAATCTTAATACACTTTTAGGTGTATGCTGTGAAAAAAATGCTGCGAGATGAAAAGAAGGGTTATGATAAGCTGGAAGTTGGCACTGTTGAAGCTTATCAGGGCAAGGAGAAGAGAGTGATTATCATATCCACAGTGCGTGCTAACTGCAATCTGCTTGATCACGATGCTAAGTTCCAGCTGGGTTTCCTTGTTGATGATAAGGTATCGTTCATTTTTATTATAGTAATTGTCCACGCGTAGATTCTTCATAAAAACATTCAATATAAAAATCTGAATAAAAAAACGACTACCATTTTCTCATGGATGTCATTATCAGAACCAAAAGAAGTACCAGCTTTCAAATGAAGAAAGATACATCAAAATCGGTTCAAAAGTTTTGAGGTAATAAACTTGAAAAATAAAATACAGTTGAATTAAGAATCTCTTCATTTTTTGAAGTCGGTTAAGATTCTACTTTCAAAGATTTAACCAAAATATAAGCTATCTGTGTTTAGATTCTTTTAAGCTGTTATAACCAACCAAGAAATAACGAAGCTATTCTCAGGGAATTTCCTCAGTTTTTGATCTTATATTCATTTCATTTGTCAAATACTAATTTATTCAGCGTAAAATATTTTAAGCATCTACAAACTTATGACTTGGTTATAAGAAACTCTCCTTACAATGATTAGAAACTAGAAGTATCATCAGATTATAATTTATGTAAAGGATCCAAAACAATATTTATATAGGCGTAGTAAAATTGTTTCAATAATACAGTAATTGATTTTCTATATGGTACTCTATTGATGGAGACAAAGAATACATTTTTTTTACACAAAGTGTTGTCCTGTGTGGGGTTCGAGCCCGCAGGTCTCTAGGTCGGTATCTTGAGCACTACGCTATCTGTGCAGTAAACTCACCAGTGTTTTTTTTTGCGGGGGTCCTAAAAGATGGCTAAAGGAATGTAATCGGGTAATATAATTGTGAAGAAAAATCGATAACTACTAAGTCGTCTGAGTAGTATTAAACTTACAAAAGTTAATATTATTTCCGTTGTGAAGGAAAAACCACTGACTAAATAGTCGGACGTAATTGGACTAAAAAGAAGAAAAATCTGATTGATGATACTCAAGTTTGAATCTTTTTGCATAATTATATATTTTTTTACTTCTTACTGAAATTAAATTATGCCTTTATTTTCATTAGCGACTTTTAAATTTTACGTAACACGTGATTCAATATAAATTACACATTAAAAGTATAAACACCTAATTCGATTGAAATCATAATTCATTGATGTAAGAATACAATTCACCACTCCCTTCCTTGTTCGTACGTGTCAAGAGATTATAATATGCCTACAATATTGATGAATGAGAAAGAAACCCCCAAATAAAGCCCTGTACCAACCCGTTTAACCAGCGTGGTATAGTAGGTCAATTTCCCTCCTTTTGTGGTGGTGGTTCGAGTCCAGCAGTGGGACGTATATGAGCTGTGATGATGATGAATGTGCCATTTATATTGGCATTGGTGTTATATATAAATTAGCAGACGTTGTTGAAAATAAATGCCAAATTAATGTATCGATTTACAACTTATTTTCCAGCGCTTCAACGTAGCTATAACAAGAGCTAAGGCAAAGGTTATAATCATAGGAAATCCGCTTTGTCTTGAGAAAGATGTGAAATGGCGGGCATACATGCAAAAGTGTCGTGACTTGGGAACATATCACGGATTTGATCCCGAGGAAGATATGCGTGACGAAAATAGCAACAACTTAATGCCTATAATTCAATCAATGTTGGACAAACTGACGCTATTGCCGAATGGCGAGAAATAAAATTTAAGAATGTTTAATTAGGAATGTGATTGCATTTAATTATCATTTATTTTGTCATAAACTATTCCACATATACGACTGAAAAAACGTACGATCCGAATTAACGTTAAACTTTCTGAAATAACGTTATATTGTATCCTCCATAAGTGTACTAAATTCAATTGTATCCGTATTCAAAGTTGTTGCATCTTTCATTATATTTAAAGTAATTCAGGAATAGAATTTGTATGATAATCTGTTTTAGTATCGCATACATATTTAATATGGCGTATTTTAAACATGATCCTATAAAAACGAACATAATTCCAATGCATTTACATTTTTACTGATAAAAAGTAAATCTCTCTGGGTTATGTCAGGTAGTCGGCTATAAAACTTAACCGACCCTGTTTTGTTCTTACAGCTGTGTTAGAGGATAAATACGTAAAAAAAAGAATAAAATATATTATTACATCGTCTCTTTCTATTTTTTTGTTGTGTTATGGTTATTTTTTCGTCACTTTTCGTTCGTAAGAATAAGTTTCAAATCCTTTTCTGCGCGACTACGGCCGGAGGAGGGTTATGCATTTTATTAAATACAAAAAGTATGTATAAAACTTTTACAGATATTATATACACGTACATTGTTTCCTTTAAATCTTTCTTATATAAATATTTCTTTTCACATATTTTATTCATCCTGTCTTAACTTTCTACTTTAACTTTTCTCTAATTACAGACTTAAGTTTTTATAATACTGTCGCCTTCGTAGATTCTTTAATAGTAGATATGGTGTAACCTATTCTCATGCGTAAAATATAGTAATATTCTCTCACTGCCTCTGTTATATATGTTAAAATTTGTGTTTTAGCGCGTTTTCTTTTCCTTCTTGACCTAACTTTGTGATCATGACGTTAAGCTTAAAGATGGCCTTTAAGTTGTAAAATAATATCATAGTTTATTTTTATAAATTTAAATAATAATTTGAATTATTATGACGACAAAATGATAATTTGTAATGTAATCATTTTCCATTATATGAATGTTATACCATTTGTCTTATTAATTGTTAAGCCCTATGACAATGTATGCAATTTACAGCTAAGTGTATTAAATATACAGCATGAATTTTAGAGATAGGCTATTAGGCAGTATATAAAACTAAAAAATCTGGTAATAATGTCGCCATAGCTAAGGCTGCGGTGAGTGGATTGTCCACTATCAGTGCGCTCGGGCAATAAACGCCATTTTAAAATAACTTTATTTAATAAATTAACAATAAACCATTACTTTGTTAAATCGTAATAAACCGCCAACTAATTACCAGGCATGTGTAAAAAAAATAGAATAGCATTACTATTTTAAAAGGTCTTAACCATTTTATGTCAAAAGTAAAGTCTTTTCAGAAATAGCGTTTCAGGTGAAATTCAGGTTTAGAAATGACATATACATAGGTAGGTTTTGATGTGACCATGTTGTTCTATCTCAAGAACTTGTGCTGTATACTTAGAATAATAACGTATAGAAGGTAAGTTTACGCACAAAAAGTGAGTCATTTCAATTGGATAATGGAGCTTACACCGGAACCGTTCCGTAATGTACAAGTCATTGTACTGCACGAACGTACGCAACTCTTAAAAAATAAATAGGTAATTATGACGGTTTGCGCATTCAAATGGTGTTGCAACACATTTGAAAAATATAAAAAGATTATTAACATTACTTTTAAAGGTAATTCGACGATTTATGTTAATAAAAACAAAATTTGATTTCATAATTTGTATAGTGGTGTGCGTGTGTACGTGTGTAATCGTCTGCGCGCCATTAGTATTTTAGATTCAAATTTTGAAAGTTCGAAGTATTGACACTATCCTTCTATACGTTATTATTCTAAGGCTGTATATTATATTGGATATAGCCATAAGGGGTTTTGATTGCATTCAATTCCCAAATGTTCCAATTTTATTAGATTTAGGCAATTTTTTATATGTGTTGTATTAGTTGATATGATCTGACGAGACTATATTGTTTAGAATATAAGACTATACTGATCTAATTCTGTTATATGAGAAATTAAACATATACCTAGATTAGGTGCTTTGGGTACAATTTATTTACTTGTATGACATTCAATACCGCGAATGTTACATTGTTAAAATTTGATACTTTGATTAAATTCTTTCTATATTGGCATTGTTTTTCCATCTGTAGGTTATCATGATATTTTTATGGGGTTAAAATAGTATTTCACTGGTAATTTCAATTAATTGTATTTTTTTAATACTGGTTTCTATACCAGTGTGGCATGTGTGTGAAAGCATATATTATCATATTCGCGGTTTTAAATGTTAAACGAGGATTTATTCTGTATAATATTTTATCTAAATTACTAGAGATAACTTTGATAACTTTCTTTGCAACATGTGGATTGGTTAATATTCCCAATTTCTTTACACAGCATATAGCATGTGAAATATGAGAAAACGTACTAAACGTTTTGTTGTGAAGAGCAGACACCTCTTAATAAAATGTTCTTGTAGCCATTGAATTTACATTTTTATCAACTGTCTGCTGATAAAATAGTATAGAATCAAAGGTATCACTATTAACATTGATATATCTGATTTTCTAGTAATTTAAATAGAATTACGTTTTGCAGTATTTTATGTCTAGACACTGAATGTCGAATTAGTTTGACGTTTATTATTATTGATTTATTAAATGTGTAGTTTGTAGGATTTATTGCATACGAATGGATTCGTATTGACTGATAATCAGATCGCGTTTTCAGTGCTTCATTGAATTGAAACATTCAGGTGTTAATATAATTTTTACATTTATTTTTTACAAATCGTAATATTGTAAACTGGTCTCAAATATATAGACTTTTTTTAAAGTTTTGGTCATGCACAATAATTCATGGATGCTATATAGATTTGAAATTGCATCAAAATCTAAAAAGTTACTCAATATCTCTTAATAAAATATATAATGATATCATGCGTTATATAGGGCTATTTTAATTTAAAACGGTTTTAAGTTAATATAAATTAAAAAACAACTTGCTGTTATTAGTGAGAAGTTAAAAAAATTGTAATTTGAATTCGATACATTCAATGAAAAGCAATACATTCGAAAATAGTTACAATCGATTCAATTAACAATAAAATTTATTAAAATGTAATACTTCTATTCATGGAGTCAAAAAAGGTTAAAAGCAATTTACTCGGCTTCCAAATTAAAATATTGCACTGGAGACGCGGCGTGAAGGCTGTGCATTTATTTCGCTCAATGGTTAAGGTAAAGGACTGATGCGAAATGAATACAGGGATAGAAATTATAAGACCAATGTTGTCATATCTTTATATGATATGTGCTTTTTTATAATTAAGGCAAATATGTCTACACCAAATAGTTATAAGTAATTATCTATGTTTATAAAGTTTAGGGGCTACCGAAATGAATCAAGGAAGAGCATTGGCACCCACTGATACTTTTAGATTCCAATATTGGATATCTGCAAATAGGGTTAAGTTTATCGTTAAGTATCATCTATTATTAGAACCGAAGAATTAAGATGGCCTATATTTTTAATTATGATCATATTTCGACTTTAATTAAATCTTGTGAAATGGAAAGTGTATTTACCTTTAAATTTAAAAAATCGGAGTAGGAAAACCATCTAAATTACGATATTATCTGGTACGAAATAGTATAAAAAGGAACGCTGGTTATGGCTCTAAATTAATAAGAGGTCTTGTAAGTTGATTTCTTATCTTTCAATAACAGTTTATTTTGCTTTTCGTATAAGTTAAGCATATACACTTCAAATGCGGAATTTTAGCACTTTCAACAAACTGAACAAACAAAAATATAATATTATTCTTTTCAATTGGGTTATAGTATATGTTTATTTACGTTGTTGATTTCGTATTCTATTTCAGCTTCCATTTTTGATATAGATTGCCATTAGCAAGTTGACTGATATATAATTCCTAATTGATAGTACATACATTTCGTTGTCTTATTACGTATATTACACTCATTTGCAAAAAAAACGGGCACCTAAGCAATGAACCATTTCAAATGTTAATATTTCTTTGTTTGATAATTATAGGTAGTTTTATCCACACAATTTGCTAAATTAATAAGAAAATAATCGTTTTCATCAGTATTTCATAAAATTTAGATACAATTTATGGGAAATAATGCTAAACCTTGCTAGTAGTGTATATTCGCTAGTAGTGCATATGCTCATGAAGTAAAAATAAAAAAGTTTTTTTGTTTGTTTTTCTTTAATAAAGTAAAAGCAGATAAATGTTTAGTATCGAGTGTGACCCCCTCTAGCTAAAATCACAGCTTGAATTCGTCTGGGCATGCTAGCGAGTATATCCCGGATATTTGCTTGCGGAATACGTTCCCACTCCGCAGTAATCACATTCTTCAGCTCTCTGATGGTCTGCGGAGCCGGGTGTACTGATCTCACACGCCGTTTCAGAACGTCCCAGACATGCTCTATGGGATTGAGGTCGGGACTTCGAGCTGGCCAATCCAAACGACGAATGCCGACCTCTTGCACATACGCATTAACATCGCGGGATCGGTGGGCGCGAGCATTGTCGTCCATAAAAATCGAGTCTTCACCTAGAGCGGCCAATGCGGGTTGTGCATGAGAAATTAGAACTTCCGTTATGTATCGATGCCCAGTCAGTGAGCCGTTTTCAATGAAGACTAACTCTGTACGATCCATTGAATTTATTCCTGCCCAAAACATAACAGAGCCCCCACCATAAGGTGTGATTTCTTCGAAACATGCCTCTGCAAAGCGTTCTCCTTGTCTTCTTAGCACTCGCCGACGTCGATCTTCACCGAACAGAGATATCCTGGCTTCATCAGAGAACAAAACCCTATTCCAATCGTCTTGAGTCCATGATTCACAATTTCTAGCGAACCTAAGCCTGTGAACTCTGTGCTCACGGAGTAATTTGGGGCCGCGGGCCGGGCGGTGACTGCGTATATTGGCAGCGAGAAGCCTCCTCCTGACCGTCCATAGACTAATATGCACATTTCTTACTTCTTGGAGGTTGTTCTTAAGATCCACATACGAAGATTTGCGATTTCTCAATGCGCGACTCACAAGAAAACGATCATCCCGTGGTTGGGTACATGGTTTTCTTCCAGAACCAGGCCTTCTCTCGACGGAACCAGTCTCCTGATATCGCTGCCAGGTCCTTTGGACTGTCGAGCGACTAACATTTAGCCTCCTAGCCACGAAACATTGGCTGCAACCCTCTTCAAGCAGCGCGATAATTTTGGTAGCTTTTACCACTTTATCTACCATTTTTGATACAGCCAAACAGCATTAAATAAAGCTTTGACAGTCAAGGATATGAAATTAATCGATAAAAATTGAATAAAAGTTATGAAAGTCGATGTTAACTTCTGGAACTTCGCGCCAAAAATGTAGGATAAAAAGGGGTTTTCTGTAAAAATGAACATCAAATGAAAAATTGAATTTAGAACGTACTTTTTTAAATACCACAGCATTTTTAAAACCGGCCAGTAACGTGTACAAACGATTGAAACCTTTTTGGTATTGTATCTTTTTAAATATGAATGAAAATCAAAACCGCCCGTTTTTTTTGCAAATGAGTTTATATTAACTCGATAAGGGTTTTGTTAAACGGGTGGAATATTTCGTATAAGCCTAGTGGAAAGAGCTTAACCAACTAAAAACAAAAGAATGGCTTTATGGATAATTTACGATGTTTAATTGATATCGCAATCATATTTCATTTCTATTATATTGCCAGATGGCCAGACATATCGTGCCTTATACATAATACGCAGATTTATCTTCTAAATTTGTGCCATAACAATAAATGTTTAGATTATTGAATAATTAGAATAAAAAAAATATTGTTAAAAGTATTTAAACATTATTGGGTCATTAAAATGTTCATTAGAGTATCAGTTTAAATTTGTTTTGGATTAGTGAAGAGATTCTTCTTAATTAATTTATCGAAAGAACCAAACTGAATGCTGAGTCCTATTTATTTAAGGAAACCGATGTTTAAATACTTGAATTCAATAAATATTAGCCACGAATTCCTTTGACCATTTGGACTTGTTACTACGTGGTTTGACCCATGTATTTTCTTTTCAACTGTGTGATCACCGTTCTATATACTTATCAAGTTTATAGTATGATCATTCAAATGGGCTGTATGCGGTATTATTTTATCTTAATTGCTGCATACTAGTTTTCTAAAGCAATCTTGATTTACTTAACAATGTCGTTTCGTGAAGTTTTAACCAAACCGTATGGAAGTGCATGAGTGGTTCAAACGAAGCTAGTTTGAACATCAAGTTGCTGCAAACACGTGACTCGTGAATTCACAGATCTTCGGTTTCAAAGTCCATTAAAATATCACACGGTGAAAAAACAATGCATGCTATAGAATTTGTCTTTTGTATTTAGTTTATATTCACTTTTTTTGACAATTGTAGTTTTAAGAAATGATTCTATACAATTATTGTTTATTCTCTCTAAGTTTGTTCGTTAATCGTGAGTCTATTTTTGATATCTTATTAAATTTTGTCTTGGTGCTAAAGACATGTGATGTGAGATTCCATATTGAGGATTATTTCAATAAATTTGTATACATTTAAAGTGGTTTTTTTTTCACATTCCAATTGTTGGTAAGGTAAATAAGTAGGGGCAGTTAAACTTACATCAATTTGAAATAATTTCGTCATGTAGTGATTTTCCGTGTGGAGGCGAGAAGAATATGATTTACCACCCCTTTCTTACCCGTGGGTGTCGTAAAAGACGACTAGTGATTATTAATCAGATAACATCGATGTAAAAGAAAGAAAGCTGGAATTGAAACCTTACGCCAACACATCTGACCAGCTTGGTATAGTAGGTGAAATTCTATGCCACCATGGAAGAGGCCCAAACCCAAGAGTGAGACGTATACAGGCGGAGATGACAAAATAGTGATTGCGTAATGATATTATTAGTGGAGCGTAAGTTACAGTTGCCACAGGCGTAGTCCATGTAATAAGAAATTTAGGGTTGGAGCACTTAACCTGTGACCACGACTTAAAAGTACCATAGTCAAGCACAATAATTATGGCAAACACGATAATGCTGTCGTTGCTTTGTGATTTGCTATGGTCAATGCCAATTCTACCGATATGCCCTACTGGTTGCCAACATTAAGCGGAACGTAGCGTCACTTGACTGACTGGAACGAGCGAATATTCAATTTTGAAATTTGAATCATCTGTGTCAATGAACATAAATGAAACAGTACATATACATACATGTCGAATATTAAGCAAATTAACTTTTATATTTATGTTGAAATACATGATTATTAAATCACTGCCGCGCGAGAAGTTGAGGCGAGCGCAGGCATTACGTTGTATTGTTTTTTTTTTTTCAACTACCCACATTAATGAAAATATTTATGGTTGATGATAATGGACAAAGACGCTGATAATAATTACGAATTAAGTGGAAGTGATGTGATAGAAGAAGAAATGTTTAATGGAAGTGAGCAACAATATATACAGTTCAGAAGTGTAATAGCGCGGTGATCGAGACCCGCAGGATTCCAGAAAAAAGAAGCAGTGAGGAAATTATAGAGGAAGAAGATGGATATATTACCGTTTCTAAGAGCAACAAAAAATTAGCCAGAAGAATGCCACGGAAGATTGATGATAATAAAAGCGATGAAATTATTATACAATCACAGTTAAATATTGTTAGTATAACCGGTAAAGAAACAATAATACCAAAACAATTTGGCTTAGCAAAACTATTAACGATGGAAAACATTACTAACGTAAATAAAATCAGATACATAAACGCATATAAAGCGATTTTAGAGTTTGAGGACAGGGAGAACGCAGAAAAACTCATTAAATGTCAAAAATTCTTAGATGTGGGTTTTAGATGCCAATTGGCAGATGAGATTAATCTATCTTACGGCGTTATTAAGCAAATAAATTTGGAAACGGATGAAGAAGAAATTCATATAAGCTTGGAGTGTGAATATGATATTGTCACCGTGAGAAGATTAAAAAGGCTTAAAAGTCCAGGAGAATGGGTAGACAGCGAAACAATACGGTTGTGTTTTAAAAGTTACACTTTGCCCCCCTACGTTTCTATGTATGGGTGTAAATTCAAGGTGTAACCATACATGTTCCCTCTAACACAATGTTCTGGATGTTGGCAATTTGGTCATTTAATAAAGGCATGCCCGACAAAGATAATACGTTGTTCAAAATGCGGAGGTAATCATAGCAACTGTGATATTACCAACTTTAAATGTATAAATTATAAACGATCACACATGGCGTTAAATAAATCATGTCCGGTGTTTATTAAAGAAAAGGAAATCAGGAGAAGCATGTGTGAGAAAAACTGTACGTACGGAAAAGCTTTATCCATATATAGATAAGGACAATATTGTGAAATTATAACTAAAGAGACTGAAGAAATTATAGAGAATAAAAATTATAATATTGGAAAGAACAAGAGATCGTACAGAGATGTTTTATTAGAGAATTCTCCAATACATATATCTGAGAGCAGCAGACAAGATGTAAATGATGACAGTGAACAAAATATTGAAGAATCAACTAGTTCATATATGGTGAAAAATCTTCTAGAAAGCCAAATAAAAGCAAGAATAATATAAATTGGTGTGACTTTTCATAGGATAAAGATGAGTCAGTAAAACATAGAGGCAACCAAATCTTTGAGTCTGCACTAGGATTTGGTTTCACTTCACTAAATAATGGACAATCGACGAGGATTAAATTAGTCAACGGTATAATGCAGATTTCTTCTCCTGATATCACATTTGCTTCTGTGGATATAGTTATCAATTTCGATTGGCATGTGCTCAATGAAAGTCTGAGCAGTGACCACTTATTTGTTAAACTTAAAGTTAAATATGAGATGGAATGTCGTTCATATAGAAAACGTAATTATAAATTGGCTGACTGGGAGATGTATAAACGAAAATAGCATAATTTTGACTCATCGATTGAGAACAGTAATGTTCAAGATATGTATGATTATTTAGAACATCACATAAATAAGGCAGCTGAGGAGAGCATTCCTTTATATAAAATTTGTAATAATCCTAAAAATAATTTTAAGCCGAAAGGATATTGGAGTCCTGATATTTCGAAATTTATAGTTGCTGAGCGTAGGTTAGCGTTGAGAAATTTTAGAAGAAACCCTACACCTGCAAATTTATTGGTAGGAACTAGAAAATAAAATACTAGAGGTAAGGCGAGCCATTCAAAAAGCTAAATCAATATATTATAAGAAATTTTGTGATAGCGTGAATCATAAGGTTTCGGCCTCTGATATGTGGCAACGTTTGAGATGGATGAAGGCTTAGAAAAATACGAAGCCTCGCTTTTCACAAGAGATGGTCAAAGAATTGTTATGTGATCTAGTGCCAGATTATGTTATTGTCATATATATTTTCATCTAGAAATACATTATTAGAATCTAATTTTACGTTGCAAGAAATGAATCACTGCTTAAAGAGCAACACATCTCCAGGTGAAGATAAGATAACATACTCCATGATTTCACATTTACCAAAAGCTGTTAACATATATATCTACTTAAAATTTATAATGCTATATACAATTCTGGTATTTATCCATCCCAATGGCGTGATATAAGAGTTATTCCTATCCCAAAGTTAAATTCTACTTCTGTCAATAAACCAAGACCTTATAATCTCTGATATCGTGTACTTGCAAAATTTTTCATGCTATGTTAGTTAATAGACTTGAGTGGTTTGTAAAAAAAATCAAATTTTATCACCATACGCCACGGGTTTCAGGAGAGGACAATCTAGTCTTGATTGTCTGACACGTTTAGTAACTCAAGTTCAAATAGGCTTTTCAAGAAAACCCCAACCTTAGCCTGTTTTCTCGATATTCAGAATGCATATAATAATAATATATTAATAGAAAAATTATTAGAAATACTGGACTTTTTAGGTGTCGGCAAAAGTTTATCCATATATTTATGGAATTTTTTATCTGAACGACATTTGAGAATTACTAATGAATCTTTAACAGGAAACGATATGATTAGATATGCGCGAAAGGGCTTAGCTCAGGGGGACCCTATATCACCATTGCTGTTTAATATAGCTACATTCAAATTCTGCCAAAATATTGTCGATGTGTGTATATGCCAATAGGCCGATGATTTCGTTTTATACACAACTTATAACAATGTTATACAGCGTAGATATATAATACAAAATGCTCTAGATGTTTTCGTTACTTTATTAGTTGAATTAGGATTAGACCTATCAATTAATAAATCAAAATATTGTTTATTTAGTAGAGGATTTAGGCGACAAGAAATTCAACTTGTGGTCGATAATTGTGAACTTGATTCAGTAGATAATTATAAGTATTTGGGTGTTTGGTTAGATAGAGGATTGCGATGGTCTAAACACATCAATGAGCTTGTAGTAAGAGTACAAAAACTCATAAATTTAATTAAAATTCTCACGAGTGCTTCTTGGGGAGTACATCAAATTCATTTGCGTAGACAAATATTGCATTAATAAGAAGCAGGCTGGATTACGGTTGTTTCCTATATGACAATAGTGCTCACTCAAATATATACAAGTTAATTAAGATTCAGAATCAGGATTTAAGAGCAATAGGTGGGTTCGTTAGAAGTACACCGATTCATGTGATGGAATGTGAGCTCTGTGTTCCTCCCCTGCATCTAAGAAGAAGATGGTTAGGTATTAAGTATTTGTTAAAATGATCTTTGCTGTCCGATAATATTACTATAAGGCTGTTGTCAGAACTTAGCACTCTTTAGCACATTAGATATTGGTCAAGCAAAAAACTCCCCTTCTGGTTAATGTTCTCTAAGAAATTAAGCTTGAGAAGGTTACTTCTTCTTCAATTTTGGTAATATTTTCATTATATATATGGTTAACAGACATTAATATAGAAAATGTTATAAAAACTAATTTAGAAGCAATTATACGAGCCAAAAAACATATGATTTTAACACAATCAAAGCAGAATCTGTGAAGGAACTCCGGGAATATTATAGAGGATATTATACTATCTATACTGATGGGTCTAAGAGTGGTAATGGTGGTGGTGCTGCGTACTATGATCCTCGGCAATCATCAGCTGTTAAATTATTCTTATAATAATTGTTTTAAAATAATTAGATCAATATGTATCCAGTGGCGTAGCGTGTTTCACTGTCGCCCGGGAAGGGGTTATAATTTGCCGCCCTTTTGACATCGTAAAAATAATAATTGTTGGTGTTGGTAAGAAAAAACGTAACGAAATGAAAGAATTTAGTGAAAAATATTTATTTCAAAACCATGTACATGTGAAAGTAACACGACTGTGTTAAAACATTAATAATTTACACTATAAAAATAATGTTTAATAAAGTCTAAACAGTCTAAAATTATAGTTTTCGCGACTTACGCGCAGCGAAATCATTTATTCGGTTCTCGGACCCACCCTGTGGGACATCGATTACGATTGGGCGTTGGAGGGGGAGCCTCCCGCCCGGGTTGGGCGTGATTTGGTACGCCGACGACACGCTCGTCACAGCTTGCGGTGGGACGCTAGAGGAGGCAGCAAGCCTGGCGACTTTAGGCACCAAAGAGATCGTCAGGCGGATCAGGGCGCTGCGGTTGAGGGTAGCCCTGGACAAGATGGAGGCCGTCTTGTTCCATAGGCCCCGCATGGGCCCTCCCATTGACGTCTCGATCACTGTCAATTCGGTTGATATCAGCATCCGGGCCCATATGAAGTATTTGGGCCTGGTGCTCGACGGGCATTGATGGTTACGGGAGCATTTCCGCAGGCTAGCTCCACGGCTCATTGGCGCGGCGTCCGCCCTATCGTGGCATATGCCGAGCGTGGGCGGACCGGTATGGCGCACCGGTGTGGGCGGGGTCCCTGATCGTCCGACTCAGGGCTCTGCTGTGGCGATCACAGAGGGCCATGGCAGTCAGGGCCATACGCGGATACCGCACGGTGTCGAGGCAGCGTGCCTGTTGGCCGGGACTCCCCCGTGGGACCTGGAGGCGGAAATGCTCGCCGGTTTGTATCGGCGGGTGTCGGGGGTGCGAGCGGAGGGCGGTGTGGTCTCTTTGAGGGAGCCCAGCGCCTGGCGCGTCGATGCCCACTGAGACGTCATTACCCGTTGGGCAGTCCGGCTGCAGAGGCCTCGGTTCGGTGTGCAGACCGTGGAGGCCTTCCGACCGATGCTGATGCAATGCTCTGTGCAATTTCAAAAGCGCTATCTTATTTACAAAATATTGCAACTAGAAAAGCATTAATATGTGTAGACAGTAAAAGTGCTTTACTACATATAGCTCGGTGCGCTTCTGGCTCCAAAAATGCACCGATAGCTTATGTAATTCTGGCTAAAATGCAAAATATGGTTCAAAGTGGCGTTACTCTGAAATTGCAATGGATATCATCACATATAGGCATAAAAGGAAATGAGGAGGCCGAACGGTTGTCAAAATAGGGAAGAATTAGAGGCAAATTGGATATTGGAACGAATTATGTGGAAGTCTTACCTAAATATAAAAATAAATGCTACGAGCTTTGGAAAGAGTATTTTAACCATCAATCTAAAGAGAAAGGGATTTGGTATAGGACAATTGTATCGGAGCCTCCTCATATTCCAAGGTTCATGAACACCAAGCTCAACAGAAAACATGCTGTGATTGCACACAGACTGAGATCTGGAAACATGCTCCTCAATAAGTTTGGGTTTCTTATGAAAAAGACGAGTTCACCAAATTGTGATGTGTGTGGAATTATTGAAGATGTCACTCACTTATTGTCGGAGTGCTCTAGGTTTCAGTCAACTAGAGAGGATTTATTTAAAAAGCTCAACATAAACATATGTGATATAGGTATGTTTCACCATATATTGTCGGCACCTAATTCTGAAGCAGCTTATAATTTATTTAAGTTTGTAATGTTACGCTTTAATTAATATTTAACTTTGTGAGGTACGATGGGACTGGCATGTACATTTGTATAAAAGTCCCTAATAATAAATAACGAGAAAAAAAGATTATTAAATATTATAATTAAAATCGGAACTAATAAACTTAAAATGCTTAGAATAATAACATATAGAAGGTAAGTTCACGCTCAAAAAGTGAGGCATTTCAATTGGAGCCTAATGGAGCTTACGCCAGAACCGTTCCGTAATGTACAAGTCATTGTACTGCACGTACGTACGCAACTCTTAAAAAATAAATAGGTAATTATGACGACTTGTGCATTCAAATGGTGTCATAACACATTTGAAAAACTTAAAAAGGTTTTTAACGTTACTTTTAAAAGTATTTCGACGTTTTATGTTAATAAAAACAAAATTTGATTTCAGAATTTGTATAGTGGTTTCCGTGTGTACGTGTGTAATCGTCTGCCTGCCATTAGTATTTCTAGATTCAAATTTTTAAAGTTCGAAGTACTGACACTATCCTTCTATACGTTATTATTCTAAGCTTAAAATGATTCATTCGAATAGAACATTCAAATCGTAGGTATTTGAATGAATAATTCTCCTTCTTCTTATTTAATGGCAATGAGCTACAATTATATGAGCTATTGGTGCCAGTGTCGAGTTATTATATTGATTATTATTCACGTCTTTAGTCTTAGTCTTTCAGTCAGTCGTTAGCATGACTTGGTGCTGAAATCCAAGTCATGCCTTCTCTGGACATTTTGGCAGAATGACAAAATGCACGTAATTCACTATTATATCATATTCACTACATTTCAGATTTTTATCTGCATTATACTACATAAAATAGCAGCAAAATTATTCAATATAACACTTTAAAACACTAAAATAATGAAAAGAATATAAAAGCGCTACATGACATTTTGAAGTTCGCGTCAAAAGTCGAATGAATAATTCGCTTGTGTCAGTAACTGACAGGGCTGTCAGACCAGTGAAAATGACATTACATTTACTCCGACGTTTAGTTAACTCTAGTTGTGTTTAGTGAAAGGGTGTGATTAACATTTCGTGTTTTTGTTTATGAAGGTTATACGAAAAATAGAAAACGTTTATAAAATCTGATATTATTTTTTATATTACTGGAAATTAAATTTTGTCAGTTATGAAATCGTAACCAAATAGATACTATGCATTGAGAGTTTAGTGATGTTTTAGTTTTCGGCTAATATTTGCATTATATATTTATGAAAATGAGCGAGCATGTGAATTTCGTTGATATTTTGGAGCCGAGGAGAACCCAATCTGGCATATTTAGTTTCATGACTCGGAACTGGCATCCACAAAGGACCCAGACTATGGACAGATATTGCTCTCCTCAAGATCTCAAAGATATTGTCGCTAATTCTACTTATTTAGATGCTATTATAGAAGCAGTAAGTGTGTAAATGCTATACATTATAAAGAAACATTAAACTAACTGCTAAATATAAATGTACTAACACAAAACTAAAATACAGTAACAGGTTTTTGTAATTACTTTAATTGCATTTGAATTATTAAATTTGAATTGTCGTTTATTAACACGACATTTTGGTTATTATTTGGTTATTACCAGCACATGGCTTTTACAAAAGTGCAACCAAAAGAACTAATATGAAAAGAAAAATAAATCCTATGCCTAATTGTCAAGTGTAGTCCTTTCTGGGCCTTTATCTTTTTTGATTTATAGAAGCCACATTTGTGATGATTAGTAGTGTTTCAACTGGCTAAGGCATTTGACAGCTGTTTTTGTGACTTGATTGACCCATCTTTTTCTTTTTTTTACCCATCTATGATGAGAGAAGTCTTATTTTTATAAATCAAATTAAATGGTAGTCAGCCATTCTGAACTGAAACATTCTTTTAATACTTACCACCAAAACAGGAAAATAATATTTTAGTATTTTCTAAATTTATCTAATAAAAAAGAACATTATTATGTGCCAGAAACACAGCTTAAATTGCCTTTATTAATATATATATATATATATATATATATTATAAACAAGGAGCTTTTACTGTATTACACATAACTCTTAAATTTTAAAAAGTATATTACAAGTTTATTAAAAGAATAGCTATAATAATATTATAATATTTTTGTGAGGAAACTATTTTATTAAATTAATAAATTAGTGGAAAATTGTGGATTATTTTTGCTTTATTCAAATTTGAATAATTATATTGTGCTAATGTCTGAAAAATAAATTTATAAATATATTCAATGCATGAAATATAAAAATAATACTTATTATTTAGTTTAATGCTTTCCTTAACATTTGTTATTGTAATAAGGTTCAAGTTTCATTCAAAAAATTAATGAGATGAAGCACAACAGTGGAAAAAGTTTACACAAAAGTATTTTTACACATAGTTTTTAGTACTTTTTGATTCATGTTTTAACCCATGGTCAGCAATAAGGTAGACCATATAGATGGTTTTTTTGTAATTCATATTGTTCGGGATTAAATAACATAATTCTATTAAATATGTTATATGTATACATATATTTTTTTATATAAATTTTAGTATTTAGTTTTTATTATAAATTTTAGTATTTAATTTATTTTAAGGTTTGTGGCATATTACTAACTGAAGTTCTAATAGATATTTAAAATTATGAAAAAATCTTCTGACTGTTTTTGTAGAGAGGCTAATTTTTATATTTAACTTCTTAAATATTATAATGGATTTTGAAATTTGTCTTGTAGGAATGTTCACGGACTGGAGAGAATAAAGCAAAATTACACAAAGAAGTTTATAATTATTTAGAAGAAATGGGTCTCGATAAAAAGATACATGTTATAAGATGGATGGGAGTGGTATTTCTAAAAATTTCATTTATGATGAAAATTAAAATGTTTGTCAATGAAGCAGCAGTATTGAATGTAAGTGTTTTATCAAGTAATCATTTCATATTCAAAATTTTGTTTGGCAATGTGGAAAGGAAATATGCCATTGTTCTTATTATCAGTTTTTAATGTTACATTTATTTTTCCTTACCAATATTTTTGATGACACATTGTAAATAAAACTATTTTGGTGGTATGGTGAACATAAAAATTTAAAAGTAAGCTTCACATGCTCATCACCAGGAGAAACTAACTGTACTAGATAATTTCATTTTATGCCGAAAATGCCTTAAATTATTTTGGAAAGGAGCTGATACTCTTCACAACTGGATCAATTTTTACCAAACAGAGCTAAAAGCCACAAGGGCACTTGTTTTTACATACAAAAAACTCGCATCGAAATTAGTCTAACCTTTTTTGGGGCTGCAAGGCAACATTATTTGATATTGTTATTAAACTATTTCATACATATACTTAATTTGTTTATGCGCAGAGAGTATTTACTTGTTAAATTTGAAAATCAACTGGCTTGATGATATCAGCTCGGCTTTTCACAGTTGCATTTCTATATAACGGATTCAATAAATATTTGTGAATATTTTTTTAATACACTATTTGTTAAACACATTAAAAAAAATGGAACTTTACAGAAGTAGTCTTATAGTTTGGTTTGTCCTTATTTCAAAGTTTTGTTACATGTATGGGTATAGCTGAAGATAACAATGGGCAAGAATCCAGTCCTATTCCTGCCTACACATAGAAGTTATGCAGACTTTTGCCTGATGACATATTTATGCTATCATTATGATATAGACTTTCCTGCTGTTGCAGCTGGCATGGGTGAGTCAATTCTCATTTCACTGAACTTCTGTATAAAAATTACAACATCCTGCACTAAAGAAATAATCGTTTTATTGCGGGGAACTCTACAAAATACAATTTTACTGACACAAATTAACCCCAGTCTCAGAACAACAATTTGTGGATCACACAAAATATTGTCCTGTATTGGATTCAAACTCGTGATACTTGATAGGTTGGTATCTTATCTACTAGCCAAGGTCGCGGGTGACTGGAACGGTGAATAGCCCGTAGAAACGCTAACCACGCGAGGGCGAAGCGTCGATACCCGAGAGGGTATCCCGCCGGGCTGGCCCGAATGTTAAGGAACTCGGTACCAAGGGTCGGCCCAATGGCGAAGGAGAGGGAATACGGTGAGTGGGCAGAGAGGTTAACCACGTGAGGGCGACCCTCCGGGAGGGGTGTCGAGGAGCGACGATACCCAAAACGACGGTCATGAACGTTAAGGAACTTGGTACCTATCAGTGGTCGCCCTAATGGCGAAGGGGTGAGAATACGGTGGGGCATTGGGCCGTTCGCTGCCAAAAGGCCGTCATTGCGGCAAAAAGAAAAAACAATTGGTTCCAATACCGGGTCCAATTGTGAATCCAAACCGGAAACGTCGGACAATCAAAAGTCAAATACAAACGCGATAAAAGCCGTAAATTAGTTTTATTTACAATAGTATATTTTATATAATAGGTAATGATAACGACAACCTGTTCTGATCAATAATCTTTAAAAAAAATGGCTGCGAGGGAAACGAAAACGATAGCAAAAATGTCCGCAAAGTAATGCGTCATTAACGCGGCGAACTGTCAATAGAGGAATGCGCTATAATTAAAAATAAATGTGTCATAACTATTCGACCATATTTTTTTTACGTCATAACGGGATATTTGAGTAACTATTCCTTTTTTTGTGTCAGTACAGAACACTTTTAGAAGGTGACAAAAAGAAATTAAAAGCTAAATAAAAATGAAAAAATTAGTGAGTAAATGCATGTGTGTGTATATAAATTACAACTGTGTTTTCCTAATTCATATAATTTTAAGAGACATTAAAAAAGAGCTTTTTATGCCTCCTCTACACTACTCGCGAAGTTGAACGAAGTTAGACGAATACGATAGTGTTGAGAGGCACTTCGGTTTACCTCGTCAAACTTTACTTCGCCTCGGGCGACTTCCATTTAGGGTCCGTTCACACAGACCGGCTCGGAAAGGAGAGCAGATTTTTATCACGTTGAAAACAGAGTTGAGTAATTGTAGTAAGGTTTATTTTTGCATGTGCACTTCTTTTGTCATTAAGAATCTTTGTACGCGCTTCGTGTGAAACAATAAGAGGAGCCGACCGGCTCCGATTGCGTAATCTTCCTCGCTCGCGCAGCCGATCGGCTCCGAATGCGTGCTCTTTTTCGCTCGCGCAGCCGATTGGCTCCGATTGTGTGCGCGCCGCGCCGACTGCCATTTTGATAGCAACATTTGAACGGAATCTTGCGCTTTCGTTTGTTTTGTTCTGCTTCAAGCAATTTTGCTAATAAATATATTTTTTCATCGGAGCTATCTAAATCCATGTTTCGAAAAGCACACGTTAACACACCGAAAACAAAACTTGGACTGCACGGAATACTGGTACTGCCTTTGTAGTGTATCCACCCGGCTACGAACGCATCCGACCGGCTTCGAGCGCATCCGACCGGCTCCGAGCGCATCCGACCGGCTCCGAGCGCATCCGACCGGCTCCGAGCGCATCCGACAGCCTCCGAGCTCATCCTCTTCCAGCCGTTCTATGTGAAATAGTTGGCGGCTCCGCTCCGGCCGATTCCAAGCGTATACGATCCGGTCTGTCTGAAAAGAAAAGAGCGGGCCGATGCTCTCCGAGCTGATCTGTGTGAGCGGACCCTTATCGTCGGTTTTAGCGCCCGAGTCAAAGGGCCCGAGGTTGCACGAAGTGCGTTCACGAAGAACCTCTCTACACTACTCGGCCGACTTCAGTAGTTCAGTACTCATTCAAACGTCGTGTGTGCTGTTGTTCTGCCAGCGTGTGATTTAGGTTATAATTAGTGCACGCAGTGGTCACAGGAGCAAATTATGTTGTTTGTTGATAAATATGCGTGCACATTGCTACAGCAGTTTCTACTTCAGCGTCCATTACAAACGTGCGCAGGCTATCGGCACCACAGAGCGAATGAGCTCAATGCGAAGTTGAACGAGAGTGTAGTGTCGCACTTTGGACTTCAGCCGAAGTTTCCAGAGTACTTCGCCGAGGAACTTTGCAAGTAGTGTAGAGGTGACATTATAATACAGGAGTAGGCACATGACTAGAAATTGGAAAATATTTAGGATACAAATACATATATGTATTCAAGTTCCCTGTTGAAAAATATTCTACAGCAAATTGTCTACTGCTATTTTCTCCTCTCTCGAAAATTCTTACTATTTCTCGCGTCACAACATTTCATCGGGTCAATGACGGTAATAATATTTGTACTTGGGCGCTCATAAAACAAAGGTTAGGACTAGTGTTGCCCAAATGCAAGACCAAGACGAGACTTGGACCAGTCTTGGTCTTGGTCTTGCAACAGCGCACCTGGTCTCGTCTTGGTCTTGGTATTGCACACTCGAGTCTTGGTCTTGGTATTGCAGCAAGAGTCTCGCAAAGTCTTGCAAGTCTCGCAGTTGGAATAACGTAACAGTCATTTATCATAGCAATGAAAAATCGAACTAAATTATTCAAATATCATCCTATCCTACCTATCCATCTGCTAGCCTATAGTCCACTATTGAAAATAACCCTTACCACTGGGGAAAATTACTCTCCTATTCCCCTGGTGTTACATTAGACAGAGTTACTGCTCCTATGATAAAGGAAGGAATTTCAACCCTGTTATCTTAAGACGTCACCACACGGGGCAGTTGATATAATAAATTTTATGTCATTTAACATTCCCCCTTTCCAACAAAAAAGATTTTCTCAATTTGATTGGCAAGCGACGGAGTTATTTGACCACTGACGACAAGTCACCCTGGTGGTCAGCCCAACAACGAGGCGACGTGGGTATGGGTGGGCTATGGGCCCACTTAGAAGTCGGTTAAAACGAGTTATGATAGCAAAAATGGTTATTTATCATAATCATCTATATCTTTTTTTTTCAATGCATATATTATATATGTAATTTAAAATACAAGGAAGAATTTTAACTTAAAGAATAGTTTTTAGGATATAGAACGCCATCTTTTAAATATATAGTTAATACTTTACTTTATTGAACTATATTCTTAACTTTTCGTTAATTTTAAGGTCCCTTCGATATAGGTTTTTACAAAAATCATTGGATGGCGCTATTGTAGATATTAAGTCAAAAGTAATATAATGAATGCTGTAATCATGGATTTGAGCAGTTGAGCTT
The DNA here is from genome assembly GCA_032191425.1 of Lymantria dispar. Lineage (NCBI taxonomy): Eukaryota > Metazoa > Arthropoda > Insecta > Lepidoptera > Erebidae > Lymantria > Lymantria dispar. Next base: position 17,483,200 of record CM063459.1, read on the forward strand.
CCAAATCAACTCTTCCAATAAAATATTTATCTTATTATAGGTTGCGCAAGTCAATTGGCAAACACACTATGAAAATTTTACTGATGAGACTAGAAAGTTAAACGTAATGTGATTGAGAATAATACAAGTTTAGTTATATGTTGTGCCAAAAACTGAATTTAGATCATTCGATTTTTGTTTATATTTTCTATATAAAAAAAAAATTGTATTCCAAAATATGTAGATTGTACCGCTACCTAATATTTTTAGGTAGGTACTTATGCCGTATTGCTATTGATTACGGTTTTACTTTTGTTGTTGTATTAGTACAATTTACTAGCTAGCACTATTATAAAAAACCTCTCGAGAATATTGGAGAGACAGTAGTAAGAAAGTAAATCTTAGCAAAATGTACTAAATTCTTTATTAAGTTTTTTACCAATGAAACCTCTACCTACTTAATATTTTATCACAATAAATTGTATTTTTACATCAATGTCGCTATGATACCTAGTAAATTATTTTGCACAGTATAACAAGTCTAATAGCTAATAGTTGAATATTTTTTAAATAGGCAAGACGGTATGAAAAACTGTAGCAGGGGTGGGGGGCAGGGGCACCGATGGCACGGTGATAGCATCAGTCGCACCCATTATTTTTGGGATGACTCCTACAATATATAATACAAACTAACAAATGATATAGCTAAACTTTCGTCAAGTATTACTCTAGCTATTGGTAAAAATCTCATAGAATCTTTCTGTAGGAATAGGTATGCGTCATAACACTTTGCTAACTAGCGTGCCCAACATGGTACATGGACCTAATATTGCTGGATGCTCGACAGCGTCAGGAATTAGGACGCGGTCGCAGCCTTCTGCGTGGAAGGAGGCGGCGGAGCGCGTGCGCGAGGAACGTCTCCTCGGCTACGCGAACCGCCACCGGCGACTGGGGCGGCGCAGGCGCGAGTATCTGCGCCTGATGCCGCCCTAGCCGAGGCCACGGGTGCAACCGTATATCAACCGTATATGTATAAGTTGAAATGGTGATTTGAAATAAATGCAACACTGCGAGACTCTTGCAGGCTCAGTCTTGGTCTTGCTCAAGTCTTGCAGGGTCAGTCTTGGTCTTGGTCTTGCAAAAATTAAGCGGTCTTGGTCTCGGTGTCGCATTTCTCGCAAGACCACGACCAAGACCGCAAGACCAAGACTTTTTTGGGCAACACTAGTTAGGACAACTGCACAGACGACGTAGTGATTGAGATACCGACACCTACTGTGCCAATTGGTCGGGTTAGTGGATTCGAATCTCACTCAGGATAGTACTTTATGCGACACCCAAATGTATGTATCTAAAGTCGTCCACAATACTATGATTATTTCTGTAGTACAGGGTGTTGTGTATAGCACAAAGTGGTCAAAGAACTATGTCGTTCAAACGACGGAGAAAATGTGCATGGTGATATGTGGGCCTCTTTATGATATTGCTGTCAAATAAAATTGACAATAATCTAAAATTTTTCACAAAATAAACCCCGACTTCAATAACACTTATATGGTTTTCTTATGGATGCTATCTTCAGAACTGGACCAAATTAAAATGGGACCACGCAGAAGCCAGCCATCAAATAAAAAAAGAATCGTCAAAATCGCCTCACCCAGTCGAAAGTTCTGAGGTAACAAACATAAAAAGAAAATACAATTGAATTGAAGAGGAGAACCGCCTCCTCTTTTGAAGTCTCTTAAATAAAAACCGCCTAAGTGCGAGTCGGAGTCGCGAACTAAGGGTTCCGTACCACTATTTATAAAATATAAAGGAGACAACAAATTTTTGTAAGGGAGCCCCCCTTAAATATTTATTTTATTTTGTTTTTAGTATTTGTTGTTATTATAGCGGCAACAGAAATACATAATGTGTAAAATTTTCAACTATCTAGCTATCGCGGTGCTTGAGATACAGCCCGGTGACAGATAGACGGATGGACAGACAGCGAAGTCTTAGTAATAGGGTCCCGTATTTACCCTTTGGATACGGAACCCTAAAAATGATCTAACGTTAGTTATATTTGCAGATTTCTATTCAATGGCGATCATTGGTCGGCGCATGCGTGAGACATGTGCATTTTATATTCGTCGCACACTCGTCGGTGATCCATTGTACGCGGCAACACTTAAGCAATATGTTCGTACTGTTATTGCTAAACATTCAGCACCCATTGAGTTCTTTCTTGAAGGAACAAGAAGTAGAAGCAATAAGAGTATACCGCCTAAATATGGTAAGTCTATTTGATGAATGTCCAGCTCCTTATTGTGTGGGTGACTGGACCGGGGAGTTTACCCATCACCCGCCGAGAGGCCGACCGCGGGACGAATACCAACGTCCCCAAACAGAGGGGGGACGTCAGTCAAGGAGAGGGTACTCTTCAAGGGGTATTCCGTCGGGCCGACCACTGACGACAAGTCACCCCGCTCCGGTGGTCGGCCCAACGACGAATGTGACGTGTCACGGGTGGGTTACAGGGCCGCGCGCCGCCCCTCTGTCGCCCCGGACGGAGCCGGGCGACGGGTGCGCTGACCGTAGCCCACCCCCAAAAAAAAAGCTCTTTATTGTGTAAGCAATAAATTTAAAATTGTCGATGATCGAGCGCTTTAAATAACCACGTTATTTGTATTATGGCAATATATATATATTTTTTATTTATATCCATTAATATATCCTTTCGACGTCCACCGTGACCGTACCATACTTGGTAAGGAGATCGGCAATCGCAATTGATGTCAAATTTACCAGAAAATGTATGGTGCCGTTGCTATCGTTGGCTACGCGCGGCTCCCGCGTACCTCGGCAACAGCGCCATACATTTTTTTACTTTGACTATTGTCTCATCGGCCGCGCGCGACAGTCGTAAGCGATCGATGAACCTTAAGCAATAAACAAAAATGGTGCTATTTGGCAGATTAGATAAATTCCATAAGTCATGGTGACGAAATAAGAATACACTTCACCACCCACCCTATCTTCCGATTGTGATTGCGCGCGGCCGCGATTGGCTGCGATGCACAGAAATCAACCTTTACACTCACTCTCTCTTTGTTCACAGCAACAGAGCAGAGTTCCTTATTAGCTATGATAAAATTCTGATGATTCATATAATATTTTAGGTATGTTGTCCATGAGCTTGGTGCCATTATTCGCTCACGAAGTGACGGATATAACTATAGTCCCCGTGAACATCAGCTATGACCGGCTGATGGAGCAATCGCTCTTCGCCTATGAACACTTAGGAGTACCCAAACCTAAGGAATCAACTGGGGTGAGTAGTTGAAATTGAATAAATTATTTCGTTAGTCAATCATTCATCATCATTTCAGCTCATATACGTTTCACTACTGGGCTCGAGCCTCCTCTACAATATGAGGGAATTATACCTACTATACCACGCTGGTCAAACATATTGGTATAAAGTTTACTTTCGAGTTTTCCTTCTCTTGCATAGATGTTTGCACTATATCCCATATTCGTCTTTTACTACACCCACGGGCAGGATAGGGAGTGGTGAATTGTATTCTTTCTCCGTCACCACACGGAGTGAATCATTATATAATTTTATTCGTTTATTTAATAGCTTAGTTTTTTATGTAGTGACTCGTCTTAGGTGTCAAGACTTCGACCACTATGTATAATTAATCAATCACATTTTTCGTTATCTTAACAGTTATCATGACAACCGCGACTATGCAGAAAGCTTGTCAGCTGTTGTTATTATGTGTTACTATGTTCTTATATTTAAAGAAGCTGCATTTTTTTTCTTGCCGATCATGGCAATAGAGCAAGCAGCACACCTGATGATAAGTGTTACTGTCGTACGTGGACCTTTACAATACCAGGGCCACGGCCAGGCCGTTGCCTACAGTGAAGAAAATGCTCTTAAACCTCGTTTAAAGAAAGACATGTCATAGCGCTCGGGAGTCACAGCAGTAGATAGTTCATTCCAGAGCTTTGCACATACGTGGGAGAAAAGATCGCTGGAAACGTACATCTGAAGACCATAACGTATCCAGTTGAAATAAATGAACCCTGCTACGTATATAACCTTTCTCGAAAAACAGACAGACGGGTATGATAGAACACCTAACATTTTTAACATCCTACTAATAGTTTCTGAGATCATCTCTTTGAAACAAACAGTTTAGTTTTGTAATACCAAGATACATACAATGTAATTAAATAGATATTCTTTAGATCAGCTGAAATAGATAATGGTAATAAAATGATTTATTTATAGAAGAACTTTAGGACGATAACATATTTTCAACAATGTTCTTTAGACCTATTTAACGATATAATCAATACTTTGTAATAGATATGATATGACACCGATATTCCGTAAATGGAATATGGATGAGTCACAGATAAATGCAATAAAGTATTTTAATTGCACACCGGAAAAGTATTTTCGTCATAATCGCAATTGCTTCATGTAGAATACAATGTCTCATCACCCCTTATTGCCGTTAAGAAGTTGTAAAAATCGATTGAGACTTGAGTTTACCAAAGGATTGGGCTACAGTACTCTCATAGGAAGTTTTTGATACAAAACTGTCCGTCTCTTCTTCGGGACTTTCAGAATAATATGCCGAAGGACTTGTATTTTGCCCATACTTGTATTTTAGCCTTCTTAGGGACCCTCAATTGTAAAAACCGATTGAGGGTTTACCCGAATAATAAGCTGCAGCACTTTCATGGGAAACTTGAAACCAATTTGTCTCTTCGGGATTTTCAGAAAAATCTGGCGAAGATACAATAAGTACACTTGTCCAAGCCTGTGTTGCAGTTTTCCTGGGGACGCTCAGGAAAATTGCCCAAACCTGTATCGAAGTTCGAGAGTCGTACTTATGTCATTACCAAAAATCCAATTTTCTAGTTTTGATTCGTAGTTAGATATTCTGTCATTTAAAAACTATATTTTGTATATTTAATTCGTCGGTCAGCCATTGGTGAAGTCGAAGAAATATCTACAAGCATTTCAAATAAACTATCTGAGATTACAGATTGATCGCTATCCTCGATTCATAAATAAATAACGTAACTATTGCTTGCGATTTACAGTCATGCATAACCATCATCGATTCTTAACTGAGAACGTATAAGCATTCTGTGTGGTGACGGAGTAAGAATACAATTCTTGCCCTATCTTGCCGTGGATGTCGTATAAGAGAACTAAAGAATATAATATTCACATAAAATTTTTGCTAGAGAAGGAAAAGCAACATGTCTGACCAGCATAGTATAGTAGGTCAATTTCCCTCCTAATGGGGAGGTGGCTCAAGCCTAGCAGTGGGACATGTACGAGCTGAGACGACGATAAGCATCTCTTTGATTGCTTGTCCAAATTAAATAAAAACAGAAATTGCATTTAAAAATCTTTAACGATGGAATTGTGCGTATTTGAAAAGATTTGGTTGAAAATATTTAATTTCACACAATGCGCATAATAATTTAAGTAAACAGAATTTTGTCTGATGATTGTCAATTTCATCGTATTATATCTAAAAGACTATTATCATCTCCTTGTTAAGGCCGCAATCGATTTATTTAGCACTAGTAACAGCGTTTTAAATCTCTGATATCTTCTAAAATATTACGATACGCGACTGCAGCCCGTTAGGTCTCGGGTTCCATTCCCGTACAAAACTTTATAGGGCATTTCTTGAGAGGTAAAATAGCCTAAGTTATTCCTTACACTTACCTAATGCTGCTGTCTCATGCTGTAACTAAAAAAATAGTGTAGTATGGTTTTACGAAACCACGATGCATGTTTTTTCGGAACGTAGGTATTTAACTGAAAATTTTCGGAAATATATCCGATTTAGGGCATCGCGTTATTAATCTAAATGTAATAACTGAAAAAAAAGTATTTTTTTAGTTTAATTTATTCATTTTATGTATGTATTTTATAATGTAACTGTCTGTTGTAATTGTAAAAAATATGTTTAAGGTGTTATATAGGTACTGTATTGGGTTTATTTCTTTAGTGAATAATTTAATAAAGATTGATTATCGATTTACGTATATCGACTGTCCCATCTCTTTTTTATTTTCAGTCCAGTATGACCTGGTACGTGCGTAAGCGTCATTTTTTCTATGGCGGTACATTTTAGGCAAGAATATTAATATATTTATAATATATTGCACTTCAGTTGCAATAAAACTGGCACGAAAAGAATGAAAATATATGCGATACAAAATAAAATTGTAAACATGTCGCTCGTTCAAATTTATATCGTCGGTTTCGTTGACATCTGTCACAGAGATCAAGCTATATTTTATGGACTATAGGCATAGATTTTAATGCAGTTTTTTGACGTGATTACGTTTTATAAATCGATGAACGCCGGCTGCACACACGAAAAAGCCCGACTCATTGTCACGTTCGGACTGAAACGAGCTGCGTTCGGCTTGTAAAGCATCTATCTATATTTCAATTTAAAAAAAAATGACTTAACGAGTGTAAATAAATGTTAATTTATCAATAAATATTGTAATTTTCAATTGACTTCTTTGTATTATGCAACGAAGGAGTCAATTGAAAATTACATTTTGAACCATAATAATGATAATTCAGTGATAATAATTTATTTTATAATGGTATGCAAATATTCATAAGACATTTTCTTATGACGTTTTCATGTAAAATTATGTCCGTGCGCAACCGGTCCATAAACCAGCCTTACAGGCAACCAATTTTTTTTCAATAACATGCGGAAGGTACATCCTTACTTTCTTACTTAATATTATAAATGGGAAACTAAGTTTGTTTGTTACGCTTTCACGCTTATACCACGGACGGAACCGATTTCAAAAAGTCTTTCCCCAATGGAAAGCTATAATATCAGGGGGTAACATAGGCTATATTTTATCTCGGTATTCCAACGGGAACCCGAACTATATACGCGAGTAAGGCGACTGAAACTGAAGCGAATGCTGGTTGCTCCCGCTCATGGACTTTTGCAAGGCCGCTGCCTATCGTGAAGAAAGTGAAGGGAGTGTGAATGCGCGCAATAAGGATCGGTGGTACTAAAGGCATCACCAAAACCCACCACACGCAAACGCCCTCAGAAACTTGGTCTGCCGGCTCTCTCGCTCACCGAGCAGAGCTCAGTAACAAATTGCTACTACTCGTACGTCGATTTTCTGCGAGAGTGTGGTACTTACTACCCCGGACGGACCGGCCCGCGGCTATAAACAGACAACTGTCAACAGTGTGGTCCTACCACTAAATGTCTATCTCCTAAGGATAACCCACAGTAACTATTTTTATTTAACGATATAAAAATATATTTACGTATTTCATTGAAGTAATCAAGGCCAAGGTGCGTGTTGTGACGGAGTAAAAATACAATTCACCATTCATTCACCTATATTTATATATAGGACGTTCCCTATACAGATATAAAATGTATATAGTATATATACAAGACAAGGAAATCTCGAAATAAAACCATATAGCAGGGATTCCCAACCAGTGGGGGGCGTAAAATGATCCCACTTGGGTAATGGCATTTGTTAAAATTCAAACCAATATAAAGCCAAGGACTCACCAATTGGCTAATAAAGTGCAGGTGAGAACATTCTCATTAATTGTTCAATTTGAGTCATTTGATACATACGCACTTGCTATTTAAATGAAAATAGTCTTTCTTTTATAGGGGTGGGTTGCGGTCGGCGCGCTCCTCGCACCGCTCTGTCTGGGGCGACAGAGGGGTGTAAGCACGCACACCCACAACCCACCCACGATGCACGTCGCCTTTGTCGTTGGGCCGACCACCGAGGCAGGGTTACTTGTCATCAGTGGTCAGCCCGATGGAATACCCCCTACTTGGGGTACCCTTCCATCAACCGACGACGACCGACGTCCCCCCCTCGGGGAGGACGTCGGTCTTTCCTCACGCGGTCGGCCTCTCGGCAGGTGACAGACTAATCCCCGGTCACGTCACCCGCGGCCTCGGCTAGGGCGGCATGAGGCGCAGGTACTCGCGCCTACGCCGCCCCATTCGCCGGCGGCGGATCGCCTCATCGAGGCTGCGCTCATCGCGCAGGCGATCCGCCGCCTCCATCTGCGAGATCACTGCCTCGCAGAAGGCTGCGACCATGAAAATACAGTTTATTGAAAATTTCATCCTTTGTTTTTTTTGTCGTAGTTGGGACAAAGGGGGCGTAATATTTTAGCATAAACTTGAGTGAGGCGCATAGGGTAAAAGGTCGGGAATCCCTGCCCTATATCAACAGGTCTGACCAGTGTGGTATAGTTCAATTTCCCTTCTATTGTGGAGGAGGCTCGCGCCCAACAGTGAATATATATGAGCTGTGATGATGATGATGTATCAAGGTCAAAATAATCTGAAATAGAATTTTAGTTGCCACTTGCATCCAACAGTGCTCTGCGACTTTCAAGATGTAAGTCCACCTAGTAGCCCCCTATTAACTACTAATACTGAGACACAAAATCCTCCTGTAGAGTATCCGGTTTTTTTAAACTAATGATCCGGCTAAACGGGCCGGTCTGTCCGGCTATTAGATTAGGCGACCTGGCAACTAAGAATTAGTAAATCAAGTTCTTTCTCATTGTTGAGGCGACTTGAGCCTGTAGGACTTTTAGTGACAAAGCAGAAAAAAAAGATTCAATTATATACAAAATTACTTAAGTACAATTCAAAGGCATTAACTTATCTCTAAGTACAATGCCCTACAATCAGGATATAATTCTAACCAAAATATAATGCAAAGGATTATGGCTTTACCTTAGAATAATAATGTATAGAAGGATAGTGTCGGTACTTCGAGCGATCTAAAACATGAAGCCAAAAATACTACATGCGCGCAGGTGATTACACACGTACACACGCATACAACTCTACAAATTATGTAATCAAATTTTGTTTTTATTAACATAAATCGTCGAAATACTTTTAAAAGTAATCTTAAAAGCGGACTGGAACATGGAATGGTCCGGCGTAAGCTTTATTAGGCTCCAATTTAAATGCTTCATTTTTTGTGGGCCTACCTTCTATACGTTATTATTCTACGAGCTGGACCTATCTTTGCAAATAAATAAATATTTACATAGCCATATTTATGATCTCATCTATGAGATTACGAGATTTACGAGATTAGATATTCGTTTATTCATCTTAGACAGACAATATTTGTACTATCCGATCTTTGCCCCTTATTGTGTGTATGTAAATATTCTTACGTAATGTATTACTATTGTCAACAAAATGAGGACGATTTGTTTAATAAAATCTACACAAAGTATTTCTTATTACAGTTGGGTTACGTCTCAATGTCGCAACTTAGAACATGGAATCATTTTATGTATAAAAAATTTAAAACGATCGGTTGCGTGGTCCTGTTTCATCTCACCATTTCGGATTATATACGAAAATCTATTTTTAGTTATTTAATTAATCTCTCGCTTTTACTATTAAATGGGAGGTAGCGTTGTAACCTGTATGGTGACGATGGTAAAAAATTACTAATAGCCCCCAAATAGGCACCGAAAACTCGAGTACCGGTGTCCCATCCCACGGGGTGTGACCGAACCAAAAATAAAGACCCCAAGCAGACGTAAATATTGCAAAAAAAAGGATTACAGTATATTAGGTTAGGACCCTCTCACGGTGGAGGAGACTCGAGCCCAGGAGTGAGACGTTGACTAATTTAGATGATGAGGCAGAACTGTTATACAAAACTCGCATAATTTTTAATCCCACTTAATACCAACCAAATCTAATGCTGGCCGTTGGGTACATATTCACTTCGTTCATCCATTCACCCATCAGTCAACGTCTATTGTTGGATAAGCCTGCCGGTGTGGGGTATAATACCGTAATTGCCACCCTTGGCATGCTCGTTTCGAATCACAATTGGTGTTACAAGTTTTTCAGTTTCATTCTTCTAGTAATCGCTGTCGGTTTTATGACTAGCACGGACGAGGGGGGTCTGATGGCATTTTGTTCAAGCGTTTCCAGCAATGATTACTCCCACGTACGTACAGGCTCTAGAATGAACTACCTGCTGCTGTGTTACCCAAACACTATGACATGTCCTTGTTTAAACGAGCTGTGCTGCTTGCTCGTTTGTCACCATAGGCAATAAAATAAACATGTATTTACTCGGCAATTTGCTCGATAGAACTGGAGATTTAAATATTTACGGTTGGTTGCGATCTGAATGTGCTCCTCGTATTAAAGAGCCTACTGCCTCATTTATCATTAGGTATGCTGACGGCTAATTGCCGTCAAAGGCATTGAACATACGACGACCTTGCATTCTCAATCTACAGATACGATGTAAGATGTGTGATTTGTTTAAATCTTAATTTAAGGTTACTTATCGCTACAACTAGCGTGAATTAAATTATGAATAAATATGTATAGTACGTTTATATATATGTAATAGGTACTTTAATTAATTAAATGGTAGCTACAAAGGTAATATAATTACGTGGCGAAATCGAGGAAAAAAAGAATAACTGTGTAAAAACAAGTATTAAAGCACAGTTTGAGTTTATTTATGTTAAGCGCGAATCCGTTTATGTGGACTGATTCCCTTGTAGCAGCTATCTGATGTCGTTGAGCTGATTCGAATGCACAGTTTGCGTAGTTTTTTTTTTGTTATATAGCTGTTAGCCGCAGATAGCTTTGACAGCTTGACGCAAACTATGGGTGAGCCCTTCTCAACTCGGTGAAAGTCAGCTAAGAGACTTCGCCCTAGGACTCCCCCAGTGGGGCACGCACCTCGACTTGGGGTGATCGCTGGAGGCAAAATGGGCGTACCCACATTAGTATTAATGACTTTTAACGCGATGCGGCTTCACACCTCGACGGCGAAGATGGAACCAGGGGTATTTACGTGTGATGGCCCCGCTGGCCGTGTACGCTTTACGTTGAGCGAGTGTAATGCTATCGTCCTCCTCGTCGAGAACCTGTCGAAAACGTCGGATGGAGAAATCGCGTAGTGGTGAAAATACCGCGCCTTTTCATAGTTTCGCGCATGCAGAGTAATGCTTTGTGCTATCCATAAATTCTTATTCTGAGACTGGATTTGTTTAGAGTAGAAAATAATCTTCTAAATGGCGTATCAAATATTATAATTGATACTATATTGGTTATATAATATATTGATTGTACATAGTTATTTCATCATCATTTCAGCTCATATACGTCCCACTGTTGAGCTCGAGTCTCCTACACAATAGGAGAGAAATTGACCTTACCATACCACGCTGGTCAGACGTGTTGGTAGGTATAGGATTTCATTTAAAGTTTTCCTTCTCTTGCATAGATCTTATATACATATTTAATTCCTTAGTCGTCTTTTACGGGATAGGGGTTGGTGAATTGTATTCTTACTCCGTCATCATACGGAAAATATTCACAATAATATAATGAAATATAATAATAACAAATATTAATATGTAATAAAATTATATAATATATCATTGATTGTACACAATTATTTAGTAAATAGTTTAACACAGTGACTGGCAAGGGGGTCAAAATACTGCACAAATGTCGCCCATCATACAAGTATGACCCGCAACGTCAACGTGTTAAGAGTTACATATCGTCGGTGATACTGCAATTCCGCGTAACTTACACTGGATGATACCGCGTAAATACAAAAATAGCAAATTCGAGATTTCGCGTCTATGACTTCACAGTTGTGATTGGCTTAGGTCTACATTATTAGTTCAGTGTGTTATTCACTCAAAATCGTCTAATCACAATGAGTTAAATCCGCGTAACTGTTATTGTTGACATAATTGTACCAATACCGCGCAACTTCTCAATCATAACAAGTGCATGTGCTGTTTTAAAGTAAGATGATGAGTACCAACGTCATGTTGAGCTCAAAGATATAGCCCGAGAGCAAAAAAGCAAAGATAAACAAGTTGCAAAAAGTGGAGCTATCTATACAATTTACTGCCGACATGCAATCAGTAAAGTTGTGCCCCTGTCTATCTGCCAGTGTTCTATATTTTAAGACTAAGTTAGCAGTTCATAATTTCACAGTCTACATCTAGGGACTGATGATGTTACATGTTATTGGTTGGATGAGACCACCTGTGACTTAAAGGTCACCACTTATGCATCTTTTTTGTAGACTATGTTACTAACATATTAGCTGAAGAACTCAAAAACGTTGTGATATGGTCCGATGACTGTACATCACAAAATAGAAACCGTATTATCTCAAACGCACTGCTTAGATGGGCTATAGATAAAAATGTGACAATAACCCAGAAATACCTTGAGAAGGGTCATACGCAGATAGAAGTGGACTCTGTCTATTCAGTTATCGAGAGAAAGTTACAAAACGTTGAAATATTTTTACCATCTCAGTACGCAAGAATCAATAAACAAGCAAGAATAAAATCTTCTCCCTATAGAATCATACAGCCAGATCATACATTCTTTAAGTTTAAGGATTATGGAATGAAAGAATATCAACTGTACGGCTCTATAAGGCCTGGCCGTTCTGCTGGAGACGATTGTGTGGTAGATTTGAGAGTGTTAAAATAAAATCCGGATGGAACTATTCAGCATAAGAAACACTTTAATAATGAGTTGAGTTTTCTGTATTGCCACGTAGACCACGCAATATTTTAACACTCACAAACAGTATTTCACAGACGTTTACGTCAAGATTGCCGATATTAGAGACAAAATATCAACATTTAGAGCGATTAAAAGCTGTTATTTCTTGCGATTGTCACCAATTTTATGATAATTTGCTTTAAAAGAAAAGTGTAATATCCTGAATCATTGCATTTTCTATTATTTAGATTACTAAGTACATTTTCGTATGTTACAATTGAAGGTTTAATTTTGGTTTTTAAGTTTTTATTGATTTGTTCTTGTGATTTTTAGAATTTTTTGTTTGTTAACATGTTTAACTGCTAAGCCAGTGGTTACCAGATGTGGTAATACTTATAAGACTATGATTACCTGAGATAACTAGGTATAGGTTTATTATTTTACTGAATTACGGGATCTCCAAATAGAAATTTTCCTATAATTAAATTAGTTAATCAATTTTTGGTCATTACAAGTTGAAGTTGAGTTTGGAATTTACCAAGTTTTAGTTATTCTTGTGATTTTTGTGTAATTTTGTTTATTTTTAAGACGTTTAACTACTAGCTAGTAGACCATCAACATGATAATAATTTGAAGACTGTGATTATCTGAGATAATGTAACTTTTTGATTGCACTACTGTTTTGGTTTTTTTTTATCAATACCGCGCAAATGGCGTATTTGCACAAACAAAAGACGCCTTATGAAATAAAATACCGCGTAAGTATTTTTTTCTGCCGAAATACTAATAATATTAAATAAATTATCATTGCATACGATAAATAATCCTTAGTTTTGTATTTCCAGAAGGCTTAGTTACATATCCGATCGGTATAAGAGAAAATATTTAGTTTTTTGTTTCTCCTGTATAATTTGCTATACATAACTTACGTGGTATTGTCTTTTGTTAGTTACGCGGAATTGCAGTATCACCGACGATATGTTCGGCCATACAGTTTAATAGTACGGCATATGTCTTGAAATGGAACACTGTTAACGCGGGTATTTATTCATACACCTGACAATTAAAAAACCCGATGTTGTTAGAATATGTATAAATTAAGCATCTATTTCTCTCATTTTAGGGTTTTCTAAAAGCGCTACACACTTTAAACGACCATTTTGGCAGCATATATATAAATCTTGGAACTCCTTTCTCAGTGAAAGAGTTTCTCCAGAATAACACATCTCTTTCTAAAGAGACTTTAAAACCCGTTGATATGCAGCAACTAACTCCAGGAGAGTTCAAGCAAGTGCAGAGCATAGCTGAATATGTTATAAATCGCCAACAAAAGAGTACAGCGGCAACAATATCGAACTTACTATCTTTAGTATTAATGCAGAGTATTATGAATAATGAACCTTTGAAATATGATGAGGTTATTGAAGAAGTTGATTGGATGGCATCAGTGTTAAGAAATTCAGGGGCTGCGGTATTCTTGAATGATGTTAGAAGTAGCGTTGATAAAATAATTGTGGTGCATGCTAAGATGATGCGATTGGATGAAAATAGAAGATTAAGGTTAATAGGAGGTGTATTAATGGATCTGGCGAATGATACAAAAGTGAAAATGAAAGGTAACAAATAATATATTTTATTAAATGTTTCGTGTGATGACGCAGTAAGAATACCACTTCCTATCTTGGATGTCGTAGAATACGACTAAGGAATATAATAAGCATATAACATCTATGCAAGAGAAGGCAAACCCCAAATAAAATCCTATCATCAACATCATCGCAGCCACATATGTCTCACTGTTGGGCTCGGGCCTCCTCCACAATGGGAGAGAATTTGACCTACTATACCATGCTGGTCAGACATGTTGATATAGGGTTTTATTTCGAGTTGCCCACGGGAATGCCACACGGAACGGTCTTGCGCTACTTGCATCCAACGTTTCCCTGCGACTTTTAAGATGTCGTCAATCCACCTAGTTGGGGGTCATCTACACAAAGGATATTTGGTGAGAAATATTTAATGGCAGCTGCCGTGTGGTGGAGTAAGAATTAAATTCACCACTCCCTATCTTGCCCGTGGATGTCGTAAAAGACGACTAAGGGATATAAATATGCACATAAGATCTGTGCAGGAGAAGCCAAACTCAAAATGAAACCCTATACCAACATGTCCGACCGGCATGGTATAGTAGGTCAAATTCCCTCCCATTGTGGAGGAGTCCCGAGCTCAATAGTGGGACATATTTGGGCTGCGATGATGATGATTTAATGACAGTATCGCAAGCCATCCTTTCCGTTACCTACACATAAAGCGATTACAGATACTCTACTCTTGTCTATACAAGAAGGTTGACAACTATTTTTATTTTAATAAATTATGACGCAACTTGTCTATGCCTTTCGATTTGAACAATGGTCTATGATTCCATAATGTGTTGAACCATTTCATGAGTGGCAGTTATCATTCGACCTTGCTAGTGTTATATCTTTTATTGTCTATGATAGTATAGGCAATAAAATATGTATTTTATTTTATTAATATTTTATTGGTAACATGACCATACGTTCCGTTCTTGATGAGACAGTCCCGCTCTCAAGCTTCCCTTTTTCCCCAACCAAATAAAACTGTCCCGTTTTTGCAAACAAATGATTATTTCTTATAATTACCTCTCTACCTCACAAGAATTTCTTAGCCTTGCCCTTGAGACTGACGGGTGTTAAATACAGTTTTCACGTCTTTGTATTTTTTTTTAGGTTTTAAGTTTATATTTTTACCTTTTCTACAAGTGTTCTCTCACAAAAAATAATGATCACTTTGGTTATAGGTCACGTCCTCCAAGCGCGGACGATGATGGTGGCTGTACCTGTAATACAATTGCAGTTATACGTGAACCCTATATTGCATTACTTCGTGCCTCCTGCGCTCATCTGTCTACTTGTACACAAATGTCCACCTAATAAAGGTAATAAAGATAAAGGTAAAGGTGATGGAGTAAGAATTTTTGCTTAAATTACTCCTAGCATTAAGAAAACGCCGCAGGTGACTGGACCGGAGAGTTTGTGTGTCACCCGCCGAGAGGCCGACCGCGCGACCAAATCCAACGTCCTCCTCGATGGGTGGAATAATCCTTGTATTACAAACATATAATTCATCATCATCATCATCGCAGTCCACATACGTCCCACTATTGGACTCGGGTCTCCTCCACAATGGGAGGGAAATGGACCTTACTATACCATGCTGATCAGACAGGTTGGTATAGGGTTTTGTTTGGAGATTTCCTTCTCTTGCATAGACGTTATATGTGCATTTTATCCCAGAGTAGTCTTTTACGACATTCATGGCTAAGATAGGGAGTGGTGAATTTTATTTTTATTGCGTCACCACACAGAAAAGGACTTTTACAAAAACTTAATTAATGGACACAAATTACATCCACATTCAGAACAACAATTGATAGATCGCACAAAGTGTCGTCCTGTGTGGGATTCGAACCCACGACACTGGCGCAGTACGTCGGCATCTTAACCACTCCATCATTTGTGCTGTCAAATCAGAGTAAAAAAAATCAATACAATTCATAATGATTTCTGATGTTTACGCGAGTATTACACATTTTAAATAAAACTACTTTACGGACTTTATCGCGTTTGTATTTGATTTTTGATTGCCCGACGTTTCGAGCACTTTGCAGCGTTCACGGTCACGGGCGGACTAAGATGTTTCACGTCCAACAAGTGTTCCATCCGTAAAGTAGTTTTATTTAAAATCAATACAATTCACTATCCCCTTTCTAGTCCATGGATGTCGTCTTAAAATAATAACGTAAGTCCGCGCACAAAAAATGAAGCATTTAAATTGGAGCGTAATGGAGCTTACGCCGAACCGTTCCGGAGTGTACAAGGTCACTGTACTGCACGTACATATGCAACTCTTAAAAAAAATAGGTAATCATGACGGTTTGTGCATTCAAATGGTGTGACAACACATTTGAAAAGCATAAAAAGTGTATTAACATTACTTTTAAAAGTATTTCGACTATTTATGTTAATAAAAACAAAATTTGATTTTATAATTTGTATAGTGGTGTGCGTGTGTACGTGTGTAATCACCTGCGCGCATGTAGTATTTTTTTTTTACCACTGAAGTCAAGGAACTCTGCACCGGTGGTCGACCCAACGACGAAGCCGACGTGTTATACGGGTGTGCGTGCTTACGCCCCTCTGTCGCCCTGGATGGAGTGGAGCGAGAAGTGCGCCGACCGTAGCCCGCCCCCCAAAAATAAAAAAAGAAATGTAGTATTTTTGGCTTCATGTTTTTGATCGCTTGAGTACCGACACTATCCTTCTATACGTTATTATTCTAAGGGTGTCGTAAAAGTCTTAGGGATATGATATGCATATAACATCTATATACAAGAGAAGGTAAACTCGAAATAAAGCTCTGTAATAACCTGTCTGACGGATAATATAGTATAATAATAATAATCTTTATTAAAACCATATACATTTGACACTTACATGGGTCTCTCTGCCTCTTGAATTAGGTAATACCTGTGTCTCAAGAGACATATCCTTCCCGAAATACATAAACATAATCCTAAAGTTATCTTACAGTGACAGGATTATAAGGTACTATTAATATGCTAACTATAGTAAGTTAATTTCTCTTCTATTGTGGAGGACAGTAGCCCCAGCAATGAGTCATATATGAGCTGAGATAGTCTACAGACTATCTCAGCTCTGCCCACCCTTCTGATATTCTGGGCAGACGTAAGTCTATGTGTATGCTCCACTGTTGGGCTCGGGCCTCTTCCTCAATGACTGGGATGTTGTCATATTATACCGCGCTAGTCAGCCGTAGTGGTATAGGGTTTAATGTCGAGTTTTCCTTCCCTTGCATAGATGTTATCTGTATATCATATCTCTTAGTCGTATTTTACGAGATCCACGGGTAAGAGAGAGCGAGATGATAAAAGTATTAGCAAAGACATAAGAAAGAGGGCGAGCATGTTAAATTATGAGCACGTTAAGGATAGCGACCATCATACCTGATCGTCTATGATAGTCGTTATCCATTTCAATTTTATAGAGTTCGTATAAAAATATCCTGTGTGGTCCCTATCCTGACTTATAGCAGTTACAAAGGTAACAAAAAACCGGCTAAGTGCGAGTCGGCGTCGCGCATGTAGGGTTCCGTACCATTATCTATAAAAATCGCGTTTGTTATATGATAGCCCCCCCCCCTTAAATATATATATATATAATGATATCTGATGTTTACGCGAGCACTACACATTATAAATAAAACTACTTTTACGGATTATATCGCGTTTATATTTGATTTATGATTGCCCAACGTTTCGAACACTTTGCAGCATTCATGGACACGGGCGGACTAAGGTGTCTCACGTCCAACAAGTAATCGTTATTATAGACATTTATAATTATCTACCCGATACAGAAAATTAGTTATAAATTTATTAAATTTTGACCCACATTTTAGTACAAATTTATTGCCAGTGTAAGAAGAAAATGATTCTATATGAAAAAATTATATTTTTTATGGTTAGTAATTATTAATTATTAAATTTGTAGTAATTATTGTTACAATTTCTTGAGCGGCAACAGAAATACATAATTTGTAAAAATCTCAACTGTCTAGCTATCGCGGTCCTTGAGATACAGCCTGGTGACAGACAGACGGACAGACAGCGAAGTCTTAGTAATAGGGTTCCGTTTTTACCCTTTGGGTACGGAACTCTGAAAATGTGTGGTTCGGACCACACATTTGTACATCGAATAATTTTAAACGCGTTTCCCTTCACGATACATTTTAATTTTTAATATATGCATCTGTATTTAATGTCACAGATTAGTTTACATAGAACATAATTTTTACTCTAATGTTTTTATGGTTTTTTTTTACAGTTAAATTGGAAGAAAATTATCACCGGATAAGAAAACTCCTCAGCCATGAATTTGTCCACTTAGAAAGCGAAGAAAATGATGTAGGTTTTTTATTTATATACAATAGTAATAGTGGAGTGCGATCTCTGGCGAAACGAGCGTAACCTTATGTTAAACAGTTTGCAAATCACCTGTGGGGTAGTATACTATACGGACCTTGTAGCAACTCGAGAAAATTTCCGTGCGTTCATGCGTTTCTGCCATACCTACTGTAGCAATCAATCTTAACGCTCACATATAGGCCCCGTTAAGCTCTTCCGTATCCGTGGTGCCGTACTGCTGCGCTATCGTAGCTGTATACCTTTTTACTTATTGGCTGACTAGTCATTTTGTTTTCCTGTCTCCCGCTTTGCCTAGGAGGGAAGTGGAATCTCTCTTTCCAACTCCTCCTCTTTAATCTTTTCTAATTAAATTTGTTGCGGGTCCCAAGACAATTAAAATCATATCCCGGGACTGCCTGAGGATCAAACCTCGGTGTCATTTATGGAGACCATTGTGGATCCTGGCTTACAGGAGTTACAATGGTGGGAATGTGTGGTGGGATTAGTCCCATTTAAAAAAATATACAATAGTTATCCGATTACGGTGATAATAATGTTCGACATCTCATGCACAATATTAAACAATTTTAACATTAAATAAACAATTGCCGGGTTTTGTCACATTTTCACTATCCTTTTACGAAAATTCGCTTAGGTACTTTACGGCATCCATAGCTTTGGGAAGCCTAAGACCATTACTCGATTAGGGATACTTATATATAAAATATATACCTATATATAAAATGGTCTAAAATCGTGCAATCATTAAAAGCTTTACAAGATGTACAAGAGTTTAGGATTAGCTATTTAAATATTCAGAATATAAAATGAAAACCGCTATTGAAATCCTTTTAAAATTAATAAAAAAAATATAACATGAAATTATACAACTGTTATAGTATATCAATTACGATCTCATTGAAGAGTAAAGGTAAAATTATTGCTTTTTTTTCCAGATATTCAAAAAGGCATTGCATTATTGTATACAAAACAAAGTACTAAACTACAATGGTGATTTATATTCGCTGGGCGAAGATATGAAACTGCAGTACTTACTCAAGTGGTCACTGTGGCCGGCACTTACTACTTTATTGAATTGCGCTATAGTTATGAGACAGGTATGCATTTTAATCATCTTTATATATTACTAGCAACCCACCCTCGCTTCGGTTTCAGTTGCCTTACCCGCATAGATGCTGTTCCCGTGGGAATACCAGGATAAAATATAGCCTAAGTTTCTTCTTATATAGACAGCTACCCGTTATTAAAATATTATCCAAATCGATGCAGCCGTTTTGAAGATTACTCAAAACAAACAGACAGACAATTTTTTTAACCGGTTTTTAGGCATAGGTATCGTGCAAATAACCGTATCAATGTGAAAAAAGCCTATTATTTTGACATTACAAACTTCAATTTCATTTATTTCTATAGATGGATAGATTTCTAGGTGTTTCTTATTTGTCATTATGAAATGTTTTGCTTCAATTTTCTAATCAATTATGTAATTTTTTGTATATAAAAGAGAATGCTCATTTTGGTTGAGAGTTAGTTTCAATATGAAAGTGGATGGGCCCCTATAATTTCTTTTCTATATTGTAGGATAATTATTCTAGTTTTATATTTAGGCCTTTTTGGGCGGGTCCTTGGGCAATCGTCTTAAACGGGTTTTACTGTATTTAAAAAAACACTCGCTCACAATAAAACTAACCAAGAAACTATATGGGTCCATTACTTTTAGAATCAAAACTATTGTAAGTGTTTTTCTAGACATGATAGAAGCTTTAAAAACAAAGTTTGCTGGCTGTCCCCACTATGATATTCACACTTAGAAACGAGATTTAAGATGAAATTATTGAAACTACATACATCTGGCAGTTAATTTCACAAAGAAAATAAATTAATTTATATCGTAAAATAAGGTCTAATTACGGATTTTATTTATTTAGTAGAAGGTAACAATTTTAAAGATTTTTTCCCGACTTCCCGTTTTTGTTACCCTCACCTTCGGCTCAATGGACTATATCACGCGGGTTACAATGTAATACTTCCTCCAGAGATGTAATATATTAATCTTTTACAGCGAACAAGTGTGGAGCACAAGCAAGCCTTAAAATTAGTCCAAGAGCGAGTCGAAGCGACGCATTGTCATCCGTACTGTCTCAGTTTGGAAGCAATTTCCAACTGTATTCAAGGACTTGTAGCTGCGGGTGCTGTAAATAAACTTAAACGGTAAGTTTATATATGCAATGTTTTGATACTTGGCTTTCTTCATTATCACCATCATTATTTCAATATGTCTCACTGCTAGACTTAAACTTCTTTCAAAATAAGAATGAAATTGACCTACAACCACGCTTTGTTTTTTTGTTCACGTTGTGGAAATGCATTTACGCACTGTCCCCCGCCAGTGTCGGACTGTGGGAGCGTGTGGGACTCGCCGACCACATCCGCGGCCGGAAAACCGCAGCGGCCCCTTCCGCGCTTTTACGGGGTGCCGGAGAGGTCGTCTGATGACATTCAATCCCCGACACCCCAACGCCTGGCCGTCTGGCCACGTCCTGTCAACCTACAACCACGCTGATGAAACTGGTTGTTGTAGGTTTTTTTAGTTTTCTTTCTTTTGACATTTATATTATATTCATGTCGTAAAAAACAACTAAGGTGTATATCCTTGTAAAGACAACACTGTAAAAGTACAACACTCATGGGTAAGTTGTGGGGTGGTGAACGGCTGGTACACTCATTCTCGCTTTCTTAGCGTACAGGCGCAAATGTACACTTTGTATTTTTTGTTTTATGTTATATACCAGAAGTTTAATACAGTATGCAGTCGATAGGCCGATAAATGGATGGATGAATAAATACTATAAGAACAGAAAATTATTATGATATAGTAACGACCTAGCCTAAAGGGTTATCCTTTACATTACAAACATGGCAATACTAATTAATCTTTCGAACGTTTTGAAACAGTTCTGTGCACCCCTCTTAAACCGTCTTGTCACAGATCTGTGCCCGCTTTCAAACTAGAATTTAATATATAATTTGTTCAATACTTTCAATTCTATTGATATCAGTGGATGTGTACGTTTCTCTCGTGTTTCTAAATGAAAATATGTTGTGAAATAAGTTTTAATTCTAAAATCTGTAAATTCATAGAGCGAACACGTTGGGCTGAACCCATGACTCGTTGTTATTGGGCAGTAGAATATTAACAAAACATTATTTATTATTAGAATCCACTCTATAGTCATAATTAGTTATCTGGCTTTCAATAACAGTCGTCAGTGTGAACAATTTCATTCATTGAAGGGCAAATTTCATAAAAAGTACAATAGCGCGCGCATCCCGCCTCTTCACTCTCGGTCGCTGCGACAAATGACGTAATTTTTTTTGCCGCCCTCGTAACGTTCGAAAGGTGTTGCTGTCTCATGCTATGCCTAAAGAATTTTCATTTTAAAAACTCAAAAATCATTGTTGTGTATATTGTTACAGAGAACAAGACATACTCTACGAGAGAGTGCCTTCAATAATAGATGAATGTCACAATCTAGTCGAATCAGTTCTGCCACAGTTCACAGTGGACTTCGGTAGCGGTAACACAGTAGTTTTAGATCATAAGACATTATCTAGGTTGTGAATATATATACCGCGGCAGTATAATTGTGTAACTAAAAAAAATTCAATGAAAAAACATAATGAACTAACTTCCACATGACATAAGCACATTGTTCTTATATGAGGCTTCGTAGACAGTAACCTTATTATAACGAACCTCATTATAACCAATGCCTCGTTTTAACGAAGTTTCAGAAATCACCTGGAACTCTGCGTGAAAGTTAGTGTAAAATATTCATTCCAGTGTAAAGTATTCCATTACGAATACTTTTGTCAGAAACCTCTATAAAGGAATTTTTAATCATTGCAAAATTTAAATAGTGTATAATTTACCCTTATTTAACGATTTCTGTCAAGTATAATATTTACATAACGTACACTACCAATCAATCGTATACAATAACTGTATCAATTCAACTCTCGCCATATTCTGGTACGATGTACTTGGCGACATGCGATACCAGTAATAGGTGTTTTAAAAATCTTCATCTAAGAAAATGTTGCTGGATTTGTCGAATTTTTAAATATTAATCTGTTTGAGGACCCTTTACATCATTTTGAGAACTTATTAATCTGTTTAAAGATTTCCTAGCTAAGATTTACTCAGCTGCCATATACCGCCCATTGTTGAGCAATGAGCCTTTTTCACAATGAGAATAATTAAAATACTACATATTCTTGTAGTGACGACTTAAATAACAATGTACACCATATTTTGGGAGTCGTAATAGAGGAGAAAATGGACAGAAGCACTCTCCAAGAAAATATCAACCATAATCACCTAACTGCCTGCTAAACTTTGGCATTATATCCCTCTATGGGAGACTGGTGATAGGCCGATTGATTGTTAAATCGATTAATTCATGATTTCGTTTCAAATGTTCCTGCTGTTATAGCGATATCCATATACTTTCTTGTCTTAAACATTTCACACGAACACGCTGTAAAAGGCCAGGGTCAGAGTAGGGATAATTGTACTCAATCCCTATATCTGGCATAGGCCAAGCCACACATAATTTATTTAAATTAAGATTTTATTATAACTTAACTATTTTTACGGATTTTATCGCGTTTTTATTTGATTTTTGATTGCCCCATGCTTCGAACACTTTTCAGCGTTCATGGTTACGGCCGGCCCATGAATGTGTCCGCCATGACTCAAAAGGGACAAAATTCGTAAAAATAGTTTTATTTATAACTAGCAACCCGCCCTCGCTTCGCTTCGGTTATAGTCGTTTTACCCGCGTAGTTCCCGTTCCCGTGGGAATACCGGGATAAAATATAACCTAGTTTTCGCCCTGATATTATAGCTTTCCATTGGTGAAAGAATTTTTGAAATCGGTCCAGCCGTTTTGAAGATTACCCGGAACAAACAGATAGACAGACAAAAATTTTTTAATTGCTATTTTAGGCATAGGTGTCGTGCAAATAACCGTGTGAGCATGAAAAAAGCCTATTATTTTGACATTACAAACAGACACTCCAATTTTATTTATTGGTATAGATATGTAATACTCGTATAAACGTCAGAAATCATTAAGATTTCTTTTCAGCTCGCTCATATATGTCACACTACTGGGTTCATACCTTCTTCACAATAGGAGGAGTAGTTAAACTACTATACCAAGCTGGTCAGAGGGATTGGTATGTGATTTTATTTCGTATTATATAATCCTTCTCATGAATTAGTCGCCCTTTACGACACCTAAGGGCAAGATAGAGGTAGGGGAAAATGGTAAACAGTATTCTTACTCTGTCAAATTAATACGTAATGTATGTATTATGCCATAAACTTCGTATTCTTTGTACGCCATTGTGATTAGTTATGACATCAGTATTTATTAAGTTTGTGATTGGAATATAATTGTTAAGTTTGTATTAAAAAAAAATTATGAAATATGTGTTTTTTTTACGCCATCATCATCATCATCACAGTTCATATACGTCTCACTGTTGGGCTCGATTCTCCTTTACAGTGAGTGGGGAATTGACCTACTATACCACTCTAGTCTGACGTGTCGGCATAGGATTATATTTCACGTTTTTCTTCTCTTGCATAGATGTTATACGCATATTATATCCCTTAGTCGTATTTTACGACACCCACGGCAAGGGAGGGTGGTGAATTGGGTCTTACTCTGTTACCACACGGAACCATTTCTATAAATAAAACGAATTACTCGTTAACACAAATGCCTATATTTACAACTGCGATTAATATAATCCCTTTATATTACAAATTATCTCACTTATTACATAAAGATAATGATTCAAACATTTTACTTTCTGAAAACATGCTTACTAATTCTTATAAGCCTTAACTGGCTCACGTGATTCTGATAAACAGTTTACAATATTTGAAGTGTGCGGATATGTTGTGACAATATTAACTCATACAAATAAACAAGTTTGATATAATGTTTGCAAGTAATATTGTAAAATTATAATAACTAAAATAATGTATTTATATAAAGAAAATAGACAAGTGCGTCGTAATGAGACGCGATAAAAATGAAACTTTTGTATATTTGGGATCTGGTCCAACCATGTTTTCCTTTACTTTTTTATTTGTACTAAATAAAAAAAAAGATAGTTATATCCTATCTCGAAGGGCATCACACTGGAGCTAAGACTATATGTATGTATACGTAATTGTATTCAAAAGATGGTAAAAAAGTGACAGCCCGCTGAGTTTCTTGCCGGACCTTCACAGCTTGTGGCCACGTTTCGATCCGATGGTAGATATTATATTCAAACGATGTATAAATTTGACAATATGTAAGTGCCCTCAAGGGGCCTATGCAGAATAAATGATTTGATTTATAGGCAAATATTTTAATTATTTATCAACCGCTTTTGTAATAGTATTATGTTTATTATTTATTTACATAATTATGAAACGAGAAGAGCGTGAGTCTTACTTTTTTTCAAGTTCGCGAGAAAAACTTTGACGTCTGTTATATCGCGTATTAATTCGTTCATCCGTGTGGTGACGGATCATCTCGGCCCACATAAATCCCACTGTTGGACTTGGTCCTAAGCCACAATGGGAGGAAACTTGATCTGCTACACTGTGCTGGTGTTAGTGTAGGAATTTATGTCGAGTGTTCCTTCTCTTGCACAGATGTGATCTGCATATTATATCCCTTAGTCGTCTTTTACGACACCCACGGGGAAGAGTGGGGGTGGTGAATTGTATTCTTACTCGATCATCATATTGATGAGAGAATAAATACGCGATATAGCAGATGCGTAAGCTCTTGCGAATTATTCATTACACAAAGGTTGCGAATGAATAATTCCAAGCCTATAAAAAGTTACACTTAAAAGAAAGAAATGATAAAAATTTTAAATAAAATAATATTTAATAACTATTTCATTATCAAGGATCTGTTATTAACAATAATAAACAAAAATATATAGCAGCATAAATATAACCAAGAAAATTTATAAACAAATATTCCCTTAGATGATTATTAGTGACCTTTAAGTATTTGTGTGCAAATATATACAAACTTAAAAACTACACTTAAAATTCCATAACTAGTCGAACATTAAACTTTGTGATATAATTTATAACTACTTACATCCCTAATCAGGAACATTGCAAAAAAAAACATATCAAGTTAGTGGAGATTGAAATTTATACATGAGCTTTTTTAAACCACAATTATTAATCAAATAAAGAATGGTTTAAAAATAATTTATCTTGGCAATTCTTTTTAGTACCAGCTAAAAGTTTGGCATTTATATAACGTAGATCATATATAATAGTCCATAAAAAACAAGGTTCATTTTGATGTATTCAAATAACGCTAAACTTGTTATATTATTAATTCTCATTTAAAGTTTATTAAATGCAGCTGTTTGTTAAAATAAAATTAATACTACAATGAAAATAAGTATTTTTTTACGCTTTTAGAATAATAAAATATACATACTAGTTCTCATTTTCGTTTGGACGTAGATACATTAGTATTTTTAAGTTTTGATTGTGACAAAATTAATCCCTTAAATCATATGAAATAACACTTGGCCACATTTTTCCTGCGTTCTACTGCAAAGTTTTGTATAGAAAAAATATTGAAGCAATAGCTGTATTCAACACCATAGCACCACCGCCATAGCAGGCCTTGGTATATTTGTAAAATTAATATTTTCCATAAGCTCTTCTAAGTAAATGAACCAACTAAACTTATCTTTATATGGTAACAAAAATTTTGCTGAACTTGCCGCCGTGGTCAAGGGGTCAGTACAAGTAGCCAGTATAATGGCGATGAGAAGGAGATGCGGTAGGTTATGGGCCATAGCCTATCATTAACATTTTTGTGACTTACTGTTAATCAAAAACAAATATTGTTTCTGTCATCTGTATGTATGTATCTGTCATGCAAGCGCATCAATGTCATACATTGACACAAGCATGCGACTGCCAATCGGTAAGTTCTTTTAAATCCTGGTAAAAAATGCCTTTGTATTTTTACGAGGCGATTCCTAGTAGCAAGCAGAAAATCCCAATCTCTGATAGACTTGAAACTAGCTTATTATACGCAAGACTAAAATTATATAAATTTTCCAAGTTACACTTCTGTTCACTCCATTGAGGAGAAGGCAAATACGGATAGGTAAAAACATAGTTAAAAGAATAGCATAAGGATAAATATTAAAGAAATATAATTTACAAATTTATAATTTACTAGCAAATTCCCGTGGCTTCACCCACATAGTACCCGTGGTAATAACGGGATTAAATATAGCATCAGTTACACCTTATACAAACAGCTACCTAATAGTAAAATATTATCAAAATCGGTCCAGCCGTTTAAAAGATTACCCAAAACAGTCAGAGAGATAGACAAAAAAATTTTAAACTGTTTTTTAGGCGTGTGAGCATGAAATACACTATTATCTTGATATTACAAACAGACACTTCAATTTTATTTATTTGCATAGTTGAGCTATATAAATGCAGTATTAATACATCTGGAATTTGATAATTATTATATACGTACTGTTTAATCATTGATCATATCGATCAGGTTTCTACGTCTAAAAAACGCAGCGGGTTTTGATATGATTTGCATTTATTTATATATTTTAGTAAAGATTAGTACTCATTTACAGGACATTTAACTTATATAAATAGAAAAATAAAAAATTACATAATAAATATACTGGTCCCTGTTAGCAGCAAGGCTGTTGTGACACGAAACTCATTAATAATATAAATTATAATTTTCATTAATTGTGGCATTTAATAAATAAGCTTTTTATGGCAATAATCTGGATAGACCTAGACACTGTCATTCCTCGCTTTATGCAACCCCGTCATACCGCTTAAGAGCGGTTTCGGTTTACCGTAAAATTTCGCGTTAAAATTCCTCAGACTACGCGAAGTGATTACTTAAAAATACATGTTGCAGCACATGATGGCCATGAGTCAATCAATTAAAAAAGCGTTTGGTGTTATGATCGTAATTTTAAAAACGTAAAATAAAAACTAGTTAAAAGGCAATAGATGTATTTTTCCGTAAAAAAACATGTAATACTGAGTAGTGTTCTTAGAGGTATGATTGAAATTACTTACATTTTTTGTATTAACTATTTTGACATGTTTAATAGTAAAATCCGATATACGCGAATTTCACTTAACTCGATTTTTTGCGGCACATATCCCTCGTGTAAAACGAGGTGTTACTGTATATGTAGATAGATAAAAGCCGCGACATTTTCTTTCATAGAGGTATTTTTTTATTAAAATGCTGGACAGATTTAAAAGTATTTAATTATTCAGACAAAGTTTATTAGTACAAAAAGAAAATTAATATATGACTGATATATTTTATAATACTTGCAAAATCCCGTTTTCGTGGGAATGCGGGGATAAAATACAACCTGTCACTAGCTGTTAAAGTAACTTTCCAGTGGTGAAATAATTTTTAAAATCATTGTTTAGGCGTGAAAACGTAACAAATATTCGCAATGCCTCTCTGACGCAACTGGACTGCCTAAGTATAAAACTTGTCCAACAATTTCCACATTAAACCGACCGACCGTTAAAACATTAATACCTTGAAGATCATTTTCCGAGTATGTACATTACACAGATCTTAATTTCCTATTGCACATATAATAATAATTAAGCTATATTTCGTTCACTGTGGCTGTGGCCATGATTAATGGATGTCATACAACTGAGAAATACCTAATATAGTAAGTATATTAGTGATGGCAAACTCAAATACTCCCACCCTTAATCAAGACCGAAGACCAGTGGCCTAACAAAAACATGGCAGAACAAGTACCACGAGCCCTCGACCCGAGGGTGCCTCGATATTAGGAAACCTGGACGGGCTAAGGTCGTGTAATAGCCGTCCCAAAAAAATAACAGACTTAATCCGATAGTTTTGCCATAGATATAGTTATGCCACTGCAAGACCTAACTATGTATGCCGTAAAAGTATTTTATATTGGCCCCTGGTCCCCCGAGTATCTGCCTACTGCTCGATAGTAGATTTTGATTCCGGATATATTACCAGACATTAAGCAAAATTAACGAATGCTTCACGTCGTATTCTTGATGTATGACTCAACTCGTTTTGGTATTTAAAACATTTTGTGGAATGTATATAGGATAGAATTTAATATAACTCGGCCATAGTAGTTGTTTTACCCTAACCATAAAAAGATGGTATGTTGCTAAAACGTCAATAATTGGACATATATATTAAAGAAGATGTTTATGCAATTATTAATCCTGTTATAAAACATTAAGGTTTAATTTTACTTTTTCTATTCCGAATAGACTTCGTTAGAAATAGTTTTGTAACAGCTTTTGATGATATGTTTCTTTTTTAACTGTTTGTTGTAAAAAATAGTATCAACGGTGCTTTTGTTTATAGTTATAAGCAAATCATTTAAAATACTTGCATCTCTCACGGACAGTAGGACACATTTTGTATGATTGTAGGCAGAACTTTAATTTTATTTTTTGGGGCATACAAGACCGATATATGAAAAAATGTCTTTATTACAACAAAAAAAGTATCATGGCATAATCCACTTAAGTTTTTGTGCTTCATATTAAGTTAATAAATAACAACTTACAGAAACAATTTTGTTATATGCTATATCCGTTTTCACCAAGACACTTAAATCTAGGTAATATCTAAAGCAGTATGCATATGTATGACATATTATATCAATGGCTAATTTATGTTACATATTATTCAATAACAGCAACATAGATATTGAAATCGTCTTAAGTGGTACCTATGATTTAAATTGGTGAAAACATGCATTACAGACACAACTCCAAAAATTTACAAAAATCGTAAATCGCGAGTAAAGAGTATGGTAAAATTATTTTCTTTTTACATTCAGTCATACTAAGATTTAATATATGTTATTTGATATTCGAAAAAAGAACGGCTCTAAATAAACAAACATGAATAATTTAAGCAAGCAAATATAAAATTTGTCATAAATATTTATTATTTGTCACAAATAATTATAATTTGCCAGTAATTATAATTTGCAATAAAAACTTATAATTTAATACAAATAGTTACATTTGCCACAGATCATTATAATTTGTAACAAATAATTATAATTTGCCACAAATAATTATAATTTGTCACAAATAATTATAATTTGTCACAAATAATTATAATATGTCACAAATAGTTATAATTTGTTATAATTATATTTTTCTACTAATAATTATTCCAGTTCCTTTATTCACTATATCCACGTAAAAGTTTTGCTACGTTACGATATCCTCGTGAAATGCAGTATGACAACATTTTAAGTAACTTTTCTTCGAATTTAAGTTCGTCATATGACGTCACACGTTATTGCTGATGGCATAGCGAATCAGAGTCTTAGAGTAACAAGCCGTTACATACTTTCTTCATTATCAAATGATTCTAATAGTCCTTGATCGTTTGATTGATGAAAATTGAGCGGACCTCCTGTGGGCACAGTGTGATAATACCATTCGGTAACTGATTCTTCAACTGAACGAATGTTAATGAACTTTCGTATACTCTATTCATAGATGCGTCGATTAGCTCCGATATTTGTACCTAGAAATATAAATTCATTACTTCATCTCATCATAATCTCAGCTCATATGTACGTCCCCACTAGGCCCGAGCTTCTTTCGAAACGGTAAGGAAAGTGACATATTATGCCAAATAACATTTCATACCAACCAGCACTGTGTCGATCACCGACTTAAAACGACCCAGGTCGATCACGACCCGTTAGCGAAGTGATCGGGTCCCAATGATCCGATCACTCGATCACAAGTATTTCTATCGCGGATCGTGATTCTTTTGTGTGTAACTTATATTATCGAGTATTGTAATTTGAATAAGCAATACAATAAAGGTTGTTTTACATAACGAAAATACTTCAAGATGTGATATATATTACATCCCATAGTTAAAAGCCGGCCTAATAATCCGATCAAAGTTGACGAAACATTGTTAATAGATAAGTACCTATTGTTTTATTACACAATTAAACTGACACCAAATTCATGCAAATTAGTAAAAGCACGTTAAACACAAACACACAGAAACAATAAATAGAAAACTTTTAGATAGCGAAAGCAAGCACCGAAACTCGTGTCAGGTCGCGGGTAGCACAGGTCGTGGGTCACGGCGCAATAGATTAGTCAAATTTATCAATAAATCAAACGATTGCGAATCTCGGTCGGCTCGCGGGTTTTACGAAACCCAAATAAACTATAGCGCGAACTCATCTAACGAAGGCGAGATAGATACCTACTTGTCCGTATACGATGGAAAGAGACAAATATAATGAGTTAGTTTCGCTTCTCTGAGCGCGCAACGGTGCTGTGTATTTGCGTGAGTGTATTCACACACACACACACATGAGTTCATTTGTACAATACAAATTACCTACCTGTATGTTACACCTCACTGCCGTCTTTGGCTATCGCTTCGGAGAGACGAGACAGATATAGCGGGTCATAAATGATCGAATCTTTTTGAGATTGAAGACCCGATCTTGCACGTGCAAGTTATGATCGAATCAAAAGGATTCAATCAATGGTGATCGACACAGTGCTAATACCAACACGTTTGTGTTATTTGGCATTTTCATTCTCTTGTATAGGTGTTATGGGTATATTATAACTCTAAGTCGTCTTTTACGATACCCACGGGCAAAAAAGGGTGGAGAATTGTATTCTTACTCCGTCACAGCTTTTATGTAAATCTTCGGCAGACAGGGAACTCGGTACCAGTGATCGGCCCAATTGGGAGGGGATGCGGTGGGTTGTAGGATAACACGTAGGACGTTATTGGAGCACCATTACCCAATAAAAGTGAAAATTACGTATGAATACAAATCACCATCCCTTTCCTTATCCAGGTGCTTACCGGACGTGGGGTCTTCGGTAAGTACCTGCACAAAATTGGAAGAGAAGAGGCCCCAGGATGCCATGAGTGTGGCGCGCTAATCGACGATGCGCGCCACACACTAGAAGTCTGCCCCGCCTGGGGGCCTCAGCGCCACGTCCTATCAACGGACATGGGAACAACGGACCTGTCGTTGCCGACCATCATCTCCAAGATGCTTGGCAGCGACAGTTGTTGGCCGTTGATGACCTCCTTCTGTGAGGCTGTCATTACAAGGAGACGACGGCACTTGCGTCCGCTGATTCCCTTCGCCGGCGGCGACCAGTGAGGAGGAGACGCCGCTATGCGCACCTGCTCCCACTACCCTGAATGATGACAGGACGTGGTCAGACGGCCAAGCGCTGGAGTGTCGGGGATAGAATGACATCACACGGTCTCTCCGGCACTTCATAAAAGCGCAGAAGAGACCGCTGTGATTTTAGTAGGTATTTCGGTCACTTTTATGGCGAGCGAGTCCCACACACACTCCCCCTTCTGTAGCCGGCGGGGGTAAATGCATTTCCACAGCGTAAAAAAAATCCCTTTCCTTATCACGCTTATCGTAAAAAACGACGACGTAATAGGTGCGAGCAGATAATATCAATGCAAGAAACAAAAGTAGAAGTAAAATTCCAAATCGACCCGCCCTATTCTTGTGTTTATGAAGGAGTGTGCGCAGAAAAGGATCGTATATGGGCGAGAGAAGTTCAAAATTAAATTAGTTGCTACAAAATAAAACTGTGGGCTGAGAATATTTGTTTTAAAGTGTTCGTATTGTTATCGAGGCAAATTGTATGAGATTTGTAGCAGCGCCTCTATCGGACGATAGGGGCACTGCTCCGAATCCATAGAAATTGGTCTCGATAACGTTACGAATACTTTGAAGCAAATATTCGTGCTAAACACACTGATAATATTACCTGTCCATCACCAATATGATACCACTTCTTTATCTCTTTGTCGCCGTAGCACTGGTTAAGGTACACTCGATGGAACGTCAAACCCATACCGTGTAATACAGCGCCATCTTTTGTCTGTTAATGAAACATATTTTTATGTGACACTGTTTATGGGTGGGTATTTTAAATCTTATCCGCGACCTTTTCGTGTAAAACTAAAAAGCTTCACGTGAAAACGAGCTTAAACGACTTAAGTACACATACATTTGCGTCAGTACACAATATGGTCGTTTTTATCTCTGAGAAAAGTGCGATATACGCAATATGTAAGGGGAGGTACCCATACTCCGTAATAATTTTTATTTAATTATAAAACGATCATGTCGTTGCCTTTCTGGGTCAAATTGAAGACGTGCTGATCATATTAAGAGCGTATAGTATGCATGAAGTCTGTGATGAATATGAATGAGGCAATGAAGGTATACTAGGATAGTTTGCCTTCTCTGGGAAAGAGGCGTGTGTCAATCTATGTGTACCCACGATACAAAAATTACAGCCAATCGGAGCAATTCTCGTCATACGAGAATTCAAGTTAGTCATAATTCGAGTATGCGTGAAATAAATGGCTCAAAATCTCAAGGGGACCTTAAAATTGTATTCAAATTTTTATCTCAATTTCGTGATTTATTAAAATATAATGAGAATTGCCTTTCATAGACTGCAAAATAGAATTAAAAAGTTATCTTTAAAAAAATATATGGTTACCTTAGCGGAGGCATGCGAATGGCAGGCAGCGAGCACGACGTCGGCAGCGTTGACCGATGCGCGGGTGTATCCGCCGCGTGGAGAATCGTCCCGCGCCGTATAGTGCATCGCTATAATCGGTTGCAGCATAAACTGTTGCGACACGTGTACACCCAACGATAACTCACCACTAGGGTGATCCGATGCAGTCTTCGTCTAAAAATATTATTATTATTTTCTTAATTCATTCGAAACATTGGCTTGGAGCAACTTTATGGGACCAGCCTCGACTTTTTTTTAGTTTTAGCGGGAATGTGATAAGCGCTTTTAAACTTTATTCAAAATTTTGGTGTTATATTGAATAATTTTGCGGGTATTTTATTTAACGTAATGCAGAGAAAATGCTTCAGCACTTTTAATGTAAAACGACAATGTGATAGTGGTTTACGTGTATTTTCATGGTCAGTCAAGATTTTTAAATGAATCGTAATTTAGTTGTCAGAGCCCAATTAATGGTAAACACTCATCTACCGTCTAAACTGCCCGAGACGCCGGAAAGTATGGTATGCAGCCCCGTAACCTGCCGTGCTGTACCTTTATCGCCGTATGGGCGGATCATCGATAGTGGCTGGTCGGTATAGCGACCACTACTGCCAACACGTCTATCGCTCTCTAACGATCAGCATAGGTACTAAAATTTCAGGTTACCCTAAAATCTCATTTATGAGCTTCTACGGGCATGGTATTCTTTAACCAAACTACGTATAAAATGTACTGATACATACGGAACAAAGTTTAATAGCTTTCTCAACGATAAGCTTGAATGTGTGTCGAGTTCGTACGTTGTCCATTACGCCCTGCGCCAATCCTCGCGAGTCGTCCTTACTAAGTCTCCTGTCTTGCATTATCTTTAAAAATAATAATAGGTGATTACTAAATACATATACATTATCTAAACTTTTGAAACATCACCATCATCACAGCTCATATAAGTCCCACTAGTGGGCTCGAGGCTTCTCCCCAATAGGAGGAAAATTTACATACTAAACCACGCTTGTCAGACGGATTAGTATAGGATTTTATTTCGACTTTTCCTCGACCTCTCTTAGCACTTCTGATAATCTTACAATGTCCCGCATTTTACTCAATTTCTCCTCCAGCTGACTATCCCTCTCGTCGGTCCTAAGTGCTCGAATATTGTGCGTTAACCAGGGCCAAAATTCAATTTTTTGGTAGCCGGATCGCGGCCGAGGATTCATAGCACCCCCTGCCCCGCTATTCACGCGCCTGCTACCAAAATGTGACCGTGGTAAGACGGAACTACCATGATTGGGGACTGTTTCTTTTTTTTGCATCCATATATTGGGGGAAGTAATGCCATAATCGCCACACTGGGCAGACGGGTTGGCGATCGCAGTAGATGTTATAATTTTTTCCAGGAGATAGATGCTGCCCACTCCTGGTCTCGATTCTTATGACTCCCACGTGCAAGTAAGGAGTAACGACAATTGTATTCTATCCCCTCGCCAAACAGGTACCATTAATACCACCTAATAATTATTATGTGAAGTTAAGGAGGTTATGAACGATTTAATATAAGAATTTTGTAACATACTTCAAACTGTCCAGGCTGAAGTGCGGCTATACCAAGCGGAGTCGAGGTGAGGACGGTCAATCGTGTATGGTCATCCTCAATATAGGCGGCTGCTGGCAATGGGTAGAAGTTAGCCTGTATAGGAAGCTTCTCGAAGTACCGACGTTTTATCATCTGTGTTAAAAAGAAGAATGTATTACAGAAAGCACAATGCTTAAAGATGTATTAAAATTCTGGGCTTCAATATGTAGAACAATGCCATCTAGCGTGGATCTGTAAAGTCCTGGAATCTATATATTTAAAATTCTCTCATAAGAGCAGTGGCGGCTGTACCTTAAGTGCGCTCGTGCACTGAACCACCAAATCAAAAGATTTAAAAATTACAAAATGTTACTTCATCTTTATTTTTAAATTACCATAGTAATATTTATTCTTTGAACATACAAAAACATATAACAAATAAAATTTCAAATTATGACGAAACAATT
Source organism: Lymantria dispar (assembly GCA_032191425.1). Taxonomy (NCBI): domain Eukaryota; kingdom Metazoa; phylum Arthropoda; class Insecta; order Lepidoptera; family Erebidae; genus Lymantria; species Lymantria dispar. Next base: position 17,518,571 of record CM063459.1, read on the forward strand.
TAAGCGCTTTACTAAATTATTAAAACTAATTTTCCCTGTAAAAAAAATCTCGTGCGCTTAGGCGAGCGCACGGGACTGCCAATACAACTTGTCGAATTTGTATTAGATATGAGTTAAAACGCCTGGCGCGTGAGACAGAAAATAGTTCATAGGAATATACTGAAAAATGAGTCTGTTGCCGTACGCCGCACGGGCGAACCGAACATTGCCGAGAGAACTCGACTTTCGACGAAATTTGGTGATGACGTCTCGTTAAGTATACTGTAGTAGGTAGAGTTTCGATGTATCGGTGATGCGTTAAATATGTTTTGTTTACATCAATTGTTTAATTTTTTTTTATTTTGGTCTTAATTCTATTTTATACTGCGTATACAGTATGTGATGTGTGTGAAAATGAGCATAAATATAAACTATATTAAAGACAATAACAAAACTTTTCAAAATAAAGTTGATATAAATTGGCGGGACCGCCAAGGCCCTTTATTGTAAATATTTTTTGGGCGTGTGAATAACAAAAAAACATATTTTCTTCGCAATGTACACCTACTAAGCGTTCAAAAATAATAAAAAATATCATTTTTTACCTAAATTGTTGTTCCATTGCAATTTCTGATCTTAATACTTAGTAAGCAAGTAAAGCGCACCACCACTTTGATGACCCACCAGCCGCCACTGCATAAGAGTATATACTTGGCTGTTGATGTTTTGCCGAAGAACCTCCCTGAGTGATTCGGGTTTAAAACACTATAGTAATAACATAAAACTTAAGTGTTAAGCCATTTAAACCCCGCCATCGTACTGATATAATAAGTAAGTTTATAGAAAACTACTACTAACTAAATCACGAAAATACAAGCCCCGAAACGTATATCGAAAAATAAATGATTTATTCACAACATATTTAGCCAATTTAATAATATTGTAAATACTATTTTCTGATTTCTTAAGAGAGTGAAATGTGAATTTATTTAATAAAACTAATTTTATGAAGTTTATCGCGTTTATATTTAAGAACTCCTTGAGTTAAGCAGAGTCGTCCATGACCATGAATACTGAAAAGTGTTCGAAACGTCAGGAACGTAACAAGTTTGTACTTGTGCGCGATAAAATCCTTAAAAATAGTGTTAATACTATCTTCTGTCAGCAGCCAAGTTGACTCTGTCAATGAATCAATTATGTAAACTAGGTATGTCACCTGCAGTGGTGGTGCTTGACTATTGTAACATGCTTGAGATCAATTTACAACCTCAATAGTACTCCCGTGACCATGAATACCGAAAGTATTGAAATTATGAATACCGAAAGTTAGGGCTTTTCCTACGATTCGAGTTAAAAGCATTAAGATTTCATAAAAATATGCAGGTAGTGTCGCGAAAAATATACTCACATGCATTCCATTCAGATCCGTAAAGAATACGTCTCCATTCTTGATTTCGGTAGAGAATCGCATGGCAAGCTCTAGATTGTCCACTTGTGGGTCTATAAGGAAAGTATTAGTAATTTCCACTTCAGTCTGAGGTAGAGTAGGATTGTTGTACACTGATACCTGAAATAAGGTAATTGAATATACATAATTATATAAATCTCTATGTGGCGGCGGCTACGAATAGTATCAACCCTTACATTGCTCGTGGGTGTCGTAAAATACTACTAAGAGGTTTTACATCAACCTCATCAGGCAGACCACCGAAAATAATAATAACTTTCGCAATATGTACTATGAAAGAAGAGTACATATTGAGACAGCTCCAAGTAATTGGGATTCGATAGTGATGGCGATAATAACTTACAGTAGAATTCATATATAACGACTTCGCTTATAACGACTAACCGTTTTTAACGATGATAATGTTTACTCAAGTTAGGTTTCATAGTTAGGTACTGAGAAAATATAACCGTTTAGTGCGACTCCGGTTTAAACGACAAACTGCTTATAGCGACCATTTTTGTTATTAATACGTCCGGTTAAAACGACGCGCAATGTTTTGTTTATACAACCTACGCACCAATACTTCGGCGGCCCAACTTCATCCCGCCCCGCGAGCTTCACCTTTCCTTATTGGCGCGCGTAAATCACAGTTAGTGTTTGTCACATGTTATGAAAAGTTCTTAAAGCTGGACAAAATGAGTTCTGTGAAGCGAAAATGTTTTACAATTGAAGAAAAAGTGCAATATTACACCGATTAGAAGGCGGTGAATCAAATGTAACCCCCGCGAAGGAGTTTGGCGTGTACATAATTATGTATTCGTAGGTTAGGTACTTATGTACTTAAGAAATAATCCTACCGTTTTGTACGTCATCCGGCTAGTACGACATAGTATCGCCGGTCCCTTAAAGGTCGCTATATCCGGATTCTACTGTATATTATATGCTATTTGTTACACATCTATACAAATAAATAAAATTGAAGTGTCAGTTCGTAGTGTCAAAATAATGGGTTTTTCATGCTGATACGGTTTTTCGCACGATACCTATGCTAAAACCCGTTTTTAAAATTTCTGTCTGTCTGTATTGGGTAAGCTTCAAAATGGCTGAACCGATATTGATAATATTTTAGTACCAGCTAGCTGTCTATATAAAGGGGTAACTTAGGCTATATCTTATTCTAGTTTTCCGTGGGTGTAATAAAATACTACTAAGGGATGTAATATGCATTATAACATCTATTCTCTCATCTCGTGTATGGACCGAGGTAATGGTGAAGACGATGATAAGTTAGTGTTATGAGTTTCTATATAGCTGCTGCCTATTTTTTCGTAATTTTCCAGCTGGAATTTATAACTAAGTATTTTTATTTACCGTGTAGTGACGAAGTAACAATACAATTCACTATCCCTATCTTACCCATGGGTATTCTAAAAGGCGAGCAAGGGATATAATGCGCATATAACATCTGTGCAAGAGAAGAAAACTCGAAATAAAACCTTACATCAAAACGTCTGACCAGCGTATGTCAATTTCTCTTCTTTTCTGGAGGAGGCTCGAGCCGAAGTGTTTTTTTTTAAAACAACACACTCAACCCGGCTCACTCGAACGACCCTGCACTAAGGCACTAATCCTTGTATTATGGGGGACTTTACAAACATATAATTCATCATTATTTCAGCCTATCGCCGTCCACTGCTGGACGTAGGCCTCCCTCATGTTACGCCACAAAGTGTGGTTCTGTGCCGCCTGCATTCAACGACGCCCAGCAACCTTCACCAGGTCGTCGATCCACCTGGTGGAGGGCGTCCTACACTGCGTCGTCCGATACGTGGTCGCCACTCGAGAACCTTTCTTCCCCAGCGGTTGTCGGTTTGTCGAGCGACGTGGCCTGCCCATTGCCACTTCAGCGTGCTAATTATCCGTGCTATGTCGGTTACACCCGTTCTTCTACGGATTTCCGTATTTCGGATTCTATCTCGCAGAGAAATCCCGAGCATAGGCTGTTCCATAGCACGCTGAGCGACTTTGAGGCTTGTTATGAGGCCTATATTTAGGGACCACGTTTCTGTGCCGTAAGTCATCACTGGTAATATAATTAAAGGGCACAAATTACACCCAGACTCAGAACAACAATTTGTGGCTCTCACAAAGTGTTATCCTGCGTGGGATTCGAACTCGCGGCACTACGGTAGGTCGGTATCTTAACCACAACACCACCTGTGTAGTCAACAGTGGAACGTATATCAGCTGAAATGATAATGATGATGAAGTATTCTTAACCTATCACCACTCGGGAATTGTTGGTAAAATTATTTCTAACTTACTGTCAACACAATATCAGCAATCTTCGGCGCCGCAAGGGCAGTGTACATAGTAGCCTTGTATATTCCCTCCGTGACCACCAACACTGGGAAGGGCTCCATATTGAGGTCCTCTGCCGGACCCGCGGGTATGAACAAATACGCGCCACTATTATTGTCTCTGCCTCGATGACTGTCGTATCTATTAAAATTCACTTATAAACGTTATATACAGAGTGTATCAGGTTATGAGGCAACTGGTCAAACGGAAGTTAGGCAATGGTGGCAGGAACCCATAAAAAAATTGAAGAAAAATATCGATTCGTTAATGAATAAGAGACATGTAAAGTTTCCAATTTTATCATAGCTTTTTCGTGTAAATCTGATTGAAATCAGTCAGTGATACTCAATCTGCAACATACTCGCACTTTGTTAAATATTCATTAAACTATTAAAATTATTATTAAAACGTTGATTAATCTGTATGACAGGGCAACCTAGTTCAGATACCAGTCCCCCACAAAGGATAAACTTATCATTAAATGTGTAATTAGCAATAAGATAATTTTGTGGAAGAAAACAATAAATTATTTTGTATTTTTATTTATGGTTTGGTCATGCTCACTGAATAAGGTTCTGCTTGCGGTAGCTATGTGGGGCGGGTCGCTCCCTTCCCTCTAATATGGTTGAGGAGAGTGATGGCTGCTCTAATAGTTAACTCGTAATCGGGTGCTGCTTGTGGGATCTGGTCCAGCCATATTTTCTTCCTTTCTTTATGCTTTAATTATTTTTTTGTTTTGTACTAAATCTTGAAAATTTATACATATATACAATTTCGAAGGGCATCACACTGGAGCTAATACCATATATGTTGTACGAAGCATAATATATACATAATATTAAATTCATATTTAAAAGATTACGAAAAAAAATTATTGCCCGCTGAGTTTCTTGCCGGATCTTCTCAGTTTGTGGCCGCGTTCCGATCCGGTGGTAGATTGTTGTATTGTATTCAAACGTGTAATTTGACAATATGTAAGTGCCCTTAAGGGGCCTATGCAGAATAAATGATTTGATTTGATTATCAGCCTTTTTTTTTTTTTTTTTGGGTGTGGGTTGCGGTCGGCGCGCTCCTCGCACCACTCCGTCCGGAGCTAAATTATTATCAGCCTAAGAGTATTGTTGAATATTTGTGTTAATATATGTTTAATGAAAAACAAATAGTTTTAGTGAACTAATTCATTAATTACATACTGTGCGTAATCCATATGTACTGGTACAACGGTTCCATCAGGTGATACGATAGCTTTCACTAATCCGTTCATGTTTGCAACTATTTTGGTGCTATTGGAGGCCTGTATCGTGATGTCCTCATTGAGACGGGCCGACGGCTGTTCTATAGGGAACATCTTCGGCAGATCTATTGTCCAATAATCCGCATTATATACACGTATGTGAGAGAACGATGTATATCTGAAATACATAATAAACATAAATTATTTTTTTATCCACCTATATTGAATTGTCCATGATTAAGGGATTTAATCCCTTATACATTTAACATTTATACAAGAGAAGGAAAACTCGAAATAAAACCCTATACCAAAACGTGTGACCAGCGTGGTATAGGTACCACGGTGGTAGGTAATTTTGCCTCTTATTGTGGAGGAGGCTTGAGCCGTAAGTAGGTCAACTTTTCTTCCATTGCGAAATAGGACGGACCTAATAATGGGAAGTATACGGTCTGAAAAAGTAACTTACTTATTAATGCTCATGCTGTCCCTCAGAGCGACCGTGTATATGGCGAGAGCCAGCGGCTCCACCATCACCGGGAATGATAATTGGAACTTGTTGGCGGCAAACGCAAGCGTTTTATCACCAGTTACCACCGGTGATACTTGAGCCATCATTGGATTGCCTTCCGGATCGAATACCTATAATAAATTTACTGAATTAATCCATTATACACATGGCTATCTGTAACTCCCGACTAGGTATGCAAATATCGAAGCCAAGAACATCGATGTATCGATACATCGACGTTTCAGAACAAACATCGATGTATAAAAAACATCGCCCTAAAAATATCGAGATATCGAAACCATTTTTTACTGAAACATCGATGTTTCAGTCAGTGTCGAGTGAAACATCGATGTTTTAGAAACACGAATGTACCGTTTGCATCCTCTCTCCCGACGCCAAAAGAGGGGTGGTATAAGTTTGACGTCCATGTCTCTGTGTCTATGTGTGTTTGTATGTCTGTGGTAGTAGTGGGTCGTCGACGATTTTACAGTCGACGCAACGAGACCGTTTATCGTCGATGGTAAACTAGTTGAATAAACAGTCTAATTTTCGACTAGTTTACGTCGTAGACGCTTAGACAAGACGAGACGTTTAGTTTATATTATAACGTACGTTGATCGTCCATTGGTAAAGGACAACGAAACTTCAACGAATTTTATTAGACAACAGTTTCATTGTACAATATACATTGACGCTTCAATATGTAATGATAGTCCTATCACATGATAGCAGAGTTCAATGAATTGCAATCAATCTATCTATGCGTTATGATTTCGGCTCAACTCACGCCTACGGGAGGTGAGGTTTGCGGGGCGGGTAAAAAGCGTAGCGAGCCGTGCGAGCGCGCGCGCATCTCGTCTTCCAAGTTCGGGCCGATTCGGGCGCTTTCGAATAGTTGCAAGTCGTCGCGTTCATGTCATTCGTTGATACGACGACCGTTTCGTGAAGCCGTTCATACGTAAACATGTTTATCAGTCAACTATAAACTGGTTTATTAGTTCACGGCAAAGAAACAGTCGAAAAAAACTGTTCGTTTATTCAACGACCACCACTAGTCTGTGGCATCATAGCTGTCAAACGGATGGACCGATTTCGATGCGGTTTTTTTTTTCATTTGAAAGCCTGTTTCTTTGTGGTAGTTCTCAGCTATGTTTGGTTAATATCGATCCAGCAGTATAAGAGTATCATCTCTTTTCCAAAGTGATGTAATGGCTTATAATTACCAGGAGCCCAGAGCGGATCAGATCATGTTGATATTTCGAAACCTTTAAGTCCTACCTAATTGAAAAAAATTGAGATGGCAATTCCGAGGTGGTTTTGAATTCTAGATCGCCACCCTTTTCCTCTACTTTGTACCTAGGGCTGAATAGTACGTAAGGCCTCATTTGGTGTTACCCATAAAGAGCTTAGTCCACCGACGCATTGTATTCTAGATCCGTCAAAACGCAAAGAATAGTTTTAATTATGCCGTGGAACATTTATTGGTATTTTAGTGTTTTTATTAGAGTTATGAAAATAATTAGAAGACATTTCAAAGCCGTTATAATAAAATAATTTATGAATGATAGAACCAGAAAATATTAACAACAGTATTTCTAGTTACCATAACATCTCGAACAGACATCTGTAATAAATTAAAAAATAAACACTAGCTTATTTGGTGAAACTCAAAAATAAAAACAATTTTATTCCATACAAAATATTTTTCAACCAAGGTATATTGATTCGTCGTCACCGTGTGGTGACGGAATAAGAGTACAATTCACTACTCCCAATCCTGCCCATGGATGTCATAAAAAACGACTAAGGAATATAATAGGTATATAACATATAACAGAGGGACACTCGAAACAAAACCCTATGCTAACCTGTCGGACCAGCATGGTTATAGTAAGATCAATTTCCTTCCTACTGTGAAGGAAGCTCGATCCCACCAGTGGAACGTATATTAGTCGAGATGATGATGATTTTATTTCGTACGGGGACGGTATAAGAATACAATTCACCAGTCTCTTTCTTATCTGTGGGTGTCGGAAAAGATGCCTAAGGCTATAATATATAGATAACAGCTATGCAAGAGAACGAAAAATTCAAATAAAACCTAATAATAACCCGTCTGACTAGCGTGCCTAGTCGGGAACCGCTCTCGGCGTTATGAAAAACAATAGCTAAAAATAATATCGATCTAGCATCCCCAGTGAGACAAGGAAATCCGTATGTCTCAGGATTTATCAAAAAAAATGCGATGATATGTAATATCGGTGCTTTAAAGAGTTAGTCTCAGTCATACGCTGAATTTATTGTAATGGTTTATTTCAGCCATAGTTATAGAAGTGAATATGGGTTTGTTTGATACGCTCTCACGCCTTAACTACTGAACCAATAGTCTTGCAATGTCGTATACACCTTTTCAGGAATATACAAAAAGGCTATAAGAGTACCTTTCACCTGGGCAATATTCACAAGGCATTTATTACAAAATCATCATTAAAGCGAACTAAATAACGAACATAGAATGATATTTTATTTTAAAGACAACACCCTGCACTAAGGCAATAATCCTTGTATTGTGGGGGATATTACAAACATATAATTAACGGACACAAATTACATCCAGACTCAGAAAAACAATTTGTGGATCGCACAAAGTGTTGTCCTGCGTGGGATTCGAACCCACAACACTGGCACAGCTGGCACGGTAGGTCGGTATCTTAATCACTACGTCATCTATGCACTTACCTCAACATGCGGTGACGACACAAGTACAGTAAAAATCTCATGTCTTCTGAATGCCAAAGCATTATATAATACAATTTTCCGTGAAGGCGACACATCATCCAAAGCTATTGTTATCTTGGATGGTATCTCGTCGTGCTGCCTCCAAATATCGTCTACGTCGAAGTATATATCGTCTTGAGTTTGGTCCATAATCGGAGGCTGCTTTAATAGATAGTACGCTGCTTGCTGTATAGCTGACTGGCAGTGACGTATAGCTGTTAACAATCTGTAAATAAAATAAGTAGTTAAAAAAATACGCTTTTGTAGATAACTGAACAAAAAAGTCCGATAATAAAAATAGGGACAGCGACATCTACCGAGTCACGTGAAATTCTCAAGCATAGATACAAAAAAATAGGAGTCCTGTAACAATAATGGGACAAACTATTTAAATAATTGCAGTTCCATCTTCATCGCAGCTCATACACGTTCCACAAAGTTCTCGAGACTCCTCCCCAATAGGGTGGAAATTGATCCATTATACCATGCTGGTCAGACAAGATGGTCTAGTTTTATTTCGAGATTTCCTTTTCCTGCACTATGATGTTCATGGCAACTACATGGACCTTTGACTCGATGGAAATTTTTGAGAGTCAATGGATGCGGGCAGCATAGGATAATCTATAAGGGAAGCTTTTCCATGTGTTGACGCAAAAAGACTACAATTCACCACCGCGTACCTCATGTCGTACAAGACGACTAAGAGATATAATATACATAAGAACTATGCAAGAGAAAGAAAACTATAAATAAAACCCTATACCAACCCGTCTGACCAGCATGATATCTATGTATTAATACGTGAAGCAAAAACTTTGTACCCCTTTTTACGAAAATTACGTGGATGGACAAGTAAGAAACTTGGCACAGTTGAAGTATATAGTGAGGAGAAGTACATAAAATTAAAATTTCATATAATAATGTATTAGAAATATGTACATTAAATTTATTATAAAAGTCATTACGCACACTACCATACAATAGACACACACGCACGCAGGCACGCACGCACGCACGCACGCACGCACGCACGCACGCACGCACGCACACACACACACACACACACACACACACACACACACATACAGAAACACGCGCGCGCACGTTTATACACTTTTGTTTACGGTTAAAATCTCTGATCGAACTGAATGTCAAACAATCATAATTATGATGACAATGCCTAATAGACATTTGTAAAGTGAAATATAATACTTGCTCAATATACAATTATACATAAATAAAATTAAAAGAAAATTGTGTAGAAGATAATAAAATGAATATATTTAAATGAATTATGGCCATATTTCGACCACTCGGTGACCACTAGTAGTAGATAAATACCTCTCTTACTATGAAAGAGGCTCGAGCCCATTAATTGAACATATATGAGCTCAATTAAATGAATGAACTGAGGCATACATCCACCAATGGACAGCAAAAGACTGAATAATGATGATAAGTAACTTACTTCTTAGCATAATCTTCTCGAACGTTATCCCTGGATGTGCCAGTAATACCATCGTGATGTTGGAACAGTGATAACGATCGTCTCGCTTGTTCGACGCGATCGCGTAGTTGTAGAGACATTATGTGCGACACTGAACGAGAGGATACCGATTGGGTTGTTATTATTTCTGCTGCCCTGTAAAAAAAATTATCATAAAGAATTATATTACAGAAAAATATTCTAATCATTCATCATCCGTTATCCGTGTGATGACAGAATAAGAATACAATTCACCACCCCCTTTCTCACCTTTGGGTGATTGTAAGAGACGACTACGGGACACAAGCAGTTAACAATACACTCCAAGAAAAGGAAATCTCGAAAAAGCTTATACCAACCCACCTGCCCACTGCAAGAAAAGGAAACCTCGAAATACGATTATTTTAATTATCAATATTTTTTCGTCTTCGTTTTTTATATCATTTTGAGTACATTTAAAAATATATGTAACTATAGTGTCCAATAAATCATATTTTCTTTCTTTTCTTTAAATAAAAGTTTATACTAACCCACCTGACCAGCGTCGAAATGATAATAAATAATTGTATTGTGTATCTCGGCTTTTACACGTCGCCCAGCAGCTCCTCCTCAATGGGGAGAATATTGACGTATTCAAACAGGCTATTCAAACAGGTTGGTATAGGAGTTCATTTCGAATTTTTAGTCACTTAGTGACTATATCACACCCGTATACAAATAAAATAGTGCCTCTTTATCTATACATTTTAACTTATTTAAATATATAGTTACCTAAGTCAGATGTTTAACATTTTTAGCTCGCTTTAGTATATAATTCTACAAGTGTACGACATTTTTCAGAATGTGGGTCTGTTAGAATGGCGTTGCGGATACCCACATTTTGGTCCTTGTATAGATGTTATAGGCAGATTTAATCTCTTAGTGGTTTTTATAAGTATTCTCCACTGGTGTAGGCACCCTTGATTTGATTGACTGAAACCCCTAAGACCGAAGTGTCGCGGGTTCGATGCTATCACAGGCTAATTTTCTTAAAAAATATTATAGTTACCACACTTGGCAGATGGATCGCCAAACGCTATTGTTATAAGTTTCAAGAGAGTGATGCCTATTCCCTTAGTATTTCTTTACTCAGTTTTTTATCATTTTTGCGGCAATGTAAATGACAATAGTATATTGTATTCTTTAACCTGTCAGTACAGGGGAGGGGAGGGACTTACCTCTTTTTTTCTTTTTTATTTGGGGGTGGGTTGCGGTCGGCGCACTCCACGCACCACTCCGTCCGGGGCGACAGAGGGGCGTATAGCACGCTACACCCGCAACCCACCCGAACACCACGTCGCCTTCGTCGTTGGGCCGACCACCGGAGCAGGGTTACTTGTCATCAGTGGGGAGGGACTTACCTAACATAAGCGAGTAGTACCCTATCCATATTCTTGTAGAAGGGTCGCGATGTGAAGTATCCGCTCCAGTAATGCTGTTGTCGGTCGGCGTACGTGAAGAAATCACCTGACAGCACTGGGAAGTCAGACATCTTCACCTCAGCATGGAGAGCTTTAAAGTAATCCTCGAGAGTGCCGAATTGAATCTATGAAAAAAATTATGTGTTTAAGGTAGCGTTATTTTGTTTTTGGTATCTCATCATTTCCGTCTCACTGTTGGGCTCGAGCCTCCTCCACGTTAAGAGGGTAATTGACCTACTATACAACATTGGTCAGCTGGGTTGGTGCAAGGTTTTATTTCAAGTGTACCTTTTAATGCATAGAAGGGATATAGTATGCATATAACATACTATATATAATTATAAAGCTGAAGTGTTTGTTTGTTTGTTTGAACGCGCTAATCTCAGGAACCACTGGTCTGATTTGAAAATTCTTTCAGCATTGGATAGCCCATTTATCGAGGAAGGCTATAGGCTATATTATATTTTCAAAAAAATTAGGGATCCGTACTAAAAGTCCAATAATGTAACCCAAGGTGTAAAAAAATTACTCGAAAAAATCCTTACATCGCGTGTGTTGCGAAAACTATTGATTACAGAACAAAACAATGTACTACAACTTTGCAGAAAATATAATTGCCTACAAAAAAATATCGCGACACCATATGTCTAACTATTGTAGTTATCCCACAATAAGTGTTTTTCTTTATTTTTTTAAATAATTAGAATGCCTTCGCTTTAAAACTCTTTATTTTGTATCTTGGTATTAATCCTTATCAAAATAAATTACTTCGTATTCAAGACGGATTCAATACCTTTCAAGAACTTTTTAAATTATTAAATTCGGACATTTCATTCAAAAGATATCGCGATATTAAAAATGTAAGTATTAATGTTGTAGCCACATAATTAATAAGTACTAGCTGACCCGGCGAACTTCGTACCGCCTTTTCTTCGTAATTATTTTGTTTTAGTATTTATCAGTTTAGTTTTAGTATTATCCGTGCGGTGACGAAGTAAGCATACAATTCACCACCCGTGTGTGTCGTAAAAGACGACTAAGTGATATAGTATGCATATAATATTTATTTATTTATTTTTATTTAAATCTTCTGCACACAAAAAAGGTACATGGCGGACTTAATGCCTTAGGCATTTTCTACCAGTCGACCTGGGGTGGAGCATAAATAAGTTAGGTAGGTGCAATTCAGCGAAAGTAATGAATTCTGGTGAACAGTTATCCGAATCAAATTAATTAATATAATCTTATACCTAATACACAAAGACAATACATATATATATATATATATATATATATATATATATATATATATATATATATATATATATATATATATATATAAATATATATATATATATATATATTATATAAACGGCTGAGTTAATTCATCACTGATGAGTCGACTCCATCACAAAATTCAGGTATAGTCGTTTGACCATAGCCTTAAAACTGTCACGACTAGTGGCCATTTTGATATCTAATGGTAACGCATTCCAGAGAAGAATAGCTTGGATATAAAAGGAAGAGTGAGTAATATCTATGCAAGAGAAGGAAAACTCAGAACAAAACCCTATACCAACACGTCTGACCAGCTGGGGTTTTCCGCGGTGGGATAAGGTCCTCGACAACCCTGATGGGGAGGTCGGGGGTGGTAAATTTCGGCGAGGGGAGGACGGTGTAGCTTACTCAGCACCGCGCGATAGTGGCGACCCCAGGGATCACATTCAAGACTGTCCATAATTTTCTACTGATTGATCTGAAGAAAAAGTGAAATCTCTACTTAGTACCGCTCAATAAGGACGACCCCAGGGATCACGTTCGACACTTCAGCATCTCTTGATGGGTGCTGCGCTGGTCTTTAAGCACCTGGTACCTTGACTGTACAACGCTTGAATAGCCTTTGGCTAGTTCCCTGGATGTTGAAAGAAGGGGAGGCTGGTGATCCTGCTGAAGCTGAGGCGCTCTCCGGACTCGGCCTCAAACGTATCAATATAATGGAATTATTGATAACCCAACTGAATTGAATTTACGGCAAATGTTATATTTCCTTAGTCCGCAACTTTACACTATTTGTGGGAGGCTGATAAATCATCATCATAGTCTCAACCCATACACGTCCCACTGTTGGGTTCGGGCCTCCTCCACTATGGGAGGGAAATCGACCTACTATACCACGCTGGTCAGACGTGTTGGTATAGGGTTTTGTTCGGAGTTTTCCTTCTCTTGTATAGATATTATATGCATACTATATCACTAAGTCGTCTTTTACGACACACACGGGTGGTGAATTGTATTTTTACTTCGTCACCGCACGGATAATACCACGCTGGTCAGACGTGTCAATATAGGGTTTTGTTTCAAGTTTTCTTTCTCTTGCATAGATATTATATGCATATTATATCCCTTAGTCGTCTTTTACGACACTCTCAGGTGATGAATTATATTCTAGCTATTTAATATACCACCTTTTTTATCGATCCCAATACGTTTTTTAATCTTGATCTATATGTAATTATGTCAAAAATACCGAACCGACGGGACGAACATCAAATGTTTGACAGGTAAGAACAGTTTGTAAGGGAAAATAAGATTGTTGTTTTTAGTATTTTACTGGCAATTTGCCATATTTTCTCACCGTTTAAACTTTCCCTGGACTTCCACAAATAATTAAAGACTGAACTTAGCCAAATCGGTCCAGCCGTTCTCGAGTTTTAGCGAGACTAACGAACAGCAATTCATTTTTATATATATAGATTGCGCGCGCATGTATGATGTGGCGGGCGGTCATGAGGGACGAGGGGGCGGTAGCCTCTGCGAAATGCCTAGAAAGAGACCTCAACTTTCTCGACAGTCTGCCACTGCAAAACGACTGCGACTTATGCGCAGCAATGAGACAGAGGATGAAAATAGGCAGAGGTTGGCTACTCAACGAGAAATCGCTGAACGAAACCGCGCTAGATAGACAAGACACACACGTTGAACGAACACAACGTTTGGCTTCACAAAGAACTCTAACTTCGTCTAATCGACAACGGGAATCAAGTGCTGAACGTTCTCAACGTTTGGCTACAGAAGTTTTAAAATAAATAAATAAATCCTGAATGTCACTATATCCTCCAAAGTCACTATTCCACGTGGACGAAGTTGCGGGCACTGCTAGTACTATATATAAGGTGGTGGCAAATTGGATTCGTATTCACCGCACCACCAATATTAATCTATACAATTACATAAAATTGAAATATTCGCCAATCAAAATCAATCCAGCCGTTTTGAAGATTACCCAAAACAAACAGACAAACAAACATTTTTTAAACCGGCGTTTAGGCATAGGTATCGTGCAAATAACACCTAGCCGCAGGTGACGTGACCGGGGAATTAGTCCGTCACCTGCCGAGAGGCCGACCGCGTGAGGAAAGACCGACGTCCTCCCCGAGGGGGAGGCGTCAGTCGATGGGAGGGTACCCTAAATAGGGGGTATTCCGTCGGGCCGACCACTGATGACAAGTAACCCTGCTCCGGTGGTCGGCTCAACGTCGAAGGCGACGTGCATCGTGGATGGGTTGCGGGTGTGCGTGCTTACGCCCCTCTGTCGCCCCGGACGGAGTGGTGCGAGGAGCGCGCCGACCGCAACCCACCCCTAAAAAAAATAAAAAAAAATCGTGCAAATAACCGTGTGAGCATGAAAAAAACCCATTATTTTCACATTACAAACAGACACTTCAATTTTATTTATTTGTATGACATATAGATGCATACAGTTTAAAAATAATTACCTCGGCATTCCAAGCATCACTATTATTGATATAATCGATAAGTAACTCATAATTCTGGTACTGGTTGTCCCACTCGTTGGATCTGTCGTATCTAAAGTCATCACCCAAAGGATATAGCAACACATTACTTCTATATAATTGAGCTTTCTTACGCCATTGATCCAGGATTAGACTCGCTCTGGAAATAATATAAACAGATTAATATCATCTTTTCGTGTGGTGACGGAATAAGAATACAATTCACCATTCCCTATCTTGTCCCTGAATGTCGTAAGACGACTAAGGGATATAATATGCATATATGTGGAAAGGTAGAAAAACGCGAAACAAATCCAATCAACCTGTCTGACCAGCATAGTATAGTAAGGTCATTTTTCCTTCTACTGTGGTGCAGGCTCGAGCCCAACAGTAGGATGTATATGAATAGTTTAAGAGTGGTAGGACCACACTGTCGACAGTTATGTCTACAGCCGCGGGTCGGTCCGTCCGGGGTAGTACCACACTCTCGCAGAAAATCGACGTCTGAGTAGTAGCAATTTGTTACTGTGCTTCGTTCGGTGAGCGAGAGAGCCGGAAGCCCAAGTTTCTAAGGGTGTTTGCGTGTGGAGGGTTTTGGTGGTGCCCTTGGTGTCACCGAGCCTCAATGCACTCATTCACACTCCCTTCACTTTTTTCGTGGTAGGCAGCAGCCTTGTAAAGGTCCATGAGCGGCAGCAACACTTACCATCACGTGTACTGTTTGTTCGTTTGCCACCGTTGGCAATAAAAAAAAATATCATATGAAAATTTGATCACTATTACTGATCGTCAAGTTGGACTGAAGCTTGACTAAAGAAGACTGCACTCATCATTTCATCTCGTATACGTCCCACTGTTGGGCTTGAGGCTCCTCCACAATAGAAGGGAAATTGACCTTACTATACCATGCTCGTCAGATAGGTAGGGATAGGCTTTTATTTCGATTATTCCTTCTCTTGCATAGATGTTATATACATATTATATCCCTTACTGTACTATGGAGTGGTAAAAAAAGTATTGTTTTTCATATCCAAAAACTATTTTTTGAATAAAAGCGAGTTTGAGTGTGTCTATTGCGTGTTTTTAAACTTATTTGTAACTAACCTAACTATGGCCAAATTAACTTATGGCCAGATTAGGTTTAATGTTCCGTATGGTGACGGAGTAAGAATACAAATCACCATCCCTGGCCTGTAAGTGTCATAAAAGACGACTAAGGGACATAATATGCATAAAACATCTATACAAGAGAAGTAAAAAATCGAACTAAAACTATACCAACCCGTTTGACCAGCGTGTGGTGTTGTTTCTAACCTTTTTATATATAAATCTTCTGTTCGTGTGTTTGTAATTAAACTCCTAAACGGCTGGACTCATTTTGATGATTTTTTTCTGGCTGTTCCAATGGATATGAGAACGGTTTAGATTAATAATTGGAACCGGTAGGTGGCGCTGCGATCGATTTCGGGAAGAATTACATTACTATTTTTTAGATTTGAACAGAACAACGTCTGTTGGATCAGCTAGTATTTAATATAAATATTGATAGATAATTCAGACAGCGAAGATATATTATAAAACAAAATACCTTTCGTGTATATTCTTCTGTGTTATCTTCTGTGGAGCGACACCCCATGGACATGATACACCATTACCAGGCAACCTTTTAAAGTCGAATTGGCAACAAATCTAGAACGATAAAAAAAAACCATCATTATCATTCTGCTCTTTTTCCAATTATTTGGGATCTACTCAATATGTATGTACATCGCAGAGTATTGTTATTGTTTTTTTTTAAAGACAACACCATACATTAAGGAAATAATCCTGGTGTTGCGGGGGGGACTTTACAAACATATAATTAACGGATACAAATTATATCCAAACTCAGAACAACAATTTATAGACGGCACAAAGTGTTGTCTTGCGTGGGATACGAACCCACGACCCTGGCATGATAGGTCGATATCTTAACCACTACACCATCTGAGCAGTGTTTTGGCAATAGTTTTATGGCCGACCGCCTACCTGAAGTCAAGCCTCCTTGGTAATGCAATTTTTGACCCAACGACATCGGAGTTGACGCAAGTCAATGACAAAGCTTCTAGTCGTCTTTTGCGACATCCTCAAGCAATGTAAGGGTTGTCAATGCAAGGTAATGTAAGGATAAGCAACGTAAGTAATGGTAGTATTCGTAGCTGCTAAAATAAAGCAAATATGTACTAAAATACACGAAACAAAAAAAAATATGTCAAATATTTATTTAATTTAAAGATATTATTAGTTGCTTTTAACAACTTTCAATATGGATACACACAAAGTCTGTTGTTACAAAGGAGGAATTTTGAATAGCAAACGCTCGTGCCCTATTGTGTAGCGTTAAAACTTGGGTAGTGACAAATCAAGGTTCAGTAATAAAAAAAAACATTGAAATCAAATGTTTCATTTAACACACGATGTTTTAATAACGATAATTTTATGGCAAACCAATGGCTCGTTTTCTAGTAAATGTAACGATTTAAACTTCTTCCAACATCTTATACGCCAAATACGTATCGACCATAAACGTCTATGTGAAATCTTGTGCATATAACAACTAAGCAAGAGAAGGAAAACTCGAAATAAAACCCTATACCAACCCGTCTGACCAGCGTTGTGTTGTGTAGTAGGTCAATTTCCCTCCTAATGTGGAGGAGGCTCGAGCCCAGTAGTGGGACGTATATGAGTTGTGATGCTAATGAGGATGATGATGACTTGATGACCAAGTAGAACAATACTTCGTGCGATCATGAAATTGTTGTTCGGAGTGGGTGTAATTTGAGACCGTATATTGTATGTTTGTAAAGTCCTATCGCAATACAAGATTTATTTACTCAGTATTAAAAAGAAAAGAACGGGCTATGCTCGGGATTTCTCTGCGAGATAGAATCCGATATAATGAAATCCACAGAAGAACGGGTCTAACCGACATAGCACGAGGAATTAGCACGCTGAAGTGGCAATGGGCAGGCCACATCGCTCGACGAACCGACAACCGCTGGGAAAGAAAGGTTCTCGAGTGGCGACCGCGTATTGGACTAGGTGGACCGACGACCTGGTGAAAGTTGCTGGGCGTCGTTGGATGCAGGCGGCACAGGACCGCACTTTGTGGCGTAATATGAGGGAGGCCTACGTCCAGCAGTGGACGGCGATAGGCTGAAATGATGATGAAAAAAAAAAGACTTAAAAATCTAACAGAAACTATTAAAATTTAATAACAAAACAAAATGTTTACTCACTTTAGGATCAGGACCGCAAGAGTGTGGAACATCGTAGGAGTAGAAAGGGAATGCGTGGGTGAACATATCCGTGTTACCAACACCATCTATAACATAAATGCATTCATAATAAGTAATAGAGAAGAATATAAAAGAAACAGAATATAAAAATGAAAATGAATACCTCAATTTTTAATTAAATTTTAAAACGTATTCCCTTAGAATAATAACGTATAGAAGGTAAGTTCGCGCACAAAAAGTGAAGCATTTCAATTGGAGTCTAATGGAGCTTACGCCGGAACCGTTCTGTAATGTACAAGGTCACTGTACTGCACGTACGTACGCAACTCTTAAAAAATAAATAGGTAATTATGGCGGTTTGTGCGTTCAAATGGTGTCACAACACATTTGAAAAACATAAAAAGTATATTAACATTACTTTTAAAAGTATTCCGACGATTTATGTTAATAAAAATAAAATTTGATTTCATAATAGTATAGTGGTGTACGTGTGTAATCGCTTACACGCATGTAGTATTCTTTGCTTCATAATTTTGGTTGCTTACGTATGGACACTATCCTTCTATAGGTTATTATTCTAAGCGTATTCCTAATTTTTATTTTTTACGCGAGTATTATACATTATAAATTTTATTTATCTATTTTTACATATTTTGTCGCGTTTGTGTTTGATTTTTGATTGTCCGACGTTTCGAACCTTATAGCAACACTTTATAGCGTTCATGGTCTCGAACGGGCCATGACTGTAAAGTGTGGACGAGGCGGACCAATGTAAACAATTCCGTTATTTAGTTATGTTCCAAGGTACAAAGGCAATAGTGCTTTACAACATTCCAGCTAATCGTTATCATCGCAGCCCACATACGTCCCACTGCTGGGCTCGGGCCTCCTCCATAATGGGAGGAAATTTGACCTACTATACCATGCTGATCAGACATGTTGGTATAGGGTTTCATTTCGAGTTTTCCTTCTCTTGCACAGATGTTATGTGCATATTATATCCCTTAGTCATCTTTTACTACATCCACGGGCAAGATAGGGAGTGGTGAATTGTATTCTTACTCCGTCACCACACGGAAAACGTTGCAGCTAATAAAATATGTAAATCGTAAGTGCAAGAGAAGTGCTCAAGAGAAGACAAGAAAAACGAGTCGTTTCGTCGTTTTGGTTTCGGTTCAAACACGTCTCATTTTTGGTCTCGAGTCTCCTCCCCAATAGGAGAAATTGACTTACTATACTATGCTGGTTAGACATATTGGTATAGGGTTTCATTTCGAGTTTTTCTTCTCTTGCACAAATGTTATATGCATATTATATCCCTTAGTCGTTTTTTACGACATCCACGTGCAAAATCAAAATGAAGTGGATCTCTTTAATGATTCACTTCATAAATATAAAAGGATAGTGTTATCATCACTCAAATCTATTTAACTCTTTCAAATACTTAAAATTATATTAACCATTTCAACATTCTTTTTCTTTTTTAATAATGAACAATTAGGATTTATTTTGTTTGTTTCTTTCTTTATTTTTTATATTTTGTTTCCTTAATTTGTTACCACTCCTGTGCATGCTGTGATAGCTTAACAATTGAGCATTTAGTTTAATTTTATGTTATATTTATATTTTAATATTTCTAATGTTCCAATTACTAGCTGTCCTTAAATAAATAAATAAATATTCTTACTCCATCACCACACAGAAATAGTTATTAAAAATGCTTATTATATTTACCCCATAGCTGACGCCATTTGAACTCTAACTGCCTGTTGGAAGCTAATTCCTTTTTAATTCGGTAATGAAGCCGCTGTATAACTGAATTCTCCAATCCAGCCAATTTGAGTAGGTACGGTTGAGAGCTTGAATAGCCGAAGGGATCGATCGCCCAACCATTTTTAGGAATAATACCTAAATTGTCAATACACCATTGGTGGCCTGTCGTCAGCTGTTGTGCTGTAGAAATCCAATGAGAGCTGGCTTCATCGTTCATAACCCAACCACCTGTTACTATTTCAATCTTGTTATTTTTTATGAGACTGAAAATAGATATGAGAAGAGCATAATTTTATTCAGTACAGTAAAACATATGTGCATTTTATCAAAACTTAGCACAGCAGAGCTCAAGCCTTCTCCACATTAGGAAAAAAAATTACCTAATATACCACGCCGGCTGGATTCATCGTCTCAGCCCCCATTAAGTCCCTCTGTTGAACTCGATGCACCTCCATAACGGAACGGAAATTTATCTACCACGCTGGTCAGAGATGTTGGCATAGGGTTTTATGTCGAGTTTTCCTTCTCTTCTATAATGTTATCTGCATAATATATTCCTAAATTGTTATCTTTTACGTGCATTGTATTCTTCCTCCGTCACCACACGACAGCCGGATTGGTTTTATTTCTTTTTTTTATATTAGTGAATTGTATTCATACTCCGTTACCACACGGATAAAACTGAAGGAAACTGGAAATGCATACCAAAAGTATTCGATGTAGTAATCTATTAATTTCTGATTCCTAATAGGGATTACAAAAACAATTATTACAAAAAAATAATCGATTTTTACAATCGATTATCAAAATAATAAAAATCGATTATTAATCAATTTTTTATTATTCGAAATTCGATCGAAATAAATCGATTATTCACTACCAGATTTCCTAAAAAAAAAGGTCATCACAATTGTTTCACACTATATTAGAAAATAAAGTTCACATTCCCTAAGAAAAAAGAAAGGTCATCATTTTATAATCGATTATTTATTTTTAATTAATCAATTATTTTATAATCGATTTATTTTAAAGAACAAAAGATCGATTATTTAAAAAACTCGATTATTTTCCCTCCAAGTCACATCCCTAACTCCTAATAACTATCTAACTTGTTTAGCATGAGCATCTAATTGGACAAACTTTATTATTCCTCTTCTCAGCCCATATACTACGCACAATCAAGTATGAACATCCTTTACATTACATTTACAAGGAAATAACTAAGAATTACATTTCGAGGTTTACTTTACTTGCTATCTGTACTAAGTTATCTGCTTTCAATAATCGATGGACTGCACAGATGGCGTAGTGGTTAAGATACAGACCTACAGTGCCGATGTCAGGGTTTCGAATCCCTGCGTGGGGCAACATTTTGTGTGATCCATAAATTATTGTTCTGGATGTAATTTGGGTCCGTTAGTTGTATGTTTGTAAAGTTCCCCGCAATATATGGATTATTCACTTAATACAACGTGTTATTTAAAAAAAAATGATGGTTACAATCAACATCATCTCGGCTTTTATATACCCCACTGCTGTGCTCGAGTCTCCTCCACTAGGAGAAAAATTGACTGTCCTATACCTTGCTGGTCAGACAGGTTGGTATCGGGTTTGTTTCGAGTTTTCCTTCTCTTGCATAGACGTTATACGCGTATTATATCCCTTAGTCGTCTTTTACGACATCCACTGGCAAGATAGGGAGTGGTGAATTGTATTCTTATGTCGTCACCACACGAAATACAATACCCATGACTAAAGTAAGTGTCGGTTATTGCATTTCAACCACCACCAAATAGGAGATTATATCATAGACCCCACTACAATATATTCAACCGCGATAAACCTTAAATTATTTTAATGTCTTCAGAATGGTAATACTCACTTCAAGAAAGCAGTCTTTTCTTTGTCACTAGCGTCGCTATTCCACCACAATGCAAGATAACTGATCTCAGCCCATATGAACTTTCTACCTATACCTTCATTTAGCTTTTCCACCATGTTAGTGAATATAGCTCGGGTTTGAGTCTTATAGTAATTTTCGAAAGTCTTCAGCCATCCTAAAATATGGATAATGTACATACATATGTATACATATATAGTTGTACGAATATATGTTTCAGGATCAATAAATAGATTGAGACAGGTTTCATTTTAAGTCGTCAGAAAACTGAGGCACTAGTAAATGCCTGACTAAATACTAGAGATGTGATGACCAGTTTGTGAAGCCGACTATTCGGCAAAGAAAGCCGACTTTCCTGCTTCTTACTTTGTATTTGCGGCTGGTCGGCTAGTCGAACATAGTCATAGTTGGCACATCCTAACTAATATAATAAATGCGAAAGTAAGATTGTTTGTTTGTTTGTTACGCTTTCACGCTTAAACCACCGAACCGATTTCAAAAATTCTTTTACCAATGGAAAGCTATAATATCAGGGAGTAACAAAGGCTATAACTTATCCCGATATTCCCACGGGAACGGCAACTACGCGGATAAGACGACTGAAACGAAGTGGGAGCGGGTTACTAGTCTGTAATAAATATCGAATTTGGTGATCGAATAGAAAAATTATATTTCAATAATTTAAAATATTATAATAAGTATTACAAAATATACTTCACTGGTAAATTCGAACATAATATGATAACTCATTTCAAGATTAGAGTCAAATTCATCACGATAAAAAAATAATAGTCGTGTACGATAATCTACAAACAGCCCACTAAGATTTAGCTTATCAAAAGTGGGTTATGTTATCGCTAACGAAAAATACCTATATAGTTACGATTTTAACAATCACCAATTCGTCGTGACCATTATGCTATAGAAGGTCAATTTTCCTCCTATTTTGGAAGATGGTCGAACTTAGCACTTAGAGAGGATGGCTGGGTATTACCATCAAGCTGGGATCCTGTTATAAACATAATTAAAAATAAATCCAAAGAGACCACCACAAGACTGCATGATACTGTGAGCACTTATTGTATAGATTTGACCCACAATAATAATAGATAATTTTATAAATCAAAAATCTTTTAGTAAGACAAAGTAAGCCGCATCTAAAATTAAAAATCAATATTAATTTAGCATCATGTCCCCTGAGTCTTCTTGCCGGATCTTTGTCAGTGTGGCCGCGTTCCGATCCGGTGGTAGTATATTAGTTTTGTTAGTTTTAAATCAACAAATTGTAACAATAATTGCTACAAATTTAATAATTAATAATTACTAACCATAAACAATATAATTTTTTTCATATAGTATCATTTTCTTCTTACACTGGCAATAAATTTGTACTAAAATGTGGGTAACAATTTAATAAATTTATAACTATTTGAGTTTCGGCGCGAATTTGGAAATGTCATGTTAAGCTCTTGTATTATATTCATTTTTTTAGTGTTTTATAGTGTTATATTGAATAATTTTGCTGATATTTTATGTAATGTAATATAATGAAGGTGCTGAAATGTGGTGAATGTGATATAAGAGTGGTTTACGTGTATTTCCATATTCAACCGGAATGCCCAGAGAAATCATCTAATTAGGTTTTCAGCGCCTAATTAATGATAACGACTTAACTTACTGACGGACCATGACAATAAATAAGTTATACAATATGAAGAAGTAAATAATATGTAAAGAAATAAGCTACGTAAGACAAGGCAGTATGGTTGAAAGGACTTTAGCCTGCCTGTAAGGGCGATCCAAACAAAAAAAAAAAATATAACTATTTTCTGTATCGGATAGACAATTATAAATGTCTGTAATAACGATTACTTGTTGGACGTGAGACACCTTAGTCCGCCCGTGACCATGAATGCTGCAAAGTGTTCGAAACGTCGGGCAATCATAAATCAAATACAAACGCGATATAATCCGTAAAAGTAGTTTTATTTACAATGTGTAGTGCTCGCGTAAACATCAGATATCATTAAGTAATGATAATTATAAAATTATTGTTATCAAGATTACCTGGATCGTTGTGTGAATGTGGTACAATAAATACTTTAAGTTTGTTCTTCTGGTTCCATTGGTCCTCTTTATATTCTATATTCCAGCCTTGTTTCCAAACCCCACCGTCAATGTCGTCAAACAATATTCTATCATATATTGACAACATCTGCAAATATTATCATTTGTGTTTATTAGCTTCGATTCAAAAGGCTTTTTTTACATCTTAGATTATCTGGACCTTGAACGCTATGCCATGGAATTAGGTAAAAATTTTGTCTCAGAAATTGTATGTTATTTTTTTTTTTTGCAAACATATTCTATAGCATGTGTGTGCTTGTGCGAGATTGTGTGCGTTCGCGAGTGTGCACGTGTGTGTATTCGTATGTGCATGAGTGCGTGCTAGTGCGCGTGTGTGGGTTTATGTTTGTGTGTGTGTATGGGTGTCTGTGTGGGTCCGTGTTGGAGTATAAGTATAAAGGGTATGATATTAAAATAACACATAAAATATAATAATTAAGACTTAGTGAAGCGACTGATCGAACTGAAAGAAACTAATTCCCAAATATTGACACTACCTTAATGTAAGTGAATTTATACCACCGAAATCAAGAGATCAATTCTGATGGACTGTTCCATTGGCGAAGAGGGCTAATACGGCAGGTTTGAGGTCTCACGACGAACTTAGTCGCCGCAGATAGTTTTAGCGTGTTGACGGACCATAGGCATTGACAAAGTGGTATAAGAATTTCATTAGAATAAAGGAATCTAATTGAATGGTTCTTAGCTAATCGCTGTTACATACATACATACATATAATCACGCCTCTTTCCCATAGGGGTAGGCAGAGACCACTTCCTTCCACTTGCTACGATCTTGACATACCACTTTCGCCTCGTCCACATTCATTAATCTCCTCATACATGCTCTTCGGTTCAGGGTACTCCTAACCTGGCCTTTCTTAAGAACGTCCCCGATTTGATTGTGGAACGTCCGCCTCGGTCTTCCCCTTCCAACACTTCCGTTCACATTCGCCTTATAAAATCTCCTTGTTAGTCTCCTTTCATTCATTCTCTCTACATGGCCGAACCAACTTAACATACCTTTCTCAATCCTTGTCACTACATCTACATTCATTTCACAACGTTCCCTAATTACTCTGTTTTTAATTCTATCACTCAATTTCACACCAATCATGCTCCTCAGCGCTCTCATTTCCACAGCATTTATTCTACTTTCGTGCTTCTTCTGCCATACCCAGCTCTCACTTCCATACATTAGAGTTGGTACAAGCACTCCCCTATGCACAGCCAAGCGAGCCTTCTTAGACAGGCTTTGGCTGCCCATAAAGGTGCGCAAAGCACCATTCACCATATTTCCCTTACACACTCTTCTTTCAATATCACTTTCACATTTACCATCTCTCGCAAATGTAGATCCCAGATATACAAACTCTTGCACTTGTTCTAATATTTCCTCTTCTATACGTATCTTGCATTCCGTCATAGCTTCTTCCCTTTCAAATACCATAACTTTCGTCTTCTTTACATTAATTTTCATTCCTTTTCTTTCAAAAGCCTCATGTACTGCTGTTACCATCTCTTGCAACTCATTCACCGACGAAGCAAGTAGAACTTGATCGTCAGCGTAGAGAAGACATTTGATAAGTAATCCATTCATTCTCAGTCCATATTCACTCTCTTTTAAATCAGTCAAGCAGTTGTCCATGAATAGGTTGAACAGCCATGGTGACGCTACACATCCTTGTCTAACACCCTTTTGGATGCTAAACCATTCAGTGTATGCTCCCTCTATTCTGACACAGGCACTGGAGTTCTCATAGAGAGACTGCAGTGCCCGTATCAGGTTGTCGTTCACCCCATGCAAAGACAATGCTGACCACAATTCATTCCTAACCACTCTATCATAGGCCTTTCCAAATCCACGAAAGCGCAATAGACCTTCTGGTTTTTAGCCAAAAATTTTTCGGCTATGCAACGTAAGGAAAAGACCTGGTCCGTGCATCCCATTCCCTTTCTGAATCCTGCTTGCACATCCCAGACTCTTTCATCCGTCTCTTTTATAACTCTCCCTATCAGTACCTTAGCATACAGTTTGCCGACGACGCTGAGAAGGCTTATGCCGCGGTAATTGGCGCAGTCTTGTTGCGACCCTTTTCCCTTGTATAAGGGCACGATTACAGCCTTGCACCAGTCTTCTGGTACTCGACCCTTTCTCCAACACAAGTTGAAAAGGTGGTGCAACTGACTCACCACTATCCCGTCGCCAGCCCTCAGCATTTCGACCGACACCCTATCATATCCCGCAGCTTTACCTAACTTCATATACTTCATTGCATTACTTAATCGCTGTTATTTTTGAATATACAAGCTATGTAATGACCCTGCCCTGTGTGCTTACTCTTAAATCTCGATTCCAATCCTAAATCCAATCGTAGCTCGAATTTGAGATATTTGGTACTCTTGAAAACGACATTAGCGAACGATTGGAATCAAAGGACAATGGGCAAAAATGTATGGCGCTTGTCCCATCGGCGGCCACATCTGTCCTATATATTTTTTAGCCGACAATTATGTATATATTAAGACTGCAAAAAACTATTTCGGCAACTTGTTTAGATAAAAAGTTATAAAGCGTTGATCATATAAAAAAATCGAATTAATTAAACCGAAAGTACGTAAATGATAAAACGTAATGCATGTCTAAGTATAAGATAATGATGGATTAAATAAAACTAAAGGTTAATTGGTTATTAAATACATCGATTTATTGACAGACACATATACAATGCTCGTATATAATGCTAGTATTCCTTTAAAAAAAGAAAATGATGGGATTCAATTGTCGTCTACAATAATATCGTTTAAAAAATGAGCTGGTAAACGGATATCTTCCTCTTGGTTTCTCGCCCACCCTAAATACCACACTACACACATAATGTGGGCACAGCAACCAAGAGTGCGCTTACCGCTTAGACAACTGCAATAGTAGTTTTCTATGGCTTCTCTGCCGCTTTTCTCTCTATCTACTATAATGTACGAATAATATATTTTTGACCTAGTATGTCTAGATTGTATTCGACATCTTAGCAGCCAAACATTTGTTGCTGTGATGCCGCACCTGCCTAGGCCTGTAACATCGGGGTCCCTATACGTTTCTATATTATAGAGACCTTGTCGCACATGCTCCGCATAATAGCTGCGGGCTAGCTTCACTTGGTATGTACCAAGTGCAAAAATGGTTAAATCGTCCTCAGTCAGCAAAGGAAAATCACTTATGTTAGGTTGGTTTCCTGTAATGCTATCGAAACTAGCCCGTCTACGATTAAGGTTGTTGGCTAGGACATACTCTGCTAGGTTATTTGGTTGGTTCACTCTTTGGTTTATAACTTCTATAAATGTTTCAGCGTGAACGTTATCTGACAATGGTTCTCTGCAAGCATTCAATAATGCAGCACCTATTCTAAAATCTGTCATCATATGAGGCAAAGCACGATTGAAAAAGTCTTGTCGGAATAGTTTAAAATCGCGTTTGAACCAACCATTTATAACTTCAACAACCCAGCGGCACATAGTAACCAACCTAGACTTATTCGCTTGTTCTGTCGTCAATTGATCTTCGTCTCGATTTTTTGTTTTCGGTAAGTGAGCTTCATAACCATAGGCATGTAAGTCGTCGATTACGTCGCGAAACCCACGGTCTAAGATGAACACATCTCCATGTTCAAAAAACCAATGGAAAGGATTTCCTTCGTCGTCAATCATATTTTTCATTATTTGTGCATCTGATTCTATGGCTGAATATGGCCCAAAGGCATCTAAAATGTGGCCATCGCAGCACACTATTAAAAACGGTTTCAACAAATTCGTGTATTTGTGTAGACTATATGATCGCTTTTGGAATAAATAGTTTGCGGACTTTTGTATATAAGTGGCGTCTGCTATCACAATTGCCTTTCTGTTTAACGCATTTGCATTTCCAAAAATTGCATTTGGAACTTGTAGGTTTCGGTTAGCTACATCAATTCTATTGAGATGATCATAACCAAGATGCCGGGGAACGAAGTCCAGTAAAAGAGAGTCTCTGGCGAACGTTAAATGTCGTTCTAGGGTTCTACGGCTCATATTAAAAAGCGTCGCCAGCCTTTCATTTGCTTCACCGCTTCGCAGTTTCATTAAGTAGCATGCCAAAGATGTTTTCGGGCGTGTTGATACGTTCGACAATGAAGGAGTTTGTTCCAAAATATTCATAAATTGGTCTCGACTAACGCCTAATCGGATGTATACTTCATTTGGGTCCATGTCATCTATATTATCAAAATCTAGTATAGATCCTCGAAGCACCGCGATTTTCATGAGGCTCATGATATGCACAAAATGTGTGGCATTGAAGTCGTGGAGCAAGTTAGGGCTGTCAATTATTTGATCCCAATCATTGGATACCAAATGATGATCGCAAACTCTTGCACTATTTGGAATATAAAAATTAAAATGAATCAAGAATGTCACTTTAATGTTATCCGGAATCCTTCGGAGATCCGTTCGTCTGCAGTTTTCATACATACAACGCGTTGCTGTATTAGAGAGTCTTGAATATTCTTCAATATGTAATACACATTCGTGTGGACGGTCTTCTCTTGGCTGCGCAGCTCTTTCTGCCCGTTGCCAGCATGGTCGACAAATGTACTCCTGACCATTGTATTGTATCTGAAAATGAGAGTATTACAATTAGTTAAAACGCTTAGTTATTTTCATTGAACGCTGTTCAAACAAAGCGAAATATAAAGAAAAATATTTTACTCGATTGCCTAAGCAGTATTAATTATCTCGCTTACTCATACGTAAATACCGATACTTCTATCCCGTTCTCGCCCCGTGGATCAAACGGAACGACAACGTCGCCGCGTCGGTAACAGTTTACTTACTACTTACAGCGAAATGTAATCTCAATGCGCGAGAGTTAAAACACTGTGACCACCTCAAGTTAAACAGTACTATATTGTTGACGTGACAACTAAGAAATAATGATTTCGTTTGATGTACTTACCTGATGTTCAGAGGTAAGAGCTTCAAAGATATATTGGCCTACAGCGGGATGTTCTTCAAACCGAGCACGGGTTATTTCGTATCTTCTTCTGTTTATCACGGATCGATTACATAAAATACACACTTGGCGATTATCTGCCATTGTTATAGGAATCTGCTTAAAAAAAGTCCAAAAAAACGAGCACAAGTCACCAAGATAGATATTAACAAGTCTGATATGCAAGCCAGAGTCAAAAGAAATTGTCAAACAATAATAATCGCACAGTACTCAACGAAAAAAATGTCAACGATGGACTGCGCTGTGCGCTCGAGCATAACGGTAATCGCCGAGTCGCCGAGTGCGAGCGGCGCTCGTCGCTGATTGGTTGGCATGAAACATGGCGAGACCGATTTTAACAAAGGTTCTTAGACCTCTAATAGAAAAAGTATTGAATATTAGGATACATAAATAATAATGAAAAAAAAAATAGTATTTTAATAATAGTATTTTAACTATATTTTTTTTCCCAAACGGTATTTCATAGTACTCCTTGAACAATATTTGTTGTCAAAGATCTCCCCTTTCAAATGACACTAGTTTCATTGATGGCCGCTCATGGGCCGCAATGCCCATTGTCCTTTGATGGAATTTTTTTAAACTAAATGAATTCGACTCTCGTCTATTAGGTCAAATATATGCTACTACCGACATTATTTTGACGTAGTTTAAAATCGTTAAAGTTGCACAATTTCAAGAAAGCATCTTTGTGCGTGTGTGATTGAGTTTGGTAATTTAACGTAAAAAAATACGGCACATTTGGTGAAAATAACAACGGCAAATGCGAAGAATTCATTCTCGATTTTGTTTAAGAGTACCAAATACCTATAAGTTTGGTGAGATTGGAATTGAATCGGATTCGAAATTAGAATTGATTTCAAGGCTAAGCCCACTGTTACCAATTACTTGAGGTCAATGTCTTCTTCTTCCAGAAAACTATCAGACGTCGAGACAAGCTATGTGTAAATGTATCATATTAACAGATTATTTGTGAGCGAAAATTGATTAACACATGTGGTCAACTATCACATCTTTTGGAAATACATTAGTCCAATCTACACCAGCCGAATTGGACCAGTAGTGTGCGACAGAGATAGAGCACTAGAAAGCCAAATGTATCATTTATGTAAAATAAAGTTGTCATTGGTAAAATGGACATTAATCAGTATGTGACGCTTGAAATTAAATCTTAACTAATAGAATTAGAGTTAAAAATGTGTTCTAGGTATTAGTCCTTTTATTTTCTACATGACTCCTATATGCACATCACCATCATCATCACAGCTTAAACACGGTGACATTTATATCGTATTAAAAAAGCAGGCCAATTAAAGTATCCAGTGTCTACTATACATTCGTACAATTAAAAGTTTAAAAAAATATTTACTAGAATATTTTTTAATAAAAATGATTATAAATAACTAGCAACCCGCCCTCGCTTCGCTTCGGTTTCAGTCGCTTTACCCGCGGGGTAGTTCCCGTTCCTGTGGGTATAACGGGATAAAATATAGCCTATGTTACTCCCTGATATTATAGCTTTCCATTGGTGAAAGAATTTTTGAAATCGGTTCGGTGGTTTAAGCGTGAAAGCGTTACAAACAAACATCCTTACTTTCGCATTTATAATATTAGTATGGATTACAAGTTAAAATAGTAAGGAAACAGCATGTAGCGTAGGTACTTAACACAGCTGTTGTACTACGTAGGTACTACGAGCACTTTATCTCGCCGCCCGCGCGGATTATTCATATTACACCTTAGAAAAAGTTCGATTGTCAACTCGTAAAATTGTACCATAATCTACCTACGTCCTTTTCAGAAATACCACTACGTATTCAGTAAGTGCGGAGTCCAATTTTTGCCTTAATACTTTCTACGCACTTAGGACCGTCAGAAACAAAGTTATTAGTATTTAAAGTGTTAGTGAGAGACTTGGTATCTACTAGCCTACTAATAGGTCATTATTTCAATAAAGTAAATTGGTTCAGATGTATTTACATAAAATTGAATCAACTATTTACACTATTTACAAATAATTGCGAACAAAGTAACAAGAATATCGTTCTACCGATATTGAAAGAACTGTTCAAATTGCTCACCCTTTTTTTGTCTATACATAAACGACCATTTGTGCACTATTTGTACGTACTGGTACGATATTCGAGTATTGATAATATCTATTAGACATTTCGTACGGAATTTGTAAGTTCATGCGCTTGACCTTTCCCTTTCACGCGCTGTTGGATACTAAAACAATTGGCGGCCAATCGGGGATCGCCAAGGATACCTAGGTAGGTAGGAATTACGCTTTGTAATAGCTGTCCACGTGGACTAACCTATGATTGGCTAACGAAATTCCGCATGATTTGTTTGTTTAAAATGTAAACATGATAAACAAGCTGTTACAAAATATTAACTTTAATTTATTTTATTATTTTTTTATAACTACCACTATTGAACATTTAAATATGTTAGATATGTTTCTTAGGTCGGATACTTTTATGGTTTTTTTTTGTAAGACGATAAAAAAGTCACCGTGTATACATCCTACTGCTGGGCTCGAGCCTCCTCCACAATGGGAGGGAAATCGACCTACTATATCACCGTGGTCAGATATTTGGTTTAGGGTTTTATTTTGACACCTCTTTCTCTTGCATTAATGTTGTATGCATACTACAATCCCTTAGTCATCTTTTACGACACCCACAAGAAGAGGGATGGTGAATTGTATTCTTACTCCATCATCACACAGAAAATGCACATATACATGTTTTATTTCTTTAAATAAATTTTGAGAATATACATATACATACATACCTGTATATCAGTCTTCGGAATGGTTTGTTTCTGTATAGGGCAAGCTGAAACGTTGAATGGAATGCGCATCTTTGGTGGTTCATCTACGACAGGCTTAAATTCTCTCGGTTTAGGGGGTGCATCAAATACAGTTAGCACCTTTGGCCTTTTTTGAGGTGGATGATATTCTTGAGATTTTTCAACAATTTGATCTACTGCCGATTTGATTTCACCAACAACATCATGGTGTTTGTTCAGTTCATTTTCTATGTGACGAAGTTTTGATTCAACGGCTGACCATTTAGCCTAAAAAATATAACAGTTAGTAGTAGATTCATTGATGGGATTTAAACTAAACTTATCTCATCAAGCAATTGAGGACAATAAAGCTTTTCATATAAATAACATATAAATATATAATTTAGTATATATTGTTCAGTAACTGCAATATAAACCAAATGACTGCACAGAAGGTGTAGTGGTTAAAATACTGACCTACCATGCCAGTGTTGTGGTTTGAATCCCACATAGGACATTACTTTGTGAGATCCACAAATTGTTGAGTCTGGATGTAATTTGTGTCCATTAATTACATGTTTGTAAAGTCCCCCACAATACAAGGATTATTGCCTTAGTGCGGGGTCTACTTAGAAAAAAGAAAAAATATATATATGAATATATTTGCATAATGCAATATGACATCTATAAATATAAAAGAAAGTCGTGTTAGTTACTTCGTTTATAACTCAAGAATGGCTGTACAGATTTGGCTGAAAATTGGTGGGGAGGTAGCTTAGAACCAGGAGACGGACATAGGATACTTTTATCCCGTTCTTCTTCTTCTTAATGGCAATGAGCTATTTTTTTCCCGTACGATCGTGTTCCCGTGTGACATGACATAAAATGTCAAATAGATTTTTTTTTGTTTCTGTTTGTCCATTCGGACAGGCAAAGGGATCAAAGCCCATAGAGCCAATTGTGATATAATTTTCTTCATATTATTTAACATTTCTTTATATAGAATAGCTTATTTATAGTCATGTCCGTCAATAAGACAAGTCTTTACCATTAATTAGGCGCTGAAAACCTAGTTAAATGATTTCTCAGGTAATTTCAGTAAAAATGAAAATACATTAGGTGTATTTTCCACCACTCTTATATCACATTCACCACACTTCAGTACCTTAACTGTATTATATTACATAAAATATCAGCAAAATTATTGAATATAACACTATAAAATACTAAAATAATGAATATAATACAAGAGCTTAACATGACATTTCCATATTCGCACTGAAACTCATGTCAAAGAGAATACAAGTCACTATAAGAAACGTAGGATAAAAAACTTATTTGATATGTAATAACAAAATGCCAATGACAGCTATACTCGTTCCAACCATTTATTTTACTTTTAGCAGGTCGAATTCTGATCAATTAGTGTTGTATCAATGTATTACGGATACTATGTTTTGTAATAATCGATTTTAGTCAGGAAGAACTTTTAATCGATTTAACACGGATATTTTATTTTTGCTTAAATACATATTTCATATTATTTAAAAACTTCACTTCTGTAAATATATTTGTTATTTGGGCACATTAATTTTTGCATACCCACTAATTCAGTCCTCCCAGAATATTTTACTTTGTACTTTGCAAAATAAAAAATAACTACTTTATGAAGCATTTTTCCATTAAGCGGGGTCCGTTGCTCCAAACTTTACTTAAAGACAATGGCGCCCTCGTCTGCGGTAGTAAATCACTAATTTTCTCATCCAGCCTACCCTTTTTTTTAAGCCGAATTGGCAACACTGAACGGCGCGCCGGCGACGTCATTTTGTTGTGTTGTCTGTCACTCGCAACAAGACTCCCGTGCTAGTCACATTTCTGTTCGCTGAGTGCTCTTTCATATTTTTCATACGCTGTGTTGAGTATTTATATTCCACCGTATTGATTTCATTGTTCTTACTTTGATTGAGTTGAGCGTATCGTTCCTCCCAGTAAGATTTTACTTGCAAAATGCCGAAAGGTATGGTGCTTAAAGGACAATCCAGAGAGTTAGTGCTGCGGCTTCGTGAATTTTTTGAAAAGGAAAGCCGCAATGGCGGATTCCTTATACCAGTAACCCAAGTTAGAAACCGTGTTGCAGCAGCATTAGGTATTAGTGCTCCAACGGTGGCGAAAATCACTAAAGAAGCCTATGGTAGTAGTGGTATTGAACAGAACAAGCTATCTACGCCTAAGAAAAAACGTCAGGCCCGTAAAGTGACAGCAATTGACAGTTTTGATACTGATGCTATTCGTCGTCATATATACAATTATTACACAAGCAAAGAGATTCCTACTTTGAAAAAATTAGTAGCGTCTCTACGAAATTGTGGCTTGTTTCGTGGTCAAAAATCTTCTTTGTCAAAGGTGCTGCACCAAATCGGGTTCTTGTATAAGAAATCCGACAAAAGAAAAATTTTAATGGAACGTCGTGATATA
Source organism: Lymantria dispar (assembly GCA_032191425.1). Taxonomy (NCBI): domain Eukaryota; kingdom Metazoa; phylum Arthropoda; class Insecta; order Lepidoptera; family Erebidae; genus Lymantria; species Lymantria dispar. The sequence goes on from CM063459.1 coordinate 17,553,010, forward strand.
GCCTTGTCTCGCTGTGAATTTTTAAGACAAGCGAAGAAAATAGAAGACTGGTCGAATGTCGTTTTCACAGATGAAACTTGGCTCAATGCCAATCATTCCATACCAAAAGGTTGGACTGACGATACTGCTGCTTCTACTTCTGCAGTGCCAATGGGGAAAGGTGAACGCCTCATCATTTGCCATGCGGGAACTACAAAGGGATTTGTACCAGACGCTCTGTTAGTGTTCAAATAAAAAAAAACAGGAGACTATCATGAGGAGATGAATGCGGACGTGTATGAAAAGTGGTTCAGAGAAATGCTTACATCACTTAAAGAGCCATCAACAATATTTATTGATAATGCACCCTATCACTCGCGCCAAATTAATAAAATGCCAACACAGGCCATCAAAAAACACGAGATTATAAACTGGCTTCATGATAATGGGGAAGATGTGGACGAATCCCTACTAAAAGTAGAATTACTTAAAATATTAAAAAGTAAAAAGCAGCCAAAACGATATGTCATCGACGAAATGGCAACAGAATATGGGCATGTTGTAATCAGAATTCCTCCATACCACTGTCAATATAATCCAATTGAAATGATCTGGGCACAAGTCAAAGGACACGCCGCAAGAAACAATACAACTCCTCCTTTCACAGCAAATAAAATGCTTGAACTTTTAAAAAACGCATGTGCTAGTGTGACGCCTGAAAACTGGGCGAGTGTCGTCAACAAGACAAAAAATATAATATTCTCTGATTGGGATCGGGAAATTGAATTTGACAACATACCTACACAAGAGTTAATAATTAACACTGCAGATGATTCAAGCGACTATTCGAGTTCGTATGAAGAATCCGACGATTCGTTATAATAAAATAATATTAAAATATTTTGGTTGTTTTATTTCATGTTATAGGTATGATGAGAAGATTTTTATATCTCCCTGATACAATTTTAACGTGTTGTCTATTGCAACAATTCAAAACTCAGTTGTCAGCTGACTTAACTGCAAATAAGTGTATTCGATTATTTGGGATTCATTAGTTTGCACCGAATACTTTTGATCCTGTCACTAGATGCGATACGTAACTTTTTTTATAACGGAAATGAATTATCACTTAAATTTTATGAATAGAGCTATTTACGGCATATTAATGTATTTAGTGGGTAATAATTAAGATATATAAATATTATTGGGCAGTTTATGTATTTCTCTGTTCACTCGTTTCAAAGTTAATAATTGCGTATAATGAAACAGTTACGTCCTAAAGCATGTGTCAAAAGTAAAATAAATGGTTGGAACGAGTATAAACGTAATTATGTCTATAGTTAAGTATGGTTGAAAATTTGATAATTATAATTTTTTTAGAAATCAATAATCAGTAATTAATGTTCTCTTTGAATCATCATTAACAATGCTACGACCAAGACAATTGAATTTTTTCTGACAAAGCTGTAATGGTTCTTCCGTTAGAGACTATATATTCGGAAATTTAGAAAATACATTTACGAAAAAATTTATGGCGGTACGAAGTTCGCCGGGTCAGCTAGTTAATCATAAAATAAACATTATTTTATATGTAACATGTTTTGTACATAACTGTAAATAAATTTTGAAAGTAAAATATTTATAAAATAACTTACTGACTGGTAAGTATGAACCTAAAAATAACACTCAGATAAATTCTCATTTTTACACACCCATTACTAAACATTCAATTATTATGACCGCTATAGTAGCAATAAAATGTAAATTTTAAATTGTTTTATACTCACATTATCAATATCTTCATTTGCAGGCTTGATGCTAGGTAGTTTGAAACTTAAATCTGTCACCACGTAGAGTATAAAAATAAAAGCAATAATGCAAGTAGCCCAAAATAACGCCGATAATCGCCGGATCCTCATATTAAAAACTAAAAATAATAAGAATTCAATTTAACTTACATACATCTAATAAGTGGTACATTAATTTTAATTAAATAGTATAATAGGACGGCTTTAGCATATCTTTTTAAGGGAATCACAATAAAACAATTGTAGTAAATATATTATGCCAACAAATTATTTACTTTTCAATATCGGATTGGTTTGAGTAAAAGAATATGAATGCCAAGATAATTTATAACGTTATAAGCATTGATTCGTGATCTTAAACTCTATCCTAATAGCGATGTCTATTTATTATTATTTACGCTACTAAAACAATAATATTCACCACACTATAACTTATAACTTACAAATTCGTGCAAATACAAAACGTCAACATATATCACAGTTGTCACTTGTATGTCAAATTTCAAACTTTTTTATTTATCGATACTTTGGCAACGGAGTCATCAGTTTGAACGACATAATAATATATGTGGCTAGTTCCGAAAAAAAGTCGAAATTGATGTCCTTGATGATTTATGTAAGCCAGGATCGTCAATTATGAGAAGTTTTTTTTTTAAATAAAACTACTGTACTAGGTATACAAATTTATGCAACAAATTAATTTTTTATACGATAAACAAAAAAGATATATCCGAAAAAGTACCATAAAAATCATTCCCTCACTATGTCCCAAGCGCTAAGTTCGAAGTAAATCATTAACCAAAAACGTAAAATTCTTTATGAATTGTTTGTTATCTTATTTTCTATTCATAGAGGATAGAATTGACTATACCTACATAAGTTCATAGTTTAAGAAATGCGAATGAAAATATTTTTTAATATAATTCAAAATTTGTCCTCGAAAAACTTATCATTCCCTCACTGTTATGAAACAATATGATTGGAATAATATTTAAAGGCCTACCAAGCTCCACATCAAATTTTTTCGTAGTTGGCATCATTGGTCTTGAGAATTTACACTAGAGCAGGCAGTTGAAGAGAAGATGTTTTGTTAAAATTAATTTAACAACAAGTTTTTTGGATATTACATTTTTCCATGTCATTTCCTCATGTAATGTTATCACAAGGTAAGCATTTTTTTATTTAATAATTGTCGCGTATTTTTATACGTTTTCGGTAGTAATAAAATACTGTTCACAGTTCATAAGAAAGTAAGGTTATGTCTCCGAGTTTATGGCAATTTTGTTTCGTTTCGTCATTCCCTCATCATCATTCCCTCATAAATTTTTTTAATGAGTGAATGATCCGTGTGAGGGAATGATATGTTTTCTGATAAGTATAAAGTATTTATGTTTGTTTGATTGGTTTCAGTACGCTAAAGGTCATAATGTCAAAAAACGGAAAATTATCTGCTGCAGAAGCAAAAATGAAGAAAAAAGAGTACGACAGGAAGCGACGAGAAAAATTAAAAAACTGTCCTGGTAGTTTGGAGAAGCTCAGAGAGAAAGAAAGAGTTAAGTACTTAAACAAGAAGAAAAAAGGTCAAGTCAAGTCTGTCAGTGCTATGAGTTCACGAGAACGAAGGCAAAAACGGAAACAATGGCGACTAAATAGTTTGAAATATAGAGAAAAAATGAAAAGGTGCGTAAAAATCTAGCAAGATTGATGGATGAGACGCCACCTGCTAGCCCAGTTCCATCGGCAGGACCTAGTTCACGAGTAAATGCTGTTAACGATAACACTGTTGCTTTACGACGAAGACGAGAACTAAGAAAACGACGAGGAATTTTATATGGAAGGATAGCAAAGCTGAGACAAAATTTAAAAGAAGAGATTAAGAAGAGCGAAAGGTATCGGAAAAGGTACACGCGATTAAATAATCGAATAAAAACATCTTCACCTGAGAATACACCCACTGATACACCCGCAGTATCAACACGACGTAAAAAGAAAGATATTAACGTAGAAAGTGATGTGAAAATTTCAGAAACTACTCCTTCAGAAAAAAGTACCTATGATTATGAAGTTGGCGACCACGTCCTTATAACATGGAATAATGAGGTCTATCCTGGTAAAATTATTTCATTGTCTGATAATGGGGCTTTAGTGTAGGTATGTTCTTTAGTGTATGTATGTTCTCTGTCCATTACTTTTCTCAAATTTTAAATCGTTAATATAAAAGTATATATTGTTGTCTTAGGTATGTTAAAAACATAATTTAAATTACAGACTTATTATGTACTTCTTAACTTTGTTATTTGAATTATTATAACTAATTAATAATTTAATACTACTTTTAAATGTTGATGTGTTTTGTTTGTAACAATTAAATTGTTATAATGATATCTGATGTTTACGCGAGCACTACACATTGTAAATAAAACTTTTAGTAAATCTTTTAGTAAGCCGCATCTAAAATTAAAAATCAATATTAATTTAGCATCATGTCCCCTGAGTTTTCTTGCCGGATCTTTCTCAGTGTGGCCGCATTCCGATCCGGTGGTAGTATATTAGTTTTGTTAGTTTAAAATCAACAAATTGTAATAATAATTGCTACAAATTTAATAATTAATAATTACTAACCATAAACAATATAATTTTTTCATATAGATTCATTTTCTTCTTACACTGGCAATAAATTTGTACTAAAATGTGGGTAACAATTTAATAAATTTATAACTATTTTCTGTATCGGGTAGATAATTGTAAATGTCTGTAATAACGATTACTTGTTGGACGTGAGACACCTTAGTCCGCCCGTGACCATGAATGCTGCAAAGTGTTCGAAACGTCGGGCAATCATAAATCAAATACAAACGCGATATAATCCGTAAAAGTAGTTTTATTTACATTTAAATTGTTACATGATAGTTTAAATTATTGTATTTTTGAATAAATAAATAATTGGTGCATTATTCAGTACGTAATTAATGTAGAACTGTATATGAAATCATTCCCTCAAAAATTTGTCATTCCCTCATTTTCGGATATTTTTAAATTCATATTTTCAATTAAAACTCAAAAAAGTTGGGGACCACCATACTATTTCCATCAAACGAGACCTAAACTACCACTTAAGCGAGATTAAATTCGATACTGAGTTTAAAAAAAAAAAATTAACTTGATAAAGCCATTTTCGACTTTTTTTGAGAATTACCATGTACTACCTACTCGTACAATTAAATAATGGGATTGAAAATGGCGTCGCTACTGTTCGCTTCTCGCTCACACACTCGCTGGTACGGACAACAATAAAAAATACCGTTATGATTGACCGTCTTTTGTTTTTTTTTTAAATAAAACTACTTTACGGATTTTATCGCGTTTGTATTTGATTTTTGATTACCCGACGTTTCGAACACTTTACAGCGTTCATGGTCACGGGTGGACTAAGATGTCTCACGTCCAACAAGTCATCGTTACTGCAGAAAATTTATAATTTATAATTCTTTATTTGTACGAGTAGTACTTTACATACCCTCACATTTAGTAATCACTTAAACCAAAAAAGGTGTAAACTCACAACCTGTATTGTCGTAGGCCTTTTCAAGGTCAACAATACCATGTGATAATTTCTGTGTATACAATGATATTTCTCGTATAGTAAACGCAGTGCAAATATGGCGTCTGCTGCTTCGTAGCTCGACATGCAATTCAACTCATTTTGAGGGATTTCACTTTCCTCACATAATCGCTTCTTAATCACTTCTGTCCACCCTTTCATAATATGTGACATGAATCATATTTCCCTTTTTCTTAAAAAGTAAGTAGTAAGTACTAATGCACCATTAGTTAGGGATTGTTTTAGACTACAGCAACTTATCGAATAAGAGAATCGGTCACATACCTTATCTAATATAATTCCTCTTACTTGCGGTTTCGTAATGTAGTTTTCTTTTCTTTCAGAATCTTTTGTACTACTTAATTGCACAATGTGTCTTTACATATCATTAGCAATTATACCCTTCCCTTTTGTTTCTCTCAATATTACTTTAAGCGTATCCCGTATATAACTAGCCATTTAATTTCAAAATTCATTTATAGATTTATTCTTCATGTTATTTATTTGTCTTATCATCTTTTATTTGAATCTACTTGATTTCAAGCATATGCCATTTTACTTTTGGAGAGGACAGATTATCATTTTAGATAAAACAACTCGAGTGTATTGCTAACAGCTAATTTTTGTGACCTTTGAACTTCAATAGCTTACGGCGCAGACACGAGATTTCATGAGACTTTTGAGACACTTTTTAGAACACCAAAATAAAGGAGTATACTAGTTTACAGCTAATTAGCATTCATAGTGAAGTCGCTTAATATAACTGTAAAATCATAGTCACAGTCCGTTAGTAAGTCAAGTCATTACCTACCTTTAAATGGACGTTGACTCAAATTACAACTTTTCAGGGAATGTTGGTATAACATGTTAGTACACTGTTATATCCCATCCACTACAATTTCGCTTTTTCTCTGTATTACATTATATATTTTTCCTACGAAATTATTCAGTGTAACACTATAAAATTTAATAAAAAACAAAAATCTATTGTTGTATAGGTATAGCAAAATATCAAGATAACATAATGAGCATATTTAATTAATTAATTTTAAAATTAAAGTTTATTTCATCAATTTGTTGGTAAAAATTGTTTATTAAGTTAGTAATAATTCAAATAATATAAAATGTTATTTTAATAGCGTTGCGTTTGTAAATCATTTTTGTAGTTTGATATTATTGCGTTTTGTTTTACCTTGATTGAAATGCTTCATGCAACCCATATCAGTATGGTACTACGATTGGAAATTGGAATCGATTTTTGTCCAGTCAAACCAAACGTCAAATTAATTTGTTTGTGTGTGAAAAATGGCGTCAAAAGAATCTCTAGATGTAAGTATTATTTATTTCGTAATTTTCCTTCTTATTCTGGGAATTTATGCAATTTCTCACGAAGCTTACTTGATGTATAATGTTTCTTTGTGATGTTTAGCATGTGTTTTAAAGGTATTATCTCGTAAATGCCTTAAGAAGACCACGCCCTTGGTTAAAGATTAGTTTGTATTTAAAAGTTTTATAGTAATTTTGAATGAAAACACTATATTATACGTTTTACACAGACCAGTATCGTTTTAGAAAACCTCGAGCTGCTATTATATTAACCTAATTATCTAATTTTAATTCATCTAACTGATTATTAAGAGTTCGCGGTTAACACCAGTGCGCCGGTCTAGTATCAGACCCTTAATGATCCTAGGTTATTGATCTTCCTAACAGTATGTAAGGATTAATAATTTTTACAACATTCTTATTAAAATAGTGTCTAATTAATATCAATTGTTTCAATTTACGTCAATTAAAGTCTTCATTAACACCATTTTCATAAATTTGAAACTTTGAAAACTGGGAGTTTTCCAAAGATTCAGTTATTAGGTAATTCTAAACTTAAAAGGCAAGATGTTACAAATTTCATGTAAATTTAAAAAAAAATTGGCAGGTTGGTGTTTGGATTATATGTGTCCAATAAGACAATTTCTCATTGCTACTTGCAGGGTTCTATCTTTTTAAAAGAAATTGGAACTAATGTCGGCACCAATTTCTCGGAATAATTAATTCACCGTAGTCCACTAAGCTGTCCTGATTTGGGTGTTTGTAAAGTTCAAAAATATATGAGTCTCTAATATGTACTGTATAATATTAAAAGATAATTTGAAATACAGGTTTTCTCACAAAATTTCTTTTCACCTTCAACATATTTAAAAGGCCGCACTAGTGTGAGTGTATGCCGTGAGATATCTAATAGCTATATTTCTATTATGCTTCATGTTGATTCATGGAAATAGAGGTTTTACCATTTTTCATTTAGGCTGGTTGTCGAAAATTTAATTTCAGCATTGATATTGTTATCATCTCCCCGTTAGATTTTACGTAGCACCTAACTTGTTAAGTAGCCTTTTAAGAACCAATAATTAGTATCGGGCCCTCTGAATTTTCTTGCTGAATTTTTCTTAGTATAGTCGCAATCTGATCCAACGGTAACTTTAAATAGACTAGTCAGGTTTCAATTAGTAAATTGTCGTAATATAATAATTACCACCATACCATAAATTTAATGTTTAATAATTGACCAAGTAAATACATACAACATATATATTTTTTTTACATGGAACCTTTTTCTTTTTGAACTGGCAATGAAACACTGGGAAAACATTATACCTAGGTTTAGTATGTGTTTCCATGTGTAGACAGAGTAAGAATACAGATCACCATCCCCTCTTTGCCAGTGGGTATTGTAAAAGACGACTAACGTATATAATGTGCATATAACATCTATGCCAGAGAAGGCAAACTCGAAACAAAATGCTATGATAATACGTCTGACCAGCGCAGTATAGTAGATCAATTTCACTCTCACAGTGGAGGAGGCCCAAGCCCAACAGTGGGACATATATGGGCTAAGATAATGATGACGTTGATATATCATCTAATAATGATGAGTTGTTGGGTGCGAGTCATCTTATTTCTCCTATGATCATGAACATTAATAAATACTTCTAATATCAGTCAAAGATCAAATACAAACAGGATAAAATATATGAAAGTAATTTTGGCTCGGACATCCTCCATTATAGGAGAGAAATTGACCTACTATACCATGCTGGTCAGACGTGTTGGTATTGGGTTTTGTTGTGAGTTTTTCTTCACCTGCACAGATGTTATGTGCATATTATATCCCTTAGTCGTCTTTTACGACATCCACGCGCAAGATGAGGGGAGTGGTGAATTGTATTCTTACTCCATCACCACACGGAAATACTCCATCACCACACGATAAGTCACCTTTATATTTACCAAAATATAATAAATAAAAATCATTAGTTAGTGTACCTAATTTAAAGATGACTTTTGTGACTCATTTCCTCTTAAAAGGCATGATTACTTTTGATATATGTGCAATGATTGTCATTGTGCATATGCGTAATAAATAATAATTATTGAAAATGCTCACAATTAAATTAGTTTTTGCTTTAAATTGTCGATATGCATAGATCTTGATAAATTACTTAACAAATTTTTTATGGAGATTATTCCTATGTGATTTTGAAAAATCAATGGTCTAAATTCAAATTTAAATAAGCATACCATAGATTTTCTGAAACATTGCAAAAGTGCAACCTTGCGTAGTGTTTAGCGTGGTTCGATAGCGGACCGCCGCGCCAATTGGGCGCATCCGCATTTGTGTTTAAGGACACAGCACGCGCGCTAAGACGAGATCATCTTTGTCCAAGGTTATCAACACATCCGTAGGAGGAATACTCCGCCTGGATACCCACAGACGCTTGCTTTTATAGCGGAAAACTACTGTAATTCAGGCTTCCATGACTGCTAATCGTCATAGTAATAAAGATTGTGTTATATGTTGCTGATATTCGAATATAAAATTGAAGGATAATAATGATCATAACCGCGCTCTCATTAACTCGATTAACTTAAATGGACCCTTGATCTTAACCTCCATGTTCTTTCTCTGCCAATATTTCGTCTAAAAAGATTTACGTTGTAGCCAATACAATATCCAGAAAAGCATCCAGCATTGTTCGGGTGATCGGACCGGGGAATTGTCCGTCACCCGCAGAGGTTGACCGCGCGACGGCGACCGACGTCCCAGTACGTCGAGAGGTGAGGTTACCCGAAAGGGTATTCCGTCGGGCCGACCACTGACGACAAGTCACATCTGCTCCGGTGGTCGGCCCAACAACGAGGTGACGTGGGTTATGGGCCCGCGCGCCGTCCTTTCATCGCCCCGGACGGACAGGACCGCGCGTGCGCTTACCATAGCCCACCCATAAAACAAAAGCCTTGTGGTACCCTCGTTATTACTTAGAGCCCGAGAATATCATCAGTAACCCAATTGTGCGACGTATTATCGATCACCGCTAAATAGCTATAACATTCTCAAGGTTTTGTAGAAGTTTACTTTATCCATCGCCTTGGCCAGTATAGCTTCAAAGGTCCGATAGTACTCCCTTTGTAGACCTAATGAAAATGTACTAGCACCGACTAATATGGAATCTCGAGAGTGCAGTTGATTTGGCGGCATTCTTCAAAAAATGTGATCTATATTAATGATTGTGTGATTAACATCATCATTATAGTCATCTTAATTCATATATGTCCGACTACTGGGCTCCAGCTTCGTCCACAATGGGAGGATAATTGACTTACAATGGTCAAACGAGATAGTATTATTTTTTTAGGGTGGGCGATGATCATCGCTCCCGCCGTCCAGCTCCGTTCGGGGCAATAAATGGGCGCCGCGCGGCTCTATGGGCATCGTGCGGCCCATGGACCGCGCGGCGGCCTCTAACCTAAGCCACCGTAGCTCCTCTCCTTCGTCGTTGAGCCGACCACCGGTACCGCGATTCTTGTCCTCCGGGGCCGGCCCGAAAAAGGGATAGTATAATTCATGATTTGCTCTTCTTTAGAATCTCTTTTAATATTTTATTTATTTTTTAACTAAATTCGAGCATAAACACGTCCAATAAAATTAATTTCGTGTAACCATATAGATCCGATGTCTAATTAAAGGGAGTACTACCCCAATAATTTCATTAATTAGTCACGAAAGTAATATACAATTATATCCAGCACGAATTCATGTCATGCATGATACTTCTGAAGGTAATGTTTTCATTTATGAATGAGTTAGTGGGTACTAAAAGCAATTGGCAACATGTGTATGAATAGTTGACCTTCCTCGCCCATGCCGCCATTTAACATTTGTATCAATCCCATTATATCTGGAATGAGTACACCTGAATAGTCAACGCGTCTCATTTTCAACGTCATTAATGGAAGTGCTTTATACAAAATTTTATTTACGTCATTTTACGAGTATATCTAATAGTACTGGGACATACTCGTATTATGTTGATACCTAATTTAATTTACTAATATTTCCATTTCTTTTATAGTCATAAATTTTTCTTGCATTGCATATTTTAATACAAAATTCGTGTTTTTGGAAGCATAATAGGCATTGAACTGTGGAGATTAAAACGAAAATGAGCCTTGAGAATGAAGGGTATGTTGAAACAAAATATTCTGTAGAAGATCCCAGTTGACTTAAAATATTTACATGCACGTATGTCGTGCTTCTAAAAAATGTGTTGGTTCAGCCCATTAATTGCGAATCTGTTGCCGACAAAATCATTTATGCTATGGTAAATGAATTCCATTATCAAGAGCAGGTGAAATAAAATATTTTGTTTCTTTAATTTTGTATGAGGAATCATTTTAATACTATTATTAGCGAGCAGAGAGATTTACTTGCAATTGTCTAAGACACCGTCTACCTGCGGTAGTTCTATTAGCACGGTAGTTCTATTAGCAAGGCTAAGCTCCTGCACGATGCTGACATTAGTAACCGTACTTCCTGCAGGATGTCGGGATTGAGTGCGTGTCCTAATAACTCTTGTTCTGTCGTGGGTGGCGATCGTCGCAGACATTGTGTAACTTCTCGGGCCTAATGAGGATATTATTCAGGAGCATCTGAACGTTAAAATTGCGCGCCTTTTGAAGCGCTTTAATTACATCGTTGAAAGCGGCTACCTCGTTAGTGGCCGGTAAAACAGTTGACAGATTGCGACATTAATCAAATTATATGCTGATGTTATATTCATTCATTGCATTTAAAATTGAATTGTTTAACTAAAAAATCTAAATACAATTGGGTCAAGTTCTTTATATGAAAATAAATAGATTGGAAATTCATAGGATTTTTTTAATAATTACCCGCTTAAAATATAAAACCTTACCTGCGTGGCGATGGAATAAGAATATCTACCTATAGTTGTTGCTACCCCTTATTTGCCCGTCCAACTTACTAGGGACCAGGTTTGTACCAAAAATATTTTCATTTTATTATTCTCCACTCTTACATCATTCGTGAAATATCCGGACTTGGAACTCACAATGTCGCTAGCGAGGCATGAATATTATCCCGGCTTCAGACACATCGAACGTTGTTACTACTGACATAATGACCCCCACTTTAGGGTGAAATATTTTAGGGGAGTTTTCTTCGCCCGCAATACTTTTTAATACTAAAGGTCACCCGTCTTATGTTGTTAAATATTTAAAAAGGTATTTCGTTGTTAAATTGTATCTACTTATAAGAAATATTTTTTCAAATATACTCTGATATATACCATTATAGTCATCATTCCTGCCCATACATGTCCCACTGTTGGGCTCAGGCTCCTCCATTTTGGAAGGGAATTTGACCTACTATACCGCGATGGTCAAACGTGTTAACATAGCGTTTGATTTCGAGTTTGCCTTTTTTGCATCAATATTATCTGCATACTATATCCTTTAGTCGTCTTTTACGACACCCACGGGCAAGAGGGTGGTGAATTATATTCTTACTCCGTCACCACACGGAAATATAATAATGGATAGTTCTATTATGTAGGAGCATGTTATACCTACTATTAATTGGTTCTTCAAGTGACTACAATAACATCCATCTAATAATTCTATTACATAATTATTTCTATATAGGTACTTAAATAGACAGTGTCGTCGCTATATGATCCTATCGAGTTTTGTACTTATGGGCTCGTTATAATTCCAGAGTAGATGTCACATCCATCTAGTAATTCGTGATGTTATCTACCTCCACTAATAGACATGGCTTCCCCACCCTAGAATTATTATGTTAGCACCATGAACATTCTAGTAAATAGTAATAATAAATATAGTAACGTAAATAAGACAGTATCATTCGGAAACAGAAACGAAATATGTACACACATGACAATGCAATTAGAGATAACAAATTCTTACTTTTGTAGAACTATTATTTTTGAAATCGGCCTTTTTAAACTAATATTCTTAGTTTTAATAGTTACTACTCGAGTCCCACATGCTTATCAGTAATAATGCCTAACATCCAAGTAGATGGCGGGGTATTATCATCTCTTACGACAACAATATCTCCTATAACTGGTTCTGGTTTTTCAATATACCATTCATATCATTGGCTTAAATAGATATTCCCTTGACCACCTTTGCCATAAATCATTAACCATTTTTTGTACTAGTCTCCACCTATCCAAACTACTTAAGTTACGATCATGAATAAAACTTTCGTTTGTCACATTCAACAAAGATTCTCTTGAAAAATGACCTGGTGTCAGAGGACGAGGGTCCTTAGGGTCATCACTCAATAGCGAAATAGGTCGCGAATTCAGACACGCTTCCACCTGCGTAAGTAGAGTTAACAACTCTTCAAATGTGAGAATAGTATTACCAATAACCTTAAGATGAGGTTTAATAGATCGTACTCTAGCTTCCCATAAACCGCCAAAGTTTGGTACTTGCGGTGGTATAAAATGCCATTTAGTATTTTCCAGAGTCAGTGCTTGAGTAATTTCATTGGGCAATTCAGATTTGGCACTATTGAACATGTCACGTAGTATTTTATCAGCCCCGATGAAATTCGTTCCATTGTCGCTATAGAGATCTTGACAGTGACCTCTTCGTGATGTAAATCGCCTAAATGCTGCAATGAATGCCTTAGACGTTAAATATGATACAGCCTCTATGTGTGTAGCACGTGTTACCATGCACACAAAAAGACAAATATGTATATGCTTTAAAAATCTTCGAACCTCTGCCTGGTGAAAATTTGATATTGACAGGTCCTGCATAATCGACGCTTGATGACTTGAAAGGCTTACTTGGTGTTACCTTTTCCTCCAGATCCACTCACTTCGCCCCACCTTAAATTGTTATGCAGGCGTTACGGCATAAAAAACGCATTACTCGTAGATACGGATTAAGAATAAAATATTTTACCAGGCTACCCTCATCTAATAATTATTAGCAGATTATTTACAGGCAAGTGAAATATGAATTCTTATCTCTAGCCAGTGTCGTTTGATAAGCTAATTGTCCTACTATTGTAAAATCAAATACCCAACAGTAATACTATTAGTATAGTAATATTATAATGGCTCTAAAGAAGAAGACAATTGATTTATAACGCATTTAAATCTAATTCCATTTTTCTTATTACTCATCGTACTAAGTCTTTAAAAATAAGTTTCGCGATTATTTTCTTAATCTTTCAGTATCTAAAATAACGCGATTGAAGTAGATCAAAGATTGCAAAAAAACATCCTACAATAAATCCATTATAAGACTAAATGCTGATTAATAAATCTTGGACGTTGTTCAAATGTATCGTCTTTAAGGATTAATCTAACTGTTAAAAGCATATACAGAATTATTATCGATTCGACGCCAGTGCATCCAACTTATGAAACTTGCAAGCGACCTGGCGCGATCGATGGCGACCTCTTTAACGACCAATGCACTACCACTGCCCGGGCGAAACGTAAATGTATGCTTTGTTACATTACAGAATATAAATAGTACATTTTTCATCGTGTATATATGGCTAGGTATTCCTTAAAAATTATGTAATACTTACTAGTTGTTTTAGTGACTGTTCAAAGTCATCGCGGCTTTTATTAGGATTATTATTATCATCACAGCTTATATACGTCCCATTACCGGTCTCGAACGTCCCACACGATGGGAAATAAATTGACCTACTATACCACTCTGATCAGACGGATTGGTATAGGATTTATTTTGAGTTTCCCTCGTCTTGTATATACATATACATACTAAAATCTCTTAATCGTCTTTAACGATACCCACGGGCAAGCAAAGGGGTGGTACATTATATTTTTGGAGAGAATTTAGTTTTTGTTACGTATTCGGCTAAATTCATTCCTATTCAAGCTCTAGCTTGCTTTTTTTGCAAACGGAAAGTGCAAAAAAATATTTAAAAGCATAATAATGATTTACTACGCGAAAACTAGAGCGGAGGGTATATTACAGGTAGTCTTGGCGTATATTACAGGCTACCAAGGGGAGGAAGGGGATAAAAAATCTATTTAACGTGTCACGTAGCATAGCTACATTCCCTTATAGAATATCGATGTACTTTGTTTGCGGAGTTGAATTAAAAACTATTGTTCGCCCGTATAAGGTTTGACAAGTCCAAGCTCAATGCTAATGAAATCAGAATGGTTGACGATGACCTATTCCTCACTAATTCTAAGATACGGATAAGAAATATCAATATTGAAATAGCAATGATAATACTGAAACAAAAGGACACAAGGATCAAAATCCTATAACAAATTTTCTTCAACAGGAACAGTAACCCTTTAAATTTACAAAGACTTTTTCATCACATAATACAAATGTAAAGTTCGAAACATTAATGTCTTAACTTTACACGGGGTCAGGATTATCAAACAGAATAAGAATATATAGGGTCGCTCCTTATTTTGAATAATGTAGCTTGAAGTTTCTTGTAAATATGAGTGTTGATCCTTGACCTTTAAGTTTCATCCCCACGACACGAATTTTACCGCGGAACTTCGCTTCCCGAGGGTTTACTGCAAATTATATAAGTTACACATAGTTACACTTTTCGTAACTTACGTAGTTTTCCCATTAGCTTAATCTAAGCTCGCGACATCTACATTTTGTGGTCCTTATGCATAGTAATTCCATGGATTTCCTAGTTTAGAAAATTAATAGTTTGTAATTCTTTTTGTATTTAAGTCATCTATGAACAATGTTAGGAATGCTCTACCTCAATTAAATAACGTCTTTATGATAATTCCCGAAATATAATTTGGAGACACAAAGAGGTTATGAATATAGGTAGCCATTGCACTAAATAGACCATTGTACTTAAGATTCGCGTATTCTAGCTAGCTTCTCCTTTTTTTCTACGCGAAAATGGGTAGATTTGGCCCTGCCAATAATAGAGATTCCGTACCAGTCGGTTTCAAGCATGCATCGAAATGAAGACAGGGATTTATATAACTTGAAAATCTTATACTCTAGACCAGGGATTCCCAAAATGTGTTCCGCGGGACCTAGGGGTTCCGTAGAATAGTCATCAGGGTACCGCCAAAATTAAATAGCTTTTAATTTTAATAATTTGGCTGTGAAATAATACCATGCTTACAAATATTGAAGAAGAACTTATTACTATTATGTTAGTAGACAGATAGCAAGAATTAGGTCTGAACTATGGCATAGAAGTGCATGTAGCCAAGGCAATGCGCGACGTTGAAGGGCGGACTTCGTCCCCACCTGCACCCCTTTCATTATTTGATATCATTTGATATGGAGTTGCATAAAATAAAAGGTATTCGGTTGGGGTTTTGGTGGGGGGGTTTTCGGTGGGGGTTATCTTTAAAGTTTAGGAATCCCTGTTCTAGACAATGGCTAGAATCGTTCATGTCTATTTTCTGTTATTTTAAATCTGTTTTTTTGCGTATCGAGCTCTAAATCATAAATTGATATAAAGGTGATAGATGAATAATCATATGATGGGAGTATTGAATACAAATATCACCATTATCATCCTGCTATCCCAATTACTTGAGGTCAACTCAACACGTACTCCTTCATAGTACATACTGCAAAAGTTTTTACAATAGTTTTATGACTGGCCACTTACCTGACGTTAAAACCCTCCTTGTCAATGTAGTTACTGACCTGGCGGCATCAGAAGGGGTTTGGGTCCAGGTCAGTAAAATTCTTAGTCGTCTTTTATGACACCCACGAGCAATGTCAGGGTTGATAGTATTCGTAGCCGCCACCACGCAGCAGTAAACACAAATATCCCTAATCAAAGAAAATCTTCACACCTTTCATATATTTGACATTAATTTCATGCCTTGTTTTTAGGATTCCGTACCCATAGGTTAAAGACGGGACCCTATTACTAAGACTTCGCTGTCTGTCCGTCCGTCTGTCTGTCACCAGGCTGTATCTCAAGAACCGCGTAGTAGCTAGACAGTTGAAATTTTTACAAATTATGTATTTCTGTTGCCGCTATAACAACAAATACTAAAAACAAAATAAAATAAATATTTAAGGGGGGCTCCCATACAACAAACGCGATTTTTAAAGTAATGGTACGGAACCCTTCGTGCGTGACTCCGACTCGCACTTAGCCGGTTTTTTTATCA
The DNA here is from genome assembly GCA_032191425.1 of Lymantria dispar. Classification (NCBI taxonomy): domain Eukaryota; kingdom Metazoa; phylum Arthropoda; class Insecta; order Lepidoptera; family Erebidae; genus Lymantria; species Lymantria dispar. The sequence goes on from CM063459.1 coordinate 17,569,911, forward strand.
CACATCTATTCCAGAAAGGTTATCTCACACATACATTTGTCAGTTAACCTTTCTACAAATAAATAGATGTATGTAGAAAGAAGATTTAAATTAATTTAATATGCAAAATTGAATAAGATATAAATTTTGCTTGTTCGATACAGTATAAATGTTTTCTCGTATGAACGAGAATGTATGAACATGAGGTACTCTTTAAATGGCTGAGGTGAGGTTATAATGTGAAATTTTATGCTAAAACTAACATTTGTACAGAGGTCCATTCCGTCGGCCTGCTGGGGGTGGTAATTAAATTTTATTGCACGAACCTGTCTAGTAATTGCCCCTAATTTTAGGATATAGCCAGTTAATTTTGTTAGTGGATCGAGGCTTTAGTAATTATAGAGATTTTGCTATATGGTTTAGTAATAATGTAAAATAAAAAAAGTTAACACTTTTAATCACTTAAAATACGACTTTCGAGTTTATTTCTTGATTAGGTACCGTCGAATTCATGAAGATCTGAGAAATCTTATGCTATTATATCCCTTAGTCGTCTTTTACGACATCCACGGGCAAGAGTGGGATATAGAGATACATTATTAGATTAACTGGCAAAAATAAAATATATATTTTATTTCATGGTTTCGTGCTTATGACATAAAATATTATAATTGTTCATTACTGTTGATTTGTGTAAGGTAATGAGCAATTTTACTTTGTTGTTTAAGTCTGTGATATATACTTATCTGTATGAACGAGCTTAGGTCGATTTTCTATTTTAGTAAAATATATTTATATATTAAAAAAAAGAATGAAATAATGAAAAAAATATAAAATATAATGAAAATAATATAAAAAATAAAGAAAATAAAAAAAAAACAAGAATTGAATCGGGTTGTGTGAATCAGAAAGTTATTCCTGCTGATGATAAAGTTGTCTACCGTCAGATGCCCAACTTTATCATTATATTCTAATTATATTTTTTCATTGACTGAAAACAAGGACAAAATGAGATTTTGTATGCATGAAACTTAGTTGAATCAATGGATCTGCCCCGCGAACACTCCTGCATACTAAGTTTCATAGAAATTGCTGGTGCCACTATCGATATTCTAAATACATATATCAAAATTTAGAAATAAACGAATATAGATTTATACAAAAACTGCTCGTTTAAAGATATCAGACAGATTTCTGATACTACAATATGTGTATTTTTTTTTTCATTAAATAGTCTATTTTTTTTGGAGTGGGTTGCGGTCGGCGCCCTCCTCACACCACTCCGTCCGGGGCGACAGAGGGGCGTAAGCAGGCACACCCGCAACCCACCCACGTGCACGTCGCCTTCGTCGTTGGGCCGACCCCCGGAGGAGGGTTACTTGTCATCAGTGGTCGGCCCGACGGAATACCCCCTATTTGGGGTACCCTCCCATCGACCGACGGTCGCGGTCGGCCTCTCAGCGGGTGACGGACTAATTCCCCGATCACGTCACTCGCGGCCTCGGCTACGGCGGCATGAGGCGCAAGTACTCGCGCCTACGCCGCCCCAGTTGCCGGCGGTGGAGCGCCTCATCCGAGGCTGCGCTCCTCGCGCAGGCGATCCGCCGCCTCCTTCTGCCTCGCAGAAGGCTGCGACCGCGTCCTAATTCCCGACGCTGCCGACCATCGCCCTGGCGATAGTCGGCAGCGCCAGGTCGGCACCGATGATTGCGACGAGTTCACGGCGCCGCGGCGCTGCGCTGTCCAAGCGCCGCAGGCCTCGAGCGTATGCTGCGCCGTGTCCTCGCCACAATTGCAGTGGTGGCAGGACGGTGTACTCTCCCTCCCAACGACCTTGTGCAGGTACTTGGCGAAGCACCCATGCCCCGTCAACACCTGCACCAGTCTTAAGGAGAGCACCCCGTGCAGCCTTTCCAACCACTGCATCAGCACCGACCGGAAGGCCTCCACGATTCGCACCCCGAATCGAGGCCTCTCCAGATGGACTGCCCAACGGCCAATGACGCCTCGGCGGGCGTCGATGCGCCAGGCGGTGAGCTCCCTCAACGAGACCACACCGCCCTCCGCTCGCACTCCCGTCACCCGCCGATACAATCCGGCGAGCATTGCCGCTTCCAGGTCCCACGGGGGAGTTCCGGCCAATAGGCACGCTGCCTCCGTCGCCACCGTGTGGTATCCGCGGATGGCCCTGACCTCCATGGCCCTCTGTGGTCACCACAGAAGAGTCCTGAGTCGGACGGTCATGGACCCCGCCCACACCGGTGCGTCGTACAGGGCCATCGACCGGATGACCCCCGCGTACAGCACGTAGCGCTCGGTCCGCCCACGTTCAGCATAAGCCACGATAGGGCGGACGCCGCGCTGACAAGACGTGGAGCGAGCATGCGGAAATGCTCCCGGAACCACCATTGCCCGTCGAGCACCAGGCCCAAGGACCTCATATGGGTCCGTATGCTGATCTCAACCAAATGGACGGTGATCGAGACGCCGATGGGAGGGCTCATACGGCGCCCATGGAACAAGAGGGCTTCCGTCTTGTCCAGGGCGACCCTCAAGGGGAGATAGGTGTTGGCAGTTGGCACTCGTACAGGTCGGACGTGTGCACTGGGATGAATTGTTGGTTTAGGTCGGTCTTTAGCATCGGATTTCATTGGCGGGTTGTTGTCGTTGTCTTGTCGTGTGTCTTGTCGTGTGTCTTGTCGTGTCGTGTCTGGGGAAGGGAGAGGAGGGGTCGCTTAGGTACCGGGATTGCCACCACATTGTGGAGGCGCTCAACCGGTGTTAAAAAATTTGCGACCAGCCTGCTGGTCGTGGCCGGCTTGTATATATAAAATCTAAAAATAACTTTAATATCGCGATTCAGCCGTACTAACATTGTTAACAAAACTTAATATCGCGATTTAGCCGTTCTCTTAGGTTAGTGAATCAACACTTTTAGTATCTGACTTAACTACTAAATGGAGGACGACTCGGAATTAGAGTCGGATACAGCATCAGCTTTCAGGAGTGGTAGGACCACACTGTCGACAGTTACCTGTCTACAGCCGCGGGCCGGTCCGTCCGGGGCAGTACCATGCTCTCGCAGAAAATCGACGTCTGAGTAGTAGCAATTTGTTACTGCGCTTCGTTCGGTGAGCGAGAGAGCCGGAAGCCCAACTTTCTGAGGGTGATTGGGTGTGGAGGGTTTTGGTGGTCCTTGGTATCACCGAGCCTCAATGCACGCATTCACACTCCCTTCGCTTTCTTTGCGGTAGGTAACGGCCTTGTAAAGGTCCATGAGCGGCAGCAACACTTACCATCAGGTGTACTGTTTGCTCGTTTGCCACCGTTTGCAATAAAAAAAAAAAAAAAAAAAAAATGTGAAGAGGCACTTTTTAAAAATCACCAACATTGAACGGAAGGATTTGGGCTCCGATACTGAAGCGCAACCCATATCAAAGGTGAATACCTCACGGTGGGGTAAGGCAGTGCAGAGAGGCCATAACGTAGGGCTCACACGTGCCAAGGCAGATCTCAAACGCAGAGACGCCGAAGCCGAAGAAGTTGAGTATGAGCGTGTACTTAGATCTCGTTCTTTCCGTAAAGAAGTCGTAGCATCACAAATGGATTCAGCGGAAACTTCAGCATCAGAGTGCCCTATAATAGAGAACCTCTCCAGCATAAGGCCTGAGGAGATACGCGCCCGCGGGGGCCGCAACGCGGCAGTAATCATGGAGGTAACCCGAAAATCTGGCCATCTTCAGGGTCCTTTTATAAAAAAAATAAGGGATGCAGCAGCGGATATGCAAGCCCTGATCGAAGCTTTGTATACCTCTAAATCGGAGGGAGAGGAAACCCGCCGACTGAGAGCGGAGAACAAAAGGCAGCGCCAGGAAGTAGAAGCCCTCAGGGCGGAACTCAAAGCATACCGCCGAGAGTTCTGAGAAATGAGGGCCTCTTCGTCCTCAATAGGGACAGACACAATCCTCTATCGTTAGGTCAGTTGGGGAGATGATGAACGCCCGGTTTGCGGGATTAGAGGATCGTCTTCTTCCCGCTAAGATGAACCGTCCACCTTTAGCTGCAGATAAAAAAAGAAATGCAGCAGCTGCCGTGGCCAAAGCCGCCGTTCGTACGACTGCATCGGTGCCTGCATCTGGTCAGGCAGTCCCCAGTACCTCAGCCCAGGCCCATATAAAATATTTGGGTCTGCACCTAGATTCAAACTGGAATTTCGGGCCACACTTTGCCCAGCTCGTCCCTAGGCTCGTCAAGTCGGCCGCGGCGCTGGGAAGACTTCTGCCAAACACTGGCGGTCCCGGGTCGACATGCCGACGTCTCTACGTCGGCATCCCGCGTTCCATGGCACTGTATGGTGCTCCTATCTGGTCGGAGTCCCTCACCGTCCGCAACAGAGCCCTTTTGCGACGACCGCAGAGGGCTATGGCGGTGAGGGCCATTAGGGGCTACCGTACTGTGTCATGGACTACAGCGACACTGCTGGCAGGCGACCCGCCTTGGCCACTGGTGGCGGAGGCGTTGGCGGAAGTGTACCGGTTCCGCGCCACAGCACGAGCCAACGGAGAGCAAGTGTCCATAAGGGGACTGGGCAGAGCCCAGGAAGTGGCCCGAAGGGAAGTAATCCGGCGGTGGAGGGAAGAGCTGGAGTCCCCCGTAGCAGGGCGGGGGACTGTGGAGGCGGTCGCGCCACATCTCCACCGCTGGCTCAGGAGAAGGCACGGCAGCTTTACATTTAGGATGGTGCAGGTGCTTACCGGACATGGGGTCTTCGGTAAGTACCTGCACAAAATTGGAAGAGAAGAGGCCCCAGGATGTCATGAGTTTGGCGCGGCAATTGACGATGCGCGCCACACACTGGAAGTATGCCCCGCCTGGGGGCCTCAGCGCCACGTCCTGTCAACGGACATGGCAACAACAGACCTGTCGTTGCCGACCATCATCTCCAAGATGCTCGGCAGCGACAGCTGTTGGTCGTCGATGGCCTCCTTCTGTGAGGCTGTCATGACAAGGAAGGAGGCCGCGGAGCGGGCACGCGAGGCGCTTGCGTCCGCTGACTCGCTCCGCCGGCGACGACCAGGGAGGAGGAGACGCCGCTATATGCTCCTCCACCCACCACTCTGAATGACGACAGGACGTGGCCAGACGGCCAAGCGTTGGGGTGTCGGGGATAGAATGTTATCAGACGATCTCTCCGGCACCCCGTAAAAGCGCGGAAGGGGCCGCTGTGGTTTTAGTGGGTATTTCGGTCACTTCAGTGGCCGGCGAGTCCCACACACACTCCCCTGTCTGTAACCGGCGGGGGAATAGTGCGCAAATGCATTTCCACAGCGTGGAAGAAAAAAAAGAAAAAGGGCGACCCTCAACCCCAGCGCCTCGATCCGCCTGACGATCTCATCGGTGCCTAGAGTCGCCAGGTTTGCCGCCTCTTCTAGCGTCCCACCGCGGGCTGTGACGAGCGTGTTGTCGGCGTAACAAATCACGCCCAGCCCGGGCGGGAGGCTCCCCTCAACGCCCAGTCGTAACCGATGTTCCACAGGGTGGGTCCGAGGACCGACCCCTGTGGGACACCGCACGTTATGGGCGTTCGCACAACGTCTCCTGCTCGGTTCGTACAGAGGACGCTGCGCCCCTCCAAATAGTCTGCCATTAGCCACCTCAGGTAAGCTGGCACCCCGTGATACCGGAGCGCCTTCCTGATGCAGCTGAATGGCAGACTATTGAATGCGGTGGCGATGTCCAGGGACACCACCAATAGCACTCCCCCGCCGGTGACGGCCTCAGGTGCAACAGAGCCGCGATCGTCGAACGACCCCTCCTAAACCCAAACTGGGCGTCCGACAGATCCGGTCCCGTGCCGACGAGGTGCCGCTCGATACGGGCAGCTACCACCCTCTCCAGTAGCTTGCCCGCATCATCGAGCAGCACTATAGGCCTGTAGGCCGAGGGCGACTCGGGAGACCGTCCCGGTTTCGGCAGGAGCACCAGCCTTCCCTCCTTCCAGCACCCAGGCAACCGTTCGGACGCTAAACACGCGTCGAACAGCCCCCTGAGGCGGGGACCCAGGTGTTCGAGGACCAGGGCCAGCACACGTTTGGGAACACCGTCGGGCCCGGGGGCGGTGGATTTGCCGCACATGCGCGCCACCGCCACCCCCATCTCGGGTTCCGTGATGGGCGGAACACTGTCATCGTCGGCCTCCCGGTCAGTGTCTGGCGGAGCCATGACCGAGGGCGTGTGTGCCGCTCGCCGTGGGAACAGGTCCTCGACGACCCGGGTGAGAAGGCCGGGCTGGAGTGTCTCGGTGAGGGGGGCGCCCCGCGCGTGAAACTTACTCAGCGCTGCGCGATAGGGGCGACCCCAGGGGTCACGGTCGAGACCGTCCAGCATCTTCTGTCGACTGACGTCCTTGGCGGAGCGGACGGCCAGCCTGAAGGCCTCGTAAAGCTGGCCGTCCCGTTCCGCGTCGCGATGACGCCGCCGGCTGCGGGTGTAGGCCCTCCGGGCGCGAATACACGCGGCCTGGAGATCTGCCAACTCCCGGGACCACCAGCGGACAGCCTTCCTCGGGGGCAGACGCCGTACCCGGAGCATCGCCGCATCGCAGATCTGCGTCAACGCACTGCGGATGCGGCCAGCCTCGGCGTCCACCCCGTCCAACTGGTGGCCAGAGGATAGCCACGAGTGAACGATGGCTGCCTCCGCCAGCAGGTCCCGGTACAAACGACCCACAGCCCATCGCGGGAACGCGAGAAGTCCGTCCGCCCCGTGACCCCTGCCGGGCCTCGGGATTGTCAGGGAGACCTCCATCCGGATATACCGGTGGTCTGATGGGGTCTCAACCTTCTCCACGACGCGCCAGCTCCCCACGCGTGCGGCGACCTCGGGGCTAGCGAACGAAAGGTCCAATATCCCCAAAGGTCCCCGCTGTCGCACGCACGTATGCACCGAGCCCCAGAGTAGAGGCCCAGTGCTGCCGCCCACTCCTCGACCGCCCGTCCTCGGTCATCCGTCCCAGGGGACCCCCACGCCACGGATTTGGCGTTGAAGTCCCCCAGGACGAAGACCTGGCGCAAAGCCAGGCGCCGTAACGAAGCTCCCAAGATGGTGAGGGAGGCCTCGAAATCAGTCACACTCCTGTTAGGGGAAAGATAGACTCCGAAGAGCGTAATCTCCCCCCAGTCCGCTGCGACGTATCCGACGCCCCTGTCCCTAAGGGTCAGAGACGACGAAGGCCACGACGTGGAGGCGATGATTGCCACGGTGCCATCGGTGCTACCCAGCCAGTTAGGCCGGTCGGGCACCGCGTACGACTCCGCGGCTACGGCTACTCCTATCAACCACTCTGCCTTGACTTGCAGAAACACGTCCTGCGCACCGGGGGAGTGGTTGAGATTGGCTTGGAGGAGACGAATGGATTCGGGGTCCATTAACGGTCCGTAACCATCGTCACCTCCTCGGAGCGGGGGCTGGCCCGGTCGATGGGCCGCCCCGCCCCTTTCGGGCAGATGCCGGGGGTCTGCAGTCCCCAGAGCCCATGCGGTGCTTGGCAGGCCTATTGCCCGCCGCACACGCGGGGCAGTGGGGCACCGCAGAGCACGATGCCGCCTGGTGTCCAGCCTGACCGCAACGGCAACATAGCCCGCTGCAGTCAAAGCAGTTGCGACACGCCATGCACTCGCGGGGCGTGGCTCCAGCACGGTTTCCCGTGCCGAACTCCAGCCCACGAGGAGCCTGTCTGAGTCGGCCAATTGCTTGACCGACAAATAATGAGTCTATAGGAAATTCGTTAAAGAAAAATATCACTTCATTAGAGTTTTGTTTACAGTGATCAAATGTCTTATGATGGAATAGGGAAACAAAACCAATTACGCTGAAGGTCGGTTACTTTCTCGATTAATTCTTTCCAGGGTAGTGGCAGTGTAATATTTGCCAATTAATCTATTAATGTATCTCAATATCCCCTCTCTTGTGTGGTATCGTAAACTTCTGTGTGGTGAGTTAGTAAGAATACAATTAACAAAGGAGGGTATCCTTTGCCCGTGGGTGAAAGACGACTAGGGGATATAATCTATATATACCAATAAATAAAATTGGAGTGTCTGTTTGTAATGTCAAAATAATAGGCTTTTTTCATGCTCACACGGTTATTTGCACTATACATATGCCTAAAAATCACTTTATTATTTATTTTTTTTTGTCTGTCTGTTTAATCTTCCAAACGGCTGGACCGATTTCAAAAATTCTTTCACCAAGGGAATATCAGGGAGTAATCTAGGCTATATTTTATCCTGGTATTCCCACAGGATTGGGAACCACGCGGGTAAGGCTACTGAAACCGAAGCGAAGCGAGGGCGGGTTGCTAGTATGCATATAAAATCGATGCAAGAGAAAGGAAACTCGAAAGAAAACCCAATAGTACCAACCCGTTTCATCAGCGTAGTATAGAAGGTCAATTTCTCTTCCATCGTGGAGGAGTCTCGAGCTCAATAGTGGGACGTATGTATTTGAGCTGAGATGATGAAAAATAAACGTCGCCATCCGCAAATCCTAATACAAGTTTATGATTATTAGTATTAGTAATTATAAACTGAGCCAATACAAATAGTATTCTAGTGCCCACTGATTACAATAATAGAAATTTTCGTGTCTGTCTACTATATAATACTGAAACATTTGGACAAGTTTCAGTAGTGATAGTTATTCGTATTGAAACTTACCTTACTACTTATTGCCACCATTATAACTATTGTTAAGACAAGACCTACAATGATCTACAAATATCTCCAAGCATCAGTAGTGTCGTCGCTGATGTTTGAATCGTAGTAGATTCCATGAAATGTTTTTAATTTTCTTGGAACCTGCAACAAATACTGCAATAAATAACATAAACAAATAGAGGAGCTGGCTTTACTTTTACCTTGGATTTTATCAAATTTCTAGATAAAGAATTATGTGGGTTTACGTTAATAGGCGCAATTACGTATACGGGCAGAACGAATAATTTGATTTTGTTATGTACTTTTCAATACCTTATTCTAAGTGCGTGGTTGGATTTCGACGAAATTTGTAATAAAATGATTTGTTACAAATGTGATGTTTACGCGAGTATAAATAAAATTACGGATTTTATCGCGTTTATGGTCACGGGCGGATTGTAAAGTATTCGAAAGGTCGGACAATCAAACATCCAATACAAACGCGATAAAATCGCTGAAGTAGTTTTATTTACAATTTGTAATTAAACATTTAATATTAATGTTCATCAAATTTGCTAATTAACTATAACTGGTTTAGAATCACTATTATCATCATGATATATGATGATGATATATGATGATTTAGCTCATATACGTTCGACTCCTGGGTTCGAGTCTCCTTCATAATAGCAGGGCAGTTGATCTGCTATACCATGCTTATCAGACTCTTTGGTATAGGGTTTTTTTTTTCGATTTTCCCTTCTATTGCATAGATATTATCAGTATATACCGTCCTTTAATCCTTCGACCTTTAATCGTCTTTTACGGCACCCACGGGCCGGATAGGGTGAATTGTATTCATACTTCCTCAGGAAATAAATAAGTTTCGGATACATTTAATTGTGAATTGTTATATAGATTTGAAATCAACATTATTGCCCTTTTACCGTCCGTAACAATTTAAATTAGGGTTTGTCCATATTAGAAAATCAAACTGGCAGCGGAAAACTTCATTCTAACATGTCATCAATCACTATTTTACGAAGTCGACTAATGGAATGAGCTCCTTTGCACATATAACTGCATAGTAGCAGTATCTGTAGGTAGCTTTGTCTGTGATTTCCTTACCACGCAACTATTAAGTTATGTTTTCACATGAATGGCCCATTTCAATGTGTTATTTAGGTGAAACGTAGAATTCTAAGCAAATTTGGCACTTGCCATCGAAGTTGAGATATTGGTGAGGTCAGTTAGCGATGGAGAGGAAATACCGCAGCCTATGGGGTCGCACATCGCCTCTTTGTCACCCTAGGCGGTTGAGGCGTATATCCAGACTATAAGCCTGTCCAAATAAGTGCAAATTGGCCCCTAGTATTGCATGTCTACACTAGATAAAATCGTGTCAAGCATTAGAATTATGCTTTTAGATTAAAAATTTAACTTAATTATAAATGTTTAAATGCAAGTTCATTACAACAATACATACATATATACATATAATCACGCCTCTTTCCCATAGGGGTAGGCAGAGACCACTTCCTTCCACTTGCTACGATCTTGACATACCACTTTCGCCTCCTCCACATTCATTAATCTCCTCATACATGTTCTTCGGTTCAGGGTACTCCTAACCTGGCCTTTATTATGCATATTTTCATTACAACATCTTGATTTAATGATCAGTGGTCCACGTATTAAAATAAAATTCTCAAATTTTGATAAGTTATAAATAAGCCCTTATCGCGATTTAAATCAATGCTTCAGTTTTCCTATGCAGTAACATCACAAATACATACGAGATATTATACTGGTAAGCTAAGAATACCTCGAAAGCTCTCAACTTTTATGTTTTTCCTTATATTTGTCGTTATATTTTTGAGAGCATAATAGTGTTAGTGGAGCTTTAGAAGCACATCATTTGTAGCTATTGTTAACAACGGTTGTATGGATCACGTTTTCAAAGCATTATTTGCCGAAAAATATAGCATTCAAAATTTTATGTTCAGTGTTACCCGATATTATTATAAAGACGGTAAACCAAAAGAAGTAACTGTGCTTTTTAAATAGTTCTTATTGAGTATCGTTATATATTCCGAAATTCTACACAAAGAATATCGTTATTAATCCCTTTTCGTGGCTCAAATAGCCATAACCACACGGAAAATAATTAATAATCATCGTCAACGTTTCAACCCATCTACGCTCCACTGTTGGGCTCGAGCCTCCTCCACAATCAGGGGGAAATTTACCTTACTATAACATGCTGGTCAGACAGGTTGGTATAGGGTTTTATTTCAAGTATTCCTTCTCCTGCATATCTATGCAGGAGAAAGAATATGCGTATTATATCCCTTAGTCGTCTTTTACGACATCTGCTGGCAAGATAGCGAGTGGTGAATTGTATTCTAACCAAACGATGTATTATGTAAATATTATTAAATTCTTAATTATATCCATTACTAGCAACCCGCCCTTGCTTCGCTTCGGTTTCAGTCACTTAAACCCACGTAGTTCCTTTTCCCGCGGGAATACCGGGATAAAATGTAGCCTATGTTACTCCCTGATATTATAGCTTTCCATTGATGAAAGAATTTTTGAAATCGGTTCGGTAGTTTAAGCGTGAAAGCGTTACAAACAAACAAACAAACATCCTTACTTTCGCATTTATAATATTAGTATGGATTATTAGATGTTGTCTCAGTTCATAACTATACAGTGACGAGGCAACGATTATATTAATTATTTACTCACTCCTTTAACGTAGTTCGTGTAAGTTAATCAAGTAATTTCTACTTTGGATATTAAGAGCGTTCGTAGGGTCTCATAATTTTCTCTAAGTCGTACAAACTAGTACGTAGGTACCTTAAATTAGCTTAGTTATTGTAAGGGTTTGTTATATATTATTATATGAATGCTCGCTGGTTGGAGCGAATCTGTTGACAGTCTTATTCAAATGATACGATTATATTATGCAAGAAGCTTTGGCGTTGTCACTTATACGTTGGAACAAACACTTTGGAATATGTTTAAAAATATATCTTATAGTTTGCCGCATTGAATAATGTATTTTCATTATTTCTACACATATTTATGCTAATTATTTTAATATCATTACTGCTTTTTACTTATTTTTAGTTTGTTTTGAGTTTCAATATCGAGCCCCTATCAATTTTCACCAATGACAACTAAATTTGAGATAATTAGGCAATTTATGTAAAGCATAACATTAATGGTTTAATGTAATATACATAATATTATGTAATATATTCAGCATATTTTTTGACTGCACAGGTACTGACCTACCATAGCAGTGTCGTGGGTTCCAATCCCATGTAGGCAAATACTTTGTGCGATCCACAAATTGTTATTTTGAGTCTGAGTACCTCGCAATACAAATATTGTTTCCTTAGTGATGGATGTTAAAAAATGCCTTTGCTGTAACATTAAGTGTAGGTGGCGCTAGTGAAAACGGGTATTAGAAATATTGTAGGGTTATAAATTCACTACCGACCACTGACGTCAAGTCACTGTTCCGGTGGTCGGTCCAACGATGAAGGCGACGTGTCACGGGTGGGTTACGGGTGTGCGTGCTTACGTCCATCTGTCGCCCCGGACGGAGTGGAGCGAGGAGCGTGCCGACCGTAAAACCCAAAAAAAGTTTATAATTATTTTTACGCGAGTATTACACATCTATACCAATAAATAAAATTGGAGTGTCTGTTTGTAATGTCAAAATAATAGGCTTTTTTCATGCTCACATGGTTATTTGCACGACACCTATGTCTAAAATAGCAATTAAAAAATTTTTGTCTGTCTGTCTGTTTGTTCCGGGTAATCTTCAAAACGGCTGGACCGATTTCAAAAATTTTTTCACCAATCGAAAGCTATAATATCAAGGCATAAACTAGGCTATATTTTATCCCGGTATTCCCACGGGAACGGGAACTACGCGGGTAAAACGACTATAACCTATAACCGAAGCGAAGCGAGGGCGGGTTGCTAGTTTTAAATAAAACTACGGATTTTATCGCGTTTGTATCGTTCATGGTCACGGGCGGACCAGTCCGCCATGACCAAGAACCATGAACGCTACAAAGTGTTCGAAACGTCGGTCAATCAAAAATCAAATATACACGAGATAAAATCCGTAGTTTTATTTAAAATGGGTTATAAATTCATAAAATTTTGCTCGCCGTTGATTCTATAGCTAACACCAAAAACATTATCATCATCTTAGCCTGTATAATTACCACTGTTGGGCTCGGGCCTCCTTCATAATAGAAGAGAAATTGATCTATAACGCGCTGGTCAGACGTGTTGGCATAGTACGGTTTTATGTCGAGTTTTCATTCTCTTGCAATAGGAAGGAATAAATATGCATACAACATGTATGTTGTATGCATATTTATTCCTTTAATCGTCTTTTACGAAACCACACGGAAACCATACGAACATAAAAAACGCAAATACAGTATTCTTTTAATCTATATGGGAAGCTTTATTTAAATTACATCGCCCTACGTCCTTTGTTTGGGAGCGTTTTCGGTTAGGGAGAGACCTTGGCGTAACTTATTCATGACGGCAGATTGTACACAGAATAATTATTTTTGTTTAAATGTAAGAGCTTACCTACGCTTATGTAAAATATGAAATTACTCTTAAATTTAAAAACCTCAGGTGGACAAATCTGAACACTGTTTTCTACCCAACTATGTATGGGAGGGAGTAACCTGTTTAATGTCTTAGTGTGACGTAATAAGAACGGGTGTAACCGACATAGGCCGCAGAATTACTCGCTGAAATGGCAATTGGGGAAACTACTGGGCGGACTGACGACATCTTTAAAGACGCAGCGGACCGCTGGATGCAGGTGGCATAGGATCATCATTCTCGTGGGAAGGGGAGTCCTATGTCCAACAGCGGATTAGGCTGATGGATGGATGGACGTAATAGGGAATCATGCGTCTTCTCGTCACCTTTTAAGCGAGGGAATGACATCATTGCCCTTACTTACCGGCAAGGAATCAACTCTAAACATAACAAAGGTTTGATTATGATTTCTGATGTTTACGAGAGCACTACACATTGTGAATAAAACTACTTTTACGGATCATGCAGTCTGCCCGTGACCTGCTGCTGGAAAGTGTTCGAAACGTCGGGCAATTGTACTAAATTTAATACTAAAAAAGGTACTTAACTTTGACCTTGAATAACTTTTGAATGAGTTGATTCATCGAAAAATGTTATCAGACCTTTTTTGTAGAGCGTTTAATCCTCTACAAATATATGTAATGGGAATTGCAGAGCAATGTATGGTTCAGTAGTTACGAAAATCAGAATAAAAAATAAAAATTTTCCTATGTAATTCTTATGGAAAATCGAAAAGTGCGATGCGGACATACTTAACATTAATATTAAGAGCTCATATTTTCAGAGGCCTATTTTGGCATCTAAACGAAACTTTTGAGCCTAGTTCCGGGTGAAAAAAAATTTTTTTTTTGTAACGCCCTAAATTGTATAGATATATTAATATGTCTGAACAATAAGTTTGTCGTCAGAGATGATAATAATTTGAACTGAATGTTATAACATCACACATCGTTTGCTCTTTCGGCGTAGTTCTAACCCATGTTACGTAAGGTCAGAGTTCGTAGCAGTAGTTGCGTGCCGGTATCAAATAAAATTTTGTTTATGTTTATGACTGGCTGGGGTGGCTTAAGAAAAGGCCTTGAAATGAAATTTAGGGCATCCCTTCGCAACGAATTGGTCTGCGTATGCTTGGTTGGCATAGTTACGTTATGTCACTATTTTTTTAGCTCATTAAATAACGGATGTTAGACTTCTTTGTCTTGGGTTGCGACTTCCTATACTTCTATAGGTTTTATTAACCCCCGATGCAAAAAGGAGGGTGTTATAAGTTTGATGTCGATGTCTGGCTATCTCTCTGCGTGTGTCTGTCTGTGGCATAGTAGCTCTCAAACGGATGGACTGATTTCGATGCGCTGTTGTTTCATTTGAAAGGCAGTTTCCTTGCGGTGGTTATTCGCTATATTTAGTTAATATCGTTCCGGCAGTGTAAGAGTATCAGCTCTACGGTCGATGGGAGGGTACCCCAATTAGGGGGAATTCCGTCGGGCCGACCACTGATGACAAGCAACCCTGCTCCGGTGGTCGGCCCAACGACGAAGGCGACGTGGTGTTCGGGTGGGTTGTGGTTGTTGCGTGCTATACGCCCCTCTGTCACCCCGGACGGAATGGTGCGTGGAGCGCGCCGACCACAGCCCATCCCAAAAAAAAAAAACGTATATTCTCTTTTCCAAAATGATGTAATGGCGTACGATTACTCGACTAAGTGCTTCACGCGTGCCTGTGTAATCGTTAAATGACAATTAATTGATAATCCCTGTTGAAGAGTAATACTTATTTTTATTATTTTAGTTTGTGTCTGAGATTATTCAAAATTTTTAATTTTGCTTATTTTAGGTGATCTATTAGTCTCTATGTTCTTTCTATCCAACCATCTATTAAAGTCCACTGTTGGACCTAGGAGGAACGATAATGCCATAATCGCCAAGCTTGGCGAGTGGATTGATGATCGTAGTTGGATCGTGAAACTGGTCCAGGAGACCACTGCGATACACACTTGCTCCTTCTTTCCTATATGCGGCACTTTATTGTCAACTTTTTCGACTCCCTCAGTGCAAGTAATCACAATGTATTCAATTGCAACCAGTTACCATAACAGTGAGGTTGTTTAAAGCTAGATTAAATTATTTTTGCAAATTGTGTAATGACGTTTAAGTGTCTATCATAAATAAAATTAAAATAGACCTAACAATGATCAGGGCTAAGCCTCGGAGAAAGAGCTTAACAGTATGAAGTTGCATAGATTAAGTGTGAATATATTATTACTTTACACACCTCTTTAAGGATAAAGGCCTGAAACTAAAACGTGAAATTTCTAACGTATACTTACATTATTTAAACTTGTTTCTATGTAGTATTTAAGCTGAAGAAATTGAAACACTCGTGCCTTTATATAACTTACGCAACCTAGCCTAACCTAAAATTGATTTCTTGTTGAAATGCAATAGAAATTGTTTCCACTGCCAAAATATATGTATAAATTGTTTGTGCCAAAAGAGAATGCCAGTACAAGTGATAAAATGGCCGCCGATAGACTTTATTCGTACAATGCCCTTAATATATTAGGCCCTTATACTATGCGCATTGCTTACATTGTGCATAGTATAGTTGCTAGTAGCTGGGGGTAATGAATTTGCAATTAATGTATAATAATTATAAGTACTACTACTACTACCGGGGATTCATGGGCAGTGCTCTGAGGAACTGTTTGACTTGGTACCACCGTCACCGTATTACCAAAATACCACTAAAAAAAAATGCGTGGTGATTGGTTAGAATACAATGTGTTACCATCCCTCACGTGTGAGGAAGTCGAAAAAATTGGCTAAGAAAATGGTCAGCAGATTTTGCCAGACAAACTTATAGTACCAGCTTCGATCGCTAACCCGCCTTTCAAGCGTGGCGATCATGGCATTATCTCCCCTTCTAAGTCATCAGTGGGCATCGATAAATAAATGCGAGGGTATAATTGAGAAACATACCATTTACAAACATATTAGGTACAGTCAGTCTCAGAATCGATTACATAAAGAATTATGTTCGCAGAGTCGAACCCGTTATCATTGAAGTTCTGTACTTAAACTAACTTGGTGTTTATGGAGAAGAATTAATTTTACTGTGGAGGACTAAAAAGGAGACAAATCCAATACGTTAAAAATAATCTTTTTTCAATTTCATCGTGTTGAGTTGCAAGCACTTGTTTAATTCGATTATACGGAAATGGGTGTTATAGTCTATATATATCTGTATTATTGATTGATATACGCTTTAAATATCTGTTCACGATTTTATCGAAACCTTTTTCACAAATGTACGCAATTCTTAGGTCGGTCATCAATTGAATGGTAATTGTGTCTTCCCAAATAAGTAATACATATTTAGCTTTTGGGTTTATTAAAATTTTGTCTATTTCCCGTTATATATTATGCCATAACAGAATGATCCTAATCATTTAATAAAAACAAAGGGATTTTTATTTTGTTCTTACAACGAATATTTTCCATCTGATTGATCATTTTCCTTTTACTTTAAGAACACAAAATGACATAAGTTAGTTTAACTTCAGACATCCATCTAGTAGATATGGGCGCCACGATATCTGTAGACTACGTTCCCGGCTTTTTCCCGTACATTGGTCCTGCTAGCATGAAATGCCCGCCGACGCCGTATTGATTAGACAGAACTGCTGAACGTTACATAACTACGGAAGGCGACGCGACGCCCGCAGTCTCGTAGACTGCAAGACTACATTGATTATACTACTGGTTAAGAGAACATCAAGTGCTTTTTGTTTAAAAGACTAAAAATATTTTAGGCGCTTTATTTCAGTACGAAATAGAAGAATAAACGCTCCGGAACTTTTAGACGTCTGAATTTATTCTAATAAAAAGTAAATACGTTTTCCTTTGAATATTTTAACATTTTTATGAAAGAATCTCGTCTCCTCGAACCAGCTGATGACAACTCCGAAATTTCTTGCGGACGTTTCGTTTATAGAAATGTTTAAGTTGATAGCTATTTAAATTAATGCAAATAAAAATGATCTTTACGACGTTTTTTAAATTATTACAAATGAGATTATTTGTGCTAAATACATAACCGTTAGTTTCTTTGCAGTCTAACATTGTAGAATTTAGAAGTGCCCTAATACATAATAGCACAATAGGTTTTACTGGACAGTGAAAAAATGAGTGTCATTTTTAAGAGGCCCTTGAAAGGGTAACCCTTAATAGCAGATATTGGGATACATGTGGCCTTCTCTTGTAATCGATACAAATCACTCGTTTGTGTATTTTGTTATACAGTGTGTATCAGGTTATGGGGCAACTGGTCAAACGGAAGCTAGGCAATGGTGGTAGGAACCTATGAAAAAGGTTTTAAATAAAGATATAAATTCGCTAATGAATTAGAGACATGTAAAATTTTCAATTGTGTCATTGCTTTTTGTGTATATCTGCTTGAAATGTATAAAGTCAATGATACTTAATCTGCAACATATTAGTACTTTGTTAAATGTTCATTAGAAATTGAATAAATCAATAATTACGTTCGCATAAACAAGACAAACTTCATTTTAAATCAACTGATCGGCCGATGACCATTGACAAGTCGCGTTTGTACCTATATTACCATTGAAGCGTTCGCACAAATCATACCTATTTATACTGTCGAAGCTTTACACGCCCACATGTATCCAGTCTGTATATGCCTACATAACATTTAAGGCATAGACTCTTAGACACACATTTTTGTAATCACTGTAACTTTTATGTTATATTGTTTTTGTGTAATACACATTCTAATTACGATCTATGACCGTTGAACTACAACATACTCGAACAGTTGCCCCATAACCTGATACACTCTGTATAGATATTATTTCCTTTGTTTTTTATTCATTGCGTATGATACAAAATGGGATTTTAATACTTTCATTAATTATAATCGACGAACATAATAATAAATGAGATAAACGTAATAATACGTTAAGACGAAATTTACTAATTGTGCTGTCTTTGTCCTTAGGACACGGATACATATTAACTTGTATCGACGAACTACTAACCTTATTTAGATACTAAATACAATGATCGTACATACCATTGCCAACGCTTTAAATTAAACATACGTTACTTAATCGACTATTTGTTGGATATAAGCTTACCCGAAATGGTAGCAGGCGGCTTCGCAGGCGGGTTTTCGCGGCGATGAGCTATTGTATTGCTAAGCCTATGTATAGTAACCAAATGAAAAAGAATAGTTTTTCTAAATATTTCCTTCACGGTATCCCGTTAGACATTAAAAAGTTAGCGCAGTCAACATTATTATGTTTAGTTCCGTAATCATCATCATCATCTTGCTCTTATCCCAATTACTTGGGGTCGACGCAATATGTCATCTGTTTTGACATATCGCAAAAAGTTTCGGCAATGACTTTTATGACCGGCCGCCTGCCTGACGTCAACCCTCCTTGAGAATGTAATCGTTGACCCAAATGGTACCAGATGGAGTTGGTCCGGGTCAATCTAGGGCTCTTAGTCGTCTTTTACGACACCCACGAGCAAAGCAAGGGTTGGTAGTATTCGAAGCCGCTACCACACAGCACTCTTTAATATATATAATAAAAACGGTTTTATTATGTCTACATTTGACCTTCTTTCTTCTGCTTTCATTTATTTGTAATCCATTCCATTATATGTTATATTAATATGAACTGTAAAGGATGCTAATGCAACAAGACGGCACGGCACACATTCTGATATCATAGATACTAAAAAGGATTTCTTATCCCAGAATAACATTTCTGTTGGTTCCAGGATTCCAACACACGCTTATATGAATGATACTAAACCAACGAGATGGTCTAATATCGAGTATAAAGTGTAATAGAAATAGCTAATACACTTTTTACGTTTCGATAGAAATGAAAAGAGCGAAATCAATATTCCGTTAGACAAAATTGATTACTTGATCGGCAGTTAAGTAAACACGCTTCGTTGATCAAAGAATTCTGAGAACTAGGTATATAAATTACAGTATTAAATTCAGTTTTCAACTTCATTCCTTTGTTGTTTCCTGAGATAATGGACATTCTATGTTGAGTAATAATCTTCCTTTTTGCTACCTTGGCAACGTTAGTAAATGTCCGTACGAAACGAGGGTTGATTTGATGAAGTACTGTAGTGTAAAATTTTGATATAAAAACTTATAAATATAAACTGAAATGGGTTGTTTGAGATATCTAATTCATTCATAATCATTTCAGCTCATATATATGTACGTCCAAGGCTTGATGCTCTTCCAATATAGGAGAGAAATTGACTTACCACAATAACACGCTGGTCGGACGTATTAGTATAGGTTTATATTTCGAGTTTTCTATCTCTTGGCAAAATACATATCATATCCCTTAGTCTCAGTCGTCTTTTACGATACCCACGGATGGTGAATTGTATTCTTACTCCGTTACTACACGGCAAAAAATAATATATCTATTTATATCCAACAAAATATTTTATAAAATTAATTAGCTAATGTCACTTAGTTGCTTTAACATTAAGCCTTAGTTATTGTTGTTCAAAATTAGAGCATTACTTCATTGGTTTTAGGCAATCAGCTATAAGTAGTCATAGAGAGTTTAGTATCAAATAAAATTTCTTTTGGGATTATTGTCTGGCAGACAGTATGTCAACTTGTCCCTTTAGTATTACGATAACTATAACTATGTTACTAAGTTTTCTATAGGCCTATAGGCAGAACATGACAACACACTTATTTCGTTGCCATTATTTCATATACGCTATATTTTAGCACTTTCTATGCATGACATAATATTCTCGATTCAGGCTCCTTTACCGTTTATTTTTCTATAGCAACACGAAGCCTGACTACTTTGCATAATGGCGGTGGTATCTCTATCGCCTTCAATTACGAGCGATGAAACGTTTTCACTAGTTATGTGTAATCTATGTAGATATTACCTACTAATCGGAGCACTATCTAGTTGAATTTAAAAATATACAGATAGAATATAGTACACAACACTTAATAAAATACAGTATATCTTTTATAACCGATTTATATCCCAGTTTTGGACACCTCTACAGTAGGAGAGGAATTGGCCCATTAATTTACTCTGACCAGAGGGTTTGCTGTCGGGTTTTATTACGAATTTTCTTTCTCTTGCAACGATGTTACTGCTTACACAGCTTAATTATCTTTACAACATCGTTGGGAAATTAAGTGTCAGTGAGACATGATACTCTTTATTCACGACCAGGTATATAGAATCAAACAACAGCCATGTATGTACATATATACGCTCCATTACATTTCATAGAACACATAAAAACTTCCAACGGTGCGTATTTCTTGTAATGGCGTCAATGAATCTTCCATTTGCTAAATGTGTTTAATATGTATTATACTAGGGACGAAGGTTAATGTTTACTAAAGAATATTTTTAGCGTAATACTTTTAGGGCTGATGATAGTCCACACACTCATACCCCGTCCAACAGTTCAAGACGTTGTGGGGTTACGTAAACCACTGTGTTTCCCCTTAATGTCAATTGAGAGGGCCAACGGTATCCTGGACTTTGGCTCGCCCGGCGTTCGTCGTACGTGGTTGCCCACCCTGCAGATAGCGGATTAATATCCGGCTCGATCGCATGTCACCTCAGCTAGTGCCGCATCAGATACAGTTATTTCCGTTTGTTCTATCCCACTCGGCGGCAGCGAAGCCTGTGAAAGTAGCCGTTGTTCGGCCTTACTTGCTCTGCCCTCTCATGTGCTTTATGAATTAGGGCTGCAGGCCATAGGCACCACCCCCCTTTCTTACCCGCTGGTCTTGTATGAGACGACTATGTGAATAAATATGCATATAAAATCTATTCAAGAGAAGAGAAACTCGAAATAAAACCCTATACCAACCCGTTCGACCAGCATGGTAAAGTAGGTTAATTTCATTCCTCTTGTGGAGGAGGCTCGAACCCAACAGTCCCACTGTAGTTCGAGTCAATGTATATGACTGAAATGTTAATGATGATAGCTTATTCGATATACACATACTTGGTTATACACCGTAAGAATATATTTCCTCTGTGCCGACATAAGAATTTTAACGCTCTCGAAGAAAAACGACGAAGTCTACTTATACTTTAGCCGTAATGACATTTTGTATTATACATATGATACACAGTACTCTCTCGCTAATCCGCCACCATAAAAACCTAACCATCGGCGGATTATAATGTACAGGAACAAATTAAAAAAAAAAAAGCAAGACATGTGTCATTTATTTGTATATTGTATTTAAGAAATCAAACATGAATATTTTATTAAAGTACTCATATTTCGAAAAGAATGGCTCTAATATTGCTTGTTTTTTTACCAAAATATATCTTCTTGATAACTTCATAGCACATTTTACGTAAATTTGCAACCATATCGCGTTTTGCAACCATATCACATGACTTTCCATTTTCTTGGGCCCGTTTAATACAATTATCTACCTACGCCATTCAGGGCATGTTCAGATTTCGCAGTGGTGACAGCATAAAACATGACTTCTTCATCTGATGAGTTGTTCGGTTCAACGGTATCGTTTAAAAGTTCATCAGTTAAATGAGGCTCATATATTTAGCAAGTTAGTACCGTGCGGCGGAGTATAGAACTCTATTCGTCTTACGCATGAAATAGAGGTAAGACGGCGGATTATCAAGTCGAAAATTTTCAGTGTCGGCGGGCTACAGAGATTAATGAAGACCAATCTCTTGTCCAAAAAACGGTGGATTATAGTATTTGTCGGATAATCGAGCGGCGGATTAGCGACAGAGTATTGTATATGAATACGTATATACCACATATTTGAACACCTTTTTTTAAAGGTTGTAAAGGACAAATAGCACCCATTTCGTGAAAATATGGTATTCTGTCAGAATTGGTTGGGTTAAACAGCTCCACCTGCGGGGAGGGCGACGGCCCCGCTTTGCTGCCGGGGCGTCGATTTGGGTTTTTACTCAAAACGGTAACCTTCCGGGCTTGCCACCAAAGTTAAGAAATTTAATTAGTAGTAAGGGGTAAAACAGCAGGGTAATGTGCCGTGCTTCTGTAGCCCCGAACGGATTGGGCGGGTTTGACCAGATCATGACCCTATAAAAAAAAGGTTAGACAGCCGCTGCGAATATGAATGAGATTAACAAAGGCTCGGGAAGATATTTCAATACTTTTAGATAAATCATCATCACAATGGATATTATGATCTCAATAAATTTTTCTTCTACATCATTTATATTTCTTATTAAATATATTTCTTATTAAATATAGAGGTAGTATACGAATAGCGACACTTTGAATAAGACAATTTTCCGTCGGTTATAACTGTGTCTGCATTTTGATGTGCTATAAGTGCGTCTGTAAAGAGAAGTATCACATTTTTATTGCCTTTGTGTCATAAAACTTGGACTCATTCCGAGTGTAATAACCATTGTGAAAAATTCAATACAAATCCGATAGATAATTTATTACTTTTAATAGTAAAACAAGTCTCATAGTATGAGGGGAATTCGCCTATACTTTCACGCTGGCTGGTCAAGTTAGCATGGAGTTTTATATTATGTTTCCTTCTTTTATATCTTCAATGTTATCTATTTACGTGTCTCCTAGTCGTCTTTTCACCAGAATTTAGTGCCTATGATGACGCAGTGCAGGCTTAAACTGTCGACCCGTTACAGAAGTAAGAAACAAAAGGTTACTAAAAAGACGTCGTAGTAAAAATTAGTTCTTACGGTGTTGATTAATTATTGATAGTGATCGGCCAAAACTACTTTTAATGGTCGAAACCGAAACTTCTGTGTTAATTATAAGGTGAATATTTTAAGGGGAAGAAAAACAAAGTATCATAATCAGTCAGTTTTTTTTAGTCTTTACTAATATAAACTTCAAATGAAACTTAAGAAACAAAACTATTACAACAAAATAATTTTGATTTATAATAAATCTAGGTGACAGCCACTCTTGTACCTTGTTTCTAAAAAAATGCAAAGACAATAACTGTTGTGGATCATTTATGAACTACATCACATAAATAGTGTAATAAAATATCCCTGTTTTGAAGTGATCACCTCTAACTGAGAACTTTGTGACGCACAGACACAAAGGAAAGAATTAAAATTTGTGAGATGACTTGTAAAATGACACTTCGTCTCTCGCACCTTGTGCACTGAGCATGTCATAGCCTAGCGCAAAAAAACACACGAATTCGGTTTCGGCCGTAGTTTCTGCTCGATTATCAGGCGAAACCGAAACTAAGCCAAAACCCGTTTGTTGGCCAAAACCGAAATTTTGGTCGGACTCTAATTCTTGATAGCCAATCCTTATTCAATTTATACTAAGTTTATAGTGTTAGTAGGTCCAGCTACCCGACTTCCCACACATTAAATCTCCCATAGGACAACCCGTAAGTATTGCCATCCGGTCGTTATTCTACATTTAAGCGACTTTGGTGATATTTATATAACTCCTCATAATAGCGTTACAATTAATATCCCATCTCTAACAATGTTTTAACAAATTTGCTTTGGTTTTAGCAAGTTTTCAACGCGATAACTGTTTCGTGATCGTCTGCATCTCATCCTCACTACATAATTTGTCTAATTTAAATTAACAAACCTAAACAGTTCTTTTCCTCTGACTCAATCTAGGTATGCAGATTACCTCACTGGATAAGTCCAAAGGCCAAAATGTGATCCAGATCTAACCGCAGCGTGCTTGATATCCAGCCTTTTGATTGTATGACTAATGCCCGCCTGTCTGACTGACAATGTATGTACATTATGGATATACCGCGATTGTTGAGTGTTAGTCTTGAATATTGTGTAATATGGTAACATGATTTATCTTCGTTACATAATAATTGACATGTTATCCCTCATATTCAGTCATGCGCACAAAAATTTCTATCTAAATGTTCTCCTAAAATTTTCACATTGAAGGCGATTGCTTTGTTTATTTGACTGCATTGATGGCGAAGTGGTCTATGTATTGATCAATCTGCTGAGTTACCTGGGTTTGATCACCCGTGCAGAACAAAAATTTTGCGATTTACAAATGCTTGTTCTGAGTCTGGATATCTATTAATTGTAGGTATGTTTGTGAAGTTCCCGCGACGAGAAAATTTATTTTGTTTTAAAAAAGCGTCGGAATAGTTTTTTTTTTGCTTTGATTTACTTAGATATAGTTAAATACTTTACTTGTGGTGACGGAGTAAGAATACAGTTCTTCGTCCCATTTCTTGCTTGTGTGTGTCAATGCAGATAACAAGCTAGTAACTGAAAAAAATCTCGAAATAAAACCCAATTCCAACCCGTCTGACCAATTAGATAAAGTGGGTCAATTTCTCTTCTATTCTGGCATAGACTCGAGCCCAGCAATGGGACATATGAGCCGAGAGGTTGCAGATGAGGATACTTCATGGAGAATCTTGGTTTCTATTCTCTCGGAGGACATATTGAAGTTATTATAAGTCTGGATTAAATTTTATCCTTTATGTATATTTTTAAAGCCCCCGCTAAATAAGGATTTTTGTTTTCTTAGTTCAGAATCGTATCCTAAAATATGTATATGTCATTTCTCCGTCCTCAAGATCTATGTCAATTCGCTGTAATATAAGGTATAATTTATTTAAAAGCGAGAGATAATGGACTATATAATCTACTCTTTACGACGCCCACTGCTTATTTTCTCGCAAACGCTGCCGTTACTATGTGAGACTTTTTGTGTTCTCTTTTCTTTAGACGCGTTATAAAGAATAATGCCCTCAATATATTATGTTAATATATTTTTATTAGAAGCAAATGTATAGCATTAACTATGACTTAATTCATTTTTACATTGACTTAGTTGTGAAAACACAATTACTTTATCTTGACTTATAATTAGTTATTCAAATAGGCGAGATCGAATTCATATACAATCTGCTATTTTTACTTACTAGCATGTTCCATACGGTGATGGAGTAAGAATACAATTTATCATTCTCTTTCTTGGCCGTGGCTATCGTATAAGACGACTAAGGGATCTGATATACATATAACATCTATGCAAGAGAACCCGAAGCTATTTTGCGTGTGACGGAGTAAGAAAATAATTCACCACCCTTTATCTTATCCGTGGCTGTCCTAAAGGACGACTAAAGGATATTATATGCTGATAGCATCTATGCAAGAGATGGAACACTCTAAATAAAATCTTCTACCAACACGTTTGACCAACAGGGTAGTTGATCAATTTCCCTCTTACTATTATATGTAGGAGCCTGGAGCTCAGTAACGAGACCTCTATGAGCTTAGATGATGATCTTGTCTTGTTGGCATTAACATTAATTGCTTAATTTTTTAATTGCTTCTTCATCATCGCAGCTCACATACGTCCCACTGTTGGGCTCGGGCCTCTTCCATAATGGTAGGGAATTTGACCTACTATACCATACTGGTCAGACATGTTGGTACAGGGTTTCGTTTCGAGTTTTCCTTCTCTTACACAGATGTTATGTGCATATTATATCCCATAGTCGTCTTATACGACATCCACGGGCAAGATATGGAGTGGTGATTTGGATTCTTACTCCGTCACCACACGGAAAACTGCTTGCTCCTTAACTTAAACTTGTAAAATTTTGGAAGTAACAAACACTTCCTATTGTTGACTAATTTATTGTTTCTATATTCTTAACATTACGTTTAGTTGATAAATTCAATATTTATCAATGTTTTGCATGTTTTTAAACATTGATTTTATTCTGCCCTATGGGTAAAAATAATTTTAAAGTTCTTCATAAGCCAAAGCCTCTCGAAGTTAATATAATTCAAAATATTTCGAAATTGATGACAATGTAGGATAATAGGGTACCGATGGTACCTGTTCTGTTTAGATAACTATTGATATTTATGATATTTTTAAATATAAATATGTTTAAAAGTATATTGTTAACTGACAAACGTAATGAATTTGGCCCTCGGTCGCGGACAAGTCACATACACATCATCATCATCTCAGCCCACATACATCCCACTGTTGGGCTCGGGCCTCCTCCACAATGGGAGGGAATTTGACCTATTATACCATACTGGTCAGGCATGTTGGTATAGAGTTTCGTTTCGAGTTTTCCTTCTCTTGCACAGATGTTATGTGCATATTATATCCCACAGCCGTCATTTACGACATCCACGGGCAAGATAGGGAGTGGTGAATGGTATTCTTAATCCGTCACCACACCGAAAAACATACCTACACATATGTGTAAAAGAAATTAAATTTGTTGTGTGATAGCGGCTACAAATATTACCAATCCTTACATTGCTTGTGAGTGTCTTAAAATACGACAAGCCATACCTGAACCAACTTTATCTGATGCTGTCTGGCCAATAATTACATTCCCAAAGAGGGTTAACGTCAGACAGGCTGCCGTTCATAAAACTTTTGCCAATAACTTTTTGCATTCAGTGCGATGAAAGAGAAGCAAATATTACGTCCATCCCAAGTGATTGGGACAGGATCAGGATGATAATGTTAATTTTTATGTATGTGTATGTAATAATGTGAATTATGAGCTATGTATTTCATCTTTAGGAGTAAAATATTTGTAATTATGTACCTCATGTATATTGAAAGGCAGAGCTAAAACTGCGTAGTTAATTTTTATAGGCTTACTAAATGAACTTTGTGGGTATTATTGGTCTCAAGGACAAACTTTCAAATGTTTTCTTTTCAGATACGTAGAGTATGTACCAACATCACGCTACAATTTAATTAAAATTAAACATTCTTGTAAATTTTAACATTTATAGTATAGGGAACATTTTAATTTCTTATTTCCAATTCTCTTTACAGTATACATAGTTTTAATTCATAATACCGACGATTTTTCAATGAGATTCATAATTACTTCTCACGTTTAAAATTCTGTTAGAACGCAGCTAAGCTCTCTGAGAAAATAAATTTACTTTTCCGCAAGGCGGCTTGAGATGCTTATGAGTATTTTTTAAATCTTATTGGATCTCGCTGCATTTTTCTTTATTGCAATATTTTAAAATACTCTTTGCAATATCAGTATTTCATTTCAGTTCAAATGAATTATGTTCCTGTAGGTTTATTAATACTGGACTTAATACTACTTTTCAGTGTGTTGATGGAGTAAGAATAGAATTCATCACTATCTTGCCTTTGGGTATATTAAAGGCGACCAAGGGATATGAGACGCATATAACCATTTAACCAATGTGGTGTAATAGGTCAATTTTCTCTTATTCTGTCCGCAGTCACGTAGTAAAAATTAATTTAATAAGTCCTCACTGTAAGGACGACCTTATAGTGCCAGAATCGTTTGAAACTACTAACGGATGTAAATAGAGAAAATCATTGCAAAAAAAAAGTTCGATTAAAAAACCCCTATTTCTCCTTTAGATCAATTTTCTTCTATTTTGAAGGAGACTCGTGCCTAGTAGGGTGACTTTATATGTGCTGAAGTAGATAGATAGTAGTATCATATTCAAGATTCTTTAGATATGTTTTCCGTTCTCCCCGAGGGGGGGGGGAGGTCGGTCGAGGAGAGGGTACTCCTTAAGGGGTATTCCGTTGGACCGACCACTGACGACAAGTCACCCTGCTCCAGCGGTCGGTCTAACGACGAAGGCGACGTATCGCGGGTGAATTACGGGTGTGCGTGCTTACGCCCTTCTGTCGCCCCGGACGGAGTAGAGCGAGGAGCGCGCCAACCGTAACCCATCCCCCAAATAAAGAAAGATACGTTTTCCATATTTAGTTTGAAATAGATATTCCAGTAATAATAGTCCGTTTGATGTCGTAGTATGATACAATGCACGCCCTCTTTTTTTACGAGTGTCGTGAAAAATCTCTAACGAACGTAAACAAATATCATTACAAGAAAGGACGCAAGAAAACTATAGAAAAACTTACACTAATGCATTTTTTCAGCATAACATCATTGGTCAATTATATTCCCATTTTGGAGAATACCCGTGCCCAATAATTGGATATACAAGGTGTATCAGGTTATGGGGCAACTGGTCAAACGGGAGTTACGCAATGTTGGTAGGAACTCATGAAAAAATTTGAAATAAAAATATCAAATCGTTAATGAATTAGAGACATGTAAATAAGTTTGCGCAATTCATACCTATTTCTACTGTTGAAGCTTTATATGCCTACATGTATCCTGTCTATACATGCCTACATAATACGTAACATTTAAGGCAGACTCTTAGACACACATTTTTGAAATCACTATAACTTTTTGTTATATTGCTTTTTGTGTAAACTACATTATAATTATGATCTATGACCGTCAATCTACAACATACTCGAACAGTTACCTCATAACCTGATACATTCTGTATATTATAACCTAAAGAAAAAGAGGCCTTTAAGCGTCAATGTCTAGTCATGTCTTAAATGTGGTCTATTGCTACTCACTTTTATTTCGGTAGCCGATGTAGACGCAACGTTCGAATTGTTCTAAAAAAAATCAATACGATGTCGTACATTATCTTATTAAGCTTTAATATTCCACGATCGGGAATATAAAAGTGAATACCCAATTAACTTTCTGCTTAGGTTTAAATTTACATGAGTTCGTATATTTGGAACTGTGCCCGGTAAATAGATAAGTATATTATTATGGAGAATGAGTAACTGGTAGCAAAATTTTATTATCGAAACTGTGGTAGCAATGTCGCATAGTAAAATGCTTCGTTAAAATCTATTGCCGCGCACTGATGGAATTGAAGCTGCTTTTGTGAAATTGCCAATTACTCCAACGAACAAAGCGACTCATCTCACTATATATTGTATGCCCATATATCCTTTACAGACTTGCCGGTTATACGCCCTCAAACGTTTTATTAACCAAATACAGACAGCACAAACTAATGATCATGAAAAGGCCATGTATATATATATTAGAGAAACCGACTCTCAGTTGGCAACAACAATTGCAAACGAGATTTTTTCTTATCATGGTGCAATCTTCTTTTTAATCTGTAGATACTAAGCTAGAGTTTGAGTACATTCTTCATGATGGGATAACAAGAAAAACTATCCAAATTCGCAGAAAAAAAAGACTAGCTTCACTGGCTACACCACGGTATTCAATTTACATTATTTATTTCATATTTGCTACGTGCGATAGACGGCCCTATTGAACATATCGCACCTTTATTCATAAACTGAATTAACAAAAAATTTAAATTTTGTGGGAAATCGCATTTAAAGTTTGACATATTTAGATTGATGACTTCAAAAAAATATAAAAAAATGAATAGAAGGACTAGGTATTTAAAAAAAAAGATAACTATAGCATAATTAGTCTATTATTGGAATAAGATACAAAATTATACAATCTAAAGGAAGAATACACCTTAGACAGCAGTTTAAAAAAAAGTTCGCACTTATTTCTCTTTTCACTAAAATATGTACCTGAATTTTTTTTATTTATAGTACAAAACTGAAATAAAACTTAGTTATTAAAGTTCTGCATAAACGTTTTAGTCTTAAACTGCATTAATTCAAAATGATGTCATAATTGTACAATATAATTTATAAAAAACTGAATTAAATTATAATATGTTAATAAAACATACATGTAATTTTCTAATAAAATGAAATAAGTATGAATACATGCAGCTTTTGAATAAAGTAAAGTATCGACATGTACTCAGGAGTTAATGGAAAAGAGAACGACAATCTTTGTTATTTACGTCGTATCGATTTATCTGTTAGATTGTACGTATTCTACTGACGAAGTTATTTCGGTTTTTATTGAAAACTCAAAAAACGTAAATTTTGAATTAATTCAGTTTATGATTAAAGGTGCGATATACTTACATTGAATGCAGATAAAATTCACATGAGAATTATATCTGAAGAACAATCTGAATTGAATGAAACAAAGAAAGAACTATTATATTATATAATTTTTTTTCTCCTTAATTGAACACGATTGTTCTGTAAATAATCTGAAATATCAGAGTATTTGTAGAGCATTATGATACAATGCAATTCTTGGACTAAAAGTATCCGTTGTCGAAATTAAATTAATATTATAAATGTGAAAGTTTGTGAAGATGTTAGGATGTTTGTTACTCAATCACGCCTGAGCCATTGAAAGGATTTGGATGCAAATTTAATCTATAGATAATCTCTTAAATTTTTATTCTGGTAACGTGTTCCCTAGGCATAAAAGTTCAACTTTGGAAAGGCCGCAGTTAGAAGCTAGTATTAAATTATATTAATTTCGTATATTTAGGAATGATTATAATATATTTTAACTTCGCGTCTGTAAACAAAATCTTTACATAATATGTTATCGGATTAATTCTGAGATATGATTAAATTGCTAATCACGTACGGTTGAAGGGCTTAAATGTAATCTCCTATGAGACTCATTCCTATCCTTATTTTAATTCATATGATTTTTGCATGGGTATTAAAGATTATTTGTGTTGTTGGCGTTTTCTGAGGTTTACGATTTTAGAGAAATTTGCAGCCGTTTAAGGCCAATACATTCGACCCCTATTACGTGAGACTAAGGAACGTGTATTACGTGTATTAGTTAATGTTGAAGATTTTTGAGAATCTTCAAGAAAATTAGCAGCAAGCTCGTAATTTGCAACTGTGGTCATTTAAGGGCAATAGATTCGACCCTTATTACGCTTTAGTCCCAAAGAGCGCTGTTGTTGAAGAGGGGTGTAGGTGGTCTGCTTATCTTTGAAAGTATAAAAACGTTATACCATAACGTTATAATATAAGAAATTTAAAAATTTATATTATCTTTTATTTATTTCTTTTCTTTTATCACTATTTCTTATATTGTTCACTTTTGTAATAAATGCACAATGTTATAGAGTGGTTTATTGTGTGCTATAATCTTGGTGCAATGAACTTGTGATAACTAAGTCGTGTCGTGGTGAACGGATATAGCAAGGACAGTCTGGTTCGGCGGCATACAACGTCTCAAGCGGATACCACCGGCAGAATCTAGTAACGATTGTAGAATAACTGTTCAGAATCAGACCAATTCTCAAATGTATGAACCTAACTTGACTAACCTGATTGTTCTTTTAGCATTTTTGACCTACAGACTAACCTGTCGTATCCAGTCATTTATATATGTCCAATCCAATCATATATATAAGGTACCCGCTAAATTGTTTAGAACCTCATTGAGTTTAAAATTGAAACATATTTTTGATGAGACTCATTGGGTTTTATTAATTAATGAACAGAAATTAGTTAAAATCTATTATCACCATCTTGGCTGATATACGTCCCACTACTTGGACTCGAGCCTCCTCCGCAATGGGAGGGAAATTTACCTACTTATACCACGGGCTGGTCAGTTATTTCATTACGAGTTTGCGTTTTCTTGCTATAAGCATATTATGATCTCTTAATTGACTTTTGCAAAACCCACTGACCAGAAAGAGGGTGATGAATTGTATTATTTCTCCGTTACCACGAGGAAAAAATCTAGAGCTACATATCCATTTATCCAACTGCCCATCCAGTCCATTGCTGAACCGCAGAGGGATAGTACTACAATAGCTACGCTTGGCAGGTGGGTTAGTCATGGCAATCGATATTATAAGTCCTGGCAATCACTTAGCCTGATTTACTTCTCCCACGGGAAATTAAGGGGTGCTACCACATTGTATTCTCAACCCATCACCACCCAGCTTACCCACTTAGCTATGAACTATCATCATCATCATTTCAGCCTATCACCGTCCACTGCTGGACGTAGGCCTACCTCATGTTACGCCACAAATTGCGGCCCTATGCCGCCTGCATCCAACGACGCCCAGCAACTTTCACCAGGTCGTCGGTCCACCTAGTAGGAGGGCGGAAGGAGGCTATAGGAGATATTAATTTATATCGCTACGTTTTTTTTTTTGTATTTTAAAAGACAACACCCTACACTAAGGTAATTACCCTTGTATTGCGGGGGACGTTACACAAACATGTCGTTAATGGACACAAATTATATTCAGATTCAGAACAATAATTTATGGATAGCACAAAATGTTACCCTTTCTTTTCTTTTGGGGGGGTGGGTTACGGTCGGCACACTCCTCGCTCCACTCCGTCCAGGGCGACAGAGGGGCGTAAGCACGCACACCCGTAACCCACCCGTGACACGTCGCCTTCGTCGTTGGGCCGACCACCGGAGTAGGGTGACTTGTCGTCAGTGGTCGGCTCGACTGAATACCCCCTGAGGAGTACCCTCTCCTCGACCGACGTCCCCACAAAACGTTACCCTGCGTGAGTTCGAACCCATGACACTGACCCGGTTGGTCGGCCTCTTAACCACTATGTCATCTGTACAGTCATACTTCAATATGAAGGTAATGGCACGTAGTCGATAAGTGTTATATTCTATAGTAATAGGGCTCATAATTGATTTATGTAGAGCATGGCAATTCTCACATCTAGTATGCACTTAACGCTAGTTGATTCACGAACGTTCAGGCTACGCGAAATACCCTGGAGGTGTTTAGCAGTACAGCGCCCTATCGCCATTCAAAGGATCATTCAATTAGTATGATGCTACTAAACTACTAAGTACTACTAAACTTTAAAGAAACTAAAATTAATAGCAAAAAAAAACTAGCTGAATCAACAGACGTTGTTCTGTTCAAATAAAATAAAAGGAATTCTCCTTGAAATCGACAGCAGCGCCACCTACCGGGTCCAATGGTGAATCTAAACCATTCTCTAATCCCCTTGAACACACACACAAAATTTCATTATCATCGGTCCAGCCGTTTAGGAGGAGTTCAGTGACATACACAGGTACACAAGAAATATATATAAATATAAAGACCAGCTGACCCAACAGACGTTGTTATGTTCAAATAGACGCCACATACCGGGTCCAATTGTAAATCTAAACTATTCTCGAATCCCCTTGAACATGCACAAAAAATTTCATCAACATCGGCTCAGCCGTTTAGGAGGAGTTTAGTTTACATTGTGTACGTGTACACAATAAATTTATATATAAAGACTAGCTGACCCAACACACGTTCTGTTTGAATAAAATAAAAGGAATTCGCCTTGAAATAGCGACACCACCTACCGGGTCCAACTGTGAATCTAAATCATTCTCGAATCCACTTGAACATGCACAAAAAATTACATCAACATCGGCCCAGCCGTTTAGGAGGAATTCAGTGACGTACACAAGAAATTTATATATAAAGGTATGCATTTCCAGTCATATTATTGGATTATTGGACATGATGGTGAAATTTGCGTTTCTACAATATTATCAATGGTTATTAATACAAAATAAAGATCTTTGATGATTTATGGCCCTGAGCAAGTGACAGCTGATCGTAAATCAAGCGGCATTAGATCCTGCTTAGAGTAAAGTGTTATTTGTTGAGATTTTCAATAGCAAATACGGCATCCAGCAGTGTCCTTGGTAGACACCGATATATAGGTGTGGGAGGGGGAGCGCCGTGAACTCGTCGCGATTATCGGTGCCGACCTGGCGCTGCCGACCATCGCCAGGGAGATGCTCGTCAGCGTCAGGAACTGGGACGCGGTCGCCGCCTTCTGTGAGGCCGTTATCTCACGGAAGGAGGCGGCGGATCGTGTGCGAGTAGAGATCCTATTCGGCGACACGTTCCGCCGCCGGCGACTCGGGCGGCGCAGGCGCGAGTATCTGCGCCTAATGCCGCCCTAGCCGAGGCCGCGGGTGATCGGACCGGGGAATTGTCCGTCACCCGCAGTGTGGCTAACCGCGCGATGGCGACCGACGTCCCAGGATGTCGAGAGGTGAGGGTACCTGAAAGGGTATTCCGTCGGGCCGACCACTGACGACAAGTCACATCTGCTCCGGTGGTCGGCCCAACAACGAGGTGACGTGGGTACGGGTGGGTTATGGGCCCGCGCGCCGTCCTTTCATCGCCCCGGACGGACTGGACCGCGCGTGCGCTTACCATAGCCCACCCATAAAAAAAAAAAAAAAAAAAAAAAAACCGATATATAGGTAGTTCATGTGAACATATTTTGTTATTTCAAAACGGGACTATCGCATAACGAAACTGTTATTTTTTTTGCGTAACATCTGCAAGAATGGGCAAAAACATTAAATTAAACCCTAAAAAAAACAGGAACACGTCCCCAACTCTATAACAAACGATGGTTTATGCACTGTTTGCAAAACCAGGACTTTTCTGTACAACTGGGAACAACGAAACAGGCAACCTGAAAACGGAACTATTCCGTTCAAAACGAGATGTATGGACACGTTATATATACACTTATTATGTGGGTGTAAAAACATGGCGATATGTGTTTATTGAACCTCTGCCTACAACTACTTCAGATTCAAACGCAATGTACTAAAATTAACTTTTCATTCTTGATGTTACAGTATTTTGCACTCCAATTGACGGAGAAATCTAGTAAATTACGTTTGTAAAATTTAAAAACATGTTGCATTTTCTATGTTCAACCTCTCCCTTAGGGGATTATAACAGGGCAATATAGCAGGTAACTCGTTCTCATATGTCACTCAATGTGTAACTTAAAACAATTTTAATTAACAGTTAATGGGCTTCGTGGTTTTAACGGAAACACTGATATTTCGTTCTGACAAACATTAGCAGTAGCTTTTTTTTTTAATTTATGATGCAAATAAATTTAACGTTTCTGTAAATATTACATTTATCACATTATTTCATGCTACCAAAATAACGACGTGAAACCTTGCTAAAGCGTAACTGAACGTAGCACCAACACCAATGGTGAGTGGATTCGAGACGTGCGCAATTTTTAGAATAGTTACTGAGAACTATAAATATTATCTACTCGTACATATTGCAATAAACTTCCTTCGTCTTCACCTTCAGCCTATACACTATAGCTGGCTATAGCAACGGCCGTGACGTTAGTTGTTTATATATGCTCATATAATGTTTACTCTATAATTTCATTGACTGAAACGTTTCATAGAATTGACGGCATACATAACTCACTAATCTGACACTCGGTCTTCATCGAGGCCGCACATGGTCATGTTCCAGATGCTTCTCTGATCTAAATACCAGTCGACGTAATCCAATGAAATTTTGACACAATTTCCTATAATATTTTCTCTCGCTTCGGCTTAATGGCATTAGATGCGAAATTGGAGATTTCGCCAAATCTCCATTCGGGATATAACTTGATCCCCGTTTGTTTATTGAATCTTGTGTTCTTTTCATGAACGTCTACTTTCAATGATGTTATAGAAATGTGTCGACATACAGGTGGGGTAAAATGCTATTAGAAAAATGTGAAATAAAAAAAATAAGACAAATATTTTAAATAAAAGCTTGTGCTACGGGCTACGAATACTACCAACTCTAACATTGCTCTTGTCGTAAAAGACGACTAAGAGATTTATATCGACCTGAGCCAATTCCATCTAATGCCGTCTTGTCAACAATTACATTCAGTTCAGACCGCTGGTCATAAAAACCAATAACTTTGGCAATATGTACAATGGAAGAGCAATAATACATCTTGCGTCGACCTCTATTAGGATTAGATCAGAATGATGATGATGATGATTTTAAAGTTTGTGGTGAAGTCACTGGTAATAACTTATTTACTTAAAGTAAAACATATTCGTGGTAATATACTATATAAATAAAGTAAAGCTCTCCCTTCAACCGTAATACTGTCGCCTCATTTCTGCTAGTAGGCAAATCCAATATCGGAAATTGCTCGAAACGACGGCTTATTCGATTTGACCTCGCCCTCACTTGAGGTAAAACTATTATCTCTTGCTTGTATTAGGAAATCAAGAGCTCTATCATCGTTTCAACACATCAAAATCTTATAAACGATATATATATATATATATATATATATATATTAGTACGCATTAAGTGCTGTGTGGTAACTGAGTAAGAATACAATATGCAGATAACATCAATGCAAGAGAAGGAAATTTCTAAATAAAACTCCATATGAACCCATCAGAACAGTGTATATGTCAATATCCCTCCCTCCCACTGTGTATGAGGCTTAAGTCCAGCTGAGGGTCGTATATAAGCTGTGATTATCATGTTGATGAAGTAACAAATTTCACCTTGTGGTGACGAATACAATTCACCATTCCCTCTCTTGCCCGTTGGTGTCGTAAAATACGACTAAGGGATATAATATGAATGTAACATCTGTGCAAGAGAAGGAAAACTCGAAATAAAACCTTATATCAACCTAATGATTTCTGATGTTTACGCGAGTATTACACATTTTAAATAAAACTACTTTACGGATTCTGTCGCGCCTGTATTTGATCTCTGATTGCTCCGACTGATAGGCGCGATAGAATCCGTAATTTTATTTATACCAACCTGTTTGACCGGCATGGTATAGTAAGGTCAATTTCCCTCCTATTGTAAAGGAGGCTCGAGCCCAACAGTGGGAGAAATATGAGCTGAAATAATGAATGATGTTATTTTTTTCGTGCGAATCGTAAAAACTGATGAATAATACTCGTAGGCATAAGTAACAGACACAAGTAATTATTTCTTATAAAAAATTTAAAGATGTGATGTGATTTTTCATCTTTCAAGATCATATATGTCCTGCTTTTAGACACGAGTGTTCTATACAATGGAATGTTAATTAGCCTTATATTTTACGCTGTTGAAACGTGTTAAACTGATGAATTATTTCGAGTTTTACTTTTGCAGTGATACTAGTAATGTAGCGTAAAAGGTTTTCTCAATTTCAAGTTGTTCCTTGCAACTGTATATTCAGAGCAACTAATTCTTCTTAAAAAACTATGTAGTGGCGGCTACGAACACTACCAACGGGTAAAATGTACCCATACTGTAGCCTATTTTATTTAATATTTTTACTGTGTTATAAAGGAGCGTTTTCACCGTATATTTTATTGTTTATTCTTTAGCTATATGACATTTTATCTATCCTGTTTCATTTAGCCGTCGCACCTTTCTCACCTCGGCTTGGGTGGTGTGTGTTTCTAGCTATGTAACACTAAAATCAGTTACACAAATCCAAATTTGAGCTATTCACTAGTAGCCACTAAAGGGTATAATTATCCAGGTTCTGGCTCCATTATCAGAACCGCCTTGCCATATATTGGACTGTTTAAATTATATGATGATTCCTAATGTTTACGCGAGTATTGCTCATTATAAATAAAAACTATTTTTGCAGATTTTATGAACATGAAACTCGAAATTTTTACTAATAGCCACCAAAGATTTCCAGTATTTACTTCTGTTTTTCATCATCATAGTTTTGTTACCATGCCTAACTCGTAGGACTTGTCAATACGAATCATATGAGACTACATTCGAGGCTTTTAATTGGAACTATTGAAGAGTTTCGCAATTACTTTCTGGCTCCATTATTAGAACCTCGTTGCTGTGCAAAATTATTATTCAATACTATTCATATAGGTCCAAATTCAAGGATCAAACTAACAGCCATTGAAACGTCCATATATTAGCTCCATGATCAAATCGCCCCGTTAGTACCAAAATTGTTGTATTGCCAACTATTATAAGTGGGATAAAAATGACATGCAAAATTTTATTGCATTGGCACTACTGTTGTGTGGCAGCGGCTACGAATAGTACCAACCCTTACATTGCTCGTGGGTGTCGTAAAAGGTGACTGAGAGCTTTACATGGACCTGGATCGTTTCATCTGATGCCGTATGGTCAATAATTACAATCCCAAGGACGGTTGACATCAGACAAGCATCCGGTCATAAAACTATTACCAATATCTTTTGCCGAGTACATATTGCGTTAATCCGAAATAATTAGGATAAGCGCAGAATGATGATTTAGTAGCATTGTTTTGCTAAAAAATAAATGACAATGTTTTTTAAAAAATAAGTAACAATTATATCACGCTAGGGTATTGAAGCTGTGACAATTGTTTCAACAATTTAAAACAGTGTTCTTGAATTTTATATATACTTTTTAAATATATTTCTGTATCGTCACGCTCTAACTAAACGCGTTACTTACTTAAGTACACATATAGTTACTAACCGCTCCACGTACGTATGGAATTTAATATCGAAAATATTGACGCAGGAACGTTGAGCTTGTGGTATCGATTACAGTTTTACGTCTTTGAGACGAAATGCGGCCATTATTTCATTGATTGTTACATACTTAACTATTACACTACTATTTTTTTTACTTACACATAGCACGGTGGTGAATTGTATTCTTACTCCATCACCACACGAAAATAGAATAATCAATTGAAAAATAGGGAATAAAAAAGAAGGAATATCAGACATTAAAGAACCAGTAATGTGTCACTGTATCTGCACCAGTAATCCATGTGGTGACAGAGTATCTTATACCCGTGGATGTCGTAAATGACGACTAAGGGATATAATATGCACATAACATCTGTGCAAGAGAACGAAAACTCGAAATGAAACCCTATATCAACATGTCTGACCAGCATAGTATAGTAGGTAAATTTCCCTCCCACTGTGGAGGAGGCACGTACCCAACAGTGGGTCGTATGTGGGCTGCGATGATGATGATGGTGATGAATGTGTCCAGAAGGCTGGCAGCATTTCAATAAGTACGTTGAATGGCAATGCTAATTCTTTGTGTCAGCCTTCTTATCACGAAGCAAAAAAAAATGTTTTCTGTTCATATCTCACCATCTTCTTTGAATCGTTAAAATGTGACGAAAAGAAGTAATATTCCAAGTGGTTTATATGTCCCACTCCCACTCTCATATGTCCCACTGTTGGGCTCGGGCCTACTCCACAATGGGAGGGAATTTGACACACTATACCATGCTGGTCAGACATGTTGATATAGGGTTGCATTTCGAGTTTTCCTTCTCTTGCATAGATGGTATGTGCATATTATATCCCATAGTCGTCTTATACGATATCCACGGGCAAGATAGAGAGTGGTGAATTGTATTCTTACTTCGTCAACATACGTAAAGAACATATAATACCATCAAAAACAAGACTTGTAAAAAAAAGCCAAGCCTCGCAACTGAGTTGTTCTACCATAAAAATTTGTAAGATCCATGTTATACCAAGTCGGTTAACTCATTCAGTCCCTGCTTAAGGGACCTTTCTTCTTAAGTTATTACGTAAATAGCTAACCTAACAACTTTTTATAGTGACTATATCAATATTAAAGATCTTTTATGTTTTAAATAAATAGAATGACTTGGCAATCGCATGAAAACACACCTCACAAGTAATACATATTATATTAAATTGTACTAAACATAGTGCGATTGCCAAGTCAATCCATTTATTTAAAACATAAAAGATCTTTAATATTGATATAGTCACTATAAAAAGTTGTTAGGTTAGCTATTTACGTAATAACTTAAGAAGAAAGGTCCCTTAAGCAGGGACTGAATGAGTTAACCGACTTGGTATAACATGGATCTTACAAATTTTTATGGTAGAACAACTCAGTTGCGAGGCTTGGCTTTTTTTTACAAGTCTTGTTTTTGATGGTATCTCATTTATTTTTGTAGATAGTCCTACTTATTTGCCTTTCCGGTACCTTCTACTTCTGGAATACCAACAAAGGATTTTCTTAGAGCACACTCTGAAAAATAAGACATCTCTCCTTTCCGCTTGAGTCAATTCTACC
The DNA here is from genome assembly GCA_032191425.1 of Lymantria dispar. NCBI lineage: Eukaryota > Metazoa > Arthropoda > Insecta > Lepidoptera > Erebidae > Lymantria > Lymantria dispar. Next base: position 17,609,946 of record CM063459.1, read on the forward strand.
TAAACTAAGCGAAGAGATGTGGTAGTAAAGAAATTTGATTGATTTTTCGAAACACATCTCCTCTAGTCTCCTCCCGCTTTGATGGCAATCGAGCCTAATGATGGCGTTCTTTCTTTCAGATAAATTTGAGGCAATTCAGTTTGCTTAATACTTTGGGAGATTTTGGTACAATTTCATAAGACACGTCCCACTCTTGCTTTTTCATTAAGTTGATTGACCATTTTACAAGTTATCTTTGAACATAATTATATCTAGGTATCTGTCTACACCTATTATGCCAATCATCATTCAGCCTATCGCCGTCCACTGTAGAACATAGACCCCCCTCATGCTTCACCATAAAGTGCAGTACTGTGGCACCTGCATCCAACGACGCTCAAGGGTAACAGAGTTGCCATGATTAGAGCTCATTTTTCTTCGCCTTACGAGTATGAGGAAGAATGATGTAGTCACCACGTTTGGTAGGCGAGTTGGTTTCGCAGTGAGATATCATACATTTCCCCGGCGAGAGCTGCATTTTTTTTTGTGGTGGGCTGCGGTTGGCGCGCTCCACCTACCACTCCGTCCAGGGCAACAGAGGGGCGTTTAGCACGCAACACCCGCAACCCACCCGAACACCACGTCGCCTTCGTCGTTGGGCCGACCACTGGAGCAGGGTTACTTATCATCAGTAGTCGGACCGACGGAATATCCACTATGTGGGGTACCCTCCCATCGACCGACGTCCCCCACTCGGGGAGGACGTTGGTCTTTCCTTAGGCGGTCGGCCTCTCGGTGGGTGACGGACTAATCCCCGGTCACATCACTGGTCACTGGGGCGGCATGGCACGCAGGTAGTCCCGCCTGCGCCGCCCCAGTCGCTGGCGGCGGGTCGCCTCGTCGAGACTGTGCTCCTCGCGCGCGCGACCCGCCGCCTCCTTCTGCGAGATCACTGCCTCGCAGAAGGCTGTGACCGCGTCCCAGTTCCTGATGCTGACGAGCATCTCCCTAGCGATGGTCGGCAGCGTCAGGTCGGCACCGATGATTGCGACGAGGTGAGAGCTGCTGCCCACTCTCCTTCTTGTTGAATCTTTTTTTTAAATGACCAACGCCTTGCAATAAGGTAATAATAATTCTTATAGTATGGGGGACTTTACAAACATATAATTCAACATCGCATCATCATTGCAGCCCTCATATGTCCCATTGGGCTCGGGCCTCCTCAACAATGGGAGGGAATCGAACCCACTATACCATGCCAGTCACACATGTTGATATAGGGTTTCATTTCGAGTTTTCCTTCTCTTGCACAGATGGTGTGTGCATATTATATCCCATAGTCGTCTTATACGATATCCACGGGTAAGATAATAACGGGGAATTGTATTCTTACTTCGTCACCATACGGAAAGAACCGATACAAATTACATTCAGACTCAGAACAACATGTGCATGGAATTCAAACCCGCGACACTAGCACGGTACGTTGGTATCATAACCACTACGGCATCTGCGTAGTCTTTAGCCGGTTGTTACGATTCCCATAGAGAAGCAATGATGGCGACAAATGTAGAATACATTTGTATTTTTTACAAAGTTACATTTCATTAACTGCAAATATAACTCTGTAATCCTATATATTTATATGAGTTTACAAAATTATTTATACAGTTAGTGTATCTCGGAAACTGAATGAAAATTATAATGTTTCATAATTTTTCCTTCATTTATACACTAAACACTAATTGTATTCTAAATTTGAAGCTTCTATGTCTGCTAGAAGTGCCACTTTAATATTGATGATCGGTCAGTCAGTCAGTGAGTGACAAAATTACGAAATTTTGACTAGTTATAACTCTTAAACTATTGGTTCAAATCGAATGAAATTTGAAATACACAATGTGTATATAATTCCTGCTAGGTTACTAAAAATTCAGCATTTTAGCTTTATTAACAACGAAGTTATAGGGGGTCGAAAATGGCCTGAATGGCTTCGAGAAAAGTATGTTACGGCAGTTTTGCGTTTTGCCCAAATTTTTATTTGCTTGACTTGGCGGGGGCACTGCCGTGCCCCCAGATGTTTCATAATTTTTCCTTCACTTATATACTAAACACTAATTGCATTCTAAATTTGAAGCTTTTATGTCTACTAGAAGTGCCACTTTAATATTGATGATCGGTCAGTCAGTCAGTGAGTGACAATATTACGAAATTTTGACTAGTTATAATTCATAAACTATTGGTTCAAATTGAATGAAATTTTAAATACACAATGTGTATACAATGCCTGATAGGTTACTAAAAATTCAGCCTTCTAGCTTTATTAACAACGAAGTTATAGGGGGTCGAAAATGGCCTGAATGGCTTCGAGAAAAGTATGTTACAGCAGTGTTGCGTTTTGCCCGACTTTTTTTTTGGGATATTTTAGCCCTTTATCGTCGCAGTGCCGTTTGTTTGCTTAGGCGTTAAGGTTAGGTCTGCGGGTAGACGGATCGGGATTAGTCTCATCGAAAGGGACTGTAACCGAATGAGTAACCCGCCAGGCTGGCCATGGGTGTGAAGGAATTGGTACCAGTGGTTGGCCTAATGGCTATAGGGAGGGAATACGGTAGATTATGGAGACGTACGCCGCTCATCCGTCGTCCCGGACCGTTTGGATAGCCTCTGTCCAGACCATAGTCTATCACAAAAAAGGCATTACGAATACAGTATATCTCCACTTTTTGCTTTGCCGTGGTAATCTTAAATACCTGCTAGAATGTATTTTCACGACTCTCCTGAGAAACTTTATAAATATCAAACTTCGATCGTCAATTGATATATTAATGTCGATTATACTATTAATATTTCTCCTCGATATACTGTTAATGAATAACATTTTTTAATGGATAACGTATTTTTAATCACCTTCAGAAGTTTCAAGTATTATTAAAACTATTATTAATGTCTACCATCTGCTCAAAAGGACTCGAATATTAATCACGCGAAGCTCATAGTCATAACGAGCCCATATAAGTTTTAAGTTGTGTTTCAAACATTGTTTTGTTTGTAGCAACCCTTCGCCGGTTATTTACTCGCAAAAAGTAATGGCAGTTTAAACGAGAAAATTGTTAAATGGCTGTTCTTATATTAAGATTAGCGCTTTAGTAGTGTGTAGATCAAGTGCCTGATTCAGAAAGCGGTACTATTGAACATGCTGTGTTCGGGATCTTTATAATATTTGTTAACGTTTTTTTCATATATATTGTTGTTTAAAAGACTTTGAAAGTGATTTTGTTATATAAGCTGAAGGTATGATTGTGGTTTTACATGCAGAGAAGGTCTAAATTAATAAAATAGATCCACAAAAAAATGTGTGTGCTGGGTGATTGGCTATAATTATACGGCGTATTTTTTTGTTTTGAACACGAATCGAAAGCCAGAATTGGGCGTGAAACAGCAAATAATCAAGAAAACCCTAAAAACCGATTAACATTACAATTTAGTAACAGGTTTGTAAAGAAAGTTGTGTATGCTAGGTGTCTATGTTTTTTCTGCGTATTTATTGTCGATGAACACGAATCTGAAGTCAGAATTGAGGTTCAAATAGCAAATAATCGAGAAAATATAAAAAAAAAATATTAAATTACGCACTAGTTGTACCTTCTGTATGACAATAATATGTGCATAGTTTTATATATTTCATCTTATATTATTTAGTTCATAGTGGTCGTCGTAGACTATGAATACTACCAACCCTTATATTGCTCGTAGATGTCGCAAAAGACGACTAAAGGCTTTACACCAACCTGGGCCAACTCCATTTGATTCCGTCTGCTCAACAATTTTATTCCCAAGGAAGTTTAACATCAGGCTGGCGGTCGGTTTTGAAATTATCGCCAATAAATTTTGCAATATGTATGACGAAATAGGAGTACGTCAGGAAGAGTGGGAGTATCCACTCTCGAATCACAAATCAGAAAGACAATCAACAGTCTTCCTCCCTTCGATGTAGAGATCTTAAATAATACTAACACCAATTAACATGGTATCATCATTGCTCATGTACGTTCCACTGCTGAGCTCGAGCCTTCTCCACGATGGGAGAGAAATTGACTTTCTATACCACGCTAGTCAGACGTGTTACCACGCTAGTCAGAGAGGGTACCCCGCGACAAGAGTATTCCGTCGGGCCGACCACTGATGACAAGTCACCCTGCTCCGGTGGTCGGCCCAACGACGAAGGCGACGTAGCTACGGGTGGGTCATGGGGCCGCGTGCCGCCCCTCCGTCGCCCCGGACGGAGCCGGGTGGCGGGTGCGCTGACCATGGCCCACCCCTAAAAAAAAGTCAGACGTGTTAGTATAGGGTTTTATTTCTAGTTTTCCTTCTCTTAATGAAAATATACCTATTATGTATTTAGTTTATTCTAATTATCGCTTATGGATCAGTAAATCAACTGGCTCATATATAGTGCTATATTAATAAATTATGATCATAAATTATATATATAAACATTGGTTATCCCCACATATAGTTTGAGGATATGAACGTATGGGTTTTTATTTTGCCTCGGTTTATGGTGATATACATATTCGTTTACATACAGATAAAATAAATTGAAGCATATCCTATACCAATAAATAAAATTGGAGTGTCTGTTTGTAATGTCAAAATAATAGGCTTTTTTCATGCTCACACGGTTATTTGCACGACACCTATGCCTAAAAAAGCAATTAAAAAATTTTTGTCTGTCTGTCTGTTTGTTCCGGGTAATCTTCAAAACGGCTGGACCGATTTCAAAAATTCTTTCACCGATGGAAAGCTATAATATCAGGGCGTAAACTAGGCTATATTTTATCCCGGTATTCCCACGGGAACGAGAACTACGCGGGTAAAACGACTATAACCTATAAGCGAAGCGAGGGCGGGTTGCTAGTATAATATAAATTGAACAGCCTAGATGAAATCAATTTATAAAATATTTTTCTCTTTTAACAATACAAATAAATAAAATTTAAGTGTCCGTTTGTAACGTCAAAATTGTAGGTGTTTTTCATGCTCACGCGGTTATTTGCACGATAACGGAATTTTTTGTCTGTCTATTTGTTCCGGGTAATCTTTAAAACGGCTTGACCGATATTGATAATATTTTATATTCAAGTAGCTGCCTATATAAGTAATAAGATAGGCTATATTTGATCCTACGGGTAAAGGAACTATGTGGGTCAAATCGCTAGCATTTCTCGATTGATAATAAAATTAATAACTTCAATTTATTTGCAAATTGAAATAGTTTTGATTTAAGTGGTAAATCAATCCCAACAAATACGCCGAAGCCATTAACTATTTAAAAAGAACTTATTATCAAAACGAATAGTGATTTAACTCACAATAAAGTGTTCTATAAAATAACATACATTAGTAAACTTAATTTTATGTAAATTTCTTCATGCTGTTTTATGTTACGTGTAATTTCAGCACTTAGATTGTAAGCATCTAATTTAACAATCATAGCTGGGGCGCGGCGAATAAATAAACTATTCGAGTATATAGTAAAAAAACAGAAACTCTGATATGTGTTTATTATTTTCTCATTTCATCTAGTTTTAACGACACTTTAAACGAACCAAATGGACTACTTTATTTTAATACTATGCTATAGAAGCTATTTATTGCATTCTATATGCATTTGCTCGAGAATGTAACATTTGAACAAGGAAAATTGCAACGTACAGATTCGTGATCTAATTTTACGGGGCAATTTACATGAGAAGGCATTCTAATGTATATTATGGCATAGGTATACGGAAGTGGAGTTGATTTTTGTTATCTTACTTCTTATTTAGCCAGTATACATCGCACTTTTTGGCATGGGTCTATTCCACAAGGGTAGAAAAATTTATCTACTATATAACCTCGTTCGTTCATCTTGCAATTATGTTATTTACTTAGCTCCCTTAGCCGTTTTTTACTGCACCCTTGGGGTAAAAAAGGTGGTGAATCGTATTCTTCTTCGTCATCGTAAACGTGATGTGAACCTTTTTAACCTATTTAAAACATTTCTTAATATAATATAGCAATGTTTTTGCGGTAGGCTATGGCCTGGACACACCCCGCCCCATTCGTCTGGGGCGACGGAAGGGCCATAACCTACCCTATACCCTCCCATTTAGCCATTAGACCGGCAACTCATACTGATTCCTTAACCTTGATGAATATAATATAGTCTGCGGAGCAATTCTTAGATTCTGATTGGACCTTCTTAGTGGATTAGCTCTTCCTGATGAGAGACTATTTCTAAAACTATTCATGTGGTTACGAAATAAAAAATGCATTTGAAATTCATCAAAATGTGGCCATGTTATAAAATTCTTGTTAGAAAATATTGAAACGAGGTCAAATTTGGGTGCAAATCCAAATAAATCCTGAAAAGTTCGGTAAATACGATACAAATTTTATGTACATTGTTACAACCAGACAAAAGCTTACGGATCATTAAAGGAAAGCTGTTTTGACAGAATGCTGTCAATTTAACGGAATTGGAGCTGTGAACGACAGGTTCCTTAAATAAATCATTCGTGAAGGAGTTTACTCTAGAGATTTCATAACAGCTAAAATGTATTATACGGCACACGTTACCTAGTCTCTTGTTATGAAAGTTTACCTTACATCTCGTAACGATACCTACTACAGCCCGAGCTATTTTTGAAGCACGCGTATTACGGTCTAGATATTTTGCCTAACAATAGATGATTTACTGAGTTGCCGAAGAATCTGTCGGCTAAAGATAGCGAATATATTAGTTTTCTATATAAAATTCTAAAATCCTTATTTTCTTATTATTTTCGGCCTATATACATCACATTTTTGAACACGATCCTCCCCTGTAATAGGAGAAAGTTTGTGTATACCACGTTTATCAAACGGGTTGGCGTAATTTTACTTCGCTTTGCATCTACTTATGTTCCGTAGAGATATCTTAAGGCGTCAGATAGGAACGAAATAAATGGTGAGATTTTTTAGTCTTAGTTTTCGTTATTGAATCGCTAAGTAAATTAATTAATATACTTAGTGCAAAGATAGGGATGCTTTGATACATAAGTCTTGCGTAGACTAACAAGAAGTTCAACAAGGATTACATCAGCATTACCGATCACGGCATTATGTGCCAGACATTATATCGTCCAAAAGTTTACGATTCTATATTTTGGGTCGTAATATAACGTCTATAAATCTAGGGATATGTTCACGGTAAGCCGGTACACCTTTTTCGTGTTCTCTTTCGTAATCCTTTATTCTAGTCTATATTTTAGTACCTACCTTATATTATTTTAAAAATACTTAATTTCTTATAAAATTCATACTATCTAGATTTTATTCTATAAGTAGTATCTATATGAATTATCAGCTAAAAATGTAATATTCGAGGTTTCGGTTTTATATTCGCCCACTTTAAGTTCAGTTCTTCTCCTCGACTCGACAAGCCTCGTTATAAACTTTCAACGTATTTTTTAAATTATATTTCGAGAGAGCGGGTTAGCAAATTTATTGTACCGTCTATTAATCTAGAAGTTACTGGATATCACAAAATTACTTCTTTCAAAAACAAGCGACCGACGTCTGAAAAAAAATCATTACAAAAGTTTTGTTTACGTAAATTACTTTTTTATATCTTTTGTTCTAAATTATGTAACTGTACAATGTCCCTTGGGGAAACCCTATAACGAATGTCTCTTGTTGCCTACATTATTTTTATTTTATAATAGAATGACATCGGTTTTTTATTGTATACATCAGCTATGTAACACGTAGAGGGCATCGCCTATCTTCCGTATTATCTGAATATTGCTCATATATGAGGTGATTTGGAAAATAATTAATGTTGGTAGGGCAGTGTGGGAGACGCGTTAGGTAACTAGCAGCGTGTGAGCGAGAGAGCAAACGGCGCGCGCCGATTCTGCTATTGATCGTGGGGAATGACGCCCGGGGTGACCCAAATAGAGCCTCCGTTCACCCTCCGCCCCCAAACCGAGCACCCCTTGCTGACTCCCTGCCCCCGGTGGTCGCTCGACGACGAATTTTCATATCAGCCGGTCCTTCACGATGAAGGAATGGCCTGCTGCCCTCACTTTAATGTTGCTTTTAATAATACATTATGAAAACCTTACGAATTTATCTATCTTATGTTAAAATCTCTTTCTAAGCTTTTAACTTGCTTTAATAGTACGTATAAATTATTGGTGTGCTTTGTGTTCTGACTTAGTGGTTAATTCAAATTAATCAATTTCATAATTTTTCTTTACCGGTGACGGAGTAAGAATACAATTAACGACTCCCTATCTTATCCGTGGATGTCGTAAAAGACGACTAAAGGATATAATAAGCATAAAACATATGTCCAAGAGAAGGAAAATCGAGACAAAACCCTATTCCAACAGTTTGACCTACGTGGAATAGTAGGTCAATTCCCCTCTCATTATAAAGAAGGCCTGAGTCCAACAGTGGGACTTATATAGGCTGAGATGAGATTATATTTTCCTTTTAAAATCAATTTAAATCTATTTTTACCCTAATTCTATTATAATACTTAATTATTCCATTGTTTTATATGTACGCTTAATAGAAACATAACGTTTATCTATTAATCTTTAGCGTTGTATAACACGAAGTAATATTAAATATAATGTTTAGTGATATTTGTATCCAAAATGAATTTATATCACACAAAGGCTTGTAACACTGACCTATACTTACCGTTATCGTGACGAGTATGTGCATGTTAATTATTAATTACAAGCACTAATATATATTTTTTTTCCGTGTGGTGACGGAGTAAGAATACAATTCACCAGTCCCTATCTTGCCCGTGGATGTCGTACAAGACGACTATGGGATATAATATGCACATAACATCTGTGCAAGAGAAGGAAAACTCGAAATGAAACCCTATACCAACATGTCTGACCAGCATGGCATAGTAGGTTAAATTCCCTCCCATTATGGAGGAGGCCCGAGCCCAACAGTGGGACGAGTGTGGGCTGCGATGATGATGATGATGATGATGACTAATATATTACTTACGTGTTTTCGATCAGTAGCGATTTGGTTTTTCTATGGTAACTGCAAGAGGTATGGAACTTATTTTCTGTGTGGTGCTGGATTAAGAATACAATTCACCACTATCTGCTCGTGGATGTCGTAAAAGACGACTAAGGGATATAATATGCACATAACATCTGTGCAAGAGAAGGTAATTTCGAAATGAAACCCTGTACCAATATGTCTAACCAGTATGGTGTAGTAGGTCAAATACCTTCCCATTTTGGAGGAGGTCCGAGCCAACTGTGGGATGTATGCGGCCTGGGATGATGATGATGATTGCAAGAGAAAAAAGAATTAATCTCACTCGGCCGAGAAGTATCATATAGTGATCTATTATTATTTAACCGTAGAGAATCTCGTACCTAATACAAGGATCTAAGGACGAAAAGAAAGATCAGCGATGTATTATGTATTTTGCTTCATGCATACATATTTAGCCTCAATCGATGTGGGGTGGACGAATAGTCCAATTTGATACCTAATAATTTACGATTCATTCATATATAATCTGTGTTTCCTAATCGTCATAAACGATAACTATTATCATCATCACAGCTCATATACGTCCCATTGCTAAACTCGAGCTTCCTCCGCAAAGGTAGGGTAATTGACCTTCTATACCACGCTGGTCAGTGGTCTGGTCGTGTTGGTATAATTTTAGTCCGAGCTTTCCTTCTCTTGCATAGATTTTATACGCATATTTATTCCCTTAGTAGTCTCTTACGACAACCACATGCAAGACAGGTGATGAATTGTATTCTTACTCCAAAAAGCTAACTGATGTCCCACTGCTGAGCTCGAGCCTTCCTCACAATAGGAGAAAAATTGACCTTACCATAACACGTTCAAACGTGTTGGTGAAGGATTTTATTTCGAGATCTTCTCTTGCACAGATGTTATATACGTATTCCTTAATCGTCTTTTACGACAACCACAGGTTAAACATCCATTCATTAGCCTACAGACGTCCACTGCTGGAAATAGGCCTCCTCACGAGAATGCCGGAAGCCCAACTTTCTGAGGGTGTTTGCGTGTGGAGGGTTTTGATGGTGCCTTTAGTATCACCGAGCCTCAATACACGTATTCACACTCCCTTCACTTTCTTCACGGTAGGCAGCGGCCATGTAAAGGTCCATGAGTGGCAGCAACACTTATCATCAGGTGTACTGTTTGCTCGTTTGCCACTGCTTGCAATAAAAAAAAAAATAAAAAAAATGCCACTCGGCACACTCCTCGGTAATAACGGTAAAGGTAAATTATATTCTTATGTAAAATATAATTCCGTACAGTAACGGTACTGTACGGAATTAATCTGCGAATTAAATTAAAATAGCAAAACAAAATTAAGTAATTAATGAAACGAAAAAAAGCTGGGCAGATATTCTCAACTCTATTTAAACGGAAACAATTCATAGAAAGGTCCTTTTGTTTCATGTTCCAGTACAGAAGCAGTAAAATGAAAAATATCCGTATAGTTGCCGAGTGGGGGCGCGTCAGACGTTGAAATTGAAAAGTGTGCAACTTTACGTTTTATTATGCCGAAGAGGCATAGTCTAGGAGATTGCGAATAAAATATGCCCACGATTGCATTTTCAGCCGACCGAGTTTTTTTTAAGTGAGTCACTTAAAAAATCAGCAGCAGAAAACATTAATTCCAAATACGAATAACTTTTAAGTTATTTTTACTTTTTCAATTATGTACTGGATTTAAAGCTAACAAATCTAATATACTACCACCGGATCGGAATGCGCCTACACTGAGAAAGATCCGGCAAGAAATCTCATGGGGGCATGATACTAAATAATTATTGATTTTTAAAGGGCTTATTTATTTTTCTAAAATTTTTTCCCATGATTTGACCCACCAGCAAAATTAAAAATTTTTGTAAGATAATCTTAGCCGCCTTTTATAAATTAGAGTGAGTTTTCTTTCCGGATCTTTCTCAGTGTGGCCGTTATATGCTTGATATTAAAAGTGGTTTGAGTCACAGGATCATATGTTTGATGAGTCTGCTTAGTTTCTTGTCAGAAAAATATGCCAATAATCCGATAGAAGCCGTGATAAAAGCTGTCTCGTCGACTAAAGTGAACGATAAATTGATAAATATAAAAATTTTATCTTCAAATTGATTTACCGCACCGCCTAATACTTTTTTGCAGCCTTTAAACATCCTCAAAGAGCAAAAAATAGTCTACTATACCACGTTAATAAGACTTGTAGAAGGCTTTTTTGTATTGTTTTCTTACTCGGCTATCAAATAGATAGTTATTGGACTCTCTATGTGTGACGACGGAGTAAGAAAACAATTCACCAACCCTTCTCTTGCAAGTAAAGGATGACTAAGGGATAATAATTTGCAGTAAACATCTATGCAAGAGAAGGAAATCTCAAAATACAAACCTATACTAACCCGTCTGATCAGCCTGGTAGGTCCAATTCCATTGTGGCTCGAGGCAGGCAAAATGTTCGAGCACAGCAGTGGGACGTACATATATGAGCTGTTTTTATTGGAAAAATAAACGTGAATATTGTCTTTGCGTACTCAAGTGGGAATGGATAAGTAGCCTTATACATATGTATGTGTCTTATATGAGAGCGATATGTGTACATTTGCTGACGTGTAATTGTAGCAAGGCGTGCGGCGTAAAGTACCGGAAATTAATATCTGACGGTAGACGCCCTGTCGAGTTCACTCGAACAGTGTTTCATCCGTAATAATTCGTTCAGTGTAGACAATTAGGTCTGAAAACGATCCATTATCATGACGTATGCTAGTGTAGTGTTCACACAAGCGAAGCCACACAGGCTACATCGGCTACAGGCATTACAGAATAGGTTCATGCGCCGAGCGACGGGAGCACCGTGGTACATGCTCAATGTGGATCTTCACATAGATCTTGGCTTGCCGACCATCAGGCAATTCATGAAACAGTGCTCCCGCCGCTACTTCGACTCTGCCATGACACACCCGAACCCATTAGTGGTAAGGGCGGCTTCTTACATCCCCTCTAAAATTTCCGCGATTAAACAACCGCGACTTATACTCGACGAACCCGACGATATTATTACTCTCGCCCAGACTGAGGCATACACAGCCCGCGAGGCCTTGACAAATAAATATCCACGACACCGTCCCCGCCACCGGGGACGGAAATCGTGCCGCGATAAAATCATAAACGTGGCAGTGCCCACTTTGCTAGCGACCCCCCGAGCCGAGGTCCGTACCCCACAGGGGGTGTCCTCGGGATCGGTCGCTTAACTTTAAACGGGTTGAGAGCCCTCAGCGCTCACCCACCAGTCCGGGTAAAGTTGTCACAGCCATCTGAGGCTAACAACTAAGTCACACACAAAAAAAAAGGCTATATTTTCACGCACATATTCTTGCTATCTATTTACTTCTTCTCTGCCCTTATAAGCCTATTGTTTGTTAGTTCAGTAGAAAATATATAAGGTAGTCCTTCGTCTGTTTGTCCTATAATTGAGAAGTACCCAATGGGACGAGGGAAAAATCGTTTGCCAAATATGCATTGGAATACAATACGCAGAATATGCTACCTACTAAGAACTTCTTAAGAAAGAATTGATTGTAGAGCTCTTTAAGAAATAATGGGTTATAAGATTCGAAAAGATGGGATTAATCAACATAAGTTCCAAAAAAATAAATGTTATTTTAATTAATACTTTTTTGATAAATCATCTCGGCTCGGTTACGTCCCACTGCTGGGCTCGAGCCTCCTCCACAATAGGAGGGAAATTGGCTTTATTGTACTATGCTGATTTGAACTTAATTCCGTAGGAGGGTTGAGGTCAGGTAAGCGGGTGATCATAAAACTATCTCTTATAACTTTTGCAACATATACGATGATAGATAAGTACATATTGCATTGTCCTATAGGCCTCATAATTGGAATAAGAGCAAAACGATGATGGATGATAGTTCAAAAGGTTTTGAGATCGTATAAATCTTCACCCGCATATAATATTTTGAAGCACAAAAATGTATACATTACACTAGTCACTAGGGGAACCATGACACTATCTTACTAGAAATGAAAGCTTTATTTGTGGCAGTTTCTATATTGTTCTCTCTATTATAATAAGGGACCTACTCCTTTGTGTTTATCTCTATGTGCTATATTCATATACACATGTGTTACCTTATGTTTAATCAATAGAAGTCAACGTATCTAGCTTACGGAGACCTACACAGTATACTGTACTACAACTATTGAAACCGCGAACTTTACTGGAACTCTTTTGTTCGATACGTTAGTCGCGATATACTGTAATTGAATTTTTCTGTTAGATTATCTCAGCTATAAATTTAGATAAAGAATATCGTAGAATGAAGTAGGATATAAACTTTTGTATCCTATTCTAGTGAAAAGCAAGTCCACATATATTTAGGATATTTATTTTTAGGAATGATTGTTGTTCATTACAAACTATAATTTGACTGAACTTAGTAATATTAAAAATAAATTGCATATGTTTCAATGTTTATTATTTAACTATTGAAAATTGTAAACGAAAATTGCGTACAAAGAGTATTGTTTGTTTTAAAATCATATTTTATAATAATGCTCAAGAGCAGGCGTTAACAAATTGAACCTGTTTATTAACTATTTAAAAAAAAAACCGTAGTAGTAATTTCACTGGTACAGGGTTCTACTATAGTGTAAGTAGTCGAAGAGTAATATGATTATCGAAGGACACAGGACTAGCCCTACCATACTCGTCACTGCAAGATAAAGCGGCTTATCTAGGAAAACGAAATGACTCGTCTTTGTAGCGCTATTGTAGCACATAAAACGTGTGGGATTGTCAATCTTGATTAGTCTCTCGTCTGGTTTCTTATGTAACAGTCGCAAGGAATTGAATTTTGCGTATCTGAAAGAGAAACAATTATCGACAAAAGAGCAAAATTGCGAAAAATCAATTCCCTTCCATTGTAACGATCGTTCGTAGCCAAGAGATTAAGTAAATTTATGGCCAAAAAAGTAGAGAAACTTACATATTTTTATATTCGTTTTTGTAATTTTATTTATATTGTTCATCACATAGCCCCATATCTCGGCATACTTCTTGCGGTTGTCCTATAAACCACCTAATATCTTTATACCGACCTGGGCCAATACCACATCTGTTGTCGGGTCAAGGGTTACATTTGAAAAGAGGGTTAACGTCGCTTAGATGTCGGCCGCCATCAAAGTTAGCCAAAACTGTACGTTACATATTATATAAAGGAAGAAAAGTTACTGCGGCGTCTGAATATATATACATATTGAATATATGTATATACCCATAAATTGGCTTCAATTTTCAAGAAATTCGCAATAGCAAGCTTGAAGTTTGGAACTGTGCCCGATTAAGGCGGCCCATTTTAGATGTGAGTAAAAATGACGTGAGGATATATGCCTGTTAAATCTAACGCTTGAGAGATGTAGTTGTAACTGTAACTGTTCTCTTAGTCATCATCACCATCTCAGATCAAATCAAATCATTTATTCTGCATAGGCCCCTTAAGGGCACTTACATATTGTCAAATTACACGTTTGAATACAATACAATAATCTACCACCGGATCGGAACGCGGCCACAAACTGAGAAGATCCGGCAAGAAACTCAGCGGGCAGTCATTTTTTTTCTTAATCTTTTAAATATGTATACATAATATTATGCTTCGTACAACATATATGGTATGAGCTCCAGTGTGATGCCCTTCGAAATTAAATATATGTATAAATTTTCAAGATTTAATGCAAGACAAAAAAAATTAAAGCATAAAGAAAGGAAGAAAATATGGCTGGACCAGATCCCACAAGCAGCACCCGATCACGAGTTAACTACTAGAGCAGCCATCACTCTCCTCAACCAAATTAGAGGGAAGGGAGCGACCCGCCCCACATAGCTACCGCAAGCAGAACCTTATTCAGTGAGCATGACCAAACCATGAATAAAAAAATCAGCCCACGTAAGTCCCATTGTTGGGCTTGGGCCTCTTCCACAATTGGAGGGAAATTGACTTACTATACCGCTCTGGTCAAACGTGTTGGTATAGGGTTTAGTGGCGAGTTTTTCTTCTCTTGCATTTATATTATCTGCAAGTCAAGCCTTTGTCGTTTTTTATGATATCCACGGACAAGAGAGGGAGTGATGAATTGTATTCTTACCCCGTCACCACACGGAAGTCTCCTCTTAGTATTATATATAATACTAGCTGACCCAACAGGCGTTGTTCTGTTCAAATAAAATAAAAGCAGTGCCACCTACCGGGTGCAATTGTGAATCTTAACCATCCTCGAATCGCCTTGAACACACAAAAAATTTCGTCAAGATTGGTCCAGCTGTTTAGGAGGAGTGCCGTGACATACACACGTACACAATAAATTTATATATAAGACTAGCTGACCCAACAGACGTTGTTATGTTCAAATAAGCACCACCTACCGGGTACAATTGTGAATCTAAACCATTCTCGAATTCCCCTAAACATACATTAAAAATTTCATCAACATCGGTCCAGCCGTTTAGGAGGAGTTCAGTGACATACACACGTACACAAAAAAAATTATGTAAAAAGATATTAATACTATCTTGTCGTTATCTCAATGTATGTGGTGTAGATTGGCAAAATGTGTGTCTAACACAAGACTCTTTTCAAGAAAGCAGAAACCCGCTTCGAATTCGTTGTCTTATGAACTGTAGCTCGCGTATCGTAATTTTTAATCAAAATCTATTACCCATCCTCATCATCATCATCGCAGCCCACATACGTCCCACTGTTGGGCTCTGGCCTCCTCCATAATGAGAGGGTATTTTAGTCAGACATGTTGGTATAGGGTTTCATTTCGAGGTTTCTTTCTCTTGGACAAATGTCATGTGCATATTATATCCCGTAGTCGTCTTTTACGACATCCACGGGCAAGATAGGCAGCGGTGAATTGTATTTTTACTCAGCTCCGTCACCACACATAAAACCATTATCCATGTCATTTAATATTTTTATTGTTTATATTTTAGGATATCAATCATTTGTTTAGTCTTTGTAAAGTACGTTATTCATAAATTATCCTGGTTTCCCTAAGTTAAATATAATCAATCATTTCTTTCATATGTATCATTAAAACCACGGTATAGGCAAGATAGCGATGTCAATTTGCTTTAACGATTTTATCTAAAATTGACTTCGTAAATGAAAATACTTCTTTTGATATTCTACTAATGTTTTTTAAGAGTTTTAAGGGAGGAATTCTTAGTTTAGTTGCGGTAAAAAATAAACAGAAAGACAGGGTGAGTTTTAAAGTCACACAATAAAAATGAAATTATGAAGACATTGTCCCGTTTGCCTTCAAGTATCAGAGAATAGTGAAACTACACTTTTGACCGATACCTGAAGGCAAAAGAGATTGCTTCCACTCTACCGGATACAGTGTATTTACTACTTATCGATAAACAAAAAGGGTGTGAATCAAAATTTCAAAAACTTCCCATAAAAAATGTCTCGTCATACTTTCCGATCCGAAAGCATCACTATAAGACTACACAAGAACAAAGATTGAAAATATAATCCTATGCCAAACCATACGAGGGTTTGGCATAGGATTATATTTTCATTCCGTCTGATCGTAGAGTGCCCCACATAGAAATATGTATGGAGAGTTATTCGCTAGCGAATTATGCAAGGTTTTTAAAATTAATATTAGCTCCTGTGTAGCATTTTACATTACAATTCTTTCGATATATACGTGTGTACGTAGCTGAATTCCTTTTCGACGGCTGGACCGATTTTAATGATATTATTTATTTTCATGTGTTCATATGAATTCTAAAATTGTTCAGATTATAATAGTTGGACTTGGAAATTGGATTAGACTTCCTTGGTCGGTCACAGAGCTGAGAGGTCAGACCTATCATCGATTATATTATTCAAATAGATCCATGTTTTTTTTTTAGTTTTATACGTGGCATGTGTCTGTTAAGTTAACGAGTTTATTATAAGATTTGTATATTTATTTCATCATACGCCGTAGCCAACATTTACGAAGTTACTAGTTTTACCAATATTATCCTAATCATAGATATTGTAAAAATCTACGTTGCATGGGTCAATATATAGCAAAATAATTAATAGCAGTTGATAATCATTTTTAATCAACAATATATATGACTATACGATTGATTAATAAAAAATAATCAACACCTTTGTAATATGTTCTGTTGCTTCCATTTTTCCCTCAACAATCCAATGTATGTCCAATCTATGTATCTTGTTTGGATTGAGAACTGGACAAGCTGCGCAGAATTTTCTTTTCTTTTTTATTTCATCACAGATTATATTGTTAGCTGAGAGAATGAGACTACAGAAGTCGCATTCTCTTAGCTAACATCTCTGTGATCCCTATTTTGCCGTGAAAATTGATACAAATCGACTGAGAAATTATTAAGAGAATAGGCAGCAACATTATTTGGGGAAACGTATAACACTAATTGCAATCGTTAACACGCTTGCCAGGTGTAGCGTTTATGCCATTTACCACCTCAAGTAGGCCTGTATCCAACAGTGGACGTCGATAACCTGGTAAATATCTCTCTTCCTTGTTCTTTAAAGTATATGAAAGATAGGTACTTCTCTGTGTAGTATTTACTGCTCGAGATTATTGCACTATTTTTCGCTGAAGTCAGAATTTATCTAAATGAAGACGAGATTTGTATAAATATTATAGTTGGATAGGGTGATAGAGATACGTTGACTATAAAGCATTTACGCTTCGAGTTTATTTATATACGAAGGTTATGAGATTATCATCTTAGGAATATAATAAAACCAATACAAATTTCGTGCAGATACGGAGTTAAGAATATAGTTCATCAGACCATTACTTAGACATGGGTGTCGCAGAAGTCGAATATCTACACTTATAATATTACAAAGAGGAAACGTTGTATTTTTGTGTGTTTGTTACGAATAATGTCCAAAACTACTGGACGGATTTCGATGATTCTTTCACCATTAGAATGCTAATTTATTTCTGAGTAACATAGGCTATATATATTTTATCACGGTATTCCCACAGTAACCAATTTTCTATGGACAACAAGGACTCGGTACCAATAATTAGCCCAATGGCGAGGAAATACGAGTTATGAGGCCGCGCGTTCCGTGTGGTGACAGAGTAAGAATACAAATCACCACTCCCTATCTTACCCGTGGATGTCGTATAAGACGACTATGGGATATAATAGGCACATAACATCTGTGCAAGAGAACGAAAACTCGATATGAAACCCTATACCAACATGTCTGACCAGCATGGTATAGTAGGTCAAGTTCACTCCCATTGTGGAGGAGGCCCGAGCCCAACAGTGGGACGTATGTGGGCTGCGCTAATTCCCACAGTAACGGGTAATACGTGGGTAAGGCGACTGAAACCGAATCGAAGCGAGGGCGGGTTGCTAGAGAGATATAATGTGCAGATAACATCTATGCAAAAGAAAACTCGAAATAAAACGCTATATCATCTGATTAGCGTAGTCATCATCATTACCACCTTGCTGCCCAAATTATTTGTGGTCGACTTAATATGGACTATTCTTTCATAATACATATTTCAAAGTGTATTTATTGGCAATAGTTTAATGACCGGCCGTCTGTCGAACGTCAACCGTTCTTGGTTAGCACTTGTTGACCAAACTGCACCAGGTAAAGCTCTTAGTCGTCTCTTACGATATTCACGAACAAAGTAATGGTTGATAGTATTCGTAGTCATTTTCACACAGTGTAGTATAGTAGGTCAGTTTCATTGCCTTTGTGGAAGAAGGCTTGAACCCAGCAATGCGACCTATTTAATCTGAGATTATGATCATGTTCACAAATGTTTTCGCACTCTATAGAGTTTATAGAACACACGCACTCTATAGATATTATATATAATTTACTAGATAACATTTTTACTATGTCCTCCTAACTTAGAAGTAAACAATTACATAACGGTTGGCTTTACCTACATCAAATTAGAATGGCGATCTATTTGTAACCCAGAATTTAAAAAAAATAACCTAATTTAAGTATATATGTATATCTGCGTACTATCAACCTCTTTCGAAAGTACTTGTGCTATCATTGTATTAATATCATTAAGTACGCTCTCAACAAATTAGTAGATAGGGCAAGATAGCTTGTCACGTCTTCCGCCCATATCAGCTTAAGTATTATAATACATATTAATGTAGAGTTATAAACGCCTTAACCAGCTAAGATAATAAAACAATGACAATGTTAGACCTTAAATCATCATCATCATCTCGACTCATATACATCCCACTGCTGGGCTCGAGCCTCCTCCACAATGAGAGGGAAATTGATCTTACCATGCTAGTCAGAAAAGAATAAGGTTTTGTTTCAAGTTTTCCTTCTCTTGCATAGATGTTATATACGTATTATAAACCTCAGTCGTATTTTACGACGTCCACGGACAAGATAGTGGCTGGTGAATTGTATTCATTCAGATAAAGACCTTAAATTAGTTAATAAAACGGTTAAAATGATTGTAAGATAGGTTGCGTCTTGTGCGTCAACGGGAAGCTCGCCGATCAGAGGGGGCTGTCAACGTACCGGTTGTGGAAGGTTACGAGCGGGGCGGGCGGTTGCGCCGTGCGCAAGGGGTGCGCGCGACGATGGTAAAGGCGGCGCTGGCGTCGTGACGCAGTGTGACGTCAGTGCGCCGTCGGCTCGATACGCGCCGGCCCCATCGTCAGTCGCCGCCCGAAGCAGGCCGCAGAACGTTGCGCCCTACGCGCCTCCGCCATCCTCGCACTCTCATACCGGGTTTTAGTTTCGTACCACGATGACATAGCTCCAGTGCCGTGCGACGAGACAACGTGAACGCGCACATTTTTTAAGTTTTTTCGTTAACGCGGTTAACCGTAACGGTCCCCGTTGTTGCAGAACTAGCTACGACCCAACCCACCCCGTTGAGGAAAAGAGGCGAGACCGAGAGGCGTCTTGTTCCTTTTTATCCGCCTTTCTCACATAAAGACTAGCAAAAATGGGCGAGGTGAGTGCAGTGCTTGCAGTAGTGCTTGCCTTAGTTTTTTTATAGTAGCGCATACGATTTGCCGAGTCAGTGCTTTCGTGAAGGTGTGAGTGCATGTCGCAAAAGAAGAAAGTGCGGTAAGGTAACAAAGAATATGCCGTCAGTTCGCGCGGTAGTCGTCTTCTTCGCTTTTAAACAGTGCTTGCGCTCCTCGCCTCATGTTCCAGTGCTATCATTTGCACGAACATATTTTTTTTATTCCGTTTATAAATCCTAGAACAGTCCTATTATCCTTTGCACATAACCGTCAAGGATTTTGAGATTGTACCTGCTTTATTCCTTTGTTCAATTATTAGTTAGTGAGCTATCGTTGTAATATATTATTTTGCTTTTAATGTTTTAATATGTACATAGGAATGTAAAAAATAATTTTGGGCTTCCGAAGAACAGAAATTTGCCGGAGACGGCGCCGGTCAGGTTGCGTAACTTGTCGTATTGATCTGTGCAAAGAGCGGTACCATCCAGTCGACGACTTCATATGTATTTCAGGATTAAACCTCTTTCTAGTATCTTCTTTTATGAAGGTTTATAAAACCACTATTATTTCTGCTATCGGATTTAATTCCTACTTTTTAACATTTTTCTTATATTGCAAAAATGTTTTAAAATTCTTTTAGGAACAAGCCGTTAAAAAAATCTTTTCGAAAAGTAAACTAAACTACGCTGGGTGCAATATAAATTTTTAAAAGTTGCACTTAAAGTAACTAGCAATTTTTACTCTACATTCCAATAAGACAATGTTTGAAATTGAAGTCATTGGTAAATTTCTTCTTCTTCAACATAGCAACTCCTTTTAAACTCATTAATATAAAGAATATTTTAATTAGGTTACACCCGATTGAGTGTAATTTTTCGTAATTTAAAATAATCAAATGTTTATTATATTATATACCCACATAATTACGCACTCATTTTATAAAAAAGGAATTTTCATGCAGAAACATTATCCTAATGATACATTTAATAATAATACGCAGATTTTTACGTTCAATTTGAATTATTTCCTTAAATTCATATCCAGTTGATAGACTTCAATAGTAGAACGTTCACGTTTGGATCACGTGATAATTTGCAAAAGCAAAAAGACTGTTCCTCACTAGGTGAGCTGAAGGAAGTAGCTAACAGGTTGTCGTCGTCAGTCAACCGTGCTTCGGACACGACAACTATAAGAGTACCGAAGGTTTATTAGAAAATTGCCTGGTCATTATGTCATTTAAATCGCATAGAGTACCGTCGCTCTATTGGAGTATTTCCTTTATCCTTTATGACGACAGCCGCATCAATTAGGATGTTACACTTGGTCCTTGAAGGAATATAAGCATTTCTTATAATATTAAGAATAATTATGACCCATTTAATTTTGTCAAGAACGTTCTAATGTGATAAAGCCAGCCTATAAAGAAAGTATAAATAGAGCATGTAATTTTTTTTCGAATCAATATTAATAACAAAATCAAATCCACCTTTTAAGAATTTTTGATTACAATTTTCTAGAATTCATTGGTTTAGATATTGTCATCTTTTTTAAGATTATATATATTTAGAATTGTCATTTGTTAGTGGAAGATAATTTTTTTTTCTAGATATCTGAAAGTAACAGCAAAATCAAATATTTTGTAAGACTTTTTGCCGGTTTATGTCGAAATCCTCTTTAATTTCAGCAATGTTTTATTAAAATCTTACTAATGCTAAAGGACTAAAAATATTAAAAAGAAACCAAACGTTGCCTACACAGATTGATTTAATATTGTCGGTAATTTTAACATTGCCTAAACACATATAAATAAATCCGTACATTGAACAGTTTGATCTAACAGAAATGTTTGAAAGTATTGTTGATTTAACATCCTAATCCATCACCGGTGCCGCTAATGCATGCATATGCAACGATACACAAAAATGTTTTAGATTTGTTTTCTAAATCATCAAATCTTGTGTCATTTTCTTTCGCATACATTGTATGAAAATGTTTTTAGTCGATCGTCTAGCGTTAAGATATTATCCTGAAAGTAGGCTTTAGATAATAATAGTCTGGCAACGGGCGTCGGTAAGTCGTCACGAAATTTCGTCACACATTCGTTTCATTAATGTTAAAAATAATTGTCTCATTCAAACGTCATCTATCTACTACGATAGTTACTACAAAATTTCGGTGTGATGTAGTTTTGTGACCGTGGCAATGAATCTCAGACTGTCAGACACCAGCTGACATATGACACAACATTCGTCGGCAATTTGTTTAGTTAAAACTCGATATATAGTTTCGATATTTTTTCGTTTACTTTGTGTAACACATTTCGTGTGTAGTTTTTTTTTTTTGTATATCTCGATAATGTATTAATCGAGTAGTATATTATGGGGTTAGAAGCAATTACAGGAATATCTAAATAAGAAGCGCTGTTTCTCTTCTTGTAACGAGTTTTTTTAAAAAATAGGTTAACCATCTCTCTGTAGACAATGTTCGTTCTGACTAGGGACAGTTTCGATTTTTCATCAGATATTCCGGTTTAACCTTTACAGAGATTATAAATGCGGTCGCCGAGGCCCCGGGGTGGCAACCTTGTCTTTTAGCTATTTATGTCGAAGGTACCGGTACAGTGGGGGGTTGGCCCGTATTGCGCATGCCCGATATGCGCGCCGCTTATGTAACCCGAACACGCCGCCGCACAAGTGACCACCGTGGAACACTTGGCCACCTATTTCGCACCATAACGTGGCAAGGCTGCAGTTAGCACCTTGTATCAGATCATTTCTCTACTATCATTCGTGTTAGTACATCGCGAACAACTACTTCATAATAACATTCGATAAATTTAAACTTTACTATTCAAACATTTGCTTATTTTTTCAATTATAAAATCTCGTACTATAACTTACGTTAATTAAACTTTCGTCACTTATAAAATTTTACGATACCGGCGGTTTTATGGTCTCTTGTTTTCAGTTATATTCACTATAACCTTCACAGGAATTCAGGGCGCGGTTTAATGAGGCCTGCTATGAAAACGTTCATCAATTATCGACGGCGACGGCTGGCTTGTTTACAGCTCCACGGACGCATTTAGACTTGTGACATTACCTCCCTATAATAATATAATTGCTATATTTCTCTCAACACAGCTTTTCTACAAAGCATTTGACTTTAAAACCAACCGGGAACCTAATTCATTAAGACTAACTTGTCTTATCTGACCTACCACTGGTGCACAATGTGTCTTCTATTTTGATATATCTCCAGTTTTCATTTTTATTTGACGACAGATTGCGTATTAAACCGATATTAATAGCATATTTTTAATACACAAATAAATTCATCTTCCAAATCCCTTTCTGTAAATTTAAAGTAATCTTAGTCGAACATGGATAAAAATGACAATGTGAGTACCTAACGTTATCTAACTCGTTCAGTTCAACAATTTATAGTTTGCGTTTAGAAATAAAATGTAATAAATCAGCCATGCATACGAGCGTAATCTGCGTTGTCCTTACAACAGCTCTCAGGTTCGCACGCGCAACTAGCTCGGAGCAATTGAATGCCATTGAGCCGTTGGACCCTACTTCTATATAACATACGTTTGGCAAGGTTATGCCGCTTGTTAGCTGTGTACGCTTTGCAATTGTACACTCTTTGACAGATATATTCAATCATGTTCAACACACCCTTGTAAATTGTAGTTAATAAATTACTTAGCACAATCGTTGATTGATTATTTTTGCTATATTATATCTTATTTCAACATCAAAATGCATAATATTTAATTTTATTCATATGAAAGGTGCCTGGCAGTTTGATATTTTAAAAAGTAACTATCCAGACACTTTTTTCTTAATTCAAAACATGTTATATTCTTGAGTGACGATATTGCATATTCAATAATTGGGGTAGTAGAATATGTTGTATGTTTGAAATGTAAGGTAGTAGCAAATAATTAAAAGTAATATACGATATCGTTGCTCACAATTACCACCCATTCATCCATGGATGCATGGCCCATAGGGCCGCCTTGTAGAATGTGTCTAGCTCCTAGTTGTGTTTACAGCATGGCCGTACCGACTCGTACCGCGTCGCCACCATCGGCCCCATTAAGGACGATAATAGAACTGCTGACGGACAGTACAAGGTTTATATTTATATTACCATCTTATATTTTATCCTATTAAGAGCCCCTAGACGCAAGAAGTCACAAGACCGGCAGCTATCTACAATTTAATCTACTGCATGTTACTTTTTTATTCATTTTTCATTGCATTATGAACCTTTATCATTGATATACTTATTAGTAATAACTGATGCATAAATATTGAACGAAATTATATTTTAGAAGAATAATCTTAAATGAGCGTCAAATTTATTCTAAAATTAAGTGTGATATTTTTTAACTTTATCTTCCATTAATTTCACAGACTCGCCGGAAACCTCCCGCGAAGAAGCGGAAAGCAGGGGATTTAGATGATCTTAAACAGGAGTTGGATATCGATTTCCACAAAGTGACACCCGAAGAGCTGTACCAAAGATTTCAGACACATCCAGAAAATGTAAGCGGGGAGCATGATAATTGTATTTAGATATTTTATAATTATTATCATAATAAACTAATCATATCTATATGTTTGATATTTTTAAAGGGCCTTAGTCACGCGAAAGCAAAAGAGAACCTCGAAAGAGACGGTCCAAATGCACTCACGCCGCCAAAACAGACGCCTGAATGGGTGAAGTTTTGTAAAAATCTGTTTGGTGGTTTCGCGTTACTATTGTGGATTGGTGCTATTCTTTGCTTTATTGCCTACGGAATTCAGGTGAGTCTTATATCCATAGTGTATGCAAAATGCATAATAATGATCCTGAAAATGTCATATTTTTATGTAGCATTCAATTTCTCAAAATTGCCTTGAAATTGACATTGACTGATTATTCTCCAGGCGAGTACTGTAGAAGAGCCGGCGGATGACAACTTGTACCTCGGTATCGTATTAGCAGCTGTCGTAATCGTGACGGGTATCTTCTCATACTATCAGGAAAGTAAGTCATCGAAGATCATGGAATCGTTCAAGAACATGGTACCTCAATTCGCTACTGTCATCCGTGAGGGCGAGAAATTAACTTTGCGCGCTGAAGATTTGGTACTTGGTGACATTGTCGAGGTTTGTTTGCAACTGTTAAAATCTTATCTGGTATGCAATTAAGGCCACTTTTAAAATTCTATAAATATTCAACCAGGTGAAATTTGGTGACCGTATCCCTGCTGATATCCGTATCATTGAGGCGCGAGGCTTCAAGGTCGACAACTCAAGTTTAACTGGCGAATCGGAACCTCAATCGCGTGGAGCTGACTTTACCAATGAAAATCCTCTGGAAACCAAGAATTTGGCATTCTTCTCTACAAACGCAGTTGAAGGAACAGCGAAAGGCATTGTCATCTGCTGCGGCGATAACACTGTATGTAAAATATCACCTGTGATATAGTTCGTTGAGTTATAATTAACTCAAATATTAATTGTACAAACTCAATACAGGTAATGGGCCGAATTGCTGGATTAGCATCGGGTTTGGATACTGGCGAAACTCCAATCGCAAAAGAAATTCACCATTTCATCCATTTGATTACCGGCGTGGCGGTTTTCCTTGGTGTAACTTTCTTCCTTATCGCGTTTATCCTTGGATACCATTGGCTTGATGCTGTAATCTTCCTTATTGGTAAGTATTATGATATAAAAATGATAATGAAGCAATCACACTTCGCCAGACTAATTTGAATATTTTCCTTTAGGTATTATTGTAGCCAACGTACCCGAAGGTCTACTGGCCACTGTTACCGTATGTCTGACCCTAACTGCTAAACGAATGGCTTCAAAGAACTGCCTGGTAAAGAATCTAGAAGCTGTAGAGACCCTTGGATCAACTTCGACTATCTGCTCTGATAAGACTGGCACTCTAACACAAAACAGAATGACTGTCGCTCATATGTGGTTCGATAATCAGATCATTGAAGCTGATACCACTGAAGATCAATCTGGAGTACAATATGGTAATAATTACAGCATTCAATATAATTACTTATAAAATACCCTTATAAAATACCTACATTTTGACAATCATATATATGACTTTTTATTCCTCAGACCGCACCAGCCCTGGCTTCAAGGCTTTGGCCAAAATCGCAACTCTTTGCAATCGCGCCGAATTTAAGGGTGGCCAGGACGGTGTACCTATTCTGAAGAAAGAAGTAGCCGGTGATGCTTCCGAAGCCGCTCTCCTTAAATGTATGGAACTGGCTCTTGGTGATGTACTGTCAATCAGAAAACGCAACAAGAAAGCGTGTGAGATTCCATTCAATTCCACAAATAAGTACCAGGTATCGGTTCACGAGAGCGATGATCCTAGCGACCCACGCCATTTGCTTGTGATGAAGGGTGCACCTGAAAGGATTTTGGAACGATGCAGCACCATTTTCATTGGTGGCAAGGAAAAGGTAACGATATTATACAAACGTTTAATTATATATGGTTTTATAATCTTATATATTCCTGAACTTCTATAGCATATGTTATTATAATTATCAGGTTTTGGATGAAGAAATGAAAGAGGCATTTAACAATGCATACTTGGAGCTTGGTGGACTTGGTGAACGTGTGCTCGGTTTCTGCGATCTTCAGCTGCCCTCTGACAAATACCCCATTGGTTATAAATTCAACACGGATGACCCCAACTTCCCATTGGACAACCTTCGCTTCGTCGGTCTTATGAGTATGATTGATCCTCCCCGTGCTGCCGTACCCGACGCTGTTGCTAAATGCCGATCTGCTGGTATCAAGGTATGTTTTAAACCATTGAAATTCAGGTAATATAATTACATAAATGTTCGAAGGTTCCGAAATCAATATCAATGTTTTGTTTTAGGTTATCATGGTGACTGGTGATCACCCTATCACTGCTAAGGCTATCGCTAAATCTGTAGGAATCATCTCTGAAGGCAATGAAACTGTTGAAGATATCGCCGCTCGTCTGAACATTCCTGTATCTGAAGTGAACCCTCGCGAAGCTAAAGCAGCTGTCGTCCATGGTACTGAGCTCAGAGAACTCAATTCTGATCAACTTGATGAAATTCTAAAGTGAGTTAAAACATTTCTTAATGCAGTATTTAATTCTTTTTAGAATCTAATTTATATTTTTATTGTTATAAAGCTCAAGAATTTGTTTGTGTGAACCTACTAACCTCGGGAACTGCCTAAAAAAGATAATATAGGAGATAACCTTTTTAATGAGAAAGGTCTGTAATGTATAACTGTGCGATAATTTAAAGCAAAACAGTGTCTTTAAATGTTAGCAATGCTGACGAGAAATTCACAAAAGTCGGAATTTTCACGCAGTCGCTTTTGTCAAAACAACTGCTGAGATAACAAAAATATTCATTGATGTATTATGAATATTATTGTAAAATAGCGACCCCTTTGCTTTAGTTTCAGTCGATATGCCCCGTTTTTTAAACATCCAATATCTCCTAAGTAATTACCGTACCCCACTACAGTCCATGGGGCCGGGCAAAATTAGGTGGGCTTTTCTGAGAGGTTTTCTACCTGGTAGTAAAATATTATGAACTAGCAACTCGCCCTCGCTTCGCTTCGGTTTCAGTGGCCTTACCCGCGTAGTTCTCGTTCCCGTGGGAATACCAGGATAAAATATAGCCTATGTTACTTCCTGATATTATAGCTTTCCATTGGTGAAAGAATTTTTTAAATCGGTCCAGTAGTTTCGGAGCCTATTCGTTACAAACATACATACAAACCTTTCCTCTTTATAATATTATAGTATAGATATCGGTCCAGCTATTTTGAAGATTACCCGAAACAAACAGACAGATGGACACATATTTTTAGCTGGTATTTAGGCATAGTGTGAGCATGAAACTAACTAATATTTAGAAAATACAAATAGACACTTCAATTTTATTTATTTGTGTAGATGTTTGAAATTAATTGTAGGCTATTTACATAGTTTATGGGATTTTCTATATTGTAGGCGCGTACTGTAGTCATCATCGTTATCCTTTTGATATTATCTCAGTATATGTGGTTGCGACGTAAAATGTATTTTTTTCTACACATAGAGAGCAATTACAACGACTAAGGGGCTGAGTTTAGTTTATATCCGACCGGTTGCTGCTGCATGCATCAATCAGCTTGGGCGTCGGGAGGGATGTTACCCGAAACCCGCCGCGCTGTCCAGGCTCGTCAAAGTTTCCGTTATCAGTGGTGATGGGGACAGAATACTGTGGGTTATGGGGCCGCGCGCCTTTTTGTCGCTACGGACGGGTTCCACGAAAATTATAACTGCCTGCCAAGCCAGGCGGCAATAATTTTCCCATAAGAGAGCTGCTGCTACGTAGTGTGGTAACAGAGTAAGAATACAATTCGCCACCTCTCTTACCCATAGGCGTTATAAAACAACTTGATTAAGAGACAGAATCTCATAATAAAACCCTATAGCAACCTGACTAACCATCATGATATAGTAGGTCAATTGTCTTCGTAAAGCCTGGAGGAAGCTCGAGTCCAGCAGTGGTACATATAAGAGCTGAGATGATGCTGCTGTTCATTCTTCTGGTGATCCTTTAACCGGATTTTACGACTCTCATGGTCACCATACGCTTCCCACTGCTAGATATTTGTGAGAACATATTCGATGTTCATGGGGGATCATTATCTCGTTCGTGTGATATTAAAGTTTAAACCATATATACCATTCATTATATAGGTACCACACCGAAATCGTATTCGCCCGTACCTCGCCGCAACAGAAGCTGATCATTGTGGAAGGTTGCCAACGTCTTGGTGCCATCGTTGCTGTAACCGGTGATGGTGTTAACGACTCGCCTGCTCTGAAGAAGGCTGACATTGGTGTTGCTATGGGTATTGCTGGCTCTGACGTATCCAAACAAGTAAGTAAAATATATATTAAGCATACGTTTTTCGTTTACATTGTTACGTCATTATCAAGTAGGAACTTTATAGGTTATTATTATATTCGTTAATTGATGACAGAAAATCACAACGACCTTTACCGCCAGTTTCATAATGACTAACAGCCGACAGCATCAAACGAAAAGAAAATTAACGCAAGCCAGCTTGGTATACGAGTCTATTTGGTCTGCGGTCTGCCATTGACTAACACTCTGGCAAAAAAAATGGAATGGAGAAACAGCTTTCCAATAAAAAAAAAATTCAGATAATAAGACCCCGCTCCTGTTTTCAAGGCATTTAAAGAGGTGTGTGTTTGAGCTGTAAAAAAAAACATCAAAAAATTACGATCAAATTGTATTTAACGGTTTAATAATAACGTAATACTTTCACGAATCAATGGGGTCTTAAAATTTTTTTTATTTATATTGCTTATTTATATTCCACAAATTAACGTATCAACGTCTTCTATTAGTACGGCACTGTAGTCAACCGGGTCAGCAATCAAGGACAATTGATTTTTACCGTTTCCACAAACCACTAAGGGTTGATGTACAACTAATGGTGTCTTTTTAACAAGTCACTACACGGGCAATTGAGGTTGTAAGTAATTTCAATTATAAACTACTTCGTAGGCCGCCGACATGATCCTGCTCGACGATAACTTCGCCTCAATTGTAACTGGTGTAGAGGAGGGACGTCTGATCTTCGACAACTTGAAGAAATCCATCGCGTATACCCTCACTTCGAACATTCCTGAGATCTCGCCCTTCCTTGCTTTCATCCTATGCGATATTCCACTACCTCTCGGCACCGTTACTATCCTTTGCATTGATCTTGGAACCGACATGGTAAGTTTGACATTCAAATACAGTAAAATGTTCAATGTCTATACTTACATTGCAAAAAGTTGTAATTTTTTTTTTATGAAACTAATAGATAGCACGAATAGTTAGTATTCAATATTTTCCTTAATTATTACAACTTTTTTCAATGTAGCATTAAGGATAATTATTTTTATAAATTAAATTGTACTAATATGATTCGCAACTGTTGTTTATACTGTGATAATAATCCTGAAACAATTGCCTGTTTATTTTTGGTTAATGGTATCATAGAATTGTTTATTGTTGGATTGAATAACCGTTGCGGAATATGTTCGAAGTTTTACGTAATATTTTCAGCCACACGAGACTAGCAGCAATATATAATATTTCAATCCTTTGAATTAATAACGACATAATCTAAAAAAAGCAAAGTTGCACGAGTTCTTTGAAAAAAGATTCAGTGATTTTTGCTTATTAATAAAGAATAGAAAGAACAAATGTAAAACAATAGTAGAACTTTGACTAAGTTCTTTATTAATGTTACAATTAAAATTTTTAACAATTTGGACTCGTAGAATATGATTTATAAAAAAATTTTAGACTCGTGAGAATTATAACAAAAATTGGCCGACTGAATTTTTATTTTGACGTTATGATTGTGAAAAAGTATTCAGATATTTGTATTATGTCAATATTGATGCAAAGCGACGATTTGTATTAAATAAGTGTATGACATAGGTGCCAGCGATCGCTCTGGCCTACGAGGCGGCGGAAGCAGACATAATGAAACGCCCTCCTAGAAACCCATTTTGCGACAAACTAGTCAATGAGAGGTCTCTATTAACTGATTACACTGCTGTGTTGCCATATAACGACTAACTCGATTTCAGCTATACAGTTGCTGTTGTCTCGATATCGTGACGAATGGCTGTTTTATTATATTTACATAGTCATAAAGACACAATATAACATCGATGAAGAATGATAATTGGAAATCAAAATATATAAAATATGTTTTATCTTACGGTCGTTTCCAATAACCTATTTATCCGTCGATTCTGTTTCAACAGCCAAATTCTCTTTGTCTTTCGTTTAAAGGTAAAATTCGGATGTGATAGATGAGAAAGAAACACAGATGATATTTCTCTGTGATTTTGAAATATGAATTACTTATTAACTTGAGAATACTGTATTCGTAATCTCAAATAGCTTATTGAAAAGGACCGTAACGGGAATCAAATAATATTGTTTCCTTTTGGTAGTCTTTATGATTACGTAAAATATCGTATGTGTTTTTTGAATTAAATTTTAATAAAAATGTGGAGTCATGTATTTTATACTAAAGCAGACTAATAGGCTATGTATTTACTAATAAGCCAATTGCCATTTCATTTTGCGTATAGACAAACAGATTAGGAATGAGACAATATTATAGTAACAAATAACTGTGTTCGCTTTTGTATAACCCTGTGTGTCCAAATGTGATTATTTTTAATGCTAAAATTTGATCGCCGTAAAGAAGAGCCTTGACGAAAAGTAATGGACGTCCGTACGAAAGGTTCACGTAGTAAATGATATGACATTTACTTTTTTTGTTTACAAAGCTATAGCTAAGACTAACACAACACACTAAAAGTTACATTTCATTGTCATATCACCCTCATCTCCTATTCGATTAGGAAATCTTATCTTCGACCGTCCGTCGCGAACTCCCAAACATATAGTCATTCATAAACCCATAACCATTGGTTTTATAATTTAAAATTAATCCCGTCTGCCATAACTGATGTCATCTCATGATCTACATTTTTTGTGTCAATTTTGTTATTTTTTTGTTTTTGTGATAGTTTTAAGCGTTGACACATTGCAAGCAAACGCCGCATTTGTATATTTCAAACGTAAAAGAATTGTATGGTTTATCTATTTATTGGTGACGTGGCGTATGCTTGTAATGACGTCGCTAAGTGTTCGATGTTGTACTTGTACACACGTGACAATGATGCACCACGCTTTCGTCCGAGCGCGTGAGTGGATGCCGCAACAAGTCCCGCGGCCCCTGTTCGCTCACATCGCTAGTGTTTGTGTGTAGGTGCCTGCCATTTCCCTGGCTTACGAGGAGGCCGAATCTGACATTATGAAGCGACAGCCGCGTAACCCTTTCACTGATAAACTCGTTAACGAGAGGTAAAACATCACGAGCGGAGAGGCTCGTTCAAAGATATTATTCTATCTGCTAATTGCTTGCTATCTACCACGTGTATAGTCTTCGATATTGAGGTTTGGTTGTTGCCTGCAGTGTGACGGTGTCCTGTAGGTACACTAACTATAGAAATCTATGGGTGGATATTGAAGGTGAAAATCGCACCGTTCCTAATGTCTGCCTTGCGATGTCTTTTATATTTTTCTATACTAACGTATCTATTTCTTCCTTTGACTGTGTAGCTTGATACCGGTATGGAACAACGTGATACAACTTAAGCGTCACCATTCGCAGTTGACGCGTTGTTCCATGGCTCTTATGGTTTTATTTACTAATTTTTATTGCTAAAGTATAATGTGTTGATCAAGGTAAGTTCGGTGTGTCCCTGAAATTGTCATTTGTCTATCGTGCATGTTTGAACACATCTTCTATTTTCTGTTTATTATATTGTACTTTGACTTTTCTCATTTGATACCTCTCATGATCTCCATGCTCACCATGACACGATATATATCACAATTAACATTGTTATCATTGCTACCTACACGAGTACGCGACAGGCGTCGGGCTTCATTACACCACATAAACTCATGTATTTATTTGACACAATATAATATTAAATACATAGGTAACAGTTACACTGTATTATATAACACTACTTATTAATTATATACAAACAGGTCTAATACTTGTGACTTCACTAGTTTAGTATTTCAAAATTATATTTTATATAAGTCTATAAAAGGATAGTTATTCAAGCTACCATGATTTATTATTTCGAATTTTGATCACGCCAATTTTTCACCTTTTATATTTATTAGCTAATTTATGCGTAATATTGTAAGTAATTATATTTATAATAAATAGTTTTATTGTAATTTTTGAATAAATAATTTGTTATAAAGCTAGATGTAGCATATCTAACAATAGGTTTTGTGAGGTGTAGCCGATGTTATAAGTAGGTATTATTTATTATGTATAAATACGCTCATTGATGCGTATCGGCTAGTGTTGGTATGTCCTGATTGCTTGTGTTACTGAAGGTGCCTGCTATATCATTGGCGTACGAGGCGCCCGAGTCCGATATCATGAAGCGGCAGCCGCGGGACCCTTACCGCGACAACCTCGTGAACAGAAGGTTGGCCCTGCACCCATCGCCATCGGCCGCAGTGCGCCGTGCCGCGCCTGCCCAACGCTTATTAGAATCTCATTTGGGTGTTAACACCATAACTAGCCCACCGTCTTAAATTGTACAAATTTACAACTAATTGGTGAGATTATAAAGTTTGAGTGGTGCGGCTACTTGTGTTACAACAGTACCATTTGAAACTGGATGTGGAAGAGTGATTATGGACCGTTCTCCCTCCCTCACCCTTGCCCGCTAAGCCGCCGGCTAAAAATACGAAATTATTAGAGCTAAACCCTCTATCCTATTAGGAAAAAAAAATACAAATTAGACGCCACGCCTTTTTAATACAAGAAACATAATATACAGATCTCCCTTAGTATATTAGATATTTCTTTATTAAAATTAAATTTATGAGGGATTATTCTAGAATTATTTTAGAACTAGAAGAGCTAGTATTTCTCTATCTATGTAATCTTCACTCTTCCATATTTCAATATTAGTGAAACAATAACTAAAGTTAGCTATGCAATGTGAAACATATGCACGTTTAGTGAACAAATTAGAGAGATGTCATAGACAGCACTAGTGTCTTATTATTGTGTCAGTAAATTAGATATTGTAGATAATAGTGGTGACGATTCGTGAACAATAACTAATTTAAAAAGAGCGTTTTTTTTTAAGGAATGTCTTAGGCGACATGGAGCATCTAATTTATATTGCAATAGTTTTTTTTTGTTTTCTTGTAGTCGATCTATTGATTTTCTAGACAATATTATGTAGTATATACTAAACGCAGCACATATTAAATAAGTAAAGATTACTACACGCTACAATAGCTTTTAACTCAGTCAAATAACGCAATAGGTCTTACGTTTTGCTCAGTTTTCTGTTTTTTTTTATGTTTAAAATGTAATTCCTATTGTTTTCTTTACTAACCCTCTTTGATATTTAAATCAAAGCTTTAACGCTTTCCTTGCAATTATTACAATAAGCATGTCTTCCTGGAGTGTTTATGTGTATTTTTAATGGGGTAATACTTTGAAAATGGTGAATGTTTTTTTTTTAATTTAAAGCGCTCCTTAATTCTGAAATAAGGCTTTTACGCAAATGCATGCTTCAATGATCCGTTTTCAATGTATTGATAAATGCTCAATATATTGCTTGTTTTAACAAATTAGATATAAATCTGATTCATTTTAAAGAGAAAACTATATTTTCATTTACTTTTAAAATTCTAATGGAACACGAATTTTTGACCTGTTAAAAATTAATAGAAGCAGTTGTCGTAAATTTAACTGTTATATAAAATTTTAATTTTCTTCAATCCCTTTTTGACTAGTATTAAAATATATAACTTCTTGGTCCTAACAAACTTTTTAAAACAAGAATTTTGTGTACATCCTAATAATTTACGAACCCGTCGAGCATCCTATCTTATACGTATATGTGGGGTGTGTACAGGCTTATTTCAATGGCGTACGGTCAGATCGGAATGATTCAAGCCGCTGCCGGATTCTTCGTGTACTTCGTGATTATGGCTGAAAACGGTTTCTTACCGCTCAAGCTCTTCGGTATTAGGAAGATGTGGGACTCGAAGGCCATCAATGATTTGACTGACTCTTATGGACAAGAATGGGTGCGTATTTTACATGGCTATTCTATATTTAGGGCAGATACAGATTAGTATAGAAATTTCTATAGTGACGTCACATTATTTGTATTGTTCTCTCTATCTAATTAACAAAATTTAAATGGTATAAATAGTTCAATACATTTTTTTTTTCACAAATATAGCTTTCAATCTATTTTATGTATCTATACAATGAAAAGTAGTCATCCCATTTGCAGAACTATGACAAAACCCTTACCTACCTACCACTTTGTTGGTCTAACGTTCTATAGACTTAATAGATCAACTCCCGACTAAATTACAAACTATTCATGTTAACAAATGTAATTTTTTAGAGATTGTTGCTTTCGAATTTTAAGATACTGCTATCTCTAAAAGAGTTTAGTTATTTTGTAGAGACAAAATATCATTACAAAAACAACCTTGCTATGCTGTAGCCTGTGATAGATAAAATTGTTTTGTAAAAAATTTTTTGTCTGCATTTTTGTAAGACAATTATGAGCCAAGTTTTATGTATAAATGCATTCGGGCTTAAAGGATGAGACCAAAGAAAAGATGTATGGATATACTGGGAGTGAATACTAAAATGACATCTCACAAGGTTATGGCAAAAAAGCACATATGGTTTCAATCTCAAGTAATTGTGATAAGATCAGGGTGATGAGGAATTCATATAATTATATTAACTTTATTTATACTAAACGCCGCGTTAAACTACATCGCCCATGTACTAAGTTTTAAAAGTATTATACACTGAATATTTCAGACGTACCGCGACCGCAAAGCTCTGGAATACACTTGCCACACAGCTTTCTTCGTATCCATCGTCGTAGTACAATGGGCTGATCTGATCATTTGCAAGACCCGTCGTAATTCCATCATCCACCAAGGCATGCGCAACTGGGCTCTTAACTTCGGTATTGTGTTTGAAACTGCATTGGCTGCGTTCCTGTCTTATACTCCTGGAATGGACAAGGGATTGAGAATGTATCCTCTCAAGTGAGTAACCATATTTTTAATGATTTTCATCCATCAAGTACAAAGTTTTATTAGATGCAAACCTTGACTGAAATCCCGAGAGGAGCGTTGGAGAAAGGGAGGGTGCTCGAAAGGGTATTCCGGCAGGCTGGCCACGGATGACAAGGAACTCAGTACCGGTGATCGGCCCATTAGCGAAGGCCGCACGCTTTCTTCAGCCCGGACGAAACGGACGCGTGCGATGCGATGACCATAGCCCACCCAAAAAAAAGTGCAAATCTTTCTAACCTTATATGCAGTTTACATCTATTCAAGGGAAGGAAAACTCGACATAAAACCCTATGCCAACACGTCTGACCAGCGAGGTGTAATCGGTCAATTTCCCTTCCATTGTGGAGGAGGTTCGCGCCTTACAATAGGTCTTATATGGGCCAATGATGATAATGAAACCTTTCACACAATTGACAAGTGTCGCGATTGGTAATTATATGTTTTATATGTGCAGGTTCGTATGGTGGTTGCCTGCTATTCCGTTCATGCTGTCGATCTTCATCTACGACGAGGTCCGACGCTTCTATCTGCGTCGCAACCCAGGCGGTTGGCTCGAACAAGAGACTTACTACTAAACAGCACCGACCACTGTCCACACCGTCGTGCATCAGTTAGTTACTGCGTACATAAAAGTTAATTTGTGTTCTTAAATCAGACTGACAGAGGTTGCGGGTGCCGTTACCGGTATATGTGTAATCGCTGTCGTGTACGCTTCTCACCGCTTGTTACCGCATCGCTCCCGCACAGGGGCACCTGTGTATGTACCTGTTGTGTGTTTATATATTATTATGATGTTCGTTTTATTGCGTAACGTGACCGAGAGCATGCGGCTGCGCAGGCGCCGGACACAGTTTCGTCCGTCGCCCGCGCACACCATTATATTATCGTTTCGTAACGTATGTATATATGCACAGTGGAGTATGAAGTTTGATATTTGTGATGATATTAAAGAAAAAAAAATTAAATAAATATTATACACATTAATTTAAATCGTAAATCATGTTATTTTTGTATCGAGACCGTTTAAAACGTTCCTTGTGTAATCTCGAACTCGTCATTGGCGACAATTTGGTGAATCTTTTTCTCGAATATTTGTTGAATCTCTGTCCGAATATTTATTGCGACGCGGCGCGCGATGGACGCGTCGCGTTGCGGTGCCCGCGTGTTTTGTGCCGCGTGTCCAATGCCCAGTGCCCAGTGTGCCCTAGGGCGCGAGTCACGCGGCACTTATACGCATAAGCACGCACGCCTCGCGCAAGCGGCCGCCGACTCGGACTTCATGTTACATGTAGTAAGCCCTCAGTGACATGCTGATGACATTATAAGATAGAATAAAAGTAATAATAAAATGGTTTTTCACATACTTATGTAATAAGTAATAAATTATCGTTTAGCGGTAGTTGATCGTTTGTGAATCGAGTGGGCAGAAGTATGACGCCCGCCGCGCTCCGTGCTCGGCGGCCAACGAAACGCATTTGTTGTAAAATTAACAGTTAAGGAGCCATTATTATTATTATAATTTAAGTAAATTAGATTTAAGTTGATTTTTTCGAGTGGAAAATGTTTAGTTGACGATTCGATCGAGTGTATGTTGTGTGTGTGAGGTCGATGTGGCGTGCCTGGAGTTTTAGTGTACTACTGCTTACAGTTAGGTAGGTAGTTGAAATTTTGATGCCGTATTTTCAATTGTAAACGTAGATAAATAAAGCATACACAGTCGCGAACGCTTCGAGGCGCGGTGCATACAACCGCGCCCCCGCGCCCCTCGCGCCGCACCGGACATGACGCTTTTCTTTTCTCAAATAATCTGATTATTAGCGACTTTCGTCAAATTTATTAAATAAAATAGGCTGCTCATGGTAATTATATAAGATTTAATTTCTTAATTAAATGATAATAACAAAACGTAGGGATGCGTAATTAGAAATTTTTAAAATTATACAGTTATGATAGAGTCATCTTGTTTTAATCGGCACTTGGCCCTTGTAAGTAGCTCGGCCGCATACATTTGGGTACCTTTTAATAAGGACAGACCTTGTGTACTGTAGAGAGCGCAATCAGGTTGGTTCACCGAGAGGGCCAACACCTGTTATAAATACAAGGACCAAGTGGAACGATTCATTTCAATTTTTCGTAACGAATACATATAACATTATAATAATGGTTACAAAAGTAAAATATAACATTATAGCGACTAATAAAAATCTAAATTATATGAAATGTTTATAGATTTAAAATGAAATAAAATTTGTTTCTTTAGGGGTGACCTTCTGTGCTTGTTTGATGATGAATCGATCTAAATCTCACTGACAATAGACGTCGATGATATTATAATGATCTGATTTTATTGTAAGCGGTTTGTTTAACGTACACTGTAGAACTAAAATTGTTTTGCGTTCAACAGTTATTTACACAGATTCATTTTATAGTATTACTATGTTGGCTAGGAGCGCTGTAAAAATGTAAGTGTTAATAAAAAAAACATTTTCAAAATATTATATATGTCGTTTTATTGATTTTTAATTTTCATTTATTACCTCTCTATATTAAAAATATGCAAAATAGATATGCTTATTAATTTGAATAATATTAAAAACAAAAATGTATACATATACATTAAATATTATGACTACGATTTTGCTATAAAAAAAATGCTGCATATTTCTTATGTAATCTTAATTATTAGAAACTAAATATTATATGAAATAATAATTATAATCATTAAATAATTTTTGCTGTGTCTCAAATAAACATAGTTCACATTTGTCGTAAAAATATAGACTGCTATCACAAAAATATTAAAGTATAATCTGGCCTACAAATATACTAATAACTAAAACTTGATAACGCTTGACCTTTTCTCGATCCAATTTAAATTAAAGGAAGTATACTTGTTTATTTGTATATATTTTTAAGATTTATTCTTATTCTTAGTGCAAAGGATCACCAGTCCTTTTTTCAATCGGTTCACTTTAGAATAAGTGACGTAAGCATAAATCACTACAAGAGCAGGCTAAGGTAGGTACATGCTAAGAAAATGACAGGCAAAAAATATTCTCTTACTCGAATAGTATGAAACTACGCTCAATAGAGCGTACTGTTAGCAACTAACACCGTCGCGTACTACGCACAGACCGTTGACAGTCGATGAGTATATTCAGAGGATACTGTGACCCTTGTAGGTCAACCATAGTCAGCCATTCGGCTGCATTAGGGAGGCGCGGTATGCCCGTATAACTGAGGTGATTGGTAGTTGACTATTTGTAAGTGTGCAATATCCCCTATACAAGCCGAGTAGGGGACGTGCGGACGCCCATGTCGTGTCCCACAGAGGTCGGTCTTGGTGGTCACCCTGTGTACTTGGACCTGGTGCTAAACGGGCCTTAGTGGTTTCGGAAGCATTTCTGTTGACTTGCTCCACGGCTTGTGGGCACGGAGGCCGCCTTTTCTTGGCTGCTGCCAATTGTGGGCAGACCCAGAGCTAGATATCGCGAGGTGATGTGCTTGGTCTGGTCGATGATCTTGTACAACGCACCGGTGTGGGTAAAGTCCCTGACCATCTTGTGGCGACCACAGAGACCCATGGTCGGGACTCCTCTGTGGGACTTGGAAGTAAAGACGTATCTCTATCGGCGGGAGGATGCGACGGGGACTGGGCAGCTCAGTCTTCCTTAGTGAGACGGGCCCCTGGCTGGCCAACGTCCGCCGTGACGTCATTACCTGTTGAACAGTTCGAGTGGAGGGGCTTCGGTACGGTGTTCAGCCTTATGAGTCCTTCTGGCCAGATGAAGTGGTTGGGTCGGCAACACAGTGCTTTTCTTCCGATTAGTGCAGGTCTTGATAGGGCACAATTGCTTCGCCAAATATCTGCACAGTAAGAATACAATTCACCATCCCCTCTCTTGCCCGTGGGTGTCGAAAAAGACGACTTAGGGGTATGTATGCGAGAATGGTAGTTTTATTTCCATTTATGCACCCATAATATATAGCAGGGTAATAATGATCCGGGCTGGCCACGGACAACAAGGAATTCGGTGCCGGTGGTCGACCCAATGGCGAAGTAGGGCGATCACTGTGGGTTATGGGGCTGCGCGACGGTGTGTGGGATAACCACAGCCTACCTAAAAAAAGACTATTAATGATCTGTTTGGCATACTCGACAAGTGGATTAGCAATCACAGTTGGTATTACAAGTTTCCCAGAAGGTTTCCGTTCACTTATCTGGTCCTCTATAAGCCCGTCGTTATGACTCCCACGGAAAAGCAAAGGCATACATTTTATTCTTAACCCATCATCACACGGCACATGGTTTTATTTCATCAACATCGCAGCCTACATATGTCCCACTGTTGGGCTCGGGCCTCCTCCATAATGGCAGGGACTTTAACCTACCATGCTTTTCAGACATGTTGGTATAGAGTTTCATTTCGAGTTTTCCTTCTCTTGCACAAATCCGTCACCACACGGAATAGGTTTTATTTAGATAGTTTATTTGTCATTCTTGTCTTTTTTGTGTGCGGCTACGAATACTACTAACCCTTACATTACTCGTGGGTGTCGCTAAAGACAACTAAAGTATTTACACATACCTGGACCAACTCCATCTGATCACCAATTACATTCTCAAGAATGGTTAACGTCACACAGACGACCGGTCACAAAACAATTACCAATAAAGTTTGCAATATGTATCTACTATGGAAAGAGTATACATATGGAAGTAATTGTGATAAGAGGAGGGTGATGATGATTTATCTTTTTTTGGCACTAATCCCACCACTAACTCCTGTAAACCAGGATCCACAATGGTCTCCATATAAGACATCGAGGTTTGACCCTCAGGAAGTCCCAGAAAACGCTTTTACTTGTCTTGGAACCCGCAACAAATTTAATTAGAAAAGAAAAAACAAGAGGAGTTGGAAAGATTTCACTTCTCTCCTATTGCATAGCGGGCGACATGAAGCATACATTGCTTCATGTCGCCCGCTATAAATAAACTAATAAACCAGTAAGTAAGTGGATGTGCAACTACGTGAAGCACGGCAGTAGGTATAGCACCACGGATTTAACATGGCTTAAGGGACCTATATGTGAGCTTTACGATGGGTTGCAATGATAGATATGGCAAAAACGCCTGACCACATGAAGATTTTCTCGAGTTGCTACAATGTCCGTATAGTATACTACCCCAGACGTGACTTGCAGACTGTCTAACATCAGGTCCCGCTCGTTACGCCAGAGAATGCACTCCCAAAGAATGTGGTGAGCTGTTTGTTTAAAATCGGAGTATGAGGTCGAACATTGACAAAATGGTGAAGGTACTAGTTTTAAATAGAATAATTTACTTCTAAAATTTCCATGGCCGGTAAGGTATTGGGCTACATAATGGTCTATTTCCAGCCAAGTTTTCTCTAAATATTCACGAACGGATGAAAAGAATAGATACAAATGAGGACCCTTTGTTGATGAATCCCACTTTTCTTGCCATTTGCTAATTTTTCTCATATAGTGTGACAACAAATCTCTTTTATCATAGGATCATCTATACGTTAATGAATAATTTTCCTACGAATTTCTTCAGAGCCCAGACTGATTGTTGTAAAATATTACAAGAACTCCAGTTTTTTGATAGAGTCCGAACGAGCATACTTTAATAAAGCCATAAAACTTCGCCCTTGAAATCATTAATGAATTAGTCGACGGGCTATAGATGGAAAATTACTTCATTAACTAGAGTGAATTTTGGTCAAATTACATTAGGTGATGAGTGGTTTACTGATAAATATCAAAGGTTATCGTGTCTATAGTATGTATATGTACATTATATGCTTGACTAGCAAGCTTCGCTTCGGTTTCTGTCGCCTTATCCTCGTAGTTCCCGTTCCCGCGGGAATACCGGGATAAAGTATAGCCTAGTTTACTCCCTGATATTATAGTTTTGCATTGGTGAAAGAATTTTTTAAATTGGACCAGCCGTTTTGAAGATTACCCGGAAACAAACAGACAAAAAAAATATAAAGTGATTTTTAGGCATCTATACCAATAAATAAAATTGGAGTGTCTGTTTATAATGTCAAAATAATAGGCTTTTTTCATGCTCACACGGTTATTTACACGACACCTATGCCTAAAACAGCATTTAAAAAATGTTTGTCTGTCTGTCTGTCTGTTTGTTCCGGGTAATCATCAAAACAGCTGGACAGATTTCAAAAATTCTTTCACCAATGGAAAGCTATAATATCAGGGCGTAAACTAGGCTATATTTTATCCCGGTATTCCCACGGGAACGGGAACTACGCGGGTAAAACGACTATAACCGAAGCGAAGCGAGGGCGGGTTGCTAGTAGGTATATATATTTAGTGCAAATAACCGTGTTTTTTTTTTTGGGAGTGGGTTGCGGTCGGCGCGCTCCTCGCACCACTCCGTCCGGGGCGACAGAGAGGCGTAAGCACGCACACCCACAACCCACCCACGATGCACGTCGTCTTCGTCGTTGGGCCGACCACCGGAGCAGGGTTAACTTGTCATCAGTGGTCAGCCCGACGGAATATCCCCTATTCGGGGTACCCTCCCATCGACCGACGTCCCCCCCTCGGGGAAGACGTCAGTCTTTCCTCACGCGGTCGGTCTCTCGGCGGGTGACGGACTAATCCCCGATCACGTCACCCGCGGCCTCGGCTAGGGCGGCATGAGGCGCAGGTACTCACGCCTA
This sequence comes from Lymantria dispar, assembly GCA_032191425.1. Lineage (NCBI taxonomy): Eukaryota > Metazoa > Arthropoda > Insecta > Lepidoptera > Erebidae > Lymantria > Lymantria dispar. The sequence continues at coordinate 17,652,589 of CM063459.1, forward strand.
CGTCGCCCCAGTCGCCGGCAGCGGATGCGCCGTGTCCTCGTCCCAATCGCAGTGGTGGCAGGACGGTGTACTCTCTCTCCCAATGACCTTGTGCAGGTATTTGGCGAAGCACCCATGCCCCGTCAACACCTGCACTAGTCGGAAGGAGAGCACCCCGTGCCGCCTTTCCAACCACTGCATCAGCACCGGCTGGAAGGCCTCCACGATTCGCACCCCGAACCGAGGCCACTCCAGCCGGACTGCCCAACGGGCAATGATGTCTCGGCGGGCGTCGACGCGCCAGGCGATGAGCTCCCTTAAAGAGACCACACCGCCCTCTGCTCGCATCCCCGACACCCGCCGATACAAACCGGTGAGCATTGCCGTCTCTAGGTCCCACGGGGGTGTCCGGGCCAACAGGCACGCTGCCTCCATCGCCACAGTACGGTACCCGCGGATGGCCCTCTGTGGTCGCCACAGAAGGGCCCTGAGTGAGACGGCCATGGACCCTGCCCACACCTTACGCCGTACAGGGCCATCGATCGGATGATCCCCGCGAACAGCCGTTGGCACGAAGCGCTCGGTCCGCCCACGTTCGGCATAAGCCACGATAGGGCGGACGCCGCGCCGACGAGCCGTGGAGCGAGCCTGCGGAAATGCTTCCGGAACCACCATTGCTCGTCGAGCACAAGGCCCAAATACTTCATATGGACCCGGATGCTGATGTCAACCGGATGGACGGTGATCGAGACGCCGATGGGAGGGCTCATGCGGCGCCCATGGAACAAGAGGACCTCAGTCTTGTCCAGGGCGACCCTCAACCCCAGCGCCTCGACCCGCCTGACGATCTCTTCGGTGCCTAGAGTCGCCAAGCTTGCCGCCTCTTTTAGCGTCCCACCGCGGGCTGTGACGAACGTGTCGTCGGCGTAACAAATCACGCCCAGCCCGGGCGGGAGGCTCCCCCTCAACGCCACAGAGTGGGTCCAAGGACCGACCCCTGTGGGACACCGCACGTCATGGGCGTGCAAATAACCGTGTGAGCATGAAAAAGGCCTATTATTTTGACATTACAAACAGACACTTTAATTTTTTTTTATTTATTGGTATAGATATAGAAAATAATTCAAAACAATAACACAACGTTCGCAATACTCTTAAAACAATGTTGTCGACAACTTATTATGTATCGTCATCGTACTCTTATCCCAATTTCTTGGGTTTTTTCTTTCGGGTGGGCTACGGTCAGCACACCTGCCGCCCATCTCGGTCCGGGATGACAGAGAGGCGGCGCGCGGCCCCGTAACCCACCCATAAAGCACGTCGCCTCATCCGCGAGATAACAGCCTCGCAAAAGGCGGCGACAGCGTCCCAGAATTACTTGTGCTTAACGTAATATGTTTTCTTTTTCCACACAATCATGTCATCTCTCTGCTCTATCTCAGTTTACATAGGTATAGCTCGAGCCCGGCAGTGGGAGGTCCCGCTGCTGGGCTCGAGCCTCCTCAATAATAAGAGAGAAATAGAAGAATAGAATATATAAGGTTTTATTTCGAGTTTTGCTTTACTTGCCTAGGTGTCACATGTATATTATATTTCTTAGTCGTCTTTTACGACACCCACTGGTAAGATATAATGTGATGAATTGCACTCCTATTTCGTCACCGCATGGCAAAGATCTTGGCCTCTCCCGATGGCGTCTCGATTACCGTCAACTAGGGCGAAATCAGCATCCGGCCCCATATGAGGTACTTGGGCCTGGTGCTCGACGGACTATGGTGGTTCCGGGAGCATTGTAGCCGACTTGCTCCGCGGCTCGTCGGCGCTGCGTCCGCCCTCTCTTGGCTCATGCCAAACGTGGGCGGACCCGGCGCTGCATGTCGACGGCTGTACGCGGGGGTCATCCGGTTGATGGCCGTGTACGGCGCACTGGTGTGGGCGGGGTCCCTGACCGTCCGTCTCAGGGCTCTTCTGCGGCGTCCGCAGAGAGCTATGGTGTTCAGGGCCATATGCGGTTACCGCACGGTGGCGGCCGAGGCAGCATGCCTGTTGGCCGGGACGCCCCCGTGGGACCTGGAGGCGGAAATGCTCGCCGGTTTGTATCGGGGGTGCGAGCGGGGGGCGGTATGGTCTCGTTAAGGGAGCTTACCGCCTGGCGCGTCGACGCCCGTCGAGACATTATTGCCCGTTGACTGCCAGCGTCAGGGACTGGGACGTCTTTGCCGCATTCTGCGAGGCTCTCATCTCGCGGAAGGAGGCGGCAGACCGTGTGCGAGAGGAACGACTCCACGCAGACACGATCCTCTGCCGGCGACTAGGCCGACGCAGGCGCGAGTATCTCCACCTGATTCCGCCCTAGGAGAGGCTGCGGGTGACCGGACCGGAGATTTAGTCCGCTACCCGCGGAGAGGTTAGCCTCGCGACGGTCATCGGCGTCCCAGTAGGGGACGTTGACGGGACGGTACTCCCTCGGGGTATTCCGTCGGGTCGGCCACTGAAGCCAAGGAACTCTGCACCGGTGATCGGCCCAACGACGAAGGCGACGTGCTATATGGGTAGGTTACGGGTGTGCGTGCTTACGCCCCGGACGGAGTCGGGCGAGGAGTACACCGATCCTAACCCACCCCCAAAATAAAAAAGAAATGGCAAAGATCTCTGTGCTCACTCCTGTTTTATTCTTTTGTTCTTATGTCGTTTTATTTCCGTTCTTCTTAAGTTATGTTTCACCCAATTCATTATATATATTATATTCATTTTTCTTGAGTCTTCCACTTCTTTCTTACCTCTAAAGCCCTTGCTTGACCTTTACAATTAGAATTTTCTTAATGCCTAACAATAATTTTATCCCATTCATCACATGTACATGCTATTTTAGAGGTTGAATCTTTAATTTTCCGTTACTGGTGCAATCTAAAAACGTCATTCACATCTCTGCTCTATGCCATTGTCTCTTATCTGTCGCTTTTACAGACCCCGCGCCAATCCAGGCCTTATTAAATTTATAAAAATTAGGCTAGGCAAAGCAGGCCTTATTAAGTTTATAAAAATTTTACTCTTTAAGGAAAAGTCGCGCGTTGTACTCGTGACCTGCTACCGTTTCCACCATCTCGCATTAATGTTTTAACCTCACGATTTAGGTCGTCATTGGTTGCCAAGGATTATTAAGAATTCAAAATTTCACCATACATTGTTTTCAAAATTTCGACATATCACTTATCAGTAGATATAGATACTCTATCTAGAGATGTATGTAGACTCTAAATTTAAAGAGACTGGCGAAATGGCATAATTATATCTTTATTTCTGGTCAGCTGATTTTCAGAAGCCAACATATCTGCCCACCTAAGTATAAGCATAAAATACTTATATGTATGTATACCTTAATCTATGTATTGCTAGAATTGGAAGGATCTTCGACTTACTTCTACTGAGTGAAGCACTAGCTGAAGTGGGGCTACTGTAAACCGTTCGTTTGCCCTGCCGTTGCATGGCAAACAGTTGATTTTGATATCTTTCACAAAATAAAAAACTTATTTACATTTCAGTACTCTAGAATAGTTCTGTAAAAACTATTAATTTAGTACACTCATCATCATTACAGCCCATTTACATCCCATTACTGAGCACGAGCCTCCTCCATATTAGAAATTGACCTACTATACCACGCTGACTGCCTGGATTTTTATAAGCTTTTATTTCGAGTTTTCCTTCTCTTTTTCTATTATTATATTTAAATATAAAATTTGTTAAAATATTAATTATGTCAGCATTTTCAACTATTTTTAATATTTCATAATATGTATTGAATACTGAAACATCATTTACATCTTAGGTATGTACTTCTTTGACCACTGACGACAAGTCACCCTACTCCGGTGGTCGGTCCAAAGACGAAGGCGACATGTCGCTGGTGGGTTACGGGTGTGCGTGCTTACGCCCCTCTGTCGCCCCGGACGGAGTGGTGCGAGGAGTGCGTCAACCGTAACCAACCCCCCAAAAAAAAAGGAATGTACTACCTACTAATATTACAAACGCGAAAGTTTGTATGCGAGTATGTGAAAATGTTTGTTGCTCTTTCACGCAAAAACTATTGAAAGGATTTTGATGAAACTTCACAATAATATAGCTTACATATCAGAATAACACATAGGCCATAATTTATCCCGATATTCCCACGGGAAGAGGAACTGCGGGTGAAACCGCAGGACGCTGCTAGTTTGACATATTACTTACTTTTATAATACTTATCATCATCAGTGCAGGTTTGAATTCGAGATTTCCTTCTCTTACGTTAATGTTGTATGCATATTAAAATCCCTTAGTCGTCATTTATGACACCCACGGACTAAAAAGGGGGTAGTGAAATATCTGTCTTTCATTTCCTCTAATTAGAAACAATATCATATCCATCCAACGTAATCCATATAAATTTAGCTTTGTCAGTCAGCATAATTTATTTAAATACTCCATACGTTACAATTTAAGCGCTATATATATTAATTTAATGATTTAGGGTGTACAAGGGCACGTGCCGCCCTCGGCCTTGGCAACTCCTGAGACCTATAAGCTCTTAGTTATACGGTGTATTATTATATACCTGTAACCGAAGTGTTTCGTCCTATAGTCGCTCGGCGTGTACCACACGCCCCGACGTGCCCCTATCATACCGCGCACGCGCGACACTGACAGTTCCACAGTGCCAACACGTCCTAATTATTTCCCCCAGTTCGCTTTGTTGTACACATTCTAAAGAAAAAGTGTCGTATGTTTTAGTGAAGAAACAAATAGATTACAGTGAAAACATTTGGCGCATAGCAATGCGCCTCTCGGGCTCCTAGTAAGCGAGGATGGTGGCCAACATCGGCGCCGTCAACCCGACAAATGGTAAACATGTTTGTTACAAGAAGCTATAAAAAATAGCGTCTAACAAGCTGTCTAAATGTAGTTTGTGGTACAGTGGAGGCGAGCGCGTACATCAGCGCCGTAGCGGCATTTGCGGTCGTGGTACTGGTGTTACTCCTATTCCTTGGACGTCGCTGGTGCCGATCAGCGGGGTTGAGCCGCAAATGTTGCGATGACATCCTCGCTGTAAATCCTCGTATAACCGCCCCTTGCCTCACACTCGACAATGCACCGTTTGGTAAGCAACCAACCCTTTGATACGCTTTTGTGTTAACGAGCTAATAAATGTTCAATTTCTCATTGTTATGATATGAAACATTTCTTTGTTACCGATTTTATAGATTAAATATTAATCAATTTAAAAATATATATAGCATTACCTATGTATAGAAATAACCTTTCACCTTAATAAATTAATCTATACCTATTGATTTTATGATTCATTAATAACGATATTTTCGTGTAGAGCGAAGTTGACATTGTGTAGTGTAGAACAACTAATAATCTTTATTTAGTGTTTAATGTACCGTCAAACTGTTCAATCGCGTCATAAAGGTCTTGTATTATATTTTAATCTGTATTTTCTAGATGTTTTACACATACATAGTTAAATAGAAATAATTTTGTTATCAAAGCTAGATTGTAAAAAGCAATATAATTTTTAGCTTTAGTTGGGGCTAGGGCTATACTGTACTACGATTGACGTTGTTCGTACGTCTGTGTTGTTATAGATGCTTTGTCGAAACCCAACCATTACCCCGAACGAATATTCACGTTCGAGGCATCCGACTCAGATGAAGAGCTGCGTTTGCGCATACAACAGGTGAGAGAGACATGACCGACATTGGGATTAAATCCCTTTCTGTTAACACGGCTATTTCGACCTCTAACGGTTCGATAGATCAAAATAAAAAATCATATTCATTATATGAGTACAAACAAATCATATGTAGGTACATTTTTATAAATTAATTTGTCAAGCAAATTATTTGTGTTAATTCAATTGTAATATACAAATAGCATGATGTTGTAACATACCCTAACAAAATACCTGAGAAGATACGTCTGACGTGATATGGGCAGATGGGATGAAAGTAATATTATGAAGTATGAATGTTGAAGGCTTTAGGTGTAATGGCAGACCAATTAAAAGGAAGGATTACGAGTTTGTTCCTTTATGTTAGTTGCCATTGATTTTCTTTAAAATAAATCACTAATTGGAGTAATCAAATTATTGATTATGTTCCATTTTGTACTGGTAACGTACCTATAATATATAATATTTCTAGTTTATTTCTACTTTTGCTTTAGACGTTTCTACATAAATGCATGTTTTAAATATTACCTATGTAGTTTTATATTACATATAGATACATATTTTGTAATTACATATTTCTATCATTTAATACAAAGATATTTAAAACTTATAATATTCTATATAGTTCACACAAGAAAATCGCATGATATTATCCATGCATTCCGTTATGAATATATTTTTTTGATTATATCATATACAATTTTATTCTCATCTTTTTAAGTTGTTGTATTTAATCTTATAGGAGTGTCATTATCACTAAATAAAAGCACCCCCCACCCCTGAAATAAAAGAAAAAGAAAATAAATAAATTCATTAATAACCCGCGTTACGGTGTATCGGACGAAAAAAACTAAGCAAAATGTGATTATAATTAGAATATTATGAAAATATGGAATACTAGGTCATGTAAAGCACCCATTAAACTAATAATTCATTAAGAAAACAAAAAAATATTTGTTAAAAGCACAACAAAATATCACAAATTTTAGTAACGTATTTCGATATTGTTTATCGTTCCTACATCATCGCGTTTTCCTATTCCAATTTCATTAAAATATGATTGTTAATAAAAAGTATTATGAAATACCGATCGTTTTCAGGACAAAGAGGAAGTGGAATGCCACTACGAGGAGAAGAATGAGAACGCATGCGCTTCTAAGCTTGAGGTGGATCTAGTAGAGACGGCTTTACGAGAGACCACGCTCAGGGAGACCAGGATCGATGAGGTGCTACCCCAACGAGCAGAGTACATACACACGCTTGAGGCACAGAGCAGTGTCGACAGTGATGTTATTACCCATAATGTAAGAGTTTAGTTTTTTAGGTATTTTTTTTCGGTACAACTTATGGATCACGTAAAAAGTATTGCGTGTGGGAATCAAACCCGTGACATTAGCACCGTAGTTTCTTTTAATGTGCAATTTTTCATTGTTCTTTTTTCATTTACTATACTTAGACTTTAGTAGCGGTTGACAGTTGTCTGTCTACAGTAGCGAGGCGGTCCGTCCGGGGTAGTACCACACTCACGCAGAAAATCGACGACTGAGTAGTAGCAATTTGTTACTGCGCTTCGTTTGGTGAACGAGAGAGCCGGCAACCCAATTTTCTGAGGGTGTTTTCGTGTGATGGGTTTTGGTGACGCCTCTAGCTTCACCGAACCTCATTGCACGCATTCACACTCCCTTCATTTTCTTCACGGTAGGCAGCGGCCTAGCAAAGGTCCGTGAGCGGCAGCAATACTTACCATCAGGCGTACTGTCTGCTCGGCCACCGTTTGCAATGTAAAACGTATTTTTTATTCAACGGGTAGGTACCTGTCTAAGTTGACTTAGTTTAAAATATATTTCGGTTTTAATTTGATCAATCATCATCATTGATTGGGGTCGACGCAATATGTATCTTTTCCTTCGTACAATTGGAAAACCCTGTCAACGTTCTTTGGAAATACAGTTATTACAGCAGCAGATGAGCCAGATCGATGTAGGGCTCTTAGTCGACTCTTACAATATCCATGAACAATGTAAGGGGATACGTAGTCTCTACTACCACGCAGTAAAACATGCTACTAAAAGGACTGAGGCTGAATGCTTGACTGATATCATTTCTTCTTTGGAACGCAAATGTTAACTCTTTAACTCTAGTTGACTTTGCCATAGGCTACTTAATTTGCCTACTATTATGATAAGATTCATATTGTAAGTTATATTTTTTACACGACATTGTTATTAATTAATTATGGAGTAGGTTGTTGTTACATTTGCAAATTTATAATTTTTCTGAACTATATCAACTAAAATTTCGTGAATTAAATACTTATACAGAAAACGGTATGTACCTAATCTTAGACATATCTCGGATTTTTCTGATCGTATACTGTTATCCCTGAAAATATCTAGCAGAGGCTACGGGTGAACGGAACGGGGATTTAGTCCGGCACCCACGGGGAGATTAGCCTCGCGACGGCGATCGACGTCGGATCCTCGATCGGGATCGGCGACCTCGGGGTATTCCGTCGGGTCAACCACTGAAGTCAAAGAACTCTGCACCGATAGTCGGCCGGCCGCGCGCCACCCCTCTGTCGCCCCGGACGGAGCCGGGCAGCGGGTGCGCTGTCCGTAGCCCAACCCAAAAAAAACCCCTGAAAATATAAGCAAAGGAATATTCCTTTAACAAGGCCTACATCTATGTGAAGCTCTTTAATCGACTTTTACAACATCCACAAACAATTCAAAAGTTGTTAGTATTCGTAGCAGCCGCCAAACGGCATAAAATATTGATGACTATCGATTTAAATAAAAATAAACTGTTTACGTACTTGCGCTTTAATTATTCATCACGGTTTAGTTTACTTTTTACTATAAAATCAATACCTAAGTTATAAAAATATAAAATATAATAGAACTAAGTTACCCTTTTCACTAATTTACATATAGGCGTAGATTTAACGTCCTAGATTAAAACTTGCGTGAGTGAGTATTTATTATGAATGGTCGTCGGCTAGGTTGAGACCCTTTTAAATATTAACGCAAAATGATACAGCAGTGGCTAGTCACACACATTTTAATTTTAAGTATTATTACTAGAATTCAGGTGCAAAGTTATGAGGGCATGAATTAGCATTCTTAAGTGACCATGGAGCCTTAAGAGAGCTTAAACCTCTTTATACAAATACCGCTCAACCTTTCTAAATACTTTAAATATACTAAACTCTACTACAGATAAGATATTTATTATAGCCGAATAACGTCGTAATACATATTTTTCACTACTCAACCACTTAAACATAACCCTGAGCAGCTTGTCGATGTTGCTAGAGCACATTCTCGGCATTGCCACCTATTGATGGGCGATGACATATCCGAACTTATATGCTTGTGGAGGAACTATGAATACAAAATGTCATTTCAATTAAGTTGTGAAATTAATTATTTTCACACATAGTTCTATTTTTAATTCAATTACCAATTCATAGGTTCAATTACCTATTCATAAGTCCTAGCACACTCGTAAACGAGTTACTACATAAATTTCTAGGACTGTTAAGGGCAGGCCAGGGTGCGGGTGGACGGGCCGGGGATCAGTCCGCCACCCACAGAGAGCAAATGGTACGGGCCCCGCGAATTGAGGGGCCTCGCGCTCCAACGCCTGTCTATACTGTATATTTTTAAAGTGAAACTTCTTTGGAATCGTTGTGATTTCAAACTCGATGAAACGAAAAAGCGAGTCCATAGAGACATAAACACGTAAATGTATAAGATTCACCCGGCGAGAGAATGAGATAAAGGATGAAGGATAAAGGAGTTTCACTTCTGATATGCACTTTGTACACACACTCATTTTTTTAATTACAATCAGGACACTACCTGTCTGTACTATCGTGACTGTAATTTAAAAAAAATATCAATTTAGATCAGAGCGTAAAATATCTTGCATGCCTTAACAGTTTTGTTTTATTTAATATTCTAAACTTGAGAACCTGAAACAAACCAAGAGCCCCTCGACAGAATTTGCTACAGGCTCCGCGCTGCCTTAATCCAGCACTGGGTTATGGGCTCGCACACTGCCCATCCGTCGCCCCGGGCGGATTGAGCGGGGTGTGCCCAGACAATATTACCTACCTACCTTCCAACCAAAAAAGGGCCAGGCCAGGGTCTGTCCGCCTTCAGCCTTGCTTGGATTTGGTATGCAATTCTGAATAGTTTCAGATTAAATCAAGGATGGATATGTACATTTGTCATAAAACAAAATTGTGTACAAAAAAAAAATACGTCAATGGATATTTACATACATAATATATTTTACACATACGGAAATGAGATAATATAACCATTTGCATTTGGATAGATTAACTCCCCCACGAGCGTACGTCATAGAATTCAGCATATTCAATGTTATTTATGATAACACTAGCTCTACCCATTGCTTCGCTCGGAAAATTAGCTTGTTAAAAATAATAACTGTGCATTACTTTTCTTCCCTCGAGAACATTTTTTTTTATAATTAATGAAAGACATAAAAAAGATTTAATTAATCCAGTCACTACCAACATTTACAGAATTACTCGCTTTGCTTTACTTGGAAATAATACCAAAATCGGTTCTGCCGTTTTAGAGTAGGTAGGTACACAGGGAACAACATGCACATATTGGTCTTTATATATATATAATTATATAAGTTATGTATAAGTTATAAACACTTTAGTTATTTTGATATCTATATCTCGTCTATATTGCAGGATACATCCCTACTCTGTGGTGAAAGCAGTAGTTCTCAAGAATGTGGATCCATAGAATTGACGGTGTTGTACGACGCACCGGTTAGAAGTATGACAGTGCATATACTACAGGCAAGGGCATTGCCGCAAAAATCAGAAGGCCAAATACTACAAAGTCAGGTGATTGCTTTTTTAGAAATTAATAGTGCTGAAATTGTGTTGACTGTACGTAAATACTCTTCCTCTCCTCTTGTGGTTTTGGACATTTAACATGAGAAACTCTCAGCTCATACACCTTCCACTAATGGACTCGAACCTCCATAATAGAAGCGCAAAGGGTTTTATTTGGAGTTTTTCTTCTCTTGCAAAGACGTTATTTACATATTATATCCCTTTTTCCTCTTTTACGACATTCATAGTTAAATTTGGGGATGGGGAATTGTATTCTACCATCACCAAACAGAATGTTAGAATTAACTTTTTTAATGGTGTTGATTGTGAATTTTGAAAGAACAATTTGAGTTCACGCGTTATCCAATATTGTTTCAAAATGTTTTTTTACCCTTAAGTTTTATTCAAAAATATAATTTGTAAACAATGCTGAAATTATAGCATGTTCTTCGACATTTTCAGGTTCGAGTTGTTCTCTTGCCAATGAAGAAACAAAAATATAAATCGAAAATAAGGAATGGTGAAAACCCACAGTATATGGAAAGTTTCGTTTTCCACAAAATCAATCCAGGTATGTAATATAAATATAATTCATCGCTAAGGACGTCAAGGAATCAATACCAATGGCTGGCCCAATGGCGAAGGAAAGGAAATAAGGTGGGTTATGGGACCACATGCCGCCTTTTTGTCACGCAGAAGGAATGGACGATCTGCGTGCTAACCATAGACTGCCCAAGAAAAAAAAAACAATAAAAACAATCTAGTATAATTTCTGATATTTCTAGGCATTGGGAATTTAATTTGATATACAATTTGGATAGTAGCTATCAGCAGAACCTATTCTCCTTCAAATAATAATGACGTTCCATGGCATCTTCGGGAGCGTTGGTTAATGTTTATGAATCGTTTTTTATTCCGTTTAAGAGGCTTGTTTCACTGGAGACTTTATAAACATATAATGAATTGACATAAATACCAACCAGATTCAGAACAAGAATTTGTGAAATGCACCTAGAACTTTCCTGGCTTGTAATCGAAATCAGGATACTCGACATGGGAGATCGCTACATAGACTATTACGCTTATTATGCAGTAATTATCATCTTAATATTCTCTTTTCCATTATAATACGTAATTTGGATATAGTTCATTTTTACATTCCCAGTTCATTCTTTTTTTTTAAATTTAAAATTGTAACTAATTTATTATGTTAGAAACTTCAATCATTATCTGCCATTTCACATATTTTTGAGAGGTTAATCACAATAATGAAAAGGGATATTAAATAAAACAGAATCCCAGTGATTGCCTTGCACAAAGTGGGTATGGAACTGATGGTCGTTTTCAAGACACTGAAAAAGCTAAGTATTAGACGTACGCTCGCAAATCGTACTATCAATGGATATACCGATACATCCTCTATTGAAGACCATAGATGATCAGGGAAGCGGCCTGCTTTTGAAACAAAAAACGGTTAATGCTGTTAAAACCAAGATGTGTCGAAAATTAAGTTAATAAAAAACCACCGAGAAATGAAGAGCATCATCAAAAAAGACCTGAAGTTTAATGCGCAGCGTCAATATACACACATGCCAACAAACGCTTTGGGGCCCATTACGAAGGAGAAAATCAAAGAAATATCCTTTTCAATGTCGAAAAAAGTTCGTAATTATAAGAAAGTGTACAGTCATAGCTCCAAAGAAACTTCATAAGTGATCGAAGAAGTTCAACGTAGGCATCATCCGGCATCAGTCATGGATTCGTAAACGATGCTTTTTATCTTCTTATCAAGAAGATAAAAAGCATCGTTTTGCAAAAAAAAAGGAGTGAAGGCTCCAGTATGACAAGAGAGATTGTGTTGTGGAACCTTTTCGTAATACGATTTTTAAAAATGTACCTTGTATTCACCTGGTCACAATGCAAAAACTACCCAATCTTAGCAAGAAGTCAAAGTTCCGAAATTTATAAAAGCTGAAGCCTAGCTGTCGTCTAGTCTAGATTTAAACCCGTTGGACTACAAATCATGGTTAGTTTTAGAAGAAATCAAACGAACCTATTTTAAAAGACAGGCTGACATCGCTTAAAAAATCTCTAAAATAACCATTGATTATATTTTCCCTGAAAACAATGCGTGAATTCATAGATTCCTGACCAGATAGATTTTAATCTGTCTGTCCGCGAATGCCTTCAGGCAAAACTAGTCATTTTGAATTAAAAATCAGTTTTGTTTATTATAAATAAATACATGTAGGTACGTTTTATTAAGATTACCTTACTTCATAAAAAGTAAATGCATTTTATTTGTAAAATAACTTAGGACCAGACTTATTCAGTTTTTGATTGGGTAAAATACCTAATACCTCTTCAAGAAGTGAACGAGTATCGTACGTTAAGTTATGGAACCATAATTCTAATTAATTATTATTATAGCCAACAATTTGCAAGTAATCCTGAATTGGCAACAAGAAAAAAGGTTTATCCTTCGATATACTTACTAGTTAATAATATTTGTTTATCAGAGGACGTCCACGGACTTGGTCTACGTATCCGAATTTACGGATGCGAGCGTATGCGACGCCAGCGACTGCTTGGAGAAACGGCTGTCTCCTTCTCCACTCTCAATCTAGAACTAGAGAACCACCTGTGGCTGCAACTGACACCCAGACAACATCAGCAACCTAACTTGCAGGTACTGACCCTCCAGAAAAAAAAACCTAAAGTCACAGTATAGTGGCTGGATCCGGCTCCGGAAAACTCCTGGAATAATAGCCATGGGTTTTCTGCAAAGACAAGGGAACCAATGGTCCATAATATCAGGCGGGTAAGACGATACAACAGGGTTTTATTTTTATTCAATGTCAAATTCTACTAGCCCGCATATCATGTACGGTCTAATCAAAAATTCAGCTTCTGCTTCTTCTACGAAAGAACCTTCATTCTTAATATTTGGTTTAATTACAAAATATCGCCATGCCGATCCTATATAAATCGATACGTCCAGCAGTTGGTGAATAAGCAAATGACATACCTATACTTGAATATATATAATAGATACACTACTATCTTAATGCTACTACATACTACTCACTATCATCGTCATAATAATCGATGGAGGGAGGTAAGGAGAGAGGATAATTGACCTACCGTACCACGCTAGTCAGACGGGTCGGTATAGGGTTTTGTTTCCAGTTTTCTGTTTATATATATATATATATATATATATATTATATCCCTTATAACCACCACGGGCAAAAGAGGGGGTGGTATAGGAAACATGATCTAACGTCAGCTACTCTGTGCTTAAAACACTGCACTCATAATGTTTTTGATTTTACAGGCACCAAAACTCGAGTTAAATCATTCACATACGATAATGGGTATACTCGCTAGTCCCTCATCGATAACTACAGTCACAACCCCCGGTGCCACCACGGCCGGTGGTGAAGCATGCAGTCTCGCGAGATCTGATTCAGCGTCATCTTGCTGTAGTGCTAGATCAGCTCCTGAACTACTATTGGGATTACAGTATAATTCTACTACTGGACATCTTTCTGTTGAGGTTTGTATTATCTTAGAGTGTGTAGTACCGTAATTGAAGATGACGTAAAAGCCGATTAAGGAACCTATGCCAATATTTGCTAGTATCTTGGGGTTAATTAACATTTGCGTTGCGAAGAAGAAATGATATCAGGCAACCCGCTGTAGAACCCGCCACGCGGCATATTTAGCTTACTACGCTACGCTACGCGCTACGGCTACGAATACTACCAACCCTTAAATTGGTCGTAGTTGTCGTAATTGACTAAGAGCTTTAGCTTTAAATCAACCAAAGTCAATTCGAAATCTTATGCCATCGTAACCAGTCAGCCTGAGATAGTACATTATTTTTCCTTTGCATTACAAATTACCTTTGCCCTTTTTTTTACCTTTCCTTTGCATTGCCTACTGTGGCCAAATGGGGGATGTAAGTATATAGATTGACTTTGATTAGTAGATACATTTATATAGTAACATCAGTCTTTTAGTTTTTATAATTTACTACCTGACCCGCGCAACTTCATTTGCTCCCAATAATTTTTACGAAATATTGTATTGTCAATGTAAAAAAAAACCCTTGGTATAATAATTGAAAATATTAAAGATTTATCAAGGATTATTTACTCTCCCCATTTTTAATATCATTTAATAAGCACAGATATCAGAACAATAATATATTGTTATGTTTATTGTAATAGGTGATTAAAGGCACACACTTCCGCAAGTTATTCCCGAACAATGCACCAGACACGTATGTGAAGCTATGCCTCATGAGCTCCTCAGGCATGGAGATGGGACGCTGCAAGAGTACCACCCGCCGCGCTCAATCCAACCCACTGTATAAAGAGCTCTTCATATTTCAGGTTTTAATATTTTATAATAACACCTTAATACTTACCATTCAAAGGATATTATTATCACCTGAAGTAACTTAGACCATTAGTACCAACCAACAGAGTAGGTAAGCACAATTGTAACACATAAACATATACATATTTTAATTACTATTTAATAGGGATCGATGATTTTACCGCAAATTGTTCCAGTTTTCCAGCTTTAGCATTTGCTGAAAAAATCTTCAAACATCAAGGAAAATTGTAAAAATTCATATAAAAAATGTATGCCTAATCTTATGTCTAATAGACATTATCAAAACTTATAATCCATAGCTCTTACGGCACTAACCGGCGAGGTAGATCATGTTTTTAGCCTTCACTAGAATGCAAATTTCGTTCTCGTATGCAGAAAATGTAAAATACTACGCAAGATTGGAAAAAAAAAGAGAATTTGGCAAAGCCTTTTCCGTCAATTCCTACTCTTTTAATTATAATATCTGCATATGTCTTAAAAATGAAACAAAGCAATAACTTTATATAAAACTACTAGCTGACACAACAGACGTTGTTCTGTTCAAATAAAATAAAAGCAGCGCCACCTAGCGAGTCCAATTGAGAATCTAAACCATTCTCGAATCTCCTTGAACAAACACAAAAATTTTCAATATAAATGCACATCTATCCAGCCCTTTAAGAGGAGTTCAGTGACATACACACGTACACAAGAAGTATATATATAAAGATTAACATTCTAGTTGATGCTGAAGTACTAATTTATATCAAACAATTTCACAGGTTGCTCTGTTCCAACTGACCGAAGTAACACTAATGGTGTCTGTGTGGTGGCGACGGAGCGTGAAACGCAACGAGATGGTAGGCTGGTTCTCCCTCGGCCACTCTTCCACTGGAAGAGAGCAAGAGAGGCACTGGCAGGAACTGTGTGAACAGCGGGGAGAGCAAGTATGACAGCATTTTTTTTTTATGTGAAACAGCTATAGGCGAGGGTGACCCATCGTTTTCGTGGTGTAAACAGCTCGTGGCGTTACGACGTCACGTTATATGACGGAATATTAATACTTTAATTAATACTTTATGCCATATTAGTTCCTGTCGTAATCTGTTCTTTTATGCATATGTACTTGTACAAAATAATTTGGATGTTTCACATCTGCCAAGCGTCCTGAGCGAAGATCCTTTTTATTCATTTTATTATTTTGCATTTTTATATCTCTGAAGAACAGAGAAAAGTATAATAGAACAATCGTCAATGACCTATCTACCTCCACGAGACAGGTATTCATTAGGGCCCACAGAAAGCCTTTTTTTCAGATTTTTGCTTAAAATATCCTTCTCGATAAAGGAAAAAACAGGCTAAGTGCGAGCCGAAGTCACGCACGAAGGGTTTCGTACCATTATCTACAAAAAAGGCAAAAAAAACCGCGTTTGTTGTGTGGGAGCCCCCCTTAAATATTTTTTTATTTTGTTTGTAGTATTTGTTGTTATAGTGGCAACGGAAATACATAATTTGTAACAGTTTCAAATGTCTAGCTGTCGCAGTTTTTGAGATACAGCCTGGTGACAGGTAGACGGATGGACAGACAATGAAGCCTTAGTAATAGGGGTCCAGTTTTTAACCTTTGGGTACGGAACCCTATAAAGATTCTGGTAATGTTTGAGCACTTAATAAAGGTACATCTTCGTGATTTTTATTTCAAGTTTAAAACTTGTATTAGGTTAAAACGGATTATCCTGTTGTGGAAACCAGTACAAGTTCTTGAGGATTTTAATGATTTGCCTACGGCGTCGTATATGATTTTTCTTTAAAAAATATTTGTGTTTCAACTTTAATTCGTGTGTCATCACATGATTATTACTATCCCAATTATTAGGAGTCGACTCAATATGTACTATTATTTTATAAAACACTAGCTGACCCAACAGACGTTGTTCTGTTCAAATAAAATAAAGCGCCACCTACCGGGTCCAATTGTGAATCTAAACCATTCTCGAGTCCCCTTGAACCTGCACAGAAAATTGCCTCAACATCGGTCCAGCCGTTTAGGAGGAGTTTAGTGACATGACATGACACACGTACACAAGAAATTTATATACAGGGTATTTTTTCAAAGAGTGCACAATTTTTTTTATAATATTCTAGATATAAATAAAATGATATATAAAATGTAAAATAATGATTTCTGATGTTTACGCGAGTATTATACATTTTAAATAAAACTATTATATAATAATAACAATTATAAATTTTCTGCAGTAACGATGACTTGTTGGACGTGAGACATCTTAGTCCACCCGTGATCATGAACGCTGTAAAGTGTTCGAAACGTCGGGTAATCAAAAATCAAATACAAACGCGATAAAATCCGTAAAGTAGTTTTATTTAAAATGTAAAATGTTTAAAATCACTAGTAATTAATTAATTATTTTGATTTGAAAATATCTAAGAATGTTCGTGACTTTTAACCATCCTATTTCCGGCCATTGAGAACGAAAAGTAGCGTAAACGCACACTAATACAGCATATTACTAACAAAAATTGTATTATAGGTAATAAGTTTACGATTTCAAGTGAATGGTTGAAACGTTTTCTCTAATTGGTGTTTATTTTCTATTTCACTTACACCCATACATATTGCTTAGTCTATCCTCTCTAACATAATCTTAAACAACCAACACTTTCCCCCATGCACGTTTTCGCATCTATTCATCTTTTTCGCACTACTCATAACATCCCATACTTTGCTGATCCTGTTCGCTCTCTTTCTAACACCTAGGGTGTTAGAAAGAGAGCCACTTGAATAATGAGACGGTGCGCCGTCATGTTGATAGTGTAGGTTGTTTAACAGTCCCAGGGGCACGTCATCTAATAAATCAGGAATTACACTTTGCAACATATCCAAATAGTTACCGCCAGTCAATCGGTCGTCAATAAAGTACGGACCCACGATAACGTTATTAATGATCCCAGCCCAAACATTAACACTAAATCGCACTTGATGGTAACTGTCTTTGATTACGTGAGGATTGCTCACTGCCCAATAATGTTCGTTACGACTATTATAAAGTCCTATTCGTGTAAATAAGGCTTCGTCAGTCCAGAGAATGTTAGCGGAGTCGATGTTTGCCAATAACCACTAAATTGAATTCGCAACGATCCATCATTTTCATGCAGTACTTGAACGCGTTGATAATGATACGGGTGGTATCCTAAGGAATTTAGCAGCTTCCACACGTAATAACGGCTTACGCCGAATTGTCGAGCTGCGTCATTAGTACTAGCACGAGGGTCCCGTTCAAAAAACTCGATTAATACAGCATTCTCGACTGCCGGGGTAATCGCAGCAGTACCTCCTCGAGATGTTGCATGCCCCGGTGTAGTGAACTGCCCAAAATCCAATAACCTTTGGTTGGCTGCTAAAATCGTCCTCAAATTAGGTACTCTCGAGTTAATACCTTGTCGCTGTAAACGCGGTAAAGAGTCACTCTCGTAAAGTCTTTGAGCTCCACGTAGACTTTCAGCACTTAATATGTAGCACCGTACCATCTCATAATACTTGCGGTTTGAATATGTTATTTGATCTTGTGTCGTCATTGTAGAAGATAAGTAGTAAAAGATAAGCAATACGCACTCGTAATTAAATCACGGTCAAACGTCAACTGAAACTGACAAACAGCGTAGCGCGTGCGGCGTGTGTTCGGGGGTGAGGGCGCGGGCGGTTGCAAAGCACAGGCGAGGGAATGTACCTATAGGTAATCATACGATATGACGTAACGATTTATTACGATGTCTTAGATTTATCTTTGTGTGCGTGCGTGGCGTAATTATAAAATTTATGAATGGCTACGCAATATCAACAAGTTTGATTTTTTTGGGAATGCATAAAATGTAAAATGGATATTTTTTTGAAAAAAAAAGCATATGTTTTTATTTCAATAATCAATTATACTATCGATTCTGAACCTCCTGTGCAAATTTGTGCACCCTTTGAAAAAATACCCTGTATAAAGACATTGCAGTTATTTGCAATAGTTTTATGACCGGCCGCTTGCCTAACCTCACCCTCCTTGGGAATGTAATTGTTGACTAAACAGCATTAGATGGAGTCGGTCTAGGTCAATGAAAAGGTTTTCGTTGTCGTTTACGACACAGACGGGATATAGGGTTTTATTTCGAGTTTTCCTTCTTTTGCGCAGTAGTTATATGCACAAGATCTTAGTCGCCTTTTACGATACCCACGGGTGAGAGATGGGGCGGTGAATTGTATTCTTACTCCGTCACCACACGTATAAAAACGTAAAACGTCATATTTTTTGTGTTTCTTGTTGATATCACGAATTTTGAAAATTAAACAATTGTAAAAAAATTTTTTTTTTTGGTGTGGGTTGCGGTCGGCGCACTCCTCGCACCACTCCGTCTGGGGCGACAGAGGGGCGTAAGCACGTACACCCGCAACCCACCCGAACACCACGTCGCCTTCGTCGTTGGACGACCACCGGTGCAGGGTTACTTGACGTCCGTGGTCAGCCTGACGGAATACCCCCTGAGGAGTACCCTCCCATCGACCGACGTCCCCCCTCGGACGTCGGTCTTTCCTCGCGCGGTTTGCCTCTCGGTGGGCGACGGACTAATTCCCCGGTCACGTCACCTTCGGCCTCGACTAGGGCGGCATGAGGCGCAGGTAGTCGTGCCTACGCCGCCCCAGTCGCAATTGTAGAAGGCTTAGTATTTCGTTTTTTAACTTTTGATACATCTTATTTACTAATATTCTGTTATAATCAGGTTCAGCGCTGGCACGTGCTTTTGGATTCCTGACACTCGGACACTTAGCACGCGGTGGATACCCCCGTCTGAATTGTTAACTAGCCCCCTACCCGGGCCCTGAAATCCGCGCGGCCGGCCGTACCGCCCGCCGGTGCTTTTGGGCGTTCTGCGTCCGCCGGCCGACGCCTGTGACGTCATTGTCGTACCCGTTTGATGTGTCGATGTATGTTGCTTTTATTGTTATTGTCGTGGAAAAAATCACCACGCTTCAGTTGCCTGAGAAATAAAAAGTAATCTCCGTTGCCGTTCTCTAACGCAGATTCTTTAGAAACAATGTTTTATTTAGACGTAACTACAGCGATTAACGTTTCTGAAGTAATTTTATAGTACCTGGGCGTTCTAGTAACGCTTGGCGGTTTTTTATAGTAGGTGGTTATCATTGGATGTTGCATGTTATTGTACTTGATTTTGAAATATGTATCAGTATATAAACATCCGACAATAACAGTACTACGAATACCTACTTGCAAAATTTACTACAGTCCGTTATAAAAAGACTTTCTTTTATTTAAGTCTAGAATTTCCATGAAAGAAACATATACTTACAGATATAGCTTATATCTAATAAAATAAAATTCGAAACAACCATTATAACCATTTCCAAAATATAACAATTCAATGTATACAAATCTACATGTATACAAAATTTGCTTGTTTAAAATTATTATATAATATGGTTTGTATTTATTTGAATGTGATTTGTCGCCCATAAAGCACAGTTTTGATGTCATTATTACTATTCATTATAATAAATCGTTATAATAAAATGAATGCTTTATATGCTTGTAAGTTTTTAAATTATTATAATAATTATTTGATTATATTTAGAATAACGTAAGTATTGATTTCAATATTTTATAATGTTGAAGTTTTTTAGCATCTATTTATAAAAACGACGAAGACTTGGAGCGCACAATACTTGTGAGATAGCATAATAATAATAGGAAGGATATCTATTAAATATTTATTGTATACCGTATTTATATACCATTACAGACTACGTTTGTTCTCAATATACCTACACTTCTATAAATAGCTATGATATTAAAATTTTGTAACAACGTATAAGTAATATTCGATTCGATCATTATTGTACTTATTACCATGAAGTTCATTACAGGCGTAGGTATTTATCAGAATTATATTAATAAAAATTACATCATTCTTATTCTATTTATTACAATGATCAATATTCATTTTAAATTTGTATTACATACAGTATTGAAATACATATGTTATAAATTATTATAATAAATATTTTATATTAAAAAATACTCAAATTTTATACAAGTTTTATTAACTTAATAATTTAAAATATTGCTTATTATTTATATCTTTAAAAGTTTCTCTAAATTGTATTAAGTAGATAAAAATATATATTTTATATTTACAGATAATTAAAGTCTGTTATGTAGAGAGATCGTTGTTTTGATTCAATATTTAGTAATCATAATTATGTGTGTAGCTTTTCGCGAATCGTAATTATTTATATGATTGAAATATATTATTAATAGACTAATTGCTTAAATTGTATCTTATCTTATATTGTATATTAGTTATTATATATTATCTTAGTAGCTTACGTTACTATTTATTGTGGATATTTATATAGTTGTAGGCAAATATACCTATGAAGATTTGCTTCTAGTTGTAACGAATTATATATAATTAAAAATATACTCATATAATACAATAATATCAGATAAAAAATATTAAATTATTAGAGGTTCGGTCGGGATCGATTGGAATTTATTTGTGTATGTATTTATAAAATGCCACTAAATTTATGTAGCAAGGATAATTGTTCTTCTACATAATATCAATAACGATATTTAAAGTAGGACATTTTAAACATATAATGGCAATTTCAGATTTCCTATTTGCCTGCAACTATTTAAATATACGTTTTATTTTTAATACAGTAGAAACTCGATTATCCGGTCCTCGGTTATACGGATTCGCGATTACTACCAACCGCGACTTTATTGTACCTACAACTCGAATTTATGGAAGCATGAACGTGTCTGAAATGGAATGTTCCACCTGCGTCCCGCGGGATCATTGCCCCGCGCGTTTCATTATTGTTTTAGTTAGTAATTTTTACGCCACTCTGAGGTGCATGCGCCGCAGGATATGTAATCGTCTTTTAATAAACGCATAAAATTATGTACATACTATGTAGTACCATATGTGAATGAGTAGTAGCATATGCACACAACCGAAGGAAGTTTTTTATACATTCGATTATCCGGATTTTCGATTATCCGAATGCCTACTGACAACAATTAGACCGGTTAATCGAGTTTCTACTGTATCATACAATTAAGAATGGCCTGACTGATGGTAAATGATGACTAGTGGCGTAACTAAACCGCTAGCCGTGTTTCATTCTGAAAACATTTGTTGATTAAAAATGTTTCTTTATAAACATCAAATAATCGTGACATTTTTTATTTGCAACTCAGTTTTGAATTATTATGATATTTCACATTAGAATTGAAAACGAATACGATTAGCTGTAATAACTTTTTTGTCCATGTTAAGATTTATAGAATGTCCATTCCATTGTTGTCCTGGGGCATTGTAGGATAAATAGTTATTACACGGAATAAGAAGGAAATAGCAAATATAATTTACAGTGCCAATTAATCAAATAATTTTTTAACTTGTTCGAATTTATATTAATTCTAATAGTTTTTGAGAATACTAAATAATAATATTTCATCACCATTGCAATCAATACAAACCAGATTTGTAGTTTCAGGAATACATATGTAACTATACATAATAATTAAATACAAAATTGATAGTAGCCATTTTATAATTAGATATAGTTTAATGGACGCAAAAAAAGCTAATTTGAGTGAGACTAAAACAATTTCAGACCAAAATATAATTATAATACATAAATTAGATTATTACTGTGTAATTTTAATATCATAAATAACCTTTTAATTTATATTCTTCCTCTTCTATACATATAATATAATATTTAGTAATAAAAACTTTAATAAAGTGAGTACAGCGTGATAAAAATATAAAATTTTCCATTAGTGCAACAAACAACTGTTCATATAAGAATTTCTGTTGTTTACGAGAGTATTGCACATTATGAATAAAACTATTTTTACGAGTTTTATCGCGTTTCTCAGTCCGCCCGTGACCATAAACGCTGAAGTGTTTGAATCGTCATCGGGCAATCAAAAATTAAATACAAACGCGATAAAATCCGTAAAAATCGTTTTATTTGTAATTTCATATAAGAAACATTTTTCTACAATTTTATATAATTGTCGCATAAAATAATGCTAATTTATAAATAAACAGAAATACAAAAAAAAATATAGAATGTAATATCTATGTCGCAGTGAAAATGTGCTTTTAAATTACCCAAATTAACCACGTACTAAGAGGGTTTCAGAATACTAATAAGTAGTTGATTAAATTATGTACCTACAATACCCGACCCAATTTTATAATTACGTGCTAGCACAAGTAGAATTAGTGTAACTTATTCAACTTCAGATCACGACATTTCGCTTAATCTCACTTAAGTACCTAATATTTATAAAAATAAATCGCCTGCAAAATCATCAAATCTTATAATCCACAAATGTTCAAGAAGTTATGTACCTATAATCAAATTTCATGTCAAGCAAAACCACAGAAATATTAATACTTTAGAAAGGCCATTCGGCTGATTTTGTTCGAAAACCAGTGTGGCATAATTACTCCCTCCCGCTGATGTTAACACATATGCAAGGTCTATGCTTACAATAATTTCACACACTAACATAACACACACACATCAATTTCGAAGCTGCAGTTGGTACACAAACTATAACTAAGTTCTGTAGGCAACGTATGCTCACATATAAAAAAGCACATGTACGCTAGTGCTTGCCATGGTCGATATACTACACGATATTTATTTAGCCTGTTTTATCGAAACATAAATATTAATGCCTTTAAATTAAGCACTTACTTGTGTGATGTGTTGAAGTTATTTGTAATGCAAGTCAGTAATTTAACAGTAAAATCATGCAAATGAAATACTCCTCAATATACTCAGTATAGGTGACAGAAAATTTAAGTGCTATAATAAATTACGTAAGCGAGTAGCGATTTGTATATTATATTGTTCCCATTTCAGATTGCCCGTTTCAGGATGAAGTCGGGCAATCATAAATCAAATACAAACGCGATATAATCCGTATAAGTAGTTTTATTTACAAGTAGCAACCCGCCCTCGGTTCGCTTCGGTTATAGGTTATAGTCGTTTTACCCGCGTAGTTCCTATATAGCCTAGTTTACGCCCTGATATTATAGCTTTCCATTGGTGAAAGAATTTTTCAAATCGGTCCAGCCGTTTTCAAGATTACCCAGAACAAACAGACAGACAGACAAAAAAATTTGAATTGCTATTTTAGGCATAGGTGTCGTGCAAATAACCGTGTGAGCATGAAAAAAGCCTATTATTTTGACATTACAAACAGACACTCCAATTTTATTTATTGGTATAGATGTGAAGTGCTCGCGTAAGTATCAGATATCATTCTTAAAATATGTTAAAATATTATTGTTTATTGAAATTCGGTTTATTTTTATTAGTGCTATTATTTAACTTAAAAAACAAAACAGTTATTTAATTTTTTTTATACACTGCTACTGCTACTTGTCAGTACATTTTTTTTATTGTAAACAAAAATGTACTAACATTATCCGTGTGGTGACGGAATAAGAATACCAATCATCACTACGTATATTAGCCGCGGATGTCCCATCCTAATATATTGAGACGACTGAGAGATATAGTAAGCATATAACATCTATGCAAGAGAAGAAAAACTCAAAAGAAAACTCTATACTAAACTGTCTGACTACTATAGTATAGTAAGGTAAATTTGCCTATTTTTGCGGAGGAGGCTCGAGCCCAGCAATGGAACATATATGAGCCAAGATGATGACTATTATGTCAACATTTCTTGGAATAAAAATTCAACACTTATGAAAAGTTAGAAATCAACACATATATAATAACTAGTAATGAATAACCAGTGTCAAGAAATTAATTCTTATCATAAATTATTCCATCTTAAGGAAGAATAGAACAATTATTTTGTACGACAACTAAATACCTACTTAATTAAACATTACGTGTAAAATTCATATATATATGTATATATATATGTATATATATATTTAGTGATTGGTCCCGAACATAGATATTTTATTACTATTATTTTGTTATTTCTATTTTATTAATTACTAAAGAGTGCTAACGAGCACTATGAAGTTTGTACTATAGATCATCATCATCATCATCGCAGCCCACATACATCCCACTGTTGAGCTCGGGCCTCTCCCACAATGAGAGGTAATTTGACCTACTATACCATGCTGGTCAGACATGTTGGTATAGGGTTTCATTTCAAGTTTTCCCTCTCTTGCACAGATGTTATGCGCATATTATATCCCATAGTCGTCTTTTACGATATCCACGGGCAAGATAGGGAGTGGTGAATTATATTCTTACTCCTTCACCACACGGAAAATATACAAGAATGTACTATAGATATACAAGATAAATTAAGTAGATAATGTATATCAGAATAATTGATTTTTAAATACCTATTTAAATATTGTTAATATAACTATATAAAACGATTACTAAATTAAAAGTGTTAAAATATTTATTAATATGATAAAATTAACACATAGCTAATTATTGAAATCGATAACTTATATTATGCTGGACAACACTATCGATACGCGTGGATCAACGTCAATGTTTTGAATGAAAACGTATGCTAAGGCGGTTCTCAGTGATATCGCATTGAACGTAGTACATTGCGCGGTTGCTGGACTAATAAAAGGTAATATCCATGTAGGGCAGACGATGTATAATGTTTGGCTCTTTTTACGATCTCGTAATTGTTTGTTACAAACGACATAATACTCTCATAAAATTACGAAATATCACTGAATTAATAAGTTTATGGACTTAATGATGAAAAGAAATGCCTTTTTAGACTATAACTACGCAACTGACTTCGTTTTCGACACGTTGTAACAGCGTAAGACGGCATATTTCTCTTTTTTGTCGGAGCTTCGTTCAAGGTCACTATATAAGCGCAACTAAGTGCCGGTAAAACGACTTTTGTCAATATTAAGACCGTTTGATCGCAATTGTGGCACGCTTGCCCCGCCCACATGGCCGTTCTATCTTATTAATTTTTCTGTGAGCAAAACATTAATTTCTGTTTTAAATCGCAAACATAAGAAACATTTTTGTACTATTCCTTTGATTTATTTCTTCTCATCTAAAGTTTCCTCTAGTAACACTTTACTAGGTTTTAGGTTTACTAGGTTGAATTAGAAATCAGATAAAGCCTGTATTGCGGCCCATCTTTAAAATCCCTTCATAATTTTACAGTATATTTCTACACAAAGAAATCTTAAAACTCCCCTCCATTCAGGGATTTATCAAGTCAATATTGTTAGGTCTAGTCTTTTTGAACCCAGTGTGAGATTCTGATACTGCGGCCTTTTTTGAGCCGGCTATGAGCCTGTTGAAATTAGATCAATATTTCCTAGTTTTTGCGTCCCTGATTTCACGTGTCTGGGCACCGCGAGTACAGCCCTATTTACCTACTCCACTTCAAGTGAACCATTGTAGCGAACTAAATTTAGTAGCAATCACACGATCTCAAATGTAGATGTTATTATGTTTATTATATTTACAAACGCGATAATATTCGTAAAGTAGTTTTATTTACAATAATACAATAGTAATATTTATTATAAATGGGTATCTATTAACAGCCGATTTAAATAAATGGCAATATTGCTCAGTACTTACAGCTCAAACTCTAGTTTTATTAAAATTAATATTGAAAATATTATTTAATATCATCTTTTACCCTATTAATTATACATCTAAAAAAAACAACATTTTTCTATCTATTTTACTTACACATTAATTACCTAAATTTTGTCGTAGCCAGTGGCGTAGCGTGAGTCACTGTCGCCCGGGGCGGAGTCATAATTTGCCGCCCTTTTGACGTCGTAAAAATAATAATTATTGGTGTTGGTAAGAAAAACGTAACAAAATGAAAGAATTGAGTAAAAAATATTTTTCAAAACCATGTAAGTACATGTGTAACATGACTGAGTTTAAAACATTAAAACACTATGAAAATAATGTATAATAAAGTCTAAACAGTCTAAAATTCTACTTTTCGCGACTTACGCGCAGTGAAATCATTTAATCGGTCCTCAGACCCATCTTGTGGAACATCGGCTACGACTGGACGTTGAGGGGAAGCCTCCAGCACGTGCTGGGCGTGAGTTGTTACGCCGATGATACGCTCATCACAGCCCGCGGTGGGACGCTACAGGAGGCGGCAAGCCTGGCGACTTTTGGCACCGAAGAGATCATCAGGCGGATCGTGGCGCTGGGGTTGAGGGTGGCCCTGGACAAGACGGAGGCCCTCTTGTTCCATGGGCCCCGCATGGGCCGTCCCATCGGCGTCTTGATCATCGTCAATTCGGTTGATATCAGCATCCGGGCTCATATGAAGTATTTGGGCCCGGTGCTCGACGGGCATTGGTGGTTCCGGGAGCATTTCCGTGGGCTCGCTCCACGGCTCGTCGGCGCGGTGTCCGCCCTATTGTGGCTTATGCCAAACGTAGGCAGACCCAGCGCTACGTGTCGACGGCTTTACGCGGGGGTCATCCGGTCGATGGCCCTGTACGGCGCACCAGTGTGGGTGGGGTCCCTGACCGTCCAAATCAGGGCTCTTCTGTGGCGACCACAGATGGCCATGGCGGTCAGGGCCATATGCGGATACCGCACGGTGTCGACGGAGGCAGCATGCCTGTTGGCTGGGACTCCCCCGTGGGACCTGGAGGCGACAATGTTCGCCGGTTTGTATCGGCGGGTGTCGGCGGTGCGAGTGGAGGGCGGCGTGGTCTCTTTGAGGGAACTCTCCGCCTGGCACGTTGACGTCCGCCGAGACGTCATTGCCCGTTGGGCAGTCCTCCTGGAGAGACCTCGGTACGGTGTGCGGACCGTGGGCACCTTCCGGCCGGTGCTGATGCCATGGCTAAAATGACGGCACGGGGTGCTCTCCTTCCGACTGGTGCAGGTTTTGACGGGGCATGGATGCTTCGCCAAATACTTGTACACGGTCGTTAGGAGGGAGAGTACACCGTCCTGCCACCACTGTCATTGCGACGAGGACATAGCGCAGCATACGCTCGAGGTTTGTGCCGCCTGGTCGGAGCAGCGTCGTGAACTCTTCGCAATCATCGGCGCCGACCTGACGCTGCCGACGCGGGACTGGAACTGGGACGTGGTGGCAGCCTTCTGTGAGGCAGTAGTCTCGCGGAAGGAGGCGGCGGAGCGCGTACGCGAGGAGCGTCTCCTCGACGACGCGAAACGCAGCCGGCGACTGGGGCGGCGTAGGCGCGACTACCCGCGCCTCATGCCGCCCTAGCCAAAGCTAACAATGTCCGCACAAAATATTTTCTCCCAATTTTGCCGCCCTTCCAATAGTGGCGCCCGGGGCGGTCCGCATTTCTACGCCACTGGTCATAATTGTTTAAACACTAATTGTTTAAACAACTGACAATATAAAGCCAAAAATATTCCTTACTCTTTAAAATATACCAATGTATGCATTAATGTTTATGGGGCGTCATATCCAATTCATGTGAATTCATTAAATTTATCTTTACGTATACTCCGGCCGCTCTGAGTTTGCGGTCCTGACACATGTCAATTCGTCATAACTAGTGATGTACAATAAATAACATTAATTATATTTAATAACGTTATTTATTGCATTCATTATACTTATTTATTAAATTCAATATAGATTTTGTTAAATTTATAGGAATTATTTCGCATGTTTTTTTTAAAGTGCCTTCATCTTTTTTATGCAGGTGAATAAGTATTATGGTCGGCTCCATAATCTTTAATTTGAGCCCAGATTAGCTCTACCATAGAGCATTGTACTGGCAGTGGAATAGGGGAATTCGAAGAACGCAATAAGTGTTCTCCAGAGCTAACTCATCTAAAACATAACGAACTTATGCCGGCTTATGCTCATTGACTAATTTCATCAATTCTGCTTTTAGTGTAGAGATATTTTCGTCATTGCCACGTCTTTGCAGCCACCGATTCCTCTTTTTATTAGCTTTGGTAGGTGTTTTATTTAATTGCACCGAATGATTAGGGGCGTTATCCATTAAAATAACTAAAGGCTCTGGGAGCCCAGGTAGCAACACATCCTGGAACGACTCCTTGAATGCAGTCGCATTCATTTCTTCGTGGTAGTCAGCAGTAGTTTTTGACTTAAAAACCAATAAACCGCTTTCCACGAAACCGTACTTCGCACAACCAGCGTGGCGATATTATGAGTCGTGTTGTCGTGTGAGCGGTGATATTATGAGTCGTGTTCCTTTACCCATTGGCACTTTCGACGATGACGCTTGAGTGTCATTTGTCCAAGAACGAGAAAGCGTGTGGTTTGGGTTTAGCCTTGTCTCGTCGATGAAAATGGTATTGTCCCAATTATCAATATTTCTTCTTTCTTATTGCTTCTTTCAAAAAGTTACTTCTTTTTAAAATGATGTTATTCCTATCTAAAAGAATTTGCCAGAAGAAACAAATGAGCTGCTTTCAAAGATGCTAGAAGCGACGACCTATTAAGGTATCCACTTCTGGGATAATAACTACTATATGTATGCTTCCGTGTGATGACGGAATAATAATATAATTCACCACCCCTCTTTGCTGCCCGTGGGTATCGTAAAAGACGATTAAGGGATTATAATATGCATACAACAAGAACAAAAATTTTAAATAAAACCCTATACCAATACATCTAACTAGCGTGGTGCAGTTGGTCAATTTCCCTCCCATTGTGGAGGAGACTCGAGCTCAGTAGTTGGATGTTTATGAACTGTGGTGAGTGATGATGAATGAATGCGATTCCTTATAGCATCAGCCTCAAAGCTATTATTGTCTGTTATAAGTTCATTTCTGCATTTCCTTTTTTTGGTGTTCGTAAAATATTTTCTCCAGTGCCCGAGGAGCCGAACTTTTCTGTATTCATATTTGTTATTGTCCGTTCGCTTACTCTAAGCGCCTGAGAGATGCGCTCTTGTCTTGTTATAATTACGGGGTCCGCCATTTTGTCTTTCCAGCTCAAGGTAATATTGAAGCTTGATAATTAGTTCTCGTGTTTCACTTTTCAATATTTAACCGTGTTTCGGCATTATTATTTTGCACCGAAAGTGTAAAACAGTAATATACGATACACAACAAAAGTCTTGATTAGCGCAGAGGTTGACCTCTTACTCGCATAACAAGGAGAACCAGTCAAATAAACAACAATAAAAGTCACGAGAAAATACATATTGAGAAACACTGGAGAACGTACTCTATGCGCGCGAGACGACAAGAAATGACTCTTTGTGACTGTCATAAAATGGCGGTCCCCACAACGCTATTACGGGTAGCCATTTTTCACTAGTAATATAAAGTAGTAAGTCATTTTATTTTAATTTTTTTTTAATAGGTCTGATTGTTATCACGATATTTATTTTCTTAAGTTTTGATTGGGCGTACCTTTGTCATATTACTAACTTTATTAAATAGTAAATACATTATATATTATAAAATAAAATTATAACGTTTTATTAATATTATACCGACAGATTATATTAAGATTATAAAAATATGCGATTACAATTGCCTCGTTATTTTGTCCCATCACTACAAAAACAAACATAAGACAAAACCTTGAAACAGTGCAGTTTGACATGTTTTGATTTTTAAAACTATTGTTTTTATATTTGTTATTTGAGTAATTGTTAATAATTTTAGCCGAAAATTAATACGTTTATTGTAAGTTGGCATAATTATTAAATTTTTAATGTTATCACGCGTTAATAAGGTAAATATAAGATATTTAAAATTGTGCCGTAAATAGTACGCCAGTTCAAAGTTACATCGCCCATTCTGTCATGACCTGTCAGGAACGCAAACTGAGAGCGGCCGGAGTATAATAAGCGATATGATATTAATAATTTTAATTTTAATAAATCTTATGTGTATTATATCATTTGAAATTCAATCTTTATATCTATTAACATGTCGTTTTTAAATAGAATAACTAAGTGAAAGTATTTACTTGTAATATCTTATCCTGGTAATACATTTTCTGACAAAATTCACAATACCTTTTCAATATGTAAGACAATCAAAAATATATCTATTTATCTTAGAATAATAACTTATAGAAGCGAAATCCATGCACAAAATTTAAAGTACTAATCATTTTCCCCAAGTAATGATAATTTTCCCGATTTTGAGGACGTTAGATTTTAGAGGCCATTGTAAAGTGGTGTCAGTGTGTACACTTGTAATCGCTTGCACGCAGTAGTATTTTTTGCTTCACGATTTTGATCATTTTAGTATCTTTCTATACGTTATTATTCTAAGCTATTTATACATATATTATGTATGTTGCATTGTCTAGGTTTAAGTAGGCAATCAAAATACTTATTGTCTTGCTTTTAGCACACGCGAACTCGGTTATAGTGTTGTTCAATAACGCATATTTCTAGAAAAATTATATTATTAGGCCTGTCATTATGTATTAATCGGTATGTTAGGTTATGAGTAAAGTGACCATACGTCCTGTTTCGAACGGGATAATCCTTTTTCAAGTAGTCTGTTCCGTTGTTCCGAACTGTAAAAAATGTCCCATTTCACAAATAGAGCCTAATTGATCATTTAATATACGGACAGGAAAGTTTTTTTTGTGTTCAGTCCATATTTGTAATAGGTAACTATTGCTGACTCTTTACGTGTTCTTGATTTTTTAGCTTTTAATTTCACAAATTCACTTATTTTTGCAAATGTCCCATTTTGATTAATCAATTCTTCAAGCCTGAGTTAAAAAAATGTGGTCACCTTAGGTATGAGAGATTTAATAAAAAAAATGAATTAAGTACATAACTGAAATATTTAGTGTTGAAATGAGTTCATTTGGAGTGAATGGATTCTATAAAGTACGGAATGAGCAAATCTGAAAGTTAAGTCTAATAGGAAAATCCTGATGATACCAGACTAATTGAGTGGTATGAATGTATGGTGCAAAGAGTTATATGAGTACGATGAATTTAAATCTAGAAACATTTAAAAAAAATGAATAATACGAATAGATATGACAGATAATGGATATATCTATATAGCAACGGTGTGGGAATTGAATTAGCATGTAGTAAGAGATTCTGTGCGGCACTCAATGATGGGTGTAGAGACAGTCGATAAATGTTCAATATAACTTGTCTATCTTAGAGCATGCTAATGTACTCATATGAATTTTAAATAAATAACATATTGAAATAATGTTAGAGACCATACGCATGCTATGTAACCCATTTTTTACTATTTGCATTTGCATCCCTTGGGTAACCGTGTGTGGTACAAAATTAAACCCAATTTTATTCAAGCGTAATTAATACTTTTGAAAGATCTTCCCCTCCTAAGCCAGTCACGTAGTACCAGTACGTTCCCTTATCAGCATTATTTTGAAAACACTACGTTTTTCTTGTTTTTATCTATTTTTTATTTAGTTAATAATCAAGCACGCGTTATGATTATTATATGATGATTATTATATATAACAAGAATTATGTAGAAAAAAAACGAATGTGCTTTAGACCACACGACCGACGAAGTAAAACTTTTTAGCTCCATGTATATATATATCTTCGCACTGTTCTCTCTTGCTCTCTCTTTCTTTTCTATCTTCACCAACTTATATCTCCCTTTCAACCTCCGTTCGCCTTGCTCGATCACACCTTTCGTTACGCTCTCGTCAAGCGTGCTTATATCAGTCTTATTTCAATAAATTTGTGTCATTCCTCTAGTGTAACCACATATTTTAACTAAATTTAACTAAATTAAATGTTAATTTCGTATATTAACCTAACATGAAAAGTATGATTTGCCCAAATTCTGTAATTTAAGCTTCGTTTTGCGACAACTATTGTCTCGCCTGTCTAAATGGTGTTATACCCATTCGCGGGACATCCTCGTTCTTGCAATGTATAAGAATTTCATCTCTAAAGAGATATTTTACTAATTTTGCTACTATTTAATCACTAGACATATTTTTAAAGTTTTAAAATATAATAATACAGTTCCACGTCGTATTATTATTTTTTTCAACATCACTTATGTATCATGAAAACTTTTTGGATTTGAATATTTATTGTAATCACCTGTATCTTATTATCAATTTGTATCTACACATAATTTGAATATACATATTTATAAGTTCACTAACTTTATTCATTATAATTATATTTTCTTATATTAAATCAATGTTTTAGAGTTATATTTATAATTAATTCTTCTATTTTTTTTATATAATTATGCTTTTGCGAATAAAGATTCAAAGTATGTATATTAAATAAGTATAAACCCCGAAAATTGCTATTACGCTCGTAACATGTCTGAAAAGACACGAGCACAAGATCTTGTTATATTAAATTAAATAATTGACGTCACGATCATGTTAAATACTAAGAGAGGTTACGAAGTCTGTTTTAGTCCTATCGTCGGACCAGGCCGACGGATTTTATTAAAATAACATCTGCGTATACTAGCAATTCACGGGTATTATGTGATACGATATTATTTGAAACTATAAATATTATGGAATCTTTAACATTGTTATTTATTACCAAAATATGTACTTAATGAGAAATTCTCAATAAAATCACTTTATACGTTTTTCCTAAATGATTCTTTTATTTCATTTTCATCACAGCCCACATACGTCCTACTGTTACTCTCGGGCCTTCCACAATAGGAAGGAAATTGACCTTACTATACCATGCTGGTTCACCTGTCTAAGGATGGTTTAGGGTTTTGTTTCGAGTTTTCCCTCTATTGCGCAGATGTTATATGCCATTTTAATGTTTATTTCTCTATCTATAAAGGTAGAGAAGTAAAAATATCCGAGTCACAATTTCTGCATACTATAGATAACATCACCATCTTCATCCCCCTCCACAATGGAAGGGAAATTGGCCTTCTATGCTACTCTGGTCCGACGTCATGGCATATGGTTTTATTTTTGGTGGTTCCGGGAGCATTTCCGCCGACTTGCTACGCGGCTCGTCGGCGCGACGTCCGCCCTGTCGTGGCTCATGCCGAATGTGAACGGACCGAGCGCTACATGTCGACGGCTGTACGCGAGGGTCATCCGGTCGATGTACGGCGCACCAGTGTGGGCGGGTCCCTGACCGTCCGACTCAGGGCTCTTCTGTGGCGACCACAGAGGGCCATGGCGGTCAGGGCCATACGCGGATACCGCACGGTGGCGACGAAGGCGACGTGTCACGGGTGGGTTACGGGGCTGCGCCTCTGTCACCACGGACGGAACCGGGCGACGGGTGCGCTGACCGTAGCCCACACCCAAAAAGAAAAATGGTTTTATTTTGAGTTTTCCTTTTCTTACTTAGGTGTTATCTGTATATTGTATTCCTTAGTCGATTTTACAGCACCCACTTGCAGGATTATAGGTTGGTGAACTCTATATTTTTTTATGCCGTCACCATACGGAAGATATCGACTACATTAAAAATTCCTTGGCAGATATGATGTAATAACTCAAAAGCGTAACTTGCCTCTTAAACAACCATTAGGTTGTTTAAGCGGCAACAGCGGCATGAGTATTCGAATTATCGAATACTCATTATGCCAATGGCCTGCTCAAAAATCTTAATATTGGGCATCGCACGATGAGCAGTAGCAAATTGCTACTACTCTATCGTCGATTTTCTGAGCGGAGTACTATGCCAAAGAAGTCGGCCCATTTACACTTGAACATAGGCTGACGCAAATACTACTCAGTATGGTCATGCGCCAACTGCATCCAACGTCTCCCCGAGTCATCTGAGATATCGTCAGATCATTTGGTGGAAAGTAAATGATGATTAAGGGGTATAACGTTTATGCGAGCGAAGGTGTACTCGAAATAAAATCCTATACCTAACCATCTGACCAACGTGATATATTAAGTTAATTTCCATCCCATTATGGAAGAGGCTCGAGTCCAACAGTAGTACATTGCGAGCTGAAATGATCATGAACAACTATTCTAACCTGCGTGTGGTGACGGAATAAGAATACAATTCACCACTCCCTATCTTGCCCGTGGATGTCGTAAAAGACGACTAAGGGATATAATAAGCATATAACATAGCTGCAAGAGCAGGAAAATTCGAAGCAAGACGCTATTCCAACACGTCTGACCAGCGTGGAATAGTAGTAGGTCAATACCCCTCCCATTATGGAGTATGCCTGAGCTCAACAGTGGGATATAATATATAGGCTGAGATTATAATGATTCTACCCTCTTGGAGGGTGAACATGATCAAACTCACATGTTTATTAATTTTTACAAAAGAGTATGTTTCATTTGAAGACTATACTACTACTAATTACTAGCAACCCGCCCTCGCTGCGCTCGGTTCGGTTCCAGTCGCCTTACTCGCATTATTCCCGTTCCCGTGGGAATACCGAGATAAATTATAGCCTAAGTTACTTCTTATATATACAGCTACCTGGTAGTAAAATATTATCAAAATCGGACCAGCCGTTTTGAAGATTACCTCAAACAAACAGACAAAAAAATTATACTGTATTTTAGGCATAGGTGTCGTATAAATAACCGTGTGAGCATGAAAAAAGTCCAGTATTTTCACATTAGAAACTGATACTTCAGTTTTATTTATTTGTATAGATAAAACTGTTTTCCTATACAAATTATGACTACATTTCACTCTTTTTGGAATTGAATTTCGTCGAACCCATCTTTAGTCTCCAAGTTATAAAAAGAATCTACTGTCAAAACTTCATGTGTTCCTTATAATATTACGATTGTATTACAACTCTGCCTACTACTTTGAGAATAAAGGTGTGAGGCTATAAAAATTAAACATTCATTGGTAGCATGTTTTTTTATAAACGCTCGTGAAGATAACAAATTGTCCTTGGCATTATAGTTAATTACAAACGAACTAATTACAGTGTATTTTATTAATAACAGAACTGTAGATGCAAATCTAAATTTCTATATACCCTAGAAAAGCCCGCAAATTTTATCGCCTGTATTGCTAAATATTTGTTTCTAGTTTTATTTTTACGGTTTTTTTTTTTTGGGGTGGGCTGCGGTCGGCGCGCTCCTCGCACCACTCCGTCCGGGGCGACAGAGAGGCGTAAGCACGCAACACCCGCAACCCACCCGAAAACCACGTCGCCTTCGTCGTTGGGCCGACCACCGGAGCAGGGTTACTTGCTTAGGTAGGGTTGTAAAACCACTGTAAAACCTTAGCTATTGACATTGTAATGAAAAAATGTTGCTTATAAAAGTTGTTCCTTAAAAAACGATCTACAAAAATGGTCTGATATCATTTTTTCGTAGAATGATAAATAAAAAGATATATCGAAAAATATAAATTTATTTCTCGAATTTCTGAACATTTTCGCTTATAACTTTTTATTTATAGTTCTACGATAAAAAATTACTGAAGCAAAGTTGTCGAAAATTTAATTTGCAACAAATAATGTTTACAATTTTTTTTTATCAGATAAATAGTTTAAGAGATATATTGTAAAAACCATTTCAACCCCTATTTTTCAAGATGGCGGCCGTGGGACAAGGGTGGCGATCCCACAAACTTGGTTTTAGCTTTACACTGACTGATGTGTAGGGGGCACATCAATAAATAAAATTGCGTCCTCTAAAAATCGCAACACCAAATGTAACTTTTTAAGGGACTATTTCCCATATTCTTGTATGCAGCAGAGACTTGGACCCTTAGAGAAAGTGAGAGGAAAAAGGCGGACACTCTATAAATGTAAAGCTTCTTTTTGTTTTGGGAGGTTGCGGTCGGCGCACTCCTCGCACCACTCCGTCCGGGGCGACAGAGGGGCGTAAGCACACACACCCGCAACCAACCCGCGATACACGTCGCCTTCGTCGTTGGGCCGACCACCGGGGGTGACTTGACGTCAGTGGTCGGCCTGACGGAATACGCCCTATTTGGGATACCCTCCCATTGACCGAGGTCCCCCCGGCGAGGACGTCGGTCTTTCCTCACGCGGTCGGCCTCTCGACGGGTGACGGACTAATTCCCCGGTCACGTTACCCGCGGCCTCGGCTAAGGTGGCATGAGGTGCAGATAATCGCGCCTACGCCACCCCAGTCGCCGGTGACGCATCGCCTCATCGAGGCTGCGCTTCTCGCGCGCGCGATCCGCCGCCTCCTTCCGCGAGACTACTGCCTCGCAGAAGGCTGCGTCCCCGTTGGCACCGATGATTGCGACGAGTTCACGACGCTGCTCTGCCCAAGCGGCACAGACCTCGAGCGTATGCTGCACCCTGTCCTCATCGCAATCGCAGTGGTGGCAGGACGGTGTACTCTCCCTCCTAACGACCGTGTAGAGGTATTTGGCGAAGCATCCATGCCCCGTCAACACCTGCACCAGTCGGAAGGAGAGCACTCCATGCCGCCGTTTCAACCACTGCATCAGCACCGGCCGAAAGGCCTCCACGGTCCGCACCTCGAACCGAGGCCCCTCCAGCCGGACTGCCCAACGGGCAATGACGTCGGGCGAAACGAAAGAAAGAAAAAGAAAGAAAGAAAAGAAATGCGACGGGCGTCGACGCGCTAGGCGGTGAGCTCCCTCAAAGAGACCACACCGCCCTCCGCTCGCACCCCTGACACCCGCCGAAACAAACCGGCGAACATTTCCGCCTCCAAGTCCCACGGGGGAGTGAGTCCCGGCCAACAGGCACGGTGCCTCTGTCACCAAAAATGTGATGCTGGAGGAAAATGCTCGGCATTTCATGGACCGAATTCAGGACAAATGTTTCCATCCTAAGAGAACTTGGCATTAAACAGTGTTTGTCCTCCGTTGGTTTCTTTGGTCACGTGTCCCGGCGCGACCAAATTTGCATTGAGCATCTGGTAGTACAGGGCCGGGTCGAGGGAACCAGACCACGCGGCAGGTCGCCAAGGTCCCGACTTCACTTGGTCCCGCGGTGGTCGGACCAAGTGAAGTCGGCCATTGGTGGCCTCCTATATCATTGCTTCAAACTGGCATTAACAAGAGATGAATTGAGACACATAATAAAACGGGTCACTTCACAACCCCATTGATAACGACCACAACCGCTCTGTCCAGAGTGTCATGACTAAGAAGAAGTCTATTTCTAACTACCATATACTTTAATTTTAATCAGTATTGATTTATCTATTATAGGTTATCTTGTGCAAAGGCAGAATTAAAAAATAAAATGTGATTTAAAATTTATACAACCCAAGTATAAGAGAAAGAAAACTCGAAATAAAACCTTATACCAACCCGTCTGACCAGCGTGGTATATATATTTTTTTGCCGTTTGTGGATGAGGCTCGCGCCTACCAGTAAAACGTATGAGCTAGGATACGATTAAATATCTCCATGTTTTTTTTGATATTCATAAGGACAATAAAGAGGCAAGTCAATCTCTAATGATTTCTTTGGTAAATCGATTTCGAAATTCGAAAATACATATATAAATAAGTTATCTGTGATTAACATTTAATTGAATAAGTTAATAAACAGACAGTCATCGAGTCTAACCTTTATGATATTATAATAACTAATTGATTTTAATTGTTCATTTTAATATTAATATATCGTGATTACTTTGCAGTTCATATTAAGACTAATATAGTCATTTATTTATAAAAATATACATACATATTTAATAGTAATTTCTAATTGCTATTAGTGTTTAAAGGATAACAGAAATAGTAGTAAAACCCTCGTTTTCATAAAAAATGACGGAAAATTTTCGGGTACTACTCCGCACTTTTTGTTTGCAAAGTACTATAATTGGACTAAAATACTTTTATATCTATCCAGACTTATTATCAAGGTAATGTATATGGGGTCTGTAAGAAAAAATACACATTCTTTTGTTTTAGAGTGCTTTGATTATTATATTTCTTCTTGCTTGCGTCTTGATGCGTGGTCGGTCGAAAAGGCCGAGCATGGTAGTACAAACATGATTTATTGAGATTCGCTCAAAGATAATATTTTATATTTATCCTATTCTAAGGATAGAAACTTCCTTACTGATTGTAACTAAAACTAATTTAAAGATTTTATCGCGTTTGCATTTGATTTTTGATTGCCCGACATTTCGAACACTTTACAGCGTTCGTGGTCCACCTGTGACCATCCAAATCAGTAAGTTTTATTTATAACTAGGAATCCACCCTCGCTCGGACCGCCTGTGACCATCAA
This sequence comes from Lymantria dispar, assembly GCA_032191425.1. Classification (NCBI taxonomy): domain Eukaryota; kingdom Metazoa; phylum Arthropoda; class Insecta; order Lepidoptera; family Erebidae; genus Lymantria; species Lymantria dispar. Next base: position 17,691,774 of record CM063459.1, read on the forward strand.
AATCAGTAAAAGTTTTATTTACAACTAGCAATCCGCCCTCGCTTCTCTTCGGTTTCAGTCGCCTTACCCACGCTGTACCCGTGGGACTACCGGGATAAAATATAGCCTAATTTACTCCTTATATAGATAGCTACCTGGTAGTAAAATATTATCAAAATCCGTCTAGTCGTTTTGAAGCAATTACCCAATACAAACAGACAGACAAAAATTTTATAAACCGGTATTTAGACAAATGTGCAAATAACCGTATCAGCATGAAAAAATGTCATTATTTTGACATTAGAAACAGACACTTCAATTTTATTTATTTGTATAGATAGGATAGGATTCTTGTTGGATGGTTTGATGTAATATGGTTTTGAGTTTTCATTTCTTAAGATTTTAGACGTCTCACATCTCTAAGACGTCTTTTACGATATCCACGCTGAAAGGAAGATTAGTTACTGTATTCTTACTTATTTACGGAAATGTTATGAACAGTTTATTGCTACCGACAATAAATAATACTTGATAAATAAAACACAACTAAATAATCCTTATATTTTCCTTATAGATTGTTCTGGGCATTAAATTTATTTTTTGCGTCGACATTCTCATGCATGATTACGTGGCTGTTATACTGTCGATTTCTTGAAATGCCAACACGAATCACCATTGAGAATCAGTTTGAATCGGTCTATAATCTACCCTACCCAACCATCACACTGTGCTCACCTAATCAAATGACGGTGTCTTCAATGGAACACTTCAAAAAGACCCTTGCGTAAGTTATAAAATATATATAAGCTGACGCTGACGCTCAATCTAGTGAAATACATAGTATACCATTCGTTACACGTATGTCTTCACGTTTGTCTGTGTGGTGACGGAATAAGAATACAATTCACTACTCCCTATCTTGCTCATGGATGTCGTAAAAGACGACTAACAGGTATAATATTCATATGTCATCTATGCAAAAGAAAAAAAACTCGAAACAAAACCCTATACCAACCTGTCTGACCAGCATGGCATAGTAAGGTCAATTGCCCTTCTATTATGGAGGAGGCTCGAGCCCAGCAGTGGGACGTATATGAGCTGAAGTGATGAAATGAAATGATGACGATGTCTTCACAGTTACATCCTCATAAAAATACACTTCCCAATATCCAATTATCATCCTTCTTTCGTGCTTTTGCTGACCCCGAACCATGTGACCATCGTCATATATGGTTTGGGGTAAGTATGGGATAATTCACAAGTAGCACCCAAAAAATCATATGATATGGTTTTTCATACGTCATATCTGTTACCTGCCTTAAAAATCATATGATGCTACTTCTCTGTTACCCACCTTGCCTACGTCACACAGCACAGCTTAATCGCATATCATTGTTGTCAACAAGAGTGAATGGGACAAGTAATAATATTTATTTAGTCGTGTTAGAAAGAGCAAAATGTAATTTTCTGATTCGTCGCTATACGGTCGCACTTGTATCATAATTTCAATTTGAACTTCGACTATGATTAAACAAGAATTTTAAAATTGAACTTTAAGTTTAGTGCTTTAAAGTATTAATTGTTTTGCAACGATTTGTAGCAAATCACAAAAATCATTTGTTTGTTTATAAAATGAATGAAATGAAATTTTACTCGTCGTGTGATATTATTTAAGGGCGATACGTGTTTATTATAATTTTGCTTTCAGTTGGTTTCCAAGTTAATTAGTGCAAATAAATATAGATTAGTGTTTAATGTTTTGTGTATTATAAACATGATTCTCATCTTTACGCGACTATTACACATTTGAAATAAAACTATTTTTTTATCAAAATTACCGTAATTTTATATGTTTTTAACGATTCAAACACTACAGTGTCCGTGGTCACGGGATGACCAAGGTATCTTTTATCATACAAGTTATCGTCATTAGTTATTCATCATCATCATCATCTTGCTCTTATCCCAATTACTTGGGGTCGACGCAATATGTCATCTGTTTTGACATATTGCAAAAAAATTCGGCAATGACTTTTATGACCGGCCGCCAGCCTGACGTCAACCCTCCTTGGGAATGTAATCGTTGACCCAAATGGTACCAGATGGAGTTGGTCCGGGTCAATCTAGGGCTCTTAGTCGTCTTTTACGACACCCACGAGCAAAGCAAGGGTTGGTAGTATTCGAAGCCGCTACTACACAGCACGTCATTAGTTATTATTATACATTAAATTTTATGGTAATTATTATATAACGTCAATTTAATTTCATCATTATCATTACAGCACATCTGCGTCCCACCATCTAAACATTAAATTGCAAAAAGAAAAAATGAGTGCATCTATTGAGATCATGAAAGAATCCCAGATAAAACTGTATCAAAATGTATATTGTGTTAAAAGAATTATTCGTATAACTTAACTTCCATTAATAATTAAAAAAAAAACATTTGAACTACAAATATTTAAGTGCGTACCAAAATTATTCCAATTCACAACAAAAACAAACTCGAGTGGCTGTTACGCTTGAAAGTTATCCAGCTTCTGTTATCGCACAGGCGGGATCATCAAGCTCGGCTAAACCAATTGAAATTCCAACAAAAACTCAAATTGTCTCGCTAGAAAATATGCCGCAACATAAACATTAACAGGCAATAACTTCATACGTGCCACGTAAAATAGACGACAAACGAAAAAATATATTGAAAAAGTTACTCCAGATGATTATCAAACATTTTCTTCAAAGTTGTATATAAAATCAATAAACTCTTAAAAAATGCCTGTGTTAAAATTTAACTTAGTATAAAATATTTTCTTCTCTATATAAATGTGTACTTTAACCATAGTTATTTTTGCGATCTCACTTTTATATTGTCAGTCCCAAGTCTGTATCAAGTATGAGAGAAAATTCATTGATAAAATTTTGCTTAGCAGCTAAATCAAGTCTATGCTCTAATTATACTTTTTTAGTTTTCTTTAAGGATAGCGACCGAATTAATTATTTTTAAAATTGAACTTATATTATATTTATTTTTATGTTATATTTTTTCTGTCAGCTTCGAGATACATTATTGATTCACGTAATTGAAATTATCGAACACAAAGTCAGTCGGTTATCGCCAATTTTAGTAAAATACTTAAAATAGTGGCCACACTACTAAAAGTTTTCACAGACTTTATGAGACAATCTAAAAACTGACGTATGAATTCATGTTTTAATTTTAATAAATAAAGATTTCGTTTAACTTGTTTTTTTTTGTAATTATTCTTTAACTGCAATGCCATTGAAATTAATAAATAACACTCAAATTAGCATCACTTTATAAAATTAAATCAAAAAATCAAGTTGTATGTTCCCAACAAAAAGCTAATGATTTAATTGATATTGTAGCGCCACGAATCATAAATCATTCTGCATTTCTAATAGCAAGCGTGTAGTAATATGACTTTAGAGCATTGCTAAAAAAATCATTGGAAGTGAAATTTCGCATGTGAAATCATTGAGAAAACAAAAAATAATTTCATCAAATGAAAATGAAATAAAATTAGCAATCATTTCCATGTCTAGTTCGGGGTCAGCAGAAGCACGAAGCACGTCAATGTCCTCTACTCATTCGACACCCTCTATTTACACCCGTTTTGTTTGCTTTTTAACCATTCAAATGTGATGAACCACAGCTACAAATATTGTCAGATCATAGGTACTTTGAGTTACCAGCTTCCGATGGTCGTTAACATACATAAGAATAAATAAATGAAATATTTTTTTAACTATGAGCCGCAGTATATAAATTCGCGGCAAAATTTTTGTTAATCATCCTAGCTCACTGAGGTCCACTGTTGAGTGTAAGCCTCTCCAAGGGAGAATAATTATATGGGCACGTCGGACAGCAACAAGTGCAAGTATCTGCGCTCTATGCCGCCCTAGCCAAGTCGCTGGCGGATGGACTGGCAATTAATCCGGCACAGGCGGAGGAACCGATGACGTGAGGGCGACACGCGACAAGGGAGGCGGACCCGAAAAGATTACCGAGTTGGGCACCGAGAATCGGTACCTGTGGTAGTCAGGTCCCATCGCGATAGAGAGGGAACACGGTAGGTTATGAGGCTGCTCGCCGCCGATCCAACTTGCTAGCCACTCCAGTTCATAGCCCGCTACAAAAAAAGGGTTGAATAATGCCATAATCTCCAAGCTTGACTGGCGGATTGGATTGATCACATTTGGTGTTATAAGTTTACCAGGCAAGTGCTACTAGTTGCTCGTCTGGTGATCTGTCTAGCGGTTTTTACAATTATCTCAGAAATTGGGATGGTACAATGTAATCACACATCGTAACCGCGACCATACACGGCCAGTCAGCAAAGCCAGAAGAACTGCTTTTGAAAGTAAAACCAAATTTAATGAATTTCTCAATTTCAGAAACGGTAATATAACTATCAAAATAGAAGAAGCACTGCCTTTACTGATGAGCTATTACGAACTTAGCGCAGAAGCGATATTGGATGACCTGGTACAATTGGAGAATATCTTGGACATCAATCAATATTCTGTAAGTAAACAAAATACTGTTGGTTAGAGCAACAATTATTAGTCTAATGATAACACCAATATTATTGAAATTAAATCTTCATTCGGACTATTAACACACAGTGCCGTAGATAAGTTTTTTTTTTGTGTCGGCTATGGTCCGGGCATACTCAGATTAAATTCATTCAGAAAATCAGAGTAGAGCTGTGTAATCAATGAATTTCAGTGTCCTTACTGTCAGCTAGCCGTAAAATCTGCTTCAATCAGTTAAATTATAGCATCTTATGTGAAAATATTAATACAGCGGTAATATTATTTATTTATTTATTTTTGGAAGACCAACAGCACAACAATAATATTAAAATACTTGATATACATTAGAACGCTAATTACAGGTCTCCGCTAATATGATACATTTTAAACAAAAAGACTGTAGACACTATAAATAGATAATCTAATTATGTAGGTTACATACAAACATAGTTCTTAAAAAATTCCTGGCTTTTTTTTTTGTCGGTGGGCTGCGGTCGGCGCGCCTCCGCACCACTCCGTCCGGGGCAACAGAGGGGCTTAAGCACGCAACTCCCGCAACCCACCCGAAAACCATGTCGCCTTCGTCGTTGGGCCGACCACCGGAGCAGGGCTACTTGACATCAGAGGTCGGCCCGACGGAATACCCCCTATTGGGGTACCCTCCCATTGACCGACGTCCCCTCCTCGGGGAGGACGTCGGTCTTTCCTCACGCAGTCGGCCTCTCAGCGGGTGACGGACTAATCCCCAGTCACGTCACCCGCGGCCTCGGCTAGGGCGGCATGAGGCGCAGATAGTTGCGCCTACGTCGCCCCAGTCGTCAGCGGCGGATCTCCTCATCGAGGCTGCGCTCCTCGCGCAGGCGATCCGCCGCCTCCTTCCGCGAGATCACTGTCTCGCAGAAGGCTGCGACCGCGTCCCAATTCCCGACGCTGTCGACCATCGCCCTAGCGATAGCCGGCAGCGTCAGGTCCGTACCAATGATTGCGACGAGTTCACAGCGCTGCACTGCCCAAGCCGCGCAGGCCTCGAGCGTATGGCGCGCCGTGTCCTCGTCGCAATCGCAGTGGTGGCAGGACGGTATACTCTCCCTCTTAACGACCCTGTGCAGGTATTTGGCGAAGCACCCATGCCCCGTCAAAACCTGCACCAGTCTGAAGGAGAGCACCCCGTGCCGCCTTTCCAACCACTGCATCAGCACCGGCCGAAAGGCCTCCACGGTTCGCACCCCGAACCGAGGCCTGTCTAGCCGGACTGCCCAACGGGCAATGACGTCTCGGCGGGCGTCGACGCGCCAGGCGGTGAGATCCCTTAACGGGACCACACCGCCCCCCGCTCGCACCCCCGTCACCCGCCGATATAGTCCGGCGAGCATCTCCGCCTGCAGGTCCCACGGGGTAGTCCCGGCCAATAGGCACGCTGCCTCCGTCACCACCGTGCGGTATCCGCGGAAAAAAAAAAAAAAAAATTCCTGGCTTAGCAATCTTCTCACTGTTACTTCGCTTGTGTTAAATACGTCAACGTCGTGCACTTTGCATTTTGCGTTAAGTATCCTTCCTGCTCGCCACAAAAAACTATTTTGTCTGTAATTAGTAGGTACTACGGTTAAACTTAATGGAGTATGATGCCGTGTTGATTTGACTGCAGTATTAAAATTTATTTTAGAGAGAAGCTCGGGGCTTTCAATATTGTTATGGATGATTTCTAAAATATAAGTAACATCTGAGATTTCGCGTCTATTAGACAGTGGAAGAATGTGAAATTTACCACATTTTTTTTTTTTTTTTTTTGTGGGTGGGCCGCGGTCGGCGCGCCTCCGCACCACTCCGTCCGGGGCTTGAGCACGCAACTCCCGCGACCCACCCGAAAACCACGTCGCCTTCGTCGTTGGGCCGACCACTGGAGCAGCGTTAACTTGTCGTCAGTGGTCGGCCCGACGGAATACCCCCTATTGGGGTACCCTCCCATCGACCGACGTCCCCCCCTCGGGGAGGACGTCGGAAATTTACCACATAGTTGTAAGTATTCGGCAGATCTAAATGTTATATTAGCGCGGTAGCATAAATCTACACTATAATATTATAAAGAGGAAAGATTTGTATTTTTGTATGTAACGATAAACTCAAAAAGTACTGGACCGATTTTAGAAATTCTTTCACCATTGGAAAGCTATAATATCAGGGAGTAACATAGGCTATATTTTATCCCGGTATTCCCACGGGAATGGGAACTACGCGCGTAAGGCGACTGAATCCGAAGCGAAGCGAGGGCGGATTGCTAGTATTTAATAAACCGCTTTTGAATACTTTCAATCCTGGTAATGTATTTATCATATCTAGGATTCCATATTTGTGAACCGTATTCCAGTATGCTCCTGACAAACGTACAATAAAGTATTTTAAGAGTTTTGATTGTTGATATATAATCACATATTTATTTAAATAGGTAATGATTGCGTGTAATAAATTAAGGTTAATTCGTAGACCATTTAACAGATCGTTTCGAAGCTCATGATTGGATTGCATATAAGAAGCTGGTGTCCGAGGTGACAGGCGGGGTCCGTCATCTTGACATTGGTTCCCCGTGGGGGTTCACCTTTCAGACAACTCGCGTTGTACATAAGGCTAACGAGTGTACTAAGTCGAAGTCGCTGTTTTACGCAATTCCCATTACATTCAAAGATACTATTAAATGGAAATATCGCATTCAGATATTGGGCATAATATATTCAATACTTACAATTCCATTCCTTGATTATTGTATTTTAATTTTGTTTTTTTTTTCTTCAGATCGCGGAGGTAATGGGCAGGATGCCGCAGAGTTGCGATAGATTTTTGAAGAGTTGCGTTTTAGATGGTCAACATTATGAATGTAAAGAACTTTTTCAACCAATCATTACCAGTTACGGTTACTGCTGTGCCTTTAACAGTCAATATTATTTTAACGGCAAAAGGTACATTTTAATTCTATTTAGTTTCCTATTTAAAAAAGCAATCTGTAGTTACAGCTTATGTAAAATAGATTTGCGCAGATGATTAAAGTCGTTATAGTATAGAAATATTTGACATTATGACGACAGATAAAATTTAAAATATTAAAAAAAAGTAGTTAATTAAGCTGATATCAGCTTCAGACTATTGGTATCGAGTCCTTGATGTCCATAGAAAATTGATTAAACAGAAAAAGTTCCCATTGGATTGATAAATGAGTGGAATTTTTTTATGGTTGGCCACGCTGTTGTTAGGTTTTTGTCTGCAGGCATAATTGGTCCGGCTCGACCAGGATCCTATCACACTCGCAGGGAACCAACGTCTGACAGTAGCAATTTGCTACTACGGTTTGTATTATGAGTTAGAAGGCCGACAACATCCAACTGCCTTCCTTGCCCTCCAATCCTACACCTTTGTCTGTACGGCAGGTAGCGACTTATCTCTACTCCTGGTATTCCTGAAGTCTATAAGCAGTAATTACCACTTACTAAAAAATAGGCTGCTTGCTAGGCAACACAAATGACTAATTTACAAAAAATCTAACTTTTTTCAGCGTTCAAGTTAACAGGAAATTTAAAAACCGTACAGTGAAAGCCACAGGATTACGTTCTGCATTGTCTCTTGTAACAGATTACGAACCTGAAGACGCCATGCCTGATAGTTTGGTTAATGCTGGAGCTATACGCGTAAAATTCTTTAAAAATTGTTTTTAGTTAAGATCTTCTTAGCTTATTTACGTTTCACCGCTAGTCTGCCATTTTGATAAACAAAAGACTAGCGTCTTAGACCAATTTGCCTAGCGGCAGACGTGATAAACAACTCCTACAATGTTTTTTTGCACTTCTTACCTGTTTCCCTACCCGAAGATAATGTGTTTATTAGAAATCATAATATTAACTATGATTTTCGTATATTTATTAATTTTCAAACAATTACTAGTAGCTAAAATATGAGACTGTTGTTTAAATTCAAAATCCACTTCGTAAATCCGCACCTTTCTCGTTATTAGTCAAGCAACGTCCACTGTTGGGTATAAACCGAGATAAATAGTGTTGTAAGTTTACCTTGTCCGTGTAGTGACGGAGTTAGAATATAATTCACCACCCCTCTCTAGCCCGTAGGTGTCGTAAAAGACGACTAAGGAATCACAATATGTAGATAACTTCTAGGGAAAGAAAACTCACAAGCTCAGCAAGGGAAGGCAAACTCGAAACAAAACCCTACAAGTCTCATCAGCGTGGTATAGCAGATCAATTTCCCTTCCATCGCGGAGGAGGCTCAGGCCCAGCGGTGGGACGTATATGGGCTGTGATGATAAGTTTTCCAGGTGAGTGCAGCTGTCGTTCTTATGTCTTTTAGGCGGTTTTTACAACTCCTGCAGGTAAGTTGATGATTTATTGTGTCACCATACGGGTGAATACTTGAATAGTAGAACTAAATAACAGTTCTTTGTTCATCCAGATTATGTTAACTGACTGGACGGAGTACCCCGTGAACTATGAAACATTCCTTGTTGATACAAATGGCGAAGCCTTCTTATATTTACGAGCAACTTACACTTACTGTTCTGACAGTGTCAAAGCGTTACCGTTTTTGAGGTACGTAATTTTATATATTATATAAATAATAAATTTTAAATAATATATATTGAACTTTTATATATAGACAAATTGGTATAGGGTTATGGGATTCTATAACCCTATACCAATTCGTCTAACCAGCATGGTATAGTAAGGTCAATGTCCCTCCTATTGTGGAGGAGGCTCGAACCTAACAGTAGGACGTATATATACGATATATATATATATATATATATATATATATATATATATATATATATATATATATATCGCACTATTCCTGGAAGAAAGAAGATGGAGCTTGAAAAAATGTCCTAGATTTTTAATTATGAGTTTTAGAAATATGTTTCAAAGAGAAAATCGTAGGTCACAGTTGTTGATATTTGCAGGAGTAAGTATAATTATTGCTTTTTCGCCATGTATTTTCAAATATATGAACTTCTTTAAATCTACTTACGGCTTTATTCTCTCTTTAATTACATTGTAATCTAGCGTTGTAAGTATAATCACGTTGTTCTTTAACGGCAAATAAAACAAATGAAAAGTATTTTTTTTTGTGGGTGGGTTGCGGTCGGCGCGCCTCCGCACCACTCCGTCCGGGGCGACAGTGGGGCTTAAGCACGCAACTCCCGCGACCCACCCAAAAACCACGTCGCCTTCGTCGTTGGGCCGACCACTGGAGCAGCGTTAACTTGTCGTCAGTGGTCGGCCCGACGGAATACCCCCTATTGGGGTAACCTCCCATCGACCGACGTCCCCCCCTCGGGGAGGACGTCGGTCTTTCCTCACGCGGTCGGCCTCTCGGCGGGTGACGGATTAATCCCCGGTCACGTCACCCGCGGCCTCGGCTAGGGCGGCATGAGGCGTAGATAGTTGCGCCTACGCCGCCCCAGTCGCCGGCGGAAATGAAAAGTATGTAACAATAATTACACATAAACTGTCACCTAAAAGTTTCGTAGAAGAAATAAGTAATTAGAATTACACATAATTCCTAGATTGTACAATGCTGGAACAAGTATTTAAGTAAGTATACTTGCGTTATAAATTTTCTTGTAAATCTTCCTTTAAAATTTACGTAAACATAATTATGACTTTATGAATAGGATAAAATTGTAAAGCGTACCTATAAATGTAAATATGCATACCTATATTTTATACTAGAATTTTATGTTTTCTAAGATCGCAAAATTATAGTATTTTTGCATTTATTCCTTTAGTTTTGTCGATAGCGTCACGAGATTTTGACAGAAGGTGTAAACCATGATGCTCGCTTTATTCACGCAAATATCTGGTTGACCGAGCTTCGCTCGGCATATTTTTATCGAATTTATTTAGATATATATTACTAAAAAATAAAAAATAAATAATGAAAAATGTATAAAAAATATATAAAAAATTACAAAAAGAAAATAATAATAACACCGAGATTCGAACCGACGCTGTTTGATTGCAAAAATACCAAAGTTAAAACCTGTCACCTTCCCATCTGAGCTATCGTAACTCGTGACGTTGCCATCGCAATTTGAATTCATATTCTTTTAAAATTTAATTTCATTGTTTATTTTGCTAAAAACACGGACAAATCAACATTTTCTATAAATAAAACCTAGCTAGATCGATTTTTGGACCCGAATCCTCTAGTATGCCAAGTTTCAACAAAATTGTTGGAGCCGTTTCCGAGATCCTGAATATATATATATATATATATATATATATATATATATATATATATATATATATATATATATATATATATAGGTATATATATATATAGGTATATATATATACAAGAATTGCTCGTTTAAAGATATAAGATTTCACGCAATAAAACATTTTGGGCGCAAGTGTATTTACGTCTTTTTTACAGGAATAGTGCGATATGGTCAAGTGCATGTCAAAATAATATTAAACATCATTTTTCAGCCGTAAATGCTATTTCCAAGATGAAACTCGTCTAGATATCTTCAAGCTATATCGCAATTCCGACTGTGAACTTATGTGCTACATGCTAGCTGTGTTTAGAACCTGCAATTGTTGGATATTCTACATGCCACACGTGAGAGGTGATAGTATTTGTAAGCCTACTAAAATGGACTGTATTGTTGGCGTTAAAAGTAAGTTCATTTAGCTTTGTCTAAATCAAATACACAATTCATAGTTAACTGCGGGTCATTTACTGTACAGATTGCACAGATGGTGAAAGGTGTCGAGTTATCTTACCAGGGGACATGGGTTCGATTCCCATGCAAGTCAATGTGATGCATAAATTGCAGTTTTTAATCTAGGGTGTAATATGGGCTAAAGGCTGCGGGTGACCGGACCGTGAATTTAGTCCCGCACCCGCGGAGAGACCTCGCGATGGTGATCAGCGCCCCGGGAAGGAGACGTCGATGGGAGAGGGTACCGCCCCTCTGTCGCCCTGGAAAGAGCCGGACGGCAGGTGCTCTGACCCTAGCCCACCCCAAAAAAAAGGGTGTAATATAGGCTATTATTTGGTTATTTGTAAAGTGCGCCACAATATAGATATTAATGCTTAGGATATTGTCTTTTTTGTAAAAATAAACTGTTCTGTAATAGTCTCTCAAATACGTGTGGTGACGGAGTAGGAATATTATCAACCCGTCTAACCAACATTGTATAATAGGTCAATTTCTCCCTCCAGCTTACCCTTTCGGGTATGTCCCCGTCGAAACTCCGGTAACGACAACTGTGTTACCGAGACGTCGCCCTCACGCGGTCGGCCTCTCTACGTGTGCCGGATTCCCCGGTTTATTCTCACGGCTAACACATTTTGTTTATCCATACTAATATTATAAATGCGAAAGTAAGGATATTTGTTTGTTTGTTTGTTTGTTTGTAACGCTTTCACGCTTAAACCACCGAACCGATTTCAAAAATTCTTTCACCAATGGAAAGCTATAATATCAGGGAGTAACATAGGCTATATTTTATCCCGGTATTCCCACAGGAACGGGAACTACGCCGCGGGTAAAGCGACTGAAACCGAAGCGAAGCGAGGGCGGGTTGCTAGTATTTTATATATTTCGAGAAACTTATGATTAAAATTATTAATTGTCGCTTACTTTAACGGTGTTGGATAACATTGTAAGACAAATATCTTAGAGTCCTAAATAAAATTTTCGTAGAATGCTTCCTAAACAGAACTGTTGACATAATTCTAACATTTATGCAAATTCTTAGAACATGTAGTTTTATTGCCATATTTTTAAACTTACTATAAAAATACTGACCTAGAAATAAGCTAAATGATTGTTAAATATTATCAAATAAGTTACCACATACGTTTTAGAAAATATGACTAACTGGTTGAAGATTGAACAATGCTACTGCCCAAGAGATTGTGAATCTCGGAAATACGCTGCCGACATGACCCTTGGCAACTTCGATGCTATTCCTTACATAGTTGAATCGCAAAATCAATTGTTGGTATTTTATTTAAAAGTTTATTATCATATTTTGTCTCAAAAGTACGCCTTTATATTGTAGTTAAGCAATAGATTCCGCGTAGTAACGGAGTAAGAATACAATTCACCAGCCCCTTTCTTGCACGTGGATGTCGTAAAAGACGACTAAGGGATTACAATATGCATTTAACTGGAGGAGGCTCGTGCCCAACAGTGGGGCGTATAGGAGCGGTGATGTTTTGATGATGAAAACGATAGTGGAAATGATTTCAGCTCATGTATACCCCACTATTGAGCACGAGACCGCTTCTCAATTTTTAATATTTTATATTATATATTTCTCTAGTTTCTACTAATTTTCCGTGTGGTGACGGAGTAAAAATACAATTCATCACTCGCTATCTTGCTCGTGGTGTCGTAAAAGACGACTATGGGATATAATATGCACATAACATCTGTGCGAGAGAAAGAAAACTTGAATTGAAACCCTATACCAACATGACCGACCAGCATGGTATAGTAGGTCAAATTCCCTCCCATTGTGAAGGAGGCCCGAGCCCAACAGTGGGACGTATATGGGCTGCGATGATGATGATGATTTCTCTAGCGCTTAGGTTCATCCCAAGCACTTTTTTTTTGTTGTGGGCCACGGACAGTGCACCCGCCGCCCGGCTCCGTCTGGGGCGACAGAGGAGAGCGGCGCGTGGCCTCGTAACCCAGCCGTGGCACGTCGCCTTCGTCGTTGGGCCGACCACCGATGCATCCCAAGCACAAGAGAAAGATCAAGTCAAAAAAAATAAACGATAATTTTACGTGATAACGTCATAGGAAAACATTGATGAAAAATTGCATACTTTTATGAATTACTATGAATTATTATCACTGAATTTTCATTATTTTGTATAATGCAAAAGAGTTAATTGAGAATTTTTTTTTTTCGATAAACTAACATTTATTTGCAATTTTTAATTCAAATATTTTATACTTAAATTAGACATGCGAGGTAGACCCCGTGTGGTAGACCACACAAGCGTCTATCGCTTGTTCTGTACACTCGGCTTAGGCGGAACGTGACAAGTCATAATTTTCGTGCGTGCAGTCGGCGTTCATCGTTTTATAAGGCGTTATCACAATAAAACTTAAGTACTATATATAAAATGGTCATACGTTCCGTTTCGAACAGGACACTCCCGTTTTTAAGTAGTCTGTTCCGTTGTTCCGAACTGTACAACAATGTCCCGTTTTACAAACAGAGCCTAATTGATCATTTATTATACTGACAGGAACGTTTTTTTTTTGTTTTCAATCCATAGGTGATTGTCGACTCTTTACGTGTTCTTGTCTTGTCTTTTTTATCTTTTAATTTCACAAGTTTACTTATTTTTGCAAGTGTCTCATTTTGATCAATCAATTCTTCAAGCGCTCCGTTTTGAGTTAAAAAAATAAGGTCACTTCAACTATATAACACAGATTGATAATCTAACGCCTAAGACTACCGATAGTTTGCAGCATACTATTTAATTAATGAAAATTTATGTATCTATTTTATTTTAAGAACTTATTTACTTAAGTACACAGGTTAACTTTTATATCTTGTTGCTATTTACAGCTTAGGTATGAAATTCAATGTAAGCACCTCGATTTTGAAATTCTTGTTTTCAAAGCCTATTTATGTGAAGCAGAAGCAAGAGACTGTGATTTCGATAATGACTTTGGCATGTAAGTAGTCTGACCACAATACAACCTACATTACATGAGATAAGATTAAATAAAATACGAGTTAACGAACTTATCTACTAAGAATTTCAAACGAAAATATTTATTATCATTCAGGCTATTGCTGTCCATTGATTGACGTAAGTCTCCCACGTGTTTCGCCACATTGTACGGTTCTGTATCGCCTACATCGTTAGATTGGATAGAAACGTTGGATGCAAGTGGCACAGGAGAGTTCCAGAGGCATTTTCGTGGGGAGGCCTATGTACAGCAGTGGACGTCTGTAGGCTGATGGATGGATGGATTATTGAAAATGAGCGGTAAACAACAAATGAAATTCGATCACAGTATGACAGAACTGATGATGTTTTATATTGTATATATTTTATATCCTTTCTTAAGTATATAATTTCGTGTGGTGACGGAGTAAAAATACAATTCACCACCACGTCTTGCTCGTGGGTGTCGTTAAGACGACTGAGGGTTGGCGCTCACTGACGGCGTGGCGCAGCATGGCACGGCAGGTTGTGCTGCAGCATATCTGGTCGGAGTCCCTCACCGTCCGCAACAGAGCCCTTTTGCGACGACCGCAGACGGCTATGGCGGTGAGGGCCTTTAGGGGCTACCGTAGTGTCTTGGACTGCGGCGACACTGCTGGCAGGCGACCCGCCTTGGCCACTGGTGGCGGAGGCGTTGGCGGAAGTGTACCGGTTCCGCGCAACAGCACGAGCCAACGGGGAGCAAGTGTCCATAAGGGGACTGGGCAGAGCCCAGGAAGTGGCCCGCAGGGAAGTAATCCGGCGGTGGAGGGAAGACCTGGAGTCCCCCGTAACAGGGCGGGGGACTATGGAGGCGGTCGCGCCACATCTCCACCGCTGGCTTAGAAAAAGGCACGGCAGCCTTACATTTAGGATGGTGCAGGTGCTTACCGGACATGGGGTCTTCGGTAAGTACCTGCACAAAATTGGAAGCGAAGAGGCCCCAGGATGTCATGAGTGTGGCGCGGCAATTGACGATGCGCGCCATACACTGGGAGTATGCCCCGCCTGGAGGCCTCAGCGCCACGTCCTGTCAACGGACATGGGAACAACAGACCTGTCGTTGCCGACCATGCATCTCCAAGATGCTCGGCAGCGACAGCTGTTGGTCGTCGATGGCCTCCTTCTGTGAGGCTGTCTTGACAAGGAATGAGGCCGCGGAGTGGGCACGCGAGGCGCTTGCGTCCGCTGACTCGCTCCGCCGGCGACGACCAGGGAGGAGGAGACGCCGCTATGCGCTCCTCCACCCACCGCTCTGAATGATGACAGGACGTGGCCAGACGGCCAAGCGTTGGGGTGTCGGGGATAGAATGTTATCAGACGATCTCTCCAGCACCCCGTAAAAGCGCGGAAGAGGCCGCTGTGGTTTTAGTGGGTATTTCGGTCACTTTTGTGGCCGGCAAGTCCCACACACACTGCCCTGTCTGTAACCGGCGGGGGAATAGTGCGCAAATGCATTTCCACAGAGTGAAAAAAAAAAATGGTTTTCTGCAGCATCACGCGGCGTTCCGTGGCTTGTAGTATCCCGTGGCATCCTGCTGACAGCCCCCAGCCACTCTTTTTTTTTTTTTGGTGTGGGCTGCGGTCGGCGCGGTCCTCGCACCACTCCTTCCGGGGCGACAGAGGGGCGTAAGCACGCACACCAGCAACTCACTCGAACACCACGTCGCCTTCGTCGTTGGGCCGACCACCGGAGCAGGGTTACTTGTCATCAGTGGTCGGCCCGACGTAATACCCCCTATTTGGGGGTACCCTCTCATCGACCGACGTCCGCGGCACGTCACGTTATTTGCGGCATCGTGGTGTCGAAATAAAGTAACATGAATTCTAAACTCATTGAAATAAGATTCAAAATAACTTGATTAGTAATAAAATCCTTTACCATGACATGCCGTGCCAGGAGTGAGCGCCGGCCCTTACGGATAATTTATGAATATAAGAACTATATTAGCGAAGGAAAACTCGAAATAAAATCCTATACCAACCCGCCTGGCCAGCGTGGTACAGTAGGTCAAATTCTCTCCTATCGTGGAGGCTCAAGCCTAGCAGTGGGACGTATATATGCTGTGAAGTTGATACGTATACTTATATATATACCATTTTCACAAGTCAATAATTCATTATTAAGCCTTTAAATGTTTTAAATTACAGCAAATCTTGGCGGAGTATTTGGCTTATTTCTGGGTTGTAGCAGCATCAGCGTTCTCGAGATACTGTTTCATATCTATCTTGGTGTCAGAAATTACATAAAAGACAAGTTTGATGAACCAAATCGTAATACCATGTCATTATCGATAAATAGAAACATACCATCTGTCATTATCGATAAATAGAGAGCACAGCTAAGTTTTATTATAGACTTTTGGCGAGAATAACACAATATCATGTAGCGACTGAAAACTTTATTCAATATTAGCAACCCGCCCTCGCTTCGCTTCGATTTTAGTCGCCTTACCCGCATAATTCCTGTTCCCGTGGGCATACCGGGATAAAATATAGCCTAAACTACTCCTTATATAGACAGCTACCTGGTAGTAAAATATTATCAAAATCGTTCCAGCCGTTTTGAAGATTACCTCAAACAGACAAACAAAAACTGTTGAAACTGTATTTTGGGCATAGGTATCGTGCAAGTAACCGTATAAGCATGAAAAAAGCCCAGTATTTTGACATTACAAACAGACACTTTAATTTTATTTATTTGTATAGATAATGTAGATAAAATTGCGCGCGTTTTCACATTCTGCCAAAATTCTCAGAAGAAGCACGATTTGGTTGTCAGCACCAAATCAATGGTAATAATGATTGACTAAAATAATAATAAGACAAGACGTGAATAATCAATATTATAACTCGACATTGCCACCAATAGCTCATATTATTGTAGTTTATTGACATTAAACAAGAAGTTTTAATATAACGATAAATTAAACCACAACGTTAAAGTTACATTGAAATAAGTACATGCATTTTACTACTGTTTAGATCTTCGGCGGCAACATCGTGAGCAATGGCGTAACTACAGCGTGGCAAATTGGCAAAATGCCACGGGCACCCAGCCGAAACGGGCCCCCGATCAGAGGAGAATCCCAAATCTTATACTATTATTGTTGGTTCAGCTTCCTTATATATTTGGGGAGGCCGATGAATTTGCCTGGGGCCTCGAACGGTATAGTTACGCCACTGATCATGAGACTACAGCCAATATCCATTTCTAATCAATTCAAATTATTTTTTATTTGCTTATACTATTTACCATAGGTTTTCCAAAATATTAATTCAGGTAACATTATGAATTACAAAAACGATTGTATTTATATTATTGTATTCGTATTATTGAAAAATCATGTGAATTGTATTTATAATACCAAATGTGACGTCATTATACGAATACGTCATCATAAATATTTTCTTAATATTACATGGAGAGGGTATAATATTGTTAATAAAAAACAAAACTCGGGTGTATGTAAACAAATTTATATTTTCTGATTTACATATATATATTTTACTACATTTGCGTATAAACTTCAATAATTTATATCAAATATATTGCTTGGCTTTATGAAAAAATACAAAAGTATTCTACGATTGCTTTAAGAAAAAATCTTCTAGAAAAATTACATCTCTATAACCCTAGATGTTCATATTATGCATATTTTATAATATTTCAAATGAGTAATACGTTTATAGCAAAAATTGTCGCTTAAATAAAAACCATAATGTAATGTTGAGTACTATTGCACTATACATCACTAACGGTCCACAATAATTAATCGTTTAACTAAATAAATATTCTCCGCTATCCGCGACGCGTAGACAATAATACTTTAATGGGAATAGCTTAACTAAACCTAAAAATAACGACATAAACTCAATATTTGGCTTAAATTTTAATTATAACTACGATAAAGCACATGAAGTAATAATTTGGTCTAAGTTATGCATTATAATATTTAATTTAAATCATTAAGTGCCCTTAACATCTAATTATTGCCTTAAACTAAATTATATTTTTTTAATCCAGTGGTCTTGACCGTTAAAACATTTCTACCGAACTCATGCCACAGATTATAAACGGGATTTAATTAAATAAATGAATTAGCATTAAATATTATAATTTGAACAATTGTAAGTAATAATTGGTTAATTATTGTGATAATTTATATCATATAATTAATTAATGTCATAATAAAAAGCCAGAATAATGTTTTGCATACAAGAATGTCATATAAAAATGTATTTAAATGGCATGAGTTATATACATAAAAATGGCGGGTATGCGTTTGGCATACGCTTCGCCTAATTCACTGGACGTATCACAAATGGCTTAATAATAATTTACACTACCAGTACCTAATCCAATGGAACGGTAAGTCGTTACATCAACATTGAGCTAACTTACATTCAATATATTATTATTATTTTTTTAAGTAATATTGCTGTTAGTTTATGGTTAACTAAATATTTCGTACTCGTTATTGTATCCTGAGAATAGATATAATAATGGCACTAAGGTATATTATGACAAGATACTTGAGGATCGTTCTACAAATACAAAAATTTGTGCCGAAATATTACGAGTATGTAAGAGATACTTTATTTTTTTTTTCAATAGCTTACAAATATAATACGCACCTATCTAGCCTAGCTAGACATAAGCACAACACGACAATAAATCCCTGAAATGCTCAAATAAAACTCTGTTTTATTTTTAATCACAATATTATTCTGCAGAAATACACATATAATATAAAAAATATTATTCTTCTTAGAACATACAAAACAGCTCTTTAAATTGACTTTGTAGATCGACGATGTGCCGACTCTCATTACAAAACTACGGTAGAATATAAATACAAAAGCGATAATGAGCAAGTATGTTACTTAATAAATAAAAATAAAAAGATAAGGCCCTAACTGTCGTCAATTGACAGAACTAGGCGGTCAAGCAGACAAGGAAATGAACGGCACCGCGATTTGGGTGCGAATAAATAAGTAAGGTATTACCCGCGCAAATAAATAATGGTAGTTACAGATATATAGGTAATATTCTCTAACAATGATACAAAGATTTTTTCTAAAATCATATTAGCTAATAATATTATATGTTTGAAAAATGAAGTATTAGAAAGATAGATATATTTTAGCGTCAATGTCGAAGTGAAAAGGAGTACAAAGGATGCCATATAAAAATAGCATTATTTATCAGCGCGAGCAATACCAATAAATAAGTATATTATATTTCAAATGACAGTAATACGTCAATGACATATACCTGTCAACTGTAATTTTGCGAATGGCCAAATACAATTTCACCAATGTCACTTAAAAAGTTCATGTATTAAACGAGATATATTGAAGAGCGCTGTAGTTATAAGCCAATTAATAATAAACCTCAATCTATTTTAATTGAAATAGGAGTTGACACAACATATTTTTTTAAATCTTATATTTATTTGAAGTATTTGAGGCTGAACGGAATTGAATTTAAATAATGCGTGCAGAAACGAAACGCAATCATAATTTTAAGTGACAGTTGAAAGGTATATATCATTAAAGTCTCCATTCATTTTTTTAATTTAAATTGTTTTTATTGCGTATTCGGAGCGCGCGGCACGTTATACGGTCGACGCAGCGCTTAGACGGGATAAGCTCACAGCGATACGAGGCTATTGTGCGCATCGGGAGAGGCTACATCAGGTGCGGCGCGAGTTTGCGCAGCACAAGGATGCGGATGAGGATGGACTGGCGTCAGTCCTGTGCCACCCTCCATCAGACTGTCAAAGTTGAACGGAATACCGTTGCTCGGGGTACTGATCTCGACGCCCGCTATTTTGTTGTTACCCAAACTTTTGTTGTTATGCATCTGTAATGAAGAACACTTTACATAAGAATAGTGTGTGGTAGGGATGTGCGATATTTATCGATATTGTTGAAATATCGATATTAGCCGCCGAAATATCGATATTTCAATATCGTTATTTATAACTTTGAAATATCGCCATATCGATATTATGAACATGATATCAATATTATTAACACGATACCGATATCGCTTTTGCAATGAAATGAAAAATTATTAATAACATAATTTTGATAAAATGTGTAATTCCTAGACATCCGCACAAATGTCCTAAAAAAAAAAAGCTCATCAAAATTTGTCCGGAGGATTTTATTTCGTCGCAAGTCCCGCTGTATCTTAATACATCCAAACAAAATTTCCTAAAAAAAAAGCTTATCAAAATTTGTGCGGAGAATTTTCTTTCCTTTACTTTCGATATTATAAAATATAGATATTACAAAATATTGATATTTTGTGTCCGATGATATCGACTTATCGATATTTGGCTACCGATATTAATATCGATTTCAATATCGATATTTTACTAATATCGCTCATCACTAGTTTGTGGTGGCTGTTACGAATACTACCAACACTTACTAGTGAGTGTCGTAAAAGACAACTAAGACTGTTATTTACATCGACCTAGGCCAGCTTCACCCAATTTTTTTTTACTAAAAACAACGCCGTGCACCAAGGAAATAATCCTTGTATTGCAGGGAAACACAATTTACATCCGGACTCGGAACAACAATTTGTAAATCGTATAAAGTGTTGCCCTGCGTGGAATGCCCCCCGACACTGGCACTGTAGATCGGTATCATAACCATTACGCCATCTGAGCAGTATTTTCTGGTCAACAATTACATTCCCAAGGAGAGTTGACGTCAGGCAGGCAGCCGATCATAAAACTATTGGCAATATTTTTTGTACTATGTAAGATGGAAAAGGATTACATGTTAACTTATCATCATCATCGTCATTATCATAGCTCATAGACGTCCCACTGTTGGGCTCAGACTTCTCCACAATGGAAGGGATTAACCTAATATACCACGCTGGTCATTCAAGTTGGTACAGAGTTTTATTTCGCGGTTGTTAATACTCCTAGGGGAAAATAAGGCATGGTGACGCATTCGCTTCAGACTGGTCCATTTTTTTTTTGTGTTTTACTTAGTTGTTAGCCTCAGATGGCTGTGACAATTTTACCCGGACTGGTGGGTAAGCGCTGAGGGCTCTCAACCCGTACTGGTCCATTATTCAAATTTGGGTTTTTATATGTGTAGAGGCTAGCAACAAAATCTTCAAAAATACCAGGCGTAAAAATGGTGAAACACGAGTCACGTATACGTTGCCTTAGCTGGTGATCAAGTTTTGAAGTGGTAGTGATGGGATATGGTACTACTGACCTGTGCTGGTGTTAGAGTGAGCGGCACCTGGAGGGAGTTAGGTCTGTTGGGACGAGATATCGCCGGGGGAGTGTCCAGGGACAATTGTGTTCCACTCGTCACCACGGCTGGATTCGCTGCAGACAGCATTATTCTGAAAATACCAAACGTAAAATTAGCGTCAAATTTCTATAAAATTATATGCCTTCTGCAGTTGCAGTATGAAATGCCATGAATTTTGAAATATTTGAAACGAAAAAGTACTTTAATATACTTGTTACTTATGCTTTTTATATTGTAATGTTTTATTGTTATTTTATTGACCTAGTATTCAAATAGGTAGGAAGAGCTATCATATTACACCATTTTCATCATTATTACAAGCATATTGCTGCGTAAAATGTAACACACAAAATTTTGTTTTATTACCCACACAGCAAATCCGAATATCAATTTATTTGTGACTCTTAACGTGTGTTAACTTATAGTACACTGACCGTTGTGAAATTTCACGTAAATGGTATCAGGAATACAGATAAATCTATATGGTACCTTTTCATTCAATAAAGTTACTACTCCAGAGAGAGAATGATTATTTTAATAAAGTTTACACTAACGCAAGCGAAGCTACGAAATACGAATCAGTACGCCATAAGAATTATGGTATAATAATATGTATGTTAAACTAGGCTATAAATTATTATGTGTACGCGGTTTCGGTCGATAAATAAAGATTTTGTCAATCATACCTAACACACGAAAGCGTAAATTTTTCAGGATATAAACTATACATACTACATGCTATTAAGACTATAATCTATGCATGCGCCAAATTTAATATAGATTCTTATAGCCTTTATAGCATAATTAATTCGTCGGTCGATGGGAGGGTACCCCAATTAGGGGTATTCCGTCGGGCCGACCACTGACGACAAGTTAACGCTGCTCCAGTGGTCGGCCCAACGACGAAGGCGACGTGGTTTTTGGGTGGGTCGCGGGAGTTGCGTGTTTAAGCCCCTCTGTCGCCCCGGACGGAGTGGTGCGGAGACGCGCCGGCCGCGACCCACACACAAAAAAAAAATTAATTAGCATAATTAATTTTAAAATATCTATGCAAACTCTCGCATTCGTAATATTAGTTTATATGGGTGCTAAATGTTACTCAAATCCCTCCAGCCGATTTTAGCTCATTAAGTACCTTTAACATTTAGAGATTTAATATGTATACGTCAATAGTTAGTAACGATTAGTTACCTTTTGTTATCCTGCACTGCCGTATAAATATCCAGCCCTAGCACGGGTTCAACCATAGGTTCCACAACTTCCACTTTAACACGAACACCATCTTCAGGCCCATCCGCATAACCATAAGGGTCCGGGAAGGGCTTCACATCAGGGGGACTATCGGATCTTTTGCCTAACGGACAAGTGAGAAGGTGAGTGTGCAATATAGATTCCAGTTGCTCCCGAGAGGCGTTTAATTCCTTAATCTCTTCTTTCAGTGAGCTTCTCTTACGCTCCAGTTTGTCTGTTTCATCTTGGAGCTCGTTGGTGTGGTCAAGTCTTCGTTTGCGACAGCGAGCGGCAGCCATCTTATTACGTTCCCGCCTGATTTTTCTGCGTTCTTCTTCTTCGGGTGTTAAGTCCTGCGGCGCTTTGGTTGGTCTTCTGCCACCCATGTTGCGTCGCTTGGGCGTCGGTAGCCCAGGACTACTGCTGCTGTCACCGCTGGCGGATAGCGGGCCCGGCGACACATGCAGCGTCGTCGTCGGGCCCGAATCGCAATACCCCACCGAATTCAGGATGCCTGTGAAATAATATAATTTGTATGGATTAATATTTATCCTCAAAAGTCCTTGGATTATAATTAGTTATTTATTTTTCATCCAAAGAAATATATAATAATTTTCTAAAAATATCTAGATGCGTCATTGTTTTATTGCCAATTTGAAACACGGACAAGTTTCTTAATTCAACGAAAGATATTCATATTTTATGGATGTTGATGCAACTTTGTTGTTTAGAAATTATGATATTTTGTTGGAAAAGGGGTACTTCTACTGTGATCCCATTTATACCTATTTTAAAAGCATACCGCTTTGGCATTCGAAGCCTGGTTTTGGATTACAAAAATATCACACAGTTCAAGACCATAAAGAAACCATTTTTGTTACAAATTATTAACTATTTTACTATGCAAGCCTTTCTTTCTTACGGTAGACTATGGTGCGGTCACATCCCGCCCAAACCGCGCGGGGTAACACAAGGGATAGCGTGCATCTATCTATGTATTGCCATTTACACGGACTAAATCGGTGCCAAATCTAATATTTAATATCTGAAAAATATTTTTATATCCACGGCCAAAGGGGTTAATTATATTCTGACTCCATCACCACGTGGAAGGCAAAATTGAGGTTTGAAGAAATAGAAGAATAGCATTCTTCTATTTCTTCTACTTCTTAATTGTCGGCGAGAGTGCGATATTTACCGAACGAGCCGGGCTTTAATGGCTACAGACAGAAAACTCGTAACTGGACGACGGAAGGGTGGCATGGGGCTCCATAAATCGTCTCTCTACATCACTTAATTGAATCACCATATTATAACTGGAAAGGTTTGCTGACATCAATAATACCTAACTTTTGATTAAAGAAAAAATTAAAGTGTATGTATACTTATAATATGGAGACAAGTATAAAAGTATAGTTACCGTAGTTGTTGGCGTGCGTGACTGAAGGAGGTACAAATCCGGCGTGAGTAGTCGGCTCGTTGCGGCAGTTCGTCAGCTCGATGTATGTCTGCTCGAAATTCCGCAGCTGGGTGGGTGTTATGGTCGCCGTGGTGCGAGTTGGGACCCCCGATTGGAGGCCTTCGAGGTTCGCCAACTGAAACAACACAAGAAAATTTATCAGTAAAGCAAAACTTCGCCAATTTCAATCGGAGGTAAAGCCTGTCTACTGTATGTAGAAAATAAAAATTCAAACTATTTCCACTCCTTTTCTCTCAGCAAAAGTGATATCTTTGTAATTTAATTTAAAAAAACCTTGTGTAATGCTCGTAATTCAATAACAAACGTAGATAGATTCATCTGGATTAACAAGACGTTCTAGATGCAATGTAGAATGTTATAACTAGCGTCTTTAAACATATTGTTTTTTAACTTTAGTGCATAATATATATCATACTTGATGTACATGAATGTAAGTTCCACGTCGAGTCTTGCATCTATGTTCAGACCTACATGACATAGAGCTGTTAATGTGGGTAATTAACAACCGAAGTATAAAACGATGCATTGTAGTCGTAAAACGAACTAAAGTTTAAACTGTAGAATACAATGAAAACTTTTAAAACGATGCCTATCAACTATACTCCAATAAATCTTGTAAAATTGTTGTATTCATTATGCAATATTTATTATTACGATCATCGGTAGTTGCTTCCACATACCGTATATAATCTATCAGCAAAATATTTTCATAACATGCATCCATAAACAACGTTATCAAGATAAATAAATTTGCACTTAAACGTGTTTCGAATTTTTACGTTATTGTAAATACTAAATTCATATTGTCAATCTTAATTTCCATTTGATTTTAGGAAAGGTTTTATGGTTTACAACAGGATATCAATTGGAATATCCTCTTGATGGTAACTAGTAATAAATGGACCCGTTGACCCTAATCTCCCTTTGCATTAAGGAAAGGTTCATGCTTTACACAGGATAACAATTATAATGGCCTCCTGATTGTCAAATCAGCCGCATGTGGATGAAGACTGGATATTATATGATATATAATTGTATAAGTAATACATTGAACTATATATATTCTCCTTAGCATGGTTTAAGAGAACTACAATCTAAGATAACTAGCAGGGAACAAGCGAGAGCTGCAAGTATTCTAATACAAAAGCAAGTACATATTATGATTTACGTCTTAGTAATCAGTGTTACCTACTAAAGTCTAAGACTTTGGGACAATTGGAATATGGCTGTCTTAATAATCGGTGTAATGTAAAGGAGCGCATTCCTTTCCACGTATATTTACATTTATTAGAAGAACCTGTGCAAGTAAATATAGTGTGTACGCTAATGGCGGGAGTGATGAAAGCAAACTCATAAATCTGTCACTTCAAACTGATGCTCCACTAAACTAGCCCAACTTTCATTATTAACAATTGAAATTAGTTTAAGCGTTTATTACACACAAATTACTATAATTGTAGTAGTAACTAATATGTAAAGAATAAGATGTACAACGAAAATTCGCGACAAGATATTTTTTTTGCACTATCATCAAATTGAAGCCAATTTTCTTGGAATTCATTATGCACCATGTGATGTGGTCACAATTGTTTATCCTATAGTATAGAGTTAACACATCGGGTTGTACCTGTTGACACCACAGCTCCGTGGCGAGGATGTTCGCAATCTCCAGAGGATCAATGTTCTGCATGTTAGCGGTGCTAACTCAACCACGTTTATAATTAGACGCTTACTCTATTGTGTTGCGCTTTTTGCGTCGCGACACCTTCGTGCGGTTCGAGTTTGTTAGTCGATTTGTTCGTTATAATCCGCCCTCGCAAAAGTGCAGTAGATATTAACTACAATAAGGTCGATCCGTCGGTGCACCGATGTAATATATTTCGATATAAGGGTATTATCGTATAGTGGTTGGTTTTAAACGTGTTTAGGGGCGGATCGTAGATCGTGTAGGTAAATCGCGATAGTTCGCGTGGAGTATCGTGTGCGCGGGAGTGCGGGTCGTTCGTTCGTTGCGCGCGCGTACGGCGGCCGGCCGCGGCGGATCGCGCGCTACTGCCAGTGCCACGCGAGCGCGCATGCTCACCCGAAATCTTCGCCCACGAGCAACGTCCAATCATTTATTAATAGAATACTCCTCTAACTCCGGAAATATTTCGCATCATTTCGCATCGCATGCGGCGATGGTTACTTATCTGAGGTAACGCTTTATACTCAAAACAAAGCCGTTTCACGCCTACTGACTCGAACCTCGAACTTCTATCAAACTAAAATGTATATAAACTATGCCGCAATTCCACGGTACTACTAAACATTAGTCCCACTTCTATAAATTATTAGGAACTGGTGTGTAGCGAATTTTAAAGTATTGGGTTAACTATTTTATGATGCAAGCAACACTGACAAGGCTGGTGGGCGGGAGGCTTGGTCGGACCTTGTCGCAAGGACGCGTTACGCGGGCTTGTGGGCGCCTCTGATTACGGGTATAGACGCCAGTATCAATACTACCTTATTTGGTGTTGTGGGAAAATGCAAAAATGGTTTTTAATGAGATATATGCCGTCAATTTTATAACCGTATATAGTGTTTTAAATAACACATTAAATCTTGTTTGAACTTTAATATATTACAGAATTATAAAGTCAACATATATTTTTTCATGCCTACCACGTATACGCCTGCAAGTTGAGAAGACAAAGCAGACGGCAAAGTGCTCCGGAAGGCGCTCAGCCCAGTCAATTACTACAATTGCTTAAATGAAATTCGTCTCAAATGCGCGCGCGCAATGTACATCGCTGCTAGTAACGTGGTACGTTAATTGGTCACGGTGCTTTACCTAACAATTAACCAACGCTTTATTATCTCGCATTTTCGCTTGTTAGTCTTCATAATTTTTCGGCTATTTTATCCTTGTTCACATTTCACTTCAAGTTTCTATATTACTGGCATACGACATATAAGTTTTGCCTCAAAATATAAATACCTATTTGTTTCTTTACGTCCAAAGGGTAATTAATACTCAGTAGTAGCTGGGAAAATGGTGAGAGACTCGCGTATTATGTGGGACTGCCCTCGACTAGGATGAGGTGGTACAAATGTTATTGAATATTCCGTCAGAAAATCGACAATAGTATGGAGTCTTCTAGAACTATGCTCACTTGATCATCATCTTGCTGTTATGTCAATTATTTGACAACGCAAGATGTACTCATCTTTGATCGTACATATTGAAAAGTTATTGGCATTAGTTTTATGACCGGCCACCTGCTTGACGTCAACTCTCCTTGGGAATGTAATTGTTCGTATCAGACGTAAGGCTTTTAGTAGTCTTTTACGACATCCATGAGCAATGTTAAAGGTTAGTAGTATTCGCAGCCACACAGCATATAAGCTTACTAGATATTGATGGCCTATTGTATAGAACTCAAAAATAAAATATTTATATTTGCCAACTTTAAATGTCTCTGACCTTTCCGTAATAAAATCGCATTAAAAATATGCTTCAAGTGGGCATGTATAAAAACTATCAAACACAGGTATAATTTAATATGAAGTCATCGGTTTAATTGTTTTTCAAATCCTTTCAGTAATACATCAGTTACCTTGAGCTATGCCGTGAAATATGAGTCATTTTTTTTTGTTTTGAAATTCAGGGTAACTTATAATTTTCTTGGAAAAATGCGTGGGTGCTTCCAGCCCTTGAGGGTTTTAATGTGCACTATTTCTTTATCGCCACCGAGTGCTGGTAATGAGATCACCACTATATCTAGCTGTGACGTATTGGCTACGCACCGATGTTCTTATGCTTTTTTGTTGTTAAAATTATAAGACTTACGAATAATAACTCCAATCCAAAGGGCTTGATACAGATTCGCTGACTCTAGCGTTTTCGTACAATTTTGAATTTATTAAAGACTTCCATAAAAGAAATTCATGTATTTCAAAAGTCAATTTCAATTTGCTTTTATAGATTCTGATAAATAAATTTCAACTTTACTTAATAATAAAATAACTTTGGTATCAGTTATATTTCGTTAATATCAGGAAGTGTGTAAATGTAAACATGAAGGTATTTACTTCCATATTTTTTGACACAATTTTTAGTCTTACGTAATAACGAGCGCGACTAATGAGGCTAACCGGGACGGTAGCAGATGTAGTGCCTGCTGAAAAACCTTTACCTTTAGATCATCTCAGCTCATATAGGTACGTCCCACAGCTGGGCTTGAGCCTCCTCCATAATAAGAGAGCTATACTACTGGTCAGACGCGTTGGTATAGGGTTTTATTTCGACTTTTCTTTCTTTTGCACAGATATTATATGCGTATTATATATCTGAATCGTCTTTTACGACACCACCGGGCAAGAAGTAGTTGTATTCTTACTCCGTTATAACACGGAGCTCTACATAATTTGTTCAAGCAATATAATTATAACGATTTTCATTTAATTATTATGGATGACAAGATAGGTAAGGTTTTCTTTGTTTCGCGTCTAGGTGAGGTTTTAAGTAGGTATACAATAGTTGATAAGGAATACCGTTATCCGCACGTTTGTTCAGTCACATATTGCAGTATCTAATCATATGTATATTTAAGGTTATGTCCGAACGTCTATTATGTTATGAAAATTTAAACTTTTGTAATCATACATTTCCTATTATTTTTAGTGAATAAATATTTTAAAAGATAATCAATTGTTCAAGGTTTATTTAACTTCAACATTTCAGCATATACTTTGGACTCACGGAGCACATACAAAGTACTTTGTACTTCGTGGTTGAACTGGACCACTGTAGGACTCGAACTTTATCCACAATAGAAGGGCAATTTACCGACTATAACCTCGCTGGTTAGACGTGGTGGTATTTTATTTCGAGTTTTCCTTGTCTTGGGGGAATGTTGTATGCATATTATATCCCTTAGTCGTCTTTTACGACACCCAAGGGCAAGAGAGGGTGTGGCGAATTGTATTCTTACTCCGTCACCACACGTACAACTTAATGTTGTTTATTTTAACACTAAAGGAAGATTTTTAATTATTACGTAAAACTTATCGTTGATATTATTTATCTGACTCGGTATAAAAGTGTTACAATCAAACTATATATCATAATTATAGCAAATAAAAACAATAATATGTGTATTTTCAACTATCATGATTTTCGTACCTATATGTATTATTCGATATTGATAGTACATATTTAAATTTTACATTATAAGTAATCTTTGTTTCTTATATGTAATTTAGACATTTTAGTAGTATGCGCATCAAGTGCAAAAATTTTTGTTTTCACTTCAGTAGATGACACTATCCTTATTGTTTAAGTTATATTTTTAAACGATGAATAATAATGTATAGTCGAAATTAAACCACTAAGGGAACGCACCCATATTGAGTGCCCACATAGTGACCTATTTAATGGTGGGAGGAGATCTTCTAGAGTACTACGCTAGAACTTAATCTTCATTTGTACTACGAACAGTCACCATTAGGTTGAAAATTTAAAAAGAAAGTTCACTTCGCATGGGAACTTTCCTTAACCATTGTGACATGCCACCGCTAGATGCAAAAGACCCAAGACTGTTCTAAGTGTCATTATCGTGGGAGGCCCACAGTCAAGATTATGAATAAATAATATCATATTTATTAATAATCACTTGTAATAATAGAAAATCCGTTTGGTGATTAAGTAAAAATACTATTCACCACACTATTTCTACTCCGTGGGCATCGAAAAAGATGATTAAGGGAGTGTAATATGCAAATAAGATCCATGCAAGAGAAGGAAAACTAAATAAAACCCTATATGGTATAGGGTCACACGTCTGGCCAGCGTAGTATAGTAGGTTAATTTTCTCTCTATTGTGGAGGAGGCCAACAGTGGGACGTATATAAGCTGTGATGATGCTGATGATAATAAAATACCGCCCGCCCAAACGTTTCAAAGAAATTAAGCTTTTGTTTATATTTATTTTCCTTTAGAAAGCGCGATGTCGCGATTTACCGATGTAGCGTAGTAGTAGTCACGGTTTTATTTAGCTTCGTATCAGAAGCGCACACGTACAGCTTTCCGGGAACGATGTCCGATATCGTACATCTGCACATTGTAAAACATTAAATTATTTAAAATAAAAAACACAATTTGCAAAACGAGTGAATCAGATACGTTGCAGGAGTAACACATGTTTTTACTATGAATGTTCTTTTTTCACCTAGCGTATGTTATATGTATATTATGTTTTTATTATTGTTGCAAGTCTCTTTAACTTTTTTACCACGCCTATATATCCTATTTCAGTTATCAGTTTCGGTATAATATTATTTTTCAATGAAAACAAATTGACCTTACTAACCTATAAGTACCAATCTGTCTAATCATGCTGGTCAGATTGGTATAGGTTTTTTTGTCTCGAGTTTACCTTCTCCTGATGTTATGTGCGTATTATATTGCTTAGTCGCCTTTTACGACATCCGCGGGAAAGATAGGGAGTGGTGACTGGTACATCTTATACTCTTATTCCGTTACCACACGGATAAATACTTTGTTAATAGTTTAAACAATTTAAAACAAGTACGAATAAGTAAATAACACAATCAAAAACTAAGACGCAAAATCGTTGTCGATTTTTTTGACAATAACAAAGGTGTACGACCCGTTAGAATTGTTGTAAATTAGTATTCGGAAACGACTCTTCGAAACACGCGGCGCGGCTACATTTTCTTGTATTGTTGTTTTTATAATACAAAGGACCGTTGTCTATAGTTTTATTAGATTTACCATAGATAATATCGAAAACTAGAAAAATCAGCATGCGTACTGCGTTCGTACTACAATGAGCGCGGGCACGTGGCACTTGCGTGATAACGTGACAGGTGAAGCACGCACACCCACAAAACGCTCATAATACAGTCAACAAGACATTATCCAGGTTACAGATGTTCTTAGCAGCGATTCTAGAAACACCGCTCCGGTAAATCTATTATACAAAATTATTTTATATTTTTCTAGAATCATTCAAGAATTAAACCACCATGTGAAAGCAGAAATTGTAAAAAAAATATCTTGTGCTTATATGTATTTTGATTCAAACATCTTCGTTGAAAGAATGCACTATCCAAGTAGCCATAGTCTTAGGTAGATAGTGCAGTATGCAATGTGAAATTCTTAACGTACCGTAACTTTAAGAGCTGGTCTAAAATTGACCTCAATTCCATGGAGATACAGAGCTTATTGAGATCGCTAACAACGGGCGCCATAAAGCACTCCCAGGCTATTATGCTATCAAATTAAAATGACCATTCGAATATCACGATGTTGTACAACAACATGTCTTTTCGTATCTGGTCGGTTGTTTGGTAGCTCATTAACACAGCGTTAATTGCTTATACTAATAGCGACGCTTCGTCGAGTTAGAAAATTCCTTGAACTAATTCTGAATAAAATAAAGAACCGTTTGTGTTTCATTATTTAATTTTACGAGCGTGATTTGTAACACGTATCTATTTAAATGGATAAACCCAACATTTTAATTAACACTTGGATCACCCTTGCAAAAAAATATTATTAAAATATAAAGTTCACATGTTGTTTGTGTAAAGACGTAAATATTTATTATTATATTGGGTATTTTATTCAAAAATAGGACGATAAGAACATAAGGAATTACTGTCGACTGCTTGTAAACAATCCATCATCTGAAAATATTAATCAGATTATGTTCATACAGACTCCAAGAAACACATTAAAACGTTTACTGATTTGAGAATAAATTTTACTAAGAACTTGATAGCTATATAATTTTTTCCAAGAACATATTGTGATATAAAATCTGTTAAAAACGTGTGTGCAATATAATAAAAAATGACAAATTTCATATACTTAATAAAGCTGTAGCGATAATAAAAGCAACACATGCAAGCGATGTATGGCGCCGCCGACGGCCTGTCGCGACATTGACCGCCACCGAGCGACGAATAATAAAATAAATCGACGCCCTGGCACAGCGCCAGCGTCCCTTCACTTTACCTTTATAGCATGAAAGTAACGCATGAACGACACTCATTGCAGCAAATACTGAAAACCCTAGAAGGCGACACGGAAACTAAACAGCAATGAATTAAACATTTGTTGGGGCAAAATGTTGTCTACGTACACCACGATCGATGAACTGTCGCTTTCCATACTGCACCCTTCATACAAGTAATATAGGGACGTAAAAATACTAAGTAGCTATTATAAATTAAAATTCGAATAATATTCATAACTACTAATTATTATAATAAATTTATAACTACATAGAAAATTCTCGTTGTCGTTATAAATGAGGTGCTCATTACAACGCCTGGCCAAGCGGAGTCGACCTTCGTTTTCACGAAAACTGCTCCATTCTGTATTTCTCGGAAAACCCGCGTGACTCACCGTCACTCGCTCTCTATCGCGGGTCACTACGATCGCGTATTTACATTCGCCGTCGTCGGCTCAATTCAAAAACTCGATTACGTTGAATGATTCATTCTTGTCTATGAATCATCGCGAAAGATAGGCGAAATATTGAAAAATATACACTAATATATGCCTATGATTTACATTGATGTTATATATTGAATGTTTGTGAATATATCATTTTTTAAACTCTACGTTGTCTAAACATATTTGAATAAAAGTTATATTGAATATATCTAAGATAAATTAAAGATATGTTATCATTATAGGAATAGATACCATAATAGGTTATTTTGTAATAAAACATCTTGTTGAAAATCAGTCTACAAGTCTCAATCAATATAAAGAGGCGTTATGAGCAATTGCTCTACATGCATATTATAAATTTATTTAAATTAATAGACAGATAAAAATCCAAAAACTATGAATAATAATGTTTGTCCTAAATCTAAAACGATTTATTAGATTTATATTCCTTCATCATCTCATCATCATCTCAGCCCATATACGTCCCACTGTTGGGCTCGGGCCTCCTCCATAATGGAGGGGTAATTGACCTACTATACCACGCTGGTCAGACGTGTTGGTATAGGGTTTTATTTCGAGTTTTCCTTCTCTCGCATAGATGTTATATGCGTTTTATATCCCTTAGTCGTCTCGTACGATCACCCACGGGTAAGATAGGGGGTGGTGAATTGTATTCTTACTCCGTCACCACACGGAAAATATATATAATATATATATTATATTATATTCCTTAATAATGGTCAAATATTGATCTGAAACAACATGTTTATTTTTTTCCTAGCTCTACGTAAGGTTCTATAGGACAAAAGATATACAGTACTACTAAGGTCTATGACGGAAGGAGGCAGGAGATAATTAATGTAGAATGTTCAGCATCTTTATCTTTACAGAGCAAAACTCCGAGTTTTAATTATTTTATAATCGTAGTTCTTATATAAACTCATTTATCTTCCTTCTACATAATAGTTTATTTTGTTATTTGAATATTGTTTTTCGATACTAAAAACAAAACAAAGGAACTGTAGAACGATTTATCAAGATAAATTATATTAATATTTAAAGTATTATATAAATAATAAAGAAACCAAACTCAAATCAAGTAAGATTATAGAGTAAGCTGTATGATGATAAGGTTATCTGAAGCGCTACGTATGGCGCCAAACAGAGGACCGGATATCGTCCGGAAATGGCGAACATTCCGCGCGGCGCCGGCCAACCGCACACTTGTCAAAAAAACCGAATCTTGTTTTTACACTTGCGCTGAATTAAACAATTTGTTCTCATTTTTTTTAGTAACATTTTTAGTAACATAATACAATATTCACTGATGAATATAATATTCCTTAATAGTTTGGTAGTCACTTATTTACACGACTGTTCCATAAATTCCATATCGCAATAAATATTAACATTCTGTTCGCTCTAAGAGCATTAACGCTAGTTTTCATCGCTGCCTTAGTAGGCTCTTTCTTCTAAATTAATTAACTATAAACGGATTAAGAACAGGAGTTTCACAATTTATGTATATATTATTTCAATAAGGATTTAATAATATAAAGGGTTATCTGTATAGGTATATAGAGAACTGTTTTTAAATTGATATTTATTGTTATACGATAAGGAACTGACCAGCTGCACGAATGCGGTAGAACAAAGAGTATAAACCTAACGTGTTAAATAGCAATGCAAATTACACAACTCGCTTATAATTATTTTGCTTCTTCACACGGTCGGATTGTGAGTACACATTATTATGTACATTATCTCTAATTAATTAGCTGGAAGTATATAATAAACAAAATCAAGTATATATGTCAACGTTTTCTGCGAGACTTTTACTTTGATGAATTCTGGTGGTTCATAATAATCACTTAATTGGTACTTAATAATATTTAGTGTCATTGTGAGGCTTGCAATATCGAGTAATGAATTTCGTTGAACATAGTTGCCATATGTGGTAAATCTTTGGTTAATCGTAGTGCAAACAACAAGACAGCGTTATATATAAAGTGACCATACGTCTCGTTTCGAACGGGACAGTCCCATTTTCAAGTGGTCTGTCCCGTTGTCCTGAACTGTAAAAAATGTCCCGTTTTACAAATAGAGCTTAATTAATCATTTATTATACGGACAGGGACGTTTTTTTTTTGTTTTTAGGTCATATTTATAATAACTATTGCTGACTCTTTACGTGTTTTTGATTTTTTAGCTTTTAACTTCACAAGTTCACTTATTTTACAAGTGTCCCATTTTGATCAATCAATTGCTCAAGCGTCCCGTTTTGAGTAAAAAAAGGTCACCTTAGGCATATGAAGTGTGAAAATTAAATTGCTCTTATTAACCAACTTCAAAAAAGTAGGGGGTTCTTAATTCGACTGTATGTTTTTTTTTTGTATTATATTACGTGAGCAATCCGTTTGTTTGGCATTTTCACGATTCTCTTTTGTTAGATCATATTTTAGAGGTGATCCTATCTCAGCCTAAAGTCAGTAAGGTGTAGGTCTCCTGCAGAATAGAAGGGGAATTGACCTACTATACCACTGTAGCCAGACGTGTGAGAATAGGGTTAAAACCCTACGGAGGAAAACTGAAAATAAATATTCAGTTTTCCTTCTCTTATATCGATGTTACTTGCATATATCCCTTAGTCGTCTTTTACAACACCCACGCGCAAAAGAGGTGATGGTTAGTTATATTTTTACTCGGTAACCACAGGGATAATTATATCATTGAGTATTTGCAGTTAAGGACACAATTCAAGTAGGTATATTACTTGTTTATTGAAAGAAACCAATATTAGTCTTCAAGTAACCGTTTACCGCTAAATTATGTTCTGAAAATATTGTAACTCGAAGCGTGGCAGAGATTTGGGACACGATAACACAAACTCCTTATAAAGATATAGCATTTAAAATATATGCAAAGGTAAGTTTAAATATATGTAGGTATAACAAAATAATATGTGTAAAGGTTTAAGTTTTCCGTGGTGACGGAGTAAGAATACAGTTCACCACCCCCCTCTTACCCGTGGGTATGGTAAGACGGCAAAGGGATATGATATGCAAATAATATCTTTGCAAGAGAAGGAAATCTCGTCATAAAACTGTATGCTACTGTATGCTGTCTGACCAGCGCGGTATAATGCGTCAAATTGCCTTCCATTGTGGAGGAGGCCCGAACCCAATAGTGAGACTTATATGAGCTGAGATGATCATGAAAGTTTTCCTGCAGATCAATAGAAATAAATAGACCATTTCATCATCATCGTTTCAGCTCATGGGACGTATCCCACTGTTGGGATCCTCTTCCACATAAAGTGGGAAATTTACCACGCTGGTATAAAGTCGTCTTTTACGGCATCCACAGGCAAGATAGGAAGTGGTGATTCGTATTCTTAGTCCGTCACCACACGGAAAGTTAAGTAGACAAAAAGTGTAAAAAACGTATGTAGACATTACTTTTGATAAGTAACTACGAGTTCAAATGCGCGACGTGCTGGTCATATTAGCCACAGAATTGTTACCATTTTCGCCGCTAATAATTCAGTACATTCAGTTTCGTGTAATATGTACAAAACCACTAATTCACTTTGTCGGTGGTCGTTTAAATAACATTGTAAAACATAATGAAACAGTTATCGTGAGCGACGAGCTGGCGGATAGACAGGCAATCTCTATTGTCTCGATGCCCGCTGTGTTTGACGGCACTTATGCTAATTTCTTTTGAGGTACATTCGAGACTTCCATTGCGGACGAGAAAATATTACCTGCAATATTTTACCTAAAACAAAATGCACCTATAACCGATGTTAAAACGATTAGTTGGGCGGTTATTTAACTAATTTTACTAACTTTAGCCGTCAAAAATATTAAAAAAAAAAAAACATTCGTTCGCTTCCATATTTCTGTGTGGTGACGGAGTAAGAATACAATTCACCACTCCCTGATTCACCCATGGGAATCGTAAAAGACGACTAAGGGATATAATGTGCAGGTAACATTAATGGAAGAGAAGGAAAACTCGCAATAAAAGTCTACCCGTATGATTAAAGTGGTATAGTAGGTCAATTTCACTCCGATTGTGGAAGCGAGCCCAGCAGTGGGGCATATATTAGCTGAGACGAAGATATAGAGTTCAGACAATTGTTATTCACTTACAAGTACATATTATGACTGCACACACGGCAGAGTAGTCTAAATACCGAGCTATCGTTCCAAGTATCGTCAGTTCAATCCTTACTCGATACTATTCTTTGCGCGATTTACAAATGATTGTACGGAGTCTGGGTATTATTTCTACTTAATCCGCTAATTTTATGAAGTCCCCCGCCAAACAAAGATTTTTGGTGTTAATCCTTTTTGATTTGTTTTAATTGTTGAATCTTGCATATTTTACGGTCTAGTGATAATCGTTGAAATGAAAGTTGCAACATGCAAGCTGCAGTTAATACTAATAACGCCATTCCTACGAGTTCGCCAGAACCCTTAAAGATTTTCCTAGTTACTTCCATATATTAGCTCTATCGTTAACTATTGTATGGTCAATCCTCTGAATTTATAAAATATGAAAGCTTTAGTGAACCCTATCATATACCTAATAAAATTAATGATAATATTTATAAAATATGCGTGCTGTGTGGTAGCGGCTTCGAATACTACCAACCCTTGCTTTGCTCGTGGGTGTCGTAAAAGACGACTAAGAGCCCTAGATTGACCCGGACCAACTCCATCTGGTACCATTTGGGTCAACGATTACATTCCCAAGGAGGGTTGACGTCAGGCAGGCGGCCGGTCATAAAAGTCATTGCCGAAACTTTTTGCAATATGTCAAAACAGATGACATATTGCGTCGACCCCAAGTAATTGGGATAAGAGCAAGATGATGATGATTTATAAAATATGCGTGCTATGGAACGGGCTATGCTCGGGATTTCTTTGCGAGATAGAATCCGGAATACGGAAATCCGCAGAAGAACGGGTGTAACCGACATAGCACGAAGAATTAGCACGCTGAAGTGGCAATGGGCAGGCCACATCGCTCGACGAACCGACAACCGCTGGAGAAGAAAGGTTCTCGAGTGGCGACCACGCATCGGACGACGCATTGTAGGACGCCCCCCCACTAGGTGGATCGACGACCTAGTGAAAGTTGCTGGGCGTCGTTGGATGCAGGCGGCACAGGACCGCACATTGTGGTGCAACATGAGGGAGGCCTACGTCCAGCAGTGGACGGCAATAGGCTGAAATGATGATAATGATTTATAAAAAATCATTCAACATTTCAGCTCATATACGTCTCATCGTTAGATTCGAGCCTCCTCCACATTAGGACGGAAATTGACCTACTATACCTACTACACTCTTCAAACGTGTTCGTATAGGGTTTTATTTCGAGACTTCCTTTTCTTGCAGACATTTATGCATATCATATCCCTTACTCGTCTTTTACGACATCCACGGGCAAGATAGGGGGTGGTGAATCGTATTCTTACTCGGTCACCATACGGAAAAACAATCATTTACAATGTATGTTTTAAATTTTAACTTATTTTCATAACGATATCATGTGTAACAAAAACTGCATAATTTATAAAACAACGTCAGTGAATCCCGTTCATCGGTTACAAAACGGTTCGTCTGCGCTCGCGCAGTTGAAAGCATTTTGGTTTATCAGTTGGCTGCGGAAAGGCCGCACTTTACTGCGTCCCTGGTACCACCTAGCACCACCCGAGATTACTGTACGCCCATCACATACGTCACTCCTTGGAATTTTGTTTTGTTCAAGGAAAAACGTGTTTCGACATACCGTAGGTATCTACAGTAGTTTATTTCTAAGGTAAGCTATCAGCGACCATTATATTACGCTTATCGGATTACGTTTTGTAAACATTCTCATTAAACATAGAGCTATTTTTAAATAAATATGTATATATCGAAATAAACTCATTTGCAAAAAAAACGGGCGGTTTTGATTTTCATTCATATTTAAAAAGATACAATACCAAAAAGGTTTCAATCGTTTGTACACGTTACTGGCCGGTTTTAAAAATGCTGTGGTATTTAAAAAAGTACGTTCTAAATTCAATTTTTCATTTGATGTTCATTTTTACAGAAAACCCCTTTTTATCCTACATTTTTGGCGCGAAGTTCCAGAAGTTAACATCGACTTTCATAACTTTTATTCAATTTTTATCGATTAATTTCATATCCTTGACTGTCAAAGCTTTATTTAATGCTGTTTGGCTGTATCAAAAATGGTAGATAAAGTGGTAAAAGCTACCAAAATTATCGCGCTGCTTGAAGAGGGTTGCAGCCAATGTTTCGTGGCTAGGAGGCTAAATGTTAGTCGCTCGACAGTCCAAAGGACCTGGCAGCGATATCAGGAGACTGGTTCCGTCGAGAGAAGGCCTGGTTCTGGAAGAAAACCATGTACCCAACCACGGGATGATCGTTTTCTTGTGAGTCGCGCATTGAGAAATCGCAAATCTTCGTATGTGGATCTTAAGAACAACCTCCAAGAAGTAAGAAATGTGCATATTAGTCTATGGACAGTCAGGAGGAGGCTTCTCGCTGCCAATATACGCAGTCACCGCCCGGCCCGCGGCCCCAAATTACTCCGTGAGCACAGAGTTCACAGGCTTAGGTTCGCTAGAAATTGTGATTCATGGACTCAAGACGATTGGAATAGGGTTTTGTTCTCTGATGAAGCCAGGATATCTCTGTTCGGTGAAGATCGACGTCGGCGAGTGCTAAGAAGACAAGGAGAACGCTTTGCAGAGGCATGTTTCGAAGAAATCACACCTTATGGTGGGGGCTCTGTTATGTTTTGGGCAGGAATAAATTCAATGGATCGTACAGAGTTAGTCTTCATTGAAAACGGCTCACTGACTGGGCATCGATACATAACGGAAGTTCTAATTTCTCATGCACAACCCGCATTGGCCGCTCTAGGTGAAGACTCGATTTTTATGGACGACAATGCTCGCGCCCACCGCTCCCGCGATGTTAATGCGTATGTGCAAGAGGTCGGCATTCGTCGTTTGGATTGGCCAGCTCGAAGTCCCGACCTCAATCCCATAGAGCATGTCTGGGACGTTCTGAAA
This sequence comes from Lymantria dispar, assembly GCA_032191425.1. NCBI lineage: Eukaryota > Metazoa > Arthropoda > Insecta > Lepidoptera > Erebidae > Lymantria > Lymantria dispar. The sequence goes on from CM063459.1 coordinate 17,731,635, forward strand.
CGGCGTGTGAGATCAGTACACCCGGCTCCGCAGACCATCAGAGAGCTGAAGAATGTGATTACTGCGGAGTGGGAACGTATTCCGCAAGCAAGTATCCGGGATATACTCGCTAGCATGCCCAGACGAATTCAAGCTGTGATTTTAGCTAGAGGGGGTCACACTCGATACTAAACATTTATCTGCTTTTACTTTATTAAAGAAAAACAAACAAAAAAACTTTTTTATTTTTACTTCATGAGCATATGCACTACTAGCGAATATACACTACTAGCGAGGTTTAGCATTATTTCCCATAAATTGTATCTAAATTTTATGAAATACTGATGAAAACGATTATTTTCTTATTAATTTAGCAAATTGTGTGGATAAAACTACCTATAATTATCAAACAAAGAAATATTAACATTTAAAATGGTTCATTGCTTAGGTGCCCGTTTTTTTTGCAAATGAGTGTATTTATAATACAGTTGTTTTTCTTATATATAACTTGTAGCAATAATGCTTATTCAATAAATGTTGAATAACAACTAGTTTCACTTTATCAATTTTTATATTTATTTCTGTGGTACGACGAGTTTGTAAATATTATTTAATAGAAACCTATAAAATTAATTTCATTCATATGTTTTTAAAGTTTTTGGTATCCATGTGGTCTCCTGCCTGAAGTCTATGTAACTCTTTATTCGGCATTGAGACTTAACATTTGCACTTGCGGTGCTGGTTATACGACTAGCTGTGCCTCAAGCTCAAATTTTCAGTATTTAAGTATCTGTTTAGGCCATATAAGTAACACTTTTGTGCCTGTAGTTGTACCAGAAACCTACCTAAATGTTTGGCCGAATATTAATAAAATTCTTGTGTATTTGATATGTAAAAAGTCTGTTGGTTTAACCAATATTAATATAATTTAAAGTTCCCGTAAACGATTAGCAAAATAAATAGTTAAGAAAGCCATCTAAATAATTATTATGTTTTAATCCAAGTTCTGCAGGACATGCCAGCGGGCCGTTATCAGCTCAGATAGCGGCATCCCAATTGCCTGCCTACACTGGCACCGCGCTTATCGTTTTTTCCAAGAACACTTTAGCTACACAAACACTTGCACTTATCGCAAAAATATTTCACAATCGCCGTTCTACGGATATTTCTATCCAAACGACTGTCTCAGCAACGTTTTAAGACCGGTTTGTTCATTTTTAAAATGCAGCAATTAGCAGACAATTGATGCATTAGAATGAACTCGAAGTTTTAAAAATTACTTCTATTTCACATCAAGCTGTGTGCTACCTGATTAGCCTGGGCTATTGTTAACGTTTAATAAGCTATGTCTGTACAAAGTCATATTTTTATTTGTATGGAAAAATACCAATGGTGAATGTAATCTAGTTACAAAAATTTGAGTTCACTTTCAAAAGCTGTAACCTCATAATTTTATACCTATATACGTTCCACTATTGAACATGGGACTTTAACAAAACGATATGAAAATTGGTCTACTATCACACGCTGATATGACAGGAACTCAGTGGATATCACACTAAAACTATCTTAATTCCATAAAAAATCAAATACAAACGCGATAAAATACATAAAATAGTTTTATTTTTAATATATAATACAGAAATCATAATCGTAACTCTCCTTAGGTTACGTACGTTCCACTGTTTAGCCTTCATAGTAGAGGGATATGAATTAACTTGCCATATTACGAATTTAATTTCCTTCTCTAAGATATTATGAGCTTACAAGCTTAACACGTTAGCTGCTATTTCGGGCTATATGTCTGATAAATAAATGTATCATTCAGGCCTCGTCGGACATATATGACAGACAAAACATACCTAATTCAATTTTTCCTTCGAGCCTGTCGAGTCTACTTTCAACGATTTCATCTAAACAGTGGAACCCGTGTAGCCTCCAAGATTCATGTCTATTCAGTCTATGTCGGGTCAAATGTCCGACATAAAGTCTAAATGTAAAATTTTGTAAACATAAGCTATGTAAAAATGTGGGGAGGTTTTTTCAGGCTGTTATACACTATATTCAGTAAAAAGCTGCAAAATGTTTTTTTACGATTTCTCAAAATAGACTACACCATTTAACGGGTTAAACAGTCTTTTACAAGACCAACAGACAAGGAAGTGATGTGCATAATGAATTGTATTCTTACTCTATCAAACGGATAACATCTTAATTAATGTATTAAAACATCAATCTAACTTCGTACAATAATAAAATTCAAGGCAATATATATTGTAACAAAGTTCTATTTATGTAAATTGGTAACAAAGTCAATATTAATTATTAAATTGATGCCAAAGCAAGTACACAAATATAATTATTTAAATACTCGTAATTTCACGTTGTATTATGCGTAGAATCAACGTCACAATGGGATTGGTAGGTTCACCAGCTGCGAGTATACGATCAAGCACTGACATCAGCTTGGCATTAGCCCAAGGTTTCGTCAAATGTACTTTATATCCGTGTACTACATAATACCGACTGTTAAACAATTAGTACAACACAATTGGTTTTTTAAAGTTCAACGTAGACTAAAATATAAAGAAAATATTTTTCCATGCGGGTTTAGAGCAAGATACGGTATTATGCGTTAGTGTTATAGAATCGTTAACGATGTAAAACTGACTGTTGATAAGTATTTATGCATTTTTGTGTGATAAAGTACATGGTTTTAGTTTTCGGTTTCACTTAAGCATTCAAAACATAATAAATGCCCTCACCAATATTTTAAGTACGTAACGTCAGTCGTGTATTGGTTAGGATAAATTAATATACAACTAAAGTCTCGCATTTAAAAAAGCAATTAATGTGCATGATATTGTCAAGGATCCATTCTCTTAATTGACTTATTAATGCACTCGCGAAAAGAAGGGCTGATATTTATAGTCTGTCATCATTGAAATTACGTTTGGTTTAGGATCAAACATAAAATAAATGATCCACCTAACATTAGCTTCGCTTCTCTTGAGGTAAAAATTTCTGCATCATTTGGTCGTACTTTTAAAGACATTCGCAAATGATAAAGGTAACTTAAGAATATGAGTTTTCATCTATTAATAGTAAATTATCGTATAGGACGTAACATTTGATTAAGCATTTCATAGTTAAATTTTATCTGAAAGTATCCACAGAAACAGTTCAACTAAAAAAAAAATAATAAATTGTGTATGGACATTAGGAACATAAAGGAATAATAATATCTCGCGACAATAAGATTTACTTACTGTCGCGCGATATTCTATGAACATAAATTAACAGACACAAATAAGACCCAGCCCAATGTGTCTTAATAACGCAGATATAAAACAAACAGTTTTCTCTGACAAAAACTAAAACCATTTATTAAATTACTAAAAATTATTATTTAACACTCAATAAAGTAATACTTCTTAGCAAATTTGTTTATACAAGATTTACATCAAGTATTATAATACTTGTCATGAACTCATCTTGAAGCAAGACACATAATACGCCACTTGAAGAATAATAGGCCCGCATAAAATAAATTGTATACATTTTTACAAAACTGCAAAGTATAATGGCTCCTGTATAAAGCAAATTTGAATAAAGCAACAGGATATCAATGTTGCATGTATAATGTGCCTATATTAGTGTTGAATTACTTATATGTTAAAGAATTATATTATGAAAAGCCTACATATCAATTTAAAAACCTACTAGTTTTAATTTTTATTAAATAATTTAATAAAATTATTAATTTACTTGAGGATAATGAAGATACGTATTATCATGTAATTACCTACGTAATAATTTTAAGAGTTGATATGAACGTGTTAAAACAGAGGACAGATAGGTACTCAAAAAGGGGGGTTCCAGGTATGAATAACAAAAATTACAAGATATAAAGCATAAACTAACACACAATTTATTTGCAAAAAGTCTCTCACACATGCATGATACCCATAGGATTGAAATAAATGAAAGGCTAATTACAAAATACATTTAAATATAATTAATTTGAATGCTAAGACGCGATGAAACTAATGTTTACGTAAAGGAGATAGATAATAATTATATGGGCTTTAATTCCCAAGTTCTCAGATAGAGCATTTGAGAAGCAATTACTGTAATCATTTAATTGGTACTTGCTAAAGGAATATGTTTTTGGTAAACCTCAAATACTTGAATTATCAATTTCATATTATTTAAACTTAATAATAGTTTGCAGTGACCTTTTCAAATAAGATGTATACGAAACTATGGTGTATTAAATGGAGTGCTTCAAGGCTCAATACTTTTGCCCATACATCGAATAAATAAATAAGTATACCTAATTATTGTTATCCACTTATTATAATGTTTAATATAGTGTAAGTTCAAATCTTCTTTGTAATAGATATCATTTAATTATAATAGCAAATAGCTAAAACTATCGATGCTATCAGTTATTAGTGTTATTTCCTAGAGTTATATCTTATCACTGAATTCCTCAAAAACGTTAATAGTACTTAACTATAGTTGTTTACTAGTTGTATAATAGATTTCCTGTAGATATTTTAAACTATGTCTATCCATAAAATATTTTATTCATTATTATTAATGACATTTTATTGTATCTATATTACCTATTAGACGACACACTTTATGACATCGTAATCTGTTATGACATATGATTATATTAAACTATTCACACGTTGAATTGTTTAGTAAATAATGTAAATCTAATTTCCCGCGCTTCTACTAGGTAAATATTACGATATAACTATTATAGCATTAACTAACCAAAAGTAGTGAAGGGCAGTTTCCAATAAAAAAGTTATCAGCAGACTTAACGATAAAATAGAAAGCAAACAATGTTCTACTATTCACTTATCATAATCGTGACGCGACTTTATTTGCACAAGCGAAACGATAAATTAAAAATATTGTAATGTCAACAACCCACGGCTAAAAGGTGTACGGAGGTGAAGCAGATTTGTGGTTCATCCGCTCAGACGTTGAGACAATTAGAGACTGTTACGACCGACAGTGGGACTTTGTACAATGGCGATGCAAATAATCGCGATTATGGCAAGGTTGACGTCGGTCGGCTGAGGGTTCGTTCAACTGACCGCGAACGATGACACGGTGCGCGCGCGCAGCGTCGCGGCGTCACATGCGAGCTCACACCAACACACCGCCTGCCTCTCCACGAGGTTTAACCCTCATGACATACTCTCGTCTTACCACCTATATCATACCTAAAAACTGATCTACGTGCGCTCTACCAGCTTTAAACTACTGCGAATGACCTCTATTCACATCGAAATCGTTAATATAATGAAGAAATGATTACAGCATACTTAATAAACGTTTTGTGTTCAGACATTAATTAATTAAGACAACATTAGGGGAATCCCAATCCATAACTAATGTAATTAAGAACTTTATGGTCGATTGATTAACACTCACCAATTTTCCTATAAATGCAATCCAAATAACACACTTCACAATGCAACAGGAAGCCTCAATTACAAGAACCTCAAAAAACTTGTCGCAACTTGATACAAGGAACGTGAACGCCGCGTGCGCGCAACAAAAACAGCGATCAGTTGACAGATATCGGGCTCGGCGTCGGAAAACCCCTCAGAAACTACGCGGCGCAAAACACGCAGTGTGTAAATATTATTGCCACGGCTGGACAAAGGTTTTGTTATCTAGAACCGGCGTGCGTGGAACGTGCACGACTGGCACGAGCAGTGGCAGAACGTGGAGTGAGGCTTGCTCGCCGGCCCCGCCACCGTCTGATAAGGCTGGCGCGACGCCCCCCGTCGACGCCTACGCCCCACTCGGCGCCGTCGTACCGGTGCATCGTAAACACCACCGGCCGCCCCTCGGCACCCGACGTGGTCGCAGCCACTGTCGCCCGCCGACCAGACGGGCCCCCGCGCATTATGCACCGCACCTACGCACCGTTTCACAACTGCAGCGTGCAAAATCAACAACTTTCGATTCCTTAAAAAGACGAGGAAACTGAAACTAACCAGTTGCGAAACTATGGCAGCCCAGATACCGATGAGAACAATGAAGTGCAAACAAACACAGAACCTTTTTAGTGTTCGCCTAATTGGGCTCCGAGTTCAGTATGGTACAAATTCAATATGCAAGGCGATCGATACGCTACATAGATGGAATAATACAATTAATGCAACATGTAGAGCAGTGGGGCGCTACTAAAATTCTGCTAACAATTGACACTTACTGACAAACATTACTAGAAGATACCTGTTGACACTATATTAAAAAGTAAATATATTTTAAATAATTTTTAAATTTAAGCTATAAAAATAAATTATTATAAAATAGAGACATTTATAATGTATTGATACAACTGTGGTCTGTTAAATAGAAATTGATGCCGGTAAGGCGAGAGGAGAGCACTACTGCGACGAAAGCTTGCAATAGAAGATATTATTTAACGATATGACAACTATCTTTACATAATGTAGTCTAACTTGATGCACTTGACCGCCCAGCTGATGCAGTAGTCATAGTGATGACTATTCATAGTGAGCGTCATGGGTTTGCTCTCACGTGGGTCTATTGTTTATGCCATCTAGATCAATAAATGTTTCGACTCTGGATGTAATTTGGGTCCGTTAAGCGTTTATTTGTAAAGGTACTCGCGACACAAGAACTTATTCTTTAGTGCAGGGTGTTTTTAAAAAACGAATTAAGTGGGTCGAAAAGACACGATAGAATCGAAACTTTTGTTACAGGGAAACATTTTAACTATTCATCTATCACTTGTTAATTATATTTATCATTAATTTATTTACATAAATTTATTGAAGCGTATATACGCTTTCATAAATTGCTTGCTATATAGCAAGAAGAGCGTCAGTTCAGCTCATATACGTCCCATTGTTGGACTCGAGCCTCCCCCACAATAAGAGGGAATTTGACCTACTATATCACGCCGGTCAGACGTGTTGGTACAGGGTTGCTCTTGCAAAGATGTTATATGCATAATAAATCCCTTAGACGTCTTTTACGACACCCACGAGCATTCTGACACTGACATCCCACGGTCGATATGCGGTTAGGAGAGTACCTACATAGTCAACGAATCTTAAATTTCTTATAAATTATACTACTACTAGCCTAACTGTAAATGCGAACGAATTGTGAAGCCTTCACGCCTATACCTTAAATGGAATTAAAAAAAAATTACCATTGGAAAGCTGTAACACAGCGAGTAACACAGACCATATTTTAACACCGTATTGCTACGCGAACGAACACAACGCGGGTTAAACCGCGGGAATATGCTAATCCTTACTAATATTATAAAGGTGAAAGTAAGTTTGTTTGTTTGTTACGCTTTCATGCTTAAACCACCGAACCGATCTCAAAAATTCTTTCACCAATGGAAAGCTATAATATCAGGCAGTGACATAGGCTATATTTTATTCCGGTATGCCCATGGGAACGGAAACTACGCGAGTAGCACGACTGAAACCGAAGCGAAGCGAGGGCAGGTTGCTAGTACATAATAAATTAAATTTTATTAATCCTACATTCATACAAACTAAGCTATAAAAAGGTAAAACCGGCAGTTTCATAAATATTATGTTTAGTCATTGGCATTGACGAGATAGATAATAATTACATACTTAGCTACCACAAGTTAGCAATGAGGATTGTTCATAATGCAATAACTTATTGTCTATAAAACCAACGCAATATGATATAGATAAAATAGTAGGCGGATATAATATAAAATAAAGCTATTTTTGAACTAAAATAAGCAGTAAAAGACTTCTTATAGCGATAAGGAAACGTATCAATACTACGTACGTCATTTTTTTTTTAATTTCGCCAGCACCTCGATGACCACCAGTAGTAGGTATATGGCAAGAATTTCTAAAAATATCGAGATCTAATACATAAGTCTTATTGTCTATATGTATAATCATTTACAGAATAGTGTGTAATCCTTACTAATATTATAAATGCGAAAGTAACTCTGTCTGTCTGTCTGTCTGCTAGGCTTTCACGTCTAAACCACTGGACTGATTTTGATGAAATTTGGTACAGAGATGGACTAAAGCTTGAGAAAGGACATAGGATACTTTTTATCGCGGCAAAATGCGTGTAAGGGGTTGAAATAGGAGATGTTATTTTGTATGGAAATTCGTCATTTTCGATGATAGAACCATGAATCTTTATATTAAGGCACCTGATAATAAATAAATAAATATTCGTTCTAGCGTTTTGGTAGTTTCACTTACATAGGGATGAAATTCAACCCCTAAAATACCAAAAAGCATACAGCCGAAACCACTGTGCCTAGAAACGTATTTTTTATTTACATCATCGTATTTCTTGGGGTACACGAGCACCAGGAAAGGAGTTTTGGAAACATATAGACGAAACTATTAGGGCTAGGAACCTAAAACTTTATATGCAATTCTTTTTCTTTTGTTGTAAGTGAGCTCTAAGAAAGTATTTTATTAAATTCAACTCTTAAAGGGGTGCAAAATATATAGTCGAAATAATTAGGCCTAGGAACATGAAATTTGGTATAAAGTTGCATCTCTTGAGGAAGTGCTCACTAAAAAAGAGCTTTTTTGCAATTTTAGCTATAAGGGGAAATCACTGAGCCTAGGAAGGGTCATTTTGTACACGGCCGGCTTTCTTGATTACCCCAAGATTTGCTTAGTGCTCATTTACCAAGCACTATGAAAAAATATTTGGAAATCCTACCCTTAAGGGGATAAAAAATAACGTAAAATAATGGTCCTAAGAACGTGAAAGTTCTGTTTTGGGATAAGCGAGCTCTAACAAAGAATTTTTGGAAATTCAACCCCTAAGAGGGTGAAAGTGTATAGCCAAAGATACCGGGCCTAAGAATGTGAAATTTTGAATACCGATCGGTTATTTGGGGTAAGCACGCACTAAGAAACAATTTTGGGCCGCCCCAAAAGGGTAAAACGCATAGAGTCGAAGACACCCAGCCAATGCTATATCATCATTATCTTGCTCTTATCCTAATTACTTTGGATCGACGCAATATGTAAATACTCTTCTGCCATCGTAGATATATTATAAAGGTTCTGGCAACATTTTATGACCGGCTGCCTGGCCGGCCATATTGTTGGCCAGACGGCATCACCAATTGGTCCAGGTCGATGTAAATCTTTGTCTTAGTAGTATTTTGCGACACCCACGAAAGCGTGGTAATATTTCTACCAAACAGTAAGTTACAATCAAGATATTATTCCAATTTTCTATCTCTACAAATAAATAAATTTGAAGCTTCTATTTGTCTATCAAGATAATAAGGTTTTATTTATGCTCACACAATTATTTGCACGATACCTATACCTAAAAAACGGTCCAAACTTTTTTGTCTGTCTCCGTTATCGGTCCAGCGTTTTGAAGATTACCTGTAACGAATAGACATTCGTTACAGGTAATCTTCAAAACGGCTGGACCGATATTGATTATATTTTACTATCAGGTGTACCAGGTGTACATGAGGAATAACTTAGACTATATTTTATCCGAGGCTATATTTTATCCCGGTGTGGCTGGAGCAACCTTGAGAATTTAGTCGATTTTAAAATTATTTCACTAATGGAAAGCTATTTTTAAGCGAGTAACATATTTAAGCTATTTTTATCACGATATTCCTACGGGACCGGGTACAATGCCGGTGAAATCGCGGGAATTTAATGGTTTTAAAAATTAATTCACGAATGAAAAGCTATATTATCAGTGAATAACATATAAAGACTATTTTCATCCCGGTATTTGCCCGGGAACGAGAACTAAACCGGGGGATGTCGACTAATTTTTTAAATTCTTTCACCAATGGAAAGCTACTTATGTTATCAGCGAGTAACATAGGCAATTTTTATCTAGGATATTTCTGGAATTTCTTTTTTTTTTTTCACCCATGTAAATTTATAATATCAGCGAGTAACATAGGCATTTTTTATCCTGGCATGGAAATGAGGTCTACTACGTGGGTGAAACTGGGGGTGTTTTATTGATATATATTTTTTTTTTCACTAATGTAAAGCTACGTTATCAGGGACTAAGGAAAGGCATATTTATCATCGTATTTGCACGGGAATCTGAACTACAAGGCTGGAAGTAATATTCAAATGTGAAAATTTGTGAAGATATTTGGATGTTTGTTACTCAATCACGCGTAAACTGTTGAGAAGATTTGGATGAAAATTGACACGTAGATAGAGTATTTCTTAAATTAAGAAATATAATACTTTTTATGCCGATAATATTCTTTGCGATAATAGTTCAATATGTAAGTAAGTTTTGCGCGGGCGAACCCACGGACAAAAGCTAGTAAACAACTAATTGAACAAAACACAAAAATTTATTTCTTTGGAACTAATCCCACCACACACTCCTATCACTCCTAACCTAACTCCTGTAAGCCAAGATCCACTATGTCCTTCATAAAGGACACCAAGGTTTGACCACCATAGAGTCCCGAAAAATGCTTTTGATTGTCTTGGGACCCACAACAAATTTCATTAGAAAAGAAAAAGAGGAGGTGTTGGAAAGATTCCACTGCCCTCTTATGCAAAGAGGGCCATATGAAATGAAAGAGAGAGAACAGAGGCATAAAGTAAAAGAGGCTAGAGCGGTATACATAGGCGAATATAGATCATAGTTGTCGTAGACGATCAGGGATTTAGACATCTCTTTGCTATGGCATAGAGAGAATATGCCTCCTTTAAACAGACTTGACACTGCATGTTAAAAAATGCAAGCCATCCGGGTACTCATATACATAACATTGTTATAATTTAATATCAAATGGTGGATCACTGCACCTACTAACAGCAATAAACTTACTAGTTTCGTCTATATTAACGCAAACGAAGCCCCGGGCATAGCTAAAATAATGAGTATACCATAACTTTTTTAATTTTAAAAAGGTTGCACACTTACGAGCACCGACCATTCATCCCCCATAATCGAATTTTTTGATCCCTCCTCCCTTTTTACAGAACTCATAGTAGTAGGAACACACTGCAGACAGCCTGCCGTCTACAGCCGCAGGCTAGTCCGTCCGGGGTAGTACCACACTCTACCTCACTTCGTTTAGTGAACGAGAAAACTGGAAGCCCAACTTTCTGAGGGTGATTCACACTTCCTTCACTTTCTTTACGATAGGCAGCGGCCTAAGAAAGGTCCATGAGAGGCAGTATCTCTTACCATCAGGTATGATGTTTGTTCGTTTGCCACCAATAGCAATAAAAAATACTTCTAAATGTGATAAAATATTTATTTAATTAAAAACATGTTTTTAGAAGTTCGGGAAAAGTTTCATAATATTTTTGCGTGGTGGTACACACTTGTGAGTTCAATGAACTGCAGCGTACTACAACAAACGTAAACCATTAGACTATATATCTACGTAAAATTTAATCACGTTGCCACAAGAAAATATATGCTTCATTCTAACAAATAATATTTACATAATAAGCGCTTAAGGAAGCAATGCGGTTTACTGCGCAAAATGTGAAAAACAAAATAAAGAAAAACATAAGCCAGCTCCAACATAACACATGACCTTCTACAGAAGTATCAGAATTAAAGAACTGTGTAGGTGTAGACAAATACAAAATTGGATTCAAAGAATTGCGGCGAGTAAGTAGCCGTTCGAAAACCATTAATTCACTTATTTACTGACAACCCGTGTTATTAAAACAATTTATTATATGGACGTTTCACGATTCTGGGAAATCATAATTAGTAGTTAAAATATTAAGATCGTAATACAGACACGGATAAATTAAGGAAAATATTTATGATTTCGAATTGAAAACATAATAATTTTTACAAGGTTCGTAACTATCTATGTATAGGCAGTTACAAGAACAATAAAGAATCACACAAATTCAAGATGTCGTAAAAGTGAAACATTTATTATCAAGAATCTGTAATGTTTAAAGGTTAAACCGATATGCTGAAGAATTCCGAAAAAAAAAATGATTTAAATAACATTGAAAACGCAGCGAGAGCCAGTAAAAATTTACGAGTCCATTACTCTCTGTAAAACTTGCGCGCCCCTGCAAACCATCTACTCGACAATTGGCTGCAAAGAGCATATATTCAAAGTAATTTCCTTACCAGACCGATTGGATGTATAGGATATACGAATATTTAGTCTTTGTTGTAATTTGTGGGCGGTAATTATAATCTATTTATTCAAAAGATTAATCTTTTAATGTCATATTCCATCAAAACAAATATTTACTCCAGGTAATATTATTTCTAAGCCTCTCCTCGGAATGCGATCTGTTATAATAGAAAACAATATGGATCTAAATATTGAGAGCAACCCAACGACAAACGTATTGTAGCGAGATATGAAAAAGGAACGCCACATTTTTTTTATGTTCTATATAATATAATCGATGTCTTTAGTCTGTCAGTCAGGCGAGAAATCTGTCGGACCACGATGGACCCACATAAATTACAAGATTAATCTTTTCAAATAATTTGACCTTTTCATCTGACGAGGGTTCATTAAATAATGGCTTTGATATTGGTTGCCGTACGATGTATAACGAATTTTGTTGTGGGCGGCATACTGCCTACCATTCATAGCCCTATTATGTTTGAGCCTTGGGGGTTGAAGTAGTTAATCTTGTACAAATGAAGCGTTAGTAATTCATCATCCAAGGAACATCAATTTTATATCAATATCTTCATAATAAAATGAAATAAGGATTTTATTCAAAGAAGAAACCATTTAGGTACATAAACCTTAGTTATGATATAAAGCCCCATATGCGCTCGATGTCCCTATACGTAGGTTGTCAGGGCTGCAATAACATGTTAATTCTACAAATAGTAGCCTATTTATAATAATGATGTAATACAAATAATGCGTACTGGTAAGTATGACATCTTTTAATAAGGCATTCGAAGCGGAAACATGGAAAATGTCAGTAATGTACAGAGTAGCTAGCACGATTCTTCGCTATAATAGGAACAAGGACTCCACAGCTGTAGTTAATATCAACAATTTATCAATTATTGTGGCGTAATTATTGTTGACTTTTTAAAACAAAGAAAATTACGCGCGACAATTTATTGAACACTTTGTTTACAATCTGGAAAAAATACATTTACTATGTCAATTATACAAGGCACCTAACCTCATAAACCCACGATCAAGATAAATAAACGGTATGGATGGAATGTCCGATGGAATGCTATGCAGTCCAAACGTGTGACTCATAGGTGCCAGACTGTCAGTGGTCAACCATTGGGATCCTTAAGTTATATTAACAGATCCTTTGCACAAATAATACAATAACTATTGTTACACCGTTATGTATGACTCGTAAAAAAACCCAATAATAAATTCGTTTGAAGGTATTGTGAACTACTTTTTAATAGCCTTCAATATTTTTTGTAACATAAAATTGAATTCAATTTGTTCTGTCAAAAGAGCACGACCAGGTAAACAAAAGATTAGAGAACAGTTACAGACACTGCAAAACATATAATTTCTTTAATTTTAAGAATATTTACATAGTTTTTTTTCTCAGTTAAGTTACCGTAACCTAACATAAGCCATACATCAATCAAGTAAGTGAAGCGTAATTCATTTACATATTTTTCATTGTCCAACTATGTATGGTAAGTTGTACAACTCATTTCTCATAACGTTAATAAATTCTCGTCATAAAAATATAATTTATAATCAAAACTAAATAAAATATAACAAAATGTGTACATCAAATAATAAGTATGTACGTGACACAAATCAAAGAGTTGAATAACAGGAAATTATTAACATATCGTTAATTATTAAATTACCTTAATGGTTGCAATATATTGATTTTGATTTGAGGAAGCCAAAGGAAGTATTAATTTATACACACTAACTAATACTAAATTGTGGCCTCTACTACTTACACCTGATATTTATGGCGTAATAATATTTCTTTATATGTGGTGACGGAGTAATAATACAGTTCACTACCCTCTCTCTTGCCTGCGGGTGTCGTAAAAGATGACTATGAGATATGATATGCATATAACATCTATGCAAGAGAAGAAAAATTCGACATAAAACTGTATATCAACCCGTTAGACCAGCCTGGTATAGTAGATTAACATTCCTCCCGTTATGGAGGAGGGCCGAGCCCAAAAGTAGGACTTATGTAGGCTGAGAGAAAGGTGAGTATATTTCATCCTTACTAATATTATAAATGCGAAAGTTAAGTTTGTTTGTTACATTTTGACGCTTGAACCACTGAACCGATTTCAAAAATTCTTTCACCAATGGAAAGCTATAATATCAGGGAGTAACATAGGCTACATTTTATTTCGATATTCCCACGGGAATGGTAACTACGTGGGTAAAACGACTGAAACCGAAGCGAGGGCGGGTTGCTAGTATTTAATACATCTCAGTTCACAATCGTCCCACTGATGGATGCTAGTCTCCTCTATTGAACTACTATACCACGCTTGTCAAACGGATTGGCATAGGGATTTATTTCGAGGTTTTCCTTCCCTTGTCCTATTTTTATTATTTGCGCTATAAGCCTTAGTCAAGCATAATATGCAGATATCCTTAGGCAAGAAAGTACTACTTATATTACAGCACCAAATGTAATTGTCACATTTCATATAATTAGATATAATGATAAAAGGCTACATTTTCTCGGGTTGGTCTTATTATAAAAGGCAATAAAAAAGTTAGCGTTACAGCTGTAACTTATTATTATATTTGTCTACTTGTTTATTCGGTGGCTAAACTATAAATCTAAATTTCAGTAAAGTATCGTATAGTAGTAGCAATAAAAGTGGAACCGAGCAATGAAACCGTATCAATTTCCTTTGAAATTCGCCTTTTTTTTCTTATAACAAATTTGTTTCAAGATAATTATGTATTCGAATTTGACCCTAATATAAAGTAAGTAACCAACATGGGTGGTAGTTATGTTAGCTACGACAAGGCATCAAAGCTGCATGATTGAGCAGAACGCGACTACTTTTAAATAAGCGTTGACAACTTAATGCGACCGAAATAGTTAACTAAACGGAAATTTATTTGAAAACCTTAATGTCACTAAACTTTAAACATTCTCGTTAAAATCTACATTTTCAAAATACAAACGTAGCCTAAAGTGGTTTGAACGATAACATTAAAATTCGTAATCTTGTAATGCTTTTTTTGTTGGGTATTACGTCGTTTTGATTGTCATTATCTCCCCTTTGTAGGAAGGTTTATGTCCAATAGTGGACTTCGATGGATGGGATTGATTAAAAATCATTATTGCGCTTAGTTGTATCGGCAAATTATTTGGATCGATTTATATTAGAGAACGTACCCATAATACGTGACCTGTTTAAGAGGGCCTCTCCCTCCTCTTCTTCAAAAATACGACGCTTGAACAAAATTGGGTCTAATTCTGTACTGCGGATGGTCACTAAGACCGTAGCCACACATGGTCCTACTGGCCATTCGTAGTATAGAGGGTTGAAAATTGTAATAAATAGATCACGTGGTACGGGTACGTTCCCTTACAGATTTCACACGTTATAAATCCCATTTTAATACACTTTCATAGAAATTAAAGTTTCCAGACGCTATTGTATCGACGCCACGTAATATATTTGTTGGCTAAATGTCAAAAATTGTTCCGAAAGAATTTCGATGACAACAAAGCTTCTTCTATTCTATTGAAAAAAAAACGAATGACAAATGTCTAGAAAGTGGTGGCGAACAAACGCAGTTACTATCTATATTATTGTTCTCGGTACTTGATTTGTTAGCTGCGTAGTTTTACAGCAATGAACACCGGAGACAATGGAAAACACTTTATGTAATGGGTTAAAGTGGACACCGTTTGTTGTGTTATCTTTTAAGGGTAATAAAGAACTCAGCTAAGAGTTTATTGCTGCTACTTGAATAACCGCTTGAAAGCTTGTTTTGTGCTTTTGGCAAAATAAAACGTCTTTGTTCAATATATACGGCAACGGTGCTACGGAATTTGCACATAAAAATAGAAATTTATTTCATTATGAACCTACCCGGTTCAAAGATATTTCTTTTCTCTGTTCCTGTTCATCTGAGTAGTAAATTAATATAAATAATATTCAAAGGAGAGAAATCACTGTCAGAATTATTTCTAAATATGTAATTGATACTTGGTGCATTCAACCATATTCTTATAAGTTCAGAATCCATTTCAATATACTGAAAATTATTAATATACCTAAGAGAAAAACATTTATTTTAATTGAACCCTGGTACAATGGCGGATCAAGTGGAAGGTCATGGAGGTTCATAACCCCAAACTTGGGCTAGGTCTATATCGACCACCACTGATTTAAAAAAAATATATGTAATTTGATTATTTTCTACTTTTCAAAAAAGGTATTTAATCTATGTTTCGAGGTAATCATAACAACAAAATACTTTATTTTTAATTATTATTTTAATCTCCCAGACTTGCAAGCTGTATCCGCCCTTGTCTCTTAATTGTTTCAAGACAACCATACTGCAAATTTATTCTCCTGAAAATGCTACGATAAGCTTATCGACAAGAACTTTTATTTTCTAATTTAACCAAGATGCCAGTCATAAAGCTAACTTCTTGTAAAACTCAAAGTTTAAATCAAGTTTATGTTCAAGTAAAAATTCTACATATAGGCATAGCCAACGAGTTACATACACAGTGTATGTAGCACCGCATGCTTTGATAATGACGTCATCATACAGCCACAGGTGTGCAAGCCGTGTTTTTTACCTAGAAATTATAATTTGTTGCATAAAAGGATATTTATGTTAAAATTGTTTCTACAATGTATTATTTAAATGTAGATTATACTAACACGTACAATTAGTAAAGTAAATCATTATCATCACGCAGCACGCTGCTCTTACCCCAATACTAATGGTTGACTCAAAAGTACATGTATATTTCTTTCATAATTAATATTGCAAAAGTTAATATTACTAAGCAATAGTTTATGAACGGCCGCTTGCCCATCGACCCTTGAGAATGTAATTGTTGACCAGACAGCAACAGAAGGAGCTGGCCCCGGTTTATGTAAAACCATTAGTCATCTTTTACGACCCCCACGAGCAATGGAAGGGTTAGTAGTATACGTAGCCGCTACCACTCAGCAAAACTAAATATTGAGATAAATTTCCGTCTAAATTGTTCAATGATTATTAATCAGATGATATATAGATAGACCAGATGGTCTGGGTAGCAATTTTGCAAGTATCAACATCATATCAGCTAATATATGTCTGCTAGGCTTTACTAGGCTCGAGCTTCATCCGTAATAGGAGGGAAACTGGCCTACTACAGCGCATTAGTCAGTCGGATGGTATAGACCTTATTTCGAATGTATATTCTCGAGCATTAATCCCTTATCCGTCTTTTAGATAGGGATTTCATGCCCTGGACAAGACGGAGGCCCTCTTGTTCCATGGGCGCACTATGAGCCCTCCCATCGGCGTCTCGATCACCGTCCACTCGGTCGACATCAGCATCCGGGCCCATATGAGGTACTTGGGCCTGGTGCTCGACGGGCGATGGTGGTTCCGGGAGCATTTCCGTAGGCTCGCTCCGCGGCTCGTCGGCACGGCGTCCGCCCTATCGTGGCTTATGCCGAACGTGGGCGGACCGAGCGCTGCGTGCCGACGGCTGTACGCGGGGGTCATCCGGTCGATGGCCCTGTACGGCGCACCGGTGTGGGCGGGGTCCATGACCGCCCGACTTAGGGCCCTTCTGTGGCGACCACAGAGGGTCATGGCGGTCAGGGCCATCCGCGGATACCGCACGGTGGCGACGGAGGCAGCGTGCCTGTTGGCCGGGACTCCCCCGTGGGACCTGGAGGCGGAGATGCTCGCCGGACTATATCGGCGGGTGACGGGGGTGCGAGCGGAGGGCGGTGTGGTCTCGTTAAGGGATCTCACCGCCTGGCGCGTCGACGCCCGCCGAGACGTCATCGCCCGTTGGGCAGTCCGGCTGGAGAGGCCTCGGTTCGGGGTGCGAACCGTGGAGGCCTTCCGGCCGGTGCTGATGCAGTGGTTGGAGAGGCGGCACGGGGTGCTCTCCTTCCGACTGGTGCAGGTTTTGACGGGGCATGGGTGCTTCGCCAAATACCTGCACAAGGTCGTTAGGAGGGAGAGTACACCGTCCTGCCACCACTGCGATTGTGACGAGGACACGGCGCGCCATACGCTCGAGGCCTGCGGGGCTTGGGCAGTGCAGCGCTGTGAACTCGTCGCAATCATCGGTACGGACCTGACGCTGCCGGCTATCGCTAGGGCGATGGTCGACAGCGTCGGGAATTGGGACGCGGTCGCAGCCTTCTGCGAGACGGTGATCTCGCGGAAGGAGGCGGCGGATCGCCTGCGCGAGGAGCGCAGCCTCGATGAGGAGATCCGCCGCCGGCGACTGGGGCGGCGCAGGCGCAATTATCTGCGCCTCATGCCGCCCTAGCCGAGGCCGCGGGTGACGTGACCGGGGATTAGTCCGTCACCCGCCGAGAGGCCGACCGCGTGAGGAAAGACCGACGTCCCCCCCGAGGGGGGGACGTCGGTCGATGGGAGGGTACCCCAATAGGGGGTATTCCGTCGGGCCGACCACTGACGACAAGTTAACGCTGCTCCAGTGGTCGGCCCAACGACGAAGGCGACGTGGGCTTCGGGTGGGTCGCGGGAGTTGCGTGCTCAAGCCCCTCTGTCGCCCCGGACGGAGTGGTGCGGAGGCGCGCCGACCGCGGCCCACCCACAAAAAAAAAAAAGATAGGGATTTCATAGTATGAATAGTTCTTCGTCACTACAAGGAAATGCAACTATATATTTACCAAAAAACATTACGCATTACTGCTGATGATTCACATTATATTTATTACGAGGCGTACACAATTACGACGATTATCTAATACTTATGAGGCAAGTATCATATGAGGCAAATAGGTTTTAAGAAATTTTACTACAAGAAAAAGAAAACTGACTGATCTACTTGCGTACTTTAGTCGTTTTTTTTATGATGTCCACAGGAAATGATTTAGGAAAATTATATTCTCAAGGAACACACATGGAACTTTCTATTAATACGTGTGACCTAAAATATTTCATGGATGGAGGTAGAGTACTAAAAGTTATATAGAGAATGACTTTGGCACCCTTTTTTTGGATATAGGCTAATCATACCCTGCCCAAACCGTGAGAGAGAGTTCAACGTGCAATTCTATAATACACATATCTCTCTATCACCTATGTAGGCAAGCCATCGGCACCGAATCTTTGTTTTCGGTGAACGTCGACAACTTCTAGGGAAGCGGTACTACATAAATTATAACACTATACCTATTTAATAGGTTAAGGATAAAATATGACATTATTATTTCTCCATGAAAAGCATGAAAATTGGCTGAAGAATCATTAGGAAAATGGCCAGCCCGTCTGTCAAGCGTAGCGATAACGGCATTATCAATCATTGGGGGGCTTATGTCTAGTAGTGGACGGTAGTGAGCCGTTGGATGGATATTCAACAAGAGTAAAAGTAATCTATTTATTTTAGAGAGCTCAAAACATCGAATCCTTTGAAAATATTACCCAAGACTGTTTCCTCACACTTATAACCATTGGTAACAATTAAAGCAAATTGTCCACATCCGTCCCGTATTGACTACAACGGTTTAATAGGTGTCTGTCAATAAAATACATCTGCTCAAGTCAACAAGGTCAATAGTCAGTTTGAAATCTGTTTACATTTCAATAGACAATAAAAATGTGCTTCATTCTATGATATATATTGTAACGATTACGTAACGATCATTGACATTTATTATGTAAAAAGTCACAGCCGCTATTTTGATTCTGTGGGATATCTGCAGATTATGCCTATCGGCCTACCAGAAGTCAAATAATGGACATTTGGAGAGGCCTTCTTGAGAGGGTTTGTGCCATATTGCGCTTGGCAGTCGCATCGTCAAATGCGGTCAATGTTATAAGTTTCTAAGATGTTGCCCTTTCTCTAAATGACTTTTTAATCGATTTTCACTACTCAACCCGAAAAGTAAATTTCACACATTGTGTATTCTAAAACCGTTACCACATATGGTTTACACACTAGACATGATATTCCCCTACTTTATTTAAAAGTAACCCATGTGATGATTCAGGATATAAGTAGTTAGTCTATATCTAATTATTTCGAATAGAATTTTATAATCATGGAAAAAAAAAATAAAAAGCTACAATAGATCATCTAGAAATCGACATCAACGACACTTACTAAATAATGGAAGAGACCCATTTAGGCATAAATAGAAAATATATATAAAAAAGAATCCAGATTTTTCAGACGGAGGTTACGAAGCTCGCGATTTTAGTTATGAAAGCTTATGATAATACATAAATATTCGACAGTCGCTTCAGTTTTCTTCGCATGTAAAATAAATTTTACATGGCGTAGTAGTTTTCAGCCAGATTCCTAAATGCGACGGTATTCCTTTCAAAACTGTGCTATTAGTTAAAGACATATCATGTCCACATATCTATAATCGTATAAAAATTGTGCAAAGCAGGTAAATCGTAAAACTGCGTGTGGGGAATACCCAGAATTGCGGATGTGTGTTCTTCGAAACAATCAGGCAATGGAGAAATTTCACAAGCGCTATGTAGGTCAAGTCAGCCGGACTTGACGTTTTCGACTCGTAAAGGTTACCATCTCTGTCAGCACGCGGCCGCCGCCTTGCAAATCCGGTTGTGCGCTTGCGCAACTAATAGTCTCATTTATCAGATCCTAAAAGATCAGTTGTTTTTAGAACGCAGTATCTACTTGATTTAGTAAAACGCAAGTCTATCAATTGTACGTATAAGGATCAAAATAATTGAAGAGATTCCACAATTAAAGGAACGGGGTTAGTTTGGCCCTACTTTAGTATTGCGTCACGTACATACCTATGACGATAATACTTGTACAAAGCAGCTGCTATATCTTGCATTATGTTGCGTCAGCCAATAAGCAAGCGTATAATATTAAAATGATAGCGATTATTAAAGCTCTTCCATCAGTTCAGTGCATCAAAGAGCTCCCGGATTCAATTCGAGAATCGGGAAAACATGATTTTTCATAGATTTGCCGACAAAATCTAAATATTTGCTGAGTAAACGACAATCATTTTAACCCCTATTACGTAGCATCAAAAACTAGCATACATTAGAAAATGTGTCTGTTACATCCATGTTAGACTCTTAGCAGACAAAGTCTTAACACTATTCAATAAAAAACTCAATAGTATTACCGTTTAACCGCAATATTAATCTTTGCATCGGGTAAACCCAAGGTTTTTCATTCATTGTATTAATGAAAAGTAAACAACCACAACAAGGATGACGTTTTTCTTAAACCTGTTTTTATCCTGTCGAGTAGGAAAATTAAATAATTTCTGATTAATAGTGAAAAGTACATTATGTTTATTGTTTACAAATAATTTACCCGCTGCGGTTTTACAACCTCCAAATTCCAAACAGGCTGTAGGTAATCCAAATAGGCTCGTTGTTGGATCGTTGGTCGTTGTTTAAAAGTTTTTGTATTTGTTGATGTTTCTGACCGTAAAATAATGTTTTACAAATTGCAAGGACCAAAAGGGTTAAATATTTACTTAGTTTACGATAACTAATAAGAACGATAATATTGAAAAATACTGGCATTAATATGATTGCGTACGTATTTTGGACTATGGTATCAAAAATCATACCTGGTATCACATAGAAATAAGTGACAACTCTTACGTATAATAGGGAAATCAGCATATTATTGGGAAAAGATATGTCATAGTTGTGGTAGAGACTACCTATACTACCAACCCTTAAATTGTTTATAGATGTAATCTAGAAGAGGACTAACAGTTTACATTGACGTGGGCCAACGTGGTGATTTGGATTTCAGTATTAGTACTGTATAGACTGGAGCTCTTAAGGTACCTGGGCTGTATGTTTAAAGTTAAGGTATAGATAACGATAGAAGATAGTGCTGTGAAGCACTAAAGCTGACAATGACCAAGATAATAATGACTTCTTTTTTAAATAATTTAGACATGTAAAAAGAATAGATAAAGGACTTGTATACCAAATTGATGAGTTTGTGAGTCTTAAGACTGTGGAGTTTGCATAAGTGTAATCATTGAAAATGAAGTGAAAAAATTGTAGTAAGCAGAAGCCTCGATACCCCATCACCTCACCGAGGCGTCAGTGTATGTTATGATAAATATAATATTTATTAAGAAGTTGAACTTCTCAATAAATAAATGGACTTATTAAACACAAAGATATTCTCATTGAGAAATAGTTATGACCTACTTTTTAAACCTCATAAATGCGTCATTGTGGTAGAAAGAACCTGGAATTGTGGCTGTAAATCTTACTTACCTGTTTCCACCACAGGTCTACGTGACTCGCGTCTCGTCGAAGAAGAATATTTTTTCAAAACATCCAATTTTCCGTTAGCATATTCATAATACTACCTACTTAGTTTCATAAGAATCACTCAAACAAGTACTAAATGACTTTAAGGCTAATTATTCAGATACTTAGTTAATTATATAGTTATTATATAATAAAAATAATATTAAGACTAATTATTCAGATACTGTCGATATTAGGAAAGTAGTTCTCGGAACTTTAGTTTCAGCGAGCAGTGCGCCACAGCGGTGTAGAGCGGGCTATGAATGACGTCATCCGATGACGTCACTCACGTCGCACCACGTGTTACGTCAGAAACTAACTGATAACGTGAAATTCTGAATCGTACTACGTGATGGTAAAGCTATACAATTTAAAAAAGAAACACCTCTATTATATAACTGTGTATTTTCGTGCTTATTTCTTGTTTTTAGTTGATAGATTTTATGACGCTAATCTCTATATTGTTATCTTTAGCTATCTACGTCGAACTCGAGCGTAGATATCAAAGATAATGAATAAAGTTGTAAGTAGCGCCATCTATGAATACTTAAACGAACTTAAAAATAATTCCAATAAATATATATGTTGAAGCTATATTGTTTAATGCTAACGGCTACATAACCGGGACTTGACAATCACGTCAGCGACTATTAATAATTTAAATATATTCTTAGGAATACTAAATAGCGTACAAACAACACCAAGAACTGCTTTTAATGCTAATTGTTTTTTATCAAAATATACTTGCAGGTAAATTTTTAAACAACATTAAACTAATATTCTAGAAATTTCCTGAATACAAAGACATACAATTTTCCTTATGTTAATTTAATAGTCAAGTCACACATGTTGTGTTGTGCCCGCTAAGTTTTAGTACAACTAAGTTGGACGAGCGAGCGTAAATACTTGCAAAGTACAAATCTAGTAGCGTTGTCCTTTTCCATCATCGAAATCAGAATAGTATTACACAATATTATCTATATCAAGTGAGAGGGCAGAATTTAATTGGGTGTCATATAATATTAATATAATTTATAAAAATAAATGTTAAAAATAATCACACATATCGTATAACGAATATTATGTTCAAATATATTGGCTTTAATAGATAATTTGTAATATTAAATTTGCGATCCCAAGGTCATCACAAAATTTAACCAGGTAAAAGTTCTATGGAATATTTGAAACATAAATATGCCTTATGGCTTATGCCATCAATTGGCACCGACTTGAGAAAGTTATTTATGAAATCGATTCATAGAATGTCGCACAAACTTTACTTGAAACAATGACGCAGATTATAATTAAAGTTATAAAACTTACCATTGGTTTTTTATATTCGTCTGTTTGGTATTCGAACATTGTAGCGAACATCAGACTCTCGTCTTGCTCGCTGCTGTAAAGGTGGTAAGGTACCAGCTGAGACATGAAGACCACTTTCAACACAAAAAATAATGTCCTAATTCCAATGTATTCACTTGGACTTTGAATTAAAAGTTTTGACTATTTCGCTAATGTAACATAAGCAGAGTAACATGAAACAATTCACAACATTACAAGATGACTCATATAAGGCTTCTAAAACTGTAGACGTACGCGTAGCTAGACTGTTTGATATCAGACTGAGTCAGTTCGCGCGTTGATGGCCGGTTTTGTGTGATACCAAGTGCCCGCAACGCGCACGCGCAAACTAAAACTCAGAACTAAAGCGTCGTAAGCATTTCAACAATTCCGTAACCGAGCCAAATAGATTTAAATGTTCTTTGAATGAAGTTTAAAAATTCTAATGATTCGATAAATACATATTTTCTCCATGAGATGTGAAGTAAATATTATTATTAAACTGTATCATTTGGCAAAGTACTACTACACAAATCATGGCTGACGTTTGATGACAAATATTTGGGAAAACCCATTTTCTTTTTCAGTTTTAGCGAGAGAAGTTTAAAGTCAATGCCGTAAACTTCTGAGAAAATAATGTTTTGCCCAACGTTCAGCACGTCGTTTCTGTATATATGTTTAAGACAATTATCGATCACCGTAATATTAGTAAGATTATGGTACTAACAGGTGGAAGAAAATATTGACAAGTTTAATTTTCAGCAACTTATTGCTAACAAAAGTTTGAAGTGAATGTACGGTTTCTTATTCCCATCTTTGTTATTTTGTACAATAATTTAGTCTCTGAGAATGTAGGTAAAGCTAAAATGCTATTGATAAATGTCAATTTATGGACTGGTTACACCAGTCCATAAATTGACATTAAGTCTTTCGTTCCGCACACACTTTACCAAGATATGATTAAACGTCCTCTAACACGCCACAATCACTACAATTAGGAGTGGTTGACGCTAATGTTCTTTTGTTTGATGCTAGAAGCAATTTGATATTAACTTGTCATGATGACAAATTGCAAATTTGAAGTACATACCTAAATAAGGAACTGAAACTGAACGGTACGCAATTGAAAGTTTAATATACAATAAGTATTCCATTATCAAGCTAAATATATTCAAGGTGAATTCATATACTAGTAGCAGTAATTACAAATAATAAATCTACTGTTTATGGTGAACAGAATTTTGCTAATACTTTTTATTATATACCTAAACTTCTTTGTACGCATGTTTAAACACACTTAAAACAAATTATACCGATTGATGCTGGCTTGTCGACACTATTTTATAACATTTCTTATAACTTGAGCTCCCCGTGTGGTGATGGAATAAGAATACTATTCACCATATCTTGCCCGTGGGTGTCGTAAAAGACGACTAAAGGATATAATTTGCATACAAGCATGTCATCAAATGTAATCCATGTAAGAGGGGCTCACGAAATAAAACCCTATGCCAACACGTCTGACCTGACGTATAATAGGTCGATTTCCCACATATAGTGGTGGAGGCCTGTGCCCAGCACGTGGGACGTCTATGAGCTGATATGGTGATAATAACTTGAGAAGTACTAGTGTCTGTTTTATTCTTGTTCTTCTTCAACCCATATAGATTTCTCCATTGGATTCGGGCCTCCTCTGCAGTGGAAAGCAAAAGAACTAGCCTACGCTAGCTAGAAAGGTTGGCATATGGTTTTGATTCGAGTTTTGACTTTTATTACAGTGATGTTATTCATTTACACCGTCTTTTAAAAAATCAACAGAAAAACAAGACATGATAAATTGTACCTTATAAAATATTATGCCATTTTGACATAAACAAAATGAGTTATTCGCTGATAGATGGCGTTGTACAATGGCGTTAAATTACCACTCCAATACAAAGAATTGAAATAAAGGCACCTAACGTATACGGTTAAATAGGTCATTTGGTATCCTTACTTTGGAGGCAATATGAACACTAAAACAAAGTTGTATGTTTTACCTCCACTATACCAATAAGTGTTTAAATGAATCATCATTATGAACAAAACAAACTGTGGCATTGTTCAAAGCTTGTCACATAGTCGTTATATTACAATGATAACATTTATGTACGTAAAAATTCATTCATAATTTGTGCTTCTTTAATTTATCTAATGCATTTTGAAACATAATTTCCACATTTTATCAAAGATGTAAGCGGTCCTCGCTAAATACAACTAGCTCTACAACTATAATAGCAAGCATATACCTAGCATTCACAGCTAATTTAAATACTGAAAAATGTTTCAATGACAAGCCACAAACAATAGCAGAGCTCCTACAGTGCTTTTTGGAAAATGCAATCTTGCTAAACTTTATGTAGAGCTAATATTTTTCAAATCGATGAGCAACGTAAAAGTAAATCAGTACTTTGAAAACTTTTATGATGACGTAAAAAGTTAATACAGTAAGACAAATTTTAATAATATCGTTACTCTTACTTTTAGGTGGGAGTCCTAAACATCGGATGGGTGATCACCAGGATAATAAGCAGCAGGAATCTTCTGAGATTCCTGCTTCTTTGTCCGCCAGTGGACATCAATAAACAGATGAATGGTTGAATATGTTAAAATGTAATATTTCAGACTGAAAATTTTAATTCCTGTAAATAGAATATCGTAGCAGATTAACGAATTCTGTTTACATAGTTTTAAATTATCATCAATAATGCTGTGTGGAAACAGCTAAAAATACTACTAATCCTTACGCTGCTCGTGGGTGTCGTAAAACACGACTAAGAGCTTTACCTAGACCAAAGCTAGCTCCATCTGAGGCCATCTGGTAAATAATTGCATACTCAAGAAGAGATGTACCAGGCGGCTTAAAAAAATTATATCGACTAGATTTGTGAGAACCTGAAGCCTTATCTTACTATGTGTTGGACGATGATCGCTTTCCTTAACTTGCGTGTATACTTTGATTGTCGGTTCGTTAAGAAAAAGGTCGGACAACCGCATTGAAGTACAGCCAAGATATCGAAGAGCGCACGCACTGAATGAAATGAAAATTTATTATGTATTATCTTGGCTGTTTTCCCAAGTAGGGATGACGTCAGACAAACTGTCGCCCGTAAACTTCGATATGCTACGCATTTTGTATAGATTGTTAAAGGCATTTCTTTCTCCATAATCCACATGATCATGTGGATATGGCACGATGGCATGATATGGCACGAGCATCTTCCACTAAAAAAAAAATGTCCATGAAATTAGTCGGGCTGGTTTGTTCCAAGTTCGCCTTCCATTACATTGAGACATTATTTAATTCTCATAAGACATACAAAAGAAAGTAAGGTAGATGATAGTGAGACATCGTATTTTAATACGACATCCTTTTCACGTTTTAACGGCTGGACCAATTTGGCATGGAAATTGCCATGGAGCATTTTAACTTACAGGCAATAATTTTGCGTAATAACGTCATAAGAAAACATTGATGAAAATTTTCATACTTTTATGAATATACAATTATGAATTGAATTATTATCACTGAATTATCATTATTTTGTATAATGTAAAGGGGTTAATTGATAATTATATTTTTTTTTTATATTAATTATCATTTATTTGCGCTCGTTAATTCGAATTTTTTTTTGAAGAGAGATAGATGCATCACAAGCCGAACGCTTAGGCCGATCGTGCCTCTCTATCGCCAGTTCCGCGTTCACGCTTGCACGCTCGGCTCGGGCAGAACGTGACAATGAGTCATGCTATTTCGTGCGAGCAGCCGGTATTCATCAATTTATACGACGTTATCATAGTAAAAGTTTAAAAACGCATTCATAAAATATCTATGTACTGATAGCCCAACGTTTCGAACACTTTACGGTCACGGGCAGACTAAGATGTCTCACGTCCAATAAGTCATAGTTATTACAGAGATTTATAATTATCTACCCGCTACAGACAAATCAAATACAAACGCGATAAAATTCGTAAAATAGTATTTACAATGTGTAAAGCTCGCGTAAACAATAGAAATCATGTACTATGTACTTTTAGAAAGTATACTTAATCAGATATGTTTAAATAACTTCCATCAAAAATAATAAGATAAACAACTATGAACAACATTTGCAGCTGTCCACAAACAATAAGCAACTTATCTGACTTGTCAATCGATTTACCAACACTAAATTCAGTACAGGATCAAGAATAATACTATTTTTGGATTAAATGAAGTATACAGCCACAACGACCGATATGAATTATATATCTACCGGGTTTTTTTTCAGTTAATAAAGATATATAAATTTAATTTTTGTACCAATACCCGATGACTGTTCATTCAGAAACATAAAACTTATTATACTACCACTAGATCGGAATGCAACCACACTGGGTAAGATCCGGCAAGAAAACTTTAAATTTTCTGTTGAGGTTCAAAGCTCTATAAAAACGCGGGTCTGCAATTAATAACTAATACTGTAGCAGAAAAATAAATATCTTAGTAATTACGACGGCATGCCTGTTAACAAATACCTTAGCTCTACCATAATCATGGAAGCAGTAAAGAGATACTTTATATCATTAGGAAAACAAAATCAAATTAAACAGTGATTCTACCCTACCACGGTATGTAATCCTTACTAATATTATACATGCGAATGTAATTTTTTTTGTTACGCTTTCACGCTTAAACTACAGAACCAATGTCAAAAATTCTTTCTCCAATGAAAAGCTAAATTATCAGGGAGTAACATGGGCTAATAGCCCATGAATATATTCTATCCCGGTATTCCCACACGAACGAGAACTACGCGGGTAGGGCGACTGAAACCGAAGCGAAGCGAGGGCGGGTTGCTAGTAATATTATAAATGTGAAAGTTTGTAAAGATATTGCGATGTTTATTACTCAATCACGCATGAACCATGGAACAGACTTGGATGAAAATTGGCAAATAGATAGACCGCTTCCTAGATTTAAATATAGGATACTTTTTATCCCGGTAATGTTTTCACATGGTACAATAGTTAAAAATGTACAGTTTATAAGCGCCTTTGAAAAAGGAGGAAGTTCTCAATTCGACAGTATTTTTTTTATTTACATACCTATGTTACGCGATCATTCCGCCAGTTTTGATTCGAGTTTGATGATTTTTTTTTTGTTTGGTAGATCACTTCAAAGGTAGTCCAATATAAATTTGATTAAGATCTGACCAGTAAGTACTTTTTTAATTATCCTTAATAATGCGTATTTGATTTATGTCGACTACATTAATTTGAAAACGGTTTTTATTTGTTAAAATTTTGCATTATGTTCAGTCAATATGTACTATATTATCCATTGAATAAATCTTGGGACACTTATATACTTTTTACATCGGCGGAGACATAAGTAATAATTTGTGTAAATATCTGAAATCATCCGTGAAAGATAGTTATAGTGACTAACACACTATACATAAAACCATGCTGTCTGATAGTTACAATTGGTCATTGCATAAGATGATCTCTCATACGTCACTAGTATTACGTCATTCTAGTAAAAAAATACACCTTATCTGTTATCATTTTCTCGGAACAGCATAATTTTCAGAAACCTAAAAGTGATAATATATAATACTTGTGATAACATATTTCATATTCTTCAATAACGGAAACGCTTTTCCTTATACGATTTTTCATAAAAATATGATTAATATATCTTCAATAGAATTAACATTAGGTATTAGGAAATAGATAACTACCTACTTCCATTTTTTTTAATTAGGTTTTTCGAACCTACGTTATACGTTAATCTACCATTTACATAACTTACTACATTACTACTACTACATAACCTACCATTTCTAATGTTTACACGAGTATTACACATTATAAATTTAACTATTTTACATTTTGATTGCCTGACGCGTTTTTTACAGCTTTCATGGTCACGGGCGGACTGAAAAACGTCGGGCAATCAAAAATCAAATACAAGCGCGATAAAATCTGTAAAAAGTTTTATTTAAAATTACGTATAACCACCATAAATAATAATGTCATTGTTAGCCGTTCATATATTAATTTAAAGTAAAACGAAAGATTTCTTTAATAATAGTCTCGACTCTATCTCCATCAGCGTGTATATACATGCTAAGATCGTGTACTCACAATTACTAAAACTTTTTTATTCTACGTAAGATACGACTACGAGACGTAAACAAATCGCAGCATTCGTAGAAAAAGCAAGTGGCAAACACAAACCTTTCAGGAACGTAAAAAACTGTTTTCTGAAGAAATTTTAAGTTATAGAGATGCTCTTAAGAGACTATAACCAAAATTATGGTAAAAAAATGACAGCCCGCTGAGTTTCTTGCCGGATCTTCTCAGCTTGTGGCCGCGTTCCGATCCGGTGGTAGATATTGTATTATATTCAAACGATGTATAAAGACAATATGTAAGTGCCCTCAAAGGGCCAATGCAGAATAAAAGATTTGATTTGATTCATCTGCAGATGCGTGTATGCTTTATTTAATATAACATTGAGCAGTTCTGGAGATAAATAAACACTTTACGTCTTTAATCTCTGTCACAGCATTATGACTATTAGGAATAGATAAAATAAACATTTTGTTGCTACGGTATTCACACTAATGACAGTTTCGGAATATTATTTACGTATTATTACGTATTGCCTCAAGATTTACCTAAGTAATATATATGTAATTCTGTTAAAAAAAAATAAGGATAAAAACGTGGAAGAAAAACGTAACTGGACTCGAGCGCTTATCTTTTTAACAAATATCATAATACCTTCGTTTTACCCGCGTAGTTCCCGTTCCCGTGGGAATACTGGGATAAAATATAGCCTAGTTTACGCCCTGATATTATAGCTTTCCATTGGTGAAAGAATTTTTGGAATCGGTCCAGCCGTTTTGAAGATTACCTGGAACAAATAGACAGACAGACAAAAATTTTTTAATTGCCATTTTAGGCATAGGTGTCGTGCAAATAACCGTGTGAGCATGAAAAAAGCCTATTTTTTTGACATTACAAACAGACACTCCAATTTTATTTATTGGTATAGACTAGCAACCCGCCCTCGCTTCGCTTCGGTTTTAGTCGTTTTACCCGTGTAGTTCCCATTCCCGTGGGAATACCGGGATAAAATATGGCCTAGTTTACGCCCTGATATTATAGCTTTTCATTGTTGAAAGAATTTTTGAAATCGGTCCAGCCATTTTGAAGATTACCCGGAACAAACAGACAGACAAAAAATTTTTTAATCTATTTTAGGCATAGGTGTCGTGCAAATAATACCGTGTGAGCATGAAAAAAGGCTATTATTTTGACATTACAAACAGACTCTCCAATTTTATTTATTGGTATAGACAAATTAGTTTGTACAAGCATATCATAATAAAATGACGTTAAAGTAATAATAAACTATTATTAATAGGTAACATTTTAGAAACGACAAAGTAACAGAACTTATGTAACTTATAAGGCAGATAAAAGAAATTAAATAAATATTAACATTATGCTAAATTCGTGATCTCTACATCATTTATTAACATAATTTAAAAAACTTATTGAGCATATGTGTCATGGTCTCCTTTATCGAATAGTGAAATAACTGTAATTGCGACTTTCTTCCACTAACGCTGCTATATTACTGCAAGAGAAGGAAAACAGATTAAATAATGGTGATTGAGCCCAATTTGTTTGACACAATTCATAATGAGTTAAAATATAAGAACACCGCAATCGATACCAACGGGTTTAAAAATATAAAAAGAATAATGATATTTGTGGTAACATTGGTGTCAACAATTAGGATTGGTGTCGACTTAAGAAATCCTAGGTATAGCTTATACTTCGATTGTCAATAGCAACAGAAACTGGGATACAGAGCTAGTTAAAATGGACATTCACTGGCCCCACTTTCAGCGTGTGATTCGACGCAAGCCATAGTAATTAGTAGCAGCTGATGTTTGCCATACTCAAAAAAAAAATAACCTATAGATACTTGTATATCGCAATCAAAACCTATCTAATTACGAAAGTTCACGAACAACGAACGAGGGAGTTTCACACTTAACTAGATTACTTGTATGTATAAGAATTGCGAGAACTAAAATTCGAAATATAACCCTATACCAACCTGTCTGACCAGCATGGTAAGGTCAAAATCCCTCCTATTGTGCAGGAGGCTCGAGACCAGCATTGGGACGCATATGAGCTGAGTTGATGATAAGAATTATGTATATATTGCAGACTTGGAGACTTAAAATTTTCGTAATCTATACATACATCTATACAAATAAATAAAATTGTAGTCTGTTTGTAATGTCAAAATGCTGGCCTTTTTTCATGCTCACACGGTTATATGGTCGACACCTATGCCTAATATACAGTTTAATTTTTTTTGTCTGTATGTATGTTTGTTTGAGGTAATCTTCAAAACGGCTGGACCGATTTTGATAATATTTTACTACCAAGTAGCTGTATATAAGGAGAAGTGGGCTATAATTTATCCCGGTATTCCCAGGGGAACGGGAACTATGCGGGTAAGGCGAATGGAAGCGAGGGCGGGTTGCTACTCTTAAATATAAAATAAACGAAGTTTTAACACATTATTGAATGGGACACATCTTTGTTTGATATGTCGTTCATAATAATCGAGTCTTTAAACTCCAATGACAGTTCAAGGACGGGCCCTTGACTGCCAGTCACGCGATTAAATGTTTCTAGTAGTTCAGTCATATTTTCCACATAAAGTGTAATTCTAATACTTGGAAATAAAAGCATTCGACCTATTGATTAATATTATTTTTTGGAAACTCGCCTATTTTATTTACGAAGGCATTCAGAATTCTAGTTAGGCAATCAACGGTTAGATTGGAATTGTTAGATAATTCCTACCAAGGCCAGTTCCTTGTTAAGTGGACTTCTATGCATATTATAAAACTCAAAGTCAATTTGCTTGTATGTTCGTTTATTTAAGCATAAAACTAATTTGCCTGTATGTTCGTTTATTTAAGCATAAAACTAATTTGCCTTTTTATATATTTTATTCATGACTATCAACTATGTTGTCTGGCCAGATTGTAGGTTAAATTTTGTCACATGCGGCACGAAATAAACAGTGCCAACATAAGTGAATCAAAAAACGTTTCTGAGGCGTTAAATAAATGAAGTTCCGTATGATAACGGAGAAAGACAATTTATTCAACATCTTCCTGATCCCTGTATTTTATTTTTTAAAGATTTAGGAGAATGCCATTCTATTTCTTAAACTACGACGCCAATAATAGTCCAGGTAACTTAACACTTTATTCCCCCTTTTTTTTTGGGGGTGGGTTACGGTCGGCACGCTCCTCGCTCCACTCCGTCCGGGGCGACAGAGGGGCGTAAACACGCACAACCGTAACCCACCCGTGACATGTCGCCTTCGTCATTAGACCGACCACCGGAGCAGGGTGACTTGTCGTCAGTGGTCGGCCCGACGGAATACCCCCTAAGGAATACCCTCACATCGACCGACGTCCCCCCCCCTCGAGGAGGACGTCAGTCTTTCCTCACGCGGTCGGCCTCTTAGCGGGTGACGGACTAACTCCCCGGTCCAGTCACAAGCGGCCTCGACTAGGGCGGCATCAGGCGCAGGCATTCGCGCCTGCGCCGCTCCTGTCATCGAACTTTATTCCCCCTGAGGGAGGCTTATATCCATTAGTGGACATATATAGGTGGATGGATGCAATGATATAATTTTTCATGATAACATCTAAAGATGGTTGATTTGACCGACTGTTCAATCGCGCTAAGTTAAATTAAAAACGCCATTACGATGACCACCCTATCTTACGATTTTATTAAACTTTTTGAGACTTGACTTAAAAATCAAAACAAGAAAGCTACATCAAATATTTAATAATAATTAGTAGTTTATTTGTTTGTTTGCTTTCTACTGCATCGCCTTGAGCCATTCTATATGTCACTTCAAGGTCTCCACTCGACGCAAAATCACCAACCAATTGGAACCTTTCTTACTATCGAATCTTACATCTTATATTTTAATAACAGAAACTTAACCTAATTTTAATTATTTTGTAAATTCTATAGTCATCATTTCAGCTCATATTCGTCTCATTATTGGGTTTGGGCCTCCTCCGCAAAGGGAGAGAAATTGACCTACTACACCACGCGGATCAAACGTGTGTACAGGGTTTCGAAATTTTTTTGCATAGATATTATATGGACAATTAATCCCTTAGTCGTCTTTTACGATATTCACGGGCAAAGGAAGGGATGGTGAATTGTATTCTTACCTACTGGTCACCACACGAAAAATTTTATAAGACATCCATATTATTATTAATTAATATCTTAATATTTTTTAAACCGGTATAACGAGTTAAATACTACACAATAAAACCTATTGCATAGTGTTCTAAATATCCAACTCTCGTCTCTTGAATTCGGTTTCCACGAAGGATACTCTTTTGGGAGAATGACAAATGCTTCTTCAGTCTTGGTTTATTCTGGGTTCTGTAATTACATTTTAGTAAAGTTCTCCACTACAAGAATATAATATATTTGTTAGTGGATGGTGTTGGCTATAAAAAAAAGTAAAGGTGTATTTAACTTTAATTGTGATAATGCTATAATTAAATACGATAATAACCAGCGTAAGCTATACAACGACTTTATACAGAACGCTAATAACAATGTGTATAATACTTTTAATATTATGCGTGTATTGGTTTAACGAGTCTCGCGACTGTTAGGCGTGGGCATAAGCAAGACCTGCGAGTTTTCCTCGAAGTGCCGCTGACGTAAGCATCGAGCGCGGTCATCGCCACTCGACAATGTTTTCCTGCTAGTTTAATTTCAGGCAAATTAACGTTTATCAAGCAATAAATTATTAGCTATTAGACTACAAAATAATAATATTATTTAGAGCGTAATAGGGTATAAACATAAAATTTATTGTTTGCCCTAAAAAATGGACGTTCAATAATTAAACTTACAAAATTATTTATTTAATCGATCATCATCATTTCAGCCTATCGCCGTCCACTGCTGGACGTAGGCCTCCCTCATGTTACGCCACAAAGTGCGGTCCTGTGCCGCCTGCATCCAACGACGCCCAGCAACTTTCACCAGGTCGTCGGTCCACCTGGTGCGGGGGCGTCCTACACTGCGTCGTTCGATACGTGGTCGCCACTCGAGAACCTTTCTTCCCCAGCAGTTGTCGGTTCGTCGAACGAGCCATCCATATATCCATGTCCATGTATCTTATAAATTCCACTTAATAGATTACAAGTTAATTGTTATTTACGGGATAAGACTACTGAGCTCGAGCCTCCTCCACAATAGGAGGGAAATCGACCTACTTATACCACGTCGGTCAGACGTGTTGGCATAGGGTTCTACTTCGAATTTTCCTTCTCTTGTATAGATGTTATATGCATAGTATAACCCTTAGTCGTCTTTTACGACACTCATAGGCAAAGGTGGTGGATTGTATTCTTACTCCGTAACCACACGGCAAGTAGTTACTAAACCATCCACTATTTATCTACTTCAAAGTAAAATTGTGGGATTATCTATACCAATAAATAAAATTGGAGTGTCTGTTTGTAATGTCAAAATAATAGGCTTTTTTCATGCTCACACGGTTATTTGCACGACACCTATGCCTAAAATAGCAATTAAAAAATTTTTGTCTGTCTGTCTGTTTGTTCCGGGTAATCTTCAAAACGGCTGGACCGATTTCAAAAATTCTTTCACCAATGGAAAGCTATGATATCAGGGCGTAAACTAGGCTATATTTTATCCCGGTATTCCCACGGGAACGGGAACTACGCGGGTAAAACCACTATAACCTATAACCGAAGCGAAGCGAGGGCGGATTGCTAGTAAAAAATAATACAATAAGAGGTAAAGAAAACTATTAAATTCAATCAAATTAGACAGAGCAGATGGAAATTACATTTCGATACACACGAATTAACAAAGGAATCAAAGGTTAAGCGTGGTTCAAGTTTTTGCTGTATACAGGCAAACAGCATATACAATAAGAGATTTACGATGACTTTGAACCGTGACTAAGTAATTATCCAATAATGGTTCGCTAGATTGTACACTAACAAATTTAGTCCGAACACAAGAGAAATTTAGAGTTTATAGTGGCATGAAATCTATATAGATACATGGTTTAAATAGTGTTACTGTTCGTTACAGACTTTTTTAGATTGTTCTGTCTCCAGATCAAAAAAAAAAAAAAATAGATCTAAAAATATCCCGATAAAAATATCAAAGCCGTTTTAATGTAAACATATCATCAACTTTATTTCTGACCATTTTTTTAAAATATACATTTTTACTTAGATTAATTTAAAAAAATAGTTAATAATTTCCAATAATATGATTTTTCACATCATCTCAGCCCATATAAGGTTTTATTTCAAGATTCCCTTCTCTTGCATAGATATTATACGCGTATATTTATCCCTTAGTCGTCTTTTACGACATCCACGGGCAAGACAAAGAGTGGGGAATATATTCTTACTCCGTCACCATACGGATTCCATCACCATACGTTTTAATGTAAGCATATCATCAAATTTATTTCTGACTAGCAACCCGCCCTCGCTTTGCTTCGGTTTTAGTCGTTTTACCCGTGTAGTTTCCGTTCCCGTGGGAATACCGGGATAAACTATAACCTAGTTTACGCCCTGATATTATAGCTTGCCATTGGTGAAAGAATTTTTGAAATCGGTTCAGCCGTTTTGAAGATTACCCGGAACAAACAGACAGACAAAAATTTTTTAATTGCTATTTTAGGCATAGGTGTCGTGCAAATAACCGTGTGAGCATGAAAAAATCCTATTATTTTGACATTACAAACAGACACTCCAATTTTATTTATTGGTATAGACTAGCAACCCGCCCTCGCTTCGCTTCGGTTTTAGTCGTTTTACCCGCGTAGTTCCCGTTCCCGTGGGAATACCGGGATAAAATAAAGCCTAGTTTACGCCCTGATATTATAGCTTGCCATTGGTGAAAGAATTTTTGAAATCGGTCCAGCCGTTTTGAAGATTACCCGGAACAAACAGACAGACAGACAAAAAATTTTTAATCTGTATTTTAGGCATAGGTGTCGTGCAAATAACCGTGTGAGCATGAAAAAAGCCTATTATTTTGACATTACGAACAGACACTCCAATTTTATTTATTGGTATAGATAAATCCTATTTTTTTTTAAATACTTACATATAAAGCGTTTTAAGTCATATATGTATTTAGAAAAAGTAGATTAATTTTAAAAATTAGTTAATAATTTCCAATAACATGATTTTTCACATAATTTACCAATAATAAGTTTCCATATTTTGTTTGGCCGTTACCAACACTGAGGGTTAACGTCATAAAAATATTGCCAAAACTTACAATGTGTACGGTGGAAGAAGCGTACATTCATCACCTCATCATCTCAGCCCATATACGTCCCACTGTTGGGCTCGGGCCTCCTTCATAATGGAAGGGTAATTGACCTACTATACCACGCTGGTCAGACGTATTGTTATAGGGTTTCATTTCGGGTTTTCCTTCTCTCGCATAGATGTTATATGCGTTTTATATCCCTTAGTCGTCTCGTACGATCACCCACGGGTAAGATAGAGGGTGGTGAATGGTATTCTTACTCCGACACCACACGAAAGTCAGCGTAAATTGACTGCCAGTAATTGCGTTACGAAAAACAGAAAGAGCTTGAAACAAACCCTTATATTAAACCAGGAGCATAACATCTTCCCTAGCTTTGTTTCGTCAATGGATTTTGCGGAATTGTAATCAGTTTAATTAAGACTAAGAATAGTACATGACTAAAGTAATAATTGATGTCTTGTTCTACGTAAACTTATTAGAATTAGACCAAGGTTAAACCACAAGTGCATCAAAGAAGTCCTGGAGTAATATTAAATTAATGTACAAACAAGACTAAACTTAGGTTTCAATGTACATGCTAATTCATAACAAAATTTTATTAAGTTAATATAGTCCTCCTGTAATCCTGTAGTAACGAAGTAAGAATTTAATTCACCGCTCTCTATCTTGGCCCGTGGCCTGGGTGTCGCGAAAGACGAGTAAGGGATGTAGTATGCATATAAAATCAGTGTAAGAGATGGAAACCTCGAAATAATACCCTATACCAACCCATCTGACCAGCGTGAATATTGAAGAAGGCTCGCGCCCAGTATTGGAACGTAGAAATCGAGTCTCCGCAAGTATTTTACATATGAAATTGGCGTTTTTTACGGGAGGAATATAAAGTCGATTTTTTTTGTAAAATATATTTAATTAATCAAAGTATGCACCGTTGTTATCTATGCACTTTTGCCATCTCATAGGTAGTTCATTGATCCCTTTACTAAACAAAAAACCATGGGGGCGAGAATCATCAAAACTCAATGTACCAGTTAAATCTATACCAATAAATAAAATTGAAGTGTCTGTTTGTAATGTCAAAATAATAGACTTTTTTCATGCTCACACGGTTATTTGCACTATACATATGCCTAAAATACACTTTTTATTTTTTTTGTTTATGTCTGTTTGTTCCGGGTAATCTTCAAAACGGCTGGACCAATTTCAAATATTCTTCCACTAATGGAAAGCTATAATATCAGGGAGTAACCTAGGCTATATTTAATCCCGGTATTCCCACAGGAACGGGAACTACGCCGGAAAGACTGAAAACGAAGCGAAGCGAGAGCGGGTTACTAGTGAATTTATAAATTTGAATTTGGAATTCTTAACCAAAGAGGAGATATTTCATATCAAAGTGGTCAGTACGACAAAACGCTAATTTCATATGTAAGGACCTAATATAATGTTCTGTATTGGTGAATCAGCTCTTAGGCGTGAGTTCCACCTTTACACTGTTTCTTCATAACCTTTAGGAGATTTCATCATCATCATCACAGCTTATATACGTCCCACTGTAGGGCTCGAGCCTCCTCCATAATGCGAGGGAGATTGACCTACTATACCACGCTGGTCCGACGGGTTGGTATAGGGTTTTATTTCAAGTGCTCCTTCTCTGGCATAGTTGTGATATGCACAACATGTCCCTTAGTCGTCTTTTACGACATCCACGGGTAAGATAGGTGGGGGTGAATTGTATTCTTACTCCGTCACCACATGGATTAGAAGATTTAAACTGCAGATGATTATCAGCTATTTGGCATAGGTAGCTTTTATAAAATTAATCAGCATGAGCAGTCGTCCTTTTTAGTTAATTTATACGAAAAAATTATTATATATTTTGATTAGCATGAGATGCACAGCACATTGCATAGCACATTGAAATCTTGTTTGTTATTCACTTCTAGATAAATCTTAAAAAAAAAGTGAGCCGTCGCTCAGGACGCCTGATAGATGTGAAACATCGAAACTATTTTGTACGAGTAAAGACACGGTATCGAATATAAAGTATCGATACTGAACTCATGAATTGTATCGAAAGATAAGTAACGTACTGTTTAAAGTATCGAGTACTTTTATTTACTTTATCTTTAGGTATCGAGTACTTTTCTTTCGATATCGATACTTTTGTATTGGATATTTTAGTCAATAAATACTTTTTGGTAGGTATCGTATCGAATAAATTATCCATTTTAAAATTGACTTTACGACTCATATTTTGGTAACGTCATTTAGTACAAACGAAATGAACCTTCTAAAACGTAGCTTGAAATAATTTGCGATTTATAAACCAGAAATAGCGATATCTATCGAGCAAACGACCAACTCTAAGCTACAATATATTTTATAAAGAACTCTCTAATCCTGTAATGATAATATGACAAGCTGTTTAAAGTGAGTCAAAATCCAATTCTTAAGGAGTTGGTGACATACAATCAAATAAATACACAGCTGAAACTAATAAAAGCCTATAAAAAATGAAATGCTTTCATCCGTTCACAGACATTCTTTCCGCACGAAGATTGTGATTTAGGAAACAGAAATGGCGACATTTATCGAGCTAACGACCAACTCTCAGCTTCAATATATTTAATAAAGAAATTTTTAATCCTGTAATGATAATAAGACAAGCTATCTAAATAATTTTAACGTCATTGGTCCTCCTTAAATTTTCAACTTTTAAATGAAATTTGACTGTTTAAAGTGAGTCAAAATCCAATTCCTATGAAGTTGGTAATATACAAAGAAATAAATATATATACATCTGAAACTAATGAAAGCCTATAAAAAACGGTTCTCCAGTTTTCGTAGCTGAAAGTAAACTAAATACCATACTTACTGGTATATTTATATTACTAAGTTAGAGAATTTTACATTAATTTATAAAACAAGTATATATGCATAAAAGAACATTAGATTACGACAGGAACTAATACGATAAAACTAAGGCATAAAGTATTAATAAAATATCGCGATTTTTTTCCAAAAAATTATGATTTTTATTCAATAAACATTTATTTTCATTAATATACATTATAAGTAACAATTTACTTTGAGTTCACTAGATGGCGTTGTACAAAATTTTAAATCGCACCATGGTTTCGTTACAAAAATGTAGGTATATGCATCCAAATATTTGTTTAATATTTAAATATTAGGGGACCGCGAAGCGTGGCGTTAAACGCCACGCAACGATCACGGTCACCCTCGCCTATAGATGTTTCACATCAGAAAAAGAAAATATCATAAAAGGAAATAATATTTCAGATAAACTATAATTAAATTCTTAACTGAAGCGTGTTATAAGTAAATAATTAAAATGTGTATATATATATATATTATATAAACGTATATATATTATTTTCAAATAAATCGAAGTTTAAGGAAACACCATTGTTCATAACAAAATTGTTATCATAACTCGGTAGCTTTTGCGTAATACTTCGAATATATTTACCTCCACATGTTAACTTGAACAAAAACATTATAGAAGAAATCATTATACATGTTACAAAATTTTCATGTAGCTTGTTATTTTCAATCATAATGAAGTCCAATTTTACCGCTTCACTACAATTGTTAACGGTGCGATTAGGGTTGTATAGGCAATGCATGAGCGAGCAAATATATATAAATCGGCTCAGCCGTTTTGAAGACCCGGAACAAACAGACAAAAAAATATAAAATGATTTTTAGGCATATGTATAGTGCAAATAACCGGGTGAGCATGAAAAAAGTTCATTATTTTGACATTACAAACAGACACTCGAATTTTATTTATTGGTATAGATCAGTGGTGGGCAAACATTTTTAACCCTAGATCACTAACCCGTCGTAAAAATTACGACGCCCGGTGGAGGCATTTTGTGTTTAGGTAAGATCCTCAAACACGATACCCCACCCGCCGCTAGTACCTTCCTAGCTTGCATTCCCAATGACTCGCAAACACTTATTGCGGACAGACAATCATTAGATATAGAGATATTGCGCAAACGTCGTCAAAAATACGAAAGGTTAGTATCTATGTGACTTTTTTACTAAATAGTGCGTTTGATTATTATTCAGTTATTTTTAGTTATATCATAGAAACTTATTGTTTTTGCTTTGTTTTATAACGCAACAGAAGTTTAGTTTATAATATACATATATCTTATTGTTTGTGGTAACTTTTTGGTACTTATACTGTTGAAATCTATTTGGATTTTGTTTTTATTTATTGAGATGGATTTGAGAAGTTAAGAAGCGAAAGTAATGCAATGGTTAGCTGAGTCGGACTCGGAGTCAATGCAGGAAGATCAGCCATTGTCATCAGATAATGAAAATAATTTGACGATGACGATTCACGTCGAACCTAGTGGAAGCGATGAGGATGATGTAGTTTCTTCGGACGGTGAACTCTTCGTTCCAAGCCGTCGCCATGGTCGGAGTACTTAATGACAGTGATAATAATATGCCACTGACATCCCTTACCGACATAATGGACTCCACAGCAATAATTATTCAACCGACTCAGAATATTTTATATGGTAAGAATAGCACATGGTTCACAAAACCACGCGAATTGCGAACTCGTGCGACTGCTCGTAATATATTATACATTATACCCGGTCCCGTAGGTGAAGCTAAAGAGTTATCAGAGTCAAAACAGCTATTTCATCTTTTTCTGAAACGAAAATAAAACCTATAAAAAGGAGTCCTTTTGCCCTAGAAATAGCAGACGAATTGATCAAGCCTTGGCTGCAAGAAAGGATTCAAACCGTATGTTTGCCGTAAAATGTAAAACAATATATCGCAGATACTTTGGAATTTGATAATCCTCAACCAAATACCAGTCAAGATGTTCCTAAAAGTCGCAAAATCTGCAGCGTCTGCCCATCAATAAAACGTAGAATGACTACAAACTACTGCAATGGCTGCAATAAGGCGTTATGCAAGGAGCATATTGTTTCAATGTGCAATAATTGTTCCACGTAGTTATTTTATGTAACTATTTATGTTGTTTATTAAGAGAAGAATTATAATGTCATTTAAAGTTGTTTTAATGTTATTAATAAAGTTGATTTAAAAACAAAAGACAATTTCATTCATCGTAAAATTTACGAAGGGTTAGTGACAATGTTACTATAAATTAGGGTTAGTGATCTAGGGTTAATGGCGGGCCACAAAGTTTAAGAAATTCTAGAGGAGGGCCAGAATTATAGAAAATGCATTTTGTATTAAAGCTTTTTAATAAACAAAACACCTTTTACTTTTACGCCTTGTTAGGCGTGTGAGATATATGGAATTATTTCTGATTTTCCATAGTGAAAGCTTTTCAATTATAAACGTCAGATTTTATTTTTCGCGCCAAAATGCTGACTAGAATATTTAGGATGGATGGACTCTCGGCGGGCCGGATTAAATACTTTCGCGGGCCGGAGTTGGCCCGCGGGCCGTACTTTGCCCGTCACTGGTATAGATGCTACAGCTATCTGCGTGCTGTGTTAGCAGCAATGTGATCCACGTTATTTTTTGATGTAATACATCTATAGGCGAGGGTAAACTTGATTGTTGGCGTGGCGTAAAGCGAGGCGTGTCATGGCGTGCTGTAAAGCGACACGTGCCGTGGCGAGACCTCGCCACGCTCTATGATAGTAAGTGTAATTCCGACCAATTGTCACAGT
Organism: Lymantria dispar; assembly: GCA_032191425.1. Lineage (NCBI taxonomy): Eukaryota > Metazoa > Arthropoda > Insecta > Lepidoptera > Erebidae > Lymantria > Lymantria dispar. The sequence goes on from CM063459.1 coordinate 17,774,604, forward strand.
AATATCGTCAGAGGCATTGAATATAACTATATATTATACTATTACAGAAATCACTGATTAAAAGAATTGAATTGTCATAATTTGAAATGTTTTTGAATTTATTAATTCTTGTATTTAATGAAAATAAATGTTTATTGAATAAAAATCATCATTTACTGAAAAAAAACAACCTAATATTTTATTTATACATTATGCCATATTAGTTCGTGTCATAATCTGATCTATGATGGATATATACCCGTACAAAATAAGGCTAAAATCTACCAGGCGTCCTGAGCGACGGCGTACTTTTTTTTAAATACAACACCCTGCACTAAGGAAATAATCCTTGTATTGCAAAACTTTACAAACATATAACTAATGACTTTTGCCTCCCGAGTCACAAGCGATAGCTTAGTTTGGGAGTCAGCAGGATGAAAAATTATTTAAGTACTTGTAATTGTAAAACTCGTCACTTATAATTAATCGGAACTGTGTTATTTGTTACTCTGTATTCGTATTTGTATGCCGTTTTATAAAATAAATATTAAATAAATGAACACAAATTACATCCAGACTCGGAACATCAATTTGTGAATCGCACAAAGCGTTGTCCTGCGTGGGATTTGAATCCTGACACTGGGACTGTAGATCAGTATCTTAACCACTACGCCATCTGTCCAGATTCAAACAACGTCATATAGAGTTACGGTTGCTACAGACGTATACAAGCAAACTCTACCACCGCTCAAGTCCTTGCATCTCATCAAAAGAGAACCCAACCATGTAGCATCCACGCCCGTAATTGCTGGTCCTTCAAATTACTCATTTTTGTATCTAAATTTTAATTTATTAGAACACGTAATCTTATGATAATTATGATCTTAAGATAACGTTTTTGACTAGGTTGGTTGTGATTATTGGATAATGAACTTAGCGCCAGTACCTGAATACAATCAATTATGATGGAATCTAATCAAATTCTGCCTATGCACATTCGGGAACAAGCAATAAGCGAAGACCTAGCAAAGGTTTAATGGGTGGTAGGGTAACGATTGTATTAGCAACAATAAATAGATTGGCTCATTCAAGGTGGTATCATATTCTCACAGAAATTAGACTTCGAAACCGTAGCAACAAACCGTATACATACCGTATACCAAATAAACCGTAGCACATTGCAACTAGGTTTCGTTTCTTCAATTAGAGTGCCAGAGTTCTAAATCCCTATGCTTGGTTTCACTTGATACTTGCACTGGTCCATTAGAGATATTAACCACTTACAATCAGGTGAGCTGCTTGTACATCTGCCATCAATGGCAATAAAAAAAATTGTAGGCTAACATCATCATCATCACAGCTCATATACATACCATTGCTGGGCTCTAGCCTCGTCTACAACGGGAGAGAAAATTGACCTGCTATACCACGCTGGTCAGATGGGTTGGTATAGGGCTTTATTTCGAGTTTTCCTTCTCTGCTTACTTGCTCGTTCTTGCATGATCCGTCTATTTTAATCCTTAAGTCGTCTTTTACGACACCCATGGGCAAGAAGAGGGTGATGAATTGTATTCTTACTCCATCACCACGCAGAAAAGCTATAAATGTGGGCAATATTGAAGCTTAGATAGATTATATCCATGAAAAGGCCATGCATTAACCACTGCAGCAAAAGGTCAACAAAGGTTCAGAAAAGGGTGACAAGCCTGTTGATATATTTACATGAACTACCACCTCTTTACTCAAGGAATCTATTAAACCTACATCCATGTTCACCAATGACACCTTAGGTAACACCCAAGGCCAATAAAGCATTGATATTACATATTAATTGCAATCTATATCATATTAACCTCAATGATAGCTTATTGTGCCATATACTTTGCCGAAGGAGTTTCTGTAGTAAAAATATGAGAATTCTAGGTTCTTTTAATTTTATTAAAGATTATCCCCGTAGATCTTGTTTCCGTAGGAATACCAGGATAAAATATAGCCTAGTTTACTCCCTGATATTATAGCTTTCCATTGGTGAAAGATTTTTTAAATCGGTCCAGCCGTTTTGAAGATTACCCGGAACAAACAGACTGACAAAAAAATATAAAGTGATTTTTAGGTATATGTATAGTGCAAATAACAGTGTGAGCATGAAAAAGGCCTACTATTTTGACATTACAAACAGATACTCCAATTTTATTTATTGGTATAGATTTTTCTATGAATATTACTTACTAATCTATAAGGACCCTATATGGTGCCAGGTCAAGAATACAATGTGATATCACACCTTGGGGGTTATTTAAACTAGCTAAAGAAGTACGATGAAAAGGGCAGCGGCATTCTTCTAGGAAATTTAAGACAGCAACTGCAATCAATAACCTGCCTGCAAGGGGTGACGATTATTGCCTTTCCACGAAAAGGATACTCTTTGCTGTATGTCTCCAAGAGTGATTATCTGAGAGGCTCGGCATTTACATACACCTCACCTCAAATTTTGTCTCTCATTCATGTACACCATCTAGCCCAATAATCATTCCCGATCAGCCCAATTATCAACTTGTTTCTCATTCGTCCATTTTACTTTTTCATCTACACTAATGTATTATTCTATGCCAATAATCCAGTCTTCTTACAAAAAATTACTATGTATGTATATTATTTTCCTTGAGTAGCCGTTCAAAACCATATACATACATATATATATCAGCAATTAATATTTTTTTATAGAGCAAAACAAAAATATCGGTAAATATTGATGCCAACAATCTTATCAGTAATATGAAGGCAGTAATCATTTTACTATTACGCAATGACTAAAATTGAAGTGTGACTAAGAGTTTCACGTTAAAATTATCTATAGATGTTTGATAAAACTTTTATCACATCCATAAAGAATACATCAACTCTGAAGGAAGTAATAGTAGACTTGCTTCATTTTTAATTATTATCAGCCTTTCACCGTCCACTGCTGGACGTAGGTCTCCTTCATGTTCAAAGTGTGCTCCAGTTTGTAAGGCCGCCTGGTGGGAGGCGTCCTACACTGGACATTCAATATCGTTCACCACTGGAGAATCTTTCTTCCCGAGCAATGTTATCCGCCCATTGTCACTTTAGCCTGCTAATTTGTCCTATGTCAGTTAGACTCATTTTCTGCGTAGTTCTATATTTTGGATTCTATCTTTCAGAGAAATGCTGACCAAAACCCGCTCCACAGCATGCTAAGCGACTTTAAGTTTAGTTATAGGAGGGTTACATTTAGAGACCACATTTCTGTGCTATAAATTAATACTGGTAAGTTTGCTTTAAGAAACTGAGGTACATTGGATGAGAGGATCCTCTTAAGTTTCCTGAAGGCTGCTCAGTTTTTTTAATTAACTGCCGTTTTTATTTGTTGTTAAGTTGGTTAAATAATTGCAAAAACATACATTTTATGGAACTATATTCTGATAGTAGTTGGCAGAGATGTAACACACCCATTTTTCATTGTGTAACTTGCAAGAAATAGTATATTTTTGTCCTAATGTCAGATTCCAGAACTGAGAACATTCTAAACAAAAACAGAAAATGCACAAAAATTAGGAAAACATCATCATCTTGGCTCCTACATACCACTGCTGGGCTCAAGCCTCAATAGGATGGAAATTGACCTTACCATACCATGCTGGTATAGGACTTTATTTTGAGTTTTACTTGTCCTGCATAATGTTATATGCTTATCATATCCTTTAATCATCTTTTACGACATCCCTGGGCAAGATCAGGAGTGGTGAACTGTATTCTTATTCCATCGCCACACAGCTATAGATTTACATACAGGTCTGAAATACACATATATGTGTGCATAAACCAGTGCAATACCAAATTTTGTAAGATTCACATATCAGGTAATACTCTTCTCTAGTAAGTAATGAACAATACTACTAACCCTTAAAATCACCTGCACCAATTCCACTTGGTACTACGTACTACATATTCAAAATCTATATCCCCAAAGATCATCATGAATGTAGGTAGCTGGTGATAAAAAATTACCAAAAGCATTTGCAGCATGTTTTGCTTTTTCCATCTCCATCAGAGAATAAGGATAAGGAGATGACATTCTTTTACCAAGTCCATAGAATTAGGATCACTGCCATCATGAAGCAATATAAAAATAAAATTCTCAAATTCCTATGCATTATTATTACATAATCCACTATTAAATCTATACCAATAAATAAAATTGGAGTGTCTGTTTGTAATGTCAAAATAATAGGCTTTTTTCATGCTCACACGGTTATTTGCACGACACCTATGCCTAAAATAGCAATTGAAAAATTTTCGTCTGTCTGTCTGTCTGTTTGTTCCGGGTAATCTTCAAAACGGCTGGACCGATTTCGAAAATTCTTTCACCAATGGAAAGCTATAATATCAGGGCGTAAACTAGGCTATATTTTATCCCAGTATTCCCACGGGAACGGGAACTACGCGGGTAAAACGACTATAACCTATAACCGAAGCGAAACGAGGGCGGGTTGCTAGTAATACATATTATTATTAAATAACTATGGGCATAAAAAAATATTTGGCTTACATCTTTATATTTAAAGAGATACTCCATACATACTCAAATTCTCACCACACTACTGTCAACCTTCTAACCTTCAAGCTCATTATAGAGAATTCCTTCGGAAGAAAACTCTTTGTTTATGTGACAAATCAAACCTTTTCTTTTTCTTTTGGGCACATAATATGGTCCCTACCTGATATGTATACTCCTTACTGCCACACTACTGGCAGGTTAATTCTATTATATTTTTATACATATATTTTATATGTCATTACTATGGAGATTTTCTAACAAACTAATTGTAATTCTTAAAGTTGATTAGAGCCAAGTTTCCTTGTGGTTTGTCGTTTAAATGTACCACTACCCGAACCAACACAGTAGGCTGTTGTATGCTTCCAATTATATAGCTCTAGATAATAGGTTTTATTACTATGTACAAATATCTTACAGCAAAATATTTGTTTGTGGCTAATATCTAAAACCACATAAACAAAGTTTTATTAATATAATATTAATATGAATACTATAGAATAATTTATATAAAGACTCCAAAGCCGTCTTTGCCCTCACTATATTATGTCAAACTATTTAAAAATATATAAAGAAGATCTAAAGGCTTGCTCATAATTTATCATTAATGAAATAATTGCTGTGACAATTATATATAACATTCTTCTTAACATCAGCAATATAAATTTAGATGATCAGAAAATACTGTAACAATTATTTGAATAAGGAAAACTAAAGGAAAATTATTAAATTATTTTACAAACATATCAAAATCAAGCTTCAAAATTCTAAAAAATATTGTTGTTGAACTATTTCAAATCAATTCATAATTCATTAAAGTAATGCAGAAAGTAGTTAAAATAAGGCCTGTAAATAAATTTACTAAGTAATTACACATGTATTAATAGAACCTCACTGATAGTAAGAGAGTTATCTAATCTTTAAAAGTTACATCCAAACATTTGAATGAAACTTCAGAAAGTATAAACTGCTTGTTTCTTCTGACTCTTTAACACTAGTGTACTATTGAGAGTACTACTTACCGCGAGGAAAGAACGACTTGGTGTAGACGAAACATAATCATTTGTAGATGAATCTTGTGATGACTGGCTATCGCAAGAAATGTCTGATTGATTTGATTGACTATCACTAATTTCAAACTTCATCGTCATCAGTCTGAATTCACTTTATGTCCAACACAAACAACACGTAGTTATTATCAATTTGATCTAGAACTTCAGCCTAAAGTTTATAATAACACGCAACTATGAAATATCAAATACTGCGAAGTTTCTTACGTGACAGTTTGATAATGACAGTAACTGAATAAAATAAGGCCTTCAATTGAAAAAGATTATCCAAGAACAACATTGATGACTCATCATTAAATAAAGTTCTGAATCTGCACACAAGCAAACAACAACGACGATGACGTATTCGTCACTTCGGGGATGCCCTTGTGCTAAGAATTTTGATGTTTTATTTTAAAATAGACCTAACCGCCATCTTTTACAGCACTTATGTGAAGTAATTAAAGTTACTTTTCAGACAAGTTGCCATTTAAATGTAATACTTCAGTAAAAAGTGTTTTCGAAGAATGATCTCATAGCCTAAAAATACCTAAATATCGTCATATTCAACCAATAGCGAAGCCTGCTTAATATGACGTCATCGACGTCATGGACGGATTTTGAAAGCAAAACCAGTCACTGCATGTTATGGTACGCCTGGTACGGTAGATAATAGATAAGTACGATGTAAAAAATATTATATTATCGGTACGTAGGAACGTTCTACTGTGTTCCATTCCACAGAGTACATTTTATAATCCCTACCAAGAAACTGAGATACCAATTTTATTCAAGCTCGTCTACGTATTTCAATCGAAACATATAGGTATTTTAAGTTATAACAAGAATATTGTTGTTGATTGTGTTACTTTAATTTACTCTATATTTTAACAGTCGTTAGCATTATAGTAATAATGCATGTGATTAGTTTGGGAATGATATTTATATTTTATTTGAGTATCCTTTAAACCTTTCTATTTAGGTAGTAAAAATAATTGATTAAAAATCGCTTCTCAAATTAAATACCTATATGAAGTTATGTATATATTTTACAGTGAGTTTGTAAATAACTGCTATTTATCATTTAGTAATTCTCATCTTTAACTTAACTTGTTCAGGATGCACATGTGCTGTGACAAAATAAATGCTAAGTAATATTAATCGGCCATCTACGAAAATACAACAAACTTAGGTACTATCCTATCTACCGACAAGAATGCAACTGTTAGTGCTCAATGTTTTTAACGCTATTTCAAAGTGATCGCTGCTAAAGTAATGAGTATATCACATACTAATGTTATATATTTTATTTGCTATTTATAAGATAATAGTAACTCTAAGAATGTGTATTGCATAGCAGAGATAACAAACGCCATTGATCACAATGTTTCAGGCAATGGGGTTGGCCACTGTCAAAGTGGCGCTAGCATAGCTTGACCCAAATAAAATCTTGTATATTAAATATCGATAAGCTTAAAAAGCGTAAAGTCGCCTTTTCTAACGAACACGGCATACATCGATTCTCCAAGGCCAAAGACATGATGTAAAAGTGGCTATAAACTATAATATCTAACTTTAAAACAGAAAAACAAAGTCGTCTTCATTTTCTTGACTCAGATTATCAAAAAACTTGTTTTTACACAGGTGTATTAGCTTATTTTATTTCTGTATTTTATTAATTAAATTAATAGGCAATAAACCAGATTTTAAAATAGCTAAAATTCTTATTGTAAGCAAAAGAGCTGTTTATAATATTATATTTATATGGATTCACTTTACATATGATTTTTGGTTTATGATTGATATTTGGCCCAGTCGTGATTTGGTGAATTATTATATGCCTCAGGTTTTTAAAGAGTAGAGTAATACGACCAGAATTATTACAGACTTGCAACTTGCTAGTCAGAAAGTACATATAGAAAGACTCATTGAGATTAACAAAAACATATATGATATTTCAAACACCATTAATTGCATATTATGTTCCCTTAGCTTCACTACACAGCACAAATATTTTACATATGTATTATGTTATGTAACTTTAGGGAAGGAATTGTGAATAAAAACAAGTGACTCTGGCTTTGATTTATTTTGTAAGGCCGGGGAAAAAGTTTCTTTACATTCTATATGAAAATTCAAGATATTTTTTTCAAAGTTTATTTTAATTACAATATGTAGTTTTGGCAGTCCTCTCTTGATGTTAACCTGATATTGTCTAAAGAATTCTGAAAGACCGAAAGAGGTGGAAATCTAAAGGTACAAGATCAGGGCTATATGGTGAAAGCATTTGTTCAGATGCAACCTCTTTATAGGTTGTTGCAATACCAACTATAGGTATAGGTAGGTATCATAAAAAAGAAGTACCTATATTGTTTTTGTTATTTGTAATTAACTCAATGGGGTCAATAAATATATATACACTCATTTGCAAAAAAAACGGGCACCTAAGCAATGAACCATTTCAAATATTAATATTTCTTTGTTTGATAATTATAGGTAGTTTTATCCACACAATTTGCTAAATTAATAAGAAAATAATCGTTTTCATCAGTATTTCATAAAATTTAGATACAATTTATGGGAAATAATGCTAAACCTCGCTAGTAGTGTATATTCGCTAGTAGTGCATATGCTCATGAAATAAAAATAAAAAAGTTTTTTTGTTTGTTTTTCTTTAATAAAGTAAAAGCAGATAAATGTTTAGTATCGAGTGTGACCCCCTCTAGCTAAAATCACAGCTTGAATTCGTCTGGGCATGCTAGCGAGTATATCCCGGATACTTGCTTGCGGAATACGTTCCCACTCCGCAGTAATCACATTCTTCAGCTCTCTGATGGTCTGCGGAGCCGGGTGTACTGATCTCACACGCCGTTTCAGAACGTCCCAGACATGCTCTATGGGATTGAGGTCGGGACTTCGAGCTGGCCAATCCAAACGACGAATGCCGACCTCTTGCACATACGCATTAACATCGCGGGATCGGTGGGCGCGAGCATTGTCGTCCATAAAAATCGAGTCTTCCCCTAGAGTGGCCAATGCGGGTTGTGCATGAGAAATTAGAACTTCCGTTATGTATCGATGCCCAGTCAGTGAGCCGTTTTCAATGAAGACTAACTCTGTACGATCCATTGAATTTATTCCTGCCCAAAACATAACAGAGCCCCCACCATAAGGTGTGATTTCTTCGAAACATGCCTCTGCAAAGCGTTCTCCTTGTCTTCTTAGCACTCGCCGACGTCGATCTTCACCGAACAGAGATATCCTGGCTTCATCAGAGAACAAAACCCTATTCCAATCGTCTTGAGTCCATGATTCACAATTTCTAGCGAACCTAAGCCTGTGAACTCTGTGCTCACGGAGTAATTTGGGGCCGCGGGCCGGGCGGTGACTGCGTATATTGGCAGCGAGAAGCCTCCTCCTGACCGTCCATAGACTAATATGCACATTTCTTACTTCTTGGAGGTTGTTCTTAAGATCCACATACGAAGATTTGCAATTTCTCAATGCGCGACTCACAAGAAAACGATCATCCCGTGGTTGGGTACATGGTTTTCTTCCAGAACCAGGCCTTCTCTCGACGGAACCAGTCTCCTGATATCGCTGCCAGGTCCTTTGGACTGTCGAGCGACTAACATTTAGCCTCCTAGCCACGAAACATTGGCTGCAACCCTCTTCAAGCAGCGCGATAATTTTGGTAGCTTTTACCACTTTATCTACCATTTTTGATACAGCCAAACAGCATTAAATAAAGCTTTGACAGTCAAGGATATGAAATTAATCGATAAAAATTGAATAAAAGTTATGAAAGTCGATGTTAACTTCTGGAACTTCGCGCCAAAAATGTAGGATAAAAAGGGGTTTTCTGTAAAAATGAACATCAAATGAAAAATTGAATTTAGAACGTACTTTTTTAAATACCACAGCATTTTTAAAACCGGCCAGTAACGTGTACAAACGATTGAAACCTTTTTGGTATTGTATCTTTTTAAATATGAATGAAAATCAAAACCGCCCGTTTTTTTGCAAATGAGTTTATATATATATATATATATATATATATATATATATATATATATATATATATATATATATATATATATATATATATATATATATATATATATATATATATATATATATTGCTGTTGATATCCCAATAGCTATTAAAACTTGGCACTTTCATAGCAGGTTCATCATTATCAACACCAGTGCTCCCGAAATCGTAGTAGCTCATACTGCATTAAGGTGGGTGATGCTTATAGTGGTATGGTACAGGTCACAGAAGGTACAGCACAAGGCTCGGTTCTTGGATCACTGCACTATATTACCTATGTCAACGAATTGGCAAATGTAATAAAAAATAGCATGTACCAATTCGCGGATGACACATGTCTAATAGCTGCCGATAACAATATATCCTTAGCTCTAAAATGTTTACAAACAGACTTCACGTTACTAAACAAATGGTCACATGATGCGGGACTAGTACTCAACGCCAGCAAAACAAAAATGATGTACATAAGCACTAGTCAGAACAGAAAACCGCAGCAACTTAGGCTCATCGCTCATGATCACAGTTGTCTTCATCTAAATAACGTATCACAATGTAATTGTAAATCTATAGACGTGGTATCTAACATATGTACTTAGGTCTTATCATAGACAGCCGCATGAAATGGTCAAGTCATATAAATTATGTATGTGACAAATTGCGCGATATCCTTGCTAAACTCACGCTTGTCAGAAACAAAATACCCTATGACATCCGATTTCTACTCTACAAAGCTCTAGGTGAATCGGTAATATATCATGGACTTAGTAGCTACGGTCGCACTTGTAAAACTCACCTTAATCTAATATATCACATTCAAATCCAAATATTAAAGCAAATTGTACCGCTAAAGATAAAAAAAAAAACAATATTAGTCCGACTATGCGCAACTTTTCTCTCATTGTAAACTCATTCCGATACATGAAAAAGTAAAACTAGCACTACTTTTTGAAAATTATTTTAATGACTGTCTTAAGAAATACAACACTAAACCTAATATGACACTACGTAATACTTTTACAAAACTAATAATACCCACATTTAAAAACTTTTTTGGTCAAATTGTCTTAGTCATATCATACCGGTGCTAATTAATAAATTACCACCGGAATTTAAAAAAACAGTTACACCAAAAAACTTAACTCACAAATTAAAAAAAACATTACATTGAAGAAATAACACTCACTAATCAACATATATTTAATAAATAGAAAAGGAAACATGCTGTATTTGTGTCACATTAATATTAATATGTAATAACTTGAGGGTATATCTATGAAGATGTGCGGGCTCACTGCTTGCCGCCGTTATGTATAAGTATTCTTGTAAATATTGTCGACGTTTCCTAGGTGTACAGATAAACCTAAACTGGTTTTTGGCTACACCTTTTAATAGAATTTAAGCACTTGATGTACTAATATGAATAAATAAATAAATAAAATTAAAATTGTATAATTCCAATCTGAAAACAAAATGAAATTAATCATAGTCCAAGAATCTATTTTTATGATACATATTCTAAAAATTATTCTCTTTTTATGCTATGTGTATTTATCTACAATTAAAGGAATATTAAAGGTATAATAATTACATTAGAAAACTAAATATTTTAGAAATGGGAACATGGTAAACTTTAAGATTATACCTTTAAACAAGGCCTGCCTTTCTTCCTTGTAAGGAAGTACCACGTTTTCTTAGTTCGGCCTTTAGCTCGTTTATTCTCTATATCGAATACATATTGTTTGTAAATTCCATCCTCGTAACACGCCAAAATTGTTTAATTTTATAATCACAACCAAATCAAAACAAGTTTGACAGGTTCAAGCTATACTAGCGACATCTGCGAAAAGATTCCAGTGGCCAACCCAATTTTTTAAAAAAAAAATTATACGTTTATACAAAAAAGTTTATCATCCCTGCCCTACAGACTCGAGGCACGCTTTCTCGTCATGATTTCTCTCGAGAACTCAGAACCACAAAATAAATTACTCAGAGAGAATCAAAGAACTCAAAAATGTCCACACTCACGATGTTTCTCATTACTTTTCTCCTTCAATATGGTATGTACCTCTATGCTCAAGCCTTGGTACTCTGTATTTGGTTTGTATAGCTTATTATAATTCTATTAAAATTTAGCATATTTCGATTAAGAAGATTTGTGATTCCGATATATTAAAACTCCTAAAAGAGTCTAAAAGATCGTCAAAATAATTTTCAACGGTATTAACATTTAGGCATTATAAAAATTTTAGAGCATAACATTTTTAACTAATTTCGTTTTCAAAAACTTATTATGCACCCAAAATTTTTTGAAATAGTGAGCAGATAGCTCACAACACTCAGTCATAAATTAATTTGTGAATCACACAAACTATTGCCCTGCGTAGCTAAGTATGAAGACCAGGACACTACAACTGAAGTGGTGTTATATTAATGTTCATTATTTTAGTGTATTATTTTGTATAAGTGTATTATTTTAGTGATTTTAATAATAAAAAAATTAAATTAGTATAAAGTTTACCTAATGTAATGCAGGCAAACTACCTAAGTAACACAACGCACAAACCACTATTAAACCAAATTACTACAATTTGATTTAATAGTGGTTTGTGTGTTTTCATGTTTGTTCAAGGCCACTGAAAGGCAGGACTTGATTTACCGATGTATAGTTTCGTAACGAATGTAATCGTCAAACATATCTTAATTACTTTTGCATATTATCAAGACACCTTCATTGAAGAAATTTCCCTCTTTACATTCTCTTAAGATAAATTAATACAAGATGTTCACTAATGAAAGTATCGAAGATATATCAATTATGGAAATGAAAATCTCAACTTCAACTTCTTATTATGGCTTCAGCGGCGTAGGGTTGCCACTCAATGTGACGAGTAAAACAGAAAAATGTGACGAGTAAAATAGAAAAAGAAAATATATGTTTTATGTCAAAGAGTTTCGGCGCGAATATGGAAATCTCATGTTACGCATTTGAATTGATTTATTTTTTTAGTGTTATATACAGTGTGTATATAATACAGTTAAGATGCTGAAGTGTGGTGAATGTGATATAAGAGTGGTTTACATGAATATGAAAATATTCTACCGAAATTTCCAGAGAAATCATCTAATTAGGTTTTCAGCGCCTAATTAATGGTAATGACTTACTGACTGACGATGACTCTTAAGATGCTACTCAATACGAAGAAGTGGTCAGTAATATGCGAAGAAAAATTGTAAGCTACGTAAGAGTTAAGACAAGGCAGTTAGTTGAAAAGACTTTAGCCTTCCCGTAAGGGCGCTTAAATAAAAAAAAAACACTTATGTCAAGTATGTCTGCAATGACAGGAATTTTCGGTGCGAATATTAGGGACACGATATCGAACAGAAAGTATCGATACTGTACTCATGAGTAGTATCGAAGAAAAAGTATGGTAGGTACTCAATAAAGTATCGAAACAAAAGTATCGATACTCCAAAGTATCGACTACTGAGTACTTTTCCTGGAATCTGTCGTGATGAGCTTTTTTTTAGGAATGTTAACCGTCTGTGAACGGATTTTTTAGGAGGTTCAATACGTTTGAACTAGATGGCTTTACCATATATATAAGCTGTAAGGTCAAGTTTAACGTGGATACTCACTACTCTTTATTCGATACGATAGGTCTGCCAAAAAGTACTCATTGAGTAAAAGTATCGAAAGCAAAGTATCGAGTACAAAAGTATCGGTATCGAAAGAAAAGTACTCGATACCTAAAAGTATCGATACTTTTTCGTGTCCCTAAATGTCATGTTGAAGCTCTGGTATTATAATTTATATTCATTTTTTAGTGTTTTATAGTGTTATATTGAATAATTTTGCTGAAGTTTTATGTAATATAACACAATTAAGGTGCTGAAGTGTGGTTAATGTGATATTAGAGTGGTTTACGCGTATTTGCATATTCTATCGGAATTCCCAGAGAAATCATTCAATTAGGTTTTCAGCGCCTAATTAATGATAACGACTTGACTTACTGACGGACAATGACTATTAATAAGTTATACAATAAGAAGAAGTAAATGTAAAGAAAATTATTTGTAAGCTACGTAAGACAAGGCAGTATGGTCAAAAAGACTTTAGCCTGCCCGTAAGGGCGAATCAAACAAAAAAAAAGAATCTACAATGACAGATGGATTTGTCCAATAGCGAACGATTCTTATCAAATTGTTTATATTTTTCTAAATTTGCAGCTTTCCATTACATGTTGCACGTGTTGGAAATCCATAAATGGCTTAGTTCTTTCTCTATATAATAATATATGTATAATAAAAAGACTAGACTTAATTAGGAAACAAAATTAACTGCTTACTTACCTGAGCAGACTTTCCAGTTCTTAATGTAATTCACAATATTTATAATATGAAAATAATATACGTATCTTGCATCGTTATATTCTAGTGATTGATAGTATTTTGAATTAAATATTTGAAAAGTATATAACAATGTCTGGAAAAAAATGTAAGCATTGTGGATCATCTGAGATAGAGGTAGACCCGGCTCGTGGAGACGCTGTATGTACAAACTGTGGGACAGTGTTAGAAGATAATATAATAGTAGCTGAAGTTGAATTCCAAGAGAATGCACATGGCGGAGCGTCCGCCATCGGACAGTTCGTTTCTGCAGATTCCAAAGGAGGCGCAACTGGTTTTGGAAGAGGTACACACATATAGAATTTAAATAACTTAAAAAAGCTATGTTTTATGAAGACTAACATGAATATAACTGCCAACTTTCCGGATGTATCATGAAGATTCTATATTTAAAATCAGCATTCTTTGACTCGGACATTATAATTAATATATTTAATTGTTGCTGCGGTGACCGCTATAAATACTACCAACCTTTAGATTACCTGTGGGTGTTATAAAAGACGATTAAGAGCTTTACATAGACTTGGGCCAATTTCATCTGCTGATGTTTGGTTAACAATTATAATCCTAATGAGATTTGAAGTCAGGTAGGTGATCGGTCATAAAACCATTGGCAATAAGTTTTTCAATATGTACTATAGAAGAAGAGTATGTATTACATTGACCTCAAGTAATTAGGATCTGATTAATTTTTTACTAGAATTGTGATATACACCGTTTCTTTTTTTTTTATTTTAAATCTGTGTATCTGGCTCATTCAGAATGATATTTTATTGATTTTTGAGTGTACAGATGGTGTAGTTGTTAAGATACCGACTTATCATGCCAGGACAATACCTTGTTAGATCCATAAATTGTTCTTCTGAGTCTGGATGTAATTTGTGTCCTTTAATTATATATTTGTAAAGCTGCATTACAAGGAATATCTCCGTAGTTCAGGTCGTCAGAATAAAAATTGCCTACTTAAAAATACAGTAAATGCAAGTAAAATTTCAAATATGTATTTAAATAATCAATATATACAATATGTCCCAAAATTCAACGATAAGCGGGCACCAACAGGTGGACCTACTTATGACTGCTCAAGAAAAAAAAGAAAAATCTACCCTTATTTTTTTTTGTCATTACAAAAAAAAAAGTTAAATATTCAAAAAATGGACACCTTTATTATATTTTTAAGTGCCATTGCAACAATTTTACAAATAATTCAGTGATTTTTATTGTATTAGCAACGTAAGTAGCACTGCTATAGATCACAACCATTAAAAATCCCAGAATGTTTATAATTTCTACACAAAAATTAACCAAAACTGTGTTTTTCCATAAATTTTGTAAGATTTTGACTTTCAGCTCACTTTCACTCATCGGGGTGAAAAAAAAAAGTATTGACACTACTATGGCAAAGTTTTAAAAATTGGCGCAACTAACTATAATTCTAAAAATATTCCAGGCAAACTAGCCAAAAAAAATATGCATAGGTACTATTTCAGAACAACAATCATATTTCGCAAATTGTTAGTGTTGATAGTAATCACTTTTACTATGTATCCAAAATGTTTAAAAATTCCTTCCTAGCAAATACAGTAAAACCCGTTTAAGACAATTTCGCAGGGAGCCAACCAAAAACGCGCCTTAGGCGTGAAAGCGTATTATGCGTGAAAGGGAAAAAACCTGCCATTATTATTTATTATATTATTATTTTGAATACCTACGTAAGACCTACGTATTGAATTTAACATTTAAAAATTACCTACCTAAATAAAATGTTGTTTATTTTCTTTATTTAACATTACTACTAGATAATTTTTTAAATATTAAAAATAAAAATATTTATAAATATGAAAAAAAAAATGTTGTTTATTATTATTAGGTTTGATAAAAAGATTTTGAGGCATTAGCAATCACAAGATTTTCAACGTAATTTAATTTTCGCAGTGCGTCTTCGCTTTGATTCAAAGAAGTTACAAGTCTTAAATCATTAACTGCTGATAATGCCTGGGCGTGTGACAAAATCGGAGTTGACTCATCTTCTTCTTGGTCATTATCACTTAGGGTCGCTCGACAGCCGCTGGCTGTTGCCGCAAGTTGTAATATGTGTATTTGAGTGGCACGTGTTGGCGTATTAAACGGGATGATGATCGTATTAAGCCTTAAGAAATGTAAGGAAACATCTCTCAAGTTGCTGGGACTGACGCAAAATGGCGTATTATGCGGCAATCGTATTAAACGTGATCGTATTAAACGGGTTCTACTGTACTTTCAAAAATGTTATTTTATACTAAAATAATTCTTTCAGCATTCAACGCTGGCATTGGTCAAGAATCTAGAGAGATAACATTGAGGAAAGCTCGTGAAGGTATTACAGCTCTCTGTCAACAGTTGCGGCTAAACCAGCAATGTATTGATATCGCCTGTAATTTTTACAAGATGGCACTGTCCCGTCACCTCACTATTGGCAGACCTTCCAGCCATACTCAAGCTGCCTGCGTATATATGACATGCAGAACTGAGGGCACTGCTCGTATCCTTTTTAATATTGTAGAACTAGCTTAGTACTACACTAGAATAGCGTGAGCAGTGGCGGCCTTAGGGAGTGGCGAACAGGGCAATCGCCCGGGGCCTCGCGCTTACAGCGGCCTCACACAACAACCCAAGCAAATTTAAAAAAATATAGATTTTAAATTACATTTTTACTTATTAATTATATTTTTCACTTTGTTTTCAATATTATAAAACTTAAATTTTATTTATTTGTACAACTTTAGTATTTTTCATCAAACATGACAAATCCCTAAACCAAACAACCAGACCTACTTTCGTATCTCATACTTTTCACGAAGGACAAAGGGCCTCGCAAAGACCTGCCGCCCGGAGCCTCGCAATGGGTAAGGCCGCCGCTGAGCGTGAGTATTAAATACGCATGTCAGAAGTGAGAAGAACGTCTTTGGTTCCATGTGTTTTTTATCAGTTAAAAAAAATTACAATAAAAAAATCTCTCGATCTTTCTCACTCGCCTGCTCCCTACTCTCGCCCCATGGCTGTGCTATGTTCGCCCTTTCTCACTCTCTCAATCGCTCTCTCCCTCTTCTTCGACAAAAACGCTGCACGTTTTCGTGAAGCTAAATTGCGTTACATCCGTAAAAAAAATTATCCTCATGCGCGCAAAGAAGTTCCACTTCAAAAATATTTGCCTCGCCTCATGCGCGCAAACATGTTCTTTGGGCTATTTTGAGGACAATACCTACTTGAGAACAACCGACTCAACTGCCGAAACACTCGAACAAATATAATCTTGAATAACAATAATAAGCCTTTAAGATAGCATGTACATTTGTAACAACGTAAACAATATAATTTTAGTCTGCTATGCATGTCAACTGGATCTCTCTTCAGGTGAAGGCATTTAGAGATTGCTATTTTCTCGGTTTTTTTGCCAGGTTGGCCTAATTATGTCTTGAAAAGGATATAAAAAAATATTGAGGAATTTACCTTAAATCTTCTAAATCAGATCTATTAATCGACGTGAGTGATGCAGTACCAATATGCTGTTATCAAGTTGGCCGCACATATTTCAAGTTGTCCAGAGCACTGTGTATAAATATTCCACCTACTGGTAAGTACCCTAGCAGATAATTGGTATATATCTTTTTTAATAATTCATAGCTTCGAAAAGCTTTTTATAACCTTATGATTAGATTATTTTATTAATATGGATATCAAAGTATAGAAAAGTACTGCATCTATATTTTCCATGTGGTGACAGTGTAGAAATACCTTCATCATCCTCCACCAGGTATCATGCAAGACAACAAAGGGATATATAATATTCAGATAACATTTAGGCAAGAGAAGGTAAATTCGAAACCTGAAGCCAGCAATGGGACTTACATGAGCCGATGACTATATTCATCTCCTGATGCCTATAAGCCATGGATATTTAAGCATTAGCAGATTTAGGTGAAGTTAGCATGATCAGGTTGATAGCTGGAGTGCTCATTACTCGCGTCGCAATACACTTTCAATACTATGTTGACAAAAGACAATACTTATTTTCTACTCATATGTCAAACACGACACAAAAGGTTTATTTTTATTTCTTTCAACATTTACGCCTATATTAATTAACTAGCAATCCGCCCTCGCTTCGCTTCGGTTATAGGTTATAGTCAATTTACCCGCGTAGTTCCCGTTCCCGTGGGAATACCGGGATAAAATATAGCCTAGTTTACGTCCTGATATTATAGTTTTCCATTGGTGAAAGAATTTTTGAAATCGGTCCAGCCGTTTTGAAGATTACCCGGAACAAACAGACAGACAGACGGACAGACAGACAGACAGACAAAAATTTTTTAATTGCTATTTTAGGCATAGGTGTCGTGCAAATAACCGTGTGAGCATGAAAAAGCCTATTATTTTGACATTACATACACTCCAATTTTATTTATTGGTATAGATATTATTAATGCTAATGGGACGATTAATAGCTAAAAAAGCTAACTGAAGTACCAATAATTATAATGAATGTAGAATAGATATAAACTTATCCGTGTGGTGACGGAGTAAGAGTACGACACCCACGGGCAAGAAAGAGTGTAGTGAATTATATTCCTGGTCCGTCACCACACGACAGCTTAGCAGATACAAAATATATAATTGACTAGCTTCTGCCCGCGACTTCGTCCGCGGAAAATTTCTTGTTTTAACATAAGATTACACTCGATTGATATTACTGTATTTAATTTTATTAGTAAAATATTTTTTGGAATCAGATCAGTAACTTAAAAGATTACCGAAGTTCTATTTTCTGCTCAAGGTAACTTAACCCTTAGTTGCCTTTTACTTATTTTATTTATTTGTTTAAGTTAGGTATCTATTTAATTTAAAGCTTCTCTATATACAATGTTTGAGGTTGTTTTATTTTCCGGTAACAGAATAATCTGCCTTTCGGATGATCCCACTCTTGATAGACCAACATATAATTGCCCATGGGAAAAACATTCTTTTCGTAGGTCAATGCCAACCAAAGAGAATGTTTGTCCCTGGGACTTATTAATAGTCAGGGCAAATGATGTTTTTATTGGAAACTGGAGTCGTTTAAACGGTATGGGTAGGTCCGTCGGAATCATTGGAATTCTTGGGATGTGCGCCAACTGGCCAGCTCCTGGGCCGATGAGAATGGTCGCCACAATTAGGTTGTCTTTTAAATCTTTTATTAGTAGCCTTGTGCCATTGCACAGGTTAGGTGGGCTTAAATTTCTTAAAAGCATGATAGGTGTCCCGGATTTCAACAGCAGTTCGTGAGGTGGCAGACCAGATGGTTTAAGGGAATTTAAAAATTCCTGCGGATAGTGGACTGCATCCTCGATATTACACACTGTATCAATTGACTTGTAGATTTTACCATGGCCGGGAACTTTTTGTAAAATTAGATTATTGATTTCATTGACTGTATCGTTCCTTGGTGAGACGATAGCCCTTGAACAATGCCAATGAATGTCTCTATCTAGTAAATATTCGAGGTCAGGATATACTGCATCTATAAGATGCTGTAGACTGTGAACTATACGACCCAGAGTCTCATTTATAACGATTTCCGCAGAGTTAGAGTCCAAGGTTCGAGAAGAAAAAGACCCTTCTCCAATTTTGAGCAGCTGTTGTGGAAAATCGTTATCCATATTTCCAATAACGTGGACTCTCATGTTCGTACGTAAATTCAAAGTTTGGACTATACTCCATAGGGGCGATGATTTTAGACATGCCTTTATGATATCCGCACGTGTACCTCTTGTGACGACGGGAAGTGTCTGACGAAAGTCACCTGCAAACACAAAAGTGACACCACCCATGACAGCGACTGAGTTTCTCAAGTCCTTAAGTGTTCGATCCACTGCTTCAACATGAGCTCTATGACTCATGGTACATTCGTCCCACATTATCAACGACGTATTCTGTAACAATTGACCAATGGGCCCATTTTTGCGTATCGAACATACCGACTGTTGCTCCAATGAAACTGTCAATGGGAGTTTGAAGGTAGAGTGAGCAGTTTTACCGTCACTCAATAAAGTAGCCGCAATCCCAGAAGAAGCCACTGCCAAAGCTATTTTTCCGGATTGCCTAACATGTGCTAATATTAAATTAGCGAGGAATGTTTTCCCTGTGCCTCCTGGGGCGTCTAAAAAAAAAATTTTTCCTTTATTATTCGTTACGCTATCAATAATTTCATCAAAAGCCTGTTTTTGGTCTGTGACTAATTTAGGCAAATTTTCATTTACAAAAGTAGCTAATTCACTGATGTTGTGCGGATGTACCAACATTGTATCTATTGCATCATTTACAGGGCGAACTGGAGACGGTAATCCAAAGTCACTCAATGTTTTATCATTCAATGCTAAAAGTTTGTTTTCAATTTGTATTAAACCTTCATTGTACATAACATCATTAAAAGGCATGGTAAAGTCCTGATTTTGTTGTCGATTTCTATGTCTGATATCTTCACAAAAATTGTCCTTGAAGATATCCCATAGTTTTAACGGTTCAGATGGCTGACAAAATAGCAGTATCACCACAAATAACTCCCTAAGTTTCAATGAACATTCCGACATCGAAGCTTCTCTTAATGTCTTCTCCCAGTGATCATCATTTTCCAGCAAACCTCTGTCCCGGCAAGCCGCTTGATACGTCTCCTTGACCACTCCATTTATAGTTTTCAAATCTTTGAATGATGTGGGACCGCGTACGTGGTGCAATAAAATTCTTAGATAAAAGCATTCTGATTGTGACGGATGTACACCGTACACTCTTCCCAAAGCTTCATCTCTTTTTATTTCTGGATGCCCATCGACGTCTTGACCGCGCCTTCGTCTTGAAAATTTGTTATTAGCCCACGTATAATAGTGTGGAACTTCGTGGTACAACAGCGTTTTTGCAAATTCGTCGGTATTGCAGAGTTCAAAAAACGCTAATAGAGTGGTTTTGCGCGGATTTTGGGCAACTTGTCGCGCAGTTCCTGGTGTGAAAAACACCCTTTGCCCGTTTTCTAAGTGCACGGCCAAATGCACGACCGTGGGATGTCGGTCGTGGATCGGAAATTCGAGTATTCGCCAGACGGCTTCCGATGTACTTATATATCGCCCATTTAAATAATTTTCCACCTCATCATGCGGATTTCTAACGCTGAACGTGGCTTGATCGGAACCTTTATTTATATATTTACATATATATTTTATAGCCTGAACTGAATGGCAGTATTCGACGTTAATGTGGGCGTTAAATGACCTGCACAACATTGGAGAGTATGGTACAATCCATCTGTTATCTATTGTAATCGGCCTCCCTCTGATGTTTACAACTGCGACTTGACCACCATTTTCAGCATTACGACGACGATATACAGGATAACCATCCTCGCCTGTCTGAGTATCGGTGACGAATCGCCGAGGATATTTCTTTGAACATATACCGTTCTTCATACACGGTGATGATAAATTGTGCTCCCCACAAGGTCCATGGATCATGTTTTTGGTGATAATATCGAATAATATTGGGTCATCATCTTTGTTTGGTAGTTCAGCAACTATTATACTGTCTATTTCATCTGGTTGTATTTTTTGTGCAAACCAAAACAGCATATGACAGTGTGGTAGTCCGCGTTTTTGCCATTCAACACTAAGCATATGGCATTTGACTTTGCCGAATACCTCGTCTTTAGTGAACGACTTGATCATTTTCTTCATCTTTAAATGAAAAACCCTAGCAATAATGTCATGACGGTCGAAAGAACGTTGGCCAGCAAATAGCTCTTTCTTAATTTCTGGCCACTCCGGATTGCAAGTGAACGTCACAAATAAATCGGGTCTTCCATAGTTGCGTACATACGTCATTGCATCTTGGGTTTTTTCATGCATGTAACGCGGAGAGCCGGTGAAAGATGAAGGCAAGATGACATGTTGGCCAATATTTGCAGCGTTGACATTAGCATCCTGATTTATAGCGTCTCTTAAATGGATATAGTCATCAGCTCTCAGTTGTTGTTGATTGCGACTTATGTAACTTAGTCTCTCTGTTATCATTTTAGCCATCATGTCAACACAGTATTGACTAAACAAATCCCGATAATAATGAAGGGGATTAAAACTGTTGGCCCTGGTCATCAATCTATACATATAAAATTGCATACACGAAACTGTTTTATTTCGCGCTGAATTTTGTAGAGGGATAGTCAAATAATAACCATCTTCACCGTTAACAAACATCAAAGGGTATTGTAAGGGATCGTAAGCTCTGTGTAATTCAGAAACTCTTTTCAGTTGACCATCTTTGCAATGAAGGACTATATCTCTAGGTCCCTTATCTTCGTCCACCAATAATACTGCAACTTCGTTTGCTGTAGGTGAATTGTATCTTCCACGATGTTGATTTTGTGGAGTGCGGTCAGCGTGAATGATTAATTTTAAGTTTTCAGATGAAGAGTTATGTTCTAAATTGTATTTGAAACTGCGAATATAAATGTTATGACTATTTAACGACGTCTGTAAATCATTGATTAAATCGATATTTAGGTTAGGAGCAATATTAGACCGCAACGAAAGTTGGTCGGCATCAGAAATGAAATAAATTTGTAGAAACTGCGGGCTTTGCCCTGGCGAAGGGAGTAGACTACCAATTAAGTGATAAACTTGCCCTTCTACTTTAAATGTAGGCATAAAGTTTCCTTCGCGAATTTCTTTAGCACCGAATGACGTCATTTGGAAGAGTGTATTATACTTTCGTATGTTTTTTAAAAAATGCGCAGATAATAGATGATTGCCCAGTAATAGATCTTTTATTGGTTGTGGTGGTGCCTGGATATCAGGAAGAACCACTTTTCCTGCAGCACAACACATACCATTTGGTTCATCGCTCCATTTATTTGCAAAACACTTAGGACATGTTTTATTCATTTCGCCTATTTTCACAGTGTTTTGCTGAGCATAATCTATATTGGCATCGTAATTGAAGGCTGATCTATTTCCTTGGGCTATATTCCGATTACGCGCTCTGACTGTAGCTGCTCGCTGTCTTTCTGTTGCTAGGCGCTGCGAGCGCTCAGTGCTAGTCTCCCTATCCCTTGTCTCACAGACATGCTGCCTTAACTCAGATAGACGGTGCGCACGTTCAGCGCTAGTTTCTCGAGCACGGGCCCGCGTCGTCCTCACATTTTGGCTTGCGAGGCGCTGTGAGCGCTCGGAGCTAGATTCTCTAGCGCGTGCTTGCGAAATATATTCTCTATTTCTCGAGAGGCGTTGCTCATTTTCAGGGGCAGATTCTTCCGTACGGCGTACTCGATCGGCTCTTGTCTGTGATGTCTGCCGAGACAGTTGAGATTTCCTTTTAGGCATGCTCTCAACAAACCACGCACAGACTTGAAAACAATTATGAACAAAGGGAGAGCGACTCGAACACCGTCCGCCTTTACAAAACAAAACAATCGTAATATCGAATAACTCGTGTCGATTATTACGATAGAACGAAGTACGAAACTACGAACATACAAAACAAACGTACAACGAAATTACGATATTTTCGATTATGAGGTATCTATCAACAACAACAACCATGCGAACGAAACAACCGAAACCAATAACCAACTGACATGTAATTTTTAGAACTCCAACTAACGACAACGTGGGCATAATAATTCGAGAGGGTCATCAATCCACGGAAAGTCTTAACACCGCGATTCAGAAAAATGACGTCATTGCAGAACGCCATCTATGGGCAAATAGGTAAAACGTCTGCACAATGAAAGTTATGCTAGGGTCATTTTGCGTTTTAGTAATTTTATATTATCTCCGAAACTTTATGACCAATTGATATACTGTAAATGGCAAATCTTATCTGTATGATGTTCCTGTGATACTGAAATAATTTATTGTCATAAGAATTAATATTTTGTTGCTCAAATAATCAACCAAACGTAACAATGCCGAAAAAAAAATTTTTTAATGCAATAATAGAAGTATAAAAGATAAAATATAAAAGATAGAGATATGGTATCGCTGACTTTTTTGTA
Organism: Lymantria dispar; assembly: GCA_032191425.1. NCBI lineage: Eukaryota > Metazoa > Arthropoda > Insecta > Lepidoptera > Erebidae > Lymantria > Lymantria dispar. Next base: position 17,798,723 of record CM063459.1, read on the forward strand.
GAAATAATTAAGATGAACCAGGTAGCCATACATTCTTTTTAATTTTAAGCAACTGTTTAGGCAGCGCACGCAAATAATTCTGTTTTACGAGGTATTTTTTTCCGACTTGCCAGACAAAAGTTGTGATAGCTCGGTTAATATACATGTTATAGAAACAATTTATAGCCTATAGCACTCAGGAATAATGTAGCTTTCTGCCAGTTAAAATAAAATTAGAATTAGATTATGAGTTCCAGAGATTACCCCCTGCATACAAACTTACAAATTTTACCTCTTTATAATATTAGTATAGATATTATAAATGTGAAAGTAAGTTTGTTACGCTTTCACACTTAAACCATCAAACCGATTTTAAAAATTCTTTCACCAATGAAAAGCTATATTATCATAGAGTAACATAGGCTATATTTTATCCCAGTATTCCCACCGGAACGGGAACTACGCGGGTAAGGCGAATGAAATAGAAGCGAGAGCAGGTTGCTAGTCCTCTATAAAAATTTCAATTACAAGGTTAAATGAAATGCACAATAAATTTAAATTATTATATTACAATGAATTTATATCTTGATTACTTTTGTATCTACTAATGGGTTCCTAGAGAGCTTTTCACGACATCCATATCACATTTTCAAGGTACGTATCATATCTTAATAGCTATTAATCAAAGTTCAACAATATACACAAGAACTTTAAACTTTTCTAACGAAACAACATTACGGAATGGGTAAGTACTGATTAAATTTTATATATATTTTCTTGATATTGAGATTTTAAATGTTTCAACTTTTATTATACTGAATAATAGTTAAAGTACCTAAATCTAGTCAATTGTCAGTCCTCATTAGGATTTGTATTAGTCAATGCAGTATTGACTGTAGGGCCATAATAAATCAGTTCAGGTATCTGCCCTCCTTGTACTCCTGTACCATTTGTGCTCTCAGAAGAACAATGAAACTGGAAAGTTACAGTTCCCATATATACTTCACTTAATCCTTCTTGTCCAAAATAACTTAATTCACTTCCATCGAGTATTGCTGAAGCTGTGTAGAAACATTCAGGTTCAATTTGTATTGGGTTGTCGAAGTAAACATGAAAAGTGTTGCTTGATCCATCAGAGAAAAACTTTGTATTGTTCTCTGCCAGCACTCTGCCTAGGCGTTTTAATTCTATTTTGACATTATAATCAGCTGCTCCATTTGATGATCCATAAAGTCCAAATCCGACAACAAATATTCTCTTATCCACACAAAACTGGATGGAGTCACATCTTCCACGATATCTCCACTGATTGCTTCTATAAGCACATGATTGAAATCTGTGACATATCTGAAATTTAGAGATATTTTTTACGTTACATAAGTTTTCAGATATTTAATATAGGAACAATGTAAAGTATTTGATATAATTAATAAATCTTTATTACCTGAGCTTTCAACCCTGCTCGTGCTTTAATAGGGTATGATAGCTGTGGTTTGCTTGAAGCAGTAAAATGTAAAAATATATCTATAGTCTCTTGTGGAGATAATATGCCAATCTGAGCTGCACCATTTGCAAATTCTTCCAATGACATTGTAGGAAATCTTATTAAATATATGGCACCACCCAACATGGCTCTTTTATTTGAAGGTGTTGGATCAATTTCTCTTCTCACACATTCAGCTTGTGCCCAAGACAAAGCCGCTTCAAACAAATTAATTTCTTTACAGTTGAGTGTTTCCCTTGCTAATACTGATTCTAGAGTTGATACATCAATATCAACAAAACCATCTGATGTCAAAGCCATCTCTGCCTACAATTAGATAATTAAAGTTATAAAAGGTCAGGTATATTGAAACTGCAATACAATTTGTTTAATAGTTTATTCACATCAAATGAACATGGGCAACCATTACAAATATTACAAAATTGTAATTTAATAATTACATGCTTACAACAAACATACTGTTGTACAACACCAATACATTCTATATAAGCAAGCTGTATTGCAGTAAACCTATAGGATTATTATGACTAGATACAAGTAAGGCTGATTAACATTATACTGCGGGAATTTACATGCCATAGTTTAATATATGTTAATATATATACATTACAATATTTTATAAACCAAAGCATGCTGTTAAAGTCCATAACACAGTATAATGTGAATTCATTCTTAAAGGAATGTCAACACAGTTGAATTATTTTTACCCTTAAACCTAAATCACAACCTAACATTTGAGAATAGAAATGCTTACTATTGTGGCACATATTTTCAAATAATAACATAATTTTTGTATAAAATTTGATGTGCATCGCAAATAGTTAAGTTAGATGCATGAAATATCACAATAATAATGTGTCATGAGATTCAATCAGTCCATTTGGAATAAAGTGTTCTAATATATACACAATTAGTTGTAAATATTATGGACATTTTCTATACTTTCAGAGCTAGTACAGTTTTGACTGGAAGGTTCAGAAAGTTCCATCATTAAACTGCTGTAAGAAGATGATTGTTCGAGGCACACTGTAGAGAGATTCTCAATTGATTCACATACCTGAGCATCAATCACTTCCCAACATCTTTGCATCAATTCTGGCTCCTCGAACAATCTTGACTGGCTGAGAAGCAAGCATGCATTCTTAGCCGTTAAACTAGTTTCCAAATAATTGACACAAGCTTTTGCCAAATGTGGAACTATGTATTTTTTCGCTACATATAGTGTTGATAGGACAGTGTCTGCTTCTAGCTGAATTTCATCACAGTAAATATATCTGAAAAGTTATATAAATTAACTTATGTTATCAAAGGCATTTTAAAAATTTAATAGGACAAGATCAATACAAACTTTAAAAGTGTAAGGAATGCTAATGGCTCAACGTCTGGTACTTCAATTTCTTGTTTGCATTCCGCTAATCCTCCATAAAACATTGCATAAAAGACTGAACTAGCTGTGGCCAATACATATTTATGGGCAGGAATAATTTGCGTATGTCCTGCAACATTTAAGGAATTCTTATTATTATTAAGTCAACATTTATTAATATATTTTCAAGCAAAGTAATTATACCAACCTGGACTACCAACAATGAATGTGATGTCAGACATAAGTTGGTTATTGAACATAGCTGCATTTCTCTCACGCACTGTAGGTTTAGTAGCTTGCCAGTTAGGGTCTAATGTAGCAGTACCGGGTGGGGGAAGCGGTGAAGTCGTAGGTGAAGGCGTGGTGCTCGTAGATCCGCAAGGGGATGGCGGCCCACTATAGCATTGAGAGACTTGTGTCGCTGTTTCTCGCTGGGATATTGTATGTGGTGGAGACAATAATAATCCGCCACCATTGTTGATGTTCTCAGCTGTAAATAACATTTCATACTTGTTACTGACGATAATCAATTACATAAAAAGACGAGCTAGATTTTAATTGGAACTAGGTCGCTGTCAATAATTGGCTAGACTATACAGCCTTTACAGTAACAGTGTACAATTAATTAGTAATCAATGATGCTACATAAAGGAAAAACGTCTTTTAGTTTACAAAGTAAATCAATATTTACAATGGGGCTAGCTCACCATTCATCCAAGTATTTGTTTGCGATACAGGCAAGTTATCCCTACCGTCCTGAATTCTTTTTGCGGGTTTTAAAACTTTTCTAGAACACAAATTCGACATGGTTACGCTTAAATTCACAATGTTTAAAATTTGCGACTAAACATTTGGGCAGCGATTTCCTCAAATAACACATTTATTTTTTGTCAGCCATCTTGCCTCTTTATCGATTACGGAATCAGAGCAGTGTTGCCATAATAAAGAATAAAAGTTGTACTAAGACTTTTGACTTACAATTTCTATATTAATACAACAAATGTGCAATGTTTTTTCGAAGTGATTGTATAATATTGTTAAAATTATAAAATTTAGAAGAAACGAGACAGTGTGGGTTTTCTTATTACTTATTCTGTCATGTGGACCTCAGGGCCATGGGTATAGCCGAGGTCGCGGGTGATTGGACCGGGAAGTAAGACCGTCACCCAACACCGGTGGTCGGCCCAACGACGAAGGTGGCGTGTGCCTTTGCTACCGTTACGGGGCCGCGCGCTGCCCCTCTGTCGCCCCGGACGGAGCCGGCTGGCGGAGATGCGCTTTTTTTTAATACCTTTTTATACACTTTAACTTTTTTAAAACACATTTTTACTTATGTATGCAATTAGGTAGTAACTTAAAATAAATTAAAGACAAAAAATTTTTTTTTTTACTAAATTGAAATAATAAATTTAAGGGTTGGGATTCTTGTCAATGAAATTAATACGCGATGTGTCTACTAAACATACAACAAAACTACAACTCATGTGGGTTTCTTATAATAATTCATCAGGCAGAATGTACGGTACGAATTTATATGCCTTTTACTTATTTTAACGTAGATGGGAGTAACTTATATTTACATCAAGAATCAGAATTGGAGATATATTTCATCCACTTACTGTATGAAACCCTGTTGAAGATATCAGGTATTTTTTACGGATGATGATACGTGTATAAAAAAAGTTGAGTGCACAGAGTGTACCTATTCAAAAATTACATTACATAACACGATAAACATGTTTTACAGCAAATCAATATTTACATATATGCTGTTTTTAAGCTTTACTCTTTATATTTAACATTTTTTTTTAATTACTTGAATGCAGAATGCTGCTACATAAAATTATCCATAACAATTGGATATGTACTATTCCACTGTATAAGTTTTTTCAAAGATTTTTCATTATTCCACTGCTGGGCTTACGCCTCCTCCACAATAGGAGAAAAACCAGCTTTTTTTTTCTTGCACGGATGTTATATGCAAATTATATGCCTTACTCATCTTTTATGACATCCAGGAACAAGATAGGGAGTGGTGAATTGTGTTCTTACGCCGTTACCTCACAAAAACTACGTTGTTTACACTCAGTTAAGTCGTATTTAGTTTCTAGATTCGATAATTGTATAACAATATCCTACGGTTCAGTGAGGTATAGATTTTCGCCTTATCACAAGTTAGCAGTTTTAACAAAGTACCTACTTAGAATTTAAAGTCATAACAATAGCAGACACTTGGAAAGAAAGATTCACCTGACATTAACAACAAAGTTCCAACTGAGTAGTCGATTTACCAAAATGAAATAAAAAAATATTTATAAAATTTGTTATATTGTAAACTTAAAATATTATTTCTCTGCGAATTTAACTACCAAAATATCTATTATTTGTAGTATTATATCCATTATTGTTGATGTATTTAACCATTTTTTTTTGGATTTGTGACATGCAACTATTTAATATATAATTGAAAAAAAAAACAATTCTTGTAATTTTATGTTTCGTGTATCTTGGTAACAGCTCAAACGATTTAGATAAGATATTGCATATATAAGAAAGTGCTTGGAAAATCGCGATTATACAGAAAACAACTTTTTACACTGATGGTGGCGCGACTACCTGCGCGCCATGCCGCCCTAGCCGAGGCCGCGGGTGACGTGACCGGGGAGTTAGACCGTCACCCGCCGAGAGGCCGACCGCGTCAGGAAAGACCAACGTCCTCCCCGAGGGGGGGACGTCGGTCGATGGGAGGGTACCCCAAATAGGGGGTATTCCGTCGGGCCGACCACTGATAACAAGTAACCCTGCTCCGGTGGTCGGCCCAACGACGAAGGCGACGTGGTGTTCGGGTGGGTTGCGGTTGTGCGTGCTTACGCCCCTCTGTCGCCCCGGACGGAGTGGTGTGAGGAGCGCGCCGACCGCAGCGCACCCCAAAAACAAAAAAAAAAGGTATCGTCTCTGAATATGACCACTGACGACAAGTCACATCTGCTCCGGTGGTCGGCCCAACAACGAGGTGACGTGTGTACGGGTGGGTTATGGGCCCGCGCGCCGTCCTTTCATCGCCCCGGACGAACTGGACCTTGCGTGCGCTTACCATAGCCGCCCACCCATAAAAAAAAATCGTCTGAATATCAGGGTCAGAGGTAAATACTAATTCACTTAGGTACTTCTAAGGCCAATTGAGGTTGTACTATTTTGTGGTGCTTATTGTTTATTTATATTATGGCTTTGGATGAATCATACTTTTAGCCTTTATTACTCTCAATGGATCGATGCGAGTCTGTTATCTGGCGTAAACAAATCGGCATGATTAGTAACTAGGAAAACATAATACGCAGCATAGCAATCATTTGACGTCCCCAATTACCCAAGGATATTTTGGGCTACATGTCAGGATTTGGGAATATTGATTTCACAACGACTATGTATGTAGTTCAAAGTAATTTGACACGTTTTTGAGAACATTTTCTTTGCATTCTCTTAGTCACGTATGAGGTTGCCTCAAGATGTCTGTATAGGTATAACCATTAAATCAAGCAATAATTATTTACAATTTAATACACAATTATGTACGAAAATTTTAAGGTGTGCGCCGTGGATCCGAACCTAAAACGTATGTGTAAATGTTTGTTGTATTCCTAATAAGTAGCGCTGCTATTCAAGGTATTTACATAATTAATTTATAATTAAAATATACCTTGAGCTAACGGTCGCGATCTTGATCGGTAGCCCCGTTGAGACTCTTGACAATTTAACTCGGCGAAGCGTCCATCTTCGTCGATGAGACTTTCAAAAAAATCCACACTGCTATTCATCGAAGATTGTACGTGTATATGGCACGCATACCAAACAAAACTGTAACAATTTCAATATAATAATTATTAAAATAAGAAATTCTATTTTCCCTTTCTTGCTTGAGATGATTATAAAATTGAATGAAGTAATCCCACCATACATTTCATTTGGAGCATTTCAGTGGGAGGGACGTTGACCTTCTATAACATGCTGGTCATACTAATTGGCGTAGGGTTTTTTGGCAAGTTTTTCTTTTCTTGCATCGATGTTATCTGCATATTATATCCCTTATTCGTTTTTTACCACAGCCATGTGATGAATTGTGTTCTCACTCGGTCACCATACGAAAAGTAACGAAATCTTGCAGATACGTCGATCATTGTGATTTTATTATAGTGTAAATAGAATCAAATAACCTAAATACTTTGATTTGCATAATTTCTTGTTAAATAGAAGTCGCTGGAAGCACATTTCAACGTTCCCTTGTGACGGGTTGAGGATACAATATGTCGCTAACACTTTGTTACACCGAGGATAGGTAACATAAAAATAAAAGGAATTAGAATTTGTAAAGTATATTATAATTAATAATTGAAGGTATAAGTAAAGTAAAGGTAGAAATAAAGTATAAATAAGTTAAAAATGTAACAACTTCTATAGGATTTACAAAACTAGCCGAAGCTGATTAGGAAAATGTGCAATAGCTTTTTCATAGGGACCTCCGAATATCAACTGCAATAGCCAGCAGGCCTACCAAGCATGGTGATTAACACATTTTTGGACCTAATGTATGTCTAACAGTTGAGGTGGATGGGCTAATGAATCTTATCCTTATTATAATTATGTTTATGGCAGAGTATAACTGAGAGTTTAAATCCATAAAGTATGTCACACTAATTTCGCGATTTTTTGACCCTTCCCTGTCCTTGACCTAACTACCTCGTATAACATTACATATTTTGCAATTTTACAAAATATAGATAATGTGATATGTGTGTGTGATGTAGATGTGTGTGTGTGTGATATGATAATCATGCTATGTGGTAGCGGCTTCGAATACTACCAACCCTTTCTTTGCTTGTGGGTGTCGTAAAAGACGACTAAGAGCCCTAGATTGACCCGGACCAACTCCATCTGGTACCATTTGGGTCAACGATTACATTCCCAAGGAGGGTTGACGTCAGGCAGACGGCCGGTCATAAAAGTCAGCCGAAACTTTTTGCAATATGTCAAAACAGATGACATATTGCGTCGACCCCAAGTAATTGGGATAAGAGCAAGATGATGATGATAGATAATGAAATCACGACGAAACCTGGAGCGTGTGACAGTATTTGTCAGAGCTGATGCTGTTGAAGAAATGTGGTTGGACATTAGATGTATAAAATTTTAACGCAACTTAGGACCCGTCCCACCCCTTGTCACAAAATGTCACACTTCGTTTGCCTCCTCCCTTCCATTTACGTGTGACGTACTTTATAGATGATCCCGACAGGAAAAGTAGTAATTATGAACGTTAACAAATCACGTGATAGAAGCTACTGCGTGATAATCAAAAGGTAATTTAAAGCGTGTAGAACCAGCACAACTAGTCTTGCATAAAATAATTTGAAACTGGATTTAGCTAACTAAAATATTGACAAATATCATTTAAAATGGATGATTATATAATAAAACAGATGTCAATGTTGTTAATTAGTCGCTCTACTTTTGGCGGTTCGAGTTCTAAGCTACGACAAAAAAGAACACTACCCATTGTTAACACATAACGATATGTAATGCAACATGTTCCTTTCTTGACTAGTGATATGAAAACTGTACAAATGATGCGATTCTTAATGATAAATCACGTTATTGGTTATGGAAAACACGTTATTGGTTATGGAAAACACGTTATTGTAATGATAAAGAGGCTATTAATTAATTTCAGCTTATACACGTTCCACTGTTGGGGTTCGAGTTTCCTCCACAATAGGAGGGAAATTACCTGCTATATCACTAGTCAGGCGTGTTGGTATAGGGTTTTATTTCAAGCTTTCCTTCACTTGCATACATGTTATATACATATTTGTCTTTTACGACACCCACGGATAAGATGGGGTAGCGAATTGTATTCTCACTTCGTCACTACACGGAACAAAGATGCTGGCAATAATTAACTTGAAATTTTTGAAGCGAAAATTTCCTTAGCAACGTTGTGATTGGAAAATCAATAGAACGAACGAACCTTTTTAAAGAGACATCCATGTACTATATGTATCTTGTATTTATCTAGTTAAACAATTACGTAGATACAGGTATGTGTGTTCGCTTTATGTATTACGAAGTTTTGTGTGAAGGTTGTGTGGTTTTGTGTGAAGATGCAATTGAAAAACTGATCACACAAAATGAATCTTTAACCTTACTCGTTCATTACTATAACTGTGGCATATGAATGTTTTTGTAACACATTATATATTTTTTTTTAATGGTCACCCCATTACAATAATAAAGATAAAATTGTATTGTGTAATTTGTTGTACAAGCTCAACAGCTCTAAAATAAATTATTAAAACATATCCATAGCAAAATACATCCAATATAAGATAAGATTTTTTACAATTTTCCCATTTAATATTTTTTCTAAAATCAAATGTTAGTTCTAAAAGAAAACTTTTCTCCCTTCTTCCTTTCGTCTAAATTCATCCGTTTTAATATTTTGCCATAGACATACGAGTATGTGTATAAGTTACTTTTTTTTGACAAATGGAAAACTGGGTTTTTCTAAAATTAAATTTATTTTCGAGCTATTCAATTTGGTTTTCATTCATCCTGCTCTTATCTTAATTACTTGGGGTCGACTTAATATTTACTCTTCCTTCATAGCACATATTGCAAAGTTATATAATAATTTTATGACCAGCCGCCTACCTGACGTCAACCCTCCTTGGGAATGGTTTTGACCAGACGGCATCAGATGGAGTTGGCCCAGGTCTTCTTTTATGACGCCCACGAGGAATGCAAGGGTTAATAGTATTCATAGTCATCACCATCACATAACATGACAAGGTATGGTGACACATTACAATAAAATATTATGTTTTTAAACTGCACAGAAGTTTTACGAAACAAGTTTCCGTGCTAAAAACAATCCGTTTCTTCTGTGCCAGTAATTTAATCTTGATTACAAAACTGGTTTACGGGGCAATGTTGGTCAACCACAACCATATTTATACACGAAATGTTATCGAGTATTATGTGAAAACAAATATGTCGTCTCACTTTGTGTGTTAAACCAATGCCCATCACTAAATCATCACTACATATGATCCTCCACCGCGTCTGTCTGTCTGTTCGCGAATATTCAAAACCTACTGAACGCATTTTCAGATGGGCTTCACCAATGGGTAGAGTTCATGAGGAAGGTTTAGATATATAATTTGTCAACTTTTTGTGTAAATAATTGTTGGAAGTTTCTGTAAAAGTCGATGTAAATATCTTAAGTATTTTGCACATGTTACGACAAAAGAAATACAGATTTGCTGTTATTACATGGATACCCCTGTTTTCTATTTCATTCTTAATTTTTACAGTTTTTTTCCAATTATCCAAATATAATATCTTTTGATAACCACTTTACAGGTACCTATAGTTATGAAATATAACGCAATGATACAAGATTGCAGTATCTATTCTTGTCAAAATTCGACGGAATTGCCTGACCATAGTCTATGTGATTGACAGTCATATTTTTATGCATGATAATTCATTTTTTTATGCAGTGTAAGAATGACAACTACAAATTAAAGCCCTATTGTACTGCGTATTGTACTCTCTGGCTACAGCTTTCAAGCTTTAAATTAATGAAATATATGTGATCCCGCCATTTATAATAAATGAGCAGTGATTCCTCCTAAAAGAAGAGTGTGAAATATGAACAGAAATCTATAAACTCGTGGTTAAAATATAATGGGTTCAAAGGCTGGTTAAAGACATGCATTAATTGTGGAATGTATAAAATCTGCACTTTTTCACTTTACCTTCTTTGTTTCTTTTTTTTTACTGTTTTTTATTGGTGAGCTACTGTTTTCTAATTTTTTGCGGTTAGCAACACTATAAATTATCGGTACTATATTACACACCTACTTATTTAGGTTTGTTGTTTTGCTTCCCCTGGTTGTAATTTCTAGGCACGCCCCTGGTATTCATAGCCATAGCCACATAACAAAAATCCTGCGTTATTGGTATCACGTCTTATTTTTCAAAATATTATTTTTGTAAATTGAACCAATACAAATATTTATTTATTGAAGGCTCGCTTACAACATAAATACAAACGAGCGTGACTATGTTAAGAATAGACTTATGCCAGTTTGCATCAACGGCCTCTAAGTTATCTATACCAATAAATAAAATTGGAGTGTCTGTTTGTAATGTCAAAATAATAGGCTTTTTTCATGCTCACACGATTATTTGCACGACACCTATGCCTAAAATAGCAATTAAAAATTTTTTGTCTGTCTGTCTGTCTGTTTGTTCCGGGTAATCTTTAAAACGGCTGGACCGATTTCAAAAATTCTTTCACCAATGGAAAGCTATAATATCAGGGCGTAAACTAGGCTATATTTTATCCCGGTATTCCCACGGGAACGGGAACTACGCGGTTATAACGACTATAACCTATAACCGAAGCGAAGCGAGGGCGGGTTGCTAGTAGGTAATATCTTAGCTAATAAATGATATTTAATATTTGTTATTTATGTTGCTTTATATAGTACCTAAAATTTAAGTTATTCTCACCCACACATCTATATTTTGTTTATTAAAAGTTATTATTAAAGCATAATAGACGTATTCTTCTCCTTTTTCTTCGGTCATAAAGCTTACACAGGTCACAGGCCTTCTGCACATCATCATTATCACAGCTCATATACGTCCCACTGCTGGGCTCGAGTTTCCTTCACAATAGAAGGGAAATTGAGTTACTATACCATGCTGATCAGACAGATTGGTACAGGGTTTTATTTCTAGTTGTTCTTCTCTTGCATAGATGTTGTATGCATATTATAGTCTTAATCGTCTTTTACGACACCCACGGGCTAGAAAGGGGGTTGTGAATTGTATTCTTACTCCGTCAACATATGGAGGATACACAATATCAAAAACATTAGCTTTTATGTCACATCGGTCCGTTGAATATCAAGTTCTACTTAGCTTCTCTCGTAATATTTTCATTAGGTATATCTATACCAATAAATAAAATTGGAGTGTTTGTTTGTAATGTCAAAATAATAGGCTTTTTTCATTCTCACACAGTTATTTGGACGATACCTATGCCTAAAAATCACTTTATATTTTTTTTGTCTATCTGTCTGTTTGTTCTGGATCGGCCTGATGTAGTCTTAGCCTAGGCCGCGGGTGACTGGACCGGTGAATAGGCCGTCACTCGCATAGAGGCTGACCGCGTGAAGGCGAAGTCTCAAGAGGCGTCGATGAGGGATGGTACCGGAAAGGGTATACCGTTGGGCTAGCTACGGACATTAAGGATTCGTAACCAATGGTCGATTCAATGGCCATAGGGAGGAATATGATGGGCTATGAGACCGCCCGCCGTCCTTTCTTCGCCCCGGACCGAACGGACGACGTGAGCTCAGACCGTAGTCCGCCCAATAAAAAAAGCGGAAATGATCATTGATTATATTAATAGGGGCATGTTTTTTTTAATTGTTATTTGGGGATTTAACTATTTCTGCAAGTGTCCTGTTCTGACACAAAAAACAACGGGAAAGTTACTCAAATCTCCTGTTTTGACGTAACAAAAATATAGTCGCATTATCTATTATTGATACATTTAGTAGTAAGGACATCTTCTCCAAATCATCAGACCAGCTTTATGATAGCATATTAAGGCATTGTAATGTTTCATTACAACTGAATTGACCGTCGGGAAGTGGATTGAAAATACTTACAGGTTTCTACTCGAACATACATATAAACGTATGTACATATTTGCATACATACGTGCCTACATAAATACAATTATTGCTAGATAAATAAAAGGTGGTAAAAACATCTTATTTTTAATTTTATTTATCTTGACTCGTGTTTACGGTTATTGTGTTCCGATGCAAAATACTTTATCTAATACCAATAAATAAAATTGGAGTGTCTGTTTGTAATGTCAATATAATAGGCTTTTTTCATGCTCACACGGTTATTTGCACGACACCTATGCCTAAAATAGCAATTAAAAAATTTTTGTCTGTCTGTTTGTTCCGGGTAATCTTCAAAACGGCTGGACCGATTTCAAAAATTCTTTCATCAATGGAAAGCTATAATATCAGGGCGTAAACTAGGCTATATTTTATCCCGGTATTCCCACGGGAACGGTAACTACGCGGGTAAAACGACTATAACCTATAACCGAAGCGAAGCGAGGGCGGGTTTCTAGTTACTAAAATATATATAAGTTTTTTGCAATGCTGTTTTACATAATACAGTATTATTCATTATCTAATTAAATTCATTACATGCGTGTTACGTTTAATGTAGATCCGTCCCTACAATAATATCTCATAGAAGGTAACTCCGCGCAAAAAAATTAAGCATAAATTGGAGCCTATTGGAGCCTACGCCGGACCGTTCCGTGGTGTACAAGGTCACGGCGTAGTGGTGTGCGTGTGTAGGTACGTGTGTAATCGCTTGCATGCATGTCGTATTTTCGGCTTCATGTTTTTGATTGCTTAAGTACCGGCACTATCCTTCTATACGTTATTATTCTAAGATACGTCCGTTCTGTCCGGAGTGGCGAAAGGGCGGCGCGCGGGCCCATAACCCACCGTGTTCCCTCCCCTTCCCCATTAGGCCAGCCACAAGTTCCTTGATGTCCGTGGCTAAATCTACAAGGTTTAAAGTATGTTCAAGGAATTTACACTTCTTTTTCTTACTATGTATAGTTTTAGATTATTTCCGTGTAATGACTAAATAATTACAATTCATCATTCCATTTATTGCATTTGAATTTTGTAGGTGTCGTAAAAGATGAGTCAGGAATATAGTTTGCAGATAACATAATTAATTGCAAAACAAGGAAAACTCTAAATAGAATCTTATACAAGCCCGTCTACCTATTGTGGTATAGTAGGACAATTTCTTTCTATAATATTCTTCAATTTCTTTCTATTTTTTAGAATAGAATAGAATAGAATAGAATAGAATAGAATAGAATAATTTATTTGTTAAACATAGGTACATAAGTCGTCTTATATTAATAGTTGTTTCACTATGTTTTGCCTCTAGGGCATACAAATTAAATAAAACAAATTCAGTTATGCATTGAAATGAAGCAATACAAATAGGAATTATTACTAGAACTAATAACACACAATTATAATAATAATAAAAAAAGAATACGTTAATCAGATTTAATTACTAAAAGCTATTCTAGGTAGATAGGTATTTTAGGTATATTGTAGGTAGATAGAATTATATATATATATATTAGAGACTATTATTCGTCTTTAAATAATATGCAGAGGGACGTATTACGTATACGTCCCTCTGCTAAGACGCATGAAATTAATTAAACTATACTATTTTTAGAATTATTATTAAGTTATAATACCTGTGGGTTAGTATCTAAATTACATCCTTACTAATATTATAAATGCGAAAGTAAGTTTGTTTATTTGTTACGCTTTCACGCTTAAACCACCGAACCGATTTCAAAAATTGTTTTACCAATGGAAAGCTATAATATCAGGGACTAACATAGGTTATATTTTATCCCGGTATTCCCACGGAAACGAGAACTACGCGGTTAAGCCGACTGAAAGCGGAGCGAGGGCGGGTTGCTAGTATTTAATAAAAGAGTTCTCTAGTTCTTCTCTAAGATATTTTTTATACCAGGACCGAAAAAGGGAGGGACCCAAAAGGGTAATCTGCCGGGCTGTTCACGGACGTCAAGGATTCTATACAAATGGCCGGCTCAATGGCGAAAGGGAGGGTATAAGGTCGGTTATGGAGCCCCGCACCGCTTTTTCATAACCCCGGATGGAATGGACGGCGATAATATTCTGAATAGTACCCAATTGGCGAGAATAACAGACTTGCAAGATCAATGAAACTATTTGATAAACACTGGTTAAATAATTTATCACATACCTATATAGATACGTAATAGGTCACATTGTATTTCGAGCTGTAAATAATTTAATAGCGAATTAGTAAATAATTAAGCAGCATTATATTATTTTAAGCCGTGTGGTGACGGAGTAAGAATACAATTCGTCACTCCCTATCTTACCCGTGAATGTCGTAAAAGACGACTAAGGGATACATTATGCACGTAACATCGGTGCAAGAGAAGGAAAATTCGAAATAAAACCCTATACCAACATGTCTGACCAGCATGGTATGGTAGGTCAAACTCCCTCCCATTGTGGAGGAGGCCCGAGCCCAACAGTGGGATGTATTTGGGCTGCGATGATGATGATGATATTTTTTTAAATTTGTTAATATTGGACAAATATCTATGTTTATTACGTCAAAAGTAGGAAGTATATAGTTATTTTATGTAACGAACCGGTAAAGAAAGAATATTAGGTCTGCTTTCGTGAAGAACCAACGTAGGAGTACTTTTCCTAGTACCACTGGGAGTTTGCTAGGTCCCTTCGTACACCTTCCCTTCATTTCATGTCGGGACACCGTATGTGTCCTTGCAACATGTCCACAGGTTTAATAACAAACTTGTCACAAGTCACAACACTATAATTATTCGCACTTATTTAAATACACGTTCTATTTTAAATACGATTTTCAAGCGCTTGTTTATTTTTTCGTTGAAGTCTTTATGTCTGTACGAATGCGCTCGGTCGACTACGGTTGATGTCAGGGTACATACTGAGTTACAGATCGACGAAAACCGGCAAGACTCTTGCGCAAGGCCACTGGGACACTTGCTTGCAGTCAAGTTGGATCGAGAAAGTATTGACGTCATAGATCACTAGGACATAATATTTAAGTCAAAAGATTTAATATTTTCTTTTGGTTTTTCCTAATGTTGCTATGAAAAAAGCAACTGCACTGCACTAATTAACAAATTCTTGTACCATAGAGGATACTAGAAAAATATTTTAAGTAAAAAAAGAAAACCGCCTTTAAAAACGCTGAGGAACTAAAAAGTAAAAAAATAATACCATTTCTTACTCACCAAATTTATTTTATAGTTCCGGTAGAAAAAAAATCCGGTATTATATCCCTTACTCGTCTTTTACGACGTCCACGGGCAAGATAGGGAATGGTAATTTGTATTCTTACTCCGTCATCACACGGAAAAAAAATTAAGTATGTATATATGTATAATTAAATTTAATTTTCAAATAATTGATTTTAATTGCTATAGTTAACTTTTTTAATACTTAATTATATACAATTTCTTATATTTCACATTCACTACCTCCTATAAATTACTATTTAAGCTAATTGATTATCCATAGAGACCCGTTCCCTAGTTCTACATAACTGATACAATGTTATTATACGAACTTATTACTACGACTAATATATGCATTTAACATCAGTTACATCGATATAATAAGTCAATTTCTCTCCTATATAATAATATGCAAATAACATCTATGCAAGAGAAGGAAAGCTGGAAATAAAACCCTACACCAACCGTCTGATCAGCATGGTACATCAATTACCATTCTATTATGAAGGAAGCTCGAGCCCAGCGTACGTATATGAATTGTGATGATGAGGCCATCTATAATCCTCCTTATCCACGCGTGGGGAGCTCGCGCATCGTGGAGGAGGTTGAGACCTATCGGACCACCGGTATATCCGGATGGAGGTCTCCCTGACAATCCCGACGCCCGGCAGGGGTCACAGGGCGGACGGACGTCCTGCGTTCCCGCGATGGGCTGTGGGTCGTTTGGACCGGGACCTGCTGGCGGAGGCAGTCATTGTTCACTCGTAACTAGTGTTGCCCAAATGCAAGACCAAGACGAGACTTGGACCAGTCTTGGTCTTGGTCTTGCAACAGCACACCTGGTCTCGTCTTGGTCTTGGTATTGCACACTCGAGTCTTGGTCTTGGTATTGTAGCAAGAGTCTCGCAGTCTTGCAAGTCTTGCACTTGGAATAACGTAACAGTCATTTATCATGGCAATGAAAAATCCAACTAAATTAATCAAATATCATCCTATCCTATCTATCCATCTGCTAGCCTATCCCACTATTAAATATAACCTTTACCACTGAGGAAAATTACTCTCCTATTCCCCTGGTGTTACATTAGACAGAGTTACTACTCCTATGACAAAGGAAGGAATTTCGACCCTGTTTTCTTAAGACGTTACCACACGGGGCAGTTGGTACAATAAATTTTATGTCATTTAACATTCCCCCTTTCCAACAAAAAAGATATTTTCAATTTGATTGGCAAGCGACGGAGTTATTTGACCACTGACGACAAGTCACCCTGCTCTGGTGGTCGGCCCAACAACGAGGCGACGTGGGAACCCACCCGGTTATGGGCCCGCGCGCCGTCCTTTCATTGCCCCGGACGGAATGTCGACGGAATGAAAAAATAATGGCTTCCTAACACCATTGCCTCGGTCCGATTTGATACGACATCCACGGGTTAAGAGAGTGGTGAATTGTATTCGTACTCTGTCCCTACACGGACATTTATGTAGATTAATTGTAGGCATATTTCTATGTCCAACAGTGAACGTCGTTGGGCTAATGAATAAACGGATATTATATATATAATGGGCAAGAGCACTCTCGTGATTACGGTATTTTTGTCCTTAAGCCTTTCCGAAGAGTAATTCTGAAAAGCCAACACCAACATTGGGAATCGATTGGCCAATAGATGGATATCTCAAGACTGATTTGACTTGCCATGTAGTGACGGAGTAAGAATACAATTCATCACCCCTTATTTTACCCGCGAGTGCGAACCCACAACTAAGGGCTATAATATATAACATCGGTGCAAGATAAGGAAAACTTGACATGAAACCCTGTAACAACACGGTCGATCACCGTGGCGATTCCCCTCCGGCCACGGCCGATTTCCCTCCTATTATGTAGAAGACACGAGCTCCACCGTATATAAGCTGAAATGGTGATTTGAATTAAATGCAAGACCGCGAGACTCTTGCAGGCTCAGTCTTGGTCTTGCTCAAGTCTTGCAGGGCCAGTCTTGGTCTTGGTCTTGCAAAAATTAAGCGGTCTTGGTCTTGGTCTCGGTCTCGCATTTCTCGCAAGACCAAGACCAAGACCGCAAGACCAAGACTTTTTTGGGCAACACTACTCGTAACTGTCCTCTGCCCACCAGTTGGACGGGGTGGACGCCGAGGCTAGTCGCATCTGCAGTGCGTTGACGCAGATCTGCGATGTGGCCATGCCCCGGGTACGGCGTCTGCCCCCGAGGAGGACTGTCCACTGGTGGTCCCGGGAGCTGGCGGATCTCCGGGCCGCATGTATTCGCGCTCGGAGGGCCTTCACTCGCAGCCAGCGGCGCCATCGCGACGCGGAACGGGAGGGCCAGCTTTACGAGGGCTACCGCAATGCGCGGTCGGCTTTCAGGCTGGCCGTCCGTTCCGCCAAGGACGTCAGTTGGCAGGAGATGCTGGACGGTCTCGACCGTGACCCCTGGGGTCGCCCCTATCGTGCGGCGCTGAGTAAGCTCTGCGCGCGGGGTCCCCCCCTCACCGAGACTCTCCAGCCCGGCCTTCTCACCCGGGTCATCGAGGACCTGTTCCCACGGCGAGCGGAACACACGCCCCCGACCATGGCTCCGCCAGACACTGGCCGGGAGGCCGACGATGACAGTGTTCCGTCCATCACGGAACCCGAGATGAGGGCGGCGGTGGCGCGCATGCGCGGAAAATCCACCGGCCCCGGGCCCGACGGTGTTCCCAACCGTGTGCTGGCCCTGGTCCTCGAACACTTGGAGCCCCGCCTCAGGGGGCTATTCGACGCGTGTTTAGCGTCCGGACGGTTCTCTGGGTGCTGGAAGGAGGGAAGGCTGGTGCTCCTGCCGAAGCCGGGATGGTCTCTACAGTCGGCCTCGGCCTACAGGCCCATAGTGCTGCTCGACGATGCGGGCAAGCTACTGGAGAGGGTGGTAGCTGCCCGTATCGAGCGCCCCCTCGTCGGCACGGGGCCGGATCTGTCGGACGCCCAGTTTGGGTTTAGGAGGGGTCGTTCGACGATCGCGGCTCTGTTGCGCCTGAGGGCCATGGCGACTGAGGCCATCACCGACGGGGGAGTGCTGTTGGTGGTATCCCTGGACATCACCAACGCATTCAATAGTCTGCCATTCAGCTGCATCAGAGAGGCGCTCCGGTATCATGGGGTGCCAGCTTACCTGAGGCGGCTAGTGGCGGACTATTTGGAGGGGCGCAGCGTCCTCTGCATTAACCGAGCAGGATACGTTGTGCGAACGCCCATGACGTGCTGTGTCCCACAGGGGTCGGTCCTTGGACCCACCCTGTGGAACATCGGCTACGACTGGGCGTTGAGGGGGAGCCTCCCGCCTGGGCTGGGCGTGATTTGTTACGCCGACGACACGCTCGTCACAGCCCGCGGTGGGACGCCAGAAGAGGCGACAAGCCTGGCGACTCTAGGCACCGAAGAGATCGTCAGGCGGATCGAGGCGCTGGGGTTGAGGGTCGCCCTGGACAAGACGGAGGCCCTCTTGTTCCATGGGCGCCGTATGAGCCCTCCCATCGGCGTCTCGATCACCGTCCACTTGGTTGAGATCAGCATCCGGGCCCATATGAGGTACTTTGGTCTAGTGCTCGACGGGCAATGGTGGTTCCGGGAGCATTACCGCAGGCTCGCTCCACGGCTCGTCGGTGCGGCGTCCGACGAGGACACGTCGCAGCATACGCTCGAGGCCTGCGCCGCTTGGGCAGCGCAGCGCCGTGAACTCGTCGCAATCATCGGTGCCGACCTGACGCTTCCGACTATCGCCAGGGCGATGGTTGGTAGTGTCAGGAACTGGACGCAGTCGCAGCCTTCTGCGAGGCAGTGATCTCGCAGAAGGAGGCGGCGGATCGTCTGCGTGAGGAGCGCAGCCTCGATGAGGCGATCCGCCGCTGATTCACTCTATTCACTGTAGTCCATAAAATATAGCTTGATCTCTGTGACAGTTGTCCTTAGTTCTGTCACGCTTACGATAAAGTCCGTAGTTTTTTTATCGATAAAACTCTTTATTTTTATAATTGTGATTTCTGTTATAATTAAAATACAATCAATGAAAATCTTATTAAATTTATTTCAAACAAAAAGTGTTTTTTGACTGTTTTAATTATTCAAAAGGAGTACAATCAAGGTCTAAGTCACTATTATCGTCATCACTGGAGCGTTCCTGCTAGAATATTTATCATTTTTGCCAAATGAGGACAGTCGTTAGATCAATCAATCAATTACGACTGTTTTATAAATAAATATGTCTAGTTTATTGATAATGATACGCACATAATATAATCATCTACTCTGAGACGAAAAGTAGTTTTTTAATGTTTAATTAATTCCATTTATGTGTTTTATAATGTAACTGTCTGTTTTAATTGTAAAAAATATGTTGAAAGTTTTATATATCAGGTACTGTATTGGGTTTATTTCTTTTGCGAATAATTGAACCCGTTATCGATTTACGTATGTCGACTGTCCCATCTCTTTTTTATTTTCAGTCCAGTAAGACCTTGTACGTGTGTAAGCGTCATTTATGTATAAAATGATTACTAGGTATTTCAGTACTTATGAAGTACATTTTAGGCATGAATATTAATATTTTTATATTTATAATATATTGCAATTTGGTTGCAATAAAACTGGCAAGAGAAGAATGAAAATATATTTGAGACAAAATGAAATTGTAAACATGTCGCTCGTTCACACTTACTTCCTTGGTTTCGTTGACATCTGTCACAGAGATCAAGCTATATTTTATGGACTATAAATTGAACTCGCCAAAAGCTTGCAAAAAGGCACGAGTCACTATAAAAACATAAAATTTTGAATAATTATCGATGATCATCATACCACTTGAAATGTACCTATACCCAATCATATCATACAAAAACATAATTTTATCAAATCGTCCAAGGCGTATTTGAGAGTAATTAGAGAAAATACTTAAAAAATGTAATTGAAGATTCCGATGCATTGATAACCTTCAATTTTTTTAAACTCGCACAAAAATAACACTCATATCTAGAAATAATATTTATGGATCATACAATGATTATCTTGCTTGAGGATGGAACCATGTCACCCACCCGGCATGAGATGTGGGTACTTCACCACCCATTAAGCGGATCACTCCCGCGTAAAGCCGTCGGCACGTAGCGCTGGTTCCGCCCACATTCGGCATCAACCAAGAAATGGCGAACGCCGCGCCGACAATCCGCGAGGCAAGTGTACAGAAATGCTCCCGGAATCGGCAATGCTCGTCGAGCATCAGGCTCAAGTATTTCATATGTCTGGATGCTGATGGTAACCGAATTGACGGTGTCAGCAACGATAGCTAGGCGAAAGCCTCGACCTTAGCATTTCAATCTCCAATCGTACTTTTTCTGGCGTAAAACGCTGCTGAGTGAGAAAAAAAGGTAAGGAACCTTTTTTTGTAGTACCTACGCTAATAAAGTTCTGGACACACCCCGTCCGGGGCGGTGTACGGCCCAATAACCTTAACCTCTACCACAATAACCTCTACCACATCCCATCGCCATTTGACTAGATACTGGTACCGATTCCTTGACCTCGCTGGCTAACCCGATAGGATATTCCCTATATCCCTAAAGAGTACGGTCAATTAATGAATTGTAACGTTATATTCATCATCATCATCTCAGCCCACATACGTCCCACTGTTGGGCTCGAGCCTCCTACATAATGAAAGGGTAATAAATACCACGCTGGTCAGACGTGTTGGTATAGGGTTTTATTTCGAGTTTTCCTTCTCTCGCATAGATGTTATATGCGTTTTATATCCCTTAGTCGTCTCGTACGATCACCCACGGGTACCCTGGTGGTGAATTGTATTCTTACTCCGTCACACAAAAAAATCGAAGTTAGATAATTTCATGGAGTTAATTTTTAATTGTCGAATTGTTAACGCTGTATCGAAGTGTTTCATATTTTATCAGAATTTCGAGTATATTATATACTTTATATAATATACTCGAAATATACTTTATAGAGCGTGATTTATTGTTAGGTATGTTTTAGTTCATGTTTTTTTACAGTTGTTACGGTGAATCTATTTGAATTTTTCTCATAGGCTCTCCTTACCGTATTTAATAACATGACATTGTATTCTTGTTGCTTCATTCGTACAGTTTTGTTATAATTTAAATCTTTATAGGTATTACTACATATAAATAGATTAGATTTTGGACTTTACTGCCCAATGTGTTGTGATTTAAAAGATACACATATGTACCTATATCTTTATAATGACAAACAAGGACTTCCCCCCCATTCTTATAGTATTTATCGCAATAAATCTTGACAATATTTGGCCTGATGAAAAGCAATATTTGAAAGTGGCTCAAGGCCTCTTCTTATTATCGTTTTGTGAATTTTATATTTATTTAACACATAGCTTACATCCGAACAACTAATGAGGTTACCGCGGGTGGCATGTACAGCTATCGGCATGCGAGACACGCGCTTGCGCAGCTTGTAAGCAGCCCATATAAATGCTATTGCCGAGCACGATTGGCTTTGTTTTCATAGCAAACACGTTTGTTAGTATTGTCGCCTATACCGTTAAAACAACTGTTGCCTGTTATATAAAGATGGCATTTTTTGTCCTTAGGTAACTGTAATGTCTATTAGTCGCCATGATGACACTAGTATATCGACAAAAAATGCAATGTACAGATAA
Source organism: Lymantria dispar (assembly GCA_032191425.1). Taxonomy (NCBI): domain Eukaryota; kingdom Metazoa; phylum Arthropoda; class Insecta; order Lepidoptera; family Erebidae; genus Lymantria; species Lymantria dispar. The sequence goes on from CM063459.1 coordinate 17,821,261, forward strand.
CGTTATAAGGTTTTATATGTTCTGTCCGGGATAATACTACACGGCAAAAAATCTACGCCTGAGTAATAGCAATTACTGTACTTCGTTCGGTAAACGAGAGAGCCGATAGTCCAACTTTCTGAAAGTGTTTGCGTATGGAGGGTTTTTGGAATGGCTTTAGTATCACCGAACCTCATTGCACGCATTCACACTCCCTTCGCTTTTTTCACGGTAGGCAGCCGCCTTGCAAATGTCCATGAGGGAGGCAGTATCACTTACCATCAGGTGTGCTGTTTGCTCGTTTGCCGCCAAAAGCAATAAGAAAGATAATAATGGCAGCACTTAGTTTACTATACAAAAGATTTATTTACAGGTTTTGTATATATTAATATTAAAAAAAAATTTTCAAGCCTTTTTATCCCGTATTGACTTTGCAGCCTAACAATTGTGGCAGGTTTTTACACGAAGCAACTACCGTCTGACCGTGGCGAATCGATCTATATTTTAGTATTAGAACAGATGTCAAGATATTGATCAATGGCCTTACGAACATGCCTTAAATCTATATTTACAGCTCAATAAAAAGCTTTGATCCAGATGGTTGATGTCCCGTGGTAAACTGTAGTTAATATCACAATAAATTGGTCTGTAATCTATACTCTATACTAATATATAAAGCTGAAGAGTATTTGTTTGAACGCACTAATCTCAGGAACTACTGGTCCGATTAAAAAAAAATGTTTTACCAATGCAAAGCTATAATATCAAGGAATAACATAGGCTATATTTTATACCGGTATTCCCACGAGAACGGGCATTACGCGGGTAAGGCGACTGAAACCGAAGTGAAGCAAGGGCGGATTACTAGTGATTAATAAACTTTAAGGAATGAATGAACTTTAAGGATGTTTTAGATGTAAACGTTCAGATCTGGATACAGATACAAATATAAGAATATTATTATTTTAATGTGTTAAATTTAAACGTCTTGTATCATTCATAGTTTGGCAAAGAGTCTCCTAATCTCCTTTGGACTGTAAATAAATTGGGATCAATAATACACAATATTTCGCCGTGTGGTGACGGAGTGAGAATACAATTTACCACTCCCTCTCCTGCCCGTGGGTGTCGTAAAAGACGACTAAGGGATTAAATATGCATATAGCATATATGCAAGAGATCTATGTAAGGGATGGAAAACTCGAAATGAACCATAGGGTTCATTTCGAGTTTGTTACTGTTAGTATAGCCCAACAGTGGGACATATATGAGCTGAAATGAATCTATACCAATAAATAAAATTGGAGTGTCTGTTTGTAATGTCAAAATAATAGGCTTTTTTCATGCTCACACGGTTATTTGCACCACACCTATGCCTAAAATAGCAATTAAAAAATTTTTGTCTGTCTGTCTGTTTGTTCCGGGTAATCTTCAAAACGGCTGGACCGATTTCAAAAATTCTTTCACCAATGGAAAGCTATAATATCAGGGCGTAAACTAGGCTATATTTTATCCCGGTATTCCCACGGGAACGGGAACTACGCGGGTAAAACGACTATAACCTATAACCGAAGCGAAGCGAGGGCGGGTTGCTAGTAGACAATATAACTTCTTGGAGATGTCACTTCTACGTTAGTTTCAGAACTTGCAATAGCTAAATAGCTCCCCTGCAATAGACAGTGCTGGCTTAATATTTGGAGAGATAAGCCTAATCAAAATTGCCATCACTCAATCTTTCAACTAAAGTAGTAAATAAATAATATATTACATTGTTTAAATGTGGTTGAGCAAGCTACAGACAAGTTTTTTCATCATACATTGTTTCTTTAAGAAAACAAATGTTTTGTAACAGTACCTACTTATTGCCATCACATTCATATGGCAATAAATTCTATTGCAAAACATACGGTAAATGTCGATACAGGCGAAGTAAGCAAAAATAATGTGAAGTTTACTTTTGTCTTTAGGTAACATGGTATTCAGCAATAGTTTTACTTGTTTCACTTGACAAGAGTTGAATTTAAATGTTAATACATTTATGTTAATAATAGGGAAGATAAACGCTATCTGTATTCTTATCAAGGTAAAGATTTCATTTATGAACACATTCAGGAACTAGAAATATAAAGTCTATTTGAAGACATATTTTTGCATAAGATACCTGTTTGTTGAGAAAAGTCATGGTTTTATCTCTTGCCCACTAATATTATAAACATAAATGTGCTATGTGGTGTCGTACTAGATATCTGGGCCAGTTACCTAAGGTTGATGTTTGATGGCCGGTCATAAAAACTATTACCAAAACTTTTGCAACATATACTGTGAGATAAGTAAATATTGAGTTGGCCCCAAGTAGTTGGGATGGGTGACCGGGCCGGGGATTAGTCCGTCACCCGCAGAGAGAAAAAAAACCATGGACCTGTTCAAATGGTGATAAAGGAAGTAGATACACGTCAAGTTATAGGATTACATGTCGTCTTCTACGTCGCCCTCATAAGGTTTGGCTATGGTGTGACCGAACCTCAAAAAAATGTATAATCGTGATATCTTGTTAAGAATAAGGATAATGATGACAAAAGGAAAATGAATGATCCAACAAATCATTGACGTTTATAAAGGTCATACAGAATACGGATTTGAATTGATTGTAATTGTCCTTAATTCGATATTATGTTTATACGAATATCTTTTTTTAGAAACCGAATATTCAGGTACTGAAATATTTTGTCTTAAGGAAGAGGGGTTTTGGGCTTTAATGTTTTGTAAGACAAGGCCTGCGTGCTGTTCGCTTTATAATTGCAATATGTGGACAAACCAGTGCTGTGAACTCCTTACAATCATCAGAGTTGGCCTGTTTCTGCCACCCGATGATAGTCAGCAATGTCAAGAATTAGGAAGTACTAGCCACCTTCTGTGAGGCCATGATTTTGTAGAAGCGGGTAGTGGAGCAAGCTTTTGAGGATAGCGTCCATGTTAATGTAGGTGCGTCATGCGGCGTATATATTAATGCGCATAAAGTTGTCTTAGCTAAAGCCGCGGGTGGTCACGCTGGGGACCACGTCACCATCCGTAATCTGCTCTATTATGGCAGTGCGTATCATCGCTCGAAGCTGTAGGTACTCGAATGGAAAATCTTACGAGCGGGCTACCAGAGTCAGGGCAGCTGTGGCGCCTAGGACAATTGGACAGAGTGTCGATAAACCATAGTCAATGCAAAGAAGTAGAAAATATCTTTCTCCCTTTGTCGAGAAGACTGGTACTTAACATTGGGACGCAGGTATATGACCTGAGGAGACCTTCTCTTGCAGTGATGTTATGGGTAATGAAAGTTTTCATGACGCTTTATATATTTTTTTTATTCCCTCACTACACGACTATAGAGAAACCATGGTTAACGTATGCAAGTCAGTAGGATTTGTACCAGTATGAGATATTAATTTCTTGATCTTACTTTCTGATCTCTTTCTGGTCTTACTCTTATCAGGGTAGTATAGTAAATTTCACGTAATACCGGGATTCATGGTTACATGATATTTAAGAAAACACTGAATATGTTGCAAGTACAGTACATTAGCTCGGCGATGCGATCATATTGCATCTGAGGGTCGCTGAGGCGGCCAGCGGAGAAGACTGCTGTTGGCAGGGTCTTTAGACAACGTCAACACATTTAATAGTTTACTATTTAGCTGAATTAGAGAGGGCCTCCGTTACCAAGAGGTACCCATCTACCTGAGACGGCCAGTGGCAGATTACGCATTTAATAGCATAGCGTCCTCTGCGTGGACCGCGCCGGGGACTTTGCAGTAACGATCATGTTGTGTAATGTCTCGTAGAGGTCGATCCTGTGGGGAATTGAAACACTGACTGACGATACACTCTTCACAACCCGTAGGCCACTAGAATAGGCGGTATATCTGGTTACCCTTGCCACCGAGGAGGAAGTCTGAGGAATTCGAGTGTTGAGTAGCCCTAAATAAGACAAAGGCCTTTTAGTTTTATGAGCCCCTGTAATGGTCCAAGAGCTGGCGCCTCGATCACCATTAACTCTGTTCTCATCAGCATCCAGACCCTAATGAAATGTTCAGATCTGCTCGATAGCGATGCCGAAGGTTTCGTGAGCATTTTCCTCAACTTCCAATAATGATATTAAAAATGTTACGCTTGCCTGTGCCTTTCATTATTAAAATCTAGTGTTGCCCAAATGCAAGACCAAGACAAGACTTGGACTGGTCTTGGTCTTGCAACATCACACCTGGTCTCGTCTTGGTCTTGGTCTTGCGCACCCGAGTCTTGGTCTTGGTCTTGGTCTTGCGCACCCGAGTCTTGGTATTGCAGCAAGAGTCTCGCAAAGTTTTGCAGTTAGAATAACGTAACAGTAATTTATCATGGCAATGAAAAATCCAACTAAATTAATCAAATATCCTATCCTATCTATCAATCTGCTAGCCTATAGTTCACTATTGAATACAATACTTACCACTAGAGAAAATTACTCTTCTATTCTCCTGGTGTTCCATTAGACAGCGTTACTACTCTTATGACAGGACTTTCGACCCTATTTTCTTAAGACGTCACCACACGAGGCAGTTGATACAATAAATTTTATGTCATTTTATAATCAATGCGATATTTTACAATTAATGCGATTGTTTATATTTCCCTTCAAGTTAAGTGGTATGTATCTATTGTATTTCCAGTTTAGTTACTGATACTCTGGATACTTGAAAAAACCTGTTGCTCTATTGCCTATATAAATACTTTGGCCGCTGGATCCATGTAGCTCTTAATATACTATTTATTCAAGAACATATAAAACTGATTTAAAATTTTATGGTTTTAATACTTGTAAAATGTATAATATTCGTCGTCATCGTCACAGCTCATAAAAGTGCCACTGCTGGGCTTAAGCTTCCTTCCAGTAAGAGGAAAATTGATCTACTATACCACGCTGGTCAGACATGTTGGTACAGGGTTTTCTTTCTAGTTTCACTTCTCTTGCACATATGTTATATACACAGGGTGTATCAGGTTATGGGACAACTGTTCATGTATGTTGTAGTTCAACAGTCATAGATCATAATTAGAATGTATACTACACAAAAACAATATAACGTAAAAGTTATAGTGATTACAAAAATGTGTGTCTAAGAGTTTATGCCTTAAATTTTATGCATTATGTAGGTATGTACAGACAGGATATATGTAAGCATGTAAAATTTCGACAGTATAAATAGGTATTAGATTTGCGCGAACCTTTCAATGGTTACGTAGGTACAAAGGCGACTCATCAACGGTCATCGGCCGATCAGCTGATTTATGTTAAAGCGAAGTTTGTCTTGCTTATGCAAACGTAATCATTGATTTATTCAAATTCTAATGCACATTTAACAAAATACGAATATGTTGTAGATTAAGTATCATTCCTTTATACATTTTAATCAATTTACACGAAAAAACGATGACAAAATTGAGAACTTACATGTCTCTCAATTCATTAACGAATCGATATTTTTATTTCAATTTTTTTTCATGGGTTCCTAACACCATTGCCCGATCCGATTTGATACGACATCCACGGGTAAGAGAGTGGTGAATTATCTTCGTACTCTGTCTTTTTTTTTTGTGTGTGTGTAGCTGTTGGTCGCAGATGACCTTGACAGCTTAACGCGGTCAATGGGTGAGCGCTGATGGCTCTCAACCCGGTAAGTAAGTTAAGCGAACATCGCCCGAGGGCTCCCCCCTGTGGGGAACGGACCTCGGCTCGGGGCGTTGCTGAGAGCAAAGTGGGCGTGGCCAAGTTTAGGTTAATGACTTTTACGCGGCGCGGTTTTCGACCTCGACGGCGAAGCCGATACCGCGGAGTTTTATCTGTTATCGCTGCGCGAGCTGTGTAGGTCCTTTCTTGGGCGATCATAATAGCGTCATCTTCTTCTTCAAGAAGATGACGAGGACGTCGGACCGCGGATATTTTTGAGGGGACGTAGTTTACCGCCCCAACCACTAGTGGATTGGGGTGAGTCGTGGCAGAGGCAAAATAGCGCTGGGAGCAACGCTTCATGTACTGCCTGATGGTGATCGTACTCTGTCCCTACATGGACATTTATATAGATTAATTGTAGGCATATTTCTATGTCCGACAGTGAACGTCGTTGGGCTAATGAGTAAACGGATATATAAATATGTATAATGGGCAAGAGCACTCTCGTGATTACGGTATTTTTGTCCTTAAGCCTTTCCGAAGAGTAATTCTGAAAAGCCAACACCAACATTGGGAATCGATTGGCCAATAGATGGATATCTCAAGACTGATTTGACTTGCCGTGTAGTGACGGAGTAAGAATATAATTCATCACCCCCTATTTTACCCGTGACTGCGAACCCACGACTAAGGGCTATAATATATAACATCGGTGCAAGAGAAGGAAAACTTGACATGTATGACCTGTAACAACACGGCCGATCACCGTGGCGATTCCCCTCCGGCCACGGCCGATTCTCCTCCTGTTATGTAGAAGACACGAGCTCAACCGTATATAAGCTGAAATGGTGATTTGAATTAAATGCAAGACCGCGAGACTCTTGCAGGCCCAGTCTTGGTCTTGCTCAAGTCTTGCAGGGCCAGTCTTGGTCTTGGTCTTGCAAAAATTAAGCGGTCTTGGTCTTGGTCTCGGTCTCGCATTTCTCGCAAGACCAAGACCGCAAGACCAAGACTTTTTTGGGCAACACTATTAAAATCCCCTTTTAAAGTACTGATTAATTCGGTTGAAGGTACCTATTTAGTAATATTTATGATAATTACTAATCTTACTTAAACATTGTTGTAATCATTATAAAGGTGCCCCCTATACGCAATGTACAATATTATTACTACACTAGCCACCCGGCCTCGCTTCAGTATTTAGTCGTTTTGTCTCCGCATTTTAAATCTTTAATTACTTCTACTGTATTCATTTTATCTAATGATATGCTGTAAATGGCAATTTTAATGTAACTAATGGTCGCCGTGTGGTCGAAATTCGGCCATAATTCATTTTAATAAATTTTTCTGCTATACAATTTTCTTTAATTTTATTTATGTATAATTGTAAATTGAGCAAGCTGTATTTCACTAATAACTAATATATAAGCACAAATGTCTATCTGACATTGTCATCATAATTATGATTGTTTGACATTCGGTTCGACCAGAGATTTTAACCGTAAACAAAAGTGTAAAAGCGTTGCTACGCAACACGTGAGTGTGAGTACACTCACACAAACGTTTGTTTGTGTGGGTGTGTGTGTGTAGCGATTGCGCTGTAGTGTGCGTAATGCCTTTTTTAATGAATTTAATATATTTCTAATCCATTATTATACGAAATTTCAGTTTTATGCACTTCTCCTCATTATATAATACATCAACTGTGCCAAATTTCAAATAGTTCCCTATTCCCCCAAACTGTCTGTCTGTGTGTTTGTAGTCGCACCGCGCAAAACTTCTGAAGGGCTTCTAGTTCTAAATATTCTGAGACGTAACTATTGAATTCATCAACATTTGTAGGGTCCTCAACATGTCCCCTCATGTTTTAATGGCACGAATTTTGGTTTTCCACAATTTTGGTTAACCATAACTAAGTTTCCAAATACTGCTGCGGGCCATTGGTTTGGAGTAGTGTTGCCCAAATGCAAGACCAAGACGAGACTTGGACCGGTCTTGGTCTTGGTCTTGCAACATCACACCTGGTCTCGTCTTGGTCTTGGTCTTGCGCACCCGAGTCTTGGTCTTGGTCTTGCGCACCCGAGTCTTGGTATTGCAGCAAGAGTCTCGCAAAGTTTTGCAGTTAGAATAACGTAACAGTAATTTATCATGGCAATGAAAAATCCAACTAAATTAATCAAATATCCTATCCTATCTATCCATCTGCTAGCCTATAGTTCACTATTGAATACAATACTTACCACTGGAGAAAATTACTCTTCTATTCCCCTGGTGTTCCATTAGACAGCGTTACTACTCTTATGACAGGACTTTCGACCCTATTTTCTTAAGACGTCACCACACGAGGCAGTTGATACAATAAATTTTATGTCATTTTATAATCAATGCGATATTTTACAATTAATGCGATTGTTTATATTCCCCTTCAAGTTAAGTGGTATGTATCTATTGTATTTCCAGTTTAGTTACTGATACTCTGGATACTTGAAAAAACCTGTTGCTCTATTGCCTATGTAAATACTTTGGCCGCTGGATCCATGTAGCTCTTAATATACTATTTATTCAAGAACATATAAAACTGATTTAAAATTTTATGGTTTTAATACTTGTAAAATGTATGATATTCGTCGTCATCGTCACAGCTCATAAAAGTGCCACTGCTGGGCTTAAGCTTCCTTCCAGTAAGAGGAAAATTGATCTACTATACCACGCTGGTCAGACATGTTGGTACAGGGTTTTCTTTCTAGTTTCACTTCTCTTGCATATATGTTATATACACAGGGTGTATCAGGTTATGGGACAACTGTTCATGTATGTTGTAGTTCAACAGTCATAGATTATAATTAGAATGTATATTACACAAAAACAATATAACGTAAAAGTTATAGTGATTACAAAAATGTGTCTTATGCCTTAAATTTTATGCATTATGTAGGTATGTACAGACAGGATATATGTAAGCATGTAATATTTCGACAGTATAAATAGGTATTAGATTTGCGCGAATCTTTCAATGGTTACGTAGGTACAAAGGCGACTCATCAACGGTCATCGGCCGATCAGCTGATTTATGTTAAAGCGAAGTTTGTCTTGCTTATGCAAACGTAATCATTGATTTATTCAAATCCTAATGAACATTTAACAAAATACGAATATGTTGTAGATTAAGTATCATTCCTTTATATATTTTAATCAATTTACACGAAAAAACGATGACAAAATTGAGAACTTACATGTCTCTCAATTCATTAACGAATCGATATTTTTATTTCAATTTTTTTTCATGGGTTCCTAACACCATTGCCCGATCCGATTTGATACGACATCCACGGGTAAGAGAGTGGTGAATTATATTCGTACTCTGCCTTTTTTTTTGTGTGTGTGTAGCTGTTGGTCGCAGATGACCTTGACAGCTTAACGCGGTCAATGGGTGAGCGCTGATGGCTCTCAACCCGGTAAGTAAGTTAAGCGAACATCGCCCGAGGGCTCCCCCCTGTGGGGAACGGACCTCGGCTCGGGGCGTCGCTGAGAGCAAAGTGGGCGTGGCCAAGTTTAGGTTAATGACTTTTACGCGGCGCGGTTTTCGACCTCGACGGCGATGCCGATACCGCGGAGTTTTATCTGTTATCGCTGCGCGAGCTGTGTAGGTCCTTTCTTGGGCGATCATAATAGCGTCATCTTCTTCTTCAAGAAGATGACGAGGACGTCGGACCGCGGATATTTTTGAGGGGACGTAGTTTACCGCCCCAACCATTAGTGGATTGGGGTGAGTCGTGGCAGAGGCAAAATAGCGTTGGGAGCAACGCTTCATGTACTGCCTGATGGTGATCATACTCTGTCCCTACATGGACATTTATATAGATTAATTGTAGGCATATTTCTATGTCCAACAGCGAACGTCGTTGGGCTAATGAATAAACGGATATATAAATATGTATAATGGGCAAGAGCACTCTCGTGATTACGGTATTTTTGTCCTTAAGCCTTTCCGAAGAGTAATTCTGAAAAGCCAACACCAACATTGGGAATCGATTGGCCAATAGATGGATATCTCAAGACTGATTTGATTTGCCGTGTAGTGACGGAGTAAGAATATAATTCATCACCCCCTATTTTACCCGTGACTGCGAACCCACGACTAAGGGCTATAATATATAACATCGGTGCAAGAGAAGGAAAACTTGACATGTATGACCTGTAACAACACGGCCGATCACCGTGGCGATTCCCCTCCGGCTACGGCCGATTCTCCTCCTGTTATGTAGAAGACACGAGCTCAACCGTATATAAGCTGAAATGGTGATTTGAATTAAGGGGACCCGGTGGTCTAGAATTTTCGAAAAATCGTTTTTTTTTTTTTTACATATTTCGAAAGTATAGTATTTCAAAAATACACTGTTAAAATTTGGTGACAAAATTCCGAGTATTTCTATATTTAAAACCCATTACAATGTCAGGTAGACGATCGGTGAGTTGGGCTCCATTGTTCGCTAATTGCAGCTGCTCGGGTCCGTATACCTGACTTATACTATTGTATGAATTTAACGGGAAATATTTTAGTTTTAAGAGTTGTTCAGTTAGTTTAACGTGTTCCTCAGCGACAGCAACATCGAGTGTAATAATATTACAGAAATAATTTTATAATAACATCAATAATTTCATAGTGATATCGAGTGAAATAATTTTATAAAACCAATGGATCATAAGCAGGGCCAAACTAGTAGCAGAAGACCTGGACAAAAAGCCAAAAAAAGATATTTTAAAGGTAATCGTTATACAAGTGAGAATGATACTAATTATACAAGCACTTCAGCTAAAAAAATCAAAACCACTGAGGAATTAGAATATAACATGGATCCAGGCATGAATTATTGTATAATTCAATTCACCACTGTTTTTCTAACATTACAGCAGATAGTTAAGTGTAAGGACTGCAATGGTGATATCGTTTTTAGCAAAAATTCGCAACGTGGTTTAGGGTTCAAGCTTTCTGTCCAATGTCAGTGCAAAGAAAGCTTAATTCCATCTTCGCCGTTCATCGATAAGGCATTTGAGATCAATCGCAGGCTTGTTTTTGCTATGAGGATGCTCGGAGTTGGTTTCCAAGGAATTAACAATTTTTGCGGATTGATGGATTTAGGACACGGCCTCTGTAACAGTACTTATTATAGTATAGTAAATAACATAAAAATTGCTGCAGAAGCCGTTACCAAAATTGTTTTCGAAAAAGCCGTCTCTGAAGAAATAAAAATGAATGAAGAGCAAGGACATCCAGCTAATGAACTTTCTATATCTGGCGATGGTTCATGGGCAAAACGTGGTTTTTCTTCTCTTCTCGGATTAGTATCAATCATTGGAAAGTATTCAAATAAAATTCTGGATGTTGTAGTTAAAAGCAAGATTTGTCAAGGATGTTCGAATTGGGTCGGAAAAAAAAACACTGATGAATATGCGCTGTGGTATGAGGATCATAAAGATGATTGCGATGCTAATCATGAGGGAAGTTCAGGAAAAATGGAGGTCGACGGTATAGTAGAAATATTTCAAAGATCGGAGGAATTGTATGGCGTCAAGTATGCTAATTACATTGGAGACGGCGACACCAAGACGTATAAATCTTTATTGGAAATAAAGCCCTACGGTGATGACTTTACTGTTCAAAAGAAAGAGTGTGTCTTACATGTTAAAAAACGTTTGTATAAACGTGGACTCGAAGCTAAAAAAAAATATGAACAATTGAAAAAAGCGAAATTACAAATGTCGAAAGCAGCTAGTAAAGATGAGAACGCTGGTGAAGATGCAAAACCCAAGAAAACTAAAAAAAAATCTGTCGGTAAAGATGCTGTCAAAACTAAAAAATTAACAAATAAATTATTACAGGAACTTTCTATATTTTACGGTTTAGCAATTCGTCGGCACCCTGATTCTCTTGAAGATATGAAGAAAGAAGTTTTAGCGGGGTATTATCACAATATTTCAACAAACGAAAATCCGCAACACTCCTATTGTCCAATAGGTCCTGAATCTTGGTGTAAATGGCGTAAAAGTGAAGCTGCGGGTACCTTGGACAGCTATGAGCATTCCCCTGCTCTGGATGATGATGCTCAAGCTATTTTAAAGCCAGTTTACGAGAGCTTAACGGATGAAAGCCTGTTAGAAAGATGTCTCGGAAATAACACTCAAAATAACAATGAAAGCTTCAACTCTTGCGTCTGGCAACTTGTACCGAAGCATCAATTTTCTGGAAAAAAAATTGTGGACATCGCTGCATGTTGTGCTGCTTGTACATTTAACGAAGGTTTTAAAGCTATTTTAAAGATGATGGACGTAATGGGTATTAAAATCGGCCCATACGCCGATCAACTAGCCCGAGATCGTGATGAGCGAAGAATCTATAAGGCTGATCGTCAAAGCACAAGTGACTCCAAAGAGGCAAGAACTGCTCGTAAAAAATCCAAGAGTCAAGAAAATGAAGACTATGAGAGAACAGAGGGAATCCTTTATGGTGCTGGGATCGCCGATTAATCGTGAGTGCATATTTCAATACAATTTCTTGAGAATATAGTTACTTAAAACTTTAAACGCGTTTATCTCGAAACTACTTTTTTTGGTCTACTGAAGCTAAAAAAAAAAAAACGGTTCGACCGATTCGTCTGAAATTTTAACAGGTCATTCTAAATAGTACTGGCTCTCGCCGGGCCTAGAAGAAATATTTTCTGTTGAGTATTTCTATTTTTTTTATTAAAAAAACATTGCGAAAAAAGAGTCTTTTTCAGACTCGTACTTTCAATTACGCGCCATTTTGTCAATTTTTTTTTATTTTTTTTTATTCTAGTCCCCGCCATAACTATACTTATAATAATTAAAAATCCGTCTTATTTTTTAATTTCAGATCAAAGGGAGAGATAAAACCTCCTTCAGCAGCCAGGTCCTTTTTTTTTGAGAGGGGAACTTCAGCGCCACTTTTGGAATTAAAAAAAAAAATTTTTTTTGTGTTTACCATCATTTTTGTATTGTTAATAAGTAATAAAATAAGCCTAAAAAAATTTAAAACCCTTAGTCATTTCTGTCATATCAAAAAAAATTTTTAAAAATAGGCTAAATTTTAGGCCGCTAGACCACCGGGTCCCCTTAAATGCAAGACCGCGAGACTCTTGCAGGCCCAGTCTTGGTCTTGCTCAAGTCTTGCAGGGCCAGTCTTGGTCTTGGTCTCGCAAAAATTAAGCATTCTTGGTCTTGGTCTCGGTCTCGCATTTCTCGCAAGACCAAGACCAAGACCGCAAGACCAAGACTTTTTTGGGCAACACTAGTTTGGAGACACCAGCTACTATCTTTTTGGTATTCAATTGCTCTATTTCTTTTTTTTTTAGTTTTTTTTTTATTTTGCATTTCTCTGCTTAAATAATAATATCTTTACACTTGGACAAGGATAGATAAATGTAAATTAATGTTATATAAATAAATTATTTAATATTATTCGTGTCGATAAGGTCGTCGTGTTATAAATATAAAATGGAGGTCAACTTTCACAAATGCTAAATTCAAATATTTGTATTTTTTTATTTGTGTCAAAATTAATAGCAAAAACGGTAAAACATAACATATCATTTAAATTTTATAAAGGCCTTTGTTAGTAACTTTTGAGTCCGAATTATAGAGGAGAAGGCAGTTTTAAATCCATATTTTTGTTGCGGAATGAAGGGCACCGTCTATATGTTTCAATAAAAAATAAATGTAGGATTAGGATTTTAGGATAGTTGCCCAGTCTGATGGAACTATTGTCCTATACAAGTTCGTGGAATGAGATCTACAAAAATTATGGTTTCGTTAACTAACTATATTGTTTTCCTATACTCGTCCAGTATCTTGAATTAAGGATTTGGATTTAAAAATGCTTTCAGTAAAAATATCGCATTTCTGTGGGTAGTGATAAACCAGTCTTTCGGTGAAGACTGAATAGGCTAATAAATTCCTAATTCATTGAAACCGAAACGCGTCTAATAACAATAAATGCGAAGTATGTATGTAGTAAGTATGATTGACCGTGAAACTAAAAAAGAATTACGTTGAAATGTGAATTATATAATTCGATCTGAGCGAATATTACAAGTATTAAATATTTTAATGTTTTGATTCGGCCTTAAATTCTTTCAATGTCATTCAAAACATTTTTATTTTTACCGCATGTAATTTTTGTAGTTTTAATTTTTTAAAACAGTTTGGACTAGTATTATACAAATTATGTAAATTATAAAGCAACAGATGCATAAGAAAGTAATTGTTGACTCAAATAATCTAGGTTTAAGAACGGTTTATTGGTTTCTTCGTCAGGAAATTCTTATTCCCCAACAGCATGTCGTTGAATCAAAAGTACGGGGATAAAACTAATTTTTAATAGTGTGTTTAATACTTAAACAATAATTAAATAAAAAATAAATATAAAAAATTAAATCATTTTTTAATAAATTAATATTGCTATATACATATACCGATGTATTTATTATTACATATTTTTTTAAATAAATAAATATTGCTATAATATACATATTTAGAATTATTACTATTTACGATTTTTACGATTATTACGATACTCATTATTATATGAATTTTCCTTCTGCGAGACAGTGATCTCGCAGGAGGCGGCGGATCGTCTGCGCGTGGAGCGCAGCCTCGATGAGGAGATCCGCCGCCGGCGACTGGGGCGGCGCAGGCGCAACTATCTGCGCCTCATGCCGCCCTAGCCGAGGCCGCGGGTGACGTGACCGGGGATTAGTCCGTCACCCGCCGAGAGGCCGACCGCGTGAGGAAAGACCGACGTCCTCCCCGAGGGGGGGACGTCGGTCGATGGGAGGGTACCCCGCGTAGGGGGTATTCCGTGGGGCGACCACTGACGACAAGTAAACCTGCTCCGGTGGTCGGCCCAATGACGAAGGCGAGGTGGTTTTCGGGTGGGTTGCGGGAGTTGCGTGCTTAAGCCCCTCTGTCGCCCCGGACGGAGTGGTGTGGAGGCGCGCCGACCGCGACCCACCCAAAAAAAAAAAAAAAAAAAATTATATGAATTTTTGAATTACATCTCGTGAAATTATACATGTATTAGTTCTTTAAGGAAGGAAGACAAGCTGTGCCTACCCTATATAAATTGAAAGGCCACGTGGATGATTATAAACTTAATTTAAAAATATTTCTCAGCATTATTTATCCTCTGCTCTGTCCATTTTTGCGTGGGCACAAAGTAACTGCAGTAAAATAGTACATAAAAAATGCAAAGCTTCATGTTTCTTCGTGTAGGAAATAGGGGATAATCATTTTAATAGGCCAGAAACTTGGACAATATGCAGGTACCTATGCAGCTGTATAGAGTGGCAAATCATTTAAATGAAGGATTCGTTAGTGCATAGGTTTATAGTGAATAAAATATGGATGTGACACAAACAAATTTTTTTTTGCATGGTAGGCTATAGACTGGACACCACGTCCAATCTATCTGGGGCGACGGATGGACAGCGTGTGACCCCATAACTTACCATTTTCTTTCTTCATCGCCATTGAGGCGAATACTAGTACTGATTTCTTGATAGCCTTGGCCGAATCGACGGATTACCCTTTCGGGTACCCGTTCCCTTCGACGCCACGGTAAGAAAACAGTATTGCTGGGACGTTGGCTTCACGCGATCGGCCTTCCAGCGGATATTTTTTTTCTTTTATTGCCAACAGTGGCAAACGAGCAAACAGTACACCTGATGGTAAGTGTTTGCTGCCGCTCATGGACCTTTACAAGGCCGCTGTCTACTGCGAAGAAAGTGAAGGGAGTGTGAATGCGTACATTGAGGCTCGGTGATACCAAAGGTGATACCACTACTAAAACCCTTCACACGCAAACACCCTCACAACGTTGGGGTTCCGGCTCTTTCGCTCACCGAACGAAGCGCAGTAACTAATTACTACTACTCAGACGTCGATTTTCTGCGAGAGTGTGGTACTACCCCAGACGGACCGGCCCGCGGCTGTAGACAGATAACTGTCGACAGTGTGGTCCTACCACTCTTGATGGCGGACTTATCCCCGGTTCGTACACCCGCGACCTTGGCTAGGGAAGCATTTAGGCGCAGGTACGCAAACAAAACCTATGAATACATTGTATTTATTTTTTAATAATGTTACATGTTTTGTTTAGTATTGTTTTCATACTCACATTATTATTACCGCCTTGACTTACATCTGAAGGTACATTGATTTACAGAACAAAGAGCTATTATTTTTCCTTAAATTGTTATTATACTTGCTTAGTACCGATTTTATTATTAAATGTATTTATTAATAAGGACTGTGTATCTTTTTTCCGTGTGGCAATGGAGTAAGAATACAATTATTCACCATCACTTTTCGTGCTTGAGGGTGTCGTAGAAGACGACTAAATGGTATAATGTGCATATAATATTTGTGCAAGAGAAGGAAGACTGAAGGAAAAGGTACCACCTCGTTTGACCAGCGTGGTATTTTTAAATTTCCCTCCTATTGTGGAGGAGAGGAGACTCGAGGCCAGAATTGAGACGTATATGAGTTTAGTTGATTATGAGATTATCTTTTTAATAGAGACTACATTCATCAGTCTATCGACGTCCACTATTTAACCGACTTCAAAAAGGATTGAAGTTCTCAATCTGAGCACAATTTGTAAGTGAATTTTAAGAACAGTCAATGCTAACTGTAACTTTAATATCTCCCAACTACCATCTGGAGGTCTGTAATATTAAGTTAAAGATCTATATATAGCCAACAAGAAATCACTATTATTAATTATTCATAAAAAAATGGGTGTCCCTAAAATATGAGCTCATCTCATTATAATTTTTGAAAGGGGTAAGTTTTAGCGACAAAAATAAATATAAAACATTGGGATACCGCAAAGCCAAACAATTAGAGCCAAACAATTAGCCAATAAGAGTGGTAGGACCACACTGTCGACAGTTATCTGTCTACAGCCGCGAACCGGTCCGTCCGGGGCAGTACCACACTCTCGCAGAAAATCGACGTCTGAGTAGTAGCAATTAGTTACCGCGCTTCGTTCGGTAAGCTAGAGAGCCGGTAGCCCAACTTTCTGAGGGTGTTTGCGTGTGGAGGGTTTTGGTGGTGCCCTTGGTATCACCGAGCCTCAATGCACTCATTTACACTCCCTTAACTTTCTTCACGGTAGGCAGCGGCCTTGTAAAGGTCCATGAGCGGCAGCAACACTTACCATCAGATGTACTGTTTGCTCGTTTGCCACCGTTTGTAATAAAAAAAAAATTTGGCGTTCTGAAACTGAGAACCCTTATGATGATAAATACTTGCAACCTCCTGTGAAGTATGATAGCAGGGGCATGATGTGGGGATGTTTTCTTTTGATCTAACTTCGGACGAATGTGTGTAATAAAGGATAGAATAGCACAAGATTACCGTGATATTTTACCTAAGAATTTCTAGCGATCGATGTAGGGATTATAGCGGGCGTACGTTTTACAACAGAATAACGACCCCAGCCAGTAAAAAAAATATATTTTTAAAATAATTATATAAACTTACTAAATTGATAAAATTTGAATCTAATGCCTTAGAATGCTAGGACTGTGCTGCAAGACTGGAGATGCAAAATATTAATTACATTTAAAACTCCCTTTTAAAATGGAATTGTATTTTCAACTAACTTTTGGTGCTGGATTTATGAGAGATATAAAAGGATTCATTATATAATTTATAATTTGTGTTATTTAAGGACACTAATTTGTGTACAGAAATATTAGTTATTATTTAATTGTATTGATCTTTTTTTATTTTAACTTATAATTTCAAGATGAAAACGTTATATGTAATTTCAACTGACTTGAGGCTATTGTACCTATTTATGAAGAAAATAACCTGTTTAATTACATACAGTATTTCCGCAACATCTATTACGCAACGTTGCAACTTTGTTAGGCTGTTTTTCTTCATAATATTACTAAAGATATAATCCATACTAATATTATAAATGTGAAAGTAAGGATGTTTGTTTGTTTGTTTGTAACGCTTTCACGCTTAAACCACCTAACCGATTTCAAAAATTCTTTCACCAATGGAAAGCTATAATATCAGGGAGTAACATAGGCTACATTTTATCCCGGTATTCCCACGGGAACAGGAACTACGCGGGTTTAAGTGACTGAAACCGAAGCGAAGCGAGGGCGAGTTGCTAGTATTTTATAAATATTTCTACGCTCTTCGAACAACCTTTACTTCGACTGTTCGGTTGACGATGATTTAGTAATGTTTGTCACGCTTGGTTCATGTGTGATGTGACCATACGTCTCATTTTGAACGGGATAGTCCTCCTTTTTCGGATTGTCTGTCCTATTGCCCCCCATCCTGTGACAAAAATGTCTCGTTTTTGCAAACAAAAAATAAAAGACGGTTTTAAATGCATAGTTTTACCTATTAAGAGTGGTAGGACCACAGGGTCGACAGTTGTCTGTCTACAGCCGCGGGCCGGTCCGTCCGGGGTAGTACCACACTCTCGCAGAAAATCGACGTCTGAGTAGTAGCAATTTGTTACTGCACTTCGTCCGGTGAGCGAGAGAGCCGGAAGCCCAACTTTCTAAGGGTGTTTGTGTGTGGAGGGTTTTGGTGGTGCCCTTGGTATCACCGAGCCTCAATGCACGCATTCACACTCCCTTCGCTTTCTTCGCGGTAGGCAGCGACCCTGTAAAGGTCCATGAGCGGCAGCAACAACATCAGGTGTACTGTTTGCTCGTTTGCCACCGTTTGCAATAAAAAAAATAAAAAAAGTATTCCTGCAAGACTTTTCACGTGTCCTCGTCTTTTTTTAGCTTTTAATTTAATATTTGTACCTATTTCTCCTTTAAAAAAAATAACGGGACAATTATTCAAGCGTCCAGGTTTGATGTAAAAAAAATATAGTCACACTATTCATGCGTGATGTGATGATAGCTTGCCATTTAATTGTTTGGAAAATAATTGTATATTTTTTTAATTAACAGGCAATAATTTAAGAGTGTATTCGATTTTCTTTTTGTTTGTTTGAAGTCGTTACATCATTTTCTTAACTTCATCTACGTCGGCTTTCTACTCTGATCATATTTGGCAGAATTTCATTTTTCCACTGAACATTTGTCATCTGACCCTTGCAACCCAAACGATGTACAAGTAAGTAAGTCATTATCACTATTCTCAACCCACACACGTCCTTTTACTGGGCTAGAGCCATCTCCACAGTAGGAAGAAAATTGACCATCATAATTCTAAGACTAACGTTTAACAAATAATGGAGTTTCGAATTAAATTTACTGTTCTATCTATCCATCACTTTGCCGAATACCCTCCATATTGATCACAATATAAAACTTATATTGAACTATTCATCATCTCACCTCCATTACGTCTTACTGCTGGGCTCGAACCTAGTCCACAACACGAGGGAAATTACTTACTATATCACGTCGTAGTGACGTATCCGTGTGGTAGCGAAGTAAGAATACAATTCACCACTTTCTACCTTGGCCGTGGATCACGTAAAAGATTGCTAAGGAAAATAATACGCATATAACATCTATGAGAAGCAAGAGAAGGAAAACTCGTAATAAAACCCTATACCAACCCGTCTGACCAGCATGGCACAGTTAGGTTAATTTCCTTCCTATTGTGGAAGACGCTCGAGTCTAACAGTGTGACGTATATGAGCTGAAATAATGATGACGAATGATGGTGGTGATACCACGCTGGTGTTTTTAGGGGTATAGGGTTTTATTTCATGTTTTTCACATCACCCAACGGTTAAGAAAGGGGGGGGGGGGGTGCTGTGGTCATTAGTATTATTATTCTGTCACCACCTCCTCTCTTGCCTGTGGGTGTCGTAAACAAAACCCTATGTCAACACGTCTGACCAGTATAGTAGGTCAATACCCCTGCCATAATGAAGGGGGTCCGAGCCCAACAATGGGACGTATATGGGCTGAGATGATGATGATGATTTAAAAGTTTCTTGGCGATATTATCTTCCGCGGTTAAATCAAGTAATAATGGTTTAAACTAAGAACTTTACAATCTTTCGGATACTACCGGTAATCCGCGTCCTTTAAAAGAATCTGCAATTAGCAGGTTTCCGTTTGATGACAGCAACAATACATTGCTGCATATATTTTTCCTTCAGGAGTTGCATAAAGCCAATAAGGCAACTGAATCCCCGATTAGGCGGGTGCCTTCAGTATAGCAAATCACGTATTTACTATTTAGTCCCCAGTCATTGGAGGCGATGCTATGCCGATTCTAGGCCGTTAATCAAACACATTACCAAATTATGATCTTAAAGATAAGAATTCTTCGTGAAATTCTGTGAAATCTATTCAAAATTCGAAGGCAGGACATCACTGTCGCATGCTTATATATAAACTAGCATCTGCCCGCGACTTTGTCCGCGTGGATTAGTTACTTTGGGCTAACGCTAACTTTAAACCGCAACTTTGTTTATGTAAAAGGGGAAAATATTTTTAAATAATATGATTCTGTTACACGTGATGTTTGCGAAACTATAACCGTTTACGCAGCGAACGCAGCGGTAGCTCTCAAAAAAGCCCCGATTTTGAAACATTCTTCATTGATGCTCCGCTCATATTGGTCTTAGCGTGATGATATAGCCTATAGCATTCCTCCATAAATAGGCTATATAACACTGAAAGAATTTTTCAAATCGGACCAGTAGTTCCTGAGATTAGCGCGTTCAAACAAACTCTTCAGATTTATATATTAGTAATAGATATTCCTTTTAGTAATATATACCTTTTAAATTAAGTAGGCCAATACATTTTTGTCGTAATATTTGCACTAAAACGATACCCGAAGACTTAAATTTCGCACTTTGTTGTTATAAAATTTTGCAGGCAAATTTCATTAAATTGCAACCAGTTATCCTTGTTACAAAGTAAACTCAAACATCATAATGTACCGCAGATGACCTCATTATATTTTAAAATAGAAGATATATGCATTTCTAAACCAATCAAATAGATAAATTTGTGTTTAAAAAAAATTAAGCTGCTAATGAATTGGTCAATTTTGAAAACATGCCAAAATGATTATAATTGTTCCAACCATTTATTTTACTTTTGGCAGGTCGAATTCTGATCAATTAGTGTTGTACCAATGTATTACGGATAGTATGTTTTGTAATAATCGATTTTAGTCAGGAAGAACTTTTAATCGATTTAACACGGATATTTTATTTTTGCTTAAATACATATTTCATATTATTTAAAAACTTCACTTCTGTAAATATATTTGTTATTTGGGCACATTAATTTTTGCATACCCACTAATTCAGTCCTCCCAAAATATTTTACTTTGTACTTTGCAAAATAAAAAATAACTACTTTATGAAGCATTTTTCCATTAAGCGGGGTCCGCTGCTCCAAACTTTACTTAGAGACAATGGCGCCCTCGTCTGCGGTAGTAAATCACTAATTTTCTCATCCAGCCTACCCCTTTTTTTTTAAGCCGAATTGGCAACACTGAACGGCGCGCCGGCGACGCCATTTTGTTGTGTTGTCTGTCACTCGCAACAAGACTCCCGTGCTAGTCACATTTCTGTTCGCTGAGTGCTCTTTCATATTTTTCATACGCTGTGTTGAGTATTTATATTCCACCGTATTGATTTCATTGTTCTTACTTTGATTGAGTTGAGCGTATCGTTCCTCCCAGTAAGATTTTACTTGCAAAATGCCGAAAGGTATGGTGCTTAAAGGACAATCCAGAGAGTTAGTGCTGCGGCTTCGTGAATTTTTTGAAAAGGAAAGCCGCAATGGTGGATTCCTTATACCAGTAACCCAAGTTAGAGACCGTGTTGCAGCAGCATTAGGTATTAGTGCTCCATCGGTGGCGAAAATCACTAAAGAAGCCTATGGTAGTAGTGGTATTGAACAGAACAAGCTATCTACGCCTAAGAAAAAACGTCAGCCCCGTAAAGTGACAGCAATTGACAGTTTTGATACTGATGCTATTCGTCGTCATATATACAATTATTACACAAGCAAAGAGATTCCTACTTTGAAAAAATTAGTAGCGTCTCTACGAAATTGTGGCTTGTTTCGTGGTCAAAAATCTTCTTTGTCAAAGGTGCTGCACCAAATCGGGTTCTTGTATAAGAAATCCGACAAAAGAAAAATTTTAATGGAACGTCGTGATATAGCCTTGTCTCGCTGTGAATTTTTAAGACAAGCGAAGAAAATAGAAGACTGGTCGAATGTCGTTTTCACAGATGAAACTTGGCTCAATGCCAATCATTCCATACCAAAAGGTTGGACTGACGATACTGCTGCTTCTACTTCTGCAGTGCCAATGGGGAAAGGTGAACGCCTCATCATTTGCCATGCGGGAACTACAAAGGGATTTGTACCAGACGCTCTGTTAGCGTTCAGATAAAATAAAACAGGAGACTATCATGAGGAGATGAATGCGGACGTGTATGAAAAGTGGTTCAGAGAAATGCTTACATCACTTGAAGAGCCATCAACAATATTTATTGATAATGCACCCTATCACTCTCGCCAAATTAATAAAATGCCAACACAGGCCAACAAAAAACACGAGATTATAAACTGGCTTCGTGATAATGGGGAAGATGTGGACGAATCCCTACTAAAAGTAGAATTACTTAAAATATTAAAAAGTAAAAAGCAGCCAAAACGATATGTCATCGACGAAATGGCAGCAGAATATGGGCATGTTGTAATCAGAATTCCTCCGTACCACTGTCAATATAATCCAATTGAAATGATCTGGGCACAAGTCAAAGGACACGCCGCAAGAAACAATACAACTCCTCCTTTCACAGCAAATAAAATGCTTGAACTTTTAAAAAACGCATGTGCTAGTGTGACGCCTGAAAACTGGGCGAGTGTCGTCAACAAGACAAAAAATATAATATTCTCTGATTGGGATCGGGAAATTGAATTTGACAACATACCTACACAAGAGTTAATAATAAACACTGCAGATGATTCAAGCGACGATTCGAGTTCGTATGAAGAATCCGACGATTCGTTATAATAAAATAATATTAAAATATTTTGGTTGTTTTATTTCATGTTATAGGTATGATGAGAAGATTTTTATATCTCCCTGATACAATTTTAACGTGTTGTCTATTACAACAATTCAAAACTCAGTTGTCAGCTGACTTAACTGCAAATAAGTGTAATCGATTATTTGCGATTCATTAGTTTGCACCGAATACTTTTGATCCTGTCACTAGATGCGATAGAACGTAACTTTTTTTATAACGGAAATGAATTATCACTTAAATTTTATGAATAGAGCTATTTACGGCATATTAATGTATTTAGTGGGTAATAATTAAGATATATAAATATTATTGGGCAGTTTATATATTTCTCTGTTCACTCGTTTCAAAGTTAATAATTGCGTATAATGAAACAGTTACGTCCTAAAGCATGTGTCAAAAGTAAAATAAATGGTTGGAACGAGTATACATGTATAAAATCAAATCAATTCTTAGACTGGGTATGCTAGATATAGGGACCGTTGTTAATGGAGTCAAATATCTAGTTTAAACAGATTCAGCAGATTGTAGTTTTTTTTCAGGGTGTTTGCTATTTGGCCTTTTAGATATAGGGATGATCGATATTGGAAAACATTAATGTCGACATCGATGTCATAATCGAAAGCCCAACATCGATGTTCAATATTTATCGAAAACCGAACATCGATGTTGAATATTATCGATGATTTTTGCATTAATAATTGACAAAGAACGTTACGTTTTACCTCGTTTTATTGAATAATCAACAGGTGGAGATAGCTAACCGCCTGAGAAGGTTACAGCGTTCATAGAATACATAATTTGTTTCGTTGCATTGGACGTGCGTTAACATCGATGATCAATTCCGTTAACATCGATGTTACGATTTTTTTAGGTACGAGTATAGCAACATCGATGTTTTTGCTTTCAAGATCGATGATCATTGAGCATCGCTATAGATATAGAAATCCTTACGATACGTACGTACGATCTTAAAGTGAATCGAGAAATGCCAATAATCATTAGAATACCTATAAAAATTAAATACCTATTGGAATTTCTCGGTTTCAAATTGTTTCAAGTATCATTGCGAAGGCTGAGGTATGAAATGTGGGAATTAATCTTAGATCTTCGCTTAACTGTCTACACTAGCGACGAAGAAAACTAAACTATAAATAGTTATTTATTGAAAGTTTTTTTTTTGTATCTTGATTTTATATTTTGGCATCTAATCGGTTTCATAGTCTCGAAATTTTAGATACTATTACGAAGTCCCGTGTGATGATGGAGTGAGAATACAATTCACCACCACTTTTCCTGCCCTTGGGTGTCGTAAAAAACGAGGGATTAAATATGCATATAACATCTATGTAAGAGAAGGCTAACTCGAAATAAAACCCTATACCAATACGTCTGACCAACGTATAATAGGTCAATTTTCCTCCTATTGTGTGGGATATACATGAGCTGAAGTGTGAAGTGTGTCGTGATAGGTTAAGAATGCAATGTGTCATTGCTCCACTTTATTGTGGACGTCGTAGAAATCTTCTGAGGAGTCACCACGCAGAGTATGCTCTTGGGCAACTTATAACCCCCTAGTACCCTACTGTGAAATGAATAACACTAACTTAAAATAATAACCTATAGAAGGTAAGTTCACGCACAAAAAGTGAGGCATTTCAATTGGAGCCTAATGGAGCTTACGCCGGAACCGTTCCGTAATGTACAAGTCATTGTACTGCACGAACGTACGCAACTCTTAAAAAATAAATAGGTAATTATGACGGTTTGTGCATTCAAATAGTGTCACAACACATTTGAAAAACTTAAAAAGGTTTTTAACATTACTTTTAAAAGTATTTCGACGATTTATGTTAATAAGAACAAAATTGATTTCATAATTTGTATAGTGGCTTGCGTGTGAAGTGAACGTGTGTAATCGTCTGCGCACCATTAGTATTTTTAGATTCAAATTTTGAAAATTCGAAGTATGAACACTATCCTTCTATACGTTATTATTCTAAGAACACTAACATTGACTTTTTGAACGTGAGGCAAACATACCTGCCAAGTGTGGCGATTATTTTTTGGGCAATTGACTTACTATACCGTCGGTCAAACAGGTTGGTATAAGGTTTTATTTCGAGGGTATCTTGCACAGTTATTGTATGCATGTCGTATCATTTAATCGCCTTTTACGATTGCCATGAGAAGGCGGGTAGTGTGTTGTATTCTTACTTCGTCAACAAACGGTAAGGCTCTATTTCCAACAGCGGACATCTATAAGCTGATGACAGGGTGATGGAATAGAATTTCCCCAATTATCTCGCCCTATCTACTATTACATATAATTTAAACAGTTGCTAATGCGAAATCATTCCAAATTTTTGGTCGTAATGGTCATTTAAAACAACTTTGCAAACGTACATTTTCGTAATTGAAATTAACGATGGAGACAGAATGAAATGCATGAAGGTCAAAAAGATATTTTTGGGGTTCCGTACCCAAAGGGTAAAAACGGGACCCTATTACTAAGACGTCCCTGTCTCTCCGTCCGTCTGTCTGTCACCAGGCTGTATCTCAAGAACCGCACTAGTTAGACCGTTGAAATTTTTACAAAATATGTATTTCTGTTGCCGCTGTAACAGAACTAAAAACAAAATAAAATAAATATTTAAGGGGGGCTCCTATACAACGAACGCGATTTTTATAGATAATGGTACGGAACCCTAGGTGCGCGATTCCGACTTGCACTTAGCCGGTTTTTTTAATAATAAAAATCGCGCGTATTTGCTAGCTAATCGCAATAATATATGTTTTTATGATGATGATGTGAGTTGAGGAAGCACCACCTGATGGTAATTGCTGACTCACTGATATTAGGTTTGCAATAACAGTGCTACGGTCTAGGGGCTGCATGACTTTGTTAAGATTTCTGATGTTTACGCAAGTGTTACACATTATATATATTTTTTTAAGATATAAAAGCCTTTATTATTCAAATATTTCAATGTAATTTTTAATAAAAACGCCTAATCTGTAAAATCTATAAGTTGTGTTTGTTTAATTACGATTCGAATTCAAAGAAAAGATATATACTCGCAAATTAAACTTGCCTTGTTAAAGGTTCGTACGCATATTAAGGTGTTGCTTTAAAATGTATTGAACACGCAGTGCAGCTAAATGCCAGTACCGATAAGGAAAAGATTATATCGAACCTCTATGAGTCAGCCGGAAAGCGTTTAGGATTGAACGCAGTTCGATTGATCGACACTGAGAAATCCTTGAAACACCTTTGTTTTTGTTTTAAAGTTAATGCATCTGTGTTTAGGTTTAGATGCTCTGTACTCGATCTGGGATGTTAGGTAGCACTGTAACCGTAACCAAAAATATCGGATTTTCTAAATGAAAATATATATTCGAAACCGTAACCGAATCCGATATATAAGATTCAAATATTTTCGGATAGAGACGAAATTAGAAAGAGACGCCCTACGTAGTAGTATCGTGTTAGCTTAGAAATAAAGTCAAATCGTTACTTTGTATATATAACGGGTTGAGAACCCTCAGCGCTCACCCACCAGTCCGGGTAAAGTTGTCACAGCCATCTGAGGCTAACAACTAAGTCACACAAAAAAAAAATTGTATATATGTATAATCTATAAATGAATCTCGGCAACGGCTCCAACGGTTTTCATGAAATTTAGCATAGGTTTCGGGGCCAAAAAATCGATCTAGCTAGGTTTTATTTATAGAAAATGTTGTTTTGTCGGTGTTTTTAGCTAATCAATACAATTACATAAAATTTAATTAGAATAGGAATGTAAATTTAGCCGTCGCCGTCAAGAGCGGCAATAACTCAGTTGGGAAGTTGTCCAGTCGCATTCAAACAGCGTGAGATCGAATCACGGTGTTATTATTATTCTGTTTTTAATATTTTTAGATTATTTTCATTATTACATCATTTTTAGTTTTTTATTATTAATATACATATATCCTAAATATGTTCGTTAAAAATACTATTTAATTACAAAAATTTTATACCGACGAACGCTGGGTCAACCAGGTATTTATTAGTAACTAGCAACCCGCCCTCGCTTCAGTTTCAGTCGTCTTTCCTGCATAGTTCTCGTTCCCGTGGGAATACCGGGATAAAATATAGCCTATGTTACTCCCTGATATTATAGCTTTCCACTGGTGAAAGAATTTTTGAAGTCGGTCCAGCTGTTTTGAAGATTACCCGGAACAAACAGACAGATAGACAAAAAAAATAAAAATGCAATTTAGGGAATATCTAAGTGCTCCTGCGGGGTTTATACAAAATGGATGAATTTAAATTTGGTAATATTAAATTCCTACTCGAAATGGTGCTGCTAATACATACCTAGTTGTGATATAAGTTCATTACAAAGTAGTCTGTGACAGTTATCACTGGAACTAGTACTCATGAATAGTAAAGAAATGGGTGTTTAATTTAATGCATACAAGTTTAACAAGTTTTTAATTAATGCTGTTGTTAATTGATCAACTATTTATATTACAATACTTTTAAATTTACAACAAAGTAGTTTGTAAAAAAGCCAGATTCTTCGCTGCGGTTACATTGTATCTGATAATTAACTAGTTCACATATAAACCTGTTCCGTCGTAATATGGCCATTATAGACGTAACTTTTTTGTTGGGATTAATACCTCCCCCCTAACAGAGTAAGAATACAATTCACCACCCCTTTCTTGACCGTGGGTATCACAAAATACGGCTAAGGGATTATAATAAGCAGTTAACATATATACAAGACAGGGCAATCTCTAAATAAAACCCTAAGCAACACGTCTCACCAGTGTGGTATAATAGGTCAAATCCTTCTTATTGTGGAGGTGGTTCAAGCCCAACAGTGGGACGAATATGAGCTTAAATGAATGAATCCCTCCATGTCTATCATTGTGAGTGATGTTAACCTATCTTTACGGATAGCATCATTTTAATACCTGAGCCTCTCCCACTTTAAAATAACAATTAAAAACGCTTTTTTAATTGTTATTTTAAAGTGGAAGGAAGGAATGAAGGCCCACTATTTACCCATGGTTAATATACAGGATGTATTAGGTTATGGGGCAACTGCTAGGCAATGGTGGTAGGAACCCATGAAAGAAATTTGAAACAAAAATATCGATTCGTTAAGGAATTAGAGACATGTAAAGTTTTCAATTTTGTCATCGCTTTTTCGTGTAAATCTGATTGAAATGTATAAAGTCAATGATACTTAATACGCAACATATTCATACTTTGTTAAATGTTCATTAGAAATTGAATAAATCAATGATTACATTCACGTAAACAAAAGAAACTTCGCTTTAAAACAGCTGATCGGCCTTGGACCGTTAACCGCTCGTTGCTTGTAGGTACAAACCTACACTATAGTGTTTGCCAAATAGCTTGGCAAAAGCCTTCACCTTCATCACGACATCATCAAATCCAAGTAATTTATCGCTAATTCTATCGCTTTCCATACAAACCGTCTTATCGTTGTAATATCGTGGTGAAGGTGTCTAGACTGTACAGAGGTTACAAACATTTGTCTGCGTGTAATTTGTTTAGAATTTTAATTAAGAAATTATTAAACACCTACACCTCAAAAATAAAATAAAAAAGTATCCGCACAAAATATTTTTATTCCAATTTTGCCGCCCTTCTAATAGTGGCGCCCGGGGCGGTCCGCCCCTCCGCCCCCTCCTTGCTACGCCACTGCTATATGCACACACTCTTAGACACATTTTTTTGAAATCACTATAACTTTTATGTTATATTGTTTTTTTGTGTAATATACATTCTAATTACGATCTATGACCGTTAAACTACAACATACTCGAACAGTTGCCCCATAACCTGATACATTCTGTATATATACCGCAGACCGTAAGAAAGGAAGGAAAGAGGGATAAGATCAATGTGGATTAGGATATAAGGTAGTCTGTGGTGTGCTGCCTCATAAAGGAGTAGAAGGAAAAGCAGAGGAAATAGAAGGTCTTTTGATTAACCGTAGGAGCGTGATGAGTCTCCCTTCCTTCTCTCCATTTTAAAATAATAATGGATGTCCGCCATGTATATCATGTTCTAGTAGATTAATATCAAATTCTAAGCTAACTTGCTCTAAAAAAAACCAGGTAAATTGATAAATATTTATAAAACGTTAGCCAACAGATGTTTTGTCCTAGTAACATAATTTTTGTGTTCTTTATAATTACGTTTTTGTTCACATGAGAATTCATAACAAGATATTATAGAATCGAATAATATTTTTTTTGTTAAACGTAGTACATAAGTTATTGTATAGTAATGGCTTGTTTACTATGTTTTGCTTCTAGGGCAAACAGATTAAATAAAACAATTTCAGTTATATGCTGCAATAGTTGAAAGTAAATAAGATAAATAGAAACTTTTTATTCCAAACAGTAGCAAACGAGCAAACAAATACTGATGGTAAGTGTTGCTGCCCCTCATGGACCTTTGTAAGGCCGCTAAGGACGCGAAGAAAGTAAAGGGAGTGTGAATGAGTGCAATGAGGTTCATGATACTAAAGGCATCAACTAAAGCCCACCACACGCAAACACCCTCAGAAAGTTGGACTGCCGGCTCTCTTGCTCACTGAACGAAGCACAATAACAAATTGCTCTTACTAGAACGTCGATTTTCTGCGAGAGTGTGGTACTACCCCAGACGGACCGGCTCGCGGCTGTAGACAGACAGTTGTCTGTCAGCAGTGTGGTCCTACCACTACAAAAAACTAACTTATTATTAAACTGTTATTAAAAACGAAAGATATAATTATGATTAAAAACAAGAAAAATTACTGCTTTTTACTGACCGTTGCTATACTAGGTACCTATACATAATTAGAATTAAAATTAGCAATATGGATAAGTTTTTAAAAAATATGTATGGGATGTAATTATTATCAAATTGTCATATTATTAAAAAATGTCTAGATGTAATAAAATATATATCCACTGAATGATAACGGTTAATATTTTTTTTTGTAGAAATAAGTTAGCAAAATAAATAATAGTTTAAATAACTTAAAACACGCTTTTATAGAAAAGCCAACTAAAAGTGAAAAAATAAATAATAGTTTAAAATGTATTTTATTGTAAAAAAGTTTGGTGATTTTATTGACATTAAATGTTTATCATCTTGATAATATAAAGCTGCCCACGCTTTTTCAATTTTTTTATTATTATTCATTTTTTATTGGATTGTCTATAAAAGCTTGGTCACGACGTAAAGAGCCTACCGGATATCAGATAATAAAAAAACGCTAATCCTAAAAATCTCGGTAAGGATAAAGACTGTTTAAAATTTTAAATCGTGATAAGTATGTCAAATTTCGAGCCAATCCGACATTTTGAAGGAGGTCAAAACATGTTCCAAGTTTCCGCTACATAGGCACATAACATAATAACATACGTATGAAGCTAATAAAAGCGTATTAAAAAAAATAATTTTAGGCCTCTATATGACACGAATTTGTCAAAGATCCAGAGTGGGCCGACTGTTTTACCTTCTCTATTATTACTTCCAAGAGAAGACAAACGTTAATGTAAATGTTAAGTCATCCTAATGTCTAATCTTTTCTGTCTCTATGGAAGGCTATTTGAAAGTATAAATGTTTTAGAAAATGCAATGCCTATTTGCGGGTTAGTAAAAATTATTTCATTTGAGACGTCCTGTTAAAAGTCAAGATTTAGTAAAAGTGTTAAACATTATTATCTGTAGTATATACATTTATTTAGCCAGGCCGAATTGGAATTAATTTTTTTTTCGAATGGTACCAATTCACAACTTCTCTTTAAACAAACAATATAATTTAAAATAAATTAAATTGAAAGTTTTGAATAACCGCCGAACCAAGCTAAAATAATACAATAAAGAAGTATCACGTTCTCTTCAACAGAAATTATGAATTAATTGTTATTTAATGACTGTACTGGCACGCGTCAAGCACCTAATCGAGTAATCATACGCCATTACATCTTCATCTTTGGAAAAGAGCTGATACTCTTACACAATTGTCATTTAACGATTAAGTACACTGGCACGCATGAAGCACGTGATCAAGTAATCATTCGCCATTACATCATTTGGGAAAAGAGCTGCTACTCTTACACTGCTGGACCGATGTTAACCAAACTAAGAACCACCGCCAGGAAACTGGCTTTCAAATAAAGAAAACCGCACCGAAATCAGTCCCTTCGTTTGAGAGCTACGATGCCACACACACACACACACACGCACACACGCACACGCACGCACACACACACACACACACACACACACACACACACACACACACACACACACACACACGCACCACACACACACACACACACACACACCCACCCGTCGGGGGTTAATCACTTTCAATTCGAAAAAGATATATTCTCTACAACAAACTAAGTAGACCAAATTCATGCCAACGTAGCGTTCTCAACCGCAAACATGAAACCATTTAAATGGTAGTTCTGTTGTTTCAGATCCTTGTCTTTACATACTAAGATTCTCGTCACAGCTGCAGTTTGCAGACAAACAGCACGAGGTAAGCATGACAGCATTGCGGCTTGTGCAGAGGATGAAGCGCGATTCGATACATTCCGGCAGAAGGCCTTCTGGCATTTGTGGCGCCGGTAAGCTAAAATAATTCCATGAGTAACTAATTACATATATCATTATCTATATTCATCATCATCTTGCTCTTATCCCAATTACTTGGGGTCGACGCAATATGTCATCTGTTTTGACATATTGCAAAAAGTTTCGGCAATGACTTTTATGACCGGCCGCCTGCCTGACGTCAACCCTCCTTGGGAATGTAATCGTTGACCCAAATAGTACCAGATGGAGTTGGTCCGGGTCAATCTAGGGCTCTTAGTCGTCTTTTACGACACCCACGAGCAAAGCAAGGGTTGGTAGTATTCGAAGCCGCTACCACACAGCATATATCATTATCTATATTATCTATATATCATTATTATTTATTACCTAACTTCTAATATTGATATTTTGCAAGAGAACATATTCATTTAAATAAATAGTAAAACGTTAAGTAATGTCAGCAAAATTACTTGTACTGTAAAATAGCAATACTCAAAGATTTTCATATCATTCATATTTTTTTATTTTAAAATTCTCGTTTTTCATGCAAGATATGGCTACAAGCTACTTCCCATACGTGAATAAGAAGAAACTACTGGACTAGAAAAAGAAATTGTATCCAACAATTCTTTATAAACGTTTCTGAGACACACAAATAAAATCAACGTAAAAAATAAATCGATATTTATTCAATGTCTTATGAACATTTAATGAAGAACAAATATGTTGCAGATAAGGTATCACTGACTTTATACATTTCAATCAGGTTCACACGAAAAAGCGATGACAAAATTGTTTGTTGGTTCTAATTCCTTAACGAATCGATATTCTCATTTTTTATGGGTTCCTTCCACCATTAGCAGATAGTAGTGTAGCGAAGTAGTGACAATAAAAGAGGCAAGACTATAGACTACTGAAAATCCAATAGAAATCCACCTGGGATTCAAACTTAGAAAATCACGTTCGTTACATAACATAAATTATGGTATAAGTAATTAGAAACAAAAATAACGCTCTGCGGTACCTAGGGATGCAAATATCGAAACCAAAAACATCGATGTACAAAAAACATCACCCTAAAAACATCCATGTATCGAAACATCGATGTTTTTACAAATTTATGCGATGAGATTTTTTGTAATTATATCAAGCTCTCAATATTTTTTACATGGAACACCAACATTTGCGTGATGTGAGTACCTTTTTTTTTGTAGGCTCGGCTAAAAGTACCATATATATTTTAAATCATGCAGGCAAAACATCGATGTTAAAACATCGTATAAAATAACATCGATAGCAAGCATCGATGTTTTTTTATTGAAACATCGATGTTTCTGAAACATCGATGTATCATTTGCATCCCTAGCGGTACCAGCGGATGGAGTAGTTGGAGCGGACGCACGGGGTGCTTTCCTTCCGGCTTGTGCAGGTGCTGACGGGGCACAGGTGTTTTGGGAAGTACCTGCACAAGATTTTTAAGAGGGAGAGCACACCGTCCTGCCATCACTGCAGTTGCGACGAGGACACGGCGCAGCACACGCTCGAGGAGTGTGCTGCGTGGGAGGGGGAGCGCCGTGAACTCGTCGCGATTATCGGTGCCGACCTGGCGCTGCCGACCATCGCCAGGGAGATGCTCGTCAGCGTCAGGAACTGGGACGCGGTCGTCGCCTTCTGTGAGGCCGTTATCTCACGGAAGGAGGCGGCGAATCGTGTGCGAGTAGAGATCCTATTCGGCGACACGTTCTGCCGCCAGCGACTCGGGCGGCGCAGGCGCGAGTATCTGCGCCTAATGCCGCCCTAGCCGAGGCCGCGGGTGATCGGACCGGGGCATTGTCCGTCACCCGCAGAAAGGCTGACCGTGCGATGGCGACCGACGTCCCAGTACGTCGAGAGGTGAGAGGTTGCCCGAAAAGGTATTCCGTCGGGCCGACCACTGATGACAAGTCACATCTGCTCCGGTGGTCGGCCCAACA
Organism: Lymantria dispar; assembly: GCA_032191425.1. Classification (NCBI taxonomy): domain Eukaryota; kingdom Metazoa; phylum Arthropoda; class Insecta; order Lepidoptera; family Erebidae; genus Lymantria; species Lymantria dispar. Next base: position 17,854,626 of record CM063459.1, read on the forward strand.
ACGAGGTGACGTGGGTACGGGTGGGTTATGGGCCCGCGCGCCGTCCTTTCATCGCCCCGGACGGACAGGACCGCGCGTGCGCTTACCATAGCCCACCCATAAAAAAAAAAAAAAAAGCGGTACCAGCTACGAAAACTACCAACCTTTACATTGCTCATGGGTGTCGTAAAAGACTAAGAACTTTATATCGACCTAGGCTAACTATCTAATATCACCTGGTTGACGATTACATTCTGATATTTATGGTGGAAGAAAAATACTTCTTGAGTCGACCACGAGTAATTGTAATAAAAATAGGATGTTAATGATAATCAGAAACAAAAATAGCTCAGTCAAATTAAAATGTTTTAAATAATATTCTAGAGTCATCATCTCAAAACCTTGAGAATAATTGAAATCTATCATCGTCTAGATTTATTTTAATCAAACATGTTATGTTAGTTTTTTGTACCACGGATATAATATTTGTTTTATTTTCTTCTTTAAATTACAACATTATTGTTTTTGTATAGAAATATTCTCTAAAAGGGTCAGTTAAAAAGTTATGGCACCAAACAGATTATGACATTGTATTGTAAAATAATAATCTTAACCTATATGTATAAAAATGAATCTCTATTTTCCTTGGTCATCGCATCCAGTGTGAACGAATGGAACAATTAATTATTTTTTCATTGTGTTTATTATTGTCTAGTTCTTATGAAAGAAAAAAATTCAGAAAGAAAGTTGAGCAGAAAATTAGAAAATTTAATAAAACCTTACAAAAATATTAATTTTACATTAGTAACATAATAGCCAGTCGTTTGATATAAATGTCAGCTATTAACATAATGCGCCCTGCATATATTGTTTAACATAGATAGATCAGTTGATATATACGAGTTAACTAGCAACGTAGTTAACTAGCAACCCGCCCTCGCTTCGCTTCGGTTTCAGTCATCTTACCCGCGTAGTTTCCAATCCCGTGGAAATACCGGGATAAAATAACACCTAGGTTACTCCCTGATATTATAGCTTTCCATTGGTGAAAGAATTTTTTAAATCGGTGTAGCTGTTTTGAAGATTACCCGGAACAAACAGACAGACAAAAAAATTATAAAGTGATTTTTAGGCATATGTATAGTGCAAATAATCGTGTGAGCATGAAAAAGGCCTATTATTTTGACTTTACAAACAGACACTCCAATTTTATTCATTGGTATAGTATAGATTTATTATATCGTGTAATTTCATTCAATTATAGAAGTTTTTGGGAAATATTTATTCTTCACGTTTATATTTAAATTTATTAATTATTAATTACTAGCAACCCGCCCTCGCTTCGCTTCGGTTTGAGTCGATTTACCCGCGCAGTTCCCGTTCCCGTGGGAATACCAGGATAAAATATAGCCTAGTTTACGCGCTGATATTATAGCTTTCCATTGGTGAGAGAGTTTTTGAAAGAATTTTTCCAGCCGTTTTGAAGATTACCCGGAACAAACAGACAGACAAAAATTTTTTAATCTGTATTTTAGGCATAGGTGTCGTGCAAATAACCGTGTGAGCATGAAAAAAGCCTATTATTTTGACATTACAAACAGACACTCCAATTGTATTTATTGATATAGATACCAAATCGTATTCATCGTTAAAACATGACAACGTCTGTCAGAGTCGCTAGTCAAAGGCATGCTATAGTTATAGTTTTTCACTTCTACTGAAAAACCCATGTGCATGTAGCACACATAAAAAAAGGTTGGGATCTATGATTGGTAAAGTTAATAGTTATTTTTATAAGCTTTTATTTAACTTGCCCTGTTAGTATGGGACAAATCTTGCGAGTTAAATTAGAACCACTTCCTGTTATTAGATTAGGTTGAAATTTGGTTTACTTACGTAACTTCGGTGACAATGCAATAATATGGTACCATAAAGCTGGTCTCAAGATGGTGTCGGAATTTGGCCATAGGAAGTTCTAAACTAAACAAGATAAAACCGTCGAGTTTGGGCTCGTTGGAATAGTCTTGACAAGCACTTTTCTTAATTTTAGAGCATTTAAATTAAAGCTTGTTTTAAAAATTTATTTTAGTTAATATTTTTTCTGTTTCTGGTTATATTCGCATAATGCACACCTATAAGTTTAAAGTTATGTATTTATTAAATTATCATTCATCATCATCATCTTCATCATTCAGGCTATCACTGCTGGACGTAGACCTCCCTCATGTCTCGCCACAAAGTGCGGTTCTGTGCCGCCTGCATCCAACGACGTCCAGCAACTTTCTCCAGGTCGTCGTTGGTCCACCTAGTTGGGACGATTGTCACACGCTTCGTGGTCGCCACTCGAGAACCTTTCTTCCCCAGCGGTTGTCGGTTCGTCGAGCAATGTGGCTTGCCCGTTGCCACTTCAGCGTGCTCATTCTTCGTATTTCGATAACATTGCCTCATTACATTACATAAAATGCCCTCAAATTTATGCAGTACCTATATTAAAACTACAAAACAATAAAAAGTTAAATCAAGAATAATTATTTCATACAGTGACGTATTAAAAATACAATTTAGCATGCCTTTATCTAGATTCTCGTTAAAGACTGGTAAGAAATATAAGCAGATTTGGAAGTATGAAGTCATTTTTCAGTGCAAGAAAAAGAAAATAATACATAATATCCCTTTTTGTTCATGCTATGGAAATAAATTAACGTACTATCTCCGCCGGCGATAAATGGGAGGGATGGAATATGCGGGACTGGCCGATCGTCTGCTCTTCTGGAATATCCATTAAAAAAATAGTCCCCGCTACGTGGTGCCAAAGAAATCTCCCCATGACATTTAATTTTCGACCCTAACGCATGGCCCTCTGGCGATATTCAGTCGCCATTCAAGGAATAGTGTGCATATCGCGAATTTTAGCTACCTGGTCGCGTCTGTGGAGCGAGTTGGTACTAACGAGATGAACGTTAGCGCCTCGAACGCAACAATGGAGGGCCACCTGTCGTCGAGCATTATGGTAATAATTATCGGTAACAACAGGTCTACTACTATACGACAGGATATAGCGCCGAGGTCCCCACGGACATACTTTTCGTGTGAAGAATGAAAACAATTTCAGTGATAGGGGACCTTCGCACCCAACAATAGCACGTATCTATATGAATATGACATTCCATGACACCCTCGACCATCCTAACTCTACCTTCTGTCGTATTTACTATGCGTTTGCAATTTTACAGTATACTTTGCACTATTTTTAACTGCAGCGCTTCTGATAGCGGGCCGTCTTCACGAATTCAACCGAACACCAGCTGATGTTGTCCGAATAGTTAAAGTCCACGAATCTACACTTCGCAAGCGTCTACTCGAGTTTGGTGATACTCCCTCCAGTGCTCTTACACTCGAGGAATTTATGACTGTTGATTTGGAAGAGGAACAAGATCCACCAGCTTTCAGAGCAGCCCGGAAGAGGGATAAGGAACGATTACAAAAGGTATTGTACCTTAGGCCTATGTTTAACACAATTCGTAATGGCGGGTTAATTTTTTTATATCATATAGTATGGGCACACCCAGCGTCCAAACCGTCTTGGACAACGGCAGGGCAGCGTCCGGCTCCATAACCTGCGGTATCACCGCCCAATCGCTATTTAAGCTGACCACCGGTCCGATTCATTAACAATGGTGGTCTACCCGGGGGGTTATTCTTAGTGGTATTCCCTCTCGAAGCCCTAAGAACGAAGTACCAGAGGGTCGAACTCACACAATCGCAGTTGGGCTCTCTGCGGCAGGCGGAATAATCGCCGATCAGCCCACACGCAACGTCGGCTAGTGGTGGCGAGTTAAGGGATCAGAAATGCTTAAGTGATTATTATTATGGCTTAGCTCTTTAAATTCTACAGAAATATGTAATTACCTAAACTTAGTATTTTAATTGTTAAAACACTTGATTCGTGTCACCAAAAAATTTAGTTATTGAATCCTGCTTTTTTGTATTTCATAAAACAATAGTACCGTTTAGGGACGACCGAAGGGAGCGAAGCTTTACATTATAAAACGTAGAAACGAATCGTTAAAGTAATTCTATGTACAAAAATAATAAAAACAAAAGACGCTAATGAATAATTGTATATTTATATACCGTGTAACGCTCTCGTGTAACGGTAACGTTACTCATACTTAGCACGGAAAGAGTGCCCGATTTTCGAACGCTCGTATAGAAACTTTTTTCAATAAATGAGTTTATTATTACATGAAAAATAAAGTATTGTTGCACGTAATTGCCTAACTTCTAAATCTCAAAAGACAAAGTATATACCTTGTCTGTTTAATCAGGTAGTTTTTAAAATACTATGTAAGGCTTTTGTATTACTTAAAAACCAATGTGATTTGTGCAATGCTGACTTAATGTTCTTTCGATGCAAAACTTGTTCTAATGATTTTTTTAAATCATTACCGATCCGACCCAGGGGCGGATTAACCGCCTGCGCGAGGACCGCAGCCTCGATGAGGCGATCCGCCGCCGGCGACTGGGGCGCGAATACCTGCGCCTCATGCCGCCTTAGCCGAGGCCGCGGGTGACGTGATCGGGGAATTAGTCCGTCACCCGCTGAGAGGCCAACCGCATGAGGAAAGACCGACGTCCTCCCCGAGGGTGGGACGTCGGTCGATGGGAGGGTACCCCAAATAGGGGGTATTCCGTCGGGCCGACCACTGATGACAAGTAACCCTGCTCCGGTGGTCGGCCCAACGACGAAGGCGACGTGCATCGTGGGTGAGTTGCGGGTGTGCGTGCTTACGCCCCTCTGTCGTCCCGGACGGAGTGGTGCGAGGAGCGCGCCGACAGCAACCCACCCCAAAAAAAAAAGGGTCGGATTAACCCTACCAGAGGCCATAGGCAAGGCAATTCTCGGGTTCATGGTCCAAGGTCCATGAGCAGCAGTATCATTTACCATAAGGTGTGCTGTTTTCTCTTTTGCCACCAGGAGCAATAAAAAAGGAGTAATATTGAGGAAGTATCATCATCTCAGCCTATATGTCCCAATGTTGGGCTCAAGCCTCCTCTACAATGAGAGGAGAATTGACCTACTATTCCATGTTGGTCATACGTGTTGCAATAGGGTTTTGTTTCGAGTTTTCCCTCGCTTGCACAGATGTTATGTGCTTGTTATATCCCTAAGTCGTCTTTTACGACATCCACGGGCAAGATAGGAAGTGGTGATTTGTATTCTTACTCCGTAACCACACGGATATGTATGAGAAAGTATACAAATTAAAAAAAATCGCAGGATGATTTTTTTTCTTGGTGCATGCTCTGGGCTCCCAGTCGGTGCTGGGTCCCTAGGCGGTTGCCTAGTCCGCCTTATGGATAATCCGGCTCTGATCCGACCGCTGTGCTTAGCGATCATTTTGTGAATATTTTGTATGCGGTTTTGTATATAAAGTGGGGTCAGTGCCCACGCGTTGAAAACAGTTGTGTGACCCGCATATACCTTAATTGTTTGTTAAACGTATGTTAATGCCGTTTTAGCTTGGACTTATCGACTATAATAACTATTATTATTTGTGCCATGCTTCTATAATCAAAGTAGTAGGTAGAGGTATAATATTTCTTTACATTTTTAATTATTGTTTATTACTTAAGGTGGCTGCTACTGCCGCTATTAGATCTTAATTAGCGGTACGACCAGTCTATTGTAAAGAAAGTCCTTTTCTTAAACCTCCGCCTCTCATATTCAGCTTTTGTAATTCAGGTTTCAATACTAACTTAGGATAATTCGAATGAATTTTGCCAACACGCGGAGTGTACATTAAAGGTTTATTTCCGTGCATCGCGGCCGACGCGACAGTCGTAAGGCCTCATTTACGGAGACGCGGGGCGTCGCGCGTCGCGTGTGGCGTGACGTCTCGTGGCGCGTCGGACGTTTTTATTGTTTACGTAGCCGCGGCGCGTGAAGCGGCACATATCATCGCACGCGTAAACACAGACTTATAGCAATATACGATGTTGTTTATAGAGACGCGAGGCGGGAAGAGTGGCGGTGCCCGCCGCTGCGCCCGCGTCGTATTCTCAAGCGTGTAGCGGAGCACGCGGCGAGCATCGCTGTGGCGCACGCGGGGTTCTCAGTTAATCCGACCCAAACTTCTCATGTTCCGCTATTATAAACACTGGGCCACTCTTTATATTAAATAACTCACTTTTTAACATACAATTTTCTTCTAAAAAGTCTATCATATCATACTCCGTTGCGACGGTAACTACGTCTATGTTGCACGATTAGCAAATGAGACTGGCAGAAGGTTCCGCCACAGGCATCGCTTCATCGAGAATCGCCGCCGCGTGCGCCGCCGCGATAAACGCCGCGTGAGACGTGACGATGCCATCCGCGGGCTCGGCCGTAGAACACGCTCCATTTCAAGCAAACGCGTGTAAAATCGCTTCTCCGTAAACGCACTCATCCATCGCCCTACATTTGAATTTAGTGCGGGCCGCGCAGCCTATCGCGACGCGCGACGCGCCGCGTCTTCGTAAATGAGGCCTAAGCGATCGATCGCGCGCGGCCGTTGCGACAATAGTCAAAGTATGAAAAGTATGGCGCCACATCGGGCGTCATACATTTTCATACTTTGACTATGACGACATGCGCAAGCGATTGATCGCGCACGATGCACGGAAATGAACCTTTAGATGGAGACAAATGATTCATTATAATAATCGGATTATTTCTTGCCACGTACCGGCTGGTGGATTTATCAACATTTTACCTTCCTTGTTCTAAAAACGTAACAAATACATATGTACTGGAGTGTTGTACACTCTAGGTCATCTTTAAACGGAAGGAAATGTATTTTATGGAAACATTATAACAAAGAAATACATAAGTCAATTAACATTGAGATTTGGTTTGATTGTTTATAATTACCTAATTATATAACAATGTTGGGTGGAATTAAAAGTTAACGAGTTTTATAAGCGTTTTATTTAATACTAGCAACCTGCCCCCGCTTCGCTTCGGTTTCAGTCGCCTTACCCGCATAGTTCCCGTGGGAATACCGGGATAAAATATAGCCTATATTACTCCCTGATATTATAGCTTTCCATTGGTGAAAGAATTTTTGAAATCGGTCCAGCCGTTTTGAAGATTACCCGGAACAAACAGACAGACATTAGGCATCGGTATCGTCCAAATAACCGTGTGAGCATGAAAAAAGCCTATTATTTTGACATTACAAACAGACACTCCAATGTTATTTATTGGTATAGATTTACAAATACAGCTTTACAGTAGCCAGTATAAATAAAAACTCTGTAACAATGGCGTCTTGAATGTCAAATAATTTGTTTGGCCTTCCCGCGACTATGGACGCAAGAAAATACCTGAAAGTTGAGGATATTTATCGTAATAATAATCGCTACAAGAGTTTCCTAAAATCATCTAATTATCAAATTATCGATATAATAATAATCGTTTGATAGTTCACGTAGTTATTATCAATGCGTTATGGTTAATAGTATTTGTATTACTTTGATCAGGCTAATGTTTCTTTGTTTGTACTCAAGATTAGTGTATATTATCACGCTATTCACTAGAACTTGTGTATTGGCAATCTTGTGGTATTAAACTCTTTATCGGGAGTGTTTATATGTAAATGCCGGCAAAATTATACCTCCCTTTTTTTTGGGGGGTGTGTTGCGGTCGGAGCGCTCCTCGCACCACTCCGTCCCGGGAGACAGAGGGGCGTAAGCACGCACACCCGCAACCCACCCCACATGCACGTCGCCTTCGTCGTTGGGCCGACCACCGGAGCAGGGTTACTTGTCATCAGTAGTCGGCCCGACGGAATACCCCCTATTTGGGGTACCCTCCCATCGACCGACGTCCCACCCTCGGGGAGGACGTCGGGCTTTCCTCACGCGGTCGGCCTCTCAGCGGGTGATGGACTAATTCCTCGATCACGTCACCGCACCACAGGCGATTCGCCGCCTCCAAAATTATGCGTCCTATGGTGACGGGATAAAAATGATACCAGCTTATACATTCTCGTGGAGTTATGCAACCGACTGAGCGCTCAACAAGACAATCAAGTGCAACACTCTCCTGAGAATGTTAAAAGACTGAAAAGATTGCATAGATGGCGCAGTGGTTAGGATACTGGCCTACCATGCCAAGTGTTAGAGGTTCCATTCTCACACAGCACAATAGCTTTTGCAATCGACAAATTGTTGTTCTAAGCCCGAGTGTAATTCGTGTTCATTATTTATTATTGATTGAATTAGGCGACACATAGCGGCAAAATATTTTTATTTTAATTTTAAAATGGAAGGAAGTGAGACCCACCACAACACTATTGGATTGGGGCAATCATGCAGGACTGATTGCTGCAATCATGGTGGGTCTCCCTTCCTTCCTTCCTTCCATTTTAAATTCGTTATTTATGTTTGAAAGCGTGGCGATTATGACATTATACCTCTTAGAAGGTGGTAACATAATAACTATTTAAATGAAAAATAAATAAATATTCTAATTATTTTCTATTATAAAGAGAGAGAGCGAGAGGCAAAATGTAAGAAAGTTTAATCATCATCATCTCAGCCCATACAAGTTCTAAGTTATTGGGCTTAGGCCTCACCCACAATGCGAGGAAATTTGACCTACTATAGCGCGCTTTTTTTTTTGTTCACGCTTTGGAAATGCATTTACGCACGTTGTGTGGGACTCACCGGCCACGTCCGCGGCCAGAATACTCACTAAAACCACACCGGCCCCTGCCGCGCTTTTATGGGGTGTTGGAGAGATCATCTAATGACATTCAATCCCCGGCACTCAATGCATGGCCGTCTGGCCACGTCCTGTCGTCATTATTCAGGGCGGTGGGAGTAGGTGCGCATATTGTCGCCTCCTCCTCCTGGGCCGCCGGCGATGAAGCGAGTCAGCAGAGGCAAGCTCCTCGCGTTCCCGCTCCGCCGCTTCCTTCCTGGATATGACGGCCTCGCAAAATGAGGCCATCGACGACCAGCACTTGTCGCTGCCGAGCATCTTTGCGATAACGGTCGGCAGCGACAGGTCGTGGCGCTGAGGCCCCCAGGCTGAGCATACCTCCAATGTGTGACGGGCTTTATCAGTTGGCGCGCCACACTCGTGACATCCGCAGGCCTCTACCCTTCTAATCATATGCAGGTACTTACCGAAGACCCCGTGTCCGGTAAGCACCTGCGCCATCCTAAATGTTAGGTTGCCTTGCTTCCTTGTGAGCCAGCGGTGGAGATGCGGCGCAACCGCCTCCACAGTCCCCCGCCCTGCTACGGGGGACTCCAGGTCTTCTCTCCACCGCCGGATAACCTCCCTCCGGGCCACTTCTTGTGCTCTGCCCAGTCTCCTTGCAGAGACTTGCTCGCCGTTGGCGTGCGCTGTGGCACGGAGCTGGTACTATAGCGCGCTGGTCAGACGTGATGGCATAATATATTTCGAGTTTTCCCTCTCTTGCCCCTTGTGTTTCTTTATATCATATCCTTTAGTTGTCTTTTACGACATCTAAAGGCAAGAGAGGGGGCAGTGAATTGTATTCTTACTCCATCATCACACAGACGAACGAACTTTTAATACTATATAAATAAGGAATTGAAAAAAGAAAAGATAAATAAACGTTAATATTCATTTGCGCGCGCCCCCCTTTCGTCACCTCGGCGCGTGTGCGGAACATAGTCCATCCAAAACAAATACATAAGTTTCCTATGATATTCCATTTTTAAGAGGGCTTGTGACCAAAATGTCATGACATATGTCCATATTTAATTCAAATAAAAAGGAAGCTTACGTCCAACAATGTACCTCGATATGCTGAAGAATAACTGGAATGATTAAAGCGTGAAAACATGCTTTAAATAACAAAATATAGTTATTATTTTTTAATTAAAATCTTTTGACTATCCTATAATTCATCTCATCATCTCAGCCCATACATGTCCCACTGTTTGGCTTCGAGCCTCCTCCAATACAGTTAAATTGATCATCCATAATATGAAGGAAATTTACATACTATGCCACGCTGGTCAGACGTGTTGGTACAGGGTTTTATTTTAAGTTGCCCTTCTCTTGCACATATGTTATATCCATATTATATCCGTCTTTTACGACATCTACGGGCAAGATTGGGTGTGGTGAATAGTATTCTTATTCTGTCACCACACGGATAGCTTACCTCTTAGATAGCTACTGCTTAGCTTACTCATCTATAAGCGTTGAAACAACCGGCTGTGGCATCACACGGATAATGATACCAGCAGTCTTCTGGGAAATTTATAATGCTAATAACTGCAGTCGCCTATCCGTCCGCCAAACGTGGTCATTGTAGCGTTACTACCATCTTGGAGGCCTTTGCGTGTGGCGCCGGAGTAAAAAATACATTTTTTTTATAAAAGACAGCGCCCTGCACTAACAAGGAGACCCTCAGACGTGTGGGTCGGGGATTTCCATGATTTTTGGTGGGGTTGGTAGAGGGGCCCGAGGGTATCACAACTACCAGATATTAGGGTCAACTGGGCCTTCGTTAAAAAGATATTAAGTGTTGTTCTGCGTGTGTTTCAACCCGCGACACTGGCTCGGTCGATCGGTATCTTAACTACTACGGTATCTATGCAGTCAAAGGATATAATATTATACAAATCATCTTTACAAAACAATTAAAACTCGAAATCAAACCTTTTATCAACCCTTCAAATTAGCGTAATATAGTAAGTAAAGCTTTCTATTGTGGAGGAGGCTCGAGCCCAGTAGTGAGACATTTATGAGCCGAGATTGCGCAGTCCTATGTCCAACAGGAGATGTCAGTTGGCTGATGAATGATACATTAAATCAGCCATGATACTTTATTACTTAATGCGAGATGTTTGTTTTTTATTTTTATTTTTCTAGCACACGTGTTAATTGTAATCTACACTAATATTATAAAGAGGAAATATTTTTATTTTGTGTGTGTATGTTTGTAATGAATAAAATCAAAAACTACTGTGCCGATTTCAAAAATTCCTTTACCATTGGAAAGCTACATTATCCCTGAGTAATATAGGCTATATTTTATCCCAGTATGCCCACGGGAACGGGAACTACGCGGGTAAGGCGACTGTAACTGAAGTGAAGCGAGGGCGGGTTGGTAGTGCCTAATAAAAAATAGGAGGCTGGTGGTGCCAGTCATGCAGATTTGCATGATTAATGTCTTATAATTTTCAGTTAATGGACGAAGAAGACGGTGAAAAGGAACTAACAGAACTTCAGAAGGAGATTGAAGCTCAGCTAGAGAGAGATTGTAACAGACGAAGAAAAGTTGCCGCGATCATCGGCACGTCGACAGCATGCTTGGGAATCGGTACTGTACTGAATGAATTAATATTCATTAGAATTAATAGTACTTCGCACTGTTAGTAGAAGATTTATTACGTACATACTGTGACCTAGATTTCGTGTTGTGACGGGATGAGAATATAATTCGCCAACCCCTATCATGACCGAGGGTGTCGTAGAAGACGACTAAGGCATGTGACATGCATATAATAGATATGCAAGAGAAAACTCGACATAAAACTATATGCCAAATCAAATCGCAGTTTATTTTTATTTATTTCTTTTAAATCTGCACTAATGACATTGCGGAGACTTTACAAACATATAATTAACAATCACAAATTATATTCAGACTCAGAACAACTATTTGTGAATCGCACAAAGTATTGTCCCGCATGGGATTCGAACCCACATCACTGGCACGGTAGATCAGTATCTTAGTTCAGCTACCATCGCGGTGGCCTAACGATACAGGGTTTTATTTCGAGTTTTTGTTCTCCTGCTGATGCTATATGCATATTATATCCTCCAGACGTCGTTCACGATACCCACGAGCAAGACAGGGTTGGTGATTTGTATTCTTAATTCATCACCATACTTCTTTAAAATCGATCAACAAGCAAATAACCACCACAAGTAAAGGCAAGCACAAATTAAAACTCTTATCTGGAGGAGGCCCTTGCCCAATGACGAGTCGTATCTATACAATTACTGGTTGAGAGCCCTCAGCGCCGAGTCCGGGATAAGCTGTGAAAGCCATCTGCGGCTAACAGTTATACACACACAAAAAAAAACATCAAATAAATAAAATTGATATGTCTGTTTATAATGTCAAGATAGTGGCCTTTTTCATGCTCACACGGTTATTTCCACGATACCTATGCCCAAAACCAGTTTAATTTTTTTTTGTCTCTATATCAGGAGTAACTTAGGCTATGTTTTATCCCGTTATTCTCATCGGAACGGCAGCTACAATTGCGCGATTTGTTATTGTTGCTATTTGTTAGTTGTAAATAAAACTATTTTTACAGTACAACACTTAACAGCGTTCATGGTCACAGGTGGACGCGTTCGAAACGTCGGTCAATCTAAAATCAAATATAAACGCGATAAAAGTCGTAATAGCGTAAAAAAAAATAGAAAATTTTGAATAACCCTCGACAAAAACTAGAATAATTAAAAAAAGTATTACATTCTCTTCAACGCACATTTATCAATTAATTGTCATTTAACGATTATACTGGCACGCATGAAGCACTTAATCGAGTAATCATATGATTACTAGGATACCATTACATGATTTTGGAAAAAAAATTATACTCTTACACTGCTGGACCGATGTTAACCAAACAGAGCTCAGAACCACCGCTAGGTAACTAGCTTACAAATGAAGAAAAAAAACATTGAAACCGGTCTTTCATTTACGAGTCAAATTTATAACACCCTCTTTTTGCTTCTGAGGTGAAAAATAGTTTTATTTACTACTAGCAACCGCCCTCGTTTCGTTTCAGTGGACTTACCCGCGTAGTTCCCGTTCCTGTGGGAATACCGGGATAAAATATAGCCTATGGTACTCCCTGATATTATAGCTTTCCATTGGTGAATGAATTTTTGAAATTGGTTCGGTGTTTTTTTTCGTGAAAGCGTAACAAACAAACATACTTTCGCATTTATATTATTAGTAAGGATGTGCAGTAAACATCAGAAATCATAACGAGTCGTATTTACATTAAGAAGATAAGAAGTATTATATGAATTCATTTTTGTTAATATGAATTCATTACATATATGTTTATAGCAGCATTCTCAAGGCTGTAGCGTTACATTTTGAAGCACAGACACCATAAATATTCAATTACAGCTATTTGGAGTTTAAAGATATGCGGGTTTCCTCACTTTGATTTCCTTCACCGTTATAATAAACGGTAATTGACAATTTACCTCATTAGACCTAGTGGTCTATGTACATTTGTATTCATTAGATAATAAATAAAATATTTATACTTTTTTTAAAGCCTTAAGATATTTACAATTAAAAAATATTCACCATCATCATCACTTGGGCTCATATACTCGTATGTCCCACCGCTGGGCACGAGCCTGCTCCGTAATAGGAGGAATATTGACCTACTACATCACGCTGATCAGATGGGTTGTTATGGTTTTATTTCAAGTTTTCCTTCTCCTGCATAGACATATGCAAATTATATCCCTTAATCGTCTTTTACGACATCCGCGGGTAAGATAGGGAGTGGTGAATTATATTCTTACTCCGTCACCACACGGATATATGTACAATTAACAGGCACGAAATTACATCTAAACGCACCATGTTGATCGTACTAGATATTGTGCTATATAGAAATCGAACCTGTGACGCTTGGCGGGTTAGATCGATATTTTAGCTACTATGGCCTTCATATTTTAATTTGTTATGCGGAGTTTAGTTTATTTATCTTGATTGAATATAAGTAGGTACGGCTAAATAATTTGAAATACGCCTCTTTATACGATCCCGTTACGCGCGGTTTCGTATTAGCGCGAATTTTAAATTTCGACTTAAAATGCCTCGTATTACGCGAATTGCTTACTTAAGACTACATATTTCAGAGAATGGACAGTGACGATGACCATGTTTTAGTGTGTGTGTAACAAAAACAGCATTAGTTGTTATGAGTGCATTTTATAAGAACCTAAAAAAACGCTACCCAAAAGACAATGATTTTTCCGTATAAAATTATATGATATACTCAAATGAATAATATGAACAGATAATAGAAACGTTTTGTATTGACTATTTTAAAAAGTATGTTTGATCTCAAACTTCCGATATAGGAGATTAACGTCTTAGCTCGATTTTTTTTTTTTTTGAAAGATAAAGCGTAAAATTACTGTATATTAATTTATTGAAAAACTACATGGCCCCTTAAGCATTTTCTAAGCCTATATCCTGGATCCCTGATAGGAGATACATTTAGGTTTCGTAAATTATTAATTTATTCTCTCTACCAGCCAGAAATAGGTTATTGAATTAATTAGGTACTTACCGCCAGAATAACTGCTCTCTTAATACGTTTAATATTTCTTTCTCAAGGGCATGGCCAATTAATAAGATTTTCTTATGATAGCTTGTAATTAATTAGCGACACATATTACAAAGTTTAATGTTTTATAATGAATGAATAAAATGTGTAATTCTATATACACGTATTGTGCACATCAAATTGAATGATGCAACGAAGATTTTATGCAATTTAAATAGAAGTTTCAAGAATGTTATTAATAGTAAGCAGTTAATATTTTTTTATTAAAATATATTAAGAATTCTAATATAATGAAAATACACTTATTGGGCAGACGATAAATTAATTAATTTATTATGTTTCGGTACCTTTTTATATTTTTTAAATATGAAAACCATAGTATTTTTTTTATATTTGACAATGTTTTGAAACACAACTAGACGTAACTCGTCTAGTTGTCTTTAATACAAATATATGATGTTATGTACGTGAAAATTATGGTAGCAAAATTTACGCTAGTTACAGTTATTAAATCTACGCCACGGCCGGTCTTTTATGTTTTCAGTAAAAAACATTTTAATCAAAATATGTACTCACCTGAAACCGCTACCTAACACAAACACTAGACATTCTATCATCAATGAACTATCTAATAACATAATATATATACAAAAACACTACTATGTTATTAACATAACATATTATTGTATATTAATAATTCTGAAGTAATTAAAATAGTCAAAAGTTAAGCCACGATGTTCGCTTGTCGAAAGGATCGGTACTGCATATAAACTTTACAGAAATAAGCATTTAAAAGTATGTACAGAGAGGTCGCGACGAGAAACTAAAACAAATAAAAAATAATATTGTTTTCCCTACATCAATAATTTAATTAGTGTACAGAGACCAGTTGAGAAAACAAAGATAATGTGATTTTTGACTCCAACGAAACAATACATAAAATGTAAATTCTTTATAACCTTTGAGTGATATCGTTAGGCAGAATGTAAATTGTAAAAATGTCAATGTTATCACTCATGAAAAAACAATGTTTATAACTTAGAATAATAACGTATAGAAGGTAAGTTCGCGCACAAAAAGTGAAGCATTTCAATTGGAGCCTAATGGAGCTTACGCCGGAACCGTTCCGTAATGTACAAGTCATTGTACTGCACGTACGTACGCAACTCTTAAAAAATAAATAGGTAATTATGACGGTTTGTGCATTCAAATGGTGTCATAACACATTTGAAAAACTTAAAAAGGTTTTTAACATTACTTTTAACAGTATTTTGACGATTTATGTTAATAAAAACAAAATTTGATTAAATCATAATTTGTATAGTGATGTGCGTGTTTATGTGTGTAATCGTCTGCGCGCCATTAGTATTTTTAGATTCATGTTTCGAACGTTCGAAGTATTGACACTATCCTTCTATACGTTATTATTCTAAGGTTTATAAAAAAACAAGGTTTCGAGTTTCGAGGTTTCCCGCCCATAATATTCAAGTAAGAATAATCACACAAATTAGCTTTTTCTTTAAATTTTATACCTAATACTAGCTTCTTCCCGCAACTTCGTCCGCGTGGAATAGTCACTTTGGGCTAACGCTAACTTTAACCTGCTATTTTGTTTATACAGGTGAAAATATTTTTAAATAATACTATTCTGTCACACACGATTTTTGAACGAAACTTAAACCGTTCATTCAGCCCAAAAAAAAAAACGATTTTTCATCGATGCTCCTATTAGTCTTATCGTGATGATATATAGCCTATAGCCTTCCTGGATAAATGGGCTATCTAACACTGAAAGAATTTTTCAAATCAGACCAGTAGTTTCTGGGATTATCGCGTTCAAACAAACAAACTTTTCAGCTTTATATATTAGTATAGATTTGATGTATTTATTAATTAAAATGTACGAATTTATCAGCGGTATTATTTTATTTTAATTAATATATATGTATTAAAATGTTTGCATCATTATTTTTGCTAATATGTGTGTATTAGGTAATAATTTCCGTTCTTAGTTTAATTAGTGTGTTATGTAGTAACCTCTATTTTATTGAATAAGTAGCTTTTTACCCAGCAAATTTTTCACGCAACATATTTCACTCAGATTATACGATAAAAATATTAGAAGCTTAAATCTTGTGGACGGGCCATATCGCTCGTCGAACCAACAACCGTTGGGGAAAAGGGTTCTCGAGTGGCGACCACGAATCGGACTACGAAACGTAGGACGACCCTCTACTAGATGAACTGGCGACATCTTAAAAGTCGCAGGGAACTGGATACAAATGGCACAGAACCGTTCGGAGCGTCATTCTCGTGTGGAGGCCTATGTTCAACAGTTGACGTCTATGGATGGATAATCTTGGGATCTTTAAACATACTTCCCTAACAACCGTTGTAAATCTACAGTCGACTGATCTTAAGTATGTTCTTTTCTTTATTACAGAGGAAGCAACTTTGGAAGATGAAGAAGCATCACGATTTGCAGCAGAAGATGCATTGGACTTAATCGGTGAATTGGCCAAGGATGTCCAAGCTAAAGACGAGAAAAACAAGAATGAGTCAGAAAAAGGACTTGGTAATTGTCTATAAATCTCACTTATTCACATCACACTAATATTATAAAGGAAAAGTTTATAAGTGTGTATCTATGTTCGTTACCTTTTCACGTTCTAACGACAAAACCCATTTTGATACGGAGGTAGGAATAACATACATAAGATTCTTTTATCCCACCAAAGATTTCTCTTGGGATAAAATTTGAATTTTGGGAAGGTTTTTTTTTTAGGCGGCCAAGTCGCGATTAGAAGCTTGTCTATCCATATTCCATAACATGCAATTAATGTTTTTTTCAAGGCGCTAATGTGAGCAGCGGCCATTGCCGTGTGGTGACGGAGTAAGAATACAATTCACCACCCCCTTGCTCGCGGATGTCGTAAAAGACTACTAAGGAATTGTAATATGTAGATAACATCAATGCAAGAGAAGAAATACTCGAAATAAATCCTAGGACAACCCTTCTGACTAGTGTAGTATAGTACGTTATATTTCCTTCGCTTGAGGAAGTTTGAGCCTAGTGGGTGGGACGTATATGCGATGATGAATCAATGTATCGCCTTTAGTAGGGCAATGGTTAGATACGTTTCTTACTCTTGTCTATTTATGACGGTACAGGCGTCGGTATATACGTCAAAATGTGTCGCCTATTATATCATATCATTTTCGTTTTAGACCGTCCAATAGGGTTGCCAACACTAAATTTAAAAAAGTAGGATTTAAAGTTGTGAAATTCAGTTTAAAAACAAGACTCAGTTATACAAACACAATTATAAAGGCAACCTTTTACTGGGGACCACGTATCGGACGACGCAGTGTAGGACCGCCCCCACACAAAGTGGACTAACGGCCTGGTAAAATTTGCTGGGCGTCATTGGATACACGCCGCACAGGACCATACTTTGAAACGAAAAATGACGGTGACCTACGTCCAGCAATGGACGACGATAGGCTGATTGATGATAATGATTAGAGAGAAAGAAATATCACTTCAGCCAACGCTGCGCCTGTTTTAAAACTGCACGGCAATACGAACACTTGCGAGCTGTGAGACCGCCTACGCCATTTGTAAGAGTGACGCAGACATTTTTTAAATACATTATTTTATCAGAATGTTTTAAAAATATAGTACGCTGCTTAAATACTATTTAGGACACCCCAGGCCAACAAAAACTAAGACATGACCCAAAAAAACAGGGCGGATGTTAACTCTAAATTACACAAGATTTATTTTAATCCATCGTAATTACAACATAAAACAATGAATATTCATTTGATTCGATATTTTCATGCACTCGACAATGTAGTGGATCCCCGGTAATCCGACGAACGTTTTGCACGGCAGTGTCGGATTATAGAGTACTGCCGGATCCTATGTGGTTTTTTTTATAAAAGAGTAGCTTATAATCCGACAAGTACGTATGGGTCAAAATCAGAGAGGTGAGCATTTTAGGTTTTCAAATATCTGAGAAATTAAGTTTCCTATTAAAGGAAACTAGCAAGTGGAGTCTATTGCGTCTTTTATCACGAGCCTTTCCTGTGAAGGGGCACGCACAAAAATATATATTTTAGAAGTTCTATCTGTTAATAATAATAATGCCAGGGCCGCCAGTCATTTCGGTAACACTTTATTTTTTTTTAAATAATCGTATAACCAACGCATTTAAGAATCACCTTCAATCAAATATCATAAAAATGTTTCCAAATCGCTAAATCTTGTTATTTTCCATATTTTTATAATCAAAACACTTATTCTTCAAATTATTTTCAACATTTTTGCAATTGGTGCGAATTCGGCTCTAAATTTTCAGTTTATTGGATACGTTACTGCATAACGTTATTTATTAATAACATAAATAAAAAGGTTTAAAGGTTATTTCATTATGTATATGCAAGATTTAATTATAGAATTACTTATTAGTGATTTAGTTGCCGTTTTTGTGATGTTCCCGAAAATGATGAGAGTGTTCCCAAAATGATGTTGACGTTCACTGAATGGAACTAAAGTCCCATTTTTGGCATATTTTATGCATAAAAATAATGTACATTTACAGTATATATTATTTATTTATTTGTACTTAAGGGATAAGGAACATGAGTATTAATATCTAAACGTAAAACCTAATATTAGTAAACTTTGTAATATCGAATGTAATTGTAGGTAAATATTGGTGTGGTTTCGATATGGGGATGTGGGCCCGTCTGAAAACACGTGAAGAGTATTTATGTGGAGCTTGGCATATTATCTGCCATTGAAGATATTGGACTGCTAACATCACCCCGTTCAAAAACTTATGAATTTTCACAAATCTGATATGTGATTAAAATATTGAATGCCACCGATTAGATATTAAAATGTTGTCATTGTTTCTATTTTTACAAATAAATTGACGATATTATTTAGATGATATTTTTTTTATACGGTTACCACTGACAAATTTTTAAAAAGGCTCTCAATATTTACAATTTTTTGGTCTTTTAATCCAGTTGTCAAAACCTCGGCAAAGAATAGACGTTTATGAATTTCGGGAGTAACAGAACATCCTCTTGTTAATTCTTTAACTTTACGAGTAGGCATATCAGCACTCTTTCGGGATGCTTTTTCTTCACGTATTCTGCTTCTCTCTCTCTCTCTCTCTCTCTCTCTCTATTTTTTTCTCAACTGATCTATGGTTCTTTGTATTTTTTGTATTTTATGTTTCTGTTTTTTTTTACGATTCTGTAAGCTTGTTTTATCTTTTTTAACCTATTGACTGCCTGATTTTTTCTTCAATACTTATCATTTCGTTCGAGATTATCATTTCGTGAACGTCCATCATCTATGAGAACGTTCCCGAAATGACCGATCCTGAAACGACTATTCGATCAAAATTTGCATGTCACCCTTGACACCGCCATTATAGATATTAGTTTTAAAGGTTATGAACCACTGAACTGCAATATTTATAAGAATTTTACAAGAAGTATGCAAATTCGAAAAACTAATCAACAAACAGCGTTCCCGTAGTTACTGGGAATTAAAGTACGCTTCACATATATCAAATTAAAAGGTACTTACCAACAAAATCTAATTGCTTCTTGCCGTAAACACTACACATGTTGTATTCTTAGACTAACGAACTTCACACTATTGCTCACTAACGCCACGTGGGGTGTGTTATTTTACTTACATAAAACATTGTTCATCACATTCACGGAATGATTTGATAAACGTCAGACAGTACTTGAATAGCCAAAATATGAACACACTAAAGTTATATTTGTTTAATTTATAGATATATTATTAATTTGATGATTTTAAAAAATAATAGTAAGATACAAAAACTTTTAAGTCGTAATTGTAAACATTTTTGACTTGTCTAAACTTTGGAACATGGTATAAGGACGCGTTCCTAGAATGACTATTTAGACCTTTTATGATTAAAATCATATAAAATTTCATGATACTAAAATAAATATGTCAAGTGCCTAGTAATTATGCACAAAACCTTTATTTTGAAATAACTATTGTAGTAATATCATGTTATTTTTCTAAGGAAAACTTTGTCAGAAGCGCAATGCTCACCTCTCTGATTTTGACCCGTATACGTAATATACAATGAAAAACTAAATTATGAACGCACGTTAGGTCGTATCGCTATGCGATGAGGACACGGGGCAGCACACGCTCGAGGTGTGTGCCGCCTGGGCAGAGCAGCGCCGTGAACTCGTCGCAATCATCGGTGTGCCGACCTGACGCTGCCGAGCATCGCCTTGGCGATGGTCGTCGACGTGCTACGACCGATGTCCCCGAGCGGGGGGCCGTCAGTCGAGGAGAGGGTATTCCGTCGAGCCAACTACTGACGACATGTCCCCCTGTATCGGTGGTCGGCCCAACGGCGAAGGCGACGTGCCACGGGTGCGTTACGGAGCCGCGCACCGCCCCTCTGTCTCCCCGGACGGAACCGAGCGGCGGGTGCGCTGACTGCATCCCACCCCCAAAAAAAGGCCGTTTTGCTATTATATGTAGTCAAATTCAAATTAAACAATCAGCATCAAAACAAAAGCAGAATAGTAGTGCCGCCTACAAGTTGTAACCTAGTTTTCAATAGTGCATAACTTTAGCAAAAATTTACGAAAAAATGTTCAATAATACTAGACATGTCGGATTACAAGGAGTGCCAGATTAGACAGGGGCTGGATTACCGCGGGTCCACTGTACTTTAAATAGGCGAATGTCACATCATTTGATTACCTATATGTCTATGTAGACTAATCGTGACAAATCGGCTTCACACCGTCACCCCAAATAATTTGGATAGGATATGATCATCTCTATGCCAACACGTCTTGCCAGCGCGGTATAGTAAGTGAATTTCCCACCCATTATGGGGGCCAGAGCTACAGTGGGACATATTTGAGCCGAGATGACGATGATGGTGATGAATTACATTTAAAAAAATATATAAAATCACGCACGAGTATAAAGAGCAAGCAAAACCAAATAAAAGTTTAACACATGATATGCTACTTCCGTCAAGAGTTACTTAAGTTAAAAGAATATACTCAACAGAATTAAAAATCGGCCAAGTGCGAGTCGGCCTCGCGCATGAAGGGTTCCGTACCATTGAGCAAAAAATGGCAAAAAAATGCGTTTGTTGTATGGGAGCGTTTGTTGTTGGGGTTCCGTTATTTTTAAAGTTTATGAACCTGCTGGTCTATATATATATATATATATATATATATATATATATATATATATATATATATATAGGCATGAATAAAGTGACCATGCGTCCGTTACGAACGGGACAGTCCCGTTTTCAAGTGTTCTATCCCGTTGTCCCGAACTGTATAAAAACCGGCTAAGTGTGAGTCGGGAGTTGCGCACGAACGGTTCCGTACCATTATCTATAAAAAGGGCAAAAAAATCGCTTTTGTTGTGTGAGATTAAATATTTATTTTATTTTGTTTTTAGTATTTGTTGTTATAGTGGCAACAGAAATACATAATTTGTAAAAATTTCAACTGTCTAGCTATCACGGTTCTTGAGATACAGCCTGGTGACAGACAGACGGACGGACAGACAGCGAAGTCTTAGCAATAGGCTGCTGGGCTCCAGCCTCTTCCACAATAAGAAACTTACCCTACTATACCCTGCTGGTCAGACAGGTTGGCATAGATTTTTATATCGAGTTTTCCTTCTCGTGCATAGATGTTATATCGAGTTTTCCTTCTCGTGCATAGATGTTATACACGTATTGTATCCCTTAGTCGTCTTTTACGACATCCACAGACGAGATAGAAAGTGGTAAATTGTATTCTTATTCCATCACCACACGAAATACTTTAATTGATTTTAATTATTACTGTTATTTAAATTACAGGGCCAGACTTAGCCGTGATTGGGCTCGGTCAGCAAGACGATAAAGATAAATTCTTAAAACCTGAACCGAAACAGTTCACTAAAGATCTACACGACGCTGATGAGTTGATCCTTGAGGAGAAAGATGAAGAATACATAAACTCTTTAATCATGACCGAAGATGAAGTGAAGCATAAGGCTTTATTGTGGAATAAAATAAACGCTGGATATTTAAGGGAACAGAAAAGTAAGTGGAATGAGATTTTTGACGTGATAAAGTTATAAATCTACGAACGCAGCACGCACGGAAAAAGATGACTCATAGTCACGTTCCGCCTGAGTCGAGCGTGGAACAAATGATAGAGAGGCACGATCAGCGTAACCGTTGTGACGCGTCTATCTCTAATTTAAGTAGAAAATTATTTGAGTGCTTGGGCCTCCTTTACAAAAACAGGAAAATTGACCTACCGCGCTAGTCAGACGTGTTGACACAGGATTTATTTTCAAATTTTTCTTCTCTTGCATAAATGATATACAGTGGACCCGCTGTAAACCGGCCCCCCTTGTAATCCGACATGTCGAGTGTTATTGAAAATTTTTTCGCCAACTTTTACTAATGTAAGTTATACATAATTGAACAGGTTACAACTTGTACGCGGCACTACTGTCGGATTACAAGGTACACTTTTATAAAAAAATCCGGACTATAAAGTACTCTATAATCCGACAAATTCGATAGTCCGACACTGCCGTGCAAAACGTTTGTCGGATTACCGCGGGTCCACTGTATGCATATTTATTTAATCCCTTAGTTGCCTTTTACGACATCCACACACAGGAGAAGGGGTGGTGTTTAAAATTCTTACTCCTTTACCACACGGAATATATAAATGTAAAATAATAATTTATGCCCAATATTTAAATAATAAAATGTAAAATAATATTCTGTAATTTATATGTTTAAAGTAAAAGAAGAAATTCGCGCGAAAGAGAAAGAGGAGAACAAAGATAAGAAGCGTAAAGTTCGAGGTTCATACAAGAAGAGAGTTCCATGTAACGCTTCAACTGCTGGTGAAGCGATAGGGAAGATGATTGCTGAGAAGAAGATCAGTTCTAAGATTAATTACGATATATTGAAGAGTTTAGATCAGCCAGGTACACCGCTACCAACACCCGCCACGCCTAAGGAAATGGTTGTTGTAAATGAGTGAGTAACTTTTTAACTCATCTAAAATATAATACTATAATTACTATAATATATAATATAGTAATATTATAAAGAGGAAAGATTTGTATGTAAGTATATTTATAACGAATTGGCTCTGAAACTACTGGACCGATTTCAAAAATTCTTTCACCAATGGAAAACTATAATATCAGGGAGTAACATAGGCTATATTTTATCCCGCGTATTCCCACGGGAACGGGTACTATGCGGGTAAGGCGACTGAAACCGAACCGAAGCGAGGGCGAGTTGCTAGTCTCATATAAGTCCCACTTTTGAGCTCAGGCCTCCTCCGTGAAGGAAGAGAAATTGACCTAGTATACCACATTGGGCAGAAAAGTTGATATAGGGTTTTTTTTCGAGCCTTTCTTCTCTTGCACCGATGTTAAACGCAGATTATATGCCTTAGTTGTCTTTTACGACACCCACGGGCAAGAAGGAAGAATAGAACATATACATAACATAGAAGGTTATGAATTTAGCGGTAGGACCACACTGTTGACAGTTGTCTATTTTTTTTTTTTTTGTGGGTGGGTCGCGGTCGGCGCGCCTCCGCACCACTCCGTCCGGGGCGACAGAGGGGCTTAAGCACGCAACTCCCGCAACCCACCCGAAAACCACCTCGCCTTCGTCGTTGGGCCGACCACCGGAGCAGAGTTAACTTGTCGTCAGTGGTTGGCCCGATGGAATACCCCCTACGTGGGGTACCCTCCTATCGACCGACGTCTCCCCCTCGGGGAGGACGTCGGTCTTTCCTCACGCGGTCGGCCTCTCGGCGGGTGACGGACAAGCGCCCAAGCGGCGCAGGCTTCGAGCGTATGCTGCGCCGTGTCTTCGTCGCAATACAGTTCTCTCTACAGCCGCGGGCGGGTTCGTCCGGGGTAGTACCACACTCTCCGCAAAAAATCGACAACTAAGTATTAGCAATTTGTTACTGCGCTTCGTTTGGTGAGCGAGAGGGCCGGAAACCCAACTTTCTGAGGGTGTTTGCGTATGGTGGGTTTTGATAACTTTAGTTTCACCGAACCTCGTTGCACGCATTCTAAATCCCTTCACTTTCTTCACGGTAGGCAATGGCCTAGCAAAGGTCCATGAGCGACAGCAACGCTTACCATCAGGTGTATAGTTTGACACCAACAACAACAAATTTGCAAAAAAAAAATTGTATGGTTACTCCGTCACCATACGGAAAAATACTATTTTGCTGTTATTTTATGTACCTGTTATATACGATTAATAAATTACTAACAGACATTTTAATTTTATTTATCTTTATATTTGCCTTGTGATGATGGAGTAAGAAAACAATTCATCACCTCTTGCCTGTGGGTGTCGTAAAAGACGATTAAGAGATAAAATATGCATATAAGATGTATGCAAGAGAAGGCAAAATCGAAATAAAAACCCCATGCCAACATATTTGACCAGCCTGGTATAATAGGTCAATTCACTTGCCATAGGAGGCCCACGGCCGATTGGCCCGAGCCCAACAGTGGGACGTATATGAGCTGTGATGATAATGATGTACCTATATTTACATATAATAAGTCGTCATATAATAATTCATAGTACTGTAGGTCAAATTAGAACGAATAAGTTTTAGTAAATTTCACTAATTTCTCGGTTCAGCACGTTGCCCTCGACTCCTGTAGCAACAGTACCGGCGTCGCCAGTGCCGCGTAAACGCAAGAAGAAAGGCACGACATCAGTACCGGCAAGTCCTGCACCGCCTCGTACACCAACTACGCCGGCTCCACCGACCCCGCAGACACCTATTGCAATTAACGGTAACTATAGAAAATACTTTCAGAACTACGAACCAGTAACATAAACCTACAATCCTGCTGTCTGTGAGGTTAGGGTTGGCATTTTTTTTTTTACAAAAAACAAGTATAAAATGATTTGGATAGGAAAAATTTTTGAATTTGGAAGGGAAATAGTATTTAATGATTCCTGATGTTTACGCGAGTATTATATATAGTATACATCTATACCAATAAATAAAATTGGAGTGTCTGTTTATAATGTCAAAATAATAGGCTTTTTTCATGCTCACACGGTTATTTACACGACACCTATACCTAAAATAGCAATTAAAAAATTTTTGTCTGTCTGTCTGTCGGTCTGTCTGTCTGTCTGTTTGTTCCGGGTAATCTTCAAAACGGCTGGACCGATTTCAAAAATTCTTTCATCAATGGAAAGCTATAATATCAGGGCGTAAACTAGGCTATATTTTATCCCGGTATTCCCACGGGAACGGGAACTACGCGGGTAAAACGACTATAACCTATAACCGAAGCGAAGCGAGGGCGGGTTGCTAGTTTTAAATAAAACTACTCATTTTATTGCGTTTGTATTTGATTTTTGATTGCCCGATGTTTTGAACACTTTACAAATTTTTACAAAACTTTCTATTGACGGTTCTGTCTTTTCGATGACTGGTTGGACGTGTGAAATCTTAGTCCGCCCCTGACCATGAACAAAATGTTCGAAACGTCGGGCAATCAAAAATCAAATACAAATGCCATAAAATCCGTAAAGTAGTTTTATTTAAAAAAGTATTTTTCTAATTTTATTGCATTAAAAACGTATTTTTGTGTGCTTTTTGCACACGAAAGTCTGATTCACACCACATTTGACGTTCCGTTTAGTAATTATAAATCATTGTCATCATCCGTTTTCACTTATGTGTACAGTTAAATAGTTTAGTACCCATTATGAGTGTTTTATCTTACGCATCACAGTAAAGATTGGTAAATAAAGTATTTTTACATATTTTATTGGTATGCAAAAGTATAAAGTATAATTACCAAAAATAAAGTAGGACACTTTATTATAAAGTATGTTTGGCAACCCTATATGAGGCACTGGATTTTAATCTTGTGTAGGCTAAAGTGTTGTTACAATTGCAAGGATTTAAGAAAACTCTGAAAAGAAACTAAAGTTTAATCATCATTTCAAGTCATACGTCCTACTTCTGGGCTCGAGTCTCCTCCACAATATTAAAGAAATTAACCTTACTATACCATGCGACGGGCATGCAGACGGGTTGATAAATTAGATAAGATTTTAGTTTGAGTTTTCCTGCTCTTGTATAAACTGCATATTATAATCCCTTAGTCATTTTTATGACACCCACGGGCAAGATAGGGGGTGGTGAAATGTATTGTAACTCCCCACCACACGAAAATTTCTGTATGTTCTTCGGAAAAATACAAAGTGTTGAATATTATTTTATTGTAATTTGTTTTATTATTTAATAACAGAAATAGTAATTAATGTTCTATTACTATAGATACCGCTGATGATTACGAAGAGGACATCGAGCCTGAACCAACGGAGGTTAATGACGAGATGTCGTTGGCTGCTATGCTTCAGAATGGCGGACATGATGACGACTATTATGATTATGAAGAATATTGATTTTTTAACAATTCCTACTGTATTCTTAGCTTGTGAGTGAAGCAAAGAAGCTTATTCAGATCTTGTGCTATTCCAAATTTTCATAAAAGGCAAGGAACGCGAATGTATTATATAGTAATTAATAGGCAAACGAATTAATATAAGCTTGTCTTAATTAACCCCTGGAGCGCTTTTGGGACAACATTTGACCCAAAAAAAAAATGTGTTCAAAGCGCTTTTGGGACACATGTTGACCCAAAAAAATACTTTACAATTAGCAATTACTTTTAGTACATTTATTTAAATCAACCAATCAAAAGCTATTAATATATATTTTATTTCATATTTCCTTGTCATATAGCAACAATAATAGTTTACGTAAAATCATAAAATTCACTGAACTTTTTCAATATACACAAGCGCGCGGGGTACTGGAGAGCGCCGCGATGTTTGGCGCGTGAGGGGTTAAATATAAAATCAACAACACATTGCAGTGAACAATATTTGTGTTGCTGGTAAACAACAACAATTAACGGACATACACAACAACCATTTATAAATAACATAAAGTAATATTCAACTTAATGATTTCCCGATGTTAACGCGAGTATTACACATTGTAAATAAAAACTATTTTACGGATTTTATCGCGTTTGTGTTTGATTGCCTGATTGAGTCCTCCCGTGACCAAGAACGCTTTAAAGTGTTCGAAACGTAGGGCATTCAAAAATCAAATACATCATCGCAGCCAACATACGTCCCACTGTTGGGTTCAGGCCTCCTCGACAATGGGAGGGAGTTTGACCTACTATACCATGCTGGTCAGACATGTTGGTACAGGGTTTCGTTTGGAGTTTTCCTTTTCTTGCAAGATCTTATGTGCATATTATACCCCTCAGTCGTCTTTTACGACATCCACGGGCAAGATAGGGGGTGGTGAATTGTATTCTTACTCCGTCACCACACGGATTGAAACGCGAATACAAACAAATAAACGCAAACACAAACGCGTTAAAATCCGCAAAATAGTTTTATTTATATTATTCAACTTTATATAATTCTGTGTAAGTGATCGTCAATTTTATTTGCAAGTGTTTCTATGCACCATATGTTAAGCAATTCAGTATATTTGATCATATGACCGCAGCATTAATACTCTTAAGTGACTATTTACACGCATAATATTTAACTATGTCAAGTGAATCTCTAAAGGGGAGATCCCCTTTAGAGATTCACGTGACTTATAACGAAGGCTTTTTTTTTTGGGGGTGGGCTGCGGTCGGCGCGCTCCTCGCACCACTCCGTCCGGGGCTACAGAGGGGCGTAAGCACGCAACACCCGCAACCCACCCGAACACCACGTCGCCTTCGTCGTTGGGCCGACCACCGGAGCAGGGTCACTTGTCATCAGTGGTCGGCCCGACGGAATACCCCCTACTTGGGGTACCCTCCCATCGACTGACGTCCCCGCCCCGTGAGGACGTCGGTCTTACCTCACGCGGTCGGCCTCTGGGCGGGTGACGGACTAATCCCCGGTCGCGTCCATTGACCATGTATGCAGTCTTTGGTGCAAAGAAATATAGTATTTTGCCAAAGATTATGGACGATCGGTTATTTTAACATATATAGCAACAGTTAAAACTGTGTGACTGTACGTTTAATAATATAAAGAAAGAGTAATAGAACGCATTTTAAATATCCGTAGACACCATAGAGCCGTTGTGAATGCAATTGATGATTAAACGACATTAAAAGGAATACATCTTGTTGTATAGCTCTTAGACGAATTTCATGGTACCTATAAACAATGTTAAGCCTAACTTGCATGGCTATGGTATATTTTGAACGTCTTCTTATATATTAAAGTATTTAAACTTAAATATATTAGCGTATCCAACAAATTTCGACCTGTCCGACAAAGCAGCGTTTAATATAATATTTTGTAATGTCATTTGTATAGGAAATCAAATTTGATGTAGATAATAGCTCCACCTACCGATGCCTATTGTGTTTTCAAACCATCCAGAAACTCATTGAAATATACACACATTTGTTCATCCAAATCTGTTCAGCCGTTTAGGAGATAGGTAACAAATACACGTATAGAAGTGGTATTAAAAAGCCAATTAGGCTGCATACTTAACCAACTTATTAATAGAACAATTGTAAGTAGTTATTTATATGTAATATCTATCGAACAGGAAAATACAAGATTCTTCAATAAGAATTATTAGTACAATTTGGATTTTCTGAGTGTGGTTTTATAAAGAACGAAAGTAATCGAATGAATTTGTAAAGTTTAGTTGTTAGACTGATTTAATTTATTTTAGTGAGCTAGATTTATTGCGTTAATAAAACATTTTTAATAAATGTATTTTCTTTAAACTTTCTAATTATTCCGAACCTTTATCTTATTTCATTGGCGTAATTATTTAAAAATATAGTTTTACTTTACCCACCTCCTCTCTTGCCCGTGGTCGAAAAGATGACTTAAGGGATGTAATATATATATATATCTATGAGAGAGAAGGAAAATTCGAAACAAAACCCTATACCAACACGTCTGACCAGCGTGGTATAGTAGGTCAATTTCCCTCTTATACCTAATGGAGGAGGCCCGAGCCCAACAGTGGATATGTATGGGCTGAGATGATGATGATGATAACTTTACTGTTCCGTGTGGTAAAGAATAAAAATGTAATGAATAACATGTGGTGAACCACCCCCTTTTTCTTGCCTGTGGGTCTTATAAAAGTCGACTAAATGTATATCCACATGTAAGTAACATCTATTGCAAGAGGAGGTAAATTTGAAATAAAATCCTATCGCCTAAATAGCATGACATAGTACATCAATTTTCCCCTATTCTGGACGAGGGTCAAGCCCAGCAATGGTAATATGAGCTAAGACGTTGATATATTCACTAGCCGGTTAGGTACCTATATGTAAAGTTGATCCTGGTACTTCAAAATGGAAATTGTAACACTACACGATATTTACAGTGCAATGGCTCCCTGTGATCTTAGTTATCTGTTACATATATATGTATATCTGTTCTTTGTTGATCCACTAAGAGTAGTTTTTTACTACTCTTAGTGGAGTAAGAAGATTGTACCGCTCCTATCTCCTGACCGAATTCTTTTAGCAAAAATAAAATTGCCACCGAATGCACAAGCGTCGCTTATTTGATTTTTAATTAAATTAATATTCAGGAGTTTTTTTTTTTTTTTTTGTGGGTGGGCCGCGGTCGGCGCGCCTCCGCACCACTCCGTCCGGGGCGACAGAGGGGCTTAAGCACGCAACTCCCGCGACCCACCCGAAAACCACGTCGCCTTCGTCGTTGGGCCGACCACTGGAGCAGCGTTAACTTGTCGTCAGTGGTCGGCCCGACGGAATACCCCCTGTTGGGGTACCCTCCCATCGACCGACGTCCCCCCCTCGGGGAGGACGTCGGTCTTTCCTCACGCGGTCGGCCTCTCGGCGGGTGACGGACTAATCCCCGGTCACGTCACCCGCGGCCTCGGCTAGGGCGGCATGAGGCGCAGATAGTTGCGCCTGCGCCGCCCCAGTCGCCGGCGGCGGATCTCCTCATCGAGGCTGCGCTCCTCACGCAGGCGATCCGCCGCCTCCTTCCGCGAGAACACTGTCTCGCAGAAGGCTGCGACCGCGTCCCAATTCCCGACGCTGTCGACCATCGCCCTAGCGATAGCCGGCAGCGTCAGGTCCGTACCGATGATTGCGACGAATTCACAGCGCTGCACTGCCCAAGCCCCGCAGGCCTCGAGCGTATGGCGCGCCGTGTCCTCGTCGCAATAATATTCAGGAGTTAGTGGTAAGTTATTTTTTTTTTTAATAGTTTGGTCGACTTCCTCGACTCAACTCTAATGAAAATATGACAATAGTCATGCCTGACCAGTGACCATATTTTTTTTTATGTAAAAACGGGACTTGCATTACGTTACCATTATTTTTTGTGTCAGAACACTTGCAAAAGTAGCCAAAAAATTGCAATGAAAAGCTAACAACAAATCAAGGAAACATGACAGGTCCTGCAGAAATAGGTAAAAATATGCACTTAAAAGCAAAACAACAAGCAGGGACGAGTCTATTTGCAAAAACGGGACATTTTTGTTATGGTCCTGGAGACCACGGAACAGACAGCTTCAAAACAGGACTGTGCCTTTGAGAACGAGACGTATGGCCACCTTAGTCATGTCATCAACCCATAGACTGTTAAACAACGACCTCCCCTAATAACAATAATTCCCCACATTTGACGGGCTGGTTGGTGATCATAGTTGGTGTTTGAAATTTCTCAGAAGAATGCTGCTGTGAAAATTTACAACTCACGAGAAAGAAAGAGGTGACGACCTATAGCACTCTCAACTATTTTTCAAATAATTACGGATAACGATGTATTTTGTATACTTTTTTTAGGAATAAAAAGTTAACAGTATTGGGTAATGAAATAAAGCACCTACTGTTTTTTAATCAATTGGTAACGCCATCTGTGAACCACACATTAATTTTTAATCAGAATTTAATCCATATAGGCGTACTCGTTAAGCAGTTCTGTGTTGATATTAAGTAAATATCCTATCGCGTAATCCGCATTAATGACAGTATTTATCAGCTATTCGGTATAATCTTAGAATAATAACGTAAATACGTGAGTTATTATTCTAAGGGTATAATCTATAAACATAGCTTGATACCAATCAAACGACATATTATGTATAGTATCGAGACCCGTCTCTTATCAGACAACAAGCTACCTAGTTAGATCTACATAATTATGTACATATCACATACCTTACTAAAAAAATTACCACTCCCTGTCTTGCCTGTGGATGTCGTACCTTAAAGACGACTAAGGAATATAAAACGTATATAACATTTATGTAAGAGAAGGAAAACTCGAAACAAAACCCTATACCAACCTGTCTGACCAGCGTAGTATAGTAAGATCAATTTCCCTCCTATTATGGAGGAGGCTCGGGCCCAACAGTGGGACGTATGTGAGCTGAAATGATGAAATGTCGTACTTACCTATACATAAATACGACATCATTTCAGATAACAGTTGCTTAAGCTCTATTTCTTGCGAACTCGGCTTGCGATTCTGAATTCATAATTTCATTTCAAGAATTTCTTTTTACTAATGTTATGTTCGTGACATCACAATCTGTATAGTAATAAACCCCCGGACTGTGACATAGGCTTGCTTCGTCATACTTGCCGTGGATGACTGGACCGAGAAATAGTCACCCACGGAGAGGCTAACTGCGCGATGACGACGCCGCGACGGCAGTTTTTAGTTGCTGACGGGAGATGGTACTCCAAAGGGTAACACATCAGGCTGGCCACGGATGTCAAGGATTCGGTACTAGTACTCCGCCCAATGGCAATGGGGAGGGAATACAGCAGCTTATGGAGTTGCGCCTTCTTCGTCGCCCCGGACGTAAGGACGAGGGTCCACTCCATAGCATTCCAAAAAAAAAAAAAAAAAATTTGCTCCGCCATTCTCACTACTAAATAAACACTGCTATATTATGTATAGGCATGTATGTAGATACCTACTAATATTTGTTTCACTGTTATCTTTTTATATCAATCAATATTTGTAACATGTTGAAACTTGTATGTAATGACGCGACGTATTCCTACTGTACGACTGTGTCGCTCGTAAGTGCATTAGTACTTCATTGTAACGTGCACACAATGCAGACACTGTGATTCTGTGTTTCGTTTGAAAATGATATACAAATAAAGATAGGTAAGATGCATATATAAGTAGGTACCTAAGTACATAACATGTGAGAGTTAAATACTTTCTATTGGATTAAATGAATTACTTATGATGTGGTGACGGAGTTAGGATACATTTTGCCAGCCTTTCCCTTCTCTTTCTTTCCCGTGGATGACATAAAACAAGTAAATGACGTCATTGTCAAAGTAACATTTTCCTACCTATGTCGAGTGTCTTGGGTTCAATCCCCACGCTAGGATAGGACTCTATGTAAGCCAAAGATCATTGCTCTGTGTCAGTTGTATTTCGTTAATTATGTTAACTAACGTCTCATGTGACTCAAGAATTTATGCCTGAGTGCTGGGTGTGGCCTTTTATAAAAAAAAAAATGCAAGATAGGTAATTAAAACCCTATAACAACCTATACTATCTGAGTAGCGTCCCATTTAAGACAATTCTTTTTCCATTACCACACAAATATCACATATGTTTAAGAGAAAAAAACTTGAAATAAAACCCTTCAGATTCACCAACACCTTTGACCAGCGTGTTCAATTTCCCTCCTATTGTAGAGAAGTTGAGTCCAGCACAGAAACGTCTAGATGTGCCTCTAACTGTAAAGCTAGATTTATTAGTTATGACTCATGACGAGATCCGTAGGTATGTAGTTTAAGCATTAACACAGTAAAATTTACCATCTATTGAACTAAATATCATAAAAAGTAAGTAGGCACCTAGCACCTTCTTTTCAGCTTATATACCTCCTACCGTTAGGCTCGAGCCTAATAACACACTGGTTAGACGGGTTGGTATAAAGTTTTGTTTCGAGTTTACCTTCTGTTGTATAGATGTCATTTCATCATATGCCTATTGGATCCCTTAGGTACCTAGCCGTGTTTTAAGAGATCCACAGGGAGGGTAGGGTTTAGTGGTAAATTGTATTCTTATGGCGTCACCACATGAAGAAGCACCTAGGTACTTATATCGACTTAAATCAACGAAATTATTGATTGATTTTGTAATAAGTAAATACTGAGCTTACATTTGTTATTTCTTGAATGGTGACTTATCTATGTATAGAATGATAAAAGAGACATGAATGCGGAACAGTAAATGGATAGTAGGTAGGTAAGTACATTACAGTACTTCGTAATACAGACAAGTCGCTACATGACGATGCATGCGAGGCGTTCGACCGAACCAAAATCAACAGGCGCCGCCGCCGGTTAGTAAACACGAGCATTCGAATCAAATACAGTATAACATACACAACGGCTGTAAATTCTAGTCATTTTAATTTATTTTAGTTGTATTAAAGTAATATATTTTATTTAAATTACGTATATCAGTATTATGGGTTTTCAATGTCAAGTTCAAGAAAAAAGATTGGGAAAGTGTATTAGAAATAAACTTATTGAGAGAAATAAGAAATTATTTGTTCTATTTTCAAATTCTGTTTATTTACGGCAGTTGTTGTTAATGTATAAACCTGTAGGAGCACTAAAACGGTGAGTTTTAACTGTAATATTCCCTATTAAATATTATATCGCATATATTTTTTATATCTATATAGGTATGAATAAAGTGACCATACGTCCCGTTTCGAATGGGACAGGTCCACTTTCAAATAGTCTGTCCTGTTGTCCCGAACTGTACACAAATGTCCCGTTTTACAAACAGAGCCTAGTTCATCATCATCATCACAGCTCATATACGTCCCACTGCTGGGCTCGAGTCTTCTCCACAATAGAAGGGAAATTGACCCTACTATACCATGCTGGTCAGACAGGTGTATTATATCCCTTAGTAGTCTTTTACTACATCCACGGGCAGTATCCTGCCCTGCCTATCGGCAGTGGTGATTTATATTCTTACTCCGTCACCACACGGAAAGAGCCTAATTGATCATAAATATATTTACAGGGCCGTTTTTTTTTGTTTTCAGTCCATATTTATAATAGGTAAGTATTGCTCACTCTTTACCTGTTCTTGATATTTTAGCTTTAATTTCACAAGTTTACTTATTTTTGTAAGTGTCCTATTTTGATCAATAAATTGTTCAAGCATCCCGTTTAGAGTTAAAAAAAAAATATGGTCACATTAGGTATGAAGGAAGTAATGTTAAGATTCTGATACCTGAAAATCTGTATCTGTAACCAGCCTAAACCTCTATGAGACAGGCGAGAGGTTATGTTATGATTTTTTTTTCATTCTTAACATTGACAATATTTTCTGTTTAAGCAATGCATTTAACGAATTCCCGTGGTTTCACTCTCGTAGTGCCCGTTCTCGGAGGAATAAGGAGTCGAAGGTTATGTTACTTACTGATAATATGCCTATTGGTGACAGAATTTTAAAATCAGATTTGTAATGTAGGTGTGAAAGCGTAATAAACAAACTTATATTCACATTTACGATTAGGATTTACCAGTGCTGTGTGGTAGCGGCTTCGAATACTACCAACCCTTGCTTTGCTCGTGGGTGTCGTAAAAGACGACTAAGAGCCCTAGATTGACCCGGACCAACTCCATCTGGTACCATTTGGGTCAACGATTACATTCCCAGGGAGGGTTGACGTCAGGCAGGCGGCCGGTCATAAAAGTCATTGCCGAAACTTTTTGCAATATGTCAAAACAGATGACATATTGCGTCGACCCCAAGTAATTGGGATAAGAGCAAGATGATGATGATGATGATTTACCAGAAAGGGCATTTGGATAGACTTATTTATCCATTGTAGCCTGTAGACTAGGCTTGCAAAATAATACATATGGATTTAGGCTCATAATACACTAGCAGCCCGCCCTCGCTTCGCTTCGGTTTTAGTCGTTTTACCCGCGTAGTTCCCGTTCCCGTGTTAATACCGGGATAAAATATAGCCTAGGTTACTCCCTGATATTATAGCTTTCCATTGGTAAAAGAATTTTTGAAATCGGTCCGGACGTTTTGAAGATTACCCGGAACAAACAGGCAGACAGACAAAAAAAATATAAAGTTATTTTTAGGCCTGTGTATAGTGCAAATAACTGTGTGAGCATGAAAAAAGCCTATTATTTTGACATTACAAACAGACACTCCAATTTTATTTAATGGTATAGATAAATATAGATTTACGAAAGTATCTACTGTCACGAACCCATGGTCGCTAGCATTTTCATACTTTCATTTCAGCAATAGGTACTTTTCGTAACGAACATTTTAAACATGTGCTACACGGTTTCAAACAGTGGTTTGAAACAAATGTTTGAAACAGTGTAGATAGATGTTTTATGCCAAATTTCGTATGACCTTTAAACGCTCTTGGTAGCGAGGCTTGTGTTTCAAACCACTGGCCCAGCGTTGGTTTTTGTCTTGTTTGAAACCATCTAGCCGCTTGCTTCAAACCAAGCGAACGACAGTAATAGTGTAAAAGTAACGAAAGAAAGCGTACCCGTATGTATTCGTTACTAGAAGAATGAGTACTCGTTACTTTCGTATCGTTACGTTACTCGTTACTTTTGATACCTGTATCTAAGGACACCGAATCGAGTCGTATTCCGTACCCTTACAGTATAACGTCACGGCATAGCAACATTCGTTATTTGTAGAATACATTTGTATACCAAGCTACGTAAGGTGCATTTTTCACTTTACCGTATGTTGAACCCGATTTGTGTTAAAGTTATTCTAAATTTAGATTCATTTAAAAGGTAACGTGTAAAACTACAAATGAACTATTAACAGAATCTACAAAATTTGCAATGGATTTATTATTTCAAAAATGTTGACAATGAATTTATGTTATTTCTAATCTTAAACTTTGTCTACAAACGCAATACATTCAACACACAGTAAAAAATTTAACGACGAATTGCCAGATTATATTTTACTTATCAAACAAACATCGTTCTTTGTAACGTACATCTTTAAATACACAGAATAAGCACGCGAATGCATAATATATACGATCAGCAAACGTTATAGGCATCAACGTTACTTGTGTGAACTAAAACAGTGTAGGTACCCAACTACCCATAATACGAAACATGCGAGTAACGAAATAGATTCGTGAGTAACGTTTCGTTACTTCGTACTAAATGCCGCACCCGTTACTTAGTACCGAATACATGCGGTTTGCTACAGTTCTACAATATTGAAAACTTCTTGGGCGTGAACTGTCAAAACGTTATTTTGTGACAACTATAATAACTAATGTAGCGTGTAGATATTTGTAATAACGAAGATTTGTTGGACGTAAGACATCCGCCCGTAACCATTAAACTCTGAAAAGTCTTCGAAATGTCGGGCAATCAATAATGAAAAAAGGGCTAAAATTAGAAAAAATATTTTTATTTATAATGTGTCGCTTAAATATCAGAAATCATTCTATTTTTGGGTAATGGTAATCGAGATATCCAAATCACTAGTCTGTTTTTTTACCTCCGAGACTAAATTGGCATACAGTGTGACCAGATTTAAATTGATCATTATGCCAGCTATTCGTCTGAAATCGAAAATCTGCTATTTTTTGGAATAAATGCCAAAATTCTGCTAATAGATGAGCTTTAACGTGTACGAATATTCAGCTGTAGAGTTTTGAGCTAACTTAACCATATTTTTATGACGTAAATTTTACGCATCCACGCTGTTCTTTAATTACCTGTTTGCAATGTAGAATTGCAGCAACATGTACATTTTTGAATTTGCTACGCATGATATATTTTATATTATTTATTTGGGAATATATGCGCTCGCATGTATTGATCATATGTAGGTAAATTCATCGAGGCTTTTCCCGTCCATGTTTCCCACACCCGCCGCCGCCGCACAGTGTATTATATACCCCATTTTTGTTGCATGCTGTTTTTATTGTAGAAATCGATAGTTCTTATCATTTTAAGCATTAGAGTAAAACACCGATGTCGATACGACAAATAGTTTTTTTTTTATAAAAATTGCCAAAGTTCACCATAATTCGGGTCCGAGAAAACAAAAAATTAATAAAAAAATAAATTAACTACCTATTTAAGTTTTGATTACAGTTAATAATTACACATATAGTATTGCATATTTACACAAGTTTTCATCCATAGTTTGAATAATTAAAAAGATATAATTTATGTGACTGTGATTTAAATAACACCAATAAAAGCAAATATAAGCAATCGTTTAATCTAAAAATCATAATCTAATACGCTATAATGGCGGAGTAAAAAAATGATAAAGAAAAATTGACAAATAAATTATATCTTTTTAATTAATCAATCTAAATGAATAAAAGCTTGTGTAAATATGTACTATTATGTGTGTAATTATTAACTATAATCAAAACTTAAATAAGTAGTTTATTTATTTTTTATTAATGTTTTTGTGTTTTCTCGGACCCGAATTATGGTGAACTTTGCAAATAAAAAAAAAACTACTTGTCGTGTGCCGGTAGAATCCGGCGCCCACCTTCGCCTTCAGGTAAATGCTCACCTTGGAAAAAAACACTGATGATTGAGAAAAACAGGTTTTCTGAAACGTATATTTAAATAAGAAGCCAATATAAGCCCAACTTTCTGAGGGTGATTGCGTGTGGAGGGTTTTGGTGGTGCCCTTGGTATCACCGAGCCTCAATGCACGCATTCACACTCCCTTCGCGGTAGGCAACGGTCTTGTAAAGGTCCATGAGCGGCAGCAACACTTACCATCAGGTGTACTGTTTGCTCGTTTGCCACCGTTTGCATAAAAAAAAAAAAAAAAGAAGCCATTTGAGTATACACCGAAGAAAAAGTCTTTGTCTTCTGATTTTGGAACATTATATATCAATGCAGCAGCTTTCGTTCATTTACACGAAAACGATCTTGCAATTTCTGAATCATAAAATATTTTTCAACTAAACGTCTTATCCTGCCAGTTGTCTGCGGAGGTGTTTTAATATTCTGCAAATATTTGCTAATATTTAAATCTTCGACACAATCTGCTAAGCTCTAAATTTGGGATCCAATTCTGAAATCGCAGAATCCTGCTAAATATGGTCACACCGTTGACATATATTATGTCAATTGTCAAATTGGCAAATAATGTTGCCAGCTCTTTTGTATAGTGTTGTACCTACAATACTGGTTTGATGGATCATAACTTTTTTATTCTTATTACATTACCTTCAAAGTTTTTTATTCAAAAGCATGTAGTTAAAATTTACGTACACAAACCCACACGACACCCAAGACACTGTCAGTGAAAGCTCTATGCAACGTTATACTTTTTTTTTATTTGCGTTGGCAAATGTTATTTTTAGGCATGCCCACCTTAGAGAGGTGGGGTATGCCGGGCTCAGCGTTGATTTATTGTCAGCGCCACTACCTGCTAAATGCCACATGGTGTTCTTGTCCCTCGGTTACGGCGAAGTTATGGGACCGTTTTCACATGCACCACAACTCCGCCAGAATACAACGTTATACTTGATCCAACTAATAGTAGACCTGTTTTCAATATACAGCGCACCGTGTTAATAAAACTATAAAAATGGACATTTTCTTCCTTCACGGGAACAGACCCGTACATGATATAACGACAACCTAAAACCATTTCCCTTACGAAATGGTAGAATGGAATGGCTCAATATCACACCAAGCAACTCAATTGTTATCTAGTCAAATAATATTCCTTATGAAGAGAGAATGTCAAAAGCGCATTAATTGCAATTGTCTGAATGCACGATAAAGCCTATGCAAAGTATAATGTTGACGACATGGTTACTGAATACGGTGTCACTATATTGCCCGCTTACAACTGTGAGCTATGACCATGGGGTATATCACTCTATTATTGTTTTGAAACACCATACAATGTCATACAACTAAAATTTTGGAATACAATATTTTTCTCTGATTTGTTTAGCTTTAATTTGCTAGAGTTAAATAATATTCCTCACAATAAAAAAATGATATGCAAGCAGGGAAGTAAAATCATACTGTTATCTTTTAATATTGGCATATAATCCTTTCTGTTAGTACAATGAACTAAATCAAAAAATAAATATCAAGTCTTAATTTATTATGGATGATTGCTTTCAAAGTAATTGGTCGTCAGTCCAAATCCAATTTTGATGTATTCGTGTTCCACTCTTAGTTCTCGAAATATGCCATTAAAATTGTAATCATCTCATTAAAATAAGACCAAAAAACATTAAAACTTTGAATACGATATAAGATCATCATGACGCTCGTTTTTCTGATATTGACCATTATGCAAGTCTTTATTCACCACTATCGCTTCATTGAATGTCCATCAGTAAATTGAAATTCCTCTGTGGTTACAGAGTAAGAATACAATTCACCGAGGTTTGCTCCAGTGTGTCGTTAATGACTTAGAATTTTCTTTTTTCCCTGGTTTTTCTGATTGGGAAGCGCCGTTATAATTTTTGCGGATTTTGTATATTAATTAGAGTCCAAAAATTCATAATTCAGCAGTGGGACGTAAATGAGCTGTGATGATGATGATGAAGATGAATGGTTTCCTTCAATAATGCGATGGCCACATTCTAAAGGTTTTTTAGAGAATTTTGGTACCACATGAAAATATACAATAAGCATTTATATACGCTATTCACTAGCTCTTTAGCGCTTTCTCTGTAGTACATTGTATAAAATGAAATCAAAATTATTTACTATGACCCGTTAAAAGCTGCCACATGGCACTTTCATGTTGCAACCTAAACTCCCAAAACTTCTCGCGATTAAATTCCATAGTCTATGTATTACTATTTACGAATGTTCGCGAATGAATTGTGAAGCGTATTCTCCCTAACTAGTTCGTTCGCGAACTCTCGGAGATTTCACTTCCCTAGCGTACTTCACTTATTCAGTACTACATTTCTTGTACTACATTCTTTGACCTAAAAGTCCTTGTTACCAGATCATAAAAACACAAAAAAAAAGTACTACATTGAACTGAAGTTCGTATAATTGCAATCTAGACAGACACATATTTTAGTTTTAGTTTGTGTTTGTGAGATTGATGCTCATGAAAGTGGAGTGCAAACAAAAGAATCAAAATAAAATAAAGTGGCATCATGAAGCAAAGTGCGTTTATCGCTTTTTAGCGATGTGTGATTTTTTAAAATTGAATTGATGGTGTCATAGTAAAATTCATGGTGTTTCTGATTTGTTTAGTGCCGTTTGTAAATTATAGTTCGAATCATAGGGTCCACAAACGAGGAGACGGATTCTATCATGGTCGTAAAACGGTAAGATATTGTTTATTGTAAATTAGTTCGTTTTTAGAAGCAAGTGAAAAAGCAATAAACATAAAATGCTTTGCTGAATGGATAAAAGAAATAAGAGAATGAAGCCGTTATATGACTCGGTTCAGCTAAATATGCATTGATACATAGATAGATATTTTTGTTTGTTTATGTTTTTAAGTAATTTCTACAATGTCAGTCTATTTTACGATATTGTGACGGGACTATCGTTTTATTCATCTGTTTATAAAATAACATGTTCAAACGTTGGTAATACGTTTTTGCTAAAAATATCGATTAAACGAAACATACATGTGTCCGACGGTAAACAATCCCGTTATTATACATGACGGGTTTTCGAAACTACTTATAACTACCTCACATGTTCTAATTTTGAAATTGATTGAAAAATGAATATTCGAATCGTGCAAACATGTAATAACATCATTATCTCGAACCGAGAATTCTTTGTTTAGTAACATAAAATAGTAGATGGGCCCACATTTAACTGCACCCATGCTTTTCAAACTTTGATTAATTTTGTTTTATATTTTAGTGCTTTGAAAACCTTTTTTTACGTAAAAATTAAGGAAATTACCTTAACATGAGATGTTGTCTAGGCAATGATAGATACTGTATAGTTTTTTGTTCAGATAAAATTCACTTTTAGTTTAATGGTTAAGCAAGTTTTTGTAATTTGTTCAATAAAATGTTAAGTCACGAAATAATATATTGAAAACTAAATACAGGAGAGCTGAATAATATTAAGTAAATTTTAGTACCATATTTATCTATAGCTTTTCACTATTTTGACTTGTCTAAGCAACATGTGTTATATTAATAGTCTTATATACCCTCCCTATTTTCTTTGTTTGAAAATTAGTATATTAACAGCTAATTAAAACAGACAATTTCCAAATAAGCTTTATTATACCAAATATATAGTAGAGTTTATTATACAATATTAAATATACAGTGCAACCTCGATATAACAAATCCGACGGGAACTCGTAAATATTTGTTATATCAAGTAATTTGTTAAACTGAGGTTTGTTATATTGAGGTAAGGTTGGTCTAAAATTTGTTATAAAGAGGTAAAGAAATAGTTTTATTCACCTCAACATTTTTACATTCGGCAACTAGAATCTTCAACAAGAGTGCAGCACTGTTTACATTATTTTCCATCAAACGACTTCAATTTTTTTACGAAAAAAAACGTGCCTAAACATGTCGCGACTGAATTACATACTATGGGATGAAGGGTCATATAGAGGTATTTACTTTTTTTTATAGTTGAAAATTTGTTATAAAGAGGTTGTTTGTAAAAAAAAAACGTAATGTAAAGGTATTATTTACACTGACTTATGGACAATTCAAGGGGATTACGAAAAATTTGTTAAATCGAGGAAGTCGTTAAATTGAGGTTCGTTATATTAAGGTTGCACTGTATTACTATTTTAATTTATAATTTTAGTTTTTTTAAAGCAACTTCAAAGTGAAATTACTAATAATACCCTAAATAAAGCTATTAATTGGAATCACACACACATGCACACAATAATAGAGAATGCAATATATATGTCTATATAATCCTAGTAATTCCTATTGCCTTTTAATTTTTAAGCTATTCTGTTTGTTATATTAAGTTTTGAAAAGACACTTGGCTGTTATAATTATTATTAAAAAACAAACACAATCAAATAATATGATACTGTCTATAAAAATAGTTTTTACAGTGAACCTGCGGTAATTCCAGCACCCTTTGTAATCTGACATGTCTAGTGTTATTGAATATTTTTCCGTCAATTTTTGCTAATGTAAGTTATGCATGATTGAACAGGTTACAACTTGTATGCGGCACTACTATTGTCCTTTTGCTTTGATTCTGATAGTTTAGTTTGAATTTGACTACATTAGTAATTATTTTACGGCCTAGCGTCTGTTCATAATTTAGTTTTTCATTCTATATTACGTATGGGATTACAAGGTACTCTTTTATAAAAAAATCCAGACTATAAGGGTTGTTAGGCAGTACTCCATAATCAGATAAATTCGATAGTCCGACACTGCCATGCAAATGTTTGTCGGATTACCATGGGTCCACTGTATTTGTAATTAAAAAAAACATCCATTTGGTAATGGAATAAGAATACAATTCAAAATGCCCTGTTGTGTCTGTCGATGTCATAATAGCTAACAAAGGGATGTAATATGCTTATAACCTCAAGAAAAGGCAAACTCGAAATATAACTATACCAACATATGTGACGGGCATGGTATAGTGAGA
Source organism: Lymantria dispar (assembly GCA_032191425.1). Lineage (NCBI taxonomy): Eukaryota > Metazoa > Arthropoda > Insecta > Lepidoptera > Erebidae > Lymantria > Lymantria dispar. Next base: position 17,897,749 of record CM063459.1, read on the forward strand.
TCAATTTCCCTCTTACTATGGAGGAATTTCGAGGTTAAGCCCAGTAGTGTGCTCAGTGTGTGTAAGCTGATATGAAAGGGAAATGTTCATTCATGACTATTAAGAAAATAGTTCGATAGAAGTTGATTTTGTTATTGATAATAAATAAAAACTTGTCACAACATTTAGAAGTGGAGAAGAACATTTTGGAGTGGTAGGACCACACTGTCGACAGTTATCTGTCTACAGCCGCAGGCCGGTCCGTCCGGGGCAGTACCACGCTCTCGCAGAAAATCGACGTCTGAGTAGTAGCAATTTGTTACTGCGCTTCGTTCGGTGAGCGAGAGAGCCGGAAGCCCAACTTTCTGAGGGTGTTTGCCTGTGGAGGGTTTTGATGGTGCCTTTAGTATCACCGAGCCTCAATGCACGCATTCACACTCCCTTGTCTTTCTTCACGGTAGGCAGCAGCCTTGTAAAGGTCCATGAGCGGCAGCAACACTTATCATCAGGTGTACTGTTTGCTCGTTTGCCACTGCTTTCAATAAAAAAAAAAGCAACATGGGAAATATCACTGTGCCTAGTAGATCCTAACTTAGAATAATGATCTTAAAATATCTGTACAAAATAAGGTGTATTAAATCATTGCCTATATATTATACCTTTGCTTATTAGATATATAGATGGGGCAGAAATTTTAGGGTAGCTTAGCATGATAACTAAAGGTAGGTTGCAGTCTCAGTATCTACCCAACAGTGTTATGGTTTGAAATTTCATGAAAAGTGGCTATATCCATAATCCACAAGTGGTTGCTGTAAGCTTTGAATTCGGTTTCTGTCAGTTAATGGTGTATTTTTATGTTCACAAAAACTTTCGTTATTGATTCCTTTACCAAAATAGGTAATACTGAGACTGCGTAGTAAGTATTGGACCCAAATAATTTATATAATTGTATGTAATAATCATAATCAACCCAACAAAATGTCTAACCAGGAGTCAATATTCAATCCTATTCTATAGAATATAGAATAAAATTGTCCTACTATGTATAGTAGGACAATTTTCTCATTCTATATTATTTTAATTAGTGCCAGTTACAAATATTTTTGTAAGTTTTTAGTTATTTGTTTGAAATGATAGTTTACTTATAATGTAATATGATATTCAACTCATTTTTGTGGGCAAGGTTGATTATAAACTGATATATTAAAAATAAGAAGACACTTAAAATATGAAACAAAGCAGTACATAATGTTAAAATTCTAGGATTGGTATGTATGAATTCTGGATGGTTATCTGTTGTGGAGATGCTGAGACAGTACAGTGGATTTCGGTTATAACGATGATGAAGGGACCACTTTAATGTCGTTGTTATAGCCATCTCTATATCCCAAATAATTACATTAACACTTTTTCTTTAACAGTAAATGTACGTCTAAGAACCATGTTCCCAAGTTTAAGAAACACTGTTCACTCACTGGAAATTGCTACATAACTGATTCATAATTTTTTAACTTTGTGAACATGCTAAGTAATCCTACACAAAAACAAAGCATTTCACCATCTGCAAATGTAGACCAAGAATAACCCAACACACAAACAAAGCATTTGACCATCTGGGGATAAGAAAGCTTAATAGTTAACTCTTATAAATGATTCTTTGTGCCTTTGCCGACTCAGTAGCAACATCCGCAAGGAATTTTTAGGAATCTGTCCCAAATAGTTCATAAAAACAAGTCAGTATACCCGAATTAGGTGTTATATCCGGAGTCACTATTATCAAATGAATTGCCTACAAAAGTACGCTTTGAATTCGAGGGACGTATGTTCGACATTGCTATAACCAAAAAGTCGTTACAACCGAGGTCGTTATTAATGAAATCCTCTGTACTAGGTACATGGAGGCAGTAATTTTAAAGGTAATATCTCTAATGAGTACACTTAACATCCTTAAACTTGGGTGTCTATTAAACACTTTCTCTTATACTCTATATGTATTCAAAGATCACATTACAACTCTAAGAACACCTAAAGCTATTTGGTTGAAAATTCTTAAAAAAATATCTGTCTAAATTATGAGTGCATAAATTATTAGGAAGGATGCACAGGAAAAATGAAAACATTAGATCATAAAAGTTAAAATATAACTTTTGTCATTACTGTATTTAATTAGGTTTTTGTCTGCAAGTAATAACTTTGTGTATGACAAGTGTATATATTAAAAATAAATGTATGCAGACTATAAGGATAGCACGTAGGTATTTCCTTTTAATTACATTGTTTCTTATCTTGTCTTTCTCTTTTAATAATAAGTGGTCAAACAAATCATATTTATTATCAAAATAAAGTTTATTTGGTATGTGCAATCATACCTCAACTAATATTGACCATGGGAAAAAGAAATTTATAGAGATGTGTCTACTATGACCAACTAGCCGATTAGTTAGTTGTAAAGAGCACTAACTGTTGGGCTTTTTCACTTCAGCTCGTCTCACTGTTGGTCTTAAGCCTCCTCCACAATCGTAGGGAAATTGATCTTTCTATACCATGCTGGTCAAATGGGTTGGTATAAAGTTTTATTTCGAGCTTTCCTCCTCTTGCACAGATGTTACATGCATATATTATATCTCATAGTCGTCTTTTACAACACTTTGGCAAGAAAGGGAGTGCTGAATTGTATTCTTACTCCGTCACCACACTGTCTAGCTTCTTACTTAGTATGTAAATATTTCTCAATAAAATGTACAAGTATATACATATAGGAGGAATTTGATTTATTATGGTTCCTCATACTCTTAGTATTTGCTGTTTTTTCAGTATGATTGAGGATTTTTAAGGATTTTATTACACTTTAAATTCTTTTAAAATGTTTGAAAGAGCATGCAAATAAAATGAAATTAAAACATAACAACCTCAAACTAAACTATTTCATATATATATAATACTACTGATTACAGTGATAACAGATTGAGATTCTTCACACCAAAGTAACTTTCTTAACCACCTTTTCCATCTTTCTATCTCTATTTTTTGTGTAGCACACTGCAAATCGCAAAGCTAGTTCAACATAATTAGAATATACTAGCAACCCGCCCTCGCTTCGGTTTCAGTCTTTGCGTATTTCCCGTTCCCGTGGGAATACCGGGATAAAATATAGCCTAGTTTATTCCCTGATATTATAGCTTTTCATTAGTGAAAGAATATTAGAAATTGGTCCAGCCGTTTTGAATATTACCCGGAACAAACAGACAGACAAAAAATTTATAAAGTGTATTTTTGGCATATGTATAGTGCAAATAACCGTGTGAGCATGAAAATAGCCTATTATTTTGACATTACAAACAGACACTCCAATTTTATTTATTGGTATAGATGTATGGTACCATATATGAGACTGATCTAAGAACAATAACCTCTCACAGCATGTTAAGACGCACTTTGACTCACTTGATTGTTTAGCATGTTTGCAGTTAGACAGGTATTAATGAGTATAAGCAAATCATTTAAATCCTATGAAAAAAAAAACAAAAATAAAAGTTACTGAATAAGTAATGATGTTTCATTTTAATAAGATTTATGAGGACACTGATTCATTGTTATATAGATATTTCATTTATTTTTAACATATAAGTCATCTTGAGTAGTAAATATGTCTGTAATGTATCAATCACAGTATCATTAACAGTTGACAATAATAACAATGCTTGATTGATTGTTATTATATTTTGCCCTATTTGCTAATGTTTATAAAACACTGTTCCACTCCTGTTTATCTCAGTATTATGTAGCTTATAACCTTTCTTTATAGACATTGTACTTAATACAATGAGATTTAACACATTCAAATTATTGCTGTTGTTGCAGAATAAGAATACAATTCACCACTCCTTATCTTGGCCATGGATGACGTAAAAGACGACTAAGGGATATAATAAGCATACAACATCCGTGAAGGAGAAGGAAAACTCGAAATAAAACCCTATACCAACCTGGCTGACCAGCATGGTACACTAAAGTCAATTTCTCTCCTATTGTGGAGGGTGCTCGAACCCAGCAGTGAGACGTCTATGAGCTGATAAGATGATGATGAAACAAACTAGTTTTATTATCTATACCAATAAATAAAATTGGAGTGTCTGTTTGTAATGGCAAAATAATAGGCTTTTTTCATGCTCACACGGTTATTTGCACGACACCTATGCCTAAAATAGCAATTAAAAAATTTTTGTCTGTCTGTCTGTTCCGGATAATCTTCAAAACGGCTGGACTGATTTCAAAAATTCTCTCACCAATGGAAAGCTATAATGGGCGTAAACTAGGCTATATTTTATCCCGGTATTCCCACGGGAACGGGAACTACGCGGGTAAAACGACTATAACCTATAACCGAAGCGAAGCGAGGGCGGATTGCTAGTAATAAAATAAATTTAAATGCACAGATGGTCGTAGTAGCGAGTGTCGTGAGTTTGGTACCCATGTAAGACAATTCTTTATGCAATCTGTCAATTATTGTTCCGAGTCTCGGTGTAATTCGTGTACCTTAATTACACATTTGTGAAGTCACCACTACACAAGAGCTATTCTTCAATGTGGGGACTTAAAACCGAAAGAAATAAAAATACTAAGTTGTTATAAATTAAAACGGATGGTTAATATATTTATCTTTAATTGTTAATCTCTATTCTTCAACTGTAGAAATAGTAGCTTTTCACATTTACGTAATAGCTATTATGTTAGTTTTAAACGTCAGTTATGAAATCCTTCTCTTGCATATTACGGTAATAAAAAAATTTAAAAACGTTTTACTGTTTTCTTTTATCGGAAGTGTGTAAAGTTTTTCCTTGTAGACGATGATGCGATCTATGAATTGCGTCGCACTAGACATCAAAAACAATCCGCCTTTGACGTTATTCTTACATTCGTTATCAAGTCTGGCGATGACCTCCGCGTTCGCGTTTATTTCATGCTCTTTATAATTAATTAAGTATACCTAAGTAAAATTCAAACAAAGAAAGTGTTCATATTCTGCTAAATTTTAGGTAGACGCATGAAAATTAAAGCTGTTCATTTACCATCACGTACATACTTGTTTGTTTAGGTTCAGATACTCTAAACATATGACGTTTTTACAGCAGTTTTATTTTTAATGGACTGCGAACAAAACGCGTTGCCTGGAGCCCTCTTCTAACCCTCGCTCATTAAAGTTTCATCTTGACAGGGCTCTGTCCGCTCCATGGCCCGTATACGCTTAGCTGATTGCGCAAAATATGTCGGTATAACGTGTAACATTTATTCTACTTTCGTTTTATATTTTACGTCTTAAAATAACATACATTATAGAACTGTACTCATATTTTCAGACTATTAAATTCATTCAATACATCCATTCGCCATCCTATCGACGGCTACCGTTAGACTTAGGTCTTTGCGCGACGGAGGTATAATATCACATTCGTCATAGGGGGCGTCCATAAATTACGTGAGGTGTTTTTTTAAATTTTCTATCTCTCCCTCCCTCCCTCCCTTGGTGAGATGTCGTGAGATTTTATTCAACCCCCTCCCCCAGCCCCCAATCTCACGTGAGATTTTTCAAAATGTGGGTTTCTTACGTAAACGCGTTGGATTGTTATAGTAAAAAGAAAAATTTAAATTTAAAACCTCAGTTGCACATCTCTCTTATTTTATAGTGAATTATCTATGGTATACGTCGAATTATGAATGAAATTATTTTCTTTCGAACGAATTAGTGAATGATCTCAATCGTATTACGATTACGCTTAAGATTAAATCTTAAGCATGTACAATCTGGATTAAGTGGATCAAAATAGTATAATTTTTTTTTGTTTCAATCAGAAAAAAAATTGCGTGATATTTGCCGAGAGCCAACCCGACGTAAGATTAGATAAGATTTGACTCGACCGCCTAACCCCCATTTAAACATCTCACGTATTCACGTATTTTATGAACGCCCCCATACCTGGCAGGCGTGTTAGCGATTGCACTTAATGGTATGGATTTTCCAGGAACGCTGCTGCCCACTTCCATCATCCACTTAGTTATATTGCAATATTATGAATCGCTTGGATACTGCTCGGCGTTATAGGTAGTGCTACGTTTAAATTTTTTTCCGATATACAAATCGAAATCATTTATTATGTAATATGTATAAACCCCGCGGGGACACTTACGTATTGTCATCATTTACATTTTTTCTTAAAATTACCACCGGATCGGAACGCAACAGCACTGAGAAGATCCGGCAAACTCAGCGGGATTGTTTATTTTTTATTAAGTAATTTACAATTTCATTTAAATACAATTACATATAACAACATTACAACATTAATAGCTCCAGTGTGAAGCCTTTCGAAATATGTAATGATAGAAACTAATATAATGAAAAAAATTATGGCTGGACCAGATCCCGCAAGTGGCACCCGATCACGAGTTAACCACTAGAACAGCCATCACTCTCCTCAACCGTAATGGAAGAAAGGGAGTGACCCGTTCCTCGTAGCTACCGCAAGCAGACCTTTCAGTGCGCATGACCAATACCATTCGCCATAAACATAAACTACAGGTAAAGTAAGAAATTCGTTTGGCAAAACAAGCTACGCTTTACAATTATAATATCAACAATAAAATAAACATGTGATACAAACAAACTAATGCAAAAATACATGTAGAATGTAAAGATTAAGGTCCATAAAATATAACAGTGACAACAGTAAAATTGAAAACAACAGCGGGGTATAGTTGTCGTTTGAAGTATATCGGTTGGATGTCCAATGAGAAATTTTACACCTGTGGAATCGTACTAGTAGCTAGCTAGTATAGATACGTATGCTTTGTTTTGTTGCTCTACCAATTTTATTTTCACATTATGTTTTAGTCATTTTAGATGTCACACTAGTCCCGCAGATGAATGGATATGAAATCTGTATTAAATTTTTCATTTTCAAAAGTGAAAAATTGTTTAATATTTGTAAAGTAGCGTTACTTATACATATAAGGTGATTTCGTTTACTTAGTATTTTTTTTTCAATTTTTAGAGGTTATATGTTTTTCGATCACAAATTCAGTTGATTGATGAAGACCTGCTTACTGACACATATATGTACTTTATAAATTCTCATCCCTTTTTTATTATCGATGGTTACGAATCCTTTATCCAGCATACACAATGAGGATACAATGTATAAACTTTGTTTTGGTTGTCCATAAATATTAAAACTGTATTATTTTTCACGCATCTACCAACCACGAGACGCATTCGATCTCCCATCATCGATCCTGTATGTCCTCTAAAAGACATATCACAAAGCTACTCTAAGCTCTACCAAATTTGTCAATTTTTGAATTCTTATAAAATTTAAGAATTTAAACTGACGATAAGATAACTTTAAGGGGGTTTATCTAACACAAAAACATTAAAAGAGGTTATACATACGTTAATAACATAAGACTATCATGTACTAATGTTATAAATGCGAAAGTAAGTTTGTTTGTTTTACGCTTAAACCACTCAACCGATTTCAAAAATTCTTTCACAAATGTAAAGCTATTATAATATCAGGGAGTAACATAGGCTATATTTTATCCTAGTATTCCTACGGGAACAGGAACTACGCAGCAAAGGCCACTGAAACCGTAGCGAAGCGAGGACAGGTTGCTAGTATAATATAATCCTTACTAATATTATAAATGCGAAAGTAACTCTGTCTGTCTGTCTGTCTGTCTGTCTGTCTGTCTGCTACGCTTTCACGTCTAAACCACTGGACCGATTTTGATGAAATTTGGTACAGAGATGGACTAAAGCTTGAGAAAGGACATAGGCTACTTTTTATTGCGAAAAAATGGGTATAAGGGGTTGAAATAGGGGATGACATTTTGTATGGAAATTCGTCATTTTCGATGATAGAACCACGAATTTTTGTATTAAGGTACCTGATAATAAATAAATAAATATTCGTTCAAGCGTTTTGGAAATTTCATTTACATGGGGATGAAATTCAACCCCTAAAATACCAAAAAGCATACAGCCGAAACCACTGGGCCTAGAAACGTATTTTTTTTTTACACCATCGTATCTTTTAGGGTGCACGAGCACTAGCAAAGGATTTTTGGAAATTCACCCCCTTAAGGGGGTGAAAAGCATATAGTCTTTCACGTCTAAACCCATTTTGATGAAATTTGGTACAAAAATGGACTAAAGCTTGAGAAAGAACATAGGCTACTTTTTATTGCGAAAAAATGGGTATAAGGGGTTGAAATAGGGGATGACATTTTGTATGGAAATTCGTCATTTTCGATGATAGAACCACGAATCTTTGTATTAAGGTACCTGATAATAAATAAATATTGGTTCAAGCGTTTTGGAAATTTCATTTACATGAGGATGAAATTCAACCCCTAAAACACCAAAAAGCATACAGCCGAAACCACTGGGCCTAGAAACGTATTTTTTTTCGTGTGTTTGCACCATCGTATTTCTTGGGGTGCACGAGCACTAGCAAAGGATTTTTAGAAATTCACTCCCTTAAGGGGTTGAAAAGCATATAGCCTTTCACGTCGAAACCACTTAACCGATTTTGATGAAATTTGGTACAGAGATGGACTAAAGCTTGAGAAAGGATATAGGCTACTTTTCATCGCAAAAAATTGGGTATAAGGGGTTGAAATAGGGGATGACATTTTGTATGGAAATTCGTCATTTTCGATGATAGAACCACGAATCTTTGTATTCAGGCACCTAATAATCCTTACTAATATTATAAATGCGAAAGTAACTCTGTCTGTCTGTCTGTCTGTCTGTTACGTTTTCACGTCTAAACCACTGAAACGATTTGATGAAATTTGGTACAGAGATGGACTAAAGCTTGAGAAAGGACATAGGCTACTTTTTATCGCGAAAAAATGGGTATAAGGGGTTGAAATAGGGGATGACATTTTGTATGGAAATTCGTCATTTTCGATGATAGAATCATGAGTCTTTGTATTAAGGCACTTGATAATGTATACATAAATATTTGTTCGAGCGTTTTGGAAATTTCATTTATATGGGGATGAAATTCAACCCCTAAAAGACAAAAAAGCATAAAGCCGAAACCACTGCACCTAGAAACGTAATTTATTTTTTTACACCGTAGAATTTCTTAGGGTACACGAGCTCTAGCAAAGAAATCGCGAAAAAATGGGTATAAGGGGTTGAAATAGGGGATGACATTTAGTATGCAAATTTATCATTTTCGATGAAAAAACCATGAATCTTTGTAATAAGGCACTTGATAATATATAAATAAATATTTATTCTAGCGTTTTGGAAATTTCATTTATATGGGGATGAAATTCAACCCCTAAAACACAAAAAAGCATAAAGCCGAAATCATTGGGCCTAGAAACGTAATTTTTTTTTTACACCGTAGAATTTCTTAGGGTACACAAGCTCTAGCAAAGAAATCGCGAAAAAATGGGTATAAGGGGTTGAAATAGGGGATGACATTTAATATGCAAATTTATCATTTTCGATGATAAAACCATGAATCTTTGTATTAAGGCACTTGATAATATATAAATAAATATTTATTTTAGCGTTTTGGAAATTTCATTTATATGGGGATGAAATTTAACCCCTAAAAGACAAAAAAGCATAAAGCCGAAACCACTGGGTCTAGAAACGTAATTTTTTTTACACCGTTGTATTTCTTGGGGTACACGAGCAGCGAGCGAAAATCACCCCTTAAGGGGGTGAAAATCGTATAGCCGAAACTATTGAGGCTAGGAACGTAAAACTATGTAGTTCTCTGTATTGTGCGATTCTCCTTCTTTTATTGTAAATGAGCTCTAAGAAATTAGTTTTTGAAATTCAATCTCTATGGGGGTCAAAAATGTATATCCGAAATCATTAGGCCTAGAAACTAGGGATGTGAAAAAATAATCGATTTTTATAATAATCGATTATTAATCGATTTTTTTTGTAATAATCGATTTTTACAATCGATTATCAAAATAATAGAAAATCGATTATTTTTATAATTAAATAGATTTTCCTAAAAAAAGAAGGTAATAACAATACTGCGTGTAGTATTTCATACTATATTAGAAGATGAAGCTCACATTTCCTAAAAAAAATCATCATAATCCTGTTGAGAAAAATCGATTATTTTATAATCGATTATTTATTTTTAATTAATCGATTATTTTATAATCGATTTATTTTGAAGAACAAAAAATCGATTATTTAAAAAATCGATTATTTTCCCTCCAAGTCACATCCCTACTAGAAACGTGAAATTTTGTACAAAGTTCTCTTTCTTGGGGAAAGTGCTCACTAAAAAAGAGTTTTTGTAATTTTACCCCTAAGGAGGTGAAAAGCGTAAAACCGATATCACTGAGTCTAGGAACGATCATTTTAGTACATGATCGGCTTTCTTGGGTTACCCCATTATTTTTTCTTAATGCTCGCTTATTAAGATTACTTTGGATCGACGCAATATGTATTTGGTCCTCTGCCATCGTAGATATATTGCAAAAGTTCTTTTAGCAACATTTTACCATTTTAACATTTTGCCAGACGACATAGCTGGCTAGATGGCATCACCAATTGGTCCAGGTCAATGTAAATCTTTGTCTTAGTAGTATTTTGCGACACCCACAAACAATGAAAGTGTTATAATATTCCTAGCCGCTACCAGACAGTAAGTTAAAATCAAGATATTAATCCAATTTTCTATCTTTAGAAATAAACAAATTTGAAGCGTCTATTTGTTGTCAAAATAATAGGTTTTATTTATGCTCACACAATTATTTGCACGATACCTACGTCTAAAAAACCGGCCAAGTGCGAGTCGGGGTCACGCACGAAGGGTTCCGTACCATTATCTATAAAAAAGGGGAAAATTGGGTTTGTTGTATAGGAGTCCCCTTAAATATTTATTTTATTTTGTTTTTAATATTTATTGTTATAGCGGCAACAGAAATGCATAATTTGTAAAAAATTCAACTGTCTAGCTATTGCGGTCCTTGAGATACAGCTTGGTGACAGACAGATGGACAGACAGACAGCGAAGTTTTAGTAATAGGGTCCCGTTTTTACCCTTTGGGTACGAAACCCTAAAAACGGCTCAATTTTTTTGTCTGTCTATTCGATACGGGTAATCTTCAAAACGGCTGGACCGATACTGATAATACTTTACCACCAGGTCTACCAAGCCTTACATAAGGAATAACTTAGGCTATATTTTATCCAAGGCTATATTTTATCCCGGTGTGGCTGGAGCAACTGTGAGAATTTAGTCGACTTTAAAATTATTTCACTAACGGAAAGCTAATTTTAAGCGTGTAACATATTTAGGTTTTATTCCGTGTGGTGACGGAGTAAGAATACAATTCACCACCTCCTCTCTTACCCATGGGTGTCGTAAGAGATAATTCAGCGATATATTACGCATATGACATCTATGCAAGAGATGGAAAACTCGAAACAAAACCCTATACCAACCTGCATGACCAGCATGGTATAGTAAGGTTAATTTCCCTCCTACTATGGAGGAGGCACGAGCCCAGCAGTGGGACGTATATGAGACGAAATGATGATGAACATATTTAGGCTATTTTTTTATCCCAATATTCCTACGGGTCCGGGCACAATGCGGGTGAAATCACGGACATTTAATGGATATAAAAATTAATTTACGAATGAAAATCTACATTATCAGCGAATAACAAATAAAGGCTATTTTCATCCTGATGTTTGCCCGGAACGAGAACTGCGAGAGAAACCGGTGGATGTTTACCAATTTTTAAAATTCTTTCAACAATAGGAAGCTACGTTATCAGCGAGTAACATAGGCAATTTTTATCTTGGATATTTGTGTGGGATTTGTTAGTACAATTTTTTTTCCACCTATGTAGACTTATAATATCAGCGAGTAACATAGGCAATTTTTATCTCGGCATTCGCATGGGAATGGGGAACCTACGTGGGTGAAACAACGGTCGTTTGATCAATATTATTCTTTTTCACCAATGGAAACCTATCATGGATAATGTTATTATCAGCGACTAAGGATGGCCATATTTATCAACGTGTTTCCACGTGAATTTAAACTACAAGGGTGGAAGTAATATTCAAATATAAAAATTTGTGAAGTTATTTGGACCTTTCTTACTCGATCACGCGTAAACTGTTGACCAGATTTGGATGAAAATTGACACACAGATAGAGTATTTCTTAAATTAAGAAATATCATCATCATCATCATCGCAGCCCACGTACTTCCCACTCTTGGACTCGGGCCTCCTCCATAATGGGAAGGCATTTGACCTACTATACCATGCTGGTCAGATATCTATAGGGTTTCATTTTTCGAGTTTTCCTTCTCTTGCATAGATGTTATGTGTATATATCCCATAGTCGTCTTATACGACATCTACGAGCAAGATAGGGAATGGTGAATTGTATTCTTACTCCGTCACCACAATAACAGAATAGAAAGAAATATGCAAGCCAACTTTTACGCGGGCGAAGCCGCGGGCAAAAGCTAGTATCTCATATATCTGAGATAATATCAATACATCAGTCTTAAGTAACAGTAGTATATAAAAAATTCGAAACAATTTAACAGTTATGCAATTAATGTTATAAAACCTCTATAAAAAAAAAACAAATATTTATTATTACAAAAATATGACCACTTCATAAATTAACGTTGAATACTTACAAAGTAAAGAGCAAAACAATAAATAATCACAATGTGACATTATTTTTTTTATAAACATGCATACCTATTTATCTTTAAAGACAAGGATGAATATAACACATGTGGGTGCGTTTTATCCATTGTGTCATTTAGTTAAATAGCTTTTGGTTTTCGCGTTTTTAATGAGCAAACCGATTACCATCTACTGGGCATAGTTCCAGACTTCGTGCTTGACTGAGAATTTCTTAACGTAAAAAACCAATAACACTTTTGACATGGTTATTACGGTCTCGTAGTAACAGCCAATTTGTCGGGGTAATGGTAATATGTTAATAATTAGCATCAAGATTAACGAACAATTACTTAATTTAAGAAGCATTATTTAATTTATAGGCAAACATGACAACATTACAGATACACATTTTTTTTTCATTTATAGTAAGAGTTGTCGAGTTTATTCTCCATGAGCTACTTCTTACTTTCCCCGGGGAAGTCATAATAACTGTCCCGTGTGAATTGCACTGCAGCACTATCCACTTATAACAGCCTCTGATGTCGCCAATTCATCTACCAAGCGTCAAAGATTACCCTCTCCTCTTTCAGGAGTAGACGTCGTCGGGCTTGTTGCATTTGTTAAAACTATACATACACATTATGCACTGTGTTGTCAAAGATAATGTGTCCAAGATCGATTGAGTTCAAGCAATCGGCGGATCATAAAGCTTAGCCCAAACTTTGTTCTGCATGTTTTGCTCGTCTTCCTCCTAGGTTAGAGGAAAATATGCTATTACCCTATACAACACAAACCATTCTTATAATGACAGATCATTTTTCTAGAGTATATTAAGTTTTTTTTCTAGACTTATCGTTATAAACACAGGCATGATCACGGACTATGTTCCTTGCAAGTAAAATTTTCTTAGCAAATTATTCAATGTTGCACCACCCAGAATTTAAATCGGGGACTATACATATATTAGTACGTTATCAACTTTGGACAATGATGTGGGAATTATCCCCAAATTATTGATGAACATTTAATCTATACCAATAAATAAAATTGGAGTGTCTGTTTGTAATGTAAAAATAATAGGCTTTTTTCATGCTCACACGGTTATTTGCACGACACCTATGCCTAAAATACAGATTAAAAAATTTTTGTCTGTCTGTCTGTCTGTTTGTTCCGGGTAATCTTCAAAACGGCTGGACCGTTTTCAAAAATTCTTTCACCAATGGAAAGCTATAATATCAGGGCGTAAACTAGCATATATTCTATCCCGGTATTCCCACGGGAATGGGAACTACGCGGGTAAAACGACTAAAACCGAAGCGAAGCGAGGGCGGGTTGTTAGTCGTATATATGTATAAACAATAATATTCTAGCGAGTTCGTCTGCCTCACACCTGCCTACCACACGCCACGCCAGTCCCGGCTCACACCTGCACAGCAGATGCGCTTATTTAGCTACGCTATACCCACTTTGAATCGTTTCCTATTTCCTATAACATACGGGCTATGATATTTGCGTATAAGCTACTAGCGATAACTTAGTCTATTTTGAATTTCAAATTAGTCAATAAATGTGCGATGCATTCGTCTTGTAGAATATAATAGTTATTGCAAGCACGTGCAATGCGCACACGTTAAATATGTCCTTGATAGGCGTCAGCCTTATAATAATTCGATTATGGTGCACGTATACATAAATCGGTTGGTTAGCTGTAAGGTCACCCCTCTGAATGTGGCGTGTGCATATGCGAATACCGACATGTTACAGTTCGCTGACCGCTTCGTATCACTTGGCCTCGTTTGTTGCATACAATTGCCAGTTTTCTTAGTTATTTTGGCGATGATTTTAAAAATAGTTTAAGTAGCTGTATATTATATTGACTAGGGTTTAATTTAATGCCCAGGCATGATTCAAATTGTACATAATTTATCCCTTTAAATAATAATTTTCTAGCTGCAAATTATACCCCATTGGATTGGATGCTTGTATAGTACCGTAACACTGCCACAAAGTGAGTAATATACCACCTGACGATATGCTTTAGTATGATTTTTAACTTAAAAATACATATTAAACCAATTATTGTCAGATAATGTTTATAGCAACCGGAACCATCATATGACGAATAAATTACTTATTTTGTTTGCTTCAAAAAGAATCAAAATTCACGGTGCATCACCTTTAATTGCACGAACACTAAAATTATATATTTATTACTGATTTTAATCTTTGCTATCGATACCAAGGCAATTTCACTACTTGGTTAATATTATACACACCTTCTCTCTTATTAATGTTATTCACTCGCTGATTAACGATTTATACTGATTTTCAAAGCGGTTAGACGTTAAACTTATCGAAACCTCACTATGTTTTGTTCTTCAAACAATTTATAGAGAAAGAGGAGGTCCTCTTTATCTATAAATTGTGTGGCAGTGGCAGGTGCCACAGTTCTTATATATTATAGATTAGGCTAAGGTATTAATAAAGAAGTACTGTTTTAAATAATGATATCTGATTTTTACGCGAGTATTACACATTAGGGGAGAGTGTGTATAAAAGAGCCAGTTTTAAAAAGTATAAAAAAATGGATTTTAAACATTCTGTTTCTAAATAAAACTATATTTTTTTAGTAATTACTATAATTATAAATGTCATTAAATTAAAAAACAAAAGATAACAACGTTAATAATTACTTACATGACTACTTAAAAAAAAAAGAGAAATCAGCTCTTTCATGGCATCATGTCAATGAAAGATCCACTGTGTGTTATGAAAGAGCCGATATGTACTTATAAAGAAAAAACAGTTTTTTTATCATTTAAATTCTTATAAACAGTCTTTAAAAAATCACATTCATATTAAACTTATATAATTCTATGGAAATCACAGATTTCAATCAGTCTCAATATTAATTTAACATTAAACTAATCAACAATAACATCCATATAAAATCTTCACACAAAAGATAAAATCAAACTCTTATAAACAATATCAGTTTATGAGAGTTTGGTCTTATGTCTTACATGAATCTAAAAACATTTTTGGTGGAAGAAATTAATCACTCCTTTTTGACCACAAGATTCTTTTGCCCGCCCTCCACATATCTAGCACTGGTATCATTCTCCTGTGCTATTAACATAGTGGTCATTACACACAGCACAATAATTTTTATCTTCTTCTGTTTGCGAAGACATGTTTTTGTAATCTGTAAGATAATAATCATATTAAATTAAAAAATAAGAAACTATTACTAAGTAATATATTGAATGAACCAATTTTCGTGTCATGAAAGAGCCGGCTCTTTCAAAGCACAGACAACCGGCTCTTTCAAAACATTACGTCTTAAAAATTTAACCTCAAATTAAAGTTATTACAATGCAATGCCGGTTTATCTTTACTTGTGCAAAAGAAAGGCAAATATATACATAACAATACGGCATATCCTTTTTGTCAACCTATGCAATACTTATCTTAAAAAAAAATAATATATAAACACAAAAAACTTACTTTTTACCTCCTTAATTTTTGTAATAGTCCTGCGACGCCATTTGTTTTAGTTGAACTGTCAAATGTTTGTG
Source organism: Lymantria dispar (assembly GCA_032191425.1). Classification (NCBI taxonomy): domain Eukaryota; kingdom Metazoa; phylum Arthropoda; class Insecta; order Lepidoptera; family Erebidae; genus Lymantria; species Lymantria dispar. The sequence continues at coordinate 17,914,017 of CM063459.1, forward strand.
GGTGATAGTTATCCAATGTTGTTATATAAAGAGTAAATTGAAACATTGGTAGAATTTCGGTAAGTTATAAAAAATCACATCGGCTCTTTCAAAACCTGGCTCTTTCATACACACTCTACCTTATAAATAAAATTATTTTTACGAATTTTATCGCGTTTGCTACAGCTGTAGTGGATATCTAAAATGACGTGAGACTCTAATATGACGTGAGATACCTTAGTTCCCCCGTAAAAGTTGAAAAGTGTTTTAAACTTTGAGAAATTATAAAATCAAATAAAAATGCGATGCAATAAAACCCATAATAATAATAATTTTATTCATATTGTTTTAAACTTTACGGGTCAAAAATCACAGTGACCATATAACTTGGTGATGGGATTATTTTTTGTTATAAATATGGTCTCTTGTAGAATAAAGTGAGTGATACGCGATCGGAAACAGGCGCCAAAAATCAAATATTCATAAAATGAATTAGGGAGCATATAATCAAGTGTTAATATTGTATGTTATGTTCATATTGTCTAGACGATTTGATCTTAAATAATACAATTTTACGTATTGCAACTAGCAAAACACTGGCCAGATTTATTATATTTATGGTAGTTTTGTTTGTTATGCGTTTAAAGATTTTAGTATCGAACTAGAACCAGAATGTCTTTGACTTATTTATGCATTGCATGCATTACAAGCATTACTAATTAGTGAACGTCTATGTATGGAAACCGATGAATTAAGAGTAAAAGACCACCAATTCAACTGAATCACCTCAGCAGAAAACATCATAGTAAATGGATGGCAACTCGAAATAAAAGCATATGTCATTCCACTTAAACAGTTTTGGTATAGCGGATCAATTGTGACTTTAGCTCAGTTCCTGGTATTACGTGTACTTATGGCGAATAAGATGATTTTGCAAACAGCATTTCATGATTATGAATTAAAAATGTTAAATAGAAACAATCACAACACTCTTGATCAATTCACTTCTTTTAACAGCCTCTCAACGACCAGTATTGGTTATAGGCGTCGTCATTAAAGAGGTATGAATTTCATAGGGGAGGGCTACTTCCTATCCATTTGATACTCCGTCACCCAGATTTTACTATTCTCACCGGAAAGTAAGAGGTAGCGATGTTTTGTATTTTTAACCGTCACCACGCAGGTTTCAATACGAGTAGAGAAAAGTAAATAAATATTCAAAATCAATATATCAAAAAAGAATTACCTGTAATAGGCAATGACCGCAACATTTTTAGACGGAGAGAGTTAATACTATGTAAATTGACACAGGTTTGCCCGCAAGTACAAGGCCATATTTATAAGGCGGGAAATCATATTTTAGTAACAGGGATATGGTCGAGCTCATTAGTCCGACCACCAAACGAAATGACATGCGTGGGACGACCCCTTATTAGATGAACAGACGAAATAGCTACGATAATCAATGGGCATACACGACTCTGATTTTATCTATCTCAAGAGGTTTCGGAGTGAACTGTTACCAAGTATTTATCACAGTTTCTCTAATTAGGTACAAGGCCATGTGTATCCGTAAATATGGAGTAATAACTTGCTTATTGTTGGAATTAATCTTAAAAATCTCTAAATATCTCATAATAATGCATAAATTTATGCAATTTCTACAAGAACGTAAGTTTTGGTTGGTACACGTATTGTACTTTCACTACAAAAAAAAAACCTTTAAATGAGGTATGAACATCCAATTTCTTCTTTAAGGATATTTGATATATAAGGATATTTCTTCTTTAAGGATATTTGTTGTATATTTGTAAAGACGTAAAACGTAATTTTGTATGGCATTCATAGTACTAACTAATGATATCATAGGTTATTCTTGAATTATTCACTAAATGGCGCATATCTTTGTAATGCTACAATCTCTTAAGGCAAGTGTGAATAAGGTTTTCGGTCCTTAGTTTCCTTAGCATAAGACTATAATAACTCTTACCATTATGTCGAAAGTCATCAAGTAGAAGCTATTAAATTACGGTAAGAATCACCTAAAGTGGTGTCATCAGATCAGAGGCAGGCGGCAGACATTAGTCCGCATAGCGCTTCGATTCAAAGTAATTTCCGCCTCGGGCAAAAAATGACCGTTGAATTGCTGTCCGTTACCCATTGGCCGTTGATTATACTTTTAGAAACCATTTCGTTCACTGCTTTGCCTATTTACAATTTTTGTGTAGTTTTAGAATTATTATTTTATTTTTCTTAGGTAAGGGCGGCTCTTGAATTCTTCTCAATGGTTTTTCTTAAAAAGTTAAAACTATTCCTCTTTCTCAAACGCCGCCATAGGCTTTCTTTCAGCATTGAATCACTCGATATGGTAGTAATGTCCGCTATTATGTTGACAACTGTCATAGTCCTATTTATTTTCATGGTCAATAAATATGAATGAGAAAATGATTATGGCAGATAAAATCGAAGTCGTGATATATGAAAAGGCACGTTAACCAATGCGTTCCATTGTCGAGATAGAAAGCATTAAATAGTATCCAAGTCCACAAGAGCTTATGTCTTGAAAGCGTGCCTATTAACGGTGAAAGTACAGTCTCAACAGGAGTTATAAAAGCACTTTTTGGTACATTGAAAGTCTCGCTTTGTTTTGATTCTCGTTTTATTGAAAAGATAAATAACTGGTTTGAAGTCGTATAACGATGTGGTTTAACTTCACGTGGTTACCTACACTTACTATATACTTTTGGCTAACCGTTTAGTAAATTTCCTTGTCTTTTACAAAATGAGTCAATGCAGTTCTTGTCATGTAGGAGTGATTCTTCGTAAACTTCCGTCGTACCCACATTTACCACATTTGGTGAGTTGCGACAACACCGGATGCATTGTAGTCTTTTATCACCACGTGCTTAGTGTGCCGAACAGCCGGTGTCAGCGTCATCCCATGATACACTGAATCACCTCCGCAAAAATTCTTAGAATTGTCGTTATCGTTACATTTATGCCAACTATGCTTGAATAATTCTTCATATGTCTATACGTAATATAATATTAAATCAAAAATTGTAACACTAGACTAAGTTGAGACAAGCGGAAGAATTTTTGTATAAAAATTACACACAGACATGCAAATGAATTTAATTGTTTATGTCACGCAATATATTCGCTGCCACGATCACGTAATACCTTAAATAGAAAATAATTCGAACGCTAATCACTCAATAGTTAGAAGACGAATAGATCTAGCTTGATTAGACACCATTTGTCGGCAATCTGTAATTCTTATGAGTTTAAAAAAGCCCCTCGAAAGTGGAAAAGACCATCAGCTTCATAAGTCATTTTATCGATCATTTCAGCTCATATGCGTCCCCACTGCTGAGTTTGAGCTTCCTTCTGGATAGCAGTGAAATTGACCTACTATACCACGCTGGTCAGGCGGGTTGGTATAGGCCTTTATTTTGAGTTATCCTTCTCTTGCATAGATATAATATGTATGTTATATCCCATAGTCGTCTTATACGACACCTACGGGCAAGATAGGTAGGGGATGCTGAATAGTATTCTTACTCCGTCACTACACGGAAAAGCTTTATAGTACGTATGTATTTCCAAAAATTGAGCTCGCAATATTGAATGCGCTATGAAAAGTTTTTTTTTTAATCCAAGCTGACTTGATGAGGCTTCCGAGTTTCCTCTGTCGAGTGTGTTGAACTGGGTTTTACTGCGCAATATTCGGTTCAATACACCGCAGTTTTCCTTATTTTAAATCTCTTACTATTAAAATAACGGTCAATAGCTTAATTAGTGCCGATTTTTTAAACTCGCGGCAAATCCGCCCGCTGCTATTGTTTCAAGTGGTTTGACAATTTTACATGAACAAAAAATAACCCATTAGTATGTTGCCGCTTGGTAATAGTAGGTTGGCGGGACTGGAATGTCCTTTCGTCGGACTGGGAGAATTCAGGCAGGCGGCGCTCTGCGTCGGGCTTTGACCCCTGTCCGTAATCAGAGCCGATGCTGTCACCGCAGTCCTTGTTTGTCATCATTCTTGTATATTTGTCATCATTCTTGTGTATTTGTAATTTTTTTATGAACGACGCCATTAGGTACATTTTCTTTTGTTTTGCATTGAATCATGATGCCAATATCTAATCAGCAATATTAAAAGTGATAGATATGTGTGTCATCAGCAGGTATTATGCCGTTGTAAGTATGCTCAGTGATAGACTGTCCTAGTTCGCAGGTAACGATAACTTATCTTTGAAGCGATCGATAAAGCACTAATAAGCACTAAAGCGCTTTTAGGTAGTGTAAACATAGTTATTGCAAAACATAAGTCACCGCTTGCTTCATAGACGCAAATATAAATGTCTATTAACATTTATTATTTTTAACGAAGGAACTTTAATAATAGTTTAGGGGCTTGCGTAAGTGTCGGTGCATCGGCCGCGACCACGACCGGTTCCAGTGCGCGTGGTCATAATTTACTACTAATCTTGACCCACAGCTGTCTTAAGTCTCTATCTTTGAGGTCTTTATCCGTAATATCAATAAAATCTTGCTCAAGCGGAAGTGCGTAGGTCCTATACTAAAGTTGTGGGCGGTTAGTTAATTTAATCTACATGATTCTTATTACGACAAATATTTAAAGCGCGTTATCTAATTAATTATATCTCTGAATTGTGTTAGAGACTATAAAAATATTGTAACAAAATATACACTTTCCAATATCAATTTCATATAATAATTAGTTGTGTTAATTCTATGTGGATGTAGGCGATAATTGATATAGAAAGTCACACTGAAGTTTTATTAAAGTGAGTCACTTAATAAGGCTATTTTGATCACGGCCTATAGCAATTAACACCTTCGAAGGATTTTTTTCTATCGAAAAACAATTTGAGTCTAAAAATTATGTATTAGATACACACTATAATAAGCTTTTTTTTTCTTAAACGCACATAGTTGTATCCTTTTTTTGGTAGACATGGTCTGGGCACACGTCGCCCAATCCGCCCGGGGCGACGGATGCGTGGCGTGCGGCCCCATAACCTAATGTATTCCCTCCCCATCGCTATTGGACCGACCATTGGTACCGATTCCTTGACATCCGTGGCCAGCACGGCGGGTTACCCTTTCGTGTATAGTCTCATTCGACGCCACAGTAACAAAGACAGTGTTGCCGGAGCATCGCCCTCACGCGGTTGGCCTCTTTGCGAGTGGCGAACTAATAATCCCCGGCCTCACCCGTAAATAGTTGTATCTTTACAAATATACATTTAAGAGACACAAATTACATCTATATTCTGAATTAATCATTTACATTCTTCCGTATGGCGATGGAGTGAGAATACAATTCAGCTTTGCCTTTTTTTTGCCGTGGGTGTCATAAAATACGACTAAGGGATATGTAATGCAGATAACAATCTATGCAAGAGAAAGAACACACGAGAACCCTATAAGAACACGTCTGATCAGCGTGGTATAAAAGGCCAATATCCTTCCCATTGTGGAGGAGGCGAGCTCAAGAGTGGGCGTTACGTGGGCCGAGATGATAATTGTGAACAATAATCATCAATTCGTACAAAGTATTGTGTTGTGTCGGAATCGTACCTTAGATTCGACGGCATGAGAGAGCATACTTGAGCACGACATCTGTGCATTTTTATAATTACACTTTATTTGTTTCAGTGCTGCGGACAGTGCGGACTCACCGATTCTGGAGGAAGCCGGCGAGAGCGGTTCCGAACAGAAGCCAAAGCCACTTGTCAAATATGGAGAACTTGTAATACTTGGGTAAGCGTGGAATCCTTTTATGTTATGGTTAAAATATACGTGAAGAGTTTCATTGTCTGTTTCTTCAAATCTATAGTAAACTAGCTGACCAACAGACGTAGTACTGTTCAAATCTAAAAATTAGTAAAAGGTATTCTCCTTGAAATTGATCGCAGCGCCACCCATCGGATACAATTATTAATCAAAACCATTCTTATACCCATCGGAACAGCCACAAACAAAATCATCAAAATCGGTCCAGCCGTTTAGGAGGAGTTGAATTACAAACACACGGATAGTAGATTTATATATATAAAGATTTAACCGCTAAACCATTTCTTTGAACTACGGAATAAAATTAAGTAGTCACGGATGTCGAACCATAACTTAATATTTAGGCCATGCCAAGTGCGGTCACGATGATACATCAATTTTACACAGCATTCTGTAAGATGTTGCAAGACTTCATGTAAGGAAAACCAAAGACTTCCAAGAATCCCAATACAATATCAGAATGGAATTCATACGCAGTCGCCTTTCAATTATTTATGTTAGTTTATGGTGTGTTCCGCTCAACACGTTTGCCTCGTTTTGAGATAATGCCAATCTGTTCACGAGTAATTTGTTATTGTGTTCTTTTTGCTATGTTTTTTTTTGGCGAACCCCTGTAAAACGAACCCCTGTACGTATGAATGACTAAGGCTTCTAGCTAATAGTAATTCATAACCGACGGTCATGGACAAAGAAAAGCAACTTCTTAGTCACATCTATACATGTCATCTTCATCATCATTACAGCTCATATATGTCCCACTGCTGGACTTGAACCTCCTTCACAATAGAAGGGAAATTGATCTTTTGTTATTGCAAGCAGTTTCAAACGAGCAAACAGTACACCTGATGGTAAGTGTTGCTGCCGCTCATGGACCTTTACAAGGCCGCTGCCTACCGTGAAGAAAGTGAAGGGAGTGTGAATGCGTGCATTGAGGCTCGGTGATACTAAAAGCACCACCAAAACACCCTCCACACGCAAACACCCTCAAAAAGTTGGGCTTCCGGCTCTCTCGCTCACCGAACGAAGCGCAGTAACAAATTGCTACTACTCAGACGTCGATTTTCTGTGAGAGCGTGGTACTACCCCGGACGGACCGGCTCGCGGCTGTAGACAGATAACTGTCGACAGTGTGGTCCTACCACTAGGACCTTAAAAAGCTGGTCGGACAGAAGTTTTCCATCTCTTGCATAGATGCGTATTATATCCCTTAGTTGTCTTTTACGACATCCACGGGAAAGATAGGGGAGTGGCATATATACAACACAGAATATTGTGTATCGCATTGTTCATTTTCTATAAGGTTTTTAAGGACGAAAACGAGAGTAGTGCTATTTACTGCCTACCGGTTCCGCGTCGATACCGTAATAAATTAAGGTGTGTTTAATTGTTTAGTTCAGTTTATAAGTTCTAAACCTGTTTCATTTTGATGTTTGAAGGCTGTATATGGCGGTCAAAGGCATTTCCAAATATTATTATCGTAGGATTGCACTTCATAATTATGGATGTTTGTTTGTGCATACAAAATGCCCATGGGTATCATGAAGACGGCTAAGGGTTACCATGTGCATAGAACATCTAAGCAAGAAAAGGTAAATTCAAAATAAAATCCTATACCAACTCGCTGCGCGTACTCGTATTTCTCAATTATGTGAGTAAATTAATTTATCATTTACTTTTCTTTCATTTTATTCGGGATGCTTAAAGTAATTGCTGACAGCAAAGATGGCGTAGTGGTATACCGACCTATATAGCCAGTGTCGGGGGTTCGGATCTCACGCAGGACAACACTTGGTGCGATCCACAGATTGAGAATCTGGATGTAATTTGTGTCTGTTAATTATGTTTGAAAATCCCCCGCAATATAAGGATTATTTCCTTAGCGCAGGGTGTTGTCTTTTTTTTAAATAATAAAAATAAAGTTTTTCACAGTATTTAAAAATAATGTAGACTCATCTGTGATAAAAAAATATAAAGATGTTGCCGCCAAACGAAATTCTTGAAATGATCGATTATTATGCAAGGTCAAATATGTATACGCATTCGGGTGAGAGAAAATAAATGTGATCGATAACAGTAATGGTCCGTAGCTGTTGTTGTTGAACGAATTTTATTACTGGTTTACTAATTTAAATTACTTCCTGTTATAAAATGCGTATAGCAGGTTTCCTGTGTGGTAACGGAGTAAGAATACAATTCACCGCCTCCTCTCTTGTCCATGGGTGTCGTAAAAGACGACTAAGGGAGAAAATATACATAAAACATTTATGCAAGAGAAGGAAAACTCAAAATAAAACCCTATACCAACTCGTCTGACTAGCGTGGTAGTATAGTACGTCCATCTCCATCCTCTTGTGGAGTAGGTTCGAGCCCAACAGTGGGAGGAAATAGGACGTATGAGCTGAAATGAGTTAATAATGAAATGAATAGGAGGGTTGTGCTTAACCCTGGCACGTATATTGCCTGAAAAAAAAGTTTTATATATGGGTGGTTCTTCAAAATTTGGTTAACTTGATGTTAGCAGCAATTTTCACATATTTATATCTATTTTATTCATTATTAGAAATTACTAGGAGATATTATAAAGTCCATGCAATTAGGTCACTCATTTTGACTTACGTCACAATATTTTTACTTCCAAAAATCACGTCTTTCTACTCCAAATATCAGTCCCTGGCCATGTAAGATCTCCCACAATTAGCAAGCATTTCATTGGCAGTCTAATTCTATATATAATATTATGATTTAAGTCACTTAAATACGTTTAATATTACATTACTGACCTTTTCATTGTGATTTAATTATTAATGATATTATTTTTTATCAAATTATTTCAAGTCAAAAAGTGTAACCGTTGAAAAATATCAGTCCCTAGCTATTTACGAAATTCAAAAATTCGCGACAACTAAGCTCATGGGTTTTATCAAAACATACTCAAGAGAAAGTATCAGTGTGAACTTAGTTGCAAACACGACAGAAGCCGCGGCCTCCAGTTTATTTTTAGTGCGGTCGTCAACTTTGTTAGGGAAACACGCGCTATGCCAGTCAAACTCTCAGGCCCTAGGTAAGTCTTTTCAAAGACATTTAATTAATAATTGTTGTCATTACTTATTGTTAATTTGAGTTTTGTCTGTCTTGTTATTATGATCACCTGCTGGTTTTGATGTTTACTTTAAATCATAGGTTATGATTGATTTTGCCTTGATTTGTCAGCCCCTAGGCCGTCAGGCCCTTGTCGTAAAAGTGACGTGAAGTGGATATACTGCGTAATGCATGGTTTTAATCATAATAAAATACGTATATTTGCTGTAGAATATGGTGCCTAGAAAGAAAACATTACTTTCCAAAGAGGAAGTCGCAAAAATTGTCTGAAAAGGCCAAATGACGTTTTCTTGGCGACGATTTCTTGAGTGATGGTCCTGTGATCCAATGCCGAAATAAAACCATGTTTTTTATTTTGGGGTGCAGAATCCAGGACTTCCATCCAGTCACTATGAATTACATGTGGAATTTCCACGAGGCTAACAAAGGTGCCCCAGATGGGATCGGAGCGACTTGTAAACGTAGTGCGGCGGACCAACTCATAGCTCAGAAAGGTGACATTACGAACTTATACGACTTTATGGCTGTACTCCGAGGAAGGTGTCCAAATATACAATTTCTGTTATCAAAGATGCTGATATAGAAACAATCAACAAAATCATCAAGGAGCATGTAAAAGACCAGAAAACATTTAAAGGCACTCTGTTAGTGCACCAAGTCTCGAGTATTGTTTCGAATAAATGAGAATGATATCGCTGACGTGTCGTATGAAGATGTTTTACAAAAACTGCCAATGCCTAACCTAATAGTTAAGAGAGGAACATTATTTAACAAATTTAAAGGGCCTATCTATTAACATTTATGAAAAACAGAATATTTAGCGATATGATAGTTTTATGATTAATTAGAGAAAGATTGAACATTATGTTCAAATTATAATTTTGTTACCTTAAAAGCTGATTTTTTTAAATATTGTTAATTGTTTTAAAGTTATTAGTTTGTAAGTACTAAACACAAAGTACAGTTTAATTACTAAAAAAAAATATAGTTAATGAAAGCAATCCTGTGATTGTAACTTTTAAGTTTACTCAGAGTTTAAACATTTTGTTTACTAGGGAGAGAAGTAATAAGTATCATCAATATTAAAAAAAATAGCTTATTAACTCATTATAAAAAAAAAACTGACTTCCTCAATATATTCGATATTTTTGAGACTGAAACTAGGCTACCATACTAAATATAAAAGTGTGAAACAATACTAGGTACTAAGACTGACATAGAAAAATAACTTATTTTGTGACTATTTGTTACAGTAATTAGTAATAATGTGTAAGTCATTTGATTTCTTTATAGTTATTTTGCAATAAAAATGTTATTAAACACACTAACCGTGTTTTTCGTCAGTCCCTATAATGGCTCGTCAGTCCCTAGAATCATAATTTCAAAAAACCCTTAATTTCTCGTTAAATACTTCGTAAAGTGACTGGCCCTTTTAGATGCCATTAAGTAGACATTATTTCTACAATATAAAAATATAATTTTACTGAAAACCTTCCAAAAACACCTTTGTCAAAATTAGGCCAATAGTTAACCAAATTTTAAAGATCCACCCATATATACTCTGACGCGACCGTTACAACCAAAATTTCACATAAAACTACGCATCAACTTCATACTTTCATTATTATCACAGCCCATATATGTCCCACTGCTGGGCTTGAGCCTCCTCCAAAACGGGAGAGAAATTGACCTATTAAACCACACTGGTCAGGTGGATTGGCATAGGGTGTAATTTTGAGTTTGCCTTTGGCATAGATGTTATCTGCATGTTATAAACCCCTCAGTCGTTTTTTAGGTTAGGTGTCGTACCTACGAGGAAGAAAGCGAATAGTGAAATGTATTCTTACTCCATACTCTACACGGAAGCTTACGTCATTAGTTTATTAAAAGTATAAACCAAAATATACACAAAGTTGAATAAAAATCTTTCAAGGAGTTTCTTAAAAATATCTAAAATTTATTCAAATTTACAGCGCAATATTAAAGAAAACAATTACAGAATATAAATAACACCGCATAATATTTAACATTATATAATTTTTAACTTTTACCGTCAAGTACAAATAAATATGTTATACACTATATGATCCAATGAATATTCAAATGATTTAAAAAATAAGTATTTACTTTCAGTTTACACAGAGTGAGCCCAATATTCCTTACATCAGCACATTATGATGAATAACGGTGCATGCTTGCATGAAAATATAACGATTTGTTTCTTCACAACAAAAGACATGTCTATATCTATTTTTTGGCCTGGGTCGCGGTCGGCGCACTCCTCGCACCACTCCGTCCGGGGCGACAGAGGGGCGTAAGCACGGACAGATACAACCCACCCGAACACCACGTCGCCTTCGTCGTTGGACCGACCACCGGAGCAGGGTTACTTGTCATCAGTGGTCGGCCCGACGGAATACCCCCTAGTGGGGTACCCTCCCATCGACCGACGTCAAAGGGGAGGACGTCGGTCTTTCCTCATGCGGTCGGCCTCTTGGCGGGTGACGGACTAATTCCCCAGTCACGTCACGATGACACCTATGCCTAGAATACAATTTAATTATTTTTTTCTCTGTTTGAGGTAATCTTCAAAACGGCTGAACCAATTTTGATAATATTTTATTACAAGATAGCTGTCTATATAAGGAGTAACTTAGGCTATTTAGGCCCGCTATTCCCATGGGAATGGGAACTATGCGGATAAGGCGACTGAAACCGAAGCGAAGCCGGGTTGCTAGTCGTCGTAAGTCGTACGACGTAGTCGTAAATAAAACTACGGATTATTTCTCACAGTGAGACATCTTAGTCCACCCGTGACCATGAACGCTGCAGTACTCGAAACGTCGGGCAATCAAAAATCAAATATAAATGCGATAAAATCTGTAGTTTTATTTACAATGTGTTATACTCGCGTAAACATCAGAAAAAAACACATGTCGTTTTAAACCCTCGAAGTATAAAGAGGCGTCTTATATCTTTAACGTCGATGTCTGTCTGTCTATGGCATTGTAGCTCTCAAACGGATGCACCGATTTGAATGCGTGTTTTTGTTCATTTGAAAGCTAGTTTTCTTGCGGTATTTCTTAGCTATGTTCAGTTAATATCGGTCCAGTAGTGTAAGAGTATTAGCTATTTTCCAAAATGATGTAACAGCATATGATTACTCGATTAAGAGCTTCACGCGTGCCAGTATAATCGTTAAATGACAATTAATTGATAATTCCTGTTGAAGAGAACGTTATAATTTTTAGGGTTCTGTATCCAAAGGGTAAAAACGGGACCTTATTACTAAGACATGATGCTTTTGAAAGAAAGGGAATGAAAATTAACGTAAAGAAGACGAAAGTTATGGTATTTGAAAGGAGAGAATGTATGACGGAGTGCAAGATACGTATAGAAGAGGAAATTTAGAACAAGTACAAGAGTTTGTATATTTGGGATTTACTTTTGCGAGAGATGGTAAACGTGAAAATGATATTGAAAGAAGAGTATGTAAGGGAAATATGGTGAATGGTGCTTTGCGCACCTTTATGGGCAGCCAGAGCCTGTCTAAGAAGGCTCGCCTGGCTGTGTATAGGGGAGTCATTGTACCAACCCTAACGTATGGAAGTGAGAGCTGGGTATGGCAGAAGAAACATGAAAGTAGAATAAATGCTGTGGAAATGAGAGCGCTGAGGAGCATGATTGGTGTAAAACTGAGTGATAAAATTAACCACCCGTGTAATCAGGGAACGTTGAATGTTGATGTAGTGACAAGGATTGAGAAAGGTATGTTAAGTTGGTTTGGACATGTAGAGAGAATGAATGAAAGGAGATTAACAAGAAGAATTTATAAGGCGAATCTGAGCGGAAGTGTTGGAAGGGGAAGACCAAGGCGGACGTTCCACGATCAAATCGGGGACGTTCTTAAGAAAGGCCAGCTTAGAAGTACCCTAAACCGAAGAATATGCATGAAGAGATTAATGAATGTAGAGGAGGCGAGAGTAGGATATCAAGATCGTAGCAAGTGAAGGGAAGTGGTCTCTGACTACCCCTATGCGAAAAAGGTGTGAATATATGTATGTATGTATTACTAAGACTCCGCTGTCTGTCCGTCCGTCTGTCTGTCACCAGGCTATATCTCAATAACCACAATAGCTAGGGAGTTGAAATTTTTACAAATTCTGTATTTCTGTTGCCGTCATAACAACAAATACTAAAAACAAAATAAAATAAATATTTAAGAGGGGCTACCATACAATAAACGCGATTTTTTTTGCCCCTTTTTTGCTCAATGGTACGGGCCCCCTCGTGCGCGAGTCCGACTCGCAATTGGCCGATTTTTTTTTATTAATTTAGTTTTTGTCGGGGGTATCAATCATCAATAAATTTTATTAAGTAGCATATGTTTACGATATTTTTAAGTCGAAGAAATGAATCTCTGCAGTTACTAATGTTTTATCAAAACGCTTAATTATCTTTGTCTAATTGTAATACAGGCAGCATTTAATGTGCAGTTACTATGAACGACATAACGCATTACAGACTTATGACATAGTGCACTAGTCATAAAAAGGAAAACTATAAATAACATTCATACATGCACCAGGCTATGAACGTCTGTAGGGCATAAGTTTCATTATAGGGAGGGATAATGACGTAATGGCCACGCTTTGCAGACGATTATAGTTGATTTTATAACTTTGTCAAAGAATGCTGCACATTCTTGGGATGGACCCTTGGCAGGTTTTTAAGTCTCCCACAACAAAGTAAGCAGATGATAGCATATTGTTTTGTTAACTGGTCACATTACCCACGAGTAATATTTAATGAGATTTTGAGATTTAATGAATATATTTGGGGGAGTCGTAGTTAATATTTAATTAGCTATTTTTAGATTTAATATCTGTCTTTTTTTTATATTATTACTTTATCATAAAAAAATGATGGAAGAGTTTTTTTTTAAATCGCACCCTGCACGAGGGTACTAACTCTCTTGTACGATGTACAAACTATATGTTTGTAAAACAATTTACAAACATATAGTTAACGGAAATAAATCACACTCAAAATCGGGACATCAATTTGTAGACCGTGCAAAGTATTCTTCTATACAAGAATCAAACTCATGTTACTCACACGGTAAGTAGGTATTTTAACCATTATCCATCCATCATATACCTTCGACTCTACAGTCAATAAGATTGTTGTGATAGAGTCGATAAATATTTGCCCAATACACAAACTGTACGCGTATGAGTTAGGACAAAGAGGTCGGCTTGACATTCTATAGTCCATTTTACGAATTAGTGTGGAACTTAAAGGCATTTTTGATTGGTATTCGCTGTTACATTCGGTGCATACGCAAAATATGGAGGTGATAGTGGGTCAACCAAATCAAATGGAAGGGTCCCTTTCGCAATTTTAACTTTATTACTTTATTAATGCTTTATAATTTTATACGTAATTTGTCGAATATAATTGCAAAATTAGAGTGCATATTATTATGGTACCAATGGAGAAACTTAACTAATATTATAAATGTGTTAGTAAATTGTTCTTTTTTTTACGCTTTCACGCCTAAACCACTAAAACTGATTTTGAAATTTCTTTTACTAATGGCAAACTATATTATCGGCGAATAACATAGGCTATAGCGAATCAGCGAATAACATAGGTTATATCCTAATATGAAACAAAACAGGAAATTTAATTGATTTAAAAAAGTCTTTCACTAGTGGAAAGTTACATTATCAGCGAGTAATATTGACTATATTTCTTCCCCGTATTCACAGGGGTATTTACGGGTATTATATAAACATCAGTATTCAAAATCACAATAATGTTTGGGCAGTAAGTTAAAAGTGCCAAATGTATAAAAACTGGTATGGCTGAAATCTTCTTGAAGAGTGCGTTAAGTTAAGAGTTATCAGTTCAGATCGTCACGAATATGATCCATATTTTTTATTTATCGTAAAACGTCTTGGAATTTCTTTGGAATACACTTATAAAAGAGTCATAAAACTCATGGAGAGATGTGATTGTTGATGTGAATGTAATTGTTGACCCAACGGCATCAGATGGAATTAGCCCAAATCAAAGAAAATTCTTAATCGTGTTTTACCTTTAAGCAATGTAAGTGACGGAGTAAGAATACAATTCACCACTCCTTCTCTTAACCGTGCGTCTCGTAAAAGACGACTAAGGGGGTGTAATACGCATTTGACATCTATGCACGAGAAGGAAAACTGGAAACAACCCTATGCTACCTGTCTGACCAGCATGGTATAGTAAGGTCTATTTCCCTCCTATTATGGAGGAGGCTCGAGCCCAGCAGTGGGACGTATTTGAGCCGAAATGATGATGAATGAATGTAGTAAGGGTTGGTAGTATTAGTTGCCGACCACACACAGCTTAGAATCAACAAATTGTCTCTCTTGTAATAAATAATAATATGTAAGTACTGACGCAATTGCTACTATTTTTACACAATGATAGTTTCATATCTTAATTGCCTGCGCCGATCGATCGATCGACGAGGTTAACAGCACTGTACTCGCCACTCGGTCATCTTTCAGTGCCCTTATATGAATTAGCTCTATTTTATTACTTTATCGAACTGTTACTTGAAGTTACCGACTGATTTCTGCAATGTCTTATTGCAGACTTCTTGTGTCAATTGACAATGGCTTCGTTGTGTGTGTATTCTTTTTATTCTTACCTGTCTGAATTGCACTGTTAATAAATTGCACACGTCTGCTGTTATGATGTCGGACGATCAACGAATTGCCGACTATAGACCGCCATAAAAAGCCAAATCATCGTAGGGATGTAAAAAAATAATCGATTTTGATAAAAATCGATTATTTTTTCACATCCCTGAATTTTTGGGATAATCGATTTTTACAATCGATTATCAAAATAATAAAAATCGATTATTAATCGATTTTGTATTATTCGAAATTCGATCGAAATTAATCGATTATTTCACTGCCAGATTTCCTAAAAAAAAAGTCATGACGATACTGCGTGCAGTGTTTCATACTATATTAGAAACTAAAGCTCACATTTCCTAAAAAAAAAAAAGTCATCATAATCCTATTGGGAGAAAAAATCGATTATTTTATAATCGATTATTTATTTTTAATTAATCGATTATTTTATAATCGATTTATTTTAAAGAACAAAAAATCGATTATTTAAAAAATCGATTATTTTTCCCTCCAAGTCACATCTCTAAATTATCGTCACCCTGTTTTTATTCCAATTACTTCCATAGTACATATTATTACAAAAGTTATTGACTGGCCCATTGCCTGTTGACCAGACGCCATCAGATGGAGTCGACCCTGGTTTATGTTAAGCTTTTAGTTGTCATTTACGATAACAATTTAAGGGTTGGTAGTATTCGTCGCAACCGCTACCATACAGCACAAAATAGTATTCATATTAATTACACCGGCACATAAAAAAAAAAGTGGAATGTACTTTGTACCTACCGACATGTTTTTCGACCCGCTGAATCTGAATTTCAAGTCCGTTTGGCCCGGTCACGCTCCAGTTTTGAGTAAAATGCAAAAAACCTCAAAAAATGCCCAAAAATTGCAAAGAACAGGGAAAACGATTCCATCAAGACATAAGTGAAATGGAGACTAGATATCAAGGAAACTGATGGAACGGATACTTAAAAGGGATACACTAAGAGATAATAACAAACTGAAGAAAAATCCACTGCGTAGATCGTTTGAGAACAAAAGAGTTCGATACCAACGAAGAACAGTTTGAAATTCGAGAAAATCGTTCTCTTTATACTAGTTATACGTAATTTTTTATAGATATTACAATTTTTTATGTTTTCAATTTCTTGACTTGTATTTTATGCGTAAAAAATTATTTTTTTTTTTTTTCATTTTTTTTTTCATATTTTTAATTGCAATTTGCCCGATTTTTTTGGTTTTTTGAGATTTTTTAAATTTTAAAACGTTAACGGGGCAAGAAAACTTCAGATGTAAACTCAGCGGAATAAAATACATGACAATCATACTCGACCTGAGTCAAAAAAATTTATTTCGAAAACCTCTATTTTTCATGATTTATTGCCATTTTTTTTGGGTTTTTCGTTTTTTTTTGCAAATTTAGACGGTTCACGGCCCTAATTAACTTTTAGATTTAGATTAGTTATTTGATATACACAAAAATCATACGTGATCCGGGTCCACAAAAAATTTTTCATTGCTGTGACTGCAATTTTTGGCCTTTTTTTGAGGTTTTTTGCATTTTACTCAAAACTGGAGGGTGATCGGGCCAAACGGACTTGAAATTCAGATTCAGCGGGTCGAAAAACATGTCGGTAGGTAGGTCCGGTCCAAAGTACATTCCACTTTTTTTTTGTGTGCCGGTGTTATTATTCGGATAACACAAATATTAGTTATGAACAAAATTATATTTATTACTAGCAACCCGCCCTCGCTTCGCTTCGGTTTTAGTCGTTTTACCCGCGTAGTTCCTGTTCCCGTGGGAATACCGGGATAAAATATAGCCTAGTTTACTCCCTGATATTATAGCTTTCCATTGGTGAAAGAATTTTTGAAATCGGTCCAGCCGTTTTGAAGATTACCAGGAACAAACAGACAGACAGACAGACAATTTTTTAATCTGTATTTTAGGCATAGGTGTTGTGCAAATAACCGTGTGAGCATGAAAAAAGCCTATTATTTTGACATTACAAACAGACACTCCAATTTTATTTATTGGTATAGATATGTTTTTAAGGAACTTTTACGTATAACGCATGTCAGCCTCATCGTTGTATTCTAAACTTTTATTTACATAATTTTAATATAACATATGAGCCATAAATTTAAACAATATTGCCGCGTTGTCGCTATTTGATTTAATTAGAAAACATTTACTGGGAACAGGAATTCAAACTGTATTACTCTGTACAGAAGTTTGTGTTGTATGAAAACTGCGGCAACAGTAGAATGCCAAGTTGATGCGACTATTTACATCAAATCAATAGATTCATATCGGTCACTGAACTACTTCTAATCGTAAAGTATTGATAGTACCTAGTATAGATCATATCATTTTTTTTAATGTATTTTTGATCTGTCACACTACGTCCAGCTACTCGGCGCAACTTACGGGCGGCGTGAGACCTGTATTTTCCAACTCCGTCCATTTAATAGGTCTTCGAAACCGATTTCGATAGTCGGTTTGGTGAGTAACACTTCTCTCGTTACATCCGTTTGTCGACGTCACGACAACAAAGCGCCAGGACATAGCTCTCACGCGTATCATTATCCTCCAGCCCTTATCTCGATATAAAGGCGTTAGTATAGTACAGGCACAGGTGTAAAGAGAGTATAGTATAAGAAAACTATTTTGCTGATAATACAAACATATACTCTGTAAGGATTTTGTATATATTTTACTATCGGTCAACTGCTTGACATCAACCATACTATATTACTAGAAATGTCCACTAATATTATTGTTATTATGAAAATATAAAACCCAAATCATAATTGTGAATAGAGTCTCCTCTTCCAGTGAGGGACTCTGTATGCCTTCCTACTTTTAACTAACCAGATTTTATTGAAAATGTTACTTTAATTATTTTCTTACAAGGAGACCCTCAGACGTGTGGGTCGGGGATTTCCATGATTTTTGGTGGGGTGGTAGAGGGGCCCGAGGGTATCACAACTACCAGATATTAGGGTCAACTGGGCCCTCGTTAAAAAGATATTAAGGGTCAAAATTGGATGGAGTCAAAGGGACAAAGGGGAATTTATGTAGTAGGGAAATTCTCACTCGAATCGCAAGTTGGCGATAGCCTCGTGTTAACGTGCTCGCCTTCGGACTCTATGGTCTTGGGTTCGATACCTGACAACTTTTTTTTTAAATGATCACAATATTGTGTAAAATTTGTTTTTTTTTTCATAATTTTGCGCAGAATTATAAATTAATTTGGTTTTTTTCACGATTTCCTCCCTTTCTCGCTCTCTGCCATGTATCTTCAATATGAAAATTGAGGCGTTAGGGAACGAAAATAAATAATTATAAAATTGTGAAAAAATCTGTATTTATATTTATCGTATAAATGTATATTTTTCATACATTCGTATCATCCTTACAAATTTTTGCATGGAATTCCTCGTAAAAGCACACAAAACACAGACGTTGTCTGCACCGGCTACATTTTATCAACATTTTGTTTCCACATTCGCATTGTGACTGTAGATGATCACCCGGGAAACATACATGCTGCGGGCGTCCCCTCCGTGAAAGAGCGAAAGAAAACGAGGTCGTGAAAAAAAGGAAAATAATTTATAAATAATAATAATTTTAATTTGCGTAAAATTATGAAAAAAAGAACAAATTTTACAAAATATTGTGATAATTAAAAAAAAAGTTGTTCGGTCACGATCGATTGGCAATTTGAGTGAGAATTTCTGTACTACATATATTACCCATCCAACTTTTGACCCTTAATATCTTTTTAACGAAAGCCCAGTTGAACCTTTTTTTTTTTTTTTTTGGGGTGGGCTGCGGTCGGCGCGCCTCCGCACCACTCCGTCCGGGGCGACAGAGGGGCTTAAGCACGCAACACCCGCAACCCACCCTCCCATCGACCGACGTCCCCCCCTCGGGGAGGACGTCGGTCTTTCCTCACGCGGTCGGCCTCTCGGTGGGTGACGGACTAATCCCCGGTCTCGTCACCCGCGGCCGCGGCTAGGGCGGCATGGCGCGCAGGTAATCCCGCCTGCGCCGCCCCAGTCGCCGGCGGCGGGCCGCATCATCGAGGCTGTGCTCCTCGCGCTCGCGACCCGCCGCCTCCTTCTGCGAGATAACTGCCTCGCAGAAGGATGCGACCGCGTCCCAATTCCTGATGCTGCCGAGCATCGCCCTAGCGATGGTCGGCAGCGTCAGGTCTGCACCGATGATTGCGACGAGTTTACGACGCGGCTCTGCCCAAGCGGCACAGACCTCGAGCGTATGCTGCGCCGTGTCTTCGTCGCAATCGCAGTGGTGGCAGGACGGAGTTCTCTCCCTCCTAGCGACCTTGTACAGGTACTTGCCGAAGCATCCATGCCCCGTCAAGACCTGTACGAGTCGGAAGGAGAGCACCCCGTGCCGCCTTTCCAACCACTGCATCAGCACCGGCCGGAAGGCCTCCACGGTCCAAACACCGTATCGAGGCCTCTCCAGCCGGTCTGCCCAACGGGCGATGACGTCTCGGCGGGCGTCGACGCGCCAGGCGGTGAGCTCCCTCAGGGAAACAACAACACAACACGTCTGAGGGTCTCTCCTTCTTAGTATAATAAAAGGCTTAATTCATTTTATTTTCAACTAATTGTTATTTTAATCAATAGCAGATTCATATTTTTTTTTGTATGGAGACATGTTCGAGAAGAGCAGTACTAAGCAGAAAGTAAATACAAACATATATTCATAATTTTGAACAAAACCTGGGGGGTAATTATATAGACGTTGTTATTAAAAATATTTTCAGTTAATCATCTATTAAAAGTTATAACTTGTAAGAGCAACGAATGTGACATGAAAAATGAACATTTTAAAGGTTTTGCCTGTCGCCAAGTCTGTTGTATATTGTACAAATAATTAAAACTTTTTGAAGAGTTCTCTGTTCTGTATCTATTTTCTTACACGGATAAAAGCGGCAATAGCTCCAAATACGGTTTAATACTTCACATGTTTCTATGATGTTAAATTTAAAATAGGTTAGAGAAAATTGGTACATGCAACGATATGGTGGCGATACAAAAGACAATGTATTGCAATTCACAAAGTATTTAAATAAAAGTGTTACAATTTGATGAAAAGCAAAGTTACATTTACTATCGAAATATTGCAAGGGTGATCTATGGAGTGTATATTCATCAACGTATGAGATCAATTATATGTCCTACTGCTAGACTTGAGCCTCATCTATAATAGGAGGGTTATAGAAGAGTATAGGATTTACTTCGAGTTTTTACGTAGATATTATATGCATATAATCACGTAGTCGTCTCTTGACGACACCCACGGGCAAGATAGGGGGTATTGAACTGAATTTTTCTCCGTTACAACACGGAGAAAAATTTAGTTGTTAATTTAGTTATTTTGGAAAAGTAATTAGGCGTTAATAATATACGTTATAATAAGGTATAAGAGAGAATATTCAGTGAGAAATGACGCGTCATACAACTAACGCTAGAATTGAAAGCGTACTCAGTTTTTCAAGCGTTATTTAGACTTTAATAACATATAACAAAAACAAATGAAGGTAAATTATTTTTCTCAAAAGTGATTGCGTATTAAAAACGTTCAAAGAAAACGCGAGATAGTTGGGGGCCCAATTGTTTGAGATCGGCAGCGACGTGAAGAGCCTGGTGTTAGAGAGCTCCATAAGCGGCAAATACCACTCACCATCAAGTGGGCTGTTTGTTCGTCTGCTTCTAAAGGCAATTATAGAAATAGCCCATGAACCCAAACAAATTATAAACGCTTCCCTTATAAATGATCAAGGATTAAAACATAGAAGAAACATAATACATTGTAAACAATTAGTTTTTTAAAACGCGATTTTAGACATTGATTACTTTCGACGATAACTTACAACGAATACAATAAATTGTTAACGCACTTAGTTTTTCTCAAAAGTGGTTAGGCATTTATGTGAAAGCGAAAGTAAGAATTCGCGGCTCGAATTTAATGCAATGATTTTTTTTTAAAAGAAATTGCAGCGATTGCATCAAGAAAATAAAATTAATTTTATTTGATCTCATTAGTTTTATCATAAGAGAAACACGCTAATTAACGGTCTAATTGGGACCTTTACATGACATTTATTAATTAGAACTTAATTACAGCTACACTATAACAGTATTGTAGTTACGATAACAAACTCGTCTATACCTTGTTTTTGTAATCAATTAACTATCTGATTAATGTTCTACGGTGGAATTGACATACCACGAGAGTTAGGTGAATTGGCAAGATTTCCATGTCCTGCATAGACGGTATCTGCATATTATATCTCTTGGTCATATTTTACGACATCCACTGGCAAGATAGGGAGTAGTGACTTGTATTTTTAACCCGTCACCACCAAATATGTGTATATGTATTTATTTAATTAATTTTCACAGTTTTTAAGCATTTTCATAGGCCGTTTGACAGATTGTGTCGAATTACACTTGCTAAGTAACCTTGCGCAACTCCGCTTGCAACTCTCTTTTTCTGTCCAGAATATAGACAAAGGAGTTATGCTCAATATAATTTCTGAAAAAGTGTAATGTTAAAGATAAGAAAACGTATTTCCTCATATAAATAAGATTATCTACCACTAAAATCTTAATTCTACCCAATAATAATGTTCAGTTTTATTTAAAATTGTTTAATTTAATGCATGCATCAAATAATTAATAACGGATTTAATCAACACAATATAAACGCAGGCAAATAATCATTTTAAGTTATGAGCATAACTTTAACATTAAATTATTGTTTCCCCGAATGGAATGTTATATTAGATAGATAACGACAATGAAATAAGAAGAAAGTAATTGTCATATTTCTTACTGCTTTCAAAACAGGTCTCAAATTCGGCATACTCACCTTCTATTTTATTTTAATTTTTGCTGGACCTTGGACTCTCCAAAAATTGTCAAAATATGAAATGTTATAATGATTGACAAAAAACCTTAAAGGTTTTGCACTCCAAAACCAGATCCATAAATCTTTGAAATTGAGCTTTTCGTCATCCCAACTCAATACACGTGCCACTGCTGGTTCGAGCCCCTACAAAGTGGTAGGGAAATTGATCCACTATACCACATTGGTCAGAAGAGTTGATATAGGGTTTTATTTCCAGTTTTCTGTTTCTCAAATAGGTGTTATATGCATATTATACCCCGTGGATGTTTTTACGGCACCCACACACAAGATAGGTGTTGTGTGAATTTTGTTGTGCTTTTATTTTTATGGCATTTATTAATACGTACTTAAGAAACATTTGTGGGGATATAAATGTACAGGTAACGAAGTGATCTAGGTACTGGCCCTTAGTACTGAGTGTCGTGGATTCGATCCCCACCCAGTACACTTATTTGTGCTATTCACAAATGATGTACTTTGTGTCCCTGAATTGTATATTCGTGGAGTTCCTCGCCACGTAAAGATTTATGCCTTAATGTGGAGTGTAGTTAAACAAAAATAATAGCACAGTCTTACGTAATGTCTTAATTTTATGCTAATAAATTGCTACTCAGAGTTATTAGTACATTTTATTTATTAATTTACGTTATGTTAAAATAAAAATCGTGAAGAAAGTTGCTACTTTAAGAGATTTTGCAATTTTTCTGCACCCTTGATTGTGTTAGCGAGCACCTGTATTATAAAACCGTACCTCTTGCCGAATATTTGAGAAAAAGAACAAGGGATGTTCACTGAATCAATTTGAACCCTTTCTCTAACAATAATTATATGTATTTGGAGCGAACGCAGTCGTCATTATAACGAGCAATTGGTGTAGGTAGGATTTTGTATTACAGAAGATATGTGGAGTCTAAATGCGGCCATGGCATGAATTGTGATATCGAGTTCAAGACTTATTGACCGCAAAACTTAGTTTCTCGTTGCCTAGAGGTCACGAAAATGCTTCATTCAGTTCATCTGCTTTAATCGAATTTTGATGTAAATTTATTGTATAGATTTTTTTGCTATAATAACTAGCTAAGAATGGTGTGTGGTGGCGTCTACGAATACTATTAACAGTACTAAACCTTAGATTGTTTTTGGGGGTCGTTAAAGACGACTAAGCGTTTCACTCTGGGCCATCTCCATCAGATGGGACGGGCAGAGGCCGTTGGAAGAAGAGAAGAAGGAAACTTTTGCAATATTTACGATGGAAGAAGCGTACATACATATACCTACATATTGCGTTGAACCTAAGTAATTTGATAAAAGCAGGCCGATGATAATCATAACTAACCAAGAACGCAATATGTCGCAATCATTGCTGTGTCATATTCTGCCTTATGCTGAGTAATGGCTGCTCTAGTAGCTTCTGAAAGGGTGTTTTTTTAATGACTAGTTAAACCAGCAACTTTTATATTATGTTTCATAATAATTATATTTAGGTTTACTTATGTATTACGATGAGACCGGACCTGACCTTTTTGTGATTACGGACAAACCTATTAGCAGCATGATTGACTGCACAGATGGCGTCGTGGTTTAGATACAGACCTGCCCTGCCAGGTGCCTGCGTTCGATTCGCGCGCAGAACAATACTTGGTGCGATCAACTAATTTTTGTCCCGAGTCTAATATAAAATATGCTTCTAGAAATATCTATGTGCGTAGTTTTTAAAGATTGGTTGGGTTTTGTGTGAACATGGCGCCAGAATTTCCGTTATTATAGCAGTGAACCAAAATTACGAGATGTTTAACTGCTGGCATATGGGTTTACAGTTTTACAACTGATGCTACGCTTTATTTGTTTGTATCGCATAAAGATGCGATTAACTGCGGAAGTAAGTGTGGCTTAGACGTGCGCCGATGCCAAAATAGCTTCCTTGTTATGTTTAAATCATAACACATTGTAATCGTGCGCGCCTTATTCAATATGTTTTAACGATTTTGAAATGTAACACTTATATTGTAGTATTTTATGCGTTTATGTTAATTAAAAATGAACGTACAGTATAGTAGTACTTTTCCGCGAGGCAGTCGTAACATCCAACTGCGTTTTCCAAACCACCTGCTAAATGTGGCGATAATGGTATCATCACCCTTGGGGAGGCCTATTAAGGAATATATCCTTGTGTCGCGGGCAATTATGAATATACAGTTTTACGGATTCATATAACACCCATATTCGGCACCATGATGTATGGATAGAACTGTCCTGCGTGGGATCGAACCCGCGAATATAGGTATTAGAGGTTGATACTATGCCATTACACCATCTGTCCAGACAATATTATGCCTACTCTTAAGAAAAACCATTAAAATAGGTCAAATTATGTAGAGAACACAATCTGGCTTTTCTAATTTAGGATATTAGCATCACAACTACTGGCAACGATTATTATTATTAGACTTGACCTTGTTCAAAAAGATCTATCATCATCTCAGCACATTTACGTCCCACTGTTAGGCTTGAGCCTCCTCCGTTGTGGAAGGGAAATTGACCTACTTATACCACGCTGGTACGAAACGTGTTGGCATAGAGTTTTGTTTCGAGTTTTTCTTCTCTTGCATTGATGTTATATGCATTTTATGCGTTTTTACGACACCCACGGGCAAGAGGGGGTGGTGAATTATATTCTTACTCCGTCCCCACATGAAAGACTTTACAGTTACAGGAATTAAATCTTTGATTAATATTTTTTTTAAAGTATTGTGATATATTCTCCGTAATTTCTATTTCAATAAAAAATGTATTTTAAAAGCATACTTACTTTTCGTATTCTGAGTAGAACTCAATTAATAATTTACTTTTTCATCTTAACAGATGATTTATTGGTCAGTTTGATGAAATATTTTTGAACATTGACCCTGATCTTAATGACTTTCACGGTTTCTACTTAATTTCGCATTGCTTCGCTCGAGAACTCTCCAGTTCTAATTGTTTCATGAATTTCATGGCAACTCTATAACCTACTTGTTTTCCTTTAAAGTTTAAGTCAATTTGGATGTTTTGATACATTCTTATTTATTTTAGCAGTAGGTAATATTGAGTAATTGTCGGGTAGTTTTACAAAAAACAAACAAATATATTGAAAACGTGTTGTGTGTCTTTGTATTTTCAAATAGAAATGTCGATAAGACTGTATTATAGATATTAACGTTTCTTTAGTTACAAAACGCTTATGTAGCGTTGTGTAATTTGCGTACATTAAATACTCATTTCGCGTTTTAGTACACTAATGGTTTCAGCGATTGATTCATGTAGTTTTTACGCAATAGACATCCTCCATACCTCTTATATTAAATGTACTACCGCATTTTTTGTGTAAAACTATTAGCCGCAGATAGTTTTAACAGCTTAACCTGGACCGTTGGCTTGTGAGCTTTAAACGACATCACCAAAGGCCTTCTGGGAGGACAGACCCCCGAAGGGAATCTTTTAACAAGTCACTGATTTGATTACGAATCAAATTCTATGTATATATACATATACATACAAACAACTAGTGTTGCCCAAAAAAGTCTTGGTCTTGCGGTCTTGGTCTTGGTCTTGCGAGAAATGCGAGACCGAGACCAAGACCAAGACCGCTTAATTTTTGCAAGACCAAGACCAAGACTGGCTCTGCAAGACTTGAGCAAGACCAAGACTGAGCCTGCAAGAGTCTCGCGGTCTTGCATTTAATTCAAATCACCATTCCAGCTTATATACGGTGAAGCTCGTGTCTTCTTCATAATAGGAGGGAAATCGGCCGTGGCCGGAGAGGAATCGCCACGGTGATCGGCCGTGTTGTTACAGGGTTTCATGTCAAGTTTTCCTTCTCTTGCACCGAAATATTATAGCCCTTAGTCCTGAGTTCGCACTCGCGGGTAAAATAGGAGGGTGATGAATTGTATTCTTACTCCGTCACTACACGGCAAGTCAAATCAGTCTTGAGATATCCATCTATTGGCCAATCGATTTCCAATGTTGGTGTTGGCTTTTCAGAATTACTCTTCGGAAAGGCTTAAGGACAAAATACCGTAATCACGAGAGTGCTCTTGCCCATTATACATATTTATATATCCGTTTATTCATTAGCCCAACGACGTTCACTGTTGGACATAGAAATATGCCTACAATTAATCTACATAAATGTCCGCGTGTAGGGACAGAGTACGAATACAATTCACCACTCTCTTATCCGTGGATGTCGTATCAAATCAGACCGAGGCAATGGTGTTAGGAAGCCATTATTTTTTTTTATGGGTGGGCTATGATAAGCACACGCGCGTTCCATTCCGTCCGGGGCGATGAAAGGACGGCGCGCGGGCCCATAACCCACCCGTACCCACGTCGCCTCGTTGTTGGGCCGACCACCAGAGCAGGGTGACTTGTTGTCAGTGGTCAAATAACTCCGTCGCTTGCCAATCAAATTGAAAAAATATTTTTTGTTGGAAAGGGGGAATGTTAAATGACATAAAATTTATTGTATCAACTGCTCTGTGTGGTGACGTCTTAAGAAAACAGGGTCGAAATTCCTTCCTTTGTCATAGAAGTAGTAACTCTGTCTAATGTAACACCAGGGGAATAGGAGAGTAATTTTCCCCAGTGGTAAGGGTTACATTCAATAGTGGACTATAGGCTTGCAGATGGATAGATAGGATATGATGATATTTGATTAATTTAGTTGGATTTTTTATTGCCATGATAAATGACTGTTACGTTATTCCAACTGCAAGACTTGCAAGACCTTGCGAGACTCTTGCTGCAATACCAAGACCAAGACCAAGACTCGAGTGTGCAATACCAAGACCAAGACAAGACCAGGTGTGCTGTTGCAAGACCAAGACCAAGACTGGTCCAAGTCTCGTCTTGGTCTTGCATTTGGGCAACACTACAAACAACATACAAACACTTTTCAAGTTGAAATTTCATCTCAGGCAAAAAGTGTTGCAGTATTTTCAATAATATCTACTTTCGTAGTAGGCTGGAACTACCAAATATACAGCAATATGTTCAACTCCCCATTTAAATTGTGAAATGTGTTCTTATGCATTTATGTCGGCCACCTTAGGTATCAATTCTTGAGACTTGTGTACACATTTTCCGATAAATGGCGCACGTATCTCATAAAGACGAATATGAGTGAGAAATTGGTTGCCCTACGACGAGCCACGCTGGTCCAGTTGATAGGACGACGGGAACAAATTCCTAATAGGCGTGGATTCGAGGCTCACATGTGGCGTTCAATTTGAGCTCGTAAATAAGTTTTTATAAGATACTAGCAACCCGCCCGCGCTTCGCTTCGGCTTCAGTCGCCTTACCCGCGGCTTAGTTCCCGTTCCCGTGGGAATATCGGGATAAAATATAGCCTATGTTACTTCCTGATATTATAGCTTTCCATCTGTAAAAGAATTTTTGAAATCGGTTCGGTGGTTTAAGCGTGAAAGCGTAACAAACAAACAAACATCCTTACTTTCGCATTTATAATATTAGTAAGGACTAGCTGACCCGAAAGATATTGTTTTGTTTAAATCTAAAAAAATTTAAAAGGAATTCGCCTTGAAATCGATCGCAGTGCCACTTACCAGGTTCAATTATTAATCTAAACCATTCTCAAGTCTACTGAAACACAAAAACATTCATCAAAATCGGTCCAACCGTTTAAGAGGAGTTCAGTCACACACATATGGACAGAAGAATTATATATAGTACATAAAGATTGAAATTTTTTATTCTATTGAAATTTAAAATTGGGACGTTACAGTATAATGTCATCGTGAAATCGTTTCGGCACTAAATCGACGAAAGATTTTATCAGTGCCATGACTAATTGTAATTATGAAATATGCAGCACGTCTAAATCACTGATTTGGAAAGTTGTAACAAGATTACTGGTACCGTCTACATTATTTCTACGATGATTGTTTGGGCATAAACATAAATTCAGGCCAAAGAATATCGCCTTTACGGTAATTTATAATTATGAAAGGCGGTACGTACTCAAGGCTATTAAAATGTAAATTTATTATGTTTGTTATTAATTTATTCGTTTTTATCCCGATTATTATGTTCTTCACGGGTATATTAGTTATCTACTTAATACTAAGGTTTTCTATACATGTATAATTCCAAAAGACTGATAATCGCTTGATTGCATGGATGGCGTAGCGGTTAAGATACCAATCTATCGTGCCATGTGTTTTTTTTTTTTTTATTTTTTTTTTTTTTTTTTTATTTTTTTTTATTTTTTTTATGGGTGGGCTATGGTATGCGCACGCGTGGTCCAATCCATCCGGGGCGATGAAAGGGCGGCGCGCGGGCCCGTAACCCACCCGTACCCACGTCACCTCGTTGTTGGGCCGACCACCGGAGCAGATGTGACTTGTCGTCAGTGGTCGGCCCGACGGAATACCCTTTCGGGTAACGTCACCTCTCGACGTCCTGGGACGTCGGTCGCCGTCGCGCGGTCAGCCTCTCTGCGGGTGACGGACAATTCCCCGGTCCGATCACCCGCGGCCTCGGCTAGGGCGGCATTAGGCGCAGATACTCGCGCCTACGCCGCCCGAGTCGTCGGCGGCGGAACGTGTCGCCGAATAGGAGCTCTACTCGCACACGATCCGCCGCCTCCTTCCGTGAGATTACGGCCTCACAGAAGGCGGCGACCGCGTCCCAGTTCCTGACGCTGTCGAGCATCTCCCTGGCGATGGTTGGCAGCGTCAGGTCGGCACCGATAATCGCGACGAGTTCACGGCGCTCCCCCTCCCACGCAACACACACCTCGAGCGTGTGCTGCGCCGTGTCCTCGTCGCAATTGCAGTGGTGGCAGGACGGTGTGCTCTCCCTCCTGACAATCTTGTGCAGGTACTTCGCGAAGCAACCGTGCCCCGTAAGCACCTGCACCAGTCGGAAAGAAAGCACCCCGTGCGTCCGCTCCAACCACTCCATCAGCACCGGCCGGAAGGCCTCGACGGTCCTGACACCGTACCGAGGACTCTCCAGCCGGACTGCCCAACGGGCAATTACTTCCCGGCGGGCGTCGACCCGCCAGGCGGTGACCTCTTTGATGGAGACCATACCGCCGCGGGCGCGCGTCTCCGATGCCCGCCGATAAATGTCGGCGAGCATCTTCGCCTCCAGGTCCCACGGGGGGGTTCCGGCCAGGAGGCACGCTGCCTCCGTCGCCACCGTGCGGTAACCACGTATGGCCCTGATGGCCATGACCCTCTGTGGTCGCCTCAAGAGGGTCCTCAGCCGGACGGTCAGGGACCCCGCCCACACCGGTGCGCCGTACAGGGCCATCGACCGGATCACCCCCACGTACAGCTGTCGGCACGTAGCGCTGGGTCCGCCCACGTTCGGCATCAGCCGCGAAAGGGCGGACGCCGCGCCGACAAGCCGGGGAACAAGTCGATGGAGATGCTCCCGGAACCAAAAATGCCCGTCGAGCACCAGGCCCAAGTACTTCATGTGGGCCTGGATGCTGATGGTAACCGACTTCACGGTGATCGAAGCGCCGGCGGGTGGCCCGGCGGTACGGAGGCCATGGAACAAAAGGGCCTCCGTCTTTTCCAGGGCCACCCTCAACCCCAACGCTTCGATCCGCCTGACTATCTCCTCGGTGCCGAGAGTTGCCAGGCGTGCCGCCTCCTCTAGCGTCCCACCCCGGGCTGTGACGAGTGTATCGTCGGCGTAGCAAATTACGCCCAGCCCGGGTGGGAGGCTTCCTCTCAACGCCCAGTCGTAGCCGATGTTCCACAGCGTCGGACCCAGAACCGACCCCTGTGGGACACCGCACGTCATGGGCGTTCGCACAACGTCCCCTACTCGGTTAACGTAGAGGACGCTGCGCCCCTCCAAGTAGTCCGCCACCAGCTGCCTGAGGTACACAGGCACCCCGTGATACCTCAGCCCCTCCCTGATGCAGCTGAATGGCAGACTGTTGAAGGCGTTGGCGATGTCCAGGGACACCGCCAACAGGACTCCTCCGCCGGTGACGGCAATCGTGCCATGTGTTGCCGGTTGGACTTCTACGCTTACGTGAATACATTCCCTTCAATTTCTTCGCGGTAGGCAGGCCTTGCAAAGGTCCATGAGAGGCAGCAACACTTACCATCGGGTGTACCATGTACTGTTTGCTCGTTTGTCACCATTTGCAATAAAAAAGAAGGTTCAATATCAGTAATAACAATCTTAAATGATTTAGCGTTTTTATTTTTGGTCGCTTAATTTTATTATCAATATAGCATTATGAATACACTAAGAACTCTATCGGGATATTTATAAAAAAAAAGATTCTCTCAGTTTTACTATTAATATCATATTTGTCCCTCCATGTGGTGACGGAGTCAGAATACAATTCATCGCCTCTTTCCTGCTCGTAGATGTCCTGAGAGACTACTAAGGGACATAATATGCAGATAACATATATAAAAGAGAAGGCAAACTAGTAATACAGCGCTGCACCAACACGTATGACCAGGTGTAGTCGGTCAATTACTCTTCCGTTGTGGAGGAGGCTCGAGTCCAACAGTGGGACGTATATGAGTTGAGATAATAATGATTTTTCCTGATGTTATATTTATATCCAGGGATTTAATAATAAGTCATTTTCCACTCTTAACTATAGAGCTTGTCTTAATCTATACTAATATTATAAAGAGGTAAAATTTGTAAGTTTGTATGCAGGGGGTAATCTCTGGAACTCATAATCTAATTCTAATTTTATTTTAACTGGCAGAAAGCTACATTATTCCTGAGTGCTATAGGCTATAAATTGTTTCTATAACATGTATATTAACCGAGCTATCACAACTTTTGTCTGGCAAGTCGGAAAAAAATACCTCGTAAAACAGAATTATTTGCGTGCGCTGCCTAAACAGTTGCTTAAAATTAAAAAGAATGTATGGCTACCTGGTTCATCTTAATTATTTCTACAAAAAAGTCAGCGATACCATATCTCTATCTTTTATATTTTATCTTTTATACTTCTATTATTGCATTAAAAAATTTTTTTTTCGGCATTGTTACGTTTGGTTGATTATTTGAGCAACAAAATATTAATTCTTATGACAATAAATTATTTCAGTATCACAGGAACATCATACAGATAAGATTTGCCATTTACAGTATATCAATTGGTCATAAAGTTTCGGAGATAATATAAAATTACTAAAACGCAAAATGACCCTAGCATAACTTTCATTGTGCAGACGTTTTACCTATTTGCCCATAGATGGCGTTCTGCAATGACGTCATTTTTCTGAATCGCGGTGTTAAGACTTTCCGTGGATTGATGACCCTCTCGAATTATTATGCCCACGTTGTCGTTAGTTGGAGTTCTAAAAATTACATGTCAGTTGGTTATTGGTTTCGGTTGTTTCGTTCGCATGGTTGTTGTTGTTGATAGATACCTCATAATCGAAAATATCGTAATTTCGTTGTACGTTTGTTTTGTATGTTCGTAGTTTCGTACTTCGTTCTATCGTAATAATCGACACGAGTTATTCGATATTACGATTGTTTTGTTTTGTAAAGGCGGACGGTGTTCGAGTCGCTCTCCCTTTGTTCATAATTGTTTTCAAGTCTGTGCGTGGTTTGTTGAGAGCATGCCTAAAAGGAAATCTCAACTGTCTCGGCAGACATCACAGACAAGAGCCGATCGAGTACGCCGTACGGAAGAATCTGCCCCTGAAAATGAGCAACGCCTCTCGAGAAATAGAGAATATATTTCGCAAGCACGCGCTAGAGAATCTAGCTCCGAGCGCTCACAGCGCCTCGCAAGCCAAAATGTGAGGACGACGCGGGCCCGTGCTCGAGAAACTAGCGCTGAACGTGCGCACCGTCTATCTGAGTTAAGGCAGCATGTCTGTGAGACAAGGGATAGGGAGACTAGCACTGAGCGCTCGCAGCGCCTAGCAACAGAAAGACAGCGAGCAGCTACAGTCAGAGCGCGTAATCGGAATATAGCCCAAGGAAATAGATCAGCCTTCAATTACGATGCCAATATAGATTATGCTCAGCAAAACACTGTGAAAATAGGCGAAATGAATAAAACATGTCCTAAGTGTTTTGCAAATAAATGGAGCGATGAACCAAATGGTATGTGTTGTGCTGCAGGAAAAGTGGTTCTTCCTGATATCCAGGCACCACCACAACCAATAAAAGATCTATTACTGGGCAATCATCTATTATCTGCGCATTTTTTAAAAAACATACGAAAGTATAATACACTCTTCCAAATGACGTCATTCGGTGCTAAAGAAATTCGCGAAGGAAACTTTATGCCTACATTTAAAGTAGAAGGGCAAGTTTATCACTTAATTGGTAGTCTACTCCCTTCGCCAGGGCAAAGCCCGCAGTTTCTACAAATTTATTTCATTTCTGATGCCGACCAACTTTCGTTGCGGTCTAATATTGCTCCTAACCTAAATATCGATTTAATCAATGATTTACAGACGTCGTTAAATAGTCATAACATTTATATTCGCAGTTTCAAATACAATTTAGAACATAACTCTTCATCTGAAAACTTAAAATTAATCATTCACGCTGACCGCACTCCACAAAATCAACATCGTGGAAGATACAATTCACCTACAGCAAACGAAGTTGCAGTATTATTGGTGGACGAAGATAAGGGACCTAGAGATATAGTCCTTCATTGCAAAGATGGTCAACTGAAAAGAGTTTCTGAATTACACAGAGCTTACGATCCCTTACAATACCCTTTGATGTTTGTTAACGGTGAAGATGGTTATTATTTGACTATCCCTCTACAAAATTCAGCGCGAAATAAAACAGTTTCGTGTATGCAATTTTATATGTATAGATTGATGACCAGGGCCAACAGTTTTAATCCCCTTCATTATTATCGGGATTTGTTTAGTCAATACTGTGTTGACATGATGGCTAAAATGATAACAGAGAGACTAAGTTACATAAGTCGCAATCAACAACAACTGAGAGCTGATGACTATATCCATTTAAGAGACGCTATAAATCAGGATGCTAATGTCAACGCTGCAAATATTGGCCAACATGTCATCTTGCCTTCATCTTTCACCGGCTCTCCGCGTTACATGCATGAAAAAACCCAAGATGCAATGACGTATGTACGCAACTATGGAAGACCCGATTTATTTGTGACGTTCACTTGCAATCCGGAGTGGCCAGAAATTAAGAAAGAGCTATTTGCTGGCCAACGTTCTTTCGACCGTCATGACATTATTGCTAGGGTTTTTCATTTAAAGATGAAGAAAATGATCAAGTCGTTCACTAAAGACGAGGTATTCGGCAAAGTCAAATGCCATATGCTTAGTGTTGAATGGCAAAAACGCGGACTACCACACTGTCATATGCTGTTTTGGTTTGCACAAAAAATACAACCAGATGAAATAGACAGTATAATAGTTGCTGAACTACCAAACAAAGATGATGACCCAATATTATTCGATATTATCACCAAAAACATGATCCATGGACCTTGTGGGGAGCACAATTTATCATCACCGTGTATGAAGAACGGTATATGTTCAAAGAAATATCCTCGGCGATTCGTCACCGATACTCAGACAGGCGAGGATGGTTATCCTGTATATCGTCGTCGTAATGCTGAAAATGGTGGTCAAGTCGCAGTTGTAAACATCAGAGGGAGGCCGATTACAATAGATAACAGATGGATTGTACCATACTCTCCAATGTTGTGCAGGTCATTTAACGCCCACATTAACGTCGAATACTGCCATTCAGTTCAGGCTATAAAATATATATGTAAATATATAAATAAAGGTTCCGATCAAGCCACGTTCAGCGTTAGAAATCCGCATGATGAGGTGGAAAATTATTTAAATGGGCGATATATAAGTACATCGGAAGCCGTCTGGCGAATACTCGAATTTCCGATCCACGACCGACATCCCACGGTCGTGCATTTGGCCGTGCACTTAGAAAACGGGCAAAGGGTGTTTTTCACACCAGGAACTGCGCGACAAGTTGCCCAAAATCCGCGCAAAACCACTCTATTAGCGTTTTTTGAACTCTGCAATACCGACGAATTTGCAAAAACGCTGTTGTACCACGAAGTTCCACACTATTATACGTGGGCTAATAACAAATTTTCAAGACGAAGGCGCGGTCAAGACGTCGATGGGCATCCAGAAATAAAAAGAGATGAAGCTTTGGGAAGAGTGTACGGTGTACATCCGTCACAATCAGAATGCTTTTATCTAAGAATTTTATTGCACCACGTACGCGGTCCCACATCATTCAAAGATTTGAAAACTATAAATGGAGTGGTCAAGGAGACGTATCAAGCGGCTTGCCGGGACAGAGGTTTGCTGGAAAATGATGATCACTGGGAGAAGACATTAAGAGAAGCTTCGATGTCGGAATGTTCATTGAAACTTAGGGAGTTATTTGTGGTGATACTGCTATTTTGTCAGCCATCTGAACCGTTAAAACTATGGGATATCTTCAAGGACAATTTTTGTGAAGATATCAGACATAGAAATCGACAACAAAATCAGGACTTTACCATGCCTTTTAATGATGTTATGTACAATGAAGGTTTAATACAAATTGAAAACAAACTTTTAGCATTGAATGATAAAACATTGAGTGACTTTGGATTACCGTCTCCAGTTCGCCCTGTAAATGATGCAATAGATACAATGTTGGTACATCCGCACAACATCAGTGAATTAGCTACTTTTGTAAATGAAAATTTGCCTAAATTAGTCACAGACCAAAAACAGGCTTTTGATGAAATTATTGATAGCGTAACGAATAATAAAGGAAAAATTTTTTTTTTAGACGCCCCAGGAGGCACAGGGAAAACATTCCTCGCTAATTTAATATTAGCACATGTTAGGCAATCCGGAAAAATAGCTTTGGCAGTGGCTTCTTCTGGGATTGCGGCTACTTTATTGAGTGACGGTAAAACTGCTCACTCTACCTTCAAACTCCCATTGACAGTTTCATTGGAGCAACAGTCGGTATGTTCGATACGCAAAAATGGGCCCATTGGTCAATTGTTACAGAATACGTCGTTGATAATGTGGGACGAATGTACCATGAGTCATAGAGCTCATGTTGAAGCAGTGGATCGAACACTTAAGGACTTGAGAAACTCAGTCGCTGTCATGGGTGGTGTCACTTTTGTGTTTGCAGGTGACTTTCGTCAGACACTTCCCGTCGTCACAAGAGGTACACGTGCGGATATCATAAAGGCATGTCTAAAATCATCGCCCCTATGGAGTATAGTCCAAACTTTGAATTTACGTACGAACATGAGAGTCCACGTTATTGGAAATATGGATAACGATTTTCCACAACAGCTGCTCAAAATTGGAGAAGGGTCTTTTTCTTCTCGAACCTTGGATTCTAACTCTGCGGAAATCGTTATAAATGAGACTCTGGGTCGTATAGTTCACAGTCTACAGCATCTTATAGATGCAGTATATCCTGACCTCGAATATTTACTAGATAGAGACATTCATTGGCATTGTTCAAGGGCTATCGTCTCACCAAGGAACGATACAGTCAATGAAATCAATAATCTAATTTTACAAAAAGTTCCCGGCCATGGTAAAATCTACAAGTCAATTGATACAGTGTGTAATATCGAGGATGCAGTCCACTATCCGCAGGAATTTTTAAATTCCCTTAAACCATCTGGTCTGCCACCTCACGAACTGCTGTTGAAATCCGGGACACCTATCATGCTTTTAAGAAATTTAAGCCCACCTAACCTGTGCAATGGCACAAGGCTACTAATAAAAGATTTAAAAGACAACCTAATTGTGGCGACCATTCTCATCGGCCCAGGAGCTGGCCAGTTGGCGCACATCCCAAGAATTCCAATGATTCCGACGGACCTACCCATACCGTTTAAACGACTCCAGTTTCCAATAAAAACATCATTTGCCCTGACTATTAATAAGTCCCAGGGACAAACATTCTCTTTGGTTGGCATTGACCTACGAAAAGAATGTTTTTCCCATGGGCAATTATATGTTGGTCTATCAAGAGTGGGATCATCCGAAAGGCAGATTATTCTGTTACCGGAAAATAAAACAACCTCAAACATTGTATATAGAGAAGCTTTAAATTAAATAGATACCTAACTTAAACAAATAAATAAAATAAGTAAAAGGCAACTAAGGGTTAAGTTACCTTGAGCAGAAAATAGAACTTCGGTAATCTTTTAAGTTACTGATCTGATTCCAAAAAATATTTTACTAATAAAATTAAATACAGTAATATCAATCGAGTGTAATCTTATGTTAAAACAAGAAATTTTCCGCGGACGAAGTCGCGGGCAGAAGCTAGTAATTTTATATTCAGATACAATTCTCTAGTTCTCTAGAAAAGTTCAAATTCGATTTTTCTCGACTTCGTGATTTATTTCTATAAGTGAGAAATACCTCTCAAAATCAATGTTTGTTTTCTTTATATCAATTTAGAAAAATGTGCTCGATCATTGTAATATAAAAGTTGTTTTAAGGTATCTAGCGTACTCTACTAAATGAAATAAAGTATAAAACTGTAATATATCATTCCCCTTTATAGACGCTTAGTGCCCTACAGATTCTTATAATAAAATTTTCGTGACTTGGGTTGATATCTCGGGTGGGGTGGATGGAGGATTTGTAAAATGATACATCATATTTGTAATCCGTGGAACAGGAGGATTCTTTGTTGAAGTAAAACACAAACTTAATTTTCAGCACGTGTATTATAACTAGCTATCAGAATATAGGACATATGCGTTGGGACTTTAATCATTATCTCAGCTCAGTGGAGTAGTTGAATTGTGTTTACATCATAATATAGTTATTTAAGAATGAAATCCACATTTGGATCGAATCCGCGTCATTTGTGGGAGGTGAATTAATATTCTCATCGAATGCTCTCAGACGCTTATGGTAAAGTTTTTATGAGTGAAAGAACATTCTGAGTATTTTAACGCTTCAAAAGTCGTGATTTTTGAAGATAAAAAATATGGAACGAATTTTTGAATCGAATTGTGACTGGTGAAAAATGTTTTTTTTTATGAGCACCAAAAATTATATTCTGTTTTTTTTCAATAAAGCTTAAAATACGACGGGAACAAATTTGTATACCTATATATATATTATTATACTCTAAGTTTTTAATTTATCTGTGTACATGAATCAGTAATATTATTACCATGACTGTATTAACTGTTAGTCATGGGAATATGGAATATTCTATTGAACTTCTAAAATCTTGCATTTAGCTAGATATAGAAATACATGAACCATATGATTTAGTCTTCAATATCACAGTAATGTTGATAACGTATAATTCTTTTAGAATTTATGATTAATACCGTTGAGTTACGTATACTTCGTATACTAGGTAAATCGTTTTTATTTGTAACATTTTCATTATTATTACTTCTTTATAAGATTACGTCATCTGTTGACGTAATCTTGTATATAGACGTAATAAATAAAAAATGTACCTAGGTATACCCCACGCTATTTTATATAGCGGCAAAGTTATAGGGTTATCTTTATAATGGTGAAATGGACTCGAAGCATGTTAACACGCGATGCTTTTCAAATGTAACATAGTGTAACTAGATACGAGTAACTATGCAGTAAATGATATAGAACAGGTCTATTTTCAGCTACAACTAAACGAACCCAGCTCGTGCCTGCAGCAAAAAGTGTGAAATTGTATGTTCAATAAAGTGCAGCGAGTTCGAAAACTAAAAGAATATATCAAATTGTATACGAACTATATCCTTACTAATATTATGAATGCGAAAGTAAGTTAGTTTGTTTCGCTTTCACGCTTAATCTACCGAACGGATTTCAAAAATTCTTTCACCAATGGAAAGCTATAATATCAGGGAGTAACATAGGCAATATTTTATCCTGGTATTTCCACGGGAACGGGCACTAAGGCCACTGAAACTGATGCGAAGCGAGGGCGGGTTGCGTGTACACACACACACATATGACGGTAAATCTCTTATATCCGGCCAAATGGCGGACCGCGGTCCGTATCCGGACCGCCGACCCATTTAGTGCGGACCGAAAGAATGCAGTAGCAAGACATGCGGCAGTTTCCAGTGAAGAGTTCTGGATAAAATTTGTGCGTGTTAAGAAATATCCAGAACTACAAAGATTAGCTTTGAACCTTCTTACTATGGGTCCACATATGTTTGTGAAGCAGCATTTTCGAAGATGAACTTCATTAAGAATAAATTTCGATCTCGATTAACTGATGAACATCTTTTTTTTTTTTTTATGCAAACGGTGGCAAACGAGCAAACAGTACACCTGATGGTAAGTGTTGCTGCCGCTCATGGACCTTTACAAGGCCGTTGCCTACCGCGAAGGGAGTGTGAATGCGTGCATTGAGGCTCGGTGATACCAAGGGCACCACCAAAACCCTCCACACGCAAACACCCTCAGAAAGTTGGGCTTCCGGCTCTCTCGCTCACCGAACGAAGCGCAGTAACAAATTGCTACTACTCAGACGTCGATTTTCTGCGAGAGCATGGTACTGCCCCGGACGGACCGGCCCGCGGCTGTAGACAGATAACTGTCGACAGTGTGGTCCTACCACTCCTAAATACATCTCCAGGATTTAATGTCAATAGCCTTGCACCAATTTTACTACAAATTCCAAACAGATAGTTCGTAATAAAAATGTCATTTTTCTCATTGATATGTAAGAAAATACATTTGTTAACCAAAAATTATATTTGATTTTTTCTATTAAAAGCATATACGGACCATGAGGGTTATTTCATTTCTTAAAACGGACCCCTTGCAAAATTATTTGCCGAACCCTGTATCGTCGTCGTTTTACCCTTTTAAACGGCTTAAAAAAAGGAGGAGGTTTTGAATTCCTTGGAATATTTTTTTATATATGTTTATCGATTACTCGAAGACGCTTGGATCGATTTGGGAAGGTATTTTCTTGTTCGAAAGGTTATATTTTTAAGGTAGTTCAATGGCCATCAGATCCTGATCTAATAATGAGATCCTCCTGCAAGATCAACGCCTCGCAAAAAGCGACGCTAGCGTCCTAGTTCCTGACCTTCCGCACTTAGTTCTAGTCAACCCGCATTCTGCCTTCGACAACACCATGCGGTATTCGTGTACGGCTTTGACCACCGTGACTACTTGGGTCACCTTGTTATGCATAGTCAGTGCGTAACATCGCTGGTAACGTCCAACTCTCACTGCGATGATATCGACGACCATACAACAAACAATAGGTGAATTATTTCCGTGTGGTAACCGCATAATACAATTCAACACCCCCCACCCCCCCCCCCCCCCCCTTCTTGCCTGTGGGTAAAAGACGGCTAAGGGATGTAATATGCAGATAACATCAATACAAAGTGAAGGAAAACTCGTAATAGAACCCTATACCAACACATCTGACCAGCGTGGTATTTTCTTAGGTAAGCAAGTGATGCAACATAATATGTATAGCAAACATTGTTTTTAATTAGAATTCATTTAGCCGCAGTGTAGGAGTAACGCGAATTGAATTCTAACTTACGGAAGTAATATTCAGTATGGGTACGCTTATAATCAACAAACACGCTCTTTTTTTTAATAAATTTAATTTTTTGTACACAATCCTAAATTTTTAATATATTTTAAAATTTTCTTCAACTGAACGCGAAGAACGTTTGGTTTTTACGTAACTTGTGATTAAGTTTCTTTACATTTTCCATATAATAAATATATTTTTGAACTAATATAAAATTTAATCATTAATATTATAATAACTTCATCGCAGCCCCTATACATCCCACTGTTGGGCTCGGGCCTCCTCCACAATGGGAGGGAATTTGACCTATGCTGGTCAGACATGTTGGTATAGGGCTTTATTTCGAGTTTACCTTCTCTTGCACAGACGTGAATATTATATCCCATAGTCGTCTTTTACGACATCCACGGGCAAGATAGGGAATGGTGAATTGTATTCTTACTCCGTCACCACACGAAAAAAAAAACTTGCAGTTATATAATAATTGAAAAGGAATGAGTAAAAATTAAAAT
Source organism: Lymantria dispar (assembly GCA_032191425.1). Taxonomy (NCBI): domain Eukaryota; kingdom Metazoa; phylum Arthropoda; class Insecta; order Lepidoptera; family Erebidae; genus Lymantria; species Lymantria dispar. Next base: position 17,954,645 of record CM063459.1, read on the forward strand.
CTATCATCCATCTAAAGCCCATAGACGTCTAATGCTGGACATAGGCTTCCCCACGAGCATGGTACTCGGAACAGTCCTGTGCCATTTGCATCGAACAGTTTCCTGCGACTTTCAAGATGCCTTCAGTCCACCTAAAAATAAAATCTTCATTTTGTAATTTAAAATTATTTATAGGTTTTGTGTGTTTAGGAATACTGTGGTATAGTAATTCTCTTGTTTTGTGCAAAAAATATGCAACCATAATGCGCTTTAATCCTATTATAGTAGAAAACGACATCCCTATTTTCTTACCGCTTCAGGTATTGCCATTGTCGTCTAGTGGGGGAGAGCCCGCGACTTACGTGTCGGTCATGATCGATTTATTTCTAATAGGATTTTCCAACGATGAGCGAGGCCTTACGACTTGGAAATGAGATTCTATTTTAAGCATAAGAATTTCTGTAAAGGATTATTTACTGACTTTAATTGCGTAATGTTGTTGGCATTTAATTTCACTGAAAATGTTTCTGAGATTTTATGCAAATGACCGTTATTTGAGAATCTAGCTGTGCGTGTATGTAAATAGTATTACGGGTAACCATTTTAGCCATTACAACAGTGAATATATTAATTAAAATATGTTATGTAAACGGTAAAACGAAATACATATTTTGTTTCAAAATAAAGTAGGATCTTATCTTATTCATTGCAGAGCAAACCGTGCCTATTTTTAGATTTCATTTTGTAATATAAATAAAAAACTAGATCCAAAGCACTTTTTTAAGTAATTCGATACATCAGCAAATTATTTATTTTAATACCTAAAAGGATTTAATTCCGTAATATTTTTCTCAAGATTGATTCTGAAACTGATATAGTCGTATTCACTAGAGATTGCAACCCGGTATGTTTCTCAACGCGGCCGGGCCCGGCTGCAATTATCGCCAACCCGGCCGGGTCCGCCGGGCCGGCCGGGTTGTATTAGCGATGAAGCTTTAAAGTATTTCATGAATTTTTTCTATATATGAATGGAAAAAGACAATGATTCAAGGTTAATATTTATTTCAAACTGGCTTATAAACAGTTATCACAATAATCAGTCTCACTCAAGTCTCGAAATCACACTTAATACATAATTGATTACTTTTACTTATGGACGGAAAAGTAACATTAGTATTAGTAATTATTCATTTTTATAAGTTTAAACAAGCAGGTCTTTCTCTTTACTCCTTATAGTCATCATCATCATCTTGCTCTTATCCCAATTACTTGGGGTCGACGCAATATGTCATCTGTTTTGACATATTGCAAAAAGTTTTGGCAATGACTTTTATGACAGGCCGCCTGCCTGACGTCAACCCTCCTTGGGAATGTAATCGTTGACCCAAATGGTACCAGATGGAGTTACTCCTTATAGTGTCTATTTGAAAACATAGTATTAAAATAAAACACATCTTAAAGTACTAAACGTGTCATAACAACTTAGATAGATTAACTTTGGTAGCTTTGGTATAAACAAAACAAATTCTTATCTGCTAAAAGTGAAGTATTATGTTTTTTTCTTAAACTTTGGTTATTAAGACTAGTGAGTGTTATTATTACTAATTGAGCAAATAGCGAAATCTTATAGGCTAGGCTGTATTGTAACTGCAAACAATCAAACTTGTATAGTCTCAACTCACAAACTGTAACGTAAAATTGATTAAGTTACGTAGACTTTATAAGTATAATTTAATCAATCAATCGAATAATTTATTTTGCCAAATATGGATATAAAGTATTAGTAGATGCCGGTAGATAATGTATCATATTTGACCATCAAGCAGCATGCAAAAGGAGTTTCCAATTCTAAGAATTAATAGCTTCGTAACAAATACATATATTTAGCCAATAGCAAAGAACTTAATTTACTTGTTACATGATTTTAGTTAAACACTTCCAATATTATAACAAAACAAAAAGTATATTCTAACTTGCTTGTTTGACCTTAAGAGTATATTGGAACGTAATATTTATCTAAAGACATTTTTCTATGAAAAGTTAAAGTTAAAGCTATTGAGCAAAACGCCCCTTTAATTTTAATTGATTTATTTGACAAACTAAAGTGTATATCCATCCAAGTTGTCGATAATTTTATGTTTTTCCTTAATTAAATACTCCTTCTTATTAATATGTATATATTCTTATCAAAAATACATTTTTGTATTATTTGACAGTATTGCAAGACTAAAAGAGTTGATGTCGTCATCGTCTCAGCTCGTATATTTCCCACTGCTAGGCTTGAGCGTCCTCCCCATTAGGAGGCGTCCGCCCTATCGTGGCTTATGCCGAACGTGGGCGAGCGAGGAACGAGCGCTGCGTGCCGACGGCTGTACGCGGGGGTCATCCGGTCGATGGCCCTGTACGGCGCACCGGTGTGGGCGGGGTCCATGACCGCCCGACTTAGGGCCCTTCTGTGGCGACCACAGAGGGTCACGGCGGTCAGGGCCATCCGCGGATACCGCACGGTAGCGACGGAGGCAGCGTGCCTATTGGCCGGGACTCCCCCGTGGGACCTGGAGGCGGAGATGCTCGCCGGACTATATCGGCGGGTGACGGGGGTGCGAGCGGAGGGCGGTGTGGTCTCGTTAAGGGATCTCACCGCCTGGCGCGTCGACGCCCGCCGAGACGTCATCGCCCGTTGGGCAGTCCCGCTGGAGAGGCCTCGGTTCGGGGTGCGAACCGTGGAGGCCTTCCGGCCGGTGCTGATGCAGTGGTTGGAGAGGCGGCACGGGGTGCTCTCCTTCCGACTGGTAAAGGTTTTGACGGGGCATGGGTGCTTCGCTACATACCTGCACAAGGTCGTTAGGAGGGAGAGTACACCGTCCTGCCACCACTGCGATTGCGACGAGGACACGGCGCGCCATACGCTCGAGGCCTGCGGGGCTTGTGCAGCGCTGTGAACTCGTCGCAATCATCGGTACGGACCTGACGCTGCCGGCTATCGCTAGGGCGATGGTCGACAGCGTCGGGAATTGGGACGCGGTCGCAGCCTTCTGCGAGACAGTGATCTCGCGGAAGGAGGCGGCGGATCGCCTGCGTGAGGAGCGCAGCCTCGATGAGGAGATCCGCCGCCGGCGACTGAGGCAGCGCAGGCGCAACTATCTGCGCCTCATGCCGCCCTAGCCGAGGCCGCGGGTGACGTGACCGGGGATTAGTCCGTCACCCGCCGAGAGGCCGACCGCGTGAGGTGAGACCGACGTCCTCCCCGAGGGGGGGACGTCGGTCGATGGGAGGGTACCCCAATAAAAAAGGGGTATTCCGTCGGGCCGACCACTGACGACAAGTTAACGCTGCTCCAGTGGTCGGCCCAACGACGAAGGCGACGTGGTTTTCGGGTGGGTCGCGGGAGTTGCGTGCTTAAGCCCCTCTGTCGCCCTGGACGGAGTGGTGCGGAGGCGCGCCGACCGCGACCCACCCACAACAAAAAAAAAAAAGGAGGCAAATAGATGTGCCCCTGACCACGCTGGTCAGACATGTTGCTATAGGGTTTCATTTCGAGTTGCCCTACTTTTGGCACAGATGTTATGTACATATTGTATCCCTTAGTCGTCTTTTACATGAGTGTACACGGGCGTGATAGGGAGTGGTGAATAGGCATGATGACAGTAACCAAAAATCACTAAAATAATGTAAATGTAACACAAAGAATATATCTTGAAATAAATATTTATTTTCTTTTATAAGATGAGATTATTAATTTATTTAATAAAATAAAACTGCAAAATACACAAGTCCGCCATGCTCAGCTAAACACCAATCAAATTGAGTTACGTCACTCCTATGTACACCTGTCGTTATCATCGCAAATTCTGTACGAAATTCTACGATCGTTATACTTATTAATTGTTTTAACTTGCATTTAAAGAGTATTTCCTGATTTTTATCGATCTCTTGCTTACTTTTGTGTTCTTACTAAAAATGTAAGTCATGAAAGAAGGATTCATCAAGGCAAACAGCTCTTATTTGCCTACAGTTGATTTGTTAATGCTGGGAGAGAGTACCTAGCATCAAACAAAAACTTCTGTTCAGCAGAATTTAGAAATGTCAAAACTACGACGCAAGTAAAATATTGATTAATAATCTTCTAACATCTAATTTAAAATTTATTTAAAAATAATACCGCTTGAGATGTTAGAGGTTATGTTATTTAAATAATGCTTTTGTAAACTTGGTATTAAACTGCAGGTAAATAAAGTGACATACCAAATAAAATATACGATATAAAGTAATTACTTACGTCAAAATGATCTTCACAGAAATAAATAGTCTACTATTTATTTTTTTATATTTATTTATATAAATTTATAGCTTTGGGGTCTCGCTGTGCAAGATTAAGCCACTTATATCTTATTGTTTTATTGTGTGGCACATAAACAAACAGTTTGTTAGGGATTTTTATTGATGTATTTACACATTGAGGAACCGCACACCACTTATAGACTTCCGAATTCATGTCTAAATAAAATATATCAGATTTTTTGCCTTAACTCCCTTACGTTTACAACTCAAGTGAATAGACGTGACGTCACAAGCAGACGCCATGACACTAGGCACCGTTTTGGCGCTAATTTAAATGCATTTAATTAAAATAGCATTTATTTCTAAAGAAACCGTACTTATTGCAAAAATAATATATTTTTTGATAATAGTAGTTATTTAAGAATATTATAAAACAGTTTTTCAAAATTAGTCATCATGCCTATTGTATTCTTACTCCGTCACCACACGGAACTAAAAGATAACTGACCTTTATTTCCTTTTCATTATTAAACATATCGTTTATGTTATGTGGATATAGATTGTGTATAGATTTATCGTTGGGTTACGTAGCAGACAGAAACAATGGTACTTTTACTCAATTTAATCATTTTATTGCTCGAAGTTAATGGCCCGCTCTCACTCGCTTATTGCGAACGATATTTATCGTAGGAATTTCTTTGTTAGATTGTAGTCAATCGATGCTGTTTACGTCTGACTCTTCCTTTACGAGTTGACAGCTCTTATATACTAACTGTTTAAATTTATACTAACTAGTGTCATAATACCCTAGTACAAGAGTGTGACGACCTTTTAACTAATTCTCCAAGTTTGCCCGTATGACAGGAATAAATAATGGGTACTTCAGTTATTAGTGAAAACTGACTTGAGTTACTAGTTAGAAATGGTTCCTAAAAAGTTTGTAGAGAAAGTTGCTTTCAATGCCTAGTTTTTATAAATGTTTTATGCTTTTCAGTCAATAGAGGAAGTTACATAGGTAATGCATTTCAAAAATCTGTTTCCTAATAAAGGTTATTGACTTATTATAAATGACAAAATCCAATATTCAGATCGTATATCCGATCCCAATAAGCGTTAGAATAATAAATACATATATAACACAATTTGCTCTTAAAATTCAGCTAAAGAGCACAATGTATTCCTGAAGCCAGTTCCATTCATCGTATTCAGTTATAGAATATACGCAAATCTATTCAAAACTGACTACTATAAAAATATACAGTGGCGTATACTGAACGTTAATTCATACAGTCGGTGTGCAAAACCGTATATCTGGTAGGAATTGGCGAGAATAAATGTTTTAACAAAAACATCATCTTATGTCAGTGTGTTACGACGATTTATGTAACAACACACAAAGGTTTGCACTTGTGCGGCTTCCCATGCGTTAAATCGTTTACATTATACTGTTTTCTTACAGTACATTATTTCTTACAACTGTGTGAACTATACGAAATGCTTATTATTACATCTTAGTGCAACCTTCATGCTATAATTCCTAGAGTCATTGATTTCATTTATCTATCTGTTCCGTATGGTGATAGAATAAGAATACAATTCACCACCTTTTGTTTGTGGGTGACTTAGAAGACGCCTAAGCAATTACATATAACATCTTCGTAGGACAGGGAAAACTTGCAATAAAACTCTACATCAACACGGCTTGGTCAGACGTGGCATAATTTCGTTCATATGGATGAGGCTCGAGCCCAGCAATGAGACGTATATGACTTGAAATAACTATCTGTTCATTACGTCAGTAAAGAGAAATCTGAATTAATCTAAATCTAATAAAACAATTGACTTAATCATTTTTAGATACGAGAGAAACTTAGATCGTCGACTATAGATTGTCGTGAGTCGTCGGTATGAAACGTAACCAATGTACAAATTACGCTTTTATCAATCAAGAATAGCGAACTATTTGTAATCTCAGACGGGTTATTCCTAAATGGCTGCAGTTTTTTTTTAATAATTGTATTTCATTGAACACTGCGGTGCAAGGGAATACATTGAAAATGACCTCAAATGCTTTTTTTTTATTGCCATCGGTGGCAAACGAGCAAGCAGCACACCTGATGGTAAGTGAAACTGCTGCACATGGACCTTTGCAATACCAGGGGCACAGCTAGGCCGCTGCCTACCGTGAAGGAAATACTCTTCTTAAACCTCGTTTAAAGAAGGACATGTCATAGCGCTCGGGAAACACGGCAGCAGGTAGTTCATTCCAGAGCTTGCACGTACGTGGGAGAAATGATCGCTGGAAACGTACAGTTGAAGACCATAACGTTTCCAGGTGAAATGGATGAACCCTGCACGATGTCGAGTGGTACGTTGGTAGAATGGTGACGGTGGTACCAAGTCAAACAGTTCCTCGGAGCACTCCCCGTGAAAGAGTCGGTAGAGTACACAGAGTGACCCAAAGTCTCTCCGCTGCTCCAGCGACTCCAATCTGTCCGTAAGGTTGGGATCCCCGACGATTCGAACAGCCCATCTTTGCAGGGAGTCAAGTGGGTCTAGCTGATATTTGGGCGCACCTGCCCAGAGATGTGAGCAGTACTCCACATGAGGACGAACTTGTGCTTTGTATAGCACAAGACGCTGTCTCGGTGTGAAGTACCGCCTGGCTCTGTTCAGGACACCCAACTTTTTGCTTGCCAATTTGGCTTTGTCCTCCAAATGACTCCCAACTGGACCAAACTGGACTTTGCTAGATATTTTGACGCCGAGAATCCCAATACTCTTAGAAATTGGGAGAGTTACTCCTTGGAACTGTGGCGCCATGGCAAACGGGTCCTTCTTTGCAGTGAACGCGCAAACTTGTGTCTTTGTGGGGTTGAACTGGACTAGGTTCCGTTCACCCCATTCCGAGGCCCGCCCCAGAGAGCGCTCGACTTCAGACACAAGTTGAACCCTTCTTTCCTGAGTACTTCGAGGGATATTCCGTTGCTCAGTGTACCGCTCATCACCCGTACTGTCATCCGCATAGCAACGCATACTCTCGATAGAGAGCATGTCATTGATATGCAGGATAAACAACGTCGGGGAGAGCACCGAGCCTTGTGGTACACCAGCATTAATGGTCATGGTATCGGAGCAGGAGCCATCTACGACGACTTATTGCTGTTATTGTTAGTGTCAAGTGTATATATATGCCTTTCCTATTAATTAATTAATTATTCAAAGATTATCAAAGTGAAAGTTTAAGAAGTAGCATATTTACTAAAAATATGATATCTATACTCCATACAAATAAAATTGAAGTGTCTGTAATGTCAAAATACTGACATTTATTCATGCTTACACGGTTATTTGAACGAGACCTATGCCTAAAATACAGTTAATTTTTTTTTGTCTGTCTGTCAAAACTCACTAAACACATGTTTTTTCGACGAGGCGATTATCTAATTATGTATACACTTTTTTGCGGACAGACTATGGCTATCATACCCCACCTAAACTACCTAGTGTGGGCGAAGTGACGGCGTGGAACCCTATAAGCTGCCTTACACTACCTCTCTATCGTCATTTGGGCGGGCCGTCGGTACTTTATCTTCGGTATTAAAAGGGAATAAATCCACAGCAAGCGACTTGTACAGAAATCACGACCAGACTTAGAATAATCATTTATAGGTAGACACCGCAATTAATTGTCCTTGCTTGGGAAACGAGCGAAAATTTTAGCACGGGATATGGTTACTTAGATCTAGTATTTGTCAATGAAGATAAAAAGGGCAAAGTGAACACAAATACTTAGCCTAATTTTAAACTAATCAGTGCAGATATAACAAAGAAATAAGCATTCATAAATAATATTTTTGTAACTCCATTGGTTACATTTATCACATTGGATCCAATTTTAGTTATCTCTATGTAGTTCTCCCCAAAATAATAGCATACACACTGTTCTTCTTTGTTTTCCTTACCGCTATTCTTACTCTTTTCTTTAACAATTATATTTTGGCTGGTTTTAGTATTTTGATTTTTGTATTTAAATTTATATTCATGTTTTTCATTGCTTGGTAAAGCGAATACCCTATCCACTTTGCCCGTGTTCACTTTGCCTTACATCTATTCATTTCATTCAACCTAAGATAAAACCAAATGAAGTGAGGACAAAGTATTTTTTCTCTCAGAATTAATACCTGAAAATATGCACTTAAAGGACATAATTGTACTAAACAATATGTTTAACCTTTACATGAGTTATTAAAGTATTACGTACCTTGAAAAGTAATAAGAAAACTTAAATATTTGGTTTTTTCGATTTTTCTCTGGAACGCGACGCGCGATCTTGGGCTAGCTCTGTTTGCCCATGAATGTGGATGGGTGAAGGGGTGTAAAGGCGCGAGGCGTGCGTATACCGACATGTTCTTGACGAGAAATAAAGGGTATTCACTTTGCCTGGCCTATCCACTATGCCCGGACTTCCCCTATATAATTCGTAGAAGGATTATTCCGAGTGTGACTGTTATTTTAGTCCGATAATTATTTGTTCGCAAAGTCACACGCCTAATAAAGATTTATATATTTTTTTAGGGCTAGAAGAGATGAGAAGGTTTAGAAACTATGTACATATTTTAAAAAAATGCAGTTTGTCCGAATTTGCCACGAATAGTTAGCGCTACTCCAAGTCAATGTCGTACACAGATATATAAGATCTTCACGCACGTTTTAGCTCGATCTTGACACCAATACGAATATTGGCGATTACACTCGTAACTCATAAATAAAAGCAATAAAATATAGTTTTTGTTTACAAATATGCGAAACAAGTGGCTCTTAACAATAAAGATGTTTTAGTTAAAATAACCGTGAAATCAAATGTTTATGTCGTAATCGCTGCAATGGACGTGTCTTTACGTGTTTTGTAAATTAAGTATTATCGGTTTCTTTTATATTATATAAAACGTAAACTCATGCTTTATCCTCGAAAGAGAAGGTGATTTTCAGTTTCACGTATTTTTTTTTTATATGGTAGAACCATACTTTCAAGTCTTTTGTCTACAGCCGCAAGCCGGTCTCTCCGGGACAGTACCACACTCTCGCAGAAAATCAACTTCTGAGTAATAGCAATTTATTACTGGTGGTAGCCTAACTTTCTGAGGGTGCTTGCATGTGGTCAGTTTTAGTGATGCCTTTAGTGTCACCGAACATTATTCACACTCCCTTCACGGTAGACAGAGGAGAAAGGAATAATAAGATTGTAAAGGGTCTCCTTTCCGTGTGGGACGGAGTAAAAATACAATTCACCCCTCCCTATGTTGTCCGTGGATGTCGTAAAAGACGACTAAGAGATACAATACGCATATAACATCTATGCAAGAGAAGGAAACCTCAAAACAAAACCCTATATCAACCTGTCTGACCAGCATGATATAGTAAGGTCAATCTGCCTCCTATTGTGGAGGAAGCTCGAGCCCAATAGTGGGACGTATAGGAGCTGAAATGATGATGATGATCAAAGGGTCTCCTTCTTTGCAGCCATATATATATATATATATATATATATATATATATATATATATATATATATATATATATATATATATGTATGTATGTATGTATATATATATGTATGTATATACACACCTTACCTTGCCTTTGGCGGACACGGGTCTCGTCTAGACAAATAGGTCGCTTTTACTCATTACATTTTGGCTAGACGGATAGACATAAGATTTTATAATCAGGTAGTTTCTTTTAACTGTTCTAAATGTTACTATACAATACAAAAAACTTATATCATTCATTCATTCATTCATTCATTTCAGCCTATTGCCGTCCACTGCTGGACGTAGGCCTCCCTCATATTGCGCCACAATGTGCGGTCCTGTGCCGCCTGCATCCAACGACGCCCAGCAACTTTCACTAGGTCGTCGGTCCACCTAGTGGGGGGGCGTCCTACACTGCGTCGTCCGATGCGTGGTCGCCACTCGAGAACCTTTCTTCCCCAGCGGTTGTCGGTTCGTCGAGCGATGTGGCCTGCCCATTGCCACTTCAGCGTGCTAATTCTTCGTGCTATGTCGGTTACACCCGTTCTTCTGCGGATTTCTGTATTCCGGATTCTATCTCGCAGAGAAATCCCGAGCATAGCCCGTTCCATAGCACGCTGAGCGACTTTGAGCCTTGATATGAGGCCTACATTTAGGGACCACGTTTCCGTGCCGTAAGTCATCACTGGTAACACACACTGGTCGTAGACCTGTGTTTTCAGACACTGAGGTATGTTGGACGAGAAGATCCTCTTAAGTTTCCCGAACGCTGCCCAACCGAGTTGGATTCGTCGGCTGATCTCTTTCTCGAAATTGGATCTACCTAACTGGACTGTTTGTCCTAGGTAAACATAGTGATTGACAACTTCGAGAATCGCATTGCCAACTAGGACCGGTACAGGAATGACATGGGTATTTGACATGACTTTCGTCTTGTCCATGTTCATTCGTAGACCCACTAGTTGGGATACCCTGCTGAGATCATTGAGCATAGTGCCAAGGTCCTCCATGGATTCTGCCATAACGACGATATCGTCTGCGAATCGAAGGTGAGTGATGTATTCGCCGTAAACTTATATCAAACGTACCTATATGATAGTTCCTTAAATCACTGTGTTTCTACAAAAACAATCTTTTCAGTTTTATCGTTGTAAGATACAGATAGGTATAGATTAATCGTGTGGCCTCGACTGCTTGCCGGTTGATTGTTTCTGATTTCTTTCTCACGGAAGTTTAACCTTTCCCATCGACGATTAATGAGCATTACTAACTACTAAGCACTTATTGTTGCGACCGTTGTGAATTAACACTGACCTGTAGATAAGATCTTCAATGAAACTACGTACACACACTCACTCTCACACAAACTTTATATTTTATCCGTTTAGCTACAAATTGTTTTTTTTTTAATTCCTATTTCTTTCCCGTGTGTGATGTGAGAGATAGTTAAAGGATGTAGACAGACTAGCATTGGAAAGAGCAAGGAAACTGGAAAATGAAACATTAATATGGCTATGAGCCAGCATTTTATAGTAAACCAATTTTTTTAGTATTTTAGAGGACGCTTTTCTACTATTCATATATCTCATTATATAATTTTCAAAAGAAGAGTCCACACGCCACTTCAGTATAAACTTAAAAGATGTAATTATATTTAATGTAACTTTATAAATATAACTTTAAAGTATTTTTTTAAACATTCGACATTCACGTTGACCTACGACAAATATCATTAGAAAACGGTAATGATGGGACACGAATAAAGGTAAACCGAATTTAAATAAAATTTTCAATTTACAATAAAAGAGACACATCAGTGCGTTTGTAATGCCTATTATTTAAAATACATATTATTTTAAACAGCACAATGTCCTGATATATTGGGATAGCATGTTAGATTACGACCTGACAGTTTGTTGTTTAAAGAAGACTTAGACAATAAAAGAGAAAGAGGATTGATCACTAAATAAACAATTACCATCTTTCGAATTATTAGTCGTCCGTATGTAACTCAGCTATATTTTATTATATTTAAATAAATTTCTGAAAGGAAGTCCGTCTATAGGACTCTTTGACGGCTCTTTTATGTTTATTTTGTTCAGATAGCACCAACGTTAGATAGGTCTACCGTTGGTGCTATCTGTGGGATTGATATTTTAAATACAACACACATATTTCCAAATTGATAAAGATTTTTTTAAGTTTGCAAGACTTCTAGTATTACCGATTTGTAGTTTGATATGGATGACTTTTAAATCTACGTCTCATGTCTATTGAAATTACATAAATTTGCACTTTATTTGTTTGTAGTCAGACCGACGGTTTTTATCGTTATCATTAGAATTATTCAGGCACGAACCGATTCTGTTTTGACGGTTGTTATAAACTTTCCAATTTTAATATTTGATCATATTTAACAGTTTAATTTTAAGATATGATTGTAGTTTCTGTAACATCATAGGTTTTGGTTACTGCGTAGGGTCACAGTTCTTACACATACATACACATACCGACTAACTAACTGGCATTGGGTTGTAGCTGTAATTTTTTAATGCTTTATACATAACATTATCGTTAAATCAAGACAAAACGAAAAAGCCTAACAAGATAGGATCTCTAATTAGTTTAATGCAGCTAAACCTAACTCAGTATGATTGCATTTGTCCATTGTAATTGTAGTTACATACTTCATTTCATTCATATCCCAAATAAAGCTGATGTTAGCGAATACTACAATGATTTTTACTGCCAAGACAAGTCAAAGAAGAAACCAAAAACCCGAACAATTTTTGCATAGATCTTAGTACCCGGCGGCGTTAAAATATCTATATATCTATCAGATTATCAATGTCCATCTTTGGACACTGGCCTTCCCACGATGGATAATGCGATAATCGCCACGTTTGGTAGGTAATTTGGCGATGGTACTCACTGTTGCAAGCTCCCCAAAACAGTGCTATTTCTCTCTCGCAGCTCCTTTAGCGAGTTTTTACAGCTGTTAGAGCTAGGCCGCACTGCGGTGGCGGCACTACGGTGAAACCGCGGCGGTTTTTAACCGCGTGAGTTTGTGGAACAGGAAAACGAATGTAAGCGGCCGCACCTGCGGTTTTTATCCGCGACCGATTTAATATCGTAGTCGAGCGGTTTTGCGGTTAACCGCTTGCGGATAAAAACCGTAGTGCGGCCTCAGCCTTAGGGAAAAGTACCGGACAGGGACACATGGTATTCTTAATCCATTACTACACGGTGTGTATTCTTCATCCGGCATCACTAAAATATTACTGTTATTCATTTATAAAAATCGTATCGTTGTATCACGACCGATTCGTCTCGACAATATCAAACATAAGTATAAATGTTGCAGTTACAATGGATATCTGCCAGCGGGTGAACGAGGGCGACGTCGCAGCAAATTTGTGCTGTACAGAAGAACCCAAGCAAATGGTGTGCGACGCTCGAAGCATTACGTGGTAAAGACTCCTCACAGCAGTAAAGCCATCCTCGATGCCAGTCAGCACTCCATCTCATACACACTCAGCCGAAGCCAGGCTGTTATTGTCGAGTATATGGAAGACCCAGATACAGACATGTTTCAGGTACGTGCTTTTCTTTTGAAGGCCGGAATGAATATGAAATTTCATGTTTGCTTAATACACAGAATAGTTGAGTATAAACTTCATTCGTTTATTGTACTCACATGAAGTTTTGAGGCGTTGGATCCTCTGCATTTCTGTCTCTTTCCGTAAGTGTTAAGAAAACGTCAACTTTTGAAATCTTTGGGTAAATCTTGAATCCCGCGTCCCGTGACGAATTGAATCGGACAGACCTACCGTAAGTTTGGAATGCATTATCTTTGTAGATACGTTTATTTTTTTTGCTTTGTTTGTTGGTTAGATAGACTGCAATAAATTATGATAATATACAATCACAACATTCAATTCAAAATTATTTTGTTACTTGTGAATATTAATGCTTCACGGTACTTCACTCAAAAAAATATTTTCCTCTATTCCTGAAATTCTAAAACTTGATATTTATAATATTTTCAGTTAGTCGTTAAATATAAATGAGACAATGAACTTTTTAAATTAAGTCTACTGGAGACAAGCGCCATTAATTTATTACCAGCTTGTCAAAGAGGGCACGTCTCGTTTCCGTTTGACCTCTGTCCTCTTCAATGTAACGTTGGAATAATGATATCTACCACGGCTTTGTTTTTATCAATGTTGTATTCCATTATGGAGATACATATACTACAATTTCTTAGAGCATTGACATTACATATTATATCTCAAGTCGGACCGCAAGTCTTATTTCTTTATCAAATTCCATCAGTTTAAAGCTTATTACATAGTTATCTTACTGGCGGCAAATAGACTTACGGTCTAAAAATATATTGATTTTATGTAAAATATTTTGATTCTTGATGCTAATTCATCTTTATATAAATTTTCTGTTCGTGTCTCTGTAATTGAACTCCTTCTGAACGGCTGGACCGATTTTGATGATATTTTGTGGCTGTTCCGATGGATATGAGAATGGTTTAGACTAATAATTGGAACCGGTAGGTGGCGCTGCGATGGATTTCAAGGAGAGTGCCTTTTGCAATTTTTGTAGTTTAGAACAGAACAACGTCTGTTGGGTCAGCTATTTTTAAATATATTTTTTTTGTACGTACCTACGTATGGTACTAACGTCAAATTTAATTTATTAATTTTATTATAATTTCGTATTAGAATTGGTATGGACGATTAATTTAATTATATTCTTTGCTTGTTATTTTAATATATTTATACTGAGACCATGTGACTATAGATAACATTATGATCATTCACGGCCCGGTTACGAGGTCTGGTTTTCCCAGTTAATCTAGAGGTAAAATAAACACATTTATTCGGGTCACGTTGGCAGCTACTACGACAGAATATATTACGTTTTTATATTTCATTGATAGTTTACTTACTCAAGCGTCATTTGAGTAAGTAACAATGGATTATACTATTCCATTTATTTTTAATTAAACTTGTCAAATATTGAAATATCGTAAGGCGTCACATTGGGTTCTGTTATCGGCCACCAGACGTTGTCTATTTGTATTGTATGTAAAACATCTTAACAGTATTGCTACATGTGCGTAAACAATGAACCTTCAGGCTGCGTGTCTGAATAGAAAAGCGTTTTTATATGAATAGCAACCCTCATTTCAGCAACGCTTTCAAAATCGCTTGCGATGCGTAAATAGAAGTGCGTTTACGTCTTGATTTCGTACAATACTTGGACTAAATTATTTGAAATAAAATGTTTGATATGCTGCCAGAAAACATTCCGTTTTTTGTGTCTTAGAGTCGTTGACATATTGACGCAGGTACATATCGTACATATTTGAAATTTTACTTGCGATGTCGTAAAAGACAATTTAGGGATATAATATGCATAAAACATATGCCAGAGAAGAAAACGATCTAAAACTTTATATCAATCCATCTGACCATATATTGTTATAGTTATAATGTAGTATTGTAAAGAAGTCTATCAGTGGGACACATAATATATGAGCCAAGATGAAGATGATGAAACTGATAACAAGAACTGGAGCCTCAAAATAAACAAGTCTATTTTATTTGACTGCACAGATAGCGGACTGGTCTAAGTACCGATGGTTCAGTGACTATAATTTGTGTTATTTCATCATTAACTCAGCTCATTGGAATGTACATTTCACTGCTGGGCTCGAGCCGCCTCCAAAATAGGAGGGCAATTACGATAATATACCTCACCGGTTGGACGTGGTGGTATATATAGCCTTATATTTCGAATTTTTCTTCTCTAACATAGACGTTATATGCATATTATATCCCTATGTCATCTGTGTGTCTACTCTTGAATCTCGATTGCAATCCTAAATTCAATCGCAGCTCGAATTTGAGCAATTTGGTACTCTTGAAAGCGACACTAGCGCACGATTGTAATCAAATTAGGTGGATTTTTTTTAAACTAAGTGAATTCGACTCTCGTCGATTAAGTCAGGTATTTGCTTCTCTCAACGTGATATTGACGTAGTTTAAAATCGATAATGTTGCACAATTTCAAGAAGGCGTCTTTGTGGTGATCGAGTTCTGTAACATTATTAATTTAAAGTAATAAAATACGGCACATTTGTTGAAAATAATAACAACAAATGTGAAGAATTCATTCTCGATTTTGTTTAAGAGTATCACATATGTATACGTTTGGTGAGATTGGGATTGAATCGGATTCGAAATTAGAATTGATTTCAAGAGTAGGCACACTGTTAGGAGTTTTATATAGGGTTTCATTTCGAGTCTTCTCTTGCATGCACATATTATCCCTTAGTCGTCTTTTACGACACCCATGATCATGGTAGGGAGTGCTGAATTGCATTCTTACTCCGTCGTCACACAGATGTAGTGTCCTCTATTTGTATAGTCCTACGCGATACAACGATTTATCATTAAAACAAATAAACATATCTAAAATAACTTGCGAAGTGACTACATATTTGATTCATATCGCATTGCTAACGTCGTATCGTATATGAAGCAAGAATGTTTACTTGTTAGCGGCGTCTTATGGCGTCTCTCATATCTAATCGGCGCAGGCGCATATGGGTTAGTGCCCCCTGGGAGAACAATGCGTTGGTCCCTGCAGCTTCATTGTAGTTGTACGTACGATTATGGGCCTTTCTTTAGAGGGCCGAGTCACCGTTGTCACTGATAATAACGTATAAAAACAATAACAAGACCTAATCTTTATCAGAACATTGCCCCCGAACCAATGCATATAGATTATTAGTATGCTAGTATCAAAGTATATCAATAACAACATAGGTAGATATAATGTCCAAAGGACTGGATAGATGTCGTAGTGGTTAAGATACTGACCTACGGTGCTAGTGTCGCGTTCGAATCTCACGCAGGACAACCCTTCGTTTGACCACAAATTGTTGGTCTAAGTATGAAAGTAATTTGTATCCATTAGTTATGTGGTTGTAAAGTCCCCTGCAATACAAGGATTATTTCATTAGTGCAGGGCGTTATCTTTAAAACAAATGTCATCATTATTTCAGTCCATATACTCCCCACTGTTGGGCTCGGGCCCCCGCTATGGATGGAAATTGACCTATTTATATCACCCTGGTCAGACGTGTTGGTTTAGGGTTTTGTATTGAGATTTCCTTCTCTTGCATAGATGTTGTATGCATATTATAATCCTTCAGTCGTCTTTTACAACACCCACGGGCAAGAGAGGGGGTGGTGAAATGTATTCTTACTCCGTCACCACTCGGGCAAATATATATAATACTAGCAATCCGCCCTCGCTTCGCTTCGGTTATAGGTTATAGTCGTTTTACCCGCGTAGTTCCCGTTCCCGTGGGAATACCGGGATAAAATATAGCCTAGTTTACGCCCTGATATTATAGCTTTCCATTGGTGAAAGAATTTTTGAAATCGGTCCAGCCGTTTTGAAGATTACCCGGAACAAACAGACAGACAGACAAAAATTTTTAATTGCTATTTTAGGCATAGGTGTCGTGCAAATAACCGTGTGAGCATGAAAAAAGCCTATTATTTTGACATTACAAACAGACACTCCAATTTTATTTATTGGTATAGATGTACTAACAACCCGCCCTCGCTTCGGTTTCAGTGGGAATACTGGGATAAAATATAGCCTATGTTACTCCTTGATATTATAGCTTTCCATTGGTGAAAGAATTTTTGAAATCGGTTTGGCGATTAAACTTGAAAGAGTAACATTTTTAATATTAGTAAGGATAATATAGTGACTTAAACTTCATAAATTTTAGGCAATCAAAATACCTTTTTATAATATTTTTTATTAGGACATTTTGCTTAACGTTAAATTCTATATAACTTACCTAATAAATGCATGCTTTACGTAGCTGCCTCCGCGCACTTGCTAATTTCTATGGAACGGTGAAGTTCGTTGCCGTTGCGGTCGACGCACTGTTCCACATCCTGTTCACTTGATTGATCGTCATTTCCATTGTTGGTCGGTAACACTTAAAAATACGGACATGACAGCAAAATACTGCAATGCACATCCAGATAATAATATTTATGATTATGTTTTATGTCCGCACAGGAAAAGTTGATGGAATATTAATTTACACGGCGCGATTGTCTATGCTTTTAAATAAATTAACGATGTATACACCTAATATACTCGCAAAAGATGATAATATTTAATAATAAAAAGAAGTATTTTTATTTGACCTCCTTCAATCTCAGCTCATATATGTTTCACTGCTGAGTTAGACTCTCCTTTACAATACGAGGCAAATTGACCTACTATACCACGCGGGTCAGCCGTGTTGGCATAGGGTTTCATCTCAAGTATTTATTCACTTGCATAGATATTTGCATATCTCTCGTCTCTTAAGACACCCACGAGTAAGGAAATTGGTGGTAAATTGTATTCTTACCCCCTCACCACACGGAAAAAATCTAAATGTCCATCCATCCATCAGCCTATAGACGTCCACTGCTGGACATAGGTCTCCCCACGAGAATGCCACTCGGAACGGTCCTGCGCCACTTGCATCCAACGGTTCCCTGCGACTTTGAGATTTTAGGGGGGTATAATGCCATAATCGCCACGCTTGACAGACGGGTTGGCGATCGCAGTAGATGTGATAAGTTTTCTCAGGAGATAGCTGCTGCCCATTCTCCTGGTGAGGCCCTCAGCCGATTTTTACGACTCCCACGGGCAAGCAAGGGGTGACGACAGTTGATTCTATCCCGTCGCCACACGGGGAATCTAAATGTGCTTATGCATATTTATACAAAGAAACACAAAAAATTAATCCAACTTCGATTCAGAACCAACTTTGGACCTAGGATATTTGAAGCGCCTTACTATCTGAGTGGATTAGCAATCGATTCTATGACATCAAATTATGTCATTAGTCAGTTATCTATAATTATTAGTTATACCACTGTTCAGTCTAAATTATTATTATTGTTTTGTTTAAAGAAATTATTCTGTATTTTATACTTGACTAGCAAATACCCAATGCAGAACCCGCGTAGTTTCTGTTCCCGTCGAAATACTGGGATAAAATATAACCTATGTTAGTTACCAGCGACTACGCTGACAATGTAAGTTTCTATTAGTGAAAGAATTTTTAAAATCGGTTTAATCTAGGCGTAAAAACGTAACAAACGAACCAACGTACATTCGCATTTACTATGTTAGGATGTAAAAGTAATGTATGGTAAACATTGACCCCGTTATAACTAGGAAGGTCTCAATAACTGCGTGTTGAATTGAGTATGCGTTTGTGATTGTTGTAAAGCAAATAAAATATGGTATTGGTATCCAACAATCGTATCGAGCTTTTAAACTTTAAAATTATTATTGATCAACGCAGTGAGGGAGGATCTTTACTATAACTATATCATATAACGATCAAAGGAAATGAATGCTAAAATATTATTATCCATCTACATAGTACGTTTCGTTAGCCGGGAAATTTTTCATTATTGCAAACGGTGGCAAACTAGCAGACAGGACACTTGATGGTAAGTGTAAAGCCGCTGCTTATCGCGTGAAGTGAAAGTGAAGGGAGTGTGAATGCGTGCAATGAGGCTCGAGGATACTAAAGGTATCACTAAAACCCACCACACACAAACACCCTCAGAAAGTTAGGCTTCCGGTTCTCTCGCTCAACGAACGAAGCGCAGTATCAAATTGCTACTACTCGGCCGTCGATTTTCTGCGAGAGGTAAGAGTGGGTATGCTCTAGATTGCCACTAGTTCAAGATTACAGTAGAATGATGAATTCAATAATGAAGCGATTCGTTAATCACCGCACTTCGAGTTCAGCGCTAGTTCTGTGTGTAATTAAATGCAGTGGCTTGTCCGGCGACTTACCCTTTCGGACGCCTCTAGTCTACATGTTTGAAAGGGCAAGTTAAACAAGTTACCACCCACCTAGATAAGTTATAATACACGTTTATGAATATGCAAGTCTGGTTGCGGTGTAAACTTACTAAACCCGCATCGTCACTTCGTGTAGTTTGTTAGCAAGCACTAACAAATTAGATAAAAATAAACATATACCACTGTCATACTATGCCACACATTTATTGTATGGTGATATTTTAAAAACTGCTGTCAATCATTATACCGTTTTCAATAGCTAGCAAATAGCACTTTCACGCAGTTCGTTGTCCTAAAATTTTGTTAGATTTTGTGCATCTAGGTTTTGTTGACTTTCGTAATTATGCTAATCTCCCTTTATTGAAGTGGGTTTATAATGTAAGCTATGTTTATTCGTGTAATGACGAAGTACTAGTACAATAAGCCACACACTCCTTTCTTTATGGTGACTTATTAGATACCGGTGGCCGGCCCAGTGGTGAAGGTGAGGGAATACGGTGGGTATAGGCCCAAGTGCCGCCCTCTCATCGCCCGGATGGAATGGACAGCGTATGTGCTGAACATAGCCCACCCAAAAATATATTGGTTTCTTATATAAAACGATTAAATGATAAGAAAATCGAAAACAAAAACTTGTACCGATCCCTGGTGGGACTTATTTGGTTGAGAAGAAGTAAGAGTCTTACCTAAATAGATACTTTTCTTTTGAGGAATACTTATATTTTATATTATATGATAGGCAGCTGAAATAACTCAAGACTTTCTCAAACAAACAGCGACCAGGCATTTTATTTCAATATAAGTTGATTGACTGTTTGTAACTTTTAGTTACAAGAGACCTACATGAATGCCGTCAATTAAAACATCCAATGATATAGCAACTTTTTTCTCATATATCATATACTTATTGTAAAAAAAAATTAAAACAATAAAAATGTTTATAGTCCCACATGAGACTATAAACATTTACTGTGTTAATTTTTTTTAAAAGAAACACTACTAACAAAATAGTCCTTGTATTGCGGGCGACTTTACTAATATATATATATATATAAATAAGTGTAATAGTAAGTGTAATGGTAAGTGTGATAGTAGGTCAATATCTCTACTAAACTCATTTGCAAAAAAAACGGGCGGTTTTGATTTTCATTCATATTTAAAAAGATACAATACCAAAAAGGTTTCAATCGTTTGTACACGTTACTGGCCGGTTTTAAAAATGCTGTGGTATTTAAAAAAGTACGTTCTAAATTCAATTTTTCATTTGATGTTCATTTTTACAGAAAACCCCTTTTTATCCTACATTTTTGGCGCGAAGTTCAAGAAGTTAACATCGACTTTCATAACTTTTATTCAATTTTTATCGATTAATTTCATATCCTTGACTGTCAAAGCTTTATTTAATGCTGTTTGGCTGTATCAAAAATGGTAGATAAAGTGGTAAAAGCTACCAAAATTATCGCGCTGCTTGAAGAGGGTTGCAGCCAATGTTTCGTGGCTAGGAGGCTAAATGTTAGTCGCTCGACAGTCCAAAGGACCTGGCAGCGATATCAGGAGACTGGTTCCGTCGAGAGAAGGCCTGGTTCTGGAAGAAAACCATGTACCCAACCACGGGATGATCGTTTTCTTGTGAGTCGCGCATTGAGAAATCGCAAATCTTCGTATGTGGATCTTAAGAACAACCTCCAAGAAGTAAGAAATGTGCATATTAGTCTATGGACGGTCAGGAGGAGGCTTCTCGCTGCCAATATACGCAGTCACCGCCCGGCCCGCGGCCCCAAATTACTCCGTGAGCACAGAGTTCACAGGCTTAGGTTCGCTAGAAATTGTGAATCATGGACTCAAGACGATTGGAATAGGGTTTTGTTCTCTGATGAAGCCAGGATATCTCTGTTCGGTGAAGATCGACGTCGGCGAGTGCTAAGAAGACAAGGAGAACGCTTTGCAGAGGCATGTTTCGAAGAAATCACACCTTATGGTGGGGGCTCTGTTATGTTTTGGGCAGGAATAAATTCAATGGATCGTACAGAGTTAGTCTTCATTGAAAACGGCTCACTGACTGGGCATCGATACATAACGGAAGTTCTAATTTCTCATGCACAACCCGCATTGGCCGCTCTAGGTGAAGACTCGATTTTTATGGACGACAATGCTCGCGCCCACCGATCCCGCGATGTTAATGCGTATGTGCAAGAGGTCGGCATTCGTCGTTTGGATTGGCCAGCTCGAAGTCCCGACCTCAATCCCATAGAGCATGTCTGGGACGTTCTGAAACGGCGTGTGAGATCAGTACACCCGGCTCCGCAGACCATCAGAGAGCTGAAGAATGTGATTACTGCGGAGTGGGAACGTATTCCGCAAGCAAGTATCCGGGATATACTCGCTAGCATGCCCAGACGAATTCAAGCTGTGATTTTAGCTAGAGGGGGTCACACTCGATACTAAACATTTATCTGCTTTTACTTTATTAAAGAAAAACAAACAAAAAAACTTTTTTATTTTTACTTCATGAGCATATGCACTACTAGCGAATATACACTACTAGCGAGGTTTAGCATTATTTCCCATAAATTGTATCTAAATTTTATGAAATACTGATGAAAACGATTATTTTCTTATTAATTTAGCAAATTGTGTGGATAAAACTACCTATAATTATCAAACAAAGAAATATTAACATTTGAAATGGTTCATTGCTTAGGTGCCCGTTTTTTTTGCAAATGAGTGTATTTTGGTGAAGACTAGCGACCAACATTAGGACATATGTATATGGGTTAAAATTTTTAATTGAATGTTTTGTTTCATTAATTCAAGTTGTCGCGGTAAGTGGGTGGGTAGACTAATAAATTGTCACGCGGCTAGCACATATATTTGAACGTACGTATTAAATCGTAAATCGTTATGTTATCGATGTAGGAAAACATTGTGAGAAAATCTACACGTGTAGCCGAGTCCTATAAAATGTTTTCGCAGAAATATGAAATGCATATCTGGACGATTATATGTTAATACATTGGTTTCGACTATCATCATAGGTATAAAGTCCACTGTTGCGCTAGAGTTTCCTCTGTAATTTGGGGAAATTAACCTATTACACCACTCTAGTCAGACGTATTGGTATAGGATTTTATTTCGAGTTTCCCTTCTCTTGTATAGATGTTCTCTGCATATTATATCCCTTAGTCGCATTTATACGAAACTTACGGGTAAGGGAGGGGTGGTGAATTATATTCTTACCCCGTCACCACACGGTAGTCTGCTCAAAAGGTACAATACTGGTGTAGGACGACTTAGCAGTGCCACAGCATGTTCTGCTGTCACCTCTAAAGGACGACGAGACCATGGCTCCTAACAAAAACAAAACAGGACTGTGACACTTAGTTCCCAAATTTAATATAGGCGATACATAATATAATTTCTGTTTAATTTATGAAACGATACCGTAATTAAACTTTCGCTTATGTTCCGAGTAATTTTGTAGTCAATTTTACAGCAACGTAGTCCAGTTTCCAAAGCAAAAGTTTGCGAGGCTACTAACAGAAGTTGCCAAGACGTTCCAAGTAATTACATTGCTCCGTTAAAGGGCTTCTAAGTTTTGGCAATGCATTGCTGTTTTGACATCGTGAAGATTCAGTGGTGCATCATTTTTAATGGCACAAGTGAAATGACGCTTGACGTCACGGATGACCCGATCCGCTGTCAACGAGGGAGGGGTCTGACGTCAGAGTCGGGGTGGGAGTATGAGACGGCGTGGTTGGGCCAAGGACGTCGCCGGGCCGACCGGCGCGCAACACTCGTCGCAATCGATACTATGCCTTGACAACCGCGATCTGCATTGAACAAGTAACAGTCTGTCCTATCATATCTAGATCCACCTGGATTTTGCGATTATACTAAAATTGATTGGTATACATTTAATACAAGATAAGTCTTCGCAGCCATACTCAATTCATCACTGGCTCTGTGATATGCATAGATCTATTTTTGGCATTTTTATTACGACTTCATATTACTTCTTTCCATGCAATTTTGACTATAATAATACATAAATATTAGGGGAGGCAATTCACACTCATAGAAATAGTTCACTAATTCGAGGTAAATCAAATTATACGGGGCCCAATTCTTGTTTTCTTCGGCGTAATCTCTAATTAAGAGTTATAAATAGTATACAAACACATAATAAAATAAAACTCCAAAAAACCTTAAAAACGTGATAATGAATTCTTGGCGGTTCTCAAGTTATCGGACATGCAAGTACAAATAAATTTCAGTCTAAATTACTAAGTAGTAGAGAGAACTATTATCCCGAAGAAAACGAGAATTGGGCTCAGGTATATTTTGATGTACGATTGTGAACAGTTCCCATACTATTTCTATGAGTGAGAAATGATCCCCAGGAATCTTCAATTTATCAGACATTAAAATATTCCGTGTGGTGACCATCACCTCCCCCACCATTTCAGCCACTCTCTTGACTATAGGATTAAATATGCTTATGACATCTATGGAAGAGAAGGAAACTCGAAATAAAACTCTATAGCGACATATCTGACCAACATGATATAGTAAGGTTAATTTCTCTCCTGTTGTGGAGGAGACTCGAGCCCAACAGTGGGATGTAGATGAGCTGAAATTATGATGAATGAAAAAATAACTTATTTCTTTTTCTGATTTTTTTTAAATATGTTAAGATTTTCATCGTGAAGAACTACAAAACATAGACCTATACCTAAAAATCTTTAGCATTAATAATTAGGATATTACAAGAGGCCTCTTTTGGGATTGCCTCGTTGTCGTCAAGATGTTAGACAAGATTTCCTTTTAAAATCCTGTTTGAGTTTTATTTATTTATCTAAGAAACGTTTAACCTATCATAACTAAATAATATAGATCTTGTAATCTGCGTGCTCATTTCGCCCTGGTTAATTCACTTTCACTAGCATTTATCTTGGTACAACCTTCATGATCACGAACAATAACTGGTTTACTTTGCGATGTCTCAATGTTGTCATGTCAAAATTCATTATAATATTAAACTAGATTTTGGTGTGGCCGCCTAGTCACCGTCCCGTGGGAATGGATCATTTTGACGGAATTAAGGGTAGACTCATACGATTTAGGAACTAAGGAGTTTTTACTTTATAATATTAGTATGGATATCGGTTATCTTTTTAATACTGATTAGCTTAAATCTATTTTTACTACAAGAACTATTATTGTTTATATTGCGTAAATATTTTGAAAATTAAAAAAAAGTCACATATTTCTATTCGTCTAACAGCCTGTAGACGTCCACTGCTGGTCATAAACCTCTCCACGAGAATGCCACTCGGAACGGTCCTGTGCCATCTACATCCAACAGTTTCCCGCTACTTTTAAAATGTCATCAGTCCACCTAGTGGAATGATCCTATATTTTTACAATTATCTCTCATAAATACATTATATTGTTAATATTAAGTGGCGTGTTTAAGTTTCACAACTTTCTTTCTATCTGGAGATCGTAAGATATGACGCAGTCATATGATATCACCATAAGATTAAGAATATTATGAAAAAAATATGCCGCCTCACCTTACTAGCGTAGTAAAAATATATAACCGCAGCTTAGCCAGTAGATCGACCTCTTGACGTAGCCAATGGTGGCTTTTGTTGGGTATTTCGGCCGAAGAAATTGGATAACTGAATCCCGTATCACCTTGGCATTAAAAGCTAAGTGGGTGCGAAAGTGCATTTTCCCTTGCACCAATAAAACGAGGTTTAATAATGCGACTTATTATGGCCGCCTTTAAAAAGAAACTGTGTGTGGTTGTGGAGGAGTTTGGTGGTCAACAGTGGATTGCATATAGTAGTAAAGAAAGGAAGGAGTTTAAGTAACTTTTATAACTCTACTCTCTCTCTTTTTTCTTTTATACTAGTCATGCCTTTTAAGTTCTGTCGTTTCCATATTTCCCGGAAATTTTGAATTCTGAACTGTTCTATATTCGAATGTGTTTAAATTTTGAATCTCAAAACAGTTTAAAGTATTAGGATTAATGCTATTGTTTAGTCACCGCGTCGATTGGAATCTGTCAGGTTACGTACGAAAATGAATCTTTCTAAGGAAAATGTTCGTGCAATAATTTTCTACAACTTTAGAAGAGGCCCGAAATGGCTTCAGTGTTTTGAAGAGCTAACATCTGTGTTCAGTGATGAAGCCCCATACGGACTGTCGGCAGTCTACAATCTGGGTCTTTCAAGACGAACCAAAGTCGACTAAAGTTGTTCGTTCTCGAAGCACTTCAAAGAAGATGGTAGCCACGTTCGTTGAAAAAACCGGCCATGTTGCGACTATTGCACTTGAAGATCGCAGAATGGTTAACGCAGAGTGGTATACCACAGTTTGTTTACCACAAGTCATCGCCGAACTTTGAAAATGTAACTGAAAGCGACGCATCATCCTGCACCACGACAACGTAAGTTCACACAGCGCTCGTCAAACGATTGAGTATTTGAAGCAGGAAAAAGTAGAAATTCTTGACCATCCTCCATACAGTCCTGACCTAAGCCCTAACGATTTCTTTACATTTCCTAAAATTAAGAAAAGTCTTCGTGGTCAAAGGTTCCAGTCCGGTGAAG
Organism: Lymantria dispar; assembly: GCA_032191425.1. Taxonomy (NCBI): domain Eukaryota; kingdom Metazoa; phylum Arthropoda; class Insecta; order Lepidoptera; family Erebidae; genus Lymantria; species Lymantria dispar. The sequence continues at coordinate 17,980,986 of CM063459.1, forward strand.
GAGCAGTCGACGCTTTCAAGTCAGCCATTTTGAACACCCCCACTTTAGAGTGGAATAAATGTTATAATAACTCGTTTGAGCGAATGAAAAAGTGTATTAAGCTACGTGGTGAATACTTTGAAAAACAATAAAAAGTACTATAAGGTTCTAGTTGTGTTTTTTTCTTCAAACGACAAAACTTAAAAGGCATGCCTCATAATTTTTAATTGAGCTCTTTTCCTTCGTCGTCAAGACATGACACGACACGCCTATTTACATTCTAGGAGGTTTTGTCTTCTAGGTTGTTATTAGCGAAGCAAGTAACTGTACTGTGTGATCGTGAGGAAGGAAATAACACCGTCCTACCACCACTGCAATTGCGATGAGGACCCAGCGTAGCACATGCTCGAGGTCTGCGTGGCCTGGACAGAGCATCGCCGTCTCTCGTCACAATAATTGATACCGACTATTGCTAAGATGATGCTCGATAGCGTCAGGAAGCGGAGCGGTTCCGGCTGGAGCAGTTCTGAGAGAAATTCCCCTACCGGAACGCGCTTTGTTAGCGCTCGTATCAGCGCCTGATGCTACCCTCGGCGAGGTCACGGGTCGGGGATTTGTCCACCACCTGCAGAGAGGCGGACGGTGCGAGGACGGCAACACTGTTTTTGTCGCCGAGAAGACGGCACCCGAGAGGGTAATCCTCTGAACAAAAAAAAACATTGCTAACTGAAATTTTCGATTAGAAATGCTTATCTCGCCCGAGTGTTAAACACTGATAAAACATTGCGCTTTCAATAATGTATGTTAAGAAAATATACAGATTTGTTGGTATATTAATATCAATATACAAAAGGGTTTCTACCTCCTCTTCGCAGCCCATATAAGTACTACTATCGGACACGAACCACTTCCACTTCCTTCCTTCCACTTAATAACAGTGAAATTGGTTTACTGACCCGTACTGGCCTGATAAGTTCGCATATGGTTTTATTTCAAGGTATCCTTGTCTTTCAATTAGATTACGTTGTTTAATGATCTTGTATAGCAACCGAGGAAAAGAAACGTATGCCACGTTTACACATGACATACGTTTTGAGTGTGGGTGTAATTTGTGTCCGTTAATTGTATGCTTCTAAAGTCTCTTGCGAGTTGCGACACAAGGATCCATAGTGCGGTGCGGGGTTTGCCATAAAAAACCGTCAGTCCTAACTTGGACTTTTTGGAAATTGGTACGAATTCAACTGATATTTCTGAGTTTCAATTCTAATGCGGTACAGAGAAACCAAGTAACTTAGGCCACACCAAAGCGAAATTAAAGCGATATTTCAAGACTAAGTTGAAAGGTCGATTCGATAATGTTGTCAGCTGAACTTTTTATACAGTAACGTTTGCCTTAAATTTCTCTTTTATCTTTTAATGAAGTGTTTCATTTCAAAATGTTTCTAAGTTGTTCACAAAAGGCTGTTTATATGGCTTTTTCAATCACGTTCAAAGACTTCCAACCACGCTACGTTTATTATAATAATTAAATCTGAACTGTTTAACCTTTAAAATTATTTGATTATTATTTATGATATTCTTGGAAATATTACTTTATGGAACTATCATTATTAACGAATCAACTTGCACTCTTGGACATAGGCCTCTATAAATGGGGGATGGAGGATACCATAACCACCGTGCTTTGCAAGTTTGGCGATCCCAGCTGATTTTTACATTATCTCTCATTAACATTTTCTGTAGAGAACCTTCATATTCGTCTTTTTAATGAGAGATTATATACGTCCCACTACTGGGCTCGAACCTTTTCCATAATTGGAGGCAAATTGACCTACTATAACCACGCTGGTCAGATGAGCTGGTATAAGGTTCTATTTAGAGTTTGCCTTGAGTTTGCCTTCTTTTGCATAGTGTAATCTACGTATTATAATCCCTTAGTCGACCTTTACACGGGCAAGAAAGGGGTTGTTAAAATGAACGTTAAATGTACTTCGTCACCACACGGAAGCTTCATATTAATTGTATTGTATGCATGTATTTCAAAGCTTGTAATTTTTAAATTATTACTAATTCGCCCAATATTTATAGAACAATTATCTATACTTTGACTTTCTAAAGAGTACCTACTTATTGTATTTTATAAATAATAATCGCATAGATGTCCCCTAGTTGGTGTGAGGGTGCAGGCGAGACGGTTCATCGGACCTTGCTACGTGGTGTCTCGACGTTGCTCATTATCTGCTATACGTCTAGACGATAGATGTTGTTGATCTGGCGTTAAACAATCCTATAATATATATATATTGTATCTTAGGTTAATAGCGAAAATAACACGTTTTAAGCCGAGCCCAACAGTGGAACGTATATGGGCTGAGATGATGATAATGACTTTAATATGTCTAGAAGGCACTCTATTGAGTTTAATGTTACGCGATAGAGGCTATAACGAGTTGATGATCAAGACGCTTCTTCTAATGACTCCTCATTCCATAATTCAGTATCATTAATTCGGAAGTCATGATTCCTGTGTGGTAGCGGCTGCGAGTACTACCAACCCATACATTGCTCGTGGGTGTCGTAAAAGACCACTAAGAATTTAAAATTGACCTGGGCCAACTTTATCTGGTGCCGCCTGGTCAATAATTACATTTTCAAGGAGGTTGACCTCAGGCACCGTGGCCAGTCATAAAACTATTGCCAATTCATCATCTTGCTCTTATCCCAATTACTTGGGGTCGACGCAATATGTCATCTGTTTTGACATATTGCAAAAAGTTTCGGCAATGACTTTTATGACCGGCCGCCTGCCTGATGTCAACCCTCCTTGGGAATGTAATCGTTGACCCAAATGGTACCAGATGGAGTTGGTCCGGGTCAATCTAGGGCCAATCTAGGGTCAAACTATTGCCAATTACTTTTTCAATATGTACGAGGGAAGCAGAACATGGTAAAAACATCCGTGACTGTAACTATTCCATAACAGTGTGAGTTTGTGTATGAATAAATCGTGCTTGTTATAAGTGTATAAGCTATCGCAATACAAACCGTCTAAGTACCTATCGTACAAAGATGCTCAACTGCTCACGGTCACTAAACTTCCACAAGGCTGCTCCGCTTTGCCTTCAATAAAATAAACTGGTTCAAACGTGAATTCTCGTGTGCAAAGTAAAACAGTTTTGATAACTGTGAACTAATTCTCTAATAGCAATCATTTTGTTAAGGACGACTTGGCGTGAAAAGCGAAACAGTCCATAATTTATTCTCTACACGAAGACTATTATAATAAAACCGTTAGGCCTCTGTGCATTTGACCTCCTTGAGGGTCGACGTAAAACTGCTTGCTTGACTTAACTTACCTAATGGTTCACGCACTTTAGTTAAACCATTACTTTTTTTCGTACATCATAAATAATCCGATACCGTTTCATTTTGATCTGATGCTGCGCTTTTCAAAAACACCGCGTACTTTATTTTTTTATCTGTATTTACACCATATATTCGTGTATGATGGTATCACTGACGACGATCGAGGCCCTGTTGCGCCTGAGGGCCGTGGCGACTGAGGCCGTCACCGGCGGGGGAGTGCTGTTGGTGGTGTCCCTAGACATCGCCAACGCATTCAATAGTCTGCCATTCAGCTGCGTCAGGGAGGCGGTCCGTTACCACGGAGTGCCAGCTTACCTGAGGCGGCTGGTGGCAGACTATTTGGAGGGGCGCAGCGTCCTCTACGCCAACCGAGTAGGGGACGTTGTGCGAACGCCCATGACGTGCGGTGTTCCACAGGGGTCGGTCCTCGGACCCACCCTGTGGAACAATGGCTACGACTGGGCGTTGCGGGGGAGCCTCCCACCCGGTATGGGCGTGATTTGTTACGCCGACGACACACTCGTCACAGCCCGCGGTGGGACGCTACAAGAGGCGGTAAGCCTGGCGACCTCAGGCACCGAAGAGGTCGTCAGACGGATCGAGGCGCTGGGGTTGAGGGTGGCCCTGGACAAGACGGAGGCCCTCTTGTTCCATGGGCCCCTTATGGACCCTCCCATCGGCGTCTCGATTACCGTCAATTCGGTTGGGATCAGCATCCAGGCCCATATGAGGTACTTGGGCCTGATGCTCGACGGGCGATGGTGGTTTCGGGAGCATTTCCGCAGGCTCGTCCCGCGGCTCGTCGGCGTGGCGTCCGCCCTACAATGGCTGATGCCGAATGTGGGCGGACCGAGCGCGGCATGTCGACAGCTGTACGCAGGGGTCATCCGGTCGATGGCCCTGTACGGCGCACCGGTGTGGGCGGGATCCATGACCGCCCGACTTAGGGCCCTTCTGTGGCGTCCACAGAAGGTCATGGCGGTCAGGATCATCCGTGGGTACCGCACGGTGGCGACGGAGGCGGCGTGCCTATTGGCCGGGACTCCCCCGTGGGACCTGGAGGCGGAAATGCTCGCCGACTTGTATCGGCGGGTGTCGGGGGTGCGCGGGGAGGGCGGTGTTGTTTCCTTGAGGAAGCTCACCGCCTGGCGCGTCGACGCCCGCCGAGACGTCATTGCCCGTTGGACAGTCCGGCTGGAGAGGACTCGATACGGTGTCTGGACCGTGGAGGCCTTCCGGCCGGTGCTGATGCAGTGGTTGGAACGGCGGCACGGTGTGCTCTCCTTCCGACTCGTACAGGTCTTGACGGGGCATGGATGCTTCGGCAAGTACCAACCTGTACAGGGTCGCTAGGAGGGAGAGAACTCCGTCCTGCCACCACTGCGATTGCGACGATGACACGGCGCAGCATACGCTCGAGGTCTGTGCCGCTTGGGCAGAGCCGCGTCGTGAACTCGTCGCAATCATCGGTGCCGACCTGACGCTGCCGACCATCGCTAGGGAGATGCTCGGCAGCATCAGGAATTGGGACGCGGTCGCAGCTTTCTGCGAGACAGTTATCTCGCAGAAGGAGGCGGCGGGTCGCGAGCGCGAGGAGCACAGCCTCGATGATGCGACCCGTTGCCGGCGACTGGGGCGGCGCAGGCGCGACTATCTGCGTGCCATGCCGCCCTAGCCGAGGCCGCGGGTGACGTGACCAGGGATTAGTCCGTCACCCGCCGAGAGGCCGACCGCGTGAGGAAAGACCGACGTCCTCCCCGAGGGGGGGACGTCGGTCGATGGGAAGGTACCCCGGGTAGGGGATATTCCGTCGGGCCGGCCACTGATGACAAGTAACCCTGCTCCAGTGGTCGGCCCAAAGACGAAGGCGACGTGGTGTTCGGGTGGATTACGGGTGTTGCGTGCTTAAGCCCTTCTGTCGCCCCGGACGGAGTGGTGCGGAGGCGCGCCGACCGCAGACCACCCAAAAAAAAAAAAAATGGTATCACAGGTATTCTGATAATGGAGATCGAAGGTTGTAGACGAAATACAGTATTGCCTGTTATTAAACTTATCAAGTTCGAACGCATTGGATATGTTGTATTGTATTAAGTTTCTACACCAATTATGAGTAATTGGCATAGAAACTTGGTTAGTTTTGTTGAATATTTTTTGAAAATTATATGTGAAAATTATATTATAAAATATGAAGACTGATATTAATATGTACTTAAATATATAATTAATCGGGATACGTCTTAACTAGTTCTATTCATTCCTCCTGGTGACGAGAAGGCGATGCTTTAGAGATTATTTTCGTTTCGTCGCGGGTTACTCAATATTTTTAATTTTATTTTATTAATAAAGCGACAGAAATATGTGAAATTTTGTTTCATTTTATATTAATGTACTGCTCGTGTAAATATCAGAGATCAATATTCATTAGGCATGTAATCCTATCTAGAATATTTCTTATATTTGTATCAAAAAAATCAATAAAATTATCGTCTGTAAAGTCAACGTCCAAATTTAAAATCTCATCCCTGACATGGCAGTGAGGTGTAAAGGTGTGCTTTTAAACTGTTGTCCTAATTGTCTATAGTTTAGTAGTCGAATGCGCTTGAAGTTCCTTTATGCGATTCCACTTTTTATGTAAATGTCTGAAGCTTCAAAATGATAAAAGGGTTATACATACTTACTATGCAGCCGGGCTGGCCACGAACGATAAGGAACTCGGCACCAGTGGTCGGTCCATTGGCGAAGGAGAGGGATTACGGTGGGTTATGGGGCCGCGGGCCGTCTTTTCGTCCCGGTCGGCAAGGACGGCGTGTGCGCTGACCATAGCCCACACAAATAAAACAAACTCCACATTTTAATTGCATAGCAAGTTATGCAGATATAACTTTACGCAGAGATACTGCAATCGCTCGTTTATGTTATGCCGTATTTGTGCGGCAGCGTGTGGTTTATGAAAATATTGACACATCTGATTCCTTGAATCGTTCAACACGGGGATAATATAGCCCCAGCACGAACAGTGACATAATTCTTTAACTACGCCTTACTTTTACAGTTGCTATTTATTTTGTTGAATATACAGTCGGTGCGTGGTGATTTTATCTTTAAATTACGCGCTAATCTTTCTTTGTCCGCCTGGTTATTTTTTGTGGGATGCCCAGGTAGTCCTTATAGCTTCCCCGAAATTCATATATTCTAAATGCACCACCAAAAAAACAACTTGTATTTCGCAAGATGTTACGAATTCCATATAATCAATCACTTAGTAAGAATACAACTCAGTAATAATAAAACAAACGGCTAAGTGTGAGTCGGAGTCGCGCTCGAGGAGTTCCGTACCGTAATCAATTATAAAAAGGGCAAAAAAATCGCGTTTGTTGTATGGGAGCCCCCCTTAAATGTTTATTTTATTTCGTTTTTAGTATTTGTTGTTATAGCGACAACAGAAATACATAATTTGTAAAAATTTCAACTATCTAGCTACCGCAGTTCTTGAAATACAGCCTGGTGACAGACAGGCGGACGGACAGACAGCGAAGTCTTAGTAATGGGGTGTCGTTTTTACCCTTTGAGTACGGAACCCTAATAAGAATAATGGATTTAACATGCAGTTAACATCTATGCAAGAGAAGGAAAACTCAAAATATCCCATTTCACAAACTTGATATAGTAGATTAACTTATCTCCTATTGGGGAAAAGGCTCCAGCACAGCCCAGCAGTCAAACGTATATGAGCCGAGATGATAATAATGATGGTCTAAATAATGATCTAAACTTTTTATGGTTATAAAATACATAATAGTGAATTAGTTGTTTTATTATATTTCCGCGTGGTGACGGAGTAAGAATACAATTCACCATTCCCTATCGTGCTCGTGGATGTCGTAAAAGACGACTACGGGATATAATATGCACATAACATCTGTTCATTACCGTTCCCTACTGACCTAGGATGCGCAGTGGAAGGGAACACCAGGCCAGTGAGGGATACCAAATGGGTAATAACATTGGCTTGCGATTACGCAAGGCTATTTTAAGTTCTCCTAAATGATAGTACAAGAACAGATTTTAACACTTACGAGTAGATACCGCGGAGGTAGCTATAACGTAACCTAACTCAGCGTTCGGTCTGGCCAGACAAATAGAAACTAACTGAGGGGTTACTTAGCTTGTATCCAAAAGCGCGGTGATGACAACGGCCTCGTACACTTCAAGGACCCAGGCTTGCTACTCGTACACACAATTTAATGTTCACAAATATATACTTAACTCTAATTAACTCACGTACATAAAGCGGTACACAAAACAAAGGGTGGCGCGCAATATTACAAATACCACGATTTCACGGCTTTAGTCCACAAAAGACATAGCAATTACAAAATATGTGCGTACGCGACCGTTACTTCCAACGCAAGTCGATCCGCGAACAAAACGAAAGTGAAAGTGAAAGTAACCAAAAGGGCGGAAACAAAACGACCCCGGGGCCGGCCGACGCGCCGGCCCCGTGCCATCCGCGCACCAAAGTGAAAGTGAAAGTGGCGGCCGGCTCCGAGCCAACCGCGAACCACAAAAAACAGAACTACCCTACATGGATTTAATTATTAAACTAATATAAAAATGTTTGGTACCGAACATCTACCCGCCTCGGACAGGTCTACCTGGCCGCTAATCAATTGGTAAACGGGACAATGTTGCTACCGCTCTCTTCAGTACCGAACCGTCCACCTGAACCTCAGCAAAACGAGGCACATTATCTGCGCCATATACTAAATTTAAAATTCGGCCGCGACGCCAGCACAGTGGCGGCAAATTGGTATCTTTTATCAAAACGAGGTCACCAACTCGAGGTGGATTAGTCTTGTCAGTCCACTTAACGCGCTGCTGGAGAACATGAAGATATTCTAAGCTCCAACGCTTCCAAAAGCTTTGAGTAAGCTGTTGGACCAACTCAAACCGCGAGAGACGACTTGGTCTCACATCAACAAAGGGGTACTCAGGCAAAGCATTAAGTGGCTGACCAATCAAAAAATGACCCGGTGTGAGAACCTCCAAGTCACTCGGGTCTGAAGAGATCGGACACAACGGTCGCGAGTTCATTACGGCCTCTATCTTACAAAACACAGTTGCGAGTTCTTCAAATGTGAGTACAGACTCACCAATAACTCGTCGCAAATGTGCTTTAGCAACCTTAACTGCGGCTTCGAAAATACCACCCCAATGTGGGCATGCTGCCGGACTAAATTTCCAGGTTATACTACGACTGGTTAGTTTATTACCAATATTTGTGTGATTGCTGGCTAAAAAATCATGTACATCTTTCAAATAATTATTGGTTCCCTTAAAATTTGTGCCACAGTCCGAACGTATCAAAGAAGGCAGTCCTCTCCTTGAAACAAATCTATCAAGTGTCGCAACAAATGCCTCGGTGGAGAGGGATGACACTAATTCAAGGTGCGCCGCTTTAGTTGACAGACATACGAAGACACACAAATAGGCCTTGACTGTTTTACTGTTTCGTAGAGTTGAAGTCTTAACCAAAAAAGGACCTGCAAAGTCGGTGCCTACACCGGCGAACGGCCTCGATTCTCTGACACGATCAGAAGGGAGGTCACCCATCAAAGGTTGCATGGTACTAGCCTTCAGCCTGTAACAAGGCATGCAACGAAATACCACACTGCGAATCGTTCTTCGAGCAGACAAAATCCAAAATTCTCGCTGCAATATGGCTAATAAGGCGTTACAGCCAGCGTGAGAATTTCTAATGTGACGGTCCGTCACCAACAATTGCACAAAATGACCTTGCTTGGGTAACAATATAGGGTGCCGACTACCGTAGGGTAGACTAGAGTTTCTGAGGCGACCTCCAACACGTAAGACACCCGTGTTGTCCAAAAAGGGGCTCAACATACGCAAGGTTCCTGTTAGTTTAGCCTTACCAGCTTTCAAAATTTCAATCTCCCTTTCAAAATATGTATCCTGTACCACACGTATCCAATGGCAAAAAGCCTCCTGTCGTTCTTGTGGTGATAGAAAAGCCTCTAATTTTTTGTTCCGTAAGTGCTTACAGTTGTAATAGAAGCGCTTAATCCAAGCTGTTACACTTACTAATTTATCGAGGGAGCTATACCGATTCAATAAGACATTTGGATCGAATACGCAAGCACGCCTCTCAACAGCGAGCAGTCGCAATCCAGGCAACGGACCTACGTCCAAAACCGGCGTCAGTGGCCATTCAGACTCTGAGCGTAATAACCATTCCGGTCCCCACCAAAGGGAGTGCGTTACCAAGGCGGGGGATGTACAACCCCGAGATGCACAATCAGCTGGGTTAAGCTCACCAGGCACATGCCTCCAAATCAAGGGAGTCTCAGATTTCTGAATTTGGGAGACTCGGTTCGCTACAAATACCTCTAAGGTGTGAACTGAAGCCTTTAACCAGCACAAAACAATTTGGCTGTCAGTCCACGCGTAAGTGGTGCTAATGTTCACAGTATGACGCAACAAATTCGACACGTGATTAAGAAGACGCACAAGCAGAGTAGCCCCTGCCAATTCAAGTTTAGGGATTGTCAAAGCAGTCCGTAGGGGTGCCACCTTGCTCTTCGCCATGACCAGTGAGATCTTCACTTGGCTGTCAGAACCCACCGTACGCAAATATACACAAGTGGCGTAACCCCGTTCAGAGGCGTCCGAGAAACCATGCAGAGTTGCCTGGTACTTTCCTGGAGGAAGCATAGAACGAGGGATCGATACCTCATTGATCGCAGGAAGTGAGGATACAAATTTGGTCCAGTCTTCCATCAAAGCTCCCCGAAGAGGTTCGTCCCAGCCTAGTCCTGCCATCCAAAGCCTTTGTAAAAAGCATTTAGCCCAAAATATGACGGGACATATCCAACCATTTGGATCAAATGTTCTTGCAACCGTGGAAAGCACCAAACGCTTAGTCCAAATGCGCGGCAACTCTAAGTCAACATTGTAAGTGAATATGTCTGGGGCTGGTTTATACTGAATGCCGAGAACAGTCATCATAGCCGGGTTCTCGATATTCTCGAACAAATGCGGATCTTGCTGATGTTCATCCGGAAGTCCCTTCAAAAGCGCAGGTGAGTTGGATATCCACTTCCGTAACTCATAGCCCGCGGTGGCTAAGATGCCTATCAATTCATCCCGTAGAAGGATGGCCTCTTTCTCAGAGGGTCCACCAGTACAAATGTCATCGACATACAAATCCTCTTTCAAAATCGCGGCTGCGCGAGGAAACTTTAAGCGCTCCAGGTCCGCGAGCTCCCACAGAGACCGTATAGCCAAATAGGGGCTTGACTTTAACCCGTACGTGTTTGTATTGAGCTCATAAACAACCATGGGATCCTGGGGGCTTTCACGCCATAGAATCAACTGATACCGACGGTCATCCGGGTGAATAATCGTCTGTCTGAACATCATCCTTATGTCAGCCACAAATACAACCTGATGTCGACGAAACCGAGTGATGACGTCACAGAGATCCTTGATCAATTTAGGACCAGCATACAAACAATTGTTCAACGATACACGCGTTGAAGTTTGCGCAGAACCATCGAATACTGTACGCAATTTGCCATTTGATGCCTTAATTACAGCATGATGCGGTAGAAAGAAGTGATCCACTGTTTGCCAATCTAATTTCGACACAGACATGTGTCCCAACTCCTCATATTCACGCATAAAATCAATGTATTTCTCCTTTAGGAGAGCATCTCGAGCCATTCGGCGCTCCATAGCCAATAGTCGTTTCTCAGCAGCAGGCCGCGAGGTGCCAAGTGGTGGCCGTACGGCGAGAAACGGCAATCGAGTCATAATCTGACCAGTACGTAGGCGACTCGTATTGTTTTGGTAAAACAATTCGCACTCCTCATGCTCCGGATCAGTGCGCGGAGCCTGTGGTGGTTCTTCCACTTCCCAAAACCTCTGAACCGCATCAGAGAGAGCAGAGCCTACCATCAAGCCAATGTCAAGACGGGTATCCGTGAGGACCGGTCCCATCAGTGCAGAGCCAAATATGGTCGGGATGGCTACCATGCCTCCTGGTTGCATGACCTGAATGCTACCCAAGAATATGTTTCCCAGAACATCGGCGCCTAGCAACAAATCGACCGATCCAGGTATACCAAATTTGGGGTCTGCCAAGTTCAAACCCGACGCTAAACCAATAGCATACGGAGACAACTGCTTCTCCGGATGGGTGCCCAAAATATTGTTCATAACAATGGCTGAACACTCAAACAATGGGCTTGACGAGTTTATAGGAGAGAACGCACATAATACTTGGCCTTCAACATTGGCCACAACTGCGTTGCCAACACCTCTAGTGACATGAGGAAAATCACGCATACTTAGGCGTACCTGCCCCACCAACCAAGAAGACGCTATACACCCCTGAGAGCCTGTGTCCAGAATTGCCCGGACCACAACAGAGGCACCTGTCCGTCCCCAGACCCTTACAGAAGCAGTGGGTAGGAGTACGGTTTCAAACGGGGGTGGTGCATGACGGGGGGAGGCGCCGTGTTCCTAATGTCGTCTAGGCAGCGGGTGATTCTCATGTTCACGGGGAGCGTCATCAAAGGTAGGTACCCGCCCGTGACGATACGGGCGCGAATCGTGGTTATCACTCTTGCCACGGGCTTCCGATGACGGCGAGCATTGACCTTGTGGGCGCCTCGCTGCGGCAGAATCTACGACGCGCGGGGGTGAGCGACTAGGTCTCGGACTGCGGTTTTCATACCGGTGCCTTCGCTCATAACTACCCGTAGGTGAGCCTTGACGTTCATGTTCACGACCAATCCCATTATTATTCGCACAAAGAAGTTTCAAATGCTGGCCTCCGCAGTATGTACATGGGCGAGGATTAGGGCAATCGCGCTGGAAATGGTTTCCCAAGCAAGAAAAGCACCAACCTCGAGCCTTAGCCAAACGCCTACGCGAGGCCACGTGCAGCGCAGTAAAATCTGAGCAACTGGCAACTTTATGACTCGGGGACTTGCAATAGGTGCACTCAGGTCGCGACTGTACAGCAGCAAAACGTGGTGGGTGACGAACCTCTGGCCTTCTAAAGGCGTGATTGCGGGTCGGAGCCGATGACCGCGGCAACTGTTGACCAAATGACCTGTCAACGACCGTCATGTCTACCATCCTACACTCGTCTTCCAAAAACTTCTTAAGGTCATCAAAAGCAGGCAAGTGAGTTGCATCATCACCTCCATATTTTTGCTCGAAACGAGCCCTAAGTTCCGCAGGAAGCTTTTTCAAAACAATGTGCACCAGCATATATGACCAAGTGCTCACCGGAAGGTCTAACCTTTCCAGTGCGTTGATCGCAATCATCAATGGGTTCAATAAGTCGGACCTTAAAGCCGAGACCCTAGATACCACTGGCAGACCCAAGAGCTGACCAATGTGTGTATCTGCCAGGCAACGCTTATTTTGGTAACGCTTTATGAGAAGGTTACGTGCCACTAGGTAGTTTCCATCATTGATCTCCAGGTGCTGAACTAAACCTCTCGCCTCACCTTCCAACACGGAGAACAGGTAGGCCAATTTTTGAGCGGAACCTAAGTCAGAACGCGCGTGGACTAAGCTCTCAAACAAATTTATGAAACCTAGCCATTGGTCCAAACGACCATCAAAACGCGGCAGGTCCAAAGTGGGCAGTTTACTCAATAAGCCCGACGTAGAAGGTTTCACATCCCTAGACGCGGGAGACTCACCCCTTTTCGACGCGGAAATTTCCCTAGCACGCTGTGAGATTCGATCTGCATAATCCATGATCTGGTCATAATCCGCGTGTACCAAGTCACGATACGTTTGTGGGTAATCTTCATCAGAAATATCTAAAATTTTTGTGTTGAAGTTACGGTACACATCATCAACAAATTGTAAGCGCGTATCCAATTTGCTGTACCTATCCAGGAGAGACTCATTTCGATCAGACCTATCAACCAAGGCGGTTGCAGTCGAGAACCATCTCAACTCAGAGCGCAGCTTACCTGCCGAGTCCTTAGCGCTAGCAAAAGCAGCCATAATAATCGAATAAAATAATTAAATTCCAACAACAAAAAAAAATATATATATAATCAACTAAATAAATCAACCAATTGAAACAACAATCAAAAAATACAAATTACAAAATTGAACAACAATTAAATTATTGCGCAAAGGGAAACGTTAATATTTGTCTGTATAAGTACCATAAACAAAACGCAAAATAATATTAAACTAATTGTCTATACAGTTCAATTCATTCGTTCATTCAATCACGAGACTGCACTACTCTGTGGCACAATGTACTACGCAAATTATTTTATTACTCTGTGGCACATTAAGTAAACAATGATATTCAAAATTTCAAATGTTGCAGTGAACTTATTTATATGATATTTTTAATAACTAATAACAATAAGTACACAAATGATCAATCACACAAATATTTAATGTGTATCTTTATACACCAGACTATTTATTAAACTGGGCCGTAATACGTAAAATTCAAGTAATTATATATCGATTTATTTTTCAACACGGGCACTTGTAGATGTCAATACCAAACAAAACTACTAGATTCACTAGAACCACGCTCTGCTACCAGAAAGTATGTTCATTACCGTTCCCTACTGACCTAGGATGCGCAGTGGAAGGGAACACCAGGCCAGTGAGGGATACCAAATGGGTAATAACATTGGCTTGCGATTACGCAAGGCTATTTTAAGTTCTCCTAAATGATAGTACAAGAACAGATTTTAACACTTACGAGTAGATACCGCGGAGGTAGCTATAACGTAACCTAACTCAGCGTTCGGTCTGGCCAGACAAATAGAAACTAACTGAGGGGTTACTTAGCTTGTATCCAAAAGCGCGGTGATGACAACGGCCTCGTACACTTCAAGGACCCAGGCTTGCTACTCGTACACACAATTTAATGTTCACAAATATATACTTAACTCTAATTAACTCACGTACATAAAGCGGTACACAAAACAAAGGGTGGCGCGCAATATTACAAATACCACGATTTCACGGCTTTAGTCCACAAAAGACATAGCAATTACAAAATATGTGCGTACGCGACCGTTACTTCCAACGCAAGTCGATCCGCGAACAAAACGAAAGTGAAAGTGAAAGTAACCAAAAGGGCGGAAACAAAACGACCCCGGGGCCGGCCGACGCGCCGGCCCCGTGCCATCCGCGCACCAAAGTGAAAGTGAAAGTGGCGGCCGGCTCCGAGCCAACCGCGAACCACAAAAAACAGAACTACCCTACATGGATTTAATTATTAAACTAATATAAAAATGTTTGGTACCGAACAACATCTGTGCAAGAGAAAGAAAACTCGAAATGAAATCCTATACCAACATGTCTGACCAGCATGGTATAGTAGGTCAATTTCCCTCCCATTTTGGAGGAGGCCCGAGCCGAACAGTGGGACGTATGTGGGATGCGATGATGTCGATGATTATTTTTCTAGTTCTATTTTTGCTGTAATAAAAAGAATTTTAACTTAATTTTTCCACAATATATGGTAGGAACTTCATAACCAATCAATGAAAACTTTTTAGATACCTAAAAAATCATTTAGTACTGTGACGTGTTTCTGTAAAATTAGGTCATCCTTGGAGTTGACGGCGTCCAACAGACCATTACGACTTTTTTACTGGCCAGAATAAAGACGTGGGCACGATTGTAATGACGGCCATCTTGCTGTATGGCCTTTGTTCATAGGACAATGACGACGAGAATTGGGATGGCTTGTCGAGAACACATGCGAATATATGCGGACAATGGCAAACAATCGGCTACTCATTACGAATTATTGTAGTGATTATTTTGGTTTTTGTATAGGATATTATTTTTTTGTAATGTGCAATTTGTTTTATTTGCAAGGTAGACAATACAGAATTTGTCGACTGCTTTAAGACTATTTTTTGAGAAACAATGTCATACCACTATATTACCTATAGTGGTACCTAAATCAAGTATACAAATCTGTGGCCATAGGTCAGAATATGATAATTACAAATTCATTACTTTACAGGACAACCAAATTAAATTATTGAGAAATCTTGAAGGGACTATTAAAATATGAGACACTCGGTATATATGACAAAAAATATATATTTTTTATGATTTTAATATGAGACACTCGGTATATATGACAAAAAATATATATTTTTTGTAAATATATATTATATATTTTGTAAATATATATTTTTTATGATTTTAATATGAGACACTCGGTATATATGACAAAAAATATATATTTTTTGTCATATATACCGAGTGTCTCATATTTTAATAGTCCCTTCAAGATTTCTCAATAATTTAATTTGGTTGTCCTGTAAAGTAATGAATTTGTAATTATCATATTCTGACCTATGGCCACAGAAATATATTTTAATATTGTTGCTCTAATGAATTTAATGATTGAGTACTTATTCTGCTTTTATTTTTCCTAGTTTTTTGATAATAGTCTGATCTAATCAATTTATCAACTTTATGTTAAGTTATTGTATTTATATTGTAACGTTCTATATTTTTCTAAACATTTAATTTGCTGTTAAAACTAGCCAAGTGTGAAATGTTGATGTTCAATAGACCGTTAGTTATTCGCATTATGTAAATAATTTGATAATTTGAATTTTAGAAGCATACATATTTAGTAGAGTAAAATAAATAAGAAATTCGTGTTTTACATTTACTTATGAATGTTATACGTTCTTCTAATAAACAAACTTCTAGATCTCAAATTGGCATCCATTTAGATATCAAGCTTGTTGTCCATGAAGACAACACACCACACTACTATAATTTTGAACTTGGCTCTCATTTTCACATTTATGTTCTTGGTGATCGATTCTTACGATATACACTGGAAAGAAAGAGAAAAAAGAATCGTAAGTATATGTGGCTAAAATGTGTAATACTCGCGTAAACATCAAAAATCATAATCTAAGTATAATTTGCCGCAATTAATGTAATATACTTAACGTATATATGTACTGTGTAAATAAAACTACTTTACGGATTTTATCGCGTTTGTATTTGAACTTTGATTGCCCGACGTTTCGAACACTTTGCAGCATTCATGGTCACGGGCGGACTAGTCTTTAGACTTAGTCCGTAAAGTAGTTTTATTTACAATGTCTAATATTCGTGTAAACATCAGAAACTGGCTCACTGCCACTGTACACCACCACCTTATACCACCCTTTCTTGCCTGTGGGCAACCCATGATCAGCGTGGTACCCTCCCAATGTGATGACAGTACAAGCCCAACAGTGGGACGTAAATGAATTGAGAAGAAAAAAGTATATCATTGAGTTATGAACAGTGTAGGGTACATGCATGTACTCTTTTCTGGACAATGTCTTAAAATCGACTATCTACATATGTATTTAATCAAGAATTGCGTACGTGCCGGATGGTTTTAGGTTTCTAAAGTAATAATCGTAATAGCAGCTGTCATATGCAAAATGGAATTCCCTTACATTAACCCTCTAACAGAACACGAATAATAAGTAATTCTATTTAGCATGAATTTACCGGTTCGAGTGTATCTACCTATCTGGCTTGCTCCTTAAGCTATCTAAAAGCTACATGTTTAAGGTAGCTAAATATAAAAAGAATATTGGATTTTTTGTTCATTTTCAATTGTTACTTGTCGTTACGTAAAGGGTACTAAAAGGATTTTGAAAAAATTCCAACACACTCCACGTGCTAAGGCGGTCCTAGCTCCTATTACTTTTAAATTTTACCATTTGAATTTTATTATTACCGTTGAATTTTAAGTTTTACTTAGTTATCGTATCAAAACACGACTTGTATAATTTATCAGCTTGGATTAGGTACTAGATAGTTGATAGCTAATTCGGAGCTGAAACGTGGATGCAGGAAGATTAAGTGAAGAATCCATTTTCATAGACAATCATCTGTGGTCACAAACACAGAAAAAAATGAGTCGGTGTTATTGCATTATATAGTTTGTCATCATGCTTAAAATGTTATTTGTGTCACTTCGAAGACAATATTAACTGAACGAATACAATAATACCATTTGCAGAAACGGTATGACAGTTTGACATACTATTATACCAACGGATAACCGAGGAAAGTGTCGTCAGATCATACGGCACTCACAAATAACTAAAGGACCACCTCTGCTGTTAGCTATCATTGTATAAATGAATGCATCAGTATTATATTACTATTGTGTATTTGCGAAACAACAACGAAAAGTATGCAACTAGCACGAAGGATGTCCCATTTCCAGGCGTTTGCGTGGGCCGGTCTCGTTTTATGCCGGCGTTCATCCAATATCTGTCTACGTTTTACGAGTACTTAGGTAGTATTTGTCGCGTTAAACCAATTGTTATTGCGACTTGTCTTTTGAAATACTAAGTAGGCTTTTTAAAGATCAAGTACTTTAATTTTCGTTATATTAAATATATAGACGTTGGAAATTGGAAACATATAAAATGCCATTTTAACCGAAATTCAGTTTTATGTACAGTACGATAGTTGGGCTACTTATGGGACGGATGAGAGACGACTACATGTAGCGGAGATGCGAATGTTGAGATGAATGTGCGGCGTAATGAGAATGCATAAAATAAGGACTGAATATAAGTGAATATTTGAAAGTTCCGTCAGCGAAAGGTTAAAGAGTGAACAATTGACGTGGTATGGACATATAAACAAGATGGGATGAAAGTAATCTTGTGAGGAAAGATTTGAGTATGAATGTTGAAGGCTTTAGGGGTAAGGGAAGACCGAAGAAAAGATGAATGTATTGTGTGAAGTATGACGTGGATAGAAATACAGTTAGCTCAGAGATGACGTCTGATAGGGTTATATGGAAAAAGAGGACAAATTGCCTAAAACCTTAAGTAATTGACATAAGAACAAAATGATAATGATGATAGAGTACGATAGTTTTAGATTCTCTTTGGATTTGTACATAAAAGTCGATTTCGTCTGGGATTGTGGTCGTGAAACCATTCGTGCTATAGATTGTAGATTTTTTTTTACTCTTGCTTCTTCTAAAATGTAAACAGTTCTTATACTTCACTACTTCACATGAAATGGTTTTTATTTTAAGTAAATAGATAGGTTTTTGTTGATAACGATTTCTGATGTTTACGTGAATATTATACATAATAAATAAAGCTATACTAAAAACAACTTCGACTTGCGAATATACATCCTCCTGCAGAGGAAGCTACTATGATAATTGTCAAGTCAACACGAAGCGGGTTGTGAAACACATTTCCATATACTGTCTCATTTTTTTTAACGAGTGTTCTATTTGCAAGTTTGTAACGCTCAAAATTGCTTGTTCTGATATTTATAAAGGTTCAGGTAGGTAAATTTAATTGAATATTATATTTCACGTGAAATATCCGACCTGAACAGCTGTGTAGGCATGTGTCGACATGTTAGTGACATTTTGAGACAGGGCTAAAATTGGGAATTTTTTTCATAGTTAAACTGCCAAGCCAATTGTAGCTATTGCATATTTTTGTTCTACGAGTTTTGCCGCAAATGTTTGAGTATGAAATTGTTTTGTGGCGATGCCTACGAATACTACCAACCATTACATTGTCCGTAGGTGTAGTAAATAACGATTAAGAACTTTACATAGACCAACTTTACATAGGCCAACTATGCCGCTACCGTTGATCTGATGCTGTTTGGTCGACAATTACATTATCAAGGAGAGTTGACATCAGACAGGTCCGGTCCGGACCGGTCATCAAACTATATCAAAAAGTTTTGCAATATGAACTATGAAAGAAGAGTATATACTTATTAAGTCGACCCCCAAGAAGGCTTACGGGATAAGACGTTTCTCGTGGTCCTATCTAGAGGCCTTATCAAACAATTGCTTGATACAGCAACTTCTAAATCTGGAATAATGTATTAATGGGTTAATCTTCCTTTGATAATGAAGGCCAGTACCCAATAGTGGGCAGTGTATGGACTGAAGTTTTCAGCCTGATAAGAAATACAGTGTAAACTCTTTATAACGTCGCTCGATTTAACGACAAACTCCTTAAAACATCGAAATAACTTGATTTTGATTGGTTTGCCATATTAGGGGGCGTTCATAAAATACGTGAGATGTTTAAGGGGGGAGGGGGTCGAGTCAAATCTCACCTAATCTTACGTTGGAGAGAGGGGGGTCTCGGCAAATATCACGCAATTTTTTTCTGCTTGAAACAAAAAAAAATATACTATTTTGGTCCATTTAATCCAGATTGTACATGCTTAAGATTTAATCTCTTAAATTGCATCGCTTTTAAAATTGATAACAATTCATTCCAAAGTGAATATTGCGGTGAGTTCTCCTTCAATGCATATTTATATACTTTTTACTACATTGATATCTGTGACTATTAAAAGAATCGAACTTTATCAAAGAGCAGTCAACTATCACGGTGGCCAACCACTCCATCGGTTAAATGTTATGATCTGAAATTGAAAGAAACCGTAACTATTAGTTACGAGCAAAATACAATTATTTTTGTTGTCATATGGAAAGGCCTTTAGGAGGTTGATTTCTTTAGTTAGGAGTACATTTTATTCCTGATAAAATTTCACAAAATTTAGGTAGTAACCTAAAAAATTAAATAAATAACGTTATAATCTAAAATTTTGTGAAACGAACATTTTGAAAAATCTCACGTGAGATTGCGGGATGGGGGAGGGGGTTGAATAAAATCTCACGATATCTCACCAGTAAGCGCAGAAAATTTAAAAAAACACCTCACGTAATTTATGGACGCCCCCTTATCCATAATTCCATACACTCTATATAGCATCATGTTCACTCGAAATAACGACGACAATACGACATTATTTAGCATTGAGCAGTACTTTTCTAATTGCCAAAATTAGTAAGAACTGAAGCTGTGTACGTTCTTTCCTTTGTTGTTTTGTTATTTTATTACCTAGCACGTGTTTACCTCAACTGACCTACGAAAAATTGTAAAAAAATTCTCTTTTGTTTTTTGTGTGATTGACTTGCACATGTTTACTTCGGCCACTTGGCTATCGTTAGGTTGTTAAACGTTATCTTAATCATAGTTGTTGTTACGTTTGTAAAATTTGTACTATATTAGTACACTAGCAATCGGCCCTCGCTTCGTTTCGGTTATAGGTTATAGTAGTTTTACCCGCGTAGTTCCAGTTCCCGTGGGAATACCGGGATAAAATATAGCCTAGTTTACGCCCTGATATTATAGCTTTCCATTGGTGAAAGAATTTTTGAAATCGGTTCAGCCGTTTTGAAGATTACCCGGAACAAACAGACAGACGGACAAAAATTTTTTAATTGCTATTTTAGGCATATAGGTGTCGTGCAAATAACCGTGTGAGCATGGAAAAAGCCTATTATTTTGACATTACAAACAGACACTCCAATTTTATTTATTGGTATAGATAATTAGTAAATAAATATTAGAATAGTAAAATAATATAATTTTTTTTTTCACTCTAATTAACGACAACTCTCTATAACGTCAAAAAATTCACAGTCCCTTGAGTGTCGTTACATAGAGTTTACACTGTAAATGAGATCATACCGCTTGCTGCATCAGAGATTGAATTACAAGAGGCATTATCTGTAACCGATAAGTAAAAAACCTTTTAAATGACATCAACATTTAAAACTATGCCGAAAAAACTCTATTTGACACCATTAACGTTAAAACGGTTTTTATTTTTTATTATCCTACTAGCAATCCGCCCTCGCTTCGCTTCGGTTATAGGTTATAGTCGTTTTACCCGCGTAGTTCCCGTTCCCGTGGGAATACCGAGATAAAATATAGCCTAGTTTACGCCCTGATATTATAGCTTTCCGTTGGTGAAAGAATTTTTGAAATCGGTCCAGCCGTTTTGAAGATTACCCGGAACAAACAGACAGACAGATAGACAGACAAAATTTTTTAATTGCTATTTTAGGCATAGGTGTCGTGCAAATAACCGTGTGAGCATGAAAATGCCTATTATTTTGACCTTACAAACAGACACTCCAATTTTATTTATTGGTATAGATTAGCAAACAGTTTTAGTTGTTTAATTTTGTAGTATGGTGATGGACTTAAGAATCCATTTCACCGGAATCGAAGAATTTATTAAACTATATGAGCATCGCTGCAAGAGAAGGGAAAATCCGAAAAAAGAAATCGATTTTAATATATGGTGTGTGCAATTGTTTGTGGTGCCTTATAGCGATTACGAATACTAAAACTCCCTATTGCCCATGGGTGTCGTAAAAGATGACTAAGTATTATAGTTTACCACTGACCTGGGCCAAGATTTAGGATTTGGACATGATGATGTTTTAAATAAAACTACGGATTTGATCGCGTTTGTATTTGTAATATTCCAGATTGTTAGGTTTTAAATACAATTACTATTAATTTTAATGTTAAATGATTACTAACCATAAACAATATAATTTTTTATATAGAATTCCTTTTCTTCTTACACTGGCAATAAATTTGTATCTAAATGTGGGTCAATATTTATTAACTAATTTTCTGTATCGGGTAGATAATTATAAATTTTCTGTAATTGTTGGACGTGAGACATCTTAGTCCGCCCGTTACCATGAACGCTGCAAAGTGTTCGTAACGCCGGGCAATCAAAAATCAAATTTAGTAGAATTTAAGCAATTGATGTACTAATATGAATAAATAAAAATAAAAAAAATACAAACGCGATAAAATCCGTAAAGTAGTTTTAATTAAAACTAGCAACCCGCCCTCGCTTTGCTTCAGTTTTAGTAGTTTTATCCGCGAAGTTCCCGTTCCCGTGGGAATACCGGGATAAAATATAGCCTAGTTTACTCCCTGACATTATAGCTTTCCATTGGTGAAAGAATATTTGAAATCGGTCCAGCCGTTTTGAAGATTACCCGGAACAAACAGACAGACAAAAATTTTTTAATCTGTATTTTAGGCATAGGTGTCGATCATTTTGACATTACAAACAGACACTCCAATTTTATTCATTGGTATAGATGTGTAATACTCGCATAAATATCAGAAATTATTATGATGTTTTTTTTTTTTTTGTGGGTGGGTCGCGGTCGGCGCGCCTCCGCACCACTCCGTCCGGGGCGACAGAGGGGCTTAAGCACGCAACTCCCGCGTCCCACCCAAAAACCACGTCGCCTTCGTCGTTGGGCCGACCACTGGAGCAGCGTTAACTTGTCGTCAGTGGTCGGCCCGACGGAATACCCCCTGTTGGGGTACCCTCCCATCGACCGACGTCCCCCCCTCGGGTAGGGCGTCGGTCTTTCCTCACGCGGTCGGCCTCTCGGCGGATGACGGACTAATCCCCGGTCACGTCACCCACGGCCTCGGCTAGGGCGGCATGAGGCGCAGATAGTTGCGCCTGCGCCGCCCCAGTCGCCGGCGGTGGATCTCCTCATCGAGGCTGCGCTCCTCACGCAGGCGATCCGCCGCCTCCTTCCGCGAGATCACTGTCTCGCAGAAGGCTGCGACCGCGTCCCAATTCCCGACGCTGTCGACCATCGCCCTAGCGATAGCCGGCAGCGTCAGGTCCGTACCGATGATTGCGACGAGTTCACAGCGCTGCACTGCCCAAGCCCCGCAGGCCTCGAGCGTATGGCGCGCGGTGTCCTCGTCGCAATCGCAGTGGTGGCAGGACGGTGTACTCTCCCTCCTAACGACCTTGTGCAGGTATTTGGCGAAGCACCCATGCCCCGTCAAAACCTGCACCAGTCGAAAGGAGAGCACCCCGTGCCGCCTCTCCAACCACTGCATCAGCACCGTCCGGAAGGCCTCCACGGTTCGCACCCCGAACCGAGGCCTCTCCAGCCGGACTGCCCAACGGGCGATGACGTCTCGGCGGGCGTCGACGCGCCAGGCGGTGAGATCCCTTAACGAGACCACGCCGCCCTCCGCTCGCACCCCCGTCACCCGCCGATATAGTCCGGCGAGCATCTCCGCCTCCAGGTCCCACGGGGGAGTCCCGGCCAATAAGCACGCTGCCTCCGTCGCCACCGTGCGGTATCCGCGGATGGCCCTGACCGCCGTGACCCTCTGTGGTCGCCACAGAAGGGCCCTAAGTCGGGCGGTCATGGACCCCGCCTACACCGGTGCGCCGTACAGGGCCATCGACCGGATGACCCCCGCGTACAGCCGTCGGCACGCAGCGCTCGGTCCGCCCACGTTCGGCATAAGCCACGATAGGGCGGACGCCGCGCCGACGAGCCGCGGAGCGAGCCTGCGGAAAATGCTCCCGGAACCACCATCGCCCGTCGAGCACCAGGCCCAAGTACCTCATATGGGCCCGAATGCTGATGTCGACCGAGTGGACGGTGATTGAGACGCCGATGGGAGGGCTCATAGTGCGCCCATGGAACAAGAGGGCCTCCGTCTTGTCCAGGGCGACCCTCAACCCCAGCGCCCCGATCCGTCTGACGACCTCCTCGGTACCCGAGGTCGCCAGGCTTACCGCCTCTTCTAGCGTCCCACCGCGGGCTGTGACGAGCGTGTCGTCGGCGTAACAAATCACGCCCAGCCCGGGCGGGAGGCTCTCCCTAAATGCCCAGTTGTAGCCGATTTTCCACAGGGTGGGTCCGAGGACCGACCCCTGTGGGACACCGCACGTCATGGGCGTTCGCACGACGTCCCCTGCTCGGTCGGTGCAGAGGACGCTGCGCCCCTCCAAATAGTCTGCCACTAGCCGCCTCAGGTAAACTGGCACCCCGTGATACCGGAGCGCCTCCCTGATGCAGCTGAATGGCAGACTATTGAATGCGTTGGCGATGTCTAGGGACACCACCAACAGCACCCCCGCCGGTGGCGGCCTCAGTCGCCACGGCCCTCAGGCGCAACAGAGCCGCGATCGTCGAACGACCCCTCCTAAACCCAAACTGGGCGTCCGACAGATCGGGCCTCGTGCCGACGAGGTGCCGTTCGATGCGGGCAGCTACCACCCTCTCCAGGCGGGTTCCCAGGTGTTCGAGGACCAGGGCCAGCACGCGGTTAGGAACACCGTCGGGCCCGGGGGCGGTAGACTGCGCGCATGCGCGTCACCGCCACCCCCATCTCGGGTTCCGTGATGGGCGGAACACTGTCGTCGTCGACCTCCCGGTCAGTGTCTGGCGGAGCCATGACCGGGGGCGTGTGTTCCGCCCGCCGCGGGAACAGGTCCTCGATGACCCGGGTGAGAAGGCCGGGCTGAAGAGTCTCGGTGAGGGGAAAATTATTATGATGATGACGTGTTGTTAGTCGCATATACAATTTGACCGGACTAGGGGTAGACTACCATCAATTCATCTGACCACAATAATGGAATCTATGTAATAGGTCAAATGCCGTCCTATTGTGAAGGAGGCTCGTGCCTAATAGTGAAATTTATACAAGCGGAAAAGTGGAAACGAAGCTCATATTATCGTGGCACAGAGGATGCCTAATGATCTCATTTAAAATATTGTTGATAGGATTATGTATTAACGTACAGCACATATTAGATTTTGTTTTTCTACACATCATTATGTAAATGATATTATACGTAGTCGTCATATTAAAGGTTCGTTGTTCATATAATGAGATTGAATTATGTATACTGGTTATGTTTGGAGATAGTCATGTCAATGCATAGCTACCATAAATACGCCTTCGCCTACATACCTCCTACGTTAAAATAATATGTATAATGTCTATTGATTGCTGTTATTTAAGCAAATATAAGAACTGTACACTTCAGTCCAAATTTTCTGAAAAGCTTTAGAATTTGGAATGTCTTATTAATGTAATAAGATAAGCATATGGCTGTCGATCGCGAGGCTCCAACCAAAAAGTATTATTGGATATGCCACTAAGAAATTCTCAACATCAAGCATGAAATTAGCTAAAAAGAATAAGTATTATGTACTGCCTGAAACTGAAAAAATATATTGCGATATAGGACTGCGTAGAAGTAGAGGGGTATACTTCTTAGGAATGAAGGGAGGCCATAAAATATTTCTAAAAAAATAATGTGTGTATACTTATGTACTGAATGTATTCCGTATGGTGACGGAGTAAGAAAACAATTCACCACTCCCTATCCTACTCGTGGATATCGTAAAAGACGACTAAGGGATATAATATGCGTATAATATCTGTGCAAGAGAAAGAAAACTCGAAATAAAACCTTATAGCAAGATGTTTGACCAACATGGTATAGTAGGTCAACCGCCCTTCTATTGAGGAGGAGGGTCGAGCCCAGCAGTGGGAGGTGTATGAGCTGAAACGATACTTATGTACGCACGTAAGACTTCTTTGGCGCAACAATATAAAAATGTTTCTAAAATATATCCTTCACTATATCCTACATTTGTAGAGAAACGACACTAAAAAAAGGTATTTAAATTATTAAAAGTTTTATTATAACGCATTATCTTCTTTTTTTTGGTGGGTGGATTACGGTCGTCGCACTCTTCGCACCACTCCGTCCGGGGTAACAGAGGGGCGTAAAAGCACGCACACCCGTAACCCACCCGTATCGCACGTCGCCTTCGTCGTTGGGTGGACCACCAACGCAGAGTTCCTTGACTTCAGTGGTTGACCCGACGGAATACCTCAAGGGAGTACCCTCCGTTCTCCGACGTCCCCTACGCTGAACGCCGTCGTGAGGCTAACCTCTCCGCGGGTGCCCGGGCTAAATCCCCGGTCCGGTCACCCGCAGCCTCTGCTAGGGCGGCATCGGGCGCAGGTACTCGCGCGATAACGCATTATCTAGTTGGCATTTGTGTCATTATTCCCTAACCCGCCAAAAGAAATAAAACTTCAAAATTTGGTAATTTTTTCTGTTGATACTGTCATTACATATTTAAACTCAAGAATATTTTGGCTTTATGTACAGCTGCAAATGTCATTTAGTATGGTTGTGTTTTCATAATTATTTGCTCAACACTACTCAACTTATTTCAAAACTATTCATGAAATTAAAAGGTTATTTGATTAATAGGGTAAATGAACTACTAGCGAAATTTTGTTATTTTAACTACTCGTTCAGGGAAAAGATCTTGGGATTAATAAAAGACTTTAAAAATTCATACCCTTTCAATCTTCGATTGTTTTATACTTGGAGTCATGCACGGTTCTGGCTTTAAGGAGAGATCTTATTAGATAGAGAGTACATTCGTATTTAGAAAATTAAGCGTTATTTGTTTTTATTATTTATAGAAAATAAAGTTATATGTATTGGTAGAATATTTGAGCAATGTTGGGCATCTTTCTCACGATTTCATACGTTTGCACTAATGCCTATATCCTTGAAATCGCACACGTTTAGTTGATCAGAGACTTATGTTGGATTCGAAACCCACATAACAAAATATGGACGCTGCACTAAGATCTGACAGAAAAGCGAGTTTATTGACTTCAAAACGGCAAACTTATCACTATGTCTAACTCATTATTCGTGAAAGGAACATTAATTGCTTGTTTACAAAATCAATGAAGCGATACATTTAAAATATATTTTTATGCTAATTTATCTCTCACTATACAAATACGAGACAAA
Organism: Lymantria dispar; assembly: GCA_032191425.1. Classification (NCBI taxonomy): domain Eukaryota; kingdom Metazoa; phylum Arthropoda; class Insecta; order Lepidoptera; family Erebidae; genus Lymantria; species Lymantria dispar. The sequence goes on from CM063459.1 coordinate 18,007,905, forward strand.
GCATTTGCTAGAACACAGAAGTCATTGGGACAAAATAAGTTCATAGACCTCACACGTAACACATTCTTTCATTTAAAATGCCTAGAACTAAACACTGTAGAAATTTGCTCTTGATTTGTGTGATGTCACTCTGTTATTATCATCATTATTGAAGATATCAATCACCGATGTTGAATCTGAGTGTTGGACAAGAGTGGCTTAGTTTATATAAAATAATATTGGCTTAGGGGGATATGATAGACGGACTTCAAAGCTCGTTATTGAAAATCATTAGACATTAATTTATCCAGGATGCTAATGTTTCTTTTAAGAGGTGAGTTTTAAGGGCGGTAATAAGATAGAGGCAGCGCTCTGATGACACCCGGTCCAAACCGTCCGGGCGAAGGCAGAGCGCGTAGTAGCCTGCTGCCGTTTTATACTTCTCCATCTATTGAGCATCGGGGGCCTTACCGCTCCGTGGTTACTACTGCCGCTCGGGTGGATGTGTGGCCAGAAAATAATTCGCCCACAAAAAAGAAAAACGTGTATATATAATCTATCGACATCTGCTCTGTCTAAGAACCGACTTAACATACCGAGTATTGGAGGTTTCACAAATCATCTTTTCTATCATTGTTTACTTTTTACTTTTAACTAAATAACACTGTTCTTTTTTAACGCAGTATCAGAAACTTGGACAAAACACAGAGGAGTTCTAACCTAGTCAAATTTCTATTGTACATTCGAGAACGATTAAATGATTTCGCTGGAATATCGCACCTTTAATCATAAACTGAATTAATTCAAAATTTACGTTTTTTGAGTTTTCAATAAAAACCGAAATAACTTCGTCAGTAGAATACGTACAATCTAACAGATAAATCGATACGAGGTAAATGACAGAGATAAAAGATTGTCGTTCTCTTTTCCATTAACGCCCGAGTACATGTCGATACTTTACTTTATTCAAAAGCTGCATGTATTCATATTTATTTCATTTTATTAGAAAATTACATGTATGTTTTATTAACATATTATAATTTAATTCAGTTTTTTATAAATTATATTGTACAATTATGGCATCATTTTGAATTAATGCAGTTTAAGACTAAAACGTTTATGCAGAACTTTAATAACTAAGTTTTATTTCAGTTTTGTACTATAAATAAAAAAAAATCAGGTACATATTTTAGTGAAAAGAGAAATAAGTACGAACTTTTTTTTAAACTGCTGTCTAAGGTGTATTCTTCCCTTAGATTGTATAATTTTGCATCTTATTCCAATAATAGACTAATTATGCTATAGTTAACTTTCTTTTTAAATACCTAGTCCTTCTATTCATTTTTTATAATTTTTTGAAGTCATTAAATGCGATTTCCCACAAAATTGAAATTTTGTGTTAATTCAGTTTATGAATAAAGGTGCGATATGTCCCGCCGCTAGTTGTTGACATTCCTGTAACGTTTTAATTTATTTACAGTTATAATTATAATATATGATATGATATGACTATACGTGAAAGCTACTTTAAATAATTGTTAGTTATTAATGACTAGTAATTGTTTTAAGTAGACGTTACTGAGGGCCTTTATGTTCATCTAAGATAAATGAGATACAAAGATTTCTTTTATTACAACTACAGCCCATATATCTTCGTCTACGGGACACGAATAGACTCCATAATAGGAGAGAAATTGCATTATTTAATATTTTTATTTTATAAGATACTTCGCAGTAAGGAATAAGTCCTTGTGTTGCGTGGGGTTTTACTAACATATATTAACGAACAAGAACGTCCAGACTTAGAACAGTAATTTACGGATCGCACAGAGAACTGTCCTTCGTAGGGATAGACTCCTCTACATCCTATACTATACCACTGCTGACGAAACAGCTGCGTTTTTGTATTTTTTGACTCCATATAACATTCATGGGTCTATCCTCATATTTTTTCTTTTACCCTGGACCTTATATGACAAAATAACGCGTCACAATACGTATGAATCTCCAAAAGTGACACTTGTATTTTCAATGCAAGGTTCGTGCATCGGTCAACGTTATAAATTCTTACCGTAAACCACACATTGTTCGTTATAAAAACCACTAAATTCTATTTATATTTTCCGTTGTTCTTTATTTATTCAACTTAGAAATTGGATCAACTTATTCCAGTGTCACAATAATTTCCTTTAGGTTGTTATTTATTGCTAAGTTATGCGTACACACTGCTCTATAATTGGCTCCCAACAGCCCGTAAAAGTTCATTACAAAATTATACAGCGATATGGTAGACGGCACCAGATATAATGTTATTTCCCATTCCGCTTATTAATATAGTAACGATCGCCTTAGTTGGCTCGATAAATCAGTAAAAATTTTGTTTATGTTTATCGTACCTTCCTTTTAGTGTGTTTTTTTGTAAATGTAAATTAAAGGTATGATTTTGTGCTCATCTGCGCAATGCCTGGCGTTTCGGATGTTGAGTTTTTGTCATTCATTCAATAGGCCGACATGATGCATGTCGTATTCTGAAGTGATACTCCTTGTAAACATAAATTCGAAGTTCATGCACTTTACCATTTAAAACAGCAAATAAATACCATTTTAGATAAAGGAAAAAGAATTGAATGCCTATGGAGTACTATATATAAATACATTCAAAATCTGTAGATATTCTGAAATTAGTTAAAATAGTTTTATTTTAAATACATCATTTAGTCTTTTTAGGGGTACGAAACGATAGTGAAGGTATTTATTCTTACACAACCCGGTAAATCTCAAAATAGTATTTCTATTTAAATTTAATATTATATTACCACTTATTTCCCCGTGGGAGTCATGAAAATTGGCTTAGCTATCACTAGGAGAATGGCAACATCCTCTTTTTTGACGGTTTGTAGTTTGTTCACCGCCCGTCTGGGACGATGGTAGGATGGCGTGTAGCCCTATAGCTTGTCGTGTTACTACCCCATTGCCATTTGGTACTAAAATTCTTGTCTTCCATCGTTTGGGGCCGCTGGGGTAGCAGTCCGAAGCAACACGTAGAAAAATTTAAACCACCAATCGCAACTATCGTAATTGCATAAATTTATGGCATTAATTCTGTTTGGTAGTCCAGCAGTATAAGTCGATAAGCTGGCGGATACGTGGATGAATGAAAATAATTTACAAAACTACTAGATATTTACATACATTAAATATTTATCGAGATCACTCTATTCTCTACACTATCACGAACAAATGAAAACCTTTTGTCACCGTTATCTTGGACTAAAAAATTGTTTACGTGTTTCTTTAACACCTAATGGTAAAACTGGTTTGTAGTGTTCTAATTGGCCGACTTTTTAATATGATCAAGCGCTCAATAGTGATAGATATTTTCTTTTTTTTTTGGGTCATCTCATCTCGGCTTATATACGCCGCACTATTGGGCACGAGCCTCCTCCATAATATGATGGATATTTACCTACTATACCACGCTGGTCAGACGGGTTGGTATAGGGTTTTATTTCGAGATTTCCTTCTCTTGCATAGGCGTTATATTGTATCCCTCAGTCATCTTTTACGACATCCGCGGGCAAGGTAGGGAGTGGTGAATTGTATTACTTACTTGGTTACCACTCGGATATTTGGGTCACCTATTCTGAATCAATTCCATTGTATTTATTCTGCGTTTCAATAATTACAAGATTGCCAATTTTTTTTAGTTGTTCATCACTTTTTCTAATAATTTAATAGTTGAACAGTTTATTTGATAGTGTTGGTACTGTATGTCTGTCTCAAGTAACAGGAAACAGGTGAATGTGTAACCAGGTGTCCAGGTAAAAGGCGTCGGTCGGTTCGGCCTTTTTATATACATATGTCTTTTCAAAAATACATAAAAAAGGCATATGGATTACTCTGTGTTTTTTCTAATAGAGTGACGATAATTATTTAGTTTTTAGATATTATTACAATTTTTAAAAATTATATTCCTAGAAAAATTGTGTAGATTATTAAGTTGTTTTAGTTTAGATTTTGACACGTAATTAAAATATATTTTTGATGTGAAACATCTATAGGCGAGGGTAACCGTAATCGTCGCGTGGCGTTTAACGCCACGCCTCGCGGTCCCCTAATAATTAAATATTAAATAAATATTTGGATGCATATACCTACATCTTTATAACGAAACCATGGTGCGATTTAAAATTTTGTACACTGCCATCTAGTGAACTCAAAGTAAATTGTTACTTATAATGTATATATTAATGAAAATAAATGTTTATTGAATAAAAATCATCATTTTTTGGAAAAATATCGCGTTATTTTATTAATACTTTATGCCTTAGTTTTATCGTATTAGTTCCTGTCGTAATCTAATGTTCTTTCATGCATATATACTTGTTTTATAAATTAATATAAAATTCTCTAACTTAGTAATATAAATATACCAGTAGGTATGGTATTTAGTTTACTTTCAGCTACGAAAACTGGAGAACCGTTTTTTTATAGGCTTTTATTAGTTTCAGGTGTATATATATTTATTTCTTTGTATATTACCGACTTCATAGGAATTGGCTCACTTTTTGACTCACTTTAAACAGTAAAATTTCATTTAAAAGTTGAAAATTTAAGGAGGACCAATGATGTTAAAATTATTTATATAGCTTGTCTTATTATCATTACAGGATTAAAAATTTCTTTATTAAATATATTGAAGCTGAGAGTTGGTCGTTAGCTCGATAAATGCCGCCATTTCTGTTTCCTAAATCACACTCTGTGTGCGGAAAGAATGTCTGTGAACGGAATGAAATGCTTTCAGCATTTCATTTTTTATAGGCTTTTATTAGCTTATTTTAGACTTTTATTTAGCTGAAACTAATTCAGCTGTGTATTTATTTGTTTGTATGTCACCTTACGAATTGGATTTTGACTCACTTTAAACAGCTTGTCTTATTATCATTACAGGATTAGAGAGTTCTTTATAAAATATATTGTAGCTTAGAGTTGGTCGTTTGTTCGATAGATGTCGCTATTTCTGGTTTATAAATCGCAAATTATTTCAAGCTACGTTTTAGAGGGTTCATTTCGTTTGTACTAAATGACGTTACCATAAATATGAGTCGTAAAGTCAATTTTAAAATGGATAATTTATTCGATACGATACCTACCAAAAAGTACTTATTGACTAAAATATCGAATACAAAAGTATCGGTATCGAAAGAAAAGTACTCGATACCTAAAGATAAAGTAAATAAAAGTACTCGATACTTTAAACAGTACGTTACTTATCTTTCGATACTATTCATGAGTTCAGTATCGATACTTTATATTCGATACCGTGTCTCTACTCGTACAAAATAGTTTCGATGTTTCACATCTGTCAGGCGTCCTGAGCGACGGCTCACTTTTTTTTAATGTTGTTATTATCTATACCAATAAATAAAATTGGAGTGTCTGTTTGTAATGTCAAAATAATGGGCTTTTTTCATGCTCACACGGTTATTTGCACTATACATATGTCTAAAATACACGTTATATTTTTTTTTGTCTGTTTGTCTGTTTGTTCCGGGTAATCTTCAAAACGGCTGGACCGATTTCAAAAATTCTTTCAACAATGGAAAGCTATAATATCAGGGAGTAACCTAGGCTATATTTTATCCCGGTATTCCCACAGGAACGGTAACTACGCAGGAAAGACGACTGAAACCGAAGCGAAGCGAGGGCGGGTTGCTAGTACGTACTATAATCACAATTCTGTTGTTATATAATTGGTCAGACTTTTCTTTGAATAATGCGTGAACTAACGGTTACATCACAAAAGAGCGAAAAATACCGCTAAACGTTTTTGGCTATACTTAAAAACCTATTTAAAAATAAGTTAACCTAAACGATTCATTCATTGTTTCATGTACTAGTACGCAAAGTTTTACTTGCGAGATAGATTTATATGTTAATCTTTTCACATAGTATTTTTCCTCCGACTGGAGAGGCCTCGGTTCGGAGTGCGCATCGTGGAGGCCTTCCGGCCGGTGCTGATGCAGTGGTTGAAATGGCGGCACGGGGTGCTCTCCTTCCGACTGGTGCAAGTGTTGACGGGGCATGGATGTTTCGCCAAATACCTGCACAAGGTCGTTAGGAGGGAGAGTACACCGTCCTGTCACCACTGCGATTGTGACGAGGACACGGCGCAGCATACGCTCAAGGTCTGTGCCTCTTGGGCAGAGCAACGTCGTGAACTCGTCGCAATCATCGGTGCCGACCTGACGCTGCCGACCATGGCCAGGGCGATGCTCGACAGTGTCAGGAACTGGGCCGCGGTCGCAGCCTTCTGCGAGGCAGTAGTCTCGCGGAAGGAGGCGGCGGATCGCGCGCGCGAGGAGCTCGATGAGGCGATCCGCCGCCGGCGACTGGGGCGGCGTAGGCGCGAATACCTGCGCCTCATGCCGCCCTAGCCGAGGCCGCGGGTGACGTGACCGGGGAATTAGTCCGTCACCCGCTGAGAGGCCAACCGCGTGAGGAAAGACCGACGTCTTCCCCGAGAGGGGGACCCTGCTCCGGTGGTCGGCCCAACGACGAAGGCGACGTGCATCGCGGGTGGGTTGCGGGTGTGCGTGCTTACACCCCTCTGTCGCCCCGGACGGAGTGGTCCGAGGAGTGTGCCGACCGCAACCCACCCCAAAAAAAAAAAATAGTATATTTCCTAATTATCCAATTCTGTAGTGGATTATATCATCGCCATCATCACAGCTCATATACGTCCCACTGTTGGGCTCGAGCATTCTCCACAATGGGAGGGGAAACTGACTTACTATTACTACTACCGTGCTAGTCAGAAGTGTTTGTGTGGCGTTTTATTTGGAGTTTTCCTTCTCTTGCATATATGTTATATGCACATTAGTCGTCTTAATCGTCTTTTATACTTATTCATTTGTATATTCATCTAGAATATAAACAATATCGTGTATTACCCATAGTCCGAGCAAAGCTCTGAACGCCAACCACTACCAAATATACACACAAAAGTCCCTCAAATCTTTTGGGCGCATTACTTTATTCTTTTATATGTGTGTTTGTTACTTTACGCATACATACACAAACTTTCCCATCAATAATATTGTTATATTTTCGTTCTACGAACGTACAATTCAATTAATTAACATGATATTCGCTTTCCGCTTCGCAAATTAGATGATAACATCGAGTATTGAGTTAACGCATAGGAAATTACCGTCAGCTCGATTCGGTTGCTAGGCGGGTCGGTAACAGCCACGGCTCTTTGAAGCAACACCTGCGGCCACAATGAATTTGTATTACGGTAGGGACAACGCCGCCAAATGATTAATTCTTATTGCTATTACTTTCATACGTTTCTGATGTAAACGACCTAATAATGAATGTGTTGTAACTATATAGGAAAATTATAAGTTGATATAAGCCTTCGGTTAGGGATACAATCTATACAAATAAATAAAATTGAAGTGTCTGTAATGTCAAAATAATAAGATTTTTCATATTGCACACATGGTTAATTGACGATATTTATGCCTAAAAACCAGTTTATAAATTATTTGTCTATCTTGACCCAGATACTCTACAAAACTGCTGGACCGTTATTGATAATATTTTACCATCACGGAAAAAGGAACTACACGAGTGAGACCTTTGCTTGGCGTAAAGTGAGAATTTACCAACTTAAAAAAACTAACGAATGTAAAGTAAATAAAACTACTTTACGGACCCGGTCCCTGGTCCGCTCGTGACCATGAATGCTGAAGTGTTCGAAACGTCGGGCATTCAAAAGTATAATACAATTGCGATAAAACCCGTAAAGTAGTTCTATTTACAATGTGTAATACTCGCGTAAACATCAGAAATCATTATAAAAAAACTGTCATATTATATATGAGGACATTATGTGTGGGCTGTATTGTTGTAGTCATAGCAGCAATACATATTCTTTAAATAATCTTTTGAATTTATCTTATTGATACGATATTAGTCTGTATCTAATTAAATTGGTAGAGGTATAAAGATAATAAAATAGTCTTCCTATGACCATGAACGCTGAAGTGTTCGAAACGTGAAAGTTAAAATATTTGATTTATACTTTTGTTACTATGTTGTACTTGCATAAAAATCAGAAATTGTTAAGATAATAACTGTCATAAAAGTGTAAGGTGTGCTTACCCCGTGACAGGCTTAAGAATATAACGTATCATCACCCCTTATGGAAGTTTTAAATCATTGACTGAAGGCTCACCAGAAGAATGAACAGCAGCACTTATTCAAACTTAAAAAACCAAATGCGATCGCGAATCGCTTTCTATGCGTGATAATTATGTACTGTCTCTTAGGGAAGCTAACAATGGATGCATAGGCTGATGGATAGATTTAGGACAACATTACTTTTATCATCATTATTGCAGCTTATATATATCCTACTGCTGAGCTCGAGCCTCCTGCATAAGGGGAGGAAAATTAACCTACTATACCACGCTAGTCAGGCAGCTTGGTGGTATAGAGATTTATTTCGATTATTCCATGCAAGAGAATTGCATAGATGTTGTCTTCATATTGTAATCCCTTAGTCGTCTTTACGATATCGAAAAGCAAGAAAGAGGATGGTGAATTGATGGTGAATTGTATTCTTACTTCATTACCACAACTGTATTAGTTGAGTTTTATTCAAATGCCTATATTAATTTAAAATTTATATATAGCAATAGTTTTTTTTTGTAATACCCGATAACACAGGAAATTATAAGTGCTCTACAGCAATTGAATCCCCTTTTTAAATAAACGTTCGTGAAATGTAAAAGGTATATTACAAACAAAATGCATTTTATGAACTAATCTAACAAATAACTTTTTTTATCTTTAATAAAATTGAAACACGGAGATTTTGATGCGATGCATTGTATAATTACATACTTAATTAATCTAAGGCGTATGTGGTGTCACAAAAAATTGAATTTTAATAACGCTTAATTGATTTTAAACTGCTTTTTATTCAACACCATTTTTCTATTAACACCAGAGCCGTCCATTTTTTATAATTTATATACTATTGTGTATTTATGATTAAGTAACTTAAGTACTTTTGAAGTTACCTTGCTGCGGTTACTCGATATTATTTACAACCATTGAGTTACTTACAGTGATACCTAAAACTTGCAGCCCTACTAATGTTACAGAGGATTGTAATAAATTGCCTCTAATGTCGCAATTTGATTAAAAATTGTAATAAACGTAAGGTCTTTACGGCACACTTACATTACTGGCAGAAGTAAATTATCCATAAACTATATAGGCACATTCTAACTGATATTATAAATACGAATATGAGTTTATTTGTTATGCTTTTACTTGTAACTATTCAACCGACTGTCATGAAATATTACATACACGCTGTCAGAAGTACAGAATAAATATAAAATATGGTTCTCAGGGGATAGAAGAATAACTTTTAGACGGTCGTACGGCGTGTCAGATCAGTTGACTAACATGAATAAATTGCAATATCAAGTGTAGAGTACAAAAGGAAAAGGGTCCTGTACTAATCTGGAATAATACACAGCTCGCGTAGTGATTAAGATACCGATGTACAATGCCAGTGTCGGGGGTTTGAATCTCACGCAGGACAACACTTTGTGCAATCCACAAATTGATGTTCTGAGTCTGGATGGAATTTGTGTTCATTAATTATATGTTTGTAAAGTCCCCCGCAATACAAGGATTATTTCCTTAGTGCAGGATCTTATCTTAAAAAAATGTATAGCAATAAAATGAGCGAAGAATAGTTATTACTAATAGTGAATATTTCTTTTTATGTATATAAAATATTCATCCATTCGTTCATCAGCCTACCGACGACTACTTTTGAACCTATATATGAAGATATACATACTATTACGCTTGCCATGCGGGTTAGCGATCACAGGTGGATCTGATATGTTTTACGCTTCTCTTGGTTTTTTACGATCCCGTCGGCTAAGTAATAGCCCGTCCACATGTTGGGCGAGCGATGGCGAACGCCAACGTGTGTAAACCCGATATGCCTTAGTTGGCCAACGCTCGCCGTCGCTCGCCTAGTTGGCCGATTGAATACAAGCCGCAACGTGTGGACAGCTGATTTGTCTTTACTCGCCGTCGCTCGTGATCACTTGCCTCACTTCGCTTCGGTGTCGGTTTTTGTGCACAAATGAAAGGCACTCTCTGCGTTCGGCCAATGCCGTCCACACGTTGACCTACTCGCCATTACACAGTCGACATCCATCGCTGTTAGACGCGTTTAATGTGATAATGTCACTCAACATAAATGATTATATTTTCAAATTTGCACCATTATTTTTAGATATGCGACATAAATTATTAGATCCAAGTCACCCTATATGTTACCTATTGTAGAACGAAGGCGGCAAGGGTGACGGCGAAGGTAATGAAGACACACTTTGTACTTTACACACTTTGGCCTTGACAGCTTGACGCGGACTATGGGTGAGCGCTGAGGGCTCTCAACCCGGAGAAGAGTATGCTAAGCGACATCGCCCAAGGGCTCCCCCTGTGGGGAACGGACCTCGGCTTGGGGCGTCGCTGGAGGCAAAGTGGGCGTGCCCACGTTTTTAGTAGTGACTTTTGCGCGGCGCGGTTTCGCACCTCGACGGCGAGGGCGGAACCGCGGATATTTATTTGTTAAGGCCTCGCGGGCCGTGTAGGCTCTTTGTTGAGCGAGTGTGATATTGTCGTCCTCTTCGTCGAGGACGTGACGAGGACGTCGGATGGAGGAGATTTTGGAGGGTCTATAGGAAGCCGCCCCAACCACTAGTTGGTTGGGGTGTGTCATGGCAGAGTCAAAGTAGCTCTGAGAGCACCGTTTCATAAACTGCTTGATGGTCGGCAGTTCGAGGTCGATGTGGAGATCGACGTTTCGTATGAACCACGGTGCTCCCGTAGCTCGGCGCATGAAACGATTTTGAAGTGTCTGTAGCCTGTGGATCCTGTGTGGCTTAACATGCGCGAACACCACGCTGGCATAGGTCATGATAGGCCGTATGCAGGTGGTGTATAGTCGGATTTTGCTACTCAGGGGCATACGCGACCTAGAGTTGAGTAGACAGTGGAGACGGCCCATCACAAAGGCTGCCCGTGCGCGGACTTGCTTTATGTGAGGGGCGAAGCTGAGTCGATCGTCAAGGGTCACACCCAAGTATTTGGCCTGCCTGGTCCAAGTGACCGGCTTGTTGAAAATTTTAAGGGAGGGAATGCTGTCGATAGAGTAGGAACGGGCAGTTCGTCTAGTGAACATGACCGCCTGACTCTTCTCGGGGTTGATTTCTAATCTCCATTTCCTAAACCAATTGGCTAGGGCGGTAACCGCTGTTTGGAGAGTCTTGGCTACTGTTGTCGGGGATCTACCAGCACAAAAGAGTGCGGTGTCATCAGCGTAAAGCGCTTTATGTACCCGGTTGAATTTGGGCATATCGCTAGTGTATAGCGTGAAGAGAAATGGGGAAAGGACCGACCCCTGAGGGACGCCGGCCTTGATAGGGTGGGAGGTCGACAACGTCCCTTCCACCCTGTAGCGAAAGCTGCGATGACTTAAGTAGTCATGTATAATGAGAATTAAGTAGTGAGGGATCTTGAGGAGATAGAGTTTGTAGATTAGGCCTTCATGCCAAACCTTGTCGAAAGCTTTCGCTACGTCTAGGAATAATACACCCGTATATCTGTTCATGATGAACTGACTACTTGTGTATTCTACCAAGCGGTGAACTTGTTGTACGCAGCTGTGTTTAGCTCGGAAACCAAACTGTGCGTCGGGAACGAGGTTGTTAGCCTCGGCGAATGTGCGTAGTCTACTGAGAACTATTCGTTCGTAGATCTTACCTAGACCTTTTAGTAGACTAATCGGGCGGTAACTACTGGGTTCGGTACGGCGCTTGCCGGGTTTGTGGATTCCTATTACCACGGCCTCTTTCCATTGCGCGGGAAAGATGTTATTATTTAGTGCTGCATTGAAGATGCAGCACAACAGGACTATCAAGTGGGCGGGGAATAATTTAATGACTTTATTTGAGATTCCGTCCGAACCTGGGGCTTTTCTGGTTTTAAGACCCCTGACTAACGATTCGACCTCATCGGTGGTTACTACTGGGATAGGCTGATCGGGGTTGTCGTTTCGTAACGAGCGCGAGAGAGTGGTACGACGTTCCACTTCGTCGGCGATGAAGCGGTGATTCGCGGCGTCGGGGTGTAGTGTACTCGGCGTACACTGAAGCTCCAAGCAGTCGGCCAGGCATTCTGACTTTTCGTCGTCCATAAACGCCGGTGGCTGGTTGGGTCTGGTAAGAGGAGGGAGAGTGGACACGATGTCTTTTTTGAGTGAGCGGGAAAGCTGCCAAAAGGCTGTGTGAGAGGGCTCTAGCTCCTCGAGCATGGCGTCCCATTTGCTCTGTCTCAATTCATTAATAGCTTGTTTAACCTCCCTCTGGAGTGACCGTAGGCGGGTACGGTTGTCCTCCGTGGGGTAGCGGTCATAAGCGCGTGTCGCGGCGTTTTTACGCCTTAACAAGTCACGGACGTCGTCTGGCAGGCGCCATTTACGATCGCTCGTATCTGGTACCGGCCGCGAGCAGTCGTCCATTATCGACTGCACGTGACTTGTAAGCGACTCGATCGCCTGAGAGGTATGTTCCTTAGACGTAATGTCATTGGGAATTTGATCAAGGTGGACCGACGAGGTTGACTTGAGATTTTTCTCTAGCCGTGCCCAGTCAGTCGCTATCTTGGTCCTTTCGTTGTTGTGGCCTGAGGGGCCGGGGGTGCGGGAGGCTAATTCCAGAGTCACCGGGCGGTGATCTGAGTCTAACTCGTGTTGAACTTCTATTGAACATAAACGAAGGTTTATGTTTTTGAGAAGAAAGATATCGAGTATGTCCGGCCTGTGCGAAACGTTAAAGGGGAAGTGTGTCGGCTCTATGGGCCCTATGACATCAAATCCCAGTCTGTCAGCGAATAGCTCTAAAGTCTTGCCCCTCGTATTGGAACTTTGACAGCTCCAAGAGGTGTTCTTGGCGTTAAGGTCACCGCCAATGATGACGGCGCCTCCCAATTCTAGCAAGGCTTTTAGATCTTTTTCAACCAACTGTTTCGAATGTTCTCTATTGGGAGAGAGATATGCGGATACAAGGGTGATAGGCTGATGGCCTGAGAGGGCTAGTCTGCAAATTGAAGCTTCAATGTACATCAGAGGGGGCGGATCCACAGGTGTGCAATGCAGCGACCTTTTGTAGTAAATGAGCGTTCCACCTATTGGTGAGGTTGTCCTATCATTGCGAACTATATTATAGTTCGCGATTCTAGGGTCCCTGTTGAATGGTTTTAAGAACGTTTCTTGTACTAACAAGATGTCGAGCTGGTGTTCCCGAAGGAATGTGCCTACTTCATCCCTCTGTTGGGTAAGGCTATTTGCGTTGAAAGTCCCTACTTTGAGGTGTCTGGGTTTAACTCTGCCGGGAGTGTACCTATCCATTTTAGTTGAATTTGAGTGAGCCTAGACGCTCTAACGTGGGAGCGAATTTGATCGCTATATTGAGGAGGGCGAGGTTGTTTCCCTCGTTCCTTCTAAGATCGGCTGCAATTTCGCGGATTTCCGCGAAATTGATTTGAGCCGCGAAGTTGGCCACCAGGGCTAGATCTGGATCTAGTCCTTGGGGGGCTTTTGGGGGCGCGCTTTTAGCGACGACGATGGGAAGGGGGGCGCCCTGAGGGGGCTTGGGATTACCACCGGTGGGCTGGTTTGCCCCGATCATTGGTGGTTTGGGCTGAGATGGTGCGGGTGGGGCAGCGGGATGCCTGTTGGGCAGGGTTGGGAAAACCTCCTTGCTGGTTAGCAGGGGGCGAGCCCACGCATGTGGGTTGGTAAGGGGGCTGGGACGAAGGTCTTGTTATAATACAAGGCCTTGCCATTTGAGTTGGGTTGGCGGACTATTCTTCTCGGCGCTCTTGGGCAGCCGCGATAGTTAGCCGGGTGGCCGTATTCTCCACAGAGAACACACGCTGGTGGCTCTTTGCAGAGGGAGATGTCTTTTGGCCGTTCACACTGAGAGGTGTGGTGGTCACCTAGGCACTTGACACACCTAGGACGGGCGAAGCAGTTCTTGGACAAGTGTCCATACATTTGGCACTTGTGGCACTGTGCCAAGTTGCCATTTTTGTGTGGGGGCTCTACTGAGACCCCGGATAGACCACATATGGCCTTGATTTTGAAAATGCCTTTACCCTCAGGGGTATTTGCTAGGCAGACCAATATCATATTGAGAGGGTAACGACCCTTGCCTCGGATCATCCGATGTACTTCTACAACCGGCAGATCCTGGGCTTTAAGAGATTCTAAGATCTCTTTGGTGTCAATTTCCCTCGGGACATTGCGTATTACTACACGCAGAAGTTTGGCTTCGGGGAGGGTGTATGTATGGTAGGGAATCTGTTGATTCCCTAGCATGCTTGACACGGAGCGGTGGTCAGCTGACGAGTGAAGGTCCACTCGTATGCCTTGGGGGGTGGATTTCGCAGATTTGTACGAAATCCTGTTGGTGTTTAGCCACGCGGAGATGGCTAGCCACTTCTCTTTATCCCTTATGTATAGGGGCGGCGGAGCCAGTGGTTTTTTGACCGTCTGTGGGGCGACGGTGTTGCTGTCCGTAGTGGATGGGACAGAGAATGGGGCTGTCTGCGAGACGACAGGGAGGGCCGAGGCGGTCGTAGCGGTCGTTTCAGACGGGATTGTGGCTGGAGTTTTGGCCGATTCGGTTGGCTTTATTTTTGGGGCCTTAGAGGGGGCCTCTTTGTTGGCTTTTGCCTTCTTAGTACGCTTACGGGAGCGAACTTCGATGAAGGAGCCCTCATTGGGCGAATCTTCCGACTCGGAGGAAGATGAAGCTGAGGCTGAGGAGGGGACCGATTCCGTATCCATCGCCGTGCCGGTGGCCGGTAATTCCGGTTTGAGCGGCAGGACGGTGGAGTGAGCGCGTAGGGGTTGCGGTGGAAGAATAGTTATCGCTCCAAAATGTTGAGCGATGTAGGCTTTTATCTCGGGGATCGCCAGAAGGGCGTCGATGGTGATAGTTTTTTCCGCCATCGTGGGTTGGCGGGAAAAACGTTCGCAGGAATGTGTCCTATCGCCCTGGGTGGGGTTAACCCTGGGTTGTGTGTAGTGTGTGTCCCTCCCAACCGGGTGCAGGTCGGGAGGATGTGTACTTAACTAATGTGCCCTAAGCTTGTACTCCTTCGCCAATCTTAATGTGCGATAGGTTCCTAGCTGCTCGGGCCGTTAGGCCTTCGCAGAAAAATGATGAAAAGCCGTAGATTAGGTCCGACTAGGAGATCCCCCAAGGCCGGATGCTCTAACCCCTTCCGATTGTTAGCTCTGCCCTGAAGGGGCTCGGCAGGCAAATCGGGGCCTTGCCTCACCCGGCTTCGTTAACACCGTGAGGTTTCCGCCGGGGACCAAACAATATGGTTTTCTGCCCTGAGGGGGCCAAAATGGGTTGACTTTTTATCTACCAACGGTAGAAATCTGCACTCGACGTCTTGAAAAAGTCGACTCGTGCAGTTGGGATCCGGCAACACCTGCGTCCAAACAGCGAAACTGCCACAGACCTACTATAGACCAGACAGACCTACAATATTCAAGATGGCGGTATTTATAGATACACGCGGCGTGAACTAATATGAAATACACAAACTTAATAGATAATACTAATTATAAAATATCTTAATAATTCTAATAGTTATTTACGTGCAAATATTATACAGGATTATGTAACATTGAATATTTATTATGGCGGAAGTTGACATGCAGACGTGTTAATGATGACATCATGAATCAGTGAAATAAGAATCTAATACATGTAGTAAAATATAAGGAATATAGGTGCGATTAGTCGACATAGTGTAAGAGAGTACCGAGGTCTACAACAATAAGTACTATTTAATAGTGGCGCCGGAAGCTGACAAGCGGAAGGCGCCCATTGTATAAGAATTATATTAACTTACGGAAATATTAATTAACTATTTACCTAATTATAAAAATATCAGTTAAATTATAAAACTATAATCAAGTCTGTAAATAATTAGGATGTATCTAAATTAGCCGTACATCTGAGGCCGGAGGTAGTACTTGATAACACTATAGTATCAAAAAGTATCCTCATCATTCATCATCATTTCAGCTCATATATGTCCTACTGTTGGGCTCGAGCCTCCTCCATAATAGGAGGGACACTGACCTTACTAAGGTCACACTGACCTTACTAAGGTCAGTGTCCCTCCTATTGTGGAGGGACTATTGTTCCATGCTAGTCAGACAGGTTGGTATAGGGTTTTATCTCGAGGTTTCCTTCTCTTGCATAGATGTTATATGCGTATTATGTATTATATCCCTTAGTCGTATTTTACGACATTCACGGATAAGATAGGGAGGGACTGGTGATTTTTTTTCTTACTCCGTCACCACACTCTATTTCTGTGAATATTCAGTATCAACCAACTTCTTTTTTCCCCACTTTACTGCGGTATACACTGAGATAATAACTATTATTTATATACTATTATTATATAACTATATACGTTCATTAAATAATTAGTCGAAGCTGTAGCGGCGTCTATTTCAACGTCCGTAGTGTTTCAGTGCACAATGAACACTGACCGAGGCCAACGTGTGGACAGCTCTACAAATACTCGTCTGCGTTGGCCACTCGCGTTGGCGTTCGACGCATTCGCCCAACTTGTGGACGCTAGCACACTATATTCTTTTCTTAATCCGTTACCATATGAGGAATAAAATGCTGTTGATTATGAATTAATATTTTTATCGCGTTTATATTTCTTTTATTGTAATAATAGGATATATCACAATTTAACAGCGTTGGTAGTCCCAGGGATCTTAAGTGTTGACCATCTAAGTCATAACCGTAAGTTTCCTACCCGCTATAGTTTTAAGTCAATGTTAGTTATAGTTTAAGTGAAGGTACACTGTAGTCAATTTTAGAGTGACCTTTTAATATAATCTTTTTTATTACTAGACGAAAAAATGGAAAATAAGATTTAAATAAAGGAATTTTTGATAAGATTCACATATCACCATTGCACGTCCACACTTTACTAGTCCCTATTTACTTTTCTATTCATTAACCCACAAAGGCATATAATTTTGTTTCTCTACAATTTGAATATACTGTATTATATTATAAATAATTTGACAATATTTACTAATAATAAATGGTTAATAAAGCATTTTTAAACTGTATTCTTATGTTACTCTTAATTTCATCTCACACCCATCTTTTGTCCCAATGTTGGAATGGAGCCTATGAGCTGAGGTTATTATAGAAATTTTGCTGATTACTTCACACGTATGGATATATTGTGGCCATTATATTCACTACTTATTAACTAGTTATTACAGTTTCATTGAAAGTTGTTTATTAATTTTGACGTGAATGTATTACAGATGTTCATACACTTAACAATCCTTACTAATATTATAAATGCGAAAGTAAGTTTGTTTGTTACGCTTTCACGTTTAAATCACCGAACCGATTTCATAAATTCTTTTACCAATGAAAGCTGCAATATTAGGGAGTAACATAGGCTATATTTTATCTCGGTATTCCCACGGGAACGGGAACTACGCGGGTAAAGCGACTGAAACTGAAGCGAAGCGAGGGCTAGTTGCTAGTATATTATATTAAATCTGACGTATGTCTGTGAATAACAATAATTTAGTATAATTCAACACAGATTTAAATTTCACCTATTTTACCATGGCAGTTATTTTATTAAATACCCGTGGGATAAAGGCTCTATATTATTTTGAAATAGCCATACGTTACAGAGGCTTAAAAACAATAGACATTCGAAACACGACCGAGTCTCGTGCGTGACAAGGCTCTTATCTCTTTGCACAAGATGTATTTATCGATTGTTTTGGTTAATATTTAACCGTGGATAGATTAGATTAGTCTTGCCAGTAAGGACACGCACTATGTACAATCTGTGGTTATACAACAGAATGGTAACCGGATAGTGTAATCTCAGCCATCTCTATTTTCTCGTCACGCTCGCTGATCCAATTCTGTGGTTTGCAGGGGAAAAAATATTATTCAGAATCGCTCAATTGTAACCTAGACACAGCTGTCATTGCGCAATGAGTTTAATGTTACTGTAAACTGTTTTTAATCTTAGATTTTTAACCAGTTAATCGTGGAGAAGAAAATAATATATAAGTATTTAGTATTGGAAAATTTCCGTGTGGTGGCGGAGTGCGAATACAATTCACTACCCCCTCAAAAGACGACCAAGGGATTATTTGCAGATAACATCTATCATATCATATCATCAGCAAGAGAAGGCAAACTTGAAATGAACCCTATACCAACCCGTCTGACTAGCGTCAATTTTCCTCTAATTGTGAAGGAGGCTTGAGCCCAACTCTAGCGAGTATATGAGCTGTTATAGTGATGATGATTGGACAAATAAATTGTATAAGTTTCAATAACTCTCAGCTCAGGATTTTACGGGTCCGGTCGGACCGGGGATTTAGTCCGGCACCCGCGCAGAGGTTAGCCTCGCGACGGCAATCGGCGTCCCGGTAGGAGACGTCGTCGGAAGAGGGTACTCCCTAGGGGTATTTCGTTGGGTCGACCACTGAAGTTATGGAACTCTGCAACGGTGGTCGGCCCAACGACGAAGGCGACGTGCTATACGGGTGGGTTACGGATGTGCGTGCTTACGCCCCTCTGTCGCCCCGGATGGAGCCGAATGAGGAGTGCGCCGACCGAATAAACGAATATAAAATAATATATATTTTTTTATTAACTCACCTCTGCCCGCGGATTCACACGCGTAAAAAGTAACTTCCTAAGATGACATTTTATCTAAATGTGTTCGACGGATTGTTGAGTGATACGGGCAAAATAGAATTTTTATATCACATTACTGTAATAAAAAGTAATATGTTAATTTAGGAAATATTCTACTTATTTGCCAATTTTCATTCAAATCTGTTTAATGAGCGCCATTGAGTTGCAGACAATTAAACATCTTCACAAACATTCACATTTATAATATTAATAGGATCACAATACCATTTTCATTCTTTATAACTTATAGGTCACACTGCAAGGTATCTCGTCTCCAGTGAGTGGGCAATGGGCAAGCAGGCATTGTATTGCAATATCACGATTGTTAGACTAGTGGCCATATAGTTTTATTTAGGGCTTCTTCACCTGTAATGATGTTGTGGTTGATGTTACTTAGTAGGTACTAATTATTACTATTACTTAATACAACATCCAAGTCAAATGGATGAGGTTGCACATTGTCCGTATAATACGAAATTTTAATAAATAAATCTGACTTCTATTCTAGATGAACCAAATACGCATTGTTAAGAATAAGTCAAAATTGGTCAGATCTTGATTAAAATTATAAAGAAAAGCCTCAAAATCGATTCACAATTGGCGGAATGATCTCGTAATACACATAATGCTCATGTTTCGAAGTTGGTGATTTTATCTAGATTTTGTGATGTATTCGTACCATAACAATTGTGTTGGGCCGACCATGGAGGACAAGGAACTCGAAACCGGTGGTCGCCCCAACGACGAAGGCGACGAGCTGCAGTGGGTTATGAAGCCGCACGCCGCAGCGACAATTGCCCCCCCTAAAACTGATATAAAATTTTAACGTTTGTATTTTGAAAAAAAAAAAAAAAACAAATGACTACATTTACGTTAATTAATAACTAACAAATGCAATTTAATGAGTATATAAAAGGTTTTAGCTATAGTTGGCGTATTATGATTTGCGTTACATTAATATTTTGGGATGTTCATTAAGTAAATTAATATTACGATGTGTACATATTTTAATGTAAAGCATGTTTATATAATTTTATTATTTTATTAATAAAATTTTTCAATGTTATCCATTTGACTGTTTTGATGAATGGTGACATTGCATTGTTCAAGTTTAATTTTTGAATTAATTTTAATTAACTGAAATAGTTAATATTGTTCGTATGGTAACGGAGTAAGAATACAATTCATCACCCCTTTTCTTATCCGTGGGTTATAATATGCATGTAACAGCGGAAACTTGAAATGGCACTCAATACCAACACGTTTCTCATGCATGGTACAGTAAATTTACTTCATATTCCGGAGGAGGCTCGAGCCCAGCAATGAAATATGAGCTATGACGAATGACCTGAAATAACCTGATTACTGACATGCGCTGACTGTCGTTGTAAGATCCCAAGTTCAAATAATGGTTCTATATGAAAACCAGCGCTACGCCGTCTCGGTGCCGCTCATGCTGATATAGCAACTCTTTCGATCTTTATGAGTACTATTTGTTAATTAATCTATTACATCTTTGCCTTCTATGTGTTTTTACTTTTTTTTTCTAACTTATTTTAATATAATCTTAAGTAGGTATATAGATATTAAGTTATATTTTAGTATACTCTTTGAAATCGTTATATTTATTCTGTATCGATTTATCACCGAGATCGAAATAAATGAGCTTTTCTTAAATACACGTTTAAGGATTTGTTCAAATTCCCCATTTGTGCACAACACGGTAGACGGCAATAGGTTCGGCCTCAATTTTGTTTCATTCAGGTATAAGTGCAAGCAGTTATAATTTCGAGTTGAGATCCCTCAGCGCTCACCTAACATTCTGGATAAAGTTGTCAACCACCTGCGGCTAATAACTATAGTCACACAAAAATAAAGAGTTATAATTTCGATGTCACATTCCTTCTTTCTACTTTATCTCCATATATATCGTTGATCTAAAGAATTTTTGGTTATCACAACTTTAGATTTACAAAGGCGTAACACTAAAAAATAACCACAAAATTATCATTTGTGTTTAACTACTACGGCTATATAATTTAACACTAACTAATAATGCAAATTTTTCCGTGTGGTGACGGAGTAAGAATACAATTCACCACTCCCTATCTCGCCCGTGGATGTCGTATAAGACGACTATGGGATATAATGTGCACATAACATCTGTGCAAGAGAAGGAAAACTCGAAATGAAACCCTATACCAACATGTCTGACCAGCATGGTATAGTAGGTCAAATTCCCTCCCATTGTGGATGAGGCCCGAGCCCAACAGTGGGATGTATGTGGGCTGCGATGATGATGATGAATAATGCAAATTAATAATAATTTTTCGAAAATCATAACCAAATTGCAGCTATTCTATACTGATGTATTTTTAGTTACACTTACTATAATTACTAATAAAACACATAAGGGAACGTACCCATATTATGTGACCTTTTCAGGGGAGAGGTAATCTTCAAAAATATTACGCTTGAACAAAATTGAGTCTAATTTTATACTACGGATGCTTACCGAAGGGGAGGTGGTTGAAAATTGTAAAAACGGGAAGCATGGATGGATACGTTCCGGTGAAAAAGGTTGAAATAAGTTATTTATCCAATAAGTCGCTTTTCATGTAACATTTTAACTCCCTAATTCAATCGAGCATATTATGGTAAATGTGTAGGTAAATCCCACACAAAGAATGTCAAGATCATTTTACAAGGTTCAACCTTTATCCGTATTCGTTTACATTATAAATGATTGAAACAAAGCATATATCATATCGTTTGTATGGAATAAAACACATGCAAAAGTTTCTTGTTAAGTCCTTGAATAAAGGCCAACCGATTGATTAACAATTAACATCATACAAGTTAATTTCACAAGTGGCAAACTCAGGGCTGCATTGTATACAAGAATGTTGTTAGAAATGTGACGCAAATGGATTGCACCTCGATACGAATCCAGTTACCCAACACCAGCAATGCGCATAAGTACGTTTTTATATCTATGAGATATCAACAAGCAAGCCTGACAAGCCAACCAAGTCTTTTTCGTGTGGTGACGGAGTAAGAATACAATTCATTACCCCCCTTTTTTGCCCGTGGATGTCGCAATACACGACTTGGAGATTAAATATGCATATAACATCTATGCAAGGGAAGGAAATCTTGAAATGAAACCCTATTTCAACACGTCTGACCGACGTGGTGTAATAGGTTATTTCCCTCGTACTATGGAAGGAGGCTTCAGCCCAACAGTGGGACGTGTATGAGATAAAATGATGATGATGAACCAAGTCTGACGTGGAATGGACATGTAATAAGACGGGATGAAAGTGATGTCCCGAGGAAAGTTTTAAATATGAATCATCATCATCATCATAGCAACCCACATACATCCCACTATTGGACTCGAGCCTCCTCCAGAATAGGAGGGTATTTGACCTACTATACCATGCTGGTCAGACATGTTGGTATAGGGGTTTCATTTCAAGATTTCTTTCTTTTGCATAGATGTTATATGCATATTTAATCTCTAAGTCGTGTATTGCGACACCCACGAGCAAAAAAGGGGGGTAGTGAAAGGGAATTGTATTCTTAAATATGAATATCAAAGACTTTTAAAGGTAAGAAAAGATCAAAGTAAAGATTTAATTAGACTGCTAAATTATAATCTATTACCAACCAGCGGGAGTTCTAATTTCTCTGCTGACTTCTAAAAAAATATCACTTCATTAACACTTGACCCATTTAGGAATCGAACCTCGTGGCTTAACATTATCAGCTGTACTCTCATATTTGTGGCGCTAGAAAATCGAAGCATTCTTTTAATTGATTTTTGAAGATTCAATTGTAATATAAAATGCCGACCGCTCTTATTCATTGCAATTCGGTTAGCCAATCTCATTGGCCAAGTATAATGGATGCAAGCGAAGCAAGCCAATATTTTTTTAACTACAATCCCGAATGTTAAAAATAAAATGCTACTGACGTTCCAATTGGCGTTTGTACAGTACCATACGCGATTGCCAAATTCACACATCAACAACTGATCAACGAAAATATTTTGTTTTACGTTAATATTTATAGGTTTTAAACTTAAATATGTTTTTATACAGTCGTATCGAATTTTATGGTTTCCAAGAGTAGTCGAGTCAACGTCAACTAAAGCATTCTTTAATACAAGAAGTTGTGTTCAAATTAATAAAAACACTTCCGTGTGGTGACGGAGTAAGAATACAATCCACCACCCCTATATTGCCCGTGGGTGTCATAAATGACGACTAAAGAATATAACATGCATACAATTTCTATGCCAGAAAAGGTAAACTCAATATAAAACCCAATACCAAGACGCCTGACCAGCGTGGTATAGTACCTACGTCGATTTCCTTACCATAGTGGAGGAGGCCCGAGCCCAACAGTGCGATGTATATGGGCCGAGATGATGATGATGATGATAATAAAAATAAAAACAAAAACATAAGAGAATGAACGTATAATTGATGATTTTCTTAGTCCATACAATGCCCATTATTGGACAAGAGTCTTGAGAAATATAAAATTATCGGCCATTTATTATTTCTATGACTATTTAAAACTAGAAATCCTTTTGTAAAATGCAACATTTAGATGTATGCTAGCATCGCTGCATTTTAAGAGTAGATCAAGACAATCTAGACAATTTAGCATGGTATTTTAATTCGAAGTATCAGTGATGTTATCTGGGAAAGTCCTTATTATCTCTTGCAATACGATTAAAAATAAAGAGGTCCACGGGCGTAAAAGTTCTTCATAAATCATTATAAAATAGTACTACAACATTGTATGCATTCTTTATATTGCGCTACAAGTGGCAATATTATCGTTCTCTACTTGCCTGGTTAAAGAAATATTTACGAGCGGAAATCTAATCGGAAGCTAGTATATTAAATGTTAAATTTTTTGATTCCTTTGGCCTCCGTACATCTAGAAACACCTAATAGGAGGTGTGAATGCTTCTGTTATTGACTATCAGAGCGATGCAGTCGTTCTTCGGAACGAGTGACGTAATGCAGGCTTCAGATGTATACGCTCCTGGCTTGAAGCACTTATTGAGGAGAAAATAATGTTTTTTTTTTTCGATTTCAATCGTATCGCTCTTAGGTACCAACCTTTTCTTATCAGCTTTAAAAGTTTCAGTTTTTCCATTTGGCTTTAGCGACGGAGAACATTTAAATGTTTTAAATTGATTGTTAGTAATAGTTGATTGGCTTAAAACAAGTGTCATAAGCTATACGCGACATCCTTGATTAATTTATCGGGTCGCACAAATCAGTTGGGGTTTTCCGTCATGATTGTGAAGCATTGAGTGAAGTTGTGTGCGATTAACAATAACAGTCTCACTCACTTGTTACCAAGATACTGAAGTTAGTCTTATAGTTGGTGTTACACCTGTGCATATTTTGATGTCCAAGATCTGATTGGTTTAGTATAAGATTATGCCGTAGTTACTTTTATATGAGACTATATTTGCGTGTGGTGACGGAGTAAGAATACAATTAATCACTCCCTATGTTGCCCGTAGATGTTGTAAAAGACGATTAAGGGACACAATATGCACATAATATGTGTGCAAGAGAAGAAATAATAATATCGAAATAATATCCTAGAAGAAAGGAAGGCTAGTAGTGGGACGTCTGCGAGCTGAGCAACGACAACGATGAGACTATAATATATCTATATGGCGTATCACAGCATCAGCCAATAAAATCACGCAAAATTATTTCATATTTATTTATTTATTTATTAAGGAAAATATACAGCTTATAAAAATACAGGTAAAAACAAATGCACGTAACAATAGCTAAACAGTTTCCACTTATGTATAACACAATGTGAAGACAAATAAAAAAAAATCATAACTGTGGCAAAACTATAGAAACTAAATTATAGATTATAGAGGAAGGAATTAAGAACAAAAACAGTAGACAAATATTATTAATATTATAGAGTACATTATAGTCACAAATTAAGCATCAGTTCTTATCATCTTTATTAATGAAACATATTGAGGAAGTTGCTTATGGAATATATCAACCCATATAGGACCCAATGTTGGGCTCGGCCTCCTCCACTAGGGAAATTGACTACTATACCGTGCTGGTCTGTTGATAGGCTTTTATGTCGAGTTTGCCTTCTTTTGCATAGACGTTATATGCGGTATATCCCTTAGTCGTCTTTTACAACACCCACGGTAAGAGAAGGGATGTTGAATTGTATTCTTACTCCGTCACTACACGGAAAATTATTTACGAGCATTTAAAAAGAAGTATTAATAGTAATTGTTATCGAAACAAATATGTTTTGGTTTCTCCAATTTCTTGAACTGATTTGTTATTTAAACTGCTATGTTTATACTCGATTACGTTATCAATACTTTACTCACAATTATCTTGTCGGGAATTACCTATCTAATGCGTATTTTTTTTATATAATAAACATTATTTTGTGTAGGCTTTTTCCCCTTAAAGAGAACAACAGAAATATATTTTATTAATGTGACTTCCTTCTTATGAAGGTTAATATTAAAATATTAATTGAATTACATTACATAACACGTGTGCTTCTTTGATCGAAAAGCTGATGTTGTTTAGATTCAAAAGAACTAATTCTACAGGCTCACCACCGCCTTTCTCTCCACCCTCTTTCTTCCCCGTGGGTGACGTAAAAGACGACAAAGCGATTACAATATCCATCTATGCAAGAAAAGGAAAACTCGAAATAAAAGCCTGTACCAACCCGTCTGACCACCGTCGCATAATAGGTCAATTTCAGTCACGTTATGAAGGAGGCCTGAGCCTAATAGAGGTATGTATATGGGCTGAGAAGATGATCATATAATAATGTCGGTCATTTTTTATATGGTAAAATAGTACCAGAGTTTAATACTAGCAAACGCTTGGTTCTTCAATTCTGGTGAGCCTTCTTTATTTACCGGTGTGGTGAAGAAGTAAAAATTATAATTCACCAAGCCTTTCTGTTGAGTGTTTATGGTGATGGAGATGACTAAGAGGTAAAATCGTAAATATATAACATCATTGCAAGTGAAGGAAAACTGAATAAAACGCAACATAGCGTAACAGAGGTTGACTCCCTTCCATTTTTGAGCCCGAATCTAGTACCCATTAAGTACATGGGCGAATGAAGTGGAAAAAGAACTGTAACAAGTATACGAATCGATATTTACCAAGCAACTCTTTTTGTCCACAGATTGGTAGATCGTCAGAGTCTCCAATTGACTTCGTGGTAATGGACACAGTGGCTGGTGACAAAAGCGGCGACACAAAGGTACTTCAGAGCACAATATCACGATTTGCGTGCCGTATCATATCAGATCGCAACGATGTCAATAATTGTCGTATATACGCCGCTGGTTTTGACTCCTCAAGAAATATATTTTTAGGGGTAAGTGAAATTAAATTTATTTTGCATTCACATCGAAATATTGTTAAATTTTAATGGTAAGCAAGTATACGTGAGAGAAGCATCTGTTAATGGGAGTCTAAATGATGGATGGGATTGGTAACGTGCTGGCAAAAGGCTAGATTAAAAGTACGAAGGCCAAACAGGATCATGGCAAGTGCAAATCTGCCGTCTCGGTTTAACCCCCTGGTCGTGAACCTATGCATAAAAATATTTAAGTATTTGATAGTGTTTTAAATTAATGGAATTAATTTCTTTTTTCAAGACGTTTTAAAAATATTTATTACGATTACTACATAGGCTGTTAAATAATACTAAATTTCCGCTTAAAATCTATAATAAGTAGTTGAACTTAACAGACGCTGTTCTGTATTCCTTGATATCGATCGCAGAGCCGCTTAACGAGGCCTAATGCGTAGTTAGTATTCTAAAACCAATATATGCACCATTGCACCATGCATTCTAAAAGCAATACTGTCAAGAAAATGAGCAATATAATGACATGACATATACTGTCAAGATATTTCGGTAGTTAAATAAAAATATAACCCTGAAAAAAGCCATATGTAAACGTTAGTAAGTAATATTATAAAAATCTGACGAGTTTATTTTGAGGCGTTAATCTCAAAAGATCAATCCGATTTGAAACGTCTTTTTGCATTAGATAGTCTGTACTCTGTGTAATGAGCAAGGTTATAGGCTATAAACAATAATGCTCCGATTCTTAAGAGCGGTACTGTGCCTATAAATGTCAAGAAATTCTTCTAAATGTGTCTGCGGCGTAATCGCTTGACGAGACATAAACGTTACCGAAAAGGGCAGCAGTTTTTTATAGAGCATCAATTCGACTTATACAGATTGTATTATTCATCCGAAATTATTCATTTGCTTGGTGTACGGACGGAGTAAGGGTGTATTATGTATCACTTCCTTCCTTGCAGAAATTCGAGTAGAGGTATCGATCTAAAAAATATATTCTTTCATAAAAATGACATACTTTACATTTTAATTTATGATTAAAAAGAATATGTAGCTCTTTCTTTTAATCACGAGTTTCTTTCTTTAAAATTTTGGACCTCTTTGTTTTTTATACGAATATGTATGCTTTATTTCTTGCCTTTTTGATGTAATGGCTAAAGATTGAGCATTCAGATATCTGTAGTGTTGAGGTTTTGATAGTTTGTTAATGAGTTTTTAATAGGAGTTCCGGTTTCAAATTAACAGCATAATTATTATGAAAAGGCATGTGTGCATTTTGTAAGAACTAACTAATACCTGTATTTAATTAATATTGAATATATATATATATATATATATATATATATATATATATATATATATATATATATATATATATATATATATATATATATATATATATATATATA
This sequence comes from Lymantria dispar, assembly GCA_032191425.1. NCBI lineage: Eukaryota > Metazoa > Arthropoda > Insecta > Lepidoptera > Erebidae > Lymantria > Lymantria dispar. Next base: position 18,035,632 of record CM063459.1, read on the forward strand.
TATATTATATATATTAGACTGCGTCAAAAAAAGGTTTTTTTTTTTTCATTAAACGTATGTAAAAAGTTTCTTAAGTATAAAAAAAAAAATCTCCTAAAGCTAAGCTAAGCTGGCGCCTAGGGGGGGTCCCCTTTCCCGTTTTAAAATACATGGGAAATTTTTTTTTTGTTTTAAAATATCTACATGCATAAAATTGTTAAAAAAAAAAAAAATTTTGCTTCTCACTATCTTATAGGAAATTTAATTCTCTACAAATTGCTTTCCAGGTTTTTTTTTAAACTCAACCGCAACGAAGTTACAGGGTGCTGAATAAAAGGCAAAAAATCAATTAATGATTTAAGAATCGAAAACAATTTATTATATTAATTTATCAATAAATTAACTAATAATGGAAATCTCCTGGTGACCGATTCAGAAATCAGATCGATTTTATCCTGCTGAACACCCGCTGGAAATCATCAGCATCTAACGTTAAGACCTTTCCTGGAGCTGACTGCGGGTCTGATCATAATCTGCTGGTGGTATACTTTGCTGTCAGGTTCAAAGCGCCCCGTAAACGTCCTTTATCCAAGCCTAGACAACTAGAGCCGTCACAGACATCAGCGTTTCGGACAATAGTGGAAACAAAATTGGCAGAAGTTCCCACAGACCTCTTGGATCAATTCACACTGGGAACAATTTAAAACCGTGGTCTCTAACGCCTTAATTGATGTTGATGGCTCAGTTGGTACAAGTAGCGATACCAAGCGGACTTCCTGGATCTCTGACCGTACATGGGAGCTTGTCAAACGTAGGAAAGAACTGAGAATGATGGGCTTACAAGATGCCGAAGACGTTTCCAAGTACTCTAAACTCTGCAAATCCATAGATAGGTGTTGCATTGAGGACAAAACGAATCTTATAGAGAGCACTTGTAGCGAAATTGAGCGTCATTCCGTGAAATTTCAGACTGCTGATTTGTTCAAGAAGGTACGGTTGCTTGCTAGTAAATTTAAAGCTACATCTTGGGCAATTGAAGACAAAAATGGTCATATGGTCTGCGAGTTGGACAATATTGTGGAAGTGTGGCGCTGTTATTGTGAACAACTGTACGAAGACACTTCAGCTTCACCGTCGCTACCACAACCTGATTGGAGAGAAGTTGATCGCGAACCAGATATTCTTCGCTCTGAAATCATCGCCGCAATGGCCTCACTGAAGTCCAGGAAAGCACCAGGGCCTGATTCTATAACGGCCGAGATTCTCAAGTCCCTTGGCGAGTCAGGCATAGACGCGTTGCATAGCATCTGTAACAAGGTTTGGTTTACTGGCGTATGGCCAAGAGATTGGACGGAATCCATAATTGTCCCTCTTCACAAGAAAGGTTCGACGAAGGTATGTGGAAATTACCGTACCCTAGCCCTTGTCTCTCACGCCAGCAAAATTCTGCTCCAAGTCCTCAACAGTAGGATTCGATACTATGTGGACTGGCAGATTCCGCAAGAACAAGCTGGGTTCGTGAAGGGTAAAGGTACGAGAGAACAAATCCTAAATCTAAGGCAGCTAATAGAGAAGGCCCACGAATTCAACACTCCAATCATCATGTGTTTTATTGACTACAGCAAAGCTTTCGACTGTGTCAATTGGAAATGCCTCTGGAAAGTACTGCAAGAATTGGGAGTCCCCAAACATCTTGTTGGGCTTATTGAAAACCTTTATTGCAACAGCAAAGGTGTGATTAGAGTGGACCAGACGCTTTCGAATCCCTTCAATTTCGGGAAAGGGGTTCGTCAGGGGTGTATTTTGTCGCCCATTCTCTTCAACGCTTACGGAGAATATATCATGAGGCGCACGTGCGACGAATGGGAAGGAGGAGTGAGCATCGGCGGGATGAAAGTCACTAATCTCCGATACGCTGATGACACGACTCTCTTAGCCGCAAACGAACAGGAGATGATCGCCTTCTTGAGGAGAATGGAGACCATAAGCGAAGAACTAGGTCTCTCTATAAATAGATACAAGACAAAGCTCATGGTTGTGGACCGTGCGAAAAAGTTGGAGCCCATCGGGACTTTAGACGTGGATATAGTTGACAACTTCATATACCTGGGTTCCAACATCAGCAACTACGGTTCATGTGAAATGGACGTGCGTAGGCGAATAGCTATGGCTAAGAGTGCTATGTCTCAACTCGATAAGATCTGGAGGAATCGGAAAATCACACTGAAGACGAAAATGAAACTTGTCCGCTCCTTGGTGTTCTCGATTTTCCTCTACGGCGTTGAGACATGGACACATGGACACTGAGAGCAGCTGACCGAAACCGCATTGACGCCTTTGAGATGTGGTGCTGGAGGAAAATGTTGCGTATACCTTGGACTACACATAGGACCAACGCATCAATTCTCGAACAGATTAAAATCAAGTCCAGGCTATCAACAACTTGCCTTAAGAGGATACTCGAGTACTTTGGCCATATAGCAAGAAAGGAAGATGCAAATCTGGCAAAGCTAATGGTCACAGGAAAGATAGAAGGAAAGAGGCCCCGTGGTCGTAGCCCGATGCGTTGGTCAGACTAGATCCGCACTGCTCTTAAGACTCCAATGCATGAGGCTTTACGGATAGCTACCAACAGGTCCAAATGACGCTCCATCGTACAAGATCGCATCCTAAAGGACAAGGGTCACGACCCCCAGTAATGGGGAAAACGAATCAAGGAGGAGGAATTAAAAAAAAAACTTTTTTTGTTTGACGCAGTCTAATATATATGTCAATGGCCTTTAATATTAACAATATAGAAGAGACAAAATTAATTTTTAATTAGCTTCTGTTACAACTTCTCAAGAGCCTCTTCGTTATGTCCCGGTAATAATCTTACAAAGAGTTTTCAGAGTTGCCTCCATTTTCCTTAGTACATGTACAATTGTACAACATATGTAGGTTTTTCGACGATCAGTAAGTCTGTTGTTTATATTCTTGTTGGTCGGTAATTGGATATGGACATTGGCTCAACTTTAAGGGACATATGGTAACTTTGTGTGGGACCTATCTGGGCTGTGATGGAATGCAGATTGTAGTATTTTTCTCACAAGCCGTGGTTTGGTTACTGTCCGGGGTGATAACCGGAAGGATGTGGTGTGGCCCCATACTCTGCCGTATTATTCCTCACCGCTATTTGAGCGACTGGAATCGATTCCTAGACTTCAGTAGCCAGTTCAGCAAGTTTTCCTTTCGGCTACTTACCCGTTGCCCTCGTGCGGTCGACCACCTTGCAAACTTCAGAACTTTTTTTGTTATATATGAACATCTTTTTTACAGTAATTATGGTAATTTTTTTAACTTCTCAAACAAATTTAGCTTTAGATTGATTGATATTTTTTGATGATATGCATATTTAGTTTATTCTATGGTTGTTTTTGTCTGTCAAACTATTTTATTGATATTTCACTTGAAATAATATTAGTTTGATGAATCTACGTTTAACGGTCATGAACTTGTTTTTTTAGCTGATGATTTTGCTGATGTCCAATTTGAATGAAATTATTAAAATAATTCTGCGAACAACCTATGCTTTTTACAATTGTGACGTTCATTTCACGACGGACGTTGGTCATTATGCCTCGCTGGCCAGACGGAATGGCATGGAGTTTTCCATCACTTGCATGGGTGTTATTTATCCGGTCGATGGCCCTGTACGGCGCACCGGTGTGGGCGGGGTCCATGACCGTCCGACTTAGGGCCCTTCTGTGGCGACCACAGAGGGTCATGGCGGTCAGGGCCATCCGCGGATACCGCAAGTTGGCGACGGAGGCAGCGTGCCTATTGGCCGGGACTCCCCCGTGGGACCTGGAGGCGGAGATGCTCGCCGGACTATATCAGCGGGTGACGGGGGTGCGAGCGGAGGGCGGTGTGGTCTCGTTAAGGGATCTCACCGCCTGGCGCGTCGACGCCCGCCGAGACGTCATTGCCCGTTGGGCAGTCCGGCTGGAGAGGCCTCGGTTCGGGGTGCGAACCGTGGAGGCCTTCCGGCCGGTGCTGATGCAGTGGTTGGAGAGGCGGCACGGGGTGCTCTCCTTCCGACTGGTGCAGGTTTTGACGGGGCATGGGTGCTTCGCCAAATACCTGCACAAAGTCGTTAGGAGGGAGAGTACACCGTCCTGCCACCACTGCGATTGCGACGAGGACACGGCGCGCCATACGCTCGAGGCCTGCGGGGCTTGGGCAGTGCAGCGCTGTGAACTCTTCGCAATCATTGGTACGGACCTGACGCTCCCGGCTATCGCTAGGGCGATGGTCGACAGCGTCGGGAATTCGGACGCGGTCGCAGCCTTCTGCGAGACAGTGATCTCGCTGAAGGAGGCGGCGGATCGCCTGCGCGAGGAGCGCAGCCTCGATGAGGAGATCCGCCGCCGGCGACTGGGGCGGCGTAGGCGCAACTATCTGCGCCTCATGCCGCCCTAGCCGAGGCCGCGGGTGACGTGACCGGGGATTAGTCCGTCACCCGCCGAGAGGCCGACCGCGTGAGGAAAGACCGACGTCCTCCCCGAGGGGGGGACGTCGGTCGATGGGAGGGTACCCCAATTAGGGGTATTCCGTCGGGCCGACCACTGACGACAAGTTAACGCTGCTCCAGTGGTCGGCCCAACGACGAAGGCGACGTGGTTTTTGGGTGGGTCGCGGGAGTTGCGTGCTTAAGCCCCTCTGTCGCCCCGGACGGAGTGGTGCGGAGGCGCGCCGACGCGACCCACCTACAAAAAAAAAAAAAAAAATGGGTGTTATTTGATAACATTACTTAGTCGAGCCCGATAGCTAGATTGACCCGGACCAACTCCATCTGGTACCATTTGGGTCAACGATTACATTCCCAAGGAGGGTTGACGTCAGGCAGGCGGCCGGTCATAAAAGTCATTGCCGAAACTTTTTGCAATATGTCAAAACAGATGACATATTGCGTCGACCCCAAGTAATTGGGATAAGAGCAAGATGATGATGATGATGATGACTTAGTCGAGCCCTGCGAGAGTGTGATACTATTCCGGACGACCCGATCTATACATATTAATGGCTGCAGACAGAAAATTATCAGCAGTGAGGCCCTAGCAAAGGAAATTAATAATACTGACGTGATTAATCCGTGTGGTAAAGGAGAAAGAATACAATTCACCACAAGGGGTGGTCTGGCCCGTGAGTGTCGTAAAAGACGACTAAGGGATATAATATGCATATAACATCAATAAAATCCTATATCAAGACGTCTGACCAGTGGTATAATAGGTCAATCTACCTCCCATTGTGCCTCGAGTCCAACAGTGGAACGTATATGAGCTGTGATGGTGATTCTATTATTAAGACGTTTTAAATCTTAACTTATTTTAGGAAAAAGCAACAAAATGGACAGAAAACCATGAAATCGATGGTTTGACGACAAACGGTGTACTTATCATGCATCCTCGTGGTGACTTTTGCGGTGGAAGCGCTACGTGCGGCCCGTGGCGCGAGACTTCAGTAGGGGGCGCAGTTTTCTCGCTCAGGGAGAGCCGCTCTGCACAACAAAAGGTGAGGCAATAAAACAATTTTTTTTGGGAGGAATTTTATTCGGCAGAGCGAAATGATCAAGCTGAAGACCGATGATGGCACTGTCATTTTATTCCAAACAGAAATCTGAACACTGATTGACCTTTTTTTTTTCACGCTGTGGAAATGCATTTACGCACTATCCCCCGCCGGTTACAGACGAGGGAATGTGTGTGGGACTCGCCGGCCACAGAAGTGACCGAAATACCCACTAAAACCACAGCGGCCCCTTGCGCGCTTTTACGAGGTGCCGGAGAGATCGTCTGATGACATTCTATCCCCGACACCCCAACGCTTGGCCGTCTGGCCACGTCCTGTCATCATTCAGGGCGATAGGAGGAGGAGCGCGTAGCAGCGTCTCCTCCTCCCTGGTCGCCGCCGGCGGAGTGAGTCAGCGGACGCAAGTGCCTCGCGTGCCCGCTCTGCGGCCTCCTTCCTTATCATGACAGCCTCACAGAAGGAGGCCATCGACGACCAACAGCTGTCGCTGCCGAGCATCTTGGAGATGATGGTCGGCAACGACAGGTCCGTTGTTCCCTTGTCCGTTGACAGGACGTGGCGCTGAGGCCTCCAGGCGGGGCGTACTTCCAGTGTATGGCGCGCATCGTCGATTAGCGCTCCACACTCATGGCACCCTGAGGCTTCTTCTCTTCCAATTTTGTGCAGGTACTTACCGAAGACCCCATGTCCGGTAAGCACCTGACACTGATTGACCTACTATACCACGCTGGTCAGATGTGTTAGCATATGATTTATGTCGAGTTTTCTTTCTTTTGTATATATGTTATCTGTACCATATATCATAACACTTAGTCATCTTTTACGATACCCACGGGTAAGAAAGAAGGTGGTGAACTGTATTCTTACTCCATCACCGTAACATAGGGAAAAAAGCATAAATTGCAGCGCTAACTTTTGTTAGATATAAAAATGTGTTGATATTCGATTTACAGGGCCTACCCTGCCAAGCGGAGACTAACGTGTTAAGAGATGGCACGATGATTGACTTGTGTGGCGCGACCTTGTTGTGGAGGAGTGCTGAAGGACTGAAGAATTCACCGGTATGATTTTACTGTTACTTACAATTAAAGAGATATAAATTTCTTTTTATTTAAGTTTCATATTTGTCGTTTTTCGAGATACGGAGCACGCTTAGTGTTTATGGAAAATTATTTAATGAGGACCCGTTTGGATATTTTAATGAGACAGTGTGTTTACTCTTGAAATCAGTTCTAATTTCGAATCCGATTCAATTCCAATCTCATCAAACGTATATTTGGTACTCTTAAACAAGATCAGAGAATGAATTCTTCGCGTTTGCTGTTGTTGTTTTCACCAAATGTGCAAAAATATTCAATTCTTCATGTAATTTTTCTGAATGTCCATTTCACTTCGAAATTCGTATTTTGTATACCCTTCTAAGAAATTAGGTTAATTGGGTTTTAATAAATAAGCGGCAACCGTGGAGCTATTGCTCAAATTCTATTTGAGAATAAAAAAAAGTGTCGTTCAAGTTTTCATCAAGTATTGTATTATTGGTCACTGCACACATGGTTGCCTTGTCTAAGTACTAAACTCGTGATAAATATCGTGGGTTCGATCTCCATAGAGGACCATTTATTTTTGCTATCCACAAATGTATTTTCCGAGTCGAGGTTTATAATTTGTGTTCGCTAATTCGTGAAATCCTCCATAAAATAAGGATTATTTTTCTTAGAACAGCCATAGCATTTAGCATTTTTTAACACGACTTTTTATAATGATTTCTGATGTTTACGCGAGTATTACACATTTTAAATAAAACTACTTTACGGATTTTATCGCGTTTGTATTTGATTTTTGATTGCTCGACGATTCGAACACTTTGCAGCGTTCATGGTCACGGGCGGACTAAGATGTCTCACGTCCAATAAGTCATCGTTATTGCAGAAAATTTATAATTATCTACCCGATACAGAAAATAGTTATTAAATATTGACCCACATTTAGATACAAATTAATTGCCAGTGTAAGAAGAAAATGATTCTATATGAAAAAATTAAATTGTTTATGGTTAGTAAGTACATTAAAATTAATAGTAATTATATTTAAAAAACCTGACAATCTAGTATAGTATACTGGATCGGAACACGGCCACACTGAGAAAGATCCGGCAAGAAAACTCAGGTGACATAATGCTAAATTGATATTAATTTTGAAGGCGGCTTACTTTATGTTACTAAGAGACTTTAAATTATAAAATTATCTTTAGCTATTATTATTGTGGGTCAAATCTATACAATATGAGCTCACACTGTCTTGCAGTCTTGTGGTGGTCTTTTTGGATTTATTTTTAATAATGTTAATAACAGGAGCCCAGCTTGTTGGTAATACCCAACCATCCTCCCTATTGGAATTTTTGTGTTTTTTAATTTCAATAGCCTCGCGTACTATTCTTGGCAGGTATCGGTGTTCTTTTGCGAGGATTTGTGGTTTATGAAACCTGATGTTATGGCGGGCGCGGTCCTGACTATGTTCACAGACTGCAGACTTAGTGTGACGGCGGTGCTTCACATCGGCTATGTGTTCTTTGATCCGAGTTCTTATGGATCTCTTTGTTTGCCCAATATAAGAGAGACCACAGTCAAAGTGCAAAGTGATCGAAACGTCGGGCAATCAAAAATCAAATACAAACGCGATAAAAATCGTAAAGTAGTATTATTTAAAACGACTTGTTTATTTAAAAATACCTATATAGAAATTCATTCATCTGGTTAAAACGGGTAGAAGACTAAGTATGCAAACAATACATCCATATTTCAATATCATCGATGTTCCCCGATACGGCCCCTCAGGCCTCACCCCCCCCCCCACTGAGAAAGTGTGCACAGACTGGGAGCGACTGAAGGCTAAACTCCAGTCTCCCTCCTCGTCGGCTCATCTTGACAGTGTATGTAATACTTTAAACAACAAAGAGGCCATCGAATCCGCGATCGACGCCCTCACCGGTCACGTACAATCGTTAGTTAACGATTGTTCACGGAGAGTGCCTGACACGAGTAATCGTAGAAGGCTCTTACCCGCTGACGTCCGCGACCTACTGAGGCGTAAGAACGCAGCCATAAGAGCCTACGACCGCTTCCCCTGCGAAGATAACCGCTATCATATGCGGTCAATGCAGAGGGCGGTTAAAACGGCTATAAATGAGTTTAGACAAAACGAATGGGACGCCACCTTAAGCGAACTGGAGCCTTCGCACCAGGCTTACTGGCGGCTAGCCCGTTCTTTCAAAAAGGATACGGTGTCCACCATGCCACCCTTAAACCGCCCCAATTAACCGCCGGCGTTCGATGACGATGAAAAGTCTGAATGTCTGGCGGCCGACCTTGAGCAGCAATGTACGTCGAGTACACAACACACAGACGCGCGACACACCGACACCGTTAACAGCGAAGTGGAACGATGTACATCGCGTACGCGTACCGCAGACACTGAGCCACAAGAGCCTATACCAACAGCGACAGTGGAGGAGGTTCAGTCGATTGTTAGAGGTCTCCACCCTAGGAAATCCCCCGGTTCGGACGGTATTTCTAACAGAGTTATTAAACTCTTCCCTCATTCATTATTATTAATATTAACAGCAATTATTAACGCCACATTAGTTAATTACATATTTCCTAAACAATGGAAAAAAGCCGTGGTAATAGGTATACCTAAACCCGGCAAGCGACGTACCGAACCGTCATCATATCGTCCGATTAGTTTACTAAACAGTTTAGGTAAAATTTATGAGCGCGTACTACTTAGTAGGCTAAGAAAGTGCGCTGAGGAAAACAACCTCATCCCGCCGATTCAGTTCGGCTTTCGCACGCAACACTCTTGCGTTCAGCAAGTACATCGAATAGTCGAGTATACAAGTTATAAACTGCAACGCGGTTTATATACGGGTATGCTTCTATTTGATGTAGAAAAAGCGTTTGACAAAGTTTGGCATAACGACCTTATTTTCAAGTTAATAAAGCTTAAAATCCCCCACTACTTAGTTATGATAGTTAGGGACTTCCTACTCGAGCGTAGCTTTCGCTACAGAGTGGAAGGTACTCTATCAGCACCGCACCCACTAGAAGCCGGCGTCCCCCAGGGATCGGTACTCTCTCCAATTCTCTTCTCGCTGTTCACCAGCGACATAGCCCAACATAGTAAAATACAAACAGCATTATTCGCTGACGACACTGCCATCTTCTATGCAGGTCTATCCCCCACAACAGTGACAACCGCTCTCCAAACCGCGGCTACCGCCCTAGCGAAATGGACTAGGAAATGGAGAATCGGTATTAACCCCACCAAAAGCCAGGCGATCATATTCCATAAGGGAATAGATCGCCGCTACCCAATGGCTGAATACCCACAGATAAAGATGTTCGACCAACCCATCCCCTGGACAAGGAAGGTCAAATATCTGGGTGTGACCTTGGACAGACGACTGACCTTCGGTCCTCACATAGGGCGAGTCCGCGCGCGCGCAGCCCTAGTGCTAGGATGGTTACACAGCTTAGTACACGCGAAGTCTAAGCTATCTCTCCGTAATAAAGTTAGATTATACACCGCTTGTATACGTCCTATCATGACGTATGCAAGTGTAGTGTTCACACAAGCGAAGCCACGCAGGCTACATCGGCTACAAACATTACAGAATAGGTTCATGCGCCGAGCGACGGGAGCACCGTGGTACATGCGCAATGTGGATCTTCACATAGATCTTGGCTTGCCGACCATCAGGCAATTCATGAAACAGTGTTCCTGCCGCTACTTCGACTCTGCCGCGACACACCCGAACCCATTAGTGGTAAGGGCGGCTTCTTACATCCCCTCTAAAATGTCCGCGATTAAACAACCGCGACTAATACTCGACGAACCCGACGACACTATAACGCTCGCCCAGACTGAGGCATACACAGCCCGCGCGGCCTTGACAAATAGTAGTAAATATCCACGTTATCGCCCCCGCCGACGGGGAAGGAAGACGTGTCGCGTTAAAATCATAAACGTGGGAGTGCCCACTTTGCCAGCGACCGCCCGAGCCGAGGTCCGTACCCCACAGGGGGTGCCCTCGGGATGGGTCGCTTAACTTTAAACGGGTTGAGAGCCCACAGCGCTCACCCACCAGTCCGGGTAAAGTTGTCACAGCCATCTGAGGATAACAATTAAGTCACACACAAAAAAAAAAAAAAAAAAGCATCGATGTTATTTTATACGATATTTTGACATCGATGTTTTGCCTGCATAATTTAAAATGTATGGTACTTTTAGCAGAGTCTGCAAAAAAAAGGTCCTCACATCACGCAAATGTTGGTGTTTCATGTAAAAAATATGCTTGTATTAACTTAAAAAAAAGATCATCGCATAGATTTCTAAAAAACATCGATGTTTTGAGATGAGATGAGAGATGACGATAGTTTATTAGCGTTGATTTCATCTCGGCATTAGATGAATCACTACAAATTGAAACGGATCACAGTGATTTGTGGCTCATGGAAAATGCTGTTGATCATCATCATCATTTCAGCTTATATACGTCCCACTGTTGGGCTCGAGCCTCCTCCACAATAGGAGGGAAATTGATCTTACTATACTATGCTGGTTAGACAGGTTGGTATAGGATTTTATTTCATATATTTAATCCCTTAGTCGTTCTTTACGACACTGGCAAGAGAGGGGGTGGTAAATAGGCGTGACGAAAGATTTTGAAATCCTTTTCCGTAATGTGGGCACACACTTACTATTTACGAAAAACCTATATTTCGGTAATAAATTTATGTTTAAAGAAGTTTAAAACAATATTTCCAATATTTTTTAAATATAGCGCGAAAACAGTTCGCCGGTGTCATGGCGTCGGCTGTTACGTCACGTTAAGGTAAACACGTCCTTGTGTCTATGTGTAGCGAAGAAAGTAAGCAAAACATTAAATTAATTCTTGTGATAAAAATGAATTCCAAAGTTTATAAGTGGTGTGCAGTACCTCAGTGCAAAAATACATCAATAAATACCCCCAACAAAGTATTTGTACATGTTCCTAACAAGAAAATAATAAGAGCTAAGTGGTTAAAGCTCGCAAAGCTGTGAGGGAGCTAACCTCAAGAATAAACAATGACAAGTTTAATGTAAAAATAAGCTATGAAAATAAAATAAACTCACATCAGTTCAAAACGAGTTAGATTATATCTAAGTTGGTACTAGAGATTAGGTTACTAGAAACATGGTAGTAAAGATAAACAAAAATTTACTTACAAAGAAGTTTTTACGTTTCTAAACTCAGGCGAGCAAAATTCTTTATTTGTAGCGAGGAAATCACCCAACATCAATACATCAATCCTTTTTTTTTTTTTGGGGTGGGCTGTGGTCGTCGCGCCTCCGCACCACTCCGTCCGGGGCGACAGAGGGGCTTAAGCACGCAACACCCGCAACCCACCCGAACACCACGTCGCCTTCGTCGTTGGGCCGACCACTGGAGCAGGGTTACTTGTCATCAGTGGTCAGCATCAGCGGAATACCCCCTACCCGGGGCACCCTCCCATCGACCGACGTCCCCCCCTCGGGGAGGACGTCGGTCTTTCCTCATGCGGTCGGCCTCTCGGCGGGTGACGGACTAATCCCCGGTCACTTTACCCGCGGCCTCGGCTAGGGCGGCATTGCACGCAGGTAATCCCGCCTGCGCCGCCCCAGTTGCCGGCAGCGGGTCGCATCATCGAGGCTGTGCTCCTCGTGCTCGCGACCCGCCGCCTCCATCTGCGAGATAACTGCCTCGCAGAAGGCTGCGACCGCGTCCCAATTCCTGATGCTGCCGAGCATCTCCCTAGCGATGGTCGGCACCGATGATTGCGACGAGCTCACGACGCGGCTCTGCCCAAGCGGCACAGACCTCGAGCGTATGCTGCGCCGTGACCTCGTCGCAATCGCAGTGGTGGCAGGACGGGGTTCTCTCCTTTCTAGCGACCCTGTACAGGTACTTGCCGAAGCATCCATGTCTGGTCAAGACCTGTACGAGTCGGAAGAATAGCACCCCGTGCCGCCTTTCCAACCACTGCATCAGCACCGGCTGGCAGGCCTCCACGGTCCAAACACCGAATTGAGGCTTCTCCAGCCGGTCTGCCCAACGGGCGATGACGTCTCGGCGGGCGTTGACGCGCCAGGCGGTGAGCTCCCTCAGGGAAACAATCCCAACCGAATTGACGGTGATCGAGACGCCGATGGGAGGGTCCATACGGGGCCCATGGAACAAGAGGGCCTCCGTCTTGTCCAGGGCCACCCTCAACCCCAGCGCCTCGATCCGCCTGACGACCTCTTCGGTGCCTGAGGTCGCCAGGCTTACCGCCTCTGGTGGCGTCCCACCGCGGGCTGTGACGAGCGTGTCGTCGGCGTAACAAATCCCGCCCAGCCCGGGTGGGAGGCTCGCCCGCAACGCCCAGTCGTAGCCGATGTTCCACAGAGTGGGTCCGAGGACCGACCCCTGTGGAACACTGCACGTCATGGGCGTTCGCACAACGTCCCCTACTCGGTTGGCGTAGAGGACGCTGCGCCCCTCCAAATAGTCTGCCACCAGCCGACAATACATCAATTCTGGGCAAATTTGAGCTGTTTGCTTTAACAAAGCTTGGTTCCATTGTAATAATCGAGTGGAGTCGGTAAATCACACGTAAACAAATAAAAAATCAATCCAAATGCGTAATCAGTAGTACTGAGAACAACAAACAGAGTAGTTTACCTTAACGTGACGTAATACACTGTGATTGGTGTTTCAGCCAAAATGGCCGAATGCAGTATTTTAATGATTTAATTTATTGAAAATCTTAATAATCTCAATTATTTAGATAAATCTAAAGTAGCGTATTAAATTTTTTTGATATGTATTTTCCCCTAAAATCATTAATGCATCGATTCTTTTATACTGTCGTCACGCCTATTGTATTATTAATCCTGTAACCATACATAAAGGAATATGTTGTTATTTATTAATAATTGCTTTGCAGACAAAGCGCGACTTGGAGGCGTTAGTAGACGAGCTCAATGCCGGCAGACCTCAGTGTCCCGTAGGATTAAACACGCTCGTTATACCGCGCAAGTTATCATCAGCGCATCAAGATCTTAACCAGCCCTACGTGTATCTCAACTGTGGACATGTGCAAGGTATCTCATCATTTTCATCATATTGTAATATTTTTTCGCGCAGAACTGTCTACTAGACTAAAATGTCCACTGCTAAGAGAGAAAAACAATTGAGGAGAACTGGTTTTGTTTCGTTGAGACCAAATACGTCTCGTTGATTGGTAGGGGATGATTGATATTTCAGAGACAATGGTGAGTGTACTACAATGTAGTATAACATTGGCAAGATGGGTTCTCATACAGCTTATTTAGAGTTGTCATTCTCATATTGGTCGCGGGGTTTGTGCAGGTATGCAGAAAAAGACGATACGATACGATTTTAGTATCAAAAGAGAATGCTAAATAATACGAGGTTAACGAAATATGTATTGAAGCACTCACCAAGTCGTATTCGTTTACCTTCTAACTCTACCCAACCACGTCTTTTAATTATCTTATGCGACACCTACGAGGAGAGTAAGATAGGGTGGATGTACTTATTTTATATCTTAGTACATCACTGCGGAGGGCGGTATTCACATACCGCTTAGGTTTTATAGACACAGATTTTTACATTTAAAATGCGGGGACGGGTATTAAATAATCACATAATTTATATTTTTTTGGATTAGAATTTACTAAATTGAAGTGTATTGCCAATTTTTGACCTATCATTGATAGTTTAATCGTCTCAGCCGATGTATATATCCCACTACCGGGCTCTCATTCTCAATAGGAGGGCAATTGACCTACTACATTCCGTTCCGATCCGGTGGTAGTTTAATTTATTGGATAATTTGATTTCATTTTGTTAAAATTGTCAATATGTAGAATTGGCCCTCTCGGGGTTTATGCATAATAAATTATTTGAATTATGCCCCGCGTATTTCAAGTTTTCCTTCTCTCACATAGTTTCCTTTAGTCGTCTTTTACGACACCCACGGGTGCGATAATAGCAGGTTGTGAATTGTATTCCTTACTCGGTCACCACCTGGAAAGTTATGTATAAAACTATAAAAATATTGATTGTTTAAGCTAACAAAATGTGTATTTTATCTAGGCGAGCACTCTTGGGGCGCAGAGGGCAGCGAAACAGGTGTTCGGCGCTGTCCAATGTGCATGACCGCCGGCTCTGTGGTGCGTGTGTGCATGGGTATTGAACCGGCCTTCTATGTCGACTCGGCTCCGCCCACATACGCGTTCAACCCATGCGGCCACATGGCTTCGGAAAGGACTGTCAAGTTAGTAATAATACATTCATTCTAATCATCGCCATCCTTATTATATTAAGCTGTAGTTCAACATGACAAAGCATACTATTCAGGTTTTTTTAGACTAATTTTCTTCTTTCTTTATCTTATTTTACGTCTCATTATTACGCAAGAGATTTTCCACAATGGAAAAGAAATTGAATGACCCCGCTTACGGGATGTTAGATAGATTTATTTGAAGTGTTAATTATCTTGTCATGATATTATCTGCTTACATAAATTATCCCATGCCCCTTTGAACAAGGGGCAAGTAAAGGGATATGTCTTGAATTGTATTCCTATTCAATCACCGAATTGATTCACATAATTTAGGTTATTTGATGGCATGGTTTGTCGTCTGATGCCTATAAACTCTTGAAATATCTAAATTACGTGTAATGTCTTACATTAAGTAATTTCGCCTATAACCCTAATTCTACCCTGAACTGTGCTAATTCTGCTCAGAGCGGAGTACCTGTCCATTTATTGTTTTCGAGAAGAGCGTATATCGTAAGGGCTTGTAAAACTTAGCGTGTTTTTCAACAATAAGAGAAAGAAGATATGATGTAAGAAATGTCTATAATGGATTAAGGACAGAAAAAAAAATAAGCGCAACGCTAGCATAAAATTCTGACTCCGCGTTGAGAGTCCTCAGCGCTGATCCATAGCATAGTCCAAGAAAAGCTGTAAAATTCATCTGCGGCTAACAGCTATACACACAACAAAATTCAGTTAATCAATCAACTAGGAAAAATCTTTAGGGGTGGGTTACGGTCATCGCATCCGCTGCCCGGGGCGACAGAGGGGCGGCGCGCAGCCTCGTAACCCAACCTATGGCACGTTGCCTTCGTCGTTGGGCTGACAACCCGTGCAGAGTTCCTTGACTTCAGTGGTCGGCTCGACGGAATATCCCGAGGGAGTACCCTCTTCCATCGACGTCTCCTTCCAGGGACGCTGATCGCCGTCACAAAAAATCCAACGATTGCTAATTTTTCACGAGTATTACGTATTTGAAATAAAACTATATTTACGGATTTTTGTCGGGTTTGTATTTGATTTCCTGATGATTCGAATACTTTAGCGTTCATGGACACGTCACATCTTCGCAAATGGTAAATATATACCACCCAAATTGAATTTGAATTTAATCTAATATAATATTATTGTATAGATACTGGGCAAGCGTGGACATTCCGCACGGTACGAATGGTTTCCACGCGATCTGTCCATTCTGCGCGGCACCGCTGCAAGGCACCCCTGGTTATGTTCGGCTCATTTTCCAGGACAACCTCGACTGAACCTCCACTGTGTACGCACAGGTAACGTAATACATGTTGTTGTTGTTTTTTAAATTTATTTTTAATTATGGTTACGGAATATAGTTTTATGCTGCTCATAAATGAAAATTGTATTTCGGTGAACGAGGACGAGATTTACAAACTATTGTTCAGTTCAACCGTTTTGAAAAGTCTTCAATTTCAAAACAGTTAAAGCATGTAATATATAATTATGATGTAACTCAAAACCAAATCAAATCCTAGATTATGTTTTCAATTGTCCAACAACCATCCATGGTCACAGATTATGCATTTGTACATAGGATAGTTTACAGGAAATATTATCTGATAACCTGTTCAATTGGCGCCGAGGGGTAAATCTGGAAATTATGGAGACCCATGGCGCCTCCGGAGTTTGTGTTGGCCATAGCGTAGCCAGACCAAAGTCTGCCAAAAAAATTATGTCCTTTTTTAAACGAGGTTCAAGAAGAACACTTTCTTCACGGTATGCAGCGACCTAGCTGTGCCCTTGGTATTGCAAAGGTCCGTCACTTATCATCAGGTGTGCTGCTAGCTCGTTTGCCACCATCAGTAATTAAAAAAGTTAGCTATATAGATTTATGTGGAATTCTCCTACTTTATTAAAAACATGTGAATGCTTCATGTCACATGGTGAGAGACAGTTAGTTGAATTTGTCTTGCATTGATTTGAATAAAATCTACCCCAAGGTATTTGTCAGTTGGCTACAGGTGCAATTCATAATCATCATCTCGGCTCATATACGTCCCACTGCTGAGCTCGAATCTCCTCTACAATGAAAAGACAATCCACAATGAAAAGACCTTATTCACAGCTCGTCAGGCAGTTTTTTATATGGTCTGACTTCGAGTCTTCTCTTTCCCTTATTATATGTAATATTCAAAAGGTATCTCTCTCTTACAACATAATTCTGAACCTATTTCTTCGTATTCATTAGTATATTACTGTATATTTACTTTGGTTGCAGGTCTTCAGCGAAAACACAAACTTGACGTGTGCGTTCAAAGTGCATAAGAAACGAAATGGTTTTGGACTCGGCGAGTCACAACGCTCTGAGTCCCGGACATACAGCTATCCCTACGTTATCGTAACCTTTGCCCTTGGTCATGGCCGCCCTCAACTTATTGAGGGAGTTCCATGGCTATCTATGTTAGTATATACTAACACCGGCTATGCACCACACAGGACGAATCTCACTTCACTGTGGCCTACAAACCCTCCTTATTTGCATGATGTGATTGATTAGAATTAGACAATAGATTATTTATAGAATTATATAAAATTCTTCATTATTTATAACTAATAATTTCCTTAAATATGTTAATGTCATCGAATAATAATCGTAGTATAGGAATACGAAATAAATATACGTGTGTATGCGTTCACAAAATATATAATGTTCAGTTTATTAATAAAATTGATACGTGAATATTTATTTGTTCAACGTGTAATATAAGGCAGAGAAAAAGAAATCAGGAAACAATTAAAAATATTTGAAGCTTTGTACATTGCTGTGCCGATTTATAGTGTTAGATTTACACAAATTAATAATTGTTATAATTATGAATGAACTGAATTATTTAATAGTCGTATCGTTTGGAACATTTCTAGTTTATAAGAAAGTTTTGATTGCAATATCTATAAATAATTTTATTAATCCACCTACGCTTTTCCTTTTGGTATTACATTATCAAAAAAGCGCTCTGAAAATTTAATATGGCCTACGCAATCAATCGTTTTCATTGCCATAAATATATAACGACTAGCTGACCCAACAGACGTTGTTAGATGACAACGCCACCTACGGGGTCCAATTCTTAAATCATTCTTGATACCACCTGAACTCACACAAAAAATTTCATCAAATTCGGTCCAGCCTTTTAGGAGTTCAGTCACACACATACAGAAAAATTATATAAACATACTATGACAATAGTATAGGCGTAAATAAATGATTGTAACAACTAATACTTATAGTGCTAAAATAATGATAATGTAACACCAGCCTAAATTAATGTAAATATTCAATGTGGTTTTTTTAAACATAATAATTAATGTTGGGTATTTTTTGTAGCGTGCGTTTATGTTACGTTGATTAATATGAGCCAATTTTTAGCGATAGATACAATGCGCATTCGTTTGGATAAAAGTGTGCGAAATCGTAAATTGTATTGTTTAATTAAAAATGCAATGATAAGAAAGTGTTAAAGAAAAAAATAACAGATTGAGACCCACTATTGTTTTTTTTTTGTAATGAAAATCTCAGCAAATATGAGTAACATATTTTGTTTATGATCAATAAACTTATATGGATTTAATAAGATCCACTTGTATGTTTGGACGTTTTCCTCAAAATATAACTACAAAAACTAATTTTCGAACGGAATAACTACCAGGCTTGAGATTTGAATCCACATCTATAAGAAATTTGTTGCGATAACCTAGCGTGTTAAAAAAATAAAATATAAAAATCTAAAAAATTATTGGGTTGTGTTGGGTTGTACACTATACAGTGTAATTTTAGCTATAAAGTTAATGATAAATAACAACAAATGTGTAAACATTTTCTGATAATGATTTCTAATTTTTTACGCAAGTGTAATACTTGCGTAGTACATTGTAAATAAAACTATTTTTAAGGATTTGAACTGCGTTTATATTTGATTTTCGATTGCTCGACTTTTCTAACACTTAACAGCGTTCGTGGTCCATTAGTCCACATGTGACGTGGCAATCAAAAATTAAATACAAACGCGATAAAATCCGTAAAAATAGTTTAATTTACAATTTTCTGATAGTGAAGTAAAATTTCTCTGTACAAACGAAAATTTGCCACAAATTTGGCGACACACACACAATTTACGACAGGCATCGTCTACTCCAGTTTAATTGGTAAAGGAAGGGTTTACAAATAGATGTGGTTTCGAGTCCGACCCGTGGTAATTAATTGTTCCGTTCGAAAATGTGTTTTATTTAAAAAAATATCAAACATTTTGATATTTAATAATATTAAATGTTTCATTTCAATATGGTCTCATTTCTTATTTGACATATTATCATCATTTAAATAACATAATTTAGTTTAAAATCTTAATTAGTTGATATATTTTAATAAGATGGATTGTTATATTTAGATAGATTTGTATATGAGTAAAATGTTTTGTATTAACCCGTGTGTTAAGTAAATATTTGAGAATATTTAATAATACAAAGAAAATACAGGTCACTTCACAGTACACTTATTAGCCAAATGTGGTTGATAGTTGATTATACTGTAATAAATATATGTTATTACGCTTCTATGCGTATTCGACAGTTGGCTGTATTTTATTTGAGAATTTAGCGAACGAAAATCCTGTTTTGCAGGCAGATTGATTAAGAGTAGGGACTGCAAAAAAATTGGTTCTTATGATTGGTTGTAGAATGACTAAAATCTAACATCCAAATACTTATTAACTACATTTTTAAAATTCAGTGTGAAAAGTGAAAACTACAGAACTAATTTTCAAATATATCGATATTTAATTTTCTAAATTGTAATGAATAATCTCTGATATCTATAACTTGTTTATTATTGTGTCTATTTGTATTACTTAAAGTCTGTCGTCAAATAACACAAATGATTTTTATATCATTTTGATTTCAATTGAAATTGCACATGCATTTTTTCTTACTCAAGGAAATAATTTACGTTTACACCATCTACCAGCTACGCCATCTCGACGTCTACTTAATACCGAGGCTGAGGACTTTCATATGTTAACGTACACTCGAAGTATTTAAATGTCATTCAGTAAAAAAATATCTATTGTACGTCAAATAAGTCATGATAAAAGATCCTATATAACGTGTGATTTCACATAAAATGATCGATAAGCTCGATCAATATAGTTGAAGAATGTAAAAATTAATAATAAGTTATAGATGTAGTAAACGTTTAGCTTACGTATATGAAACATTTAGTTTTTGTACAATCGGATTCGGATGATTCACTAGTTAGTAATTACACGTAACATGCCTTCGAAACATACAAAAAATGAACATGTGTTGTTCAGCTGAAATTTTATACTGTTAAAAATGCAAGCCGATCAGAAAACAAGTTATTTTAGATTAGAATTTAGATTTTTCGTAAAAACAGCTAAATAAGAGTCGATATAATGTAGTATAAATCATTGTAAAAATGTTTGTCGGCCATCGTAATGGAATATGATTTTTTAATTTAATTTTAGTGCGGTTGTAACATTTAGATTTAATAATACAGAGTAATGAAATGAATTGTGTAGGTCTGTCTGTGTTATTATAATGTTGCGTTCCGTAATAGTTTTGGGTTAATTAGAATTATTTTTGGATAGGAAAGGGCAAAGTTACGCTTTTTGTCGACTATTCATTGCTGCACTTTAAAATCATTGACAACTATATAATCTCAAAGTGTCGTTACTATTCTTGTTGTATGAAACTTGGACGTATTTCACAGGGTCCCCTAATTGAAATATTTAGTAAAAAAAATTTTTTTGTGTGCTTCTGTTGGGCTCCAAGGCACAGGGTAAGGCACCTAAGCCTAGGAACCACTCAATAACTCTCTCTTTCTCTTTGCTACAAAGACAAAGTCGCTCAGGTCATCTAATAATTACATAAAACGTATCACAAACTAAAACTAGGATGTGTTTGTATTGAACGGCTGATGAGATACGTGGATATAAGCAGATATTGTGACATATGAAGAGGTGATTCCAGAGATTTATTCACGTTTCGTCTTCAATATCACCGCATACTATGGACTTTTGGTATTTTTGACAACTTTATATGGTAACCCTTATACCTTATTTAATATGAATGTGAAGATTCCATTTGAAACAAAATGAATGGTCTATGCACATATAACCCCAGATAGACACAGCTGGACCCTTTAAGGAAAAGCTGGAAATTATGTTAAGCAACAACATTGTATTTAAAAATGTTTAAGAAAATACTAATCCTAAAGGATCCGATTGGGGCAATTCGGGGTAATTGATGCAGAATTGCATAGATGGCATTGTGGTTTAATTAGTAACTGGCCATGCCAAGTGTTGATTCGAAGTTTGGATCTCCACTCAGAACAGTTATTGTTGCGCTATCCACAAGTGGTTGTTCTGAGCAGATATTGATTTGTGACGGTTAATATATTTGTTAAGTCGCACAATACAACGACACAAGAATTAATTCCTTACTGCGGGGTTATTAACAAGGTATTAAAAAAAATATCACTATAGAGTTACATTTTCACTCATTTCTAGTAATCTTTTAAACCCACTTTGATCCCCTTAATTCGTAAATTGTTTTTGAGATAATCGCCCTACATCATCAAGCAACATCCTTCAATCAATGATCAAGATTTTAGAGTGCAGTGTCCAATGAATTGGAAATATATTAGTGATCATAAGAACTGAATGGCTAGCCTTAATTTTATTTATAATGTGTACCTAAGTACTAGGGCTAACAATAAATCGCTCTTTTTAGTTTGAAAATGTACTGGTTGTTTTATTTATTAGCACTCGTTACCCAGAATAATACTTAATATTACATAGTCTATTAGATATTCACTGATGGACTTGGGCCTCCCCATAAAGGGAGATAAGTCATAATTGCCATGCTTGTCAGGCTGGTTGCCAATTACTGAATCGGTTTCCAGACGAGATTCTAATAACTGTCAAACAACTATATAAGTAACTAAGGGACAAATATAGCATGCCGGTGACAGACTTAATTCGCGGTTAGTGTTGCTGCTAATAATAGTACCGACTATGGATGCCAACTTGAATTTCAAATAATTTAACAACATATCTCTTATATCTAATTCTGCAGCAGGTAGAAATAAAAGTCAGTAATAATGATGACTTGTTGGATGTGAGATATCTTAGTCCGCCCGTGACCGTTCCGACCGTACGTTCAAGTTTTCGTTTTTAAATACAAACTCAATAAAATCCATGAAAATAGTTTTATATATTTCTTTTCTTTTACAACAGTTGTGATGACAACGGCAATTAGATAGTAACGCATTAACAATGACTAATAATTTTTTTGATTAACAATCTTTAGTTAAGTTTCCTAGGACGAAGTTTCTAGTACTCCATAGGCCCTTTGCCAGTTTTAACGACTCCTATGCAAAAGTATGGTGGGGTGATATTGTGTTCTTAACCTTTGATCAAAACTTAACAGTATTGTTATTGCTTATACAAATAATCTCATTTTTATTTTCCAATCGACGTGTGTGGAATACATGCATTGTTTTATAAAAAATACATCTTTTATGGTAAATATTTAAGTTAGTAGTAAAATACAATACAAATAATGACGCCGATAGGGCAGTAGGTAGAATATTAATTAATAGAAACTAGATCTATATAAAGTTCAAGAATGAACTAGTAATGTGGTGTCTTTATTTATTCTTCTTTATGAAACAATAT
The DNA here is from genome assembly GCA_032191425.1 of Lymantria dispar. Taxonomy (NCBI): domain Eukaryota; kingdom Metazoa; phylum Arthropoda; class Insecta; order Lepidoptera; family Erebidae; genus Lymantria; species Lymantria dispar. The sequence continues at coordinate 18,058,316 of CM063459.1, forward strand.
TTAAAAGGAAAAAAAAAACAATTGCTTGAAATTATTTATGAATTTTCCCATGTGGTGACTGATAATAAATGTTCCACCAATTCTTTTTCTCCACTTAGACATAGATGTGCTTACTACTTGCAGCGATGCAAGTAGTAAGTACACAGATGGCGTAGTCCTATGCCGAGTCTGAAGTCTTGGAAACAGTTCTGCATCAAGCAGGCTAAGTTTTTTGTGCGATCCACAACTGATTCTTCTGAGTCGTGAGTGTTACGTGTATTGCGTGTTTATAAAGATCTCCGCGTAGAGGATTTATTTATTAGTACGTTCATTCATCATCTTCATATTAGCTCATATACGTCCCACTGTTGGACTCGGGCCTCTTCCACAATGGGAGTGAAATTGACCTACTATATACCATGCCGGTCAGACCTGTTGGTATAGGATTTCATTTCGAATAGGCGTGACGAAAGATTTTGAAATCCTTTTCCGTAATGTGGGCACACACTTACTATTTACGAAAAAACCTATATTTCGGTAATAAATTTATGTTTAAAGAAGTTTAAAACAATTTTTCCAATATTTTTTAAATATAGCGCGAAAACAGCTCGCCGGTGTCATGGCGTCGGCTGTTACGTCACGTTAAGGTAAACACGTCCTTGTGTCTATGTGTAGCGAAGAAAGTAAGCAAAACATTAAATTAATTCTTGTGATAAAAATGAATTCCAAAGTTTATAAGTGGTGTGCAGTACCTCAGTGCAAAAATACATCAATAAAAACCCTCAACAAAGTATTTTTACATGTTCCTAATAAGAAAATAATAAGAGTTAAGTGGTTAAAGCTCGCAAAGCTGTGAGGGAGCTAACCTCAAGAATAAACAATGACAAGTTTAATGTAAAAATAAGATATGAAAATAAAATAAACTCACATCAGTTCAAAACGAGTTAGATTATATCTAAGTTGGTACTAGAGATTAGGTTACTAGAAACATGGTAGTAAAGATAAACAAAAATTTACTTACAAAGAAGTTTTTACGTTTCTAAACTCAGGCGAGCAAAATTCTTTATTTGTAGCGAGGAAATCACCCAACATCAATACATCAATCCTTTTTTTTGGGGTGGGCTGCGGTCGGCGCGCCTCCGCACCACTCCGTCCGGGGCGACAGAGAGGCTTAAGCACGCAACACCCGCAACCCACCCGAACACCATGTCGCCTTCGTCGTTGGGCCGACCACTGGAGCAGGGTTACTTGTCGTTAGTAGTGGGCCCGACGGAATACCCCCTGAGGAGTACCTCCCCTTGGGTAGGACTTCGGTCTTTCCTCGTCGACCTCGAGCGTATGCTGCGCCGTGTCCTCGTCGCAATCGCAGTGGTGGCAGGACGGAGTTCTCTCCCTCCTAGCGACCCTGTACAGGTACTTGCCGAAGCATCCATTCCCCGTCAAGACCTGTACGAGTCGGTAGGAGAGCACCCCGTGCCGCCTTACCAACCACTGCATCAGCACCGGCCGGAAGGCCTCCACGGAACAAACACCGTATCGAGGCCTCTCCAGCCGGTCTGCCCAACGGGCGATGACGTCTCGGCGGGCGTCGACGCGCTAGGCGGTGAGCTCCCTCAGGGAAACAACACCGCCCCCCGCGCACCCCCGACACCCGCCGATACAAGTTGGCGAGCATTGCCGCCTCCAGGTCCCACGGGGGAGTCCCGGCCAACAGGCACGCCGCCTCCGTCGCCACCGTGCGGTACCCGCGGATGATACTGACCGCCATGACCTTTTGTGGACGCCACAGGAGGGCCCTAAGTCGGGCGGTCATGGATCCCGCCCACACCGGTGCGCCGTAGAGGGCCATCGACCGGATGACCCCCGCGTACAGCCGTCGACATGCCGCGCTCGGTCCGCCCACATTCGGCATCAGCTGTTGCAGGGCGGACGCTACGCCGACGAGCCGCAGGACGAGCCTGCGGAAATGCTCCCGAAACCACCATCGCCCGTCGAGCACCAGGCCCAAGTACTTCATATGGGCCTGGATGCTGATCCCAACCGAATTGACGGTGATCGAGACGCCGATGGGAGGGTCCATACGGGGCCCATGGAACAAGAGGGCCTCCGTCTTGTCCAGGGCCACCCTCAACCCCAGCGCCTCGATCCGCCTGATGACCTCTTCGATGCCTGAGGTCTCCAGGCTTACCGCCTCTTGTAGCGTCCCACTGCAGGCTGTGACGAGCGTGTCGCCGGCGTAACAAATCACGCCCAGCCCGGGTGGGAGGCTCCCCCGCAACGCTCAGTCGTAGCCGATGTTCCACAGGGTGGATCCGAGGACCGACCCCTGTGGAACACCGCACGTCATGGGCGTTCGCACAACGTCCCCTACTCGGTTGGCGTAGAGGACGCTGCGCCCCTTCAAATAGTCTGCCACTAGCCGACAATACATCAATTCTGGGCAAATTTGAGCTGTTTGCTTTAACAAAGCTTGGTTCCATTGTAATAATGGAGTGGAGTCGGTAAATCACACGTAAACAAATAAAAAATCAATCCAAATGCGTAATCAGTAGTACTGAGAACAACAAACAGAGTAGTTTACCTTAACGTGACGTAATGCACTGTGATTGGTGTTTCAGCCAAAATGGCCGAATGCAGTATTTTAATGATTTAATTTATTGAAAATCTTAATAATCTCAATTATTTAGATAAATCTAAAGTAGCGTATTAAAGTTTTTTGATATGTATTTTCCCTTAAAATCATTAATGCATCGATTCTTTTATACTGTCGTCACGCCTATTTTCCGTTTCTTGCATAAATGTTATATGGGTGCATATTTAATCCCTAAGTCGTCTTTTACGACATCCACGGGCAAGAGAGGGGGTGGTGAATTGTATTCTTACTTCGTCAACATACAAATGTATTGTTTGGAATTAAAACTTGCTCTTCTCAGCTCATTTACGTCCCATTGTTGAGCTCGAGTGAGATACCACGCTGATCAGACGAGCTGGTATAACAGGTTGGTGGAAAATTGCTGTCCATAGTAATTTAGTAATTCAATAATTACAATCGTAAAGATAGTAGAAAATTATACTACAGAATTATTGCAAATTAAGTTTAGTTGTGACTAGAATCCTGACATATTGATCATAAGCGGTCGCCACGGCCAGGCCCATGTGATCCCTATTCCACTCGAGAGCATTGATTGGTTGTGAACTGATGACCATGCGCTGGAGTTTCTTTAGCTTTCCTGGTACACCACAAGCCACACCTTGTGAGTCTACATGAGATCTGCTCTCTGGGTACTCACTGAGAAAGAAAAAACAAAACATTGATTATGATTACACAGATGACGTAATGGTTAAGGTATCAGCCTATTGTGCTTGGGGTTCGATTCCCACATAGGTCGATTAACATGTGCGATTAACAAATTCTTGTTCTGAGTTTTTTTTTATTGCTGTTGGTGCCCAGCGAGAAAATAATATACCTGTTGGTAAGTAATACTGTCGCTTAGGGGCCATTCATAAAATACGTCACGCTATAATCAACTTTTTTCACCCCCTCCCCCCAATTGTCACGCTATGTCACACTTTCTGTGACCCCCATGTAAATATTTCGTCACAAAAACTAAGACCCCCCCCTGAATATAATAAGTTTCACGAAGGGTTAAGTATTGAAAAAACAAAAAACCAATTGTGACGGATTGCAACGGCGCTATAGCCGAGTCAAAACGCTACCGCGCCACAGAGCTCATGTCGAAAAATAAACATAAGTAAATATATCGAGTTACAATATATTGTAATAAAACTATATACGTTTAGAAGTCTATGTATTTACTAAATACGAAATGAATGACTTTGTATCATGATCAAAATTGAGAAAAAGTATTTATTGAAAAAAATATTTAAAATCTTTTAATGAACGACGAACATCACGTTGCCGTAGATCCCCCCGTCCCTCTTTGTCACATCTTGTCACACTCAGAAAACCCCCTCCCTCCCCCCTTGTAGGCGAACGTATTTTATGAACGGCCCCATATGGACATTTACTAGTCCTTTAAACCTTAAGGCCTTCATATTTCGCCACAAAGTGCGGTCCCGCGCCGCCTGCATCTATGTTTATGAATCAGTGACAGATATACAGATGATTGAAAACGAAATAATGAGTTTGAATAATCGTTAAGTATATATACTTACTATTTCCAGAGAGTAACTTGTCCATTGCCAGCGCAAGTAACGAACAAGTCTCTGTTCTGTGGTAAATGTTTCACAACCCATATAGTACCACTTTTGGCAGTGTCTTCAAGAACCTATTGATATAAAGAATATATATTATAGTCTTTAAAATTTCATACTGAAAATACGATCGTTGTATTATATTTACCTGTGCAAAACCTTTGTTGGGGTTCTGTGTCCGCACATCGAACACATGAAACTTGCCTTCCAGAGTTGTTGCTACTAATTTATTCATTGGAATGTCTTTACGATCAAATTCCGTCGAGCAAACCTATGGCATATTGTATTCTTTTAGTTTTTATAGTATTTCACAGTAATTAAAAATATATTAGCTGTATGGCCAACTGAGTAAGCTGAAGACCGACGATGGCACTGTCATTTCATCCCAAAGTGAGATCTTGGGAGAGGTCGAAAGGTTCTATGGACAGTTATACAAATCATCCCGAAATCCTGTTGTCGGCTTGGTCCAAGATCCCACATCCAAGCTAACTCGGCACTATACCGAAGAAATCCCGGACATCAGCTTGTACGAGATCAGAATGGCTCTCAAATAACTACGTAACGGTAAGGCACCGGGAGATGACGGAATTACGGCAGAGCTTCTAAAGGCGGGCGGCAAGCCAGTCTTAATAGCCCTTCAGAAGTTATTTAATTCCGTTATCCTCGGGGGCGACGTTCCAGAGTCGTGGACCAGGAGTGTGGTGGTGCTGTTCTTCAAGAAGGGTGACAAAGCTCTTCTAAAGAACTACAGACCCATCTCACTCCTGAGCCATGTTTATAAGTTGTTCTCGAGGGTCATTACCAATCGATTCTCGCGCAAGCTCGATGACTTCCAGCCGCCCGAACAAGCCGGCTTCCGAAAAGGCTATAGCACCATAGACCATATCCTCACGCTTCGGCAGATTATACAAAAGACCGAGGAGTATAATCGGCCCCTGTGCTTAGCGTTTGTGGGCTATGAGAAAGCATTTGATTCAGTCGAAACTTGGGCGGTGCTGCAGTCCCTTCAGCGGTGCCAAATCGACTATCGCTATATCGAAGTGCTGAAGTGTTTGTATAGGAACGCCACAATGTCAGTCCGTATCCGGGATAGGAGTACGAAACCGATCCAGTTGCAGAGAGGCGTGAGACAGGGAGATGTCATCTCTCCGAAACTGTTCACCACTGTACTGGAAGATGTCTTCAAGCTCTTAGACTGGACTAGACTCGGCATCAACATTAACGGCGAATACATCACTCACCTTCGATTTGCGGACGATATAGTCGTTATGGCAGAATCCATGGAGGACATTGGCACAATGCTCAATGATCTCAGCAGGGTATCCCAATTAGTGGGTTTACGAATGAACATGGACAAGACGAAAGTCATGTCAAATGCCCATGTCATTCCTGTACCGGTCCTAGTTGGCAATGCGATTCTCGAAGTTGTCGATCACTATGTTTACCTCGGACAAACAGTCCAGTTAGGTAGATCCAATTTCGAGAAAGAGATTAGCCGACGAATCCAACTCGGTTGGGCAGCGTTCGGGAAACTTAAGAGGATCTTCTCGTCCAACATACCTCAGTGTCTGAAAACACAGGTCTACGACCAGTGTGTGTTACCAGTGATGACTTACGGCACGGAAACATGGTCCCTAAATGTAGGCCTTATATCAAGGCTCAAAGTCGCTCAGCGTGCTATGGAGCGAGCTATGCTCGAGATTTCTCTGCGAGATAGAATCCGCAATACGGAAATCCGCAGAAGAACGGGTGTAACCGACATAGTACAAAGAATTAGCACGCTGAAGTGGCAATGGGCAGGCCACATCGCTCGACGAACCGACAACCGCTGGGGAAGAAAGGTTCTCGAGTGGCGACCACGTATCGGACGACGCAGTGTTGGACGCTCCCAGTGCTGGGCGTCGTTGGATGCAGGCGGCACAGGACTGCACATTGTGACGCAACATGAGGGAGGGCTACGTCCAGCAGTGGACGGCAATAGGCTGAAATGATGATGATGATGGCCAACTATGAAACCTTTGAAGTTAAGTAGCTAAGAAGGAATGTTTTAAATCGTATGTCGTATATCCTACTAATATTATAAACACGAAAGTTTGTGAAAATGTGAAGATGTTTGTTGCTCTTTCACACAAAAACTACTGAATGGATTTTGATAAAACTTCAAAATAATATAGCTTACATATCAGAATAGCACATAGGCTATAATGTATCTCGATATTTCCACGGGAAGGGGAACTATGCGGGTAAAATCGCAAGGCGCTGCTAATTGTTTATAAAATTAAAGCAACTCTACCTCTGATTTAAAATATCGTGATGAAATCTACATGTCTAATTGTAGTTAAGAAGAAAAAAAGATACCTTAATGGTCTGAAAACAAAGTAGAAAAGAAGATACACTTGGTGAAGAAAACGAAAGAGCACTTGAAGTACTTGGACGAAAAAGTTCATAATAATACTATAAAGGAAAGAAATAAATTGGTTTTCTTATGATGTGATGCGTTTTTGTGGCATTTCAGAGCCCTTATGAAGTTGGACTTGGAAGATTATTCAGTATTTATGATCTGGCGAAGATTAGTTATGTTCCATTGTGGCCACTTCTGCCAGGTGTAACACAGAAAAAAGGTAAAACGACATACCCCATTTTTCAAATTGCACTCCCATCTTAAGGACATAGTACGCAAATCAAACATCTTCAAATCACCGTTGTCGTAACCCGCGACGACAATCCTCTCTGCATCATTGAAGGAGTTACCAAATGCCACACTCCAGCAATCACGTTTGGTTTCTCCTTTTACAGGCTGCATGTTAGCTACTGGTTTACCCTTTTGGCGGGGATCCCAAACCTTGACGGTGCCTGCGAATTAAAAAAAAAGAATAATGCATACAGATAGCGAATTGTTTAAGACACCGACCTACCGTGCCAGTGTCGTGGGTTCGAATCCACGGAGGACAACACTTTGTGCGATCCACAATCTGTTGTTCCGAGTCTGGATGTAATTGGTGTCCGTTAATTACATGTTTGTAAAATCCCCCGCAATACCAGGTTTATTTCCTAAGTGCAGAGTGATTGTATTTAAAAAAAAGTTTTAGAATTTGGGTGTAAATCCTTTTCAAGAACCATGACTTCTGATTTTCTCAGAGAAAATTAAAAGTACAATAAAGCCTGTGTACCAAGAGTTTAAAACATTAAAACGTAGACTCACCATCTCTACTTCCAGTTACAATTTCTGGTGCTCCGCAGTTAACTGTGTTGCCTCCCATTCCATCAATAGAATTTATAATATCTGTATGTTCCTTCGTTATATATACTTGGCAACTCTTTTCTAAATCCCTGGAAATACATTAATTACACTAATTGATGTGTAACATGTTTTCTCCCGCCTGCTAGATCTTTTTTGTGGGAGTGAATTTGGAAAAGGGACGGTGTGGCAACCGAGGCAGCGCGCGCGTACTGTCGGCCAACATAGTGATGTACGAACATTTATTTTCCTTTCTTTTTCAAAATTTATGTTACTATTGCGTATTTATCACGACTAAAATTAAACTTGCGCGAGCAAATGCGCACCTTAATACAGAATTTTACGCTAAGAATGTATTCGACTAATAATATGACGAATAAATTGACTTACGCATATATTTCATCTCAAATTCATAGTGGGATAATATGTCAGATGTTACACATCATATGCGACTATTGTAAGGATCGTTTTTTATAAGAATAAATCACTAATGTTAGAGCCCCTCCCTCATTTTTCTGTTTGTAGCCGTAAATGGGCCAGTTCGTCTGGGATAGTTGTGGATCTTTTTTTTTTTAAACATAGGTATGCCACCCGTATGTGTTATCAGTGAAGACCTATGGCACGGAAACGTGGTCCCTAAATGTGGGCCTCATTAGTAACCGCAAAATCACGTAGCGAGCTATGCTCGGGAATTCTTTGCGAGATACATTCCGGTATACGGAAATCCGCAGAAGAACGGGTGTAACCGACATAGCACGAATAATTAGCACACTGAAGTGGCAACGGGCAGGCCACATCGCTCGACGAACCGGCAACCGCTGGGGAAAAAAGGTTCTCGAGTGGCGACCACATATCGGACGATGTAGCAAAGGACGCAACTAGATGGACCGAGGACCTGGTGACAGTTGCTGGGCGTCGTCGGATGCAGGCGGCGCAGGGCCGCACTTTGCGTCAAAACGTGAGGCAGACCTAGGTCCAGCATTGGACGGCGACAGGCTGAATGATTTTTTATTTTCGCGAGCAAGAGAAGCACATCCGCTTCTCAAATCCCGCCTATCGCTTGGCAAAGACTTGGCTGTGCCTCTGGTATTGCAGAGATCCATAAATAACAGTTACCAATTTCCCATAAGTATTCGCTTGTTTTAATTATTGTATTGTCATCATGAGCGAGAGAATAAAAGGAGGATTTCAGTCGACAATAAATAAAGGTACTTATATCGATAGCTTAGAAAAGGATGGTTGCGCTGGCATATTTGTGGCTGTTAGATAAATATTCCTTTGGATGCTCGAAGAGCTCGATTTATGTAATATGAAATTAGCCGAATAATTAAAGAGCGAATGAACAGTATAAGTTATTTCCAATTTATTCATTTGTTTTAATATTATTTTCCCAGTTTGATTAAGTAAATTGTAATAGTGATTAGTGGTTGTTGCGGTACCTGAAAAGCCAGATTGGGGTGAACGGAAGTTAGCCCAATTAAAGTCTACAAAGTCACAAGTTTGCACGCTCGCTGCAAAGAAGGACTCGTTTGTCATGGCGCCTCGATTCCAAGGAGTAACTCTTCAAATTTCTGACAGTATTGGGATTCTCGGCATAGAAGTATCAAGCAAAATCTAGTTTGGAAGTTATTTGGAGGACAAACCTAAATTGGCTACCAAAAAGGTGGGCGTCTTGAACAGAGCCAGGCGGTATTTCACATGGAGACAGCATCTTGTGCTTTACAAAATGGTCGTGTGGAGTACTGTTTATATCTCTGAGCAGGTGCGCCCAAGTATCAGGTAAACCCACTCGAATCCCTGCAAAGGCGTGCTGTTGGAATTGTCGGGAATGCCAATCTTACGGACGGATTGGAGTCATTGGAGCGGCAGAAAGACTTTGACTCACTCTGTGTACTTTACTGACTCTTTCATGGGGAGTGCTCTGAGGAACTGTTTGACTTGGTACTACCGTCACCGTAGGCGACGGCCTAGCTGTGCCCCTGGTATTACAAAGGTATACAAAGGTCCATGTGCGGCAGTATCACTTACTATCAGGTGTGCTGTTTGCTCGTTTGCAACTGAATTGCGCAAATTAGTCCACCATTGTGAGCAAGATGTGGATGCCCACAATCATTAATAAACTTGTGGCGTCACACTGTCATGGCTTACTAAGATTGATATACTGATTGTCCAATAATTTGATAAAATAAAAAAGAAAAATAATTCAGTGGGATTCAGAATGCTGTAAGGTAAATATCACTACGCTATATTCTAGCAATCATGATATATGCTGTGTTGCTGATATGGGCCAACTTTTGGCTAGCTGTGACCACAATCTTTTTGGCAGTCTGCATCCACTTGCATTCCACTATTTATAAATTAGTATCGCTTTTGTATAAAACCTATAGGCGCAGTGGTCAATTGATAATCAACATTATTTTGAGATATTGTTGTCTGAATAGTAACAGTTTAAACGTTTATGGGAGCCATTCCAACTGCATTTTTATGCCCTTAATTTTCATGCAACTTTAATAAAGTTCTAATCTAATAATTTATCTGACTGGGCTTGCCTAATATGTTAATTATTGCCTCTATTAAGTAAGTGGCTTATGTTCAACAGTGGGGCTATGGACTATAAGGTAGAAGTTCATAAATATATTAACCCTGATTTACTTAGTGTCTGTGAACTACAGAACATTATACCTAACTATAAATAGTAAGGCCTAAATATGACAAATTGGTGATGATAATCACACCTTAAAACTTATAAGAATTAATTGTTTATATTGAAATTGTTTTATGTATCAATTTGACCGAATTTCACATCTTGAAATATCTATTAGTAGTACTTTGGCTAAACTAACCATATTTCTAAATTTCCTTTGAAGTCACCAGTTGCCAGTCGTCTTTCAACATCGCTACTAGCACCGAAGGTTCCACATTTAAATGAATTAGGCCTTTCAATCTCCTTTACCTGTCGAATTTCTCCGGAGGTAATTTCAAAAACTTTTATTGTACCACTTCCTTTTGGATAAGTCCCAATCACAACAAATTTAGCGGAGCATGGAATCCATTTACAATCAAATATGGAATGGTTTATATTGTGTTCTATATGTGTAATGATTTGAGGAGTCGCTAAACCTTCCATTTTACCACTTTTCAGTAATCCCCAGTTATGTTCCTTATAATAACCTCAAATTATAATAAACATTTTTTGTTGCTATGGTAACGAAATGACAGTTTCTCTGGACACTTCTCGCGAATTTGACGGCCTCCTTACAAACATTTTTAAGCAATATCTTATTGAATTACAACTGTTGTAAGTACAAAAATTATAAAGTGTAACACCTCGAAATGAGAGATAATAAGCTATAAAATCGTATACACCTTTTGATGTTCTTAAAGTGCCTCAAAAGCCTCGTAAACTTGTAGAGCATAAAATTTTGAGCAAAATTTGTTTTAATTCTTAGTTAAGGTTATTTATTATTATTTCTTAGTTGGTACATTATGTTTAATAAACTTTGCAAATATCTAATATATTCATTTATAAATACTTATCTGCTTTGTGTAATTAAAAATTCATTAGATGAAATACTTATTGTATAGGTACTTAAAATATTAATTTACACGCTGATTGAGTTGGCTTAAAGGTCCTAGTAACCAAGCCATAAACTCCAAAAAAAAAAATATATATTTTGCAATTACTCTGTGTTGGAATTGCCTGCGAAACATAAAAATTGTGAATTGATTTAATTAATTTGTGTTGTAAGTACTGAAGTGGCTATTCTATTCTAGGAGAAAAGTAAAAATAAAATATTCAACAAGCTTTCATTGGGTGTATTGTTTTCATTGTGAGCAATATGAGTGAGAAGCGTCATAAGCAAAGTGTAAGTAGTATTAGTATGTAGTTTAGAAATTTAATTGATTTGTTCAATATAACACTGAGTTGTTTTTCTAGAAAGCCGATATTGCCAAACAATTCGAGCTTCCTGAGCGCCAGTCGAAGATTACAACGTTGTTAAATCAGGCAGGACAGGCGTATTGCATATGCCGCTCTTCGGACAGTTCCCGTTTTATGATGTGAGATACATCTGTATAATTTCAATTCACACAATTATTGCAGTCCAATTATATTGTTGTTATAAGTTTTTTATTAATCTATAATTTATATATTGGTCACTTTTTAACAATAGAGCAATGTGTAACACCAAAAACAAAAAACAAAAACAAATAGATAAAGAAAACAAAATATTTGCTTTTATATTAAAGTCCAATTTCAAAACATTATTAAATCCAGGGGTGGTTGTTATAGTCTCACCTGTAGGTTAGATCTAACATAAATTTTTCTGCTCAAATATTCTGTATATTCTTAATGACACCTTGACATAAGAGGCTATTTTTCAATGATCCTTCTCATATATAGACTGGATCTGCTTTATTTGAAACTATTATAAATATTCAACTAGAGTGAAACTGAAATGGTCTCTAAATGTCTGAGACATAGTTTCTAAATGTCTGAGACATAGTTTCTAAATGTCTGCCTCTTAAAAAGGCTCAATGTGCTACGGAGAGGGCTATGCTCAGTATTTCTTTATGATACAGTCTGGAATATGGAACTCCGTAGAAGAACATGTGTAACCGACATAGCCCGCCGAATGAGCATGTTGAAATGGCAATGGGCAGACCACATCGTTTGTTGAACCGACAACCGTTAGAGAAAAAAGCTCCTCGTGTGGAAACCACAAATTGGACAGAGCAGCGTTGGAAGACTAGTAGCTGGACTGATGACATCTTGAAAGTGGCAAGGAACCATTGGTACTATGCAAGTAGCACAGGACCATTGCGAGAGGAATTCTCATGGTGGTCCCTATGTCCAACAGTGGATGTCTATAGGCTGATGGATGGATGAAACTAGAGAGATTATATCAGACTCAATTACTGTACTATTACTATTGCATTATTAGTGAATTTAAGCTGAAATTTTCAGAGCATGTGACTCTTGTGAAGAATGGTATCATGGTGATTGTATTAATATATCGGAAAGGGAGGCGAAGTACATAAAGAATTACTTTTGTGATCGCTGTCGTGAAGAAGATCCTACTTTAAAGACTAGATTTAGGCCACAAAAGAGAGAAAACGATAGTGATGTTGGTAAGTAAATACTTTATTTTAAATTATTAGTATGTTAATATTTGGTTAAGTGGTGACTGAAAATTAAGAATTATCTTTGTTTTTAACAGATAGTGATGTAAATTCATGTAAGTCCATAGATAATTATACATCTTCAGTGTTTACATTACAATCATCTTTATCGTTTATTTCTGTTCAACAATCTATAATTGCGGTTTGTCACAAAGTATAGTAATGAAAATTCATGATCATTCATAAGAAATATGCTTCAACTTTATTTGCAAATATCATAATATCAGACCTACATGCTGAGTCGGCATTTTCACTATATTTTATACATAATCTCTTTATTATTTTGTATTTGTTTGCATGTAAATGAATATTTTGTTTTTGTGTTTAACATATAAAAATACTTGTTTAAAAAAGATCTTATTTAGAGGTTTTATTATAGCTCGTGATGATAGGAAAAAGAAACGCAAAGAAAAGGATCATTCCGAGAATAAATCATCCAAAAGACCAAGTACTAAAGATGGATGCGGAGACTGTTCAGGCTGCTTACAGATACACGATTGTGGACAGTAAGTATCGTAAATAACCTGAAAAGCTTTAGAATGTCTACACATATATGTCACGTCTATGGTAATCATTGGTACTGTACTATATAAAGTCATTACCATCATCATCCTGCTCTCAATTACTAGGGGATAGTGTAATATGTACTCTTCTTCCAATGTACATATAGTAAAATTTTATAACCGGTTCCCCCTCCTTCCGAATGTAATTGTTGACCATTCCGCACCGGGTGGAGTTGGTTCAGGTTGATGTAAAGCTCTTAGTCTTTTTTTACGACACCCTTGAGTAATGTAAGGCTTAATTGTAATTATAATCGCTAAGATGTATAATCAAAAATTAAAAGGCAACATAAATTAACCATCTTGTAATTTTGTATAAAGATGATTTCTTAGTATATAGAACATAACAGTATAACAAATGATCATTTGTAGTCTCTTTGCAAAATAGGACATTTTCTTATGCCTCTGGGGAAAATGGTACTGGCAGCCTGAAAAGGCGATTGTTGGGTTGAGTAGGGGACATTAGTTATTCATCACATGACAAGACAAGATTATTTAAACAATCACTTCAGTATATATAAACATTATGACAAGTTTTTAAATATTATTATGGGCCATGAATTGTTCAAAATTTATTGCGATAATATGTCTATAAATCATTAAAATTATTTTTTCAGCTGCGATGCCTGTGAAAACATGTACAAATTTGGTAGTGCCAACAAGATGAAACTTAAATGTAAAATGCGGATGTGCATCAAAAGTAAAAAGACCTCGCGACAATCCAGGTATCTTCAGTTTTTTACTTTTTGTTTACTAAAGAATCTAAATTTGTATTCCATCCATATTTTCATTGGTCTTAATGTGAGTGGACCCATACTATGTGTTCCATTTTCCTCTAATTTTCAACTCCCTTAGCATGCTGATCATCCATAGAACAAATAAAGACCAGGTCTTGTTCAACCATATTATTTTTAAAACAAAACAGGTTAGGGATATGACTTGGAGGGAAAATAATCGATTAATTAAATAATCGATATTTTGTTTAAAAAAAATCGATTATAAAATAATAGATTAATTAAAAATAAATAATCGATTATAAAACAATCGTTTTTTTCTCCCAACAGGATTATGATGACTTTTTTATGTCCTAATATAGTATGAAACACTACTGCACGCAGTATCGTGATGACCTTTTTTTTTTAGATCTGACAGTGAAATAATTTTAATATAAAAATAATCGATTATAATCGATTTTTTAGTGTTTAGATAATCTAATATAAAAATAGATTATTATAAAAAAATAATCGATTATTACAAAAATCGATTATTTTTTCAACTCCTTAAAACAGGTCCCATGATATGTACTATGGTATGTTCCTCATTTTTCATTTTCATTGAACTAGTCCTATCATTAGCTAATGCTATTTAATCAAATGCTTAAAAAATTAAAATAATATATAGCCATGGTGTATTTTTTTTTAGTAGCAGTAATAGAGTGAAGAAGAAGCATCACGAGCGTTCGGAACATTCACCGGAGGAGTCGTTGGCACATTTACAGACGACAGTAGCGCGTCAGTGCTACGGACCACAATGCACTCGTGCTGCGCAATTTGCTTCCAAGTATTGCTCAGCTCAGTGCGGGATGAGACTCGCTACTGCCAGGATATATCAGGTACTAATTGGTCTGTGTGGAGTAAGAATACAATTCACCACCCCTACTTTACCCGTGGGTGTCTTAAGACACGACTGAGTGATATGATATCTGTACAAGAGATAGAAAACTCTAAATAAAATCCTATGATAACACATCTGAACGTTGTGGTATAGTTGGTCGATTTCCCTCTGTGGAGGAGGCTTAAACCCAACAGTGGGACGTATTTAAGCCCAGATGATGATGAACTGGTACTAACAATTAGAAAGAAATCTTAAAGTCTAGTGTTATATCTTACTCACGCTCAGGTTATGCTATTTCGCTGTATTGAAATAGCGTTGATATTATGCTAACATTTGGCATAAGCATTTGAAACATAACTATCAGAACTCATCTATTACTTTATTGCTTGACCATCCTTTTTACCCTTTTTACGGGCTGATCACATAACTAAAAGTCTTGGTGGACAGAAATATGTCTCATTCTCAAATCTTAATAATGGCAGTTTATATTAGTTTTTCCAAATACCCTCCACATAGCTTGCAGAGACTGAACAGGAATTAACCAATCGATTGGGCCATTGGGATGGATCTTTGACTTGGTGGCTATTCGTAATCACTCTGAAAAATAACTAAAGACTACTAAATTGCAGGTTCTACCGCAACGTATCCAAGAATGGTCGCTATCACCGTGTGCGGCTGAACAGCAGAATCGTAAGGCGTTGGAGGTGGTTCGTGGAGGACTTGCGCGTGCGCAGGCCGCGCTACGTGCTCTCGATGCACAGCATCGTGATCTAGACGCTCTGGTTGCGCGAGCTAACACTGTCACTATCGTGTACACCGATGATAAGGTTAGTTTATAAAGATTATTTCACTATTCCCTGTGGTGACAGAGTAAGAATACAATTCACTACCCCGTTTTATGCCTGTGGCTGCCGTAAAAGGCGATTAACGGATATAATATGTAGAGCCTTGGGGTTGTAATCTAAAAGGGAGGGTACCCGAAAGGGTATTCTGGCTGGCTACCCACGGACGACAAGGAACGCGGTAGAGGTGGCCGATCCAATGGCGGAGGAGAGGGAACACTGTGGGCTATCTGGCCGCGCGTCGCCTTTTCGTCATCCTGGACGGAATGGACAGCGTGTACGCTGACTATTGCCTACCCAAAAAAAAAGTATCTAAGGTATAAACTGCATATCTCTGCATGATTCTGCATTTCATAAAATGCAGATAACAGTTATGCAAACGAAGGCAAACTCAAAATAAAATTCTTTACCAAGACATTGAATTTCCTGTTTAGGTCTTTCCAAGAGGGAATACTGCTACAATCTACATGATTGATGATTGCAGATGTTGTTATAATTTTCCCAGACAAGTACTGTTGCCTATTTGCCTGGTTGCTACGGGAAAATAAGATAAGCATGGGCTAACTTCATCTGACCCGTTCTGATCTACATTTCATTGCTAAGGAGGTTTGACGTCAAGCAGGCGGTCCGTCATAAAATTATTTACAAAACGTATGCAATATGGCACGTATGCAATATGACTGCACAGATGGCGTAGTGGTTAAGATAGCGACCTACAGCGCCAGTGTCAGGGGTTCGAATCCCACGCGGGACAACACTTTGTGCGATCCACAAATTGTTGTTCTGAGTCTGGATGTAATTTGTGTCCGTTAATTATATGTTTGTAAAGTCCCCCGCAATACAAGGATTATTTCCTTAGTGCAGGGTGTTGTCTTAAAAAAATAAATAAATAAATATGTACTATGGAAGAAGAGTACATATTCGACCCCAAGTAATTATGACAGTATGATAATGATGAGTATGGATGTTATTAAAAATAGTCATTATATTTCAGGATGCTGACGATGAAACATCAATGTATTGCATCACCTGCGGCCACGAAATCCACTCCAGAACAGCTGTGAAACATATGGAGAAGTGCTTCGTTAAATACGAAGCGCAAGCGTCATTCGGAAGTAGACATCGTACGCGCATTGACGGACAAAGCATGTTCTGTGATTATTATAACCCTATCAATGGGACATATTGTAAAAGATTGAGGGTATGTATTCAAATCTCACGGTACATAATTTGTTACTCAACTCCCTCGGTCATATTGACCATCCACTCAATATAAATAAAACCATTTTTACGGATTTTATCGAGTTTGATTTTTGATTAATCGACGTTTCGCATACTTTACAGCGTTCGTCATGGGCGGACTAAGTTTCACGTCCAACAAGTCATCGTTATTACAGATATTTATATCTACCCACTACAGAATTAATTATTACACACGTAATAAAATCCATAAAAATAGTTTCATTTATAATGCGCAATACTCGCGTAAACATCAGAAATTACTATGCATTTACTGTTGCAAATAAGTCTTTGCGCAAGAAAATATTACCACAATCGTCACGCTTAGCAAAGGGGTTCATTATTAGTACGCTTTTCTTTTAATAGACGGCGTCCCTTTAGTTGCGCCACAAAGTCGGTCGATCGGCGGTCCTGTACGCACCCAGCAACTTTCTCCAGGTTGTTGGTCCACTTGGTTGGCGGGCGTTCTACACAGTGACGTCCGATACATGGTCGCCATTCGAGAACTTTCTTCCCCAAATGGTTACCGGATCGTCGAGTGATGTGCAATTATACCTATTCTTCTGCGAATGCCATGCCACCTTTGAGTTTAGTAGACGGGTTGGCGATAATCATGCTCATTTTTTTTTTTTATTTGGATTGGTCTGCGGTCGACGCGCTCCTCGCACCATTCCGTCCGGGGCGACAGAGGGGCGTAAGCACGCAACACCCGCAACCCACCCGAAAACCACGTCGCCTTCGTCGTTGGGCCGACCACTGGAGCAGGGTTACTTGTCATCAGTGGTCGGCCCGACAGAATACCCCTACATGGGGCACCCTCCCATCGACCGACGTCCTCCCCGAGGGCGGGTCTTTCCTCACGCGATCGGCCTCAGCGGGTGACGGACTAATTCCCCGGTCACGTCACCCGCGGCCTCGGCTAGGGCGGCATGAGGCGCAGGTGTTCGCGCCTACGCCGCCCCAGTCGCCGGCGGCGGATCGCCTCATCGAGGCTGCGCTCCTCGCGCAGGCGACCCGCCGCCTCCTTCCGCGAGATCACTGTCTCGCAGAAGGCTGCGACCGCGTCCCAATTCCCGACGCTGTCGACCATCGCCCTAGCGATAACTGGCAGCGTAAGGTCGGCACCGATGATTGCGACGAGTTCACAGCGCTGCACTGCCCAAGCCGCGCAGGCCTCGAGCGTATGGCGCGCCGTGTCTTCGTCGCAAATAATCATGCTCCTGGGGTTGCTTCTATAGTTTCTTAGGACATGAGCCAATAAGAGATTATGATGAATTTATATATTCTAACCCACGTACTATGCTAACATTAAAGGTCTTGAATATTGAAAAATAATTTTAATTCACTTTATAAAGTATTTTGGTGATGGAATAAAAATACTATTCAATTTTAATGATAACTTCTAACTAAACTTATAACTTATTATCTTCAGGTGATGTGTCCAGAACATTTCAAAGACCCTAAAGTGGCCGATACAGATGTTTGCGGTTGTCCATTAGTTCGTAATGTGTTCGATCCCACGGGAGAGTTCTGCAGAGCTCCTAAGAAGTCTTGCTTGAAACATTACCAGTGGGAGAAATTGAGACGAGCAGAGATCGACATGGAGAGAGTCAGACAATGGTTGAAGTTAGATGAGCTGGTTGAACAGGAGAGAAGTATCAGGCTTGCTATGGCATCTAGGTGGGTTCAGATTATATGTTTAAATTCTATTCTTGTATTAATATATATAATTTTAAGTTCAGGCAACTGCTCCTAAATGCTGATGGACAGCTTTTGATGAATTTTTGTGATGGTCACCAAGTTCAATTCCACAGAGATCTTTAAAGATATATATTGTGATTTATTCTAGCTTCCCTAATTTTTTAGAATTAACTTGTTAGCTCAGAAAATGATGATTGCTATTTGGTGGCAGACGAGCAAGTAGCCCACCTGGTAACTGCCGCTCATGGAGATCAGCATTACCAGGAGTATAAGTCGCTGCTTACCGTGACAGAAGATCTCTAAAGTATAAATTAATCCTTTTACTGTAGCCATATATCGTTTATTACGAAGTAGCTAGTTGTTACACACAGGATGTGTGCGACAGCTGTCAGCGGCGCTTACTACCATATCACCATTATCTGGTGTGACGTTGGTACGCGTTGTAGAGAACAGATGGCGTTTTAGAATAAACTGTGAAAAATAATCTGTGTTACTATAGTCCATAAAATATAGCTTGATCTCTGTGACAGATGTCAACGAAACCGACGAAATACGTTTGAACGAGCGACATGTTTACGATTTTGTTTTGTATCACATATATTTTCATTATTTTCATGCCAGTTTTATTGCAACTGAAGTGCAATATATTATAAATATAAACATATTAATTTTCATGCCCAAAATGTACCTCGCACGTACTGAAATACCTAGTAAACATTTTATAGAAAAATAACACTTACGCATGTACAAGGTCATACTGGACTGAAAATAAAAAAGAGATGGGACAGACGATATACCTAAATCGATAACGGATCTTTATTAAATTATTCATAAAAGAAATAAACCCAATACAGTATTATATAAAAATTTCATAATAATTTTTACAATTACAACCAACAGTTACATTATAAAATACAAAAATTGAATTAATTAAACATTAAAAAACTACGTTTTGTCTCAGAGTAAATGATGTTATTTATGCATTGTTGTCACTAAACTAAGCATTTTTATTCATAAAACAGTTATGATTGATCGATTGATCTAACGGCTGTCCATATTTTCGCAGAAAAATGATAACTGTTCTAGCAGGAACGCAGTGATGACGATAATAGTGACGTTGACCTTGATTGTACTCCTTTCAAATAATTAAAACAGTCAAAAACAGTTTTTGTTTGAAATAAGTCCAAAAAGATTTTCATTGATTGTATTTCAATTATAATATAAAATCACAATTATAAAACTAAAGAGTTTTATCGACAAAAACTACGTATTTCATCGTAAGCGTAACAGCACTAGGGACAACTGTCACAAAGATCATGCTATATTTTATGGACTATAAATACTAATTACTCTGAATTTAAGAAAAACCTCATCTGTAAGATCTCGTAAAACCAGCAGTAGGGTATAACTTTTCACAAGCGGGAGTGGATCGTTCTTGAAAACTCATTTTTTTATCTCATTAACCCCAACGAAACAGCGTATATTCTCATATGTGTTTGCCGGCATACAAGGTGTTAATATGCCATCTTATTTTTTATAGAGCGGGTGTACTTGGACTAATGCTACACTCAACATACAATCACGAAGTAATGGAGCGTATTACAAATAAAGCGACCGAGAATGGTAAAGTTAAGGAAGGCTCCTGACATTCACACCCTGCCAGAGAGCGAAGAGACTCTGGCCGTAGGGAGCAGCCGTCAGAAGAAGCACAGACTAATTCTGCATAGAGTATTTTAGTTAACGTTTTGTGTATATAAGATTATTAATAAATTTTATTAAAAAAATAATATAGATGTGATTTAGTTTTATTACTAATATTTACTACTAAATATTCTCTGTGTGGTGACAGAGTAAGAATACAATTTACCACTATCTTGTTGGTGGATGTCCTAAACGACAACTGAGGGATATAATATGCATATAACAATAATGCAAGAGAAGAAAAACTCGAAACAAAACCTTATACCAATCTGACTGACCAGCATAGTATTCAGACCAGCATATTTCCCTCCTATAGTGTAGGAGGCTCGAGCCCAGTAGTGGGACATATATGAGATAAAATGATGATGAATGATAAGGATAACTCAAACTCTACTCTTCTGATCTTGATATTTAAATGAGGCTACTTGGAAACATCAGCTTTCAAATAAAAAGTCTAAAATTGGTACACCAAGAAAAAAGTTGAGAGATAAAAATAGTCAAATTGAGAACCTCCTCATTTTTTTTGAAGTCGGTTAAAAACAAACAACTGCTCATAGACGACCTATTGCTGGACTCGAAGCTCCTCCACAACGGCAGAGAAATTGACCATACCACGCTGGTCAATCGTGTTGGTATAGGGTTTTGTTCCGGGTTTTCTTCCTCTGGCTTAGATATTATCTGTATATTATACCCCTTTGACGTCGTTTGCGACCCCCGCGGGTAAGAAAAGGGGTGGTGAATTGCATTTTTACTCGTTTAACATAGTAAAGTTAAAACTAAGAAATAATAAATAAGCCCTTATTTATTTTTTCATAAAAATCTACCGCACTCAACCTCGAAAGCTTTAAATTTTTATAGTTGGGCTTGAGTTGCTTGGCTAAAAGATCCGACACTACTAGTTGTAAAATAAGTGGTATTATGAGATTATATCCACTCTTTCGTGTGAAAATGGAATACATAAGTGGAAATAACGGAAGTGTTGTGACAGAGTTAAGATTCAATTTATTACTAAACCTGTTCATGCCTGTGGATGACGTGACCACATGAAAAATACCTAAAATATCTTGTCAAACACTTATATTGATGATCTTCCAGGTTTAGAGCCCTCAGCGCTCACCCATAGTCCAGGTTAAGCTGTGAAAGCCATCTGCGGCTAATAGCTATACACACACACACCAAGAAAAAACATCATCATCATCTCAGCCCATATACGTCCCACTGTTGGGCTCGGGCCTCCTCTATAATGGAAGGGTAATTGACCTACTATACCACGCTGGTCAGACGTGTTGGTATAGGGTTTTATTTCGAGTTTTCCTTCTCTCGCATAGATGTTATATGCGTTTTATATCCCTTAGTCGTCTTGTACGATCACCCACGGGTAAGATCGGGGGTGGTGAATTGTATTCTTACTCCGTCACCACACGGAGAAAAAACATATTGATGCAATAATTATTTTACGCAAGCAGTACCCATGACGCGTAAGGATATGCTTACACTTAATTCCCTTTTATTAAATCACCCTACAGTGTAACAAACGTATTTATTATCTTCGGTTCCGCCTTATTAAAATTGTATTAGTGCATTTGAGCAACAAAAGGCGATTATCGGCGCGTGCGGCTAATAGTTATAACTGAATATATCTTTTTAATTTTAAATGTAACTATTTATACGGATTTTATCGCGTTTGTATTTGATTATTGGTTTGCTGACATTTAGAACACTTCAGTGTCATCCCGTGGCCATGAACGTTCAACGTCATCATTATCTCAGCTCATTACGTCTTACTACTGGGCTCGAGCCTCCTCCAGAATAAGAGGAAATTGACCTTACTATACCATGCTGGTCAGATAGATTAGTGTAGTTTTGTTTCGAATTTTCGTTCCCTTGCATAGATGTTATATGCGAATTATGTCCCTACGTCGTCCTTTATGACATCCATGGCCAAGGTAGGGAGTGGTGAATGGTATTATTATTCCCACCCAGGATCGAGATGATGATGATGAACGATACTAAATTTATCATCCTTTGATCTTCAGTATTTAATAACAGTTTTTAAAGTTATTTAACTGTGTTTGGCAATACGAAATATAGCAAATTCATGAGCGAAAATTTTTGAATATTTGGGAAATTGGCGATTAGACAAGAAATTGGCATTGGCATCTTAATGTATCTTTTATCGATTGAAATATGGTTTGGTCCACCTATTCGTAAGATCTCTATGGAACATTGATGTCATAACATAATTAAGAATTAAAGAATTTTATTATTAATATGTTTCCGTGTGGTGACGGAATAAGAATACAATTCACCACTTTACCAGTGGGCGTCGTAAAAGATGACTAAGAGATGTAGTATTTATGCAACTATATATGTCTAACAAAATTCAATGAAACCCTGTACCCTAAGTCTGACCAGTGTAGTGTAGACCTACTATAGGTAGTCCTATTTTGAGTAGGCTCGAGCTCAGCTGTGGGATTTGTGATCTGTGATAATAAAATGATAACATCTATATATTTTTTTCCACGTCTTCTATTTTTCTATTTATTGAACAGAATAGCTAAAATTTTCAATGAATATTATAAAATATTGGTAGAAATTTCAAACAAAAGTCGCATCCCTATTAACCCCTCGAGCGCTTTTGGGACACCATTTGACCCAAAAAACAAATGTACTCAAAGCGCTTTTGGACACACGTTGACCCAAAAAAATACTTTACAATTAGCAATTACTTTTAGTTCATTTATTTGAATCAACCAATCAAAAGCTATTAATATATATTTTATTTCATACTTCCTTGTCATATAGCAACAATAATAGTTTAGGGTTTAGGTAAAATCATAAAATTCACTGATCTTTTTTCAATATAACCAAACGCGCGGGGCACTCGAGAGCGCCGCGATGTTTAGCGCGTGAGGGGTTAATTTTAAATATTGCAACAATTCAAAATAAATAAGAAACAGAACACTTGCGTGACAATTCAGCCCCCAAAACAATTAAAATACAATATCAGCGCATTAGTTATCATATCAAAACATATTTCAGCCCCTTGCGTCACCACGTGTGGCCACCCTTACGCCCTTTGGTTTTTAATAATGCGCCCCTCCGTTGTAATTGAAGCGTGTAATCAGTTGACATGTTTTGCTAAATCTCATAATGTGACATAGATCCAAGATCTTTTGTTGTTCAGAAGTCAGGCTTAAAGTAAGGGAGGAACAATAGAAGCAACGTCTAAGTCTCTTCTTGAGACACATTTATTCCACTATCTCACTCTATTTCTATAACGTTTTATCATCATCACGGCTCCTATACATCCCACTCCTGGGATCGAACCTCCTCCACTATAGGAGGAAATTGACCTTACCATACTGGTCGCACAGGTTGGTATAATGCTTTATTTTGAGCTGTCCTTCTTTTTCATAGATGTTATATGCAAATTATATCCCTTAGTCGTCTTTTACGATATCCACAGGCAAGAAAGGGGGTGGTGAATTGTATTCTTACTCCGTCACCACACGTTACTGTATAAACTGATAATTATATTTTTAATTACTGTTACAGTTTTACGCTGAATGGTCACTAAAACTCGTAGAGATATTAGCTGTTCCAAAAATTATGCTAAATATATAGAGAACTTCACTCGTACATTTAATAAGATTTTTTAGATTGCATAATCAAATGTGCCAATAGAACTCTGTTACTAAAAAGCCTCAACTGTTCCTTCCTTCACCTGTCTAGTAGCGGCATGCATTAATAGCCAGCACCGCTTTGGTGGAAAGCACTATATAGATACTATAATTAAATCTGTGGTGTTCTTTGAATCTATGGTGGGAATTGTGCTTATCCTTATGAAAATAGATATAAAACACTTCATAAAATGTTTATGCTGAAAAAGATGGACACTTTTGTTTGTTCTTTAGATTCCTACAAAAAATACATCTTTGTAATTATTTCATTTTGTAAGTTGCCCGAAAACTTGCCCCATGATAATCCAAAAATTAACATTTCTATAACGCTCCCTATCAAACTGTGAATCCAATTTACCCTATCCGCACCAATTTCGCGTCAACTTTGACAAATATCGTCAATTTTGACAAATAGGACAATGGGTGCCGTGACAAATCTGCCATCTGTACACGGGTCACGCCTATCCAGCAAATATGAAATTATCAATAACAGATTATCAAATGTATTTCGAATTATTCTTAGTGCAGGTGCCTCAAATTATTGCGATTGTATTTTCTTCATATATTATTTTCTTTATATGATTTCCTAACTACGGAGTCAATTTTAAATATATATACCTAATATAAAAATAAAATATTTAAAAATATAACGTATTAACGGTTTTGGACTGTGGGTTGTGTGACGGTTCCAATGTGGAGGTAATGACTTCAATACCTAGAACTAGACATAGGTACTAACCGATATTTGATGTCAATATGGATAACCGTTGCCGAATATCGGTATCAATGCGGGTTTTAAGTTGATGAATAAGCGTAAAGTAATCGCGACCTTATTTCTATTAATACAACTATAATAAACCGTCCGTAGCATATGATAGAAGGAGAAACAAAACCACTTTCCATTACAGTTTGATTTAATAATGTTTCAAGCTAAAGTTAAGTTTTAGACGATGTGTGGCATAGCTCTCCTTGGATTTGCTCTCACTTCACTCGAGAAAGCCTATAAGAACCTGAGACGCTTCAATGTGCAGACTGCCTATGAGGCAAAGGCTCTTGTTGCATTTGTTGGTATCGGCGTAGCGTGGCTTTTCGCCGCCCGGGGCCCACCAAAAATTCGCCGCCCCCTATTTTAATTATAAGTCATTTAAAGTTTAAGCATTAGATAGAGATAAGCTTTAAGAGTTAAGAAAATATAACATTTTTAATTATTATTTTCATTTCATCATCATTTCGGTTCATATACATTCCCACTCTCACTGCTGGTCCCGAGCCTCCTCCATAATAGGAGGGAAATTGATCTCACTATACTATGCTGGTCAGACAGGTTGCTATATGGTTTTGTATCAAGTTTTCCATCTCTTGCATAGATGTCATATGCGTAATATATCCCTTAGTCGACTTTTACGACACCTACGGGTGTCGAATCGAAAATCAAATTATTATTTATTGGTAAAATAATGTTTTAGTTTTTAATTACTCCTCTTTATTCAAATTCTATAGTAATTTAATGAAGATCATGAAGGAAAGAAATTTTAGGGCGCCCTGCCAAACATTTTCTTCCTTCGTGATGAAAATGCTCTAAAACACGAAGTGTTTATTGTCAATTCTCAAAAAGTTTCGACACCGATATATTAGGTACCTATTTACATGCCTTTTTTTAAATAAAAATATACAAGTAGAGATACTCGCACCATGGTAATCTAGGCTCTCTTGTGGTGTTCACAGAAGGCCATGGCGGTCAGGGCCATACGCGGTTACCGCACGGTGGCGACGGAGGCAGCGTGCCTATTGGACGGGAGTCCCTGTGGGACCTGGAGGCGTAAAAGCTCACCGGACTCTCAGTGTTGTAGATGCGATAGGGAGGCGACATAGTCTCGATGAAAGAGCTGGCCGCCTGGCGGGCCGGCGCCCGCCGCGACATCATTGCCCGTTGGGTAGTCCGACTGGAGAGGCCTCGGTACGGTGTTTGGACCGTTGAGGCCTTCCGGCTGGTGCTGATAGGGTAGTTGGAGCGGCGGCACGGGCTGTTTTCCTTCCCACTGGTGCAAGTATTAACAGGACACGGTTGCTTCGCCAAGTATTTGCACACGGTCGTGAGGAAGGAGAGCATACCGTCCTGCCACCACTGCGATTGCAACGAGGACACAGCGCAGCACACGTTCGAGGTGTGTGCTGCGTGGGCAGAGCAGCGCCGTGAACACGTCGCAGTCATGACCTGACGCTGTCGACCATCGCTAGGGAGATGCTCGACAGCGTCAGAAACTGGGACGCGGTCGCCGCCTTATGTGAGGTAGTAGGTAATCTCACAGAAGGAGGAGGAGTGACACGATTCACCGCCGGTAACTTAGGCGGCGCAGGCGCGAGTAGCTGCGCCTGATGATGAGGTCGTAGCCGAGGCCACAGGTGCCTGGACCGTGAAATAATCCTTCACCCGCAGAGAGGCTGACCGCGTGAGGGCGACCGACGTCCCTGGAGGGAGAGAGGGTACCTGAAAGACTATCCCGCCGGGCTGGCCACTGACGACAAGGAACGCGGCACCGGTGGTCGGCCCAATGGCGATGGGGAAGGAATACGGTAGATTATGGGACTGCGCGACTGCGACCAGATTCCACAAGCATTTATGCATATATACCTACTTGTATAATGGCAATGTTTCACATTTGCCAGGCGTCCTGAGCGACGGCTCTCTTTTTTTATTTAATTTATCTTTAATCCTGTATACTTGTTCGATAATGTTCCCGAAGAAATAAAAATAGGTATTAATTTTTATTTTTTTCAAACAAAACAAACACTTAATATTATATTTTATATTTACAGTAACAAAATTATGTATTTACTTTTAGTTCTTTACAGCGCATTTGCTTCCCTTCATCCAAAGTCTTCGCGTAATGAATTGTAGCGTTATTGTTTTGTTTGATTGAATCGAGTGAGTACCTCTCGCAGTCATTTATTGGTTCGTTCGCGTTTGGGAAGACTCACGCGCCGTCGTCGGGCGGTTATCGTTCTCTCTTTGCGTAACATTGCGGACTTGATTTAGAATAAGTATTTTTTTCTCAATCATGCAATGTAATATTTTCGTTCTGTTCCTTATCTGCCGCCCCCTTTCCTATGGCGCCCGGGGCCATGCCCCCCCCGGCACCCACCACGCTACGCCACTGGTCGATATACCTGTTGCTTATATGTCTTCAACACATTATTATAGGGTACAACGATGCTGTTTAACAGTGATAATTATTCATTGAAATTATCTAATTATAATCAAAAATAACTAGTAAAACCACCACCACCACCACTAGTAAAACCGTACTTTATTTGGACGCTTTATTTCTTTTTCTTCATTTTTTAAGCAATGCTTTTGCCGTTGGTGGCAAACGAGCAAGCAGCACACCTGATGGTGAGTGATGCTGCTGCACATAGACCTTTGCAATACCAGGGGCACAGCTAGGTCGTTGCCTACCGTGAAGAAAATGCTCTTCTTAATGTACATTATTTACGCAAAGAAAGGTGGCAACCCTAGATACATTAGTTATAGGCTTAATTATAGACAAAGTAGATAACTGAATTAATTTCAAGCGCGTGTAATTATGGAATCTATTAGTTTGAATTAAATATATAATAATATATTTTGTAACATAGTTTTACTGAAATAAAGCATTTTCCACTGCAAGCCTTATAGTAGTCGATAGCGTCCGCCTCTTGTACCTGCTGGGACCAATCACAGCGGACTACCCTCATCTTAACCCTCTATTAGCCAATCTGCTGCGAGAAATCTGACGTTGCCATGGTTAGGGTTGATTTTCCAGCTCTGTAAACCGACTTTAGACTTTGGATACCTTTTTTAAGGTCTCATATTGTATGTGTTTCGAAATTAATAAAACTCGGATTTCATATTTGGTATAAGCGTGAAGATATAATAATTTGATTTAGTCCATTTTGATATTCGGTGTGTTCAAGTCCGGTTTACTAATTCAGCCTAATTCGTCACTGAAAGTTCAGTGACGCCGAACAGATTTGTCGTTTTATCCGGGTGTGTGTAAAGGTTTCAAGATTCATTTCCCGCTGATGTCCTACGGCAGCGAGACGCCGCACGTTTGGAGCAGCTCAGCAGTAAGTACCATTTATTAGCAGGCGAAATCATCATTATTATCCTGTTCTTATCTCAATTGCATGGGGTTTACGCGATACGTATTCCTGTACCATTGTATATTTATAAAATTATTGGTACCTACTAGTTTTATAATAGGCCGCCTGCCTGACGTCAACCCTTCTTGGGAATGTAATTGTTAATCACCCGGAATCAGATGCAGTTAGTTCAGGCCGACATAAAGTTCTTAGTCCTCTTTTACGACATCCACGAGTCGTATCCGCTACCACACAACTGTACTAGTAGCTCAAATGCTTAAACAATAATTCTTTAAAATAGGCTATAGGGTTTTTCTATTTAGAGATGGTGTACTTTAAATAGTAATTCGCCGGGCTGGCCACCGAGGACAAGGGATCGGCACCAGTAGTCAGTCCAATGGCGATTGGAACAAGGTACCCACTAGTGTTGCCCAAAAAAGTCTTGGTCTTGCGGTCTTGGTCTTGGTCTTGCGAGAAATGCGAGACCGAGACCAAGACCAAGACCGCTTAATTTTTGCAAGACCAAGACCAAGACTGGCCCTGCAAGACTTGAGCAAGACCAAGACTGGGCCTGCAAGAGTCTCGCGGTCTTGCATTTAATTCAAATCACCATTTCAGCTTATATACGGTTGAGCTCGTGTCTTCTACATAACAGGAGGAGAATCGGCCGTGGCCGGAGGGGAATCGCCACGGTGATCGGCCGTGTTGTTACAGGTCATACATGTCAAGTTTTCCTTCTCTTGCACCGATGTTATATATTATAGCCCTTAGTCGTGGGTTCGCAGTCACGGGTAAAATAGGGGGTGATGAATTATATTCTTACTCCGTCACTACACGGCAAGTCAAATCAGTCTTGAGATATCCATCTATTGGCCAATCGATTCCCAATGTTGGTGTTGGCTTTTCAGAATTACTCTTCGGAAAGGCTTAAGGACAAAAATACCGTAATCACGAGAGTGCTCTTGCCCATTATACATATTTATATATCCGTTTATTCATTAGCCCAACGACGTTCACTGTTGGACATAGAAATATGCCTACAATTAATCTATATAAATGTCCATGTAGGGACAGAGTACGATCACCATCAGGCAGTACATGAAGCGTTGCTCCCAGCGCTATTTTGCCTCTGCCACGACTCACCCCAATCCACTAGTGGTTGGGGCGGTAAACTACGTCTGCTCAAAAATATCCGCGGTCCGACGTCCTCGTCATCTTCTTGAAGAAGAAGATGACGCTATTATGATCGCCCAAGAAAGGACCTACACAGCTCGCGCAGCGATAACAGATAAAACTCCGCGGTATCGGCCTCGCCGTCGAGGTCGAAAACCGCGCCGCGTAAAAGTCATTAACCTAAACTGGCCACGCCCACTTTGCTTTCAGCGACGTCCCGAGCCGAAGTCCGTTCCCCACAAGGGGGAGCCCTCGGGTGATGTTCGCTTAACTTACTTACCGGGTTGAATATAATTCACCACTCTCTTACCCGTGGATGTCGTATCAAATCGGATCGGGCAATGGTGTTAGGAACCCATGAAAAAAATTGAAATAAAAATATCGATTCGTTAATGAATTGAGAGACATGTAAATTCTCAATTTTGTCATCGTTTTTTCGTGTAAATTGATTAAAATGTATAAAGGAATGATACTTAATCTACAACATATTCGTATTTTGTTAAATGTTCATTAGAATTTGAATAAATCAATGATTACGTTTGCATAAGCAAGACAAACTTCGCTTTAACATAAATCAGCTGATCGGCCGATGACCGTTGATCAGTCGCCTTTGTACCTACGTAACCATTGAAAGGTTCGCGCAAATCTAATACCTATTTATACTGTCGAAATTTTACATGCTTACATATATCCTGTCTTTACATACCTACATAATGCATAAAATTTAAGGCATAAACTCTTAGACACACATTTTTGTAATCACTATAACTTTTACGTTATATTGTTTTTGTGTAATATACATTCTAATTATGATCTATGACTGTTGAACTACAACATACATGAACAGTTGTCCCATAACCTGATACACCCTGTGTATATAACATATGTGCAAGAGAAGTGAAACTAGAAAGAAAACCCTGTACCAACATGTCTGACCAGCGTGGTATAGTAAATCAATTTTCCTCTTACTGGAAGGAAGCTTAAGTCCAGCAGTGGCACTTTTATGAGCTGTGACGATGACGACGAATATCATACATTTTACAAGTATTAAAACAATAAAATTTTAAATCAGTTTTATATGTTCTTGAATAAATAGTATATTAAGAGCTACATGGATCCAGCGGCCAAAGTATTTATATAGGCAATAGAGCAACAGGTTTTTTCAAGTATCCAGAGTATCAGTAACTAAACTGGAAATACAATAGATACATACCACTTAACTTGAAGGGGAATATAAACAATCGCATTAATTATAAAATATCGCATTGATTATAAAATGACATAAAATTTATTGTATCAACTGCCTCGTGTGGTGACGTCTTAAGAAAATAGGGTCGAAAGTCCTGTCATAAGAGTAGTAACGCTGTCTAATGGAATACCAGGGGAATAGAAGAGTAATTTTCTCCAGTGGTAAGTATTGTATTCAATAGTGAACTATAGGCTAGCAGATGGATAGATAGGATAGGATATTTGATTAATTTAGTTGGATTTTTCATTGCCATGATAAATTACTGTTACGTTATTCTAACTGCAAAACTTTGCGAGACTCTTGTTGCAATACCAAGACTTGGGTGCGCAAGACCAAGACCAAGACCAAGACTCGGGTGCGCAAGACCAAGACCAAGACGAGACCAGGTGTGATGTTGCAAGACCAAGACCAAGACCGGTCCAAGTCTCGTCTTGGTCTTGCATTTGGGCAACACTAGTACCCACCTACCTTGTTCCCTTCCAATGTGAGGCCGCACACTGCTTTTCCGTCACCTTGGACAGATTGCGCGGGGTGTAGATAGACTATTGTCTTGCCCATAAATGATAATCTAATTAAAATATTCGATCAGTTTGTTGGAGATCCATAGAATGCTAAAAATCATTAAAAAAGATACAATTGTATAAATGAAATAGTTAAAGTTGGCGGCCCATAGAATGCCAAAAATAATTAAAAATTGAATCAATTGTCTATACTAATATTATAAAGAGGAAAGATTTGATTGTTTGTTTGTTTGAAATGAATAGACTCCGCAACTACTTGACCGATTTGAAAAATTCTTTCATTGTTGGAAAGCTACACTATCCCCGGTGAACATAGGCTAGATTAAATTCTCAAAAAAGTTAGAGACCCATACTAAAACTCCAATAATATAACCCAAGGTGTAAAAAAAAAATACAAAAAGCTTCCTTACATCGCGTGCGCTGCGAAAACTATTGATTATCGAACAAAATAATGTACTACGACTTTGCAGAACATATAATTATCTACAAAAAATATCGCGACAGCATATGTCTAACTATTATAGTTATGTCACAATGGGAGTGTGTGTGTAAAAATTTATAACTTTTGAAATGTTTGATTAATAACCTAACCCGTGCGAAGCCGGGGCGGGCTGCTTGTATGTAATAAAATAGATATTTTTTACAGTTCAATAAATATTTTTAGATAGTTTGGAACCAAACCTAACTGCCTAGGTTTTATTATTATCACCTAATCATCATCATTACAGCTCACATACGTCCCACTACTGAGCTCGAGCCTCCTCCATATTAGGAGGGAAATTGAGCTACTAAACCGCGCTGGTTAGACGGTTTGGTAGGGTTTCATTTCAAGTTTGCTTTCTCTTGCGTAGTTGTTAAATGCACAAGATATCGCTTAATCGCCTTTTATGACACCCATGGGCAAGAGAGGGGGGTGGTCAATTGTACTGTTATTCCGTCACCTTTTTTTTTTGGGTTGACTATGGCAAGCGCACACGCGGTCCATTCCGTCCGGGGCGACGAAAGGGCGGCGCGCGGCCCCATAACCCACCCGTACCCACGTCACCTTCGTCGTTGGGCCGACCACTAGTGCCGAGTTCCTTGTCCTTAGTGGTCGGTCCGACGGAATACTCTTTCGGGTACCCTCACATCTCGACCTCCCTGTCCCAGGACGTTGGCTGGCGTCGCGCGGTCAGCCTCTCTGCGGGTGACGGATTAAAATCTTCGGTCCAGTCACCCGCGGCCTCGACTAGGGTGGCATCAGGCGCCTGCGCCGCCCCATCGCCGACAGCGGAACTTGTCACCGAAGAGGAGTTCTTCTCGCATACGTTCCGCCACCTCCTTCCGTGAGATGACAGCCTCACAAACGGTGGTGACCGCGTCCCATTTCCTGACACTGTCGAGCATCTCCCTGGCGATGGTCGGCAGCGTCAGGTCAGCACCGATGATCGCGACGAGTTCACGACGCTCTCCCGCCCACGCGGCACACACCTCGAGCGTGTGCTGCGCCGTGTCCTCGTCGCAATCGCAGTGGTGGCAGGACGGTGTGCTCTCCCTATTCCTACACCATACGGATAATATTTAAATATAATTCTTGCAGTGTGTTTAGCTATAAGCTAAAGCTATAAAGCTTAAATGTGCTAAAAGAAGAAAACATTCTAAGACGATGTCATGTGTACCCACTTAACGGGATGAGATTAGTGAAAAAATAGGTCCAGTAAAATCCCGAATACCTAGATCGTTTAGAGAAAAGAAAAAAAAAATCATAACGTAGTCCGGAAAATTGAAAATCTGGATAATAAATTTTATATTAAAATAAACTTATTATTATACAAACTAGTTACTAGTTACTAGTTTCATAAAAAATGACAATTAACTACTAATAACTTAACTAACGTGTGTACTTGCTTCCTCAAGCAAAAATACAATTCACTAGCCTTTTCCTTGTCCATGAATGTCGTAGAATATGACTCATCATTACCCCCCTTCTCTTAACCCGATTATTAGTAATTGATTCGAAATGTAAATACTCTTTTTTCGTAGTACATATAGCAAAAGTTTTGGCAAACGTTTTATGACCTGTGAATGCCACTAATAATAATTGATCAGATGGAATTCGCTAAGGACGATGTAAAGCTTTCAGTTGCTTTTACAATCCACGAGCAATATAAGCATTGATAGTATGCGTAGCAGCCTCGACACATCAGTAAAAGACGTCTAAGCTATATAATATGCATATACCATCAACGAAAGACAAGAAAAAACTGCCAATAATTGCAATAATTTACTGCCAATAATTTACTTGCCCTATACTAACAAGTCTGACCAGTTTGGTATAGTAGATAAATTTTCCTCACATTCGGGAGGAGGCTTGATTTCAGCAGCGGAACTAACATATGTGAGCTGAAATGATGATTAAAATGATGAATGTAGGAGACGTATAATAATTAGATTAAAATGATGAATGTAGGAGACGTATTGTAATTAATTCTTATTTGGAAATAACTGTTACGAGTCTAAAATCAGCAATAAAAGCGACTAATGAATCCAATAATCTAGTGTTCGGATAATCAGGATTCTACTATTATATTTATCTTTTAAAATATATTGAATCACAACAAATTATTCGACAAATATAGCTAATGTTTGAATAAATAAAATTATTATTTTTTGATAGGGCAGTGAGGTGTCGCCGTACGGGCCGCTGTGGGACGCTCCGCCGGCGCCAGTTCCATATCC
The DNA here is from genome assembly GCA_032191425.1 of Lymantria dispar. Classification (NCBI taxonomy): domain Eukaryota; kingdom Metazoa; phylum Arthropoda; class Insecta; order Lepidoptera; family Erebidae; genus Lymantria; species Lymantria dispar. Next base: position 18,092,052 of record CM063459.1, read on the forward strand.
AGACATCCTGGCTTTCCCGCCAGCTGACCTGGGTTAGTCTCTTAACTTATGTATTTATTTACCCTTAATTTTTAAACATTTGGTCGGTATTAATCACTACGCCGTCTGTGGAGTCAAATACTCCACAGACGGCGGCGTAGTGATTAATACCGACCTACCGTGCCAGTGTCATACGCTCGAATCCCACGCAGGACAGCACTTTGTGCGATCCACATATTATTATTCTGAGTCTGGATGTAATTTGTGTTCGTTAATTATATGTTTGTTATTTCCCCAACGCAAAACTTCTTATTGGGAATATATGCGCTCGCATGTATTGATCATATGTAGGTAAATTCATCCTCCACGGCACGTCGGCGCGGCGTCCGCCCTCTCCTGGCTTATGCCGAATGTGGGCGGACCGAGCGCTACGTGTCGACCGTTGTACGCGGGGGTCATCCGGTCGATGGTCCTGTACGGCGCACTGGTGTGGGCGGGGTCCCTGACCGTCCGACTCAGGGCTCTTCTGTGGCGACCACAGAACCGCTGCCAGCAACTGGGGCGGCGCAGGCGCGATTACCTGCGGCTGATGCCAGCCTAGCCGAGGCTGCGGGTGACTGGACCAAGGAATTAGTCCGTCATCCGCCGAGAGGCCGACTGCGTGAGGAAAGACCCCCTCGGGGAGGACGTCGGTCGAGGAGAGGGTACTCCTCAGGGGGTATTCTGTCGGGCCGACCACTGACGTCAAGTCACCCTACTCCGGTGGTCGGCCCAACGACGAAGGCAACGTGTCGCGGGTGGGTTACGGGTGTGCGTCTATGTCCAACATGCCCCATAGAACACACACATTCATTTGAGTGGATATTCCCTTAATCGTGGTGCCTGATAGTCGGGTAGGCAGTTGCAGAAAACAGCTATATCCTGCGGTATGCAACATAGTGGTAGGACAACACTGTTGACAGTTGTCTGTTTACAACTGCGGTCCGACGACGTTTTAGTAGCAATTTGTTATTGCACTTCGTTCGGTGAGCGAAAGAGTCGGAAGCCTAACTTTCTGAAGGTGTTTGCGTGGGTTTTGGTGTTGCCTTTTGTATCACCAAACCTCATTCCAGGTATTCACACTTTTTACGGTAGACCAGAAAGGTTCGTGAGCAGCAGCATCCCTTACCATCTGGTGTACTGTTTTTTTTTTTTGCCATCGATTGCAATAAAAAACACTAGAACCTGTAGCTCATTCTCCTGTTGATATTCTTAGCCGACTTTTACGACTCCCACGGACAATGTTGGCGCCAATTGTATTCTTATATCGTCGGCCTACCACAATTTTACACGTTTTATTAATAAATCACAATCAATTTAGCTTATATTTGTTCCACTGTTGAGCTGGAGCCTCCTTCACAATAGGAGGGGGTTGACCTACTAAACAACGTTGGTCAGACGGGTTGTTAAAGGTTTTTATTTCAAGTTTTCCTTTTCTTGCATAAATGTTATTTGCATATAATATCCCTTAGTTGTCTTTTACGACATCCACGGGTAAGATATGGGGTGGTGAATTATGTTCTTATTCCGTCACCACACGATAATAAATACAACCATTAAATGTTCTAAACTTACCTTATTCTTTTGTTTAAGTTTGGGCTCATTACTCATTACTATTTAATTTTAACTACCACTTACCTAAATGAGTAAGTACTATATGGCAACTCGATTTAAAGACCATTCTATGTGAAAAATCAGGGTTAACATTGCAATAGAAAGAACAAACAGTAGATTTTTGTTATAGGGTCGAAAGGACCCGATTCGCATACGAGGTATTTAATGGCTACAATCCGGGTAGGAATAGGGGATTTATTTATATCAAATATAAGTCTATGTGGTAATGGCTTTGGATACTACCAACCCATATACTACTCCTAGGTGTTGTAAAAGTCTACTAAAAGCATCGACCTTTTTTCACGCTGTGGAAATGTATTTACGCACTATCCCCCACCGGTTACAGACGGGGAGTGTGTGTAGGACTTGCCGGCCACCAAAGTGACCAAAATACCCACAGCGGCCCCTTTCGCGCTTTTACTTGGTGCCGGAGAGATCGTCTGATGACATTCTATCCCCGACACCCCAACGCTTGGCCATCTGGCCACGTCCTGTCATCATTCAGGGCGGTGGGAGGAGGAGCGCGTAGCGGCATCTCCTCCTCCCTGGTCGCCGCCGGCGGAGCGAGTCAGCGGACGCAAGTGTCTCGCGGGCCCGCACCGCGGCCTCCTTCCTTGTAGGAGCATCGACCTTTTTTTTTGGGGTGGGCTGCGGTCGGCGCGCCTCCGCACCGCTCCGTCCGGGGCGACAGAGGGGCTTAAGCACGCAACACCCGCAACCCACCTGAACACCACGTCGCCTTCGTCGTTGGGCGAACCACTAGAGCAGGGTTACTTGTCATCAGTGGTCGGCCCGACGGAATACCCCCTACCCGGGGCACCCTCCCGTCGACCGACGTCCCCCCCTCGGGGAGGACGTCGGTCTTTTCTCACGCGGTCGGCCTCTCGGCGGGTGACGGACTAATCCCCGGTCACGTCACCCGCGGCCGCGGCTAGGGCGGCATGGCACGCAGGTAATCCCGCCTGCGCCGCCCCGGTCGCCGGCGGCGGGTCGCATCATCGAGGCTGTGCTCCTCGCGCTCGCGACCCGCCGCCTCCTTCTGCGAGATAACTGCCTCGCAGAAGGCTGCGACCGCGTCCCAATTCCTGATGCTGCCGAGCATCTCCCTAGCGATGGTCGGCAGCGTCAGGTCGGCACCGATGATTGCAACGAGTTCACGACGCGGCTCTGCCCAAGCGGCACAGACCTCGAGCGTATGCTGCGCCGTGTCGTCCTCGTCGCAATCGCAGTGGTGGCAGGACGGAGTTCTCTCCCTCCTAGCGACCCTGTACAGGTACTTGCCGAAGCATCCATGCCCCGTCAAGACCTGTACGAGTCGGAAGGAGAGCACCCCGTGCCGCCTTTCCAACCACTGCATCAGCACCGGCCGGAAGGCCTCCACGGTCCAAACACCGTATCGAGGCCTCTCCAGCCGGTCTGCACAACGGGCGATGACGTCTCGGCGGGCGTCGACGCGTCAGGCGGTTAGCTCCCTCAGGGAAACAACACCGCCCCCCCCGCGCACCCCCGACACCCCCCGATACAAGTCGGCGAGCATTTCCGCCTCCAGGTCCCACGAGGGAGTCCCGGCCAACAGGCACGCCGCCTCCGTCGCCACCGTGCGGTACCCGCGGATGATCCTGACCGCCATGACCTTCTGTGGACGCCACAGAAGGGCCCTAAGTCGGGCGGTCATGGATCCCGCCCACACCGGTGCGCCGTAGAGGGCCATCGACCGGATGACCCCCGCGTACAGCTGTCGACAGGAGCATCGACCTGGGCCGACTTTATCTCATCCAACGATTACATTCACAAGGAGGGTTGCTGTCAGGCAGGCGGCCAGTCATAAAACTATTGCCAATTATTTTTGCAATATGTACGATGGAAGAGGACTAAGTAATTGGGATAAGAGTAGTATGATGATGACGGAAAGTTAAAATTTTAGTTTTCTAAAATTTTTAATGACAATATTTTTGGAGTACCTATTTGATATTAATTGAAAAGTTAGAACAATATATGACACGTTAAAAAATGTTTGGAATATTTACTTTGTTTAATATATATATTATGACCAATTTGATTATGCTGGATGTCTGTAAACGGAGGCGACTTTGGTATTTGATTAGATGATGGAATCCATGGTGAAAAATCTTCACCAATTCTTCACTTGAAATAATTGGTTGGGACGAGTTGGGATGTATAGTAAAAGTTTCTTTTTTTAAATTTTACATATGGAACATACCGCGTCACCGTCGTGAATTGTCCCGTTTAATAGGGTTTTCAATACACCCTGGTTGTATGTATACTAACAATTATATTAAACAATATTTTTACAAAGAATTAAGCCCAAGAGCGGGAATCAGCGTTTTCCGCCCACTATTCGGGTCAAATAAATGTTACTTTCCTAATATGACAAATAAAAAAAAAATGTTACTGTTTACCAGCAAACCCTTTCAACTTGGAATGCTCATATCGAAAAATATATTTTCAACCTTTTTACATCGAAATTCCTGTTCATCATCATCATCATCCTTTCAGCCTATCGTCGTCCACTGCTGGACGTAGGTCTCCCTCATGTTGCACCACAGAGTGCGGTCCTGTGCCGCCTGCATCCAATGACTCCTTCACTAGGTCGTCGGTCCATCTAGTTGGGCGTCCTACACTGTGTCCTCCGATACGTGGTCGCCACTCAAGAACCTTTCTTCCCCAGCGGTTGCCGGTTCGTCGAGCGATGTGGCCTGTCCATTACCACTTCAGCGTGCTATTTCCTGTTCACAGCCGAAATTTTAAATATCACTACTCGCTTAATCACGGTTTTTGTTAGCAACTCTACATTTAAATATGTTGTATCTATGGACCTCTCAAATATAGATATTAGGAAAAGTGTATAACTAAACACGTAGATAAATAACGAAAAAGTCATAAATGCGTGTCGTAAGTACAAACTTTTGAGTTTTGGAGGATCGTAAATTGTTTTTTTTACTAGTGAATCGCTGCTTTGCAAAAAATTTATTTAAAACCTCAATCTTGTCCAAGTTACTTCTAATTTACTAATAATTTCTTTTTTAAGGTTTACCTTACGAATTCCTTATGAATTTCCTGATAAAGTAACAAGATACCAGACAAGAGTAACCACGTTCTTTCTTATCCGTAGATATCGTAAAAGATGATTAAGGGTTATAATTTGCAGATAACATCTACGCAAGAGAAGGGAAAAACGAGAAGACAACTCATATTATATATATATAGTACTAGCAACCCGCCCTCGCTTCGCTTCGGTTTCAGTCATCTTTCCCGCCGAGTTCCCTTAGAAGGTAAAAATTGACAAATGCTCTTTGTTCATTTTTATTGAAGAGTATTTTCCGTGTGATAACGGTATAAGAATACAATTCACCACCCCCTCTCCTACCCGTGGCTGTCGTAGGAGACGACGAAGGGATTATAATATGCATCCAACATCTATGCAAGAGAAGAAAAGCTCGAAACTAAAACCTATGGCAACACGTTTGACCAGTGTGGTATAGGTATGTGGTAAGTCATTTTCCCTCTCATAATGGAGGAGGCTCGAGCCCAACAGAGGAATGTATAAGGGTTGAAATGATGAAACAAATGATGAACGAAAAGTATTTAAAAAAAATTAAAGAAAATCAATGACGAATTTTGTCTCCTCATACAAACTTTGCTATTGCGGTTCACGGTTCAGGAGTGGTAGGACCACACTGTCGACAGTTATCTGTCTACAGCCGCGGGCCGGTCCGTCCGGGGCAGTACCATGCTCTCGCAGAAGATCGATGTCTGAGTAGTAGCAATTTGTTACTGCGCTTCGTTCGGTGAGCGAGAGAGCCGGAAGCCCAACTTTCTGAGGGTGATTGCGTGTGGAGGGTTTTGGTGGTGCCCTTGGTATCACCGAGCCTCAATGCACGCATTCACACTCCCTTCGCTTTCTTCGCGGTAGGCAACGGCCTTGTAAAGGTCCATAAGCGGCAGCAACACTTACCATCAGGTGTACTGTTTGCTCGTTTGCCACCGTTTGCAATAAAAAAAAAAAAAAAAACCTCTTAGGGGTTGAATTCCTTGCGAGCGGAGGGCGGTGTGATCTCGTTAAGGGAGCTCACCGCCTGGCGCGTCGACGCCCGCCGAGACGTCATTGCCCGTTGGGCAGTCCGGCTGGAGAGGCCTCGGTTCGGGGTGCGAACCGTGGAGGCCTTCCGGCCGGTGCTGATGCAGTGGTTGGAAAGGCGGCACGGGGTGCTCTCCTTCCGACTAGTGCAGGTTTTGACGGGGCATGGGTGCTTCGCCAAATACCTGCATAAGGTCGTTAGGAGGGAGAGTACACCGTCCTGCCACCACTGCGATTGCGACGAGGACACGGCGCGCCATACGCTCGAGGCCAGCGCGGCTTGGGCAGTGCAGCGCTGTGAACTCGTCGCAATCATCGGTGCCGACCTGACGCTGCCGGCTATCGCTAGGGCGATAGTCGACGGCGTCGGGAATTGGGACGCAGTCGCAGCCTTCTGTGAGACAGTGATCTCGCGGAAGGAGGCGGCGGATCGCCTGCGTGAGGAGCGCAGCCTCGATGAGGCGATCCGCCGCCGGCGACTGGGGCGGCGTAGGCGCCAATACCTGCGCCTCATGCCACCCTAGCCGAGGCCGCGGGTGACCTGACTGGGGAATTAGTCCGTCACCCGCCGAGAGGCCGACCGCGTGAGGAAAGACCGACGTACGAGGGTACCCCAATAGGGGGTATTCCGTCGGGCCGACCACTGATGTCAAGTAACCCTGCTCCGGTGGTCGGCCCAACGACGAAGGCGACGTGCATCGTGGGTGGGTTGCGGGAGTTGCGTGCTTACGCCCCTCTGTCGCCCCGGACGGAGTGGTGCGAGGAGCGCGCCGAACGCAACCCACCCCAAAAAAAAAAGAGGGGTTGAATTCCAAAATATCTTTTCTTAATGGGTCCCTACGTCACAAAATAAAGTTACGGTCAAAATTGCATGTTTCTAGCTTCAATAGTTTCAACTCGGCGTTCATGAGTTAGTCGACCAACTTCTTCATACCTATTTACACCCTTAGATGGTGAAAATTAAGAAATGCTGAAACTCGTGTTTATTCATTTGTATTAAATAGTATTTGTGGAGAATTTGATGAAAATCGATGAAGATTTTTTCTCCCCTTACAAACTTTGCTGCTGGGGTTTACCCCTTACCCCTTAATTCCAGAAAATACTTTTTTAGTGAGTTTCTACGTCACGCAAAGAAACTAATGTCAAAACTCATGCTTCTGGCTTCAGTAGTTTCGGCTCTGTGACAAGTCAGTAATGACATCTTTCTACCTATTTTACACCCTTAGAGGATGAAAATGGACAAACGCTGAAACACGTGTGTTATTTATTTTTATTAAAGAGTATTTGTGCTTAATTTGAAGACAGTAGCTTAAGATTTTTTTTTCTTTACATACAGACTTTACCGTTGCGTTTCACCCTCTTAGGGGTGGAATTACAAAAAATATTTTCTTAGTGGATGCCTACGTCACGAAATGAAACTACGGTCCAAATTTCATTTTTCTAGCTTCAGTAGCTTCGGCTCACCCTGTTCCTTTATATGTATATTATTGTTAACGCCCCCGCAACACCCCTTGCAGGTGGAATTTTATAAAATCCGTTCTTAGTTGACCTCTACTCGATGAAAGGAATATTTCTGCCCAATTTCAAGTCTGTACGCTTTATGGATCCAGAAATATGGTGATGAGTCAATATATCGCTCGCAAAACCCTCCTCTCCTATATACATATAAAATATAGATAGTATAATAGTTAAGACTTTTATATTATAGTAAGTAGTTAAGTCGCTCCTATTATGTAGAAGACCTGAAGCCAGTAGTAGTGGCGGCAACGTATATAAGTGGAGAGCAAAAAAATTAATTTAAAAGAATTAAAACTATTTAACAATTATAATATTGCAAATTTCATCTTTTTAATACCTTGTGTTTAGTGTGGTCGGCGTCGGGTTGCGGTGGGCGTGGAGGCCCCCGTGCCCCGTCCGGCGGCAAGAAACCACGGCGGCGTGTAGCCTCCGTGGCTCAACGACGAGCTGCTAATATACGGGAAAGAAGACGAATGTTCAACCTCAATGAAGCCTTTGACAAGCTTCGTCGAAAGGTTAGCGGCAATTTCACATATGAGAAGTATTAAATAGGGAACTATTTTGATAATCCTGTGATGAATAAAATGTCGATATTATGAATGCTAGGCCGATTTTATTCAGTTAGTGTAAAATTCGCCTGAAATATTAATCTGAGATGGGACGATAGTTGTCTTTATTATCTAGAGAATTCATCTGTTGTTATAAAGCTCTGGATGATAATTAATCCGGCATCGGCAAAGATCGTTAAGCGTCGGCCTGTGAAATTACCTGGCATATAGTTAAATCTTAGAATTTTGTGATTTCTCTGAATTTTTGTATGATTGAATTTTAAGAGATCCCTCCTTTATCTTATTGACGTCCACTGTTGGACATAGGCTTCATTGCAACGCTGGTCTCATTTTTAAAAAGTAATCACACCGCCTGACCAGAATCTGCACCAGACTCTTCTTCATCTGGATGCATTTGTTTCTCATGGATTGCGTGTGAATTTTATAAGCACCAAACTTGACAATTTTGTTTACCTATTCACAAAGCAATTCAGATAAAAATACGCTTCATCGGTGAAGATATCTTTTCTGAGAAATCGGCATTCGCCTCACTTTGCTCTATTGCCCATTGAACGAATTAGCGATACTTTGCATGGTCCGCTGGTTTAACATAAGTTCCTAAGTAAGCTGGATTTGGAAATTCACTGTCTAATCTATACCAATAAATAAAATTGGAGTGTCTGTTTGTAATGTCAAAATAATAGACTTTTTTCATGCTCACACGGTTATTTGCACGACACCTATGCCTAAAATAGGAATTAAAAATTTTTTGTCTGTCTGTCTGTCTGTTTGTTCCGGGTAATCTTCAAAACGGCTGGACCAATTTCAAAAATTCTTTCACCAATGGAAAGCTATAATATTAGGGCGTAAACTAGGCTATATTTTATCCCGGTATTCCCACGGGAACGGGAACTACGCGGGTAAAACGACTATAACCTATAACCGAAGCGAAGCGAGGGCGGATTGCTAGTACTTTATAAGATTTGAAGTTGTCGATCACTACTGATACGTCGACCCAGAGGAGATTTACTGTCTATAACCGACTCAGTTTCTTATTTTTTTTATTTCTCTTCCAATTGAGGACACATTAGATACAGTTTATCCAGCTAAAATTCCTTGAAATTCGCGAAACTTTTCATTTTGTAAGAAATTTTCACAATAAGAATACGTTATACTACATTTTTTTATGTAGTTCTATTTATATCAATTGGAACAAATACTAATGATAACTTTCACATTTTAGAGTTAGTTCTTACACGAAAGAAATATTACACAAAATTAAATTAGTCTTATTGAGGCATCCTATATGTATAAAGCTAAGCTTCAAGTCTTTTGACATTTCGAAGGATTTAAGTGAATTTTAGAATACATACATAGTAATTAGGTAGTATGGTATTTTAAACCTCACTTGCCTTTTTTTAGGGTAGGCTATGGGCAGTAAGCTACTGAATAGGTGTTAATCGAAAACCCGGGGCAGCTCTGTTACGGAGCCTACGGAATAACAGGGTCTCACGATCTCCAGCCTTGACAATAATATCCCAATTTTGCAAATAAACTAAATGATCATTTGTTATACATAGTTATAAGATTTTTCTGAGCAGTGACCAAGATATGAATATGCTGATTCATTTTCGCTCATCCATTGATAGTCATTTTGATTACCAACACCAATATCAACAAATCTTGCAATAAGCTCCATTTTTACTTGATAACTACATAATATTATGTAAATATAAAAAAAAAAACAGGTGCGTCTGATAGTACAATCTAATGTTGAATAGTGCAATTATAATTGTACTAACAATTGTTTATACATTTTTCACAGCCTTGTTTTTCTTTTAATAAGATTAATATATAAATTTTTCACGTCCTTGTTATTTTTTTAATAAATTGTAAGTTCTTATTTTAATGTATTTCTGCAAGCGTCTAGTTTTAATGTAAAAAAATATTGTCGCTTTAAGAATACCTACTCTTTTAAACTCCCAAATATTAATTCCAATTCTTATATTTCGCAGGTGCCAACCTTTGCATATGAGAAACGTCTTTCCCGCATCGAAACTCTACGTCTAGCCATCACTTACATCAGTTTCATGTGTGAGCTCCTACACGGTTCTCCACAACCCCATCATCCGTCTCATTCAGGCCTTCATCCGCCACGACACGTATTTGATGCCGAAGTGCCCTGGTGTGCTTGAAGTGAAAAGTCAAGTGACATTAGATTTTTTTTTTGTATTTATTTTATGTTGTTAAACAGAAGATATAGTATTTTAATTTTAAGATGGAAGGGAGGGAGACCAACCACTTTCCCACGGTAATCAATATACCGCACACCCCAATAGAGCGAATACAGGATAGGATTAAGGTAAGATATAGTAATGTTTTAGTGAGTGTATCACAGACAAATATAAATAGCTAGTTAACTAGCCCTTTGTATTTGCTGCATAGATGACGTAGTCGTCTAAGCAGTTACTTTATATGCCGAATGTAATGTTTGGCCCTCAGATAGAACAGATTTTTGTGCAATTCCTAAATTATTGTTTTGAGTTTAGATTTTATTTGTGTGTATATTTGAAACGTTCTGCATTTTTATAGGGTGTTGTCAATGATTACGTTCGCATAAGGAAGACTAACTTCGTTTTAAATCAACTGATCGACCGATGACCAATGATATAATAAATATTTATTACATGTCATTGCCGATGACCGTTGATGAGTCGCCTTTGTTCCTAAGCTACCATTGAAGCGTTCGCGCAAATAATACCTATTTATACTGTCGCAGCTTTACATGCCTACATAATACGTAACATTTAGGGCAAAGACTTAGACACACGTTTTTGTAATCACTATATCTTTTATGCTTTTTTGTTTTTTGTGATTACTATCTATGACCGTTAAACTACAACATACTCGAACAGTTGCCCCCTAACCTGATACATTCTGTATATACGATACTAACGTCTCCACAAACACTTTAACTTTATGGTATGGTATTGAAGTTGAAATTGACTTTTAAGTATTAATACGAATCGTTTGTATGAGAGTACAGAAAAGTGTTGTTTTTAGACCTTTTTGGGGGATTTTTGAAATTTTTCTCTGCCTAAGAACCCTCCTTGTACTTCGAGAAATAGTCTAAAAAAAGAATTAGCGAAATCGGTTCAGTTGTTCTCAAGATTTTCGCTTAGCAACACATTCAGCAATTCATTTTAATATTATAGACAATAATGAAAACGTGCAAGTCTTTATTATCTACCGTCCATGGCAGACGGGCGGGGAGTCTGTTCGTTCTAAGCAGGTCAACTGTTGCCTGATAATAATTCCGGTAAACATGAACGACGATATGAAACCCATTATCATCGTCATTACTACACTTTGCACATACCGATGGTTCAGAGAGCCCTAAAACCCTCAAGCTTAGTCCATCATTGATATGCATTCGTCGTTATAATAATTAAAATAAGATGCACTTTGAAAAGAGACATTTTAATTAGTGTAGGTCATAAGTACTGTTTCATTACTGACAAAAATATTACTCATTGTAATTCCTGTCTTCCATTAGATGTTAATTAATAAATTATAAAAAAATGTTGTCTTTTTATTAATGCCTTTCATTAAAAGATTATTTATGGTATATACGCCTTATATTTTCCGTGTGGTGACGGAGGAAGAACACAATTCAAAAAAGTTGCGCTAAATTTCTTTATCGTTATAAATGGAGACTCCCGCTTCATGTTTTGAAACCTCTTAGCAATACGCTTTTTAAACTTAGATATTTCAACAAGATGCTGCACCTGGTCAGAAGTCACGAATTAACTAAGCTTGACCTTAGGAGAGGTAAGCATTGGCCGTCGTTTAGCCCAGATATAAACCCCGACTACAATAATGGCCAGCTGCAAAAGACAGTTTGATCGATACATTAAAATCGAGTCGCTTAAGAAATCTCTAGAACAAGCACTAAACGACTAAATCGATACCAATAAATAAAATTGGAGTCTGTTTGTAATGTCAAAATAATAGGCTTTTTTCATGCTCACACGGTTTTATGCACGACACCTATGCCTAAAATAGGAATTAAAATTTTTTTGTCTGTCTGTCTGTCTGTTTGTTCCGGGTAATCTTCAAAACGGCTGGACCGATTTCAAAAATTCTTTCACCAATGGAAAGCTATAATATCAGGGCGTAAACTAACCTATAGTTTATCCCGGTATTCCCACAGGAACGGGCACTACGCGGGTAAAACGACTATAACCTATAACCGAAGCGAAGCGAGGGCGGGTTGCTAGTTTTAAATAATGACAGATTAAGACAGATCAAAGATAAACGTAATCGAATATAATTCTTTTTGATTGAAATATCTATATCTATAGGCGAGGATAAACCTGATCGTTGGTGTAGAGTAAACAGCTCGTGGGGTCACGATGTCACGCTATATGACGGAATATGCTGGGGTAAATCTGATCTTTGTCGTGGCGTCAAAACGCCATCCTATATATATGTACAAACGTAGTCTATACGTAGTAGAGTGTGAGAGAGACGGAGCGACGCGATGTTGTGCGCAAGCGCCTGTGCGCTATCTCTCTCGCTGCACTGAGCTCGCATACCTATAGTGTCTGTATACTAATGAAGATAAATGTTTATTGAATAAAAATCATCATTTTCTGGAAAATGTCGTAATATTTTATTAATACTTTATGCCATATTAGTTCCTGTCGTAATCTGTTCTTTTATGCATATATACTTGTACAAAATAATTTCAATGTTTCACATCTGCCAGGCGTCCTGAGCGACGGCTCCCCTTTTTATTTATTGCTGAGACTTCAATAAGAATAGATAGGTCTAATATGGGATAGATGTCCTAGTAGGATATTGCCGCAGTTGTCATTTAATTGTACGATTTACTTGTACGAATTCGCAGTGATTTGTCTATGTGAGTTTACCTCTTTGCTTGCACCAATCAACACTGAGTACTCTGCTAGAAAGTATATGTTGCGAATTGTGGAGGGAAAACCATCGCCGCGGACAGATTGGGCGAAGTGTGTCCTGACCATAGTCTACCACAAAAAAACAGTAGGACGTTTATGAGCTTGTTTTTTTTATTGGTTTTGGTGACAAACGAGACTACAGCACACCTAATGGTAAGTGATACGGGAACCGCTTATGGGATACTGCCATAAAGTGAAGGGAGTGTGAATACGCCCTATGAGGTTCGGTCATACTAAATGCATCACCAGAACACCACACACAAACACCCCCAGAAAGTTGTGCTTCTGGCTCTCTCGCTCACTGAACGAAGTGCAGTAATAAATTGCTACTGCTCAGGCGTAGATTTTCTGCTTTCTAATATTTTTTTTTATTGCCAAGGAGCAAACGAGCAAGCAGCACACCTGATGTTAAGTGATGCTGCTGCACATGGGTCTTTACAATACCAGGGGCACAGCCAGGCCGTTGCCTACCGTGAAGAAAATACTCTTCTTAAACTTCGTTTAAAGAAGGATATGTCATAGCGCTCGGGAAACACAGCAGCATTTAGTTCATTCCAGAACTTGCACGTACGTGGGAGAAATGATCGCTGGAAACGTACAGTTGAAGACCATAACGTTTCCAGGTGAAATGGATGAACTCTGCTACGATGTCGAGTGGTACGTTGGTAGAATGGTGACGGTGGTACCAAGTCAAACAGTTCTTCGGAGCACTCCACGTAAAAGAATCGGTAGAGTACACAGAGTGACCCAAAGTCTCTCCGCCCTTCCAGCAACTCCAATAGTGTGGTACTATGAATGGACCTGCCCGCGGCTGTAGACAGGCGTCTGTCGACAGTTTGGTGGACAGTACTACCATAAAGACAATGATCAGTTTTCTAGAATAATTTATTAAAATTGATAGCTTTTCAATGGTATAATTAGATATTCGAGTAATTCAATAATGACTTTTCTAAGAACATAATAGGCTCGTTGTATTAATTTTGCATGTCTATGATTTATTTAAATGGTAATTAAGTAATTATTTATTAACTAACTATCCAGTCAAATGAGATCCTTAAGAAATCTTTCTAATAAAAACTGTTGCCTTCATTTAAATAATCATTTCGTAAGTCACTGTGAAATAGAATATTGGGAAAGTATACTTATTTTTTGTGAATTTGCAACATGTATTGTGAAGTTCTTAAAGTGAGTATAAACTGATATTGTTTTATATTTTTAATAATATCTATTACCTATATTTACTTATAAATATCTCTTGTGTGATCGGTACCATTTACGCTGGAAAGTGTTCGAAAGATCGGAAGACCAAAAATTAAACACAAACACGATAAAATCCTTAAAATAATTTTATTTGACATGTAATACTCGCGTAAACAACAGATCATTGTGAATGTCTTTTTATAATTTTTATTTTTAGATTTACAAAGTTTAATCAATGTCGTGTCGAAATCCGAAAAAATACCTGAAAGTTGTTTAATAACATAATAGTACTTCGGCAACCGGATAAATGTCTATGGATTTTGCCTTTTAAATTAATTTTCTTTAAAATTGCTAATGCTTAATAGATACATTGTGGTGATGTAGTGGGAGGTTGTAAATTTTACTGCTCTCTTCTTTGACTCCGGTGTCGTAAACGAAGGGATTGTGAATTGCCTTTCTTTTGTGTTATAGGATCCTGTCGTTTATATCATCATCCTCCCTTGGGGAGGTCTGACAGTGGACGTTGATGGGATGCATGGTACGAGTGCGGGTACGAGTGCCAGCTAATTTTAAGTGACAACTTTAATTTAACATAATTAATTTGTACGAATTCAATTGATAGAATCTTCAATATTTAGAAAAATAATATCTATTTTTATATTTTAGTACTTGTTACTGGTCACACTTGCTGCAGCAGCTTCAGATGGCCGTCATAAAAGAAATTTGGCATCTATTAAAGATTTTATTACATCTGTTTTATTTGAAGATGGGTCGACAGATGTACCAGATACAATCAATTTAAAACCCGACCATGAATACCAGTTCTATAAAGTACCAGGGTATGACAATATTTTAATTAAAGCTAGTCCAATTAAATCTGTCATAAGAAAAGTAAATATAAATGAACCCGGACTAATGTTAGACATACAACCTTTTGAATCTTTTCTCGGCACCAAGGATGAAAAAGATACTTTAGGGGCCCTTGAAAATGTGAACAATTTACTTTCAACAGAGATATTCAACGAAAAAGAAAGTAATTCGCTAAAAGAAACTATTGCACCAATGATTGCAGATACACATAAATTTATGGTAGAAGGTGATATAAAACCTCTTCCAAAGGTTTCAAAAGCAGAACCATATCAGATTAATAAACTGGCAAATGAAGTAGAAGCCAAGGAAATATATTCAGTAAATAATAAAGTCTTAAACACTTTTACTGCTCAAAATATTACTAATACTGAAATGAAACGAGATATTGCTTTACCAAAGTGCAATCAAAGAAGAATAGATGAAATTGTTTCCTTCAGTAACACCGAGAATGATACGGCAGTTAGCAATATTAAGTATCCGAATTCTATTGATAAAATTTCTTCCAATGAAGAATCATTATCAGCATCCATAAAATCAGATTCACGTAAAGATAGAAACGCACAAAATAAAATTATAAAACATTTATTCGATTTAAATGCAGTTGATCAAGATTTATCAGACACGGATCACAATATTAAAAGAATTGAGGACAAAACTGCAATCGGGAAAATGTCAGTCGCAACGCCATCTCATTCTGTTAGTACACCTAGTATACCAATGGATAGGGAAGAGCGCAAAAAATTCTTACGCGTCAAAACTAATGAGAATAAAAATACAACTTATTCGTTTACAAGGTGTAATAATACTAATAAAATTCATACCGAAATAATGACAACTAAAGGCAATAATTCAGGAGTGGAAAAGTATGCTGACAAACGATCTAGTCAAGATAATGCTTCTTCGCATATCAATAAACAACATCTTCGAAATAATTCACTGGTACATAAAGCGATCAAAGATATCGATGAAGTGAAGGAGAATTTTCTCACAAATTTAACCACAACGACAGACTTAACATCGGTAAATATTGATCACTTTATACACATTATATTAATTTATTGGTTTGGTGATGGGCTAAAAATAGGGTGTTAACAACTCTTACCTTCCTGTAGAAGTCGTAAAAACTATCTGAGGGAAAAGTGGAATAACAGTTCTGGGTAACATAACGCCAACTGCGTTCGTCAATCTGACTGCCAAGACTGGCGAGTTTAGTGGTATTAGAACCCTTCTTGGAGAGGCCTATAATACACCAGTAGGAATGCTTGATGCATAAAAGGAATTTTAATTGATAGTATTAAACAAGCGAAATATTCCCCGTATGGTGACGGAATAAGAATACAAATAAGCACCCTCTATCCTGTTCGTGAGTGTCGTAAAAGACGACTAAGCGATATACCACGCATATAACATCCGTTTTCCGTGTGGTGACGGAATAAGAATACAATTCACCACCCCGTTTCTTACCCGTGGGTCTCGTAAAAGACGACAAAGGGATATATTACGCACATGACATCTATGCAAGAGATAGAAAACTCGAAACAAAACCCTATACCAACCTATCTGACCAGCATGGTATAGTAAGGTCATTTGTCTTCATATTATGGAGGAGGCGCGAGCCCAGCAGTATGGCGTCTATAGATTGATATGATGTGTCCCGAATAATAATATAGGAATTTTTGTCAGTAAAATGAATTTACAATATATATTAGTTTTAATCCTACACCTTTCACAGAAAAAGTAAGCCGTGTAATTGTGTACAGTACACCCAAATTTTGCTAATAATTTATTATTTAACTTAATTGACTTGGTACAAGCTCGAATTTTAGGCTTGCTATTGAGAATTTCCTTTTAGCAACGAAAAAACTGGTCTTTCGATTTATCCCAGGACTCATCGAAGGAATAGTATGCTTGTGTCACTGAAGAATATTACATATAAATATTATAAATAAGCAAAATATATCTTTACAGGATAATCGCGAAGTTGCAGCTGATAATAATAAAGTTAACATGCAAAATAAAGTTGATCGTAGTTTTAATAGAGTAAAAGAAAGTAGACACGTAGTTGCCGCGGTTGATAAAAGACAAGCTTTCAAAGGAAGAGGAGATATTCCAGAAGATTGATGAATGAATAAACAATTGATTTTCTTTTATATAATTCTAGTATATTGAATCAAATAAATAGACATTTTAGTTTTAAATATTATTATATTTATTTTATTTGTATTATCTATTAAAAGCTAGCTGTAAGTAATAAACAATTAAAGCCTATTTCATATTCGTTGAAACCTTTTGAGGGAATGGCACAGATATTCGATATGATTTGTTTAGATATATAATTTGTAAATTAATAAATGCTGTAATTGTATAATTAAATTAAAAGATATATTTTACAAAACGTAGCAGATAATTTCATTATATAAATTGTATATTTACAATTCATACATAAACATTTTCAATTCCATTTCATCATATTTTACAAATATGTAAGCCATATGTAATTACATTTATTAAGTTCATCGTTGATCACGAGATAAATATATGATTCTTCTTACAAAATAGTCTGAGGTATATAAAACTAATAAGAGAATTTGTAAGGAATGAAATAATCGTTTATCTATTGACACTTAAATGAAAAAACACGAAGCAGCCATGAGGACTGCCGACAGAAGTGAAATCTGTAAACAATGAACAAACAGTTTTTATTTTTGGACATTCAAATAAATTGTATGATCTTAAATTAAAATTGTTTACATTTATCTGGTTTTGACATCTATGGGCACAGATATAGCGACATATCTATGTCACTATAGCTAGAAAAGTACAGATGCTAGCGTTAACATGTCACGTGACTATGTCGATAACGACTTACATGCATTGATTCCCTATCCAAAGTTACTTATAGAGGTTTTCACTTCAATAGTCTTTAAAATAATACATATTAACAATTTTCCTGACAGCTGATTATCAAATCAAATAAAGGTATTAATAAATTGTCACTTCATAATATTTTACAATACTTTTTGTTTGATATTCTGCCTAAATTTTTTGCTATCTGTATATTTAATTATTTTTTAAGGAAGAAAATTATTTGTTAAGGAACAACGTTTAACAAATCATTCTATATCATTTCATAATTCACAGATATATCGGTTCTTCACGAAGCGCACGTATATAAATTTACACAGTAGACAAAATTTTACCTATATACAAGTCCAGCCAGTTCAACTTGCAGGATTGATAAACAATCAAATTTAAAATCTAACACAGTAAGACTTCACATTCAGAACATTACTTTGTCTTAAAATATAGTTAAAGGTTGCTCAGATTGTTAAGATAAAAAAGTCAGCTGTAATAGAACAGCTGACTTTTTTATTTACAAGTTTACGTTAAGTAGATTCTTGAAATTAAACTTTTTGGGCGGCCATTGCTAGAGATCAAGAATACATTTATTAAGAGTACAATTCTAATGATACGTGGTATATGGTTTAGGCTTATCTAATATTTATCAAAGACCTGAAATTATATGGATGATTCTTAAAATGTCTGTAACATAGTGGACAAACGCACAATAATTATTCTTCACAATAAAAATATGCTATTCAATTACTATTAACAAAATATAATACAAAAATAACTATTATTTGTATTATTTATTAAATAGTTCTCTTTTAAGATAATAAAGTGCTGCCTGTAGGTTTTTATTTTAATTAAAACTATTTAGTGTAAGACAATATTTCACTTGTCTTGCTTATTACATGTCAATGCAGGCCTAGACAGAGCATAGTAAATTCCAATTCAATGTACATATTTAAGTACCAACCGCAAAAACGAAAAGCAAATTATAAAAGTCATTAAAACTCTAATGCTCGTGTATCTATTTATTTAATTTCATAATGAAACATGAAATTCTTCGCACAATTTATAAAAAATAACAACGATAGACAATAATTTCACTATTAGTAACATCGACGAGAATCATTCAATAATTTTGTTCTAATTCTGAAAAATAAATATCAATTAACCAGTCTAAGCAACCTTCTTTTAATATTACCACAGCTCTTTTAAACCTAGACGAATTACAAATCTATGTGACACAATATCGTCAGTTCATTTTTATACAGCACTTTCTCTGTGTAACGTTAGCGTGACGTCAGGAGGTGGCGGTTCATGCCATCTTTCCCATGCTGGTTTTCGTCTCCTGTCGACGGGCGGCACAGACTCGCCAGATGCGTCTGAGTAGCCACTGCTGCAGGACCTCAAACTGCAGGATGCATGTACTTTATGCTCTAAAATAAAAAAAAAATTGCTGTCAATATTCATATATTTCTTTCACATGTTGGCCGTCCACTGTAGGCCTTCCCCATACAAGGTACTCGTTAATTTAAAAGGATGTGAGCTTATCACCACGTTAGGCGGGCGGATGGCGATCGTATCTGGTTCATAAATCGTATATGGCTGTGAATTATTACCACACAGAAGCCTATTTAAATAATGACAAAATTTCGCTTAAGTATGTAACTTATTATATTATCACTTCGGCTCATATACGTCCCACTGCTGGGCTCGAGCTTTTGCTAAAATAGGAAGGAAATTGATCTACTATATCATGCTTAGACAGTGTTTTATTTCGAGTTTTCTTTTTCTTGCATAGAAGTTATACCTATGCATATTATATCCCTTAGTAGCCACTTACGACATGCACGGATAAGAAAGGCTTGGTGAATTGTATTCTTACTCCGTCACTACAAGGATAATTTATTATATAATAAGGTAATATCTACGCAAAAGAAATGAGTAAACACGAAATAAAACCCTTTAACTATTCATCTGATAAGTGTGATTTAGTAGGTTAGTTGCCCTTCTACTGTAGAGGAGGTTCGAGCTCGGCATGGGCAGTATTTAAGCATAGATGATGATATTTAGACGAAACAAGAGTTAATCCTTGTAATTAGCAGTAGTCTACTTACCTCCAATGTTATCTAAGTAGTTCCTCGCGACGTCATCAAGTTGTAACACCTGTATGACAGGCGTCGGCTTGTTACGTGGTCTCCGAGCCAGTCGTACTAGCAGCATTGTGGACACTATGAACACTGCTATCAGGATTACAGCTCCCAAGGATATGCCAACGTCTCTTTCTAGCAAAACTAAAAAAAAGATAAGTATTAAAAAATATGATATGCAAATATTTCGGATTACCTATGAATGGGCTTTTAAATCGTCAGAATTTGAATAAAGTTTCTATCAGTCACAAACGTATCAAATTTGCAAGTATAAAGAAATTTTAATTTTGATAAGAATTTCAGAACTAATCATGATCCTATTCATTAAATAATTTATTTCATTAATGAGAAAGAATCAAAATTCATGTATAACGAGTAGTAGTAAATTAAAATACATATTCCTAACTGGGCGTAGTTAGGAATATGTATAAAGCGCATCAAATAATAAAACATAAATCGCGAATAAACCTCTAGGTTTATTGGTATATGGTTACATCTATGTAACCAAATATGCGAGTCGATGGACCGGCCATTAGTCCGCCACCCGCAGAAAGGCGCGTGAGAGTGACGCTCCAGCAACACTGTCTTGTTGTCGGGGCGTCGAATGAGACGGTACTCGAAAGGGTAACCCGCCGGGCCGGCCATGGATATCAAGGAATCTGTACCAGTGGTCGACCCAATGGCAATGGGGAGGGAATACGGTAGGACCTTAACCTTATGGACCCGCACGCCGCTCATCCGTCAAGGTGTAACGAAAGTTTCCACAAAAAAGCTGTAATCAAAGTTGTCCGCATTGCCACTAATGTGTCGACGTATGAAGAGACCTTGAGAGATAGCTCAATGAAGTAGTTTCTTTCTTTAGTGTTAAATAATAAAGACATTGTGAAATAGCCCTTTAACAAAATTCTTAATTTAAGGGAACATTAGAGTTTTAATAGCGCCATCTGTTATGTAAATTATCAAACATTAAAGCATCAAACATTTCAAGGTACATAAAAGATTGCAAACGATTTAGACAAACCTACACTTCTATAACTTGCTTCGCACCCTTGTAGTTTGTTCAATGGATTCAATATAGATGTCGCTTTATAATATAAGGGCAAGAGTTTTACAATGCTTGAATACTTTTATACACTATAGACTATACTATTAAAACAATAAAAGTTAAACTCTCATTAAATCAATTGCTACTATAGTAATAATACTTATAAGTACTAATAGTACTTAGTTACTTACTAATGATACTTATAAGAACTTTTGTTGGATAAAAGTCAAGTTAAAATATTTTTAGTTATAATTACTTACAATGCCACCAGGGAGGATCTGCCTCATGCAGTAAAGTATCTGTAGGCCTTAGCAGTAGAGGCGGCGAGCAACCATATCTATTACACGCTCTGGCCCCAGCTTCATCCCCTTTCTTCACTCGACCTATCGAAGCTCTAACAGCGAGGCGACCTCCATTAGTGCCAGCGCTGTTTCCAGGACCAGCGGCAGCTAGAGCCCGGCCGGTGCCGAAGCCCATGCTGGCTCTACGCTCCAAGACTAATGAGGAGTTGCTTTCTGACATCCGCCAGACGGATACTTCGTAATATGTTGCGTTTTCCACTGTAACCGAAAATATTAGAAGCTTCTATTTTTTGTACAACGTTTTTGAAGTGAAACTTCTTTGCGTTTCCTTCTTTCTTATGCAAAGGGTAATTTTTTTATGGATGAAACGCAATTTAGCGTCACGAAGATGTGCAGCGTTTTTGTCGAAGAAGAGGGAGAGAGCGATTGAGACCGATGGAGAGGGAGTGAGAAAGGGCGAACATAGCACGAAGCACAGCCATGGGGCGAGAGTAGGGAGCAAGCGAGTGAGATCGAGAGATTTCTTTTTAAATTTTTTTTAATATTGATAAAAACACATGAAACCAAAGAAGTTTCACTTCTGACATGCGTACTTAATACTCACGCAATTTTTTTTATGCTGTGTGGTGGCAGCTACGAATACTACCAACCCTTACATTACTTATGGGTGTCGTAAAAGAAGACTAAGAGCATTAAATCGACCAGGGTCAACGCCATGTACATTCCCAAGGAGGATTGACGTCAGACACGTGGCCGGTTTAAAAATTATTGCCAGAATTATGAAAGATAATGAGTATCATCATCATTATCTCGGCTCATACACGTCCCACTGTTGCTGCAGGAAGGGAGGGCAATTGACCTTACTATACCATGCTGGTCACAGGTTGGTATAGAGTTTTGTTTCGAATTTTCCTTCTCTTGCACAGATGTTATATGCTTACTATATCCCTTAGTCGTCTTTTACGACATCCACGGGTAAGATAAGGTGTGGTGAATTGTATTCTTATTTCGTCACCAGACGGAGATTGTTAATATTTACCATTAGCAGCGATTACTATTTACTATCGGTTAACTAGATTCTCTGTCATCATTCGAGGGAATAAACTGACTTATAAATGCAAAGTTGAGTTTTTTTGTTATGCTTTTATGTCAAAATCACTAAAGCAATTTAAAAAAAAACTTCGGCAATAGAAAGCTACATTATCAGTGCGTAATCTCTGCGCTGGTGGTCGGCCTAACAACGACCGTAACCCACCCGATAGCACGTATCGGGTGGGTTACGGTGCCGCTCGCTGCCCCTCTGTCGCCCCGGACTGAGCTGGACGGCAGATGCACTGACCATAGCACAAACAAAAAAAAAATCAGTGAGTAATCTATATTCGTCGGATGGTCTATGTTATCTTTTACGACACTCACAGTTTTAAAAAGGGCTAGTGAATTACATTCTTACTCCGTCACCATATGGAGAAGAAAATGGCTATTTTTTTTTTTTTTTGCTTGTGGGTTACGGTCGGCGCACTCCTCGCCCGATTCCGTCCGGGGCGACAGAGGGGCGTAAGCACGCACACCCGTAACCCACCCGTATAGCACGTCGCATTCGTCGTTGGACCGACCACCGGTGCAGAGTTCCTTGACTTCAGTGGTCGACCGGACGGAATACCCCGAAGGAGCACCCTCTCCCGTCGACGTCCCCTACTGGGACGCCAATCGCCTCTCCGCAGGTGCCCGGACTAAATCCCCGGTCCGGTCACACGCAGCCTCTACTAGAGCGGCATCAGGCACTAGGGCGGCATCAGGCGAAAATTGCTATATACAGAATATTGAAGTTTTGCTTTCTTACCTGGTATGCATTTCATTTGAAATTCGCCAAATTCGTATGCAATGTCACACTGAAGTGGTTGAGGTGGTCTCAAATGTTCAAAACTGAATACTCTTTCACATTGTTCCTCTTGAGAAGCCACTCCATTGCTAGCTTCACATGAAGCCTTCAGTGTTTCTGCTAAAGGCCCCGTAATTTGATCTAGAGGTAATATTGGAGAACCAGTGGTGAGGTGCTGGACTTCAAAGTTTGCTGGTTGTAGATGCCAGAAATATGTATCCGGGATTGGTAAAGCTTTAACATTGCAGTGGATGGTTTCCCTGACCATTCTGATGCCGATGCCTGTACATTCTGGTGGATCTGTATATTAAAAATTTTTAGAGGTTATGATTTTTTCGTAGCGATAAATATATAGAATGATTAGTGTTAGGCAGTGAAAATTCTGGCTTACTGAGGTTTGGTAGTGGCTTACCAATTATATACTAACTATAAATAAGAAATTATTAATACATTTTGTATACTTCGAAAGCAGATATCACGATTTGGATCATGTTTCATTCATCAGTTTATTATATTACTTACAAAATACTGTAATGCTGATATTATCCGATCTTGTTTCTCCGATGGCGTTTGCAGCGGCACAGGCGTACCGACCAGCGTGAACCCTCGTCGCTTCTTCTATCAACAGTTGCTGGGATGATGTTGTGTCACCCCATATACTGCCTGGCTTTATTTCTATGTCCTGATAACGAGATTTTGCTTTAAATATAGCTAGAAAGAATATTTGCAGGTTGAATAATAAAAGTCTCCGAGGCCGCCTATGGATATCCAGAATTCAGTACTAGTGGCCAGCCTAATGATGAAGAGGAGGTAATAAGTTGGGTTATGGGGCCACGTGCAGTCCCTTTTGTCACCCCGGACGGAATGGCCGGTGTGCGTGACCATGGCCCGCCAAAAAAGGATTGAATAATGAAAGCTTCAAGAGTTTTGACGGGAACATGATGGCTAACTTTAGTATATTTAATATGTATCAACATCATATGTGCCGTCCGTATATGTCCCACTGTGGCCCTCGGGTCTCCTCTACTGTTTTATTTGGTTCGACTATTGTGTTTTGTAATAGACCTACTTATACCAAGCTGGTCAGGCGTTTTAACATAGGCTTTTTAGTCCTTCCGTAATACTGAAGTGTTTGAAACTTTGGGCACTTAAATTCAAGCATAAACGCGATATATTCCGTAAAAATAGTTTTATACTTATAATAAAAACGAAAATTAAATATCACTTACATTGAAATACCACATAAATTTTTCCACAGGTGGGTTGGCTCTTACGTCACACTCCAGATGCAGAGAGTCCAACTCCACTACATCATTCGCGTTACCATCGCCCAGCTTTATTACATCCACCAAAGGACTATCTGAAAATAAAAGATACAATGGTATCGTGTATAACTAGATATCAGTGTTATGCTCCTGATCTTGGTCCATTGACTGCACAGAAAAGGTAATGATCAAAGGTCAATAGTACATGGTCTTCCAATCTGCCCTATGTGGGTTTGATCTCCATAATAGAGAGTTTTTTGTGCGATATACAAATACCATCCATTCATCCATTAGCGCATAGACGTCCATTGTTGGACATAGGCCTGCCCACACGGATGCGGTACAGTATCGGAACGATCCTTTGCCACTTGCATCAAACGGTTTCCTGCGATTTTTAAGATGTCGCCAGTCTACCTAGTATGGGGTCGTCCTACGCATAATTTAAAGTCTGATCTTTTTTTTTCTTTTTAAGCTATTGCATAGCTTTTATCGCGGGCTTGGCGCGGAGACCGAATCAAGAAATGCCGTAACGAAAATAAAACCTGATACCCCCCTATCATGTAGCTAGTTACATGGTACGAGCTACATGGTACGAGCTACATGGTACGGGGGTGGCGGCAGCTCGGCCGAGCGTACGGTCTTCGACACATTCTGCGTTCGTCCGTCTCGGCGCGCACACGTGCCACCGCTTTGCGTAGCTTACGTCACAAAAGTGTTTTCCCGCGTTTTCTAACGGTCCCAACGATCTTCAGCGGACGATAGTGGTAATCCAAACCGCCTTTATTGTTATAAATATAGTACATTTGTTTTCTTATCGGTCACCACGCTCAAAAAGTGTAACTTTAATTCATATCAAAGAAAAAATACTGCATAAATAAAAAAAAAATAAATAATTATAATTGCATAAGTTGATAAAAATGCTATGCAATAGCTTTCCCGCGGCAGTCCCCGAGTGCCACAGGTTTTTTTTCTTTTTTTTCTTTTTTTTGACGGGCTATGATCAGCACACAGTTTAGGGCGACGAAAGGGTGGCGCACGGCCCATAACCCACCATACCTTTGGTATTGGGCCGACCACTAGCACCGAGTTCCTTGTCGTCCGTGACCAGCCTGGTGAGATACCCATTCAAGTAGTATTAGGCGAAAAATTAGGGTTATCTGTATTAAAATTATAATGGAGTGAAGAAGAAGTGAAGAAGTGTGGATGAAGTTGTAAACATTTGGGCTATTCCAAATTCAAAATTCTTTCACTATGAGCCATATTATCTTCGAGACGTTATCATCACCATAATAGATTATATATGACCCAGAGGGAAAGTGACCCACTATACCAGGCTGGTCAGATCGATTGGTATAGGATTTTGTTTCGAATTTGTCTTCTCTTACATGATTGTTATATTCTCAATATAACTTTTAATCGTCATTTTTATGACACCCACAGGCCGGGTTGGGGTAGGGTATTGTACTTTTACTCAGCCACCACGCGGAAAATCTATCTACTCAGGCTCAGATACTACTAGTTAATTTTGTATTTGGGATACTCGGAGGGTTATTGTCATAACAAAAGCGACGAGATAGAAGTATAAACTAAAACCCATTTACGATAGAAAACGAGTTATCGGATAAATACGGATAAAGTCAGGAGCAAATGTTAATAATATATATATATTATATATTATTAATAATATATATACATTATATATTATTAATAATATATATATATATATATATATATGTATTTATGAAATGTACAACTTAAAAGTAACACCTTTTTCTATGATATGAAATACGGCATATTTGTCTCTAGTTTATTTTTTTAACACAGTACTGTAAGACTTTTAGAAGGCGCCATATTAGATTCAGTGGCTCATCATATAGCCTATAACCAGCGGACTATCAAGACGCTTCTAATAATACCTCATTTGTCCGGTTTTAATAAGTAGTTGATGATCTATGAGGGAACAGATGAACATACATACAAACATGGCCTGTCAAAATCACAACCCTCCGTAGTCGGGTAAAAACACACTTGTGTTAACCTAATATATATTTGTATAAATACGGTACACGACATAGTGTCATCAATCAACCCGCAAGTTAACAGACGACAAGTTTATCAACGTCATTAATTTCTTTAAAATCCAAATTAAACGTAATCTATGGCACTCCTGCAGTTCTAAAATAAATATATTTAAAATCGTTACATCGTAGAATCGTTAGATTAAAGTTACATTGAAATTTAACAGGTATAAGATTTTAGGCGAGGTCGAGGATTTAAGAACAACTTCGAGGCTTGACTTTTTGCCCTATTAGGACAATAGCCTCGCACGTTATAACTATAACGTAGAACTTTAGTTCTACATTATGTGGCGAAATACGTATACATGTATTATGCTTCTGCTATCGCATATAAAAAATTTGATTTAATGGCCATTACAAACAAAGATGGCGAATTTCAAAATGTAAGTAAAAGTTGTTAATTCATTGATTTTTTAAAAAAAATATAGATTTTTATAGTAATTGATCGTTAATTGTGGTAACATGTTAAGACGGATTGCCGTTGACAGATTAAGAATACACCGCAAAGGATCCCCTTTCCCCAGGATCTCGTAAAAGGTGACATTACCAGATTCTAGTGTAAAAAAGCCTCGAAATAATTAGGTTTTGCACAACAGTCAGGCATACCTACATATATGGATTCATCATCATCATCGCAGCCCATACATCCCACTGTTGGGCTCGGGCCTCCTCCACAATGGGAGGGAATTTAACCGACTATACCGTGCTGGTAAGACATGTTGGCATAGGGTTTTATTTCGAGCTTTCCTTCTTTTGCACAGATCTGATGTGCATATTATATCCCTTAGTCGTCTTTTACGACATCCACGGGCAAGATAGGGAGTATTGAATTGTATTCTTAATCCGTCACCACACGGAAGATGGATATATGGATTGTAAAGAAAAAAAAAACAATAAAACTTACATGTAACGTTAAGAGTAAATACATCGGCCTTGGAGCCCCTGCTGGGCGCCATAACAGGATTCGTCGCCACGCAGGCTAGCGTCGCTCCATTGTCGCCCACAACCGGCCTCAGCTCAAGAAATGATACCGCAGTCAATGTAGAATTATACCAAGTCTGTAATAACATAATTGTATAACAAATTATAACGAACGAAAACCAAATTCAAGTTGCTTAGTATCATCATTCATCATCATCTCAGTTTATATATGTCCCACTGTTGGCCTCGGGCCTCCTCTATTGTGGGATTTGACCTACTATACCACGCTGGTCAGACGTATGTGTATTTTATTTCGAGTTTTCCTTCTCTTTATCATCATTATCCTGCTCTTATTCCAATTATTTAATGCCGACTCAATATGTACTCTTCTTTTATAGTTGCAAAAGTTTTGGCAATAGTTTTTTGACCGGCCTTACTTACGTCAACTCTCCTTGGGAATGTATGTAATTGTTGACCATTCTTGTCAGATAGAGTTGGCTCAGGTAATGTAAAGCTTTTAGTTATCCTTTACGACACTGATGAACAATGTAAAGATTAGTAGTATTTGTTTCCGCAACCACATAGCCGTGATACTCAGATATTAAAACATTTTGAATATAAAAATATTTTGCTCGCGTACAATATGTCTGAATACTTACCACAACTAATTACTAAGACAGTTCACTTTAAGTACAATGTTTACATACAATTAGGGACTACAAGATTACAACAAAATATATATACCTTTTATTGTGATTTCTAATGTTTACGCAAGTACCTATTACGCATTTTAAATAAAACTACGGATTTTATAGCGTTTGTATTTGATTTTTGATTGCCCGACGTTTCGAACACATTGCAGTGTTCATGGTCAGCGTTCATGGTTAGGTCTTAAATATAATTACTAAAACTTTAATGTTTAATCATTACTAACCATAAACAATATAACAATTTTTTCATATAGAATCATTTTCTTCTTATACTGGCAATAAATTTGTACTAAAGTGTGGGTCAAAATTTAATAACTAATTATCTGTATCGGGTAGATAATTATAAATGTCTGTAATAACGATGACTTGTTGGACGTGAGACATTTTAGTCCACTCGTGACCATGAACGCTGCAAAGTGTTTGAAACGTCGGGCAATCATAATCAAATACAAACGCGATGAAATCCGTAAAGTAGTTTTATTTAAAATGTGTGGTGCCTAATTGTATGTAAACATTCTACTTAAATGAACTGTCTTAGTAATTTAAAATCGCAAATACAATGTTTACCTACAGTAAACATTGTATTGACGATTCATTTCAGACTATCCAAGACATTGTACATGTTCTTTGTTATTTTATGGTCGACTATATATCGATTCCCTGTATAGTGACAGGTCAAAAATATACTGCATTATCACGCCTGAATTGTACATGGGAGGCGTAAAAGCCTACTGAGATATTACTTAAAGAATAGACAGATCGTATCGAACATCTAAATCGTTTCTAAGTTCAACAATGGACCTTGCTAAGCCGATGGATGGATTTCATCTCGGCTCATATACGTCCCACTGCAGGGCTCGAGTATCTTCCATAATAGAAGGGAACTACTACACCATGCGGATCACAAGTGGTTTCATTTGGAGTTTCTTTTCTCTTGGATCGATATTATTTGCATATTATATCCCTTAGTAAGAGACTTACGGATAGATAGAGGGTGGTGTGAATTGGATTCTTACCCCAATCACCATACGAAAATATCACTAAGTGGATGGATATATCGTTAGGCAATTTATAGCAAAGGTAATTTTAACCACGCGAAAATACAATGCGACGCCAATTTACGAAAGGAAATTCATGGAGTAGCCATTTAAGTAATAGCACTGTCATTATAATAATGGGTTCCATGAATACATTTGGGCACTAAGCGATGATCGATTGCTAGGCGTGGGTGATTGACATCAGGTAATTACTGCATCTCTCCCGCTAATAGATTTTCTCAGATTTCATGGGTATCAACAAAATATTTTGCATCGGTAATTATAACTTCGTTCATTATAAGTTTGTTGTTAAGGGAAGTTAAAAATCTTTAGGTAAATAATAAACGTTAATATTATTTTCCTTGAAGCGATTACAATCTATTCTTTATCATTGAACTTTAAAATATCGTGATTTTAAAGCTTTGACAACGGATCTTGGAATTTGAGACATTGAAGCCGGCTATCGATTGCATTGTGATTTGTTTAGAGGTGTTGGTGTTGCTTTATTTGGAGGTTTCCTTCTCTTGCATAGATATTATTTGCATATAGTCGTCTTTTACAACACTTACAGGCAAGAAAGAGGGAAAGAATATATGACTAAGTTAACCTTATAGGTTGGTTTATTCATATATTTTAATAAGATGCGGATTTCTAGCCTACTTTATTGTCGCAATTTATTTTGATTCATCATTCATCATTTCGACTCATATACGTCCCATTGCTGGGCTCGAGCCTTCTCCATAATAGGAGTGAATTTGACCTTACTAGGTATACCATGCTGGGCAGGTTAGTATAGGGTTTAATTTCGAGTTTGCCATCTTTTGCATAGATGTCATATGCATTATCCCTTAGTCGTATTTTACGACAGACACGGGTATGAGAGAAGGTGGTGAATTGTATTCTTACTCTGTCATCACATGGAAAATTATTTAGATTGCATAGTCAGTTTTCATTAATTTCAATGTACCTTATACTACTACTTTATTTAAGTACAGTACATTATTATAATTTTTAAATATATTATGAAACATATTTGGTATAACGAAAACTTTGAATCCATGTTTCGTTATTATAAAAAAAGTTCTAGAAATATACATAGTCAATTTATGTATCCATAAAGTGAGAGATTGTCATCAAAGATGACTTAAACCGGTGCTATTACTACCAGAGAAAGAAAAATCGGAAGCCAATCCTATCTAGTCTGCTTGGATTAGGTAGAATGCCTATTTTGCTTATAAGGAAGTCTCGAGTCCAAATATTATTTATGACTGCACAGACGACGTAGTGGTTAAGATACCGACCTATAATACCAGTGTCGCGGGTTCCAATCCCACGGAGGACAACACTTTGTGCGATCCTCAAGTTGTTGTTCTGAGTCTGGATGTAATTTGGGTCCGTTAATTATGTTTGTAAAGTCCCAAGAGTTACTGCCTTAGTGCAGAGCGATGTATTTATAAAAAAAAAAAATGTGGGTAAATACACATAGGTATAGGTAAGTGACTTTATGTGGGAGTTTCGGCGCGAATATGGAAATGTCATGTTAAGCTCTTGTATTATATTCATTTTTTTAGTATTTTATAGTGTTATATTGAATAATTTTGCTGATATTTTATGTAATATAATATAATTAAGGTGCTGAAGTGTGGTGAATGTGATATAAGAGTGGTTTACGTGTATTTTCATATTCAAACGGAATTCCCTGAGAAATTATCTAATTAGGTTTTCAGCGCCTAATTAATAATAACGACTTGACTAACTGACAGACAATGACTATAAATAAGTTATACAACATGAAGAAGTAAATAATTTGAGAACTTATAATTAATTTTGTAATTTGGTTTAAGCTGATGGCTTCGTTGCCAAAGCTTCATTAAATAAATAAAAAAAAGGTAAGTGACTTTACTATGTGTATTTACCCACATTTTCTTTACTGTGTATTTACCCATTTAACTTAAGTGGATAAAAGGATGTGAGAAGTAATATTACCTGATTACTATGATGTGTAAGATGCTTATGGTCCAACCACCAGGAGAGTTCAGGCTGCGGGTAGGAGCCTCGCGCCGTGCATTGTGCAAGTGCTACCGAGCCGGCGTTTAGCGCATCACCCATAGTGCCTCGCACCCAATGAATTGATACGTTGTGTGCTGGCACTGACGAATAAAAATAACATTAATAATAATTATGATAATTTACAGATAAAGAAAATATATAGGTATTACGTTACGCTGTACTTCAGGGAACAGTACTACCTATACCAGGGGTGGCGAACTTTTATGTATCCACGTGCCATTTTTTGTAATGTTTAAAGTCGTAACCGTGTCAAAAATAATTTTGATTTTGTAATTATCGGGGAAACTAACTATTTTCGTACAATAAAAAATGCAACGTTTCGGTTATACGTTTAAGTTTGAATTTATGATGTGCGGGTGCGTGTGCATCTGCGCATGTGTGTATGTGCGCTCACGCGCAGGTGTGAGCGCGTGTAGATGCGTGTGCGTGTGTGTATGCATGTGTGTGTGTGTAATCAATGTGTGTCCTTATATAAATTATCGATCAAGGGAATTGTTGTCATTTTTATATATTATTATTATTTAATATATTTCCTATTCTTGGTATTGTAGCGTTTGCCTGTAAAACTCATAGCACCATCTGAGTTCCATAACCCACCTATCAAGCCTTTATTTTCAAAGGAGGTCATCAATAATCTAATGTATGGATGAAATGTTTCTGAAATAAATAACATAGTAAGTACATTTAAACTAAAATAATTTTTATTGGTTCGTTGTAGCCCATGTCACTCTTATTACGAGAAGGTTCATTCCCACAAGGGAACATAAAGGGACTTGAGCCGCAAAAGGATTCTTTATATAAATAATTTCAGTTTTCTATAGTAACATAGTTCAATAGGTGGAACTGTGTTGAATAATATGAATTAACAAAATTCATTTCTGATCTTTAAAGGGGGCAGGGGTACAATGGACTGAAAATGAATGGATTTTGATTGTTTATGGTTTGGTCGCATTCCATACAACCGCAAAGGACAACGGAAAGAAATTAGGGGACTAAAAATCCTTCCTCTTGCTGGATATTGAACGGGCTACTACAACAGGTATCTTGACTTCCGTCTCAATAAAACCGTTTCCCATAATATAATGGCCTTTTTTCTTTTGGGGGTGGGCTACGGTCGGCGTACTCCTCGCCTGGCTCCGTCCGGGGCGACAGAGGGGTGTAAGCACGCACACCCGTAATCCACCCGTATAGCACATCGCCTTTGTCGTTGGGTCGACCACCGGTGCAGAGTTCCTTGACTTCAGTGGTTGTCCCGACGGAATACCCCGAGGGAGTACCCTTTCTCCTCGACGTCCCGTACCGGAACGCTGATCGACGTCGCGAGACTAACGGTCACCCGCAGCCTCTGCTAGGGCGGCATCAGGCGCAAATATAATAATGGCTTTAACGTGTATTCAACAGAGTGTGACCAGGAACCATAGCCTGTCAAAAATATAAGAACTGAATATATAAGGGAACTGTAACATACTCACAATAAAGCTCAATCTCCAATGATGCCACAATAGGTGGTGCTAAATGTGTATTTGAAGCTCTACAGGTAAGAGCAGCAGCATTGTCTCGAGTTAGAGGGAGATAGAGTTCATTCTCTCTCACTGTGGGTATGTCGCTGTCTCCATCTGAAGCGTCTACTAGCGTATCGCCAGAATACCAGCTAATGCGAGGAGGTGGACGTCCTGTAACAAATAAAATATTGGTTCGTCATTATCAGTCTATTGATATCTTTAAGAGTGGTAGGACCACACTGTCTACAGTTATCTGTCTACAGCCGCGGGCCGGTCCGTCCGGGGCAGTACCACACTCTCGCAGAAAATCGACGTCTGAGTAGTAGCGATTTGTTACTGCGCTTCGTTCGGTGAGCGAGAGAGCCGGAAGCCCAACTTTCTGAGGGTGTTTGCGTGTGGAGGGTTTTGGTGGTGCCCTTGGTATCACCGAGCCTCAATGCACGCATTCACACTCCCTTCACTTTCTTCGCGGTAGGCAACGGCCTTGTAAAGGTCCATGAGCGGCAGCAACACTTACCATCATGTACTGTTTGCGCGTTTGCCACCGTTTGCAATAAAAAAAAAAATATCTTCTCTGTGGTGATGGAGTAAGAATACAATTCACAGGTGATAAATATTGCATATCGGCAAACTCATCGATTGTCTTTTTCCAAGAGGAAAAAGACAATCGATTAGTTTCGGCTTTTTCATTGTTCCTGTCGCACATTATCTGTGTGAGGTCGTGCGAAGCACTAACAGTCTGGTTAAAAAAATTATTAGTTTTTGTATAAATATCATCGCATCATCATCGCAACCCATTGTTGAACTCGGGCCTCCTCCACAATGGGAGATAATTTGACATACTATACCATGCTGGCCAGACATGTTGGTATAGGGTTTCATTTCCAATTTTCCTTCACATATAAATATATATGTACAAAATATAATATAGACATAATACGAAATTTGTCAATAGTGTTAAAGAAAGTCTTCAAAATACCGTTAATCATTAATATTGATGAAGAATTATCACCGTGAAAGAACGATCATGAAAGTAATGGATCTTTGAGAAATAATATACATAGGGATCATTAATCATGAGTGGAACTGATCAATAAGGTAACCGCGAACTTTTTACTTTCATCATTCATCAGCTCACAAACATCCCATTATTGTGCTCAAGCTTCCTCCACAATAGGAGAAGAATTGACCTACTATACTTCGCTGGTCAAACGTGTTTATATAGGGTTTTGTTTCAAGTTTTCTTCTCTTGCATAGATGTTATATCACTTAGTACTCTTTTACAATACCCACGGTTGAGAGGGGGTGGTAAATTGAATTCTTACTCCATTACCTCACGGCTTTAGCCGTAGATAATTATTTATGAAATAAATTAATATAATTTATACGAAAATTATAACTATCCATTATTTATTAATTAATTACTTAGTGTGTGAATGTGAATTTATATAATTATTCACTTTTACTTCATCCATCCATCAGCTTATCCACGTCAACTATCGGACATTTCATTTAACGACTTCCTCAGGAATATATTTATACATATTAGTGTACTTCTGTGTGGTGACGTAGAAGTTGTTAGATTAGTTATTTACGTAATAACTTAAGAAGTAAGGTCCCTTAAGCAGGGACTGAATGAGTTAACCGACTTGGTATAACATGGATCTCACAAATTTTTATGGTAGAAGAACTCAGTTGCGAGGCTTGGCTTTTTTTACAAGTCTTGATTTATAATAAGCGTATAACATCTGTGCAAGAAAAGGAAAACTCGAAACAAAACCCTATTCTAACACGTCTGACGAGCGTAGAATAGTAGGTCAATCACCCTCCCATTATGAAGGAGGCCCGAGCCCAAAAGGAGGTTATAACAGTTTATGGGGTTGAATTGTGTTCTTTTCGCCGCTTGGTTTCGGTGGGATTTGTCCGGATGAACTTCTCCCAAAGAATAGCTTATAGTAGTCGTACATTGTTACCACTATTCTTATTTTTATATTCTTTTATATTTATATTCTTATTTTTATAGTGATATATCTATGACCACTATTCGTCAAAATATTATATGACAGAGTGACGCTCTGTCATATAATATTTAGCGCTCTCTCTTTCTACTCCTGACGTATCTCGATGTATTGACCATAGATTATACACTAAATATCTAGTAATACTTTTTAAATATAATAAATTCGTACTAATATATAATAAATAATACATTAATATATAATAAATAGTACTAATAAATAATAAATTCTTCCTGTTTTTATGGCAGTCTATGGTCTGAACACACCTCGCTAATCTGCGGGCGAAGAAACGGCGGAGAATAATAATAAGAATACAATTATTGTTATCACTCGTTCCATCCTCGTAAGTACTTATAACTAAAATCGATTAGGTTATGTAAGCATATAAGAAGCAAGAGTAAACCCAAAATAAAAACTTAAGCTAATCAGTCTTCCATCGATGATAAAGACTGTAGAAGCGTGTGATAGATTAATTTCTCTGATATATATTGATTCTAACAGTGGGGACGTCTAACAGCCCATATATATGTAATATGAGAGGATCACATGTTCAGATTAATATAGAAATCAATTTTAAGGAAGAAAGGTTCTTGATTGGTGATCACGAATCGGACGACGCAGGATAGGATGAACTCCTACTAGGGGGACTGATGACATCTTGAAAGTCGTAGGTAACTTTTGGATGCCTATGGCACAGGACCGTTCCGAGTGACATTCTCGCGGGGAGGCCTATGTCCAATAGTGGACGTTTAAGTTTTAATAGAAGGATGCATGATAGAAATATTTTCAAAAACAACATACCTCCTATGACCAAGCATCTTAATACTAAGGTATCTCCATCATGATAGGGTCCTACTCTGCCGACCACCTTATTGCTCATCTCGTCCATGAAGAATGGCGGGCTAGGCAGAACTGAAATTGTAAAAAGATTATCATTAATCTATTCTTATACTACTTGGAAATATCGCAATTTGTTGTTTTTATAAAATTTTTCACAATAGTTTTATGATTGATCGCCTACTTGAATAATGAATCCAACCCGGAATATTATTGTTGACCAAACGGCATCAGATGTAGTCGAGCAGATGTTAATTGTATTTTCAAATTCAAATAATTTATTATGTAAGTACCCCGCGGGAGCACTTACATATCGTCATTTTTTTTACATTTTACTTTAAATTACTACCGGATTGGAACGCGATCGGACTGAGAAGGTTCGGCAAGAAACATAGTGCGATTGTCTTCTTTTTTATTAATTTACTAGCTTTATTTAAATGAAATTACATACAACAACATGTCTATTAATGGCTCCAGTGTGATGCCTTTTGAATCATGATATAATACAGTTATTAAATATAATGAAAAAATTCCATGGCTGGAGCCGATTCCGCAAGCGGCCCCCGATCACAAGTTAACCACTAGAGCGGCCAACACTCCCCTCAACCACAATGGAGGTAAGGGAGTAATACACTCCTCGTAGCTACCGTAAGTAGACCCTTCAGTAAGCATGACCAATAGCATTTACCACAAACATAAAACATAAATCAAATAACAAATTATTTATGCTTATACATTACTAGTTGACACAGCATAACTGCGTTGTAGATATTTATTACGTGTAGATTATGCAGTGTAAGTTTTCAAAAGGAATACACTCTCCCCGTTTTTACAAAATTTTTCAATAATGCCCCGCTTCTTTTTATCGCAGCGTGATGTTTATAGCCTTTCGCGATAAATTTGCTACCCAACACTAAATGAATTTTTCAATTGGAATCACAAGTTAGTAGACTAGCGGGTTCAATTAAACAAACCCTTCAGCTATATAATATTAGTATATCATTATCATGTATTTCAGTGTCACGGGTATCTTACAAAGGAAGATACCCGGTCCTTTAGTAGGCTTACATGGGGATATGGATCCAACACGCAGAGGCCTTTGGAGAAATTTAATGTTAAAATGGGATGGGACATCTACCGATGACACTCCACGTTTGCACATAACACTCGTGGACTGCCAACGGTAGGTGTAAAACTATTGTACAATGATGATATCTAAAACCTGGTTATGGGGTTGTGAGGTTTGATGGACTATTTTACTTAAAACTATTGATTTTGACCTGTCGTCTGCCTTCAATCCTTTGCATCGTATTGAACGGTGGCAGACGGTGACTCGTCAACTCACTGAATGGGCCCCCCAAAACGGTCGCCACAGACACGCAGGTCATACGGGCAACAGGGGGGCAACATTGGTGCAAGTGGCTTGGGGTGTCGAGCGGTGCGGCGCCGGTTTCACCATCGCAGTGGTTTCCCCGTAGTTATGCCCTTGAAAATGACACTTCCACCCCCGAGCATATAGCTCTGGCGACCCCTCTCTGACCAGCCGTTTAAGGCAAGCCAGAGTTGAGAATCCTGCAAGCACTCTTCGGTTTCCACTCCAGCCAGCCAATAAAGGCCAGCTGGATACGAGGCCCTGGCCGACTCTCTGGGGCACTCAGGACCGCAGTGTCGCCACTCACATTCAGCACGCCACAAGCTGCCCTGCAGTTTATTGGCTTTTGCTATAAATCTTGTGATACATTTTTTCTTTTATATCAAAAGAATTTAGAGAGCCATATAATTTTCCTCCGAGGTTTGCGTTAGTCTCATGGTGAGATAACGACTGGCCCAGAGGTTTTTTTCATTATCATCATTATTACCATAATCATTAACCTCATCATCATTATTATCATCATCATCTTGTCCCAATTGCTTGGGATTGACTCTTTCATGTATTATGGCATTACAAAATTTAAGTTAGTTAAAAATAAGACTGGTAAATTATATCAAAAGGATCTATACAACGAAGTTTCTAGGCCATCCAGAAAACAATGTCTTTGAAGGGAATCACACAAATACATAATTATAACTGTCATT
The DNA here is from genome assembly GCA_032191425.1 of Lymantria dispar. Taxonomy (NCBI): domain Eukaryota; kingdom Metazoa; phylum Arthropoda; class Insecta; order Lepidoptera; family Erebidae; genus Lymantria; species Lymantria dispar. Next base: position 18,129,638 of record CM063459.1, read on the forward strand.
ACAGATACAAAATGAGTTATCGTTTTCCGTGCTTATTATACTGTAAAATTATAAATTATCTTCAAGAATGTATAAACATAAATAAACCCGCCAACATAATCTTCATCGTTGTTACACAGTCAAATGCTATATAAAAGTTCCATCTATTTTCTTTTTATTTACGTTCGTAAGAAGTGAGCATTATCTCCTTATAAGATGGTTTGATCCTTTTGTGTATATCAAAGGGATTAGAGAAGTCTTTGAAAGCTTTCCTATAAACACAACTAATGTATCAGGTGCCTTAACTTCTTAAGGTTGCCGAAAATAGTTTCAATTATTTGTTTCTATAATACTTAGTATTATCTTTATCATGTTTAGTTCCACTACAGTGTGTTGTATTATACTTGTTCTTTGTGTTTTATTATAAACTAGCAACCCGTCCTCGCTTCGCTTCGGTTTCAGTCGCTTACCCCCGTAGTTCCCGTGGAAATACCAGGATAAAATATAGCCTATGTTACTCCCTGATATTATAGCTTTCAATTGGTGAAAAATTTTTGAAATCGGTTCGGTGGTTTAAGCGTAAAAGCGTAACAAATAAATAAATAAATAAGTTTACTTTCACATTTATAATATTAGTAAGGATACGTACTAAGGAATAAGCGCTAATAAATAGATATACAATTTGCTTCAGTCCATAGATATCCCACTATTGGGCTCAAGCCTCCTTCCCAATAGGAGGAAAATTCACCTACTATTCCACGCTGGTCACATATATTGGTATAGGGTCTTATTTAGAGTTTTTCTTCTCTTGCATAGATGTTAAGTTACAGGGATATAATAGGCATATATATTATATCCCTTAGTTGTTTTTTACGACATCCACGGGTGAGATAGGGAGTAGTGAAGTGTATTCTTACTCCGTCATCACACGGAAAAATATATGGCTACAGATATATATGGAATCTATACCAATAAATAAAATTGAAGTATCTGTTTGTATAAAAGTGCGACTAAAAAAAATTGTTGAATTAAAAAAAATCAAAACGGGTGAAAAAAAAATCAAATCTTTGACATTAAAATAGATGACGATTATCTATACCAATAAATAAAATTGGAGTGTCTGTTTGTAATGTCAAAATAATAGGCTTTTTTCATGCTCACACGGTTATTTGCATGACACCTATGCCTAAAATAGCAATTAAAAAATTTTTGTTTGTCTGTCTGTCTGTTTGTTCCGGGTAATCTTCAAAACGGCTGGACCGATTTCAATAATTCTTTCACCAATGGAAAGCTATAATATCAGGGCGTAAACTAGGCTATATTTTATCCCGGTATTCTCACGGGAACGGGAACTACGCAGGTAAAACGACTAAAACCGAAGCGAAGCGAGGGCGGGTTGCTAGTAGTAAATATGAATAGCACTAATGATTGTCCTACCTTCGACTTTATTGTTGACTAGTTGGTTTCCGTAAAGTCATCTGTTTTCATCATTGTCATCATCACCAACATAAGTACTATATTTGAGCTCGGGCCTCATCCATGTTTTGCGAGAAATTGGCCTACGATACCACGCTGGTAGGATGTGTTGGCAATTCTTTTTGGTTTTTTTTATGGGTGAGGTATGGTAAACGCACACAGCGCACACGCTGTCTATTCCGTCCGGGGCGACGAAAGGACGACGCGCGGGCCCATAAACCACCCGTACCCACGTCGCCTTCGTTGTTGGGCCGACCACCAGTGCCGAGTTCCTCCTAATCTGAACGGAATACCCTTTCGGGTACTCTCAACTCTCGACGTCTAGACGTGTTCGCATAAGGTTTTATATCGACTTTTCTTTCTCTTGTATAGATATAATCTGCATATCATATTCCTTAGTCGTCTTTTATGACATCCATGGCCAATAATTGTATTGTTAGTTTGTCACTACACGGAGATGTTTCAAGTAAAATTTCTTGGGAGGGTTTACAAATTATAAAGACCTCTTTGTGTGACGAAAAAATTCGCGCCAAAAAGAATTTAAGCGAATACTATATCGCGGATTCGTCATACACTTTGAAGGGAAAATAATGTGACTAATACGCTTAAGTATGCGATATAGCAATTATCTGATTTCTATTTCTCTCCATCTCGATAAGAGTGAGGTATATGACGTTCTCGCATATGAAAATAAATGAAGGATAATTTCAATGGCTTACAAATAACCACCTCTTCTTGCCTGTGGGTATTGTAAAAGATAACTAAGTGATAATAATATGAAGGTAATCTTATATCTTTAAACGAGCAATTCTTGTATATATATATATATATATATATATATATATTCATATATATATATATCTCAGAAACGGCTCCAACGAATTTGTTGAAACTTGGCATACTAGAGGTTTCGGGTCCAAAAAATCGATCTAGCTAGGTTTTATTTATAGAAAATGTTGTTTTGTCCGTGTTTTTAGCAAAACAAACAATGATATTAAATTTTAAAAGAATATGAATTACAATTTCGTTGTCAACGTCATGAGTTACGATAGCTCAGATGGGAAGTTGACAGGTTCTAATTTTGATTTTGTTGATATTCAAACAGCGTCGGTTCGAATCTCGGTGTTATTATTATTCTCTTTTTGTATTTTTTTATATATGCGATAAAAATAATCCGAGCGAAGCTCGGTCAACCAAATATTATCTATACTAGCAGTGCCCGCGACTTCGTCCGCGTGGAATAGTGACTTTGGAGAGCATAGTGACTTTCAGGATTTATTTATTTATTTTAAAACTTCTCTCATTGCTGCGCATAAGTCGTAGTCGTTTTGCAAGAGCAGACTGTAAAGAAAGTTGAGGTCTTTTTCTAGGCGTTTCGTAGAGGCTACCGCCCCCTCGTCTCTCATGACCGCCCGCCACATCATACATGCGCGCGCATTCTATCTATAAAAATGAATTGCTGTTCGTTAGTCTCGCTAAAACTCGTGAACGGCTGGACCGATTTGACCAATTTTGGTCTTGAATTATTTGTGGAACTCCAGGGAAGGTTTATACGGTGAGAAAATATGGCAAAATTGCGAGTAAAATACTAAAAACAATAATTTTATTTTCCCATACAAACTGTTCTTACCTGTCAAACATTTAATGTTCGTTCCGACGGTTCAGCATTTTTGGCATAATTACATGTAGATCTAGATTAAAAAAGGTTGTGGAATCGATAAGAAAATGCGGTATATTAAATAGCTAGAATATAATTCACCACTTGAGAGTGTTGTAAAAGACAACTAAGGGATGTAATATGCATATAATATCTATGCAAGAGAAAGAAAACTTGAAACGAAACCCTATATTGACACGTCTGACCAGCGTGGTATTATCCGTGCGGTGATGAAGTAAGAATACAATTCACCACCCGTGTGTGTCGTAAAAGACGCCTAAGTGATATAGTATGCATATAATATCTATGTAAGAGAAGGAAAACTCGGAACAAAACCCTATACCAACACGTCTGATCAGCGTGGTATAGTAGGTCAATTTTCCTCCCATAGTTGAGGAGGCCCGAGCCCAACAGTGGGACGTGTATGGGTTGAGACTATGATGATGATTTATCAGCCTCCTACAAATGGCGTAAAGTTGCAGATTAAAGAAATATAACACTTGCCGTAAATTGAATTCAGTTGGATTATCAATAATTCCTTTATATTGATACGTTTGAGGCCAAGTCCGGAGAGCGCCTCAGCTTTAGCAGGATCACCAGCCTCCCCTTCTTTCAACATCCAGGGAACTGGCCAAACGCTATTCAAGCGTTGTACAGTCAAGGTACCAGGTGCTTAAAGACCAGCGCCAGCACCCATCAAAAGAGGCTGGAGAGAGTCGAACGTGACCCCTGGGGTCGTCCTTATTGAACGGCACTAAGTAGAGATCACTTTTTCTTTAGATCAATCAGTAGAAAATTTTGGACAGTCTTGAATGTGACCCCTGGGGTCGCCTGTATCGTAGTGCTGAGTAAGCTACGCCGTCCTCCCCTCGCCGAAATTTGCCTCCCTGACCTCCCCATCAGGGTTGTCGAGGACCTTATCCCACCGCGGAAAGCCCCCCGCAATCATTACTATGCTGGACAGTAACCAGACAGACAGTTTAATTAGTGGTAGGACCACACTGTGGACAGTTATCTGTCTACAGCTGCGGGCCGGTCCGTCTGGGGTAGTACCACACTCTCGCAGAAAATCGACGTCTGAGTAGTAGCAATTTATTACTGCGCTCCGTTCGGTGAGCAAGAGAGCCGGAAACCCAACTTTCTGAGGGTGTTAGTGTGTGGAGGGTTTTGGTGGTGCTCTTGGTATCACCGAGCCTCAATGGACGCATTCACACTCCCTTCACTTTCTTCGCGGTAGGCAGCGACTCTGTAAAGGTCCATGAGCAGCAGCAACACTTACCATCAGGTGTACTGTTTGCTCGTTTGCCACCGTTTGCAATAAAAAAAAAACCTGAAACCGGAGATGGGGTGCCAAGGGCGTATATTCGTGTTAAATCTATCACCCTCCGGCCAAACGGTCAACTCTAATGGGTGCTGGTACTGGTCCTTGAGCACCTGGTACCACATTACACGGGTCTATACAACACTTGAATAGCATTTGGCCAGTTTCCTGGATGTTGGAAGGAGGAGAGACTGGAGCCGAAGGTGGGACGGTCACCGGCCTCGGCCACAAACATGTCGATATAATGGTATTATTAATCATTTAACTGGATTGAATTTACGGTAAGTGTTATATTGCCTTAATCTGCAACTTTACGGCATTTGTAGGAGGCTGATAAATCATCATTATAATCTCAACCCATACACATCCCACTGTTGGGCTCGGGCCTCCTCCAGTATGAGAGGGAAATCGACCTACTATACCTCGCTGGTCAGACGTCTTGGTATAGGGTTTTGTTCCGAGTTTTCCTTCTCTTGCATAGATATTATATGCATACACTTAGTCCATACATATAACACTTAGTCGTCTTTTACGACACACACGGGTGGTGAATTGTATTCTTACTCCGTCACCGCACGGACAATCATCATCATCTCAGCCCACATACGTCCCACTGTTGGGCTCGGGCCTCCTCCATAATGGAAGGGTAATTGAGCTACTATACCACGCTGGTCAGACGTGTTGGTATAGGGTTTTATTTCGAGCTTTCCTTCTCTCGCATAAATGTTATATGCGTTTTATATCCCTTAGTCGTCTCGTACGATCACCCACGGGTAAGATAGGGGGTGGTGAATTGTATTCTTACTCCGTCACCACACCGCACGGACAATACTAATACTAAAACTAAACTGATAAATACTAAAACAAAATAATTACGAAGAAAAGGCGGTACGAAGTTCGCCGGGTCAGCTAGTACTTAATAATTACATGGCTACAACACTAGTACTTACATTTTTAATATCGCGACATCTTTTGAATAAAATGTCCGAATTTAATAATTCAAAAAGTTCTAGAAAGGTATTGAATCCATCTTGAATACGAAGTAATTTATTTTGATAAGGATTAATACGAAGATACAAAATAAAGAGTTTTTAAGCGTGGGCATTTTAATTATTTAAAAAAATAAAAGAAAAACACTTATTGTGAGATAACTACAATAGTTAGACATATGGTCTCGCGACATTTTTTGTAGAAAATTATATGCTCTGCAAAGTTGTAGTATATTGTTTTGTTCTATAATGAATAGTTTTCGCAGCAAACGCGATATAAAGATTTTTTCGGGTAATTTTTTTACACCTTGGGTTACATTATTGGACTTTTAGTACGGATTTCTAATTTTTTTGAAAATATAATATAGCCTATAGCCTTCCTCGATAAATGGGCTATCCAATGCTGAAAGAATTTTTCAAATCGGATCAGCGGTTCCTGAGATTAGCGCGTTCAAACAAACAAACAAACAAACTCTTCAGCTTTATAATATTAGTATAGATAAGAGAAAAAACTCAAAATAAAACCCTGTACCAACCCGTCTGATCAGCTTATTACTGTAGGTCAATTTCTCTCCCATTGTAGAGGAGACTTGAGCCCAACAGTGGGACGTATATAAGCTGAAATGATGATGATAAGAAATTGCAAAATCAAGATGGCTGGTGACCCTAAATGTCTTTAACGAGAGATTTAACCAACAAAAAAGTTTTTCTTACTAATGTTATGTTGAATGTTTTAGTCGTCGGAGCACATCTGTGGATGAATGTGTGAAAATAAACACATGTCTCATTGATATAACACATCGTTGTAATGTTGGCATTAGTTTAATTGCATTTGTTTTGAAATATTATTGTTTTCAGAGGTTAAAAACCTGATTGATTGTTATTTGCGTGTGGCGACGGAGTAAATAATTGAACACCGTATTTCTTGCCCGTGGGTATCATAACATACGACTGAGGGATGTAATATGCAGATGTAAGTAATATAAAAGAAGGAAACCTTGAAATAAATCTATACTAATCCGTTTGACCAGTGATAAAGTATTAAAGTGTACTAGAATAATGATGGTTATTATGTTTTGAATATAAAAAAAAATTCGAAAAAGAAAAAAAACCACAATAATTGTTTTCATTGAAATATTGTAGTATATAAACATATCATCATCATAGTTGATATACATCCCACTGCTGGGCTCGAGTCCCCTTCCCAATGGGGTAGAAATTGATTGATGTAGAAATTTGCTAGTGGTAACTTTGGTATGTTTATTAAAATATATAAAAATACTGTCGTTAGGGCTCAGTTTTATGTTTAACAAATCCTTTAGTAATAGTGTGACGATTAGGGTATGATATGCAGATAACATTAATGCAAGAGAAGGAAATGTCGAAATAAAACGCTATACCATCCCGTCTAACAAGCGTGGTAATATAGATCAAGTACCGTCCTATTATAGAGGATACTGGAACTCGGATGTGAGATGTGTGTGTACTGAAATGGTGCTAAGATCTGAGTGACTACTTTGGACTACTTTAGTAGAGGATTTATTACGTATATAACTAACGATAGTTTATATACATTTCGATAAACATATCAAAGTAACTACTAGGAAATTCGTACTAATAAGACGTCGATTTTCTGCGATCTCTGTATACATATATAAGGCTTTAGGTGCCAGGAAATTCTCAATAACTAGTATAAAGTCGGGATTTGTTTCCGGCAGACAGTAACTGAATTGAATTTCTTGGTTGCGCGAATACTTAGAAACAGAAATAAGGAATAATTTTGATTCGTTCGAGTTATGCCGACCATATTTATTTTAGCTAAGCTTGTTGACTGTGAATGCTTTATTTTTGTTATTGTTTCATATTATAGGTAAGGGGTGGTGAAAACTCTCAAAACTTTGAAATTAAAAGGGTATACATATTCGTGCTAGAGTCGTAATTGTTACGAAAATTAAATTACTCAATATTTAGTTGATTCAGCAACGATTTTTTAATTTCTATGATGAATATTATATCCAGGAATCCTGCTGAACATGCGCATAAGTTTGTAAGTCCATGTTTCCAGTAGACCGTTAATGATCCCTAGCTAAAGCCGTGAGTGACTGGACTGGGCAATAGTCCGTCGAGAGAGGTTGACCGCGTGTGGGCGACGCTTTGAGAAGGGCGTCGGGGAGAAACGGTATTCGAGAGGGTATGGCGTACGGGAGGGAATACGGTAGGTTATGGGCCCACGCGCCGCCTTGCTGACGAAACGGGCGCAGTGCGAAAAAAGCACTTTAAATGATTCTATTAAATCATTCACGTTACTTTTTGGGGAAAAGACAATTTTAAAGGAAACCTTGGAAATACGTAATTTATAAATTACTACATGTATTTTATGAATATTGTTGGTCAAGTTTAATATGTTATTATCTTTTTAAAGGTTAAAGGAATACGTAACAACTTTTTCCTTTAAGCGGAAGCATCTTCTGGTTCTCTCTACATATTTCAATTGCGCTTCGTCGAATATGAGAGTTTAATTGTATATATAACACGTTGACCAGATGGGTTATCATACTGCTTAATTTTGACTTTTCCTATTTTAATTCTCTTGATTATCAATCTTTTAGTCTTAGGACGCGAGAAATTAAAAGGTGTTTAAATATTTTTCTTCCAACAAAATAATGAAACCACATTATTCTGTCTACGGACCTTTATTAACTTTAATTTGAACCTGTTGTTGATCCTTTTGCAGGCGTAATGTACAAATGAATTTATAATAAATAGAACCTCATTATATTAATACTAATATGAAAAGATTTCATTCAAATAACTTTACGGTTCTTATATAAACAGGACGCTTTGAAATGAGGCGGCTATCAATACCGCTACGGCTTCAAACAATGAAAAGCCTAGGGGTGGGAATGTGTAAAAATAAATCTTTTTCGTAATAAAGCCTCCATGTTAGGTATTACAGAGGAAACAAAGAACTCCCATGTTTTCAATTTTCGGCTCCGTCGGTGAAAGTATATACATATATGCTGTCAGTAGATAAATTATTACTTTACTTTGCGGGTACTTTTTCATTGTAACGGTATAGTATGTTGACAGAAGATAAATTTTAGTATCTCTATATTAATATGTGAAGCAAAAATTTGTATCACCTTTTTACAAAAATTGCGTAGATGGACAAGTATGAAATTGAACACAGTTGAAGTATATAATGAGGAGAAGTGCATAAAAGTGAAATTTCATATAATAATGGAATAGAAATACATTAATTTTATTAAAAAAGGCATTACGCACACTACCATACAATAGCTACACACACACACACACACACACACTACGCTTATACACTTTTGTTTACGGTTAAAATCTCTGGTCGAACTGAATGTCAAACAATCATAATTATGATGACAATGCCTAATAGATATTTGTACTTATATATTATAGTCCATAAAATATAGCTTGATCTCTGTGACAGATGTCAACGAAACCGACGAAGTAAGTTTGAACGAGCGACATGATTACAATTTTATTTTATATCACATATATTTTCATTCTTTACGTGTCCGTTTTATTGAAACTGAAGTGGAATATATTATAAATATAAAAATATTAATAATAATGCCTAAAATGTACCTCGTAAGTACTGAAATACCTAGTAAACGATTTATAGAAAAATGACGCTCACGCACGTACAAGGTCATACTGGTCTGAAAATAAAAAAGAGATGGGACAGTCGATATACGTAAATCGATAACCGATCTTTATTAAATTTTTCATACAAGAAATAAACCCAATACAGTACCTACATAAAACTTTCAAAATATTTTTTACAATTACAACAGACATTTAATTAATTAAACATTAAAAACTACCTTTTGTTTCAGAGTAAATGATAATAATATGTACGCATTACTATCAATAAACTAAACATATTTATCCATAAAACAGTCCCAATTGATCTAATTGCTATTCCTATTTTGGCAAAACAATATAAATGTTTTAGGAGAAACGCTCCAGTGATGACGATAATAGTGACGTTGACCTTGATTGTACTCCTTTCGAATAATTAAAATACTCGTAAAACAGTTTTCATTTGAAATAAATTCAAAAAGATTTTCTTTTATTATATTTCAATTATAATAGAAAATCACAATTATAAAAATAAAGAGTTTTATCGATAAAAAACTACGGCTTTCATCGTAAGCGTGACAGCACTAGTGACAACTATCACAGAGATCAAGATATATTTTATGGACTATTGTTACAATTGTACATGAATAAAATTAAAAGAAAATTGTGTAGCAAAAAAATTAATTTAAATGAATCATGGCCGAATGCCGACCACTCGGCGACCACTAGTTTTATTAGATACATAAAGATTTATAAAGCAGTATTTTTGAACGATATATCATGACTTTCATCATTCATTCATCATAGGTCATTTACGTTCCACTACTGCGCTCGGGCCTCCTCCGCAAAGGAAGGCAAATTGATTTGCTATTCACTGGTCAGACGGGTTGGTATTGGGTTTTATTTCGAGTTTTTATTCTCTTGCATAAATGTTATAAGTATATTATATGGCTTAGTCGTCTTTTACGACACCCACACTCAGGGTGGTGAATTGTATTCTTACCTTGTTACCACATGGAAAATATCGTAATCTTAATTTTTGCTATTATTAAAAGCGAAGAATTACGATTGCCTTCTTTAATAATTAATCGGTGAGATAATACTGATATGACATTAGTCCTTACTGTCCTCCAACTCATTGTCAAAAAGGCCTGTAGGTATATTACATGATTTATACTATCCTTCCATTCAAACTATTAAACTATCTTATTGCCATTTATAATAGGATGTTAAGACTAACTAGATTAGGCTATCTGACCTCCTAAGTTCAAAGGGATATTAATATTCGAGAACACTACATGAATAATCTTTGAATCAAAGTCACTTTTAAGTACTTACGGACAATGAAGTGAATTGAGAACCCTTTTAGTATAATAGTAATACCATAGGCTATTATCCATACTAATATTATAAATGCGAAAGTAAGGATGTTTGTTTGTTCGTTTGTTTGTAACGCTTTCACGCTTAAACCACCAAACCGATTTCAAAAATTCTTTCACCAATGGAAAGCTTATAGCTTTATATATAGCTTTATCAAGGAGTAACATAGGCTATATTTTATCCCGGTATTCCCACAGGAACGGGAACTTCGCCGCGGGTAAAGCGACTGAAACCGAAGCGAAGCGAGGGCGGGTTGCTAGTATAATATAATTATTAGTTTATATATTTATTTTTAAAACAAACCAACAGCTTACATATAATATTTAACAGCAAAATAATAACAGATAGCCAATTATAGGTTCTTACAGATAGATAACTTATTACAGTAGGAAATTCACCAGGCGACAGTGAGGAGAAACCACCCGCATACTTAAACGAAAAGATTGAAGAAATGAAAAAGAAATACAGAATACTTATACTAAAGAATGCTACCACTGACACCTCCAGATAAACAGAGAAATGCTCACTTAGTCTAGATTTTACAGAAGTAATACTTGTATTAAACAAATCAAAATCGTGAACAGCCGATAGTTCGTTGAGCCTACTGCACACTCTCCACAGATACGAGTTCTGCCGATAATTGGTTGAAATTAATGGTACATGAAGCGGAAGGATTTTCTCAGAGTTTTATGTGGAACTTGCAATGACAGTTTTGATACTAACTCTATTATATTAACTAGCTGTCCCCCGCCCGCTTCGCTGGGCTAAAATAGAATAAAAAAAAAACTATGCTTGAAAATATTTAAATTTTCCAGTTCCTTTTTAGTTTAAATCACAGTTATGATAGGTAAATAATTTTATTATCTTTATATATATATGTCCTGTGTACGCCTGTATCTCACTGAACTTCTAAACGGCTTGACCGATGTTGATGATTTTTTTTTGTGTGTGTTCAAGAGGATTCGAGAATGGTTTTGATTGACAATTGGACCCGGTAGTTGGCGCTGTTGTCGATTTCCAGGAGAATTCCTTTTATTTTTTTTGAACAGAACAATATCTGTTGGGTCAGCTAGTTATAAATTATTATTGACAGTACTCGATTCAATAAATGTCAAACTCATAAATAAACATAACCAATAAAGTTAAGAAGGAAAGGATTAGAGAAGGCAAACTCGAAATAAAACCCTATACCAACCTATCTGACCAGCATTTTAAGTTGCCTCCCGTTGTAGAGGAGGCTCGAGCCCAGCAGTGGGACCTATATGAGACGAAATGGTGAATGATAATAGAATTAAAATGACAATCGCATAGAATTCATTTGGTTGCAATAAAAATTCATTATTCCAAAAAGATATAGGTTCCGAATACTTAATCACCAACATATATACTAAAACCTTCTCCGAAAAATACTGCATCTTACAGTATAAGTATTATTCTGACCGGTTCAGTAGTTTTTGCAGTGTAACAGAACAAAAAACACCGGATCTCTATTTATTAGTATGGATAGATATATGAGTATATGATATATGAGTAAGTATAAGTCAACAGAAAAAGATTCTTGGGCTGAGGTATTACAAAATTGATAGATCCTATCAGTAATTTGGTTTTATCCGTATGAATAATGGAAATACAATTAAATTTTAGGTCAAAATTAATTTTATTTATTATTTCTTAACTGTTAGACCTTGACCACAGACCTTGCATTTATTCAAACTATTATTTACTAAAAGTGTTATTTACATAAACAGAATTAATAATCTACATATCTTTATGTATCAGGTTATGGGGCAACTGTTCGAGTATGTTGTAGTTTAACGGTCATAGATCATAGTTATAATGTACATTACACAAAAAACAATATAAGATAAAAGTTATAGTGATTTTAAAAAAATGTGTCTAAGAGTCTATGCCTTAAATGTGACGTATTATATAGGCATGTACAGACAGAATACATGTAGGCATGTAAAGCTTCGACATTATAAATAGGTATTATTTGCGCGAACGCTTCAATGGTAACGTAGGTATAAAAGCGACTCGTCAACGGTCATTGGCCGATCAGCTTATTTAAAGTGAAGTTTGTCTTACCTATGCGAACGTAATCATTGATTTATTCACTTTCTAATGAACATTTAACAAAGTACGAATATGTTGCAGACAGTATCGGATTAAGGCAGCGCGAGGCCTGTAGCAAATTCTGCCGAGGGCCCCTTGGTTTGCTTCATTCTCAAGTTTAGAATATTAAATATAATAAAACTGTTAAGGCATGCAAGATATTTTACAGGAGCGTAAAATATCTTGCATGCCTTGCATCTAAATTGAAATGTTATTAATTATAGTTAGACAGACGTTGGAAAGCGAGGCCCCCCCAATTCGCGGGGCCCGTAGCATTTGCTGCTCTTGCTACATGGCTAATCCGGCACTGGTTACAGATTACGTATCATTGACTTTATACATTTCAATCAGATTTACACGAAAAAGCGATGACAAAATTGAAAACTTTACATGTCTCTAATTCATTAACGAATCGATATTTTTGTTTCCAATTATTTCATAGGTTACTCCCACCATTGCCTAGCTCCCGTTTGTCCAGTTGCCCCAAAACCTGATACGCCTGTACAAGTACAAATGTCTATTAGACATTGTCGTCATAATTATGATTGTTTGACATTCAGTTCGACCAGAGATTTTAACCCTAAACAAAAGTGTACAAGCATGGTGTGTGTGTGTGTGACATTTATGTCGTCTTACAAAAGCAGGCCAATTAAAGTATCCAGTATCTACTATACATTCGTACAATGAAAAGTTTAAAAAAATATTTACTAGAATATTTTTTAATAAAAATGATTATAAATAATTACAAGTTAAAATAGTAAGGCAACATCATGTAGTGAGCGTGGCGACACAGCTATTGTACCACCGCCCGCGCGAATCATTCATATTACACATTAGAAAAAGTTCGATTGTCAACTCGTAAAATTGTATCATAATCTACCTATGTCCTTTTCAGAAATACCACTACGTATTCAGTAAGTGCGGAGTCCAATTTTTTCCTTAATACTTTCTACGCAATTAGGACCGTCAGAAACAATTATTTAAAATTGTTAGTGAGAGACTTGGTATCTATCTATCTATGGTCATTATTTCAATAAAGTAAATTGGTTCAGATGTATTTAGATAAAATGAAATCAGCTATTTATACTATTTACAAATAATTGCGAACAATGTAACAAGAATATCGTTCTACCGATATTGAAAGAACTGTTCAAATTGCTCACCCTTTTTTTGTCTATGCATAAACGACCATTTGTGCACTATTGGTACGATATTCGAGTATTGATAATGTCTATTAGACATTTCGTAACAACACAAACACAAACACACAACGATGTCGCGAAATAGGTAATTAAGTACGGAAATTGTAAGTTCATGCGCTTGACCTTTCCCTTTCACGCGCCGTTGGATACTTAAACAATTGGCGGCCGTTGGATACTAAAATAATCGGGGATCGCCACGGATACCTGGGTAGTTAGGGATTACGCTTTGTAATAGCTGTCCACGTGGACTTCGTAGCTATGATTGGCTAACGAAATGCCGCATGATTTGTTTGTTTAAAATGTAAACATGATAAACAGGCTGTTACAAAATATTAACTTTAATTTATTTTATTTATTATTTTTTTATGACTACCACTATTAAACATTTAAATATGTTAGTTGGGTCGGATACTTTTATGGTTTTTTTTTTTTGTAAGACGATAAAAAGTCACCGTGTATACTTCAACTGTGCCAAATTTCACGCTTGTCCATCCACGTAATTTTCGTAAAAAAAACGTACTTTCGTAAAAGTTTTTGTTTGACGTATTAATATATAGACGTTGAAAATCTTTATTTTTAGCTCATATACATTAAGTAATGACTGTATAGCTTCAGCAGGGATGAAGAAAAATTGACCGTGTTGACCAGATAAGTTTGAGATAGGCCTATGTTTTGACATTCCTTTTGAGCCATATCTATATGAAATTATTTGAATGTTTGAATGGATTTAGGTCGAATTCTATTTTACTGCTGGATTCAGATAACTATAGTCGTCTTATAAAGTATAAAAAAGCTAATTTTCGACAGCTAAATAGAGTTTAACTTTGTTTTGTGTAGTGACAGAGTAAGAATACAATTCACCACCCCTTCTTTGGCCCGTGGGTGTCGTAAAAGACAACTAAGGGATTAAATATGCTAATAGCATCTGAGCAAGAGAAGGCAAACTTGAAACGAAACCACATAACCATACCAACCTGTCTGACCAGCATGGTATAGTAAGTCAGTTTCCTATAGTGGAGGAGGTCCGGGCCCAAAAAGTGGGGTGTGTATGGGCTAAGATGATGATGATTAGTTAAATTTTATATTTAGAACGACTTCAACATCATCACAAGCCATATTCGACCCACTATTGAGCTCATGCCTCTTCCACTACGAAAGGGAAATTGACCTACTATACCACGCTGGTGAGACGTGTTGGTATAGGTTTTATTTAGAGATTTTCTTCTCTTAGAATAGATGTTATGTGCATATTGTAATCCTTAGTAGTCTTTTACGACATCCATGGACAAGAGAGGGGTGATGAATTGTATTCTTACTGGGTCATCACACGCAGAACTTAAAAAAATATTATGTACTAGCAACCCGCCCTCGCTTCGCTTCGGTTTTAATCGTTGTGCCCGCGTAGTTCCCGTTCCCGTGGGAATACCGGGATAAAATATAGCCTAGATTACTCCCTGATATTATAGCTTTCCATTGGTGAAAGAATTTTTGAAATCAGTCCTGCCGTTTTGAAGATTATCCGGAACAGACAGACAGACAAAAAAAAATATAAAGTGATTTTTAGGCATGTGTATAGTGCAAATAACCGTTTTTTTTTTTTTTTGGGGGATGGGTTGCGGTCGGCGCGCTCCTCGCATCACTCCGTCCGGGGCGATAGAGGGGCATAAGCACGCACACCCGCAATCCACCCCACGTGCACGTCGCCTTCATCGTTGGGCCGACCACCGGAGCAGGGTTACTTGTCATCAGTGGTCGGCCCGACCGAATACCCCTTATTTGGGGTACTTTCCCATCGACCGACGTATCGCCCCGAGGGGGGGCCCTCGGGAAGGACGTCGGTCTTTTCTCACGCGGTCGGCCTCTCGGCGGGTGACGGACTAATCCCGGTCACGTCACCCGCGGCCTCGGCTAGGGGCAAATAACCATGTGAACATGAAAAAAGCTTATTATTTTGACATTACAAACAGACACTTCAATTTTATTTATTGATATAGATAGTAGAGTAGTGTAAGTTATATTTTTAACTAGCAACCCGCCCTCGCTTCACTTCGGTTATAGGTTATAGTCGTTTTACCCGCATAATTCCCGTTCCCGTAGGAATACCGGGATAAAATATAGCCTAGTTTACGCCCTGATATTATAGCTTTCCATTGGTGAAAGAATTTTTGAAATCGGTCTAGGCGTTTTGAAGATTACCCGGAACAAACAGACAGACAAAATTTTTTTAATTGCTATTTTAGGCATAGGTGTCGTGCAAATAACCGTGTGAGCATGAAAAAAGCCTATTATTTTGACATTACAAACAGACACTTCAATTTTATTTATTGGTATAGATAATATAAAATTATTAAAATATCCAGGAAGTAGTTCACAATTAGCCGACTTTAAACATAATGTAAGACATCACTTATCACACGTAATGTAATCGCCGAAGGAAAACTGTTGAAAATTTTAATGCTTGATAGATACTATCGACGCTATCTGCCAACATGCATCGAGCCCGATCGGTGACAGACATCGAGCAACTAGATTCTTGCTCAATGGTGACAGATTACAGTATAGGTTGATGCTTGTTAAATTTATCTTTAAACGAGTATATCTTTAAACGAGCAATTCTTGTAAATATATATATATTCAGGATCTCGGAAACGGCTCCAACGATTTTGTTGAAACTTGACATACTAGAGGATTCGGGTCCAAAAAATCGATCTAGATAGGTTTTATTTATAAAAAAGTTCTTTTGTCGGTGTTTTTAGCTAAATATTACAATGACATAAGATTTTAAAAGAATATGAATTCAAATTTCATTATCAATGTCAAGAGTTACGGTAGCTCAGGTGGGACATTGACCGCCTTAAATTTTAGTTTTGTGGCTTCAAACAGCGTCGGTTCGAATCTCGGTGTTATTATTATTCTCTTTTTGTAATTTTTTATATATTTTTAATTATTTATTTTTTATTTTTATTAATATATATCTAAATAAATTCGATGAAAATATTCCGAGCGAAGCTCGGTCAACCAGATATTTTATACTTAAGACTACGACCCAATCTCGCTTCGTTTTGGGTTAGTAATGTTGAATCAATTATTCAAATGATTAAATATATACTAATAAAGATTGCTATAACAAATATAGCCCACTATAAAAAGAATAGTTCACTACAAAAGGCATTTAAAGATCTGTAACTAAAACTATTTTATCGCGTTGGTATTTGATTTTTGATTGCCCGGCGTTTCGAATACATGCCTACATGGTCATGGGCGGACAGTCCATTTACAATATGTAATTTTCGCGTAAAATCAGAATACAAAGATCTTTTTTTAAATTATTTCTATTATAAAAAGCATTACTCTGATCTAGATTTACACGATAAGAAGACGTAGATAACATATTTAAAGTCCATTTAAATGTTTTATCTATATGAAAAATATTCTGTTCATCGCATCATCGCAGCCCACATAGGTCCCACTGTTGGGCTTGGGCCTCCTCTATAATGGGAGGGAATTCGACCTACTATACCATGCTGGTCAGGCGTGTTGGTATAGGTTTTCATTTGGAGTTTTCCTTCTCTTACACAAATGTTATGTGTATATCCCTTAGTCGTCTTTTACGATATATAAGGGTAAAATAGGGAGTAGTGAATTGTATTCTTACTCCGTCACCACACAGAAATTTCTCATAATATTCTCGTAAGATATCATTATTATCTATTAGCAATAATGTGCCCAGCACAGGTCGATAGAGCGGCTTTAGAGTATTTCTATTTATCTTGAATTAAAAATATTAAGATTTGGCATAATATGACGAACAAAAATTGGAACTCGAATCGAATTGGAATCTTGTACCAATTCGCGATATTATAGGTCATTTTATCTTGACAATTTACTTGTCACCCGCCGAGAGGCCGACCGCGTGAGGAAAGATCGACGTCCTCCCCGAGGGGGGGACGTCGGTCGATGGGAGGGTACCCCACGTAGGGGGTATTCCGTCGGGCCGACCACTGACGACAAGTAAACCTGCTCCGGTGGTCGGCCCAACGACGAAGGCGAGGTGGTTTTCGGGTGGGTTGCGGGAGTTGCGTGCTTAAGCCCCTCTGTCGCCCCGGATGGAGTGGTGCGGAGGCGCGCCGACCGCAGCCCACCCACAAAAAAAAAATCTTGACAATTTACATAACTAATCTTTAATTAATAGATTTTTCGTGTAGTGACGGAGTAAGAATACGAATCACCACCATTTCTATAGCCCGAGGGTGTTGTAACTAAAGCATTAAATATTTATATAACAAGAGGAGAAAATTCAAAATAAAAACCCTGTACCAATCCGTCTGACTAGCATGGTATAGTTTGTAAATTGCCTTCCCTTTGCGGAGGAGGCTAGAGCTCAACAGTAGGACTTGCGTTGCCAACCATACTTTATATTATAAAGTATCTTACTTTATTTTTGGTAATTATACTTTATACTTTTGCATACCAATAAAGTATGTGAAAATACTTTATTTTCCAACTCTTACTGTGATGCGAAAAATAAAACAACACACACACACAATACGATAAAACACGAAATGCTAAATGTCAGATGTGGTGTGAATTAGGCTTTATATGTGCTAAAAGTACACAAAAATGTATTTTTAAGGCAATAAAAACATAAAATTTGTAATATACTTTTTTTTCTTCCATAAACTTAATTTTTTTCCTATCCAAACAATTTCATACGTTTTTTTTTGTCAAAAAAAGTTGCTAAACCTAATTAGGACGTCTATAACCTGTGATGATAAGTATGATGAATCAACAGATTAGTATATTGATAAAAAGTGACGTCAACTGCTATTTGAAAGCGTCCATCCGTAACTAACTTCACTATTATGATGATTGTATAAATTGGCACTTTACATGGTCCATACGTAATTACTTACCAACAATAGTAAGATTGATGCCAACATTCCTAGTGGGAGATAATCTGAAGTCGACCCTGCAGTGGTACATTGCCTCGTCGTCCTCCGTGAGCGCGGAGATGGTAATAGCAGTGGGTTGGGAGTGTATATTCGCTTGCAAGCGGGAACTGGTGTTGAATGATGGATCTGACCATTGTTGGTCAGGGATCTCGAAACTGTTGGATAAATTTAATGGTTAATAATTAAAGGTTTGCGTGTTGTGACGGAGTAAGAATATAATTCACCATCCCATCTTGCCCGTGGGTGACGTAAAAGACGTCAGGGATGTAATATGCCTATAACATCTTTGAAAAAGAAGGAAAACTCGATATAAAATACCAATACGTCTAACAACTTTGGCATATTATGTCAATTTCTCCCTAATGTAGAAGAGACTTGAGTCTAGGCGTAAGAGAGAGATATAAGGGGACACTAATCAAGGCAAATATATTCAAATTTTCATTGTGGTAGGATCTTACTGTTGATAGTCGTCTGTTAACAGTTGCAGACCGGTTAGTCCAGAGTAGTACCACATTCTCGTAGAATACCGACGTCCGATTTCATGCGGTGAGGAAACTTGCCGGAAGCCCAATTTTCTAAGGGTGTCTGCACGATTTTGGTGGTGTCTTTTTCATTGCACGCATTCATACTACTTTCACTTTTTTTAGGATACGCAGCGGCCTAGCAAAGGTCCTTGAGTGGCAATATCATTTACCATTAGTTATGCTGTTTGCTTATTTGTTACCAGCAGCAATAAAAAGAAAAGACAAATTTTTCATCACTCCACCATAACTGGATTAGTATGACAATCGCAAGAGTATCGCAATTGCGAGTCTTTAGCACACTACAACTGTTCTATTTGTTCAGCATTAACGGGTTTATAGGAGCTAAACGCATTTTCTTCAACGTAAGAAATAGTTTCTTTGGTCCAAGAAGTTTAAGCTAATTGGAAGGAGCAAACATAGGTATTCAAAGTTATATCAGTATCAAACTGTCCATTCTTCTGTAATCAAGTTTATAGCGATGGCATAACTGAAGTAAGTACCGCGATGAGTTAGAATCATTTACATCGTTAATATGGGGTATGAACTTATGCCGTTTGATTAGGTCAGAACATCGACTGCCGTAAATGCCCGCGAGGCGATTTAGTGTGACTATTCACACTTTGGTATTTTAAGAGAGAAATTATTTAGTAACATAAACATTTCTATTAGTCAAGAACTTAAAAACAAATAATAATTATATTAGAAGAATGTAAAGAGGGCGCCGTAATTGTATCTCGGTTATCGTAAAATTTCCCTGAGGGCTTTTCCTTGAGATGTTAAGGATGTTAATCTTTTAGTAATTATATAATACTAAGTAGTAATGGCTCTAAATACTAATAGATTTACAGAAACGGCAAACTGAATAAATAAATCTTAGATTTATATACGTTTATAAGAATATAATATTATTTCAGACATTACAATTGTATAAATGTATATTACCCCCTACTAGGTAGACTGACGACATCTTGAAAGTCGCTGAAAACCATTGGATGCAAGTCACACGAGATCGTTTCGAGTGGCATTCTCATGGGGAGACTCATACATGGTTGGATATTATTACTGTGTGGTGACGGCTACTGCTATATTTCTCGTAAAAGACGACGAAAAGTTTTACATTCAAGTCAACAATTATTTTATCAAGGAGGGTTGACGTCAGGCAGATGGCTTTTCATAAAACTATTACAAAAATTGTTACAATATGTACTTTCTATGAAAGAAGAGTACATATTGAGTCGACCTCAATTAATAGGGATAGTTACAAATATAATATTTATATTGAAACTGCTATATTAAAATTTTCCATTTGGTGACGGAGTAACAATACTATTCACTACCCTCTGTCTTGTATGTGGGTGTCTTAAAGACAAATAAGGAATATAATACGCATATAATATTTATGCAAGAGAAAGAAAACTCGAAATAAAACCCTTATACCAAATCGTTTGAACAGCGTGTTAAAGTAGGTTAATTTCACTCCTATCCAGGAGGAGGCTCGAGTCCAATAGTGGAACGTATATCAGCTGAAATTATGATGATTGAAACTGCTGATATAATGCTTTGAAATAAGTATGGTGTAAATATATATGAAATTAGAAATTATGTTAAAAGAAAGCGCCATAGTGTGAATGAAGAAATAGGGACAAATATCTATAAGGCTCTTTAGGCAGCTGGGATATGTAAACAGAATAAGAGAAGAGAGATTGACGAAGCATTGTATACTACAAAGCAAGTATAAGTGGGACGATTGCACGAGGAAGCCCAAGTCATATATTTCTGGATCAAATTGATAGTGTACTGGCGTGAGTGTGTATTAAGAGTACCGTGCCATATTGTGGAGCACGTATCAAAACTTTGGCAAATGTAATTAAAGAGATAGATGTAAGCTAGGATGTCTTGCGCCAATCTTCACGGATTCAGCAAAAATTACGTTTGTCTACCTTTCTAGGTAACAGGCGTGATTGAAAACAGAAATTACACAAAATCGATAGGGTTTAAAATAAGTATTCATCAATAAGTGCCTGTGACTGACAGTAACTGTACTAACAAGATATAATCGTGATATTTAGTCGTGAGTCTCGTAACAAAGCTTGAAGTTTTGGAGAGTGATATGCAAAGTGATGTATAGCAACATCGCTCACCAAAGAATAATTTTCAACTGACATTACTGTTAAATAGTCATGACAAGAGAGAGTACGCCATCATGCCTCGACTGCGATCGCGACTAACACACAGCGCAGCAAGCGCTCGAGGTATGTACAGTTTGGACAGAGCAGCACAAATGAACTTATCGTACATAATTAATTCAGCCGACCTTCGCTAGAACGATGCTCAACAGTGTCACAAAGTGGGACGCGGCCACCAACTTGTGCAAGTCAGTAGTCTCGCGGAAGAAAGCGGCGGAGTGGTCCGGGGAATAGTTTATGATTCGCCGAGAAGCTGACCGCACGAGAGTGACGCCCCGACAGCACTGCTGGTTGCTGCTGGGGCATTGACGGAAGATAATACCCGAATAGGTAATTTGTCGGGCCGATCACGGACGTCAAGGACTCTGCGTCAGTGGTTAGTTCAACGCCTATATGTAGAGAATACGATTGGTTAGAGGACCGCGCTACCCCGAACAGAAGGAACAGCGTGTAAAGCAATCATAGTCGGCCCTAATAAAAGAAAGGATGCATATGATAAAAGGATGGGAAGGATGAAAAACATCACTTGAATAAATGATAAAGACATCGTTGTGAAATAAAGTCCATCTAGCCATCAGTCTATAGCTGTTCACTGATGGACATAGGCCTCCGTACAAGAATGCCACACGGTACGGTTCTATGCCACTTGTAAAATAAAGTAGAATAAAGTAAATTGGTAGCAGATCATTGATTAAGGGCACTAGCGCTGCCTTTATATATTTTTATTGAAATGAGGGAAAGTTTATCCACTAATCGAGAGGTACTCTTTCCTACGTTTTTCGTATCATTTATACACGTAGTACGCATATTATTATTAAAACCAATTCAGTAAATAAAACATGAAAGCGTAAAAGATAAACTTAATTTCTTATCCTTATTACTAAGATAGAGAAAAAGATAATTTTTGATTTGGAATTGCTTTAGTGACACTCGGTAAGGAAATAGGAAGAGGAGTGTTTCAGATCCTATTATTTAGGAGTACTTACGCTACTATGATGCCATCTATGAAGTCATATTAAAAGATATAAGCTTTTATTTATTTTCTTAATGTAAATACGAAAGACGTAGAGCGATGTAATGTAAAAACAGATAATAATTATTGTTTATTCAGGTTTCTGTTTAATGTTATTTCTTGTTCTAGTCTCTAGTGTCTGAGGAGGTGTTGGATGTTTATATTATCATCGAACATCTGTAGATGTTAGTGGGTTGTAAGTTTACAACAATTATTTTTGGTTATATGTATATTCGAGTTGACGTCAAGATAGCAGAATTAATTCTATTTGCGAATGATATATTTTTATTCTGTTATATATTATCATTTCTTCTCCTTCCTTTTGTGTGCATTCTAAAAGACTAAGGAAAGTGATATGCTGTGAACATCACTTCAAGAGAAGGAAAATTTCGACCACTGAAGTCAAGGAACTCTGCACCGGTGGTCGGCCCAACGACGAAGGCGATGTGCTATATGGGTGGGTTACGAGTGTGCGTGCTTACGCCCCGGACGGAGTGGAGCGAGGAATGCCCCTACCGTAAATCACCTACCCCCCCAAAAAAAGAGAAGGAATATTTGCAATAATATCCTATACCAATCTCTTCAAATCTTTTTCGAGTACCATCCCTTTCGATGCCAGGGCATCGCCCTTACACGGTTGGCATCCCTGCGAGTGGCGGATTAATCCACGGTCCGTCTACTACTATAGTATTATTTGAAGATCCTAAAGGGTTTTCATACAATAAAAAAAGTAATAGTTTAAAGTACCTTACCTATATATTGATAAATTGTTCTTGTACCATACTAGTACTGTGAATTCATCGTCGGAGGAATCAGGGGTTGAATCGCAAAGCAACGTGACGCTACCCCCTTCCAAAGCTTGAACGTTGGATACGGGACCTATAAAAATATTTTTCTTTATTTATTCGCATTTTTGTCCCAAAACGATGTAAGTAGAAGTGTTTAACAACATACCAATAACTCTACATAGGTTTTAATGCTACTTTAAATGTAGCGTTCTAACTTTCGAGATTTAAGTGTGAGATTATAGAAGAAAAAAAAAGAAATAAAACATGTGAATGAACGGTTTAATTTATGTGGATATATTTATGTAGTCATCTCAATATTTTTTTTAAAGATGTCGCCCTGCTCTTTGTAAATAATCCTTGTATTGCGGGGGCGTTTACAAACACATAAATAACGGACACAAACTGCATCCAGATTCAGAACAACAATTTGTGAATCGCTCAATGTTGACTTGCGTGGGATTCAAACTCCCGACACTGGCACGGCAGTATGTTAACCACTGTGCCATCTGTGCAGTCGTCAATATGTATAAGATGTACATATATTTGAGAAATAAAGAGGAATTTCTCCGTTTGGTGGCGAGACCAGAATACAAAGTATCGCCGCATATTAATTTCCCGCGGAAATTGTAAAAAAGAGGTTGTTAAGCAATGGCGTTCTCTTCATATTAACTGCGGTGACCAATCAGCAGGGCAAGCGTGCCATTTTTGGCATACTTCTTAGTTCTTAGATATCGTAGGCCAATGAATGGAAGTCTCGAAGAAAATATGTATTTGTGGTAATAAGTAAAAATAAAACATACTAAATACCTAAATTATTACGTAGATAAGTCTCACCATCAACGCCGGGTATAAAAGCATAGCCACTGGTACAGATCAGAAGGAATAGGTATATAAGCGCCGTAGAGAGGCGCATTCTACGTCCCATCCATGCTCCTACGCTGCTCTCTCATTTGTTGAAGGAGCCGCTAGCTCCGCGCATCAACCAACGCTTGCATGACTTACTAGCTGTGTGACCGCATGTTGGTAACTGAAAAGAAAATATCGTAATGAAGAAAGATTTAAATTACGATTCTTTATATGAAGAATATAAATAAAATAATAATAACATAAGTAAGTACTACTTGTATTACCCACGAATGTTGTAGAATATGGGATGTAGTAATATAATACGCTATTACTGCAAGAAGAGAGATGAACACTCGAAACAAAACTCTTTGCAATCTCGTTCAGCCGAGTGGTATTTTCGCTGTCGTTGTGGAAGAAGCCTGTGCCGTAGAGTGGTGAAAACCTAAATGGGCAGAAGTGTTATAAATACATATGTTGTCATCAGAAGTGTTTTATTCTTTTGCATAGTAAGTATTATATCTTATAGAGAGTAGGTTACCCTTTGGGGGCTTATGTCGTTGGTACATGTGCTCTAGAGTAGTTGGCACACAGTGGATGTTGTTAGGATAATAATGGTTAACTGTTTCAATTTGATTTGACTGCACAGATAGCGTAGTGGTTAAGATAGCGACCTACAGCGCCAGTGTCGGGGGTTCGAATCCCACGCGGGACAACACTTTGTGCGATCCATAAATTGTTCTGAGTCTGGATGTAATTTGTGTCCGTTAATTTATATGTAAAGTCCCCCGCAATACAAGGATTATTTCCTTAGTGCAGGGTGTTGTCTTTTTTTTTATTTTATTTTAGTTTATTGGGACAAAAAAAACAGTTACACATTTATTATCAATATCTATATCAATTCTAAAAACTAAGTAAACGTGAAACCCACACCAATGTCCGCAAAATAATACATATTTATTAGAAACTAAACTTAGATGTACTAAGAATATGATGCATAAGAAATACATTAATGAACTACTTTAGAGCTAAGAAAGCCTTTTTTTTGAACATTTCATGTGAAAGCGAGAATATGTCCAAGTCGTTATAGTGCGTGTTATACGTTTCTACGAGGCGGCGCAGAGGCGCACGTACACCGGCATGAGTTCTACACCTAGCTGTGTGCTTATTAGTTAAATCTGTACAATCAAACTTATTATTACATAGACCATGGAGCATCATAACCATTAGGAGGCTGCGTCTACACAGGCTCTGAAGCTGGTACCGTTTCAATAACTGAGTATATGGTAATTTAGTCTTGTTGCATCTGTAGTGTATTGATCGTAAAATTTTTTTTGTACCATTTCAATTCTTTTAAAATATTTGTAAAAAATGGGACTCCAAATCGGGTCTGCAAATTCCAATTGCGAACGTTTTATAAAGAAGAAGGTGAGTGGAGAGTCTTTTAAAGTCATTCGAGGAGCGCATTATGAATCCATACATACGATATGCTTTGCTAATAATTTTATTTATATGAATGTCTTAAATAAATAAATAAAAAATAAAATCATAAAGCGGCCCTATAACATTTGTACATAATTTAAAAATGTAAGTTGAGAATTAAAACAATATATGCTGCATTGCATAATCTCTATGCAAGAAAAACTGTATTCAACTTTAACTATTTTACACATTTTATAATAACTTTGTTGACTGCAGAGTTTGTGAAATAACTGCGCTAACTACAAGGCCTTTGTAAAGTATAAATTCAGTGGATAGTTTTGACAGCAGAAGTTGAATGTCGTAGTGCTGAGAACAATTTATGAATGATAAAAAATAAAAAAAATTGTAAGTACAGAATGGTTTATAACAGAGTTATTTATAAGCTAAGAGTTACAACTATACTTATGTAATACAATGATTGATTGAAGTTCTGATACCCTTGATAGGTTAGGTAATAACCTGTAGTAAGGGATAATAGTCCTCTTCTCTTGTAGCAAATGTAGGTGTTATTCTATTAGTTGTTTTGAATAAGGTGTAAATATTTTGTGGTTTTTTAAATGTGTGGATAGTTGTAAATTAAAAAGTAATGATAAACAATGTGTTTACAATGTGGATTACTATGTTTCTCAATCAAGTGTGTAAGTAGGTATATCTATATTTAAAATGAACGAGTGTGTAATATAAATAAGTTTACAAGTTATACGCTTCATACGGCACAAACGAATTATTAATAATAGTAGTTCTATCAGATTTAGTTTTGCTAAAGTGAAATAAAATAGGTATTTTAATAAGACTAAAATACACGCTTTTTAGATAACCGAACTAAAAAGTGTAGAAAATAGAGAGAACGACTTCTTTCGATGCACGCGATAATCTGGGATACGGATATAATAAATCGCTAATCTTGTAAAGGTAATGCAACAAACTACACTATTTAAATTGTTGTATTGTTATCGATCTTTGATAAGTGTGCGTTTTCAAATTAATTTGACGTTCCTAAAGGGGTGAATATCATGTACTATGATACTGTTACATACAAACCAAATAGATATAAGCGTCTTAAAAAAATAGATCATTTGGATGGATACCAGATACCATTAAAATGCAATATCTGACCTGCGGATCTATCATTAATTTGTAGCACTAATTATAGCTTAGAATAATAACGTATAGAAGGATAGTGTCGGTACTTTAGCGATCAAAAACGTGAAGCCAAAAATACTACATTACATACACACACACACCCACACGCACACCACTGAACAATAGCGTTACCTTACGTACGCAGTGACCTTCTACAATACGGAACGGTCCGGCATAGGCAGCCATCTGACTACAATTTGCTTCATTTTTGTGCGTGGAGTTACCTTCTATGAGTTATTATACTAAGAATTATAAATACAACGTGTCCCACCTTGGTTGATATCGTAAAAAGCCATTATAGTAAATAATAACATATAATTACGATGAGAAGGAAAGAAAAATACATCGTTTAAAGGACATGTCATAGCGCTTGCGAAACGCAGCAGCAGGTAATTCATTCCAAATCCTACACATACGTAGGAGAATACAGAGAAGATATACAGTTGTAGACCATATCGTTTTGAGGTGGAATGGGTGAACCCTGCTATGGTGTCGAGTAATACAATGGCATTTTCTTGCACAAATTATTGTTATGTATTAGTTTAGATTCTGTTCGTTAATTTTAGACGAGTAAAATCGTTTCCCGTGTGGTGACGGAGTAAGAATATTCCCGTGTGGTGATGGAGTAAGAATACAATTCACCACCTCCTCTCTTGCCCGTGAATATCGTAAAAGATGTCTAACAGATTAATATGCAGATAACATCGATGCAAGAGAAGGAAAACTCGAAATGAAACCCTATGCCAACACGTCTGATCGGCGTGGTATAGTAGATCAGATTCCCTGCCATAACGGAGGAAGCCCTCGCCCAACAGTGGGAGGTATATGGGCTGAGATGATAATGATGATGGAAGTCGTTTGTTACACAAGGATTTATACCGAGCAAGATTTTTGTCATAAAAACAAGTTGTAGTAGATATTATGACCAAGTTTTGAAACTTAACCAACTCTTTGATGAAGTTAAGTTTGTGCTAGTAACGGTCTCGTTGAATTAAGGTTCCTTCTTAAGTCTTTTATATAAATAAAAGGTATTGTTCACACGAGACTTGAAGTTCAACAACGCTGTATCAAGTATTCAAGTCTCGAATTTAATCTGTCACTTTAAGCTATTATAAAAGGCAAATGATCTCAGTTCAAAACTTTTCACTTTGGATTATTACTAGTCAAAATACGCCTTATCATAACATACATAATGATATCATATGTATGTTGTATATATGTATCAGGTTATAGGGCAATTGGTCAAACGGGAGTTAGGCAATGGTAGTAGGTACCCATAAAAAATTTTGAAATATAAATATCGATTCGTTAATGAATTAGAGACATGTAAAGTTTTCAATTTTGTCATCGCTTTTTCGTGTGCACCTGATTGAAATGTATAAAGTTAGTGATATTTAATCAGCAAGATATTTGTATTTTGTTAAATGTTCATAAAGCCGGTTTCAAACTACGCTATAATATACGAGTAATAGCATATTAGTATATAGCTCTAGCACAACAATATCGCGCACTATACATTGTTAAGGACACGTTCACACTGTACTGTACTATATTTTATGTATGGTGCGCGATATTGTTGTGTTATGAGCTATATACTATTATATTATAGCGTAGTCTGAAACCCGCTTTAGAAATTGATTAAATCAATGATTACGTTCACATAAGCAAGGCAAACTTCGCCTTAATATCAGCTAATCGGCCGATGACCGTTGATACTTACTTTACCATCGACGTGTTTGCGCGATTCATACTTATTTATACTGTCGACGTGTTATATGCCTACATGTATCCCGTCTGTATATCAGTGTTGGATTAAGGCAGCGCGGGGCCTGTAGCAAATTCTGACGAAAGGCCCTTGGTTTGCTTCAGGTTCTTAAGTTTATCCTCCCCAAGGGGGAGGACGTCGGGTATTCTTCAGGGGATATTCCGTCAGACCAACCACTGACGACAAGTCACCCTGCTCCGGTGGTCGGTCCAACGACGAAGGCGACGTATCACTTTGTGCTTACGTCCCTCTGTCGCCCCGGACGGAGCGGAGCGAGGAGTGCGCCGACCGTAGCCCACCCCAAAAAAAAAAACGGTTCTCAAGTTTAGGGTATTAAATTGAATTGAAAACTGTTAAAGCATGCAAGATATTTTACGCTTCTATCTAGATTGATATTTTTTTAATTACAGTCAGACAGGCGTTGGAGCGCGGGGCCCGTAGCATTTGCTACTCTTGCTATGTGGCTAATCCGGCACTGCTGTATATGCGTACTTAATATGTAACACGAAAGGCAAACATTCAGCATCCCGTATGGTCTAGTGGCTAGGATACCTGGCTTTCACCCAGGAGGCTCGGGTTCGATTCCCGGTACGGGAAATGTATTTTTACGGGTTGAGAGCCCTCAGTGCTCACCCACCAGTCCAGGTAAAGTTGTCACAGCCATCTGAGGCTAACAACTAAGTCACACACAAAAAAAAACAAAAAAAAAGGCAAACATTTTTGAAATCACTGTAACCATTATGTTTTATTGTTTTTTGTGTAATATACATTCTTATTACGATCTAAGACTGTTAAATTACAACATACTCGTACAGTTGTGATATGAGATCTGAGATCCTGAGATCAATTTTAAATAAAACTACTTTACGGATTTTATCGCGTTTGTATTTGATTTTTGATTACCCGACGTTTCGAACACTTTACAGCGTTCATGGTCACGGGTGGACTAAGATGTCTCACGTCCAACAAGTCATCGTTACTGCAGAAAATTTATAATTATCTACCCGATACAGAAATTAGTTATTAAATATTGACCCACATTTTGATACAAAATTTATTGCCAGTAAGAAGAAAATGCTTCTATATGAAAAAATTATATTGTTTATGGTTAGTAATTATTAAACATTAAAATTAATAGTAATTATATTTAAAAACTAACTAATAATCTAGTATACTATACTGAGTATACTATATCTAGTATACTATACTGAGATCCAATCTATAATCCATAACCTGTTATGTATACAAATAAATAAAATTTAAGTGTCTATTTATAATGTCAAAATAATATAATGATATCTGATGTTTACGCGAGCACTACACATTGTAAATAAAACTACTTTTACGGATTATATCGCGTTTGTATTTGATTTATGATTACGGGTTGAGAGCCCTCAGTGCTCACCCACCAGTCCAGGTAAAGTTGTCACAGCCATCTGAGGCTAACAACTAAGTCACACACAAAAAAAAACAAAAAAAAAGGCAAACATTTTTGAAATCACTGTAACCATTATGTTTTATTGTTTTTTGTGTAATATACATTCTTATTACGATCTAAGACTGTTAAATTGAACTGACGGGGCAATCATAAATCAAATACAAACGCGATATAATCCGTAAAAGTAGTTTTATTCAAAATAATATGTTTTATTCATGGTTACATGGTTATTTTCACGGTATCCATGCCTAAAAACCACTTTAAAACTTTTTGTTTGTCTGTTTGTCTATCTGTCTGTGTGTTTGTTGCCGGTTATCTTTTTACCGATTTTAATAACATTTTACTACCAAGTACCTTTCTATATAAGGAGTAACTTAGGCTTTTTTCCACGCCGGGCTGACTACGGACGTCAAGGAACTCGGTACCGGTAGTCAGCCCAATGGCAAAGGGCAGAGAATACGGTGGGTTATGCGCTCCGTTCTTTCTTCACCTTGGACGGAACGGACGGCGTGTGTGATGAATATAGCCCACCCGAAAAAAGGCTATTTTTCCTCTCCAGACACCCCTATAAAATTTTAACCAGTCGGGGAATCGAAACCGAGGCCTCATGGACTACGGTCCCGTACTGTAATATAAATGTGGGGGCCAGACCATTGATATCGAAGTGAAGCGAGGGCGGGTTGTTCGTAAAATATAAAAGACATGATATTGTTAAGACACAATAGACTTGAAACTTTTTTATTACAAGGTAATATTTATTGTTCATCACTTTGAATTAGCAATGATTGTGTTTATCGTTCATCATCATTTCAGCTCATATACGTCCCACTATTGGGCTCGAGTCTCCCACTTAATAGGAGGAGATTACCTATTACAAAACGCCAGTCAGGCAGCTCGGTGTAAGGTTTTTATTTCGAGTTTTTATTTTAAGGTTTTTATTTCAGGAGTGGTAGGACCACACTGTCGACAGTTATCTGTCTACAGCCGCGGGCGGGTCCGTCCGGGGTAGTACCACACTCTCGCAAAAAATCGACATTTGAGTAGTGGCAATTTGTTACTGCGCTTCGTTTGGTGAGCGAGAGAGCCGGAAGCCCAACTTTCTGAGGGTGTTTGCGTGTGGAGGGTTTTGGTGGTGCCCTTGGTATCACTGAGCCTCAATGCACGCATTCACACTCTCTTCACTTTCTTCGCGGTAGGCAGCGGCCTTGTAAAGGTCCATGAGCGGCAGCAACACTTACCATCAGGTGTATTGTTTGCTCATTTGCCACAGTTTGCAATAAAAAAAGTTTGTCTTTTTTGCATAGATGTTATGCATCTTACATTCATTAATTGTCTTTTACGACACCCGCGGGCAAGTTAAGGGTAGTGAATTGTATTCTTACTCCATCATCAGACGGAAACTTTATCATTCATTTACATACATAAGTAAAATTGAAAATTTAACCGCCGAAACAAACTAAAATAAAAAAAAAATATTACGTTCTCTTCAACAGAAATGATCAATTAATTGTCATTTAACGATTATAGTAGCACTTAATCGAGTAATCATACGGCATCAGATCATTTTGGAAAAGAGCTGATACTCTTACACTGCTGGAACTATGTTAACCAATTATAGCTAAAAACCACGGCAAGGCAACTGGTTTTCAATTAAAAAAACTGCATCGAAATCGGTTTATCCGTTTGAGAGCTACGATGCCACTGACAGACACATACACATACAGACGGACATAAATCAACGTTAAACTTATAACACCCCTCTTTTTGCGTCGGGGGTTAAAAATTAAAGTGAAAAGAGCCTATATTCCTTCTCCGATATTCGAAAGCAAGCGAGACAGCATCAAATATAACTGTTGCAGTGTTTTCGCGCATTACTTACTGTCGCACACAAAGGTTGCGGATCAGAAATTCAAGGACCACCCATAAAATTTTCTCCTCCAAAATATAAAAATATATCTTGAGCCTCCTTCATAATTGACCTACCTATACCACGTAAGACGTGTTGGTTTTTTTTTTTTGGGTGGGCTATGGTAAGCCCACGCGCGATCCATTCAGTCCGGGGCGATGAAAGAACGGCGCGCGGACCCATAACCCACCCATATCCACGTCACCTCGTTGTTGGGCCGACCACCGGAGCAGGGTGACTTGTCATCAGTGGTCGGCCCGACGGAATACCCTTTCGGAATACACTTTCGGAATACCCTTTCGGAATACCCTTTCACCTCTCGACGTCTTGGGACGTCGGTCGCCGTCGCGCGGTCAGCCTCTCTGCGGGTGAACGGACTAAATTCCCCGTTCCGATCACTGGTGGCCTCGGCTAGGGCGGCATTAGGCGCAGATAATACTTGTTGGTATAGGGTTTTATTTCGACTTTTCCTTCTGTTGCATACAGCATGTAGGCATCTGCATATTTTATTACCTTAGTTGTCTTTTATGGCACCCACGCTAGAAAGGGGGTGGTGTAGGAGGGGGTGTGAATTGTATTCATACTCCACACAGCTATAATACATATTTTAAATTCATCACCATATGAATATTCCATCCATTTGCCTATGGACGTCCACTGTTGTACATACAATTTCTCAAATAGGCCAACTGTGTTATAGTGCCCAGTAGGCCACTCCGTTTACGCAACGAAATTGGTGTTGTAACATTATAGGACAATTCTGCTGCCCATTCTCCTGGTGATCACTCAGCCGGCTTTTATGATACCTATAGGGAAGTAAGGGAGAATATATTAATACTCATCACCATATTAGAACTAAATATTACTACTATAAATCCATACTAATATTATAAATGCGAAAGTAAGGATGTTTGTTTGTTTGTAACGCTTTCACGCTTAAACCACCGAACCGATTTCAAAAATTCTTTCACCAATGGAAAGCTATAATATCAGGGAGTAACATAGACTATATTTTATCCCGGTGTTCCCACAGGAACGGGAACTACGCCGCGGGTAAAGCGACTGAAACCGAAGCGAAGCGAGGGCGGGTTGCTAGTAAATAATACCTGGTTGACCGAGCTTCGCTCGGAATATTTTTGTTGTATTTTTGTCGAATTTATTTAGATATATATTAATAAAAAAAAAAAATAAATAAATAATGAAAAGAATATAAAAAATTACAAAAAGAGAATAATAATAACACCGAGATTCGATCCGACGCTGTTTGAATATATATATATATAGGAAGAAGAATTGCTCGTTTAAAGATATGACAAAAGAAAAGCTTCTAAAACAAAGTAAGAACACAACTTTTATTATTTTAAAATTATTATACAGTAGGATTATACAGAGTAGTAAATTTTACTTAAATAAGTTAGCTCTACAAATTCGCAAAGGATTAAGTGTTAAGTGAATTAGTACAGAAATTGATTGCCATGAAATGAATAAAGACACGACTCGGAGAAATTAATTGTAAGAAACTTTTATTTTAAAGCTTCCAGCTCGTTTAGGTGTTATTAAAATGAGTTACGACTTCATTTGTGTTAAATGCAATTAAAAAATAAATAAGATATAATTTGATTTGTAAACGAGTTAACCTTTAAATTTTATTATTTAAAAGTGCTTTAAATATTTTATAATCTGTGGAATATCAATCGCCTAACGGTAATGGGGCCTCAGGTTTTCTAATCAAATATTATGGGATTTAATCAAGTACCTCACCGGGTTTTTTGGCGGGAATCTGGAAGTATCAGGTGTTCTTATATTATATTCAAAGAGCAGCGCCCTGTGGTTTCACCCGCAGTTGCTCTTCCCGTGGGAATATCGGGATAATTTATAGCCTATGTGTTATTCTGATATGTAAACTATATTATTGTGAAGTTTCATCAAAATACATTCAGAAGTTTTTGCGTGAAAGAGCAACAAACATCTTCACATACTCACAAACTTTCGCGCTTATAATATTAGTAGGATATCTTAGTGTTTTAACGTGTTATATTAAATAATCTTGATGGCGTTTTATGTAATATATAGCGGCAGAAATGCTGAGATGTAGTGAATATGATATAAAACTGCTATACATAACCTTTTTGTTGCCACCGAAATTCTCAGAAGATACCCTTAACAGTGTTGAAGGCGACACTTTGACTTACTGACGGACCATTACTGACATGAAGAAACTGATAATTTGAAAAGAAAATTATAACTCGACACTGGCAAAAATGGCTCGTATTAGTAGCCGATTGCTAAGACAAAAGAAGAAGAAGTACCTCACCAGAAGATAAATTTGAAAGCAAGAAGGATTATGGCAAAGAATTCAGGGTAAGGTTTAGTAATGATGCCATGAAGTGCAAGACACGGTTATGTTAACCCTCTGGGAGTGAGATGGCCAAAGTCAAAGTGATGGGCAAAATGACCATGATCCGACGATGTTGGGAGGAACTAGAATACTCTGTAGCAGGTTGGAGGACAGTGAAGTGGTTGTACATATTTATCAGTGAATGATAAAGCGGTATAGGACTTTAACGTATTAAACTTACTGATTATAGATGCTTCTCCAAGTAAACATTTAATTTAATTCGAGGATTTGATTTTCTGCTGGGCTTGTGCTTCCTCCACAATTGAAGGGAAATTGACTTACTATAACCACGCTAGCCAGATGGGTTGTTATAGGGTTTTATTTCGAGTTTTCCATATTTTATATAGATGTTATCTGCGTATTGTAAGTTCCCAGTCGTCACAGCTACGAAAGGGTTGGTGAATTGTATTCTTACCCATCACCAAATGGAAGAAACATTTAGCCTATCCTATGGTCTGGACCAGTGGTGGGCATTAATGGTGGTTAATGACGGGCCACAAAGTTTAAGGAATTCTAGAGGAGGACCAGAATTATAGAAAAATGCATTTTGTATTAAAGCTTTTTAATAAACAAAATACCTTTTACGCCTTGTTAGGCGTGTGAGACATATGGAATTATTTTTGAATTTCCATAATAATTTCGATAGTGAAAGCTTTTTAATTATAAACGTCAGATTTTGTTTTTCGCGCCAATATGCTGACTAGAATATTTAGCATGGATGGACTCTCGGCGGGCCAGATTAAATAGTTTCGCCGGCCGGAGTTGACCCGTGGGCCGTACTTTGCCCATCACTGGTCTGGACAACTCCCGCCCAATCCGCCTGGGGCAACGGATGGACGGCGTGCGAGTCCATAACCTACCGTATTCCTTCCCCAACATCATTGGGCGGACCACTGGTGCCGATTCTTTGACTTCCGTGGCCGGTCCGGCATTTAATCTAATCCTAGATCTTTATACTATGTAGAAAAAGTTATTTTGTGTGGAAGATATCAATTCTACAAACGTCTAGTGAATAGACATCATAATGAACGTGGATGAACAGGAATTACTAAAACAAGACCAGTTATAAACTTTCATGTTTTAAGCTAATATTAAACACGTTTATCTAGGCAACATTTACTTTTCTTCAAAGGAATAAGATTAAAATAAGCGAGAAACCTCCATGAAATGTCGGCATTTCATGCAAATTGAGCTATATTCTCTAAATATCTACCAATATGAAAAGATAACATTGTCTGTTAGGCTGTTCTTCTTTTATCTAAAAAGTTAGTGTTTTAGGTTTTAGTACGGCAACCGAATATTATTTATTTCTATTAGCAGCTTTGCTCGCAAAGTAGAAACGAAAGTCGTAGCTGAAGTCTTCTTTAGCTTGTAAATCATCTACAAGTCTTTCATAAGCTTATTAATATATAATACCGAGAGGTAGTTATGGTTTCTTTTTATGTTTTCACGAATGTTATATGTGTAAAATAAAACTATTTTTACGAATTTCACACCAATTATTACTAATTTTTAGGTAATGAACGCTGAAAAATGCTCGACACGTCACGAGAAATTAAAAATGTAATATAAACAAGGTACAATCCGCCAAAATAGTTTTTTTTTTACTTTAAATATCTTGTTCTTTCACGTAATTTGATTTGAAATAGTATATTTCGATTTAGATAATAGTATATAATATTTGCATACTTTTAAAATATCATGACAGTGTCGATACTCTGAGATCCTATAAACGTCACCCGATCACAAGTTAACTATTAGAGCAGCTATCACTCTCTTCAACCATTATTGAGGGACTGTTCCACGCAGCTGCCGCAAGCAGATCCTTCGGTGAACCTAAAAAACACCTAGTAACACAACACTGGTTATAAAGGTTGGCAAGTTTACCTTTTTAAACCCCGATGAAAAAAAAGGGGTGTTATAAGTTTGACGTCGATGTAAGTCTGTCTGTCTGTGGCATCGTCATTCTCAAACGAATGGACCGATTTCAATACAGTTATTATTAGAAAGCGAGTTTCCATGCGGCGGTTCTTAGTTATGTTTGGTTAATATCGGTCCAGCAGTGTAAGAGTATCAGCTCTTTTCCAAAAATGATGCAATATCGTATGATTACTCGATTAAGTGTTTCACGCGTGCCAGTATAATCGTTAAATGACAATTAATTGGGGGGCGCGGCCGGAGCACCTCCTCGTGGTGCTCCCTGGTAACGTCCATTTGGACGTCAGGCGTCCATTTGGACGGCCAAGATTCCGGCAGGGGGGGTCTCCGCGTGCGGCTCTGGTGGCAGAGCGCACGGCGGATCTGACCCGGGGCCAATGGGGCGGATGTGCCTCATGGCACTCCGTCGCCAGGGACGGTTGCGTCACGGCCCGGGGCGTGACGGGTCGGTCGCTCGCGAGCGGCCAGACCCGGAAGGCCCAAACCGTAATCCTGAGCAGGGGGGTCAGGACCGGGGGTCTTCGGACCGCGGGGAAGAAAACCCCTATAAAAAATCACCCCAATCTTAAGTTTGGCCACTCGGCGAGGAGATGTATGACTGGTGGGTTAAGAAGCGCGCGAGCGTCCAGTCGTTAGAGTGGTAGTCAAGGCAAGACTTAAAAACGTCCAACAAGATATGGCAGAAGTCAATACACGTGTAACTTCACCAGAGGGTCCCGGCCAGGCCGGGGAATCCCTTGCTGTGCCGGTGCTTGCGCGCGACGTCCATTTGGAGTCGCGCCCAAGTCCCGGCACAGTCAGTCCCCAATCGTATGGGTGGGGGACAACTACTGCCTCAGAAGCCGAGAGCCCGGCTCAACATCAAGTGGCTCAGGGGGGGAGGGGAAACGAGGAGGAGGCGCAGGTGCGGAAGAAGACCCGGAGGACGAAGCCGAGGCGTTCCGCCGCTGCACGAGCCCGCATTAGCGCCACTGCATCCAAGGCGTGGCGGGCGCGGATGAAGGCTGAAGCCATTGCCGCACGCGACGAGGGCGGCAGCATTGCTGCTGCAGGGCCGTCGCGGGACGGGGGTGGCGTTGCTACCCAGCCGTCGGAAGAGGAGAGGATGGAGACCACTGCAGGGCCGCCGCGTGAGGACAGCGGCAGCAGCAGCGGGTCCGAGCACGAGGGCGGCATTGCCGCAGAGCCGTGCATAAGGGTTGCAGGCGAAAGCTCTGAGCTGCCGAGCGATGAGGGCGGCACTGCCGCAGAGCCGTCGCAGGATGAGGGCGGCAGTGCCGCAGGGCCATCCGAGGCATCGGAGATGGAGCTGACGGACGTGGGCGGAAGTGCCGCAGAGCCGTCCGCCGGGGAGAGCAGCACCCCTTGGGTGCAAGTCGGCCGGAGTAGGGACGAGGGCGGTGGATGCGCCGCAGATAGGCAGATGTTAGGCGCGCCGTCGGTAGGGGGTTCAGTTAGGCCGTCTTCGTCGCCGTCGTCGCCGTCGTCGTCGCCGAAGAAGAGGACGGAGAGAGCTGCAAAGGCGCCAGCTCCAGCCCCAAGTGCAAGGAAGAGGGAGGAGGCCCTCCCCCCGAGACCCTGGAAGCGCCCCCTGCAAGAGGGTGGCCGCTCCAACACCGACTCGGAGGGGAGTTCCATCATCATGCCTCCTCCCAAGGTCCCGACCATGCGCCGGGGGCGCAGAGGCCGAGGATCGGTGGTGGCGGCGTGGCCTGGGACACCGGGTCCGGCCGGCCACGGTGGCGAGGTGGCGGCCCTCCAGGCCGCGAACGCCCGCCTTAGTGAGGAGGTCTCCGGCTTGCGGGAACGCAACCGCAAGCTGGAGACGGAGCTATCGGCGGTGCGACGGGAGAACCGCGGGTTGGCCAAGGAGATGGCCGACCTGCGGGCCCAGTTCGCGCGCCTGGCGCCGGCCGCGCCGCCTGTGCCAGCCTCGCCACCGAAACGGGCTGCGCCGGGGAGGGCGGGCCCGTCGTCTGCGCCCGTGGCGCCGGCTGCGCCCGTCGCGGCTGCTGCGCCAGCTGCGCCCGTCGCGGCTTCGGCGCTTCCTCCCCTCGTCGTGGTCCCTCCGCCGGCTCGTGGCCGCGGGAGACCTCGGAGGGGGGAGGAGCCGCCGCCCGACGAGGTGCACGGCGTGTCGGAGTCGGCGGTACGCGTGATCCTAGCCCGAGTAGGGGTGATGGTGGATGCGCGTATCGCCGCCGTAGCGGCCAGGCTCCCGCCTGAGCCGCCCCTCCGACCGCCGCTCGCCGCGGACAAGGCGAGGCGGCCGCAAGCGTCAGCTCCCACCCCGCTGCCCTGTCAGGGTGGCCGCGTGGTGAGCTACGCTGCGGCCGCGGCCGGGCCCAAGGGGGCCAAGAAGGCCGGCAAGGTGCCGGCTCCCGCCAAGGCCGGGCCGCGGCCGGCGCCAGCGGCTGCACCGCAGGCGCCGGCCAGCGCACCCGCGACCGCTCCTGCTGCGCTCAGCGCTGCTGCCAGGCTCGAACAGGGCTGGCAGGTGGCTGAGCGGAGCAGGAAGGCACGCGGCCAGAAGCGGAGAGCGGCGGCCAAGAGTGCCGCCGTGGCCGCCGCTCCCCAGGCGGGAGCCGGCAGAAAGGGGAAGAAAAGGTCGCGCAGGGGCCTCAAGTCGCCGAAGACGGCCGCGGTGGTCATCACCGTGCTGCCTGAGGCGGCTGAGAGGGGCCTCAACTATGAGGCCGTCCTAAAACGCGCCCGGCGGGAGCTGGACGTCTCCGGTATCGGGGGCGTCGAGGCGAGGACCCGCAAGGCCCGGACAGGGGCTCGAATACTCGAGTTCCCTGGGGCCGAGGGCGCGAAGACGGCCGATAGTTTGGCCACGATGTTGAGGGGGCTGTTCGGGCCGGAGGATGGTGTCCGAATCGCCAGGCCTGTCAAGTGCGCAGAGATGCGCCTGACGGGCTTGGACGATTCCGTGACGGTGGAGGACGTCCGGGAGGCCATTATGGCGCGTACCGGATGTGCCTCGGACACCGTCCGGATTGGCAACATTCGCACTGGTCCGGGCGGCGTTGGTGCTGCCTGGGTGCAGTGTCCGGTGGAGTCGGTCAAGCAATTGGCCGACTCAGGCAGGCTCCTCGTGGGCTGGAGCTCGGCGCGGGTAACCGTGCTAGAGCCCCGGCCCGCGAGGTGTTACAAATGCATGGCGGTCGGGCATACCCGACCGACATGCAAAAACTGCTTTGACTGCAGCGGGCTATGTTTCCGTTGCGGTCAGACCGGACACCAGGCGGCATCGTGCTCTGCGGTGCCCCACTGCCCCGCGTGTGCGGCAGGCAATAGGCCTGCCAAACACCGCATGGGCTCTGGGGACTGCAGACCCCCGGCATCGGCCCCGAAGGGGCGGGACGGCCCATCGACCGGGCCAGTCCCCGCTCCGAGCGCGGCCCGATCGCCCGTCAGCGCGGAGGAGGTGACGATGGATACGGACCGTTAATGGACCCCGTATCCATTGGTCTCCTCCAGGCCAACCTCAACCACACCGCCGGTGCGCAGGACGTGTTCCTGCAAGCCATGGCGGAGTGGTTGATAGGAGTAGCCGTAGCCGCGGAGCCGTACGTGGTGCCCGACCGGCCTAACTGGTTGGGTAGCACCGATGGCACCGTGGCAATCGTCGCCTCCACGTCGTGGCCTTCGTCGCCTCTGACCCTTAGGGACAGGGGCGTCGGATACGTCGCGGCGGACTGGGGGGAGATTACGCTCCTCGGAGTCTATCTCTCCCCTAACTGGAGTGTGACCGATTTCGAGGCCTCCCTCACCATCATGGAGGCCTCGTTACGGCGAATGGCATCGCGCCAGGTCTTCGTCTTGGGGGACTTCAACGCCAAGTCCGTGGCGTGGGGGTCTCCCCGGACGAACGACCGAGGACGGGCGATCGAGGAGTGGGCGGCGGCACTGGGCCTCTGTTTGCTGAACAGGGGCTCGGTGCATACGTGCGTGCGACAACGGGGCGGGTCGATAGTGGACCTTTCGTTCGCTAGCCCCGAGGTCGCCGCACGCGTGGGGAGCTGGCGCGTCGTGGAGGAGGTGGAGACCTTGTCGGACCACCGGTATATCCGGATGGAGGTCTCCCCGGTAATCCCGACGCCCAGCAGGGGTCACGGGGCGGATGGACGTCCTGCGTTCCCGCGATGGGCTGTGGGTCGCTTAGACCGGGACCAGCTGGCGGAGACAGCCATCGTTTACTCGTGGCTGTCCTCTGCCAACCAGTCGGACGGGGTGGACGCCGAGGCTGGCCGCATCCGCAGTGCGTTGACGCAGATCTGCGATGCGGCCATGCCCCGGGTACGGCGTCCGCCCCCGAGGAGGGCGGTCCACTGGTGGTCCCGGGAGCTGGCGGATCTCCGGGCCGCGTGCATTCGCGCCCGGAGGGCCTACACCCGCAGCCGGCGGCGGCAACGCGACGCGGAGCGGGAGGCCTTGCTGTATGAGGGCTACCGCAATGCGCGGTCGGCCTTCAGGCTGGCCGTCCGCTCCGCCAAGGACGTCAGTCGGCAGGAGATGCTGGACGGTCTCGATCGTGACCCCTGGGGACGCCCCTATCGCGCGGTGCTGAATAAGCTCCGCGCGCGGGGCCTTCCCCTCACCGAGACTCTCCAGCCCAGCCTTCTCACCCGGGTCGTCGAGGACCTGTTCCCGCGGCGGGCGGAACACACGCCCCCGGTCATGGCTCCGCCAGACACTGACCGGGAGGCCGACGACGACAGTGTTCCGCCCATCACGGAACCCGAGATGGGAGTGGCGGTGGCGCGCATGTGCGCAAAGTCCACCGCCCCCGGGCCCGACGGTGTTCCAAACCGCGTGTTGGGCCTGGTCCTCGACCACCTGGGTCCCCGCCTCAGGGAGCTGTTCGACGCGTGTTTAGCGTCCGGACGGTTCCCTGGGTGCTGGAAGGAGGGAAGGCTGGTGCTCCTGCCGAAGCCGGGACGGTCTCCGGGGTCGCCTTCGGCCTACAGGCCTATCGTGCTGCTCGATGACACGGGCAAGCTACTGGAGAGGGTGGTAGCTGCCCGCATCGAGCGGCACCTCGTCGGCACGGGGCCCGATCTGTCGGACGCCCAGTTTGGGTTTAGGAGGGGTCGTTCGACGATCGCGGCTCTGTTGCGCCTGAGGGCCGTGGCGACTGAGGCCGTCACCGGTGGGGGAGTGCTGTTGGCGGTGTCCCTAGACATCGCCAACGCATTCAATAGTCTGCCATTCAGCTGCATCAGGGAGGCGCTCCAGTATCACGGAGTGCCAGCTTACCTGAGGCGGCTAGTGGCAGACTATTTGGTGGGGCGCAGCGTCCTCTGTACCAACCGAGCAGGGGACGTTGTGCGAACGCCCATGACGTGCGGTGTCCCACAGGGGTCGGTCCTCGGACCCACCCTGTGGAACATCGGCTACGACTGGGCGTTGCGGGGGAGCCTCCCGCCCGGGCTGGGCGTGATTTGTTACGCCGACGACACGCTCGTCACAGCCCGCGGTGGGACGCTAGAAGAGGCGGTAAGCCTGGCGACCTATGGCACCGAAGAGGTCGTCAGGCGGATCGAGGCGCTGGGGTTGAGGGTCGCCCTGGACAAGACGGAGGCCCTCTTGTTCCATGGGCGCCTTATGAGCCCTCCCATCGGCGTCTCGATCACCGTCCGATCGGTTGACATCAGCATCCGGGCCCATATGAGGTACTTGGGCCTGGTGCTCGACGGGCAATGGTGGTTCCGGGAGCATTTCCGCAGGCTCGCTCCGCGGCTCGTCGGCGCGGCGTCCGCCCTATCGTGGCTAATGCCGAACGTGGGCGGACCGAGCGCTACGTGCCGACGGCTGTACACGGGGGTCATCCGGTCGATGGCCCTGTACGGCGCACCGGTGTGGGCGGGGTCCTTGACCGTCCGACTTAGGGCCCTTCTGTGGCGACCACAGAGGGTCATGGCGGTCAGGGCCATCCGCGGATACCGCACGGTTGCGACGGAGGCAGCGTGCCTATTGGCCGGGACTCCCCCGTGGGACCTGGAGGCGGAAATGCTCGCCGAGTTGTATCGGCGGGTGTCGGGGGTGCGCGGGGAGGGCGGTGTGATCTCGTTAAGGGATCTCACCGCCTGGCGCGTCGACGCCCGCCGAGACGTCATTGCCCGTTGGGCAGTCCGGCTGGAGAGGCCTCGGTTCGGGGTGCGAACCGTGGAGGCCTTCCGGCCGGTGCTGATGCAGTGGTTGGAGAGGCGGCACGGGGTGCTCTCCTTCCGACTAGTGCAGGTGTTGACGGGGCACGGGAGCTTCGCCAAATACCTGCACAGGGTCGTAAGGAGGGAGAGTACACCGTCCTGCCACCACTGCGATTGCGACGAGGACACGGCGCGCCACACGCTCGAGGCCTGCGCGGCCTGGGCAGTGCAGCGCCGTGAACTCGTCGCAATCATCGGTGCCGACCTGACGCTGCCGGCCATCGCTAGGGCGATGGTCGACAGCGTCAGGAACTGGGACGCGGTCGCAGCCTTCTGCGAGACAGTGATCTCGCAGAAGGAGGCGGCGGATCGTCTGCGCGTGGAGCGCAGCCTCGATGAGGAGATCCGCCGCCGGCGACTGGGGCGGCGCAGGCGCAACTATCTGCGCCTCATGCCGCCCTAGCCGAGGCCGCGGGTGACGTGACCGGGGATTAGTCCGTCACCCGCCGAGAGGCCGACCGCGTGAGGAAAGACCGACGTCCTCCTCGAGGGGGGGACGTCGGTCGATGGGAGGGTACCCCAATAGGGGGTATTCCGTCGGGCCGACCACTGACGACAAGTTAACGCTGCTCCAGTGGTCGGCCCAACGACGAAGGCGACGTGGTTTTCGGGTGGGTCGCGGGAGTTGCGTGCTTAAGCCCCTCTGTCGCCCCGGACGGAGTGGTGCGGAGGCGCGCCGACCGCGGCCCACCCACAAAAAAAAAAAAAAAAAAAAAAAATGACAATTAATTGATAATTCCTGTTGAAGAGAACGTAATACTTTTTTTTATTATTTTAGTTTGTGTCGGGGGTTCATAATTTTCAGTTTTACTTATCATGCAAGAGAAACTCTATATAAGTCCATCATTAGGAAAACGCTTAGGAAAACTCCAGTGTACGCCTGTTATCTAGATCTGTCAAAAGCGTTTGATCTGGTGTCTTACGATATTATGTGGGATAAACTACGACGGAATACATGTGTACCCTACGAGGTGACATCATTATTTAAACATTGGTACGATAATCAATTAAATCGAGTTAAGTGGGCTGATACATATTCGGCAGAGTATAGGTTGGAGTGCGGGGTGAGGCAGGGGGGCTTAACCTCGCCAGCGCTCTTTAACCTGTACATGAACGGTCTGATTGAGAAGCTCAGCAGTACCGGCGTTGGTTGTCACATTGGTGGTATATGTACTAATAATATAAGCTATGCTGATGACATGGTGCTGCTGAGCCCATCAATCAGGGCCCTGAGAAGGTTAGTCAGCATATGCGAATCCTATGCTGAGGCTCATGGGCTCAAGTATAACGCATCTAAGAGCGAGCTTATGATATTTAAAGCGGGCCGTAAATGTTATGCCACTGCACCACCTGTCAAGCTATGTGGTACACCCCTAAATAGAGTTAGTAAATTTAAGTACTTGGGTCACTGGGTGTCGGAGGATTTAAAGGATAACGTAGATATGGAGCGGGAACGCAGGTCCCTGGCTGTTCGATGTGGAATGTTGGCCCGCAGGTTTGCACACTGTTCTATTCCGGTAAAGGTCACACTTTTCAAAGCCTACTGCCAAAGTTTTTATACGTGCAGCTTGTGGGTGAACTTTACCCAGAAGGCATACAGTGACCTGCGTATCCAATACAACAACACGTTCCGGGTGTTGCTGGGGCTGTCGCGTTTTTGTAGTGCGTCCGGCATGTTTGCTGAAGCAAATGTCGACAGCTTTGCCGCCATTATGCGTAAGAGGAGCGCCTCACTATTACACCGTATACGCGCCAGCCCCAATAACATAATAAAGTGTTTAACTGATTGGTGGGAAGCTCCAGTCTTGAGGCTTTGTATACGACTGCATGCAGTTAAATAAACGCCGTTGGGATTGGGTGGTTCACTCTTAATTTTGTCTTATTTTGCGAAGGAAATTATTATTGTTATATTTATTAAAGTCTAGAATTATAGTTAATTAACTACACAGATGGCGTAGTGGTTAAGATAGCGACCTACAGTGCCAGTGTCGGGGGTTCGTATCCCACGCGGGATAACACTTTGTGCGATCCACAAATTGTTGTTCCGAGTCTGGATGTAATTTGTGTTCGTTAATTATATGTTTGTAAAGTCCCTCACTATACAAGGATTATTTTCCTTAGTGCAGGGTGTTGTCTTAAGTAAATAAGTAAATAATTAAATTTAATACAATGTAATTCATTTATTTTGATGTGATTTAATGTGTTTTGTTATGATTTAATTTAATGATTTAATATGTCACTAACACTAGTTTTTAAGTTATTTAA
This sequence comes from Lymantria dispar, assembly GCA_032191425.1. Taxonomy (NCBI): domain Eukaryota; kingdom Metazoa; phylum Arthropoda; class Insecta; order Lepidoptera; family Erebidae; genus Lymantria; species Lymantria dispar. Next base: position 18,174,230 of record CM063459.1, read on the forward strand.
CGGTACTAACAAAATATGGAATTTAAAAATTCTGAAATAAATGATTATTATTATTATTATTATTAGACTCGTAATTTAAGTGTTGCCGTTCTAAAATTTTAATAAAACCAACAAAAAAAGAATGTTTGATGGCATAAATTACATTTTTATCCATGGGTATGGGGTAATGAGACTAATCCTAAAGTTAACTCGTATCATCAAACAGGAACGAAGCGAAATTTCTATCAATTATGAATGTAAAGGGATTTTAATGTCGTCTAACATAACTGACACGATACATAATATCCCTGAATTAACTTTGTGTAATGAGTGTTTCTGAAACTGTTTCCTATTATTATACAATTATTTTAGACGAGTAAAAGATTAAATATGCATAGAACATCTATGCAAAAGAAGGAAAACTCTAAATAAAACTCTATACCAACCCATCTGACCAGTGTGGTATAGTAAGTCAACTTCCCTCCTTTTGTGGAGGAGGTTCAAGCTCAACAGTGGTATGAAGAAAATCTTACTTGAACTTATTCCATAAGGTTTTACGTCGAGATCACACATACATACACGTCTGACCAGCGCTGTGTAGTAGGGCAATTGCCCTCCTATTGTGGAGGAAGCCCGAGTCCAATAGTGGAACTTATATGGGCCGAGATGATGATTAATATTAAGGGTTATACCACGTCTAAAACTTTCAAGGAGACGGAAAGCCTACATAGAGTCTTATAACTTGACGTAATAATTCTCTCCACCAAATAAGAGAGCTATCAAAACCTTGACTTCAACTGGGGACTGAATAACGCCTAGTCTACACTAGTATAAAGAGGAAAAGTTTGTATTTTTGTATGTGTGTATGTTTGTAATGAATAAACTCAAAAACTGCTGTGCCGATTTCAAAAATTCTTTCACCATTGGAAAGCTACATTATCCCTGAGTAATATAGGATATATTTTATCGCGGTATTCCCATGGCAATGGGAACTACGCGGGTAAGGTGACGCGAGGGCGGGTTGCTAGTCTATACTAATATTATAAAGAGGAAAGATTTTTATCATACGTACATACGTTTCATTTGTAACGAATTGGCTCCGAAACTACTGGACCGATTTCAAAAATTCTTTCACTAATGGAAAGCTATAATATCAGGGAGTAGCATAGGCTATATTTTATCTCGGTATTCCCACGGGAACGGGAACTATACGGGTAAGGCGACTGAAACCGAAACGAAGCGAGGGCGGGTTGCTAGTAATATATATTTTTAGTCGCCTACGAATCAACTAAAGTTCATAGCTCATTACCACATGAGCACTCCCTCGGAATAAGTTGTGATACCAAATAGTATAGAAATAAATCATGCTAACGCCGTTAAGATTTAGTGCTTGGTGTGTATTAAGAAAGTCGTTGCCATCATTTCTTTTTCCAAATGAAAGTGTTTATTTAAATATGTCGTCTCAGCTTCTTACCGTTAGGTTCGAGCCTTCTCCAAATGAGAGGGAAAGTGATCTGATACACATGTGTGTCACTGAACACATCCTAAATGGCTGGACCGATGTTGAAAAAAATTTCTGTGTGTGTTCAAGAGGATTCGAGAATAGTTCGGTTTGCTAGTATATATGTATACATAAATGTGTGTGTGTATGTAGGTACATAAATATATTGGACGACCTGCCACTGGGTGCCTTGCTGCCATCTTAGAAGTCGCAAGGGGGTGTTGAATGCAAGGGGAACAGGACTGTAATGAGTGGCATTTTCGTGGAGCAGCTTCTGTGCAAAATTTTTTGATCGTTTTTAAATCTTGCAATTTGTACTATGATCGAAGAGTATATATTTACTCGACTCCAAGGACAACAGCTGTATGATAATGATGAGGAAAATAAGGCAAGGTAATATTTTGTGGGCCGACCACTGATGTCAAGGAACTCGACACCGGTGGTCGGTCCAACGACGAAGGCGACGTGCTATACGGGTGGGTTACGGGTATACGTGCTCACGTCCCTCTGTCGCCCCGGACGGCGTCGGGAGAGAAGGGCCCCGACCGTAACCCAGTCAAAAAAAAGGTAATATTTTGTATTCCCAACCCGTCATTACTAGGGATATTATATGTATATCTATACCAATAAATAAAATTGGAGTGTCTGTTTGTAATGTCAAAATAATAGGCTTTTTTCATGCTCACACGGTTATTTGCACGACACCTATGCCTAAAATAGCAATTAAAAAATTTTTGTCTGTCTGTCTGTCTGTTTGTTCCGGGTAATCTTTCTATATTTTATCCCGGTATTCCTACGGGAACGGGAACTACGTGGGTAAAACGACTATAACCTATAACCGAAGCGAAGCGAGGGCGGGTTGCTAGTATCTAAATAAAGTAAAAAACGTGAATGGTGAACTCTATCAAAAACTTTGCCCTCGGCTATCCACTCAAATTCTCGTATAAGCGCCCTTATTCAAATATTTCTAGAGAGCGTAAACATAATATCTATTATTTTATAGAGTCGTTGACCCTTCTTGCTTGTAGCCTGAAGCGTTACATACTTTGAATGTATTTTTTAATTCTAGAAACTATAACATGAATTGTGATTACAAAAGCATGCTCCACAAAAAATATATATTTCAAATAAAAACTCAGTTTAAGTTATGTGCTAAGCATATGAACGATGTTTTTTGAAGTTAAACTTCTTGTGGCGCATTAGAGAAGAACGATGAGAGTGAATTTATTCGATGCGCGCGGACACCGTCACGAAAAACCGAGTCCCTGAAGTTAGCTAGTTAACATTTTTTACGATGCCCGCGCACACCGTAAAGCTATCAGATGGTTCACTCGAGTGAATGTTCATTTTTCTTTCACACGCCTAAGAAGGAATAATTTGAAAAAGAATATTCACTATTCTTTTCTTACAATATGTTATCGACTGAAGTCGTGTGTCTTGGAATTACTTTAATTTGTGATCAATCAAAGAGTTGACAAAAATGAAGCAAAATAAATGTCGACGGTGGGGGGGGGGGTGCGACCATGGATTGAAAGAAGAAATTTATTAGGAAGAAATGTATTCATCAATTTTGTGGTTCCAAAGGCAATGGTAGTTTTAAAGTTCGCCAAAAAAAAGTAATGTATTTTGATCGTTCCATTTGACTACCATTTTTCCGCGTGCAACCAGTGCAACGCATCGCAGAAAAAATATCAACACGTGACGTCCTTCGGCTACAGAACACGAAACATAATGGCCGAACCCGAATGAACGTTGTCTCAGTGTTCAGACCGTTCATTTCTCGTTCATTCGGAGTACAAGTGAAAGATGCCGGATGCAAATATCCAACACTGTTGGATCGGTTCACTAATGAATTCATTTGGCACTAATGTTTTATTTTGTGTTTAGATGCTTCACTTCGAGTGAAAGATGCAAAATTAAAGACAAAATGAACAAAAGATGACTCATCTGATATCAGCTTTAGACTTGCAACTAGATAATGCGTTAAAATAAAACTTTCAATGTGTTAAATACCTTCTTTTCTATTATTAGTGTCGTTTTTTTACAAACGTAGGCTAAAAAAGGCGAAGGATAAAATGTTTAGAAAGATTTTAGAAGGATTTTTATTTTGTTACGCCAAAGAAGTATCACTTCTTACGTGCGTACACACACACAGTCTTTTTTACTTTTTTTTTGTTATGTATATTAATTACCTGTAATAGAGGAAGTAAGGACGTCTTGTCAGCACGAGATATTATTTGGCCGGGACTCCCCCGAGGGAGCTGGAGGCGGAAATGCTCACCGGTTTGTATCGGCGGATGTCGGGGGTGCGAGCAGGGTCGTGTGTAGTGGCGTTAAGGGAGCTCACCGCCTGGCGCGTCGACGCCCGCCGAGACGTCATTGCCCGTTGGGAAGTCCGGCTGGAGAGGCCTTGGTTCGGTGTGCGGACTGTGGAGGCCTTTCGGCCGGTGCTGATGCAGTGGCTAAAATGGTGGCACAGGGTGCTCTCCTTCCTACTGGTGCAGGTTTGGATGGGGCACGGTAGCTTCGCCAAGTACCTGCACACCGTCGTTAGGAGGGAGAGTACACCGTCCTGCCACCACTGCGATTGCGACGAAGACATGGCGCAGTACACACTCGAGGTTTATGCCGCTTGGGCAGATCAGCGTCGTGAACTCGTCGCAATTATCGGTGCCGACCTGACGCTGCCGACCATCGCCAGGGCGATGCCCGACAGCGACAGGAACTGGGACGCGGTCGCAGCCTTCTGCGAGGCAGTAATCTCGCGGAAGGAGGCGGCGGAGCGCGTGCGCGAGGAGCGTCTCCTTGACGACGCGACCCGCCGCCGGCAACTGGGGCGGTGCAGGAGCGAGTACCTGCGCCTGATGCCGCCCTAGCATAGGCTGCGAGTGACTGGACCGAGGAGTTAGTCCGTCACCCGCCGAGAGGCCCACCGCGCGAGGAAAGACCGACGTCCTCCTCGAGAGGGAGACGTCGGTCGATGGGAGGGAACTCCTCAGGGGGTATTCCGTCGGGCCGACCACTGATGTCAAGTCACCCTGCTCCGGTGGTCAGCCCAACAGCGAAGGCGACATGTCATGGGTGGGGTACGCTTGTGCGTGCTTACGCCCCTCTGTCGCCCCAGACGGAGAGGTGCGAGGAGCGGGTCGACCGTAACCCATCTCCAAAAAAAAAAGCACGAGATATTAAATTAGGCTATATTATTTGCAAATTTTCTGTGGTTACGGAGTAAGATTATAATTTCAATAATGCCTTCCTTTCCCATGGGGGATCATAAAATAAGATTAAGGGACACACTTTTTTTTTTGGGTTGGGCTACGGTCAACGCACCCGCCGCCCGGCTCCGTCCGGGGCGACAGAGAGGCGGCGCGCGGCCCCGTAACCCACCCAATAGCACATCGCCTTCGTCGTTGGGCCGACCACCGTTGCAGAGTTGATGACTTCAGTGGTCGGACCGATTAAGGGACATAATGCGATAATATCAGTATTAAGAGAAGGTAAACTCGAAATAGAACGCTATAACGACCCGTCTGACGAGCCTGATATGTAAGGTCAATTTCCTTTCCATTATGGAGCAGGCTCTAAGCTCAGCAGTGGGACATATATGACCTAAGAATACTGCAAATCCTTCATCTCATGTGTGTCCGCCGCTTGATCCTATTTCTTTTCTATTATTCCATTAATCTATAACAAAACCTTGAATCGGTTACATCAATTCTTCTATGGATTTTAAGATTTTATTTCGTTGAGAAGTTCCTCTCATTACCATGCTGAACGTATTTGGGCTTTATTATGAGACTAATATTTAGAGATTAATATACTTTCTCAAGCGTGATTCTATAATATCAAAGAGCTTAAATTAAATAAAAAGAGCTTTATTTCAAATATCAAAGAAAGCTCAAAGAATTTAAATATAAATAGGTAAAAAGTTTATAAGGGATGGGGAAGATCTTATAAACTGCTTTTTTATCTCGCTCTATGTGATTTCTTTCAAGCATTTATGAAATGGAAGATTTTATTGTAGAATTATCGTTATCCAACATAAAACTCATTGCACAGATGAGGTGATTAAGACAGCTGCCTACCTTGGCAAGTATTGTGAAATTGGTTCCCACGCAGGACAACTCCTTGGGCGGTCCAAAATTGTTATTCCGAGACTGGAGTAATCTGTGAATGCAAGGATTATTTCTTTAATGAAGGATTATATCTTTGAAAATAATGTATCTTATCCTGATTTCTCTATTTGTCCTTACTAACATTATAAACGCGAAAGTTTGTATGTGAGGATGTGAAGATGTTTGTTGCTCTTTCACGGCAAAACTACTGAATGGATTTTGATGAAACTTCACAATAATATAGTTTACATATCAGAATAATAAATAGGCTATAATTAATTCCGATATTCCCACGGGAAGAGGAATTGCGGGTGAAACCGCAGGGCGCTGCTATTTTCTCATAATATCATATTATGAGAAAACAGTAAGTGCTTATGGAATTGTATCTTATAAACGATAAAAGGTTTCCGCTCGTTTGTCGTGAGACTAAAAATTATACGATCTATAATGGATGGTCATACTTCTGTTTGCATTTACGATAGCAAACATTTAAAATTATAACAAAACTATATTATTTTCTTTGAACACTTAAGTGGGATCAAATTTTGCTTATGTTTATTGTTCATCAACATCCACATCTTGGCTCATATACGTCCCACTGCTGGGCTCGGGCCTCCTCCACGTTAGAGGGAAATTGACCAACGTACCTACTATACCACGCTGGTTATATGGCTTGGTATAGGGTTTTATTTCGAACTAACAACCCGCCCTTTTTTTTGTTATTTTTTTTTTGATGTGGGCTGCGGTCGGCGCATTCCTCGCACCACTCCGTCCGGGGCGACAGAGGGGCGTAAGCACGCACACCCGGAACCCACCCGAACACCACGTCGCCTTCGTCGTTCGGCCGACCACCGGAGCAGGGTTACTTGTCATCAGTGGTCGGCCCGACGGAATACCCCCATTTGGGGTACCCTCCCATCGAACAACCCGCCCACGCTTCGCTTCGATTTCATTTGCCTTACCCGCATAGCTTCCGTTCTCATGGGAATACCAGGATATCATATAACCTACGTTACTCCATATATAGTAAGCTACCTGGTGTTAAGCATTATCAAAATCCGTCAAGCCGTTTTGAAGATTAGCCAAAACAGACATAAAAATTTTTTAAATCAGTTTTTCATAAGTATCGTGCAAATAACCGTATCAGCATGAAAAAGCCAATTATTTTGACATTACAAACAGATACTTCAATTTCATTTATTTGTATAGATTTCCTGCTTTTGAATATATATTATCTGCGTAGAATAATCCCTTAGTCATCTTTTACGACACCCACAGAAGGTGAATTGTAATCTTAATACCTACCTATTTAAAGATAACTTCGCCGATCAAATGGAATTTATTATGATGTAATTGTTAAATCAGTGTTACGATACTAAACGTCATTAGTTGTCAGCTAGTATTGCCACTCGAGGGCTTACTTGATTGCCATTTGTTGAAGGTGTTCACCAGTCTCACGTTTAAAACATGATAAATGAACACATCACTTCTCAAATTGAGTTATTACAATTTTTGAGCATGTGTTACACAATATTAATGTACTGGATACCTATGTGAAGATTTTAACATTGAGGCTTATGTCAAGGTTGTCTCGTAGGCGTAAGATGTTACAAATAATTGACAATGATGTGTCTATTTTTGATTTAATGATGTATATAAGAAATTAATATGGTAATACATTTGCCTTAATATAAAATTCGCAATCTATACCAATAAATAAAATTGGAGTGTTTGTTTGTAATGTCAAAATAATAGGCTTTTTTCATGCTCACACGGTTATTTGCACGACACCTATGCCTAAGATAGCGATTAAAAAATTTTTGTCTGTCTGTCTGTCTTTTGTTCCGGGTAATCTTCAAAACGGCTGGACCGATTTCAAAAATTCTTTCATCAATGGAAAACTATAAAATCAGGGCGTAAACTAGGCTATATTTTATCCCGGTATTCCCACGGGAACGGTAACTACGCGGATAAAACGACTATAACCGAAGCGAAGCGAGGGCGGGTTGCTAGTTTATAAATAAAACTACGGATTTTTTCGTGTTTGTATTTGATTTTTGATTGACCGATGTTTCGAACACTTTGCAGCGTTCATGGTATCGGACGGACTGACCATGAATGCTATCCGTTAAGTAGTTTTATTTATAACGTGTAATATTTGCGTAAACATCAGAAATCGTTATAAAATTCGCAATATTATAAGATGCAATTTTAAGGTGGTAGGACTACACTGTCGACAGGGCCGGTCTATCCGGGTTAGTACCACACTCTCGCAGAAAATCGATGTCAGAGTAGTAGAAATTTGTTACTGCACTTCTTTCTTTGAACAAGAGAGCCGGTAGCCTAACTTTCTGAGGGTGTTTGCGTGTGGTGGGTTTTGTTGATGCCTTTAATATCACCGAAACTTGTTGCGTTCACACACCCTTCACTTTTTTCAGGGTAGACAACGGCCTAGCAAATGTCCATTAGCGCCAGTATCACGTATTATCAGGTGTGCTGTTTGCTCGTTTATCACCAAAAGCAATAAAAATAACAGTTATCTTATATCTTTATATATATATATATATATATATTCAGGATCTCGGAAACGGCTTCAACGATTTTGATGAAATTTGGCATCCTAGAGGTTTCGGGGCCAAAAAATCGATCTAGCTATGTTTCATTTATAGAAAATGTTGTTTGTCGGTGTTTTTAGTTAGTCAATACAATAACATAAAATGTAAATAGAATATGGATTCAAATTTCACCGCAAACGCCAAGAGTCGCGATAGCTCAGTTGGGAAGTTGTTCAGTTTTTTGTTTTGTTTTGCTATTCAAACAGCGTGGGATTGAATCTCGGTGTTATTATTATTCTCTTTTTGTAATTTTTTGATATTTTTTTCATTATTTAATTTTTATTTTTAATTAATATATATGTACATGAATTCAACAAAAATATACCGGTCAACCAGATATTATGTGTAAAAGTAACACCAATCCAAAAAAATATATATAATTCTTTACCAGTAAATCTCCATAATTACGTCTCGATAATTACGTCATCATAAACACATATAGTAAGCACTAACTTAACCTTTCTTTATTCTTTTATTACTTCATTTCAGTTTATATACGTCACACTGTTAGGCTCAAGCCTCCTCCCCAAATGGAAGGAAATTTATCTACTACACTATACTGGTCATTACCATAAAGTTAGCCAGTAAATAGCCAATAAAATTGTCATAGCCATCTGCATTTAACAATTATCATTATCATTACAGCCATATGTCCCACTTGTGCGCTCGAGCCTTCTCTACAATGGGAGGGCAATTGACCTTCTATATCACGCTGGTCAGATATGTTTGGTTTTATTACCAGTTTTCCTTCTCTTGCATAAATGTTATATGTATATTATATCCATTAGTCGTCTTTTAACATATCCACGGGCAATCACACGAATGTTCGGCAATTACGAAAGTTATCAGAGCTTACTTGGGGTTGCTACCTTTTGATGGGGAATAATATAATTTATTTTTAGGGATTTCATTCCGTTCTTATTAGCTTCTTGAAATGGCATTTTAAAGTTTCAGATAATCTTTTAGTATTTTATGGGAGTAAAACTTGAAAAGTCGCAATCGTTACTACTGATATTAATAAATCAGCGGCGGTGGTCAACCCAAATGGGGATAGAGGGGCAATACGGCCGGTTATGGGATCACATGGCACCCTTTCGTCGCCCCAGATGGTACGGGTTTTTATCTAAACTGTCAATAAAGAAAGGTTGCGATCATTGGATATAGTTGAAATAGAACTCCACTATTTGGCATTCTATGGCCGAGGCCTACTGGAGGTTGAGCCTTGCGGATGGCTGGATGAACGTATAGTATCAGGAAATTTTATACTTTAATATGAATACGTTAGCAATTTTATTTATTGCAGATATGGTGTTAACATTATTCAATCTATATAGAAGTCCGCAGTTTTAAAACGCATATTGTGTTCAATGGCTAATCCGATTATCGCTCTATTATATAGAATGGATGAAATAAATCTTGTCGAGTGTAAATGTTGGCAAAATTGTTTTATCTAGCTATTCAAATTGCTTACATTTTTCATTCGGAGCTAATCTCACGTTCCGTTTATGTTTGTGATTTAAAATATAGTTTCATTGGGTATTTTAAAAATAAAAATGTGTTGATTTTTATTTGTTTTTCTTTGTGTGGCTATAGTTGTTAGACGCAGATTGCTATGACAGCTTTACCCGGACTGTTGGGTGAGCGCTGAGGGCTCTCAACCCGAATAATAATTTAATTAATTATATAATAATAAATTAATTAATTTTCCTTGAAATATTTCAGTTACAAATAAAACTATTATAACTAAAATATTACTTCTTTAGCGCCATCTATATTTATAGGAAGTATTATTTCAGTTGTGTGGTCTAAAGCATACTTGTTTTATTTCTTAAAACTTATTTGAATCCACTTGCATTGTCAATTAAGTTAATGTGCGAGTCAGGTCTAATAACTAATTAATCATTTATTCACCTTAACGACAGACGTTTTATCACGACATCAATCGGCTTTATTTACACTTTGTTCCGATAAAAGTAATCAATAATTTACTTGATATAATTATATTAATAACATCACTTACTAATTTAATAATACATTGCTAGGGCTTTCATCTTAAATTGATTACAATTATAGCATAATAGAAATAATAACGTAGCTAAATATAAATGAATCAAGGACGAGTAAATGTTCGATGAATTTAGACATAAAAGACTTCTGTTGTGATAGGGTTGTCACTAATATTTTTAAAACATAATTTTATTCAAATACCATATTACATATCGATGTAATATGGTATTTGAATAAAATTATGTTTCTTTGTTTTTATATTTTATTGAGGATCGCCTCAATATATTTCAATACTAAGTAATAATACGTATTATAAAATAATAGTAATAGATCTCCAGATCCACAGATATTAAACTGACTTAAAGCTTTAGCTGAAATGCATTGTATATTTTTATATTACACTAGCTGACCCAACAGAGGTTGTTCTGTTCAAATAAAATAAAAGGAATTATCCTTGAAATCGACAGCAACGCCACCTACCGGGTCCGATTGTGAATCTAAATTGTTCTTGAACCCCTTGAACACAAACAAAAAATTTCATCAACATCGGTCCAGCCGTTTAGGAGGAGTTCAGTGACATACACACGTACACAAGAAATTTATATATAAAGATGTTAATACTAGTTTCGATAATCTATTATCATTTCAACCCATATAAGTCCTACGGGATCGGGCCTCTTCAACAATAGAATGGAAAATGACCAACTATAACCTGTTGTCATTTGGTTTTAGGTTGAGTTTTCCTTCTCTTAGATAGATATCATCTGCATATTATATCCCTTAGACGTCTAATATGATACCCATGGGTAAGAGAGGGGGATTGTGAAGTATATTCTTACTCCATCACGAAAAATAATAAAATACTAGTAAATCGCGTAGTTCCCGCTACCGTGGGGATAAAATATAGCCTATGTAACTCGTTGATTATGTAGCTTTTCATTGGTGAAAGAATTTTTAAATGGGTTCAGCGTTATAGGTGTGAAAGTGTGACAGACAAACAAACTTACTTTCCAATTTTTAATATTAGTTAGGATTTTATATTAAATTTTGTTTTTATTTAATTTGCAAGGACTAAAACCACAAAATTATCTTATCTGATGTTCACATTTTCGCATAGGCGAATAAAATATAACCTATGTTACTCACTGATAATGTAGCTTTCCAGTGGTGAGAGATTGGTTTAGTGTTTTAATTGTGAAAGCGTAACAAACAAATTTACATTCGCATTTATAATCTTAGGATTGTAGGAGAAACATGGAAGTACATACAAAATTATGGAAACTTATAAAACTATTGGGATTGCTAACCAAAGTATGGTAATATTATTACAGTATCGCATTCGCGTGGAAGCTTACAGATAGACAATCTGTGTGTAGGATTTAAATATATCTATTTATTTAAAGATTATTATATTAATAATATCTATTTAAAGATTAAATTGCCTGCTACGGCTGGGACACAAAAAAAAATTGCGAAGTGATGACAGCCCTGTGAGGGAATTTACCGTGAAATGAATCCTCTTTGATCATTTTCATTTAAAATTACAATATTTTGACTTTGACTTTGAATCTATATTAATTAATTGTGATTAACAAATTATTTTAAATTGTTTTTGCATTGTTAATTAAAGTCTAAGCAACTCCCGATAAATTAAAACCGTTAGAATTTAATTTAATAAGAAACGGGTATTATTAAAGGATTCACTTTGAAGTCACATTAAGGTTAAGGGACATCAGGATTTATTTTGGCTCATATACGTCCCACTGCTGGGCTCGAGCCTCCTCCACAATAAGAGGGCAATTGATTTAACTATAACAGGTTAGTAAGACAGGTTGTGTTTCGAGTTTTCCTTTTCTTGTCCATCTATTATATACTTATTATATCTCTTAGTAGTCTTTTAAAATATCCACGGGTAGTGAATTGTATTCTTATTCCGTCACCATACGACAGTCTGGATTTTAATCACAGTAATATTTAAGTATTATCGGCATATCTTTTAGACCACTGTTATGTAAATTATAGGTTTAAGTAAACTTATTATAAAAATATATGTTGTTTGAATTTCAAATGAAACTGTTCGTCCTTTTTTTTTTGGGGTGGGTTGCGGTCGGCGCACTCCTCGCACCACTCCGTCCGGGGCGACAGAAGGGCCTTAGCACGCACACCCGCAACCCACTCGAACACCACGTCGCCTTCGTCGTTGTACCGACCACTGAAGCAGGGTTACTTGTCGTTAGTAGTGGGCCCGACGGAATACCCCCTGAGGAGTACCTCCCCTTGGGTAGGACTTCGGTCTTTCCTCGCCCGTGACGGACTAATTCCCCGGTCACGTCACCCGCAGCTTCGGATAGGGCGGCATGAGGTGCAGGTAGTTGCGCCTACGCCGCCCCAGTCGCCGGCGGCGGATCGCTTCGTTGAGGCTGCGAACCTTGGGCGCGCGACCCGCCGCCTCCTTCCGCGAGACTACTGCCTCGCAGAAGGCTGCGACCGCGTCCCAGTTCCGCACCGATGATTGCGACGAGTTCACGACGCTGCTCTGCCCAAGCGGCACAGACCTCGAGCGTATGCTGCGCCGGGTCCTCGTCGCAACGGTTATTTACACGATACCTATTCCTACAAACCGATTTAAAAAAAAAGTTTGTTTATCTGTCTGTTTATTTTGGATAATCTTATATACGGCTGGAGTGATTTTAGTAATATTTTACTATCAGATACATGTCTGTATAAGAAGTAACCTAGGCTATTTTTCTTCTCAAGAAACTCCTATAAGTTTCGCCCGGTCCTGATGGACTGAAGTCACAAATCGTAATATTTTACGAAGATATTGATGATTTAATTTATATTTCCATGTGGTGACAGAGTAAGAATACAATTCACCACTCCCTATATTATCCGTGGATGTCGTAAAAGACGACTAAGGGATATAATATGCACATTAACATCTGTGCAAGAGAACGAGAACTCAAAATGAAACCCTATTCCAACATATCTGACCGGCATGGTATATTAGATCAAATTCCCTCCCATTGTGGAGGTGGCCCGAGCCCACCAGTGGGCTCGGACGTATGTGGGCTGCGATGATGATGAGGATGGTGATTTAAAATGCGGGGACAAAGCGACTGAAACTGAAGCAAAGCGAGGGCGGATTGCTAGTCTAGAATATAAATGTATACAATACATATGAAGTAGACTAACTAACAGAACAGCTGGAGCGTAAACTGTTTGTTACTGTCAAACAAATAAGTGAGGGGGAAGAGGGTTGTTCGTTGGGTGTGTACTGAGGACAAACAAATGGAATAACCTCTGTACGTAACACAATATATTCGTTGAAGCCTTTATGTTTTAAATATATCCCGCGAGTTCTTCTTTTACAGCACTTGACGGGATTATAAATGGGACTACAATTTAGTAAGCAAAATAGATAAATTCTTTGCTCGAAATAGAGAAGTAAGTAATATGAGAAAAATAAAAAATCTATACCAATAAATAAAATTGGAGTGTCTGTTTATAATGTCAAAATAATAGGCTTTTTTCATGCTCACACGGCTATTTGAATGACACCTATGCCTAAAATAGCAATTAAAAAATTTTTGTCTGTCTGTCTGTCTGTTTGTTCCGGGTAATCTTCAAAACGGCTGAACCGATTTCAAAAATTCTTTCACCAATGGAAAGCTATAATATCAGGGAGTAAACTAGGCTATATTTTATCCCGGTATTCCCACGGGAACGGGAACTACGCGGGTAAAACGACTATAACCGAAGCGAAGCGAGGGCGGGTTGCTAGTATATAATGAATTTGGATTAATAAAGAGTAAGAATACAATTCACCACCCCTATCTTACCCGTGGGTATCGTAATAGACGAATAAGGGATATAATATGCATATAACATATGTGCACATGCACATATGAAGTTTAGGGAGAGGATTCATTTTTTTTTTGCATTCATATGAACTTTTGTAATTTATCTTTTAAATTAAGAAAAATTTAGATTAGAAATGTATATTTTTGAAAAAAGTTTATTAAAAAATCTTACAATTTTGTGTAGAGGTGCACGTTACCAGCGTTAGTGTAATGTATTAGTTGCAAATAGAGAATAATTGCGAGTAGGGCTACAAATTACAGTTCGTGGAACAACACAACATGGATTTATTTACTAAGGTGTTATAATCAAAATTGTCATGAATAAAGCCGTATAACATGTTCATAAAAAGAAGAAAGCGTCTATTGTATAAACTGAGTAATTTTAAAGATTTTAAATGTACGTACGATTGATGTTGAAGATGGTATTTATGTATATTGCTCTAAAGTACTTATCTAGAACAGCTTCAATAGCAAAATCGTATTTTTCAAGACAATCACATTTAATCTTTGGACGGTTATGTGACGTTTGAAGTCATTTGTCCTCTCGTCGTCGTCTCAGCTAATACATGTCGCACTGTTCACTGAGCTCCTCCACAATAGGAGGGAAATTGACCTTGCTATACCATGCTGGTCAGACAGATTGGTATAGGATTTTGTTTCGAGTTCTCCTTCTCTTGTATATTGTAAATAAAACTACTTTATGGATTTTATCACGTTTGTATTTTATTTTTGACTGCCCGACGTTTCGAACACTTTGCAGCGTTTATGGTCACGGGCGGTCTAAGATGTTACACGTCCAACAAGTCATCGTTATTACAGAGATTTATAATTATCTACTGATTATTATCTAATGATTATCATGAATATGTTTTCACATTTTCCTTTTAGGCATTTATCATTCACTGTGGTGAAAATATCCTCCCTTAGAGAGCGCATAACTCCCAAGATATAATAGGCCCTGTGCTGTCTGAATGGAATGGATTCAGCAATTTTTACATAAACTCATAGAATGATGGAATCGCCATGAATGGATTCATTATTTTTGTGACGAGTATTATTAGAGGTAAAGTGCCAGAATCATTACTCTCGGTAGCAGGATTTGCGATAGTGGCATGGCGTATATATGGTGCTATATATTCAGATGATTTAAATATGTTCTATTCTTCTGATGCCCCTTAGTCAAATCTTATAGCATCTCCAGGTTGATGAAACAGTGAATTTTTTGCCCATTACCACACGGAAAGGAAATATGGCTACACAGAAACAAATTATTGCCTGGGTCCAATATTGATGTTGTGATTGCCCCATTTGACAGATGGATTGGCAAAAACAATTAGTTAAAGTTACTTCGGTGGTGCCGTTATCCATTCTCCTGCTAATCTTTCAGCCAGTATTTTTAAGTCCGTCAGTAATTTTATAGTACCTAAAGTTATAGCTGAAGCTGTTGTTCTGTTGGTATTCGAGACTAATCCACCTCATGGTCTCAGTCTATTGTTCTTAGGGACAAAAATTGCTTTTAAGCTGAAATCAAATTATCTAAATCTAAAATCCAACAGTCACTAACTTTGAGCTTAGAAAGACGAAAAACTGTCAGATTAAGGAACTAAATTGGATATTGGTTAAGTAGAAAACGTTATTAAAGTGTAGAGCCGTATTAAATTCTTAAATTGAAATTTGACACAAAATTACTAATTTGGCATTCTACATCAAAGCAATATAAATATTATTTTTGTTTATATTTTAAGCGTTTATCAAAGGTTCTCCTTTCAGAGCACCGTAATTTTTTGATAAGATTCTCCAAAAGCATAAATTTAATAACTTTAAAGTATACCTTTTGTTATGATGTGCCGCCATTTTAGTCTTAAATGAGAGACCTAAATAATATATTGCATCATTACGTATATAAAAAATTCTTCTGTAAGACGAAATAGATTTTAATGTAAATTTTGTGGGTATGTTCTTTTGGTTCTTGAGTGGTTTAGATCTTTAATTGGACCCTATTAGTGGCGCTGTAATTGAACTTCTGCAATTTGTTTTTATTTTTAGTTTTATACAGTACATGTGATAACAGCTGCGAATACTATCAACCGTTACATCGCTTGTGGGTGTCAGAATAGGTGACGATAAATGACTGAAGATGATGACTAAACTAGGGCGAGTTGGGTGAACAATAATTCATGCAATTATTGTATTCCCAAGGAGGGTTGATGTCAGACAGGTGGTCGGCAATAACACTATTGTCAATAACTTTTGTATTATCCTTTATATTATAAATGCGAAACTAAGTTTATTTGTTTGTTTATTTATTTGTTACGCTTTCACGCTTAAACCACCGAAACGATTTCAAAAATTCTTTCACCAATGAAAAGCTATAATATCAGGGAGAAACATAGGCTATATTTTATCCCGGTAATCCCACGGGAACTACGCGAGTGGGGCGACTGAAACCGAAGCGAAGCGAGGACGGGTTGCTAGTATAATATAAATGAATAGCATATATAGAGTCGACCCCAAGTAATTGGGATAAGAGCAAGACGACGATGAGGATATAGTACAATGTCAATTGGACTAGCTACTAACTATTGCTACTACTAACTATACATTCTACTAACAATATACTATTCTACCAACTATTTACATTCGGGAACAAAACAGTTTGATATATATTTCTTATTCGTTTATGAAATTTGTTGATCTTTTTTTATTTGTAGTGATATTCTTTCTATCAATAAAAATGAATGTTTTATTGATATAGACAAGACAAAATAGCTCAGTGTATTTTCCTCATTTGTTTGTCAAATCTTATTAATATTTTTCTTTTGTCGAGTTATATTAAATCAATAAAATATGCAAACAGTATTATGCCAACATTTATAACGAAAATTACAAAAGAAAATAGAAAATGTAATGCCTAAAATGTTATAAACCGTAACTGTTGTTAATCTATATTAAAAAATACACGAAACAAATCTATTTATACGGATTTATATTTCGCGTTTGTATAAATACTTTTCAGCGTCGTTTCCAAACGTTGTCACGTCTGGAAAATAAAACGTCGGAACAGGTAATAGACTAAGAGCCTGTGAACCCCAGACCTTCGTGATTTTATTAAGGCTGAAAGTTTAATAAAATACCGAAGGTCTGGGGTTCGTGGGCTCTTGTGTTATAAGATAGACGTAAAAGAATGTCTGTTAGTTTAAATTATTAATTACTGCTTGCTTTATTTTATTTTTTATTTTTTATTGCCGATAGTGGCAAACGATTGGCGGAAAACGATTGCTTTATTGCTGAAGGGAAACGTAGTGAAGAACCCTTACATGTTTCCGTGCTTTATGTAGTGCATGTTAGGCGAAGAGCTTCCCGAGAAAGAGATGCCCGATGTTACAATTATCCTCTAGACTTATTTGTTATATTATTGGGGGCTGGTAATAAGATAATCAACTGATTATAAATGATTTTACAGCGTTCATGGTCACGGGCGGTTAGTCCGTCCGAAATCAATAATCAAATACAAACGCGATACAATCCATAAAATAGTTTTATTTACAACTAGCAACCCGCCCTCGCTTCGCCTTGGTTTCAGTCGCCTTGCCCGCGGTGTACTTCTCCTTCCCGTGGGAATACCGGGATAAAATATAGCCTATATTACACCCTGATATTATAGCTTTCCTTTGGTGAAAGAATTTTTGAAATCGATTCGGTGGTTTAAGCTTGAAAGTGTAACAAACAAACAAACAAATATCCTTACTTTCGCATTTATAATATTAATATGGATGTGTACTCACGGCAATACCAGAAATCGTTATTATCAACTTAGCTCTTATACGTCTTAAACATTAAGACGGGCTCGGGCTTCCACCATTGTGAGAGGGAATTTGACTATATTATGGTTAGACGTGTTGGCATAGGGTCTTATTTCAAGTTTCCTTTTCTCGCATTGATGTTACCTGTATATTTAAACACTTAAATGTCTTTTACAATACCCACGGGCAAGATATATGGTGAATTGTACAAACATAAAGTAAATTAACAAATTGTTTTTATGTTTTTATAAATAGAAATTTTATTATTCTTCATTTTTATGGAGAGCCTATGGTCCGGTAGCATTAGTTTGGCTCGACGGAAGCGAATTATGTACCTGCATAAACTTGCGTGATATGTCTTCATTGCCATTTTGGCTGACCACTGTCTTTACATTCATTGGTCTGTCCGACGGCATTATGTTACTCTGAGTAATGTTTGTTTTCTTTAGCATCCCACTACATCCATATAATAATGATATTATAGATTTAAAAATATATGTGAATCATTTAATAGTAATCATCATCATCATCCTTCAGGCTATCATCGTCTACTGCTGGATGTAGGCTTCCTTCATATTTCGTCACAAAGCGCGGTCCTATGCCGCCTGCATCGTACGACGCCCTGCAACTTTCACCAGGTCATCGGTTTACTCTAGTAAGCATCCTATACAGTGTCGTGGGATACGTGGTTGCCACTTGAGAAAACTTTCGTTCTCAGCAGTTGTCGATTTGTTGAGCGATGCGACCTGCCCATTGCCACTTCAGCATGCTAATTCTTCGTGCTACGTCGGTTACACCCATTATTCTGTGATATTTCGGATTTTATCTCGTAGAGAAATCCCGAGCATAACGCGTTCCACAGCACGCTGAGCGACTTTGAGCGTGGTTATTATTTATTTTATTTATTTATTAAACTTCATGCAACAATGCAATGGCGGACTTAATGCCTAAGGCATTCTCTACCAGTCAACCATAGGTGATGTAGAGACGAAAAAAAGGTAGGTGCATGTTCCGAGATAGCTATATTATTGTAAAATGAAAAAGAAAATATATTTTACATAGATAAATAGGTATATACCAAAATATATAATACATACCAAAGATATAATACATACCCAAATACAAAGATAGATATGATATATATTAAGATATCTTATATCTTTAAACGAGCAACTCTTGTATATATATATATATATATATATATTCAGGATCTCGGAAACGGCTCCAACGATTTTGTTGAAAATTGGCATACTAGAGGATTCGGGTCCAAAAAATCGATCTAGCTAGGTTTTACTTACAGAAAATGTTGTTTTGTCCGTGTTTTTAGCAAAATAAACAATGAAATTAAATTTTAAAAGAATATGAATTCAAATTTCGATGGCAACGTCATGAGTTGCGATAGCTCAGATGGGAAGGTGACAGGTTTTAATTTTGGTATTTTTTCAATCAAACAGCGTCGGTTCGAATCTCGGTGTTATTATTATTCCCTTTTTGTAATTTTTTATATATTTTTCATTATTTATTATTATATATCTGAATAAATGCTACAAAAATACTCCGAGCGAAGCTCGGTCAACCTGATATTATAAATATATACATACACAGTATATATACATAATTATAAGGATATTATATCAGTTGTGATGATTCTGCCAACTCGTTTAAGAGATGGAGTCGAACGCTCTTCTTAAATATTTGACGACTAGTTGCCATCCTGATACCGAGAGGTAGTGAGTTCCAGAGGAGAACCGCCTGGACAACGAAAGAAGAATGCACACGATCAGAGTGATGAGATGGACAAAGTAAGAGCAAGTTTTTGGAGGAGCGAAGGTTTCTGTCATGATTAGTAGAGAGGTATTGAAAGAAACAAGACAAGTAATTAGGAGAATTAGGAGAGTTGAGGATAGAATATAGAAAAGTAAGGGCACGCAAACTACGGCGTTGTCGAATAGTTAGAAAATTTAATTGAGAACGATAAGCAGAAATATGATCATACTTGCGAAGATTATATATGAATCGAATGCAGTTATTGAGAAGACGGTCTAGTTTATTAAGAAGATCTGCATTCAGGTCAAAATAACACACATCACCATAGTCAATTAGAGGAAAAATTAAAGTTTGGACAAGCGTCGTTTTAGTTTTAACCGGTAGAAAATGTCTCAACCGATTGAGAGCACGTAAGCTACAGGTGACTCGCTGACTTACTCTGGTTACTCGAGTTCTCCAATTGAGAGTGGAGTCGATATATAAGTCAAGTTCTTTTACGTTAGGGGACAGCGGTACAATAGAGCCGTCGTACAATATAGAAGGGAGACATTTGATGTCTACTCGGCCTATCATACGCTGACTACCCACAATTATTGCCTGACACTTGGTAGGGTTCACCGTCAACCCGAACTGGCAACACCAACTTTTTATACTGTCAAGGTCTCTATTGATTTTGGCAATTGCTGACGGCATATCCTTCACACTCGCTTGACAGTAAAGCTGCATGTCATAGGCATAAAGATGATACGAAGACTGAAGATTATAAGTAATGAGATTAATAAAGATAGAAAATAACAAAGGAGAGAGAATACCGCCTTGAGGGACGCCAGCGCTGAGGTCGCACCAATTCGAAAAGCTGTGCGGACAAACTGCTGACGCCCCTGAAGATAAGAAGAGAATCATTCCAGTGCGTTGGGTGAGATCAGGAAGTGAGATAAGATGGCTAGAAGGATATCGTGATTGACGGTTATTAGGCCTACTCGTAAGTTTAGGGACCAGGTTGCCTTGCTGTAAGTCATCACTGGTCACAAACCTGTGCTTTCAGGCACTGAGGGAAATTTACATACATACGTACATACTTATATTCACGCTTTTTTCCATAGAGGTTGGCAGAGACTACTTCTCTCTACTTGCTACGATCTTGACATACAATTTTCGCCTCCTCCACATTCATTAATTATAATTATGTAAGTAATTTTAAGTAAATTTAGAGGTAAATAAATATCCTTGGTAAGACATAATCTGCCGAATTTTGCTAGTATATTATAAAAGGCTTAAACAAATATAAAAAGGATATTTATACCGCCCTGTCGGTGGTCAACTAAGTCGCCACGTTTTATATGACTTTAATAAGGTAATCATTATTACGCGCTTCTAACAAAATTTCCCGAACAAGTGAACTGTAATTAACTTTGAGCCAAAGAAAGTCGGTAGAATCTTTTATGCTATCAAGTATCATGTACATTCTCGTAATATTCACCGAGAAAAAATGCTGATACTTTTTTAATAACACCGTAACAGTGCGGCAAAAGAATATTAATTTCCCCGGCAAGAAACTTTGAAGTAAGTTCTTCATTATCAGTATATATTTATAGAAACCTTTATGTGCGCGAGTTGATCAAGGAGCGCCCGAGTTCTTGGGCGTGAAAATTGTTATTTTTGTGAACTTTGTTGATTTAGTTTTGCCAGGCGAGATAGTTTGATATCTTTGATGTTTTATTTATAGAAAATTGAGCTGAGGTCGCACACCTCATTTGGAGCTTCGATAACGAAGTTAGATGATAAAAACAAACTTGTTTATCTAAAAAAGATAGTGGCGAAATATTTTATATAATGGTATAAGGCAATACACTTGTATGTGGTAAAACATCATTATTTTTATCGATTTTTTTTAATTTGCTACATTTCTGTGTGGTGACGGAGTAAGAATACAATTCACCATTCCCTATCTTGTGGATGTCATAATAGACGACTAGTGGCTATAATATATGTACATCTGTGCAAGAGAAGGAAAACTCTAAATAAAACCCTATACCAACTGATATCTGATCAGTAGGGTATAGTAGATTAATTTACCTCCTATTGGGGAGGAGATTCGAGCCCAGCAGTGGTATGGTAATGATGTATTAGAGAAATTAAGCTACCACATAACACTGGTCAGACGTGTTGATATAGGGTTTTATTTGGAGTTTTCCTTTGAAGTTCTCTTACATAAATGTTATATGCATATTCTACCCCTTGGCTGTCTTTTACGATAGGCAGAGGCAAGATATGGATTATGAAATCAAAAAAAGGACATTTTTCAGTCTTGTACTTACAGTATCTGATTATGACGTTAAGGTATCTTAATACATTCGGATATGTAAAATATTGACTCGTTTATTCTTATTACGATAACATATTATACTATAGATAATATAAACCTGTACTAATACTAAAGCGCCGAATGTTTACGGTCGAGTGAATGATTAACTATACAGAGCTAGTTAAATATTCTAGGTCCCGAAGGTGTCGTGTGGGTGAACGTACCGGACAAGGGTCACGGTTGAATATATCCTACATTATATATGCACATAATTTGGCCGTTCATCACAGACGCACGCAAGACAATCAAGACAAAATTATTTTAGCAACCTTATTATTTTGATTCTATTATCTGCACAGATGGCGTAGTGGTTAATGCTAGTGACCTACAGCGCCAGTGTCGGGGGTTCGAATCCCACGCAGGACAACACTTTGTGCGATCCACAAATTGTTGTTCTGAGTCTGGATGTAATTTGTGTCCGTTTAATTATATGTGTATGTATGTATTTCTCGCGGAAACGCAATGAGTTTCAAAAATTAAAAAACTGTACGAATGGCGGCGATGTGGCTCGCGACACGTCACGTCTCGTTTCCGTCGGGGGCGAAAAGTGGCCCACAGAGAACCGCTTTGCTACGCTGAATATGTCAAAGATCGTAGCAGGTGGAGGGCAGTGGACTCTGCCTACCCCTATGGGAAAAAGGCGTGAATATATAAAAAAAAAAAAAAAAAAATATTATCTCTGTGTGGTGATGGAGTAAGAACACAATTCACCAACCCACATATGAAATAAAAATATCTATGCCAGAGATGGAAAACTCGATATGAAACCCTATGCAAACATGTTTGCCAGCGCGGTATAATAGTTCAATTTCCATTTTATTGTGGAAGAATCTCAAACAAAATAGTGGACATAAGTGGGCTGAGATGATGATTATCTTGATTCTTGTTTTCCTTTTCAGTATCTAAAAGTTTTATTTATTGAAGTTTCTTTCTAATATTGAATCTAGGATAAATGTTAGGCGTCTATTTATGATATTGAGATCTAGAATAAATTACAGGCTTTTCTTGTATCTTATTCCGGTTTAACCGCGGCCATTTTGGTTTTCATAAATTAAGTCTAGATCGACTTGCACGTCCAGATGATGTAACTGGGTCTAAAACTTAACAAGTGAAAGTAATTCTGCACAAGAATTTGCCAGTTTTACGCGGCCTGATACAGAGACAAATACAGATTGAAAGTTATTAGAGTACGAAATTTCTGGCAAATACGGCACTCGTTACTGCCGTGCTTCCATAATTATGATCGCAAGAAAGAACATGATACAGTAAATCCTCGAGATTTGTCTGGCCTTGGTCAAGTAGTATCGTGTGCCCGCTGCATCCTGTCATTGTCTGTTATCAAGGAAATAGTCAACAGAAATTGGAATGACGCCACCACTTTTTGCGAGGTAGTGATTTTGCAGATGTAGATAACGTGGAATAGCAGACAGGAAGCCCTCTAGGCCGTTTCGATGTAAGCATCAGAAGCACCGTAACTGACTGAGAATTACTGCATCGTCATATTTTATAATTTAATTTGAGGCTGGTTTCAGGCAGTTACAAACGCTTTTGAGATTTCTTACCTAGAGAGGCTGCGGGTGGCCGTTCCAGGGATTTAGTCCGTCACCCGCGGAGAGGCTGACCTCGCGACCGTGACCGGCGTCCCGAAGGGGACGTCGGTGGGAAATGGTACTCTCTCGGGGTATTCCGTAGGGCCGACCACTGAAGTCAAAGAACTCTGCATCGGTGGTCGGCCCAACGACGAAGGCGATGTGGTATTGGGTGGGTTACGGGGCCAAGCGCCGCCCCTCTGTCGCCCCGGATGGAGCCGGGCAGCAGGTGAGCTGACCGTAGCCCACCCCCAAAAAAACGGCATATTAATCTCATTAATTTCTTAACATATTCAATGTTGCTTCCTCCTGTACACCAATTACTGGTATTGTTTGCTAACGTTTACTTAGTTGTCTCTACACCCATACATCGCGACATAATGTATTTTCAATTCTTCATCGATGTGATACGGAGCAAAAAACAATTATTATTCAGTCTAGTCGTCTACAACATCAGCTAAGAATATTAGATACAGGTAACACATATGTAAGACAGATGAATTCCAAATAAAACTCTATACCAACTCGTCTGACTAGCGAATAGTAGGTCAATTTCCATTCTTTACGGTGCAGGCTCGAGCCCAGAAGTAGGACATATATCAGCTGTAATGATGTTGATAATCAATTCTTTAGAATTAGGATAGTTAGCTTAAGTATTTTATGTGCAATACCTCAACTATTTATGCGCAATACCCCATAACTATGTTTGTGATATTAATTTAATAAAATCAATATAATTATTACAATGTAATGCTATTCTACTAATGCAATTTTGGTAATGGAAGATAATTTTATCAATTTTAATATGCCCTTATAATTTACTGCAATTATCTGATATGACAATAAATTTCTAATTTTGTTTAATAATTCTATTATATAACTATTTCCTTGTGGTGACGGAGTAAGAATACATTCACCACTCCTATTCTTGCCTATGGATGTCATGAAAGACGAATAAGGGACAACTTTTGAATACAATAACTAAGCAAGAGAAGAAAATACAAAATAAAATTTTCTATCAACCCCTCTGACTAGCGTGTAGTTAATTTCCCCTCGCATCGTGGAGAAGGCTCGAGCAAGAGCTCCGAAATGAAAATTTCGGAAAATTCTTATTAGAATTCAGAAATTTTCAAAGTTAAGTTTCATAAAATCCCTAATAAAAAGTTTAGGAATTTTTCTTTTGTATATTTTTTTATAAACATAATACACTCATTTGCAAAAAAAACGGGCACCTAAGCAATGAACCATTTCAAATGTTAATATTTCTTTGTTTGATAATTATAGGTAGTTTTATCCACACAATTTGCTAAATTAATAAGAAAATAATCGTTTTCATCAGTATTTCATAAAATTTAGATACAATTTATGGGAAATAATGCTAAACCTCGCTAGTAGTGTATATTCGCTAGTAGTGCATATGCTCATGAAGTAAAAATAAAAAAGTTTTTTTGTTTGTTTTTCTTTAATAAAGTAAAAGCAGATAAATGTTTAGTATCGAGTGTGACCCCCTCTAGCTAAAATCACAGCTTGAATTCGTCTGGGCATGCTAGCGAGTATATCCCGGATACTTGCTTGCGGAATACGTTCCCACTCCGCAGTAATCACATTCTTCAGCTCTCTGATGGTCTGCGGAGCCGGGTGTACTGATCTCACACGCCGTTTCAGAACGTCCCAGACATGCTCTATGGGATTGAGGTCGGGACTTCGAGCTGGCCAATCCAAACGACGAATGCCGACCTCTTGCACATACGCATTAACATCGCGGGATCGGTGGGCGCGAGCATTGTCGTCCATAAAAACCGAGTCTTCACCTAGAGCGGCCAATGCGGGTTGTGCATGAGAAATTAGAACTTCCGTTATGTATCAATGCCCAGTCAGTGAGCCGTTTTCAATGAAGACTAACTCTGTACGATCCATTGAATTTATTCCTGCCCAAAACATAACAGAGCCCCCACCATAAGGTGTGATTTCTTCGAAACATGCCTCTGCAAAGCGTTCTCCTTGTCTTCTTAGCACTCGCCGACGTCGATCTTCACCGAACAGAGATATCCTGGCTTCATCAGAGAACAAAACCCTATTCCAATCGTCTTGAGTCCATGATTCACAATTTCTAGCGAACCTAAGCCTGTGAACTCTGTGCTCACGGAGTAATTTGGGGCCGCGGGCCGGGCGGTGACTGCGTATATTGGCAGCGAGAAGCCTCCTCCTGACCGTCCATAGACTAATATGCACATTTCTTACTTCTTGGAGGTTGTTCTTAAGATCCACATACGAAGATTTGCGATTTCTCAATGCGCGACTCACAAGAAAACGATCATCCCGTGGTTGGGTACATGGTTTTCTTCCAGAACCAGGCCTTCTCTCGACGGAACCAGTCTCCTGATATCGCTGCCAGGTCCTTTGGACTGTCGAGCGACTAACATTTAGCCTCCTAGCCACGAAACATTGGCTGCAACCCTCTTCAAGCAGCGCGATAATTTTGGTAGCTTTTACCACTTTATCTACCATTTTTGATACAGCCAAACAGCATTAAATAAAGCTTTGACAGTCAAGGATATGAAATTAATCGATAAAAATTTAATAAAAGTTATGAAAGTCGATGTTAACTTCTGGAACTTCGCGCCAAAAATGTAGGATAAAAAGGGGTTTTCTGTAAAAGTGAACATCAAATGAAAAATTGAATTTAGAACGTACTTTTTTAAATACCACAGCATTTTTAAAACCGGCCAGTAACGTGTACAAACGATTGAAACCTTTTTGGTATTGTATCTTTTTAAATATGAATGAAAATCAAAACCGCCCGTTTTTTTTGCAAATGAGTTTAGTTACAACTATAATTTTAGTGTTATACAGAAAACTTTAACACATTAAGTTATACTATAAATGTATATTTATAGTATAATTTGATATGTTAAAATTTTTTGGACACGTAGTAATGGTTATATAGCCATAGATTTAAATTATTATGGTGTCCTTATGTATGTACAAATATGGTAAACTTTGCCTTGGAAATAGGCAACATTTTATGTATCCTTATTTTGATCATACGATCACGTAATAAGAAATATTTTATGTTCCATAAGTGCTTTTTTTTAATATAGCGCTGATCACCCACATAGTAACACCATTGTAACTGTGGATCCATAATGGCTTCCATAGATAACACCAAAATTTGATTCTTAGGAAGTCTCAAGACACAATAAATACAAAAATAGGAGAGTTGAAAAACAGTCAGATAGTAAATAAGAGGTTTTTTTTTTGGGGTGGATTGCGGTCGGCGCGCTCCTCGCACCACTCCATCCCGGGTGACAGAGGGGCGTAAGCACGCAACTCCCGCAACCCACCCACGATGCACGTCGCCTTCGTCGTTGGGCCGACCACCGGAGCAGGGTTACTTGACATCAGTGGTCGGCCCGACGGAATACCCCCTACGTGGGGTACGCTCTCATCGACCGACGTCCCCCCCTCGGGGAGGACGTCGCTCTTTCCTCACGCGGTCGGCCTCTCGGCGGGTGACTGACTAATTCCCCGGTCACGTCACTCGCGGCCTCGGTTAGGGCGGCATGAGGCGCAGGTATTGGCGCCTACGCCGCCCCAGTCGCCGGCGGCGGATTGCCTCATCGAGGCTGCGCTCCTCACGCAGGCAATCCGCCGCCTCCTTCCGCGAGATCACTGTCTCGCAGAAGGCTGCGACCGCGTCCCAATTCCCGACGCTGTCGACCATCGCCCTAGCGATAGCCGGCAGCGTCAGGTCGGCACCGATGATTGTGACGAGTTCACAGCGTTGCACTGCCCAAGCCGCGCAGGCCTTGAGCGTATGGCGCGCCGTGTCCTCGTCGCAATCGCAGTGGTGGCAGGACAGTGTACTCTCCCTCCCAACGACTTTGTGCAGGTATTTGGCGAAGCACCCATGCCCGGTCAAAACCTGCACCAGTCGGAATGAGAGCACCCCATGCCGCCTTTCCAACCACTGCATCAGCACCGGCCGGAAGGCCTCCACGGTTCGCACCCCGAACCGAGGCCTCTCCAGCCGGACTGCCCAACGGGCAATGACGTCTCGGCGGGCGTCGACGCGCCAGGCGGTGAGCTCCCTTAACGAGATCACACCGCCCTCCGCTCGCACCCCCGTCACCCGCCGATACAATCCGGCGAGTATTTTCGCCTCCAGGTCCCACGGAGGAGTCCCGGCCAATAGGCACGCTGCCTCCGTCGCCACCGTGCGGTGTCCGCGGATGGCCCTGATCGCCATGGCCCTCGCCACAGAAGAGCCCTGACGGTCATGGACACCGCCCACACCTGTGTGCCGTACAGGGCCATCGATCGGATGACCTCCGCGTACAGCCGTCGGCACGCAGCGCTCGGTCCACCCACGTTCGGCATTAGCCACGATAGGGCGGACGCCGCGCCGACGAGCCGTGGAGCGAGCCTGCGGAAATGCTCCCGGAACCGCCATTGCCCATCGAGCACCAGGCCCAAGTAAATAAGAGGATACAGTACCGCTGATACATATTTTAACGGGTATCTATATACGAGCTATAAGATTGAACCGAATCACCATCACCATCTCAGCCCGTTTAAGTTCCACTGTTGGGTTTGGTCCTCCTCAACAGTGGGCGGATAACTGACCTACTATGACCACGCTGGTGAAACGCGTTGGAATAGGGTTTTATGTCGAGTTTTCCTTCTCTTGCATAGACATTATCAGCATAATGTAGTCGTTTTTCACATCACCTACGGGCACTATAGGGGGTGGTGAATTGTATTCTTACACCGTTACCATACGGACTGTATAAATATAAAAATATAGCAGTAACGGCTAAATGTTCGAAAACTTTTCCGAGTTTCTACAAAGTCCATATAGTACACTACTCCAGACGTGACTGTAAATTATCTAAAATAAATTCAAGTTCTTTACATCAGAAATCGCTCTCCCATAGATTAGGGTGAGCTGATTGTTCATTCTTGTGGTCAAATGTGAAATGTGGTGTAAGTCTACAGCCGCGAACCAGTCAGTCCAGGGTAGTACCACACTCTCGCAGAAAATCGACGGTGGGCTGCGGTCCTCGCACCAATCTGTCTGGGGCGACAGAGGGGCGTAAGCACACACACCAGAAACCCACCCACGATGCACGTCGCCTTCGTCGTTGGGCCGACAAGTAACCCTGCTCCGGTGGAGCAGGGTTACTTGTCGTCAGTGGTCGGCCCGACGGAATACCCCCTATTTGGGGTACCCTTCCATCGACCGACGTTCCCCCTCGGGGAGGACGTCGGTCTTTCCTCACGCGAGAAAATCGACGTCTTGAGTATTAACAATTTGTTACTGCACTTCGTTCGGTGAGCGAGAGAGCCGGAAGTCAAACTTTCTGAAGGTGTTTGCGTGTGGAGGGTTTTAGTGATGCCTTTAGTATCACCGAACCTCATTGCGTGTATTCACACTCCCTTCACTCTCTCCATGGTAGGCAGCGACTTGCGAAGGTCCATGAGCGGCAGAAACACTTACGATTGTGTTGTTAGCTCGTTTGCCACTGTTTGCAATGAAAAAAAAAAGATATAATGCGAGTTTAAAGAAAAATTTATTTATTTATTTATTTAGTACTTGGAAAACCAACAGCTGTACAAAATAGTAATGAAAACTAGAGTAAGAAACATAAAGCCAATAACAGGTTTTCACGAATAGAAATGGTACACACCTACAGTAAGTCCGATAGTAATTTGTAACATCTTAATGAACAATAACACAGAGTATGACAGAAAAAGGAAAAACAATGATAACTAATTATTAAAAAAGTTAAGATTTAGCTGTCTCCGTGCCACCTCGCTCCCAGTATTGAAAGGGTCAAAAGAAAACTCTTTACATAATCTGTTAAAATCTTTGCTCGCTCGCACAATATATGAATTCTGCCTATAATTAGAGGACGATAATGGAATACCTATTGGTGGGTTGAACCTAATCGATCTCTGAGGTACATTAAAAAACAGCTTGTGTAAAATGCTGGGACAGTCAATTTCGTTGCTCAATACCTTCAATAGGAAAGAAAAGTCAGCCAATCGTCGTCGATTTGATAGAGGCTGAATATGGAACCTCTTGCATAGGTCGATGTAATCAGAAGAGCTATAAGGAATGTTTTGTTTTTTATGTTGGAATCATTCATCATTTTAAATAAAACTACTTTACGGATTTTATCGCGTTTGTATTTGATTTTTGATTACCCGACGTTTCGAACACTTTACAGCGTTCATGATCACGGGTGGACTAAGATGTCTCACGTCCAACAAGTCATCGTTACTGCAGAAAATTTATAATTATCTACCCGATACAGAAAATTAGTTATTAATAACTAATTTTCTGTATCGGGTAGATAATTATAAATTTTAATACAGAAAATTTTCTGTATCGGGTAGATAATTATAAATTTTAATACAGAAAATACAGAAAATTAGTTATTAATAACTAATTTTCTGTATCGGGTAGATAATTATAAATTTTCTGCAGTAACGATGACTTGTTGGACGTGAGACATCTTAGTCCACCCGTGATCATGAACGCTGTAAAGTGTTCGAAACGTCGGGTAATCAAAAATCAAATACAAACGCGATAAAATCCGTAAAGTAGTTTTATTTAAAATGTATAATACTCGCGTAAACATCAGAAATCATTATCATTCATCATAATCATTTTAGCCTATACATGTCTTTATTGGGTTCGGGCCTCCTTCACTATGGGAAATTGATTTACTATATCACATTGATCAAACGTGTTGGTATACATAGGGTTTCATGTTATTTTCCTTACAATGATCTGATCTGCGTATTGTATTCCTCAATCGTCTTGTCATACAAGCCAAATGACGGGAGGTTGGTGAATTGTATTTGTACTCCGTTATCATACAAGGAAAGTAATTTAAATAAAAAAATACTATAGAAGTTACGATAGCTTGAAGGAGTTTATTCTTCTTCATGAGCTCTTGCTTTTAAAATGAAGTACATAAATATAAAAAAAAAACTTAATAAAAATGTTAGTCGATCTTTATATTATACGTACATTTTGGCTATATATAGGTAAAAAGCACAGAGAAATGTGGCTGTGTTACCTCCGAGAGTGAAGAACTTCTATAAAAAATATATTTTATGGAATTAGATTTGTAATGCTAACGAAAGGCGCAATAAAAGCCTCTAAATATTAAAACAGTAATGAGATTCGGGGTAATAACAGCTCGCATTTGCATAATTTCTGCGTAGGATATCTAAAATAAAAAAGAGCAAGGAATATTTAGGTAGGAAGCACCCTTATATATAACAAAATAATCATTAGATTAACATCGAAAGAGATTCAGGTAATTGAACGGAAACGCCGAGGCGAACGGGCGCAGGTCAACGTGGTTCCGGATTATATTGCAAATTTACAGTTAGCCACTAAATAAGCGATCACACAATTGGTATAAATAATAACATTAAGTAATTGATCACTGGAATTTGGTGACAGATTTTTTGGTGTCTTAGAGGGCAAAGTTGATAGTATCAACAAAATTAAATATGAAATCTTATGTCAGTAACTCTTACTGGAGGTACTTCCACGGAAAAGTGGGACGTGTGAGATTTAAAAAGTATTTACCAGATTTTTTTAAACCCACTTGAAGAAAAAAGAATCATCATATAAGTACCATATCGCTGCACCATGTTTTAGTTAATAGTGTTATTTTTTTATAGTCATCAATACATTTAGCTCTTTGCGGTCCACTGTTGGACGTAATCCTCTCTCATATTTTGCCTTTTTGCAGTTCTGTGTCGTCTCCACCCAACGACTACCAGCAATTTAGTATTCGTACAAAATAGTACCGTAATCGCTACGCTTGACAGGTGGGTTGTCGATCGCAGTGAAGCGTTATGTTTCCCAGGAGAGATCTGCTGCCCATTCTCTCGAAGAACTTTCAGCTGATTCTTGCAACTCCCACAGGCAAGGGATGGCGAATTGTATTCTTACCCGTCGCCCCATAGGTATTTTTATAGCGTAATTTCGCAATTGTAACAGGACGCCTAGTAACAATGGACGGCCAAAAGCTGAGTAAATTGTTGTAGTTTTAATTTATTTTAAATGATTAAATCACTCGGCCGTCTTATATTTCAATAATTGAGGGAGGTTCAAACATCCAAAGAAAACACACAACAGCCTCCCTCATATTATTTATGAAGATTTATGTATCTGCGTCTTCTATATCTTATTTTTGTTTTAAAATATAACATTGCTCCTAGGCATAGCTTTGTTATATAAGAGACTACATACATACATTTAATAATCACAACAAACATTTTCGGTTTTTACAAGGAATTGTTGTGCTTGGAAATTAAATTCACACTCGTTTCGAAAAGATACCTCATTATCATCATCGTCGCACCCCACATACGTCCCACTGTTGGGTTCGGGCCTCCTCCATAATGGGAGGGATTTTGACCTACTATACCATGCTGGTCAGACATGTTGGTATAGGATTTTATTACGAGTTTTCCTTCTCCTGCACATATATTATGTGCATATTATACCCCTTAGTCGCCTTTTACTACATCCACGAGCAAGATAGGGAGTGGTGAATTGTATTCTTACTCCGTTACCACACAGAAAGGATACTTAAATATACATTTTTGCCATAATTTCAAGTTAGTTATCTACTAGTTGTAAGTAACTTTTATCGCTAAAACAGATAAAAACAGGTTTATAAAATCATTTGACAGGCATTTAATTCATTACAAATGCGAATGATATCGTAAAACGAATGACCGTATCAGCTTATTCATTTAATCTTTGAAGACATTATGGGAAACACATTATTCAAATCCGTATAATGGCCTCTCTATAAACATTTAATCTGTGTGTGGGTGAACATTTGCATTATTGCGTAAAGCCCACTCTTCAATGTAATGTGACGTGAGAAATTGCAAAAGATTCGTTCATGATGATGAAACCGTAACAGAATAGAGTAATAAGTCAGCACTTCCATTTTATTTCTGCGCTTTTTTTTTGGGGGTAAGTCGCGGTCGGCGCGCTCCTCGCTCCACTCCGTCCGGGGCGACAGAGGGGCGTAAGCACGCACACCCGCAACCCACCCACGATGTACGTCTCCTTCGTCGTTGGGCCGACCACTGGAGCAGGGTGACTTGACGTCAGTGGTCAGCCCGACGGAATACCCCCTATTTGGGGTACCCTCCCATCGACCGACGTCCCTCCCTCGGGGAGGACGTTGGTCAATGGGAGGGTACCGGCCTCTCAGCGGGTGACGGACTAATTCCCCGGTCACGTCACCCGCGGCCTCAGCTAGGGCGGCATGAGGCGCAGGTATTCGATTTTATTTCTGCGCTGACCATCCTTACTTATAATTGCGGCAGTAAGTTTGTTTGTTACGCTTTCACGTTTAAACCACTGAACTGATTTCAAAAATTCTTTCACAAATGGAAAGCTATAATATCAGGGAGTAACATAGGCTATATTTTATCCTGGTATTCCCACGGGAACAGGAACTACGCGGGTAAAGTGACTGAAACCGAAACGAAGCGAGGACGGATTACTAGTAAACAATGAAGAAAATTAATTTCAGGTTAATGAGACCTGAAATCAAAAAACCTTCAAATAGAGCGTACAAATAGAATATAAAATTCGTATAATTTTATTTCGCACACAAATCAATAACGCACACCAACGTCTGTTTGATATCGGTTCGGTGGTTTAAGCGTGAAAGCGTAACAAACAAACAAACTTACTTTTGCATTTATAATATTAGTAAAGCTTTTTAATAAATGGCAAAATTTATAATTATCATCATAATCCTGTTCTTATAATAATTATCTGAGATCGTTTGTGGCCGGCGGGTCGCACACTCATTCACTCATTTATAACCGCGGGGGGATAGTGCGTAAATGCATTTTCATAGCGAGACAAAAAAAAAAGACTGGTCAGCCTGGTTAGTACAGGGTTTTATTTTGACTTTACCTTCTCTTGCACAGACATTGTATGTGTATTATAGTCCCTTACTCGTATTTAACGATACCCACAGGCAAAAAAGGGGGTGTACGGTATATACAGCCTGCAGTGGACTGTATGAGATGATTTTACGGAGTTAGGTGAGGAACTGATCTTATCCTATCCCTGCAAGCCGCGAAGAAGTAAATATGGAATACTCCACCAACCTCTCATCCACTCCCGCCGAGGGCAGTAGCGTCGTTGCAGTAGGCTCGCCAACCGCGCGGTCAGCTTCACTATATTCTTAATTATATTTATAACTAGGTAGTCCACAGCACCACAAAACACTATTATGGTGGTTCCAAATGTTCCGTAACAATGTCCTTCCAAGGATTAAGCAGGTGCGGCGATTACGAATACACCGATGGCACAACCGCCTGGCGAACCGAGTTGTCTCGCATCTTCTACTAGACTGTCTTAACGACGATTGTAGAATTAAAGTTGTGAAGTTTTTCCAAATACCCTCCACATAACTTGCAGAGACCAAACAGGGGGTTACGAATTGTGTTTAGTGTTTTTTTACTCCATCACCACAGGATATCGTAGTAGTATCAAAAAAACAAATTACTATACAATAAGGGAAAAAAATGAAAACATATTCTACGTCACTGACAGAGAACGTACTGTCGATTTCACCAACATCTCCTTTCTCGTGGGCTTTATAGGACAACCAAGTGATATAACTTGATACAAAAATCCAACAGCGACACTAAAGAGCTAAGAAGAAGAAGATTTGCAGAAAAATTATACGTATTAGTAAAAAAAAGTCTAATATATAATATTTTTTCGCTTTATCCGTGACGCCTTTAATAAATATCTAATAAGAAGTTAATAATGTTGAATAACTCATGCGTTATTGGTATGACGATTATGTCCTTAAAAGCGACGCTCATATTTGATGAGAAAGTTATAGGAATATAATAAGTAGTAAGTGTTCAATTACGTACATTGTAGGGTTCCGTAACGGGAAGAAACTGCACTTGTAACAAGTAGCCTTCTATTTCTTTTCAGCTTATATATATTATAATATCTATAGCGGCAAAACACTCACGTACTGAGATTGATTACGTCGACCCAGGTTTCGTACATTGCCGATGCTCATCATCAGTGCGAGTGCGCAGCGGTGTCTGCAAGGCCCCGGTGTGCACGCCGTTATAGATCTTATAATATGTATCAATCTCACGATAATTTCAATACTATTTTTTTGTCGCCGTCGGTGGCAAACGAGCAAACAGCATACCTGATACTGATACTGCCGCTAATGGACCTTTGTTAGGCCGCTGCTTATCGTGGAGACCGTGAAGGAAGTTTGAATGCATGTAATGAGGTTCAATGGTACTAAAGGCATCACCAAAACTGTGTGTGTGGTGACACATAAATATCTTCAGAAAATTGCACTGCCGCCTCTTTCGCTCACTGAACGAAGTACACTACCAAATTGCTACTATTCAGACGTCCATTTTCTGCGAGAATGTGGCCAGATAGACAGGCCTGTAGCTATAGAAAGGAGACTATCAGCAGCCTGGTCCTACCACATACAAAATTACCTTAATTAATTCCTCCTTTGTTCAAGTATGGTCTAAGATTGACATCAACTCATTCTCTACATACTACGGTATAGACACGTTATTTTCTTTATTAGTTTACTCGAGGTTGTCGCATATAATTCTGCATTGCGTGCCAGCACCGCAGAGAGATGGCTTAGCCATGGAGACATAGTATAGCGAGTTTATTACCAGAAATCCATGATATTATGTAATGACGAAAGTCCTGATCCGATTAGCCACTAATCAGATTAGACACTAACAGATTGAAAATTTGTAAGATAATGTTATTGTAGAAATGGATTTATAAAAATTGATATTTAAAGTTGGAAATTAAAAAAAGGTGGTTATTGGTTTTCAAATTCAATATATATTGGAGTGAACAGGGGTGAGAGATTGTATAATATACCTAAATATGAGATAATAATATATAACGGAACGAAGGTTAATATAATACGAACGAAGTCGCTTAGGAAAATCAGTAGTTGACAATGCTTACATGTTTTTAATGTTAATTTACACACATTTATTTACTTTATCTAGTTTTTTTTTATGGGTGGGCTATGGTAAGCAGACACGCGGTCCATTTCGTCCGGGGCGATGAAAGGACGGCGCGCGGGCCCATAACCCGTCCGTACCCACGTCGCCTCGTTGTTGGGCCGACCACCGGAGCAGGGTGACTTGTCGTCAGTGGTCGGCCCGACGGAATACCCTTTCGGGTACTCTCACCTCTCGACGTCCTGGGACGTCGGTCGCCGTCGCGCGGTTAGTCTCTCTGCGGGTGACGGACTAAACTCCCCGGTCCGGTCACCCGCGGCTTCGGCTAGCTCGGCTATTTATTTTATCTCGTACAAGAACTTTTCGAAGTGAAAAAATACAATTCACATTCTCTATTTAAACCGTAAAAGACGACAAAGGGAATAATCACGCAGTAGCTTTACAAGAATAGGAAAATTCGAAGAAAAAAATCCTTTATCAACCCATCCTTGGACCAGATCAATATTCCGTTCTATTGTGGAGGAGTCTTGAGTCCAACGGTGGGACGTCTATAAGTTGTAATGATGATGATGAATGAACATTTTTTTATTTTTGCCGTGTGATGGCGGCCAGAGTGTTGAGAGAAGGAAAACTCGAAATAAAACCCTATACCAACACGTCTGACCAGCGTGGTATAGTAGGTCAATTACCCTTACATTATGAAGGAGGCCCGAGCCCAACAGTGGGACGTATATGGGCTGAGATGATGATGGCGGCCATGCATACTATCAACTATTACTTTGCTCCTAAGTGTCGTACAAAAGACTAGTAGACTAGTAAGACGACTAATTTTTATATCGCACTGGGTCAACTCCATCTAATGCCGTCTGGTCAAGAATAAGTCGTCCAAGGACGATTGACGTCAGGATGGCGGCTGGTCATAAAACTATTACTAAAACTTTTACAAAACAAAAAAAAAGAGTGCATATTGTCGACCTCAAATAAATATTATAAGCACAGGATGATGTTGATGTTTGTAAATTTTGCCATTTATTAAGGAACCCTAGCGATACTTGTAGCTATATTAATGTACATCTAAGCTTCAATATTATTAAGCTGAATTGATTTGAAATCTATGACGCAAAAGTAAAATCAAATTCGACTTAATAGCATCCTAATTTTAGAACTCACGTCTGTTTTTAATATATATTTTATGATTTTGCTTACGGACCGCCTCGTACAAATGTAACACCTTCCATCAATTTAGTGTATACTACACTTACTTATAATAAAATAATAATTAAAATTGGTGTAGTTGTTTTAGAATTACCACTTATAAAAGGGTTTTCTTTTAAATATTGAATCCTTAATTTTTTTTATCCATATTACACCCGTTCCCCAGAGACTCTTCCTTATTTTGCTCAGAAATTTTAAACGAAGCCTGCTCCATAGTAGTGATTTTGAGTTTAATTTTAAGGTCAATAATTATAAATTTCGTGTCATAAATCAACGCCGATAACGCTTACTGGATATGGAGTTGTGCTTTGAGACTCTGTTTAAAGTTGGATAAGATGATTCTCTTAATTTTCATAAAGTCTGCCCAGGCGAATTGGATTCGTAGGCGGACTTCTTTCTCAAAAATGGATCTATCTAACTTACCCGGACTGTTTATTTTAGGTAAACAAAGTGATCTACAACTTCAAGAACCACCGGCCTCCGTTTATACTTATCGCTTCAGGACCCCAAAATGTCTGATACTGGTTTTTCTTTATATTTTATAATTAGCATAATAACTCTATGTAAAATATCTGAAAGATAAAAAGATACGTAAGTGTAACATATCTAAATAGCAATGATATTTTGAGCCTCATGCCATTAGCATAGATATCGATAAAGAATCTGTTTGAAAAATCAATATAATAAAAATAATAATAATAACGTCTGCCACCGTTCAAAATAATGCAAGGGATTGAAAGCACCACTGATGACAAGTAACCCTGCTCCGGTGGTCGACCCAATGACGAAGGCGACGTGGTGTTCGGGTGGGTTGCGGGTGTGCGTGCTTACGCCCCTCTGTCGCCCCGGACGGAGTGGTGCGAGGAGTGTGCCAACCGCAGCGCAACCCAAAAAAAAAAACAAAAGAAAAAAGGTATTGCAAGTAGACGACAGTTTAAAAATCAATAGTTTGAGTAAACTAGTCCACCAAACCTCACAACCCCATAATTAGGTTTTAGATATCATCATTACACAATAGTTTTACACCTACCGTTGGCAGTCCACGAGTGGTATATGCAAACGTGGAGTGTCATCGGTAGATGTCCCATCCCATTTTAACGTAAAATTTCTCCAAAGGCCTCTACGTGCTGGACCCATATCCCCCTGTAAGCCTTTCAAAGGACCGGGTATCTTCCCTAGGAAGATCCCGTAAACACGGAAAGACATTATAATAATAATAAAAAAATCCAAATTACGTTTAATAAGCTATAAAAAAGTTTTAGAAAAGAATTGTATTCTTGTATAGTGAAGCAATTCTTGTAAAACTGGTATTGCTTTTATATAAATTCTTACACCAAAAATTTTTACAATTATAAAGAGGAACAGGGTAGAGAATAATGTTGTCGTAGAGAGGCCCGGAGGTTGTTCCAACCCTTTCATACAAAGGTAATTTTGTGACAAGTCCTGAAGCGCTTTTACCCTAGCTTCTGAGTAACTTTTTTACTTGAACTAAAGTTTAATCATGTTTCTAATTAAAAGAAAATTGTTGAAAATATGCAAAGATAATATTGTTTCTTAGATTTACTTACATCTTGTGGGTACAGTGACATAAAGTCACGTCTATCGATCGTGTGGTTTCAGGTTTAAAATACTCGGTTTATCATTGCGTGTTTCCCAGAAGAAAATTTTCTATAGTAAGTTTTAGTAAGAAAAAATCATATTACGTGGGATTAATAATTTGCCTGTTTTTATCCTATCTTCGTAACATTACATGGCAAAGGTTTAAGAATACACTTCACCACCCCTAACATTCAAGAAGGAGTTGTAAAATCGATTGAGGTATCGCCGGGAGGATCGAAGACAGCAGTCTTCTGGGAAAGTTATAACAACAACTGTGATCGCCCATCTGCCAAATGTGGTGAATATAGCATTATTCCTCCTTGGAGAACCATATATCAATATAAATAAGGTCCATATAGGTATAGGTCCATATAGGTCCATAAGGTCCATAGGTCACGGGCGAACTCTGCCGCGGAATCCACCCGTGACCATGAACACTGCGAAGTGTTCGAAACGTCGGGCAATTAAAAATTAAATACAAACGCGTTAAAATCCTTAAAGTAGTTTTATTTGCAACTAACAACCCGTCCCCGCTTCGCTTCGGTTACAGTCGCCTTACCAGGACAAAATATGTTATAGCCTATATTACTCAGGGATAATGTAGCTTTCCAATGGTGAAAGAATTTTTGAAATCGGCACAGGAGTTTTTGAGTTTATTCATTACAAACATACACACACACACAAATAAAAAATTTTCCTCTTTATAATATTAGTGTAGATAAAATAATTTATCTGTATTAATGCGAATGTTTGGTCTTTCGGCGAATGCGAAAATAAAAACGTTGATTTCATGAAAGATTACATTACTTACCTCTGTATAACGTTTAGCTTTCAATTTTCGGCGTAGTAGATAAGAGAACGTGTAGTTTATAGACGCAGACGCGGAGTTATATACCTGAAAAAGAAATGGGTTTATTTTAAAATGCAAAATTAATGATATGAAAGTTTTTAAGCAACTAATTGTTTTCACTTATGTATTCAAAGAGTTTTCCGTGTGGTGACGGAATAAGAATACAATTCACCACTGCCTATCATGCCCGTGGATGTCGTAAAAGACGACTGAGGGATATAATACGCATATATCATCTATGTAAGAGAATGGAAACTCGAGATAAAACTCCATATCAACCTGTCTGATCAGCATGATATAGTAAGGTCTATCCTGTCTATGTTATACTGTCCTGTCTATGTTATATTGTAGTCTATTATGTATGTTTATGTATATTTGTATGTGTATATGTGTATTAGTATTTATATTAACTACTACACTATAATCTACCACTCTCTCTCTGTACAATAATTTCTCCATACAAAGGTTGCCTGGAAGAAATCGCTGTTAGTGATAAGGCCGTCCATTGTACTGACTATTGTTATTATAAGTTTCTACTTTTATATATAATATGGTGTACAATAAAGTATAAATAAATAAATAAGGTCAATTTCCCCCTTATTATGGAGGAGGCTCGAGCATAAAAGTGGGACGTATGAGATGTGATGATGATAATTCAAAGAGTAGGTACATTATATTCTCTCGTGTGGGAAGGAAACTCGAAATAAATGCCTTTATCAACCCATCTATTCAGCGTGGTAAAGTAGGTCAATTTATCTCCCATTGTGGAGGTGGTTCGAGCCCCGTAGTGGGATGCATAATAGCTGATGATGCTGCTGATAAATGCATAGAAGGCGTTTTTACTAAGTCACCACCAAAATAGGAACCGGGTTGGGAGACCTCAGTGCTCACTCATAGTTCGGGCAAAACTGTGAAAGTAATCTGCAGCTAAGAGCAATACACACATACACTTAAAAAAAAAAAACAAAATAGTAGATATGTAAAATAAGATAGAATTGTATTTAAAAAAAAAACTAAAAAGCACGCTTGACAAGTCAAGTAGTTATATTTTCGAATTTTGAAAAAAATCTAGCTCCGTCTCTTGCTTTTATGCAAGAATACGATTAGAAATTTCTAAATCCCGGCGAATCTAATCAGGATATTCGGCTATTTTGATCGAGTTATTGCATTGTCATGGACCTCTGACGCGTGTGTAAAGTTTAAATAAAATTTGTTCATTCAAAGTGCAGCAAAATGATGTTCAAAGATTCCGTTACATACATAGATACATACAAACATACAGGTGAAACTAATAAAAGAATTTTAAAATGTAAAAAATAAATACAAAATAGGAGTTGTATTCCTATTTTGTATTTATTGTTTATATATTTTTTTTCTATATATGTACATAAATAATGATTAGTCTAAGAGTACAGTCGGTAAACATCAAAAATGTAGTAAGGCCAAATTGTCAGAAGTTTATGAAAGTTGCCTAAAGCTTTGTGTTTGTGTTGCCTGTTTTTGATTGTTTTGATACGAATGACTTCGGCTTTTATCTGGACTTGTTTGATATCTTCTGCCTTTGATCCCGACTACTGTATTGGTATTGAACAATTGTTTTATTAAGGTTTTTGCTGTACTTACTTTATCTACATTGCAGGTGCTACATTTTTTCTTAAAGACTTTGTAATAAATTCATACATTAGCAGCAACTGTCTTCCGTGTGGTGACGGAGTAAGAATTCATTCATGCGTGAGTGGTGGGTAAAAGACACCTAAGGAATTATAATATGCAGATAACATCTATGCAAGAGAAGGAAAACTTGAAATAAAGCCCTATACTAATCCGTGTGACCAGCGTGGTAGGTCGATTGTCCTTCCGTTGTGAAAGAGGCCTGAACCCAACATTGGGACGTATAAGAGCTGTGGTGATGATGAGGATAATTAATGTGAGTAACAGATTTAGAGTGAGTGTAGATTACACAATGGATCGCGCATTGTGGAAATTTAAACCTTCAACACTTGGCAGGCAAGGGGTATGTCAACCGCCATGCCATTGCTGCAGTTTGCAAATATTATTGTTGCCTGACGCTTTACCGAAATGATTATGTACTAATATAACACACTCATATTTTACTTATATAGCTGGTCATACATAATGCCATCAAAAACATAACTTGTAAAAAAAAAAAAATCAAGTCTTGCAACTCAGTTCTTCTACCATAAAAAGTTCTAAAAACCATTCAAAACCAAGTCGGTCAATTTATTCAGTCCCTACTTAAGGGACCTTCTGTCTTACGTTATTACGTAATTAGATAATCTAACAACTTCTTATAGTGACTATATCAATATTAAAGGTCTTTTACGTTTTAAATAAATAGATTGACTTAGCAATCGCACTATATAATCTAATTTAATATAATATGTATTGTGGGACTTTTGTGGACCGAGATCTTCTATTATTAAATAATTCCAGCATCGTCAGTTACTTTTAGGGTTTTTATGTCTAGAAATAAGAATAATATCACTAAAACAAGAGATGCTAAATTTTATCAATTAGCGTCTGTCATCAACAATTGTAAATTTAAATGCCTATTAAATAAATCACAGTCTACAAAATAGTTGAATGACGCAATCGTCTAGAAATTCCGAATGGTTAGAAAACTGACGATTCCAAACAGAAATATTACAAACGGTTATTTCTTTAATTATTTTACGTTTTATAAATAAAACTATTTTTACGGATTTAATCGGATTTAATAGAGAATGCATGTAACTTTGATGAGTTTGAGTGAAGCGATGGAATTTGGTCAGGATCGTGGCTTGTGGCAATCAGTAGTCTACGTCTACACCTCTGGGAAGCTGGCGTGAGATTATATTATTATATGTCTTACGAGTTGAGAACAAGGCATACATTACCAAATGAATAAGTTAATTGAAATGATCTTAAATTATTGTTAATTTATTTAGATAAAAACATAAAAGTGCCTTATTAAATATCCTTTTTTTTGGGGGTGGGTTACGGTCGGCGCGCTCCTCGCACCACTCCATCCGGGGCGACAGAGGGGCGTAAACACGCACACCCGTAACCCACCCGTGACACGTCGCCTTCATCGTTGGGCCGACCACTGGAGCAGGGTGACTTGACATCAGTGTTATTATATATCCTACAGGTAAGTCATTCTACATTTACCAGGATTTTATAATATTTATAGTTTTTCGTGTGGTGACGGAGTAAGAATACAATTCACCAACCTCTTTCTTGTCCGTGGGTGTCGTAAAAGACGACCAAGGTATATAATTTGCACATAATAACTAATAACAAGAGAAGGGAAACCTGACATGAAACCACAGAAATATTAATACTTTATGAAACCCTATACCAACATATCTGAGTAGTACGGTAAAGCAGGTCAATTGCCCTCCAATTACGGGGGAGGTCAGAGGCCAACAGTAGGACTTTTGTTGGCTATGAAGTGAGATAAAGAGATGGAAATATGATGAGATAATATTAATAATAATAGTTATTGTCATCACCATCACTCTGGACTGCCACGAACAAATAAGGTGTGATGATAACTGTTTTTTATCCTGTTCCACACTGGGAGGAGGATTTATGGTAAACTGCTCCCTTAGAATAATATAGTAATACGCGAGGCAACTCTATTGTATAGTGGTGTGCGTGTGTATGCGTGTAATTGCTTGCACGCATGTAGTATTTTTGGCTTCACGTTTTTGATCGCTTAAGTACCGACACTATCCTTCTACAAGTTATTATTCTAAGACTGCTCCATAATTCGTATGGACATATCATTAGTTTTAAATAACTTATAATATCTGTATTGATGGTGTAGTGTTTAAGATACGGACCTAAGATAAGTATCACCGGTTCGATTCCCATGCAGGACAATATTTTGTTCGATTCACAAATTGTTGTTCTAAGTCTGTGTGTAATTTGTATCTGTTAGTTTAGTTTACGCCTTAGTGCCAGTTGTGATCTATAAAAAGAAGCGTTCATAAAAACTTTGTCAAATGGAAGTGATGTTTTCCTATTGTAGCACATTCAAATAAATATAAAAATCTATTAAAAAAAAGCGTGCGTGTAAAGTACGCATGTCAGAAGTGAAACTTCTTTATCCTTTATCCCTTATCCTTTATCCTTCATCCTTCATCCCTCATTCCTCATCCTTTATCCTTTAACCTTTATTCCGTCAATTATAGACGGATTTAAAAAAATAATATAAAATAGTATATACATATATATATATTTCTGTCACATTCTTTGCCGGCTTCATCCTTCACATTTTTGTATTTGTGTCTCTTACCTGTCGTTTTTTCCGTTGCATCCGGTTTGAAATCACAACGATTCTAAAGAAGATTCACTTCAAAAAAAAATACAGATTACTACATATTTACTATTAAATAATACTACTAATAAATAGTTCTTATACTATTAACACGATTATCCAAGAGGTCGTATCAAACATAGCGGCTTATTAAGCTCCTACTGTCAGCAAGTCGATATTAGTAGCGAACGTGTTAATTCGCTAATAACTTAGAACGTGACCCGTATAAATCTTACTTAGTCTACCTTCCCTCTCTGTTATAAAGATGCCACTAAGTCTGACGGCCTCGAATTATAGAAAGTTATTTCATGTTATTAGGTTGTAAAATGTTTCTTTTCTTTTGACGATATAAAGGCTCATACCAACCGGGTCACGATATTAGGCATAAGTCTGGTCCAGATTATCATACCACGTTATACGGTTTGTCGTCTCATCATCATCTCGGCTCATATATGTCCTACAGCTGGGCTCGAGCCTCCCCCACGGTAAGAGGGAAATTGACCTTAAGATACCATGCTGGTCAGACGGTTTAGTAAAGGGTTTTATTTCGAGTTTTCTTTGCGTAGACGATATATGCGTATTATATATAACTCTTAGTCTTTTACGACACCCATGGGCAAGATGTTGGTGAATTGTATTCTTACTCCGTCACCACACGGAAACCCTTTGGTGTTAGTTCCTTTAACACGTTGAATGCCATGGGCCACGCATGTTGGGCGATATTTATATAGTATTTTGATCTCCTCGGC
Organism: Lymantria dispar; assembly: GCA_032191425.1. Taxonomy (NCBI): domain Eukaryota; kingdom Metazoa; phylum Arthropoda; class Insecta; order Lepidoptera; family Erebidae; genus Lymantria; species Lymantria dispar. The sequence goes on from CM063459.1 coordinate 18,218,622, forward strand.
GTTTACCGTGTTAAATCTATGTTAGCCACGAGAAAGAAATAGGTGGTTGAGATTATATTCTTGCTTTTACACAGAATAGACCAGGGTTGATAATTTTTGTAGGATGAAACCTATTAGAAAAGGAGGGGAATATAATAAAAATGAAAGGAAAAATAAATTACGGGCGATCCGAGTTCGGGAAGTGGGAGGGGGTGAGTTTTTAAGGGTAAAAATGGTTTATCTCGATTTCCGGCAAAACTACAAGTCCTACGGAAAAAAGTTATATAGCAAAGTTGTAGGTAATAAAAAGATCTACAACTTTTGTATTTATAATTTTTTCATATAACCTCAAAATTTAGGTGAAAAATTCGGTTATTTGAATTTTTAGTTGTTGGTTTTTAGTTGTTGGTTTTTTATCTTTTACAAAATTTTTTTTCTACGAAATTTGCTGAAATTTTACCTTATTATGTCCCAAATACACTGTAATTTATTTGATTTTAAATATTAATTTTTTCGCCTTATTTTAACTTAATATCAAAAAAGCACCCAATCAAAATATCAGCTTTTTTCAAAAAGTCGGGGTGCTTTTTGTTCGTTGAAATCTCTACTTTCTGATGGTGTAAAAAAATAAAATATACATTACTATAGTAAATATTTTAGTATTGAAATTATCGTGAGACTGATCCATATTATATAGTAAATATTCTCAGAAAATGCAAAGATTGTAGTAGGTAGTACGGCCTTGACCCGTATAGCCTTTCCCACTTCTCTATGAAATACGTTTTGATGGGTTAAAATTATCTGTAGGTAACTCAGGTATAAAAGTTATCTTAAAATAGCAATAAATAGGCATCTATGCATATAATTACACTCGAGGCCTGCGCCGCTTTGGCATCGCAGCGCCGTGAACTCGTCGCAATCATCGGTGCCGACCTGACGCTGCCGACTATCGTCAGGGCGATGATGGTCGGCAGCGTCGGGAATTGGGACGCGGTCGCAGCCTTCTGTGAGGTAGTGATCTCGCAGAAGGAGGTGGCGGATCGCCTGCGCGAGGAGCGCAGCCTCGATGAGGCGATCTGCCGCCGGCGACTGGGGCGGCGTAGGCGCGGGTACCTGCGCCTCATGCCGCCCTAGCCGAGGCCGCGGGTGACGTGATCGGGGAATTAGTCCGCCACCCGCTGAGAGGCCGACCGCGTGAGGAATGACCGACGTCCTCCCCGAGGGGGGGACGTCGGTCGGTGGGAGGGTACCCCAAATAGGGGGTATTCCGTCGGGCGGACCACTGATGACAAGTAACCCTGCTCCGGTGGTCGGCCCAACGACGAAGGCGACGTGCACGTGGGTGGGTTGCGGGTGTGCGTGCTTACGCCCCTCTGTCGCCGCGGACCGAGTGGTGCGATGAGCGCGCCGACCGCAACCCACCCCCAAAAAAAGAAAAAAAATCTATGCATATAATGTAAAGAAAATTCTACAACTTTCTCAAAATGTTGAAGATGTCTTATTAAATATTGACTTTTTCTTTGAATTTTCTGAGAACATTTACTAAAGTAATGTAAGTTTTTTTTTACACCATCAGTAGTAGAGATTTCAACGAGCAAAAAGCCCCCCGACTGTTTGAAAAAAGCTGATATTTTGACGGGAGAATTTTCTATTGAAAATTAGGGTGCTTTTTGATATTAAGTTAAAATAAGGCGAAAAAATTAATATTTAAAATCAAATAAGTTACAGTGTATTTGGGACATAATAAGGTAAGTTTTCAGCAAATTTCGTAGAAAAAATTTTTTTTTTTGACAAAGATAAAAATAAATACCAAGAACTTGGTTATTTGAATTTTTCACCTAAATTTTGAGGTTATATGAAAAAATTATAAATACAAAAGTTGTAGATCTTTTTAATACCTACAACTTTGCCATTTAACTTTTTTCCATAGGACTTGTAGTTTTGCCGGAAATTGAGATAAACCATTTTTACCCTTAACCACTTCCCGAACTCGGACCGCCCGTAATTTATTTTTCCTTTCATTTTTATCATATTCTCCTCCTTTTCTAATGTGTTTCATCCTACTATTATTTTTTTTCACTTTTTACCATTTTTGAAGGCTTCGGCATTGGTCTAAAATGAATGATATACACATTTATAGATTCGGATAGATATTAATTGGCGTTAAAACAACTTATTAATTTATTTGTCACTTGTATTGATAAGGATATTTTGTAGTAATTATTGATTAGATTGGTTTAAATAAATGAATCATTAGTGTAAATTTATTACATCAATAAATATTATTTTTAATTTATTATTTCACTAGCAAAATTCTGCGGTTTCACTCACGTAGTTTCCTTTCCCATATATAAACAGCTACCTGGTAGTAAAATATTATCAAAATCGGTCCACCAGTTTTGAAGATTACCCGGAACAAACAGACAGACAAAAAGTTGGAACTGCTTTTTATGCATTAGTACCGTGAAAATAACCGTGTATGCATGAAAAATGAACAATAATTTTGACATTACAGACAGATAGTTCAATTTTATTTATTGGTATAGATTATATACTCATATTAAACTTTATTTTTGACAAGATTAATTGTTTTTTAAAGTACAGTAATTTGTTTTTTTTTCCAGTTGGCATATGTCTACGTTTTTATGTCATATATTTATCTTAGTGGAATGTCTATTGATTATATTGACTACCGAATTTTATGAACACTTATTTATTATCATTTTATGATAAACAGTTGCGAGTTTTATGTTAAACAGTAAGTATTACAACTGTTATTTTCTTTTTTTTAATAAAGACAACACTAACTGCACTAAGAAAATAATCCTCGTATTTATTACAAACAGAATTTAAGGCATATATTTTTTTTTTTATGGGTGGGTCAGCGCACACACTTTCCGCTCCGTCAGGGGTGACTAAAAGGCGGCCCGTGGCTCCATAACCTACCGTATTGCCTCTCCTTCACCATTGGTTCGACCACCGGTACCGAATTCCTTGTCGTTCATGGCCAGCCCGGCACATAAATTGCATCCTGGCTCGAAACAACGATTTGGGGATCGAACTCCGCGGCGCTTAGACACGGTTGGTCTATATATTAATCACTACGCCACTTGTGCGATCAAGTTATCTCCTTGGCCTCACCAACAAAGTAGTAACAAAATTTTTCTTAACTACGGGTTTGAATTCCTTCTGATACACTTATCTATATAGAAGGTTAAATTAAATTAATTTATTTCAGAAGTTCTTTTATTTAGTTATATTTTTTTTTATTAGATTTAACGAGAACAGAGAAAAATGTTTGCTTAAATTGAGTACTGGATTATAGAGTTGGCCTAAGTAACGATCTGCCGGGCCAAGTCTCATGTGTTCGATTTCATTGTCGGGTAATTCTTCAGCCACATGTTTAAGACTTAAGTTGTGGCTAATTTATGTTTTCGTAATATACCCCGCAATACAAAACATTATTTATTATATACTAATAGTACAGTTTTTTATCTAATAAAAAATAGGTTCTTGCATAGATCTTAATATATTGCTGTATTTCTATTTTTCAACTATAATTTCATCGTTTATTATCTTGGGGATAGATTTTAAAATGTAAAGAAGGTAAGGAGACCCACACCACCTTCGAATAATTAATCAATATACTGCCCATGAGAATGGAATGGACGGACTACGGGATAGGATCAAATTGGAATAGGAGATAAGGTAGTATTCTGTAGGTGTTTATGAACACTCTGCAGAACGTCAACTTGCAATTTGCCGTAGAACTTCGAATATTTATTCGACACGTGTTTCGCCTCTGAACGAATCCATATGACGGTATGGCTTCAAAGGCTTTGTGGAATAGCAGAATAACGATGACGAGGATGACTTTCTTCAAAAAAGATCTGCTGAGATTAGTTTTACCTGGTTTAAGGATTCCGACGCAAGCCGGGTAGCTGTAGTTTATGCAATTGCCCCAAAGAGGAAGTTATAAAACAAGTTTATTAAGAGTTATACCAGTTATATCAAAATAAAACAAGTTGAACGATTAGGAAATATATTTACTTTGACGGGACACTAAATCGTGTTTCCCTTTGCCAAGAACTTTGATAGGTCAAAGTTTGGCAGGCGCAAAGCCAAGATACAAGATTTATCTGACAAGTCAATCAAGAACTCTCCGATTAACATCTAAACTTCGTTTCTAATTCAGGTACTTAAAAGGTAAACTATTTGTTTACGTTTAAAAGGTTTTGTTTACTATTTATTTGAATCAGTTTTTTTATCAACAACTCTATGGAATATTTTAATCACTGTATCTATTGGTTATTGATTTTCCCTATAGTCCATAAAATATAGGATGATCTCTGTGACAGTTGTCCCTAGTGTTGTCACGCTTACGATAAAGTCCGTAGTTTTTTATCGATAAAACTCTTTATTTTTGTAATTGTGATTTTCTATTATAATTAAAATACAATCAATGAAAATCTTTTTGATTTTTTGATTGTTTTAATTATTCAAAAGGAGTACAATCAAGGTCTAAGTCACTATTATCGTCATCACTGGAGCGTTCCTGTTAGAACATTTATCATTTTTTGCTAAAATAGGGACAGTCACTAGATCAATTGATCAATTACGACTGTTTTATAAACAAATATGTCTAGTTCATTGACAATAATGCGTACATAATATTATCATTTACTCTGAGATGAAAAGTAGTTTTTTAATGTTTAATTAAGTCAATTAATGTATTTTATAATGTGCTGTGTGGTAGCGGCTTCGAATACTACCAACCCTTGCTTTGCTCGTGGGTGTCGTAAAAGATGACTAAGAGCTCTAGATTGACCCGGACCAACTCCATCTGGTACCATTTGGGTCAACGATTACATTCCCAAGGAGGGTTGACGTCAGACAGGCGGCCGGTCATAAAAGTCATTGCCGAAACTTTTTGCAATATGTCAAAACACATGACATAGTGCGTCGACCCCACGTAATTGGGACAAGAGCAAGATGATGAATGTATTTTATAATGTAACTCTCTGTTTTAATTATAAGAAATATGTTGAAAGTTTTATATATATATATATATATATATATATATATATATATATATATATATATATATATATATATATATATATATATATATATATATATATATATATGTACTGTATTTGGTTTATTTCTTTTATGAATAATTTAATAAAGATCGGTTATCGATTTACGTCTATCGACTGTCCCATCTCTTTTTAATTTTCAGTCCAGTATGACCTTGTACGTGCGTAAGCGTCATTTCTGTATGAAATGTTTACTAGGTATTACGGTACTTACGAGGTACATTTTAGGCATGAATATTAATATTTTTATATTTATAATATATTGCAATTTAGTTGCAATAAACTGGCACGAAAAGAATGAAAATATATTTGATACAAAATGAAATCGTAAACATGTCGCTCGTTCAAACTTACTTCGTTGATTTTGTTGACATCTGTCACAGATATCAAGCTATATTTTATGGACTATAATTGATATGTGTAGTGTATTTTTTACCGAACTACATAGAGCTATGATTTTAACAGGCTATGTATGTATGTATGTTCATCTGTTCAGTCATAGCTCCTCAACTACATATTAGAACCGGACAAATGAGATATCGTTAGAAGCGTCTTGGTCGTCCGCTGGTTGTAAACTATGATGTGTCCCTGAATCTAATATGGCGCCCTCTAGACGTCTTAAAGTACTATGATAAAAAATAAATTTAAGACGAATTTGTCGTATTTCGTATCATTGGAAAGGTTACATATATATGTATATTATTAACATTTGCTCGTGACGTTATCTGTATTTATCCGACATCTCGTTTTGTATCATAGTTGGGTTTTAGTTTTTATTTTTATCTTGTTATTATGTAGGTATATGGGGCGATTATTGTCATGCTCAATGATGGAGATCTATGTTATAAAATCTCAAAAATATAACTAGCTTTTTTGCAGAAGAAGGCTTAATGACCAATGCGAAAGGCATCGCATAAGAGTCAGCTAAGACTTGACTTACATGAACTAATATTTGATTAATGTCTGGATCCGCATTTTTGATACTATATAAAGGTTTCTGATGTTTACGAGAGTATTACGCATTATAAATAAAACTATTTTACGACTTTTATCACGTTTATATTTAATTTTTAAGTCCCCGATGACGTTTTAAACATTTTACAGCGTCCACGGTTAACGAGGTCCTTGCGATAAAATCTATAAAACTGTTTTATTTAAAACATACCCTATAAATTTAATGTAAATTATTAATCCAATGTGAATGAACTTTTTTAATATTTAAGTAAATATGAGATTGATTACAATCAGTTTAAAATTTTAGAGAAACACTACGGCAGTTCTTTTATGGATTGCCGTATCCCGGACTTTATAACGTAGAGAAATATCGAGGATAGTCTTCGCCATAGCACGTTGAGCGATTTAAGATTTTTTATGAAGCCGACATTTAGAGACCACGTTTCAGTACTGATCATCGCCCGATTTATTTATGCTCCCAGTTTCAATTCATCATCACCTGCCCATTGGCACTTCAGCGTGCTAATTCTTCGTGCTATGATGGTTACATCCGTTCTTCTGCGGATTTTCGTATTTCGGATTCTATCTCGCAAAGAAATCCCAAGCATATCCCGCTCCATAGCACGCTGAGCGACTTTGAGCTTGGTTATGAGCCCCACGTTTAGGGACTACGTTTGCGTCCCGTAAGTCATCACTAGTAACACACACACACTGGTCGTAGACCTGTGTTTTCAGATACTGAGGTACGTTGGACGAAAAGATCCTCTTAAGTTTCCCGAACGCTTTCAATAGAATCATTAATATAGATCAAACTAGCAGTAATTGTAGTCGCGCAGAATTTTTGTTTTTGTGAAATGCGTGTTCAATCGAGATTGAGTACGTTAAGCTGATTGAAATAGTGGTCTACGTTGAACTAGGATGAAGGTTATTACGTTCATTGTCAAAACAGCAATAAATATTAAACTTACGTAAGCAAAGTTGTGAACATAGTCGTTAATTTATTATTTAAAACATGGCAATGTCACGATGACATGGTGCTACGGTTTCATTCATAAATGTAGCAATAAATATGATTAATGGTATTTGTAGTATGACAATATATGAAGCTATGACTATTATTTAAATTTTAAAATACTCAAGATAGTTATATAAACATACATAGTGATAGTTATTTACACTGTTATGTTATAATACCTGAATGAACGCGCTTAGCGTGGTAATGGGTTGAGTAATTTATAAAAAACCAGCTGACCCAACAGACGTTGTTCTGTTCAATTAAAATAAAGCACCACCTACCGGGTCCAATTGTGAATCTAAACCATTCTCGAATCTTCTTAAATACACACTAAAAATTTCATCAATATTGGTCCAGCCGTTTAGGAGGAGTTCAGTGACGTACACACGCACACAAGAAATATATATATAAAGACTGGCTGACCCAAGAGACGTTGTTCTGTTAAAATAAAATAAAGCGCCACCTATCGGGTCCAATTGTGAATCTAAACCATTCTCGAATCCCATAGAACACGAACAAAAATTTCATCAACATTGCATCGCTCCAGCCATTTAGGAGAAGTTCAGTGACATACACACGTACACAAGAAATTTATATATAAAGAAATGAATAAAGGAAAAAATGGAAGAAAAAATTTAAAAACTGAATGTCTGGAATCTTACTGATGCTGTCTGGGTTACGTGACTGTTAAATTTTCATATTGATCTTCAGTGTTTATTCTTTATGGCAGTGGCTAAATTTATCATTGTAATATATTCATATTTTTTTCATTGGCTGCAGCCAAAAACTGACAAAACGATATTTTCTTCAAATGTAATCTAGTTTCTATCGTGATGACGGACTAATAATGTAACTCACTACCCTATGTGTTGTACGTGCCGATCACTGACGACAAGTCATCCTGCTCCGGTGGTCGGCCCAACAACGAGGTGATGTGGGTACGGGTGGGTTATGGGCCCGCGCGCCGTCCTTTCATCGCCCCGGACGCCATAGCCCACCCATAAAAAAAAATGTGTTGTACGTGGATATTGTAAAAGACGACTAAGTGAAGCAAGGCTGTGCCGAGCATACCATAGCTTGTCATGAAAAAACTGAAGGTACGATGTAACTTCAAGAGTAGTAGGACCCACACTGTCGACAGTTATCTGTCTACAGCCGCGGGCCGGTCCGTCCGGGGTAGTACCACGCTCTCGCAGAAAATCGACATCTGAGTAGTAGCAATTTGTTACTGCGCTTCGTTCGGTAAGCCAGAGAGCCGGAACCCCAAATTTCTGAGAGTGTTTGTGTGTGGAGGGTTTTGGCGGTGCCCTTGGTATCACCGAGCCTCAATGCACGCATTCATACTCCTTTCACTTTCTTCGCGGTAGGCAGCGACCCTGTAAAGGTCCATGAGCGGCAGCAACACTTTCCATCAGGTGTACTGTTTGCTTGTTTGCCACCGTTTGCAATAAAAAAAACTAATATTTATAATATTAGATTTTTAAGGATAAAAAGAAGCCTCGACCCTAAGCCAGCATGCCGCCATAATGTATATAAAGTATAGTAACCAAAGATGCTTTAAGCAAGAATGCACATAATTTTATATTCCAACTAGCAACCCGCCCTCACTTCGCTTCGGTTTTAGTGGTTTTACCCGCGTAATTCCCATTCCCGTGAGAATACCGGGATAAAATATAGCCTAGTTTACTCCCTGATATTAAAGCTTTCCATTGGTGAAAGAATTTTTGAAATCGGTCCAGCCGTTTTGAAGATTACCCGGAACAAACAGACAGACAGACAAAAATTTTTTAATCTGTATTTTAGGCATAGGTATCGTGCAAATAACCCCGTGAGCATGAAAAAAGCCTATTATTTTGACATTACAAACAGACACTCTAATTTTATTTATTGGTATAGATTGTTATGTTCCTCGCAAACGCAAACGCTACGTCCCGCAATTTTTAAAACTGTAATATCTTCGAAAATATTCATTTAAATCATATGCTGTAAGGGGCCATATAGATCTATATTAAATTAACAATGTATTTAAGGTATTTAATTGGATAAGGATTAGTGCTGTATTGGTTAAAATCGCTTCGAAAATTAGCCATTATTTGTCGTAAAAAGTAAATAACAAAAAAATGTTATTGTGGGATATCCATAAGAGATAGACATATACCATCGCGGAGTTTTCTGTAGACCTTTTCAATGTGTACAATACTTAGTACAATACTTTGATAAATCTCGTAGGGTTCAGCCAGCGTTTGCAATGTAAGCGAAAAAAATGTAATTATTTACGACATCACATTAGAAACCTCAAAAATAACAGTATTTCTCCACTATTTAATGGATGTTATTATACATATAAACCTTCCTCTTCAATCACTCTATCTATTAAAAAAACCGCAACAAAATCCGTTGCGTAGTTTTAAAAAATTAAGCATACATAGGGACATGGGGACAGAGAAAGCGACTTTGTTTTATAATATGTAGTGATATGTTATTTAAAGTCTCTCATGTACGTGCAAGTTCGGGAATAAACTACCTGCTGCTGTGTTATCCGAGCGCTATGACATGTCCTTCTTTAAACGAGGTTTAAGAAGAGTATTGTCTTCATGAACGGCCTATCGTGCCAACGGCTGGAATACCAGGGGAACAGATGTTCCCCTGGTATTCCAAAGGTATATGTGCGGCAGTATCACTTACCATCAGGTTGCCACCATCGGCAATAAAAAAAAACTTACAACAACATACAACAAGGACTACACCAATCATATATTCCCACAAGCCCGTCATATAAAGAAGGAATGAACGTAAAATAATTTGTTACTCCTTCATGGAACTGCTGTATTGTGGCGTCTATTTTGCATTGCTTGTGGGTATCGTAAAAGACGACTAAGAGTTTTAAATTATACTGGGACATATACCTATTTTATTTGACATACGTCTTGATCACAGGTAGAAAGCCGGTTATGAAATTATTGCTAAAACTTTTGCATATTGTACGATGGTATAAGAGTACATATTAGGTCCACCAGAAGTAACTGGGATAAGAACAGGATGATGATTTTCCGTGTGCCAGAACCTTCTTTCTTACTCGTGGGTATCGTAAAAGCCGACTAAGGGATATAATATGAAGATAACATTTATGCAAGAGAAGGAAAGCTCGAAATAAAATCCTATATCAGCCCGTCTGATCAGAGTGCTATAGATCAATTTGCCTCACATTGTGGAAGCTAGAGCCCAGTAGTGCGACATTGAGCTGAAACGATGATAATGATGACTCTTTAGAGATATGAACATGTATTATTAGATAATAATTTTGTCTTAATAGATACTGCTTATCTTTTTATGAACCTTATGTTTACATGAAATAATTTTCTACAGCCGAATATAGATTTTATAAACAGTTCCCACATGTGTTTTTAGTTCCTGGCAAACGATTTAAATTATAAAGTAAACAGGAATGGGTAAATATTAACTTTGGTCAAACAATGAGGATTTAACATTTCAATTTATTCTGGGAAGAATTCAGGTGGATTAAAATCCGTTTGTTTATACAATGCCCCACGAATTGACATATGATTAAATGAGTGGAATTACGGAAAGGTCAAGGATGGGTGTAAAGATCAACGATTTTATTACGACTTGGTATATATAAATTCATAGTTCGGAGTTTTTTTTAAACTCTTGAAACGTAATTGTATATCCACGTAGGTATTTCCATTTATTTAGATTATTATTGTTATATTATATCTTAAATGGAGATGACATATAATTTCTAAAAGGCGAAGATAGAAGACCATAAAGATACTGAGCACCAATTTTTCGTTAAACAATAAAAGACTTTTCATAGGTTTCTTGCTGATTTTTTTTTCATTGCATACGGTGGCAAACGAGCAAACAGCACGCCTGATGGTAAGTGATACTGTCGCTCATGGACCTTTGCTAGGCCTTGGCCTACCATGAAGAAAGTGAACGGAGTGCGAGTGCGTGCAATGAGGTTTTTTGATATTAAAAACATCACCTACCCTCCACACGCAAACACCCTCAGAAAGTAGGGCTGGAAGCCCAACTTTCTGAGGGTGTTTGCGTGTGGAGGAACTTGCTCTCTCGTTGACCGAACGAAGCGGATTGCTACTACTTAGACGTCAATTTTCTATGGGAGGGTACCCCAAGCAGGGGGTATTCCGTCGGGCCGACCACTGATGACAAGTTAACTCTGCGCCGATGGTCGGCCCAACGACGAAGGCGACGTGGTTTTCGGGTGGGTTGCGGGAGTTGCGTGCTTAAGCCCCTCTGTCGCCCCGGACGGAGTGGTGCGGAGGCGCGCCGACCGCAGCCCACCCACAAAAAAAAAAAAAAGACGTAAATTTTCTGCGAGAGTGTGGTACTACCCCCAGACGGAGCGGCCCTCGGCTGTAGACAAACAACTGTCAACAGTGTGGCCACTTAAAACATCGAACACAGAGTACTAGTCATTAGTGTTACAGTGCAAAATGACATGCGATACTCGACTATAAACAGTACCGGCTATAAATATTGCACATCGGCCCTTGGAGAGATACAATCGTCTAACTTCAACTTCGTTTCTATGAATTCTTGTTCCCGTTGCACACAACCTGCGTGATCCCGGACGAAGCACTAGTAGTCTGGTAACTAACTATGAGGAGCCGTTATCATATTTTTTTTTCTAAATATTGATGATTGGTATCCTTAGTCCGTTACTACAAAGAAAACTGACAAAACCATATAATCTAGTAACAGGTAAACAAATTTAAAGTTTACAGTTGTGTTGTATTCTGCTTAAAAATAATAGAAAAATGAATGACAAATGAGCTACCTAACGAACAATTACTATAATTTTAAATATATGTAAATATATGTTCCGTGTGGTGACGGAGTAAGAATACAAGTTACCGTGCCCTCTCTTGCCCGTGGGTGTCATAAAATATGACTAAGGAATACATGTTATGTAAAAATGTCAAAGTAGACAAAGAAAAGCTAGAGAAAACCCTATGGCAATAAGTCGGACCAACGTGGCATAGTAGGTCAAATTCCCTCTTAAAATGAAGAAGGCCCAAGCCCAACAGTGGGGTATATGTGGGCGGAGATGACGATAATCATATAATGTGCTAACTATACCCGTGAATTTGCTTGCGATTATAAGATTTATCAATTTTTATCGAAACAGTGCTTTCCTGGACATCCTGCCATGTATCTTTGAAAAGTTTATTGAGTTGTTAAAGCATAACAGACAAACTTACATTCGCATTTATATAATATTAACTCTGATAATCAAAGTTCATTATTAAAATCATAATAAGAACAGGCCGCAAATTGCCATACATACTGTTTGAAATTATATAAAGCATATTAAAACAAACTGAATAAATTGCTTTAAATTAACTGGAGTAGCAGTAGCATTAATTAAAAAGCGCTCGTGATTTGGTTATAATAATATTAGAGGAATACGATTCTGATTGAAAGTTAGTTCCAGAATAAATTTGTCTTTGGCTCTCCGAGTTAGATCCTTCGTTAAAATGCAGAATTAATCACGGTTTCTCGCGATTGCGAACCGGAAAAGGTCAATGGTGTACCTACGTATGTATTTAAATATTATATACCTACATTGGCTAAAGCAACAATGTAGTTTATAAATACAAAAAAATCGGCTAAGTGCGAGTCGGAGTCGGGCACGAAGGGTTCCATACGCTTTATCTATAAAAAGGGCAAAAAAATCACGTTTGTTGTATGGCAGCCCCCCTTAAATATATATTTTATTTTATTTTTAGTACTTGTTGTTATAGCGGCAATAGAAATACATAATTTGTGAAAATTTCAACTGTCTAGCTATCGCGGTTCTTGAGATACAGCTTGGTGACAGGTAGACGGACGGACAGACAGCGAAGTCTTAGTAATAGGGTTTCGTTTTTATCCTTTACGGAACCCTAAAAAATAGATCGCAGTGTCACTTACCAGATCCCATTGTTAATCTAAATCATTCCTGAATCCCATTTCAATATGCAAAAAATTCCTTCAAAATCACTCCAGCTGTTTTTGAGGAGTACGAAAATTTTGGATAGTTAAAAACCGCATTTCTGCCATGACTACAGATCCCATAAAGTTTTCGAATCTTCGTGATAAGGAAATCAAGTTTGGGATGCAATCATCTCGACTCATATACGTACTGGGCGCTAATTGACCTTACTGGTCTGACAGATTGGTATAGGGTTTTGTTTCAAGTTTCCTTCTCTTGCATAATATGCGCATTATATCCCTCAGTCGCCTTTAACGATTTCCACGAGCAAGATAGGGAGTGGTGAATAGGGATGTGACTTGGAGGGAAAAAATCGATTAATAAATAATCGATTTTTTTTCCTTTAAAATAAATCCGTTATAAAATAATCGATTAATTAAAAATAATTAATCGATTATTTTATAATTGATTTTTTACTATTCATAGTTCCTTCTTAAAATTCTTCTACCAACAGTATTATGATGACATTTTTTTCTTTTTAGTAAATGTGAGAATTTATTTTCTAATATAAAATATAGTATGAAACACTGACATTCGATCGAGCACTTTTCCTGGCAGTATCGTGATGACCTTTTTCTTTAGGAAATCTGCCAGTGATTTTATTTTAAACAAAAAAGCAAATACTAAAATAATCAATTAATTTTAATATAGAAAAATCGATTTACGATCGATTTTTTTATTTAGATAATCGATTATTACAAAAAATATCGATTAATATAAAAATAGATTATTTTTCACATCCCTAGTGGTGAATTGTGTTCTTATTCCGTCACCACACGGATATTTAGAAGCAATAAATCAAATTATTAATACACTCATTTGCAAAAAAAACGGGCACCTAAGCAATGAACCATTTCAAATGTTAATATTTCTTTGTTTGATAATTATAGGTAGTTTTATCCACACAATTTGCTAAATTAATAAGAAAATAATCGTTTTCATCAGTATTTCATAAAATTTAGATACAATTTATGGGAAATAATGCTAAACCTCGCTAGTAGTGTATATTCGCTAGTAGTGCATATGCTCATGAAGTAAAAATAAAAAAGTTTTTTTGTTTGTTTTTCTTTAATAAAGTAAAAGCAGATAAATGTTTAGTATCGAGTGTGACCCCCTCTAGCTAAAATCACAGCTTGAATTCGTCTGGGCATGCTAGCGAGTATATCCCGGATACTTGCTTGCGGAATACGTTCCCACTCCGCAGTAATCACATTCTTCAGCTCTCTGATGGTCTGCGGAGCCGGGTGTACTGATCTCACACGTCGTTTCAGAACGTCCCAGACATGCTCTATGGGATTGAGGTCGGGACTTCGAGCTGGCCAATCCAAACGACGAATGCCGACCTCTTGCACATACGCATTAACATCGCGGGATCGGTGGGCGTGAGCATTGTCGTCCATAAAAATCGAGTCTTCACCTAGAGCGGCCAATGCGGGTTGTGCATGAGAAATTAGAACTTCCGTTATGTATCGATGCCCAGTCAGTGAGCCGTTTTCAATGAAGACTAACTCTGTACGATCCATTGAATTTATTCCTGCCCAAAACATAACAGAGCCCCCACCATAAGGTGTGATTTCTTCGAAACATGCCTCTGCAAAGCGTTCTCCTTGTCTTCTTAGCACTCGCCGACGTCGATCTTCACCGAACAGAGATATCCTGGCTTCATCAGAGAACAAAACCCTATTCCAATCGTCTTGAGTCCATGATTCACAATTTCTAGCGAACCTAAGCCTGTGAACTCTGTGCTCACGTGGGGCCGCGGGCCGGGCGGTGACTGCGTATATTGGCAGCGAGAAGCCTCCTCCTGACCGTCCATAGACTAATATGCACATTTCTTACTTCTTGGAGGTTGTTCTTAAGATCCACATACGAAGATTTGCGATTTCTCAATGCGCGACTCACAAGAAAACGATCATCCCGTGGTTGGGTACATGGTTTTCTTCCAGAACCAGGCCTTCTCTCGACGGAACCAGTCTCCTGATATCGCTGCCAGGTCCTTTGGACTGTCGAGCGACTAACATTTAGCCTCCTAGCCACGAAACATTGGCTGCAACCCTCTTCAAGCAGCGCGATAATTTTGGTAGCTTTTACCACTTTATCTACCATTTTTGATACAGCCAAACAGCATTAAATAAAGCTTTGACAGTCAAGGATATGAAATTAATCGATAAAAATTGAATAAAAGTTATGAAAGTCGATGTTAACTTCTGGAACTTCGCGCCAAAAATGTAGGATAAAAAGGGGTTTTCTGTAAAAATGAACATCAAATGAAAAATTGAATTTAGAACGTACTTTTTTAAATACCACAGCATTTTTAAAACCGGCCAGTAACGTGTACAAACGATTGAAACCTTTTTGGTATTGTATCTTTTTAAATATGAATGAAAATCAAAACCGCCCGTTTTTTTTGCAAATGAGTTTATTATAATTCTTCTTTTTTAGTATTGTGGCGGATAAGTAATAAAATTTCGTTTCTCATAGATTCTGGTAGTTGTCGTAACACACTATTAAGAAATGTAAGCAGATATTACCGCGCCATAAAAGAAAAACTTATTATGAAATTCTATAGCGTCATCTCAGCTTAGCTAGGTCACCATAATGGGTTTAAGCTTCCTTCACAATAGGGGGAAAATTGACCTACTATATACATACGTTAGTAAGACAGGCTGGTATTGGGTTTTATTTAGAGTTTTCCTTGTTTTGTACAGATGATATATGCATTCACACATGATTACTCAGTCTGATTCACTCTCATACATGATTATTCAGTCACTCCAAAATCATCATCATCATCATTTCAGCCTATTGCCGTCCACTGCTGGACGTAGGCCTACCTCATGTAACGCCACAAAGTGCAGTCCTGTGCCACCTGCTTCCAACGACGCCCAGCAACTTTCACTAGGTCGCCGGTCCACCTAGTAGGGGGGCGTCCTACACTGCGTCGTCTGATACGTGGTCGCCACTCGAGAACCTTTCTTCCCCAGCGGTTATCGGTTTGTCGGGTGATGTGGCCTGCCCATTGCCATTTCAGCGTGCTAATTCTTCATGCTCTGTCGGTTACACCCGTTCTTCTGCGGATTTCAGTAGTTCGGAATCTATCTCACAGAGAAATCCCAAGCATAGCCCGCTCCATAGCACGCTGAGCGATTTTGAGCCTTGTTATGAGGCCTACATTTAGGGACCACGTTTCCGTGCCGTAAGTTATCACTGGTAACACACACTGGTCGTAGAACTGTGTTTTCAGACACTGAGGTATGTTGGACGAGAAGATCCTCTTAAGTTTCCCGAACGCTACCCACTCCAAAATGGTTGAATTGATTTGGGATAAAATGTAGTACGGGTGTATATTATAGTCTGGAACGCAAAGAATAGCATATACCTTAAATGTATAAATTGTTGACCAGACGGCATGAGTGACGGCGGAGTGAGTCCAGGTCAATGTAGTCAGGTATGTAAGTTCATGATGTGTATAGTATTCATGGCTACCACACTTATTTAAGACTTAAAGTCAAAGTTGATAAAGTAATATTAATAAATAATAATCTTGTGAGGTGTGTCTTATAAAAAAAACGAGTGATTACAATTGGAAGTTAATCATGCACGGTCAAAGTCTCTAGTAAAGCTACTCGTCCTGGTTAATAAGCCTGAACAGCGCTGTAATTTGGCCCAATTCATTAAGGAACGAACGAATCCTTCGGGACGCTACGAGTAAAGAAGAAAGGTTACCTCGCATAATAAATCTCGAGAAAGGGCGAAAGGTTGGGTCCTCATTTACTTTCTGTGTACAGAAGTTTTTTCTACTGAGCCATATTATTTCCAATCATGCTAGGGTCTTTGATGTTTTTTAGAATAATTAGATGCAATTAAATATTGATTTTACAAGAAACTTCTGCTGCGTCATCTCTCCAAATCAAGTGATGTCGATATTTTTGCATGGTTTAATTCACATTAGCCTTTTTATAAATTCCAAGTAATTGTTACTGATGGTTCGTTCAATTAGTAGAGAAAGAGATAATATTGCTGTTTATACGGTGTCTTTTTTACATTTCCAAGAAATTTTATTTAATATCAGTGCATTTTTTAGGATATCAACAATTTTTTTATTGTAGTAGACTATGGTCTGGTGATACCCCGCACATTCCATTCTAGGAGACGACGACCCCATGCATGCGACCCCATAATTTACCGTAATCTTTCCAGATCGCCATTGGACTGGCCAAGATATTAACACCTTGCGTTAAGGAATTAATCATTGCATTGCGCGGGATTTTATAAAAATATATTCAACTAGCTGACCCTATATATAAAGATGGGCACAAATTACACCCCGACTCATAACAACAAATTGTGGATCACACAAGTCACAAAGTCACAGGTTTGATTCCCAAGCAGGACACTACTGTCCTGCTTGGGAATCAAACCTGTGACTTTTTGATATTTGACTATCTTAATCAGACGCCATTTATGCAGTCAAGACCTTAACCTATAGCCCTGGCCTGAAAGCTATATCTCCACAAATCTGACCTCGAAGAACTTGACCCACGGCAAAGTCGTATCTTCCACAAACGTATATTGTTTGACTCCTTTGTATTTGACGTGCCAAATGGTGTGGATTCGATATACATGTAGAATATTGCTTTGTGCAATTCACAAATGGTTGTTTCGAGTCTAGGTATATTTTTGTTCGTATACACTTAGTATGCCAGCAAGGTTGTAATCTTTAAAAATAATCCAAATAGATTGGTATTTTGTGTATTCTATTTATTGATTCTTTCACATATTGTGCTTTGAAGAACCCCTATTCTTAATATGACTGTGAATTTTTTGTCACTATACCATTCGAAGTCACTGCCAGATTCCTTCATATAACTTGCGAGTGATAGAAAATAAAAACGTAGGTCACCTGTATGGAAAATAATACTATAACTACCATATTTGGTGGATGGGTTGACAATTGGATTTAGTGACATATTTTTCCCTGGAGGGTGCTGTTATTAATTTTTTGGTGATTCCTCAGCTCGTTTTTTTATCTCCCACAAAAAGTGAAGGGACCATATTATCTTCTTAACCCGTGACCACATAGGTAGTCGTATACCTAGGTAGGGAGGGTAGAGTAATTTATAATGACAATTTATACTTAAAATTTATAATTGCCTTATCGTTGCTACCTATTGTATCACTGAACATGTTAAGATATATTCAAACTAATACTATTTCGTGTGGTGACGGAGTAAGAATTCAATTCACTATCCCCTTTCTTGTCCGTGGGTATTGTAAAATACGACTAAGGGATATAATATGCATATAATATCTATGGAAGAGATGGAAAACTCGAAACAAAATCATATACCAACACGTCTGACCAGCGCGGTATAGTAGGTCAACTTCAAGTTTCATGGAAGGGAAATTGACCTAATACTACGCTGGACAGACGTGTTGGTATAGTAATAATACACACCAGTGCGCCGTACATGGCCATCGACCGGATGACCCCCGCGTAGAGCCGTCGACATGCAGCGCCGGGTCCGCCCACGTTTGGCATGAGTAGAGAGAGGGCGGACGCAGCGCCGACGAGCCTCAGAGCAAGTCGGCGGAAATGCTCCTGGAGCCACCATCGCCCGTCGAGCACCAGGCCCAAGTACCTCATATGGGCCCAGATGCTGATTTCGACCGATTTGACGGTGATCGAGACGCAGTCGGGAGGGGACATGCGGGGCCCGTGGAACAAGAGGGCCTCCATCTTGTCCAGAGCCACCCTCAACCCCAGCGCCCCGATCCGCCTGACAATCTCCTCGATGCCGAGAGTCACCAGGCTTGCCGCCTCCTCTAGCGTCCCACCGCGGGCTGTGACGAGCGTATCGTCGGCGTAGCAGATTACGCCCAGCCCGGGCGGGAGGCTCCCCTTCAACGCCCAGTCGTAGCCGATGTTCCTCAGGGTTGGTCTGAGGACCGACCCCTGTGGGACACCGCACGTCATGGGCGTTCGCACAACGTCCCCTGCACTATCTGTGTAGAGGACGCTGCACCCCTTTAAATAGTGCGCCGCCAGCCGCCTCAGGTAAACTGGCACCTCGTGATACCGGAGCGCCTCCCTGATACAGCTGAATGGCAGACTATTGAATGCGTTGGCGATGTCTAGGGACACCGCCAACAGCACTCACCCGCCGGTGACGGCCTCAGTCACCACGGTCCTCAGGCGCAGCAGGGCCGCGACCGTCAAACGTCCCCTGCTAAGCCCAAACTGGGCGTCCGACAGATCGGGCCCGGTGCCAACAAGGTGCCGCTCGATGCGGGCGGCCAGAACTCTCTCTAGCAACTTACCCGCATCATCGAGCAGCACGATAAACCTGTAGGCCGAGCCGATTCGGGAGACCGTTCGGCTTCGGCAGGAGCACCAACCTCCCCTCTTTCCAGCACCCAGGGAACCGGCCCGGACGCTAAACACGCGTCGAACAGTCCTCTAAGGCGGGGTCCCAGGTGGTCGAGGACCAGGGCCAGCACGCGGTTGGGAATACCGACGGGCCTGGGGGCGGTGGATTTTCCGCGCATACGCGCCACCGCCACCCCCATCTCTAGTTCCGTGATGGGCGGAAAGCTGTCATCCCCGACCTTCCGGTCGCTGTCCGGCGGAGCCATGACCGGGGGCGTGTGTTCCGCCCGTCGTGGGAACAGGTCCTCGACGACCTGGGTGAGGAGGCCGGGTTGGAAAGTCCAGGAGACCTCCATCCGGATGTACCGGTGGTCGAACAAGGTCCCAACCTCCTCCTGGACGCACCAGCTTCCCATATTTAAAATACCTTGGTCGTCTTTTATGACTATCACGAACAAAAGGTAGTGAATTGTATTCTTAATCCGTTACCACACGGATAGTTAAATTACAAGAAATAGGTGATAATGTTGTCTCTCAAGTTTGATTTTATATATTGCATCTTTGAATGACTTGTATATTTTAACTTTTATTTAGTTTCGATGAAAATATATTTTCAGATAAAATGTCGTCGAATAAGGAAAATATGTGGCTATATTTGTGACAGACAGGTAAAATTTAAAGACTTTTCATACAATACCTTGGCTTTGATAAATGTCATGTTGCCGTCTTACTAAGCAATTGTCCGTGTGGTGACGGAGTAAGAATACAATTCATCATTCCCCTTCTTGCCCGTGGGTATCGTAAAAGTCGATCAAATGATTATTGCAGATAACATCTGTGTGGTGAATTATATTCTCACTCACCCACATGGTTAGGTCACCCGCAGAGAGGATGACCGCGCGATGGCGACCGACGTCCCAGGACGTCGAGAGGTGAGGTTACCCAAAAGGGTATTCCGTCAGGCCGACCACTGACGACAAGTGACATCTGCTCCGGTGGTCGGCCCAACAACGAGGTGACGTGGGTACGGGTGGGTTATGGGCCCACGCGCCGTCCTTTCATCGCCCCGGATGGACTGGACCGCGCGTGCGCTTTCCATAGCCCACCCATAAAAAAAAGCACCACATGGAACTGACAGGTTTACGATTATAAATTGTGAATTCAAATTCATTTTCTAATTATAACCAATAATTATCCGTGTGGTGACGGAGTAAGAATACAAATCACTACTCCTTGTCTTGCCCGTGGATGTCGTAAAAGATGACTAAGGAATACAGTCACATATGACATCTATGCAAGGGAAATTAAACCCTATACCCCCTATACCAACCTGTATAACTAGCTTGGTATGTTAAGGTCAATTTCGCCTCTATTGTGGAGGAGGCTCGAGTCCAACAGTGGGACGTATATGCGCTGAAATGATGAATGATGATCAACAGCATTTTCCATGAGTCAGAAATCACTGTGATCCTACACTGTGGACCTACATCTGGATTGATGACGAAGAACAATGTTTATAAAATGTTGATTGGATCAGAGGAAATATAGTGGTAAATGATTTTTATTTATTTCTCAGCCATTTATTTCAAAATATTTTAATAAATGTTGACAAAGAAAATTGGTGGTGTGAGCACTGTGAGCTGTTTTCGAAACGTTGGTTGGTAATCAATGTTCGGTCCTTTATTTTCGTATCGGTATCGAGTATTATGTAAAAAGTCCATTCTATAGCAACGTTGTTCCTTTTTGCGATGTTGTTTTCATTTATTTAGCGATCAATTCTTTTACCTTTTGAAAGTTTATTTAGACAGATGGAATTATAAAGTGTAAAGAAAATATTAAAAATATATTTTATAAATGTTTATGTAGCGTTTTTGCTGCGTTAAAATTTATTTGAAAAGTCATTTAGAAATGTTTGAATGACATGTGAATTGGATTACAATCAATCAATCAATCAAATTATTTATTTGCGTTGAATGTATGTACATTGATAGGGTCTTACAAAAAATAGTTTGTTCAGATACATTCTGACCATTGAGCATGCAAATATTAAAAAAGTCAATGTAGTTAATAAAAAGTCACACCATATTCAAATTATACAAACTAAAAATTATATTAAACAAATGTCATATTATTAATGATTAAACAAATGTCACTATTGAATGTTAAATAAATGTCAAATCATACAATAATTAATTAATATATAATAATAATAAATAAAATAAATTCAAAATATATCATCTAAAAATTCTTTTATGGAATAATAGCATTTGTCCAATAACAATGTCGTAAGATTTTTCTTAAATGTATAAATAGTCTCGCTCTTAATTGCTTCTGGTATTTTATTATATATAGCAGGGCCCATACAAAATATACTCTTTTTTAATAGTGCTGTGTTATGACCAGAAGTAGTTAGTAAGTCTTTATATTACACACTCGTTCATTTTAAACAGATATAGATATACCCCCCTTTCACATCGGATTGAACAACCTACTAAACCACATTATGAATACATTGTTTATCATTACTTTTTAATTTACAACTACCCACACATTTAAAAGATCACAAAATATTTACAGCTTATTCAAAACAACTATTAATAATATCTACATTTGTTACAAGGGAAGAGGACTGTTATCCCTTACTACAGGTTACTACCTAACCTATCAAGGGTATCAGAACTTCAACCAATAATTGTTTTATATAAGTTTAGTTGTAACTCCTAGTTTATAAATCACTTTATTATAAACAATTTCTTTAAATAAATAAATAAATAAATAATAAATAAAAAATAATAAATATTGGGATCGCAATGTTGTTGATCGAAGTCTACTTTCTGACATCGTATGGAAAAGATGCTTATTGGTCTTGACAAACATGGCTACTTCTAATATATAAATACATGGAAAAGTAAGTATTTTGAGGGATTTAAACACTGGAATACAGCTATCTGTATACTTCAGACCTTGCATGGCCCTAATACAGTTGCATGATTGCCTGCTAGATGGATTGACGACATCTTTCACAAGGAAGTATTGGATGCAAGTGGCACAGGGCCGTTTAAAATAAGTTTCTAGTGGTGAGTCCTTTTTCCGACAGTGGACGCGGTCTGATGGATGGACATAGTAGAGTAGGCTCGTACTGGATGTTTTACTTCTTAACTTACTCTCGTTATGTATCAAAAGAAAAAAAAAGAGATAGGGAGGGTATGAGAAAGGGGTTCTCTATGTAAATTTTTAGTCTCGTGAATAGATGCGATATGAATGAAATTGTTTCTTTTTACAGGTCACAGCCCCAAATTGCTATTAAGTTTTCTTTAAATAAAAGCACAGAAAAATTTAATAACAATTTTTATAAATTCAGAATTTGAATCCGAGCTGAAGTTTACGAGTTTTTCTCTTATGCCACTGGATCAATTAGGCAGGTATAAAAGGAGACTTCATTATTTTAATTTAACTTCAATATTAATTACTAATTACAGTTACTGATGTAATATAATTAAATATCAAAGTAAGAGTAAGATGTAACGTGTCTTTACGAAATTGTTATAGACATATTATCATATAGACTACATCAAATTCGCCTGCAACAAGACCACAGATCTTCAAGAGAGCTAAAAAGCTCAGCTAAGGCTGGTCTACTAGGCACAAAAAAAAATCAAAAAATTAGCTGTGCTATTGCATTTGGCCTTCTGGACATATTACCATTAGATACATAGGCGGCATAAAGTTTTAATGTATGAAATCCCCTTTTTTATTTCTTACTAGCATGTCCGTGAGTTCGCTAGCATTCATCATTTACAATAAATGATTTCTGATGTTTAAGCGAGTATCCACATCATGATAATCATCATTACAGGTCATATACGTCCCACCGATGGGCTCGAACCTCCGCCACAATAGAAGGGAAATTGACTTTACTGCTGGTCCTAAAATTATAAGAGAAGGAAAACCCGAAATAAAACCCTATACCAACCCTCCTGACCAGCGTAGGTCAATTTCCCTACCAAGGTGGAGGTGGCTCGAAACCAGTGGTGCGACGTATTTGAGCTGTGATGATGGTGACATATAGTCTATAACATAAAACTGACCTTAAAATAATAAAACGTATTCAAACAGTTTTTTGCAACGTCGTTTGTTTTTATATGCTATTGTCTAGATTAATTCAAAGTATTGAATATTTAAATGACATTAAAATATCTCATTTATTTTATTCTGACGTTAATTAGGAGTGGTGTTTAAAATATCCTATTTATCACAATAACAAAATATTTTCTCGAAATAAATGTGCTACCTAAAAGTTTAAAAGTTGTTTAGTAACGAAAATTGCATAAATTAAGTTTTTTTATCTATATATTCGAATGAAATTTTATATATATATATATATATATATATATATATATATATATATATATATATATTCTAATGTTTCTTTCCGTGTGGTGACGGAGTAAGAATACAATTCACCACTCCCTATCTTGTCCGTGGATGTCGTAAAAGACGACTATGGGATATAATATGCACATAACATCCGTGCAAGAGAAGGAAAACTCAAAAGGAAACCCTATACTAACATGTATAACCAGCATGGTAGGTCAAATTCCCTCCCATTGTGGAGGAGGCCTGAGACCAACAGTGGAACGTAAATACGTTCCACGGTACCACCGAATACGGTTTAGCGGCACTGGCTGGTCAGCTGCGATGATGATGATTCCCCAAGATCAATGTAAGTGTTGGTAGTATTCGTAGCCGCCATCACACAGCATTGCTAAACTTTACCGATAGTATTGCCAGGATGTAGAAGTAAGCAGATAATACGACAGACTAGCAGAGGTTTGGACCGTGTCTCTGATAAGTAGTGAAATAACCTACAATCGGATGAATGTAGCGCTTCCATATATCTTAAACCAATGACTTAAATCTTTTCAAGTATACCTATACAGAGATAGTCATTGTTTCAGATTTTGTATTGTACACGGAGATTGGTGGCAGTTCCTCTAATTGTAAAGTACAATCCGCTTAGCTCCCGTTTAGCATCAGAATACGTAAAGCCTCTTCTAAAACAAGGGTAGGTCATGAGGCAGGAATCTGCACAGAATCGGTTTCTGATTTTACAGGAACGTGCAGTTGGTCTAGTTGGTTTGATCATGTAGAGAGAATGAATGAAAGGAGATTGACACGGGGAATTTATAGGGCAAAAGTGAACGGAAGTGTTGGAAGGGGAATACCAAGGCGGACGTTCCAAGATTAAAATGGAAAACATTCTTAAGAAAGGCCAGGTTAAAAGTACCCTAAACCGAAGAACTTGCATAAGGAGATTAATGAATGTGGAGGAGGCGAAAGTGGTATGTTAAGATCGTAGCAAGTGGAGGGAAGTGGTCTCTGTCAACCCCTATGGGAAAGAGGCATGAATAGGTAGAAATGTGCCTTCGTACATTTACACAATTGATTTTAAAACCAGGATGTAAGATTGTAAGATTGACACTTTATTGATCAAGAAAATCCAATAGTCCAAAGATTTTTGTGGCTGTCCACATCTATGGCTGTTTTATGAATCTTATTGTATTATATAATAAGTAAAGTTATATAATTAAAAAAATATTTATATTCTTCTCGGTTTTTATATACACACAGATGTTAGATATCCCATGATAAAAGAGTGTCAACACGTTTATTTCCTACTAACTCATTAGTAATGGCGACTCTATCGTTGTACACTTTAATCAATACAGCTATCAATTGTCGATCACTAAAGACCAGGTAATATGCCAGGCAAAATTAAACTTCGAAATTCTTAATTTACTTGTTTACGGATAAGAAATTCGTAAATTTTAAGATTCACTACCATAAAAATTGCCGTCGGGTACTTGCCGTTATCTATAAAAGCTTTTACGATGAGTAAATTAATTATTTATGGCCTTAACCTTAAGTCATAATTGTTAAGCGGCGGTAAAGTGGACAGGACTATTTGTAATTTCATTATCTCTAATCTTTATAATAAATAATCACCTTTAATATAATTACTAGTTTCAATTTTCAATGAAAAATGCTTATTTTATAAATTAATAGGTATACGTTAGCTTTTATCCGATTTTTAACATGGCCAGGTTATTTTCAGGTATCCAGCTCGTGACCCAATTTAAACACATTTTAACGTGTAATTATCTTTTAATTGCTAGTTATCGATTAAACGCTAATGAATTTATATTCTGTTAATATATTGATTTCTGATGTTTACGCGAGTATTACACATCTATACCAACCAATAAATAAAATTGAAGTGTCTGTTTGTAATGTAAAAATAACAGGCCTTTCTCATGCTCACACGGTTATTTGCACGACACCTATGCCTAAAATAGCAATTAAAAATTTTTTGTCTGTCTGTCTGTCTGTTTGTTCCGGGTAATCTTCAAAACGACTGGACCGATTTCAAAAATTCTTTCACCAATGGAAAGCTATAATATCAGGGCGTAAACTAGGCTATATTTTATCCTGGTATTCCTACGAGAACGGGAACTACGCGGGTAAAACGATTATAACCTATAACCGAAGCGAAGCGAGGGCGGGTTGCTAGTTTTAAATAAAACTACGAGTTTTATCGCATTTGTATTTGATTTTTGATTGCCTGACGTTTCGAACGTTTTGCAGCGTTCATGGTCACGGGCGGACTAAGATATCTCACGTCCAACAAGTCATCGTCATTACAGAAAATTTATAATTATCTACACGATACAGTAAAATTAGTTAATTCAATAACTATTTTACTGTATCGGGTAGATAATTATAAATTTCTAAGCTTATTACCCGTGCCCAAATACAAACGCGATGAAATCTGTAAATTAGTTTTATTTAAAATTCTGTTAATATATTTCAGTGATATTTTTTTTAATAACGAAAAGAACTTCTCGTAATAGCTCTATATCCTTCAATACTGAGATAGGGCATAATGAAAAAAAGCAGGTTAAAGACTATGTTACTACCCCTTAACTTCACGCGGCAATCGAAAAAATCAGGAAAACTAAGATCTTCTAAGCGATCGCTAACTCGCCTAATAAGTGTGTTGATTATGTGGGTACATTCCCATGGCCTATGTCCATAAGAAAACATTAATAGCTTGATGAAAGCTTGGAATGCAGTCCATTCATCCTTCTCAGTTCATACATGTCCCACTCGTAGGCACGAGCCTCCTCCACAATAGAAAGTTTACCTACTATACTATGCTAGTTAGACTTGTTGGTATATATATATAAATACGTGAAGTGAAAACTTTGTACCCCTTTTTACGAAAATTACGTGGATGGACATTTATGAAATATGGCACGGTTGAAGTATATAATGAGGAGAAGTGCATAAAACTGAAATTTCATACAATAATGGACTAGAAATACATTAAATTCATTAAAAAAGGCATTACGCACACTACAACGCAATCGCAACACACACACACACATACACACACACACAAACACATACACACACACACACACACACACATACACACACACACACACGTTTGTGCGAATGTGTTGCGTAGCAACGCTTATACACTTTTGTTTACGGTTAAAATCTCTGGTCGAACTGAATGTCAAACAATTAACATATAATTATGATGACAATGTCTAATGGAGATTTGTGCTTATATATTAGTTATTAGTGAAATACAGCTTGCTCAATTTACAATTATCTATACCAATAAATAAAATTGGAGTGTCTGTTTGTAATGTCAAAATAATAGGCTTTTTTCATGCTCACACAGTTATTTGCACGACACCTATGCCTAAAATACAGATTAAAAATTTTTACTGTCTGTCTGTTTGTTCCGGGTAATCTTCAAAATGGCTAGACCGATTTCAAAAATTCTTTCACCAATGGAAAGCTATAATATCAGGGAGTAAACTAGGCTATATTTTATCCCGGTATTCCCACGGGAACGGGAACTACGCGGGTAAAATGTCTAAAACCGAAGCGAAGCGAGGGCGGGTTGCTAGTACATAAATAAAATTAAAGAAAATTGTGTAGCAGAAAAATTAATTAAAATGAATTATGGCCGAATTTCGACCACACGCCGACCACTAGTACAGTTTAAATTCAGACTTTCTTTCTCTTGGATAGATGTTATATGCCTATCATATCCCTTAGTGCCCTTTTACGACACCCACGGGAAAGGTAAATTATAGTGAATTGTATTCTAACTCCGTCATCACACGGAATGGTAAACCTAGTCGCACAATTAATTTATCAGAAAATATCGCAAAGACCTCCGTATAAGATGGGTAATTAAAATACATTCTTTGAAATGTGGCTCTTTAACAACGTTCACTATATGCTTTAGTGATAATATGAATATATTAATATGCATAATTGCTCGTAACATACGTAGAACTGCTAGTCTTTCTAGTTGATATTTCTATGAGAAATATAACCGGTATAAATGTGAAAGGGACTTTATCTATACCAATAAATAAAATTGGAGTGTCTGTTTGTAATGTCAAAATAATAGGCTTTTTTCATGCTCACACGGTTATTTGCACGACACCTATGCCTAAAATAGCAATTAAAAATTTTTTGTCTGTCTGTCTGTCTGTTTGTTCCGGGTAATCTTCAAAACGGCTGGACCGATTTCAAAAATTCTTTCACCAATGGAAAGCTATAATATCAGGGCGTAAACTAGGCTATATTTTATCCCGGTATTCCCACGGGAACGGGAACTACGCGGGTAAAACGACTATAACCTATAACCGAAGCGAAGCGAGGGCGGATTGCTAGTTTAAGTATAAATGTGAAAACAAGTAAATATTTATTTTGCTTTCTTGTCAATTCATGCAAATAGTTCTATGAATACAATTATATTTCTAACTAGCAACCCGCCTTCGCTTCGCTTCGGTTTTAGTCGTTTTACCCGCGTAGTGCCCGCTCCCGTGAGAATATCGGGATAAAATATAGTCTAGTTTACGCCCTGATATTATAGCTTTCCATTGGTGAAAGAATTTTTGAAATCTGTCCAGCCGTTTTGAAGATTACCCGGAACAAACAGACAGACAGATAAAAAAATTTTAATCTGTATTTTAGGCATAGGTGTCGTGCAAATAACCGTGTGAGCATGAAAAAACTCTATTATTTTGACATTACAAACAGACACTCCAATTTTATTTATTGGTATAGAAAAAATGCTAGTCAGTTTATTTCATCTAACATTTAATTTTCATACATTATATTTTATTTTACTTTGTTTATGTCTTACTGCATGTTAATCAAAACCATAATGACAGGAAAATTATACATATACTCACGCCTCTTTCCCATTGGGGTAGGCAGAGACAACGTCCCTCCACTTGCTACGATCTTGACTTACCTAACACTTTCGTCTCCTCCACATTCAATAATCTCATATATACTTCTTCAGTTCAGGGTGCTCTTAACCTGACCTTTCTTAAGAACGTCCCCGATTTGATCGTGAAACGTCCGCCTTGGTCTTCCCCTTCCAACACTTCATGCTGTGACATTGATATTGAGCAGTGGCTAAACATATTTATTTGCTATCAAGTAAGAAAAATTTAAGTGTTTTTCGTAATAATAAAAATGAACTAATTTTTGTTGGTTATTAAAGTCCATAAAATATAGGGTGATCTCTGTGACAGTTGTCCCTAGTGCTATCATGCTTACGATAAAGTCCGTAGTTTTTTATCGATGAAACTCTTTATTTTTATAATTGTGATTTTCTATTATAATTAAAATACAATTAATGAAAATCTTTTTGAGTTTATTTCAAACAAAACTGTTTTGTGACTGTTTTATTTATTCAAAAGGTCAAGACCATCAAGGTCTACGTCACTATTATCGTCATCACTGGAGCGTTCCTGCTATAAAATTTAACATTTATTGCTAAAATAGGGACAGTCGATAGATCAATCAACCAATTAGGACTGTTTTATAAATAAATATGTCCAGTTTATTGACAAAAATGCGTACATGTATAATATTATCAATTACTCTGAAACAAAAAGTAGTTATTTAATGTATAATTATTTCAATTTATGTATTTTATAATGTAACTGTCTGTTTTAATTGTAAAAAATATATTGAAAGTTTTATATAGGTACTGTATTGGGTTTATTTGTGTTACGAATAATTTAAGAAAGATCGGTTATCGATTTACGTTTATCTACTGTCCCATCTCTTTTTTATTTTTAGTCCATTATGGCTTTGTACGTGCGTAAGCGTCATTAAGGTATAAAATGTTTACTAGGTATTTCAGTACCTACGAGGTACATTTTAGGCATGAATATTAATATTTTTATATTTATAATATATTGCAATTCAGTTGCAATAAAACTGGCACGAAAAGATTGAAAGTATATTTGATATAAAATGAAATTGTAAACCTGTCGCTCGCTCAAACTTACTTCGTTGGTTTCATTGACATCTGTCACAGAGATCAAGCAATATTTTATGGACTATAGATATGTAGTCGATTTCATTAGTAGTTTTTTCAGCCTTGTCCGAGCTTTGACTGCATGTATTAGCTGTAGATTTTTTAAAGACAATATCCTATACTAAGAGAATAATAAATGTACTGGGGGGGACTTTACAGACATAAATTTAACAAACACAAATTACATCCAGACTCAGAACAACAGTTTGTGGATCGCACAAAGTGTTGTACGTGGGATTCGTACCTCTGACACTGGCACTGTACGTGGGTATTTTAACCACTACGCCATTTGTGCAGTCATTTTTATTATCATAGTTATGGATTGAAAATTTTCTGGTCTTCACAGGGTTCATATGTTTAGTTGCCAGGTTTTTCAGAGGGTAGTGGTCGACTTCTTCCATCATGACGAGCCAGCTTGAGGTGCATGTTTTAACCGTAAATGAATATTATAAGCAGTGACTCGCCGTTTCTCTTTGGCTTCAGTAGTTTTGCCCACGCATTGTTATTATGTTATACCTCCTAAGGTAGAAAAAAGAAACTGATTATTTTGACATTACAAACAAACACTTGCATTTTATTTATTTGTATATATTTATATATACATTCATTTGTTATCTGTACATAAGAAAAATATATAAATAAGATAATTCATTTATCCTTACTAATATTATAAATGCGAAAGTAATTTTGTTTGTGTGTTTGATACGTTTTCACACTTAAACTACCGAACCGATTTCAAAAATTCTTTCACCAGTGGAAAGCTATAATATTAGGGAGTAACATAGGCTATATTTTATTCCAGTATTTCCATGGAAACAGAAACTACGCGGGTAAGGCGACTGTAACCGAAGCGAAGCGAGGGTCGTGCTAGTCAAGTATTAAAAGAGACGTCATATATATTTTTATTATTGAAATTTGTTTTTAATGTAATTTGTATTAGTATATTCGCGTAGATGCGGTACAGCTACCAAATATGATGTCGAAAAATATTGGTAATATCTCCGATTCACTATGAACTACACGAATACATAATACTTCAAGAATCATATTTTAATAAATCAAATTGGTCCGTGGTTAAGTCCAATTATTTATTTATTGAGTATAAAAGAGTTGGCTTATCTATAGCTAACGTAATATTATTAGAAGTGAGTTTCTGAAATCTTTTCAAAGTTGGAACTGATCTTATTTGGATATTGGACTTCGAAGATAAACTCGGGCACTATTCAAAATCAAACTGGAAATTTATAGGGATTAAGATAAGATATTGAGCAAGCTTTAGGACCCCCAATGTTTGATTACGTGGTAAACCATTTCAACTTCGATATATCTCAAATCCGTTCTGTTATAATACAGGGTGTATCAGGTTATGGGGCAACTGTTGGAGTATGTTGTAGTTTAACAGTCATAGATCGTAATTAGAATGTATATTACACTAAAAACAATATACCATAAAAGTTATAGTGATTACAAAAATGTGTGTCTAAGAGTTAGTTGTCTAAGTTTTGTTGCCTTAAATGTTACGTATTACGTAGGCATGTACAGACAGATATAAAGCTTCGACAGTATAAATAGGTATGATTGGCGCAAACGCTTCAATGGTAACGTAGGTACAAAGGCGCCTCGTCAACGGTCATCGGTCGATCAGCTGATTTCAAGCAAAGTTTGTATTGTTTATGCGAACGTAATCGTTGATTTATTCAATTTCCAATGAACATGTAACAAAGTACGAATGTGCAGATGTTGTTAGGGAGTTGGCCAATCATAAAACTTGCCAAGACTTGCAATAAGTGTTATGTATATTGTGTCGACACCAATATAAGGATAAGGATGATGGTGATATTATGTAATTATCATCATCGTAGTCCACATACGTCCCACTGTTGGGCTCGGGCCTCCTGCACAATGGGAGGGAATTTGACCTACAATACCATAATGGTCAGACATGTTGATATTGGGTTTCATTTCGAGTTTTCCTTCTCTTGCATTTATGTGCATATCACATACATCCCTTAGTCGTCTTTTACGACATCCCCATGGATGATCACCACTGTGAATTCCACCACTGTGGATGATCACCAGTGGTGAATTGTATTCTTACTTCGTCACCACATGAAATTTAATTTATTGATATAATAATATTGAGAAACTACTTCACTGCATAGATGGCGTAGTGGTTAACTTTCGTCGAGGAAATGGTACTCCTCAAGGGGTATTTCGTCGGGCCGACCACTGACGTCAAGTCACCCTGCTCCTGTGGTCGGCCTAACGACGAAGGCGACGTGTCACGGATAGGTCGCGAGTGTGCGTGCTTACTCCCCCCTGTCGCCCTGGACAGAGGCGGGCGAGGAAAGCGCCGACCGCGACCCAGGACAAAAAAAAAAGAATTGAAAAAAAAGATAACCATTTTTGCGATCCACAAATTGTTGTTCAGAGTCTGGATGTAATTTGTGTACGTTAATTATATGTTTGTAATGTCCCCTGTAACAAAGGATTATTTCTTTAGTGCAGTCCAGTCTCACTATACATATAATAATTTAGATGGTTATATAATACATCCGTCGTTTTACGAACTATACTAGTGAAAATACGTAATAGTTATTTACTGCCAATTATCGTGAAGTCTCTGCAACATGTGGGCGTATTTAGTACTAAGTTCTCTCAGATGGCATAAAGGATATGAACGTAATAGGTATGTTTGCCTCGGTTTTCTACATAATAATAAACTCGTTTCGAAATGACTTTTCTTTGATAAATTCAAGTATTTTCTAGAAAAGTCTTTTGTAACTACTCATCACATAGAGCTTGGTCTTATTTTACTTTTATATCTATATCTATATATATATATATAAAATAAAGTCGCGTTAGTTACACTATTTATAACTCAAGAATAGCTGTACCGATTTGGCTGAAAATTGGTGGGGAGGTAGCTTAGAACCAGGAGACGGACATAGGATACTTTTTATCCCGTTCGATCGCGTACCCGTTTTCCGTTCGATAAAATGTCAAAGAAACGTAGTATAACAAAAACGTATTTGATATGTAATAACAAAACGCAAATGACAGCTAAACGTAATTTTGTCTATAGTTAAGTATCGTTGAAAATTTGATAATTATAATTGTATCAGAAATCAATAATCAGTAATTTGTATTCTTTTTGAATCATCATTAACACTGCCGCGACCAAGACGATCGAATCTTTCCGGACAAACCTGTAATGGTTCTTCCAGAGACTATATTTTCGGAAATTATGAAAATATATTTACGAAAAAAATTATGGCGTTACGAAGTTCGCCGGGTCAGCTAGTATAATATAATTAAATGATTTAGTTCTTAATATTAAAGTATTTGATAAACTACAATTAACCAAGTTAACTTTCCATGTGGTGACGGAGTAAGAATACATTGATCACCCCCTCTCTTACCCGCGGGTATCTTAAGAGACAACTAAGGGATAGAGATAGAGTGGGGCTTATACAGGCTGAGATGATGATGAATTATAAGTGTGACAGTTAATTAAACATTAGAAAGAAGTATATTACAACAAATGTTCTGCTAAGGTACTCTTTCAACTAGCAGAGGCTGCGGGTGATCGTATAGGGGATTTAGTCTGGACACCCGCAAAGAGGTTAACCTCGCGACGGCGATCGGCGTCCCGGTAGGTTACGTCAACGGGAGAGGGTACTCCCTAGCGTTATTCCGTCGGGTCGACCACTAAGTCGAACTCTGCACCGGTAGTCGACCCAACGACGAAGACGACGTGCTATATGGGTGGGTTACGGGTGTGCGTGCTTACGCCCCTCTGTCGCCCCAGACCGAGTTGAGCGAGAAGTGTGCCGACAGTAACCCACCCTCAAAAAAAAGGTACTTTTTCAAAGATGTAATAATAGCAATAAATTTAAAATAATAAAAACCCATACGCAATATATAATACATAATATCCTATCGATTTATATAAATATTTAATATCTATACCGATAAAGAAAATTGGAGTGTCTGTTTGTAATGTCAAAATAATAGGCTTTTTTCATGCTCACACGGTTATTTGCACGACACCTATGCCTAAAATACAGATTAAAAATTTTTACTGTCTGTCTGTTTGTTCCGGGTAATCTTCAAAACGGCTAGACCGATTTCAAAAATTCTTTCACCAATGGAAAGCTATAATATCAGGGAGTAAACTAGGCTATATTTTAACCCGGTATTCCCACGGGAACGGGAACTACGCGGGTAAAATGACTAAAACCGAAGCGAAGCGAGGGCGGGTTGCTAGTACATAAATAAAATTAAAGAAAATTGTGTAGCAGAAAAATTAATTAAAATGAATTATGGCCGAATTTCGACCACACGCCGACCACTAGTACAGTTTATTACAGCGAAGCGAAGCGAGGGCGGGTTGCTAGTTTATAATAAAATAGTAATAAATTAAAAAATATATAAGATGTTATTTACATTTTATTTAAATTATTAAAATCCAATTTATCGAACACCGGTTGTGCGAAATGATGTGTATAATTCAATATTAAAAGTGTTATATCATTTTTATTAGCATTTTTTTTATAGCACCATTAAAATGGTTTGTTTATTTGGACGTAATAATATGGAGTAATAATAGTCCGATTTGCAAACGCTTTTTAAATTAAATAAATCGAGAAGGATTTACCATTCTACTTGCTATATCCCATGATACGTTCAGGTGCATTTTGGATTTGTGTGATTAAAAGGAAATATCATGAATAATATATATAATTAATTTCTATTTTTGCTGGCAATTAATCTATACATATATACAAATAAATAAAATTGAAGTGTCTGTTTGTAATGTCAAAATAGTGGGCTAATACGGTTATTTGCACGATACCTATGCCACAAAAACCGGTTTAAAATTTTTTTGGCTGGCTGTCTATATGTTTGTTTGGGGTAGGTAATCTTCAAAATGGCTGGACCGGTTTTCATATTGTACTGCCATGTAGCTGTCCATATAAGGAGTATCTTAGGCTATATTTTATGCTGGTATGCCCACGGGAACGGGAATTACGCAAGCAAGGCGACTGAAACCGAAGCGAAACGAGGACGGGTTGTTAATATTATATAAAAAATATCTGGTTGACCGAGCTTCGCTTGGTATATATTTTTTGTATCTCTGCCGAACTTATTTAGATATAAATATTAATAAAAAAATAAAATGATGAAATAATGAAAAAATATCAAAAATTACAAAAAGAGAATAATAATAACACCGAGATTCGATCCCACGCTCTTTGTTGCCAAATCAAAACAAAAAAAAAACTGGATAACTTCCCAACCGAGCTATTGTCACTCTTGACGGGGACAGCGAAATTCGAATTCTTATTCTTTTAAAATTTCATGTCATTGTATTGATTTGCTAAAAACACCGACAAAACAACATTTTCTATAAATAAAAACTAGCTAGATCGATTTTTTGGCCCTGAAACTTCTTGTATGCCAAATTTCATCAAAATCGTTGGAGCCATTTAAGATGTGGGTCATGATATTAATAACAAAATCTAGTGGATAAAATTCATTGTCATCATCATCACATAAATCCTCTGCTGGGCTCGAGTATCTTCCACAATGGGAGGGAAATTGAGTTAGTATACTACGCTTGTCAGATGGGTTGGTTAAACCCTATACCAACCCGTCTATATGTCATCTGCATATTGCAATCCTTCAGTATTTTACAACA
Organism: Lymantria dispar; assembly: GCA_032191425.1. Taxonomy (NCBI): domain Eukaryota; kingdom Metazoa; phylum Arthropoda; class Insecta; order Lepidoptera; family Erebidae; genus Lymantria; species Lymantria dispar. Next base: position 18,254,191 of record CM063459.1, read on the forward strand.
CTCGCGGACAGAAAAACGGCAAGAAATGAGGTTGGTGAAATGTATCTTATTTCGTCACAACACGGAAAGAATGCATTATAACAATGAAATTTTGAACGTCGAATAACTTAGTTCACTGGTGAGAAAGAATCGTAGTAATAAAAATAAAAGGCAATGTTAAGCAGAAGAAAAGTTAAATTTCATTGTATATAACTCTTGATTTTAATATGATTGTTTGATAGATTAATCTCAGCCCATATAAGTCCCACTGTAGGGGTCGAGCCTCCTATGTAATGGGAGCAAAATTTACAACATTGCACTAAAAATAGTGTTGCGAGGGACTTTACAAACATATTAACGGACACAAATTACATCCAGACTCAGAACAACAATTTACGGATCGCACAAAATGTTGTCATGCGTGAGTTCAAACCCACTGGAACCACGGTAGGTCCTTAACTAAATCCTAATTGTGCAGTCAAATATTGAAAAAGACATTAGTCAGACGCGCCTATTGGTGTAGGGCTTTATATCGACTTTTGTTTCCTATGCATAGATAGGTATTATCTGCATAGTATATCCGTTAGTCAACTTTTACGACATCCACGGACAAGATAGAAGGATCTACTTGCGGTAGCTGCGTGGAACGGGTCTCTCCCTTACTTCCATAGTGCTTGAGGGAAGTGATGGCTGCTCTAGTAGTCAACTCGTGATCGGGTGCCGCTTGTGGGATCTGGTCCAGTCATAATCGTTTGAATTATATTAAGTATCATGCGCTTCGAAGGGCATCACACTGGAGCTAGTTCTTACAAAATATGTACACAATTTTATATCTAATAAGAAGAAAAAAACAATAATAAATAATAAACAAGCCTGCTGAGTTTCTTGCCGGATCTTCTCAGTAGCGGTCGCGTTCCGATCCGGTGTAGTTTATTTTTTCTGGATAATTTAATTTTGTAAACTTGAAAATATGCAAGTGCCCTCCCAAGGTTTATTCATAATAAATGATTTGAATTTATTACGGAGTAGTGATTTGTATTCTGGGGAAGAAAGGTTCTCGAGTGGCGACCACGTTTCGGACGACGCAGTGTAGGACGTCCCCTCACTAGGTGGACCGATGACCTAGTGAAAGTTGCTGGGCGTCATTGGATGCAGGCGGCACAGGACCGCACATTGTGGCGTAACATGAGGAAGGCCTACGTCCAGCAGTGGACGGCAATAGGCTGAAATGATGATGATGATTTGTATTCTTACTCCGTCACCACACGAAAGAATGTAGTTTTAATATGGAATTATATAGTAGTGTGTAGTTTTAGTATAGAATTTATTTATAATAACCGCCATGCCATCGGGAAATTGTCACCCACAGGGAAGATCGCGTGAGGGTGACGTCCCGGCGTCGGGAAGGGAGGGTGCCTGAAAAGGTATCCCGCTGGACTGGCCACGGACGTCAAGGATTCGGTACTAATGGTCGGCTCTATGGCGAAGGGAAAGGCATACGGTGGGTTATGGGGTCGTGCGCAGCTCTTTCGTCACCCTGGACGGGACTACCGTGCGGCCGCACCATAGCTTGCCAAAAAAGCGTGGTGATCCTGTCTTCATGGGGAGGCCAATGTCCAACAGTGGACGTTGACAAGTTATTATTAATTTTTTTTTCTTATCTATACCAATAAATAAAATTGGAGTGTCTGTTTGTAATGTCAAAATAATGGGCTTTTTTCATGCTCACACGATTATTTGAACTATACATATGCCTAAAACACACTTAATATTTTTTTGTCTGTCTGTCTGTTTGTTTTGGGTAATCTTCAAAACAGCTGGACCGATTTCAAAATTCTTTCACCAATAGAAAACTATAATATCAGGGCGTAAACTAGGCTATATTTTATCCCGATATTCCTACGGGAACAGGAACTACGCGGCTAAAACGACTAAAACCGAAGCGAAGCGAGGGCGGGTTGCTAGTTTTTCTAATATAATAAATAATTAAATATATTCTATAATGACATTATTTTGTGGATCCTATTACATCTTTATATTGCATAAATTAAAGTATACAGAAGCTTATAAATTGCCGATTAGTGTTATATTAGATAAATGTTTAAATAAACTGGTCTTCTTGCATAAATTATTATACAGGGTGGACCAAAAGTCCGTTTACTTTTAAATCAGTACCTACGTCGAGCAGCGAAGGCGGGGTGGGGCGGAGGGGATACGTAACTCGAGAGCAGCCTACGGGAATTCAGTGCCATGGCGCCATTCAATAGAGCCCAACGTGCGTTCTGCGTACGCAAGTACTATCGAAACAACGATTCTCCGACTATAGCGCAACGAAAATTTGGCGCTCACTACAACCTACGGCATAGAAATGAAGCTCCATCAATTCAACTGATTAGAAAATGGATACAGAAGTTTGAGGAGACAGGTTCAACAATGAATCAACCACGATGCGGCCGACCTAGGACTTCAAGGGATGACGAAAACATAGAGCGTGTAAGAACATCTGTTCGCAAACAGCCTAACCTCTTCACTCGAAAGCGGTCAAGTGTCTTAAATGTGCCAAGAACATCTTTAATTCGTATTCTCCACAAAGATTTACATTTTCATCCTTATAAAATTCAAATGGTACAGGAATTAAAGCCACAAGATCGTGCTCACAGGCTCCAATTTGCTAACGATATGCTAGAGAAGTTCACCAACTTTAACAACATTTTTTTCTCAGACGAAGCACACTTCCACTTAAATGGACACGTGAACCGGCAAAATTACAGGTACTGGAGTGACACTAATCCTAAATTAAAGCATTAAAAGCCCCTGCATTCACCCAAAGTTACTGTATGGGCAGCTTTGTCAGCAAGAGGGATTATTGGTCCATACTTTTACGAAGATCAAAGAGGACATGCTGTTACAGTGAACACAGAGCGGTATATAGCCATGTTACGGAACTTTTTCACTCCAACGCTACAGAATTTTAATGGTTTTAATCAACGCTCATGGTTTCAACAAGATGGGGCAACATGTCACACCTCCAATGACTCGTTGATTGCAGTTCGTGAAATTTTTGGTCAAAAATTGATATCCAAAAGAGGTGACATTAACTGGCCACCTCGTAGTCCAGATTTATCCCCAATGGATTTTTTTCTTTGGGGATACCTTAAAAGTAAGTAGTTTTCAACACAAACCCAGCGTCTCTTGAGGAATTAAAGGAACGTATCAGCGAGGAAATGCAAAACATTTCACAAAACACCTATAAAGCTGTGATTGAAAATTTTTGCTCCAGGTTGCAACAGTGTCGTGATGAACAAGGGTCACATATGGATGATGTAATTTTCAAAAAATAATATCCCTACATGTCTATATTAATAATAAATAAACAGTTGTTACATCTTTTATCTAGTATTTTTTTTTATCATTGTTTAAAAAGTAAAAAGACTTTTGGTCCACCCTGTATTAATGTTTTAATGCTGCACTTATCTAACTTGTTTATCAACACTATCTCGAAGTTATTGATTAGGACGTGCGTCTGATTATCTCTGTTCGTTTAAATCTCAGACTAAGAAATAAATTCCCCGAGGGGGGGACGTCGGTCGATGGGAGGGTACCCCAATAGGGGGTATTCTGTCTGGCCACCACTGATGTCAAGTAACCCTGCTCTGGTGGTCGGCCCAACGACGAAGGCGACATGGTTTTCGGGTGGGTTGCGTGCTTAAGCCCCTCTGTCGCCCCGGACGGAGTGGTGCGGAGGCGCGCCGACCGCAGCCCACCCACAAAAAAAAAAAGACTAAGAAATAAATAATTTAAATTAAAAGATAGAAAAGTTAATGATTTCTATTGACTTCGTGTTGTGTACTAGTAATACATTTTTCAGCGAAATTGTTATTGGTATTTATTCTGTTGTTCTGATTATTATATGATGAATTATTATAATATCTTACAGCAGTATACGTCAGCTGTATAGCTAAAGATATACTGATATAAGCATGTTGGTGACGCGAACGTAAGAGTTTAACACATCCAAAAAGTGTTTAGGGTGCACAGCACACTGCGCGTGCGTCAGTCTGGAGCATGTCAATGACGCCAACCCATAGGATTTTCCCCTACCAAATAGTGCCCAACGCGGCTAAAGAAGTTTTCACTTCAAAAATTTGAATATAAATCGGTTCATCTATTTGGAAAACGATATCACCAATTAGATATACAGATGCATACATTAAACTTGTAACACTACTTCTTTTGTGTTGATAGTCAACAATATAAGCTTCTAAATTGCGTATTACGAACTTAAATTAGGTATCCGAGTATAAGGAACACCTAGTCGAATAAATGTGTTATATTTTATCGTTTAATGGCTCCTGAGGAGATAAGTGATGCTTGTGTTGTAACTTGAGACGGTCATTTGCTATTCTTAGTACAAGCAAGCATAACTTGACATACACTTAGAGACTGAATACTAAAACCTTGTATTATCAAGGTATGTGTAAATGTATTATAATGTATAGAATAGAATTTTACGATATTTATGCGGATGTTTTTACATTTTATGCAGACAACATGCATAACACATTCAGATCATTATACTGCTTTTTTTATAGTCTATGCTAGACAATATCCTGCCTAAATAATCGGGAAGGGACGAAAGGACTCCATAACCTGTCATGGTATAGGGTTTAATTTCGAGTTTTTTTCTTTTGCATCTTATAGGCACAAGATATCTCTGAGTCACCTTTTACGATACCCACGCACAAATTTATTGTGGTTGCATTCTTACTCCGTCACCACGCGGCAAAGTATGCATATTATGGGCCTACCACTGACGTCAAGTCACCTGCTCCGGTGGTCGGCCCAAAGATGAACGCGACGAGTCTTATGGGTGGGTTACGGGTGTGTGTGCTAACGTCCCTCTGTCGCCCCGGACGGAGCGGACGAGGAGTGCGCCGACCGTGATCCACCCCAATAAAAAAAAAAGGTATGCATATTATAATCTTTTATTTATCTTTTACGATACCCAAGGGCAAGAAAGGACAACCACAAAGAAATTATATATGAAGATCTATTATTTTATTCATATATACTTTTTATATATTTTATAAAAAATATATATGAATAAAATAACAGATTTTTATGGTTACTGCACTTGGCCACAATTAATAAATTATTGCGTCCCGGGACACTTTAGAGACACAATTAACGGACATAAAAAAACCTGAGTAAACTGCGGTTGCTGGTCGCACAAAGAATAGAATACACGGCATTCAGAATACGACGTTGTTTCTTAGTATTAAACACTAACAGTAATCTATATTATCAAATAAATATTAATGAAGGTAGGCTAGTTGAGATTTTATTATACCAGGAAAATAGCTAAGGTACTGCAAATCTCACATTACGCGTACCAGAACCAGACAAATGAAGATTGATTCAAAGGCAAATAAACTGGAGGCTTGAAATATGACAGGATGTTCTTACTAATTCGCCCGGGTCGGCGTCAGCATTAAGTGAAATTTCGATTTAATGTCAAACCCTGCTAACGGTAATTAATATTAGGTATTTGGGTTTGTTATTTGTAATTGTAGCTGGAATTATATATTCGAAATTTGTATTTAGTTATTTTAAGAGAGTGGAAAAAAGATTGGTGCCTTGGTGCATTTCACATACATACAAATTAACGGCCAATTACAACTAGATACGGAAAAATCTTTGTGGATCTCATAAAAAATAGTCCAGCGTGGGGGTGAACCGCATCATGAGAGGTCTATACTTAAACCATTGCGCAATCTCCACAGTTGGCTATCAACATCATACATACTGTCTAATAGTAGATAAGTGTATATATGAGTTTAAATATGATAATATCTGGTTTACCGAGCTTCGCTCGGAATATTTTTGTCGAATTTATTTAGATATATACCTATTAATAAAAATAAAAAATAAATAATGAAAAATATATAAAAAATTACAAAAAGAGAATAATAATAACACCGAGATTCGAACCGACGCTGTTTGAATGTCAACAAAATCAAAATTAGAACAACTAACTAACTAAACTAGAACTATCAACTTCCCATCTGAGCTATCGTAACTCATGACGTTGACAACGAAATTTGAAATCATATTCTTTTAAAATTTAATGTCATTGTATTGTTTTGCTAAAAACACGGACAAAACAACATTTTCTATAAATAAAACCTAGCTAGATCGATTTTTTGGATCCGAAACCTCTAGTATGCCAAGTTTCAACAAAATCGTTGGAGCCGTTTCCGAGATCCTGAATATATATTTACAAGAATTGCTCGTTTAAAGATATAAGATATATTGTACTGCCGTTTTTTTTATAGGTGGGCTATGACTAGCGCACACGTCTTCCCTTCCGTCCGGGGTGACTCCCCTTTGCTATTGAGTCAGCCACTGGTACCAAGTTCCTTGACGTCTGTGGCTAGTCTGGTATTATACTACCTGCAAGATTTTTTTTATGGATATAAAAAAATCTTGCAGGTAGTATAATACCCATTTTTTTTATGGGTGGGCTATGGTAAGCGCATGCGTGGTCCAGTCCGTTCGGGGCGATAAAAGGACGGCGCGCGGGCCCATAACCCACCCGTACCCACGTCACCTCGTTGTTGGGCCGACCACCGGAGCAGATGTGACTTGTCGTCAGTGGTCGGCCTGACGGAATACCCTTTTGGGTAACCGCACCTAGTATAATACCCATGAGGGTTCATGTGTTTGTAGGGATTAAAAACAATCAAATTCATCAAGAAATTTGGTCTCACGTAATAGGGTAGACAGTGATAATAAGTCACAGATTCCGAATCTCTGCTTGTTATTGAAAGTTATTTTGCGTAAGCGTTCTTTGTCTGTTGTAGGATATGAATCGAAATGTTATTACCGGCAAATGGATTTTTATCCCAGTGGGGTAGATAGGCAGTTGTATTTTTTTTTATGAAAATGACACCTAGCAGTAAATAAATAATTCTTGTATTGCGTTGGATTTGTATTTTCTCCTGTGGTGACGGAGTAAGAATATAATTCACTTCTCTCTTTCTAACCCGTTGGTGTCGTAAAAGAGGACTAAGGGATTGAATATGCATATAATATCTATGAAAGAGAAGGAAAACTTGAAATGAAATCCTATACTAACACGTCTGACCAGCAAGGTATCATCATCTCAGCCCACACACGACTCACTGCTGGGTTTGGGTCTCCTCCAGGGAGGGAAATTGACTTACACGCTGGTTAGGCGTGTTGGCGTAGGGTTTTCTTTCGAGTTTTCCTTCTATTGCATAGATGTTGTATGCATATTATAATGCCTTAGTCGTCTCTTACGATACCCACGGGTAAGAGGGTGGTGAATTGTATTCTTACTCCATTACCACACGGCAAGGCTAGGTATAGTAGGCCAATTTTTCTTCTACTGAGGAGGAGGCTCGAGCCCAAGGCCTTGTATGAGCTGAAATGATGATGATGAATGATGACGTATTTTATGGACACAAATTCCAGCTAGATTCCACAATCGGTCATCGCACAAAGTATAGTCCTACGTGGGCATAGAATTCAAATAATGATATGGTTTCCATGTCCACATAGGACCAAGACCCAAGCCGAATGTGGCTTAATCATCACTTGGCACTCATCATTTGGTTTATCATACTCCAGAATCTTAACCACGCCATTTATGCATTTAAATCACTATGTTTCATTAAACCACATCCCAAATATAATGAACACGACTGAATTGGATTGACGAAGTCAACTTTTCATATCAGTTTAGCATAAGCATGATTTGAATTATATTAATTTGCCGAATAGCAATTCGAGTGTGAATCGTGACAATCGGTTCATTATCATTTATTATTTGATAGCGGTTGTAGAAATTTCATTTTGCTTTGTTTAACGTCACTCAAGCTTACCAGGATTTAAATGTAATTCTGTAATAGGCGGTAAATGGTACAGTAACAACAAAAACAGATTAATCTCTATTAATTAAGGTCTATATATTTAATAAGTTTATCTATTACTAGCTTCTGCCCGCGACTTCGTCCGCGTGGTATAGATACTTTGGGCTAACCCTAACTTTTACCTAAAACTTTGTTTACGAAGAAGGTGAAAATATTTTTAATAATAGGATTTTGTCACACATGATTTTTGCGAAAATTAGCCGTTTACGCAGCGGAAGATCTCAAAAGGGAAACAATATCCCGATTTTGAAATATTCTTTATTGGTGCTCCGCTCCTGTTAGTCTTAACGTGATGATATATAGCCTATAGCCTTCCTCGATAAATAAGCTATTTAACACTGACAGAATTTTTCAAATCAAATCAGTAGTTCCTGAGATTAGCGCCTTCAAACAAACAAACTCTTCAGCTTTTTATATTAGTATTAGATTTAAGCATTTTCATCATCAGCCAGAGCTGATAAAATACTCTTATCCCAATTGCCTGGGATCGATGCAATATATCCTTTTTTTTCATCGTATATATTGCAAAAGTTTTATAACTGGCCACCTGTCTGGCGTCACCTTTCCTTGGGCATATAATTGTTGACCAGACAGCATTAAATGGACTTTAATAGTTGTAGGACTATTGACAATTATTTGTCTACGGCCGCGGGCCGGTTCGTCCGGAGTAGTACCACACTCTCGCAGAAAATCGACGTCCGAGTAGTAGCTATACCTCGGAGAGACTACACCGCCCTCCGCTCGTACCCCCCGACACCCGCCGATACAAACCGGCGAGCATTTCCGCCTCCAGGTCCCACGGGGGAGTCCCGGCTAACAGGCACGCTGCCTCCGTCGCCAACAAACATAAGGGATACAAATTACACCCAGACTCAGAACAATAATTTGTGGATCGTACAAAGTGTTATCTTGCACAAGAATTGAAATCACGACGGTTTAGTACGGTAGGTCGCTATCTAAACACTACACCATCAGTCTAGTATAGAATGCATAAAACATACATTCAAGATAAAACTTAGGTATTTTATTAGGCATTTTTTGCAAATCCTGATAGCAATTCTTGTCAAGCATGTGGCATGGCTGTGATATACCGGATTATTACTTAATCCACTATATTATTAAACAAGCTGGTCAACATTCCGTTGGAATATTTCGCTATGATATGATGAGCGTGTGTAACAAGCTAGTCACTAAGAGAACAGGTGTGACCGGTTATTTAGTTATGGTTTTTGATGCATAATATCTTAATGTTATAAAAATTTCAAGAGGATTAGTTTTCACTTAATATTTTGATATATAATTATCATAGTCTTCTTGTGGTGATGAAATAAGAATATCATTCACCAACCCCTTTTTCGCCCTTGGGTGTATTTTACAAGACGAAGGGATATAATTTGCAGAAAATATCTATAATTCCATACTGGTGTTAATATAATAATAACTATCTACGGGTGTAACCGACATAGCATGAAGAATTAGCACGCTGAAGTGGCAATGGGTAGGCCACATCGCTTGACTAAGCGACAACCGCTGCGGAGGAAAGGTTCTCGAGCGGCGACCACGTATCGAACGACGCATTGTAGGACGCCCCCCTAGTCCAAAACCACATTCTGTGGCGTACATGAGGGAGGTCTACGTCCAGCAGTGGACGGTAGTAGGCTGAAATGATCCATTAATGATGATCTATGATTAAGGAAAACTCTAAATAAAACTCTATACCAACCTGTATCAGCAATCTTGGGAGATATAATTGAGTAATTGAGACGATGGAGTAAAAGAATAATGGGGTTTCGGACGAAGTAGAATTAAACCTTGTGCCACCTCATATGGCCTTGGTGGTATGGTAGCATATGATGTAGATATATAGGCTGTAAATAAAAGGAGAAATAATAGTCAAATATAATAACTTACTTGAAATAAGACTATATGTATAAGGATTTTACGAGTTTGTTTACGGAAAAAATGGTCTGGTGAAAATGAAACAAAAACAGGGTAGAATCCTTAAAATTATTTTGAATAATTTTATATATATATATATATATATATATATATATATATATATATATATATATATATATATATATATATATACATATACCTATATATATATTTTCAGGATCTCGGAAACTGCTCCAACGATTTTGATGAAACTTGGCATACTAGAGTTTTCGAGTCCAAAAAATCGATCTAGCTAGGTTTTATTTATAGAAAATGTTGTTTTGTTAGTGTTTTTAGCTAATCAATACAATGACATAAGATGTCAATAGAATATGGATTCAAATTTCGCGGCAACGTCAAGAGTGGCGATAGCTCAGTTGGGAAGTTGTACAGTTTCCTTTTTGTTTTGTTTTGGCATTCAAACAGCGTGGAATCGAATCTCGGTGTTATTATTATTCGCTTTTTGTAATTTTAGATGTTTTTTTATTATTTTATTTTTATTTTTTATTAATATATATCTAAATAAATTCGACAAAAATACAACAAAAGTATACCGAGCGAAGCTCGGTCCATCAGATATTATCTCCTAATATTGTACTCGAGCCTGCTGCATGCACAATAGAAGTGAGAGTGACCCATCATACCACGCCGTTCAAACGGGTTGGTATACGATTTCATTTTGAGTTTCCCTTCTATTGCGTAGATTTTATATACCCTTATTTTTTTTTGGGGGTGGTCTACGGTCAGATCACCTGCCGCCTGGCTCCGTCCGGGGCGACAGAGGGACGGCGCGGGGCCCTGTAACCCACCCATATAGCACGTCACCTTCGTCGTTGGGCCGACCACCGGTGCAGAGTTCCTTGACTTCAGTGGTCAGATTTTATATATCCTTATAAGATACTTACGAGCAAAATGGGGTTGGTGAATTGTATTCTTACTACATCATCAATTATAAAATAAGAAATATTTATTAACTTAGTTTATTTGCTTATTTTGCCGTTTAGTGATGGGTTAAAATTACAATATGTAGTTACTCTTCAATGTATCGTGGGAGTTGCAAAAACTAGCTGAGGGCGAACCAAGTATTCACCGCAGGTCAACTCCAAGTTATGTTTTCTAATTAAGTAATGTGCTTAAAGTTTTGTCAACAATACCGCTACGCTAAAAGCTGGAGTCGGTAAAGTATTTTAATGACGTTCGTGTGAATGAATTGTATAAGACAAATGAATTCAGTTGTCTGAATAGCTGTGTATATTCTAGGTTTGCTTTGAAATTATCGAGTTACTTTTTACCCGACTACGGAGGGTTATGATTTTAACAGGCTATGTATGTATGTTCATCTGTTCCCTCAGCTCCTCAACTACTTATTAGAACCAGGCAAATGAGATATCGTTAGAAGGACCTTGATTGTCTGCTGGTTATAGGCTACATAATGTGTCACTGAATCTAATATGGCGCCCTCTAGAGGTCTTAAAGTACTGTGTTAAAAAATAAATTTGAGATAAATATGTCATGTTTCGTATCATTGGAAAGGGCGTTATTTGTAGATTTCAAATATATATATTACTAGCAATCCGTCCTCGCTTCGCTTCGGTTATAGGTTATAGGTTATAGTCGTTTTACCCGCGTAGTTCCCGTTCCCGTGGGAATACCGGGATAAAATATAGCCTAGTTTACGCCCTGATATTATAGCTTTCCATTGGTGAAAGAATTTTTGAAATCGGTCCAGCCGTTTTAAAGATTACCCGGAACAAACAGACAGACAGACAAAAATTTTTTAATTGCTATTTTAGGCATAGGTGTCGTGCAAATAACCGTGTGAGCATGAAAAAAGCCTATTATTTTGACATTACAAACAGACACTCCAATTTTATTTATTGGTATAGGCTAGCAATCCGCCCTCGCTTCGCTTCGGTTATAGGTTATAGTCGTTTTACCCGCGTTGTTCCCGTTCCCGTGGGAATACCGGGATAAAATATAGCCTAGTTTACGTCCTGATATTATAGCTTTCCATTGGTGAAAGAATTTTTGAAATCGGTCCAGCCGTTTTGAAGATTACCCGGAACAATCAGACAGACAGACAGACAAAAACTTTTTAATTGCTATTTTAGACATTGGTGTCGTGCAAATAACCGTGTGAGCATGAAAAAAGCCTATTATTTTGACATTACAAACAGACACTCCAATTTTATTTATTGGTATAGATTAGCATTTGCTTGTAGCTTTATTCGTATTTATCTGATAACTGATTTTTGTCGTAGTTGGGTTTTAATTTTAACTTTTATCTTGTAAGCATATTTATGTTGAGGTTTGTTATGTGGCGTATGGTGATGGTTTTTCGTATTGTGTACGAGTAAGAATATAATCCCTCACCACCATTTACCCGTGTGTGTAGAAAAGACGACTAAAGCATAAGATATGCAGATAATATGCATACAAGAGAAGGACAACTGGACATAAAACCTTGTGTCAACACGTCTGACCGGCGTGGTATAGTAGGTCATTTTCCCTTTCATTATTAAACATACCCAAGACTTATTTGTGCTAAGACGAAGTTTTGTAAAAGATTAAGTTTTTTATTGTCCTCGATTGAATATCAGTTTAGACATGTAGTTCTAGATTTTCTTAGAAATTATGAAGTTACTTTTAAGCATATTTATTTTGAGTGAGTGTCTTAGTTCAATTCTTATTTTTGGTTGTAAATAAAACTACGGATTTTAACGCTTTGCAATGCATGAATGTGGGTCAATATTAAATTTAATAACTAATTTTCTGTATCGGGTAGATAATTATAAATTTTCTGTAATAACGATGACTTGTTGGACGTGAGACATCTTAGTCCGACCGTGACCATGAACGCTGTAAAGTATTCGAAACGTCGGGCAAACAAAAATCAAATACAAACGCGATAAAATCTATAACGTAGTTTTATTTACAATGCGTAATACTCGCGTAAACATCAGAAATCTTATTATTGGCTCAGACGTCAGGTGGACAGCCCATGTAATGGTAAATGGTGACGGCCACTTATAGCTTTAAACAATAACAGCACAGCCAAGTTTTGTGAAAAGCTGTTTTAGTTACGATATTATATATATTTTTTACCGTGTGATGACGGTATATGAATACAATTCAGTACGATAGGATCTTGCCCGTGGATATCGTAAAAGACAACTGAGGGATATAATAAGCATAAAGCATATAACATCTATGCAAGAGATGGAAAACTCTAAACAAAACCCTATACCAACCTGTCTGACTAGCATGGTATAGTAAGGTTCCTGTTCCTTTTTTATTGTGGTGGAGGCTCGAGCCCAACAGTGGGACGTATATGAGCCGAGATGATGATGATTCTATTTTTTATTAGTGTTAAGATTGCATAAAGTGATTTAATGTTTTTTTCTCATGTAATTGAAGATAATTACACGCTAACCAGAATGAACGGATGCAATTATTTTGTATATATCCGATCAGGCGAAGCTGATTGAGGTTTACCTTTTAGGTAGGCTTTTTTGTAATATTTTTTATTTTACCAATTAACGATTATATTGTTAAAAATAAATATAATTTATCTGTATATATGTAATGTGATCTGCAGTTATTATAATTCAAAGGAAGGTTATCATTAAGTAAGACACACGTAATTTATAATGTGTTAAGACCACTGTCGATAGTCATTTGTCTACAGATGGGGATCGGTCCGTCCTGAGTAATACCACATTCATCTAGAAAATTGACCTCTGAATAGTAGTAATTTCCTAGTGTACTTCGGTTGATGAGCGAGAAAGACGTCTTTCTGGGGATGTTTGCGTGTGGTGGATTTTTGTGATGCCTTTAGTTTCACTGAGCCTCATACATTAACACTCTCTTCACTTCCTCCACAGCGTCCTAGCAAAGTTACATCAGCGGCAGTATCAGAGACCATGTCTGCTGAAAATTTTATAATCTCAGGAAAGAAAATATCGTATTCTTAGTTCGTCTCTATAAGAATCAAGGTCAAGCCAAAAAATACTTTTAAATGTAAGTATCCGGTTGAACAAGCTTTTTTTTGGTAAATTGTGTTTTATTTTAATATATTTAGATTATAATGGTATTCCATCCCAAAGAATAGTCTTATTCCAATTAATTTAAGTATCCAAAAATAACAACAATTTGTTCATAGTCGTAACTTCTTAAGTTTTCACTTCTGTCTTTCACTTGTGCAGTCCTCGTGAGTGCTATATTTTATGATAGGTACATTTATTTATGTTTTAATAGTCTAGAAACTACAAAAATATTTTAATATTCTAATTATTATTCTACATGTAGGTACATTACAAATTTTTTATTCGTTCTTGATATCATTTTGACGTGACTATCAACAATTATGTTCTCTTTTTATACACATAACTTTATAAGTACAGCACTACTTTTTGCATTAATTTGCCCATAAATAATAATCTATATATATATATATATAGGAGAGGCGGGTTTTGCGAGCGATATATTGACTCATCACCATATCTCTGGAACCATAAGGCGTACAGACTTGCAATTTGGCAGAAATATTCCTTTCGTCGAGTAGAGGTGAGCTAAGAACGGATTTTACGAAATTCCACCTGCAAGGGGTGTTGCGGGGACGTTAACAATAATATATATATAAAGGAACAGGGTGAGCCGAAGCTACTGAAGCTAGAAAAATGAAATTTGAACCGTAGTTTCATTTCGTGACGTAGGCACTCACTAAGAAAAGATTTTTTGAAATTCCACCCCTAAGGGGGTGAAACGCAACAGTAAAGTTTGTATGGAAAGAAAAAAAAATCTTTAGCTACTGTCTTCAAATTAAGCACAAATACTCTTTAATAAAAATAAATAAAAACCTGTTTCAGCGTTTGTCCATTTTCATCCTCTAAGGGTGTAAAATAGGTTGAAAGATGTCAGTTTACTGACTTATCACAGAACCGAAACTACTGAAGCCAGAAACATGAAATTTTGACATTAGTTTCTTTGCGTGACGTAGAAACCAACTAAGAAAAGGTTTTTTGAAATTCAACCCCTAGGGGGTAAATCGCAGTAACAAAGTTTGTATAGGGAGAAAAAAATCTACATTGATTTTCTTCAAATTCTCCAAAAATACTCTTTAGTAAAAATAATTAAACACGTGATTCAGCATTTTTTATTTTCCCCCTCTAAGGGTGTAATCCACACCAATATTATAAAGAGGAAACGTTCTTTACGAATAAACTCAAAAACTTCTGGACGAATTTCGATAATTTTTTCACCATTAGAATGTTACAGTATCCCTGAGTAACATAGGCTATATTTTATCCCAGTATACCCACGGGAACGGTAACTACGCGAGTAAGGCGACTGAAACCGAAGCGAAGCGAGGGCGGGTTGCTAGTATATACACTAACCAGACACTGTCAGTGTCTGGTTGGTTTGTGAATCTATTACTATTTTAATCGATTTTGTTTATAATCACTTTTTTTAATAAATCACATTTTTAAAAGCTTTTATTTAAGTTGACCTGTTAGTATTTCACAAATCTTGAGAATTAAATTAGAACCACTTCCTGTCGTTAGTTTAGATTGAAATTTGGTTCACTTACTTGAAATATTGGTTATACATTTGCAGCATGTTCGTTTTCAGTAAACCTTTATATGTTAATTAATAAGTGGAAAATGTTGTTATTATATTTATTTATATTGCTAATAAGTGTACAAATTAACCTAAAATATAATGTAATATTGTTTGTTTTCCCAAAGAAAACAAAATAAACTTTGGTGACAATGCAATAATATGGTACCATGAAGCTGGTCTCAAGGTGGCGTCGGAAGATGGCCATAGGAACTCCTAAACTAAACAAGATAAAACCGTCGAGCTTAGACTCGTTTGAATAGTCTTGACAAGCATTTTTTCTTCGTCTTAGAGTATTTAAATAAAAGCTTGTTTTTTATTTTGTTTTTTAAGTTAATATTTTTATTTAACTTAAGATTTTGGTAGAATTGTTGAAGCAAGAAACATATTTTACGTAATACATTTTTTTAACATCTTCGATCTTAAAATTATGTATTAATTAATTGAACATACTTCATCATCATCATCTCGTCTCATATAAGTCCCTCTGCTGGGCTTGATCCTACTCCATAATAGAAGGAAAATTGATCTTACTATACCATGCTGGTCAGACCGGTTGGTATAGAGTTATATCCCTCAGTTGTAAATAAAACCCTATACCAATCTGTCTGACCAGCATGGTATAGTAAGGTCAGTTTCTCTTCTATTGTGGTGGAGGCTCGAGCCCAACAGTGGAAGGTATAAGAGTTGAAATTAAAGACGAATGAACCAATATGCCCCAAACCGGCGTTTTATTAGAAAGGCAATAATGCGAAGATGGTTGTAGACCTGAAAAACAAAGCCATATTCATGAGGTTTAGAGTCCCAAAAATCTTTCTGCCTCCACATTTTCCGAAAAAACTTATAATATTGTGTATCTGCTAGCATGAAGTCATCATTATCGTCATCATTATCACAACTCATATACGTCCCACTGCTAAGGTCGAGGCTCCTCTACAATAGGGGGGCAATTTAACTACTATACCATGCTGATCAGATGTTTTGGTAAGGGTTTTATTTTACCGAACCGGGGATTTAGTCCGGCACCCGCGGATTAGCCGCGGTTAGCCTAGCCTGAAGGGTCTGCTAGCGGTAGCTATGAGGAGCGGGTCACTCCCTTCCCTCCATTATGGTTGAGGGGAGTGATGGCTGCTCTAGTAGTTAACTTGTGATCGGGTGCCGCTTGCGGGATCTGGTCCAACCATAATTTTCTCATTTCATTTGTGATTATTATTATATTTGTGAATTATATTATACTAGAAACCCGCCCTCGCTTCGCTTCGGTTTCAGTCGCTTTACCCGTGGCGTAGTTCCCGTTCCTGTGGGAATACCAAGATATAATATAGCCTATGTTACTCCCTGATATTATAGCTTTCCATTGCTGAAAGAATTTTTGAAATCGGTTCGGTGGTTTAAGCGTGAAAGCGTTACAAACAAACAAACAAACAAACATCCTTACTTTCGCATTTATAATATTAGTATGGATAATATTTCGAATGGCATCACACTGGAACTATTAATAAGCATGTTGTAAGATGTAATTTTATTTAAATGAAATTAGAAAAATAAATAAAAAATAGACAATCCCGCTGAGTTTCTTGCCGGATCTTCTCAGTGCGGTCGCTTGCCGATCCGGCGGTAATTATAATTTTAAGAAAAATGTAAAAAAAATGACAATATGTAAGTGCCCCCGCGGGGTTTATACATAATAAATGATTTGAATTTGAATTTGAAGGAATTTTTGAAATAAGTTCGGTTGTTTAAGCGTGAAAGGGTAACAAACAAATAAACAAATAAACAAACAAACTTACATTCGCCTTTATAATATTAGTAAGGATGAATGTATTCGTCGACAATAGTTGCCCAAAACATATATTTTCGTCTTTCGTCCTTACAGTGATGTAGCATACGCACGGCTCGTCATGGAGCTTTCAATCCCACATAACAAGGCGCGAGCCTATTATCGTTTATCGGGTTTAGTATCAGCCTACATAGTTGCCGTTGAGAATATTTTGGTGGAACAATCTTCGTATTTGTTGTTAAGAATATATTTACGGATCCAATAACCCTTTTTCTCGCCCTAGAACTTGAATTTAGGACTTTATAATCAGCAGTTATATATTTATACCACCTTTCGTGTGGTGACGGAGTAAGAATACAATTCACCACTCCCTATCTTGCCCGTGGATGTCGTAAAAGAAGACTATGGGACATAATATGCACATAACATCTGTGCAAGAGAAGGCAAACTCCAAATGAAACCCTATACCAACATGTCTGATCAGCGTGGTATAGTAGGTCAAAGTCTTTCCCATTATGGAGTAGGCACCAAGCCCAACAGTGGGACGTATGTGGTCTGCGATGATGATGTAAAATTCCCTGTGGTGACGGAGTAAGAATACAATTCACAACCCCTTTGCCCATGAGTGTTGTAAAAGACGACTAATGGATATAATATGCATATCTATGCAATAGAAGGAAAGCTGGAAATGAAACCCTATACCAACCAGTCTGACCAGTGTGGTATATTAATTTCCTATTGTGGAGGAGGCTTGAACTAGGGATGTGAAAAAATAATCGATTTTTATAATAATCGATTATTAATCGATTGTTTTTTTGTAATAATCGATTTTTACAATCGATTATCAAATTAATAAAAAAACGATTAATAATCGATTTTTTATTATTCGAAATTCGATCGAAATTAATCGATTATTTCACTCCCAGATTGCCTAAAAAAAGAGGTCATCACGATACTGCGTGCAGTGTTTCACACTATATTAGAAAAGAAAGCTCACATTTCCTAAAAAAACAAAGATCATTATAATCCTGTTGGGAGGAAAAATCGATTATTTTATAATCGATTATTTATTTTTAATTAATCGATTATTTTATAATCGATATTTTAAAGAACAAATAATCGATTAATTAAAAAATCGATTATTTTCCCTCGAAGTCACATCCCTAGCTTGAACCCAACAGGGGGATATGTTTGAGCTGAAATGATGATGATAACGATTTAAAACCCTGAGTCGTCTTTCACACGCATGAGTAATGCAAGGGTTAGTAGCATTCGTTACCACGCAGAAAACTCTAAACAAATTACACGATTATATTTATACTTTGTTGCATAATCTGTGAGAGACTTTCAAAGTTATAACAATATTTATTCGAGGCGCTGACAAACATTCCTGTTTTATTTAATTTTACGTGTCTTCCTCGAACACAGCATAGAATACTAATTAATATTCCACCAAATTATATTCTGTGCGGCAACATTTTCGTAACCAAAGCTTTGATATATACGAATATTATTTTATGGCTACATTTATACAGTTATTCGTAACTTTTATTTATCTTTATAATATAAGTACGTTACCTCAATTCATATTTCAGTCTGGTGATGGAGTAAGAATACAATTCCCCACAACGTCTCTCGCCCGTGAGTATCGTAAAAGACGAAGAGATGATAATATGCATATAATATCTATGCAACAAATGTAAATCTCGAAATAAAACCCTGGAAACCCGTCTCATCAGGTTTTTAACACAAAATAAGAGAGTTTTCCTCCAAGAAATTTAGAAAAAGAAAAACCAAGGGAATCTTTTGAGTTGTCTCGATTAAGGGACTATTCGATTGCCCAAGGAGGGAAATTGATCTGCTATAACACACTGGTCAGAGGAGAGTTATAGTTTTATTTTGATTATGCATGTTATAACCCTTAATCGTTTTTAAGTTTCAGTTTCATCCCCACGGATGTGGTGAATTATTGTATTCTTAATCGGTCACACCACGGAAAGTATTCAAATCACAATCAATCCTGAAAGGAGGAAAGAGAAGACTCAGCTTGTAGCCATCCCTCTGCTAGGCTAGAGCCTCCTCCCCGTTAAGAGGGAAATAGACTTACTATACGATGCTGGTCAGACATGTTGGTATAGGGTTTCATTTCGAGTTGTTTTTCTTTTGCACATAAGTTATGTGCTTGTTATATCCCTTAGTCGCCTTTAAGATATCCACGAGCAAGATAGAGAGTGGTGAATTGTATTCTTACTCCGTCACCACACAGAAAAGGGTAGGGATTGTGGAACTCAAGGAATTCTTCTGTTATCCCGGACAGATTCAAAATACGCTACCGCAATATCGTTGGCGTGTTAGAATATACGTACATAGGGTATAATGTTAATCAACGAGCAGTGACACCATAAATGTTTCAAAGTAATTAAAACAGTTTGACCGGTCTGAGTAGGGTAAGCATATAATTCAGTATTTGCTGAATAAATTAAACTTTTAGTTGTATTTTTGTTGTAAAGGCAACGTATATAAAATAATTTTTGTTTTAAAGGAATATTTTACCGAACTTTATTAATTTCATTATACAAAATAATATCTCTCTCCATTAAATATTATTTTCTTGTTGGTATTGTAAAAGAAAATCGATGTCAGTGAGAGTAAGATAGTTTTTTACATCACTTTTACCCTGTGGAGGCAATTAGTGCTCAGTAGTGGGTTGTAGATAGTGTTATCGCTCATCTAAAGATGGCAAAGATGGCAATTCAGAAGGTGTACTCTGGCAATATTCGTCACGCTTGAGTGATTCAATAGTTAAAAACGGGTATAAACAGCGGGCTCGAAGACGTAGATGGTATTCGGTTGTAATATAAATTGGGCAATGGAGGAATATATATAGTAATAGTAGTGTACGGAACTACGTGAGTAAAACCGTGGGCGATTTAATAAATTTTACAATTATTTTACCAATGGAAAGCTACATTCAGCAAGTAACATAAATTATGTTTCATCTCGGTATTCCTTTTATTAGTGGGCTATGAAAGGTATGTGAAAAGGCGGGTTATCGATATGATTGTGGATGGACGTAAGCGTATTGAGATGGACGTATTGAGATTTGACTTAATTTTATTTTTATATTTCTGTTATATAGCGAATATAATAATACAATATCTGGTTGACCGAGCTTCGCTCGGAATATTTTTGTCGAATTTATTTAGATATATATTAATAAAAAATAAATATGAAAAATATATAAAAAAATACAAAAAGAGAATAATAATAACACCGAGATTCGATCCGACGCTGTTTGAATGACAAAACAATACCTACTAAAAGAAAAGCAGTCGAGTTCCCCACTGAGCTATCGTAACTCATGACGTGGACGGTTAAATTTGAATCCATATTCTATTGATATTTTATGTCGTTGTATTGATTAGCTAAAAACACGGACATAACAACATTTTCTATAAATAATACCTATCTAGATCGATTTTTTGGACCCGAATCCTCTAGTATGCCAAATTTCAACAAAATCGTTGGAGCCGTTTCCGAGATCCTGAATATATATATATATATATACATATATACAAGAATTGCTCGTTTAAAGATATAAGATATATTGGGATAGTTTCAAATATCTGTTTGTAACGTTGTAACGGTTCCAACGCTACAATTTATTTCTTTTTTTGTATGGGGACCTCCCCTATTTTTTAACTTGTATTCTTTTTTTATTTTTTCCTACGCTTACACGCAATTACCGAGCTGGTCGGCCGAAAAGCCGAGGCTAGAGCGGCATTAGGCGCAGGTATTCGTGCCTGCGCCGCCCCAGTCATTGGCAGCGGACCGCGTCGTCGTGGAGGCGTTCCTCCCGCAGGCTAATTTCCCACCCATGACCAACATGTTATATATAGGTCAGTTTCCCTCCTATTGTGGAGAAGGCTTGACCCCAGCAGTGGGACGTGTATGAGCTGCAATGATGATTATAAATTTGCAATGACGTAAATAATATTTATTCCCTTTTGAAAAAGTATAACATACATTTTAGCCATTCCGTCAATTGATATTGTATTTGGATCTAAAGTGTGATAAAGAGAGGCAAATTTAAAATGTGCGAAAATTCGTGCAGTTCTGCTATGTATATAATAATAGAGGAAAGCCTGCCGCATGTAAGTTGCGTCATCATGAGCGAAACAAGCTTGCCCAAATAATTCTATACTTATTTGATAGCAAAAACCGAAGGAAAATTTTCATTCATGACACGGTTTCGCGAATAACTTTTGTGATAAAACAATGGCGGTTCCTAAATTGCGGTCTCTGTCCTGTTTTAGTGACCTTATTTTTGAGTTAAAAAGGGATTCGCAAATGGCTAGCCGCAATGTTTATTTGTTAAGTGGGTAGTGAATTAGACTGTGTATTAAACTAAACGTGTACAGTTTTCAAAATCAATGCATTTATTATCTGATTCCATTAACATTTCCAACGCTGCAATACTATCTATTAGCCTATGGACATTCACAGTTGGACTAACTATGAAATAGCTACTCATTATGTTCTCATATCACTTGCATCTAACAGTTCCCTATGAGCGGAGTTCGCCCGTGACCATAAATTTGTACTAAAATGTGGGTAACAATTTAATAAATTTATAACTATTTTCTGTATCGGGTAGATAATTGTAAATGTCTGTAATAACGATTACTTGTTGGACGTGAGACACCTTAGTACGCCCGTGACCATGAATGCTGTAAAGTGTTCGAAACGTCGGGCAAACAAAAATCAAATACAAACGCGATAAAATCCATAAAGTAGTTTTATTTTTAATGTATAATACTCGCGTAAACATCAGATATCATTAGGTTCCCTATGACTTTTACGATGTCACTAATCTTCTATCCATTTTTCGCAATTGATTTATACAATCTTGTCCGTTTGGTGGTCGCCACTCGAGAATCTTTCACTGCAATAAATAATAAAGGATCGCTAATAGTCCTACAACACATTTAGTGTTCTGTGGTTAGAGGTAACCTTATTTAGAATCACAAAATATTTTTTTACCATATGACAAGTAAAAAATATTAAAGACTATAATTTATAAAAACAATCCGTGTGGTGACGGAATAACAACACCATTCATCACTTCTTATCTTTCCCGGAGGTGTCGTAAAAGAGGTGTCGACTAAATGATTAAATATGCTTATAATATCTGTGCAAGAGAAGGAAATTTTGAAATAAAACCCTATATACCAACTCGTTTGACCGGCGTGGTATAGCAGGTCAATTTCGCTCCTCGAGCTCGAGCCCAATAGTAGGACGTATATAAGCTGAGGTGTAATATGAGATATTTAATTTATTTAATTTATATATGTAATAGAAGAAGCGATGGCTAACATATATATTGAAGATTAAAAAATAATTGTTGGGTGATCTAAAAAAATTTGCAGACGTAGTGATGGAATAAAAATATAATTCACCACTCCCTATCTTGCTTGTGGGTATCGTAAAACGATATGTAATGCAGATAACATCGATACAAGACAATGAAAATAGAAAAAAAAGTCCTATAATAACACATCTAACCAGTGTGGTCCATCCATCCATCAGCCTGTAGATCTTCACTGTTGGACACAGTCTTCCTCACAGAAATACTACTCAGAACGATCCTGCGCCACTTGCATTCAACGGTTCCCTGCGACTTACAAGATGTCGTCAGTCCACCTAGTAGGGGTTGAAATGAAATAATGCTGATCGAACAAAATATAGTTTCTAAAATGCTGTATTTATCTGCATGTAATGTTTGAAATTCGTTAGAAAACTACTATAAATATAAAAAGAACAGTTTACTATTAGCCGATTTATACACAGGTCATAAATAGAAATAAATAAAACTGAAGAGTCTGTAATGTTAAAATAATAAGTATTTTTCATGCTAACACGGTTAAGATATGATACCTATCACTTTAAAAATGTTTGTCCGTCTATCTGTTTGTTCCGGGTAATCTTCCAAATAGCTGTACCGATTTTAATAATATTTTACTACCCGTTATCTATCTATATAAAGAGTAACTTAGGCTATTTTTTTTTTCGAGACACCCGTACAAAATTTGGCCCGGTCCGGGTATCGAAGTCGAGAACGGGGACTGTTGTCGTGTTTCGTAATATTTTAGATGTCATTGGAGATTTAAAATGCGGGAGCAAGGCGACTGAAACAGAAGGCCAATGAGGGTCGATCGCTGGTATATTATAAGATTTATTCATATTTTATGAATATTAAGGTCAAGGGTTGAGACCTAGGCTCCAAATAGAGCCTAGGTTTCTCCATTTGCCACTGGATTTTAGCAGTAAAACATTATGTATATAAACTTTTATGTAACTGAAATTAGAATAGAATAATGTAGGTCAGCCAGTTTTTGAGTATGTTATACTAAAGTTTTGTTAAATTTGTGTGTAAAGTTGCCTTAAGTTTAGTGCGCCTAGATAACTTTACCGTCACTAATCATACTACTAGCTGTGCTAACAGATTTGCTTGCATGGATTTCTCATATATTTAATAGCTTATTTTGCTATACTATGCTCGGCAGTCACGTTAGTATTAGGATTTATGTCGAATTTTCTTACCTCTTGCCTAAACATCTTTGTTATCTGTATGCATATTATATCGCTTAATCATCTTTTATAAAATCCAAGGGCAAGATAGAGAAGGGTGAAATATATTCTTACTGAGTCATCACGTAGTACCGTGACATTATTAATAATATCATCATCATCGCAGCCTACATAAGTCCCACTGTTGGGCTCGGACCTCCTTCACAATGGACCCTCCTATTGTTGGCCCTCCAATTTGACCTACTATAACATGCTGGTCCGACATGTTGTTATAGGGTTTCATTCATTTGAGAGTGGTAGAACCATACTGTCGACAGTTATCTGTCTACAGTCGCGGGCCGGTCCGTCCGGAGTAATACCACACTCTCGCAGAAAATCGACGTCTGAGTAGTAGCAATTTGTTACTCCGCTGCGTTCGGTGAGCGAGAGAGCCGGCAGTCCAACTTTCTGAGGGTGTTTGTGTATGGAGGGTTTTGGTGGTGCCCTTGGTATCACCGAGCCTCAATGCACATATTTATACTCCCTTCACTTTCTTCGCGGTAGGCAGCGACCCTGTAAAGGTCCATGAGCGGCAGTAACACTTACGATCAGGTGTACTATTTGCTCGTTTGCCACCATTTGCAATAAAAAAAAATTCGAATTTTCTTTCTCTTGCGTAGATGTTATGTGCATATTATATCCCATAGTCGTCTTTTAATACATCCATCGGCAGGCCAGGGAGTGGGGAATTGAATTCTTACTCCGTCACCATAAGGAAAATAATAATATCAACAGTAACAACATTCATAATATGTCAATCACAATTTTTGTTATCTCATTAGTTGTTATAACTAAGTCAACTTTGTAGAACGCGTCACTATTGTTACAGTATTTTGCACGATTTATTATCATTTATCCGTGTGGTGAGGGAGTAAGAATTTAATTTATCACTCCCTATCTTGCCCGTGGATATTGTGAAAGACGACTGAAGGATATAATTAATGTGCATAAAACATCTATACGAGATAGGTAAAACTCACAATAAAAACCTATACCATCCCGTCTCACCAGCTTGGTATAGTAGGTCAAATTAACTCCTATCGAGGAAGAGGCTCGAGTCCTACGAGTAAGTACGAAGTACCTAATTATTGGAGGGATCCTATTATGAAGGAGACTCGAGTCCAGCAGTGGGACGTGTCTGAGCCGAGGTAATAATTAACATTTAAATACATTTCTTTGCTCCTTTTGGTCCCGGAGTTATGTTAATGACTTCTCTCGATAATCAGGCTATTTGATACAATAAGATTTTCTGGAATCCAACCTGAAACAAACACTCTCAAAAAGCTTTGAAGTGGTTGATCGCGTAAGGCAGGTTGACGACCTCAGTGAAGTGTTATATATATGATTCCCAAAAGAGAGCTGCTGTCCACTCCCCTGGTGAGACCCCACAGACAATTGTATTTTTAACCTTCGCTACACGAGAGTAATAAAATATTCCTTTTAAACTCTATATTTAATATAGAAAATACGGTGTCACAAATTGTGTTTGAAAGGCGCTAATAAGATCACACTCTAACGTCGGGCATAAAAACTTAGGAGGCGAAATGTGTTTGAGTTTTACTTTTGCATAGCTCCTCTGAGATAAAGAAGTGAAAATATATCAAGTAGTAAAATATTTTATTAAGATCCATTCGTCCGCAATGAGATTTATAAGGTTATTAATAATATCATTATTATTATAAGACTTCCGTGTGGTGACGGAGTAACAATACATATCACCCCCTACCTTGCCTGTGAAGTCGTAAAAGACGACTAAAGGATATCATACGCATATAACAACTATGCAAAAGAAGGCACTCTAAATAAAACCCTGTACCAAACTTTTTGACCAGCGTGGTATAGTAAAATAATAAAAGATGACATCCATGTATGACAGATGATGTATAATTAAACGAGCAATTCTTGTATATATATATTCAGGATCTCGGCACAAACGATTTTGATGAAACTTGGCATACTAGAGGTTTCAAGGCCAAAAAATCGATCTAGCCAGGTTTTATTTATAGAAAATGTTGTTTTGTTGGTGTTTTTAGTAAAACAATACAATGACATTAAATTTTGGAAGAATATGAATACAAATTTCGCTGTCAACGTCGTGAGTTACAATAGCTCAGTTGGGAAGTCGACCACTTTTCTTTTAGTAGGTATTGTTTTGGCATTCAAACAGCGTCGGATCAAATCTCGGTGTTATTATTAATCTCTTTTTGTATTTATTTTATATTATTTTCATTATTTAATTTTTTTTATTAATATATATCTAAATAAATTCGACAAAAATATAACAAAAATATTCCGAGCGAAGCTCGGTCAACCCGATATTGATGTATAATGTTTGGCTCTGTTTGCGGTTTCATTCTCTTCTTCTTCGTTCTTCGGTGTCGTTCTTGTCGCGCAAAGTATTGTCCTGTGTGGGAATAAATCTATTATACACATAGAAAATTAGTATTTGGAATGGGATTTTAATTATTCAAGCACAATTTTATTTCCTTGAAAGTTCCTGTAGCATTCATTTCAGGTTTAGAGGCCTTATCGACAGCATATGATAAAGCTCTAAGCCTAAAAAGTGGTAAGAAAAATTTCAGTCCACCGTTGCATATAGATTTCTGACTGAAAACGTCATAATCATCACGCTTAGCTAGCCATTTGGTGATCACAATGAGCGTTAGAAGCCAGCCAGTACAGCTGTTATTCACTGACATTGTAATTCTTTAGGCGGATTATACACTTCTTTTTCTTAACATCATATGAGGAGTTAAGGAAATATCAGATAGATTAAAATACTAAATTTATAGCAAGGCTTAACTGTTTTGATAGTAATAAAGCATTGAAGGTCTACAGTTAGAAGGAAGTTCCTCATTAACCTGCCAAGGGATACAGAGGCCATGACAGTGAACCATAAAGAATGGGCTTTATGCAAATGGAATATGGTAATCTACTCCCGAATATATAATATTCATCGGAGGAATACTGTATGATTTTGCTAATATATCCTACTATAAAACAGACATAACAGAAATATCTTTATAATGCAGATGTTATAAATGGTATTTCGTAATCATTTTATGTCATTTTCCGTGTGGTGATGGAATAAGAATACAATTCACCACCCTCTCTTGCCCGTGGGTGTTAACATCTATCCCAGAGGAGGAAACACACATGTGCAGGCTTCGAAATAAACTACCCGCTAACTAGTGCTATATTCATCATCATCATCATTTCAGCTCATATACATCCCACTCTTGGGCTCGAGCCTCCTCCACATCATTCATCATCATCATCATTTCAGCCTATCGCCGTCCACTGCTGGACGTAGGCCTCCCTCATATTGCGCCACAATGAGCGGTCCTGTGCCGCCTGCATCCCACGACGCCCAGCTACTTTCACTAGGTCATCGGTCCACCTAGTGGGGGGGCGTCCTACACTGCGTCGTCCGATACGTGGTCGCCACTCGAGAACCTTTCTTCCCCAGCGGTTGTCGGTTCGTCGAGCGATGTGGCCTGCCCATTGCCACTTCAGCGTGCTAATTCTTCGTGCTATGTCGGTTACACCCGTTCTTCTGCGGATTTCCGTATTCCGGATTCTATCTCGCAGAGAAATCCCGAGCATAGCCCGCTCCATAGCACGCTGAGCGACTTTGAGCCTTGATATGAGGCCTACATTTAGGGACCACGTTTCCGTGCCGTAAGTCATCACTGGTAACACACACTGGTCAAAGACCTGTGTTTTCAGACACTGAGGTATGTTGGACGAGAAGATCCTCTTAAGTTTCCCGAACGCTGCCCAACCGAGTTGGATTCGTCGGCTGATCTCTTTCTCGAAATTGGATCTACCTAACTGGACTGTTTGTCCTAGGTAAACATAGTGATTGACAACTTCAAGAATCGCATTGCCAACTAGGACCGGTACAGGAATGACATGGGCATTTGACATGACTTTCGTCTTGTCCATGTTCATTCGTAAACCCACTAGTTGGGATATCCTGCTGAGATCATTGAGCATTGTGCCAAGGTCCTCCATGGATTCTGCCATAACGACTATATCGTCCGCAAATCGAAGGTGAGTGATGTATTCGCCGTTAATGTTGATGCCGAGTCCAGTCCAGTCTAAGAGCTTGAAGACATCTTCCAGTGCAGTGGTGAACAGTTTCGGAGAGATAACATCTCCCTGTCTCACGCCTTTCTGCAACTGGATCGGTTTCGTACTCTTATCCCGGATACGGACTGACATTGTGGCGTTCCTATACAAACACTTCAGCACTTCGATATAGCGATAGTCGATTTGGCACCGCTGAAGGGACTGCAGCACCGCCCAAGTTTCGACTGAATCAAAGGCTTTCTCATAGTCCACAAACGCTAAGCACAGGGGCCGATTATACTCCTCGGTCTTTTGTATAATCTGCCGAAGCGTGAGGATATGGTCTATGGTGCTATAGCCTTTTCGGAAGCCGGCTTGTTCGGGCGGCTGGAAGTCATCGAGCTTGCGCGTGAGTCGATTGGTAATGACCCTCGAGAACAACTTATAAACATGGCTCAGGAGTGAGATGGGTCTGTAGTTCTTTAGAAGAGCTTTGTCACCCTTCTTGAAGAACAGCACCACCACACTCCTGGTCCACGACTCTGGAACGTCGCCCCCGAGGATAACGGAATTAAATAGCTTCTGAAGGGCTATTAAGACTGGCTTGCCGCCCGCCTTCAGAAGCTCTGCCGTAATTCCGTCATCTCCCGGTGCCTTACCGTTACGTAGTTGTTTGAGAGCCATTCTGATCTCATGCAAGCTGATGTCCGGGATTTCTTCGGTATAGTGCCGAGTTAGCTTGGATCTGGGATCTTGGACCAAGCCGACAACAGGATTTCGGGATGATTTGTATAACTGTCCATTTCTATGGACAGTTTTTATGGACCTTTCGAGCTCTCCCAAGATCTCACTTTGGGATGAAATGACAGTGACAAGATCGTCGGTCTTCAGCTTAGTCATTTGACTTTGCCCAATAGACAGATCTTGTGCGAACACTTTTGAGCCACGATTCCGCTCTATCGCTTCTTTAATACGGAGCGTATTAAATCGGCGAATATCGCGACGCACAGACCTGGAGATCTGCCTATTTAGCTGCCTATGTTTGGACCAATCGGCTGAAGACTGCACCGTCATTTCTTTTCTCCGCCCCATGAGCTCGAGAGTCTGGTCAGAAAGTTTTTTAGGTCTATTAACGCGGTGAGCCTTGAATAATTTCGACCCAACCGCGTGGACAGTTTCCACGAACCTGTTGTTCATATTGTTCGGAGATTCGCATTCGTCCAGACATTGGAAGCGATTGTGTAATTCGAGTTGAAAGCCTTCGAGGTTCTGGTATTGGACAGATGTAGGTCGGAGTGTAGACTTCATCAAGCGTGACCGCTCGACTTTTGTGTGGATATTCAATGTGGCTCGTACCATCCGGTAATCGCTCCCAGTTTTAATCCTGCTGATCACTGAGACATCATTGAATATCTGTCATTTGTCTGACAAGATGAAGTCTATCTCGTTTTTTGTTAAACCATCGGGGCTAATCCACGTCCATTTCCTTTGTGGCTGCTTCCTGAAGAAGGAATTCATCATAAAGAAGCTTTCCCTCTCCAGAAAATCAGCCAGTTTCTGGCCCCTCTGGTTTCTCTGTCCATATCCATGTTTCCCCACAATAGGAGGGATATTGGCCTTCATACATCATGCTGGTCAGACAGGTTGGTATAGGGTTTTATTTCGAGTTTTCCTTCTCTTGCATAGATGTTATATGCGTATAATATCCCTTAGTCGTCTTTTATGACACTCACGGGTAAGATAGGGAGTGGTGATTTGTATTCTTACTTGGTGACATGTGGTGACATGGAAAGTGCTATATTAATTGAAGTTTAAGAAGATCTCTTTTGTCACGATGGACGACTTTGCTGCACTCCGGTTTTTGATGAGCGGCAGTTATGACTTAGCATTAGGTGGGCTCATTGCTCGTCTGTTACCAAAAGTTAAAAAAAAATGGTAGTGAACCTCTTGACACACACACGCGTCTTGTTAGCGACCTAATTACGTCACAATTTTTGCTCCCTTCCCTTTGTGGTAGATGGCTTATGCCCAGTTGTGTACTGTACCTGTGTAAGTCAAAAGATAGCAAAAATGAGTCTTTTGATAAGTTAATAGAAGATAGCCTCATATTGGTCATTATTGCAATACATTCTTATTTAATGGTAGCACAGCATTTTAAATTCGCGGGGAAATTGAATATTAAACATGTTTAGATTTTGACGTGTATTATTATATATCTTGTTTGTAATATGCTATAATTCTCACTTATAATTACATGTAATGTTTCTATTCAAACAATTCTATGTATATTGAATAATAATAACTAATAAGTATTATTTTTCTAGGAATTTGATGAATCGTTTGTAATTGCTTTTTAAAGAGGAACTTACGAACGAGTAGATGTACAACTTTTGCTACCTAAGATTTAGTCTCGCACGATGGTGTAAGTTCGTTAATATTGAATGGGTATAATTTATTTCAATTCAACGCAAAATTTGTAGGCACTCACAGCTAGCAATTATAAGTTTATATCACTGTGCCAGCAAGGAAGTCTATATAATCTATTTATTAGCATTGTATCATCTGCTTTTAAATGTAGATTCCACCAGAAAGGGTTTGCGTTACTCCGTACTACTCGTTATTCTGCTAGTTTATTGAGACTACAAGTAACTGTCCTATATTACACATTAAGCGTGGTGGAATAGACTATCCATGTTGATAAAATCTGTTTGTTTTTAGATTTTTATAAAAGTTATGTACTATGCTTTTTGAACTTCGAACTCGTTATTGCGTCGGCTCCAACTATCATTAATATGACAATAAATTGTTGAAGGTAAGTAAGTATTCTTAAAAAAACCTCACCCACTTACAACTAGATTTGATCAAAAACCGATTCAATGATTAGTTTGCCTAGCATCAAAATATTTTGTGTGCAACGATCAATCTGAGGGTTATAATTTGATATATTAGGTAACAGTGTTTATTCGATCAATTAACTATGAATGAAAACCGAAGGGCAAAGAAAATATCACTTACGATAGAGAAAATATTTTAGTGACAGATTTTTTATAATCGTTGTGTGTTGTTTTAATCTGAAACTTTCACTTTCGAATTGTATAGTAAAGCCTCTGGTCTAGTTATTCCAAAGAGAATAATATATACCTACTTTATAATTTTAGGTTGTAGCGCTTAAGATAGCAGTTAATAATCGAAAAATGTTCAGAGGATATATCATTATAATAATTATATTAATAATTTCATTGTGCTCAAGTTACCTTCCTTATAAAACCAACCTCTTTCTATAAGAGCGATTTAATTAATTTTCATTCACCTTCAACTCAAAACAAAGATTACAGGCTCATTTTATTTTAGTATCAATATATCCACGGTAAGGGTATGAAAAGGGAAAAATATTTGAAGATGTATAAAACCTCAATCTCGAAATTTCCTTAGAACAAACCGCATTTATAAGTATTACTTTGACGCGGTCGGGGATCAAGAACGAGATCAGCTATATAAAACAATAAATCTATTTGAGCCTTATGCTAATGTTAGCGACCACATACCGCGAGTAGAAACGCCTGTTGTTTTAGGGTTACGTAAACAGAATACATAAGATTAAGAAAATTAAACAAAAATTAATTTAAAGAATCAAAATGTATTCTGTAACAGTGTTTAAATATTATTATCATTAATTGATGTGAATTTTAATAAAAAAAAAAACGTTTAGAATCTTCGAAAAAAAATGCTAAGCGTCATATAAAAATATAAAAGCTTTTTTTATACTAACAACTTTTTTAGTGTCTCATTATTATAAACAACAATCCGCCCTCGCTTCGCTTCGGTTTCAGTCGTCTTTCATGAATAGTTACCGTTCCAGTGGGAATACCAGAATAAAAAATAGCCCAGTTTACGCCCTGTTCCATTGGTGAATGAATTTTTGAAATCGGTCCAGCCGTTTTGAAGATTACCCGGAACAAACAGACAGACAGACAGACAAACATTTTTTAATCTGTATTTTAGGCATAGGTGTCGTGCAAATAACCGTGTGAGCATGAAAAAAGCCTATTATTTTGACATTACAAACAGACACTCCAATTTTATTTATTGGTATAAATATAAATGACTGATTTTTCTACGTAGTGGCGGCTACAAATTCTCACAATGCTCGTGGATGACCTATATCAAATCAGATAACGTTCGGTAAATATTCTCAAGCACGTTTGATGTCAGATAGGCGGCTAGTCATGATTCCATTGCCAAAACCTTTTCAATATATACAATGAAAGAAAAATAGATATTAAGTCAATCCCAAGTAATTGGGACAATAGTAGAATGATAATAATGATTGACAGATATGAAAAGTGACAAGAAGACATATAAGATCTTAAAAAAATTAATATGGTATGAAACATTCACTAAATTTGAAATATTGGAAGGATTAATTAAAGGAGAGGAGTAAAACTGTAGATTATAGGGACCCACGCGGCCTCTTCGTCGCTACGGACTAGTTGGGCGACATGGAGCCACACTTTAGCCTATTAAAAAAAGGTATCGTAAAACATTTATTATATAAACATAACATGTATAACAATACACATTATTCACAATACCTACTCGCGTCCTTCTATAGGTCACCTTTCTAAAAAAAGGTTAAAAGGTCTACATCATGCAATGTAGACTATACAAATAAAATAATAAATTATATTAGTAGAAAGCTATTTTACCTAGTCGAGGCCGCGGGTGACAGGATCGGGGAATAGTTCATTACCAGGATAGAGACTGACCTCGTGAGGGCGACTCCTCGGGAGGGCGCCAGGGAGGGATGGTAGCCGAAAGGGTAACCCGCAAGGCTGACCGCGGACGTTAAGGAACCCGGTAACAGTAGTCTGCCCAATGGCGAAAGGAAGAGAATTCGGTGGGTTATGGAGTCGCGCGCCACCTTTTCGTCACCCTGGACGATACGAACGGTTGGGCGCCCAAACCATAACCCGCGCCTACTCATAAAAAGAGTGCTCTTTCTCATCTAAACTAATATTATAAAGAGGAAAAATTTGTATTTTTGTGTGTGTGTGTTTGTAATGAATAAACTCAAAAACTACTGTGGTGATTTCAAAAATTCTTTCACCATTCGAAAGCTACAGTAACCCTGAGTAACGTAGGCTATATTTTATTCCGGTATTCCTACGGGAACGGGAACTACGCGGGTAAGGCGACTGTAATCGAAGTTAAGTGATGGCGGGTTACTATGTAGTATTAAATATCTTGAAAATCACGACAGGTGTAAATTTTATTTAAATCAACACATTTTTTGGAACGAATTTCCTTACGGCAGGCTTGGAGGAGATAGGGATTTTGCTGCGCGACCGAACTGAAAACAATGTGATAGTAAAACCGTAAGAAAAAGTGCGTGGAATAAAACCGTTAAATGCAAACAATTTCGTCTAATTGTTTTGACCGCCGTATCTCAAAAACTATAAGTGCTAGACCATTTTTGATAGAAATTTTGACCCCTCTTGCATCCTACACTGCCGCCCGGACTACCCCTACCCCCCATTAGAAACTTCCCTCCCCCCCTCCTTCTTTTGATGTGAAACATCGTTCAACCTACAATTGTTTTGACCGCCGTATCTCAAAAACTATAAGTGCTAGACCATTTTTGATAGAAATTTTGACCCCCCTTGCACCTCACATTGCTGCCCGGACTACCCCTACCCTCCCATTAGAAACTTCCCTCTCCCCCTTTTTTGATAGAAATTTTGACTCTCCTTGTACCCTACATTGCCGCCGGACTACCCCTAACCCCCATTAGAAACTTCCCCCCCCCCCCCTTCTTTTGATGTGAAACATCGTTCAACCTACAATTGTTTTGACCGCCGTATCTCAAAAACTATAAGTGCTAGACCATTTTTGATAGAAATTTTGACCCCCCTTGTACCTTACATTACCACCCGGACTATCCCTACCCCCCATTAGAAACTTCCCTCTCCCCCTTTTTTGATGTGAAACATCGCTCAAACCCCAAACTGCCATAAATCAGTTATCTTTGACTGCAGGAACTCCGGATTTTTGACAAACCTCATAGAATTTCCAGTAGAACCGATTTAATACTAAAAAACCTAAATTTCAAGAGCCTACACCCAATAGTTTAGTCACAATAAATTTTATAATTAGAAACTAACAATGTTCGGAACAAGGACACCAACTAAAAGAGCCCTGAATTTTGATTTTTTTTGCAAATTGTGTCGATTCTACATTAGCCGAAGGAACTTCGTTCCTACCTGGTGTCCCACGACACCACATTTCTTTTTTTTTCTAGTACAGTTCTTTTCTATTATAAATAAATGAAAATGTAAAATCAAGTGCTTATTATATCACGTATTTTCTCCTCCTCTGCTAGAAACGACCATGTCATAATTTTCATGCTTGGCATTAACGTTGGCGGTCACGGCTTTCTCAGGAGACAGTTGCTGCAGACACAGAATAGAAAATACATCTATATAGGTATATCATTGCAGCTCGGTTCTTTTGTTATTTACTTGAATTGCAAAAAATAAGGTTAAATTAAATTTATTTTTTTATCGAATAGGTTATAAATTATTACTTATTCTTTGATGAGAATAATCCATCATAAAAACATTACACAAACAGTAGGTACACCTAATGGTAAATGTTACTGCCGCTCATGGACCTTTCCCGCTGCCTACCGCGAAGAAAGTGAAGGTAATGTAAATGCCTGCAATGAGGTTCAGTTATACTAAAGGCATCACTAAAACCCACCACACGCAAACACTCCAGGAAAGTTGGACTGGCGGCTCTCTCGCTCACCGAACGAAGCGCAGTAACGAATTGCTACTACTCGGACGTCGATTATCTGCGAGAGTGTGTTACTACCCCGGACGGATCGGCCCGCGGCTGTAGACAGACAACTGTCAGCAGTGTGGTCCTACCACTATAAACGTACCGTTCTTTCTATACTGGGGTTATAGAAGAAGTTAATAAGAAAATCTATTGATTGAGAAATCAACGCCAGAAAGTCAAGCACTGTACCAATTCTTAAATGAAGTTCATACATTCTTA
Organism: Lymantria dispar; assembly: GCA_032191425.1. Lineage (NCBI taxonomy): Eukaryota > Metazoa > Arthropoda > Insecta > Lepidoptera > Erebidae > Lymantria > Lymantria dispar. The sequence continues at coordinate 18,289,225 of CM063459.1, forward strand.
CATAATAAATTATGTTCTCACTATAGCGGACACATATGTTCTATTAAGACAATATGTCCAATTAAGACAATATGTACACAACCCATAGAAAAAGTATCGCTCAATATTAGCCGTCCAACATATACCGTAATACCAATTTTGATACAATTTATGTACATGTTCATATTATGGGTTCTAATCTAGCAGTGCTTGTACATGGTTTAATTAAATCTGTCATATTGGTGCGCCATTGTTCGTCAATAATATTGATATGTTTTATGTTGTTGGTATACTGTATTGATATAAATAATGGGTATTAGTAGTGATTTTATTTCATAAAAAATGTGTGTGATTTTTCTTTAAATTAATTGTAATTTAAAGAACAATCACACACATTTTTTTAATTATTTAGTGAACATATTAAACATTCCGATTTCCGTGTGGTGACGGAGTAAGAATACATTTCACCACCCTATCTTACCCGTGGATGATCGTACGAGACGACTAAGGGATATAAAACGCATATAACATTTATGCGAGAGAAGGAAAACTCGAAATAATATACCAACACGTCTGACCAGCGTGGTATAGTAGGTCAATTACCCTTCCATTGTGGAGGAGGCCCGAGTCCAACAGTGGGACGTATATGGGCTGAGATGAAGGGCAGGAAGTTTATGGTTAGTATTTATTTATTTAAGACAACACCCTACACTAAGGAAATAATCCTTGTATTGTAGGGGACTTTACAAACATATAATTAACGGACACAAATTACATCCAGACTCAGAACAACAATTTGTGGATCGCACAAAGTGTTGTCCCGCGTAGGATTCAAACTCCCGACATTATTATTAAGTATTAGAGGACTTCTGTCGAAGTTTGTTTGTACATTTGTTATTTCACGTATTCTTTATTTGATTACGCTTAATGTAATATAATAGATTTTTTTTTTGCCTCGTGGTGCCGAAGTAAGAATACAATTCACCACCTTCTTTCTTGCCCGTGGGTATCGTAAAAGACGCCTTAGTCGTCTTTTACGAGATACGAGACAATATGCATATAACATCTATGCAAGAGAAGGAAAACTCGAAACAAACCCTATACCAACACGTTAGACCAGCTACAGCTGTATTATACCATATAGTTGATCAAATTTCCCTCCCCTTGTAAAGGAGGCTCGTGCCCGTGCCGTATATCATCATATATATATATATGTACATACTGTTGAAATAAACATTGCTGTGTGGTAGCGGCTTCGAATACTACCACCCCTTGCTTTGCTCGTGGGTGTCGTAAAAGACGACTAAGAGCCCTAGATTGACCCGGACCAACTCCATCTGGTACCATTTGGGTCAACGATTACATTCCCAAGGAGGGTTGACGTCAGGCAGGCGGCCGGTCATAAAAGTCATTGCCGAAACTTTTTGCAATATGTCAAAACAGATGACATATTGCGTCGACCCCAAGTAATTGGGATAAGAGCAATGATGACTGTTGAAATAAACATATTTTTAGCAATTTTATTACGCTTGTTTTAATTTAATTAAAAGTAAATACATTTCATTTCCTGACGTTTTGAATACTTTGCAGCATTCATCTGTCCTTTCGCGACAATGAACGCTAATATATATAATTTTATGTTTTCGATGGAAGAAATAATATTTTAAACATATTTTACAGTAAGATAAAGATTCAAAGAGGCAACATGCAGTATTATAGATATTGTCTCTTTGAATCTTTGAATAAATACATTTATTTTATTAATTTGATAATGATTATAAGATTAATATCCTGCTGAAACTATCTTGCATGGTAAACTACGCATAATGTCACTGTTTATAAAAATAATACGATGATGTATACGCATCAACAGCCAAATCGATGATGAGAATTCACTATTAATTATAGACATCAGTAATAACACTACTAGAGGCGAACCACTGTCTAATGGCTGCTATAATTACGCGCCATACAAATGGAGTTCATTAGATTGAATTATGACTTATAATAATAAGTTCGTTAGATGACTATTATTTGAATAAAAAAGTACTAGTAGTAAATTTAAAATGCTTAAACCAAGGTCCAATAATGATTAGTAATATATATATATATATATATATATGCTAGCAGACCCGGCCACGCGTTGCTATGGCTAATATTTTTGTTATATTACATTTTATTAATCTATTTAAGTGGAACTGTAGGAGAACATCTGTCATGGAGGTCGTCATATTTTTTTAATAAATGGTATCTATGTAAAAAGCAAGTTAAAATCGTATATGACACGTTTGTAGATTTGACATAGCAGCGCCATCTAATAATTAATTACTCAATCCAGTCAACAGATATCGCCATCTGTTAAAATCGTTTGGAGTTAACAGATAATTGTGAATGTCAAATAATAGGTTAATACAAATAATTTGCAATGAAATAATATTGCGACTATAAATTAAGATGTAAGCTATCCTATCTTTCAAGTTGAATCAAACTGTACACGGTGTGCAAATATGATTAAAATCGGTTAAGTAGTTTAAGAGTCCATCGCGGACAAACAACGTGACACGTAATTTATATATATTAAGATATATTAGGGCGTTTCAAAAAAAAAATAGTTTTTTTTCTCTCAAAAAAAAAATTGTTTTGAAACGCCCTAATATATATATATATATACAACAACTATCCAGGAAAAGGAGAAATACCAATTTATGTTCTCTTGTAACCTCAAGCAGGTTCCACAAGCAGTTTTTATGACTTGCATGGGTAAATGAGGGACGGTGACACATTCTATTGATGTTTACCGTTAGGGATACTCAAGATATCTATTATCCCCATTACTATTTTTACTATGCTAGCCAGGCATGTTGGTAATCGCAGTTCTTGTTACAAGTCTCCCAGGAAAGTGCTGTCTGTTAAGTAAGGCTATACATTGCAATACGATATCTGATATTTTCGCGAGTATTGTCACATGTGATTGTCATCATGATAGGGGGAGGACTTATGAATGCTGGAAAGTATTCAAAACATTCCATCCATCTATCCATTAGCATACAGACCTCCACTGCTGGACATAGGCCTTCCCACGAGAATGCCACTTGGAACGGTCCTGCGCCACTTGTATCCAACGGTTCCCTGCGACTTTGAGAATGTCGTCAGTCCACCTAGTGGGGTCGTCCTACGCATTCAAAACATTGTGGAATTAAAAAGGATACGCCATAAAATCCATAAAAATAATTTTATTTAAAATACATTTCATTCTTAATCCACCCGTGGTAAAAATATTTACGTACTTAAAAGAAAACGATATTAATTTACTAAAAAGCCACCATAACGTAGTAGGGAGAAATAATTGAATATTAAGAAAATAATTATCAAAGTATTTTGAATATAATTTGGATACCATGTCGTGACCTGCATTTTATTCTGCTAGAATTTGGCCATATCGATGTAGGTACGCTCGCCATATTTTCTTTAATAACTAAGAATAGTTTCGAATCAGCACAATAATGCCGGTATGAGGTCAGCCAATGAACCATATTATTTTTAATACAAAAAAGGGTAAAAATGTAATATATTTTGCGAGGGTAAAACAGTATGAGGAAAATATCGACTGCTTATTATTCCACACAAGTTGGAGAAGTTAACTGAGCGGAGAACTGTCTATGAAAGTGGTTGGTCAGTGAATGTTAGACATTGTGGTTGGATTTAGAATTTCTTTATAATTCATATATTTTTATAATAAAAAAACTATTTCGGTTATTTAGTCAGTATTTTATATACTTAGCAACCCACCCTCGCTTTGCTTCAGTTTCAGTCGCCTTACCCGCGTAGTGCCCGTTCCTGTGGAAATACCGAGATAAAATATAGCCTATGTTACTCTCTGATATTATAGCTTTCCATTGGTGTAAGAATTTTTGAAATCGGTCCAGTAGTTTCGGAACCTATTCGATATAAACAAACAAACAAATCTTTCCTCTTTATAATGTTAGTATAGACTAGCAATCCGCCCTCGCTTCGCTTCAGTTTCAGTCGCCTTACCTGCGCAGTTCCCGTTTGCGTGGGAATACCAAGATAAAATATAGCCTATGTCCCACATATTATAGCTTTCTATTAGTGTAAGAATTTTGAAATCGGTTCGATGGTTTAAGCGTGAAAGCGTGACAAACAAACACTCCTATTTTCGCATTTATAATATTAGTAAGTCTATCTTTTAGGCAGGCTATGATCTGGACACATCAACGTCTGTTTCGTATTGAGTGACGAAAGAGAGTGGTCTCATTAACCAACCCTATTCCCTCCTCTTCACCATTGAGCTACCATTACTATCAAGTGCTTGACGTCCGTAATAAGTCCGATTAGTCTACGCCATATATACTACGCCTTCTCTAAAACGTCTCTCATAAATACAATAAATGATTTAAAAAATTATTAATATATATACACCTGTGGATTAACTAGTTAGGTAAATAAAATATTTTACCTTTGATTCTTATTTATGGTAATACCCTTTTCAGTTCAGTATAGTATATGGTAATGGAATAAGAATATAATTTACCATTCTATTTTTTTTACGGCAATCGTAAAAGGCGTTAATGGGTAAGTAAACATAATCACTGCAAGAGATAATAAACTGGAAACAAAATGATCATACGGACTCGGGGTTAATAAGAAATTTTCCTCGCAATATGCAATAGACTCGTAATCAATGGTAGTGAATTTTTGCTGAATAAATTGTAATTGTTTTCCGTGTGGTCACGGAGTAAGAAAACAAATCACCACTTCCTATCTTGCTTGTGGAGGTCGTATAAGATGACTAAGGGATATAATACGCATATAACTTCTACGAAGGAGAAGAAAAACTCGAAATAAAATCCTATACCAACCTGTCTGACCAGCATGGTATAGTAAGGTCAATTTTCCTTCTATTGTAGAGGAGGATTCATATAAAAAGGCATATGGAACAGGTTACCTACCTTCCCCCGGATGCCATGAGTGTGGCGCGCCAAATGATGATGCGCGTCACACCCTGGAGGTATGTCCCGCCTGGGGGCCTCAGCGCCGCGACCTGTCGGCGGTTATAGCAACAGACCTGTCATTGCTGAGCATCACATCAAATATGCTCTACAGCGACAGGTGCTGGTCGTCGATGGCCCCTTTCTGCGAGGAGGTCATCGCTCGGAAGGAGGCCGCGGAGCGGGAACGCGAGGCACTTGCGTCCGCTAACTCGCTCCGTAGGCGGCGACCAGGGAGAAGGAGGCGCCGATACGCGCATCTCCTCCCACCGCCTTGAACGACGACAGGACGTGGCTCGACGGCCTTGCGTAGGAGTGCCGGGAATCGAATGTCACTAGTCGATCTCACCGGCACTCCGCAAAAGCGCGGAAGGGATCGCTGTTGGTTTTAGTGGGAATTCCGGTTGCATAGGTGACCGGCGAGTCCCACACACCCCCCTCGTCTGTTACCGGCGGTGGGCAGTGCGTAAATTGCATTTCCACAGCGTTAAAAAAAAAAAGGTTACCTACCTTTATTAGATTAGTAGGTTTACCTGCAAACAAAGTCAGTAATTTATAACCCTTTTATACAACCTAAACGTAAATAATTATAACCCTTATTAAAGACAAAAAGGAGCAAAGAGAAATAAATCTTTGGATTATAAAGGCCTTAACAAATATACAATTATAGAATACACATTTCAACCAAACTTAGAAAAAACATATAATATCTTTATACGAACAATACTTGAATAATATATATAATCTGAATCTCTGAACCGGCTCCAATGATTTTCATGAAATTTAGCATTTAGTATGCTTCGGAGTAGGTTTTGGGGCCGAAAAATCGATTTAGCTAGGTTTTCTTTACAGAAAATGTTGTTTTGTCGGTTTTTTTAGCTAATCAATATAATGACATAAAATGTTATTAGAATAGAAATGTAAATTTAGCCATTGCCGTCAAGAGTGACAATAGCTCAGTTGGGAAGTTGTCCAGTTGCATTCAAACAGCGTGAGATTGAATCTCGGGATTATTATTATTCTGTTTTTAATTTTTGATATTTTTTTCATTATTTCATCATTTTTAGTTTTTATTAATATATATATCCTAAATATGTTCGTTAAAAATATCATTTACTTACAAAAAAAAGTTATACCGAGCAAAGCTCGGTCAACCAGATATTACATACAATACAATCCGAACAGGAGTTCCCTTTTTATACTACAAGCCATTTCTACAATGAGATATAACTTCAACGACAGAAATATAAACGGAAGGCGGACTAAACTTTGTACATCAATTAGATGAGCTTTCATAAAAAAAAATATAAACTGCTCTTCTTTGTAACAATTTATCCTAGTCACGCACTCCTATTTGCATTTGTATTGCAAATATATACTTATTAACCGACTTTAAAAAAGGAGGAGGTTCTCAATTCGACTGTATTTTTCAAATCAAATCAAACTAAAATAATTTATTTGTCAGAATATTGTCATATTAGTTAATGTTATCTAAAATAAAGTTTCAAATATTCTACCGTTTCCGGTGTACAAATATTATAGGTTGTTTAGTAGATAAATCAAAATAGAAAACAGTCAAACAAACCAAAATAATAATAATTTGAAATACAATATCATGGGTTGCGATAAAATAGAAATCAATTGATATGTCAAAGTAATAATATATGAAAACATTTTTAAATAACATTATTAAAGTTTGTCGTCCTTAAATTCGTTAATTGAGTAATAACACTTGTTCATTTCGAAATTAAAAATTACACATTCAAATTTGCTTAAACATGTTGTGTCTATGTTTGTTACTTCAGAACTTTCGACTGGGTGAACCGATTTCAATGATTCTTTTTTGAAACCCGGTTCCCCGTGGTCCCACTTCAATTTGGTCCAGTTCGGACAGTGCCATCCATGAGAAAATTATTGAAGTCAGATTTTTCTGTTGAAATTATTTTTATTTAATTATTTTTTACTATAATTCTGTGGTGACAGAGTAAGAGTACAATTTACCACTCCATATCTTGCCCGTGTATATCGTAAAAGACGACTAAGGGATATAATAAGCATATAACGTATGTGCAAGGGATGGAAAACTCGAAACACAACCCTATTTCAATACGTCTGATCGGTGTGGAATATTAGGTCATTTGCTTTCCCATGGAGAAGCCTGAGCCCAATAGTGGGAGGTATATCATCGCAGCCCGCGTACGTCCCACTTTTGGGCTCGGGCCTCCTCCACAATGGGAGAGAATTTAACCTACTATACCGTGCTGGTAAGACATGTTGGCATAGGGTTTTATTTCGAGGTTTCCTTCTCTTGCACAGATCTTATGTGCATATTATATCCCTTAGTCGTCTTTTACGACATCCACGGGCAAGATAGGGGGTGGTGAATTGTATTCTTACTCCGTCACCACACGGAACGGGAGATATATACGTTGACATAATGAATATTTTTCTTATAGAGAAATTATTCTGGATGAATAAGACGAGATAATAGATCTAGTCGAGTATTGAATCGCAACAAAACAGAATCTATTGAATCTGGCATTCTAAATATGGAAATATGTTGGAATAATAAAATCATATAGTTCTTTACACACATTCTAAAGTAAAACACGTCACAAAGTTAGTTTGATTGTGAGGTGAATGTCCTCACAAGTTTAGCAATTTACTATCTTGACTTGTATCTTCGAATGCCATTTTGACATATTTGAATAGTACAAGGTTATATTTTTGTTCGTGTATTAAATATTTAATTAAAACTCGTGTCAATGACATGTTAAATTATACGATTATTCAGTAGAAAAAGAATATAAAAACTGTTCTAAAAACAGTTTCATTACGAAGGTAACTTATTCGTTCGTGTGTAAACGGACAAGGAATATAATTTTTCAATGCTCTAATCAAATCATTCATTCTGCATAGGCCCCTTAAGGGCACTTACATACTGTCAAATTTATACATCGTTTGAACACAATACTATATCTACCACCGGATCGGAATGCGGCCACAAGCTGAGAAGATCTGGCAAGAAACTCAGCGAGCTATAATTCTTCTCCCATCTTTTGAATAAAATTACACGTATACAACATATAGTCTCAGCTCCAGTGTGATGGCCTTCGAATATATTTTTTTTAATTTACTCCAAATAAAAAAGAAAGGAAAATATGATAGGACCAGATCCCAAAAGCAGCACCCGATCACGAGTTAAATACTAGAGCAGCCATCACTTTTCCTTCTATCAGGAATGCCTAAAGAACGTAAGCAGATTACGAGAGAGAAAAAGAAAATCCAAGTGTCAATTCGCAAATCCGCTATGATAAGTAAGTGGCAATATGTAAGTCATATTATTCGACGAGTCCACAAATATTGGAATAAAAGGTTCTCAAGTGGCTATCATATTTCGAAGAACGCAATGTAGGCCGGATCCCTACCAGGTGCATAGACGACATGGTGAAAACCACAGGCAACGGATATAAGTTAAAGGGCAGTTATATGTGGCATTCTTATGGAAAGGTCTATATCCAATAGTCATCATCATTTCAGCCTATCGCCGTCCACTGCTAATGTTACCCACATACTACATTAGAAATTAATAGTCTTCATAGCCGCTAGTTATTTAAATACCTGCACAAATCGAATGTATTAATTAAATATGTACCGATCGAAGTTTATTGTAATCGTAGTGTTTTACTTGTATATTGGTATATGGTGTTGATCGAGGACCGGGAGGCCTATCTTGCTGTAATACAGTGATAACTAATACGGTGGATAGTGTAATCTCAATCTAGAATCAAATTTAAACAATATACTTAAGCTAACCATTATAAACATCATATTTAATTCGATATGATAAGGTAAGGAAGTACTTTCTGTAAAACTGTTTTCATTTTTGTACTGTTAGCATGGTTTGTTGTTGTAGTTTGTTATATTAGTAAATAAAGTTATTATTATTATTAAGTTCACTGCTGGACGTAGGCCTCCCCCATGTTACGCCACAAAGTACGGTCCTGTGCCGCCTGCATCCAATAGTGATGTCGATTAAAGTACAATGGAAATGAGTAAAGATATTTCATTACACGTTTATAAGTATTTCATTCATGTTCCATAATATTTTACAGCAAATATACAATCGATGATACATCTCCAGGCAACTCAATTATGCGCGCCCGCGCCCTGCACCGGTGGTCGGCCCAACGACGAAGGTGATGTGCCACGGGTGGATCATGAAGCCGCGCGGCGCCCCTTTGTCGCCCCGGATGAAGCCGGGCAGCAAGCGAGCTGACCATGGCCTACTTCCTACAAAAAAAAGGTAGCTCAATTATTTTTTTATATTATCTTAGTGTCGTCATCACAACTCTATTGCTGGGCTCGAGCCTCCTCCGTAATAGAAAAGAAACTGACCTACTATACCACGCTGGGCAGGCGTGTTATAGGGTTTTATTTCGAATATTTGCTCTCTTGCATAGATGTTATCTGCGTATCGTATCAGGAAATTGGGTGAATTGTATACTTACTCTGTCGCCACACGGAAAATCTTAATGTGATGTTATTTATTATTCTGTATACTTATTCCTTTTTAGGTTAGACAAATTAATATAGGCTATATTTCGCTTTTTTCTTCTCTTGCAGTGTTGCATGGCAAAGTTGTATTTTACAACACGGCAAATTTTATTTTTACTATGTTTGTACCACGAAAATCACTGTATTACATGAAAGTTCAAAACGAATTCAATTTTCATAGAAGTAATAACTAGTACATTGTAGATAGATTTTATTAGTTTCGTGAAAATTTCATTTCAAGCAACTAAAAGTCTTGAGATAACATTTTCTTCTCTGTATTGAATGGTACCTATTGAAAAGCATTACCCAGTGATAATATAAAAAGCACTGATGGTGCTAACAGTCGTTCACAGATACCGACAATAGAATTCTAAAGATAAATCATAGTTCCGCGCGAAATTACGTATCTTAAAGGTAGATAAAAGAAAATAAGCATTATTCAACCTATTTTCCTTTGTTCTTCTATATTAGATATATAGATTTTTGTTATATTATATAGAATAAGCTAATTGCTTCAAAAAATAATAGATATTGGGCGCCATTCCCAGGCAATACTCTCAAATAATCTTGATTAGTTGATTAATGGAGAAATTTATTATTATAATTCGCTTGCTCGCCTGTTGCTCTTGGCAATCCTTATATTTTGCCTTATTCCAATTTAAGAGAATTATACTAAATAATGCGTATGAGGTCGAATGAATGAATACTGCAATTTAAATAAACGGTTTAAGCGCATAACTTCATTCATTTACTTTCTGAGTGCACACTTACTACGGATATAATACGATACGATTAAAGAAATGGGTCCTTCAAGTTGATGATTAGTTATGCACACCCGTTTACTGTCGATAAAAAAATATAGATTGACAAGTAGCAGTAGGTACCTATATATTAAACTAGCAACCCGCCCTCGCTTCGCTTCAGTTTCAGTCGTGTTACCCGCGTAGTTGCCGTTCCCGTGGGAATACCGGGATAAAATATAGCCTATGTTACTCCCTGATATTTTAGCTTTCCATTGGTGAAAGAATTTTTGAAATCGGTTTGGTCGTTCAAGCGTGAAAGCGTAACAAACAAACAAACATCCTTACTTTCACATTTATATTATTAGTAAGGATGTTTTTGGCAGAATTTTACGAAAGCCGCCTTGCTTCTTTGTGCTACACTATGGTAAACGCTAACGTTACTTTTTTATTAGAAGGGTTTGTATATAGTCTTAAAAAGAACTAGGTTAAGATTTAATAGAAACTATATAAAAATCTGTGTGGTGACGGTGTAAGAATACAATTCGCCACCATATCTTAAACACTACGTTATCTATGCAGCCGAATATTTGTGAATGTAGTTGGACCATTGACGCTGCAGTGTTCGAAACGTCGGGCAATTAAAAATGAAATATAAACGCGATAAAATCCGTGAAAACAGTTTTATTTACAATGTAGTTCTGTTCCTCTTTCGATTTACCAAAGTCACCACCAAAACGTCCTTGGCAAAAATACTATAATGACATTTCTATTTGTAGCGCCAAATAGATACTAAGAAATGAATTTACAACGCTTGTCCGATATTGTTGAATTACTTCGTATCTATTTTTATAAAGACCCATTGAACCGGAATTCTAAGTTTTTTTTTCAATAATGACATGCTTGATTAGAATGTTGACGTAATTTTAAAAGTGATGGCAAAAAGTACAAAGAAAACTGCCTTGATAATCCTTAATATGGTCTCATCATCATCATCATTTCAGCTCATATACGTTCTACTACTGGGCTCGAACCTCCTCCGTAATAGAAGGGAAAGTGACCTTACTATACCATGCAGGTCAGACATGTTGACATAGGGTTTCATTTCGAGTTTTCCTTCTCTTGCATCGAAATTATCTGAATATACGTCGTCTTTTAAGACACCCACGAGTAAGAGAGGGAGTGGTAAACTGTTATTTCATCATCACAAGGAAAATGCTTAGTATAGTCGCATTTTATTACTAACTGGCAACCCGCCCTCGCTTCGCTTCGGTTTTAGTAGTTACCCGCGTAGTGCCCGTTCCCGTGGCAATACCGGGATAAAATATAGCTTAGTTTATTACGCCCTGATATTATAGCTTTCCATTGGTGAAATAATTTTTGAAATCGGTCCAGCCGCTTTGAAGATTACCCGGCACAAACAGACAGACAGACAGACACACATAAATTTTTTAATCTGTATTTTAGGCATAGGTGTCTTGCAAATAATCGTGTGAGCATGAAAAAAGCCTATTATTTTGACATTACAAACAGATACTCCAAATTTATTTATTGGTATAGATTAAGTCACAGGTTTTACAAACATCATCTTGGCTAATATACGTCTCAGTATTGTGCTCCAAGCCTCTTCTCAATAGGAGAGAATAACTATACTCGTAGCAAGCTGGTTAGACAGCTTGCTGTAGGGTTTTATTTCGAGTATTCCTTTTCTCACTTAGATATTAGTTGCATAATATATCCCTTAGTCGTCTTTTACGACACCCACGGGTAAGTTGGACGGTGATAAATTATGTTCTTTGTCTGTCACCATCCGGAAAAGTGTTACAATATATTTTTCCAATTATAACTACCACTTACAGTTCCATGTAAGGAGCTGAGACATCACTAGAAGATTGAGCAGCAGTGTTCTCCTGGGATACTTATAACATTTTATAGTACACACGGCGAGGGAATAGAATAAATTGGTAGCATTAGTGTTCCCGTCTTATTACAATTCAGCTCCCTCCAAAGCAAGCGCGAACATATATGTACGTATATGAGTGTAAATAGTAGACATGGGCGTTACTGGCTATTTATGGCAACGGCTACTAACCGTTTATTTGGTGTCAATATCGATATGGATAATGGTTGCCAAATATCGATATAATACGCGTAAAATAATCGCGATCTCATTTCTATTAATGCCATGGTTTAACCATTATAACCTTTCATAGGTCAGACTATAGTAAACACTGCGTAGTATACCTACGATAGCAACGAGAAACAAAACCACTTTACCATGACAGTTTAAATTACCAGACTTTATGAGAGTTAAGTTTTTTTTTTTGTGTGTGACTTAGTTGTTAGCCTCAGATGGCTATAACAACTTTACCTGGACTGTTGGGTGAGCGCTGAGGGCTCTCAACCCGATTAAGTTAAGCGACCGATCCCGAGGGCACCTCCTGTGGGGTACGGACCTCGGCTCGGGGGGTCGCTGGCAATGTCGGTCTTCCCACGTTTATGACTTTATTAAGCCGCAGGCTAATAGTTGCCTCTCTGTTTTGCACGTCAGGAATCACATAGAAAGAGAGAGAGATAGCCTAATTATTTTGGTTATTAGGCTTATTGGTGATCGTTCGGTTATCAACGTAGCGAAACAAGAATCACAGCACCTAAACAATAACTGTTGTGGTATTGTTAGTTGACAACGTCGCGTCGTTGTCAGTTGTTTGTAGCTAGATAACTGATAGCCATTATTAGTTATATCAATACCGATATGATACGTCAAAGGCATGTAACCGTTTTCGGTTACGTTTTGCTATAGCGGACATATGTCTAATAAATAGTTGGTAAACTTCACTATATAAGACTTTATTGTCACTTTCTGATCCGTGCGGTGTCGGAGTAAGAATACAATTCACCCCTTCTTTGTCCGTGGGAGTTGTAAACTACGACTCAGGAGTTTGATATAGAGATTATATCCTTGCTCTCTAGCTCTCTCTAGGCTCTCTCTAGGAAAAAACTTTAAATAAAATCCTAAAACAACGTGATATAGTAGACCAATATCCCTCTTATTACTAAGGAGCTTCGAGCCCAGCAGTGGGACGCATATGAGCTGAGATAATAACGACGGTGATGTTATTTTTTATTATATAACTAGCAACCCGCCCTCGCTTCGCATCGGTTTCAGTCGTCTTTCCTGCATAGTTCCCGTTCCCGTGGGAATACCGGGATAAAATATAGCCTAGTTTACTCCCTGATATTATAGCTTTCCATTGGTGAAAGAATTTTTGAAATCGGTCCAGCCGTTTTGAAGATTACCCAAAACAAACAGACAGACAAAAAAATATAAAGTGTATTTTAGGCATATGTATAGTGCAAATAACTGTGTGAGCATGAAAAAAACCCATTATTTTGACATTACAAACAGACACTCCAATTTTATTTATTGGTATAGATGAAGGTATATGATGAAGGACCGATTTGCTTTTAATCAATAAAATAAATTTTGAATTTGGAGTATTATAATGATTTCAAGTATCATTTTAATGATATCCCCATGAATACTATACAAGTGTAAATACACATGATTTTCACGAGTGTAAGCTCTTTTTGTAAATATACATGAACTTTTACCTTTTGCAAATATACATGATTTTCGGGAAAAAAAAACTACAAGTAGTTTAAAGATTAGGCTTGATTAAATAAAAAAAAAACATAAATAAAAAAAAAATAATAAGAATAAAGGATAAAGGAATATTTTCCGTGTGGTGACCGAGTAAGAATACAATTCACCATCCCTCACTTGTCCATAAGTGTCGTATAAGACAACTAAGGGATTAAATACGCTCATAACATCTATCCAAAAGGAGGAAAACTCGAAATAAAACCCTGTAGCATCACGACTGACCAGAGCGGAACGTAGGTCAATTTCTCTCCTTTTATGGAGAAGGCTCGAGTAAAACAGTGGGACGGTATATGAGCTGAAATTATGATGATAAAATGATGAGATCAATCAGTATTGATTACCAATAAATTGCAATATTTTTTTCGGTGACGCGAGGTAAAAAAATAATAAAGGTATAATTAATCTTAATAGGCATTCTACAATAACAACTCGTATGAGAAATAAAACTCGAAATAAAACCCTTACCAACCCGTTTGACTGGCGTGGGTTAATTATCGCCTTACTATGGAGGAGGCTTGAGGTCTTCAGTGTGGGGACGAAGATTCATTTTCTTGCCCGAGGGTGTCGTAAAAGACGACTAAGGGATTATAATATGCAGATAATATTTATGGGGCACTCAAAATTAAACTCTTTTCTTTTTTTTTTTGAGGTGGGTTGCGGTCGGCGCGCTCCCCGCACCACTCCGTCTGGGGCGACTGGGGCGTAAGCACGCACACCCACAACCCATCCACGATGCACGTCGCCTTCGTCGTTGGGTCGACCACCGGAGCAGGGTTACTTGTCATCAGTGGTCGGCCCGACGGAATACACCCTATTTGGGATACCCTTCCATCAACCGACGTCCCCTCCTCGGGGAGGACGTCGGTCTTTCCTCACGTGGTCGGCCTCTAGGCGGGTGACGGACTTATCCCCGGTTACGTCACCCGCGGCCTCGGCTAGGGCGGCATGACGCGTAAGTACTCGCGCCTACGTCGCCCCAGTCGTCGGCGGCGGATCGTCTCATCATGCTGCGCTCCTCGGGCGGGCGACCCGCCGCCTCCAAAAAAAAAAAAATTGCACCCTATACCAACACGTCTGACCAGCGCGGTATAGTAGGTCAATTTCCCCACCTTTGGAGGAGGCTCGCAGCGGAGTCTATTGTGACGTGGTGGTGACGATGTTTCTTAAACCATCATTACACAGTTTACGACTGAATTTGAAACAAAAGAAAAAACATATTTACAAAGCGAACCGGTATGAAAAAAGCATTTTTAAATTCCATTCTGATGTGAATTTTATGCGGAATAGAATTATTTCCGTTATAACCAATACGTTACATGTAAATGTCAGAACGTATTCTGCATGTAACCTGACATCTTCCGAATGTCTACCGGCATTATTATATCAAAGGATTTTATATTACCCGATATTCTGAGCGTGAATACGGATATATAGGTTATCTTGAAGCGTATTGATGCCTCGTAGTTAGTAGATTCTATTGAAAAGTTTGTTATTTTCCTTACTATCTTTTTTTATGCGTCTGGTGATGGAATAAGAATACAATACACTACCTTCTTATTTGCCTGTGGATATCACAATAAGAAAATATTTTTGGAAAAAACCGACTTCAATGAAGATAAATTTTGAGATTTTTGTTGATTTTTCAAAAACCACTTGTCCGATTTCGATAAAATTTACGTGGGACTATTTGAAAAGTATACACTTTCCAACAAAAAAATAATTTTTCAAATCGGTTGGAAAGCGACGGAGTTATGTACGAACAAACGTTTAAAAAAAACAATACAACCATCCGAAATGAGAACCTCCTCCTTTTTTAGAAGTCAGTTAAAAACGATTAAGAGATATAATATACCGATAATATCTGTGCAAGAGAAGGAAAAATAATACCCCGACCAACTCGTCTGACCAGCATGGTAGGTCAATTTCCTGTTTACTTATGAAGAGACTGGAGCCCTATACTAGGATGTATAGACATTTTTGAATAGGTTTTTGGTTTGAGTTATCCTTATCTAGTATATAGCAGATATTAATCGTCAAATAATAATTATTCAAAAATTACCAAATCGAATTTATAAAATTACGTGGTTGGTTTTTAATATGAGTAAATTATCATGTTAAGTTTAAGAAAAACTATAGATAAATAATTTTTAAGTACAAACAACACAGTGTGAATACATATGACACATCCAACGGAAAAATCATTCAAATTATTTAATGACATAATATAGTATTTAGAAAATTAATCACTATACGTAAATCCTTGTGGGAGGTTTTATATCCGTAACCAACACTTGACCTAATCGACATTTTTTGTTACGCGCCTTACTCATTGCCAAAGTTTTTAATACGTTTTTTTTTTACCGTCAACGGTACTTATATGCTATTGTTATTTGTTAATTGATATTTTTTTTGTAGTCAGATTACTAGCTAGTATTTATTTGTCAATCAATTTATTGTCTCTACTATAAGGATAATCTTTGTACTACTGTACCTAATTTATTTTCTTAATAAGTACTTTTGGTTTATAAAGAACTAGCAACCCGCCCTCGCTTCGCTTAGGTTTGTTGCTTTACCCCCGCTGTTCCCATTCCTGTGGGAATACCGGGATAAAATATAGCCTATTTTACTCCCTGATATAATAGCTTTTCATTGGTGAAAGAATTTTTGAAATCGGTTCAGTGGTTCAAGCGTGAAAGCGTATCAAACAAACAAACAAACTTACTTTCGCATTTATAATATTAGTAAGGATGAGTAAATAATAAGTATGGATCTTTGAAAATAGTATGAGACACTGTTTTTAGGAATACTTTATGTTTGTTAGTCGTTTATAATCACCGTGTCTTTCATTGAGAGTAAATTTGACATTTTCGATAGAAATCGAAAACTGAATTTATAACGACGTTTGATGTGATGGAAAATGTTTTTAATGGATTTTTTGTTTCATGTTTCAAAACAGATCGATATAAAAATAAATTAATTATATATAAAAAAAAAGCTTTTAGTACGACGGCAATTTTCTTATTCATATAAATTTTATGAATATTTATAAAATAGAAAGCTTTTTATGTTGGTTGGCTCGCATAGCAGATTTCACGTTATTAGGCGTGCAATACCTCTGTATTTGCAGGTTTGCTAATAATGTTTCTCTGCATTTTCACTCTTTTTATTAATTTACGTAAGGTATAACTGATCTACATAGGGCATAATACTTTTAATATTAGGAATGTTTTATTCACATAGATTTTACGCTGACATTTCAATTCTATCAGCTAACATGTTACACTAACGTAAGCTAGTGGAATTGAAAAGCCAACGTGAAATCTATTAGACATAAATTTACTCTCGAGTTACAAAAACCAGTTATAGGACCTCCATGGAAGTAACCAAAAGAGCCTTTCAGGGCAACTCTAAATGCCAACTGCTATCGTCTACTCGGCTACTAAACGTGTAGAATATCTATTATTCTCCCTTCATCGAGAGGACTATGACCAATAGTAGACGTCAATAGGCTGATGGAAAGATGAATTATTAATATTTTTTGGATACTAAGATTTTATCTCGGTCACCACACAGATTTTTTTGTCATTCTGAGATTTTGTCTTGGCCCATATACAAGAGAAATTGATCTTGCGATTCAGACAGTTTGCTATAGGGTTTTGTTTCGAGTTCTTTTACTTGCATAGATGATATATTACATATTATATCCCTTAGTCATCTTTTAAGACACCCAAAGGCAAGAGAGGGGGGTAGTAAAATGTATTTTTACTCCGTCACAATACGCAGAAAGAATATACACGGGGCCGAGACATTATTTTCTTTCGATCATTGTTAACGTCGAGTCTGCTTAAATAAAACTCCAAGTTCTCAGCAGAATAGTTGAGAAATCTAACCAGAAAACTGTCCAGTGGTCATAAATAAGTTACACAGAGATATGAGTGAGGGAAACATGGCCCGGGACTGTCGTTCAAGTGGCTAACTTTAGATTACAAGTATCCAGAGTATTGCACTGTTACGTGGACCATCCGCTCGGAATACATAATACAGGCTGTTTTGTGGAAGTTAGTTGTGAACTTATTTTCTACATAATCACGAAGAAAAGGCAAATGAAACTTACTCAAAGTGCTTACTACGTGAATATGTTATGAATATTTGAAACTAGGAAATGAGAAAATGTTACTTTTTCACAAAGTCTTAAAACAATAAAATCGAAATGTATGGAATAAATTCTTGTAAGAATTCTTACAAACCATTTCAAGATATCTTATAAACTCATAGTGGTAGAACCACACCGTTGAGTGTGTCTGTCTACAGCCACGGGCCAGTTTGTCCGTGGTAGAAGCACACAGCAGAAAATCGACGTCCGAGAAGTAGCAATTTGTTGCACGCTTCGTTCTGTGAGCGAGAGAGCTTGAAGCCCAACTTTCTGAGGGTGTTTGCGTGTGGTGGGTTTTCGTGATGCCTTAAGTATCACTGAGGCTCATTGCACGTATTCACATTCCCTCCAGTTTCTTCCTGGTAGGAAGCGGCCTTGCAAAGGTCCATGAGCAGCAGAAACACTTACCATCAGGTGTACTGTTTGCTCGTTTGCCACCGGTAACAATAAAAAAATTAAAAAAATGAACTGTTGTTGAATTTGAATGGGATTAGTATCATCATTCGGCTTCTATCTCAATTATTTAAGGTTCACCTACTCTTTTTTTCATAGCGCATTGCAAACCCTTTGACAAAAGTTTTATGACCGGCCGCCTGTTTGACGTTAACTCTCCTTGGGCATGGGGCAACAACTAAGAGAATTGTTGACCAGACGGCAACAGACGAAGTCGGCTAGTCACTACCACACAGTAATTAATAGTTTATTGGGATTAATATAGGTTGGATCGGAAGGATTTATGTCATCATTATCATCGTCATCCCATCCCACTGTTGGGCTCAGGCCGCCGACATAGCCCACAGAACAAGCATGCTGAAATGGGAGTGGGCAGGCCATATCGCTCGTCGAACCAATAACCGTTGTAGAAGAAAGGTTTCCACCACTCAAAAGACTATGAATCGGACAACGCAGCATAAGGAGTCGCCCTATTAAGTGGACTGACGACATATTGAAAGTCGCAGGGAACCGTTGGATGCTAGTGGCACGTGACCGTTCCGAGTGGCATTCTCATGGGCTTATGTCCAACAGTGGAGGTCTATAGGCTGATGGATAGATGGACTTTGTTCGGTGAGCGAGAGAGTCGGAAGCCTAACTTTCTGAGTAAATTTTTTTTTTTTTTTATTGCAAGCAGTGGCAAACGAGCAAACAGTACACCTGATGGTAAGTGTTGCTGCCGCTCATGGACCTTTACATGGCCGCTGCCTACCGCGAAGAAAGTGAAGGGAGTGTGAATGCGTGCATTGAGGCTCGGTGATACCAAAGGCACTACCATAACCCTCCACACGCAAACAACCTCGGAAAGTTGGGCTTTCGGCTCTCTCGCTCACCGAACGAAGCGCAGTAACAAATTGCTACTACTCAGACGGCGATTTTCTGCGAGAGTGTGGTACTACCCCGGACGGACCGGCCCGCGGCTGTAGACAGATAACTGTTGACAGTGTGGTCCTATCACTAGGAAGGTGAGTGTGTTTGTGTGTGGTGAATTTTGGTGATACAATGAGGTGCGGTGATAGAAATCAACGAACCCCGTTGCACGCATTCACACTTCATTCTCTTCACGGTAGTATACATGAATGGCAGTATCATTTACCATCAGGTGTGCTGTTTAATCGTTTGCCATCATCAGCAATAAATAAAACCGGCTAAGTACGAGTCGGAGTCGTGTACATAGGGTTCCGCAACATCCTTACTAATATTATAAATGCGGAAGTAAGGATGTTTGTTTGTTTGTTACGATTTCACGCTTAAACCACCGAACCGATTTCAAAAATTCTTTCACCAATGGAAAGCTATAATATCAGGGAGTAATATAGGCTATATTTTATTCCGGTATTCCCACGGGAACGGGAGCTACGCGGTAAAGCGACTGAATCCGAAGCGGAGCGAGGGCGGTTGCTAGTTTTGTATAAAATTCACGTTTGCTCTATGAGGACCGCCATAAATATTTGGTTTTAGTATTTGTTGTTATAGCGGCAACAAAAATACATAATTTGTAAAAATTTAAACCGTCTAGCTGTCTCGGTTCTTGAGATACAGCCTGGTGACAGACAGACGGACGGACAGACAGCGAAGTCTTAGTAATAGGGTCCCATTTTTACCCTTTGGGTACGGAATCCTAAAAAGCCCGACTTGACCGTATAAATCGAATCCATGACACTACTACGGGAGGTCGCTATTTTAATAATAAAATCATTTGTGCAAGTGTGTAGATCCAAGGATAATTAAATAGATTTTGGATGCAAAGCTAAGTGGTTTTATATGCAACTTACTGCCGACACGATAAAATAATGATAAAATATTTTTCATTTATTAAATAACTAGCAACCCGTCCTCGCTTCGCTTCGGTTTCAGTTGCCTTACCCGCGGCGTAGTTCCCGTGGGAATATCGGGATAAAATATACCCTATGTTACTCCCTGGTATTATAGCTTTCCATTGGTGAAAGAATTTTTGAAATCGGTTCGGTGGTTTAAGCGTGAAAGCGTAACAAACAAACACACAAACATCCTTTCGCAAGTTTAGTTTAGTAAGGAAGAACAAATGTTTGCTATGAGCCATTTTTTACCTCCCTTAGTTAGCTGTATAATGCTTAAAGTATTTGAGTTAAAGCTAATTAAGTAAAATTAACAAGATTTGCCTACAGTAAGACTTAATGCTTTCATAAATTCTGTACAGGCTGAACATAGACAAAATAGTATAATCAAGATTTTCTTTTGAAAAGATAATAAAAAAAAAATATATAAAACTGATAAAAATATTAAATAACTAAAATGTAAATATTACATATTAAGTTAGAAATATGAGTTTCTCAAAAATACACAAGCTTGTATTTATTTTATACACACATCTAAGAAAATGTTTTACATTTCGAGGGTGGGGGCGTGACGTGCTGCATCACTATCAGGTCGGTCACACATCGCGATGGGGTAAAATAATATTTCGGATGGCTACTTTTAAACTGTATTCAACAATTAGCGTTAACACCTTTCTATTTTAACCACTAATTACACGGATGCCGACAGCTAACTTAGAAGTTAGGGAAACGCGGTGAATTTGATACAACACGGCAGCAACAACGACCGATCGCCCTCAAGTCTCGCTCTCAACTGAGTATTCAACGGACCGCTCTCAATAAAGAAAGCTCGGTAATATTTCAAACGTTAACGGTCAAACGACAAACATCAAAAATCATTACCAACGTTGTATCAAAAACAACCAAGTATAATACTTGACGTTTCCGTAATCGATTGATTCTTAAAAATTATCAAGATATGGCGCCAGAGGTAGTGACGTTGCGACATAAAAGTCATGTAAAAAATTATACGTAGAGTTTTAGTTTCAAAAACAATAGTCTCCAAATTTGTATGTATAATGGATCAAGAGGTTAAATAAAAGATCTTTTGTATTAGTTAAAACATGATGTTTATTTGTATCGATTTCACTCCATCGTCATCATCATCTCAGCCGAATAAGTTCCACTATTGGGCTCAGGCTTCCTCCACAATGGGAGAGAATTTAACCTACTATACCATGCTGGTCAGACATATTAGCACAGGGTTTATTGTCGAGTTTTCCTTGCATAGATATTATCTGCATATTATATCCCATAGTCGTCTTTTATGATACCCACGGGAAAGAGTCTTATTCCGTCACTACACGGTAACAACAATAATTGATTGTTGATTTAGTAAAATTAATTTAGTATTATGGTCAAATAACAAGAAATAAATTCACCTATTATACCACGCTGATCAGATGGGCGCGCCGCCCTTTCGCACCCCGGGCGAAACGGACGGCGTGTTAACTGACCATAGCCCGCCAAAATAAAAAAAAAATAAAGAAATATCAATCCCTATAGGGATTTCAGTGTTTCCCAACGTGGGGCCCACGCCCCACAAGGGGGCAATTTGATAGTTAAGGGGGGCAATTTAAAAATAGTCTGGACACGACTTTAACGAAAATCACCTCGATGCCCCACCTTAACATTTCTAAAATTATTATGGCCCCCTCCGGGCGACTTTGTAATTATTCAGAAATATTAAGGTGGGCATGGTCTAAAAAGTTTGGGAAACACTGCCCAATATAGTATCACTCCCGCCTACTATATCCCCCACCTACTTACTACATCAATCCCAATATAGTAGGGAAAATTACCTTTCCTGGTGGAAGAGGGTCGAGCCCAGCAGTAGAACGTTCAGGAGCTGAGATGATAATATGATAAAATTAATAAAATTATCTTTTTTTAAAGACAACGCCCTGCACTAAGGAGATAATCCTTGTATTTTTTTTTGTGGGTGGGCTGCGGTCGGCGCGCCTCCGCACCACTCCGTCCGGGGCGACAGAGGGGCTTAAGCACGCAACTCCCGCAACCCACCCGAAAAGCACGTCACCTTCGTCGTTGGGCCGACCACCGGAGCAGGGTTACTTGACATCAGTGGTCGGCCCGACGGAATACCCCCTATTGGGGTACCCTCACATCGACCGACGTCCCCCCCTCGGGGAGGACGTCGGTCTTTCCTCACGCGGTCGGTCTCTCGGCGGGTGACGGACTAATCCCCGGTCACGTCACCCGCATAATCCTTGTATTGCGGGGAACTTTATAAATGTATAACTAACGGTCACAATATACATTCAAACACAGAACAATAATAATTTGTGGTTCGCACAAGGTATTGCCTTGCGTGAGATTCTAACCCCTGGCACGGTAGGTCGGTATCTTAACCACTACGCTATCTGTGCAGTTAATTGATTTTGCAATAGTCCTATAGATTTATGGCAATATAAAATCAATGAACAATGAACATCCTGTAATAGCGAATAATGCAATTACTAATCGAATCTGCCTATATCTTATTTAATAACACTTCAATATTGACAGGACAGATAGGTACGTTAACATTCATGATTAATCATCACTGTTAAATATTTTTAACAAGTCACTAATCTTCTTAGTATATATATATATATATATATATATATATATATATATATATATATGTGTGTGTATTAAGCACTCCTCTTAATTTTAACTATTAAAGTCGTCAACGAAATAAAATGCTAATTGGGCAGCCGTTATTTAAATATATAATAATATAAGGATAACGTAAACAACCTATTAGCATAATGCTTAACAAAATTATAATTTAATCAAAAAGCGAGCCTTTGTTGTTGTTTTGTAATTTTATAAAACTTAGTTATGTGTATGGACAAAATTACTAATAACAGTATGTAAATATATGACTTTACACCAAAATATTTTTGAGACTGATATTTAAATTGCAATTTTAGTTTAAAAGTTCCCATTAAATTCATAGAATTACGATTTAAGTTGATTATAAGGAATTGCGATTGGTTACGGAGTAAGAATACAATTTACCACCCCTTTTTTTTTTTTTTTTTTTTTTTTTATGGGTGGGTCGCGGTCGGCGCGCCTCCGCACCACTCCGTCCGGAGGCGACAGAGGGGCTTAAGCACGCAACTCCCGCAACCCACCCGAAAACCACCTCGCCTTCGTCATTGGGCCGACCACCGGAGCAGGTTTACTTGTCGTCAGTGGTCGGCCCGACGGAATACCCCCTACGCGGGGTACCCTCCCGTCGACCGACGTCCCCCCCTCGGGGAGGACGTCGGTCTTTCCTCACGCGGTAGGCCTCTCGGCGGGTGACGGACTAATCCCCGGTCACGTCACCCGCGGCCTCGGCTAGGGCGGCATGAGGCGCAGATAGTTGCGCCTGCGCCGCCCAAGTCGCCGGCGGCGGATCTCCTCATCGAGGCTGCGCTCCACGCGCAGACGATCCGCCGCCTCCTTCTGCGAGATCACTGTCTCGCAGAAGGCTGCGACCGCGTCCCAGTTCCTGACGCTGTCGACCATCGCCCTAGCGATGGCCGGCAGCGTCAGGTCGGCACCGATGATTGCGACGAGTTCACGGCGCTGCACTGCCCAAGCCGCGCAGGCCTCGAGCGTGTGGCGCGCCGTGTCCTCGTCGCAATCGCAGTGGTGGCAGGACGGTGTACTCTCCCTCCTCACGACCCTGTGCAGGTATTTGGCGAAGCTCCCGTGCCCCGTCAACACCTGCACTAGTCGGAAGGAGAGCACCCCGTGCCGCCTCTCCAACCACTGCATCAGCACCGGCCGGAAGGCCTCCACGGTTCGCACCCCGAACCGAGGCCTCTCCAGCCGGACTGCCCAACGGGCAATGACGTCTCGGCGGGCGTCGACGCGCCAGGCGGTGAGATCCCTTAACGAGATCACACCGCCCTCCCCGCGCACCCCCGACACCCGCCGATACAACTCGGCGAGCATTTCCGCCTCCAGGTCCCACGGGGGAGTCCCGGCCAATAGGCACGCTGCCTCCGTCGCAACCGTGCGGTATCCGCGGATGGCCCTGACCGCCATGACCCTCTGTGGTCGCCACAGAAGGGCCCTAAGTCGGACGGTCAAGGACCCCGCCCACACCGGTGCGCCGTACAGGGCCATCGACCGGATGACCCCCGTGTACAGCCGTCGGCACGTAGCGCTCGGTCCGCCCACGTTCGGCATTAGCCACGATAGGGCGGACGCCGCGCCGACGAGCCGCGGAGCGAGCCTGCGGAAATGCTCCCGGAACCACCATTGCCCGTCGAGCACCAGGCCCAAGTACCTCATATGGGCCCGGATGCTGATGTCAACCGATCGGACGGTGATCGAGACGCCGATGGGAGGGCTCATAAGGCGCCCATGGAACAAGAGGGCCTCCGTCTTGTCCAGGGCGACCCTCAACCCCAGCGCCTCGATCCGCCTGACGACCTCTTCGGTGCCATAGGTCGCCAGGCTTACCGCCTCTTCTAGCGTCCCACCGCGGGCTGTGACGAGCGTGTCGTCGGCGTAACAAATCACGCCCAGCCCGGGCGGGAGGCTCCCCCGCAACGCCCAGTCGTAGCCGATGTTCCACAGGGTGGGTCCGAGGACCGACCCCTGTGGGACACCGCACGTCATGGGCGTTCGCACAACGTCCCCTGCTCGGTTGGTACAGAGGACGCTGCGCCCCACCAAATAGTCTGCCACTAGCCGCCTCAGGTAAGCTGGCACTCCGTGATACCGGAGCGCCTCCCTGATGCAGCTGAATGGCAGACTATTGAATGCGTTGGCGATGTCTAGGGACACCGCCAACAGCACTCCCCCACCGGTGACGGCCTCAGTCGTCACGGCCCTCAGGCGCAACAGAGCCGCGATCGTCGAACGACCCCTCCTAAACCCAAACTGGGCGTCCGACAGATCGGGCCCCGTGCCGACGAGGTGCCGCTCGATGCGGGCAGCTACCACCCTCTCCAGTAGCTTGCCCGTGTCATCGAGCAGCACGATAGGCCTGTAGGCCGAAGGCGACCCCGGAGACCGTCCCGGCTTCGGCAGGAGCACCAGCCTTCCCTCCTTCCAGCACCCAGGGAACCGTCCGGACGCTAAACACGCGTCGAACAGCTCCCTGAGGCGGGGACCCAGGTGGTCGAGGACCAGGCCCAACACGCGGTTAGGAACACCGTCGGGCCCGGGGGCGGTGGACTTTGCGCACATGCGCGCCACCGCCACTCCCATCTCGGGTTCCGTGATGGGCGGAACACTGTCGTCGTCGGCCTCCCGGTCAGTGTCTGGCGGAGCCATGACCGGGGGCGTGTGTTCCGCCCGCCGCGGGAACAGGTCCTCGACGACCCGGGTGAGAAGGCTGGGCTGGAGAGTCTCGGTGAGGGGAAGGCCCCGCGCGCGGAGCTTATTCAGCACCACGCGATAGGGGCGTCCCCAGGGGTCACGATCGAGACCGTCCAGCATCTCCTGCCGACTGACGTCCTTGGCGGAGCGGACGGCCAGCCTGAAGGCCGACCGCGCATTGCGGTAGCCCTCATACAGCAAGGCCTCCCGCTCCGCGTCGCGTTGCCGCCGTCGGCTGCGGGTGTAGGCCCTCCGGGCGCGAATGCACGCGGCCCGGAGATCCGCCAGCTCCCGGGACCACCAGTGGACCGCCCTCCTCGGGGGCGGACGCCGTACCCGGGGCATGGCCGCATCGCAGATCTGCGTCAACGCACTGCGGATGCGGCCAGCCTCGGCGTCCACCCCGTCCGACTGGTTGGCAGAGGACAGCCACGAGTAAACGATGGCTGTCTCCGCCAGCTGGTCCCGGTCTAAGCGACCCACAGCCCATCGCGGGAACGCAGGACGTCCATCCGCCCCGTGACCCCTGCTGGGCGTCGGGATTACCGGGGAGACCTCCATCCGGATATACCGGTGGTCCGACAAGGTCTCCACCTCCTCCACGACGCGCCAGCTCCCCACGCGTGCGGCGACCTCGGGGCTAGCGAACGAAAGGTCCACTATCGACCCGCCCCGTTGTCGCACGCACGTATGCACCGAGCCCCTGTTCAGCAAACAGAGGCCCAGTGCCGCCGCCCACTCCTCGATCGCCCGTCCTCGGTCGTTCGTCCGGGGAGACCCCCACGCCACGGACTTGGCGTTGAAGTCCCCCAAGACGAAGACCTGGCGCGATGCCATTCGCCGTAACGAGGCCTCCATGATGGTGAGGGAGGCCTCGAAATCGGTCACACTCCAGTTAGGGGAGAGATAGACTCCGAGGAGCGTAATCTCCCCCCAGTCCGCCGCGACGTATCCGACGCCCCTGTCCCTAAGGGTCAGAGGCGACGAAGGCCACGACGTGGAGGCGACGATTGCCACGGTGCCATCGGTGCTACCCAACCAGTTAGGCCGGTCGGGCACCACGTACGGCTCCGCGGCTACGGCTACTCCTATCAACCACTCCGCCATGGCTTGCAGGAACACGTCCTGCGCACCGGCGGTGTGGTTGAGGTTGGCCTGGAGGAGACGAATGGATACGGGGTCCATTAACGGTCCGTATCCATCGTCACCTCCTCCGCGCTGACGGGCGATCGGGCCGCGCTCGGAGCGGGGACTGGCCCGGTCGATGGGCCGTCCCGCCCCTTCGGGGCCGATGCCGGGGGTCTGCAGTCCCCAGAGCCCATGCGGTGTTTGGCAGGCCTATTGCCTGCCGCACACGCGGGGCAGTGGGGCACCGCAGAGCACGATGCCGCCTGGTGTCCGGTCTGACCGCAACGGAAACATAGCCCGCTGCAGTCAAAGCAGTTTTTGCATGTCGGTCGGGTATGCCCGACCGCCATGCATTTGTAACACCTCGCGGGCCGGGGCTCTAGCACGGTTACCCGCGCCGAGCTCCAGCCCACGAGGAGCCTGCCTGAGTCGGCCAATTGCTTGACCGACTCCACCGGACACTGCACCCAGGCAGCACCGACGCCGCCCGGACCAGTGCGAATGGTGCCAATCCGGACGGTGTCCGAGGCACATCCGGTACGCGCCATAATGGCCTCCCGGACGTCCTCCACCGTCACGGAATCGTCCAAGCCCGTCAGGCGCATCTCTGCGCACTTGACAGGCCTGGCGATTCGGACACCATCCTCCGGCCCGAACAGCCCCCTCAACATCGTGGCCAAACTATCGGCCGTCGTCGCGCCCTCGGCCCCAGGGAACTCGAGTATTCGAGCCCCTGTCCGGGCCTTGCGGGTCCTCGCCTCGACGCCCCCGATACCGGAGACGTCCAGCTCCCGCCGGGCGCGTTTTAGGACGGCCTCATAGTTGAGGCCCCTCTCAGCCGCCTCAGGCAGCACGGTGATGACCACCGCGGCCGTCTTCGGCGACTTGAGGCCCCTGCGCGACCTTTTCTTCCCCTTTCTGCCGGCTCCCGCCTGGGGAGCGGCGGCCACGGCGGCACTCTTGGCCGCCGCTCTCCGCTTCTGGCCGCGTGCCTTCCTGCTCCGCTCAGCCACCTGCCAGCCCTGTTCGAGCCTGGCAGCAGCGCTGAGCGCAGCAGGAGCGGTCGCGGGTGCGCTGGCCGGCGCCTGCGGTGCAGCCGCTGGCGCCGGCCGCGGCCCGGCCTTGGCGGGAGCCGGCACCTTGCCGGCCTTCTTGGCCCCCTTGGGCCCGGCCGCGGCCGCAGCGTAGCTCACCACGCGGCCACCCTGACAGGGCAGCGGGGTGGGAGCTGACGCTTGCGGCCGCCTCGCCTTGTCCGCGGCGAGCGGCGGTCGGAGGGGCGGCTCAGGCGGGAGCCTGGCCGCTACGGCGGCGATACGCGCATCCACCATCACCCCTACTCGGGCTAGGATCACGCGTACCGCCGACTCCGACACGCCGTGCACCTCGTCGGGCGGCGGCTCCTCCCCCCTCCGAGGCCTCCCGCGGCCACGAGCCGGCGGGGGGACCACGACGAGGGGAGGAAGCGCCGAAGCCGCGACGGGTGCAGCCGGCGCAGCAGCCGCGATGGGCGCAGCCGGCGACACGGGCGCAGACGACGGGCCCGCCCTCCCCGGCGCAGCCCGTTTCGGTGGCGAGGCTGGCACAGGCGGCGCGGCCGGCGCCAGGCGCGCGAACTGGGCCCGCAGGTCAGCCATCTCCTTGGCCAACCCGCGGTTCTCCCGTCGCACCGCCGATAGCTCCGTCTCCAGCTTGCGGTTGCGTTCCCGCAAGCCGGAGACCTCCTCACTAAGGCGGGCGTTCGCGGCCTGGAGGGCCGCCACCTCGCCACTGTGGCCGGCCGGACCCGGTGTCCCCGGCCACGCCGCCACCACCGATCCTCGGCCTCTGCACCC
Organism: Lymantria dispar; assembly: GCA_032191425.1. Taxonomy (NCBI): domain Eukaryota; kingdom Metazoa; phylum Arthropoda; class Insecta; order Lepidoptera; family Erebidae; genus Lymantria; species Lymantria dispar. The sequence continues at coordinate 18,317,969 of CM063459.1, forward strand.
CCGGCGCATGGTCGGGACCTTGGGAGGAGGCATGATTATGGAACTCCCCTCCGAGTCGGTGTTGGAGCGGCCACCCTCTTGCAGGGGGCGCTTCCAGGGTCTCGGGGGGAGGGCCTCCTCCCTCTTCCTCGCTTTTGGGGCTGGAGCCGGCGCCCCCGCAGCCCCCTCCGTCCCCCTCCTCGGCGACGACGACGACGACGGCGACGACGGCAACGACGACGGCCTAACTGCACCCTCAACCGACGGCGCGCCTAACATCTGCCTACTGCGGTCCTCGTCCCTACTCCGGCCGACTAGCACCCAAGGGGTGTCGCTCTCCTCTCCTCCTCTCGCGGACGGCTCTGCGGCACTTCCGCCCACGTCCGTCAGCACCATCTCCGACGCATCCGTCTCCTGACGCTCTGATGGCCCTGCGGCACTGCCGCCCTCATCCTGCGACGGCTCTGCGGCAATGCCGCCCTCATCGCTCGACAGCTCGGAGCTTTCGCCTGCTAACCTTACGCACGGCTCTGCGGCAATGCCGCCCTCGTGCTCGGACCCGCTGCTGCTGCCGCTCTCCTCACGCGGCGGCCCTGCAGTGGTCTCCATCCTCTCCTCCGACGGCTGGGCAGCAACGCCACCCCCGTCCCGCGACGGCCCTGCAGCAGCAATGCTGCCGCCCTCGTCGCGTGCGGCAATGGCTTCAGCCTTCATCCGCGCCCGCCACGCCTTCGATGCATTGGCGCTAATGCGGGCTCGTGCAGCGGCGGAACGCCTCGGCTTCGTCCTCCGGGTCTTCTTCCGCACCTGCACCTCCTCCTCGTTCCCCCTCCCCCCCTGAGCCACTTGGTGTTGAGCCGGGCTCTCGGCTTCTGAGGCAGTAGTTGTCCCCCACCCATACGATTGGGGACTGACTGTGCCGGGACTTGGGCGCGACTCCAAATGGACGTCGCGCGCAAGCACCGGCACAGCAAGGGACTCCCCGGCCTGGCCGGGACCCTCTGGTGAAGTCTTACTGTGTCTTACTTCTGCCATTTTTGGGACGTTTTTGAGTCTTGCCTTGACTACCACTCTAACGGCTGGACGCTCGCGCGCTTTTTAACCCACCAACCATTCATCCCCTCGCCGAGTGGCCAAACTTAGGATTAGGGGTAATTTTTTATAGGGGTTTTCTTCCCCGCGGTCCGAAGACCCCCGGTCCTGACCCCCCTGCTCAGGATTACGGTTTGGGCCTTCCGGGTCTGGCCGCTCGCGAGCGACCGACCCGTCACGCCCCCGGGCCGTGACGCATCCGTCCCTGGCGACGGAGTGCCATGAGGCACATCCGCCCCATTGGCCCCGGGTCAGATCCGCCGTGCGCTCTGCCACCAGAGCCGCACGCGGAGACCCCCCCCCTGCCGGAATCTTGGCCGTCCAAATGGACGCATGACGTCCAAATGGACGTTACCAGGGAGCACCACGAGGAGGTGCTCCGGCCGCGCCCCCCAATTTACCACCCCTTAACTTGTCCGTGGGTATTGTAAAAGACGACTCAAACATTATAGATAATATCTAGGCAAGATATGAAAACTCATAATAAAACCTTACAGCAGCCCGGCTGACAAGCGTTGTATAAATAGGTTAGAAGTAGGAAGTATGATAAGGAAATGTTATAATATTTCTGTTCTCATTCTAATATCAATATAAGCATAAGTGTGTAAGCGGACAAAGTGCAATGAAAGAAAAAATTGTGATAAATAAACTGTCTAACTAGCATAGAATACAGAGTCAATTTCCAACCCGCTATGAAGAGGGACCGTACCTAGCAGTTAAACGTTTCTCATGCTGCGTAGAAGAATTATATAGTAAAAAGACAAGCATGACTGCCGAGAGATATAAAAACTATGAATAAAAAACGGTTGTTATTTCTGTAGATTCATATTGTTTGATCTTAAATTAATTCTATATTTACATTTATCTGGTTGTGACATTTTTCGTTTGTATTAACGTTTATATTTGCCGCGGCCATGGTTAGTCTGCCATGGTGACCATGAACGTTGTAAAGTGTTCGAAACTTCGGGCAATCGAAAGTCAAATACAAACGCGGTAAAATCTGTTAAATAGTTTTATTAACAACGATTTACATAAATTTACTCTCCATCCAAACCTGCTTATAGAAGAAGTTTATTTCAAAAATATAACATTATTATATTATAATCCTGTAACATTTAAGTGAAGTTAAATTTTTAATTGGACGATAAAGAAGTTATTTCGCAGTTTTTTACATGATTTGTGAATGATTGATGACCTTACTGTCACTTGAAACATATTTGAACTTTCGTATTTAAAATATTATGACAGCCGTTCAACTTTTAAGCGTGATAAAGTTAAATGGATTTTAAAGGTACCTCTTGTAAGGTGATCGATTCTATACGTCACTTGAAACGTCTAAGGCAAGATTTCTGAAAATATATTTCTCTATTCGAATTTCGGCGTGTCAGAGAGAGCATTAACATCTAAGTACTCCAAATCAACTTCAGCTCCTCGTAATATACCTTTCTGAATAATATGCATTACCTTATATAGGTTAATCCATTAATTCGTTGGAGCATACGAGATATATGACGTCACATATTTTAATGGTAAATATATGATTTTAAGTTGTCATCTACAACTTTATTATTTTTATATATTTACGTTCAATAACTGCAATACGTTCAATAAATGCAAAACTAAAATAATAAAGACGACTAAGAGCCCTAGATTAACCCGGACCAACTTCATCTGGTACCATTTGGGTCAACGATTACATTCCCAAGGAGGGTTGACGTCAGGCAGGCGGCCGGTCATAAAAGTCATTGCCGAAACTTTTTGCAATATGTCAAAGCAGATGACATATTGCGTCGACCCCAAGTAATTGGGACAAGAGCAAGATGATGATGATGATGATGAACTGCACAGATAGCGTACCACTGTTAAGATACTAACTTGCCAGTACCAGTGGTGTGGGTTCGAGTCTGGATATAATTTGTGTCCGTTAGTTAAATGTTTGTAAAGATCACCGCAATACAAAGATTATTTCCTTAGTGCAGGGTGGTCTTATTAAAACACAAAAAAGAAATAGTTTAATAACGGGCTAGCCCTAGTTAGTTTTTCTGTGTGGTGAAGGAGTAAGAATATAATTCACTCTTGTCTTGATATCTTAAAAGAAACAATATGCATATTAGATTTGTACAAGAGAAGAAAAACTCCAATTAAAACTCTATACCAATCCGTTTGACAAGTGCGGTATAATAGGTCAATTTCACTCCTATTATGCTGGAGGTTCAAACCCATAAATGAAGCATATATGATCTGTGATGTCTTAGTCTAGGACTGTTACTATTACTTTACGTTTTAACTATACATTTCTTGCTTTCATTGTGCAAAGACGAGTTGAGAATACAATGTGTTACCTTTTTTTTTGACGTGTGAATTGAAAAAAAAAGACTTAGGAATCGTCAGGCGGGTAGGACCCCTCTTGGAAAATTTATAATACTAACTGTGGCCGTCAAGATATGGTAAGCATGGCGATTTGGGCATTACTCTTCTTGATATGGCTATGTTTAATAGTAGATGGATGGATTGATTGCTCATATCTAGGACTGACCTTACGGAATCATGAACACTGGCAAGTGTTCGAAACGCGGGCAGTCCGGCTGGAGAGGCCTCGATACGGTGTCTGCACCGTGGAGGCCTTCCGGCCGGTGCTGATGCAGTGACTAAAATGGCGGCACGGGGTGCTTTCCTTCCGACTGGTGCAGGTCTTGACGGGGCATGGATGCTTCGGCAAGTACTTGTACACGGTCGCTAGGAGGGAGAGCACACCGTCCTGCCACCACTGCGATTGCGACGAGGACACGGCGCAGCATACGCTCGAGGTTTGTACCGCCTGGGCAGTGCAGCGTCGTGAACTCATTGCAATCATCGGTGGCGACCTGACGCTGCCGACCATTGCTAGGGCAATGCTTGACAGCGTCAGGAACTGGGACGCGGTCGCAGCCTTCTGCGAGGCAGTGATCTCGCAGAAGGAAGCCGCGGGTCACGCGCGCGAGGAGCTCAGCCTCGACGAAGCGACCCGCCGCCAGCGACTGGGGTGGCGCAGGCGCGACTACCTGCGTGTCATGCCGCCCTAGCCGAGCCCGCGGGTGACGTTATCGGGGAGTTAGTCCGTCACCCTCCGAGAGGCTGACCGCGTGAGGTAATACCGGCGTCCTCCTCGAGGGGGGGGACGTCAGTCGACGAGAGGGTACCCTAAGTAGGGGGTATTCGGTCGGGTCGACCACTGATGACAAGTAACCCTACTCCGGTGGTCGGCCCAACGACGAAGGCGACGTGGTGTTCGGGTGGGTTGCGGGTGTGCGTGCTTACGCCCCTCTGTCGTCCCGGATGGAGTGGTGCAAGGAGCGCGCCGACCGCAGTCCACCCCCCAAAAAAAAAAAGTGTTCGAAACGCCGAACAATCAAATACAAACGCGTTAAAAGCCGTGAAAATTGTATTATTTAATGCTCATATCTAATTAATTTTCCAAAATTCAATGTAGGTGAGACGGTTACATTCGAGAATGGCAGTGCTTAGGTTTTATTATTCTATAGTACCCTATATTTTTATTATAAACTCAATTCCAGTTTGTAAAATAAGGAATCTTCTTAAAGTCCCGTAATATCATTTACGTTTCAAAAATCTGTCGTAAAGCAACTTTGGTAAATTAGAGTATTTTCTTTTGATTTAAATAATGCTCTTAAAAGTCCGACTGACATTACAATCAAACGCAGGGCACATCAAAGATACTGTGAATGTCCCCCAAGCAACTTAAAATTCTACAGTAACTTCAAAACCCTCCTAAGGTTTTACTTCACTCGCCGAATATTTTACAAAGAGCGAATTGTTCTTACAGCGACGGGAAATTGTTTTCCCGAATCTTCTTTGACTGTATTCTCAGAATTTTTCATTGATCGCAATAGGGGATGTGGTTTTTGTTTCTACGATCATGAATAATTTAAAAATTGAACTGAAATCCGATTTCAAGAATAAAAAGACTATCTGGAGTCCCTCAATAGAAGTATTGACAACTAAAGCAAAAGTTTTCTGTTTCCCAGAGTTTTCTTTGTGGGCTTTACTCATGAATTCTGGGGTCAAATATTTATTTTATGAGATGCCGCAATCCTCGCATAGAAAAAAATAGTAGTAAAATGTATGTACATAGTTTGCTCTGGAAGCTGAATATAAAAAATCTAGTAGAAAATTGAGGCTTAAGAAACTTTGAATATGATTCATTCATTCGCTCTTCAGCTTATTGACGTTCTATATATTGGACCTGGCCTTCCAACAAAGTTATAACCACTACGCTTGAAAGGTGTTTTAACGATTGATATTGAGGCTATGAGTGCCCCAAAAGAGTACTACAGCCCATTTTCTAAATGATCCTTTAGCCGATTTTAACGACTTCCGTTAGAAATTGAGGGATAAGGAGATATTTAATCCTTAAACCACAACAGGCTAAACAGTTAAGGAACTTATTGTTTAAGGCAATTTGAATGCATAAATGGCGTAGTGCTCTATATATGCTTTCGTGCCGAGTGCTGTGTTACTTAGGGCAGTTTTCTTTATCCATAGATAATCGTTCAGAATGTCTGTGACAACCATGCAAATATTTGTAAAATCCTCGGTGAAATAAGGATTTATTCTTTAGTGGGGAACGTTGTCTTGTCAGCTAGAGTTACAAGTTGCCTAGGATATCGTTATTACTCATTTCCTGGTAAAGCCCCACTCCATTTTTAGGCACTGCACGGCTAAGAACAGATGGAATACAACATATGAACAAAAAAATTACAAATGAAAATATTTCAAATTGATTTACATAGATATTATAGCTTAAAATATGTAGTGACGTTAAATAAAATGTATTTCTACATATTTATGTGAGCATCTTCATCTCAGCCCATATAAGTCCCACTGTTGAGCTCGGGCCTCCTCCATAATGAAATTGACCTTCTTTACCGAACTGGTCAGACGTGTTGGCATAGGGTTTTATGTCGAGTTTGCCTTCTCTTACATAAATATTATCTGCATATTATATCCCTTAGTCGTCTTTTATGACACCCATGAGTAGGAGAGGGGGTGGTAAACTATGTTCTTACTCCGTCACCACGCGGAAAGGGCAATAAATACTTGCACCGATTTTGATAGTTTTTGGATTAGGTAGGTATATATGTTTATAGGTATATGTAGTTGTTCTTTATGGGCAAAGAGATTTTGTACAGAATATGTACAAATCTGTAAAGTAAAAGAATGTTACTTTGACTATGCGCAATAATTTTTGTTTAAAAATTCTGTCGCCGAAATACTACTTGAAAACTTTTTAACAAGTTAAAGGAATTTTAGCAATCTCGAAGTTTCTATGTATGTTGCTTCCAACTTGACAGTTAATTATGCTGAAATAGACTTACAATGTCTTTGACGTAAAACAATTACAGGCAGAAGAGAGTTGACAAATTAAAATTTTTGAATTAACAAAAGAGCCTCTGTAAAATATGTCCCTCACAAAGTCACTTCCTTGGAGGTACATTTTCCACCTACGTAATCTCTGGATTTGTTTTACGATGAGGAATAATGAACGACAGCTGTGAACATTTACATTTTTGGATGGTTGGTACGCGTAACTCAGAATTTGGGTTGCTCAAGCTGGTTAATGTCTCGTTTTTATACATAATTGTTATGGTATGTTTAAATTTTTTTAAATATTATTCTCAACGAAGCAGTGAAATATTATTTTAAACTACTTTCGTACATCTTGTGTGTAGTTATATAATTACTAATCGTCACACGTTTATGTAATTGCCCTTTTTCCACTTTTATATATTATTATATATGTTTATTTATTCAACTATCTGAGTACTAGAGTTATAGTCTATATGATTAAAAAGTCTGTTAATATACTAAGAATATAGTATCTAAAAGCTCTAGCCTCCTGCCTTATACTAAATATATAGAAGAATACCCATGAATACACGCAACTTTATACAAGTCCCATGACTGTAAACTATTTAACAGTGTCTTGGTATTTAACAATGTAAGCCATTTCCCATACATTTAAACTAGAAATATATACTTGAAACTTATTAAAATCAATAAAGCGGTCATAGTATTTTGAACTAGCTTTGTACGAAAAAAGTAAACAAATAATTGGTAATGCATTTTCAAATAGAAAATATCTTATCGACATCATCACGACTCAATTACGTCGTTGTTGGGCCTGAACCTATTCCAAAATAGGAATGAAATTAACCTACCATGCTAGTCGGACGTGTTATAATTTCATTTAGGGTTTTCCATTGCCTGCACAGATGTTATATGCGTATTATATCGTTGTCTATTACGACACCCATGGGTAAGACATTTAGGTGGTGGTGAATTATATTCTTCGTTGTCACAGGGACAAATATGTTATCTATATATAACTATTGAAATGACTATAAAACTACTTTTAAAATAGCTAAGCAAACATCATCATTTCGTTTCTATTAAAATAAGTTCTTAGAGGGTTGATGCATTTAATTTTCTAGAGATTGGAGTGCCACTTTGTTTGCATTGGTCGGCTCCTGGACTTGCGTTCTAAAGTACCACGTTTGACTGACATGTTTAACGCTACCCTTCGTACACAACACGAATTAACTAAAAAAGGTCGTTCCTATTTATAGAAATGTTGTTATAAAAGCTGTTTAACTTTTATTTTTTTATTGCATCCATTTATTCTACATGTAAATTAATGAAGGGCTATCGCTGTCCTACTAGTAGTATAGTACCGGTATTTGAACCAGTTAGGTTAGTTAATGGATTGATTCTATTAGTAAGATTACTGTTAAAAGTCAAATATTTAATTACTCTAATTGAATCGTGAAAGTTTTATTAGTTGCATATTTTTATTCCAATTTTGTTTCATTTAATGTAGATAAAAATTTCGTAATTGAAATAGCCAATTGGTTTTAATCTGACAATTACGCCATTAGGTTGTTTGCTATATCTAAAAGCGTTTGCCCATAAATATTATATTACTAGTTGTTTTAATCCCCTCAGCAACCATTCGAATAGGAATACGGAATAAAATATAGCCTACTAGCTGATGATGTAGCTAAACATTGGTGGAATATTAAGATTGGTTTATTGATATAGACGTAAAAGAGTATCAAACAAACAAACAAATAAACTCGCATTCAAATATATTTTAGAATTATTTTTTAATTATTTATCAGAAATATTTCAGTTTTGTGAGTATGTATTAGATTTCTAAACTAATCAAAACTGTGACTTCTTGGCCGTGAGAGTCCTCGGTGCCCCCCGTGACCACAAATGCTGAAAAGTGTTTAAAACACTGGGAAATTGAAACACCAAACACATATGCGATAAAAGCCGAAAAATAGTTTTATTTATAATGTAATACTTGCGTAAACATCAGAATTCATTAATCAAAGTGGGATTTAATCCATCAGTTTTAATTATCACACATCATTCATCATCATTTCAGCCTATCGCCGTCCGCTGCTGGACGTAGGCCTCTCTCATGTTACGCCACAGAGTGCGGTTCTTTGCTGCCTGCATCCTACGACGTCCAGCAACTTTCACCAGATCATCGGTCCACCTAGTGGGCGAGCGTTCTACACTGCGTCGTCTGATACATGGTCGCCACTCGAAAATTTTTCTTCCCCAGCGGTTGTCAGTTCGTCGAGCGATGTGGCCTCCCCAGTGCCACTTTAGCGCGCTAATTCTTCGTGCTATGTCGGTTACACCCGTTCATATGCTGATTGACGTATTTCGGCTTCTATCACGCAGAGACATCACGAGCATAGTACGCTCCATAGCACGCTGAGTGCTTTTGATCTTGGTTATGAGGCCTACATTAAGGGACCACTTTTCCGTGTCGTAAGTCATCACTGGTAACACACACTGGTCGTAGACCTGTATTTTCAGACACTAAGGTATGTTGGACGAGAAAATCCTCTTAAGTTTGCCGAACGCTGCTAAACCAAGCTGGATTCGTCGGCTGACCTCTTTATCGAAATTGGATCTACCTAATCGTTTGTCTAATTATTACACACAGGTTTATAATTATCATTCTACAAATATATATTCAACAACTCAAGTTCAAATTTAATTTTCGTGTAGATATTAAAATATATATATTTCCTAAGATTCTTGAAATGTTTTTATTGAATTCATAATAGATTCATAATGTACATACACATCGGTATATAAGCAATAGTAAAATATTACATATTTCTTGTCAAGAAATTTCGCGAGGTAAACTCCTCGTGTTTTATCTTGAAAATTTTAACATTATCGAATATTATGATTAGATTTTAAGATTTCAATTTTCTCTCGACTAAGATCTTTGAACTTGATTTATTTGGTTATAACTATTCAAAGACTCCCCACATAATTAATAATAAAAATCGCAACAAAAACAGCGGGCAAAACATACACGGTTGCGTTTGCTTGACGCCAATCCCTCCCAATCCCAATGCAAAGAAAGGGCGGCATTTTTTTTTTTTTGTGGCTGGGCTACGGTCGGCGCGCCTCCGCACCACTCCGTCCGGGGCGACAGAGGGGCTTAAGCACGCAACTCCCGCAACCCACCCGAAAACCACCTCGCCTTCGTCGTTGGGCCGACCACCGGAGCAGGTTTACTTGTCGTCAGTGGTCGGCTCGACGGAATACCCCCTACGTGGGGTACCCTCCCATCGACCGATGTCCCCCCCTCGGGGAGGACGTCGGTCTTTCCTCACGCGGTCGGCTTCTCGGCGGGTGACGGACTAATCCCCGGTCACGTCACCCGCGGCCACGGCTAGGGCGTCATGAGGCGCAGGTAGTTGCGCCTGCGCCGCCCCTTTCGCCGGCGGCGGATCTCCTCATCGAGGCTGTGCTCCTCGCGCAGACGATCCGCCGCCTCCTTCTGTGAGATCACTGTCTCGCAGAAGGCTGCGACCGCGTCCCAATTCCCGACGCTGTCGACCAAAGAAAAGGCGGCATGCGACCACTACAACCTATAATATCTTCTCCTCATCGCGATTGGACTGATTGGTAACGATTACTTCACGTCGTTGCCAGTCCAGCAAAGTAGTCTAGTAATCTCTACGGAAAGGGATTTGTGTTCTGTAAAGAGTCTGACTAAGTAAAGACAATGCTCCTGCGCTTTGCTACCAAAGCAATGACAGATGTACTGGGAAGGGTAACCCGCTGGGCGGCGCACCGAAGTTACGCAATCGGTTCCAGTGGAGCACCCAATCCGCAGTAAAGAGTAATTGGGCAGACTGTGGGTCCACTATCTCCACCGTTGCTCCGTTTGATTTGGACAGGGAATGGTGAGATTATAATCTATCCGAAACTAGGGAAAATTTCTTCCAATAGAGAACATTGTAATTAAACATGAAGATGTTTTGTTGGTAGTAGGAGGTATAGTTCGGTATGGAGATCTTAGTCCGTTTTATGACACTAAGTAATTATTTTAGACTCTTTTAATGCTTGTTGCCATACTACATATATGAATTATACGAGGATATGTAGGTGTGTTATTTCTGATAACCTCTTCGGTCATATTGAATGACACTAAATTGACATTTGCTTAAAGATACATGTCAAGGTTTTTACATAAAGGGTCCGGAGGGCAAACTGATTTTATCGTAAAGGTACATATGTATATCTCCCCGACCTGAACTTTTACACATAATTACTTACAATCACAAGTTAATTAGAGGAAATATCCAAATGAACCAAGCATGCAAAGTATCTTTTATTTGTGACGGTTGAAGGACATAAAATGCATTACTGTAAGTGAATGTAATCTAAGAAAAAAAAATTACCTTATTCTACTGGCCCTTTGGCTGATTGACTGAAAGATTTGCACTGTTAAGCTACTTTTAGCTTAACAGTGCAAATCTTTCTGCCGTTACCGATAAGGCTTCCTGGCCCATATTTACTTTTTTTTAAAGACGAATCCCTGCACTAAGGTAATTATCCCTGCATTGCGAAGGACTTTGCAAACATGTAAATTAAAGGACACAAATTACATCCAGACTCAGAACAACAATTTGTCGTACAAAGTGTTGTCCTGCGTGGGATTCGAACCCCCGACACTGGCGCGGTAGGTTTATATCTTAAACACTACGCCATCTGTGCAATCTTTATTACGTACATAATATTAATAACTAGCAAGCCGCCCTCGCTTCGCTTCGGTTTTAGTCGTTTTACCCGCGTAAATCCCGTTCCCGTGGGAATACCGGGATAAAACATAGCCTAGTTTACGCCCTAATATTATAGCTTTCTATTGGTGAAAGAATTTTTGAAATCGGTCCAGCCGTTTTGAAGATTACCCGGAACAAACAGACAGACAGACAGACAAAAATTTTTTAATCTGTATTTTAGGCATAGGTGTCGTGCAAATAATCGTGTGAGCATGAAAAAAGCCTATTATTTTGACATTACAAACAGACACTCCAATTTTATTTATTGGTATAGATTGTTTATTTAAGTAACCAGGTCTTGCTACTAATACTTAATCTATTCATCTTCAGTTCATCATCATCATCTCAGCCCACATAAGGCCTACTAATGGTCTCGAGTCTTCCACGATAAGAGAGAAATTGATCTACTATACCACGCTGATCAGGCGTATTGGTATAAGGTTTCATTTCTAGTTTTCCTTCTCTTGCTTATCATATTTAACCCCTTAGTTGTCTTTTACACCACCCAAGAGTAAGACAGGGTGTGTTTATTTGTATTCTTACTCCGTCGCCACATGGAAGAGTTTAGAATTAAATATAACTTATTCACAAGTAGTAATACTGCCATACTCCGTGAGAGATTGCATAACAGGCATGATTATATACGCAGTCCAACTAGTCTACAATCACGGCCAGGATCTTGTTTTAGCTGGTACGCACTGTGTTCAAAAGTGCATGAATACTTTTTATGCATTATGGCGTAGATAAAATCTACCTGGGCCTCGGCAAACATTCCCGATAAATTGTAAAACGAAAGATAATTTTTTTAAAGAACATCATATCCTACTAATATTATAAACGCGAATGTTTGTGAAGTATGTGAAAATGTGAAGATGTTTGTTGCTCTTTCACGCAAAAACTACTTATTGGATTTTAATGAAACTTCACAATAATATAGCTTACACATCAAAATAGCACATAGGCTATAATTTATCCCGATATGCCCACGGTAAGGGGACTATGCGGGTAAAACAGCAGGGCGCTGCTAGTTATACAATTAGGATATCGATGTATGACGGGGCATTTTACAAACATATCATCACCATCAGATCAGCTCATATACGTTCCTCTGTTGGGCTCGAGCTTCCTCCATATTAAGAGGGAAATTGACCTACTATACCACGCTGGTCTGACAGGTTGATATAGGATTTTATTTTGAATTTTTCTTCTCTTGCAAATATGTTACAAGCATAGTAATCCTTTAGTCGTCTTTTGCGACACTCACGGGCAAGATAGGAAGTGTCGAATTGTATTCTTACTCCGTCACCAAACCTCCGTTTTTAATGGATACGAATGACACTTAGATACAGAATAGCAATTTCGGAGTCAACAAGGACTTATATTGCGTTAGAATCAAACCACTGGCAATTTACACAGCACCTCAGTTCATTAGACAATTACGGCATCTGTACATTCAATTAGTTTTCTGGTAAAGTTGAAATTTTGTTGTTGAATGTTTGTTGTGTTAAATCAAATGTTTTGTTGTTGTATCATTGAAAGATTTTGTTGCAAGATAGGCATCTAATGAAGTCCTCCAAGGTGCCGTAATTAATCCACATTTATGATTTTAAAGAAACATATTGAATTTGTAAGTAGATAGAGTAAACTCCATAAAAAACATCACAATAAAATATCTAAAATAATATATATTTTTAATGATTTCTGATACGTTTACCCCGAGTACTACTATACTAATATTATTAATGCGAAAGTAAGTTAGTTTGTTTGTTACGCTTTCACGCTTAAACCACCGAAGCGATTTCAAAACTTCTTTCAGCAATGGAAAGTTATAGTATCAGGATAGGCAATATTTTATCCTGGTATTCCCACGGGAACGGGAACTACGCGTGTAAGGCAACTGAAACCGAAGCGAAGCGAGGGCGGATTGCTAGTTATAAATAAAACTATTTTATTTAAGAATTTTATCAAATTTGTATTTGCTTTTTGATTGCCCGGCGTTTCCAATACTTTTCAGCGGTCTTATGCATGAACATGAATGCGGAAAAAAAATTAGTTTTTTTCGTAATTTATTTGCATATATATTTCTTTTTCTGAAAGAAAATAAGAAAACAATCCCTGTATTGTAGGTAAACTCACAAATTTGCAATTAACAGACACAGATTACACCCAGAGTCAGAACAATAATTTGTGAATCGCACTAAATATTTTCCTGCGTGGAAATCGAATCCAGAATACTAGTAGGTAGTATCTTAATCATTACACTATCTGTGCAGTAGAAAATTTATTTATATATCAACTATATATAACAAATAGCTGACCAACGGACGTTGTTCTGTTCAAATAAAATAAAAGAAATTCTGCATGAATAAAAGAAAATAAAGTTTATGATTAACATATGAAAAAGAGGGTATTTTATTTTTGAAAATTTTGGGTTGTATGTATTTTGGAATGATGTGTCATAAAAATAAAAATAAAATTGTCCAAAAAAAAATGGAGGGACCTTTACATTTAGGGGGATGAAAAATAGATGTTGACCGATTCGTAGATCTACCCGATATGCACACGAAATTTCATGAGAATCGGTCGAGTCATTTCGGAGGAGTTTAATTACAAACACCGTGCCACAAGAATTTTATATATTAGATATACTTATGCAACATTTGCTATAATACATTATTTTCAAACGTTACACTAAATAAATATTAGTTTATTAAACTTCGCCAAAAGACTATATAAATAACATAGAAAATAATTGAATACATATTTTGCTGCACTGCATAATATTTTCTCAACATAACTACCCTCATAGATTTATAATGGTTTCGGTCACGTCTAGCCCATAAAAATGATTCGGAACCTTGTCTATGTACCGTTATGATCTAAAATACAGCAGACAGGTATTTATTATCGCTGAAATATTGCACGAAAATTGTACAAACGGAAACGTTTAATAAAGGAAAATAAATATATACTACGTGAATAAAATTGTCGCTTGTACGCATATAGATCAATGGAACGACCATATCGATATTAAAACTAATAACAACAAAGGGAATTTCTAAAATGTTTTTAACATCGTTATAAAACCCTTGGAAATTAAAGCTTCTGAAGGTTTTATAAAGCTGGTATATTGATGACAAACAATTGAAGCTTTGTTCTGTTAATAAAACGGTTGTTTGTTCTTTTGTTTACGTTGATTGTATCGATGGTCAAGATTGTTGCCATGGAGTTGGGTGAATGTGCGTAATATTTATGAGTCCTTTATATTTATTTGTATTAGAATGGTATATGCATTGTGTTAGCGTCCAGAAAACTTAGACCCCTTATATTTATTATGGGATTATTATTATCTTTATCTTTATATCTTTATTTTAGTAAAGAATGCAATTCACTACCACTCTCTTGCTCGTGGGTGTCGTAAAAGGCGACTAAAGGATATCTGGTGCATTGTAAAATGCAAAAGAAGTATAACTCGAAATAAAATCATGTGCCACCTCGCCCCACCAGCTTAGGTCAATTTCCCTCCCAATATGGAGGACGCTCGAGCCCAATTGGATGACCTTCTTTTATATAATAAAATAATATTATTACGGCACAAGTAAGTTTATATTTTCATGTCCAAGTCATAATCAATCCAGTGTATTATCACATGACTAGAGGTAGTCAATTACTTTCAACGGTCATCATTATAAATTCTATTAGTGAAAACAGGTTAATTCGTGTAACGCAAAATCTTAACTTAGAATTATAGATGAAGGGCTAACTCCATAGCAGAATTGATTCTAGTGGAGTTAGTTAAGCGGCAAGCCTATCTGAATTAAAGATGTTACTTAGCTTTAACTTAAGTTATCAAGGCTAAACTATGAACTTAGATGCCGTAGATGTTTTGGTGTTTAATTTATAAACAAGTAGGTAAATCTATATTGGAATATTTTATGAGTGGAAGATTTTATATATATACTAGCAACTCGCTTCGCTTCGGTTTCACTTACCCGCGTAATTCCCGTTTCCATGGGATACCGGGATAAAATATAGTCTAAATTATTCCTTATATAGACAGCTACCTGGTAGTAAAATATTGTCAAAATCCGTCCAGCCGTTTTGAAGATTACCCAAAACAAACAGACAGACAGACAAACATTTTTTAAACCAGTGTTTAGGCATACCATAATACCAGGTTAAAATATAGCCTATGTTACTCCCTGATATTATAGCTTTCCATTGGTGAAACAATTTTTGAAATCGTTTGGTTAGAAGTGTGAAAGCGTAACAAACAAACATACTTTCGCATTTATAATATTAGTAAGGATATATCAACATCATCATCTCGGTCAACATAAGTCCCACTGTTGGGCCCGGGCCTCCTCCCCAAAGGGAGGTAAATTTGCTTACTATACCGTCCTGGTCAGATATGTTGGCATAGGGTTTTGTTTCGAGTTTTACTTCTCTTGCATAGATGTTATATGCACACGTTATCTCTAAGTCGTATTTACGACTTCCATGGGCAAGATAGGGAGTGGTGAATTGTATTCTTATTCCGTCATCACACGGAACATTTTATATACATATATATGTATTTTATTATCCGTGTAGTGACGGAGTATACAATTCACGCCTTTCTTACACGTGGATGTCGTAAAAGACGACTAAGGGATATGATATGCAGATAACGTCTATGCAAGAAAAAGTAACCTCGACATGAAACCCTATGCCATTGCAGAGGATACTTGAGCCTGACATTGGAACATATGTGCCGAGATGAATTAGAAGATTTTAAACACATCGATTTCAGGAGCCCTTCTAATTAAATGTATGTTAAATACGAGGGGTGATCCAAAAGTAATGATAATCAGTTATTTCTAGTGCACACAAAAATACAAAAAAATTTCAGTCACTTGCTCAGTTACCCACTAGTTCAGGAAAAAAAAATCATATAAATAGGCCACAATTCCCGGGAGCTACATTCATTTGAATACGGACTGTCAAGGAGTGAACATCAAAATGGAAAA
Source organism: Lymantria dispar (assembly GCA_032191425.1). Taxonomy (NCBI): domain Eukaryota; kingdom Metazoa; phylum Arthropoda; class Insecta; order Lepidoptera; family Erebidae; genus Lymantria; species Lymantria dispar. The sequence continues at coordinate 18,334,212 of CM063459.1, forward strand.
ACACGAAATCAGAGCTGTCATTAAATACCTCTGCTTGAAAAAAATGTCTACCAAAGACATACACAGCGACTTGGTGGAAACATTAGGGGACTCTTCTCCTCCATATTCCACAGTTGCACGCTGGGCTAAGGAGTTTAAGCTGGGAAGAACATCGACGGAAGACGAACACCGCGAAGGACGCCCATCGACGTCCCTCACTGAAGAAAATGTGAAAAAAGTTGAAGAAGTTGTATTGGAAGATCGAAGAGTGACTATCAGGCATGTAGCTGAGGTCACAGGGATCTCATATGGCAGCATTCAAAGAATCCTTGCGAACGAATTGCATATGAGAAAGGTCTCCGCGCGTTGGGTACCGAAAATGTTAAACGACGAGCAAAAGAAGAAACGAGTCGACATGTCAAGAGCAAATCTCGAAAAGTTCCAGGCAGACAAGGACAATTTTTTGTCACGTTTTGTGACCATGGACGAGACCTGGATCCACCATTTTGATCCTGAAACAAAACAACAATCGATGACATGGAAACGATCCGATGAACCGACGCCGAAGAAATTCAAAGTGTCAAGCTCAGCAGGGAAGGTTATGGCGTCTGTTTTTTGGGACGCTGAAGGAATAATCATGGTGGACTACTTGGAAAAGGGGGCCACTATTACAGGCTCCTACTATGCAGAACAAATAAGAAGATTGCGGGAGGCTATTAAGGAGAAAAGGCGAGGCAAACTGCGGGCTGGAGTGTTGTTCCATCAAGACAACGCACCTGTTCACAAAGCTGCAATTGCCATGGCTGGCATTCAGGAAGCGGGCTTTGAGTTGGTGGAACACCCCCCCTATTCACCAGATCTAGCCCCCAGTGACTTCTATCTCTTTCCACGACTCAAGGAACACCTCCGAGGCAAGAAATTTGATGATGATAGCGACGTGATGGCCGCGGTTGAGGACTTTTTTGAGAGTCAAGATAAAGATTTTTTTTGTAAGGGAATTTTAGGTTTAGAAAAGAGATGGACTAAATGTATAGACTTGCTAGGAGACTATGTTGAGAAATAAATATATTTTTTTATTTTATTCATTGTGTTTATTATTGATTATCATTACTTTTGGATCACCCCTCGTAGCTTATTTATTTAAAAAAGGTTTAGCTTTAATAAAATAGTATTTTGAATCTAATTTAAACTCTGTGCAAAATACTCAGAGTTTATTTTTGTATGTATATGTGCAGTGTGAAAAATGTATGCTTCTAAAGGTTCATGTGTGTATAGGCAGATACATGAATATGAATTTGATGAAGGTTTCATGGCTAATGAAATTTTTCCGCCGTCAGCTTTAGGTTTAGGTATTAAAAATATAGATAAAGGCATAAAATGCAGTTTGCTTTTGAACAAAGACAAAAAGATCATTTTTCTATTAAATTCTTTATAAAATTACTATTCTGATAAATAAGTATTTTGTATTTGATAGACTATAATATCAATAAGCTAGATTTAGGCTAATCCATGTAGTGACGGAGCAAGAATACAATTCACCACTCCCTCCCTTGCCCGTGGGTGGCATAAAAAATTACAAAGGGATATCTTGAGATATATAAGAGATAAGAAATATGAAAGAAAAGGCAAATTCGCAATAAAACCCTATGCCAACACATCTGATCAGTGTGGTATAGAAGGTCAATCTGCCTCCTATAATGGAAGAGGCCCGAGCCCTACAGAGGAACGTATATATCTTGTGATGATGATGAGGCTGGATTTTAAAATGATATTTATTTTATTTATTTACTCATTATTTAGTTATTTTTTATTGCAAACAGCGTACCATGCGCAATAAAAAAGTAATAATACAAAATAAGAAGAGTTAAACAAAAAAAAAAAAGAATAAAAGTAATCACAGAAATATTAATAAGTTATAACATAAAGAAAATTATTTTACTATATATGTGTAATGATTAATAATATAATAACTTTGGATTAGTATACACTGCTGGCAATGGACAGCGACTCCACATATATTTCAGCTATATACATGAAACATCTCTCTGTAGATGAAAATAAGTCGAGTGTAGGTTCAGAGGCTATGATCTCATTGATATACTTCAATGCGGTGCGAATTGGCCTATGCTAGTGCGCGCCGTGTGTGACGCCAATAGAGGTCTCTGTCGTTCGCGCAACTTACCTACGACCTGGCGAAGCACATTGAAATTGATTTCTGCTAGTAGTAAAGGATTGTATGCGGAACCACGTATCAGTCTGAAAAAATATTTAACTAGTGCTATATTGCGACGCGTCGCCAGCATTTGATTTACACGATATGGAAGCCTATTGCGCTAGAAAAATCCTTGTATCAAGATTGTTCTTTCAAACTATGAACAATAATTTCCATGGCTCCTACGTATAGTGAGTCATCTGAAAAATTCCAATTTCACAGGGGAGCGTGACAAAGATAAAATGTTTACATTTTTTCAAATTCTTGTTCTAGGATTTTTAAGTTTTTGTATTGATTACGACGTGATTCATTGGACATTTAAATAGTTAACGGGTTCAAACCATTCTTTATAGAGGTAACATCTTAGGAAACGACAAGGATTCATCCAAATATTTACGATTTGTATCTTTGCGGGTATAATGAGCTTCCACAGGTGAAAAAGCTTCAATGATTTTTTACAATGATTTTTTAATTTTTATGACCGAGATTGATGAATAGGGTTATTTTTTTATCATCTCATCAAAAAAGTTAAAATACCTAAAAATGTTAGTTGACTGACTATACTTAGGAGCCATCGATTTGTGAATCGTCTAAATGAATATCTTCGTCGTCGTCAAACCTAAAAATCGAACGGACAGACGATATGCGATACAGCAGTTCACTAATTATAACACAAGGCCCTCCATGTAATCCCGTAAAGTCAACAGTGTATGATCATTTCAATATTGTATACTTTTTCTTTCTCTTTACAACTCATAAACATATTTCCTACTGTCGATCATGAGTCTCTAGCAACTGGATATATCATACACACAAAAGCACGCAAGTATACACGGCAGTATACATAGAAGTATACAGAACTGTGTATTTCCCGAGCGCTTTGACATGTTCTTCTTTAAACGAGGTTTAAGAAGAGTATTGTCTTCACGGTAGACAACGGCCGGGCTGTGCTCCTAGTATTGCAAAGGTCCATGTGCAGCAGTATCTCTTATCATAAGGTGCGCTGCCTGCTCGTTTGTCATCATCGGAAATAAAATAAAAAAGGCTAGCATATAGGCACACAAACACACAAGCACGTGCCCGCGCACACGTACTCTGATACACAGCCACAAACGAGTAAAGATATACACATTCATAAGCATACGAAAGCATTCGTACGAGAAGACAATTGTGCTAAAAGTGAAAATATGATTATGATGTGTATGTAACCAAGATTAAAATATATATTACTATCATTTATAAATGTTTTAAATACCTTTAAATGATAAAATGATATAATATGACTGCATGAAAAGGTATATTCAAAATATAAACTAATAAGAATCTCTCTAACAAGTATGGTCTGTTAGATCAATTATTCTCCCACTATGAAGGAGGCTCAAACTCCCTTGTGGGTTTTAAATGAGTTGAAAAGAAAAAGAACTCGTAGAGTTTGCCGCTAAAAATTAAAAAAAAGTGTATGTGTGTGTGTGTGTGTACTTATGTATCCACGTAAGAAGTTATACTTGTTTGGCATAATAAGATAATCTTTTTGAAAATTTTATCCTTCGCATTATCTTATGTTTGTAGAAAATACACTAATAATGGAATAAAAAAGGTAAATACCTTTTTTATTCCATTATTAGTGTAATACATTGAAAGTTTTATTATAACGCAATATCTAGTTGACAGTTGTGACGATGTGCGCATGCATCCTAAAAAATGTTGACTAGCTAACTTCAGGGTGTCGGTGTTTCGTGACGGTGTGCCCGCGCATCTTAAAAAATACTCTCATAGTTTTCTCTAACGCGTCAAAAGAATTATAACTTCAATTATCAAAGAATTGAAAAGAAATCATAAAATTTTCAGGTTATAACCGTAAATTATATTATGTATGTTGCATCATAATCGAACAGAAAAAGTAAGTTGAATAACATAAGGATATAGTACAGACTTATTACAATAGGTAAATTCTTTCACGCACTTTAACAAATAGCCTTACTTAATGGAAAAGCTGACCTGAATACACTACACTCTAAATGTAATTTTATGTTAATAAATTAGAGGAATACATATACAGGATGGTTTTACCGCAGTAGTAAATACCAACTTAAAGTTAACTTAGTGTAGTGCATTATATCTTATGCGAGGTGCCTTTTGGAGATAGTGGCTGCGGTAAAAGTTTATATTACACTTACTAATTTAGTAGCATTTGATATGCACGCTGATGTTTGGAGCGCTCCTGAAAGAAAGAATATATTGTTAGTATATTTAGTCAACACATTTTACCGTGTGGTAACTGAGTAAGAATATAAATCGCCAATCTCTCTCTTGCCTACGGGTGTCGTAAAAGACGACTAAGAATATGATGTGCGAATAATATTGATTCTAAAGAAGGAAAACTGGATTGAAAATCTTATTGCAATCTGTCTCATCAATGTATAATACACACAACATATGTGCAAGAAAAGAAAAATTCGAAATAATACCCTATGCAAACCCGATCACCAACGTTGTATAGTAGGTCAATTTTTCCCCAATTATGGGAGCTCGAGTCCAGCAGTGGGACACATATGAAATCAGATGTTGATGACGGTGACTACCTAACAAGTGTAAAAAAAAATAATTGCAAAATTCAAATTGCACACCGTATAATTTTTTTTTTTTTTTGGACTAATTGAATTATTATAAAAAAAAGTTAAATATTTAAAAACTCATATTCAATAGCTCATATTTTTTTTGCATTAATTGAATTATTATGAAAACAAAATTAAATGTTTAAAAGCCCATATTCAATAGGCTTTTTCCTCACAATCCAGTTAATTTAAAAAAAAGAAATCAGGCAAATAAATAAAGCCAATTGACTGTGATCGTGTTTACACCCGCACATCCTAACTACATATACCAATGGACAGCCTCGGCTAAATCATTTCAAGCGTTTTTTTAGAAGATACTTGAAGTGATATAAACTTCAAATATATATTTCAGTATATTTGTCCATATGGTGACGGCGAAAGAATAAAATTCACAATCCTCTCTCTTGCCCGTGGATGTCGTAAAAGACGACTAAGGGGCAATATGCGCAATATAATACGCATATAATATCTATGTAAGAGAAGAAACACTCGAAATAAAACCCTATACCAACTTGTCTGACCACCACCGTATAGTAAGGCCAGTTTCTCTCCTATTGTGAAGGAGGCTCGAGCCTAACATTGGGACGTATATGACCTGAAATGACGACGATGATGATGATTATATACACACAATATCCTAGAGAAGGCGTGGTGTATTCAATTTTCCTCCCATAACGTAGGAGGCCCGAGCCCAACAGTGGGACGTGTATAGGCTGAAATGATGATGATGAGCTGATATTTGTACTGATATAGTGAATTCTGTTATTTGGAGAAATAATTAAAAAGAATTCGGACGTATACGTTTCTTGTTGACCAAAAATAACGCACAGCCGTGTTGCAGCGCACAAAAATGGTTTTACAAATTTGTAAAATGGTGCATTTTTTTTTTTGGGATGGGCCGCGGTCGGCGCGCTCCTCGCACCACTCCGTCCGGGGCGACAGAGGGGCGTAAGCACGCAACACCCGCAGCCCACCCGAAAACCACGTCGCCTTCGTCGTTGGGCCGACCACCGGAGCAGGGTTACTTGTCATCAGTGGTCGGCCCGACGGAATACCCCTACGTGGGGTACCCTCCCATCGACTGACAAAATGGTGCATAGTGGTGTATTCTCTGCCAGTCAATAAAGGTTGATTGTATTATTTTGTGGTAGCGACTATGAATATTATAAATCTGATTTAGTGGGCATCTTAAAAGCTATTAAGCTCTCTATTTCATACATGGTCCTATTTCAATAATATCGTGTGATCAATCACTGTGGTCCCAAGGGGTAAAGTCTGGTACGCGGTGGTTATTCAATCTTAGTTGAAATCCAATACGTTTTGATTTTCTTCCACTTAGTAGAGGAAGACGACATCTTATATAAATTAGGATGAGGCAGGCTAAGTTTTCTTACGTCCAACAAGCAATGAAAAATCAAATACAAAGGCGATAAAAATCTGTAAAATAATTGTATTTACAATGTGTAATCCTCGTGTAAACATCAGAAATATTAAGATAAGGCTCAAAGGATAATGAAAATATTTTAATCTCTAAAACCTTTTGTCTCTAAATGGTGGTACTATTGTAAAATATCCATATTTTTTTAGATTAAAGAGTTGAAACTCTTGCTGTCTAATAGAGCAGATACTATTTCGGACCTCGTGCAATTAATTATGTGCAATTTTTAAAGTCCAAGAGTTATACGGAAATACGGATCTGCCGACTAGCGGCAACTTATTTCGTTAGACCATTAAGACAGAAGATTAAAAACGAGAAATGTAATTATTTCAGTCCAATATATTTGCATATTGTAAATAAAACTACTTTTACGGATTATATCGCGTTTGTATTTGATTTATGATTGCCCGACGTATCGAACACTTTGCAGCATTCATGGTCACGGGCGGACTAAGGTGTCTCACGTCCAAAAAGTAATCGTTATTACAGACATTTATAATTATCCACCCGATACAGAATATTAGTTATAAATTTATTAAATTGTGACCCACATTTTAGTACAAATTTATTGCCAGTGTAAGAAGAAAATGATTCTATATGAAAAAATTATATTGTTTATGGTTAGTAATTACTAATTATTAAATTTGTAGCAATTATTGTTACAATTTGTTGATTTAAAACTAACAAAACTAATATACTACCACCGGATCGGAACGCGGCCACACTGAGAAAGATCCGGCAAGAAAACTCAGGGGACATGATGCTAAATTAATATTGATTTTTAATTTTAGATGCGCCTTACTTTGTCTTATTAAAGGATTTTTGATTTATAAAATTATCTTTAACTATTATTGTTGTTATTTACAATGTGTAATGCTCGCGTAAACATCAGATATCATATTTGCATAGTTCATATTTCATAGGTCATATACGTACCAACATTAGGCGCGAGTCATCTTTATAAGTAACGGGCCATTGTCCTACTAAATTAAATGGTTAGGTCTATAATTTCTTCCACCTTATTCTTCTTTTGCAGAGTCCGTTGGTTATCTCATATTATAAACCAGACCAGCTTTACCACCAGAAACATCATATGGCAGATCATATGGCAACACCATTTCTACATCTAGAATTTTAAGACAAGGATTTTTGCAATAAATATATTTACATCATAGCAACTTAGCGCAAGAAGCCCCTTTTTATTTATAGCTATGTTATCAAGGAAAGATACAGGCCATTTGCAAATATATTTCGACAATATACATTCGCCGAAAAGTTAGATCATTCGAGCAGAATTTACTCGACGAAACTTTCATATAAAGATAGCTTTGTTTTACTTACATAATAATCTGATAAGTGTAATTCTAAATGTCAAGAATGTGCGCAAGATTAAGATAAATGCTAAGCCGAAGGCTCTTGTAAAGAATTTTTTATTCTTAACCTCTTACCCTTCACGAAAATGATGCAACCATCATCGAGGTTCATGTCAACATAACTTTTTGTAACTTTGCCACGATACCGTTTACAAGAAGTTATGTAAACATTTGACTTTTTGTGTACCGCTTGTCTTTATGAAACTTGATGTTTTCTTTTTGTTGTTTGTGGTACTTCTGTTTTTAATATTTATGAATGTAATTCTTTACATCATCATTATATCACATGGAAGAAGAATCCTTCCCCTATCACATCAAGAGAATGAGCAGAAAACATGCTGCAGTGTTATAACTGGCCTGCTTGACGTCTAACTACCTTCTCTGGCTATGTAATAATTGACTGCATGGATGGTGATCTAAATAGCGATGTAATATGGAATATCTATCGAGTGTTGTGAGTACAATCTCTCTTACTATATCGATAATTCCTCTTCTGTTCGTATACTTGTAATTGAACCCCCTCTAAACGGCTGAATCGATTTTGATGATTTTTTTTGTGGCTGTGTCGATGGATATGAGAGTAGTTTAGATTTATAATTGGAACCGGTAGGTGGCGCTGCGATTGATTTCAAGGATAATTAATATATATAACTAATAACAATAATATATAATATATAATAATATAGATAACTAATTTCATAACTAATTTCTGAAGCAGGTAGATATAAATCTCTAAAATAACGATGACTTATTGGATGTGAGACATGTTAGTCCGCGGGTGACCATGAACTCTGTAAAGTGTTTGAAACATCGGGCAATCGAAAACCAAATACAACCACGATTAAATCCGTAAAGACGATTTTATCTATACCAATAAATAAAATTGGAGTGTCTGTTTGTAATGTCAAAATAATAGGCTTTTTTCATGCTCCCACGGTTATTTGCACTATACATATGCCGAAAATACACTTTATATTTTTTTGTCTGTCTGTCTGTCTGTTTGTTCCGGGTAACCTTCAAAATGGCTGGACCGATTTCAAATATTCTCTCACCAATGGAAAGCTATAATATCAGGGAGTAACATAGGCTATGTTTTATCCCGGTATTCCCACCGGAACGGGCATTACGCAGGAAAGACGACTGAAACCGAAGCGAAGCGAGGGCGGGTTGCTAGTTTATAATATACTAGCTGACCCGGTGAACTTCGCACCGCCTTTTTCATAATTTTTTTTTTTATTTCAAACGGTGGCAAATGAGCAAACAGTACACCTGATGGTAAGTGTTGCTGCCGCTCATGGACCTTTACAAGGCTGTTGCCTACCGCGAAGAAAGCGAAGGGAGTGTGAATGCGTGCATTGAGGCTCGGTGATACCAAGGGCACCACCAAAACTCTCCACACATAATCACCCTCAGAAAGTTGGGCTTCCGGCTCTCTCGCTCACCGAACGAAGCGCAGTAACAAATTGCTACTACTCAGACGTCGATTTTCTGCGAGAGCATGGTACTGCCCCGGACGGACCGGCCCGCGGCTGTAGACAGATAACTGTCGACAGTGTGGTCCTACCACTCCTAAAATTGTTTTGTTTTAGTATTTATCAGTTTGGTTTTAGTATTATCCGTGCGGTGACGGAGTAAGAATACAATTCACCACCCGTGTGTGTCGTAAAAGACGACTAAGGGATATACCGCCTTTTCTTATCGATTCCAAAACCTTTTTAATCTAAATCTAAATGTAATTATGCTAAAAATGTCGAACCGACGGGACGAACGTCAAATATTTGATAGGTAAGAACGGTTTGTATGGGCAAATAAAATCTTTCTCAGTGTGGCCGTGTTCCGATCCGGTGGTAGTATACTAGATTATTAGTTAGTTTTTTTTTTTAATTCAATTACTATTAATTTTAATGTTTAATAATTACTAACCATAAACAATATATTTTTTTATATAGAATCATTTTCTTCTTACACTGGCAATAAATTTCGTATCAAAATGTGGGTCAATATTTAATAACTAATTTCTGTATCGGGTAGGTAATTATAGATTTTCTGCAGTAACGATGACTTGTTCGACGTGAGACATCTTAGTCCACCCGTGACCATGAACGCTGTAAAGTGTTCGAAACGTCGGGTAATCAAAAATCAAATACAAATGTATAATACTCGCGTAAACATCAGAAATCATTATAAAATAAAATTATATTAATAGTATTTTACTCGCAATTTTCCATATTTTCTCACTGTATAAAGCTTCCCTGGACTTCCACAAATAATTCAAGACCAAAATTAGACAAATCCGTCCAGCCGTTCTCGAGATTTAGCGAGACTAATGAACAGCAATTCATTTATATATATACTAGCAACCCACCCTCGCTTCGCTTCGGTTTCAGTCGCCTTACCCACGGCGTAGTTCCCGTTCCCGTGGGAATACCGCGATAAAATATAGCCTATGTTACTTCCTGATATTATAGCTTTCTATTGGTGAAATAATTTTTGAAATCGGTTCGGTGGTTTAAGCGTGAAAGCGTAACAAACAAACAAACATCCTTACTTTCGCATTTATAATATTAGTAAGGATAGATATACTAATTAGTCTCATCATCACAGCTCATATACATCCCACTATTGGACTTGAGCCTCCTTCACAATGAAAGAGAAATTGACCTACTACACGCTGGTTAGGAGGGTCGGTATAGGGTTTTATTTCGAGTTTTCCTTCTCTTGCGAAGTTGTTATATGCATACTATATCTCTTACTAGGCTTTTACGACACCCACGGGTAAGATAGGGGGTGGTGAATTGTATTCTTACTTCGTCACCATATGAAACTAGTTAATCTGCTGCTAGAAAATTACAATATTGTCTACATTATTACAGTTATAACAAAAGGCCACCTCAATAACTCAAACTGATATTCAAGCGTTATACCAATACAAATAACTAAAACTGATGCGTCAGCATTGCTACCACAATCTATGGGGTTTTGTTTGTGTTTCGTAAGCGTTATTTAACGTTTGTTAATGGTTATTTCGATTTTGTTGTTCATACCTGCGACCATTAGCGGTAATAAATAACCACTTACGATATAGAATCGGTCTTTTGAAGGCTACACGATTTTGATTTAAATTAGAACAGGTTCGTTTGATATACATGGAGGTACACCTCCATACCAACAAATTTACCTGCGCCTGATGCCACCCTAGCCGAGGCCGCGGGTGACCGGACCGGAGACTTTAGTCCGGCACCCGCGGAGAGGTTGACCGCGTGACGGCGACCGACGTCCCGGGACAGGGACGTCGAGAGGTAAGGGTACCCGATAAGGTATTCCGTCGGGCCGACCACTGACGACAAGTCACTCTGCTCCGGTGGTCAGCCCAACAACGAGGTGACGTGGGTACGGGTGGGTTGTGGGCCCGCGCGCCGTCCTTTCATCGCCCCGGACGGAATGGACCGCGAGTGCGCTTACCATAGCCCACACATAAAAAAAAAATACCAACCCGTCTGAGCAGTGTAGTACAGTAGGTTAGTGGAGTGGAACATATGTTGGCTGCGATGACGACGATGATGATTGTCTCTTTGAGTACCTAAGGACTGGTATAAGCCGGATACTCATTACAGTTTAGTTTTGAAGAATATCCATAACTTCAAATAGGTATAATATAATTATATTTTGATAAAAACCTCAGTCTTTATGAGATTTTTTTACGCTTGACGACCATCTTAATCAAGACAGTTAGTTACTATATACACTAATTTTTTTTTTGGTTCTGTTTGTCCATACGGACAGGCAAAGGCATCAAAACCCATACAGCCAAGTCTGATACAATTTTTCGTTACATATTATTTACTTCTTCATATTGTATAACTTATTTATAGTCATTGTCCGTCAGTAAGTCAAGTCGTTATCATTAATTACGCGCTGAAAACCTAATGAGATGATTTCTCTGGGAATGCCGGTTGAATATGAAAATACACATAAACCACTCTTATATCACATTCACCACACTTCAGCACCTTAATTATATTATATTACATAAAATATCAGCAAAATTATTCAATATAACACTATAAAACACTAAAAAAATGAATATAATACAAGAGCTTAACATGCCATCTTCAAATTCGCGCCGAAACTCCCTATATAAACTAAGTCAAATTTTATGTTACATAGCACTGATTTATTGTTTTTTATTGTTTGCTTAAAGCCTATATTTCATAGTAGAGTTTAATCTGCCTATTTACTTTGTTTTTTTTCTCCTCCATAACTCCGGATTTGCCGACAGAAAACTCATTAATGAGGGAAACAGGCTTGTGTACATTAATTGTTATCATAAAACCTTTTTATATTTATCTGTGTACAGTAAAGAACAAACAACAATTTTAAACAATAAAAAGAACTGTGTACGATTTACTAAATTAAATTAAATTTTTTATTTATGATAGAATTAAATTATATTAAATTTTGAAAGGTCCTTTAAGAACAAAATGAATACAACCAATATGTACAATCGGAGATTAAATTCTCAGAAGGTTTGGCGCTAAATAGGGGGTAGTATGTTTTACTTTTCCGCTGAGCGGCGCACGGACGACAAGGAACTCGGTACCGGTGGTCAACCCAATGGTAGGGATGTGACTTGGAGGGAAAATAATCGATTTTTTGTTCTTTAAAATAAATCGATTTTAAAATAATCAATAAATTAAAAATAAATAATCGATTATAAAATAATCGATTAATAATCGATTTTTAATATTTTGATAATCGATTGTAAAAATCGATTATTAATCAATTAATTTTTTGTAATAATGGATTATTATAAAAATCGATTATTTTTTCACATCCCTACCCAATGGCGAAGGGGAAGGAATACGGTGGGTAATGACTGCGCGCTGCCCTTTCGTCACCCCCGCCGAATTGGACGACGTATGCGCTGACCATAGCCTACCCGAAAAAAAAAGTATGTTTTACTCTTATTCCTTTTATAACGAGAGAAAATCGGACTTGCTTTTTTTCAATGAATATCCCATACTAAAAAATAAATCCATACACTGTGGAGAACTTTAAATTTAAAGTCATGTTATACTAAGATTCAGCAGAATAATTACTTGTGGATTAAACAAAGAAAGCCGATCATGGGAGGTTGCTATGTAGCAATCTCCTGTGATTAAGTATAGATGTAAATCTATGCGTTATTACTCGCTGTTATCTATATATGTTATATATGTTTGTTATATATATATATATATATATATAGGATGGCGATTGTAGATACTTATTATCTAAACGTGCGCTTCTACTAGTCCACTGGTGGGCCCTTAGACGATTTTTAAATGGTGAGGGCTACGCAATATTTTACTTGTAACCTTCCATTCTAAAGAGAAAAATTATTAGAATTTTTGTCTTGCCATTCACACAAAATCATAAAAATCATTAAATAAGTAAAACTATTTTACAGATTTTATCACGTATGTATTTGATTTTTACTTGCCCGACGTTTCAAACACTTCACAGCGTGGTCACGGGTAATCAAAGCCAAATGCAAATGCGATAAAATCTGTAAATAATAGTAATTAATTTGTTTTAAAAACAATGTTTCATTTAAATGCTCTAAAACGAAGAAAAAAGACTATTTAAACGAGTCTAAACTCGACGGTTTTATCTTGTTTAGTTTAGGAGTTATATATATATATATTATATATATAGCCACCTTCCGACGCCATCTTGAGACCAGTTTCATAGTACCATATTATTGCATTGTCACCGAAGTTACGTATTAATTAATTTCAACCTAATTTAACGACAGGAAGTGGTACTAATTTAACTCGCAAGATTTGCCCCATAATAACAGGGCAAGTTAAATAATATAAATAAATAAAAGCTTTTAAACTAGTTTTATTTACAATGAGTAATATTTGCGTAAACATCAAAAATCATCTTTAAATAATGTTATAAAGGATCATTGTACGTCCACTTAAATCGTTTTAACATTGCATCAGATTTTAAGTCTTAGGTGTATTTACGTATAACAATGATACGAAATTACATATTATGACTTCTGAAGGATATATTTTTTAACTTAATGATTTGAGAACCAACGTGCATACTTGTTTGACTGCTTTATAATAATCATGCATTACTATCATACAATGAGGTGACCATGGTTCGTACTTTTATTGTGTTTGAAATAATTGTAGATCATTTTGTGACTGAAAACTTGCAGTTAAGTAGTATTTATAAAATTCACAAGATGACTATGGGATATAATATGCACATATCATATGTGCAAGAAAAAGAAAACTCGAAATAAAACCCTATGAGAACACCTCGGCTCAGCGTGGCATAGTAAGTCAGTTTGCCTCCAATTGTGGAGGATGGCCGAGCCCAATAGTGGAACTTATGTGGACTGAGATAATGATGATGACGATGATTTTATATAGGTACACTTACTTCCCTGAGTTTTTTCATTCACATATATTTCAAATCTGTACTAAAAATTAGTATGTCATCAATTCAGTTTAAAATCATAAAAAATGTACAGATATTCACATGATAACCGAGAAAAATAAACGAATATTAACAGATTATCCAAAAGCTCAGAAATAAAAACAATTTGCCGTTCCCAAAAGAAAGCTTATCGATTACCGACCATATTAAAATTAGTTAAGACATTTATTTGAGTTAAAAATTCGTTAAGTGATTTATTTCCTCTGATACATTATTAATGTGTACGCCTTGATGACTCTCAATTTTCGAGATCAAAGAATCGAGGCCGAATACCCAGGGCCTTTTACGATCAGCTTCCAAATTTCTAATTAATTCATTAGGTCGTTGGAGTTATATAAACATTATTGCTTGTGTTGTTTCGACATGAACCGGTCGGACTGAGTGAAAATCCATTACTGACTAAAGTCGATTTTGACCATTTCGTCCACATGTATTATAACGAATCTCAATGATTAGAAAGGTCATAGGGTTAATTGCATTCACTAATTGGTTATTGATGGTGTAAGTTTGGCATGTTTTAAATAATGTCTCCCGGCTAAGATATTCCAAGTTACTTATAATTTTACGATACAAGTTCAGTAATAAACAAAGCCCATAAAAAAGTTCGTTATCATTATAATTTTCATATTTGTGTGTGTTGTTTTCTTTGATTTAAAGTCTTATGGAGTTATTTATTTACCCACTAGTAAGTGTTGCTGCCGCTCATGGACCTTTGCAAGGCCACTGCCTACCGCGAAGAAAGTGAAGCGAGTGTGAATGCGTGCAATGAGGTTCATGATACTAAAGGCATCACCAAAACCCACCACACGCAAACACCCTGAGAAAGTACTTCCGGCTCTCTCGCTCATCGAACGAAGCGCAGTAACAAATTACTACTACTTATTATTTTATTAATTATAGTAAAATTTATAAAAAACATGTTATTAAGGTTATTGGATGCATCGCTGATGTCAAGCACCACCCCTGTTCTCAGTCTGCAGCCTATAAACACAAACAGAATCACCTTATACTCCACAAACCACCAACTCTTTATGCAAGAGTTGGTGGTTTGTGCACCGATATTTATTTATTTATTTATCTGTTATCAATATACTATTAATTATATTATATATATTATTATTGATATTGATTAATTAATACATTATTCTAGTGTTTTTATTAATATTTTTTATGTCAAACGAGCTGGTAATCCACCAGATGTTAAGTGGTAACTCATAGATCTTTGCAATACCACGGTAATAAACAGGTCGCTACATACCTTAGAGTTTCTATAGTTTGGAAAATCTGAAACGCAGTAGTGTAGATGGCTAGGTACGACCTCCTGTTATAAATCAAATTAAAACACTAAGCACACTATTATACACCAATTAGAAGAATACTCTTACAGCATAGATTAGGCCAACAATAATACTTGGGATTCAAAATCTATAATTTATTTTAATGTTTGGTCCGTTTTAGAGAAATATTTTCATATACATTTAGTCTCTACGCTAAATTGTTCTCAATATTGCCATGTTAAATGCCATATTACGTTTTATATGTTGAAATATATTTTGTGAAGCGGGTATGTGGTGGCATCTATCTAATAAGCCCAGTCCCCAGCCGTCTGCGACAATACGTGCCATTATAATACTATCTGGTTAAAGGTTACATACCCAAAGAAAATTATAGTGAAGTAGATGCATGATAGTATCACTTAGCTAAAAGCCTATGTAGCTAATGATAATTTTTTTGATGATCACTTACGTCTACAAAGTCCGCAATATCATCAAAGTAATATAATATTCTGATCGATTCGTTCGTGTGGTAATGGAGTAAGAATATAATTAACTACTCTCTTTCTTGCCCGTGGCTATCGTAAAAGACGACTAAAGGATTATAATATGTATACGACATCTATGCAAGAGAAGGAAAACTTTAAACAAAACCATATATCAATCAGTCTAACCATTGTGAAGGAGGCTCGAGCCCAGCAGTGGGACATATATGAGCTGTGATGATGATGAACGACTTTAGTCAGACTAGACCGATTAAGATTTTAGTCAGAGCTGAATGTTTTAGTTTCGACGCTAATTACAAATTACTGATTATGTTTAGACCCTAGAAGCGACAAGTCGTCATTTTATTTAATTTTGTGTTTATTACTTAAGTATATCTGTTACTGGATTGGAACGCGGCCTCCATTTAAGATGAGACGAGTATCTCAGTTTGTCTTTTTAATTAAATTGTTTCTCTTCTTCTATGGAACTAAATAAACATTGTTGTGCTTTATATAATTGAAAGGTTTGCATAGTTGTTAAATTATATATACCGACTAATTCTATATTTCCTATCGTGGATGATAGATGGAATTCTATGTAACATATAATGTAGTATTCAAGTAAACTTCATCATCAGCTTATAGACGTCCTATTGTTGGGTTTGAGCCTCCTCCACAATAGGAAAGAAATTGACCTTTCTATACCATGCTGGTTAGACAGGTTGGTATAGGGTTTCATTTCGAGTTTTCGTTCTCTTGCACAGATGTTATGTGCATTTTATATCCCCTAGTCGTCTTTTACAACATCAACAGGCAAGATAGAGAGTAGTGAATTGTATTTTTACTCCGTCACTATACGGAAAAATTCACATTTATAAAGATAGGGCAAATTCCCTCCTATTGTGGAGGAGGCCCGAGCTCAACAGTGGGACGTATGTGGGCTGCGATGATGATGATGATTATGTATCACATTAAGTAGCATAATGCAAAAAATAATAAAGGGAAATTCTATAGACGTACTAGCTGATCCAACGGACGTTGTTAAGTTCAAATCTAAAAAAACAGTATAAGGAATTCTCCTTGAAATTGATCGCAGCGCCACCTGCCGGTTCCAATTATTAATATAAACCAATCTCATCCATCGGAACAGCCACAAAAAAACCATCAAAATCGGTCCAGCCATTTAGCAGGCGTTTAATTACAAACACACACGAATTTATATATATGTTACCGGAAATGTATGTAATCCGTCATTGTATACAATCCCTAGGAAATGTATGTAATTCCTAAAATCGCACGGAAATGTGTAAAATAAATTATATTAGACACATTTCCTAGGAAATCTATACATTTCCTAAATAGCAATCATTTGAGATATCAATGGGTACGCGGCGATAGCGGGGCGAGGGGAGGGTATTGCTTCGTCTGATCAGGGATAGGTTAGGTTAGGTTAGCTTTAATTAGTAAGATAATATGAAGATTATTATATTTTATGATATGATTGTTATCTGAACGTTGTTGCCTCAACGAGTGCTTTAATAACAATTATTATTCTCATTTTAACAACGTGTTTTATTATAGAAAGCATTATTTTTATACATTTCCTAACACGACATTGGAATTATATACAATTCCTAGGAATTGTACACATTTCCTAGGAAATTTATGTATTAAATAGTTTTTGAAATAATATTTTATACATTTCCTAAATAGCTTCGTCATTGTATAAATTTCCTAGGATTTATACAATTCCTAGATTTCATACATTTCCGGTAACATATATAAAGATTACATCTGTAGAATGACCTGGTTAAAATTTTTAGTCTATATAAATTATCGTAATATTTGTCACAGAAAAGTAGCATTGAAATGTTATCTTGACGAATAGAGTGGTATCATGTAGCAATTAATTATATTTTGTTCACCATTTATCATTTAGACTTTGCCATATAGTGGCTGTAGACCTCCCCAATAGATCGCCACAGGTCGTTGTCTTGTACCGCCCGAATCAACGACTCCTAACGACCTTGATCGGATTGTCGATCCACTTTGGAGACACTTACGCGTTATTAAACATTAACTATTCAATATCTTGATTAAATATTTAACATAGTAGCGTCTATTAAAATTTAATATAGGGATTTGGAAAGGGTTTGTCTGGAAAGTTGTCAGTAGTTATGAAAATTGTTGAATTTCTAGCTGCTTTTTTTCTTTTTTTTTTCTGGGTGGGCTATGGTAAGCGCACGCAAGGTCTATTCCGTCCGGGGCAATGAAAGGACGACGCGCGGGACCATAACCCACCCGTACCCACGTCACCTCGTTGTTGCGCCGACCACCGGAGCAGAGTGACTTGTCGTCAGTGGTCGGCCCGACGGAATACCCTTTCGGGTACCCTCCTCTCGACGTCTTGGGACGTCGGTCGCCATCCCGCGGTCAGCCTCTCTGCGGGTGGCGGACTAAATTCCCCGGTCCGATCACCCGCGGCCTCAACTAGGGTCACCCGCGGCCTCAGCTAGGAGAATTTCTAGCTGTTAGGTACAGTTTTTGAATTTCAATTTTGACACCTCGTCTTTGTCCCTTCTGCTGCTATATTAGAAAAAGCGTTTACCAATTTCTAAAAATCTCGATGCATTTTCAGGAGAAACTACGAGTATCAAACTACTATAGTTATACTGTATAACAATTTTTCTAGAAGCTGTTATAAATAATCGTTGCATTATCATTCATCATTTCAGTCTTTTGTCTTCCACCGTCAGACATTGACTTCTTTTCACGAATAATAGGATAGTGTCGTAATTTACATGCTTATCAAGCTGGTTGGCGATCACAGTGAGATGTTGTGTTTTCCCGGGAGAGTGCTGCTGCTCACTATAAGGTGACTCTTAGTGAGATCCTTAGACCATTTTTACGACTTCCAGATTAAACAAGCAGAACACATTTCTGTGATACGTACGGAGGTCTAGAAGCTCTTAAAGAAGAGTACAATTAGAATTATTTATCCATCAATGGATGTCATGGAAGATGAACAACGTATGTTACCTTACTTAGAAATATTCATATTCGATCAATATTATAATTTAAAATGGTTTTAAATAGTAACTTGACCCGGTGATAATATAATATTTTGATATAATTTGAAATGGATACTTCTTCTTTCTGACCTTATTGCTGTTGTCTTGACATCCGCCCCCTTTATCATGCGCCTTCAGATTTATCTGGCTCGTAATTATTTAAATAGAACTTAATATTGCAAAAGATTTGGCAATTTAGATTTGGCGACTACACTGAGGGCGTAATGGTTAAGATAACGACCTACTGTGTCAGTGTCGCGGGTTTGAATCCCACGCAGAACCAACGCAGATCCACAAATTTTTGTCTGAGTCTGGATGTAATTTTTGACCGTTAATTATATGTTTGCAAAGTCCTCCGCAATACAAGGATTATTGCCTTAGTGCAGAGCGACTAACGAAGAAGAGCGACGAAGAGCGACTTACGAGCGTGTAAGAAAAAAAAAAAGACTAGAAATCGTTTTATGACCTGCCGCCTGTCTGATTTTAACACTCCTTAGGAATGTAATTGCAGAACAGACCATGACCAACCAGAAACGACGTTGGCTCAGCTTTTAGTCGTCATTTACAACACTTACGGGTATTTCAATCATCATCATCTCGGCTCATATACGTCCCACTGAGCACGAGCCTTCTCCACAATAGGAGAGATATTGACATCCTTACTAATATTATAAATGCGAAAGTAACTTTGTTTGTTTGTTTGTTACGCTTTCACGCTTAAACCACCGAACCGGTTTCAAAAATTCTTTCACCAATAGAAACCTATAATATCAGGGAGTAACATAGGCTATATTTTATCACGGTATTCCCACGGGAACAGGAACTATGCGGGTAAGGCGCGTGAAACCGAAGCGAAGCGAGGGCGGGTTGCTAGTATTATATAACCTTTTCTTGCATAGACATTATATGCATATTATATCCCTCAGTCGTCTTTTAAGACATCCGCGGGCAAGATACGGAATGGTGAATTGTATTCTTACTCTGTTACCATATGGCCAATGTAAATGTTGCTAGTATTCATACCTGCTATTAAACAACAACTATTGAACAGTATTATGTATTCTTATTATAAGTATTGAAACATGAGTAAGTTGATGATTTTATTAACATTTTTATGATCTCTGCCCTCGATAAACCAGTTAAACCACTACGCATACATCGCATTCATTAACACTGGTATTTCCATAAACTGTAGTTTTTTTTATTTTTTATATTGCTTAACACGTCGAAGTCATCAATGTCAAATTTAATAATAATGTATTTAAAATTATTCAATGGTAGCCCTGACTTTATCAGTTTAATCATTATTATGAACTCATCTTCCAAGATGACTAAACATTTTGGTAAAGCAGAACTTTTATCCGACGGGTAAGCTTTTATCTGATGACTAGCGACTTTTCCGAGTAAGGGTCGAATAAGAATATAATGTGTCACCAAATTTACTATATATTATTTTGCCGAGGGTGTCGTATAATCTTAGATAATACAAGGAGACTAAGCAGAACTCGCTTGACAACTCAAACTCTGAATGGGATAGCCAATGATCAGTAGTGGATTTTGATGTACTGATTTTTCCGTATGGTGACGGAATAAGAATATAAATCACCACCTCTCTCTTTCCCGTGGGTGTAGTAAAAGATAACATGTGATATGCAGATAACATCTATACAATAGACGAAAAATTCAACATAAAACCCTATGCCAACAGCGCTGTATAGTAAATTAATTGCCTTACCATTAGAAGGAGACTTGAGCACAACGGTGGGACTGAGATACTGATAAGTATGTAGCTTAGAATAATAACGTATAGAAGGATAGTGTCGGTACTTCGAACGTTCGAATCATGAATCTAAAAATACTACATGCGCGCAGACGATTACACACATACACGCGCACACCACTATACAAATTATGAAATCAAATTTTGTTTTTATTAACATAAATCGTCAAAATACTTTTAAAAGTAATGTTAAAAACCTTTTTAAGTTTTTCAAATGTGTTATGACACCATTTGAATGCACAAACCGTCATAATTACCTATTTATTTTTTAAGAGTTGCATACTTACATGCAGTATAGTGACCTTGTACATTACGGAACAGTTCCGGCGTAAGCTCCATTAGGCTCCAATTGAAATGCTTCACTTTTTGTGTGCGAACTTACCTTCTATACGTTATTATTCTAAGGTATGTTGATATATAAATGGACGAGATTTATTAATACTGAAATAATCATCATTTAATAGCTGCTATGCATTTTTAATTACTTTTTACCACATTGAAAATAAGATAAGTAAATTTTTAAAGAATACTGATGTTTACGGTATTACACATTTGACCATCCATCGACCTGTAGACGTCCACTGTTGGATATAGGCTTCTCCACGAGTTTAAAAGATGCCCCAGTGTTAAAGGAATGAACGCTTGACGTGGTATGGACATTAGACATAAGACGTGATAAAGAAATGTCGCGAGGAAAGTTGAAGGTTTTAGCATTCAGGGAAGTAGCAAGATAAGATTGGGGAAGGACTGCGTAAAATATGACATGGGTAGACAGTGATCATAGAGGTGATACTTCAAGTAATGGGGATATGAGCAGGATAGATAGCAAAGATTTATGAAAGAAAATTAATAAGTACAAAAAACGCTTTTTAATAAAACTATTTTATGCTGCTTATATTTGGTTTTTACGTTAACCACGTTTCGAGCACAGCTTAGCGTTCATGCTCACGCTACGGCAGTCCTCTCATGCTTCTCATGTCTATGAACGTGATATTGCGGGTGACGTGACCGGGGATTAGTCCGTCACCCGCCGAGAGGCCGACCGCGTGAGGAAAGACCGACGTCCACCCTGATGGGGGGACGTCGGTCGATGGGAGGGTACCCCAATAGGGGGTATTCCGTCGGGCCGACCACTGATGTCAAGTAACCCTGCTCCGGTAGTCAGCCCAACGACGAAGGCGACGTGGTTTTCGGGTGGGTTGCAGGAGTTGCGTGCTTAAGCCCCTCTGTCGCCCCGGACGGAATGGTGCGGAGGCGCGCCGACCGCAGCCCACCCACAAAAAAAAATGAACGTGATATTATAATGTCATGATTAAAATCCATTGAAATAGTTTAAAAACCGACGTCTGAGTAGTAGTAATTTATTTCTGCACTTTGTTCGATGAGTGAGTGAACCGGAAGCCAAACTTTTTGAGGGTGTTTGCGTGTGTTGGGTTTTGCGTGCCTTTTTTTATTGCCGATTGTGGTAAATGAGCAGGCAGCACACCTGATGGTAAGTGATACTGCCGCACATGGACCTTTG
This sequence comes from Lymantria dispar, assembly GCA_032191425.1. NCBI lineage: Eukaryota > Metazoa > Arthropoda > Insecta > Lepidoptera > Erebidae > Lymantria > Lymantria dispar. Next base: position 18,356,459 of record CM063459.1, read on the forward strand.
CAATACTAGGGGCACAGCTAGGTCGTTGCCTACCGTGAAGAAAATGTTCTTCTTAAACCTCGTTTAACATGTCCTTCTTCATGTCATAGCGCTCGGGAAACACAGCAGCAGGGCCTTTAGCATCACCGAACCTGGCACGCAATCACACTCCTTTTACTGTCTTTACTATAGGCAGAAGCCTAGCAAAGGCCCATGAATGGCGGTATCACTTACCAACAGACGTGTTGTTTGCTCGTTTGTCATCAACAACAGTAAAAATAAAATATATTATACATACTCTAGTAAGCATCAGAAATAATTATAACACTTTCCAAAAATATTCACTAAATAGATGCTATTAATTTCATTGTACCTAATCAGTATATACAGACCTTTGTAACTAACTTTAGCGCATAATTTAATATTGTTTAAATATGAACTACAAACCACGTCACCTCAGAACTTGAATAATAAACAGATACTATCAAGTTTATAATACTAACATTAAACTTGAAGTTCCCAACAGACGTATCGTTACATTTCAGGGTTGGAGAGCAATTTCAAGTATTCACACGAAGACTATTAAGGACAAATAAGCGACGGAAATTGTGTGGCACACTTGGAACCAATTTGAGTGTTTGGTCGCATAGTACCTAGCCTATTCATTCGCAAATATTCTGAGGTCATTCCTTTTCAATGAATATTTTATATACATTTAAACAGAGTTTATTTTTTATCGGTTTCAGTTTTCATTTTATTGTTCGCCTTCCATTTGTATAATATGACGCATTACGAATACAATAGTATTGCCGACACGCATCCTATTAGAAACTACAAGTTTCTATTCCATTCTAATAGTCCTTAAAAATTACATTGATATAATAAACTTTGTATATTTCATTCATTAGTTATGGTCTCGAATCTATATTATTGTTCATTCTCTTCTGTTATTAACAACTAAGTTAAAGAGCAACAAGCTGTCATCCACAATAACGTTTACTATGTGCAGCGTTTAAGAGTGCGTCCCGATGTGCGCCTCGGGGAATAGCTACCTGAAAGGGTAAACCTCCAGGGGCGGGTGGCGCAGGCGCGACTACCTGCGTGCCATGCCGCCCTAGCAGAGGCCGCGGGTGACGTGACCGGGGATTAGTCCGTCACCCGCCGAGAGGCCGACCGCGTGAGGAAAGACCAACGTCCTCCCCGAGTGGGGGATGTCGGTCGATGGGAGGGTACCCCAAGTAGGGGGTATTCCGTCGGGCCGACCACTGATGACATACTTGTCATAAAAAAAAGGCTAAACCTCCAACCAACTCACTGCATCTATTACGTGCGTTGTTATGTATGTTATGTATATTGCATTGAAATGATATTGTAGCCTTTATCGCCCCGGACAGAGCCAGGCGGTGGGTGCGCTGACCATAGCCCACCCCCCCAAAAAAAAAAAGTGAGCCGTCGCTCAGGACGCCTGGCAGATGTGAAACATCGAAATTATTTTCTACTTAAATATGCATAAAAGAATAGATTACGACAGGAACTAATATGCCATAAAGTATTGAATATAATAATACAATTTCTATTATTATTACACAGCAATAATATTAATTCACCGTTCAGTCGCTTACGAACAGCATAGCGTTGCTCCGTCTCGCTCACACACTTCTACGTAGTTCAAAGGGATCGGCTAAGAAAGTGTGATCTAGCAAACAGAAATAGCGACATCTATCGAGCTAAGGCTAAATCTCAGCTATAAAATGTAATTTATAAAGAAATCTCTAATCCTGTAATGATAATGAGACAAGCTATTTAAATTATTTTATCGTCATTGGTCCTTGTTAAATCTACAAATTTTAAATGAAAGCTGACTGTGTAAAGTGGGCCAAAATCGCATAAGCGATTGTCCAGTTTTCGTACGTGAAAGTACTGTAGGTAGGTATGGTATACTTATGTTAGGTAGTTAGAGAATTATTACATTATTTTATAGAACAAGTATATATGCATAAAAGAACAGATTACGACAAAAACTGAATAAAATAGCATAAAGTATTAATAAAAATAATATTACGATTTTTTGCCAAGAAAATGATGATTTTTATTCAATAAACATTTATTTTAATTAGTATATATTATAGGTAACAATTTACTTTGAGCGCACTAGATGGCGTTGTACAAAGTTTTAAATCGCACTATGGTTTCGTTACAAAAATGTAGATATGTGTATCCGGATTTTTATTTAATAGTTGTTACGGGTTGAGAGCCCTCAGCGCTCACCCACCAGTCCGGGTAAAGTTGTCACAGCCATCTAAGGCTAACAACTAAGTCACATAAAAAAAAAAAATTAATAGTTAAATAAGAGGGAGCCGCGAAGCGTGGCGTTAAACGCCACACGACGATCGGGTTCACCCTCGCCTATAGATGTTTCACATCAAAAAACAATTAAAATACTATACCACGCTGGTCAGACATGTTAGTATAGGGTTTTGATTCGTTGTTCCTTCTCATTGATAGATGCTATGTGCATATTTAAGCCGGTGGTGAATTGTATTCTTACTCCGTCACCACACCGAATCACTTCGTGTGACCTTATGAAAAATGAACCATTTCGTCAGTATGACATAATATATAAATATTATTTCACAAGAGTGGTAGCGTTTCCTACCCTGTATTGTTTAGGATTTTTATTTTATTTGCTTGACATTTCAGCTACGTGACAAGTGATAAATTACTTGATATGTTGTTTGAACATCGCTCGCAAATGTTATATTAAATAAGAATATATAAGCTATTTGTTTCCGTTGCCCGAAGTTGAAGTAGGTTGTATATTACATGTGGACTATCATTACAAATTAATCGTGCTATGATGAAGTATTCCGTGTGGTGACAGAGTAGGAATAAGGCAGAGTTGGCACAAGTCGATGTAAAGTTCTTAGTCGGTTTTTAAGACACCCACGTGTAATAAAAGGATCGGTAGTATTCGTTGGAGCTACCACAAAGCAATATGGATTTGAGTGTTTGTACTAAAATATCAGTGGTTACAACGTCGAATATTTTTTTTAATGTAAGAATCATATATCATCATCATCACAGCTCATATATCTGCCACTGTTAGACCTCCTCCACAATGGGAGGGAAATTGACCTACTATAGGTACCACGCTGGTCAGACGTGTTGGTATAGGGTTCTATTTCGAGTTTCTCTTCTCTTGCATAGATGTGGTATATAATATGCATAATGCATATAGCATATTATGTCCCTTAATCGTCATTTACGACGCCTACTGACAAGAAAGAGGGTGGTGATTTCTTACTCCGTTACCATACGGGCAGAAGAGTCATATAACGTAGTATTTATTGTTGTTTATATCAATAAATATAACTACATCGTAATAATGTTTCTAATATCCTGTTCAATCAACATTTGAAAATGTATTTTACTTTGAAATAGCATAGATTACTAGTTAATAGATAATTATACCTACTATGGAATATTGTAGAATAATGTTAATAGATAATTATACCTACTAGGTATAGAATATTGTAGAATAATGATGTGGCTGAAATAAAAAAATTACCTGATTAAATGATCATTCCGTGTGGTGACAGTAAGAATACGATTCACCACGCTCTCCCTTATACAGGCAGGGGTGTCGTAAAAGACAACTAAGGGATTAACTACGCAAATAACAATGTAAGAGTGTACTATGTGAGAGAAGAAAACTTGAAATAAAACCCTACACCAACAGGTCTGACCAGCTCGGCATAACAGGTCAATTTCGTCGAATGAAGCTCGAGCCCAGCATTGAGACGTATATGAGCTGAATCATGGTGTTCATTCATCATCATGATGATGCTAAATGAACATCATCATCCTGTTTTGTTTTAATAAGTTGGAGTCGACTCAAAATGTACTAATCTTTCACAGTAAATATTGTAATTTTTTTTTTGGCAATAGTTATATGAATAGCCGCCTGCCTGACGTCAACCTCTCCTTTGAAATATCATTGTTGACACGACGGCATCAGATTTAGCTGGTACAGCTCTTAGTTATCTTTTACAATAGCCACAAACAATATAAATATTGGTTGTATTTGTAGGCTACCATACAGCAAGCTTCCGTGTGGTGACGGAGTAAGAATACAATTCATCACCCCCTAACTTACCCGTGGGTGATCGTACGAGACGACTAAGGGATATAAAACGCATATAACATCTATGCGAGAGAAGGAAAACTCGAAATAAAACCCTATACCAACACGTCTGACCAGCGTGGTATAGTAGGTCAATTACTCTTTCATTATGGAGGAGGCCCGAGCCCAACAGTGGGACGTATATAGGCTGAGATGATGATGATGATACAGCAAAACTGATTAAACGACAACGAAAAACAAACGTTTTCAAGAAAATCGCGTATAAGAAACTCTCTCTTATCTTAAAGAAGCGTCACGTATTGCCTATTTTACTAACGCGTAGTAGATGTCAAAATTTAATAATGTATATATATATATATATATATATAACATATGATATATCGAATAGGACCCTGGAATAGCGAAAATGCGTCCCTAAATCAGTTTTCCGTTAGCTATTGAAAATGTTGAAAACAGAAGCATCTATGAAACTTTTTATTCAAACGCATAAAAAATAAATCCTATTTAACGGTTATTAAATGACAAAGGACCCCACAAAAGGGAACTGCTAAAGAAATATTTTACAAATCTCGAGATATAAAAATTCTTGAAAAAGTAAAAAAAATATTAGGAAGCTTATAAATATTGTTAAGAAGATAGAGGAAAAAGCGGTTTACAATCTTTTATGCGCAAAACTGTTGGTGTAGAAGTTTACTCGTGGTTCCTTATTTGCGAATCTTTCCTTTTTTAAATTTGGACACTTGGAAACTGAAAATTATTAGAAATTCGTTCTTTAATATTGAACGTATAAGTTAAGTTAATCAAACTGTTAATTCAGTTTTCCCAAAAGCGATAAAATATTGTTTGTGAAATTGTTCATTTTGCAAGAGTATTGAGAATTTTTTATAATTACTCTTTGTGTGATGGTAGCTTAAAAATAGAATATGTCGATATCATCGTCATTCCAGCTCATATATGACCCATTGTTGGGCTCGAGCCTCCTCCACAATAGGAGGGAAATTGACCTTACTCTATGCTGTTCAGACAGGTTGGTATAGGGTTTTATTTCGAGTTTTCGTTTTCTTGCATAGATGTTATATACTTATTATATCCCTTAGTTGTCTTTTACGACATCCATGGGCAAGCTTTTACGACTCCGTTACCACACGGAATAAATGTCCTTATAATAGAAAGATGTCCTTGCTTGTCTATAGGAATTATGATAACCGGCTGAGGAATCATCAGATAAACGACCAGCAAAATTCTTTTTTAAATAAAACTACTTTACGGATTTTCATCATCATCAATTCAGCCTATTGCCGTCCACTGCTGGACGTAGGCCTCCCTCATGTTGCGCCACAATGTGCGGTCCTGTGCCGCCTGCATCCAACGACGCCCAGCAACTTTCACTAGGTCATCGGTCCACCTAGTACGTCCTACACTGCGTCGTCCGATACGTGGTCGCCACTCGAGAACCTTTCTTCCCCAGCGGTTGTCGGTTCGTCGAGCGATGTGGCCTGCCCATTGCCACTTCAGCGTGCTAATTCTTCGTGCTATGTCGGTTACACCCGTTCTTCTGCGGATTTCTGTATTCCGGATTCTATCTCGCAGAGAAATCCCGAGCATAGCCCGCTCCATAGTACGCTGAGCGACTTTGAGCCTTGATATGAGGCCTACATTTAGGGACCACGTTTCCGTGCCGTAAGTCATCACTGGTAACACACACTGGTCGTAGACCTGTGTTTTTGATCCTGATTACGGATTTTACCGCGTTTGTATATGATTTTAGATTCCGCGACGAACACTTTGCATCGTACATAGTCACGGGTGGACTAAGACGTCACACGTCAAACAAGTCATATGCGATAAAATTCGTAAAGTAGTTTTATTTATAATGTGTAATACTCGCGTAAACATCAGACATCATTATGCAAATACTCTTTTGATAAAATTTTTAACATTAATTGTGATCAATCTGCTTAATGGTAATTATACCATTCTGGTCCTTTGGGGAGGCCTATTTTTAATAGTGTAGATCTATAGACTAATACGGATGGCTTGATAGATAGGCTGAAATTTGCCAGAAAATAATCACATGTTTTTTTTTTTTTTTTTTTTTTGTGGGTGGGCTGCGGTCGGCGCGCCTCCGCACCACTCCGTCCGGGGCGACAGAGGGGCTTAAGCACGCAACTTCCGCAACCCACCCGAAAACCACCTCGCCTTCGTCGTTGGGCCGACCACCGGAGCAGGTTTACTTGTCGTCAGTGGTCGGCCCGACGGAATACCCCCTACGTGGGGTACCCTCCCATCGACCGTCGTCCCCCCCTCGGGGAGGACGTCGGTCTTTCCTCACGCGGTGGGCCTCTCGGCGGGTGACGGACTAATCCCCGGTCACGTCACCCGCGGCCTCGGCTAGGGCGGCATAAGGCGCAGGTAGTTGCGCCTGCGCCGCCCCATTCGCCGGCGGCGGATCTCCTCATCGAGGCTGCGCTCCTGGCGCAGACGATCCGCCGCCTCCTTCTGCGAGATCACTGTCTCGCAGAAGGCTGCGACCGCGTCCCAATTCCCGACGCTATCGACCATCGCCCTAGCGATGGCCGGCAGCGTCAGGTCGGCACCGATGATTGCGACGAGTTCACGGCGCTGCGTGGCCCAAGCGGCGCAGGCCTCAAGCGTATGCTGCGCCGTGTCCTCGTCGCAATCGCAGTGGTGGCAGGACGGTGTACTCTCCCTCCTTACGACCTTGTGCAGGTATTTGGCGACGCTCCCATGCCCCGTCAACACCTGCACTAGTCGGAAGGAGAGCACCCCGTGCCGCCTTTCCAACCACTGCATCAGCACCGGCCGGAAGGCCTCCACGATTCGCACCCCGAACCGAGGCCTCTCCAGCCGGACTGCCCAACGGGCAATGACGTCTCGGCGGGAAATAATTACATGGTATCACAATAATCACCTGTAAGTTAGATACCTAAATGTTTTGTTACGTAAAATTGGTTTGCCAGTTTTCTATTTATTGACATAAATCAATTTTATACCCAACTGACAATAGGCAGGTATTTTCATTATACTGGACCTATATCAGGTATTGTAATATCATCAATCATCAATGTTAGCTTTATTATACCTAGCTGTATTGATTTTATCGTATTAACATAGTTGATTTTAGGTAAAATAAATTTTCTAGGAACATTGACAAAGTAATGCTTCAATTTTTTTTTATATTTGATGTCAGACTAGATATGTTTACATATATGGATTATGGATTAAAATAGCTTTTCAATCGTGACAGATGGAACAGTGGTAAGTGTATTCGATTAATTATGTCTCCAATGGTCCAACACTGTATCTATTCTGACTTGATTACCTATGGTGACAGAATAAGAATACAATTCACCAATCCCTTTCTTGCCTGTGGGTGTCGTAAAAGACGACTAAAGCATGTAATATGCATATAACAACTATAAAAGGGTAACTAGAAATAAAACCCTATACCAACAAAACCCTATATCTGACCAGTGTGATATATTGGGTCGAGTGCTCTCGTATTGTGGGAGAGGCTCAAGCCCAACAGTGGGACGTATATGAGCTGTGACGATGACGATTGGACTCTAAATCAGGACAACATATTAACAACTTCCGTGTGGTGATGAAGTAAGTTCCTGGCCGTACATGTCTTGAAAGACGACTAAGATTATAATTTTCAAATAACGTCTATGCATCTATAAAGAGACTCGAAATAAAACCCTACATTAATCTGTTTAACCAGCGTGGTATATAGTAGATCAATTTTCCTTCCATTGTGGAGGAGGCTTGAGCCCAGCAGTGAGACGTATATAACCCATGATGATTAACAGCTTAAGTTGAAATTCCTCAAGTAAAAGTAAACGATGTAACAGTTGGAATACATTGGCATTTATTTAAAAGCAAGGTCTAAATTTGGTAACACTTCAATAGTTGAATATTTATATTCAATCGTAAACTATGAACTTTTATATAATTTAATGCCAAAAAAAATTTTGCCTTCCTCTTTCCCTGTGATAGTTACAGAGTTAATAAAAAATATTATGCTCCAGGTCAGGTACTCTTTTGAAAAAAAAACCAACTAAGTAACATTTTCCATCAAGCTTTTATTAATATTGCGAATGAAACCTTTTAAGGTTTCGCTAAAATTCATTAGCCATTCCAAAAACTATAAAAAGCAGTAATAACGAAGACTGGAAAAAAAGATACGTCTTCTTTTTGTTTCAAATTTAGATTCATTGTAGCTCTTTCAAACGAATATTTAACTTAAAAATTCAGTCTTTATTTTTTAGATCCATTACCTTGTTTATTTCTACTGTTGGATATGCTCTTCTAATATGGTGAATAATGCTAGAACTGTCACACTTGTCAGATTAATTGAGGGGACCGATAACTGATATAGTACTTAACTCATTATCGGGTGCTATTTATGGATCTAGTCCAGTCATAATCATTTGAATTGTATTTGTGAATTATATTACTTATCTTCTGGCTCGAAGGGCATCACATTGGAGCTATTACTTAGTATATATGCACACAATTTTATATAAAAGTAGTTCTTTAGTAAAAAATAAAAATTATAGATCAGCCCGCCATTTCCTTACCCGAATCTTCTCAGTAGCAGTTGCGTTCCGATCCGGTCGGTCTATTAGATTAATTTCATTAAGTAGTGGTAAACTTGACAACATGTAAGTGCCTTCACGAGGTTTATACATAATAAATGATTTGAATTTGAATTAGTGATGATAATTGATGTCATAAATTTCTCAGGAGTGTTGCTACTCTTTGTGGTAAGCGTCGGCTGGGTTTTATGACGCTCACTGCAAAGTAAGGGGGTTGTTGAAACATTATGTTCTTAACTCGTCACCACATATCTATTATTATTAGATTATTAGATACTAATTTATTTTAGATTATTTTAGATTATTAGATATTAATTATTATTAGATACTAATTTAAAATGCCCTGAGTGATTCTTTTCTTTGTGGTGACAGAGTAAAAATACAATTCACCACACTCTATCTTGCCCATTGGTATTGCAAGAGACAACTAAGGGATATAATAAACATGTAATCCGAAATACGGCAATCCAGAGAAGAACGGGTGTAAGCGACATAGCATGAAGAATTAGCACGCTGAAGTGGCAATGGGCAGACCACATCGCTCGAAGAGCCAACAACTGCTGGGGAAGAAAGGTTCTCGAGTGGTGGCCTCGTATCGGACGACGCAGTGTAGGACGCCCCCCCAGTAGGTGGACCGACGACCTGGTGAAAGTTGCTGGGCGTCGTTGGATACAGACAGCAGAAGACCGCACTCTGTGACGTAACATGAGAGTGGCCTACGTCCAGCAGTGGACGGTGATAGGCTGAAATGATGATGATGAGGAATTATACAAGAGAAGGAACACTCGAAATAAAACCCGTTTAATCAGGGTGTAGTGCTGTAGTGGGTCGATATCCTTCCTATGTTCCTTCTATCCTGAGCCGAGATGATGATCATGATGATAAATTTATAATTCGTAATCTATATATATAAAAGAAAGTCGTGTTAGTTACACTATTTATAACTCAAGAACGGCTGTACCGATTTACTTGAAAATTGGCGGGAAGGTAGCTTAGAATCAGGAGACGGACATAGGATAGGATTTTTATCCCGTTCGACCCGGTTCCCGTGGGACTTGACATAAGACGTCAAAGAGAATACAAGTCACTATAAAACGTTGTATAACAAAAACGAATCTATCATGTAATAACAAAACGCAAATGACGGCTATGGACAAACTATATTTTCGAAAATTTTGAAAATATATTTACAAAAAAAATTGTGGCAGTACGAAGTTCGCCGGGTCGGCTAGTACCTTAATAAATTGTGTCTTTGAATTTTTCTTTCTTTTCTCTTCTATCTCTAAATTGTTTTGTTGTGGATATACCTTAATCATCTCTTAAGATGCTCGCAGAAAGAAAATAATTTTTAACGTACGATTTCAACAAGGAAACCTAAATTTTAAGTAACACCTAAGGCAATATGTATGTGACATATACGTAATATCAGTGATCGACGAAATGTGTCATTGGACCGGGGAATTAGTCCGTCACTGGCCGAGAGGCCGACCGCGTGAGGAAAGACCGACGTCTTCCCCGAGGGGGGGACGTCAGTCGATGGGAGCGTACCCCATATAGAGGGTATTCCGTCAGGCCGACCACTGACGTCAAATCACCCTGCTCCGATGGTCGGCCCAACGTCGAAAGGGACGTGCATAGTGGGTGGGTTGTGAGTGTGCGTGCTTACGCCCCTCTATCGCCCCAGACGGAGTGGTGCGAGGAGCGCGCCGACCGCAACCCACCCCCCAAAAAAAAAAAACATCATAATTACAGCTCATATACGTCCCACTGCTGGGCTCGAGCCTCCTCTACAATAAGAGGGAAATTAGCTTACCTATACCACGCTGGATAGAGGTGTCGCTGTAGGGATTCATTTCGAGTTTTCCATTTGTTGTATAAATGTTATATGCAAATTATATCAACAACATAAAGGGGGTGGTGAGTTGTATTCTTACTTCGATACCACTCGGCAGATGATATTTGTACGAACATATGATATGTATAAGAAGGAAAAAATAATGTTTAAATTATCTTATGTTTTACTTAAAGATTAGGTCTCGTTCTTAAAAACGGATCTATAAGAGAGCCCGCACACATACAATTGCAAGTTGGACGACTATCGTACAACTAAATTGCGTACATTTACAATTTAGTTGGCCAACTTTATTTAATTGGTTACACGGCGCAGACTTAACCGATTTAGTCGGTGCCAGTATTGCCAGCGCAGTGCGTGTGCGTGAAAATGCGGAAAAAACCTTTTAATTGCTCTATTAATATAAAGAAGACGAAAATAAAAGAGAACATTTTGGGTGCATCTCATATTAAGTAACAGATTACAATATGGGAAGCATCATACATTGTATTATAAACTCAGATATTACCCTGACAAATTGTTTCAAGTTTTTTTTGTACAACGCTGGCCTTTTTTGAACTTCCTCTATGAGCTCTTCTACTTTTTCGTTTGCAACAAGTGATCACGAGACAGACATCGTATCCGTCGATGAAGATGTGAGCGAGGGGAAATCACGCGTACGCGTGTGATCACCTTGCATTTTGCCGTACAACTGTCCAACTAAGTTGGATAGTGTGCGAACTTGCATAAGATAACCATGCTAACAAGCAGTTGGCCGATAGTTGAACAACTTTTTAATCGGAAGGGAATCGTGATTCTGATACGATCGGTGTCCAATTAATTAGTTGGACGATTTAGTTGGAGACGATGTGTGGGCTAGCATAAGTAACTACGCCTAATACACCTACTTGCGATTTAGTCGGCCAACTTACAATTGTATGTCTGCGGGCGCTCTAAGGAAGTACAAGTTTCAATTACGTCATAAAAAATGTACAAATAATAATTATTTGGGCTATATTCTGAATGTATTCGGTACAGTTTAATGTAGAACCGCATTTGGCCGCAGATATGCCTGCGGCCAAATGTTGGCCACGAAATTGTACAAACTTCGTAATAATTTACAAGGAAGTAATTACTGTAGGAGTATAGCGCTTAAATAGTAGTTATATAGTACTGTGGTTATACACATAGCGTAGTATAATTGTATTGAGAATATAATATCAAGAAACAATGTTCTATTGCGATGAGAATTCACCTTAAGTAAAGTGCTTAACAATAATTATATTATTATCATAATTATCCTTTGCTTCTTTGGCTTAGAAGCATTTGTCGATATTAAAGCAGAGTTCAAATCTTAAATCGAAATATATTATTGTTTACCAAGCAGGTTTTCTATAGAAAATCTTTATATCAAATTTACAAATAAAAGTTTGAGAATGAAAATCGCTATCAGGTTTATTCTTTATCACTTGGCAACGCTAATACCAACAACCCGAACATAGCTCGAAGATCTAAAACTGAACTAAAAGTTCTACATTAAACTGTATCAATTCTAGTTATCCTATGGCCAATAATTATACCCGCAAGGAAGAAGAATTTATGCGAATTTAGGGCAAAATAGCAAAAACTGTATTAAAGAAAAAAAATGTCATTCTGACTCCAAATAGGAAAATCCATACTAATATTATAAATGCGAAAGTAAGGATGTTTGTTTGTTTGTTTGTAACGCTTTCACGCTTAAACCACCGAACCGATTTCAAAAATTCTTTCACCAAAGGAAAGCTATAATATCAGGGAGTAACATAGGCTATATTTTATCGCGGTATTTCCATAGGAACGGGAACTACGCCGCGGGTAAAGCGACTGAAACCGAAGCGAAACGAGGGCGGGTTGCTAGTAAGTAAATAAAATAGTAAAATAAGTAAATAAAATAATAAATATCAAAAATAAGGATATGTCCATCATACTCCCGTGTGATGGGCATATCCTTATTTTTGATGTTAGTTACGGACATTTAAATACGACCAGGTTGGCTAAAATGTTAATTTCGCCAACACGACTATTATCTGGTCTTTTTTTTTTTCACGCTGTGTAAATGCATTTACGCACCGTCCCCCGCCGGTGACAGACGGAGGAGTGTGTGGAGCTCGCCGGCCACCGTGTGACCAAAATACCCATTAAAACCACAGCGGCCCCTTTCACGCTCTTACGGGACGCCGACGCCGGAGAGATCGTCTGATGACATTCAATCCTCGACACCCCAACAGACAGGGGGGACAGATAGAGAATGAAGTGTAATGAGCATGATAGTATGCTAGGCACCTATAATACGCAGTACATACAACGGCAAAATAATCCTCATTTTTGCGATATTTGTATTGGCGCTGCGCTCTTATTGCTTATAGCGTTATATTATAGCATATATAGCCTTCCTAAATAACTAAAATTTCCTCACTAAAATAATTTTTCAATTCGAATCAGTAGTTCCCGTGATTAGCGCGTTTAACCAAATAAATTCTTGAGCTTTTCATTATTAGTATAGATTATTTAATGTTTCTAAACGTAATATTATTACGTAATTATATTGTTAAATGTGATAATCTGTCTATTAGCTAGTTAAACATCTTAATGCGATCATAGTACCGCTTTCCTTTGGCTGTTCTGGTTGATCAGTCATAAGTTTTTGTACAGTAACTTTAACAGAGACACCGACACAGCAATTCGATCAACGGAAGCATGCTTTAATATGCGGCAAGTTGTTCCACTGCTTACTTGATTAAGCCTGATGAAATTCGTTAAGCGTAAGAATTGATATTGATATGGTTAGTGTTTTTTATTTTTTTTTTTATTTCTTATTGTTTTTTTTTATGATCAATAGTATGAAAACATTAAGTATCTATATTATCAGTAATTATTATGTGAACTTTTAATTTTACAGTTATATGTTTCAATAATTTTTATCAAAGCCATACATAATAATAATAATAATCATTTATTTCAGAATTTTTAAATTTCATATTTTGTTAGTACCATTAAATAACTTAAAAACTAGTGTTAGTGACATATTAAATCATTAAATTAAATCATAACAAAACACATTAAATCACATCAAAATAAATGAATTACATTGTATTAAATTTAATTATTTACTTATTTACTTAAGAGCGTTATCGGTAATCGGCACTTCTCGCATTTTAGGTTTTTTGCTACGGTCCGATATCGACGCACACTAATGCACTACACACACGCGAGTTCATAGAATGACCAGTCTTGAGCCTTGGCGTTTATAATCAATCTGTAATATATTCTTCGGAGAAGTAGATTTTCAAAAATCAACATGATGTAAATTTTAAAATTTTTAAGTAAAAACCAAATCTCATAACAGTAAAACGGTTAAAATTGTATTTTTAATATGCAAAGTACAGGAAATAGTAAAATATAGGCACAGAGTATAACTTACAAGAAGACCCTCAGACGTGTGGGTCGGGGATTTCCATGATTTTTGGTGGGGTGACAGAGGGGGCACGAGGGTATCACAACTACCAAATATTAGGGTCAACTGGGCCCTCGTTAAAAAGATTTTAAGGGTCAAAGTTGGATGGGTAATTTATGTACTAGAAAAATTCAAAGTCGAATCGCCAACAAGCGGTAATCTCGTGGTAACGTGCTCGCCGGCGGGAACTCTGGTCTCGGGTTTGAGACACGACAACTTATTTTTTTTAAATTATCACATTATTGTGTAATAATTTAAAAAAAATAAAAAACCCCAATCGACGTCCCTATCCCGGGACGTCGGTCGCCGTCACACGGTCAGGCTCTCTGCGGGTGACACACTAAAGTCCCCGGTCCGGTCACCCGCGGACTCGCCTAGGGCGGCGTGAGGCGCGGATACTCGTATCTGCGCCGCCCGAGTCGCCGGTGGCGGAACGTGTGACCAAAGATTGATCACACACGAGCCGGCGTCTCCTTTCGTGAGATGACAGCCTCACAGAAGGCGGTGACCGCGTTCCAGTTCCTGACGCTGCTGAGCATCTCCCTAGTGATGGTCGGCAGGGTCCGGTCGGCACCGGTGATTGCAACGAGTTCACGGCGCTGCTGTGCCCACGAGGCACACACCTCGAGCCTGTGCTGCGCCGTGCTCACGTCGCAATCGCAGTGGTAGCAGGATGGTGGTGTGTTCTCCCTCCTAACGAGCTTGCGCAGGTACTTGGCTATCGTGACCCATCAATACCTGCACCAGTCGGAAGGAATGTACCCCGTGCTGCCGACCCAACCACCCCATCAGCACCAGCTGAAAGGACTCGACGGTCCTGATACCGTATTGAGGCTTCTCCAGTTCGAATGCCCAACGCAATGGCGTCTCGGCGGGCGTCGACCCGCCAGGCGGCAATCACCTTGATTGAGGCTATATGTGACTCGCGTCTCTGATACTCGCAGGTAAAGCTCGGCGAGTACCTCCGCCTGCAGGTCCCACCAGAGAGTTCCAGCCAAGAGGCACGCTGCCTCCGTGGCTGCCGTGCAGTAGTCGAGTATGGCCCTAGTCGCCATGGCCATGGATGTCTAACAAGTCCAGTCAGAGATTTAAATCTACCCACTACAGAAATTAGTTATTAAATTTTGATCCACATTTTGTTACATATTTATTGCTAGTACAAGAAGAAAATGATTCTCTATGAAAAAATTATATTGTGTATGGTTAGTAATTATTAAACATTAAATTTGAGTTAGCTGATAATCTTCAGAAGATGAGGCTGCATAAATGTTCCGTTCAGATTTTTGATGTGAAATATCTATAGGCGGGGTGAAACTGATCGTCGCGTGGCATTAAAAGTGGCGTTAACGCCACGCTTTGTGGTAACGACTTCAAAATAATTTTGATGTTTCACATCTGCCAGGCGTCCTGAGTGACGGCTCACTTCTCTTTTCGTTTACTCTTTTGAAACTATAAGTACCTTACAATTTTGT
This sequence comes from Lymantria dispar, assembly GCA_032191425.1. NCBI lineage: Eukaryota > Metazoa > Arthropoda > Insecta > Lepidoptera > Erebidae > Lymantria > Lymantria dispar. The sequence goes on from CM063459.1 coordinate 18,372,000, forward strand.
CGTGTGTTCTCAAAGTCCTACTTTACACCACCTGCATACGGCCTATCATGACCTATGCCAGTGTGGTGTTCGCGCACGTAAAGCCACACAGGATCCACAGGCTACAGACACTACAAAATCGTTTCATGCGCCGAGCTACGGGAGCACCGTGGTTCATACGAAACGTCGATCTCCACATCGACCTCGAACTGCCGACCATCAAGTAGTTTACGAAACGGTGCTCTCAGAGCTACTTTGACTCTGCCATGACACACCCCAACCAACTAGTGGTTGGGGCGGCTTCTTATAGACCCTCTAAAATCTCATCCATCCGACGTCCTCGACGAAGAGGTCGTCCTCTTCAATATCACACTCGCTCAACAAAGAGCCTACACGGCCCGCGAGGCCTTAACAAATAAATATCCGCGGTTCCGCCCTCGCCGTCGAGGTGCGAAACCGCGCCGCGCAAAAGTCACGACTAAAAACGTGGGCACGCCCACTTTGCCTCCAGCGACGCCCCAAGCCGAGGTCCGTTCCCCACAGGGGGAGCCTTTGGGCTATGTCGCTTAGCATACTTTTCTCCGGGTTGAGAGCCCTCAGCGCTCACTCATAGTCCGCGTCAAGCTGTCAAGGCCATCTGCGGCCAACAGCTGTACACACACAAAAAAAAAAATCGTGTGTTCTCTTTTGCCTTGTAACCGATTTTGTTCCCAAGATACAATCTGCTTTTTCGACCCATCACCTAAAACGTAAAAAGATTCTATATTATTCTTTATAGAGATCGCATGAAAGTAATTAAAAGAATTAGGTAGTAATAAATACTTACGAATCAAAACCGATCAGTCGCAGTATACGCTCAAGTTCGTATTGTCGTCTTTTACGCTGTGAGCGGAGAGCTCGAGCGACGTGACCCTGCTCCGTTGAGCGCCAAGGCGCGACTGGCTTATGAACAATTATGCCGTTCAATTTATAGTAATATTTAAAATTTAATTATGAGGGTGACTATTCGTATTTCAATTTGGTTTTTTTTTTACTGCTTCTACAATAGTCGAACAAATAGTGGATATTTTTTTAAATATTCCAAGGTTAGTATTATTCACAAAATTAAATGTTTTACAGGAGCCATTTTCGTCAAATTAATCTTAAGGAAATATTTTTTTTTTTAGTTTTAAAAGGAAGAAATCTTGAATTTCATTTTATACATACCCAAGAACAGTAATTTTCCTAACATCTACAATTTTTTTCGAGCTGCCACGACTTATCGTTTATTCGTACCTGAACTTCAAAACTCAGCGTTTTCGTAAAATCTCATGAACTTAAGTTCAAAATACCCTTGCCTTTTAATAAAATAGTTACAATATTGAGTTATAATTCTGTACAAGCACAATATAAAGATGTGTTTAATGTAGTGGTTATATAAATTTTTAGTAAGCTATTATGATGAACGAGTAACCAGTCCTCAAAAAACCACATTTTTGGGTTTACGGCCGCTTATTACCGATAACGCTCTTAAGACAACACCCTGCACTAAGAAAAATAATCCTTGTATAGTGGGGGACTTTACAAAACATACCTTCGTTATTTTTGTGACACATTTTCAGTCTGGTACCATCTCCACACGGCAAATATGTAGGTACTCCATAGTAAGAATACAATTTATCACCCCCGCTCTTGCCTCGAACTCATCATATAACCCTTTACCTACTCACCTATCTGACCAGAGTTGTCAGATAGGTGTGTTGGTAAAGGGAGAATTGGTAAGGTCAATTTTTATCCTTTGCGGTGGAGGTTTAAGCCCAGCTGTAGGATATGTATGAGCGGAGAAGATAATGCTAAAATATTTTGCAACTCAATCAGTTAGTATTAATATGTCTACGAAGTAAATTAATGATTAGATTTAACCTGTTTTATTCTGAGTTGAGGCTTCTTTTTCCTTCGCTTATTCATCATCATCATTTCGCTCATATCCTCCCTCTGCTGGACTCGAGTCTCCTCCGTAATAGGAGGGATATTGACCTATTATACCACGTGATCAGACGGATTGGTATAGGGTTTTATTTCGAGTTTTCCTTCTCTTGCATATATGTTACTTGCATATTATATCACTTAGTTGTCTTTTATGATGTCCACGGGTAAAAAAGGGAGTGGTAAATTGTATTCTTACTCTGTCACTACACAGAAATTTAGTATAACATTCTAGCTTACTCGTAGATATTAATATCCGAGCCGTGAGTTATTCTACAAAGCATCACAAATTTCAGGAATGATTCGACTGAGGTCCTATTTTGATATTATCGTAGATAACTTTATGTATTCATAAGCGATCTGTAGCTAGAAACCTCATTGTTGTAGACAATCTTTCATGAGGGTATGCCCTCATGAAATTGTTTGTCATCGCGGCGGAGGACTGACGATCGACGCCGACATCGTAGACGTTTATACGCTCTAAAGACGTTCGATTAACTGCACACACGGTCTTTGCAGTCAAATCGCTACGATATATCGTTGTCGTATATACCGGCACTTAGCCTATCACAATATGGACATTTTACTACTACTGTAAATGCAAATGTTCAGATGAATGGATATTTATTAATTAATAACGCCAAAATAGCCGAATGGATATAGATGAAGTTTGGCACAGTGATACAGTTTATAGTCATTAAATGATAAAATTCATAGTTATAAGATATAGAAGACATAGGCAATATCTATGCAAGAGAAAGAAAAGTCCCCCTATTCCAATACGTCTTATCAGCGTATATTATTAGGTCAATTTCCCTTCCATTGTAGAGAAGGCTTGAATCCAACAGTGAGATTTATATAGGCCGAGAAGATGATGACGAAAATATAGACGTAGGATACTTTTTGTCCTGAAAATATAAATTGTTACTATGTGATACATTTGATTAACAGATTCGAGTGAAATCTCGAGCGTAAACTAATGTAGATCTCAAAAACACTGTATTAGAGCCATAGCTGGAGTGGCACCAGATGTTTCTTGTAAGCCTTATTTTAAAAAATACAACATCTTAAACTTACCATGTTTATACATTTATGAAATTAGCACTTTTGTAAAACACAACCAAAATTTATTTGTTACAGCAAGGGAAAAATATACACGTAATACAAGAAACTCAAATAGATTAGTACTTAAATTCAAGCCTTTATTTTTTATTTTTGTGGGTGGGCTGCGGTCGGCGCGCCTCCGCACCACTCCGTCCGGGGCGACAGAGGGGCTTAAGCACGCAACTCCCGCAACCCACCCGAAAACCACGTCGCCTTCGTCGTTGGGCCGACCACCGGAGTAGAGTTAACTTATCATCAGTGGTCGGCCCGACGGAATACCCCCTACTTGGGGTACCCTCCCATTGACCGACGTCCCCCCCCTCGGGGAGGACGTCGGTCTTTCCTCACGCGGTCGGCCTCTCGGCGGGTGACGGACTAATTATCCGCAGACAGGTTGGTACATGAAGAATTGTTACGCCATGTGCATATATATATATAATAGCATACCACAGTATGTTAAATCGTTACCGTTTCAACAATTTAAAACACAGTTGAAAACCTGGTTAAACCTGGTTGGTTAACCTGGTTACTGGACAAAAATTTCTATAGTTTAAAAGAAATGTGTTAATGAAATGTATGTGTGTATAATAGGGAATTGACTATTTTAAATTGTAAATTAAGACTTGGTATCCTGCCATGACACTGTTTGTTATCCATCATAATTTTAAGTTTCACATGCCTTTCCTGGTTAAATAGAAGAACTAACTGCTAGATATAATGAACAACTCATCTACTCTATTTTATTTGAAGAATAAATCATTTCATTTCAAGAATTATCATCATATTGGCTCATATACGTCCCACTATTAGGATCGAGCCTCCTCCACTCTAAGAGAGAAATTGACCTCGCTATGCCATGCTGGTCAGATAGGTTGATATAGGGTTTTATTTCGAGTTTTCCTTTTCTTGCATAATGTTATATGCGTATAATATCATTAGTCGTCTTTTATGACATCCACGGGTAAGATTGGGAGTGGTGAATTGTATTCTTACTCCGTAAGAACTATGTAACAAATTTGATTAACAAATTCGAGTGAAATCGCGAGTGTAAACTAATGTAGAATATATAAGACAAATATAGAATAGAACACTAGAACTGGCAATAAATATCAGAACCCTCGGTACAAAAGTTATTTAGGAACTAAGTAAGGGCTTTCCATCAAATTTGTTGCCATTGGCCCCAATTATTCGTTCATCAACCTCATTCGTTGGTTGTATTCTAACACTAAAATCCACGTTTATCAGGAAAAACTTTAATAGCATCGGAAGTTGCGAGATAAGGGAACTATTTATATGGTGGTATTAAAGCATGCTAGCTTTCTGTATTTTGGTAAGCAAATTTACGAGTTCATATGAGATTTGGATTTTAGTGTAAGCACGCATTTATAATTCTAGATGTCGCGAAATGTATCGCCTTATTTAATCTATGATGAAATGGCCAATAAATATAATGGAATGAAATGGAAATAATTTTAATATTTATAGAAATTTAAAAAGAATCTGTTGTTAAAGTTTTGGGATTCTAAACATTTTGCTATTCCTAAAGGGAGTGGAAAGACAGATCTAGACATCACAGACTTCGGGATAATCCATCATTGAGTTTAAGATCCGCAATCAATCTTAAACCATTATTCTCCTTTTTAACCTTATATGTCAGATCTATATCTTATTATTGGATAAAAGTTTTCTCCCCAGTGGGAGGATTTTTTATAGTCGCGCTGATCACAGTCTGGTATTTTTTTTTTATGGGTGGGCTATGGTAAGCGCATGCGCGGTCCAGTCCGTCCGGGGCGATGAACGGACGGCGCGCGGGCCCATAACCCACCCGTACCCACGTCACCTCGTTGTTGGGCCGACCACCGGAGCAGATGTGACTTGTCGTCAGTGGTCGGCCCGATGGACCGACAGTCTGGTATAAGATTTTATTTCATGTTATTTCTCTCTTATATAGTCTTCTGATAACGAATTAGTCTTGAGTGGTACTAGTGGAATACAGAGGGGTAATGTCGTCATTATCTCAGCCCAAATAAGTTCCACTGTTGGGCTCGAGCTTTCTCCTATTATAGGAGATCAATTGACCTATTATACCACTCTGGTCAGACCGGTTGGGACAAGGATTTATTTTGAGTTTTTCTTCGCTTGCGCAGATGTTATATGCATATTATATCCCTTAGTCGTCTTTTATGGCACCCACGGGCAAGACAGGTGGGTCAAGGACGCTTATGTAAATGTAATATAGATGGTTATTAAAAATTAACAAAAAAGACGTTCAAACTATTCTTTACTCGGTAGATGTTTTGCAAAATATATTTATGAAACCATTCTTTCTGTTTAAATATTATACTACTACAAAATTATAAAAAAAAATATTTGTTAATTAAAAAACCTACCGCTAATAAATAACTTTTATAAATAGGAGTTTATTTAATTAAATTGTTTGACGATACGAATCTTTCGATTGTTTACAATAGAGGTTCTTGAATGCTGATGAAATTACAGATTATAAACACACTACATAAAATTTGCATAAAATATTTTAATAATTCTTGAAATAATTCATAGACCATGGACGTCATAAAAAGCGCGGTAATTTGCTATTATATAGATTAGATCAGTTATTTTACATCGTCGATTTGCATTTTTCAGTATGGGGACAGAGTAAGAATACAATTCACCATCCCCTTTTAATCCATCTGACCGGTGTTAAATTAGGTCAATTGTGGAAGAGGTTCGAGCCCAGGATTGGGATATATGAGAGTTGTGGTGATAATGATAACTATTCGCATTAGAAAATGTTATTCATAGCACAAAGTTTTATACACGATATAATTATGTTCATACCTTCACCATTCAAAATTTAAAGTGTGTCAATAAAATTTTCATAAAATACTGAAAATTACACCATCCACAATAACGACCAACGTTTGAACAATGAAGATTTTACAAATATTTTCTAGAAATAAAAATTCTTAATAAAGATGACGTCCGGAATTGCCACGGTTCTTATTAGATGGACTAAGATTTACGTGATGAATCTTTTTACGGATTTGTAGATCCTACTAATAGTATAAACGCGAAAGTTTGTGAGTATGTGAAGATGTGAAGATGTTTGTTGCTCTTTCACGTAAAAACTACTGAATGGATTTTGATGAAACTTCACAATAATATAGCTTACATATCAGAATAACACATAGACTACAATTTATCTTGATATTCCCACGCGAAGAGGAACTAGGTGAGTAAAGCCGCAGGGCGCTGTTAGTAAAAGGAATAAAAGTGCGACTAAAAAAAAATTGTTGAATTAAAAAAAATCAAAACGGGTGAAAAAAAATCAAATCTTTGACATTAAAATAGATGACGATTATCTATACCAATAAATAAAATTAGAGTGTCTGTTTGTAATGTCAAAATAATATGCTTTTTTCATGCTCACATGGTTATTTGCACTATACATATGCCTAAAATACACTTTATATTTTTTGTCTGTCTGTCTGTCTGTTTGTTCCGGGTAATCTTCAAAACGGCTGGACCGATTTCAAAAATTCTTCCACCTATGTAAAGCTACAATATCAGGGAGTAGGCTATAATTTATCCCGGTATTCCCACGGAAACGGGAACTACGCAGGAAAGACGACTGAAACCGAAGCGAAGCGAGGGCGGGTTGCTAGTATTATAAATAAATATATCCATTCATCCACCTATTCACCCATTATTCCACCTATTCAACCATTATTCCACCTATACCTTTACACATATACTCAAATTAGACCCACTATCCATTGATTCATCCAACCGTCCATACAAAGCCACAAAACGAGAGATATTTTAGTAAAGTTGCAGAAGCGCCTCGAGATAGTATGCACTTAACTGCCGACATTTTTTACTCTAAACGTCACTGCTGCTGTAACTTATTTCCGTTACATAATATTAAATTAGACGTTGCATGATACGTGCAATCAGGGTGAATATTTAAAATGTATTTAAAAATGTTAAAACGAGTATTTTTTCAAAACAGAACAGAATAGAAACATTTTTAGTTCAAGCTATTGCTTGATTCCAATAAAGCAAGCGCTACCTCAACGCTTCGTGTACGAGACGTGGAATACTCATAAATAATTTTGCAATCGATTGAGAGGTCGTAAAACACAATACTATTTCTTTAATCGTGTGCAACTGCAATAATATTTATATTCATACTACAGTGGATTTCATTTATAACGACCTCGGTTGTAACGACTTTTCGGCTATAGCGACGCCGAACTTACGTCCCTAGAATTTAAAGCATCCTTTTATAGGAAATACATTTGGCAATAGCGACTCCGGATATAACGCCGAATTCGGGTATACCGACTTGTTTTTATGAACTATTTGGGATAGATTCCTAGAAATTACCTGCGGATGTTGCGACTGAGTCGGCAAAGGCACAAAGACTCATTCATAAGCCTTAACTATTAAGCTTTATTATCCTTTATTCACATTCGCAGATGTCAAATGCTTTGTTTGTGTGTAGAGTTATCCTTTGTTTACATGAGCAGATGGTATTTGACCATCTGCAAATGCTGCTTTTGTGTTGCTTTGTGTGTAGAGTTACTTAGCATGTGCACGAAGTTAAAATTATGAGTAAGTTACGTGGTCAATTACAGTGAATAAACAGTGTTTCATAAATTATGAACATGAGAACATGGTTCCTAGACGTACATTTACTGTTAAAGAAAATATATTAATATAATTATTTCGGATATAGAGACTGCCGGATATAGCGTCGACATTAAAGCAGTCCCTCCACCGTCGTTATAACCGAAATCCACTGTATTTTCAAATTACATTGACAAACTCCCGTTATCCATATGTACATATATAAAGTTTTGACGAGCTAGGAATTTGTTTAGCAATTTGGCATTCGACGTTTGGTATGAATTTGCTTTATACAGGAACTGCTGCCAGCATAACATATTGTGTATCATGACTTTAGACACAGTTTGAATGCAGATTTGTCTCTAAGGAATATCAGATAGAATTTATAGTTTGGCAATTTGTATAGCGTTATTTTTTTAAAACTATTTTTTTGTATACCAGTTCGTTTGGTGATGGAGTAGTAGTTCAATTTGTCGTATCATGGTAGAGTTAACTTAGTGTGAGTGGAATAAGTAAATATAGGCTTTGTATAATAAAAAATATAGTTATTTTGACGACGATAGACTCTATAAACGTTTACCAATTCTCATTTAGTTACAAAAGTATTTTAAATTTTATAGTAAACTAGCTGACCCAACAGACGTTGTTCTGTCCAAATAAAATAAAAGGAATTCTCCTTGAAATCGACAGCAGCACCACCTACCAGGTCCAATTGTGAATATAAACCATTCTCGAATCCCCTTGAATACACACAAAAAAAATCATCAACATCGGTCCAGCCGTTTAGAAGGAGTTTAGTGACATACGTGTGTATGTCATGTGTACACAAAAAAATTATATAAAAAGATTAGACAAAAGAGCTAGATTATTTCAATTATTTTTTCTCAAATTGATGTAGTTTTTTTTCATTGCTATTTATAGCAAACAAGTAAACAGCACACTTGATGATTAGTGATACTGCCGCTTATTGTCATTTGCTAGGCCGCTGCCTACTGGGAAGATATGAAGGAAATATGAATGCGTGCAATCAGGTTCGGTGATACGGCAAGCGTCACCAAAACCCACCATATGTAAACACTTTCAGAAAGCTAAGCTTTCGGCTCCCTTGCTCACTGAACGAAGTGCAATAACTAATTGCGACTATTCAGACATCGATTTTCTGCGAGAGTGTGGTATTACTCTGGACGGACCAGCCAGCGGCTGTAGAAAGACGATTGTCGACAGTGTGATGTTGATCCTATTACAATAGTCTAAAACTATAATAGTAATTCTAACTATAAAATAAATTACATGCTTACTTTGAAGGCATATTTAGTATATTGTTAATATTCAACGGAGCGAAACAACGTATTATGTAATAAAGTGCAAGTCGTTTGATGTAAGAGGTTAAGGGTGCCTCGAGGAATATACATGGTATGTTTATATACTTGTTATCTGATAATCATTCAGAATATTCCCGTCTACATCTGAATATAAACCTCCTATTATCTGGTAAACCAGACATATTTGACTGCGTTAGATCGAATGAGCGTAGAAATCCATACTAATATTATAAATGCGAAAGTAAGGATGTTTTTTTGTTTGTAACGCTTTCACGCTTAAACCACCCACCGAACCGATTTCAAAAATTCTTTCACCAATGGAAAGCTATAATATCAGGGAGTAACATAAGCTATATTTTATCCCGGTATTCTCACAGGAACAGGAACTACGCCGCGGGTAAAGCGACTAAAACCGAAGCGAAGCGAGGGCGGGTTGCTAGTCTTAAATATTTTAGATTTATAGCATTATATCCATACTAATATTATAAATGCGAAAGTAAGGATGTTTGTTTGTTTGTAACGCTTTCACGCTTAAACTACCGAACCGATTTCAAAAATTCTTTCACCAATGGAAAGCTATAATATCAGGGAGTAACATAGGCTATATTTTATCCTGGTATTCTCACAGGAACGGGAACTACGCCGCGGGTAAAGCGACTAAAACCGAAGCGAAGCGAGGGCGGGTTGCTAGTCTTAAATATTTTAGATTTATAACATTATATCCATACTAATATTATAAATGCGAAAGTAAGGATGTTTGTTTGTTTGTTTGTAACGCTTTCACGCTTAAACCACCGAACCGATTTCAAAAATTCTTTCACCAATGGAAAGCTATAATATCAGGGAATAACATAGGCTATATTTTATCTCGGTATTCCCACAGGAACAGAAACTACGCCGCGGGTAAAGCGACTGAAACCGAAGCGAAGCGAGGGCGGGTTGCTAGTAATATTAATAATTTGGTTATTATCATTATTGTTTCCGTGTGGTGACGGAATAAGAATACAAATCAGCACTCCCTATCTTGCCTATGGATGTCGTAAAAGACGACTAAGGGATATAATACGCATATAACATCTATGCCAGAGAAGAAAATGTCAAAATAAAACCCTATACCAACCTGTCTGTCCAGAGTGACCAGCATGGTATAGTAAAGTTACACGGCGCGCCACACGCTCGAGGCCTGCGCGGCTTGGGCAGTGCAGCGCCGTGAACTCGTCGCAATCATTGGTGCCGACCTGACGCTGCCGGCCATCGCTAGGGCGATGGTCGACAGCGTCGGGAACTGGGACGCGGTTGCAGCCTTCTGCGAGACAGTGATCTCGCAGAAGGAGGCGGCGGATCGTCTGCGCGTGGAGCGCAGCCTCGATGAGGAGATTCGCCGCCGGCGACTGGGGCGGCGCAGGCGCAACTACCTGCGCCTCATGCCGCCCTAGCCGAGGCCGCGGGTGACGTGACTGGGGATTAGTCCGTCACCCGCCGAGAGGCCGACCGCGTGAGGAAAGACCGACGTCCTCCCCGAGGGGGGGACGTCGGTCGATGGGAGGGTACCCCGCGTAGGGGGTATTCCGTCGGGCCGACCACTGACGACAAGTAAACCTGCTCCGGTGGTCGGCCCAATGACGAAGGCGAGGTGGTTTTCGGGTGGGTTGCGGGAGTTGCGTGCTTAAGCCCCTCTGTCGCCCCGGACGGAGTGGTGCGGAGGCGCGCCGACCGCAGCCCATTCACAAAAAAAAAAAAAAAATATGGTATAGTAAAGTTAATTTCCCTCCTATTGTGGAGGAGGCTCGAGCCCAACAGTGGGACATATATGAGCTGAAATGATGATGATGATCATTGTTAAGCCTTTCGCCTATAGGCTTTCGTTCCAAATATCGAAATAGTGCTCTAATCATCACTCTTGGCAGCGAGATTTGACGATTGTAGTGAAATGTTATATTTCCTAAGAGAGAAATGTTCCCTTAAACCTTGAGCCAATTTTTACATTCTCATGGTAAGTAAAATTTCCGTGCGGTGACGGAGTAAGAATACAATTTACCACTCCCTATCTTGCCCGTGGATGACGTAAAAGACTACTAAGGGGTATAATATGCACATAACATCTGTGCAAGAGAAGGAAATCTCGAAATGGACTCGAATTGGTATAGGGATACCAACATGTCTGACCAGCATGGTATAGTAGGTCAAATTAGCTTCATCTGGGCGGACTCTCTCACCCCCTCCAATAAGGCTTTTCTGCGAAAGGCGCAAAAAGCCATGGCGGTGAGAACTATAAGAGCATATCGTACGGTGTCTTGGACCGCAGCCACACTGTTGGCGGGCGATCCACCCTGGCCACTTCAGGCTAGGACGCTTGCGGAAGTCTACCGATTCCGCGCAGTGGCGCGCGCCAGTGGCGAACCTAACGCCACGAGGGGAATGAGAAGGGCAAGAGAAACTGCCCAAAGGACAGTAATTCGGCGGTGGAGAGAGGAATTGGAGTCCCCCGTAGCAGGGCGGGGGACTGTCGATGCGATTGCGCCCCACCTTCACCGCTGGATGAACCAAAGGCACGGCAACCTGACCTTTAGGATGACGCAGGTACTTACCGGACACGCGGTCTTCGGTAAGTACCTGCACAGAATTGGACGAGAAGAGGCCCCTGGATGCCATGATTGTGGCGCGCCAAATGATGATGCGCGCCACACACTGGAAGTATGTCCCGCCTGGGGGTCTCAGCGCCACGACCTGTCGGCGGTCATAGGAATGGACCTTTCGCTGTCGACCATCACCTCAGAGATGCTGGACAGCGACAGGTGCTGGACGTCGATGGCCTCTTTCTGCGAGGAGGTCATCACAAGGAAGGAGGCTGCGGAGCGAGAACGCGAAGCACTTGCGTCCGCTGACTCGCTCCGCCGGCGGCGAGTAGGGAGGAGGAGGCGCCGATATGCGCATCTCCTTCCTCCGCTTTGATTGACGATAGGACGTGGCCAGACGGCCTTGCTAAGGGGTGTCGGGGATCGAATGTCATAAGACGACCTTTCCGGCACCCCGTAAAAGCGCGGAAGGGACCGCTGTGGTTTTAGTGGGTATTCCGGAAGCATAGCCGGTGAGGCCCACACTCGTCTGATACCGGCGGGGGATAGTGCGTAAATTGCATTTTCACAGCGAAAAAGAAAAAAAAAAAAGGTCAAATTAGCTTCCATTATGGAGAAGGCCTCAACAGTAGGACGTATATGGGCTGAGATGATGGTAAGTAAATTGTGGCGACAATTGTATTATTATCCCGTCGTGTCATGGGATAACACTATATTTCAATTTAGTTTTACAAAATATTTAAATTTTATACCAACTATCTATAAAACATCAACACACTGGTTTGCAACTATAGGGACGCAAGTAAAAATTACTAATTTTAGAGAAGGGCATTGTAATTTTTTTTTTTATAAATGTTTTAGTGCATGCCATAATATTTAAATGAGTTATCGAGGGTGTGACTGTGTTAATTAAAGGCAGATTTCTCTGTTCACGATAAAATATCAAGGATTTTAGATATAAGGGATCATTTGGCATACAATATTCAATTTGATATAATTTTGAATTACGTCGGTATTCTCGAAAACTCATCTTCCTCATCGTCATGTGTTATCCCCATTCCCTTTCTTTTTATTCACGTCATGTACAATGCAAACCATCCATCTTTTCTTATATAATCCCTTACCACTAAAGCCTTCATACTTACGCATTACATTACAACATTCATACTTACAGCTTTCCCCACAAAGTTATTTTCATCCTATCTGATCACATATATTCACCACGTCAAATGTACACTCTTGAACGGGTATAAGCCCACTCCTAGATCCAAACTGTGATTACCAAATAGGGATTATGGCATTATATACTCTTCTTAATGTTATATAACAGTGGCCAGTAGATAAGATGGATGAAACCCCTCCCCCTTAAAAACACATTGAAAAAAAAACCAGGACGTTTACTGAATAATTGTGGTTAGGTTTAATATTAAGATAACCTGGGATTTCACAGATTCGGGCACTACGTGTTCACTTTATTTTTGCTGTATTTCTATTCAAATACCATAAGCAATTTAGTTATAAAAATAAGTCATGCTTCAATAATAAATATGAGTAGCAAATTCAAATTTCATTTCAAATATTTGCTTTGCCAATTTCAAATTTACATAAAAATAGAACAAAAATAATACAATGTCTTCATATTTTCATATTGTAGCTTCAATATTTTTGAAAAACTAGTTATTTTTGTATATGATATATTTGAAAAATGTTTATTATAAATTCATCATAATCATTGAAGAATTATTAGCTACTATCTTGTTTGGACGCTAGAACTTAAGTATTCCAAGACTGCATATGATAGCCACGGATGTCAAGGAATCTGTACCGGTGGTCGGCCCAATGGGGACGGGGAGGTGATACGGTGGGTTATGAGGTCGCTTTCCGTTCAACTGTCGCCCCGGACAGATTGTGCGAGGGGTGTGTCCAAACCAGCCTACCAAAAAAAAAAGGACTGCATATGAAGTAACTTAATTATTTTTGCAAAAAAACGACATCAGTAACGTAGACAATGTAGATAATTTTTTTGACTTTTTGTTGATTTTTCAAAAACCGCTGGTCCGATTTCGATAAAATATTCATGGGACCAAACCTTCCAAATGAAAGTATACCCTTTCCAATAAAAAAAAAAGAATTTTCAAATCGGTTGGCAAATGTCGGAGTTATGTGCGAACAAACATAAAAAAATACAAACATTCGAATTGAGAACCTCCTCCTTTTTCAGAATTCGGTTACAATAGTTATTACATTAATGTATAATATCAAAAAGCCTTTGAAATTAAAGTATTTTTATGAATAGAATACGTATATTTTTTATGAATATTTTTAGTGTGGTTACGAAGTAAGAATACAATTCACCACCCCCTCTCTTGCTCGTGGATGTTGAAATAATCCTATAGCAACACGTCTAACTAGCGTGGTATAGTAGCTGAAGGAGGCTCAGGTCCAACAGTGGGACGTTTATGAACTTAAATGATAATGATGGTATTATTTTTACGGAATTTAAAAATCGTTATCAAAATACCTGTTAGACATGAATATATAGCCGAGGCCGCGGGTGACGTGACCGGGGATTAGCCCGTCACCCGCCGAGAGGCCGACCGCGTGAGGAAAGACCGACGTCCTCCCCGAGGGGGGGCGTCCGTCGATGGGAGGGTACCCAAAATAGGGGGTATTCCGTCGAGCCGACCACTGATGACAAGTAACCCTGCTCCGGTGGTCGGCCCAACGACGAAGGCGACGTGCATCGTGGGTGGGTTGCGGGTGTGCGTGCTTACGCCCCTCTGTGCCCCGGACGGAGTGGTGCGAGGAGCGCGCCGACCGCAACCCATCTCCAAAAAAAAAAGCATGAATATATGAATTCAACATCGCTGTTATTGTTTAATGTAGGTACTCTTAAATAGTACTGTTCAAACAAATTTTTAAAATAGATATTTCAGTAAAATATAAGGGAGTAATTACTGTACGCGCCCTTATTTACTTAAATAAAAATACTAAATAAGGAAAACATTCGACGTTTTACACGACACTAAATATATAATGCTTATTCAAATTTCTAAACGATTCCTTTTTTTGGCTCTGCCTTCTCATACGAGTATATCCGCTTCTGTAAATAACTCTAAATCGAGAAAGAGAAACTGGTGGTGTGAATCGCTCTGCTTAATAATTCAAGTATTGACTTTTTAAAACTTGAACGTAATTCTGCTCGCGCCGTTAGCTAAATGCCTATTTGTTTATGAATATAATGTAATAAACTCTGTGCTAAAATCAATGAATCGCAAGCAGAAGTAGAATAACATTCTAACACTGCTGACCACTGAACTCACGAAAGACATTGCAGGTACTAAGCCTTTCCCACCTATAGTCCATAAAATATAGCTTGATCTCTGTGACAGGTGTCAACGAAACCAACGAAGTAAGTTTGAACGAGCGACATGTTTACAATTTCATTTTGTATCAAATATATTTTCATTTTCTTCGTGTCAGTTTTATTGCAACTGAATTGCAATATATTATAAACTAGCAACCCGCCCTCGCTTCGCTTTGGTTTGAGTCGCTTTACCCGCGTAGTCCCCACTCCCGTGGGGATACCGGGATAAAATATAGCCGATGTTACTCCCTGATATTATAGCTTTCCATTGGTGAAATAATTTTTGAAATCGGTTTGGTGGTTTAAGCGTGAAAGCGTAACAAACAAACAAACAAATAAACAAACAAACAAACAACCTTACTTTCGCATTTATAATATTAGTAAGGATATAAAATAATAATATTCACGCCTAAAATGTACCTCGTAAGTACTGAAATACCTACTAAATATTTTATACATAAATGACGCTTACACACGTACAAAGTCATACTGAACTGAAAATAAAAAAGAGATGGGACAGTCGGTATACGTAAATTGATAACCGATCTTTATTAAATTATTCATAAAAGAAATAAACCCAATACAGTACCTATATAAAACTTTCAACATATTTTTCACACTTAAAACAGACAGTTACATTATAAAATACATAAATTGAATTAAACATTTAAAAAACTACTTTTCATCTCAGAGTAGATGATAACATTATGTACGCATTATTGTCAATAAACTAGACATATTTATTTATAAAAAAATCGTAATTGATTGATTGATCTAACGACTGTCCCTATTTGGCAAAAAATGATAAATGTTCTAGCAGGAACGCTCCAGTGATGACGATAATAGTGACCCAGACCTTGATTGTACTCCTTTTGAATAACTAAAAGAGTCAAAAAACACTTTTTGTTTGAAATAAATTCAAAAAGGTTTTCATCGATTGTATTTTAATTATAATAGAAAATCACAATTATAAAAATAAAGAGTTTTATCGATAAAAAACTACGGACTTTGTCGTAAGCGTGACAGCACTAGGGACAACTGTCACAGAGATCATCCTATATTTTATGGACTATAGATATATCTTCTAAATATCTTGACATTTATCATGATACGTGTATACTCGTCAATAACATGCAGCATTTTAAACATTAAATTACTGTAGATGTAGAGCACAAGAGGGAACTGTAACTAAGACTAACTGTTTAAGAGTGGTAGGACCACACTGTCGACAGTTATCTGTCTACAGCCGCGGGCCGGTCCGTCCGGGGTAGTACTCACACTCTTGCAGAAAATCGACGTCTGAGTAGTAGCAATTAGTTACTGCGCTTCGTTCGGTGAGCGAGAGAGCCGGAAGCCCAACTTTCTGAGGGTGTTTGCGTGTGGAGGGTTTTGGTGGTGCCCTTGGTATCACCAAGCCTCAATGCACTCATTCACACTCCCTTCATTTTCTTCACGATAGGCAGCGGCCTTGTAAAGGTCCATGAGCGGCAGCAACACTTACCATCAGGTGTACTGTTTGCACGTTTGCCACCGTTTGCAATAAAAAAAAAAATATATATATATATATATATTATTTGTCGTATATTGATGTAGTAGCGATATTATTTGTTTTTCTATCTAGCGCTGATGTTAACAGTGCTAGATAGAAAAACCATCATTCGGTACCTTACCAATCGGTATAGTAGGTCAATTACCTTCTACATAACAATGTAGAACGCTCGAGTTCAGTGGTGGGACATATATTAACTAGGATAAAGTTTTTATATACTAAAGTTTACAAATGGTATATATATTATATGGTATATTGACTGCAGTCTGACCCATTTCACTCAACTCCTTGCTTTCGGATAATTAACTAAATTAATATAATCTAGGAAAGTTAGTCCAGTTTACTGGTCAGCTAACACGAACCAGAAAGTCAGTTTACTAACGAATTCAAAGGACACATAAATATTTTGTGGGTAAACTCTCAGTAAATTGTGTTCCCGTTTTTGTCCTTAATTAGTTAATTTGGTACACTGAGCTATTTGTTTTGAATAATTAATCAATGGTAGCAGGATAAGGTTATATTACATATTGGAGTAGAGTTTAGAATATAGTTGTTTATTCGCTAACTGAATCAATATTACCAAGTAATTATTGATGAAGTTTTTTTAACCGACTTCAAAAAAGGAGGAGGTTTCTCAATTCCACCGTATATATGCTTTTTTGTGTTTGTTCGCGGATAACTTCGTCGTTTATGAACCGATTTTGATATTTTTTTTTCTTTTTGGAAAATTTATACTTCCCAAATGGTCCTATGAAAATTTTATCGAAATCGAACAAGCGGTTTTTGAAAAATCAACAAAAATCTAAAAAAATATCTACATTGTCTACATTATTGAAGGCTGTTTCTTGTTTACAAAAATATTTTTTTTTTAATTGCAAACGGTGGTAAACGAGTAAACAGTTTACTTGATGGTAAGTGTTGCTGTTACTCATGGATATTTGTAAAGCCGCTGCCTACCGTGAAGAAAGTGAATGCATGCAATGAGCTTGAGTGATACTAAAAGCATCACTAAAGCCCATCATAAGCAAACACCCTCAGAAAGTTGGGCTTCCGACTCTCTCGCTTGGTAAACGAAGTAACAAATTGCTACTAGTCAGACGTCGATTTTAAGTATAATTAAAAAATGAAACAAAATTCCTTAAAATCGTTAGCATATTCTTTATATGGAATTAACTTTATACATAAAAGTAAGTCATGATATCAGCTAATATTTATGGCGCTGCTGAGATTGTGTGTCCTCTACTATGGAAGAGAAATTGATCCATTATATCATACTGGTCAAACGAGTAGGTATTTGGAGGATTCCTTCTCTTGCATCTATACCAATAAATAAAATTGGAGTGTCTGTTTGTAATGTCAAAATAATAGGCTTTTTTCATGCTCACACGGTTATTTGCACGACACCTATGCCTAAAATAGCAATTAAAAAATTTTTGTCTGTCTGTCTGTCTGTTTGTTCCGGGTAATCTTCAAAACGGCTGGACGGATTTCAAAAATTCTTTCACCAATGGAAAGCTATAATATCAGGGCGTAAACTAGGCTATATTTTATCCCGGTATTCCCACGGGAACGGGAACTACGCGGGTAAAACGACTATAACCTATAACCGAAGCGAAGCGAGGGCGAGTTGCTAGTTGATAATATTTGCCTATTATGATCCTTATGTACATAATATGGTAAAGTAACTTTTGAATATTTTATAATTGAGTTGTAATATCATATAATTAGCTTAATTTTTTTTTTTGGGTGTGGGCTACGGTCCGCGTACCTGTCGTCCGGCTCTATTCGTCGCGACAAAGGGGCGACGCGCAGCCCCGTAACTCACCCGTGATACGTCGCCTTCGTCGTTGGGTCAATCACCGGTGCAGGGTAACTTGTCGTCAGTGTTCGGAAGAAATAATTAGCTTACCTACCGAAATACTTTAAAAATACTAGTTGACTAAATCATAATACAGACATAATAGTGGATGCACCGTGATATACAACAGAATTATAACTCTTAAAATGATCCGTAAGAGGATTTAGATATGAATTATACTGTAACGACTCGGGTTCTAGTTTTAACTGCTCCGTTATTATGTTTTACCGTCTGGAACCGTAGGTGTTTGGATCCATGCCCGGTAGATAGCAAATAGCTTTCTCCGAAACTGTGTCATCGTTAACAAATTTATGGTTTAATATATTGTTTATATAAATTCAACTGTGTTTTTCACTAGTTTTAATAAAACTGAAAGCAAAAAGTATCCCACGTAGTTTTAATAAAATTAAGAGCAAAGAGTAACCCACGCTGACCAGTAACAAAAGAATATTTCAGAATACAATATCGTTGGTAATTACGTATTTATGTACTAGAAAAATAATTAGATCCCGATGGAAAGGAGGAAAAGAAGGATGTTATAAGTTTGATATGTCTGTGCGTTTGTCTATGGCATCGTAAATGAATAGAGTAATTTTATTGTGATGCAGCTTTTACAGTTCAAAAGTTGATGTGACCGATACGATGTTTACCTAATTACATTTTATGAATATCTGTTCAGGTGTTTTAAACTCATCAATTCTATTTGTTAGTTGCTCTAGGAATCTTAGATATATAATCGGTATTTCATTTACTTGCACGTCGTTGGATGCAGATGGCACATGACTGCATTCGGTGGCGCAACATAAGGGAGGCCTACGTCCAGCAATGGACGGCGATAGGCTGAATTAATCATGATAAATGATATAATACCAATGATCTCTTTAGGCTTATTGGATTCATCTTAACTAGTTATGATCTTTTCTCTTGATGAAAAGTATTTATCCTATCTCGAAGGGCATCACACTGGAGCTAATACTAACATATATAATGATTTCTGATGTTTACGCGAGTATTATACATTTTAAATAAAACTACTTTACGGATTTTATCGCGTTTGTATTTGATTTTTGATTACCCGACGTTTCGAACACTTTACAGCGTTCATGATCACGGGTGGACTAAGATGTCTCACGTCCAACAAGTCATCGTTACTGCAGAAATTTTCTGCAGTAACGAAAATCAAATACAAACGCGATAAAATCCGTAAAGTAGTTTTATTTAAAAACTAACATATATGTGTAATTTTATTCAAAAGATGGAAAAAAAATTACAGTCCGCTGAGTTTCTTGCCGGATCTTCTCAGCTTGTTGCCGCGTTCCGATCCGGTAGTAGATATTGTATTGTGTTCAAACGTATGAATATGACAATATGTAAGTGCCCTTTAGCATAGGCCATGCAGAATATTTGATTTGATTTGATGACGAGGTCGTGATATTTATTTTTTAGTGCTTCTTTTTCTTTCTTGTTTCCTTGTCAAGCTGTTGGTTCTTGTCAGGGTTACTATTTTTTTTTAATTTATTTACTTTATATTTAATATTAGTTCTACTTTAATTTTAATTATCATCATAACTGATTAGACTATTACTTCTACTTGGTTTCACAAATTATAAAACAGTCTAATAACGAACTCCCACAACAAGTATTGTAGTTACAATTGCCATACAGAATATTTCCTTATACATCAATGATTTAATTGTGTTCCTTTTTATTGGCAACAGGTATTTGGTATGGCTATACAAATCCATGCAGCGACAAATGAGATGGTTTGCAACTCCAAAACTTGCGTTCACGAACCTCAATACCGCCGTGCGCATGGGCCATCGGGACTCAATCCATGTTATCAATACTTTGTGTTGCTTAACGGAGTTTGATATGGAGTGCTCAATGTTAAATCAGTATTCTTTATTAAAAAGTAAATAAAAATAGTATTGGGTATATTATTCATAAAAGCGACATTACTGTCGTAAGAACTATTACGAACTTAATAATGTAAATTGTGAACTATTAACTTATAAAACGTCCCCACGTTCGATGCTACTTAATTTATATGTATTTTTAGATATAATTTATTGAGTTATTATATAAATTAAGGTAAATTAATATAACGATAAGTGATTCTCTTTCATAAGTATAAAAATAAACATTAATTGTTGTATTTATTACCAATTTATATCACATTTTTTTTTTTTTTTTGTGGGTGGGCTGCGGTCGGCGCGCCTCCGCACCACTCCGTCCGGGGCGACAGAGGGGCTTAAGCACGCAACTCCCGTAACCCACCCGAAAACCACCTCGCCTTCGTCATTGGGCTGACCACCGGAGCAGGTTTACTTGTCGTCAGTGGTCGGCCCAACGGAATACCCCCTACGCGGGGTACCCTCCCATCGACCGACGTCCCCCCCTCGGGGAGGACGTCGGTCTTTCCTCACGCGGTCGGCCTCTCGGCGGGTGACGGACTAATCCCCGGTCATGTCACCCGCGGCCTCGGCTAGGGCGGCATGAGGCGCAGATAGTTGCGCCTACGCCGCCCCAGTCGCCGGCGGCGGATCTCCTCATCGAGGCTGCGCTCCACGCGCAGACGATCCGCCGCCTCCTTCTGCGAGATCAATTTATATCACTTTAACGATAGTGTTTATTATTTCACACATTCGAATAGACAGAAGACTTAAGCACTCCGATAATTTTTAGTCCTATATAAGTGTAATATTCCATCCCATATAGAGTGTACCATTTGACTATCTATATGACGGTAAGTCAATTTTGATTTCATTATAAAGTAGGCTAGTAGGTATATGGATTGAATAAGAATAGAGGAATCTTTAGACTCTTCCGATAAACCCTTATACCAAATCTTCTGACCAGCGCAGTATAGCAGATCAAGCTCCATCTTTATTACCTAACAGTGGGACGTATATGAGCTGAGATGGAATGATGAAAAAGGAGATAGGTCATGTTAGGCATCAAGATTGCTACCTGCCAGCCATCGATGGGAGTCGTCACCTGAGAGGGTAACCTGAGAGGGACACCGAAGTCAAGCAATCCGCACAGGGAGCCCGCATCATTGACCATGAGGAGTAATGAGTTATGTTATGTACTCTACCGACTCTTTCACGGGGAGTGCTCCGAGGAACTGCTTGACTTGGTACCACCGTCACGATTCTACCAACGTACCACTCGATATCGTAGCAGGGTTCATCCATTTTACCTGGAAACGTTATGGTCTTCAACTGTACGTTTCCAGCGATCATTTCTCCCACGTACGTGCAAGCTCTGGAATGAACTACCTGCTGCTGTGTTTCCCGAGCGCTGTGACATGTCCTTCTTTAAACGAGGTTTAAGAAGAGTATTTCCTTCACGGTAGGCAGCGGCCTAGCTGTGCCCCTGGTATTGCAAAGGTCCATGCAGCAGTTTCACTTACCATCAGATGTGCTGCTTGCTCGTTTGCCACCGTTGGCAATAAAAAAAAATGTTATTGTACTGCATGCCATCCGGATGGCTTGTTTAGTTTATCAGACCATATTCTGACAAGGAAAATGTCTATTTTAAATTTACTATTGGATTCAATTTAAATAAAAACTATTTTACGGATTTTCTTGCGTTTGTATTTGATTTTTGATTGCCCGACGTTTCGAACATTTTACAGCGTTCATGGTTACGGGCGGATAAAGATGTCTCACGTCCAACAAGTCATCGTTATTGCAGAGCTTTATATCTACCCGCTACAGAAATCAGTTATTAAATTTTGATTCGTATTTTAGTACAAAATTATACCAAAGAAGAAAATTAATCTATATGAAAAAAAATAAACATTATATTTATTCTTTATATGTTATACCTCAATACCAGCGACATCAATTGCGATACTCAACATGGGTGGCTACAGAGAAAGATGACTCAAGAACACCTGGCGTGGACGACTCACGAATTGACGAATTCTGATGGGAACGCTCGTCACTTTTCGATCGATCGCCGACCGTTATAGTCACCCTTAGAAGTAAATTATAATATTAATTATGTAACTTTAAGTTTATATTAAATTCGTTATACTACATCGGGTTTTTTTTGCATCCTCTGCCACCGCTCATAACTCTCGCGTAAACATCAGAAATCATTATTGAGTTCAATGATGAAAAATAACCAGTAGCTCGATTCAGCATAAGTATAAATAAAATTTCAAGCGGCACTCATATATAAAAATATATAATGATCTAAGTAATATATAAGATCTTGGTATACCACGACTTTAAATGAGTCGGTTAAATAATGAAAAATATTTCATATTCAATTTAATATGTCAACAAATGTCTACAAAAATTCAGTCCACAATATGATTAAGTATCAATTAAAAAAAAAAATAACCATTTCACTGGTGTGTTTAATAGACAAATGCCATACCAATTGAGAGTGTGAAGCCCCTAGAATATGGAAACGTTAGATTGACTATTTTATTCCCGACTGTTGGGTAGGCAGGTATAAATAAGTAAATCAGTACTAATTACTTACACAGGTCTGGTTAATTAATTAAAATTAAATGATAATAAAGATTATTTCATTACGAATACGGTGGTATAGGGTTGTCTCTGATAAATCAGTCCTAAATGCCAGTTGTCGAATTTTAAAAAGTGAAATATTGTTGAGAGTGAATATGTGCGAATGAGAGGTCTCAACGAATCATCCCATGCGACATTGAAAGAAAGACAGTGCGCATGCTATTTGTTCTTGAACATGAAAATGATAGTGATAGACTCGTACACGTTGTGCATCATTTTGTGGGATCCAAGTCGATATAAAGCTCTTAGTCGTCTTACTAGCTAGCAATAGAAAGGTGACCAAACTTGTACAGTGTTAACTCTATATAACGACACTCAAGGGACTGAATATTTTGACGTTATAGAGAGTGGTCGTTAATTGGAGTGAAAACAAAATTGATATTATTTTATTATTCTAATATTTATTTACTAATATAGTGCAAATTTTACAAACCTAAAAACAACTATGACTAGGATAAGGTTTAACAACTTAATGATAGCGCAGTGGCCGAAGTAAATATGTGCAAGTTAAACACACAAAAAAAAAACAAAGAGAGAATTTTTTAAAATGTAAATAATAAAATAACAACAAACGAAAGAACATACACAGCTGCAGTTCTTACTAATTTTGGTAATTGAAAAAGTACTGCTTAATGCTTAATAATAAAAATATTGTCGTCGTTATTTCGATTGAACGTGATGCTATATAGAGTGTATCATGGTATGGATAATATGAGAAACCAAACAAAATCAAGACATTTCGACGTTTTAAGGAGTTTGTCGTTAAATCGAGTGACTTTATAAAGAGTTTACACGGTATTTGTAGCTACCATACAGCAACTACTATTTTAGATTTATTTTTGCATTTTAATCAATTTAAAACATAGATATAAGAGAAAACGGTTGAGGCTTCCTCCGTATTAAGGGAGAACTTGACCTACTATACCACGCTGGTCAGACGTGTTGGCATAGGGTTTTATGTCGAGTTTTCTTCCTTCTTTTGCATAGATGTATTCCGTATATCATATCCCTTAATCGCCTTTTACGACACCCACGGGCAAGAGATGTGCTGGTGAATTGTATCCTTACTCCTTCACCACACAGAAGAGGTTATCACTCGTATTTAATTGCCATGATATTTTATTGTAGTGTTATCCGATAGTACGTAAATGTGTATTGTGACGTCATAATTCAGCACTACCTCTTGGTAGAGCACTGTGTTCAAATATTTCGAATTGCATGCATGCATATTTAAAATATTTCGTTTCAGATCTATTTTAATACTAGATATATGACAGATGGAAAGTTGTTGTTTTTGTCATTTTTGTTGTTTTCATCATTAACATTGTTATAATGTATCTAATAATATGTGAGTGCAGCTAGAAATACTACCGACCATTACTTTGCTCGAGGGTGTCGTAAAAGACACCTAAGACGTCTACAACCTTTGGCCAATCCATCCGGGGTAGTACCACACTCTTGACGAAAATCGATGGCTTTGTAATAGCAATTTATTATTGCACTTTGCTTCGTAAGTGAAAGAGCCGGCGACCCAATTTTCTGCACGCTAGACAGCGGCCTGATATTGCTAAGGTCCATGAGCAGCAGTATCACTTACAGGAGTGCTGTTTGCTCGTTTGTCACTAATAACAATAAAAAAAAGAATAGTATACATTTTCCAACTTGATCTGATGCTATATGGTCCACGATTACACTGTTAGTTAGGGTTGATAGCATAAAGGCAGTCGGTTATAAAACTATTGCCAAAATGTTTGCAATATGTGGGTACGATGAAAAAAGAGTATCTACATTTTGTGTCGACTCCAAATAAGTGTCAATTCACACTGTGATGCCGTTCACGGTGCGATCTCACTCCGGTCTCGGTCCGTTCCCGGTCTGGTATAATATTCTTAAATTAGAAAGAATCAGAGTATTCACACTATCGTATCGCTCTAGTTCTGATTCGATACCGCGCCGGTACCGGTTGGTCGAAAAGAATATTTGACTGGAGCGAATTTGGACTTGTCATGACTTGTACCGACAGTGTGAATACGTTTTTGTTTCAACTCCGGTATTTCTTCGGTCGTGCAGTGAGACGTTACATTTTTCTTTTAGTCATGGCTAGTAAAAAATCGTGCCATTCTGTAAAAGGTAAGTAATGTAATTTATGCGAGTGATTTATAACTTATTTAGTCCACCCGTGATCATGAACGCTGTAAAGTGTTCGAAACGTCGGGTAATCAAAAATCAAATACAAACGCGATAAAATTCGTAAAGTAGTTTTATTTAAAATGTATAATACTCGCGTAAACATCAGAAATCATTATGATTTATAACATTTGATTATGAATAATAAATAATCATACTATAATTATTTTCGCCAGCTTTTTTGTAAACGTTTTTTCCGAGAAAAGAGTGTATGTGGTGAAATTTGCGAACATTTAAAAAGAATAGTTATAAAAACTTGATTACGAACGAAAAATGATCATCACACATGGGATTTAAACCTACGCCTATCGACCATGGATCGAAACAGACTGATTGTGGAACTAGTAGTGTGGATACAGCGAGATTTGATCGGACCAAGATCGGACCGTGAACGACATCATAGTGTGGATCGAGCCTAATTGGGATAGAAACAGGATGACGATGATATATGTACTCAGTGTAGTGACAGGTTAAAAACTTTGCGACACCCAACCATTACTATAGTCCATTAAATATAGGATGATCTCTGTGACAGTTGTCCCTAGTGCTGTCATACTTACGATAAAGTCCGTAGTTTTTTTATCGATGAAACTCTTTATTTTTATAATTGTGAATTTCTATTACAATTAAAATACAGTCAATGAAAATCTTTTAGATTTTATTTAAAAAAAAAAACTGTTTTTGACTGTTTTAATTATTCAAAAGGAGTACATACTAGGTCTAGGTCACTATTATCGTCATCACTGGAGCATTCCTGCTAGAACATTTATCATTTTTTGCTAAAATAGGGACAGTCACTAGATCAATCGATCAATTACGACTGTTTTATAAATATCTCTAGTTCATTGACAATAATGCGTACATAATATTATCATTTACTCTGAGACGAAGAGTAGTTTTTTTATGTTTAATTAAGTCAATTTATTTGTTTTATAATGTAACTGTCTGTTTTAATTGTAAAACATATGTTGAAAGTTTTGTATAGGTTTATTTCTCTTATGAATAATTTAATAAAGATCGGTTATCGATTTGCATATATCGACTGCCCCAACTCTTTTTTGTTTTCAGTCCAGTATGACCTTGTCCGTGTGTAAGCGTCATTAATGTGTAAAATGTTTACTAGGTATTTCAGTACTTATGAGGTACATTTTAGGCATGAATATTAATATTTTTATATTTATAATATATTGCAATTCAGTTGCAATAAAACTGGCACGAAAAGAATGAAAGTATATTTGATATAAAATGAAATTGTAAACATTTCGCTCGTTCAAACTTACTTCGTTAGTTTCGTTGACATCTGTCACAGAGATCAAGCTATATTTTATGGTCTATAAATGTTGAGCGTCGTAAAAACTATCTGAAGGTTTATAATGGGAATAGGCAGCAGTCCTCTAACTTATAATACCAATCTTTTAAACATCTGTCTGACGATTATGGAATTTATCCTTCCTCGTGGTAAGACTTATCTTCCACAATAGAGATCGATTAGCGATAGACGAATGATGAAATCTAAACCCATTTTCAACATTATCGCAGCTCATATACGTCCCACTGTGGGTTTGACTCTCATTCACAATAAAATGGAACTCTACCATGGAATATACTACGCTTATCAGGCAAGCTGGTATAGGATTTTATTTTGAGTTATGCATATTTTGCATAGATATTATACGCTCATTTAATCTTTTAGTGGTCTTTTACACCACCTGCATGATACGGGATGGTGAATTGTATTCTTACTTCGTCACCATACGGAAAATAATAAATATACACGGGATATAAAGAAGAAAACTTATACATGTTTTTTATGGCGACTGATAAAAATGTCTGCCTTGAACGGTTTTGAATAAGCGCTTCGCAGTTAGATTACATAAGAGTTCATAGCCAACGATTATGTTTCAGATAAGAATAAAAAATATATTCAAGAACGTCACTGATATGTAAATTCTGGAACGAATTCAAAATAAAAAAAAAACAAATATTTTGCTTTCAAAATGACTGGTACAGATAACCTTTATCAATAGGACTTATTGCTCATACACTTTGTTCATTTAATATTTATGCCTTTTAGAAAATGCTCGTCGTGCTATAAAAGGATGTTCAGTTATCATTTTTATGAATAAACTTCAGAATTTTTGGTAAGAAGAGTTAAGAATACAATTTACAACCCATTATCTTGCCCGTGGTTATCCTAAATACCGACTAAGCAGATATTATTACTACAAGGAAAACTAAATAAACCCTTACATTATTACATCTGACCAGTGTGGTATAGTCGGTCAATTGTACTCCATTAGTGTCGATTCGCACTGTGATGCCATTCACGGTTCGATCTCGCTCCGGTCTCGGTCCGTTCCCGGTCTGGTAAAATATTCTTAAATAAGAAAGAATCAGAGTATTCACACTATCGTATCGCTCTAGTTCCAATTCGATATCGCGCCGGTACCGGTTGGTCGAAAAGAATATTTGACTGGAGCGAGATCGGACTTGTCATGGCTTGTACCGACAGTGTGAATACGTTTTTGTTTCAACTCCAGTATTTCTTTAGTTGTGCAGGGAGACTTTTCTGAGAAAAGAGTGTATATGGTGATATTCGCGAACATTTTAAAAGAATAGTTGACTTATAAAAACTTGATTACGAGCGAAAAATGATCATCACACATGGGATTCGAACCCACGCCTATCGACCATGGATCGAGACAGACTGATTGTGGAACTAGTAGTGTGGATGGACACAGCGAGATTTGATCGGACCGAGACCGGAGCGAGACCGGAGCGAGATCGAACCGTGAACGGTATCATAGTGTGGATCGAGCCTTATGGAAGAACTGTCAAACTCAGTGTGTAGTATATGAGCTGAGATGATGATAATTTCTCGATACGTTATTATTTGGCACACTTTTTTTTTAAGAATAATAAATATTTATTTGCTAGAATATGAGTAATAAGCGGGTTGATAATAACTATATACATATAAATGTCCAGTCATATTGAACCTTACATAGGTGTGCAAATATTTGTTGATAAGGACCATGGACCATAGATTTTTGGGCTTGCTATTTTTCGTCTCACAAGCACAGCATCCGAGTCAGAGAAAAGGGGCTGTATGGTTCGAAAACCCAGAGTGAGTTTTCAAACCTGGTATCTTAAACGGGCTACTGAGGCCAGGGTTTTCCTTCGATAGTCCACTACATTGCTTCGGTGTCGTCAGACTCACTGCGTGGCAGTCAAATAAGCCCTGTTAAGACCTTTCGCGACCTGTATTAGGGCGGCATCAAGCGCAAGGATCATTTCACGGGTTTCACAAACTATCTATATGAAGGCTGGTCCAATGAATTGATTATGAAATCCCTATATAATCCAACTATAGTTATCTTCACAAAAGGAAAAGCCGGCATGAAGCCCTGTGTTATATGCTTCTTCGCAAATTTCGTCGTAATTTGATAGTGCCTTTGCGTAATTACATCCATTCATCTAACCATCTGCCAGCCTTTCAATGGTCACTCTTGGGCATTGCATTCCCACTGAGAGAAATAATGTTTGGCAGACAAGTCGGTGATCACAATAGGTGTGATGAGTTTCCAGCAAAGTACTCTTTCTTCTGGTCATTCCTTATCTGGTTTTAATGGAGCCCACGGCAAAGCAAGGTATAGTGAAACAATGTATGCCATCAATCAGCCCGTAGAGAACCACTAATGGACATAGGCCCACAAAAATGCTACTCAGAACGGTCTAGGCTACTTGCATTCATCGACTTTCAAGATATCGTCAATCCACCTAGAAGGGGATTATCCTACGCTGCTTCGTCCAATTCGTGGACGCCACTCGAGCCACCTTTCTTCACTAACGGTTGTGGGTTCGACGAGCGATGTGGCCTGCCCATTGCGATTTTAGCTTGCTAATTCTTCGGGCTATGTCGGTTACAGTTATACAGTGATATCTACATCATTATTGATTTTATAAATTGAAAATAATTATAAATAACTAGTAACCCGCCCTCGCTTCGCTTCGGTTTCAGTTGCCTTACCCGCGTAATTCCTGATCCCTTGGGAATACTGGGGTAATATATAGCCTATGTTACTCCCTGATATTATAGCTTTCCATCGGTGAAAGTTTTTTGAAATCGGTTCGGTGGTTTAAGCGTGAAAGCGTAACAAATAAACAAACTTTCGCATTTATAATATTAGTAAGGATTACACTACAAACCGTACTAAAATCTGGTTGCCTATAAATTATCTACCTTTCCGTTCTCTCTTTATAATTCTTTACACGAAAATTTTACAGACATTTTGATTGGCGAATTTCAGGTTCTGTTTAGATATAAATTCCTAAACCCTTAATACCTATCTACTCCTAAAATAGTTTCGATTTCGGTTTATGCCTCAATGAACAAGCTTTCAATAAGATTTGATATTAAAACGTATTCGATATGAAATTTGATATCAGCTTTAACTTTTTGTACCTATTGATTAGTGTTACTTCGGTTGACTATCGTCTTACCATAGTGAATTATTAAAATGGCGCAGTAGACGAAACAGAAAATTTTCTAAATAATAAGTTGTTTGTAAAATATATTAACATTTATTTTTAGTTTTAAACTTACAATTCTGTATTAAGGAAATAATCCTTATAATATCTGGTTGACCGAGTTTTGCTTGGTATATTTTTTTTTGTATTTTTGCCGAATTTATTTCGATATACATTGATAAAAAATAAAAATGATGAAATAATGAAAAAAATATCAAAAATTACAAAAAGAGAATAATAATAACACCGAGATTCGATCTCACGCTGTTCGAATGCGACTGGACAACTTCCCAACTGAGCTATTGTGACTCTTTAAGGCGATGGCGAAATTTGAATTCGCATTCTATTGACATTTTATGTCGTTGTATTGATTAGCTAAAAACACCGACAAAACAACATTTTCTACAGAGACTTTACAAACATTTATTTAACAACAATTTGTAGATTGCACAATGTATTATCTTGCATGGGAATTGAATCTATGAATTTGCACGGTAGATTGGTCTCCTAACCAAGAGACCTGTCTATGCAGTCAGTTTTATTTAAATATATAATTAAACTTCCATAATTCAAATTTTACTCTTTAATATCAAGTAGTAGTTCCTATATGGTGACGCAGATAGAATGCAATTCACCAATCCTACTGCTTTGTTTTTGGGCGTTGTAAAAAACGACTAAGTGATTAAATGTGCGTATGAAATCTACGCAAGAAAAGGAAAACTCGAAATAAAATCCTATACCAAGAGGTCTGACTAGCTTAGTATACTAGGTCAATTCCACTTCTATTCTGGAAGAGTCTTGAGTAAAATTATAAAATATCAAGTTTTAACGAATCGTTTCATAAGAATTTGAATAAAAAAAATTTAAATTATCTTTCGATTAACTTATCAACGTCTGCTCTTGGACATAGGCATTACCAATAAGGAGTGATTGTACCATAATCGCCACGCTTAGCAGGCAGGTTAGCGATATATATTCTTATGAGTTTCCCCAACAAAGTGCCGCAGCCCACTGCCATCGTGTTCTCTCAGTCGATTTTTACAAATTTAGGGTGCGGCAATATTAGGGTTAGCGAATCATTTAATTCTTAATCAATTTAGTTATTAAACAAGTAAACAATAACAAGATAATATCCTTATAATAATATCCGATAGATATACCCAATAGAAGTCGTAAATATAGGTTTATTTTATAGTAAATAATAGTTAAGTGTGTAAGTAATATGACAATCAAACCACAAAGCAATATGATCTTACCACAAACCCATCAAAGCCACGTCGAAGCTGCAGTCTCGAATAACTATCAATTAATATGTAACCTGTGCTAATGGATTGCAAACGTAGTCTATACACTGGTTTATTTATACTACACTGAAGTGATAGATATTAGAGAAATATGATTTATTTCGTTTGCTCGAACGAGAGAGTAATTCCTGCGGGATAACGTTTTCATGTTCCAACCTTGGCCAGTCTATAAAGTTGTAGTATATTATATTTATTGTTATATGAATAACTAGTGCTGTGTAATACGTTAATGTATTTGTAATTTAATAGGAAGAGATTCGACAAAAATATTTAACAGTTGCAAAAATACATACAAATATTTCTTACATTACGTGAAACAAAAAAAAATTTAAAAGCTGGCAGTAAAATTCATCACGATGTTTCGGAAAGTATACGTAATATTTCCCTAGTCCAGGCCGCGGGTGACAGGACCAGGGATTTTAGCCACCTGCAGAGAGGCTGACCGGGCGACGCCGACCGACGTCCTGGACGTCGAGCTGATCACGGAGGACAAGGAACTCGGTACCGATGATCGGCCTAACGACGAGGGCAACGTGCTACAGTGGGTTATGGGCCGCGCACCACCCCTCTGTCGTCCCGGACGGAGCCGGCGGCAGGTGTGCTGACCATAGCCCAACCCCAATAAAGAATAGGATATGTCATATTTAAATATCGATACTATTTTGAATACAATTTACCACCCGATCTCTTGCTCGTGGTTGTTGTAAATAACGACTAAAGCATGTGGTATGCTGAGAACATCACTGCAGGAAAAGGGAAACTAGAAATAAAATCTAGCCTATGCCACTAGGTGAACCGAGGACCCGATGAAAGTGGGCGTCGTTGGATGCAGGCGGCACTAAACCTTAGTAATATCGTTTTCATCGTTTAAGCTCATACGTCTCGCTACCGAGCTCGAGTTTAGTCCATAATATTAAGGAAATTGACATACTATACCGTGCTTGTCAGATATGGTATAGGGTTTTATTTCGTGTTTTCCATCTCTTACATACTTTTTTTTTATGTTTGCGCCACCACAAATGACTGTAACAATTCCACCAGTGCTAGTTGTAATAATCAATTAAAAAAAAAAAACGCTGGTTCACGACTTCAAATAAAACAGGAAACAAATTACAAATTCCATATTATTTAATCTACGGAAACAAAAGTTTAAGCGAAGCTTTTATTATTCTAAGTTCAATGAACACATTTTTCTACAAAATTTATTCAAACATTTTTGCATGGTGAACTTGATAACAGTAGAATACAGACTACCACCCCCTCTCTTACCCGTGGGTGTCGTAAAAGACGGTTAAGGATATGTATGGAGATAATATCTATGCAAGGGAAGGAAAATTGTACATAAAAGTGTATGCCAACACGTCTGACCCAGGTGGTAGGTATAGTCAATTTGCCTTCCATTGTGAAGCCTCTTTCAAGCCTAACAGTGGAACTTATATAGGCTTGAGATGATGATGCGGTCATTATATTACAAGGTGCTGCCTTAAATAATTTTTTTATTTACTCTTAATGAGCAGTGTGTAAAGTCGAAAATAAGTGTGATAAAGTCGATAGGTTATAGGCTCTTATCCCAATTACTTGAGATCAAATCAACATGTACTTACACATTGTATAAGGGTTGGCAATAGTTTTATGACTGGCTGCCAGCCTAATGTCAATCCTGCTTGGTAATGTATCTAATTATTGACCAAACAGCATCAGATGGTGTTGGATTAGGTCGACGCAAAACTTTTAGTCACCTTTTAGGACACCTACAAGCAATTTAAGGGTTCATCATCATCATCATTTCAGCTTATCACTGCTGGACGTAGGCCTCCCTCATGTTACGCCACAAAATGCGGTCCTGTGCCGTCTGTATCCAACGACTCCCAACAACTTTCACCAGGTCGTCGGTCCACCTAGTGGGTGGGCGTCCTACACTGCGTCGTCCGATATGTGGTAGCCACTCAAGAACCTTTTTTCCCCAGCGGTTGTCGGTTCGTCGAGCGATGTGGGCTGTCCATTGCCACTTCAGTGTGCTAATTCTTCGTGCTGTTTCGGTTACACCTGTTTTTCTGCGGATTTCCGTATTTAAGGGTTGATAGTTTACACAACAAGGAATATGAATTTATATCACTAACACAACTAGGCAGTTACAGCGTAGGCATTTATGAAAAAAAAGATAGTAGCAAATTTCATATAAACCAGTTATTTTGCAGACTATAAGGCATTATTGGACGGTGGTTAAATAAGCCAATTTTCCTCTTTTCACGGCAGCCAAGGAAACGGCTGGTAACATCCGGCTTTTTGCTAACAGAAATAGCTAATACCGTCGTTGTATCTGAATATTGGAAGGTTTGATTAATGTCAGGAGTGACTTTTGCTGTCCTTTTCAACAAAATATGTTACCTATATATGTATATTTTGTACCTTCAAAGCTGATTTTGTTTTGCATTTTATCTTTTTATAAAGATTAATGATATAAATATCATCTTTACGGTTACTTACATCACTCTTGAAAAAAAATCACTTTGCATAAAAACTATCAGTCTATTGTTACATCCACGGGAAAGACAGGGAGTGGTGAATTATATTCCTACTCCGTCACAACACGGAAGAAAGAGCCTTTACACAGTAACTACTATTTCAGTTTTATTTTTATATTTTAGGAATGTAACTGTTGACCAGATGGAGTCAGATATAATTGGCCCAAGTCGATGTTTACATCGAGTTTTATCTCTTAATCATCTTTTATGATACCCATGAGTAACGTTAGCAGGTAGTGTTAGCAGTATTCTTAGGCACAGCGTTATTCGTTGCACATATTATTAAATATCTTAGTCCACTCTGCTAGTCAATATAGGATATAGTACAAAGATAAAAAAGGCCTACTTTAATGTTCAGAGTAATCATGGGCTTTTAGGTTTTCTTGACGTATTGTTATCTGCCTATTGTCCTGTATTATAGTCTTTTGTACATCCATAGAAAAAGTGGTGTGGTTTCAATATATTCTACATTCATGACTTCTTACTGCTTTAACATACGGGCTATGTGAATACTTTTACACTTACTTAGATCTTTCTTTTTTTAAATGCACAAGCAAATGGTTTCTTTTACTGCTGTGATTTATTAAAATGGCTGGAGTACTTTTTATTTAATTAGTCTGTATTGTTACTTCGTCTGTTGACAGTTAAAGAATATATTTGACACGAGCCCCAATTTGAATGGTAATAAAAATTTAACTCACAACAGCCACTTAAACGTTGTACAGTGGTTAAATATACAAGTGACCCAGTATTCAAAATGGCGGTACTTATGTGTTCTTTGTGCACTTTTATTGAGAGCAAACCTCCAAATCCGACAAGGCTATCAGAAATTGTAACAATCAGGGGCAGAGAAATGAATGTGAAGTTAATAAGTGGCAATAGCTAGATGGAAAGACCACCGCTGGATTAAAACAGGTTGTCGATCGCTTGCTAGCATAACAATGTGGAACGATATAAAGGATTCCTCGCGTAAAAAAGAAATAATATTTCTATAAACTCAATTATTAAGCGAAATAGGATTCGAAACTAACCAAACTGCTTCTAGTGGACATATGAGTAGCAAGAAGTATAATTAGGCTATCGGCTACCGTTTCTAGTTACAAAATTTAATCAATTAAGAGAGATAGGAGTGTTTTTTTTTTTCAAAAGTGGACTATTTTTTGTACGGACCCCAGTACAGAAAAAGTCTTCACGTATGATTATAACAGACGAATCGTATAGACTGAATATTCTTCTGTTTTAACATGCTTTTTTAACAAAAAGCCGCATTATGTTTATTATACTTTGAAATACACAAACGTTTTGTCTTAACAAAGGATAGGCGAATCTCAAATCAAATTACACAAATATGGCGTTCGTATCGTTACTTAGAAACCATTATTACGGTCTCGAACTTATTTGGGGAAAAGTATTATAAATATGCTGACTCACGTTACAATAAGTCACATTAAAATCGTTTTCATAAAGTCAACAGTTTCATGGTGTAAATTACGAAAAAATATATCAAACATTTAGTATTGCTTTTATTATATTGACTCTGAAGCCATTTTATGACCAAAATGGCTGGATTTGTGCCATTTTGTTGCTTAACGGCCTATGCCGTTTTAAACTTATGGTAATAAATATCAATTTGCAGCTCAAAGTCTATAAAATTGTTTAATAACAGCAATTTGGTAAGCTGTCAAGTTTGGTAATTTGTCAAGAATAGGACATTTTAAAAATAATATATGTGTCTTAAACATATTTATTATAAGTTTAAAGTATGAATCAGCAGAGCGGTTGAACTTTTATGATTAATTTGTTATAAAAAAGGTTGACCGATATTTGAGATTAAAATAAACCTTAAAACTGTATTATTTTCTTATGCTTTCGCCCATATAGGTATACGCCCCTAGATCCTGTTAAGTTTATGTCACCTCCATAAAGATGGAAATAGAGAAATTATTAATTTCGCATTTTCATTCCTTTATAGTTATTTTATTTAAATACGTCTTTCATGACAATTATATCTAAGGAAAAAGAAATCGGGGTTTTCTCCGTTATAAATACCTGTTTTATATAATACATTCAGGTATTTTTACATTCCTATCTTTCTCAATTCATATAGATACAGTGTTTCTGTTACATGAGTGCCTTCCCAAATGGAAAATTGAAGGGTTGGCTTACCATACCATACTGGACAGACGAGCTGAAAATGGGATTAGACTAAGTTTTCTTTATCTTACTGTTATATTATTTGCTTATTGCTCTTAGTTAAGTTTAATATCACACATATATCATCATTATAACTCATATGCGTCCCACTGTTTACCTCGAGTCTCTTGTGTAACAGGGGAGAAATTGATCAACTACATCAATTTTCCGTGTGGTGACGGAGTAAGAATACAATTCGACACTTCCACTATCTTGCACGTAGATGTCGTAAAAGACAACTAAGGAATATAATACGCATATAACACCATGCAAGATATTCCAACCTGTCCGACCAGCATGGTATAGTAAGGTCAATTCGCCTCCTATTGTAGAGGAGGCTTGAGCAGAACAGTGGGACGTATATGAGCTGAAACGATGACGACGATGTCACACGGGTCAGATGAGTTGGTATAGACTTTTATTACGTAATTTTATTCTCGTGCATCAATGTTAAATGGATGTTATATCCCTTAATTGCCTTCTAGGACATCCACAGGTAAGATAGAGTGAAGTTATGATAACAAATCATTAGTCCGCCATCAGAAAGTTAAACCTCTATTAAATATATCTAGACGCAATAGGAAAAGCATTCATTAAGTTTGATGAAAATAATGAAAAGATATTTCAAAATTGTTGGTCGAACGGCCACCACAAGCTGCCTGAATAAAGGACGCGCCTGCCGAGATAACGTTCACTGAATAAAAGATAAAACTTTGTTCGTGAATGGTGAAAATGTGCGCCATTTATTAGGACCCTGTACAATATTAGAAAAGCTATTTAAAATATATCAAGCTGACCTTGTTAATTTCTCAACTGTTTTGTTAATTGCCTAATAATTATACCTTAAATTCTCCAAATACTAGGGTAAGCTAAATAGCTACTGTCCTACTCTAAATATTTTTTAATGCCCTCGCATAAGCAATTCTTCTTTAAACATTTGTTTAAAACTATTACGTATTTACAAAATAACAAAATTTAAAAAAAAAAAAACCGACCTCAAGGATAAAAGATCGTTAATGTATACAATGTAAATAGATTTTTAGTGCAATGGAAATAGACATTTTGAGTTCACATAATTACTTGATTCTCTTTATTATTATTTCGACCCATACGTACCATCCGAACACCACGTCGCCTTCGTCGTTGGGCCGACCACCAGAGCAGGGTTACTTGTCATCAGTGGTCGGCCCGACGGAATACCCCCTACTTGGGGTACCCTCTCGTCGACCGATGTCCCCCCCTCGGCGGCGGGTGACGGACTAACTCCCCGGTCACGTCACCCGCGGCCTCCGCTAGGGCGGCATGACGCGCAGGTAGTCGCGGCTGCGCCGCCCCAGTCGCCGGCGGCGGGTCGCTTCGTCGAGGCTGAGCTCCTCGCGCGCGCGACCTGCGGCCTCCTTCTGCGAGATCACTGCCTCGCAGAAGGCTGCGACCGCGTCCCAGTACCTGATGCTGTCGAGCATTGCCCTAGCAATGGTCAGTAGCGTCAGGTCGGCACTGATGATTGCGACGAGATCACGACGCTGCACTGCCCAGGCGGCACAAACCTCGAGCGTATGCTGCACCGTGTCCTCGTCGCAAT
Source organism: Lymantria dispar (assembly GCA_032191425.1). Taxonomy (NCBI): domain Eukaryota; kingdom Metazoa; phylum Arthropoda; class Insecta; order Lepidoptera; family Erebidae; genus Lymantria; species Lymantria dispar. The sequence continues at coordinate 18,409,223 of CM063459.1, forward strand.
CGCAGTGGTGGCAGGACGGTGTGCTCTCCCTCCTAGCGACCGTGTACAGGTACTTGCCGAAACATCCACGCCCCGTCAAGACTTGCACCAGTCGCAAGGAAAGCACCCCGTGCCGCCGTTTTAGCCACTGCATCAGCACCGACCGGAAGGCCTCCACGGTCCAATCACCATATCAAGGCCTCTCCAGCCGGACTGCCCAACAGGCAATGACGTCTCGGCGGGCGTCAACGCACCAGGCGATTAGCTCCCTCAAAGAGACCACACCGCTCTCCGCTCGCACTCCCATCACCCGCCGGTACAAACCGGCGAGCATTTCCGCCTCCAGGTCCCACGGGGGAGTCCCGGCCAACAGGCACGCCGCCTCCGTCGCCACCGTGCCGTACCCGCGAATGGCCCTGATCGCCATGGCTCTCTGTGGTCGCCACAGAGTAGCCCTGAGTCGGGCGGTCAGGGACCTCGCCCACACCGGTGCGCCGTACAGGGCCATCGACCGGATGACCCCCGCGTACAGCCGTCGAATACGTACCATTGGGCTTGAGCCTCCTCCATAATAGAAGAGATATTATACCTACTTATACCACACAGGTCAGTCAGGTTGATATAGGGTTTATTTTGAGTTTTTATTCCCTTGCATACACCTTATATGCATATTATACCCCTTAGTCGTCTTTTATGACTATGATCCATGGGCAAGACAAGGAATGGTGAATTGTGTTCTTACTCCGTCACCACACAAATCAATCTGATGATATGTATCGATTCTGATAGGGCTATAGTATACCAATTTGTTTCATAATCATCATCATCATTTCAGCTTATATACGTCCCATTGTTGGGCTCGAGCCTCCTCCACAATAGGAGAGAAATTGACCTTACTATAACCATGCTGATGAGACAGGTTGGTATAGGGTTTTATTTCGAGTTTTCCTTCTCTTGCACAGATGTTATGTGCATATATCGCATAGTTGTCTTTTTTGACATCCACGGGCCCGATAGTGATTGGTGAATGGTATTCTTACTTCGTCACCACACGATTTAACACCACACCAAATTTGTTTATATAGATAATTTTATTTATTGGTATAGACCAATAAATAAAATTGGAGTGTCTGTTTGTAATGTCAAAATAATAGGCCTTTTTCATGCTCACGCGGTTATTTGCACTATACATATGCCTAAAATACACTTTATATTTTTTTGTCTGTCTGTTTGTGCCGGGTAATCTTAAAAACGGCTGGACCGATTTCAAAAATTCTTTCACCAATGCTATAATATCAGGAAGTAAACTAAGCTATATTTTATACCGGTATTCCCACGGGAACGGGAACTATTCAGGAAAGACGACTGAAACCGAAGCGAAGAGCGAGGGCGGGTTGCTAGTTAGTAATAAATTAATTTCTCACGCGTGACTCGAATCCACATCTAATATCCATTACATCCACATCCACTCGTATTTGCCGTCTTTATGGTAGACGTATGCCATGTATCGGAAAATGCTTACATTAACATTCTTATTTTTCAGTTAGAATTAAATGATGTCCGAACCCTATTATCTAAGTTACTATGATTTAGAATTTAACCTGCTAGGTTATTTATAAACAGTTGTTAACGAGTGAAGGATGAATGCCACATACGGGACTCGAATCCACATAATATTAAAATAATCATTATATAGTATAAAACAAAGTCGCTTCCCGCTGTCTGCCTGTGCCTATGTATGCTTAGATCTTTAAAACTACGCAATTGGATTTTTGATGCGATTTTTTTAATAGATAGGTAAAGTAATTCAAGAGGAAAGTTTATATGTTTAATACATCTATAATATATCGTTCTTTTAAGAGTAACCTTTAAAGAAAACATGTTTGTATTGTTTAATGACAAAAAATCTGTGAACGTTGAATATAAAGACATTCATTATATTTAGTATCAGCATTGGACCCGTGCGAAGCCGGTCGCTAGTATATAATAATTTTAGATTAGCTAGAGTTATTAAAAGGGCATTATGCGTATGTTTCGTTCTCGATTTAGTAAAATATCGTCCGATGTTACTTTAATGGATTCTCTTGAACATAGAGACTTCGATCAAATATTCTATAAATACACAAACGCCGCTCAAAAAGCGGCACCTACTGAACTTAGCTCATACAGTGCGTTGTATTTCATACTTTATCACGTCTCAACAATACTTGAAATGTATTATAGACATGCAAGAACAATACCAAACAAAAATAGAAGGAGCTTATCCTTTTGACATTTTATAATTTAGCGAATTGGTTATCTTTCCGTATAGTGACGGAGTGAGTATACAATTCATCACCCCTCTCTTGCCCATGGGTGTTGTAAAAGATGAATAAGGGATTAAATATGTATATGATATCTCTGTAAGAGAACCAAGACGTCTGACCAACGTAGTAGAGTAAGTCAATTTTCATTTATTATGGAGGAAGTTCGACTCCAACAGTGAGACGTCGTATATAAACTAAAAGTAATAAATGTTATTTTTTAAATCTCATTCTAATAGGAATAAAGTGCTGTGTGGTAGCGGCTTCGAATACTACCAACCCTTGCTTTGCTCGTGGGTGTCGTAAAAGACGACTAAGAGCTCTAGATTGACCCGGACCAACTCCATCTGGTACCATTTGGGTCAACGATTACATTCCCAAGGAGGGTTGACGTCAGGCAGGCGGCCGGTCATAAAAGTCATTGCCGAAACTTTTTGCAATATGTCAAAACAGATGACATATTGTGTCGACCCCAAGTAATTGGGATAAGAGCAAGATGATGATGATTCTAATAGGAATAAAGTGTTCCATGTGGTGACGAAGTAAGCATACAATTCACCACTCCCCGTCTTGTTCGTGGGTATCGTAAAAGATGACTAAGAGATTATAGTATGCAATAGATGACAAATTCGAAATAAATATCTATACCAAACCGTCTGGTCAGCTTGGTATAGTAGGTCAATTTCCCTAAAATTGTGGAGGAGGCTCGAGCCCAGCAGTAGGAGGTATATAAGCTGTATTGATGCTAAAGGGATACCGTAATTTTTTTAATTTTATACTAAGGAATAAGGTGTTTTTAAAATTATCTTGTAGTTAACACGGAGCTGTACGTTTATTTGCACTATCCAGAAACGATTAACAAGAGGCAACTGAGCTGAATGGCTTGAAAAGAATCAGCTAAGTGACATTTACTGCGTTTTAAATTATAGGGGACTGTTTATCTATTGTTTATTTAAACGAAGCTTATATACACAATCAACTATAATTAAGACTATTTGAATCTCTTTTGTTCAAATAGATTTAATCCTAAAAGGGAAGCATTTTCTTAACCGACTTCCAAAAAAGGAGGAGGTTGACAATTTGGATTTTTGTATTTTTTTACAAGCATTTATTTAGTTTCACCTATCCCGTTGTCTGTAATCAAATCTTGCAAGTTAAATGTGATCCACTTCCCGGTTTCTGATTGAGCTGAAATTTTGCATGCATGTATAAATCGGATAACAATGCAATATTATTGTGACATAAAGCTGATCTGATGATGAATCTGATAGCTGACCATAGACACTCCGTAATCCAAAGGCGCAACTCCATCGAGTTTGGGCTCATTTGATTCGTCTTGATGAGTACTTTGATACTATATGGTAACCAGGGTCTGATGGTGGACCTGGATTTTGAACTTTTAGTTCATTTTATTAACAAATAATAAAAGCTTGTTTTAAAAAGGTTTTTTTCTTTAATTTATTTTGTTTGTTCTCGCAAAACTCCATCGCTTGTCAACCGATTTGGAAAAATATTTTTTGTTGGAAATGTCTTCCCAAATGGTCCCATGAAAGTTCAATCGAAATCGGGCAAACGGCTTTTGAAAAATCAACAAAAATCTAAAAGATTATCTACATTAACGATCTTTTTTATTTGAAGTCGGTTCTTTCTTTTTTGTTAAAAATTTTGTTATTATTTAAAAGATTTTCACTAATGGAAATGATCCTTGTATTTCCGATTACTTTCCAAACGTATAATTACTGGAAACAGATTACACCTAGACTCAGAACAACAATATGTGAATCGCTTAAAGCGTTGTCCTGTGTGGAAATCTAACCTGCGACACCTGGCGCGATATGTTGGTTATCTTGACCACTAATTCATCAATCCATCAACCTACCACCATCCTCTATCGAAAATAGGCATCTAAAACGGGACAATATCATAATCGCCACGCTTGGCAGGCAGGTTGGCGATCGTAGTTGATGTTATAACTTGCCAGATATATGTTTTCTTTTGGCGGGGTATGGTCTAGATCAGGGGTTCCTAAACTTTAAAGATAACGGAACCCCATCCGAATACCTTTTACTTTATGGAACCCCATATCAAATGATATCAAGTAATATACGGTTCTGTGCCATGTTCAGGCCTAATTCTTGTTATCTGTCTACTTACATAATAGTAATGAATTCTTCCCATCAATAATTTTGCGCCATTTTAAGTTAATATTTGTAACCATGGTATTATTTCACAGCTAAATTACTAAAATTAAAAGCTATTTAATTTTGGCGGAACTCTGATGACTACTCTACGGAACCCCTAGGTTCCGCGAAACACACTTTGGTAATACCTGGTCTAGATGTACGCCGTCCACTCCGTTTGGGGTGACAACAGAGCGGCGCGCGGACCCATAACCCACCGTATTCCCTCCCCATCACCTTTGGGCCGACTACTAGTACCAAGTCCTTGACATCCGTAGCTAGCCCGGCTGCCATATACTATATGGCATATAGTATTGTTGTTCATTCTCCTAATTTACGGCTCTCGTGGTAAAGCAAATGCTTGATTTCATATGTTAACACATCACACATACAGTCATTAATTGTGTAACCCTTCTTATTCAAACTGTGGAAATGCATATACGTACTTCATACACTATGTTCCGCCAATGGCTATTTGGATGCAGACCTCCCCTTAAAGGAGAATACTGCGTAATTAACATGCAGATTGGCGATAGCATTAGATTTTTACAACTTCCAAAAATAAAACGAATGACGCATTATGTTTTTAATCCGTCACCATATAGGGTTCATCGTTTTATGTCACCCTAAAAACATTTTTGGGCTTGTAACATAAATATCACAACAATATCAATGAAAGTGATAAGAAATCAAACTGTGTAGCGCTTACATTGCTCATGGGTATTATAAAAGATGCCTAAGAACTTTAACATCGAGTCAGCTTAATCTAATCCCGTCTATCTTACAACATTGGTTGATGTCAGACAATCGCCTCGTCATAAAATCATCGCCAAAACTTTTGTAATATGTACGATGGTAGAAGAATATATTCCGTGTGGTGATAGAGTAAGCATACAATTCACCACTCCATATCTTGCCCGTGAATGTCGTAAAAGACGACTATGGGATATGCACATAAAATCTGTACAAGAGAAGGAAAACTCGAAATGAAACCCTATACCAACATGTCTGACTAGCATGGTACCTATAGTAGGTCAAATTCCTTCCTATTGTGAAAGAAGCCCGAGCCCAACAGTGGGATGTATGTGGGCTGCGATGATAAGAAGAATATATATTGTATTGATCCCAATTAATTAAGACCAGAGCAGGATGATGATAACCAATAAAAGTGTTAGCAGTATTAACAAAAATTGTATTGTTTCTTTTTTATTTTTTTATTGCCGGCCTTTCTTTTCCAAATCTTTCTGTTTAACTTTTCTAATTAAATTTGTTACAGATTCAAAGACAAAAGCGTTACAATGGTATTGATAGATAATCACGAGTCGTAGGACTACACTGTCGACAGTTATCTGTCTACAGCCGCGGGCTGGTCCGTCCGGGGTAGTACCACACTCTCGCAGAAAATCGACGTCTGAGTAGTAGCAATTTGTTACTGCACTTCGTTTGGTGAGCGAGAGAGCCGGAAGTCCAACTTTCTGAGGGTGTTTGCGTGTGGAGGGTTTTGGTGGTGCCCTTGGTATCACCAAGCCTCAATGCACGCATTCACACTCCCTTTACTCTCTTCGCGGTAGGCAGCGGCCTTGTAAAGGTCCATGAGCGACAGCAACACTTACCATCATGTGTACTGTTTGCTCGTTTGCCACTGTTTGCAATAAAAAAAAAATAACAATCTATGGATACCATTGTGGACACTGGTTTAAAGGAGTAAAATGGTAATAATGAGAACAACGATGGAAATTTGTGGTGGAACTAGTCTCTAAAAAATCTCAGGCCTTTTTCTCCGAGAGTTACATAGCAGTATAGGAAACCTATATTGGACCACGTAATCTTTAGTCGAAATAATAGGAGGCGAGCTTGTTTCCAATAACAGGACACAGTTAAAAAAAATGCAATTTCAAGTAATCCATAGTAACACCAGTTATACTTTGCCCGATCCATTATTCGAAATCAAGATGTCACCATCGTTCTTTGCCCGATCCATTATTCGAAATCAAGATGTAACCATCGTTCAGAAGTATATTTATGCCGCTGAATTAAGAGGCAGACAATTACGATAACATATAAGCAAACATAATTTAGCATGTGGTAGGTTAAAGATACTTAATAGACACATTTTCGCCTAAGGAAACGCCAGGAGAATGGGTATCAGCACCTACCAGGGACAAGCGGAGTCATTATAGCATTATCCCGATTTGAGGGAAATTCTATGTCCAACAATGGACGTCTGTTAGGTTGCAGACGAGGATGATGAAACGAAATTTTATAATTTATCTAGAATAAGAACTTCATAAGCAAGAGCTACACTATAGGCTGATATACACATTTGCCGAATCATTGAACTAAAAATAAAAACAAAACTAAAAAAAAAAATAAGTACGTAATCTGTAGAGCAAATTGACCTACCCCGCAGTTCCGCATAATTAAATTTTGACAGAATATTTTGGCTATAACGATGTCTAGTTAAGTATGTATTGTATGATATGAAGAGATTTGTGAATTGTTTTATCTATATATATAAAAGAAAGTCCTGTTAGTTACTACGTTTATAACTCAAGAATGGCTGTACAGATTTGGCTGAAAATTGGTGGGGAGGTAGCTTAGAACCAGGAGACGGACATAGGATAATTTTAACCCGTTCTTCTTCTTAATGGCAATGAGCTACTTTTTATCTCGTTCGATCGCGTTCCCGTGTGACGTGACATAAAATGTCAGATAGATTTTTTTTTTGTTTTTGTTTGTCCAATCGGACAGGTAAAGGGATCAAAGCCCATACAAGCATTTTGGATATAATTTTCTTCATATTATTTAACATTTCTTTATATAGAATAGCTTATTTATAATCATTTCCGTCAATAAGTCAAGTCTTTACCATTAATTAGGCGCTGAAAACTTAATTAAATAATTTCTCAGGGAATTTCAGTAGAATATGAATAATAATATAATAGTGGTGGAAAATACATTAGGTGTATTTTCCACCACTCTTGTATCACATTCACCACACTTCAGTACCTTAACCGTATTATATTACATAAAATATCAGCAAAATTATTTAAGATAACAATATAAAATACTAAAATAATGAACTTAACATGACATTTCCATATTCGCGCCGAAACTCATGTCAAAGAGAATACAAGTCGCTATAAGAAACGTAGGATAAAAACGCATTTGATATGTAATAACAAATGCCAATGACAGCTAAACGTAATTTTGTCTATAGTTAAGTATGGTTGAAAATTTGATAAATATAATTTTTTCAGAAATCAATAATCAGTAATTAGTGTTCTCTTTGTATCATCATTAACAATGCCGCGACCAAGACGATTGAATCTTTCCTGACAAAGCTGTAATAGTTCTTCCGTTAGAGACTACATATTCGGATATTTAGACAATATATTTACGAAAAAAATTATGGCGGTACCAAGTTCGCCGGGTCAGCTAGTTTTAATATATATTTAGAATACTGTCTTAGTGACTTGTCTTAAAAATGATGATGTTCCACTTATGTGAATTTGCTGACCTTTTGTAAATATTGCTAGCTGACCCAACAGATGTTGTTCTGTTCAAATAAAATAAAAGGAATTCTTCTTAAAATCGACAGCAGCGCCACCTATCGAGTCCAATTGTGAATCTAAACCATCCACTTCCCCTCCTAATCCCCTTGAACACACACAAAAAATTTCATGAACATCGGTCCAGCCGTTTAGGAGGCGTTCAGTGCCATACACACGTACGCAAGAAATTTATATATAAAGATTAGCTGTCTTCAACCACTTTATTTTAACGCCTTTTTTGATATTTATTATTTTTTTTTCTAAAAACCTTATTATTTTAAAAATTATAAGTATATGCCAACTTAGTATAGGAAAATAAAGAAACGGTATTAATGTTACAGTCATGCATAGAATTTCTGTGCCGTCCAAAAGGCAACCTGGACGGTTAAGCGAGGCTTTAAACATTAAAAGGCGAGTATTTGCCGCCCTATATAATTGTTACATATATATTAATACAGTATAATATACTGTATATATTATATCTGTTATTTATTTATTTAAGCCTCGTTCTTTGGGTATTTCCAATTTTATTGGCTTCGTGTTTCCAAGCAAACCAGTTAATGTAGCATATTATTTTTCCTTGAAATAACAAATATTCGATTTTTTTTTTGTGGGTGGGCTGCGGTCGGCGCGCCTCCGTACCACTCCGTCCGGGGCGACAGAGGGGCTTAAGCACGCAACTCCCGGAACCCACCCAAAAACCACCTCGCCTTCGTCGTTGGGCCGACCACCGGAGCAGGTTTACTTGTCGTCAGTGGTCGACCCGACGGAATACCCCCTACGTGGGGTGCCCTCCCATCGACCGATGTCCCCCCCCTCGGGGAGGACGTCGGTCGACGTCTCCAGCCGGACTGCCCAACGGGCAATGAGCTCACCGCCTGGCGCGTCGACACCCGCCGATACAACTCGGCGAGCATTTCCGCCTCCAGGTCCCACGGGGGAGTCCCGGCCAATAGGCACGCTGACTCCGTCGCCACCGTGCGGTATCCGCGGATGGCCCTGACCGCCGTGACCCTCTGTGGTCGCCACAGAAGGACCCTAAGTCGGACGGTCAAGGACCCCGCCCACACCGGTGCGCCGTATAGGGCCATCGACCGGATGACCCCCGCGTACAGTCGTCGGCATGTAGCGCTCTGTCCGCCCACGTTCAGCATAAGTCACGATAGGGCGGACGCCGCGCCGGCGAGCCGTGGAGCGAGCCTGCGGAAATGCTCCCGGAACCACCATTGCCCGTCGAGCACCAGGCCCAAGTACCTCATATGGGCCCGGATGCTGATGTCAACCGAGTGGACGGTGATCGAGACGCCGATGGGAGGGCTCATACGGCGCCCATGGAACAAGAGGGCCTCCGTCTTGTCCAGGGCGCCCCTCAATCTCAGCGCCTCGATCCGCCTGACGACCTCTTCGGTGCCATAGGTTGCCAGGCTTACCGCCTCTTCTAGCGTCCCACCGCGGGCTGTGACGAGCGTGTCGTCGGCGTAACAAATCACGCCCAGCCCGGGCGGGAGGCTCCCCCGCAACGCCCAGTCGTAGCCGATGTTCCACAGGGTGGGTCCCAGGACCGACCCCTGTGGGACACCGCACGTCATGGGCGTTCACACAACGTCCCCTGCTCGGTTGAGAGGACGCTGCGCCCCACCAAATAGTCTGCCACTAGCCGCATCAGGTAAGCTGGCACTCCGTGATACCGGAGCGCCTCCCTGATGCAGCTGAATGGCAGACTATTGAATGCGTTGGCGATGTCTAGGGACACCGCCAACAGCACTCCCCGGCACACCGGTGACGGCCTCAGTCGCCACGGCCCTCAGGCGCAACAGAGCCGCGATCGTCGAACGACCCCTCCTAAAAATATTCGATTTCTGCAACTGAATGAGATAAGCATCATTATGAAAATACAATAGATTTTAAAATAAAAAATATCCTAAATTTATTACCACATAATATTTAATAGGTTGGAATTATGCCTTAAGGACGAAAAGCTCGGAGTACGGATTTCAAATATCTTGAAGCACATTTTTTGTATATTTCTTTGATATGTTTAGTCGTGGAGTTATCCTTTAACATTACAGCATACATATATGTAAATCTTCAAAAAGTCAGATATTGTCGCTGTGAGATCGAACCCGATAACTCTGCATTATAACCTGTTGATTTCTCAACTAAGCTTATTTTGATAAATCTATATTAATATTATATAGCCGAAGAGTTTATTTGTTTGAATGTGCTAATGTCAAGCCGATGTTGAATTTGGTAATGAAAAACCTTATATGTTAGATAGCCTCTTAATCAAGGAAGTTAATACATTGTAAAACATAGCAGCCGAGCAATAACCATAAATGTTTACAAATTGAAGAAATATTATTAACTTTTGTTAATATGTCGTAATTAATATCATAAATGCAAATGTAAGCTTATTTGTTTGTTTGTTACGCTCTTCTGCCTAAACTCCTAAATCCATTTTAAAGAAAAATCACCAATGGAAAGGTATATTATGTCAACAACATTTCATGTCTCTGGCATAAAATGTTGACAGTGGTTCCTTTTTGTTTGTAGTTAACTAAGAAAGGATTTTTACAAAATTAAATCCCAAATGTGATGAATCAATATGATGAAATTAAAAAAAAATATCCTTTAGTAAAAATAAATGAACAAGTCACGCTTGCAGTGTTTGTTAATTTTAATTTTCTAAGGGTGTAAAATAGGGAATAAAAATCGTCACCATCATCATCATCATTTCAGCCCACATAAATCCCACTATTGGGCTTGGGTCTCCTCTATAACAGGAGAGAAATTGACCTACGCTGGTCAGACGTGTCGAAATAGGATTTTATGTCGAGTTTTCCATCCCTTATGTAGATCTCCAATAGGAGGGAAATTGGCCTACTATACCATTCTGGTCAGACATGCTGTATAAAAATTCACCTAGTATACCACGCTGGTTAGACGGGTTGGTTGGTTGGCAAAAGAAGGAACACTCGAAATAAAACCCTATTTATTTCGAGTATTCCTTCTTTTGCATAATAGTTATTTGCACAAGATATTCCTGAGTGAATGATTCCGTGTGGTGACGGAGTAAGAATACAATTCACCACCCCCTATCTTACCCGTGGGTGATCGTACGAGACGACTAAGGGATATAAAAGGCATATATCATCTATGCGAGAGAAGGAAAACTCGAAATAAAACCCTATACCAACACGTCTGACCAGCGTGGTATAGTAGGTCAAGTACCCTTCCATTATGGAGGAGGCCCGAGCCCAACAGTGGGACATATATGGGCTGAGATGATGATGATGATGATGATTCCTGAGTTGCCTTTTACTACACCCACAAGGAAGAGGGTGATGAATTGTATTCTTACCCCGTCACCACACGGAAAATTCATTCAATGATAATTTAGTGTAATAGTTTGTATTGCAACTTTCCTTCCTATATTAAAGCGAATATATAAGTTTGATACAAGATAATTATTTCGATTCACAAATTGTTCTTCTATCTATACCAATAAATAAAATTGGAGTGTCTGTTTGTAATTTCAAAATAATAGGCTTTTTTCATGCTCACACGGTTATTTGCACGACACCTATGCCTAAAATAGCGATTAAAAAATTTATGTCTGTCTGTCTGTCTGTTTGTTCCGGGTAATCTTCAAAACGACTGGACCGATTTCAAAAATTCTTTCACTAATGGAAAGCTATAATATCAGGGCGTAAACTAGGCTATATTTTATCCCGGTATTCCCACGGGAACGGGAACTACGCGGGTAAAACGTCTATAACCGAAGCGAAGCGAGGGCGGGTTGCTAGTTATCATATAAAACTATTTACTTCTTCTCTATATATAAAGTATATCGTACGAGTTTCCTAGCCCGTATAAGTCTTTAAAACAATACTTAGAATTAAGTAAATGTGATTTTTAATATCATCAACATCTCGGCTCAAATATGTCCCACAACTAGGCTCAAGCCTCTTCCCCAATGAAATTAACCTTTTATAACCAGCTGGTCAGACGGATAGTATAGTCGACGACAACACCTATAAGTAAGAAAAGGGGTGATGAACTGTATTCCTACTTCCTTACTACACGGAGAGCATGGATACATCAATATTTATTTGATTATGCTTTAATCTATCTTATATCTTTAAACAAGCAATTCTTGTATATATATATATTCAGGATCTCGGAAACGGCACCAACGATTTTGATGCAATTTGGCATACTAGAGGTTTCGGGGCCAAAAATCGATCTAGCTAGGTTTTATTTATAGAAAATGTTATTTTGTCGGTGTTTTTAGCTAATCAATACAATGACATAAAATGTCAATAGAATAGGGATTCAAATTTGGCCGTCAACGTCAAGATTGACGATAGCTCAGTTGGGAAATTGTCCAGTTTTTTTTGTTTAGTTTTGGCATTCAAACAGCGTCGGATCGAATCTCGATGTTATTATTATTCTCTTTTTGTAACTTCTGATATTTTTTTCATTATTTAACTTTTATTTTTTATTAATATATATCTAAATAAATGCAACAAAAATATAACGAGCGAAGCTAGGTTAACCAGATATTAATTATAAAATATGTCTACATACCTTATAGAGTAAGAAAGCTTGAATACGAATATGTTGCACTCCAAGAAATATTAAATTTCGGCAATAGTTTTCATTAATATCCTTTGTCTATAAATCAACTACTTTAAACAAATGAAATATGTAGTAATAATTATCCACTTAGTTATTTAAAACACTTAAAATAGTATTTGTTTACATCAAAACATTCGACGTAGGTCAATACTATTTCAAAACTACTTACACGTTTATTTTTAATAAGCAAATTGACACTTGCCAAGGTAAACTACACTAATTTTACACAGTTCATATATCAGAAAAAATACAACTGAAATCTGTTTAATTTATTTGTTCTGTTTTTCATATACAAACACACGCAAAAAAACACAAAAAAACCACACGAAAATTATTTTGTCTGTATACTTTCAAAAAGAATAAACCCGTATCGAAATTTATACTCGTAAGTCGAGCGCTTTGAAATGCTCTTCGAACTTACACAAGCAGTACTGAACGCAGCCGGTTATAGACTGGCTATGTCTACCGGCTGGTTGGCTTGCCTTTGAAGTGTTGCGTACTTGCGTATACAACTAAGGTATTTTATTAAGACTAGAAGATATTATAGTGGATTGAATGAGACAGCTATTATATTAATGGATTTGTTGTCCAGTTAAGTGTTAACGGAGAGGTTTGTAAAAACCTGTCCTAGCAAAAACGTATTAGAATTTTTTGCATACTTCATTTAATATTTATTACTAAATATAGTTTATTATTATATATATCTAAAGGATATAATTTGATTGAAATAAAAAAATCGTTTACCGTAAACCTTTTTGTGTGATCATTTAATAAATACGCCTTGGATTAAATTGTTTGAAAAGGTGACAGGCGAAGGGCGTGTTAAAGGACGGAATATCTAAAATAACGAACGTAATGGCCATTCAAGGTCCGATCATAAAATTAAAACGCTTTAAAAACGAGAGCATTCCAAGATTGTCGTAAGATGTTGTCTGTCAAATTTAATTAAAGAACTTTATTATTAATGTAAACATGATCAAGTGAAAATCTCCATTGAGTTCGACAGGAAAGCAATTAAATGTGAAATTACTTCATTTGAGAAAAAAAAATACGTTTTATTATATAATTGAATCTGAACGCTAATGAGTTTTTTACAGAAATTAAATAGAATAATAAAGTCTCAATGAAAGTAGCTATTTACCAGCCGTTAAAAAAACTATCCTAAATAGCTGGATACCAAATTAATTGCGTGACCATACCATAGATGATGTGTATGTAAGAGAAGGAAAACTCGACATAAAAGCAACCAACAAGTCTGACTAGCGTGGTAGCGTAGGTCAATTTCCCTCCTATTATGGAGGAAGTCCGAGCCCAACATTGGAACTTATATGGGCGTAGATGAGGATGATGAAAGATGATGTAATAGTTAACCATAGACCACCTACCACGATAGATCTTAAGATCTACTTGTGCCAAGTGGCATCAGTTCGATGCTCATGCAAGACAATACTTTATGTGATCTACAAATTGTTGTTTCTGAGTGTGGCTAAAATATGCGTCTGTTGATTTCTAATTTTAATTTAAAATTTCAATTTTAAATTTCACCAGTAGAACTTCAAAATACTTTTTTTTCTTAGAATTTTAATTTTTCATAGAATTATAGACGACTTAAATGGCCAACGTGGTTTAAGGGTGGCAAATTTCGATGGGAGGATACTCCTCAAGGGGTATTCCGTCGGGCCGGCCGCTGACGACAAGTCACCCTGCTCCGGTGTTCGGTCCAACGACGAAGGCGACGTGTCACGGGTGGGTTACGGGTGTGCATGCTTACGCCCCTCTGTCGTATCGGGCGGAGTGGTGCGAGGAGCGCGCCGACTGTAAGCCACCCCTCAAGAAAAAAAATGTGTAGCAAATTGAAATGCAAGTCCATAAGATCAGTGACAAATTTGTGAATATATATAAGCATATAGTGAATTATGTAGAATAAATGATTTGATTTGATTGATTAGCATATCGGTATCCACTGCTTGCTCAAGTTATGGTCAACAGTAAGATGTGTGTATACTTGACTGTGTAAGCTGAAGAAGAAAATAAAAAAAGTTGAAGTAAATTAAACGAGAAATTAAAGAAGTTAGGAAATTAATTTATTTGTAACTAAGGTCTACTAATAACAACTTGGGTTTGAGAGCTCAACGAGAATTAAACAAACGAAACTTATTTATATTTCATTACAACGTATTCGTCCCTTGTAATCTTTCAAGTAGACGTACTTACCTCATACTATCTTTACCTTTATGAGACCTACTGCAGCTATTTGCTCACGTTTGGGGCTTAATATAATTATTCGTCTAATTTTTGCACGCTTTCATAGTGGTAGAGCAACCTACCAAGTTTATCTTGGACTTCCTAAAAGAAGATTAAGATGACTCTAACTTTTTCTTGAGCATCGCAATAGACGATTAAGAAATATAAACAGATAACATTATTAAAATATAAGGAAATCTGGAATTAAAAATCTCTGCCTTGCCGTCTAAAGAATAATAACTGCCTTCCCATTGCGAAGAATATAGGCTGTATATGGATGGAACGGTATATGGGCTGAGAAGAGAAGTAACAGGGAAATCAAGATTTGGTATGTTCTGAAAGCTCTGGCACTTCATAATAGAAGAGGATGTGGAGCCACTATCTGTCTATATATATGCAGCTGCATTGCAGATTAATAGCTACTAATCTGTGGCAGTAATCGGCTTACCATGTCCCTCTCTTGAATTAATTTGCTGGAGATGTTGGAGAACGTAGAGGTATATGTACCGATGTGGGATTAGTCTGTTACCTCTAGAGAATGGCAGCGTAAGAGCAATGCCACAGTAATACTATTTTTACTGGGGGAAGTCGACGAGAACGGTAACCGAAAGAGTAACCCGACGGGCTAGCCACCAAAGTCCAGGAATCGGTACCTGTGGTCAATTCAATGACGATGGAGATGGAATACCGTTACGGATCCGCTCATCACCCTGCCGACGCCTCGGACGGATTGTGTGGAGTGTGTCCAGACCATAGCCTGCCAAATGTATAAAAAAAGTTTCGTAAGTTAATACAATATTTACATTTAATAGGTTTACGTTTAAGAAAAGCATAATAGAATTGCTAACAACATTTTTATTAGAACAAATCGTTTTTTTTTTTTATATCTTTCTGAGAGCTATGAAATATAAATTCACGATCATTTATTGACAAATTTTATTGCCTTTCTTATTATAAAATGCTCAGAGATACTAAGAATTATTATATGTACAATGATTATAGTGTAGAATACTTAAGCGTGGTAGTAACATCCCTTGGAGAGCACGATCAAGCTAAATAAAAAATTATTAATGAAACTAGCTTAAATAACATTTTCTGTGTGGTGATGAAGTGAGAGCCCATCTATTCACCATTCCATCTCTTGACCCCCTCCCAGCCCCTCTCTTGCCCGTGGGTGTCGTAAATGACGACTAAGGGATTAAATATGCAGTTAACATCTATGCAAGAGAATGATAACTCGAAATAAAACCCTATATCAACAAGTCTGACCAGCATGGTATAGTAGGCCAATTTCCCTCTTGGTGAGGAACCTCGCGCCCAACAGTAGGACATATATGAGCTAAAATAAATGAATGAATGAAACGAATGGAATAAATCATATTCATTGCTTACACTCAGATGTGTATAGGGATAAAGCACGTTTAAATGTCATAGGAAAGACTGAAAGAGTGTGTAGCTTGTTTGATAGAAAATGCTTCTTTTAGACTTTAGAAGATTAAAAAAGGAACGAAATGGCTAAGAGGATGGACTCCTTAATCCTACTGTAGTATAAAAGAAAACGAACGAGAATAATATAATTCACAAAAAGCTATAAGAGAAACAGTTCGTAATCTTAAAAGAATATCGACATTGGATTCTCTTGCTATGCGTAACTATTTTAAAGAATGTCGTAAAAGGTTAAATTCCGACAATATACGTCAACAGCTATACATAATAGAATTTCATAGTACCATTTTCTGACACAAAGCAAATGCTTTTAGTACGTTTTAAAAGATATTCATTTAACACAGTGAATGGTAATTTAGTTCAAAGTGAAGACAATTAACTTCATAGAAGCTAAAATAATCATAGATTATTATAGGAGTCATTATTTAATTATTTATTCAGTGACAATATAGATAGTCATTAATCTTCAGAGTTTACTTGGGATTTAAATATAAATAATTATATGTTCATTAATTATCAGGCACTCATAAATTTACTGGCCTTTTTTGTTATTATATATATTTATTTCAGGAATGGCAATTATAATTTTTATTTTTTTATAATCTAAATTAAGAAAATATGTATTTATAAATTGAAATAGTACTACAGCAATTCGTAGCCTATTAAGCAGGTATAGTCAAACAGAACTATATTCACTATTTATTATCAGATTTATGTGAAAATGTACAAATTCAAATTCAAATCATTTATTATGCGTAGACCCCGAGAGGGCACTTACATATTGTCAATTTTACAAAATAAAATTAAATTATCCAATAAAAATAAACTACCACCGAATCGGTACGCGACCGCTACTGAAAAGATCCGGCAAGAAACTCAGCGGGCTTGTCTATTTATATTTAATTTTTTTCCGTCTTACTAGATATAAAATTGTATACATGTTTTGTAAGACCTAGCTCCAGTGTGATGCCCTTCGAACTGCAAGATACTTAATTTAGTTCAAATGATTATGGCTGGACCAGATCCCACAAGCGGCACCCGGTCACGAGTTAACTACTAGAGCAGCCATCACTCCTCTCAACCACTATGGAGGGAAGGGAGAGACCCGCTCCACGCAGCTATCGCATGTAGATCCTTCAGTGAGCATGACCAAGACCATATGTTACAAACGACGAAAATACAAAATTTCGTTAGGCAAAACACGCTACGCTTTACAATATTAGAGTTATTAAATAATCCGAGATTTTATAATAAGCTTTCTTACAAAGTCTATTCTTGATAGCTTTTTTAAACTTCTTTGTTGACAGGTCTTAGATATCTTTAGGTAATCTGTTGTAGAAACGTATACATTGCCCCATGAATGATTTACTAATTTTTTGGAGACGAGTAGTATGTATAGTTAGTTTGCCCTTATTTCGAGTATTCATTTCATGAATGTCACATTTTTGTTAATTAATGTTAATATTATTAATTCGAATTTAAACAGAGTATCTGCGTGATGTCTCCTCCCGGTAACAACGGAAGATTAGTGCTGGTCATCTGTGGCCAGCATTATGCTGACAACGAGTTGAGGCCGGATTGTGGCAAACACTTTTCGAAATTATTATTATTTAAATTTGTCTTATGCTTTGTGCCTGTCATAATAATAAATCATTTCATTTTTGATTGCACGACGTTTCGAACACTTTGCAGCGTTCATAGTCGGAGGACTGTCCGCCCGTGACCATTAACGCTAAAAATCAGTAAAGTTTTATTTAAAACTCGCGTAAACATCAGAAATTATTAATACAAAATTGGTATAATACTCGCGTAAACATCAGAAATCATTAATACAAAATTGGTATAATACTCGCGTAAACATCAGAAATCATTAATACAAAATTGGTATAATACTCGCGTAAACATCAGAAATCATTAATACAAAATTGGTATAATACTCGCGTAAACATCAGAAATCATTAATACAAAATTTGTATAATACTCGCGTTATTACCCTGCTCTTATCCCAAACACTTGGGGTCGATCTATATGTACTCTTCTTTCACCTTTATATATAAATTTCTTGTGTATGTCGGCGTTACGCCAGGAATTAGGTTGTCCATATTAAAATATCGAGTATGTAATCACTGTATTTATTACAAGTTATTGCCGGAGAAGTGAGTGAAGTAAAACTGTCCTCTATTCTAATCTTACAATGTTTTTATAACCTCCGCTTTACAATGAAACGGTCTAGTCTTAGTAACTACAATTACCTTTTATAACAAACAAATATAACAACTATTTTTAACTATCTGAATATAGCTAAATAATAATGATAAATATTCTAATGCATTTAACATAATTCCAAACAGTCAATTTTACACAATTTACATTAATGTAATTAAAGGAAATATTGTTCTCATATATTGTTCAACAGACGGCGCTCTAACTAGAAATAAATTACAATCTTTATTGTGTAAAAACAACTAAATATGGTTACAAATAATTACATTAATTCTAATCGATTTTAATTTGATCAATTATATAAATATTTAATCAATTAAATCAAAGATTTCTAGAAATACATTCAAAAAGTGTCTTAAATATCATAGCATGGTAAATAGCAGTGTTGTTACTACAAATAATTATTTAAATATTAGTTGCAAATATTTCAAACATGTTTATAACTATAATTGATAACACATACATCAACAATTTACAAATATTGCCGATAGAGGGCGATATGCGCCCATATGTACGTGTGTATGTCACTGAACTCCTAAACGGCTGGACCGATGTTGTCGAATTTTTTTGTATGTTCAATTGTGGATTCGAGAATGGTTTAGATTCACAATCGGACCCGGTAGGTGGCGCTTATTTGAACATAACAACATCTGTTGGGTCAGCTAGTGTTATATATTTTAATTGGCAATAGTTTTGTGACAGGCCGCCTTTCTGATGTCAAACTTCTTTGGGAATGTAATTGTTGACTTGATGGAATCAGATAGAGTTGGCCGAAGTTGATGAAAAGCTCTTAAGTTATCTTTTACGACATCCACAAGCAATTTAATTGTTGTTAGTATTCGTAGCCGTCACCGTACTGCTTATAAATAATAATTCTAATCTTCTTTATTTATATATTTCTTATGTACGTGTGTATGTCACTGAACTCCTCCTAAACGGCTGGACGGATGTTGATGAATTTTTTGTGTGTTCAAAGGGATTTGAGAATGGTTTAGATTCACAATTGGACGCGGCAGGTGGCGCTGCTGTCGATTTAAAGGAGAATTCGTTTTATTTTATTTGAACAGAACAACGTCTGTTGGGTCTGCTAGTTATATATAAGTACAAAAAAAAAATTGTTTGTGTGTTTGTATGATACGCTTTCACGTCTAAATGAAGAACTGATTTTAAAAATTCTTTTACTAATGGAAAGCTACATTAACAGTGAGTAACGTGGCCTCTATGCCGGTGTTTGCACGGGAACGGCAACTACGCAGATAAAACCGCGAGAATTACCTAGTAGAATATAAATTCAATTTTTGATACTGTTTGTGGGCAGAATGTTAGAGTATCGAACCATGTAGTTAATAATTGGAGGCTAATATCACCCGTTTTTTCCCCATCGGGCTGACCACTAGTACCGATTTCTTGACGTCCGTGGCTGGCCCGGCCCGGTGGGGTTACCCTTTCGGATATCGTCCCAAGGCAGTGTTGCCCGGAGCATCGACTTCACGCGATCAGACTCTCTGTAGGTGGCGGCCTAATCCCTGGCCCGTCCACCAGCGGCCTTGGCTAGGTCGTCATCAGGCGCAGGTACGCGCGTCTACGCCGCCCAACGCGCCGGTGGCGGAGTGCCTCATGGTAGAGAATTTTCTGCCAGACCTGCTACACCGCCCGCGCTTCTGGAAGACAACTGCTTCATAAAAGACGGCGTCCCAGTGCCTGATGCTGTCGAGCATCGTTCTAGCGATGGTCGGCAACGTCAGGTCGAGGCTAATATCACCCTAGCAATTTTTACTCTAATTTCAATTTAAATATTAGAAGATGAGACAAAAAATTATTGATAACTATTTTCATCATCATCTCAGCCCATACAAGTCCCACTGTTGGCCTTGGGTGTCCTCCATAATAGCAGGGAAATTGACCTACTATTCCTCGGTGGTCAGACTTAGCATAAGGTTTCATGTCGAGCTTTCCTTCTCTTGCAGAGGTGTTATCTTTATATCCTAACACTTAACTGTTTTTTACGACACCGACGGCCAAGAGAACGGTTGCTGAACTGTATTCTTACTCCGTCACCAGACGGAAATATTTTAAATAAATACCCACATACGTATTAGTAAGTATTGAAAACGAAAAATAGCGATCGTATCATGCTGGGCGAGGCGTGAATAGGGCGCGTCAATATATTTAAACACCGTTCCAAAAGTAACCGATCATAATATAAATAAGATGCTAATTTAAATTACTAAAGCTAGCATTATATTTTCTAATAAATATTCGAAAAATGCTCAATATTACATAATTTGTATAATTTATATTCATCATAGAATTTTATAAATAAATATTCAATGTATTTCGTAAAGTATTTATTTAACTCTTGCTCATTCTCATTGAGTACGTATAACGTCAGCAGTTATTTATCGTTTGGAAACAGGAATTGTCTTTTGTCAATGTGGTTCATTGTCACCCTAATCAGCTACTGTTGACTTAAGTTTAACTAGATGTGGCATAGTCGCAATTACTATGTTATGTTGGCGGTTTGAAGGGATTGGGACGTTGTTGTGAGAGTTTATCCACGTGTTTCATGCTTTGTTGTCTCCATAATTTTAGACAAGGCCGTGAGAATTATAATATTAATCCGAATAATTAATTATATCTTCAATATTTTAGTGTTAAAATTATTGTGCGGTTGACACATATTAGTCGAGAATGCTTTAGATTCACAATTGGACCTAGTAGGTGGCGCTTATTTGAACAGAAAAATGTCTGTTGAGTCAGCTAGTCTTTATATATAAATTTATTATGTACGTGTGGTTGTCACTGAACTCCATCTAAACAGCTGGACCGATGTTGATGAAATTTTTTGTGTGTGTTCAAGGGGATTCAAGAATGGTTTAGATTCACAATTGAACACAGTTGGCGGCGCTTATTTAAACAGAATAATATCTGTTGGGTCAGCTAGTATATATGTATATATAACGGCAAAAACACGTACTGAAATCGATTATGTCGGCCCGGGTTTCGATTATCACGCAAAATACGTGAAAACATAGACATCAACTGACATCGTACGTTCAACAGAGCCTGTGGATGGAAGCTTCCATCAGCATGGATGCCGGCTCTTAGTACTAACCTCGAGTCACAAGGTTTTGGTTCATTTGGAAAGCGACGAGGTTAGCGTGGCAGGGTAGCGTAAGTTTAAACAACCACAAATTTCGACATATAAACCTTACTCTCACATAATAGGGGCGAGCCTATTATCGCTAACTAGATACAATAACAATTAGAATTTAACAGTTCCAAATTAAGCTTGCTACTAAGAATTTCCTCCAAAAAAATTCTTGATTATATCTACTGGAGTCAAATTCAAATAATCATGACGAAAATAGCATACCTACTTGTGATACTAGAATGACAAGCTAGTCTTTATAGAGATATTTTCATCATTATCATTATTCAGTCTTTCCGTATACACTGCTGGACATAGGCCTCTCTCATGTTTCGGCACAAAGTGCGGTCCTGCGCCGGCTGCACCCTATGACGCTTATCACCTTTCATCAAGTTGTCGACTCTGAACCATCGCCCAAAAGAACAACGAAATTAAATAGCTTCTGAAGGGCTTTTAACATCGGCTTTCCGTTTGCCTTCAGAAGCTCTGTCGTGATTCCGTCATCTCCCAGGCCTTATCGTTTTTAGCTGTTTGACAGCAATTCTGATCTCATTCAAGCTGTCTGGGATTTCTTCGGTATATCTAGTGTCAAATTAGCTTGGATCTAAGGTCTTGTACCAAGCCGTTTAAATATAGATTCGAGCAGATCTTTTAAAACGGTGTAAAACAGATTCAAAGTTCTTTATCAGTGCATTGAAGGTCTCGTCTAATACTTTTAAAGAAAGTCTCAAGCGAGATTAATATTCCTATCTTTATCTTTTCAGACGAAAATAATCATAATTATAACATCCAATGTTAGGTGTTAGCAAAATGAAAACCCCACTTGACATCGAAACATCTCAACAATATATAATTAATAAGCAAACTTACAATTTCTCATTGTGTTAATAGTATTAATTATTAATTACACAATGTACAAACACTGTAGATTATAATTATGTATTAATAAACTTGTGTAAATTTCAATATATTTTAATTTGTCTTTTAATTAATATTTGATATCAAACTATTATTTATTAATTTCACATATATTACTTTGCCGACTGTTAATAATTAATATATAAGTTGGTGAAAACGATATGGCAGTGTTTTAATATACTTAAATCAATATTTATTAGTTTTTACTTGCGAAGAAATCAAATGGGATGTCCTCATTAAATATTATTTTTAACTCCCGATCCAAAAAGAGAGTTATAAGTTTAACGTCGATGTCTATGTGTCTGTGTGTATATGTATGTGTTTATGCTTGTATCTGTCTGTAAAATCGTAGCTCGGATGCACCGATTTCGATGCGTTTTTTTTTTCATTTGAAAGCCAGTTTCCTTGGGGAGGTTCTTAGCTATGTTTGGTTAATATCGGTCTAGCAGTGTAAGATATATGTATATCTTACTTAGTGGTAGGACCACACTGTTCACAGTTGTTTGTCTACAGCCGCATGTTTGTGTTTTAATAATGCCTTTAATATCACAGAACCTCATTGCCATTCACACTCCCTTTATTTTCTTCACGGTAGGCAGCGGCCATGAGCGGCAGTATTACTTACCATCAGGTGTTCTGTTTGCTCGTTTATTACCAACATTAAAAAAAAAAACATCTTTGAGGAAACCCACATCCAATAACGTTAATGAATTATTAAATATAACATCAAAAGTCTAAACAGCAAGTAATATATTTGGATGGTAGAGTAAATATCTCATTATTTTTATTTATTTTACAATTTAGCATTTATTTATTGATGTCTTGTGTTCAAAACAAACAGTATCATAAGCTAATTTACAAAGCAAATAAATTTAATAACGCTATCACCAATTAAGGATACATAATTAAATAAACATATAGACTTTCATACTCATAGTAGCTATATCAAAGGTCATATAATTGAAGAAGTGTGCGTAGGTATATGAATATACGGGTGATCGGACCGGGGAATTGTCCGTCACCCGCAGAGAGGCTGACCGCGCGATGGCGACCAACGTCCCAGTACGTCGAGAGGTGAGAGGTTACCCGAAAGGGTATTCCGTCGGGCCGACCACTGATGACAAGTCACATCTGCTCTGGTGGTCGGCCCAACAACGAGGTGACGTGGGTACGGGTGGGTTATGGGCCCGCGCGCCGTCCTTTCATCGCCCCGGACAGACAGGACCGCGCGTGCGCTTACCATAGCCCACCTAAAAAAAAAAAAGGTATATGAATATAAATTTATTTATCATTATTATCATCCACACTGTGATGCCGTTCACGGTCCGATTTCGCTCCGGTCTCGGTCCGATCAAATCTCGCTGTGTCTACACTACTAGTTCCACAATCAGTCTGTCTCGATCCATGGTCGATAGGCGTGGGTTCGATTACCATGTGTGATGATCATTTTTCGCTCGTAATCAAGTTTTTATAAGTCAACTATTCTTTTAAAATGTTCGCGAATTTCACCACATACCTACACTTTTTTTTTTCGGAAAAAACGCTTACAGCATTGCTGGCGAAAAAAAAATATAGTGTGACTATTTATTAATATCAGGTTGACCGAGCTTCGCTTGGAGTATTTTTGTAGCATTTATTCAGATATATATTAATAAAAAATAAAAAAATAAATAATGAAAATTATTTAAAAAATTACAAAAAGAGAATAATAATAACACCGAGATTCGATCCGACACCGTTTGTCGCCGATGTCAAAAATAAAATGAAACCTGACTACTTCGCCACTGAGCTATCGTAACTCATGACATTGATGGCAAAATTTGAATTTATATTCTTTTAAAATTCAATGTCATTATATTGTCTACCAAAAACACTGACAAAACAACATTTTCTATACATAAAACCTAGCTAGATCGATTTTTTGGGCCCGAATCCTCTAGTATGCCAAGTTTCAATAAAATCGTTGGAGCCGTTTCCAAGATCCTGAATATATATATATATATATATATTTATACAAGAATTGCTCGTTTAAAGATATAATATTCATAAACAAATGTTATAAATCACATGCATAAATTACATTACTTACCTTTTTCAGAATTCCCCGATCTCGCTCAAGTCAAATATTCTTTTCGACCAACCGGTACCGGCGCGGTATCGAATCGGAACTTGAGCGATACGATAGAGTGAATACTCTGATTCTTTCTTATTTAAGAATATTATACCAGACCGAGAACGGACCGAAACCGGAGCGAGATCGGACCGTGAACGGCATCACAGTGTGAATCGACACTTAAAAGTCTAAGCTTACATAGGGACAGACAGACAGCGAGAAGAGACTTTATTTTATACTATGTAGTGATAAGCATTAGAAAGAAAATTAAAGAAAGCAACAGATAATTGTGAATGTCAAATAATAGGTATATATGTGTAATACAAATAATTTGCAATAAAATAATATTGCGACTATAAATTAAGATGTTTTTTTTTTTTGGGTGGGCTGCGGTCGGCGCGCTCCTCGCACCACTCCGTCCGGGGCGACAGAGGGGCGTAAGCACGCAACACCCGCAACCCAACCGAAAACCACGTCACCTTCGTCGTTGGGCCGACCACCGGAGCAGGGTTACTTGACATCAGTGGTCGGCCCGACGGAATACCCCCTATTGGGGTACCCTCCAATCGACCGACGTCCCCCCCCTCGGGGAGGACGTCGGTCTTTCCTCGTGCGGTCGGCCTCTCGGCGGGTGACGGACTAATCCCTGGTCACGTCACCCGCATAAATTAAGATGTAAGCTATCCTATCTTTCAAATTGGATCAAACTGCACATGGTGTGCAAATTTGATTAAAATCGGTTAAGTAGTTTAGGAGTCCATCGCGGACAAACAACGTGACACGTAATTTATATATATTAAGATGAACAAATTTCCCTATTATTGGTGTGGTGAATGGCCTCCCGTAATAGTTTGTGGATAATTTTTACTTCTTCTTAGACATTTTAAAATAGATAATATTTAATAAATAATACTAATTATTTTAAATACATCATAAAACGTAGATAATTATTTTGTTTATGAACACATTTTAGTATGGTTAGAGCTGTAGCCAAAGAATGTAGCCATGAATTATTTATAATTATCTCTATTATTAATACAAAAATTGTGAGTTTTTTTGAAAACTAATCTCAAGCACAATCGTCTGATCTTTAGACTTATTTACTGTTTTAATAGTGCAATAAAAACTTTAATTAATCATTTATTATAAACTTCATAAAAAACATTGATTTCTTAATAGATTCCTTAAAAATCTTATAAATGTATCCTATTATGTCACAATAAAACAAATAAATATAATAGTTACATTCGTAATAATAAGATTTTTTTAGGAACAAACGATACACCAGTACTGTTGGTACCTATAGTTCAACTCAGCAGTACTATAGTTCAAAACCTACAGAACTTTATGTTTTTTTATTACATTATCTATACCAATAAATAAAATTGGAGTGTATGTTTGTAATGTCAAAATAATAGGCTTTTTTCATGCTCACACGGTTATTTGCACGACACCTATGCCTAAAATACAGATTAAATTTTTTTTGTCTGTCTGTCTGTCTGTTTGTTCCGGGTAATCTTCAAAACGGCTGGACCGATTTCAAAAATTCTTTCACCAATGGAAAGCTATATCAGGGAGTAACATAGGCTATTTTATCCCGGTATTCCCACGGGAACGGGAACTACGCGGGTAAAACGACTAAAACCGAAGCGAAGCGAGGGCGGGTTGCTAGTAGTCTATATAATTGCTCACATAAAAAGGCAAATTATCTACTGAATACATTGCCATGATACACGATAGCTCTGTAGAATTGCTTGGCGACAAACTTAATGAAGCTTTATGATCGATGAAGGATTTGAATCAGAACCAAGTCTCTGAAGAAGAATTGTTATCAACATCAATGCATACACATGCAACCTAATGAAGTTATTTATATTCTTATGACAACTATTTGTATCCAAATACGGCAATCCGGAGAAGAGCAGGTATAACCGACTTAGCACGAAGAATTAGAACGCTGAAGTGACAATGGGTAGGCCACATCGCTCGACGAACCGACAACCGCTGGGGAAGAAAGGTTCTTGAGTGGTGACCACGTATCAGACAACGCAGTGTAGGACGATAGGTGGACCGACGACCTGGTGAATGCAGGTGTTGTTGGATGCAGGCGGCACAGGACCGCACTCTGTGATGTAACAGGAGGGAGACCTACGTCTATTGTTGTACTATTTTTCTTGATGATCACTCCATACATTGTGCTAGAATTATGAGTCAAGTCGTGAGGGTGATACCCTGGCTGGCAATATTGCGTTGCTGCCGAGGCGTTAAAGGGACGGTAACCGAAAGGGTAACCCGCCGGGCTGGCCACGGATGTCAAGGAATCAGTACCAGTGGTCGGCCAATAGCGATGGGGAGAGAATATGGTAGGTTATGGGGTTGCACGCCGCTCATCCGTCACCCCGAACAGATTGGGCGGGGTGTGTCCGGACCATAGCCTACAAGAAAATAATTATTAGTCAAAATATGTAGATGGAAGAGAATTTGACCTACTGTACCATGCTGGACAGACACGTTGGTATTTTTTTATATGGGTGGGCGCACGCGCGGTGCAGTCCATCCGGAGCGATGAAAGGACGGCGCACATCCCATAACCCACCCGTATCCACGTCACCTCGGTGTTGGGCCGACCACCGGAGCAGATGTGACTTATCGTCAATGGTCCAGACACGTTGGTATAGGATTTCATTTCGAGATATCTTTCTCTTGCACAGATGTTATGTGCATATCATATCCCTTAGTCGTCTTTTACGACATCCACGGGCAAGTTAGGTAGTGGTGAATTATATTCTTACTCCGTCACCACATTACGATCTATCTTTGTGTAATCGTATATCAAATGGACATTGATGAGCTGACGGATTTATGATATGATCGTTATAATCAAAGAGTTTGTTTTATATCTGGGGGCACGGCAGTGCCCCCGCCAAGTCAAGCAAAAAGAAGTCCGGCAAAACGCAACACTGCCGTAACATACTTTTCTCGAAGCCATTCAGGCCATTTTCGACCCCCTATAACTTCATTGTTAATAAAACTAGAAACCTGATTTTTTAGTAACCTAGCAGGCATTGAGTGCGATTGCCAAGTCGTTCTGCTTATTTAAAACATAAAAGATCTTTAATATTGATATAGTCACTATAAGAAGTTGTTAGGTTAGCTATTTATGTAATAACTTAAAAAGAAAGGTCCCTTAAGCAGGGACTGAATGAGTTAACCGATTTGGAATGACATAGATCTCACAACTTTTATGGTAGAAAAACTCAGTTGGGAGGCTTGGCTTTTTTACAAGTTTTGTTTTTGATGGTATTCCATATTCCCTTTGGTGATGGTAGCGAGTGTCGTATAAAACACTTAAAGAAGTCGTTACTTAACTTCTATTATATCTATTTTTTTTTAGCAAGCTGCGATCTAGACGCACGCTGGTCGTTCTGTCCAGGTTGACGAAAGGGCGGTGCGAGGACCCATAAACTCAATCTAATGCTAATCAGAACATTTCTAAGGAGGGATGACGTTAGGCAGGCGGTCAAAAATAAAATAATTTCTAATAACTTTTGCTATATATATATTGGAATAAAAGTACATATTGTGTCGATCTCAAGTAATTGGTATAAGAACAGGTTTGCGATGCTGATGACTTAATATTACACGATAAATAGCTATTAATTTCAAATAAAATCTATGTCAAACACAAAAAAAATATACACATAATATTTTATCCGAATTATGATCTATTCACAAAGAAATAGCTAGATATTACAGACAATTAATAGGAAAAATATACATTGAAATATTTATACTTATGACGTAATGATTACCTAGTCTTGCCAAAAATACTGTAACAATGAAAAAAAAATTCTATTGCAAATAATATTTATTACTTTTGTAAAATAACACACTTTAATACATAAACATAAAACAATTTAAAATTTAAAAAGCTTATTCGAAGTGGTCTCCATTGGCTGCAATACAGTCCTTTAAACGTTGACGCCAGTTGCCAATAGAAGCACGCACTCTTTCTATGGGAAAATTCTTCACTGCCAATGGTATGCATTGTTTTAGGAACTCCAAATTATCATAAAAATCAGGACTAGACGACGGCGACGGCTAGTCTTCAGCCCCGATAAAGTCTGAAACGTTCGTTTCCAACCAAGACTGCGTAGATCGAGCTTTATGACCCGGCGCCGAATCTTGCTGAAAAGACCATTCTTGGTTATTGAACGTGGTGTTGTTAAGGGGCTTTAATACCTTCCCAAGAATGGTATTTTGATATACTTATGCAGATGTTTTGAGATCTTTTTCACAAAATTATGGCTCAGTTACTCCTTCATAGCTAATACCCCACCAAACCATCACTGAAGTCGAATAATGCCCACGTTGCACTCTGTCGACTAATTAGGAAGCTTCCTTAGAGCTTTGGATATAAATACGGTAATTTTATTTGTTAAATTGTTGCTCAATTGTGAAAATTTTCTCATACGTAAACAAAATTGTTCTGTGACTTCCCTTTGCGTACCGTTTCAGTAGTTGTTTCGGTTTTACCACCCTATTCTTTTTTAAATTATCAGTTAAGAAATGACCAGTACGTCTCTTATAGGCTGTAATTCCTATGTTATATTTTAAAGTACACGACATATCGCGTACTTTAATATTTTAACCATGGTTCTAGGTGCTATCTTCATCTCCCGAGATAAAATCTTTTGCTTTCACACAGGATTTCTTCGAATTCTTTCAAACAGAGGAGGTATCATTGTACCTGTTAATAGCCTGCCAGTACACAAACATTTTACTAAAACCAAGCGTATGGAGGATTTTAAAAATTACATTTGGCTCCATACATACCTACTCTTTATCACTCCACTCCATTTTAATATCGCAAAATATTGTACAAAGTATTGGCGCCAAAATGAGAAAACACAATGAACAATTATTTAAAAATGACAGATTCCAAATTCAAATATAATATTTTATTTATTTTCAATTGTAACAGTATTTATGGCCAGACTAAGTACATTTCTATACTAATACTAGCTGACCCAACAGACGTTGTTCTGTTCAAATAAAATAAAAGGAATTCTCTTTGAAATCGACAGCAGCGCCACCTACCGGGTCCAATTGAGAATCTAAATCATACTCGAATCCCCTTGAATATACACAACAAATTTCATCAACATCGGTCCAGCTGTTTAAAAGGAGTTCAGTGACATACACGTACACAAGAAATTTATATATAAAATAAAGATTATAAATCTAAAGAGTTTGTTTTGTTTGGTTGAACGCGCTGAACTGAGAAAATCTGATTCGACTTAAAAAATATTTTATATTTAATAGTCCATATATCGAGGAAGGCAATAAATTATATAATATCACGGTACGACTAATAGGCACGGCACTTCAATGAAAAATGTGACAAACCACGGCTCGAGCCTCCTCCACAATAGAAGAGAAATTGTCCTTACTATACCATGCTGGTCAGACAGGTTGGTATAAGGTTTTGTATCGAGTTTGCCTTATCTTGCATAGATATTATATGCATATTATATCCCTTAGTCGTCTTTTACGACATCCACGGGTAAGATAGGGAGTGGTGAATTGTATTCTTACTCCGTCACCACACGTACCAAATATAATAGAATTAAGCCTAATAACAAACTTTTTAGTACATAAAAATATTCAAGAAAATACAACTAAAAAGAAATGCATGTCCCCAATCGCAGTTGATTCACTCACGACCGCAACCAATTAAAAATCGGTCGATTTTCACGAACCAGTTCACTTGTATCTTTCATCAGTTAGCAGTCGGTTGCAACGGAGAACACAAATAAAAGGCGAAAACAGCGTGAAAGGCTATTTAGATTCAGTGACGTTCTTTTTTATAAAGAACATGCGAATCTTCGAATTCAAGTGCAGTGAATCAAACAAGCTCTTTGAAAACTCAACCATGAATCAAAAAGTTAAACGACTATTCCAATAGAATAAATAGTAACACCATTTTTAATCCCAGGCATAAAAAGAGGGGTGTTAGGTAGCTGTAGTATCACAGCTTTTAAAGAGATAGACTGATTTCAATGCAGTTTTTTTTTTCATTTGGAAGCCAGTTTCCTTATAGTGGTTCTCAGCTATGTTTGGTTAATATCAGTCCAGCAGTGTAAGAGTATCAGCTCTTTTCGAAAATGGTGTAATGGCGTATGATTACTTGATTAAGTGCGCGCGTGCCAGTATAATAGTCAAATGACCATTAATTGATAAATCCTCTTAAAGAGAACGTAATATTTTTTTAACAGTCTTCTAAAAAAGGAAGGGGTTCTCAATTCGGATATTCGTATTTTCTTTTATGTTTGTTCGCGCATAACTCCGTCGCTTGCCAACCGATTTGAAAAATTCTTTTTTATTGAATAAGAATTCCCAAATGGTGCCATGAAAATTTTATCGAAATCGGACAAGCGGTTTTCAGTCAACAAAAATCTAAAAATGTATCTACAATGTCTACATTAAAGATCTTTTTTCTTTGAAGTCGCTTTCTTTTTGTTAAAAATTTGTTATATTATGTTACTTTGTGTCAGGTTATTCCAAATTTTCAATTTCACATATATATTTAATATTAATTTATATATTTAATTAATTACAGACTATAGTCTGAATGTAATGATTTGATTGTTTAGTGTAGATCACGAAATAATTTGAAAAGAAAATAAAAGATCTTGAATTCTAACCATTTTTATATAACTGGGTAATACCATGATGAGTGATGACGCCTACGTATACTACCAGCCCATATATTGCTCGACGGTTTCTTGAAAGACGACGGAGCTAAATACAGACCTTTTTTTGGAGTGGGCTACGGTCAGCAAATTCCTCGACCAACGTCCCCCCACTATTCGGGAATGCCGGTCGTCGTCGCGTGGTTGGCCTCTTGGCGGATTAACTCCCCAGTCCAGTCACCTACAGTCTCGGCTAGGGCGGCATCAGGCGCAGGTAATCGCGTCTGCGCCGTCTCAGTCAGTTCACGTCGTCGTCGAGACGTTCCTCCCGCGCGCGCTCGCCGCCTCCTTGCGCGAGACTATTGCCTCGCAGAAGGCTAGCTAAATACAGACCTGGGCCAATCTCATCTGATGCCTGGTTATTAATTACATTCCCAAGGGTTGACGTCAGGCAGTAAGCCGGTCTTAAAAGTATTGCCAATTTTTTTATCATATGTATGAAGACGACTACATAGTGCATCCACCCAAAACAATTGGAATAAAAGCAGGATGATGATAAATTAGATATCGTAAAAATAACACTTTTTTTATGTCGCCTGATACAATCAACCTTTTTTTTTATACAATTGACGTCGTTTTTTAGAGGAATGATTTTATAGAAATTAGTCTAATTTAAGTTAGCGTAATTTTTATAGAAATTAGTCTTAGCCCGTGACCATGAACGCTGTAACGTGTTCGAAAGGTTGATCAATTAAAAATCAAATACAAGCGCAATAAAATCCGTGGTTTTATTTACAATGTGTAATACTCGCGTAACGCCACCTTACAGCTTCAATTGTGAATCTAAACCATTCTTGAATTCCTTTAAACATACACAAAAAAAAATTCATCAACATCGGTCCAGCCGTTTAAGACGAGCTCAGTGACATAACATGTAAACAAGAAATTTATATATAAGGATATGTACATGATGAATGATTGACAATCGGTAACTATGCAGCTATAATATTCCCAGAGAGTACTGCTACTCATTCTGGTGACTCATCACCAACTTAACTCCCACTTCCAAGGTCTAGATATTTGTGCTGAGATACATCAATATTTACGCTAATAACATCTTCAACTTTTAAATCCGTTTTGATTATCACTTCCATATTTTACAGATCAACGCTCTACTCAATAAGACAAAAGAGGGTGGCGGATAATGAATGAAGTGCTCCTGAAACGTTCGCTTCGGGAATGCCTATTGAGAATATGGGACAGCTGGCCGAGACAAACTGATGAAACGATACCAAGGCGGCTTTACAAAGCTATTTTACCAATTTATGCTTTTATAAAGATAATTTAACGTTGAATACAGAACGTTTTATTGGACACTCAGAGCTGGATAAATAATTCGCGTCACCTGTTTCAAGCCGAAGAATTGAGTGAAATAGTTATTGTCGACCGTTATGCAGGGAACTTTACGTTTTAATGTAACAACTTTGTTAATAGAAAAAAGTTTTTTAATAAAGGCAAAAACCAGAGCTTCACTTGAACGGAAGGAAGTTTTATTGTAGTGTCTTCTTGGCAGATAATATTATTATTAAAATATTTGTTCGTGTCTGGTAAAAGTTGGAGTCATTGGATACAGACGGTTCAGAACTGCTCAATGGGGTTATCATGTGGGGACGCTTCAGTTGCTGTTGATGAGCTGCTGAATGCGTGAATGAAATATCTTGTATTTTGTATTCTTAGGTATTATACTATCGATTTGTGTAGCCGTATACCGAAATTGAGGATCTAGTTCTATGAAAAGGATCAGATCATAGTCCAGCTTTCCTCCGGCCAGCAGCTGAAAAATGGTGGAAAGTTCCATGACCTGTTGTGAGTTTTCGCCTCGTCTCTCGTCAATTTTTCTTTCAAATTTATAAACGGTTAATAACACGAGGAAATCTTCTATGGATAATCCTATCCACTTGTTATTAGATACATAGGATATATGGAAGAGTAAAGGTTTCATGCAAAAAAAGAGAAAGATGAATCTTCCATTCAGAAAGAAGTACTAACTATTTCCGATTGATTGAGATTTGATTGACAAAATCCATATTAACGCTAATGAATCCACGCATATTGTTAATAATAAAAATCTTAAAAGCTACTAAAAATAACTTGCATTTAATTTTATTTATATATTTTTTGTTCGAAAATCCCATCGACGAATAAATGTAAGTATAGAAATTCACAGAGTTAAAGCTTCATCTTCTTGAACAATGAGCAATAAGTTACAATTATGAGTTATTGGTGCCAGTGTCGAGTTATAATATATATTCTTCACGTCTTCAATCTTCGTCTTTTAGTCTTAGTCGTTACCATGGATTAAGTGCTAAGAACCAATCCATGGTTCCTCTGGGAATTTGGCAGTATATAAAAATGCATGCAATTGACTATTATATCACATTCATTACATTTCAACGTTTTGTCCGCAATGTTACATAAAATATCAGCAAAATTATTTAATATAACACAGTAAAACACTAAAATAATGAAAAAAATATAAAAGCGCTACATGACATTGCGACATTCGCGTCAAAAGTTGGGTTAAAGCTAAAATGTTTTAAAATTCAATCGTCTTGTCACCATTTTGTAACCAGCTGTCATTCTGATATGCCATGTTCCCTGTCGATGTTATCAGAACCAGTCTACGGAAGCCGTTTATACAGTAACTGCAACAAACTATTGCAGAATAAATATATCATGTGAATTTAAGTAAAGTACTATTCTCACGTTACATTCTGTTAAATTTAGTTATTTTTTAGTAAAGGGAACAAATTGATTAAAGCAAATCATGTAATCTAAGAATGAAATATTAAACTTAAATAAAACTTAGTTTACGAAGTTTTTTAATCGTCTGGACTTGAGCCAAGTCTTTTTGCCAGGTGAATATATTGTCCTTAGTTTCCATGAAATTAATGTGATAACCTTAAAAATATCTTCATTTATTTGGTTACAAGATTTTTTCTATAACACTAAATCAACATAAATATTTTTAAGCCGTACTGCAAGTTATTTTCCTCTCTAATGACAATAAATAAATAATGATTTCTGATGTTTACGCGAGTATTACACATTTTAAATAAAACTACGAATTTTATCGCGTTTGTATTTGGTTTTTGATAGTACGACGTTTCGAAAACTTTGCAGCGTTCATGGTCACGGGCGGACTAATATGTCTCACGTCCAACAAGTCATCGTTATTACAGTTTTAAATTATAAAGTAGTTTTATTTAAAAATAAATAAATATCTACATGAATGATTTCATTAGAAAAAATATACTTTAAAACTTATATCTCAATACCGTGCCTAATGATAATTTATTATCTTAAACTGGTGTTGTCAATATTACGTAAAATAATATTCAAAAAATAAATGTCGCCTTTTAGTAGCAAATAGATATGGGCGTTTTCGGTTTGTGCCACAAACGGTTATGTATCCGATATACAGTTTGCATATCGATATCGAAAACGGTTTTCTGATATCGATATCAGTAGTACAGTTATGAAACGTTAACATTGATATTAAAATGAGCAAACTAACTATGAATGCGAACTAACACAAACTCTCCTAACCTAAAGTTATTTAACAATTAGCTAATTGTGACTACGGCGCTTTTCCCTTCATGCTTTATTAGGCTTAGGACTAGCAGAAAAGTTTTTGACTAGTAAATGTTAAAAATGAGGTTACTTACTGAGATTACTTCTCTGACGCATTTAATAATTGACATATTTACAATGATTATATATAGTGCAATTAAAAACTATCACAAACAACACAAAATTTGTTTTTCAAATCAAAATAATGCACGAAACAACAGCAATTATTATTATTACCTACAGTACTGTGTCTATATTGTAACAACTCAAATTCAACCTTATAACTTTGAAATTTAGTTCCATTTTGTAGCGTAAGTGTCTCACTAATATCGAGTAGCCGTAGCCGTAGCCGCCAGAAACGTTATCATAACTATAACTATACAATGGAAACTAAACCTTATTGCTAGTATAGTAAGATATATTAACCACGCAAACATGACTAAAGTTATTTCATATTCTCTTTATCTCTTTTATACTAATAAAAGAATATATACTTAGAACGAGAGGAACGAATATGGTTCATATCTCAATATTGTTTGTGTAGTTTGTGTTTTGTTCGTATCGATATAGTTTTAAGTTTTAACTTAATAGTTCTCGCATGTTAGTAGAAGTTTTGACTCGATACGGTTTTTGTGATATCGGCTACATTGATATAGATATCGATATGGTATGATATCTAACACATATCCGATATAAGTTACGTTTTGATATATCGAACTCATCATTAGTAGCAAATCCTAATGAACATTATTTTCAAAAACTTGCTCATTTTCATCATCATCTTAGTCCATACACGTCCCACTGTTGGGCCTTCTCCATTATTTGAGGGTAATTGACCCACTACATCACGTTTTCAGACGAGTTGGTTGGTTGATTGGTCGGGTTTCGTTTCGAGTTCTCCTTCTCTTGCATAGATGTTATATCAGTTGTTTTTACGATACCTACGGGCAAGAGAGGAGGAAATTGTATTCTTGCTCCGTCACAACATAGCTAATTGCTCAGCTTACAAATGCGCAAGCTACAATTAAAACAGAAAGAAAATCTCATTTTAAAATAGTACCAAATGTTCGCACTGGTATTCTAGTTGTAAGATACATAAATCATGATATACAACTATCAATTAATTACACTTAGTTGGTTCATTAAAATTTTATTTAATTATTGGGCCAGCGCAATAATCACGCAAAATATTTATTTATCTATATTTGGGCTCTTTATGCTTTAATTGAATTATGTAAATTAACAACTACGTTCTATAATGTTAGTGATTTAATTCTCGACCACGGATATCAAATAAACTGTGATAGGTTCGTGAATATAATATTCTGGTCCTTCATGAATGCCAAAATAAGAATAAGATCGCCACAAACCGCGCGAATACATAAAATGGTAATCAAATACTGTTATCAAACTTTACATGTGGTGGTAGATTAAGAATACAATGCGTCACCATAACTTATTTCCCCATCATTGCAATTTATGTGCATCACATTACTCGAGCCTCCGTAATAGGAGTGAAATTATATTCTATGTTGATCACACGGGCTGGTACAGGGTTTTTATTTCGAGTGTGACTTCTCGTGCATAGATTTTATCTGTATATTATACTAGCTTATGTCTGCGACTTCGTCCGCGTGGAACAGTTACTTTGGGCTAATGCTAACTTTAACCCGCGACTTTGTTTACGTAGAAAGTGAAAATATTTTTAAATAATACAATTCTGTCACACATGATTTTTGGGAAACCTAACCGTTTATGTAGTCCACGCAGCGAAAGCTCTCAAAAGGAAAAAAAGCCCGATTCTAAAACATTATTCATTGTTGCTCCGCTCATATTGGTCTTAGCGTGACTATATAGGCTATTTATTAATATAACGTTCCTTAATAAATCGCCTACCTAATACTGAAAGAATTTTTGAAATCGTACCAGTGGTTCATGAGATTAGCGTGTTCAAACTAACAAACTCTTCCGCTTTATATATTAGGATAGAGTATAGAAGAATGTCTTAGTAGTCTTTTATGATACCCACAGGAAAAATGAAGGATGCTGAATTCTATTTCTATGGTAGGAAAATTTGCCTATTATTATAAAGGAGACTAGACCCCAGCGGTGGATGTAAACAAGCTAAGATGAAACCACCGGTAGACTCCCAAAGACAAGAACTTAATGCCAGTGATCAGACTATGGACTTAAAAAAGCAATTAAGCAACACACCGCTGTACTCTGAATGTCACAACAACAAATAAAAGGCCCACCGTGCACTAAATAACTGATTCTTATATTGTGGAGAACTTTATAAATCAACATCATCATCGCAGCCCACATACGTCCCACTTTTGGGCCCTAGCCTCCTCTACAATGGGAGGGAATTTCACCTACTAAACCATTCTGCTCAAACATGTTGGTATTTTTTCTATGGGTGGGCTATGGTAAGCGCACACTCGGTCCATTCCGTCCGGGGCGACGAAAGGACGACGCGTGAGCCCATACCCTACCCGTACCCACGTCGCCTTCGTCGTTGGGCCAACCACCGGAGCAGGGTGACTTGTCGTCAGTGGTCGGCTCGACGGAATACCCTTTCGGGTACCCTCACCTCTCGACGTCCCTGTCCCGGGACGTCGCTTGCCGTCGCGCGGTCATCCTCTCTGCGGGTGACGGACTATTGATGACAGAATGTTGGTAAAGGGTTTCATTTCGAGTTTTCCTTCTCTTGCACAGATGTTATGTGCATACTTATATCCCTTAGTCGTCTTTTACGACATCCACGGGCAAGATAGGGAGTGTGAATTTTATTCTTACTCCGTCACCATACGGCAAAATTTTATAAATAAGCGATCACAAATTACATCTAGAAACTGAACAACAATTGTTCATTGTAACATTTGTATTTTCTTGCTTGGTAATTGAACTCGAAACACTAACACTGTAGGTTGGTATCTTAATTACTCCGCCATCTGTGCGGTCGTGGTCTTACATTTCAGAATAAGAAAATGAAATCAAATCTCTTTGCAAAATTACATTATACAGAATCAGACTAGATCAATAGATTACAATTGAGAAACATTTACCACAGAAGGATAATTGCCGGAACTCCCCCGTGGGACCTGGAGGCGGAGATGCTCGCCGACATTTATCGGCGGGTGTCGGAGACGCGCGCCCGCGGCGGTATGGTCTCCCTGCAGGAGATCACCGCCTGGCGGGTCGACGCCCGCCGTGGAGTCATTGCCCGTTGGGCAGTCCGGCTGGAGAGTCCTCGGTACGGTGTCAGGACCGTCGAGGCCTTCCGGCCGGTGCTGATGGAGTGGTTGGAGCGGACGCACGGGGTGCTTTCCTTCCGACTGGTGCAGGTGCTGACGGGGCACGGATGCTTCGCAAAGTACCTGCACAAGATTGTCAGGAGGGAGAGCACACCGTCCTGCCACCACTGCAGTTGCGACGAGGACACGGCGCAGCACACGCTCGAGGAGTGTGCTGCGTGGGAGGGGGAGCGCCGTGAACTCGTCGCGATTATCGGTGCCGACCTGGCGCTGCCGACCATCGCCAGGGAGATGCTCGTCAGCGTCAGGAACTGGGACGCGGTCGCCGCCTTCTGTGAGGCCGTTATCTCACGGAAGGAGGCGGCGGATCGTGTGCGAGTAGAGATCCTATTCGGCGACACGTTCCGCCGCCGGCGACTCGGGCGGCGCAGGCGCGAGTATCTGCGCCTAATGCCGCCCTAGCCGAGGCCGCGGGTGATCGGACCGGGGAATTGTCCGTCACCCGCAGTGTGGCTAACCGCGCGATGGCGACCGACGTCCCAGGATGTCGAGAGGTGAGGGTACCTGAAAGGGTATTCCGTCGGGCCGACCACTGACGACAAGTCACATCTGCTCCGGTGGTCGGCCCAACAACGAGGTGACGTGGGTACGGGTGGGTTATGGGCCCGCGCGCCGTCCTTTCATCGCCCCGGACGGACTGGACCGCGCGTGCGCTTACCATAGCCCACCCATAAAAAAAAAAAAAAAAAAAAAAAACAGAAGGATAATTAGAGCTTAGTCCGCCCGTGACCATGAACGCTGCAGTGTTCGAAACGTCGGGTAATCAAAAATCAAATACAAACGCGATAAAATCCGTAAAGTAGTTTTGTTTAAAATGTATAATACTCGCATAAACATCAGAAATCATTTCAGAAGGATATTTTTTTTGTATCCATGACTTGTACTACACTTTCTACAATGTTACGGCGGCGATTACGAACACTAGCCATCCTTGTATTGTAGCGACCAGTCAAAAAACTATTTCTAAAACTTGTGCAATATATATCTATGAAAGAAGAACAAATATTTAGTCAACCACAAGTAAATACCTGTTGGTATCCAGGCCATTTTTCTCTGGAATGCATTACCTCTGGATATCAAGATGGCTACCAGTCGCGACGCTTTTAAGGCCAAGGTCAAACGATTATACTGGGGAGTCAACACATTTATGACGGCTTACATCCTATTTTTATGTATGTATGTATATGTAATTATATATATTTATAGAGTATATATGTATTGTGTAATAGCATTTATATATAAATGATTTATTACGCGACATCGTTAACCACCTTGTATTGTACCTGCCTGACATTATTTCTGCTCCACCCTAGGTCGACTGGTAGAGAATGCCTGTGGCATTAAGCCCGCCTTGTGCGTTTGTTTGTGCAAAAGTTATAAATAAATTAAAAATAATAATAAATAGAATAACAGTAAGCTGATGATGATAATGGTGAATTGTATTTGACTTTATTGCCATAGCTGTTATTATGGGACCAACTTTAATTGAAAATGTCACAAAAAGCAAAACGAAGAATATTTTTAAAGTTCTTTTGTTCTTATATTTACTTAGTCCATTGCCAAAAAGGCCGTGGCCTCTATAGACGCTTTTGTTGTATAAACTTTCTTAACTTTTTCACCCAGTTAGGGGTTGATTTAAATATAATCAAAACATCTTTTAGTTAGAAGGTTTCACGTTAATGGGGTTTTCAAAGGAAAAAATACTGGTGTTCTTATCAATTACTAATTAGCGACGGAGTATGCAATAGATCTGCAGCCGCAGGTAATTTATTAGGATTTGTTTATCTACGTGCAGCATGACTGTACGCGTGAGAAGGTCACATCCCGGCACTTTACTGCTCAAACGTTAGCAATTGCAGGTGCCTAAAATGGTTAGCCGACCGCGTGAGGAAAGACCGACGTCCTCCCCGAAGGGGGTATTCCGTTGGGCTGACCACTGACATCAAGTCACCCTGCTCCGGTGGTCGGCCCAATGACGAAGGCGACGTGTCCCGGGTGGGTTACGGGTGTGCTTACGTCCCTCTGTCGGCGGAGTGGTGCGAGGAGTGCGCCCCGACTGTAACCAATCGGCAATAAAAAAAAAATAGGTAATCCATCTTCCAATCGAAGTCAATCCATCTTCCAATAAATTGTGATATTATTTGAAAGAATATCAGCTCTATTTCTTAAAGAGTAGCAGCGCGAGCTGAGCCAAAAACCTTTTTTGTTCTACGTTAAAATTATATTATCTAAGTTGTCCGTGTGGTGACGGAGTAAGAATACAATTTACCATTCACAATCATGCCCGTGGATGTCGTAAAAGACGACTAAGGGATTTAATACACATATAACATCTATGCAAGAGAAGTGAAACTTGAAATAAAACCCTATACCAACCTGTAAGGGGTATAGTAAGGTCGATTTCCCTCCTATCGTGGCGTAAGCTCGAGCCCAATAGTGGGACGTATTTGAGCTGAAATCATGAATGATCTGAGAAGTTCTTTCTCTTTGTTGTGTTTGTGTTCTTTATTAAATTTTATGAGCAAAATATATCTTTTTTTTTCATTACGGAGGGGGGATAATGCAATAATTTGCATTTGATTAGCGATTGCAGTACATGTTATGAGTTTCATAGAAAAGTATTACAGACTACTCCTCAGACGTCACGTCATCCGACTCTTCGGAAACCAATACCACATTATCATATTATTTACTACACAGATAGACGACGACTTTTTATTTTTACTTCGAATTCATCATGTTTCTTTCAAGGAATAAGTACTTTAAATACATTGGGAATTGGCCCCGAAAACGTATTTGACCTAAAACAAGAAAATTCATTTCATTCCCAAGCCGCTTAAGGTCGTCTGTAAATTTGACAAAAGTAAATTTTACTTATTTGTTGTCTCTGCGGTCTTAGAGTTCAGGCAGAAACTCCCTATCTTATCCCAGAGGTGTCGTACACGACGATTTAGGGATTATCTAAGGGTGGAAGATAAAGGAGGGAGATGCGTTGGGCTATTTTTTCTTCTTATTACGAATACTAATCCCCTTGACAAGGTTCTTGATAATGGTAAATTCTAAGTAGAATAGGAGAGAATTTCGTAACGTTGAATAATATAGAATATCCTATATTCATTTTAGTTAATAACTTTGTTGATTAAAAGTAGTCCATTTTTTATATAAGATATTTGTATCTTTAACTCAAACCTTTAGTAAAACCTATTGAAATTTTTATTATTTGTTTTATAGACGTTTATATTAATTTGGTTTGTACTTAACGGAATTTTTAACGTGATTTTAACC
Organism: Lymantria dispar; assembly: GCA_032191425.1. NCBI lineage: Eukaryota > Metazoa > Arthropoda > Insecta > Lepidoptera > Erebidae > Lymantria > Lymantria dispar. The sequence goes on from CM063459.1 coordinate 18,450,905, forward strand.
CCTTTTAAACGTCGGATTACTTGCACATTTGTCGAGTCGATGACAATGCAATGATTTAAATAATTTGTCTCATTATATTAAGGGATTAGCGATTTATTATATCCGTGTCTGAGATTTTGGAGTGCCTTGAATCAATCAAGTTACTATAAGTTACTACAAAATGTTTCCGTGTGGTGACGGAGTAAGAATACAATTCACCATTCCTTATCTTGCCTGTGGATGTCGTAAAAGACGACTAAGGGATATAATACACATATAACATCTATGCAAGAGAAGAAAAACTCGAAATAAAACCCTATATCAACCTGTCTGACCAGCATGATAAGGTCAATTTCCCTCTTATTGTAAAGGAGGTTCGGGTTCAAAAGTGGGACGTATATGAGCTGAAATGATGATGATGATTACAAAAAATGCGTTGAACAAACTAGTGATGTAATTTTGTGCATTACACTTTTTAGAACGGTAATAAAGGGTGTTTTTAGTTTTTTTTAACTACCTATTTTATAAACTATATAGATAAATAAAGTTACAGTATAAAGTAGCTAAGTTTAATAAAGTAATTAATGAGCTAAATACTCACAGCTAGTACAATAGCTTCGCCCATGTTATTCTTCAGCTGTTTCTCTTACTCAACGAAGAAGCGCAGTTGCAAATTGCGCTCACGCGTCGATTGCCAGCGCATGTGGTAATACGGACGAGTATATCCATTTATCATTGCAGGCAGACAATAATTTACATTCGCCCCTGCGAATGTAAATTATTGTTGTTGTAGGGTGATAACCTGACACCATCATGCTTGGTAGCTAGGTAGGAGAGCGAAATTAATATTACTAATTTCCTAAGAAAGTACTGCCAATTTTCCTCTTTATCGTTTAGCCGATTTCTACTACCTACTTCTGTAGGAATGGTTGCCACATTGATTTATTCGACACCGGAATAAAATTTTTACAGTTAATTTGACCGTATTAAATTAAAATGACAAATTTTATTATTATTCTAGACATTAGAACCATTTTTTAGCAATGAAACATTTAATATTAAGTTAGGAAATAAAATAAATTTAGGTATATGATGGATTTAAGTATTTAATTTTCATCAACCGCTCGAGGTTGATATGACATACATCCCTATTAACAAAGCTGGCCTTGCAAGTTAGTACACGAACTACTCAACCTTATATCATGTGACATTATTAGTCGCAAGCCGTGACTAAGTACTGGAACTTTTTGTCAGAGACCGAGATTTTAGTACACCTGTGGTCTTTATGTCACCATTAAGCGTACTTTATCTTCAGTGACGTCATTACTTAAGCTCACATGATATAATATGTATATAAATAGCTGCCAAATATGATAAATCGCTGGATATTAAATGTTATTCGCTTACAGGGTGTCCTGCTTGAACGACGAATATGACGCGACACGACACGACGCATTGCGACGCGATGCTACAAGCGACAAGTGTCCTACGTAACTTTGGTCATTACTTCTCGAATCATGGACAACTACACTACTGTTTTGTTAGAAAGTTCATATTTAGAGTACAGGCTTTTAAAAAAATACCATAAAAAACCCAGAAAATAAAACAAATATAATCACTTCTGAATCAACCATTCTGTAGTACGTGATGTCGCGTCAGTTCGCTGTCAAAACAGGCACGCTTGATGTCGAGTCTCGTCGCAAACTGTCATATAGGCCGCAAGCAGGCATGTCATTGAGTTGATCGCGTTTGTCGTGTTCGCAGCGTCGCATCGCGTCGTATTCGTTGCTCACGCAGGACACCGCCTTAGTATCGGAGTTTCCATGTGGTAACGGAATAAAAATATAATTCACCACTCCTTATCTTGCCTGTGGGACATCCACAAGGAGATAAGAGACGACTAACGGGCATTTAACATCTAAACAAGAGATGGAATACTCGAATAAAACCCTATACCAATATGCCTGATCACCATGATGCAATGTAATGATATCTGATTATGTTGTAAAGTGCTCGAAACATCGGGCAATCATAAATCAAATACAAACGCGATATAATCCGTAAAAGTAGTTTTATTTACAATGGTATAATGTCGTAAAAGGTGACTAAAGGATTTAATGTATATTATAATATACATTAAATCTTTTAATCCTTTAATCCATTAAATCCTTATTCATCTTTTACGATATCCACGGGCAAAATAAGGTGATGAATTTTATTTTTACTCCGTCACCATATGAAAAACTATAGAGATGATTAACCGATTTTTATGACTTCTACGAGTAAGTAAGGGGTAGCAACAATTGAATTCTTATCCTGTTGCCATACAACAACTACATATCTATCAACGCTCAGTAAATTGGATTGTATTGTATATAATAGCAAATCTTACAATAGCAAATACATCATCAAAAGCCATCGAAATACATAGAATGTGTAACTATTATTTTGAAGCGTTCATAACAGTGTTCATTGTTGCGTAAGTGATAATGTACTGGTATAGTGTATTAGGGATGCTCGATGATCATCGATGTTTAAAACAAAAACATCGATGTTTTAAAATCGATGTTGCTATACGAAAAATACCGTAACATCGATGTTAATGCAATTGATCATCGATGTTAACTTACGGCCTCACGCACGACCAATCCAACGAAACAAATTATGTCTTCTATGATCGCTGTTACGTCCTCAGGCGGGTAGCTATCCCCACCTGTTGATTATTCATTAAAACGTGGTAAAATGTAACGATTTCACTGTATTTTATTTCTTTGTCAATTATTAATGCAAAAATCATCGATGTTATCCAATATCGACGTTCGGTTTTCGATAAATATCGAACATCGATGTTGGGCTTTCGATTATAACATCGATGTTTTTCTAATATCGATCACCCCTATAGTGTATATAAATAACCTTAGCGTACCATAGAATAACTATATTCTATAGACATGCGTTTAGTTTCGGATGACAGGTTATTTTTTTATTCTGTATATCCATTCGGACAGGCAAAGGACTCAAAGCCTATACAACCAAGTCTTCTTCTTCTTCTTTTTTGTTATTGGCAATCAGCTATTAATACAAGCCATTTTTGCCAGTGTCGAGTTATAATTTTCTTTTCAAATTATCAATTTCTTCATGTCAGTAATGGTCCGTCAGTAAGACAAAGTGTCGCCTCCAACAGTGTAATGGCCACTGTTAAGGGTATCTTCTGAGAATTTTGGTGGAAATAAAAAGGTATGTATAGCAGTTTTATATCATATTCACTACACCTCAGCAGTTCTGTCGCTATATATTACATAAAATGCCATCAAGATTATTTAACATAACACGTTAAAACACTAAGATATTGAATATTATACAAAAACACCACATGACACTTCAGATTCCCGCCAAAAACTCCCCAACCAAGTCTTATATTTGTGTTCATATATTATCTAATTGTCATTGTCTGTCAGTAAAATAAATTATTACCATCAATTGGGCGTTGAAAACCAAGATGATTTCTCTAGAAATTTCGGTAGAATCATATCATATTCACCACACTTCACTACCTTAACTGTGTTACATTACACAAAATATCAGCAAAATTATTAAATATAACACTATAAAATGCTAAAGATATTAATATAATTTAAGGAGCGTGACATGATTCTTACATATTCCCGCCGAAAAGTCTGGTGACAAGTTAGACTTGCCCTCCGCTTAAGGCCCTTCTGTGGCGTCCACAGAAGGTCATGGCGATCAGGATCATCCGCAGGTACCGCACGGTGGCGACGGAGGCGGCGTGCCTATTGGCTGGGACTCCCCCGTGGGACCTGGAGGCGGAAATGCTCGCCGACTTGTATCGGTGGGTGTCGGGGGTGCGCGGGGAGGGCGGTGTTCTTTCCCTGAGGAAGCTCACCGCCTGGCGCGTCGACGCCCGCCGAGACGTCATCGCCCGTTGGGCAGACCGGCTAGAGAGGCCTCGATACGGTGTCTGGACCGTGGAGGCCTTCCGGCCGGTACTGATGCAGTGGTTGGAACGGCGGCACGGTGTGCTCTCCTTCCGATTCGTACAGGTCTTGACGGGGCATGGATGCTTCGGTAAGTACCTGTACAGGGTCGCTAGGAGGGAGAGAACACCGTCCTGCCACCACTGCGATTGCAACGAGGATACGGCGCAGCATACGCTCGAGGTCTGTGCCACTTGGGCAGAGCAGCGCCGTGAACTCGCCGCAATCATCGGTGCCGACCATCGCTAGGGAGATGCTCGGCAGCATCAGGAACTGGGACGCGGTCGCATCCTTCTGCGAGGCAGTTATCTCGCAGAAGGAGGTGGCGGGTCGCGAACGCGAGGAGCACAGCCTCGACGAAGCGACCCGCCGCCAGCGACTGGGGCGGCGCAGGCGGGATTACCTGCGTGCAATGCCGCCCTAGCCGAGGCCGTGGGTGACGTGACCGGGGAATTAGTCCGTTACCCCCCGAGAGGTCGACCGCGTGAGGAAAGACCGACGTCCTCCCCGCGGGGGCGATGTCGGTCGATGGGAGGGTACCCCAAGCAGGGAGTATTCCATCGGGCCGACCACTGATGACAAGTAACCCTGCTCCTGTGGTCGGCCCAACGACGAAGGCGACGTGGTGTTCGGGTGGGTTGTGGGTGTTGCGTGCTTAAGCCCCTCTGTCGCCCCGGACGGAGTGGTGCGGAAGCGCGCCGACCGCAGCCCACCACAAAAAAAAAATAATAAAAGACTTGCCCTCCTCCGATCTTAGAGGCGGCTTAAGCCCAAAAGTGGGACGTATGTGAATCGAGATGATGAGTATTATATTTAAAAAAAAAATTAGAAATATGTCCTAGTTTAAAGAGCGTCGGAATGGAGCTGATATTTATTGAACATGTTGTATACAATTTAATTTAAAAAGTAACTTAAAAATTACGAGCTCGCTAAGTTTCTCGCCGCATCTTCTCAGCTTGCGGCCGTCCGACCGACCAAATTGTAAAATGGTCAATAAGATAAGAGATAAGTCAATAGGATACAATAATAATAAAAGGTCTTTGTGAGGCTAATATATGACTTAATTAGACTTAAGGAGACTTACACGTACATAAATCAGCTAATGGATCACCAATAAAATAGACATTTTCTATGAAATTTGTAATAGAATAAGTGAAGAGAGAATGACGAAGCAAGTGTGAGTGGAATGGTTGCAAGACCACGCCGTAAGTCGTGACTGGGGAATTAGTCCGTCACCCGCCGAGTGGCCGACCTCGTGAGGAAAGACCGACGTCCTCCCCGAGGGGGGAACGTCGGTCGATGGGAGGGTACCCCACTAGGGGGGTATTCCGTCGGGCCGACCACTGATGACAAGTAACCCTGCTCCGGTGGTCGGTCCAACGACGAAGGCGACGTGATGTTCGGGTGGGTTGCATGGGAGATGTACTGGTGAAAGGTCATGTTAAGAGTACGCGTATCCGTAGAGAATGCATGAAGACTTTGATGAGAGTGAGTGAAGCGGTGAAAGTATATCAGGATCGTTGGCTTGTGGCAATCCGTAGTCTTTGCCTACCCCTCTGGGAAGCAGGCGTGATGGTATGTATGTATACTATAACATAATCTACGTACAATTAAGGCGATAAAGACTGACACATTCGCCGTCAAGCCCAAAAAATGGTCATAAGGACACAATTTTATAGGATAAATGCCACTTATGTGAACAGATGTTTTCAATTTTGCTAAGGTTGTTTAACCTAATACATCGAAGCTGTTACGTCAACCTCTTCATTGCCCTAATGTTTCTGCAGTAGTTATTTACGCGCGCGGCTTGGGCGGTGCAGCGCCGTGAACTCGTCGCAATCATCGGTGCCGACCTGACGCAGCCGGCCATCGCTAGGACGATGGTCGACAGCGTCGGGAATTGGGACGCGGTCGCAGCCTTCTGCGAGACAGTGATCTCGCAGAAGGAGGTGGCGGATCGTCTGCGCGTGGAGCGCAGCCTCGATGAGGAGATCCGCCGCCGGCGACTGGGGCGGCGTAGGCGCAACTATCTGCGCCTCATGCCGCCCTAGCCGAGGCCGCGGGTGACGTGACCGGGGATTAGTCCGTCACCCGCTGAGAGGCCGACCGCGTGAGGAAAGACCGACGTCCTCCCCGAGGGAGGGACATCGGTCGATGGGAGGGTACCCCGCGTCCGGGGTATTCCGTCGGGCCGACCACTGACGACAAGTAAACCTGCTCCGGTGGTCGGCCCAATGACGAAGGCGAGGTGGTTTTCGGGTGGGTTGCGGGAGTTGCGTGCTTAAGCCCCTCTGTCGCCCCGGACGGAGTGGTGCGGAGGCGCGCCGACCGCAGCCCACCCACAAAAAGAAAAAAAAAAGTAATTATTTACGCCCTGCCTTTGCGAGATTTTCATGTGAGGAATTTGATGTGACGTAAAATATTGAAGAGAAAATTTGAGTAATTTGATTATGTTAGGTTATTTTGTTATAAAATTTACGAGTTACGGTATAGAAATGTATTTAAGGAAAAATAAAGTTCGAGGAGTTCGAATACGTCATTATCTGGTGAATTGAGAGTGCGAATTCCCTCGCAATATGACGTAAATTTTTTATGTACCTACTTGATTCTTTTTTTATTTTAAACTAGCAACTCGCCCTCGCTTCACTTCGATTTCAGTCGCCTTACCCACGTAGTTCCCGTTCCTGTGGGAATACCGGGATAATATATAGCTTATATTACTCCCTGATATTATAGCTTTCCATTGGTGAAAGGAATTTTGGAAATCGGTTCGGTGATATAAACGTTCGTTCCCGTACGAATACTGGGATAAAATATAGCTTGTGTTATTCCCTGATATTATAGGCTTCCATTGGTGAAAGAATTTTTGAAATTGGTTAGCTGGTTTAAGCGTGAAAGCGTAATAAACAAACAGAAAAACAAACAAACAAACTTACTTTCGCATTTATAATATTAGTAAGGATGACTGAAGACTATTATTTGTGACTTTTCAATACTCTGGCTACACTCCGATACTACGTGGACTGTCAAATTATAAATCAAACAAAACATTATAGTTTGTAATTGAATATTAATGAGATTAGGGTTTTCTTTGATATGAAACTTAACTGATCTTTTTCTGTGTGGTGACGGAGTAACAATACAATTCACTACCCCCTATCTTGACCGCGGGTGTCATAAAAGGCGATTAAAGGATATCTTGTGCAAGCCGCCTGACCAGTGTGGTATAGTTTTATTTCGCTCCCAATATGGAGGAGACTCGAGCCCAGCAGTGGATCGTATATCAGCTGTGACGATGATGATGATGAAACTTAATATAACAAAAAATTACACTTAGCGATATATGATTCTATAGGTTTTATCCTCTGATGTTTGTTTTATCCTATGATCCCACGTTAACTACCAGTTTTTTTTAATTTTAAAGTACTTTTGTTTTATAAAATACTAGCAACTCGCCCTCGCTTCATTTCGGTTTCAGTCGTCTTACCCACGTAGTTCCCGTTCCTGTGGGAATACCGGGATAATATATAGCCTATGTTACTCCCTGATATTATAGCTTTCCATTGGTGAAAGAATTTTGCAAATCGGTTCTGTGGTGTAAGCGTGAAAGCGTAACAAACAAATTAACAAACTTACTTGCGCATTCATAATATTAGTAAGGATTCAATCTCTTAGGCATATGGAGTGCACATATTTATTTTAGCTTAAATTCGTATTTAATTTTATGTATTCGTCGTTTTCATCTCAGCCCGTATATACACGTAGATTTTTAGCCTCCTTCTGAATAGGAGGGAAATTGACCACCACTCTGGTCAGACGTATTGCTATAGGGTTTTATTTTAAGTTTTGCTGTTCTTGCATAGATATTATACCAATGCATATTATATCCGTTAGTCGTCTTTTAAGATATTATGATGAACAAATATACAGTTGATTTAAATATAAGAATAAAATAACAGATAACGTTGTTGCTTATCATAAAACGTCTCTATCTCAGCATATTGCAAGTTAAAAAACCCTGCGCTGATCTTCCGTGGAGGCGCTTTAATGACATCACGGATTCCAACTGTGCGAGTCAACATCATAAACGTTTTTAAAACATATATATAAAAACAAAAAAAAAATAAACACCTGAAGAAAAAAGAAAACATAATAATAATTAAACTGACTATTATATAGTATAAAATATTTATAAACAAAATTGATTCGACAAAAATTAACCGGAAAGACTCGTGTCTTTACGTGACAGAAAAGTAAAGCCTCCATTTGCGGTGATTTGTGCGACAAATTGTGTTTATAAGAATCGTGTTAATTGTGAATCTATATATTAATACGTGAAGCAAAAACTTTGTACCCCTTTTTACGAAAATTACGTTGATGGACAAGTATAAAATCTAGCACAGTTAAAATATACAGGATGTATCAGGTTATGGAGCAACTGTTCGAGTTTGTTATAGTGTACCGTCCATAGATCGTAATTAAAATGTATATTACACAAAAAACAATATAACATAAAAGTTATAGTAATTTCAAAAATGTGTGTCAAACAGTCTACGCCTTAAATGTTACGCATGGATAGACAGGATACATGTAGGCATGTAAAGCTTCGACTGTATAATTTCATTCATACATACCTAGAATTGCGCAAACGCTTCAATGGGACTGTAGGTACAAACGTGACTCGGCGACGATAATCGGCCGATCAGCTGATTTAAAGCGAAGTTCGTTTTGCTTATGCGACCGTAATCATTGATTTTTTCAATTTCTATTGAACATTTAACAAAGTACGAATATGTTGTAGATTAAGTATCACTGACTTTATACATTTCAATCAGATTTAAACGAAAAAACAATGACAAAATTGAAAACTTTACATGTCTCTAACTCATTAACGAATCGATATTTTTCCTTCAAATTTTTTTTATGGGTTCTTACCACCATTGCCTACCCCCCGTTTGACCAGTTGTCCTATAACCTGATACACTCTGTATAATGAGGATAAGTGCATAAAATTGAAATTTCATATAATAATGGATTAGAAATACATTAAATTCATTATAAAAGCCATTACGCACACTACAACGCAGTCGCTACACAGACACGCACACATACGCGCGCTTATACACTTTTATTTACGGTTAAAATCTCTGGTCAAGCTGAATATAATAATTCATTTTAATTAATTTTTCTGCTACACAATTTTCTTTTAATTTTATTTATTAATATACATAAATAAAGCAAGCTGTATTACACTAATTCTTACTAATATTATAAATGCGAAAGTAAGGATGTTTGTTTGTTTGTTACGCTTTCACGCTTAAACCACAGAACCTATTTCAAAAATTCTTTCACCATTGGAAAGCTATAATATCAGTGAGTAATATAGCTAAATTTTATCCCGGTATTCCCAAGGGAATGGGAACTACGCGGTTAAGGCGACTGAAACCGAAGCGAGGGCGGGTTGCTAGTTAAAGTATATTACTAATTGTAAGATTTTTGTTTTTTGCCAAGAGCTCTCAACGCTGACACATAGCCCGGGCAGAGCTGTGAAAGACATTTGCGGCAAACAGCCATACGTACACAGAAAAAAAGAAAAGATATATTACTAAGCAAATTCTGAACCTTTACACTATATTAATAGAAAGTTTTCAATTTATAATGTGCGAAATTTCTATATTTCAAAGAAATTAAATGTCAGCTAGTCGTGTGAGTGTTATTGATAAAAGGATTACAGACGTCTAAAACAAAACAACTTATAACTTACTATAGCTAACATAAAGCCACTCAATTTATTTTTGTTTTTATTGGAACGTGACAATGTTGCCAGCTAAAATAACAAAATATTGTCAAATAAATAGAAACGTGTTCTATATCAGTTCATGCAGATTTTGCAATAAATTGAAAATTATTATCAACAAATATTATTTCAAATGGATAACAAGTAATTTTCTTTTGAACTTACATGTCAAATCAAACTGGTTATTGGCGTATTGGTTAAGATACCGATCTACCGCAACAATGCCGTGAGTTCGACACTTTTGGGACAACACTTTGTGCGATCCACAAATTGTTATTCTGAGTCTGGATGTAATTTGTGTCCATTAATTAAAGTCCTCCGCAAGACAAGGATTATTTCTATGGTACAGGATGTTGTCTTTAAAAAAAAAATCTGTTATTCTGCATAAGCCCTTACATATTGTCAAATTTACACATCGGCATCGTTTGAAACAATCCAATAAAATGTTTCAACGTTAGTCATGTCCCTGTTGCATGAATCGGTAATGATTCTACTACACTACATCTTGTCAAATGGCGTTGGTATATGTTTACTTTTCAAGTTGCCGTATCTCTCTTGATTATATCCATGAAATGACTTTTCCCTAAAACAATTTTATATGTAGTAAGACCACAATGTAGACAATCGCACAATATTATATCGCCTCTAAGCAATTAGGATAATAGTACGATTTTTTTTTTTGGGGTGGGCTACGGTTAGTGCACCTGTCGCTCAGCTACGTCCGGAGCGACAGAAGGGCGGCGCGCGGCCGCGTAACCCACCCAAAAGAAGCACGTCGCCTTCGTCGTTGGGCCGACCACCGGTGCAGAGTTCCTTGACTTCAATGCTCGACCCTACAGAATACCCCGAGGGAGTACCCTCGCCCATCGACGTCCCCCCGAGACGCCGTCGCAAGGCTAACCTCTCCGCGGGTGCCGGACTAAATCCACGGTCCGGTCACCCGCAGCCTAGGGAGTCATCAGGCGCAAGGATAATAGCAGGATGATGATTATTTACTTTTTCGCATCTGGTGAAATCATACTAGGTAGTTCAGTATTGTTCAGACAATATTCCTATTGTTAAAACGTTCATCTCAGGTCGTTATACAAACCACCATTGCACTTGAACCCATTTCACAAAAGGAGGGAAATTCATCAACCATACCTTGCTTGTTATATTCATAGTGATGTTTTTTTTTGGGGGGGTGAGTTACGGTCCGTCGGGACAGACGGGCGTAAGCACGCACTCCCGTAAACCCACCCGTAAAGCACGTCGCCTTTGTCGTTGGGCTGACCACCGGTGCAGAGTTCCTTGACTTCAGTATATTCATAGTGTTAGGACCACACTGTTGATAGTTGGCTGTCTACAGCCGCGGGTCGGTCCGTTCGGGGTAGTACCACACTCTAGCAGAAAATCGACGTCCGAGTAGTAGCAATTTGTTACTGCGCTTCGTTCGCTGAGCGAGAGAGCCAGCAGCTCAACTTCCTGAGGGTGTTTACGTGTGGTGGTGCAATGTGTACTGTTTGCTTGTTTGCCACCGTTTGTAATATAAAAAAAAATACGGGTATTACTTCGAGTTCTCCTTCTCTCGCTAGATGTTATATGCGTGGCGGTCAGGATCATCCGCGGGTACCGCACGGTGGCGACGGAGGCGGCGTGCCTATTGGCCAGGACTCCCCCGTGGGACCTGGAGGCGGAAATGCTCGCCGACTTGTATCGGCGGGTGACGGGGGGGGGGGGGGTGTTGTTTCCTTGAAGGAGCTCACCGCCTGGCGCGTTGACGCCCGCCGGGACGTCATCGCCCGTTGGGCAGACCGGCTGGAGAGGCCTCGATACGGTGTTTGGACCGTGGAGGCCTTCCGGCCGGTGCTGATGCAGTGGTTGGAAAGGCGGCACGGGTTGCTCTCCTTCCGATTCGTACAGGTCTTGACGGGGCATGGATGCTTCGACAAGTACCTGTACAGGGTCGCTAGGAGGGAGAAAACTCCGTCCTGCCACCACTGCGATTGCGACGAGGACACGGCGCAGCACACGCTCGAGGTCTGTGCTGCTTAGGCAGAGCCGCGTTATGAACTCGTCGCAATCATCGGTGCAGACTTGACGCTGCCGACCATCGCTAGGGAGATGCTCGGCAGCATCAGGAATTGGGACGCGGTCGCAGCCTTCTGCGAGGCAGTTATCTCGCAGAAGGAGGTGGCGGGTCGCGAGTGCGAGGAGCACAGCCTCGATGATGCGACCCGCCGCCGGCGACTGGGGCGGCGCAGGCGGGAGTACCTGCCTGCAATGCCGCCCTAGCCGAGGCCGCGGGTGATGTGACCGGGGATTAGTCCGTCACCCGCCGAGAGGGCGACCGCGTGAGGAAAGACCGACGTCCTCCCAGAGGGGGGGGACGTCGGTCGATGGGAGGGTACCCCGGGTAGGGGGTATTCCGTCGGGCCGACCACTGATGACAAGTAACCCTGCTCCGGTGGTCGGCCCAACGACGAAGGCGACGTGGTGTTCGGGTGGGTTGCGGGAGTTGCGTGCTTAAGCACCTCTGTCGCCCCGGACGGAGTGGTGCGGAGGCGCGCCGACCGCAGCCCACCCCAAAAAAAAAAATTAAAAGATGTTATATGCGTATTATACCTGTTGTAAATAAAAGTATTTTACGGATTTTATCGCGTTTGTATTTGATTTTTGATTGCCCGACGTTTCAGTTCCAGTGTCGTTTTCGTTTTCAGTTCTCCTATGACCATGAACGCTGTAAAGTGTTCGAAAGGTCGAGCAATCAAAAATCAATTACAAACGCGATAAAATCTGTAGTTTTATTTACAACTAGCAGCGCCCGGCGGTTTTATCCGCATAGCTCCCCTTCCCGTAAGAATATTGGGATAAATTATAGTCTATACATTATTCTGATATGTAAGCTGTATTATTGTGAAATTTCATCAAAATCCATTTAGCAGTTTTTGCGTGAAAAAGCAACAAACATCCTGACATACTCACAAATATTAAAAATCATCATATTATATCCTTAGTCCTCTTTTATGACACCCACAGGTAAGATTATATTCCTATTTTCTCAACATACGGAAATAATATTAAAGCATTATTATTATAATATTTAATATAAATGTAGACAAACAATATGGAGCTTATTATAAAACCAAATCATACTATAGGGGATACTAAAAACATCCTGACGAGGGTCTCAAATTCGAGATAGAAATGTACAAAATTATTATTGACAAATGTGACGTCTACATCCGACAACTAATGGGGTCTGGATGACAAACAAAAGCATTTTCCTTAATATTTCGAGGTTGGTAGTGCCCTTTTCTATTTAGCTTGTTTTCCCCTTTATATGTTGTCACTCAAAAAGGTTATTATTGTTTTCCCTCTGAGATTTTTTGTTTGTGCTCAAATGTGTTTGCAATATTTTGACTATAAGTATTATAAACTTTAATTGTTAGTTTTTTTTATTAATACATGTTTTCTTACGTCATATTTTGGAATTTCCAATAATTTGATCATCTCAGTGTACGTAAGTCTTACTGCTGGACTAGGACCTCCAACACGATGGGAAGGAAATTGATCTAGGTAAATCACTATAATCAAACGTATTAGTATAGGGTTTAATGTCGAGTTATCCTTGTCTTACAGATATAATCTACATATCACATCCCATAGTCGTCTTTTATGCATGAATGAGAGAGGGAGTGGTGAATTGTATTCTTATTCTGTCAGCACAGCGAGAAGTTTTTCTTCTAATATATGAAATTCTCGTGTCACAATGTTCGTTCCCATACTCCTCCGAAACGGCTTGACCGATTTTTATGAAATTTTTTATGCATATTCAGTAAGTCTGAGAATCGCCTACTATCTATTTTCAAACCCCTAAATGATAAGGGGTGTCCACCGCAAAAGTTTTTTTTAATTTTTAGGATTTTTTTTTTTTTGTTATGTGGCATTAAAAAATACATACAACCCTAAATTTTCACTTTTCTATAACCAACCCCTGCTTTTTAATAGTAATTTTAATAATTTTATCATTTTTTATCTCGCTCGATAACTTCAATTATTATCACTTGGTAAGTTATCCCCTCCATGTGTCTACCGGTGTCACTTCTCACTCAGTAAACAGCACGGAGTAGGGATGACAACGAAGATGGTCTCCTATTTCTCTCAAACAATAAGCCTTCTCTTACTCCCTCTACAGTTTTTGCGAAGCCACCATTTTAAATGGCAAATTTCTAGGTGAAAATATATTAATACCACGAATAGGTACCTATTATATCCACAGATGTGCCGATTCAATTTCCGATTAGATTGGCATTTACAATGACTATTAATAAATCCCAAAGCCAAACAATGTCTGTTTGTGCCTTAGATTTGAGCACACCATGTTTTTTACACGGACAATTATGTCGTTGCATGCTCTCGAGTGTGTAAACCATTAAGTTTGTAGGTATTAGCTGAAGACGGGCTAACAAAAAATATTGTTCACGCTGTAGCATATAGAGGTTAATATTATGTAATGAATTAATGATATAAATAATTATTACTCAAAATAAATTATAATAAATTAAAAAAAAAATAATGTTTGGTGTTTTGTTATTTTTATATTCCCTCATTGTTCACAGCGCTCCATGCCTTTTTCACTCATATACCATATCCATTTCCAATAAGTTAGTTATTTTCTTTCTACACTAGAAATTCTCTAGAAATTATTTACATGGCAAAACAACGTTTGCCGGGTCAGCTAGTTATATATAAATTTCTTGGGTACGTGTGTATGGCACTGAATTCTTAAATAGCTGGACCGATGTTGATGAAATTTTTTATGTGTGTCCAAGGGGATTTAAGGATGGTTTAAATTCACAATTGGACCCGGTAGGTGGCGCTTATTTGAACAGAACAATGTCTGTTGAGTTAGCTAGTAATGTATAAAAATGCGACATGTTACCATTTGTTTCTTTCCAACAGTAAGGTCGAATAAAGGAACATAACTTAATTTCACTGCTAAATTAAGAAAATAGGGAAGGAATCCCTATGTAATCCCGTATAATCAGCGTATACTTTCCTTCTATTGAATATCAGTCAGCAGTGACGGTGGATAAACTATGAAAAACAAAACATAAGATAAAGCCAAAACCTTGACTCTGACTGCATAGATGCCATAGTAGTTAAGGTATCTATCTTCCCTATCAGCATCGTGGTTGTGAATTCAATTTCTAGACAGAATAGTATTTCGTGTGATTTGTAAATAGTTGTTCTGAGTCTGGCTAATTAGCCTAACAAACAATTGTTTGATTATTAAGCTCCTCACAATACAAGAATTATTTCCATAGTGCAGGCGCTTGTCTTTAAAACAAAAGTAAGGTTTTCCTGCTATAGGTAATTAATATTTCTAGGAAGGTAATTCTCTGTACTCGATAACTATGAACACAAAATCCATAACCAATTACAAGATACCTACAACTATCAAAGGCATATGTTACTTTAATTAGAACGTGTAATATCATTTAATTAATATTGTTTTAGAACTCTCAAACTACACAATATACATATTATATAGTGTAACTTAACTTCAACTAGTAGTTATTAAGCGTATGTAAAACACATCTATGAGAAGTTTCAACATTTACCACTAAATACTTTAGTAGCCTTTATTTAAAGTATCACATACTTATCGAACATAAACTTGTTATGTAAGACTTGTTGCCGGTGGCCTACCGAAATAATAACAAAAAGGTATAATTCATAATTTTAGCTCATATACATCACACCAATAGGCTTCCTCCACAATAGGAAGGAAATTGACTTTAATATACCATGCTGGTCAGACAAGTTGGCGATTTATTAAGAGTTTTCCTTCTCTTGCATAGATGTATTCTTAATATGTCACCACACGGAAGACAATACTATAGGTTGTCTAAAAAAAGTCTCATATAGTTGCTGTCCAGTCCAGTTAGGTAGATCCAATTTCGAGAAAGAGATCAGCCGACGAATCCAACTCGGTTGGGCAGCGTTCGGGAAACTTAAGAGGATCTTCTCGTCCAACATACCTCAGTGTCTGAAAACACAGGTCTACGACCAGTGTGTGTTACCAGTGATGACTTACGGCACGGAAACGTGGTCCCTAAATGTAGGCCTTATATCAAGGCTCAAAGTCGCTCAGCGTGCTATGGAGCGGGCTATGCTCGGGATTTCTCTGCGAGATAGAATCCGGAATACGGAAATCCGCAGAAGAACGGGTGTAACCGACATAGCACAAAGAATTAGCACGCTGAAGTGGCAATGGGCAGGCCATATCGCTCGATGAACCGACAACCGCTGGGGAAGAAAGGTTCTCGAGTGGCGACCACGTATCGGATGACGCAGTGTTTGACGCCTCCAACTAGGTGGACCGATGACCTAGTGAAAGTTGCTGGGCGTAGTTGGATGCAGGCGGCACAGGACCGCACATTGTGGCGCAATATGAGGGAGGCCTACGTCCAGCAGTGGACGGCAATAGGCTGAAATGAATGAATGAATGAATAGTTGTTGTTATTAGGCTCTATAGGTTGATGATGATTTGTGTCTTTTAATCTTGCCAATAATGTAAGATTGGTGTACGGTATCAGCATAGCGTAGGGTTTTAATTGTTCATCCCTTTTTTATTTTTGGGTGGGTTGCGGTTGGCGCACTCCTTGCACCACTCCATCCGGGGCGACAGAGGGGCGTAAGCACGCACACCCGCAACCCACCTGAACACCACGTCGCTTTCGTTGTTGGACCGACCACCGGTACAGGGTTACTTGTCGTCAGTGGTCGGCCCGACGGAATACCCCCCTGAGGAGTACCCTCCCATCGACCCCCCTACCCCTCGGGGAGGACGTCGGTAATTGCCCATCCCTAGCAGTGACCTTATATGCCTAATAAATGTAGATATATATAGTAGTAGATATATATAGTAGTAGATATATATAGTAGTAGATATATATAGTAGTATAGTAGATATATATATAGCACCATAGACCATATCCTCACGCTTCGGCAGATTATACAAAAGACCGAGGAGTATAATCGGCCCCTGTGCTTAGCGTTTGTGGACTATGAGAAAGCCTTTGATTCAGTTGAAACTTGGGCGGTGCTGTAGTCCCTTCAGCGGTGCCAAATCGATCATCGCTATATCGAAGTGCTGAAGTGTTTGTATAGGAACGCTACAATGTCAGTCCGTATCCGGGATAAGAGTACGAAACCGATCCAGTTGCAGAAAGGCGTGAGACAGGGAGATGTCATCTCTCCGAAACTGTTCACCACTGCACTGGAAGATGTCTTCAAGCTCTTAGACTGGACTGGACTCGGCATCAACATTAACGGCGAATACATCACTCACCTTCGATTCGCAGACGATATCGTCGTTATGGCAGAATCCATGGAGGACCTTGGCACTATGCTCAATGATCTCAGCAGGGTATCCCAACTAGTGGGTCTACGAATGAACATGGACAAGACGAAAGTCATGTCAAATACCCATGTCATTCCTGTACCGGTCCTAGTTGGCAATGCGATTCTCGAAGTTGTCAATCACTATGTTTACCTAGGACAAACAGTCCAGTTAGGTAGATCCAATTTCGAGAAAGAGATCAGTCGACGAATCCAACTCGGTTGGGCAGCGTTCGGGAAACTTAAGAGGATCTTCTCGTCCAACATACCTCAGTGTCTGAAAACACAGGTCTACGACCAGTGTGTGTTACCAGTGATGACTTACGGCACGGAAACGTGGTCCCTAAATGTAGGCCTCATATCAAGGCTCAAAGTCGCTCAGCGTGCTATGGAACGGGCTATGCTCGGGATTTCTCTGCGAGATAGAATCCGGAATACAGAAATCCGCAGAAGAACGGGTGTAACCGACATAGCACGAAGAATTAGCACGCTGAAGTGGCAATGGGCAGGCCACATCGCTCGACGAACCGACAACCGCTGGGGAAGAAAGGTTCTCGAGTGGCGACCACGCATCGGACGACGCAGTGTAGGACGCCCCCCCACTAGGTGGACCGACGACCTAGTGAAAGTTGCTGGGCGTAGTTGGATGCAGGCGGCACAGGACCGCACATTGTGGCGCAATATGAGGGAGGCCTACGTCCAGCAGTGGACGGCAATAGGCTGAAATGATGAAAAATGTAGATATTAAATGAAGGAAAGAAAAATTTGTTGACAAGTTGCATTCTTACTTCGCAATCATATTGAAAGTGCCAAGATTGTATTTGCCGTGTCTTGGGCATGTTTCATTCATATTTTCATATAAGCGTAATATTTATGGAATTAGAATGACTTATTAAGTAGATTTATGTACCTTATACGGCCACGAAATATACACTTTGTGACTTTGATTTAGTAAAATAAATAACAGTATTTGTTAAATATACCGTATATTAACTTGCTGTCGTACTGATCCTCATAAAATGTAATGCTCGTAAAACTTAGCTTATGATGAAAAACGCGTAACAATATTTCTAGGCGGCCATGTTTATTTAAAATCTTATTCTTCTTTATATATTAACGTCATATTTTTTAAAATACTAAAACCCGCGTTAAGAACTATCATCATTTCAACTCATATACGTTCACTACTGAGATCGAGTCTCCTCGACAATAGTAGAGAAATTACTATACCATGCTGGTCAAACAGGTTGGTATAGGGTTTTATTTCGAATATTTCTTCTCTTGCATAGATTTTATGTGCGTATAATATCCCTGAATTGTCTTTTACGATATCCACGAGTAAGATAGAGAGTGGTGAATTATATTCTTATTCCGTCACCGCACGGAAATATAATCTAAGTAAAAATGCAATTCATTACCTTTCCCGGCGGTAAATTAAAAGACTACTAAGGCATGTAATGGCGTCTTACGGACAGATTGAAGTCGCTGGAGCAGCGGAGAGACTTTGGGTCACTCTGTGTACTCTACCGACTCTTTCACGGGGAGTGCTCCGAGGAACTGTTTGACTTGGTACCACCGTCACCATTCTACCAACGTACCACTCGACATCGCAGCAGGGTTCATCCATTTCACTTGGAAACGTTATGGTCTTCAACTGTACGTTTCCAGCGATCATTTCTCCCACGTACGTGCAAGCTCTGGAATGAACTACCTGCTGCTGTGTTTCCCGAGCGCTATGACATGTCCTTCTTTAAACGAGGTTTAAAAAGAGTATTTCCTTCACGGTAGGCAGCGGCTTGGCTGTGCCCCTGGTATTGCAATGGTCCATGTGCAGCAGTTTCACTTACCATCAGGTGTGCTGCTTGCTCGTTTGCCACCGTTGGCAATAAAAAAAAAAAAAAAAAAATGTAAGAAAATATTAATGAAGAAGCTTGACATAAAATCCTTTGCCAATCCATCTGATCAGTCCGGTATGTCAACTCAATTTCTCTCGCGGCATGAAATCTGTGTCTTATTGTAGTGCATATCATCATTATCATAATTTCAGCCCATATGTGTCCCACTGTTGGACTCAGGCTTCTCACTACTCAGGCTACTACTCAGGCTCCTTTATGAGAGGGAGTTTGACCTACTATACGCTGATCAAACGAGGTCGCCGTCGAGGTCCCCCCGAGGAGCACACATCAGTGTGTCTGGGGTTGCCGTGCCGGTGCAGACCCATATAAAATATTTGGATCTGCACCTAGATTCAAACTGGAATTTCGGGCCACACTTTGCCCAGCTCATCCCTAAGCTCGTCAGGTTGGCCGCGGCGCTGGGAAGACTTCTGCCAAACACTGGCGGTCCCGGGTCGACATGCCGACGTCTCTACGTCGGCATCCTGCGTTCCATGGCACTGTATGGTGCTCCTATCTGGTCGGAGTCCCTCACCGTCCACAACAGAGCCCTTTTGGGACGACCGCAGAGGGCTATGGCGGTGAGGGCCATTAGGGGCTACCGTACTGTGTCTTGGACTGCGGCGACACTGCTAGCAGGCGATCCGCCCTGGCCACTGATGGCGGAGGCGTTGGCGGAAGTGTACCGGTTCCGCGCCACAGCACGAGCCAACGGGGAGCAAGTGTCCATAAGAGGACTGGGCAGAGCCCAGGAAGTGGCCCGAAGGGAAGTAATCCGGCGATGGAGGGAACGGAGCAGGGCGGGGGACTGTGGAGGCGGTCGCGCCATATCTCCACCGCTGGCTCAGGAGAAGGCACGGCAGCCTTAAATTTAGGATGGTGCAGGTGCTTACCGGACATGGGGTCTTCGGTAAGTACCTGCACAAAATTGGAAGAGGCCCCAGGATGTCATGAGTGTGGCGCGGCAATTGACGATGCGCGCCACACACTGGAAGTATGCCCCGCCTGGGGGCCTCAACGCCACGTCCTGTCAACGGACATGGGAACAACAGACCTTGTCATTGCCGATCATCATCTCCAAGATGCTCGGCAGCGACAGCTGTTGGTCGTCGATGGCCTCCTTCTGTGAGGCTATCATGACAAGGAAGGAGGCCGCGGAGCGGGCACGCGAGGCGCTTGCGTCCGCTGACTCGCTCCGCCGGCGACGACCAGGGAGGAGGAGACGCCGCTATACGCTCCTCCACCCACCGCTCTGAATGATGACAGGACGTAGCCAGACGGCCAAAATTTGGGGTGTTGGGGATAGAATGTTATCAGACGATCTCTCCGGCACCCCGTAAAAGCGCGGAAGGGGCCGCTGTGGTTTTAGTGGGTATTTCGGTTCGAGACCCACACACTCCCCTGTCTGTAACCGGCGGGGGAATAGTGCGCAAATGCATTTCCACAGCGTGAAAAAAAAAAAAAAAGGTATACTTACCATTATATAGATATTATCTGAATATTATATCCTCTAGTTATCTTCTACGACACCCACGGGCAAGAGATGGGGTGGTGATTTGTTTTCTCACTCCGTCACCTCACAGGGTTACATATATGGGTTAACAAAAGGACAAAATAATGTAAAGGTTAAAGACGAACGCATTGACATATAATTGAACAGTTGGAGTAATTGATATCAATAAATATGAAACAAATATGTGCCATCTATAAATATTTGTTACGAGTGGGTGTTAATTGTCTCCGTTAATTATATGTTTAGGAAGTCTACGCGATAGAATTTATTGTCTAGTACGGTATAAGAAAAAAATTAAAAAATTGGTACGATTCCATGACGTTTGTAATTGAAGAACTGTAGATGGAGAAGTGATGCAACTTTCGATCTCCCGTGAACTGTCGTTCGCCAGGATTGACTTCACGCTTAGCATTTTTTTATAATACAAGGTTGATATCAAGGCATAACTTCTGTCCGATAATTAATTTTACATTTGTAAAAATCTTATAAGACAAGGATTTATTTCTTGCAGTACAGTGTGTGCTGTTAAAAAAAGCTTATAACTTAAAGTGTTTGCGTGATGACCTAATGAGAATATAAATCGTCAACCTCACGCCCGCAGGTATATATACAGGTAGTATCTATGCAAGATTAAGAAATTACGACATGCCAACCCGTCCAACCAGCGTGGTGTCATTATCATTTCATCTTATATACATCCTTATATACCTTACTTATATACATCTTATATACTTTACTTTGAGTTTTATTTGTTCAGCGTGGTGTAGCAGGTCAATTTGACCTCCAATTATAGAAGAGCTCGGAGCCCAAAGATTAAGACGTATACGAATGAGCTGTAAAGAAGCAAGAAAACATAAGATTTTATCCGTTGTATAGTTACCTTGTGTGTATCCTTACAAGCTCGTTAGCTAATTGAACCTAATGGGTACCACGAATACATGTTTTTAAAAAATACTACATAGAAGTCTTTATATTTAATTACAATTTGCATTAAATTGTTATCAGTATTTACCCTCCGAGAGCGAACCTTTCCTTCGGTTTTGTAATCAGTGTGAGATTCGATTATTAAGCACATTTTAAGTTTACAAAGAACCGCCTACTTCAATAAGTCACAGGGCTACCATTACTCGTTATCCAATTTGAAATAATAACAGTTGAAAAACCTTGTGGTCCCAGAATTATGGCTTGCGGTTAAGAAACCGAGTCGTTCTGAATTATCTTTGAAGTAATTACATTTTGTTTTAACAAAGTAATTTTCTCACATAATCAAAGCTATTTTAAGGCGTATGTTATACATTTAATTTCAGTTAGATAGCTTTTTCTTTAAGCTGGCTGTAATCTGGATTCATATTGACCAGGTGTCTGAGGCGAAAACGGACAAGGTTGGCTCCATAATTCTACGTATTCTCTTTCCTGTCCCCTTATGTCCTTATATTTCACCACTATAAATACGGTAGATGTCCTTCAATGTCCTACTCGATTGGTTATGTTCTTTTTTTTATTGCAAAGGGTCTCAAATGAGGAAACATTACACCTGATGGTAAGTGTTACTGCTGCTCATGGAACTTCGCAAGGCCGCTGCCTACCGCGAATAAAGCGAAGGGAGTGTGAATCCGTGCAAAGAGGTTTGGTGATACTACTTGGTGATACACCATACGCAAACTATCAAAAAGTTGGGCTTCCGGCTCTATCGCTCACCGAACGAAGCGCAGTAACAAAATTGTGTGGTACTATCACGGACGGACCGGCCCGCGACTGTAAACAGACAACTGTCAGTGTGGTCCTACCACCATTCTCGAGTACTTACGCTCCAAATGAATTGGAAACTCTTTTATTTATGATTTCAAGCAGAAATCTACTAGCTTTAACTTATTATGCGTTTTTTTTTTAATATTTTCTATTACATATAACACGCTCGTCAATCATCATAAGAAATTATTTTCTTATAATTTGTTCATATTTTTTTATTTATTTGTATATACAACACGGTTTCATGAGCTTTTTCTCGTTACCGCAGGAGCCATGTATCTTAGAAATACCACGCTTTTGACTGTTATCTATGTTCACGGTAATATCTCAAGCGGTTTTCCCATACTTAGGGGGGTGACAAGATAATTATGTAGTCCTGTAGTATCACACGTATAATGATGTATATTGTGGTTGTGGCTCAGCATCGAATAAATATGTTTTTCTTTCTTTCTTCTTTCTTTCTTTCCTAATGTTTTTTGAACCGTCACAAAGTGGTTTTGGGAGTGAAAGACATTCGTCTTAACAGCCACATTTCCATTTTGGATATACTCATCTCGATCGATCTACTCTTTGGATACCCTCGGTTTATATATATCCCACTGGGCTCTAGGCTCCTCCATAAGAGAAGAAAATTAACCTAGTAGGTACGCGCAAGTCAGACGCCTTACAGGGTTTTATTTCAGGTTTTATTCCTTCTTAGACATAGATATTATCTGCATATTTATCCTTTATTCGACTTTTACAACACCCAAGGACGAAAAATGGGGTGGGGTACTGTATTAACCACACGGAAGTTTAGACATATTAACCCGATATAAATGGCCAGAAATGATGGTACGAGTAGCTTCTCATTACTAAATTTCAAAAGCGATTCAGTAGTACTAAAAATTATACATTTTTTTTGGGGAGTGGGTTACGCTCGGCGCATTCCTCGCCCGGCTTCGTCCGGGGCGACAGAGGGGCGTAAGCACGCACACCCATAACCCACCCATATAGCACGTCGCCTTCGTCGTTGGGCCGGCCACCGGTGCAGAGTTCCTTGACTTCAGTGGTCGACCTGACGGCATACCCCGAGGGAAGGGTATACCCTCTCTCGTACTAAAAATTAATAAAAAATATACATAGACAATCTCTGATCCGAAAGATGTAAACTTGTCTTCTTTATTATACTATCATAGATAAAAGATGAATTTTATTTTTGTTCTAAGTTACAAGCAATTTGCGTCCTACTCGTAGTTTTATGTTCATGTTTTTAGTACTTTAAGTAAGTTTTTGTTTAAAGCCCTTTTTTAGGATGAAGTTTTTTGTACATAGATATTTGTTCTGAAACATCGATGTATCGATACATCGATGTTTTGGGTTTCGATATTTGTACCCTAGATATATTCGGCTTATGTAATTTCGCATATATGTCATTAGAGAGCGAGCTTTTAGGTAAATGTCTCCCGATCAGATTTTAATGATCTATCCACGATGCAAATCTGGAGTCTCATAGCCTACAGAATGTATTATTATACTAGCTGTTTGTCTCACCACATGGACTTTATGCTTACAAAAAAAATCTTATTTTTTTCAATTCAGACATCTTTCATAGCCGTTTATAAAAGAGCGAGTTCTTTTTAATTTTTCTTTCTTCTAATTTTTAGTCGTATAATATATGAGGCATATTTTCAGTTCATTTTTAGGGTGCCGTACCCAAGGGGTAAAAACAGGACCCTATTACTAAGACTTCGCTGTCTGTTCATCCGTCTGGCTGTCACCAGGCTGTACCTCAAGAACTACGATAGCTAGACAGTTGAAATTTCTACAAATTATGTATTTCTATTGCCGCTATAATAACAAATACTAAAAACAAAATAGAATAAATATTTAAGGGGGGGCATACAACAAACGCGATTTTTTTATAAATAATGGTACGGAACCCTTCGTGCGCCACTCCGACTTGCACTTGGCCGGTTTTTATATCTTACTATTAAAAAGGAGCCTTATCCGTAATTGAGCAGGCCACCGATTCCTTTACTTTAACGGCCCATCCCAAGAGTACATCACTAAAATCCTTATGAATTGATATAACTGTCTAATTGAAAATAACAGTATCGTGTTTCGAGATTAAATAAAATTCTCTCAAAAAAAGTGTAAATAAATGGAACACAAAACCATTTGATAAACATCAAATAATTGAAGTTTTTAAAAATCTTCCGCCGCAACCTTGATTCGCAGATATAACCCTTATAGCGGGCTCTTTCGGTAATAAGGTAAATTCCTCCGAGTTTTTACTTAATTAAAGTTTGTTAAGAACTAAGTTTACAACAGAAATCACACGTTATATTATTGGAAACATGTTTATGATGCTCATTTACGAATGGGCATGGAAGGCCAATTATTTAGATTGAATTTATTTTGTATCTTTTCGAAAGCAAATGCTAATGTGAGCACGTAATTACGTAAAAATCAAATTAAAAGCCCAGGGAAGCGGATACGATGCCTCGATGCCTACATTAATGGTTATTAGGCGAATAAACAAAGCATTCAGTCAAGTTATTTCAAAATATGGGGTGTGGTAATGTATCCCATGTTTTTTTTTAATAATCCCTATGGTCTTAGTCCCTACTAAAAACTAAGAATAAAATGAAAAAGAAATAATAACAAAATTGAAATTATTTATTATTATAGCGCGGGCACCTAAACATTACTAACATTTAATAATAATTACATAAAGAATCCAATAAACTACCACCGAATTGCAACGCGAGCGCTACTGAGAAGATCCGGAAGGAAACCCAGTGGTCCATTATTCCTGAATGATGACAGGACGTGGCCAGACGGCCAAGCCATGGGGTGTCGGGGATAGAATGTCATCAGACAATCTCTCCGGCACCTCGTAAAAGCGCGGAAGGGGCCGCTGTGGTTTTAGTGGGTATTTCGGTCACTTCTGTGGCTGGCGAGTCCCACACACACTCCCCTGTCTGTAACCGGCGAGGGATAGTGCGTAAATGAATTTCCACAGCGTGAAAAAAAAAGGTCCATTATTTTTAATATTTTTCTTTTTTTTTACCAACTTATGTACAAAATTGTATACAAAATGCCTAGCAAGTACCAACTCCAGTGTGATTTCTTTTGTCTTTCGAACCACAAGATACGTAATATAATTCACAAGTATAATTTAAACGAGTATGGCTGAACCAGATCCCACAACCGGCATCCGATCACAAGTTAACTACTAGAACGGCCATCACTCCGACTAAGAAACACAAGCATACAACATTGCAGAAAGATAAGGATATCGCGAAATAAAATTCTGTGGTGGGTAGCGAGGTATAAACGGTTATTAACACCAGTGTTAAAGACACTTTCTAACTAATGGGACAAAAACAAAGAAGATTTTATCAATACAACAATAATAATGATAATACTAACCATAAACAATTGAATTATTTTCATATAGAACCATTTTTAACCGACTTCAAAAAGGAGGAAGTTCTCAATTCGTCTGTATTTTTTTTTTCTTTTTTTTTTTCTTCTTGTACTGGTATAAATTTGTAACAAAATGTGGGTCAAAATTGAATAACTAATATCTGTAGCGGGTAGATTAGTTATAAATCTCTGTAATAAAGATGACTTGTTGGACGTGAGACATCTTAGTCCGCCCGTGACTATGAACGCTGCAACGTGAAACGTCGGGCAATCAAAAAACAAATACAAACGCGATAAAATCCGTAAAATAGTTTTATTTACAATGTGTGCTCGCGTAAACATGAGAAATTACATTATTACTTATATTCGTATAAATGTAGGTACATATATGTTTTCTGTGGTAGCAACTACGAATACTACCAACCTTTACATTGCTCGTGGCTATCATATAAGACGAGTAAGAATTTTACATCGATCTGAGCCAACTTCATTTGATGCCATCTAATCAACATTTACATTCTCAAGGAGGGATGATGTCAGGCGGGCGGCCTTTCATAAAACTATTGGTAATACTCTTTGCAATATGTAATAATAATAATACATTACCTATGTAGTATTTTATATACCTATATAGTATTTACAGTAACTATTTGTTCATTTGGGTGCCGTACCCAAAGGGTAAAAACGGGACCCTATTACTGAGACTTCGCTGTCCATCCGTCCGTCTGTCACCAGGCTGTATCTCAAGAACGGTGATAGCTAGACAGTAATTAATACTAAATATAAAATAAATATTTAAGGGGAGCTCCCATACAACAAACTTGATTTTTACCGTTTCTTCATCATCATCATCATCAGCTCAGCCCATATACGTCCCACTGTTGGGCTCGGGCCTCCTCCATAATGGAAGGGTAATTGACCTACTTTACCACGCTGGTCAGACGTGTCGTCTCATACGATCACCCACGGGTAAGATAGGGGGTGGGGAATTGTATTCTTACTCCGTCACCACAGGTAAGTTACCGTTTCTTGCTCGATACTAATAGCGGTGACAGGTAGACGCTTTAACTATTTACAGAATACTTAGTTTTATGTTCTCTTTACACTTCCATACAATAAAAGAGATTTTCGCCGTTTATTTAGATAATGGTACGGAATCCTTCGTGAGCGACTCTGAATCGCACTTGGTCGGTTTTTGTATTTTGAAAAGAATGACAGATTACATTGGAAGTAGCTATATAGTATATACGCAAGAAAATGATAAATAGTTTCACAATACGCGGGCTTCAGTAGATAAAGTCAACAGATTGACACAATTTTATACCCATCGTTTGACTTTTACATAATCCAAATAAGTCTAACTTAACATAATTTATTATTAACTTTACATTCATCACCATCATCATCATCACCATCATCATCATCGCAGCCCACATACGTCCCACTGTTGGGCTCGGGCCTCCTCCACAATGGGAGGGAATTTGACCTATACCATGCTGGTCGGACATGTTGGTATAGGGTTTCATTTCGAGTTTACCTTCTCTTGCACAGATGTTATGTGCCTATTATATCCCATAGTCGTCTTGTACAACATCCACGGGCAAGATAGGTAGTGGTGAATTGTATTCTTACTCCGTCACCACACGGATCATCACCATCATCATTTCAGCTCATATGTCCCACTGTTGGGCTCGAGCTTCCTCCAAAATAGGAGGGAAATTGATCTTACTGGTCAGACAGCTTGATATGAGCTGAGATGATGAATTTTAATGTCTAGAATTAAAGAAGTAATTAGGTTTATGGCATGTTTGTTGTAAATCCGAAGTGATAATTGTAAATAAAACTACTTTTACGGATTATAATTTATATCGCGTTTGTATTTGATTTATGATTACCCGACGTTTTGAACACTGCAGCATTCATGGTCACGGGTGGACTAAGGTGTCAAACGTCCAACAAATCATCGTTATTACAGACATTTATAATTATCTATCCGACTTGTTGGACGTGAGACACCTTAGTCCGCCCGTGACCATGAATGCTGCAAAGTGTTCGAAACGTCGGGCAATCATAAATCAAATACAAACGCGATTTAATCCGTAAAAATAGTTTTATTTACAATGTGTAGTGCTCGCGTAAACATCAGATATCATTACGAAGTGATGATGTTTTTGTTTAACTCTTCATGCTCTAATACATTAATAGACTACCGTAAAATTTGGAATATGGCTTATATTTGTGATTTAATATGAAATAAAATGATATTGGGTACAAAAAACAAAAACTAGGCTCTTTACAAAGGAAATAGAATTTACGAAACATCTATTTTAGTATATGTAGTCTTGAATATTGGGCATACGACGTTACGTCGGAAAGTGATTCTTAACAATTCTCAAATGGATGTTGAGAGCAGTCTGGCGCCTTTAAGAGCGAACAGAGAATCCTTTAAATTATTTAAGTTGAAAATATTTTATTTATACGTTATTCTAAGCTGTATTTTAGTCACCATATCAGACACTACAGTAACGATAGTAAGTACTTCACAAATACTTTCTACGTAAATCGTGTCTTCAAGTTTTAAGCGGACTCACGTTCAAAAGAATCCAAACTAGAATGAAATTAAAAAATTTCATTAGTCGCTTTGCTACCTACCGTAAGCTTTTACTATGAATATATCCAAAGAAATATTTTAAAATAATACTATATTTATTTATTCGTATGGTGATGGCGTAAGAATATCATTCAACACCCCCTTCTTGCTCGTGGGTGTCGTAAAAGACGGTTAAGGCATATGCATATTGCATATGACATCTCAGATCATCATACAAGAGAAGGAGCACTCGAAATAAAAACTTATACCAACACGTCTGACCAGCATGGTATTGTGGGTCAATTTCCCTTCCATTGTGGAAGAGACTCGAACCCTACAGTGGGACATATATGAGCTGATGACGATGACTGTATTTATTGTTTTTGTTTGTTTTGTTTTAGAAGAAAAACTATACCCTTCACTAAGGAAATCATTCTTGTGTTATACTTTTTTCTTTTTTTTTTTTTTTGTGTGGGCTGCGGTCGGCGCTCCTACGCACCACTCCGTCCGGGGCGACAGAGGGGCTCAAGCCCGCAACTCCCGCAACCCACCCGAACACCACGTCGCCCTCGTCGCTGGGCCGACCACTGGAGCAGGGTTACTTGTCATCAGTGGTCAGCCCGACGAAATACCCTCAACCCGGGGTACACTCCCATCGACCGACGTCCCCCCCTCAGGGAGGACGTCGGTCTTTCCTCACGCGGTCGGCCTCTCGGCGGGTGACGGACTAATCCCCGGTCACGTCACCCGCGGCCTCGGCTAGGGCGGCATTGCACGCAGGTACTCCCGCCTGCGCCGCCCCAGTCGCCGACGGCGGGTCGCATCATCGAGGCTGTGCTCCTCGCGCTCGCGACGCGCCGCCTCCTTCTGCGAGATAACTGCCTCGCAGAAGGCTGCGACCGCGTCCCAATTCCTGATGCTGCCGAGCATCTCCCTAGCGATGGTCGGCAGCGTCAGGTCTGCACCGATGATTGCGACGAGTTCACGACGCGGCTCTGCCCAAGCGGCACAGACCTCGAGCGTGTGCTGCGCCGTGTCCTCGTCGCAATCGCAGTGGTGGCAGGACGGAGTTCTCTCCCTCCTAGCGACCCTGTACAGGTACTTGCCGAAGCATCCATGCCCCGTCAAGACCTGCACGAGTCGGAAGGAGAGCACCCCGTGCCGCCTTTCTAACCACTGCATCAGCACCGGCCGGAAGGCCTCCACGGTCCAAACACCGTATCGAGGCCTCTCCAGCCGGTCTGCCCAACGGGCGATGACGTCCCGGCGGGCGTCGACGCGCCAGGCGGTGAGCTCCTTCAAGGAAACAACACCACCCCCCCCCCGCGCACCCCCGACACCCGCCGATACAAGTCGGCGAGCATTTCCGCCTCCAGGTCCCACGGGGGAGTCCCGGCCAATAGGCACGCCGCCTCCGTCGCCACCGTGCGGTACCCGCGGATGATCCTGACCGCCATGACCTTCTGTGGACGCCACAGAAGGGCCCTAAGTCGGGCAGTCATGGATCCCGCCCACACCGGTGCGCCGTACAGGGCCATCGACCGGATGACCCCCGCGTACAGCTGTCGACATGCCGCGCTCGGTCCGCCCACATTCGGCATCAGCCATTGTAGGGCGGACGCCACGCCGACGAGCCGCGGGACGAGCCTGCGGAAATGCTCCCGAAACCACCATCGCCCGTCGAGCACCAGGCCCAAGTACTTCATATGGGCCTGGATGCTGATCCCAACCGAATTGACGGTGATCGAGACGCCGATGGGACAGTCCATACGGGGCCCATGGAACAAGGGGGCCTCCGTCTTGTCCAGGGCCACCCTCAACCCCAGCGCCTCGATCCGCCTGACGACCTCTTCGGTGCCTGAGGTCGCCAGGCTTACCGCCTCTTGTAGCGTCCCACCGCGGGCTGTGACGAGCGTGTCGTATGCGTAACAAATCACGCCCAGCCCGGGTGGGAGGCTCCCCCGCAACGCCCAGTCGTAGCCGATGTTCCACAGGGTGGGTCCGAGGACCGACCCCTGTGGAACACCGCACGTCATGGGCGTTCGCACAACGTCCCCTACTCGGTTGGCGTAGAGGACGCTGCGCTCCTCTAAATAGTCTGCCACCAGCCGCCTCAGGTAAGCTGGCACTCCGTGGTAACGGAACGCCTCCCTGACGCAGCTGAATGGCAGACTATTGAATGCGTTGGCGATGTCTAGGGACACCACCAACAGCACTCCCCCGCCGGTGACGGCCTCAGTCGCCACGGCCCTCAGGCGCAACAGGGCCTCGATCGTCGAACGACCTCTCCTAAACCCAAACTGGGCGTCCGACAGATCGGGCCCCGTGCCGACAAGGTGCCGCTCGATGCGGGCAGCTACTATCCTCTCCAGTAGCTTGCCCATATCATCGAGCAGCACGATAGGCCTGTAGGCCGATGGCGACTCCGGAGGCCGTCCCGGCTTCGGCAGGAGAACCAGCCTCCCCTCCTTCCAGCACCCAGGGAACCGCCCGGACGCTAAACACGCGTCGAACAGCTCCCTGAGGCGGGGACCCAGATGGTCGAGGACCAGGGTCAACACACGGTTTGGAATACCGTCGGGCCCGGGGGCGGTGGATTTACCGCGCATGCGCGCCACCGACGCCCTCATCTCCGGTTCCGTGATGAGCGGAACACTGCCACCATCGCCCTCCCGGTCATTGTCTGGCGGCGCCATGACCGGGGGCGTGTGTTCCGCCCGTCGTGGGAACAGGTCCTCGACGACCCGGGTAAGGAGGCTGGGTTGGAGAGTCTCGGTGAGGGGCGGGCCCCGTGCGCGGAGCTTCCTCAGCGCCGCACCATAGGGGCGACCCCAGGGGTCACGCTCGAGACTCTCCAGCATCTCCCGCCGACTGGCGTCCTTGGCGGAACGGACGGCCAGCCTGAAGGCCGACCGCGCATTGCGGTAGCCCTCGTAAAGCTGGCCCTCCAGTTCCGCGCTGCGATTGCGCCGCCGGCTGCGGGTGTAGGCCCTCCGGGCGCGAATACACGCGGCCCGGAGATCTGCCAGCTCCCGGGACCACCAGTGGACTGCCCTCCTCGGGGGCAGACGCCGTACCCGGGGCATGGCCGCATCGCAGATCTGCGTCAACGCACTGCGGATGCGGCCAGCCTCGGCGTCCACCCCGTCCAACTGGTTGGCAGAGGACAGCCACGAATGAACGATGGCTGCCTCCGCCAGCAGGTCCCGGTTTAGGCGACCCACAGCCCATCGCGGGAACGCAGGACGCCCTACCGCCCCCCTGTGACCCCTGCCGGGCGCCGGGATTGTCAGGGAGACCTCCATCCGGATATACCGGTGGTCCGACAAGGTCTCAACCTCCTCCTCGACGCACCAGCTCCCCACGCGTGCAGCGACCTCAGGGCTAGCGAACGAAAGGTCCACTATCGACCTGCCCTGAGGTCGCACGCACGTATGCACCGAGCCTCTGTTCAGCAAACAGAGGCCCAGTGCCGCCGCCCAATCCTCGACCGCCCGTCCTCGGTCGTCCGTACGGGAGGACCCCCACGCCACGGACTTGGCGTTGAAGTCCCCCAATACGATCACCTGGCGCGGTGCCAATCGCCGTAACGAGGCTCCCAAGATGGTAAGGGAGACCCCGAAATCAGCCGCTCTCCAGGCAGGGGAGAGATATACTCCGAGGAGCGTAATCTCTCCCCAGTCCGCCGCGACGTATCCGACGCCCCTGTCCCTAAGGATCAGAGGCGACGAAGGCCACGACGTGGAGGCGATGATTGCCACGGTACCGTCGGTGCTGCCCAGCCAATTTGGCCGGTCGGGCACCGCGTACGGCTCCGCGGCTACGGCTACTCCTATCAACCACTCCGCCATGGCTTGCAGGAAAACGTCCTGCGCACCGGCGGAGTGATTGAGATTGGCTTGGAGGAGACGGATGGATACGGGGTCCATTAACGGTCCGTATCCATCGTCACCTCCTCCGCGCTAACGGGCGATCGGGTCGCGCTCGGAGCGGGGGTTGGCCCGGTCGATAGGCCGCCCCGCCCCTTTGGGACCGATGCCGGGGGTCTGCAGTCCCCAGAGCCCATGCGATGTTTGGCAGGCCTATTGCCTGCCGCACACGCGGGGCAGTGGGGCACCGCAGAGCACGATGCCGCCTGGTGTCCGGTCATACCGCAACGGAAACATAGCCCGCTGCAGTCAAAGCAGTTTTTGCATGTCGGTCGGGTATGCCCGACCGCCATGCATTTATAACACCTCGCGGGCCGGGGCTCTAGCACGGTTACCCGCGCCGAGCTCCAGCCCACGAGGAGTCTGCCTGAGTCGGCCAATTGCTTGACCGACTCCACCGGACTCTGCACTCAGGCAGCACCGACGCCGCCTGGACCAGGGCGGATGGTGCCAATCCGGACGGTGTCCGAGGCACATCCGGTACGCGCCATAATGGCCTCTCGGACGTCCTCCACCGTCACGGAATCGTCCAAGCCCGTCAGGCGCATCTCTGCGCACTTGACAGGCCTGGCGATTCGGACACCATCCTCTGGCCCGAACAGCCCCCGCAGCTTCAAAGCCACACTATCGGCCGTCTTCGTGCCCTCGGCCCCAGGGAACTCGAGAATTCGAGCCCCTGTCCGGGCCTTGCGGGTCCTAGCCTCGACGCCTCCGATGTCGGAGACGTCCAGCTCCCGCCGGGCGCGTTTTAGGACGGCCTCATAGTTGAGGCCCCTCTCAGCCGCCTCAGGCAGCACGCTGATGACCACCGCGGCCGTCTTCGGCGACTTGAGGCCCCTGCGCGACCTTTTCCCCTTTCTGCCGACTCCCGCCTGGGGAGCGGCGGCCACGGCGGCACCCTTGGCCGCCGCTCTCCGCTTCTGGCCGCGTGCCTTCCTGCTCCGCTCAGCCACCTGCCAGCCCTGTTCGAGCCTGGCAGCAGCGCTGAGCGCAGCAGGAGCGGTCGCGGGTGCGCTGGCCGGCGCCTGCGGTGCAGCCGCTGGCGCCGGCCGCGGCCCGGCCTTGGCGGGAGCCGGCACCTTGCCGGCCTTCTTGGCCCCCTTGGGCCCAGCGGCGGCCGCAGCGTAGCTCACCACGCGGCCACCCTGACAGGGCAGCGGGGTGGGAGCCAACGCTTGCGGCCGCCTCGCTCTATCCGTGGCGAGCGGCGGCCGGAGGGGTGGCTCGGGCGGAAGGCGATCCACCAAGGCCTTGATGCGCGCATCCAGCATAAGCTCAAGCTTAGCAAAGATGACGCGCATCGACCCCTCCGGCACGCCGTGCACCACGGGCAGCGGCTCTGCCTCCTTTCGGGGCCCGCCGCGCTTCTTGGCGGCGCCAACGGCCGGCGCGGTGGGCGTAACCGGCGCGGCAGGCACCACAGGCGCAGGCGGCGCCACGGGCGCAGTCGACGGGCCCGCCCTCTCCGGCGCAGCCCGTTTCGGCGGCGAGGCCGGCGTCGGCGGTGCGGCTGGCACTAAGAGTGCGACTTGAGACCGCAGGTCAGCCACGTCTTTGGCCAACCCGTGGTTCTCCTTCCGCACCGCCGACAGCTCCGACTCGAGCTTCCGGTTGCGCTCCCGCAGGCCGGAAACCTCCTTACTGAGGCGGGCATTCGCGGCCTGCAGGGCCGCAACCTCCCCGCTCTGGCAGGCCGGACCTGGGGTCCCCGGCCTCGCCGCCACCGCCGATCCCCTACCCCTGCGCCCACGGCGCATGTTCGAGCCCTTGGGAGGAGGCACGATGAAACTCCCCTCCGAGTCGGAGCTTGAGCCACCACCCTTTTGCAGGGGGCGCTTCCGGACGCTCGGGGGGAGGGCCTCCTCCCTCTCCTTCACAATTGGGGCTGCCGTTAGAGCCTCCTCGGCAGCCCCCCTACCCGTCTCCTTCTCCTTCCTACCTCCTAACTCCTTCTCCTTCCTCTGGGATGACGGCCTACCTATACCCTCCTCAATTGACGGCCTGCCTTCCCTACTTCTACCACCTTTGGACGGACCCGCGCATCCACCGCCCTTGTCCCTCCTCTGGACGACCTGCAGCTGATGGCTGATGTTTTCGTCGGCGGACGGCTCTGTGGTATTGCCGCCCTCATCCGCCGACATCTCATAGACAGACGGCCCTGCGGCACTGCCGCCCTCGTCTGTCGACAGCGCGTACGCCACATCGCTCCCGGAGCTGTCCGATAGCCCCGTCGAGCAGCTTCTCCGGCGCATAGCTTTCGGCGGCCCTGCAGCACCACCGCCCTCGTCCTGCGACGGCTCTGCGGCGGTGCCGCCCTCGTCGCTCGATAGCCCCGTCGAGCTGTCGCTTCCTCCGCGCCTTTTTGGGGACGGCTCTGCGGCTTTCCCGCCCTCGTCCCGCGACGGTCCTGCGGCTGATCCGCCCTCGTCGCTCTCCTCTCCACCTGACAGCCGGGCAGTACCGGCGTCCACTTTCTGCGACGGCTCTGCGGTGGCTGCGGTCACACCGCCCTCGTCGCTCGCGGCCACGGCGGCAGCTAGTTGCGCCTGCCGCGCCGCCTCCTTTTTTGCTGCCTCCTTTCGCGCACGCACCCTATTGGAGTGTACGGTGGTGGCGATCAGCTTCCTCCTCTTCCTCTTCTTCCTCGTCTTTGGAGCCTCCGGATGTTTTGCCAGGCTCTCGGCCACTACAGCAGTGATTGTCTCCCTCCCATACGATCGGAGACTGACCGTGCCGGTGTTTGTGCGCATCTCGCGCTCAGACACCGGCACAGTGAGGGATTCCCCGGCGTGGCCGGGACCCTCTGGAGTAGCTACGCTCGTTTTAATCTCTGCCATTTTTGGAACATTTTTAAGTCTTGCCTTGACTACCACTCTAACGGCTGGACGCTTGCGCGCTTTTTAACCCACCAACCATTCATCCCCTCGCCGAGTGGCCAAACTTAGGATTAGGGGTAATTTTTTATAGGGGTTTTCTTCCCCACGGTCCGAAGACCCCCGGCCCTGAGCTTCAGCCGCAGTCACACTCAGGGTTACGGTTTGGGCCTTCCGGGTCTGGCCGCTCGCGAGCGACCGACCCGTCACGCCCCCGGGCCGTGACGCCACCGTCTCTGGCGACGGAGTGCCATGAGGCACATCCGCCCCATTGGCCCCGGGTCAGATCCGCCGTGCGCTCTGCCATCAGAGCCGCACGCGGAGACCCCCTCCTGCCGGAATCTTGGCCGTCCAAATGGACGCGTGACGTCCAAATGGACGTTTCCAGGGAGCACCACGTGGAGGTGCTCCGGCCCCGCCCCCCTTCTTGTGTTATACTTTACATATAATTAACAGACACAAATTATATCCAGACTCGGAACAACAATTTGTGGATCGCACAAAGTGTTATACCGCATGGGATACGAATCCACGACAATGGAATGGTAATCGGTACCTTAACCTGTATGCCATCTGTGCGGTCGATTTATTAAGAAAGTAGATTGTTTAATAATCGATAACGTAAATCTAATACAGTCGAAAGTGTTGACCTTTTGGTATAAGCGAGGCTCTGTAACATTGAATAAACTTAGATAGGCTACTAGTGTTTACAAAGCGATTACTGCGCAATTTCCGCAATCGAGCTAGTTAATTAACAGCGAAACCTACTGGAACTTAAAGTGGCCTTCTAAGAATTATTAACCGTTTAATTATTTTGAAAATACACATGTACATATTTATTTGATCGATTCAATTATGTACGTAAATTGTTGTGTTTATGGTAATAGATTCGTTAATCCAACGAATCGTTTTATTATTATTGTTTTATTATTATTGTTTTTTTATAGTAGTGTATAATAAGAAATTATATTGGTGAGACTAACCTGACTCGACAATTAAGCATATTTATTTTTCATTCAAAGATTTGCTATTTTGTAGTGATTATTTTTATCACTTGGTCCTCTTGACGTTTGTTTTTACATTAATTTGAAACTGTATAATAAATAGTGGACAATTATATACAATCATTATGACTTCAGTGAGTTAATTCCACATTACAGAGATATCAATATTGCTTTTTGAAATCTAATCGAATTTAATAAGAATATCTGATATTTATGTCAATGATACACATATAATTTTATATTACTTTCAATCAGGATATCATACCATAAATATATAAAAAAACATTTATATAATAATAATGTAAAAATACGCTAATAATAAAATAATAAATAAAACATATTTTTCTACCAAGCTAACTTTGCTTATTCGTACGACATAAATCAGATTACCGCAGTTCGAAACGAATTTCACCAAAACACAATTTTCAAGATTTAGCAAATCCAACACGAAACAAACTTTAGATATTTGAATTATTTATTGGAAGTGCTTAAATAAAACAGGAGGACCTAATCCTTAAGGATAAATGAATTAAAACTACATACTCAAAACAAAAGGAGTAGAAAAAATACAGTTTCCATTAGTTTTGGGAGTGGACAGGCGGAAGGTACGGTTAAGACAAGGTTCATTAATTTTTTACACGATGACCACCTAGCGCGGTCGTAGAACCACTTACTCGATGTTTTATTTTTATTGTTCCGCTCCCACCGTTTTGTTTCCCTTTTTTTCCAAGACCACTTGTGGTTTTTATTCATAAGGACAGATCTTTTACTGGTACAATTTTTATAAGGAAGATAATCGTTTTCAACTTTTTCTCATTATGACCATATTAGATTAGGTGTATTGCTTATCATGATATGGTTTAAATGATTTCATTGTCACTGTTGATGATATATTTAGAGGATTTTTGACGCGAATGTTAAAATGTCATGTAGCGCTTTTATATTTTTTTCATTATGTTTTAAAGTATTATACTGAATAATTTTGCTGATATTTTATGTAATAATAGCAACCCGCCCTCGCTTCGCTTGGGTTTTAGTCGTTTTACCCGCGTAATGCCCGTTCCCGTGGGAATACCGGGATAAAATATAGCCTAGTTTACTCCCTGATATTATAGCTTTCCATTGGTGAAAGAATTTTGAAATCGGTCCAGCCGTTTTGAAGATTACCCGGAACAAACAGACAAACAGACAAAAAATTTTTAATCTGTATTTTAGGCATAGGTGTCGTGCAAATAACCGCGTGATCATGAAAAAAGCCTAATATTTTGACATTACAAACAGACACTCCAATTTTATTTATTGGTATAGATAATGTCGATAAAATGCTGAAATGTAGTGAATACGTTATAAGAGCGAATTGCGTGCATTTTCACATTCTGCCAACATACCCAGAGATGGCATGAGTTGGCTATCATCACCAAATCATGCTAACGGCTGACTGAAAAACGAATACTAAAGATGTGAATAAACAATATAATAATTCGACACTGGCACCATATTATTGTAGCTCATCGCCATTAAATAAGAAGAAGAAGAAGATATATTTAGATATTTTTAGTAACTAATTTATTGTAAGATAGTGGCCTGTAATCCTAATTTAATCTTAACATGGCTTGTTAGTAAAAAAGCTGCCTAATAGCTCTAAATTGTCCCAATTTCATCTGGTAATGTGTTGGCAATGTTAGCATTCGGAAGTAGTGGTGACAATAATGACAGGCAAGGTAGTCGTAACGATTTTTTACACAGCAACTTCTCCTCTTCAGGCATATGTACTCAAGAAACTGTTTACTATTTATGTATACTGTGTATAAGTATTCAAATAAATTGGAATAAGCGTAGGACGATATTTGATAAATAAACAACTACTTCATTGTGAAAAAAATATGGTTAAAACACGAAATCTTTGTATAGCAGTCTGTTGATATTTATGGATGTTTCATCATTAAAAATCAAACATAACGCTATGGTGCTTCGATACCATCAATTATCGCTTTTAATGATTGATTATCGTTGGCTTAAAAGCGATAATTAATTATTTAACATAACTTCAAAAAGTTAGAGGTGAACGCTCTGCATTTAAAGTTGAGATTTCTACACAATCTAGTATCGTGGATTTAGTCCCCACGCAGGATATTTTTTATACGCTACACAAATAATTCTTCTCAGACTGGGCATATTTTGTGTTCCTTATCTGATATAATTATTCAATAATACAAGGATATTTTCTTAAAAAAATATGTTCCCACGGCGATATACCTATTTATTTTAAACAACACTCCGTACTAAGGAATTAATGAATACAAATTAAACCCCAAACTTGTTATAATCATTTGTGGATAGTAAAATAAATTTGTGTATTTATAAATTTGAGTGTCGTAAAAGACGACTAAGTATGTATTCAAATTCAAATCATTTATTATGCATAGACCCCGAGAGGGCACTTACATATTGTCAATTTTACAAAATAAAATTAAATTATCCAATAAAAATAAACTACCACCGGATCGGAACGCGACCGCTACTGAGAAGATCCGGCAAGAAATTCAGCGGGCTTGTCTATTATTTTAATTTTTTTTTTCTTCTTACTAGATATAAATTTGTGTACAAGTTTTGTAAGACCTAGCTCCAGTGTGATGTCCTTCGAACTGCAAGATACTTAATATAATTCAAATGATTATGGCTGGACCAGATCCCACAAGCGGCACCCGATCACGAGTTAACTACTAGAGCAGCCATCACTCCCCTCAACCACTATGGAGGGAAGGGAGAGACCCGCTCCACGCAGCTACCGTAAGTAGATCCTTCAGTGAGCATGACCAAGACCATATGTTACAAACATGTTACAAACGATGAAAATGCAAGATTTCGTTAGGCAAAACACGCTACGCTTTACAATATTAGAGTTATTAAAAAAGAGTTTATTTAAAATAACAAGGAAATTGCATAATGAGGAGCTGCTCACAACCAATCTGTATTATCATCTACATAATCCGAGATTTTATAATAAGCTTTCTTACAAAGTCTATTCTTGATAGCTTTTTTAAACTTTTTTGTTGGCAGGTCTCGGATATATTTAGGTAATCTATTGTAGAAACGTATACATTGCCCCATGAATGATTTGCAAATTTTTTGGAGACGAGTAGTATGTACAACTAGTTTGTCCTTATTCCGAGTATTCATTTCATGAATGTCATAATATCTTTTGAAGTTAACGATATTTTTTTGACATATAATATATTTTCGTATATATATATTGTGATATAACAGTTAGGATATTTATTTCTTTGAATTTCTCTCGAAGTGAGACTCTTGGGCCCAGATTATAAATTGCACGGACAGCCCTTTTTTGAAGAACAAAGATTCTATTCAAGTTCGCGGAGCATCCCCACAGTAATATGCCGTAAGACATCAGACTATGTATATCATCTGCATATAACATCTATACAAGCAAAGGAAAACACGTTATAAAACCAACACGGTTATCTAACGTGGTAAAGTAGATAACATCCCATCCTATTGTGGAGAAGGCTTGAGCCCAGCAGTGGGACATATATAAGCCGAGATGATGATGATAGGAATAAATTTTCTATGAGATTATGCCATATGTCTGTATGTCTGTCTTATTGAGCTTCATTATATTTAAGTAAGAGACCCTAGTTAATCTAAAATCATTTATTAAAACGCGTAAGGTCTGTAATGGAGCACCCACATAATCCAAAAATATCATTCATAACACATGTAGGCGTTGTTTGCAAACTAAAACTCGATACTTAGCAGTCATTCGCTATCGATCCACAAAGTTTAAATGTTCCATTAACAATTCAGCAAGTTTGGGAGGTCATACCCGAAGCGCATTATTACGTCCTACGAATAGGCAAACTGCAAACAACAACTTCCT
Organism: Lymantria dispar; assembly: GCA_032191425.1. Lineage (NCBI taxonomy): Eukaryota > Metazoa > Arthropoda > Insecta > Lepidoptera > Erebidae > Lymantria > Lymantria dispar. The sequence goes on from CM063459.1 coordinate 18,490,930, forward strand.
TTAGTAAACTTTTACATTGTTTGAATTTAACTTGCGATATTATGATGAATTCGAGATTTTAATATTGTTCAATTGTGGTTAGATATAATTGAAAGATGGAAGGCTGACTGCTCATGGAAGGCGACTAATTTTACATGGACTTGAGCTCACATCAATTGATACCGTTTAACAAATACATTCACTAAGGATGGTTGACCTCAGACAGGTGATCGATCATAAAACTATTACTAAACCTTTTGATTTACGATGGTGGGAGAGTTTATATGTGTCGATTTTAAAGAATTGGGGATAAGAGTGGAACAGCTACTTTGGGATGTAAGCCTCAAACTTAAGCAGGTGTAAGGTTATAAGGTCGGGAGCATAATCACCCTAATCATTAGGTTGCGATCGAATCAGGTATCAGTTGGAGATTTTTGAATATTTTCAGATGAATGCTGCTGCCTACTTCTTTGGTTCTCCCTAACCGGCTTTACTACTCCCATGAGAAATCATACATTGTATTATTTTAGACGCCACCACAGAGACACTTTTTCGTTGTTATAACTCATTTAATAGCAGTTTATTTTCTAAGAGCTAGAAAAAAGATATTTACTTGTCCTTACAAATACATATCGCAAAGAATTTTTTAGTATATATAAATATTTAGTAGTGATTTATAATAAATATTAAATATAATTTGTCTTTATTATTACTACAGAGCGAAAGTTTTTCTGGCGAAAGAAAAAACAATTGTTATGCTAACAAAGAATAGAGTATACGGATTTATTTATAAAAGCGAGAGACAAGTGTATACGATAAACAGCTGTTGTTCGCTAACGTTTGCCGCATAATTACTTCTTCTATAATAACGTCAGACCAGGTATTTAATAGCAACACCTAATACAATAGGTTACTTATAATTCGAAGGTATAATATCCTATGTTATTTACTAGTTTGACAGATACGTTCTTATATTCTTCACCTTTCTTGAATACTTTTATTTCAGAAAATGATAGTTGGATTTGACAAAATCTTTTTATGTTGGATATCTTGTTTGTAACAAGTTGTGTAAGAAGATTTAAAAGTGAATTTGATCATATATGAACAGAGTTTTTATCTACGTATCTATCAGTGTTAAGATCCCTTATATGTTCAATATGCCTTCCACAACGTTGAACATTCACTGACGTTGGCAACTCATCAGCAGTTCAATCCAGATCTCGCACGTACCCCTGATATTGCGAAAGTCTATGCGCGACAATATAACTTACTATCAAGTCCGCTGCTTGCTTGTTTACCACCATTAAAAAATCTGAATCTTTTTTAGGCAATTCAAAAAATAAAGTGCGGTGACTTTTTTTAATTTAGGTTCATCCTTTAAGCTTAAAACCTCCCTAACTAATTTTCACGGGAGGAAAAGAAGTCATCGGACCTTTTAATGCCAAAGCTAAAAAAAGCTTAACATGTATTCATTTCAACTATTTTGTTAACTTTCACCGTTTTTGACATATTACAAAAAAAAAATCAGCGCATGGTGAAGCTTATGGACAAAAACCTTAACATTTTTTTTTCATATAATTATAACTAGATTATATCAAAAATACAAAGTTGAATCTCAAAAAAAACATTTCAGACCTTATGACTGAACTATAAGACCAATACTAGAAATAGATTGAGTACGTAACCTTGTCGCTTCATTGACTGCCTTCTGATATACGCACACGATTTCTGATTTAATATTATACACAACTTTGGACGTGAATTTCCTTTGCAAATATGGTAAATTGCAGTATATTTTGTTGGGCAATTTTATTACATTTTTCAATTTAGCGAAGGGCTTCCGGCTCTCTTGCTCACCGAGCGAAGCGCAGTAACAAATTGCTACTACTGATACGTCGATTTTCTGCGACTTCTGCAAGAGTATGGTACTATCCCAAACGGACAGCTGCGGCTGTATACAGACAACTGTCAATAGTGTGGTCCTACCACTATCAGAATTTCTTGTACTGGCAATAAATTTGTACCAAAATGTGGGTCAAAATTTAATAACCAAGAGAATAATAGAATAATAATAGAATAGCGGGTAGAATCTCTATAATAACGATAACTTGTTGGATGTAAGACATCTTAGTCTGCCCGTGACCATGAACACTGTAAAGGATTCGAAATTTCAACTAAAAATCAAATACAAACACGATAATATCCGTAAGATAGTTATTGTTATTATTTACAATGTGTAATACTCATGTAAAGATCAGAAGTACATCAATATTACCATCATCTCAATCCACGTAAGTCCCTCTGTCGGGCTCACGCCTCCTCAATGAGACTGCACAGATGGCGTAGTGGTTAAGATAGCGACCTACAGCGCCAGTTTCGGGGGTTCGAACCCCACGCGGGACAACACTTTGTGCGATTCACAAATTGTTGTTCTGAGTCTGGATGTAATTTGTATCCGTTAATTATATGTTTGTAAAGTCCCCTGTAATACAAGGATTATTTCCTTAGTGCAGGGTGTTGTCTTAAATAAATAAATGAGTGGCAAATTGGCCTAGTATACCGCACTGGTCAAACGTGCTGGTTTTATGTCGTGTTTTCTTTGTCTTCTATGCAAAATTGTATTCTTAATGACACCACACAGAGAAGAATTACATAATTAAATTATCGCAGTTCTTCGGTAAATTAATTATTTATTTATCATATCATCATCATCTCAGACCTTATATAGGTCCCTATATTAGGCTCGGTCCTCCTCCACTGTGGGTGAGAAATTGACCTACTATACCTCACTGGTCAGACGTGTTGGTATAGGGTTTTGTTTCGAGTGTTTCTTCTCTTGCATAGATGTTGTGCATATTATATCCTTTAGTCCTCTTTTACGACATTCACGGGTAAGATTGGGAGTGGTGAATAGTATTCTTACTCCGTCACCACACGGACGTAGATTTATGTTTAAAATTAATTAACTCATACTGCCTTCCTACGATAATATTCATAAAATTTATTACATTAAAATATGTGGAATCACCATTGTTGTTTCAACGCCTTTCATGATTTTGGTACAAAATCCAAGCGTTAAAATAACGAACATTGCTGTACTGGGGGATTTTAGTGAAGAATTTAATTTAAGCATAATACAATTAAAAACAGTGTGGTTGATAATACTCGTGAACCATATTTTGTATTCCATATGGTGACAGAATAAAGATACAATTCACCACCCCATAGGTACATATATAAGTCGACTAAGGAATTAAATATGCATATAATATGACGCAAGAGTAGGAAAAGTCGAAATGAAAGCTTATACCAACCCATCTCACTAGCGTGGTATAATAGTAAGTTAATTTCACTGACTTAGTTACACTACCAGACAGAGTGGTGAACACTCTCTATCTTGCCCGTGGATGTCGTAAAAGACGACTAAGAAATATAATACGCATATAACATTTATGCAAGAGAAGGAAAACTCAAAATAAAACTCTAAATCGACCTGTCTGACCATCATGGTATAGTAAGGTCGATTTCCCTCTTATTATGGAGAAGGTTCTAGCTCAACAGTGGGACGTGCATGAGCTAAAAAAAAATATGTTCTTTTTTATTATCTGATTTATTTGGGAAATTCCCAACATCGTTTATGGCACGGCTTTTTTTTTGAGTGCGCTGCGGTCGGCTCGCTCCTCGCACCACTCCGTCCGGGGCGACATAGGGACGTAAGCACGCACACCCGCAACCCACCCGAACACCACGTCGCCTTCGTCGTTGGGCTGACCACCGGAGCAGGGTTACTTGTCATCAGTGGTCGGCCCGACGGAATACCGACCGATCATCGACCGACGTCCCCCTCTCAGGGAGAACGTCAGTCTTTCCTCACGCGGTCGGCCTCTCGGCGGGTGACGGGCTAACTCCCCGGTCACGTCACCCGCGGCCTCGGCTAGGGCGGCATGACGTGCATTTATGGCACGGCTAGCATTGCTATTTAATGAAATAATTACATCTAACCAAATAACATATATGTACATGTTAGTCACTAAAAAAATGGGTCGAGCATTAATGCTGAATCATTAGTTAATTAGACCAATAAATCTAGACTTAATAAATATCAGCAGAAATTTACAAAGTCAGAAAAAGCTTTTATATTGCTGACAAATAAAGGGATATTTATATTTTACATGAACCATACTAATTTAGTTTCTGCTCGAAACAGCAACGAAACATAGTCAGCAGCAATTATATTAATTAAATACACATTAGGTGTATTGCGTGTAATAACTGTAAATTTTGCCGAGGTTAGATTATTAGTCACTGTGAAACACACATTTGTTTGTCTTTGGTGGTAAGAGATTTAAATATTTTTATTTTTAGACTAAATAGATTAAAAATTTTCCGTGTGGTGACAGAGTAAGAATACAATTCACCACTCCATGGATATCATAAAAGATAACTAAGGAATATAATATGCATATAACATTTATGCAAGAGAAGAACATCTTGAAATAAAACATTATACCAACATGTCTCCGCCGGCGACTTGGGCGGCGCAGGCGCGAGTACCTGCGCCTGATGCCGCCCTAGCCGAGTCCGGCACTTAATCCGGCACGCGTAGAGAGATTGATCGCGCGACGGCGACCGACGTCTCGGAACAAGGACGTCGAGAGGTGAGGGTATCCGAAAGGGTATTCCGTCGGACCGACCACTGAGGACTAGGAACTTGGCCCTGGTGGTCGGCACAACGATGAAGGCGACGTGGATACGAGTGGGTTATGGGCCTGCGCGCCATCCTTTCGTCGCCCCGGACGGAATGGGCGGCGTATGCGCTTGCGCTTACCATAGCCCGCCCATAAAAAACAAAAAATACCAACATGTCTGACCAGCATGGTATAGTAGGTCAATTTCCCTCCCGAATAGGAGATACTTGCTGAAGCCCATCAGTTGGACGTTTATGAGCTAAGACGATCCAGTACTTATGCTTTGGCTGCGAAATCCAGTTTCTGACATATCATCTATATATAATAAACTTATGACTTTTAAATCCTTAAAGTTGATACTTTCGGTTATGTTAAGATAGACCTTTTTTATTATTCGCGTGGTGATCGGCTGACAGTATCACACAGACGGTATCACAAATCTTTTCTTTTACAATATTTTTGCGGTTCCAAGGATTTGAAACAGCGATTTAATTCCATTCATCGAAATAAAAGAGGCAATATTATTTTTAAGTTCAAGTTATAAGTAATCATGATCAGCATCATCTTATCCTAATTTCTTGAGGTTGACGTAATATATACTCTTCTACAATTGTACATATTTCTGCTTAACTTACTTACTGGGTTGAGAGCCATCAGCACTCACCCATAGTCCGGGTTAAGCTGTCAAGGTTATCTGTGACTAACAGCTATACATACACAAAAAAAAATGTACATATTTCTAGTTTTATAACTGACAGTCTGTCTGGCTTCAATTCTATTTGAGAATGTAAGTGTTGAGGCCTCGAATGGAATTGACCCAGGACAATATAAAGCCCGTAGTTGTTTGTTAAACCACCCACAAACATGAGGGTCGGTAGTAGCGTTGGTAACTGCCACCACACAAAAACTAACTAAATTATAAGTAATATATAACTCATCTTTTGCTGCTAACGTAAAACAAACATTTTATAGCTAAGACCAATGCAACTAGTTAGATCTTCTTCTTTTCATTTCATAAGAGCCCCTAGATCCAATGTTTGGCATGAGCCTCTTTCATAATAGAAGATGATAATATATTGTTAAACCGTCATCAAACGGATAAACTTTCTACTCACTCTTAATGTCTTTGACAAGATATATGAGCGCCAGTTTGTGTTTGAAGAACCCTATAAAGCTCCTCATTTTTTAACGATGAATTCACTTTTTCATAGCAAAACCAACCTTTATCTTCGTGATTTTATAGATGTTGTAGATAATTAAAATATTGAAACTTTGTTATATTTTGTATTATGCAGTTAAAATCATTTCTTTGAAGTGAAATTTCTTAGCGCGCATGAGAGTAAATTTTTTACGGATGAAACGCAATTTAGCGTCACGAAGATTTGCAGCGTTTTTGTCGAAAGAAGAGGGAGAGAACGATTGAGACCGATTGAGAGAGAGAGTGAGAAAGGGCGAACATGGCACGAAGCACAGCCATGGAGTGAGAGTAGGGAGCAAGCGAGTGAGAAAGATCGAGTATTTTTTGTTTTATTTTATTTTATTTTTTTTAATACTGATAAAAACACATGGAACCAAAGATGTTTCACTTCTGACATGCGTATTTAGTTCTCACGCTATTTTTTTTTTTTGATAGACATCTCATCCGAACCGTGCAGAGCCGGCGGAAGGAACGATGTGTAGCCCCATAACCTCTTGTACTGCATCTATTCATTATCATTTAGGCTGACCACCGGTATCGAGTCTTTGTTCCCAGTTGTCTACTCGCCAGATTACACATTCAGGTTTCATCCCTTGTCGACACCCCTGCCATATTATTTGTTGCCGGGTCACTAAATTTTATATTTGAATTAATTTATATTGCCAGCTTCTCGAATTAAATTCTTCCTTTTCACTTCTCTTTTTATACCCAGGGCGTCACCCTTGCATAATCAGACTACGGTTGATAACCTAATCCCTGCTCTACCTAACCGCTTATTGAACTCTAAAATCTGCATGATTTTTCAGCAACAGTGTATTTAAGAAATAAAATCTCTTTATTCTATCATTTATCTATTATTGTTGTATGGTGGTAGCTACGCATATTATTAACCCTTACACAGCTCGTGGGTGTCGTATAAGACAAAATCTCAACATCAATCTGAGCCAAATACAGGGTGTATCAAGTCATGGAGCAACTGGCCAAAAGAGAGCTAGGCAATGGTGGTAGGAACCCATGAAAAAAATTTGAACGACAGATATCGATTCGTTAAGAAATTAGAGACATGTAAACTTTTCAATTTTGTCATCGCTTTTTTGTGTAAATCTGATTGAAATGTATAAAGTCAATGATAGTTAATACGCAACATACTCATACTTTGTTAAATGTGCATTAGAAATTGAATAAATCGATGATTACATTCACATAAGCAAGAGAAACTTCGCTTTAAAACAGTTGATCGGCCTATGACCGTTGACCGCTTGCCGTTGTACCTACAATGTCATTGAAACGTTTGCGCAATTCTAGGTATGAATGAATGAATTTATACTGTCAAAGCTTTACATGCCTACGTGTATTCTGTCTGTACATGCCTACATAATACATAACATTTAAGGCATAGACTCTTAGACACATTTTTTTGAAATCACTATAACTTTTATGTTACATTGTTTTTTGTGTAATGTACATTCTAATTACGATCTATGACCGACTACAACATACTCGAACAGTTGCCCCATAACCTGATACATCCTGTATATCTTGTGGTGTTTGGTCAACGAATATATTCACAAGAAGAGTTAACGTGAAACTATTGCTAATAATATTTATTATGAACATGTTGTATGAAAGAAGAGTACATATAAGAGTATTTATAATGATGAAGTGTATATATAATGGGAAAAGAGAATGATGATATTATTATCATAGATTATTCTATAAACCTTCCTAAGCAGAATGAGCATTAGTCAGGTGGGTTCTTTCACCTGCACTTATAGAAAGAAAATAATCTACATCGGGTATACATTTTTCGTGTGATGACGGAGTAAGAATACAATTCACCACTCTCTATCTTGCCCGTGGATGTCGTATAAGATGACTATGGGATATAATATACATTTAATATTTGTGCAAGAGAAGGAAAACTCGAACGAAACCCTATACCAACATGTCTGACCAGCATGATATAGTAGGTCAAATGCCCTCCCATTATGGAGGAGGCCCGAGCCCAACAGTGGGACGTATGTGGGCTGTGATGATGATGATGATGATGATGATAAGTATACATCGAACATCTCTATATATATTAGGGTAACAAGTTAATTATATAATTTTCTAGTTGAAAAGCCTATCTTTCTGTTGGAATGCCTCGTAGGTTGTAAGTCACGTGCACATCATACCGATAAACCAAGAAACCCGTCATATATTTTTCATAGTAAAATTATAGCTGATATTTTCCGCTATAAAATACCCAAACACGGTTTCCTTACGAGGAAAGTCAATTCTGAATTACTCACGTACATTATATCCGTGCCTGTATGAAGTTTACATACTTCTATTGATTTTTCTTAAATCAACAGCTATTCTTGGATACCAATGGTTGGTGTGTATTAAGTTTTATATAAATATAGACATTTATATTTATGGTTTGTTTACATTTTGCCGTGTTGTTGTTATATATATATAGCTTCATTATTTGGTATAAATATTATTATAATTCACCGAAAGTACCTATCCCGTGAATGTCATAAAATACAAGAGAAGGAAAATTCGTAAGACTATTTCTGTGCGTTTGGATAACTTTTATGCGAGTCTATTAGCTATTTATAATTTTATTTTTTACTGAAATAACTAAGAGCAATAATTCGTTCACGCGTTCCAATCTTATAGGTAGCTTTTATGATATATCTACTCGGGTGATTTACCCCAATAGTTATTTGTTTGTATTGAACTAACAAAGTCGCGTGAGTTTCATCCGCGTAGTTCCTGTTGCCGTGGGAATATCAGGACTAAATAAAGCCTAAGTTACTCCTTAATAGCTACCCGGTAATAATATATTAACAAATTCGGTCTAGCCGTTTTGTGGAACAAACAAGGAGTAAACAGAAATGCATAGAGACAGGAAAAAATAAACTGATTTTCAGGCATAAGTATCGTTTTTCGTCGACTTGTTCCGCAGCTTGTCGGCGTGGCGTCCGCCCTTTCTTGGCTGATGCCGAATATTGGTGCACCCAGCGCTACGTGCTGACTCCTGTACGCAGGGGTTACCTAGTCGATGGCACTGTACGGTGCACTGGTGTGGGTGGGATCCCTTATCGTCCGTTTGACGGCTACTCTGTGGCGTCCACAAAGGGCCATGGCGGTCAGAGCCATACGCCAATATCGCACGGTGGTTACGAAGACAGCTGCTTGTAGTGCATTCACGCCCCCGTGGATCTTGGAGGCAGAGGTGCTCACTGCCCTCTACCAGCGGATGTCGGAGACGTGAGCGGGAGGCTTCATAGTCTCATTGACAGAGATGGCTGCCTGGCGGGTCGACGCCCGCAATGACGTCAATGCCTGTTGGGCAGTCCGGCTGGAGAGGTCTCGATACGGTGTAAGGAACGTTGAGGCCTTCCGGCTCGTGCTGATGGAGTGGCTGGATCAGTGTCACGGAGTGATTTCCTTCCGACTAGTGCAAGTGGTGATGGGGCATGGTTGCTTCGCCAAGAACCAGCACACGGTCGTGAGGAGGCAGAGCACACCGTCTTGCCACCACTACAATTGCGACGGGGACAAGGCGCAGCACACGCTCGAGGTATGTGCCGCGTAGGCAAAGCAGCGTCGTGAACTCATCACAATCATCGGTGCCGACCTGACGCTGCCGACTAGGGAGATCACTAGGGAGATGCTCGACAGCGTCAGGAATTGAGACGCGGTCGCTGCCTTTTATAAGGCAGTCATCTCGCGAAAGGAGGCAGCGGAACACGCACGAGAGGAACTCCTCCACGGCGATACGGTCCGCCATCGGCGACGCCGGCGGCGCAGGCGCTAGTATCTGCGCCTGATGCCGCTCCAGCCGAAGCCTCGTGTGACTGGACCGGGGATTAGTCAGTCACCCGCAGAGAGGCTGACCGCGCGAGGGCGAACGACGTCCCTCCCGGGAAGGGGAGCGTACCCCACAGTGCGCTGACCATAGTCCACCCCAAAAAAAAGCATAATATATATATATATATATATATACACCTATATATATATATATATATATATATTTTCAGGATCTCGGAAACGGCTCCAACCATTTTGATGAAATTTTGCATACTAGAGGTTTCGGGGCCAAAAAATCGATCTAGCTATATTTTATTTATAGAAAATGTTGTTTTGTCGGTGTTTTTAGCTAATCAATACAATGACATAAAATGTCAATAGAATATGGATTCAAATTTCACCGTCACGTCAAGAGTGGCAATAGCTCAGTTGGGAAGTTGTCCAGTTTTTTTTTGTTTTGTTTTGGCATTCAAACATCGTGGGATCGAATCTCTATGTTATTATTATTCTCTCTTTGTAATTTATGATATTTTTTTCATTAGTTTTTTATTAATATATAATATAATATCCATACTAATATTATAAATGCGAAAGTAAGGATGTTTGTTTGTTTGTTTGTTTGTGTGTTTGTTTGTTTGTAACGCTTTCACGCTTAAACCACCGAACCGATTTCAAAAATTCTTTCACCAATGAAAAGCTATAATATCAGGGAGTAACATAGGCTATATTTTATCTCGGTATTCCCACAGGAACGGGCACTACGCCGCGGGCAAGGCGACTGAAACCGAAGCGAAGCGAGGGCGGGTTGCTAGTATCTAAATAAATTCGACAAAAATACAACAAAAATATGCCGACTATGTCGATGCACGAAAGAAAAAAAAGACTACTATTTTGACATTACAAACAGATATTTCAATGTTATTTATTTGTACAGATGGATGAACAGATGAATTATATAATGCTTATAGCGATCGAATGAATTAATTATATCGTAAATACACTTTCCTATTTCAATAGGACTTGGTGTAGAATTTTTTAATATAATATTTAATATGCGAAATCATAATTTTATTTCTTAAATAAAAGTATCAGTATTAACTCTTTATAATATATGAAACATACCAATATAAACAAATAATAGTGGTAGTACCACACTGTTGCCAGTTACCTGTCTGAGTGTCTGCAGCCACGGTCTGGCCCGTCTGGGGTAGTACCACACTCTCGCAGAAAATCGACGTCCGAGTAGTAGCAATTTGTTACTGCGTTTCGTTCGGTGAGCGAGAGAGCCGGCAGCCCAACTTTCTGAGGGTGTTTGCGTGTGGTGGATTTTAGTGATGCCTTTAGTATCATCGAACCTCATCGCACGCATTCACACTCCCTTCACTTTCGGTAGACAGCGGTCTTACAAAGGTCCATGAGCGGCAGCAACACTTACCATCACGTGTACTGTTTGCTCGCTTACCAGCGTTTGCAATAGAAAAAAAATAGATTCTAAAATGTATTTCCGTTATTATAAGTACCATATATACTTTTGTAGGCAAATATAAAGCTGTTATTTGGATATTACAAACAAACTCGTCAATATTATACTTTTTTGAATATAAATGTGCCTCTTTTATCTGTTCATGATTTATGCATCCCTGTTTTATCACAATATTTTGCAATGACTCTTAACGTTGACGCAGTTACACATATATGAAAAAAGAATTCAGGTTTTTTTTTTGTTGGGTGGGTCGCGGTCGGCGCACCTCCGCACCACTCCGTCCGGGGCGACAGAGGGGCTTAAGCACGCAACTCCCGCAACCCACCCAAAAACCACCTCGCCTTCGTCATTGGGCCGACCACCGGAGCAGGTTTACTTGTCGTCAGTGGTCGGCCCGACGGAATACCCCCTACGCGGGGTACCCTCCCATCGACCGACGTCCCCCCCTGGAGGAGGACGTCGGTCTTTCCTCACGCGGTCGGCCTCTCGGCGGGTGACGGACTAATCCCCGGTCACGTCACCCGCGGCCTCGGCTAGGGGAATTCAGGTTTTGGTGCTTTTTATTTTATTTTACGTATATTGATGTTTTCCCATGTGAAGGCCTATTAACAATACAATGTATCATCACCTCTTACTTTCCCATGGAAGTAGTAAAAATCTACTAAGGGATCACTAGGAGAATGTGCAGCAGTGTTGGGAATCTTATAACATGCAGAAATAATATGCAACTTTGCTTTATATGTGGACTGAAAGAGACGAAAACCTCGACATAAAAGCATATACCAACCCATCTGATTGGTGTGCTATAATAGAATCGTCGTCATATCCCTTAATCGTCTTTTACGACATACGACGACTACGGGTATGAAAGTAGATGGTAAATTGTATTCTTATCCCATTACTACAACTGGCAGCTGTAATACTGATGATAATTATATATTATTTCACAACTTTTTATTAATATAAACGTCCTACTTACAATATAACTTGTAGGTACATGTTTTTAAATTCTATGTAACATAACGTATTGAGATTTATCTATAATTGATATTGTGAACCGTTAAACTCTTTTGATTGATGAATATACCTATTAGCTCGTTCGTTTTTCATTCTTATCAGTGGTATTTAACGATGGGAAATTACGGTTATTTTTTATCCTCCGCTTCTAATGATTAAGATACGTAATAATTTACAATGTTAATTATTATTTCATGTTTTGATGGGGTGTTTTATTGAAGTGTGGTGGCTTATCATTCTTAAATAGTTTCTATATGGGCTATAATACACTATCCTAATAGCTTAATTCGTATTAACAAGTTTTATACGTTCATTGTCATTATTTGCTCGCCCTCAACCCACGCTAAGTGGGGTCGGCACAACATATGCTTACAGGCGTCATACACTGCGTCGTCTGATACGTGGTCGCCACTCGAGAACCTTTCTTTATCGGTTGTCGGTTCGTTGAGCGATGTGGTCTACCCATTGCTACTTCAACGTGCTAATTCTTTGGTTAGACCCGTTCCTCTGTGGATTTTCGTATTTTGGATTCTATCCCGTAGATAAATCCCGAACATAACACGCTGAGTGACTTTGAGCTTGGTTATGAGGCCTTCGTTTCAGTACCACATTTCCGTGCCGAAAGTTATCACTAGTAACATATATTGGTCATAGACCTGTGCTTTCAGACACAGAGGTATGTTGGACGAGAAGATCCTCTTAAGTTTCTGGAACGCTGCCCAACTAAGTTGGAGGTGTTGGCTGACTTCTTTCTAGAAATTGGATCTATCTAATGATTTCTGATGTTTACGCGATTATTACACATTTTAAACAAAACTACTTTACGGATTTTATCGCGTTTGTATTTTATTTTTGATTGCCCGACGTTTCGAACACTTTGCAGCGTTTGACCATGAATGCTGCAAAGTGGATCTATCTAGCTCTACACATATAAAAAAAATCCTATGCGAAGTGGCATAGTTTGCAAGATACCATTTTCTCTTGTGTTAAAGAGGCAACTCGTAAACTGATTTAAGAGAGACAATTAAAGTTGATTTCAAGTACTTATTTAATCGTTAACTTTTTTATCATCATCGTCATTACCATCCTGCTAGTATCCTATTTAAGGTCCACTCAACATGTACTCTTCTTCTATTGCACATTATCAACCCCTTGGGAATGTAATTCTTCACCAGATGGCATCAGATGAAGTTTCAGGTCTGTGTAAACCTCTTAATAGTCTTGTACGACACCTACAAATAACACAAGGGTCGGTAGTATCCATAACTGCCATCACGCAGTAGTTTAATCATCATTATCAACACAGCTCATGCATGTCCCACTGCTAGGCTCGAACCTTCTCCACAATGGAAGGGAAATTGACCCACTATACCACACTGGTCAGACGGGTTGGTATAGAGTTTTATTTCGAGTTTTCGTTCTCTTACATATGTTGATATGTCTCTTACATATGATGTTATCTGCATATTATAATCCGTTAGTCAGTTTTTATGACACCTTATAGCAAGAAAGGGATGGTAAATTATATTCTTACTCCGTCACCACACGAGAACTTTAATATATGAATATTTTAATTTTTATTTTTCTTATGATTCTATGGTGACTCATTTGAACTTGAAACGTTGGTGTGTGGATATTTATTATTAGATTGAGCACAGTGAAACTTTCGTCATCAATGATGATGACATCAGAGATAATTTATATAATATTAAACGTGGGACTTCTTTATAGTGGGTGATTGAACTCGAAAATATATTTTATTTAAAGTTAAATCCATAATCCTTAGGTAATTCATTCAAACAGATTTAATGATCAAAGCCACAATAGCAAGGTATTTGAAGTAATTAAATCTGAATCTGATGTCATCTCTGTATTTGCCAACTACCACCTACGCAAAAAGAAATAAATTTTTATATATTAAAGTAGAATTTACTGAAGGAAAAATATATGAATTAATATTAAAATATTCAAAATATTTTTCTTTTTCTTTAAAACTAAACACGTTATTAAAAATCGCCCTCTTGGTTTTATTATTTTTATTTTTCTGTAATTTTGTCAAGCATACCGAGTTGGTATCAATTTACTGAAATTTATTGAAATATATTATAATATAATAGGTCCTTATGTGTGGTGACAGAGTAAGAACACAATTCACCATTCCTTCTCCCTATTCCTCACACTCCCTATTCCTTCACTCCCACACCAAACACAAAACAATTCACCACTCCCTATCTTGCCCGTGGATGTCGTAAAAGACGACTATGGGATAATATGCACATAAGATCTATGCAAGAGAAGGAAAACTCGAAATGAAACCCTATACCAACATGTCTGACCAGCATGGTATAGTAGGTCCAATTCCCTCCCATTTGGAGGAGGACCGAGCCCAACAGTGGGACGTACATGGGCTGCGATGATGATGATGTTAATAGGTCCTTTCATATGTAATTGGCGTTTTGTACGGGCGGAATTTAAGTAATTTTTTTTTGTAAAATATATTTTATAATAAAAGTATAATTTAATCAAAGTATGCACCGTTGTTATCTATGCACTTTTGCCATCTCATAGGTAGTTCGTTGATCCCTTTACTAAAAAAACCATGGGGGCGAGAATCAATAAACTCTTTGAAGGCAGTATGAACTGCCGCGTCGGAGTTGAATATTTTTTCTTGTAAGAAGTTGTCCAAATTTCGAAAAAAGAAGGGGTAATCTGTTGGAGCAAGGTCAGGGGAGCACGGTGGATGTCGCAGACATTCCAATTGTAGTTCATCTAACTTAGTGGTTGTTTGTTGTACAGTGTGTGGTCTTGCGTTGTCGTGAAGCAGCAGTGGCCTAGAGCGATTGACCAATTTCGGTTGTTTAGCAGCTAGTTCTTCCTTCATGGTTTGCAGTTGCTGATAATAGATATCAGCCGTAATCGTTTAGCCAGATTTTAGAAAGCTGTAGTGAACGACACCAGCGATAGTCCACCAAATACTCACAAGTAACTTTTTCTGAGTCAATTTTCGTTTAGGGCAGGATTTGGCTGGGTCTCCAAGGTTCAGCCATTGCGACAAGCGCTTCCGATTATCGTACAATATCCACTTTTCATCACAAGTAATTGCCGATTGAGCGAAGTAACACAGCAGTCGACACGTGTTTGCAAGTTCGATACACTCAATTCATGTGGTATCAATCGTTCAAGTTCTTTTACTTGCCCGATTTGCTTCAAGTGAATTAATACAGTTTTGTCACTTACCCCAAAGCCTGCAGCTATCTCTGAAGTGCTTTGTGGTGGATCCGCTTCCACAATAGCCTTTAATTCTTCACTTTCCACTTTGGTCTCCGGCCGTCAACGAGGTTGGTTCTGAAGTTCGAAATTTCCAGAACGAAAACGTTGAAACCAAAAACTTACTGTGCTTTCTTTTGCGCCACCAGCGCCGTATATGTACATCATTAATTCTTCGAGCTATTTCTGCAGCACTGGTACCGCGTTAGAAGTCGTACTCGTAAATATACCGATATTTCATGTCTTCCATTGTGCTGTAATAAGCGACGCCAAAGGAAAATAATGAGAAAAAAACAAATAAACGACTGTTTTCAAAACTCAAATATACCAGCTAAATGAATTTATAAATTTGAATTTGGAATTCTTAACCAAAGAGGAGATATTTCAGATCAAAGTGGTCAGTACGATAAAACGCTAATTTCATATGTAAGGACCTAATATATAATGACAAAACACTCATGTACTAACTAGGATCAGTTAGGTCGACCCAAGTTTCGAGCATATTTGATGCTCATCATCAAGACGAGTGTGCAACGGCGTCTGCGAGGCCTTGGCGTGTTGGTGGGCATCAGAAATTTACCATCTCGAATTTTCCATTATACTATTTCTCTATCTTTTCAATAAAATATCAAATAACAACTAATTGATAAAGATACCATTATCGTCAATTCTGTCAATTATCTAAGTTCGAAACATGTCGATGTAACAAATTGGATGAGTGGAACATAAAATAAAGCTATCATACGCACCCCATTCAAATTACGTAGGGTATATAAACTGTAATAAACTACTCTATTAGGAATATTATCCTATAAGAGCTATAAAATATCTTGAATATAGTATTTCAGTAAACATTTTTCTTTAAAGACAATATCGTACACTAAGGAAATAGTCCTTTTGTTTCAAGGTATTTTATAAGCAACGGATACAAATTATAACCAGACTCAGAACCACAATTTGTGGATCACATTGTGTTATATTTATACTAGTTGACCAAACAGAGGTTGTTCTGTTCAAATAAAATAAAAGGAATTTGCCCTGCAAACAGCAGCAGTGCCACCTACCGGGTCCAATTATGAATTTAAACCATTCTCGAATCCCCTTGAACACACAAAATTTTTTATCAATATCGATCCAGCCGATGAGGAGTTCTGTGACATACAAACGTACACAAGAAATATATATCTAAAGATAAAGATATTAACGACATTGGTTGCTTTTGCATTCCAACTATTCCTTAGAAGAAAAATGTATATCTAGATGGAAGATACATATAAATATTTTCTATCAATTATTTGTGGTATTTACGTGAGCAATTACACATTGTAAATAAAACTACTTTACGGGCAGTCATGGTCATGGTATGTCCGCGACCATGAACGCTGGAGTGTTTGAAACGTCGAGCAATCAAAAATCAAATTAAAACGCGATAAAATCCGTAAAGTAGTTTTATTTACAATATTTTCTATTAAATTCAAATTCATCGGGGACTATTGTCACCAATTGCTTCAAAACTAGCTAATCCTGTAATTATATGTATTAACTGTTATATCTTAGGCTTGTAGCAATTCGCCTAACGTTCAAAGCAATGGTTGTATCATATCTATTGCAGGCAATAACCAGATTCACATAATAATATAATCCTCGTTAAGCTTTGTTGTTTCCATAATTCTTTACGATAATAGTGCTCTTGCATTGCATAAAACGAAAGTGGAGTCCAGTTTTTCTATTCAATTTCTTGTTATTTTCCATTTTAGTTTTATATAGATTACTAGAAAATTTTAAATATTTCTTAGAACTATGAGTTTTTCGAGTTTTAACTTCAGCGTTAGCTTTAACTACCGCAATTGATATTGTATTTTGTAGATAGACTTTGATTTAAATGAATATTATTAAAAATTAAAGTTAGGTGTATTATTTATTGGACTTATTCTTACACGATTAATCGGTTTTATCTATTAGGTAATAAACGTGGCATTTCTTTTTAAGTTGACATAATCTTATCTTATATATTTAAACGAGCAATTCTTGTATATTATATATACATATTTTTTTCAAAATCTCGACAACAGCACCAATGATTTTTATGAAATTAATTACACTAGCGGTTTCAGGAGCAAAAATCGATCTAGATAGGTTTTATTTATAGAAAATGTCGAATTGTCGGTGTTTTTAGCTAATCTTGATACGGTATTACCACACTGATGACAGTTGTCTGTCTACAGACGCGGGCTGGTACGACCGGGGCAGTACCTACCACACTCTCGCAGAAAATCGACGTCCGAGTAGTAGCAATTTGTTACTACGCTTTGTTCGTTGAGAGAGAGAGCCGGAAGCCCAACTTTCTGAGAGGGTTTGCGTGTGGTGGCTTTTAGTGAGGCCTTTAGTATCACAGAACCTCATTGCACGCATTCACACTCCCTTCACTTTCTTCGCGGTAGGTAGCGGCCTTGCAAAGGTCTATGAGCGGCAGCAACACTTACCATTAGGTGTACTGTATGCTCGTTTGTCATCTTTAGCAACCAAAAAATTCAATAAAATGTCATTAGAATAGGAATCTAAATTTAGCCGTCGCCGTCAAGAGTGATCATAGCTCAGTTGGGAAGTTGTCCATTCGCCTTCAAACAGGATGAGATCGGATCTCAGTGTAATCATTATTGAGTTTATTAATTTTTGGTATTGTTTTCATTATTTTATCATTTTTATTTTATTATTAATATATTAAATATATAATATGTTCATCAAAAGTACAATTTACATATATATATATATATATATATATATATATATATATATATTATATACCGAGCAAAGATTGACCCGGACCAACTCCATGTGATACCATTTGGGTAACGATTACATTCCCAAGGAGGGTTGACGTCAGGCAGGCGGTCATAAAAGTCATTGCCGAAACTTTTTGCAATATGTCAAAACAGATGACATATTGCGTCGACCCCAAGTAATTGGGATAAGAGCAAGATGATGATGATATACCGAGCAAAGCAAAACCAGATATTTTACCTTATACGCGTTAATGTACCTACCCACAAAAATATATAACATATGTAATTGAAAGTTGGCTACATAAAACTTGTAATCTCTACCAGTTATCTGACATTAAAAACAAAAATCTTTAAACATTGTTAAATCACCTGACAAAAGCCGTGAACTCCGGGGTAAGTAATGGCTTTAGATTTAATTAATGAGATTAGCGTCATGATTAAGCGGAAGGTATATTTTTACTTCGGTTCGAAGAGATTTCCTTTTTCATACTTTTCGAAATTGCGTGAATATAATTACCAATTACTTAAAATTATGAATATTACTCACATATGCATGCTCTGACGAAGGGCTATATTTGCCTTCAAGATTAAGTGGTAGATAGCAAATGAATTACCATAATTCTCAGAAAAATGAGCTGAAGCCTTCTATTAAAATGTAGATGATATTAATGGTAACAGCGGTGATAAGTAAGCGAGAAAGAGACTAGTAGTAAGAACATGATCACATTTCTTAAAAGTCGCAGGAAACCGTTGGATGCAAGTGGCGCAGGACTGTTCCGAGTGGCATTCTCGTGGAAGGCCTATGTCCAGTAGTGGACGTCTATAGGCTGATGGATGGATGAACATGAACTTTATTATTAATATTTGATCTTTTCCTTTTTCAGGCGAATATCAGCCTACTTGTTAGAGAAGACAGCGTATGAGCACGGAACCCCAAAACTCATCGCATAAACACAGGTCTTATTGCCTTAACGCATGAATCCCATCACCTCCGCGTTATTTTCCTACGCTGGCCTATATAGTAGGCTAATTTCCCTCACGAAGGAACCGCATGCCCATTAGGTAGTGGGATGTACATGAGCTGGGAGAACAAGAAGATGCAAATAATTGATTAATATATTAAAGTCTTGAATATATTAATACAGAAATCCACAGAAGAACGGGTGTAACCGACATAGCACGAAGAATTAGCAGGCTGAAGTGGCAATGAGCAGGCCACATCGCATCGCTCGACGAACTGACAACCGCTGGGGAAGAAAGGTTCTCCAGTGGCGATCACGTATCGGACGATCCAGTGTAGGGCGACCCAACTAGGTGGACCGACGACCTGGTGAAAGTTGCTGGGCGGCGTTGGATGCAGGCGGCATAGGACCGCACTTTGTGACGTAACATAAGGGAAGCCTACGTCCAGTAGTGGACAGCGACGGGCTGAAATGATGATGATGTTAATGATATTAAAGTGCAAAGAATACATAATAAAAAACTGCATGCCTGCTGAATCAGCATTCTCCATATGATAACCGGTTAGGAATCCAAGTTATTGCCACTTCTTACTTTCCCGTGTCAGATGACAAAATTGGCTGAAGGATCACTAGAGAACAAAAGTCTTCTGAGCGCCTTATAGGCCCAACTGTATCCTGATGAACGTGAAGAAAAAGTCATTATCTCGAATATATCTAATAGGAGATCTATAGGCTGATAGGCAAGTAGGTATATAGTGATATAAAAAAAAAAGCAATGCAGTCATGAGGCCTGCCGACAGAAGTGAAAACTTAAAACTATAAACCAACAGTTATTATTTTTGGATATTCAATTAATTGTGCGTTCTTAAATCAAAATTTGTGATTTAAATCTTTTTATATTCAATCTGCTTTGGACATTTATAGGTACAGGTATAATGTCATTGATGTAGCTACAGATAAAGTGTTAGCGTTAACACGTCACGGGACTATGTCGATGACGACTGCATGTAGCATTTACTCCTCATCCAAACCTGCCTATAATAACGATAATATAATAACGCTTTTAATACGAGACTGCCTCGTGAATCGCTTGGGAAATATTTGTGCAAGCCCGGATTGATGGATTCTTTGCACTTATACACAAAAAATTGCATCGCTGCATGGTGAGGTAAAGTCAAAACAGCATCTTGAAGACGGTTGCTTGAGAGCTTAGACTAGCCGATTATAAAATATTATGTGCGAAGTCTGATTATTACCAAAACGGATAGATGGATTTATTTTCTGCAATTAAAACGGATGTATGGATTTATTTTCTGCAATTAAACGTATTATTATAGAATATTTCACTTTAAAAATAAGATGAATTAGAGCGTTACAAAGAAAATAATCGCTTATATTAATAGCTTAGCTTTCGCTACAACGTTATCCTGGTACTTCAAACTGATAGGTTAATGCTAGGAGGCTGACCTGCAATATATTATCAAGTCGACGCGACGTACTGCCGATAATCAATATCGAGACGTTGTACAGTACGCGGCAATTTGGTATCAATACATCAGTTAATATACTGCAAGAATACTGTTACATTTAAACGTACCATCACATTAATGTTTTGATGATTTAATGGCACCATTATGTGAATCCGATTTAATGGCACCATTATATCCCTGTGATTACGGAGTAAGAATACAATTCACCACCCCCTATCTTGCCCGTCTGAAAAGACAACTAAGGGATATAATATGCATATAACATCTATGCAAGAGAAGGAAAACTTCAAATAAAACCTTATCTATACCAGCATGTCTGACCAGCATGGTATAGTAAGGTCAATTTCCCTCCTATTGTGAGGGACGCTCGAGCCCAACAGTGGGACGTGTATGGGCTGAAATGATGATGATGATGATTATATGAATGTTTTTAACATTCATGGTACAATATAGTCCCTGTGCTGATGGAGTAAGGATACAATTCTCTTATCCGTAGATGTCGTAAAAGACGACTAAGGGATATATAATGCAGACAGTATCTATACAAGAAAAGGAAAATTCTAAATAAAATCCCATACTAATACGTTTATACCCTATATCAACACGTCTGACCAACGTAGTATAGTAAGTCAATTACCCTTTCATTATGGAGGAGGCCCAAGCCCAACAGTGGGACGTATATGGGCTGAGACGATGATGATGACTAATACGTTTAACCAGCGTGGTATACCTAGACTAACGTCGGATGGTAGGTCAATTTCCTTCACACTGTGCAGGAAGCTCGACCCCAGCAGTGGAACGTATATGATCGAAGATGATGAGACGATGATTATATGGATATTACAAAGATTTTTAAAGACTAACATGACTAGACTAACATGTTCATGTTCTTTAACTTTATAGATGCCTCTATTGCGTATTTTGAATGAGATAAATTAGTTTACAAATACCGCGCCAATATTTGGTACAAACTTATTTACATTATAACGAGTTCTGATGTTTACGCGAGTATTACACATACGAAATGATTTTTTGTAGATTTTATCGCTATAGATGATCATAAACGCTGAAAACGTGGGCAAAGTAGAAATATAAAATATTAATTAAAAAAAAAATAAAAACAAGCTTTTATGTATATCAATCATCATCATCTTGCTCTTATCCCAATTACTTGGGGTCGATGCAATATGTCATCTGTTTTGACATATTGCAAAAAGTTTCGGCTTTTATGACCGGCCGCCTGCCTGACGTCAACCCTCCTTGGGAATGTAATCGTTGACCCAAATGGTACCAGATGGAGTTGGTCCGGGTCAATCTAGGGTTCTTAGTCGTCTTTTACGACACCCACGAGCAAAGCAAGGGTTGGTAGTATTCGAAGCCGCTACCACACAGCAGCTTTTATGTATATCAATATAGATTTTATAATTTAATAAAATGGTGGGTTAGAGTGCGTTCAAAATTTATTTTTTTCGTTTTAGGCATTAACACTTTAACATTAACATTTAAATAAAAGCTTATTTTTAAAATTAACTTTTAAATTAATATTTAATTTTTTAAAATTTTAGTTAATAATATCTCAAGCTCTGCATTTCTAATATTAATTTAAAAAAATAGAAATTACAAAAAAAGGGACTGCTTGTCAAGACTATTCAAACGAGTCCAAACTCGACGTTTTTATCTCGGTGAGTGCCTATGGCCATCTTCCGACATCATCTTAAGACCCTGGCTGTCATGTAGCACAAGAGTGCTTGTCAAGACTATGCAAACGAGTCCAAACTCGACGGTTTTATCTTGTTTAGTTTAGGAGTTCCTGTAGCCACCTTCTAACGCCATCTTGAGACCAGCTTCATGGTACCATATTCTTGCATTGTCACCGAAGCTATGTGAGCAAACCAAATTTCAACCTAATCTGATGACAGGAAGTGGTTCTAATTTAACTCGCAAGATTTGTCCCATACTAACAGGGCAAGTTAATTTTTTTTTAATACAGACTTTATCCAATCGTGAAAAATAGTTTTATTTCATATTTATCTATCATATCAAGTTTTCCTTGTCTCACAATGATGCATCTTCAATCGATTCTAACAACATACACGGACAAGGTGACAGACGTATACAGAAAAAATATATACCTATGTAATTATACACGCTTGTGTATGTGTTTTTTCTTAAAGAATAACAGGCCCCAACAAAAGACAACTTTGTATTGTAGGGGATTTCTCGTCGGGGTCGGGCCCGATCTATCGGATGCCCAGTTTGGCTTTAGGAGGGGGGTGTTTGACGATCGCGACCCTGCTGCGCCTGAGGGCCGTGGTGACGGAGGCCATCACCAGCGGAGAAGGGCTGTTGGTGGTGTCCCTAGACATCGCCAACACATTCAATAGCCTGCCATTTAGCTATACTAGGGAGGCGCGCTGGTACCACGGGATGCCCTTTTTTTTACCTGAGGCGGTTGGTGGCGAACTATTTGGAGGGGCGCAGCGTCTTCTACACCAACCGAGTAGGGGGACGTTGTGCGAACGCCCATGACGTGTGGTGTCCCACAGGTGTGGGTCCTCGGGCCCACATCAGCTATGACTGGGCGTTGAGAGGAGCTTCCCACCCGGGCTTGGTGTAATTTGTTACGCCGACGACACGCTTGTCACAGCCCGGGATGCGACGCTAGAGGAGGCGGCAAGCCTGGCAACTCTCGGCACCGAGGCAATTGTCAGGTGGATCTAGGCGCTGGGCTTGAGGGTGGCCCTGGACAAGACGGAGGCCCTCTTGTTTTACGGGCCCCGTAAAGTTCCCCTATCGACGTCTCGATCACCGTCAAGTCGGTTGCTATCACCATCCTGGCTCACTTGAAATACTTGGGACTGGTGCTCGACGGGCATTAGTGGTTTAGGGAGCATTTCTGTCGACTTGCTTCACAGCTTTTGGGTGCGGCGTCCGCCCTCTTTTGGCTTATGCCGAACGTGGATCGAACCAGTGCTGCGTATCGACGGCTGTACGCGAGAGTCATCCGGTCGATGGCCCTATACTGTGCATCGGTGTCGGTGGGATAAGTTGGCTTTTCTGTGGCATCGGGATGTCGTAAAAGACGACTAAGGGATATAATATGCAAATAGAATCTGTGCAAGAGAAGGAAAATTTTAAATGAAACCCTATACCAACATGTCTGACCAGCATGGTATAGTAGACCAAATTCCTTCCTATTGTGGAGGAGGCCTAAGCCCAATAGTAGGACGTATGTGGGCTGCGATAATGAAGAATACAATTGTCGCTATCCCTTGCTCCCCTATGGGAGTAAGGGAGGGCGTAAGTGAGAACCGGTTAAGGACTGCGCAGATGGCGTAATGGTTAAAACCTACCGTGCCAGTGTCACGGGTTCGAATCCCATGCAGGACAATACCTTGTACAATCCACAAATAATTGTTCTGAGTCTGGGCGTAATTTGAATCGGTTAATTATATGTTTGTAAAGTCCCCCGCAATACAAGAGTGAGAGTGGGCAGCAGGTATTTCCTGGGAAATGTATGGTATCTCACTGCGATCACCAACCCGCCTTCCAAAGGTGGCGATTACGGCATTATTCCTCATATGGCGAACAGAAATGGGCCCTAGACATGGCAGCCCTGCTACCCTACGGGCTAATTTTGATGGCAGACCCGCTAGCGGTGGAACACAGTGTGCGAGGAATCTCTCGCAGCGATCCGGCTACTAAACAAAACGACCTTTGGCCCTGGTAGCCCACAGCATTTGGACATTTGGGACTGATGAGAAGATCATCAAGCTGGAAAAGGTATTAAGCAAAATCCGGCGGGCAATTGTAAGATTATCAGAAACCTGCTCTTCTACGTTGAGACGATCACTCATCCTAAGGCAGTATAGGGTTTATAGATCGCAAGTCAACAAGCGTAACGTACCAGTATTACCAAGAAGTATTCTTTGAAGGAGGTCGGTGGGTAGCTACCGACCTCGCCTTACCTCGACGACGAGGTGGAGACTTTACCGAGGACAACCCGAAAGCCATACACGTGTCTAAAATGATACAACTGATAACAGTTGTTATCAGTGATTCACCTGATAACAGTTGTTATCAGTAGTACAACTGATAACAGTTGTTTTACGAGGACATCTCGAAAGCCATACACGCGTCTAAAGCTCACTTCACGGTGGTTATGGAAGGTTTTAACGTGATACTGGGCAAAGGGAGTAATGATGAGTTAAGGGGAGGCAACATAGACGTGGTCAAAGAAACCAGAGGGTCAGAAACTGGCTGATTTTCTGAAGAAGGAAAGCCTCTTTATAATGAATTTCTTCTTCAAGAAGTAGCCACAAAAGGAAATGGACTTGGATTATCCCCGATGGTTCAACATAAACCGATATAGGCTTCATCTTATCGAATAAACAACAGATATTTAATAACCTTTCAGTAATGATTTCTGATGTTTACGCGAGCATTACACATTTTAAATAAAACTACGGATTTTATCGCGTTTGTATTTGATTTTTGATTGCCCGACGTTTCGATCTCTTTGCAGCGTTCATGGTCATGGGCGGAATAAGATGTCTCACGTCCTTTAAGTCATCGTTATTGCAGGCAAATTATAATTATCTACCCGATACAGAAATTAGTTATTAAATATTGACCCACATTTTGCAACAAATTTATTGCCAGTGTAAGAAGAAAATGATTCTAAATGAAAAAAATATATTGTTTATGGTTAGTAATTATTTAACATTAAAATTAATAGTAAAAATATTAAAAACAACTAACAATCTAGTATACTACCACCGGATCGGAAACGCGGCCACACCGAGAAAGATCCGCCAAAAAATCTCAGGTGACATGATGCTAAATTAATATTAATTTTGAAGGCGGCTTACTTTATCTTACTAAGAGGTTTTAATTTGTAAAATTATCTTTAACTATTATTATTGTGGGTCAAATCTATACAATAAGTGCTCTCAGTGTCTTGGATTCTTGTGGCGGTCTTTTTGGATTTATTTTTAATAATGTTAATAACAGGATCCCAGCTTGATGGTAGCACCTAGTCATCCTCTCTATTGAAATTTTTGTGTTTTTTTAATCTCAATAGCCTCGCGTACCTTTAGTACTCAGCAGGATTAAAACTAGGAGCGATCACTGCATAGTACAAGCCGCATTGAATATCCACCCAAAAGTCAGTCGATAACGCTTAATAAAGTTTACTTTTCGACTTACACCTGTCCAATACCAGAACCTGGAAAGAGCTTTCAACTTGAGATACACAATCGCTTTTAATGTCTAGATGACTGTGAATCTCCGAAAGATATGAATAACAGGTTCGTCGAAACTCGCTTATCGAACTGGCAACTGCTGGGTAAGAAAGGTTCTCGAGTGGGGACTACGTATCGGACGACGCAGTGTACGACGCCCCCTGACTATGTGGACTGAGAACGTGGTAAAAGTTGCTGGACATTGTTGCATGCAGGCGCCACAGTACTGCACTTTGTGGTGGAAGATGAGGCAGGCCTACGTTCTGCAGTGAATGGTGATAGACTGAATGATGTATGAAATAATAGGTGTAAATAGATATCGAGATATAATTATGTTCAAAGGTAACTTGTAGCTGACGGCAGGACTATCGCTAGGGCGATGGTCGGCAGCGTCAGAAACTGGGACGCAGTCGCAGCCTTCTGCGAGGCAGTAGTCTCGCGGAAGGAGGGGGCGGATCGCCTGCGCGAGGAGCGCAGCCTCGATGAGGCGATCAGCCGCCGGCGACTGGGGCGGCATAGGCGCGAATACCTGCGCCTTATGCCGCCCTAGCCGAGGTCGCGGGTGATGTGACCGGCAATTAGTCCGTCACCCGCTAAGAGGCTGACCGCGTGAGGAAAGACCGACGTTCTCCCCGAGGAGGGGACGTCGGTCGATGGGAGGGTACCCCGAATAGGGGGTATTCCGTCGGGCCGACCACTGACGTCAAGTCACCCTGCTGCGGTGGTCGGCCCAATGACGAAGGCGACGTGCATCGTGGGTGGGTTGTGGGTGTGCGTGCTTACGCCCCTCTGTCGCCCCGGACGACGTGGTGCGAAGAGAGCGCTGACCGCAACCCACCCCCCAAAAAAAAAATAAGATAACTTGTAAAATGGTCAATCAACGGAATGAAAAAGCAAGAATGGGACATGCATTATGAAGTTGTACCAAAATCTCGCAAAGTATTAAGTAGATGAAATTGTTCGAAATTGACATGAAAGACTCTAATAATTATAAGGCTAGCTTTGGTGGAAATGAATCAAGCGGATAGGAAAAATGTCTCATTTTTCAGTGAGTGCGCTTTAAGAAAATCCTTTGTTGGTATTCAAGAAGTAGAAGATACTAGAAGGGAAAATAAATAAGAGTACAAAAATAAATGAATTGCCATTAAAAACAAAACTGGTAAAAAACACCAATCCTCGCAACTGAGTTCTTCTATCGTAAAAAGTTGTGAGATCCATGTAATACTAAGTCAGTTAATTTATTCAGTCCCTATTTAAGGGACCTTCTGTCTTAAGTTAATGGGTAATGCAGGACAATTCCTGCATGACAATCTAACCTATAATACCATTATGATTGGGCAGTATCTTAAACACTGAGCCATATGTCAGTCAAATTTTAATACACATGGTTTAGTTATGATAGTTATGGTTTATAATAAGTAGCCAGTTTACCTTAATTTAAGTCTGTATTGTTTTTGAGAAAATTAAAACTTCAAGACTAACTAATATAATAAGTGCTTAAAAGTTTAAGTTTAAAGTTTATCACTTCAATAATTATGCTTTTAGTATTAACATAAAATTACATTTATGATGCCAAGTTTTTACGACTCTATGTACGAGCAGGCCACCTGGTTAAAGTAAAATATGCTAAAAGCATTGTACTAAATTAATATTTCAAGAAGGGCTGATAATAGAGCACTAATTGATGCATGCAAATAATGATCGTGAAGTGGGAAGTAAAAAATATTAATCGAGTCAACCTCATCATTGTGATCACAGCTCATCTAGATTATACTGCTGGGCTGGAGCCTCATTTATAATAAGAACGAATTTGACCTATTATACCACGTAGGTCGAATTGGATGGTATAGATCTATACTAATATTATAAAGAGGAAAGATTTGTATGTAAGTATGTTTGTAATGAATTGGCTCCAAAACTACGGGACAGATTTTAAAAATTCTTTCACCAATGAAAATTTATAATATCAGGGACTAACATAGGCTATATTTTATCCCGGTATTCCCACGGGAACGGGCACTACGCGGGTAAGGCCACTGAAACCAAAGCGAAGCGAGGGCGAGTTGCTAGTTGTAAATAAAACTACTTTACGGATTTTATTGTGTTTGTATTTGATTTTTGATTGCCCGACGTTTCGAACACAGATGATTATAATTATCTGCAATAATGATGACTTGTTGGACGTCAGACATCTTAGTCCGCCTGTGATCATGAATGCTATAAAGTGTTCGAAACGTCGGGCAATCAAAAGTCAAAGTCAATAAAATCTGTAAAGTAATTTCATTTACAATGTGTCATACTCGCGTAAACATCAGGAATCATTATAGATGGTATAGGATTTTTTTCATGCACAGATGATATATATTTATAGCCTTTGGATATAGTACCCATGGGCAAGACAGGGGTTGCATTCTTAATCCATCACGGGGAATATTTTTTAATAATATTCGATTGTATAAATTCTTTCATACATTTTCTAAAATAAAATTATTTTTAGATTCTTCCAACCACCCATCCATTCATCCAACCATCAGCCTCCTGTCCTGTGCCACTTGCATCCAACGATTCCTTGCGATTTTCAAGATTTCGTTAGTTCATTTAGTAGGGGCTAGGCTGCGTCCTAGGCTGCGTCGTCAGTTTCGTGGTCGCCATTCGAAAACTTTCTTTGCCAACGGTTGTCGGTTCGATAAGCGATGAGGCCTGCCCATTGCTGGAGATACTTCATTGCATATTCATTTTGTTTTCATCATCTTTTAATCAAGTGTCCGTATAAGTAACACGCTCAGTGGTAGGATAGTGGTAGGCTTAGTGGTAGGCTAATAGTAGTAGGACCACACTGTTGACAGTAATCTATCTACAGCCGCGGGCCGGTCCGTCCGGGGTAGTATCACACTCTCGCAGAAAAGCCGCGTCCGAGTAGCAGTAATTTATTATTACGCTTCGTTCGGTGAGCGTTGCGTGTGGTGGGTATTAGTGATGCCTTTAGTATCACCGAACCTCATTGCACACATTCATACTTCCTTCACTTTCTTCGCGGTAGGCAGCGGCCTTGTAAGGGTCCATGAGCGGCAGCAACACTTACCATCAGGTGTACTGTTTGCTAGTTGGCCACCGTATGCAATAAAAAAGAAGTATACAATATTCAAATAAATAAAAAAAATAGACTTACTACCCAGTATCACAACAAGATTAAGTTCAGGTTCATTTTAAATAAAATTACGGATTTTATCGCGTTTGTATTTGATTTTTGATTGCACGACGTTCGTCGACGTTGCACTTCACAAAACGCAAAATAGATGCATAAAAATTGTGTATTATTATAAATCTTTACTACTTTAACAATATTACCATCGTGCAACTCTGTCAACAAATTAGTGTTCCGAATATCCCCCGTGAACACAATTTTAATGATGGACGTTGAGTATAAATACCTTGTTTAGGTCATCGATCTATGTTTTTGTTCGACCTCAAAATAGCCTGTAATCAAGTAGGACACCACATATAGGATGAGTCTACTCTTGATGGATTATCAGTATATTTTTTTCAGTTCCCCAGTGTATACTCGGCGGCACGGGGTCCTTTCTGGCATGGTTCTTTCTGTAAGTACCTGCACACGGTCACGAGGAGAGAAAGAACACCGTCCTGCCGCGACTGCAATTGCGACGGAGATACGACGCCGCACACGTTCGAGTTCTAAGTCAGTAGAGTAACAATATGAACTCGTTGCAATCATCGGTGCCGACCTGACGCTGCCGACCATCGGTAAGATGATACATGACGTCCCTGGACTGAGACGCGGTCGCCGCCTTCTGTAAGGCGGCTCTTCTACCGTGACACGCTTCATCGCCGGCGCACCGGGCGGAGCAGGCACAAGTACCAGCGCGAGATGCCATTCCAACCAAAGTACATATACCTTTGTTGCCGGAGCC
The DNA here is from genome assembly GCA_032191425.1 of Lymantria dispar. NCBI lineage: Eukaryota > Metazoa > Arthropoda > Insecta > Lepidoptera > Erebidae > Lymantria > Lymantria dispar. The sequence goes on from CM063459.1 coordinate 18,520,773, forward strand.
TCAACGCAAACGGTACTCGAAAAGGGTAACACGTTGAGCCGGCCACGGATATCAAGGAATTGATACCAGTGATTGGACCAATAACGATGGGGAGGGAGCACAGTGATTTATGGGGCTGCATGGCGCCCTTCCGTCGCCCTGGACGAAATGGATGCCGTGTATTCAGACAATGATCTGCCCAAAAAAAGGTCCTTATCTTAGAATAATAACGTATAGAAGGATAGTGTCGGTATTTCGAACGTTCGAAACATGAATCTAAAAATACTAATGGCGCGCAGACGATTACACACGTACACACGCACACCACTATACAAATCATGAAATCAAATTTTGTTTTTATTAACATAAATCGTCGAAATACTTTTAAAAGTAATGTTAAAAACCTTTTTAAGTTTTTCAAATGTGTTATGACACCATTTGAATGCACAAACCGTCATAATTACCTATTTATTTTTTAAGAGTTGCGTACGAACGTGCAGTACAATGACTTGTACATTACGGAACGGTTCCGGCGTAAGCTCCATTAGGCTCCAATTGAAATGCTTCACTTTTTGTGCGCGAACTTACCTTCTATACGTTTTTATTCTAAGGTCCTTATACTAATTGCGTATATTTTAAACAACTAAATTAAAAACAATTTACAAAAGCTAAAAATTTAATTAGAATCACCCCCACTTGGTTTCATCACCATCATCATCTCAGCCTGTAAACGTCTCACTGTTGGGCCCAGGCCTCCTCCATAATGAGAGAGGAATTGACCTACGATTCCACGCTGGCCAGACATGTTGTAATAGGGTTTTGTTTCAGTTTTCCTTGTCTTCCATAGGTGGTATATGCTTACTATATCTCTTAGTAGAGTTTTAGGACATCCACGGGTAAGATAGGGAGTGGGGAATAGTATCCTTACTCCGTCACTACACGGTGAACGGTCCACTTAGTTTATTTCCTTCATAATATCCTTATTGATAATAACATATTAGGTACCATGTTTTTAATATTAATTGTACCAATTTTCTTAATCTCTCTTAAAAATCTTTAATAATATCGGAATGTGAATAATTTTTTTACCACAGCTTCCTTAGGAAAGAGTATGATTATTATGACTAGCACTACAAGCTAATATAATTAATTTGTTCATCATTTCAGCTCATATATGTCCTACTGTTAGGCTCGAGCCTCCTCCACAATATATCTTTTAAGACATCCACGGACAAAATAGGGAGTGATGATTTGTATTCTTACTCTATCACCACACAGAATATTGTTCATGGTCATCCTTATATGAGCTAATATATCTACATCTCACTCTTGAGTTGGAGTCGCATCCTCAATAAGAAAGAAATGGACCTAATATTCCACGCTCATCGAACGCGTTGGTATAAGGTTTTGTTTAGACTTCTCCTTTTCTTACGCAGAAGTACCTGCATATTACATTCCTCAACCATTTCTACGACAACTAAGTAAGGGCCCGAGAGGTTGTGGTGATTTATATTCTTAATCTATCCATACAAAGTTCCTTTATTAATTATAATTATTTAATTTACAAATTCGATTTTGTAAAGCTGCTTATATTAATTATATCCTTATTCCATCATTTAAACGAGAACGTATTCTTTAAACTGGTTGTTTGATATTTATTTTACTGTTGACAGCGAATGAATAATTAGCCAAGGGGAGCCACTAATTAGTGTAATAAATTGTTTCATTGTTGGTGTTCCTCATTATTGGAATGGCAGTCTAAAAATATTCAATTAAAGACGATCGATAATTGTTAGGTATAAGTACAACACTTTAGTATATTAATTACTGAATTTACACAATAATTCAATGATTTAAGAAGTCTGTGTTTATGAATCGTTACTCCTTACTTAACCGGATATAACAATAGAAAAAGCTAGACTGAATAAAATTAATAATTAGCAATTTTCGGAGTTACGGCTTATCAGTCGAGACAAATAAATAAATTTATTTCTAATAATTAAAGCTATCATAAATAAAACAAAAAAGAAGTGACATCTCTGAAATGCGTCTAAATTTGTAGTCGACAGTCATAAAACTATTGCCATAACTTACAAGATGATAGCTAAAGAAAAAGTACGTATTCCGTCGACCCCCAAGTAATTGGGATAGGAACAAAATGATGATCGTGATGATAGTAATTATATGGAGTCTTCTAGTCAACTTTGCCGATTGTCCTAGGTACTAGGTAGGATTCCCGCGCAAAACGCTTCATTGTGCTCCAAAAACAATTGTTCTGAGTCGCCAAATAACTTGTATCCCTTAATCTATATGTTTGTGATAAACCCTGTGACATAAGAATTTTTATTTCTTAGTGTGCACTAAGAAAAAAAATACACTAATAGGAAAAAACACCAACATTTCTATTGTATATTTTCACTAACATTCTTGTCATAAAGTTTTGGGTGTGACCGCATTGGTATCCGGTTCTCTATTAATTTATTGTATTTCTTGGAATTAATAAATTGTCAAATTATAATAATCGCCATATTAAACAAGATGTCACAATAATAACAATGGGAGTTTTATGTTTATTTAAATACGGTCGTTTTTCTTTTTTATGCTGCCACAAAAGTAGGTCAAACATATTTTAAGATATAAGTTATAGAGAATAGAAAGCAGAAAATCTATGTTTAAGTAGTAGCAATTTGCTAATGTGTTTTAATCGGCAAGATGCCTCAGTCTTTACGGTATGTAGTGACCTAAATAGGCACCTGGTATTGCAGAGGTCCATCAGGTGGGCTACTTGCTCTTCTATCATAAAAAGTGTTAAAAAAAACATATGACATATTGAACGTCGAATGTGGCAGGCAATTACTCCATAGACCATGAAAACGGCCCTTGAGAATTATGAAAAAATTCATCATCATCTTTCGTCCGTTACGAGATGTAGCCCTTATCCATCATAGAATATGGAATAACGCGCTCATCTGCCATCCCCGTTCATGACTATAGCATTTTTCATCAAATAATCGGTCCATCTGGTACTACATTGCTTGCTCTCGTCTGATATGTCACTCAAGAAACTTTCTTCTTCAGCGCATATGCAGTATATATGTATAGTATGTGTCCCATGTGTCCCCATACATATCATGGGGATATATGAATAAATATACATGTAGAACTACAAATGGAATAGATTATACATTCTTTGATTCTGGTCTTGTCTCTTCACATACAATGGAGGAAGATTTTGCAGACTATATTAAATACATATACGTCCGAGCGTATATATCCACTGTAGAGTGCACAATACGTATAAGCACATCGTGTACTCTACAGTGATACCTATACTCTACTTTAAGAGTACACGTTTCTTCCACGCGAGGGACATTACATCTCGTCAGGCAGATCAATTATCATATTGCATTACGAATTTCTATTTTCTTGCAGTGCCTTTATCCATCTGTCTATCCATCTCAGGCCATAAACGTCCTACTGCTGGGCCAAAACCTACATAATAAAAGAGAAATTGACCTATTATACCGCGCTGGTCAGACATCAATTTTATTTCGAATTTCCCTTCTCTTGCATAGACATTACACGCATATTATATCCCTTAGTCGTCTTTTACGATACCAACGAGCAAAATAGGGTTTTTTTTTGGGGTGGGTTGCGCTCGGCGCGCTCCTCGCACCACTCCGTTCGGGGCGACAGAGGGGCGTAAGCACGCACACCCGCAACCCACCCACAATGCACGTCGCCTTCGTCTCTTGGGCCGACCACCGGAGCAGGGTTACTTGTCATCAGTGGTCGGCCCGACGGAATAGGGAGTGGTGAAATATATTCTTACGCCGTCACCACAAACAAAGGCTTTATCTGCTTACGTTAAGGTTTTCTCTTACAGGACCGACTAGAAAAAAAGAAGTAGTGATTTAGTGTATTTTAAGTTCGTCACCATATAAAGATATATCCATCAAATTCAAAATTATTTAGATAGAAAATATAGAAAAAGCACAGGCAATCAATATTTCATGTCAATGCCGACATTCATTACTCATGTTGGTACGTTTAGATTTGATCTAATTCTTTTTCGACAGATTAGATGTTTAATCAAATTATATCAATTTTATTTATGACAACGGTTACTCAAAGAGAGAAATAATTATTTATAATTGCGGATTCAAAATTAGATCGTAGTCATATCCATCCCCCAGCTTATTGACTTTCAATTTTGGATTGGCGTGCTCAAGGAGGTTGGCAGGTGGGATGGCAACCATGGTTGGTATTATAAGTTTCCAAGTAATAAAGATTGCCCATTTCTTGGTGATTCCTGGGCCGGTTTTGACGACCCTGATGGCAAAGTAAGAAGTGGTAGCCAACGAAAAAAAAAAATATACAGAAATAAAACCTATGTTACTCGCTGATAACGTAGCTTTCTATTGCAAAAAGAATTTTTGAAATCAGGTTAGTAATTTAGGCTTCAAAGTGTAACAAACAAACAACTAGTTACTTTCACATTTATAATATTACTAGCAATGCGCCCTCGCTTCCCTTCGGTTTCAGTCGCCTTATCCGCGTTGTTCCCGTTCCCGTGGGAATAAGGAATAAAATCTAGCCTATATTACTGCCTGATATTATGAGCTATAATATCAGGGAGTAATATAGTAAATGTAGTATTATCCATTGGTGAAAGAATTTTTGAAATCGGTTCGGTGGTTTAAGCCTGAAAGCGTAACAAACAAACAAACTTACATTCATATTTATAATATTAGTAAGGATTTACGATTGAGACTGAATTATTGACGTAAGTTGGTTGTCGTTATATTTAATACAAGCAGTTCCTGCAGCCTCATCATCATCATCATCATTATTTCAGCCTATTGCCGTCCACTGCTGGACGTAGGCCTCCCTCATGTTGCGCCACAATGTGCGGTCCTGTGCCGCCTGCATCCTACGACGCCCAGCAACTTTCACTAGGTCGTCGGTCCACCTAGTGGGGGGGCTTCCTACACTGCGTCGTCCGATGCGTGGTCGCCACTCGAGAACCTTTCTTCCCCAGCGGTTGTCGGTTCGTCGAACGATGTGGCCTGCCCATTGCCACTTCAGCGTGCTAATTCTTCGTGCTATGTCGGTTACACCCACGGCGGACGGAGCTCCCGCGTTTCCGCGGTGGGCTGTGGGTCGATTGGATCGGGACCTGTTGGCCGAGGCAGCCATCGTTCAGTCATGGCTGTCCTCACCGCCCCAGGCGGACGGGGTGGATGCCGAGGCTGGCCGCATCCGCTGTGCGTTAACGCAGATCTGCGATGCGGCCATGCCCCGTGTGCGGCGCCTGCCCCCGAAGAGTGCGGTCCCCTGGTGGTCCCGAGAATTGGCGGACCTTCGGGCCGCGTGCATACGTGCCCGGAGGGCCTACACCCGCAGCCGAGCGCGTCACCGCGACGCTGAGCGGGAGGGCCAGCTGTACGAGGCTTACCGCAGTGCGCGGTCTGCCTTCAGGCTGGCCGTCCGTACCGCCAAGGACGTTAGTCGGCGGGAGATGCTGGACAGTCTCGAGCGTGACCCCTGGGGTCGCCCCTACCTCGCGGCGCTGAACAAGCTCCGCGGGCGGGGCCCCCCCCCTCACCGAGACTCTCCAGCCCAGCCTCCTCACCAGAGTTGTCGAGGACCTCTTTCCACGGCGGGCGGAGCACACGCCACCGGTCATGGCTTCGCTGGACAGCGACCGGGAGGCCGACGATGAAAGTGCTCCGCCCATCACGGAGCCGGAAATGGGGGCGGCGGTGGCGCGTATGCGAGTCAAATCCACCGCCCCCGGGCCCGACGGTATTCCGAACCGTGTGCTGGCCCTGGTCCTCGAACACCTGGGACCACGCCTCAGGGGACTGTTCGACGCTTGTTTGTCGTCCGGACAGTTCCCTGGGTGCTGGAAAGAGGGGAAGCTGGTTCTCCTGCCGAAGCCGGGATGGTCTCCCGAGTCGGCCTCGGCCTACAGGCCCATCGTGCTGCTCGATGATGCGGGCAAGCTGCTGGAGAGGGTGTTGGCTGCCCGCATCGAGCGGCACCTCGTCGGGGACGGGCCCGATTTGTCGGACGCCCAGTTTGGTTTTCGGAGAGGGCGTTCGACGATCGCGGCCCTGCTGCGCCTGAAGGCCGTGGTAGCGGAGGCCGTCACCGGCGGAGGAGTCCTGTTGGCGGTGTCCCTGGACATCGCCAACGCCTTCAACAGTCTGCCATTCAGCTGCATCAGGGAGGGGCTGAGGTATCACGGGGTGCCCGTGTACCTCAGGCGGCTGGTGGCAGACTACTTGGAGGGGCGCAGCGTCCTCTACGTTGACCGAGTAGGGGACGTTGTGCGAACGCCCATGACGTGCGGTGTCCCACAGGGGTCGGTTCTGGGTCCGACCCTGTGGAACATCGGCTACGACTGGGCGTTGAGAGGAAGCCTCCCACCCGGGCTGGGTGTAATTTGCTACGCCGACGATACACTCGTCACAGCCCGGGGTGGGACGCTAGAGGAGGCGGCACGCCTGGCAACTCTCGGCACCGAGGAGATTGTTAGGCGGATCGAAGCGCTGGGATTGAGGGTAGCCCTGGAAAAGACGGAGGCCCTTCTGTTCCATGGCCTCCGTACCGCCGGGCCTCCCGCCGGCGCTTCGATCACCGTGAAGTCGGTCACCATCAGCATCCAGGCCCACATGAAGTACTTGGGCCTGGTGCTCGACGGGCATTTTTGGTTCCGGGAGCATCTCCATCGACTTGTTCCCCGGCTTGTCGGCGCGGCGTCCGCCCTTTCGCGGCTGATGCCGAATGTGGGCGGACCCAGTGCTACGTGCCGACAGCTGTACGTGGGGGTGATCCGGTCGATGGCCCTGTACGGCGCACCGGTGTGGGCGGGGTCCCTGACCGTCCGTCTTAGGGCCCTCCTGTGGCGACCACAGAGGGTCATGGCGATCAGGGCCGTACGCGGTTACCGCACGGTGGCGACGGAGGCAGCGTGCCTCCTGGCCGGAACTCCCCCGTGGGACCTGGAGGCGGAGATGCTCGCCGACATTTATCGGCGGGTGTCGGAGAAGCGCGCCCGCGGCGGCATGGTCTCCATCACAGAGATCACCGCCTGGCGGGTCGACGCCCGCCGAGAAGTCATTGCCCGTTGGGCAGTCCGGCTGGAGAGTCCTCGGTATGGTGTTAGGACCGTCGAGGCCCTCCGGCCGGTGCTGATGGAGTGGTTGGAGCGGACGCACGGGGTGCTTTCCTTCCGACTGGTGCAGGTGCTGACGGGGCACGGTTGCTTCGGGAAGTACCTGCACAAGATTGTCAGGAGGGAGAGCACACCGTCCTGCCACCACTGCAGTTGCGACGAGGACACGGCGCAGCACACGCTCGAGGAGTGTGCTGCATGGGAGGAGGATCGCCGTGAACTCGTCGCAATTATCGGTGCCGACCTGGCGCTGCCGACCATCGCCAGGGAGATGCTCGTCAGCGTCAGGAACTGGGACGCGGTCGCCGCCTTCTGTGAGGCCGTTATCTCACGGAAGGAGGCGGCGGATCGTGTGCGAGTAGAGCTTCTATTCGGCGACACGTTCCGCCGCCGGCGACTCGGGCGGCGCAGGCGCGAGTATCTGCGCCTAATGCCGCCCTAGCCGGGGCCGCGGGTGATCGGACCGGGGAATTGTCCATCACCCGCGGAGAGGCTAACCGCGCGACGGCGACCGACGTCCCAGGTCGAGAGGTGAGGTTACCCGAAAGGGTATTCCGTCAGGCCGACCACTGACGACAAGTGACATCTGCTCCGGTGGTCGGCCCAACAACGAGGTGACGTGGGTACGGGTGGGTTATGGGCCCACGCGCCGTCCTTTCATCGCCCCGGACGGACAGGACCGCGCGTGCGCTTACCATAGCCCACCCAAAAAAAAAAAAAAAAAAAAAAAAAAATGTCGGTTACACCCGTTCTTCTGCGGATTTCCGTATTCCGGATTCTATCTCGCAGAGAAATCCCGAGCATAGCCCGTTCCATGCACGCTGAGCGACTTTGAGTCTTGATATGAGGCCTACATTTAGGGACCACGTTTCCGTGCCGTAAGTCATCACTGGTAACACACACTGGTCGTAGACCTGTGTTTTCAGACACTGAGGTATGTTGGACGAGAAGATCCTCTTAAGTTTCCCGTTTCCTGCAGCCTCACTAAAGTAAATTACTTATTAATGAATTCATTTTTTTTCCTTGTTTAGCACCTAAGATTTAATTCTTCCTAATTTTCACAGTTCATATACGTCCCCACAGCTGGGCTCGAGCCTCATTCATAATTGGAGGGAAATTGGCCAACCTCGCGGACCGCTGGTTGGCATAGAGTTTTATTTCACATTTTTCTTCTCTTAGATTTAAAATAATATCCATACATAATATTTCAATACCTTATTGTCACGGAGGGAGAATATAATTCATCAACCTCTTCATCTTGCCCGTGGGTATCGTAAAAGTCGACTACGGGATATAATTAGCAAAACAAATCTACGCAAAAGAAGGAAAACTCAAAATGAAACCGTATGCCATGTGTCTACCTAGTGTGGTATAGTAGATCAATTTGCTCACTATTGAGGAGAAGGCTCGAGCCCTATAGTGGGACATATATCGATTCTTATCCATACAACGTCAACCATTTTCTATAATTTTCAACCCCACCATCCCAATGGTGTTTTATTCAAGCGTAGTATTTATAATAATATAAACAAACGTTCTCTTTGGTTTTTAGTATAGATTAGGTGCTCCAAAGTTTACCGGATTACCTAGACCCTATTAAAATAATAAGATTCAAGTAGTATAAATAGAGTACTCTGGCACTAAGTGTTGCTGTTCAATAGACGAACAAGACAAATATTTTTACAATATCCAGAATATTATTCTAAGTCTGGATCTAATTTCTCTCCGTTGATTTAAGAAACAAAGAAAATTAATAAATATATAACAAAGTGTTCTTAGGAATTGTAGATGGGAGACTAAAATAGGTCCTTTGTTACCTGAAATTAAAGGATCAAATGGGGAATTGTATTTGTGTTATTTATGTTTCTGCTTAATCATAAATGAAACGCTACATGTACAAAATGAAATGTAAGAGTTTATCTAAATTACTAAGATTTAGCATTTACCAGGTTATCCTTACTTAATATTATAAATGTGAAAGTAAGTTTGTTTGTTACGCTTTCACGCTTAAACCACCGAACCGTTTTCAAAAATTCTTTCACCAATGGAAAGCTATATTAGGGAGTAACATAGGCTATATTTTATCCCGGTATTCCCACGAGGACCGGAACCCACGTAGGGTAAGGCGACTGAAACCGAAGCGAAGCGAGGTCGGGTTGCTAGTTTATATATAATAATAATAGTAAGTTATACAATAATAAGTTTTTCGTGTGGTGACGGAGTAAGAATACAATTCACCACTCTCTATCTCGGCTATGGATGTCGTAAAAGACGACTAAGGGATTTATTATGCACATAAGATCTTTGCAAGAGAAGGAAAACTGGAAATGAAACGCTATACCAACATGTGTGACCAGCATGGTATAGTAGGTCAAATTCCCTCCCATTGTGGAGGAGGCCCGAGCCCAATAGTGGGTAGTATATGGGCTGCGATGATGATAATGATGATGAATGAGTAAATAAAACTATTTTATGGATTTTATCGCGTTTGTATTTGATTACCCGAAGTTCCGTACACTGTATACTATATTTTTATAGCGTTCATGATCACGGAGGGAATAAGATGTCTCACATCCAACAAGTCATGGTTATTATAGATTTATATCTACCCACTATAGAAATCAGTAATTAAAATTTGACCTAAATTTTGGTATAAATTTATTGCCAGTACAAGAAGAAAATGATTGATGAAAATTATATTGTGATGCATTTATCTCCAGTTTCATATTGATACTTTTCCGTATTTCTTCTATTTCATTGTGGTGTGTGGTATACGGATTAACCGTGAAAAAGGGCTGGGTCTCTCTTCCTTACCTCCATTTTAAAATAATACCTTAGCATGTTATATACTAAATCTCATATATTAAATCAGTACATAACAATCAGTACCTAATGTAGATAATAGGGTAGTCATCGTTTCATACAATTCTAATTGAGAAGCTTAGGTTGGGTTCACACGGCTTTGTCCTGCACGTTTTCTTTGTATTCGTTATTTTAATGTACAATCACCCGGGTATTTATACGGTACATTTTCATTCGTGTAAAAACGAATTGTGTATGTAGTATTAGATTGGAACAATGTGTAAACATTCGCCGATAAATGGCGCGCGTACAGATGACAAATACGACTGACAATTTGACTGCCATATACCAGTCCACGCTCGTCCAATTGGCAGGGCGATCGGAACGGAGTGCAAATAGTGGGTTTGAATCCCACGTATGGCATTCATTTTTCACTCACAAACAAATTTTACTAAGAGTTTATTGCAAATTCTTTCCGAGTAGTGACGAGATAAGTAACAATTTGTCATTAACTTTTCTTTCTCGGAAATTGTGTAAAAGACTGAGCGACTTAATAAAAATTAATGACGCATGAACGTTAGATCATTACAATGATTGTTTAGTTAATTCAATGGCACAAAATACAACTGTCAGTTCTGTTATCCTAAGCTCGAACCTTGGTTCAAGTAAAAAAATATTAACGAGGTTTCTAACAAGAAGTATCCGATAGTACTCGCAAAATCTGGAGCTGTCCTTAAAATATGGTACTAGTTTTCCTCAAGTTATTTGCATGTTAGTGCAGGAGAACAAGGCCTCCTTTTTCCGTAGAAAACTCCTCCTTAAAATCATTTAAGACATGTAAGTAGATGCAAGAGAAAGAAAGCTCGAAGTAAAATACAATTTCAATCTGTCTAGTCAGCGTATTAACAGTGTGTGCTAATTTCTCTCATTTGGGGACCTATGCCTCGCAATGTGACATAGAGGGTGAAAAAGTTTTCTTCATACTACTATTTATTTATCACAGCCTATTAATATCCCACTGCTGGGGTCGAGTCACCTCCACAATAGGAGATAAATTCGCCTAATGTAACACGCTAGTCGGACGAAGCAATACAAAGTTTTATTTCAAGTTTTCCTTGTCTTGCATAGATGTTGTATGCACATTTAATCCCTTAGTAGTCTTTTACGACACCCACGAGTATGATGGAGGTGGTAAATTGTGTTCTTACTCCATCACCACACGCCAATCCCTTATATTACATGAAAGGAAAATTTATATGACTGCATATAGTTTTGGTACACCTCTGCTTAACACTTGAGGGATACAAGCTTAAATGTGGGTGATTACACAATAATTAAATCATTGAAAAAGAAAGAAAATAAATGTACTACATCAATATATATTTATTAGAAGGTAAGATTCATTATCATTGACCAGCATAAAGAACAGGAAAATTATACCAAAAGATTTGACATAGGTCCGTAATTGGCTGAGAAATTGTGGTAATCCACAAATGAGCTTGATTAATGAACTTAGCCGTTGAGATAAATGAATCCGAAACTAACCGAATGGACACGGGCAGACCTGATTTGTTAGTACGGCTTATACATCCGTGGGGGATTATGTCCTTACATATTCTGCCGATGATGCACAACTTTGATGAGCTTAGAAAAATGTTATGTAATTCGTTAGCTACTTAACATTTTATGATGTTTACGTAGACGTTCGACGTAATACTTTCTGATGTTTTCGCTCGTAGATGACATGTGTTATTTTTTAAATGAAAACTTCTTTGGGAGCGTTGGGCATTTAAAGTTAACTAAGAAATCAGAAATCTTGAGGGTGTTGAGGTCAAAAAGGTGTAGTAGTAGAGGTAGCGAGCTCACGTTTTCAATACCATATTTGTTTCCACGCAGGACAGCTTATTATGCTTATTATATTTATGAAAAAATGTCATCTAATTTTGACTCTAATTGTTGTTCTGAGTCTGGATGTTATTTGTGTCCGTTAATTATATGTATCTAAAGCAGGGGGCAATACAAGAATTATTTTCTTAATTCAGACCTTTAAAATCCTTAAAAGAAAATTATTATTTCCTTATGATATTATTAATGACGGAAAAGTTTGTGTTTGGCGCATGTGTATAGTGACTGAAACTTTTCAATCATTTTCGGTTTTGAAGTGACAAGGAAAAATGTGATAAAATGAGACGTGTTTCCGCTTATTTATGTTACGAGAAACTTTCTTTTGGTATGTTTTAACTTTGACAAGTTTTTAATGGAATACAACGTACCTAAGAGGATCCGGATATAATTGGGATAATATTTTATTACACGTAATTTCAAGACATTGAATTGAAAATTTGTTATGTAATGTATAGAAGATAAGAATGCATAGAAACAGAAATACATTAATGGAAACAATTCCTAACTTGATTTAGGAGTTATCTATACCAATAAATAAAATTGGAGTGTCTGTTTGTAATGTCAAATTAATAGGCCTTTTTCATGCTCACACGGTTATTTGCACTATACATATGCCTAAAAATCACTTTATATTTTTTTGTCTGTCTGTCTGTCTGTTGGTTCCGCGTAATCTTCAAAACGGCTGGACCGATTTAAAAATTCTTTCACCAATGGAAAGCTATAATGTCAGGGAGTAAACTAGGCTATATTTTATCCTGGTATTCCCACGAGAACGGGAACTACGGGGATAAACCGAAACGAAGCGAGGGCAGGTTGCTAGTTTTATATAAAAACCTTGATTGACTTCTCTATTTACAAATTATCATCATCATCATGTAAGCTCATATACGTGCCACTGCTGGGCCGAGCCTCCTACACAATAGGAGGAAAGTTGATCCACTGTATCATGCTGGTCAGACATGTTGCTATAGGGTTTTATTTCGAATTTTTCCCTTCTTGCACAGATCTTATATGCATATTATAACCCTTAGCGTCTTTTATAAGATCCACGGGCAAAATAGGGGGTAGTAAATTGTATCCTTACTCTGCCACCACACGGAAAAACTTAAGTAAAAAAATAATTACCCAAGTCGTTTAATATTGTTTACCATTTAATAAAAAATCTACTGCTGATTTTATTATACAATTTTTGATAATTTAGAGTTCTTTTCTCGGTATAATAAATACCGATAATATAATAATAGTGCCATTTATTATTAATTTTAAAAATAATAATTGGTGCCTACTGCTAATATACTACGTTACAAATATAACTTGATAATGAAATACAACATCAAGAGAAAATTTATAGTTACAAATAATAACGTATTATTTATGAATATTCCCCGGTATAAACAGATAAACAGAACAAAAAAAGGTTAAATGGGTTTTTTAGGCATAGATATCATGCAAATAACCTACTGTTTTGACGATAAGAATAGATACTTCAATTTTATTTAGTTGTATAGATTACTATAAAATACAAAACAAAAGAGTGATAAAGTTCAAAAAGTTTTTTTATGTCCATTTTATTGACCTTGATTGTGATAAATAAATGTCTCAGTATTCCTTGAGGCCTTTACCTTATTAGGTAATATCAATCCATCAGATCGTAAAAGTTTACTGCTGGGCAATGGCATAGACTTCGCCACGAGAATATCATGTAAAACGGTGCTGTGCTACTTACATCTAATGCTTCCTTGCGACTTTCAAAATGCTGTCTGTTCAGGTGAACTCAGGTGAACAGATGAAAGACTCTCTAATAGGTATTAGAGAGTCTTCATACGCGGCGTCCTCCGATTCATGGTTGCTGTTCGAGAAACTTTCTTTTCCAACGGCTATCGGTTCAACAAGCGATGTGGTCTGTCCATTGCCATTTCAATGTACTAACTTTTCGAGCTATGTTGATTATACCCGTTCTTCTATGGATAGCCGTAATTCGGATTTTGACACGTAGAGTAATACCTAGTATAGTCCTCTCCATAGCACATTGAGCAACTTTGAACCTTTTCATGAACGTTTAGAGTTCACTATTTAGTACCATACGTGATGATGACCTATGGCACTAAATAGTGAACTCTAAATCTCCAATAAGATGTCATTACCTAATGTATGGTTAACTAGTTTCAGTGTCGGTGACTTCGCGATTACTTCAATGCTGTACTGCGTTTTTGCGATGAGTTGTATCCGATCGTGATATCTAACTGATTGTTTTTAGAAATAAAATAATCTTCTGTTATATTCAGCATATGAAATACGACTTATTAAGTATTCGAATAAAATACTGACCTAACATTGAAAAAGAAAATCAGCTGATATCCATGTTGGTAATGGAATAAGAATACAATTCATAGATCCTCTCTCTTGCACGTGGTTGTCATAAGACGATTAAAGGATATACGCAGGTAATATCGATGCGAGAGAAGGAAAACTCGATATAAAATCCTATTCCAACATGTCTGACCAGCGTGGAATAGTAGGTCAATTCCAGAGGTGGGCATTAACTTGTTAATCCGTTAATTAACGAAGTTAACATTTTGATTAACGGATTAACTTTTAAGTTAATTTCAAAAAAAGTTAACGCTCTTGTTAACTGCCGTTAAATTGAATTTCCGTTAACTTTAGTCTGTTACATTAGTCGTTTGTTGACATGTTGTTATTTTGTTTGTTTGAATTACGCGCCACGCCACGTTCGTAATTTCCAAGACACCTGCGCCGCCCAAGTCACCGGCGGAGGGTCATGTCGTAGAGGAGTTCCTCCCGCACACGATCCGCCCTCTCTTTACATGACATAACTGCCACATGGAACGCGGTAACCACATCCTAGTTCTTGACGTCATCGAGCTCTGCCCTAGCGATAGTTGGCAGCTTCAGGTCGGCACCTTCAGGTCGGCACCGTTGATTGCGACAAGTTCAAGGCGCTGCCCTGTCCATGTAATACTTACCTCAAGCGTGTACTGTGTCTTGTCCTCGTCGCAATCGTAATCGTGGCAGGACTGTGTGCTCTCCTTTTTCACGACCGTGATCCAAATGGTCTCTCTGGCTCTCCAGCCGGACTGCCCAATGGACAATGAAGTCACGGTGAACGTCGTCCCGCCAAACGGCCATCTAGCTAAACGAGAGTAAGCCGCTCCCCAGCGAGCCCCGCGAAAAGGAAATTGATCCCGAGCCTTCTTCAATTGCTGTGGATTTTTCTATTGTAGATTATGATAGCAGCAGAAGTGATATGTTCTCACCTCCACCTGGTTATTACGTCAAAAAGTGTTGTAAAGTATTGGTGAATCTTTTGGTATCGCGGCTACCGGTAGTGACGTATCCCAAGCTAATTTGGACAGATGCATGTCAACATAATTCCACTACACGCTGTAAATGTGAATTCATCTATTTCTCACAGCCTAAAAGCAGTCGTCGTCATCGTCTCAGCTGGTACATGTCCCACTGCTGGGCTCCTGACTCCTTCCCAATAGGAGGGAAATTGACCTACTATACCATGCTGCTCAGACATGTTCGTATAGGGTTTTATTTCAAGCTTTCCTTCTCTTGCACAGATGTGACATGCATATTATATCCCTTAGTCGTCTTTTACGACATCCACGTGCAAGATAGGGAGTAGTCAATTGTATTCTTACTCTTCCGTCCACACGGGCACGAGAGTAGTATAAGTTTTAAATGGTTTACTTTAACGGTTAACTTTAACTTGCGTTAAATTTTCGCAAATTTAACGCTTTAACGGTTATCGAAGTTAACATTTTAATTAACGAATTAACAATTAACGAAGTTAACTTTTGGATTAACTGTGCCCACCTATGGTCAATTCCCCTTCCATTGTGGAGGAGGCCTGAGCTCAACAGCGGCGCTTATATAGGCTGAGATGAATTAATGAAATATTATATTGCAAGTAAATTCATTACTTTTTAATACGCTTTTATTAGCTTCAGACGTATCTATGTTAGTATGTTGGTATGTAAAGGAATCTTGGAACATGATTTTGATCCCCTTCAAAACGTCGGATTAACTCGAAATTTGGCATACTTATTAAGGACCGATGACAATTCAATATTTTAAACAGTTTGACCCGTTATCCTTACTAGGATAATCAGGATTAGCGATTTAAGCGAATTTTTTTAGTTTTTTTGAACTATTATATTTATTATATCACGTGTTATCTTCATATCATTTATCTTATATATGATATATCTTTACATATATCTACGTATGATTACAGATTAAAAATTACAATATATCACAATAGTTGATTGCCCACGAATGTTGTAAAGGATATCAGATGTTAGTTTATAATAGTCATTATCATTCATTATTTCGGCTCACTAAATTCCCACCGCTGACCTACTACATCACGCTGGTCAGACATGCTGCTATATGGTTTTGTTTTCAGTTTTCTTTCTCTTGCATAGATGTTATCTGCACATTATATACCTTAGTCACCTTTTACAACACCCACAGTTAATGTATTCTTACTCCGTCATCACACGGAAATGATAATAATAGTAATAAATAAGTTAGAGAAAGAAAACTAAAAATAGTATTTTATACCAACCTACGTAGTCAACGTGATAAAGCTGGTTAAAACCTAAAGAGGTTCGCCAATATATCTTATATGAGCTGAAAGAGAAGAATATACCGCACACCGAAGTAAAATATAAGTTGTTTCGCAATACTCTATATCATGACTCTACTCTCTATCATATGTTTTCCGTGTGGTGACGGAGTAAGAATACAATTCACCACCCCCTATCTTACCCGTGGGTGATCGTACGAGACGACTAAGGGATATAAAACGCATATAACATCTATGCGAGAGAAGGAAAACTTGAAATAAAACCCTATATCAACACGTCTGACCAGCGTGGTATAGTAGGTCAATTACTCTTTCATTATGGAGGAGGCCCGAGCCCAACAGTGGGACATATATGGTCTGAGATGATGATGATGATAACTCTATATCAATTCATAGCCACCATACACCATACCATATCTCATCTATACCACGTTTTTTTTTTCACACTATGGAAATGCATTTACGCACTATCTCCCGCCGGTTACAGACGGGGGAATGTGTGTGGGACTCGCTGGCCACAGAAGTGACCGAGATACCCACTAAAACCACAGCGGCCCCTTCCGCGCTTTTACGAGTTGCCGGCGATATCGTCTGATGATATTCTATCCTCGACACCCCAACGCTTGGTCGTCTGGCCACGGCCTGTCATCATTCAGGGCGGTGGGAGGAGGAGCGCATATCGGCGTCTCCTCCTCCCTGGTCGCCACCAGTGGAGCGCGTCAGCGGACGCAAGTGCCTCGCGTGCCCGCTCCGCGGCCTCCTTCCTTGTCATGACAGCCTCACAGAAGGAGGGTATCGACGACCAACAGCTGTCGCTGCCAAGCAATTTGGAGATGATGGTCGGCAACGACAGGTCCGTTGTTCCCATGTCCGTTGATAGGACGTGGCGCTGAGGCCCCCAGGCGGGGCATGCATTCAGTGTGTGGCGCACATCGTCGATATCTACTATACCACGCTGTTCAAACGGGTTGTTGGGTTTTATTCATAATAATATAATAAAAAAAATAGGCCTAAGTTCAAGTAGATCGTGGTTAAACTGTATAGATAGGTTAACTTAAGGGTAGTGCGCAATAAATGCGGGTGACGTGACCGGGGAGCGGGTGACGTGACCGGGGAGCGGGTGACGTGACCGGGGAGCGGGTGACGTGACCGGGGAGCGGGTGACGTGACCGGGGAGCGGGTGACGTGACCGGGGAGCGGGTGACGTGACCGGGGGCGGGTGACGTGACCGGGGAGCGGGTGACGTGACCGGGATTAGTCCGTCACCCGCCGAGAGGCCGACCGCGTGAGGAAAGACCGACGTCCTCCCCGAGGGGGGGACGTCGGTCGATGGGAGGGCACCCCAACAGGGGGTATTCCGTCGGGCCGACCATTGACGACAAGTTAACGCTGCTCCAGTGGTCGGCCCAACGACGAAGGCGACGTGGTTTTCGGGTGGGTCGCGGGAGTTGCGTGCTTAAGCCCCTCTGTCGCCCCGGACGGAGTGGTGCGGAGGGGCGCCGACCGCGGCCCACCCACAAAAAAAAAAAAAAAAGTGCGCAATAAATCGCTGCCACTGCATTGTAGTAATAAAATTTAACTACATTGTTAAATGCCCACAAGTTATCATATCTATGGAAGCTAATGTTAACATTAAATTAATGCAAAGCTGTTATTTTGGTAATTGCAATTTTTTAGCTTTTAAGTGTACATATCTGTTTTTGTGATGCGTGGACAAGTGTGGAGACTAACGTCTAAGATACAGGCTCGGCCTAGTTTAGACGTTAGGGCTCATCTTGGATTATTTTCAACAAATTGTACTACTAGATTAAGGTCAATGTATATTGCTTTTCTATTTCAATAAAGATATTATTATATTATATATTATTATATTATTATGATGAATTTTCCTTCTCTTGCATAGATTTTATGTGCATATTATATCCCTTAGTCGTCTTTTAGAACACCCACGGAAAAGAGAGGGCGGTAATTCATATCGTTACAGATAAAATGTTATATAGCCCTTAGCTACGACATGTCAAAGTTCCGTATATAACAAAGTTTTAACTTTGATAATAGAATGTAGCTTGAGTTAGGGATAATTGTCACTTCCATAATGTTTAACCCAATTACTGGGTGAATTAAATAATAATGTTATGTTAAGTACCTACTACGCGGAATTAATCAACTGTGCCATTTAGAGAGATGATTATATTGAAATCAGCCCCGGGAAGATACAGCTGAATTTTAGTATGAGGGTGAAAACTTGTTTGTGCGAGTTAGGAGCATAATATCAAAGCAATTTACAACTTGTTTTAAAAACATATCTTCGTTTCCCTATGTAAGTATTTTTTCAGCTGATATGTCCCACTGCTGGTCACGAGTCTCCTACTGGGTGTTAAATGGATTTAGTAACTATAGGACATTGGACAAATGGATAATAGGAGAAAATATTGATGGGGACGCGAACGTCATGTGGCGCTCTTAAATTACATATACCTATTTAATAATAAGTTGAATTTATGATGAATGTAGGATGGCCTTTTTTTGGGTTGGGCTGCGGTCGGCGCTCTCCTCGTACCACTCCGTCCGGAGCGACAGTGGGCCGTAAGCTCGCACACCGCAACCCACCCGAACACCACGTCGCCTTCGTCGTCGGGCCGACCACCGGAGCAGGGTTACAGTGTATAGCTGAAGTGGCGATAATCTCAGAAATAATCTGTGATGCACGGATGCCCCTTAAAGTTAAGAGGAAAATATACAAGAGTATCATCAGACCTTTAGTTATGTATGGATCTGAATGTTGGGCATTGGAAAGGACAGATGAGAGAAGACTGAGAAGAAGTTACTGAGATGCGTATGCTAAGATGGATGTGTGGAATTACAAGGTTGGATTAAATAAGAATTGAATATATTACGGAAAGTCTGAAATTGGCACCAGTGATAGAGAAGATTAGGAGCGCGAGATTATCTTGGTATGGACATGTGATGAGGGGATATAAAAGGCATATAACAAAGCGAGTTATCAATATGTCTATGTATGGACGGAAGAATCGTGGAGGGCCTGTAAAGATATGGATGGATTGTGTGAATAAGGATATGCGTATGAAAGCAGTGAATACGGATATGATGGCTAACAGGAGCCTATGGAAGGCAAGAATAAATTGTGCCAAGTGTGCCAGTTGTCCAGTTGTGTGTAGCGTGGGATGAGGGAGGCAAATAATGATTATTTAAAAAAAAAATAGTATTTTATGTAATCCTATTGTAGCAAACCCGCCCTCGCTTCGCTTCGGTTTCAGTCGCATAGTTCCCGTTCCCGTAGAAATACCAGGCTAAAATATAGCCTAAGTTACTCCTTATATAGACCTGGTAGTAAAATATTGTTAAATACGATACAGCAGACACACAAAAATTTTTAAACTATATTTTGGGTGCCCGTTGGGCAGTCCGGCTGGAGAGGCCTCGGTTCGGGCTGCGAATCGTGGAGGCCTTCCGGCCGGTGCTGATGCAGTGGTTGGAAAGGCGGCACGGGGTGCTCTCCTTCCGACTAGTGCAGGTGTTGACGGGGCATGGGAGCTTCGCCAAATACCTGCACAAGGTCGTAAGGAGGGAGAGTACACCGTCCTGCCACCACTGCGATTGCGACGAGGACACGGCGCAGCATACGCTCGAGGCCTGCGCCGCTTGGGCCACGCAGCGCCGTGAACTCGTCGCAATCATCGGTGCCGACCTGACGCTGCCGGCCATCGCTAGGGCGATGGTAGACAGCGTCGGGAATTGGGACGCGGTCGCAGCCTTCTGCGAGACAGTGATCTCGCAGAAGGAGGCGGCGGATCGTCTGCGCCAGGAGCGCAGCCTCGATAAGGAGATCCGCCGCCGGCGAATGGGGCGGCGCAGGCGCAACTACCTGCGCCTCATGCCGCCCTAGCTGAGGCCGCGGGTGACGTGACCGGGGATTAGTCCATCACCCGCCGAGAGGCCCACCGCGTGAGGAAAGACCGACGTCCTCCCCGAGGGGGGGACGTCGGTCGATGGGAGGGTACCCCACGTAGGGGGTATTCCGTCGGGCCGACCACTGACGACAAGTAAACCTGCTCCGGTGGTCGGCCCAACGACGAAGGCGAGGTGGTTTTCGGGTGGGTTGCGGGAATTGCGTGCTTAAGCCCCTCTGTCGCCCCGGACGGAGTGGTGCGGAGGCGCGCCGACCGCAGCCCACCCACAAAAAAAAAAAAAAAACTTAATTTTGGGTAAAAAAAAACAAAAAAGAAAACTAAAAAGACCAGTATTTTGACATTACAAACAGTGGCTGTTTGTAATGTCAATTCAATTTTATGTATTTGTATAGATAAATCAAGATAAAATACTAAAAGGTAGTTATTATAAAATTACAGTGTTTCATGAAGCTTTTAATATTCTGTAAAAATTCTCATAGCAATCCTTATTTGGATAGTCAGTGTTTAAGGAAAACTAACGACTACCTTACGGACAAACACTGATTTAAACAAGCTATTTGATGTGATGAAACTAAAATAATCATCATCATCGCAGCCCACATACGTCCCACTGTTGGGTTCGGGCCTCCTCCACAAAGGGAGTGAATTTGACCTACTATACCATGCTGGTCAGACATATTGGTATAAGGTTTCTCTCTTAAAATATGGTACTAGTTTTCCTCAAGTTATTTGCATGTTAGTGCAGGAGAACAAGGCCTCCTTTTTCCGTAGAAAACTCCTCCTTAAAATCATTTAAGACATGTAAGTAGATGCAAGAGAAAGAAAGCTCGAAGTAAAATACAATTTCAATCTGTCTAGTCAGCGTATTAACAGTGTGTGCTAATTTCTCTCATTTGGGGACCTATGCCTCGCAATGTGACATAGAGGGTGAAAAAGTTTTCTTCATACTACTATTTATTTATCACAGCCTATTAATATCCCACTGCTGGGGTCGAGTCACCTCCACAATAGGAGATAAATTCGCCTAATGTAACACGCTAGTCGGACGAAGCAATACAAAGTTTTATTTCAAGTTTTCCTTGTCTTGCATAGATGTTGTATGCACATTTAATCCCTTAGTAGTCTTTTACGACACCCACGAGTATGATGGAGGTGGTAAATTGTGTTCTTACTCCATCACCACACGCCAATCCCTTATATTACATGAAAGGAAAATTTATATGACTGCATATAGTTTTGGTACACCTCTGCTTAACACTTGAGGGATACAAGCTTAAATGTGGGTGATTACACAATAATTAAATCATTGAAAAAGAAAGAAAATAAATGTACTACATCAATATATATTTATTAGAAGGTAAGATTCATTATCATTGACCAGCATAAAGAACAGGAAAATTATACCAAAAGATTTGACATAGGTCCGTAATTGGCTGAGAAATTGTGGTAATCCACAAATGAGCTTGATTAATGAACTTAGCCGTTGAGATAAATGAATCCGAAACTAACCGAATGGACACGGGCAGACCTGATTTGTTAGTACGGCTTATACATCCGTGGGGGATTATGTCCTTACATATTCTGCCGATGATGCACAACTTTGATGAGCTTAGAAAAATGTTATGTAATTCGTTAGCTACTTAACATTTTATGATGTTTACGTAGACGTTCGACGTAATACTTTCTGATGTTTTCGCTCGTAGATGACATGTGTTATTTTTTAAATGAAAACTTCTTTGGGAGCGTTGGGCATTTAAAGTTAACTAAGAAATCAGAAATCTTGAGGGTGTTGAGGTCAAAAAGGTGTAGTAGTAGAGGTAGCGAGCTCACGTTTTCAATACCATATTTGTTTCCACGCAGGACAGCTTATTATGCTTATTATATTTATGAAAAAATGTCATCTAATTTTGACTCTAATTGTTGTTCTGAGTCTGGATGTTATTTGTGTCCGTTAATTATATGTATCTAAAGCAGGGGGCAATACAAGAATTATTTTCTTAATTCAGACCTTTAAAATCCTTAAAAGAAAATTATTATTTCCTTATGATATTATTAATGACGGAAAAGTTTGTGTTTGGCGCATGTGTATAGTGACTGAAACTTTTCAATCATTTTCGGTTTTGAAGTGACAAGGAAAAATGTGATAAAATGAGACGTGTTTCCGCTTATTTATGTTACGAGAAACTTTCTTTTGGTATGTTTTAACTTTGACAAGTTTTTAATGGAATACAACGTACCTAAGAGGATCCGGATATAATTGGGATAATATTTTATTACACGTAATTTCAAGACATTGAATTGAAAATTTGTTATGTAATGTATAGAAGATAAGAATGCATAGAAACAGAAATACATTAATGGAAACAATTCCTAACTTGATTTAGGAGTTATCTATACCAATAAATAAAATTGGAGTGTCTGTTTGTAATGTCAAATTAATAGGCCTTTTTCATGCTCACACGGTTATTTGCACTATACATATGCCTAAAAATCACTTTATATTTTTTTGTCTGTCTGTCTGTCTGTTGGTTCCGCGTAATCTTCAAAACGGCTGGACCGATTTAAAAATTCTTTCACCAATGGAAAGCTATAATGTCAGGGAGTAAACTAGGCTATATTTTATCCTGGTATTCCCACGAGAACGGGAACTACGGGGATAAACCGAAACGAAGCGAGGGCAGGTTGCTAGTTTTATATAAAAACCTTGATTGACTTCTCTATTTACAAATTATCATCATCATCATGTAAGCTCATATACGTGCCACTGCTGGGCCGAGCCTCCTACACAATAGGAGGAAAGTTGATCCACTGTATCATGCTGGTCAGACATGTTGCTATAGGGTTTTATTTCGAATTTTTCCCTTCTTGCACAGATCTTATATGCATATTATAACCCTTAGCGTCTTTTATAAGATCCACGGGCAAAATAGGGGGTAGTAAATTGTATCCTTACTCTGCCACCACACGGAAAAACTTAAGTAAAAAAATAATTACCCAAGTCGTTTAATATTGTTTACCATTTAATAAAAAATCTACTGCTGATTTTATTATACAATTTTTGATAATTTAGAGTTCTTTTCTCGGTATAATAAATACCGATAATATAATAATAGTGCCATTTATTATTAATTTTAAAAATAATAATTGGTGCCTACTGCTAATATACTACGTTACAAATATAACTTGATAATGAAATACAACATCAAGAGAAAATTTATAGTTACAAATAATAACGTATTATTTATGAATATTCCCCGGTATAAACAGATAAACAGAACAAAAAAAGGTTAAATGGGTTTTTTAGGCATAGATATCATGCAAATAACCTACTGTTTTGACGATAAGAATAGATACTTCAATTTTATTTAGTTGTATAGATTACTATAAAATACAAAACAAAAGAGTGATAAAGTTCAAAAAGTTTTTTTATGTCCATTTTATTGACCTTGATTGTGATAAATAAATGTCTCAGTATTCCTTGAGGCCTTTACCTTATTAGGTAATATCAATCCATCAGATCGTAAAAGTTTACTGCTGGGCAATGGCATAGACTTCGCCACGAGAATATCATGTAAAACGGTGCTGTGCTACTTACATCTAATGCTTCCTTGCGACTTTCAAAATGCTGTCTGTTCAGGTGAACTCAGGTGAACAGATGAAAGACTCTCTAATAGGTATTAGAGAGTCTTCATACGCGGCGTCCTCCGATTCATGGTTGCTGTTCGAGAAACTTTCTTTTCCAACGGCTATCGGTTCAACAAGCGATGTGGTCTGTCCATTGCCATTTCAATGTACTAACTTTTCGAGCTATGTTGATTATACCCGTTCTTCTATGGATAGCCGTAATTCGGATTTTGACACGTAGAGTAATACCTAGTATAGTCCTCTCCATAGCACATTGAGCAACTTTGAACCTTTTCATGAACGTTTAGAGTTCACTATTTAGTACCATACGTGATGATGACCTATGGCACTAAATAGTGAACTCTAAATCTCCAATAAGATGTCATTACCTAATGTATGGTTAACTAGTTTCAGTGTCGGTGACTTCGCGATTACTTCAATGCTGTACTGCGTTTTTGCGATGAGTTGTATCCGATCGTGATATCTAACTGATTGTTTTTAGAAATAAAATAATCTTCTGTTATATTCAGCATATGAAATACGACTTATTAAGTATTCGAATAAAATACTGACCTAACATTGAAAAAGAAAATCAGCTGATATCCATGTTGGTAATGGAATAAGAATACAATTCATAGATCCTCTCTCTTGCACGTGGTTGTCATAAGACGATTAAAGGATATACGCAGGTAATATCGATGCGAGAGAAGGAAAACTCGATATAAAATCCTATTCCAACATGTCTGACCAGCGTGGAATAGTAGGTCAATTCCAGAGGTGGGCATTAACTTGTTAATCCGTTAATTAACGAAGTTAACATTTTGATTAACGGATTAACTTTTAAGTTAATTTCAAAAAAAGTTAACGCTCTTGTTAACTGCCGTTAAATTGAATTTCCGTTAACTTTAGTCTGTTACATTAGTCGTTTGTTGACATGTTGTTATTTTGTTTGTTTGAATTACGCGCCACGCCACGTTCGTAATTTCCAAGACACCTGCGCCGCCCAAGTCACCGGCGGAGGGTCATGTCGTAGAGGAGTTCCTCCCGCACACGATCCGCCCTCTCTTTACATGACATAACTGCCACATGGAACGCGGTAACCACATCCTAGTTCTTGACGTCATCGAGCTCTGCCCTAGCGATAGTTGGCAGCTTCAGGTCGGCACCTTCAGGTCGGCACCGTTGATTGCGACAAGTTCAAGGCGCTGCCCTGTCCATGTAATACTTACCTCAAGCGTGTACTGTGTCTTGTCCTCGTCGCAATCGTAATCGTGGCAGGACTGTGTGCTCTCCTTTTTCACGACCGTGATCCAAATGGTCTCTCTGGCTCTCCAGCCGGACTGCCCAATGGACAATGAAGTCACGGTGAACGTCGTCCCGCCAAACGGCCATCTAGCTAAACGAGAGTAAGCCGCTCCCCAGCGAGCCCCGCGAAAAGGAAATTGATCCCGAGCCTTCTTCAATTGCTGTGGATTTTTCTATTGTAGATTATGATAGCAGCAGAAGTGATATGTTCTCACCTCCACCTGGTTATTACGTCAAAAAGTGTTGTAAAGTATTGGTGAATCTTTTGGTATCGCGGCTACCGGTAGTGACGTATCCCAAGCTAATTTGGACAGATGCATGTCAACATAATTCCACTACACGCTGTAAATGTGAATTCATCTATTTCTCACAGCCTAAAAGCAGTCGTCGTCATCGTCTCAGCTGGTACATGTCCCACTGCTGGGCTCCTGACTCCTTCCCAATAGGAGGGAAATTGACCTACTATACCATGCTGCTCAGACATGTTCGTATAGGGTTTTATTTCAAGCTTTCCTTCTCTTGCACAGATGTGACATGCATATTATATCCCTTAGTCGTCTTTTACGACATCCACGTGCAAGATAGGGAGTAGTCAATTGTATTCTTACTCTTCCGTCCACACGGGCACGAGAGTAGTATAAGTTTTAAATGGTTTACTTTAACGGTTAACTTTAACTTGCGTTAAATTTTCGCAAATTTAACGCTTTAACGGTTATCGAAGTTAACATTTTAATTAACGAATTAACAATTAACGAAGTTAACTTTTGGATTAACTGTGCCCACCTATGGTCAATTCCCCTTCCATTGTGGAGGAGGCCTGAGCTCAACAGCGGCGCTTATATAGGCTGAGATGAATTAATGAAATATTATATTGCAAGTAAATTCATTACTTTTTAATACGCTTTTATTAGCTTCAGACGTATCTATGTTAGTATGTTGGTATGTAAAGGAATCTTGGAACATGATTTTGATCCCCTTCAAAACGTCGGATTAACTCGAAATTTGGCATACTTATTAAGGACCGATGACAATTCAATATTTTAAACAGTTTGACCCGTTATCCTTACTAGGATAATCAGGATTAGCGATTTAAGCGAATTTTTTTAGTTTTTTTGAACTATTATATTTATTATATCACGTGTTATCTTCATATCATTTATCTTATATATGATATATCTTTACATATATCTACGTATGATTACAGATTAAAAATTACAATATATCACAATAGTTGATTGCCCACGAATGTTGTAAAGGATATCAGATGTTAGTTTATAATAGTCATTATCATTCATTATTTCGGCTCACTAAATTCCCACCGCTGACCTACTACATCACGCTGGTCAGACATGCTGCTATATGGTTTTGTTTTCAGTTTTCTTTCTCTTGCATAGATGTTATCTGCACATTATATACCTTAGTCACCTTTTACAACACCCACAGTTAATGTATTCTTACTCCGTCATCACACGGAAATGATAATAATAGTAATAAATAAGTTAGAGAAAGAAAACTAAAAATAGTATTTTATACCAACCTACGTAGTCAACGTGATAAAGCTGGTTAAAACCTAAAGAGGTTCGCCAATATATCTTATATGAGCTGAAAGAGAAGAATATACCGCACACCGAAGTAAAATATAAGTTGTTTCGCAATACTCTATATCATGACTCTACTCTCTATCATATGTTTTCCGTGTGGTGACGGAGTAAGAATACAATTCACCACCCCCTATCTTACCCGTGGGTGATCGTACGAGACGACTAAGGGATATAAAACGCATATAACATCTATGCGAGAGAAGGAAAACTTGAAATAAAACCCTATATCAACACGTCTGACCAGCGTGGTATAGTAGGTCAATTACTCTTTCATTATGGAGGAGGCCCGAGCCCAACAGTGGGACATATATGGTCTGAGATGATGATGATGATAACTCTATATCAATTCATAGCCACCATACACCATACCATATCTCATCTATACCACGTTTTTTTTTTCACACTATGGAAATGCATTTACGCACTATCTCCCGCCGGTTACAGACGGGGGAATGTGTGTGGGACTCGCTGGCCACAGAAGTGACCGAGATACCCACTAAAACCACAGCGGCCCCTTCCGCGCTTTTACGAGTTGCCGGCGATATCGTCTGATGATATTCTATCCTCGACACCCCAACGCTTGGTCGTCTGGCCACGGCCTGTCATCATTCAGGGCGGTGGGAGGAGGAGCGCATATCGGCGTCTCCTCCTCCCTGGTCGCCACCAGTGGAGCGCGTCAGCGGACGCAAGTGCCTCGCGTGCCCGCTCCGCGGCCTCCTTCCTTGTCATGACAGCCTCACAGAAGGAGGGTATCGACGACCAACAGCTGTCGCTGCCAAGCAATTTGGAGATGATGGTCGGCAACGACAGGTCCGTTGTTCCCATGTCCGTTGATAGGACGTGGCGCTGAGGCCCCCAGGCGGGGCATGCATTCAGTGTGTGGCGCACATCGTCGATATCTACTATACCACGCTGTTCAAACGGGTTGTTGGGTTTTATTCATAATAATATAATAAAAAAAATAGGCCTAAGTTCAAGTAGATCGTGGTTAAACTGTATAGATAGGTTAACTTAAGGGTAGTGCGCAATAAATGCGGGTGACGTGACCGGGGAGCGGGTGACGTGACCGGGGAGCGGGTGACGTGACCGGGGAGCGGGTGACGTGACCGGGGAGCGGGTGACGTGACCGGGGAGCGGGTGACGTGACCGGGGAGCGGGTGACGTGACCGGGGGCGGGTGACGTGACCGGGGAGCGGGTGACGTGACCGGGATTAGTCCGTCACCCGCCGAGAGGCCGACCGCGTGAGGAAAGACCGACGTCCTCCCCGAGGGGGGGACGTCGGTCGATGGGAGGGCACCCCAACAGGGGGTATTCCGTCGGGCCGACCATTGACGACAAGTTAACGCTGCTCCAGTGGTCGGCCCAACGACGAAGGCGACGTGGTTTTCGGGTGGGTCGCGGGAGTTGCGTGCTTAAGCCCCTCTGTCGCCCCGGACGGAGTGGTGCGGAGGGGCGCCGACCGCGGCCCACCCACAAAAAAAAAAAAAAAAGTGCGCAATAAATCGCTGCCACTGCATTGTAGTAATAAAATTTAACTACATTGTTAAATGCCCACAAGTTATCATATCTATGGAAGCTAATGTTAACATTAAATTAATGCAAAGCTGTTATTTTGGTAATTGCAATTTTTTAGCTTTTAAGTGTACATATCTGTTTTTGTGATGCGTGGACAAGTGTGGAGACTAACGTCTAAGATACAGGCTCGGCCTAGTTTAGACGTTAGGGCTCATCTTGGATTATTTTCAACAAATTGTACTACTAGATTAAGGTCAATGTATATTGCTTTTCTATTTCAATAAAGATATTATTATATTATATATTATTATATTATTATGATGAATTTTCCTTCTCTTGCATAGATTTTATGTGCATATTATATCCCTTAGTCGTCTTTTAGAACACCCACGGAAAAGAGAGGGCGGTAATTCATATCGTTACAGATAAAATGTTATATAGCCCTTAGCTACGACATGTCAAAGTTCCGTATATAACAAAGTTTTAACTTTGATAATAGAATGTAGCTTGAGTTAGGGATAATTGTCACTTCCATAATGTTTAACCCAATTACTGGGTGAATTAAATAATAATGTTATGTTAAGTACCTACTACGCGGAATTAATCAACTGTGCCATTTAGAGAGATGATTATATTGAAATCAGCCCCGGGAAGATACAGCTGAATTTTAGTATGAGGGTGAAAACTTGTTTGTGCGAGTTAGGAGCATAATATCAAAGCAATTTACAACTTGTTTTAAAAACATATCTTCGTTTCCCTATGTAAGTATTTTTTCAGCTGATATGTCCCACTGCTGGTCACGAGTCTCCTACTGGGTGTTAAATGGATTTAGTAACTATAGGACATTGGACAAATGGATAATAGGAGAAAATATTGATGGGGACGCGAACGTCATGTGGCGCTCTTAAATTACATATACCTATTTAATAATAAGTTGAATTTATGATGAATGTAGGATGGCCTTTTTTTGGGTTGGGCTGCGGTCGGCGCTCTCCTCGTACCACTCCGTCCGGAGCGACAGTGGGCCGTAAGCTCGCACACCGCAACCCACCCGAACACCACGTCGCCTTCGTCGTCGGGCCGACCACCGGAGCAGGGTTACAGTGTATAGCTGAAGTGGCGATAATCTCAGAAATAATCTGTGATGCACGGATGCCCCTTAAAGTTAAGAGGAAAATATACAAGAGTATCATCAGACCTTTAGTTATGTATGGATCTGAATGTTGGGCATTGGAAAGGACAGATGAGAGAAGACTGAGAAGAAGTTACTGAGATGCGTATGCTAAGATGGATGTGTGGAATTACAAGGTTGGATTAAATAAGAATTGAATATATTACGGAAAGTCTGAAATTGGCACCAGTGATAGAGAAGATTAGGAGCGCGAGATTATCTTGGTATGGACATGTGATGAGGGGATATAAAAGGCATATAACAAAGCGAGTTATCAATATGTCTATGTATGGACGGAAGAATCGTGGAGGGCCTGTAAAGATATGGATGGATTGTGTGAATAAGGATATGCGTATGAAAGCAGTGAATACGGATATGATGGCTAACAGGAGCCTATGGAAGGCAAGAATAAATTGTGCCAAGTGTGCCAGTTGTCCAGTTGTGTGTAGCGTGGGATGAGGGAGGCAAATAATGATTATTTAAAAAAAAAATAGTATTTTATGTAATCCTATTGTAGCAAACCCGCCCTCGCTTCGCTTCGGTTTCAGTCGCATAGTTCCCGTTCCCGTAGAAATACCAGGCTAAAATATAGCCTAAGTTACTCCTTATATAGACCTGGTAGTAAAATATTGTTAAATACGATACAGCAGACACACAAAAATTTTTAAACTATATTTTGGGTGCCCGTTGGGCAGTCCGGCTGGAGAGGCCTCGGTTCGGGCTGCGAATCGTGGAGGCCTTCCGGCCGGTGCTGATGCAGTGGTTGGAAAGGCGGCACGGGGTGCTCTCCTTCCGACTAGTGCAGGTGTTGACGGGGCATGGGAGCTTCGCCAAATACCTGCACAAGGTCGTAAGGAGGGAGAGTACACCGTCCTGCCACCACTGCGATTGCGACGAGGACACGGCGCAGCATACGCTCGAGGCCTGCGCCGCTTGGGCCACGCAGCGCCGTGAACTCGTCGCAATCATCGGTGCCGACCTGACGCTGCCGGCCATCGCTAGGGCGATGGTAGACAGCGTCGGGAATTGGGACGCGGTCGCAGCCTTCTGCGAGACAGTGATCTCGCAGAAGGAGGCGGCGGATCGTCTGCGCCAGGAGCGCAGCCTCGATAAGGAGATCCGCCGCCGGCGAATGGGGCGGCGCAGGCGCAACTACCTGCGCCTCATGCCGCCCTAGCTGAGGCCGCGGGTGACGTGACCGGGGATTAGTCCATCACCCGCCGAGAGGCCCACCGCGTGAGGAAAGACCGACGTCCTCCCCGAGGGGGGGACGTCGGTCGATGGGAGGGTACCCCACGTAGGGGGTATTCCGTCGGGCCGACCACTGACGACAAGTAAACCTGCTCCGGTGGTCGGCCCAACGACGAAGGCGAGGTGGTTTTCGGGTGGGTTGCGGGAATTGCGTGCTTAAGCCCCTCTGTCGCCCCGGACGGAGTGGTGCGGAGGCGCGCCGACCGCAGCCCACCCACAAAAAAAAAAAAAAAACTTAATTTTGGGTAAAAAAAAACAAAAAAGAAAACTAAAAAGACCAGTATTTTGACATTACAAACAGTGGCTGTTTGTAATGTCAATTCAATTTTATGTATTTGTATAGATAAATCAAGATAAAATACTAAAAGGTAGTTATTATAAAATTACAGTGTTTCATGAAGCTTTTAATATTCTGTAAAAATTCTCATAGCAATCCTTATTTGGATAGTCAGTGTTTAAGGAAAACTAACGACTACCTTACGGACAAACACTGATTTAAACAAGCTATTTGATGTGATGAAACTAAAATAATCATCATCATCGCAGCCCACATACGTCCCACTGTTGGGTTCGGGCCTCCTCCACAAAGGGAGTGAATTTGACCTACTATACCATGCTGGTCAGACATATTGGTATAAGGTTTCTTTTCGAGTTTTCTTTCTCTTGCACAGATGTTATGCATTATACATATGCATTTTATATCCCATAGTCGTCTAAAATAATATTTGTAGTGAATGAAGAAATTTGTATAAGACTTGATTAAGCTTATATTATTAACATCGTTATCATCGTCATCATCATCCTGTTCTTATCCTAATTACTTGGGGTCGACTCAATATGCATCCTTGCTCCATAGTAAATATTGCAAAAGTTATTGACATTAGTTTTAAGACGGTCGCTGCCTGTCTGGGGTGAATCCTCTTTGATAATGTAATTGTTGACTAGACATCATCAAACGAAGTTGGCCGAGGTCTATATAAAGTCTCTTAGATTATCAAAAATCCTTTTGATATACAGTAGAAACTCGATTATCCGGCCCTCGGTTATACGGATTCGCGATTATCCGGACTAACCACGACCTTATTGTACCTACAACTCGAATTTATGAACGTGTTTGAAATGGAATGTCCCGCCCGCACCCTACGGTATCGCTGCCCCACGCGTTTCATTATTGTTTTAGTTAGTAATTGTTACGCCATTCTGAGGGGCATGCGCCGCAGGATATGCATTCGTCTTTTAATAAACGCATAAAACTATATACATACTACATATGCACAAAACCAAAGCCGGTTTTTCATACATTCTATTATCCGGATTTTCGATTATCCGAATACTTACCGGCAACAATTAGTTCGGTTAATCGAGTTTCTACTGTAAATGCCTCTATTACACAAAGAAAATTAGCCTGCTCCACCAGGCTATGATGCTTCCTGGTTACAATCCTCAATCGATTATATTAATACGATATTCACGGTAAATTTAGACTTATGTCATTGTATTATGATTCTATCAGCATACGAAAACATAGTTTTATAAAATGTTTGCTTTTACCCGCGACTTTATCCGCGTGTAAATCATATATAACAGGGGTAAACAGAGAAAATCTACTGCTCAGTCAGTTTTTATATACACTTTCGAAAATAAATCATCTTTATGTTCTGTTATTGTAGTATAAAGACAACGTATACATATCTCTCAGTGTTTATTTTGCAAATTTTCACTTCGATATAAAATCAAGACAAGGAAACCTTGAAAAAAAAACTCTGTAGCAACACGTCTGACCAGCATAATATGGTAGATAATTTTTTTTTGTATTGTGGAGGAGGCTCGAGCCCAACAGTGGGACGTATTTGAGCTGAAATGATAAAATCAAGTAAAAGTCTCAACGAATAAAAAATATCGCCATTATACTCTTTTAATGGTTGAAAATTAAGAAATATTGTAACACGTATTTATTCAATTTCACTGACGAGTTTTATGTGCTTAAATTAGTGCTTAATTTGAATATAATGTATTAAGTTTTTTTTTTCTTCGCATGCAAATTTGTCTTCCATCCACTTAGGGATTCAATTTAAGTCATAAAAAGAAGTTACTGTCAAAATTCCATGTTTCTATGAGTCAGCCACCCTTTTCATTTATACATAGATAGATATATAATTATGTATCATATATACTAGCTGACCCAACAGACGTAGTTGTGTTCAAATAAAATACCTAAAAGGAATTCACCTTGAAATCGAGAGTAACGCCATCTACCGGGCTCAATTGTGAATCTAAACCATAAAAATTTTCATCAACATGCAGCCGTTTAGTAGGAGTTCAGTGATAAATACACGTAGCTGACCCAACAGACTTTGTTCTGTTCAAATAAAATAAAAGAAAATCAACAGCAGCAACACCTACTGCGTCCAATTGTGAATCTAAACCATTCTCGAATCCCCTTGAACAACACAGAAAATTTCATCAACATCGGTCCAGCCGTTTAGGAGTTCAGTAACATACACACGTACACAAGAAATTTATATATAAAGATATGTAATAAATAACACAATTTTACATTTTCTAACACAATTAATGCCCCTAACATAAGTAATACAGAAATAGATTTCATTGACCCGATAGAATGTTACTCAATGATTACTTAAAAAACTGAATAGCGCTCATCTATTAAGATTAACCTCGTAATATTGAAAGCCGATGACAAAATCAACCATTTAATCCCAAACAAAATAAATAACTGAGTATGTAAATATCAAATATTTAAAATTAATCTGTTACAAATAACCGGTTAAGTGCATGATGACATTTTGTCTTAATTGGTTCCGTAGAAATATTGTAATATCTAACTAGCATGATTACAAAAATTAACACTAACTTTTGTGTTTAACACTTTCTACATAATTATGTATTAGTAGACATACCTGATAATGTTTTTAATGCTGATAAGGTGAATCAGAATTAAAAACATTATCAGGTATGTCTACAAATGGAATAATTTAACACAGACACTTGCCCAATGAAAGTTCCATTTATATGACACTATAGATAAAAAGAGTTTGACATATATTTTGTATTACAATTTCAAACCAATCGTACAATTATGATTACTATATATAATTGATATACGTATATATAATTACAATTATCCTGAAATTTATTTATTAGAAAACGTTTAATATTCTTAGATAAATTTAAAGCAAAATTTCCTTGTTTTCTGCTAAAAAAGTGTTTGCTATTTATAAAAAGAAGTTTTATAATTGTGAAATTATTTACATAAAATTATGATCTATTGAACCTTAACATACTGAACCTCATCATTTGCCTTGACTAGTGTTTTATACGTAGGTAATCAAATTATATTCTACATGTTATATGCAAGTTACCCTTTTTATATTGTGCGTTCTCTTTCTTCTAAATATTTGATTTGCAAGTAAATATACCTACAATTGGTGAATTTATATTGAATAGTTTTTGAATTGTGAAGGGATCAAAAGTGGCTCAAAATGGTTTGTGTAAGTACATATCGGCGCTTTCTGTACTTGACTGGATTACTTACACCATATTAGGATTTTATTTCATCTATACCAATAAATAAAATTGGAGTGTTTGTTTGTAATGTCAAAATAATAGGCTTTTTTAATGCTCACACGGTTATTTGCACGACACCTATGCATAAATTAGCGATTAAAAAGATTTTGTCTGTCTGTCTGTTTGTTCCGGGTAATCTTCAAAACGGCTGGACCGATTTCAAAAATTGTTTCACCAATGGAAAGCTATAATATCAGGGCGTAAACTAGGCTATATTCTATCCCGGTATTCCCACGGGAACGGGAACTACGTGGGTAAAACGACTAAAACCGAAGCGAAGTGAGGGCGGTTGCTAGTGTGTAATATTTGCGTAAACATCAAAAATCACATTCCAGAATTTAGAAATACATACAAAAATGAATCGATCGCCTATTAAAGACGTTCTTTAGACCGACGTCAAATCCTTTTTATATATTTGTCCACTTAATCTAAAATCTTTATGTACTCGTATCAATCTGAACATATACATAATTAGATAAAAGTACACATGATTTCAATTTTAATCAAGTAAATGCATACTTATATCCTTAATCCTAATCTTTCTCAAAGCTTTTTGAAATTTAACAAGTACTTTTATGTGAATACAGTATAAACTTTGTGTAACAATAGAAAGACGTGTTTAAAATAATTTACATTAGATCAATTTTGTACCTTTCTGTATATCAAGTAAGTTTTTAACAAAATACTGGGTCATCTTCATCATTGTCATTTCAGTTTATATACGTTCTACTGTTGGGCTCGAGCCTTCTCCAAAATAGGAGGGAAACTGACCTACTATACCAAGCTGGTCGGACGTGTTGGCATAGGGTTTCATTTTCAGTTTTCTTTTTCCTCCATAGATGTTATATGCATATTTAATCCCTTAGTCGTCTTTGACGATACCCATGAGTAAGAGTGGGGGTGATGTATTATAT
The DNA here is from genome assembly GCA_032191425.1 of Lymantria dispar. NCBI lineage: Eukaryota > Metazoa > Arthropoda > Insecta > Lepidoptera > Erebidae > Lymantria > Lymantria dispar. The sequence continues at coordinate 18,556,162 of CM063459.1, forward strand.
TCTTACTCCGTCATTACACGGAGAACTGACTAAATGAACGGCAAATACTGGGACTTTTTTTTATTGCAAACGGTGGCAAACGAGCAAACAGTACACCTGATGGTAAGTGTTGCTGCCGCTCATGGACCTTTACAGGGTCGCTGCCACCGCGAAGAAAGTGAAGGGAGTGTGAATGCGTGCATTGAGGCTCGGTGATACCAAGGGCACCACCAAAACCCTCCACACACATACACCCTCAAAAAGTTGGGCTTCTGGCTCTCTCGCTCACCGAACGAAGCGCAGTAACAAATTGCTACTACTCAGACGTCGATTTTATGCGAGAGTGTGGTACTGCCCCGGACGGACCGGCCCGCGGCTGTAGACAGATAACTGTCGACAGTGTGGTCCTACCACTCTTGTTTCATAATTATTATTTTAAATCAAAGTAATATCATTCGTAATTCATAGCGTATTCATTATATTATATATTACTAGCAACCCGCCCTCGCTTCGCTTCGGTTTTAGTCGCTTTACCCGCATAGTTCCCGTTCCCGTGGGAATACCGGGATAAAATATAGCTTAGTTCACGCCCTGATATTATAGCTTTCCATTGGGGAAAGAATTTTTGAAATCGGTTCAGCCGTTTTGAAGATTACCCGGCACAAACAGACAGACAGACAGAGAAAAATTTTTTAATCTGTATTTTAGGCATAGGTGTCGTGCAAATAACCGTGTGAGCATGAAAAAAGCCTATTATTTTGACATTACAAACAGACACTCCAATTTTATTTATTGGTATAGATTAATAAGAAAGTTTTTAGGCTCAACCGTAATATTAAAAATTTTATTAAATAAATCAGTAAATTAATTAATGTAAAATATCGTCTAAGATTTGTGGAACATACTCGTAAATTTGAGCCCGTCGTGTTCATGATCTGCATTCTCATTTTCTATTCGTATTCTAATAAATATTACGCACCTGTTTAAGTATGATATAAGGTAACTGAACTGCTCAAACATTCCATTAAAATATTCTAATATATTTGATCTTTTTGAAGTCTTTTGGCATGTTAGGGAAAAATGATGAACGTATTTTTTTTACTATGTGCGCTCACACCGTCACAAATGTCAACTAGATAACACTGTCAATGTATTAAATATCTTTTTTTTTTCTATTAATAGTGTCGTTTTTTTTCTATTTGGGGTAGGCTACGGTCAGCGCACCTGCCACCCGGCTCCATATGGGGCGACAGAGGGGCGGCGCACGGCCCCTTAACCCACCCGATAGCACGTCTCCTTCGTCGTTGGGCCATTCGGCCGAACACCGGTGCAGAGTTTCTTGACGTTAGTGGTCGGCCCGACGGAATACTCTGAGGGGAGTACCCTCTCCCATCGACGTCCCCTTCCGGTCCGACCACCCGCAGCTTCTGCTAGGGCGGCATCAGGTGCAGGTATTGGCGCCTACATCTTCTACAAACGTATAGGATAACGCGAAAGATAAAAATTTAAGACAGATTTTTACGTGCGTATATAACACTTTTATACCACACAGCCCCGTCACACTCTTTGTGTTCACTTTTGTCCATCCATGCTTCACACAATCCATCCATCTTTTATTTAGTCTTCCCTTACCCTTAAAACCTTTATCATACTTAAAACTCTCCTCACAACATTACTTTCATCCGTCACATATCCATATCACCCTAGCCGAGGCCGAGGGTGACGTGACCGGGGATTAGTCCGTCACCCGCCGAGAGGCCGACCGCGTGAGGAAAGACTAACGTCCCCCCCAAGGGACGTCGGTCAATGGGAGGGTACCCCAAATAGGGAGTATTCCGTCGGGCTGACCACTGATGACGAGTAACCCTGCTCCGGTGGTCGGCCCAACGACGAAGGCGACGTGCATCGTGGGTGCGTTGTGGGTGTGCGTGCTTACGCCCCTCTGTCGCGTCGGACGGAGTGGTGCGAGGAGCGCGCTGACCGCAACCTATCCCCAAAAAAGAAAAAAAAACATGTCCATATCACGTCAAAAGTTTGTATTGAAGATAAATTGTTTCGTTTAAAAAGTAACGCAGTCTATGACAACTAGCACACTATGAAATTATCTTACTCCTTTTCCTCTCTTTAGTTAGATTGCCGTTAAGAAAAATATAATTATAATAAGTAAAAATCTAAAACTACTACTCTACTCAATCAATTAGGTACCTGATTATACTTTAGATTCGAATGTTCTTTTATTAGTTAGTTCTTCTATTAGTTAGGCTAGAAGGTAGACTTCAGTCATAATCTTCTCAGCACACATATGTAAGTTCCACTGTTGGGCTCGGGCCTCCTCCAATAATAGAAGAGGCAATTGACCTATTATATACCACACTGCTCAAACAAGGTTGGTATAAGGTTTTATTTCGAGTTTTCCTTCTCTTACACAAATTTTATATGCATATCATATCCCTTAGTCGTCTTTTACGACATCCACTGGCAAGATACGGTAATAGGATAGTGGTGAACTGTATTCTTACTCCGTTACCACAAGGAAAGACCTCAATACAATTGAAAATTAACAAAAAATCGGCGAATTACTTAAATGTATTTTATATATTGTCTACGGAACTCTCAAAATAATATTTATAATTTGAACGAGTCTAATCCAATATTAACATCGAACATGATCATTTTAATTATTGGATAATAGCTTTTAAGTAAATGAGACAAAATAATCCCAGATATGACGTGAAGGGATTACGCCTGTTCTGTTATTTCGTCGGATGTCGTCACTATTGAATAGACTTAGTTTTCATCTTTCCCGACGAATTTATTAGGGTTTATACCGATTATTATAATAACGTTTTATTGATAATTTTCAGTATAAATATACGTAATGATAATATAATTCAATTAATCGGATATTAAGCTCCTCTAAGTTAATACAAAATGAAATATTTTTGATCATTTACATTCATTTCTAATTTTCTTTATGAAAGAAATTTAATCTTGTCTTAAAGATGAATGTCGGCGTTTCGCCGGATAATGTTGAGAATTAGCTTTATTTATCGTTTTATATGCCGGAGTTATATGGTTCTATAATATTAAATTATACATATTTAATTTTACCGTGTGGTGACGGAGTATGAATACAATTCACAACCCCCCTCTCTAACCCATGGGTGTCGTAAAAGACGACTATGAGATTAAATATGCATAGAACCTCTATGCAGGGGAAAGAAAACCCTATATCAACAGGTCCGACCAGTGTAGTATAGTAGGTCAGTTTCCTTCCTATTGCGGAGGAAGCTCATGCCCAACTGTGGGACGTATATGAGCTGAAATGATGATTATGACACCCTATCTTGCCTGTGGGTGTTGTAAAAGACGATTGAGATGTATTGTGCAAATAATAATTATGCAAGAGACGGCAAACTAGAAATAAAATCCTGTAACAACCTGTCTGATCAACATTCTCAGCCCTCCACTCCAAGCTTTGCCCCTAGTGTAAACGTGAATCACAATCATGTTGAGTACCGTTTATTTGATTCTCACCTTAGAAATGGCATGACTATTGGCGTTAATCGATTTAAAATTAGAGAAATTTCTTGAAATTTGAATTATCTGAAGGAAATTTTCTGGGCTTAGGACTTAATTAAACACTAAACACACTAAACTGTATACGTATATTTAGGACCGAACTGTAACTGTATTGTTGTGTACTGGAACTGTATATGTATATTTAGGACCTCGGCAACGGCTCCAACGATTTTGATGAAACTTGGCATACTAGAGGTTTCGGGGCCAAAAAATCGATCTAGCTAGGTTTTATTTATAGACAATGTTGTTTTGTCGGTGTTTTTAGCAAAACAATACAATGTTGTTACAAAACAAACAATACAAAGTAGTCCAGTTTTCTTTTTGTTTTGTTTTGGCATTCAAACAGCGTGGGAACGAATCTCGGTGTTATTATTATTCTCTTTTTGTAATTTTTGATATTTTTTTTTCATTATTTTATTTTTATTTTTTATTAATATGTATATATATCTGGTTGACCAAGCAAAGCTCGGTCAACCAGATATTACATAACTGATTGTGCCAGAATAATTATACAAAACTAATCTACAACTCTCATTTTATCAAACCTTTTAGAGTCATCTTATCATCAAATAAAATTTCAACCGGACTTCACCCCTGAATCTTTCCGTATAATTATGTGGGCCAGTACGCAAGAGCTTTTATAATTAAATCTCAACCCATCATTGTTTATTAAAATATAATTATCACTTGAGCTTTCAAGCATCTGTCCGTAACTAAGGTAGTATGCTTCCAACAGATAATATTTTTTGTTTATTTATAAAAATTTACATGTGCCTTTGTGAAATTTTAATTCATCTCAATCTACATAATTTTCACTGTTGGGTTCGGGTGTCCTGGAGGACGCCTTAATTATCAAGTCAATTTCGCAAATTGACCTACTAATCCGCGCTAGTCTGACATGTTGGCACAGAGTTTTATCTCAATTCTTCTTCTTCATAAGTATTTTCTAGACAACATATCTCTTAGATGTCTTTTACGGCACCAACGGGCATGAGAGGACCTAAGGAATTGCATTCTTTCTACGTCAATACACGGAAAAGACGAAGAAAATTAACATTTAAAAGTAAGATAAAAAAATATTTATCTGTACCTACTGTTTCGTATCACAATAATTTAAAAATTAATGTATTATATTAATTAAATCTTCCGCGCTAAATAAGGGACCGGAAGTAAACTATAAATCATATTCGCTTAGTTATTTTATAAAATAATTTATTCAACGGTTATCTGTTATTAAAAATGCGTGACTGTTATTGGAAATGTTAGATAGTAAATCTTATTTCGAATGGTGCATAACATATTAGTTGAATAATAAAAACCGGTTAAACAATTAAATAGTACACATTCCTGAAGGGGACATGTTAAATTTTCCATTTCTATAGGACAGGTACGGATAGCAACGAGAATATTGTCATGACTTTAATATACGTCGCCTTTATTGTAGTCACTGCTCCATTCTTAGGCTAACGGCGTTATACTTAAAAACTATATATCGAGCAAGGTTAAAAACTATTTCTCTCGGTAATCTGAAACAATTGTAACTCCTATGTACCTGAAATAAGCAAATTGAGACAAACTTTTGTTTTTACGTAGTTATTTTAAATGGTAACTCGTCGGGCAAGATATTATAATCATGATGGATACTGGTGACTCACGCTGAAGGAGAGTACACAGCGAGTCCTGGAACGCTACGCGTTTCTCCTGTCAACGCCAATGTCTGGGTAGCAGTGGCCAGACCATAGGTGGCTAAACTATTCACCATTGCCCTATCTTACCCATGTGTGTCTTAAAAGACGACTAAGAGATGTAATATTCATATAGCATCTGTGCGAGAGAAGGAAAATTCGAAACAAAACACTGTAACAATCCGTTTGACCAGCGTGGTATAGTAGGTTAATTGTCCTCATATTGTGGAGGAGGAGACTCGAGCTGTGGGCTATATGAGCTCGGATGATGATGATGATGATTCATTCAATAAAAACATACACATAAAAATACAATTTAGAAATATAATATGGTCCGAAGTCGCAAAACGCTATTTTTTATAATTATTAATATATCATTTAAAAAAAAAAAGTTACGTATTTATACCTAAAATGCTATTACTTTAACATAAAACAGGGGCCTCATACGCAAACTGTTTAATTCAAATGTAAAAAAGATATATGCCAATTCAAATTCACAACGGTTTCACGCTAAGATCGTATTAATGCCAAGTTTACTGTTTATTTCTATTCATCAATCTATCGACTTACACATAGGCTTAGGTTTCGCTAGTGACGACAACATCGGATACCGGCCGCCTACTTGGCCGCCTACTTGGCGCCAGAGAGAGTTATGAACCCAGTGGGTTATCGGCTCGCTCCCTCCGTCACCTTGGATGGATCGGACGGCGTGTGTGCACCATGGTCTGCCGCCAAAAAAAAGATTTATGCATTTTTATTAGGGGAAAATGGCACAATCGCCACAATTGATGGATTGGCGTTAACAGTTTCCCAAGAAATTACTATCCTACTGGTGAAATCTTAACCAGTTTTAACGATAAACGATAAGATCAAAATTACCTTTTTTAAGTAAATTGCCGTTATTTTTAGTATCACAATATAAAAATCGAATACACATTTATTTCTTAAAACGATCTAAACAGACCCGACAGGAGAACTGACAGCGAGATTGCATTCAATCTTCATTTATTCAAATTGGTCTGACAGATTCGGACATTCGATCATTGTTACGGTTGCCGAATCTGTGAGAAAATCAATCTCCTTTTCCACATAAAGAAATTATTTAGACAATAGCCTTTCAAGTTGCTCCAACATTAACGTAAAAACGCCCGATGGCTATCAACTAGAAACCAGAAAATAAGTTTGGTTGTTTTTTACCCGACTACAGAGGGTTATGATTTTGACAGGCTATGTATGTATGTATGTATGTTCATCTGTTACCTCATAGCTCCTCAACTACTTATTAAACCCTGAACAAATGAGGTATTATTAGAAGCGTCTTGATCATCTGCTGGTTATAGGGTATATGATGTGTCACTGAATCTAATATGGTGCTCTCTACAGGTCTTAAAGTACTGTGTTAAAAAAATAATTTGAGATAAATATATCGTGTTTCATATCATTGGAAAGGGCGTTACTTATTCATTTCTAAAATATATTTATATTATTAGCATTTCCTCGTGATTTTACTCCTATTTATCCGATAATACGTTTTTTGTCATAGTGGGGTTTTAGATTAAACATTTATCTTGTTAACGTTGGTTTTGTAAATTATTTAGATAATAAAAATAAATTACAGTCAGCGGTTATGCTCGTATAAAAACACATCATCATCAAAGACATAGCATATCACTACTGAGCTCAAGCCATAATAAGAGGCATATTTACCTACTTTACCACACTGGGTTAGATGGGCTGCGATTTTACCATCTCTTACATAGATGTTATCAGAATATTTTAATACCTTACTTGTCTTTTATGACAGTCACGGACAAGAAAGGGGTGACGAATTGTATTCTTACTCCGTCACCACACGGAAAATAATAAAAAAATACATATATTTTTTTATGATTAAAAATAATTTCTCGCACTAAGGAATTAAATTTTATTACAACGGACTCAAATTAACGGGCTTAAATTACACCCACATTTACACACACTTAAAATAATCATTTATAGATTGCACAAAGAATTGTTTTGCATGGGAATTAAATGCACGATACTGGGCACGAGAGGTCGTTACTTAGATTACTCCGCTATCTGTACAATCGACCGTAACACCATGCAGTATTTGGTGGTTATAAATATTTTATAGTAATTCTTGCAATACTATGGGTGACAATGTTATTCTATAGCTTTATATTAATTGCAGCTAAATTATTTTCCGTGTGGTAACGGAATAAGAATACAAGTCACAGCTCCATATCTTACCCGTAAATATAGTAAAAGACTACTAAGGGATATAATATACATTTATCATCAAGGCAAGAGATGGAAAACTCGAAATAAAATCCTATACCAACCTGTCTTACCAGCATGGTATAGTATGGTCAATAGACCTCCTATTGTGGAGGAAGTTCGAGCCCAACAGTGGGACATATATGAGCTAAAATGTTGATAATGATGATGAAATTATCCAGGTCGACATAACAGTCGGATAGGGTTCCACAACCTGCCTTGTTACACCTTGCCCAAAACCAATTAAATAAATTCGCTTTTTAAGGCCTTCCTTAATAACAATATATATAAAAAAAAAATAATGAGACTGGTAATTCCATGTGGCTGCCTTGAAGCAAACAAACACTGGCTTTTTATATTAATATACATATATGGTTATGCAATGTAAATTATGGCTTAATTATTATAATAACACCATAGAATTTTGTTCAATACCGTAAAGCGAAGAAATAATAACACCCCTAATACATTTTAGAATATTGTTCGAGTTTAAGCGAGTTTGTGTCCATAGGTTGAATGAATAACTTGGGACAGGTAAATAAATAATCTGATGAAAGTTGACCCGAGTATAGCTATCCTTTATGTACCTTAATTATATGGTTAGTAGAAGCCTTACGCCATAATTATATACAATATTATAATACTAACAAGGTTATCAAGTTAATTTGTTAAAACAAATATAATCTGTAACTAAGAAGTAAAATATTTTTACGGATTTCATCGCTTTCATATTTGCTTGCTTTCCCAAAGTTTTGAATATTTTTCTACATTTATGGTTACAGAAGGATGTTGTGACATCATACTATCGTGTCTTTACGCTATAATCATAAAAAGAAAAGTGTGTAAGTATACATATGTGTTTGTAAATGTGTATTTATGTTTTTTTGTTTAATCATGCGTAAACCGTTAAACAGATATGTATAAAAATTGGCGAATAGATAAACCATTTTCTCTATTAACACTAGGATATTTTGTATGCCGGTAATATGTATTTTTGAGATAGTAGTTCAACATTATTAGCCGACTTCAAAAAGGAAAATTCTCAATTCGATTAGTATTGTTTATTTTTTTGTATGTACATCGATTACGTTGAGATTAATGGTCCGATTTACGTGATTTTTCTTCAGTATGAATCAGAATAGTTGCCATTTTGTGCCATAAACATTTAACATAATTTGGTTCAGTAATTTTTATATTATGAACATTGTTTTATAAAAGTTGTTACGTCGACGACGCTTTTTTTTTTGATGTAGTCATGGTTTAGTGAAACCCCATATAATCGCTTAGGTCAACAGAAGGACGGCGTGGGCTCTCGTACCTTATCTTGTTACCCCTCCCTACATATTTGAAGTATTACCGGAACTGTTCTCTTTTAACAGCCCACCCTGCAGCTTACAATATCTACCGGGTTGAGAGCCCTCAGCGCTCCGCCATAGTCCGGGGTAAGCTGTGAAAGCCATCTGCGGCTAACAGCTATACATATACAGACACAAAAAAAAGCTTATAATATCTGGTATCACTCATCATCCTCCAAGTCTTATAATATTTCAGCCTCCTAGTCTTTTTATTTATTAATACAATTAAATTCCTAATAACATACAAACGAAAACAAGAGATATTAAAGTCTTCATTGTAATTATGATCTTTATCCCGTAATTATTAAGCCATCTTAAAAGTTAATTATTAAAGTAAGCCTCGGTAAGGCACACAATTAAAATAAAAAGAAGCTCACACTTGACCATAATTAATTTTTAATTGCTGTAAGTGATGATAAGTGTCCATACCTTCAGATTTAATTACAAGGGTCCCTGTTGATAGAATAACGTTATAATTATGTATGCCTCAGATATCGCTAGGGTTGTCAAACTCTGCTTTGAATATTTTACTTTTATTTAATATTGTCATCATCGCAGCCCACATACGTCCAACTATTGGGCTCGGGCCCCTCCACAATGAGAGGGAATTTGACCTACTATACCATGCTGGTCAGACATGTTGGTATAGGGTTTCATTTCGAGTTTTCCTTCTCTTGCATAGATGTTATGTGCATATTATATCCCATAGTCGTCTTTTACGACATCCACGGGCAAGATAGGGAGTGGTGAATTGTATTCTTACTCCGTCACCACACGGACTACCTATTATGTAAATATCAATTTATAGTTTACTAGCTGACCCAACAGACGTTGTTCTGTTCAAATAAGCGGGCCAACCTACCAGGTATAATTGTGAATCAAGGAGTGGTGAATTGTATTCTTACTCTGTCACCACACGGAATAGTCTTATTTAATACTAGCAAGCCGCCCTCGCTTCGCTTCGGTTTTAGACGTTTTACCCGCGTAGTGCCCGTTCCCGTGGGAATACCGGAATAAAATATAGCCTAGTTTACGCCCTGATATTATAGCTTTCCATTGGTGAAAAAATTTTTGAAATCGGTCTAGCCATTTTGAAGATTACCCGGAACAAACAGACAGACCGACAGACAGACAAAAATGTTTTAATCTGTATTTTAGGCATAGGTGTCGTGCAAATAACCGTGTGAGCATGAAAAAAGCCTATTATTTTGACATTACAAACAGTGAGACACTCCAATTTTATTTATTGGTATAGATAAAGACTAATAAATTATATATAATTTAGCATTAATTATTTTAGTAGTATATTAGTACTTCTGTTATTTGCATCCAATATATTTTCCATATGGTGACGAAGTAAGAATCAAATTCACCATTCCTTATCTTGCTCGTTAGTGTCCCAAATGATGCCTTAGAGATATAATATTCACATAATATAAGGAAAACAAGTCATTAATGACAAGAAAACTCGAAATAAATGCCTATGCAAACCCATCTGACCAGCGTTATTACCATAGGTTAATTTATTTCATATTGTGGAGAAGACTGAGGCAACAGGGGTGTGACAGAATGCTGTGTGGTCGCGGCTATAAGCACTATTAACCCATTTAGGTGTCATAAAAGACTGAATTGACTTGGGCCAAGCCATGATGCATTGATGAATTTTATGTTTGTAAATAATAAAAGTATTCAAATTTATTAAATAAAAAAAAATAAAATAACCTGTATTCAATAGTAAATAGGTTGAGTCGTTAGTTGGCTCATTTGGAATAAGTCAATCAAAAGTCAGTTTGACAACAGTAATTATATAAACTCATCATCATCATTTCAGCTGTTATACGTCCCAGTGTTGGTCTCGAGCCTACTCCATAACAGGAGTGAAATTGACCTTACTATACCATGCTGGTAACACAGGTTGTTATAGGGTTTTATTTTGTCGACCACTGATGACAAGTAACCCTGCTCTGGTGGTCGGCCCAACGACGAAGGCGACGTAGTTTTCCGGGTGTTGCGTGCTTACGCCCCTCTGTCGCTTCGGACGGAGTGGTGAGAGGAGCGCGCCGACCGCAGACCACCCCAAAAAAAAAAAAAAGGATTTTATTTTGAATTTTCCTCCTCTTTTATAGATGTTGTTGTTATTCTCTTATGATGTTATATGGGTATTATATCCCTTAGTCGTCTATTATGACATCCAAGGGCAAGATAGGGAGTGGCGAATTGCATTCTTACTCCGTCACCACACGAATTATTATATAAATATTAATTTACATTAAGTATATAAATATTTTTGGAGCATTAAATCCTATCACACCTCAAAATAAAGTGACTATTTGTTTACCAAAATCCACACATAACACACTTTTTCTAATATAGGCAGAATTATATATTTATGTAAAACAGCAACCTGCCCTCGCTTTGCTTCGGTTTTAGTCGCTTTACACGCGTAGTTCCCGTTCCCGTGGGAAAACTGAGATAAAATATAGCCTATGTTACTCCCTGATATTATAGCTTTTAATTAGTGAAAGAATTTTTGAAATCGGTCCAGCCGTTTTGAAGATTACCCGGAACAAACAGACAGACAGACAGACAAAAAAAAATATAAAACGATTTTTAGGCATGTGTATAGTGCAGATAACCGTGTGAGCGTGAAAAAAGCCTATTATTTTGATATTACAAACAGACACTCCAATTTTATTTATTGGTATAGATTTAGTCAACCATATTTTCTTGTTTTCGTTGAAGCAACCCTACGCAAAGGGCGCATCGAACACACAGCTATCTCGATTTGTGGTCTTATTTATTTTTACGGCACCCAGCATAGAGGGCTCTTCTGCTAATGAATGTAATTATATACCTAGTATAATACGTATACCAAATATTTTCCCTTACATTATATTTTAAGAGCTTTCGTACACGGCTTCATTCCTCTTGAAAGCTTGAGGATGTGTTTTCATAATAACGTTCATAAATTATATTAGTAAAACACGGCTTTGAAACCATATAATATACTTAAGCTCTGATGATATAAATATTCGTAAAAAGTCACGAAAGAATAAAATATTCATATGTTGTATGAAATGGAAATTTTGGAGTGGTGACGGAGTAAGGATACAATTCACCAGACATTATCTTACCCATGTGTGTTATCGAAGACAAATAAGGGATATAATATGCAAATGACAACTATGCAAGATAAGGAAAACTGGAAATATAATTCTATACCAACTCGTTTGATCAGCGTTGTATAGTATGTTCCATTGTGGAGGAGGTTGGAGCCCAGCAATGTTACAGATATGAGCTGAGATGATAAAATGAAGAGAATATTACGTCTTTTAATTATCATGTCATGATCCGTACTAATACTCTATTATAAATGTCAAAGTAAGTTTTTTTGTTACGCTTTCACGCTTAAACTACTGAACCGATGTCAAAAATTCTTTCACCAATGTTAAGCTATAATGTCAGGGAGTAACATAGCTTATATTTTATCCTGGTATTCCTACGAGAACGGGAGCTACGCGGGTAAGGCGACTGAAACCAAAGCGAAGCGAGGGCGCGTTGCTAGTAATATATAGCTTCGTACGCAGAGAGGCTTAAGAACAGAATATTTTTCTATATCCGTGGTAATCAGTAAAAATTACAAAGAGACGATTTCTAAACGTATTAAGTGATATAGGGTACCGATAGAATCATTCACATTAGGTAATTGACATTGACATTGGATATAATGAAAAAATCATTATAATGACTGCAAGACCCCGTTAACTAGTTTTTTTTTTTCATTCTTGATAGGGCCAACGAGTTTTTTAATTAACAAGTTAGTTGATTTGTTGTTAATAAAAATATTAATTTTATTATACATATTCGTAAATTTTATTACCGTTTCTCATAACTGGGCACTTGTAATTTACGATTGTTAATTACTCTTTACCTTAAAATGGCTGTTTTATAACTTAATAAACTTCAGAATGTAACAACTAAATAGACTATTATAACATGAATATACATTTAAAAATAATAGCTGTGCAGTATTAAGAGCTCTCTCGCATTTCAATTTCAGTAATTCTATTCGGTTGATTACTACGAAAAAATTACTTTGATATCTTATTTTAATGAAAGTCACAGCATAAAATCTTTTTTTTTCTGCTGACGTTATTCGAGTAATTTTTTTTCGCATTGCCGCTAAGTCTTATAATGCTTGCGTTCGAAATTTTAGGATGTAAGGAAGGTTCTTTATATAAAATTGTAATCATATCAGGCTTTCTTCGCAGCGGTCTATATAATTAACGGAACTACTAAATTAGGGGGTATTTTTTTCAATATCTTTGACCAATTGTACTAAGTAAGGGTCTAAACGCATTAAGAATACAATAAGTCCCTTTATTTCCTATATCTTTGTAACTCAACCTGTCCAGTCAGCGGTAATATACACCGGTGTCCTAATTTAACATTATAAATGTGAATAGGTTAATTTGTTTGTTAGTTGCTCTTTCACGCTAAATCACTAAACTGATTTTTATTTTTTTTACCAATGGATAGCTAGCTACATTATCAGCAAGTACCATAGAATATATTTTAACCCCAAATTCCCACGGAAACGGGCACAAAGGCGTTAAACACGGGAACTACGCGTTTGAAAGGCAATTTGCTAGTAGGCACGGCACATAATGCTAATGTAGTTTATATTGATGCTTTTTCGAAACGAGTCTGATCCAGAGGCTTTCCCACGTAGGGGAATAATGCTTTCACTATCTGATCAAATGGCATCAGATGAAGTTAGCTCAGGTCAATGTAAATATTTTAGTCGCCTTTTACGACACCCACGAGTAATATGAGGGTAAGTAGTATACGTGGACTAAATCGGAGACTACAGGCTAAGAATAGAAAGAACTGGAGGAAACTGGGGGAGGCCTACGCCAAAGAGGCGACTTACAAAAAATTAAGTTAGTTTTTCTTTTAAATTAGTTATTATTTTATTACTATTAAGCCAAGATTATGGTTAGAATAAAGTTTATTTTTATTTAAAGTCCTTTAAAGATAAAGTAATTGTCGCCTTTTAAAAATTAATAATAATTTAGCATCATGCCCTCCTAAGTTTTCTTGCAGAATCTTTCTCAGTGTGGCCGCGTTACAATCCGGTGATAGTATATTAGATTTGTTAGGTTTAAATTAATAAATTGTCATAATAATTACTACAAATTTAATGTCTAATAATTACTAACCATAAACAATATTATTTTTTATATAGAATCATTTTCTTCTTGTACTGGCAATAAATTTGTATCAAAATGTGAGTCAAAGTTTATTAACTAATTTCTGTAGATAATTATAAATATCTATAATAACCATGACTTATTGGACGTCAGACATCTCAGTCCGCCCGTAACTATGAACGTTGTAAAGTGTTCGAAACGTCGGGCAATCAAAAATCAAATACAAACGCGATAAAATCCGTAAAGTAGTTTTATTTACAATTTATACTCGTGTAAACATCAGAAATCATTATTTTATTTACTTTATAGTATACTTAGTCACTGCACAGCACAAATAGCTAGCCAAATGTATTCGGTTTTAAAACTTATTAAAGAACACATAACACTTGAATCAAGTTTGAGAAATTCAATTAACATTGCTTTTTTTTAAATAATGTCCAATTATAATACGCTTTCTATATCGTATAGTAACGATTCCAAATAATATCATTCTTAATATTGCTACCAGGCGTCGTAAAATTAGATTAAGACCGACTCAATCCCATCTAGTGTCGTCTGGTCAACGATTATGTTTCTAATATCAGTCGACCTAAAGCACGTAAGTGGTCTGAAATGTAGCTAAATCCCTAAATAGTATGCTATCTTTCCAACTATATTATTAATGTAAGGATACAGTACCTTTCTTTTTTTAAATTGGAGGTTATTTATTATATGTTTTTATTGTGGATAAACGAGCGAACAGTACATCTGATGGTAAGCGTTGCTGTCGCTCATGGACCTTTGCTAGGCCGCTGCCTACCGCGAAGAATGTGAAGGGTATGTGAATGCGTGCAATGAGATTCGGTGATACTAAAGGCTTCACTAAAACGCAAATACCCTCGGAAAGGGCTGCCGGCTCTCTCGCTCACTGAACGAAGCGCAGTAAACTGCTACTACTCGGACGTCGAATTTCTGTGAGAGTGTGGTATTACCCCAGACGAACCGGCCCGCGGCTGTAGACAGACAACTGTCAATAGTGTTGTCGGACCACTATTAATATGGTGGCAATGTTATGTAGCAGCAGTGGTATGGTCTATGGTAGCAAGCAAGTAAACAGCACATCTGATGACAATTGCAGCTCATCTCAGCTCATAAATGTCAGACTGCTAGCCTCGAGCGTCCTCCACAATAGATGGGTAATTGACCTACCATATGATAGTTTGTCAGGTAGATCAATTTAGGTATTTGTTTCCTTGTGCTATATTCACATAGTTAGTTAGTCCCTTAGTCCCTTTTGCTATATTCATATAGTTAGTTAGTCCCTTAGTTGTCTTTTACGTTATCCACGGGCAAGATGCTTTTGAATTGTATTGTTATTCCGTCACCACATAGAAAATTGCTGCACACAAATCTCGGCGTATTTTTTGACACCCAAAATAAAGCTTGGAGGTAATCATCATCCGTAACAACCTACAAATATAAAAAAGTATTACGTTCTCCTCAACAGGAATTATCAATTAATAGTCATTTAATGACTGGACCGCGTGAAGCACTTAAGCAAGCATACGCCAATATATCATTTTGGAAAGGAGCTGATACTTTTACATAGCTGGACCAATATTAACCAAACGTAGCTACGAACCATTGCAAGGAAACTGGCTTTCAAATGAAAAAAACCGCATAGAAATCGATTCAGCCGTTTGAGAGCTACGATGCCACAGACGGACACACACGCACAGAGACAGACAGACATCGACCTCAAACTTATAACGCGCTTCATTTTGCGTCGGGGGTTAAAAATAAATATCATACGTTCTAAACTGAGTCTTATAAACGGTGGTCTGTTATTCTCTCTGCAATACTATATTAACTAAGAGATAAAGTCAAATAAAACCAATTAGAAGAAACGAGTGCGGCCGGACGAATTAAAAGAAATGCCTCTTAGATAAGCTTATCAATCATGAATAAGCCAAAATAATCTCCTTAATAATTTTGTACGATATGGCTCGATGAAGATAACACAATCACCTATGGTGTCTGTAGGAATTGAACCCACGTTATATATTTTATTGTTAATCGACAAACACTATCATTGGTCACAGTTTTATGAGATAAAGCTATTAAGTTTAGATAGCTTTTTTATTGAGAGATTACAGTTTTCTTTTATTTTTAAAGTCCGCGGTGACCAAATTTTACATTGTTTTATATACAATGATTCCTATTTGTATACCTCTTATTTTAATTGATTGATTAACTTTCTCAGCAGGCTGGTTATGTATCTTCATAGGCTTACATATTTTCTTAATAAAAACGATAAATCATAAAATGGATTGGAATTAATCAATATGTATTCAAATAATTGACGTAAAACGGAATAAATTTTATAGATTTTATTCGCATTTTTTTAGTTTTCTAATAAATTTTATAGATTTTATTCGCATTTTTTTGGTTTTTTAATGGCTAAAAAAGGGTCGACCTTTTTTAGCCATTTTTCCCTTTTAATTTTTCAAAAGCTGCCCATTTCATCCGGGGCGACGGAAGGCCACGGTGGCCGGTGGATGGTGGCCGGCACAACGGATTACTTCTTCGACGCCCAGGCAAATCAAAAAACAGTGTGGCCGGGGCGTCGCCCTCACGCTGTCGGTGACGGACTAATCCCCGGTCCGTTTAACCGAGTGTTTTCCACCCTGTAAAATCAAATATAGGCAAACGCGTTTTTCATTTTAATAGTAGAAGACATAATAAACATTGATAAAGGCAAATAATACTTAAATTTTGTTTTTTTTTTATTATCGTAATTAATATTACGTTCTAGATAATTTCATCTTAATGAAAGATTTGACATAAAATATTTTACTTTACCCCGTACAGTGATGGATTGGGACGGCTATGTGGTGGCGGCTAGAGGTACTACCGACCCTTATAATGCTCACGAGTATCGTAAAATACGACGACTAAAAGCTGTACATCAACCAGAGTTAACTCCATCTGATGATGTCTGGTCAACAATTACGTTCTCAACATTGAAATCAGGTAAGCGGCTGGTCATAAAACTATTATCAAAACTTTTGTTTATGTATTATTTAGTTTACCTTTCGTTAGTCATTAGGGAGACACATCGCTAACAGTGGTGACGAAGTTACAGTTTAACATCCCGTTTCATAGCGGTGGGTGTCGTAAAAGATAATTAAAGGATGTGATATACAGATAACATCAATATTCCATTGCGGAGAGCAAGCTTGAAATGAAACCCTATACGAATTCGTCTGACCAACGTGGTTATACTAGGTTAATTTCCTCTCTGTTATGGAGCAGGCTTGGCCCATCAATGTGACATATATAAACTGAGTTTATCATAATATGGATGACCGTGTTATCCTATAAATATCTTATATTATAGGGACCCTAAGTCATTATACGAAGAAGCTATAGGTATAATGAAATATAGATATGAAATTCTCCAGGCACAAAAACTACGTAAATACCTTCATTTTATTTTTATATTTTTAATATTAATACATAGGCTATCTACAATCAATTTTCAACGAAATAACGGTGACTTTGATGAATATTCACAAGATAAATAATATGTTACTTTTTTTAAATGAAAGATATAAATGACCCGTGAGTAATGGTTCTGTTGTTAAAACTAAATTTAAATAACAACACACTCAATTTATATCTTAAAAGATATAAATTAAACCTACATAACAAAAGAATCTATATGACGATGGAATAAGAATACAATTTAGCACATACTTTCTTTGCCTAAGGGTGTCGTAGAAGAAAATTGAGGGATATGATATGCAGAGAAGGAAAAATGGAAAAAATCCTATAACAACCCGTATAACCAGCAAGTCAATAGAAAGTCCTTTCGTGTAGTAAGTTCAAGCAATGGGGTGTAAATGAGCTGTGATCATGATGATGACCAATTAACCTACATAAAAAACAAAGCATTACAAAGTGACTGCCTCCTTGGCTGATATGGTATCGGCATCCAACTACGAAACGTGAGATTCATTGCTGATACGGGTGTTATTCAAAGATCCTTGGCCAGATTGTTTATTCAGGAGGCAATCAAAGCAACACGGAGACTGAAACTGAATTTCAGCTATATAAGCAGAAGTGAAGAACCAGTTTCACATCCTTATTTACTAATATTATAAATGCAAAAGTAAGTTTGTTTGTTTGTTTGTTTATTTGTTACGTTTTCACGCTACACTTGCATAAACACAGGGCAAATCGAATAAGTCCCCAATAAGTAATACATTATTTCGATAGGCTTTGATGAGTTCTCTTACTGTCCACAATATGGCCCGCCATCAATATCATCTTACCATGTTTATGACAATTACTTGGGATCGACGCAATATATTCTAACCTCTCCTTCCACATATAGCTGTTTGATATCAACTGGACATAATTATGCAAGCTAGAACCAACCCATTAAATGTTACTTTTGAAATAAATAGGCAACTGGTTTCGAGAAAACTGATTAATAACGTTATGTAAAACAGTTTTATTTGAGTTGTTCTTTGTTTTAGTATTTGTTTAGGTTCCATAACCTGATGGATGTTTGTTACAAAAACTGTTTGTTTGTTACTGCTTTGTAGGTTAATTCTTTTCTGTAATAAAGAATCAATCCAAAAAAACAGTAACTTTACACTTTGCATGTAAGCAAATACGATTTATATAACTTTAAAATACTCGTATTTTAATTATGTTTTTATTATAACTTGCATATAACATTTATGTAAGAGAAGGAAAACTCGAAATAAAGCCCTATACCAACCTATCTGACCAGCATGGTATAGTAAGATCAATGTCCCTCCTATTGCGGAGGAGACTTGAGCCCAACAGTGGGACATACGTGAGCTGAAATATTGAATGATGATTATATTATTACTATTTTAATAATATTTTACACTAATAATATTTGACATAAGCAAGTTATTATTCATATTTGTCATCATCCGACAAAATTGGGTAGGCTTCTTCTCATTATTTATTCAGTAGTCAGACAGCCAGTCCATTTTTATATATAATCCTCTGTAAAAAATCGTAATATATTCGTAAAATGTGTAATACTCGATAATAATCAGAATTTATTATTTTCAGTCCATAATCATATGGAACTAAGCTTTTTCGTTATTTTATAAGCCTATAAAACCAAATACATTCCCTATATCACACAAAATTTAAATACAATTTGATATATTTATTTAACAAGAACCACGTGGCATTCTATTTTGTGAAATGGAAATGCGAAGATCTACAAGTACCGTATCACATGGATCTATTTAATATATCGAAAGTGAAGCTATGAAGGGTTTGTACCCTAGGCGGTATTCTTTTTCCTCTTATAGCTTGTTATTTAGGCCAAAATCTTTTCTGTGTAGGTGAAGCATCCGGTCTGATGCCTTTTTAAATAAGTAAGTTAAATTCGCTTGAGATATATGTTGGTTCTTGTTTGTATAACACCGTCCAACTGTTTATAAATATGTCCTGTTAAATCCTAAATATCTAACGTTTCTTTGTTATTTCATCAGTCTTTCTTCCACATTTGTATAATTAATTATAAAAGTGCGGTGACGGAGTATTTCAAGTTTTCCTTTTCTTGCATTGATGTTATCTTCAGTAATGGTCTTTACAATACCAATTGGCAAGAGAAGGGGTGGTGAATTGTATTCTTACTCCGTGACCACACGGATAATATATTAATAACTAGCAGCGTCCTGTGGTTTCACCCGCAGTTCCTCTTCCCGTAGGCATATTGGGATAAATTATAGCCTATGTGTTATTCTGATATGTAAGCTATATTATTGTGAAGTTTCATCCAAATCCATTCAGTAGTTTTTGCGTGAAGGAGCAACAAACATCTTCACATCCACACAAACTTTCGCGTTTATAATATTAGTAGGATTATTTATTTTTATTTCTTCAATTTAATTAACTGATTTAATATGCAACGTATATAACCGCAATTTATAAAACAGACATTAAATTAAATTCATTATTCGAGTCGGAATAAATTTCAACGCTTTCCCTGTGTTTAACTTTTGCCTTTTTGTGAATATCTGTATTTGTATTCCGGTCTTAACTTGGTACTATTTCAATAAATGTTACAAAGACTCAAATAATATTTGGAGATTGCTTTGAACATATAATACGTGTTCTTGTTATGAGAAATATGTATTACATAGTTTACTTTTCACGATCGGTAACTCTTTTTTTTTGGGGTGAGTTACGATCGGCGCCCTCCTCGCACCACTCCGTCCGGGGCGACAAAAGGACGTAAGCACGCACACCCGTAACCCACCCGCGACACGTCGCCTTCATCGTTGGACCGACCACCGGAGCAGGGTGACTTGACGTCAGTGGTCGGCCCGACGGCATACCCCGAGGGAGTACCCTCACCCTTCGACGTCCCCTACTGGGACGCTGATTGCCGTCGCGAGACTAAACTCTCCTCCGAGTGCCCGGACTAAATCCCCGGTTAGGTCACCTGCAGCCTCTGCTAAGCCGGCATCAAGCGCAGGTGACGATCGGTTACTCTTAAGAAAATAAACGAAAGAATAAGTAAAATTAAAAGGTTTGAATAACCCCCGATACAAACTAAAATAATAAAAAAAGAATTACGTTTTCTTCAACAGGAACTATCAATTAATTATCATTCAATCATTATACTGGCACGCATGAAGCACTTAATCGAGTAATCATACACCATTACATCATTTTGGAAAAGAGGTGATACTCTTACACTGCTGGACCGATATTAACCAAACATAGCTAAGAATCACCGTATAGAAACTGGCTTTCAAATGAAATAAACCGCATTGAAATCGATTCATCCGTTTGAGGGTTGCGATTCCACATACAAACTCACACACAGACAGACAGACATCAACGTCAAACTTATAAAACCCATCGATATATATGTCATCATCATCATTTCAGCCCATTGCCGTCCACTGCTGGACGTAGGCCTCCCTCATGTTGCGCCACAATGTGCGGTCCTGTGCCGCCTGCATCCAACGATGCCCAGCAAGTTTCACTAGGTCATCGGTCCACCTAATGGGGGGGGCGTCCTACACTGCGTCGTCCGATACGTGGTCGCCACTCGAGAACCTTTCTTCCCCACCGGTTGTTGGTTCGTCGAGCGATGTGGCCTGCCCATTGCCACTTCAGCGTGCTAATTCTTCGTGCTATGTCGGTTACACCCGTTCTTCTGCGGATTTCCATATTCCGGATATATATGTACTACGACTCTATGATAAAACCCGTCTTTTTGCGTCGGCGTTTAAAAAAAATACCTCTGTACATCAAACTGTATAGAAGCACGAATTCCTTCCTTATTTATTATTTACATATTATTTTTCATTGGCTCTCATATTAGTTTTCCCATTAGTTTTACCTTAAGGTACTTACTCTAGGGACGGTACCCGAAATGGTATCCCGCCGGGCTGGCCACTAACTTTTTAGCCGTGTATCTTAGGATTATATTATTATTATTTACTAGCAGGGTCACCTTCTCAAGGTAATTTAGATATATAAATAAATATGAAAATACTATCGGAATATGATTTAAGCTTCATTTTATACCTTTTTTTATTATCATATCCTTACTAATATTATAAATGCGAAAGTATGTTTGTATGTTACACTTTCACGCTTAAACCAGAGAACCGATTTCAAAAATTCTTTCACTAATGGAAATCTATAATATCAGGGAGTAACAGAGGCAATATTTTATCCCGGTATTCCCACAGGAACGGGCGCTACTCGAGTAAGGCGACTGAAACCGAAGCGAAGCGAGGGTGGGTTGCTAATTATCATATAAATTATCATCATTTAATAACTATACAAACTAAGAGCTACATGAGATAGACGCTTGTGCACTTATCAACTAAATATAGGGCATCGTCATCATCATCATTGCAGTCCACATACGTCCCACTGTTGGGCTCGGGCCTCCTCCACAATGGGAGAGAATTTGACCTACTATATCATGCTGGTCAGATATGTTGGTATAGGGTTTTATTTCGAGTTTTCCTTCTCTTGCATAGATTTTATGTGCATATTATATCCCTTAGTCATCTTGTACGACATCCACGGGCAAGGTAGGGTGAATTGTATTCTTACTCCGTCACCACACGGAAATAAATGCAAGACATGAAAAACTCAATTTAAAACCTTATCCAACACGTCTGACCAGCGTGGAATAGTAGGTCAATTTCCCTCCCATTGTGAAGGAGGCCTGACTCCAACAGGGGAACTTATATAGGCTGAGATGAATGACTCCGTGTGGTGACGGAATAAGAATTCTACACAATAAAAGGAAAACTCGAAATAAAAGCCTATACCTGTCTGACCACTCCTGGCCGGAACTCCCCCTTGGGACCTGGAGGCGGAGATGCTCGCCGACATTTATCGGCGGGTGTCGGAGACGCGCGCCCGCGGCGGTATGGTCTCCCTGCAGGAGATCACCGCCTGGCGGGTCGACAACCGCCGAGGGGTCATTGCCCGTTGGGCAGTCCGGCTGGAGAGTCCTCGGTACGGTGTCAGGACCGTCGAGGCCTTCCGGCCGGTGCTGATAGGGTGGTTGGAGCGGACGCACGGGGTGCTTTCCTTCCGACTGGTGCAGGTGCTTACGGGGCACGGGTGTTTTGGGAAGTACCTGCACAAGATTGTCAGGAGGGAGAGCACACCGTCCTGCCACCATTGCAGTTGTAACGAGGACACGGCGCAGCACACGCTCGAGGAGTGTGCTGCGTGGGAGGGGGAGCGCCGTGAACTCGTCGCGATTATCGGTGCCGACCTGGCGCTGTCGACCATCACCAGGGAGATGCTCGACAGCGTCAGGAACTGGGACGCGGTCGCCGCCTTCTGTGAGGCCGTAATCTCACGGAAGGAGGCGGCGGATCGTGTGCGAGTAGAGCTCCTATTCGGCGACACGTTCCGCCGCCGGCGACTCGGGCGGCGCAGGCGCGAGTATCTGCGCCTAATGCCGCCCTAGCCGAGGCCGCGGGTGATCGGACCGGGGAATTGTCCGTCACCCGCAGAGAAGCTGACCGCACGACGGTGACCGACGTCCCAGTACATCGAGAGGTAAGAGGTTACCCAAAAGGGTATTCCGTCGGGCCGACCACTGATGACAAGTCACATCTGCTCCGGTGGTCGGCCCAACAACGAGGTGACGTAGGTACGGGTGGGTTATGGGTCCTTTCATCGCCCCGGACGGACTGGACCGCGCGTGTGCTTACCATAGCCCACCCATAAAAAAAAAAATGGGTGCGTGTACTTATGTACGCGCGTGAGAAGTTATACTTCTTTGGCATCATTAAAAAATAGTTTTTAATTGCATGCAAATAATTAATTACAATAAAATAATAGAAGGATTGGAAAAGGATAATCAACAAAGTTCAGTTTAATAGTCATCAAATTTAAACTAAAAGAATCTTAGATTGATCTTAGATATCAATAATTAATATTAAAAATTGAAAATTAATATATTTATATAATAATATATTTAATATATATATTTAATATAAATTTATATAATATATAATTTATATATATATATATATATATATGTATATATATGTATATATATATATATATATATAATTATTAAAAACAAAATTTAGAGAATAATAAATATATAAGACATAATTTGTACTAAATATTATAAGATTCTTAATTTTAAATGTTTATTATTGATTATTTAATATTTTAAAAATAAATTTAATAATTAATTCAAAAATTGAATTTAAGGTTAAACAGACAGCTTCATACTGTTAATTTTGTGTCACAGATCCGCGCGCATCTTAAAATTTCACTCAATGAGCGGTTAAGCAGACAACTTCATACTGTTAATTTTGTGTCACAGATGCGCGCGCATCTTTAAATTTCACTCTCATCATTTTTTCATAACGCGCCTAAAGAAGTATAACTTCAAAAAAAAAAATACCTGTCTGACCAGCCTATCTGACCAGCATGGTGTAGTAAGGACAATTCCCCTCCCATTGTAGAGGAAGTTCCAACCCAGAAGCAGACTTCAGTCAGACAGGTTGGTAGAGGGTTTTGTTTCGAGTTTTCTATCTCTTGCATAGATGTCATATGCGTAATATATCCTTTAGTCGTCTTTTACGACACCCACGTGAATTGTATTCTTACTCCGTCACCACACGGACAATTTCACAAATATTACATTTGATTTGGAATAAAAATAATTCGATTAGAGTAATTCACTTTTCGGAGATCATTAGATAATGTATGAAAATTATAGTAATTTTTTAACGTTTGAACAAAAATGATTATTTAAAATAACATAATTATATTTCATATTGTCATTGAACTATTACGCCACCAAATGGAAATAATTATTTATAATGACATAATTATAACATTTTCATTAAATTATAATGCGGAATTAATATAACAATAATTTAAGATAATTTCATAAGCAATTTCAAGACAGTTCCATTTATTAATTAAGATATACCGTAACACCACATAGTTTAAATTACATATTTCATAAATTACATAATTCGTATCTATACAATCTATATATAAACCACACATGATCGAGAAGTAGTGTTTAGTCAAATCTAATTCTGCTACAAGTATATCTAGTTAATTCAAATTGAATCTAATTCCATCGCCCTAAAGTTCTAATCTGTTAAATTTAAAGTTTATAAGTATAGCAATAGTTTTGCTTCTAGTTTAATAGACTATAGCAGTTGGTAGGCGATAAATTACTACTTTTTTTTTATTTTTTGGTGTGGGTTGCGGTCGGCGCGCTCCTCGCACCACTCCGTCCGGGGCGACAGAGGGGCGTAAGCACGCACACCTGCAACCCACCAACGATGCACGTCGCCTTCGTCGTTGGGCCGACCACCGGAGCAGGGTGACTTAACGTCAGTGGTCGGCCCGACGGAATACCCCCTATTTTGGGTACCCTCCCATCGACCGACGTCCCTCCCTCGGGGAGGACGTCGGTCTTTCCTCACGCGGTCGGCCTCTCAGCGGGTGATGGACTAATTCCCCGGTCACGTCATCCACGGCCTCGGCTAGGGCGGCATGAGGCGCAGGTATTCGCGCCTACGCCGCCCCAGTAGCAGGCGATCCGCCGAATAAATTACTACTGGCAATGTCTTAATCTATACTAATATATAATCATCAACATTGTGGTAGCGGCTTCGAATACTACCAACCCTTGCTTTGCTCGTGGGTGTCGTAAAAGACGACTAAGAGTCCTTGATTGACCCGGACCAACTCCATCTGGTACCATTTGGGTCAACGATTACATTCCCAAGGAGGTTTGACGTCAGGCAGGCGGCCGGTCATAAAAGTCATTGCCGAAACTTTTTGCAATATGTCAAAACAGATGACATATTGCGTCGACCACAAGTAATTGGGATAAGAGCAAGATGATGATGAATCATCAACATTATCACAACTTTTATATGTCCCACTACTGGGCTCGAGCCTCCTCCACGTTGGGAAGAAAATTGACCTACTATACCATGCTGGTCTGGCGGGTTGGTATAGGGTTTTACCTCGAGTTTTCCTGCTCTTGCATAGTTATTATATGCATAAAATATCCCTTAGTTGCCTTTTACGATACCCACGGCCAAGAGAGGTGGTGAATTGTATTCTTACTCCGTCACCACGCGGAAATATATAATATTTTGTATTATTCTTGTCTTGTATAGAGTATTCTATTTTTTAGATTTTGATGAAACTTTTTGAATAAATAATTAAAAATTCTAACGACTACTGCAGCGCTAGCGTATAAAAATAGAATAATTTCACATTTTGCTTTTTTGCGACAGTCACTAATCTATCTACACCAATAAATAAAACTGCAGTTTCTGTTTGTAATGTCAAAATAATAGACTTTTTTCATGCTCACACGGTTATTTGCGCTATACATATGCCTAAAATAATCTTTAAATTTTCTTCGTCTGTCTGTCTGTTTGTTCCGGGTAATCTTCAAAATGGCTGGACCGATTTCAAAAATTCTTTCACCAATGGAAAGCTATAATATCAGGGAGTAACATAGGCTATATTTTAGCCCGATATTCCCACGTGAACGGGAACTACGCAGGAACGACGACTGAAACCGAAGCGAAGCGAGGGCGGGTTGCTAGTTTTAGAATATGTTTCTCTCGCTTTTAATTAGCATACTTACATCTGCAATATTTTAATAGGCTTTGGTTAACGTGCAAATATGATGCATTTAATTTATAACTAGCAACCCGCCCTCGCTTCGCTTCGGTTTTAGTCGTTTTACCCGCGTAGTTCCCGTTCCCGTGGGAATAGCGGGATAAAATATAGCCTAGTTTACGCCCTGATATTATATCTTTCCATTGGTGAAAGAATTTTTGAAATCGGTCCAGCCGTTTTGAAGATTACCTGGAACAAACAGACAGACAGACAAAAAATTTTTAATCGTTATTTTAGGCATAGGTGTCGTGCAAATAACCGTGTGAGCATGAAAAAAGCCTATTATTTTGACATTACAAACAGACACTCTAATTTTATTTATTGGTATAGATGCCAGACGCAATAAAGATAAAATAAAGCAAGCACTAGCTTTATTAATTTTACTAAGTTATAGTTATTTGAAAATGAAGAAAAGAACAAAACGATATTGGATATTACATTTGTACCAACTAATAAACCGGCTAAGTGCCAGTCGGTGTCGCACACGTACCATTATCTATAAAAATCGCGTTTGTTGTTTGAGAGCCCCTCTTAAACATTTATTTTATTTTGTTTTTAGTATTTGCGGCAACAGAAATACATAATTTGTAACAATTTCAACTGTCTAGCTATCATGGTTCTTGAGATACAGCTTGTGACAGACAGACGGACGGACAGGCAGCGAAGTCTTAGTAATAGGGTCCCGTTTTTACCCTTTGGGTACGGAATCCTTAGTCTGGACTTGAAATAGGAATAAATGGCAATATTTAAAAGGTAAGGTCTGTTCTAAACCTCACTATAATTTGGAGTGTTTCAAGACATAAATGATGTGCGTGTTTGACGGACTGACCTTGAAAGTTAAAGGCCTGCATCCAAAATCAAGGACGAATAAGTAAGTGTAAAAAAATCAAAATGTTAGGTTTTATGAAAATATTTTACATAAATTTCGGACACGTAAAATTTGTTTGATAATACTTGTGATAGAAATTACGATTCGTTTAGGTATAAATATAAAATCGTTACTTTTATACTAACCACTGATTTTTAAATCATTACAATCACGAAATGTACATATAGATAAAATAAACATATGTCACAGTAAAAAAGTCCTTGTTTGATTGTTATCATCTATAATAGCATTGACCTTGATTCAGTACAATATTTGTTTGCATCATATATACGCTAGTTACGTAGCATAGGTTCATTCATCTGCCTACCATACTGGATATATTGAAGATAATCCACGACCACCACGGTAGACAGTTCGATGTCCGTAGTTGTTTTATATGTTTCTCACGTAGTCTCTTCCATTTGCCTGTCAAAAAAAAAAAGAAGGAATGATGGTTCAATCCTGGTCGTAGTTATAACTTCGCGGGATAGAATAAGTTAGGAGCGTTGAAGGAGACGGTATCCGAAATGGTAACCCGCCGGGCCGGCCACGGAAGTCAACGGGAATCGGTACTAGTGGTCGGTTCAACGACAATGGGGAGGGAATACGGTAGGTTATGGGGCCGCATGCCGCTCATTCGTCGTGCTTTCAATGTAACATTGTGGAGTGGCCTATCGTGTATATGTCCTAATATATACTTATTATAAATTAGCTGACAAAAGAAATGCGTTCTTAATAAATAAAAAAAAATAAATAAAAGTGGGATTCTTTGATTGCATCGCCCCCCACTGGATCCTATTGCATTGTTTTAGTGATTTAAAACCATCCACGAAATCCATCCATCTATAGATGTCCACTCTGTGACATAGGACTCCCCACGAGAATGCCACTCGGATGGTCCTGTGCCACTTGCATCAACGGTTCCCTGCGACTTAAGATATCGTCAGTTCACCTAGGGAGATATCCTATATTAGGTCGACCTATTCGTGGTTGCCACTCGACAACCTTTCTGCCCCAACGGTTGTCGGTTCGTTGAGCGATGTGGGCAGCCCGTTGCCAATTCAACGTGCTCATTCTTCGGACTATGTCGGTTCCACTCTTTCTTCTACGTATTTCTGTATTCCAGATCTTATCACGTAGAAATACCGAGTATAGCATGGAGAGCCATAGCATGTTGAACGACTTTAGAGCATTTTTATAAAGCTGACATTTAGAGACCTAGTTTTAATGTCGTATTTGTCATCGCTGGCAACTCACACTGGTTAGAAACCCTTGTTTTCAGACACTGCAAAATATTGGACGAGAAGATTCTCCTAAATTTCTCGGACGCTGCCCAGTAGCTGACCTCTTTCTTGAAATTTTATGTACCTAATTAGACGATTTGTCCTATATAAATATAGTAATCGACAACTAATCAACAACAAGAGTGGTAGGACCACACTGTCGACAGTTATCTGTCTACAGCCGCGGGCCGGTCCGTCCGGGGCAGTACCACGCTCTCGCAGAAAATCGACGTCTGAGTAGTAGCAATTTGTTACTGCGCTTCGTTCGGTGAGCGAGAGAGCCGGCAGCCCAACTTTTTGAGGGTGTTTGCGTGTGGAGGGTTTTGGTGGTGCCCTGGGTATCAACAAGCCTCAATTCACGCATTCACACTCCCTTCATTTTTTCGCGGTAGGCAGCGGCCTTGTAAAGGTCCATGAGCGGCAGCAACACTTACCATCAGGTGTACTGTTTGCTCGTTTGCCTCCGTTGGCAATAAAAAAAAAAAAAAAAAAAAACTTCGAGTTCCCAACTAGGACCGGCACTGAAATGACAGGCATTAGGCACATAGACCTACCACAAATGAACATGGATCAGTTGAAAAACCCTGCTGAGATTAAATTAAATCTTCAGAGCCAAAGACCTCCAGGGACTCTGCCATGATTGCTCTCCTCGGTCTTCTGTATAATCTAGCGTAGCATGTGGATGTGATCCATGGTACTTTTCGGGATCAGGTTTGTTCAACTTGTTCTTCGCAATACTGCCTTTCTAACAGGCTAACCAGCCCCACGGCACCTAGGAAAGTATGATTTCAAAGTCTAAAAAAATATTGGTTGTATTATCATCACCATTATCACAGCTCATTTCTTCACACGATCTTATAACGAACATATTTTGTGTACCATTAAAAAACTGTACACAAACATATTTTTATAACATAGGTACAAATTTAGTGTACCATTAAAAAACCTTGCCGTGTGGTGACGGAATAAGAATACAATTCACCATTAACTATCTTGCCGTGGATGTCTTAAAAGACGACTGAGGGGTATAATACGCATATAACATCTATACAATAGAAGGAAAACACGAAACAAAACCATTTACCAACCTGACTCTGACTAGCATGGTATAGTACAGTCTTTTCGGTTTCCCTCCTATCGTGAAGGAGGCTGGAGTCCAACAGTGGGACGTATATGAGCAGGGATGATGATGGTTAAAAAAATACAACGGGGACAAAAAAAATAAGACCAAACACTCCAAATTGTAATCACGAGATTATTCGACAGCAAAATAAATTAAAAATGGAGTCGCTAGCGGTTACAATGAATATACGAATGAAAAAAAAAAGAGGCTTGGCACAGATTATTTCAACTTTATGTGAATACTATTATTGTACTCGCGAATTCTCTCCAGACATTAACTAAAATGTGATTGTTTAGGTTAAATATATATCTATTTTCTATTTTAAAGTTAAAGAGTTTGTATATTTGAATGCGTTAATCAGGTCAATCTATCTCATTGTATCAAATAGGACTGAGGAAGGTTATGATAATATACTAATCTTATACATATAAAACAAAGTCGTGTTAGTTACACTATTTATAACTCAAGAATGGCTGTACCGATTCGGATAAAAATTGGTGGGGAGGTAGCTTAGAACCAGGAGAAGGATATAGGATACTATTTATCCCGTTCGATCGCGTTCCCGTGGGACGTGACATAAAACATCAAAGGGAATACAAGTCACTATGAAACGTGGTATAACAAAAACGCATTTGATATGTATGTAATAACAAAACGCAAATGACAAATACCTAAACGTAATTTTTCTATGATTAAGTATGGTTGAAAATTTGGTAATTATAATTTTGTCAGAAATCAATAATCAGTAATTTGTTATTGAATCTCTTTGAATGATCATTAACAATGCCGCGATCAAGATGATTGAATCTTGCCTGACAAAGCCATAATGGTTCTTCTATTAGATATCTATATTACTATATCTTCGGAAATTTAGAAAATATATTTACGAAAAAAAATATGGCGGTACGAAGTTCGCCGGGTCAGCTAGTCTATGATAAATAAGAACGGAGCTATATTAGCAAATGTTTTCAACTTCGGGCAAATAAAGTGTCAAGACTACTGCTCTATCCATCCATTAGCTCGTAGAATTCCACTGTTGGATATACGCCTCCACAATAAAATACCACTCAAAACGATTCTGTGTCACTGGCATCCAACGACTACCTGCGACAATCAAAATGTCTTCAGTCCACCTAATGAGTGGTCGTCCTACGCTTCATCGGTCGTCGTGCTCGCCACTCAAAAACCTTTCTTACCCAACGGTTGTCGGTTCGATGAACGATAGAATCCTATTATGATTTCAACAATCTAATTCTTCGGGCTATGTCGGTTACACCCGTTCTTCTACGGATTACTGTATTCTGGATTTATCACGTATAGAATACCAAGATAGTCCTCTTCATAGCACGCTGAACGACATTGAGACTTTTTATAAGGCTGACGTTTAGAGATCGCGTGGCAGTGGTATAAGTCATCGCCGATAACACACACTGGCCTTAACCAAACCTTTGTTTTTAGACACTGCCGAATATTAAACGAGAAAATTCTCTTAAGTTTTCAAGACAAGACAGATGTGTGGGGACGGAGTAAGAATACAATTCACCATTCCCTATCTTGCCCGTGGATGTGGTAAAAGTTGACTGAGGGAGATAATACGCATATAACATCTGTGCAAGAGAAGGAAAACTTGAAATAAAACCCTATACTAACCTGTCTGACCAGCATGGTATATGGTAAGGTAAATTTCCCTCCTATTGTGGAGGAGGCTCGAGCCCAGCTGTGGGACGTATATAAGTCGAAATGATACTGTTACCTTTAAATACAGATTTATTTATATCAGTCTGTATAAATCTCATTGTTAAGTACGAGTTTCTTATATAAGTTAATAGAAATTCGTGCGGTAGATCTAGCCAAACGGAGTGGTATTAGGTTTTAATTGGAATTTTACTGCAATTATAATGACGTTCGATACGATATTTGTGGAATATTAAGGCATAGTGATATTTTGTATTTGACATTATTGTTAGTCATTACATGAAAAATTAGGCCACATAATTATTCTACAGCCGAGGCCATAGGTGCCTGGACAGGTTTATACTTATTATATATTTATATTATATTAGGGTGTCAGCCGTGGAGGCTCACCTCGTAAAGGTGGCACCTACAAATTTGCCATGCTTATTTTATACCAGCAATAATCAATTATTGCTTGCATAAAGCAAGCAATAATCAATTATTGCTGGCTTTATACAAGCAATAAACGATTATTACGATTATTTTCCGTGTGGTGACGGAGTAAGAATACAATTCACCACTCCCTATCTTGCCCGTGGATGTCGTTAAAGACAACTATGGGATATAATATGCACATAAAATCTGTGCAAGAGAAGGAAAACTCGAAATGAAAAGGGTTTCATTGGTATAGGGATACCAACATGTCTGACCAGCATGGTATACTCAGTCAAATTCCCTCCCATTGTAGAGGTGGCCCGAGCCCAACAGTGGGACATATGTGAGCTGCGATGATGATGATGATGAAATGATTATTTATTAATACGCTTTTATGCTTCAGACGTATCTATGTTAGTATGTAACGGAATCTTTGAACATGGTTTTGACCCCCTTCAAAACGTCGAATTAACTAGAAATTTGGCATACTTATTAAGGACCGATGACAATTCAATATTTTAAATAGCTTGACCCGTTATCCTTACTAGGATAATCAGGATTAGCGATTTAAGCGCATTTTTTTAGTTTTTTTGAACTATTATATTTATTATTTTACTAGCAACCCACCCTCGCTTCGCTTCGGTTATAGGTTATAGTCGTTTTACCCGCGTAGTTCTCGTTCCCGTGGGAATACCGGGATAAAATATAGCCTAGTTTACGCCCTGATATTATAGCTTTCCATTGGTGAAAGAATTTTTGAAATCGGTCCAGCCGTTTTGTAGATTATCCGGAACAAACAGACAGACAGATAGACAGACAGACAGACAAAATTTTTTTAATTGCTATTTCAGGCATAGGTGTCGTGCAAATAACCGTGTGAGCATGAAAAAAGCCTATTATTTTGACATTACAAACAGACACTCCAATTTTATTTATTGGTATAGATTATATTATTTCAGTGTTATGGTGGATTTAGAATACAATTCACCACTTCCTATTTTGCGTGGATATCGTAAGAAAATGACTAAGGGCTACATCATGCGGATTACATCTATGTAAGTAAAGGAAAACTTGACATAAAACCCTAGGCCAACACGTCTGACCAACGAGGTATAATAGGACAATTTATCTCTCATTATGGAGGAGGCTCGGGCCCAATAGTAGGACTTATGCATGAGATGAGGACGATAAATTGATTATTTACAATTTTAATATTTACTATAAAATTATAACATCGTGGAGTCAAATGAGTTTGAAATCTTCATCTCCCTATAAACACTATATACGAGGTAAGAAATACAAATATCTACAATTCGGCTATTATTTCTGTAGAATGTTAATTTATTTAAATAAATTATAGCTATATATAATAAGTACATAAAGTAACCTATGTAATAAGTAATGAGGATAATGGTGAATTAAAACGACAAATAAATAGCTATTTAAATGCTAATACTGATTTATAGCTTCACATCCATGGATTTTTACATCATTCAGTTTTTCGCCGTCCACAAGTAAATACAAGCCTTCTCCTTAGAAAGATATATTGCACGGTTATTATTTAGGGAGGAAAGACACAGTCGTCACGCTTGGCAAGCAGATTGGCGATCGCAGTAGGGTTTATGTGTATATTTCTGCTGCCTAACATTTTGGTGGCCCTTAATTCTCTTTTTACAATTCCCACAGACAAGTAAGAGGCTTAGGGACAAAAGTAAAGTGAGCATTGATTCTAGCTGAGAATACGTCTCTCGAAGTTGTATGATCAACTACTTCATGTACCTGGGACAAAAAGTTAGGTAACGATATACATGATGAAAATAATATTTATATGAATAAGATGGAATATATTAACTTAGTAACACACAGTATTAAGATAAAAAAAGCCTCACACTCCTTCACAACTTAAGTACATTAGATTACGTGTTCGTGGTCTATTTATTTCTCTTGATAATGTAAGGCAGTACAAGTAGATAATATCAAATGAAGGCACTGGTTTTGTATCTTGAAATTAAATATGTACGAGCGCACAAGCATATACGCTTGCGTGCATATATTCATGCATGCGCAGCTTCATAAATGCGTGCTTGCACAAATGCACATGTTTGAAAATTAGTACGTAAATTTGTGGATCGACGTGAAATTTTTTTTTCGTGGAAAATTTCTTCTTGGTTACATAATATCCATGTGCTATGGGACAGAAAAAAGATGATATATACATATATTCTCAGACTGTTACCATTTAGAAATTTCAATCATTACCTCTAAAATATACTACAAACTCTATAATTATAATTTACTTTATCACTTTATGTTAAAATAGTTAATATAAATCTTCACATAGATAAAGGTAATATTTTATCATCTTGGTCTTGTATTTTGCTTCATTCTAATTTACGAGCAGAGATACTGAGAAATATGATCCAAGATAATAATTATAATATCCTAATTTTGCGTAACCGTGTTTCCCATTGTACTAAATTGAAATGTTTATAGATGGAGCGCAAAAATATTATTAATATGCTACTGTAGTAGTGCATGGGTTCGATGGCCATGTAGAACCATACTTTGTGTAATTTATAATTTTTTATGGGTATAATTTGTATAATTTGTGTCCGTTAATTATATAATTAATGCCTTAGTGCAATTTGTGATATTTTTATATCCTTGCTCCTCGCCACTAAATTCAATATAAGTAAAATTTAAAATTTTGAAGAACCCCGACATAAATTAACATAATAAAAAAAAGTTTTTGATATATAACGATTATACTGGCACGCGTGAAGCACCTAATCGAGTATTCATACGTCATAACATCATTTAAAAAAAAAAGGTGATACTCATACACTGTTTGACCGATATTAACCAAACATAACTAAGAACCACAGCAAGGAAACTGGCTTTCAAATGAAAAAAAAACATCGAATTTGTTCCATCCGTTTGAGAGCTACGATGCTATAGACAGACATACACACACACATAAGCAGACAGACATCAACGTCAAACTTATAACACCCCTGTTTTGTGTCGGGGGTTAAAAATACGCATTTGTAGGTAACCGAAGTAATAGGTGGGATTTAGAAAATACGGTTAGCGACATCTATCGAGTCACGCCAAAATCTCAGCTACGAATATAAAAATATCGCTAATAACTGTAAGGATAACGAAACAATCTATTTAATGATATCTGATGTTTACGTGAGCACTACACATTGTAAATAAAACTATTTTTACGGATTATATCGCGTTTGTATTTGATTTATGATTGCCCGACGTTTCGAACACTTTGCAGCATTCATGGTCACGGGCGGACTAAGGTGTCTCACGTCCAACAAGTAATCGTTATTACAGACATTTATAATTATCTACCCGATACAGAAAATTAGTTATAAATTTATTAAATTTTGACCCACATTTTAGTACAAATTTATTGCCAGTGTAAGAAGAAAATGATTCTATATGAAAAAACTATATTGTTTATGGTTAGTAATTATTAAATTTGTAGCAATTATTGTTACAATTTGTTGATTTAAAACTAACAAAACTAATATACTACCACCGGATCGGATCGCGGCCACACTGAGAAAGATCCGGCAAGAAAACTCAGGGGACATGATGCTAAATTAATATTGATTTTTAATTTTAGATGCGGCTTACTTTGTCTTACTAAAAGATTTTTGATTTATAAAATTATCTTTAACTATTATTGTGACATAAATGCTGCAAAGTGTTCGAAACGTCGGGCAATCATAAAATACAAACGCGATATAATCCGTAAAAGTAGTTTTATTTACAATCTATTTAAATTATTTAATTGTCATTGGCCTTGTGTAACTCTGTGTTTGCAGTTTCATATTAATCCGACGTTTAGACGAGGATAAAAATCGCATACAAAGATTCCAAAACATACTCGTACAAACCAAATTAGGTAATATAAGCTAGTTAAAAATAATAAAACATAAAAATATTACCCTAGTTCCAATGCTTATGTTACAAACGTAACATTTTTTATTATTTCATATATCCTATCTATTTAATTTGGAAACCCAATTAAATAACGAACAAGCCAAAACTTTTGAGCTTCTAAAACTACTGAGCTATGTTTAAATATAATATTGAAAATATCGAGCGTATTTTAAAGATTTTATAGGCGATAATGATCACTTATGGGCTCATTAAGCCGCCTACAGCTATCTATGGGACCCGGATACGACAGCTAGTTAACAACTTATAAAGTGATGCCGCGAAGTATTTACCGATTTTTTGTTACCGTATTCTGTGGTTAATAGTTTTGTATTTGTAATAAAACTATTCGTCATCATCGTCAGTGTGAATAGTAATTCGTTTCAGAGTAAAGCCTATGACTAATACCTTAAATATTTACTGAATTTCCTGTTCTTATCTAGATATTGCATCATCTACGCCAGGAGTTCCTAAACTTTAAAGATAACGGAACCCCAACCGAATACCATTTATTTTATGGAACTCCATTTCAAATGATATAAAGTGATGAACGGTTCTGTGCCTTTTTCACGGGTTGAGAGCCCTCAGCGCTCACCCACCAGTCCGGGTAAAGTTGTCACAGCCATCTGAGGCTAACAACTAAGTCACACAAAAAAAAAAGTGCCATAGTTCAAGTCTAATTCTTGCTATCTGTCTACTTATATAATAGTAATGAGTTCTTCTCATTACTAATTTTACGTTATTTTAAGTAAATATTGGCAACCGTGGTATTATTCCACAGCCAAATTACTAAAATGAAGAGCTATTTAATTTTGGCGGAACCCTGATGACTATTCTACGGAACCACTAGGTTCCTCGGAACACACTTTGGGAATCGCTGATCTACACAAACTAATATTATAAAGGTAAAGAGTTTATTTGTTTGAACGCGTTAATCTCAAGAACTACGGGTTCTATTTGAAAAACACTTTTAGTATTTCATAGCTCATTTATCGAGGAATGCTGAATGAATAGGCTATATAATATCATGCTACAACTAATGGGTGTAGCGCATCATTAAAACATCTTTCTAAAACTGTAAAAATGTATGAGAACTTCCGTTGCATACCATTGCTTACCACCCATTCTCCCTAACCCTCTTTTTCTTATGTGATACAAATAAATTTACGCGTCTCCGCTAGTAAATTGATTAGTTAGTGAAATGATTAGAGGCAAATACATTAAACAATACTGCACAGATGGCGTAGTGGCGAGGACAACGATCTACCGTGCCAGTGTCAAGGGTTCTAACCACACGCTGGACTACTCTTTGTGCGATCCACAAATTATTGTTCTGAGTCTGGGTGTAATTTGTGTCTGTTAATTACATGTTTGTAAAGTTCGCCACAATCCAAGGATTATTTATTAGTGCAGTGAGTTGTATTTTATATAAAAAAAAATGGTTTGATGAAACAATCGATGGATTGTTGCAGAAAATTTAATGAATGCAAACTTATAGCATTTTTTAGTATTAGTTTACAATTTTTTTAATTATCATTTATTATAATATAAAGCCTTAGACAAGTATCGTAAGAATATTTCAAAATATGAGAGATATTCTCAAACTGTGATAATTTCAACATGACAGAGCATGTGAAGCCGACGATATCGACTATCCAGACGTCAGTAGCTATGACGACTCAGTTTACTCGATATGAGATTGGAGATAGTATCGATTATCTTGATGTCTGACCAAATCTTAAAAATTCTTTCTTTCCTAGAATATCATAAAAGCTCCCCGGTAGTTCAATAATAGCTGGTTAAAACAATAAGGGATATTCTCTCAGATTAGACATAAAAAAAGAACTATACCTTTAATGTTAGGGATAAAAAAGACCAGTATTATATGACGCCAACTTAATTAAAAAAAAAAACCACCTTTATTTGTTACTTTATTTGGAGATAAAATATTTGAAATTATAGCCTCTAAAGTTTATTAATATTGCGACATATCCTTCTGTAATTTAGTCCCAAGTAATAAAGGTCAAGTCACAAATCACCTGACTAATGTAGTCAATGCCAATTTTTCTCCCATTTTAGAAGACATCCGATCTACGTACGACTACGTACATTCGTGATCATCGTCATTTCAGCTCATACCTATAGGTCCCGTGTTGGTATAAGATTTTATTTCAAATTTTTCTTCTCCTGCATAGATGGTATATGCTTATTTAATCCCTTAGTCGTCTTTTACGACGTGGGTACGTGCAAGAGAGAGGGTGGTGAATTCGCTAGTTTGCGAGAATATCGACGTAACTCAAAATTATGTCAAATTGTATGCTAAATGATCCTTGATATCTAAAATCCTTAATATTGTATCGTAGAGAAATTTTTCATTTATCATTACACAGTCACACCCTCAATAAATCATTTAAATATTATGGTATGTACTAAAACAATTTTAAAAAAAAATAGTTCTTTAAAAAGCAGTAATTTTTATTTGTGTCGCTACACGGAAATGAATAGGAAAAAATAAGAATAGACACGGAGAAGGTCAACATTTCGTTATTTCTTCCGTCCGGGGCGACGCAGGGACGGCGCGCGGGCCCATAACCCACCCGTGCCCATGTCACCTTCGTCATTGGGCCGAACACCGGAGCAGGATGACTTGACGTCAGTGATCGGCCCGACGGAATACCCTTTCGGGTACACTCACCTCTCGACGTCCCTGTCCTGGGACGTCGGTCGCCGTCGCGAAGTCAGCCTCGATTCTTTCTACCATCCTACAATTTAAACGTCAACAGTTTCATAACCAACAGTCTCATGTTTATCACTGCACATAATGTATTTTTCTAAGACCATTACTATACGCAGAGAACTTTACTAAAGTAGTATAATAATAACAACACTTAATTACGTGCGTAAAACGTCACCACCTTCGCGTACTTAAGTACATAATTGTGTACTAAAATCGGATTGTGAATTTATTTGTCAGTATCCTAATTCCGTTCTAATGAACATACAATTTGAAATGACGATTACGTTAATTTAAAGCCTTCATTTAACTAGATACTGTTTATAACGCGATTATGTTGAATTTACGTGAAATTTCGCTTTAGTTTTAGATATTATTCAAATAGCATTGAAGAATTTTTGAAATTTATAGGTAGAACTAGCAACACGCCCTCGCTTCGCTTCGGTTTGAGACGCTTTACTCGCATAGTTCCCGTTCCCGTGGGAATACCAGAATAAAATATAGCCTATTACTCCCTGATATTACAGCTTTCCATTGGGGAAAGAATTTTTGAAATCGGTTCGGTGGTTCAAGCGTAAAAGCGTAACAAACAAACAACCTTACTTTCGCATTTATAATATTAGTAAGGATTATAACATGAACATAAGAATAAATGTAATTTAAAAACACGCACATATCGCTATATCGTAATATATATATTTTTTTGCATACGTGTGTATGTCACTGAACTCTTCTTAAACGACTGGACCGATTTTGACGAAATTTTTTGCGTGTGTTCAAGGGGATTCGAGAATGGTCTACATTCACAATTTGACCCGGTAGGTAGTGCTTTATTTGAACAGTACGTACGTCTGTTGGGTCAGCTAGTATACATATATATCATTATTCATCATTTCAGCTCATATATGTCTCACTGCTGGGCTTAACCTCCTCCACAATAAGAGGGAAATTAATTTACGCTACGCTGGTCAGACATGCTAGTATAGGGTTTAATTTCAAGTTTTCCTTCTCTTACATAGTTGTTATATGTATATTTATTCCCCTAGTCATCCCTTACGGCACCCACGGGCAAGAAAGGTGTGGTAAATTGTATTCTTACTCTGTCACCACATCGCAGGGCTACCTGCCGGATCCAATTATGCGTCTAAACCACTCTCAAATCCATACAAAAGAAATCATCAAAATCGGTCCAGCCGTTTAGGAGTTCAGTCACATACATACGGACAGAAGAATTATCTTATATCTTTAAATGAGCAATTCTTGTATATATGATATATATATATTTTTTTTTTCAGGATCTCGGAAACGGCACCAACGATTTTGATGAAACTTGGCATACTAGAGGTTTCGGGGCCAAAAAATCGATTTAGCTAGGTTTTATTTATAGAAAATGTTGTTTTGTGGGTGTTTTTAGCAAAACAATACAATGAAATTAAATTTTAAAAGAATATGAATTCAAATTTCGTTGTTAACGTCATGAGTTGCGATAGCTCAGTTGGGAAGTTGTCCAGTTCTGTTTTTGTTTTGTTTTGGCATTCAAACAGCGTCGGATCGAATCTCGATGTTATTATTATTCTCTTTTTGTAATTTTTTATATATTTTTCATTATTTAATTTTTATTTTTTATTAATATATATCTAAATATATTTGACAAAAATATTCCGAGCGATACTCGGTCAACCAGATATTATACATAAAGTCACATTAAGATACTACAGATACTAGTCCACTCTAGTAAATAAAACTCTGTGTCATTTCTCTATTATAACATGCCTATGATTCTGATAACTTTATTAAGATGGTCTTGTTACACAAATAGTTATCATAGCGATGTGAAAGCGTGTTATCGTAAGAAAGAATTTCGATTGGCGGAATGGTATTTAAAACAAAGCGCTCTACATTACATTTCATCAATTATCGGCATTTTATATCTTCGAATTCAGGTTAATTATACGGTTTTAATGAACTCGAACATATTTAATAAATATTTTGAATGTAATCAACTTGCATTCACTAATATCTAATTAGTAATATTAGGGCATAAAATATGCTGTGTATTTGAACATAACGAACGAATTCTGGGTGCATTTGACATATATAATGTGACGTACATATAACATACATATGGGTTAGATACTCTAATATTTTATAATATAGGCAACCCGAAATAATTTTGCTGAAACCAATGTTTATGAAGTTTAGAGTAGCTAATAATATTATAAATGACTATCGCTAGGGAGATAGTCGCCAGCGTCAGCAACTGGAACGCCGTTGCCGCCTTCTGCGAGGCTGTCATCTCGCGGAAGGAGGCGGTGGACCGTGTGGGAGGAACGACTCCACGCGGACACGGTCCTCTGCCGGCGGCTGGGGCGGCGCAGGCACGAGTACCTGCGACTGATGCCGCCCTGAGAGGGTACTCCCTCGGGGTACTCCGTCGGGTTGACCACTGAAGTCAGGGAACTCTGCACCGGTGGTCGGCCCAACGACGAAGGCGACGTGCTATACGGGTGAGTTATGGGTGTGCGTACTTACGCCCCTCTGTCACCCCGGACGGAGACGGGCGAGGAGTGCGCCGATCGTAACACACCCCCAAAACCAAAAAACAAAAACCATTATTATAAATGCGAAAGTAAGTTTGTTTGTTTGTTACGCACGCGAATTTTTGAGATCGGTTCGGTGGTTTAAGCGTGAAAGCGTAACAAACAAACTTTCGCATTTATATTATTAGTAATAATGTTACTTCCTGATATTATAGCTTTCTACTGGTGAAAGAATTTTTGAAATCGGTTCGGTGGTTTTAGCGTGAAAGTGTAACAAACAAACAAACTTACTTTCGCATTTATAATATTAGTAAGGATGACACACTCACTCTTCGAAGAAACATTCACGAAATAAACTTACTTTATATACTACAAAGCAAGTTTGAGTGGGACTTTTATAAGAAGAAAACCACGCCCTACGATTCTGGATCTAATTGGAGACGTGCTGGTAGATTGTCATGTTAAGAGTTCGCATAACCGTTGAGCATTCAAAAAACTGTGATGTACTCATCATCATACTTGAATGAAACGATGGAAGTATGCCAGGATCTTGGCTTGTGGCAATCCGCAGTCTCTGTATATCCTCTGGGAAGCATACATGAACTATGTATATTGCTCTATATCTTTTTTTTATTTTTTTTATTGCCGATGGTGACAAACGAGCAGGCAGCACATCTGATGGTAAGTGATCCTGCCGCACATGAACCTTTGCAATACCAGGGGTACAGCCAGGCCGTTGCCCACCGTGAAGTAAATGCTCTTCTTAAACCTCGTTTAAAGAAGGACATGTCATAGCGCTCGGGAAACACAGCAGCAGGTAGTTCATTCCAGAGCCTGCAAGTACGTGGGAGAAATGATCGCTGGAAACGTACAGTTGAAGACCATATCGTTTCCAGGTGAAATGGATGAACCCTGCTGCGGTGTCGATTGGTACGTTGGTAAAACGGTGACGGTGGTAACAAGTCAAACAGTTCCTCGGAGCACTCCCCGTGAAAGAGTCGGTAGAGTACACAGAGTGACCCAAAGTCTCTATGCCGCTCCAGCTTTAACTTAAATATCGATTAATTCAAATGACAATGATTGTCCTATGATAACATTGTGCATAATATCTCGGCTTTAGCACAATAAAATAGTTTTGAAAGTATTATCATTAAGGGAACTTACCTTCACAATGATTAAATTCTTATCCATAGCTGTAATATGAAACTTATGTCGTTAATGTTCACGGAAGTATTTACTGTATAAGTTTAAACTATAGGTAATTATTGACTATATCCTAAAGTCACAATTGACTGTCAGATAAAGAATTTAGGTCTTTTAGATTTCTTTATCATGGTCAAATAAAATATTTTTAGCTCAATAAGACCCTTTTTTTTTGGGGGTGGATTACGGTCTGCGTGCTCTTTGCACCACACCGTCCGGGGCGACAGAGGGGCGTAAGCACGCACACCCGTAACCCACCCGTGACACCTCGCCTTCGTGGTTGGGCCGACCACCGAAGCAGATTTACTTGTCGTCAGTGGTCGGCCCGACGGCATACCCCCTGAGGAGTACTCTCCCATCGACGGACGTCGCCCCCTCGGGGAAGACGTCGGTGTTTCCTCACGCGGTCGGCCTCTCGGCGGGTGACGGACTAATTCCCCGATCTAGTCATCCGCGGCCTGGGTAACTCAATAAGACCCCTAACAATTTCCATATTACAATTAAAACTGTTTTACGGATTTTATCGTGTTTGTATTTGATTTTGGATTGTCAGCGTTTATGGTGAATGTGGAAAAGTGTTCGTAACGTCGGGCAAACAAAAATTAAATACAAATAAAATCAGAAAATAAACAACCGAAATCATTTTCCATATAGTAATAGAAAACTAAGTGGTCTAAAAACTCAAAATAGGAGACAAATACTTATTCAAATAAACCGCTGCCAGTAGGTAACGTGCCCAGAATGCTGGCAGCATTGCCACGTTGGATGGCAATGCTTAACCTCTGTGCCAAGTAAAGGCCAACATTCCGGTCACGTGTCGCTTCATTAAGGCGTTTACTTAAATCTTTAAATATATTATGGGCGCCAGGTCCCCACGGTCCCAAAGTTTCTACCCCAAAAGGCTCAAATATGTATACACTATCTAGAGTACAGTATTTGCGCCTTTTGCGGTTCTCTGCTGATTCAGCCGCCGCTCCAGCTTTAATTTCAGTTCCGGGAAGATGTGACGGCGCTAGGGTATCAACACAAGTTGCATCCCATACCAAAGGTCGACCCATCTTCCACGGAATTAATGTCACACCATCGGGCCTCTTACCATCAGCGCGAACTAGGCCGCAAGGTTCTAAAACAGCGGCACAGTTCGCGCTGGTAAAAGCTCGACGGAGGATATCATTGAGACTGGCATGGCGGGGAATTCTACCTGCACTCTTTAAGCAGGAGAGGCCATGGTGCCCGAGCCGTTCGACGACAAAAAATTATCAATTTCCATATTGAATTATGTAGTGGAACATACAAAACACACTGTTGACAGCGGTGGGTGTTATAAAAGATGATTAAGAGATATAGTATGCATATGATATCTAGAGGGGAGAAGACAAACTCGATATAAAATCCTAAATTAACCCCTCTGATCAGCGTGGCATAATAGATCAATTTACTTTCTATTGTGGAAGGGACTCGTGCCCAATAATAGGATATATAAAAGTTACATGATGATGATGATGATTAAATGGACATGAATCTATGTAGTATGAATGCCAGTTCAAAGAGAAACCAGATACAGGACTATCCGGTCCCTTTTTCTTCGAAAACATCTTCCAAATAGTTTTAACTCTCTAGCCTCCCCTTCGTACTTCTTCTCTGCACGTGATGTCCGAAAGTTCAGTATTTCTATAGTCTATCGATGATTGTTCTAGTGACCACATATCCTGTCTACTTTCATTACCTTTGGAATAGGAACTTCAAGGCATCAGTGAATTTTGTTTTCAGCCGATACATTGACAATTTTTTATTTCTATCTCTCTATTTTCATCTAAAGGGGGCGCAGCTATTTAAAAACTACGTTATAAGGCCATTCTTTGCCCTGATAATTGATATTTTTTTATCTTCTTCCCAACTTCTAGTAAACTTTATTATCTGCCGAAATTTATATTTTTATCTCTCTCTTTTGTCTGAAGCAGGAGCTGCTGTTTTAAAAATTACATTATGAGTTCAGTGTTTTCCTTGATATCGATATTCTGTTGTATTCTTCTTCCTAATTTATATACTTGCTAACTAATCTACTATTTACATTACAATACACTTTCTAACTGTTAAGATAAAGGCGAAAAACTATATCAAATTACGTTGGTAATTAATGGTGAACAACTGTAAATGATTAAACATAATTAAGCTTCCAGGTATTCAAAGAGAGGAATGA
Source organism: Lymantria dispar (assembly GCA_032191425.1). NCBI lineage: Eukaryota > Metazoa > Arthropoda > Insecta > Lepidoptera > Erebidae > Lymantria > Lymantria dispar. The sequence continues at coordinate 18,600,483 of CM063459.1, forward strand.
ACCTTCTGAGGTTTTAGAAGCCTTTAAAAGCGTTTCACTGCACTACAAGTAGATCAAGTTGTTGACCCGTAAAACTATTTAATCTCAAAGTGTAGGCGTTATCCTTAATTTAAGACCACTCAAAATTTTGCGGCTGTTTACTATTTTATTTGAAGACTATAAATTTTTGTTATTATTATGCCAATTTACGAGTATAATATCATAATATAGTGTATCTGTTGATTAGTCTGTTTGTAAAGTAAAAAACATCCTTCTTGTTTTTTACTTTACAAACAGACTAGTCATGTCTATGATAGATAAGGCAGAGTGAAGTAAGTATTACGACGATATATTAGAAGTTTAATTGACATTTACACATATGAGCCTGCTATGAGCCAGCCTTGAGCCTGCATACACTTTTTGGAGACAACCCCAGAAAGGTAAAATCTTCACGCTTTTTCGATTCATGGCCGTCATTCCCAAACCCTAATGGCTTTTGATTCGACGAGCAATGTGGCCTATCCATTGCCACTTCAGCGTGCTAATTCTTCGAACTATTTGTTACACCCATTCTTCTACGGCTTCCCGTGTTGCAGATTTACCGGCGGGCGGGGAGAGAGTTATTTCCATAAATAATTATTATAATTATTCGAATAGGACTAGTTGATGTACCAAAATCCAGTTGATTTACATTTTTATTTCGATTCTCAACTGCGTATCTAAACACTGGCCAATGAAGTCCTGTATAAAAGCTGTGTAGGATTATTGAAGATAATTTTAGTTCATTTTACGATGAATTAAACTCAGAGTTCAGAACTTCGATATCATAAACTTTATCAGTTCCTATAAACATTTTCCAACCCTTGAATAACAATACAGTTGTTTTCTTATTATTTAAACCCTTTACCGTCTAAAGTTTAAATTGATTGCCAGGCAGTTTCATATTTCAGCCTTGAGCTGGAGTCAAAGAGAAAAATGAAACAAAGAAGCTCCTTATTCTAGCCGGATGGAACTTTACAAGGTGACAGAGTTTTACACGGGACGAATGAGTACTTGTTTAAATTAGATTACATTGTAGATGGTAAAGATATGTATATATAAATAAGAAAATACATAAACATGTAACAACTTTTCGTTCAATAAAAAAAAAACATTACTGAAACACAATAATAATTCCAGTAAAGTACCCAAATGGAACCTCTATAAAACTTTATACGAGACTTAAGCTTTATACGAAGCTTTACCTAATTCCTACTTTTTTACTAAAATTATAAATGTAAAAGTTCATTTTCATATTTTTCTCACGTTTTGCGGTTTTATTTACTCTGACCATTTGTTATGTGGCGATTCTATAAGAGGAAAGCATTTTTTTTATTAATATAATTTCAACCTTTTACTCTTTTCTTTTGTGACTATAGCCGCAGATGGTTTTAACAGTTTAAACCGAACTGTGGATGAGCACTGAGGGCTCAAACTGGAGAATCATCATCATTTGCCTACCTTCATCCCACGCTAAGTGGGATCGGCACAACACGTTCTCACCTTCCATAGCTTCCTATCAGCCGTCATATCTGCACTTACTGTTTTCATACGCATATCCTCATTCACACAATCTATCTATTTTTGGGTCTGCCACGCTTATGCAGAATATTTTCAAGATCGTAACACATTCATATAATGTCTATGCAAGAGAGATACAATTCAGAATTATTCAAAAGAATTGTCATACATGGTTACACCATTAGACCGTTGACATTTCTTATGGAACTTAGATTACTACGTACAATGAAGATACTGTATTCCATTACCTCTTCTCTCTTACCTTAGTTCTTATCCTAACGTTTATAGAATCGATATAGTAATCATCACAGCTCATATACGTACCACTACTAGCTTGCGCCTGCTCCACATTAGAAGGGCAATTGACCTACTTTACCACACTGATCAAGCGGGTTGGTATAGAGCAGAGATGTCAAACTCAATTTTACAGAGGGCCATATATTAAATTTTGAATTCGTAGGTGATCCAGATTAATAATAAAAAAAATTGAGCTGAATTATTATAATGATCTATTTATTAAATTATATAGTATATAATAAACGGTATCATTGCGCATCGCGGACCTTATTGATATGGCCCAGGGGCCGGATGCGGCCCGCGGACCGTATCTTTGATATGACTGGTATAGAGTTTTATTTCGAGTTTTACTTCTCTTGCATAGTTGTTATATGCATTAGATATCTAGTGCACTAGATATCCGTTAGTCGCCTTTTAGGCTCGATCCACATGTGATGCCGTTCACGGTCCGACTTCGCTCCGGTCTCGGTCCGATCAAATCTCGCTGTGTCTACACTACTAGTTCCACAATCAGTCCGTCTCGATCCATGGTCGATAGGCGGGAGTTCGAAGCCCATGTGTGATGATCATTTTTCGCCCGTAATCAAGTTTTTATAAGTCAACTATTCTTTTAAAATGTTCGCGTATACACTTTTTACTCGGAAAAACGCTTACAAAAAACTGGCGAAAATAATTATAGTGTGATTATTTATTATTCATAATCAAATGTTAATCACACGTAAAAATTACATTACTTACCTTTTTCAGAATTCCACGATTTATTACTAGCCATGACTAGAAAAAAAAATGTAACGTCTCCCTGCATGACCGTAGAAATACTGTAGTTGAAACAAAAACGTATTCACACTGTCGGTACAAGTCATGACAAGTCGATCTCGCTCCAGTCAAATATTCTTTTCGACCAACCGGTACCGGCGCGATATCGAATCGGAACTAGAGCGATACGATAGTGAGAATACTTTGATTCTTTCTTATTTAAGAAGATTTTACCAGACCGGGAACGGACCGAGACTGGAGCGAGATCGGACCGTGAACGGCATCACAGTGTGAATCGACACTTACCATATCCAGGGCACGAAAGAGTGTGATGAAATGTATTCTTACTCCATCAGCACACGAATTACTCTATGGTTATAAGAAAAATCATAACCTTAGAACTTCCTCTGTTAAATAATACAGCTGTTAAAATATCGCTTTACAGCTAAGTTCAACTATACTTGGATAACAAATAGTTATTATAAGTCTAATGTCGATGGCCATTTCTAATCGAGAGAGTTAAGGTAGATTAAACAAAGTTGATATTAAATAGCTAGGGGCATTATTTTATTGAAGAAATAACAAGTTGGTCATGTTATTGGAGTGTAATTAATTTCCAATTTAGTTTGAACAATTTTTCTTTTAATATTAATTTCGACATTGATTTTTGTAAATGTAGTTATGTCTAGCTGTATTGTTTGCATGTGATAAAAGTTTAAATAACTAACATTTAAGATTTACAATCATTCGTCATTACAATTTGTATTGTATGCAAGTACATCGATTAGTATAGAAAACACGTCAGGTCCAACACACCGAAAACGCGCCACAGCGCAGGAGCACGTCCCGTTAGCAGAATCTGCCGCCAGGCGCGGTGGCGCGGGGTGGACCGCAGCAGATCTGGACACGGATAGATTTATATACGAAATTGAATGCCTTCAGTATTGCCCATTGTAACGTAACTAACCACGACGACCAAATGCAAAGTAACCTTTAGTTTAGTGCGGAACGCGCACAAAGCCGTCAGGTGCGGAGACGCGGTAAAATCTGCTCGAAGAGGCAGATCTGCTCCTCCTCGCCTGGGCGCATCGCCAATGTGTGAAGCGCCTAGTTTAAAGAAATTATTTGTTAAATGGACAACTTAGTATTTCACGTCAAATCTTTGTATCGATTAGACAAAATCAGGTACAAAAACACAGAAACTGCTTTAATGAATGTAACTAAATTTTCTACGGCCAAATAAAACATACATGTTTCTTTATATATATATATATATATATATATATATATATATATATATATATATATATATGTATGTATGTATATTTCTATTTCTTCGGCACCCTGTATATAAATTTCTAGCGTACGTGTGTATGTCACTGAACTCCTCCTAAACGGCTGCACAGATGTTGATGAATTTTTTTGTGTGTGTTCAAGGGGATTCGAGAATGGCTTAGATTCACAAGTGGACCCAGTAGGTGGCGCTGCAGACGATTTTAAAGAGAATTCCATTGGGTCAGCTAGTATATGTATATCTATATATTAATGCGTGAAGCAAAAACTTTGTACCCCTTTTTACGAAAATTACGTGGATGGACAAGTATGAAATTTGGCACAGTTGAAGTATATAATTATTATATATATAATTATTATATTATATTATAATAAGAAGTGCATAAAACTGAAATTTCATATAATAATGGATTACGCACACTAGCATGCAATTGCTACCAACCCATACACACACACAGACACCAATGCTAATACTTACAGTTGTTTACGGTTAAAATCTTTGGTCGAACTGAATATCTATTGCACCTGCCTAAATTATTTCTGCTCCACCCGTGGTTGACTGGCAGAAAATGCCTAAGGCATTAAGTCCGCCATGTACCTTATTTTTGTGTGCTAAATTTTAAATAAATAAATAAATAAATATTAAACAATCATAATTATGATGACAATTTGTATTATATATGTATTAGTTATTAGTGAAATACAGCTTGCTCAATATACAATTATAGGTACATAAATATAATTAAAAGAAAATTGTGTGGCAGAAAATTAATTTAAATCACTCGGTGACCACTAGTATATATAAATAAACCTTCATAAATTAGATATGGTTACAATAATCAGATTAGGTCAGAATATAATTACGAAAACAACGATGAATGATAAATAAGTGTTAGTAATATAATGGTCGGGTCGCAAGCGCGAGGAGCACAGCCTCGACGAAGCGACCCGCCGCCAACGACTGGAGCGACGCAGGCGGGATTACCTGCGTGCCATGCCGCCCTAGCCGAGGCCGCGGGTGACGTGACCGGGGATTACTCCGTCACCCGACGAGAGGCCGACCGCGTGAGGTAAGACCGACGTCCTCCCCGAGGGGGGGACGTTGGTCGATGGGAGGGTACCCCAGGTAGGGGGTACTCCGTCGAACCGACCACTGATGACAAGTAACCCTGCTCCGGTGGTCGGCCCAACGACGAAGCCGACGTGGTGTTCGGGTGGGTTGCGGGTGTTGTGTGCTATAGGCCCCTTTGTCGCCCCGGACGGAGTAGTGCGTGGAGCGCGCCGACCGCAGCCAGCCCACCCCAAAAAAAAAGTAATATAATGGTATATAGAATGATATTCTCAGCACATCCATACAAGCCCACTGTAGGCATAGTTCTCCACATGAAAATGCAACTCGCATCGGTCCTGTACCTCATGCATTTAAGGGTTCCCTGTGACTTTTAAGATGTTGTTAGTCCACCTAGTAGAGGGTCATCCTACGCTGTGTCGTCCGATTCATAGTCGCTACTCGAGAGTCTTTCTTTCCCAACCGTTGTCGCTTCTACGAGCGACGTGGCCATTGCCATTTCAACGTGCTAACTCTTCGGGTTACATCGACTGTACCCATTATTCTATTATTATGTTTGTTCGAGCAAGCATTATGTTATTAGAATAATAACGTATAGAAGAATAGTGTCCATACTTCGAACGTTCCAAACATGAATCTAAAAATACTACATGGGCGCAGACGATTACACACATACACACGCACACCACTATGCAAATTATGAAATCAAATTTTGTTTAAAACATAAATCGTCGAAATACTTTTAAAAGTAATGTTAAAAACATTTTTAAGTTTTTCAAATGTGTTAGGACACCATTTGAATGCACAAACCGTCATAATTACCTATTTATTTTTAAGAGTTGCGTACGTACGTGCAGTATAGTGACTTTGTACATTACGGAACGGTTCCGGCGTAAGCTCCATTAGGTTACAATTGAAATGCTTCACTTTTTGTGCATGAACTTACCTTCTATACGTTATTATTCTAAGCATTATGTTATTAATCATAAATGAGCTTAGTACTAATATAGATCTTTTTAATAATGTTAAAAATTTCTTTGTAAAAAAGTTTATGTAGCTCTTTGACTTAAGAACTTCAGTCAAAAGTGAAAGAAATGTAAATGTAATGTTTTGTTGTCTCAAACGTTTAGACAAATCTTATCTCCATTGCTCTGATGGAAAAGGGTCCCGGGCTTAACAAAGAAAATAATCTTTTTGAATAATATATCACTTTATTCATAAGACTGGATTTCTAGAAACTATTTTTATTAAAACGTATTTAGCGAAATGAATTAAGGCTCAATTTGTTATACTGGTAATAAAATTATTATCCGTATATTGTGCTTATGTTATGAGATAGAATGAAGTTTTGACTGTTAAAATTTAGCAGGGTTTATTTTGGTTAATTGGTAATAAATTATTAATTTCAGCTTATATACGTCTCACTGTTGGGCTCCACAATAGAAGGGAAATTAACCTACTATAACCACTCTCTTCACTTCAAATTATTTTTCTCTTGAATATAATTATTCAAGAGAATAATAATTTGAAATAATTAATAATAATATTCAGTGAGTTGGCGAGTCACCGTCTGCCAAAGTTCAAGACGATAAAGGTATTGAAGGCAGACGACAGTTTTTATAGTCTTAAGTTAACCAGTCCATCGAACCTCCAACCCCATAATCACATTTTATATACCATCATCACACAATAGTTTTACACCTACCGTTGGCAGTCCACGTGTGTTATGTGCAGATGTGGAGTGTCATCGGTAGACGTCCCATCCCATTTTTACATTAAATTTCTCCAAAGGCCTCTGCGTGTTGGATCCATATCCCCATGTAAGCCTTTCAAAGGACCGGGTATCATCCCTTGGGAGATAGCCATGAATCGGAGATACATGAGTATAATAATAATGCACCAATGTTGCCCCCCTGTTGCCCGTATAGCCTGCGTGTCTGTGGTGACCGATTAGGGGGGCCCCCCATTCAGTGAGTTGGCGAGTCACCGTCTTCCAAAGTTCAAGACGTATAAAGTTATTGAAGGCAGACGACAGTTTAAAAATCAATAGTTTTCAGTTTTAGTCCATCTAACCTCCAACCCCATAATCATAATTATATTAGATACCATCATCACACAATAGTTTTACACCTACCGTTGGCAGTCCACGTGTGTTATGTGCAGGCGTGGAGTGTCATCGGTAGACGTCCCATCCCATTTTTAAATAAAATTTCTCCAAAGGCCTCTGCGTGTTGGATCCATATCCCCATGTACGCCTTTCAAAGAACCGGGTATCTTTCCTTGGAAGATACCCGTGAATATAGGAGATACATAATAATAATAATTAATTATAATTAATATTTAATTACTCTTCTCATATTTATTTATTAAATTACCATTAGATATTATGTGAATATAGGTATTATCCCTTAGTCGTCTTTTACGACGCTTACGCGTAATATAAGGGGTGGCGAATTGTATTCTTACTCCATCACCACTCGGACGCGAAATTTTATATAGGTTAATTATATTAGGTAATTCTAAACTGTGGGTACCTAATAAAATTGTAGAAGTACATGAATAAAATTGATGCTATTTATATCAATATATTTTCGAATAATTACATACTTATAGTACTTATTAGACATTTGTGTACTTTATTAGCTCTAAAACAAAACTTGTAAAAAATCCAAGTCTCGCAACTGAGTTCTTCTACAATAAAAAGTTGTGAGATCCATGTTATACCACGTCGGTTAATTTATTCAGTCACTACTTAAGGAACCTTCTTTCTTAAGTTATTGCGTAATTAGTTAACCTAACAATTTCTATTAGTTATCATATCAATATTAAAAATAATTTATATTTTGAATAAACAAATTGACGCTGTTATCAATTGTATCACTGATAACAACTATTATCAGCTGTATCATTGATAACACTGTTATCAGTTGTATCACTAATAACAACTGTTATCAGCTGAATCACTAATAACAACTGTTATCAGTTGAATCATTGATAACATCTGTTGTCAGTTGTAGTAACAAGAATTGAGAAAGGTATGATAAGTTGGTTCGGCCATGTAGAGAGAATGAATGAAAGGAGACTAACAAGGAAAATTTATAAGGCTAATGTGAACGAAAGTGTTGGAAAGGGAAGACCCAGGCGGACGTTCCACAATCAAATCGGGGACGTTCTTAAGAAAGGCCAGGTTAGGAGTACCCTGAACCGAAGAACATGTATGTGGAGGAGTCAAGATCGTAGCAAGTGGAAGGAAGTAGGGGCTATTGATATTTTTTAAAATATCATTTTTTCGATATATCGATATTTTTAAATATATCAATATCGGAGTTCAAAAAAATCAATATTTCGATATATCGACATTTTTGTCCATGACCACTATTTAGCGTAAATGGTAACTTATCATCAATTTCATGTCAGCATTTTTACAATAGATTAAGTTTACGGTGATTTTTTAGAATACATATTTTACAAAAAACGATATAATAACAAATTTATTCAAACAAATATCGACCCTCGATACTTAATTTTTAGTATCGAACTATCTAACTATCCAAAAAATATCGGTGATAAGTATCGATATTTCGATATATCGATATTTTATCAACATCCTTAGAAGGAAGTGGTCTCTGCCTACCCCTATGGGAAAGAGGTGTGATTATATGTATGTGACAGTTATAATACTGATAAAAACTGTTATCAGTTGAATCACTGATATCTGCTATCATTGATTCAACTGATAACAACTATTATCAGCTGTATCATTGATAACAACTGTTATCATTATCAGTTGTATCGTTTTAGACGCGTATATGGCTTTCGAGATGTCCTCGTAAAAGGTCTCCACCTTGTCGTCGGAGTATGCCGAGGTCGGTGGGTAAACCTGTATGACCTTCAAAGAATACTTTCTGATAATTCTGGTACCTTACGCTTGTTGACACACTTTCGTTCTTTTCCACGTTGTACATGAGAATATGTTGTACTTGAGATCGATAAACCCTATACCGTCTTAGGACGGGTGATCGTCCGAACGGAGAAGAGCAGGCTTCTGATAATCCTACAATTTCCGTCGGATTTTGCTCAAAACCTCTTCCAGCTGGATGATTTTCTCATCACTCCTGAGTGTCCAAATGCTGTGTGCTTACCAGGCCCAAAGGTCGTTTTGTTTAGTAGCCGGATCGCTGCTACAGATACTTCACACCCCGTGTTCCTCCGCTACCGGGACTTTTTTTTTTTTTTTTTTATGGATGGGCTATGGTAAGCGCACGCGCGGTCCTGTCCGGATGGCGCGCGGGCCCATAACCCACCCGTACCCACGTCACCTCGTTGTTGGGCCGACCACCGGAGCAGATGTGACTTGTCATCAGTGGTCGGCCCGACGGAATACCCTTTCGGGTAACCTCTCACCTCTCGAAGTACTGGGACGTCGGTCGCCGTTGCGCGGTCAGCCTCTCTGCGGGTGACGGACAATTCCCCGGTCCGATCACCCGCGGCCTCGGCTAGGGCGGCATTAGGCGCAGATACTCGCGCCTGCGCCACCCGAGTCGCCGGCGGCGGAACGTGTCGCCGAATAGGAGCTCTACTCGCACACGATCCGCTGCCTCCTTCCGTGAGATTACGGCCTCACAGAAGGCAGCGACCGCGTCCCAGTTCCTGACGCTGACGAGCATCTCCCTGGCGATGGTCGGCAGCGCCAGGTCGGCACCGATAATTGCGACGAGTTCACGGCGATCCCCCTCCCACGCAGCACACTCCTCGAGCGTGTGCTGCGCCGTGTCCTCGTCGCAACTGCAGTGGCGGCAGGACGGTGTGCTCTCCCTCCTGACAATCTTGTGCAGGTACTTCCCGAAGCAACCGTGCCCCGTCAGCACCTGCACCAGTCGGAAGGAAAGCACCCCGTGCGTCCGCTCCAACCACTCCATCAGCACCGGCCGGAGGGCCTCGACGGTCCTGATACCGTACCGAGGACTCTCCAGCCGGACTAAACAACGGGCAATGACTTCTCGGCGGGCGTTGACCCGCCAGGCGGTGATCTCTTTGATGGAGACCATGCCGCCGCGGGCGCACGTCTCCGACACCCGCCGATAAATGTCGGCGAGCATCTCCGCCTCCAGGTCCCACGGGGGGGTTCCGGCCAGGAGGCACGCTGCCTCCGTCGCCACCGTGCGGTAACCCCGTATGGGCCTGATCGCCATGACCCTCTGTGGTCGCCACAGGAGGGCCCTAAGACGGATGGTCAGGGACCCCGCCCACACCGGTGCGCCGTACAGGGCCATCGACCGGATCACCCCCACGTACAGCTGTCGGCACGTAGCACACCGCCCACATTCGGCATCAGCCGCGAAAGGGCGGACGCCGCGGCGACAAGCCGGGGAACAAGTCGATGGAGATGCTCCAGGAACCAAAAATGCCCGTCGAGCACCAGGCCCAAGTACTTCATGTGGGCCTGAATGCTGATGGTGACCGACTTCACGGTGATCGAAGCGCTGGCGGGAGGCCCGGCGGTACGGAGGCCATGGAACAAAAGGGCCTCCGTCTTTTCCAGGGCTACCCTCAACCCCAGCGCTTCGATCCGCCTGACAATCTCCTCGGTGCCGAGAGTTGCCAGGCGTGCCGCCTCGGGGCCACTACGGTGGGGCACCGTAGTGCCCCCGCCAAAAAAAAACGCACCTCCAGACTACCTCGTGGGTGGTGGGGAAAAGAGTCCATAATTAATTATTAATAATATTGCAAAAATAATAATTAAAAAATTATGATAACAAAATAAAATAAAAACAATAACCGATGACACATTATTAGTACACACGTATAATAATAGGTCTTTACCTATGTAATTGCCGTTCTGCAGTACTGCCCATTTCAAATCAAAATAATTTTTGTTTGGCTAAGAATTCTAATTTCAAATTAATTTTATTTTAACACATGGAATTCATTTTTCAAAAGTAGTCATTTGTTTATTGATTAGTGTTACGTTTTCATCGCATTTCAAACTTTTTCGTCATCATGGATACGTTAAAATTTCAAGTAATTATGGAATATGAGTATCGTCGTGGCAGCAACGCGGCACAAGCGGCACGCAACATCAACAACGTTTACGGAGCTAACACTACAAATCAACGCACTGCCTGTTATTGGTTTGCTCGCTTCCGTTCTGGAAATTTCGACCTGAAAAATGAACCTCGCGGTCGTCCGAAGATTTTGGTCGACAATGACGAATTAAAGGCGATTATGGAAGCCGATGATACACAATCTACGGCTGAATTAGCAGCAGCTTTCGACGTTAGCGTCAAAACAATATTGGTCCATTTACGTCAAATTGGCAAGGTAAGAAATCTTGACAAATGGGTGCCCCACGAACTCAATGATCGCCAGCGCGAAGTACGCGTCGGGACATGCCTTGCATTGCTCAACAGACACACAAATGAAGGAATTTTGAAACGCATTGTTACTTGCGATGAAAAATGGATTCTGTTTGATAACCGCAAGCGCTCAGCAAGTTGTTTGGATCCTGGTTCAGCACCTAAACAATGCCCTAAACGAAAACTTACCCCTAGAAAAGTCATGGTCACTGTTTGGTGGTCTAGCGCCGGTGTGATTCATCACAGCTTCTTACCAAACGGGGTGAGCATTACTGCAGATGTGTACTGTGAAGAACTGAACACAAGGATGGAGAAGCTGGCACATCTCCAACCAGCATTGGTCAATCGCTCGTCTCCGCTGCTCCTCCGCACGACAATGCGCGACCTCATACTGCACAGCAGACGGTCTCCAAGTTGCAAGAACTGGGGTTGGAAGCTCTCCGTCATCCGCCATACTCACCAGACCTTGCGCCTACAGACTACTTCTTTTTCCAAAATTTGGATAACTTTTTGGCGGGATAGAAATTCAATACCTGAGAGGCAGTACAAAATGCCTTTGAAGAATTTTTTGCCTCCCGTCCAGCTGATTTCTTTAAGAAGGGCATCAATAAACTGCCGCTGCGTTGGCAAAGATGCATTGATTGCATGGGTGATTTGACTTTGATTAATACAAATAAAAATATATGAAAAAAATCGTTTAATTTTTTTCATACATAACGACAATTTCATAGGTAAAGACCATATGAGATATGTATAGTTAAGAGTACTGAAAAATAGTACTCACTTCGGAGCGCTGTAAAACCTTAGCTATTGACTTAATGAAAAAATGATGCTGATAAAAGTTGTTCCTCAAACAACGATCTACAAAAATGGTCTGATATCTTTTATTCGTAAAATGATAAAAAAAAAATTATATCGAAAAATATAATTTTTTTTCTCGAATTTCTGCACATTTTCGCTTATAACTTTTTTATTTATAATTCTACGACAAAAGTTACTGGACCAAAGTTGTAGAGAATTTAATTTGCAACAAAAAATGTTAACATTTTTTTTTATCAGATAAATAGTTTAAGAGATATTTTGTAAAAACCATTTTAACCCCTATTTTCAAGATGGCGGCCGTGGGACAAGGGTGGCGATCCCACAAACTTGGTTTTAGCTTTACACTGACCCAACACATCAAAAAAATAAAATTGCGTCCTCTAAAAAACTCAAGGTAAAGCCTAAAAAAATGTAACATTTCAATGGACTAAATAGAATATCATTAGACGATCTCTCCGGCACCCCGTAAAAGGCGGAGGGAGCTGTGCTTTTAGTGGTTATTCCGGTAGCTTATGTGGCCGGTGAGTCCCACAAACAGCCTTCGGTCTGTCACCGGGGCGGAGGGGTAGTGCGTTAAAATATTTCTACTTCATGAACAAAAATAAACTTTCTAAATTAAATTCTTTTCAATAAAAAGTAATTGTTAAATCGCTTCAAAAACAATAAAATTTTATTCAACTTCCTCATAAGGATGCAAAGCGAACATTTGAAATCGTGTTTTACTATTACCATTGAGTTAAATGGTGCCGACACAACTTTTAGGACCTGAGCCCTCAATCCTATTACAATTTTGTAACAAAGGTAAAATTGGAAACTTAAAAGCGTAAATACGAATAATTTAAATAAATTCCTAGCAGATTTTAAGTGAATAGACTACACAGATGTTACAAACTTTTTTTAACAAAATTCCTCCTCCACTTAAAACCTGTGCTTAGTAAATAGACCTGGTATTGATTTGGGGTTCCTAGCATATGCAATTTAAATTATCTACTGATGGGTTTTAATAATCATCATCATCATCTCTGCTCATATGTCACCCACTCGTCCACAATAAGAGGGAGATTGACCTACTATATCACGCTGGTCATACGGCTTGGTATAGGATTTTATTCGAGAGTTGATTTTCTTGCATAAATGCTGTATGCATATTATAGTCCTTAGTCGTCCTTTACGGCACCACTGATAAGATAGGGGAATGGTAATAGGTATTCTTGGGTAGGTTGTAATAGACGGGTTAATAATATAATGTCATCATCATCATCATTAAAGATTATATACGTCTTACTGATGGATTGCTGGACTCGAGGCTCCTTCACAGTAGAATGGAAATTGACTTACTAGATATTCCAACTACGTAACCACACAGAAGGAAATGAAATACAATGTACTAACTCTTAATTTCCCGTGAGAATCACGTGAGAGTCGTTTTACCAAATAGTCGGTATACTTAACGAAGAGGCGCTCAATTAAAAAACTTAAATCACCAATTGCAATCCTCAAACAACATACATATCATATATTGGTGAACCCTATAGGTATCCAGCAGTGGATGTTGATTAGGACTCTGTTGACTATATAAAACTATTGATAAACATGGTTATTCTTACTAATATTATAAATACGAAAGTATGTTTGTTTGTTACGCTTTCACGCTTAAACCACCGAACTGATTTCAAAAATTCTTTCACCAATGTAAAGCTATAATATCAGGGAGTAACAATGGCTATATTTTAACCCGGTATTCGCACGGGAACGTGAACTACGCGGGTAAGACGACTGGAACCGAAGCGAGGCGAGGGCGGGCTGCTAGGTATTATATAATAACAGGTATAATCATGATTTTTTAATTCATCAACATCATCATCCTGTTCTTATCCCAACGAATCAATATATACTCTTATTTCATAGTACTTATTGGAAAAGTTTTGAGCAGCCGATCATAAAACTATTGCCAAAACTTTCGATGTCGTCTTTTACAACACCCATGAGCAATGTAAGTCTTGATAGTATTCGTAGAAGAATTATGATTTGAAATTGCAAACTTCAAAACAATAAACCTGGATCTATCTAAATTAATAAATAAGAGTAATGGTTTCTCAAAAACTAAGTTTAAATCTATGGGTGGCTTTATAAAATTGGTAATTGTGTAAAATTTAATATACGAATTTTATTATTTTTCTAATACTTAAATGCATCCGTCGGTAAGGTAAATGATGTTTAAAATGTCTTCGACATCAAAAAGACTTTATATTCAGTTAAGTTTGATCCAAATTTTAATAAAAAACAAACTTTGCGAATAAAAGAACATAACCTCTTTTTGAAGAGTACATATTGGGCAAACCTTTTTTTAAGGGTGGGCCATGGTCACCTACCCATGGCACGTCGCCTTCGTCGTTGGGCCGACCACCGAGCAGGGTAACTTGTCTTCAGTGGTCGGCCCGACAGAATACCCCGGTCGCGGGGTACCCTCTCCTCTCGACGTTCCCCCTCTATATACACTAAGATGATGATGAAGAAGCTACATATTGCGTCGACTCCAAGAAATTGAGATAGAAGCAGAATTATAATGATAATGATTTATTAAAACTCTTAAAATTGAATTCACTTTACATACTTTAGAATTTTTAGTGTTTACGCTGGTAGCGTACATAATAAAAATTTTGATAGAAACAAATCAACCTTCTTATACTTACTCGGAAAGTAATAAAGTAATCCATCATTTCCCTAACATGCACTTCAAAAACATTAATAAAATAGATATTACCTTCAAACTTCCTTATGAGGATGTTAAATGCTTATTTAAAGATACTGTTTACGTGTTCAATATGCTTTGACTAAAGCCGACAAGTTTAATATTAGTACTTTTTATTTTATGGGCAATAAAAACAATTAGTGCTAGTTAAAATGCATTAAGGTTCGTCATCATCAGCTCATAGATGCGTAAGGATTTCTAATATTTACGCGAGTATTACACATTATAATTAAACCTATTTTTTTTTATTTCGTTGCGTACGGGGCGGACTGATATACTACTCTGTCAAGAAAGTACTGGGAAAAGATCAATAATACACAAAAGTTTTGTTCAAAAACGAATAATCCAATCATCAAAACATTTTTTAAACGCTGTTTCCGGAATAAAGTTCAGTTCTCGGCGCGAATTCTCCTTTATGTCTTCTACCGATTGAAAAACCGGTGCCACGAACCATGTCTGGTGAATATGGTGGTTGCTCGATGGTATTTGTTGAATGTTTGGACAAAAATTCGTTCACAATGATTACGGCGCATTATCGTGGTGCAAAATCCAAGAATTTTCTTTCCACAAATCTCAAGTCCTTTTTCGTCGAATTTGCTCTCTTAAACGCCGCATAACGCGCAAATAATATTCTCTATTTACCGTTTGACCTTCTGGCAAGAATTCCGAGTGCACAACACCGCAAGAGTCATAGAAAACAGTCAACATGACTTTGACTTTTCGACTGATCAACTTTGGCTTTTGTTTTTTCGGTTTCGGCTCAGTAGGAAGTCGCCACTCCGAAGCTTGTTGACTAGTTTGCATGTCAAACTCGTAAACCCAGGTCTCATCACCAGTAACAGTGCGTTTCAAGAATGTTGGGTTGGAATTGACTCGTTCTAGCATGTCCTCAGCGACTCTCATGCGATTGAGTTTTTGGAGAAAATTCAGGTCTTTTGGGACTAGCCGAGCGGAAACATGTCCATTTCCCATAAAAATGGTACGAATCGACTCGTGAGACACAGAAAGTTCGGCGGCTATCTCTCTCAAAGTCGAATGAGGATTTTCAGTCACTATTTTCTTCCCTTTTAGTATTGAAATTATCGTGAGACTGATCCATATTATAATATCTTCATTTCATTCATTTCATTTCATTCATTTCATTTCAGCCTATTGCCGTCCACTGCTGGGCGTAGGCCTCCTTCATGTTGCGCCACAATGGGCGGTCCTGTGCCGCCTGCATCCAACGACGCCCAGCAACTTTCACTAGGTCATCGGTCCACCTAATAGGGGGGCGTCCTACACTGCGTCGTCCGATACGAGGTCGCCACTCGAGAACCTTTCTTCCCCAGCGGTTGTCGGTTCGTCGAGCGATGTGGCCTGCCCATTGCCACTTCAGCGTGCTAGTTAGCGGCTAGCTAGCGGCGTCTGTGAGGCCCCGGCGTGCCTCGCAGACGCCGCTGCGCACTCGCCCTGATGATGAGCATCGGACATGCTCGAAACCCGGGTCGACGTAATCGATCTCAGCACGTGAGTGTTTTTGCCGTTTTAGATATTATAATATTTTTTTCACTTTTGCAATATCAACTTCAGTTGTAGGCGTTGATGGCCTACCAGAGCGAGGCAAATCTTCCATCACATCTCGACCGCTTTTGAACGCTTTGTACCACTCATAAGCACGTGTTTTTGTCGATTCGCTCTAAGTCTTCTGTAACATTTTCAGTGACTCAGAACACGAAATTCCATTGGCGATGCAAAATTTAAAACAAACTCTTTGTTCGATGTCTTTGTCCATTATGAAATTCGAAATATACACTAGATATGTTATAACTAAGAACAGCACTGTATTTCATATAAATAACAGATGCAACTCAAACTCCGCGCCAAAATGAAAAACAGTTGTGCCAATCTAACAACAACCAAAAAACAAAAAATTAAATTTTGATCCATAAACAAATTATCCATTCCCAATACTTTCTTGACTAAATGTACTTTTTCTACTAGATCAATGTTTCTGCTGGATCAAGCCTCCTCCATAAAATTAGAGATATTTCCCATATAATGCTGGTCGAACTGGTTGTTATAGAGTTTATTTCGCATTTTTCTTTCCTTGCGTAGATATTGTATCCATGTTTAATCACTTAGTCGTCGCTTATCACACTCACTGGCGCGATAGGGGTGATGAATGGCATTCTTACTGAATCACCACACAGAAAAATGCTTATGTCTGAAAATTATTGTTAGTTTAAGTGCTATCCGTGTGGTGGCAGTGGTGTAAGAAAGATCATAATAGCCACTAGCTATTAATATCCCTTCACTTAAAGAGAAGGAAACCTTAAATCAATTCCACATGGCGGAATAAACGAACGCTCCGGGCAAATTGGGCGGGGTGTGTCTAGGTCATATCTAAAAAAAAGATGAACGAACGAATCCGACAACCACTTGAGATGGAAGATTCTCTGGAAAGTGGCGACCACGAATTGGATCACCCAGTGTAGAACGGCCCCATATGAAGTGGGCTGACATTTTAAAAGTCGCAGAGATCCATTATTATATAAATAGCGCAGGACATTGCCGAATAATATTCTCAAGCTTGTCTAATAGTGTACGTCTACTTCATCATTTCATCATTTCAGCCTACGGCCGTCCACTGCTGGACGTAGGCCTCCCTCATGTTGCGCCACAATGTGCGGTCCTGTGCCGCCTGTATCCAACGACGCCCAGCAACTTTCACTAGGTCATCGGTCTACCTAGTGGGGGGGCGTCCTACACTGCGTCGTCCGATACGAGGTCTGCCCATTGCCACTTCAGCGTGCTAATTCTTCGTGCTATGTCGGTTACACCCGTTCTTCTGCGGATTTCCGTATTTACGTCTACTTACTGATCGATAAATATAGGTCATTATGCAGATGTATCTTAAGCCCATATTGCATTTTATGCAACAAAATTGTGGAACAGGATACCATAAGTAACAAACAAAAAAGCTATTTTCATCCGCTTCACTTCACGCTTTTTCTTCGCTTCACCTTCCGCCGCTACTTGTTGCGATTATCGCGTAACGCTTGTCACATGTGCTCAGTCCAAAACTGGTCAAACAAGACATCATATTCACTGGGCTAATCTATATATACTTCTTTCCTTTCTAACGACGAAAAATAATTTCAAATTAATATTTTCATTCAAGAAATCTGTTCATTCTGTCGCATAAGATGTACATATGTTAATTGATTACAAAAATTTGCACAATAAATCATCTGTTAATAGTATGAAATAGTCGCACTGTTCATCTAGTAACATATACTAATAAAATTGAATTTCAGAAATTTCGTACTAAAGTAGCCTCTCAGCAACGCCTTGCTTAACCTGTATTGTGAGTTGTAGAACTCAAGTAAAAATTATTACACAATTATTTTAAGTTAATTATGTTCATCATCATCTTGCTCTTATCCCAATTACTTGGGGTCGACGCAATATGTCATCTGTTTTGACATATTGCAAAAAGTTTCGGCAATGACTTTTATGACCGGCCGCCTGCCTGACGTCAACCCTTCTTGGGAATGTAATCGTTGACCCAAATGGTACCAGATGGAGTTGGTCCGGGTCAATTTAGGGCTCTTAGTCGTCTTTTACGACACCCACGAGCAAAGCAAGGGTTGGTAGTATTCGAAGCCGCTACCACACAGCACGTTTTTAAGTCAATTATGTTATGTGTATAAAAAACGGCAGCATTTTCCATCCCCGCTTTGTTTTTAGGCCGGTCACCATAACCGAAAGCTTAAATTTTATGGCTATGAATGCACCCTTAGAGCTAAAAAAAATTAGAGCATTTGAAACTCATTGCATCATTTCTCAAGGTGTGACTTGTGAATCCGCATTCTTTTTATCCAACCTTTCTACGGTACATGTTGATATATTCCCAAGAGACTAAAGCCTAAAGCGACTGATTTATAATATATTCATACATCTACATACAAGTAATATAGAATTTTTATTCAAATACTAACAAATTCCCGTGGTTTCTAAAGTACGGTCGCCGCCTGCATCCAACGACACCCAGCAACTTTCACCAAATCGAATATCGAAAGAATATATGACAAGAAGTAAGTCGAAGATTAACGGAAATTTGGTATAATTCCTCAGGTATTTACTCTAAGTATGGTCAAAGCATAGTTGGACCATCAAATTGGCTTTCAAAGTTAATTATGATGAATATATTTTTTTTTAACTTGATCGTATATGTAAGATATATTAAAAAAAAGTCGCCCAAGTGCGAGTCGGACTCGCTCACGAAGGGTTCCGTACCATTGAGCTAAAAAGGACAAAAAAATCGTGTTTGTTGAATGGGAGCCCCCTTAAATATTTATTTTATATTGTTTTTAGTATTTGTTGTTATAGCGGCAACAGAAATACATAATGTGTAAAAATTTCAACGCTGTCTAGCTATTGCCGTTCTTGATATACAGCCTGGTGACAGACAGGCGGACGGAGAGACAGACAGCGAAGTTTTAGTAATAGGGTTCCATTTTTACCCTTTGAGTACGGAACCCTAAAAAAGGTTAAAACTATTAAAAGTGTTGATCTCGTATTAAAAAAAATAAAAATTATCTTGATATCGTAATGCCGACCCTGATTGAAACCACAACTATTTGTTTACATTATCATGTGGGTAAACCACAATATTGTAAACAATAGCCCATGATTACCCACTAGAAGACCCCGGCCACGTGTTTCAAGTGTCATTTAAATTCAAGTACAGAAAATATGATCGTCATATTTTATATAACGGTATACGATATTTTACTTGTAATATAATACAACAGATGGAAGAGATAATTCTAGATGCATGTTTGATAATTAATTTTTCGTTTTATAATGTAGTTAGATTTATAAATACAAGGGTACAAGGTCAATAAGTATTAATCGATGAAAGTTAGGTACTTTTTGTGAATAATTATTATAATTTACTTTAAATAATGATTTCTGATGTTTACGCGAGTATTACACATTTTAAATAAAACTACTTTACGGATTTTATCGCGTTTGTATTTGATTTTTGATTGCCCGACGTTTGGAACATTTTGCAACATTCATGGTCACGGGTGGACTGTCCGCCCGCGACCGCGAACGCGAACAAACGCGATACAATCCGTAAAGTAGTTTTATGTAAAATATACTTTAAACAGCGCCTCTGGCCGGATGAAATTCTTTTTTTTAAAGACTAAACCTTGCACTAAGGATATAATCCTTGTATTGTGTTGGACTTTAGAAAAATATAATTTAACGGACACAAATTACAACCAGACTCGGAACAACGATTTTTGTATCGAATAAAGTGTTGTCCTGCATGCGAATCGAACCCATCCATGGCATTGTGGGTCGGTTTTTTAACCACTATGCCATCTGTGCAGTCAATTTTCGTTGTTATATTCAATATTCGAATGAAATGATAAACTGGACGCATGAGGCAATTAAATTTAGGTAGGCAAGCTGTAAAATTATATGACATTGTTTTACGATATTTTCGTAATTAATTAATCCTCTAAGAAACATAAACGTAAGTACATTTATAATTCTTTATGTTATTTGGTACGTATATACTTCTATTTTTAATGTATTTATCAATTAATATTACAATATTGGTTTTAATATAGAAATCACCATCAAAGCTTTGAGTATTTTCGTGTACATGTGTTTATTTAAGACTAGCAACCCGCCCTCGCTTCGCTTCGGTTATAGGTTATAGTCGTTTTACCCACGTAGTTCCCGTTCCCGTGGGAATACCGGGATAAAATATAGCCTAGTTTACGCCCTGATATTATAGCTTTCCATTGGTGAAAGAATTTTTGAAATCGGTCCAGCCGTTTTGAAGATTACCCGGAACAAACAGACAGACAGACAGACAAAAAATTTTTAATTGCTATTTTAGGCATAGGTGTCGTGCAAATAACCGTGTGAGCATGAAAAAAGCCTATTATTTTGACATTACAAACAGACACTCCAATTTTATTTATTGGTATAGACTACTAAGACTAGCAACTCGCTCTCACTTCACCTCGGTTTCAGTCGCCCGCGTAGTTCCCAATCCTGTGGGAATACCGGGATAAAATATAGCCTATGTTACTCTTTGATATTATAGCTTTACATTGGTGAAAGAATTTTTGAAATCGGTCTAGTAGTTTCGGCGCCTATTCAATACAAACAAACAAACAAATCTTTCCTCTTTATAATATTAGTATAGAAAAACCAATAACTTTTGCTAGGAAATAATCCTTGTCTTTAAATGTCAAATAATTAACGGACAGAAATTACACTCAGGCTTAGAATATTTTTTGGATTACACGAAGTATTATCCAGCATGGGAATTGAATCCGACAATTATGACATGATGGATTGGTCGTAACCAATCATTTTGTAATATCTCATTATTTTATTTTAAGCAGATACTTTAATTTAACATAATACCTACGTAGATTCCTCGTGTAGAAAGTCTTAAAGCTGATAGACCCGGTAAGGGGGCGTTCATAAAATACGTGAGATGTTTAAGGGGGGGGGAGGGGGTCGAATCAAATCTCATCTAATCTTACGTTGGAGGGAGGGGGGTCTCGGCAAATATCACGCAATTTTTTTTCTGATTGAAACAAAAAAAAAATTATACTATTTTGGTCCATTTAATCCAGATTGTACATGCTTAAGATTTAATCTTAAGCGTAATCGTAATACTATTAAGATCATTCACTAATTCGTTCGAAAGAAAATAATTTCATTCATACTTCGACGTTATACCATAGATAATTCACTATAAAATAAGATAGATGTGCAACTGAGGTTTTAAATTTATAATCTGAGTACCTACCCACATTTTGAAAAATCTCACGTGAGATTGGGGGATGGGGGAGGGGGTTGATAAAATCTCACGACATCTCACCAGGGGGGGAGGGAGTAACAGAAAATTTAAAAAAACACCTCACGTAATTTATGGACGCCCCCTAAGTCGCGCTTCGATGGATTTTAAAGAACTATTTTAATTCTTTTTTTTATTATTATATAAATCAGTATCTATTAGGTCAGTATAATAATAGAAATATACTGCATTTAATCCTCTATATTAGCCTGAATTGGACATCATTAATTCATAACATTTGTGCTGGTTTCAATTATTTGCATTGCATTCAATCAGCTTAACTGCAATTTGATTAGGAATTAGCTTTATACGTCAATTAATATAATGGTAGATTAACGTAATTCAGACTAGTCTGACGAATAAATAAGACTATTTTAAATAAAACTACTTTACGAATTTTATCGCGTGTGTATTTGATTTTTGATTGCCCGACGTTTCAAACACTTTGCAGCGTTCATGGTCACTGACGGACTAAGATGCCTCACGTCCAACAAGTCATCGTTATTGCAGAAAATTTATAATTACCTACCCGATACAGAAATTAGTTATTAAATATTGACCCACATTTTGATACAAATTTATTGCCAGTGTAAGAAGAAAATGATTCTATATGAAAAAATTATATTGTTTATGGTTAGTAATTATTTAACATTAAAATTAATAGTAATTATATTCAAAAAACCTCACAATCTAGTATACTACCACCGGATCGGAACACGGCCACACTGAGAAAGATCCGGCAAGAAAACTCAGGTGACATGATGCTAAATTATCCGTAAAGTAGTTTTATTTAAAATGTGTAATACTCGCGTAAACATCAGAAATCATTAGACTAGTCTGACGAATAATTAAGACTATTTTTAAAGTGAAACTTCTTTAGCCGCGATAAGCACTTTTTTGGATGAACAAAAATCGTGGAACTCGCGTCATCGTCACCGTGCGCTTTGTAGGAGCTATATGTATACTGTGCATACACTAAACTCCTAAGCAGGTGGACCGATGTTGATGTAACTTTCTGTGTGTGTTCAAGGGGATTTAAGATTCATTTAGATTCACAATTGGATACGGTAGGTGGCGCTGCCGTCGATTTCAAGGGCAAAACTCCTTTTATTTTATTTAAATAAAACAACATCTGTTGGGTCTACTAGTAATATATAATATACACACGCACGGAGGTATTTACCGTGCACATACTAAAGTCTAACTTTTTATTAGCTGCAGTAAAATGACGTTTCTAAATGTCATTCCGTAAAATAATGTTGACAGCCTAATCTCAATAGGGATGTGATTCAGTTCACAAAAGTTTACAGAATATCTAATCGTTCCATAGCTGACTCATAATGATCATACTAAATTCCATTTAATATTAATGTAAATAAAAGGCTGTATAAACGTTGATCCTTTTAGACATATACAAGGTAACACTCAAGAAAACGCTCTCTCAAGTTGGTAGTACTGGTTTTTGGTTACGATGCTACGATGACGCTTGACCGCCATTTTGTTTCGGTTGTCATTCGCTCATTCGGCTTCATACTCATGGACAATGCGCCCTATCACTCTCGGAAGATCGAAACAATCCCGAAGATGTCGTGGACGAAAGCACGAATTCAAGAGTGGCTGACTACTAAAAATATTGCGTTTGAACCAAATATGGTCAAGGCCACTCTCATAGATATTGTGAAACAACAAAATCATACTGAGAAATATGCCGTAGACGAGATGGCTGCACAAAAAGGTATCACACTTTTAAGACTGCCCCCTTATCACTATGAATTGAACCCCATTGAGTTGGTATGGGCGCAGGTAAAGAGTCACGTCGCAAACAATAATAAGACGTATAAAATGCAAGAAGTGAAAACTTTATTCCAAGAAGGAATCAAAAAAGTGACACCGACTAAGTGGAGTGACTGTGTGTCTCACACTATTAAAGAGGAAGATAAAATGTGCCATCTCGATCATATTATAGATGAAGTGACAGATAGATTTGTTATTAGTGTGACCGAAAGCGACAGCGACAGTGATTTCGAAAAATATTAATTAAATAACATTATTATGACGTTTTTGTTTCATTTTGAATGTACCTCCCTATACTTCCACTAAAAAAGATCAATCCTCTAGTATAGTAATAATAATAGGTTAAAAAAATACATTACAACTTAATATTAAATCTCAAAATAAAAACCAAACTGATTATTCATTTATGATTCACTCATTTAGCTACATCCCTATTTATTTTTCTTCAAAAACCGGCAACCCACAAAACGTCATTTTACTGCAGCTAATAAAAAGTTAGACTATACATCAGTATACATTATTATACATACACATTATATACAAAGACTATATTTCTCTACATATATATCCATATATATAGCTCGACATGTAGCATGTTTCATATACATATATATAAAATATATACTAATACGAGTAGTATACCTACTGTCTACTAGCATGGTTCTCTTTCTGGTTATTTTCGAATTATTTTCGGTTTTAAATTGGCCATTAACACTTCTTTACAAACCAAAAATATTTCAAAAATCTTATATCTTTAAACGAGCAATTCTTGTATATATATACCTATATATCGGGATCTCGGAAACGGCTCCAACGATTTTAATGAAATTTGGCTTACTAGAGGTTTCGGGGCCAAAAAATCGATCTAGCTAGCTTTTATTTATAGAGTTTAAGTTTTATTTATTTATTTATTTTAAGTTTTATTTATTTTATTTATAGAGTCGTCATCGCCCGTTGGGCAGACCGGCTGGAGAGGCCTCGATACGGTGTTTGGACCGCGGAGGCCTTCCGGCCGGTGCTGATGCAGTGGCTGGAAAGGCGGCACGGGGTGCTCTCCTTCCGACTCGTACAGGTCTTGACGGGGCATGGATGCTTCGGCAAGTACCTGTGCAGGGTCGCTAGGAGGGAGAGAACTCCGTCCTGCCACCACTGCGATTGTGACGAGGACACGGCGCAGCATACGCTCGAGGTCTGTGCCGCTTGGGCAGAGCCGCGTCGTGAACTCGTCGCAATCATCGGTGCCGACCTGACGCTGCCGGCCATCACTAGGGAGATGCTCGACAGCAACAGGAATTGGGACGCGGTCGCAGCCTTCTGCGAGGCAGTTATCTCGCAGAAGGAGGCGGCGAGTCGCGAGCGCGAGGAGCACAGCCTCGATGATGCGACCCGCCGCCGGCGACTGGGGCGGCGCAGGCGGGATTACCTGCGTGCCATGCCGCCCTAGCCGCGGCCGCGGGTGACGTGACCGGGGATTAGTCCGTCACCCGCCGAGAGGCCGACCGCGTGAGGAAAGACTGACGTCCTCCCCGAGGGGGGGACGTCGGTCGATGGGAGGGTGCCCCGGGTAGGGGGTATTCCGTCGGGCCCACCACTGATGACAAGTAACCCTACTCCACTGGTTGGCCCAACGACGAAGACGACGTGGTGTTCGGGTGGGTTGCGGGTGTTGCGTGCTTAAGCCCCTCTGTCGCCCCGGACGGAGTGGTGCGGAGGCGCGCCGACCGCAGCCCACCCCAAAAAAAAAAAAAGTTTCATTTATAGAAAATGTTGTTTTGTCGGTGTTTTTAGCTAGTCAATCAATACAATGACATAAAATTTTATTGAAATTCTCTGAATAGGAATTCGAATTTCGTCGTCGTTGTTAAGAGTGGCAATAGCTCAGTTGGGAAGTTGTCCAGTTTTCTTTTTGCTTTGTTTTGGCATTCAAACAGCGTCGGATCGAATCTCGGTGTTATTATTATTCTCTTTTTGTAATTTTTGATATTTTTTCATTATTTAATATTTGTTTTTTATTAATATATATCTAAATAAATTGGAAAAAAATATAACAAAAATATACTGAGCGAATCTCGGTCAACCAGATATTAATAATCTAATAGATCGACGATACAATTCATGAGTTATTTAGTTAATAGTTTTCACTTACATCGAAAGATTTTACATATACACACAAGTAGACTACCCATAGATTCCACATATACATTTGTAGAATCTGTGGGCGTATGTGACTAGATACTTGATAAATATCCAGCTAATATTATGCAGTAAAATGGTTGAACATATTTAGCCTTGTGTTTTTACATAAAGAAATTCGTAAATATCAGTTGGCATTTAATTTCATCTCAGCTCATATCTGTACGTCCCACTATTGGGCTCAAGTCTCCTCCATGATAGGAGGGATATGACCTACTACATCACTCCGGTCGGGCGGGTTGATATATTTATTTTGAGTTTTCCTTCTCTTTCATAGTTGTTATACGCACAAGATATCCCGTCATCGCCTTTAACGACACCACAAGCAAGAAGTAGAGAAGTCTGAAGAAGAAGTCTCTACCATTGAAGACAATTCACCCTGTACACCGGTGGTCGGCCCAACGACGAAGGCTATGTGCCACGGGTGGGTCATGGGGCCGCGCGCCGAAATTTTTATTTCTTCACCACCCGGAAAATAGTCACTGGAAATTATTGGTTGTAGATGACTCAGGATTATTCTAATGGACAATCTTCTAAGGTCTCTGGTTAATAGTATATTTCTGAAAGCAGGTAAATGTATAAATGAATTTTTAATCATAAAGAAACAATGTGTTTCTTCATATGTCAGCTATAGCTAGTATTACTGATTATATTGTAATGGAAAGTGTACCATTGAATAAGCATTATTATGTAGATGTAACACAGAGAATATCATTTGGATCGATCTTCAAGCATAAATTGTTATCACAGAACTTTCACCTTGGAGTGGATGACAAATTTCTCCACACTAATCGTATCTCGGAGTATGTACGTAGGTACTTGGTTTGAGTGTCTTACACAAGTAATGTCATTGATGAAACTATTCGATAAAGAATCGTGCTCTCCATATGTTACAACTAATATCTATTTGTGAGTATTGACGATAAAAGAAAACAGCCTCATATGTTAATTTATTATTTCCTTATTCTAGTCCGTTACACAATTCGTGTTTGTTATAAGTTTATTTCGGTTCATATACGTCCCACTATTGGGCTCGAGCCTCCTCCATCATCATCATCATTTCAGCCTATCGCCGTCCACTGCTGGACGTAGGCCTCCCTCATTTTACGCCACAAAGTGTGGTCCCGTGCCGCCTGCATTCAACGACGCCCAGCAACTTTCACCAGGTCGTCGGTCCACCTAATTCTCCTACATTGCGTCGTGCAATATGTGGTCGCCACTCGAGAACCATTCCTCCCCAGCGGTTGTCGGTTCGTCGAGCGATGTGGCCTGCCCACTGCCACTTCAGCGCGCTAATTCATCGTGCTATGTCGGTTACACCCGTTTTTCTGCGGATTTCCGTGAGCGACTTTGAGCCTTATTATGAGGCCTACATTTAAGGACTATGTTCTCTTCCATATTGAGAGAGAAATTGACCTATTATAATACCACGCTGATCAAGCGGATTGGTATAGGGTACCTTCCCTTGCATAGACGTTTGCATGTTATAATTCCTTAGTCATCTTTTTTGACAACCGTAGTCAATAAACGCGAAGAAACCCTTACTGTTATTTAATACGCACATTATGAACAATTAATTTTAAAAAACATCGAGTGGTGTTGGAGTAAGAATGAAATAGATAGCATCCTTTCTGATGGCTGCCGTAAATATTAATTAAAAGATGTAAGCAGATTCTCAAGAAAAAGAAAACTTAAAATAAAGTTCAATGTCAGCCGGTTTGCCTAGAATAATGTAATATATTAATACGTCTTCAATGTAGGAGGCTTCTGCTCAACAGCTAGACGTATATGGGGTAAAAGAAAGACCATTATAAACAAACATTGTTCCCATTAACAACCCTATGATGGATTATCCCCAAGCGAACAGGCGCAGAAGTTATGCCAAAATGCCCATATGAGCCACTATATTATTATATGAACAACAATCTCGTAGTTCCTACTTATGGTAGATGTCGAGTGCTATGTTCAGCGTATTTATTTCTCTAATTTTAATAAGTCTTGGTCCCGTATGACCTCAAGAGAATGCCCCTAGAAGTCTTAGTCGATATCCTATACAACCTCAAAAAAGGGGGGTTTAAAAGTGAAAAATCATCACCTTTCTACTTATATAAATACAACAATAATTGCATTCGTAATTTACAATAAAGTTTATTTAAAAATGTTTTTAAAACGAGCTTTTATTTTCTTTAACAGAAACGAAAAAAAATAAAAATTCAATTACCAAAAAGTGTTTTGTGTTTTGCTACTATTCTTTTTAAAATTTTTTTTAAAAGAAAACAGAACAAGCCTAAAAAATAAATGTTTAACTTTTTAGCATTTTATAAAAATGAAATAACTATTTTATCAATTTATTACCAATGTTATATTTTTTTTTATTTATAAATCGTTTTTTAAATTGTTGAATTTATTGCTCATATTTTTCTCGTGTTACCAACATGACGACTGCAAACATTTTTGTATTATGGCACGGCATGGCACGGCAGGTTATGCTGCAGCATGCCGCGGCGTTCCGTGGTATGCCGTGGTATTCCGTTGCTCTCCCTCCCTTGCCCCCTCGCACCACTGGACTGCGCCCCATTAACCGAAATGATCGCTGCACAAGTTTCAACCTTATTTCAAGTATCTCAGCAATCATAATTCAGTGATAATCTCGCGGGATGCAATGGCGCGCCGCGGCAACACGTGGAATGAAACGACATGACAAGTCATGCTGCATTTTGCCGCGGCGCGTCGCGTCATGCCGCAGTATCCCGCGGCACGTCACGTCATTTCGCGGAATCGTGGTGTCGAAATAAAATAACATGAATTCTAAATTCATTGTAATAAGATTCAAAATAACTTGAATAGTAATAAAATCCTTTGCCATGACACGCCGTGCCATGCCTGCCCCTTAGACACCGAGAAGTGTGGTAAATTTAACATACTACATAAGTAGTTTTGATCACAGACCCAGGGTAAGGTGAAATAAATAGCCCTAGCCGAGGCCGCGGGTGACCGGATCGGGGAATTTAGTCCGTCACCCGCAGAGAGGCTGACCGCGCGACGATGACCGACGTCCCGGGACAGGGATGTCGATAGGTGAGGGTACTCGAAAGGGTATTCCGTCGGGCCGACCACTGACGACAAGTCACCCTGCTCCGGTGGTTGGCCCAACGACGAAGGCGATGTGGGTACGGACGGCGCGCGGGCCCATAACCCACCCGGTTATGGGCCCGCGCGCCGTCCTTTCGTCGCCCCAGACCGAATGGACTGCGTATGCGCACACCATAGCCCACCCATAAAAAAAGGTGAAATAAATAAAAGATCATAAAATCCTCAAGTCATTAAGTATTTGAATATTGACAATGTCAGTTGTTTAACAACCGTTATGAATGTTGAGGCTAGTAGCATCATCATCGTCATCATCATTGCAGCCCACATACGTCCCACTGTTGGGCTTGGGCCTCCTCCAAAATGGGAGGGAATTTGACCTACTATACCATGCTGGTCAGATATGTTGGTATAAGGTTTCATTTCGAGTTTTTCTTCTCTTGCACAGATCTTATGTGCATATTATATCCCTTAGTCGTCTTGTACTACATGCACGGGCAAGATAGGGAGTGGTGAATTGTATTCTTACTCCGTCACCACACACGGACCACGGACCGGACCACCGGACGGCTAGTAGCATAGGTGGAATATTATTGTAAAATCAGCTAGCACTGGTTTCATCATCATCACATCTCATATACAGCCCATTGCTGAGCTCGAGCCTCCTTCACAATTTGGAGGGAAATTGACCTGAAGAAAGTAACCTATACCGTGCTAGTTAGAGAAGTTGGTGTAGGGTTTCATGCAGAGTTTTCTTTCTCTTGCATAGATGTTTTCTGCAAATCATACTGTAGTTATCTATTACGACACCCACGGGTAAAAAGGGGGTGGTGAATTGTATTCTTACTCCGCCACCACGTAGAAAATTGTTTTATTTAGATTATAAAGAAAAGAAAATTTTAACAACAAATCGATACGATAAATGGATTCATAAATTACCTCATCCATCATAAATATAGGCTGTGCCTTTTATTAATAAGGCCGTATTATATGATATTATTTTCCCATCAGTCAATTTGTTCTAATAGAAACGATGCCATCCATCCCGAGAAGTCACGTAGAGAAGAAGGCCATCTTGCTATCTAAATTGACAATAATTGTTTCGAGTGTAAGTTCCAATTGCTATGATATATTTCTCGAAAAGCCATTCCGTTTATTGCTAATCAACTTTTTATCGTGGTTTTATCTATGTCGAATTTATATAAGGTTATTGTAGTAATAACAAAAAACAACTAAATATGAATGAAACTTGGTCACAAGAAGCTATTCCATCTTAACCCCTCACGCGCCAAACATCGCGGCGCTCTCGAGTGCCCCGCGCGCTTGGGTATATTGAAAAAAGTTCAGTGAATTTTATGATTTTACGTAAACTATTATTGTTGCTATATGACAAGGAAATATGAAATAAAATATATATTAATAGCTTTTGATTGGTTGATTTAAATAAATGTACTAAAAGTAATTGCTAATTGAAAAGTTTTTATTTGGGTCAACGTGTGTCCTAAAAGCGCTTTGAGCACATTTTTTTGTGGGTTAAATGGTGTCTCAAAAGCACTCTAGGGGTTAAAGCCTTTAACACTATGTCCTCGCCTCGTCGTTTCAGCTAATACACGTTCGACTGTTGGGCTCGAGCTTCCTCCCCAATAGGAGGGAAATTAACCTACTATACCTACCATGCTGGTTAGACATGGTGATACACGTTTTCGAATTTTCCTTCTCTTGCACGGATGTTATATACATATTACATCCCTGAGTCATTTTTTACGACATCCACAGAGACACCAAGGAGTGGTGAATTGTATTCTTACTCCGTCACCACACGGATTACATTATGTCCTACATATGTATAAATACATTTCGCACCTTTATTCCAATATCGTCACTATCCTAAATAAGCAAATTGTACAGGAGAGCTATTTAAAGAAGCCTGACAAATATTAATTAATATAAATAAGAGTATTAACTCTTGTGCTGTGTGGTAGCGGCTTCGAATACTATCAACCCTTGCTTTGCTCGTGGGTGTCGTAAAAGACGACTAAGAGCCCTAGATTGACCCGGACCAACTCCATCTGGTACCATTTGGGTCAACGATTACATTCCCAAGGAGGGTTGACGTCAGGCAGGCGGCCGGTCATAAAAGTCATTGCCGAAACTTTTTGCAATATGTCAAAACAGATGACATATTGCGTCGACCCCAAGTAATTGGGATAAGAGCAAGATGATGATGATGAAATAAGAGTATATTAGCGTTTCAGGCATAATTACCTTTTATTTTAATTTTATTAACAACTATTATTCCTATTAAATCACATTATTTTTTTTCATTTTAATTATTATTAATTAGTGGATATAAATAATTTAAAATATTAGTAACGTACACATTTTCGAAAAAAAAGTTAAGTGAAATTAAAATATATAAATTGAAGCAATGTGTAAATTCAGTGCTCAGCAAATAGATGGCATAAAAACAGTTTTTCGAAAAATTTCGTTTAGTGACGGTATTGGATTAAAGGTAAAGGATTTGTAATAGAAAGAATACTAACAACGTTTCTTGCAAAATAAATTTACGTCTTTGAGTATTAACTTTATTTCATTTTAATTGTTTATTATTATAGCAGCAATATAAATATCTCTCCGTGATAAAGTAGAAAGTGTCTTAAAAGACGACCTAGCGATATAACCCTATATTCTATATTTTTAACCTATGTGGTTTAATAGTCAATTTTCCTCCTCGAACCTTAACGCTCTATAGTGGGACGTATCTCAGTTCATGTTGATGATAAATATAGACGGCAAACATTACATAAAAAAAACATTTTCATGCCTATTACGGTTCTTGATAGATGAACAAACAGGCAGGCAATTGAGGCTTGACAATAAGGATTTGTTGGCAGCTTCAGGCGACAGCATCCTAAAAAGCAGTAAACACATTATCTGGGTCTATTGGTTAAATTCACTTTGATACAAAATTCTCCAGAAATCTTGGATACTTTTAAGTTTAAAAAATAATAATAATTTGTAAGGAAAATTAAATTAATTTTAAAAGTTATAAAACTAGGGTTTTATCATCGAAAACTCTAAAATTGAACATTAGACATTTATACATATTTTTATCACAAGAACAAAAAACTTCATTTTCGTCAGATGCCTACTTAATTATATTTCTTTTTTTGTATATGTGTGCGTCAACGATGTGAGGGTGACTTTATTTGTACTTTAAATATAAATAAATCAGTCCCCTGCTGACTTGTATTTACCGAACTGGACAGCTGGTTACTGCAACCGTGAGAAACATCTCCACAGACCACATCAATTGAAATCTCTAAATAAAATAAATAATCTATATCTTATTATGTAATTTTAAACTGGATCATATTTTGTGTACCTACATAGTAATACTCTAGTATTACTTCATTTTCATCATTTCAGCTCATATACGTCCCACTGTTGGGCTCGAGCCTCCTCCAAAATAGGGGGGAAATTGACCTTACTATACCATGCTTGACAGACGGATTGGTATAGGGTTTTATTTTGAGTTATCCTTCGCTTGCTGCTTTCTCTTGATGTTACATGCGTATTATATCCCTTAGTCATCTTTTACGACATCCACGGGCAAGATAGGGAGTGGTGTTTTGTATTCCTACTCCGTCACTACACGGAAAACTACAATACTTAATAATGTAAAATTATTGTTGTAGTAAAAATAATATAAATTATTTTGGGAATTTATGGGAATCGTAACAAAAGGAGGGGGTATACAGGCCCGTTTTATCTTATACTATGGCGTTGAAAACTGGTTAAAATTACGAGTTATGAAATTAATTATTAAATGAACCCCTTTAAAAATAATTAATTATTGCAAGAAGATATATCTTAATTAATATAAAATGTCTCCATCTTGTTTCGTTATATATTATTCAACATATTTACAATACAATATTTCACATTAATTTAATTAGTATGTAAAATCTGATGGATGGATCTAAAATACCAAATTTAAAGCTAATGTTTATTGCCAATTAAAACATTCTAAGAAATATTGTTTCTAATTAGTCAAGTTGGTTATAATTGTATTCGAACTTGATGACAACGGTGTCTCAGTGTATCGACCGAGCAGAAATTAAAATCGCAAAAGAATTAATGAATATAAACTTTAATCAACAAAATAAAAACTATTTATGCAGATTTTATCGCGTTTGATTTCTAATCAACTGATATTTCGAACACTTTCAGCGTTCATGGAAGGAGGCAGTCCTTCCGTTTTACAATGAAAATTGTAAAACTAAATTAAAATTTAATTTTATGATATATATAATAAAATTAGCTGAACCAACAGACGTTGTTCTGATCAAATCTAAAAAAATACTAAAAGGAATTTTCCTTGAAATGGATCGTAGCGCTATATATATAACCTATCGCTTCCAATTATTAATTTCAACTATTCATATCCAATGAAACAGCCACAAAAAGTTTAGGAGTTCAATTACAAACACACGAACAGAAGATTTATATATATAAAGATGTTCCTTGTGGTAGCGGAGTAAGAATACAATTTACCACCCTCTTTTTTGCCCTTGAATATCGTAAAAGAGTAAGGGATAATAATAAGCAGGTAACAAGAGCAAAAGAAGAATACTATCATCTATACCAATAAATAAAATTGGAGTGTCTGTTTGTAATGTCAAAATAATAGGCTTTTTTCATGCTCATACGGTTATTTGCACGACACCTATGCCTAAAATAGGAATTTAAAAATTTTTGTCTGTCTGTCTGTCTGTCTGTTTGTTCCGGGTAATCTTCAAAACGGCTGGACCAATTTCAAAAATTCTTTCACCAATGGAAAGCTATAATATCAGGGCGTAAACTAGGCTATATTTTATCCCGGTATTCCCACGGGAACGGGCACTACGCGGGTAAAACGACTATAACCGAAGCGAAGCGAGGGCGGATTGCTAGTTATATATAAATTTCTTGTGTACGTGTGTATGTCACTGAACTCCTCCTAAACGGCTGGCCCGATGTTGACAAAACTTTTTTTGTGTATTCAAGGGGATTCGAGGATGATTT
This sequence comes from Lymantria dispar, assembly GCA_032191425.1. Classification (NCBI taxonomy): domain Eukaryota; kingdom Metazoa; phylum Arthropoda; class Insecta; order Lepidoptera; family Erebidae; genus Lymantria; species Lymantria dispar. Next base: position 18,634,391 of record CM063459.1, read on the forward strand.
AGCTTCACAACTGGACGCGGTAGGTGGCGCTGTTTTTATTTTATTTGAACAGAACAACGTCTGTTGGGTCAGCTAGTATACACATATACAGTGTATTTCGATTATAACGACGGCGGAGGGACCACTCTAATATCGTCGCTATATCCGGAGGTCTTTATAACCGAAATCAGTTTTTCTTTAACAGTAAATGTACGTCTAGGAGCGATTTTCACAAGTTTAAGAAACACTGTTCACTCACTGGAAATAGCTACTTAACTGATTCATAATTTTAACATCGCGCACATGCTAAGTAACTCTACACACAAACAAAGCATTTGACCATCTGCGAATATAAATAAAGGATAAGAAAGCTTAATAGTTAAAGCTTATGAATGACACTTTGTGCCTTAGTTGATTCAGTCGCCACATCACAAAGGAATTTCTAGGAATCTGTCCCAAATAGGTCATAAAAACAAGTTGGTATACCCGAATTAGTCGTTATATCCAGAGTCGCTATAACGGAATGAATTTCCTACGAAAGTATGCCTTAAATTCTAGGGACGCAAGTTCGACGTCGCTATATCCGAAAAGTCGTTACAACCTAGGTCGTTATTAATGAAATCCACTGTATAAAGATGTTACTTGTGGTAGCGGAGTAAGAATATAATTTACTTCCCCCTTCTATGCTCTTAAGTATTGTAAAAGGTGACTAAGGGATTAGAATGAACAAATAACAAGAGTATAAAAACGCAGTTCAATTTCCTTCTGATTGTGGAGGAGGACCGAGGCCTATAGTGACGGACATATAGGAGATATAATGATGGCGTAATAAAAGTAAATAAAAAAAGAAAATAATATTTACAATACGTCAATTAATGCCACATCCAATTAGGAAGTTCACAGTTAAACATAAAACACATATTTAATTAACAACGTAAGAAAACATAACTGTAAGTTGTTTATGTGTGAAATGTTTAGTTAATATTTATTTATAAACGTAACAATATGTAAATAAGAACGTTAACATATTAAAGTACATACTTAATGTATGTTAATGGATTAAAGCAGGTATGCGTTAATTGAATTAGATGAGTATACATACAGTTTAGACGAGAATTCTTCATTTAATTTAGCTGAATGAATTTATATGTTGAATCAAAATTGAACAAAGGGATGTAATGGTGAATTAAAGTGGAGTAAAAAGATTTTCTTTTATTCGTTTTTAGGGTTCCGTACCCAAAGGGTAAAAATGGAACCCTATTACTAAGACTTCACTGTCTGTCCGTCCGTCTGTCTGTCACCAGGCTGTATCTCAGGAACCGCAATAGTTTGACAGTTGAAATTTTTACAAATTGTGTATTTCTGTTGCCGCTATAACAACAAATACTAAAAACAAAATAAAATAAATATTTAAGGGGGGCTCCCATACAACAAACGCAATTTTTTATAGATAATGGTACGGAACCCTTAGGGCGCGACTCCGACTCGCACTTAGCCGGTTTTTTATTTTTCTTTTCAGTACATATACCACTGCTAGTCACGGGTCTCCTCCTGAAAACTGGATAGGAGTGGAGTGAAATTGACCTATTCTATCTGCCTACCTACGACCTACGTACTCTATCATTATAGACTCATATCACAGCTCATATAGAGCCCACTGCTGAGCTCCAGCCTCCTCCACAATGGTAAGGAAATTGACCTGTCAATGCCGCATCGGATTAGAGGCTTTTGTATAACTTCATCATCATATCATTTCAGCTCATATACAGCCCACTGCCGGGCTCGAGCCTCCTCCACAATGGTAAGGAAATGACCTACTGTACCACGCTTATCGGACGGGTTGGTACAAGGTTTTATTTCGAGTATTGCTTCTTTTACACAGATATTGTATGCCTATTTAATATTAGGTCCTTACATATGAAATTGGCGTTTTGTACGGGAGGAATATAAAGTCATTTCTTTTTTGTAAAATGTATTTAATTAATCAAAGTATGCACCGTTGTTGCCTATAAACTTTTGACATCGCATGGGTAGTTGATTGATCCCTTTACTAAAAAAAGCATGGGGGCGAGACTCAATAAACTCTTTGAAGGCGGTTTGGACTGCCGCATGGGAGTTGAATTCTTTCCTTGTAAGAAGTTGTTCAAATTCCGAAAAAAAATGGTAATCTGTTGGAGCAAGGTCCGGAGAGTACGGTGGATGTCGCAGACATTCCAATTATAACTCATCTAACTTAGTTGTTGTTTGTTGTGCAGTGTGTGGTCTTGCGTTGTCGTGAAGCAGTGGCCTAGAGCGATTGAACCAATCTCGGTTGTTTAGCAGCTAGTTCTTCCTTCATGGTTTGCAGTTTGCTGACAATAGATATTTGCCGTAATCGTTTAGCCAGATTTAAGAAGGCTGTAGTGAATGACACCAGCGCTATTCCACCAAACACTCACAAGTAACTTTTTCTGAGTCAATTTTCGTTTAGGGCAGGATTTGGCTAGGTCTCCAGGGTTCTAGCCATTGCGACGAGCGCTTTCGATTATCGTACAGTATTCATTTTTCATCACAAGTAATGATTCGATTTAAAATCCCTTCATTATTGTCATATTGTGTCGGTTGACCAAAGTAACACAGCAGTCGACGCGTGTTTGCAAGTTCGATTCACTCAATTCATGAGGTACCCATCGTTCAAGTTTTTTTACTTGCCCGATTTACTTCAAGTGGATTAATAGTTTTGTTACTTACCCCGAAGCCTGCAGCTATTTCTGAAGTTCTTTGTGATGGATCCGCTTCCACAATAGCCTTTAATTCTTCATTTACCACTTTGGTCTCCAGCCGTCTATGGGGTTAGTTCTGAAGGTCGAAATTTCCAGAACGAAAACATTGAAACCAAAAACGTATCGTGCTTTTTTTTGCGACACCAGCGCCGTACACATCATTAATCCTTCGAGCTGGTTCTGCAACACTGGTGCCACGGTAGAATTCGTACTCGTAAATATACCAATATTTCATGTTTTCCATTGTGCAATAATAAGCAACGCCAAAGAAAAAATAATGAGGAAAAACAAATTAATGACTGTTTTCAAAACTCAAATGTACAATTGTAAATAAAACTACTTTTACGGATTATATCGCGTTTGTATTTGATTTATGATTGCCCGACGTTTCGAACACTTTGCAGCATTCATGGTCACAGACGGACTAAGGTGTCTCACGTCCAACAAGTAATCGTTATTACAGACATTTATAATTATCTACCCGATACAGAGAATTAGTTATAAATTTATTAAATTGTGACCCACATTTTAGTACAAATTAATTGCCAGTATAAGAAGAAAATGATTCTATATGAAAAAATTATATTGTTTATGGTTAGTAATTATTAATTATTAAATTTGTAGCAATTATTGTTACAATTTGTTGATTTAAAACTAACAAAACTAATATACTACCACCGGATCGGAACGCGGCCACACTGAGAAAGATCCGGCAAGAAAACTCAGGTGACATGATGCTAAATTAATATTGATTTTTAATTTTAGATGCGGTTTACTTTGTCTTACTAAAAGATTTTTGATTTATAAAATTATCTTTAACTATTATTATTGTGGGTCAAATCTATACAATAAGTGCTCACAGTATCATGCAGTCTTGTGGTAGTCTCTTTGGATTTATTTTTAATTATGTTTATAACAGGATCCCAGCTTGATGGTAATACACAGCCATCCTCTCTATTAAAATTTTTGTGTTTTTTGATTTCAATAGCCTCGCGTACCATTCTAGGCAGGTATCGGTGTTTTTTTGCGTTACCTCCCACTGTTGGGCTCGAGCCTCTTCCACAATAGGAGAGAAATTGATCTACTATACCACGCTGGCCAGACAGGTTTATAAAGGGTTTTACTTCGAATTTTAGTTCTCTTGCATAAATTTTATATGCCCTAGCACGTCGCTTTCGTCATTGGGCCGACCACCGGTGCAGTGTTCCTTGACTTCAGTGGTCGACCCGACGGAATACCCCGAGGGAGTACCCTCTACCATCGACGTCCCCCTGGGACGCTGATCGCCGTCGCGAGGTTAACCTCTCCGCGGTTGCCGGAGTAAATCCCCGGTCCGGTCACCCTCATGTCATATGCCCTTAGTCATCTTTTACGACGCCCACGAGAAAAGTGGAGAGTTATGAATCGTATTCCTATTCCATCATCACACGGAAAGCTACGAAACATATTATTTTGAGTATGTATAATATACTCAAAATAATAATATGTTAATTACAAATATCTCTTTAGAGCAAAAGGTATCTACTCTCACTGTTTTATAATATTAATTGTGTGAGTATGTAAATTAGTCTAACCGTCAACTGATCTGAATATAGTGCCTAGTATGAAACAGAATTTATGATTGTAATTCAATATCTCTTTGTAGCAAAAAAAAAAAAGCCTTTTAGTTTGATGCAAGATTCAAACACGGGCATATCATGATATTTATTAATGAATTTTTTTTTATCATATCTATATTTATCATTCCAGTTATATTTAATATGCCGGCTACTTATATTTATTACGATGTGGCGACTGAGTATACAATTCACCACAGATGTAACATCTAAAGAGAGAAGAAAATTTAATACTAAGAAAAAAAAACTCTGTACCGTCATATCTGAACAGCATGGTATAGTAGCTCAATTGCCCTCTTATTGGCGAGAAGGCTTGAGCCCAGCAGTGGGCCGAGTATAAATCGAGATGATAATGATTTTTATTATTGTAGTATAAACCATTTTATAACTTTTAAACTATATTTTCCGTGTGGTGACGGGGTAAGAATACAATTCACCACTCCCTATCTTGCGCGTGGATGTCGTAAAAGACGACTAAGAGATATAATACGCATTTAAGATCTATGTAAGAGAAGGAAACCTCGAAATAAAACCCTATATCAAACTGTCTGACTAACATGTTATAGTAAGGTCAATTTCCCTCCTATTGTGGAGTTCCCTCGAGCCCAGAAGTGGAACGTATATGAGCCGAGATAATAATAATATTTATTATTTCAGTATGTAACCAATTTGAGACCATCTTGATAAACTTAAATCAGTTTTTTATTATAAAATTAACGTGCTAACGAACTCAAATATTGTGTCATATTTAAATCAAATCTAATTAAAAATATGTATAATTTATAATCTCTTTAATAAACAAAATAAATTAAACTGCCAACAATCCCAATTACAAATAGAAGAGTTTGTTTTAACATAAACAACTAATCATTAAATGTTGTAAGCCCTGTGAGAGATCGTTATACAAACATTCATTAGCTATAGCTAGAGTATTTTGTTATGTTATAAACGTTGTTACTATACTCTACAATTAAGAAAATACCGGCTCTTTTATTTATGTTTTCGTTTATACTGTAGTTGAATTTATATTTCCAAATATTATTAAGCCTATCCTGACTGTGTTCAATAACGGAATGTAGTTATAAAATTTTTAATGTTCAACTATAATCCTATCCACATAATGGAGGTGATGGGTCTATTAAAAAAGTTGTTGTACTTATTTTAAAATAAGACGCGGCTTATTTTATTTCTATTTTCAGTATATTTTGCTGTTGTATTCGATTGACGTCAACGTGTTTTTCTGCTGTTAAATTAAAACTTTGTGATCGTTCGTTGTTATTTGTAGGAGGAAAATTATATGGTGTAGTAAAATCATATTTATTAAATGCGGACTTTTATAACTTTAACCATTTGTCATACCGGCATACGGACCACTATTGTTGGACATAATCGTCCCCACGAACCGGGACATTATTGTCTTATCATTTACGTTCGTTTGCTAGGCTCGAGCCCCGCGCCGACCGCAACCCACCCCCAAAAACAAAAAAAAAAAGCCTCGAGCCTTCTTGGCAATAAGATGAAATTTGACCTAATATACCTCACCGGTCAGACATCTTGGTAGGTAGATAGGGTTTCATTTGGTATTGGGTTTTATTTTGAGTTTTCTTTGTCTTGAACAGGCGTCATTTGCATAGGCATCCTTTAAGCGTCTTGTACGGCCTCCACGAGTAAGCGTGGTGAATTGTGTTCTTACTCAGTCACTACACGCAAGGAAACCAGGAGAATGTGTTGCGAATATGGTGCCTATACATTCTTTGCTTACTGCTAATATACCTTGGCTTGTTTGCTATATATTTACCATATAGCATGATCCTGGCTTAATAGATTCGCTTGTTTAAATACGTTTGAATAACTACAAATTGTTTTTGAAACAGCTCTCAATATTTTGATTATACCTACTACATAAAAGTAAGTCTGCTAAATGAGAGTTTCTTAATCCGAGTTCTTATACTCGAATGAAGAAAGTCTTTTCTCTAAATTCAAGTCTGCACTTCGTTCTTTGCTGTTTGTATTTTCTCTGTGAACGTAATCCTCCGTCAATATTCGTAAGTGCACCTTTGTGATACTTGAGCGTAGCCGGTTTAACGTTCAACTTAACAGACTTAAACTTAAAACATTATATTCCCAATACAATAGAGCGGTTGAGTACGTACTCGACTTTTGTGTGTAACCTCTGTAATTATTTAAATTAATTTTTTATTTTATTTCCTACTAATATTATAAACGTGAAAGTTCGTATGTACATATGTGAAGATGCTTGTTGCTCTTTCACGCAAAAACTACTGAATGGATTTTGATGAAACTTCACAGTAATATAGCTTACATATCAGAATAACATATAAGCTATAATTTATCTCGATATTCGCACGGGAAGGGGAATTATGCGGGTAAGACTGCAGGACACTGCTAGTAATACTATAAATTTCCGTGTGGTGTCGAAGTAAGAATACAATTGACTACCTTTTCTTGCCCGTAGATCTGCTAAAATACGACTAAGGGTTTGTAATGTGCAGATATCTATGCAAGAGAAAGAAAACTCGAAATAAAACCCTATACCAACACGTCTGACAAGCATGGTATATAGTAAGTCAGTCATCATCATCCTCATTTCAGCTCACATACGTCCCACTGTTGGGCTCGAGCCTCCTCCACAATAGGAGAGAAATTGTCCTTGCTATACCATGCTGGTTGACAGGTTGGTATAGGCTTTTCTTTCGAGTTTTTCTTCTCTTGCGTAGATGTTATATGCGTATTATAGCCCTTAATCGTCTTTTATGACATCCGCGGGCAAAAGGGAGTGGTAATTTATATTCTTACTCCGTCACAACATACCACTTTAGAGGCTAGAATGTGGGACCTATATGAGCTGTGATGATAATGCTTTTATAAACATACATTAAATATGTTTCAGAGTGTATAGTGTCATTAAGAGAACCAACTGTCCTAACCCAGCTGCCATGCTTATCGATTAGGGCAGGCTTAAACAGATTTCAGTAGGCTAATGTATATCAATATGAAGTCTTACGGCACTGACAAGTGTTCCTAAATGTAGACCTCGCAAACTCAAAGTCGCTCAGCGTGCTATGGAGCGGGATATGCTTAGGATTTCTCTGCTAAATAGAATCCTAAATACGGAAATCTGCAGAAGAACGGGAGTAATCGACTTGCCATGAAGAATTAGCGCACTGTAGTGGCAATGGGCAGGCCATATCGCTCAATGAACTGACAACCGCTGGGGAAGAAAGGTTCTCAAAGGGCGACCACATATCGGACGACGTAGTGTAGGACTCCCACTAGGTGGACCAATGACCTGGTGAAAGTTACGTCGTTGGATGCAGGCGGCACAGGACCGCACGCTGCGGCGTAACATGAGGGAGGCCTAAGTCCAGTAGGGGACGGCGATAGGCTGAAATGCTAATGATGATAATGAATATATATCAAAACACATGAAAAACTTACACGTGCAATGTTTCTCATTATATTTTCCTTATATTTGGGATGATAATATAATGGTGACCTCACAAGAATTACTACTTACGGTCTATAGGATAAACACACTTCACACGACCGTCGAAAGAGACAGTAGGTCGGCCTCATAATCCACAGTGGAACCGTACTCCAACATTTTGAGATTAGTGCCGGAAAATGTTTGACTGCACAAATTGCGTAGTTGTCTGTTTTGTGGTCTTACGATTTGTGTGATCTAAAATTGATTTAAGTTTGAAAAGCACACTGTAACACAAGAGTGTATTCTTTTAAAATCGTACCTATTTGACTGCAAGGACCTAACTGACTCTTCTTAGTACCTACATTCCGCCCGAATCACACTACACCTATAAGGTGCGATATCCCACAAGGCTATCACTACTTATACTTGAATGATCATCATCATTATCTTAGCCCAAAAACACTATTGAGCTCGGGACTTCCATAGTGGGAGGGAACTTGACCTTCTATACCGCGCTGGTCAGACGTGTTGATATAGACGTATAGGTCTTATGTCGAGTTTTCCTTCTCCTACTAGACCTGTTACCTGCATATCATATCTCTCAGTCTTATTTTAGAACACTGATAGAAAAGAGGGTAATGATTTTTCTTACTGGGTCACCATAAGGAATACAGTAAAACCCGTTTAAGACGATTTCGCAGGGACCCGCCCAAAAACGCGTCTTAGGTGGGAATGCGTATTATGCGGGAAAGGGAAAAAACGTGCCATTATTATTTATTATATTCTATTATTATTTTGAATACCTATGTATTGAATTTAACATTTAAAAATTACCTAAATTAAATGTTGTTTATTTTCTTTATCTAATATATTTACTACTAGATACATTTTTAAATATTAAAAATTAAATAATATTAAAAACATAAAAAAATGTTGTTTATTTTTATTACGTCACTTAAGTAATCACTTATTTTAATTTGACAAAAATTTTGAGGCATTAGCAATTACAAGATTTTCAACGTAATTTAATTTTCGCAGTGCGTCTTCGCTTTGATTCAAAGAAGTTACATAACGTCTTAAATCATTAACTGCTGATAATGCCTGGGCGTGTGACAAAATCGGAGTTGACTCATCTTCTTGGTCATTATCACTTAGGGTCGCTCGACAGTCGCTGGCCCTGCCGCAAGGGGTAATATGTGTATTTGAATGGCACGTGTTGGCGTTAAGAAATGTATGAAAACATGTCTAAAGTTGCTTTTCTACTTCCTCTTTTACCCGTGGATGTTGTAAAAGATGACTAACGGATATGATATGCAGATAACAATTATGCAAGACAAAGAAAACTCGACATAAAACCTTATGCTAGGGGGATTGACCCTAGCAGTGGGACTAATATGGGTTGTAATGATGATGATGGTAATGATGAAAACGCTGCGATAGCATATTATTAAATGAGCAAGGCGTGACGCCGAGAAGAAAGTGAAATCATTTTAGAAAATGAGAGTTATTCTTAACAACCACTAAAGAGAGGCAATGATTAAGTGACAATAGACAGATAAACTGTAGTGTTGAATAGAATACATTAATCAAAACAGAACGAATATAAACTGTAAATGACATATTATGTTATTATATATATTAAAAATTAACATACAATCGTATATCAGCGTAAATAGCGGGCCGCCCAGGTACGCAGCGCTTGAATTGCAAGAAAATAACCATTATGGAAGCGATTACATCTAAATTATTCCGTGAATTTTATCCTAGAAAAGATTTGTTAGGAATTTTTTTATTAAAAATGTAATTTTATGACTTTTCAAACGTTAATTATCATTTTCATCACAGTCGCTATATGTTGCACTGTTGGGCTCGAGCCTCCTCCATAATAGGAGGGAAAATTTACCTACTTTACGATACGCTAGTCAGATGTGTTGGTACAGGGTTTTATTTCGAGCTTTCCTTCTTTCGTACAGCTGTGATCTGTATATATTATTGATGTCGTAAAGGACGACTTAGAGACCTAAGTCGTCCTTTACGACACCCATGGGCAAGGTCGTGAATTGTATTCTTACTTCGTCACCACATAAAATAATAATAAACGAAAATATAGAGTAAAACTAATATAGAATAATATTTTCTTGACCATATTCCAATTACTTAGGGTCAACGTAATATGTAACTTTTCTTCTATTTTATTTTATTTATGTGGAAAATAAACAGTTGTACTATGCTAATAACAGTGCTATAGACAAAATAATAAAAGTACAATCCACAACATTTTCACAGCTTACAATTATTTAATATAAATTTAAATATATTTGGGTTTGTCAATAAAGGTACATAATAGTTTCAAACAGTTGGTCGGTATTACAATAGTTTGTTGTTAAATACAACAGTAGAGAGTAATAGAAATGAGTATAATTGTATAATTTAAATGAAAAAAAAATATTTGCAAATTTTAAAACGCACAATTTACATTTTTTGAAGTGAAACTTCTTTATCGGCGTTGGAAAAAAATTTACCGTCACATTTTTCGGTTACGCGTCACATTTTTTCGTTACGCGCCATCTTTTTCTCGTCCTCTACACGGTCGATTCGAATAAAGAGTACTTTCTCCAGTGGAGTAGGGATAGCATGTCGTTTAAGCGGACATAAAGGGAAAAAGGGAAAAAGGGATAAAGGTATAAAGGGATAAAGTAATAAAGTAATAAAGGGATTAAGGGATAAAGAGATAAAGGTATAAAGTGATAATGGGATAAAGGGATAAGGTGATAAGGGTATAAGGGGATAAAGGGATAAAGGGTTAAGGGGGTAAGGGAATAAGGGGATAAAGAGATAAAGGGATAAGGTGATAAACGGATAAGGGGTTAAAGGAATAAAGGAATAAGGTGATAAGGGGATAAGGGGATAAAGGGATAAAGGAATAAAGGGATAAAGGGATAAGGGACAAAGGAACAAAGGGACAAAGGATAAAGAAGCTTCACTTCTGCTATGCGTACTTTGTACACACGTTCATTTATTTTTATTGCAAACTGTGGCAAACGAGCAAACAGTACACCTAATGGTAAGTGTTGCTGCCGCTCACGGACCTTTACTAGGCCGCTACCTACCGTAAAGAAACCGAAGGGAGTGTGAATGCGTGCAATGAGGTTCGGCGATACTAAGGCATCATCAACACGCAAACGCCCTCAGAAAGTTGGGCTTCCGGCTCTCTCGCTCACCGAACGAAGCGCAGTAACAAATTGCTACTATTCAGACATCGATTTTCTGCGAGAATGTGGTACTATCTCGGACGGACCGGCCTGCGGCTGTAGACAGACAACTGTCAACAGTGTGCTCCTACCCTACCACATACGAACATTAAAAGTTAAATAAAATTGGCTGTCTGAAAAGTAGTTTTATAGACAATAATTATACATGATAACTAGCATACTTTTAAAATTGAATTGAATTATTATCACTGAATTATGTATCATATTTATATTTAAATTTCTTGCGTACATGTGTGTCACTGAACTCCTCCTAAACGGCTGAACCGTTGTTGATGAACTTTCTTGTGTTCAAGGGAATTCGAGAATGGTTTAGATTCACAATTGGACACGGTAAGTGGCGTTACGATCGATTTCAAGGAGAATACCTTTTACTATTTTTTTTAGATTTGAACAGAACAACGTCTGTTTGGGTCAGCTAGTTATTTTGTATAATACTAACAAGAAATTAATTGAAAATTACATTTTTTCAATAAATTATTATCATATATTTGCACTCTTTAATTTGCATATTGTTTTACTTAAATTAGAGATAGCGTCACAAGTCGAATTAGGCTAATCATGCCTCTCTATCATTTGTTCCGCTGTCGCTTGCACGGTCGACTCAGACAGAACGTGACAATGAGTCATACTTATTCGTGCGCACAGACAACGTTCATCGATTTATGAAACGTTATCATGTCAATAAATAAATTAGAATAATTTAATTCCATCACACATTCGTAGGTACCACTCGATACCGCAGTAGGGTTCAAACATTTCACCTAAAAACGTTATGGTCTTCAACTGTACGTTTCCAGCGATCATTTCTCCCAAGTATGTGCAGGCTCTGGAATGAACTACCTACTGCTGTGTTTCCAGAGCGCTAGAACATGTCCTTCTTTAAACAAGTTTTAAGAGGAGCATTTTCTTCACGGTAGGCAACGGCCTAGCTGTGCTTCTGGTATTGCAAAGGTCCATGTGCCGCAGTATCACTTACCATCAGGTGTGCTGCTTGCTCGTTTGCCACCATCAGCAATAAAAAAAATATTGAAATATTTTTAAGTAATAATTTTAGTACCGGCCGCTTATCTGATGTCAGTCCTTCTTGGGTATTTGATTATTGATCAAACGGCACCAGATAGAGTTGCTCGTGGTCGATATAAAGCTCTTAATAATGTTGTGCAACAGCCGAGAGTGTAAAGGTTAGTAGTACATAATGATTTCTAATGTTAGGTTGGTAGTATTCGTAGCCGTCCACACTCAGCAATGATAGGTATCCTAACTAATATTATATAAATGTGGATGTGAGTTTGTTTGTTTATTTGTTACGCTTTAAAGCGAAAACGACTGAAACGACTTTAAAAGTACTTTTATTAATATAAAGCTTGATTATCAATAACATAGCGTATATTTTTTGTGTATCGCAGAAAGTATTGTCCTACGTAGGAATCGAACCCATGATACTAGGACGCTAAGTATTTTAACCAATATTTGAGTCATATCTGCAGGGAAATGGTTTAATATTAATATTGTTAAATTTTAATATAAATTTTGGTACTTATTGTATATAGAATTAGATAACCAGACATTGTTCTGTTCAAATCTAAAAAAAAATATTAAAAGGAATTCTTCTTGAAATCGATCACAGCGCTATCGGTTCCAATTATTAATCTAAACCATTCTCATATCTATCGGAACAGCCACAAAAAATCACCAAAATCTGCCCAGCCGTTTAGAAGGAGTTTAATTACAAACACAGGAACGAACAATTTTTATATATATAAAGATAAGTACCATAGAAATTAAAACATAAGCTTTAAATATTCGATACATCAAACTTCAGCAGACAATGTAAGACCAATTAGCTTTAATAAAATGCACGAAACCATGTTGTATATTGCATATAATTAAAGGTTTTATGAAGATATTATTATACTTAACTATGTCTGACATGCGATAACACTCGCATAGGTGCGATAACACTCGTACATTGATTACACAGCTACACTAGTTTGAAATATACAGAATCTTTTTTTTTATTGCAAACGGTGGCAAACGAGCAAACAGTACACCAGATGGTAAGTGTTGCTGCCGCTCATGGACCTTTACAAGGCCGCTACCTACCGTAAAGAAAGTGAAGGGAGTGTGAATGAGTGCATTGAGGCTCGCTGATACCAAAGGCACCACCAAAACCCTCCACACGTAAACACTCTCAGAAAGTTAGGCTTCCGGCTCACTCGCTCACCGAACGAAGCGCAGTAACAAATTGCTACTACTCAGACATCGATCTTCTGCGAGAGTGTAGTACTACCCCGGACGGAGCGGCTCGCGGTTGTAGACAGATAACTGTCGACAGTGTGGTCCTACCACTCTCAAATGTATCAGGTTATGGAGCAACTGGTCAAATGGGAGTTAGGCAATAGTGGTAGAAACCCATGAAAAAATATGAAAAAAAATATCGATTTGTTAATGAGTTACAGACGTGTAAAGTTTTAAATTTTATCATCGCCTTTTCGTGTAAATCTGATTGAAATGTATAAAGTCAGTGATACTTAATCTGGAATATATTCGTACTCTGTTAAATGTTAATTAGAAATTAAATAAATCAATGTTTACGTTCGCATGGGCAAGACAAATTTTGCTTTAAATCAGCTGATCGGCCCATGACCGTTGACGAGGCGCTTTTGAACCTACGTTACCATTGATATTGAAGCGTTTGCGCAATTCATACCTATTTATACTGTCGAAGCTTTACATGCCTACATATATCCTGTCTGTACACGCACTTATCTTATTTACCTTGAATGTTTAACAGCTGGCAGCCCTAACTTGCGGCCATTTGTTTACAGGCAGCCATATATTATCATATTTAAAAAAAAAATAGCTTTTATTTGACATTAACACCAAGTGTGTACGTCATGAACGTATAAATGCTCCAAAATATTACCTGTTTAGACCTGGCTGCCAAGTAGTTGCGGCCAAATGTGCAATGGCACCCATCGATTTTCGAATTCTTTACATACATTGCTATGATGTGGATGATATTTTATTTAAAAAAGAAGTGAACGTAATTTTGTTCCAAAAATTTATTAACAAAAATTTAATTAAAATTACTTGCGGCCACTTATTGACTGGCAGCCTGTTATCAATGTATTCTCCTAATCATAAGTGTATGTAAGAATCTGAGTTTGATTATGTACGCGATGAACGTAGTGATCCTGCAGCCGGATCTTAGTCCATGCCTTTTTTTTTTTCACGCTGTGGAAATGCATTTACGCACTATCCCCCGCCGGTTACAGACAGGGGAGTGTGTGTGGGACTCGCCGGCCACAGAAGTGACCGAAATACCCACTAAAACCACAGCGGCCCCTTCCGCGCTTTTACGAGGTGCCGGAGAGATCATCTGATAACATTCTATCCCCGACACCCCAACGCTTGGCCGTCTGGCCACGTCCTGTCATCATTCAGAGCGGTGGGTGGAGGAGCGCATAGCGGCGTCTCCTCCTCCCTGGTCGTCGCCGGCGGAGCGAGTCAGCTGACGCAAGCGCCTCGCGTGCCCGCTCCGCGGCCTCCTTCCTTGTCATGACAGCCTCACAGAAAGATGCCATCGACGACCAATAGCTGTCGCTGCCGAGCATTTTGGAGATGATGGTCGGCAGCAACAGGTCTGTTATACCCAGTTCCGTTGACAGAACGTGACGCTGAGGCCCCCAGGCGGGGCATACTTCCAGTGTGTGGCGCGCATCGTCGATTAGCCACGCTCATGACATCCCGGGGCTTCTTCTCTTCCAATTCTGTGCAGGTACTTACCGAAGACCCCATGTCCGGTAAGCACCTGCACTATCCTAAATGTAAGGCTGCCGTGCCTTCTCCTGAGCCAGCGGTGGAGATGCGGCGCAACCGCCTCCACAGTCTCCCGCCCTGCTACGGGGGACTCTAGATCTTCACTCCACCGCCGGATTACTTCCGTTCGAGCCACTTCTCGAACTCTGCCCAGTCCCCCTGCGGAGACCCGCTCGCCGTTGACTCGTGCTGTGGCGCGGAACCGGTATACATCCGTCAGCGCTTCTGCCACCAGCGGCCAAGGCGGATTGCCTGCCAGCAGTGTCGCCGCAGTCCAGGACACAGTACGGTAGCCCCTAATAGCCCTTACCGCCATGAATCTGCGGTCGTCGCAGAAGGGCTCTGTTGCGGGCGATGAGGGACTCCGACCAGATAGGGGCACCATACAGTGCCATAGACCGCAGAATGCCGGCGTAGAGTCGCCGGCATGACGACCTAGGACCGCCAGTGTTCGGCAGAAGCCTTCCCAGTGCCGCGGCCGACTTGACGAGCCTCGGGATGAGCTGGGCAAAGTGTGGCCCGAAATTCCAATTTGAATCGAGGTGCAGACCCAAATATTTTATCTGGGCCTGCACCGGCACGGCAACCCCAGACACACTGATGTGTGCTCCTCGGGGGGGGACCTCGGCGTGGGCCATGGAAAAGGAGGGCCTCGGTTTTATCCAGTGAGACCCTCAGACCCAACATCCCAATCCGGTCCACGACGAGCGCCACTCCTTCCTCTGCCAATCGGGCAGCCCCCCGGAAGTCCGCCCTCTTCACCGTGATGAGGGTGTCATCAGCGTCCCCATCCCAGGAAGGAGCTGACCCCGTAGGAGCCAGATCTTAGTCCATGCCTAAAACCCGGTTTAAAAAAAATTTGTCTATCTGTCTGTTTATTTTGGATAATCTTCAAACCAATTTTGATAATATTTTAGTGCCTTTAGCTGTCTATATAGGGAGTAACTTAGGCTATGTTTTATACCGGTATTGTCGCGTGAACGAGAAAGCGAAGCGAGGGCGGGTTGCTAGTATATAATGAGTTTTATGGGTATCGAACCCATTCCATTTAATATTTGTGTAATACATCCATTCATCTGCCTATTGTCATCTATTACTAAACATCATCATCATCTCGACCCATACACGTAATAATACCGGGTTAAATTATAGCCTAAGTTGCTCCCTATATAGAACGTTACCTGATACTAAAATATTAGCAAATTCAGTCCAGCCGTTTTGAAGATTATCCAAAATAAACAAACAGACAGATATATAGTCAAAAAATCTAAATCGATTTTTAGATATAAATATCGTGCAAATAACCGTATCCCGTAAAAAAGCCCATTATTTTGACATTACAAACACTTCAATTTTATTTATTTGTATAAATATGGTTAGATATAATCTAACCAATTATCTATTCCTTAGTCGTGTTTTAATGTTTTACGATACCAACGGGGGGCGGCAAACTGTATTCTTACTTCTTCACCACACAGTCCTAACACAATTACATAATTAAAACTAAAATAAACTAGACATTCCACAAAATTTACAAGCAATTTTTAATCAAATAGTACTTATAAATTATTAATTGAGTAAGAAACTTATGAATTACAAGGCTACGCTTTGGACATACTAGAATTTGTCCCTCGAGGCTAAATTTAGAACCAGCCCTTTTAAGAGAAAGTTACGTCACGCCGTACTGCTTACTAAAAGTTTCGATTGTGAATAATGATTACCACTTTGGTTCATTAGAAGCTTTATCTAACTCTCAACCATCGCATATTTGAATTCGATACATAACCGGCTGAGCCCAATTGGGCTCAAAGTCCTCGAATAAACGCACTAAGGAATAAACAAGGGCTTACTCTTTGTCCCGAAGAAACTCATAAATAAACAATTATGAAAATTAATAGATACTTGTCCTGCATTATTTTTGAATCCTTAATATACCTGTAATAGACCAGGGTCGATAATATTTGAAACAAAAAAATAATAATAGTAGGATTAAACTCATTAGAAAAGGAGGGAAATGTGATAATAATGAAAGGAATAATAAATTACGGGCGATCCGAGTTCGGGAAGTGGGAGGGGGTGAGTTTTTAAGGGTAAAAAATGGTTTATCTCGATTTCCGGCAAAACTACAAGTGCTATGGAAAAAGTTAAATGGCAAAGTTGTAGGTATTAAAAAGATCTATATCTACTTATATATTTACAATTTTTTCACATAACCTCAAAATTTAGGTGAAAAATTCAAATAACTAAGTTTTTGGTTTATCTTTTTCAAAAAAAAAAAATTTTTCTACGATATTTAGTGCCTTACCTTATTATGTCCCAAATACACTGTAATTTATTTGATTTAAAATATTTATTTTTTCGCCTTATTTTAACTTAATATCAAAAAAGCACCCTAATTTTCAATCGAAAAATCTCCCGTCAAAATATCAGCTTTTTTCAAAAAGTCGGGGGGACTTTTTGTTCGTTGAAATCTCTACTTTCTGATGGTGTAAAAAAAATATACAGTACTATAGTAAAATGCAAAGAAAAAGTTAATATTTAATAAGACATCTTCAACATTTTGAGAGTTGTAAAATTTTCTTTACATTATATGCATAGATTGCCTTTGCCATTTAACTTTTTTTCCGTTGGACTTGTAGTTTGGCCGGAAATCGAGATAAACCATTTTTTACCCTTAAAAACTCACCCCCTCCCACTTCCCGAACTCGAATCACCTGTAATTTATTTTTCTTTCATTTTTGTCATATTCCCCTCCTTTTCTAATGGGTTTCATCCTACTATTATTTTTTTTTCACTTTTTACCATTTTTGAAGGCTTCGGCACTGGTCTATAATAAAAATAGAGAGTCTTCTTCTTTTTTATCTTGGCAATCAGCTACTAATACGAGCCATTTTTGCCAATGTCGAGTTATCATTTTCTTTACTAATTATCAGTTTCTTCTAATTAGTCATTGTCCGTCAGTAAGTCAAATTGATGTCTTCAACAGTGTTATGGCCACTGTTAACGGTATCTTCTGAAATTTTTTTTGGAAACGAAAAGGTATATAAAGCACTTTTATATCATAATCACTATACGCCATCAGTTTATATATTACATAAAATGCCATCAAATTATTTAGTATAACACGTTAAACCCCTAAGATATTAAATAAAATACAAGACCACCACATGACACTTCCACTTTCCCGTCCAAAACCCCTTACACTCAGTTAAAAAGAAAGTAAATACTAAGCAATAAGTAGTAAGTAAAACAAGCTCTTAAATATACTACATCTTTTATAAAAATAATATTATTAAAAGTATCAAAATTATTAAGAAATTGATAATGGGATAGTATGTTTCTTTCTGTGGGACTTTATTATCTACATATTTTAAATGAAATGATAGGTCTATTAATTACTTTAATGACCTACATTGTAATCATGTGATTACATATTAAATAATTTTGCTGACATTTTTTATAATTGAATGTTAAAATATGCTAAAGTGTAGTGAATATTATTTAATTGTGAATTGAGTGCATTTTCATGTTCTGTCAAAATTCAATCATCATTTAATTGTCAGCACGCAATCAATGACTATAACTTATTTCATGAGACTAAAGATGTAAAATCTATAAAAAACTAACAAAGTTAAAACTCAACACTGGCGCCAATAGCTCATATTTATAGCCTATTGCCTCTATAAAAGAAAAAGATGAAACAAAATGACAAATCTTTGTGTCAGGTGACAGCGTATCAATCCGAGTACTAATATTGACTCGCACTTTATTTACTGCGGTAGTGGGACAAAGAACAATTATTTCATATACTTACTTCACTGCATTGCTTATCGATTTATTAAAGGCTATTGGTCTGCTCTCATACCACTTAAACGGGCGGAGCCACGCAAAGGCAACGCTGGGGCCTCAAGCCTGTTCTAATATCCTTCTCTATGCTATTGAACACTGAAACCGTTTTCTTTGACTGCAGTCTCCCCAGTCTAACTGTTAGTGCTTACTAAGTATCCACCTTTTTTTTATGAAATAAAATTTCTTTAACACCGACTTTGAAGTAACTCAGATCATTTTTTCGAACACAGATAACAGTTTTGGGCGGAAGAGACGTACGTTATAATAATGTATATTTTCCTTATCACAGTAGTCTAGCTATAGTGTGAACACATGAGATAATGTTGTAATAATTATAATAATTGATTTGGTTAATGTAGGCATCCTCAAAATGGCGTCTTTGATATTTTAAATTTAGAAGCCTATTTATTGCTATTATTTTTCTATTTTTAAATTTATCATCATCTATCACGATGTCAAAAAAGTTTTACTTCAATTGCGTGTAATTGTTATGCGCGTTTTACTTCCTTTTTTGGCAGGCTATTAGATGATTATAAGATTTGGATGAAAGGTCGGCGCGAGACCCCAAAACCTGCCGTATTCCATCGCCATTAGGTCGCTATCAAATCCCTCCCCAGTGGCCCCGTGGCATCGCCCTCACGCGGTAATCCTCTCTGAAAGTTACGCACTATTCCCCAATCCAATCACCCGCAACCTCGGCTACGGCGGCATCCGACACAGATATACCCGCCTGCGTTGCTCCAGGCACCGGCTATGGAGCGTATCAGTTTGGACTGACTCGGCCCAGCTCCAACCATTAGTACTTGTTGTCCCCTGCCGTTAAAAAAAGAAAATGAATACAGCATAGTGAATTAACTCCATTACGTGCGTTTCCATGAAAAAGAATGCTTATTTTTATAGGCAATGCCTGAATTCATTATCGTCTACATAGTTTGCTATCGTATGCTGGAAAGGCAATAAAATGTTATCTCAGCAAAATCTATCTAATTAAATACTTATATGATGAAATTATAATACAATTAACGCAAGAATGGGCTCTTAGTTTGTGTCTGAATGATTTGTCGTTTAGAGATAACTCTATCAATAAATATTCTAAAATTTATAGCGCCCTCAAAGGCCGAAGGTTATACTTTTATGTGAGCATCTCAATTTAAAAAATGTTTTTTAATGTGCTTAATTTGGAAACACTTAAAATTATAATGATTTCTCACGTTGGATTATATTATATTTCAAATAAGCATTTGAAATATAGTGTTTTGCCGGATATTATGGCATTTAAATTTTGCTTCTCCAACTTTTAAAAGGTTGCATTCAGAATCGTGACAACTATTTTTATTTATATTTATGATACACTAGTATTGCAAATTACGGTAAATGAGTAATTTTATGGTATCTCTGCGTAAAGATGTATTCTTAGCATACAAATGTATGCCAGCGACTGGGGCGACGCAGGCGCGATTACCTGCGCCTGATACCGCCCTAGCCGAGACCGCGGGTAACTGGACCGGGGAGTTGGTCCGTCACCCACCGAGAGGCCGACGGCATGAGGAAAGAGCGACGTCCCCTCTCGGCGAGGACATCGGTCGACGGGAGGGTACTCGTCTAGGGGTATTCCGTCGGGCCGACCACTGACGACAATTCACCCTGCTCCGGTGGTCGGTCCAACGACGAAGGCGACGTGTTACGAGTGGTTTACGGGTGTCCGTGCTAACGCCCCTCTGTCGCCCCGGACGGAGTGGTGGGAGGAGTGCGCCGACCGTAACCCACACCCAAAAAAAAAATAAGCATACAAAGTTATTTCTATTCTATGTAAAAAGGCTATCAATTCATTTAATAAGACAGATGGCATCAGTCGATTCTTGTTATGATATGGAGGATAGCATAAAACCTCATATTCTTACGATCTATATCACACCGTATAATAGCAGAAATTGTCGATAAGGACAAGGCGAGATTTTTAACATGGATTTTATTTTTCTATTTGATGAGCATCCAGTAAACTTGTCATTTTGATGTCGTTTTGATCGCGTGTTTATGACTGAACACTTCCTTGACATGACTGAAGACCTTGGTGTAAATTTTTGTGTATTTAAGTTGGTCCCTAAAGATACCTTTAGGTTTAAAATGGGATCTTTATATATATCAATGTTTTGTCGATGCTTTTGTATCTTATTTGGCGACATATTTCCACATAGTATCTCCTGCAAGTCAGGACCCACAATGGTCTCCAGATTCCATATTGTTAATTAAAATATTTTTGCGAATTTTATCACGTTTGAAACGACGGGCAATTAAAAATCAAATGCAAACGCGATAAAATTCGTAAAAATAGTTTTTTTTTACAATGTGTAATACTCGCGTAAACCTCAGAAATCATTGTTGTCTCCATAGATAACATCGCTGCTTCACTCGCGGGTAGTCTCGAGCAATGCTTTTAAATGTCTTAAGACCCTCAACAAAGTTAATTAGAAAAGTTAAACAGGTAGAGTTGAAAAAGATTTATTCTATGTTACTATGCATTGCGGGGGTGCAGAGGCAAAATTGTTGATTCAGCCAATAATTAAGAGGATTTACAGCTATAATATGCATTTAACATCTGTGCGAAAGAAGGAAAGTTCGAAATAAAATCTTATACCAAAATGTCTGACTACCATTGTATAGTAGGTCAATTTCCCTCCTATTAGGAAGGCTCCTATATCGTGTCCAGCAGTAGGACGAGTATAAGCTAAGACGACGACGACAGCTATAATAAAAACGCAGTACATCATTTCGGATACAGGCAAGCTTAATGGAAGCTTGTATGTGAACGTAAGGAATGATTGCCATTGTAGGTCTTACATAAACTTCTGAACGCATAGAAATTTACCACGTTAAGGTTCATATAGTATACTTATACTACTTGCCTTGGAGGGCAAGGGTGAGGCGCTAGCATTCAGCCTAGACATCGCAAAGGCGTTCGATAGGGTCTGGCACAGGGCACTTCTATCGAAGCTACCATCGTACGGAATCCCCGAGGGACTCTGTAATTGGATCGCCAGCTTTCTGGATGGTCGGAGTATAAAAGTCGTCGTAGATGGCTCCTGCTCCGATAGCATGACCACTAATGCTGGTGTACCACAAGGCTGGGTGCTCTCCCCGACGTTGTTTATTCTGCATATCAACGACATGCTCTCTATCGAGAATATGCGTTGCTATGCGGATGACAGCACGGGTGAAGAGCGGTATACCGAGCAACGGAATGTCCCTCGTAGTACTCAGGAAGGAAGGGTTCAACTTGTGTCTGAAGTCGAGCGCTCTCTGGGGCGCGCCTCGGAATGGGATGAACGGAACCTAGTCCAGTTCAATCCCACAAAGACACAAGTTTGCGCATTCACTGCAAAGAAGGACCCGTTTGTTATGGCACCTCAGTTCCAAGGAGTAACTCTCCAAATTTCCGACAGTATTGGGACCCTCGGCGTCGAAATATCGAACAAAGTCCAGTTTGTGAGTCATTTGGAGGACAAAGCCAAATTGGCTAGCAAAAAGTTGGGCGTCCTGAACAGAGCCAGTCGGTACTTCACACCGAGACAGCGTCTTGTACTGTACAAAGCGCAAGTGCGTCCTCATGTGGAGTACTGCTCACATCTCTGGGCAGGCGCGCCCAAATATCAGCTAGACCCACTTGACTCCCTCCAAAGGCGTGCTGTTCGAATCGTCGGGGATCCCAATCTCACGGACGGATTGGAGTCGCTGGAGCGGCGGAGAGACTTTGGGTCACTCTGTGTACTCTACCGACTCTTTCACGGGGAGTGCTCCGAGGAACTGTTTGACTTGGTACCACCGTCACCGTTTTACCAACGTACCACTCGACACCGCAGCAGGGTTCATCCATTTCACCTGGAAACGATATGGTCTTCAACTGTACGTTGCCAGCGATAATTTTTCCCACGTACGTGCAGGCTCTGGAATGAACTACCTGCTGCTGTGTTTCCCGAGCGCTATGACATGTCCTTTTTTAAACGAGGTTTAAGAAGGGCTTTTTCTTCACGGTGGGCAACGGTCTGGCTGTGCCCCTGGTATTGCAAAGGTCCATATGCGGCAGCGTCACTTACCATCAGGTGTGCTGCCTGCTTGTTTGCCACCATCGGCAATAAATAAAAATAAAAAAAAACTTATTCCAGACGTAACTTTTGGATATATAAAACCGTAATTGTTTGGTTGTATATGATAATCGTCATCTCAGTATACATTTTCTATAGCTGGACTTGAGCCTCCTCTATAATAGAAGGGAGATTGCCTTGCTATATCACTCTGGCCAGACAAGTTGGTATAGGTTTTTATTTCAAATTTGCATATTATATCCCTTAGTCGTCTTTTACGTCTCACGAGTAAGATAGGGTGTGGTGAACTGTATATTTACTCCGTGACCACACGAAAAAACCAGTTGTATATAAG
Source organism: Lymantria dispar (assembly GCA_032191425.1). Lineage (NCBI taxonomy): Eukaryota > Metazoa > Arthropoda > Insecta > Lepidoptera > Erebidae > Lymantria > Lymantria dispar. The sequence goes on from CM063459.1 coordinate 18,657,573, forward strand.
GAATTTCATTTACACTAAATGTTTACAAATTCATTTATTTATAAGGAAAATCCGTTACGGTACGTTCGCTCGGTCGAGCTTAAATATTTAAAGCCTGTGGTCAAGGCGATGGCAGCGAAATGGTCAACCTCATTAATAAAAACTTAAATATTCACTTGTTTTGTACGACAAAACTTTTATAAGTCTCATTGTACAACTATTGGTCAACTCGTGGAGCTATTGCAATAATTTAAAAGCGACTTAATTCTTCGCGACTAAAGATATGTCTTTTAGAGCCCATGTTGTGATTTTGGGACAAATAATGCTTAGGTATGAACTATGGTTGTGCTTGATGCCGCTCTAGCAGAGGCTGAGGATGACCGGACTGGGGATTTCACTCCATCACCCGCGGAGAGGCTGACTCCGTGACGGTGACCGACGTCCTGTGAAGGGGACGTCGATGGGAGAGGGTACCTCCAGGGTATTCCATCGGGCCGACCACTGAAGTCAAGGAACTCTGTACCAGTGGTCAGCCCAACGACGAAGGTGACTTCCTATCGGGTGGGTTACGGGGCCGCGTTTCGCCCCTCAGTCGCCCTGGACGGAGCCGGGCGGTGGGTGCGCAGACCGTAGCCCACCCCCAAAAAAAAAGGAAGAAAAGGTATGAGCTATGATAGTCAATTATATTTTGTAAAGCGATCCGTTGTCGCTTGCATTTCAGTCAGTTTGGAACTATTTTAAATATCCAATATCTCTTAAGATATTACCATACATGACTGCAGTCCATGAGGCCTCAGGCTCGATTAGTGGTCGTGGCAAAATTTTATAGGGTTTCACTTAGAGCAAAAATAGTCTAAATTATATAGACTGCTTGCTGCCTGGCAGGTAATATTATGAAAATCGGCCCAAACGTGTTTACTCGGAACAAATAGGCAGACACTCAGGCTAACAAAAAATGTTTAAACTTATTTAGGTATATGCATAAGTATCGTGTTAATAACCGTATCAGCAAGAAAAGTAACCTCTCATTTTGACGACTAGGAGATATGATGTATGTATAGCAAGATAAGCAAAAATCGTCATAAGTTTTTTTTATTACAAACGGTTGCAACCGAGCAAACGGTACAACCTGATGGTAAGTGTTGCTGCCGCTCATGGACCTTTGCAAGGCCGCTGCCTACCATGAAGAAAAGGAGTGTGCATGCGTACAATGAGTTTCAATGATACTAAAACCCATCACACGCAAACACCCTCAGAAAGTTGGGCTTCCGGCTCTCTCGCTCATAGAACGAAGGGCAGTAACAAATTGCTACTCGACGTCGACTTTCTACAAGAGTATGGTACTATCCCGGACAGACCTGCCCGCGGCTGTAGACAGACAACTATTAACACTGTGGTCCTACCACAGTAATTATTATACCAAACCGTCTGACCAACGTAGGTATATTACCCTGCTATTACGAAGGAGGCTCGAGCCTAGCAATAGGAGGCTATGAGCTGAGATGATATGATTGATCAGAACCTGCAACTGTTATCCGTTATGAATAAAGCTCATACGCAGTAGTGAAAGGTAGGACCTGAGAAAAAGAACAACGTATGGAATATGCGAGTTTTATGACATTTAGCAAATCTACCACACTTCTATACCATGACGAAATAAATACGCTGTACACCAATTTAATTTTTTCAAGCAAATTATGTAAATGTATTACCTTTTTCACGCGGTTACCATTTGGCGTGAAATACTTGTCTTGCGGGAATTACTCATTCGAACAGTGACAAATTTGCTTAATGTTCGTGTTACAAACTTGAAATTTGGGTCAATTACTTGATATATATAGGTATATATTTACTTATAACTAAAATACTTTGTAGATTGAAATAACTAATTATTATAACAGGGAAGTTTTAATAACACCTTTTCATAACATTAGTAATTCTTTAAAGTTTTACGACATAAAGAATTAAAATATTATTATTGTTAAAATTTTGAATAAAAGTAATTAAAAATGTTACACTTTTTTTTTGGGGGTGGGTTACGGTCGGCGCACTCCTCGCACCACTCCGTCCGGGGCGACCCACCCGCGACACATCGCCTTCGTCGTTGGACCAACCACCGGAGCAGGGTGGCTTGACGTCAGTGGTCGGCCCGACAGAATACCCCGAGGGAGTACCCTCACCCTTCCCTTTAGAGGTTCCCTCTCCTCGACCGACGACTATTCGGGGAGGACGTTGGTCTTTCCTCACGTGGTCGGCCTCTCGGCGGGTGACATATTTAAAATAGAAATTAAGTTTTCTGTTCGGTGTGTCTTTTTGGGTCAAAACAAAGTCACTGTTACATATGTCACTGGATCGGTTAATCACTGTTAAAACATATTTACTTCACACCTACTCTGCATTACATTACATAAAATTCTAATAAAAAATATTACTACAATATATAATTTGACAACACTACAAAATTTTTCATATGGTAACAGAGTAAAGAACACTATTCAGTACTCCAAATCTTGTCCGTGGATGTCGCAAGAGACAACTAAGAAACCACCCATATACATCTATGCAAGAAATAGGAAGCTCGAAATTATACCCTATACCAAGTCGTCTGACCAGCATGATGGGGACGAGTCTCGAGCCCAACAGTGGGACGTATTTGAGCTAAAATAAATAAATTAAATGAAAGTGAAATAAAATTTCAATTTAATTTCAAAGCGCCACGTGGCACTTTCACGCTCCTGCCAAAACTAGCAACGAATAACAATGACATGTAAAACATAGGAAGGACACGCGACAGATGCATGCCTGCATATTTCAGATGCTCGTCACGAAGGCCATCATAACCACGTGATTTGTCTCATTTCATCTTACGAAAGCAATATCTTTTACTGTAGTCTTACTGTAACATCCCCAGTACTTAACTCAGCATCGTCGGATTGTTTAGCAATGCCTATAGATTCATACCTACTAATTTATTATTCGATCTCCAAAATTTGCCAAATTATTTACCACAGAGTGACTTTAGACGATAATATCCATTTTGATTTGTTTTTGATTATCTAATATTTAAGTTTACTTTTGAAACATTTTCTAGCAGAAGATATATTTTCATTACAACTCCGAGCAGAAGGTGATAAACCCATATAGAACGGGTCGATTCCATCATCAAGGTAGTATCGCCCGTGTAATGCCCCCTCCTCCTATGCTCGTAGGTGTCGTAAAAAAAAATAACGACCAAGGGATATGATATGCAGATAACATTGATGGTCAACCGTGGTCTTCATTAGGGATGTACAAAAAATCTGAAGCGAAATTGAAAATATTTTAAACCTATAACTACAGTTGAAACAACACACACTACAATTGAAATGAACACGCCAAACAACTTGTTTTTCAGTTTTCGACTACATAATTTTTCAGTGCAATAAAAGTCAACTGTGATATATTATGTTTGTAACGTATAAAGGGCTATGATAAACAAAACTGTAATCAAAAGGGAAAAAACAATATTTGTATGTCCTACATACAATATTTAAACATAAAAACGCAGCTGAAAACAATCCTCAGAAGAATTTACCTCATAATATACATACCGAATAAAAATTAGGTAAACTTCTTTGCTAACTTCTAACTTTTTGGTGACGGAGTAAGAATACATTTCACCACTCCCGTTCTCTGTAACGACGAACCGTTAAGTTATACAGGAGGTACAAGATCGAGATATTGACCCCCAGCCCCAAAGACCATGGGTTCACTTTTTTACAATTGTACATCAGTCCGTGTACTTTCGCATACTGTTTACAACATGCTATTAACCTCCGCAGACCACAGATCAACGCACTCAGCAGCACCATGTCATCGGCATAACTAATATTATTGACGCTAACTCCGTCTATGTGACAGCCAATCTTAGTGCCGCTGAGTTCACCGATCAAGTCATTTACATAGAGGTTAAAGAGAGTAGGGGAAGTCAGACCTCCCTGTCTAATACCACACTCCAGCCTATAGGAACGTGACAATGCTCCCGCCCATCTCACGTTGTTTACCTGGTTTCCATACCAAAATTTTAAAACGTCTATTATTGCTGCTATTGAACATTTTCAAGTTTTTTCCATAGAAGATCATAGGAAACCAGATCAAATGCCTTAGATAGGTCTAGAAAGCAGGCATAGACAGGCGTCCTGCGTGATGTATAATATACAATGGCTTGCTTAAGGCACAACACAGCTGTTTCTGTAGATAAACCAAGTCGGAAACCAAACTGATTATCGTCAGGTATTATGAACTTACTCAGTTGTGCGTTAAGCATGCCATCGAACACCTTTGCTATTACAGTAGCGAGCGAGATGGGCCTATAGTTACGCGAGTCCGCGAGGTCACCCGTTTTATTCTTAACTACAGGTACTACAAAAGTCATCACTCGGCATGTAAGAATGAGCCATACATAAATTAAACAGCATAGCCACAGCCTTAGTATATATATACACTATGTATACACTATCTATGCAAGAGAAGGAAAATTCGAAATAAAACTCTATACCAACATGTCTCACCAGCGTGGTATAGTAGGTCAATTTCCCTCCCATCGTAGAGGAGGCTCGAGCCCAACAGTGGAACGTCTAAGAGCTGTGATGGTGTTGATGATATTTCTACTATACAGTGTTTGATCAGTATCATTCATTGCCACCAGAATTCACTGCACAGATGGCGTAGTGGTTAACATACCGACCTACCATGCCAGTATTAAGAGTTCGATTCCCATGCAAGATAACACTTCGTGCCATCTACGAATTTTTGTTTTGAGTCTTTGTGTAATTTGTGTCCGTTAAATTATATCGGTTAAAATGTCTTACGGTATACCACGCTGATCAGACAAGTTGGTATTTTTTTTTTTTTTGTGGGTGGGCTATGGTAAGCGCACGCGCGGTCCAGACCGTCCGGGGCGATGAAAGGACGGCGCGCGGGCCCATAACCCACCCGTACCCACGTCACCTCGTTGTTGGGCCGACCACCGGAGCAGATGTGACTTGTCGTCAGTGGTCGACGCGACGGAATACCCTTTCGGGTACCCTCACCTCTCGACATCCTGGGACGTCGGTCGCCGTCGCGCGGTTAGCCACACTGCGGGTGACGGACAATTCCCCGGTCCGATCACCCGCGGCCTCGGCTAGGGCGGCATTAGGCGCAGATACTCGCGCCTGCGCCGCCCGAGTCGCCGGCGGCGGAACGTGTCGCCGAATAGGATCTCTACTCGCACACGATCCGCCGCCTCCTTCCGTGAGATAACGGCCTCACAGAAGGCGGCGACCGCGTCCCAGTTCCTGACGCTGACGAGCATCTCCCTGGCGATGGTCGGCAGCGCCAGGTCGGCACCGATAATCGCGACGAGTTCACGGCGTTCCCCCTCCCACGCAGCACACTCCTCGAGCGTGTGCTGCGCCGTGTCCTCGTCGCAACTGCAGTGGTAGCAGGACGGTGTGCTCTCCCTCCTGACAATCTTGTGCAGGTACTTCGCGAAGCGTCCGTGCCCCGTCAGCACCTGCACCAGTCGGAAGGAAAGCACCCCGTGCGTCCGCTCCAACCAACTCCATCAGCACCGGCCGGAAGGCCTCGACGGTCCTGACACCGTACCGAGGATTCTCCAGCCGGACTGCCCAACGGGCAATAACTCCACGGCGGGCGTCGACCCGCCAGGCGGTGATCTCCTGCAGGGAGACCATACCGCCGCGGGCGCGCGTCTCCGACACCCGTCCATAAAAGACAAGTTGGTATAGGGAAAACCCTATAAATAAAAATTTCGAGTTTTCCTTTTCTTGCCATATGTATATTTAATCCCTTAGCCGTCATTTACGAGACGGGGCATGGGAGCTTCGCCAAATACCTGCACAAAGTCGTAAGGAGGGAGAGTACACCGTCCTGCCACCACTGCGATTGCGACGAGGACACGGCGCAGCATACGCTCGAGGCCTACGCCGCTTGGGCCACGCAGCGCCGTGAACTCGTCGCAATCATCGGTGCCGACCTAACGCTGCCGGCCATCGCTAGGGCGATGGTCGACAGCGTCGGGAATTGGGACGCGGTCGCAGCCTTCTGCGAGACAGTGATCTCGCAGAAAGAGGCGGCGGATCGTCTGCGCGAGGAGCGCAGCCTCGATGAGGAGATCCGCCGCCCTAGCCGAGCCCCGGGTGACGTGACCGGGGATTAGTCCGTCACCCGCCGAGAGGCCGACCGCGTGAGGAAAGACCGACGTCCTCCCCGAGGACGACCGGCGTCCTCCCCGAGGGGGGGACGTCGGTCGATGGGAGGGTACCCCACGTAGGAGGTATTCCGTCGGGTCAACCACTGACGACAAGTAAACCTGCTCCGGTGGTCGACCGAACGACGAAGGCGAGGTGGTTTTCGGGTCGGTTGCGGGAGTTGCGTGCCTAAGCCCCTCTGTCGCCTCGGACGGAGTGGTGCGGAGGCGCGCCGACCGCAGCCCACCCACAAAAAAAAAAAAAAAAAGCCGTCATTTACGACCCTCACGGGCAAGAAAGTGGATGATGAATTTTATTTTTACTCCACCACCACACGAAAGTTAAACCGTATATGTATGTATTTAATATTAATCAATAATTTTATACGAAGAAACACTTCAATTTTATTTATATAGAGATTAATACTCATCCATATGACCTCACAGTTCACTATCCTTAGATAATTAAGTAGTTAACGTGGATGTTTTACTCCCAAACGATCATCCAGCTCGTAAATAAAGTAAATTGACTAGTTTTCCAAGCCATCCTAAAAGATATCAATAATCTGATTGCTTTATGCTGCCAGTCTTCTTGATGCATACAATGGGTGTACTCTAGTCGTTCTTATTTTGAACCCGTCTAACTACACTCGTTAAATTGCTTACTAGTTATAACCCCGACTGCACTCATGCTATTGGAGAAATTATAAATCCGCTTTATATGACTCGGACAGAGTACTCATTTCGTAGTGGATTTTTTTTGCATTGATATCGACAATGAGACATTTTTTCAGACATTTTGTGAGACAGTTTGAGTAGTTAAAGCGATCAAACATTTTGTATGTTTGATCGCTTTTTCTTGCTGCGCAAATCAGTTCAGTTTGCCACCTGCTTTCATAAAGTGATGGATCGTGACACGCAGCAGTTTGTCAAGCCAAGCTTAAGCAAAGAAATTTGGTCGCTCGTACCGTTTTGTATGTTTACACAAATCATTTCGCATTATTTTTGGCCCCTTCAAAAACTGGGGTCAAAACGGGTCAAAAATGAGTTATCAAAATCTAATAAACATAAATGCACCAAATTAAATATTATCGTCCAAAAATCGTTTTCTTAACACACTGACTCACATATGGTCAAAAACCTAACTCACTTCTAGATAATCTAGAAACTTCAAATTTGGCAAACAGCTAGGTAATGAGTATACAAAGGACAAATCCAAATACTGTTTATGTACGATGTGTTAATTAGTAAATATTAAAAAAAAATCCATGCTATCTTTTTTTAAATGTAAATCTTAACGGCTTCATCATATACCAACATGTCTTACCAGCACGGCATAGTAGGTTAAATGCCCTCCCATTGTGGAGGAGGCCCGAGCCCAACAGTGGGACGTATGTGGACTGCGATGATGATGATGACTGAAGAATAATATGTATTGCGTTTACCCCAAGTAATGTAGATAAGACCAGGAGGACGATGAACTCTAAAAATTATAAATTTGTACACTACGCATCTCTTAGCGCGGGTGTTGTTAAAGACGAATCGTCTTTTCACCATAAGAGAATAAGGGATATAATATGCAGTTAACATCTATGCAAGAAAAGAATAACTCGATATAAAACCCTATACCAACCCATCTGACCAGCGTGGTAGGTATAGTAGGTAATATCACTCCCATACCCTAGACCCTAACCCCACAGTGGCATATTATATGTATATACGCCGTGATTTTTTTAAAAATGACAACACTCGTTAATAAGGAAATAATCCTTGAATTGCGAGGGACTTTACAAGCTTATAACTAACGGACACAAATTACATCCAGACTCAGAACAACAATTTGTGGATAGCACAAAGTGTTGTTCTGCATGGGATTCGAACCCACGACACCGGTACAGTAGGTCGGTATCTAAATTACTACGTCATCCGTGCAGTGAAGATGATGATAATGTCCCTACGCGACAAGTCTATTGCTATAGCTACTCTCTCTGTTAGTAACTTTCAAACATCCGCTTATATATTAACATATTATACATATATTTAAGATGTTTTGAATCTGAACGATATTATTAATTGGCCACACCCGCATTTCCCACATTGAATGCACCTATCGAGATTGACGTTTATATTCAGATAAAACTAACAAATTACCTAATTATTGATTATAAATAAATGATAATTTTAGAGGAAATATTCATATTTCGAATATTTCTATACTTATATCAATGAGATACGAGTTTGTAGGTTTGGATGAAAAGAGCTCTAGTTGAAGTGAATTATTACACATTGTAAATAAAACTACTTTACGGATTTTATCGTGTTTGGGTTTGATTTTTCATTGCACGACGTGTTGAACACTGCAGCGTTTATGGTCACGGGCGGACTAACATGTCTCACGTCCAAGAAGTCATCGTTATTACAGAAATTTATAATTATCTACCCGCTACAGATAATTAGTTATTAAATTTTGACCGATGTTTTGGTACAAATTTAGTGCCAGTACAAGAAGAAAATTATTCTATATGAAAAAATTATACTGTTTGTGGTTAGTTATTATTAAACATCCAATTTGTAGCAATTATTATGACAATTTATAAACCTAATAAATCTAGTATACTACCACCGGTTCGTAACGCGGCCATACTGAGAAAGATCCGGCAAAAAAACTCAGGGGGCATAATGCTAAATTAATATTAATTTTAGAAGCGGCTTACTTTGTCTTACTAAAAGGTACCTATTTGATTTGTAAAATTATCTTTAACTACTATTATTGTGGGTCAAATCTATACAATAAGTGCTCACGGTGTCTTGCAGTCTTGTGGTGATCTGAGGACCTATAGGCCATTTGTTTAATCAGTTACATAGCGAAATATTTGGTAATTGCACAAAATCCAGTTTGCCTAACTAAAATCCAGCTTTTTTGCACTAATGAAGGTCAGATTTTGTTTGTAATAAAAATAATCCGTAATCAATGCCTAAATAATATATAAAAACTGAAACGAATCACAATTATTGAAGCTAGCAATGATTTTTAGTCAAGTGGAAGACAGAACTTTGATGTTTGAAATCATCGTTGTTAAAATTTTTCTAATATGATATTCATTCTCGGGGTAGTGACGGAGTAAAAATATAATTTACCACCCCCTTTCTTACCCGTAGGTGTCGTGAAAGACGACTAAGGGATGTGTGCAGATGATATTGATACAAGAGAAGGAAAACTCGATAGAAAGCCCATTCCCCCATTATTCCAACACATCTGACCAGAGTGGAGTAGTAGGTAGATTTCCCATTGTGGAGGAGACCTGAGCCCAATAGGGGCTGGAACTTATATAGGCTGATAATAAATGAATAACGGCTAACCTGGTAATGTTAGTTTTTTCTTTCTGTTTTATATAATGTTACTAACACGATTTCAGTGTTACTAACTCCAAATATGAGCATTATGATAATAATTATCTCACAAATTCCGAAAATAATTTAAAACAGATCATGTGAGCGCTCTTAAATTATTTTAAGTACCTGTGACATTATATTTTAATTATTTAATTAATCCACATGGGAACGAATTAAGAATGGAACGCTATGCTTTCCAAAGATGTATTAAGAATAAGAAATCTCAGATTAAATCTACGCAAATAGCATCATTGCAAGTGAAGGAAACCTCGAAATAAATGCCGTTTTGCCGCAATAGTTATAACTTATAAGTGAATTTCTTTGATAGTCATGGTTTGTATCTGTTGCACACGTATATAGGTTAAGGAGAATAATTTATTAAACGTGTGGACATACGCATGGGAAGTTGCCGTATCAGCTGTTATATTTCAACCACTGATGACAAGGAACTCGGCACTGGTGGTCGGCCCAATGACGAAGGCGACGTGGGTACGGGTGGGTTATGTGACCGCGCGCCGTCCTTTGGTCCCCCCGGACGGAATGGACCGCGTGTGCGCTTACCATAGCCCAACTATAAAAAAAAATTAAACATAAATCACCTGTTATATTTGTTCTGTTCAAGTTCATTATAATTTATTTTATTAGCACCAAAAGTTGTCCTTTTATGTGATGACTCCCTTATTGTCATGCTGAAGAGACAGGAATGTATAGGTGGTGATAGCCGTGACGACAGTGAAAATAACAGTATGGACGAATCTGATTAAATATAGCCTTTTGTGACACCTTTTTTTGGTCTCTTTATGTATTAATTTGTTTCTTGTGTGCTAAATGCACATACATATGCAGTATTTATATTCATTTTCATTCCAATGTTCAGATCGTTCAAATATATTAAGTAAGCATTTATATTTTTGTTTTATTAAATCTTTTTATTCAGGTACTACTTGCAATAAAAACTTGTAGATTTCATTACCTATATTTTTTCGAGAATAAATCGACATTTCACATCACACATATTATTGTAATATGTCAAAACGGCCATCATAGCGTGCCGCAACTATAGTATACTTACGATTAACCTACTTGAATACAGGCGTCATAGAATTAAAAAAAAACTGTGGACGATGACAGTTTTGGCGGGAATACCAAAATGTAATGTGGCCCTCTTATACTTTATTCATGACTTTAGTGGTTTTCAGTGTTATCTATACTAATATTATAAAGAGGTAAAATTTGTAAGTTTGTATGTAACGAATAAACTCAAAAAGTACTGGACCGATTTTAAAAATTCTTTCACCATTGGAAAGCTATAATATCAGGGAGTAACATAGGCTATATTTTATCCCGGTATTCCCACGGGAACGGGAACTACGCGCGTAAGGCGACTGAATCCGAAGCGAAGCGAGGGCGGATTGCTAGTATTAAATATTTTTGCTCGTATTTTAACGTAATATAATGCAGAGAAAGTTCTAAAGTTCAGTAAATATGATGTAATGGTAAATTACGTGCATGTTCTTGTTCTGCCAAAATATTCAATGAATTCCTGATTTGGTTGTCAGCACCAGCACCAAAATCAATGGTGACTTGAATTACTGACACATTATTTTTATAAATTAGTAAGAGTACAATGTATTCGACTGAAGGACTTTGTATCCATGGTCATGAATAAATTTTAACAAACAACAACAAAAACAATTGTGGACAATGAATGACTGATAGAAATATGCATTCTATTCGTTCTTTCTTTCCCTTTCATTAAACTTTATAAAGTAAGATCTTATTATTCTTAATTTATTGTTAATATCGCCTAATATAACAGTTGATTATTAACAGAGGACCGAAATTGATGTAACACAATATTGTTCTGAATTCACAGAATTAATTTAAGGTCTCTTTAATTAAAATTGCGATTTCTAATTAAATATGACGTTGTATTAATTGGTTGTCGCTGATATGGAATTCCGCATTCCAATGCTTCAGATTCATTACTGTTACGTTATATCTGTGATTTTTTAAATAAATTTTAATTTAATAAATGACAAGAACAAGGACATGACAAGGATTTTATTTACTTTATTATTTATAAAAATACCAGCAAAAACTAGTTCCTGTGGGAATACGGATATAAAATATAGCCTATGTTATTCGCTTTCCATTGGCGAAAAAATTTTTAAAAACGGTTTAATGGTTAAAGCGTGGAAACGTCACAAATAAATAAACTTACAATCGCATTATAATACTAGCTAGCTATATGCTAAGACAATAAAAAAAAAAGATGGTAATAAATGTCTTCACCCTTTTTTTACAGGGTGTAATCGCTTAATACTACTACTCAATAACCACAAATCGATAATATTATTATAACAAAAGGAAATCTTAAAATATTCATCAGCTTATATACGTCCCACTGTTGGGCTCGAGCCTCGTCCACAATAAGAGGGAAATTGACCTTACTATTCCATGCTGGTCAGACAGGTTGGTATTTTTTTTTTTTATGAGTGGGCTATGGTAAGCGTACGCGCGGTCCATTCCGTCCGGGGCGATGAAAGGACGGGTCGCAGGCCCATAACCCACCCGTACCCACGTCACCTCGTTGTTGGGCCGACCACCGGAGCAGATGTGACTTGTCGCCAGTGGTCGGCCCGACGGAATACCCCTTCGGGTAAACTCACCTCTCGACGTCCTGGGACGTCGGTCGCCGTCGCGCGGTCAGCCTCTCTGCGGGTGACCGACAATTTCCCGGCCCGATCACCCGCGGCCTCGGCTAGGGCGGGTAGACAGGTTGGTATAGGGTTTTATTTCGAGTTTTCCTTCTCTTGCATAGATGTTATATGCGTATGATATCCACGAAATCCACGGGGAAGATAAGAAGTGGTGAATTGTATTCTTACTCCGTCACCACACGGAAAGACTTAAAATCTTAAAATATAAGAGAATTTTCTTTTTTTTTTTGGTTTGCGGTCGGCGCGCTCCTTGCACCACTCCGTCCGGGGCGACAGAGGAGCGTAGTAAGCACGCACACCCGCAACCCACCCACGATGCACGTCGCCTTCGTCGTTGGGCCGACCACCGGAGTAGGGTTACTTGACGTCAGTGGTCGGCCCCATCGACCGACGTCCCCCCCCTCTGGGAGGACGTCGGTCTTTCCTCACGCGGTCGGCCTCTCAGCGGGTGACGGACTAATTAGCGGAAGGCCTTCGCACCCCGAATCGAGGCCTCTCCAACCGGACTGTCCAACGGGCAATGACGTCCCGGCGGGCGTCGACGCGCCAGGCGGTGAGCTCCCTCAAATACGAGTATGCGATTCCGTTTGGCTAGGCCAATTTTTCATCCATTGTAAAGGTAACTTTTGTCCAACAGTAGCGTGCATATGATGTGTAAGTAAGAAAAAATTGCAGAAATAATTTAGATTGTCTCTTTGCACGCATCTACTAAACGTATAGTTGCAAGCGTATGGTCGCATACCAAGGACGACTATTAGAGTTTTCTATCAAGTAATTCTAAATAGCAACATGGGATTCCGAACTATGGATCTTTTGGATAGGAAGTTTCGGATCTGAATATCGGAAAAACATCATATCAGTTTCGGTTACGCTTTCGGATATGAATTTATTTCGGACTAGCAACCCGCCCCCGCTTAGCTTCGGTTATAGTCGTTTTACCCGCGTAGTTCACGTTCCCGTGGGAATACCGAGATAAAATATAGCCTAGTTTACGCCCTGATATTATAGCTTTCCATTGGTGAAAGAATTTTTGAAATCGGTTCAGCCGTTTTGAAGATTACCCGGAACAAACAGACAGACAGACAAAAAATTTTTAATCGCTATTTTAGGCATAGGTGTCGTGCAAATAACCGTGTGAGCATGAAAAAAGCCTATTATTTTGACATTACAAACAGACACTCCAACTTTAATTATTGGTATAGATTATCCAACAGTTTCGGATGGTTTTGGTGACGGATATTGAATATTTAGGGAATCGTAAAACGGAAATGTGGTGTGGTGATTACTATATTATTTCCTTTGGAGTTGTTTACTTTTGGGAAGTCAGTTCACGTGGTTGTACAAAAACTGTCTTCACGTGACACATATTGACCGTTTTCAAAATGATGCGAAACTTTTATAACGGTATCGATTTCGGTTTCGGATATCCGATAACTTCAGCCATGATTATGAAGCTCTACAGTATCCTTATTTAGAACTGAGCGGTATGCCAGAGAACCTTCCATATATGTAAATAGAAAATTAATAAGTTACTTAAGCAAATTGATACTGCATTATGCTATCTCCGTGTGGTGACGGAGTTAGAATAAAATTCACCATCCTATACTCTGCCTGTATAATATGCATATAACATCTATGCAACAGAAGGAAATCTGGAAAAACAACCCTATACCAACACGTGTGACTAGCGTGTAAGTCAAATTCCTACCTATTACGGAGGAGGTTCACGCGCAACAGTAGGGCGTATATGAGCTGAAATGATATTCTATCTTGTCCGGCCCTGACGTGAGAGTACCCGAGAGGGGAGGACATCGGTTGATGGGAGGGTACCTCAAATAGGGGGTATTCCGTCGGGCCGACCACTGAGGACAAGGAACTCGGCATTGGTGGTCGGCCCAACGACGAAGGCGACGTGGGTACGGGTGGGTTATGGGCCCGCACGCCGTCCTTTTGTCGCCCCGGATGGAATGGACCGCGTGTGCACTAACCATAGCCCACCCATAAAAAAAAATCTTATCGGTTCCTACTTCATCGGAGATAAACGCTGCTAAAACTTATAAATATCAAAATACCGAATATAGATAAAGTACCCCAGTACTATCACAATTACCTTATGTATCGCTAACATTAAAGCCGGTGTCGTAACAAATTGCTTTCATCGACGCAGCCTGTTTTACAGTCTCTTTTGTTTACTAGATCGTTGCAAGAAACACGTAAACATACGCAATGTGGCACACATTCCGATTTAAAATAGTTAATCAGCTTAGAAAAGACTGTTTAGTAGGTTATTTCATTACGCGTTGTGATGTTTTGATACGAAGGCCAAAGCAATGCGTTGATTCATTTGCTTATGATGTCTGCCTACCTCTCTGGGTACATGCACAAACGAATCTGTCTTTGAACAAATTTTTCGAGTTGCTATTGCCATAGTCTTACTCTCAAGTGAAGTCAGTTTATCGAAATTGAATAATATTGCAATTTTTATAGAATTTTAATTGGATTATCGCTTCAGTAATATTTATGTGTTGGCCACACGTGAAATCTTCGGTTAGAATGCTGAGATCGGCAATAGTCGATGTATTTATCGCGTTTATATCTATTTATGGTAGAAATGTGAGTAGTTTGTGAAAGCACGTCCATGAAAGAGTTAATAACATAAGTAAGAAGATTACTGTACAAATCTAAAAAAAAAACTTACCCACCCACCTACTGATCCCAATTATTAATCTAAACTGCTCTCGAATCCACTTGGATACACATAGAAAATTTTATCAAATAAGTCCAGACATTTAGCAGGCGTAGGTACAGCCTATGTTCACAGTAATTATAGATACATACAAAGATAAAGCATATAACATTGAAATATGCGTGCGGTGACAGAGTGAGAATACAGTTCACCACCCTCTCTCTTATCATTGGATGTCGCAAAGAACGACTAAGGGATATTATATACAGATATTATCAATGCAAGAGAAGGAAAACTCCCACATAAAATTCTTTTTTTCTCTTTCTTTCGTTTGGTGTTAGTACTCGAACGTAGATTCTACACACATCTGCTGACCCCTTCGAATTAGCGCTATAAGGTTTAGAGATAAATGGTTGATTTATTCACCTCCTCGTCTAGATGCAAGATCTACCACTGCCCAACTACCACCATTCATAACCTTATTATACAGTCCACTAAAATCAATTGTGCTTTATCCCACATACATACTTGTTTCATTATCATATACCTACTTTAATATCATCAACATAACCACAAAAGAAATAGCCACTAACCAACCATTAGGTTTTACTTTTATACGAGCCGAAGTTATTGTTATAGCTATACCTTTTATTTGTTACAAAGTAGATATTATTACACCCCCTATTTAACCGGCACTTGTATCTACTTGAATTCGTTAATAAGGGAAGGCCTTCGTCAGTTGCCATAAAATTATACGATAATAGAACCTTGCTTACATCACTGCACTAAGCTTAAACGTGTAATAATAATATATTATTTTATATGGCCTGCTTAAAGATGAGGTCCAGGTAGTAAAGATTAGCTGAAGACAAGAACTCAGTGGCCCGCCCGTGTAGCGATTGAGAAGTTGTTTACAACATGTTGTGGGGAATTTCGGCATATCTTTTCTTGACAAGATGTTTATGTATTTTTCTCAGCTAGTCTAAGGCATATCTGGCAGTTCAGAATCAGAAAAGATCTGAATAAGAGTCCACTTTGCAGCTGACATCGAAATAATGATGAACCAAACGGCGTCAACAACTGAGGTACTACCGCTTTTTATAAAAGAAAGAAAAGCGGCAATCCTGTTCGCGGTGGATGCTGTCTTCTCTGGTATATTCCATCACTCGGCACGAGGGGACCACCAAATAAGTATTGCTGACGCTAAAGACTATCACTCTAATAATGATTAGTATCGACGGGTCAACTCCAATGATTATAGAGAGATCACGGCGCTGTAAATGTCCATGCCTTACAAACCTCGAGCGCGTATTCAGTCTGAAGAAAAGGACTCTATGCCAATGTTCCATCCTCAGTGTAGGTCGTAGTACCCCAACGGTTCGAACAATGAACCGAGACATGTCTAAACTAACTGGTCAACAAGGGTTAAGATTTCAATGAGCAACGATCCGCTTAATGGTCAACTCTCAGATAAAGATAAATGTTCACGGTCTCCGTCCCCAACACCCATTGAAATAGATAGACATACATCCTCCGATCCAAGACATACATGCAGGAATCCCGGTGAATAAGATCTAATCGGCTCAGCTCATATATGTCCCACTGCGGGGCTCAAGCCTCCCCCCCAATAGGAGGGAAATTAACCTGCTGGTCAGATATGTTGGTATAGGATTTATTTCAAGTTTTTCTTCTCTTTCACAGATCTTATATGCATATTATATCCTTTAATCGTTTTTTACGACATCCATAGGTACGATAGGGAGTGGTGAATTGTATTCTTACTCCGTCACCACACGGAAAATACGATCAAGTAAAAGTGTCATATATCTATGTGGTCTTGACTGCTATAGCGTGATCAGACTCCTGGCCCACCCAAGTGCGCCTTAAAATGTCATTGATTGGACCACGTTTGCATACAATTCGCACGTAACGCTGGACCGCCTTAATTTGGCATAAGTTAAGCATGTCACGGATTCAGCACGTACTTAAATATCAAAATACCATTCGCCAACCAATAGAAATTTAAACGGCCACGTACCAAACAAAATAAGTTGTTATTTATTGGGTGCAAGTCGCAAGGCGGTTGTAATAAATCATAACGTCCATTTGTCGAACATAAAACGTGTATAGAACTAAATAACATGAAGTTCCGTTTTGAAAATCACAAAGTTAACCCCTAACATTTCAAAGAACCATAAAAATGTTGGGAGCTTGAGAATGTTCCCAAGCGGTAGCGACTTCCCATCGCGTTGTAGGAGTAATAATTTTATGGGATAACAAATCATTTTCTATATGCATATAGAAACATCAATATTGTATAAACTTATAAATTTGTTCCGAATGAAAGTGATCAATTTCGCCGTATAGTGACTGGTTAAAAATACAATTTGTCACAATTCTTTGCTTCCCTGTCAACATCACCTTATTCTTATCCTAATTACTTGGGTTCTGCTCAATATGTACTCTTCTTTCATAATACATATTTCAAAGGGTTATATGATGGCCACCTGACTGATGTCAACCCTCCTTGGGAATACAGTTATTGAACAGATGACATCACATAGAGTTGCCTCAAGTCTATGTAAAGCTATTAGACATTTTTTACGACATCCAAGAGCAATGTAAGTGTTGGTAGTATTCGTAATCACTACCAGATAGAATTCTTTGTTCATTCGTTACTTTACCATGGGAACGTAAAACCCAACTGAATTACTAAATCACCTAGAGAAAGGACAGCAGCATTCTCATGAAAAACTTTTAACTAATTACGATTGCCAACTCGCCTGTGAAGCGTCGTGGTTATGGTATTTTTTCCTATTGCGCTGGCTTGCCCTAGTTATGCCCAACAAGAAATTCGCCTACCACACATTGCTTAGATCATTTTATAATGTTAAAATTCATGTTATTTTCTCTTTCAATTGGTTATGCTTTTATAGTTATATCTCTTATTTGGACACTATACTGCACATAGCTGCGTGACCTTTAAATCTGCCAAAAATATATTTGTCTTCTTCCTCTTAACCGACATAAATCCCACTGCCAAGCTTGCGTCTCCTCCATGGAGCGAGAAAAATTGATCTACTATACCAATATTATGCTTGTGGCTAGGTTTTCAGTAAAATATTAGTTTTAAATTTTCGTCAATGTTATCATAAAGTTAGCATTATGTCTATAACTGAACTTTCCTTCTCGTGCATCGACCCTAGCTGCAAATATTCCTTAGTCGCCTTTTATGGCAACCGCGTGTAAGATACGAGATGATCAATTAAATTTTTACCCTTTCTACGCAAAGGATCATAAGCTAAAAATTTTAAGCTAAATTGCATCCTAATATCTCGAGGATTGAAGGTGTTACACTGATTTAAGTGATTTCAAACTTCAAAACGCACGCCTGTTCAGTTGATATTTTGAGCTTAAGATATGTATTTTACGTAGGAGGTTTCAATTTAGTGGTACATATGTATTTCAGTAAGGCACAAATGTATATAAAAAATCAAATAGGTACTAATGTGTACCTTCGTTAGCAATAGAGTAAACTCAATTCTGGTATTTTGTCCCGTGGTTTAACAGCATTCCAACCAGTCTCACGACCAGTTGTTTAATCTTTTAGATAAAAATTAAATTTGATTGTCGACTATTAATCAATTAATGTAACGGCGAAATTTGTTATTTTTAAATAAATATCGGAAATAAACATGAGATACGACAGTGTGTTTACCTACATCGTTGTCGAAATCGTACGTTTATTAAATTTGATTGGAAATACCGGATTTTTAGTTTTTTTTTATAACGAAGCGGCAATGAAAATGTAAGTGCTATACTGCCAATAAATTTATATAAGGAATCATATTCTACTGTACAAATAACTATAAAATTTAAAAAAAATAGAAGATTCCTTACGCAAAAGAGACTAATAATAATAAAAAAACATCCCTTAATTCGATTTTATGCACAAAATGCCTTACGTCATTTTGGCAAAGAGTCGATACTCTTTGAACTGTTGGATTGCTTTTTACCAAAAAGATATACAGGCACTGCAAGGAATATCGCTCTCACGTAAAAAATTCGCATTGAAATCAGTCCATCCATTCGAGAACTACCACAGACGGACATTAGCGTCACATTTATAACATTCCTCACCTTGCGACAAGGATTAAAACAATTCATCTTAGCTACTTAACAACACTAAGCTTGGATCCATTCATCTATCAGCCTATTGGTGTCCCTTTGATTGTTGACCGAAATTAGGGTATCCGACAAATTTTACACTTTTGTCTACTCTGTAAGTGTTCCCTCAGCCGCTTTTTATGACTTGCACAAGCCAGTATTAATTGATCACTGGTGACAGGGACCAAGTACTACCTGTATCTGAGCCTTCGGTTCCGGTTACAACTGGTACTAAGTCCTTAACATAGTGATGGCGAGACACCGTACATATGTACGATAGGTTGGAGGATTTCATGCCGACCCTTCCGACGCACTGGACAGTTCCTGTGGGATGTGACCATACTTACTTGTCCCCAAAAAAGTGGTTATTACCATTTTATTTTGTGGATGAGATAATAAGAGATTTTTATTTTAGTTAAAAAGAAAGTAATTCATTTAAAAATTATGAATATTTGCGGTGATAATGTAATATTTTTTTTTTTATTGCAAGCAGGGGCAAACGAGCAAACAGTACACCTGATGGTAAGTGTTGCTGCCACTCATGAACCTTTACAAGAATGCGTGCGTGCATGGAGGCTCGGTGATACCAAAGGCACCACCAAAACCCTCCACACGCGAACAACCTCAGAAAGTTGGGCTTCCGGCTCTCTCGCTCACCGAACGAAGCGCAGTAACAGAATGCTACTACTCAGACGTCGATTTTCTACGAGAGCGTGGTACTACCCCAGACGGACCGGCCCGCGGCTGTAGACAGACAACTGTCGACAGTGTGGTCCTACCAATAACCAAAATAGTTTTAATATACTCTTATCCCATTTACTTGAGGTTGATGTGATACGTAGCTACTCTTGTTCCATCTTTTCTAGTTTTAATGGTGACAATCAAGAAAGCAGTACACCTAATGATAAATAATACTGTTGCATATGGACCTTTGTAATCCAAGGGTTCAACTAGGCCTCTGTCTACCGTGAAGAAAGTGCTCTTCTTAAACCTCGTTTATAAAAGGACATGTAATAATCAACCAGAGAATTTTATTGCTTCCGGAGTTAACATTCCATATTTATTTCATACCTATAGTCCATTAAATATAGCTTGATCTCTGTGACAGATGTCAAACAAACCAACGAAGTAAGTTTGAACGAGCGACATGTTTTATTCTTTTTGTGCCAGTTTTATTGCAACTGAATTGCAATATATTATAAATATAAAAATATTAATAGTCATGCCTAAAATGTACCTCTTAAGTACTGAAATACCTAGTAAACATTTTATACATAAATGACACTTACGCACGTACAAGGTCATACTGGATTGAAAATAAAAAAGACATGGGACAGTCGATATACGCAAATCGATAACCAGATCGGTTATTAAATTATTCATAAAAGAAATAAACCCAATACAGTACCTATATAATACCTTCAATATATTTTTACAATTACAACAGACAGGTACATTATAAAATACATAAATTGAATTAATTAAACATTAAAAAACTACTTTTTGTCTCAGAGTAAATGATAATATTATATACGCATTATTGTCAATGAACTAGACATATTTATTTATAAAACAGTCATAATTGGTCGATTGATCTAATGACTGTCCCTGTTTTGCGAAAAATGATAAATGTTCTAGCAGGAACGCTCCAGTGATGCCGATAATAGTGACTTAGACCTTGATTGTGTTGACCTTTTGAATAATTAAAACATTAAAATAGTCAAAAAACAGTTTTGTTTGAAATAAATTCAAAAAGATTTTCATTGGTTGTATTTTTATTATAATAGAAAATCACAATTATAAAAATAAAGAGGTTTATCGATAAAAAACTACAAACTTTATCGTAAGCGTGATAGCACTAGGGACAACTGTCACAGAGATCATCCTATATTTTATGGACTATACTATAAATATCTCATCAGACATTGTAACTGAAAATAAACATCGAATAACTAAAACATTATTTGCGCAATCATTCAAACATCGTTTAGAACATAATACTGTGAAGTATCTTTTAAATACATAGCCCGCGTGCGTACGCGCAGGTCAAGTGGTGAAGCTTAGTTTGCTGTCATAGCCCGCTGCTTGCAAAGAATTCGACGCTTCGTACAGCTGTGAAATACCGGTCATTCACACCTATCGCTAATATAATAGTTTTTAATGACTTTTTTGGATCTGTAA
This sequence comes from Lymantria dispar, assembly GCA_032191425.1. NCBI lineage: Eukaryota > Metazoa > Arthropoda > Insecta > Lepidoptera > Erebidae > Lymantria > Lymantria dispar. The sequence continues at coordinate 18,678,934 of CM063459.1, forward strand.
ACATAAATTATAACTTTTCCAGTAGTAGTAGTAGTAGAATATGAAGATACTTCAACACACGCTTTAGGTATCATCATCATCATCATCTTGCTCTTATCCCAATTACTTGGGGTCGACGCAATATGTCATCTGTGTGACATATTGCAAAAAGTTTCGGCAATGACTTTTATGACCGGCCGCCTGCCTGACGTCAACCCTCCTTGGGAATGTAATCGTTGACCTAAATGGTACCAGATGGAGTTGGTCCGGGTCAATCTAGGGCTCTTAGTCGTCTTTTACGACACCCACGAGCAAAGCAAGGGTTGGTAGTATTCGAAGCCGCTACCACACAGCAACACGCTTTAGGTATATGATAAATTATTATGTTCCGTGAGGTGATGGAGTAAGAATACAATTTACCACACCTTATCTTGCTCGTGGATGTTGTAAAAGACGACTAAGGGATATAATACGTATGTATGTACATATGTATAACATTTATGCAAGAAAATGAAAACTCGAAACAGAACCCTATACTAACCTGTCTGACTAGCATGGTATAGTAAGGTCAATTGTTCACCTATTGTGGAGGAGGCTCCAGCCCAACAGTGGGTCGTATATGAGTTGAAATAATGATGAGAATGAAGGGATGTACAGGTTACAACAATTACCGACGAATTAAAAATTGACCACCACTTTAGTAACGGCACTAGGTTTTTTGACATTTATTTTTAATCATCTATAAGCTATAAAAAGCCGTACATTAATAATTAGTCGTAATTGCTCACTTGTACCTGAGAAATTCCATTTACTCACGTACTCACCTGTACCGCTCAGAAATGACGGCATAGCTCTCAGAGTTATCTATATCTATACCAATAAATAAAATAGGAGTGTCTGTTTGTAATGTCAAAATAATAGACTTTTTTCATGCTCACACGGTTATTGGCACGACACCTATGCCTAAAATAGCGATTAAAAAATTTTTGTCTGTCTGTTTGTTCCGGGTAATCTTCAAAACGGCTGGACCGATTTCAAAAATTCTTTCACAAATGGAAAGCTATAATATCAGGGCGTAAACTAGGCTATATTTTATCCCGGTACGCCCACGGGAACGGGAACTACGCGGGTAAAACGACTAAAACTGAAGCGAAGCGAGGGCGGGTTGCTAGTTTTATGATATAGTAACAGCCTTCTCAGCGTTATCACGTTGGTTCATTTCACAGATTAATTTTGTCATGGGCTTGTAGTCTGTGTATGTTGGATCTGTCATTAAAAATATCTCGATATTATTCATTAAATCAGGCCTTATATTATACTAGCAACCCGCCCTCACTTCGCTTCGGTTTCAGTCATCTTTCCTGAATAGTGCCCGTTCCCGTGGGAATATCGGGATAAAGTAACTAGGCTAATATGGCTAGGCTAGTAAACTAGGCTATAGTTTACGCCCTGATATTATAGCTTTCCATTGGTGAAAGAATTTTTGAAATCGGTCCAGCCGTTTTGAAGATTACTCGGAACAAACAGACTGACAGACAGACAGACAAAAATTTTTTAATTGCTATTTTAGGCATAGGTGTTGTACAAATAACCGTGTGAGCATGAAAAAGCCTATTATTTTGACATTACAAACAGACACTCCAATTTTATTTATTGGTATAGATGACCTTGCCATGCGTGTAAGTGGACTATTAAAGGTAGTATTTAAGGTAGATGCTGGGATATCAAATGCACGGGGTTGACGTAGAGTTCGCGTGCTGACTCGTGTTACATAGACGTTATATGCATATTGTGCCCTATGCCAACACAACTGACCAGCGTGGTATAGTAGGTCATTATTCCTTATGGAGGACGCTCGTCACTTCATGATAAAGTATTAATCAAAGAGCTCTGACTAGTTCTGAAAAAAAATAATTTGCGGCTATACGAACTTTACCTAGTCATGAGCGAGCAAATTCAGCATGTTAACTGGTTGTGATTTGTTAGTACACATTACAAGATTCCTTCATAATAATTTTAATAAATCAAATCTAAAAAAATACAACTTTATAAAAATATTCGAACTGTTTCGGATTTTGTCAGGATATTTATCCAAACGAGACTATTGTTAAACAAAATAAGTACCCAAAATGAACTGTCTCACGATGATAATAAGATAAGATGTAAACAATAGCGTCTATTAAGCTCAAGAAAGATCAATCTTTTCCCTTTAACAAAGGACGTCTTTGTTCAACCCTGGATTAGCTACTGTTGTTGTTTTTAAACATCTAAATTAATTCTTCATAACATCATTCAGTATAGTTTACAGTAGCTACTATCAAACATCCAGAGCAAAAGAACGCAAAATTTGTTTCTAAGTTTTGTAGCTTTTGCGGGATTCTACATAAACAGCAAAATAATATATACATATTGAACCTTTATGCATGCATGGCTGGGCTAACTCAGTTACACTGTCGAGAGAAAAAAAAATAATTTATAAAAATTTGGCCAAGTGCGAGTCGTACTCGCGCACGAAGGGTTCCGTACCATTGACTAGGTAAACAAGTGCCTGCCCATTGCCATTATCGATATTGAGCAATAAAGGACAAAAAATCGCGTTTGTTGTATGAGATATGGGATATTTAAGGGGGGCCCCTTAAATATTTACTTAATTTTGTTTTTAGTATTTGTTGTTATAGCGTGTGTGTGGTAGCGGCTTCAAATACTACCAACCCTTGCTTTGCTCGTGAGTGTCGTAAAAGACGACTAAGAGCCCTAGATTGACCCGGACCAACTCCATCTGGTACCATTTGGGTCAACGATTACATTCCCAAGGAGGGTTGACGTCAGGCAGGCGGCCGGTCATAAAAGTCATTACCGAAACTTTTGCAATATGTCAAAACAGATGACATATTGCGTCGACCCCAAGTAATTGGGATAAGAGCAAGATGATGATGATGATTTGTTGTTATAGCGGCAACAGAAATACAAAATTTGTAAAAATTTCAACTGTCTAGTTATCGCGGTTCTTGAGATACAGCCTGGTGATAGACAGACGGACGGACAGACAGTGAAGTCTTAGTAATAGGATCCCGTTTTTACCTTTTGGATACGGAACCCTAAAAAATTATTATCATCACAGCCTATATGCGTCCCACTACTGGGCTTCAGCCTCCTCCAAATTGGGACTGCAATTTACCTACTATACCTCACTGGGGGTTACTCAAGCGGGTTGGTATAGGGTTTTATTTCGAGTTATCCTTCTTTTGCATAGTTGTTATATGTACAAGATGTCCTTTAGTCGCTTTTTACAAAACTTACGCGAATGGACCTATAATGATATACTCTATAGTAATAGGTATTAAATGATTAATAAAATGGATTTAATTATACTAGTGGTCGCCGTATGGTCAAAATTCGGCCATAATTAATTTTAATTAATTTTTCTGCTTCACAATTTTCTTTAAATTTATATATCTATAATTATAAATTGAGCAAGCTGTATTTCACTAATTACTAATATATAAGCACAAATCTGTATTAGATATTGTCATCATAATTATGATTGTTTGACATTCAGTTCGACTAGAGATTTTAACCGTAAACAAAAGTGTGTAAGCGTTGCTACGCAACACACTCACACTAACGTGTGTGTGTGTGTGTGTGTGTGCGTGCGTGCGTGCGTGCGTGCGTGCGTGCGTGCGTGCGTGCGTGCGTGCGTGCGTGCGTGCGTGCGTGCGTGCGTGCGTGCGTGCGTGCGTGCGTGCGTGCGTGCGTGCGTGCGTGCGTGCGTGCGTGCGTGCGTGCGTGCGTGCGTGCGTGCGTGCGTGCGTGCGTGCGTGCGTGCGTGCGTGCGTGCGTGCGTGCGTGCGTGCGTGCGTGCGTGCGTGCGTGCGTGCGTGCGTGCGTGCGTGCGTGCGTGCGTGCGTGCGTGCGTGCGTGCGTGCGTGCGTGCGTGCGTGCGTGCGTGCGTGCGTGCGTGCGTGCGTGCGTGCGTGCGTGCGTGCGTGCGTGCGTGCGTGCGTGCGTGCGTGTGTGTGTGTGTAGCGATAGCGTTATAGTATGCGTAATTTTGCTTCACGTATTAATATATAGATAACTAGCTGACCCAGCGAACTTCGTACCACCTCTTTCGAAATCTGGACAGTCTTGAACGTGACTAAAGTCGTAGCCGTACCTCTATCGCGCGGCGTTGAGAAAGCTACGTCCTCCCCGCTCACCGAAATTTTCCAATCCGACGTCCTCATCAGGGTTGTCAAGGATCTATTCACACAGCAAAAAACTCCCCCAATCATTGCTTTGCTGGACAGTAACCGGAAACTGCCCCGCCACGGACACGGAGATGGGGCGGCAGTGGCGCATATACGTGTTAAATCTATCATTCTCCGGCCAGACGGTTTACCCTATTGTGTGCTGGCACTAGTCCTTGAGCACCTGGTACTACATCTCACGGGTCTGTACAACGCTTGAATAGCGTTTGGTCAATTCCCTGGATGTTGAAAGGAGGAGAGGCTGGCTCCTGCCGAAGGTGAGACGGTGTCCGGCCTCGGCCACAAACGTCAATATAATGGATTTATTGATAATCTAACTGGATTAAATTTACGAAAAGTGTTATATTTCCTTAATCCTTAACTTTACGAAATTTTTAGGAGGCTGATAGATCGTCATCATCGCCTCAACCCATACACGTCCCACTGTTGGGCTCGGGCCTCTGCCACTATGGGAGGGAGAACGACCTACTATACCACGCTGGACAGACGTGTTGGTATAGGGTTTTGTTCCGAGTTTTCTTTCTCTTGCATAGATATTATATTCATATTTTATCCCTTAGTCGTCTTTTACGACACCCACGGGTAATGAATTGTATTCTAGCTATTTAATATACCGCCTATTCTTATCGATTCCAAAACCTTTTTTAATCTATATCTACATGTAAATGCCAAAAATGCCGAACCGACGGGACGAACGTCAAATGTTTGACAGGTAAGAACAGTTTGAATGGGAAAATAAAATTGTTCGTTTTAGTATTTTACTCGCAATTTTTCCATATTTTCTCACCGTATATACCTTCCCTGGACTTTCACTTCACTGATTTGATATGTAGCTAACATAAACAGTAGTCTAAGTATTAAGCTTTTTTATTTTTTAGAAATTATTATATATACACATATATATATATATATATATATATATATACAGTATGACTGGTAAAAGATTGTACATATTCAAGGAAACGATAGATAATGGCCACATGTAACTAATGAAAGTGTAAAGAGAAGATAATATTAATTAACAAACAAACATCAACAATATTAGTGTTCCAAAAATATTGTCACCCTACTGGCGATACACCGATACCGAAATTGAGTAACAGTTTTGTTAGCACTGTTGTGAAGATTTTGGATATTTATTACTAGAATTACTTAAACTAGGTGTAAGAATAATGTCATAAAACACTAAAGTTATTTGCAGATTCATAGCTCTTACCAACCCTGAGATAAAGTGATTTGTTTCTAATCAAAACAATAGGTTTGCCAGCGTACGTTGACCTCTGTCTGCGGCCCGCGATGAAAAAAAATACCTATTGGGTCGAGTCGCATAGGTAGAATATTTACCTAAAATGTAACTAGTTCAATGCGCGAACTGTTTAGTACCTACAATTGCTGATGTACGTTGACCTATCCCATGTGTCCATAACTAAATATTTTTATAAGATAATTAGTTCAAAATTTAAGTACCAATTTTTTTTTATATATTCGGTATCAGAATCGAGTACTGAATACCCTCCTTCAATATGTACAATCTTTTACCAGTCACCCTGTATATTCTGAAAGTGTTTTTTTGAATAAGCTTAGTGATTTCGCCTGTTTGATTTCCTTTGAAAGAGTGTTAATATAGTTGTGCTCCCACATAAGTTAACGTATTTTTACCATAGTTTGTACGTATTCTTGGTAGAACTAGATGGTCTGCGCGACGCGTTGTGAACTTTTTTACTTCTTTGGTTGTGAAAGTAATATGTGAGTGAATAAGCTTATTGATAATTTTGTATATGTTGTTTTTTTTTGTATATGCATGTGTTGTATGTACAGAGCTGCTGAATGTTCATGATTTTGGTTTCTTAATAAATAGTTTTATATCTTTTGCACAAACAAAGGTACAAGGCGGACTTAATGCCTTAGGCATTCTCTACCAGTCGACCTAGGGTGGAGTAGAAATAATGCAAGGCAGGTGCAACACGGAGAGGTTAATCGTATCATTTAATGTAACAATTAAATACAATACATATATACTATAAAATATATATACATAAAATAATAATAATTAAGTGGATGTGAGCCGTCACAGTTGTGTTGACTCCGCCAGAAAATCCAAGTATAATCGCTCGATTGTCGCGACAAGCAGCCATCCTGATGTCAAGTGGTAAAGCATTCCAGAGAAGAATGGCCTGGATACCAAAGGAGGAGTGCACGAGACTAGAAGAGTGAGAGGGACAGTGAAGAAGAAGATTATTGGAGGAACGAAGAGCACGGTTATGGGTGGAGCAAAGAAATTGGAAGTGCTGTTTTAAGTAGGAAGGGGCATTAGGTGAGTTAAGAATTGAGTAGAGCATAGAAAGAGTCCGCAGACTTCGTCAATAAATAGTTGCCGAGGATGTTAAGTAATTGTAACGATATAAAATTTTTATTAGTTTATTTTGAAGTATCTGTATGGGTTTTATATTAGTTTTTGCTGCACTACCCCATATCTCTATTAGGTATAGCAGGTGAGGTTTAACTAAAGCACTATGAATTCATTTTCTGGGATGCATCTGGCCATATTGTGTAATGCGCCTACAAGAGATGAGAGTTTATTTCTTATATATTGAATGTGTGACTTCTTCCGTGTGATGACGGAGTAAGAACACAATTCACCACCCCCTATCTTACCCGTGGGTGATCGTACGAGACGACTAAGGGATATAAAACGCATATAACATCTATGCGAGAGAAGGAAAACTCGAAATAAAACCCTATACCAACACGTCTGACCAGCGTGGTATAGTAGGTCAATTACCCTTCCATTATGAAGGAGGCCCAAGCCCAACAGTGGGACGTATGTGGGCTGAGATGATGATGATGATGATGAATGTGTGACTTGAACGTTAAGTTTCTATCTAATAATAATCCTAAATACTTTTCCTTACTAACTTTTTGAATATTTTCACCATTAATGTTTAAAATATTATGATGCGGTAGTTTTTTGTTTTTAGCACTAAAAATTATATAGGAAGCCTTGGAAATATTAATAGTGAGCAAATTGCACTGGAACCATTGATTAGGAGTATTTAAATCAGTTTGAGCTTGTTGAATGATTTCATTAAGACTATATCCAAAATAAAATAGACAGGTGTCATCAGCATATAGGGAAAGTTGACCATGTAGGTTTAATTGGCAGATGTTATTTACATAGATTAGAAACAACAAAGGCCCCAAGATTGAACCCTGTGGAACACCACATGTTGGAGATTGGCGCCTGCTCTGATAGTTCTGAATCTTGACAACCTGATACCTATCAGTTAAGTATGACATTATCATTTTGTACGCTGTACCAGTAATTCCAATACTCCATAGCTTCTTCAGAAGTAATTTACGAGAAACTATATGGAAAGCTTTTTTTAAGTCAATAAAAACTCCGATTGCAACTTGTTTATGATCAATTTTAGTTTTGATAGTAGTTACTAAATCTATAGTTGCGCCAACTGTGTTAGACTTTGAGCGAAACCCATACTGATGTTTATATAAAAAGTTAATTCTGTTTAGATACTCCTCTATCCTACTATACATAACCTTTTCTAGGACTTTTGATAGTACTGGTAGCACCGAAATAGGTTGATAGTTCCCAGGATCCGATTTTTTCCATTTTTGTATATAGGAGTGACTTTTGAAATTTTTAATATTTCTGGAAAATATCCCCTTTTTAATGAGTTATTAACGGAATCTGTTAAATTATCGATAATTAAGTTCTTTATACATTTTAGAGCTTTGATACTAATGTCGTCAATGACTGGCACTTATGTTCGAGTTAAGGCTATCAATAATTTTAGAGATTTCTTCTATACTGCAACGATGAAATTCACTGAGACTATTATGTGATGTACTTGAGACCGATTTAGGCAGTGTATATGTATCATTGTTGTGATATTTTAAAGGAACCTTATTTGCTAATTGTGTACCTACGCTAGCGAAAAAATCGTTAAATAATTCACATACCTGTGTAGGTTCTGAAACTACTATACCGTTTTCAGTGATAAGGTTGGGGAGAGCACAAGTATTAACAATCTTATTTAAAGAGAGCATATTAATTAACTTCGACATTTTTTTGGGTTTATTTTTACATTTCATGAATTCTCCGTAAAAATATTTGTTCTTCGTATTTCGTATTGTTTTAACTAACTTTTCCTTCACAGTTTTAAAAGTTTGTGTCAACGTATCGTCTTCAGGATTACGTTTTAATTTTATCCATATATTGTTTCTTTCTTTTATTTCAGTTATTATGTGTCTATTTATCCACTATTTTTGCGGTTCATTCATTACTTTATATCTTTTTATTCTATGTTCTATTGCAATTTTTTTAATTAATTGGTCCAACACAGTTAAGTCATGCTCTTTGTTGAATTGATTCTTATCGATTCCAAAACCTTTTTTAATCTATATCTACATGTAAATGCCAAAAATGCCGAACCGAAGGGACGAACGTCAAATGTTTGACAGGTAAGAACAGTTTGAATGGGAAAATAAAATTGTTCGTTTTAGTATTTTACTCGCAATTCTTCCATATTTTCTCACCATATAAACCTTCCCTGGACTTTCACAAATAATTCAAGACCAAAATTAGCCAAATCGGTCTAGCCGTTCTCGAATTTTAGCGAGACTAACGAACAGCAATTTATAATATGCATATAATGTCTATGCAAGAAAAGGAAAACTCGAAACAAAACCTTTTATTGCCACGTCTTACAGGGCCATCCGCGGATACCGCACGGTGGCGACAGAGGCAGCGTGCCTATTGGCCGGGACTCCCCCGTGGGACCTGGAGGCGGAAATGCTCGCTGGATTGTATCGGCGGGTGACGGGGGTGCGAGCGGAGGGCGGTGTGGTCTCGCTGAGGGAGCTCACCGCCTGGTGCGTTGACGCCCGCCGCGACGTCATTGCCCGTTGGGCAGTTCGGCTGGAGAGGCCTCGGTTCGGGGTGCGAACCGTGGAGGCCTTCCGGCCGATGCTGATGCAGTGGTTGCAAAGGCGGCACGGGGTGCTCTCCTTCCAACTAGTGCAGGTGTTGACGGGGCATGGGTGCTTCGCCAAATACCTGCACAAGGTTGTAAGGAGGGAGAGTACACCGTCCTGCCACCACTGCGATTGCGACGAGGACACGCGGCATACGCTCGAGGCCTACGCTGCAGCGCCGTGAACTCGTCGCAATCATCGGTGCCGACCTGACGCTGCTGACTATCGCTAGGGCGATGGTCGACAGCGTCAGGAATTGGGACGCGGTCGCAGCCTTCTGCGAGGCAGTGATCTCGCAGAAGGAGGCGGCGGATCGCCTGCGCGAGGAGCGCAGCCTCGATGAGGCGATCCGCCGCCGGCGACTGGGGCGGCGTAGGCGCGAATACCTGCGCCTCATGTCACCCTAGCCGAGGCCGCAGGTGACGTGACCGGGGAATTAGTCCATCACCCGCTGAGAGGCCGACGACAAGATGACAAGTAACCCTGCTCCGGTGGTCGGCCCAACGACGAAGGCGACGTGCATCGTGGGTGGGTTGCGGGTGTGCGTGCTTACGTCCCTCTGTCGCCCCGGACGGATTGATGCGAGGTGCGCGCTGACTGCAACCCACCCCAAAAAAAAAACATGGTGACGTTATCAGTTTACCGTTCGGTGACGGAGTAAGAATACAATTCACCGCCCTCTTACCCTGCTCGTGGGTGTCGTAAAACAAAGGGATTAACTATGCATACATATGCAAGAGAAAGAAAATTCGAAAAAAAAAAGAAGAAAAAAAATCTATTCCAACCCGTCTGACCAGTGTGGTGTAATAGGTCAATTGCCTAATATGGAGGATAGTCCAGCCCAACAATGGGACGTATGTGAGCTGAGATAACAATGATGATGAATCATTGATGATTAAAGATACTTATTTTTTTTTTGTTTTTTTTTTTAAATGAATATATTTTACGTTAAAAAATCTCATATACCTACCTCATCTCTCATATAAGATACTAACAGCCCGCCCTCGATTCGCCTCGATTTCAGCGTACCGCGTAATTTCCGTTCCCGTGGGAATATCGGGATAAAATAAATTACTCCTTATATAGACAGCTACCTCCTAGTAAAATATTATCAAAATCCGTCCAGCTGTTTTGAAGATTACCCAAATCAAATAGACATAGACAAAAATTTTTTAAATACGTTTTTAGGCATAGGTATCGTGCAAATAACCGCATCAGAATAAAAAAAGCCCATTATTTTGACATTACAAACAGACATTTCATTTTTATTTATTTATATATATAATTAGTATCATTACTATATTTATTATTATTTAGGCTTATAAAACTATTACAAAAGCCAAACATTTATTTTTTTCGGGTGAAGTGACCGGGGATTAGTCCGTCACCCGCCGAGAGGCCGACCGCGTGAGGAAAGACCGACATCCTCCCCGAGAGGGGGACGTCGGTCGATGGGAGGATACCCCAAGTAGGGGGTATTCCGTCGGGCCGACCACTGATGACAAGTTAACCCTGCTCCGGTGGTCGGCCCAACGACGAAAGCGACGTGGTTTTCGGGTGGGTTGCGGTTGTTGCGTGCTTACGCCCCTCTGTCGCCCCGGACGGAGTAGTGCGAGCAACCGCAGCCCACCCCAAAAAAAAAAAACATTTATTTTTTGACATTCTTCCAAATACATATTATTTATTTAAAAACTTTAGAGTACAAGTTAAAGTTAAATCCTGTTTACAATAAATATATGTTTTTAACTATGAAATTGCCGTTATGTATGAAAAAAGAGTGGACCACACTGTCGACAGTTATCTGTCTACAGACGCGGGCCGGTCCGTCCGGGGCAGTACCATGCTCTCGCAGAAAATCGACGTCTGAGTAGTAGCAATTTGTTACTGCGCTTCGTTCGGTGAGCGAGAGAGCCGGAAGCCCAACTTTCTGAGGGTGATTGCGTGTGGAGGGTTTTGGTGGTGCCCTTGGTATCACCGAGCATCAATGCACGCATTCACACTCCCTTCGCTTTCTTCGCGGTAGGCAACGGCCTTGTAAAGGTCCATGAGCGGCAGCAACACTTACCATCAGGTGTACTGTTTGCTCGTTTGCCACCGTTTGCAATAAAAAAAAAAAAAAAATTAAACGATTTTTTTTCATGTATTTTTTATTTGTATTAATCGAAGTAATCATCCATGCAATTAATGCATCTTTACCAACGCAGCGGCAGTTTATTGATGCCCTTCTTAAAGAAATCAGCTGGACGGGAGGCAACAAATTCTTCAAAGGCATTTTGTACTGCCTCTCGGGTATTGAATTTCTTTCCCGCCAAAAAGTTATCCAAATTCTGGAAAAAGAAGTAGTCTGTAGGCGCAAGGTCTGGTGAGTATGGTGGATGACGGAGAGCTTCCAACCCCAGTTCTTGCGACTTGGAGACCGTCTGCTGTGCAGTATGAGGTCGCGCATTGTCGTGCAGGAGCAGCGGAGACGAGCGATTGACCAATGCTGGTTGGAGATGTGCCAGCTTCTCCATCATTGTGTTCAGTTCTTCACAGTACACATCTGCAATAATGAAATAAATAACCCCTTTTGGTAAGAAGCTGTGATGAATCACACCGGCGCTAGACCACCAAACAGTGACCATCACTTTTCTAGGAGTAAGTTTTCGTTTAGGGAATTGTTTAGGTGCTGAACCAGGATCCAAACAACTTGCTGAGCGCTTGCGGTTATCAAACAGAATCCATTATTCATCGCAAGTAACAATGCGTTTCAAAATTCCTTCATTTGTGTGTCTGTTGAGCAATGCAAGGTATGTCTCGACGCGTACTTCGCGCTGGCGATCATTGAGTTCGTGGGGCACCCATTTTTCAAGCTTTCTTACCTTGCCAATTTGACGCAAATGGACCAATATTGTTTTGACGCTAACGTCGAAAGCTGCTGCTAATTCAGCCGTAGATTGTGTATCATCGGCTTCCACAATCGCCTTTAATTCGTCATTGTCGACCAAAGTCTTCGGACGACTGCGAGGTTCATTTTTCAGGTCGAAATTTCCAGAACGGAAGCGAGCAAACCAATAACAGGCGGTGCGTTGGTTTGTAGTGTTAGCTCCGTAAACGTCGCTGATGTTGCGTGCCGCTTCTGCCGCGTTGCTGCCACGACGATACTCATATTCCATAATTACTAGAATTTTTAACGTATCCATGATGACAAAAAGGATTGAAATGCGATGAAAACGTAACACTAATCAATAAACAAATGACTACTTTTGGAAAATGAATTCCATGTTAATTTCCATTTAAAGTTAATTTTATTTAATAAAATTAATTTTAAATTAGAATTCTTAGCCAAACAAAAATTATTTTGATTTGAAATGGCCAGTACTGCAGAACGGTAATTACATAGGTAAAGACCTATTATATTAGAAGGCTCCTAGTATTATTATTTTCTTTGTATTTTATTTCACAATCATGCCTACCTAAATTTTAATTTTGTGTTTAATCCGAGGCTGGAGGATTAATTATTTACTTAATAAAATGTCTAGAATTAATTCCCAAGGTTATTTGTGTAGATTAGATATGTCTATAAAATAAAACTCTTGCATATTTAATAAGTTTTGTATTATTAATTTCTGTGTAATACCACATGTGCTACTCTAAGATTTTATTATTATGATTAGAAAAAAATATTTGTATAGGTGCAACCTATAACAGAGTTCCCTAAGAGACTTTCCAGCCCGGCCTCCTCACCAGAGTGAACGAGGGATTATTCCCACATCATGGCTTCGCCTTTACCTTTACCAGGAGACTGACAATAGTTCCGTCCGAAAGCGGGGGCGGCGATGGCGCGAATACATGCCAAGACTACCACACGGCGTACCCGACCGGATGCTAGCACTGATCCTCCAACACCTGGAACCTTGCGTCAGAGACTGTACAACGCTAGTTTAGTATCTGGGCAATGCCCTGATGTATGGAGGAAGGCAGCTTCCTCTATAGAGGAAGTATAAATTATAAAATATCAAGCTATTTTACATAAAATATTAGCAGTGATGAATGTATATGTGACGTGGTGTTTTATCCAATTATATCTTTATACACAGAATAATGTACATAGATTCTATTTAACGAAAATCAATATCAACCTACTCATCACTCAGGCGATATAGTATAAAGCTATTTCCCGAAAAATATAAAGCATTTTATCTAAAAAATGTAGAGTAACAAACTTATTGTAATTTCACAATAAAATTTCATTCTGCTTAATATATAAACAGCTTTTCAGGTTTGTGCTATGTAAGAAATATGATTAAAATACACGGCTCACATCTATCACATAGTGAAATTGTGGTTCATCATCGCAGCCCACATACGTCCCACTTTTGGGCCACTCGGGCCTCTACCACAATGGGAATTTGATCTACTATTCCATGCTGATCAGACATGTTGGTATAGGGTTTCATTTCGAGTTTTTCTTCTCTTGCACAGATGTTATATGCATATTATATCCCTTAGTTGTCTTATACGACATCCACGGGCAAGATAGGCAGTGGTGAATTGTATTCTTACTCCGTCACCACACCGAAAAAAAAAGAAAGAAAAAGAAATCGTGGTTATTTTTTGTAATATAATATAACCGTGAAACTGTAAGTTATGTCATACGGTGATTTTCTTCACAAAAGCTTCTTATGACTGTAACAAATGAACAATGTATTGTCGTCCAAAACATAACTGTAAATATGAATAAATTCGTTTGAGGTATTTATAGCTTATGAATACTGAGGAAAGGACGACTGGCACAGGAAATGCCCAGTCTGCCAATGGACTAATCTTTTTTTATACTATAATTTATAGGCAAACACTTTGACGCTAGCAACTTCATCGTCTTTTAACTTCGTTTCATCTCAAGTGTGCGAGTTTTAAATACAGTAATACCCCGACTTACGCTACCCCGTTTTAAGCGAATTCAAAGATACGCGGTTTTCACTTTGAACGCTCAAGCCTTTGGCTTACTTTTTTTATTCATAAAATTTCAGTTATTTTTATCTAACATTTTGACCGTATTCTTTAAAATTATTGTCCTCTCTGAACTAGTTCCAAATGACCTTTTTTTGTACATTTAATATGAGCAAAATGAACTCACGACCTATGCGAATTGGACTTCCGCGATTATCGCTCGGTCCCACCTATCGCGTAAGTCTGGGGTATTACTGTATTTAAATTCCCCGAGGAGGGGGGTCCACTGGTCCCGGGAGCTGGCGGATCTCCGGGCCGCGTGTATCAGCGCCCGGAGGGCCTACACCCGCAGCCGGCGGCGCCATCGCGACGCGGAGCGGGAGGCCGTGCTTTACGAGGGCTACCGCAATGCGCGGTCGGCCTTCAGGCTGGCCGTCCGCTCCGCCAAGGACGTCAGTCGGCAGGAGATGCTGGACGGTCTTGACCGTGACCCCTGGGGACGCCCCTATCGCGCGGTGCTGAATAGGCTACGCGCGCGGGGCCCTCCCCTCACCGAGACTCTCCAGCCCGGCCTTCTTACCCGGGTCATCGAGGACCTGTTCCCGCGGCGGGCGGAACATACGCCCCCAGTCATGGCTCCGCCAGACACTGACCGGGAGGCCGACGACGACAGTGTTCCGCCCATCACGGAACCCGAGATGGGGGTGGCGGTGGCGGAAGGAGGGAAGGCTGGTGCTCCTGCCGAAGCCGGGATGGTCTCCGGAGTCGCCTTCGGCCTACAGCCCTATCGCGCTGCTCGATGACACGGGCAAGCTACTGGAGAGGGTGGTAGCTGCCCGCATCGAGCGGCACCTCGTCGGCACGGGGCCCGATCTGTCGGACGCCCAGTTTGGGTTTAGGAGGGGTCGTTCGATGATCGCGGCTCTGTTGCGCCTGAGGGCTGTGGCGACTGAAGCCGTCACCGGCGGGGGAGTGCTGTTGGTGGTGTCCCTAGACATTGCCAACGCATTCAATAGTCTGCCATTCAGCTGCATCAGGGAGGCGCTCCGGTATCACGGGGTGCCAGTTTACCTGAGGCAGCTAGTGGCAGACTATTTGGAGGGGCGCAGCGTCCTCTGCACCGACCGAGCAGGGGACGTTGTGCGAACGACGCAACGTGACGTGCGGTGTCCCACAGGGGTTGGTCCTCGGACCCACCCTGTGGAACATCGGCTACGACTGGGCGTTGAGGGGGAGCCTCTCGCCCGGGCTGGGCGTGATTTGTTACGCCGACGACACGATCGTCACAGCCCGCGGTGGGACGCTAGAAGAGGCGGTAAGCCTGGCGACCTCTGGTACCGAGGAGGTCGTCAGGCGGATCGAGGCGCTGGGGTTGAGGGTCGCCCTGGACAAGACAGAGGCCCTCTTGTTCCATGGGCGCCATATGAGCCCTCCCATCGGCGTCTCGATCACCGTCCACTCGGTCGACTTCAGCATCTGGGCCCATATGAGGTACTTGGGCCTGATACTCGACGGGCGATGGTGGTTCCGGGAGCATTTCCGCAGGCTCGGCGGCGCGGCGTCCGCCCTATCGTGGCTTATGCCGAACGTAGGCGGACCGAGCGCTGCGTGCCGACGGCTGTACGCGGGGGTCATCCGGTCGATGGCCCTGTACGGCGCACCGGTGTGGGCGGGGTCCATGACCGCCCGACTTAGGGCCCTTCTGTGGCGACCACAGAGGGTCATGGCGGTCAGGGCCATCCGCGGATACTGCACGGTGGCGACGGAGGCAGCGTGCCTATTGGCCGGGACTCCCCCGTGGGACCTGGAGGCAGAGATGCTCGCTGGACTATATCGGCGGGTGACGGGGGTGCGAGCGGAGGGCGGTGTGGTCTCGTTAAGGGATCTCACCGCCTGGCGCGTCGACGCCGCCGAGACGTCATTGCCCGTTTGGCGGTCTGGCTGGAGAGGCCTCGGTTCGGGGTGCGAACCGTGGAGGCCTTCCGGCCGGTGCTGATGCAGTGGTTGGAAAGGCGGCACGGGGTGCTCTCCTTCCGACTGGTGCAGGTTTTGACGGGGCACGGGTGCTTCGCCAAATACCTGCACAAGGTCGTTAGGAGGGAGAGTACACCGTCCTGCCACCACTGCGATTGCGACGAGGACACGGCGCGCCATACGCTCGAGGCCTGCGGGGCTTGGGCAGTACAGCGCTGTGAACTCGTCGCAATCATCGGTACGGACCTGACGCTGCCGGCTATCGCTAGGGCGATGGTCGACAGCGTCGGGAATTGGGACGCGGTCGCAGCCTTCTGCGAGACAGTGATCTCGCGGAAGGAGGCGGCGGATCGCCTGCGTGAGGAGCGCAGCCTCGATGAGGAGATCCGCCGCCGGCGACTGGGGCGACGCAGGCGCAACTATCTGCGCCTCATGCCGCCCTAGCCGAGGCCGCGGGTGACGTGACCGGGGATTAATCCGTCACCCGCCGGGAGGCCGACCGCGTGAGGAAAGACTGACGTCCTCCCCGAGGGGGGGGACGTCGGTCGATGGGAGGGTACCCCAATAGGGGGTATTCCGTCGGGCCGACCACTGACGACAAGTTAACGCTGCTCCAGTGGTCGGCCCAACGACGAAGGCGACGTGGTTTTTGGGTGGGTCGCGGGAGTTGCGTGCTTTAAGCCCCTCTGTCGCCCCGGACGGAGTGGTGCGGAGGCGCGCCGACCGCGACCCACCCACAAAAAAAAAAAAAGTTACTGTATTCAAATACGAACGTTAGTTAAAATATAATTAGAAATATTAACACAAAGTTTTTTAAACTATTTTTGATAAAGGTATTTTTAAGGTCCATGAACGGTATTATCACATACCATCAGGTATGCTGTTTGCTCGTTTACCACCAACAGCAACAGAAAAAAACTATTTTTACGTTGGTCTTAAACTATATGAAAAGTATAAGCATTTGACTGATACGAGGGCGAGACTCATCCTGAGTCAAGCAAATGTGTCATGCAGATTCGCCGCACGGTTCTCCGAAGGGACGACTGTATAGCAGGGAACTCATAATCCGCCGCGCGATTTCTTTCTACATCTTGAAAGAATGCTTGTTTTCGTAGAAATATGCATTTAAGTACACACATTAGTATACCGGACGCCACGTACGCCTTCGGAGACCTCGTGCCTACATTATAGACTTTATTAATCATCTGGCTCCTACACAGCTCATCGCTGGGTTCGAGCCTCCTCCAAAATAGGAAGAAAATTGACCTTACTACACCATGCTGGTCAGAGAGGTTGATTTAGGGTTTTGTTTCAAATTTTCCTTCTCTTGCGTAGGTATTATATGCATATTATATCCTTTAGTCGTCTTTTACGTCACCCACGGGCAAGATATGAAGCGGTGAATTGTATTCTTATTCCTTCACCACACGGTCAACTTTATTAATGGTAGGTGTATTATTCGCATTGCATCCAATAATAGTACTCGTATAAAATCGTCCAGGCGATAAATTATTATCTACAACCGCGCTTAAACTAATAAAACACATAAAAATTAACTTAAAAACATTTTAAATTGAGTCATAACAACTTTTTCAACTTTTTAATGTATCTTTAAAACCCTTTTATATCGGCTTTTGGTCATAATATCCCCATAACATTAATAAAATAAAACATATTTCGGTGTAAGTCACGCTTTGATTGCTTCCTAACTCACTATCTATCATCTGATTATAAGCGACTTAACCATCATGTTAACTTTACTTATCTAAGGATTTACAGTAATTAAACTTGGATAAGATTGAATAGGCTTTATTGTTACAGATTTAAAGTTCAATTTATGAAGTGTACGAATATCAGTAGTTGATAACGACAAGGATTAATATTTGAGTAACAAATTATGTTATTAATACTTAGTTGACAGGCTTGTGCCGACATACATTTAAAATTTTGATTGCACGAGCTGTTATTACACAAGAACAATAATATTAATATTATCGCGTAATTAAAAGGAGATTTTCACAAAACATCAATAAACGGCGAAGCTCATTAGAAATTTACGGAGTTATTTAACGTTTCGAAGTACACGCATTAATTCTCCGCAATATACGCAGACGCTCAAAGCTGAGAGATAGATGTAGATTAGGTATTATACTTAGCTTATCATAAATAACGTTTTTGGTGAAATAATACGAGAAGAGGCCTACAGATTTCTAAAAGGTTGTGCTTTTTACATTAATTTTGTTAATATAAGTTTGCGTGGAAAATACATTAAAAGAGAAATAAAATGCTTCAAAAACAGCATTATTCAATCCTCATTTTAGGGTATTCAAACAACCAGGTCAGCCACGGATGCCAAAGAATCGGTACCAATGGTCGGCCCATAGGCGATGGGGAGGGAACATGGTGGGTTACGAGACGTCACCATTCCGTCTCCCAAAAAGGAATGAACAAGGTGTGTTCAAACTCACATATTATCCAAAAAAATGTGTATTCAAATATCACAACGACATGGTTTACTTAAGTATAGGATCACTTAAGTATAGGAATATGACTAAAATGTGGCCAAATCAATACAAATGGCGGCTATGCCAATATTTGCACGACAGCTATGCCTAAAAACTAGTTTATTTTTATCTCCGTTTGTTTTTTCCGGGTAATCTTCAAAAAGGTTGGACGGATATTAATAATATTTTACCACTAGATTAACGATAGCTGTCTATATACGAAGTAACTTAGGCTACTTTTCCTCGCAAGAAACTCCTATAAAAATTGTCCCTCACAAACTCCCTATGCAATTCTTGGCGGCCCGGGCATCGAAACCCAGTACATATAAAATTCGGGGGCAAAGCAGCTGGGACCAAAGCGCAGCAAGGGCGGTTCGCTAGTATATAAATAACGGGTATGTATGATGTATAGTTCATAATATCGATATGTTAAAATATATCTTAAGTTTGGATGTAAACTTAGATATTATCGAACCGAGATTAGCTGAAAACACAAGTTCCCGAATATTATCATTTAAATATGTTGTTCTATGCGGTTATTTAAGTCTACAGTTCTCGTAAAGTACTTTGGGTCGGACTCTTATCGCAAGAGCATAACGTTTAAATGTCGGATATCAAATCGATTTATCTTAGCTCAATATTAGTTTCTATGGAATTGCAACCTTTTGGTAATGAAGTGAAAAGTAAATATTGTTTTCAACTATGATATGCCTGAAGACTCTACTACGTATTTGCGTCGTGTAAAACTGGCAGATTTGGTATCAAAGGCTTAGCTATAACCATGAAACCATTGTATCCGACAAGGGACATGCGAAGATTTTGAATAAAGTCTAAAGTTGTTTTGATGTCAATATTACAAAGCTGTAACCACTTAAGTATAGGGATGTGAAAAAGCAATAAGACTATAATAAAATATCTTGTTGTAACATTTTTGAATTGTCCACACTGTAGTTAAATCGCTGTGTAAAAAAATGAATTCCTTGGAATCGATCACAGAGTCAGGCCCATTCTTCAGCCAGGAGCCAGCCTATCAGGCCCATTCTTGATCTAAATCATTCCCAAATTCAACAGAACTCACAAAACTATTACTTAACTAATTTTGATGAAGTTCTGTATCATACAGAAAGAAGTATTTATATGGGTATATAGACAGATGTATATTAGATACGATATTGCATTATTATATAAATATAAAAGTAGTTTGCCAGAAGTGTTAAGAAGTTACCTGATTTTGTGACTCTACTATCTCATACTGAGAGTCACGAATCACGTGTGATTAGATTCAACCTAACAACCAATAATACGGCATTTCTCCTTCATCACCATCATCATTATCATCACAGCTCACGTTCGTCCTACTACCGGGCTCGAGCCTCCTTCACAACGAGAGGGGTATTGATATACTATAACCACGCTGGTCAAACAGGTTGTTATAGCCTTTTCTTTCGAGTTATTCTTCTCTTATATAAATATTATCGGTATATTACGATCTCTTAGACGTCTTGTACGACACCCACGGACATAAAAGGCGATGGTAATTCTTCTATTCTACTATTCTTACCCCGCCATCACACGGCAAAATTTTCATTTCTCCTTATTTGAATTGTATTCTTATCTCATCACCACACGGAAAAGAGCTATTTTTTTCTTATTAGCAATATTTTGAGATAAAATAAATACGCAATAACTTATTATTGGATCATCATCATCATCATCTTGCTCTTATCCCAATTACTTGGGGTCGACGCAATATGTCATCTGTTTTGACATATTGCAAAAAGTTTCGGCAATGACTTTTATGACCGGCCGCCTGCTTTTTTTTTTTTTTTCACGCTGTGGAAATGCATTTACGCACTATCCCCCGCCGGTTACAGACAGGGGAGTGTGTGTGGGACTCGCCGGCTACAGAAGTGACCGAAATACCCACTAAAACCACAGCGGCCCCTTCCGCGCTTTTACGAGGTGCCGGAGAGATCGTCTGATGACATTCTAACCCCGACACTCCAACGCTTGGCCGTCTGGCCACGTGCTGTCATCATTCAGGGCGGTGGAAGGAGGAGCGCATAATGGCGTCTCCTCCTCCCTGGTCGCCGCCGGCGGAGCGAGTCTGCGGACGCAAGTACCTCGCGTGCCCGCTCCGCGGCCTCCTTCCTTGTAACGACAGCCTCACAGAAGGAGGCCATCGACGACCAACAGCTGTCGCTGCCGAGCATCTTCGAGATGATGGTCGACAACGACAGGTCCGCTGTTCCCATGTCCGTTGACAGGACGTGGCGCTGAGGCCCCCAGGCGGAGCATACTTCTAATGTGTGGCGCGCATCGTCGATTAGCGCGCCACACTCATGGCATCCTGGGGCCTCTTCTCTTCCAATTTTGTGCAGGTACTTACCGAAGACCTCATGTCCGGTAAGCACCTGCACCATCCTAAATGTAAGGCTGCCGTGCCTTCTCCTGAACCAGCGGTGGAGATGCGGCGCAACCGCCTCCACAGTCCCCCGCCCTGCTACGGGGGACTCTAGATCCTCCCTCCACCGCCGGTTGACTTCCCTTCGGGCCACTTCCTGAACTCTGCCCAATCCCCTTGTGGAGACTCGCTCGCCGTTGACTCGCGATGTGGCGCGGAACCGGTATATTTCTGCCAACGCTTCCGCCACCAGTGCCCAAGGGGGGTCGCCCGCCAGCAGTGTTGCCGCAGTTTAGGACACAGTACGGTAGCCCCTAATAGCCCTCACCGCGATGACCCTCTGCGGTCGACGCAGGAGGGCTCTGTTGCGGGCGGTGAGGGACTCCGACCAGATAGGGGCACCATACAGTGCCATGGACCGCAGGATGCCGACGTACAGACGCCGGCAACCGGCCGCCTGCCTGACGTCAACCCTCCTTGGGAATGTAATCGTTGACCCAAATGGTACCAGATGGAGTTGGTCCGGGTCAATCTAGGGCTCTTAGTCGTCTTTTACGACACCCACGAACGAAGCAAGGGTTGGTAGTATTCGAAGCCGCTACCACACAGAATAACTTATTATTGGATGCGAAACAAAATAGAAGCTAAAAATTATTCCGACATAATTATCACGACATTCGATATCAAACACGATACGCTCAGTTACACTAAACCAGCTTTTTATATCTCAGTTTATCATTGATACGCTACTGAATGACATCAAACTGGTATTACATTAGAACAAATTATGACATATTAGCTAACAGTTGTATTGCTCAAGCTCATTGCTTCTGTGGTTTTATTTATTCATAATTGGTAATGAGAATTAATGAAAATAAAGGTTTATAACCAGTGTGTGTTGTCAGTGATGACTTACGGCATTGTAAAGTGGTCTCTAAGTGTAGACCTTATAAAAAGACTCAAAGCCGCTCACCGTGTCGTGAGTTATGCTCGGTAGTTCTCCACGTGATAAAATCCATAGAAGTACGGGTGAAACCGACATAGCTCGCTGAATTAGCGATGGCAATTGGCAGGCCTTATCACTCATCAAACCGACAACCGTTGGGGAAAAAAGGTTCTCGAGTGGCGATCACGAATCGGACGACGTAGTGCAAGAAGGACTATGTGTAAGGGCTAGGTGGACTGACGACACCCTGCAAGTTGCGGGGAGCCGTTAGATGCAAGCGGCATAGGATCGTTCCGAGTGGTATTCTCGCGGTGAGGCCTATGTCCAACAGTGAACATCTGTAGGCTGATGGTTCGATGAGAATTATTGTAGTAACTATGTTATCATCATCAACAGCTCAGCCCATATATGTCCCACTATTAGGTTCAAGCCTCCTCCTTTATAAGCAGGAATTTGACCACCTATACTACCCTGGTCAGACGTGTCGGCATAGGGTTTTATTTTGAGTTTTTCTTCTCCTGCATTGATGTTATCTGTTTACATCACTTAGTCGTTTTTTACGCCATCTGCAGGCAAGAGTAAATTGTATTCTTAATCCGTCATTACACATAATTATGTATAGGTTATCCACACGATAGCGTCATCATCCTGCTCATCTCCTAATTACTTGGGGTCGACGCAATATGTACTTTGCTTCCAGTGTACATATTGCAACGGATTTGGCAATAGTTTTTTATCTGTCCACCTGCCTTGAATGTTGATGTGTCGGCATCAGTAGGGTTTGGGCCAAGTTGATCTAAAGCTCTTAGTCGTATTTTACAAAACTCTCAAGCAATATAAGGGTTGGTAGGTAATATTTTACACAAGGTATTTTGCGAGGAGGCGATCTCGAAATAAAACCCCTTACAAACTCAATAACGCATGCACGTGCTCAATAGTGGAATTTATAAAGGCTGATAACTACCTATAAGATGCACATAGTAGCATAGTAGTAGTATTATATAACTTAGTAAGGCCGATACTATATTTTTTTTTTATTGCCAACGGTGGCAAACGAGCAAGCAGCACACCTGATGGTAAGTGAAACTGCTGCACATGGACCTTTGCAATACCAGGGGCACAGCTAGGCCGCTGCCTACCGTGAAGGAAATACTCTTCTTAAACCTCGTTTAAAGAAGGACATGTCATAGCGCTCGGGAAACACAGCAGCAGGTAGTTCATTCCAGAGCTTGCACGTACGTGGGAGAAATGATCGCTGGAAACGTACAGTTAAAGACCATAACGTTTCCAGGTGAAATGGATGAAACCCTGTTACGATGTCGAGTGGTACGTTGGTAGAATGGTGATGGTGGTACCAAATCAAACAGTTCCTCGGAGCACTCCCCGTGAAAGATATAAATTAGAGAAGGTTTTCCTTTTTCAAAGGCAACTCCCTGCATTAAGGAAACAATTCTTGTATTGCAAGGGACTTAACAAACATATAGTTAACGGACACAAATTACATCCAAACATAGAGCAACAATTTGTGGATCGCATAAAGTGTTATCCTGCATGAGATTCGAACCCACGCCACTGTTATTTTTAGATCGATATCTTAACCACTACGCCATCTGTGCAGTCAATAAAGTAATAAAATAAGACATCATCTCAGCCTATATTTGTCCCACTGTTAGGCGTAGGCCTCCTTCATAATGAGAGGGCTATTGACCTACTACTACTACTATTCCACGCTGGTCAGACGCGTTGGAATAGGGTTTTGTTTCGAATTTTCCTTCTCTTGCCCTTAGTCGTCTTTTACGACATCCACGGGCAAGATAGGGAGTGGTGAATTGTATTCTTACTCCGTCACCACACGGAAATAAGACATAGTTTTCCTTTAAAGATATTATTATTGACTATAAATTTAGTTGTTAAATTAACAGAACAATAAGTCCCTAAGGCATCACGCTGATCATATTTACAATGTAATTTAACTCTAAATTAATAAGTTATCGTCAAAGTAGTTATACATTGAATATTTCTAGAAATACGAACCAACTTTACTTTGAAATGAAAGACTGAAATTTAATTCAATTATTTGTTTTAATTATTATTGACAGAGACTTAGAGGTACGTTTTACTGAATTTGCTCAAAAGGGAGATGTTTAATTAATATTTAACTGACTTGCTAATATTATTTTTATCTATGAAATATAGTGAAAATGAACTCAAAAAATCTCTCTCACCTTAATTAAATGCATAAGTAAAATAATTTCACGAACGTAAAAAAGAACTAAACGGTTGTTTGTTTTACACAGTAAGTATTTTTTTTTTTAAATTTTGAAGTTATACTACTTTGGGCGCGTTAGAGAAAAATTATTATAGTCTATCTAATCTAAGAAGTACATTTTTACAGATGTCAGAGTAAGTTGTTTAGGTATTTGAACCAAATAATCACTATCGAAAACATCCGATTTTAGTGAGAAATCGATATTGATTCTCTTTATTTAATAATCGGTTTATTTTTCTTTTCACAAAAACGAAATGGATAAATTAAATGCTAAATTAATACTAAATAAATTTAATTCTTTTAGCATAAAATCTATTCATCATATTTAGTAGGATTGGGTTAAGTAAAAACAAAAACTGGATTCGAAAATATTTATTTATTCAGGTTCACTACTATTACTTGAAGTATCGTCGTCGCGAACAATACAATTTACAATTCAGCCATTGAAGGACAATGTAGAATCACGGTTTTGTTTCAATACGAATATTTTGAGAATTTAGTCTATTCGATTAATTATTTAATTCTAATATTTTTACCGATTTTTTGGATATTCGTGAATTGGAAGTGTTCAAGCACTACTGTTTAGAACGTCATGACGTGATATTGTAACATCGTTAATAACAACTACTGTTTTACATGTTGCTTCTATTTTAAATTGGTTTTACGAGTTTCAACATTAGATTATTGTACACGAAAGTTACCCTCAACGTTAATTATATAAATAACTTAATAGTTCTTTAAAATTTAAGATTTATTGTTTGCGATCATGTGTATACGTTTGGCCAAAGTTATTGTGTATTAAAAAATGCGAAACGTCAAAATGCACTTCTTAGATTAGATGAATTATAGCGTCAATTTTTACGATGCGAGCACATACCATCACGAAAAACCGACACCCTAAAGTTAGCTAATCAACCCGCAGATGTCATAAAAGATGATTAAGGGATATAACAAGCATATAACATCAATACAAGATAAGGAAACCTCTAAATGAAACCCTATACTAACCTATCTGACCAGAATAGTATAATAAGACCAATTTCCCTCCTAATGTGAAGGAGGATCGAGCCCAATAGTGGGACATATATGAGCTTAGATGATGATGATAATATTTTTCTTGTGCTATATATATTCTTATTCTTTGTGTATACTACCTGTATACGATCCCTTGTTGGACATGAATCTCCTCCAAAATAAGAAGAAACTTAACTTACCATTAAGTCTTTAGGTTTTGTTTCGAGACTAGTCAAACTTTAAGTGAGTGAAATTTCAGAACTCCGTTAGTCTAATTCTAAACTTACAAATATATAAGAATGGCTCTTCTTCTCTTCTTGGACCCACTGTATACATCGTACTGTTGGGCACAACCCGCTTCTAAAAGAGAAATAATAACCTAATACACTAGTCTTAGAATAATAACGTCATTCATCATCATTTCAGCTCATATACGTCCTACTTTTGGGCTCGAGCCTCCTCCACAATAGAAGGGAAATTGACCTTACTATACCATGCTAGTCAGTTAGGTTGATATAGGGTTTTATTTGGAGTTTGCCTTCTCTTAAATAGATGTTATATGCGTATTATATCCCTTAGTCGTCTTTTACGACATCCACGGGTAAGATAGGGAGTGGTGAATTGTATTCTTAATCCGCCACCACACGGAGAGAGTAATGACGTAAAGAAGGATAATGTCGTAAACTTAAGCGATTAAAAACTTGAAGCTCAAAAAAAAACATTGTACACTACGTAACGAGCCGGCGCGGCGTACGGAGCTATTTTTGGCTCCAATTTAAATGCTTAAAATTTTGTGCGTGGAGTTATTGCAATTTAGATTCGACAGTCGTTTGTACTCACAAAAATATACACAATAATACCTCTCTGAATCAAATTTATGGTCCGATAAACATTTGAATGACTGAAGGTAAGTGTAGGTCAATTGAGTCACAATACAGCGTCAATAAAAAGATGAGAGTGGGCTCCCTTTGATTTAACGAGTCAAGAATATTTACGCAATAACATGTGAATATTTCTGAAAATAAATATCTAAAAGCTTTTGTTGTGATTTCTGCTAATTATGTGAGTATTAAGCATTTATATTATTTAGTATTTATGATCATGTTTGATACCAAAATTACTGAAAAATAGAGACAAAAACACAGCTAAAACGATAAAATTCGTAAAAATGATTTTAACTTAAATATTTTACATTCATACATACATACATTTAGGGTAGGCAGAGACCACTTCCCTCCACTTGCTGCGATCTTGACATATCACTTTTACCTCTTCCAAATCTCCTCATGCATGTTCTTCGATTTAGAGTATTAATCTGGCAACAGAGAATATAACTTACAATAACAATAAATAGTAAAAAAAAATTAATCAAGTTTACGAACTTTTTTAAGCTAACTTTGATTAGGGGCCAATACGCAGTTGTAAGTTATTATACATTACAATAGGGGAGCCTACAATGCTAAATAGACATTGACTCGAGCAGCGTGGGCACCTTTTAGATTTCACCGATTAGATGTTTAAAAAAAATATGATGTATATATGTCCTGTTTATTGGTGGGAAGACCGTATACAGATTTCCAAAAATGTAAAATATATGGACACAAATATGTTCTCGAGCGCAATAATAGTGTATGCGCCCCACGTGCTTTCGATAACGGAGGAATATTAATCTGCCGGTTTGCGTGGTGAAAGTGTCCGTACGAAAGGGTTGAAAATGGGGGAAAAGAAAATTTATTCGAGTGCATTAGTTATTTTAAAGGGATGTTAAGTAAACCCAAAGCTCCAACTGAAAAGATCGACGATTTTAGCGCAACCAACTTAGCCGATTTTTGAAAATGCAGAAAAAATTCAATGTTGAAATACTCGAGCACGTCAGATTAATATACAGATGGTTCAGCAATGTCTTAGTCGAAATCAGCTAATTAGTAATGGTTTATTATGTTAAAATAATCGATTAATCAATTATCGATTATATATTGAGAATGTCAGATCCCAAGAAAGTAGTAGGGGAACAAATAAGAGAGTGAGAGATATAAAAGAGACGAGAAATGTGGAGTTGTAAATACAAATGTAGGTTCTCAATACTTCAATGCAACACATTTTATCGATGTCTTTAAGTAGCTGTCGTCGTCTTGACTAAATCGTCTGGTTATATAATACCCGTGTTCGTAAGATGATTTTCATTAAAATAAAAAAAAATGCGCTCGAGAAAATCCAAGTGATCTTTTTTTGCAACTTTTTGATTCTCTTATAATCTTTATGGCGTACGCAAATTGTCAGATTATTGAAATTCACACGTTTCTGTATATAATTAGCTCACATTATCTCTGACACATTCCAATTTTTTAAACGATACATTTTTTTGCTATTCTGTTCGCCTGCCCTAAGCACACGACCCTCGATAAAGGACTCAAATATAGTGGAGTACTTAACAGAATCCAGGGGCTCCCGCTAATATTATTCTACCATGCTGGAGTAAATCCCAAAATCCCTACTTGGAGTTGCCTACTATAATGTTTATATTTATATTTTCTGAGAAATTACACTACCAAACGCTTTCCATTTTTATTCTACTTTCTCGCTTCATCTTTTCCCTCATATTCTCTCTCTATTTCAAAATGCATCTTGCTTTTTTATAATAGCGATAAATTGACAGTTACTTTAAAAATGGAAAGTATGTATCATATTTGCTAGCGCATATCTTGTAAACATACGTATTATTACCAGCAAGAACAAAAAAATAACAAAGATAAATGTTGAGCACAAACAAGCTGCAATAATTATAGGAGGCGAACTACAATCAGGTCCAATAAAGACAACAAGTACAGCTGCGCAGGCTCATCATTATACGCATTGCTACAGTACTAGATGTGTATCTTCAGATGAAATTGAAGACTACGAAATGAACAACCTGTAACTATACAAAACTTTATCGCTGTCACTGTTTTTTATGTTACGTGTTATAACTTTTAATTTTGTATGATACTCAAAAAGATATAAACTTACAAGACTTGGTCTACATTATGTCCGTCAACAATGTATCTTTATAGTGTAACAGGCGACATCAGAATTTATGAGCCATTGTATTTTTCCTAATCATAATTTATGACTTTGAAATTGCGATACTTCGAACGGAATGGAATTGAATATGTGGCAAGCTGAGCAAAAATTTACTACCAAAACGAAATGATTGAATCGACTGCACAGAGAGCATTGTGATTAAAATACATTTTTTTTTCCTATTATATATCTTAATATATATAAATTACGTGTCACGTTGTTTGTCCGCGATGGACTCCTGAACTAACAAACCGATTTTAATGAAATTTGCACACCGTGTGCAGTTTGAACCAACTTGAAAGATAGGATAGCTTGCATCTCAATTTATAGTCGCAATATTATTTTATTGCAAATTATTTGTCTATTATTTGACATTCACAACTATCTGTTAACTGCAAACGATTTTAACAGATGGCGATATCTGTTGACTGGATTGAGTAATTAATTAATAGATGGCCCTGCTATGTCAACCTACAAACGTGTCATATACGATTTTAACTTCCTTTTTTACATAGATGCCATTTGAAAAAAAATATGACGATCTCTATGACAGATGTTCTCCTACAGTTCCTATTAAATAGTTTAATAAAATGTAATATAACAAAAACGTTAGCCACAGCAACGCGTGGCCGGGTTTGCTAGTATCATCATCATCATCATCTTGCTCTTATCCCAATTACTTGGGGTCGACGCAATATGTCATCTATTTTGACATATTGCAAAAAGTTTCGGCAATGACTTTTATGACCGGCCGCCTGCCTGACGTCAACCGTCCTTGGGAATGAAATCGTTGACCCAAATGGTACCAGATGGAGTTGGTCCGGGTCAATCTAGGGCTCTTAGTCGTCTTTTACGACACCCACGAGCAAAGCAAGGGTTGGTACTATTCGAAGCCGCTACCACACAGCACACTGCTAGTATATATATTTTTTTTTTTGGTAGGGACGCCAATCGCCGTCGCGAGGCTAACTTCTCCGCGAGTACTGAACTAAATCCACGGTCCGGTCACCCACTGATTAAAATACCTATCGTGGTAATGTCGTAGGTTCAATTCCCATCACACTACGATAATGACAGTTATAACATATGATATATCCTGTCATAGCAACGGTATGCATATAATATCAATGGCAAGGAAGGCAAACTCTATTTAAGACTCTATGCCAACACGACTAACCAGAATGGCATAGTAGGTTTTAAGCATAGTATTACCATCCCACTGTGAAGGAAGCGCAAGCCTACGATTTTTGAATACCCGACGACGTTTCGAACACTTTGCAGCGTTCACGGTCACGGGCGGGTTGTCCGTCTAGTCTAGCAGTAGCACTAATCCGTAAAGTAGTTATTTAAACTAGTAGTTATTTAAACGTTAAACTTTTATTTACAAAGTGTAATGCTCGCGTAAACATCAGAAATCATTACTACACCAAGCTAGCCAGGTTGGTAACCAGGTTGCTACTTATAGGATTTTATTTCGACTTTTCCTTCTCTTGCACATATATTCTTTGCATATTTTAATCCCTTAGTCGTCTTTTGCGACACCCATGGGTAAAAGACGGTATGGTGAATTGTATTCTTACTTCTTCACCATGCTTATATTACTCGCTAATGATCCAGTTTTCTATGCGTGAGAGATTTTTAAAATCGTTTTAGCGGTTTAAGTGTAAAGCTTAACCAATAAACTCATATTCGCATTTATAAAATTAGGATATGCAATGCACCTAGTTATGTTAACTTAAATTGCACAATTGAGTAACAGAACCGTAGTTATTTGATAATACCTACTATTGCATACAATCTACCTTTAAAATTACCCGTAAATATGTTGATTTTGTAATCTCAAATGTCAAATAAAATAGAATCGTGTACAAGCATAATATACCACCAACGTACAATGCATTTCAATCTTATTATAATGTCGAGAAAACTTAGAATCTTTTAACAGATTTTTTTTATGAAATTGCAATGAGTATTATTGCTTTGTATATTTTGAACAATCAGCTTATTTAACAAGTGTATGTAAATATCGGATCATGTTCGCCTTCAAGTAGCTTATTACACACATATAACCCTGAGCAAATATTTAACCATTATATTAGTAGTTTAGTACTACTAGATATACCCAAAGTTATGCTTGTCAACAGCCAAGTACGTAGCAAACTTAATGATTTTTACAATGCACTAAGGAATAAAAGACACTGAAACGTAGTCTCTGAATATCTGTCTCCTAAAAAGGCTCAAAGCCGTGCTATGGAGTAGAGCTATACTCGGTATTTCTCTATGTGAAAGCATGCACGATCCATAGAAGAATTTGTGCGACCGACGTGCGTGCGACCGAAAAATTAGCACGTTGAAACGGCATTGGACAGGTCACATCGCTCCAAATACTTCCATCGGCGTGTTTACAGGCTGATCCACAAATAGAAGAAATAAATGCTTGTATTACTTCACAAACTTATAATTGCTGAACAAACCAAAGCCAACCACAAATTCATTCTCTGAGTGTCGTGAAAGTTTACTCAGAAGTCCACTTATGCTATGTCAATAGGTAGATCAGTGATCGTGTTCTTTATTATGTCTTAGAGGAAAAAGACGAACTATGCCAACTTCATACAAATTAGGATAAGGATAATTGGAAGATATGCACCGCGGTGCCCGGCATTTTATTTTCATTTTCCAAATTATTTTAAGACATCGTTTTCATGTTTATATCCAATATATCATATTTGATCCTTCTGGCTTTCGACTAATTATTTAGAGTTCGACGGAATATGCATATGGCTATAATCATGTCAGTTTTCAGACTCAGAAAAGTACTTTAGTACCAAACCCTGATGTTGAACTTGCGGTGTCATAATCAGCAACGTTAAGAAAAATATATATATACTAGCTGACCCAACAAACGTTGTTCAGTTCAAACATAATAAAAGGAATTCTCCTTGATATCGACAGCAGCGCCACCTACCGGCTGCAATTGTGAATCTAAACTATTCTCGAATACCCTTGAACATACACAAAAAATTTCATCCACATCGGTCCAGCAGTTTAGGAGGAGTTTAGTGACATACACACGTACGCAAGAAATTTATATATAAAGACTAGCTGACCCAACAGACGTTGTTCTGTTCAAATCTGTAAAAAAATAGAAAATTGAATTCTCCTTGAAATCGATCGCAGCGCCACCTACCGGTTCCAATTATTAATCTAAACCGAATGGTTTGGATGTTCCGAATGGTAATTCCGATGCCTGTGAGAATTCATATACATCAGAATGGCCTCAAAAATCATCAAAATCGGCCTAGCCGTTTAGAAGGAGTTCAATTACAAACACACGAAAAGAAGATTTATATATATATATATATATATATATATATATGGCTGATACCCATATGGCTGATATGGTTGATACCCAGCACGTCGCCGTGCTCTATTAAAATTCAAATATATATTATTATAATATACTTATTTTTCTTATATCTAATTAAAATTTATTATTATAATCATCATCATCAACACAGTTCACATATACGTCCCACTGTTGGGCTCAGGACTCCTCCACAATGGGAGGAATTTTGTCCTACCATGCCATGCAGGTCAGAGATGTTGGTATAGTGTTTCATTTCGAGTTTTCTTCTCTTGCACAGATGTTATGTGCATATTATATCCCTTAGTCGTCTTTTACGACATCCACGGGCAAGATAAAGAGTGGTGGATTATTATAATAAATATTTATTATTATAATATATTTATTTTTCTTATAGCAAAGAATTACTACGAGGTTGCTGTGTGATAGCGGCTACGAATACTATCAACAATTATATTCTCTTGGGTGTTATAAAAGACGATTAAGAGATTTAAATCTATCTGAGCCAAATATGTCTTCTAAATACCACCTGGGCAACAATTACATTCCTAAGAAGGGTTGACGTCAGGCAAACAGTCGGCAATATTATTGTCATTAGCTCTTGCAATATGTGTTGACGGAACCAGATTACATGTTCATCATCACGATGATCTCAGCTCATATACGTCCCACCGCTGGACTCGAGCCTACTCCACAATATTGACAATAATTGACTTTACTATACTTTTCTGGTAAGACAGGTTGATATAGGGTTTTGTTTCGAGCTGTTCTTTTCTTACAGAGTACCTACATATTGTATCACCCCAAATACTTAGGATAAGAGCAGGATGACGATAATAAAAGAACTACTGCTAGGATACTCCAGCGCAATTTTAATTTTTCTATAAAAAGCCTTGACAGTAAAAAATTCCTTTATTTTATTAATATACAGTAAACAGTTGATCGACTAATGAATAAGCAAATTAATCCTCAATAACAAAAACTGTTTGAATAGCAAATAATGAAATCAATAAAACAGTATACTCTTCAATTACGGCTCTTAACAAGTTACGAATATTTTGGTATTAAGTACAAACTTGTTGAAATAATATTAATTTATGTACAACAAAAGCTTACAATATAGATGAAGTTACAGTTCGCCATTTGTTTATATAACGCCACTGTCTACATTTTCTAAAATTCTTTATATAAATATTATATTATTTATAAAAATGTGACCACAGATAAAGCAAAGCACTAAAGTTCAAAGCTGACGGCTGTGAATATTTAATGACACCCTACGCTGTCCTAAGGGAATAAATACACGTAACTAAAAGGACAATATCGCTGTAAGTGTAAATGTTGGTCCGGTCAGAGAGAGCAATCACCCTTGCATAATTTATTTCATACGTGTAGTAGAATATATATACTCCAGTCACAGATAAATTACTTGTAGTAATATTCCAAATTACTCGTAGTAAAATAATCCGTGTGGTGACGGATTAAGAATACAATTCACCACTCCCTATCCTGCCCGTGGATGTCGTAAAGACGACTAAGGGATATAATATGCATATAGGGATAAGAGAAGGAAACTCGAAACAAAACCTTATACCAACCTGTCTCACCGGCATGGTATAGTAAGATCATGTTCCCTCTTATTGTGGAGGAGGCTTGAGCCCAGCAGTGGGACGTATATGAGCCGAAACGATCATGAATGATTCTATATGTATTATTAGGCCACTACCGACTGATTAAAGTCCATTAAATACCTAACAAAAGTCTTGCTTTTTTTTATTTTATCTCAACTGAAGTCTTTCTCAATTTATTTTAAAGTGGCTTAAAGTCACTGTAAAAATTTTTAGTTAACCACATATATTTTGGATACTAAAAGATTTTATGGATGCGAATTCGTTCTCTTTACATACATTATGTAAAATGTATGAAATCAAATTTATATAACTCCCTAAAACACTAAAATGTTGAAGTTAATAATTAAAACCGCCGCACGAAAATTCACGTCAAAATGCCGATTAAAATTCAATTTGTCAGTAAAATCAATGGAATGTAAACATTTGATAAATTATATAATTACAAACTAGTCTAGCCACATTCAATAGCCATAATTTATACTAGTTATGCATAATATTATCTCAAAAGTAGCTGACACCGTAAACATTATACCGTTGATATTAATAAAAAACTATTTTGTTATAATTGTAGAACTAAGATTCATATCATCATCTTGCTCTTATCCCAATTACTTGGGGTCGACGCAATATGTCTTCTGTTTTGACATATTGCAAAAAGTTTCGGCAATGACTTTTATGACCCGCCGCCTGCCTGAGGTCAACCCTCCTTGGGAATGTAATCGTTGACCCAAATGGTACCAGATGGAGTTGGTCCGGGTCAATCTAGGGCTCTTAGTCGTCTTTTACGACACCCACGAGCAGAGCAAGGGTTGGTAGTATTCGAAGCCGCTACCACACAGCACAATTGTAGAACTAAGATTATTATTGAAAATTTACTCTCAATGGTAAAACCACATTAAACGTAATTCGTTACTGCTGATCAGAGATGATAAAGGGAAAACTTACACTTTCAAGGATACTTTAGGTTAAAGCAGATCATCATCATAATCACAGCTCATTTAGGTCTCATTGTTGACCTCCTTCACATGGTACAGGGTATTGTTACGAGCTTACTTTCTCTTGCATAAATGTTGTATGCATATTTTAGACATGTGTCCGCTATAGCAAAACGTAACCGAAAACAGTTACATGCCTCTGACGTATCGTATCGGTATTGATATAACTAATAATGGCTATCAGTTATCTAGCTACAAACAACTGACAACGACGCGACCTTGTCAACTAACAATAGCACAACAATTATTGTTTAGGTGCCGTGATTCTTGTTTCGCTACGTTGATAACTGAACGATCACCAATAAGCCTAATAACCAAAATAATTATGCTATCTCTCTCTTTCTATGTGATTCCTGGCGTGCAAAGCAGAGAGGGGGGCGAGTATTGGTTGGCGAGCTTATAACGAGCAACATTTCACGAATATTGATAAAAGCGAAAGACGCTCTTATTTATATTATCGTAAGACTTATCTCTGGCAAATTAACCTGTAATGGTAAAGTGGTTTTGTTTCTCGTTGCTATCGTAGGTATACTACGCAATGTTCACTATAGTGTGACCTATGAAAGGTTATAACGGTTAAACCGTGCATTATTTTACGCGTATTATATCGATATTTGGCAACGATTATCCATATCGATATTAACACCAAATAAACGATTAGTGGCTGTTGCCATAAATGGCTAGTAACGCATGGGCGTTCTAATATATTTTAATCCCTTAGTCTTTCTTTATGCTACCCACGGCCAAGAAAGGGAGTGGTGCATTATTTTCTTACTCCATTACCTCATCGAATAGATCATTAACCACGTCTGCAAATTTTCAAGAATTAAGTGCCAACGTTGTTTTTTCTCGAAGATACAAACAGATAAAGTGATAAAAAAATTAAAACAAATTTTTTGGTAATGGTATCATTAGGGTAAATCATGCAGTAGTTCATTGTTTTACTATATTTTCAATATTTTTTTAACTCCGCCACAATGTAGATATATAGATTATAAAAGTTCATTCTCTCATAGTATATCAATACCCTAAGCACGAATTTCTAATATGGTCTAAAGAAAATTAAATCATAATGTTGAGTAATAATTAAAGAATAGTTTGGAATAAAGTCACCTTATTTAAAATATTTTTGTTATTTTAGGTTCTTATTATAAGGTTTATATTTAGGCGTTTGTTATTTTAAGAATACAATAATTCACCATCGCTTATCTTACCGTGGATGTCATAAAAGACGGTTAAGGGATTAAATGTATATAATATCGATGCAAGAGGAGAAACCTCGCAATAAAACCGTATAGCAACCCGTCCGAGTGTCGTGGTATACTAGGTCAACTTCTCTGTTAAGATGAAAGAGGCTCGAGCCGCTGGGCTCGTCCTACTGCTGAGTGGGACGTATATAAGCTGAAATGATGATTAACGCTTTCTATATTAGTTGTATATTTACATAACATATATGAGTACCACTAGAATAAGAAGCTTTTACTATACCTTCAAAATTTTATCGTTATTCTTGTACAAATGTACTGTAACTAAGAGAAGCTAACATTTCAAAAGTTGAACTACTTTAATGAAGATACTTGCTCCTCAATAATTCAGCACTTTCCAGTTAAACATTACCAATTGTAGTTACGTATGTAGTTCGTCTAGCTCTAGGAGTACTCGTTATTGCTACAAGATGAACTTTGACTAACGTTATTCTACTTAAGAGTGAAAACTGAAGAATAAAACTATTTTTAGTATATTTCAAATGTAACGTCTTTTGAAAGTAACTATGCGAATATTAAATCTGAGAGAACAGATATTTTAAATTCGCTTGGTTGTAATCATCAATGTACTTACTACCATAACATTATTAATTAAAAAATAAAACATTTATATTTTCATAAAATTATTAATTTTAAGTAAATAGGTAGTTAGAAATAAGAATTTTGTGTTATTTATAACTAGCTTTTGCCCGCGGCTTCGCCTGCGTAAAAGTTAGCTTGCATATTTCTTTTTATTGTGTTATGGTGGTGACGGAGTAAGAATACAATTCACCACTCCCTATCTTACCCCTGAATGTCGTATAAGACGACTATGGGATATATACACATAACATCTATGCAAGAGAAGGAAAACTCGAAAAATGAAACCCTATACCAACATATCTGACCAGTATGGTATAGTAAGTCAAATTCCCTCCCATTATGGAGGAGGCCCGAGCCCAAGAGTGGGAAGTATGTGGGCTGCGATGATGATTATATTTCTTAATTTAAGAAATACTCTATGTGTCAATTTTCATCCAAATCTGGTCAACAGTTTACGCGTGATCGAGTAACAAAGGTCCAAATAACTTCACAAATTTTTATATTTGAATATTACTTCCACCCTTGTAGTTCAAATTCACGTGGAAAAACGATGATAAATATGGCCATCCTTAGTCGCTGATAATACATTATCCATGATAGGTTTCCATTGGTGAAAAAATAATAATATTGATCAAACTGCCGTAGTTTCACCCACGTAGACCCCATTCCCATGCGAATGTCGAGATAAAAATTGCCTATGTTACTCGCTGATATTATAAGTTATAAATTTTTTTCACCTATGTAAGGTGAAAAAATTTTGTACTAACAAATCCCATCCAAATATCCGAGATAAAAATTGCCTATGTTACTCGCTGATAAAGTAGCTTCCTATTGTTGAAAGAATTTTAAAAATTGGTGAACATCCACCGGTTTCACTCGCAGAGTTCTCGTTCCCAAGCAAACATCAGGATGAAAATAGCCTTTATTTGCTATTTGCTGATAATATGGATTTTCATTCGTAAATTAATTTTCATATCCATTAAAGGTCCGCGATTTCACCCGCATTGTGCCCGGGTCCGTAGGAATATTGGGATAAAAAAATAGCCTAAATATGTTCATCATCATTTCATCATCATTTTGGCTCATATACGTCCCACTGCTGGGCTCGAGCCTCCTCCATAGTAGGAGGGAAATTAACCTTACTATACCATGTTGGTCAGGCAGGTTGGTATTTTTTTTTTTATGGGAAGCGCACGCGCGGTCCAGTTCGTCCGGGGCGATGAAAGGACGGCGCGCGGGCCCATAACCCACCCGTACCCACGTCACCTCGTTGTTGGGCCGACCACCGGAACAGATGTGACTTGTCATCAGTGGTCGGCCCGACGGAATACCCTTTCGGGTAACCTCACCTCTCGACGTCCTGGGACGTTGGTCACCGTCACGCGGTCAGCCTCTCTGCGGGTGACGGACAATTCCCCGGTCCGATCACCCGCGGCCTCGGCTAGGGCGGCATTAGGCGCAGATACTTGCGCCTGCGCCGCCCGAGTCGCCGGCGGCGGAACGTGTCGTCGAATAGGAGCTCTACTCGCACACGATCCGCCGCCTCCTTCCGTGAGATCAGGCAGGTTGGTATAGGGTTTTGTTTCGAGTTTACCATCTCTTGCATAGATGTCATATGCGTAATATATCCCTGAGTCGTCTCTTACGACACCCACGGGTAAGAGAGGGGGTGGTGAATTGTATTCTTACTCCGTCACCACACGGAATAAAACCTAAATATGTTACTCGCTTAAAATTAGCTTTCCGTTAGTAAAATAATTTTAAAATCGATTAAATTCTCACAGTTGCTCCAGCCACACCGGGATAAAATATAGCCTTGGATAAAATATAGCCTAATTTATTCCTTATGTAAGGCTTGGTAGACTTGGTAGTAAAGTATTATCAGTATCGGTCCAGCCGTTTTGAAGATTACCCGTATTGAATAGACAGACAAAAAAAATTGAGCCGTTTTAGGGTTTCGTACCCAAAGGGTAAAAACGGCACCCTATTACTAAAACTTCGCTGTCTGTCCGTCCGTCTGTCTGTTACCAAGCTGAATCTGAAGGACCGCGATAGCTAGACAGTTGAATTTTTTACAAATTGTGCATTTCTGTTGCCGCTATAACAATAAATATTAAAAACAAAATAAAATAAATATTTAAGGGGGCTCCTATACAACAAACACATTTTTCCTCTTTTTTTATAGATAATGGTACGGAACCCTCCGTGCGTGACCCCGACTCGCACTTGACCGGTTTTTTAGACATAGGTATCGTGAAAATAATTATGTGAGCATAAATAAAACCTATTATTTTGACAACAAAGAGACGCTTCAAATTTATTTATTTCTAGAGATAGAAAATTGGATTAATATCTTGATTTTAACTTACTGTCTGGTAGCGGCTAGGAATATTATAACACACTTTCATTGTTTGTGGGTGTCGCAAAATACTACTAAGACAAAGATTTACATTGACCTAGACCAATTGGTGATGCCATCTAGCCAGCTATGTCGTCTGGCAGGCAGTCATAGAATGTTGCTAAAAGAACCTTTGCAATATATCTACGATGGCAGAGGACCGCCTACATATTGCGTTGATCCAAAGTAATCTTGAAAAGCGAGCATTAAGAAAAAATAATGGGGTAACCCAAGAAAGCCGACCGTGTACTAAAATGATCGTTCCTAGGCTCAGTGATATCGGTTATACGCTTTTCACCTCCTTAGGGGTAAAATTGCAAAAATTCTTTTTTAGTTAGCACTTACCCCAAGAAAGACAACTTTGTACAAAATTTCACGTTTCTAGTAGGGATGTGACTTGGAGGGAAAATAATCGATTTTTAAATAATCGATTTTTGTTCTTCAAAATAAATTGATTATAAAATAATCGATTAATTAAAATAAATAATCGACCAACAGCATTAGGATGACTTTTTTTTTAGGATATGTGAGCTTCATCTTCTAACATGGTATGAAATACTGCACACAGTATTGTTATGACTTTCTTTTTTTAGGATATCTGGCTGTGAAATAATCGATTAATTTTATTATAAAAATAATCGATTTTCTATTATTTTGATAATCGATTGTAAAAATCGATTATTACAAAAAATCGATTAATAATCGATTATTATAAAAATCGATTATTTTTTCACATCCCTAGTTTCTAGGCCTAATGATTTCGGATATACATTTTTCACCCCCTTAGAGATTGAATTTCAAAAACTAATTTCTTAGAGCTCATTTACAACAAAAAAAAAGAGAGAATCGCACAATACACAGAAATACATAGTTTCACGTTCCTAGCCCCAATAGTTTCGGCTATACGATTTTCACCCCCTTAAGGGATGATTTTCCAAAAATCCTTCGCTAGAGCTCGTGTACCCCAACAAATACAACGGTGTAAAAAAAAAAATTACGTTTCTAGACCCAGTGGTTTCGGCTTTATGCTTTTTTGTCTTTTAGGGGTTAAATTTCATCCCCATATAAATGAAATTTCCAAAACTAGAATAAATATTTATTTATATATTATCAAGTGCCTTAATACAAAGATTCATGGTTCTATCATCGAAAATGATAAATTTGCATACTAAATGTCATCACCTGTTTCAACCCCTTATACCCATTTTTTCACGATTTCTTTGCTAGAGCTCGTGTACCCTAAGAAATTCTATGGTGTAAAAAAAAATATGTTATGGCCCAGTGGTTTCGGATTTATGCTTTTTTGTCTTTTAGGGGTTGAATTTCATCCCCATATAAATGAAATTTCCAAAACGCTTGAACAAATATTTATGTATATATTATTAAGTGCCTTAATACAAAGATTCATGATTCTATCATCGAAAATGACGAATTTCCATACAAAATGTCATCCCCTATTTCAACCCCTTATACCCATTTTTTCGCGATAAAAATGTCCTTTCTCAAGCTTTAGTCCATCTCTGTACCAAATTTCATCAAAATCGGTTCAGTGGTTTAGACGTGAAAGCGTAACAGACAGACAGACAGACAGACAGAGTTACTTTCGTATTTATAATATTAGTAAGGATTATTACTATATGTTTGTATGTACTAAGAAAATAAATAAACATTAAAATCATCATCTTGCAATTATCCTAAGTACTTGGGCTCGACTCGATATATATATATGTTACCGAAAATGTATGTAATCCGTCATTGTATACAATTCCTAGGAAATGTGTGTAATTCCTATAATCGCACGGAAATGTTTAAAATAGATTATGATAGACACATTTGCTAGGCAATCTATACATTTCCTAAATAGCAATCGGAAATGTAAAACATTTGAGATATCAATGGGTACGCGGGGATAGCGGGGCGAGGGAAGGGTATTGCTTCGTCTGATCAGGCGATTAACGTAGAAAAGTCGATCACTATCGCTCGCCAACGCGATAACGGATGATAACAGATAAGATTAACTGATAACAAAAAAAAACAAAAGAAAATTATATAAATTTATTTATTTGCAATATACACACGCAAACTGCGTTACTTACTTACACTATCTTGCATTTCGTTCAGTCAATTGAATCTTAAGCTCATTCTAAATAATAACAATTTCTATGAGGACAAACTAGGATGATGACTTTTACGACATCCACGCGAAATAATAGGACCACGTAAGTGGCAATAGAAGGCACGCTTCGCGAGGCTCCGTCGACTTATTCCCTGGAGTCTTCTAGCGTCTATAAGTCGATTTTTATTTATTACAGAAAGCATTATTTTTATACATTTCCTAACATGATATTGTAATTATATACAATTCCTAGGAATTGTACACATTTCCTAGGACATTTATGTATTAAATAGTTTTTGGAACAATATTTTATGCATTTTAACGCGATAAAATCTGTAAAATCATTTTGTACATATGTAGGATCCACGGTACATTTTTTATTTGATTACTAACAAGCAAATTTTTCATGAGGAGCTTTATTTTGTGCCGATCGCCCTAGCGATAGTCGGCAGCGTCAGGAATTGGGACGCGGTTGCAGCCTTCTGCGAGGCAGTGATCTCGCAGAAGGAGGCGGCGGATCGCCTGCGCGAGGAGCGCAGCCTCGATGAGGCGATCCGCCGCCGGCGACTGGGGCGGCGTAGACGCGAATACCTGCGCCTCATGCCGCCCTAGCCGAGGCCGCGGATGACGTGACCGGGGAATTAGTCCGTCACCCGCCGAGAAGCCGACCGCGTGAGGAAAGACCGACGTCCTCCCCTCGATGGGAGGGTACTCCAATTTTATCTAAATTATTTAAAAAAACATTTGTCCTACAAAATGTATGGTTAGATCAAAGAGTCCCCTGCTTCCAACATGTATCTATAACGAGGTCACCAAAAAATATACTAACAAGCTGATTTTTCTTTTCTTACTTATTTAATATTTACATAAATCTCCTCCTTTAAATGAGGTTTAAGAAGAGCATTTTCTTCACCCCTGGTATTGCAAAGGTCCATGTGCGGCAGTATCACTTACAATTAGGTGTGCTGCTCGCTCGTTTGCCACCGTTGGCAATAAAAAAAAATATCATTTAATAGCAAATTGCCGCGTTTATCTACGTGGGTGAAAAACAGTGAAAGTTTTACGGGGATAAAATCTAACCTATGTCGCTTGCTAATAATGTAACTATCCATTTATAAAAAGTATTTTAAAATCGGTTTTCTGATTTAAACGTGAAAGCGTAACAAACAAACAAATATACGTTCGCATTTATAACATTAGTTACAGCAACCCTGTAAATTCATCATCATCGCAGCCCATATACGTCCCACTGCTATGCTTGGGTCTCATGCATTGTGGCAGGGAATTTTCCCTACTAGTACTATACTACGCTGGTTAAATGTATTGGCATAAAGTTTCATTTCGAATTTTGCTTCTATTGTATCGACATTATCATATTATTATATTACTTAGTTATCTTTTACAACACTCACGGAAAAGTGGTACAAGAGAGGGGGTGGTGAATTGTTAAGAATACAATTCGCCACCGTCGTCACCACACAGAAAACAGTTAAAGTTAAATGTAATACATATTATAATAAAAATATGATGTGTTTATCAAATACATTTAAACATGAATTGTAATATGATTCACTATATTTAACATTTCTTTTTTATTTTCTTAAATGTGCATTGTTATTTGAAACAAGGAGGGGAAACTGAGTACTATTCCATGCTTTCCAACGGACAGAGTTTTGTTAAGATTTATATCTTAAGATAATAATATATGATAATAATCTACGTAAATCTTTTCTTCATTCATCTACCATGGATAGGCCATACCGCGCTTAATCATTGAACTCCATAAGCTCTCGTAAGTGGGCTCCGCTTGGGGTGGGCCATCAGTATCCTTCCTTGACTGGTAGTGGCTCACCAGATACTTACATGCTTTAGTTAGACACCTGAATAAAGTTATTATTAAGAAACAAAGAAATCCGTCTTCCAAAATCACCGAGAAACCAATAGAAGTTCGTATAAGTTAGGTAGTGGTTTATAGGAGGCACCAACTCCAAAACTTGGAAATTTTTAGTTCCTTTTTTTTTATTGCAAGCAGTGGCAAACGAGCTAACAGTACACCTGATGGTAAGTGTTACTGCCGCTCATGGACCTTTACAGGGTCGCTGCCTACCGCGAAGAAAGTGAATGGAGTGAGAATGCGTGCAAAGAGGCTCGGTGATATCAAGGGCAACACCAAAACCCTCCACACACAAACACCCTCAGAAAGTTGGGCTTCCGGCTTCCTCGGTGATTCTTCAAAGCGGTTT
The DNA here is from genome assembly GCA_032191425.1 of Lymantria dispar. Lineage (NCBI taxonomy): Eukaryota > Metazoa > Arthropoda > Insecta > Lepidoptera > Erebidae > Lymantria > Lymantria dispar. Next base: position 18,721,852 of record CM063459.1, read on the forward strand.
TCTTTTATCTTCAAAAATATTTATTTTTACTTTTTAGTGATAGATCTCATCGTCAGTTCTCGACCTAACGAACATAGGACCACCTGAAAAGTATACCCTATCGAAGAAAAATGAATTTTTGAAATCGGTCGAAGCATCTTCAAATAACCGATGAAAATTCATAAAAAAAATTAATACAATATGCCGAGGAATTGGAAACCTCCTTTTGCCTTCCTTCCTTCCCTTCTTTTTTTATCTACCGACAAAAAAAAAGAAAGGCGGCGAATAGTATTTTTAACGCATCACTATGAGGTAATATCTATCAAACAACAAAATGTGTACTTCTAAAGGTTTGTACCAGAAACATACTCTCTTTGACTATACAAAAGCGTAGTTCTATTATATGAACAGATTCACGGAGTATATAAATAAAATCGAGGGTACATAAGCCGATTCGAATGAAAAGATTCATAAGAACATCGCTCGCCGCCGAGATTGTAATAAGATGTTCATTAGTAGTTACATTTCCAATGTCTCCTAATCGGCTTTTCTAACCACCGCCCCCTCTTCTTCACCACCCTCCTGAACAGTAGTCGTACTAATATCTGTTAGAGGCATCTTAAATAAGTTCTTCTAAGAAGTGACAGTAAACAACTTTCCTCAACCTTTGGTTATATTTATTAAAGTAATAACACTGTCGCGTTTCATAGAAAATGGCTGATGCTTATAATAAAATATCGTATTGTCAATGTTATATATTTCTTATGATTATATAAAAATCATTTTAGATGAGCAGTGCGGTATTTTATTGCTTATTCTTAGAAATATATCAAAAAGGTAATAAATTTACAACACCTTTACCTTGATAAACCTAATAATCTCAAACACGTGCCTCGGATAACCCACAAGTGTTTCTTACTGTAATATGTACTTAATTATATTGGCGTTCAATCATCATCAGCTCAGATACGTTCCACTGTTGGGCTCGAACCTCCTCCACAAAAAAAAATTTACCTTACTAAACCATGCTGGACAGACAGATTGGTATAAGGTTTTATTTTGAGTTTTCCTTCTCTTGCATAGATGATATATGCGTATTATCCCTTAGCAGTTTTTTACGACATCCACGGGCAAGAGGGAGAGGGATATCTTGTGCATATAACAACTGTACAAGAGAAGGAAAACTTGAAATAAAACCCTATACTAACCCACCTGGCTAGCGTGGTATTCAATTTCTGTTCCAATATGGAGGAGGCTCGAGCCTAGTAGTGGGACAAAAATTTTTTAATCTGTATTTTAGGCATAGGTGTCGTGCAAATAACCGTGTGAGCATGAAAAAAGCCTATTATCTTGACATTACAAACAGACACTCCAATTTTATTTATTGGTATAGTATAGATTATACTGGATTGAATTGGTTTTTTTATACACATTATGAATAGAAACAATTTTTTTGGGGAACGGCAAAGTGTCATGTATATTATATTCAATATCTTAGTATTTTAGTGTTAAATTAAATAATTTTATATAATGCGATTCGGAATAAATCGTGAAAGGTGAATGTTAAAAAACAGTGTTTTACATACATTTTCGTTTTCCACCAAAATTCTCACACGATACCATTAGTAGTGTAGCCAAGGAACGCGATGATTTCTTTTACTGATGGGTAATGACTTTAAATAAAGTGATTATTTATAAATAAAGATTTGCCATAAAGATCATAGTAGATATGCCATAAAATTCCTTTAAAAATGCTACAAACTTTAATATTTACGAAGGAATTCGCTATGTAATTCAAAAAAATTGCATGCCAATTCTTAAAAATTAGTAATACTAAAGCTCAAAGCTTTCGTGAAATGACGGAGTAAGTATATAATTCACCAACCCCTCTCTTGTCCGTGCCATTATAAAAAAAAAACGACTAGGGGATATAACATGCGTATAATATATATGCACGAGAAGGAAAACTCTAAATAAAACCCTAGAACAACACATCTGACCAGCGTGGTATAGTCGATCAATTTCCCTCCCATAGTGGAGCAAGTCCGAGCCCAACAGTGGAACGTGTATAGGCTGAGATGATGATGAATCAAAAAAAATATCGCTAACTTTAAGAGATATTGTGACATTCATGAAATGAATACTCGTAATAAGGACAGATTAGTTGTACACACTACTCGTCTCCAAAAAGTTAACAAATCATTCATGGGGCAATGTATACGCTTTTACAATAGATTACCTAAAGATATCCGAGACCTGCCTATGAAAAAGTTTAAAAAAGCCATCAAGAATAGACTTTGTAAAAAAGCTTATTATAAAATCTCGGATTATGTAGATGATAATACAGATTGGTTGTGAGCAGCTCCTCATTCAGCAATTTCCTTGTTATTTTAAATATACTGTTTGTAAATGTACTTTTAACTTTTATTGTAAAGTGTAGCGTGTTTTGCCTAACGAATTTTTGTATTTTCAGCGTTTGTAACATATTGTGGTGTTGGTCATGCTCACATAAGGATCTACTTGCGGTAGCTGCGTGGAGCGGGTCTCTCCCTTCCCTCCATAGTGGTTGAGGGGAGTGATGGCTGCTCTAGTAGTTAACTCGTGATCGGGTGCCGCTTGTGGGATCTGGTCCAGCCATAATCGTTTAAATTATATTAAGTGTCTTGCGGTTCAAAGGGCATCACACTGGAGCTTGTTCTTACAAAACATGTACACAATTGTATAACTAGTAAGAAGAAAATAAAATAAAAAAAAATTAATAATAATGACAAGCCCGCTGAGTTTCTTGCCGGATCTTCTCAGTAGCGGTCGCGTTCCGATCCGGTGGTAGTATATTTTTTTTGGAAATTGTAAACCTGACAATATGTAAGTGCCCTCTCAGGGTTTATGCATAATAAAATAATTTGAATTTGAATTTGAATTTGAATGCTCGAATATGATGAAAATGTTATATAACTGTACAGTTTCTTAAAATTGGTTTTCTAATTTCAAAACAACTCGCCGTACTAAGGAATACATCCTCTTATTGTGGGGGACTTTACAAACACAGAATTAACATCCAGACATAGAACAAACATTTTTTAAACAACATCCTGCTCTAAGGAAATAATCCTTGTGTTGCGGGGGACTTTACAAACTTATAATTAACGGACACAAATTACATCCAGACTCAAAACAACACTTTGTAAATCACACGAAGTGTTGTCCAACGGAATTCGAACCCGCGACACTGGCACTGGAGGTCGGTTTCTTAACTATTGTTCCATCTATGCAGTTTATGAATCGCATACAAAACTGTTCCTTATTTTTTGGCAGGCTATGGTTTGGACACACCTACTTTAAAATAGTACCTACTTTAAAATAGTACCTACTTTAAAATTCGTGGTTGCCACAGTGGATACAGAACTGTCCTGCGTGAAGTTTGAACCCACGACATTCAGTATAAGAAGTCCATACTTAGATCTTTACACCCATATATGTATATATATATATAAATTTGTTGTTAAAATGTGTATATATATGTATATATATATATATATATATACATACACACATTTTAACAACAAATTTCACAATAACATAATCGAAATTTACTTAGATCTATTCAAAACTCCAATAGCTTGTCTTCAGATAAATAAAACAAGGCTGTAATGTAATGACAAGTATTCCTTTGATGATATTTACATTAAAATTTATTCACTCTCTCCCTATTCTCTGAAGCGTTCCTTTAACTTTAATACCTTTTACATTAAAATGAAATTGTAAACAAACATTTTAAAGTTATCTCCGTAAGTATAAAAACTACAATATTATTTGAAAGTTATGAGAAAGTCCTGCTTGTAGTAACGATAATTAAAAATGTTGTAAAAAAAAAGAGATTTGTTATTTTTGAGAGCTTCCTTCAAATGCGCGGATCAGCTAGTAAATGATAGGATGTATTAAATTCAACAATTTTCCGCGTGGTGACGGAGTAAGTAGATAATTCGCCATACTCTGTCTCGCTATGTATACATTAGATTACTGGGCAAGTTGGTATGATTTAAGCAACCTAATAAAAGATGGTATTGAAGGGGTGCATCAGGCTAAAAGAGAATATGACAGGAATAAACTTCAAGGGATTTGTTCATCCTTCATACGAAAACGCTATCCGTTACATTATAAGTTATACACAGACGGCTCTAAGGATATAACAGCAAATACCCACCATCGATATATAGGCGCCGCGTTTTTCGATCCCCAAACAGAAAGCTCTATGAAAATTAAAATCTGTGGTGACATATCTATTATGCACATAGAATTAATAGCAATCTTGGAAGCACTATCCTATATTAAGACCGTTGCTGAATACAATAAGTTCGTGATCTTAACTGACTCAAGGAGTGCCCTACAACATGTGGCTCGGTGCACCTCTTATTTAAGAGGCACACCGATCGCCTACAATATAATTCGAATGTTATTTGAGCTGAAAATACATTCAAAGGAAGTAATCCTTCAGTGGATTCCTTCCCATATAGGCTTGTTGGGGAACGAAAATGTAGACAGGCTAGCAAAAGAAGCTTCTTGCGATGGTGTTGGTACAAGCATTCCACCTTTCTTCACTGACTACATCCATGTAGTTAAAGAATATTGTTACCAATTATGGAAAATACACTTCGATAGGAGGTCAGTGGAGAAGAGCATTTGGTATATGACCTTACAAAATGAGCCTTGGAAGTCACCGTGGTTTGAAAAAGCCAAAATAAATAAAAATAATGTAACCACTGCGCTTAGACTTCGATCCGGACACATTCCACTCAATAAATTTGCCTACTTGATGAAAAAAGTACCATCCCCGCTGTGTTCGGAATGTGGAATAGTTGAGGACGTAATCCATATTGTAGTGGAGTGTATTCGGAACGAAGATTTCAGAAATGAAATCGTTAACAACGGTGTAAACATTGCAAATGGCGGTTGTAATGGTATCCTGTCATATCCCTTGTCTGATACAGCCAAACTTTTATATAGGTTAGTTCAAATTGGTATGAGATGGCGCCCACAGTATTGAGATCGAGTCTTAATGTAGGTGAGATACGGTCTGGATGCTGTATCCAACGTCTGTTTTAATTTTAAGGTTTATTATGTAGAAGATCTAATGGAGCGTCATAGTCAAATTAAACTTGACCAAGCTCCTTCAAATAAAGAAATAAAAAAAAAAAAAAAAATTCGCCATACTCTCTCTAGCTTATGATTTTCTTTAAAAAAATACTAAAGAATATAATATGCATCTAAAAGAAAAAATAACATGAAATAAAGCCATAATTTCCTGACGGAGTAAGAATACAATTCATCACTCCCTATCTTGCCGTGGATGTCGTAAAAGACGACTAAGGGATATAAAGGGATATAATACGCATATAACATCCATGCAAGAGAAGGAAATCTCGAAACAAAACTCTATGCCGACCTGTCTGACCGGCATGGTATGGTAAGGTCAATTTCTCTCCTATTGTGAAGGAAACTCGAGCCCAATAGTGCACGTATATGAGCTGAAATAATGAATGATGAAAGCCGCAACTATACCAAGACGTTTAACCAACGTAGTATAATAGGTTAATTGCCTTTCCAATCTAGAAAAAGCTCAATCCGTGTAGTGGGGACTTATATAAGCTTAGATTATGAACATGATAACCGAATGCAACAGTCCTTACTAAGAAATAAACGTGAAATAAAGTCTTATTTTAATACTCACTATAATGTAATACTAAATGGTAAACTGCTGTCTATGTGGTGATGGAATAGAAATTCAATATGTCACTACCTATTCTCAACCTCGGCTTTTGATTAAGATACTAGTATATCTCATAATTGCGAAAGAAGGTATATTTGAAATGAAATCCCATATCACCACATCAGGTCAGTGATTCTCTCTAAAAAAGAATTGTGCAGGCTTAAACCAAACTATGTGAAGACTGACCATACCAGAAAAACCATAATTGCTGAAATTTTAATTGATGTTATCTAGCATATTAGTACTAGTAACACTTATAATTTCGAGAAATAGATCATGCTTTCCAAAAGTTTATATCTCGAGGCATCTTTGATTATTCGAAATCACGATTTCTGTAATTATATGTATAATTACGGAATGTAATAATTTTGGCGTGTCTCATTTACAATTACAATTTCGTTTCTATGATTATGTTCTCCGAATGTATTCTCCGTATTTTGACAGAGTAAGAATACAATTCAACACCCACTCTCTTGTCTGTGGGTGTCGTAAAAGACGACTAAAGGATATAATATGCATATAACATTTATGCAAGAGAAGGGAAACTCAAAACAAAGCCCTACGCCAACACGTCTGACCAGTATGGTAGTAACCAGAAGGTCAAATTCCCTTTCATAGTGGAGGAGGCCTGAGCCCAACGAGATTTATATGGGCTGAGATGGATGAATAAATCATTCTATTTTTTTTTTTAATATTGCAAAGTAATTTATATCCGGACACGAGATAAGTCCGTTGCCCGCAAAGAGGTTGACCGCATGAGGGTAACGTTGCAATATTGGTTGCTGACGGGGCGACGCCAAAAATTCTGTGCCTATGGTCGCCTCAATGGCGATCCCGGCGATCTGTGTCGTCGACACAGTGGATTATGGGGCCGTGCTCTTCCCTTTCATCCCCTCGAACAGTACGGACAGCGTGTACCCGAATAAAAAGATGATATTTACATAGCATAAATTATAACTATTTGGCTAGTTAGTAAGGAAGTCTTATTATAAATAACCCATATATAGTTTAAGATTCTGAGGTACAAGATAATAATCAGCATGAGTAAAACTTATTTAGGCGCGAAATCACAAGTAACTCGAATCTTTTTGGGAGGCAAGTAATGTTTTCAAACGAAAGTGTTTCAAAACTATGTTTACGGATTTTATCGCGTTTGTAATTGATTTTTGATTGCCTGACGTTTATAATAATACTGTATAGAAGAATAGTGTCGGTACTTAAGCGATCAAAAACGTGAAGCCAAAAATACTACATGCGTGCAAACGATTACACAGTATCCTGCTTTAACTCTTCAGTAGTCACAGCAAAGTTCAATATGATTTGATGATTTCAAATATTAAATGAATTAGAAAACAGCCAAAAGGACATTTCATATTCATATTATCATCATCATCATCTCAGTCCATATAAGTCCCAATAGACTCGAGCCTCCTCCACAATCGTAGGCAAACTGACGTTAGTACGTCAGTAATAGACGTCAGTATGTCAATCTCCGAGCTGATCATAGGGTTTTATGTCGAGTTTCCCTTCTCTTGCATAGATGTTATCTGCATATCTCTTAGTCATCTTTTACGACACCAGCGGGCAAGATGTTGGTGATTTTTACTCCGTCGCTACACGAAGATCTTGGGCATATAGATTGTATTAATTAAGATATAATTATTTTTGTTATTTATTTCTTAGTATTTGAAATCAACGCTGAATGTGGTTGTACTATTCAATCATCATCTCAGCCCATATACATCCCACTTTTGGGCTCGGGCCTCCTCCATAATGGAAGGGTGATTGACCTACTATACCACGCTGGTCAGACGTGCTGGTATAGGGTTTTATTTCGAGTTTTCCATCTCTCGCATAGATGATATATGCCTTTTATATCCCTTAGTCGTCTCGAACGATCACCCACGGGTAAGAAAGGGGGTGGTGAATTGTATTCTTACTCCGTCACCACACGGAAGTTTGTACTATTGTCAGATACATATTGTAATGCAGCAAAGATAAGTTCTAATTAATAATGTTTTTGTTTTACTGTGTTATAAATAGCGCTCTTATCGTATACCCGTTAATTTATCCCAATGAATTAATCTGAGATCGTTAACCCTACGTAGTAGGAACGATTGTTATTTCAATTACTTCGAGAGTTGGCTATCACAACAATCGTTTTATTTTATTGCCTCTCTGAGTTACAAAAACGGCGGTAATATAAAATTTAGATCTTTCGTCAAATTTATTTTTTGGTTCCAACTGATAAAACGGATTCTTGTATGTTGCCAAACATCCGCTAGGCCTCGATTTCTAGAAGAAGCGCCGAGCCTGGCGACTCTAGGCACCGAAGAGATTGTCAGGCGAATCGAGGGGTTAGGGTTAAGGGTGGCCCTGGACAAGACGGAGGCCCTCTTGTTCCCGCCCATCAGCGGCATGGGCCCTCCCATCAGCGTCTCGATTAACGTCCATTCGGTTGAGATCAGCATCCGGGCCCATATGAAGTATTTGGGCCTGGTGCTCGACGGGCATTGGTGGTTTCGGGAGCATTTCCGCAGGCTCATTCCGCGGCTCGTCGGCGTGGCGTCCGCCCTTTCCTGGTGTAGGCCACCTACATACATACTCATACACACACATATATACACAAATATATAAATATATATTATATCTATTACACATACACATCACTAAGATTAAGTTTATTTACAATATACAATTTTATATAAAAACAATAACACAATCGTCGATGTCTTGTACGGCTGCATTTCGCTCCCGTCGCTAGTGATGCAACAGGTGGGTGCATACCGCCGCCGGCGCAGCGATGGAGTGAAGTTAGTCCGCTTATCTCAGTGACGCGAAGTTCATGTCGTTCTATTGGTATCCGCCACGATTACGTTGTAAAGTGTACATTAGATAATATATAAAGCTGTGGACAGTGGTTTTGGTGTTTGATTACCCGTTCTACGGAAAACACATCACCCTCAACCATACTGGCTCATGCCGAATGTGAGCGGACCGAGCGCTGCATGTCGATGGCTGTACGCGGGGGTCATCCGATCGATGGCCCTGTACGGCGCACCGGTGTGGGCGAGGTCCTTGACCGCCCGACTCAGGCCTACTCTGTGGCGACCACAGAGGGCCATGGCGATCAGGGCCATTCGCGGGTACCGCACGGTGGCGACAGAGGCGGCGTGTCTGTTGACCGGGACTCTCCCGTAGGACCGGAAATGCTCGCATGGGGTGCTTTCCTTCCGACTGGTGCAGGTCTTGACGGGGCATGAATGCTTCAGCAAGTACCTATACACGGTCGCTAGGAGAGAGAGCACACCGTCCTGCCACCACTGCGATTGCGACGAAGACACGGCGCAGCATACGCAGAGCAGCATCGTGAACTCGTCGCAATCATCGGTGCCGACCTGACGCTGCCGACCATCGCTAGGGCGATGCTCGACCACGTCAGGAACTGGGACGCGGTCGCAGCCTTCTGCGAGGCAGTGACCTTGCGGAAGGAGGCGGCGGGTCGCGCGCGCTAGGAGCGTAGCCTCGACGAAGCGACCCGCCGCCGGCGACTTCGGCGGCGCAGGTGCGACTACCTGCGCGTCATACCGCCCTAGCTGAGGCCGCGGGTGACGTGACCGGGGAGTTAGTCCGTCACCCGCCGAGGGGGGGGACGTCGGTCGATGAGAGGGTACCCCAAATAGGGGGTATTCCGTCGGGCCGACCACTGATGACAAGTAACCCTGCTTCGGTGGTCGGCCCAACGACAAAGAGGACGTGGTGTTCGGGTGGGTTGCGGCTGTGCGTGCTTACGCCCCTCTATCGCCCCGCACGGAGTAGTGCGAGAAGTGCGCCGACCGCAGCCCACCCCAAAAAAAGGGCCTTGATTTCTGGGCTGGCCACGTCAAGGATCCGGTACCAGCGGTCGGCCCAATCACGATGGGTAGAGAATATCGACGTCTGAGTAGTAGCAATTTGTTACTGCGCTTCGTTCGGTGAGCAAGAGAGCCGGCAGCCCAACTTTCTGAAGGTATTTATGTGTTGAGGGTTTTGGTGGTGCCCTTGGTATCACCGAGCCTCAATGCACGCATTCACACTCCCTTCACTTTCTTGGTGGTAGGCAGAGACCCTGTAAAGGCCCATGAGCGGCAGCAATACTTACCATCAGGTGTACTATTTGCTCATTTGCCACCGTTTGCAATAGCAAAAATTAAAAAAATATGGTGGATTTTGGAGCCGCCCGCTGACCTTTCTTCACCCCGAACGGAACGGAAGGCATACGCCAGGCCATAGCTTGCCAAATAAACACAAGCCTTGATTCCAATTATTCAAAGTGGGATTTTTATAGGCTAACCTCACTGATATATCGTCTTAGTCTCGTGTGGTAATCACATGAATTAGTAAAGAAATAGCCAGGCATCTTTTATCTTGCTCGAGGATGCCCGAGTGGACCCATGCTTGCCCAACTAAGGGATATAACACGCATATAACATCTATGCAAAAGAAGAAAAACTCAAAATAAAAACCTATACCCCGTCTGACCAACATGGTAAAGTAAGGTCGATTTCCTTCCTATTGTAGAGGAGGCTTGAGCCCAACAGCGGGACGTATATAAGCTAAAATAATGATGATGATATATAAATTTATTTCTCGAATATTATTCAAGTTTATCTAAATAAGTATCTTTTAAGAAAATAACACAAGAAATGCGCGGCGCTGAGCTCGATCGCCCTGTTCAATTTTAATTTAATACACTTTTTTTTCGGGAGGGTTATGTTCGGCGCACTCCTCGCTCGGCTCCGTCTGGGACGACAGAGGGACGTAAGCACCTCCGTAACCCAGCCATATAACACGTCGCCTTCCTCGTTGGGCCGACCACCGGTGCAGAGTTCCTTGACTTCAGTGATCGACCCGATGGAATACCCCGAGGGAGTACCCTCTCCCATCGACGTCCCCTACTGTGACGCCGATCGCCGTCGCGAGGCTTCTCCGTAGGTGCCGTACTAAATCCCCGGTCCGGTCACCTGCGATTTATTTAATACACTACTATGTATATTATACAAAGTTATACTTATATATAAAGTTATACATTGTATAACTTTTTAATATTTTCAAATTTTTAAGAAAATTATAATATATAATTAGTCCTAAAATGGTTCTATAAGAGGTTTACACTGTCTGCATAGCATTCTGATACATCAGGTCAATGGTAGTCAGTAGATATGAAATTTTAAATTATGAGTATTTTCATACATGTACAGCCAAAATATCCAGTGAACACTATCAGAGTGCAATCGGCTTACTAAAGTCAACAAGACTTTATCATCATCACAACTCATGTAAGTCCTAGTGCGAGGCCCGAGCCTTCTTCATAATAGAAGGAAAATTGACCAACTATACCACGCAGCTCCGTCAGGTTAGTATAGTGTTTTATTTTACGACTAGCAACCCGCCCTCGCTTCGCTTCGGTTATAGGTTATAGTCGTTTTACCCGCGTAGTTCCCGTTCCCGTGGAAATACCGGGATAAAATATAGCCTAGTTTACGCCCTGATATTATAGCTTTCCATTGGCGAAAGAATTTTTGAAATCGGTCCAGCCGTTTTGAAGATTACCCGGAACAAACATACAGACAAAAATTTTTTAATTGCTATTTTAGGCATAGGTGTCGTGCAAATAACCGTGTGAGCACGAAAAAAGCCTATTATTTTGACATTACAAACAGATACTCCAATTTTATTTATTGGTATAGATATTTACTGACAGAAATTGACTTAAAACTAAAAACAAAGTAAATTCAATAAATAAATTTTCTTTATACTGGCATCAATGTACTCATATTAAATGTTGATCGCCAGAAATAAAAAGAAGAGATTCGACAGCTAAGTATGTTTCTTCAATGCTTGAATAATAAAACAACGATTCGTTATTACCAACAAGAAACTGTTACTTTTATTATTAAAATTCAAATGCACACTATTTTATGGTAATTGCTTAAAACTGAATGTGGCACATAAAGATATTCTTTAATTTTCTATCCATATATAACTATACTAGCAGTGCCCGCGACTTCGTCCGCGTGGAATAGTGACTTTGGGGGGTATAGTGACTTTCAGGATTTATTTATTTATTTATTTTAAAACTTATGTGGCCAAACGTTGAGAACATTCAGCACTTGATTCCCGTAGTCGATTCGACGAAGTTGGAGTTGTTTGTGAAGCCAAATGTTGTGTTCGTTCAACGCTTATTTCTCTAGCGCGTTTTCGTTCAGCGATTTCTGGTTGAGTAGCCAACCTCTGCCTATTTTCATCCTCTGTCTCATTGCTGCGCATAAGTCGCAGTCGTTTTGCAGTGGCAGACTGTCGAAAAAGTCGAGGTTTCTTTCTAGGCATTTCGTAGAGGCTACCGCCCCCTCACCCCTCATGACCGCCCGCCACATCATATATGCGCGCGCAATACTTAATTCTTATTTGGCTACAACACTAATACTTACACTTTTATTATCGCGATATCTTGTGAATGAAATGTCCGAATTTAATCATTCAAAAAGTTCTAGAAAGGTATTGAATTCGTCTTGTTATTTTGATAAGGATTAATACCGGTACAAAATAAAGAGCTTTTAAAACGATGGCATTTTAATTATTCAAAAAAAAAACACTTATTATGAGCTAACTACAATAGTTAGACATATGGTGTTGCGAAATTTTTTGTAGACAATTATATGTTCTGCAAAGTTGTACATCGGGGGGCACGGCAGTGCCCCCGCCAAGTCGAGCGCGAAGCAAACACTGCCGTACCATCCTTTACTGGAAGCATTTCGCCGCATTTTCAGGCCCCTATTTGAGAACCTCTAGATAAGACCAGAACGCAGAAATTTTCGTCATCCAGTAAGCTATAAAATCACACTTAAAATAAAAAATTTCAAGTCTGTAGGCCATTTAGTTCCGAAGTTAAGCGAAAGCAAAGTTAAGCAAAATAGAACTAGTACTTCCCATAAACTCAGAGAGCTGAAATTTGGTATAGAGTTAGGGTTTAATGGCCACATAAAGGGCAAACTATAAAAACTAGGATAATCGAAGATCTGGAGTACCTGATGACCCTTATTTGAAAACACAAGAGCCCAACCAAACTATTAAAGATCGACATATCGCCTTTACAAAAAATATTCAAGTTTGTTTGCCTCTTCATTTGATGTCAAAAATCGAAGGTCTGAAGTATCTGATAAAGAACCCTCAGCTGTATTAGAGATGGGATACTACGCCAGAAACCTCCGCGTGGTGTACCCTGGGCACGAGCGACAATTTCTTGGACTGCTCTCTGGAATTGTCGCTCGTGGCAAATATCTGGCCAGAGGGGGGGCCCAGTTTGTGGGATGCCCCAAATTCGCTCCATGCCCTCTAATTGTAGAGGGTATTGGACGCGAAAATTCGACGGGCCCAGTCACTCATTCGTTTGAAGACTGGGCAGGCATTTGCCAACCGCGACAAATCGTAGACCTGATTCTTGCTTCGGGACATTTGTCTTGAGGCCTAGATTCAGGAGCGAGGGTCTTGGCTTAACCGCCTGGACCGCGAGGAAGAAAACCTCTATAAAACAATCACCCAGAATCCTAAGTTCTGGCGCGCGGCGAGAGGATGCATGGCTGATGGGTTGTTCAGTCATTAGCGCGCCCCCAGCCAGGGTACCTGCGGACCCCCTGTGTTGGGATACAAATGTACGCTTGCCCGGGTATCGGGATCTCTGCCCGGGTGGACCTTTTATTTCTCCCATACTCGTGGGAACCATATGGATTTCTCGTATAATAAAGATGAAGACAGGAGGGGTGAGATGCCCAAAACCACCGCTAACGGGGAGCCTAGTTCCCACGCTATAGCCTTGCCAGGCTACTGCAAAACTGGCACAGACGGGAGAGATGCTTCGTCGGACCGCAGTTCCGCACTGGAGGCATCCGAATTAGCCGAGGGCCCGGCGATACAGGAGGCCCGAAAGAAGAAGCGGGGGGGAAAACCCACCCCTGCAACGGAGCGCGCCAGACGGCGCACAGCGAAACAGCGACGGGCGGAACTGAATGCACTGCGTGCTGCCGGCGTTTCGCCCAGTGATGGCAGCGTTTCTGACGCAGGCAGCACCGCGACGGAGCAGTCGATGGACGAGGGCGGCAATGCCGCAGGGCCGTCCATCATAAATGAGAGCCCGGCCGCTCAGGCCGCCGGGGGGCCTGCCGCATCATCTCTGACGGCAGTTAAGACAGCGAGTGAGGAGGCCCTCCACCCACAGGTGCGGAAGCGCCCTCTGAACAAGAGTGGCAGCGCCGCATCTGATTCGGAGGGGAGTGGAGACATTATGCCTCCTCCCAAGGTGGCGACCTCACGCAGGGGACGCAGAGGGCGTGGGGCCACGGTGGCGGCGAGGACCGGGACTCCGTCTCCAGTAAGCCAGGTGCGGGAGGCCGAGGCTCGTAAGCAGGCAAATGAGGCGGCGGCTGCAAGGATGTTGAGGGTGTTGGATGATATCCCTCCCACCAGTGCGGCGGCTGCTGAGCCCGCTACGCATAGTGACCCCCCAATGTCAGGAGTGGCAGCCCTGCAGGCTGAAAATGCCCGCCTCAGTGGCGAGGTATCAGGCCTGCAGCAGCATAATAAGAAGCTGGAGATGGAGCTGGTGGCGGTGAAGAGGGAGAACCGCAGGTTGGCCAAAGAAATGGCTGACCTGCGTCTCCAGTTCGCGCGGCTGTCGCCGACCGCGCCGATTCCAATAACTGGGCCACCGCCGACGACTGTGCCTCGGACGCCGCTGACGAGGGCTGACGCTGCCGCTGCCCCTGCTGCGCTGACTCGCGCCACGGGGCGTGCCCCTGCCCCCGCTCTGCGGATATGCCACTTCCCGTAGTGGACGGCGTGTCGGATGAGGCTATGCGCGCCATTTTCACCAGAGTTGGTCGGATGGTTGAGGCGCGCATCGAGGCCGTGGAGGCGAGACTCCCTCCTGAGGCACCTCTCCGGCCGCCGCTCGCCGCGGACAGGGCGAGGGCCGCGCGGCCGACGGTAGCGTCGAGTCCCACCCCGCTGCCATGCCAGGGAGGCCGCGTGGCCAGCTTTGCGGCGGCCGTGGCTGGGCCTAAGGGTCCCGCCGCCACTAAAAAGCTCGCCTTTTTAGTGGCGCCGGCTCCCGCTGTACCACAGCCGGTGCCCACAACGATACCGCAAGCACCGGCTAACGCGCCCGCGACCGCGCCTGCTACGCTCAGCGCTGCTGCCATGCTGGAACAGGGTTGGCAGGTGGCTGAGCGGAGCAGGAAGGCTCGCGGCCAGAAAAGGAGGGCGGCAGCCAAAAACGCCGCGGAAGCTGCTGCTCCCCAGGCGGGAGCCGGAAAAAAGAAGAGAGGCAAGAGGTCGCGCAAGGGGCTCCGGCCGCCAAAATCAGCCGCAGTTGTCATTACTGTGCTGCCTGAGGCGGCTGAGAGGGGCCTAAGCTATGAGGCCGTCTTGAGTCGCGCCCGGCGGGAGCTAGACGTCTCTGACATCGGAGGCGTCGAAGCTAGGACCCGCAAGGCCCAGACACGGGCTCGGATCCTGGAGTTCCCTGGGGCCGAGGGCGCCAAGGCGGCGGACAGTTTGGCCACGAAGTTGAGGGGTCTGTTCGAGGAGGAGGGTGGCGTCCGAATCGCCAGGCCCGTAAAGTGCGCCGAAATGCGCATTACGGGTCTGGACAATTCCGTGACGGTGGAGGACGTCCGGGAAGCTGTCGTGGCTAGAACCGGATGTGCCTCGGACACCGTTCGAATTGGCGCCATCCGCCCTGGTCCGGGCGGTGTCGGTGCCGCCTGGCTGCGGTGCCCGGTGGAGTCGACCAAGATATTGGCCGACTCAGGCAGGCTCCTCGTGGGCTGGAGCTCGGCGCGGGTGACCGTGCTGGAATCCCGGCCTGCGAGGTGCTACAAGTGCATGGCGGTCGGACACACTCGGCCGACATGCAAGAACTGTTTTGACTGCAGCGGCCTTTGCTTCCGCTGCGGTCAACCTGGGCACAAGGCGGCATCGTGTGCCGCCACCCCCCACTGCTCCGCGTGTGCGGCGGGCAATAAGCCTACCAAACACCGCATGGGGGGCAAGGAATGCAGACCCCCGGCTTCGGCCCCAAAGGGGCGGAGTGGCCCAACGACCCCAGCTGCTCCCGCCCCTAGCGCGACCCGATCGCCCGCCAGCGCGGAGGAGGTGATGGATACGGCCCACTAATGGCGACCGAATCCTACCACCTCCTGCAGGCCAACCTCAACCACTCCGCCGAGGCACAGGACGATTTCCTGCAAGCCATAGCGGAGTGGCTGATTGGTGCAGCCGTAGCCGCGGAGCCGTACGTTGTGCCTGACCGGCCCAATTGGCTGGGCAGCAGTGACGGCTCTGTGGCAATCGTCGCCTCCACGTCGTGGCATTCCCCACCCTTGTTGCTCAAGGACAGGGGCGATGGGTATGTCGCGGCGGAATGGGGAGAGGTTACGCTATTTGGTGTTTACTTCTCCCCTAACAGGAGCACGACGGATTTCGGGGCCTTCCTCCCCATCTTGGGGGCCTCGATACGGCGACTGGCACCGCACCAGGTCTTCGTTCTGGGGGACTACAACGCCAAGTCCATGGCGTGGGGGTCCCCCAGGACGAATGAGCGCGGGCGGGCGGTCGAAGAGTGGGCGGCGGCACTGGGCCTCTGTTTGCTGAACAGGGGCTCGGTGCAAACGTGCGTGCGGCAGCAGGGCGGGTCGATAGTGGACTTGTCGTTCGCTAGCCCTAATGTTGCAGCACGTGTGTGAGGAGCTGGTGCGTCCAGGAGGAGGTCGAGACCCTATCCGACCACAGATACATCCGGATAGAGGTCTCCCGGACCCTCCTGCAGCCCAGCAGGGGTCACACGGCGGACGGAGCTCCCGCATTTCCGCGGTGGGCTGTGGGTCGACTGGATCGGGACCTGTTAGCGGAGGCAGCCATCGTTCAGTCGTGGCTGTCCTCACCGCCCCAGGCGGACGGGGCGGATGCCGAGGCTGGCCGCATCTGCTGTGCGTTAACGCAGATCTGCGATGCGGCCATGACCCGCGTGCGGCGTCTGCCCCCGAAGAGTGCGGTCCCCTGGTGGTCCCGAGAATTGGCGGATCTTCGGGCCGCGTGCATACGTGCCCCGAGGTCCTACACCCGCAGCCGAGCGCGTCACCGTGACGCTGAGCGGGAGGGCCAGCTGTACGAGGCTTACCGCAGTGCGCGATCTGCCTTCAGGCTGGCCGTCCGTACCGCCAAGGACGTCAGTCGGCGGGAGATGCTGGACAGTCTCGAGCGTGACCCCTGGGGTCGCCCCTACCTCGCGGCGCTGAACAAGCTCCGCGGGCGGGGCCCCCCCCTCGCCGAGACTCTCCAGCCCAGCCTCCTCACCAGAGTTGTCGAGGACCTCTTTCCACGGCGGGTGGAGCACACGCCCCCGGTCATGGCTTCGCCGGACAGCGACCGGGAGGCCGACGACGAAAGTGCTCCGCCCATCACGGAGCCGGAAATGGGGGTGGCGGTGGCGCGTATGCGAGCCAAATCCACCGCCCCCGGGCCCGACGGTATTCCGAACCGTGTGCTGGCCCTGGTCCTCGAACACCTGGGACCACGCCTCAGGGGACTGTTCGACGCTTGTTTGGCGTCCGGGCAGTTCCCCGGGTGCTGGAAAGAGGGGAGGCTGGTTCTCCTGCCGAAGCCGGGACGGTCTCCCGAGTCGGCTTCGGCCTACAGGCCCATTGTGCTGCTCGATGATGCGGGCAAGCTGCTGGAGAGGGTGTTGGCTGCCCGCATCGAGCGGCACCTCGTCAGGGTCGGGCCCGATCTGTCGGACGCCCAGTTTGGTTTTCGGAGAGGGCGTTCGACGATCGCGGCCCTGCTGCGCCTGAAGGCCGTGGTGACGGAGGCCGTCACCGGCGGAGGAGTCCTGTTGGCGGTGTCCCTGGACATCGCCAACGCCTTCAACAGTCTGCCATTCAGCTGCATCAGGGAGGGGCTGAGGTATCACGGGGTGCCCGTGTACCTCAGGCAGCTGGTGGCGGACTACTTGGAGGGGCGCAGCGTCCTCTACGTTAACCGAGTAGGGGACGTTGTGCGAACGCCCATGACGTGCGGTGTCCCACAGGGGTCGGTTCTGGGTCCGACGCTGTGGAACATCGGCTACGACTGGGCGTTGAGAGGAAGCCTCCCACCCGGGCTGGGCGTAATTTGCTACGCCGACGATACACTCGTCACAGCCCGGGGTGGGACGCTAGAGGAGGCGGCACGCCTGGCAACTCTCGGCACCGAGGAGATTGTCAGGCGGATCGAAGCGTTGGGGTTGAGGGTGGCCCTGGAAAAGACGGAGGCCCTTTTGTTCCATGGCCTCCGTACCGCCGGGCCACCCGCCGGCGCTTCGATCACCGTGAAGTCGGTTACCATCAGCATCCAGGCCCACATGAAGTACTTGGGTCTGGTGCTCGACGGGCATTTTTGGTTCCGGGAGCATCTCCATCGACTTGTTCCCCGGCTTGTCGGCGCGGCGTCCGCCCTTTCGCGGCTGATGCCGAACGTTGGCGGACCCAGCGCTACGTGCCGACAGCTGTACGTGGGGGTGATCCGGTCGATGGCCCTGTACGGCGCACCGGTGTGGGCGGGGTCCCTGACCGTCCGGCTGAGGGCCCTCTTGAGGCGACCACAGAGGGTCATGGCGATTAGGGCCATACGTGGTTACCGCACGGTGGCGACGGAGGCAGCGTGCCTCCTGGCCGGAACCCCCCCGTGGGACCTGGAGGCGGAGATGCTCGCCGACATTTATCGGCGGGTATCGGAGACGCGCGCCCGCGGCGGTATGGTCTCCATCAAAGAGGTCACCGCCTGGCGGGTCGACGCCCGCCGGGAAGTAATTGCCCGTTGGGCAGTCCGGCTGGAGAGTCCTCGGTACGGTGTCAGGACCGTCGAGGCCTTCCGGCCGGTGCTGATGGAGTGGTTGGAGCGGACGCACGGGGTGCTTTCCTTCCGACTGGTGCAGGTGCTTACGGGGCACGGTTGCTTCGCGAAGTACCTGCACAAGATTGTCAGGAGGGAGAGCACACCGTCCTGCCACCACTGCAATTGCGACGAGGACACGGCGCAGCACACGCTCGAGGTGTGTGCTGCGTGGGAGGGGGAGCGCCGTGAACTCGTCGCGATTATCGGTGCCGACCTGACGCTGCCGACCATCGCCAGGGAGATGCTCGACAGCGTCAGGAACTGGGACGCGGTCGCCGCCTTCTGTGAGGCCGTAATCTCACGGAAGGAGGCGGCGGATCGTGTGCGAGTAGAGCTCCTATTCGGCGACACGTTCCGTCGCCGGCGACTCGGGCGGCGTAGGCGCGAGTATCTGCGCCTAATGCCGCCCTAGCCGAGGCCGCGGGTGATCGGACCGGGGAATTGTCCGTCACCCGCAGATAGGCTGACCGCGCGACGGCGACCGACGTCCCAGGACGTCGAGAGGTGACGTTACCCGAAAGGGTATTCCGTTGGGCCGACCACTGACGACAAGTCACATCTGCTCCGGTGGTCGGCCCAACAACGAGGTGACGTGGGTACGGGTGGGTTACTGGGTACTATTTGGTACACAAAAGAAAAAAAAATGTGTCAAATAAGAAAATCTAATAAAATAAATCAATATGCCCACGTTTCTACAAAAAGAAATGAAATCCCACCAAAAACATTCTGTAAAAAACTAGCCAAGTCTCGATGGAGCAGGGAACTGCTTGTTTATCTCTAAAAAGAAATAAAATCTAGACAAAGTCGTACCAAGTGTAAGGTTCCTTACTGCGATTTCTTTATTATTATAGTTAATATTGTGTGACTTGGCCGTTGAACATTCTTTATACGTTAGTGGGTAGAAGTCAATTTTGTTTACACGTAATGTTATATCTGTTATAACTACCTATGTTTGTTAAGCGAGATATTAGCCCAGTATGGGTGGTATTGGTAATTGGACGCTAGTGTCTCATTTTAGGCTGTTGTTGATTGTACAACACATGCATACAGCATTGACATGTGCAAATTATTCGCCATGTCGGTTCTGGCGATAGATTGGTGTAATGGTGTCATGAACGACCTCATTTTGTACCCTTGTGTACCCTTCAACGGCCAAGTCACACAACATTAACTATAATAATAAAGAAATCGCAGTAAGGAACCTTAGATTTGGTACGACTTTGTCTAGATTTCATTACTTTTTAGAGATAAACAAGCATCTCCCAGCTCCATCGAGACTTGGCTAGTTTTTACAGAATGTTTTTGGTGGGATTGTTTTGTTCTGTAGTCAATAGTTTTCGCAGCACACGCGATGTAAAGATTTTTTCGGGTCTTTTTTTTTCTTTTTTTTTATGGGTGGGCTATGGTAAGCGCACGCGCGGTCCAGTGCGTCCGGGGCGATGAAAGGACGGCGCGCGGGCCCATAACCCACCCGTACCCACGTCACCTCGTTGTTGGGCCGACCACCGGAGCAGATGTGACTTGTCGTCAGTGGTCGGCCTAACGGAATACCCTTTCGGGTAACCTCACCTCTCGACGTCCTGGGACGTCGGTCGCCGTCGCGCGGTCAGCCTCTCTGCGGGTGACGGACAATTCCCTGGTCCGATCACCCGCGGCCTCGTCTAGGGCGGCATTAGACGCAGATACTCGCGCCTGAGCCGCCCGAGTCGCCGGCGGCGGAACGTGTCGCCGAATAGGAGCTCTACTCGCACACGATCCGCCGCCTCCTTCCGTGAGATTACGGCCTCACAGAAGGCGGCGACCGCGTCCCAGTTCCTGACGCTGACGAGCATCTCCCTGGCGATGGTCGGCAGCGCCAGGTCGGCACCGATAATTGCGACGAGTTCACGGCGATCCCACTCCTCGAGCGTGTGCTGCGCCGTGTCCTCGTCGCAACTGCAGTGGTGGCAGGACGGTGTGTTCTCCCTCCTGACAATCTTGTGCAGGTACTTCCTGAAGCAACCGTGCCCCGTCAGCACCTGCACCAGTCGGAAGGAAAGCACCCCGTGCGTCCGCTCCAACCACTCCATCAGCACCGGTCGAAGGGCCTCGACGGTCCTGACACCGTACCGAGGACTCTCCAGCCGGACTGCCCAACGGGCAATGACTTCTCGGCGGGCGTCGACCCGCCAAGCGGTGATCTCTTTGATGGAGACCATGCCGCCGCGGGCGCGCGTCTCCGACACCCGCCGATAAATGTCGGCGAGCATCTGCGCCTCCAGGTCCCACGGGGGAGTTCCAGCCAGAAGGCACGCTGCCTCCGTCACCACAGTGCGGTAACCCCGTATGGCCCTGATCGCCATGACCCTCTGTGGTCACCACAGGAGGGCCCTAAGACCGACGGTCAGGAACCCCGCCCACACTGGTGCGCCGTACAGGGCCATCGACCGGATCACCCCCACGTACAGCTGTCAGCACGTAGCGCTGGGTCCGCCCACATTCGGCATCAGCTGTGAAAGGGCGGACGCCGCGCCGACAAGCCGGGGAACAAGTCGATGGAGATGCTCCCGGAACCAGAAATGCCCGTCGAGCACCAGGCCCAAGTACTTCATGTGGGCCTGGATGCTAATGGTGACCAACTTCACGGTGATCGAAGCGCCGGCGGGAGGCCCGGCGGTACGGAGGCCATGGAACAAAAGGGCCTCCACCTTTTTCAGGGCTACCCGCAACCCCAGCGTTTCGATTTGCCTGACAATCTCCTCGGTACCGAGAGTTACCAGGCGTGCCGCCTCCTCTAGCGTCCCACCCCGGGCTGTGATGAGTGTATCGTCGGCGTAGCAAATTACGCCCAGCCCGGGTGGGAGGCTTCCTCTCAACGCCCAGTCGTAGCCGACGTTCCACAGGGTCCACAGGTTTTTTTACACCTTGTGTTAGATTATTGGACTTTTAGTGCGGATTCCTATTTTTTTGAAAATATAATATAGCCTATAGCTTGCCTCGATAAATGGACTACCCAACACTAAAAGAATTTTACAATTATTCCAGTGGTTCCTGATATTAGCGCGCTCAAACAAACAAACTCTTCAGCTTTATAATATTAGTATAGATATATTTTCATGGCATAACAACTGGCTGTAGGGTGTAGTATAAGTTATGTGACCGCACACTGCCCTTCAGTTGCCCCAGACGATTTGGGATGGGAGCACGTCAGAAAAATGTTTGCATATCTTGCTTTATTAATTGTTCCAGTTTATATCCAGTCAAAAACTGAGAATGAACAAATCTAAAGCCCAATACATGTTTGTTTTGTAATTCCAGCATACTGTATAGTACACACTCTGTGCATCACCGTACGACAAAAACGTACGGAGGATGGATGAAATGGCGGGCAGAATTTTTTAATGAAAGAGCTCGTTTGTCCACTCTTACGAGCAAACAGCACGCCCTTTTTTTAGGGGTGGGCCATGGTCAGCGCTCCCGCCGCCCGACTCTATCCGGGACGACAGAGGGGCGGCGCGCGACCCCATGACCCACACGTGGCACGGCGCCTTTGTCTTGGGGCTGACCACCGATGCAGCTGGTGAATACCGCGGTCGCGGGGTACTCTCTCCTCTCAACGTTGCCCCTCGGGGACGTTGCTCGCCGTCACGCGGTCAGCCTCTCTGCGGGTGACGGACCAACTCCTCAATCACCCGCATTCTCTACTAGTAGGGCGGTATCAGATGCAAAATAAAATCCTATACCAATATAAATAAAACCCTCTACTAACATGTCTGACCACTTTTTTTTTATATTACAAACGTTGGCAAACTAACAAACAGTATACCTGATGGTAGATGATACTGTCGCTCATGTCGCACTTTTGCTAAGTCAGCTGCCTATTGTGAAGAAAGTGAAGGGAGTCTGAATCCGTGCAATGAGGTTCGCTGATACTAAAAGTATCACCAAAACCCTGACAATACCGTCTCTCTTGCTCACCAAACGAAATGCAGTAACGAATTGCTACTACTCAGACGTAAATTTTTTACGAGAGTAGTATCCCCGACGGACCGGCAGTCGGATGTAGACAGATGACTACCGACTGAGTGGTCCTGCCACATAGAGAATATACAAAACTAATAAGACCCACTGTATTGATCAAAATGTTGGGCTGCAAAAGCTTATTTTTTTTTTGTGTGTGTGTAGCTGTTGGTCGCAGTTGACCTTGACAGCTTAACGCGGTCAATGGGTGAGCGCTGATGGCTCTCAACCCGGTATACCAATTATTTATACCTATACCGATTGCCGTATATGCAAATTTTGAGATGGATGTGTTGTATGAGGAAAATGGATAAAATAAGCATTAATTGTATTAGAGAAAGTTTACAAGTTACGCCACTGACGAAAAAACTGAGGGACGAACCCTTAAAATAGTATGAAAATATGACAAAACGCAAAGAAAATAATTTTGTAAAGAAAGTTTTAAGTATAAATCTTTGAAGACTTTAATGTACAGGCGTAGTCTGGGCTAGTGGACTAACGCCGTGTTTGACAGAAGAACCTAAGGTTATAGTTTGAAGTACCTAAAGCCCTTAAGTTCCTAGCCTATATGATGGGATACCTGCACCGTGCTACCTAAGGTGACAGGTGGATGTGAGATGGATGTTGGGTGGAGGATTGGTTATTCTCACTGCCAGTCAAGCAGACTCACTCGACTAATCAGAACTGACGGCTAAGGGTGTCTTGGCCACAGTGAGATGGAGCTTTGGGTGGAGGATTGGTAACTCTCACTGCTAGTCAAGCAGACTCACTCGACTAATCAGAACTGACGGCTAAGGGTGTCTTGGCCGCAGTGAGAGGGATGTAACTGAGAGATGAATAAATTCAAATCTGATTTATTTTACACAATGTACACCTTATATACTACTTATTGCTAATACACACATATACCATTTTGTGTTAGTGTGTCGTACGTGTAAAGTATAACGCAGTGTCTTTAAATCATGTCAGTGCTAATTTTGCACATTTGTATGTTGACATGCTTTACTTGTATGTTGACATGCTCTACTTTTGAGTTTGCTGCGTTGCATGTTCAATGTGCATTGAACATTCTGGGGTCTCTCAGGAACACGACTGCAAGTCGTATAATTCGATAACCTCATATGGTCCAATGTGTCCTTCCGTCGCTTGTAGTGTTTGGACTGTAGTCTGGGGACGAGGTTTCCCATACCGTGGCCGTGGTTGTGGTGGAGCTGCCCGCTGTTTGTCTGTCTCTGTGGCTTGTGTTGTAGTTGTCTCCTTGTTTTGTCTTCTCGTAAGTCTATCTCGACATTGTTTGAGTGGTCTGAAATAAATTAAAAGACAAGCTAATACTATTAAAGAAAGAGATGTCACGGTGCTAACCACATAGGAATGAGACTCTATTCGCCTCCATATTGTGTTATCTAATCTTGTTTTTAGCTTTGCTTCTGAAGCGGCTAAGTGGTCAAATATACTGGTGGAGCTATCTAATACTTCCTCCTTCGGTATGTCTGGTATCTCTGATTGGACTACTTGTGTGTCTAGAGTAAAATTACTCCTTTTAAAATATGATGCTTGCACAGTTGTTGTTGTTATTCGTTTAGCTGCAAGAATGTTGTTCAACGTCTTTACTACACAGCTTTCTGAAATGTGTAGTACTCCTATATCCTCTAGGTTAATTTCTTGTCTTTGTCCATCACATATTATCGAAGCTGATTGTGTTTTTGTAGTGATAAACATCCACGTATTCTGCATGTAAAGTTGTTTCCATAGAATTGTAGATTGAATGTTGTATCTTCTTGATGTGCATTGTGATTTAGTGTTATTATTGTTGCTGAATAGCTGGTCAACAATGCAATTCTTGTTCAATTGCATGTTCTTAACAGCCACGGGATAGCAAACAAACTCCGATTTTTTGTGTAAACAATCTTTGAACTCGTCTTTACTTAATTCAAAGTATCGTTCATTGTTATAGTCGAAGCCTATGAATGCTCTTGGGATTGACAAGCATTCAAAAGAACTCCCGGTCAACTTTTGAGGAATCGCCGTTATGTGTATTAGTGTATATTTTCTTATGTCATGAATAGGATAGTACGCAAATACGTTTATATGTGTTGCATTTATTTCCATGTTAGTCTGTATTAATTGATCCTGAATTATCCTTAAGTTTCCAGGTAACTTTTGATTGGTTGTTTGTATTATATCATTAGCGTATTTAGGACTCAAAATCGTGTATATCGATGCGTTTTAGGTATATCTCAAGTAACCCGTTGTAATAGTGAATAATCTCTGTTATGTAATTGCTCGCTAATTGATACGTTTGTATTACTTGTATTTTCACATTGTTAGCGTCTACCATCTTATACCATACGTCGTTATCGTACATGAATGCTATAGCTTCATTTAACTTCTTTTCAAAATTCTCTAACTTTTTCTTAATCCGCTCCTCGGTTTGGTTTACAGCGGATACTGTAGATATCATTATGTTTGTTTGATGATTGGCGGCGTTTATAAGTTCTTGTTGATTGCTACTCAATGAGTCAATACTTCTGTATACTTCATCGTTTACTCCGAACACGTATGTTAACATTTGTCCTAATAATCCACGTCTCCTTCTAGAAATCTTTATCCCAGTAAGGTAATCCTTTATCTTCTCAAATCGTGCTTTCTCTTCGTTCAAATGATAATAAAATTCTGCACAATGGGTGTCTTTTGTATACTGTTGCGTGTCAGTGCATAACTTTTGAAACTGATTAGTTATTTTTATTGTATTATTTAAATTCAGTTCCAAATCACTCCTTTCGTAATTAGTTTCTATTCTAAAACTCCCTCTGTTTATTGTTGAAGTACCTATTTGTTCTACATATAGGCCTGGATTTAATTGTTTCATAGTAAACATTGATGTACTTGTTACTTGTCCGATACACAATAATAATGTAGTATAGAGTAACACGCCTGACTTAAGTGTCTTAAACTTTTTATTTATGTTATTTGCTATGTTACTATTCACAGGCGTTTCGGTATTTTTTCTTAATGTATTCGTGTTAGTCATTAATTCTTCCTGATATACGGGTAAAGGAATTAATGTATGTATTGATCGTTTTTGACATAAACCTGTCGATTTTTTGAGTGTCACTACTCTTATCACCCCGTCGCTTCCTGGGTGAACGCTTTCCACTTTTGCCAAGGGCCACTTACTTGGACTTATGTTTTCATCTTTTATTAGTACTATGGTTCCAATTTTGATATTTTCTTGAGTTTCTTTCCACTTGTATCTTTGTTGAAGTTGATGTAAATAATCAGATGACCAGGCTTTCCAGAAATCTTTCTTCATTCTTTGAATTTGTTTCCATCTATTTATTAAATCAGTATTTATGTTTGATAACGGATCTGGGATTCCAACTGCTTCCCGACCAATTAAAAAGTGACTAGGCGTTAGTATTGTATTATCATTGATGTCTTCGCTTTGTGCACATAACGGCCTCGAGTTTAGGCAAGCTTCAATTTGATGTAAAAATGTTATCATTTCTTCGTACGTTAATGTCGATTCTCCAATTACTCGACGTAAATGGTACTTTACTGATTTTACGCTGCTCTCCCAAATCCCACCAAAATGGGGGGTTGCTGGCGGATTAAAATGCCACTGAGTACCTATACTGGTCATCGTATTTTGGAATCCAGGTGACTGTGTTATTTGCAATAATTCTTGTTCCAAAAATTTCGCTGCGCCTACGAAGTTCGTGCCATTGTCACTATACATATGTGACACGTGTCCTCGTCTGGCCATGAACCTCCGCAGTGCCGCAATAAATGTTTCAGTTGTCAAATCTCCCACTAATTCTAGATGAATTGTTTTTGTTGCTAAGCATACAAATACAGCAATATATGATTTGTAGGACTTGTGACCTCTTCCTTTCATTGTTCTTGTTTGTATTGGTCCCGCATAATCCACTCCAGTGTGACTAAATGGATATGATTGCGTGACTCTTGCTTTTGGAAGTATCCCCATTTTTTGTACTTTCGTTTCGGACCTGTATCTCGCGCATTTGACGCACTTTTTTAGTATACCTTTGACAACTTGTTTTCCACCTATAATCCAGTATTTTTGTCGTAGGACAGCTGTAGTTAGTTTATTTCCTCCATGTAATGTTTTCATGTGTGCGTTTTGTATTATTAATGACGTTATATGATGTCGGCGTGGTAATAGTATAGGATGTTTTTGATTATATGGCAAGTCAGCGTTTTCTATTCGACCTCCAACTCGTAATAATCCATCGTTATCAATAAATGGATCTAGTGTGGATAATTTACTGTTTTTCTGCAGTGATTTTTTCTTTCGAATAATTTCTTTTTCATCGTAAAATTCTTCTTGTTGCAATATGCATAGAATTCGTTTCTCTGTTTCTTCTAGTTCCGTACAGGATAATGGTTCGTGCTTTTTGCGCTTGCTGATAAATCTGTAGCAATACGCTAATGTTCTTATCATTTTATTGTAGTTAGAAAATCGACTCCAGATGTCATACTTTTCATTCGTAGTATTAATTGTTGTTGATAAACAGTACTTGGCTTCTTCATTTGGCTGTGGTGCTGTTGTTGTAATAGGTATATCACTCGTCTGTAACCATGGTGGGCCGTTCCACCATAAGGAACAGTTTATTAATTTTTCTGGCTCCAATCCTCTTGATATAATGTCCGCTGGGTTTTCAGACGATATGACATGATTCCATTGAGCGTTAGGTATTATGCTGTTAATTTCTGACACTCTGTTGGCCACGAACGTATGCCATCGCCCAGGATCTCCTTTTATCCATCCCAACGTGATCATAGAATCCGTCCAGCATGAAATCACGGTATTGTCATCACCGTTTAGAGCATTTTTTATTTTTTCTATTAAATTAGCCAATAATACTGCGGCGCATAGCTCAAGACGCGGTAATGTTGTTTTTTGTTTTTTCGGTGCAACTTTTGACTTAGCTTGGAGTAATGTTATGTAGTAACTGTTATTCACCATTACTCTGCTATAGACGACAGCCCCGTATGCTTTTTCTGAGGCGTCGCAGAATCCATACAGCTCAAACTTTGTCCTGTCTATCGTGTGACACCATCGTGGTACTTGTATATTTTCTATGTTTTTTAACTGTTTTTGTATTTCTGTCCATTTATTTCGTATTATGTCATTTACTGGTTGGTCCCATTCCATCCCAGACGTCCACAGTTGTTGTACTAGTAATTTTAGTGTTATGATGATGGGGGCCAACCAGCCCAACGGATCAAATATTTTCGCCACCTCTGACATAATGAACCGTTTGGTGGGTTTTCTGTTATAGTTATTTGAAAACAGAATTTATCTTCGCCTGGAGACCATATAATTCCCAACGACTTTCTTGTTTCGTCTAAGGGAAGTTTCAGCATCCGACTTTCTTCTTTATCGCATGTTAAATTGTTCAACAATTCCGAACTATTTGAAGACCATTTTCGTAGTTGGAAACCACCTTTGTTTAACATTGCTATTAATTGTTCTTGTAATTCCTTGACGGAGCTTTCCTGGGATTCTCCTGACAAAATATCGTCAACATAGAAATCCTGTAACGTTACTCTACTGGCGATAGGGTAATTGTCTTGTTCGTCTAATGCTAGTTGTTGTAATGTTCTCACGGCCAGATAAGGCGCGCTTGTTGTGCCATACGTGACCGTTGTTAGTTCGTATTCACTAATGGCCTTTTTTGGAGAAAATCTCCATAAAATTCTTTGATATTTATAGTCTTCTTGGTTTATTTTTATGAACCGGTACATTTTCATAATGTCGGCCATGAAAGCAATCTTATGCGTTCTCCAGCGTAATAATATGTTTGATAAGTCTTGTTGAAGTCGTGGTCCTTTATGTAAATTTTCATTAAGGCTTATTTTACTACTTGTTTTACTACTAGCGTCAAATACCACTCGTAGTTTTGTTGTAAGAGAGTCTTCTTTTATTACCGCTTGGTGGGGAATATAATACTCTCCTGTGTAATATTCTGGTTTAGGTACTTTTCTCATATGACCCATATTTAGGTACTCGTACATAAATTCCTTGTATTGTTGGCGTAAATTTTCATTTTTTTCGAACTGACGTTCTAGTTGTAATAGTCGAGCCACGGCTTTTTTCCTTGACTCGCCATATTTTATGTTCGCGTCCTTAAACGGCAGTCGTACCGTATAAGTGCCGTCGAAACTTCGTATTGTAGTATTTGTATAGTAATTTTCACACAACTCATCATCTTTGGTGAGTGCATAGTGTCGTGGAATTTCTTCTAATTCCCAAAATTTTGTTAATTGTTGTATGTCGTCGGTGCGAGTCATCATGCTTAATACTTTGATGCCACCGTTTGTGTCTTGCGGATATAACCCGGATAAAATCCAACCCAATTCTGTTTCTTGAGCGATTATACCGCCTTGTAGTCGTTTAAAACCTTGTAATAGTATTTTACTATATTCTTGGGCACCTAAAATTATGTCTATAGGTCCCTTTTTGTTGTACGTTGGGTCTGCCAATAGAACATTGTCCAACTCTTGTAATTGTTGTAAGTTACTTCTTGGTAACGAGTTTGTAAGCTTCGGTAGTACTATAAGTGTTACAGGTAGTCTGTACTCACTAGAGTACCTTGGTTGTAGGTTTATGTTAATTGTATATTTCGATGTCTTAGGTTCGTTGTCTCCAATGCCTTTTATTTCGGCTCGAACCTTTTGTCTTGGATACGACAGCAGTTGTGCTACTTCTTCCGTGCAAAATGACGCTTCTGAACCTTGGTCACACAATACTCTTAATAATTGTGGTGTTCCATCATACGACGTGGTTTGTAATAGCGCTGTGGCTAATAAGACCGTATTTTTTTCCTCTAAATTGGTAGCTGATAAGTTCGATAACGTTGTGTTTTGTTTTTTATCACTCATAGTTGGTTTAGGAGTGAACTTTTTCGTATACTCAGAAGACTCTGGTTGTCTTTTAATTGAATCGAATGTTCGGTGTAATAGTGTGTTATGACCTTTATGTTGACATATTTCACATTTTGTATAAAACTCGCTCGTGCATTTTATTTGTTTATCATGATTTAAGCAGCGTTTGCACATTTCTTTGTCTGAGACTTCCTTATATCGTTGCGTCACGTTCAAGGTTTTAAAACTAGGGCATTTATTTATATTATGTTCTGTGCTTTTGCAGTACCAGCAATGTTTACTTTTTGATGATTCTGCTATTGGTACGAGTGTTCCCCGGTATTTATTTATTGTATGATTCACCGAGTTATTACTCAGGTGATTGTACGTAATTTTTTGCTGATCGTAGGACTTTAAACTTTTAAATCTTTTTTCTAAAAACTGTAACATTTCTTCAAACGATTCCAATTTGTTTGGGTGTTGTAACTGATCCTCGTATTTTGAATCAGTTTGTTGGTCCCATTTCCTGGCCAAAAGTCTAGCCAAAATAGGGTCCCATGTTGAAATGTCAATTCCTTGATGTTTTAAAGATTCCAAACATTCTTTTATGGTGTCGTGCATGTCTCTTAAACCCGCTGCATTCGCAACATTTAGCTTGGGTAAATCTAATAATTTATCGATGAATTTAATTGATATCATTCGTTCGTCTTCATAACGTTGCGTAAGCAATTTCCACGCGGTTTCATAGTTCGATTCACTTATCGTTAGATGACGTATAATTTTTGCTGCGTCACCTTTTACATTTGTCTTTAAATATTGCATCTTTTCTACCAATGAAATATTTTTATCTTCATGAATAATTTTTTTGAATAAATCATGAAAAGTATACCATGAGTCATAACTCCCAGTAAAAGTTGGAATAGAGATACGGGGTAGTTTTCCTGACGACTGTGTTAAGGTTATTTTTTCGCTGGAACTGTCATGGATTTTTTCTTCCAGCATCTCCATTGTAGTATCGAACTCAATTTGGGTGTTTTCAAAATATTTATTTTTGAAGTAAAGGTGTCCCGATGTATCCTCCTCCAATAATAATTCAATGTGTGTTTCTTCAATATCCTGCCATCGTTTTTGTAAATTGTTTATTGTAGTTTGTAAATGCCATATAGGTTTGTTTTCAGTGACTGATTCTTTCGCCTGAATTAGCCTTTTTGACATCTGGGATATCCTGAACATTTGTATAAACGTCTTGGGATTCCCTCTCCCTTCTTCTTCGTTTGTGTTTTGTTCTTCAGGTTCATATATCGCCTGAACAAGTTGAAGTCTTTCTTCATATTTTTGTAGGTGGGCTAAGCCCTCGTTGTATTGTTTCTGGATATTTCCAAAGTAATTTGTAGTGATATATTTGTGAGATGATAACATCTCTTGTTTTTCCAGTTTCGAGTGATTCTCTTGCACCCGTTGGAAAATAGTAGTTAGTGTTTGTCTTTTTTCGTCAATGTATTTTTGTGTTCTTCGGCTCACGGAGTCCTTTTTAATGTTTGTAATTATCCTCCTGATCTCGTTATAATCTTCCTCCTGGCTCCTGATTGCTGTGTTTATTTCTTGTATGTCCATAGTGCTTCTTTTGTCTTCTTCCCTAATAGCCCTACCCTAACTTCCCTACTACTAATGTTTTAAGTCAATACTTATCGTACCTGCGCTCTCGCTATAACACGTCCCTGAAGGTGCGACTTCTCAATCAGCTGGTGAGTCCCGCTTGTGGGAGGCCAGTGACCGAACCGCAACGAGAGGCTTTCTGACAGAGTACGTAAGTAAAAGTCCTTCAGTCAATTCCGAAACTGATGCTTTGTTGAGTACACCAGCCCGTTCTTAACTGATTCGTATGTCTGTTATGTCAAACCTACGGGGGGGTTAGAGGGAGGAAAATCTTTACTTTACTCGAAGGACCAAATGTACAGGCGTAGTCTGGGCTAGTGGACTAACGCCGTGTTTGACAGAAGAACCTAAGGTTATAGTTTGAAGTACCTAAAGCCCTTAAGTTCCTAGCCTATATGATGGGATACCTGCACCGTGCTACCTAAGGTGACAGGTGGATGTGAGATGGATGTTGGGTGGAGGATTGGTTATTCTCACTGCCAGTCAAGCAGACTCACTCGACTAATCAGAACTGACGGCTAAGGGTGTCTTGGCCACAGTGAGATGGAGCTTTGGGTGGAGGATTGGTAACTCTCACTGCTAGTCAAGCAGACTCACTCGACTAATCAGAACTGACGGCTAAGGGTGTCTTGGCCGCAGTGAGAGGGATGTAACTGAGAGATGAATAAATTCAAATCTGATTTATTTTACACAATGTACACCTTATATACTACTTATTGCTAATACACACATATACCATTTTGTGTTAGTGTGTCGTACGTGTAAAGTATAACGCAGTGTCTTTAAATCATGTCAGTGCTAATTTTGCACATTTGTATGTTGACATGCTTTACTTGTATGTTGACATGCTCTACTTTTGAGTTTGCTGCGTTGCATGTTCAATGTGCATTGAACATTTAAGAAGAAATTAAGAATAATCTGCGTCAAACATGGCATGGATTGGGAGTAACTACAGAGGTGACGTCTCTTTATGGTGACGGACTAAGAATACAATTCGCCACCCCTTTTCTTGCCCGTGGATGTCGTAAAAGACGACTGAGGGATATAATATGCACATAACATCTGTACAAGAGAAGGAAAACTCGAAATGAAACCCTATACTAAAATGTCATATACCACCATATAGTAACCCTATACCATATAACATCGACTGCCACTATAATAATTAGGATAAGAGCAGAATAATGACAACGATAACCCAGTTAGAATGTATTTATTAAAATTGGCGTAAGACATTAGCGACCGCCAATGTTTTACATTTCATAAGAATGATTTTAATCTCGAAAACTTTTCATGAGTAAAAATATTTATGTTCAAGGTATTCGAGACAATTTGAAGATGTTAAAAAGTTAAACTTCCAATACAGAAACAATCACAACAATTAAGTCTATTTAATTATAAAATGAAACATCTGTCATCAGTAATTAAAGTTAGATAAGTAACTGTCAAAGTTTAAGACATCACTCGCTTTATTTCTTAGAAATGCCAGAACAATGTGTTCTTGGAGTTCAAGTTTAGTGGTTTCAACAACAAGCAATATTATGTAAATGTACAACGTGAAAATATTTATATTGATATAAATAATTTGTTTATCTATACCAATAAATAAAATTGGAGTGTCTGTTTGTAATGTCAAAATAATAGACTTTTTTCATTCTCACACGGTTATTTGCACGACACCTATGCCTAAAATAGCGATTAAAAAATTTTTGTCTGTCTGTCTGTTTATTCCGGGTAATCTTCAAAACGGCTGGACCGATTTCAAAAATTCTTTCACCAATGGAAAGCCTAATATCAGGGCGTAAACTAGGCTATATTTTATCCCACTATTCCCACGGGAACGGGAACTACGTGGGTAAAACGACTAAAACCGAAGCGAAGCGAGGGCGGGTTGCTACTTAAGAATGCATGCATACATGCCTACAGCCGCGGGCCGGTACCACACTCGCGCAGAAAATTGACCTCTGAGTAGTAGCAATTTGTTACTGCGCTTCGTTCGGTGAGCGAGAGAACCAGAAGCCCAACTTTCTGAGGGTGTTTGCGTGTGGTGGGTGTTGATTCACGCATTCATACTCCCTCTTCTTCACGGTAGGCAGCTGCCTAGCAAAGGTCCATGAGCGACAGCAACATTTACCATCAGAGGTACTGCTTGCTCATTTGCCACCGTTTGCAATAAAAAAAAATCATAGTGTCGCCAGACTTAATTATTCATATATGACGTAAAAACACGTCGAAAAATCACCAGGAGAATGGCAGCCTTCTCATGGTCATCATCATCTTATCTCATATATGTCCCACTGTTGGACTCGAACGTCCTCCACGATGAGAGGAAATCGCTCAACTATACCCAGCGTGTTAGAAAGAAGGAAAGAAAGAAAAACACTTATTCTGTTCTCGTAAAATCTAATAAAAACACAAACAACTAAACAAAAGAGCTTACATAAAATAATTCACTTTTAACGAGGAATAAAAAAGGTTATTGGCTCAATTCGTGCTACTTCTACTTAAGGAAATGGCGCTGGTATTCTGCCAACACGTGATTTACATGTTATAAATAATTATCGAAACTTAACTATAGTAAATGAATGTGTATGTGCGTATAGCTTGTTGTATTTCAAGGTTTCTCTTATATCTACATATTATATCCCTTAGTCATCTTTTACCCTCGGTGACGTAATTTATTCTTACTCCGTCACCACACAGAAAACAATGCACTAAAAAAGTCATGAACAACTTATGAATAACTAGAATGATAATGTGCCAAACCACTATTCTGCGTGGGCAAGCATAATATGCCCAATAGCAGAGATCAATAAAGTAATAGATCAATTAATGGAATGTATATTTAATTTAAAATAATCTTCTTATAACACTAAAAGCTTTTCCCGAAATCCCGAGTGTACTTTTCCGTTTGGTGACGAAGTAAGAATACAATTCACCACTCCCTATATTGCCTGTCAATGTTGTAAAAGACGATTAAAGGATATAATAAGTGTATAACATCTGTTTTCCGTGTGGTGACGGAGTAAGAATACAATTCACCACCCCCTATCTTACCCGTGGGTGATCGTACGAGACGACTAAGGGATATAAAACGCATATAACATCTATGCGAGAGAAGGAAAACTCGAAATAAAACCCTATACCAACACGTCTGACCAGCGTGGTATAGTAGGTCAATTACCCTTCCATTATGGAGGAAGCCCGAGCCCAACAGTGGGACGTATATGGGCTGAGATGATGATGATGATAACATCTGTGCAAGAGAAGAAAAACTCGAAATAAAACTTTATACCAACATATCTGATTAGCATGTTATTGATCAATTTCCTTCCCGAACTCAGCAGTGGCATATGTATACATATACTAAGATGAACACTCGAAGTTGTAAGAGGTTTAAAGACATTCTAACACTAGACCAGTCATCATCGATTCTTACAACACCCGCTACCAAATAAAGTATTAAAATTAACTATACATTAAGCCCACACAAATTAAGGACTTACAGATCTTAATACCCGTTGATGATATTTTAATTTCTCATATTTTAAACCTGCTCGTCTCTATCATATTACACACGGCATTTAATATTGATGTATAATAATTACATAATGACGCTTCTTTATTAAACAGGGTATTTCATAAAAAGAGAAAACATAATAACAGCGAGCTGTAACAAAAATATTGTATATTAAACCATAATTAATTATTCCATAAAATTATACCTTAAGTTAAGGTATAAGAGTTGAAATTTGAGCTCTACCTATTGTTAACATGTGTAGCTTTTAATATATCGGATTGTATAAAACACATCATCGCCTGTCAATATAATTAAAAAGACAGCATTTCACGGACGATACCAGATGAAAGACCTTGTTAACTCGACGGGGAGAGCTCATTATAACGATATTTTATCGTAACGAGGCTCAGATATAAAGATCGACTAAATATAAAGCGGTACGGTTAGGGCTGTCTAACAATAAGTTGATTTATCTTCTAAATATTTTGCGGGTGACCGGACCGAGGATTTAGTCCGAGTACCCGCAGGGAGATTAGCCTCGCGACGGCGATCGGCGTCCCAGTATGGGACGTCGAAGGGAGAGAGTACTCCCTCAGGGTATTCCGTCGGGCCGACCACTGACGTCAAGTCACCCTGCTCCGGTGGTCGGTCCAACGACGAAAGCAACGTGTCGCGGGTGGGTTACGGGTGTGCTTGCTTACGCCCCTCTGTCGCCCCGGACGGAGTGGTGCCAGGAGTGCGTCGACCGTAGCACACCCCACAAAAAAAAATCTTCTAAATATTTTATTAAGAAAATCGTTAATAAGAAAATCGACGTCCAAGTAGTAGCAATTTGTTACTGCGTTTCGTTCGGTGAGCGCCCTGCCTTTAGTATCACCGAAGTTCATTGCACGCATTCACACTCCTTTCACTTTCTTTGCGGTAGGCAGCAGTCTTGCAAAGGTACATGTGCGGCAGCAACACTTACCATCAGGTATACTGTTTGTTCGTTTGCCACCGTTCGCAATTAAAAAAAGGATAAAATACAATGTCTGACCAGCATGGTATAGTAGGTCAAATTCCCTCCCATCGTGGAAGAGGCCCGAGCCCAACAGTGGGCCGTATGTGGGCTGCGATGATGATGATGACATGAGTGAAATCGCGGACGCACCAAATAACTGATAAATATATTGGAGGTCTCATACAACCAGTAGCAACTGTGACAACCCTAACTATGAAAGTTCTTAGATTGTGTTACAAAGGTTAATATTATGACACGATAACGTAAGTATATGTTATGGAGACGAGAATTGTTTCAAATCATATCTATAATGAAGATTACTTTTTAGGGCTAAGTTATTTCCGAGCACGCGAGTTGTACTTGTGAATGATTTGTTAGAACAGTAATCATATAGTTTGGATGCTATAATACTTTTTAGGGTTCCGTATCCAAGGGGTAAAA
This sequence comes from Lymantria dispar, assembly GCA_032191425.1. Classification (NCBI taxonomy): domain Eukaryota; kingdom Metazoa; phylum Arthropoda; class Insecta; order Lepidoptera; family Erebidae; genus Lymantria; species Lymantria dispar. Next base: position 18,758,074 of record CM063459.1, read on the forward strand.
ACGGAACCCTATTACTAAGACTTGGCTGTCTGTCCGTCCGTCTGTCCGTTTGTCTGTCACCAGGCTGTATCTTAAGAACCGCGATCGCTAAACAGTTAAAATTTTTACAAATTATGTACATACTTCTGTTGCCGCTATAACAGCAAATACTAAAAAGAAAAAAGAAATATTTAAGGGGGGCTCCCATACAACAAACGCGATTTTTTTGGCCTTCTTATAGATATTGGTGCGGAACCCTTCGTGCGCGACCCCGACTCACACTTAGTCGGTTTTGATGTTATACTTCTTTTGGCGCATCAGGGAAAATAATGAGAATAATTCGCGCGCACACCGTCACGATTAACTGACACCCTGAAGTTAACTAATCAAATTCTTTTATGATGCACGCGTACATCGTCACAAATATCAACTAGACAACAAACCTTTTTTTCTATTATTGGTGTCGTTTTTCATACAAACGTAGAATAACGCGAAGGATAAAATTTTAGTAAGATATTATCTTGTTACGCCAAAAAAGTATAACTTCTTACATGCATACATAAGTATCTACACATATAAACTTTTTTTTTAATCTGATAATGCTACAGTTAGATAACATTTGGCTTATTAGTAAGTAGCAATGTGGTCCCAAGCGTTAAAGCAATCCCGGACGGAGTGGTGCGAGGAATGCGCCGACTGTAACCCACTCCCTAAAAAAAAAACATACACAAATATGATTTGCATTACTTCATCATCATCGTAGCTGATATGCTTCCCACTGCTGGGCTCAACCCTCCACCACAATGGGAGTGAAATTGACCCACTGTTCAACGCAGGTCAGATGAGTTGGTACAGGGTTTTATTTCGAGTTTTTCTTCACTTGCATAGATATTGTATGCATATTATAATCCCTTAGTCGTCTTTTACGACATCCACGGGCAAGAGAGGGGGTGGTGAATTGTATTCTTACTCCGTCACCACACAGAAAATTTCATCGTTATCTTCATCATAATCATCCAAGCGTCGCACTATTGAGCTCGAACCTCCCCTACATTAGGAGGGACTATTTCCTTCCTACCTATCTACTAAACCGTACTCATCATCATTAGCTTATATACGTCCCACTGTCGGACTCGAGCCTTCTCCATAATAGGAGGGAATTTGACCTTACTATACCATGCTGGTCAGACAGGTTGGTTTTATTTCAAATTTTCCTTCTCTTGCATAGATGTTATATGCGTATTATATACCTTAGTTGTCTTTTACGACACCCACGCGTAAAATAGGGAGTGGTGAATTGTATTCTTATTCCGTCATCACACAGATATACTCAAGGGGATTACCTATTATAGGATTTATTTAAAGTTTTCCTTTTCTTGTACGCAAGATGTTATACGCAAATTAATACCCTTTACGGTCGGTGCACTCCTCGACCGGCTCTGTCCGGGGCGACAAAGAGGCGTAAGCACGCACACCCGTACTGTAACCCACCCCTGACGCGTCGCCTTCGTCGTTGGGTCGACCACCGGAGCAGGGTGACTTGTCGTCCGTGGTCGACCCAACGGAATATCGACCAACGTCCCCCCCTCGGGGAGGACGTAAGTCTTTCCTCGCGCGATCGTCCTCTCGGCGGGTGACAGACTAACTCCCCGATCCAGTGACCCGCGACCTCGGCTAGGGCGACATCAGGCGCAGGTACCCGCGCCTGCACCGCCCCAGTCGCTGGCGGCGATTCGCGTCGTCAAGAAGACGCTCCTCGCACACGCGCTCCGCCACCTCCTTCGGCGAAACTAAAATTAATACCCTTAGCCGTCTTTTATGATAATTACGGGCAAGTTCGATGGTTCGATGGTGAATTGTATTTTTATTTGATCACCAGACCCTATATACATCTCAAAGCTAGGCACGAGCCTCTTATATTGTTAAAGGGTGATTACCTAAAATTGTATTTCGATTTTTCCATCTCTTGCTGTGATATTATCTAATTATATCCAGTAAACTTAACAACACCGGTAACGCAGGTTAGGTTGTATTCTGCATCCGCTGCCAGCCGGAAATGTTAAGAAAATCATTACGAATTGGTACTAAGATTTTAGATTATAAATAAAACTATTTTTACGGATTTTGTCGCGTTCCTATTTCCCGTTTTTCCCAGCCCACCCGTGATCAAGAACGCTGAAAAGTGTTCGAAACATCTGGCAATCAAAAATCAATTGGAAAAGTGATAAAATCCGTAGAAATAGATTTATTAATAACGTGAAATACTCGCATAAACATCAGAAATCAAGACTTTTAGATTTAAAATGTATGTAATATGATCGGTCAAGACATCCAATAAATTATTATCATCCAGTAAATCATTAGAAATTATAATTACAATAGCTATAAGTACTAAAATGTTTAACAAAATAATTAAAATTCAATTTCTCATTGGATTTAGACAGCGATCTAAATGACTCAAATAACCTTGACTGTAAACTAGTTTCACACCTATTATCTAAACATAGTTTATTATACTATAAATACATGAATACATAATTTAAATAATACATAGATCATAATTAGATATGAAATTACGTCGGTTAGTTATAAAAATATTCATACACGCACTTTTATGAGCAGTATAATGGCGGCATAGTGATTAAGCCGAGCATTATTTAACTTTATCGCACACCTGGCCTACAGGTACCTACTTAAATGACTTTTCCTGCTTTTTATCACTGTAATGCCTAGCGCTAATTTGGCCCATAATGTGGATATTACGGTTATTCTAACCCTTAGTAAGTATATAAACAGGTCTTTACGTAATATATATATTGAATACTTGTTTTAAATTATAAGAAACCTGCTTATGACCTGAAAGATCAGTATAATTTAATATTGTGATTACTATTAGCAATAGGCTATAATTACCTATTTGAGCCTATTTTAATTCTACGCCGCAGCGCGGCTGTGCACTATTCTTGATCAACAATAAACGTACGGATTCTTTTTAATTATTCCTCAAAATATAACATAATTTACTATTTTTAACAGACTTCTAAAAAAGGAAAAGGTTCTTAATTCAGATGTTTGTATTTTTTTTTTATGTTTGTCCGCGCATAACTCCGTCACTTGCCAACCGATTTCAAAAATTATTGTTTGTTGGAACGGGTATACATACTTCCCAAATAGTCCCATGAAAATTTCATCGAAATCGGACATGCGGTTTTTGCAATATCAACAAAATTCTAAAAATGTATCTACATTGAAGTCGGTTTTTTTTTTGCAAAAAATAAAATTCGACATATAGTATAAAAATATACTATTACAAAAAATCTACATTCTTTAAAGTTCATATCACATCAAGTCTTTTACTAAATATAATTATAATAAAAATAGAACGCTCGAAAATAAACCAAGGCCGTGCATAGTTATTTATGTAGTGAGGATTTGCGGATGTAAACACGATTATGATCGATTAGCTTTATCAAATTTATTATTTTCGCTTATTTTGTTTTTTAAATTAACTGGATCGGTAAGTAATTGAATCCTAACGAAAATGAGCTTTTAACCACATATAGTTCTTTTTATCTATACCAATAAATAAAATTGGAGTGTCTGTTTGTAATGTCAAAATAATAGGCTTTTTTCATGCTCACACAGTTATTTGCACGACACCTATGCCTAAAATAGCAATTAAAAAATTTTTGTCTGTCTGTCTGTTTGTTCCGGGTAATCTTCAAAACGGCTGGACCGATTTCAAAAATTCTTTCACCAATGGAAAGCTATAATATCAGGGCGTAAACTAGGCTATGCTTTATCCCGGTATTCCCACGGGAACGGGAACTACGCGGGTAAAACGACTATAACATATAACCGAAGCGAAGCGAGGGCGGATTGCTAGTAATAAATAAAATAATACAAAAAACATTATGCGGCGTGCTATTTTGGATTTTCCAAATTATCTTAAAACTAGCAACCCACCCTCGCTTCGCTTCGGTTTCAGTCACCTTACCCGTGCAGTTCCCGTACCCATAGGAATACCGGGATAAAATATAGCCTATGTTACTCCCTGATATTATAGCTTTCCATGGGTGAAAGAATTTTTGAAATCGGTTCTGTGGTTTAAGCGTGAAAGCGTAATAAATAAACAAATAAATAAACAAACAAATAAACAAACTTACTTTCACATTTATAATATTAGTAAATATGTATAATTCTTCTGTACGTGTTTGTCACCTAATTCCTCCTAAAACGCTGGACTGATTTGGATTACACATTGTGTGGATATTACAATGGGTTTCTGGATGTTTCGAATATATGCATAGACCTTTTTTTTGGACCCGCTGAGCGACACTGCTCTCAGTATATAACGAAATTTGATTTTAAATTAAACACTGCCACTAGGTAGTGGCAGTTTGTAGGTACAAACGAACAATTATATAATTGAAAACACTACAAACAAACAATGACTGCACAGATGGCGTAGTGGTTAAGATAGCGACCTACAGTGCCAGTGTCGGGAGTTCGAATCCCACGCGGGACAACAATTTGTGCGATCCACAAATTGTTGTTCTGAGTCTGGATGTAATTTGTGTCCGTTAATTATATGTTTGTAAAGTCCCCCGCAATACAAGGATTATTTCCTTAGTGCAGGGTGTGGCTTTAATTAAATACAAAAAAAAAATACTTATACAATTGACAGCATTACAAATTTTCATATTTAGAGCTGCTTTGCCGAGCAGGACAACGTCTGCCGTGTAAGCTAAGATTTTATATGTATGTATGAGCTATTTTACACACTGAAACCCAATGCTGTGTCAGTTTCAGAATTAATGTAAATTCTGACAGTCAAAGGTTGCATGCACTCAGCATGTGTAAAAGACTGCACAAATGGCGTAGTGGTTAATATAAGTTACCTACGTGTCAGTGTCGTGGATTCTGCACGGGTGTAGTACAATACATTTTGAGTCCCACAAATAGTTTTGCCGAATCTGGGTGTATTTTGAGGCCGTTAAAAATTCCCTCGTAATAAAAGGATTATTTTATTTTCGCGGGGTGTTGCCGTTAAAATAAATTATGAAATACTAGCAATTGGCCCTCGCTTCGCTTCGGTTTCTGTCGCCTTATCCCCGTAGTTCCCATTCTCGTGGGAATACCGGGATAAAATGTAGCCTAGTTTACTCCCTGATACTATAGCGTTCCATTGGTGAAAGATTTTTTAAATCGGTCCAACTGTTTTGAAGATTACCCGGAACAAACAGACAGACAATAAAAATATCAAGTGATTTTTAGGCATATGTATAGTGCAAATAACCGTGTGAGCATGAAAAAGGCCTATTATTTTGACATTACAAACAGACACTCCAATTTTATTTATTGGTATAGATAAAACTTTTCTAATGCAATGCGTCCTTATGCGTTGAAACATCTACCTAATAGATACTTCTACTTACAAGTCGATTTTGTGCGATGAAGGTATCAATTTTTACAATTTCAATTTAAAAGTTCTTTATTTCGAATTAACCTTAATATATGTACAAACTAGTGTAAATATAATCCTAGTATGACAACAATTATACAATTTAAAATATTTTCACAAATTACATGACTTATTAAAAACTTATTAAACAAAAATTAGATGAAGGTATCAACGTATATTTAGTGCTGCGTAGAAGGGGCTCCGAACATAATGATTTATATACCTATGTCTATCTATCTAAATGGTCTTTACATTGAAAGTAATTAGAAATTCCTACAAAAAAAAAAACAACCAGCTGAGATTTTCCCTGCTATTGCTTTGGTGCTATGGCTTGCTATTGCTTTTTTCAATGTGGTGATGGAGTAAGAATACAATTCACCACTCCCTATCTTGCCCGTGGAGGCTGTGAAAGACGACTAAGGAATATTATATGCACATAAGATCTGTGCAAGAGAAGGAAAATTCGGAATGAAACATGTCTGACCAGCATGGTATAGTAGGTCAAATTCCCTCCCATTGTGGAGGAGGCCCGATCCCAACAGTGATACGTATGTGGACTGCGATGATGATGATGATTGCTTTGAATTTTATAATCTTTTTATTCATGTTAAGATGAATAAAATCGAAATAACTAGAAATTTTTATATAGACTGTCATCGTAAAAGACGACTTTGGGATATAATATGCACACAATGTCTGTGCAAGAGAAGGAAAACTCGAAATGAAACCCTATACCAACATGTCTGACCAGCATGGTATAGTAAGTCAAATTCCCTCCCATTGTGGAGGAGGCCCGAGCCCAACAGTGGGATGTATGTGGGCTGCGATGATGATGAGACTGTCACAAGGGAATATAGCAAAATCAAAGTCTCTGTAGAAACTCTCGTTGATCAAAGCCTCAAACTTAAATATAGTTATAAAATCAGATTTAGCTAAATACCAAGGGTCGTTAAGGGTTTTCCGTTATCGTTAGTTAGTTTAGCCTTAATAATATTACAAATGGGTTTATTGTTTTAACGATTTTCAGGCCGTTACGCTTTAGTTAGGTCAATAACTTTAGCAAATTTCAAATGTATTATTTTATTAGTGTATACCTACAGTTGCAGAAAATCCTGGCAGCCCATTACGCCCGGCATATTGGTGGGACCGGCCCGATCTCTGACCAGCGTAGTATAATAGGACAATTTTCCTCTAATAGAGGAGGAGGCCCGAGCCGACACGGAAAGGAAACCTTACTATTTTTAAAATTAGTTATACGAAGTGGTAGGACCACACTGTCGACAGTTATCTGTTTACAGCCGCGGGCCGGTCCGTCCGAGGCAGTCGACGTCTGAGTAGTAGCAATTTGTTACTGCGCTTCGTTCGGTGAGCGAAAGAGCCGGAAGCCTAACTTTCTGAGGGTGATTGCGTGTGGAGGGTTTTGGTGGTGCCTTTGGTATCACCGAGCCTCAATGCACACATTCACACTCCCTTCGCTTTCTTCGCGGTAGGCAACGGCCTTGTAAAGGTCCATGAGCGGCAGCAACATTTACCATCTGTTTGCTCGTTTGCCATAAAAAAAAAACGGCTATAACTAGGACAATATTATTTAACTAAAACAAAAATTATGTAAATAAAAACATAAGTTTTCAGAACACGTAAAGGGAGACGCCATCATCCTATGGTTTTATATTCGTATGTGATTTATTATGGGTGGGTAATACCCATGTCAGTGCGAAGGCATTCATCTTCATTTGTCGTGTTTATTTATATAGGTATACTAGCAACCCGCCCTCGCTTCGCTTCGATTATAGGTTATAGTCGTTTTACCCGCGTAGTTCCCATTCCCGTGGGAATACCGGGATAAAATATAGCCTAGTTTACGGCCTGATATTATAGCTTTCCATTGGTGAAAGAATTTTTGAAATCGGTCCAGCCGTTTTGAAGATTACCCGGAACAAACAGACAGACAGACAGACAAAAATTTTTAATCTGTATTTTAGGCATAGGTGTCGTACAAATAACCGTGTGAGCATGAAAAAAGCCTATTATTTTGACATTACAAACAGACACTCCAATTTTATTTATTGGTATAGATTACAAAACATACCTCACACCCTACCTATGAAGACATAACTTTAAAGTTAACCCAATTTATAAATATAACTTTTAAATTTATACACACATTTGTTACAAAAGGACAATGACTGTTATCTCTTACTACAGTTCAATACTTAATCTATAAAAAGTATCAGAACTTATATTACACTAGCTGACCCAACAGACGTTGTTCTGTTCAAATAAGCACCATCTACCGGGTCCAATTGTGAATCTAAACCATTCCCGAAACCCCTTGAACACACCCAAAAAAATTCGTCAACATCGGTCCAGCCGTTTAGGAGGAGTTCAATGACATACACACGTACGCTAGAAATTTATATACAAAGATAAGTATAGATGTAGAAGTTCATTTACAAACATACGAACAGAAGATTTATATATATAAAGAAAGAACAGTTTATATAGTCGTTAAGTTTTCTTAAATTTTATAATTTTCTGCGCTACTTTTTTAATTTTTTTTCCGTAAGAGTCATTTTCAAAGAATTAGAAAACTTAAAAAAAAAGATGGACGAAATCGGTAAAGTCGTTCTCAAGTTATGTTATTGTCCTGCCCAGACAGCGTCACCTACCGGTCCAATTGTGAATCTAAACCATCCTCGAATCCCCTTGAACACACACAAAAAAATTAGTCAACATCGGTCCAGCCGTTTAGGAGGAGTTCAATGACACACACACGTACGCTAGAAATTTATATACAAAGATAAGTATAGATGTAACACCTAGCTTGTAAATGACTCTGTGCTATGTATCCCCGTTTTCACGGGATCTTCCAAGGAATACCCTACCCTTTGAAATGCTTACATAAGGATATAGTCGTCTTTTACGACACCCACGAGCAAAGCAAGGGTTGGTAGTATTCGAAGCCGCTACCACACAGCAAAAGTAAAATATAGCGTGATGATGGTATCTAATATCTGATTATGGAGGTTTGATTGATTGATTTAAAGCTATTGACCTTTAATCTGTCGTAATTATTTAATGTTATTAATTACAATTTGATAATGATCACAGCAAAAGTCTGATTCAAAAAATGGTATAATAATTTATTTTTTTTAGTCGTGGGCTACAGGCAGCGCACCTGCCGCCGGGCTCCGTCCGACGCAGCAGAGGGGCGGCGCGCGGCCCTGTAACCCAGCCATAGCATATCGCCTTCTTCGTTGGGCCAACCACCGGAGCCGAGTTCTGTATCTTCAGTGGTTGACTCGACGAAATACCCCGAGGGAGTACCCTCTCCTCTCGACGTCCCTTTCGCACGACGTCGGTCACCGTCACGTGTTCAGCCTCTCTGCGGGTGACGGACTAATCCCCGGTCGCCGTCACGTGTTCAGCCTCCCTGCTGGTAACGGACTAATCTCCGGTCACGTCACCCGATAATATATCACTGTTAGGCATGATAAGTATGATTATATTTATGATGACGCATTCTTGTTACACCATTTTTGTCATTGATTTGTCTATACTTCGACCCAATCACCATCATCCTGTTCTTATCCCAATTACTTAGGGTCGAAGAAATATGTATTCCTCTTCCATCGTACATATTGAAAAAGGTAGAAAAAAATAAAAAAGAATGCCATAAAATCGATCGAAGATGTACCTACCGGGTAAACTATTACCATAAACTATATTTTAATCCACCTAAATAATATTTGTCAGTAACAAATATCAAAATCGATCCAGCCGTTTAAGAATAGTTCAGTCATATTCATGTAGAAGCATATATAAAGATATTTATTTCAACAAAGGCTACATTTTATCTATTAAGCTTACATAATACATTGTACATAAATACATATTTATTAATCTTACTTCACGATAAAGTTGCCTGACACTGAATTTTCAATTTCTGTTATCGTTACAGGTACTTATTTTGATATATCATTGCTTATTTTCATGAATATTTATCGCTGTAAGGGCCATTTAGGCTTTCGCTAGGCTTGACATCTACTGTAAAGAAATTGTTCGTGTAGTGACAAAATAAGATTACAATTCCTCTCTTGCCCGTGGGCGCCGTAAAAGCCGATAAAATTATATATGCAAATAATACTGATGCAAAGACAAAATCATATAACCTTATGCCAACATGGCTGACTATCGTGGTTTAGTAGATGACTTTCCTTTCTATTGTAGAGAACGCCCGAGCCCAATAGTGGGACTTTATAAGCTAAAATGATAATACTGTAGAAAGAAATGATCTATTGAATTCTTAAATGGCTTTTACAAACAGAATTTCGGTTGATAAGTTTCGTGATAATGATAACTAACACACGTCGTGCCCAACTGATTGTTGATATAGTTATTATTTTACTATTCGGAATGCAGTGCGGAGGTATGTTGTTTAGGCTACAAATCTCATTAGATATTATGCAGGTATGCTTGTAATACACAAACGTTTCTAGTAGATTTTAAAAACAAATACAAACGTTTTTATTAAGAAATAGCTGACCCGATAGACGTCCTGTCATAACTATGAATATTAATGTTTGCATCCGTAAAGTAGTTTTATTTACATTGTAAATAAAACTACTTTAGGGATTTTATCGCGTTTGTATTTGATTTTTGATTGACCGAAGTTTCGAACACTTTACAGCATTCATGGTCACGAGCGGTCGTCAAAAATCAAATACAAACGCAATAAAATCCTCACTTTAAAACGCAATAAAATCCTCAACTAAGAGACTACGACTAAGAGAGCTAAACAGTTGATATTACAGTGTGAGAACACTCGAAATAATGTCATATGATAAAGAATTTGACCTCCTTACAATTAATTTAGCTCACCGCTTGACCCCGATACTGATGTGTATATAGGCTGAGAAATAGCAAAAGATAGTTCATATAAGCAATGTTTCGTAATTGTTCAATGAGTATTGATTGTTGGAGTACTTTAGGTATTGTTTTCATAAAGCATTTTATTTTTTATAAAAGAACACACCCTACACTAAGGAAATAATCCTTGTATTGCGAGGGAATTTACAAACATATAACTGACGGACACAAATTACATCCAGACTTTTGTGGATCGCACAAAGTGTTGTCCTGCGTTGGATTTGAACCCATGATACTAGCACAGTTGGTTGGTATCTTAACCGCTACGCCACAAATTCATAGTTCTATTAATTTAATTCTTCTTTATTCAAAAGCTTTAATACCGAGTTACGTAATAATAGATGCATTTTTAGACGGACAACTGGGATTTCATCAAAATAATGTGGTTATGTATGTGTTAGATATGCTTATTCTTTTGTCGCACTAAGGTTTATTCCTTAACACGGTGGCTGTTGTTTCAAAAAAAGTATAGATATGACAATATGGCCGAACGTTTAAAATGCTGACAGTGATTGAAATGAACGCGCTTAAATTTGAAATAATTTCTTCGTTCGGTTCGTCAGCCGTAGATCAACGGACTAAATTAAAATTCCACGACTGAATCCATTAATTGTATAAACGACTCAGATATTTTTCCAACCGCTCCGAGATGGATTGCTGCAGAGTTCTGATCTTCAGATATGGTAGGGTCGCCATATTTGATGATCAGAAACTTAATTGAGGATTTTTTTACTTTGCTTGCATGTAGCTAATTCTTTAATAAAAAAGCATAATTTTTCGAGGCCTGTTTGTAATGACTATCATACCAAAACAGAACTAGGCTTGGTTATCGAAATTAGTGGCAATTAACCTTCCATATATTTACGAAATAAGAATACAAAAAGAAGGTCCCTGCAACTGTTTTGTTGGAAACAACTAAAGTATGTAAGCAAGTAATATCGCTAGAAGAAAAAAAATGGGTGCGTGTACTTATGTACGCGCGTGAGAAGCTATACTTCTTTGGCATCATTAAAAAATAGTTTTTAATTGCATGCAAATAATTAATTACAATAAAATAATAGAAGGATTGGAAAAGGATAATCAACAAAGTTCAGTTTAATAGTCATCAAATTTAAACTAAAAGAATCTTAGATTGATCTTAGATATCAATAATTAATATTAAAAATTGAAAATTAATATATTTATATAATATATAATTAATATATATATATATATATATATATATATATATATATATATATATATATATATATATAATTATTAAAAACAAAATTTAGAGAATAATAAATATGTAAGACATAATTTGTACTAAATATTATAAGATTCTTAGCTTCATACTGTTAATTTTGTGTCACAGATGCGCGCGCATCTTAAAATTTCACTCTCATCATTTTTTCATAACGCGCCTAAAGAAGTATAACTTCAAAAAATTAGCTACAAAATCCTTCGCAAACCCTTTTGGTTTGTGTTATACTATAAATTAGTTGCCTTTCAACTGTGAAATAGGCTGCAATTAACGTAATATACGCTAATAAAAAAAGATTAATCTGCAGCTGTATTCTGGAATAAAATGAACCGTGGAGGCCTTCCGGCCGGTGCTGATGCAGTGGTTGGAAAGGCGGCACGGGGTGCTCTCCTTCCGACTGGTGCAGATTTTGACGGGGCATGGGTGCTTCGCCAAATACCTGCACAAGGTCGTTAGGAGGGAGAGTACACCGTCCTGCCACCACTGCGATTGCGACGAGGACACGGCGCGCCATACACTCGAGGCCTGCGGGGCTTGGGCAGTGCAGCGCGGTGAACTCGTCGCAATCATCGGTACGGACCTGACGCCGCCGGCTATCGCTAGGGCGATGGTCGACAGCGTCGGGAATTGGGACGCGGTCGCAGCCTTCTGCGAGACGGTGATCTCGCGGAAGGAGGCAGCGGACCGCTTCCCCGAGGAGCGCAGCCCCGATGAGGAGATCCGCCGCCGGCGACTGGGGCGGCGTAGGCGCAACTATCTGCGCCTCATGCCGCCCTATCTGAGGCCGCGGGTGACGTGACCGGGGATTAGTCCGTCACCCGCCGAGAGGCCGACTGCGTGAGGTAAGACCAACGTCCTCCCCGAGGGGGGGACGTCGGTCGATGGGAGGGTACCCCAATTAGGGGTATTCCGTCGGGCCGACCACTGACGACAAGTTAACGCTGCTCCAGTGGTCGACCCAACGACGAAGGCGACGTGGTTTTCGGGTGGGTCGCGGGAGTTGCGTGCTTAAGCCCCTCTGTTGCCCCGGACGGAGTGGTGCGGAGGCGCGCCGACCGCGACCCACACACAAAAAAAAAAAAAAAAAAAAAAGAATCTGGAATAAAATATCTATAAATATAAATATCACACGTATTTTATTTGACCCTCTTAAAAATTCCACTGTATTAAAACCTCTATCATCGCTCATCGAACAGAAAACCGTTGGGGAAGAGAGATTCTCGAGTAGCGACTAGGAATCGGATGACGACCCGGCGTAGGACGACCCTCTACTAGTTGGACTGGCGACATCTTGAAAGTTGAACCGTTGGATACAAATGTTACAGAACCGTTCAAAGTAGCATTCTCATGGGGAGGCCTGTATCTACCACTGGACGTCTATAGACTGATGGATGGATAGAAAACCTGTATTTATGTTTATAAATTGATAATTGATTGAATTAGGCAATACATTGCGAAAATTCATTTTTATTTTAAAATGTAAGGAAGGAAGGGAGACCCACCACTTCGAATATTTATTTTGTTCAATAAATATTCGAAGTTCTGCGGAAAATTGCAAGTTGATGTTCTGGAAGGTGCATCACGTGAGAGTAAGAGTTTTTTATTTCCTAGCCACCTTAATCCTATCCTGTATTCCTTCTATTGTGGTGTGCGGTATATTGATTACCGTGGGAAAGTGGTGGGTCTCCCTTCCTTCCTTCAATTTTAAAATAAAAAATAAATAAAATGATATTAATAAATTATAAAATTCGTAAGTAAAAACCTCACCCATAAGTACAACGTAACAATAACTAATACATAATGATATTTATACTCATTCCATAGCTACGCATTCATGTTGAGTAGACATTTAAGTGATGTTAAAATATCATGCGATGTCATAAAATACCTTTTTCATATCGACATGCCAGTTATTTTAATAACGGTGACATGTCTCGATGTGTCGAGACAAATGGCTACCCTACGGTTAAGGGATTTGTAATTTATGCCGTCCATTACAAAGGTTATTTTATACAAAACTTTCTATTGAGCGGAGAATTATCTTTGCCTGTTTTATATCGTCTTATACTCTTTGTTTATGATTTTGACTAGCTCTTTGATCTATTAAACTTATAAGCCTTATTGTTGATCTTCTGTTGCAGATAAACATGGACGAGAATCTTTAGTGTGGTGTAAAAAAATTCTATGTGTAGGTAAAAATATTAAATAAATTTTCGGTGTAGGGGCAGAGTAAGAATATATTTCACCATCTCCTATCTTGCCCGTGGGTGTTGTAAAACATGACTAAGAGACGACTATAATATGCATATAATATTTATACATGAGATGGCAAACTTGAAGTAGAACTATATCAATCCATCTGACACGGGTGGTAGGTCAATTTCCCTTCTGATTTGGCAAAGCCTTAAGCCGGATAGTAGGAAGAATCACTAAGAGAATGGACGACAGAGCTGTTCTGGAAACCCCAAACGACGACAGTGATCGAAATTGCGCGCTAAACGTGTCTTACAAACGAGCCTCATTATCCAAGTGACCGTTGCGTCCATAAAATGATAGATTGCCTTACTAAAGGATAAAGGAAAACGGTTAGTCTATACAAATAAGATTTCAACAATGTAAGAATAGCAACCCTCCCTATCTGTTCATTTGCTCGTCCAATTATAGAGGAATTAATTTAAGTGCACTTCAAAATAATTTTATAGTGATACAATTGTCACAGATGGTAAACTTGTGAGGGTACCCGAAAGGGTATCCCGCCGGGCTGGCCAGGGACGCCAAGAATTCGGTACCGGTGAATGGCGAAGAGGTTGGAATATGGTGGGTTATGTGGTCGCGCGCAGCTCTCTTATCACTTAAAAAACTTGGAATAAAAAAGCACTGATGCACATTTTTATATAATATACATTCTTTATGTGTACTTCTCACAAGGCGGTGGCTATACCGATCTTGTTGAGGACCAGATACATATTAAAACAATGTGCTTTTTCTTTTTTGAGGAGTGTATAGCTGTTAGCCATAGATGATTTTGACACTATTTGATAGGTGAACGCTGAGGGCTCTCAACCCGGAGAAAACACTGTATTGATTGCAGAAGGAGCCTCTTACCAGTAGTGAGGACAGCGTTCCTCCAGTCAGCGTGTTTCCAATGTTGCATATTTTCTTGACGTACAGTTAGCTGCTTCTGGATGCCTGGAACCACAATTATGTGTAGTTTTAACGACCAGTATGGGACTTATGTGTTATAAAAAAAAACTAGAATAATACTAAAATCCATAACAGGCTGTTTACAGCACGCACGCGTGACTAAGAAATTAGCGTAAATCTCAACTCGTCCATTGTGTAATGTTAAAAGTCCCTCACGACACAGATCGTAAAAATATCCATGAGATCTTTTTTTTTCCAAGGGGTGTTACGGTCCACCTAAGTAATTACAGTGTCAACGGATGTGTGGGAGCCTCGAACCGGCCCTCGGATGTGACAAGCACTTTTTATTTTTTTCGCAATCTATCGTCGCACTCACACTTTTATCGTTCAAATAAATAAATATCTTTTTTTATTTATTAGGGATTCATATAGGGAAACTTAGACTAAGCGTTGGCTAAATAAGAAAGTCTATCGAGTGCTGGGCTATGGCGCGTTTAACGAAAATTTGTAAGCTTAATATTAATCTCTGTGTAGTTACGGAGTAAGAACACAATTAACCACCCCGCTCTTGCCCGTGGGTGTCGTAAAAGATGACTCAGGGATATATACAGGTAACATCGATACAAGAGACGGCAGCGTAGAATATTAGGTCAATTTACCTCCCATTGTTGAGTCTGAGTGGGACTTATATAGACTAAAATGATGATGATAATGATGAATATTAATTCATTTGAAGAACCTATTAATAGTTTATAAGAATTCATAGGTATGATATTATATTGTTGTGTGTCCAGACCTTAGTCCGCTCTAAATAAAAAAATGTGGACTATTGATATAATTATACTCTGAATTATACTCTGTCACCACACGGAAAGGATGAATATTGTTTATATTCGTCTCTCAAATTACTTTTTAATAACATATTAGACTAAAGACATGCGTATTTTAGTAGTGGTAGGACCACACTGTCGACAGTTATCTGTCTACAGCCGCGGGCCGGTCCGTCCGGGGTGGTACCACGCTCTCGCAAAAATCGACGTCTGAGTAGTAGCATTTTATTACTGCGCTTCGTTCGGTGGGCGAGAAAGCCGGAAGCCCAACTTTCTGAGGGTGTTCGCGTGTGGAGGGTGTTGGTGGTACCTTTGGTATCACCAAGCCTCAATGCACACATTCACACTCCCTTCATACCCTTCACGGTAGGCAGCGGCCTTGTAAAGGTCCATGTGCGGCAGCAACACTTACCATCAGGTGTACTGTTTGCTCGTTTGCCAGTGCTTGCAATAAAAAATAAAAAATATATAGATTTCTCAGATCCATGTTATAATTATCGATAAATAATTATGCTTATGGCTTTACCTATCTATAAATAAAACACGAGAAATGTTTCTATATCCATTATGGACTTTGAAACCATCCAATCGCGGTGTCCCACAGCGGTTTCGTTAGAAAGGCCTTTGCCGAAGACAGTTTTAGACCACTAAACAATGCATTAGACTCAGTAGGTCGCTACGATCAATTTTAAAGACATTCTATTTTTATTTTATATTTAAAGGAGTACTGAACAGCGTCTATTTAGCCGGCTACTTTAATATAAAAAAACTAATGTGACGAAATTGGAAAGGAAATTAAAAAACAAAATTGTAATAATAACCTTTTTTTAACAGGAAAGCTGACGTTTTGTTCCAACTAATTACTACGATCCTGTACAGTATATTTTTCCTTATGATAATGTAATTAAAAAAATCTTTCGAATATAATTATTTAAAAGGCAATTTGGTTTATTATAACCTTATAATGATTAACATCATCATCTTTATCCTGCTCTTATTCCAAATATTTGGGGTCGCCGCAATATAGATTTAAAGAATTCATTCTCAAAAAGACACAGGTCCTTGAGAGAAAAATAATTATAAAAAGTTAACTCGTAAATTCAATCGTATTATAAAGCTCTCTTGAGCATTCCTTTGATGTGTTTTTAATCAGATAACATCTAGGCAAGAGAAGGAAAATTCGGAATATAACCATATCCAACCAACCCGTTTGACCAGAGTGGTTAGTTTATTTATCCTTCCTATCATGAACGAGGCTCAAGCTCGAGCGTTTTTTTTTTTTATTGCAATCGGTGTCAAATGAGCAAACATTACACCTGATGGTAAGTGTTGCAGCCGCTCATGGAACTTTGTTAGGTCGCTGCCTACCGTGAAGAAAGTGAAGGGAGTCTGAATGCGTGCAATGAGGTTCGATGAAACTAAAAGCATCACCAAAACCCACCACACGCAAACCGAACGCTCACCGAAAGAAGCACGATAACAAATTGCTACTACACGGACGTCGATTTTCTGCGAGATTGTGGTACTAACCCGGATGAACCAGTCCGCAGCTGTAGATAGATAACTGTCAACAGTGTAGTCCTATCACTTTTAAATGTGTGAACAGAATGATAATAACGATGATATCTATTAAAATTTTATAAAACTAGAATAGGTTGAGAACATTTCAATTATATAAATAGAAAAGTATTTCTATTTAGATGTCCGATGTCTATCCTTCAATACCTTTTTTTGTTCGTTGTGTGTGTAGTATCCCAAATCGTCCTAAATAGTCTGAACCCCGCGTCGAACGTGTCACAATAATGGATGATGTAATAACAGCCCCTTTGCGTGGTGACACATACACGTAATGTTTTCGTTCGTCGCGTGACACCCACGTCACACGCGAAACAATTCTTTATGACATTGTTTCGGTTATTTTTCAAAGTAACAGTTCAATTCACGTAACAGTTCAATTCTTATAATGATTGGGTCTTTATCAAAATATTGTTTTTTTATAAAGAATTTATTTCGCAGTTGGAGAGTTTATTATCTTGTCCTTTTTATGTAGTGTTTCTTTAGTTTTTTTTTTGTGGTGTACCTTTGTTTTTTTAACCACCGCCGCAAAAAGAAGGGTGTTATAAGTTTGACGTCGATCTGTGGCATCGTAGCTCTCAAACGGATGCAGCGATTTCGATGCGGTTTCTTTTTCATTTGAAAGCCAGTTTCCTTGTGGTGGCTCTTAGCTGTTTAGTTAATATCGATCCAGCAGTGTAAGAGTATCAGCTCTTTGCCAAAATAATGTAATGGCGTATGATTACTCTATTAGTGCTTCACGCATGCCAGTATGATCGTTAAATGATAATTAATTGATAATTCCTCTTGAAAAGAACGTAATAAGTACTATCTTTTATTTTAGTTTGTGTCGTGTGATATTAAAAATTTTCGACTTTACTTATTAGTTAGTAGGTATTGTTTCAAGTCATGTGATGTACGAAAGCAATTTTGATTATTTTATTCGTTATAATAGGAAAAAAAAAAGTTATAAACAATCACATTGAAGACGGAAACTTTAAATTTTTTGATTATCAATTTCAATTTAATTTAAATTGTTATATAAAAGTGATAAAAATAAGTTATGTAAACATTATCATCACCATCCTGTTATCTCCCTAATTACCTACTTGGGATCGTCTCAATAAGTACTCTTCTTTCATAATACATACGGCAAAAGTTATTAACAATGGTTTAGGACCGGTCGCCCACCTGACATCATACACCCTTAGGAATGTAATTGTGGACCTGACGTCATCAGATGGAGTTAGCTCAGGTTTATGTAAAGCTCTTAGTCATTTTTTACGACACCCAAGAGTAATTTAGGTGTTGGTAATATTCGTCCGCCACCACACAACACAATTTAAATAAACGTATATCAATTAAAATTTCTCCATCACTGTTTAGCTTATCCAGAAGACGGCGAATGGGGCATTGCATTGCAATAGCATTTTTTGTACAAATTCGCATTATTTCCTGCATATTGGGATGCGACTATCGGCTCTTTAAATGAGAGCAATAGTTCAAACCCTTTTTTTTTGGGATGTGTTACGGTCGGCGCACTCCTCGCTACGCTCCGTCCGGGGCGACAGAGGGGCATAAGCACGCACGCCTGTAACCCACTCGTGACACATCGCCTTCGTCGTTGCCCTTGCCGGCCCGACGGAATACCCCCTGAGGGGTACCCTCTCCTCGACCGACGACCCTCCCTCGGGGAGGCGTCGGTCTTTCGTCGTGCGGTCGGCCTCTCGGCGGGTGACGGACTAATTCCCCGGTCCAGTCACCCGTGAACCTCCTAACCCTAACATCCGTTCGTCTGGTGACGGAGTAAGAATACAATTCACCACTCCCTAGCTTGCCCGTAGCTGTAATAATAGTTGTTGTAGTCCACTAAGGCATAAAATATGTATATAACATCTATGCAAGAGAAGGCAAACTCGAAATTAAACTCTATACGTACCTATCTGACCAGCATGATCTATATCATGCTATGTAAGGTCAATTTGCCTCCTATTGTAGAGGAGACTCGAGCCCAACAGTGGGTATATGAGCTGAAATGATGATGATAATGAAATCTAAAATTATACGGCATAAAGAATACAACAAAATAAACAACAAGCGATTTTAAAGTCTCCTCAGATCCGGCAAGAGCGTCGTTAGAACTTGATTTAAGTCAAAGGTATCAACGAAGGTAATTCAAAACAAAAGAGCTATTATCAAAAGCAATAAAGACATATAAATATGGGATATACGACCCAACACTACGCAACTGTCTATTCGAACCGCTGAAAGTGCCTGATTATGGCCTCAAAAAGAGATAGCAAAGTATACCGTCTAGTCCAGGGATGGCGAACCAATGGCACGCGTGCCATCGATGGCACGCTACACAATTTTTTGGGCACGTTAATGTTTACAAAATGCATTCTGCACTACGAAAAAAGTGTCAAGTTTTATAATACTATGATTATTATATTTTATTAATACTTTGATTCTATTTTTGTAGTAGGTAAATAAAGAGTTTTGAGTTGATTGTATTAACTATTATCGTTTTGCCAATGATAACAAAGTCCAAATTATTTTATGGCACGTCTAAGACCTCATGAAAAAAATATTTAGGCACGTGGATATATAAAGGTTCGCCACCCCTGGTCTAGTCCTTTAAAAACGTGCCTAAATATACGCAAACTCGCAAATGTTTAGATACAAGTCAAAGCTTAATAGGAACCAAATTAACTTTTCATATAATACATACGAAATGGAATAATGAGCGACATCCTAAAATGTTAACGTGATATTTGAGATCCCATTAACTTCGAAATCTAAATTTAGTGTAACAAGAAATGAACTTACAGCTCTCATCGAAACACATAGTTCTAATAAGTTTTTAAAATACTTGTTTTTACATACCCAAAGGGTAAAAACGGGTCCCTATTACTAAGACTTCGCTGTCTTTCCATCCGTCTGTCTGTCACCAGGCTGTATCTCAAGAACCGCGATCGCTAGACAGTTGAATTTTTTACAAATTATGTATTTCTGTGCCCGCTATAACAACAGATACTAAAAACAAAATAAAAAATTATTTGAGGGGGGCTTCCATACAAAAAACGCCATTTTTTTCGTATTTTTTATAGATAACTAGCAACCCGCCCTCGCTTCGCTTCGGTTATAGGTTATAGTCGTTTTACCCGCGTAGTTCCCGTTCCTGTGGCAATACCAGGATAAAATATAGCCTAGTTTACGCCCTGATATTATAGCTTTCCATTGGTGAAAGAATTTTTGAAATCGGTCCAGCCGTTTTGAAGATTACCCGGATCAAACAGACAGACAGACAAAAAATTTTTAATTGCTATTTTAAGCATAAGTGTCGTGCAAATAACCGTGTGAGCATGAAAAAAGCCTATTATTTTGACATTACAAACAGACACTCCAACACTCCAATTTTATTTATTGGTATAGATAGTCTTCTTTTTTATCGAGGAAGAGGTTTGCGGAACTGAATGCTCACCCACATTACGAGTATACCACATAATCTATGGCACTTATTACGGTGTAAACCTATTGATGTTAATCGTTCCTCAGCAAAATCCTTAAAAATCAAGGCATTCAACTGAAAATATGGTTCCTGCAACCGCAGTAGCATAAGCATATAGCAATAGAGAGACGAAAGAAAAATAATATAGGAATATAAGATTTTTTTTTTTTTTTATTTATTTAAGACAACACCCTGCACTAAGGAAATAATCCTTGTATTTTATTTTTTTTTTTTATGTGGGTGGGCTGCGGTCGGCGCGCCTCCGCACCACTGCGTCCGGGGCAACAGAGGGGCTTAAGCACGCAACTCCCGCAACCCACCCGAAAACCACCTCGCCTTCGTCATTGGGCCGACCACCGGAGCAAGTTTACTTGTCGTCAGTGGTCGGCCCGACGGAATACCCCTACGCGGGGTACCCTCCCATCGACCCTGTGCAGGTATTTGGCGAAGCTCCCGTGCCCCGTCAACACCTGCACTGGTCGGAAGAAATAATCCTTGTATTGCGGGGGACTTTAGAAACATATAATTAACGGACACAAATTACATCCAGACGCAGAACAACAATTTGTGGTTCGCACAAAGTGTTGTCCCGCGTGGGATTCGAACCCCCGACACTGGCGCTGTAGGTCGCTATCTTAACCACTACGCCATCTGTGCAGTCATATGACAGAATGAACCACTTCGATGGACAAGGGTTAAACAAAGGTGATTTTTGAAAAATATTAATATTCTATGCAGTTTAAATGAGGTATATATAGCCTTATCTATCTTTTGCTTTAGGCGGGCTGTGATCATCACACGCGACGTTTATTCCGTCTTCTTTTCACACCCGTAACCTACCCGCGACACGTCGCCTTCGTCGTTGGACCGACCACCGGAGCAGGGTGACTTGTCGTCAGTGGTCGGTCCGACGGAATACCCCCTAAGGAGTACCCTCTTCCCCCCTCGGGGAGGACGTCGGTCTTTCCTCACGCGGTCGGCCTCTCGGCGGGTGATGGACTAGCTCCCCGGTCCAGTCACCCGCGACTTCGGCCGTTTATTCCGTCTGAGCAGACGCAAGGGTGGCGCGTAGTAGCGTAACCCTATATAACCCAGCTAATTCCCTCTCCTTCGTAATTAGGCCGGTCACTGATACCGAATCGCCAGTTCGGAAGATATGTATAGTCTAGAATACCGACAGCTTATGATTTCTGGTGTGTTTTTTAGTTTTTGCTCGTGATAATCATAAACTCTACTAACCTAATCATCGTTATGGATGACGGCACCTTTAAGTGTATATTACGTGTGTTGTTTCAAGCCATGTTTACGGCACTTATTAGTATCGCCAACAATTATTGCCAGCTCTTATTTACCCGTGAGATTTATGAAAATCAGTTAAGGGTTTCTCCAGAGGAGCGGGCAGCAACTCTTTTCTGGGAAACGTATAAGAGTTCACTGCGATCGGCAACACACCTGCCGAACGTCCCAATGGCAGCACTATCTTCAATTATAGAGCTTACGCCCAATGTAATTAACTTTCCATTACCCTCTTTTTTAGCTTCGAAGATTTCATTTTAAATGCAAAAGGTTACAAATTTACTGACAGTAATTTTTGATACCTTTTGCAATTAAAGTCGAAGTCATTAATAAAAATTAAGTTATCGCAATGATTGTAATTATTATGTGATTGCGTGAATCAACGGAAACAAGTAACCGCGAGTACCTCTAAAATATTTGAACATTAGCGTAACAAATACAATGAGATCATAGTATCACTGGTCCGTTCTTCAAGGTGGAGGTAGGGCGTACGAGAAGTTATCTATTGTCTTCGCTGAAACTACGTCATTATAACCCCAAGCAGCCAAAAAAGGGCCACAGTGTAGTTTCTGGTTAGTTATTTAGCATAGTATATACTAAAGTCTGAATCTGATTTGTAACGATTACCGTAACGACAAATAGGACTGGCTATTTGCCTAGTTAAGAGGGATTGCGGTTACGCAAGCAGCCAGTCGTAATGTTTTTGCAGTGTGTTCTCCTCTAATAATAACAGCAAGCTTGAACGTTACCAACATACGGCAGCTAAAAAAATCTACAATAAACATCCCATTATATGTGGAATCGATTTGAGCAAAGGTGGCATTATTATTTGATTATACTAGGTTATACCCGCGACTTCATCCGCATAGAAGTCGAAAATGGTAATAATATGTTCTTTACGTTATTCATTTTCTTATAACCTTAAACATATTCGAATAATAAAAGTGTTCGAAACGTCGGGCAATCAAAAATCAAATGCAAACATTATAATCCGTAAAAATAGTTTAATTTACCATGTCTAATACTGGCATACCTAAATATCAGATATCACTAAGAAAGAAAAGATTAAGAATCACATTATAAATTTTAAAGTTGCCCCTAATATAGCCATAAATCTTTCATATGGGTTATCAAATTAAAAGTCTGCGTAGCTTTATAAGACGGTTGTAACTTGGAATAAGAAGCAAGTAATAAAACAGCAATTATATCCAAACAGGCGTAACTAATGGCGACACACGAGTGCATTTTATTTAAATACGTAGATACAGTATTATACAGAATGATTACGAAATCTAAAGTGTACCTAATAAATAACTTGTAATAGAGGTTAATATTAGTTTAAGTATATTGAGTTTAACTACTAATACTACTTCTTTATGGTGACGAAGTGAGAAATACGATATGTAAGGGATATAATGTACATATAGCAACTATCCTTCCTACTAATATTATAAACGCGAAAGTTTGTGAATATGTGAGGATGTGAAGATGTTTGTTACTCTTTCACGCAAAAACTACTGAATGAATTTTGTTGAAACTTCATAATAATATAGCTTACATATCGGCATAACACATAGGCTATAATTAATCCCGATATTCCCACGGGAAAAGGAACTACGGGTGAAACCGCGGGGCGCTGTTAATGCAATATAAAGAAAACTCGAAATAAGGTTCTATGACAAGCCATCTGTGCCAGTTTGGTATAGAAGTTCAATATCCCTTCCCTTGTAAAGAATGCACGAACCCAGTAATGGAAGGCATTTAAGTTAAGATTAAAATATAAAGTTAAGTTATAAATAATTGTATACGACTCATCTATACCAAAAAATAAAATTGGAATGTCTGTTTGTAATGTCAAAATAATAGACTTTTTTTCATGCTTACGCGATTATTTGCACTATACATATGCCTAAAATACACTTTATATTTTTTTTGTCTGTCTGTCTGTTCCGGGTAATCTTCAAAACAGCTGGACCGATTTCAAAAATTCTTTCCCCAATGGAAAACTATAATATCAAGGAGTAACCTAGGCTATATTTTATCTCGATATTCCCACGGGAACTGGAACTACGCAAGAAAGACGACTGAAACCGAAGTGAAGCGAGGGCGTGTTGCTAGTTTAAAATATAATGTGTCAGCACCCCTTATTTCCTTGTGAATATCGTGAATACCAGCTGAAGGTTCTCCAGGATAATGTGCAGCAGGACATTCCCTGTTAACTTATAACATCATTGCAGCCGCCATTGAAACTTTGCATACAAACCTACCAAGGACCGATCACAATACTATAATTTAGTACGATCACGCTGGTCTGAATATGCAGTCAGGAGATGGATAACATTTTATTAGCTTCACCTGTCTTTATTTATCTTTGTAACGGAATTTTTAAGTTTCATTTTGTTTCGATTCAAATCGTGGGATTGAATTGAAAACTCACGTGCTAAAGACAAATGACAATACAATAAGTTAGTAGGTACCATTGGGCTGTTATGGTGATGGAGTCAGGAACCGGAGTGTGGAACTATTCAACGTCTGCTAATATGCTTTTGGTGTTTGGACTCATATTATTCACGTTGGCGCGTCTAACAGGTTGGGTTGGTAAGATACTACAAGAAGAGACGCGAGAAATTTATTTCATCATCATCATCATCGCAGCCCACATACATTCCACTGCTGGGTTTGAGCCTCCTCCACAACGGGAGGGAATTTGACCTACTATAGCATGCTGGTCAGACATGTTGGTATAGAGTTTTATTTCGAGTTTTCATGCATATTTTATTTTATTTTAGTGCATATTATGCACATAACATCTGTGGCAAGAGAAGGAAATTATATCCCTTAGTCGTCTTTTACAACTTTTGCTGTGTGGTAGCGGCTTCGAATACTACCAACCCTTGCTTTGCTCGTGGGTGTCGTAAAAGACGACTAAGAGCCCTAGATTGACCCGGACCAACTCCATCTGGTACCATTTGGGTCAACGATTACATTCCCAAGGAGGGTTGACGTCAGGCAGGCGGCCGGTCATAAAAGTCATTGCCGAAACTTTTTGCAATATGTCAAAACAGATGACATATTGCGTCGACCCCAAGTAATTGGGATAAGAGCAAGATGATGATGATGAGTCGTCTTTTACAACATCCACGGGCAAGATAGCGAGTGGTGAATTGTATTCTTACTCCGTCACCACACGGATTTTTATTTCACTCCTCATAAATTTATTTCACTCCTCATAAAATTCCACTAGCTAGCCCGCACCAATACCTCCAAATTATAGTTAAACCAGAATTTATAGTAACTATGTAAAACTATTTTTACTAAGTTTATGGCGTTTGTATCTGATTTTTTATTGCCCGACGTTGTCAATACTTTACAGCGTTCATAGTCACGGACGCAAGAATTTGTTCCTTAGGTTGAGGTTTGTCTTTAAAATGTAATATATTTCAAATTAAAAATACTCTATACTGCCTATATTACTCATAGCTTTTATAATAAATATTATATTACAACTAATAAATAAATCATGTATTTAATTTACTTCCTACAAATAAACTAAGAAAATAAATATTTATTTAATGTACAATTTAACTCCTCTTAGAAGCAATAAGGTAAGATTTGTGCCCTCTTGAGTGATATTAAGAGCATCATGATGAAGTAAAAATACTTTTTGTAGCGTTTAAATAAGTATTCACTGAGGTCAAATAAACTTTTTATTACAACAATTCCGCACGTAAAATGTCACACCCAAAACTATTCTTTTATTATCCGGTATGCGTGTAAAATTTATGTGTAGGCGAGCCTAGTAACAAATAAACTGCGAAAGATATCTGCAATACATATACGGTAACCGAACTATTTTATGGGCGTTTGTGCTTTAACAATGTCAAGAGCTAAGACCTATATTTAGTTATTATTCCAGGTCAACTGCTTATATAAATATGTATTGTATTTACTTTACGTGTACTGTGTGGTAGCGGCTACAAACCAATCCAATAGCTAAGTGTTGTCGTAAAAACAAAGAATTTAATATCGACCTGGACTCCATCTGATGTTCTCTAATCAACGATTCGCTTTCTGAGGTTTGCGCGAGTATTACACACCGATGTTGTCGGGTGGACTCTATCCGTGACTATGAACGATGTTAAGTGTTTGAAACGTAGGGCAATCAAAAATCAAATACAAATGCGATAAAATCCGTAAAATTGTATTATTAACAACAATTATGTTCTCAAGGAAGGTTGACGTCAGACGTTAGCCTGTCTTATAATTATTACCGTAATCTTTGCAATATGCACGCCAAAAAAGGTTTTACTTAGGTTGTATAGTGATGAAGCATTCAGAATACAATTCATCTCTTCCTTTCTGGCAGGTATCCAGTGTGGTATAGTAAATCCAATTCCTTCCAATTGTTGGAGAGATATCTGCCAGTTTAGTCAATATTTTTTTCTATTCATCGGGAATAGTACTTCTTTTGGGTAAAATACATTTGCGTATACAAAGTTTAAAGACGATCGATTGAGTAATTCAATAATTGTTAGCGACGATATGTTATATGCATAGGTCAGAAATCATTATCATATTATGACTCCCTTTTTTTTACGGTCGGCGCGCTTCTCGCACCACTCCGTCCGGGCGACAGAGGGGCGTAAGCACTCACATTCGTAACCCACCCGTATAGCACGTCGCCTTCGTCGTTGGGTCGACCACCGGTGCAGAGTTCCTTGACTTCAGTAGTCTATTCTATTATGACCCTACTGATAACATAGAAGCAATAATTAGTTATGTGAAATAAAACTAATTTTATGCATTAAAAAGGTAAGCTCTGTAATAACGATAAATTGTTAGACCTAATACAAGGTGTTCTCCCGTAACTTTAAAATAAAAAGTGTTTAAACGTCGGGATAATAAAAATTAAATACAAAGTCAATGAAATCCGTAAAATAATTTTCTTTTAAATTATATACGCATGTCACATTATTATTAGAAATCAAAATTGGGTTTTTATTGCCTGCAAAGCAGACAATCATCATCACCACATCAGCTCATATACGTCTCACTGCTGGTCTTAAAAAACTTACCTACTATACCACTCTGGTCAGACGGGATGTTATTGAGTACTATTTTATTTTATTTATTTATTTATTCAAACTTTAGCACACAAAATAAGGTACCAGGCGGACTTAATGCCTAGGCATTTTCTACTAGTCCACCTAGGGTGGAGTAGAAATAATTTAGGCAGGTGCAATTCATGTAAGTGGTGATTTGTCGGCGGATCGCCTGCGCGAGGAGCGCAGCCTCGATGAGGCGATCCGCCGCCGGCGACTGGGGCGGCGTAGGCGCGAGTACTTTTGCCTCATGCCGCCCTAGCCAAGGCCGCGGGTGACGTGATCGGAGAATTAGTCCGTCACCCGCTGAGAGGCCGACCGCGTGAGGAAAGACTGACGTCCTCCCCGAGAGGGGGACGTCGGTCGATGGGAGGGTACCTCAAATAGGGGGTATTCCGTCGGGCCGACCACTGATGACAAGTAACCCTGCTCCGGTGGTCGGCCCAACGAAGAAGGCAACGTGCAGGTGGGGTGGGCAACCCACCCCACCTGAACGTCGCGCGGGTGTGCGTGCTTACGCCCCTCTGTCGCCCCGGACGGAGTGATGCGAGGAGCGCGCCGAAGGCAAACCAACCCCCTAAAAAAGTTGTGATTTGTAAAATTTGGTTATCCAAATATAGCTAAATTATTCTTATACTCAATACGTACAAACAATACACATATAGATACATATATACATACATAAATAGACATATACAATATATACACATATAAATACATATATACATACATAAACAGACATATATATACATACAAATAAATTCTATAAAAAGTAGAGGAAAGCCATCATTGATGAGTTAACTCCGTTAGAAAATCGAGGTATAGACGTTTGACCATAGCTTTAAAACCATTTTGAATTTTACTTTTCTCGCACAAATGTTATCTATATATTATGTCCCTTAGTCGTTTGAAGATACCTACAAGCAAGAAAAAGAGTGGTGAATTGTGTTCTTACTCCGTCATCATAAGCAGAAAGTAGAAAAAGAAGCAGCCGTCTGGCTTATAACCACCGCCTATGAACTTCATTAATCATCATTCATCATTTGGGCTTATATACGTGCCGCTATTACGCTTAAGTCTTCTGCACAATAGCAAGGAGATTGACCTGCTGTACCACGCTGGTCAGACATATTGGTATAGGCCTACATTTCAAATTTTCTTTGTCTTATTCTTAAGTTTTATCTTCATTAATATTAAGTCTCTAATAATCAAACCGTTTCCTAAAGTATTCTGTAAATGATAGTAAAGTAATTTTCTTTATGTCTCCTAACATTTATTATCTTTTGATAGTGGATTATTTCCTTCCGTTTTGTATGATTGGATATATCAATTTCAGTATTATTTTAGATCTACCTCATCTGTCATCTTCATTTATATAATAAATATTAGAGGCATATAATTTGTTAGTTTTTATGTTGGGAGCAATCTTTTGAATTTATTAAATTTTGTGTAATAACAAATCGTTTTGGTAATGGTTTTATGACCTGGCAGGCACCTGATGTTATTTGGAAATGATGATGTTACCTGATGTTTTATGCCTCTTTGGAAATGTAATTGTTGACCACAAAGTACCAGATAAAGTTAGCCCGGATCGATGTTGTGATAGTAATGTGATGAGGACACTTAAGTATGAATGTTGAAGACTCTAGGGGTAAGGAAATACTTACCAAAGAAAAGATAGAAGGTTTGCGTGCAGCTTGCCATGGATTGAAAGGGAGTGAAATATATTAGGATTGTATGGAAAAAGAGGACATATTTCGTCTATCCTAAGTAATTGGTCAATTAGCAGGCCATTTGCATTCTTACTCCATTACCACGGTAAAAATGGTTCTGCGGTCTCAGCGAATAAAGAGCCAGATGTTTTCTACTCGTCCTGTATCAACAATTACCTTTCATTTGTAAACAAATAGGCACCGTTGTCTTCCCTCATTACATACGATTATTACAGTGTAATGTGACAGCCGGAAATAATAAAATTTAGTAAAGATACGCATCTGATCAAGTTAAAGAGCAATAAACATGCCCAACAGGTAATTATGTCGAGAAGTTGCACCATTTGGTAGGCGCTTAATTGAATTACGGAGTGAAGGCGAATATTTTATCTAACAATGTTTATAGTAGAAGTATATCTACATGAACTTGTTATGGCTGTTGCATGTTTAAGTAACTAGAATATTTTAAATGCACAAATAAAATTATGATCAGATTGTCGGCAGTTCGATTGCTAACCTAATATTATAAATGCAAATGTGAGCTTGCTTAAACCACTAAACTGATTATAAAAATTCTTTTACCAATAGAACGCTATCAGCAAACAATATATCGACTATATTTCATTCCCGTATTCCCACGGCAACTACGACGATAAAACAGCGGGGATTTGCTAGTATTTGTGGTACAGAAACGGTTCTTCCGAGTCCTAACTTAACCTAATATTATAATTGCAAACATGAGTTTCTTTGTTACCCTTTCCCGCCTAAATAACTAAATTGATTTAAAAAAAATCTCACTAATGGAAAGCTACAGTTATCAGAGCTAGAAACATCGGCATATTTTATACCCGTATTCTCACGGGAATGGGAACTACGCCGGTAAAACAGTGGAAATTTGTTAGTACATAAATATTTGTGATTCCTAAACGGTTCTTCTGTCTGTCTGAATGTAATTTATATCCTTTAACTATGTATATTTAAATTCCCTATACCATGCGGTGACGGGTTAAGAATAAAACATGTCAACACTCTTTACCATTAATGAATATGGTATGCAGATAACATTGATATAAGAGAAGGCGAAGCTTGACACAAAACCATATACAAATATGTCTGACCAGTGGGATGCTTAGGCTAATTTCCATCTCAATATGGAGGAACTCCAAGTCCAACAGTGGGACTTCGAGCTGAGATGACAATGATGAATAATATAATATTGAGCTGAAGTGAGTGTCCGTATGGTGACGGAGTAAGAATACAATTCACCACTATCTTGCCCGTGGATGTCGTAAAATACGAGTATGCGATATAACATGCTCATAACGTCTGTGCAAAAGGCAAACTCGAAATAACACCCTACATCAACATATCTAACCAGCAAGATATAGTAGCTCAAACTCCCTCCCATTGTGGAGGAGGCACGAACCCAACAGTGGGACGTATGTGGGCTGCGATGATGATGAGTTGAAGTATCCAACTAGATAGGCAAGTATATTTGAAAATTCGTGATGATATCCTGCTAATGACACAGAACTATACTACGAATACTGATATAATGATGTCATCAGTCATCCATTTCAACTTTGGTTTTAAGAAAACAGTAGTAAACAAAGGTACATTAAGATGAATGCTTTTACCCGTCCTCCAAATTACTTTAATCACCGCGCAACCACACCCCTTGTAAAAACATCGCCGCGCTGCGAACCGGAAATTGTTTCAAAATGTTCTTTTTTTAAACTTACGCAATCATCTTAATCCATATTAGGGTCTATGAAAGTAGTACTTATGACTTTCTGTTCGTATTCGAAAAAAAACTTACTGGTGGAATTTATTTTAGTTAAGGCCGCTTTTTCGGTATGGTAACGGAGTAAAAATACAATTCACTACAAATCACTACCCACTAGCTTGCCCGTGGGTATGGTACAAGACGACTAAAGGATATATTTTATTTATTAATTTATTTTATTATACACTTTATTGTACACCAGAAATTAATACAAAAGAGCTATATATAATAGACACAGTACAATGGGCGGCCTTATCGCTATAAGCAATTTCTTCCAGGCAACCTTTGGATGGAATTAGCGTAGGAAAAAATGTAGTTGTTGGTGTAGCCAATAAAATAGTGAAACATATGATAAATTATAGATTAATAAATAATTTAAACATAAATGCATATAATATACATATAACATCTGTGTGGAAACCTCGAAATTAAATGCTATACCAACACGTCTGACCAGCGTGGTATAATAGGTCGCCCTCGACGTATATGAGCTGCTATGATGATGAAAGCCGCATATGGAGTGATGATATCTTTTAGCTATCAAAAAGGCCTACGAAAATGTGCACTGATCTCTGTTGCTTATGAAGTTAGTTACCGCAGGAACAACTGAAATTATCACATACGATATCCGTGGTCCATTCAATAAGCGAAAAGCCATCTGTAGATTATACCACATACTGTCTTCAGTTCTTATTCTGACGACTAGATGGGAAAACATGTGAATAGCCCGTCATCAGTGGCGTCTGTGGCGCCAAAACAGTTTCAAAGTACAGCTTCATGCGTTCCACTTTAACTCGAAAAAATACATAGTAAGTCAACCATATAAAAATATTTTTACCTGAGTAAATAAAAACGCTCGAGATAAAAGTTTGGTAACGAAGAGCTACAGCACTTCGTTACTACAGCAAACTGTTACTACTCAGACTTTAATTTTCTATCACTGTGTGAACTATGACACTGTCGCAGAACCGGGGTACTTAACCCCACCGCACATGCCCACACTCGCACGAGTTGAGAGCCCTCAGCGCTCACCCAACAGTCCGGGTAAACTTGTCAGCCATAGCGAACATCGCCCGAGGGCTCCCCCTGTGGGAAACGGACCTCGGCTCGGGGCGTCGCTGAGTGCAAAGTGGACGTGGGCACGTTTAGGTTAATGACTTTTACGCGGCGCGGTTTTCGACCTCGACGGCGAGGCCGATATCGCGGAGTTTTATTTGTTATCGCTGCGCGAGTTGTGTAGGCCCTTTCTTGGGCGATCGTAATAGCGTCACGAGCCGTGTGCGAGTGGCAGTATTTAAAACCTATGGCGTAAACGCTCATGTACGTGCCTGCGTCGACGCGTGAGAGCAAACGCGGAGTTTGGTATTGCGCCATAGGTATTACATACTGCCACTCGCACACGGCGAGTGACGGCCAATGCAAGTGTCAGCATATGCGGAAGGGTTAACCCCGGACGGACCACCCCGCGCTTGTTGACAGAAGGCTGTCGGCAGTGCTGTCCTACCAATATGAATAGAGAAAAGGTTCCTTTCATCTTATTAACATAGCTCTTTCGTGTTTACGTTTGTTCAATTACTATAGACCTAAGCAGAAAGTAAAACTAAACACTACATATTTTTTTTTTGGCATGCTAAGGTGCAGACGCACGCCGTCCGTCCCGTCCGGGGTGATGAGAATGCGGCGCCCAACCTCACAACCCGCTCTATTTTCTTGGCTTCGTCATCGGTCGAACACCCTGTCAAATCCTTGAGGTCCGTGGCCTGCCCGGCTACATGAACAGACTTAAAATATATACAAAAGAAGAACTTTTGTAAATATTTTAAAAATGCGAGCTTAATTGCTCCTACTTCTTATTTATGTACAATAGTTTTAAAAAGCTTATTTAACAACAACAATAATGTAGTACCACAAATATTTACAAAATTGCATTATAGAATTGTTTTATTTTTTGACATAAAATCGCATTTTTCACATAAGTACCTAATCCAAATCGTTAAAATCCTTTCCGCGTATCTCATGCGAAATTTATTTAGGTATATACTTCATAAGTTTAAAAACCCTTAAAGTTGTTGTACTATTTTATAGCCCAACAGGTACGTTGGTCTCGACAGAAATTCTATAAGTTGTAAATAAAACTACATATTTTACGGATTTTATGGTCCGTCGAAACGTCGGACAATCACAAATGAAATACAAACACGATAGAGTGCGTAAAATAGTTTTTTTACAATGTGTAATACTCGCGTAAGCATCGGTAATTCTATAAGTGATAATAAAGACCTAAATAGGTACATTATAATGTAAGATATTAATAGATTTAACAATTGCTTCCTGCAAGGCTACAGCAATTGTAAATTTAGTTGAACGAGACTGTTTATTGGTTTGGACTGTTTAGTCGCTGGCGCCTGCTTGACGGCCCTCCATTAGTGCTGGAAATATTTCTGTCTAGCCGAGTTAGGTAAATACTGGACAAGTCTTAAATATTTAAACTGTAAATAACATATTCCTTGTTGAAAACTTTTAAGTAAAAAGTAGGCGAAGTTTTGAGAGAATACCAAACGTTTGTATAGCACTTGATTAATGTGTTATATTTTTAATAATGTCATACAGTAGTTATGGCTTCCTAGTTTATTGTGATCCTCATTGCAATAGCGGTGGCTATCTGATCAAATCAAATTTGAAAGAAAATCAATTTGTAACGGGGCGCCTGTCAAATGATATATGTAATTATTCATTGGCATCGTTCGCAACACTGTATTTTCTTCTCTTTTTCTCGTTGCACATGCATACTCTTTCTCGTCACACGTGCATACCAACCTTTTTTTTCACGCTGTGGAAATGTATTTACGCACTATCCCCACGCCGGTTACAGACAGGGGAGTGTGTGTGGGACTCGCCGGCTACAGAAGTAACTGAAATACCCACTAAAACCACAGCAGCCCCTTCCACGCTTTTACGGGGTGCCGGAGAGATCGTCTGATGACATTCTATCCCCGACACCCCAACGCTTGGCCGTCTGGCCACGTCCTGTCATCATTCAGAGCAGTGGGTAGAGGAGCGCATAGCGGCGTCTACTCCTCCCTGGTCGTCGCCGGCGGAGCGAGTCAGCGGACGCAAGCGCCTCGCGTACCCGCTCCGCGGCCTACTTCCTTGTCATGACAGCCTCACAGAAGGAGGTCATCGACGACCTGCAGCTGTCGCTGCCGAGCATTCTGGAGATGATGGTCGGCAACGACAGGTCTGTTGTTCCCATATCCGTTGACAGGACGTGGCGCTGAGGCCCCCAGGCGGGGCATAATCTTGGTACCAACCTCACGCGAAACGAGTTGGCACCATCTCACAGCCATCTCCGCCATCACGCGCTCATCGGTCAATATGAACAGCGCGTGTTTCCCCGATATTCTGTATCGTTTCCGTCCCTTTGCCAAAATCAGTCACAATAAAATTCCGCAAACGAGAGGTAAGATGTTACACATAAAAAGTGTTAACTCCCAATATTTTAGTGACACGTTTTATGATGATAACAGACGACATCGGTGTTAAACTTTTCCAATTAAAATTGTTGCCCAAAGACCATTAAAATCATTTCCTGGGACTGTCTGAGCATTAAACTTTAAGCCAGCGTCATAATAGTATCCATAGATGGCACCATCTATGGATACTATTGTGACGCTTGGCTTAAAGGGCTTAAAGGAGATACAATTGTGGGCATGTGTTATATTTAGATCCAACTAAAACAGATATTATCTTTGGTACAATGCTCTGCAGAACACAAATTTCACTCGAATCTGCGAAATTTTTATACAACTACTAGCTGACCCAACAGACGTTGTTCTGTTCAAATAAAGCGCCACCTAACGGATCTAATTGTGAATCTAAACCATTCTCGAATCCCCTTGAGCACACACAAATTACTTAATACAGTCAACAGATATCGCCATCTGTTAAAATCGTTTGGATTTAACAGATAATTGTGAAATTGTCAAATAATAGACAAATAATTTGTAATAAAATAATATTGCTACTATAAATTAAGATGTAAGCTATCCTATCTTTCAAGTTGGATCAAACTGCACACGGTGTGCAAATTTGATTAAATTCGGTTAAGTAGTTTAGGATGCCATCGCGGACAAACAACGCGACACGTAATTTATATATAATAATATTATGTAGAGTTGCACTTTCGTATTTCTCCGTTAAAGTAAGCCATAATTCACAATTTAAAGTTTAATACACGCATAAATTTATAAAGATAATTTATAAGGGCAGAGAGGCTGACCGCACGACGGCGACCAACATCTCGGGACAGGGACGTCGAGAGGTGAGGGTACCCGAAAGGGTATTCCGTCGGCCCAAAGACGAAAGCGACGAGGCTGCGGGTGGGTTATGAGTCCGCGCGCCGTCCTTTCGTCGCCCCGGACGGAATGAACGGCGTGTGCGCGCTGACCATAGCACACCCATAAAAATATTAAAAAAGAAAACCATTAAGGCTGTAAAACATACATACAAAAGTTGTGCATATTGCAGAAGTTTTAGAAATAGTTTTATATATAATAATTATACGTAGGGCAGAGCAGGGTCACTTGATCAGCATTTTGTTCAAATCAGTTTATCGTCCATTCAAAAGAAAAATAGACAAAGAGTTATTTTTAAATCAGTTGTTTATTTATTAGGCCACATATTGAGATCAAAAAGCTTTGATAAATCCGTTGTTTACTCTACAAAATTTACCTTATAATTAAAAAAGTCAGTTGGCTCACAAGACCGCACAGTCGGGGTCTTTTAAACCATCTAACGGGGTCACTAGAGCGATTGAGTTTTACAAATTTTGGCACATCTATACCAATAAATAAAATTGGAGTGTCTATTTGTAATGTCAAAATAATAGGCTTTTTTCATGCTCACACGGTTATTTGCACGACACCTATGCCTAAAATAGCAATTAAAAAATTTTTGTCTGTCTGTCTGTTTGTTCCGGGTAATCTTCAAAACGGCTGGACCGATTTCAAAAATTCTTTCACCAATGGAAAACTATAATATCAGGACGTAAACTAGGCTATATTTTATCCCGGTATTCCCACGGGAACGGGAATTACGCGGGTAAAACGACTATAACCTATAACCGAAGCGAAACGAGGGCGGGTTGCTAGTTATAACATAATATGGAACATAGAAACAAAGAAACATAATATTTGAGATTTGTCATAGAAACAAAAACCATAATATATAGAACCAACTTTTATAAGATAGTTTATTTTTTTTCTTATTTAACTGAAAAAACTTGGCATGCATATGTATACTTCTTGAACACATAAGATTCAGGGTTAGTTATTAATTTATTGACATACTAGCAACCCGCCCTCGCTTCGCTTCGGTTTCAGTCGCTTTACCCGCGGCGTAGTTCCCGTTCCTGTGGGAATACCGAGATAAAATATAGCCTATGTTACTCCCTGATATTATAGCTTTCCATTGGTGAAAGAATTTTTGAAATCGGTTTGGTGGTTTAAACGTGAAAGCGTTACAAACAAACAACCAAACATCCTTACTTTCGCATTTATGATATTAGTATGGATTTTGAAAGCGTAGTACTATTTTATTACCTTTAGCAGCTTCGCCGCTTGTACCATTAATGACTTCATATAAATACAGCTTATTTTATTAATTCTCTACTAGTATCAGCACGTTTCGATTTTCTTTTGTTAGTTCGCATCCTAAAATTAAAAGAACATTACCTAATGTAGAAACATTCAAGAGTAGCGTAACTAAATATTAGGTAGGGGTTAGTTCAACATGGCTCAATCAACCCCAATTCTTTTGTCTCAAATGATCCCTTCCCCGAATTCCATTTAATATGTGAAAAAACTAAAAATTCATTGAAAATAATTTATTTATGGTGCTTAGAACATCAACAGCAATCGTGATAAAATCAAAACACACTTCCTTCATGGCCGTATAATAATATTCGTAGTTTTTAAACTAAATATCAATGGCTTGATGTTT
The DNA here is from genome assembly GCA_032191425.1 of Lymantria dispar. Classification (NCBI taxonomy): domain Eukaryota; kingdom Metazoa; phylum Arthropoda; class Insecta; order Lepidoptera; family Erebidae; genus Lymantria; species Lymantria dispar. The sequence continues at coordinate 18,794,627 of CM063459.1, forward strand.
TCTTACTTTTAGCACCAAACTTCTAACATTACCCGGTCTCACCCAAATAAACGCCGGCCGGTGATTAATGTAATAAAGGCGCGAGTCCCTCAACCCCCCGGTTCATCTAATACCACTCATTCGTAGGTATCCCACACTGTGTGCGTGATACTATAGGTGGCGCACTAGACCCCGCGGCTCAAGAGACCCCGCTCAGCCCTATTATATGTATGACCTAGGTTTGCGACCTACCTAACTTACTTACTATGGTAGGCAACCTACATGACGTCAACGCGCCTAGATAACATTACTGTTCACCAACCGGCTTCTGACAAATAGGCCAGGCCCAGGACACTGTAAAGCTCTTAGTCATCTTTTACGGAACCCGCGAGCGTTATAAGAAATCGTACTCGTTAACACAGTATAAATTTTGTAATATAGCCATACAGTGTTATCTATACTTTTCACTTGTCTTTAAAGATAAAATAGGTAGGATAAATAGGTGGTCCTATATGTGGTCAAATATCATAGTAAACCTTTTTTTTTTTAATTGCAAATGGTGGCAAACGAGCAAACAGTACACCTGATGGTAAGTGTTGCTGCCGCGAAGAAAGTGAAAGGAGTGTGAATGCGTGCACTGAAGTTCGGCGATAATAAAGGCATCACTAAAATCGGTGCACGCAAACACCCTTAGAATGTAGGGCCTCCGGCTCTCTCGCTCACCGAACGTCGATTTTCTGCGAGATTAGAGACTACCCTTTACGGACCGGCCAGCGGCTGTAGACAGACAAGTGCGGTCTTACCACTAGTAACCTGCACGTCTAAGAAGAATACAGGAGAATGAGACTGGATGAGGCTGACGACTGTAATGCCTGAATAGATATTTGTGAATTACGAGATGAAGATAACTTTATATATACCTATTCGATTTCTACAAGAATGAATTGTTGGATTCCATCTTAAAATCGTGGCAAGCAACTTTGTAATATTTACGAGTTTCTAAAAGGTTGTATTAATAAATAACTCTTGTAATGCAAATGATTTTACAAACATAATTAATGTACCTACACAAATTATAAAACAAATATTAATGGACTGAATCACACGCGTTGTGGTGACAGAGTCAGAACTCGGAATACAATTCATCACCCCCTCTCTTGCCCGTGGGTGTTATAAAATACGACTAAGGGATATAATATGCATATAATATCTATGCAAGAGAAGGAAACATTGAAACAAAACCCTATACCTACCACACATCTGACCAGCGTGGTATAGTAGATCAATTTCCCTTCCATCGTGGAGGAGGGTCGAGCCAATAGTAGTGGGACGCGTATGGGCTGAGATGATGATGATGTTATCAAAACAACAATTAGTGGATTGCACAAAGTATTGTCCTGAGTGGTTCGATACCCATGACACTGGCGTTGTAGGTTGTATCTTAACCACTATTCTATCTGTGCAATAAATATCTCTTTAATAATATCTACACAATAAGTAGATAACTATATTAATATAACCGTTCAGGGGCTAATTGATATCGTAATTATTATTGGCTTCCTACGTTAATTAAGTGGAAAGGTAGAAAGTAATCAATTGCGAAGACGACCCGCCTGAGAATCCCGCTCACGAACGACGTAGGTATAAGCAGCCCCTCGGGGGACTAGAGAAAATTCGTTTGGAAACGCAATGTATTCAATAAATTATTGTCTAAAATATTTATTAATTACATACCGGTTTCGTGTGGAAATCTTAGTGATATTAATTACTTAACCTAGTTTTAAAATATGAATATATTTTAAACTCTATGGTACCGGTTACGAATACTACCATAAATTCTGATGTTTACGCAAGTACTATTTTTACGGCTTTTATAGCGTTTTTATTTGAATAAAATGATGATGGTAGCTATCAAAAATCAAATCCATCCATCCATCAGCCTATAGATAAACGTCCACTGTTAGACACCCCACGAGAACACCACTCGGAACGGTCCTATACCACTTGCATCCAACGATTTCCTGCGACTTTCAAGATGTCGTCAGTTAAATATTTATTAATTAAAAAAAACAAATACAAGCGCGACATAGACCGTAAAAATACTACCAACGCTTACAATGTTCGCGTTTGTTGTAAATAATGACTAAGGCTTTAGACATAGACTTGGGCTAACTCTATTTGATGTCATCGGGTCAACAATTGCATTTCCAAGGAAGGTTGACATCAGGCAGGCGGCCGATCAGAAACAATTTCCTATAACTTTTTAAATATGTACGATAAAAGACAAATACATATTAAGTCGACCCCAAGTAATTAGAATAAGGTCAACCTGATGAAGATAATTTTAAAATATGTGAACGTGATAAATGTAATTGTAATGTAAGTGTCCGTTAATTATATGTTTGTAAGTCCCCCGCAATGCAAGGTTTATTTCCTTAGTGTGCGGTGTTGTCTTTTTATTAAAAAAAAAAAAAAATAACAGTTTAAACCACAGAAATATTTAAATTTTTCTGTAGTTTAAAATCATAATTACCTATGTGTTTTGTTTTAAATTAACTACTTATTTAATTACATATTATTCTAACATTGGAAAAGCAGTTTTTTAGACGAAAGATTTTTTTACCTATCATACGAAACTTCATGATGTTCAGTTTAGTAAGTAAAGTTTGAAAATATAAAATGAACAGACAATGATTTTGTTTCGAGTAACCGTTGCTAAGCAATCTTTCAATCATTCCGATTAATGCACTATAGGTAGCCTCATTTATGGGAGAGCCATACAGCTAGTTGTGGACGGCAAAATATTGAATCACATCACATATGAATTTTTGTTAATACATTTATAGTTACTCATCATCATCATTTTAGCTCATATATATCCCTGTTGGGCTCGAGCCTCCTACACAATAGTACTGGTATATTAGATAAGAAGCTGGTGAGAAATGTTGCTATACATTTTTATTTCGAGTTTTTCTTCTCTTGCATAGATATTACAAGCATATTTAAACCCTTAGTCGTCTTTTACGATACCCACAGGCAAGAGAGGGGGTGGTGAATTGTATTCTTACTCCGTCAACACACGGAAGGAGCTCAGCACAGAACTCCTCTTCAACCTGCTCTTTTTCTAATTACTTGGGATTGACGCATTACGTAATCCTTTTTCTTTGTATACTTAATGTAAAAAATTTAAGCATTAGTTTTAATACCAGCCGCCTTCTTGACATTACAAGGTCCAGATGGCATTAGATGAAATTAGCCAAGGTTTATTTAAACTCCCTATCCGAGGCCGCAGATGACGGGACCGAGGATTAGTCAGTCACCAGAGAGACTGACCGGGCGACGGCGACCGACGTCCCGGGAAGGGGATGTCGACCATGGAGTCTGTTGCATCGGACGGAGCCGGGCGGCAGGTGCGCTGACCATAACCAACCCCAAAAAAAGAAGATCTATTTAAACTCTTAATCGTCTTTTACGGCACCCACGAGCAGTATATGTCAGTATAGTGATCTATGATAGGTTTTTTAATATTTTATAGCCATTTATCTACTTATCTTAATTATTTTTTGTTTTAGAATACTCACGACTAGTGTTGCCCAAAAAAGTCTTGGTCTTGCGGTCTTGGTCTTGGTCTTGCGAGAAATGCGAGACCAAGACCAAGACCAAGACCGCTTAATTTTTGCAAGACCAAGACCAAGACTGGCCCTGCAAGACTTGAGCAAGACCAAGACTGGGCCTGCAAGACTCTCGCGGTCTTGCATTTAATTCAAATCACCATTTCAGCTTATATACGGTTGAGCTCGTGTCTTCTACATAACAGGAGGAGAATCGGCCGTGGCCGGAGGGGAATCGCCACGGTGATCGGCCGTGTTGTTACAGGTCATACATGTCAAGTTTTCCTTCTCTTGCACCGATGTTATATATTATAGCCCTTAGTCGTGGGTTCGCAGTCACGGGTAAAATAGGGGGTGATGAATTATATTCTTACTCCGTCACTACACGGCAAGTCAAATCAGTCTTGAGATATCCATCTATTGGCCAATCGATTCCCAATGTTGGTGTTGGCTTTTCAGAATTACTCTTCGGAAAGGCTTAAGGACAAAAATACCGTAATCACGAGAGTGCTCTTGCGCATTATACATATTTATATATCCGTTTATTCATTAGCCCAACGACGTTCACTGTTGGACATAGAAATATGCCTACAATTAATCTATATAAATGTCCGTGTAGGGACAGAGTACGATCACCATCAGGCAGTACATGAAGCGTTGCTCCCAGCGCTATTTTGCCTCTGCCACGACTCACCCCAATCCACTAGTGGTTAGGGCGGTAAACTACGTCCCCTCAAAAATATCCGCGGTCCGACGTCCTCGTCATCTTCTTGAAGAAGAAGATGACGCTATTATGATCGCCCAAGAAAGGACCTACACAGCTCGCGCAGCGATAACAGATAAAACTCCGCGGTATCGGCCTCGCCGTCGAGGTCGAAAACCGCGCCACGTAAAAGTCATTAACCTAAACTTGGCCACGCCCACTTTGCTCTCAGCGACGCCCCGAGCCGAGGTCCGTTCCCCACAGGGGGGGGAGCCCTCGGGCGATGTTCGCTTAACTTACTTACCGGGTTGAGAGCCATCAGCGCTCACCCATTGACCGCGTTAAGCTGTCAAGGTCATCTGCGACCAACAGCTACACACACACAAAAAAAAAAGGCAGAGTACGAATATAATTCACCACTCTCTTACCCGTGGATGTCGTATCAAATCGGATCGGGCAATGGTGTTAGGAACCCATGAAAAAAAATTGAAATAAAAATATCGATTCGTTAATGAATTGAGAGACATGTAAGTTCTCAATTTTGTCATCGTTTTTTCGTGTAAATTGATTAAAATGTATAAAGGAATGATACTTAATCTACAACATATTCGTATTTTGTTAAATGTTCATTAGAATTTGAATAAATCAATGATTACGTTTGCATAAGCAAGACAAACTTCGCTTTAACATAAATCAGCCGATCGGCCGATGACCGTTGATGAGTCGCCTTTGTACCTACGTAACCATTGAAAGGTTCGCGCAAATCTAATACCTATTTATACTGTCGAAATTTTACATGCTTACATATATCCTGTCTGTACATACCTACATAATGCATAAAATTTAAGGCATAAACTCTTAGACACACATTTTTGTAATCACTATAACTTTTACGTTATATTGTTTTTGTGTAATATACATTCTAATTATGATCTATGACTGTTGAACTACAACATACATGAACAGTTGTCCCATAACCTGATACACCCTGTGTATATAACATATGTGCAAGAGAAGTGAAACTAGAAAGAAAACCCTGTACCAACATGTCTGACCAGCGTGGTATAGTAGATCAATTTTCCTCTTACTGGAAGGAAGCTTAAGCCCAGCAGTGGCACTTTTATGAGCTGTGACGATGACGACGAATATCATACATTTTACAAGTATTAAAACCATAAAATTTTAAATCAGTCTTATATGTTCTTGAATAAATAGTATATTAAGAGCTACATGGATCCAGCGGCCAAAGTATTTATATAGGCAATAGAGCAACAGGCAACAGTTTTTTCAAGTATCCAGAGTATCAGTAACTAAACTGGAAATACAATAGAGACATACCACTTAACTTGAAGGGGAATATAAACAATCGCATTAATTGTAAAATATCGCATTTATTATAAAATGACATAAAATTTATTGTATCAACTGCCTCGTGTGGTGACGTCTTAAGAAAATAGGGTCGAAAGTCCTGTCATAAGAGTAGTAACGCTGTCTAATGGAACACCAGGGAAATAGAAGAGTAATTTTCTCCAGTGGTAAGTATTGTATTCAATAGTGAACTATAGGCTAGCAGATGGATAGATAGGATAGGATATTTGATTAATTTAGTTGGATTTTTCATTGCCATGATAAATTACTGTTACGTTATTCTAACTGCAAAACTTTGCGAGACTCTTGCTGCAATACCAAGACTCGGGTGCGCAAGACCAAGACCAAGACCAAGACTCGGGTGCGCAAGACCAAGACGAGACCAGGTGTGATGTTGCAAGACCAAGACCAAGACCGGTCCAAGTCTCGTCTTGGTCTTGCATTTGGGCAACACTACTCACGACTAATGTAATTTGTTTTAGTCGCCTTTAACAATACTCACGACTAATGTAAGGTCATTATTATATATTCACCATCCCCTCCTTTGCTCGTGGATGTCGTAAAAGATGACTAAGGGCAATAATGCATATAAAATCAATGCAAGAGAAGGAAAACTAGAAATATAACCCTATACCAACACGTCTGACCAGCATAGTATCATCATCATCATCATCATCTCAGCCCATATACGTCCCACTGTTGGGCTCGGGCCTCCTACATAATGGAAGGGTAATTGACCTACTATACCACACTGGTCAGACGTGTTGGTATAGGGTTTTATTTCGAGTTTTCCTTCTCTCATAGTTAGTAGGTCAATTTCCCTCTAATTGTAGAAGAGGCTTGAGCCCAACTGTGGGACGTACAACAGCTGAAATGATGAATGTAAGGTCTGGTAGTATTCGTAGTCACTACCAACACAGGAATGCGTTTATAGTTAATATATGTTTTTTTAACGATCCTTCATACCATCCATCTTAAAGGTTATAAATAATGAATGTCATTAAAACCTACGTGCTCCGCGACAATGTAGTTAATTACCTGAAGATTTATCTACTTCAGAGGAACAATAAACATAATCAACAATTAAGACCAGACTTAAACTGACTGTTGATTAAATTTTACTGTCACAACACGAAATGAATTTATACGTCGGTGATTATACAGTAAAATACACCTGTATGGTTGGAGCCAGAATTACCCCACCACCCCTTCATTTGTCACGGTTATCGTAAGAGACTAACTGCTAGGAATTTAAGCATGTCAGATCAGTTTAAAAAAGGAGAGCTCTAAATACAATTACATATTCTAACACGAAAGAACGCGGTACTTTTTTTCCCTATTACTGCGGCAGAAAGTGACCAATAGTGAAAAAGAAAGTTATAAAAATGGTTTTACTTTTACTGCGTGGGATGAAAAAAGAAATTAAGATTAACGATATCCCAGTTTCCTTTGATGAATCAACGTAGACACCTGTGTCCGTTCACAGCTGCGCTACGTACATTACTGTTTTTTTTTTTACGGGTGGGCCATGGTAAGCGCAAGCGTGGTCCAGTCCGTCCGGGGCGATGAAATGACGGCGCGCGGGCCCACAACCCACCCGTACCCACGTCACCTCGTTGTCGGGCTGACCACCGGAGCAGATGTGACTTGTCGACAGTGGTCGGCCTGACGGAATACCCTTTCGGGTAACCTCACTTCTCGACGTCCTGGGACGTCGGTCACCGTCGCGCGGTCAGCCTCTCCGCGGGTGACGGACAATTCCCCGGTCCGATCACCCGTGGCCTCGGCTAGGGCAGCATTAGGCGCAGATACTCGCGCCTGCGCCGCCCGAGTCGCCGGCGGCGGAACGTGTCGCCGAATAGGAGCTCTACTCGCACACGATCCGCCGCCTTCTTCCGTGAGATTACGGCCTCACAGAAGGCGGCGACCGCGTCCCAGTTCCTGACGCTAACGAGCATCTCCCTGGCGATGGTCGGCAGCGCCAGGTTGGCACCGATAATTGCGACGATTTCACGGCGATCCCCCTCCCATGCAACACACTCCTCGAGCGTGTGCTGCACCGTGTCCTCGTCGCAACTGCAGTGGTGGCAGCAGGCGGTGTGCTCTCCCTCCTGACAATCTTGTGCAGGTACTTCCCGAAGCAACCGTGCCCCGTCAGCACCTGCACCAGTCGGAAGGAAAGCACCCCGTGCGTCCGCTCCAACCACTCCATCAGCACCGGCCGGAGGGCCTCGACGGTCCTGACACCGTACCGAGGAAACTCCAGCCGGACTGCCCAACGGGCAATGACTTCTCGGCGGGCGTCGACCCGCCAGGCGGTGATCTCTTTGATGGAGACCATGCCACCGCGGGCGCGCGTCTCCGACACCCGCCGATAAACGTCGGCGAGCATCTCCGCCTCCAGGTCCCACTGCGGAGTTCCGGCCAAACATTACTGTACTGTAGCAAGATTTCTGGGAACTAGGAAGAAGTCCTAAAGCGTCATGTAATAACTAAAGTTCTTTTTAAAAAATATTTTATAATATCTCCTTACCTTTTATATCGGACAAACACATCATAAAAGAACGTATAACAATATTAAAAATTATTTATAAATAACTAATTTCTCGCTGATGCATACCTAAGGGCCGGTATTGCTCTTGATCTGACTATTAAATGGACTAAAAAGTGACCTAGAAATCTTTATCTCTTTATCTCTATAAATCACTCACTTAGTATCGGCCTCAGAAGTACGTACATAGATACATAAGACTGATGTTTGATATTTACACTTTTGTAATTAGAAATTTATTTTGGAATGGAACGCCTAATCCCAAAAGTGTATAAAGAGTGAATGATATTTAGTCTAAATATCATTCACTTAAATAATTTAGATATGTACTTAGCTACTAATTAGTGTCATAAGTAAAACAATTTCGAAGTGTTTTATCCAAAATATCAAAATTCATAATGATCCTAGGTGGACCCAATCACATATTGCGTCTCTCTTACTTACTACGGTACTCTTCTTTGATCGTACATAATGTTTGAGCAATAATTTTATGACCGGCCACCTGCCTGACTTCAGCACTCGTTGAGAATGTAATTTTTGACCAAATGGCATCAAATGGAACTCCATTTGATCCAACTGGCTTAGCTCCATTTTAAGCTCTTAGTCGTCTTTTACGATCCCCACCAGCAGTTGCTATTATTCGTAGGGACACGAAAAAAAAAAAAGTATCGATACTTTTAGGTATCCAGTATTTTTCTTTCGATACTTTTACAAATGAGTACTTTTTAGCAGGTATCGTATCGAATAAAGAGTACTGAGTATTAAACTTGACCTTACAGCTTATATTTCCGGTAGCGCCATCTAGTTCAAACGTAATGAACCTTCTAAAATGTGGCTCACGCAATATTTTAATCCGTTCACAGACGGTCAAAATTCCTAAAAAAGAAAAAAAAACTCGTTAGTATCTCACAAGTACTCAGTATTCGATACTCTGAAGTATCGATACTTTTTCTTCGATAGTACTTATGAGTACAGTATCGATACTTTCTGTTCGATATCGTGTGAGTCCCTAATTATACACAGCCATCATAGATCAAAAATTCATGACGACCACGAATCAAAAAAGTAGAGAACAATTACAGGTTATGTATGTAATTACTATAAAGTAATAAAATATATTGGACTCCAATGAATCGCCATTTTTTCGAAAAGTTATTATAGTGCTGCCATCTAATAGAATATACGAGCATTAATTATCTTCATTGGGTCTAAGAACTGTGTTTGTCAAAACAGAGAAATATTAAAAGATGGCGTTAGTAAATTAAATAAAGTATTTAATTTGTTTAATTATTGATATATATTTAAGATATCTTTATGTAACTATGAATTTTAAAGGAATAAAAAAATATTACACTCTAAGGTGTATCTAATTGCTTACTATGTCTGACCTTAATAACGTTTTTTTTTAAGTTATACAACAGTACAGAAACATATATTTGCCATATTAGCAGTTAAAGTTTTTTAATTATCTTATAATAAAAGAATAAATATTTGTTATAATATTATAATTTTTGTTTATAAACGAAATCAAGTTTATTTATGACTTGCAATATAATAATTAGATACTTTAGTAAAGTTATAATACTGACAACTAGTTGTTGCTAGCAACATTTTACACAATTTTTATATCAATTAATTAACGCCATCTATGAGTACACTCGGGGTTTATTTGTGACACGTAAAATTATAACTATGTTTTCTTTTATACAACATGAACAGAACATTATGATTGGAGAAAATGATAACAATTCAGACTACAACCAATGACATTGCTGTGTAGACCAATTTGATCATAATTACAAGTAAAATAATTGCAAGAGAAACCAATTTGTATAATAATTTCGTTTGGTATCTTGTGTTTCTACTTCTACTACTTACAGTGCAAGTATACGATAACAAAGTGCATTTTTATGTGGAGTGCATTATAAAATGACCTAAATTGTGATTTGTGAAACTAACTAGTGTACATTAAAACCTAAACAAAACAAGAATATTATCGTGGGAAGCGATGTGATACATTCCTTGGCAGTGTTCTAAGATTGTGTTCAAATCGCAAAGTTTCAGTGATAAAAAAACGAAATGTCTACAAAACCCACAAATCAGAAGAGGAGGTGAGTATTTACAAATACAGTATTAGTTTCCTTCGACTAACAGCCTTGATATTATGTTATTGATATTTGAAGCAAATGAAAGAAGTGTACCTTGCTCTGTGTTTTTATGATTGCCTAATCCAATATTCGTAGTAAAACTTTCTCTCTATTATAGTTTTATAAATTTTATCATCATATCATACATATGATAATTTAACCTTGCTAGGTATCTTTATATTACACAATTCCAGAGGGCCGTAGGTGAGATAACGGTACATAAGGAATCCTACCATTCCAGTGATCATAACTTTGTTTTCATGATAATTTCGAATTTTTTATAATTTAAACATGATTTTTATGTTTCCACCACTCCATCTGTACTATATAATATTAGATAGGTGCCTAATACATTTGAAACATGCTTAATACCTAAGTAGAAGTTTAGAAGAACCCAGTGAACAACCTCCATAGCATTTTACAAACTCATCATAACACAAAAAATTTTATCACAATTTTCTACATCTAAAGTTAATTGTGTGTATTATGTAATTAAAACATTATGTTTTGTTTGTTTATATGTACTCTGGACAAGTTACCAAAGTCCAAGTCTTAAATGGACGTAGTTAAGCAAACTAGAACCAACCCACACCTGAATTAAGTATAAAAGTAGACCTTCAACCGTGCTATGCACCTACTCAAAAAATATCCTGGTCAAAAAAACTAACCCAAAACAGAATATCATTATAAATATGTTTTTTCAAAATAACCGTTCCATTATTTGCAACAGATATTTGAAACAAAAACCTCAATAATTCGAAAGTGAATTTTTGAGGGTTGGTTCTAGTTTGCTTAACTACGTCCATTAATGATAGTACTAAAATATTATTTCGTCATTATGTACTCCAATTGCCATCATTTTATTTATAACACAACCCACTATTGGGTTCGAGCCTCCTCTGCGATAGAAGGCAAATCAACTTATCACACCAAGCTTGTTAGACATATTGCTATAGAGTTTCATTTCAAGTTTTCCTTCTCTTGATGTTATATTGAATTGTTTTCTTACTGTCACCATACTGAATGCATTAACAATATGAGATAAAAAAGAAATGCATGAGATAAAAATAATGATGATCTTTTTTTAAATCAACTCAATACTTTTATTTGCCCACATAAGGAAAAATGAATTGAATAAAGGATTTGCATTTTGTTATCACTATCATTTATGTCACATTGGCAAACATGTGCCTTTCACAATCTTTTTTTTTTTTACAAATGCAGACAGCCTGTGCTTTGTAGTAAATCCCAATGTTGTAGGAGAAAACTACTTTACGGATTTTATCGCGTTTGTATTTGATTTTTGATTACCCGAAGTTTCGAACACTTTACAGCGTTCATGATCACGGGTGGACTAAGATGTCTCACGTCCAACAAGTCATCGTTACTGCAGCTGCTACTTGACCCACAATAATAATAACTAAAGATAATTTTATAAATTAAAACCTTTTAGTAACAAAGTAAGCCGCCTTCAAAATTAACTTTAATTTAGCATCATGTTACCTGAGTTTTCTTGCCGGATCTTTCTCAGTGTAACCGTGTTCCGATCCGGTGGTAGTATACTAGATTATTAGTTAGTTTTTAAATATAATTACTATTAATTTTAATGTTTAATTATTACTAACCATAAACAATATAATTTTTTCATATAGAATCATTTTCTTCTTACACTGGCAATAAATTTTGTATCAAAATGTGGGTCAATACTTAATAACTAATTTTCTGTATCGGGTAGATAATTATAAATTTTCTGCAGTAACGATGACTTGTTGGACGTGAGACATCTTAGTCCACCCGTGATCATGAACGCTGTAAAGTGTTCGAAACGTCGGGTAATCAAAAATCAAATACAAACGCGATAAAATCCGTAAAGTAGTTTTCTTTAAAATGTATAATACTCGCGTAAACATCAGAAATCATGTTGTAGGAGAATTTATAGAGATACAATTAACAGATATATAGCGCTGACAATATTTTTAGATGGCACAAGGAACTGCCATGTGTGGAGATTGTACCCACTACAGTTGCAATGTTTTTGCAAGAAAATGTTATATCAGTGGGGTTAATGAACGTAGTCCTTGATATTCAACCATTAATGATAATGGTATAAACCAACAATATGTTATTATTTCTTCTTTTCACACTGAAGATGAATGACTAAAGGCTAAGGTCTTTGAAGGACAGTTATACCTTACTGTTATGAAGGTTGCAGGCTTATCTTCCACTAAACACATACACCAAAGCAGAAAATCTCATCTAGCTGATCTAAGTGCCTTATCTGATAAAACCTCAAAATTCTTTGTATTCAATCAAATCATCCTTCCCATGATGAGTAAGAATGAACGCAAGAACTTGTCCATATCTTTGTTCTTATCTGATTTTAAAACATTCAGAATAAAGATATGTAAAACAATGGTTTAGTTTAGAGTTACTTTTTTCAAAACTTTGTACTTCATACTTTAGAAATTGCATCACAATAGTAAAATATATTTTCCCTGTAGTGAATTAGAATACAATTCACTACCTCCTCTCTTACACAGGCGTGTCATAAAAAATAACTAAGGGATATGATATGCCGAAAACACCATTGCAAGAGAATAAAACCCTATACCTATCCATCTAACCAATTTAGTATAGTAGGTCTATTTCCCTTCTGTTATTGACAATATTTGAGCCCAGCAATGGGACGTGTATGATCTATAATGATGAATAAAAGATATGGTAAAATATTAAGTAAATAATAAGCACTGGGTTTTTGATATGTTCTCCTGATTTTATACATGTTGAACATAGGTTTCCTCCAAAAATTATTTCATCGAAGTTTCCTTCTTTCGCAGTGACATTATGAAATTATATCGGCTTGGCAACATGTTTTCCTACAAACTAGTTATAACGACATCTGATGTTTACGCGACCACTACACATTGTAAATAAAACGACTTTTACGGATTTTATCCCGTTTTGTATTTGATTTATGATTGTTTTGTTTAAATAATCTGTAATGTCTGAAAGCAATGGGCAGGCCACATCGCTCGACGAACCGACAACCGGTGGGGAAGAAAGGTTTTCGAGTGGCGACCACGTATCGGACGACGCAGTGTAGGACGCCCCCCCACTAGGTGGACCGATGACCTAGTGAAAGTTGCTGGGCGTCGTTGGATGTAGGCGGCACAGGACCGCACATTGTGGCGCAACATGAGGGAGGCCTACGTCCAGCAGTGGACGGCAATAGGCTGAAATGATGATGATGATGAATGTCTGAAAAATCTGTAATAACATTAACTTATTTGTACGTCGGACATCAGTCCAGCCCGTGACCATCAACGCTGTAAAGTGTTTGAAATGTCGGGCAATCATAAATCAAATGCCATAAAATCTGTAAAAGTAGTTTTGGTTAAGTTATCATGTTAACCTATTATTATACTGAGGTATTAGTGACAGGGATATGTATGATTTTATTTTCCACATCAAGCCATTCATCCTAGTTGCCATGAATGTCATGATGGAAAGGCGAAACTCTACAAAGAAATCAAAAAATAGACTGATCTTTTAGACTTCAATACTTTTGTGAATTCATATTTTAAATGTAGATTGAAATTGATTTAAAAATAAATATTTTTTTAAATTTTATTATCTCATCTAAGTAGTTAAAAAAAGTAGTTGGTGCATAGTGATGCACCAAGAGTTTTTTTTTAACTAGATGAGTTAAATTGTTTGACATAACAAAGGAACTCTTAGATATTTGCTGTGGAACTATGAATGTCAATTTTCTTATGTATGATATAAGCAAGTTACTATAAAAATTGATTGTATATACATATATGTATAGGGATTAAATATGCATATAACATCTATGCAAGAGAAGGAAAACTCAAAATAAAACCTATATAAGTATATATATATATTTTGAGGTTATGTTTCGAATTTTCCGTCTATTGCATAGATGTTATTTGCGTGTTATAATCTCTTGGTCGTCTTTAGGACACCCATGGGCAAGAAAGGGGGTGTTAAATTGTATTCTAACTCCATCGCCAACTGGAAGCTAGGAATAGAGGCTGTGTTCAGCGTTCCATCTATACCAATAAATAAAATTGGAGTGTCTGTTTGTAATGTCAAAACAATAGGCTTTTTTCATGCTCACACGGTTATTTGCACGACACCTATGCCTAAAATAGCAATTAAAAAATTTTTGTCTGTCTGTCTGTTTGTTCCGGGTAATCTTCAAAACGGCTGGACGGATTTCAAAAATTCTTTCACCAATGGAAAGCTATAATATCAGGGCGTAAACTAGGTTATGTTTTATCCCGGTAATCCCACGGGAACGGGAACTACGCGGGTAAAACGACTATAACCTATAACCGAAGCGAAGCGAGGGCGGGTTGCTAGTATAATATAAAATGAGAAGAAAACAAAAACCTAGTGCCTAATAATTCATCATCTCAGCCTATATGTCTCATTGTTGGGCTCAGACCTCCTAAATAATGGGAGGGTTATTGGCCCACTATTCCACGTTGGTCAGACGTGTTGGAATAGGGTTTTGTTTCGAGTTTTTCTTCTCTTGCACAGATGTTATATAAACTCATTTGCAAAAAAAACTGGCGGTTTTGATTTTCATTCATATTTAAAAAGATACAATACCAAAAAGGTTTCAATCGTTTGTACACGTTACTGGCCGGTTTTAAAAATGCTGTGGTATTTAAAAAAGTACGTTCTAAATTCAATTTTTCATTTGATGTGATGATTTCATTTTTACAGAAAACCCCTTTTTATCCTACATTTTTGGCGCGAAGTTCCAGAAGTTAACATCGACTTTCATAACTTTTATTCAATTTTTATCGATTAATTACATATCCTTGACTGTCAAAGCTTTATTTAATGCTGTTTGGCTGTATCAAAAATGGTAGATAAAGTGGTAAAAGCTACCAAAATTATCGCGCTGCTTGAAGAGGGTTGCAGCCAATGTTTCGTGGCTAGGAGGCTAAATGTTAGTCGCTCGACAGTCCAAAGGACCTGGCAGCGATATCAGGAGACTGGTTCCGTCGAGAGAAGGCCTGGTTCTGGAAGAAAACCATGTACCCAACCACGGGATGATCGTTTTCTTGTGAGTCGCGCATTGAGAAATCGCAAATCTTCGTATGTGGATCTTAAGAACAACCTCCAAGAAGTAAGAAATGTGCATATTAGTCTATGGACGGTCAGGAGGAGGCTTCTCGCTGCCAATATACGCAGTCACCGCCCGGCCCGCGGCCCCAAATTACTCCGTGAGCACAGAGTTCACAGGCTTAGGTTCGCTAGAAATTGTGAATCATGGACTCAAGACGATTGGAATAGGGTTTTGTTCTCTGATGAAGCCAGGATATCTCTGTTCGGTGAAGATCGACGTCGGCGAGTGCTAAGAAGACAAGGAGAACGCTTTGCAGAGGCATGTTTCGAAGAAATCACACCTTATGGTGGGGGCTCTGTTATGTTTTGGGCAGGAATAAATTCAATGGATCGTACAGAGTTAGTCTTCATTGAAAACGGCTCACTGACTGGGCATCGATACATAACGGAAGTTCTAATTTCTCATGCACAACCCGCATTGGCCGCTCTAGGTGAAGACTCGATTTTTATGGACGACAATGCTCGCGCCCACCGATCCCGCGATGTTAATGCGTATGTGCAAGAGGTCGGCATTCGTCGTTTGGATTGGCCAGCTCGAAGTCCCGACCTCAATCCCATAGAGCATGTCTGGGACGTTCTGAAACGGCGTGTGAGATCAGTACACCCGGCTCCGCAGACCATCAGAGAGCTGAAGAATGTGATTACTGCGGAGTGGGAACGTATTCCGCAAGCAAGTATCCGGGATATACTCGCTAGCATGCCCAGACGAATTCAAGCTGTGATTTTAGCTAGAGGGGGTCACACTCGATACTAAACATTTATCTGCTTTTACTTTATTAAAGTAAAACAAACAAAAAAACTTTTTATTTTTACTTCATGAGCATATGCACTACTAGCGAATATACACTACTAGCGAGGTTTAGCATTATTTCCCATAAATTGTATCTAAATTTTATGAAATACTGATGAAAACGATTATTTTCTTATTAATTTAGCAAATTGTGTGGATAAAACTACCTATAATTATCAAACAAAGAAATATTAACATTTGAAATGGTTCATTGCTTAGGTGCCCGTTTTTTTTGCAAATGAGTGTATATGCATATTATATCCCTTAGTCGTCTTTTACGACATTCACGGGCAAGATGTGGTGAATTGTATTCTTACTCCGTCACTACACAGAAGGCCAAGGTTATTATTTACTCATTAATAATAGCTCACTGGGAATGAACTATGTATCTATATGGTTTTTAACAAAATACTTCGTTCAATTTCAATCCAAGACAAATTTCACTTTTTTATCTTAGACTAGCAACCCGCCCTCGCTTCGCTTCGGTTATAGGTTATAGTCGTTTTACCCGCGTAGTTCCCGTTCCCGTGGGAATACCGGGATAAAATATAGCCTAGTTTACGCCCTGATATTATAGCTTTCCATTGGTGAAAGAATTTTTTAAATCAGTCCAGCCGTTTTGAAGATTACCCGGAACAAACAGACAGACAGACAGACAAAAATTTTTTAATTGCTATTTTAGGAATAGGTGTCGTGCAAATAACCGTGTGAGCATGAAAAAAGCCTATTATTTTGACATTACAAACAGACACTCCAATTTTATTTATTGGTATAGATTAACTAACTTAGTATTGGTGCAATTTTCCCCTAAGATTTCTGAGCAAATCTTTTGTGATCTTGAAAATATAAATAAAAGATGACGAGTGAACAACAGCCAGATAAAACGCGCACATTATATTGGATGTAAATACTGTATCTGATTAAAATTTACTGATGTGAAGTGCTTACACCTGTGAAATAACTTTTGTGTCACCTAGTGATTTATGAAAATTAATCACTAAATTACAGCTAATATATTTTGAATATGTGTAATGTTCGGGCAACTTAAGTGGATCTTCTCGCCCAACATACCTCAGTGTCTGAAAACACAGGTCTACGGCCAGTGTGTGTTACCAGTGATGACTTACGGCACGGAAACGTGGTCCCTAAATGTAGGCCTCATAACAAGGCTCAAAGTCGCTCAGCGTGCTATGGAACAGGCTATGCTCAGGATTTCTCTGCGAGATAGAATCCGGAATACGGAATCCGCAGAAGAACGGGTGTAACCGACATAGCACGAAGAATTAGCACGCTGAAGTAGCAATGGGCAGGCCACATCGCACGACGAACCGACAACCGCTGGAGAAGAAAGGTTCTCGAATGGCGACCACGTATCGGACGATGCAGTGTAACGCCCCCCACTAGGTGGACCAACGACCTAGTAAAAGTTGCTGGGCGTCGTTGGATGCAGGCGGCACAGGACTGCACATTGTGGCGTAACATGAAGGAGGCCTACGTCCAGCAGTGGACGGCAATAGGCTGAAATGATGATGACGATGTGTATCTAAATACACATTTTTGCTTTCAAAGAGTATGTTTAATCCTTCAGTGTTTCTAAGCATTGTCAACTACTTTTCATTAAATTTTACATACATAGATTTACGTCTCATTCACATAGGGGTAGGCAGAGACCACTTCCTTCCACTTTCTTCGATCTCGACATAACACTTTCGCCTCCTCCACATTCATTAATCTCCTCATGCATGTTCTTCAGTTTATGGTACTTTTAACCTGGCCTTTCTTAACAAAGTAAAAACACTGTGATTAAATCTTAATGTGAAGGCTAAATACACAAAATTACATTCAAATTTAGTATGTTTCCTACATTCACTTAAATTATATATGCAAGCGAGCAAATATAAGTACTATGTTATTACATTTACTAACACTTCACTGCTTTGAGAAAGCTGCATTCTTGATATAGTGGCTTGTAAAATCCTAGGTTGCTTAAATGTTGGGTTTCACTATGGATCTATTCCATTTTTGAGTTTTCTACTGAATAATTTTCAGTAGCACAATTTGGAAGACTAGAACAGTTGTCGCTTAGTAGCACATTTTAGAGTTATCTCGCAACCTAATACTTAAGACAAAAAATACGAAAATGTGTGAAATATAAGATTAAAAGTCTGCTTGCGTTATGCTCTTTGAGGCAAGGACGTGACTAGTAAATGAAAAAGATTTCTCTTGAGCGTAAATCAATATTGGCATTGATAAACACATCAAATGTTCAATCAAAAACTATAAAAAAGAAGTTATACATCTTTTTCGTTCAAAATTATATGAAATATTATGCAGGTAAGTACCTTATCTAATAGGCAAGCATGCCTATGTTTGACTATTAGGGGTTCTTGGCATATACTACGAGCGGTCACTGATGTGAGGGAGGGGTCGAAAAATCTAAAAATAGGTCACGTCGTATGGGTATGTTCCCTTGTATGTTACCTATAACTGTTGTGTTTTTCCAGCAATTACATCGTAGAAACGTAGTCTCTAAATGTTGGCCATAGAATTCTTAAATTTGCTGCCAGCTAACATAGCCATAGAATTAGCACAATGACAACACAGTGTAAGATGAGCCCAAAGCGTAATGACGACATCGTCCAAGTTGCAGCGAACCATTGGACGTTGATAGCATCATTCGACTGGTATAGGTTTTTTTTTTTTTTTTTTGTGTGTGTACAGCTGTTGGCCGCAGATGGCCTTGACAGCTTGACGCGGACTATGGGTGAGCGCTGAGGGCTCTCAACCCGGAGAAAAGTATGCTAAGCGACATCGCCCAAGGGCTCCCCCTGTGGGGAACGGACCTCGGCTTGGGGCGTCGCTGGAGGCAAAGTGGGCGTGCCCACGTTTTTAGTCGTGACTTTTGCGCGGCGCGGTTTCGCACCTCGACGGCGAGGGCGGAACCGCGGATATTTATTTGTTAAGGCCTCGCGGGCCGTGTAGGCTCTTTGTTGAGCGAGTGTGATATTGTCGTCCTCTTCGTCGAGGACGTGACGAGGACGTCGGATGGATAAGGTATAGGAATACCATAGATTCACCGTATATACTGTCAATAGGTCGATGGATGATGTTTGTACAATATAACAATACACCTTTTGTGTAAAACGTAATTTAAATACTATTTTAGCTAGGATTTATAATTTAATGAATCCCTCGGCTCTAATAAATTTATTGTCGTCGTCATCTCGGCTCATATGGGCTCGAGTCTCTCCACAATAAGAGAGAAATTGACCTTACTATACCATGCTGGTCAGACAAGTTGGTATAGGGTTTTGTTTTGAGTTTTACTTCTCTAACATAGATGTTATATGTTTATTATATCACTTAGTCGTCTTTTACTACATCCACGGACAAGACAAGGAGTGGTGAATTGTATTATTATTCCGTCACCACACGGACGAATTTATTGTAATTGAAAAAAAATTTAAGACGCAATGTTAAATTAGAAACTATGGTCACATCTAAGTGAAAACATTGAAGTTTCGTAACATTTATTTATGGCATTAAACTAAATGAACAAATAATATATATATTTAAAAAGGTACTCCAAATTATGACGCTATGATGAAGGCCTTGCTTCCGTAATACTTCCTGTTTCATATCAGGTAAACATCACATGGAAAATTGTATTTTTGTTTTGAGAGTATACATATCATGTCTTATGGAGTTATCACAGTGCTTCTATTTTTTATTGCTGATAGTAGAATACAATCTGTTTAATGACTATGGTAGTAAACAGTAGCCGTAATACAGGGAGAAAAATAAAGAGCATAGAGCAGGGAGTCCCAACCAGTGGGGCGCGCCTCACTTGGGGGGGCGTAGAATGATCCAAGGGGGGCACGTAGGAATTTTAAAATTCTATTAAGGATTCTAATTCAAGGATTCACCAATTGGCTAATAAAGTGCAGGCCCAATGTTCTCACTAATTATGTTATATTTGAGTCATTTGATTACATACGCACTTGCTATGCTTTAATTTTTTTTTTTGTTTTGTATTAAGTCTTGAAAATTTATACATATATTTAATTTCGAAGGGCATCACACTGGAGCTAATACCATATATGTTGTACGAAGCATAATATTATGTATATTTAAAAGATTAAGAAAAAAAATGACTGCCCGCTGAGTTTCTTGCCGGATCTTCGCAGTTTGTGGCCGCGTTCCGATCCGGTGGTAGATTATTGTATTGTATTCAAACGTGTAATTTGACAATATGTAAGGGGCCTATGCAGAATAAATGATTTGATTTGCTATTTAAATGAAAATAAAGTCTATTGAAATTTTCATCCTTTGTTTTTTTATCGTATTTGGGACAAAGGGGGGCGTAATATTTTAGCATAAACTTGAGTGAGGCGCATAGGGTAAAAGGTTGGGAATCCCTGGCATAGAGTGTCCTTTACCTGCCGCGTGGATCTATGTACGTTCTATTATTGGTGTACACGCAAGTCACCGTCACAATGTGAAAGAGTGGTAGGACCACACTGTCGACAGTTATCTGTCTAAAGCCGCGGGCCGGTCCGTCCGGGGTAGTACCACACTCGCAGAGAATCGACGTCTGAGTAGTAGCAATTTGTTACTGCGCTTCGTTCGGTGAGCGAGAGAGCCGGAAGCCCAACTTTCTGAGGGTGTCTGTGTGTGGAGGGTTTTGGTGGTGCCCTTGGTATCACCGAGCCTCAATGCACACATTCACACTCCCTTCACTATCTTCACGGTAGGCAGCGACCCTGTAAAGGTCCATGAGCGGCAGCAACACTTACCATCAGGTGTACTGTCTGCTCGTTTGCCACCGTTTGCAATAGAAAAAAAACTATTAAAAAAAAACAGGCCTATTATAAGTCGGAAGGTTATTTTTTCAAAGAATTATATAATAATACTATCAACCCGCCCTCGCTTCGCTTCGGTTATAGTCGTTTTACCCGCGTAGTTCCCGTTCCCGTGGGAATACCGGGATAAAATATAGCCTAGTTTACGCCCTGATATTATAGCTTTCCATTGGTGAAAGAATTTTTGAAATTGGTCCAGCCGTTTTGAAGATTACCCGGAACAAACAGACAGACAGACAAAAATTTTTTAATTGCTATTTTAGGCATAGGTGTCGTGCAAATAACCGTGTGAGCATGAAAAAAGCCTATTATTTTGACATTACAAACAGACACTCCAATTTTATTTATTGGTATAGATTTTGTAAGAGATCCAGCAAGGATGGGCATTCTACTGCTGATCTCCCATGAGAGTGCAAGAGGTAGTGCTCATTGTATTCTTAACCCGTCACTGCCAAGGGACATACATTGTCAATAACATTCATCATCATCTCTGCTCATATAAGTCCCACTGCTGAGCTCGAGGCTACTCCACAATAGGAGGGAAACGTACCTACTATACCATGCTGATCAGGCAGGTATGGTCCGCCGGGCTGGCCACGGACGACAAGGAACTCGGTATCGGTGGTCGGCCCAATGGCGAAGGGGAAGCTAAGCGGTGGGTTATGGGACGCTCACTACTCCTATCGTCACCCCGAACGAATTGGAAGGCGTATGCGCTGACCATAGCCCACCCAAAAAAAAAAAAGGTTGATACTTGGTTTTATTTAGAGCTTTCTTCTTTTCGCATAGATATTAAATGAGTATATCCCTAAGTCGCCTTTTACGACATTCGCGGCAAAATAGGGAGTGGTCAATTGTATTCTTGTTCTGTCATCATACGGAAAATAATATATAAGTATTATAAAGTTAATTTTGCCACGTTTTAAACATAAAACTTAATTAACAAATAAATTGCGTCATCTTTAAATTTACAAAGTATGTGTTAAAACTGGAATGTAAATATATAAGATATATTTCTAAAACATTGTTAACAACTATCAAGAGAAAAATGAATGCTTCGTCAGTTTTTGTAAACATTTTAACGACCCTTGTGCAATTCTTTGACACCACAATAACTGTTTAAACGGGTCAATGTGCTAAAATAACCTTTCTTGCATTATTTTCCTGTTATCGTCGCTATTCAAGTATTTCCTGAAAGTTTTATTTTTAAAAATAAAAATACAGATCAAATTCACATCACTATTTCTCAATAGCCATAAAGGATCCGTGGAGGTTATTTTATTATTTATATCATCCTTTCATTGGTCGTGGGTGCCGTAAAATACAAGCTAAAACGATATACTGTATACTGATCTAAAAATCGACCTGGGCAATCTCTATCTAGTGCCGTCCGGTCAACCAATTATCTCCTCAAAAAGAGTTGACTTCAAGCAGGCGGGTGGACACAAAAAATTTGCAAATACTTTTAGCCGATGGAAGAAGGTACATATCGCGTCGACCCCAAATAATTGTGATAAGAACAGGACGATGATGATATTATCCTGGTTTTAGAGTTGAATATTTTGCATTCTTGGAAATACCCAACATTTTCGACAAATCAAGCAAATTCTCACTACAATGCAATTATTTTCCTGGAATAGCTGTACTATTGCAGGAAAATATTGCGTTTTTCAATGTTTAAAATATTCTTCGTACAGTCAAATAGCAAGATTTCTTATCTGTATTCAACTTTCAAATAATATATCTTAACTTGAATATTCAATGACAGAACCTGTTTTTTTTTTTAAACTTTCTAAGAAATACACACAGCAACTACATAAACTGGGACCGAAAGTCTTGTACAAATACAATTAAAATTAAGTATTTTTTGTTATAAATTAGCTGTACTGATTTTGTATTAAAAACGTAGTATGAGCGTAGCTATTAAATAATCAAGTCTGTTAGGGTCATTTGTGTGATGTGAATTGTAACATACATATGTTTGACTACAAAAAAGACTGCATCAGTAAATGCACAATACTCTTATAGTTTTATTTATGTCTGTACTTCAAGGTCCGGAGTTCTTCGTTACGATGAAATTGGAGATTTAATACATTACTTTGCCACTATAAGGCAACTTTTTTTATGCAAAACAAAAAATGAAACGAATAGATATATTTAATATGAAACTATTACTATGTTTTTTTTAAATTAGTCGTATGTTTTCAGCATCCATCAGCCTAAGCATAGGTATATGTTTTTTTTATTGTGTACGTAGGATAATGTCGAATAAATACAACACGTTATTGCAAACGGGTTATTTGTTAAATAACAAGTATGTTATTATTATTGTTTTGATAATTTCCTGTAGTAGTGCTTTAATCAGTATTGAATTGCAGTAGCAGTATACTTAAATAAACGGTTTACTCGATAACGTACGGTGCCAATAGCTGCACTTTCACAGATTACTTATACAGTAGAAACTCGATTATCTGGCCCTCGGTTATACGGATTCGCGATTATCCGGACTACCAACCGCGACCTATGTATTGTATCTACAAATCGAATTTATGCAAGCATAAGCATGTGTAATGCGTGCTATGGAGCGGGCTATGCTCGGGATTTCTCTGCGAGATAGAATCCGGAATACGAAAGTCCGCAGAAGAACCGGTGTAACCGACATAGCACGAAGAATTGGCACGCTGAAGTGGCAATGGGCAGGCCACATCGCTCGACGAACCGACAACCGCTGGGGAAGAAAGGTTCTCGAGTGGCGACCACGTATCGGACGACGCAGTGTAGGACGCCCCCCCACTAGGTGGACCGATGACCTAGTGAAAGTCGCTGGGCGTCGTTGGATGCAGGCGGCACAGGACCGCTCATTGTGGCGCAACATGAGGGAGGCCTACGTCCAGTAGTGGACGGCGATAGGCTGAAATGATGAAGCATGTGTAAAATGGAATGTCTCGTCCGCACCCCGCGGGGTCGTCGCTCCACGCGTTTCATTATTGTTTTAGTTAGTAGCATGCCCCGCGGGATATGTATTCGTCTTTTACATACTACATATACACAAAACCGAAGGAGATTTTTCATACATTCTATTATCCGGATTTTCGATTATCCGAATGCCTACCGACAACAATTAGTCCGGTTAATCGAGTTTCTACTGTATTTAATACCATATTTTATATTATACTAGCTGACCCAATTGACATTATTCTGTTCAAATAAAATTAAAGGAATGCTCCATGAAATCGACAGCAGCGCCACTTACCCGGTCCAATTGTTTATGTAAACCATTCTCGAATCTCTTGAACGCACACAAAAAATTTCATCAACATCGATCCAACCGTTTAGGAGGACTTCAGTGACATACACAAGTACACAAGAGATATATGTATATAAAAACACGTCGTCCCGTCCACATTAGTAATAACAACAATATTGATAATGATTGCGGTAGCGGCTTCATATACTACCAACCCTTACAATTGTTCGTGGTTATCGTAAAAGACGACTGAGCTTTAATTAGATCGACTTTAGCCAATTCCACCTGATCAATAATTACATCCTCAAGGTGAGTTGACGTCAAGCAGGCGACTGGTCATAAAACCATCGCCGAAACCTGAAACAGTACATATTGCACCGACAATTAATTGCTATAAAATCAGGATGGTGATAATTGATAACATCTTTACAACATCAAAAACATTTTTACTTGAGCAGTGTTCATAACAAGCTCTATGTATCGTAATATAGTCTATAAACCTTTTCCGATAAACAAGGCTATCTGACAAAAAGATTTCTTGGAATCCAACTGGGGCAACTAAGATTTAGAGCGTTCATACAAACAAATTCTTCAGCTTTATAATAAATACATATTTTCTCGCGTTTTTTCCTTAGGGGCAGACAGAGACCACTTCTCTCCACTTGCTACGCTTTTGATATACCACTTTCACCTTTGCCACATTCTTTGATCTCCTCATGCATGTCCTTCGTTATCCACACGGATACGGATTCGAGTGACGGAATAAGAATACAATTCACCACTCCCTATCTTGCCCGTGGATGTCGTAAAAAACGACTAAGGGATACAATACGCATATAATATCTATGCAATAGAAGGAAAACTCGAAATAAAACCCTATACCAACCTGTCTAACCAGCATGGTATAGTAAATTCAATTTCTCTTCTATCGTGGAGGCTCGAGCCCAACTATGGAACATTTATGAGCTGAAATAATAATAATAATGTCCTTCGTTTCAAGGTACTTTTAGCCTGGCCTTTCTTAAGAACGGCTCTGATCTAAACGTGGAATCGTCCGTCTTCGCCCTATCAATTCTGCTTGGTAATCTCCTTTCTTTCATCTCTCTACATGTCCGAACCAATTTCGCATTTCTTTCTCAATCCTTGTCATTACATCTAGATTCATTCCACATTATTCCCTAATCACTCTGCTTCTTCTGCTATACCCAGCTCTCACTTCCATATATTAGTTGGTACAAACACTGCTCTATGCACAACCAGACGATCCTTCTTAGACAGGCTTTGGCTGCTCATAAAGGCGTGCAAAGCACCATTCACCACATATTAGGGCAAAAACATATTTCACCTATAAGATCGATACTGAAATACTGAAAGCGCGTGAGTACGATCAGAGATCTAGGGTCCGTGTGAACGCGGATTTGACGTTCAAAGAGCACATAACAAATATTTGTAAAAAAGCTTACAGGAATTTAGGATTTGTATTACGACGAGCTAGTGAATTCACTAATTTAAAGGCCATATCTGTATTGTACGACACCCTTGTACGACGCCAACTCGAATTCAACGCCGGCGTGTGGGCACCGCATGAAGCCAAATACAATCAAATGTTAGAGCGCATTCAAAACAAATTCACACGGTACATATATTTTAGATTATATGGTGTTTATCCTTTATATCCGTTGATGTATCCAACCCTGTTCGTACTAGGCATGGTTGGATACAACAAATTGGAAACAAGAAGGGATTTGGCTCTCGCATCTTATATGATGAGAGTATTCCGGGGCAAGATCTCTAATCCGAATATACTGTGGTTGATGGAACTTTGTGTACCAGATGAACACCTTGCACGGCGTCGTCGACCGCAGTTATTCAAAGTGCCAAAAGCTAGAACCAACCTTTTGACTATGGCACCCTTGACGCGAACGCTACGAACATTGAATTGGCTGGCCGACAAAATTGATCTATTCGTTTGTTCAATTGTAGAATTCAAAAGAGCAATGTTATTTGAAATATGCTATAATAATGTATAATTTTATACAATGACTCTAGTTGATAATTTAATAATATCCTATTTTAGCATAGATTTTAGAATTATAGATTATAATATTTTTTAACTTACGTACGATATAAAATGTATAAATTAATTAATTGTATATGTAATTATTATGTTGACATTAACAGATAATGTTATTAATGGTTTATATTGACTTACACTATTGCATTGGGGAAACCTGTCATCATAGCTGTAATTGGTTTAATAAATAAATATTTCCCTTACACACTCTTCTTTTAAAATCATTATGTAGATCCCAGATACACAAATTCTTGCACTGGCTCTAAAATTTCCCTTTTTACCCGGTCACACTTTCTTCCCTTTCAAATACAACAGGACAAAGATCGTAAAAACAGTTTTATTTCGTAAGGCTACCAATGCATTCTTGTTAAATGATTTCGAAACCCGTCCTCTGATTTCTATTTGAGGTTTATGACTAGTGGTCGAACATCCTGTTATAACCTTTTAGCGCTCTTTGCATAGCTAAATAAGTAAATTGAGATGTCCTAGTGACATAACTGCGAAATTTTTGGTTGGATGTAGCTCCGTGTGGTAACAAACGACGAATTATAATTTTCCTAGAATTTGCGTAAGAGACGGTTGAGAGACCTAATCATAAAGCACTGCTGCAAGAGAAGAAAATTCGAAGGTTAAAACCCATGTGGTCATGATCATCATCATCATTGCAGCCCACATACGTCCTGTTGAGGTGTCGAGGATAGAATGTTGTCAGACGATCTCTCCGGCACCTCGTAAAAGCGCGGAAGGGGCCGCTGTGGTTTTAGTGGGTATTTCGGTCACTTCTGTGGCCGGCGAGTCCCACACACACTCCCCTGTCTGTAACCGGCGGGGGATAGTGCGTAAATGCATTTCCACAGCGTGAAAAAAAAAAAAAAGAAAGGCCACATACGTCCTAATTTTGGGCTCGGGCCTCCTCCACAATGGGAGGGAATTTCACCTACTATACCATGCTGGTCAGACATGTTGGTATAGGGTTTAATTTCGAGTTTTCCTTCCCTTGCACAGATGCCACGTGTATATTATATCCCCTAGTCGTCTTTTACGACATCCACGGGCAAGATAGGGAGTTGTGAATTGTATTCTTACTCCGTCACCACACGGCAAACCCATGTGGTACCTACAGCATACCTATTTACTTTTCATTAAGGAGTAGATTTTGTCACGAACCAAGACTGGGATGTTTATGGGCTGTAAATAAGATGACATGATAAATATATTTTTTTACTTAAAAAATATAAGTCCACATGTTAGCCCATAAACCTTAATTATATTTTGAAAAATAAAACTAAGGTTTGTATATAATAATGGGCTTAGTTATAAACGTTATTTGTTGTCATAATCGCACGTGATGACGTCAGTGATAAGGATAAATTTCAGATAACACCAACGTACCATCAGTTAGCGTGTATGTATTGATGTTTCAAATTGCGATATTTATCATTGCGGCTTAAGAGTCACACAGCTTTATTTATAAAAAAATTACAAATATGTATTTATAAAAGATTATTTGATTTTTTATTATATTTCTTACTAGCAACCCGCCCTCGCTTCGCTTCGGTTATAGGTTATAGTCGTTTTACCCGCGTAGTTCCCGTTCCCGTGGGAATACCGAGATAAAATATAGCCTAGTTTACGCCCTGATATTATAGCTTTCCATTGGTGAAATAATTTTTGAAATCGGTCCAGCCGTTTTGAAGATTACCCGGAATAAACAGACAGACAGACAAAATTTTTTTAATGGCTATTTTAGGCATAGGTGTCGTGCAAATAACCGTGTGAGCATGAAAAAAAGCCTATTATTTTGACATTACAAACAGATACTCCAATTTTATTTATTGGTATAGATATAAATAAAAGTACGACTCCCCTCGAGATGAATGTTGTATTTTGTAAAAGTGTTTATGTTTAGTTCATTACTAAAATTTTACTCTATCCTACTGCAATATATTAATCATAACTATACTAAATATTAATCAATTTTGGCCTACTAGTTTTTGTGTAATTCGCAAACAGATTAACACACATCTAAATACCAAAATTCATCAGAATATGTCAATGTTTTTACAAACCTCCTACTATTTTTCTTCGCACACCTTTTGTACTTTTGCTTCTTATTGTTTTGTTTATAGATAAGCATCCTGTTTTTAATTCTATGCGCTAATTAAGGTTTACATATACACCACGTTACATATTACAAGTTAAGCTAATGCGAATTACTATAGTGTCACACTGCCAAATTCAATTTATCTATTAATATCCTAATTTTAATGCGTACCGTAAAAACCTTTAAATTTTGCATTTTGGTTCAAATTTTATATTACACTAGCAACCCGCCCTCGCTTCGCTTCGGTTATAGGTTATAGTCGTTTTACCCGCGTAGTTCCCGTTCCCGCGGGAATACCGGGATAAAATATAACCTAGTCTACGCCCTGATATTATATCTTTCCATTGGTGAAAGAATTTTTGAAATCGGTCCAGCCGTTTTGAAGATTACCCGGAACAAACAGACAGACAGACAAAAATTTTTTAATTGCTATTTTAGGCATAGGTGTCGTGGAAATAACCGTGTGAGCATGAAAAAAGCCTATTATTTTGACATTACAAACAGACACTCCAATTTTATTTATTGGTATACACTAGTAATCCGCCCTCGCTTCGCTTCGGTTTCAGTCGTCTTTCCTGCGTAGTTCCCATTCCCGTGGGAATACCAGGATAAAATATAGCCTAGTTTACTCCCTGATATTATAGCTTTCCATTGGTGAAAGAATTTTTGAAATCGGTCCAGCCGTTTTGAAGATTACCCGGAACAAACAGACAGACAGACAAAAAATATATAAAGTGTATTTTAGGCATATGTATAGTGCAAATAACCGCGTGAGCGTGAAAAAAGCCCATTATTTTGACATTACAAACAGACACTCCAATTTTATTTATTGGTATAGATTCGCCGTTGAGTAGTGGTGCTATTAGTAAATGTATGTGTTTATTTATTGGCTTTTTATATAAAGTTGTCATTAAATATACACAACGTTCCATGTGATGACGGATTATACAATTCACCACTCCCTATCTTGCCCGTGGATGTCGTAAAAGACGACTAAGGGATATAATATGCACATAAGATCTGTGCAAGAGAAGGAAACTCGAAATAAAACCCTGTGCCAACATGTCTTGCCAGCACGATATAATAGGTTAAATTGCCTCCCATTGTGGAGGAGGTCCGAGCCCAACAGTGGGACGTATGTGGGCTGCGTTGATGATGATACACAACATGCTAAATAAAAGTGAATATCCCACAATGGATCACGTTCAATAGCGACAAACACAAATGGTAATTGACACATTCTACTTTTGCCATACAGCTTACCAGCATTTTATTTCACATCATATGTATAGATTTATCTTCACTTGCAATTGTAGTGATATAGGGATGCGTAAATTCCTGAGTTGCTGTATAAAAGAGATTCTTACTCTAATCAGTCATCACAGGAACTATGGAGCTATTTATATATCTGGCAAATTTAATTAACAAAAATTATTAGATTTCGTCAACTGATGCGTATTATGTGAAGTATGCGTATCGCGTAATGTATGACGCGTAATGCAGTTGATTGAACGGCTCGTTTACGACCTTGCCGCTGTGAGCGGCGGCTAAGCGCGGAGCGGCGTACGATGGGAAAATCGCGTATGTTTCGTCTCAAAACTCCATATCTCAGTTGTTTCAAAACTAAATGAGCTGTAATTTTGCACACATATACTTGAATGTTTAAAATTTAAATGAAAAAACGTTGATTTTAAAAAATCTGTTTATAAATTAAATAAAAATACATGAATTATATAAGAAAAAAATACAAAATATACTTGTTTAATTTACATAAAATGGTAGAACATAGTAATAACATATTATAAACGTATACTACACTACTACTAAATACTATATATACTAAAATGACAGACCAAACTAGAAAAAAAAAATGAAATAAAACTACTTTTACGGATTATATCGAGTTTGTATTAATTATTTATATATATATATATTATATATTAATTTATAAATTTTATTCTATTACAACGACTTCACATGAAACGGTTTTGAGACGGCTTTTTATGGGGCTTTACCAGCGTGCGCCCCTCGCCGCTAAGACCAAAGTCGTAGCCAGGCCGGCAGGCCTACGTTTATTGCGTTGCTGATTAAAGATTAGGATAGGGTTACCCAAATTAAAAAAAAAATAAAGTTATGTGACTGATGCTGCAGGAGCCACAATTACTACGGGATTGGCATTGTCTATAAGAAATTTGTGTTCAATGAAAACTTGTAGCACATGTTAACTGCTGAGACACCAAGTCTATAAATAAAAATGAGTCATAAGACATTCGTTCATTACGTGTCGTGATATATCTTTATCTAAGATATATAACTCGTAACGCAATTTAATAGCTATCAATTTACTTACTGCTTATGCACGCGAGGTATTCGAGTCTCGCTAATATAGAAAACGGCACGGCCCATGTATTCGGCCATTCCTTACAGGCACACCGTGTGGACGAACGATAACATATACGCATCGTCCAGTCCCAGGTTTCTCCCTCTCTATACGTGTGTTTATAGGCGGTCGTCCATGGAAAAGTGCTATTGGCGATGTCTTTAGACATACCTTACAATAATCTGTCACTTAGATGCATAAAAAAAGACGCCCCGTTCCACGCAACGGCTGCCTACCAGAAGTGGTTCAGCCATTTCAGGTACAGACAGCCACAGTAGTCTATTTGAAGGACTGCAGTGTCCTACAGGTGGACCTGGTTGACATTGTGTGCATGGCTATGACGTACAATATTCCACAGTCTCGCCAGTTCAGTTTATTTTTTCCTTGCTCTGTGGTGCTATGTTATCTATGTATTACATAAGCACCTTTCTTATCCGATTTTCCATATATCAAAAATCACTAAAAGATAGTTTTAGAATTTTGTGTCATATTATGTAATTGTAATGACTTTAAATAAATATATAGCAATATTACTATTATGAAGCTAAAGACTATTTTTTGTTTGTTTTTTGAACCCGACAATTTTAAAAACTTACCGTGTTATTCGAATCCTTTATTGTGTTAAGAGATTAATTAATATTCTTGCT
Organism: Lymantria dispar; assembly: GCA_032191425.1. NCBI lineage: Eukaryota > Metazoa > Arthropoda > Insecta > Lepidoptera > Erebidae > Lymantria > Lymantria dispar. The sequence continues at coordinate 18,826,253 of CM063459.1, forward strand.
CTGTAGTAAAATATACCTTTGCGGAACGAGGTATAATAGTAACAAATTATGCAAGCGAAGCTGCTGATACAACTAGTATAATATAATCATTAAAACAGTATAGCTGTGTGTGTATTAACTGATTTCGTTTGCTAATTAAACAAATTTGATATCATCATGATATTGCCAATTTATTTATTTATGCTATAATCCGTCTAGTGAAGAAAGTGATTCATGCTTTCGGGTGGGTGTAACCTAACAGCCAATTTTTTTTATAAAGACTAGCAATAATTCCTTATCATTTTCCTTAGATATAGCAATATTTTGTGTTTCTAATACCTCGACCATTTTCAGACAACCTTTGAATAGATATAGACAACAAGATTGGTATGTTTATAACAAAATGAGTTTCCAAATGGCCCTATTAATATCTATCTTCAAATGAACCTATTAAAATCTCGCATTAACAAAAATCGGTTGATATTAGAAATAGAATATTACAATCATTTTCAAAGCTATTTGTTTATTCCTTTTAATGTCTAGCCATCTGTCTATTAGCCAGAACGTTTCATTGTTCGACGTAAGCCTTCGCATCAGAATGCTATTAAAAAAATCGTGTGCAACCTGTATGCAGCGGTTACCTGCGAGTGTTGAGATATTGTCAATTCACTTAGTGAAGTAACCTCTTACGCTGAGTCGTCGAATTTGTATCGCCTCTCAAGAACGTTTCTTTCCCAACGGTTTTAATATATCATTTTACAAAATTCCTTAAGTGTAATACTTCAAGACTTGTGTAATACTTCAAGCAATGCTATTAAGTCTTTTTTTTTTTGGGGTGGGCTGCAGTCGCCGCGCTCCTCGCACCACTCCGTCCGGGGCGACAGAGGGGCGTAAGCACGCAACACCCGCAACCCACCCGAACACCACGTCGCCTTCGTTGTTGGGCCGATCACCGGAGCAGGGTTACTTGTCATCAGTGGTCGGCCCGACGGCGTACCCCCTATTTAGGGTACCCTCCCATCGACCAACGTCCCCCCCTCGGGGAGGACGTCGGTCTTTCCTCACGCGGTCGGCCTCTCGGCGGGTGACGGACTAATCCACGGTCACGTCACCCGCGGCCTCGGCTAGGGCGGCATGGCACGCAGGTAGTCGCGCCTGCGCCGCCCCATGCTATTAAGTCTTGCTTGAAGTGTTATTTTTACGAACACTTGATCAAGACTGCCTCTTGCTTTTACTCATCTCGGCTCATATACGTCCCATTGCTGGGCTCGAGCCTCCTACATAATAGGAGAAATATTGACCTACTATATCATGCTGATCAGACAGGTTAGTATAGGGTTTAATATCGAATTTTCCTTCTCTTGCATAAACGTTATATACATATTATATCCCTCAGTCGTCTTTTATAACATCCACGGACAAGATAGGGAGTGGTGAATTGAATTCTTACTCCGTTACCACGCGGATAATGCTTTTGCTTGGCTCATTCATACATATAATATTGTTAGTAACTATACAAAGATAAGCATTTAAATTAAACCTTTGTTTGCAATGGCGCCGAGTCGTACGAACGCAGTGCGTAGAATATCTATGAGTATAACCAAACATGACACAATAATGAATACAACGCTATTCATATTTATTAGGTCCCTTTGGTGAACTTTCAAGAAAGTTACACGAGCCATCAGTTTGAAGCGATTAATTGAGTCATTTATTTTGTAGATAAGTAGATGCATTATAATTTTCGAATAGTGATTAGGTACATTTTCAATATATGGTTTTAGAGAACGGCTAGCATAAGTGGTGTATAAATTAAAATATTAGCGGCAAGTTCGTTCGTGTCAGCTCATAAAGGTCCCACTACTAAGTTCGAGCCTCCTCCATAATATGAGAGAAAATGACTTCATACACCATGCTTTATGTCGAGTTGCCCTTCTCTTGCCCAGATTTTGTTTGCATATTTATCCATTAGTCGTCCTTTACGATACTTCCGTACAAGAGAGGGGGCGGTAAATTGTATTCTTAATCTGTCACCACACGGGTACACCAAATTAATGTTCGCGGTAGAATATTTAAAATCCGCCTGTTAAACCTGCAAACTTTACTAATATTATTATTTACATTTTTATAAACGGTAACATTCTAACACATTGTGTGTGTCCGGTCTGTAAATAATTATTACGTCTCCCTACAGTAATGTTCAAGGAGTTACTTGAACACGCAAAATAACAATAGGAATGCTTATTTAAAAAATCTGAAAGTACAAGTAAAATCTAATACCGTCTAAATTTACTTCGATACTTTAGAAAACAAAAGATATATTGAAAGGTTACTTTTCTTTTTTGTTTGGTTGGATAATACAAGCCTCTTGAATTGTATTCTTTGTCGTACCCTTTTCTTATCCGTGGGTGTTGTAAAATACCATTAAAAGATGTAATATCCAAATAAAATTTATGCATTAGAAGGGAAATGTGACATGTTGTGAAGGCTGGCGTCGACCAATGCGGTTTTGAATAATTGCACAATCCGCTTTGCAGTCCACACGCAGTGTTATAGAAAATTTAACGTTCACGACGATGTAAAGTCAAAAATTTCTGTCTATTTCAACGCCCAAGATAAACTATTTTTATTTGAAGATATAAATCAATTATACTGATCTGAAAAATATGTTAGACTGTTAATACATTGAAAAGGAAAAATAATTTAAAGTTTCATTTCGTCGTTCTCTCTCTGTCATTCCGCGTACTTTTGACTTCTCGTACCTACAATTCTCCATGTACGTTACAATGTACAATGTTCGTTACATCATTTGACTGTCCCACAATTTTATACCACAGCATAAGCAAAATAAGTCGTTGAATTTCAATTTATTATTATTACATTGAATCTTTGATTGTTTTGAGGATCCCGTATTTTCTTCCTTCCTTTTTTTCCAAATATAAATGTTTACAGTGAATATTCCACTTACACGGTTTTACTATCAATGAAAGCAATGAATTCACTAATTGTTTGTTTAGACTGAACAAAGCGGCTAACAGAATAATTTTAAAATATCTATACCAATAAATAAAATTGGAGTGTCTGTTTGTAATGTGAAAATAATAGGCTTTTTTCATGCTCACACGGTTATTTGCACGACACCTATGCCTAAAATAGCAATTAAAAAATTTTTGTCTGCCTGTCTGTTTGTTCCGGGTAATCTTCAAAACGGCTGGACCGATTTCAAAAATTCTTTCAGCAATGGAAAGCTATAATATCAGGGCGTAAACTAGGCTATATTTTATCCCGGTATTCCCACGGGAACGGGAACTACGCGGGTAAAACGACTATAACCTATAACCGAAGCGAAGCGAGGGCGGGTTGCTAGTGTATAATAAATACATAAGTGTTGATAATGCATATTACGTGCCAGTACCTTTCCCTTTCCTGTGTATTGTAAGAAAGCACTAAAAAATGTAAACAGATCAACTAACTTCAAAAAAAATAAAAAAATGGCAACGCGTCTAGTTTTAATATTATAGTTATCTAATTGGCCTATTATTATAAAAGAAGTACATGTTCAGTACATGAGTTTCTTTTTAGGACCAATCTCACCACACATTACCACTACTAATATTCCAAAGTGATCTTCACAAATGACGCTGACATTAGAACATCAGGAAAGCTTGGGAAATGCTTTTCATTGTCTAACCCGCAAAAAAATAAAGTATATAAGATACAAAGAGGAAATAAAAACGCATCTCTTTTGTTATTAGTTGATCATCCATTTATCTAACAGAATATTGAACTAACAAGCATAAAAAACGTGGTTATAATATTACTATAAGAATAGTCACAGAGGACGGAGTGCTCTAAGAACCGGCCTATCGTGTGATGTGATTCTCATGTGGAACAATCCTTGATGCGATTCATAAATGATTGACCTGAATCTGGGTATAATTTGCCCTTAACTGCATGTTTGTATATTCACAACACAAGGATTCATTCTGTTATGCGCGTCCGAAAATAAAATAAAAATAATAAATATCTTTCATTTAGTACGAGTCCAGTGACCTGTCTCATTATATTAAAAGTTATCCGCATCCGTTGGTGTCGACTTAACAGGCCTGTTTTTTGTCATATGTCAACATACTTCTTCAACTTTAATTAGCAACTTGAAACTCAAGCCACCGATATTGTGTGTAATTAAAAGTATTAAATGTATATTTTCATTGCAAGTGCATATGTCAAGCAAAAAGTTAATAATTAATAAAGGTTTTTTATTGTTGCATGCATATTGTAACGTCGTAGGAACTGGCATTAAAATGTGCCCAAAATTAGGTTTCAACGGCCAATTATTGATGATATTATCTATACCTTAATGTAAAAGAATATTAATGAGTTGCAGTGTTTTAAAATAGACCTAAAATTTATCGCAGCCCGCAGTTAAACAATCATTCAAACACAAAAAATCTTCAGAGTCTGATCTGCATTCAAGAATTCGCTTACAAAGAGTAGTACAGACGTTAAGGAATGACTCTAATCGCTTGATTAGAGTCATTCCTTAACGTCTATACGTGCTTACGTAATAAAGTAAGTGGCTGATGCTCGCGGCTTGGCGTGTGTGTTATGCATCGGCGATTTTGTGTATGTACCAGGTGGACCGACGACCTGGTGAAAGTTGCTGGGCGTCGTTAGATGCAGACGGCACAGGACCGCACTTTGTGGCGTACCATGAGGGAGGCCTACGTCCAGCAGTGGACGGCGATAGACTAAAATCATGATGCTGATCTTGTGTATACCTACCATAAAATTAGCTGTTAGGAACACTTACAGTGTCAGTTTACAAGTGGTGATTATACATCGAAGACACAGGTAAAAGCACCTTTGCTGCACGCTGTTCGCTGATGATATTGTTGAGGTCTAGAGAACATGCTGAAAAAGTTGCACTGTAAATTGGAGAATGTTCTTTGAAAATCAATTATCATGATCGCAGACTACATGTCCTTTAATTTTGGCGATCTCTTCAACTTTATCTCCATGTTCCTAGATGGAGTACATATATGTATATTGCTATTCCCGAACATGCGATACCTCGGTTCACGTTTCCAAACCAATGGCGATTTCGGTCCTGCGTTGAGACAAATAATTAATGTAAGATGGATGGATTGACGGCAGGTTACGGATATAACATGGGACTCTGAAGTATCTTTTAAAGTGAAAATAATAGTCTATAAATGGTAATCTGCAAAACCTTAGTAACAACTACTGTATTATACTCATATGCTTCAGCATACTTAGCATGTTGAACTATAATAGGGACGAACAAGAGACAGTTGCACATCCCAGAGATGCTAATGCTGAGATTGATAGATGGCATGGCAAGAATGCAGTAAAATAAGTAATAAATGTATCAGAAAATTCGAATGTTATGTCTGTGACAGAAATACTCTTCGAACATGGTGTAGACATTTAATGAGGCGGGTTGAAAGTAGTATTGTGAGGAAAAGAAAAAAGGTGGATGTATTGCCTGAAGCATGTCACGGATAGAAAGGGAGGGAATAAAGATCCTCCAATAGGATTAGGTTACCCAATTAGTTAAGTTACTAACAAGATAAAGTTGACGATCACATATAGCGATCCATTTCCACTTCACACGTCAATATTTGTATATTTTGAACTGATATTAGATAGTTATCAATTGAGCAAATATTAAAGTATATAATAAATTTTAGTAGAAAAATTGATATGCCATATACTTTTTGTTTGACTTTTTTAAATATGTTTCCTCTCCACATTTGCCTATAAAGGCCACATACTGCTGTTAAAAATGTTATTAATAGTTATATGTTATTTTAAAATCGCCCCCAAAAAAAAAATATACTTTTTAGAAATTTTGCAAAGAACTATTTATATCCACATTATTTTAGTACTAACATGTGATGTGATAAGAAAAGTAATTTTATGAATATGTTACATCCCGACCGATAAGGATTGGTATTTATTCAAAACAATGTTTCAAAAATCTATTCTGAAATCCCAAGGTTTATGTATTAATTTCGTCAGATACATTTCGAAATATACCTTATGCGTCCATAAGCCTATCAACATTCACTACTAGTTATAGCCACCCTATGAAGGGCGAATAATCGCGTATTAGCAGTCAGTATGCATGTTGGCGATGGCAATTGGGGTTGTAATGTTCCTAAGAACGCTGCTACCCGCTTCCTTGATCCCTTTTTACTACTCATTAGTGCTCAAAATATTGTACCTTAAATAAATATTAATGCTCCACGTTTTTAGTAACATAAATATTCATGAAGACATTAAATTTGATATGTTGTCTGGGTACGGTCGCATAATTCAATGTTATCTTATAATTTTGCTATTATCAAGTTTTTGCTACTATGACTTTTATCCTCACTATAGATAACACCATCTTTGTAGCTATCAGTACCTCGCTGTTTTCGGTGCTTGATAGACTAATTTATTGTGTTATTTAACGTGGCGAATGAAAGGTTTCGGTGAAAATGTTTGTCAACGGACTCGGGGAGCAATATGACCAGGGGTGCCCCGTTGTTGGCGGTTACGAAGACAGATTATGGCATGTGCAGTGTCCAATGTATGATCAGTGGTCTAGACAACAGTTCAACAATCAGTGTAATTATGGTGAATTCAATACACATTTTGTGAGTCCTTCAGTTCAGTGCTACAGAAATTCCATGCCGTATGATCATCAGCATAATGCGCTTCGATATCCAGTTCAACGTCCAGCACATTATATTCCGCCAGCTCCAACGATGCCGAATCTTCCATGTCATCAGCAGCAACCCTGGGATTACGAAAGTATGTGCTACAATGTTGACGGTCAACCATGTCAATATACATCAGTTATTGACCTGGAAGATATGATGTAAGTTTATATGAAAATCATAAGCCTCATGGGTATCATTTGTTAAAGATTCCGTAAGTTGATTGTTTATTCTACGTTCATATATTTCCTAATTACTAAGCTTTAATAATTTAGTCTATAAAACTATTTATTAACATTATTCTAGAACAATTTGAATCTATTGCTTCAATATTAATATATTAACACTTTTTAAACCGTTTCGGCAGTATCTTATTTACCTTTTTTATTAGGTGACCAAAAGCTATATTTTATATTGATTTACAGCCAAGGAAATAGACAGGTATAACGATTTAAATTTCTGAGAAATGCAATGGTCGATGACCGTTTGCTGTAGTGGTAATACTACTTTTTCTTTGCTTAGATTTTTTATTTTTTGTATGAAGTTGCACAGAAGCGACTTTTACCACTTAAATTTTATGGCCTATTTGTAATGTTTTGAATGTTATCTATTTTTTCATTACATATTTTGTCTTATCGTAGAGTAAATAAAGTTGAAAATCCAGTGCAGCTGCCGAATTAATAGAGATAATTACAGAAATATGGCGGCCACCACGTGCTTTACATACAGGTTATATTTTTATTATTTTAGTTATTCATGGAAGTACGCCAAAGATTTATTATATCAGATGAACTGTATGTAACTCGTGATCTGTACATAACTTACCCGGTATGATTCCCTCGGAGATGTTAAAACTCGTGATATACACTAAAAATATCGTTCTAATTCACTCAGTCACATGAGCAACTCACAACACTCGGCCTATACCGAAATAATTGTACATTAATCTCTTAAACGTTAATAGTTTTCCTGTTAGGAGGTAATTACAAATTCATCATCATCTCGACCTAAATAAGTTTCAGTCTCAGTGTTGTGCACTGGCGCCCCCCATATATATACTATAGTATATAAAGGGGGGGCGCCAGTGCACAACACTGTAGCATATACTATAGTAGGGATATAGGTCTTTTCCTTGAGTTGACGGGGCAAGAGAAAGAAAACTCGAATTAAAATCCTATGCCAACCCGTTTCATCGGTGTGATTCCCTATAATGGAGGAGGCTCAAGTACAACAGTGGGCCGTATATGATTTGAGACGATGTTGATATGACGTACACATTCTTTCCTAACATATTCGTGTGTTTCTGACTTTGTACGTGCCATATTTGTCACTGAAGACATTTGTGAATAAACACTACCACGCAAATATATTTAGGTAGACAATTAGCAATTAAAATACGGCAAAGTAATCATCGAAAGACGATGCAATGGTAGTTTTAGAGGATAAAAATACCATCATCATCATCTCAGCCCATATACGTCCCACTGTTGAGCTCGGGCCTCCTCCATAATGGAAGGGTAATTCACCTACTATACCACGCTGGTCAGACGTGTTGGTATAGGGTTTTATTTCGAGTTTTCCTTCTCTCTCAAAAATACCATATTATGATATAATAAGAATCCTATTATCCTATATTATATAATGTAATCCTAATTACCTAGAAGGCTTTGATAGATATAATCATCATATCGATACAGAAACGTGGTCCTTAAATGTAGGCCTCATAACCAAGTTCAAAGTCGCTCAGCGTGCTATGGAGCGGGCTATGCTCGGGCTTTCTCTGCGTGATAGAATCCCAAATACGCGAATCCGCAAAAGAACGGGTGTAACCGACATAGTACGAAGAATTAGGACGCTGGAGTAGCAATGGGCAGGCCACATCGCTCGACGAACCGATAGCCGCTGGGGAAGAAAGGTTCTCGAGCGGCGACCACGTATCGGACGACGGCAGTGTAGGACGCCCCCCACTAGGCGGACGGATGACACGGTAAAAGTTGCTGGGCGTCGTTGTATCAGGCGGCTCAGGACCGTACTCTGTAGCGTAAAATGAGGGAGGCCGACGTTCAGCAGTGGACGACGATATGCTGAAATGATGATTATGATGATCATATCGCCTCATAAAAGGCCAATTGCTGGGCTCAAGCTTTGTCCACAATAGGAGGGTAATTGACCTAATATACCACACAGAGGGGCGTAAGCACGCAACACCCGCAACCCACCCGAAAACCACGTCGCCTTTGTCGTTGGGCCGACCACCGGAGCAGGGTTACTTGACATCAGTGGTCGGCCCGACGGAATACCCCCTGAGATATCCTCGTCTTGCGATACTCGCGGATATGATAGAGAGTGATGAATTGTGTTTTAACTCCGCGTGAAAGGTATGATAGATAAGGTAAAAATAAATTCGTTTTTCTTTTAAAATAGTAATCATTTAATATTTTCCTTCTCAGCATAAATACATTATTGTGTACGATATATCTACACAGTGGAAATTAATTTGGTTAATATACACACCGTCCAGTCGGTTTGAAGGAAAGCATTGGTGAGATGTGTTATTATTCCATCACGATATGCCCAAGTGTATCCGTGTAGTGACGGAATAAAAATACAAATCACCACCCCCTCTCTTGTCTGTGGATGTCGTAAAAGACGACTAAGTGATATAATATCTATGTAAGAGAAAGAAAACTCGTAACAAACCCCCTATACTAACACGTCTAACCACCGTGGTAGTAGGTCGATTTTCCTCCCATATTTGTGGAGATTCAAGCCCAACCGTGGGACGTGTATGGGCTGAGATGATAATAATGAATATGTCAAAGTTGTCATTATTGATATTTAACTATTAATTTACAAGTATATAATTTAAGTTGAATAGTGTCTTTGTTCTTGGCAATGCTACCGTGATAACCTCGAACGTGTGACCTGGCCGCCAATGTATCGGGGGGTTACGATAACTAAAATAAAAAATACTTTATCGTGCCGGTTATAACTAGAGCCAACAGTGTAGTGGCTGTCATTCGAGGTCTTTGAAATAATGAGGATTGATACAAATTACAGTATTTTGTAAAATAAATTAAGATTAATTGTGTTTTTGAAGTGAAACTTCTTTAGAATCGTTGTGATTTCAAACTCGATGAAAGGAAAAAGCGAATTCATAGAGACACAAACATGTAAATGTATAGGATTCAGCCGGCGAAAGAATGAAATAAAGGATAAATGATAAAGAAGTTTCACTTCTGACATGCGTACTTTGGACACACGCTCTTTTTTTAGTAGAACTATTATTATAGTTGTACCGGCTCATTTGGTGACGGAGTAAGAATACAGTTCACCGCTCCCTATCTTACCGTGAATGTCATAAAAGGCGACTATGAGATATAATATGCACATAACATCTGTTCAAGAGAAGGAAAACTCGAAATACAACCCTATACCAGCATGTCTGACCTAGGGCTTCCAATCCCGCAGCTTGAATTCAATCTCGGTATTTGCGGGATTACGAATTCTCAATCCCGCGACATCTCGGTATTTGCGGGATCCCGCATATCGAAAATACTCACATTTATTTAAGGCAAATAAGACAATGAATTAATCAATTCCACAAATTTTTTACGTACATATTACTATTAATATGAGATCAATCAAATTACACCGTTTATTTGTAACAAAAAAGAATGAATTAATCAACTAACTACACATTTATTAAGGTATTACTATTAATATGAGAACAATGAAATTACTCCGTTTATTTATCACAAAAACCCTATGAATTATCAACTAACTCCATATTTATTTAAGTAGGCATTACTACTAGTATGAGATTAATCAAATTACACCGTTTTTTTCTTCACCACAAACAGTAACAAATCCTTACTAATATTATAAATGCGAAAGTAAGTTTGTTTGTTTGTTACGCTTTCACGCTTAAACCACCGAACCGATTTCAAAAATTCTTTCATCAATGGAAAGCTATAATATCAGTACGAGATTTATTATTAACATTCAGTTATGTTTTAAAACAGATTTGTAGACATATAATGATATTTTAGATACATTGCAACAAATCGATTTATCATCTACAACGTATTATAAACTGTTTATTTTTCTATTTAATTCATCGAACCAACATAGACAACAAAGGAAGCCGTTGAACTAATTGGTACACAACCGCTTATAGCGGTGTATTCTTGGATAAGTTTAGTTTTCCAGCATTAGTGATAATAAACCATGATATCGTCCCTGCTTTTGGTGTTGTGACTTTACGCGTCAATACTTTCTCATTATAAACCGTAGATTTCAACAGGTTCAGCTAAATCCTTCGATCTATTTTATAAAGTATAAATTCGAAACTCAGTAACTGTGCACTCTAAACAAAATGGCGTCCAACATGTTGCAACTACGTCACATGTTCTAATAAAATTAATTGACATATAATAGCATTATAATGGATTTTTGTCGTATTTTGATTGAGGAAAACTTGATGTATCGTGTTTATTGTTGTTAGTGTGCATTGCCTATTTATTTATAGTACTAATGTTTATAGGTATTTACATATTGTGGTTACATATTTTACAATATTAGATTTTATCTTTTATTTCTTTCTTGCTGATTGCCGATCTATTCTTTCTTGCCGATCTAGCCGTGTTAACTAAGAATCGCTGGAATTTGTTAGTAGTAACTAACAAATTTAAGCGATTTTACGCTCGGAGTCCTCTTTTCCGTGGACATAGTGTGTGGGCAAAATATAGTCCAAGTTTCTGCTAATATAGACAGCTAAGGTCATAAAACATTATTAATAACTATCCAGCCGTTTTGAAGATTACTCGGAACAAACATAAGAAATTTACAAAATGGTTTTAAATAATATCGTGAAAAAAAAATATTATTTTGCCATTATAAACAGACACATCAATTTATTTGCATAATGTGTTTACAATAGTAATATAATGAGACACACCTACATTATAGCCAATTTATGGAGCACTTTTTTCGTAATTCCAGCTTGCTTTTGAAAATTACCTGGCAAAACATTATATTTGACTGGGTGAATTAGGAATCAGGACCATAGTCAGGATCATGGATGGCAATTGCGTGTTTATACCACAGTTCTTAATTTAATCCAATTAAAATTACCTTAGGAATTCGTTTAAGTTATAATAATGAATTGTGTATAACAATTGATATATAAAATTTGATAATTTTATTCAAAGATATCAATTTAAATTAAAACATTAAGAAGAAAGAAAGAAAAGTATCTATTTTGTGCCACAGAGTAGAGACGTTAGGAACACAGAAAAAAAACCTTACAATAAATGAAAAACACAAGCGTACTTATCGCCTTAAATACTATAATTACTTAATTCATTGGTAGATTTAATGACTGTATTTACTTACTGGAAATTGACAATTCTTGCCAGCTTTTATTTATGTATTGAGGAACTAATTAAGAATAATTTATGATTATTCATGCCTGTACCCTAGTAACACACAACATTCGGAGTCCTAGGACCGACGAGAAGGTCATCAAACTGCAGAAGGAATTGAGAAAAATCAGCTGCGACATTGTAGGATTATCAGGAGTGCGAAAAGAGGGCGAGGACACGATTCTGATCCGAAATTCTGCTTCTACGGGGAGGGAGATGACCCGTCTCAAGGCGGTGTAAGGTTTATCATTCGAGAGTCGCTCGTGAACAACGTGGGAAGGATCGAGATCGTGTCGACAAGGGTGGCGTACCTTATACTCAGAATTACCAAACGGTATGCCTTGAAGGTCACACAGGTACGACGGCGTAATGGCGGCTTTATACGAGGCCATCTCGAAAGCCAGCCACACGTCCAAAACCCATGTCACGCGGCAGACACAACACAAAACAAGGCAAAAGGAGAACCAATGAGCTGAAAGTGGGGCAATATGGGTTTGGACAGAGAAATCAAGCCAAAACTGGTCGTATTTGTTTGAGAAGGAACCTTCCTTTAATTATGAATTCTATCTTTAAGAAGCGGCAGATCTGGGTCATTCCCAATGGTTCAGCTAAAAATGAGATAGACTTCATGTTGTCGGACAAATGACAAATATCCAATGATGTTTCTGTGATAAGAAGGATTAAAACTGGGAGTGATCACAGGATGGCACAATAGCAGAGAGAATGTTCATACGAAAGTCGGGCGAAAGCGACACCCGCTTGATGAATTGTACATTTCGACGTACACCTGTTAAATAACAGAACCCTAAAAGCTCTCAGCTTGAATTACACAATCGCTGCCAAAGTTCCAATGGCTGAAAGAGTACGAATTCTCGAACGATATACTCGTAAGCAACAGGTTCGTGGAAATTGTTCACACAGTCGGATCGGAATTCTTGCAAGGCTCGTCGCGGGAATAGACTCAGAAAACTTTCAGACCAGACATTCACTCTCATGGAGCAAAGAAAGAAAATGACGGTGCGACCATGAATCGGACGACGCCGCGTAAGATGACCCTTTACTAGGTGGACTGACGACATTCTGAAAATCGCAGGACATCGTTACAGGATCGTTCTGCGTAACATTCTCGTGGGGAGGCCTATATCCAGCAGTAAATGTTTCTGGGCTGAAAAATGGAGGGATGATGATCTACGTCTATGCATCTATTCTATCAAGTTACCGGTATTTACAGCAATTATTCAAGTAGGTATTAAAAGTACATCATGTTTCCAGTTGAATCCACAAGTGGTTTCATTGAAATAGAAACTATATCAACACTTCCGTTCTCTATAGTCAACTTTAAATGTGAACTAGATTAAAATAAAAATTATCGCTAATGTATAAATATATCCGACTGATAGCGAACTTACAAAATGATATTATCCATACCTTATTCTATTGCTATGACATCCAGTCCAAGTAAAATCAAACTATTTCGTTTCCTGTCTTCAATTTCTTTAATCAGAGAAGGTCAGTGATACCGTGAAAGTTTCAAGTATTAGACCTATATGTTTGAAAATTAAATACTGTATAATTAGGCAAAGTTCCCTCCAATAAGATTATGGCCAATCAGTAGTGCATATAAAACCTGAAATAAAGATGATTAAACTAGCATTGGACACCGTTGCGTGGGCAATTCTATAGATAATAATGAGGTCAATTACCTTCTATTCATCAGCTTTAACTACGTCCACTTTTGAAAGAGATCTCCCCACATAGGTGCCAAGAGAATGCTCTTGGTGATCTCCTAGCAGGGTTTAGGGGTACCTAAACGAGAATAAATATATTCTTAACTAGCAACCCGCCCTCGCTTCGGTTATAGGTTATAGTCGTTTTACCCGCGTAGTTCCCGTGCCCGTGGGAATACCGGGATAAAATATAGCCTAGTTTACGCCCTGATATTATAGCTTTCCATTGGTGAAAGAATTTTTGAAATCGGTCCAGCCGTTTTGAAGATTACCCGGAACAAACAGACAGACAGACAAAAATTTTTTAATTGCTATTTTAGGCATAGGTGTCGTGCAAATAACTGTGTGAGCATGAAAAAAGCCTATTATTTTGACATTACAAACAGACACTCCAATTTTATTTATTGGTATAGATTATGCGACGCAGTAAAATAATAAGAATACAATATTCTTAACTCACACGGGTCAGTATCTTGTCCGCGAGATGGAAAAAACATAATTAAACGCAATAAAATCTGCCCCATTAATTTTATATTACATAATAATCTCATATCGTTTAAATAATTGACAACATTGGATTTGTCGGTTATCTATCGATGTTTTGTTATGAGATCCATTTAGGAAATGTTCGATACAGAGTGAAGGTAGATTACGTTTTATACCAACAATGTATGTGATTATGATAGCACACAATTTTTATATCATCCTGATATATTCGTTATCTACTTTGATAATATGGAAGCGATAAATGCGTATATAAACTCACATGCTACTGAAAACTGCAAGAATTACGACTTTCTATTTGTTACAATGCCGACCTTATGTTATTTCAAAACTTCATGCTCATTATATTTTTTAATTCGGTTTAGGTTAGGTACCCATGATTAGTTATCCGTGTGGTAACGGCATAAAAATTCAATGGTCACCACTTCTTCCTTTTTCGTGGGTGTGTAGCAAATAAAAAATATTAGTAAAAAAAATTTTAAAAACAAGTTTTTATTTAAATGCTCTCTGCTCAAACGAAGAAAAAGTGCTTTTCAAGACTATTCAAACGAGTCCAAACGCCACGGTTTTATTTTGTTTAGTTTAGAAGTTCCTATGGCCACCTTCCGACGCCATCATGAGACCAGCTTTATGGTACCATATTATTGCATTGTCACCGAACTTACGTAAGTAAACCAAATTTCAACCTAATCTAACGACAGAAAGTGGTTCTAATTTAACTTGCAAGATTTTTCCATACTAGGGTAAGTTAAATAAAAGCTTTTAAAAATTACTAAACAGATAACATTACTGCAAGAGAAGAAAAACTTGATACAAAACCCGTCTGACCAGCGTGGTTGTAGTAGTTTGATTTGCCGCACACTGTGGGAAAGTTCGATCCTAGCAGTGAGACGTATATGAGCTGAAATAATGACTCTTTTCAGGTATGAACGTTGATTTTGTCTGATAACGTCTAATGCAGACTTCTGACAACTGTTCAATAGGGTTTGCTAATTGTTCGTCTATACTATATCAATACGTTGTTCCTTTTTTATTTTGGGACAGAGCACGGTCCGGTCACACTTCGCTGAAACCATCCAAGGTAGTGACAAACACGTCTTGCAACCGCACACTACCTTTCATACTGTACCTCTTTATCGCTATTTGAATAAATCGCCGGTGTCAAGTCCTTGCTGTGGTTCTCTCAGGGGCGTACTATTTCGGATAGGTAGACAACGGGAGATGGTCTCCCGTGCAGCGTAGAGGAGGTCATTCCTGATCTGCCGCGCCGCCTCCTTCGGTCAGGAGATAACTGTCTCATTTATAAGGAAAATTAAACACTAAACATATAAAACGTGTATGCTTAATCTTTTCTCTACATTCCGCTATTAGACATGGGCCTCTTGTATACATATATGAAGGAAAAATGACGTCCTACCGCACCCTAACCAGACGGGGTGGCATAAATTTTATTGCTTGGTTTCGTGAACCTATGATCGAATGTTTTTATTTCCTTAATTATCCCAGTATCCAATGACTTTATCGACTTAAATCCCCTAATCTTTTCCGTACGGCACACGCTGGCAAAAAAGTGTTAGTAACTTGTATTCTTACTTCGTTACTACATTGAAAATATCAACTAGTGTGTTTTGCTAACAAGGTCGGTTCGTCAAAGGACAAATCACCACTAGCAACAATCACGATGTTTATTGGAGGACCCACGTACGTCACTAACCGTCAATTGACCGTTGGGAAGGCGATTATTTTTGCAATCAGCTTCAATTATCTGCCGCTCATATAACTGCACCTCGTCTACTTCCTGAAGACTACTTCTGATAATGCTAAGCGTTTGCAACAAATTGTTTGCTATACTGTTGATCTAACAACTATTAGACTTAAAACCGATTAAATATTCAGATTTTTTTTTAAATATCTGGTTTGATCGCACTTTCTAAGCGAAAAATAACTATAGAACAACAAAACAAAGATAAAATGAATCTATTCGCTATAGTTACAACAGTTTTATATTGAAAAATATCTAATCTTGGCGTTACTGTTTTGATTTATAGTAAAAAATATCATTTAATTCAAATCTTTAATAATATTTATTTATTTTGACTATGAGATACTATAATAAATACACAAAAAGTCTGAGGCATACAGTACATACACTGCAACAGGCAGCCGCTGACCAATTTGCAAAATGCAACTAAATCTTGATGCCGATTCGCTTATGAACGCTATTGACCTAAATGCTCACGAGCGTTTGTTTATTGTAGTGCGTGTGTTTTTGGTTGAATATTTTTAGATAAATCAATTATTGCCACTACGTTAACTAGTCTGTTAAACTGTGAATCTTGTCTTCTTAAAAACACATCCCTAAGTGATATTGTTGGACCACGATTCACCATGATACTTACGTCTTTGTGTTACGTTGGTGGATGGAATTGAAAACAAAAATAGAGCGTCAATGCCTTAATAGACCCTTCATCATAGACCCTGATAAAATATCTGCAACGAAAATATATTCATCCTTTTTCTTTGGCTGGGCTTCATCCGTGAGAAAATTTTTAGCCCTAACACGAAGTTCGAAAAAGTTTTTATTTTGTGACTAGTTGTTAATGTTTTCTGCACACAAATCGTAACACCAATTCTTTCTCCATGACAAGCTTCAAAAATAAAAAAAAATGGTATAATATTTTACAAATTTGTTACAGGACAATATTTTTGAACCATCTATCAGCCATGTGTTCGCTTAGTAACATCACTATCATCTAGAATTCAACTAGATATGAGATGAGACAAACGAGAAGAAATATTTATCACGACTATTTATCACTATCAATTTATTTGACACGCTACAATGAACAATAACCCTCTAAACCAAAATCGGTTACTAAACAAATATATTCTTCAAACTACCATTTGGTAACTTTTCTTTACAGAACGACTAAGGGATCTGATATGCATATAAGATTAAATCTTAAACTAGGGATGATCGATGGACATCGATGTTCGATGATCATCGATGTTGAAAGGAAAAACATCTATAGGCAAAACATCGTAACATGTTAACGGAATTGATAATCGATGATAACTCCCGCAATAAAATACTGAGCACTCGTCGATGTCCTAAAAAAAACTCATCACACTTCAGTTCGTATGAAGGTACAAGGGCGTCGCCAGCTTATGACTAAGTTTTGGTAATGGGGCAATATTATGGAGGATAAAAAATATGAACGCCTGGTACAGTCGAAAGCATGAAGCGTTACATTTTGGAAGTCTTTGCCTCGATGACGATTGTAATAAGAACGGTTCTATCGACAACACAATAACTAAATCAATTTGATCTCTCTTGGGCAACTGCACCCTCTTGGCGACGCCCTTGGAAAGGTACTTACTACTACCGGGAGTCACCCTATATTATAAGATCCGACTCAGATTGTCTGTAAAAATATCTCATCACAATTCTGCCCGAAGAATTTTATTTCTTTGTCAATTATTAAAACCTAACATCGATGTTGGACTTTCGATAATGACATCGATGTTTTTCTAACATGTTGGATTTTCCATATATATCGGACATCGATGTTGGGCTTTTGATTATGACATCGATGTTTTTCTAACATCGACCATCCTTACCTTAAACCAGTCAGTTTGACCAACGTGCTATGTTAAGCGAATTACTATCCTATTATATGTAGATGAAATCCAAGCTCGGCGGCGGCGGTGGGACGTGAGTGTATCAGCTGATTCTGATGATTAGAAAAGCTCCGCAAATGGCTTGCCGATTCTAGTATTAAAATTCTCTCAATATGTTAGCACGTCATGCGGGCGTGTTCAACTTGTTTTTATAGCATCGCTTTGATTGCTGTCGGTTATTCGTTCGAAGAATTGTTTATTAATATTCCGCAATGTTTACAGCTCGCTGAGTTACTTAAAATGTAAATGCAGTAGAACGTTTTTCCTCAATGCTTTGCACTCTTACATGTGACGGCTGTTGTCAGTCGTAACACCGAAAATCATTATTGATTCCCTTGCATTTTAGTTAAATGTCAATATTTACTACAGCGACTTTGTACCGCGTTTTAGAATTTCAAATTAGGCCACGTTATTTGTTGTTCTCCTTGACTTTCTATGGTTTCATTGAATTTATTTAGATTTATTTGGTTAGATTTTCAAGTTGTATTGATATTAATAAAACTTCTTGTTTATGCAGTGCCGCCTATACTCATTACATACATACTATATTTTAAACAAACAATCGTTGCAAAACCGAAACAAAACTGTACTTACATTCCGCTATGATAGCGTAAGAATAAATGATTTGATCACACTGGTCAACAAAATTTAAACTTTTTTTTGTCACATGAATACTTATATAAAATTTTGAATGTAGGTACTAGGTGGCCCATTACATTCAAAATTTAAGCAACAATATATCATTGAAAAAAAAATGTATACGTCAGGTTTTCTTGTGACATTAATACATTTGTTTTCGTAAAAAATACAGTAATTTGCTATATATAGTTTGAGACATTCTATTACTTAATTTACAATAAACTTATGATTTACAGAATAATTACCATTTGGTAGGTCCCTTCTAAGTCTCTAACAATAATCTGCTGGCATTCTCGGACTCTATTTCCCTTGTTAGCGTTTTTTCATTAAATAAATGTTCTGATAGAACCTCTCACCTTGTTCGTCATTCACAGTACCCAAATTGGCCGAAAATAAATCCAAATCAGAGTCCAGCATATGTATTTTAAGTACATATTACACTCCAAAGCTTTATATGATATTAAAAGTTCATTTATTAATTCTTGGTAATCTGCCGCTTCCATGAAAATTTTGGACAACATTCACAAAACATTGCTAGGCGAGGTTTCCTTATCATTTAGTTTTCCTTCAAAACTCGTATCATTCATTAATTGCCGTATTTGTGGACCTACAAATATTCCTCCTTATATTATTCTTCCGTGTGGTGACGGAATAAGAATACAATTCACCACCCCCTGTCTTACCCGTGGGTGATCCTACGAGACGACTAAGGGATATAAAACGCATATAACATCTATGCGAGAGAAGGAAAACTCGAAATAAAACCCTATACCAACACGTCTGACCAGCGTGGTATAGTAGGTCAATTACCCTTCCATTATGGAGGAGGCCCGAGCCCAACAGTGGGACGTATATGGGCTGAGATGATGATGATAATATTCTTTAATTTTTGCTTCGTTCAGCTTGGGGCATTTCTCTTTCAGATATAAAAATACACTAGTATTAGGACTATCGATAGTAAAGTTGTCATGGATGAGAATAGTATCGATAGTAAAGTTATCAGGGATGAAAGTAGTATCGATACTATTTCAAATCAGCAATAGTATTACCATTTGCACTATCGATATTATCAATACCATCAATAGTATCGATAGTCCTATCGATATACTAACTGATTTTTGAAGTCAATTATAGATAGTTCGGCATCACTAATGACGGCCGATTAATGTCAGGTAAACCGCGTCTTTCGCGCACCGTTCACCACCCCGCTGCCGTACGCCCCCCCCCCCCCCCCCCCCCGTCTTCCTCGGACCATGCGAGTGTCATGTAGAAACTTGCGAAGCTATAATAATATTGTTTCGATATCTATTCCTATAGTGACGGAGTAAGAATACAATTCACCACTCCCAATCAGCCCTTGGATGTTGTAAAAGATGACTAAAGGATATGCATACAACATCTGTGCAAGAGAAGGAAATCTTGGAATAAAACCCTATATCAACATGTCTTACCAGTATCGTATAGCAGGTCAAATAGGAGGGAATCCTATTGCGGAGGAGGCTCGAGCCCAGCAGTTACATTTATGACCCGATACGATGGTGCTGATGATATGTATCTATCAACGCCTTCTAGGTAGTTAGGGTTCTTACTACATCATAATATGGCACCTTTTACTGTCTAAAACACACTCTATCGTCTATTGATGTTTACTTTGCCGTATTTTTAACCCCCGACGGCAAAAGAGGGGTGTTATAAGTTTGACGTCGATATCTGTCTGTGAGTCTGTTTGTGTCATCGTAGCCCTCAAACGGATGGACGGATTTAAATGCGGTTTTTTTTTTTATTTGAAAGCCGGTTTCCTGGCGGTGGTTCTTGGCTATGTTTAGTTAATATCGGTCCAGTAGTGTAAGAGTATCATCAGCTCTTTTCTCAAGTGATGTAATGGCGTATGATTACTCGATTAGACGCTCAACGCGTACCAGTACAGTCGTTAAATAACAATTAATTAATAATTCCTGTTGAAGATACCGATACTTTTTAGGGTTACGTACACAAAGAGTAAAAACGCTACCCTTTTACTAAGACTTCGGTGCTAGATAGTTGAAATTTTTATTAATTGTGTATTTCTTTTGCCGCTATAACAACAAATACTGAAAACAAAATAAAATCAATATTTAAGGAGGGGCTGCCATACAACAAAACGCGATTTTTCTGCCCTTTCTTATAAATAACTAGCAACCCGCCCTCGCTTCGCTTCGGTTTTAGTCGTTTTACCCGCGTAGTTCCCGTGGGAATACCGGGATAAAATATAGCCTAGTTTACGCCCTGATATTATAGCTTTCCATTGGTGAAAGAATTTTTGAAATCGATCCAGCCGTTTTGAAGATTACCCGGAACAAACAAACAGACAGACAGACAAAAATTTTTAAATCTGTATTTTAGGCATAGGTGTCGTGCAAATAACCGTGTAAGCATGAAAAAAGTCTATTATTTTGAAATTACAAATAGACACTCCAGTTTTATTTATTGATATAGATGGAACGGAACCCTTCGTGCGCGACTTAATTTTGTTTTATTTTAGTTTATGTTGGGGGTTATTCAAAATTTTTAACTTTATTTTTATTAATTGCTCATCTATCTGAAGAACGAGACGATATATCTATCAGCGAAATACATTAATTTTATAACCTACAATATTGCACGTGTTGATTTGATAAGTGAATTTCTATCTAGTATATTTCGAATATAACATTCTACATTGACGCAACGAATCAATTCCGATCACGTACAGCAGCAAGATCAACTTGCGTCAATACTGTAACCAATTCAATATAAAAGGACAAGCCTACCATTCATAAATAAGATCTGCGTTTTATTGTTATATAAACATTTCCTGTCTTTACTAACTTTTTTGTGTAACAAGAAATTTTTTATGTTAATATATTTTTCCTTAAAGTGAAAGTATCCATTTATTCACCACATTATCCGTGTGGTGACGGAGTAAGAATACAATACAATACTCCCTATCCAGCTCGTGGATGTCGTAAAAGACGACTAAGGGATATAATATCCATATAACATCTGTGCAAGAGAAGGAAAATTTGAGATAAAACTCTGTGCCTGTCTGACCAGCATGGTATATTAGGTAAATTTCCCTCCTATTGGGAAGGAGGCTCGAGCCAAACAATGGGGCGTATATGAGCTGAGGCGGAAGTATCCATAAAGTATTTTAAGATTGCGTCCTTAAAATAAAAAAATACAGATTTGATTCAAAAGACGACCTATTGATCAATTCGACATCGCGTTGGTGCTATATGGAATAGTCAAAGGCTAAGTCAAGTAGTTACATAGATAAACTAACCTTATGATATTATAAATCTTTAAAGTTACAAAACAACAGAAATGGCCATACAATCGTCTCGAATTGTCACCAACTTCACACCAATCAATAGCTCATGTTTTGTATTAAACATACTATCTTATTATAAACTCATTTGCAAAAAAAACGGGCACCTAAGCAATGAACCATTTCAAATGTTAATATTTCTTTGTTTGATAATTATAGGTAGTTTTATCCACACAATTTGCTAAATTAATAAGAAAATAATCGTTTTCATCAGTATTTCATAAAATTTAGATACAATTTATGGGAAATAATGCTAAACCTCGCTAGTAGTGTATATTCGCTAGTAGTGCATATGCTCATGAAGTAAAAATAAAAAAGTTTTTTTGTTTGTTTTTCTTTAATAAAGTAAAAGCAGATAAATGTTTAGTATCGAGTGTGACCCTCTCTAGCTAAAATCACAGCTTGAATTCGTCTGGGCATGCTAGCGAGTATATCCCGGATACTTGCATGCGGAATACGTTCCCACTCCGCAGTAATCACATTCTTCAGCTCTCTGATGGTCTGCGGAGCCGGGTGTACTGATCTCACACGCCGTTTCAGAACGTCCCAGACATGCTCTATGGGATTGAGGTCGGGACTTCGAGCTGGCCAATCCAAACGACGAATGCCGACCTCTTGCACATACGCATTAACATCGCGGGATCGGTGGGCGCGAGCATTGTCGTCCATAAAAATCGAGTCTTCACCTAGAGCGGCCAATGCGGGTTGTGCATGAGAAATTAGAACTTCCGTTATGTATCGATGCCCAGTCAGTGAGCCGTTTTCAATGAAGACTAACTCTGTACGATCCATTGAATTTATTCCTGCCCAAAACATAACAGAGCCCCCACCATAAGGTGTGATTTCTTCGAAACATGCCTCTGCAAAGCGTTCTCCTTGTCTTCTTAGCACTCGCCGACGTCGATCTTCACCGAACAGAGATATCCTGGCTTCATCAGAGAACAAAACCCTATTCCAATCGTCTTGAGTCCATGATTCACAATTTCTAGCGAACCTAAGCCTGTGAACTCTGTGCTCACGGAGTAATTTGGGGCCGCGGGCCGGGCGGTGACTGCGTATATTGGCAGCGAGAAGCCTCCTCCTGACCGTCCATAGACTAATATGCTCATTTCTTACTTCTTGGAGGTTGTTCTTAAGATCCACATACGAAGATTTGCGATTTCTCAATGCGCGACTCACAAGAAAACGATCATCCCGTGGTTGGGTACATGGTTTTCTTCCAGAACCAGGCCTTCTCTCGACGGAACCAGTCTCCTGATATCGCTGCCAGGTCCTTTGGACTGTCGAGCGACTAACATTTAGCCTCCTAGCCACGAAACATTGGCTGCAACCCTCTTCAAGCAGCGCGATAATTTTGGTAGCTTTTACCACTTTATCTACCATTTTTGATACAGCCAAACAGCATTAAATAAAGCTTTGACAGTCAAGGATATGAAATTAATCGATAAAAATTGAATAAAAGTTATGAAAGTCGATGTTAACTTCTGGAACTTCGCGCCAAAAATGTAGGATAAAAAGGGGTTTTCTGTAAAAATGAACATCAAATGAAAAATTGAATTTAGAACGTACTTTTTTTAAATACCACAGCATTTTTAAAACCGGCCAGTAACCTGTACAAACGATTGAAACCTTTTTGGTATTGTATCTTTTTAAATATGAATGAAAATCAAAACCGCCCGTTTTTTTTGCAAATGAGTTTATCTTTAAACGAGCAATTCTTGTATATATATATATATATATATATATATATATTCAGGATCTCGGCAACGGCGCCAACGATTTTGATGAAACTTGACATACTAGAGGTTTCGGGGCCAAAAAAACGATCTATAGTAAGGCCGACGAGACGAGATAAAAAATGTAAACAATCTTTCAGTGGTTCTAAACTTTTTATTTGAAGAAATTATAATTAATTTTAAACTTCTTATTCTAATCGCTGTCATCTGTATAAGACGAAGATGATTCGCTAGAAGATGCTGAATCAGTCGTATTTATTACGAAACTATCTATTGTATTATCTATCATGATGTCAATATTTTGCTATTTGCTATAAAAGTTGTTTTCTATTTTATGATGTGACCCACACAATTGCGGCAGGTTGTGATTTCATAATTAAAATCAACAACCACTCACAATAACAGTAAAAATATTAGAAAAACCAACAGTTACGAACTAATAAAAACGAAAAACTAGCAGTAACGAATTAATAATAACAAATAACTAACAGTAACGAATTAATAACAACAAAAATCTAAACAAATACGGAAACGAAAAAATACACGTATTACTTCGAGCGCAATCCATACAGGAATGAAGTATAAACTTGTTCATAAAATGGTGGCCCAAACGTTGACAAATTCTGTACGCACAGCTTTCCTGTATTATAAATACGCAATGACAACGAGACAAAAGGACAATAGCGTACGAGAGACAAAGACAATACCGTACGAGAGACAAGGACAGGGATCATAATCGCTCGCTTTCGCAATGTAACTCAGTAGCGGTCACTTTGTATACAAAATTTATCTCGTCTCGTTGGCTCTACTTTAGCTAGGTTTTATTTATAGAAAATGTTGTTTTGTCGGTGTTTTAGCAAAACAATACAATGACATTAAATTTTAAAAGAATAAGAATTCAAATTTTGTTGTCAACGACATGAGTTACGATAGCTCAGTTGGGAAGTTGTCCAGTTCTGTTTTCGTTTTGTTTTGGCATTCAAACAGCGTCGGATCGAATCTCGGTGTTATTATTATTCTCTTTTTGTAATTTATTATATATTTTTCATTATTTAATTTTTCTTTTTTATTAATATATATCTAAATAAATTAGACAAAAATACAACAAAAATATTCTTATTCGTATTCTTAGTGCAATATATTATTACCAGGGCTTTTTGTGTATTTTTGTCTTCAGTTAAGACTTTTTTAAGCTAATTTATTATTTCATTTTTAGTGTACTTAAGCACCTTTAATAGCTGAAAAGTTGCCCCGACTAATTGAAAATACACCTTTCCAAACAAAAACGAAGTTTCCAAATCCGTAGTTGAGTAATCTAAAAACATGATTTAATAAATATCGTACCAAATTGAGAACCTCCTTTTTTGAAGTTGGTTAATAATAGAATGACCAGCGATAGCAGATTTAGATATATCAAAAGTCGTGATTTTATGTAAAACATTTAAAGACAGACAAATGATTATCATAGGTACAATGAAATCGCATGGAAGATAAATACGGGTCATTCCATTACTGTGCGACATTATCTATACCAATAAATAAAATTGGAGTGTCTGTTTGTAATGTCAAAATAATAGGCTTTTTTCATACTCACACGGTTATTTGCACGACGCCTAAAATAGCAATTAAAAAATTTTTGTCTGTCTGTCTGTCTGTTTGTTCCGGGTAATCTTCAAAACGGCTGGACCGATTTCAAAAATTCTTTCACCAATGGAAAGCTATAATATCAGGGCGTAAACTAGGCTATATTTTATCCCGGTATTCCCACGGGAACGGGAACTACGCGGGTAAAACCACTATAACCGAACCGAAGCGAGGGCGGGTTGCTAGTAGGTATATTATAAAACAGCTTCTGCTCGCGACTTCGTCCGCGTGGTATAGATACTTTGGGCTAATGCTAACTTTAACCTAAGACTTTGTTTACGTAGAAAAGGTGGAAATATTTTTTAATAATACGATTCTGGCACACATGATTTTTGCTATTTTTGCAGCGGAAGTCCTCAAAAGGAAAAAAGACCGATTTTGAAACATTCTTCATCAGTGCTCCGCTACTGTTAGTCTTAGCGTGTTGATATATGGCCTACAGCCTTCATCCATAAATGGGCTATCTGTAGGCTACATATCATCACGCTAAGACTAATAGGAGCGGAGCAACAGTGAAAAATGTTACAAAATCGTTTTTTTTTCCTTTTAAGAGCTTCCGCTGCATGTACTACACTACATAAACGGTAGGTTTCGCAAAAATCATGTGTGACAGAATTGTATTATTTAAAAATATTTTCACCTTCTACGTAAACAAAGTCGCGGGTTAAAGTTAGCATTAGCCCAAACTAACTGTTCAACGCGGACGATATCGCGGGCATAAGCTAGTAAAATATAAATAGAATTCTTTGAAAACGATCACAGCCCGGTCCTATTGCACTGTTTTTGTAATCAAAAACCATCTTCACGTGATTGCCTTTCTCACCGACATTCTAAGTATGTCTGTGAAATGAAAAAAATATTTTTAACAAAAAATAAACCGACTTCAAACAGTAAACCAAAAAGCAAAAAATAAATTTACTTCGCACAAAGTCATATGTATTTTCATTTAGTTAAATTGAAATAAATAATAATTATTATTTTATAATTATGAAGTCGGTGCCAAGTAAATGTTACTACTACTAGGTTCTACCACTTATACCGATTCATATATTTTTCTAATATTGTTATTGTTTTGCAGTTGCTTTGATATATTTAATAATATTGTGTTTACTTAGTACATAATTTGATATTATAGTAAAGTTGTTGTAGCATTTACTTGGCACCGACTTCATAATTATAAAATTATTATTATTATTCATTTCTATTTAAATAAATGAAAATGCATATAACTTTGTGCGAAGTAAATTTATTTTTTGTTTTTCGGTTACTATTTGGTGTCGGTTTATTTTTTGTTAAAAATTATTTTATTTTATGATTTTAAGTGATGGGTAGACCGAGCAAGGATGCTTCTCGAATGAGGACGTGTCGGTTACTTGAGACGGAAAATGATAGGCGAAAACGATTAGACAAAATTAAGAAAAAGCTAATAAGAAGAGAATAAATGCAACTGGCGTTTCATTCAGAAGTGCAAAAATAGATTGTCGGCTATGAGAGCTTATATATCAAATAGATTAACTAACGAAAGTCAAGAAGATCGTGACTATCGCTTTTCTTTGATTCGTGAGGGATTATCAAATGAAATCGAAGAAACCCGTGTTCACCGGTTCAGTTTGATTCATTCAATGCTGTAAATCGTTGAGGCATTCCCCCAACTGTCTATTGTCTCCATCATCAGATCTACTGCAGACCTTCATTATAATCCATATGACTGCAAAGTTCGCATTCATCGCAGCCCACATACGTCCCACCGCCGGGCCCGGGCCTCCTCCACCATGGGAGGGAATTTGACCCACTATACCATGCTGGTCAGACATGTTGGTATAGGGTTTCGTTTCGAGTTTTCCTTCTCTTACACAGATGGTATGTGCATATTATATCCCATAGTCGTCTTTTACGACATCCACGGGCAAGATAGGGAGTGGTGAATTGTATTCTTACCCCGTCACCACACGGAAAAGTTCGCATTAATATAAATGAATTAAGTCCAAGCACATGGTAGCTACTTTAAACCGTTTTGAAGTTCCCTAAACTGTCTTCGTCTTCATCGTCAGACCCCTAATGACAGTCCCAACCCATCTAGATGTAAATTTCTTGTCAATACAGTTTAATCAAGCTCAAAGCAAGCAACAGCAGCTACCTTAGCTGCTGTGAATCGTTGAGGAGTTCCCTGGACTGTTTCTCGGCTCCATTATCAGATCTACTCCAGATATTTATTAAATTTATTGCTTTAATAAAATACTTAATGAAAAAACTTACAAACGCAGTAGTCGCCCCTACGATGTTTGAAAGTTCCCCTTGGTTTCTGTGGTCTGCCATCATCTCTGATTTCCTTATCATGGAACCAACTTTGAAATATCTTCTTTTTAACAAAAAAAAGAATCATCAAATTCGGTTCATAAACGACGAACGAAGTTATCCGCCAACAAACATAACAAAAGCGGTCGTCGAGTCGACATACGGTCGAATTGAGAAACCTCCTCCTTTTTGGAAGTCGGTTAACAAGTATCACCTTAGCCCTACATACTACTACCTAGTTTCCATCGACCAATTGCAGTACTATCCCCTAACTCCTAACCGTTAAGGAGTTCTTTAGCTTCACCATCAGCACAGTAGCATCAGATGTTGATTCAATCGTATCTCACAAGCAACATGTTAGCGCTAAATACTACTAAATAGTTTCCATCGACCAATAGCAGTACTGTCTCCCAACTCCTAACCGTTAAGGAGTTCTGTAGCTTCATCATCAGCACAGCAGCATCAGATGTTGATTCAAGTATACCTCACAAGCAACAAGTTAACCCTACATACTACTAAATAGTTTCCATCGACCAATAGCAGTACTGTCTGCCAACTCCTAACCGTTAAGGAGTTCTGTAACTTCATCATCAGCACAGCAGCATCAGATGTTGACACCCTAAAGTATATACCTGAGTAAGACATGATTATTACGTAACAACAACACCATACGAGCAAATAATTTTCGGTGGTTGCCCTCGATTTCGCCTGGATCCCATCATCAGATCCTGACCTGGTGAAAATGGGACCACCTCAGAAGTGAACTCTATCTAACAAAAGAAAAAAAAATTAAATCCGTCTATAATTGACAGAAATATCGGTGAACATACATAAAAAAAAAAATTATACATACAGACGAATTGAGAACCTCCTCCTTTTTTGAAGTCGCTTAATTAGTACCTACCTACACGCATTTAAATGTTAATACACTCATTTGCAAAAAAAACGGGCACCTAAGCAATGAACCATTTCAAATGTTAATATTTCTTTGTTTGATAATTATAGGTAGTTTTATCCACACAATTTGCTAAATTAATAAGAAAATAATCGTTTTCATCAGTATTTCATAAAATTTAGATACAATTTATGGGAAATAATGCTAAACCTCGCTAGTAGTGTATATTCGCTAGTAATGCATATGCTCATGAAGTAAAAATAAAAAAGTTTTTTTGTTTGTTTTTCTTTAATAAAGTAAAAGCAGATAAATGTTTAGTATCGAGTGTGACCCCCTCTAGCTAAAATCACAGCTTGAATTCGTCTGGGCATGCTAGCGAGTATATCCCGGATACTTGCTTGCGGAATACGTTCCCACTCCGCAGTAATCACATTCTTCAGCTCTCTGATGGTCTGCGGAGCCGGGTGTACTGATCTCACACGCCGTTTCAGAATGTCCCAGACATGCTCTATGGGATTGAGGTCGGGACTTCGAGCTGGCCAATCCAAACGACGGATGCCGACCTCTTGCACATACGCATTAACATCGCGGGATCGGTGGGCGCGAGCATTGTCGTCCATAAAAATCGAGTCTTCACCTAGAGCGGCCAATGCGGGTTGTGCATCAGAAATTAGAACTTCCGTTATGTATCGATGCCCAGTCAGTGAGCCGTTTTCAATGAAGACTAACTCTGTACGATCCATTGAATTTATTCCTGCCCAAAACATAACAGAGCCCCCACCATAAGGTGTGATTTCTTCGAAACATGCCTCTGCAAAGCGTTCTCCTTGTCTTCTTAGCACTCGCCGACGTCGATCTTCACCGAACAGAGATATCCTGGCTTCATCAGAGAACAAAACCCTATTCCAATCGTCTTGAGTCCATGATTCACAATTTCTAGCGAACCTAAGCCTGTGAACTCTGTGCTCACGGAGTAATTTGGGGCCGCGGGCCGGGCGGTGACTGCGTATATTGGCAGCGAGAAGCCTCCTCCTGACCGTCCATAGACTAATATGCACATTTCTTACTTCTTGGAGGTTGTTCTTAAGATCCACATACGAAGATTTGCGATTTCTCAATGCGTGACTCACAAGAAAACGATCATCCCGTGGTTGGGTACATGGTTTTCTTCCAGAACCAGGCCTTCTCTCGACGGAACCAGTCTCCTGATATCGCTGCCAGGTCCTTTGGACTGTCGAGCGACTAACATTTAGCCTCCTAGCCACGAAACATTGGCTGCAACCCTCTTCAAGCAGCGCGATAATTTTGGTAGCTTTTACCACTTTATCTACCATTTTTGATACAGCCAAACAGCATTAAATAAAGCTTTGACAGTCAAGGATATGAAATTAATCGATAAAAATTGAATAAAAGTTATGAAAGTCGATGTTAACTTCTGGAACTTCGCGCCAAAAATGTAGGATAAAAAGGGGTTTTCTGTAAAAATGAACATCAAATGAAAAATTGAATTTAGAACGTACTTTTTTAAATACCACAGCATTTTTAAAACCGGCCAGTAACGTGTACAAACGATTGAAACCTTTTTGGTATTGTATCTTTTTAAATATGAATGAAAATCAAAACCGCCCGTTTTTTTTGCAAATGAGTTTATATTGACATAATTATATGCTATAAATAGGTGTACTTAAAACTAAAATTTTATTAATATGTAATACCGGTTCTGTCTGAGGTTTAGAGCCTAATGGCATAAATGTTGAAATAGAAACTAAAACGCTACTAATTATTTCATTATTTGTATCATATTACTATATACACGAATTATGCGTGTTGTATTATTTATATTATTAAATAATTAAAAAATGTTTATGGCTAATGCACTTTAATATACATACAGGTACCTATTCTGAGTCATAAACTATAACATATTACATAATATGTTTTTATTATTTTATAAAACAAGAATGATTTTGATTTAATAGGAACGTTGTTAAGTTGTATAATAGACGATGCTTCCATATAACGTCCTATATTTGTTTAAATATATAATTTGAGGCGATAAAGCCGTAGATAAAAGTATTTGAATTAGCCCGGCGTCCTAAGAACCCGATAAGGTTTTCGTTACTAGCACGAACTTTCCATACTAAGTTATTCAAGATAGCTTTATTTTACTACTTGTTCTTCTTAATAGCCTTAAATTTTATATATTTCATTATTCTTTTATTCTATCTGAGAGATCAGTGTGCTTACTCTTGAATATCAATTCCAATCCTAAATCCAATCGCAGCTCGAATTTGAGCAATTTGGTACTCTTGAAAGCTACACTAGCGCACGATTGGAATCAAATTCAGTGGATTTTTTTTAAACTAAATGTATTCGACTCTCGTCGATTAAGTCAAATAGCTACTCCCGACGTGATTTTGCCGTAGTTTAAAATCGTTAATGTTGCACAATTTCAAGAAAGCGTTTTTGTGGTGATCGAGTTCGGTAACGTTATTAATTTAAAGTAAAAAATACGGCACACTTGGTGAAAATAACAACGGTAAATGCGAAGAATTCATTCTCGATCTTGTTTAAGAGTACCAAATATAAGTTTGGTGAGATTGGAATTGAATCAGATTCGAAATTAGAATTGATTTCAAGGGTAAGCCCACAGATCTCTGGTGAATTGTCTAAATGCAACGTTAAAATAATATTGTTAGATATTTAGAGCATAATTTAGAGCCTTTTAAACAAGACATTGTAATTATCGCATCGTAGCCAAGCCCCAAACTAAATATCTTGCAGCTCGTTAAAAATATTTAAAATGCACTTGTGACGCATTTCTTAAATACGCTATTTAGAACAACCGATAAAATGGTCGTCTGCCGGGGGCCTAATGACAAATTAATGGAATAAAATTTTAGTAATAATTGCCCATACCACTTTGTTGCTTGACATAGAATCGTTCCGTATTATATTTACTCTAGAAATTTTAGTTTTTATTCTATTAGTGAAAATTAATGAGTTGTTTTATTGTGAAGTTTGAATATGTGTATACCGGGGAAGGAAATGTTCAAGAGTTACGAGGAGAAACTTAGTTCAATCAAGAAAAGGTAATATTTCATTATTATATCATCAGAGATTCGCCTTAGTCATAATGGCGTCTTTTGGTAGCAGACGCTTCAAGGCATAGAGATTATTTTTATCATGTGGTGATCAACTAAGAAAACAATGTATGTACACCTTTCCTTCCAGTAGGTGTCGTACAATTCCGCTGAGAGAATAGGTCCTGGATCACAAGCATATCAATCTTTATAGTACCTTTTGCAGGCTTTTTCTTTTTTTTTTTTTTAGGCGCATTCCTCGCACCACTCTGTCCGGGGAGACAGAGGGGCGTAAGCACGCACACCCGTAACACCACGTCGCCTTCGTCGGTCTGGTCCAGTCACCCGCGGCCTCGGCTAGCGGCCGCCTTTTGCAGGCTGGCCTTGATTTTGTTAACATCTTAGTACCTATGATGATAACGTCATATTGCTAACCCGAATTATTTATGTATGTTTTAGGGATGTTATGAAGCTCCGTAACCGTAACCAAAATTATCGGATTGCCGAAATGAAAATATAACCGAAACCGTAATTGAAACCTAGATAAAAGTTTTGGATATTTTCGGATAGGGTCGGTGACTTTGTAAGACAGTTTATAGCAGGTTTTCTATCTACCAGCCGACCTAACGGCCCAAACATAAACCTCTCTAAAGGGAAATAATACAGTGGTCACTATAATTAGCTAAATCCTTTTACAATTTTCTAATAAATAGTATATTGAGATAGCTACGAAGAAAGGTTACCATTTTGTTGTACGTTTGGCATTTACCATTAAGACATTGATATGAACGTATTCAGTTTTCCTATTAATTTATAAAAAGTAAAATGTACTGTTTTTTCAGCAATAAAAACAGGATTGATTATTTGTTGGTAATGATTGTGAACCAAATATTTTTAAATTTGTTTATGCGTCGTGACTAAGATATTATGGAGACAACTATTGCGAGTAATTTTATATTTCTGTTAGTAATGAAAGAATTTTTATTGAAGTGTTTTCAAAATCAAGAGCTTAGTTTATTAGTTCGTTATTTATAGTGTCAGTTTTATTTATGACTAGTGCACTGATTCCCTCTTCTCAAACTTTGTTAATAGACAATGTAGATAACGTCGGGCAATATTGCGGGACACCTTTTCTATTTGTTCTCTAAATTATTATGACGTTTGTCAGAAAAAGTGGAAAAAAATTGAAATAACACTAAAACAGATTAACCGTGTTTTCTTTTTTTTTTCGGTCTAGTCATCATTGTTTATAGGCTAAAGAACTCTTATTAATTCGCTCTTCGATCAAATCTACCAAATAACGTTAAAAGCTTGAGAAATGTGTTGTAATTGCACTGTCGAGGTTGAATGTAATCGAGCTTATATGTATGTATAAATAGGCAGTGAGCATGTACCTAATACACTTCTGTATGTATTTATTATAATCATCATTGTCGTCACAGCTCATATGCGTCCTACTGCTGGGCGCGAGCTTCTTCCGGGAGGATGACATACTACATTACAAGACGGATTGGTATTGGGTTTGTTCGATTTTTTCTTCCCTTGCATAGTTGTTATATACACAATATATCCCTAAGTAGCATCGTTTTTTATAAGATGAGGGGTGGTGAATTCTCTCACAGTGAATTCTTTCAATATCTCATACCCCGTAATGAACATTTTTCATGCTACACATAAAATTTTATGCCTTCCTATTTCGTTATTGAAATTACACATAACTTATGTACCTACGAACCATTTTTAACAGTGAGTAGTTAATTTGCATTATTGCTTTAATTCAATATGTAAATAATGATTCAACATTGTCTACTTTCCACGTGTGACCCAATTGTCATATTTGGTAAATTCTACACTGGACTACTTAAGTTTATTAATGCATTTGTGACTTTAAGGCATTACGCATTATTGGACAGGTTATGAAGGCTTTTATAAAAAAGAAGTATGTAGGTATTTGGTATTATTTATCCAATATTTGGTTATCCAATGACACCCAGCAACTTTCACCAGGTCATCGGTTCACCTTGGGGGCGCGTGCTTCACTGCGTCGTCCGATACATGGGCGCCACTCAAGAATATTTCTTTCCCAGCGGTTGTCGGTTTATCGAGCGATGTGACCTGCCCACTGCCACTTTAAATGTCCTTCTACGGATATATTTAATTAGTATAGCCGCTCCATAGCACGCTGAGCACACTGAGTGACTTTGAGTTTAGTTATAAGACCTACATTTAGGGACACGCTTATCGGAAAAGGTTTGCCGAAATATTCTAAATCAGACTGTATTTCTTTGCGTTGTTGAAAAGATGTAATGCTATAGCAGCAGTATTGTATTTATTTAAATCCAGGGATTTTTTGGATTAAATTTGAATGGATTTCTGGGACATCATCAACGCCGATTCCATTGATGAACTAATAGAAAACATGGATTTACTTTAAAACTTAGGCTTTAAAAAATCTTTTGGGCGAGTAGGATACTTATACTACTACTACATACGTATAATATACTTTTGTAAGAACAGTCATAAAATTTAATTTATACGTCTGGCGCCTTTTAGTCTTTAGACCTTGATTCGATAGTTGTTTTAATCAGCTTGTCACGAAGCGTGTATTAATTAAAATAATAATTTCATAAATCTACTAGCTGACCCAACAGAAGCTGTTGTGAATTCCTAAAAAATAAACGCAAATATAGATCCAATTCCTAATCTGAATCATTCTTGATTCCGCTTGTGAACGCTTATACAATTTCTTTAAATTTCAAAAGTCCATTGATTTAGGCTGTGTTCTGTCACATATCCACGTATAAAATAATTATAAATAACGGTTCCGTTACTTGCAGATATAAAGAACGAGGAGAAGTGAAAAGTATTGCAGGTATAGATAAAACTAAAGACTTAAAAAACGGGTAATTTTTATGCTTGACAACTGGACAGACATTCTGAAAAGGGACTGACATAAATGAAATGTTCCACACTACTATTTCTGATGCCGAGAGCCTAATCACTAGTTTACCCGTCTCGTTTACGTATAGGTACATAAAGACGTCGCCGTTTCTACTTTATCAAGAAATGCGGAATGCTTGTTTTCACCAACGGCACTCAAATATTAGATAATATCTAAGACAATCTATACGCTGCATAACATTCATGATAGAGGTTTTTCATTCTTCGACGATTCATTCATCATAATGTCTAAACTGACTTAAGTGTTACATAAAATTAGTGAAAATGGGCAAACATTCGAATTTGAAAGAACTTTTAAATCTGCAATATCCGTCTATCGTGCTTTCGTCATCACTACTTCTGAATTCCCATAGTTCTCTGCTGGTTTCTTGTTTTTGTCTTCTGGCAATATAACGCAGTCCTGTGCTACATGTAGTCCTGTACATATGAATTGAATATCACCAATAAACCTTTTCTAAAAAGCAATGACATCTATCAATGAATAAGGCAAAATCACTATATTAGTAACTAATTCAAATTTATCTGTTTTGTTCACAGGAATAATGAGAAACGTAAGGAAAAGTCGAGGGTGGCTGCTCGGACTAGACGCAACAGGGAAATGCACATCTTCGCCGAGCTCTCTGCTGCCTTGCCCGCTAGAAAGGAAGATGTGGATCAACTCGATAAGGCTTCGGTTATGCGCTTGGCAATCTCCTACCTACGGGTCAGGGATGTTGTCTCTTCATGTAAGTATCTCGATCTTGTTTACTGTCACCATTATTGCGGCAACGTAGACAAGATTAGTGTCATTTTTTTGATGTGAAACATCTATAGGGGAGGTGAACCTGCTCGTTAGCGTGGCGTTAATGCCACACTTGGATATATACATTTGTGTAACGAAACCATAACATGTTTTAGAATCTTTTACAACGCCATCTAGTGATCTCAAAATAAATTATTAACCTATACACATACCTATATAATGTATACTAATGAAAATAAATGTTTTATTTAATAATAATCATCATTTTCTGGAAAAAATCGTAATATTTTATTAATACTTAATGCCGTGTTAGTTCCTGTCGTAATCTGTTCTTTTATGCATATATACTTGTACAAAATAATTTCGATATTTCACATCTGCCAGCCGTCCTGAGCGACGACTCCCTTTTTGTCTTTATAGGACTAAAAACAATTTAAACATGACTAGACTCTTCTTTCTATCACATGCTATATATTTTTATGACCTTCCCTGCACAAAGGAAATAAATCTATGCAGCACAGGTGACTTTGAAGACATATCGTTGACCGACACAAAAAACAGTCTGCAAGGAACGTCACTGTAGAACACTATATCATCTATATGTACTCTTTCATTTCTCCTTAGTACATATATGTCTTGCTATTGGCCACGAAATGCATTTACAGCAGGAGACAGACTAATCTTCTACACTCAGACAGGTAAAACAAAGACCCCATCTTTAGGCCAATTGATCTCATATCACGCTAGCTAGACGCGTGCGTCTTAAATAAAAGTGGTAAAAGGTTTAGATTGTACTAATAGGCCGTGTAGAATATAACACAATTTAAGGGAATGTTAAACAAGTTCAAGGTTATAGAATTATTAATAGTTTTTTATCTCAAGTTCCTTTATGTTGTCTATTCGAACTATGTCTATTTGTTTACTAGTTTGTTTTTTATACTCATCTTCATTAGTGTAGAGCTAATAGCAGTAGAGTTAGTACTAGAGCTATCATGCTCTGCTTCGTAAATTAAGATGCTCAAAACAATATTTTTGTAAAACAACATGTCAGAAACTGTCTTAAGTTTTGCTCATTTAGGGTTATTAATATTGAATTCATCAGTATAATGTTTTCATTGACGCCTTAATTAATGCATAAGAACACAGATGGAGCTACTGTTTGGCAAATCTAAAATTAAGTCTAAACATTTTAACTAAAGTGCATGTGAAGATGAAACGAAATAAACAACTATGACAGACATTCCATATTTTCACATTCTTGCTAAAACTCTTTGAGCATACAACATTTTAACTACCTAGATATTTGAAATTCCTGAAACCATTATAAAACATCTGCGATTTACTTGTTATTGTCTCGTATTCCATCCATCCATCACATTATTAATTACAATTTTTAGAGTAAATCACACGTATTAATGATGAATTTGTAATTTTAAATTGGGGAATATATGTAAATGTTTTGTTTCATAACATTTAGCAGAAGGCGAACTGTGTGACCACAAATGTCCTTCTTTATTTAATAAGCTTACCACGTATCAGTCTAAGTTCTCCATATGCCACGCGTTGGAAACCACAATGACGTTATAACATACATCCAGAGAATATTTAAATAAATTAGCATCATGGGTTTTTAGTCATTTAATTTAAATTGCAATGTTAAATTCGGGCTGATTTGTACTCATCCAAACGAAAAGTTATTTCAAAAATGACATCAAATTTAATTAAGAATTCTGATGCTTACGCGAGTATTACATGTTTGAAATTGAACTATTTCTATGGATATTATCGTGTTTGTATTTGGTT
Source organism: Lymantria dispar (assembly GCA_032191425.1). Lineage (NCBI taxonomy): Eukaryota > Metazoa > Arthropoda > Insecta > Lepidoptera > Erebidae > Lymantria > Lymantria dispar. The sequence goes on from CM063459.1 coordinate 18,863,445, forward strand.
TTTAATTTACCGACGTTTAGAACAGTTTCCAGTTGCTAGAAAGTAGTAGAATCATAATAGAACCCACATTTGAAGTAATCGGTATTATACGGACAGATTGGAGTCACTGGAACGGCGGAGAGACTGGGTCACTCTGTGTACTCTATCGGCTCTTTCATGGGCAGTGCTCTGAGGAACTGTTTGACTTGGTACCACCGTCACCGTGTTACCAACGTACCACTTGATACCGCAGCAGGGTTCATCCATTTCACCTGGAAACGATATGGTCTTCAACTGTACGTTTCCAGCGATCATTTCTCCCACGAACGTGCAGGCTCTGGAATGAACTACCTGCCGCTATGTTTCCCGAGCACTATGACTTGTCCTTCTTTAAACGAGGTTTAAGAAGAGTATTTTCTTCACGGTAGGCAACGGCCTGGCTGTGCCTTTGGTATTGCAAAGGTCCATGTGCGGCAGTATCACTTACCATCAGGTGTGCTGCCTGTTCGTTTGCCACCATCGGCAATAAAAAAAAATCACTAGATTTAAGGACTGTCAATTTTTTTTTTTGGCGAATCCGTTAATCATAGCATGTTTGTTTTCTGTTTTGAAGGCTAAAGTGATATGAGCAAACGGTTCTGTCTTCCTATTTTCATGACGTCCCTACCTATTGGTACATTATATTATTGGATCCAAGATGGTTATCCATATATTCCAGACTGTGTTTGATACTGATTGTTTATTTGAAATAAAACTATTTTTATTCTCCTAGCCTCCTGTAACCATGAACGCTGTAAAGTGTTCTAAACATTAGACAATAAAAAACCAAATATAATCGCGATAAAATCCGTAACAATAGTTTTATTTCAAGCTTGATTCTTTCTTTGATATTTCATTAAATAAATATGATTGTGATATGAACTTTAGTGTAGACACCAATGACCAATAATCTGTCCCACAAAAAAGATTTAGCTTTCGACACCCTGATAAATTGTCTTTGCTTTGAAGGAAATCAACGTAAGGGACCTGCCTGTCTGGGATTACTTATGCAAAGTACCCAAAATTATGGAAAATTCGTGTTTCAAAAAGGATGCTGTAGCATCAGCCCTGGCACGTTATAATGAATGCCTGTTTTAATGACCCATGGCAAGGTGACATACGAGTATGGCTGTTACCTCCACATCGCTATGTGGAATAATTTCAGAGAATTTCGTTAATTTAATATGTAACTTTTCAGTGCCCCAATTGGAGACAGACCATCCAAAGATGCAGAATCCGGAAGGCATGGAAGAAGTGTCCTCAGAATTGTCGTACATGAAAGCTTTGGATGGCTTTGTGCTGGTGCTGTCACAGCAAGGAGACATCGTGTACTGCAGCGAGAATATTTCGGACCACATAGGAGTTTCACAGGTACAGTGCATTTAATGAAAAGTGATGGAATGAATCAGATTTGCATCATCAATCAGACTATCAACTACCTTTAGATATACGCCTTCTTGGAGGGATAATCCCAATATCAACCTGGCAGGCGAGTTGGCTTCGTAGTTGAAGTTATAAGTTTTCTAGGAAAGCACTACTCCTTGGGCGTGGTGTGTCCAGACGATTGCCTACCCCTCAATAAAATGTCCGCTCCATTCATACTCCCTAATCACGGTTTTACCACTCCCACGGGAGTTAGAGTTGACGGTCACAATGCTAAACACATTATCACGCGGAGTTTAGATGTAACGCGGAGATTGTAAATAAATAAATAATAATAAATAAATAAAATGTATATTAATGCATATTTTAATTATAACGAGGTCGATAAATCCTAATATAAAATAAATCCTCTATGTTTTCAAATTAATAATTACTATTTTGATTATTATTGTGATTGGATTATTTTGCCATTAATTATTATATTTTCTATAGTCGCCATACAGATCTAGGGCTCATAAAATCGGAGTCCAACTGTGGACAGTTGGACTCCGATTACAATACATACAATTTGGATACAATTTGGATTACTACTAATAGTCAAAAATATATTCTACATTTTCGACTATTGAAAATTTTTCGTTGCTTCAATATAACAAGCTAGCTCTAAAATTTTAGCCTAAATACTCCTGTCAGGAAAGTGTCTTATCCATTGTTGATCTTGTGAAAGCCATACCATCTGTTTATTTCATTTAAGCAACCGCCCTTGTCTGAAATTATACTTCCAAAATATATGTGTAGTTGTTTCAAAATATATGTCAAAGGTATTTCGGTCCGACCAAGAACTAAACTAAATTTATACAAAAAATAAATCGCCGCGCAAAAAAAAGCAATAACATCCACATATGTATAATTCTTTTCAAACCTATTCAAATAGCGAAAGAAATAAAACATTGTATGTATTTGGTTTTTGACAACAAGATATCATCTTTTGATTCGATGGTAATAAAAAAATGGATATAACAACGGCATCTAACTGACCAATAACGCGAACGAAATAGTAAAGCGCAAATTATTTATTAAATCTAACGCTCAGTGAAACGAATTCTATAAGTGATTCGCAGAAACAACAAAACTTACAAAAAAATTACGGAATCGAATTCTATCAAATTTTATATAAAATATAAATGCATTAGTAATTACGGCCTCTATTTAATTTATATTTAAACTCAATGTGAAAATATCGTCTCATAAAAAAAACCTTGTATTATTTACTGTAATTACAATATGTGCAAAATTTACACTACATATTGCAAATTTCCGCCGGGCCGACCACTGATGACAAGTAACACCGTGGTCCGGTGGTCGACCCAACGACGAAGGCGACGTGCATCGTGGGTGGGTTGCGGGTGTGCGTGCTTACGCCCCTCTGTCGCCCCGGACGGAGTGGTGCGAGGAGCGCGCCGACCGCAACCCATCCCCAAAAAAAAAAAATATATTGTAAATTCATAATAACTTAGTGTTGAATCATAAAATCATACGATATAACATTGCCAATGTACTCATATTAGGTATTTCCTGTTTACGCGTGTTCATTTTTTGTAAGACTGCATAATGTGAACCTATTTTTACAATAAAACGTTAAGGAGCCTGCTCACTATTATATCATACTAGCAACCCGCCCTCGCTTCGCTTCCAGTTGCTTTACCCGCGGCATAGTTCCAGTTCCTGTGGGAATACCGGGATAAAATATAGCCTATGTTACTCCCTGGTATTATAACTTTCCATTGGTGAAAGAATTTTTGAAATCGGTTCGGTGGTTTAAGCGTGAAAGCGTTACAAACAAACAAACAAACATCCTTACTTTCGCATTTATAATATTAGTATGGATTAAAATCGCAATGTACAAACTTGTGAAGTGATTGCTCTCAATATCATATGTATTGGACCATATCCATTCCATTGTTTAATTTTTCTTCAGGTTAAGAAAGGAAAGGAAATGTCGAGGAAGAATATTGAATATTATTTAATCTCATCATCGTTGTTTGAAATCATTTACGTACCATTGCTGCGCTCGAGCCTCCTTCATAAAAGGAGCTATATTGACCCACTATACCACGCTGATTAGACGGATTAGTATAGGATTTTATTTCTAGTTTTCCTTTTCTTACATACACGTTATGTGCATATTATATCTCTCAATCGTCTTTTACGACATCCACGGGCAAGGGAGTGGTGAATTCTATTCTTACTCCGTCACCATACGGATATAAATCATTTACTATTACACGATATTTAATCTACCACTTGATTAGGAAGAAATATTTTGTCTTTATAATTTAATAATTTAATTTTAATTTTAAGACAACACCATGCACTAAGGAAATAATCCTTGTATTGCTGGGAACTTTACAAACATATAATTAAATTACATCTTTATTTTGTGAGGTTATAATTTTATAACTCGTTTAGGAAATTAGAAAATGGAGACGGTAATGCAGCGCATTTTGGACATGGCTCATTGTAATTAATAGTCGATAACCGGTCGGATAAATTGACATCATTTTATTCTAATGCATACAAATAACACGTGTCACGTTGCTGTGTCCGTGTGGTGACGGAGTAAGAATACAATTCGCCACCCCCTCTCTTGCCCGTGGGTGACGTAAGAGACGACTAATGGATATAATAAGCATATAAAATCTGTGTAAGAGAAGGAAAATTCGAAACAAAACCCTATTCCAACACATCTGACCAGCGTGGAATAGTGGTTCAATTCCCCTCCTATTACAGAGAAGGCCTGAGCACAACAGTGGGACATATATAGGCTAAGATGATGATGACGTTGCTGTGTGGTAGCGGCTAGGAATACGACAAACCCTTGCATTGCTCGTAGCTGTCGTAAAAGACGACTAAGAACTTTACAACTACATCTGATGCCGTCTGGTGAACAATTACATTCCTAAGGAGAGTTGAGCTCAGGCAAGTGGCCGGTCATAAAACTATTGCTAATAACTTTTGTAGTATGTACTATGAAAAAGGATTACATATTGCGTTAATCCCAAGTAATTGGGATAAGAGTAGTATGATGATGAGTCACGTTGGTTACCCTTAAACCTCAGTCATGGTACGTTACGGTCTGTACGTAGAGAGCAGAGCAGAGCTCTATAATAATGTTATAAAAGATATTGATAGATTTGTCAACATTATATTATTATTCTTGCCTTTAGACAGCACCTTGCTCTAAGAAAATAATCTTTGCAATACGGGAGACTTTACGTACTTTATCTCTATTAGAATTATTTACCAGAATTCATTTAACCATGTACAATATCATAGTAATCAAGGATATCGAGACTCCATTAATTGCTATTAAATCTTTTGCTATAGACGAAAAGATTTATGCAAGGCATTAAGGAAATGGACGAACTTTTCTGATTAAATTGGAATAAAACTAAACGATGAAAAGTGTTTTTAGTTGATTAAAGTCTAAAAAGTATTCATTATATGTGTATTTAATTAAGAATACTTAAGAGTATTTTTCTTTTGAAGTCTTTTAAGCTTATAGCCAACTTTTTAAAATGTTTTTATATTATTATTTTGAGTACTTAACTTTAACTACTAAAACATGCCATGAAACCATGGTAATTAACATTACTTATAAGGTAATTCAAAAATCTTAAATATTCATTTTGATAATCATTTTTTTATGTTCTTTCTTTTTCCTGTCGACTATTATGCTGATATGAGATGTCTCTTACTGTTTTCATTCTCGTTCTTTATATCATCATCACCCTGCTATTATCCCAACTATTTGGCGTTGATTCAAAATTGTTTCCTTTTCATAGTACATATGCAAATGCAAAAGTTATTGGCGATAGTTTTATGACCAGTTGAAGTTAACCCTCCTTGGAAACCTGACCTAAGGGTATCAGATGGCTTTCGGCTCAGGTCGATGGAAAACCCTTAGACGTCTTTTACAACACCCACGACCAATGTAAGGGTGGGTAATATTCTTAGTCCCCACACAGCATCGTCGTACTTAATACCTACATCATAATCAAAATTATTAATATTCTATTTATTAGTACTAATCAACTAGTATCACTCATAAACAATTATCGTAGATAATCCACGATTTCTGTACTTTGTACTTAAATATATTATTGGAAAATTATGTCTGTGATTTCTTACACAATTTACTATACTAGAATATGTTGCTATGTAACCTATTTGTTTTTGTTTGCCTGCAAGTGTATAATCGATTTAATCATGTATGTGTATAATCTAATGTAATAAACAAGTTCGGTTTACATTTTGTTGACTTAAAATTTGTTAAGTGCATATAATATTATCAGGTAAACTGCTGGCGAATGATATATGGAAATTTTGCTCAGCTATTTATCAATAACAAACACGAAACCTGGAATCGGACACGGAATACAGCAGTAGCCTCGATTCTTTTAAAAATAGAAAGTTACGGATATATAACACATGAGTTTGTAATACGGTACTGACTCTATCGCAATAAAAGTTTGTAAAATAACAGTTTACTTATATTAAAAGACTAGAAGATACTTGTCCATATTTATCACTATTAATAGAGTTTATATCGCATATAACTATACTCGCATATAACTTAGTATCGGCATGCTTGTATCCTTTAATACATTTACTTTCTTAAAGATATATACAAGAGAATAGATTTTTTTTTCAAGGAAATAATCCCTGTCTTTAATAACCACAGGGGAAATTAACCTCAAAATTACATTATTAATTGTATATGTATTCCATAATGATAAAAACTGCCTTTTAGAAGTAATATATAGATGTTTTAAAGTGAGAGAGACCTTATTTCATAGTATCTTTAATAAATCCTGTAACAAAGAATACTTTTTGGAGTTCCAAGCCCAAGCTAACTTTAAGCATTACCAATGTGTACAAACAAATAAATTAATATATAAATTGATATATGCTTCACCTTGTTTTGTAACCTGTTTACTTATTTGTTTATTTTGGAAATAGTGCGCGGAAGGTCAATTTTAATATTTATGAAGCAAAATAATTTTAATCGTTTGGATAATATGACCCGGAAAGTAATTGTTGTATTACCGGTAAATCTACATTATCTTTTAGTTGTACGGCATGTTCACTAGATATACTCTTTAACTTTATTCCAGCCATAACAAAAGCTTGAAATCAATGTCATGGTTTAACTCTAAGCCTCTCACGAGCATGGCTACTTGTAGAACCGGTTTTGATATAAATAAAGTTCTATTTATATGTGTTTTAGAAGCATTTTAATCCCAACAACTATACGTTTATCTCAACATAATGTTTTGATGCCTCTCAAGTTAGAAAATATAAAGTTTGAGATATTCTTCGAATCCTTCACATATAACAAAATTGAAACTTGATCTTGACACGAATTAATAGAATTTCAATTTATGAATCTCACAGAATTGCGTTATTGTATCTTTTATAGATATGTAATTGTATATACATAATACCTTAAAAGCAGCTCGCGATTAGGCTAAAATATACCGATTCATGTTTCGTGTTAGACTGTGATTATTATCGGACATATCGTTATTGTACTTAGCGCTTATGATCATTTTCATTTTGCTTTAGTGACAAGAGATAAGGGTTTAATTTTGATACCTACCTCTTAAATGATGCCTATTATTTTTGTGACAACGTTTAAGCAAAAGTGTAGTATAATTTTCTTTTCAAACTATTTCTGTAGTAGTTTTAAAAGTTGTATTATAAGTTGCCTCAATATTTATTAGAGGCTGTTGTTAATAAGAATGATAATAATTTACTGACCCAGCATTATTTTAATTTTGGTAGCGCAAAGAAGCCAGTTCTTCTAAGTCCACTGCAGCTAAATAAGATTATACGAAGTGGTCCTGTACGTCTAACATTCTTTTTTAAAGCCAATATCCCGCATGAAGGCAATAATCCTTGTATTGCGGGGGCTTTACAAATATATAATTAACGGACACAAATTACATCCAGACTCAGAACAACGATTTGTGGATCGCACAAAGTGTTGTCCCGGTATTCCCATGGGAACAGGAACTACGCGGGTAAGGGACTGAAACCGAACCGAAGCGAGAGCGGGTTGCTACTTAAGTATAATTTAATTTGGAGGGTTACATAAGTTCTAGCTATAAACAGGGTGTCCGGTGGTAATCGATTAAAAATAGGTACTATTATATTCTCCTAGCGCCAATGTGCAAATACATAACTGCAACAAAAGTTACACACAAATTAAATACGATAGATAATCCATCCGGCCAGCGTGGTTAGTTCCACCATTCATACTGATAAAAACCAGTAGGCACCCAACTAAATCCTTATGTAAAAAAGGAGGAAATAAGCCGCCCAATACAGATTTTCCAGTGCTGTTTGAATTGATAAAAATATTAAGACAAACTTGATTCTAGTCTTTTTTGTAAAGAAAGCTTCATCATGCATTGTTGTGATTTTGAAATTCGACGTAACCAAAAGCGACATTAATAAACCGGCTAAGTGCGTACTTAGGGTTCCGTGCCATTATCTATAAAAATCGCGATTGTTGTATGGGAGCCCCCCTTCAATATATATTTTATTTTGTTTTAGTATTTGTTGTTATAGCGGCAACAGAAATACATAATGTGTAAAAATTTCAACTATCTAGCTATTGCGGTTCTTGAGATACAGCCTGGTGACAGATAGACGGACGGACAGACAGCGAAGTCTTAGTAATAGGGTCCCGTTTTAACCCTTTGGGTACGGAACCCTAAAAAAGGCGTTATACTTTTTTTTTGGGGTGGGCTGCGGTCGGCGCGCCTCCGCACCATTCCGTCCGGGGCGACAGAGGGGCTTAAGCACGCAACATCCGCAACCCACCCGAACACCACGTCGCCTTCGTCGTTGGGCCAACCACTGGAGCAGGGTTACTTGTCATCAAAGGCGTTATACTAGCGTAGTTCCTGTGAGAATACCGGGATAAAATGTTGCCTAAGTTACTCCTTATACGGACAGCTACCTATTAGTAAAATATTATCAAAATCTGTGCAGATGTTTTGAAAATCATCCGGTATAAACAGACATACAGGCAAAAAATATTTAAACTGGTTTTTAAGCATTGGTATCGTGTAAAAAACCGCGTAAGCAGAAGAATAGCTATTATTTTACCATTACACAGACACTTCAATCTTATTTATTTATATACTTAGACTAGCAACCCGCCCTCGCTTCGCTTCGGTTATAGGTTATAGTCGTTTTACCCGCGTAGTTCCCGTTCCCGTGGGAATACTGGGATAAAATATAGCCTAGTTTACGCCCTGATATTATAGCTTTCTATTGGTGAAAGAATTTTTGAAATCGGTCCAGTCGTTTTGAAGATTACCCGGAACAAACAGACAGACAGACAAAAATTTTTTAATTGCTATTTTAGGCATAGGTGTCGTGCAAATAACCGTGTGAGCATGAAAAAAGCCTATTATTTTGACATTACAAACAGACACTCCAATTTTATTTATTGGTATAGATAAAATTTAGTTCGCAAGAGAATTAAGTCCAATTCAGATATAACGAACGAAAAGGCGTACATTTTTGTGTCTCATTACCTAATTACCACGTGTTTAGTTTTTTAAAGTTCTCGCTTCGCCATTTTGTGAAAACCACACGTTTTTCTAACTAGTTACAGCATGTGTTTTCTGTATATCAACTCATTTCATTATGCATGCGGATTGAAAATATACGAATGCCATTGCTTTATCAGTTATATCGTCTGTTATGTGTTGATTTGAAGAAATTTTAACCTTATTCCCCATGTAATAGAGATTAACGTTGATGAAAAGAGTGATGGCAACATGGTACATAGTTACGATGTATAGACGTGCGGGCACAATAATTTAGGTCGATGGCTCGGCAGCATCGTACCAGCTTGGCGAATGGAAGTTTTAATATGAGTCTTGATGCTAAATTCGTTTTATTTATGCAATATATACTTTTCTTGTTGTTGTTCATGTTTCTGTGTTATTGAGCTTTATTGTCTATTATCTGTCTAGACCAACTGTAGTTAAAGAGTACATCTTTATTTTACACGCAAATTGATTTTTGGTTTATGGTCCCGGTATAGTCGCGTTATATTTTATGTCATCATTATCACTTCTGTTCATAGACATCCCACTGCTGTGTTTGAGCCTCCTACAAAACAGAAGGGAAATTGACCTACCATATTACGCTGGTCAAACGTGTTGGTATAGGTTTTTATTTCGAGTTTTCATTCTCTTCTATAGATCTTATATGCATCTCTTAGGTCTTTCATGACTTCCACTGGTAAGATACGGGGTTTTGAATTGTATTCTTATTCTGTCAATACATGGAATGGTTAATAGGTTGTCTATATCGTATATGTATTAAAATTCGACTGGTAAAGTTGAATTTTTGTATTGAAGTACACCACATAATTAGGTGATATAAGACAAGACCGTCGGCTGATAACGGCTCAGTAATAGTGATATTACATTCATATACAAATTTTCTTATTATAATAATATCAACACGATCGACGATGTATGCGTATAAAGGAAAAGCTCGTAAGAAAATCTGCATGTCTAAAACACTCGCATTAAGATTGGAAATCCATGCCCCATAGTAGACCAGTAAAAAATATTGTGGATGATTTATAAAATACAACATTACAAAAAACACATATTCGACATTCATAGCGTCGACATAATTACATTGAAATAAGTTACCATAATGACGCAATGGCGCCTGGATTTGTATACATAAAATGGTGTCTCCCCGCCTTCTTAGAATTAAAGTGATTCATTAATAAAATAATAAAATAATACTGAACCTACTGTTTCTATGAGGAATTTCAGATGTTTTTAATGTAGTAGTTAATATACAGAGCAAGTGCAGGTTAATGACCTTTAGCTGCACATACATATATGATATAACGCAATGCTTAGGAAATTATCTACGCATTAGTTGTTTCCACAGCTTGTTGATAATTCAGTTGCACTGTTGTCATTATTTTTAGCGCGCACGTCTTTATTTTAAACTAGGCATGCCCACTAATTCGTCTACGGCGAATTTTGTATTTTTTATTGCTATATTTCATGATATGATCATAAATTCGTGTGGCGATGGGCCGTAGTTGTCTCAAAAGACGACTAAGGGATATAACTTGCATATAACATCTATGCAAGAGAAGTAAAACTCGAAATAAAACCTTATACCAACCCGTCTGACCAGCATGCTATAGTAGATCAATTTCCCTCCCTTTGCGGAGGATGCTCGAACCCAGCAGTGGCAGGTATATAAGTTGTGATGAATGAAAAAATGCTACTGCAGAGTTATAAAGTATCATAAAACGAATTTGCAATCATATCACCAGTTTTTATGTGATTCGTAAACAAATTAACAAATAAAAATTTAAAAACTGAGCAGCAAGCTTATTAAAGCGTGCTTTACAGTTTTTAAATTTATATAATAAGCGTTGATTAAAAACTAAAATATAAATTAATTGGTTTATGATTTACTAGCAGCGCCTTTTTTTTTATTTTTGTGGGTTACGGTCGGCGCACTCCTCGCACCACTCCGTCCGGGGCGACAGAGGGGCGTAAGCATGCACACCCGCAACCCACCCGAACCTCTGAGGAGTACCCTCCCATCGACCGACGTCTCCCCCTCGGGGAGGACGTCGATCTTTCCTCGCGCGGTCGGCCTCTCGGCGGGTGAGGAACTGATTCCCTGGTCACGTCACCCGCAGCCTCGGCTAGGGCAGCATGAGTCGCAGATAGTCACGCCTACGTCGCCCCAGTCGCCGGCGACGGATCGCTTCGTCGAGGCACTAGCAGCGCCCTGCGTTTTTACTCACATAGTACTGCTTCCCGTGGGAATATCGAGATACATTATAGCCTATGTGTTATTCTGATATGTAACTATGTAAGCTATATAATTATGAAGTTTCATCAAAATCCATTCAGTAGTTTTTGCGTGAAAGAGCAACAAACATCCTCACATACAAACTTTCGCGTTTATAATATTAGTATGATAAAGTAAAGTGAAAAAAAAATGTTTTTGTTTCTGTTTTTGTAAAAATGCTCCACGCTTTTAGCATTGGAGCATTTTTACAAATTTTGATCAAGTAACTTTACAGGTAAATAAGGGGTAGTGGCCCATTGTATTTAAAACCCATTTCTACATGGCGACCCCTCATTCAAATTACCTAAAATAGTGTAATGGATCTCTTGTCCATACGAAGCGAGATGACGCAAGGTACCTACTTGTAATGTCATTTGTGAAGTGCCTGCGTTATATCAATGTCTAAAAAACTTTCACTTAACTTGTTCTATGGTAAACCACAAGTTAGAGATTTTATCTTCAAAATTTTATTATTTCGTGTCATTCACTAAAACATGTAAACACATGTAAAGGTCAACTTCTATAAGACGATTGTTAAACCAAAACATATTGGTTCTAGCACTATTTCTTTTCGGCCCAAAAGACGGCCCAAAGGGTAAAAACGGGACCCTATTACTAAGACTTCGCTGTCTGTCACCAGGCTGTATCTCAAGAACCGCGATAGCTGTAGTTGAATTTTTTACAAATTATGTATTTCTGCTGCCGCTATAACAACAAATACTAAAACAAAGTAAAATAATTATTTAGAGGGTGCTACCATACAATAAACGTGATTTTTGGCTCGATATCGATAAAGGCAACGAGTAGGCACTTGTTTACCTAGTCAATGGTACGGAACCCGTCGTGCGCGAGTCCGACTCGCACTAGGCTGATTTTTTTAAAGATACTACACCCTGCACTAATGAAATAATCTTTTTATTGCGGGGTACTTCACAAGCATGTTATTAACGGACACAATTAACATCCAAACTTGGAACAACAATTTGTGGTTCGCAGTGTTGTCCTTTTTTTTGGGTGGGCTATAATTAGTGCATACGCCGTCCGTTCTGTCCGGGGTGACAAAAGGGCGGAGCGCGGCCCCATAACCCACCGTATTCCCAGCTCCTTTGCCATTGAGCCAATCACCGGTACCGAGTTCCTTGTCGTCCGTGGCCAGACCTGCGGGATATTCTTTCGGGTACCCTACCTTTCTAACGCCCTCCCGGAACGTCGGTCGTCGTTGCGCAGTCAGCCTTTCTGCGGGTGACGTACTTTTCCCCGATCCAGTATCTAATACGGGTGTTGTCCTACCTGGAAATCGAACACACGACACTGGCACTGTAACTCGGTATCTAAACCTATACGTCGTCAATGCAGTCAATTTGGTATAATATACTTTATTGCCTGCTTATATAATACTAAATTTCTTGTCAATTCAGTATTTTGAGTAACATTATGCAATGGTAGAAGCCTATTATCATCATAATTATTGGACGGGGCAAGCTTTCCTACCTGTAGGTATACATCGCTATGACAATAAGCGGAAAATTCACCATGTGCAAATAAATGGATTTGTTCAAAGCAAATAATACACAAAACAACACCAATTTAAATAGTTTATTCATTATTTTATCCCTAATACTCTCCATATTTGTCATTATTTTTTTTTCATTTACAGCTATAGTAGACAAATAAAATATAATTACATATAATACTTGTGTATTTCTTCACTCGAGTCCATAGAGCATCAAAGTTTTCTGATTACACACATGAAATTATATTATTACTAGCAACCCGCTCTCGCTTCGCTTCGATTGCAGTCGCCTTGCCCGTGTTATTCCCGTTGCCGTAGGAATAACGTGATAAAATATAGGTAGTCTATGTTACTCCCTGATATTATAGCCTTCCAATAGTGAAAGAATTTTTGAAGTGAGTTCGGTGGTTTAAGCGTGAAAGTGTAACAAACAAACTTATTTTCACATTTATAATATTACAAGCAACCCGCCCTCGCTTCGCTTTTAGTCATTTAAACCCGCGTAGTTCCTGTTCCCGTGGGAATACCGGGATAAAATGTAGCCTATGTTACTCCCTGATATTATAGCTTTCCATTGGTGAAAGAATTTTTGAAATCGGTTTGGTGGTTTAAGCGTGAAAGCGTTACAAACAAACAAACATCCTTACTTTCGCATTTATAATATTAGTATGGAAGTATAAAAAACAAAACAAACGTGACAAAATCCGTAAAAATACTTTTAAATCTTTTTAATATTTATTTACTTGATTTTGGTTTTGGTAAATTTTATTTCGTCATTATTTCAGATGGAGATTATGGGGCAGAGTGTATTCGAATTCAGCCACCCTTGCGACCATGACGAGATTCGCGAGGCTCTACGCTCTAGTGACAACGGCCGTCGTGATTTGTTACTACGTTTAAAATGCACACTCACCAGCAAGGGACGCAATGTGCATCTTAAATCTGCCTCTTATAAGGTTTGATATGTCTATTACCTTGTGTTTAATATAGAATGATGATGAAGTTGGAGTAGTGGTTAAGATACAGACCTACTGTGCCAGTGTCGTGGGTTCGAATCCCACGCAGGACAACACTTTGTGCAATCCACAAATTGTTGTTTTGAGTCTGGACATAATTTGTGTCCGTTAATTATATATTTGTAAAGTCCCTCGCAATACAAGGATTATTTCCTTAGTGCAGGGCGTTGTCTTTAAAAAAAAAGGTTAACATATATGACTCCTCATTATCCTGCAATTATTACAATTACTTGGGATTGACACAAAATGTACTCTTCTTTCGTAGTATTCCAAAAGTTAAAAGCAATAGAATTTTTATGTCCGATGGCCTGCATGACATCAACCCACTTTGAGAATGCAATTATTGACCTGACGGCATCAGGTGAAGTGGGTCCAGGTCCATGAAAAACTCTTAGCCGTTGTTTAAGACACCCCAGAGCAATGTAAGTGTTGGTAGTATTCGCAGCCGCCACCACACAGCTTGTTTGTACTATACAATAACAAATACGAATAATAGACATTGGGCATAAACATTTAATTTCGAAGGGCATCACACTGGAGCTAATACCATATATGTTGTACGAAGCATAATATTATGTATATTTAAAAGATTAAGAAAGAAAATGACTGCCTGCTGAGTTTCTTGCCGGATCTTCTCAGTATGTGGCCGCGTTCCGATCCGGTGGTAGATTATTATATTGTATTCAAACGTGTAATTTGACAATATGTAAGTGCCCTTAAGGGGCCTATGCAGAATAAATGATTTGATTTGCACCTTTTCACCCGATACTTAAATTACATGGCAAACTGTAGCTGTGATACATCTCTACTTACTCTATTGGAGATAGAGACTTGGATCTATACATATATTTATTACTGATATCACTTTATCTCCATCCAAAACTGTTACGTTAGATGTCTTTTTCTCCTCGTGCTAATAATACTGTGTCTAACCATCATTTACTTCCCAAATGTAGTTGTAAAAACTGACTAATGGATTCCTATCCTCCTGATAGGCCTCCACACTCTCTTATCAAACTTGTAACACTAACCGTGATCGCCAACTCTTCTGCCAAGCGTGGCGATCGTGATGTATCTCGCATGTGGAAGGTCATGAGCTAACCGATAGATGAATATTTTTACTCATGGTGAATACAATGTTAACTGGTTTTACTCGACTGCACAAATGGCGTATACGCGATACCAACCTACAGAGCCAACCGTCGCCGGCTCGATTCCCAGATGCAACTTCGATCGATCAATTCCCAGATGTCATCATCATCGCAACCCACATACGTCCCACTGTTGGGCTTGGGCCTCCTCCACAATGGGAAGGAATTTGACCTACTATACCATGCTGGTCAGACATATTGGTATAGGGTTTCATATCGAGTTTTCCTTCTCTTGCACAGATGTTATGTGCAGATTATATCCCATAGTCGTCTTATACGACATCCAGGGGCCAAGATAGGGAGTGGTGAATTGTATTCTTACTCCGTCAGCACACGGAAATATATATCCAGATGTACGTTATATGATCAAGTGCCTCTCAATACAAAGATTAGTTACTTAGTGCATTGTTTTATCTTAAAAAAATAAGAAATATAAATCAAAACTGAAATATACTGTGTAACTATCGAATGTAATGATGTTGAAAATAAACATCATTAACCTCGAGCAACGATATGTGAACGGCACAGAAATGTGTATTAATAACGATAATGTATCTACTTGCAATAGATATGTTTCGGATATGACTCCTTTCAATCTATACCAATAAATAAAATTGAAGTGTCTGTTTGTAACGTCAAAATAATAGACTGACTAGATGCTCACACGGTTATTTGCATGACACCTATGCCTAAAATAGCAATTAAAAAATTTTTGTCTGTCTGTCTGTTTGTTCCGGGTAATCTTCACAACGGCTGGATCGATTTCAAAAATTCTTTCACCAATGGAAAGCTATAACATCAGGGCGTAAACTAGGCTATATTTTATCCCGGTATTCCCGCGGGAACGGGAACTATGCGGGTAAAACGACTATAACCTATAACCGAAGCGAAGCGAGGGCGGGTTGCTAGTGTACAATAGACATGAGACGACTATAAATATAAGCATTTAATTTGGTTAGATAACAAACTTTCGGTGTAGTGACGAAGTAAGAATACAGGACTCCACCCCCCTCTCTTGTCCGTGGGTGTCGTAAAAGACGACTAAGGGATATGATATGCATATAACATCTATTCAAGAGAAGAAAAACTAGAAATAAACCCTGTACTGACACGTCTGACCAGCGTGGTGTATTAAGTCAATTTTTATTCTGTAGTTGAGCAGGCTTGAGCCCAACAGTGGGACATATATGAGCTGAAATGATAATAACATCTAAGCAAGACACAAGTCTTGATACTAAACGGATCAGTAAAATTATCAAGCCTCTCCAGAAAAATTGTAATATTATAGCTTTTAAAATTCATGACACAGGCTTAGAAACTATTATATATTTACAAATACATCACGATCATTTCTTCCACGTACGTGCAGGTTCTGGATTTAAATACCTGCTGCTGTTTCCTGAGCGCTATGACATGTCCTTCTTTAAACGAGGTTTAAGAAGAGCATTTGACTGCACAGATGGCGTAGTGGTTAAGATAGCGACTTACAACGCCAGTGTCGGGGTTCGAATCCCACGCGGGACAACACTTTGTGTGATCCACAACTTGTTGTTCTGAGTCTGGATGTAATTTGTGTCCGTTAATTATATGTTTGTAAAGTTCCCAGCAATACAAGGATTATTTCCTTAGTGCATGGTGTTGTCTTAAAATTATTATTATTATTTTCTTCATGGTAGGCAACGGCCTGGCTGTGCCCCTTGTATTGCAAAGGTCCATGCGCGGCAGTATCACTTACCATCAGGTGTGCTGCTTCCTCGTTTGCCACCATAGGCAATAAAAAAAATACTTAAATAAAGTTACGATGACATTTAAAAATAGTCAGATCCAATTAAGTATCATCATATTAGTCCATAGACGTCCCACTATTGAGCTTCGGCCTATGAGAAGGAAATTGATCTACTATATCACGCTGATCAAACGTTGACATAGGGTTTTATATGGAGTTTTCATTCTCTTGCAAAAATGTTGCATATTATATCCCTTAGTGGTCTTTTACGACACCCACAGGCAAGATGATTTATATGACATGATTTATATTGACACAGGGAATGATGATTTATATTCTTATTCCGTCACCACACGGAAGATTAAAATCTCAAGCAGAATTAATTATATTTCTTTTTAATTTAGAAGTTGACTGTGCATTAGTTTTTAGGTTCCATAAGAAAAACAATATAACATCTAGGTGAGGTTGCTAGTAAGACTTACGATAGCTTTATATGAAATAGAAATTCTATCATCATTCAGTATTTAGTCCTCAATTGCTGGACGAAGATCTACATAATGTCATATGGTGCGGTTATTATTTGGAAATAATTATTGTCATAATCACCGCACTTTTTTTTATGGGTGGGCTATGGTAAGCCCACACGCGGTCCATTCCATCCAGGGCGACGAAAGGACGGCGCGCGGGCCCGTAACCCACCAGTACCCACGTCGCCTTCGTCGTTGGGCCGACCACCGGAGCAGGGTGACTTGTCGTCAGTGGTATAATCACCGCACTTAGCGAGCGGATTGGCGGTCGTAATAAGGTCTTATATATTTCTCAAGAGATCGCTGCTGCCTATTCTCTTAGCTGTCCCTCAGCCGATTTTGAAGACCAAAACAGGAAAGAAAGGGTACAACATACAATTGTATCGTGATCGTATCGCCAAACCAACCTAATATCTGGCAATTAAATACCTCTACCTAAAAACCCTATACATCAGCGGTCGGCAACCTTTTGGCAGGCGAGGGCCACAAGGTAGCAAAATAAACTAAAGGCGGGCCGCCGCACTTGTGATATTAACCCTAGATTCTACCTGATACTTACGTATAATTGGTCATATCACATAAAAAAATGAAAATGCTATTAAAATTGTTAAAGCATACGGAATTTAATTCGTTCACATAATACTTAAATTATGTTTATACTTATATGTATGGGCTTTACAGCTAGAACAATAACGGCATGCATTTATTTTGATATTTATAACTTAATTACAAAACATTCACGGACCGCGTGTTGCTGACCGCTGTTATACATCATTTCAGCTTATATAGGTATACCTCGTACTGCTGGGTTTGGGCCCTACCACAAGAGGAGGAAAATTGACTTATACCACATTCGTCAGACGTGTTCATATACGGTTATTTCGAGTTTTCCTTCTCATGTTTAGGTATATGCGTATTATATCCCTTAGTCGTCTTTTACGAGAGCCTCTGATAATAACAGTGGTGAATTATATTCTTATCCATCTATCAGTCTATAGATTTCCACTGCTGGATATAGACCTCCCCACGAGAATGCCACTTAAAATGGTCCTATACCACCTGTATCCAACAGGTCGCTGGGATTTTTTAAATTTCTTTAGTGCACCTAACGTTCGTTCGTCATCATCATCATCATTGCAGCCCACATACGTCCCACTGTTGAGCTCGGGCCTCCTCAACAATGGGAGGGAATTAGACCTACTATACCATGCTGGTCAGACATGTTGGTATAGGGTTTCATTTCAAGCTTTCCCTCTCTTGCACAGATGTTATGCGCATATTATATCCCATAGTCGTCTTTTACGACATCCACGGGCAAGACGTTCGTTAGTGCTAACTAAAGTTTTAAGTCTAGATAATTACAATAACCTAAGTTATATTGTTTTAAATTATAGTCGTCTATATTATTATGTCTATGTAATGTTCTTAGTAATTCTGACTTCCAAGGTCCTGCTTACATCACTACTCACTTTAATTGACTTGTTCTATAAGGACCTTCAGCCCACTTTACACTGGTCACGGACACCGGAAGCAGTAGTAAAATGTTTAATGGCAGATTATGTGCCCACATTATCGTGCGTCACTTACCTTAAATAAATTTACAATAGGCACCTACTTTAACTTGTACTTAATGGGTACGATAGAAGCAAAGTACATATTACCCTCCAACCAAAATAATTCGAAAAAAGAGTAGGGTAATGACGAATTTACCCTATGATGACAGAGTAAGTCTTAGCTTATATTTATGTTCTACTGCTGGGCTCAAGCCTCCCCTCCAATCAGAAGGAAATCGACTGTTTAAACCACACTAGTCCATTTTCTACCCTGCACTAAGGAAAAATTTTTCTGTGTGGTGACGGAGTAAGAATACAATTCACCACCCGCTTTCTTGCCCGTGGGTGTCGTAAAAGACGACTAAGGGATTACAATATGCAGTTAACATATGTATATGCAAGATATGAAAAAGTCAATATTACAACCCCACTTACCAGCGTGGTATAGTAGGTCAATTTCCCATCTATTGTGGAGGAGGCTCAAGCCCAGCAGTGGGACATGTATAAGTTGTGATAATAATGAATAATGAGTTACCTACTATTTTTATTGTTAACGACTTAATTTGTTTATTTAATCACATGAACTACATACATATTAGTCAATTCAATTGATATCAGTGGATGTGTATGTTATTCGTCAGTGTTTCCAAATGAACATATGTTGTTGTGAAATAAGTTTTAATTCTAAAAATCTGTAAATTCATACAGCTTTACTCTCGGTCGCTGCGACAGACGACGTAATTTATTTTTTGGCGTCCTCGTGACATTCAAAAGGTTAAATAACCTGTCTATTCCATGGAAGGATATAATATATAAAAGGAAACCCTATGATTTATACGAGTCAACGAATCGGATGTAGTATGGATGGGCAGGACTCTGGCGTCGTGAGCTCAGTCCACGATAACCCAATGGACAATTTAACTCGTGTGACAGGCAATAACAAATAATATGTCGTCATTGTCATCACTGGTACGTCCCACTGTTGCACT
The DNA here is from genome assembly GCA_032191425.1 of Lymantria dispar. Taxonomy (NCBI): domain Eukaryota; kingdom Metazoa; phylum Arthropoda; class Insecta; order Lepidoptera; family Erebidae; genus Lymantria; species Lymantria dispar. The sequence continues at coordinate 18,883,248 of CM063459.1, forward strand.
CGAGCCTCCTCCACAACAGCAGGGACTTTGACGTCCTTGCCAGTAGGGTACCATGCTTGTCAGTAGGGCTTTATTTCTCTTGCATAGATCATCATCATCATCATCGCAGCCCACATACGTCCAACTGTTGGGCTCGGGCCTCCTCCACAATAGGAGAGCAATTGCCCTACTATATTACGCTAGGTTAGACGCTTATAGCGAGAAAGACACGTTCCTTTTTCAAATTTGTATATTATTTCATGATACAGCCTTTTTTCACGATAATTTGTGTAATATTAAAATTATTTATACCTATAATGTATAATTTTTTGTGGTAGGACCACACTATCTACGTGCCGACAGCTGTACGCGGGGGTGATCCGGTCAATGGCCCTGTATGGCGCACCGGTGTGGGAGGGGTCCCTGACCGTCCGTCTTAGGGCCCTCTTATGGCGACCACAGAGGGTCATGGCGATCAGGGCCATACGGGGTTACCGCACGGTGGCGACGGAGGCAGCGTGCCTCCTGGCCGGCAGTCCCCCGTGGGACCTGGAGGCGGAGATGCTCGCCGACATTTATCGACGGGTGTCGAAGACGCGCGCCCGCGGCGGTATGGTTTCCATCAAAGAGATCATCGCCTGGCGGGTCGACGCCCGCCGAGAAGTCATTGCCCGTTGGGCAGTCCGGCTGGAGAGTCCTCGGTACGGTGTCAGGACCGTCGAGGCCCTCCGGCCGGTGCTGATGGAGTGGTTGGAGCGGACGCACGGGGTGCTTTCCTTCCGATTGGTGCAGGTGCTGACGGGGCACGGATGTTTTGGGAAGTACCTGCAAGAGATTGTCAGAAGGGAGAGCACACCGTCCTGCCACCACTGCAGTTGCGACGAGGACACGGCGCAGCACACGCTCGAGGAGTGTGCTGCATGGGAAGGGGAGCGCCGTGAACTCGTCGCGATTATCAGTGCCGACCTGGCGCTGCCGACCATCGCCAGGGAGATGCTCGTCAGCGTCAGGAACTGGGACGCGGTCGGCGTCTTCTGTGAGGCCGTAATCTCACGGAAGGAGGCGGCGGATCGTGTGCTCCTATTCGGCGACACGTTTCGCCGCCGGTGACTCGGACGGCGCAGGCGCGAATATCTGCGCCTAATGCCGCCCTAACCGAGGCCGCGGGTGATCAGACCGGGTCAATTGTCCGTCACTCGCAGAGAGGCTAACCGCGCTACGGCAACCGATGTCCCAGTACGTCGAGAGGTGAGGTTACCCGAAAGGGTATTCCGTCAGGCCGACCACTGACGACAAGTCACATCTGCTCCGGTGGTCGGCCCAACAACGAGGTGACGTGGGTACGGGTGGGTTACGGGCCTTTCATCGCCGCTGACGGACTAGACCGCGCGTGTGCTTACCATAGCCCACCCATTAAAAAAAAGGACCACACTATCGACTGTTTTCTGTCTACAGCCGCGAGACGGTCCGTCTGGGGTAGCACCACACTCAAAATCGACGTCTGAGTAGTAGCAATTTGTTACTGCACTTCGTTCGGTGAGCGACAGACCCGGAAGCCGAACTTTGTGTGTGATGATTTTGGTGATGCCTTTAGTATGACCCAATCTCATTACACGCATTCATAATCCCTTCACTTTCTTCACGGTAGGCAGCTGCCTAGCAAAGATTCATGAGCGGCAGTAACGCTTAGCACTAGGTGTGCTGTTTGCTCATTTATCTCCAAAAGGAATAAATAAAAAATTTAAAATTGTAATGAAACCAAAATTATAAGAATTCGAACCCTGTCAAAACTTAATCCTCCATGAAGTTTTGAAAGAGCGAAGACTGATAATATGTTCCGTGAATAGTATAGATTTGTATTGTATAGTGAGTGTAGAACTTACTGACGGAATATTTGGTGCATTACACCATTGTCTACCCTTATTAAGACTGGCAGGTACATATAAAAAAAATCAATGAACTATAAACATACTACCTAATATTTAACATTACAAACCGTTCAAAATATACATATGTACAAATGTTTACTAAACAATCGGTAGTGACCTTCATACCAGACGGTGACCTTGATCTATATTGATCTCTGCAATATGTCTGTTTAAATCAATAATAAGTAATGTTTTTGTTGTTGTTCTATTTTGTAAAACGTCCTTGAAATATTTTTCATGCAACCATAAAAACATGTTTGTCGCTTGTCCGAGTAAGGTCAAATAAATTACTATTGATACTGATACTTTGTATGAGACATATAAATTCGTTTATTCTTTGATTAGACTACCAAGTGAACACAAACAAGATAACTGCTTAATCATCTATCTGTATATTAGGACTATCCCTAATAAAATTAAGGGTTTTAAATAAATTCATTTTAGCTTCGAAATGCCCAATGGACACAAACTTCTACCGTGACATAGAGACCTACTAGGTGTAGTTAAGAAATCCCTATCTCAACCCAACTGACAAGCGTTGTATCCGTAACGTGCCATATATTTTTAGGTCAAAACAGGACACTTGATCCCATTTTTATTCGGATAATAAAAAAATAACAATTCCTGAAAAGTGTGGCAGGAATAGGCAAAACTGGCAAACAAAAAAATCTAGAAAAAAGCTAAAACATGTCAGTATCACAAATGATCGTTTACACATAAAAACAAATGAATTGTCGCCTATGCTTAGGCGGCAATTTTTCGATTCACGGAACCTGGTCCGGAATATGAAGCTACTCAAATGAGTAGGTCAACCCTGATCTTTTTAAACGGCTCGAAAAAGGTTAGGTTTTCGATTATTCACAGTATTTTTCTAGAACCTATTACCTACTCGAAAACGAGTTTTTGACAACGGCGAAGAATTCTTCGTGAAAGCTCCTATATTTTTTCGGGTGGTTCCATAATAATCAAGTGTTAATTTCATGATGAAATCGAGGCTGTCATTGAATATTATAGTAGTTACTTAAATTTTATAGGAACAACAAAAATGTAATAATAAATAAAAACCAAATTGTAAATAAAACTATTTTACGGATTTTATCGCGTTTGTATTTGATTTGTGATTGCCCGACGTTTTGAACACTTTACGGCGTTCGTAGTCACAAATCCGTAAAATAGTATTAAGTATTCACAATATGTAATACGTCAACATCAGAAATCATTATTAAAATAAAATGTCAACCGACTCATTATAAAAATATAAGAATCATCATCATCTTGCTCTTATCCCAATTACTTGGGGTCGACGCAATATGTCATCTGTTTTGACATATTGCAAAAAGTTTCGGCAATGACTTTTATGACCGGCCGCCTGCCTGACGTCAACCCTCCTTGGGAATGTAATCGTTGACCCAAATGGTACAAGATGGAGTTGGTCCGGGTCAATCTAGGGCTCTTAGTCGTCTTTTACGACACCCACGAGCAAAGCAAGGGTTGGTAGTATTCGAAGCCGCTACCACACAGCATATAAATAATAGTTAAGAATAGCTATTTATATTATTATCCTAAATTCTTTGTATATCTTTGCTTTCATCAGAACCATGCAGGGCTTAGGCAGTAATTATACCAATATAACCATTTTTTTAAATACAATATTTTCACAGGTGATACATATTACCGGTCACGTTCTGAAACCTGATGACAACAATAAAAAAGAATCCGATGATAAAAAAGCAAATGGTGAAGACAAGAAATCACTTAAGGAGGGTTCTCTTGTAGCTGTCGGCAGACTTATTCCACATCCTTCCAATATTGAGATACCGCTAGACAGTAAAACGTTTTTATCAAAACACAGTCTGGATATGAAATTCACATACGTGGACGAAGCGTAAGTCATAAATGTATTTAGTTATGTCCTCAAAACACAAATTTGAGCCAAATGAAAGTATTAGTTTTACCAAAAAGTTTTAAGGAATGCCACTTTCTGTGATAATTAATGTTTTTGTCTACGAAAATTTACTCCATCTGCCGAGATTGAAGACACTATATACAAACTTCTTTTGGATTTCTTATCGATTTATGAAAGTTTAGTTTTTAATATATTCTTTAATACTATTTCACAATTTATTGTAAAATGTTCACCGAAAAATCAAAAGATGGCGTTGTTTTCAAATTATTTCAACCTATTATATGACCAATTCTAATACGTTCGTCTGCTATTGCATTCTAGATTCAACTTAGCACTACTCAATTCTGTCATGTAATATCAACAAAATATCACCTTCAAATGTATTTTGTAGGTTAAACATGATGCGATTTCGCGGTTTTGTACACAGTCCGTGATAAACTTACGTGGAATCCGCTCATTATTTTATGCTTGTGTTTTGTGATGTGTGAGTTTATTTTGTGATGGCTAATAGTGTGTGTGTTTGTATTTAAATATCAAAAAGATATTGTAACCCGCAGGAATGGCGGGATGTTTGAATTGCATCGGTGTAAGTAGTTATTAATCAAATTGCCAGATGTTTAACGCTGTTTACGTTGCGAGCAACATGCCTGAAATGTCCTCCCTCAGTTATTCCATAAGTTTTTTATTTAATTATCATAGGAGTGTTGGTAGGTCATTCAAGGTGAACTATGTAGATGTACCGGTAAACATGAGCTAAGCATGGGAATACGGGTCACATTGGAGGTGACCTTTGAAACATTAAGATTCACTTTTCATGTCCAATCTATGATAATATGAAAAGAGATATAGATAAAGGATAATCATATTTATAAATCTACCGTTTATTGTTGGTTTTCCATTTGCGAATATTGAAAGTTATTTAAATTTAGTATTTTAAACACCACATATTATCAAGATTTGTGCCGTGTAGATCGACCTATCTCATGAATTTTATTAATTATACAGTTTGAGGTTCGCAAAAGCCTATGAAATCTAAAATTTATATCACATCATTTCTTTATTATTTAAAAATTGCAATTAATATGTCATATGATATCAGTATAATTTTCTTCAGGTTGTTGAACACCCTTGGTTTCGAGTCCGAAGAATTGGTCGGCAAGTCGCTTTATGACTATCACCATGCAGCTGATACAGGCTCCTTAGTCCATCAATTTAAATCATGTAAGTAAAATTTATTTCATTTAATAAGTTATTTATTGCTTAGTCTACGTGTGAATTATTGAAATTTAAAAAGTTTTATTGCGCCCTCTGTTGATGCAATATGACAATGAGATTGCGCCATCTGTTGACGAAATTTTATACTATCATTAAAATACTACGTAGTAGTTACAAGTTGCTCACAGAGATGACACCACTTAGCATATTGAAAAGTTTTTATCTATACCAATAAATAAAATTGGAGTGTCTGTTTGTAATGTCAAAATAATAGGCTTTTGTCATGCTCACACGGTTATTTGCACGACACCTATGCCTAAAATAGCAATTAAAAAATTTTTGTCTGCCTGTCTGTTTGTTCCGGGTAATCTTCAAAACGGCTGGACCGATTTCAAAAATTCTTTCACCAATGGAAAACATATCAGGGCGTAAACTAGGCTATATTTTATCCCGGTATTCCCACGGGAACTACGTGGGTAAAACGACTATAACCGAAGCGAAGCGAGGGCGGGTTGCTAGTTAAAAATAAATCTCGAAGTAGTTTGCATTCTTTACGCGCTTATAATTTTTTGAATTATAATAATTTATGTTGTATCTGCGGTCCACACATTGGGGAAATGAGTGTATTTACTATATGTATGTTAGATATATCAATAGGTTTGGTGTTTTTAAAAACAACATTAGTAAATAAATCTTAGAATAATAACGTATAGAAGGTAAGTTCACGCACAAAAAGTGAAGCATTTCAATTGGAGCCTAATGGAGCTTACACCGGAACCGTTCCGTAATGTACAAGGTCACTGTACTGTACGTACGTACGTCACTCTTAAAAAATAAATAAGTAATTATGACGGTTTGTGCATTCAAATGGTGTCATAACACATTTGAAAAACTTAAAAAGGTTTTTCACATTACTTTTAAAAGTATTTCGACGATTTATGTTAATAAAAACAAAATATGATTTCATAATTTGTATAGTGGTGTGCGTGTGTACGTGTGTAATCGTCTGCGCGCATGTAGTATTTTTAGATTCATGTTTCGAACGTTCGAAGTACCGACACTACCCTTCTATACGTTATTATTGTAAGAAATAGTACAATATTTATTTTAAAGAAATGACACCTTATCGAATAAAGCTTTATTTAATAAAGTACAAATAAATGTGTGGATTACATTTTAAATTGAACTCTTTGATCATCGATACAATAATAAACATTCATTTGTTGGACAGCAGACCTGGGCAAATAATTTCTACGCTTCTACTATTCTATAAATGATTTCTTTTAATATCACGGATACGGGTAGCGGTGCCATGCGTTCGGATAAAGCCGGACATAGGTAGGCTTTTTAATTGCGTGTCCTGGCCAAAATAATCGGTGTCCGGCATGTCCGGCTTTTATTAGGCTTTTTACATTTCGCAAAAAGCTTAATTTTATATATGTCACCGTAAAATTGTACGAACCGTTAGTTTATAAACTATCGAGTGAGATTATAAACTATCGATAGATTGTGAACGGACATAAAAATTTACAATCTAACGGTTTTATTTTCGTAAGATTATAAACTGACGGGGACTGCTAATACAACTTGTATTGGTTATGAGTTAAAACGCCTGGCGTGTGAGACAGAAGATAAGTTCATAGAAATATACCGAAAAATGAGTCTGCTCGAGCGCCGCACGGGCGAACCGAACATTACTGAGAGCACTCGACTTTCGACGAAATTTGCTTGGCGGCGGCGACTTAAGTAGATATAGTTTCGATGTATCCTGTGACGCGTTAAATATTGTTTGTTTACATTAAGTATGTAATTGTTTTTTTATTTTGGTCTTAGTTATATTCTATACTTCGTGTACCGTGTATGGATGGTGTGAGTGTAAATGAGCCTAGCATGATAAAACTTTTCAAAATAAAGTTGATATAAAATTGGCCCTCGTTAAATTTAATAAAAGAGTTCAAAAAAATTTTTGATTTGCACTCTTTTATTTATAAATATTTTTTGAATTGTGAAAAACAAATAAAACCACATGTTTCTTCACATGTATACCTACAAAATGTAATGAGTTCGAAAATAATAAAAAATGACATTTTTTTTTATAAATTGTTGTTCCATTGCAATTTCTGACCTTAGTACTTAGTGAACAAGTAAAGTGCACCACCACTTTGTTGACCCACCAGCCGCCACTGGTGCCAAGTATCCATCCGACCTCTCACGCCTATTGTCCCTATCAACTATCTATGTATGATTTAGTTTTGTTTGTGTAAGAACTTTGTGAATAGATATGTTGATACCTATACAAGTTCGGGTACATGAATTCGCCTTTAGTGCCGGATTAAGTCGACCTTAATGTAGACTACTGACATTTTCGAGCGGCCGGTCTACCTCTCTGCACACTTAGACGAATGCCATAGCTGATATTTCATTTTTGATTATGTGCTTTGCTGCATAATTTGACTATTGACTATTATTACCAGATTTGGGTTAATCCTAAGACATATGACATTAATAATTGATTCGTTACGTGCATTACCTTAAATACGTATCACCTACTTTTAGGTGTCGTTGGTGAAAACGAAAATGTGTCTCCGACAAGGCATTCGTCATCATTTCTCATTTCAGCACTTATACGTGCACGGTTGGTCTCGAGCCTCCCCCACAATAGGAGGGCAATTGACCTATTATGACACGCTGGGCAGACGTGTTGGTATAGGTTTTTGTTTCGAGTTTTTCTTTACTTGCATACATGTATGCATATTTAATGCATATGCATTAAATATGTATATAATATCCCTTAGTCGTCTTTTACGACGCCAACGGACAACAGAGGCTGTGGTGAATTTTATTCTCACTTCGTCACCATACGGGGGGACAAGACATTAAATTACTATAACTCCTCAAATTGTGATAGGTATATTTTTCTACACGTGCTGTTCATTAAGTCGTAGAGAAGGAAATTAAACGAGTTTAACTGCTAACAAATGTCGCTCGGTTTATCTTTCTAATTACATTGAACGACATATCATAATTATGTACCTATGAGATATTATATATCTAAGAACATAGATATTATGCTAGACCAATTATTATATTTCATCGATTTATTTTACACTATCGCTAGTACACCTCTATCTAGGTTGTTTATATACACATCCCATTCTGAGTCGCCGCGAGCCGAGTCTCCTCCATATTATGAGGGAATTAATCAAAATTTTATGGCCGCGTTTAAAAAAAATATTTGTGTCCATAGACCGTTTTAAGGACAGGCAAAAATTTGTTTCTTTTTGCTGTGATTTTCTTATGACTACTCAAAAACTGCTGTCTATAAAAATTATTGAAGTTCATATTGAAGAAGTAGACACTTGGAGCTACAATTGTCTCTTTTTTTATTGCTGTACAATCATTTTCCTCCTAGTTATAGCCTATTGAAAATCACCCCAAAATTTGCAATTTATTTTCCTATCCTTTAATTTTTGGCGACTATGTATGTATATAAACAAAATAATAACATTTAAACATTTAAGTAATTAGTCTACGCAAGCGGAGCATCTAACGTAACTAGTGACTATATCTACTTGTGAATAGGAATTTTATATGAATAGAGTTGTTATTTATTGTTAACGTCCATCAATCAGACTCGGTAGTTGTGGCATAATAGGTGTAGATATATTTAAATAGTTTTCATTGACGTCTTGAAGCGAAATGCGCTACAGAAATATGCGCTGAACAGAATAGTCTACCCACGCTTATTATTTTTTAGCGCATGAGGCTATATTTTAACCTAACGTATGTATATTACATCTACTTATTTTATATTACAAAGTAGGATTTTTTGATCGCGTTCAGGGAGTAGAGTACTAGACATAAATATAAAAAATGACAAAATTTAGAAAATCTAAATGGTATCGAATTCGCGTGCAGTAAGTAGGCCCGTGAATTATAAGTTTGTGGAAATTCTACAATACAAGGATTTATTTATTCTGGCGGGATTGGATTTATAAAAAAAAATATATAATACGATTCACCGCAAAACAATAATATATTTTGAAATCCATCCAAATAAATGTATATTTAAGCGATTGACTTTTCGGCGATACAGTTATGTATACGTGCAGAATTGCCACAATCGAAGAAATCTTAAATTTTGCTGGCAGCTCGGAGAGCTTGCAATGCGGGCAACTTTAATTCAACAATTTTTCAATCATCTCGTTAGTTGTTCCGTCATACGATCTATCTAATGGCACATATTAGTTTGTCATTCGTAGTATTGTCTATAGTATTGCAAATGTATATGTATTGGCTAAGGTAAAGATTAATAAAAAATTAATGAATTAAGAAAAGCATAATATGGATAGAAAAGTTGAGAACATAGATATGATATCTGATAAACGTATGCCCAAGACGAGGCAATAGAAATCGCCTTGAATAATTAAGCTAAGAGCAGAAAGATAATGATGCTTTGTTGAAGTTTGACTGCTCTTTAGTCATCACCAATACTATTTTTCAATACTCCGGTATGATACTTTGGTAAAATTCAAAACCAGTCACTATGTTTTACCAGCACCAGTGAAAGTCATCAGCCTGCTCTTACCCTAATTAGTCGGGGTCGATATAATATGTATCTACCTACTCTTTTTTACGGTTTACGGTTACAATTTTAGATATTTATTTCTCTAAAAGAATACAATTCACTTACAAGAGAAATACAAAATAAACTTAATACTATGAAGTGCACGGTGTTAATAACAAATTAAACAATGTACTAAACAAATTTAAAGAGTAAAAATAAGTGGGTACCTACATAATAACATGCGACGAAGAAATCTAATATAAAACTGTTCAAATACCTTATAACATATGGTTTACTATTCTATGCAAGTTGCGTTTGATAGACATTTCAGTCGCTTCATAAAAATTAAAATTGTGAAAAGTCGCTTAAAATATGGTGCCATTTTCATAGTACATATTGCGAAAGTTTTCGCAATAGTTTTATGCTTTAATTTATATACACGTCTAGATGGACTAATGCAGAACAAACTATACACAAAAAGTGTCCTCGGTTTTTCGCTATGTGTGAGTACGCTTTGTGTTCTTACTGTAATTAAACTGTCAATGTGTGCGTGTTTAAGGATATAAGATGGAGGTTAAATAAAATAATGATATAATTAATAGAATAGTGTTTTATTTAAATATTGTAAATACAAAAACAAAGGAAATACCTTAAATTAAAACCCCGTCTCTTTGGATTTGTTTTCGGAATAGTTTCCTCTTAGATTTTATGGCATGGGTTACGTTATCCAATTTACAAATATGGTGATATTTGCAAATATTTTTCTATTAGAAGTTTAAAATGCTCGTTTCGTGGTGTTGACTACAATAACCAATGTTTTTAAAATATTTATCACCGATAAATTGACAAATTATTTTATGACATATCTTTTTATAATCACAAGACAGTGTCACTATATGTCCCTGTTTTATAAAATCCCTAATTACATAGTCTACAATTAATAACAATCTTATGTTTATGTTTCTGTACGTAATGTACGTTTTTTTTTGTTGTGTGTTGTTCAATGGCATTAATTTACAAATATCGAAATAAAAAATCATGATATCTTGAAAAAATGTATTTAAATAACAAAACTTACCGATGAAAAGTGATTTTGATATTGTTATAAGGGTTTCCCACATAATTGCGACACAGTTTGACAGCGCACACTGGCATATTATTACTTTTTTCGCGAGCACGTTACCGCGTTGTAGTTCTAATGACACTGATGTAAGGACCTTTTTTTTTTGTGTGTGTATAGCTGTTGGTCACAGATGACCTTGACAGCTTAACGCGGGCTATGGGTGAGCGCTGATGGCTTTCAACCCGGTGATGTAAGGAACAAGCGAGTCTACTAAATATAGTAGACTTTATTTGGGTTGTTTTGTACGGCAAATGAGCCATCTAGACGTGTTTATAATCAAAGGTTTTATGATAAGTCGCCTGCCTTACCTTACGTCAGCTCTCCTTGGAAAGGTAACTGATGAACAGATAGCATCAGATAGAGTTAGTCTAGGTCGATGTAGAACTCTTAGTCGTCTTTTACGACACCCACGAGCTACATATACACTACTTCTTACTTATTTTCCTTAAAATTGGTAACTCTCGTACCTAAGAACAATAGGTACTTCATACTTTTGTATGTATTCTTAAGAAAGGGTATGTAAATGTAAATTAACACAAAAAAATAAGTGTATACTTGTTTTTTTTTTATTTGTAAACCTGTGTTAAAAGAAAGAAAACTCGAAATGAAACCTCTATACCAATCCATCTGACCAACGCAGTATACATATAGTAGGTCAATTGCTCTCCTATTTTGGAGGAAGCTCAAACCCAGCCCTGGGACATATATGAGCCGAGTTGAATACATTGTTATTATAAAACATGCCCACGAGAATTTTTCACGATGTTGTTTTTATCATTTTATATTTTATTACTTACTTAACTTTAAATATTTTTATCTACAAGTGAACGTTGGGAATGGGGTCATAATAAACACGTGACTGATAGATCTGCCCGCAGTAGGTACGAAGTTAACGATTTTTACTAAGAATACCTACCTGCTCGTTAATAGCCACGAAAACATCACTTGAAGTCGTCTGCGCCCTTGAGAATTTATTACCTTAAATAAGACATTGTATTTCATTGCGTTCAACATTTGATGGCTTAATATCTTTAAGTATCAAACGTTTCCAAAAACTGGTAATAAATTAGATCAGCTGGAAATACTTTGATTCTGGCTGAATTCAAGATTGACACCAAAATTTATTTTATCACCTTTGTCAGTAAATAATTTTCGGTCGGTATTAGTAAGCAGTATTACTTTTCCTTACAAATAGCAAAGCAATAACAACCAAGAGTTTTGTCTGGGCCTCTTCCTTCTTGAAAGGAAAGCTGCTTTCGGAAAAGCTAATAGCTGTCTAAAGCTCGTAATTACCTGAACAGTGACTTTCATTGCCAAGTCTTAGATTTCCGTACGCAAGGAGAACAATTCTTTAGAACGGGGACTTAGTGAAAAAATCCAAGGTGTCTTTGGGAGACTCAAGAATAGCGGCCGGACTGACAATATTTGAGACTACCTAATTAATGTACTTAGATAAAAACTACTTAAATAACTTAAACTTATAAGTTTTTCTAAGTGTTTATCCTAGGTATCTAAAAGATTTACGTGGTCTCTATGTGTAGGCCTCAAAACCAAGCTCGAAAGTCGCTCAGCGTACTAAGGAGCGGGTTATGCTCGGCATTTCTCTGCGAGATAGAATTCGAAAAACGGAAATCTGCCGAAGAGCGGATGTAACCGACATAGCACGAAGAATTAGCACGCTTTCTTTTTGTGGGTGGGTAGCGCACGGCGCGCTCCTCGCACCACTCCGTCTGGAGCGACAGAGGGGCGTAAGCACACACACCCACAACCCACCCACGATGCACGTCGCCTTCGTCGTTGGGCCGACCACTGGAGCAGGGTTACTTGTCATCAGTGGTCGGCCCGACGGAATACCCCCTATTTGAGGTACCCTCCCATCGACCGACGTCCCCCCCTCGGGGAGGACGTCGGTCTTTCCTCAAGCGGTCGGCCTCGGCGGGTGACGAACTAATCCCCGGTCACGTCACCTGCGGCCTCGGCTAGGGCGGCATGAGGCGCAGAATTAGCACGCTGAAGTGACAATGGGCAGGTCACATCGCTCAACGAACCGACAACCGCTGGGAAATAAAGGCTCTCGAGTGGCCACCACGTGTCAGACGACGCGGTGTAGAACGATCTAGGTGGACCAACGACTTGGTGAAAGTTGCTGGGCGGCGTTGGAGGCAAGCGGCACAGGACCGCCCTCTTGATTTTTTCAATTTGGTGTTTTTTTGAAGACACGATAGCTACTTCATAATCATAAACAATCGATGAATGAGATTTGTATAAATACTGTAATTATTGAGTATACATTAACTTAATAAGGGCTCTGAAACTAGGTTAATAGGATACTTTGGAACTGATTCAATGATTAAAACAATAAAATCGAATGAAATATTGGATGAAAGAACTAACTATTGGTAGGCAGTTCAAAAATATTGTTTTTTTTTTGTGTGTGACTTAGTTGTTAGCCTCGGAAGGCTCTGACAACTTTACCCGTACTGTTGGGTGAGCGCTGAGGGCTCTCAACCCGTAAATTGTTTTTATAATAAAAACCGACAAAAGTGTGTCGTAAATATATACAATAGAAGTGAATTTTCGTAGTACAGAAAAACATTTAATTTATTCATAAAATACAATTTTATTCAAAATATCGTTGAAATGGGTTCATGGTGATTGAATAATTATGTAATTAATGCCTCTAATATACTTTTTACTTTAGTCTACTTAACATCAATCACAAAACAGTATTGTAGCTAATATCTATGAAAACTAATCTTTCAAAGAAAATTTTTATACAATAACTTCGGGTCTTACTTTAAAAAGTGCCTTGATTTAATAAACCCAGTTATTGATGTTTCAGCAAAGATAGTATTCTAAAAATGAGTCATTTCAGACCTTATCACCAAGCTATCTATTTTCAACGTATAATTCTAATTTGCATTGTTTAGCACGGATAATCGTGATGTTAGGTATAGTAAATATTCTTGTTTAAATACATCGCACTATCTGCAACCTTATGACTATTGAATGAATAATATAATAGACGGTAAAATGTAATATCTCGCGGCAACATGTGAAGTCTATTCATTAGGTGTGGGCACGGAAATTGTATCATAACCTCTTTATTTTTTGCGAGTGTCACACAAAACAAATGAAGGACATAACTAGATAACTTAGGTTATTGATAGGTGTCCGCGCGTTCCGATCGCGGAAAGCTATCAATAATCTGAGCTAGATAATATCCCTAATAGAAAACAACATTGTAGACTCTACTGGCCCACGAATAGTAGGCCAATTTTCCTTCCCTTGTAGAGGTTAGTACCCATTAGCAGTGGCGGCTGTACCTTTAGAGGGTTATCGGTAAACGCGTTTCGCGCATTTTAGGTATTTTGCTACGTTCCGATATCGACGCACATTAATACACTACACACACGCGTAGAGTTCATAGAATGACCAGTCTTGAGTCATGGCGCTTATAATCAATCTCTAGTATATTCTTCGGCGAAGTAGGAGCTTTTCAAAAATCAACATAATGTAAATTTTAAAATTTTTAATTAAAAACCAAATATCATAACAGTAAAACGGTTAGAATTGTATTATTAATATGCAAAGTATAGAAAATAGTTAAGTATAGGCACAGGGTATAACTTACAAGGAGACCCTCAGACGTGTAAGTCGGGGATTTTCATGATTATTGGTGCGGTGGTAGAGGGGCCCGAGGGTATCACAACTACCAGATATTAGGGTCAAACTGGGCCCTCGTTAAAAATATTTAAGGGTCAAAGTTGGATGGGTATTTTTCTCGTATGTACTAGAGAAATTCGCACCCTAATCGCCAGCTAACGGTAGCCTCGTGGTTACGTTCTCGCCTGTGTAATCTATGGTCTCGGGTTCGAGACCCAACAACTTGCTTTTTTTTTAAATTATCATAATATTTTAGTATGGCCCTAGTCGCCATGTATGTCTAACAAGTCAAATTAGAGATTTAAATCTACCCGCTACAGAAATTAGTTATTAAACTTTGACCCACATTTTACTACATATTTATTTCTAGTATAAGAAGAAAATGATTCTCTATGAAAAAATTATATTGTTTATGGTTAGTAATTATTAAACATTAAATTTGGGTTAGCTGATAATCTTCAGAAGATGAGGCTGCATAAATATTCCGTTTGGATTTTTGATGTGAAACATCTATAGGCGAGGGTGAACCTGATCGTCGCGTGGCATTAAAAGCTCGTGGCGTTAACACCAGGCTTTGCGGTAACGTCTTAACGTTATCTATTCTTTTGTTGCGTACAGCTGATAGGCGCAGATGGCTTTTACAGTTTGACGGGGACTATGGGTGAGCGCTGAGGACTCTCAACCCGGTGAAAGTATACAAAGCGACATCGCCCAAGGGCTCCCCATGTAGGATCGAACCTCGGCTCGGGGCGTCACTGGAGGCAAAGTGGGTTGGTGTTAGTGAATTAGTTAATATTGTTGTGTAATAATATTTCAAATAATAATATAAATCGTGATATTTTATTAATAATTTATACCGTATTAGTTCCTGTCGTAATATATTCTTTAATGCATATATACTTATACAAAATTATTTCGATGTTTCACATCTGCCAGGCGTCTTGAGTGACGGCTCACTTTTCTTTTCGTTTACTCTTTTGAAACTTTAAGTACCTTACAGTTTTGCCGTGTGTTCTCTTTTTCCTTGCCTTGTAACCGATTTTGTCTGCAACATACAATCTGCTTTTTCGACCCAACACCTAAACGTAAAAAGATTCTATATTATTCTTAATAGAGATCGCATGAAAGTAATTCACATAATTAGGTAGTAATAAATACTTACGAATCAAAACTGATCAGTCGCAGTATACGCTCAAGTTCGTATTGTCGTCTTTTGCACTGGCCGGTGAGAGCCAGAGCGACATGACCCTGCTCCGTTGAGCGCCAACGCGCGACTGGCTTATGAACTTTTTTTTTTTGTGTGTGTACAGCTGTTGGCCGCAGATGGCCTTGACAGCTTGACGCGGACTATGGGTGAGCGCTGAGGGCTCTCAACCCGGAGAAAGATATGCTAAGCGACTTCGCCCAAGGGCTCCCCCCTGTGGGGAACGGATCTCGGCTTGGGGCGTCGCTGGAGGGCGTGCCCACGTTTTGTTTAATGCTCTTTGCGCGGCGCAGTACCGCACCTCGACGGCGAGGGCGGAACCGCGGATATTTATTTGTTAAGGCCTTGCGGGCCGTGTAGGCTCTATGTTGAGCGAGTGCGATATTGTCGTCCTCTTCGTCGAGGACTTGACGTCGGATGCATGGCTTATGAACAATTATGCCGTTCAATTTATAGTAATATTTAAAATTTAATTACGAGGGTGACTATTCGTATTTCAATTTGGTTTTTTTTTACTGCTTCTACAATAGTCGAACAAATATTGTATATTTTTTTAAACGTTCCAAGGTTAGTATTATTCACAAAATTAAATGTTTTACAGGAGCCATTTTCGTCAAATTAATCTTAAGGAAATATTTTTTTTTTTAGTTTTAAATGGAAGAAATTTTGAATTTCATTTTATACAATAACAAGAATAGTAATTTTCCTAAGATCTACAATTTTTTCTGAGCTGCCACAACTTATGATTTATTCGTACCCGAACTTCAAAACTCAGCGTTTTCATAAAATCTCATGAACTTTAGTTCAAAATACCCTTGCTTTTTAATAAAATAGTTACAATATTGAGTTATAATTCTATACAAATACAATATAAAGATGTATTTAATGTAGTGATTATATTAATTTTTAGTAAACTATTATCATGAACGAGTAACCAGTCCTCAAAAAAAAAACTCATTTTTGGGTTTACGGCCGCTTATTACCGATAACGCTCTTAAGTGCGCCCGTGCACTAAACCACCAAATTAAAATATTTAAAATTACAAAATGTTATCTTTATTTTTAAATTACTAGCTGTATTAATACCTATTCTTTGAACATACAAATACATATAACAAATAAAATTTCAAATTATGACGAAACAATTTAAGCCCTTTACCAAACTATTAAAACTTATTTTCTCTGTAAAAAACATCTCGTGCGCTTAGGCGAGCGCACGGAGACTGCTCATACAACTTGTATTAGATATGAGTATGGAGGGTAGAGGTAAGGAAAACCGTCTCATATGGGAGGAAGCTTGAAAAAGTGTCCCAATTTCAGCACTAAATAACAGTTCAAAAATCCTCCTGAATGGCGCTAGCATAGGCACAGGGTATGATATGAATTGAGCAGTAGTTAACTGATTGAAGTATCCGGAGTTAAGTTAGTGACAGTTGTGACAGTGTCAATATCAATTCTTTATATATTCTTCATTAATTATTAACATGAATTTTTACATCTATTTTAAAACTGGCATTTATGAAATTTACTTTTATTATTTTGCTTTTTAAGAACTTTTGTTTTCTACTTTTTCAAGGAGACGGAAGTTCTTTCGTCCTTTTTTATCTCTCTATCTTATTCTAATAACTTTCAGCGCCTTTTTTAAAATTTACTCTGTCGCTACTATAGCGCCACCCTTATTTAGCAGATTTTAACGGACACTTTTTCACACAGAAACGGTTCTCCTTACCACTCCATAGATATTAGTTAAAACGCCTGGCGCGTGAGACAGAAGATAGTTCAAAGAAATATACTGAAAAATGTGTCTGTGCACGTACGCCGCACGGGCGAACCGAACATTGCCGAGGGAACTCGACTTACAACGAAATTCGCCGATGACGTCCGTTTAGTACGGTAAGTAGGTATAATTTCGATGTACATATCTTTGATGCGTTAAATATGGTTTGTTTACATTAAGTAATAGTTTTTTATATTTTGGTCTTAGTCTATTTATACTGCGTATGTGTGGTGTGAGTGAAAATGAGCATAAATATAGACTATATTCAAGACGATAACAAAACTTTCAAAATAAAATTGATATAAATTGGCAGGACCGCCGAGGCCCTCCTTTATAAATATTTTTGAAGCGTAAAAAAAAATATTTTTCTTCGAAGTACACTTTCAAAATGTAATGCGTTCAAAAAAAATAAAAAAATTAAATTTTTTACATAATTTGTTGTTCCTTTGCAATTTCTGATCTTAATGCTTAGTGAGCAATTAAAGTGCACCACCACTTTGATGACCCACCAGCTGCCACTGCTCATTAATTGAATATATATATATAAACACTTCCATTCTGTAAAAAATGAAGTTCAACGACGTGATAGTGATGGATTCACAGAAAATATCTTCATCGATTGCGAAAAAAGATATATTTGCATCCAGTAAATAAGTTCGATTGATATAAATGTTTAGTTAGACCATGTTATGACTACGTTTAAGCGGTATTCAGAGTTATTCGTCACGAAATACGTGCGAACAAGGGCTTATATTGGGGATTACGGATGCCTAAACTTTTGTTAACATTATAGCCTCGTTTTTATACGATTTGCACAAAGAATTTAGCCAAAGGCTATTGCAGTGTATCATATACAGCTTCAAATAGAACAGATACAATCAGGTAGATTGTTTTGAAGGGAGTTTATTTATATAGGTCTTACCTCGCAGTTGGTGTTTTAAGGAGAGTGTTGTTTCCACTTCCCTGATGATCATCAGAGTCGTAAAAACCAGTTATACGATCGTATAACTGGTTTTTACGACTCTCAAGAGTAAGTTCATATTTTCATAATCTGACATCACACGGGATAATTTTCATCTCAAATGAAGCATCTATTTAATAAAAGCTTAACGTTATTCATCTTTTTAAAGACAATAGACCTATTATACGAATTTATTGGCTTCGCCGGTATATAGGGGAATCTTTGATTTAGTGAGCATTTCATACCGTCTAGTTAATTTGACATTTTACACACTTATTAAGGACCAATTTTTTTTTTGGGGTGGGTTGCGGTCGGCGCCCTCCTCCGTCCGGGGCGACAGAGGGGCGTAAGCACGCAACTCCCGCAACCCACCCACCTGCACGTCGCCTTCGTCGTTGGGCCGACTACCGGAGCAGGGTTACTTGACATCAGTGGTCGGCCCGACGGAATACCATAACTTGGGGGTACCCTTCCATTGACCGACGTCCCACCCTCGGGGAGGACGTCTGTACTTATTAAGTACCAAGGACAATAAAAAGTTCGTCTCATTTTCTTTACCAGGAACTTGAGAATTAACGATTTTTGAGAATGATTAAAATGGCCTAACATCGGTCTATTTTTTGCCAATAATATGAATTATGGTTATCTGTCTGGTGAAAGAGTAAGAATACAATTCACCACCCTCTGTCTTGCGCGTGGGTGTCGTAAAAAGACGACTAATTGATATGAAAAGCAGATAGTATTTAGGCAAGAGAAGAAAATCACGAATGATTTAAAACCCAACTATACTCTCTACTCTATACGTTGGTACACGTTTCGCCTGGTGTAGTAGGTCAATTTATCTCCCACAGAGGAGAAGGCAAGAACTCAATAGTGGGACGTATATGGGTTGCGATGATGATAAATTTTACTTAAAACTAAATCTAAAAGTCGCTTAACCATAATTCGTACGAAACGATAAAAAAATATAAGTTTAAAAACAATACACGTTGGGTCGTCTTAAGAGAGTTTTTTTTTTTTTAGGTTTTTAATCTATTCTAGTTTCGTGCCTAAAGGCAGTGGAATTTATTATCATCTTACGCTGTCAAGGGTGGCTAGGTTATCTGCAAAGGTCAGGCTTTTATACTTGTAAGGCTAGTTATATTAATTAAGTGTAAAAAGATAGATTTGTACTTGAAATTAAGTTGGTTATTTTAAGAATTGATCTCTGGGTATTTATTATCTTGTGACGAAAATATTGCTAAACGGTTAATGATAAAATTTTGATTGCATTTACGGTACTTTGAAAGTTGCTACTACTTTTGCTTGTTTTGCATTGCTATTGTTAATGGTACTTAATGATTTGTAGGAAATAGTCATATCACATTTATTCACTTGGGCTCGGGCCTCCTGCCCTATGTCATGTCCTTCTTTAAACAAGGTTGTCTTCAAGTTAGGTTTAGTTATGTTGTCCTGGTAATGGTAAAGGTCCATGTGCGGCAATATCACTTACCATCAGGTGTGCCGCTTGTTCGTTTGCCACCATCGGCAATAAAAATATCGATATCATCTGTATACCATATCTCTTAGTTGTCTTTTACAACATCCACGGACAAGAAAAAGGGTGGTGAATTATATTCTTACTCCGTCATCACACGGAAAATAATAGTAATAAGCGTCGCTTAATCTCTCTCAAATCACAAATGAGCTCGGATGAAAAAGATAAAAATAGTAGTTTTTAGTAAATGCCGTTAGGCTTCTGTAATGATACATTGTATTGAAACTTTATCTCGTTCGTGCTATGAATATTTATGACCAGCATCGTCTGAAACATATAACAATGTAATAGATTTTTTATGGTACAATATGAATAGAGATTAATGTATTGATAATTATCAAATGACCCTCATAATCAGTTCCACTTAATTATATTTTAGGTGATGAGAGTAAATATTGGTCTCAAAGGCCGGTATTCGGTGATGAACTGAGCAATTTTTCTGTTCGCAAAAGTTAATACAATCTATTTGAGGACTCACGTCAAGCTATAGTACTAAATCTATTAGAAAACCAAACGTCTTTAGTATTATGCTTATTTGAATCTTAGTAGTTGAACCAATTCTGGTGTTCAATTTAAAAAATGAGTTCCTTAAAATCATTAACAGCGCTACCGAGTCCTAACCCTGACGCTTATTTTAGTGATATACAACCATATTAGCATTATCGGCTTTTTTATTGCTGATGGTGGTAAAAGAGCAAGCAGCATGCCTGATGGTAAGTGACACTGTCGCACATGGATCTTTGCAATACCAGAGGCACAGCTAGGCCGTTGCCTACCGTGAAGAAAATGCTCTTCTTAGTCCTCGTTTAAAGAAGGACATGTCATAGCGTTCGGGATTTCTAATGATACCAATTTAGGGCACATTGGTTAAATAGTTTCAAGTTTATAACAGACATAATTGGAAATAATAATTTATTTTATCATCCGGAACTAACATCCGGACTAAGAATACAATTCGCCACTTCTTATCTTGCTCGTGAATTTCGTAAAAGACTATGAAAGAGAAGGAAAACTCAAAATACAATACCAACCTGCATGATCAGTAGGGTATAATAGGTAAGGTCAATTACCCTCCTAATTTGGAGGAGGCTTGAGCCCAACAGTGGGCTGTGATAATGATGATTTTATTTTATAGATAAAGAGTTATGCTCATGGCTTTACTCGCGTTAATGTAGATTGTTTCATTAGACTTATCAAACCATATTCATTTGCGGAATAAAATGTAACTATTCCATACTATGATGTGTAACTCTGCCAAATTTCATCCAAATACATTCTGCCATGTCTGCTGTCATGACTACTCGGGCCGCCGCCGCAATAAGAGGCAAATTGACCTGCGAGACGAACCTACTTACGTACTAGTCAGAGGTGTTGACATGGGGTTTTATATCGAGTTTTCCCTTCTCTTGCATAGATTTAATCTACATATCATATCTGAATGTATGGTGAATTGTATGTTTACTCCGTTATCACACGTATGATTTATAATAAGAATTGTTTAGACAAACTGTCTAATGGGAATTTAGAACCGGACATATCCAGAACAGTTGCGTAATACATAAACGTAACCATAAGTTCCGTATTTAACGGGACAGTCCCGTTTTAAGTTTTTCTGTCTCGTGCACAACTATTACAAAAATGTCCGTGTCTATATTTAAGTGAAAACTTCTTGCAGATTTGGTGGGGAGTAAATTCACGTAAGTCTTCATGGACAAGGTCACATGACATGTTAGGTCTAGCACTGTATCTGTGCTGATAGATGTCAAAATCAGATAAATGTAAAAGGTTTTAAAATCAAATAATTAATGTGAATATACAAAAATAGCAACTGCTCGATCATAGTTGTAAATTTTATTTCTGTCGACAGCTTTCGCGGCTATTTTTTTTAGCTTTTAAGTTCATATTTTACCTATTTTTATAAATGCCCATTCTGATACAAACAACGTTCTTGTTATAAAAGCGTCTTGACGCAAAAATATGATCACATTAGTAATACATATTTACCTATATATACAGTTATGGAACATCAATGTTTAAGATGTGTCGTAATTCATAAACCTTTGAGCGGCTTAAATTACTTCGAAACCAATTTGACAACTGACAACGCATATTACATATATTATATCATATTACAAATGTTTAATAGTTGTATGATTGAAATGTAACATGTAATAGTACACTGTTGGAGCCCTATTACCTATTTAATAACTAAATGAGCAACTTGTAGCAAATTTATTTTTTTTATCTCATGAATGGCTCCAACGATTTGGTTTAATTGCTATATTTATAAATAAATGCTTTTAATTATACCCAATTGATACGTCTTTCTTTTAAAAATTAATAATAATAACCACCTCGTAAATTCTGAAGGTACTATTGTGGCTATTGGTTGAAATACAATGATTTCCATATAGGTATATAAAAAATCAATGATGTTACCTTACGTAAGTACTCGCAAATGGTTAGACCGATTTTGATAATATTCTCAGAAAATCTTCAGATTAGATAGTAACATTCTGTGAAGTTTCCTAGCGATGGGTTCAATAGATTTGTTTGTAGAGAGTGTTGGATGCCTTCAATAGACCTTACTAAATTTAATTAAATAGGTAATATTTTTTAAATTAACCTCTACCGTAATGTAGATTTTTTTATTTTATTTTAAATAATCTAGGAGAGATTTAAAAGATCTTCAGTAATCGTTACAAAATTCAGTTCGATAGATGTTCGATAATGAATATGGTTAAATAATTTTCGTCTTTCTACATACGAACAACATAATATTTATACTTTATGCCATGCAAGACGGGCAGTGACAAAGCTAGCAAAAAATAATTAACGCAAAAATATTATAAAAACAAGTCTGAGAAGGACATAAATGATTAGCGGTTTTGCCCACCTCCATTATTTTGTTAATTAAATTATTAAAAAACTATATTGTATAAATATTTGTCTGGTCTAAAACGCGAACGTAAATTACGTACACGAATACCATCCATACAAAATATCGACAAATATCATGATACCTACATTTACATGTGTAATCTATATTTACTATTACATGCTTGTTTGTTTATTTAAACGTTCTAATCTTATCTAACAGTCGAATTTCAAAATATTATTCCCTTATCCTGTTTATCGTGAAAGGTTATAAGGTTATAAAATTAATGCCTTTGGTCAACGCTGTCGTGAACAGAAATGTCAATAAACTCGAATAATTAGAAACTTATATGAATTCAGATCAAATTCGAAAGCTCTTTGTTGTTGGAATATCATTTATATTCGAATGATTGTATTGGGCTCTAGAAATGGTTGCGACGGAACTTGTTAACACGGCATATAACGTTGGTACTAGCGGCAGCGTCAATACTCGGCCTGGGATGTGGAAAAATAGTCGATTTTTATAACAATCGATTATTATTATTTTTTTTTTGTGTAATAATCGATTATCAAAATAATAAAAAAGCGATTTTTTTTATATTTAAACTAATCGATTATTTTAGTCTGCTTTTTTGTCTATACCAATAAATAAAATTGGAGTGTCTGTTTGTAATGTCCAAATTATAGGCTTTTTTTTTTTCATGCTCACACGGTTATTTGCACTATACACATGCCTAAAAATCACTTTATATTTTTTTTTGTCTGTCTGTCTGTTTGTTCTGGGTAATCTTCAAAACGGCTAGACCGATTTCAAAAATTCTTTCGCCAATGGATAGCTATAATATCAGGGCGTAAACTAGGCTATATTTTATCCCTCGTTAAGGGAGCTCACCGCCTGGCGCGTCGACGCCCGCCGAGACGTCATTGCCCGTTGGGCAGTCCGGCTGGAGAGGCCTCGGTTCGGGGTGCGAACCGTGGAGGCCTTCCGGCCGGTGCTGATGCAGTGGTTGGAAAGGCGGCACGGGGTGCTCTCCTTCCGACTAGTACAGGTGTTGACGGGGCACGGGAGCTTCGCCAAATACCTGCACAGGGTCGTAAGGAGGGAGAGTACACCGTCCTGCCACCACTGCGATTGCGACGAGGACACGGCGCGCCACACGCTCGAGGCCTGCGCGGCTTGGGCAGTGCAGCGCCGTGAACTCGTCGCAATCATCGGTGCCGACCTGACGCTGCCGGCCATCGCTAGGGCGATGGTCGACAGCGTCGGGAATTGGGACGCGGTCGCAGCCTTCTGCGAGACAGTGATCTCGCAGAAGGAGGCGGCGGATCGTCTGCGCGTGGAGCGCAGCCTCGATGAGGAGATCCGCCACCGGCGACTGGGGCGGCGCAGGCGCAACTATCTGCGTGCAATACCGCCCTAGCCGAGGCCGCGGGTGACGTGACCGGGGATTAGTCCGTCACCCGCCGAGAGGCCGACCGCGTGAGGAAAGACCGACGTCCTCCCCGAGGGGGGGACGTCGGTCGATGGGAGGGTACCCCGCGTAGGGGGTATTCCGTCGGGCCGACCACTGACGACAAGTAAATCTGCTCCGGTGGTCCGCCCAATGACGAAGGCGAGGTGGTTTTCGGGTGGGTTGCGGGAGTTGCGTGCTTAAGCCCCTCTGTCGCCCCGGACGGAGTGGTGCAGAGGCGTGCCGACCGCAGCCCACCCACAAAAAAAAAAAAAGGCTATATTTTATCCTGGTATTCCCACGGGAACGGGAACTACGCGGGTAAAACGACTAAAACCGAAGCGAAGCGAGGGCGGGTTGCTAGTTTAAGATAAAATCACTGCCAGATTTGCTAAAAAAAGGTCATCACGATACTGCGTGCGGTGTTTCATACTGTAATAGAAAATAAAGCTCACACTTCCTAAAAAAAGGTCATCATAAGGTCCTGTTGGGAAAAATCGATTATTTATTTTTAATTAATCGATTTATTTTAAAAAACCAAAAAAATCTACGAGGGGTGATCCAAAAGTAATGATAATCAGTTATTTCTAGTGCACACAAAAATACAAAAAAATTTCAGTCACTTGCTCAGTTACCCACTAGTTCAGGAAAAAAAAATCATATAAATAGGCCACAATTCCCGGGAGCTACATTCATTTGAATACGGACTGTCAAGGAGTGAACATCAAAATGGAAAAACACGAAATCAGAGCTGTCATTAAATACCTCTGCTTGAAAAAAATGTCTACCAAAGACATACACAGCGACTTGGTGGAAACATTAGGGGACTCTTCTCCTCCATATTCCACAGTTGCACGCTGGGCTAAGGAGTTTAAGCTGGGAAGAACATCGACGGAAGACGAACACCGCGAAGGACGCCCATCGACGTCCCTCACTGAAGAAAATGTGAAAAAAGTTGAAGAAGTTGTATTGGAAGATCGAAGAGTGACTATCAGGCATGTAGCTGAGGTCACAGGGATCTCATATGGCAGCATTCAAAGAATCCTTGCGAACGAATTGCATATGAGAAAGGTCTCCGCGCGTTGGGTACCGAAAATGTTAAACGACGAGCAAAAGAAGAAACGAGTCGACATGTCAAGAGCAAATCTCGAAAAGTTCCAGGCAGACAAGGACAATTTTTTGTCACGTTTTGTGACCATGGACGAGACCTGGATCCACCATTTTGATCCTGAAACAAAACAACAATCGATGACATGGAAACGATCCGATGAACCGACGCCGAAGAAATTCAAAGTGTCAAGCTCAGCAGGGAAGGTTATGGCGTCTGTTTTTTGGGACGCTGAAGGAATAATCATGGTGGACTACTTGGAAAAGGGGGCCACTATTACAGGCTCCTACTATGCAGAACAAATAAGAAGATTGCGGGAGGCTATTAAGGAGAAAAGGCGAGGCAAACTGCGGGCTGGAGTGTTGTTCCATCAAGACAACGCACCTGTTCACAAAGCTGCAATTGCCATGGCTGGCATTCAGGAAGCGGGCTTTGAGTTGGTGGAACACCCCCCCTATTCACCAGATCTAGCCCCCAGTGACTTCTATCTCTTTCCACGACTCAAGGAACACCTCCGAGGCAAGAAATTTGATGATGATAGCGACGTGATGGCCGCGGTTGAGGACTTTTTTGAGAGTCAAGATAAAGATTTTTTTTGTAAGGGAATTTTAGGTTTAGAAAAGAGATGGACTAAATGTATAGACTTGCTAGGAGACTATGTTGAGAAATAAATATATTTTTTTATTTTATTCATTGTGTTTATTATTGATTATCATTACTTTTGGATCACCCCTCGTATTATTTAATTAATCGATTATTTTCCCTCCAAGTCACATCGGCCCTAATTCTAAACGCTGGCGCACCGCTGCGCGCAATCGGTTACACAATTCATTGATTGTAAGTCATTTACTTCGCTCGCGTGGTGCCGGGCTACTACAATGTGTCAATGCTCTTTGCTTACCATAGGAGTAATTTAACCGGTATTAAGAACTGTACCGGGGAATTTATAATACCAATTGTGATCGCCAAACCGGTTGCAAAGCATTGTGGTTATGTAACTATCAGCGCCAGGACCGGGCATATGCTGAAATGTACTCTTGATTGATATATTTTAAACAAACCTTGCATGTTATTTTATTATATTTTGCATAATTATATATTTAACGGAATGTGTCAATAAATTATTCTTTCTTTCTATCTTCCCTTGTCAATGTAGAACAGTAGATTTTGATAGGGTGCGATGGCTATTATTTCATATACTTTACAACTTCCACGGCCATGGGACGCGAAGGCATTTGATTTCTATCTATAAGATTTCATCAAATGCTATCAAAACTGAATTAATTTTATTTAAAATGTCTAAGATATATCAGAAATCATTTAAAAATAATTGAATAGAAATAAAACATGTGTTATAGGTATTTAATTTAATCAAATCTGTCTGTACGATGTATGTTGATGACAGGATTCAATTTTATGGAAATCTTCATATTGGCACGTGTCGGTATTTTCCTTAAAAAACAAAAATGTCTTCTATTTAGGCCGTTCTTTCATCGGCTGTCATTGTGAAGGCCAAGTCCTCTACCCGAGAGCACTTCTGAATAATGACATTATGTAAATTGTAAAATCTATTACTGGCACTTTACATAACCTGTTTTCGTAGCCGATATGCGGACCATTTTTTTCTCCGTGACATTTTGAACATGAGAATAGATTTACTTTTTTATTGCGAGCATTTTATGACAAGCAGATTGTAGTAAGACTTTTTGATAGTAAAGTTGGATAAGCTAAGTCGTAAAAATATGTCTGTATTACTTAGATTTAAGTACAAAAATAATGAAAGTTTTATTTTCATTCAATTCAAACGGTTTACAGACCATATTTCATCGTATTAGTTTTAAACGCATAGAATATTTTAGACAAAATATTGCGTTAGCAATAACGCACAAACTTTCTCGGGTTTAATTCTCTGCTCGAACAACGTGTAATTGACTCTTTCCAGCACACAATTTGAAACTGCCTCGTTCATATTTCGCTAGGTCCCTGTTATCCAACGTGTCTAACAACTTACATATAGATAATAATAAAAAAATACAGTTTATTGTGACTTATATTGTATGTTATGTAATCCTAATATGTAGAAAATTCACATCATGCAGAGCTATGGAGAGAAATAAGTAATTTAAATTTTGATATGAAATGTTAGAAGTTGTAATAAGGCGAGAACACAACCGCTATATAAGCGACACAATCTTTTTTTTTTGGGGAGACAGGCTATGATATGGTCACACTCTATCTGACCGGGCCGACGAAAGTGACGACGTGCGATGCCGTAAACTGCTGGAATAACCAATACCCTAGGTTCAATAATGCCTTGATAACATGCAGCACTAGAGTATTGAAAATAATATTCTTTTTCTCAGACATCAATGCCTAGTAGTGATCTAGAAGAAGTAATGACTAAACTTTATCGCATCGCAGTTATTCCCTTGCGACATATTTATCTAATCAATTATTACAGATTATTATAAAAATATGTTAAGTATTTAATAATAATCAGTCCACGTATCTTTAATCGTCGTTTACTAGTTGATAGCTATCTAGAGGGCCCTACCATACCGGGACTGTTATTTTTATCGCGTCAATATAAGGTCATGGCCGTTCGTCATGTGTTCGCACAGAATTAACCACTAATCAATAACAATGAGAATTTAAAGCTGTCACGATGATAGCACGCAAGCGACGCGTGAATAGATAATAATCCACCTACAGCTAATACACAGCACTGTAAACACTTACTCATAAATACTTTCGTGAAAAAAAAAAGAAACTAAGAAAAACATTCTGCCAGTGGGACTAGAGCTTTAATTTAAAGCAACTCGTTTGTTTGCGGTACAAGAAGTTATTGTATATAGCACTTAGCTGTATCAACTATGGTTTGATAAGCCTTTTCTTAAATTTTTTGTACCGAAAACAAGCTATATATCTTCCAATTACAGATTCAACATTTGTTAAAGATTGTGAATTTATTCACCGTCTGGGATTATCGCGTTTTCTATTTCAGAATAGAATATAATAAATGGTCTAATAAGTCAATTACTAAAAATCAAGAATAATAACTCCTATAACAACATATTTTATGCAGGGAAATATGATTACGGAAACATATCAATGTTACCTGGGCTTGGTTTATGGTAATCGGACCAGGACCGTCCGCTAGCCTCAAGGCCTACAGACGGGCTACAGAAACCAAGTTGCCAGTTGCTTACTGTTAACTTTTTACAATATTTAACTTTTGATTTTACTACGTTTGGAGCGTTCATGGTTCATTACTTTTCACCGTTCATGGTTAAGGGAGGAAGGTCCGTGACCATGAACGCTGAAAAGTGACTTTTCAGAGATAAAAACCGTAAAAATAGTTTTATTTAAAATGTTGTACTACTCTCGTAAACATCAGAAATCATTCTATAACCAGCAATAAAAGAATATATACAAGCAAATACATTACATTGATTTATGAATAGTTACGTCCAAATCTACATTGACATGGCCCCCGCAAGAAAGTAAATGGATATAAACGATACAGTTGTCTTCGATGCGGAGCTAAATTGAATTTAGAGATTCTATATGATTCAGTTATGCTTTAAGTGAACAATAACAAAATGAGGCTGAATCTCCCCCCTTCAAATTGAGCTCTGCTCACATGATCTACTTGAAATAAACCGCGCTATGACGACATTGATATTTGGATAGCACCAGTGAATGCGTCCGCTTAAAATTTTTTTACGTTTATTTTTGACCATTTTGCTTTTATATTGTTGTTCTTTATGTGAGTATTTTAGATATCATTTCAGCTTGTATACCGCCTACTGCTGGGCTCGAACCTCCTCCTGGATAGCAGTGATATTGACCTTACTATACCACGCTGATCCGACGGTTTGGTATAGGGTTTTATTTCAAGTTTTTCTTCTCTTGCATAGATATTATATGCCTATTATACCCCTTATTCGGCTTTTACGACACCCACAGGCAAGAGAGGAGGTGGTGAATAATATTTTCACTCCGTCACCACACTGAAACTTTTAGTAATGTGAAAGGAAATTTATGTTTATCTTGACGCTTTGCTTAGATTCTTTAAAGTATTCATGGTCACGGAAACGCTAAGTAGGTATGTATTTGTAGACTTAAGTGAAAAATAATTAAACCAAACTTGAAATTAACGTAAGCCGCAAAAGTAATATGACTGCACAGAGCGCGTAGTGGTTAAAATATGGGCATACTCTGCCAGTGTCTTGGGTTCAATTCCCACGTATGACAATACTTTGTACTATTCACAAATTGTTATTACGAGTGGGTGTGATTTGTGTCCCGTCACATTGCTGAATACGCAAATATTAATTTTACAAGCATGGTACCTATAGATATTTATTCTATCTCTATGTAAAGAAATAGCTGTCATGATCATCTCAACAGTGGAACGTATATGGGCATATACGTCTCATTGTTGGACTCCAGCTTCCTTCATCCACTATACCACGCTGGTCAGGCGGGTGAGTATATGCCTTGTATTTCGAGTTTACTTTCTCATGCACAGTTGTTATATACATAATATATCCCTTCGTCATCACGATATTCGTCATTACGATACCCACAGGTGAGATAGGGAGTGGTGACTAATATTACTCTGTCATCACACGGAAGGCCTTAAGATTACACTTTAAAAATAAAATCTTAAGTTTTATTTTATAATGAATAAACAAGTCTTTTATATACATATATATGATTTGTAACGGTAGCCAACATTTGTTTATAACAAGAAGCAACAACACGAACAAAAATATCTCTTGTCACGTGTCATTATACGGGTATCTAAAGTACTTGCGTAATATCACGCTATATATCTTTCAGTAGGTTAAACAAACTATTATTCGCTAACAGTTATAGGATGATCCGAAATGAGAGTAGCATTTATTTGTTCGTAATATTTATGGTCTTCGGTGCGGTGACAGAGTAAAAATACAATTCACAAACCTCGTTTCCTACCGTGAGTGTTGTTAAAAGACGAAGGAAAACACTAAAATAAAACCATATGCCAACCCATCCGACCAGGGTAGTCCAATTTTGCTCCCGTTGTGAAGGAGACTCGAACTCAGCAGTAGGACTTATATATATATATATATACTTGTGTGTTAAAATATTCTCAAAACTTAACTCGACAAACATTCTGATGAAAGTTCATGAATTAATACATTTACAAAATACTATTTAAATAACATAATGTGGCAAATAGCGGTGTTATAAGCGTATACTTACCGCCTTAGTGTAAATTATCTGTATAATTTGCGGAAAGAGAACCGATTCAGTGGCTTTGCGTGATGCTCATAAAATAAAATATATACATAAAATAAAAATTTTAAATATTGTTTTTTTTTTTGTTTTGGTATACGCCTAGATTCATTTATAATTTTTTTGCGACTTCAACGTAGGTTTTTGACTTCTTTATAATGTTATTATGTATATTTCTAGCTAAGACATCTCTAGGAACTATCTTAGTGAAAAACGCTTCAGCAACTTAGATTAGAGCAGTACTATGTGGATAACATCTTACAAATATAGTTTTTATCTACTGTTACTGTAAGTGAAATAATAATATTGCGTTGTATATTGATCACAACTCGGTCTATTTTTGCCTTGAACTTGACACGTGAATCAATGATTCAATACTATTTTTAGCATATAAATGAAAGTTTGGATGTTGATGTTATGAATCGATTTCAATGGAATTCTCAATACAATTCTCATCGAGCAATTGTACCCGGGAATTTGGTAGCGTAATTGTCACCCATAAATAAAATATAGAGGTTCATAAATCGGGTTTATTGATATATTCTTTTTAAAATTTATTTCAACAATTTTATCTTAACATAATAGTCACTACTATAAGTAGGTAGGGGTAAAAGGTAGAGGTGGTAGGTGGTGGAAGATAGATATATATATATATATGTATATTTGGTATGCTGTTAATATATTTAGAATATATTACGCTCTTTAAATTGTATGCCTTTTTTTTTTTTTTTTTTGGGTGGGTCGCGGTCGGCGCGCCTCCGCACCACTCCGTCCGGGGCGACAGAGGGGCTTAAGCACGCAACTCCCGCAACCCACCCGAAAACCACCTCGCCTTCGTCATTGGGCCGACCACCGGAGCAGGTTTACTTGTCGTCAGTGGTCGGCCCGACGGAATACCCCCTACGCAGGGTACCCTCCCGTCAACCGACGTCCCCCCCTCGGGGAGGACGTCGGTCTTTCCTCACGCGGTCGGCCTCTCGGCGGGTGACGGACTAATCCCCGGTCACGTCACCCGCGGCCTCGGCTAGGGCGGCATGAGGCGCAGATAGTTGCGCCTGCGCCGCCCCAGTCGCCGGCGGCGGATCTCCTCATCGAGGCTGCGCTCCACGCGCAGACGATCCGCCGCCTCCTTCTGCGAGATCACTGTCTCGCAGAAGGCTGCGACCGCGTCCCAGTTCCCGACGCTGTCGACCATCGCCCTAGCGATGGCCGGCAGCGTCAGGTCGGCACCGATGATTGCGACGAGTTCACGGCGCTGCACTGCCCAAGCCGCGCAGGCCTCGAGCGTGTGGCGCGCCGTGTCCTCGTCGCAATCGCAGTGGTGGCAGGACGGTGTACTCTCCCTCCTTACGACCCTGTGCAGGTATTTGGCGAAGCTCCCGTGCCCCGTCAACACCTGCACTAGTCGGAAGGAGAGCACCCCGTGCCGCCTTTCCAACCACTGCATCAGCACCGGCCGGAAGGCCTCCACGGTTCGCACCCCTGAACCGAGGCCTCTCCAGCCGGACTACCCAACGGGCAATGACGTCTCGGCGGGCGTCGACGCGCCAGGCGGTGAGATCCCTTAACGAGATCACACCGCCCTCCCCGCGCACCCCCGACACCCGCCGATACAACTCGGCGAGCATTTCCGCCTCCAGGTCCCACGGGGGAGTCCCGGCCAATAGGCACGCTGCCTCCGTCGCCACCGTGCGGTATCCGCGGATGGCCCTGACCGCCATGACCCTCTGTGGTCGCCACAGAAGGGCCCTAAGTCGGACGGTCAAGGACCCCGCCCACACCGGTGCGCCGTACAGGGCCATCGACCGGATGACCCCCGTGTACAGCCGTCGGCACGTAGCGCTCGGTCCGCCCACGTTCGGCATAAGCCACGATAGGGCGGACGCCGCGCCGACGAGCCGCGGAGCGAGCCTGCGGAAATGCTCCCGGAACCACCATTGCCCGTCGAGCACCAGGCCCAAGTACCTCATATGGGCCCGGATGCTGATGTCAACCGATCGGACGGTGATCGAGACGCCGATGGAAGGGCTCATAAGGCGCCCATGGAACAAGAGGGCCTCCGTCTTGTCCAGGGCGACCCTCAACCCCAGCGCCTCGATCCGCCTGACGACCTCTTCGGTGCCATAGGTCGCCAGGCTTACCGCCTCTTCTAGCGTCCCACCGCGGGCTGTGACGAGCGTGTCGTCGGCGTAACAAATCACGCCCAGCCCGGGCGGGAGGCTCCCCCGCAACGCCCAGTCGTAGCCGATGTTCCACAGAGTGGGTCCGAGGACCGACCCCTGTGGGACACCGCACGTCATGGGCGTTCGCACAACGTCCCCTGCTCGGTTGGTACAGAGGCTGCTGCGCCCCACCAAATAGTCTGCCACTAGCCGCCTCAGGTAAGCTGGCACTCCGTGATACCGGAGCGCCTCCCTGATGCAGCTGAATGGCAGACTATTGAATGCGTTGGCGATGTCTAGGGACACCGCCAACAGCACTCCCCCACCGGTGACGGCCTCAGTCGCCACGGCCCTCAGGCGCAACAGAGCCGCGATCGTCGAACGACCCCTCCTAAACCCAAACTGGGCGTCCGACAGATCGGGCCCCGTGCCGACGAGGTGCCGCTCGATGCGGGCAGCTACCACCCTCTCCAGTAGCTTGCCCGTGTCATCGAGCAGCACGATAGGCCTGTAGGCCGAAGGCGACCCCGGAGACCGTCCCGGCTTCGGCAGGAGCACCAGCCTTCCCTCCTTCCAGCACCCAGGGAACCGTCCGGACGCTAAACACGCGTCGAACAGCTGCCTGAGGCGGGGACCCAGGTGGTCGAGGACCAGGCCCAACACGCGGTTTGGAACACCGTCGGGCCCGGGGGCGGTGGACTTTGCGCACATGCGCGCCACCGCCACTCCCATCTCGGGTTCCGTGATGGGCGGAACACTGTCGTCGTCGGCCTCCCGGTCAGTGTCTGGCGGAGCCATGACCGGGGGCGTGTGTTCCGCCCGTCGCGGGAACAGGTCCTCGACGACCCGGGTGAGAAGGCTGGGCTGGAGAGTCTCGGTGAGGGGAAGGCCCCGCGCGCGGAGCTTATTCAGCACCGCGCGATAGGGGCGTCCCCAGGGGTCACGGTCGAGACCGTCCAGCATCTCCTGCCGACTGACGTCCTTGGCGGAGCGGACGGCCAGCCTGAAGGCCGACCGCGCATTGCGGTAGCCCTCATACAGCAAGGCCTCCCGCTCCGCGTCGCGTTGCCGCCGCCAGCTGCGGGTGTAGGCCCTCCGGGCGCGAATGCACGCGGCCCGGAGATCCGCCAGCTCCCGGGACCACCAGTGGACCGTCCTCCTCGGGGGCGGACGCCGTACCCGGGGCATGGCCGCATCGCAGATCTGCATCAACGCACTGCGGATGCGGCCAGCCTCGGCGTCCACCCCGTCCGACTGGTTGGCAGAGGACAGCCACGAGTAAACGATGGCTGTCTCCGCCAGCTGGTCCCGGTCTAAGCGACCCACAGCCCATCGCGGGAACGCAGGACGTCCATCCGCCCCGTGACCCCTGCTGGGCGTCGGGATTACCGGGGAGACCTCCATCCGGATATACCGGTGGTCCGACAAGGTCTCCACCTCCTCCACGACGCGCCAGCTCCCCACGCGTGCGGCGACCTCGGGGCTAGCGAACGAAAGGTCCACTATCGACCCGCCCCGTTGTCGCACGCACGTATGCACCGAGCCCCTGTTCAGCAAACAGAGGCCCAGTGCCGCCGCCCACTCCTCGATCGCCCGTCCTCGGTCGTTCGTCCGGGGAGACCCCCACGCCACGGACTTGGCGTTGAAGTCCCCCAAGACGAAGACCTGGCGCGATGCCATTCGCCGTAACGAGGCCTCCATGATGGTGAGGGAGGCCTCGAAATCGGTCACACTCCAGTTAGGGGAGAGATAGACTCCGAGGAGCGTAATCTCCCCCCAGTCCGCCGCGACGTATCCGACGCCCCTGTCCCTAAGGGTCAGAGGCGACGAAGGCCACGACGTGGAGGCGACGATTGCCACGGTGCCATCGGTGCTACCCAACCAGTTAGGCCGGTCGGGCACCACGTACGGCTCCGCGGCTACGGCTACTCCTATCAACCACTCCGCCATGGCTTGCAGGAACACGTCCTGCGCACCGGCGGTGTGGTTGAGGTTGGCCTGGAGGAGACGAATGGATACGGGGTCCATTAACGGTCCGTATCCATCGTCACCTCCTCCG
Source organism: Lymantria dispar (assembly GCA_032191425.1). NCBI lineage: Eukaryota > Metazoa > Arthropoda > Insecta > Lepidoptera > Erebidae > Lymantria > Lymantria dispar. The sequence continues at coordinate 18,918,053 of CM063459.1, forward strand.
CGCTGACGGGCGATCGGGCCGCGCTCGGAGCGGGGACTGGCCCGGTCGATGGGCCGTCCCGCCCCTTCGGGGCCGATGCCGGGGGTCTGCAGTCCCCAGAGCCCATGCGGTGTTTGGCAGGCCTATTGCCTGCCGCACACGCGGGGCAGTGGGGCACCGCAGAGCACGATGCCGCCTGGTGTCCGGTCTGACCGCAACGGAAACATAGCCCGCTGCAGTCAAAGCAGTTTTTGCATGTCGGTCGGGTATGCCCGACCGCCATGCATTTGTAACACCTCGCGGGCCGGGGCTCTAGCACGGTTACCCGCGCCGAGCTCCAGCCCACGAGGAGCCTGCCTGAGTCGGCCAATTGCTTGACCGACTCCACCGGACACTGCACCCAGGCAGCACCGACGCCGCCCGGACCAGTGCGGATGGTGCCAATCCGGACGGTGTCCGAGGCACATCCGGTACGCGCCATAATGGCCTCCCGGACGTCCTCCACCGTCACGGAATCGTCCAAGCCCGTCAGGCGCATCTCTGCGCACTTGACAGGCCTGGCGATTCGGACACCATCCTCCGGCCCGAACAGCCCCCTCAACATCGTGGCCAAACTATCGGCCGTCTTCGCGCCCTCGGCCCCAGGGAACTCGAGTATTCGAGCCCCTGTCCGGGCCTTGCGGGTCCTCGCCTCAACGCCCCCGATATTGGAGACGTCCAGCTCCCGCCGGGCGCGTTTTAGGACGGCCTCATAGTTGAGGCCCCTCTCAGCCGCCTCAGGCAGCACGGTGATGACCACCGCGGCCGTCTTCGGCGACTTGAGGCCCCTGCGCGACCTTTTCTTCCCCTTTCTGCCGGCTCCCGCCTGGGGAGCGGCGGCCACGGCGGCACTCTTGGCCGCCGCTCTCCGCTTCTGGCCGCGTGCCTTCCTGCTCCGCTCAGCCACCTGCCAGCCCTGTTCGAGCCTGGCAGCAGCGCTGAGCGCAGCAGGAGCGGTCGCGGGTGCGCTGGCCGGCGCCTGCGGTGTAGCCGCTGGCGCCGGCCGCGGCCCGGCCTTGGCGGGAGCCGGCACCTTGCCGGCCTTCTTGGCCCCCTTGGGCCCGGCCGCGGCCGCAGCGTAGCTCACCACGCGGCCACCCTGACGGCAGCGGGGTGGGAGCTGACGCTTGCGGCCGTCTCGCCCCGTCCGCGGCGAGCGGCGGTCGGAGGGGCGGCTCAGGCGGGAGCCTGGCCGCTACGGCGGCGATACGCGCATCCACCATCACCCCTACTCGGGCTAAGATGACGCGTACCGCCGTCTCCGACACGCCGTGCACCTCGTCGAGCGGCGGCTCCTCCCCCTGCTGCGGTCTCCCGCGGCCACGAGGCGGCGGAGGGACCACGACGAGGGGAGGAAGCGCCGAAGCCGCGACGGGCGCAGCCGGCGCAGCAGCCGCGACGGGCGCAGCCGGCACCACAGACGCCGACGACGGGCCCGCCCTCCCCGGCGCAGCCCGTTTCGGAGACGAGGCCGGCACCGGCGGCGTGGCCGGCGCCAGGCGCGCGAACTGGGCCCGCAGGTCGGCCATCTCCTTGGCCAACCCGCGGTTCTCCCGTCGCACCGCCGATAGCTCCGTCTCCAGCTTGCGGTTGCGTTCCCGCAAGCCGGAGACCTCCTCACTAAGGCGGGCGTTCGCGGCCTGTAGGGCCGCCACCTCGCCACCGTGGCCGGCCGGACCGGGGGTCCCTGGCCTCGCCACCACCGCCGATCCTCGACCTCTGCGTCCACGGGGCATAGTCGGGACCTTGGGAGGAGGCATGTTGGTACTCCCCTCCGAGTCGGTGTTCGAGCTGTCCCCGTTGAGGGGGCGCTTCCGGACGCTCGGGGGGAGGGCCGCCTCCCTCTTCTTCACCCTTGGGGATGGCGCCTCCGCAGCCTCCCTAACCCTCTCCTCGCTTCTCTTCGGCGACACCGACGACCTACGCAGAACCTCAACTGACGGCCCGCTACTCGCTACGGCGCATCCACCGCCCTCGCTACCACCTCGGCCGACCTGCATCCAGCCACCCTCCTCGGCGGACGGGTCCTTGGCACTGCCGCCCTCGTCCGCCGACATCTCCGAGGCCGTGTGTATTGCCGCCTCCAACGGTCCTGCGGCACTGCCGCCCTCGTCTCGCGACGGCTCTGCAGCAGTGCCGCCCTCGTCGCTCGGCAGCCTCGACTCCGAGCTGCCTTCCATCGTCTTGAACGGCCCTGCGGCAATGCCGCCCTCGTCCTCGGATCCGCTGCCACTGCCGACGCTCTCCTCCAGCGACGGCTCTGCGGTGGACTCGCTCTCCAGGCCCGACGGCCCAGTAGAGGCAATGCTGCCACCCGCCTCGCGTGCAGCAATGGCTTCTGCCTTCTTCCGCTCCCGCCTCGCCTTGGATGTTGTGGCGCTTATGCGGGCTCGCGCAGCGGCGGAACGCCTCGGCTTCGTCCTCCGGGTCTTCTTCCTCACCACCTTCTCCTCATTCCCCTTCCCCCCCTGAGCCACTTGATGTTGGGCCGGGCTCTCGGCCGTCAAAGCAGTTGTCGTCTCCCTCCCATACGTGTGGAGACTGACTGTGCTGGTGACTGTGCGCCTCTCGCGCTCAGAAACCAGCACAGTGAGGGATTCCCCGGCGTGGCCGGGATCCTCTGGAGTAGCTACGCTCGTTTCAACTCCTGCCATGGTGTTTGGTCATTTTTAAGTCTCGCCTTGACTACCACTCTAACGACTGGACGCTCGCGCGCTTCTTAACCCACCAGTAATACATCTCCTCGCCGAGTGGCCAAACTTAAGATTGGGGTGATTTTTTATAGGGGTTTTCTTCCCCGCGGTCCGAAGACCCCCGGTCCTGACCCCCCCATTCAGGATTACGGTTTGGGCCTTCCGGGTCTGGCCGCTCGCGAGCGACCGACCCGTCACGCCCCCGGGCCGTGACGCAACCGTCCCTGGCGACGGAGTGCCATGAGGCACATCCGCCCCATTGGCCCCGGGTCAGATCCGCCGTGCTCTGCCACCAGAGCCGCACGCGGAGACCCCCCCCTGCCGGAATCTTGGCCGTCCAAATGGCCGCATGACGTCCAAATGGACGTTACCAGGGAGCACCACGAGGAGGTGCTCCGGCCGCGCCCCCCAACTAAATTGTATGCCTGTCAAATCCCCTTTCAGACACTGAACTATTAAGAATTAGACGGATCAACCTAATAACACCTATAGTAAGATATACCTCTGAACTATCCAATTATCTGTAGCCTATTTATGCCACTAGACTATTTTATTTTTTACGCAGGATAGGATTTTTAAATAAATATTTTTTTCTGCTAAGTATGTCTGTATATCAGTTACTATCTGTTTGTTGTTCGTTCATATCGTTTGTTGACCAATGGCATTATGTATATTTAATTTAAATGACCTGCCAACGACTGCTCCGTTGGACTATTATACAAGACATTTCAGTGATAGAATAATAATCTAGTAGCACTTTTTCATTTCCCACTTCGGCGACTATTAAAACTTGTCTTTTGTATTCTGTTAATGCAGATATTGCGCTAATCTTGAGTCCGATATCAAAACCAATAAAAAATTGTTTGACACAAATAGAACGTGACCTGGAATAAAACGTAGATTAAACTTGTTATGCCGATCGATCAAGGTAGATATTTCCTATGAAATGGTTGTTATAAATAACTTGCCGCCGAAAACAAAAGCAGGTGCTCTTAAATCAGTTCAATCAATGTATTTTATTACTTTTGTAATGGTAAGCACTTAGAATGATTTAGATTTCCTATTTTAATATAAATTGTAGTTTATTATTTACAATTTATACAAACCTAATTTGCTTTCTTCGTGGCGGTCAGGTTCAAAATTAATTTTTTTAAGTAGATTCTAATTGACGATTTAAATGTAATTTTTTTTATATTACGTAAATTGCCCCTTGCTCTGACAGTCGCCGGGTTAAAAGCCCTCGGCGCATGGCCATAACTGTTAAAAACATCTGTGACTAACAGTCAAACACACAAAAAATACTTGAGTAGAAGTTCATGCCTAATCATGGGAAATTTAAGATGCACTAATATGGTATTGTCAAGATATCTCTCGTTAAAGTACAATGGAAATCTTTATTTTACTGGGGAAGTAGCAAAAACCGACTAAACGAGCACCAGGGAAGAAGCTGATGAGCAGCACCGTAGTATGCAAACACCAGTTAAAGGCGTTATTCCCTAAGTCAACTTGTACGATATGGAGAAGTGGGGCCTATTTAAAGAAGAATGCCCAAAACCAGGCCCTTTTCAGGTGGCAATGGGCCTAAACCAAATACTATCCTAAATTCATATCATATTTTTATACATTCTCAGAATTAATTTTAGACTAACTTATACCCTAGCATTAAAAATAATAATTAAAAGTCATACAAATGAACTTAGATCTATGATTTGTAAAAATCGGAGTGACACATGTGTGTTGCCAGGTCAAGCCAAAATAATTTATCAAAATATCGATACATTCTTATCGATTGTGAAGGTGAAATTAAACAAATTATTTTAGTCAAACAACTAACATTTATTTTTATGGCTGTATCTCATTTTATTCTTTTTAGTTTTTACAGATTGTATTTTATTGAAAATAGCATTGGCGGCAATAATTACAAAACACACAACATGTTTATTGTTTATTCAATCATCATCATCCAGCCTATCGCTGTCCACGTGTAGGATGGATGTAGGCCTGCCTTACGTTTCTTTACAAAGTGCGGTCCTGTGCCGCTTACATCCAACGACGCTCAGCAATTTTCACCAGTTCGCCGGTCTACCTAATTCGTCCTACACTGATACTGATACTGTCCGATACACGGTCGCTACACGAAAGCCTTTCGTTCCCAGCGGTTGTCAGTTTCTCAAAAACAAAATACAACATGTTTATTCAATTATCATCATCATCCACGTGGTTGTTACAAGAAAGTCTTTCTTTCCCAGCGGTTATCAGTTTGTCGAGCAATGTGGCCTGACCAATGCCACTTTAGCGTGCTAATTCTTCGTGCTATGTCGGTCATACTCGTTCTTCTACGGATTTCCGTATTTTGGATTCTATCTCGCAGAGAAATCCCAAGCATAGCCTGCTCACGCGACTTTAAACTTAGTTTTGAAATCTACATTTAGGGAACATGTTTCTGTGTCGTAAGACTTTCACTCACTGAGGGGTGTTGAGTAAGAAGATCTTCTTAAGTTTTTCGAACGCTGCCCAGTCGAGTTGGTGAACCTCTTTCTTGAAATTGAATCTACCTGTTTGTCCTAGGTAACGAATTATCGTTACCTATCACGTTTGTCGTAGGTAACGTGTGCCTGTTTAGGCAGACAAGATCGACAACTTCGAGTTACACTGTCGACTAGAACTGGTACTGAAATGACTGGGCGTTTGACATGACTTTCGTCTTACCTATGTCCATTCGTAAACGCGCTAGTTGGGATACTCCGCTGAGATCGTTGAGCTAAGGTTGTTGAATAAAAATAAAATAAGGAATAGCTGCAAAATGTGTTTTTTTCATGTTAAATCGATTTTTTGTAGTTATAAAAATTACAAACGTAATGTTTATTTTTTAAATTAAAAGCAATACACAGATAATATCAAACATGATACCCAAACTTAATATATTTTAATTTACTTTTCAAATCGAGTATCGATTAATCGATTTAAAAAAATAAATAATTAAAGATAATTAGTTCTGGTAACACAGAACACTATGGCGCCCTAGTGCGACCGGCGGCATAGTTTATCGGTATTTACGAATTACGTTGAATGGAAGGATAGAAAGAGACAAAACTATTCCGCAAATTGATTTAGGATTTTATATTATGCTATTTTTAATTTTTTATAGTTTCTATGAAATAAATTCCATCCAACTATTGTAGACAAGTAGTGTTATTATATTTAAATACTTTGGTTTGTTTTTTGTAATTTAATTAGGATTAATTTAGGAGTGGTAGGACCACACTGTCGACAGTTATCTGTCTACAGCCGCGGGCCGGTCCGTCCGGGGCAGTACCATGCTCTCGCAGAAAATCGACGTCTGAGTAGTAGCAATTTGTTACTGCGCTTCGTTCGGTGAGCGAGAGAGCCGGAAGCCCAACTTTCTGAGGGTGATTGCGTGTGGAGGGTTTTGGTGGTGCCCTTGGTATCACCGAGCATCAATGCACGCATTCACACTCCCTTCGCTTTCTTCGCGGTAGGCAACGGCCTTGTAAAGGTCCATGAGCGGCAGCAACACTTACCATCAGGTGTACTGTTTGCTCGTTTGCCACCGTTTGCAATAAAAAAATAAAAAAAAAAAAATTAATACAGTTAGTTATTTGTCAGTTTTTATACAAAGGGAAAATATTAAAAAGCGACGCAATATTTTTCTGAGTATAGATACTATAGACAGTAGGTAATTCTACCCATTTAGGCATTTTTTTTTCAGATTCAATCTACTCAAGTCATATATGATAGTTAGCATTAGGATCTTACTAATTAATACAGGCGATATCCTTTATGTTGGGCACATAAGTTATATTTACCGTATAGAAATGTAAAAAGTGACGAAATGGAAGTGGATTTAATATTAGGTTAAAAAAATGAATTAGGGCGAGAATCAAAACGCGACATGTAAATAATATAGAATATATTTTTATTTGCTTGTAAGGATTTATATAGAGCAAATCCTCTCGATTTCATTAATTACTTATTATTGTATTCGTCTTTTTGGAAATCGAACGGTACGCACATACAATGACAGTATTATGGTACCTACTTGAGGTGAGGCCCTGTTAATGATGTAAATAAATGCACCAGCTCAATTCTTAGACAATATACCTATTACGTAAACTGCTCTTAAGTATAAAATGTTTATTTCACTATTCCTGGTATTCAATTAGCAGTATATTGTGGTTGTTGCCAAACGCGACCCTTTCCTTAGAATTATAACTTTCTATGACCATATAGGTACCTAAATCACATTCATAAAACCTCAGTTGATAGGCCACACCTATTATTATCACACAGGACCATATCATAAGCTTATGTTAAAATCATTAACTACATAATTACTTTTGTAAACGTATTGAATAAAGATAATAGTTATATTTTCGTGTGACGTATTTTCTAACCTCAAAACAGTTCACTAAAAATAAGATTACGCTTAAACTTGGGTACGAAAATGAAAACTAATTACTAAATATTAAACTAGAATAATTATCCTACAACATACAAAAGAAATTATGAAGGCCCATTGACTTTCATATTGAAACTAACTCTCGAACAAAATGGGCATTCTCCTTTTATTTCCTCACCACACAAACAAAATATGAATATTATTGGAAACGTTTTACTTCCGCAAGTGTGATATTTTTTTACTAATATACGAGTTGGCATTCAACTGCCTCTGAGCCTAAATAAGACCTTCAACCAAATATTGAAGGTCGAGGTGTCGACAAAAATACCACATCAACGTAATAATACGTCAGTTTTAGAAGAATGTGTATAGCAACACGAGAGTGGAGCATTTCCTATTAGTATAAATATAAATTACAAAGCATCAATTGTTAAAAAAGGCCCTGAATAAAATTACACCACTCTGTATATCACAAACGCGTGATAGAACGCTTACTCGGGTAATAGGTTCGGACCGATCATCCAAGGAAGTTTGCAGTACATTAGTTGCGAAATACGGTTAGTCAGATGTTATCCTCTGAATTGCTTGGGCCAAACACCATAACAATTTCGTTGTCTAATATTGACATGGGTTTGTTTACTCCTAGCCACCTTTACGACACTTACGAGTAGGTTCTGTATAGCGGTGGATTAGAAAATACCATTCACCACTATCTTTTTTATTTCTGGATGAAAGTAAAAGATGCTTATATACGCCAGCAGGTAACATTACTGTGAGTGAAACAAAATTTGAAATAAAACCTTATACCAATTAAATGGACTGCACAGATGACATAGTGGTTAAGGTACCGATCTACCGTTCTAGTGTCGTATGTTAAAATCCCACACAGGATAACTAAGCGATTCACAAATTGTTATTCTGACTCTAGATGTAATTAATCTATACCAATAAATAAAATTGGAGTGTCTGTTTGTAATGTCAAAATAATAGGCTTTTTTCGTGCTCACACGGTTACTTCCACGACACCTATGCCTAAAATACAGATTAAAAAATTTTTGTCTGTCTGTTTGTTCCGGGTAATCTTCAAAACGGCTGGACCGATTTCAAAAATTCTTTCACCAATGGAAAGCTATAATATCAGGGCGTAAACTAGGCTATATTTTATCCCGGTATTCTCACGGGAACGGGAACTATGCGGGTAAAACGAATAAAACCGAAGCAAAGCGAGGGAGGGCTGCTAGTTAATTATATGTTTGAAAAGTCCCCTGCAATACAAGGATTGTTTCCTTCATCATCATCATCGCAGCCCACATACGTCCCACTGTTGGGCTTGGGCCTCCTCCACAATGGGAATATGACCTACTATACCATGCTGTTCAGACATGTTAGTATAGGGTTTCATTTCGAGATTTTCGTCTCGCACAGATGTTATGTACATAATGTATCCCTTAGTCGTCTTTTACGCCATCCATCCACAAGAAAGAGAGTGGTGAATTGTATTCTTACTCCGTCACCACACAGAAAAAATATTTCCTCAGTGCAGGGTAAAAAATGGACTAGTGTGGTTTAGACAATCTATTTCCCTCTGATTGGAGGGGTGGCTCGAGCCCAGCAGTAGAACATATATGAGCTAAGATGACAAATATTACGAGTAGGTAATGTTCAGATTGATAGGGACCATCAGATTGATAGGGAATTGATCATAAGGGACATCATAGAAGTTAGAACATGAATTAGGAAAATCTAATTTTGGTTAGTCCAAGTACTAATATAGTTAATTAAAACGTGTTCCCACCTTATCTTGCGAAAATCATATTTGTCTCTCAAAACTTTTTTCATCACTATTGTTAAACTACATAATTAATAAGCGCCTATATTGTTGGCACGGCTGCCCTTTAAAAAGAACAAACTGGGCTCGCGGTTCCGCTACGCTACAATGAGTACGGGAATATGGTTTTTATTTATTTTATAAACAACTAACAGAAATAGCATAAAACCTACAATTTCACTAGAGGAGATTTTTGCATATGTATTTGCGTCTCTTTTTAATTATCGATTTATTTTAAATTATTATTTACGAATAATTTAATTTAATTTTTTTGCTATTGCAATAGTTGTTATCACAAGCGGTTGCCTAGTAAAACAGTTATGTTCGCTATGTTTCGTCCTTATAAATGCTTAGCCAACTGTTTATTATATATGTTTTTAGTTAAACTTTCTTGATGAATAGATTCTTACTAGATAGATCTTAAGGATTCAAAAAGATTATCAAATCAAACTTTTATTTCTTGAAATTATCATTTTTAACCATATAACGCTTACAATTCAAGTTTAAAGCGTTGTTACCGACTTGATTCACCGTTATCTAGATATTTTATTAATTTCACGCATGATAAGAAAAGAATATAACTAGACAGACAGATAAAGAAAAGTTGAGTTTTATAATATCCTTACTAATATTATAAATGCGAAAGTAAGTTTGTTTGTAACGCTTTCACGCATAAACCACCGAATCGATTTTAAAACTTCTTTTACCAATTGAAAGCTATAATATCAGGGAGTAACATAAGCTATATTTTATCCCGATATGCCCTCAGGAACGGGAACTACGTGGGCAAAGCGACTGAAACCGAATCGAAGCGAGGGCGGGTTGCTAGTGTAGATATAAATTAAATCTCTCAAACTGAGGACGAAAAGTCTTTTTATATAGTTAGGTAAGGTATATTTATCCATTAAAAACCTCGTGTCTTGTTTTATAATTTACCTTATGTCCAATAATCATTTTAAAGATTTTAAATGGTGGCTAATTGCGATGAGGTGGTTTTAATCATTTATCACCAGATCCAAAAACATAAATGGAAAGCTGTTTTCAAAAGTTGATCGTTACGAAAAATTTGACTACCAAATATTGCTATAACACAGCATGAAAGGTTAAAAATATACGTTCTATTTTCCTTGGCAACTTGCCTTTAATATTATATAACATATTTGAAAATTCAGGTGTGTGTAAATACCCTGATAAACCATTGTTAGTCTTCTACTTTGGAAGAAAATAATAAACAGAATTTAGTGGTAAGATATGAAAATGAAATTTCATGATTCAGAATTTGTAAAACATGTGGAACCAATATTTCCATCTTCCATATCTGCTATCTTGAATATTTTCGATTATTCGTATAAGTATTGAATATTGCATGAGCAACGGCAATTGGAATCTTCTTTGTAAATATAAAATGTATCAGCTTATTATTTTCGTGGTAGCCTGTAAAGACATTTTTACTATCCAAATTTCCTAGTAATTTCCATTCGCATATTCGCACTTGTAACAAAAAAAAAATACTATTATGGGTATTGTCTCTAGTAATGCTGTGTATTGTTGTAATGGAGGCGGCTACGAATGCTACCAACCCTTACATTGTTCGTGTATATCGTAAAAGACAAATAAGAGTTTTACAAACCAACTCCATTTGCAGCCGTGTGGTCAGCAATTGCATTCCCAGGAAAGTTTGACGGTAAACAGGTGGCCGGTCGTAAAACTATTGTCAATAACTTGTAATATGTACTATGAAAGAAGAACACATATTGAGTCAACACCAAGTAATTGAGATAATTCCCTGTGGTGACGGAGTGAGAATACAATTCACCACTCCCTATCTTGCCTGTGGATGTCGTATAAGACGACTAAGGGATATAATATGCACATAATATCTATGCAAGAGAAGAAAAACTCGTTATGATACCAACATGTCTCACCAGCATGGTATAGTAGGTCAAATTCCCTCCCATTGTGGAGGAGACCCGAGCCCAACAGTGGGACGTAGGTATGTGTGCTATGATGGTGATGAATTGAGATAAGAGCAGGAGGATGATGATGATATATGTCATATATGACAATATTATTGTTTATTATTATCCGTGTAGTGACGGAGATATACAATAATCACCCCCTTTTCGTTCGTCTGGGTAATTGCAAAACGCGGCTTAGGTTCGCAAGTATCATTTTAAGAGTAGGATAACCCTGTACCATCCCGTCTTACCACTTTGGTATAGTAAGGTCTTTCCTTCCTGCTGTTACGGATGAGTCCTAAAGCCAGCAGTGATACTTGTTATGGTATGCAGATGCAGCGGATTTTTTAATTATTACTAATTTTATTATACTGTGGAAAGGTAAATTTTATCCATTTGTTTCCATTAAGTTTTTTTAATATAGCATTGCGTGACCAGCAGCATAAATGCCGCATTATCCGCGGTCTTGTTATGTCGGGATTATTCAAATCAAGCGTACCCCGGACTCTCTCTGAAATTGTAATATTTAATTCAACATTCTCTCCTATTCCTTTTCCAGTCAATTAAGTTCAAGAAAATTGGTCATGCATAAATAAATATTTTTAAAATTATTCTTATTAGACTGTCATTCGTAAAAGGAGTTAAACGCCTTCATTACATTTTGTTAGGCAGCCAAGGTAAAGTTTAATGCGTATAATCCAATTATTTTGTAACAAGAGGCTTAACTGGATTAACTTAATAATTAGCCATTATAGAGCCAAAAAATAAATGATTATGTAATCGGCGTATAGGTGGCTGTTTGACTTCGTAGTGATTCCTCATTTTTACGCTGCGACATATTATAAATAAAACTATTTTTACGTATTTTATTGTGTCTATATTTAATTTTTGATTGCCGACGTTTCGAACACTGAAAAGTGTTTTATTTGGTAGTTTATTTTATATTGTACCTGCGGTATTTTTATTAGTCAAATGTCACTCTAAATACCATAACTTACTGTGGCGATGTGACAGATTGCAGAATAATGGGACGTCGTCGTTCAGGAGGCTGGTACCCTAAAGTATCCGCTGTCCAGACAAATGACAGAGAGCGGCCGTAGGTCAAGTCTTTCCAACCCATGCTGCATGCAGTCAACTAGAACTGTCGGGTGAAACTGTGTTAATTTAAACAAGGAATACCTTGTCGATATTTTCCGTGTTCGATCTATCTACAATTACTTTAATCCATATACTTTAATTTGTGTGTTTTTCAAGCTCAATTAAGTGGTTTCTTTAGATTTACTATATGTGCTTGATATTTAAGGCATAAATAATATTAAGATATATCTATATGAGATCTATATAAACAGAACGTAAAATTATCCAATTATTTGTCGCCTCCAGACCTCTTCAGACACGTTGTTTTATAGAAGAAAAGGGCATACGATATTTTTTTACTACCGTCAATATTAGTCTCTTAGCCGTCGCGACTATTTCAGCAGATTCTGGTTTCATTTAAGGGCATTGAGATAAGAAACGCCAACAAATTTTACGACTGTCTGCAAATTGTAGCGAATCTTTTCGGGAACGTTTATGTGACAATCTTATTACATTTGTCTAGATACTACTCGAATCTAATCAATTTTAACAGGTTTTTTTTGGACTTGACAACATTACATCTGATTGTTAGAAACAATTTGTTTTATGTGGAAAAGCACAGTAACTTTGAGAATTGGGTTTCACTTAAATATATTAGTAATAGTGGTAGGACCACACTGTTGGCAGTTGTCTGTCTACAGACGCGGGCTGGTCCGTCCGGGGTAGTATCACACTCTCGCAGAAAATCGACGTCCGAGTAGTAGCAATTTGTTACTGAGTTTTGTTCGGTGAGCAAGTGAACCGGAAGCCCAACTTTCTGAGAGTGTTTTCGTGTGGTGGGTTTTAGTATTTAGTCTTTAGTATCACCAAACCTCATTGCACACATTCGCACTTCCTTTGCGGTAGGCAGCGACCTTGCAAAGGTCCATGAACGGCAGCAACACTTACCATCACGTGTACTGCTTGCTCGTTTACCACCGTTTGCAATAAAAAAAAATATTGCAGAGATATACCTACGATATTCATCAGCACTCATGCCATTTGGCGGCATAACGTGCCAAATGTCACTAGTTGTTGCTTGTCACTAACCAAACTGGCTAACTAAGGCGCCCATCATGCCCTAAACAGAAGGAGGTGCAAGGCGTCTAGACGTTCACTCGCCTTACTATATTCCTTCTTTTGTCTAATTGCCAATCAGAGTCGGCTGTTGGACAGTCTTCTTCAAGGTGGTTAATGGCATAACCGTTATGCTTGCCTGACATGTTGGCGATCGTGATTGATACCTATTATACATTTCCCAGGAGGGTGCTGCTGTGTTCATTTTACTGGTGTTTTTTTTTATCCGATTTTATACTACGGCTACTATGGGATATAAGTCTGAATTTGTGACACATATAGTTTCTGGTGTTACACACCAGCCTCCTTGGCTAAGGGAGGCAAATTAGTTTACTATATTGCGCTTGTCCAGACGTATTAGTAGGTAAAGTATCTGGTAACTTCTTTTCTCATATTTGATACCCGCTTTCGTCTTTTAGCCGTTATTTATGCCAGCCATATGGCTATGACAACTTTACCCGGGTTGTTAGATGGGTGCTGGAGAGTTCTCCCCGAAGATGTATCATCTATACCAATAAATAAAATTGGAGCGTCTGTTTGTAATGTCAAAATAATAGGCTTGTTTCATGCTCACGCGGTTATTTGCACGACACCTATGCTTAAAATAGCAATTAAAAAATTTTTGTCTGTCTGTCTGTTTGTTCCGGGTAATCTTCAAAACGGCTGGACCGATTTCAAAAATTCTTTCACCGATGGAAAGCTATGATATCAGGGCGTAAACTAGGCTATATTTTATCCCGGTATTCCCACGGGAACGGGAACTACGCGGGTAAAACGACTATAACCGAAGCGAAGCGAGGGCGGGTTGCTAGTTGAATAATACATGTTCTAGGTCTCCCTTAATTTAATTGCCGAAGGTAAATAACCTTATGTTTCATGCACGCTCACAATTTACCAAAGATAAAATCAATTATTATTTTTGTTATTTCTAGTTTGCTTGTTCGTGTTGGCAATGTTTTAATGTTGCCCACTTTGTGTATGGCATTAAGAGCCTTAGGAGTATTGTGACCATTAATATATATTTTCTGAGACACATTTTGTTTTATTACATTCTTGATTCAATATTCCTGTATTTCTTATTTCGTTTGGGGTTCATTATAATTTACAGTTCGCTACTTGTTGCAAACGCTAGTCCTGTCTAGTTTTTTAGAGTTTTAAGAGTATGGTAGTAAAATATATTTACTGGGACACATTTGATTATATTATATTCTTAATTGTACATATTCCTTTATTTATTATAATACTACCAACCCGCCCTCGCTTCGCTTCGGTTATAGGTTATAGTCGTTTTACCCGCGCAGTTCCCGTTCCTGTGGGAATACCGGGATAAAATATAGCCTAGTTTACGCCCTGATATTATAACTTTCCATTGGGGAAAGAATTTTTGAAATCGGTCCAGCCGTTTTGAACATTACCCGGAACAAACAGACAGACAGACAAACATTTTTTAATTTGTATTTTAGGCATAGGTGTCGTGCAAATAACCGTGTGAGCATGAAAAAAGCCTATTATTTTGACATTACAAATAGACACTCCAATTTTATTTATTGGTATAGACTAGCAATCCGCCCTCGCTTCGCTTCGGTTTCAGCCGTCTTAGCCGCGTAGATCTCGTTCCCGTGGGAATAACGGGATAAAATATAGCCTATGTTACTCCCTGATATTATACTTTCCATTGGTGAAAGAATTTTTGAAATCGGTGCCGTGATTTAAGCGTTAAAGGGTAACAAACAAACAAACTTACTTTCGCATTTATAATATTAGTAAGGATGTTTAGGTTGCACTTCATAGTATATGTATGTCGACACAAGACCCTTCTTTAAGTTCCAAATACAATTTGAAAGACTGAAGTTAGTAATGTTATTTTTACTTTACAACTAACCACTACTATACGTTAACCGCATTACAATCTTGGCCGCTTTCTGTTTGAATTTAAGTGTCTCAACAGTAGGTATACTCAATTGAAATATATTTTTAAGACATATTCTATTTGATCCCTAAATGTAGGCCTCATATCAAGGCTCAAAGTCGCTCAGCGTGCTATGGTGCGGGCTATGCTCGGGATTTCTCTGCGAGATAGAATCCGGAATACGGAAATCCGCAGAAGAACGGGTGTAACCGACATAGCACGAAGAATTAGCACGCTGAAGTGGCAATGGCCAGGCCACATCGCTCGACGAACCGACAACCGCTGGGGAAGAAAGGTTCTCGAGTGGCGACCACGTATCGGACGACGCAGTGTAGGACGCCCCCCCACTAGGTGGACCGATGACCTAGTGAAAGTCGCTGGGCGTCGTTGGATGCAGGCGGCACAGGACCGCTCATTGTGGCGCAACATGAGGGAGGCCTACGTCCAGCAGTGGACGGCGATAGGCTGAAATGATAATGATGATGATTCTATTTGATTATATATGTATAGGTTTACTTTATGTTGTTGCTGTAAGCTTTGATGTGATTGTTATAATACCGCTATAGTGTATAAAGCTTAGTAGAACTAGTCCACATATGACTGATTCTACATCATCTACTATATCTATATATGTATATAAAAGAAAGTCGTGTTAGTTACACTATTTATAACTCAAGAACGGCTGTACCGATTTGGCTGAAAATTGACGGGGAGATAGCTTAGAACCAGGAGAAGGACATAGGATACTTTTTATCCCGTTCGATCGCGTTCCCGTGGGACGATACATAAGAAGTCGAAGAGAATACAAGTCACTATGAAACTTGGTATAACAAAACGCAAATGACAGCTAAACGTAATTTTGTCTATGATTACGTATGGTTGAAAATTTGATAATTATAATTTTGTCAGAAATCAGTAATTTGTATTCTCTTTGAATTAACATTAATAAAGCCGCGACCAAGACGATTGAATCTTGCCTGACAAAGCCGTAATGGTTCTTCTATTAGAGACTATATCTTCGGAAATTTAGAAAATATATTTACGAAAAAAATATGGCGGTACGAAGTTCGCCGGGTAAGCTAGTATTCTAGACCACTGATGTCAAGTAACCCTGCTCCGGTGGTCGGCCCAACGACGAAGGCGACGTGGTTTTCGGGTGGTTTGCGGGAGTTGCGTGCGTAAGCCCCTCTGTCGCCCCGGACGGAGTGGTGCGGAGGCGCGCCGACCGCATCCCACCCACAAAAAAAAAAGCTAGTATTCTAATAAAACTGGATTAAACTAACACTACAATAAGGCTATCATTATACTTTTTATAATTATTTATAGCTCGCTGATTCGTTTTAACGATATACCAACGCTGACCATTTTGTGTATTTTTAAGTCTTAAGATTAAGAGTATTGTGGGCATTAGGTTCAGTATATTTTCTGGACACATTCGATTTTATTATATTCTTGATTACGAATTATGTTTGCTACTCTAATGTATTTAGTCCGGGCGTTAATGTATATATATGTAGTCCTACCTCACTTAAGTTCTTTCATAATAAGTGGGGATGTTATAACTATGTGGTGACGGAGTAAAGATACAACTCCTTCCTTAACCCCTCCCTTCACTGTGAGTCTTGTAAAAATCGACTAAGGGATCTTATGAAGATAACATATATGCAAGAGGCGTAAAACTAGAATTGAATCCCTGTGTGTTGGCAGTGTCTGACAAGCGTGGTATATAGAGGTCTATGCCCTATCATCATAACAATCCTATTGCTGGGTTCGAGCCTCCTCCGCAAATGGGATGGGAAATGACCTACTATTCCACGCTGGTTAGACGCGTTAGAATAGGGTTTTCTATCAAGTTTTCCTTCTCTTGTATACCCTTAGTCGTCTTTCACTACAGAGGGTGGTTAATTGTATTCATACTCCATAACCATATACGCGTAATATGGTTACACCCTAATTGGGATGAGAGTAGGATGATGATGACTCTTAGATAATATGAATGAGTTTAGAGGCGAATATCAATGAATTTACTTAACATAAATATCGAAGGTTCATTTATTTCAATAACACGAATACATACATGCTTATTTATATATCTTTTGAAATAACATTTTACGTAACATTTTCCCTCTGCAATTATTTCCTCCTAACATCACTCTTAGTCAACGTATTGCCGACGTCTTGTCAAGTAAACGCTATGTAGAAAATTATACTATATACTAAAAATGTTTGCAAGTACAGGGAAGATTAAGCCGGAATAGTATTATTTTTGTCCTTACATAAAATATTTTTTTCATCTCTACAAGCCGTATTTGTTGTACTGTTAGGCACGAGTATACACAGGGAAATAGTTCACCTATATCACCCTTAGTAGACAGAATTTTCTTTCTTCAGCAGTGATGTTAGCTGCTTTAATCTTATTTCTTACGGTAGCCATTGTAAAGGAAAAGATACATTGAATACTCAATCTTTCATCCATACATAACATTAGCAGCAAGGAAGCACTTTCTTCATTGATGCAATAATTGTCATAAACACTCCTTCATTTGGGCTCATTGACATGAATTAACATGTCAAATAAAATTCAGTCTTAATTTCCGTTCTATAAATGTAAACGTGTCATGAACCTTTGGATTATGACGTACCAGAATGCAGTCACCGTACGTACCGTCAAGATAATTGCAATTAATATTCTTACTTCAAACACTTCGCATTAATCAATAAGTATATGTTGTTGCTCTTCCTTTTTAACAGGGTAATAAAATCCAAGCGCTAAACTATATGGCCGGCTATATCGTCCGTGGCTAACCTAATTTAACCTAACTTATTTCACCTTGGTCCATTGAGCAAGCCATTGAAAGCGATTTTTTGACATTGCTGTCCAATCTAGCGGACTACCCTTTCGGGTATCTCCGTCAATGCCCTTCCAAGAAAGTGCCGGCGTGTCGCTCTGACGCGGTTTATTTTCAGGACTGCTCGCCTAACTGCTTTTATCTCAGTTATACACGAAAGGGCGTTGCCCCTGTTAATTTCATGCAATTTCTATGTGTGAAATTATATGCACTGTAGTGAAATAATATGCGTCAATTTTATTACGTGTAGAGTGGCCATGATAAAGCACATCTGTATGCTTTTAGTTGTTCTTTTTTTACTTTTACAGTCTAATATCGGTTACTTGGTGTACGTATGATGTATTCTCTTGAATAAGGTGTAAATAAAACAGTTATTACGGACGAATTCTGACGTCTTAACCGTATCTGCGGCATGATACATTTAGTTAGGATTGCGTCGATTTAATAATACCTTCATAAAAATTCCACAAACCGTAATTATTCAGCAACCAAATTTTATTTACCTCCACTGTAATATTAGACGTCTAGCCAAGATTTCGATCTTCTATTCAGAATTGGATTAAGGGACCGTTATAATATATTTTAGCGTTTGTTTGCGTGATCTCCTTTCTACCTTTATAATATACTTTTTTATCTGTAACAAAATTACGACCCGATAGATGGATGGACTTTTTTCTTTGATTAAGAAAACAATATGTCGGCATCCTTTACTTGCCCGCGGGAGTCACAAAACTAACTGACCGTGAAGCAGCGCTCTCTCATTGATCATTTTGGTAATCAGCTGATCTCCTCAAAATGCAGGCTTATGTACTCGCTTTCACATATAAAAAAACGGTTTCTGTTCGAGAGTTACGATGCCACGAACAAATAACATACAAACTTATAACACCCCAATTTCGCGTCCCGTCGGGTTAAAAATATTACGTTACGGTAACTATAAAGTAACTATAAACCTACATATATTGAAATAATAAGGAATCTATCATAATACTTTTTCAGATTTTATTGACACCACTGCCAGAAACTGAAAGCGTCATTAGTAACTTGTCGATATCGTGAGAAAATTAACTTCAGTAAAGAGGGATTATTGACTTCGTTTTCAAATCCACTTGCGAATAATTTTGTGATTTATCTGATAACATTTATTTAATTATGATGATATTGGTTTTTGTAATCTTGACAAGTAATAAATGAAATGATTACTCATAAATCTAAATGGACTCTGTAAGCGCTTCCTTAAAATATCGCCGTCACTTTTATTGATACCATATCATCATATTATTAATTTTATTACCACCCATATATATTATATATATAAAAAAGGCCGCAGCTTGCTAAGCTCTATTTGATATGGCGTTTTCGATGATGAAGTAGGTACAGATAGGATAAAATATCAAAAATATAGCTACAATATATTAATTACATATTTCTTTTATATCTTGTTCGAACATTGACTCCGAGATTTGAGCTTATTTTCCTGTCCTACTTAGTGAAAGGCAGCTCTTAATATAATTTAGTTTGAGAGCAAAAGTATTCAAACTTTATTTAACCTCATTCCTCTTTATATATTTTAGTGCTTTTTAACAAGAAACTTAATCACTGGACTTAATTTATGCCATCCTCATTTTAGTTGTCGTTATTGTTGTTTATACAGCTTATTCTGCTTTTATACTCAACTGTTTAAAAATAAAAGTATGTATTTCAAATTGTTTTATCGTTGAAACTTTAATGCCCTGTAGCCTTTTAGTACTCCTATGTACTTATTTTTAATGAGAATTACACAAAGAAAATGAGAATGAAATAAAAGTATTTATAATAATAAATATATTCTAGAATATAAGTGTTATTTTAATATGAAATTTACATAAGTTGCCACAGCGTTTCAATAAACGAGGGTGAGGTGGGAGTGATTGCCAGTATAACTTGGACCAATTATTATTATTGAGTAGTTAAACTCAACTACCGCCTTTATATTTCATATTCATACTGTCATGAGTAAAAAAAATTCTATAGGTCACCTTTCTTCTAAGATAAACACTATTCCCGAAGGATAGACAATTGATTGACAAAAAGAGTATTGACACCAGCGATTTCTCGGGTAGAGCTCTTTCTATACTAAAAAATTGGGCAACAAATAGTCCACTATTAGTAGTGCTAAATATTCATTTTTAAGTAAATGGAGTGCTAAGTGTATTTTTCTTGGCCTTTGGTCCAAATTAACATAATATTTATTTCTATAATGTGCGCTGTATGGAAATATGTATATACTTTCGTAGAATTCTAACGAATTTGCAGAGGTGACTCGGTTGCTACTGTATCTACTAGAAATCTAATATTGTTCCATTCTAGTGCACAGAGAAACGTGTCGTGCATTTAATGCACAGCGTAGCTTAAAAATATTTGTTGCAGTACATACTTTCGTATTAATAAAAATAATGAGAGTAATTGTAGTAGCCACTTTAGTATTATAGCTATTTTAACGCCTCGAGAGCGCTGTCAAGATCTGGTGTTAGGCTGTAGTGGTTCCGGGAGTATTTCTTGCTGGATAGCTCAACGTCACGGCGTCCGCCTTGATACGGGTCAGGATGAACCGAGGCTGAAAGTGAAGTGTATGATGCAGCAGGAGTTATCCTTCCGACTGGCACGCGTCTCGTCAGGCATGGTTGCTTTAGACACGTCACGGTCGTTAACCTCTCGTATTTACATATTTACTCGTACCTCGATTACGCTATGCCTCGCAATTTTATTATTGAATCTGATTAGTGTCCTAGATTGACCAGGAGAGAATTCCTGTCATATCATGATAGATATTATTTTTTACTTTTACTACATTATCTACGTCATTATTATCTTTCTTTTCTGTTGAACTTATTTTTTTCCCTCTCTTTTATAAAATACCTATATTCAAAATATTTGGTTGAAACACTTACTTTCATAATTTTCAAATTTTCACTGGTCATACCGTTGTATATATTTTGTTGGATTTGTAAATGTCTTTTTATGGCCGCCGTCTCGTTTCTATTGATCGCAAGCTTATTTTTATAGTCACCATAATTCACGGTTAAGAGACTACCTTACAAGTATC
This sequence comes from Lymantria dispar, assembly GCA_032191425.1. Lineage (NCBI taxonomy): Eukaryota > Metazoa > Arthropoda > Insecta > Lepidoptera > Erebidae > Lymantria > Lymantria dispar. The sequence continues at coordinate 18,939,006 of CM063459.1, forward strand.
TTTTTAAGTCGAATAGATAATGCCTAATATTGATCAAACTATTGCAGTCACAGAAATATTAATTTTTGTATGGTGGCAGTTTTACTAAAATTGGTTTATCTGTAACGAATAACTATAGTTTAAGAACACAAAACAAATATTATTTTCTTATTACGTGCGTAGCCCGAATATCTATTGATATTATAATAACTGAGACATTATTTACGTGATTTGGGACATATGGTATCGTAAGCTCGAATACTCTATTTTTTCATCAACAATTCAGCTTTCCATAGATTAAACCTGCGACTATCGTAAACTCTTACCACCAATCCTCCTTTAGTGTTTATTAAATAAATGCTTTCCATATGCGCGAGTCAGTATATTACGGTGATTTTAATACTGAACAGTATCCTGTGCATCATGTCATTATCTCAGCTCATATATACTCCATTATTGACTTCGAAAATCCACCAAAATATAAGGAAAATTGATATGCTAGCACGCTGATGAAACTGGTTGGTATATACATAGTTATATTTCGTGTTTTCCTTGCAATGATGTCTGTTTTCGTGACTTAGTCGCCTTTTATGATCATCCACGGGAAAGGAAGGGTTGAGTCTTTAGAATAATAACGCATAGAAGGATAGTGTCGGTACATCGAACGATTGAAACATGAATCTAAAAATACTACATGCGCGGCGATGATTACACACATACACATTACATAAACATTTTGTTTTTATTAACATAAATCGTCGAAATACTTTTAAAAGTAATGTTAAAAACCTTTTTATGTTTTTCAAATGTGTTGTGACACCATTTGAATGCACAAATCGTCATAATTACCTATTTATTTTTTTAGAGTTGCGTACGTACGTGCAGTATAGTGACCTTGTACATTACGGAACGGTTCCGGCGTAAGCTCCATTAGGCTCCAATTAAAATGCTTCACTTTTTGTGTGCGAACTTTCTATACGTTATTATTCTAAGGGTTGAGTCATTATTTTTTATTTTCCGTGCGGTGACGGAGTACTGACAAGATACAATATAATATACCGCTCCTTCTCATGACCAAGAGAAGGAAAAATCGATATAATATCCTATAGGGTATTGACATTGTAGATGAGGCCCGAACCCAACAGTGGGACTTACGTGCATTTAGATAGTGATGACTCATTCTATTTTAACTTCGTTACCATATATCAAATTATTGTTTACCGTATAATGTAAGTTCTATTCTGCGCGCCGTCCTTTCATCGCCCTGGACGGAATGGACCGCGCGTGCGCTTACCATAGCCATAAAAAAAAGAATCTTTATGCGTTACTCTTAAACTTTAATAGCAACATTTCGTTTATTTCATAATTGACTTTTACGTGTGTGTGCGTGCGTGCCTGCGCGTGCTTGGGTGCGGACGTGCACGCCTGCATGTATGTCTTTTATATCCATCTGACCCGCCCCCGCACTTTCACCTGCATCACATAAGTGAAGGAGAGAGATATAAAAGGTTCGACAGTTTTGATACTTCGCTCCTATGGGTCGCGTAGCTTGATGTTATATAGCCTTCTATGCAACACTAAAATAACTTTTCAATTCGAACCTATATTGCCTGAGATTAGCAAGTTTAACCTAACAGTCTTCAGCTTTTATAATATTAGTATATTTTTGACATTATCTTTCACGGAAACAGTGCATGATATCCCATCCTTGGGTCCACAATATCGATAACTAGGATCATGAAGATTAATATAGTTGTAAATATTTTGTGTTATTGCATTATTGTGGATTTAAATATTAGTCTGCTATCGATACCAACTTGAAGTGGATGTCGTTTTTATCTACAAGCAACATGCATACTATGTGTGAACACATTATAAATAGATAAATTTCTATAAATAAATTTTATGCTGCACAGATGGCGTAGTGGTTAATGCTAGTGACCTACAGCGCCAGTGTCGGGGGTTCGAATCCCACGCAGGACAACACTTTGTGCGATCCACAAATTGTTGTTCTGAGTCTGGATGTAATTTGTGTCCGTTAATTATATGTGTATGTATTTCTCGCGGAAACGCAATGAGTTTCAAAAATTAAAAAAACTGTACGAATGGCGGCGATGTGGTTCGCGACACGTCACGTCTCGTTTCCGTCGGGGGCGAAAAGTGGCCCACAGAGAACCGCTCTGCTACGCTCAATATGTCAAAGATCGTAGCAGGTGGAGGGCAGTGGACTCTGCCTACCCCTATGGGAAAAAGGCGTGAATATATAAAAAAAAAAAAAAAAAAAAAAAAAAAAAAAATTAACAAACTAATCTAAGTATGTCCATCACCAATCACTCTTCGCCGTGGGTGTCGTAAAAGACTACTAAAGGATATAATACGCATATAACATCTACGCAAGAAAAGGAAATCTCGAAATAAATCCCTATACTAACCTGTATGACCAGCATGGTATAGTAAGATCAGTTTCCTTCCTATTGTGGAGGATATTCAAGCCCAACAGTGGAACGTATGTGAGCTGTAATGATGAATGATAATCCTTTAAAAATATCAACAGCATTAAAGGAGTGCTTTTCTTGCGTATACAGTAATACCTCGGCATACGCTACCCCATTTTACGTGAATTCAAAGATATGCGGTTTTCTCTTTAAGCGCTCAGGTCTGTAGTAGTATCTGGTAGCTATGTTTGGTTAATATTGGTCCAGCAGTAAAAGAGTATCAGCTCAAAAATGATGTGATGGCGTATGTTTAAGTGCTTCACGTGCCAGTATAATTATTAAATGACAATCAATTGATAATTCCTGTTAAAGATAAAGCAATACTTTTTTTTTATTAATTTAGGTCTTGGGGGGTTACTCAAAATGTTCATTTCTTTCATTTTCTCTTTACGTATTAAGCAAAGCAAAGCCTATTTTCGTTTAAATAACCGTGTGAACATGAAAAGAAATTACTATTTGGACATTGCAAACAGATACTTCAATGTATACTTTATTTGTGTAGGTTACATTTCAGAAATAACAGTTTATCGTTAGCAAAAACCACTTTATGTTAATGTATGTACCGATTTGGCTTCGCACGCACGTACAAAATATGCGAGTTAATCGGGTCAATTTGCAGATAATATGTAAGTAATTGAGGTGTGTATTGGATAAGAGAATATAGGTCACACAGGTTAAAAATTAATCAACCAAGGTGATTAATTTTTAACAGAAACCTTTCAAATTTTGCTTGGATATATTAAAAGATAGGATAGGGATAGATGTTGAGATTAGCACTATATATATATATCATACAGAAATATAAACAATTGTTTATTAATTAGGTAGTTAAAAAAAATATATGGATTAAAGAAAAATACGTAAATACGTTTCTTAATCTTTATGCGTTAAAAATATAAATATGTTTAGAAAATGCATTAAAATATAATAAAATACCATTTTTACAAGAAAGCACATATCCACAAAGAATAAGTAGTAAGTAGTTGACATGTATTTTTTTTTTTTAATTATAACTAAAGGACAACGAATTAACCAGCCAATTGCAATAGGAAATAGCGTATTAAAATTTAAAACTAATAAAAAATGTCTCGATATGTGAAGTTTTATAGGCATAATCGCGCCAGATCCATGCACACAGACATCCGGTCATCCACGGTACTTTCTTTTCAATCAATTTTATTTTTACACTAATTAAAATAAATATCCTTTATAAATACCAAAAGTGTTAAAAGAGTGTTTTGACTTGCGTATATTTATATTATTCAATAAGTGCAATAGCAATAGTAGACATTTTTAGTTCGAGTCATTGCTTGGTACCGGCAAAACTAAAGTAGAGCACTACTTCAACGCTTCGCGTTATGAGTAGTATTCACAATAATGGTACTCATACATTTTACCCTTGCCAATATGATGATATAATAGATATCCTAATAATTGTTATAAAAATTGTCACTTCTTTTAAATTATCATCACAGCTTACATATGTCCCACTGCTGGGTTCGAGCCTCCTCAACAATGGTAGAAAAATTGATCTACTATACTACACTAGACGACAGGGCTGCCAGATCGTATAATTGGATACAAAATTCGTATAATTTGGTTATATCATGTATCCTGTTTGTATAGCAGATTGTTTTGTATAATTAGATACAAAAATAAGAATTAAATTATAAAGTAAATTTTGGGAAAATAAAAAAAACAATAATTATTAATCACTAGGGACAAGCATTTTTTAAATTTGCTCAGATCAGAAGCAGCTAATAACAAGAAAATTAATGCATTTGGTTTTTTTTCTTATTCAAAGTAAAAGTAACGAAAAGTTAATAATTTTATTTGTTATCTATTTATAAACAGTTGTGTTAGTTCTGTATAATAAGATGTGATTTTGTATAACTTCAGAGACTCAGTAGTATAAAATAAATAGATTTATTTACTATGTGTAATATTCACGTAAATATCAATAAATCAATTAAAGGTGCACCGCAGTTAAAAAGATTTTTGACCTAAGCTTTTTATATTCTTAGTTACAATGAAGCTTATACAATGAGTATTAATATTTTGTTATAAATAAAAAAGAAATACATTATATTATTACCGCTTGAGTTGAATTTTAAATGATCAATGTTCTATTATTACCTGCTATACAAAAGCTCTTGTATAAATAGCTACTACATATATATACAATAGACTACAGCTGTAAAACTTCCACTTACAGTTAGTCGAGTCCCTATCAGGCATGCTTTTAGTACATCGACCCCTGGTCGTGTATCCGACAGTTTACGACTATTAAGTTCGATGTACTATCCCTTCAAACTACTTTTATATAATCAACTGACTTTTGTTTCAGCAGTAAAATAAATCTTAGTTCATATGGGCGAGGATCGTATCCAGTCGATAGTTGGCTGTAAATTCTATTTTATAATTCCATCAAAGCGGCATTATATGTATTTCTTTGACGTATTAAAAAGTTTATTTATTTTTCACATTTAATGTTACTTTTGAAGGATATTTTTTTATTTAGAAATTTCTTTAAAGAATCATTTTGCCTAGTAGCGATCATATTGCCTGCCCTCGCTTCGCTTCGGTTCCAGCCGCTTCGGCCCCGCATTTTAAATCTGCAATATAAGATATGGCCTCGGCTTCGAGTCTCGGATCGATCAAAATTTTATAGGGTTTTTTTGAGAAAAAAACTAGCCTAAGTTACTCCTTATATAGACACCTATGAGCTACCTGATAGTAAAATATTATCAAAATCGGTCTAGCCATTTTAAAAATTACCAGGTGCACACAGACAGCCAAAAAAAATCTAAACTAAATAAAACTACTTTTACGGATTATATCGCGTTTGTATTTGATTTATGATTGCCCGACGTTTCGAACGCTTTGCAGCATTCATGGTCACGGGCGGACTAAGGTGTCTCACGTCCAACAAGTAATCGTTATTACAGACATTTATAATTATCTACCCGATACAGAAAATTAGTTATAAATTTATTAAATTTTGACCCACATTTTAGTACAAATTTATTGCCAGTGTAAGAAGAAAATGATTCTATATGAAAAAATTATATTGTTTATGGTTAGTAATTATTAACTATTAAATTTGTAGCAATTATTGTTACAATTTGTTGATTTAAAAACTAACAAAACTAATATACTACCACCGGATCGGAACGCGGCCACGCTGAGAAAGATCCGGCAAGAAAACTCAGGGAACATGATGCTAAATTAATATTGATTTTTAATTTTAGATGCGGCGTACTTTGTCTTACTAAAAGATTTTTGATTTATAAAATTATCTTTAACTATTATTATTGTGGGTCAAATCTATACAATAAGTGCTCACAGTATCATGCAGTCTTGTGGTGGTCTCTTTGGATTTATTTTTAATTATGTTTATAACTAGTGTTGCCCAAAAAAGTCTTAGTCTTGCGAGAAATGCGAGACCAAGACCGCTAAATTTTTGCAAGACCAAGACTGGCCCTGCAAGCCTTGAGCAAGACCAAAACTGAGCCTGCAAGAGTCTCGCGGCCTTGCATTTAATTCAAATCACCATTCCAGCTTATATACGGTGGAGCTCGTGTCTTCTACATAATAGGAGGGAAATCGGCCGTGGCCGGAGAGGAATCACCACGGTGATCGGCCGTGTAACAGGGTTTCATGTCAAGTTTTCCTTCTCTTGCACCGATGTTATATATTATAGCCCTTAGTCTTGGGTTCGCACTCGCGGGTAAAATATGGGGTTGATGAATTGTATTCTTACTCCCTCACTACACAGCAAGTCAAATCAGTCTTGAGATATCCATCTATTGGCCAATCGATTCCCAATGTTGGTGTTGGCTTTTCAGAATTACTCTTTGGAAAGGATTAAGGATAAAAATACCGTAATCACGAGACTGCTCTTGCCCATTATACATATTTATATATCCGTTTATTCATAAGCCCAACGACGTTCACTGTTGGACATAGAAATATGCCTACAATTAATCTACATAAATGTCCGTGCAGGGACAGAGTACGAATACAATTCACCACTCTCTTACCCGTGGATGTCGTATCAAATCGGACCGAGGCAATGGTGTTAGGAAGCCATTATTTTTTTTTATGGGTGGGCTATGGTACACACGCGCGGTCCATTCCGTCCGGGGCGATGAAAGGACGGCGCGCGAGCCCATAACCCACCCGTACCCACGTCGCCTCGTTGTTGGGCCGACCACCAGAGCAGGGTGACTTGTCGTCAGTGGTCAAATAACTCCGTCGCTTGCCAATCAAATTGAAAAATCTTTTTTGTTGGAAAGGGGCAATGTTAAATGACATAAAATTTATTGTATCAACTGCCCCGTGTGGTGACGTCTTAAGAAAACAGGGTCGAAATTCCTTCCTTTGTCATAGGAGTAGTAACTCTGTCTAATGTAACACCAGGGGAATAGGATTGGATTTTCCCCAGTGGTAAGGGTTATATTCAATAGTGGACTATAGGCTAGCAAATGGATAGGTAGGATAGGATGATATTTGATTAATTTAGTTGGATTTTTCATTGCCATGATAAATGACTGTTACGTTATTCCAACTGCAAGACTCTTGCTGCAATACCAAGATCAAGACTCGAGTGTGCAATACCAAGACCAAGACGAGACCAGGTGTGCTGTTGCAAGACCAAGACTGGTCCAAGTCTCGTCTTGGTCTTGCATTTGGGTAACACTATTTATAACAGGATCCCAGCTTGATGGTAATACAAGCACTTATTGTATAGATTTGACCCACAATAATAATAGTTAAAGATAATTTTATAAATCAAAAATCTTTTAGTAAGACAAAGTAAGCCGCATCTAAAATTAAAAATCAATATTAATTTAGCATCATGTCCCCTGAGTTTTCTTGCCGGATCTTTCTCAGTGTGGCTGCGTTCCGATCCGGTGGTAGTATATTAGTTTTGTTAGTTTTTAAATCAACAAATTGTAACAATAATTGCTACAAATTTAATAGTTAATAATTACTAACCATAAACAATATAATTTTTTCATATAGAATCATTTTCTTCTTACACTGGCAATAAATTTGTACTAAAATGTGGGTCAAAATTTAATAAATTTATAACTAATTTTCTGTATCGGGTAAATAATTATAAATGTCTGTAATAACGATTACTTGTTGGACGTGAGACACCTTAGTACGCCCGTGACCATGAATGCTGCAAAGTGTTCGAAACGTCGGGCAATCATAAATCAAATACAAACGCGATATAATCCGTAAAAGTAGTTTTATTTACAATGTGTAGTGCTCGCGTAAACATCAGATATCAAATCTAAACTGGTCTCTAGGCATAGGTATCTTGCATATAACCGTATGAGCATAAAAGAACATGTTATTTTGACATTACAACAGTCACTTTTATTTATTTGTATAGATAGTCAAAACAGATAGATATATTATATTCTTAATATTGTTTCTGTTAAAATTTATTAATAGTAAATTTTCGCACTTTTTATATACCTACTCGTGTGGCGACGGGCTGAGAATACATATGTCGCCACCCCTTACTTGCCCGTGGGAGTCGTAAAAATTGGCTGTGGGTTCACCAGGAGAGCAGGGCAGCAGCTCTCTCCTGGGAAACGTGAAACACCTATACTGCGATCGCCAACCCGCCTGCCAAGCGTGGCGATTACGGCAATATCCCCTTTGTTAGAAATGGCGTACAATAAAAAAATGGCCCCCAGTCACGGCGGCTCCGGTACTCTACGGGCTCATTTTGGTGGCGGGCCCAGTAGTGGTGGAGCGGGGGGTGCGAGGAATCTCCGGCAGCGATCCGGCTACCAACAAAAATGACCCTTGGCCCTGGTAACGCACAACATTCGGACACTCAGGACTGACGAGAGGGTCATCGAGCTGGAAGAGGAATTGAGCAAAATCCGATGGGACATTGTAGGATTATCAGAAGTGCGGAGAGAGGGCGAGGGCACGATAATCCTCCAGTCTGGAAACTTGCTCTTCTACCGGGAGGGCGATCACCCGTCCCAAGGTGGTATAGGGTTTATCGTTCGTAGGTCTCTCGTAGACAACGTGGAGAGGATCGAGAGTGTGTCGACAAGGGTAGCGTACCTTATACTCAGAATTACCGAGAGGTATTCGCTGAAGGTTATACAGGTATACGCACCGACGTCGACATACTCCGACGACGAGGTGGAGGCATTTTCCGAGGACATCTCGAAAGCCATACACACGTCCAAAACCCACTTCACGGTAGTCATGGGAGACTTTAACGCGAAAATAGGCAAAGGGAGTGATGATGAGTTGAGAGTGGGGAAACATGGATATGGACAGAGAAACCAGAGGGGCCAGAAACTGGCTGATTTTCTGGAGAAGGTAAGCTCCTTTATGATGAATTCCTTCTTCAGGGAGCAGCCACAAAGGAAATGGACCTGGATTAGCCCCGATGGTTCAACAAAAAACGAGATAGACTTCATCTTGTCAGACAAACGACAGATATTCAATGATGTCTCAGTGATCAGCAGGATTAAAACTGGGAGCGATCACCGGATGGTACGAGCCACATTGAATATCCACACAAAAGTCGAGCGGTCACGCTTGATGAAATCTACACTCCGACCTACATCTGTCCAATACCAGAACCTCGAAGGCTTTCAACTCGAATTACACAATCGCTTCCAATGTCTGGATGAATGCGAATCTCCGAACAATATGAACAACAGGTTCGTGGAAACTGTCCACGCGGTTGGGTCGAAATTTTTCAAGGCTCACCGCGTTAATAGACCTAAAAAAAGCTTTCTGACCAGACTCTCGAGCTCATGGGGCGGAGAAAAGAAATGACGGTGCAGTCTTCAGCCGATTGGTCCAAACATAGGCAGCTAAATAGGCAGATCTCCAGGTCTGTGCGTCGCGATATTCGCCGATTTAATACGCTCCGTATTAAAGAAGCGATAGAGCGGAATCGTGGCTCAAAAGTGTTCGCACAAGATCGGTCTATTGGGCAAAGCCAAATGACTAAGCTGAAGACCGACGATGGCACTGTCATTTCATCCCAAAGTGAGATCTTGGGAGAGGTCGAAAGGTTCTATGGACAGTTATACAAATCATCCCGAAATCCCGTTGTCGGCTTGGTCCAAGATCTCAGATCCAAGCTAACTCGGCACTATACCGAAGAAATCCCGGACATTAGCTTGTACGAGATCAGAATGGCTCTCAAACAACTACGTAACGGTAAGGCACCGGGAGATGACGGAATTACGGCAGAGCTTCTGAAGGCGGGCGGCAAGCCAGTCTTAATAGCCCTTCAAAAGCTATTTAATTCCGTTATCCTCGGGGGCGACGTTCCAGAGTCGTGGACCAGGAGTATGGTGGTGCTGTTCTTTAAGAAGGGTGACAAAGCTCTTCTAAAGAACTACAGACCCATCTCACTCCTGAGCCATGTTTATAAGTTGTTCTCGAGGGTCATTACCAATCGACTCTCGCGCAAGCTCGATGACTTCCAGCCGCCCGAACAAGCCGGCTTCCGAAAAGGCTATAGCACCATAGACCATATCCTCACGCTTCGGCAGATTATACAAAAGACCGAGGAGTATAATTGGCCCCTGTGCTTAGCGTTTGTGGACTATGAGAAAGCCTTTGATTCAGTCGAAACTTGGGCGGTGCTGCAGTCCCTTCAGTGGTGCCAAATCGACTATCGCTATATCGAAGTGCTGAAGTGTTTGTATAGGAACGCCACAATGTCAGTCCGTATCCGGGATAAGAGTACGAAACCGATCCAGTTGCAGAAAGGCGTGAGACAGGGAGATGTTATCTCTCCGAAACTGTTCACCACTGCACTGGAAGATGTCTTCAAGCTCTTAGACTGGACTGGACTCGGCATCAACATTAACGGCGAATACATCACTCACCTTCGATTTGCGGATGATATAGTCGTTATGGCAGAATCCATGGAGGACCTTGGCACAATGCTCAATGATCTCAGCAGGGTATCCCAACTAGTGGGTTTACGAATGAACATGGACAAGACGAAAGTCATGTCAAATGCCCATGTCATTCCTGTACCGGTCCTAGTTGGCAATGCGATTCTTGAAGTTGTCGATCACTATGTTTACCTAGGACAAACAGTCCAGTTAGATAGATCCAATTTCGAGAAAGAGATCAGCCGACGAATCCAACTCGGTTGGGCAGCGTTCGGGGAACTTAAGAGGATCTTTTCGTCCAACATACCTCAGTGTCTGAAAACACAGGTCTTTGACCAGTGTGTGTTACCAGTGATGACTTACGGCACGGAAACGTGGTCCCTAAATTTAGGCCTCATATCAAGGCTCAAAGTCGCTCAGCGTGCTATGGAGCGGGCTATGCTCGGGATTTCTCTGCGAGATAGAATCCGGAATACGGAAATCCGCAGAAGAACGGGTGTAACCGACATAGCACGAAGAATTAGCACGCTGAAGTGGCAATGGGCAGGCCACATCGCTCGACGAACCGACAACCGCTGGGGAAGAAAGGTTCTCGAGTGGCGACCACGTATCGGACGACGCAGTGTAGGACGCCCCCCCACTAGGTGGACCGATGACCTAGTGAAAGTAGCTGGGCGGATGCAGGCGGCACAGGACCGCTCAGTGTGGCGCAACATGAGGGAGGCCTACGTCCAGCAGTGGACGGCGATAGGCTGAAATGATGATGAAAATGATGATATATACCTACTTCTACAACACTACATTATTTAATTTCCTTTCCGTCGCGCGATCCCTCTTTCAATTTGAAGATAGTACTCACCCTGTAAAAACTATTTGATTAATCTAAATGAATAATAAAGTTGTAATTCTAATGCATTTTTATGTTAATCATACTTAAATTTTATTGACTGTTATGTGGACTTTTGTTTTTATGTTAATGGTTAAACAGAACTGTTTTGTTTACTCTAGTTAATAACGTGTAGTTTTCATTAAATTTATTATTCTATATTGAAAATTGTTAAAAAGTAGTTTTATATCTCGAATAATAATAGTTTAGGTGAAAATATAATTTTCATTTCGGCTCATATACATGCCACTACTAGGCGCGAGCCTTCTCCGCAGTAGGAAGGAAATTGATTTTACTATACCATGCTGATCAGACAGGTTGGTATAGGGTTTTGTTTTCAGTTTTACTCCTCTTACATAGATGTCATTTGCGTATTATATCCCTTGTCATCTATTACGATATCCACAGGCAAAATAGGGAGTGGTGAATTGTATTTCTATTCCGTAACCACACGGACGTGAAAACATACTACTGTTTCATCTAGGTAGTCTTAATCCCGTGTAGCTTTATTCTTTATCTAATCGATGCTACTTATTTATTATCTGAAGTTATTGCTAGTTCCATAATGCACTTACGCATTCCGATTGCAATTAAATGTATTCCTTTATTTTTACACACATCGTTTTTAGTTGCCACATTGGCGCGTTTCCAACGATTTTATATTTAGGTCCTAAAAAAATGCATGTTTTTATTTGTGCATCGTTTATTATTTTATATTCTAGGCTTATAATAGAGAGTCGTGTGATCAGTATGCTTATGGCTATAGTCGTATTAGCTAAAATACTTTCTACCAAAGCCCGCACACAAAATGATAATCATAACTTTGAAACTGGTGTCAACCCAAAATTAGCGCTTTCTTGAAGTTAATTTTGAGATATTACCTGAAATGTTTCCCATAGCTGCTATTTTATGTGGTTATTTCTCTTTTATTATTATATTTAGTATTAACTGGTTCTCGCACTCTTATCCTCGTGAATATTCAGTTTAATTGTATTTTTAAAGCCAAGTATCGAAAATAATAATCAATGATCACAAACTTCCTTTTTAATTAAAAAAACTATTAAGTAAGAAATCTAACAAAATATATCGTTTCATCAAGCAGTTAAAGTAAATGTGCAGCATAGTCAAAAGCTGATATTGTGAGAATATATTATCTACACCAACCCTAATCTATAGGATGCACTGGCCATCGTTGGTATATTAAACTAATACCATCTGGAGGAGGCTCAAGTCTAACAGCTGGATGTCAAGATATCGGCTAATATACGTCCCAATGCTGGGCTCGAGCCTCCTCCACAATGGGAGGGATTGACCTTACTATACCATGCTGGGCAGACATTGGTATAGGGTTTTATTTCGAGTTTTCCTTGTTTTGCATAGATGTTATATGTATTATATCCCTTTTGCTTCTTTTACGACATCCACGGGCAAGATAGGGAGTGGTGAATTGTATTCTTATTCCGTCACCACACATACAGCTGGATCTATGTACACTGGAAAAATAAACAAAAATATGTACGATTTGAAGTTGCAATTTTATTTGTAAACTCTGCTTTAAATATCAATGAAATGTAATAGAATTGATTTTTATTTCACTCTCACGTCCTAAGAAGATGTATATCTACATCTCTTTGAGTTGACTTAGTCTTTGCATGCCTATTAAGTCTGAACTGCATCGTTTCACTTATTTGAAAGTTCGATTTTGCACTATCGTAAGATTTTATCGAAATCTATTAAAAATTAATAAACTTTTGTTTTAATCCCCTTTACCAGTTAATTCCAGTTATCATTTATCAGTCTTATCACTATAACTGCGTCGCTTTACACCATATTCGTCATTGATACTATTATCTTGCCGGTACGTACAAAATATAAGGTGATAAGTTAAAATTTAGCTGTCAATAATGCAATCAGCGGATGCTCCCTTATCTTCGGTACTTTTCTTTACGTATCATAATGACCAGCGGAGTATTTAGTAGTACACGTGCTAAAATCATATTAAAAAAATCATCATCACCCTGTTCTTGTCCCAATTACTTGAGGTCGTCTCCATATGTACTCTTCTTTCATAGTGCATATTACAAGTTTTTGGACCGGCCGCTTACCTAACGTTAATCCTCCTGAGGGATGTAGTTGTCCTACGGTATCAGATGGTCCAGGTCGATGTAAAGTCGTCTTTTATGACACCACGAGCAATATAAGGTTTGATAGTATTCGTAGCCGCCGCCACACAGCTGAACAGTTGAACCAGTCAAACTTGTAGTAATGTATAGCTCGAGTATTAGCTGAAACTTTATTGATTAAAAATGTTTCGCAATAATACACATATAACATGTCAAGTCTTAACTTGCCGTGTAACAATATCATTTTAATCCTTTTTATGTATGTTTGTACTTATATTTTGTATCATCCTCATTTCAGCTCTTATGCGTTTCACTACTGAGATCGAGCCTCCTCTACAATAGAATGTAAATTGACCTACCATGTTGGTCAGACGGGTTGGTATATGGTTTTATTTCGAGTTTTCCTTATCTTGCACAGATGTTATATGCATATCATCTCCCTTATTCGTTTTTTACGATACCCACGGCCAAGATAGGGAGTGTGAAATGTAGATGTCGCTACCTAAAAACAATGCGTTTTTTTTTTAATTTTTTAAACTGCCTATTTTATTTTTCTTAAGGCAACACTACAGTCCTATCCGCGGCAAAAGGCTACGGTTTTTGTATTCATTCTTCCACTCGTAACAAATCTCGGTTGCCATTCGCCGATAGAGCCTAACCGAAATTCGTTATCTGTTCATTAATTTTACGATTGCATCATTTGTATTCATTCCTATTTTTATTATTTAATTTTGATTTATGATAAATTTATGAACGTTTATTATTGATGCTCAATTGTTATATCAGAACTCTTGCTCAATATAAAACGTAATTGACACAATCACACAATACATGTTGTGCAAAAATATCTACCTTCAGTTAGAGTTTTGGAGTAATAATTTACATTTCTGTATTGAATATAAATAACAGCCGTCCAATAAACTTTGACAGGTGTTTTCATAACAAAATATTTTCCTTTCGTTATGTTTAACTTAGAAACCTTATTTTTTGTAAGAAATTGAACTATATAATTTGAATTAGCGTTTAGCATATTAACTAGTAATTACCAATCTGATTAATGCTAAATCTTCATTTCTGCGTTAATACAGATCCGTGATCTATGTGTAAGCGTTTATGTAGTGTATAAGTGATTGCTTATACCCTTTAATATTTCAATTGACAGATATTTTACCTTATTATAATGTCCTCCTATTTTTAACCGACTTCAAAAAGGAGGAGGTTCACAATTCGACTGTATTTTTTATGATTTTTACCTCGGAACTTTCGACTAGGTTAACCGATTTCGATGATTCTTTTTTTATTTGAAAGCTTATGCTTCACGTGTGGTCCCAATTCAGCTCAATTATATTATATCACTATATGGTTTGTCAGTATTATGTATCGCCGCATCTTATTTAACCACGGGAGTCGTAAATACCGACTGTGGGATCAACAACAGATGGAAAATAAAATGCTCACCATCTCAGCCTATATACGTCCCACTGTTGGGTTCACATCGTGTCCACTATGGGAGGGAAATTGACCTACTAGTCGTCTTGTGTTCATAACCTGTCACCAGGGTACATGACGAAATAACTCCTATGAACTCCCTTGGAGAGGCTTACTTGTACTTATATTACAGTAGTTGTCGATAGCCTTATGAGTTCGCTGTCGGAATTCTCCGTATATAATTTCTGCCATTATTTTTAATACATTGTGTCCCTAATATAAAATTTTCTTTGCAGTATTATCAAAGGGACAATGCGAGACCGGACAGTATCGTTTCCTCGCCAAGACTGGTGGCTACGCATGGGTTCAGACCCAGGCCACAGTCATTACCGACAAACAGCAGAAGCCGATCAGCGTTGTCTGCGTCAACTACGTTATCAGGTAGGCCTAGATTTAAAAGACACGATTTTTTTTCTTAACCTGTTTATTTTATTAGTTGCCAGTGTTTTCATTTCAGAAGTTTTTGTTATTTTTATATTTGGATGATTATAAATAAAAAAGATATTTAAGGTAAGTTCCTATTCCTTTTTTATGAACATATTTCACGTATATACAATTGAAATTGGTCTATCGCCTTGAACTTATTATAAGAAAATTGTAATACACCTGTCCAGAATAACAGACCAACATGCTATGGACGGCTAAGTTGTTTGTATCGTAAATTAGAAGCCCTACCGGATTTAATTTGTGCCGGCGGCACATTCATTAGTTTAATTTAATAACAGTTTTTTCGCAAATTATCTAAGCAAAATTTTAGAGCTACAAAAATGTAGAAATGTTAATAATGCTCCAAGTATCACAAATCATCGTAAAATTTTGCTTATTGCATATTTTTACAATTCAGTTTTTCTACTGGGGAGTGTATATATACAGATTACAGTTTTATCTGTAGTAAACTTCTTATGTCTAGCTATAATTTTTGACATTAATCTTGGTAAGATCTAGATATAGATGTGAATATATTTCTCTATTTCTTACATAGAGGACATTATTGTGCAAAACTAATTAAATTCCTGAATTATTTTACAAGCATACGACACGGCATTAGTGGAAACAAATTGAGAAACAATTAACTGTGTATAACATACAGAAATTATCCACTCATCTGACTGCTACTATCGACGACCACTGGGCTGGCCACGGACGCCAAAGATTCGGTGCTAGTGGTCGGCTCAATGGCCAAGGGGAAGGAATACGGCGGGTTATGGAGACGCGTACCCACCTCTCATCACCCTAGACGGGGAAAAAAATTATCAACGTCCACTATTGGGTCCTAATCCTCTCAATACGTGGAGAACGGACGCTTGGCGGGTTATGTGGTCCATGTAGACAACAAGGTGGCGTAACAACGGCGATAGCCCACTGAGAATACGAAAATTCATATTTTGAAACGATCATAATTGTATAACTAGATTATCTTATTAGTGAATTTTATTACTTTCTTTTATACCATATTATTGAGGCTTCCCATGTCCTTGTAAAATGATTAGATAACTGTCTCAACTTTATCAAAAATAATGACATGATCTTAAAGATAAAGTCTAACACTGATAATGTTTTACGCAAATCCTTTGATAGAGCCAAACATAATTATTTTTCCGTTACGTTGATTGATGCACTTATAAAGCAATATTACTGTGACTCTGTAATTAATTGAACAGCATTAAGCAGTAAGATTTTAAAAGCGTTCTCGTCTATTCATTCTATTTATTAGCCCTTCGATCCAATGGAAGGCACAAGGCCTTTCAATCTGAAATCTTGGAAGTTAAAATCTTGAAAGTTTGCAATCATCATTAGCATAGTGCTGCTTTCTATTTTCTAGGTGCTACTTCATCCAAATTTTACGATGCCAACGGGATAATCTCTTGTGTTCCTAACTCTTCATCACATGGAAATGTTTTATAGGTTACTGAAGAATGTTTAGTATAATCCATCTAATTAGACGCTTCTACGCGCTACGCAGTTCTACGCTTATATTCGATTTTGGGTACTTTCACATCTTTTAGCTAGTATCTATTCTATACCAATAAATAAAATTGGAGTGTCTATTTGTAATGTCAAAATAATAGGCTTTTTTCATGCTCACATGGTTATTTGCACGACACCTATGCCTATAATAGCAATTAAAAAATTTTTGTCTGTCTGTTTGTTCCGGGTAATCTTCAAAACGGCTGGACCGATTTCAAAAATTCTTTCACCAATGGAAAGCTATAATACCAGGGCGTAAACTAGGCTATATTTTATCCCGGTATTCCCACGGGAACGGGAACTACGCGGGTAAAACGACTATAACCGAAGCGAAGCGAGGGCGGGTTGCTAGTATTTCAATAAAATACAAACACATTTTATAACTTTTAGATATGTTTTAGTATAACGTATTTTACCTCTACGCTTATGTTCGATTTCGGATGCTTTCACATATTTTAGCTATTATTTCGATAAAATACAAACACATTTTATAACTTCTAGATGTGTTTTAATATAACGTATCTTACCCGTTTGTCAAAACATTCATTGACACAATATCTGTATCAATATTTATGGCAGACGATAAATAAAAAGTATATTTTTTGCAATGGTTATTTATTTATCAAGTAGGTAATCGGTACATAGAATAAACAGGAATCGCACAGAGGACTGGGTCCTCTGTGCGATTTCAATTCGTACATAACTATTTAATATTGGTTTTAATTGCTCTTAACTTTTCTTCGAAGGTTTCTCAAGTTCTATAAAATTTTGATATTTTATGACAAACTCGTGTAGTAACGGAGTAAGAATACAATTCACTACCCCATCTCTTAACCGTAGGTGTCGTAAAAGACGACTAAGGGGTTACAATATGTAAATAACATCTATGCAAAAGAAGCAAAACCTCTAAATAACTCCTATACGACCCGTCTGACCAACGTGGTGTAGTAGGTCATTTTCCCTCCTATTGTGGAGGAGGTTCGAGCGCAGCAGTGGGACGTTTATGAGCCGAAATGATGATACATGAACTTAGCAAGTCAGAAGGGATTTGTTTCGATTTTTCTTCTCCAATTGATGTTTTATTTATGTCATCATCGCAGCCCATATATGTCTCACTGTTGGACTTTTGCCTCCTCCACAATGGGATGTGTTTTGACCTACTATACTATGCTGGTCAGACATGTTGGTAAAGGGTTTCATTTCGAGTTTTCCTTCTCTTGCACAGATGTACATAACATCTAATATCCTTTAGTCGTCCTTATTTGTCCGCAAATAATATTCCTTAGTCGTCTTTTACGACATCCATGGGTAAGTTAGGGAGTGGTTTTTATTTAGGACGATTATTATTCCGTTATAAAACTTATGACTTGTATGCTGCTAATGAAGATATCGTAGTTATATTATTTTAAATACAAGATATTTTCGCTAAAATTGTATTCCATTCGCTGGTATTTGCTGTATCTGCATCTAAAAGGTTTTTGACATTCTTTTTACGATTCTTTGAGCCATTACTTTCACATACATCTTGGTTTCATTTCAAACAACAAAGAAATACTTCCATAAAACCTTAATGCCGTCTCTAATGGAAATTATACGTAAGATATTTGCATATTAGCATTTTTTTTGTTTGTTAATAATTTGTAACCTCATTATCTTACCGAAAATGAAATTACATTTTCACTTTTTAAAAGTAATACGAATATCTTAACCTACAAAATCAATGCATGCTAGACCTGATCTAGATTAATTTTTGTAACTATAATATGAAAAAGCTCTTAAAAGGATTAATGTTTGTGTGGATGAAGATTTAAAATACAATGTATATTTCTTCCCTAATTATTAATTAATATTGATTAATTATTATTGATTAATTATTATTGATCCACGTTTAATCCTTTCTTCAAACTAAGATTTTCACCCCTTATTTTTTGGGGGTGTGTTACGGTCGGCGCACTCCTCGCCCGACTCCGCTCGGGCGACAGAGGGACGTAAGCATAACCGTAACCCACCCGTGACACGTCGCCTTCGTCGTTGGGCCGACCACTGGAGCAGGGTGACTTGTCGTCAGTGGTCGGCCCGACGGAATACCCCTTGAAGAGTACACTCTCTTCAACCGACGCCGAGTAACGTCTCAGCGTTACAGAATCTATTAAAGCTTATATTAACACTAAAACGTAACTATTATCGTAAATCTGAATGCCGAGCGCGGCGCTTATAGCATGTGGAATATTGCCTTTTGAGGCCTATATGCGTGGACTTCGATAGGCAGCGTAAATATCTATGACAATTTTCTATATACTGTCTATTTTAATACATAGCTGAGTAAGCAAATTAAATTAATATTATCGTTTAGATTTTTGGCGTTTATATTCATTATGAAATATATTCTCTCATGAGCCACACTATAGTGAAAATCATGATCGTCATCACAGCTCGTATACGTCCCACTGCTGGGCTCGAGCCTCCTCTACAATGCGAGAGCAATTGACCTACTATACCGCATTGGTCAGACGTTGCATATTTTATGGCGTTTCTTTTCTTACTTAGATATTATCTACATATCATATCCCTGAGTCCTTTACGAGTACGACACCCACAGGAAATAGACGAAGTAGGGAACTGTAATCCTACTCCTTCACCAACAGCTTTTCTCTTTAACTGTAAGTAAAAACTAAATAAAACATGAATAATTTGTTTGTAGCATGACATGTATAGAAAGGTAATGAATACGGAGATGTCATTTGATATAAGTGTACAGAAGAAGCCATATTGAGTCGACCCTGATTAAAAAGGATAAGTACAAGATGATTGTGATGCAATAAACAATAAGCGCATTGGTGGAAAATATCACTGTTATCCGTCTCTGATATTACAGACTGAGTCACAAAATGTTAGCATGTGCACTCGAGGTTATCTAGGTTATACAACGCTGAGCTATCTTTACATCTTCTTTAAATAAATGCAAGATAACCTGGTACAAGATAGTTGATTCTTTTTGAGTTATAATCAGAGAAAATCTTTCTATAAAATTTTTGTATAGTGGTAGGACCACACTGTCTACAGCCGCGGGCTGGTCCGTCTGTGATAGTACCACACTCTCGCAGAAAATCGACGTCTGAGTAGTAGCAATTTGTTACTACGCTTCGTTTGGTGATCGAGAGAGCCATAAGCCCAACTTTCTGAGAGTGTTTGCGTGTGGTGGGTTTTGGTGATGCCTTTAGTATCACCGAACTTTATTGTACATATTCACACTCCCTTCACTTTCTTCACGCGAGGCAGCGACCTTGCAAGGTTCATGAGCGGCAGCAACACTTACCATCAGGTGTACTGTTTGCTCGTTTGTCACCGTTTGCAATAAAAAAAAATTAAATATCTAATCCACTCGACATCAAAATGTTTCAGACTGTCATTATTGTTTACTAAAACGAAGTGAGCTGTAGCAAGATTCATTGTTTACTTAAGAAGAATATCTAAATAGGAATTTAGAGACCATTTTCATACAAAACTTTTAATGTAACTTTACATTAATTATTTTTAATATATGAAGCATTTTTCCTTTTTTTTTACACAACAATACCCTGAGGAAATAATGATATTGCGGGGAGACTTCAGAAACGTAACCAACGGACACGAATTACGTCCAAACTCACACATTTATGGAATGCACATAGTGTTGTCCTGCGTAGGATTCGAACCCCTGCCACGTTTTAATTTTTATTATTTTTTTTAAATACCTACGTTTATTTTTTATACTACGACTAAGTTTTAAATCCATCTAGGTAATTATTACTGTATTCAAATGAAGTCAAAGTTCAAATGAAGTATAAATATAGAAAGGGGACTAAATTCAGTAGTAACAATATTCTAGGAAGTATGTTATGAATAAAAGAGTTGAGATCATAAAACTTGTCCATAGCAGTGCCTTCAATCACAGCTGACAAATAATCCGATGTTATCAATGTATTTAAAAACAATTCGTTATTTCTTTTGGTATCAAATCTCAAGAAAAATAAATCGTAATAATAAATAGCATATAGATATGCATATAGACGTAATGTTTTATTTTATTATATAATATCTAATTCTATGATTTGCGTAACTAGTCCTATTAATCAAAATAATCTACTAATCAGAAAGAACCTTGATCGATGAGAGGTAAACACGATCGTTCAATGCAATCACGTATGTACAAAGTCAGAAAAGGTTAGAAAACGAAACTTAAATAAAATATCTAATACATTTTCTATGACAGTTTAATGAGAAACAAAGTTATGGAGCAAGACAGTGTTATAAATATGTGAGCAAGTGATACCTACTAGTAATTTTAAGCAACCCTTCGCTTTTACAATGGAACCAATTTAAGTTTTGATTTTTATCATTATCATCAAAATAGCTCTTAATACATAATTAACTACTATTATGGATATTAAGTCAACAACTATACAAAGCTTGACTCAAATAGTTTTTTTTTTTGTTTTGGGACTAATACCACCACACATGCCCACCATTGGAACTCCTATAAGCCACTGCCACTATCCACAATGGTCGCCATAGATGACACCAAGGTTTGATCCTCTGGCAAATGATTTCAATTGTCTTGGGACCCGCAACAAATTTAATTACAAAAGTTGAACAAAAAGAGTGAAAAAAGAGTGATTCCATTTCCCTCCCATACAAAATTGACTAGTTAAATAATAAATAAGAGGACGTGCAGCCTCAATAAACGCAGTCGTACAGCATCACGGATACAGAAGAGCTTAATGGGGCGCAATACGAAACTTAAGATTGATTGCTATAATAGATATGGCAGAAACGCCTGAATACACTGCAATATTCTCGAGTATAACGTCCGTGTAGAATACCACTCCAAAACCAATCTGACTCAAATAGTTTATTATGTTCAAATATTCTATCCCCATACTTTCTTGGTTTACTACTATTGATTCTTAATATGCATGGAAGAAACTAAAAGAAACTGAGAAAACTCACAACGAAATTATATATGTAGTCCTATACGGCAGCGGATGGATTGCTCTTAATAAACTTGCTATGTCCGTTGAATCAATTCGTCTTCATCAGACTGCTTTCTCGCTATTAGACAATTGCGCTCTTCCAAAGGAGAGGGAAATTGATAACCGCGCTAATCGAACAGATTAGTATAGTTTTTCATTTCCAATTAAGTTACGGCTATTACCAGTATTTCTTCTCGCACGAGAAGGTATACTGGAAATGATCGTGATATTATTTGCTTACGTTCCTTAGTAAATGAAAGGGTGGTGAATTGTGTACTTACTCCCGTCGTCAGACGAATAATCGATCAATTACTGACATATATTAACGTCATTTAAATAATATCTAACATAATAAATAAGACCTGTTACATTGTAGCACTTGGGCATTGACTTGACATATCTTTATCGTGCATTGCATTGCACCGCTATTTATTTTTACGCCACATGTGGGTCAATGCGAGAACACGTACGTAACTATATTCATTACATATGAAAGGACACGCCTAGATTTTGCTATAATTATATTATACTAGTGGTCGCCGTGTGGTCGAAATTCGGCCATAATTCATTTTAATTAATTTTTTTGCTACACCATTTTCTTTAATTTTATTTATGTATAATTGTAAATTGAGCAAGCTGTATTTCACTAATAACTAATATATAAGCACAAATCTCTATTAGACATTGTCATCATAATTATGATTGTTTGACATTCAATTCGACCAGAGATTTTAACCGTAAACAAAAGTGTATAAGCGTTGCTACGCAACACACTCACACTCACACAAACGTGTGTGTGTGTGTGTGTGTAGCGATTGCGTTGTAGTGTGCGGAATGCCTTTTTTAATGAATTTAATGCATTTCTAGCCCATTATTATATGAAATTTCAGTTTTATGCACTTCTATCAACTATGCCAAATTTCATACTTGTCCATCCACTATGCCAAATTTCATACTTGTCCATCCACGTAATTTTCGTAAAAAGGGGTGCAAAGTTTTTGCTTTACGTATTTATATATAGATTTTCCTCCTATTATGGAAGAGGCTCGTGTGGTGACGGAGTAAGAATACAATTCATCACTCCCTGTCTTGCCCGTTGATGTCGATGTCGTAAAAGGCGACTAAGAGATCATAAGATGCACATAACATCTGTGCAAGAGAGGGAAAACTTAAGTGAATCCCTATACGAACATGTCTGATCAGCATTGTATAGTAGGTAAAATTATTGTGGAGGAGGCCCGAGCTCTGTTGAGCTCTGGCCTCTCTGAATGATGATTTGATTCTGGAAATTTGTTCTTTCGAATATCTAACTTATGTATGAATCAAAATTTATTTTTATTTATTTTTTTATTTATTTAAGACAACACCCTGCACTAAGGAAATAATCCTTGTATTGCGGGGGACTTTACAAACATATAATTAACGGACACAAATAACATCCAGACTCAGAACAACAATTTGTGGATCGCACAAAGTGTTGTCCCGCGTGGGATTCGAACCCCCGACACTGGCGCTGTAGGTCGCTTTCCTAACCACTACGCCATTTGTGCAGTCAAAATGAAAGAATAATTCAAATCTATTTATCAATACCATGAGAACAGACTTAGTAGAACTTACTGCATATATTGGTAAGTGTATTGTAACCTGTTTAACCTAATACAATACCTACTTAATCTATACCAATAAATAAAATTGGAGTGTCTGTTTGTAATGTCAAAATAATAGGCTTTTTTCATGCTCACACGGTTATTTGCGCGACACCTATGCCTAAAATACAGATTAAAAATTTTTTGTCTGTCTGTTTGTTCCGGGTAATCTTCAAAACGGCTGGACCGATTTTAAAAATTCTTTCACCAATGGAAAGCTATAATATCAGGGCGTAAACTAGGCTATATTTTATCCCGGTATTCCCACGGGAACGGGAACTACGCAGGAAAGAACACTGAAACCGAAGCGAAGCGAGAACGGGTTGCTAGTATATTATATTGATACATAAACGTTGCATTATAAGTTTTTTCGCGCGTGTCTATTTGAAAACCTAGAATATTTTTTTATTATTGAGGATATTTTTCTTGCCTGTTGCTATCACAAGTTGGATTACTTCTTGTTCGTAATATTAAATATTTAAATTATAAGTATTGTAAGTTAAGTATAGCTTATATATGTAACCATACTTTGTTATACTTTCACTCTTCATGTTAAATTCACGTTCTGACAATGTAGCCTAGATACTGCGAGAGCTTTGCGGTTGTCGGTCGGTTTATGCAACCTCTGGGCGAATGCACTGACACCTCCCACCCCCGGGGTCGTTCACCCCGCCTTCCTACTGTCGAGTACTTACATAGGTAGATCGCAAATTTAGTTTCAGCATGAATGAGAAGCGTGGGTAGAGCACCAGTTTATTCCTAGCTTCTGAGATAAGTTGAAACTTCTAGAAATTATTTCCATAGTTTCTGTATTCAACATTTATATGTTTCAAAATGTTTTAGATTTTTTATATACGTTCGCTTAGAGTAATTCTTTTTCTACAGTGAAACTATACTTCTTTTTGTTTATATAAAGAAATCATGCTAGATAGGACGTTCAATATCTTATGTAAATTTAAATTAATCAAGTCTATTTATCTTTTACTGTCATTAAAAACCTCTTGTTAATAAAAATTACGAAGATGAGACGAATCGACAAAATGCATATAGTACATATTTCATGACGAACTAAGAGAACTAAAATGTATCACCACCCATCTTTCTTTCTCATACCTATTATAAGGGATTTAAATAACATCACTTCATGAGAATGAAACTCCATATAAAACTCAATGCCGAACCGTCTAGACAGTGTTATATAGTAAGCCAATTTTCATTCTACTATATAGGACACGCATCAATGGATAGATGGAAGACCTTAGATGGAAGACACTAAAAGCGGCAACTTAAGAGCAAAGAAGAAACAAATGTAACATAATGTACCTACTTGTATTTTCGTGTAACTTACTCATGGATGTAGTAAGAGACGACTAAAGGATTTAATCATAAATTAATTAGATCCGTACAAGAGAAGGAAAACTTGAAATGAAACCCTATGTCTGACTAGCATGGTATAGTAGGTCAAACTCCCACCCATTGTGGAGGAGGCCTCAGCCCAGCAGTGGGACATATGTGGGCTGAGATGATGATGAGGATGATGGTGTAGGTACTTGTAGATCTAACTGAATGCCCAGGTTGTACAGTATAGTATAATAACATTCTTTTGTGTGGACATATAATATTTGTTCAACAATTGTTTGTAAAGTCCCTCCTCGACACAAGGTCATTTACTTAACGCAGACACAAGAATTTTAAAAATTCAAATATTGCTCAAATATCTTTGAACTTATTAAATAGACTAGCTTCTGCCCGCGACTTCGTCCGCGGAAAATTTCTTGTTTTAACATAAGATTACACTCGATTGATATTACTGTATTTAATTTTATTAGTAAAATATTTTTTGGAATCAGATCAGTAACTTAAAAGATTACCGAAGTTCTATTTTCTGCTCAAGGTAACTTAACCCTTAGTTGCCTTTTACTTATTTTATTTATTTGTTTAAGTTAGGTATCTATTTAATTTAAAGCTTCTCTATATACAATGTTTGAGGTTGTTTTATTTTCCGGTAACAGAATAATCTGCCTTTCGGATGATCCCACTCTTGATAGACCAACATATAATTGCCCATGGGAAAAACATTCTTTTCGTAGGTCAATGCCAACCAAAGAGAATGTTTGTCCCTGGGACTTATTAATAGTCAGGGCAAATGATTGCGCACGTTCAGCGCTAGTTTCTCGAGCACGGGCCCGCGTCGTCCTCACATTTTGGCTTGCGAGGCGCTGTGAGCGCTCGGAGCTAGATTCTCTAGCGCGTGCTTGCGAAATATATTCTCTATTTCTCGAGAGGCGTTGCTCATTTTCAGGGGCAGATTCTTCCGTACGGCGTACTCGAGCGGCTCTTGTCTGTGATGTCTGCCGAGACAGTTGAGATTTCCTTTTAGGCATGCTCTCAACAAACCACGCACAGACTTGAAAACAATTATGAACAAAGGGAGAGCGACTCGAACACCGTCCGCCTTTACAAAACAAAACAATCGTAATATCGAATAACTCGTGTCGATTATTACGATAGAACGAAGTACGAAACTACGAACATACAAAACAAACGTACAACGAAATTACGATATTTTCGATTATGAGGTATCTATCAACAACAACAACCATGCGAACGAAACAACCGAAACCAATAACCAACTGACATGTAATTTTTAGAACTCCAACTAACGACAACGTGGGCATAATAATTCGAGAGGGTCATCAATCCACGGAAAGTCTTAACACCGCGATTCAGAAAAATGACGTCATTGCAGAACGCCATCTATGGGCAAATAGGTAAAACGTCTGCACAATGAAAGTTATGCTAGGGTCATTTTGCGTTTTAGTAATTTTATATTATCTCCGAAACTGTATGACCAATTGATATACTGTAAATGGCAAATCTTATCTGTATGATGTTCTTGTGATACTGAAATAATTTATTGTCATAAGAATTAATATTTTGTTGCTCAAATAATCAACCAAACGTAACAATGCCGAAAAAAAAATTTTTTAATGCAATAATAGAAGTATAAAAGATAAAATATAAAAGATAGAGATATGGTATCGCTGACTTTTTTGTAGAAATAATTAAGATGAACCAGGTAGCCATACATTCTTTTTAATTTTAAGCAACTGTTTAGGCAGCGCACGCAAATAATTCTGTTTTACGAGGTATTTTTTTCCGACTTGCCAGACAAAAGTTGTGATAGCTCGGTTAATATACATGTTATAGAAACAATTTATAGCCTATAGCACTCAGGAATAATGTAGCTTTCTGCCAGTTAAAATAAAATTAGAATTAGATTATGAGTTCCAGAGATTACCCCCTGCATACAAACTTACAAATTTTACCTCTTTATAATATTAGTATTCCTGCGTTTTTAGACTAATGGTCTGTCGTCAAAATTTTGAAATAATTTTACTAAAACCTAGCTTATCTTAATATTACCAATAAAAGGTAATATGATTAATTTATTAACAATATAAAAAGCTGTGTATAACTTGGAAAAGCTTTAAATAAAAATCGTTTAAATGTTTTTAAAGTCAACGAAGTTACGAGTATACATACGCCACTAATATTTACATTATTGTGTATTATCGTTTTAGCTGAGACTGTCGTCGCTGGTCTCATTTTGTACCGTTTTGAAATTCATAATTGACAGCCGGAACGAGTGCACCGTTGTTCACTCCAGAACTGTAGCTTAAACAACCGACCGATTTTTTTTTATTTAAATTCTTTTCACGCGTTGCTGAACTGAGCTAAATGATGTGTCTATTTGCATTAGTTATTTATTATTATTATTATTAAATATTTTTAGTTTATAGACTAAAATCAAATGAATCTAGCCATTAATCTACCTGTAAGTGGATGTAAAGAAAACTAAATTCTATATTCGTTTTGCCTTGAATATCATATATTATACGACGAGTCATTTCGTTATGTATAGTTAGCCTTAAAAAGATTAAGGATCCGTTTTTTTATTCACCTTGCACTATTCCCACTAGATTTTTCATCCCTACATAGTGCTTTTGGTCCCTTACAATATCATCATCATCACGTAAGTCCCACTGTTGGGCTCGGGCCACCTCCGCAATGGGAGGAAAAAAAAACTATACCACGCTGGTCAAACGTGTTGGCATAGGGTTTTATGTCGAGGTTCTCTTGCTTTGATGTTTTCTGCATATCTATATCCCTTAGTCGTCTTTTGCGATACTCACAGGTCAGAGAGAGATTGGTATACTACCATATCGCACAGATAAAACCTTTCTTTCAGGTTTTCCTTTTGCAGTGATATTTTTTAATTGAAAAACTTATGTAAATTTATTAAAAGCAACTAAATTAATGCATACATACGTTTGTATGTATTAACAGAAATAATCTATGTTGCAATGTAAGTACATTGTACATGGATTAGTATGTACTAATCTAATGTTGTCATGTATCCTTATTTTGATAATATTCATTGCCAATATAATTGCCAAAATTCAAGTTACGTGTGTTTCGAAATGTTTGTGTGAGGTGTCGTAGGTATCCGAAGGCAAACGCCATTTGAGTCACGTAGTATGTACAAGTATGTAAGAGAGTGGGGCCGGGTCGACGGACGGGCTCTCTGGCCCTAATTGCACAATAACTGCAACTCGCGAAACGCAACATAATTTTCGCGATACAACGTTATTCTTGTGGACTGACCAATTAGCAATGACTTATTAAACTCAATATGTTAATTTTACTAATGAAACTGTTAAATATCATAATAACATAAGATCGTAGTCCAGTGGTCTTCTCAGAGCAGGAGAAAATATGGTAAGAGACTTGCTATTACTCACCTTTCTGAAAATGCGGGCGAGAGGCGACTAAAGCATAGCCCCGTCATAAACATTGGAAACGGACATTCTAATTAGTTCCTTGCCCCAAGCATGCGGTAACCGACCCTGATGGCCTGAGTTTCAATCCCGCATCAGGCAGAAAGTGATATATAGTCTTCTGAAGGTGTTTGATAGGCGGCATTAAGTTCGTAGTCTAACTCTGCATCTAAAGATACATTGTAAAATAAGGTTGTACTTAACCCATTGGCTTAACTCTTCAAGGATAAAGGTGTTAATGAGATTAGAAAAATATATATAAATTTGTAAAGTCATACTTATTAGGCTATTCTCAAGAAATACCACTTAATATGTATTTATTTACGAGGAATAATAATCACATTTGTCTAATTAAAACAGCTTGCTTAAATTATTAGATATAATAATTAAAGAGATTGCCATCATCATTTCGTCATCTCGGCCCATTCACGGGGAGGCATGTACCATTGTTGGGCTCGGGCTTTCTTCGATATATGAAGGAAATTGACCTAGCATACCATGTTTGTCAGACGTGTTGGTTTTGTTTCGAGTTTTCCTCCTCTTGCTTAGATATTATATGCGTATTATATTCCTTAGTCGTCTTTTACTACACCCATGGGTAAGAGAGCAATATTAATTTCAATCTAGAAGATTAATAAAAAATACTTTATTGCTCAAATTGTATTTAATTTTAGTTATATCAATATGCCTTATACATAGATAAATGGTGTGACACGACATTATTTGTCTTCCTGTCCCTTTTTGGTTAATCTATTTCGGTATTCGAACTGAAGCAACATGTACGTGATAATTTTAGCTCAGGACCCGTCAAACAACGAAGCTCGCCCGAGTTGTATTGCTATTCAAGAGCAATATAAAAAGCAAAACCATATTTGGACATCCAAAATTAAAATAAACAGGCCCGTATCAAATTGACAATATAATTAAGAACAAGTATGACAATTTTTTTTCCGTGTGGTGACGGAGTAAGAATACAATTTACCACCCCCTCTCATGCCCGTGGGTGTCGTAAAAGGCGACTAAGGGATATATTATGCATGTGACATCTATGCAAGAAATGGCAAACTCGAAACAAAACCCTATACCAACCTGTCTGACCTGCGTGGTATAGTAAGGCAATTTCCCTCCTATTATGGAGGAGGCTCGAGCCCGGCAGTGGGACGTCTATGGGCCGAAATGATGATGATGACTCAAAATGAGATCCTATAACTTATGTCAGACTTATGTGGTGTATTAGATAATCTTTTACCCCGTTATTAAGAAGACTCGAGCCCAGCAGACGTGGGTGAAAAGAAGAAGAAAATAAAAAGAAATCAAATCCTATTATTTATTGCTTTGTGCAGTACCAACCCTTATATTCGTCGTGGGTATCGTATAAGACGACCAAATAATCCATCGATCTCAACTCCATGTGATGCAATCTGGTCAACAATTACATACCTATATACTCATATATTGCGTCGATTCTAAGTAATTGGGATATAAGCAGGATGATAATGATGTGTTACTAAATATTAACAAATATAGAAATCTATACCTTACCTGAGCTTATACTTTGAATCGCGAGCTACAAAATCACGTAATAGTAAATATCCGTTCATTCTGTAACGGAGACGGTCGATGTATCACGTAGGCATCTAAACTAGTCAAACACTCGCTTTATAAATTCAGCAGAAGGTGCTAAGCATAAGGAAAAATACTCTATTGAATAATTTTGTTATTTAACAACAAACTTCGTTGATGTATGAGCAAATATGTATGTTTGATGATTTTGGGTATGCCAATTATAACTTACACAGACTATAGCTTCAATATTAAAAAAAGCGTATAAAAACGCATACTGTTATGATGTTATTTCCCGTCATTACATCAGAATATTGCGAATGGTTATTTAATTGCGTAGTCATTGTCTGCTCTGTCATTCAAATTCTTGCTATAGGAAAATGCTACATTCTTTCAACACTGTGAACGGAATATTTGAAATTGGTCATTCCACATGAAGTTTGTTTTTATTTTTTTGATTGCACTGCCCAAATGGCGTAGTGGTAAGATCCGATCCATAATGCCAGTGTCGGAGTTCGAATCCCACGGAGAACCCTTTGTGTGATTCACAAATTGTTGTTCCGAGTCTGGCTGTAATTTGTGTACATTAATTAAATGTTACATACATTAACAAGAACCCGCAATACCAAGTCTCTAGTGCAGGGTGTTGTTTTACAAAAAAATAATAATAAATAAATTAGTATATACAAGACTATTTAAGAAATGATAGAAAACTTTTAAAGCTAGCGAGCGTCTTCTTTTTGTTTAATCAATCTGTAAATCGCTGTCGGATTCGAGCCTGAGCATTAGGGATAAATTGACAGCGAGGAAGGAACGAATGGTCATGTGGTTTGATTTTACTGAGATCAAAACCAGTAAAATCCAGTAGCTATGACCAGATCGACAAGATCCATTAAACATGGTTTAGTATTACGCGGCTAAGTTGTGGCACAACGGCGCCTAAATGTATCATATGTCGAGCGAGAGTCGTACTGGCATTCGGTTGATGGATCGACAAACTTAAGGTATTTGTGTTGTGTACAAATTCCATTTACTTAAAGCGTGTACTTAAAGTACTGTATTCGCCGGGTTGTCTGTTAATATATTATTGCATATGGGTGTAGTGAAATTTTAACTTTCCTAGCCTGTTTGGCATGAAGAGGAAAATTATTATATAAAACTATTTTTACGGGTTCGCGATTGTTGAAAATAGCTATTTTTTACGTGATTGCTTTCTGTGTGGTGACGGAGTGAGAATACAATTCACCACCACCTCCCCCTCCCCCCTCTTACCCGCGAGTTTCGTAAAAGACCACTAAGGGAATAATATGTATACAAAATCAATGCAAGAGAGGGAAAACTCGAAACAAACCTTACGCCAACACGTCTGACCAGCTTGTATAGTAGGTCAATTTCCCTCCCATAGTGATGGAGGCCCGAGCCCGGCAGTGGGACGTATATGGGCTTAGATAAAGATGATGATGATAAGATCGCGATTGAATTTGATTTTTGATTTCCCTGCGTCTAGAATATTTTTCAGTGTTTATGGTCACGGGAGGACTAAGGTGTCTCACGTTCGACAAATCATCATTATTACAGAGAATATACAAATAAATATTCGAAACGCGATAACATCCATAAAAATAGTTTTATTTCAAATGGTTTATTTGTTAGAAAAGATGTTTGTTTCCTTGTTTTGATGTTTGTTTCCTTGTTTTAATCTTTGCAAGACATGCTTTTATAATCATTAATTAATAAGGTACTCTACTAAAATTGATAGGTACGTCGACCAGAGATTAATATTTACCTCAAACAATTTAAAAATATAGTTTGTCACATCATCTATTTGTAATATATTCGACAATAAACATTTTCCTAAAAGTATACATGATAAAAAATTATCGAATTGTGATGTAAAAGCAGGGCTTGTCCCGGCTGTAGTGTTAATCCAATAAAATAATTTCATGTTGCAGCTAATACCATATTAAAATAAAACGTTAAAAGTTAAATTATGATGGTTGTGAAAAGTATTTTAATCTAATACAAATTAAAATGCTTTTATTACAACTCTATTAAAAGCTGAAGAGTTTGTCGCCCACGTGTTTATGAGGCGCTACTACTTGGATTTCAAAAAATAATGTTGTGTCATGTAGCATGTGTATCGAGACAGGCTGCGATAAATAGAAGTACAGCGGTGTCTATAAATGTAATCAAATCTGGCTAAATATTGGTAACAATGCGACATCGCGCATCTAAAGATCTGCACGATCGTGGTCGTCATAACAACTGCTGAATTAACAAAAATGATGATTAATCTATTGAGAATATATCATCCTAATATTGATATTATTAATGTCGCGAGACGACGTGGATGTTCAAACAAGCAAAACATTTAATAGTTATAGAGTGCGTTCAAGCGAAGCTGCTGGCACAGTTAGTCTTGAATAACTTTGATAATTTTTAATCACCTGATTCTATATAATCATTTTTTATAGATAAGAAATATCGATTACACGTTAGTAATGACGTGCGCCTAGATAGGTAACAACATTGGTTAAAGACTAAGTAATTAAATTAACTTTTTCCTCTGACCGTCTGGTGACGAAGTAAGAGTACAATTCAGACCAAATGGGATCAGATGTAAAACTCTTACTCGTATTTTACGACATCCAAAAGTAATGTAAGGGTTGATAGTATTCTTAGCCGCCACCACAAAGCAATACATTTTACTTAACTAACTACAGAACATACATTTATGTGCCTATATAATCTTTCTGGAATGTAGATTATTATAGTAATTTATTAATTTGTAAATTTGGCGTATTTATTTTAGTAATTTTGCGCAGATACCATCAGTGATTTGGGGATAGATCGGCCTTGGATTATATTATACAAATATTGTATACCTAATATATGTATGGGATGATGGATTAGGTCCTGTTACTTTAAACACAAAGAAGTAAACTAAACGCTGGTGTTTTAGTTGTTTTAGAATAGTGCATCTAGTAATAACTACATAATCTTGCTCTACTCTTTTCCCTTTATATTTTACGTACTTAATGTCATACATTTTTGATGAAAACATCACCCAAGTTCAGATTTTAACTCTATTATAAGTACTCAATGAAATGAGCTTTACTCGAAAATTTTCTAACAGACTTTCGAGCGATTGCGGGATACGGTTGTAGGATGAATAATTATACATTAAATTTTCGACAATCTCTGGTTCAATTATTTTTAAGCAGCTTTATTTCTACGGTCACTTCATTTTAAAAAATGCCTACAAATGCATGCTAATACCGAAAATAGCCTCAGCGCTGATCTTAGTTAACCTATTAAATATATATGTACGTAAAAGTATATTTTCTCATTAATTTTGTCGACTTATAGTTACTTATTTAAAAATATGGAAATTACCGTCATTATTTCTTTTAACAAATGCTGTACATTAGTTAAAATTGATTATATAACTATGTCTGTTTCTATCTATACGAAATATAATAAAAGCAGCGAGTGATAAGACATGTCCCACATAATTAGTAAGTAATAATTGTCTGTGCCGGCATAGTAATAGTGACATAACACATACCGTTATCGAATTTTTTATGAATGAACTATATAAAATTCGATGTGATTCAATATTGTGCATGCAAGTATCACACATTAGTTAGTGATAATAGGTAAGCCTGCCGTGATCGACAACGCAACACTTCCACCGGTTATCCGTGTAATCGCGTTGCATGTCGCGTGGCCGACGAATGTAACTCGGCGGCTATCCTCAAAAATTTATCATGAGTCTGTATCGCGCGACTGTGTAATATATGTTTGGTGAGTCTCGTCACGAGTGCGCCGTCGCCGTCGCCGCGTATCATTCGCGCTACAGACTTCGTCGTACGCGTACACCCCATGCGGCCACCCTACCGCCCCACGGACTCGCTATCACCGATCAGCTGTTACACAGTATACAACGCAAACCGGACTATACACGTACTTGTGTGACAACATCACGTTTCGAATAACACATCATGGTAAGGAACAGTGCGTATTAGTGAAAATTGTGGAATAGTGTTTATAGTGAACGTAACTATGCTAAGTGCCCGTTTATTACATTTTATGTTTTAATAAAATTTAATTCTATACAACCGTAAATGGTGCTTATAGTGATCTGAAAGTAAATATTTGGTAGTAAATTATTTAATTCGTTCGAATTATAAATTTTGTGTTACGTATGAGAATCATTTCATTTCTGAAAATATTACAAGCTAGATTATATTTTGTCTATATTGTTTCCGACAGTAGATAATGTTACAAGTGACTTGTGGTTAGTCTCTGTAATCTGGATATCGTTGTGTTTGTTTAATGAAATCCGATAATAGGAATTTTTGTTCGGTTATAATTTCAATTTATTTAATTTTGTTGAAACGCATCGTCAATAAGGATGCATTCGACGGTGATCTTGTTCGGTGAGAAGTTTTACTCTGAACGTGTCAGTGTTGTTTGTGTGAGATTCGCTAAAATTAGCGGTCTCCGTCCCCCGCTGCACACCGGTTACATAACCACTGTCGGCCTTGACTCCCGCGCCGCACTTCTCGCTACTCGATTGGCAGACCGATCTGCTGATCCTTCATGATTGAAACGCTCGCTGAGACTGACCACAAATTACAAAATTGATATTGTATTGTCGGCTTATGGCCCTCATATGCACTGCATTATTGAAGCGTCTGTATTGGTCGACTTGTCTGACAATAGCTTCACATAGTTGTTTATTCAGGAATTCTGATGTAGTTTACTATATTTGCTTAACTGTGTGGTCTATCGAATGACTCGGCGTTTACAATATATTGTTTTTTAAAGTTTGTTTAGTTCAAGCATGCATGGTGCTATGGTAATTTCATTAGCCCACCACGCGATCTTTCTATATTTATATTATAGTTCCAATTCTTATTTATTTTGTGCCACCAATAAATTTTCTATGTATAATAAAATTGAACCTGAGCCAACGTGGTTTAAGTTTTCTTCAAATAAGCACACTCATGCCAAATTTTTGTTTATTACTTGTTGTACTTTTTGTAACCGTATATTTGTTTTTTTTTTTAATATTTCATTATAATTCAAGATTTATGGTTCCCATGTTGATAGAAAAGAGACCTACTATCCCACACTGCAAACGGTTTGTCATAGTATTCTGCTTAGATTTTTTGTCCTGTAATGAAGCTGTCTGTTTACATGTAGTTCTCTCGCGACAGAAAAGTACAGGAAGGCAAGTTGTATTCCTTCTCCTTGTTTTGAGAATTATTTAAATAGAGAAAGTTATATAACTACGGACACTTCATTGAAATCTTGTTTCCTCCTTCATTTTCACTTTGATTTGGCGTTACAAGTATGAATGCCTGACTTTTCTTTAAAAATTAAATTAGTATATTGGTATATATACATGATAGTGACGTCAGCAGCCGACCTCGACCGTGGCAGATGTAGTTAGTGAATTGCGCTGCCTATTGAGCTGTATCACGGCCAAGGTCATAAAACAGCTGCTCTTATTTCTTTCTATTCAGAACAGTAGGATACTATTTACTCAACGTTTATAATGTTATCATAATGCCGCTTATCGCGCATGCCTGATGATCCCAGACGGCATTATTTTATAATTATGGACATTTATTTATCAATATTATCTAAGATTATACCATAATTAATTAAATACTCTAATACATAGAGTCAAATTAGTAATTTGCGGCCATCTTTCATTAATGAATTATGTACTGAATGAATAAAAATAATTTGCGTTTGTATTACAAAACAAGAAGCATGATTTGCTATGTATTTCAGCTGTTAGGCAATTATTACCGATTTTATTATTAGGATGCAGCAGATCATGGGGATAGATACCCAATACATCATTTGTCCTGTCCTGTGAACGATGCGTTGGAATCTGAACTCGGCAATCGATAGGGCCCAAACCTCGTGGCCACGTTGCGCGCGCACTCATCCCTTCCCTACTCTTCTGGTGAATGGCCGGTTCTGAAAACAAGGGGGGCTGATGGAGGGTGTGAGTGCAAGGTCGTTAACAAGGCCGTACTTACTACTTTGTATGTATCTCTTTCTGCTATTTATTCATCCCATCTATTCGTCCCTTTTCTTTGAAGTCACTTTCTAAGCGCGTAAGTGCAGCATCCGAAGAAAAAACCCTCTATGTTGTCAATTTATGAATCGTCTACTCCAATGTTGTGTTAAATGTATTTAATCCGACTTAATTAATAGGAAACTGAAAGGAAAATGGTCAGTTTAATTGCTGGGATTATACTTCAGTAGGAACGTAATAGGCTCGGCAGATGATTTTGTCTTATCATTGAAATTATTGTCGCGAATGATTCGTATTTTTTTCAATGATACAGTTTTAGAACATGTTCATATAGCTACATACATTTCTTTGCCTATACATATTATACTAGCAACTCGCCCTCGCTTCGCTTTCTGTCGCCTTATCCCCGTAGTTCCCGTGCCCGTGAGAATACCGGGATAAAATATAATCTAGTTTACTCCCTGATATTATAGCTTTCCACTGGTGAAAGAATTTTTGAAATCGGTCCAGCTGTTTTGAAGATTACCTGGAACAAACAGACAGACAAAAAAAAGTGAGCCGTCGCTCAGGACGCCTGGCAGATGTGAAACATCGAAACTATTTTTTACAAGTAGAGACACGGTATCGCATATAAAGTATCGATACTGAACTCATGAGAAACTGAAAATAAAATATCGTGATTTTTTTTCCAGAAAATGATGATTTTTATTCAATAAATATTTATTTTCATTAGTATACATTATAGGTAACAATTTACTTTGAGTTCACTAGATGGCGCTGTACAAAATTTTAAATCGCACCATGGTTTCGTTACAAAAATGTAGATATGTGTATCCAGATATTTATTTATAATTAATTAAGAGGGGACCGCGAGGCGTGGCGTTAAACGCCACGCTACGATCGCGGTCACCCTCGCCTATAGATGTTTCACATCAAAAATATAAAGTGATTTTTAGGCATAGGTATCATGAAAGGTAGCATGAAAAAAGCCTATTATTTTGACATTACAAACAGACACTCCAATTTTATTTATTAGTATAGATTATTTGTATACTTAGATTAATGGTTGGCCTACTTAACCGCATTATTTTTAGATGTTATCTTATTAGGACTTTCAAACTTTTGCATTTCTAAGGTTAACCAGGTTCATCTTTTAAATGTAGTGTCCTACAAATGTTTTTCTTTTTAATTGAATCTTAAGCACACTTAATGCGGTTGCGAGGTATTTGACTATATTTCACTATTCCACTGCAGAATTTCCAGCATTTATCTCGAAGAATTCGATTAGTGTTAATGACATTTTCCTTATGCTTTGGTTATCCATTTCTAAAACACTATCAATTTCTTATTACGTGGTCTGATGGCTAATACATCTCAAAGTTATACTTTTACTCCTATCCATGGTCTTGAGACATTTGACTGAATATTAAAAACCTTAAAAACGTTCATAAAAGTACTTTCATTTTGTTTTCATCTAAATTTAACTTATTTTATGTATCTTGTCTCCCTGTTTGTGTTAATTGTGTTGTTGTTTAACACAAACAGTCAAACATAATCCATTGACCCATAGGCCTTGCTACAAGGGCGAATAAGATAATAATGAGCCCACTTAACGGATTGGCCATCGCATTACTGCAATGAATTTACCGGGGGAGTTCCCATGCTTATTCCTCAACCGGAATTTACTAACTCGTCGAGAAATTAAAGCGTTGATGATAAATTGTTAATATTGTAACCCATCACCATACAAGTGCAACATAACCCATTATTAAAATCGTTTGTCTATTATGTATTTATAGGTACTCTAATGTCCTGTTTACCTGGTAACGTCCAGGGCTTGTATCGGTATATTTAGTTTACGTCTTTCCTTATTTGTGCCTCTGTCGGTGTATAGCATTGAGATATTATTCTTATATAGGTAGTTATGTATTATAATTAGCTTGTATACATGACCATTGTTATGTGTTAGTGTAAACACGTTTAACGAATTAGCGCTTATCCATCAGTTTCATTATCTACTTGTGAAAATGGTTAAAATGTTTCCAATTTCTCTACATTGCGATCTTATCTATTGTTCGTCTATACTTACCTATAGCATATTATTTGAAATATACATATGCAAATACACATTAATGCCGAAATATATTATATTTATTTAACTAATGACCGTGTCGTATAAAAGTCTGTTTTGGTACTTTATATGAAGTATCTGATTCATGTGCATAAAGTAAAAGGCGGTAGACCATGACTTAATAATGTACTTATATTAAAAAATTGGTTTGTCCCAATGGACAACCCCCGTTATCATTTATATTCTGTTCGCAGTGGCATCGAGTGCAAAGATGAGGTGTTTGCCGCACATCAGGTGCAGCACGCCGATCTGAAGCCATCCGTGGCCCCGATTGCGCCACTGCCGGTAACCATACTACCGCCTGTTCAAATTGAACCACCAGCGAACGGTGCTATCGTCGCTATTATACAGTCTGAGGAGGAACGTCCTATACCCGTCACTGAACTGTTGTTCGCACCACGAAAGAAAGAAATGAACAAAGGCTTTCTCATGTTCTCCGAGGACGAGGGATATACAAGTGAGTGGCACACGAACTTCCACAGCTTAGGTACCCGTTGTTGCTTTATCCAACTTAAATCCATTTGATATTGTTTTTTATGATAATACTAAAATTATTTGCAGTGCTTAAAGACGAGCCGGAAGATCTGACACACTTGGCACCGACAGCTGGAGATGCTTGTATTCCTCTAGAGAACAGTCCATTTGAAATGTTTGATGACTTCATTTTCAACGATAACTATAGCAGTTTACTGGGTGACGATCTAGCGAATGGATCACCAGTTGAATCTTTTACGCCAGATTCACTATTTTTGGCATCCCCAGAACCACAGGTATAGGCCAGAACTGATTTTGTTTCAGTTATATATTTATTTCCTATTTATTTTACCTACCATTCGAATCTTCAATGAATTTATAACCCACAATGTTTTTTCAGGAGAACGACTCTTCATGTGAACAGTCCTCATTAATAACAGAGCTTTCATTAGACACATTCGACAGCAATAGGTCAGATAATGAAACTGAGGATGGACACTCACCCTTTATTCCTTCAAGTGACGAACTGCCGGTGCTGGAACCGGCAGTTATGTGGGGAGCTCTGCCAGATAATGTGAGTCTAGCGCGACCTCAACCCACAGAGCCTGTTACGACGTCGTCGGCACCGGCGCTAAAGCGCTTATTAACGGCGTCTACCACGGGACCACAGCCACAGGATCTCATTACAAATATATACTCAGACCCAGGTATATTCAACTATAATTTTATTGGACAGTACTCATATAAATTTTTTGTCAACAGATCTATTACAAAAATAAAATTCTTTTTCATAGGCCTAATACCAAGCAGAAATATCTCGTCATGGGACACTGGAGTAAAGAGAGTGCTGAAACAAGAGGAGGAGCCCTGCGCGAAGCGTATAAAGCGAAGTCCTTCTCCAGTTCAGACACCACCAAGCAATCGATCTTCCAGCGTCCTCATGAACCTTCTGGTGAGCGGTCGCGACGTCGATGCCGGCTATGTCTGTATGGTACAATGCCGGCCCCGACAAAAAGCAAAGGCTTGAGGCCTCGTATACTGTTAAAACATATAAACTGTGATAACGCGCGTCCAGTGTTCAATCAAATCGCCTCTAAAACTTTCAGTGCTATCTCACAGATTTACTCTGGTCAGATATAATAGTAATTAATATTAAGTACAGTGCCGTCGATATTTGTGATATTACCACATACATATGCATCTATCAGATATGTATTTACAATATGTATACATTTACTGACAGAATCTTCGCATCGGATATGCGATCGGACTCCTAAAAGGCAATAAACACCGATAGCTATACAAAAGTCCTTAACGCGGATAACTTTTAACTTTTGGGAAGTAAGTAGAGGGGATTTAACTAGTGCTGGTTAGTTTAGTTAAGCTTCAGATGCTGCGGGTGCTGGTTTCAGACTTAGTTTCTCGTAAAATTTGACAGCGAAACCTATGCTTTAGTTACGATGATGTATGTTTGAAATAGTCGATTGTTATTGTTAACTTTAGTGTTTAAGTTGAACATGCGCATATCGTGTTGGTTATGTGATGAATCGGTCGTATCGTTCCTAGGTTACTTGGTTACCGAGTGCCCCTGCTACTTGGCTGGTTAAAGAGCAGGGGTGCTCCGCGAACTGTATAATGTTAATTACTCAAACTCAGTCAATATTAATAATTTTAGCACGAATCTTGTACTCGGAATTATTGCTAATTTATTCGTTATTATAAGTTGCGTTTAAGCGTTTTTGTCTGTTTATTTTTTTTTATTTAAAGATAGTTCTCGTACGAAATTAATTATACCACTATGGTAATTTTAGATAAAATTGTTCAAATCGTTGTGTATTTTATTCAGAGTTTATAGTAGATTGTTGTTGCCTCGGGAATTTTAACGACGCGACCACCAATCGATGTCTAAATGTTTATACTGCCAAATGATACATAATACATTGTAGAACGTGCTACAATAATAAGTTCCTGATATGGACTATATCACCTCCAGATTGGTTGTGTCAGGTCCAATTTATTAAATGAATAATAATTGTCATGTCTTGTGAACTCTTTACAGAGCATTTGGAAGCCTTTATTTTATATTTATAAATAGTAACAAGCGAATATGGCGTAAAGATATTATTTATTACTTAGATATAGACTCTTGGAATATGTTTGCTAATTATATCGCTTTTATAGTTTGTACATTACAGTCATTATCTAGCGAAAATGTAGTGTAATATATTTTCTTCCAAGTATTTTATTACTGAGTAAAATCTACAAGCTACATTTACGCTCAAAACTTAGCGACACGCAAGTGAGTTCACTAGTCTTAACTGTTCAAAAACTATTTTCGGTGTTACATATCAATTTGAAAGGAATTTTTTATATTTATTATTTTAGGCAACTTAAATTAATCTCGAAATATAGATTATAATTTGCTTGGCAAGTTGACATCGAAATATACAAAATTAATAATAAAAATAACTAAAAGACGTAAAGTATATATAGATATCATGGAATTATCACCGTTATTTTAATAAATCTATTGTATATATACATGTGGGCGATGTGTAAACTAGAGAGTTATTTTTCTGATGACAAATATTGTTATAAGTTGAGAGAAAATATCTGTAAAATAAATGAAACAAAAAAAAATAGTTCTGATAAAAAAGTGCACGTTTTATTACCCAATCCTTTCCTTGAACCCTTCTATTATTCACATAAATGTTTTATGACTGAGGATTAGTTAAAATTTAGCAACGAAAACTTCAATAATAACATTCAAATTTTAATATTTAACATATAGAAATGTGGATATTTTGTATCTCTGCTAACGAAGCAGAGTACTAAGCTGCCCCCAAATAATCTTAATTTTGCTGCCTCTGTCTCTCCTTTGATTGTGAAAGAAATTATTATAGCCATATCCACAGACATGAAACATTTATAAAAAATATTTAAAAGGGTAGTAGTATTAGCTTCAACTGACATTGAAACACCCGATGATATTCGTCACTCAATCTTGCCAATTTTCTTTATATAACTCTTTAGAACTAACCAACGTGGTAATTATAATGATAGCTGAATGCGAAAGTAATTTATCGTAAGAAATAATACATGAACTCGAATTTCATTCCTTTAATACTAAAAAAAGAAACACTTCACAAGGCATTAAATACTATTTGATTTACAATGCATATAGTCGTTATACAATGATTTATAAAAATTATACGTAAAAAATATTAACGGACAGTAATTTTACTAGTTGTTTGTAACGGTATCCGATATCCAATTACTAAATTGCGTTTAAAGCAAATATACTGTCATAAAATTTTATGTTACACTGCCGATAATCGTCTGTCTACAGCCGCGGGCCGGTCCCTCCAGGTTAGTACCACACAGTCGCTAAAAATCGACTTCTGAGTAGTAATAATTTGTTACTGCACTTCGTTCGGTGGGCTAGAGAGCTATAAGCCCAATTTTCTGAGGGTATTTGCGTAGGTTTTGGTGAAGTCTTCAGTACCACCTAACCTCATTGCGCGCATTCACACTTTCTTCACGGTAGGCAGCGGCGTAGCAAAGGTTCATGTGCGACAGTATCATTTATCATCAGGAGTGCTGTTTGCTCGTTTGCCACCAACAGCATTAAAAAATAATATAATATCTCTGCATTGTTATCGGACTTGTATGTTTGGCTTGGATCTGTCATGGTTACGGAAGATCAGATTAAGAGGTAAATGTAATGAATGTAAATAAAGCGAAAGATTTAGATGAGTCGGAATTGTTGTAAGGAAAAACCCTTTGGAAAATAGGAAAGTGCCCATGTTAATTCTCATTAGACCATGTATATATCGAACACTAAATATATCGATTAAAAGTTGAAAAATAAATAACTTGGTAACATATTCATTTAAACGTAATTCTATACATACGTAATGAATTTAACGTGTAATTTATATTATTTAATTCTTGTTCCGATAATATATTCACACAAACAAGAAATTTGAATGTCTATAATGATTCGTAAAGTATGGAATCTACAACGCATGGAACTAACATGTGATGTCGACTTTTTTATATAATCGTTTTAGGCACAAACCGGTTAGACTTAAGTCATTGTAAGGACGAATGTATTTCAGCTAATAGTTTTTTGAGTATATTACCTAGTTTACTGTCCAGTAATTTACGCTATAGATTACATTGTACCTACCACCTATCCATCAGCCCGTAGACGTCCACTATTGGAAATAGGCTTCTCTACGAGAATGCCACTCAGAACGGTCCTGTGCCACTTGGATTCAATAGTTCCCTGCGACTTTATGATATAAAAACAAAGCATTAAAAAGTAATAAGGACCTTATGATAATCTGTAGCGGCAATTTTAACGTAAGCCCTACATAATAGTCATCAAACATTAGCATATGGAAAACATTAAACGTCTGACGTAAGGCCTAAAAAGGAAAATAATATTGATACTACACGTGGCTTATAACTGTGGGATTGAAATGACCAGACATATGATTCAAGTCTATTGTAATTTCTATTTCATAAATATAAAACTCCTTGCTATTATTACAATGCGAATAATAACAATAACACAAAACGAATAACCTAACCTATATGATAGTATTAATAAAATTGATAATTTTAAAATATCAAACACTACACGTGTTTATGTGACGGT
This sequence comes from Lymantria dispar, assembly GCA_032191425.1. Classification (NCBI taxonomy): domain Eukaryota; kingdom Metazoa; phylum Arthropoda; class Insecta; order Lepidoptera; family Erebidae; genus Lymantria; species Lymantria dispar. Next base: position 18,982,246 of record CM063459.1, read on the forward strand.
TCATTCCAAAGCGTTATCGATAGACGGCATTTTAAGACGAATGATAAGAATGGCGACTTTAAAACGTAGATTTCCAATTGTTATTTCGCATTAATGATATCTGTGGCTACACGCTACTAACGCTCCCTAATTTTTTTTATTTTCACAACTTAGGGAAAAATCCTGGCATTCTGCGACGAATTGCATGATCCTCACGGCATGATAATAAAAAACAAACTGATATTGGTACATGTACTACATAAGTAGGGTTTGTTTCGGTCCTCTTAAGAGTGTACTACATTATTAAAAAAATAAAAATGAGAATAATTCGAGCATCTACTAAAATTTACCTCCTAAAACTGTATTCTCGAATAACTTTGCCTCTGAAAACTTTATATGGAATCTCTTAAGGCCTATAAGTAAAAATAGAATCCGTTGTAAGCCTTCTCCCGGAGCGTTATAGAGGTCAGCAAATCGCATACTGTTATAAAAAAAAGCTATTTTCGAGAGTTCGTATATCTTGTTATATGTTTTTATTGTCGCTACAGTCCATTTTCCAAGTTTGGTAAGATCAAGTACACTCGTGAGGACATATTATATAGCGTAATATAAAACTTTTAAATCCTAACAAATATTATAAATGCGAAAGTAAGTTTATTTGTAGGTTGGTTATGCTTTCACGTCTAAACAATTAAACCGATTATAAAAATTGTTTCACCAAATACATTATCAGCGCGTGACGTAGGGTATATTATGTCCCGGTATTCCTACGCTATTAAACTGCGGCAATTTGACTGATTTTAAACATTATTTTACTAATAGAGAGCTACAATATCAGCGAACAACAGAGTGGGTGTCGTAAAAGACGACTAAGGAATTATAATATGTATATAACATCTATGTAAAATAGTGAAAACTTTTAACAAAATCCTACACCAATTCGTCTGATTAGCGTGTAATAGTGGGTCAATTTTCTTTTTTTTGTGGAGAATGCTCAGGCCAATGAGACGTCTATGAGCTAGGATGATACATATCCAATTTTTTTTGAAAAAGAAATATTTTTCGTATTTTTTGATATATTAAATTTTATAAACTCATATACGTGCCACTACTGGGCTCGAGCCTCCTCTATTATGTGAGGGAAATTGACCACGTTGTTCAGGCGGCTTGGCATAAGATTTTATGTCGAGTTTTCCTTTTCTTGCATGCATTTTTTTTTGTTTATTGCAAGCAGTGGCAAACGAGCAAACAGTACACTTGATGGTAAGTGTTGCTACCGCTCATGGACATTTAAAAGGCCGCTGCCTACCGCGAAGAAAGTGAAGGGAGTGTGAATGCGAGCATTGAGGCTCGGTGATACCAAAGGCACCACCAAAACCCTCTACACGCAAACACCCTCAGAAAGTTGGGCTTCCGGCTCTCTCGGTCACCGACGAAAGCGCAGTAACAAATTGCTACTACTCAGACGTCGATTTTCTGCGAGAGTGTGGTACTACCCCGGACGGACTGGCCCGCGGCTTTAGACAGATAACTGTCGACAGTGTGGTCCTACCACTCTTTCACATTGTGACGATGACTTGCGTGTACACCAATAATAGAACGTACATAGATCCTACCACTAGGTAGTTTTTTGTTTGTTACTTCAGAACTTTCGACTAGGTCCACCAATTTTGATGATTCTTTATTTATAAGCTGATGCTTTCCGTGTGGTCTCAATTCAATTTAGTTCAGTTCTGACAATAGCATCCATGAGAAAACGGTTGATATCGGTTTATTTGTTCAGAATTATTTCGCTTCTGATGTTCTGTTTCCATCTCGTTAGCCGTCTTTTCATACCCACAGCAAAGAAAAACTGAGCTGAAAAAATTAATTGTATTTTTACTCCATAATCACTAAAAAGGATGGTACATTTTAAAGTCTTGTATCACATTCTCTAACCCAACATTAAGAGTATGAATAGTTTAATTATTATTCATTACCTTAAATCCCTACAGCACGTGCTCTGAAAGCAGAAGATAGGGGTGTTATGAATGCTCCAATTATTATTGCTAAAGCAAACTAATCTTAGCTTTATTACACACAACGTGACCTTCGTTGACACAAATGAACCAAATATGTTCACATAATAAGATGATAAATTGTGTAATTCTGGCGTGAACGAAATATCAATATGTTTTCGTTAAATTTGTTTATCTAATTTCAAAGACGGTGTGTGTTTTTATTTATTTCCAGCAATCCGCCCTCGCGTATCTTCGGTTTCTATATTATATATCCTCCTTAGGTACATACCTACTAGAAAAATCGGTCCATTCGTTCGAAAGATTATCCGGCACAAACAGACAGACAAAAATAATGAAAGTGTTTTTTAGGCATAGGTATCGTATAAATAACCGTGCGAGCAGCAAAAAAAAACCGTATTATTTTGACATTAGAAACAGCTACGTAATTTTATTTATTTGTATAGATATTAATTGTAATCAATACGTTTGCTGATATTTATGGAAGTTTTCGATCAAATAGTTCCTATTTCGATAATATCATAAAATTGTAATAAACAACATATTTATATTAAAAGATTTTTTTTTTTGTGGGTGGGTCGCGGTCGGCGCGCCTCCTCACCGCTCCGTCCGGGACGACAGAGGGGCTTAAGCACGCAACTCGCGCGACCCACCCAAAAACCACGTCGCCTTCGTCGTTGGGCCAACCACTGGAGCAGCGTTAACTTGTCGTCAGTGGTCGGCCCGACGGAATACCCCTACTATTGGGGTACCCTCCCATCGACCGACGTCCCCCCCTCGGGGAGGACGTCGGTCGATGGGAGGTCTTTATATTAAAACATACGGATATTTAAGCCTATATAATATTTTCCTTGTGATGACGGAGTAAGAACACAATTCACCGCCCACTCTCTTGCCTCTTGGGTGTTTTAAAAGGCGACTAAGGGATATCCAGTGCATATAGCAACGATACAAGAGAAGGAAAACTCAATATAAAACCCCGTCTGACTAGCGTGGTAGAGTAGGTCAGATTCCCTCCCAATGTAGCAGAGGCGCGAGCCCAGTAGTGGGACGAATATCAACTATGATAATAATGAATATGTATGTATACATTGTAGTTCAAAAACACGTTTAGAAACAAAATATTTTACCTATGTATTCCACTCTATGAAAGGATTTTATTCAAAGATTGCTTTCTCTCGCAGTTATGGCTCTTTTATTGGTCCCTTGGTTGTCACTTATGGCAATCACGTGAAGGGTTGTGATTCAATGTATTCTTGATCAGTCTCACGCATGAAATAAGCTATCTAGTCCTAAACATAATACAATTTAACTGATGAAAGACTGCTCACTCGGCATTTTATTAATCAGTAATATTGTTGATAGGTCCAATTTGTTTTAAATTAGTGCAAAGTGCATTAATCGGTTGAGGATTTTAGATCTGTACAAAACGAAATAGTGTTTTTACTAATACAATTTAATTTATTGCGTTTCTCAACTAATATTGCTATATCATATACTATGCTACTGCTAGATAACTATACTAATATAATATAGTGAATCATTATTGAATTTGAATTGTATTTTATTAATAAGTTTTTATTTTATTGATTTATTCAGACTCTGATAATAATTAGCCAGATTCGAAACATGAGACCGGTAAAAAATCTTATTGAATTTTGCACCGAGATATTCTCAATAGCCATCCACGAAGTCGGACATCTTTATATATAAATTTCTTGTGTACGTGTGTGTGTCACTGAACTCCTAAATGGCTGGACCGATGTTGATGAATTTTTTAGTGTGTGTTCAATGGGATTTGAGAATGGGTAGGATTACATTTGGACCCAGTAGGTAGCACTGATGTTGATTTCAAGGAGAATTCCTTTTATTTTATTTAAACAGAACTACGTCTGTTGGGTTAGCTAGTTATTAAATATTATTTAAACAGCAGCAGGTTATTTCTCCATTACCTATGTGGAAACCTACTGTTTTTTATACTGAAATATGGTGACGTTACAGCTATGCTCAAGGCTTTTAATATAAAGTCGTCAGATTAAATAAGATCTTGGCAGATTATTAGTTCATCAATCTTGGATAGCAATGTATTTGCAATCCCAGATTTGTCGTATATAATAGTTGTTAAATTTTACAGCAATGTGTAAATGTAAATATATTTGCTAAATGACGGATTAGCATCAAATGGATAATTCTTACACATCTTATATTGCAAGCAACTAACCGGTATTACAAATATAAGACAATATCTGTTTGTCGTTGACGTCTAAACGACTCCTTTAAATTGTACCTAAATTATAACTTGACCTAGCTTAGTTATTCAATAATATTACAACACGAGCTGCCCAGTCCGGCTTCGTAAAAGCAAAATGAATGTCGATCTTAATTACGGGTCTGCCCTCAACATTCGTTTTTTTTACACCGCCTCAGTCTGATGAACATTGATGCCAAAATTTAAAGGTGATCAAAATTATTAGTTTTCAGAAGGGTAATACGATGCGCCATAAATGTTCGTAATAACTTGGCCCATAGCTTAGCTCTATTATAGAAATTTACATCATGGTGATATGTATAACTGTAGTATTCATTTTATTCTGTATTCCATGTAATTCGAATATGCTGTATCTATGGATATATCTCTGGATTATATGTTAAAATAATTTCCGTACTATATATTTAAATAACAATGCATTTATTCAACCATGACTGCAAATAATGCATACGGCGATAGCATTATCAAATTCAAATTACCTAATATTGGTATAAGAATTATGTCGACATTACAAACGAATGTGGTTATTATTCGTCCGTTAGTATTTCTGAAATCAAAATATAACATTTTAATAATTTCAACCAAATCTGCTCTTACTGAAATCCAAATGAAAATCGCGTATATAGTAGGTATCCGGACCAGTTTGAAGGATTAGATATTTTGGAATCCGATTAGTAGTATCTCTAAGAGGAGAAATATACCTGCGCCTCATGCCGCCCTAGCCGAGGCCGCGGGTGACGTGACCGGGGATTATTCCATCACCCGTCGAGAGGCCGACCGCGTGAGGAAAGACCGACGTCCTCCCCGAGGAGGGGACGTCGGTCGATGGGAGGGTACCCCAAGTAGGGGGTATTCCGTCGGGCCGACCACTGATGACAAATAACCCTACTCCGATGGTCGGCCCAACGACGAAGGCGACGTGCATCGTGGGTGGGTTGCGGGTGTGCATGCTTACGCCCCTCTGTCGCCCCGGATGGAGTGGTGCGAGGAGCGCGCCGACCGCAACCCACCCCTAAAAAAAAGGGGAGAAATTTGGTACATAAAAACATTTTCTCTTTTTTATACGTATTGACTACGTAAAATATATCCAGGCAGCTATAATTTATACTAACACAAAGATATGCGTATATTATTAACGATAAAAAAGCAAAGTTCAAAAATTTATCAACTAAATCTATAGAACTAATTGTTTTAATCATTTTATATAATCATATAACGCACAAGACACCCGCATAGATGCCTATTAAATTGACGTAAAAACATCGATGTAACTAACAAACAGATTGTCCCCACATGCTCTATATTACTAGGTTAAATTAGTGTATTTATCGACCGTATGACGCTATTCTTCGCTGCAATGCACCAAGATTAAAAATTACACATTTTAATTAATAAGGAAATGTATATATTTATTGCATAATGATTTCTGATTCTTGCTTGCGCGTTGTATTACACGTTTGAAATGGCACAAAAATGTTGGGTAATGGCAGATTTTTATCGGCTTTGTAAGATACAAAGCCTAAAGATAAAAATCTGTATAAATAGTTTTTTTTTTAAATTTCGGATGTATGATTATAGTTTGGATGGGGAGTATACTCATTAGGTCGTTATCGACATGGTCACGTGACGTGTTAACGCTAACATTATATCTGTAGCTTTGTGAATGTCACTACATCTGTGATTGATATCAACATCATATAAATGCAAAAGTTATCATTTACAATTTTTAATTTAAGATCAAACAATTAATGAATATACAAAGAAGTCGGTTAAAATGACAACTGCTTGTTAATAGTTCTAATTTTTCTCTTCTATCGACAGGCCCCATAACTGCTTTGTGTTCTTTTTTAAATTACCAGTACTATTAAAGAACCTCTTATCTGTAGCCTGATTTTATAAAACGAGATATAAAACCAAACAGGGGCGGTGATGTCAACTAATCTAAAAAAAGGTAAAATAATATTTGCACTGGAGTATCTGTTGAAGATTAAAAAGAAATTTAATATGTCCGAAACTGCTGTAGCTTGCTATCAAATACCTGCATCTAATAAAAGTCAGAATGTCATTTTCATAGATATTATTAAGTATATTGTATTATATGATGCAATAGATATCTTCATCTTGTCAGACCGTATGCGTCATACGAGTCTCCATATTCTCGAGAAAGAAAAGTGAAATAGTAATCTATGCATCTACCTATATTATTATACTATAGCAGATTAAAAGATTTTTTTAACTGGTCAAGAAAATGTCTAATTTTTTAGAAAAAATCCAACCTATATGATGTTTTGTAGAAGTACTTATAGCAGCATCCAACGATCATCTAAACACATATAATGTTGAACAATCCTTAATCAACGAGGTAACTTGAGTGTTCAATGATTGTGGGTAGTTGTTAAACGTCAGACCCTCGTTTATATTTGATCTATTTAAACACACAATAATATATCTGCGTCATTCGTGTATACGGTGACTACACGGAAAATGTTAAATTACCCGCATTACCAGCTCGCTGTAACTATTCATAGTTGGATTTGTATAGAATTCTTAAGCGAAATAACAGAACTGACAACAAAACATCGGTGTTTCAAAATCAAGGTCAAAGCTAATGCTCTCATTATTCCTACCTGAAACGTGCACTTTTTTGGTATCTCCTTCATATTTTCTACATATTTATATTAATATTTTAGTATGTATTAGAAAATGCTGAAATAGAAGGATAGAAGAATCCATATATTAGTTTTTTCCGTTTTCGAAGGAGGTGATTTTTCTGAATAGAAACGATTCCTCACGATTTTTTTAACCGTATCCCGGATATCTAATTTCCAAAATCATAAATTATAATAAAAGTCATTTTCGTTTAAAACGCAATATTATTACTTGATGAATAATTAACATAAACTAATATTTTCCTGTCTGCGTTTTCAGGATGTGGAGCAGCAGTTACCGCAGCCGGTTCCCCAGCAGTTACATCCCAAGTATCAGATGAATAGAAACCTACAGCAAACCAACCACAATATTATTAGGAGTAACATCCCAATGTCCGTTATTAACGTATTACAAAACGTACCCAAGCATATAATACGTACAAACACCCCCATAAACACGCAGGTCTTTCGCTCAAATATGACTCCAAGTCCAATGTCACCGTTGAGTTTAAACATAAGTCCTATGTATTCGTTACCCTCCAGTCCGAATAGTTACAATAGTCCTGCAATAAGTCCCGCTCAAAAGGAACGTGTCATGAGTCCGTACACCCCGCAATCTATATCGCCTGCTGGAACATACCAGCAGTACAGCCCAGCGAGCAGAATAATGTCACCTGTAGGTATCATGAATGGATGTGACCCATACCTTACTAATAAAATGCAAACGAGTCCAGGATTTCTTCAAACACCAGAAATACAACTGGACTCCGGGCCGCTCTCCACTGACTACTGGTCTGAGTCTGACATAATGCAAGGCACAAATGAGCTGCTTACTGCCTTGGATGATGTCAAATTAGTTTAAAACTAGTTTAAGTTGATTTTAACATGTGAAGCAGTGATTGTGGAGTGAATTTCATATTTCCTTTGGAATTTTTGAATATAACAATATTTTACGTAGGTATCATCGGAATAATAAGTACTTTGATAAACAGTTTTTCGCGCAAACATTCCAATTGAAATGTAAAATCTATTCAACTGAAAATCACTTGAATGAATGCAGGGTCGCGAAAAGCAGTAAGAACAATACCGAAGGGATTCTACGCATTTTGGGGTCTGCCTGTGTCAAATAATTGAATCTTTTTTACGATAGAAATTTTGTTCTCTGGTTAATGTTTCACTAGATTGTTTTATATAAAAAAATATCATTGCCTTAACTTTGCTGCTAGTAAGGAAAAATCTTAGTGCCGTAACTCGGATTCCACTTATCATAGAATTAGCTACGCTCGACACGTGCACATTGACAAGATTACAGGCAACTGTGACATTTATGCAAAAAGGGTCTTGTGTGTTTAGTGAAATTCCTTTATTCGTACCCAAGAGGGTTGACATCGAGCCGGAAGTAAAATATAACCAAACTTTATGCAGTATATTTTGCTTTTTCCCCTTTATTTGGGGATAAAGGCGAGCTTTAATGCAACTTTTGCATTGTTTCATCTCATCACTACAGCCCATACACGTCCCACTGTTGGGCTCGGGTTTTCTCCACTATGGAAGAGAAATTGACTCACTTTACCACGCCGATCAGACGGGTTAGTATAGGGTTTTGTTTCGAGTTCCCTTCTCTTGTATAGATATTATAGGCATATTATATACCTTAAACGTCTTTTGCGATATCAACGGGCAGGAAAGGGGGTGGTGAATAGTATTCGTATTCCGTCGCCACACGTAAAATTGCATTATTTACTGTATAAGTAATAAATACAACTTGGAGAATAAAATTTCTTCATCAATACAAGTCTTACATTCAATTATGGTGACGCCTAAGTTACAATATTTAATTTCGTGTAGAATCCTATGTAACACAATGATTTGACTTAGTTGAACTGATTATAATCTACAACACTAACGTTTGGAATTCATACAGCTATCTATGCTGGATATGTTTCTTGAACGTACATATGTCTGTGTGTGCTTCTAAAATTAGGATAGTAATAGACTATCTATAACAATTGTGCTGGAGAGAAAGATATCAAGTAAAACTATGGAGTATAAATGGATAAAGTCAGTGCAGACTATTTTTTAAACTACTTTTAAATCATTAATACTAACAAATACAACTTCAGTACTGTAACGCTACATTCTTTAATTAAATCATGAAAAGAAGTTGATTGACTTTTTTAAATAATTAAAAAAATAAAATAAAAAGTAGTTTAAGAAAAAGATCTAATTATGTGTTTAATTACATTACTTCGTTCGCTCGCTCCTTGACCATTTGCGGAGGCGAATAATGTATGTGTGTTTGTACGAGACTATATGGATTTGTTACATGCTTTTATATGTATCAAAATTTTTGTACAACTTTTACAAAAACTACAGTACATAAGTACAGTAGAATCCAGATATAGCGACCTTTAAGGGACCGGCGATACTATGTCGTACTAGCCGGATGACGTACAAAACGGTAGGATTATTTCTTAAGTACATAAGTACCTAACCTACGAATACATAATTATGTACACGCCAAACTCCTTCGCGAGGGTTGCATTTGATTCACCGCCTTCTAATCGGTGTAATATTGCACTTTTTCTTCAATTATAAAACACTTTCGCTTCACAGAACTCATTTTGTCGAGTTTTAAGTACTTTTCATAACATGTGACAAACACTAACTGTGATTTACGCGCGCCAATAAGGAAAGGTGAAGCTCGCGGGGCGGGATGAAGTTGGGCCGCCGAAGTATTGGTGCGTAAGTTGTATAAACAAAACATTGCGCGTCGTTTTAACCGGACGTATTAATCACAAAAAATGGTCGCTATAAGCAGTTTGTCGGTTAAACCGGAGTCGCACTAAACGGTTATATTTTCTCAGTACCTATTTTTTTTTTTTTAATTAAATATATTTAATACATCTAATATACATTTATTTTATTTATTTAAGACAACACCCTGCACTAAGGAAATAATCCTTGTATTGCGTGGGACTTTACCAACATATAATTAACGAACACAAATTACATCCAACTATGAAACCTAACTTGAGTAAACATTATCGCCGTTAAAAACGGTTAGTCGTTATAAGCGAAGTCGTTATTTATGAATTCTACTGTACTATTCTATTAATAGATTCGGGTATATGGATTGAGAAAAACAAATCTTAAATTTGTTTAAGCATATAAGATTTTAAGCGTTTTATTGCAAACAATATATTTCATATATTTATAAAGTATATTTCTATTGAAATAAAATGTATACGTACGTTTCTGTTCAAATTCAATAATAATCTTAATTAAAGATATACGTATATTTTGAATATACTTATTTAATATTAATTTCAGTGTTATTAATTTAAATTTTCCTACACCCATCATAAATCTATTTTTCTATTATCCTAGAACTGAGCATACATTATAGGATAATTTTAATTTTAGATAAGGCGTAAATAAATTAGATTTTCCTAGTATGCTTAGAAAATCTCGACAATAGTCACATTTAGTAAACCTTCGGGATTCCAGCCTAATTAAATTCTAATCTTTCCTCATTCCAATGACCGCGTAATGGGTCGTTGAAGGAAACAAGTCACAAGTTAAATAATACATTCTAACATCTGTCTGACTAATATTAATTAAAACTGTTACTATTGCCATAATAATTTCGATTTTCCTCAGTTCGCACACAGTTATTAGCAGTTATAAAATAATACGGAGTATGGTTTGAAGTATTTTATAATTCGTATTAAGATGCACACTGGTCATTCAACATTATTTGATAAGTTTTCATACACAGAAAAGCATAAATAAATAAATATCTAATTCAGTTTCAGATACACAGATAAGCAAAAACGTATATTTTAATTTATTATTTTATGATCAAACCGTATACTCATTTAGATAATAAGGTATCATAATCTTGTTATATTGAAATCCACTCTTTATGGTCACCCCCATGGTAACTATAAATATAGTTTTATTTATTTGTTTTGCACAATCACTGCCGATTTGTCATAGTACGTAGAGCGTATTTGTTTATTATCTTTAATTCTTCTATAATAATATTATAGAAAGGCATAGAGTTTATAAGTTTGGATGAAGGTATAATCTCTGAAAATACAGATGCAATTTTTAAAATTATTTTGACTAATTGAAAGTGTTATTTGATCCCGAGTGCTACGGAGACTACTATTGATCCTGAATATATCTTTTTATCTTCCACGGAAAGGTAGAGATACTATGTGGTGGCCGCGGGCAAAATCTAGTAATTTATATTTTTGTAGTCTTCCGCTTTACAATTGTTGGTACATAATTTTATTATAGTTAACGATCATTAAATACGTAGGATATTGCTTAGCAACATACACGAAGAAGAGATGTCAAGAAAATGTCTTTTAAAACAAGTTCACACATCTTTAGTTTGAATAATAGTATTCCAAAATCCACTGATCGTAATCTGAGACATTTGTAGGTATTAACAGATTAATTCAATAAGTCCAAACTTAATATATTTATGTTTGTAAACAAGAACCTTCTATAGCTGCCTGCTGGCCTCGTCATCAAATCTCTGCGAGACAATATTGAGAATTTGCGTACATATGTTTTTTAGATTTCAGCTCAATATGTCGTAGAAAGCTGGTATATTTCATTGCATTAAAAAGCGTTATTAGTATTTTCATAATTGTCAATTGATTATTGCATATTAAGTTTTCTGCGCATCTCATCTTCATTATTGTGGCTCCGCTTACAGTTAATAACGCAAGATAAAATACATAGTGCACACGAATTTCAAAGACGTTACGACGATACCTGGAGTTAATGATAGACGCTTCGAACTAAATTGTTGCTAATGATTAAGCACATTGACAATTATAATGGTTTTCAAATGTAATGTAACTATTATATATATAGGTGCTAATTTGTCTATACACACTATATTAACATGTACATGTCTATTGTAGAAAGTGTGTAACTGTGCTCGATTTAATAACGTTTATTTGTAAGAAATGATTTATCGTAACATCTATCTCATTTAAATTATTGAAATGTAGCATTCGATATGCTAGTTTATAAAAAAAAAGTTGTTTACGAGCGAAAAATGATTACGGCCCCCGAGACTCGAATCCTCTCCTATTAGAAATCCGTTCTAGTCGTCCAACCAACTAGACCAGCGTGGGCTGACGTATACTCAAATTGTGACTCTTATCGTCGTCCTTATGGGAGAAGTGCGCCATCTATCGCAACGTGTAAATGCTCCAATCCAATACTCTAACTTTTCAGTTAGAATTAAACGATATCATTACCCTATTATCTTAATTACTGAGATGCGTATGCTAAACTAGATGTGTTTTACATGGTTAGATAAGATAAGAAATGAGTATGTTAGGGAAAGCCTGACAGTGGCATCAGCGATAGAGAAGATTAGGAGCGCGAGATTGTTTTGGTATGGATATGCGAGGAGGAAGGATGAAAGGCACATGTCACGTGACAAGAAGGGTTATCAATATGATTTTGGATGGACGTAAGAAGCGTGAGAGACACAAAAAGAGATGGACGGACTGTATGAATGAAGATATGCGTATGAAAGCAATTAGTGCAGATATGACGGCTGATAGGAAGCTATAGAAGGTAAGAAGTGTTGTGCCGACCCCACTTAGCTTGGGGTGAGGGTAGGCGAATGATGATTATCTAAATTACGCTAATATAGTATTTGACTTGCTAGATTTCGCTTGTAAACAAGATTTTATCTATCTCATTGTCATTAAAAAAACTACATAATATGTTTACTTGGGAAGAGATTATCCAATGTAGAATTGACTGATGTTAACAGTAGGTACTAATTGGGTAATAAATGGGCAAGTGAATGGTCTTTAGGAGTTCTACTATATTCGTATATCTGAGATCAACTTATATATCGAAAACATGTCATCAAACATTTGTGGCACATGCATAAACTGTAAGTACAATAGTAATTCTCTATAATTAAATGAATAATGCAATTATTTTCTTATAATTTAAATCTCGATAGATTATATTCATAAATTGCTATTTTTAATATTAATTTTAGGAGGGATTGTTAAACATTCAAACATTAAATTGGTTTTAAATGAATTTGATTTATATTACTGAAATGCTTATCAATTATTCACTATGCTTTTCGAATTTTCGTAAGAATTAATATTAAGCATAATGTTTGTTATTCTACATATTTTTGGGTAGTGTAAGTAGGTAGAACGTATGATTTAGGTTTTTACTACAAATTTACGTACTGACTGCCAAAATATTTCTTTTATTATTTCTATGAATGTGCCATTGAATTTGTATAGTATTCACAAATTCAGCTAATTTCTTGACACTAATACGTACATACGTAAAGCATTAACACCAATTATGAAATTATTATTGTAAATATAAATCAAATTGTTTTATATATTTAGTGAATAAATTACTGTCATTATTATATTAAGTTGTTTTAATTAATTACCATCATCCTGTTATCTAAAATACTTGTAGGCTAAGATCTGGCTGCAAAATCATTACGTTCATCGCGTAGTTAATCAAACTCTATTGCAGTATCGCGTAGTAAATCAAACTCTTAATTTATGATTAGGAGAATAGATTGACAACAGGGCGTGTCAATCTATTCTCCTAATCATAAATGTATGTAAATGGTGAGTTTGATTAACTACACGATGAACGTAGTGATTTTGCAGCCGGATCTCGTACTATTGGGTTGAGGGTTCGACGCAATATGTGCTCTTCTTGATTAGAACATATTTCAGAACTTTTGGCAATAGTTTTATGATTGGCCGCCTGCCTGATATCAAAGCTTCTTGGCATTATAGTTATCGACCACACAACAACAGATGGAGTTATCCAACGTTTATGTAAAACTCTTAGTCGTCTTTTGCGACGCCCACAGAGTAAGGGTTAATGGTATTCCTAGCCGCCACCACACAGCGAGTTGATTTTGGCAACGGTGGCAAACGAGCAAGCAGCACACCTGATGGTAAGTGATGCTGCTGCACATGGACCTTTACAATACCAGGGGCACAGCCAGGCCGTTGCCTACCGTGAAGAAAATACTCTAAACCTCATTTAAAGAAGGATGATAAATTAACGATTAATAAATTTTCACACCTCATATACTTACGTCCCATCTCTGGACTTAAGCTTTTTTCACAATGCAGCGCAATCGACCTACTATATATACCACACTGGGCAGACGTTGGTACAGAGTTTTATTTCGAGTTTGCCTTTTTTTGCAATGTTGGTATCTGCATATTATATCTCTTAGTCGTATTTTATGATATCTATGGGCAAGAGGAGTGGTGAGTTGTATACCTAGTTCGTAACCACACGGAAAACCACCAGCACTAATTATGAAAAGGGCATATCTCGCATATTGACTCAAATACACTTTTTCATAGAAACAATCGCTTATCTGCAACCTATGTCTGAAAGAGGTCCAACTTTGGTATTGATTCTACTGCCCGCGGCGTGGTATAGAGATAAATAATTTCCAAAAGGTCACAACTTTAATAGATGTGCCCTTTTCGCAAATTATTGCATTAAACGAGAGGATCCCTATAGAACCTTGGCGTCATGCTTAACTACCTTTTTTTTATGGGTGGGCTATGGTAAGCGCACACGCCGTCCATTTCATTCGGGGCGAAGAAAGGACGGCGCGCGGACCCATAACCCATCCGTACCCACGTCGCCTCGTTGTTGGGCCGACCACCGGAATAGGGCGACTTGTCGTTAGTGGTCCGTCCGACGGAATACCCTTTTGGGTACCCTCACCTCTCGACGTCCCTGTCCTGGGACGTCGGTCGCCGTCGCGCGGTCAGCCTCTCTGCGGGTGACGGACAAAATTCCCAAGTCCAGTCACCCGCGGCCTCGGCTATGCTTAACTACCTTAGCAGGATATTTAGCTAATGGTACAAGGCCAATCTGAGTAGGAATCTCGCATGCCCTGGGGTCAGTAGAGCCTAGACTCTTTGTAACGATCGGTGCCGACCTGACACTGTCGGGCATCAGTAGAGCTATGATTGATAGTGTCAGGAACTGAGAAGCCGCCTTCTGTGAGGCAGTTGTCTCCCGTGCAGCGTGCAGACTTGAAATTTGGCAGGAATATTCCTTTCGCCGAATAGAGGTCAGCTAAGAAAGGAATTTACGAAATTCCACCTACAAGGGGTATTGCGGGGGCGTTAACAATAATATACATACCTATAAAGGAACAGGGTGAGCCGAAGCTATGAAGCTAGAAAATGAAATTTGGACCGTAGTTTCATTTCGTGACGTAGACACCCACTAAGAAAGAATTTTTTGAAATTCCAGCCCTAAGGGAAACGGTAACGGTAAAGTCTGTATGAAAAGAAAAAACTTTAGCTACCGTCTTCAAATTAAGCACAAATACTCTTTAATAAAAATAAACACGTGTTTCAGCGTTGGTCCATTTTCATCCTCTAAGGGTGTAGAATAGGTAGAAAGATGTCAGTTTACTGATTTATCACAAAGCCAAAACTACTGAAGCCAGAGACATGAAATTTTGACAGTAGTTTCTTTGAGTCTTGTAGAAACCCACTAAAAAAGGAATTTTCGCAATTCAATCCCTAAAGGGGTAAACCGCAGTAGCAAAGTTTGTATAGCGGGAAAAATTTCATAAATTTTCATAAAATTCTCCACAAATACTCTGTAATAAAAATAAATAAACACATGTTTCAGTATTTTTTAATTTTCCCCACCTAAGGGTGTACACCTACACTAATATTATAAAGAGGAAACTTATATTTGTTACGAATAAACTAAAAAAATACTGGACGGATTTCGATAATTCGTTTGCCATTAGAATGCTACATTATCCCTGAGTAACATAGGCTATATTTTATCCCGGTAATCACGCTTCACGAGAAAATGTATGGTTATTTAAATGCCGCCATTGTTGATCCAATTTGGTGGACGTTTATCATAATCAAAAATATTCAAAGCTACACACACACACACACACACACATAAAAAATGTATAATATGACGAATTTTTTTGCCGCAAATAGTTGACAAATTATAATTTAAAATATAAGGATGATTGATGGCAGTCGTCAGTAACTACTTTTTATAAAGTAAAAACCACGTAAAAATTAGCACGTTAAAATATTATCATCACACGAAAAGGACGTTATCTCCTAGAAAAATGGGAAATTATGTACCTACTAGGAATGTATCGATCACTGCGTAAATTAAAGCGATGCTTTATATGTATAACCAATATCGCACCGCTATGCCGTCAACAAATCGGACGGGACCCTAAAATAAGTAGCAGCTTTAAACATTACTCCAATGATCGAAACCACAGAAATCGCAGTACTTATTAGACACCAGTGGAGACTTCTAGTCAAATGTCTCGAATCGAATTTTGAATTAACAATAGAATAAAAGCAGTGTCAAATGATTGATAGGTATGGTTCAAACCTCGGTTATTTTTTATTATTGTTTTTTAAGAAACATGATCTGTACAATATGACTTATCATTATAGATCTTACCGTCTCTTGAATTTCTGGTGACGATAAAGTAAGTTCATAACACTCACTGTCTTTACTTGAGCTCATTTTAAGTCAAATAGAATTACTTTTCAAAATCAATGAAGAACAACGAACAATAGTCAGTGTTACCAATTCCCCTACAATATCTATCCCTAAATCTTAGTTAAAAACCCCTAAAATTGCCACAATTACATGAAAATCCCCCTAAAAAATGTTTTCATTAAAATAAGAACAAATATTATTAGTACCCGTACTGAAAATATATATCCGGGCAAAAAAGAAATTTGCCTCATATATGTGACATTTATGAGATATACGGCCAAATACTGAAACGCCACTCAAATATTTAACAGCTGCTTAAACGATTGAGCAGCTCCTAAACTCAAAATTCGTATACTCAAACGTCAATTATAAGACTCTGTTAAATTTAAGCACCTCCTAAATTAAGTGGGCCTCAAAGGCTACTTAGTGAAAAAACCGTATACTGAAACGCTACTCAAATATATTTAGCTGTCAAATAAATGTCAAATCGATTTGAGTAGCCCCTAAATATGAGAGTGGTCGTAAGGCGGCTTAAATCTGTGAAAAGTTAATATCCAAGTGTAAAAATATGTCGTTCTCGTCGCTATCATCTCTTTCAGACCAGGAAAGCCCTTCAGTGAGTCGGAGAAACGAAGAAAAGCGGAATGCTTTTGATAAATACAATGAAATAGAATTTCGCGCGCGTTTTCGCGTTTCAAAAGAGACGACTATGTATTTGGACTCAGTATTCGGCAATACTATTAAACTTATCACAAAACGGAATAGAGCGACATACAACCGCTAGATGAAATATTAATTACTTTACGATATTACACCACTGGCAGCCATCAACGTGTAATTGGCGACATCTTCTACATTGAGCAGCCGACCGTACATAGAATTGTACATAATGTAACAACCAAGATAACCAGTATGAAATCTCTGTATATAAATATGCCGACTGCTAACGAATTTCTGGATGTTGCTAATGAATTTCTGGATGTTGCTAATGAATTTTACAGCATATCAGGATTTCCAAGAGTTGTGGGGGTTGTGGATTGCACCCATATTAAAATTAATTCAGCAGGTACTGTAACAATTATCTATGACTACATAATAATTAACCTTTGCATGTTATTAGAACCTACTTATCAATTTGACTTATTGATGCATGAGGAATTTTAAAACAAAAATAAATGTAATATACAAAAAAGGCACCAAACTATGTATTTAAAGTTTCTCATGGCCAGAGGATGATGTACTCATTATTTTATTATTGTTGTATCCTGCATGTACTCTTCCTAAGTTCACTAGTAATTGTTGATGTTTCTGTTTTACTTGACTATTATTTATTTTCAGGAGGTGCCCAATCCGAATTATATCGCAACCGAAAAGGATATTTCTCCTTAAATGTTCAGATGGTGTGTGATGCAAATCTTTGCATAAGAAATGTTGCTAGATGGCCTGGATCTGTACATGATAGCATAATATTTAACGATTCTCTATTGTGTGTCCAATTAGAGTGTAGTGACTTTGGTAACATGCTACTTCTTGGAGATAGTGGTTATTCATGCCGTCCTTATTTGCTCACTCCGTTGTCAAATACAAGGGCACCTGCTGAGGAAGCATATAATATATCCCATAGAGAGGCTTTTTGGGATACTTAAAAGAAGATTTCCATGTCTGCAAAATGGCATTGAACTAAAACTGAACAATATACCACCTGTCATTGTGGCATGTGCACAATATATATCAATATATCACAATATCTATGGTGAGCTAGGAGAAGATATTTCCTTACCAATTGTCGAGGATGAGTTGGTAACACAACCTGTAGGTCTTGATATTAACCAAAACTTTGCTGTCAGGAATATGTTAATAAATACACATTTTTCAAATTAATAAAATTGTTTATTTTACTGCTTTCAATTTATTTAATTTAAATTTTAAAATCTGCATTTCAATTCTGTATTTGTTCATTTCCATTTTATTTTTATTTATTAAGTATTTAGTTTCTAATTTTGCATTCTTCAACTTTGTTTTAAAATACTGTTTTATGTTCATTTTTTTTTTTGAGTTTCACTTGTCCTGAGTAATAAAAAACATAATTAATTTAATTTGTAATACACTTAAATACTTTATAAAATTAATAAAACAGTATTTACCACTTGAAATAGAAGTGGATGCTTGAACTATATTTGGACTGCCCTCTCTAGTTACCTGGTTATCTGGCATAGGAAACAAATACATTAATACTAACTTATTTGGTGACATTATAAGGGTATAAATAATATAGAATTACCAGCTATTGTACTAGGTGTATTATCTGTTGTGACAATTGTTTTTGTATTTATATTAGTTTGCTTATCTGAAATAGAAAAGTTATCTATAATTAATTTGTTTTATTTAGTTTATAAACTAATTAAAATAATTATGAAGGAACTCGGTATACCATCATAACCAGTACTTATAATTAATTCTGATGATGCTCCATCATAAGTTTGTATATTATCTAAATCACCTTCATCACCTATAACAAAAGTATAATTTTAAATAATATGTGTGTAGTATATATATTTATTTCAAGAAAACAAGATCTAGACAAGCATAATGATCTATAAGTGTCTACTACTCTATTGATAGATGGCTCCAATAAGAAAATATACTAAAAGAAATATTACAATAACCAAAATAAAATGCAGCATCATCATATGGGTTAGATAATGGTTTAACTTGAGGTGCAACCATTGCTAAAATTTGAGCATCTTGCTCCATCAAAACGCTCTTATAAGCTCCACCACCAGTGTGATTAATTACTTTCTGTACAATAAATTAGAAAATAATAATAATGCTATTATAGCGTATTTCATAAGTATTACTTTTATATACAAACCTTGTCTGATGAAGCTTTCTTTTACAGCTCCTTGGTTTTTTCATAAAATTGTAAGAGCTAAAACATACATATAAGCTAAAGAAATCAATAAGTAATAATCATAACGTAAAATAGTTTTAAAATATGGGGACTACATTAAGTTACATTTTCTTTGGCAATATTCTTCTTGGACCTCTGCTTAAGATTTTCGTACAGGTGGCGGAGTTGCTGCCAAGATCTATAGCCACTTACAGCAACAGCATTATACTGTTGGCACACAGAATTCCACGTTTCGCGTTTTTTGAGGATCATGTGAGCGTTGGTTTCTTTGATTTCCACAATTAATTGATACCTGAAAAAATAAAAGTTTATGTCAAAGTGAATCATACCTACGGTTTGTATAGCATTATTTACTTACTTTTTTATTATTTCTAATAGCATATCCTTCTCCGCCGCTGTATAATTACATCCACGTTTCTTTTTTTCTTCCATATTTAGTATCTTTTATAAACATACACAAAGTTCAAAGCTTTGGATTTGCGCGCTTTGACAAGTTATATTTCGTTTCACGTTCATTCAGTTTTATTATTTTTGTTTTTATTATATCTAATTAATTTATATTAAACAGTTATTTACTAAGAATAATAGAAATATTTAAGTTAAACATTAAAATATTTGATTTTTTTTTTATTATAAACAGATTATTCAAAATTATATCTATTTAATAACGCTGCGTAAAAAGAATAATTCTCCTAAGATAATTTAGTTTGTAATCGAAAACATATTTTTACGATAAATCTCTATATAATATTGCCATATTGCAAACATTTGAGGGCTGCTTAGCTAACTGTGATCTCAAGTCACTTGAGTGGCGTTTGTGAATACCATTTAAATTTAAAGGCTGCTTATATTTAAGTGGGCCTCAACTGATTGTTACATTTGAGTAGCCTTTCAGTATTCGGCCGTTAGTTACTTAATCTGTACCAATAAATAAAATTGGAATGTCTGTTTGTAATGTCAAAATAATAGGCCTTTTTCATGCTCACATGGTTATTTGCACTATACCTATGCCTAAAAATCACTTTATATTTTTTTTGTCAGTCTGTCTGTCTGTCTGTTTGTTCCGGGTAATCTTCAAAACGGCTGGACCGATTTGAAAAATTCTTCCACACGGATAAAGTACTATGGACTGATTATTTATAATAGGGATTATAAATCCGGTATTCTCACGGGCACGGGAACTACGGGGATAAGGCGACAAAAACCGAAGCGAAGCGAGGGCGGGTTGCTAGTAAACAATAATAATAATGATTAGGTAAGCTCCAAGCTCTACTGGGACCGGTCTATCACCACGGACAGGATTATTCTAGCGAATAAGCCTGATATCGTGCTGATGGATACTAGATGTCACTACGCTGGTATTTTTATTTCTTTTTTATTCAAAAAAACCCTAAAAATGCCCCTAAAAATAGAACGCCTCTAATAAACCCCATTCCATTTATTTACCCTCTAAATTTAGGGGGAAACCCCCTAATTTGGCAACATTGACAACAGTCAACATTTTTCACGCGCCAAAGGGGTTCATATATTTTTTTTCATTATCAAACAGGTGTCTTTTTCAAGCCAGTTCGAAATTTAAATTAAACTCTGAAAAGTTGCCTCTTTGGTTGCGATGTGTTAGAGTAAAAATACGTTCCATTTTTAAAATACACGACAGATATATATTTATTTGGCCGCTAAAACACGACAGATATGGATTTTCATACATTTTTGCCGGCCGCTGTTTGCGTAGTACGGCAATTTCAGTTTATCTCGAAGGTTTTCAAAATAATGCTCAAATTTCCAAGCATGTTTGAGAAAAAGTTATTACCTAACGTCGCTCACTCAAATCACCTGGAAGTATGATTTTAATATTGTAGCTCGCAGCTTGTCTATGCTGCAGGTAGATTATAGGAACGCTAATGTCTGATACCTAAAGGCAGTTACCAACTACAATCAACCGTAATATTTATTTACCAACTACAATCAACCGTAATTTTATTATATCTGCAACTACAGCCAAAATAAGGAAAAGCACTAAAATCACGAAACCCAGGAATTTTTAAAACTGAAAAAAGTGCACTGCATTTGTTGGAAACAGATAGGACAGACATACTTAGGGCGCTAGAGTCGCCAAACCAAGTCGGGAAGCATTATAGAATAGTGTAAAGGTAGAAGAATAAAAAGAATCCGGCAAGGACATTAAGCAAGATTTTCGTTTCTTATTCAAGAGTAAGTATTAATAATTCTGTGGTAAGTACCTACCTAACTAGTAAGGGAACGTACCTATAATACATGACGTATTAGGTCTTCAAAAATACTACGCTTGATCACAATTGGGTCTGATTTAGTACTACGCTTGGTCATTAAAGGGAGAAGATGTACAAAATTGTAAAAAATGAGACACATAGAATGGGTACGTTCCTAATAAGAAAAATCTTACTGTACCTATTAGTGGCACATTTGGTTAATGTATGACGTTAACATACAGGCCACTATTTCACCTCATAACTTAAAAGAGCCCAACCGCACTGATAGAATTTCTCAAAGACTATGATACTTAAAGCGGTAATAAACTAAATTTGTGTATTATCTAGTGAATCCAATACTAATTTAGGACTTCTTACTAATAAAATATTATAATTCAATAGCGCCATCTATTGTATAGTTTTTAAACATTATCTGTAGTTCTTTGTACGATAGATGACGATAGAAACATAATCTGTTTAATTGTATTTCGTAAAAGAATAAATTCTCCATTATTAAATAATTATATTATCATAAATAGTATGTAATGCTTGTAATAAATATGTTATTTTCAGTGGAAATATAAATGTCGCTGCTTAGAAAGGAACGCTATGAAGGTTTATAAAAAAAACATGATATGTCAACAAACGTCATTCGATTCGTTGCCTAAGTCGGTCGTTTAATAAAGTTATTTTTTGTGCGTATTTTTAAATTATTCAGCTTAAATGGAATTGACAAACTTAAATTGTGAGAAGATAAGTTGAAGTGATTTAGGTGTTTCTAACTTGTGCTTCTGTGTTCAAAAGCTCAATGGCATCCATACCTAAACTAGTGAACGGCAAACCGTCGAACAGTAACGGCTCACCGGGGAAACGAAAGAAGTCTCATGGAAGCAGAGGCTCATATCTAAGCAAATGGTTAGATAGAACAATGCATCAAATTCAAGAGTCAACACCCAGCATGGACACATGCGATACTTTTGTTAGTCCAAATGTAAACTGGCCGATGACTAGTTCTCAGTTTGCACCTGGTTATGACCCCTACAGAAATATGTATTCATGTCCGCCTGAACCAATGTCATTGCCTACGCTATCTACATACTGCAACCCACCTTTGATGCCTTTCTACGGTCCTGAATATCGATACGTGCCAAATATTAATAAGGGTATGCCGATACAGAGGCAGAGACTTCGACGGCGAAATCATAATAAAGCTGAAGAAATTCAAAGTACTCCTAGAGGCACACCAACACCTTCACATCCTGTAAATTATTTACAACCAAAGAATTTATCAGACAGTCAGGACTTTCAAAGCTTACCACCTATTGTTACATCTGTTGGTGACACAAATTCTAACAGTGATATGAATACTAATGAGAAAGATGAAGGTAATGCTAGAAGATTCAGTGATCCATGTGTTAGAGGATTACCAGATGTTGCAAGACCTGCAAATGGAGATGTGGAGTCAGAATCGGAGGCTTCTTCTGACTTATCAGGTAGTCAGGTTGGAAGTCGACTTCTTGCATGTCTTTTGGACCAAATAGCATCATTGAAGATGGCAAATGAAAGACTGAATAAAGACTTAATGGAAACTAAAGGTAAGAAGGTATTACCTCATTAGTTTATTGATGTAGAACATTTTAATAAGGACTTAATAAGCAAATGTAATAAATATGTTTGCAATATTTTTTGTTTCAATTTAAATTAGGCTATAAGATATTGCAATATTTTTGTTTAAATTTAAATTAGGTCATATCTTCTAGTTTTGTATAATCTTACTAGCTGCAGATATGAATCATTATCATCTCAGCCCACAAAAGTCCCATTGACTGGGCTTGAGTCTTTACCGCAGTGGGAGGGAACTTGACCTACTATACCACTCTGATTAGACGTGTTGGCATAGGGTTTTTTGTCCAGTTTTCCTTCTCTTGCATAGTCATAACCTGCATATCATATCCCTTAGGTGTCTGTCATCACATGGAAGAAGGAAGATATGAATAACTTCATCTAAACTATAACAATTGAAGTACATTTTATTTAAGCTTCTAAACAGGCTAGTACTAATTATTTCATCATCATCACAGCCCACATACATCCCACTGTTGGGCTCGGCCTTGCTCCACAATGGGAGGGAAATTGACCTGTCTATACCATGCTGGTCAGTCATGTTAGTATAGGGTTTCATTTTGTGTTTTCCTTCTCTTGCACAGATGTTATGTGCATATTATATCCCTTAGCCGTCATTAACGACATCCACAGGCAAGATAGGGAGTGGTGAATTATATTCTTACACCGTCACCACATGGCAAGACTAATTCAGTAATAAAAAAAATATATTATTTTACATATAAAATTGATATAAATATATATTATAATGTAGTATTGCATCAGTAATGTATTTATTTGCTGATTAATACTGATGATGAGCTTTCTACATTTTTAATGTAACCTTGAAGGCCTTATTACCTCACAAATATTATACTAATTTCCCACCTGCATATTATATTTATGGTAAAGCAACACAATAAATTAAGGTCATCCTTTCAAACAAGTGCACCCACTGCATCACCCACGCTGTACAATTAAAATCAAGGGTATCCTTAATATACATCCAATTCTAATGACTATTTATAAATTAATTTGTAGATGTGTCATATAACAATGTACTGGCTTTAATAAAATTATTTATTTAATTGCAATGTAAGGGTCCAACTTGTTAAAATTTGATTTTAAAATGTATATTTTTTGAAACACCAGTGAACGGTTGCTTGCTAAAAATCACATTTTAAAGCTGTTGAAATAAATAAAACATTGATATTTGTAAATTTTCCAATTATTATTATAATGCAATTTTTCTGCATATTTTTTTTCACATGCTTCTATCTGATGTTATATTAACCTTGTTTCTTTTTCTCATCCTTCGCAGAATCCAACTATCGATTCTTTGGTCATAATTGAATCGTTAGTTCATGTTTAAAATTTTCTACCCATTAACAGAGTTGTGATTTTGAAGAATTCTATATCAAACTAATAAAATCCTTTTTAAATCATAGATAATAATAGAACTCTAATGTCCTATAGTAGAAATGTTTATCTCTATTACAATTGCCTACAATACTCTACAACCATCATCATCACCATCGCAGCCCACATACGTCTCACTGTTGGACGGGCTGGGGCCTTCTCCACAAAAGGAGGAAATTTGATCTTACTATAGCATGCTGGTCAGACAGGGTGGTATAGGGAATCATTTCGAATTTGCCTTCTCTTGCATAGATGGTATATGCGTATTACATCCCTTAGTCGTCTTTTACGACATCCACAGGCAAGATAGGAAGTGGTGAATTGTATTCTTACTCCATCACCACATGGGATAATACTCTACAATATAAAAAAAAATCTAAAAGGTATACTTAATTACTTTTAGATTTTCTTAATTTGTCAAATGGTGAAAAAATATACGTAAGTAAATTCAAGTTACCATAATGTGTTTATATCAGCCATACATAAGCTACACTAGGAGTTCCACTATTTCATGTGAACAGCAAAACATCACTTAAGCAATGTCTCGCAATGTTGAACAGTAAAGTTGTTAAAGATAGCCATGAATATTATATTGGGGGTCCAGCATATTTTTTGTCTCTAAAAAATGGTTATTTAAATAGTCTATCTATTCCTAAAAGTGGTTACACATAATCTAATCAAATTGCTTAAGAATCCAAATATTATTCTATTCAAATAGAGTCAAGGTAGGCAGAACACACTAGGCACTTTGTTAAGACGATCATAACTCTCTTCAAACACCATCATTTCCGTTTTGGATACCTACACTATATGTATATTCAGCCTATGAGCATCAGCCATAATATTCACAGAGTAAACCTAGTTCATATGGTGCTATATTGCATAAGTTAAACTATTTATACATACATTTCTTTTATGATAATTGACCTTGGTGAATTAATGTTAACACTGTGACTTCATGACCTCTGACCTTGATGTATGAAACATATAAAAATGGACTGACATTGAAATCTGTAATTTGTATCCAGTTTAAGTTTATATTATACTAGCAACCCGCCCTCGCTTCGCTTCGGTTTCAGTCGCTTAAACCCGCGTAGTTCCCGTCCCTGTGGGAATACCGGGGTAAAATATAGCCTATGTTACTCCCTGATATTATAGCTTTCCATTGGTGAAAGAATTTTTGAAATCAGTTCAGTGGTTTAAGCGTGAAAGCGCTACAAACAAACAAACAAACATCCTTACTTTCGTATTTATAATATTAGTATGGATGCACTTATGTAATAATTGGCCCTCTTATATTATGTTAATGAGAAAAAAGTTCATCTGTATTAGTGCATCTTGCATATTTTTTTTGGCGAGCTTTGGTCAGGACCCATGCCATCTGTTCTGTCCAGGCATCAAGCATAGGAAAACATTTGTGCATATATGATTTACTTTCATTACAGATTTTGTACTATTAAATTTTTAAGTGTACGAAAATATGTTATACTCAAATCTATACCAATAAGTAAAATTGGAGTGTCTGTTTGTAATGTCAAAAGAATAGGCTTTTTTCATGCTCACACGGTTATTTGCACTATACACATGCCTAAAAATCACTTTATATTCTTTTTGTCTGTCTGTTTGTTCCGGGTAATCTTCAAAACAGCTGGACCGATTTCAAAAATTCTTTCACCAATGGAAAGCTATAATATCAGGGAGTAAACTAGGCTATATTTTATCCCGGTATTCCCACAGGAACGGGAACTACGCGGGTTTAAGCGACTGAAACCGAAGCGAAGCGAGGGCGGGTTGCTAGTGTCTATATAAATATACTCTGATTACTAAATGTCTTATGCAAATGTACAGAATAAATTGAAGAAATTACTCTTTGAATTGTGTTTACCATCCTTTACGCAGTAGGGGTTTATTTTTTAAATGGTTCCACCACACATTTCCACTATTGAAACCCCTGTAAGTCAGGATTCATAAGAGGATGTAATAGCAGTATAAAGTGTCAATTAGTGAAGTGCTTCTTTCACAAATTAATTAGCACCAACATATCAAAGTCATGCAAGCAATCAATGGAAGTTGCCTGTCAAGATGTATACTTAGATAGTAAGTGCTCCGCTCAGCCGTGCCGGTTAATAGAAGGACATTGTAAGTCGCTATAATCTGCGGTATAACCTTTCCGCCTTCTAAATGGGGTACTGGCACCCCTGACTTGAATTCAGTAATCTGTGACGCATTCAAGTATTCAGTCTAATTGCTGTTGTGTTTAACCACCTTCAGACTGTTTTGCCACTTACCTGGTGGAATGTTATGGACCACTTTAATTATTATACATCTTTATATATCACCTAAAAGGTCTCTCCATAGGTATTTCCGTGTGATGATGAAGTAAGAATACTATTCACCACCTCATTACTTGCCGGTAAGTGTCGTAAAACAAGACTAAAGGCAAGAAATGGCAATAATATACAGATAACATATAGATGTTGCAAGAGTAGGAACACTCGAAATAAAGCCCTATACCAACACGTTTGAGCAGCGTGGTATGCGAAGGCAATTTCTCACCCATTGTGGAGGAGGCTTGAGCCCAACAATTGAGTGTACGTGAGCCGTGATGATGATGAAAAAGGTCTCTAGCCCTTATCTATTTACTTCAATTCAGTTACAACTTTTGTATTATTTCCAGTGGAAGTGGAAAATTTAAGACATCACAATGCCATATTGAAGGGGACCAGCCCAAATATGGGAGCCACGCCTAATGATAATGGTAAGTATTTTACTGTTACACGTCAGTATTATTCATTGCTTCAGCTGTGTCTGGGTCTTGAAAAGTCCATCAACCAATCGACGTCCTCTGTTGAACATAGATTTTCCCACTAAAACGAAATAATGGTAGGGAGATCATATTTGGTACTATATCTTTTAAATGTGTAAAGTCAAATGACCTCCTGATATCAACAATATGCGTTACTTATTCTTTAGACCTTTAAGTGTCTCGTCGTGAGAGAATTATTGACCAACTAATTGTACGTTGCAACGCGTTGGCTCAACGATTTATCATAGAGTATAATTTTTGTTTTGAGTTTCCTTTTCTTTTTAGCAATATATGACAATGTGACATAGTATTTATAACAGCCGCGAAAAGGAAATGTATGCTCATAATTATTGTAGTCATAATCCTGTATTCCTTAATCTCGAAAAACACCATAAATGTAATTGCGTGTAAATCGTGGGGTGCATTTTATTGATATAATCTTGCAATTTATTTTCACCACCTGCTTTTTTCTATCAGTCTACGCCAATAATGTTAAATTTTACTAGTATAGGGTAGTAGTAACTTCGGTTGA
Organism: Lymantria dispar; assembly: GCA_032191425.1. Lineage (NCBI taxonomy): Eukaryota > Metazoa > Arthropoda > Insecta > Lepidoptera > Erebidae > Lymantria > Lymantria dispar. The sequence goes on from CM063459.1 coordinate 19,010,228, forward strand.
GAGCCCTCATCGCTCAACAAACAGTCCAAATAATGCCACTTATCTGCGGTTAACAACTAAAGTCACACAAAAAAAAAACTGTATATACTAAATCATTTAGGACTTAACTCGCCGAAGCTAATAGTTTTGGCGTTATTAAAACGAGATCATAATAGAACAATCCGTTACGCTACAAGTTGATGAGAAGATTTGATATCGGCATGATTTTAAAGACGTCTGGCGTCAAAATAATTCTAGCGATGTAGATTAAACTTCTATTGAAGCTACGGTCACAGACATTCGTGCCACAAAAGTGCATCTTCAATACATTTTTGTATTTTTTTTTGTTTTCGACTTATGATTTAAGCATGCGCTACACGGTTTCAAAAAGTGGTTTGAAACAGATGTTTGAAACAGTGTAGATGTTTTATGCCAAATTTCGTATGACCTTTAAACGCCCTTGGTAGCGAGGCTTGTGTTTCAAACCACTGGCCAAGCGTTGGTTTTTATCTTGTTTGAAACCATCTAGCAGCTTGCTTCAAACCAAGCGAACGACAGTCACGCTGCAGAAGTCAGCGCAGACGCACGCGACGACGTTCTGCGCACAAAATGGCGCGTGAGCAGACGGAACGCGATCGTGATTTTATTACTCAACTTCTCGAGTTATACAAAGAGTTGCCCTGGCTTTGGGACTTAAATTATGAAGGGTATAAAAATAAAACAGAAAAGAAATGCATGGGATATTTTAATTTTATCCTTCAATTGCACACAAAAGTGCAAGACTTACTCCAACTTTTTGTTGTTTTGATATGTAAGGCGTCATGACGTCGTTGTAGTGATTATACGGTACGCGAGCGTAAAAACGTCCTATCCGCGCCACGTTCTCTAAACACTGTTGGTTTCAAACAAACTTAAAAACCATGTAGCCAGGAAAGTGCTTTTCTGCCTTTTCTGTTTCAAACCACTGTTTGAAACCGTGTAGCACATGCTTTATCCATCTTGATCGGAAGATCAACGGAAGTTCACGCAAGGCATTGTGCGTTGCAGTATCTATAAATTTGTTTATTTTCCATTGGGCGCAGGGGTCCCCATGGGGGATGGCTACATAATCGCCGCGATTAGCAGCTAAATTAGTGATCGTTCTTGGTGTTATAAATTACCCCGGAAGAGTAATTATGGCCATTCTCTTTAATTTCTTTACACGTTTCTACACGGGGGCTTATTAGGACCACTGAAACGAAATTCTGTTTTTTCAACGTGAATATTCCAGCACAATGCATGAAAGAAATTTCATTTATAATAGAAGTGAAATTGGTCTAATATGCCATACGTGTCAGATATTGTGGCAGGGTTTTGTTTCAAGTTTCTTCTACTGTAATATTATCCACTTACGTCCCGTAATTGTTTCTTACATTACAAATCCCCTTAATCCACATGAATTTAGCGCTAACTAATGTCTGCGCCTAGTCTAATTTGGCCGCGTAAGCGGTATTCATTTATATAAAGTGCTGGAATTTGCAAACTATTAAGCGAAGTATCATTCACTTCGTCCAAATTTGCTGAAGTCATCATATACATCGCTAGAACGGATAATGGAGGTACTGTAATGGTCCCTTAATATAACATATAATATTTATAACTTAACAGAATATTTTAAGATTTAATTTAGATACGATCAAATTAAAAGCAGATCAAAAATTTAGCAATTACCCTTATACCTTTGTACAGTAAAATGAATCTCACCTATTCAGTTGATTAAACGGAAAATGATAAAAATGAAAGAAATACCAAATTTGATACGGCTATTTGGCATTCTGACTTTGGAATAACTGTTTATTGAAATAGATGTCTGTTTTAGTGTATGCATTTTGAACTGAAAAGATGCCGTACTACGGAAAACACTGAAATATCGATTCCCATTATTTTATAACGGATATTTAAACAAAATTGGCAGCAGTGCTATAACAATCATGACACGAAATTGACCGCTAACGATGTTATAAGGAAATATCCAAGAATATTGCTACATCGGAAGTCAAACAGCTGTGCTTAGTTTTCTATAAACGCGTTCATCTTTCTCATTCTCCAAGGATTAATTCTTAAACATACCACTTTAAGGGTTTTTTTATTGCGTAATCACATTGAGGTCCGTGTAGTGACTGTAAGGATACAATTTTTCACCCGTTTTTTCACGTTTGAGTGTCGTAAAAGATGACTAAGGGATATGAATGTATAAATACATCTATTCAAGAGGAGAAAATCCCGAAATAAAACCACACTTCTGGCGAATGCATAGTATTATATTTCTCTCCTATTGTAGAGATCAGATACTGAGATCTGGTTTCTAACCAAAACAACCGCTTTCGGCAGAATATAACTTTTACATAAAGGCATTAAATATTCTAGAATTAGACCAGATTTCGGGCCCTTCGTGAATATTTGTAGTAGACTGAACCGATGCCTCAATGAGCCCTCTGATACACGGATTTCACATACCTCTGCGAACTTTTCACAAGTTGGTTTTTCTATTATGGTTGCTGTTTGTTGGCGACTACGAATACTACCATCCTTCACATTGCTTGTGAGCGTCCTAAAAGACAAGTAAGAGTACGACGATAGAAGTATTGATTATTACATATTTCATTGACCCCAAGTAATTGGAATAAGAGCAGGATAATAGTGATGATTTCCTTCATAATTAAAATAAGTTATAATTAACAATTAACGACTTAATACAATATGATATATACCTATCGAATTCATACATGTCTTGCATTTGTATTTGAGATTTTTACTTGGTATTCTATAGGTCTTCTTTGATCAGTCTATTGCTTTTTTATGTTAATGTTACCAAACTATGCTTATGAATTATTAATAGCTGAATGGTACATCAAAAGTTCGTGCATTAAAATAGAAACGTTATACCGTATAATGTCTACTATTCAATAAAACGATCCTACAAATTCTTGGTGTGTTTGACCGTAGATACGATTAGGGTTGTCAATCGTATTATAAATTATTACTTTGTTTTTTCTATATGATTTAATAGCAAAAACTCCGAGAATATACGCAACGGGAGTCTGAGGTTTTAAAAAAAGTACTCGAATGTTTGTATTGTAACTGGTCGTTTTTTGGATAAAGTTAAAGAAATTGTTATGCATTAGGGGCGGACAGCAGGCAGTTATTTTTAATGAAATATGTAGGTACACCGAGACATAAATGTAGCGTGTATTTAGATATACGCTAATTGTTGATATCACCTAGTCGGACTCGAGAAAACCTTATTGTGTTAGCCTGTAAATTGAGAAAGGTTTATAATCTATTTAACTAACGCTACGGTAACTAGGAGCGGCACGGATGAGAGCCCTCAGCGCTCACCCACCAGTCCGGGTAAAGTTGTCACAGCCATCTGAGGCTAACAACTAAGTCACACAAGTAAAAAAAAAAAAAAAAACTAGGAGCGGAAAATAATATTTGTTAACATTTATATTATTTCAGTATATAAATGTTCGCAAGTAGAGAAAGACAAGACAGTGCGTTACTAGTTAATTGGTGTTATTAAAACAACTGTAATAATAAGAAATTCGTATTCGACTTCAATTATTGTTAACTGTGTAGGTATTATGTATAGATATTTCCTTAAAATACAATACTTTTATCATCATCATGTTTTTATCCTCTTTCCGCGAGGCAGTGATCTCGCGGAAGGAGGCGGTGGATCGCCTGCGCGAGGAGCGCAGCCTCGATGAGGCGATCCGCCGATCCGCCGCCGGCGACTGGGGCGGCGTAGGCGCGAGTACTTGCGCCTTATGCCGCCCTAGCCGAGGCCGCGGATGACGTGACGGGAGAATTAGTCCGTCACCCGCCGAGAGGCCAACCGCGTGAGGAAAGACCGATGTCCTCCCCGAGGAGGGGACGTCGGTCGATGGGAGGGTACCCCAAATAGGGGGTACTCCGTCGGGCCGACCACTGATGACAAGTAACCCTGCTCCGGTGGTCGGCCCAATGACGAAGGCGACATGCATCATGGGTGGGTTGCGAGTGTGCGTGCTTACGCCCCTCTGTCGCCCCGGACGGAGTGGTGCGAGGAGCGCGCCGACCGCAACCCATCCACAAAAAAAAACATGTTTTTATCCTAATTACTTGCGGTTGCTCTTTTTCAATATATTTTAATTATCTGAAATTATATAATTTTTTTATTTAGTTTGATAATTGTTGGCAACCCTAGTGACGGCGATTAACAGCGGCACTGACCGCGAATTAAGTCTGTCACCGGTATGCGATATTTGTCGTTTAGTTATTGCCGTGTTCGACGGTTATTAGAATCTCGTCTGGGACCTGATTCGCTATACTACCGGAGAAAACACATCAATTACGCATAACTTCATACGCGTTCTAAACACAAATGCAAAAGATATCTGTCTAAATGACACCGAATACAACTTTAGGCCCAACTCCACACAGCTATATGATTACGTTAAGCCTCTAACAACGGTCGCATTTTCTTTTCCTTTTTCATAAAAAATGCGGGCAATTTTATGCTTGTAATTGTATAGAACAGGCATGAAAAAAAAACAAAAAATTAAGAAAAAGATAAAAAAATATTTTCTTTATTATGTTTCGTTTATTTATTTTTTATTTATTTAATATAAATAAAATTGGAGTGTCTGTTTTTAATGTCAAAATAATAGGCTTTTTTCATGCTCACACGGTTATTTGCACGACACCTATGCCTAAAATACAGATTAAAAATTTTTTGTCTGTCTGTTTGTTTGTTCCGGGTAATCTTCAAAACGGCTGGACCGATTTCAAAAATTCTTTCACCAATGGGAAGCTATAATATCAGGGCGTAAACTAGGCTATATTTTATACCGGTATTCCCACGGGAACGGGAACTACGCGGGTAAAACGACTAAAACCGAAGCGAAGCGAGTTGCTAGTGTTTAATATGAGGCAAGCGAGGTTATCGAGTTTGACATATTTAAAAGATAAAGTGTATTTCCATACATAATCCTACGCTGCATTCATCACACGAAGCTCTGGTCGCTTCTCTTATTTTTTTCACCATCTTTACATTCTTTACCATTATTTAAATAGCATGATGCTATACACATCTTCGAGGTTCCTTTTTGATTGATTTTGACCTGATTGATTGGGGGAATTTGGCAAATAGAATATCGTGCTACCAATCTTGTTACGTTTACATCTCCAACCTAATACTGAAAAATAATTATAAACACAGTACAATCTTCTACATAGGGTAAACAATCTATACCAATAAATAAAATTGGAGTGTCTATTTGTAATGTCAAAATAATAGGCTTTTTTCGTGCTCACACGGTTATTTGCACGACACCTATGCCTAAAATAGCAATTAAAAAATTTTTGTCTGTCTGTCTGTTTGTTCCGGGTAATCTTTAAAACGGCTGGATCGATTTCAAAAATTCTTTCACCAATGGGAAGCTATCATATCAGGGCGTAAACTAGGCTATATTTTATCCCGGTATTCCCACGGGAACGGGAACTGCGTGGGTAAAACGACTATAACCTATAACCGAAGCGAAGCGAGGGCGGATTGCTAGTTAAACATATATTAGTAACGGCTAAGTATTGTTTTTTATTGTGCTTTCCGTGTGGTGACGGAGTAAGAATATAATTCACCACTCCCTATCTTGCCCATGGATGTCGTAAGAGACGACTATGGGATATAATATGCACATAACATCTGGACAAGAAAAGGAAAACTTGAAATAAAACCCTATACCAACATGTCTGACCGGTATGGTATAGTAGGTTAATTTCCCTCCCATTGTGGAGGAGACTCGAGCCCAACAATGGGACGTATGTGGCCTGCGACGAGATTGTGTTTAGTCTTATTATTAAAATCGGTCCAGGCGTTTGGAAGATAACCGTAACAAACGGACAAAGAATAAAATTAAAGTTGTTTTTAGGCATTGGTATCTTCTAAATAACCATGTGAACATGAGAAAAACGTATTATTTTGTATACAAACAGACACTTAAATTTTATTTATTCATATACCTAAAGCAACAATCCCGAACCAAGTATTCAACATAACCACGGGCATTTGTTGGGTTGGAATAGTAAAGTCGATGCGACATACATCTATTCTATACTGTTCTATACTAATATATAAAGCTGAAGAGTTTGTTTGTTTGAATGCGCTAATCTCAGGAACTACTGGTCCGATTTGAATAATTCTTTCAATGTTATCTAGCCCATTTGTCGAGGAAGGCTATAGGCTATATATCATCACGCTAAGACCAACTGGAGCGGAGCACCAATGAAGAATGTTACAAAATCGTGATTTTTTTTCATTTTGAGTGCCTCTGCTGCGTAAACGGCTATATTTTCGCAAAAATCATGTGTGACAGAATCGTATTATTGAAAAATGTTTCAGTTTTTATGTAAACAAAGTCTTAGGTTAATGTTAGCCCAAAGTATCTATACCACTCGGACGAAGTCGCGAGCAGAAGCTAGTGTTCTATAAACTGCTAGAATGGTACGACGTACTGTAGTGCTTTATCAAATTTATTTAATCAACCAGCTGCCTCACCCGAACCTCTTTTAAAACTTATTTATTAATCTGACCTATATACATACGTAACTAATATTTTAATGTAATTTGAATGAAAAATTATTCTAATAACCTCAGCACTTTTGTATTTATGCCAGGTGAACCAGACATAAGCCGTCACATTTTATAAGACGAAGTAGGTGTAAGTAATTAACTACTGCCATAATATTCTTTGCGTGTGTTCATACTATATATTTGTATGTATTTGGTAAAAATATTGTAAAAAAAACGAGTCCCTTTATCTTTATATATATATACTAGCAACCCGCCCTCGCTTCGGTTCGGTTATAGGTTATAGTCGTTTTACTCGCGTAGTTCCCGTTCCTGTGGGAATACCGGGATAAAATATAGCCTAGTTTATGCCCTGATATTATAGCTTTCCATTGGTGAAAGAATTTTTGAAATCGGTCCAGCCGTTTCGAAGATTACCCGGAATAAAAAGACAGACAAAAATTTTTAATCTGTAGTTTAGGCATAGGTGTCGTGCAAATAACCGTGTGAGCATGAAGAAAGCCTATTATTTTGACATTACAAACAGACACTCCAATTTTATTTATTGGTATAGATGAGATGTAGTATTTAAGTTACGTCTTGCTCTATCGTGTTGAAAGCAATCCAGAATCGAAGATACGATACGAACTAGTAGACAACCACTAGACACAAAAGGAAAACTCGAAATAAAACCCTATACCGACATGTCTTTCCTTCCGACTGGTGCAGGTGCTGACGGGGCACGGTTCCTTCGGGAAGTACCTGCACAAGATTGTCAGGAGGGAGAGCACACCGTCCTGCCACCACTGCAGTTCCGACGAGGACACGGCGCAGCACACGCTCGAGGAGTGTGCTGCATGGGAGGGGGATCGCCGTGAACTCGTCGCAATTATCGGTGCCGACCTGGCGCTGCCGACCATCGCCAGGGAGATGCTCGTCAGCGTCAGGAACTGGGACGCGGTCGCCGCCTTCTGTTAGGCCGTAATCTCACGGAAGAGGTGGCGGATCGTGTGCGAGTAGAGCTCCTATTTGGCGACACGTTCCGCCGCCGGCGACTCGGGCGGCGCAGGCGCGAGTATCTGCGCCTAATGCCGCCCTAGCCGAGGCCGCGGGTGATCGGACCGGGGAATTGTCCGTCACCCGCAGAGAGGCTGACCGCGCGACGGCGACCGACGTCCCAAGACGTCGAAAGGTGAGGTTATCCGAAAGGGTATTCCGTTGGGCAGACTACTGACGACAAGTCACATCTGCTCCGGTGGTCGGCTCAACAACGAGGTGACGTGGGTACGGGTGGGTTATGGGCCCGCGCGCCGTCCTTTCATCGCCCCGGACGGACTGGACCGCGCGTGCGCTTACCATAGCCCACCCAAAAAAAAAAAAATACTGACATGTCTGACCAGCATGGTATAGTAGGTCAACTGCCCTCCTATTGGTGAGGAAGTTCGAGCCTAGCAGTGGGACCCGTATGAGCTGAGATGAGAACACTTAAAGGCTGCAAGAATCGAGAGTTGCAATAATTCTCAGAGTAGCCACTATGAAAAATAATAAATTGTCACAGTTATCACTTGGCACGTACATATTTTATGGCAATTCTATAATAAATACGCAATACGCATGCACCGTGAATCACAATCTTGCATTTAATTTGTGCAAAAATTCCAATTCTTTTTTTAGCTTTTAAATACATATTTTTAGCTAGCTATCTTAGATAAGATAAGATAAGATAAAACTGTTTTATTAACACTTAGCTTAAATTTAGATATTACAGTAAGTCGAATGAAATATAAAGGTTTTATAAGAAAATTAAAATAATAGCTAAACTTAACTGTAAATACAACACAAAGAAGAAAAACAAAATATGATAAGTGTCAATGAGGTTCCCATTCAGCAATAATGCTACAGTGCAATATGCTACACTGCAACGCTGATTTTCAATGGGTACCTTAATGACGTACGAATTAATCAAACGAACAAAAAGCCTAAGCGACAAGATAGCAGTTACATAAATATACAGATACATAATAAGAATTTAATAAATAAGAAGTATATTTTAATAACAATTTAATACAAAAGAAGAATGTAATTATAAGAATTAGGTATATTGATTAGTTTTAGCCAAAAGTATTACTATGTTGAACATCATTCATAGTTATTATATAGCATTTAGTTAATCACCGAGTCCCGAACATAAGTCCAAACGTGTAGCCGCAATTTTATAAATATATGTCACATGTTTTGCTGCTTTTTAAGAAGATATCTTTTAAGGTATAATTTAAAAGAAAATTTGCTAGTTTTATTTTGACACGGTAGGGGAATAGAATTCCGACACTTAGTTGCAGCAAATTTGAAACATCCCCTGAAAGCTGTAGTTTTAAATCGCGGTATAGATAGCGGATAGGTTACGGATCGAGGTGCATAATTAGAGTTGTCATGACGCCAACTGAGTTTGTCATATAGATATCTAGGCAATTTACTTCTAATGATACCAAACAGCAAAGTTGCAAGATGAACTTGGCATCTGGCTGTCATTTTTAAAGCGTTGGCATCATTAAGGTAAGGTGTTACGTGGTTACGGCGTGGAATGTCAAAACAGAACCTTGCACAGGCGTTTTGTACACGTTCTATGAGATTCTCAGTTCGCGAAAAAATACATGGACCGTATACAATATCTGAATAATTAAATTTTACCAATATTAGGCTCTCAACCAATCGTTTTCTTATTTCGACACTAAGATATTGCCTAAGTTTGTATAATAATTTTAATCTATAAAAACAGTTTTGTACTATATTATTAATATATGCTTCAAAGTGTAATTCAGTCGTTTTACCCGCATAGTTCCCGTGCCCGTGGGAATATCGGGATAAAATATAGCCTAGTTTACGCCCTGATATTATAGCTTTCCATTGGTGAAAGAATTTTTGAAATCGGTCCAGCCGTTTTGAAGATTACCCGGAACAAACAGACAGACAGACAAAATTTTTTTAATCTGTATTTTAGGTATAGGTGTCGTGCAAATAACCGTGTGAGCATGAAGAAAGCCTATTATTTTGACATTACAAACAGACTCTCCAATTTTATTTATTGGTATAGATATTGGGTGTTAAAATTTTAAAATTACCTTAAATTATTAGTTACGTATGTATATAGGTTAGGTTAATAAATACATTTTTAAAAGGTTTAGGGTGAGGCAGGTGGGCGATTATATAATTTAGACTAGCAACCCGCCCTCGCTTCGCTTTTAGTCGTTTTACCCGCGTAATTCCCTCCAATTTTATTTATTGGTATAGATAAAACACTATATAGTAAGTCGTCCTATTTGTGCATAAGGTTTTATTTCGAAATTTTCTTCTCTTGCATAGATGTTATCTGCACAATATATCTCTTAGTCGTCTTTTACGACACCCACGGGCACGAGAGGAGGTAGTGAATTGTATTCTAATCCGTCACAACACGGAGCTACAACATAAACATAACTCGCAAAAATTGCCGGGTAATCCATACTAATATTATAAATGCGAAAGTAAGGATGTTTGTTTGTTTGTAACGCTTTCACGCTTAAACCACCGAACCGATTTCAAAAATTCTTTCGCCAATGGAAAGCTATAATATCAGGGAGTAACATAGGCTATATTTTATCCCGGTATTCCCACAGGAACGGGACCTACGCCGCGGGTAAAGCGACTGAAACCGAAGCGAAGCGAGGGCTAGTAAAGTTATAAATTTTATCAACCACCATTTCGTTGAATCATTCCACATCAACAGATAATCTATTGTGATAATAATATAGCCTATTTATCCACGTGTATCACTATAATCAACTCATTAATCTCGATATGTGGAAAAGTGAACACAGATAAATGATCTACGTCAGTTGTTGGACCTTGATGTCAGATCATTAGCTAAATCCTTGATATATTCAATTGCAAACGAAAGCTTATTAATTATATGCCATCAAAAATAAAACCTGTAAAAAAGCCAAGCATCACAACTCAGTTCTACCATAAAAAGTTGTGAGATCCATGTAATACCAAGTTGGTTAATTTGTTCAGTCTCTACTTATGGGACCTTCTGTCATAAGTTTTCTAGGTTTATCTGATCCGAGTACCGCTAATTGAAATCAATATAAACTTACATAATTCTAATAAAAATAACACAGTGACTTCTCAGGCGGATAAGTGCACTGAGCATCAGGAACTGGGACGCGGTCGCAGCCTCCTGCGAGGCAGTAGTCTCGCGGAAGGAGGCGGCAGCGCGCGCGCGCGTGAGCAATGCCTCCTCGACGACGTGAACCACCACTGGCGATTGGGGCGGCGCAGGCGCGATTACCTATGCCTGATGCCGCCCTAGCCGAGGTCGTGGGTGACTGGACCGGGGAGTTAGTCCGTCACCCGCCGAAAGGCCGACCACGAGACGACGACCGATGTCCCCGAACAGCGGGGGGACGTCGGTCGAGGAGAGGGTACTCAAGAGGTATTCCGTCGGACCGATCACTGACGACTAGTCACCCTTCACCGGTGGTCGGCCCAACGACGAAGACGACGTGTCGTGGGTGGGTTACGGGGCCGCGCACCGCCCCTCTGTCGCCCCGGGCAGAGTCCAGCGACGGGTGCGCTGAGCGTAGCCCGCCTCAACAAAAAGAAAGGCGGATAATTGCAAAAAGATCATGTGGAGATAATGTGATATGTTCTCTGCGAACGACTGATAATCCTACATCTTACTCGATGCTACTAGAATTGTCTTGTAATTCTGAGCATTTTGACGGTCGTAAGGTCCTCTCTGAGTGTTGAATATTACGAGAACCTGGGTTCGTCTTCTATAATAGTCGAATAATATCTGCGATTGGAGACTCCTTCAAGATATTACTGATTAGGAGAACTTTATTACTATATTAAAGAACTTTGAATATTGTAATACTGTGACTATGGTTTATTGCCCTTTCAAAACTAAAACTAGACATAATAAATTATAATAATATGCAGGTAACAGCTATGCAAGAATGCAAGAGTTGGCAAAAACGAATAAAATCCTATACCAACAAGTGTGATATAGATAATTTTCCCTTCTATAGTGAAGAAGGCGTGACCTCAGGAGTGGGCTTTCTCTAAAGCAGCTATACTCTAAGTGTGTTCCGCGGAACCCTAGGGTTCCGTGATACCTCTGTCGGGGTTCCGCAAGAATTTAGAAATAAAAAAATCAAAACACCTCTCTCTGGTCGCTCCGCGGCTGTGCGGACTCCGCGGCCGCGCGGAGACAAAACGCTATGAATGTTATTTATTTATTTATTTGTATTTGTATAAGCTTGTGTTACATTAGCTGGTACAATATCTCATAAGTTTGGTCTCAACAATTTTATACTTGTACAACGCGTTCGCTCTAAGTTTGCCGGTCTGTGGAATGCGCGTACCCTCCCCCACGTGACAACAAAACTTATAATGTGTCATAGTTTTACCCAAATATCTAACGTACACAATTTTTATTGTTACAATTAAATAAAAAATTTCGAACGTCATACACTCATACCTATCGCCAGCGGCAAACTTAAAACGAGCGGGTAGTATACTTGTAAGCGCTCAGTCTCTTTGATAAAAGCCGCCTCTGAATTAGACGCTATAGTTGTCAACTAGCGACTTTCGTCTCTAACTTCAAAGGATAAAGTCGATATTGTTTACAACGCTATTTTTAAATTTCTGTTTTTATTTTTGCTTTTTGTTTATCAAAGGTGCCGACTCGAGTATTTTCGAGAATATTTGAGATCGAGTCTAGGACTAAGTATAAAAGCGGCGATCGCGCGTTGGCGTCGTCAAGTCCGACTTTACACCACCTGCATACGGCCTATCATGACCTATGCCAGCGTGGTGTTCGCGCATGTTAAGCCACACAGGATCCACAGGCTACAGACACTACAAAATCGTTTCATGCGCCGAGCTACGGGAGCACCGTGGTTCATACGAAACGTCGATCTCCACATCGACCTCGAACTGCCGACCATCAAGCAGTTTATGAAACGGTGCTCTCAGAGCTACTTTGACTCTGCCATGACACACCCCAACCAACTAGTGGTTGGGGCGGCTTCCTATAGACCCTCCAAAATCTCCTCTATCCGACGTCCTCGTCACGTCCTCGACGAAGAGGACGACATTATCACACTCGCTCAACAAAGAGCCTACACGGCCCGCGAGGCCTTAACAAATAAATATCCGCGGTTCCGCCCTCGCCGTCGAGGTGCGAAACCGCGCCGCGCAAAAGTCACTATTAAAAACGTGGGCACGCCCACTTTGCCTCCAGCGACGCCCCAAGCCGAGGTCCGTTCCCCACAGGGGGAGCCCTTGGGCGATGTCGCTTAGCATACTTTTCTCCGGGTTGAGAGCCCTCAGCGCTCACCCATAGTCCGCGTCAAGCTGTCAAGGCCATCTGCGGCCAACAGCTATACACACACAAAAAAAAAAAAAAAAAAAAAATTGGCGTCGTCAGTTGATGATTAGCGTTCGGAGCGATAAGTTACTACCTACTTACAAGCTCGCTAGCGAGAAACTAGTGTTCATTGTTTTACTGCCTGCTGTATTCTGTTGTCTCAGTTTTATACATTTCTTCCTTGTAGGTTCTAAATTTAGTCTCTTATACGCAGTAACGATTGTGCATTATTTAAACCCCACTATCCTGACTTGTAACATTATAAATAAAGAAGAATGGAACGTTGGCTTAAAGGTGTTAAACGTGTTCCAACAACATCTTCTAATGACGCTGAATGTTCAAAAGCAATGCGCGCGGAGAATTTAGCAATCACCGATCCAGAAGATGATGCCACGAGTGCCACGACGTCAAGCTCGACGGTTTCAAAGACGAAAAAAAGGAAATATGATGAATGTTATATCAGTTTCGGATTTGTTGATTCCAACGGCTCACCTCTCTGCATGCTCTGTAGTAAACTGCTTCCTAATAGTTCCATGGCACCTGCCAAATTGCGTCGACATTTAGAAACCGTACACCCCGAGACTAAAGACAAGAATAAAGAATTTTTTGTTCGCAAAAAAGATCAGTTATTAGAAAGTCAAAAAAATATGATGCATGTAACACAAACTACCAACGAAAAGGCCACGGAGGCATCATACTTAGTTAGCTATCGCATTGCACAAGCAGGTGAAGCGCACACTATCGCTGAGAAATTAATAAAACCATGTGTATTAGACATAACAAAATGTATGCTTGATGAAAAATCTGCAAAGCATCTTTCTACTGTTCCGCTATCAAACGATACTGTTTCACGACGAATCCATGATCTGGCAAGCTACGTCAAACAAGAACTAGTTACACGTCTACAAAATACACGATTCGCTTTGCAAATGGACGAGTCGACTGATGTCGCTGGTTTGGCTATCCTGCTGGTTATTGTGAGATATCCATATAAAAGTTCTTTTGAAGAAGACATGCTTATGTGTTCATCGCTGCTTACAAACACTACCGGGGAAGAAATTTTTAATAAAATAAATATATTTTTTGAAGAACATAATCTCAGTTGGAACAATTGCATTGACATTTGTACAGATGGGGCCAAGGCGATGACAGGTAAAACAGCAGGAGCAGTGTCACGAATGAAAAATAAAGCGCCTAATTGTAGTTCCAGTCATTGTATTCTGCATAGACAAGCACTTGCGATGAAGCAAATGCCGTCTAATCTAAAATTAGTTATGGATGAAGCGGTAAAAATAATTAATTTTATCAAATCACGACCACTACAATCCCGATTGTTCTCATTATTGTGTGAAGATTATGGCAGCAAACATAAAACACTGCTGCTCCATACAGAAGTGCGATGGCTGTCTCGGGGAAAAACTTTAACAAGGCTATTTGAACTTAGAGCCGAGTTACAAATGTTTCTTTCAGCAGATACTTCTTTTAATTTGAAGGACCGTTTGTATGATAAAACTTGGTTGTTCCGATTGTCTTTTATGGCGGATATCTTTCAAAAACTTAACGAATTAAATTTATCGTTGCAAGGTAAACAGACAACAGTGTTTCAGGCCTATAATAAAATAACTGCTTTTAAAAGAAAATTAGATTTTTGGATCATTTGCATTGGTAAGAAAGAAATAGAAAGTTTTACGTTACTCAGTGAGTTTGTTAGCGAAAACGACTCAGAAATGTTTGAAGATAATGTGTTTGAAGAATTGGTCCAATATCTCAGTTCGATGCGCGCATCTTTTGAAAAGTATTTTCCCGAAGAACACAATACAAAAATTAAAGTGAACTCCTGGATTCATAATCCTTTTTTACCCAACTTGGAAAAGCCTGAAAACATGTCAAATGAGATATATGAATCTCTTTTAGAAATGTCATCAGACACAAGTATGGAGTCATTGTTCAAAACGACGCCTCTTAATGATTTTTGGTGCAGAATCCAAGATGAATATGCAATGCTTGGCCAAATGGCTCTGGATATTCTTCTCCCGTTCCCAACTACATATTTGTGCGAAACAGGATTCTCTACCTACGCAGCCACGAAAACAAAATATCGCAATAGACTGGACGCCGAAGCTGATATGAGACTCCAACTTTCTTCCATCAAACCTGATATCAAGCAATTGATGGAAAATAAAAAACAGTTTCATACCTCCCACTAGTTAGATTTTTTCTTTTTTAATGTTTTCTATTATTGTCCTTACCAAGTGGTGAAGTAAATAATAATTAGTAACTGATACATTGTACTTTTATTATGCTGATTAATATAGAATACACTTATAAAAATAATTGTTTTATTGTAGGGTTCCATCAAGTATTTTGCTTCCCAAAAGGGTTCCGTCATTTAAAAAGTTTGAGAACCACTGCTCTAAAGTATACGTTTTTTGCTGTCTTAAAGTACAGCACTGATTAATTATTATTAGCCATCCCTTTATGTAATGTGTATGCTTTTAGTGTGTGCGCGCCCGCTGAATTTAATAATAGTAGTATAAAATATAATAATATAGATAGAATTATAACTAAGAGCGAATGCTGTGACAACGCTATTGGTCATTGATAACCTTTGTGACTAATAAAAATATATTATCTTAATATTTCTTACGTATCTTTATTATATGAATACCTATATATTTTTTTCAAATAAATGTTATTTGTATTTTTATTTTAATACTTATAACGAATGTACTAGATAAGAATTTTCTCTTTGTTGCTATTGAGAATTTTACTTTTTAACTGAACTATTTTTGGAACATAGAACGTCGCGATCTATAATCAAGTTATTATGCTATTGGACCAACTAGACATATTATTTTCCTTGGCAAATGTTATACATTGCCAGATTTTTCATATCAGTTCATAAACGTCTGTTGTGCTGTTACCTTCATAATATGAGCGAAATTAACCTACTTTACCACGCTGGCCAGATGGGTTTGTTTTATGTTTTCGGCTTTTCCTTCTCTTGCATTGGTGTTATACACATTCCCTTAGTCGTCTTTTACGACATCCACGGCCAAGATACAGGTGGTGAATTATATTTTTACTCCTTCACCGCACGAATGAAATCCTTACTCATTTCTAATAATCATGACATGCTTAATCACCATTATCCTGCTTTTATCCTAATTACTTGTGGTCGATGCAATATGTATACTTCTATCATCGTACATATTGTAAATACGTTGGCACTTCAGTTTTATGATCGACTGTTTTCAGTCATCAAATGGATACAGATCAGGTCGATCGGTAATGCTCTTAGTCGTCTTTTACGACACCCGTAAGTAATGTAAAGAGTTGGTAGTATTTGTATCCAGCACCATACCAACAAGCTTATTAACTGCTAACAATAAACAGAGTTTATATATTAAGCCTATTTATCTTGTTGGACATATTTCATGTATTAGCGACTTTCTTATTGAATTCAAATTATTTATTATGCATAAACCCCGCGGGGGTACTTGCATATTGTCCATTTTAGGGTTCCGTACCCAAAGGGTAAGAACGGCACACTATTACTAAAACTTCGCTGTCTATCCGTCCGTCTGTCTGTTCAACCGTCCATCTGTCTGTCAGCAGGCTGTATCTCAAGAACCGCGATAGTTAGTTGAAATTTTTTACAAATTATGAATTTCTGTTGGCGCTATAACAACAAATACTAAAACAAAATAAAATAATATTTCAGGGGGGCTGCCATACAACAAACGCGATTTTTTTGCCCTTTTAAAAGATAATGGTACGGAACCCTTCGTGCGCGAATCCGACTTGCACTTAGCCGGTTTTTTACATTTTATCTTAACTTACCGCCGGATCGGAACGCGATCGCACTGAGAAGATCCGGCAAGAAACTCAACGGGATTTGTCTTTTTATTTATTCGTTTACTAGTTTCATTTAAATAAAATTAACAACATACCTATTAATAATTCTAGTGTGATGCCTTTCGAACCATGATATAATACAATTCTTAAATATAATGAAAAAGACCATGGCTAGACCACATCCCGCTAGTGGCACCTGATCACGAGTTAACCACTAGAGCTGCCATCATTCCCTATCAACCACAGTTGAGGGATCATTGTAAAACGAGTAGGATTTTTCTTGAAGTCTAACTAAGGAATAAAGCTAATAGGTGACTTTACGATCATGGAATTAACGGACACATATTATCAGACTTAGAACAGGACGATCGGCACAGGATTCCGATGGGTTTGGGCTCGAACCCGCGTGTGGCAACAAGTTTTTTTGACCTAGAATCTATACAATCTTTTGTGACGTAACGAACTACCCTGATGGGAGAGCAAACTCACGATACTTGGCATGGGAGGTCGTTACTTAGAAAACTCGGTCATCTGCAGTCGTTTGAAATTGTTAACAGGTATTTTTATACTCTTTGTATTAAATATACGCATCTAGAGCTTTAGAAAAGTGATACGTTCGGTAATCTCTTTGTATCAAGTATCGGGGCTTTTTAAAACATTGACAGTTATCCGTATTTAAAATGTACTTACTCAAATTACCAAATGAAAGATTAGTTATGACTAAGGTGACCATATATTTTATATCTCAAAACGGGAGATTTGAGTAACTGTCCCGTTATTGTTTTTTTTTTTTCTTTTTTTTTGTCAGAACGGGACACTTTCAGAAATAGGTAAAAATGTGAAATAAGAGGCTGTGAAAAGGAAGTTATGAAAGAAGTGAAAAGTTTTGCAGAAACAGGTAAAACTATGAACTTAAAACAAAAAATAAACAAAAATACTTCACTATCAGTATAATAAATGATCACTTTGATTCTACCGTGTTTGAAAAACGGGACATATCTACGGTTCGGCAAAATGCAACTTGAAAACGGGACTGTCCCGTTCTAAACGGGGCGAATAGTCACTTCAGGTATGATGCTATTTTTCTACATATTAAATTACATCAATATGATTTTTTTGCCGGGCTATGGTCAGCACATATGCCGTGCATTGCGTCCGGGGCTACGAAAGGACAGCGCGCTGCTCCATAACCCAGGGTATTCCCTCTCCTTCGCCCTTAGGCCAACCACTGGTACGGAGTTCCTTAACGTAGTCAGCTGACCGCGCGAGGGCGACTGCCCGGACAGCCTCTTGGCGGGATGGACTATTACTGTAATTCATCATAAGAATATGTATGATATTGATAATATGTGATGTGATGGTGATGATGATGATAATATGTACCTTATGTTAATCTTATACTTTATGTTAAACTTTTTAGGTACAAAATCACTCATTTCCAAGTTCTTCTCAGCCCATATATGTAGTGGTCTATTTGTCCACGACCCGTAATAACCATTAGACAGAGTAGGCGACTGCCTAAGGGCTTCGCATAAGCTAGGGACTCTCGGACTTCGCATAATACTATTCTATACTAATTCACTAATAATATATAGAGCTGAAGAGTTTGTTTAAACGCGCTAATCTCATGAACTAATGGTACGATTTGAAAGAGTATTTCAGTGTTAGATAGGTCATTTATCGAGGAATGCTATAGGCTATATATCATCACGCTAAGACTAACAGGAGCGGAGCACCAATGAAGAATGTTTCAAAATCGAGTTATTTTTTCCTTTTGAGAGCTGCCACTGCGTAAACGACTAAATTATTCGCAAAAATCATGTATGACAGAATAGTATTATTAAAAAATATTTCCACCTTCTACGTAAACAAAGTCTTAGGTTAAAGTTAGCGTTAGCCCAAAGTATCAATACCATGCGGACGAAGTTGCTAGCAGAAGCTAGTTAAAAATATTTCATCAAGTGAACATTTAGTAGGCAATTTCTTGAAAACAGCTGATAATTTATAAAGATGGAAAAAAGCCCATCACGAAATGTATCGTCTGGAAGCCCCGGTGTCGTTAACCTGGTACTTTTTTTAGGCCGTGGTTTGTCACCCACCGTCCGATCTGTTCGGGCGACAAGAGAGAGTAACGAGCGAGTCCATAACCCGCCGGCTGCTTAATTTTTTCTAGGACTAAGTGGGGTCACCGGTACCGAAACTTGTCATAATTGTCCCTTGTTATTCTGACTCTATGGTTATCACTAATCTTCTCCACAAATTTTTCAGATTCTGGCTTTTCAAGTTACGCTGGCCAGGCGGGTTGGCTTAGGGACACATTACCACTTTTCTTTCTTATGCAATGTTATCTGCTTATGTCTTTTAGGTGCGTCTTAATACATCCACGGAAAAGGAGTGGCAGGTGACACATTGTATTCTTAGTCGGTCAGTATCCGTTTTAAAATAAGTAAACTACTTATGCACAATATCGAACGATTGACGGCAGTATATGGCTCTATTACTATTTGCTAACTGCAGACTACCTTTTTCCGTGTGGTGACAGAGTAAGAATACAATTCAACACCTATCTTACCCGTGGGTATCGTAAAAGACGACTGAGGGATATAATACTCATATAACATCTATGCAAGAGAAGGAAAACTCGAAACAAAACCCTATACCAACATGTCTGACCAGCATGGTATAATAATATGATGGTGGATATCACCCACGGACAAGAAAGCCCGTGGGTGTTGTAAAATATGATTAAGGGGTTATAATAATTTGACTCCACGCGGACATGGTCCTCCGTCGGCGACTGGGGCGGCGCAGACGCGAGTACCTGCCTCTGATGCCGCCCTAGCAGAGGCTGCGGGTGACCGGACCGGGGATTTAGTCCGGGCACCCCCGGAGTGGTTAGCCTCGCGACGGCGATCGGCGTCCCAGTAGGGGACGCCGAAGGGAGAGGGTACTCCCTCGGGGTATTCCGTCGGGCTGACCACTGACGTCAAGTCACCCTGCTCCGGTGGTCGGTCCAACGACGAAGGCGACGTGTCTCGGGTGGGTTACGGGTGTGCCTGATTACGCCCCTCTGTCGCCCGGGACGGCGTGTTGCGAGGAGTGCGCCGAGCGTAACCCACCTCAAAAAAAGGGGTTATAATATGCATACAACATCTATACAAGAGAAGGAAAATTCGAAATAAAACGCTATACCAACCCGTCTGACCAGCGTGGTATAGTAGGTCAATTTTTCTTCCATTGTGGAGGAGGCTCAAGCTCAGCAGTGGGACGTATATAAGGTATAATGATGATGTCAAGCTATGCATTAAGTAAGTACAGTGACATCTTTTTGTTGTTATTCATGCTAATATTATGGAGGTGAAGGTTTGTGAGAGTGTGTTTGTGACCTTTTCATGGGCTAAACATCTGGGCCAATTTTGATAAAATTTGCTAAAGCGGTAGCCTATACCCTTGATTAACACATATGACATTTTGAAGCCGATTACATGGTCTCTTGGTATATAATAGCTTTATTTTTAATATCCAATGGAGCATAGCCCGTTGAACGGATTTGGATAAAATTTCACCTTGAGAAAGTTGTACGAAGCCGCGGGCATATACTATTTAATATATTCAAAATATCTAGAATTAATGCAATATGATAACCATAATAGAAGGTGATCGTAACCATTTGTCGATTATATACTCGACCAAAGTTTATATTCATTGACACACCGCCAAAAATGTATAATACATTTTAATATGTCTAGCAGATATTTTTGGCAATATATACATACATTGTTGGAAAAGTGGGTTGCGCTTAATATTCTTTTAGCAAAACTTTTTCGTTGAATACATATTTAGTCACGCAGTTAGTACGTAACATATCACCTTTTCTTAAATGAAAGTGAATATGGTGGGTTTTTGTCTTTGAGTAGACTTGCAAATACATTTGCGATTTATTAAACATTTTTTTTATCTATTTACAAGTATTTTGATCCCCGTTGATTTATGAATGGCAGACATATGATAGACTGAGAGAATTAAGCAGACATTTGTATGTTACGCTTTCACGCTTAAACCAATGAACCGATTTCAAAAATTCTTTCACCAATGGAAAGCTATAATATTAGGGAGTAACATAGGCTATATTTTATCCCGGTATTCCCACGGGAACGGGTAAGGCGATTGAAATCGAAGCGAAGCGATGGTACATTCTTGGTGAGTGGCATACTTGTTATTTAGATTTTTTTAACATCACCCCACTAAGAAGTAAATCGTTATGTCGCGGGGTAATTCACAATCACTTACAATTAACAGATACAAATTTCACCGAGTATCAGGGCATTTTTTGGAAAACCTTTCTCCTGCGTGGTTATCGAACCCATAACACTTGACACGTCAGATCTGTATCTAGTCCACTCAGCGACCTGTTAGCGTTGTTAAAGTGGACTGATCGCTTATCTGCCATCCTTGCAATAATTAAATACGTAATTCTTCTAAATTTACATACGCTGTTAAACATATTATATCTCTGTAGGGGGTGGTAAATTGGTTTTTGTGGACTTCCACGAGTAAGAGGTGCCTGATGGTATTAACCCGTCACTGTAGTTTTCGAGTCGATTTCGTGATTTTTCTTAAATCAATACTATAAATACATACTATTAATGCCGTAGAGTTGTATTTGTTTGTTTGAAAACGATAATCTTAGGTTCTACTACTTATCTAAGTCGTTTAAAACATTTTATTGTTTACGATAACATATTTGTCGAGAAACTTTTAGGTTGCAAAATATCTATATATAACAACAAATAGGTATAAGCCTGTAAATTTTATAAGATAGGCCAAAATTTTGGAAACAATCCTCAAACGTTCCGCGCAACCGTTGCATAGCAACTGCTGCGATAAAAAATTGTTTTCAATATGTTATGAATGTTATTAACGATGATATTATTTAATCGAATGTCATACCTTTCGTTTACTAAAATAGATAAAACGCGGGTAATCATTGCGTCGTTCCTAGGTATGCAGACGACATAGCGTGCGTTACGTGACCCAAGATAGCCTCGACGTAGATATTATTTTTACTCGTACCTACACGTAATAGAATACTCGTTATTGAATTGTATTATCCAGGCTCATTGCTATTGCATTAACAGACTACCTGATGTTAAGTGGTAATAATTGCTTATGGAGTATTTTAGTCGTAGGAGCCGCAATATATTAGCCGTGTAAGTTTTATTCACTACTCCGTCGTTCTTATGTGGTAAAGCAACAATGTTGTATATACCATCAGAAGAGAACAAATATAGAAAGTAGTCAATTCGTTGTCTTTTTTGGACAAGCTGGATGTGAACTTATCTGGTACGCCCGTTTTGAGTCGCAAAAGATCAAATATCCGCTTTTGTTGGCTGATTAGCACCATGTATTCAGGTTTAGTGACCTGCTAGAAGTTGTACGTGATCTGTGAGCTATTTCGATAACTGTAGAATGGTTAAGAGCTATTCAAAATCTTCAATAAACGTTAATATAATGACGGTTGAATTGGAAAATTAAAGCGGAAAATAGAACAGCAATACTGAGAATAGTTTGAATTGGCTTGAAGTCTTTTTCGCACTAGCTCAATTTTTTGTCTACGTAACTCACCAGAATTGACTGCCAAAAATGCTATTTTTATGTTAATGCATCGCAAAGGCGACAATATTACCGTTTGAAATAAAATATTTTTTTACCGTATTCGATGCATGGTCTTTTTTATTTTGAAAGGATACCTTATTGTATTTAAATTAAGGCATTTCATTTACAGTGGACTCTATCACCTAATGTCTTATGACTTTCATGAGTAGCCTCATAGGTAAGCATGATCCTAAAATAAAAGTGGTTGAATATTTTACCCTTTTATATAATACTAGCAACTAGTAGTGGGTCGTCGACGATTTTACAGTCGACGCAACGAGACCGTTTATCGTCGATGGTAAACTAGTTGAATAAACAGTCTAATTTTTGACTAGTTTACGTCGTAGACGCTTAGACAAGACGAGACGTTTAGTTTATATTATGACGTACGTTGATCGTCCATTGGTAAAGGACAACGAAACTTCAACGAATTTTATTAGACAACAGTTTCATTGTACAATATACATTGACGCTTCAATATGTAATGATAGTCCCATCACATGATAGCAGAGTTCAATGAATTGCAATCAATCTATCTATGCTTTATGATTTCGGCTCGACTCACGCCTACGGGCGGTGAGGTTTGCGGGGCGGGTAAAAAGCGTAGCGAGCCGTGCGAGCGCGCGCGCATCTCGTCTTCCAAGTTCGGGCCGATTCGGGCGCTTTCGAATAGTCGCAAGTCGTCGCGTTAGTGTCATTCGTTGATACGACGACCGTTTCGCGAAGCCGTTCATACGTAAACATGTTTATCAGTCAACTATAAACTGGTTTATTAGTTCACGGCAAAGAAACAGTCGAAAAAAACTGTTCGTTTATTCAACGACCACCACTACTAGCAACCCGCCCTCGCTTCGCTTCGGTTTCAGTCGCATTACCCACGTAGTTCCCGTTCTCGTGGGAATACCTGGATAAAATATAGCCTATTGTTACTCCCTGATATTATAGCTTTCCATTAGTGTAAGAATTTTGATGTGAAACATCTATAGGCGAGGGTGACCGCGATCGTCGCGTGGCGTTTAACGCCACGCTTCGCGGTCCGCTCTTAATTAACTACAAAAATAAATATCTGGACACATATCTACATTTTTGTAACGAAACCATGGTGCGATTTAAAATTTTGTACAACGCCATCTAGTGAACTCAAAGTAAATTGTTACCTATAATGTATTCTAATGAAAATAAATGTTTATTGAATAAAAAACATCATTTTCTCGAAAAGAATCGTAACTTTATTTTTCTTAATACTTTATGCTATATTAATACCTGTCGTAATATGTTCTTTTATGCGTATGTACTTGTTCTATAAAATAATGTATAATTTTCTAACTTCCTAACATAAGTATACCATACCTACCTTATTTTCATGAACGAAAACTGGACAACCGCTTTTTATAGGCTGTGTATTAGTTTCAGCTGTATATTTATTTGTTTATGTTACCGACTCCTAGGAATTGTATTTTGACCCACTTTAAAGAGTTAGATTTCATTTAAAATTTGTAGACTTAACGAGGTACCCAATGACGATAAAATAATTTAGATTGCTTGTCTTATTATCATCATAGGATTAGAGATTTCTTTATAAAATATATTTTGTAGTTGACATTTAGGCTAGGCTCGATAGATGTCGCTAATTCAATCTTCTAATTTCTACATGGCACTAATTCATGTATTTGAACCATTTGAACTCAATTTTTACCCAATCGGTTAGATTTCATTCAAACGCTATAGACTTATCAAGTAGACATGCACGTAACAGTGCTTCGCGAAGTAATGTGATATGGCATTATATTCCTGCCGAGTAATTTTACATTTTACCATCACTTCAAACATCAGACTTATAGTTCTTTATAGTTCCTGCCAGACTTGGTAAAAAAAAGGTCATCCCAAACAATCCCGCGATCGCGATCTTATAGGCTCTATGACAAGTACTCGATGCTTCGAAAACGATTCAATATCAGTAAAGATCGTTACTTTTCAATTGATACCGATTATTGTTCATGCGATACTAGTACTCATTATAGAATGTTACTTTCTCTCAAACTTACAAAAAAAAAAACGCTCATCACAAACAATCCTATCAAGAACGTATCCGATAGGCTCCCTAAAAAGTATTCGATGCTTCGAAAATGATTCAATATCAGTAAGTATCGATACTTTTCAATTGATACTTATTACTGTGCCTTCGATACTAGTACTCATTATAGAATGTTACTTTCTCTCAAACTTACCAAAGAAAAACAGCTCATCACAAACAATCCCGGCAAGACATTAGGCTCCGATCCGATAGGCTCTATGAAAAGTACTCAATGCTTTCAAAACGATTCGGTTGTTAAGTATCGATACTTTTTAATTGATACTGATTATTGTCCTTCGCTACTAGTACTTAGTGGCTCGATAGATGTCGCTATTTTTATTTCCTAGATCACACTTTCTTAGCCGATCCCTTTGAACTACGTACAAGTGTGTGAGGGAGAAGGAGCGATGCGTCTCTGCGGCGGATTAATTTTATTGCTGTGTAATATTTCGAATAATAATCGAAATCGTATTATTTTATTCAATACTTCTTGCCATATTAGTTCTGTCGTAATCTATTCTTTTATGCATATATACTTGTACAAATAATTTCGATGTTTCACATCTGCCAGGCGTCCTGAGCGACGGCTCACTTTTTTTTGAAATCGGTTCGGTAGTTTAAGCATGAAAGCGTAACAAACAAACAAACTTACTTTCGCATTTATAATATTAGTAAGGATTTACGTAATTAAGATTTTTATATTCGATGTGATTTCGTACGAAAAATTTATTAATCTTTATACTTGCAATAGTTACAATGACTCTTGCAGAATATTCAAAAGTCCAGTGTTCTTGTGGTTGAGCATTTCCCACTTCTGCGGAGGAAAATGCTGGTATTTCTGGCAAGCAGTAAAATAGGCGCTATGGTATTTGACTCGAGACTGCTGTGAGCGTGGCACGAATATTTGCCTCAGAGTATTCTTATTATTTCGTATCGTTAACAAGACTAATTTGCATGGGATCTGGAACAGCACCTCTATCGGAAGATAGGGGCATTGCTCTTATCCCATACAAATTGGTGTCGATAACGTTACGAATACTTTGAAAGAAATATTCGTACCCACTGATTTCTACCTGTACATATTTGCAATGGATTAATTGGTATATTCAATGGATTGATACTTTTATTTGGGTTGTTTTTGTTGATTGATATACAAATTGACGAAATAGCAAATCACAAGTTTTATGAATCAAATAATCTGAGATTAAAAATAAAGTACCTATTGCATTTTTTAAATTTCATTATAGTTTGTTTAATGCATAACATGATGATTAAGTTTTGTGTTTATGTTAAAGTGTATCAATTACTTTTATGATTTCAGTGTACCTGACGGGGCAGTACGCGCCGGGCTTCCTGACTGACTTGGTGCGCGAGATCCGTGACGCAGCACGCATGCGAGAGGACGCGCTCTATTCACGTGTGAGATCAATGGTTGTCGAGAGAAATGATGTGAGTAAATAATTTTTCATCAGAGAACTTTGTTGATACCCTGTCGTATCAGATTGTTGCGCTATTTAAGTACGGCTGAGGAATAAGAAGAGAGTTTAAGCCTATATAAAGGCTTCGGCGATGAACCAAGGCGGTGATATTTTACGTATTCCTCAACCACGCCCATGGACGATTCCACGAGAGGCATTGACACACTTGACAGACGGGTTGGAGACCGTAGTGGTTATTAGGTTTCCAAGAGTCGTTGCTGTCCATACTTGTGGTATTCCCTGAGGCGGTTTTGGCGGACCGTGGCAGTGGGACACATTGTATTCACAACCAGCCATCATATATGGAATAAGCAGCTTACATGTATACGTAAAAAAAGACATCTTTGAACGTACAATAAGTACGTACTAGCAATCCGCCATCGCTTCGCTTCGGTTATAGGTTATAGTCGTTTCACCCGCGTAGTTCCCGTTCCCGTGGGAATACTGGGATAAAATATAGCCTAGTTTACGCCCTGATATTATAGCTTTCCATTGGTGAAAGAATTTTTGAAATCGGTCCAGCCGTTTTGAAGATTACTCGGAACAAACAGACAGACAGACAAAAATTTTTTGATTGCCATTTTAGACATAGGTGTCGTGCAAATAACCGTGTGAGAATGAAAAAAGCCTATTATTTTTACATTACAAACAGACACTCCAATTTTATTTATTGGTATAGATAAGAACAAAAAGGCTTATCGAAGAATAAAATAAATGCAAGACAGTGTGTATTCTTAAAGTTTGCGATATTAATCCATTTTTCATATCCTTGACTCCTTATATTGTATTGAATATGCACGTGTAAGAAAAAAAAAAGGCTTATCGAAGAATAAAATAAATGCAAGCTAGTATGCAGTTCTTAAAGTTTTCGATATTAATTTAATCCACTTCTCATGTCCTTGACTTCTCATGCTGTATTGATTACCATGAATTATTGATGGGAGGAATCGCATGCATTTTATCAATGACACAGTTATAACCGCTATGCAGATAGCAGTGATCTTGCGTGCTTACGGCAGGCCTCCTCTATGTCCACACACATTTTTATAACTGTGTTGTCTACTATAAATGTTGTTATGCGCTATTTAAATTGATTTGTGCAACAACAACCAGTAGATTAGAAGCCTCCAGAAATTTGTGTGGACATCCAGCGACTAAGCTCACCGTAAGTATTTGAGACGCTGGGCATGTTTGCTCGCGATGTAAAAGTCTATATTTTGGTCAACGATTTCTATTTTCCTGGCTCACAAATGAAGGAAGTTGGACTACTATAGCATGCAGGGCACACAACTTGGCATACGATTTTATTTCTTGTAGTAATGTTAGTTTGCACAGATGGCGTAGTGGTTAATGCTAGTGACCTACAGCGCCAGTGTCGGGGGTTCGAATCCCACGCAGGACAACACTTTGTGCGATCCACAAATTGTTGTTCTGAGTCTGGATGTAATTTGTGTCCGTTAATTATATGTGTATGTATTTCTCGCGGAAACGCAATGAGTTTCAAAAATTAAAAAAACTGTACGAATGGCGGCGATGTGGTTCGCGACACGTCACGTCTCGTTTCCGTCGGGGGCGAAAAGTGGCCCACAGAGAACCGCTCTGCTACGCTGAATATGTCAAAGATCGTAGCAGGTGGAGGGCAGTGGACTCTGCCTACCCCTATGGGAAAAAGGCGTGAATATATGTATGTATGTATGTATGTATGTTAGTTTCCATGTGGTGAGAAAGTAAGAATACAATTCACTACCTTAGGAATGGAAGGACTGGTTACAATTGTATCTTTATTCAAGCGATGACAGCATACGGCATTTTAGATACAGTGACGTATTTATTTTATTCCGTGTGGTGACGGATTAAGAATACAATTCCGCTCTCCCTATCTTACCCGTGGATGACGTAAAAGACGACTAAGGGATATAATATGCACAAAACATCTATGCAAGAGAAGGAAATCTCGAAATAAAATCCCTATACCAACATGTCTGACCAGCATGGTATAGTAGGTCAAATTCCCTCCCACTGAGCCTCCTCAATGGGAGGGAATTTGACCTACTGGGCCCGAGCCCATTTGGAAAACGTATGTATGTCTGAGTTTTTTAAACTCTGAACTTCCTCTAAGAATTTATAATTACTTAGGACTACATCAAATTTTTTTTACACTCAATGTGGCCAAGAGTGAGTCATAAAACCATTAACCACTCAAAGCAAGTAAAGACCCTCACTAGTAAGTCTAAAACGGCTACTACTTAAATTTACTTAGTCAGCATAGCTGTTTATCGAATATAAAAATCTTGACGCTATAATATCCGCATATTAAGCATTGCGGATAAAATATAGTTTGCGGTCCCGACCGCAAATTCTTGTCGCTCTCGGCAATTTTTCTTATTACTGTAACAGATTTCATTCCTAAAGAGAAAATAAACTGTATATCTGGACAATCCACTTTCACATAGACCTATAACCGTTGTTAAAGTAAATCTGTTTCAGATTTAAAGCCCTGATGTAGTGTGACTGAACCATGAAGCATTAAATTTACTATGGCATCAAAGACTACAGCGTTTTGAACGCTGCGTAACACAGATACACTCTTTTATATTGTTATAGACATGTTTCACTATAAGCGATAAGCGATTAGTATTCTAATACATTCCACTCATGAATGACGATTAAATTTCGTATGAGTGACAATTGAAAGCCGTGTGCTGATGTAGTAAGAATACAATTCACCACTCCCTATCTTGTCCGTGGATATCGTAAAAAAAAAAGACTAAAGGATATCATACGCATACAAAATGTATGCAAAAGAAGGAATAGTCGAAATAAAACTCTACCAACCTGTCTGATCAACATGGGATAGTAAGGTAAATTTGACTCCTACTGTGAAGAAGGCTAGCCAAGAAGGAAAGAAGGAAGCCCAATATTGGGACGTGATTGAGCTGTGATGATGATGAATTGATGATATATTTAAAATATTACACGACAGGTTTTATGCATCTTGTGTTGGAGGCAGCGATGATAAACTAAATGAATTTTTATGTAGTGTCTTGGCAAATCGTTTGTATCGCATGCCGTCTCGTGAGTCATCTTTATTAACGCCGTATAAAGCTACAAAAAAACGATTCTAAGTCGCAGCCGGGACCATCGAAGAAAAGTAGAATAAAATAGCTAGCTAATAACTTATTGAAAATATGATTATGTCGAGGAATACCTCATTGGCAAGATGTCTGTGGAGTAGGCCTACTTGGGATACCACGTAAAAAAAAAACGCGCCTACACACTCATTTATTGATAGATATAACAAAAATATTTTAAGAACGTATTTACAATAAAAAAAAGATCATAAAAGTTGTTTGCACCCTTTTTTCCAAGGTGGTGGCCGGGGAACAAGGGCGGCAACTCCACAAACTTGGGGTTAAGCTTTTACTGACCCACCCACACATGTCCCAAAAATAAAAAAAACGTCCTCTAAAAAATGCAAAGCTCATGTAACATTTCAATGGACTAAATGGGCTTTTGCATGCTCGGTTATTTGAACGACACCAATGCCTAAAATACAGTTTAAAAATTTTTTGTCTGTCTGTCTGTTTGTTTGAGGTAATCTTCAAAACAGCTGGATCGATTTTGATAATATTTTACTACCAGATAGCTGTCTATATTAGGAGTAACTTAGGCTATGTATTAAAAATTCTTTCACCAATATTAAGCTA
The DNA here is from genome assembly GCA_032191425.1 of Lymantria dispar. Lineage (NCBI taxonomy): Eukaryota > Metazoa > Arthropoda > Insecta > Lepidoptera > Erebidae > Lymantria > Lymantria dispar. The sequence continues at coordinate 19,039,980 of CM063459.1, forward strand.
CATTATTACAAATAACATAGGCTATATTTTATCCCGGTGTTCCCACGGGAACGGTAACTACGCGAGTAAGGCGACTAAAACCAAAGCGAAGCGAGGCCAGGTTGCTAGTGGCACATATGTATATGAATGACGAATTCCAAACGACCAAAGCTGCTCGTGCAAATACTTAATGTTGTAATTAACCAGAATGACTAATTATATTTTTAACTATAAAAAGGCAGGTATATTCCGTATAGTGTAATAAGTCTGAAAGTAGATTAGATTACTATTTATTGTGTATAGAATAAATATAGGCATAGTTCATAGTGTGAAGTCAATAGTAACAGATTTCTGAAGGATATCAATGTTCCTGTTCTTTAGTTTTGTCTTATTTTAGCAATTTATCTAGCTCGCAAATGAATATTACTAATTTTTAAAATGAAAATCAATTGAAGCTCACTTTATAGTAAAAATTTTAAAGAGTTATCGGTTAAAATTCTTGTCGTTCATGACATTAAACAATTGACTGCCCAGTTGACGTAATAGTCTAAGAACCGACCCCTCATGCCTTATGAGTCTTATGGAATCGACTGCTAGACAAGACAATTCTTTGTTACGATCTACAAATTGTTCTTTGTCTGGGTGTTATTTGTGTCCGTTAATTGTTTGATTGTAAAGTCCACCACGACAAAGGCATGTGTCGTGGCACCTTTATACAAATTGAGTGAAATATTTTATCGCTATCTAAATTCACGATGTTTCATTCCAAACTCCACATCTCTTCGCTTGGTACACATACCTACTTTGCAGATGATCCCTTTATCTGCAGCATTGCAAATTTCGCATTGGTTTCACAGCTATTCAGCACGAGAAACGAAACGTAGGTACCGTTTCTAATTATGTTTCTTTACAAAAAGTAATTTGGATCTTGAGGCTTGCCAACAATTCAAAGAATTTGGTTTACTTACTGTGTTTTTTAGAAATAGAACTCTGCGTGTGGATATTATAAGTCGCAATATTGATTATTTTTTACTTATTTATTAAGCACTACGATGTATTTAGACTTTCTATAAAAGTAATTTGAGAAAAATGAATTGTGAAATTTAAATAGAGATTACCGTAGGCATGATATAACATTTTATATTGAAAATTCTATGCAAGTGATTTTAAATCAACTGTTAATATAGATAAAATGAATGCGAAATTGATTAATACACGTGGATACCACGGTGGCTTAATTGGTAAAAGGAGTTGGATTGGATAATGTATAGACAGCCGTTCAAGTACTAGCTGGTTAATGCTTTTTAAATTTCACATGATTGATGTTCTCACAGTATTGTAAATTCTATATTCAGCTGAAATCCTCGACCAAGTGCACTCACAGACCCCTAACATATAGGGAGGATAAGTAACCTTCCCTTAGTCAAATTATAGATCGGTAATATTTTTATTAAAGAACTAGCACCCGCCCTCGCTTCGCTTCAGTTTCAGTCGCCTTACTCGCGTAGTTCCCCTTCCCGCGGCAATACTGGGATAAAATATATATTCTCTGGTATTATAGCTTTCCATTGGTGAAAGAATTTTTTAAATCGGTTCGGTGGTAACAAAAAAACAAACTTACTTTCACATTTATAATATTAGTAAGGATTCACTGTCTCCAAGCGAATTCTTGCTTAAATAATTTAGCGTAGCCATTTCTGTACCATGGTAGTTCTTCTCATTTTATCATGATAAGTGTACGTCATTGCGATGGTATAATCATTGATATTGAACGCCCTGAGCGAAATGTGGTCAGAAAGATGTAACTACTTATTAAGAGAGATAAAATCGAAACGTATAAAAATAACACTTTTCTTATCGTTTGAGTAAGTGTATAATGGCGTATAATTGTTATATATTATGTGTAGTTTATAATGTAAAATGGTGAGAAATTGTTAAACAATTATGAGAAGTATCCCGTATAATTAGTTTCGAAGAAACTAGTTGTGCCAGCTGCTTCGCTAACACGGCGATCATACATATGTACATGTTTAATGATATTATTTTGTCTGAACACTTATGGTGCTCCCGTGATATTTATCATTATCATCAACTGTTATGCTCGGGCATCCTCCACAATGGAATATAGTAGGTCCACGGAAGATTGACTTACTATATCACTTCTGTGTGGTAAGAATACAATTCAACACACTCTTGCCCGTGGGTGTCGTAAAAGACGACTAAGGAAAATAATATGCATGTAATATCTAAGCAAGAAAAGGAAAAGCTGAATGAAACGAAATCTTATAACAACAAGTTTAACCACCGTGGTATAGTAAGACAATTTTCCTCCCATAGCGGAGGAGGCCCGCGCTGAACAGTGGGATGTGTATGGGTTGAGATGATGATGAACATCACGCTGGTCAGACGTGTTGGTTATAGGGTTTTATGTCGAGTCTTCTTCCTCTTACATAGATATTATCGACATATCATATCCCTTAATCGTCTTTTACGACACCCACGGGTAAATGAGGGTGTGGTGAACTGTATTAAGACACCCATAATATACATTTCTGTTATCTCAGCAGTTGCGGTGACAACAAAATTTGCCCAATTTACTAACATTTATAGACACTGGTTAGCTCGTGTATGTGGCGGCGTTACATAGATATTATATCCTATAACCTATCTAAAAAAGCAGGGCCATTCTTAAACATCTAATATCTTTTGGAATCCATGCAATGGTTCTTGAAATTGGCGCGTTCATTCAAACAAACTTTTCAGATTCTTAATAGTGATAGAATGATAATAGTGTGAAATTAAGAAAGCGTCCGAGATTTTTTGGCGTTTTCTTATATTACAAATATAACAGGTATCCCATAAACATTATTTTAATTAGAATTTTTATTTTGTCGAATCAGTTTATCCAATGTGATCATATATTTTTTTTACGTCGGAACAGGATATACCTTATAGCCCATATAAATAAAAATATAAACATAAATTAAAAAAAAAATAAGGTCACGTGACAACAGTATCGAACATATTCATGTAAAGCTTGCAGAAATAGGAAAATGAACCTAAAATATATGAATAATTTCGCAGAAGTATTTTGGTAAAAAATAAAGAAATCGTGAAAAAATATCAGTATAACAAATGATGATTTCTGAAACTATTTTACGGATTTTATCGCGTTTGTATTTGATTTCTGGTGGTGGTTCATATGTGGTCTGTTTGCAAAACGGAGCATTTTTGCTACGGCTCTAGCAACGGGACAGGCAGCCTGAAAACGGGAATACCGCGTTGAAAACGGGACATATCGTCACGTTAGTTCTATCCCCATACATTGGTTTGGATGGAACTCATAGCGAATGATGCGTAACAATGACTGCATCTTTAATGCATGAACGGTAATTAATTATGGTTTCTAATATTAGACAGTTATCTGTAACTAGAGCTACAAATGGGTCGACTAGTTCGACACCACACGCAGATAATCGACGCATGGAGAGTAGCAGTTTGTTATTACATTTCATTGTGTCATCATCCCTGTAGATGCAATAACATATTGCTAATCTGCAATAAACACCAATTAACGTATGTACGGTGCTCTAAAAATGTAGCACAATAAAATTTAATCAAAGTGTTAACTGCATCCAATAGGCATGGAGAAGTGACCATAAGTGTCAAGAATTTTTTTTTTATTGCAAGCAGTGGCAAACGAGCAAGCAGCACACCTGATGGTAAGTGTTGCTGCCGCTCATGGACCTTTACAAGGCCGCTGCCTACCGCGAATAAGTGAAGGGAGTGTGAATGCGTGCATTGAGGCTCGGTGATACCAAACCCTCCACACGCAAACACCCTCAGAAAGTTGGGTTTCCGGCTCTCTCGCTCACCGAACGAAGCGCAGTAACAAATTGCTTCTACTCAGACGTCGATTTTCTGCGAGAGCGTGGTACCCCGGACGGACCGGCTCGCGGCTGTAGACAGATAGCTGTCGACGGTGTGGTCCTACCACTATAAATATGACAAAGTATTATCCTTACTAATATTATAAATGCGAAAGTAAGTTTGTTTGTTTGTTACGCTTTCACGCTTAAACCATAGAACCGGTTTCAAAAATTCTTTGACAAATGGAAAACTATAATATCAGGGAGTAATTTAGACTATATTTTATCTCGGTATTCCCACGGGAACGAGAACTACGCGGGTAAGACGACTGAAACCGAAGTGAAGCGAGGGCGGGTTGCTAGTTGTATAATAAATATACTAGCAAACTCGACACACGCAGTTCTGTACAAATTTAAAAAACAATAAAAATAATAAAATAGAATTGAAATTGACCGCAGCCCAACCTATCGGGCTCTAAGTTCAGGCCGCTCAAGCAATGTGCTTGACCAAATAACACAGACGATATCAGATCACAGTTACTATTACTAACATCTCTACGTTCTACGTGACTTCTTACAATGCCGAAGCAAAACAATGTCGTTTAATTTGTGAAACCGAACTCTGTAAATTTAAATACCAACTTTATACACCGTGCCACTTGACATCGTAGCAAGTTGAATTTTTTTGGGGTAGGATATAGTCTGGACACACCTCGTCCAATCTGTCTGGGGCGACGGATAAGCGGCGTACAGCCCCATAACCTACCATATTCCCTACTTATCATCATCGGGCAGACCACTGGTACCGATTTCTGTCAAGAAACGGGAGTCATCCCGTGGCCGGCCCGTTCATTCATTTCATCTGGAATCGTTATGTTACTCAACTGTACGTTTTCTGTATGAACTTCTTGCTGTGGTGTTTCCAGAGCGCTATGACATGTCCTTCTTTAGGCCTAGGCCCTAACCCTGTTATTGCTCTGGTCCATGAGCCATCAGGTTTGCTGCTTGCTCATTTGCCATCATAGGCAGTAAAAAATAAAACGAAAATTCTATAGGTATTCTAGACTGCGTGATGCACGTGAAACTAAAATAGCTATTATTTTATTTATTACCTCGGACTGATCGCGTGTTGCTACTTATTGCTATCTTTTTTAACTTGTATTATACTGCTGCGTAGAATATTCGCGACTTGATGACTTCTTTACAGGCTATTTATATACGTCTGTTACCAGGCACTGTTCATGACGAGTCTTCTCCATTGAGGAACATTTGTGTACCACGTAGTTGATATAAGCAACTTGACGTTTGGTGAAGAAGTAAGAATAAAATTCACCACTCCCAGTCTTGATGGGTGTTGTAAAAGACAACTAATCGATGTAATATGAATGAGACAATGTAATATGCAAGACAGAAAATTCGAAATCAAACCTTATAACGATTCATCTAACCAGCTTGATGTAGTAGGTCGATGTCGGTCCTATTGTGGAGGAGGTTCAAGCTTAGCTTCGAGGCGTATATGAGCTGAAAATGATAATGATTTACGTACTTAGTTAAGAAAGCTTAGATGTAAGGCTTGGATGGCTTGAATTTCTGCCTCTTCTCCTGATTCCGCAACCAAGTTTTACGACTACCACGAGAAAGTAATAAGTTCTGACGTATTATATTCTCCACACGGGGAATGACAAAATATGCATAATATATCTATATCTAACCTACTTATCTAGCTCACTTGCTGTTTTTAGTATAATATTTAATCTTATAAAATGCACAATATTTTATCTCATTACTTTGCGAGAGTAACTTTAGCTGCCCTTGTCGTCTTTATTTTTTTAAATATTGTTTTGTTCTTAGTTTCTCACTCCAAAACGGCGGGAATATTATAATCTTTCTATTGTTCTACGAGATACATGTAGTAGGTATTCGCTGATGGAAACTGGAACGTACCGCAATAGAGATGCGGATATGTCCAGGTTGAACGTGACAATTCCAGAATATCTTGGCAGTATGCCAAATACGTGAATATAATATGTCTCAGTTCGATCACCTTCTCATTAAATGTGCTTATGGACGCTGAGTGGTCGATATTCGGACTTATGCATTGCAGAACGTGGTCCATCAATCGTTTAAGTTCTTAAATTGATATTCATCGATATTTATTCGCTCGTTTGTCCCGTCTCAGCTCATATACGTCCTACTTCTGGGCTCAGGCCTTATTCTTAATGATTCTAAATGGAGGGAAGTTGACCCACTATGCCACGTGAGTCAGTCGGATTGGCATAGGGTTTTATATCAATATTTCTTGGAGTGTAAGAGGGGAAACGAGGAGTGGGGACGGATGGGATGAGTGGAGAGGAATGGAATAAGCGGGGATGGATGGAGTAAGGTATGAGGAATGGGGATGGGTGGGATTAGTGGTGATGGGTAAGGGTGAGTAAGGACGGGTGGAGTTGTGTGGTATGACGATACAACTGTGAAGTCGAATTATTTTTTGTGTGCTCTACCCATCCAACCATCTATACATCCATCCACTTATAAACATAACCCTCCCCAATGATAATGTTACAATCGTTATCTTGACTGGCGCGATGGTGATCGCAGCGAATGTTAAGACATATCAAAGTTTCTGTTTACATTCAGGGAGATTTTAAGCTTTCTTTTAAAAAAATACAAATAGATTTTCGTGAAATCAATCATAGCGCCATTAGGAAACTTTTTAAATTGAAGGTAATTTGGAAGATTAGTTCTTCTAAGTCTATTTATATACTTCCCATTAAGTCAGTGAGTCTCTTCCGTAATGGTAAGTCAACTCGCTCACAACCGGACGAATCGGCGTGAGATTTTATTTAGACTTTTCCTTGTGATTTTATCCACTCACGTCCTTTAATTATCTTTTACGACACTTCGGTGTGACACGTATTTTTAACACGCTTTTATTAGTTTCACCTGTATGTATGCTTGTAATCAAACTTTTTGGGCTCGATTTTCTCCTATTTTGATCCATTCGATTTTATTTAAACTTTGCACACCTGTCAGAGACCGATGACAATGCAATAATCCGCGTTTTTTTTTGGGTTGGTTTTTTGGAGGTGGGTTACGGTCGGCGCCCCCTTCGCCCGCTGCGTCCGGGGCGACAGAGGGACGTAAGCGCGCACGCCCGTAACCCACCCGCAGGTGACTTGACTTCAGTGGTCGGATGCAAAAATCCGCTTAAAAAATCTGTTGTCCTAATTAGATTCGCCAGGATTCATCAACTTCTTTCCGCATCCTTTGCATGAGAGTAAGAGAGGCAGGGAGATATAGGCAGAAAATAATAATTAACGAAATATATTAATACTAGCAACCCGCCCTCGCTTCGCTTCGGTTTTAGTCGCTTTACCCGCGGCGTAGTTCCCGTTCCTGTGGGAATACCGGGATAAAATATAGCCTATGTTACTCCCTGATATTATGGCTTTCTATTGGTGAAAGAATTTTTAAAATCGGTTTGGTGGTTTAAGCGTGAAAGCGTTACAAACAAACAAACTTCCTTACTTTCGCATTTATAATATTAGTATGGATTATTGTGAAAAAAGCGTGGGGTGCTCGATTTACGAAAATGTGGCACAAAGCGCCTATATTCAAAATTATTTTACACTTTTTAGTTGAAAGCGTGTTTTTTAGTTTTTTTAAACTGTATTTATTATTCTCTTAACACACGAACAGTAAATGATATTACCTATTTTGAACATGGTCACGCGCGGAGCATGACCCCTGCAAACTGTTTGAATCGTCGGGTAATCAAAAATCAAATACAAACGCGATAAAACCCGTAGTTTTATTTAAAATGTTTAATACTCGCGTAAAAATCTGAAATCATTATGTTATTACCTAAATTTCCCTGTGGTCGCGGAATTAGAAAACAATTCATCACTCCTTATCTTGCCCTAAAAGACGACTAAAGGATGTAATACGCATATAATATCTATAAAAGACTAGGAAAATTAAATAAAATCCTATACCAACTTATCTGACCAGCATCAAGTTCAATTGCCCTCCTATTATGGAAGGGTTTTGCCGAGCAGTGGGGGTGAAACTATTAGCTAAAGGTTCCTATTTAATTATAAACTGTTAACGGCCTATTAAAAATGATTTCCCTTGCCAAACGCATAAATTAAAACGTAGCCTTGAATATATATCTCTATGTTATAAGCTATTACAGATATATACGAGTATATTTATATTATCACTGATATTAGAGCCAAAATATACTAAAGTTAATAGATAAAATTGCCTGTATATTTATGTATAGCCGATAAGAAGCATACATATTATCGTTGATAACGTTACGTGTACGTAAGTATAATCTGGAAAAGAAAGTTACTCGCTTTAACAGTTGTTTCACAGGCGATCGAGTTAAAGTGTTCTTTACGTCAATGCTGTCCGTCTACTAAATATGTTAATTTGTTTTTATAAGTTTAATTTTGAATTAAAAACTCAAGGACTGTGGGTCATCATCATCATCGTCTCAGCGCAACGTCTTGACCTACTATACCGCGCTGGTCAGACGTGTTGGCATGGAGTTTTATATCAGTTTTCATAAATGATATGTATCATTTGCATATCATTACCCCTAGTCGTCTTTTACGACACCCAGGGATAAGAGAGGTAAACTGTATTCTTACTCCGTCACCACACGGAAACCGCTGCTTACAATGGAAGGACCGGGGTTACCGGGGCTTCTGTAATGTGGGCGGGTTATAACCTGACCGTAATCAGTAAAACGGTTAATTGTTAATTAGTAAAAACATTAAGCTTCAAAGATAACGTATAAACTCGTTTGTTCAAGCCTTAGGTGTGTGATTGGTCTAAGCCTAGTCACTTATTCATAAATCCTAAGGTTACCTACTTTGCTTAAACGACTAAAAAAATACTTTTATTATAAAAGTACTATTATTTGTACTTATTTATGTTTTTTCGCGTGGTGAAAATTAGGGGTAATAAATTATATTCTTACTCCGTAAGAATATAATTTATTATATAATTTATTACTCCTAATTTTGCCTATCGATGTCGTTAAGAGACGACTAAGGGATATAAACTTGAAATTAAACCCTATTGCGAACCCGTTTGACCAGCGTAGTGTAATAGTTCAATTGCCCTCCTATTGTGAAAGAGGATGGAGCCCAATAATAGGACGTATATGAGCTGATATGATGATGATGTTTTATTTATGCTTTAACCACTACAAATTTAGGATTGTACTCGGTGAGTTATTAAGTGTAATATCAAATTTAGGACACTTATCCCATTCATAGGATCTGTGTTAGGGCACTTCTATCTAGTAAAAAATGCCCGTATATTGCTAGTCGATGGTGTAGTAATAGGTGAATTCTTCCATAATATTGAAGATGTACTTTATCAACTACTATTGAATTACCATTATGAAATGTTGTGAGATCCATCCATCCATCAGCCTACAGACGTCCACTGCTGGACATAGGCCTCCCCACGAGAATACCACTCAATTTTTATTTTTTAAGGGGGGAGGGGGGTATAATGCCATAATCGCCATGCTTGGCAGACGGGTTGGCGATTGCAGTAGGTGTTGGTGTAAGAAGTTTTCCCAGGAGATATCTGCTGCCCATTCTCCTGGAGAGGCCCTCAGCCGATTTTTACGACTCCCACGGGCAAGCAAGGGGTGACGACAATTGTATTCTATCCCGTCGCCACGCGGGGAGCTGTTGTGAGATACTTATGAAAAAAGTTTCTATCTCAGCTCATATATTTCCTACTGCCAGGCTCGAGCCTCCACCAATAGGAGAAAAATTAACCTACTATATCATGCTGGTCAGACGTGTTGGTATAAGGTTTTATTTGGAGTTCTTCTTTTCTTGCATAGATGTTGTCTGCAATAATCTCTTAGCCGACTTTTACGACACCCATGAGCAAGCTAGGCAAATTATATACTTACTTGGTCACCACATGGAGAAGTTCACTGTTAAAAAATTAGCGACTTGTGCTATAGATTGATAGAAGAGTTGTAAGACCAATACGGCAACCGTGGCTTTCAATACGGCAAAAAATACTATATACACAGAGGAGGTACCAATGTACGCCAGTCACCAAGACGAAATATATATTTGTTTATTTAGGTTAATCAACAATTGATTTACACATTACAGTTATAATTTACTTATTGGTAATATTTTACATACATAAATGTATTAATTACTTAAAGATTAACACATCACGCACTCTTTATGGTTCATTATTATTCGACCACTGATGACAAGTAACCCTGCTCTGGTGGTTGGCCCAACGACGAAGGCGACGTGCACGTGGGGTGGGTTGCGGGTGTGCGTGCTTACGCCCTCTGTCGTCCCGGACGGAGTGGTGCGAGGAGCGCGCCGACCGCAATCCACCCCAAAAAAAAAAAAATAAAAAAAAAAATTCCCGAGCGCTATGACATGTCCTTCTTTAAACGAGGTTTAAGAAGAGTATTTCCTTCACGGTAGGCAGCGGCCTGGCTGTGCTCCTGGTATTGCAAAGGTTCATGTGCAGCGGTTTCACTTACCATCAGGTGTGCTGCTTGCTCGTTTGCCACCGTTGGCAAAATAAAAAAATGGTTCATTATAATATTTAGGGGGTATAATAAATTTTATTTATTAACTATTTCAAACATAAAAATACAGTAAAAAATAATTAAATGAGGTATGGCATACGGAATTCAAAGGAAATTACACTGAATTGCATTAAAAAACAAATTAAATAAATAAAAAACGAATCAACAATAAAATACATTTTTCATTTAAAAGATGTCATAAGTATTTCAATAGATAAGAAACACTAAGTACAATAAAAACAGAGTAACAGAACCCACAATATAGTCGCACAAGTCTCACATTCACAAACCATTACAGAAGTGTTTGGTAAGTGTATGAAAAAATCTACTCGACTGTCGTGGTGCAGATCTATGAGATCTGAAAATCCATATTTGTGTACGTCGTATTGATACAATAACATCGTTATATATCTCGATGTTCTTTAGTCGGCTGAAACGTTTACAACGGATACAACATCTAACACGATTGTTAATCAATCAACGGATCTACGCCGCTACTAGCATACGGCATCGGTGCGTGCAGGGAATTTAAAACAATTATCTGTTTGGTTTCGTGCGTTGTATTGTGGTAGCAATTACGAATACTACCAAAACCTACATTGCTCTCGGACTTCATAAGAGACGAGTAAGAGCTTTATATAAAACTAGCAACCCGCCTTCGTTTCGCTTCAGGTTCAGTCGCCTTAACCGCGTAGTTCCCGTGGGCATACTGGGATAAAATTTAGCCTATGTTACTCCCTGATATACCTTTCCATTGATGAAAGAATTTTTGAAATCGGTTCGGTGGTTTAAGCGTGAAAGCGTAACAAACAAACAAACATTCTTACTTTCGCATTTATAATATTAGTAAGGATTTGGCCAATTCCATTTGGTGCTTGATGCCATCTAGTCAATAATTAAATTCCCGGGAAGAGTTGACGTTCAGGTCATAAAATTATTGCCAATAACTTTTGTAATATTTACATCCATATCAAATAATTGGGATAAAAGCCTATATCACCCTGATAATAGTAATGATATTTGAGACATGTTTATACATAAGGCGGAACAATATTGCAGTATCTCATGTAGTAGTTCTAGGTATCGTGAGTACAATCAGCGTGTTTGGTATATAAAATTAGATTGACAAAATTTTTGCGCTTATCTCGGGATTTTGTTCTGCTTTGTAGTAGTGATGTAATAGAAATGTCATAATGTCAAGGAAACAGGAAGTGTCAATATAATGAAAAGAGTTATTGTTTCTTTTCGCTGTTAGTGGTAAACGAGCAAACAGCACATCTGATGGTAAGTGGTACAGGCGCACCCTCAGAGAGTTGGGCATCCGACTCACTCGCTCGCCGAACGAAGTGTAGTAAAAAATTACTACTACTCAGACGTCGATTTTCTGCGAGAGTGCAGTAACAAATTGCTACTACCTTGAACGGACCGGCCCGCGGCTGTAGAAGCGGTGTCTGTGGTCCTATCACTTAAGATGCATTTACTTTTTAAGTGCAAGTTAATTTGCAGTATTTCATTAAATTAATATTCGAAATTAAGTAGTGGTAAGTTATATTGTATGAAAAGTACTTTGGTCACGTTTACATTTAAAGATCTGGATGATGAATTTAACCTTGATGATTATGTGGTTTGGACTTCATTCTTATCTCAAGCTTCGTAAGGTTTCTTTCGAATTGCCTTTAAAAGGTGCGGCAACACGAACAGAAGCGGATGTCACAAAAACCTGCAAAACTTTCGCAATTGCATAAGCAGAATTTTGTTGCATTACTAGTTTTTAGGTACCGCATAATACATCCGCGTAATTTTAATTTACGCTATTGAGTTATATTTAGTCTCTCACGCTTTACATGGTATGGTAACTCGGCAAAACCTCTCATTAGCACGTAACTTACTTTGAATGTAACGAAATCTTTGAACGTGGTTTTCACCCCCTTCTAAATGTCGTTTAACCGTCGTTTAAATTGTTTGTCTCAGTTATCCTTATAGGATTAGTCATGTTTTTATATACGTAGCAGAGATTTCGACGCGACTCGGTAGATGTCGCTATCCCTATATTATGCATTGCACTTTTAAAAGCTTCTTTTTGATTGAATTCAATATAGGACGAGGTTCTCAATTCAACGTATAACTTTTTTTATGTTAGTTACCTCAGAACTTTCGTCTAGGTGAACCGATTTTGATGATTCTTTTCTTCCCGTGTGGTCCCATTTCAATTTGGTCCAGTCGAAGTCAGTTTTTTTGGTTAATTATTTTACTTTTTTTTTAAATACCCATTTTATTTTGGTAGTGTTATTTCGTACTAACATTGTAAGTTCACATGTTTTGGAGTGACAATTAGTATTTTAAGAAAATGTGTCCTGTTATGTATATATTTCTTTATGGTGATACTAATAATAAGCAAGAGAAGGCAATTTGAAACTAAACTAGCAAACCGTTGGGCTAGCTTGGTATAGTAAGCCAATTTCGTTTCTGTTATGTAGGTGCCAAAGTGTGTGTCATCAATATGCTAATAAAATTAACTCCCAAATATGTAGCACCATATTCTTGTGGTCACAAAAAAAACGGTATTATGCAAAGCCGTCGGCTCGGCGTGGAGTTTACTAGGTGGAATTCTTTCTATGAGGAGTAATCTCGTACAACAATTGACCTAGGCCCCTAGACCTAAAATAGGTTGTTAGTAGTAGCCGAGAATATTCAAGAATGTATTATTTATAAACAGTTATATGGCGACCGTTGATTTAATATTACCGCCCTCTGTCATCTGTGGCCTAAGTGTCTTACAGCTTTCGTTGGGTTTTTCGACATATTTCTCTTTATCATTTCGAATTTCTCAACAGCAAGCTCCAAGTTTATATCAGTGTCTGGTCAGAGGCATTACAGATTCCCTTCATTACGTAGTTTAGGAATAAGAATTGAGCAACTAATGTTGTTGGCATTTACACTTCTTGATGGCTATTTATATTACCGCCATCTGTTGAAGACTGCCGTAATTTTGTGAACTATGATTTGTTAAATAATAACAATATTAATTTTTATTTGCAGAATGGTTTGACATCTTCGGAAACCAAATTCACAGAAAAAGCTCTTGAAGAAATAAAGGTTTGTACCAGTATTATATCTAATTAATTAAGGCCGTTGTCAGCGAAGTCTGTAGATTTGCCTGCTGTATATGGCGTTTATTTACCGTTGCTAATGTTTCACTTCATTCGCACAGTAAACGTCATAGATCGGTGGATGGTTGGTTGTGTAGACTATATTATTCAATATGAAACTATTCAGCGTTCATGAGAGAAACAGTCGTCCCGTGAAAGTGTTCGAACAGCGAGAGAGTAAAAATTAAATACAAACGCTCCAAAATCCTTAAAATTTCTTTGATTTCATCCTTAAAAATAGTTTACATCAGAATTTATGTTATTAAAAATAAATTTTAAATAAGTATTCAATAATAGATTCTCTAAGTTCAGCACTTTTATTTTTCACATAATTTTGGTTGACTGGAAACCAGCGTAATTGGCATTGAATCTAAAATCATAAAAAAAATTAATAAAGCTTAATAATATATATATATTAATAAGGAAACTGATACTGTTATAAAGAATATACAAAATGTACAATTTCCAAACATTGAACGTGTTACAACGCCATCTAGTTTAATGATGTGATACTACTTTCAAATATAGCTATACCATTCTAGTTGCTGTTATTTTACGTTTAGTTTCAAATGCAAAAGCATAGGTGGCGTTGTTTTAAAACTGATCCCTGAAAGTGGATTTATTTCTTACCATAAGATCCTAAGTTTGAATGAGGTCTCTAGCGGATGAAAATAGGATCGTGCCTTATAATGTGCCACTAAAATACGTAATAAAATATGGATATGCTATTAATCTTTTTACTGCTATGTGTGAGCATAAAAAAGGCCTATTATTTTGACATTACAAACAGACACTCCAATTTTATTTATTGGTATAGATATGCATAGATAGATTCTAGTAAAGGCAGTGTTAAACCCAAAATTGTTTTATACCTTATTTTTTAATATACACTCATTTGCAAAAAAAACGGGCACCTAAGCAATGAACCATTTCAAATGTTAATATTTCTTTGTTTGATAATTATAGGTAGTTTTATCCACACAATTTGCTAAATTAATAAGAAAATAATCGTTTTCATCAGTATTTCATAAAATTTAGATACAATTTATGGGAAATAATGCTAAACCTCGCTAGTAGTGTATATTCGCTAGTAGTGCATATGCTCATGAAGTAAAAATAAAAAAGTTTTTTTGTTTGTTTTTCTTTAATAAAGTAAAAGCAGATAAATGTTTAGTATCGAGTGTGACCCCCTCTAGCTAAAATCATAGCTTGAATTCGTCTGGGCATGCTAGCGAGTATATCCCGGATACTTGCTTGCGGAATACGTTCCCACTCCGCAGTAATCACATTCTTCAGCTCTCTGATGGTCTGCGGAGCCGGGTGTACTGGTCTCACACGCCGTTTCAGAACGTCCCAGACATGCTCTATGGGATTGAGGTCGGGACTTCGAGCTGGCCAATCCAAACGAGGAATGCCGACCTCTTGCACATACGCATTAACATCGCGGGATCGGTGGGCGCGAGCATTGTCGTCCATAAAAATCGAGTCTTCACCTAGAGCGGCCAATGCGGGTTGTGCATGAGAAATTAGAACTTCCGTTATGTATCGATGCCCAGTCAGTGAGCCGTTTTCAATGAAGACTAACTCTGTACGATCCATTGAATTTATTCCTGCCCAAAACATAATAGAGCCCCCACCATAAGGTGTGATTTCTTCGAAACATGCCTCTGCAAAGCGTTCTCCTTGTCTTCTTAGCACTCGCCGACGTCGATCTTCACCGAACAGAGATATCCTGGCTTCATCAGAGAACAAAACCCTATTCCAATCGTCTTGAGTCCATGATTCACAATTTCTAGCGAACCTAAGCCTGTGAACTCTGTGCTCACGGAGTAATTTGGGGCCGCGGGCCGGGCGGTGACTGCGTATATTGGCAGCGAGAAGCCTCCTCCTGACCGTCCATAGACTAATATGCACATTTCTTACTTCTTGGAGGTTGTTCTTAAGATCCACATACGAAGATATGCGATTTCTCAATGCGCGACTCACAAGAAAACGATCATCCCGTGGTTGGGTACATGGTTTTCTTCCAGAACCAGGCCTTCTCTCGACGGAACCAGTCTCATGATATCGCTGCCAGGTCCTTTGGACTGTCGAGCGACTAACATTTAGCCTCCTAGCCACGAAACATTGGCTGCAACCCTCTTCAAGCAGCGCGATAATTTTGGTAGCTTTTACCACTTTATCTACCATTTTTGATACAGCCAAACAGCATTAAATAAAGCTTTGACAGTCAAGGATATGAAATTAATCGATAAAAATTGAATAAAAGTTATGAAAGTCGATGTTAACTTCTGGAACTTCGCGCCAAAAATGTAGGATAAAAAGGGGTTTTCTGTAAAAATGAACATCAAATGAAAAATTGAATTTAGAACGTACTTTTTTAAATACCACAGCATTTTTAAAACCGGCCAGTAATGTGTACAAACGATTGAAACCTTTTTGGTATTGTATCTTTTTAAATATGAATGAAAATCAAAACCGCCCGTTTTTTTTGCAAATGAGTTTATTTAATTGAAAGAAATGACTTGCAAAACGGGTGTGTTTGGATGTGTGTGTGTACGTACACACACACATCCAAAGACAAAGCGATACATTATTACAGACTAATGAATTGTCATGGTTTCACCAGCGTAGTTCCTGTTGTAGTGGGAAAATCGAGATCAAATATAGCCCAAGTGGTTCCTTATATAGACAGCTACCTTGTAGTAAAATATTATCAATAATGGTCCAATTTTGAAAATTACCCAGAATGAACGGACAGACAGACAAAAGAATTTTAAACTGAGCATAAGTGTGCAAATCACCGTGCGAGTAAGAAAAACTCCACTCTTTTGACATTACAAACAGACACTTTAATTTTATTTGTTTGTATAGATTTATAATTTTGTAAAACAGCAAAATTAATAAAAAAAATGTGTTGAACTAATAAAAATTTTAATTGTCGTAACACGTCATAACCCTTCACTGCAGTTATTATTGCCCAAAAAACCTTATCCATAGCACCTTAGACCGATGGTTGTTAACCTCGCAAAAAACAACCACGGAATGTTTTAATTTTTGTAATATTTTTATAGGAGTTTTCACCTCAATTCTATGCTATTAAGGTTTATTTACTAAGCCTGTTGGGTGTTCTTTTGGAGTGCTCTACAAGCGCTTCGAACATACCTACAACACTGCGTTGAACGTGTTCAAACGCATGTAGCGATATTTTTAAAGCACAACGCCTATGATTTAAAATTATATTTATTTGTGGTTTTTTTTAATATTGCACACGGTGGCACACAAGCAGACAGTACAGTAATTCCTTCGCTCCTAAACCTTTGCTAGGTCGCTGCCTACCGTAAAGAAAGTGAAAGGAGTGTGAATGCGTGCAAATGAGGCTCAGTGATACTAAAGACATCACCCTAAAAAAGTTAGATTATCGGCTCTCTCGCTCATCGAACGAAGCGCAGTAACTCATAACTCATTTATTCATAAGGGATTCTTACATGTCATTCATCATCATCATCATCATCATATCAGCCCATATACGTCCCACTGTTGGGCTCGGGCCTCCTCCATAATGGAAGGGTAATTGACCTACTATACCACGCTGGTCAGACGTGTTGGTATAGGGTTTTATTTCGAGTTTTCCTTCTCTCGCATAGATGTTATATGCGTTTTATATCCCTTAGTCGTCTCGTACGATCACCCACGGGTAAGATAGGGGGTGGTGAATTGTATTCTTTCTCCGTCACCACATGGACTGTGACATGTCATTACATACACATTAATAAATAAAATTACAATTTAATATATGAAAATGTTAGCAATTTGAAAATAAAAATAAAAATAAATAAATAAACAATGTCAAATAGTAATAATAATAATAACAAAATCATGTCAACGCGTTGGGTATTTTCTACGTTTTTAAAAATTCGTCATAAGTACAAAACGCTTGCTTGACGAGCCACCGCTTTAAGCGAACCTTGAAGCTATGTAGGCTAGGAGCGGAAGTTACCAATGTAGGCAATTTATTGTACACCGCTGGGCCCATAACATGAGTCGCCCTCTCTGACTTAGCAAGTGTTCTCGCTATGGTAGGGAAATGGATCTACTAAACGCTGGACAAACGTGTTAGTATAGGATTTTATTTCAAGTTTTCCTTCTCTTGCACAGGCAAGGGTGGTCAATAGAATTCTTACTCCATCACCACACGGAAATGCTCTATTAGAATGAAGAGTTTCCGCCTTTGTATTATTTTCCAAACATGTAAACTAGAAAAATTAAAAAAAAAAGTCCATTAGTTTGCCTAGACATCTCTAGCATCCTTACCGTGTTTTCAGTTATAAAATGACACAGATTTTAAATTTAGACATATAAAATCTGTTTTATGCTTAATTTTCGCAACAATGGATAAATCTTGGTATAATAAAATCAGTGTTTAAAATAACACATTAATTTGATTCAACTTCGTACATTCAACCGTTTCGTGTATCCACCTGTGACACCGACGTATACGACGTACTAGGAAATTCTCTATTCTATTCCAACACGTCTGACTAGCGTGGAATAGTAGGTCAATTTCCCCTCCCATTATGGAAGAGGCTTGAGCCCAACAATAACATTACAGACTGTAAACTGCACACTTATTGTTAGTGTTCTTTAATGATGAAAGAAAATATTGTGTGAGAGCCTGCATAACAAAAATATTTCTTTAGTACATTTGATCTTAAAGTTACGCTACGGTGTGACAAAGTCCATTGAAACTTTGTATTTTGTAGTGTTTAGTGTCACCCCACATCATAGCGTTTGAAATATGGACGGGTGGTGCGTACGGGGTGTGCGCGGTGTTCGCTCGCAGGGGCTGGTAAGCAAATATTGGCAGATGTAAGTGGATGGCGGTGCAGCGGCGCCACCCTAGCGTGTATCGCGCCGGTCACGTGACGCGACAACCCGCGACGTGACGTCATCCACCAAACTACACATTAAATAGCAATAATAACGAATTGTACATTTTTGTTTTTGACAATGATCCTACTGTCGGGCAAGAGTCTCTTGAATCTACAATACACGGTTTCTGGGAGGCCTCCAAATCGCAAGATACGGAATCAGATGTCGTCGGGATTTGGTAACGTTTAAGATTCAAACTGTCTAAACCATTTCATTAACACAATAAAATAAATCTAGATAAATATTCAGACGTTGTAGGTAGTTTGGAATTTTAAGCTTTACACTTTGCGGTGGTATTGTTGCTCGGTCAAGATCCCTAAACGTAAAATGATGACCTTGTGACGATATCATCTTCTTCATTTCATACCACCGTGGGCCCGAATAATTTTAGTCCACATTTGTATTGATTGTTAGCGTGGTAAGGTCAATTTCCCTTTCTCTGTGGAGGAGGCTCGAGCCCAGCAGTGGGACGTGTATGAGTCGAGATGATGAGATGATAATTTGTACAGATTCTAAGAACAATAAATAAAACTAATGCATTCTGATGTTTATGCGAGTATTACAATATTTGATATAAACTGTTTTTACGGATTTCATTTTCAATAATATTTTATGTGTTTGATTCTTAAATTTGCCGGCATTTTGAGCACTTTTCAGCGTTCATAATCATGGGAGAGGTCATCAAAATCCGTGAAAATAGTTTTCGATATCCTCAGCTTATATAGGTGCCGCTGCTGGGCTCGAGCCTCCTCGATAATAGGATGGTAATAGACCCACCACGCTGGTCAGACGAGTTGGTACGTGATTTTATGTCAAGTTTTCCTTCTCTAGCATAGTGGTTCGTAATTATCATTTCCTATCATATGTCCTACTGTTGGGCACGAGCCCCCTCAACAATAGGAGGGAAATTGACCTACTATACGCAGGTCAGACCTGTTGATTTAGAGTTTTGTTTCGCTTTTTCCTTCTCTTGCATAGATGTTATATGCGTATAATAATCCCTTAGTCGTCTTATACGACACCCACGAGGGGGTGGTGAATTGTCTTCTTACCGCATCATCACAACTTCACAAGGAAATAAAGAGGCTACACGCATATAATATCACTTAATCGTCACCGCTAAGATAGGGAGCGGTAATTGTATTCTTACTCCGATACCATACGGAAGGATAAAATAAGTTAGTTTTATTTTAAATGAGAGTTTATTCTTTAGTGTTTAAAATTATATGCACATACCCTGTAAGTTTTTCTTTTTATCCATTATCACTCTACACGCTAATCTATATGTATGTATGACTGTGTATGGTATTCGCGTGGGCGCTACGTTTGCCTACGTCATTAGCAGTACAGCACTTCGGAGCGTAATAAGTTAATTGAGGTGCAAAAACGTACGGCAACTTGCGATTAACATGGACGGGTTAATGCGAGCCGATGGGCGCTAAACGAATGTATTGGATGCAACGGATAATAGCCGTATAGGGTTATAACTTCTCTTCTTACCTTTATATTTGTTATTCTATCCGTCAGCTCATATGTGTCTGCGCCTAGCAATATGTAAATCTAATCATCATTTCAACTCATATACTATTGAGCACGAGCCTCCTCAATAACAGGAAGGATATTGACCTACACTGGTCAGACGCTACCAAACCGTCTTTAAATTAAACATTAAATTTATGGTAATTATTATATAATGATAATTTATTAATTTAAACATAACAAATCTAATACTACTACCACCGCAATAAATTAAAATTCGTAAAAAAATAATTTTAAGAAAGGTTATAATAAATTCGACTATTTGCCCTTTTTTGTATGTTGCGCGATAATTCCGATAAATATGAATAGATTTTTTATTGTTTTTCTTTGATAAATCATAGTGCAGATGTGGTCACATATAAATTTAATAAAAATCTGTAGTTTTTGAGTTATGCTTAATAATGCGTATTTATTCTTCGTATTGTGCCGAAGTCTGTTTTATTTGTTAAAGGTTTTTATTATTAATATTTATTTGCCAAATAAAAAGACAAGTTTAAATGTGATTTTCTAAAACTAATATGATGCTTTAAACGTCTATAAAGTTCACGTTACTCTTAATTTTACGACATAATAGAAATATTTCACTGTTTGTCTATACTGGGGCATATATTCAATCAATATTGAAGTGGCCCACTTTAAATTGAACACAAATGTATATCCTTACTAATATTATAAATGCGAAAGTAAGTTTGTTTGTTTATTTGCTTGTTGGTTTGATATGCTTTCACGTTTACACCACCGAACCGAATTCAAAAATTCTTTCACCAATAATATCAACAATAACATAGCCATAGATATTTTATCCTGGTTCTCCCACGGAAACTAAGCGAGTAAGGCGACTGAAACTGAAGCGATGCGAGGGCGGGTTGCTAGTTATGAAATAAATATAGAGGTTATTTAAACAAATAAACATCATGTACGCAAATCAAAAAAATAGTCCAGTCTTTTATTCTCGCGTAACCATGAACGCTGAAAAGTGTTCAAAACGTCGGACAGTCCGCAATTAAATACAAACGCGATAAAATCCGTAAAAATATTATAGTTTTATTTGCTTTCACTTATAGCAGAGGAAATTGTCCCCTTTTTAGTGATTTCACTTTACAAGATATGTATACTTACACCATAGAAACGGGAAACAGGCGGAACAAATAGAATTAGCCGTTCGACCGGTTGTCTGCTTGTTTGTTAAGTAGACATGGTATCATCTTGCTTTACTCGATATGGTTGTGTTAGAATTGAGCGTACTAATGAATGATACTATAATGATTCCATTATTGTTAGCCCATCAAGCCCGCTGTTGGCTATAGGCCCATAAATAATCCATTCTAGACTTCGTTGTTTTCAATGAGTCGGATATTAAGGCCAGCGGTGGCCGAATTAATTTTTTTTTGTTAAAAACGACACCTGTACTAAGAAAATAATCCTATTGCGGGGGACTTTACAAACATATAACACACACAGTGTTGTCGTGCGTGGGATTCGAATCCGTATAATAAAAAGTAACCTATGCGTTAACGATATTAAATTTTAAAACCAGTCAACTAGGTATTAGGCGCTTACTTTCGGAAATGTATTTCTTAATCACTTAGTAATAATTGGCATACATGCAGATCTCTTAGTAGACCTTTTAGTCGACTTTTACAACACCGATGAGTAGGACTGGTAGTATTCATGTCCTAACATAGCTACAAAATCTATTACAGAAATTTGAGATTAAATTTCTATCTCCCGTTTAAAATATTAGTTGTTAAGTAAGGTTTCGCGTTTCGGATGCGAAACATATTATGAAAGATAGAGGCAATTTTAGCCTTAACAATATCCATAGGGTTATGAGGCGGGGCGAGAAAGTTGTAGTGTTAAAATGTCGCCGAAACTTTCGCTCTATCATTGATTTTCATTGATACTAATTTCGTATTAAAGTAAGTAAACAATTCTCACACAATCTCTCTAATATGATGATTTTGTTATAATCTGGTTGATCGAATGTTGTTTAAATGATTAATATTGTGTATTTTACAAGAGTGAACGTTGATGGGCCGATAGAAGGGAAAATTAAAACAACTTACATGTTTAATTTCGGTCTGGGTATTTTTTTATTTTGGAATGTCTTTTAGTATGTAATTAAATATGTTATAAATTTATTTGGCCATTTGTTTATATAAAACTGAATACCGTGTGACTAAAAATTCTATAACCGCATAATCTTTAAATACTGTGCTCAGCGAATAAGCATTTTGCGATCACATGAATCATCATCAATATTTCGACTTCCATTTTTGTATATGGGCCTCGCCAAAGTCCCTCCTTTATACGCTAACGCCCTAATCGCCATGCTTGGCAAGCGGATTGGCGATCGCTATTGGTGTTTCCTATGAGAGTGCTGCTGCTGTCTGTTCTAGTGACCTCTTAGTTGGTTTTTACAACTGCCGCGAGAATTGTATATTAAGCCATCACTTTATTTTTTTTTTGGGCGGTCAATCGTCTCTATACACGTCACCCCGTTCTATCCGGGGTGACGAACGGGCGACGTGTAGTCGCATAACCCAACTTATTTCGTCCATCGTCATTAGGCCGATTATTGCTACGGAAACCTTGACGGCCGTGGCTAGTCCGGCGGAAACCGTCGCAATAAGAGAAATCTATAATAAAAGGAGAAGGAAAACTCGAAATAAAACCCTATACCAACCTGTCTAATCAGCATGGTATAAGTAAGGTCAATTTCCTTCCTATCGTGGAGGACGCTCGAGCCCAACAGTAGGATGTTTATGAGCTGAAATGACGAAAATGATGAATAACTAGAGTGAAATATGTAGGCTACTGTTCACCGCCACCTAAATAAATATATTGAACCAACTTTTTAATGTCAGTTCAATAAAATTGCAACAGCAACATTTTAGCGTTGTTGTACTCTAAAGCCGCGCGGTCAGCGCGTCGTGTTCAGGAATACATTAGCGGCGGCAAACGACCCGACTGCACTTGTGGATATGGTGGAATAAAACCTCCCACCCACACACTGTCTTTTGGGGAATTGATACGTGATGTTGAGAAATGATTACAATAAAACACTTTTCAGAAAACTAACCATTCATTGGATCTCGATAAACTTTAAATTAAGCCATTGCATACCTTTTTTTTATTAAAAGACAACACTCTGTACTAAGAATCCTTGTGTTGCGTGGGGACCAAACATATAATTAACGGACACAAATTACATTCAGACTCATAACAACTATTTGTGGACCGCACAAAGCGTCCTCAAATAGTTGTTATGAGTCTGAATGTAATTTGTGTCCTGCGTGAAATCCGAACCCACGACATTGCCACGGTAGGTCGGTATCTTAACCACTACGTTATGCATCTTGGCTAGTAATTCGAACTCTGTCTGAGATTGGGGCTTGAACTACTGCTCGAATGACGTAACTGTCTGTATGCCTACTCTTGAATCTCGATTCCAATCCTATATCCAATCGCATCTCGAATATGAGCAAAATTGGTACTCTTGAAAGCGACACTAGCGCACGATTGGAATGAAATTCGGTGGACTTTTTTAAATTAAATGAATTCGACTCTCGTTGATTAAGTCAAATAATTGTTACTCCCGACGTGAATTTGACCTAGTTTAAAATCGTTAATGTTGCACAATTTCACGAAAGCGTCTATGTGGTTATCGAGTTCGATATAGTTATTAATTTAAAGCAAGAAAATACGGCACATTTGATGACAATAACAACGGCAAATGCGAAGACTTCATTCTCGGTTTTGTTCAAGAGTACCAAATATAAGTTTGGTGACATTGGGATTGAATCGGATTCGAAATTAGAATTGATTTCAAGAGTAGGCCCACTGATTACAGAACTCTCATGCCAAGTGTCGTGAATTTGGTCATCACGTAGGAGAATTATGTGTGCCATCTACAAATCATTGTTCTGAGTTAATCTGAGATAATTTGGGTCCATTAATTCCGTGTTTCGGCATATTTTATTTAAAAAAAGAACAGGCAGCAGCAGTATTGAGGTCTGCTGACAGAAGTGAAAACTTAAAACTGTTATTTTTCTCTAATAAAATTAATTGTTTGATCTTGAATTAAAGTTTGAGAATTAAAACTTTATCTGGTTATGTAATCAATCGGCACAGCTATAGATATTGTGTTAGTGTTAACATATTACGTGAACATGTCGGTGACGACTTGCGATTATTTACTCCCTATCCAAACCGGCCTATAGAAGTTTTCACTACAAAGATTGTAAAAATAGTGACATTTCTATGATATATTGTTACAGAGTTCTCTACGTGCTTCAGAGGCAGACAAGCGTCGTATGATGGATCGCATCGTGAAACTCGAAGACGAATTGCGCGTCCTAAAAGTGACCAACGGGTTAGTGACTAACACATATAACGATCTTGTGTTTTATATATAAATTATAGTTACAAAAATATTATATGTAAACTTAGAAATATTTATGAATTATGAGAAAATTGACAATCGGTCGCAAATATTTATTTGATTAAAAATGAAAGTTTGTTTTCTCAGACCCGGTTAATATTAAAATCTAATAATTATTTAGTTCTTTTCTATGAAAAATAACAATTGCTGATTTTTTGAATAAAAAAACATTTTTCTAACTTATTTACTGTTTTCTTTTTATTAGATAGGTAAAATAATCTTTAAAATTATATATCAAACACAAAATTGTTGCAGGATTATGGGCAGCATTCTATAAAGATAAAAGCACTACGGACCATTTCATAAAACGTAGATATTAATTTGCCTAATATATTTATTTATTTACTATAAAACTTACATCTATCATTACAGGCAACAAGCCCAATGCGACAGAGTAGTGAACTATCTTAATCTATATTATACCTAGTGTTATGTTCTCACTATCTAAAAGAAAAAAAATTAAATAATAAACAAGTATATAGTATATCTTCATTAATGTCGGTTTATCAGGATATACATACTTATACACAAATATAGAATTCTATAAATTAGGGATGGCCTAAAACGATTATTAAAATTTATCAATTTTACATAATTTATAGATATTTCTGGTGATATTATTGATAGACGAAGATAGGTTAATGGGAAACATCAAACACCGATACATACTTTTAACACAACGTATGAAAGTTACAAATTTAAATCCAAAGAGAAACCTTGGCGATGCTGTTGAAGGTACAGTTTTAGAAAAAGCCATGGTCATTTGTGACTTTTAATTTTTCACAAGGTATTGTCAAATGCTTATAAAACAATACTAATTATGTCCAATATCAACAATTTCGATGGACAATGCGTAGTCACCGCTACAGTCGCTAGTTTCGTAGCAATTGTATAATACAAAATACCTTAGTGATTTTTACAGATTTTATCGCGTTTTTATTAGATTTATACTTTCTCGGCATTTTCATCTTTGTCAGTGTTCATGATCACAAGAAGATTGCCTCACAAAAGTAAAAATCAAATGCAAACGCGACAAAATCTACACAGAATACTTTAATTCTGTAAAGTAAATTTAAAGAAATTAAAACGGCTTAAAATGGATGCCTGATTCCTGACGTGAACTTATAACAACACCATAGTTTTAAGAGTAATATTACTTTACTAATTTCTTGTAATGTCTTGTAAAGTCTACAATAATTCAATATAATATTGTCGAAATCAATGATGATTGTCTTCAGTTTCGAATCGAACGAGAACAAAATAGCGAATGGCAACACCGAAGACATCGACGCTGAACGGTTGCGCTTGCGCAAGGAACTATCGGACATGCGCAAAGCGAAACAAAACGCCGAGGAACATTCACTTAAGTACGTATAATATTTGCGGTATGTTGAAGCACTGTAGACGAAACAAAATCATTTGTTGTAGATATTTATACTTTGATTTTGTATAAATAGTTTAGGTATTTAGCGATAGCATCGAATCACATATATGTATTTAATTTATTTTATGTAATTTAGTGAGTTATATTTTACGCCATTATGTACATACGCTTATTAGATTATCTTCAGTTAACCAAAATAAATATGGTGGACGGTTCATTTCGCTTTTCACTTTATCTACTTTACCTTTAATACTTTCGTTAGAAACCTAATGTAGTTGAAATCACTTTGATTCTGCGCTGTAAATTATCTGTACATCATCTAGGTAGTCTAAATTGAACTCGTGTTGCAGACTCGAACGTCTTGTAACACAGCTACGTTCGAAATTCAACGGTCTTCAACTGACGAATGGGCCCGAGTCGCTGCCGAGCGATCCCGAACACGAGACCAACTTGCGCGCGCGGCGCACTAGCGTCAACTCGGCGAACAATTCCACTGTTGTGTTCGGCCCGGTGACGGATTTGTAGCGAACGGAGCTCTTCAATGCGGTATTGACTGTCACCGCTGATTTATTCTGGTCTATATTGTATAAGATTTCCTATAACAAACTGTTTTCCTCGTAGCTCTGTGTTCGTTAAAAGAGTACACTTAATTACTCATTTTGGTGCCTAATTTTGTGTCCGCAAGAATCTCAGACCCTTTAATCGAAGACAACCTGCATGGTGATTTTTAATAATTTAAGTGACATCTTATTTGGACTTATTCTAGAAATCTTAAAGTACATGCCATTCTATATTTATTCATTATTAATTACACATAAACAATTATTTTTTAACTGATATTTCGTGTTTGTGTTTTTTTTGTTTAAATATGTGTCATGTGTTTTCATGTTAACATATTTGTGTCTAATGATATTGTTTGAATATACTAATTAATACTGGTGCTCTTAAATATCACTATAATTAATCAACATATAAGTACATCACACGAGAACATTAGTTAATTATATTAAAATTATATTACATATATTCGCAAAAATTTTATTATATTTTATATATTTGCTCATGTTCTGTAACTCATTGTGATCGTTTTGCTTCAAAATTATGTTTAAATATAAATTGTAACAATTATAGCTTAATATCAACTTTAAACGTGTTATTAAGGTTCATTATAATATAAATAATTATCTACATAAAAAGGATATTAATTCGTCGTGCCAGGATCATTACCATCAGCGTCGCATTGAGCATATAGTTTTCAGCTTGCTCGAGCCTCCTACGAGCCTGGTATATGGATCTCACTGCTGCCATGCGGTAGATAGGATAGGGAGACCACGCAGGTTAAGTCCTAGTTCTTGCCGCCTAAACATAAGCTAGATCATATACTTCATACATACAATTAGAGAAAATTAGAAACTTTCGTAAAATGGTTAAATCTGAGCAGGCATCTTTTTTACTTGAAATTAGCTTTCAAAATTTTTGAACGTCGATAATATAATTAGTATAGTATAGTCTCGAGCCCCGGGCTTATGGGGAGCTACCCGAGCCCTTTCAGCCCAATCCGACCGTGATTACGCCATAATCAAATTTATTAATTTTAATGAACATTTAAAAATTATATTGTATTACATAAAAATACTGTACAGTACACTATTAATATAAAAGTTAAACGGAACGTTATCTATGTTTATTTTCTAGCAAAATATTTATACAAAAATTATGTAACTTAAACATTGGCTATACTATTCAATTAACACATCGTTATAATGACATTTTGACAATTTGTTCAAGCGATTACCGCGCGCATTATTTTCGCCATCAATCTATTGATTAGGTACAAATAAAATTACATTATTACATATCATTTGATTTACACAGCATTCGTATGATATTTACTAACACTGTAAATACTGTTAGTATTTGCAATTTTCAACAAATTGCCTTTTCACACCTTCGTATTGAAGCGTTTTAATGTTTACTGTAGCTTTAAAAGTATAAGTGCAAATGTTTTGCTCAGGTTTTGTATAAGTTGGTCCTTATGACGAATTTACTAATGTAATTGGGACTACATATTCAAAATTTCAGGCGCCTGCAGTGAAATCCGAAAGTAGAGTCAATATTTTTTTTCTGACCACATTGATTGTATCGTTCCATTAGGCATAAATAGTTTCAATAGTCCATTATCGATCCAAAAAATAAAAACATGTACCTTTGTATTAATTATTAATACGTCGTTACAAGGATATGTCGTTTGTTGACATACACTATGTCAAGGTTATAAATTACGCGAATGAATGTCCATCATACCAATGAGTGCTTTATTATTATTGCTATGACTTTTAAACAATTTTTTCATTATTATTTAATTATTTTATACATTTATTTGCACGGTTTTTATGAATATCTTATACGTCGCGAATATTATAGCTCGGGTGCTCGATCAATAGATAATACGTACAAGGGTATAAAGTCGTATACGGGGATAGTTTCGCAATTAGATTCATTATTAAAATTTCGTTTCTACAGAACATCAAAGCAAATATAGAATTTTAAACAAAACAAAAATGATAATAATTACAAACACATTTTCACTACTCCCATTGCGTGACAGTGTAAAAATTAATTAGTGCAAGTACATTTAAAATGAGTAGTTGTTACGATCTTGGGGTTGTTGATTTTTATTGTGTGTTTGATAATTAATTGATCGCTTGCTGTTTTTTCTGTGAATCATTTGTGTCTATAAAGATTATTAGGTTGTGTGTTTTTATTAGCGAACAAACAAATTTTGGTCTCAATTAATGATTAAGACTGGGCAATTGGATCGACTTCTGCTTTAGGTATTCAATAAAAAGTTTCAAATTTTTGGAAGACTTCTTATTGTTCTAACTGCGTTCGATTTAGAGACGTCATACAATTGAATTATTAGTAACATACCATACAAATTACTTATTCAATGTTTGATTTGCAAGCTTTTTGCACAGGATGAATCAATTGCCTTATTATACTATATTGACAATTCTTTTTAACGTTATGATTAAACTCTAATTGTCTTAAATTATAAGTTTAAATTCTGACCTTATTTAAAAATTATCTTAATTTAGTGTTATGTTTACTCTATTCTATTATGACTCGGATTTAAATGGCTAATCTAACATTATGCAGTAAACTTGCCTGGTGAAACAGTTTGACATGACCAAACTTACCAACAATCCTCGTTGACCAGCTTCATTTAGAGAAATGTGATAATAGAATAGACGATGTATTAGAAATACCGCCCGTGACCATGAATGCTGTAAAGTGTTCGACACGTCGGGTAATCAAATCAAATACAAACGCGATAAAATCCTTAAAGTAGTTTTATTTACAATAGAACAAATTAATTTACGACGATGCTAAATGAATGCTAATATGGTGCGTATTTATACATATAATATTATCACAATAGACCATTTAAATACTCATGACTTGAAATATTTTGCAACATTAATGTTTAAAAAGATATTATTTGAAATAAATCTATTTTTAAATTACTTCAAAAGGAGGATGAGAACCTCCTCCTCCATTCGATTGTATTTTTTTTTATGTTTATTACCTCAGAACATTCGATTTGACTATTCTTTTTTCATTTGAAAGCTAGATCTTCCCGTTTGCTCCTATTTCAATTTGATGCAGTCGAAGTAGCTTTTTTTTTTGTTAACATTATTATGGCTTCCTGGTCATGTTAGGACATAGTCCTCCTGTGACACTGAAAGTGTAAAGCGAAACTGTTTTATTTCAAATGTTTAAAACTCGCGTAAACATCAGAAATCATTGATATTATTTGTAATGAATCAAGCTCATTACTAAAGACTTAATGTCTTAGTGGCTCATAGTATTGTGATGTGTTGTTATTATTTAACGAATTTAATTCTTTAGATTTAGTATTTGTGTTTGGTGTGTGTTCGTGTGTTTGTTCTACGATATCTCCATTAACAATTTTCGTACACGTATTTAGGATTTTTTTTAACTCACGTTGTGGACTAATTGTTAGTGTAAATTATATAAATGAATGTTTTTAATCTGTAATCAAAAGACGGATTTGAAATTCGTATTAATTTCTGGCAAAAATTGAATGTGAAATTCGGCGATAACAAGAACATATATACCGCACGCGAGCAAAGCCGCAAAGAAAGTTTAAAAAATCGAAACTTGATCGTAATATTTTTAACATGTTCTTTTTGAAGAACAGTACGAGATTAAGTTCTAATTTAAAGACCTCATAAATTATTATTATTATTTAAAATATTAATAATTTGTAATAGGTCACACTTAATGTTGTGTTTTTTCTTAATGTTATATATGTAATTCGCGTAGTGTGTGCGTGTACTTATTATAATATTAGATAGAATTAAATGCATGAAAATAATATACCATTTTCAAATTTAAGGATAGGATTTATAATAAAGGTATTTGCATTGTAGAGAATGTGTTTGTTACTTTGACTTAAGATCATCTTATTCTACTCACTCTCAGCTAATAATATAAAATTATAATCAAAATAATAGAACTTTGGTTTCATAGGGTTTAAAATGTAGATAATTTTAAGTAAACAGACGTCTTTAACATCCAGAAAATAACCACCAAAAATATTAATTATTTTCTTTTAGTGTAAATCTACCCACTTTTTGGCAATTTAAATTTATGTATGTTATACTGACGATGTAAGTAAGAGCTGTATAGTTGACTAGCCTGCTAATATTCATCAACTAAATTACAGTTTCAAAAGTATAAGTATGTAAATGTTTTTATGACTAAAATAAACGCTGAAACTATAAATTCGGGAATACGAAGTTCGTAATAAGTGCGAGTCGGAGTCGCGCACGTAGGGTTCCATACCATGATCTATAAAAATCACGTTTGTTGTATGGGAGCCCGCCTTAAATATTTATTTTATTTTGTTTTTAATATTTGTTGTTATAGCGGCAACAGAAATACATAATTTGTAAAAATTTGAACTGTCTAGCTGTCGCGGTTCTTGAGATACAGCTTGGTGACAGACAGATAGACGGACGGATAGACAGCGAAGTCTTAGTAATAGGGTCCCGTTTTTACCGCTACGGAATCCTAAAAAGCATGTTTGTATTTTTGAAAATATAGTTGCAGATGTTGCCAATAATTCAGAACACGGTTTTATTGTTATTATTTGGGAGTGCATGTTCTCGTGCATAAAATGAGTTGCTAATACTTTAAGACATTCTGATCACAGTAATAATACTCATGGATTTTAGTTACTCAATATTTTTGATAATCTTTTTTCACATCGTATTAAGCCAAACGATTCTCTACAAATAGACACACTTCAATAATGTTAGTAGCAAGGTTCTTTTTTATTATCAAAATGCTCGTTATATAAATCGGGACTTAATTTGAATCGATTTTTTATTATAAATATGACTGGCTGTTGTATCAGCCATGCGACAATAATCGTGTATTTTTCTGCGATCCACTACTAACCACCGATATAATTACTTAGACTGATACTTACTAATTTATTAATATCACATAAGTCGGATACCAAATAAAAAAATAAGTTGTAATGATATAGAATATAAATTATTTAATCCTTAGTTTTGTAATATAATAAATAATTTTACGTGTGCCTAACAATATTTAAACGATACTTAGATTATTTTAAAATTTTAAATTTAACTTTTTTTTTGAAGACTAACAAGGTTACCAGTTCAAAAAAAAAATTGCAATATAAATTTTAAATTCTATATTTGAAATTGTTCGTTTGTGATTCTTTTTTAATTTTAGACCGCCAATTTGTTTGATGCACGTAAAATTATTGCAAGCAACAATATGTAAGCGAACAATATAAATAGAATTAATCACTAATGATTTAGAAAATAATAAATAACCTTTCCATAAATCATTCTAAATTGATGTTATAAATATAGTCATTAAGATACATCTCTCCGTTAAAGTCTTGTACAGTCGACTAAACAATTATTACTTCATAACTAGGTGTACGTTAAAAAAAATTGTGGTTCGTTTTGAAATTACTTGTTTTGTGTAACTCTCTTATTTGGTACTTATATAATTCAGGTTCGCTACTGTGACTTCTGTTTGTCAATATTAGTGTTAAGTAATTTTGTGATATCCATAATCGTTCATTCATTCATTTCAGCTCATATACGCCCCACTGTTGAGCTTGACCCTTCCTCACAATAGGAGGGAAATTGACCTTACTATACCACCACATAATAAAACCATATACTAACTTATAGTCAGGTTAGTATATGGTTTTATTTCGAGTTTGCCTTCTTTTGCATATACTTATATTATATTGTCGTCTTTTAATACATCCACGATCAAGGAGTGGTGAATTGTATTCTTATTCCGTCACCATACGTGTATGTGTAAATATAGCTCTAATATATCGATTCGTAAAGCGATATTTATATTTCGGACAGCCTGTAAAGTCTTCAAAATTTGAGAGGACGTTGAGAATATTAGGCTGGCTGATACATGAAGTTATGGCCATAGTTATTAACTAGTAACCTATCACTTCAGCTGTAGGTTTTCATAGACAATTTCTCTATGGTAGCTCATGGAATATTATTTGATCTCAAACGCTTAATTAAAATCTGACAATTATAAAATTATTTCAATTAATTTAAATATTATCTTCAGTTTATAGTTGATTTTACTGTAATTTTCACTAAGTAAGATCTGTAGGATCTTGTTAACATTGACGCGATCATAAAGTGTGGTATTGGTTCATATAATATTTTATTTTTCAAAACAAGTGATTTCAAAATGGACTTTGACGAATAAAAATGGTGCCTTAAAAACGTAACATTGTCCGCCCAGCTAAATATATGTTTTATTACTGTTGTATTTGTGCCATTGATTTATTACGGCGTGCTACACACTGAACTAGCTGTATCAGTATCTCGACCATCTTTGCTGGAAAAAAGATAGCAATATCGTTGAGGGTCGACTTCGTTTGTGACATACTAAAGTTCCCTAAAGAAATAACGCGAGATTGAAATTAATTGAAGAAGTTGCATTTTAATGCAGCAAGTTGTAAGAATTTATAGAAAAATAATTTGATTTGTAAATAAAGTTATTTTACGGTTGCTATCGCGTTTGTATTTGACAGGGACGCTCGTCAGTGACCATGAACGCTGTAAAGTGTTCGAAACCAACAATTAAAAATCAAATACAAACACGAAAATATCCCTAAAATACTTTTATTTACAATGTGTAATACTTCAGTAAATATGAGAAATCATTAAATAATATGATTGACTAAATGCCAAATCTTTTCCATAACGAAACATTTGTACTAATCCTTTCGACCACGTAATTATTTTCATTGGTTTTAAGAACATTTTTATAGTATTATTTACAAATTATTTACTAATACATCCTTATCAAAGCGTGACTGGAAATTACCGTGTTCAGTTATCCATTATTTGTTAACCGCGGCAATCATCGAAAGGATTTTTTTATACTGGTTACATAAATATATCATTAAATAAAGTTCTGTCGCTGTGTTTAGCTCGCCCGACGCTTTTCGCTATGTTGGTTATAATGAATGTAATTATGAATTGAGCTATATACAATATATTATATTCTGGTGCGTATTAGAACTGCAAAATATTTTGTTGATCCGGCGAAAGTTGATAAACAGATGTAAAATTAAAAAAATATAATAAGATTAATTATAATCGGGTAAAATTATCTTAACATCAAAAACGAATTGCTTGCTTGAAAAGGACATGCTCGTCTGGTTAAGTCAAGTAATATAAGCTCAAATATTCACTACGTATTATTTGATTAGTATTATTTCCAATTCTCTGACGCAATTCCATTTCAACGTTGGTAAGTTCCTATATGTATTTTTAATCATTATCTTTGAACCATATATTACTGTACTCATTGAAATTTCAGAACTAATCTATACCAATAAATAAAATTGGAGTGTCTGTTTGTAATGTCAAAATAATAGGCTTTTTTCATGCTCACACGGTTATTTGCACGACACCTATGCCTAAAATAGCAATTAAAAATTTTTTGTCTGTCTGTCTTGTCTGTTTGTTCCGGGTAATCTTCAAAACGGCTGGACCGATTTCAAAAATTCTTTCACCAATGGAAAGCTATAATATCAGGGCGTAAATTAGGCTATATTTTATCCCGGTATTCCTAGGGGAACGGGAACTACGTGGGTAAAACGACTATAACCTATAACCAAAGCGAAGCGAGGGTGGATTGCTAGTGATAGTTACGAAGCAAAAGTATCAATTCTCGCCGGATCAACATTATATTTCTATTTATTAAAATGTCTTATACTAATTAACGACAATCCCTTATAAGGTGTTCTGGGAATTAAAACGCTAAACATGTGACTGTCAGATTATAATTTTCTGAAATTATTAATAAGAATACATGTTCTTGATAACAATATACTATACCTATCCTTTATATACCACATTAACTTCTTATATATGTTTTGTAATCAGTATGGGGTGATAATAATACTCCTTGAAGGGATAATGACGTTAATCTCAATTTGTATGTTATTTTCTTTGCCTAATAGTTATTAATAATTGATTTAATTTATGATTGGAGTCCTAATAAATTATGAATATATTAAAAATGTTGTTTTCTTTTCGAAATCATCATCATCTCAGCCCATATACGTTCCACTATTAGACTCCCTCCACAATGGGAGGGAAATTAACCTACTAGGTTTACCACGCTGGTCAGATGTGTTGATATAGGATTTTGTTTCGAGTGTTCCTTTTCTTGCGTAGATGTTATATGTATATTTAATCCCTTAGTTGTCTTTTTCGACGCTCATGGACAAGAGGGTGTTGGTGAATTGTTTCTTACTCCGTCATCACACGGAAAATTTCTAAATACAAGAGATATATTATTAGCTTTTATGAGTACTGACCTTAAAGTCATACAGATGGGCCCGCCAGAAATCGCAACCTAAATTTACTGAGAGTAAAAAAATAAATTCTCTTAGTAATTGCTATTGTAAGGAGCATAGCAAGGTTTGTATACTTAGATCGCGTCTTGTGGAGAATGGGAAAATGAACCGTGAAAAAATATGCCCCTGGGAGTGGACACCCATAAAGGATATTCTCATGTAAGTAAGAAAATACTGTGTAGAAATGGGTGGTATTTTTCTTTTTTTTGGTTACGGTCGGCGCACTCCTCGCCCGATTCCGTCCGGGGCGACAGAGGGGCGTAAGCACGCACACCCGTAACCCACCCGTATAACACGTCGCCTTCGTCGTTAGGCCGACCACCAATGCAGAGTTCCTTGACTTCAGTGGTGAAATGGGTGGTATAGTAAGCAACACACGTGCGTTAATTTTTTTGCTATCTCTAAGAGTGAGGAATTGATAATAATGGAATATGCTTGCTTATAGCTACGAGGAGCGGGTCACTCCCTTCCCTCCATTGTGGTTGAGGGGAGTGATGGCAGCTCTAGTGGTTAACTCGTCATCGGGTGCCGCTTGCGGGATCTGGTCCAGCCATGGTACTTTTTCGTTATATTTAATAACTGTATTGTATGATGGTTTGAAAGGCATCACACTGGAGCTATTAATAGACATGTTGTTGTATATTATCTTATTTAAAAAAAATAGTAAATGAATAAAAAAGAAAATAAGCCCACTGAGTTTCTTGCCGGGTCTTCTCAGTGTGGTCGCGTTCCGATCCGGTAGTAATGTAAGGTAAAATGTAAAAAAGTGACCATATGTAAGTGCCCCCGCGGGGTTTATGCATAATAAAGGATTTGAATTTGAATATACCATCAATTTAGTCCTAGAAGTGTTTGTCATTATGGGTTATCCTAGTCCCGCACAGATGTTACTGTCATTTCCTTACAATCTTGAAAGTAGGTGCATAGGTCATGAATTCGAATCCATTACGAATTGAATCCAATGTAATCCAGATATTTATGCAAATCATGAAATTACATTGACTATGTCTTGAGATATGTCCAGATATAGTCGACAAGAGACTAAACAGACAAATAACGGTAACTTAGTTTGGTCGTCTCAGCTCATATGCGTTCCACTGTTGAGCTCAGGTTTCCTCCACAATAGGAGGGAAATTCGACCTACAATACCATGCTGGTCAGACGGGTTGATATAGGGTTTTCTTTCGAGTTTTCCTTTTCTTGCTAAGATATATGCATATTTAAACCCTTAGTTAGTTGTCTTTTACGACACCCACGAGTAAGATAGGAGGTTGTGAATTGCATTCTTACTCCGTCACCACACGGACTAACTTAGTGTTTAATTAATATACTGGGTACGGAACCCTCGAAATGACAAGGATCAACCAGATATTCAACGGGGTCATTCACGACACTGATCAAGTCCTTATGCTTTAATAATGAGCAGTTCAATTGCGTTTTAACCTCACCCTTCCGAAACTAATTTATTCGAGAACGAACCAACATGTATTGTTTCCATTATTTTTTATCGTTTCCAATAAAAACATTGGAGTCTGTTTGGCGCTAGTCGCACGCGCATGTCACGTGACCGCCTCGTGCCGACGCCATCTTGCGCGATGGGTGGGAACTTCCGGCGGGAAACGCGTCATCGGAGACATTGTTGTGGGAAAACTCATCAAGAGGTGCGACACTTGTTAAGGTAATTATATGCTTGGTTGTTTGAATATTGAAGAAGTTCTCGATGGCACAGGTGACATAGTTATATAAGTGCTCTTCTGCTGAGCATAATAGATTCTACTATACATACACAGATACATTTAATTTTGACAAAACAGATTTGACTGGGTAAGAGACTATGCTCTCTTGGGAAACTCATAAAACTAACTACGAGCACTAACCCACTTGCCAAGCGAGTCTATAATGTTATCGTCATTCTTAGTTCAGGATATGGGCCATATCCAACTGTGGACGTCGATGGACTAATAGATAGATTTATTCGATTTCTGGTTTGTATTTTTGTTAAGTGCACTGCCACATATTAATGAATTTAATTATCAAAAAGGTGGCAGTAAGTCCTAGCCTTCGTTTAAATTTGGATAGTAGGTACTGTTTACCCTACCATAAGTAAGACATGGTCTGTTTTCATAGATATTATCTAAAGTGAAGTGCGTATCACAAGATTACAAACTACTGCAATGTACTCGCTTAAATCGGTTACATTTCAATATTAAAAGACTGGTAATATTAAATGGACTTATTAATTAATGTATTAAGAGAAGGAAACCTCAAAAAAGCTCTATACCAACCAGCCTGACCAGCATGGTATAGTAGGTTAATTCCCTTCCCGTTGTGGAGGACCCTCGAGTCCAGCAGTGGGAGGTATCTGAGCTGTGATGATGAATTAATATAGTTCAATTGTTTTAGTTTTCGGCGTGCGCCCGGTCGACTTCAAGATACAAAGGCGCATGTCAATGTACTGTTCCACTAGGGAAAACGTGTCGTCGATTTTCTTTGGCCCAAGATTGTAATAGAATTACTAGATTTTTTGCGCACCGTTCCATCCTGTACGATGAGCTCCTGACTGAATAGCAGGAAAGGTGGAATTCATCCACGAAGGGCCATTACCTATATCTATTCTTTCCATCTGTTGTTGAGCGTTTGGAGAAAACATGACTGGGAATTGACCACTATGTAGTCCAATTCTGGCTTTCTTCTTACTGGCCATGGGAATTTTAGAAGTAAATTATTCTGTTTAATAGCTTCACCATTTTGTCAATGATCGATATCTGCGATTTTGAACAAACAGTTCACCACGTCCTCTGGGAGTGCAGTTTTTGGCGTAACGAGTGGGACTTCATGTTAAACAGTCTGTAAGTCACGTCTGGGGTAGTATAGGTACTATACGGATGTAGTAGCAATTCGTGAAAATTTGAGTACATTCAGAAATTTTTGTCACATGTACTATGCAATCAAGCCTGAAGCTCACACACAGACCCCTTGAGCTCTGTTAAATCCGTGGATCTGCACTGCTCTGCTTCACGTAGCTGTACATCTGCTTATCTATTGGCTTATTAGCCAATTTGCGTTAGTCTTTACGTTTGAAGGAAGTGGAATATTCCAAACTCCTGTTGTTTCTTTAATAATAATTTTTTTGCGGGTCCCAAGACAATTAAAAGCGTTACCCGGGACTTCCGGTGGATCAAACCTCGGTTTATTATACAAAGACCATTGCGGAGCCTGGCTTACAGGAGTTACAGTAAGATAAGGCCCAAAAAAGTAATCATTGTGAAAATACACACCGATACTTTATATTATGTGTTCTTACCGCAAAACTTGAATTAATTAGTTATAAATAAAACCTAACTAAAGACATTTCGTCCATAGTTTCATATAATTTAACAGAATTCACCTAATTAGGTATTACAGAACAGTTGAATCTACCTTACTGGATGTAGCTATGAATATTTGAAAAGAATTCGGTAGTCATCGCATTGCGTTAGTCGACTACAAATTGGACACAGACCAATTGCTGCTCCCCGCGAACAATCCGTCACATCATTATGGAATATGAATTAATCACATATTATATACATATATTGAATATTTATAGGGATGGGCAATGTTTTATTGAGTCTATTTCTTTGAGATAATCGATTGAATTAAGTAACACATGTCAGCCATTCATTATTATTTTAAAATGAAGGGAAGAAACGGAGACCCACGAGAGATTAATTCAAAAGAGAGACTAATTCTTCGAATACTTGAAATTCTGCGGTAAATTGCAAGTTCTGGAGGCTGCTCATCACATAGGAATAGGAAGACTTCCTTATACTATTATTCTACCTTCATTTTATCCCGATTTTATAATTTTTTGAGGTGTGTGATATATTAATTAACCGTTTGGAAAGCAGTGGAGCTGACGATAATGATTGTATTCTTAACCAGTAATCATACAGGGATTTATTATTAATTCAAAATTATAGGGTGTAGATAATAATTAAATTTATTCAAGCACTGATTGCATTTAAGTGAATCTAGTATAACGTGGCAGAGAATAGAACGTTTGCGAGAGGGATAAACGTTGAGCAACTACGTCCCTATCGTGTTGAATATTGTATGTTGCAATTTGTATAATTTGATTAAGACCCACCTGTGTTGCGGCGAGAGGGGACTTGCTACTGCTATACTATGCACAACATTATTTAATTTGTCTACCAAATTTTGTTCAATTTTAGTTTTTATTATTTTTTATTTATGGCAATTCACTTAAAAGTGTTTGCTTTTTATTTTTAGATACACGTACTCTTTTAACTTTTCACTTATTCAAAA
This sequence comes from Lymantria dispar, assembly GCA_032191425.1. Taxonomy (NCBI): domain Eukaryota; kingdom Metazoa; phylum Arthropoda; class Insecta; order Lepidoptera; family Erebidae; genus Lymantria; species Lymantria dispar. The sequence continues at coordinate 19,079,165 of CM063459.1, forward strand.
TTGCTACTATTCAAGCAGGTATAATAATTAAATAATATCATAATAATTACACGTATAATAATTAAATAATATAATAAATTAATTAATTAAAATAATTCAAGTTTTGTTTAGTATATTTTTTAAATTTTTGACATAGTTTTTCATATGACAAGCATTGACCCCACCTAGACACCCAATCTTATTCGAGATATGGTCGTTGATCAACAAAGTCTACAATACAAGGAAAAAAGAAAAAGACCGTGATGTGAGTCAGGAGGAAAATGAGGTAAGGTCATCATTAAAATAATAAAAAAATGATAACATTTCTTTTTTATTTTATTTTTAATAGAAGGAAAATATAGATAATTGAATAGAAATCTAATCATCATTATCATCATTTCGGCTCATATACGTCCTAGTTGGGCTCGAGCCTCCTCCACAATAGGAGGGAAATTGACGTACTATTCCACGCTGGTCAAACGTATAGGGTTTTGTTTCGAGTTTTCCTTCTCTTGAATAGATATTATATGTATATTATATCTCTTAGTCGTCTTTTACGTTACCCAAGGACAAGAGAGAGGGTGATGAATTGTATTCTTACTCCGTCACCACAGGGAAATCTAATATTAATGTTAAAATAGTAGTAAAGGAAATTCTATCTGTGGATCCTATCTCCTAGAAAAATTCTGCTTTATAGTAAGCTGAGCGATGATATAGTCAAAATGAGGCCTACATATAAGGACGTTTCCGTAGCGTAAGCTATCACTGGCAAGGCAACACACTGCTCGTAGACCTGCGCTTTAAGTACACTTATTGTTTCCATGTTGGATGTGAAGATCTTCTTAAGTTTCCCGAACACAGCCCAGCCGAGTTAAATTCGTCAGTTGACCTCATTCTCAAAAGTAGTCTATTTATCTATTTCTACTCTCTATCTCTACCTAACTAGTCTATTTATCTTAAACATTATGATCGTCGTATTCCGTGTGGTAACGGAAAAAGAAGTCCGTTTCGGTAATCAGCTTGTTCAGGCGGCTCCGACTTCCAATGACTTCACCGGAAGTCGGTTTTTAATACTCTCGGAAACAACTTTTAGACGTGACTCAAGAATGTGATGGTCCTGTATTTCTTTATAAGAGTTTTATCACCCTTCTCGAAGAATCAGTAGAATAACAATGCATAGCACCTGGACCATGACCTAAGAACATCAGTCCCGAGAACAACAGAATTAAATAACTTTTAAAGGACTTTTAAGACCGGCTTCAGAAGATCTACCATAATTCCGAAGCCTTTTAAGTCTAGTGCCGAATTAGCATACATCTGAGTTTTGAACCAAGGCGACAACATGATTTATATAACTATCTATAGAAAATTCGATCTCTCTCATGATCTCAAATCATGAATCTCGACAGAAAGTTATTTAGATTATCAAAGCAGGAGCCTTGAAAAAATTCGACTAAACTGTTTAGACCTTTTCCATCAACTATTCACCATCAAAAGTTGTTCATATTGTTTAATGACCCACACTCTTCTAAACATTGGCAGCAATTGTGTAGCTCGGGCTCAAAGCTATCGCGATTCTGATATTGCACAGGTATAGATCAGAGGCTTCAACAAGTGTACCGCTCTAATTTTGTGTGTATCTTCAATGTGCCTTATACCATCCGGTGATCACTCCCAATCTTAATCCTACTGATCATTGAAATACCATTGAATATTTATCGTAATAAAAATATGGATTATGTTACATTAGAAAATACACGCATCAGAGGTCTTGTAGACCTGAGATTTATTATTTACTGGCCAGATTGTGCGTAATAGAAGATCCATTTATTAATTATTTAATTTATATATGTTTGAAATTTTTTTGAAGCCTGCTATTAGGTACAGACTGTTCGTGTCAATTAAAATTGAATTTGTTCCATCTTATATCAGTTATAAATCCAGGACCCTTTAAGGCTAAAGTTGAACGTATTTACTCACAAGTACATTATAATTCGACGAGTTTCTTATTATAAAAATATGTATACTGTGTCAGAGCATTAAAATAATTCTTACTACACCCAATCAATACCCCTTAAATTGTCGGATAATCTGTGGTAAACTCCAACTACGTCTGATCAATCTATCCATATAGATGAATAATTAATTATTTTTGTACGTCTACACGCATAATTTCCTCCCTTATCATTTAAACACGTTTAACTGTCGGCTATCTGACCGGCACACGCTTATTTAATCAATCAACCACCCTAACATGCTTATCATTGAAACCATCCCGACAAATTACATATTAAGTACACTGGCAACACTAAAAAAGCGCGCGCTGCCAAACTGACAGTTCTACCCTTACAATTATTTCCAATTGATCAGTATAGACTTCTTTACTAGTCTGTTAATGGTTCCGCAGAATAAATCGTAGTTCGCTACTAAAGTCCGAATGCATTGACAATGTGTAATAAGTCATTTAAGTATTATGGATCGATCCTCGCACATGACAGTTCTTCAGAACGTATTATCTAGTCAAATTTATCGGTGTTTACACGTGGATAGATTACAGTTATATGCATAATAAAACCTCTATCAATAACCTATATTGGTAATATAGTGAACGGTGGTTAATATAAAGAATTCAAATGTAAAGTATGTCTTTACATTATATACATATATTTTGCTATTGACGTCAATCGAATTTGAATTTAATAGAGCTCACGGAACCCAAAAATAGTGATGCGCTTTATAGCGGAAGTTCGACCGTATGCATATGATTATAATTATATTTTTACAAGTATTATTTTATAGAGAGGGTTCCGTGAGAGCGGAGGGAAAAGAACCTATCGAGGGACCAGGTAAAAGGGGTGTTTTCGCCGTTAAGGGATGAGCCCATAATATACTTAGTGATAGTTTAATGCGTGAAAACCAGGTGTTTATTTGACGTGAAGGGATTCAAAGACCACAAAAGATTTTGTTAATTGGATTTGTCACGACAATTTAACAGTTGCAAAATTAATGTTTAAGATTAATAGTTTTCTATAAGAATTAAAATTAAATATTGATATATTAAAATTTTGCTAAAAGAACTTTTTGTGTATTCAATATTATAGAACTTTTTTTTCTATGGTCTATAAGGTTATGGTCTGGACACACCCCGCCCAACCTGTCCGAGGCGACTAATGGGTAGCATGCTGTCCCATAACCCACTGTATTCCCTCCCCATGGGTCGATCACAGATTCCTTTATATCCGGTGGCCAGTCCGGCATATTATAGACCTTTTATTTTCGCGTGGAAAAATGCAATTTTTACACATACCCTCCTTTGATAGATGGGGCATGCTAGGCTCAACGTCGATTTATTATCAGCGCAACTAGCAGCTAAAAACCACAGGATGTTCCTGTCCCTCGGCTACGACTAAGTCATGGGACCGTTTACACATGCACCACAACTCCGCCAGAGGAATATATATCTGGGCCAACTGCATGTAATGCTGTCTGATCAACAATTATATTCCCTAAGAGGGTTGTCGTCTGGCAGGTCGTAAAACTATTGCCAATATCTTTTGCAATATGTACTGTGAAAGAATGTACTGTGAAAGAATGTACTCTACATATTGAGTCCACGGCAAATAATTGGGATGAGAGCAGCATGCTTATCATTTTAGTTTATTGAATCTACAAGGCATAGTATATCTAGTTATTCAGAATATAGAATATGTTTAAGTTTCTAGGTAAATTAAATGACGTGTTTTTTGTTAAGATAATATTTACGTGTTCGACGCTATTCATTTTCTTTATTTAGTTAAGGGTGTAAGATCTCAGATGGGTGTAAGAGAGAAGGCTACGTTAAATCATTTAACGTTATTAACTTTTTCTAATATTAAGTACTTACTGTTGTAGAAGATACAATTAATTTATCAATGGATTATTTATCACTCCATGATATTTAATTGATATAATTTACAAATAGCCAATTGAACTAAAATTTGATTTTTATTCTAATGATGTGCACATTTTTTTGCGCAATAACTTATCTCAAAAACTTAACTCACCATTGCCCCTTAACGTAATAATAATTTGTAATATCACAACTTAGGTAACTTTTAAAAAATACCTAACGAAAAAAAAAGTTTTTTATTTGTAATATTACTGACGCTCTGACGAAAAAATCTTTTGTATATTTAATAATATAATGTAAAAAATATTATTACTTAATCTGTATTTCTATTAATCAAGATTATCTTTAACAATATCTAATATAAACAAAAATGTTGTTCAATTACGTGAAGAATGTGACCCTTTTGAGGTTATTTCTTTTAAACGCATCGTCCTTTATTCTGACCACAATTGCTTTGTCCATGTGAATAATTTATTAATCACACAATTATAGACCGTAATACGTTATGTTAAAGTTGAATAACTAATATTAATATTTTTAGGGTTACGTGGAAAAATATTTTTGCGTTGCAACTTGCGCGTGCGTTTCGTTCAGAAATCGGTCATCCGTATCTTTTAGAGTGGGTGCGTAGTGTCAGACACGCGTATTTTTTTATTATTTGGATTCAATTAAGTATAATAATATTAATTATATCTACATGTTAATCAATTCTGATGTATAATAAGATATAATATACATTTATTAATTCTCTTTAGTAGAATATTTGAGAAGATTGTTTATATTAATTACTCTGCCTTTTTCGTTATTCTACATCTTTCCGGATTCGTGAACATTTATTTCCACCTATCTACTTTATATTGCTCGCCGCTTTAGGTACACATAGTTACATGTATGAACGTACACGACTTTTTTATTTCGAAAGGCGACGCTTCCATTTAGTAACAGAGCAGAAATCTGTCGATATTGCAGATAATCGTAAAAGACGAATAAGAAATGCGAACAGATATAAGTTGTAGCAGATCTATACGATTTTTTTTGTGGTGGGCTATATGGTCAGCATACCCGCCACCCGACTGCATCCGAGGCGACCTCGACAGTAGGGCGCGTAGGCTTATAACCCACCCGTAGCACGTCGCCTTCGTCATTAGGCTGACCACCGCTGCTGAGTTCCTTGTCCTCAGTGGTCGACCCGACAGAATACCCTGAGAGGGTACCCTCTCCTCTCGACGTCCCTTTCCCGGGACGTCGGTCGCCGTCGCGCGGTCAGCCTCTCCGTGGATGACGGATTAATCCTCGGTCCCGTCACCCGCGGCCTCGTCTAGGGCGGCATCAGGCGCAGGTACTCACGCCTGCGCCGCTAGCAAATATACGGTAGAAGATCATTGCTCAGTAGGAAAACCTGAAATAAAACACATTACCAACCCATCTGACCAGTATGATATAGGTGGTAGGTTCATTTGTCTTCTATTATGCGGGAGGCTTTAGCCAGCAGTGGGACGTATCTGACATGATGACGATGATGAAGATTGTTCTCAAAAATAATTTCTAATTCACGTAAATTAATCTGACGCAACTTCAAACATCGAGAAAGCTGTTTCTAGAAATTAATGAAAAAAAAAACTGAGGAATCGTGAGAAATCGTCAGAAAACTCTACATTTTTGAATCAATAAAGGATTTGAAGGTAGAACTTCACAATTCGCAATTGAATATCCATGCCGCTGGAGCAGTTCTCAATATTACCTTTAGTTATTGACATAATATTTTGAACGATCATAAAAAATCATAACAAGTTAAGAAAATGCGAAGTCACTTGAGGCTTGAAGTCGAGTGAGAAGGTAGGCCACCCACACACTGTTTGACTAGCCCCCGTTTAATTGTGAAGCCAAACATTTATTACGACCCGCTCGTGTTGGGGTAGGTTGTTATCGCTTGCAGTCTAGATAAGCAACGTGTAAAATAGCTTATTTAAAATGCAGACAGAATGAATAAAGTAGCTGTAATTTCGCTTCAGATATTTGACTGGCGTGAAATATAGTTTTGTGAGCATCTGAGTTAAGAAAGAAAAATTATTTTATTTAGGTACAGAACCTAGGAAACACATGTATGAACTGTGAAGAAAAAAAATTCTACAAGGATAGATACGAGTCTTAGAAAGGAAAATAAAGAAAAAGATTAAATAAAGCAATGAGATGAGATAAGCCGTGGCCAAGAACGCTGAATCAAAAATCGGGGAATCAAAAATGGGAAATCAACAATGAAATTCATACGTGATAAAATTTGTAAAAATAGTTTTATTTAAAACTTGCAACCTGCCCTCGCTTCGCTTCGGTCTCAGTCGCCTTACGCTTAGTTACGGTTCCCGTGGGAATATCGGAATAAATTATAGCCTATGTTACGCCCTGATATTATAGCTTTCCATTGGTACTAAACAAACTTACTTTCGCATTTATAATATTACTAAGGATGTGTAAAATTCGCAATAAATATTAAAAATCGTAATGAACTAAATAATACATAAAATATGTGTACCCCTGCGACCGACCTAAAAGGATCTCGCTCAGGTTTTGTTAAACAGAATGCTGATGCTGGTTTTCAAGCGTAACCCTGTCATGACCCACGGATCTGAAACTAAAGAGTTTATGTTTAGTTTTCATAGTAGAGATTTTATCATGAATTAGTCGTTTTCACTATACGCATCATCGACACATTATATTCTTTAGAATATGTCACCTTCACTCCTTTTCCTGTGGACATAGTAAGATAATAGTAAGTAAGAAATTCATTTGCCAGAATCACGGTACAAATTAGATGTTACAATTTTTTACGGAAGCAATTACATGATTCGCCATAAGCTGGCATGCAAATTACTTTATTTTAAAATTGCGTGCACAATACACTTTAAAATATAATTTATAGATTATTAAATTAACATGAATATTATAATTTTAATAACAACGGTATAGAATTATGATAATTATAACTGAGAAAACAATAAAATGTCATATTTTAAATGTGATTTATGAATGTCAGCTTTAATAATTAAGTAAAAAAATAATAATTATTATGTCAAATTCTAGATTGCTTTTAAAATATGTTATTCATTATTGTTTATAAAATATTAGTCATTTAAAAAGTCATATATTGTATAATAGTATCTTTCAATTAGTAATGATGTCAATGTTAAGAGATACAAACAAGAAAAGGGAAGACCGACCATCCTGGCCAGTAATATATATTACCGCAATTACTTTCGGACGTTCTCTCCGCTACTCCATAAAAGCTCGGACCGCTGTGGTTTTAGTGGAGATTCCGGACGTGCAGAGACCCACAGGTCACCGCCCCACCCACTATCACCGGCGGGGGATGGTATGTAGAAACATTTCTACAACACAAATAAAAAAAAGACAATATCTATCTACTTACGGAGGTTGGAATCCAACAGTTGAAATAATATATAAGTTGGGAAGGTCTACCTAGAACCTATTTATTTCTTCTCGCTTTTGCATAAATTCTCTTTAAACACGTGGAATATGGTCATATTTTAAATATTTTGTCAATTTTCGACAAATAAAGGAGGTTGAAGCCCAGCAGTAGGACATGTAAAAGCTGAGATGTTGATAAGCGTGTTTTTGGCTGCCGTGTGGTGACAGAGTAAGAATAAGTATAGGTATTTCACCACCTCTATCTAGGGACACGGTATCGAAACGAAAGTATCGATACTGTACTCATGAGTAGTATCGAAGAAAAAGTATCGTACTCAATAAAGTATCGATACTCCAAGGTATCGAGTAATGAGTACTTTTCCTAGAATCCAGGTCGTGATGATCTTTTTTTTTTAGGAATTTGTCCTGATTTTTTATAGGAGTTTGTTTATGTCGAGCCACTTTTTCGTTACGCTTTTCACAAGGTTCGTTACGCTTTACCTTTGTACAATTTGGTCGATACGATACCTGCCTAAAAGTACTCATTGAGTAAAAGTATCGAATAAAAAGTATCGAGTACAAAAGTATCGAAATCGAAAAACAAGTACTTGATACCTAAAAGTATCGATACTTTTTTCGTGTCCCTACCTCTATCTTACCGTGGATGACGTAAAGGACGACTAAGGGATATTATTATCATCGTCATCACAGCTTATATACGTCCCACTGCTAGGCTCCCTAACCAATGGCAGGGTAATTGACCTATTATATTACTCCGGACAGTCGGATTGGTATAAAGTTTTATTTCGAGTTTTCCTTCTCTTTCATAGTTGTTGTATGCATATTATAATCACATAATAGTCTTTTACTCATGGGAAAAAAACATTGGTGAATTATAGGTATTCTTACTCTGTCACCTCACGGTAATTTATAGGAATAATATGCAGATAACATCTATGCATGAGAAGGAAAATTTGAAACAAACTCAACCAACCTATCAGTTACAGTAGGTAAATTTCTCTCTAATTTTATCGAAGGCACGGGACTTTTTTTTCTTTTTTTTTGGGGTGGGTGGCGGTCGTCGCATTCCTCGCACCACTCCGTCCGGGGCGACAGAGGGGCGTAAGCACGCACACCCGCAACCCACGGACGGAATACCCCTAGTGTGGTACCCTCCCATCAACCGACGTCACCCCCTCGGGGAGGACATCGGTCTTTCCCCACGCAGTCGGCCTATCGGCGGATGATGGATTACTTCCCCGGTCACGTCACCCGCGGCCTCGGCTAGGGAAGGCACGGGTCTAGTGGTAAATATTTAAGTTGACGTGATAACGTTGATGGTGATAGAGCGAGAAAACAATAGCCTCTATCCCGTTCTTTATCGTTGATATCTTAAGAATCGATTAAGCAACATAAGCAAGTCAGTGACGAATTTAGGCTTATTCAATTATATCTCTAAAAATCGTAAACTATATAAACATATTGTAAAAAATTAGTTAGACCACTATGGTTCTCATGACCTCAATTGTATTCTTCCATCACCACACAAAAAAGCACCAAGATAGAGAATACTAATTGAAACCATATACCTTGGACTACTTACCCTGATCGGAGGTTAATTTACTATCAATTGTAAATGCGACTAATACTTTTCTTACCTCTACTTTCATCGTTCACGAATTCATCTTAAATATCGTATAAATAACAGACGCAGACTATTGAATATTAATAATATTGAACTAAGACTGACTATCTAAGGATGAGTGGTCTTCTGTTTGATGTGGATGTTCCTGCAGGCGAATCCTTGGGATGGAACTAGTTGTACTCAAGAGTACTTGAATACGGGTGGTCTTGTACAGCCGCAGGGTAAATTGCATTTACTTAGAGATTGAGTAAAAATTATAGTTTTAATATAGTATAATATCATAATGTTGAGTAAATATTCAATAAACACAAGGTAACATGGTTATCAGTGATCGAAAGATTACTCTATTTTAAATGTAATTTAAATAATTTGAAGTTTCTTGTTTTTATACACGATGTTTTGTTCGTGGAATTTTACTTCTTCTTATCCATTTATCCATTGTGTCTTTAAATAAAGGACTATGAATAGTACATTTTTTTTCAGCAATTTGACCACATATATAGAATACAGAAATTCGTATAAGAATTGTTGTAACAAAAAAGCTTCAAGTTTGGCTGTCTAAGTAATAGTATTAAAAGTTGCGATGATGTAGATACTAATAGATTCGCGACCTCTCCACATTATGATAAAGTATAAATGCTATAAAAATATAAGTATCGACACGGGATTCTGGTAACCTTTTTTTATCACTCATACTTAGACTTCGATAATGTTTAGACTAATTAAAAATTAATGTTTTCAAGAAATAAAATGCTTATTTTATTTTAATAATGTCCATCAGTTCCGTATGGTGACGGAGTAAAAATACAATTCACCACTCCCTATCTTGCCCGTGGATGTCCTAAAAGACGTCCAAGGCGGAACATGTTGCCAGAATTGGCGAGCGATTGCAAAACTATCCCGCTGGGAGTCGTGCATTCTGGTCGCTCGCCAAGGCTGCCCAAGGCAACTTCTGCCAGCCCAATCTCCCACCACTGCAGCAACACGATGGTAGTTTGGTCCACAGCGCAAAGGAGAAGGCCGATCTTCTAGGTCAATTCTTTGCCTGTAACTCGACTTTGGATGCCGGAGCTGCCACACCACCTACCATCCCACGGTGTGAAAGCTCACTGCCCGAAATCCGCATCACGCAGTGAGCGGTCAGGCGGGAGCTGCGGCTTTTAGACGTCCATAAGTCGAGTGGACCGGATGGCATCCCTGCAGTGGTACTAAAGACGTGCGCCCCTGAATTGACTCCCATCCTCACGCGCCTATACCGACTTTCCTACGCTACTAATAGGGTTCCGTCTTCGTGGAAGGTAGCCCATGTCCACTCGATCCCTAAAAAGGGAGACCGGTCTCACCCATCGAATTACAGGCCAATTGCGATAACATCCTTGCTCTCCAAGATAATGGAGAAGGTTATAAACCGCCAGCTTCTGCAGTACCTTGAGGATCGCCAACTTATCAGTGATCGCCAATACGGCTTTCGTCATGGTCGGTCGGCTGGTGATCTTCTTGTGTACCTCACACACCGTTGGGCAGAGGCCTTGGAGGGCAAGGGTGAGGCGCTGGCGTTCAGCCTAGACATCGTAAAGGCGTTCGATAGGGTCTGGCACAGGGCACTTCTATCGAAGCTACCATCTTACGGAATCCCCGAGGGACTCTGTAATTGGATTGCCAGCTTTTTGGATGGTCGGAGTATAAAAGTCGTCGTAGATGGCTCCTGCTCCGATACCATGACCATTAATGCTGGTGTACCACAAGGCTCGGTGCTCTCCCCGACGTTGTTTATCCTGCATATCAATGACATGCTCTCTATCGAGAGTATGCGTTGCTATGCGGATGACAGTACGGGTGATGAGCGGTACACTGAGCAACGGAATATCCCTCGGAGTACTCAGGAAAGAAGGGTTCAACTTGTGTCTGAAGTCGAGCGCTCTCTGGGGTGGGCCTCGGAATGGGGTGAACGGAACCTAGTCCAGTTCAACCCCACAAAGACACAAGTTTGCGCGTTCACTGCAAAGAAGGACCCGTTTGTCATGGCGCCTCAGTTCCAAGGAGTAACTCTCCCAATTTCTGAGAGTATTGGGATTCTCGGCGTCAAAATATCGAGCAAAGTCCAGTTTGGGAGTCATTTGGAGGACAAAGCCAAATTGGCAAGCAAAAAGTTGGGCGTCCTGAACAGAGCCAGGCGGTACTTCACACCGAGACAGCGTCTTGTGCTATACAAAGCACAAGTTCGTCCTCATGTGGAGTACTGCTCACATCTCTGGGCAGGTGCGCCCAAATATCAGCTAGACCCACTTGACTCCCTGCAAAGACGGGCTGTTCGAATCGTCGGGATCCCAATCTTACGGACAGATTGGAGTCGCTGGAGCAGCGGAGAGACTTTGGGTCACTCTGTGTACTCTACCGACTCTTTCACGAGGAATGCTCCGAGGAACTGTTTGACTTGGTACCACCGTCACCATTCTACCAACGTACCACTCGACATCGCAGCAGGGTTCATCCATTTCACCTGGAAACGTTATGGTCTTCAACTGTACGTTTCCAGCGATCATTTCTCCCACGTACGTGCAAGCTCTGGAATGAACTACCTGCTGCTGTGTTTCCCGAGCGCTATGACATGTCCTTCTTTAAACGAGGTTTAAGAAGAGTATTTCCTTCACGGTAGGCAGCGGCCTGGCTGTGCCCCTGGTATTGCAAAGGTCCATGTGCAGCAGTTTCACTTACCATCAGGTGTGCTGATTGCTCGTTTGCCACCGTTGGCAATAAAAAAAAAATAATAATAATATGCACATAACATCTATGCAAGAGACAGAAAACTCGAAATGAAACCTTATACGAACGTATCTGACTAACATGGTTATAGTAGATCAAATTCCCTCTCATTGTGGAGGAGGTCCGAGCCCAACAGTGGGACGTATGTGGGCTGCGACGATGATGATGGTGAATGCCTATGAATATATATTTGTAGGTTTGTTTTTACTTTTGTGTTTCTTTTTATATTTTGATAGTTTGCCCAAGACGTACTTGGTATCTACATGAGCTCTTATTACTAAGATATTCTAGTACTGAAGTTAAACAAAATTCAAAAAGGTCTAATATAAGACCAGAAGTAAAATTCAATTAAAAATGGAGATTGTCAAGAAAACCTTAGAAAAAATGGATTGTCTGCAGGGAATAGATATGATTAAATTTTTAATATTGAGATGTTGAAATATGCTGATAAAACAGGATGTACATGTGGTCATATGGATGGATAAAACAGGATGTGTATACTGTGGTCTGAGCTTGCGAATACGTTCCTAAGTCCTATTGCAAAAAGAGCGTTGTTATAAATTTAACGTCAAAGTCTGTTTATGTGTTTGGCTGTCGTATCATAGCTCTCAAACGAAGAGACTGATTTCGATGTAATTGTTTTACATGAATGTGAGTTTCCTTGCAGTGGTTCTTAGCTACGTTTGGTAAAAGTGGATCCAGCAGTCTGAAGAATATTTCTTTTCCTAAATAAGGTATGGCGTTTTTGACATAAAAGGAAATGGTTAGTTTTTCCTTCGTGTCGAGGCTTACTATTTTCTTTTATTTTGTTATTATTGCATCTATTGAATATGCCTTGCCTGTAACATGGAACGGCAACATTCTTAAAAATATACTTCAATGTTTCTGGAGTCAGAATGTCTTATGCGTGTACAAGCTAAAGCGAAGACACAAGTTTATGATGGTTTTACTGCGAGAGCCACTTAACGCACGCCATAGCTACCGTGTATCAACCCCGTCCCTCCTTCATACCGCACCCTTGGTACTCCATCCCTCCTCCCTTTAATTAGATGCACCCACCCTCGCGGCTCGATGTTTTTATTTCAGCGTTTGCTAACAAGGTGTTGAGGTGTAGGCGTAGGACAGAGTTATTGTGGTTCTTCCTAATTTATTAATGATTCGAGTATAATGTGTGATTTTATTTTACATTGCGTCTTATCTGTTCTGTTACAGGAGACGAACATATTTAAAACCCACTACTGGTATCGATTGGGAATTTCCGTGTGGTGACGGAGTAAGAATACAATTCACCACTCCTTATCTTGCCCGTGGATGTCGTAAAAACCGACTAAGAGATATAATATGCACATAACACCTGTGTAAGAGAAGGAAAACTCGAAATGAAACCTTATTGAAATTGTCTGACCAGCATGGAATAGTAAGGGCAATTTCTTTCCTATTGTGTGGCTCGAGCCTAATAGTGGGACGTAAAGGAGCTGCGATGATGATGATGATCACATTCAAAATAGTAATTAAATCAGCCTATTATATGATTTTCTGCGTGGTGATGGAGTAAGAATATAATTCATCACCCCCTATCCTATCCGTAGGTATCGTAAAAGACAATTAAGTGATATAATATGCATATAACATTTATGCAAAAACTGGAAATAAAACCCTACACCAAAACGTCTGACCAGCGTGGCCCGCAAATCCACAGAAGAACGGGCGTAACCGACATAGCACAAAGAATTAGCACGCTAAAGTGGCAATGGGCAGGCCACATCGCTCGACGAACCGACAACCGCAGGGGAAGAATGGTTCTCGAGTGGCGAGCACGTATCGGACGACGCGTGTAGGACGCCCCCCTACTAGGTGGACCGACGACCTGGTGAAAGTTGCTGAGCGTCATTGGACGCAGGTGGCAGAGGACCGCACTGTGTGGCGTAACATGAGAGAGGCCTATGTCCAGCGATAGTGTCCAGTGGCCGGCGATAGGCTGAAATGATGATGATGATAACGGAGTAAGAATACAATGCACCACCTCTTATCTTGCTCGCTCGTCGTAATATCTAGTTAAGGGATATAATGTGCATATAACATTTATTAAAGAGAAGGAAAACCAGAAATGAAACTTTATACAAATCTGTTTAACCAGCGTGGTATAGTAAGTCAATTTCCCACATAATGTGGAGAAGGTGCCCGCCCAATAGCCGGACATATATGACCTAAGATGATAAATTGAGTGTATTCGTTTGGAATAAGCGAACGATGATTCCAATATTAAGACTTGGGTATATTAACAAAATACTTAAGTAATGCTACCTATTTATGAAAATAATAGCATGATTTGTTACTCAACGATAAACCAATAACAAAAGGTCCACTAGAACTTTTAATATTCCGCAGATTAAGCGTTTTGGTACGAAGGTCCTCCCTTGCAAATTAATTCTTTATTACGACTGTTAAATATTCCATGGAACCCTCAGCTAGACCACGATAGTAGTATCGTAATAAAGTTCCCAAAGGTCCCTTGAGGCGACCACTTGTCTGGGATTAATACGGGATTAAAGGCCGCGAGCTATGCCTGGGATTCGCTATCCTATCGAGCTGTTGTATGTGGTTTACATGAAATTAATTTGAACGTACTTTATTATTTTATGCTTTTAACGTACCTGACGTCGGATAATTAATATAATTAGTCGATACTTGGTGGCAATATTATTTTCATATTTAAGATGATAAAGACACTTTGATACTTCTATTACAGTAGACTTGAGGTCTACTGTAATAGAAAGGAGTATGAGATAAAATCAAGGTAGAACAGGATATTTTGTTAATGAGATTTCTAACAAAAGCTATCTTTTATGTAATAAATATCTGATGTTTACGCGAGCACTACACATTGTAAATAAAACTACTTTTACGGATTATATCGCGTTTGTATTTGATTTAGGATTGCCCGACGTTTCGAACACTTTGCAGAATTCATGGTCGCGGGCGGACTAAGGTGTCTCACGTCCAACAAGTAATCGTTATTACAGACATTTATAATTATCTACCCGATACAGAAATTAGTTATAAATTTATTAAATTGTTACCCACATTTTAGTACAAATTTATTGCCAGTGTAAGAAGAAACGTCGGGCAATCATAAATCAAATACAAACGCGATATAATCCGTAAAAGTAGTTTTATTTACTATCTTTTATGGTTAATATTTTCCAGAAATGTTCACGGACGAGCGTATAGTATAAGTACATAATTTATCATAACATAATTCTAAGTTTAGAAATGCATAGAGCACAAATTATTATATTTATTCATTTTTATTATATTTATTAATACTTTTTATATCATGTTATGTTGGATTCTTATAAAAATAAGATTTATTTAAATTGCAAGCTTTTGTCACCAGCTTTGCCTGCGTAAAAGTAACTTACCCAAGATAACGAATTATTATTGATTAGGTAAAAAAGTGAAATTAAATTAAATTCCCATGTTAATCCAGTAAGTGGTCTATTTATATGCCAATTTTCACACAAATCTGTTCGACGGTTTACGCATAATCGAGTGATAAATATCCAAAAATCCAAACATCCAAATATTTTTACCTCTACATTTATTAGTAGTTAAGTTATCCTAACTTATATATTGAATTAAACATTTCTATTGCCATCGTAACCATTTCGGTTAAAAGTATGCAAATAATTCCATATAACACCATGTAAACCGTGCTTGGGTTTGTGGCATAACTTTGATTGTTTTTTAAGTGCGCACACGCCGGTTGGGGCGACGTGGGATGCAACGTGAGAACCTCTGAACCTCGCGTACTTAACAGTGGGTTAGTCCTTCAATAAACGGTGGTTTAAGAGCACTTTACATTGTTATGAATATTAAGTTTGAAAGTATGTGACGTCTTTTACATGTAGAAATTGAAGTTGGAATAAATAAATATTTTAGTAATAGTTTTTGGCAGCATAATAGAACATACTACTATTTATAGTAATTCATATTCTTATTCGTCTCTTTAGTCTACTTTTTTTATTATAGTCATCATCATTTCAGCTCATATACGTCCTACTGTTGGGCGCGAGCCTCCTCCACAATAGGAGGGAAATTAATCTTACTATACCATGCTGGACAGACAGTTTGGTATAGGGTTTTACTTCGTGTTTGCCTTCTCTTGCATAGTTGTTATATGCGTATGATATCCCTTAGCGTAACTATAGGGTGGCAGAGCTGGCAAAATGCCACGGGCCCCCAACCCGAGGGGGCCGCGGCCCAAAATGCCTAGGAATGAATCGATATCATCTAGGTATCGATACCTTATCGGTACTCAACGTGATGGTTCTTACTGATAGGGCCTCATCAAAGAATTTGCCACGGGCCCCAGGTATAGTTACGCCTCTGTCCCTTAGTCGTCTTTTCGACATCCATGAGCAAAATAGGATGTGGTGATTTGTATTTTTACTCCGTCACCACACGGAATTGTATTTTTTTGTTTTGGTAATCAATTACTCATACGAGGCTATTTTTCCAGAATGAAGGTACAATTTTCTTCATAACTTATCCCTTTTTTCATACCTATAAGTCATTGTCTGACAGCAAGTTAAATCGTCGCCTCCCTCTACAGTGCTACGACCACGTTGTTAATGGTATTTTCTGCGAATTTCGGTGGAAAATATAAACGTTTGTAAAGCACTTTTATATTATATTCACTTTAGCTCAGCAGTTCCTCTGCACCATATTACACAAAATGCTATCAAAATTATTTAATTAACACGTTATAACACTAAAATATTGAATTTAATACAAGACCACCACATTTATAATGCCCACTAAAATTGCCGATTCGTTCTTCGTTTTTTTAGTAGCTACAATAGCTAGATTTCATCATACCTGCCTTTAATGATTAAAAATATGGTTGGTGTTTCAGATTCTAAGTTTCATTCAAGTAGTTGAGTTGTCAAGTAAGGAATAGACCTAATAATGTAAATAAAACTATTTCACGGATTTTATCGCGTTTGTATTTGAATTTCGATTGCCCGACGTTTACAAGACTGCAGCGTTGAGTCCGACTGTGACCATTAACATGAAATATAATTTAAGATACATGACATTTTACGTTCTAAAACACCTTCAATAATCTATCTAAACAAATATTTTAAATCATGGAGTATTCGATAATTGCGTCGCATTTTTACACAAGTTATTGTACACAAGTATATCATTCTTAAAATTGGAATATAATCAGCTTTTTGCGACTTATCTTTATTATGTAAATAAAGAAGTATTAGCTAGCGAAGTATTTTTTTTCATTCATATTCCTGTCGTACCAGCTAACCTTGAGGACATAATGTCAAAGCAAGCGACCAAAATATTTACGATACGAAATTTATTAATAAAATCATAAATGGTATTATTTAGTATTACAATAATTCTGTAAATTGTATTATTCATGGTGGAGATGGAGTAAGAATACAAATTACAACGCCATATTTTGCCCGTGGATGTCGTAAAAGACGACTAAAAGATATAATATACATGTAACATTTATGCGAGGGAATGCAAATGAAAACCCTATACCAACCTGTCTGACGAGCATGGTAAGGTCAATTGCCCTCCTGTTGTGGAGGAGGCTCGAACCCAACAGTGGGACGTATATGAGCTGAAATGATGATGATGATGAAATGAAAACCCACTAACAACGATGGTCATGGGTGTTGGGCTAAGATTTTTAGGGTTTCCTTTTCGTTGATGTTTCGTTGGTTTGTAGTCGATGCAAAAACTAGAGACTCACGACTACAATACGCTGCCTATAATTATCATTATCTTATATCTTTAAACGAGCAATTCTTGTATATATATATATATATATATATACATAAATATATATTCAGGATCTTGGAAACGGCTACAACGATTTTCATGATATTTAGCATACTAGAGGTTACGGGTCCAAAAAATCGATCTAGCTAGGTTTTATTTATAGAAAATGTTGTTTTGTCGGTGTTTGTAGCTAATCAATACAATGACATAAAATGTCAATAGAATCAGAATTCAAATTTCGCCGTCGCCGAGTGACAATAGCTCAGTTGGGAAGTTGTCCAGTCGCATTCAAACAGCGTGAAATCGAATCTCGGTGTTCTTATTATTAATTTTTGATATTTGATATTAGTAATTTTTGATATATCCCATTATTTCATAATTTTGAATTTTTATTCATATATTATATCTAAATAAGTTCGGCAAAAATACAAAAAAAAAAATATACCGAGCAAGGCTCGGTCAACCAGACCTATCGATTAACATAACGACAGACTAGACGTTTAAAAATTCGTCATTGCAAATTAAGATTATCATATATGAGATAATCATCATTGCATAATTTTTACTCATATACGTCCGATTAATACTATTGTTCTTGAGCATTCACAATAGGAGGGAAATTGACCTACTGTACCACATAGGTCAGACGTGTTGGTATAGGGTTTTGTTTTGAGTTTTCCTTGTCTTTCATAGATGTTATATGCATATTTATCCATCAGTCGTCTTTTACGCCACGCAAGGGCGTAAAAGGGTGGTGAATTATATTCTTTCTCCGTCACCACACGGATATGTTTATAGATTATGCTGAATTAATATTCGAAATTTATGTTCCAAATTCAATATGTCAAATAAGTGTTCAAAAATATTTATTTTTGTATTGATTATCACACTAAATTCTCTGCTAATCACAACAAGGCTAAAAGGACTTGTAAAAATATTTCTGTCAGTTCATAGACACGTTTTACTTTTGGTTCTTGTTTCATTATCGTGTGAAAAGGCAAAGGAAACACGCTCTTGAGCCGTACGTGGTTACCTGTGCCTGCGCACCGTACCTGACCTAGGAAAACAAACATGGCGACGGCGTTAGGAATTAGTGTGGACATTATCTGCGCCTGTATGTTTAAATATTTATAAACGATTTAAATAAAATGTTTACTTGGTAAATACTTAGCGAGGGTATTTTTGCTCAATAAATAATATATATTTGAATTGTAATTGTGGGGTAAGTCAACTGTTTAGATTTCGCGTTAGGTACAAAGAATTTTTAAGTATATTTACCAAATATATATTATAAAGTTAAATGCAAGTTTACTTTTAACATATATAATATAAATCATATATATTTAAACTACACACTAGAGTAATTAAAATGAATTACCACAAAATGTTTCTTAGGTAAACTTGGATAATAAGGCGCTTGCATACTTAAGTTGTATTTAAAATTTATTTGATCACTAGCATCTCGTCGCATCGCTTTGGTTTCAGTCGTCTTACCCGCGTAGTTCCCGTCCCTGTGGGAGTACCGGGATAAAATATAGCCCACGATGATATCCTTGATATTTTAGCTTTCCATTGGTGGAATAATTTTTGAAATCGGTTCAGTGTTTTAAGCGTGAAAGCGTAACAAAAAAACTTACTTTCGCATTTATAATATTAGTAAGGATTACCAATGCTCATATATGTCTTATTGCTACAACCGAGCCTCTTCCACAATAGGAGGGAAATTTATCTATTTATTACGATGGTCAGGCGGATTGGTATATAGGGTTTTGTTACGATTTTTTTTCTCTTGCATAGATGTTATGTACATATCATAATCCCTCGGTTCTCTTCTATGATACTCAAGGGTAAGATAGGGAGTGGAGGAGTGTATCCTTACTCCGTTACCACACGAAATAATATTTATATAACGTCTGTCAAATAATGCACAGTTAAACTATTGAAGAAACATTGTAGTGAGTTATTCACATAGAGATTTAGTGCCTATATTTCTTATTAATATTAAATATTTATACTTACGATCTTTGCGATTTCATACGCGTTTTTAGCATTTGCCATCACAGCCCTGCACAAGGGCTTACAAACATACCGGTGTAAATGTCCTCTAAGTGCACTGATGATTTGGTCAAAATGGCAGTGAGGCAAAATGTAGGCGTCGTACCAATTGGGTTTGTGGCGAACTTTGAGCCTATATCTCACAATAGATGTTGTAAGGGTGATAGTACAGATGGATAAGAATTAACAATAAGTCTAAAAAGGCAAATCATCGTAAAAATATGTTGCCTTTTTTTGGGTGGGCTTACAAGCTTATGTGCTTACAAGTGAAAAGGATTCTGAAACACATTCTTGCTTGATCGCAATAGTTGAAATGATTAAAGTTAAACAAAATATCCATATTATAAAACAGCGTTGTGGTGTTACCACAACATAAAGCAGAGTAGCGATCCTTTTACTCACTTGCGGGTGGGATCACAGCTCTTATATTTATGTATAAATAAAATAAGTTGTACAAATATGTATCCCCCTGCGAGGGAGAAATAAACTATTTTTCTTTCTTTCTTTCTATATTGATCTTTCAAAGATCTTCACTTTCCATGTCTAATGCACATCCACCTTAAGTCCAAACGGTTATGAGTTCGATATTTTCATATTTTTTCCTGTGATTTTTTGTGTGACATGCTAAGTGGCGTGATATGGACCACCCACGGAGAAGGAAACCAGCCATCGAGCCTACGTCTCGATCATAAAACTTTTATACGAAATTATGTGTGAATAAGTTTTGGAAAATGAAAAAGTTATTTAATATTTTTTTTAACACAGCGTATAGGGTAAATTTTAAACTTCCTTAAACAAAAATGGTATAATTTTAAATTTATGGACGTAAATTACCATAAGTCATCTGAGCAGTTATTATGCACATTATTACACAAAGAATTAATTTTTTTGACTCAAAATATAAGTAGCAGCAGTTAAAAACATAAAAAAAAATTGATAAACGTTACACTGTTTTTTGATCAAAGATTATTCATATAAATTATTTTTATTGTAATATGCCAATTTATTAAATGAATAAAAAAACTCTCTCAATTTATTCGAAGAATATCAAAGCTAAATGGAATATGAACCTGAAAAATAAATGCTGAATTTGACTCGTATAGAGTGGACAGCTCGAATTATAGAGTAATACTATATATTGGTTCGAATGCTATAAAATCTATAAAAAATATTAACCTTTTTTTGTGGGCAGAAAAAATAAATATTCACTTAGACGCAGGTCTAACGCAGGCAGGACGACGTGTAACGTTAGACGTTACACGTCGTCCTTAATTTATGGTTCATGCAATTGACATCAATAAATATTATTAAACTAATAATAAGCTTCATAATAAAACGATTTGCGTAAATGTAACTGTTTATCTCAGCTCATTTTTTAAAGACAATTTTATCCTCATCACGGCTTATATACGTCCCACTATTGGGCTCAAGTCTTCTCCAAAATGAAAGGTAAATTAACCAGTACTATGCTGATGCCAGACGGATCGGAATTGGGTATTAATGTTCGAATTTTGCTTCTTTTGCATAGAAGTTATTTGCATATGATGGTGGAATAGCGTTTTTAATTCATCGCAGTGGTTGGAGTCGTCGTGTCCTTTTGGCAAGTAAATCACGAAGGCGGAGGATCACCAGGCTCATGTCTCACAGAAGACGTTCTAAGCGTCTCGCCGTGCTATACCATCTCCATCCACTAAAAGAATCGATGTGAGAGAGATGCAAATGAAATGAGGGTACTCCGTCATCCTAGCAGTAAGGCCCGAGACGGTGGCGTACATCTTTAGAGGGAAAGGCAAAAACGGAAAGCGTCCCAACCCAGACGCAACTCCCAGCAACTGCGGCCTAGACTAGAGGAATTAATGCGGAGGCGTGTGATGCGATAGTCGTAGGATAAAATGGAATACTGCTGAGTTTTACCAAGTAGAGAATCGCGTGTATTGGGTACGTTCGTCGGTCGCCTCACCCAGGGGGGAGGGGGGTACCATTAATTGTAATGAGTTTCCTCATGTAAAAAAATAAAAGTGTCATTTGGAAAGATCTCAGCTCATTCACAAAATGGTATTGGGCATCAAACTCTTCCACAATAAAAAGATAAACAAACATTAATATGTTTTTTTTTTTTCATTTATATGTTTACGGAATTGCAAGAGCAAAACTCTAATACAGTTTTTATATAAATAAATTAGCTTACTAAACTCATTTGCAAAAAAAACGGGCGGTTTTGATTTTCATTCATATTTAAAAAGATACAATACTAAAAAGGTTTCAATCGTTTGTACACCTTACTGGCCGGTTTTAAAAATGCTGTGGTATTTAAAAAAGTACGTTCTAAATTCAATTTTTCATTTGATGTTCATTTTTACAGAAAACCCCTTTTTATCCTACATTTTTGGCGCGAAGTTCCAGAAGTTAACATCGACTTTCATAACTTTTATTCAATTTTTATCGATTAATTTCATATCCTTGACTGTCAAAGCTTTATTTAATGCTGTTTGGCTGTATCAAAAATGGTAGATAAAGTGGTAAAAGCTACCAAAATTATCGCGCTGCTTGAAGAGGGTTGCAGCCAATGTTTCGTGGCTAGGAGGCTAAATGTTAGTCGCTCGACAGTCCAAAGGACCTGGCAGCGATATCAGGAGACTGGTTCCGTCGAGAGAAGGCCTGGTTCTGGAAGAAAACCATGTACCCAACCACGGGATGATCGTTTTCTTGTGAGTCGCGCATTGAGAAATCGCAAATCTTCGTATGTGGATCTTAAGAACAACCTCCAAGAAGTAAGAAATGTGCATATTAGTCTATGGACGGTCAGGAGGAGGCTTCTCGCTGCCAATATACGCAGTCACCGCCCGGCCCGCGGCCTCA
Source organism: Lymantria dispar (assembly GCA_032191425.1). Taxonomy (NCBI): domain Eukaryota; kingdom Metazoa; phylum Arthropoda; class Insecta; order Lepidoptera; family Erebidae; genus Lymantria; species Lymantria dispar. The sequence continues at coordinate 19,101,589 of CM063459.1, forward strand.
AATTACTCCGTGAGCACAGAGTTCACAGGCTTAGGTTCGCTAGAAATTGTGAATCATGGACTCAAGACGATTGGAATAGGGTTTTGTTCTCTGATGAAGCCAGGATATCTCTGTTCGGTGAAGATCGACGTCGGCGAGTGCTAAGAAGACAAGGAGAACGCTTTGCAGAGGCATGTTTCGAAGAAATCACACCTTATGGTGGGGGCTCTGTTATGTTTTGGGCAGGAATAAATTCAATGGATCGTACAGAGTTAGTCTTCATTGAAAACGGCTCACTGACTGGGCATCGATACATAACGGAAGTTCTAATTTCTCATGCACAACCCGCATTGGCCGCTCTAGGTGAAGACTCGATTTTTATGGACGACAATGCTCGCGCCCACCGATCCCGCGATGTTAATGCGTATGTGCAAGAGGTCGGCATTCGTCGTTTGGATTGGCCAGCTCGAAGTCCCGACCTCAATCCCATAGAGCATGTCTGGGACGTTCTGAAACGGCGTGTGAGATCAGTACACCCGGCTCCGCAGACCATCAGAGAGCTGAAGAATGTGATTACTGCGGAGTGGGAACGTATTCCGCAAGCAAGTATCCGGGATATACTCGCTAGCATGCCCAGACGAATTCAAGCTGTGATTTTAGCTAGAGGGGGTCACACTCGATACTAAACATTTATCTGCTTTTACTTTATTAAAGAAAAACAAACAAAAAAACTTTTTTATTTTTACTTCATGAGCATATGCACTACTAGCGAATATACACTACTAGCGAGGTTTAGCATTATTTCCCATAAATTGTATCTAAATTTTATGAAATACTGATGAAAACGATTATTTTCTTATTCATTTAGTAAATTGTGTGGATAAAACTACCTATAATTATCAAACAAAGAAATATTAACATTTGAAATGGTTCATTGCTTAGGTGCCCGTTTTTTTTGCAAATGAGTGTATTTATGTTATAAAATTGACATAGGTGACTTATATCAATTTAATAGTATTTTAATAATATTGACTCAACAGTTTCTTATACACAGTTCAAGTGGAGACGAGATGTGCCTCCAACAACTCTGTGTAAATATAGGATAATTAGAGTACTTATTTAGTAAAGCTTGATGGAATCGTTAAATTTATTTATTTCGGTTTTAATTTAATCATGATAATGTAATAATTATGTGTAATGTAATCGAGCGCTGTCAAACTATTTTAAAGATTGCTCGGAGAAATTTGATTCAACATAGAAAATACAGGTAAACCATTATTATATATTTTTTACACTGTAGCTTTTTCTTTGCATTATATTACATTATTACTCGTGAAATACCAGCAAAATTATCTATACTAATATTATAAAGCTGAAGAGTTTGTTGCTTTGTTTGTTTGAACGCGCTAATCTCAGAAACCGCTGGTCTGATTTAAAAAATTATTTCAGTGTTGGATAGTCCATTTATCGAGAAAGGCTATATTACATTTTCAAAAAATTAGGTATCCGTACTAAAAGTCCAATAATGTAACCCAAGGTGTAAAAAAATGACCCGAAAAAATCTTTACATCGCGTGTGCTGCGAAAACTATTGATTATAGAACAAAATAATGTACCACAACTTTGTAGAGAATATAATTATCTATAAAAAATATCACACTACCATATGTCCAACTATTGTAGTTATCTCACAATGTTTTTTTGAATTTTTCTAAATAATTTAAATGCCGTCGCTTAAAAACTCTTTATTTTGTACCTTGGTATTAATCTTTATCAAAATAAATTACTTCATATTCAAGACGGATTCAATAACTTTCTATAACTTTTTGAATCATTAAATTCTGACATTTCATTCAAAAGATATCGCGATATTAAAAATGTAAGTGTTGTACTAGTTGACCCGGCGAACTTCGTACCGCCGTAATCTTTTTCGTAAATATATTTTCTAAATTGCCGAATATATATAGTCTCTAACGGAAGAACCATTACAGCTTTGTCAGGAAAGATTCAATTGTCTTGGTCGCGGCATTGTTAATGATGATTCAAAGAGAACACTGATTATTGATTTCTGACAAAATTATAATTATCACATTTTCAACTATACTTAACCATAGACAAAATTACGTTTAGCTGTCATTGGCATTTTGTTATTACATATCAAATGCGTTGAACTTGGCTAGTTGGACTTTTGACGCGAATATCAAAATGTCATGTAGCGCTTTATATTTTATTCATTATTTTAGTGTTTTACAGTGTTATATTGAATAATTTTGCTGATATTTTATGTAATTTAATGCAGATAAAATTCTGAAATATAGTGAATACGATATAATAGTGAATTGCGTGCATTTTGACATTCTGGCAAAATTACCAAAGAAGGCATGACTTGATCAGTACCAAATCATGCTAACGACTGAAAGACGAAGACTTAAAGAACTGAATAATAACTAATATAATACTCGACACTGGCATCAATAGCTCATATTACTGTAGCTCATTGCCATTAAATTAGAAGAAGATCAAATGCGTTTTTTATCCTACGTTTCATAGTGATTTGTATTCTCTTTGACATGAGTGTCGGCGCGAATATGGAAATGTTATGTAAAGCTCTTGTATTATATTCATTATTTTAGTATTTTATAGTGTTATATTGAATAATTTTGTTGATATTTTATGTAATATAATACAGTTAAGGTACTGAAGTGTGGTGAATGTGATATAAGAGTGGTGGAAAATACACCTAATGTATTTTCATATTCTACTGAAATTCCCTGAGAAATCATTTAATTAGATTTTCAGCGCCTAATTAACGGTAAAGACTTGACTTATTGACGGACATGATTATAAATAGGCTATTCTATATAAAGAAATGTTAAATGATATGAAGAAAATTATATCACAATTGGCTGTATGGGCTTTGATCCCTTTGCCTGTCCGAATGGACAAATAGAAACAAAAAACATCTATTTGACATTTTATGTCACCTCACACGGGAACGTGATCGAACGGGATAAAAAGTAGCTCATTGGATTCGATTTTCGAACTTTGACAGGCAAGGATCTAGGAGAAAATAATTTGAAATAATTTACTCTTTTTCGGCATTTTTTGGACTAATTTAATTTATTGGCTTATTCTATTATACTCCTCAATCACAGGGAAGTATTTTTCGTAAGATTTAATTAATTTTTTATGATGTGGAGGGATTCACCCGACCCTGGGGGAGGCTCGCTCTCTCCTGATCCTGCTAATTTCATTACCCCACCAATAAGAGATTCATTACCAAATTCTAGTACTACAATAGAAAGCGCACTAGTTCAATCGTAGACTCATCCTTACCAATTAAAAAAACTACATCTAATACATCACTTATTTCATCATCAAATCATTCTACATACATTCATCCCGAGCACTCTGATAAGAAATTGCTGTATTCAGATTCTGATGAAGCTCCTTTCTTAGTACATGTTACCAGGTCAGTGGGTGATATCTCATCTGGAACAGTACTAAATCCTATTAAGTTTGGTCACTTTTTGTTCAGTAATAAAATTAAAAATATAATCACAGATGGTGTAAAGCGTGTTGGTAGGAACCGTATTTCGGTTGAATTTAAATCTGGTTGTGATGCTAATAGTTTCTTAAGCAATCCTGCGTTGTCTCATGCGAAGTATTCTGCTTCCATTCCATCGTATACTTGTTCAAGAATGGACATAGTGAGAGGGGTGCCTGTAGAGTGGTCCCTCGAGGACATTGTTAACTCATTTAGTGTGCCCTCTAGGTTTGGTTCAATCACCAGAGCTCGCCGCCTTAATAAAAAATCCCATAGCGAAGAAAATAGCATTAGTTACATCCCAACACAATCCGTGGTACCCACTTTTAAAGCCCAAAAATTACCTTCTCATGTTTATTGCTTTTATACTTCTTTACCTGTAGAACCATACATCCTTCCATCCATCCAATGCCAAAAATGCTGTAGGTTTGGTCATATTGCCTCGCAGTGCAGGTCGAAACCAAGGTGTTTCGTCTGTGCCCAAAGTCATGAAGGTGATAGCTGCTCCAATATGTTCAGGCAATCACACTGCTAAGGATTCCATCTGCCCTGAACACTCTCGGCAAAAATCAATTAAAATTGTAATGTCCCAGGAAAATATTTCCTATTTTGAAGCATCTGCAAGATTCCCATCTGTCAGGAGATCTTTTGCTGACTCTTTGAAATCTGCCGTACCTTCATCACAGCAATATGAACCCATCCTTAATTCTGGTCACCATACCTTTTCTAATGCTCCTTCATCTATATCTCACAGGAAAACTGTTTTTATTCCCCGACACCCATATGCTCCGGCCTCCAGTCATCCCTATGACAAACAAGCCCATTTCCTTTTGACCCAAAACCCTTCCTCCTCTTTTCCTAATGGAAGTGCCTACCCATCAGGTCCATCCAAGGTGCCTCCATCACCTTTAAGTGATAATCTTTTGGGCTACCTGATCACTTCCCTTATAAATATACTAACTCATTTTTCTGATTCTCAGCTTCCCGCAGAATTAAAAAAATTACTGTCTGAGCTAGCAAATGTTATTCATAATGTTCCCTCCACTACTGCAATGGAACTGTCGCAGCATTAGACATAAGAAACAGGATCTCATTTATCTAATTAACTCACATAAACCCCTCATTCTTGCCATCCAGGAAACATGGTTGAAGCCTGGGGCTCTTTTCAGAGTTCCTGGCTATGCTTGCTTCCGGGATGACAGAGATGATGGACATGCTGGATCTTGTATTCTGATCTCTAGATCTTTATCTTTTACACAAATTTTCCTTCCACCCCACAGCGACTCATTTAATATAGTGGGGATTAAAACCCTAAATATTTCATTTCTCTCTATTTACATTCCTGTTCCATCTTCTCATATCTTATCTGAATTATGTAACATTTTTAATTCCATACCCTCTCCAGTAGTTATCTTAAGTGATTTTAACATTAATCATACTACCTGGGGGTCCCATTTCTGTGATACCCTTTCAGCGCCCTTCATAGATATCCTTGATGATTTTAACCTTTGCTTCATGAATGATGGCACTCCCACTCGCAGAGTATCCCCTACTCAAAATTATCACAGTGCTATAGATTTATCCATTTGTTCACCTGATTTATCATCTATTTTGCATTGGAAAGTTTTATATTCTTCTTTTGGAAGTGATCACTTGCCCATTTTAATATTTTCCCCCAATTCCACTTCAATTCAGTATACTTTTAATCCTCGGCTTAAACATAATTTAAGTAGGGCTGATTGGTCCTTATATGCACAAATCGGAAGTAGATCAACTGCAAACTCTTGATCATAATAATATTATTTCCATTTATAGTGCTTTTAGAAATTACATTTTGTCCTCGGCAGATAAATCTATTCCTCTTAAAAAGCCTCCTAAAAAGAATATTCGATCTCCACCTTGGTGGGATCAGGCTTGTTTAGATGCTTGTCTTAGAAGAAAGGAAGCTGAAAAATCATATAAAATTGCTATGACTTTAGATAATTATTTAAATTATAAAAGAATTGCAGCAGAAACTTTAAGACTGCTAGGCCAAAAAAAGAAAGATGGTTGGCGTGGTTTTTGTGAAGCCCTATCCCCGCGTATACCTCCTTCCTTAGTCTGGCGACAGGTAAGAAAATTCCGATGTTCAACATCAGTCAATACTCAATCTTCGTCTGATGCCACATTATGGTTGCTGAATTTGCAAATAGGTTAGCTCCTCCTACAGCTCCTACACGGTTTGAAGCTTGTATTTATTCCACTCCTCTAGTTCAGAGTAATAGTCCCTTCGATGCATCATTTTCTTATGAAGAATTAGTTGTTGTTTTGAATAATTTAAAAGATTCAGCCCCTGGTTATGACGGGATTCCTTACTTTTTTATAGTTAAATCAAATTTGAAATCAAAAGAAACCTTTTTGAATATATTAAATATAATTTTCTCCCAAAATTTACCACCTGAAGACTGGAAAACTTATGTAATCCTACCCATCCTAATACCTGGTAAGCCTAGTCATGATGCTGCAAGTTATCGCCCTATATCTCTCTCTTGTACTATGGCCAAAACTTTAGAACATTTAATTAAAAATCGCCTAGAGTGGTTCGTTGAAAGTCAAGGTATAATTTGCAAATCACAATTTGGTTTTCGTAAAGGTTTAGGAACTATTGATAGCTTAAGTATTCTCACCACCGATATACGCACAGCACTGTCTAAACAGCAGTACTGTGTAGGGGTATTCCTAGATATATCTTCTGCATATGATAATGTTCTTCTTCCGGTACTCAGAAATAAACTAATTCATCTCAATGTCCCCTTCAAAATAGTTAATTTTGTTTTTAATTTATTTTCAGCTAGAAAAATCCTTATCCAAGTTCAAAATTCTTTTCTTCCTCCTAGACTCATCTGAAAGGGCCTTCCACAAGGCTCAGTTTTAAGTCCTCTTTTATATAGCATATATACTCATGACCTGGATCAGTCGGTCAGTTCCTTCTGCAATATTCTACAATATGTCGATGATATAGCCTTATATGTATCAGTGGATACCATACCTGAGGGATCAAGCAAGCTAAGTTCAGCTATTCACTATTTCCATAATTGGCTTTCTGATCATGGTTTATCTCTCTCTATACCCAAAAGTTCTCTAGTAGTTTTTAGTCGCCGTAGACATATTCCAAATATATCAGTGTCTTACAATAATCAAACCTTTCCTGTAAAAGACAAAGTAAAATTCTTAGGATATGTCTTAGATAGTAAGTTATCTGGGATTCATCATATATCTTATATTTCAGACAAATGTGAAAAAGGCATTAATATTTTACGTTCTCTTGCCGGGGTATGGTGGGGTTCTCACCCTTATTGTCAAAAGCTCTTATATAATGCCATTGTACGCAGCCTATTAGATTCATCATTTGCCTGCCCTCATCCCACACTAAGTGGGGTCGGCACAACATGTTTTTACCTTCTAGCCTCCATATAAAACCACGTTGTAAAAGATACGGCTATTTTTTTATGGCCGGCCGCCTGCCTGACGCCAACCCTCCTCAGGAATTCTCGTTACTGCGGATAAAGGATGGGGATATGGTGGATACCTATGGGATAAAGTGGGTTAAGGATACTACGGTCATGGGGTATAGGATAGAGACGACAGCAGTAGCTAGAGCAGTCCGGGATCGCGCGCCCGTAGTGACACTAATCCGTTGACGGACAGACAACTGGTAGTGGCACCCTCTGGACGCAGCCTATTAGATTATAGTAGTTTTTTGTTAGAACCTTGCAATAAAAGAGCCCTTAATACCTTTGATAAGTTGCAATCAAAATGTTTGCATCTTATTATTGGTGCTATGAAATCCTCCACAATCAATGCTCTTCAGGTAGAGTGCTTGGATTCTCCACTTTATCTGAGACGACAGTATCTTTCTGATAGATACTTGTTTAAAACATTCCAACTTGGTTACCATCCTCTAATCCCTAAATTACATTGTCTCTCTGATTGTATTGGCAATTATGGTTACTGGACTTATAAAAACCCACCTTGTTTATTTAATAGCTTTGCAATTTTTTTATGTTTACCGTTTCCAGTTTTTTCCAATAAGATCAATCCTTTATTTGATACACCATTTGAAGCATTAATATATAAACCAAATATAATTCTTAACTTAAATATAGATAAAAGTAGCCCCAACACTGAGGAAATATTACAATCTCATATCAGCAATCACTGGAGTGATTCACTAGTTATCTACACTGATGCATCCAAAATATCTGACAATACCTGTGTTGGTTCTGCTGTGTGGATACCAAGTTATAAAATTTTATTGAGTTTTAAATCTCCATCGGTAAATTCCATTTTGCCAGTGAAGCCATTGCCATTTTGGAAGCCTTAAAATTCATTGCTTCCCATAACATAAGATCTTCTGTGATTTTCCTGATGCTAAAAGTTGTTTGTTAGCCATTATGTCTAATCAATTTAATAGTAAAGATAAATTTCCCTTGATTCTTCAAATAAAATATTTACTTTTCAAGTGTTGCTCAAGTGGGCTGTTGGTTACTTTAGTTTGGATCCATAGCCATTGTGGCATTGTAGGCAACGATACTGCTGATACTTTTGACAAACAAGCTATTGAAAATGGTTGCCTTGATCAATACAAAGCATTCTCTCAGGATCTTTTATCTTGTGCTAAGAGCAGATTATTCTGTAGGTGGGGGGAGCATTGGGATAAATCTAGCTCGGTTAAGGGAAAATATTATGCGTCACTACAGAGTAATAGTATTCCATACAAACCTTGGTTTTCCAAATTCAAAAATGTGAACAAAAAAGCCACATCTGTTATTTGCCGCCTCAGACTTGGTCATACTTGCTCTAATTTTCACTTATCCAAGCTTCGTATTAAGGACAGTTCACTCTGTGAGTGTGGTCTGGATCAAGACACAAATAATCACATTTTCTTTGAGTGTCCCAAAAGATCATACTCTCTATACGATATTCTGCCTGTTGACTCCATTCCTCGTCCTTCTAACTTTAATTGTCTTCTCACTTATGTTAATTCTTCATTTGTATACATTTTAGCAAATTACATTAACACAAATAACATTAAATTATAATAACATTAAAGAATAATTCAACTAATCAACATATTGAAAATTCGAAAGCCAACAACTAAAATCTTGTAAATTTCTTAGATATTAGCGTCCTAATTCCTATAACTGTCAATTTAAATTGAGTAATTGGCGAAATCTTGTAAACGCCATAATATAAAACAAAAAAGTAGCTCATTGCCAATAAGAAAAAGAAGAAGAAGAAGAACGGGATAAAAAGTATCCTATGTCCGTCTCGTAGTTCTAAGCTACCTCCCCACCAATTTTCAGCCAAATCTGTACAGTCGTTCTTGAGTTATAAACGTAGTAACTAACACGACTTTCTTTTATATATATATAGATTGCGCGCTGTGGCGGGCGGTCATCAGGGGCGAGGAGGCGGTAGCCTCTGCGAGATACCATGCCGCGCGGCTCATTCTAGGGATGGGCGATCTTGCTGAAAAAGTTTTTTTCATACATAACGGCAATTTCATAGGTAAAGACCTAATATTATAAAGCTGAAGAGTTTGTTTGTTTGTTTGTTTGAACGCGTTAATCTCAGGAGCCGCTGGTCCGATTTGAAAAATTCTTTCAGTGTTGGATAGTCCATTTATCGAGGAAGGCTAAGGTTATATTACATTTTCAAAAAAATTAGGGATGCAATTATGGGAGGGCAATTAGGGACAAATCAGTATCTTCAAAATTCTTTTCAATTACAATTTAATATTTCAGATGTCATTCGTTAGCTGAAAAGTAATTAATATTTAATATTTCCATCTTCTTATTTTTTGCACTGTTATAATTCTCTGAGCCCAAAAATCATTGGCATTATTTCAGCCCATAGCCATCCCACTGCTGGGCTCAAACTTCAAAATGAGGGGATTTTTAAGACCTTCACTGAGGAAATATTTTTTGCAGAGTGGGGGACAGTTACAAATATGCTACTAACAGACACAAATTACACTCGGACTCAAAACAAAATTCGTGGATCGCACAAAGTATTGGTTAAAAAACCACGACACCTGACTCGGTAGGACGCTCTTACTTACTAAAGAAGTGCTGGTAATTGTTCCTCCGTTTTTAATATATAAATACAAAATAATAAATAATCATGAAATTTAATAAGTTTTAAAAGGATTTAAGAGGAGGATAAGATGTCAGTCCTTTTCTGAAAAATATAGCATAACTTGATCAAGGAAATGTGTATATTAACATCCACCCTCTTTTAACATATAATTGAAAAACAAATGTAATTAATAGTTCTTTGATAGATTTGATTAGATACTTTAATGCAGCCAAACATATGGTAGTTTACTTATGTAAGCTTAGACTTGCACAAGTAAATTACTGTTAACAGTTGAGTCACCGATGACAAACGTTATCAGTTGAGTCACCGATAACTACCGTTATCAGATGAGTCACCGATAACAACCGTTATCAGATGAGTCACTAATAACAATCGTTATAAGTTGAGTCACCGATGACAATCGTTATCATTTGAGTCACCGATAACAACCGTTATCAGATGAGTCACCGATAACAACCATTATCAGATGAGTCACAGATAACAATCGTTATAAGTTGAGTCACCGACGATAATCGTTATCAGTTGAGTCACAGATAACAATCGTTATAAGTTGAGTCACCGACGATAATCGTTATCAGTTGAGTCACCGATAACAATCGTTATCAGATGAGTCACCGATAACAACCGTTATCAGATGAGTCACTGATAACAGTCGTTATAAGTTGAGACACCGATGACAATCGTTATCAGATGAGTCACCGATAACAACCGTTATCAATTGAGTCACCGATGATAACCGTTATCAGATGAGTCACTGATAATAATGGTTATAAGTTGAGTCACCGATGACAATCGTTATCAGGTGACTCAATTGACAACAACCGTTATCAATTGAGTCACCGATGACAACTGTTATCAGTTGAGTCACCGACGATAACCGTTATCAGTTAAGTCACCGATGACAACCGTTATCACTTGAGTCACCGATATCAATCGTTATCAGTTGAGTTAACGATAACAAACGTTTTAGTTGAGTCACCGATAACAACCGTTATCAGTTGAGTCAGCGATAACAACCGTTATCAGATGCTTCACTGATAACAACCGTTATCAGATGAGTCACCGATAACAACCGTTATCAGATGAGTCACTGACAACAATCGTTATAAGATGAGTCACCGATGACAATCGTTATCATTTGAGTCACTGATAACAACCGTTATCAGATGAGTCACCGATAACAACCATTATCAGATGAGTCACTGATAACAATCGTTATAAGTTGAGTCACCGATGACAATCGTTATCAGTTGAGTCACCGATAACAACCGTTATCAGAATAGTCAACGATAACAACCGTTATCAGATAAGTCACTGATAACAATCGTTATAAGTTGAGTCACCGATGACAATCGTTATCAGTTGAGTCACCGATAACAACCGTTATCAATTGAGTCATCGATGACAACCGTTATCAGTTGAGGCATCGATGACAACCGTTATCAGTTGAGGCACTGATAACAAACTTTATCAGTTGAGTCACCGATATTAACCGTTATCAATTGAGTCACCGATGACAACCGTTATCAATTGAGTCACCGATTACAACCGTTATCAGGTGAGTCACCGATGACAATCGTTATCAGTTGAATCACCGATATCAACCATTATCAGTTGAGTTACCGATAACAACCGTTTCAGTTGATTCACCGATAACAAACTTTATCAGTTAAGTCACCGATATTAACCGTTATCAATTGAGTCGCCGATGACAACCGTTATCAGATGAGTCACTGATAACAATCGTTATAAGTTGAGTCACCGATGACAATCGTTATCAGTTGAGTCACCGATAACATCCGTTATCAGAATAGTCACCGATAACAACCGTTATCAGATAAGTCACTGATAACAATCGTTATAAGTTGAGTCACCGATGGAAGGAAATAGGGGATGACATTTTATAAATTCGACATTTTTGATGATAGAACCATGAATCTTTGTATTAAGGCACTTGATACTAAATAAATAAATATTCGTTCTAGCGTTTTGGAAATTTCACTTACATGAGGATGAAATTCAACCCCTACAACACCAAAAAGCATACAGCCAAAACCACTAAGCCTAGAAACGTATTTCTTATACCGTCGTATTTCTTGGAGTACACGAGCACTAGCAAAGGTTTTTTGGTAAATCACCCCCTTAAGGGGGTGAAAAACGTATAATCTTTCACGTCTAAATTACTGAATCGATTTTAATGAAATTTGGTACAGAGATGAACTAAAGCTTAAGACAGGACAAAAGCTACTTTTATCCCAAAACATTGGGTATAAGGGGTAGAAATAGGGGATGACATTTTGTATGGAAATTCGTCATTTTTGATGATAGAACCATGAATCTTTGTATTAAGGCACTTGATAATAAACAAATAAATATTCGTTCTAGCGTTTTGAAAATTCACTTACATGGGGATGAAATTCAACCCCTAAAAGACCAAAAAGCATACAGCCGAAACCACTGGGCCTAGAAACGTATTTTTTTTACACAGTCGTATTTCTTGGGGTACACGAACACTAGCAAAGAATTTTTGGGAAATCACCCCCTTAAGGGGGTGAAAAGCATATAGACGAAACTATTGGAGCCAGGCACGTAAAACTTTGTATGCAATTCACTTTCTTTTGTTGTATGTGAGCTCTAAGAAAAAATATTTTTTGAACCTCGACCCCTGAGGGGGTGAAAATATATAGCTGAAATCATTAGGCCTAGAAACGTAAAATTTTGTATGAAGTTGTCTTTCTTGGAGAAAGTGCTCACTGAAAAAGAGTTTTTTTGCAATTTTACCCCTAAGGGGGTGAAAAGCGTTTATCCGAAATCAGTGAGCTGAGGAACGGTCATTTTAGTGCACGGTCGGCTCTCTTGGATTACCCTTAGATTTTTTTCTTAGTGCTCGCTTACCAAGCACTATGAAAGAACTTCTGGCAGTCTCACCCCTAAGGGCATGAAAAGTGTATAACCTAAAATAATGGTCCTAGGAACGTAAATGTTCTGTTTTGGGATAAGCGAGTACTAACATTATCCGTGTGGTGACGGAGTAAGAATACAATTCACCACCCGCTATCTTACCCGTGGGTGATCGTACGGGACGACTAAGGGATATAAAAGGCATATAACATCTATGCGAGAAAAGGAAAACTCAAAATAAAACCCTATACCAGCATGTCTGACCAGCGTGGCATAGTAGGTCAATTACCCTTCCATTATGAAGGAGGTCCGAGCCCAACAGCGGGACGTATATGGCCTGAGATGATGATGATGATGATGACGAGTACTAACAAGGAATTTTTGGAAATTCAACCCCTAAGAGGGTGAAAAGTACATCGCCAAAGATGTGTGAAATTTTGTATACCGATCTGTTTTTTGGGGTAAGCGCACTAAGGAATAATTTTAGGCGGGCCTAAAAGGGTGAAACGCATATAGTCGAAGACACCCAGCCTAGATATCATCATTATCTTACTCTTATCCTAATTACTTTGGATCGACGCAATATGTAGGTACTCTTCTCCCATCGTAGATATATCGCAAAGGTTCTAGCAACATTTTATGACCGGCTGCCTGACGAACGACATTGTTGGCCAGACGGCATCACCAATTGGTCCAGATCGATGTAAATCTTTGTCTTAGTAGTATTTTGGGACACCCCACAAACAATGAAAGCGTGGTAATATTCCTAGCCGCTACAGACAGTAAGTCGAGATATTAAGTCAATTTTCTATCTCTACAAATAAATTAATTTGAAGCGTCTGTTTGTCTATCAATATAATAGGTTTTATTTATGCACACAATTATTTGCACGATACCTATAACTAAAAAACGTTTCAAATTGTTTTGTTTTTGTGAGTCACATAGGCATTTTTCGGCATTCGCATGGGAATGAGTTCTACGTAGGTGAAACTGCGGGCATTTGATCGATATATTTTTTTTTTTCACCAATGGTAAGCTACATTATCAGGGACTAAGGAAAGACATATTTATCATCATATTTCCACGAGAATCTGAACTACAAGTCTGGAAGTAGGTAATATTCAAATGTGCAAGTTTGTGAAGATATTTGGATGTTTGTTACTCAATCACACGTAAACTGTTGAGCAGATTTGGATGAATATGGACATATAGATAGAGTATTTCTTAAATTAAGAAATAGAATACTTTTATGGCGATAATATTCTTTGCGATAATAGTTCAATATGCAAGTTAATTTAAACGCGGGCGAAGCCGCGGGCAAAAGCTAGTAAATAAATAAATCCTGAAAGTCACTATACCCCCCCAGTCACTATTTCACGCGGACGAAGTCGCGGGCACTGCTAGTTATATTATAAAACACTAAAATATGGAATGATATGAGCATCACATGATATTTTCACATTTCCACCAAAACCCCTTAATTGATTCAACTTTAAGGTTTTTGAATATTGACTTCATAAATGTGTCGCGCGATCCTTACCCAGGAAAGTACCTTATGTCATCCACCAACGATTATCCGGAGTCTGGGTGTTGCGTCCATTAAATATACCTTATACATACTAGTCTATACCAATAAATAAAATTGGAGTGTATGTTTGTAATGTCAAAATAATAGGCCTTTTCCATACTCACACGGTTATTTGCACTATACATATGCCTAAAAATCACTTCATATATTTTTTTGTTTGTGTGTCTGTCTGTTTGTTCCGGGTAATCTTCAAAACGGCTGGACTGATTTAAAAAATTGTTTCTCCAATGGTAAGCTACAATATCAGGGAGTAAACTAGGCAATATTTTATCCCGGTATTCCCACGGGAACGGGAACTACGGGGATAAGGCGACAGAAACCGAAGCGAAGCGAGGGCGGGTTGCTAGTTAAGAATATAATGAGTAACATCTCTTAATTTCTCGTAGACGTCGTAAGATTGCCTGAGGGTGCATAGGCAAATGGCCAATAGTACTCGCTTAGAAACCTTATAACATCAACTGCAATTATAATAAGGTTATTGTCGTCGTTTCAGCCCATAAGTGTTCCACTGCTAGGCTCGAGTCTCCTCCCCAGTAGAAGAGAAATTCACTTAACCACACTAGCCAGACGTGTTGGCATAAGGTTTTATTTCGAGTTTTCCTTCTCTTGCATAAGGGTTATATGCGTATTATCTCACTTAGGTATCTTTTACGACATCCATGGGCGGAAAAGGAGGAATTGTATTCGTACTTCGTCATCACATGGAATTCCGTCCCCATACGGAATATCTTCTTTAACTATAACAATAAATAAAATTGGAGTGTCTGTTTGTAATGTCAAAATAATAGGCTTTTTTCATGCTCAAACGGTTATTTGCACGACACGTATGCCTAAAATACAGATTAAAAAATTTTTGTCTGTCTGTCTGTCTGTTTCTTCCGGGTAATCTTCAAAACGGCTGGACCGATTTCAAAAATTCTTTCACCAATGGATAGCTATAATATCAGGGCGTAAACTAGGCTATATTTTATCCCGGTATTCCCACGGGAACGGGCACTACGAGGGTAAAACGACTATAACCTATAACCGAAGCGAAGCGAGGGCGGATTGCTAGTCTTATATATAAATTTCAAGCGTACGTGTGTATGTCACTGAACTCCTCCTAAACGGCTGAACTGATGTTGACGGATTTTTTTGGGTGTGTTCAAGGGGATTCGAGGATGGTTTAGATTCACAATTGGACCCGGTAGTTGGCGCTGTTCGGGCAGGACAATGACATAACTTGAGAACGACTTCACCGATTTCGTCCATCTTTCTTTTTAATTTTCTAATACTTTAAAAAGGCTTTTACGGAAAAAAAATTAAGAGAGTTACGCAGAAAATCAGAGAATTTAAGAAAACTTAACGACTGGGTATCTAGATAATTTATCCATACTACAACTAAACGGCTGAATGGATTTGAATGATTTTTTGTGAATGTTTTCAAGTAGAGGCCTGGATAATTTAGATTCACAAATCAGCCCGGCAAATGGCGCTGCAGTTGGTATCTAGGTTATTTACGTATCTATACTGCAACTAAACGGCTGGATGGATTTAAATGAATTTTTCTGAATGTATGTAACGTCGGTCGAGGAGAGGGTACTCCTCAAGGGGTATTCCGGCCGGCCGACCACTGACGACAAGTCACCTGCACCGGTGATCGGCCCAACGACGGAGGCGACGTGCCAAGGGTGGGTTACAGGGCCATGCGCCGGCCCTCTGTTGCCCCGGACGGAGCCGGGTGGCGGGAGCGCTGACTGTAGCCCACCCCAAAAAAAGAAACAAAGGAGTAACATATACACATTCCACTCAAGTAACTTTTAATAGTTCCGTGTGGTGACGGAGTAAGAATACAATTCACCACCCCCTCTCTTGCCCGTGGGTGTCCTAAGAGACGACTAAGGGATATATTACGCATATGACATCTATGCAAGAGATGAAAAACTCGAAACAAAACCCTATACCAACCTGTCTGACCAGCATGGTATAATAAGGTCAATTGCCTTCCTATTGTGGAGGAGGCCTAAGCCCAGCAGTAGGACGTATATGAGCCGAAATGATGATGATGGTGATGAACTTTTAATATCCTACATTGGGATTTTTCATACACTAGGCATCATTCAAGATTCTCATCTCAGCTCATATACGTTCCACTATGGAGTTCAAGTCGACGCGAACAATAGAAGGGAATGTTACCTACTAAACACCATGCTGATCAAACAGGTATAGGGTTTTATTTCGAGTTTTCCTTCTCTTGCGTAGTTGTTATATGCGTATTATATCCCTCAGTTAGTTTTACGACATCCACGGGCAAGATAGGGACTTGTGAATTGTATTCTTACTCCGTCACCACACGTCATCGGATTTCAACTTACGAAATCAATCAATAGCAATTTGAGGAAAATTGCGTAATCTATACAAAGTATTTTTTTTTCTTACTACTCCCAATGTGAGACAAGTGGAAACCAATGTTCAAATAAATGGGGTGGCTCTGGACCTTGTGGAATCAACCACCTTTTTAGGCATCACTATAGATAATAGACTCCAATGGGGGCCTCATATTGAGAAACTGTCAAATAGGCTCAGCTCAGCGGCTTATGCGGTAAAAAAAATTCGCGCGTTAACCGATGTTGAAACAGCCAGAATAGTTTATTTCGCATACTTTCATAGTCTCATGTCATACGGCATATTACTTTGGGGCTGCTCCGCGGAATTGAATAGAATTTTTATTCTACAAAAAAGAGCGGTCCGCGCGATATATAATTTAGGCCCAAGAGTGTCACTAAGAGAGAAATTTAAAGAGATAAATATTCTGACTGTTATATCTCAATATATATACGAAAATGTATTTTATGTAAAGAAAAATATCGGTAACTTTGAAAAATATAGTGACATTCATCATGTAAATACTCGGAATAAGGATAAATTAGTTGTACACAGTACTCGTCTTCAACGAGTTAACAGATCCTTCATGGGGCAATGTATACGCTTCTACAACAAATTACCTATTAATATTCGAGATATGCCAGTTAATAAGTTTAAAAAAGCAATCAAGAGTAGATTTTGTAGAAAAGGTTATTATAAAATCTCGGATTATCTTGATGATAATACAGACTGGTTATGAGCAGCTCCTCATTCAGGCATTTTCTCATTATTTCAAAAGATGTTACATACATGTTTATTCTGTTGCTGTTAATATAATTGTAAAGCGTAGCGTGTTTTGCCAAACGAATTTGTTATTTAATCTGTGTTTTATGTTTGTGGCCCATGGTATTGGTCATGCTCACTGAAGGGTCTGCTTGCGGTAGCTACGAGGAGCGGGTCACTCCCTTCCCTCCATTGTGGTTGAGGGGAGTGATGGCTGCTCTAGTGGTTAACTCGTGATCGGGTGCCGCTTGCGGGATCTGGTCCAGCCATGGTACTTTTTCGTTATATTTAATAACTGTATTGTATGATGGTTCGAAAGGCATCACACTGGAGCTATTAATAGACATGTTGTTGTATATTATCTTATTAAAAAAAAATAGTAAATGAATAAAAAAGAAGACAAGCCCACTGAGTTTCTTGCCGGATCTTCTCAGTGCGGTCGCGTTCCGTATCCGGTAGTAGTGTAAGGTAAAATATAAAAAAGTGACCATATGTAAGTGCCCCCGCGGGGTTTATGCATAATAAAGTATTTGAATTTGAATTTGAACTTAAAATACCACTCCCTACGCCTAGGAAGTAATCCTTGTGTTGCGAGAGACTACAAACATGAACGCAAATGACATCCAGACTCAGAACAACAATTTCTAAATCGCACAAAGTGTCGTCCTGCGTGGAATTCGATCCCACGGCACTGGCACGATAAGTTCTACAGCCGCGGGCTGGTCTATCCGGGGTAGTACCACACTCTTTCAGAAAATCGTCGTCCGAGTAGTAGCAATTTGTAGCTGCGTTTCGTTCGGTAAGCGAGATATCATCGAACCTCATTGTGCGAATTCACACTACTTTCATTTTCTTCGCGGTAGGCAGCGGCCTTGCAAGACGCCATGAGCGCCAGCAACACTTACCATCAGGTGCACTGTTTGCTCGTTTGCCACCGTTTGCAATAAAAAAATATCCATATTCGCAACATCATCCTGTCGAATCAATCATCCAAATCCAACTCGCAATCACCCTTTAAAACATCATAGTGTTGCTCAAACTATATGATCCTCTTCAAACGAGGCGTAGAATGTTTTCTTCTCACTGGTAGCAGATCCAGAATAGGATGGAAGTTGATTTATTATACCGTCCTAGTCAGAGGTGTTGTTATAGAGTTTTATATCGAGTTTTCTTTCTCTTGTATGGATATTATAGGCCTGTCGTATCCCTTAGTTTTGTGCGACACTCACGGGCAGGATGGGGCGTGGTGAATTGTATTCTTACTTTATCACCTCACGGAAAATTTATTGTGTTGTTGATGAAATCCAACAGTATCAGTTACCATTTACCATGGTCGTGATTTGGTAGTCTCTCAACCACCATAAATAACAAAAAAAAAAGAATATTTCACACCAAGCCGTGTTTTTTCGAACGTACAAGATTAGACCACGGCCACACACATTAGTACAACCGTTCATAATTCGAGGTGAAATTTCTCAAAAAGGTCCATCTTCGGACAAACTATATTAACACCAACCCACGACGCCATTAGAGCGGTGTACGGTACATCGCGACTAAACGATGAAACATCAAATAATCCTGTGAGAACCATGAAAATATTCTGTATTTTTATTTATATACGGCAATATTGAATATGTTTTACTAAAATAATTGTCAAAGATATTCTACAGGAATAAATGATTGAAGTAACAACTTTTACAGGTAGTTTTGTATGGGGAGATTCAAGTAAGTTGTCATTGATATGGTCATGTGATATGTTAATGTTTTTTTTTTTTGTCTGCACAAATGCCGTCTATACCGTCCAGACGCAAGGGCAGCACATAGCCCCATAGCCAACGGTATTCCGACATTGGTCATCGGGCCACCACTGATATCGAGTTCCTTTTTGTCCGTTGCCAGCCCGAAAGGCCAAACGTCACGTGTTATTACCAGGTGGTCACCCATTCAAGTACTAATAACTCAATGTTGCTTAATTCCGATGATCGGGCGGGAATCGGTGTACCTAACATGGTACGGACATTAGCAACATGTTCTTCTTCTTGTTTAATGGCAATAAGCTACAATATTTGAGCTATTGGTGTCAGTATCGAATAATTATATTGATCATTCATGTCTTTAGTCTTCGTCTTTTAGTCAGTCGTTAACAATGATTTGGAGTAGATAACCAAATTATGCTTCCTCTGGGAATTTCGGCACGATGTGAAAATGCACGCAATTCATATTCACTACAATTCAGCATTTTATCTGCATTGCATTACATAAAATATCAGTAAAATAGTGAATAAAATTTAAAGACGCTACATGACATGTTGACATTCTCGTCAAAAGTCCTGGCAACATATTAGTTCTAACACTATATCTGTAGTTATGTAAATGTCGCTATATCTGCGCTATAGATGTTAAAAGTTTTAACTTAAAACAAAGCAAATGTAAAATGTTTTCATTTAAAAATTATAATTTAAGATCAAACAATTAATTTAAATATCCAAAAATAAAAAGTTTTAAGTCTTCATTGTTGCCGGCAGTCTTCATGACTGCTTTGTTAGTCGTGAAAATCGGATGAGCGATTATCAAGTAGCAGCAATGTCCTGGGCACTTTACAATAGATAGATAGCTGCGATTCCCAGGCCGCCTGCCACTGTCGTTTCGATCAGCTGTGTTTTCAGCTGTTTTCCCTTGAGCAGGTTCCAATTGATCATGAGTATTTTAGATACGTAATATTATATACTAGCAATAGCAACCCGCCCTCGCTTTGCTTCGGTTTCAGTCGCCTTACCCGCGTAGTTCCCGTCCCCGTGGGAATACCGGGATAAAATATAGCCTGTTACTCCCTGATATTATTTTATTTTACTACAATATATTATTACGATTTCCGTCAGTGAAAGAATTTTTGAAATCGGTTCAATGGTTTGAGCGCGAAAGCGTAACAAACAAACAAACAAACTTACTTTCATATTTATAATATTAGTAAGGATGTCATTGTAAAAATGAAATATTATTGCCATTTTTTACACAAAAGTTTAATTTCAAAAGACAAATACGGGATATAATATGCATATAACATCTATGCAAGAGAAGGAAAACTCGAAATAAAACCCTATACCAACCTGTCTGACCAGCATGGTATAATAAGGTCAATTTTCTTCCTATTGTGGAGGAGGATCGAGCCCAACAGTCGGACGTATTTGGGCTGAAATGATGCCGATGATAATATTTATGTGCAGGAAATAAAACCCTATAGCAATACGTCTGACTAGCATGGTATAGCAGCTCAATTTCCTTCCTATTGTGAAAGAGGTTCGAGCTCAACAGTGGGACGTAGGTATATGAGCAGAAGCTATATTTAAACACAGAAATTGGTAAAATTGACGATAATCTTATAAAAAATTTATCCAATTTTTTTATTACCATAAACTCTGAGTTGTTTTTAAACTTCTACAGCATCCATGACCATCATTTCTCACGTCAATTTCGACTCGATCATAACCACAAAAGGTTTTTTAATATCATATATTTAAGAAAGGATCCCTTGGACCTACGTGACCATAATGGCAAATGGTGACTTTAATTTGCTTTACCTGCTGTTATCTTCGATATTGTTAATGTAATCATTGTCTATGCTTTTGTATTTTCCGGCAAAGGATAAAGCGAAGATAGGATAAGCATAACCGCTTAAACATGTTGTGTCTGTAGTTTTAACAATGATTTTTTTTATGTATATATGCGGTTATTTATGAATGATAGGCGTTATGGGGTTTTATTTATTGAATGAATGTTTGAATGAACAAATATTTATTGAAGGAAAAAAGTTGTCATAACAATTACATAAATGCACATTATTTGTTCAATATGTTGTCTACAATAATATTAGGAATCCTAATAATTTTATAGATATGTTAATTTATTATTGAATTAGGTACACAAAAACCGTAATAGGTACTAATTTATTTTTTTATCATCACGATTATTACAGCTCATTCACATCCCACTGCTGGGCTCGGGCTTACTACATGGGAGTGAAATTATTTTACTATACCACGCTGGTTATACTGGTATAGGAATTTCATTTCGAGTTTTGCATCTCTTGCATAGATGTTATATGCATATTCTTTAGTCGTCTTTTACGACAGCCACGGACAAGATAGGGGCTGCTGAATTGTATTCTTACTCCGTCACCACACGAATAACTTTCATTATAAGACATATTTTAATGAAAATTAACTAATTATATCTACAAAGTCACTAACCAAATGGGATAATATAAAGTTGTGTATAGTGTATATTTTTTTTTATTTGGTTTTTAGCTTGAAGTAATTATCAGATACTTATATCCACGTGGTGACGGTTAATAAAATAATGGCCTCGTAAAAATCGGATGAGGACGCACCAATTGAGTGGCAGTAGTGCTCTCCAGCGTAACTGACCAAGTGCGATCACCAACTTGTCTGCTAGGCATGGCGATTATGGCATTATCTCGTTTCATTAAGACGCCTATGGCTAAAAGTGGACATCGATAGGAAGGAATACTGTTTTTAGTGTATTATTTTTTGATTACTCATCCACTAGTATTTTATAAATTAAATCCTCATGTTGTAATGGATCACCTTTATCGCTCCAGTTATAGCCCCCAATTGGCACATCCTTACTAATATTATAAATGCGAAAGTAAGGATGTTTGTTTGTTTGCTACGCTTTCACGCTTAAACCACCGAACCGATTTCAAAACTTCTTTCACCAATGGAAAGCTATAATATCAGGGAGTAACATAGGCTATATTTTATCCCGGTATTCCCACGGGAACAGGAACTACGCCGGTTTAAGCGATTGAAACCGAAGCGAAGCGAGAGCGGTTGCTAGTAACATATAAATGCTGACCTGCTGCTGGCATATGGTTTTTATTTTGCTTTATCCTGCATGGAAGTCGAATCCACACTCTGGTGCACTAGACCGGTATCTTAACCACTGTGCAGTCGAGTTTTCTTTCTCTTGCTTGAAGTTAATTGCTTTCGTTGTAACTAATTCAATTACTGTAGGTATCATCATCATCATTTCAGCCTATCGCCGTCCACTGCTGGACGTAGGCCGCCCTCATGTTACGCTACAAAGTGTGGTCCTGTGTCGCTTGTATTCAACGACGCCCAGCAACTTTCACCAGGTCGTCGGTCCATCTAGTTGGGGGGGCGTCCTGCACTGCGTCGTCCGATACGTGGTCGCCACTCGAGAACCTTTCTTCCCCAGCGGATTTGGGTTCGTCGTGCGGTGTGGCCTGCCCAATGTAGGTATACTAATTGTATATCCACCTAGCCCTAGCCCCTACTAATGATGTAGGGTTTGACTTTCCACTCTTTTCATTCCGTGTGGTGACTGAATAGGTAACAATACAATTCACAATACTGTGGATATCGTCTACGATAGAAGAAGAAGAATAGAAGATTCTTCTATCTTCTTTTCTTGATGTTACATACATATTATATTTCATAGTCATTATTTAGGATAATTTGGGTAAACTAAGATGTGATGAATTGTATTCTTATTCCGTTATGACACGAACAGCTACCAACTACCACTTTGATAATATTAAAGTTTTGAATTACAGATTAGCATGCCTGGTATATACAGAAATATGCTATCGCTGCATATTATCATCATCATCATTTGAGCTTACATACGTCCCACTGTTGGGATCGAACCTCCTCCACAATAAGAGGGAAATTGAGCTTACTATATCATGCTGGCAAACAGGTTGGTATAGGGTTTTATTTCCAGTTTTCCTTCTCTTACATAGATATTTTATACGTATTATATCTTTTAGTCATCTTTTACGACATCCCCGGGTAAGATAAACAGTGTTGAATTATATTTTTACTCCGTCACCACAGGGAAAATTGCATACCTTATTCAACGGAAATACTGCAAAGGAATTAAAGTGTGTTGCCTATATTCCATAAA
This sequence comes from Lymantria dispar, assembly GCA_032191425.1. NCBI lineage: Eukaryota > Metazoa > Arthropoda > Insecta > Lepidoptera > Erebidae > Lymantria > Lymantria dispar. Next base: position 19,124,819 of record CM063459.1, read on the forward strand.
TATATCTTAACTAAAACTTGGTCTATGGACTTTGTTGTTTACAAATAATTACGGGCTAATTATTTCTGTTTGTGCAAGACGTGCCCAACTCCTATTTACTCAGTATTTAATTTGTTTATTGCTGATAAATTATACAGCTTCCAAGTATTAAGGAAATTTTGTTAAGATATTAATAGTTTTATATCTTAGCTAGTTGTTATTCATCGTCGGAAGGAGTAGATTAACTGTAGCTGGTATAGTATGACTTAAATTAATAACACCCACAGGTAAGAGAGGGGGTAGCAAATTATATTCTTACTTCGCCACGACACAGAAAATCTCGTCTCGCAATTTAGCTATTCGTATCGGCTCCTATATTTCCCACTGTTGGGCACGAGCTGCCTCCACAATAGGAGGGAAATTGACCTACTGCAAAATTGTACGACTGCACAGATGGCGTAGTGGTTAAGGTATCGATCTACCATGCTAGAGTCGCGAGTTTGAATCCCACGCAGAATAACACTTTGTGATCCACAAATTGTTGTTCGGAATCTGCTTGTAATTTGTGTTTTTGTTAATTATATGTTTGCAAAGTACCCCGCAGTATAAGGATTATTTCTTTAGTACAGGGCGTGATCTTTAAAAAAAAAAATACTGCACCACTCTCGTTAGACGAGATAGAGTTTTATATCGAATTTTACTCCTCTTGTTTAGATTTTTTTATTCCTATCTTGCCCGTGGATGTCGTAAAAGACGACTAAGGGATATAGTAAGCATGCCACATCTATGCAAGAAAAAGAAAACTCGAAACAAACCCTATACCGACCTGTCTGACGAGGATACCATGCCATATCATGCTATAGTACCTACGTCAATTCCTCTCCTTTTAGGGGGAGTAAGATGGTAGGTGGTGTATGAGCCGAGATGATGATGATGCATAGATTTTACATTATATCAAATCCATCAATCGTCTTTTACGACACCCCAAGCAAAGAGAGGGTGGTGAATTGTATTTTTATTTCGTCACCATAGGGAAAGAATAAACACAACAACGAATAATAGTAATATGTACTTATTGTTTTGACAAAATACAGCGTGTCATTTATTAATATTTTATATTTACCTGATTACTATAAAACTACTTCTTTATCACAGCTGGAGTCCGTAGTATCCTTGAGGCCTAAAATCTTCAATCTTTCTCAAGACTGTATAATTGATTTTTGATTTGGAAATGAGTTTAAAAAATTGTTTATTTATTTATTTATTTGGACAACCAAGAATTGCTACAACTAAAAATACAAACTTAATAAATATTATTATGAAAAAATTAAACTAAGTTGCACAATTTTTAAAAGTGCCACATCATGCACAATAAAAAGGTATGTAGGTACATTATTTCATTACATGGTAAGGAAAAAAAAAACAAAGTGGAAATATGGGGAGAAAAGAAATAACTAACAAAATTTAAAAAATAATTAACACTACGTCGCACATGTACATGCACATAGTATTTCTTTTTTTTTTTTCATATCGATATATTCAGTTACTTCCAGTACAATTTTCGTAACAGTCTGAGTACGGTAATTTTAAATTTGGAAAACTTATCTACAAATATATCCACATTTTGGTTTATAGTATTATATTGCCTACATAATCTAGAAATAGTAGAAAAGTATTAAGATTATGTATCTTATATCTTTAAACGAGAAATTCTTGTATATATATATATATATATATATATATATTGAGGATCTCGGAAACGGCTCCAACGATTTTGTTGAAACTTGGCATACTAGAGGATTCGGGCCCAAAAAATCGATCTAGCTAGGTTTTATGTATAGAAAATGTTGTTTTGTCAGTGTTTTTGGCAGACAATATAATGCCATTAAATTTTAAAAGAATATGAATTCAAATTTTGCCATCAATGTCAAGAGTTACGATAGCTCAGTGGCGAAGTAGTCGCAGTAGCAGGTTTCATTTTATTTTTGACATCGGTGACAAACGGCGTAGAATCGAATCTCGGTGTTATTATTATTCTCTTTTTGTAATTTTTTATATAAATATCATTATTTATTTTTTTATATTTTATTAATCATCATCATCATCTTGCTCTTATCCGAATTACTTGGGGTCGACGCAATATGTCATCTGTTTTGACATATTGCAAAAAGTTTCGGCAATGACTTTTATGACCGGCCGCCTGCCTGACGTCAACCCTCCTTGGGAATGTAATCGTTGACCCAAATGGTACCAGATGGAGTTGGTCCGGGTCAATCTAGGGCTCTTAGTCGTCTTTTACGACACCCACGAGCAAAGCAAGGGTTGGTAGTATTCGAAGCCGCTACCACACAGCACTTTTTTATATTTTATTAATATTATATCTAAATAAATACTACAAAAATACTCCGAGTGAAGCTCAGTCAACCTGATATTTATTATTTACATAAGTATTATCCATCCATCATAGTATAGGCACATATCCCCATTTTTTCTGTTGGGGTGTGCTATGGTCAGTCCACACGCCGTCCAGTTCAGTCCGGGACGACGAAGGGGCGGCGCACGGCTCCATAACTCACTCCTCTCCTTCGCCGTTGATCCGACCACCGGTACCGAGTTCCTTGTCCTCCGTGGCTGGCTCAGCGGGATACCCTCTCTCTTCGATCCTCCGTCCCTCCCGGACAACGATTACCGTAGCACGGTTAGCCTCTCTGCGGGTGACGGACTAATCCCCGGTCCGATCACCCGCAATAGACATCCCCATAAGAATACCGCCCAGCAGTCTCATGCTCCTTGCAACTCTCTGTGACTGTTAAGATGTTATCACTCCAATTAGTAGCGAGCCGTTCTACGCTGCGCCGTGCGATTTACGATTTCAGTTTTACGGATTTTGTCACGAAAAGAAATACAAGGATATAACACACTGAGCGACATTGGACCTTTTTATGAGAAATATACTTATTAATTTGCGGTATTACTGTCGTTATAACGCTTATCGTGGCGGTTGACGATCCCAGTAAGTATACAATTCTCGGGGGATAGCTGCTATCTTAAACTACTGTATCCTAGAACTACCGTAGGCAGATGGTAATAAAAGTATGGCGACGTAAAGTATGACAACGGGATAAGAATATTGTCGTCATACAGGTAAATATAACTTCTTTACCTTTATTATATTACTAAAATAAAATAAATGAAAAAAAAAACTATATGCTATATTTTACTTTATTACGAACGTTACTTTTCTTCTCAGGACATGTTATGGTATGACCACACCCTGTCGGATTTGACTGGGGCGACGGAGAGAATGCCGCACAAACCCATAACCTGCCGTACACAGTACCTATCATACGCCAGAGCGGGCCATCGGTAACCGTCCTTGTACAAACATTACACTAAAGTTATGGTTTATTTCTTCTCATATCATATGCGAGTATGTCCTATTGTTCAGCACGGATCTCCAAGATCCTCCTCTAGATAGTTTCCAACCTCTAGTGATACTATATGAGACTACGACCACTTATTTTTACTTAGTAAAAGAGAGGAAGGCATAATTACCATATTTATTCCATCACAATTTTCACCAGTCTAATCCGCCGAAGGGTGTAACAACCATCTGAGACTTATACTCCTTGTCTATTGTAAATATAACTACGGATTTTATCGCGTTTGTATTTTTTGATTGTCCGACATTTCGAACACTTTACAGCATTCATGATCGCGGGTGGACTGACATGTTTCATGTCCAACAAGTCATCGTTGTTATAGAGATCATTATCTACCCACTACAGACATTAGTTATTAAATTTTGAGGCACATTTTGGTACAAATTTATTGCCAGTATAAGAAGAAAATGATTCTATATGAAATAATCAAAAATCAAATACAAACGCCATAAAATATTAATTAAAAAAAAATTAAAAACTATCTTGTGTTTAAATGCTCTAAAACGAAGTAAATTATTCAAACGAGTCCAAACTCGACGGTTTTATCTTATTTAGTTTAGGAGTTCCTATAGCCACTTTCCAACGCCATCTTGAGACCAACTTCATGGTATCATATTATTGCATTGTCACCGAAGTTACGTAAGTAAACCAATTTTCAACCTAACCTAACGACAGGAAGTGGTTCTAATTTAACTTGCAAGATTTGTCCCATACTAACATACTAACAGGGCAAGTTAAATAAAAGCTTTTAATAAAATCCGTAAAATAATTTTATTTACAATGTGTAATACTCGCATAAACATCAGAAAACTCCTAGTCCAAACAAAAAAATACCATATACTATTTACGCAATTTGAACGACTATTTTTCTTTGACTCGTTATGGTGTTGAATATATATATATATATATATATATATATATATATATATAAAAGAAAGTCGTGTTAGTTACACTATTTATAACTCAAGAACGGTTGTACCGATTTGGCTGAAAATTGGTGAGGAGGCAGCTTAGAACCAGGAGACGGACATAGGATAGTTTTTATCCCGTTTGATTGCGTTCCCGTGTGACGTGACATAAAATGTCAAAGAGAATACAAGTCATTATGAAACGCAGTATAACAAAAATGCATTTGATATGTAATAACAAAACGCAAATGACAGCTAAATGTAATTATGTCTATAGTTGAAAATTTGATAATTATAATTTTGTCAGAAATCAATAATCAGTAATTTGTACCTATTCTCTTTGAATCATCATTAACAATGCCGCGACCAAGACGATCAAATATTTCCCGACAAAGCCGTAATAGTTCTTCCATTAGAGACTATATTTTCGGCAATTTAGAAAATATATTTACGAAAAAAATTATGGCGGTACGAACTTAGCAGCTAGTTGTCAATAAATAGAAATTCGTGGTAATCAATGACTAAGAAAACCCATGAAATTCGAAGAAACTAGAATTAATGAATTTAAAATTTTGTCGTGGATTCGATTTCCTCGCAGAACAATTCTTTGTGCAAAATCATCATCATTATCATCTTAGCCACTATACATTCCACGGGGTCGGAACTTCGCTATTGTGGAAGGAGGAACTTGTGCGAAATGTAAATAATTTATTCTTTAGTGTGAGGAATTTAAAAAAGAACAAGAAAGTCAAACATAAACGCGATAAAATCCGTAAAAGATTTTTTTTTATTATTGCCCACGGTGGTAAACGAGCAAGCAGCGCACCTGATGGTAAGTGATCCTGCCACACATGGGCCTTTGCAATACCAGAGGCACAGCCAAGCCGTTGCCTAATGTGAAGAAAATACTCTTCTTAAACCTCGTTTAAAGAAGGACATGTTATAGCGCTCGGGAAACACAGCAGCAGGTAGTTCATTCCAGAGCTTGCATGTACGTGGGCGAAATGATCGCTGGAAACGTACAGTTGAAGACCATAACATTTCCAGGTGAAATGGATGAACCCTGCTACTATGTCGAGTGGTACGTTGGTAGAATGGTGACGGTGGTATCAAGTCAAGCAGTTCCGCGGAGCACTCCCCGTTAAAGAGTCGGTAGAGTACACAAAGTGACCCAAAGTCTCCTCGCCGCTCCAGCGACTCCAATCCGTCCGTAAGATTGGGATCTCCGACGATTCGAACAGCACGCCTTTGTAGGGGGTCAAGTGGGGCTGATATTTGGGTGCACCTGCCCAGAGATGTGAGCAGTACTCCACATGAGGACGAACTTGTACTTTGTATAGCACAAGACGCTGTCTCGGTGTGAAGTACCGCCTGGCTCTGTTCAGAACGCCCAACTTTTTGCTAGCCAATTTGGCTTTGTCCTCCAAATGACTCTCAACTGGACTTTATATTTCGACGCCGAGAATCCCAATACTCTCAGAAATTGGGAGAGTTACCTACGCCTTGGAACAGAGGCGCCATGACAAACGGGTCCTTCTTTGCAATGAACGCGCAAACTTGTGTCTTTGTGGGATTGAACTGGACTAAGTTCCATTCACCCCATTCCGAGGCCCGCCCCAGAGAGCGGTCGATTTTAGACACAAGTTGAACCCTTCTTGCCCAAATACTCCGAGGGATATTCCGTTGCTTGGTGTACCGTTCATCACCCGTGCTGTCATCCGCATAGCATCGCATATTCTCGATAGAGAGTACATCGTTGATATGCAGCATAAACAACGTCATAAACAATGAAAGCACCGTGCCTTGTGGTACACCAGCATTAATGGTCATGGTATTGGAGCAGGAGCCATCTACGACGACTTTTATACTCCGACTATCCAAAAGCTGGCGATCCAATTACAGAGTCCCTCGGGGATTCCGTATGATGGTAGCTTCGATAGAAGTGCTCTGTGCCAGACCCTATCGAACGCCTTTGCGATATCTAGGCTGAACGCCAGCACCTCACACTTTCCCTCTAAGGCCTCTCCCCATCGATGTGTGAGGTACACAAGAAAATCACCAGCCGACCGGCCATGACGAAAGCCGTATTGGCGATCACTGATCAGCTGGTGATCTTCAAGGTACTGCAGAAGCTGGCGGTTTATAACGTTCTCCATTATCTTGGAGAGCAAGGACGTTATCGCAATTTGCCTGTATTTCGATGGGTCAGACTGGTCTCCCCTTTTAGGGATCGGATGGACGTGGGCTACTTTCCACGAAGACGGCATCCTGTTAGTAACGTAGGAAGGTTGGTAGGTATAGATGCATGAGGATGGGAGTCAATTCAGGGCCCACGTCTTTAATACGACTACAGGGATACCATTCGGCCCACTCGACTTATGGACGTTTAAAAGCCGAAGCTCCCGCCTAACCACTCGCTGCGTGATGCGGATTTTGTCGTGACGCTAGGGTCCTCAGAGGCGAAGCAACGCCGCTTCCATAGGTAGGATGCGTAAAATTCGCGAAGTCCATCCCAATCTGCTGACTTATATTGCCAGACTCTGCGAGTCCCAGTCGCCTTCGAACGACTAGGCCTTACAACAGGGGCACTGCTACGAACCAAGTAGTGGTCAGAAGACCCAAGAGGGGCTTCAACCACTACTCGGTATCCATGCTGGTGTGTAGTCAGCAGAAGATCCAGTAAAGAAGACTCATGGCTCTCAATATCTGGGATACGAGTGGGCTGTGTCACCAGTTGTGGGAGACCATAGGCCGAGACCATATTGAAGAGATGTCGACCCTGGAGATCAGTGGTTCGGGACTCCAGCCACTCTTTATGATAAGTGTTGAAGTCTCTAAGAAGCACCACCTCCGCTGATGGACACTGCTCCAATATTTCGTCAATCCCCCATTGGACGTTCTCAAATAATTGAATTGACCCCGGATCACTGCCATGAGACCTGTAGAGGCACGTGTAGATGCGGGTAAGTCCTCCATAGTCTACGCGTAGCCATAGGATCGACATGTCATCATGTTCGATGGCCTGAAGGCGGCAGCAACATATATCACCCCGGATAAATACGCACACCCCGGCCTGACGACGGAAGGTGTGCTCCAACTCGTAGCCGGGGTAATTTAGGTATGAGATGTCATCCGGAGCACCTATCTGCGGCTCCGTTAAAAAGAGTAGGGCAGGCCGCGCCGTCTCGAGATGATGGTGGACGGCGTCGAGGTTGCTATGTAAACCCCTGATATTGCAAAAATCCACATCAAATGTGGATAAAGGGACCACCGTAAAACCTTCTCTTTTTAATTTTCTTAGCCATGATTTTTTATTTAAAAAGAGGAGAAAGGGAGTGTGAATGTGTATAACGGAGTTCTGTGATATATAAAAAAAAGGGCGGAGCATAGTGCATGGTTGAGGAGTGAGTTTTGTGAGGAGCTGACACGAAGCACGGAAGGGCCCCCAATGTCCCCCGTGCGTAGCCGCCGAGGTCCACTCCGGTTTCCCACACCGACACGACGACTACCCAACGGGATTTTAGACGGTTGGTGGGACAGCCTCCCAGGTAGAATGATCCTGTTATCCTAGGTTGGGTTCCCCTGCTGATTGGCAGGTGGCCGGCGGTAACCATTCCCATCGGGTCTCCCTATACACCATGCCAGCCCCTCCGCTCAATACCCCAACCAAGACCTCATCACCGCAGGTTTCAGGCCTCACCAAAACCCGCCACACACAAACACACCCAGAAAGTTGGGCTTCCGGCTCTCTCGCTCACTGAACGAAGTGTAGCAACAAATTGCTACTGCTAAAACGTCGATCTTCTGCAAGAGTGTGGTACTGCCCCGGACGGACCGGCCCGCGACTGGAGACAAAAGACTGTCGACGACGACAGCGTGGTCCTACCATTAATGCAGTTTTATTTAGAACTAGCAACCCGCCCTCGCTTCGCTTCGGTTATAGGTTATAGTCGTTTTACCCGCGTAGTTCCCGTTCCCGTGGGAATACCCGGATAAAATATAGCCTAGTTTACGCCCTGATATTATAGCTTTCCATTGGTGAAAGGATTTTTGAAATCGGTCCAGCCGTTTTGAAGATTACCCGGAACAAACAGACAGACAGACAGACAGACAAAAATTTTTTAATTGCTATTTTAGGCATAGGTGTCGTGCAAATAACCGTGTGAGCATGAAAACAGCCTATTTTTTTGACATTACAAACAGACACTCCAATTTTATTTATTGGTATAGATGTGTAATACCCGTGTAAACATCAGAAATTAACAAAAACTACGTTCTAAATATTTGGAAAAGAACTACATTCTCACTATAACCATTAATAGCGCGAGCGTGATATGAAACAGTGACAGGATGCCCGTCTTGAGCAATAGTCAAAGCATATAGAAGAAGGCAGGCGCCTTCACAAATAAATAGTCACATTCAGGCACTTTTATAAAATGTTCATAGTGACGTTCAATGCGAGGAAAGCTGTGGGATATAACTAGTAGTAGATATTATGTATGTATTGTGTATATAAAAATATGAAACGTATATGATATATAAAAGGGATACGTTAGGAGGGCGCGACACGCATCCACCATTAGTTCGAATCCGGTATAGAGTTACATATGCTTGGTATGTTCCTCTTGTCACCGTGTTTTATTTCGAATTGAAAGTCCCATTGCCTTAGTAATGTTTACTTAAATACAAACAGATCGATAAAAAGAAAAAAGAAAACTACAACATTATTTTCTTAAGATAATACACACAGATCATTATTATACATAGTACTCGTGTTCAACGAGTTAATAGATCCTTCATGGGGCAATGTATACGCTTCTACAACAAATTACCTAATAATATTCAAGATATGCCAGTTAATAAGTTTAAAAAACCAATCAAGAGTAGATTTTGCAGAAAAGGTTATTATAAAATCTCGGATTATCTTGATGATAATACAGACTGGTTATAAGCAGCTCCTCATTCAGGCATTTTCTCATTATTTCAAAAGGTGTTACACACATGTTTATTCTGTTATTGTTACTATAATTGTAAAGCGTAGCGTGTTTTGCCAAACGAATTTTTTTATTTAATCTGTGTTTTGTTTGTGGCGCATGGTATTGGTCATGCTCACTGAAAGGTCTGCTTGCGGTAGCTACGAGGAGCGGGTCACTCCCTTCCCTCCATTGTGGTTGAGGGGAGTGATGGCTGCTCTAGTGGTTAACTCGTGATCGGGTGCCGCTTACGGGATCTGGTCCAGCCATGGTACTTTTTCATTATATTTAATAACTGTATAATGGTTCGAAAGGCATCACACTGGAGCTATCATTAGACATGTAGTTGTATGTTATCTTGTTTAAAAAAAAATTGTAGATGAATAAAAAAGAAGACAATCCCACTGAGTTTCTTGCCGGATCTTCTCAGTGCGGTCGCGTTCCGATCCGGTAGTAATTTAAGATAAAATGTAAAAAAAGTGACCATATGTAAGTGCCCCCGCGGGGTTTATACATAATAAAGGATTTGAATTGAATTTGAATTCACACTATGAATCTTTGTGTATTATCTTATAATTATTTTTTTTTAAGAGATCATCTTGTACAATGAAGTAAATATTGTATTACGGGGACTTAACAAATATATAATTAACGGCAATATATTACATCTAAACTAAGAATAACAATTTGTGGACCACAGAATCTATTGTTCTGTGTACCGTATACGCGATACAAAAAGTATCTTAACCATTACGCCACCTATACCTTTTTTAATACATGTACTTACATGATATAAGACTACATACATTTTTATATCAGTACAAAAATATTATCGTCATCATCATTATTTCAGCTCATATACATATATTCCACTGCTTGAGCTTGAGAAGAATGCTTCACAATGGAAGGGATATTGACACAATTTACCACGCTGGTTTAACGGGTTGTTAAGGGGAAAAGTAATATACAAAAATCAATTCAGAAGTGATAAGATAGCTATTTTATATAACAGCTATTTTATTCCTCTATTTTTTATTCCAGACACAATAAAATCGGTAATCATTTACGAAAAAAATATAATTTACTGTGAAATGTTCAGAAATATTTTTATTGTAATGTATTATTTGGTTCCAAATGGAACAAACTAATATATTACGAACCTATTGGCATTATTGGACCCGTAGTATTGGTTCGTGACTTAAATCTTCTGTAATATTATCTCTTTCTATTTACTTATTCATATAATATGAATATTCACACAATTATATTATGAATTGTTCATAGTTATAGTAGATACTAATATATAAAAGTAATATAAATTTTCTTAGCCAAGTTACGCGCGTGCTGAATTGATTTCTTTGTACCGCTCTAGGTTAAATAGTAGAGAATATAATATTATGACATTAAGTTCGTCAATATCTATACAAATAAAACAAAATTTAAGTGTTTGTTTGTAATGTCAAAATAATGGGCTTTTTTCATGTTAATACTAATCTATGTGTGATTTGTGTTAGTTACATGTTTCCAAAGTCCCCTGCTGCTTCTCCTTGTGGTGACGGAGTAAGAATTCACCACTCTCTATCTTACCCGTAGATGTCGTAAAAGACGACTAAGGGATATAATACGCATATAACATCTATGCAAGAGAATGAAATCTCGAAAAAAAAAACCCTATACCAACCTGTCTGACCAGCATGGAATAGTAAGGTTAATTTCCCTTCTATTATGGAGGAGGCTCAAGCCCAAACGTGGGACGTATATGAGCCGAAATGATGAATGATGATGAAAGTCCTCTGCGACACAAGGTTTTATTCCTTAATGCGAGGCCATTTAGTAAAAATTTGTGGATGAGGTTTATATTTAGATATACAGCGGGGCATTGTAACTCCGTCATCACACAGTAGACTTTTATAAATAATAATAAATAAATGATCAATCTTCTATTTTCTTCTTCCTATTACTAAATTTAGGTCTCCTCCATAATAAAAGAGAATTTAATCTACCACAACTGTTAGACAGATTAAAATTTCTATCTTCTAAAATATTTTTTCTGTTATAGTAATTCTAAGTCATAATTTACCATTTTATAAAAAAAAGGTACAGCACAATAATTCTATTCGAAAGCATACATTTTATAAATAACTCTTAACGATTTTATTTCCAAATCAAAATTATCAATAAAAATATTAGATACCAAGATGTCTATCTTTATCTCCAACAGAAAGTTGTTTGAAGTAAACAATTTGAAGTAAAATAATTATTAAAAAATAACATGATTATGTTAAACTATGTTGTTTTTTAATAATTTGCTTATTTACTTGATGATAAACAAATATTAATGGATTCTGTTTCATAAGTCTTATTTTAACATATTTTAATCATTTAGATACATTAGGAGAATAGTCATTATTATGTTTATGTTTTGTTTCACTAACTTTAGTTATTAATATAAATCTCGTTAACTTCTTCCCAAAGTAATTAGAATACAAACAAATACATTGGTATCGAAGTAACACTTAGCTAATAACGTATCGTTTGCTAATGTGTTTGTTTACGTACAGATAAATATACTCCGGCTAGAGATAATTAGTAGCAGCAAGAACTATTAATTGATATGTTTGTTTTGTGCGAAGTTTCTTATCAAGAGGAAATTTGCTGCATACAAAAGTTATGTGCTGTGTAGTAGCAGCTGCAAATATTAACAACCTTTATATTCCGTGTGGTGACGGAGTAAGAATACAATTCACTAGTCCCTATTTTGCCCGTGGATGTCGTAAAAGATGGCTAAGGGATATCTATACTAATATTATAAAGAGGAAAGATTTGTATGTAAGTATGTTTGTAACGAATTGGCTTCGAAACTGCTGGACCGATTTCAAAAATTCTTTCACCAATAGAAAGCTACAATATAAGGGAGTAACATAGGCTATACCTATTATATCCCGGTATTCCCACGGAAACGGCAACTACGCGGGTAAGACGTCTGAAACCAAAGCGAAACGAGGGCGAGTTCCTAGTAATATAACATCTATGCAAGAGAAGAAAAACTTGAAACAAAACCCTATACCAATCTGTCTGACCAGCGTGGATAGTAAGGTCGATTTCCCTCCTATTGTAGAGGAGGCTCGAGCCCAATAGTGGGACGTATATGAGTTGAAATGATGATGATGGTATTGCTTTTGTCTGTCTCTCTGACTAAGACCCTTAAATCTAACTGAGTCAACTCCATTTAATGCTATCTGCTCAAAAATTACATACCTACCCAAAGAGGGTTGACGTCAGGCAGATAGCGAGTCATAAAACTGTTATTGAAATATTTGCAAAATAAATAATTGGGATAATCATCATCATCGCAGCCCACATACGTCCCACTATTGGGCTCGGGCCTTCTCCACAATGGGAGAGAATTTGAGCTACTATAGGTACCATTTTGGTCAGACATGTTAGTATACGGTTTCATTTCGAGATTTCCTTCTCTTGCACAAATGTTATGTGCGTATTATATCCCTTAGTCGTATTTTACGACATTCACGGGCAAGTTAGGGAGTGGTGAATTGTATTCTCACTCCGTCACCACACGGAATAACATTGACTGCAATAATATTATACTCATAAATTGTAAAAGCCTTTCATAATAGAGATAATGCTTAATCGAATGGATCATCTAAGGTTAATAGCTCTATGAAACCGAGATACGCCAAAGAGCTTACTGCATTATGCCCTACCTGGGAAAAAGCACAATATCCTCCTTAATACAGCGAACTTATTTATTGGGACTAATCCCACAGCTTATTGCCAACAATGTAACTCCAGTAAGTCTGTATTTTTCATTGATGACACTAAGGTTTGACTTTCAGGCAGTCCTGGTAAATGATTTATACTATCTTGGGATTAACAATAAATTTAATTAGAAAAGTTAAATGAGAGGATTTGGAAAAGGCTAATTCCAATTCTCTTCTCTGCAATGCGAGAGATAAGAAGCAAAATTGTCTGTTCGGGTAATAAATAAGATTATATTTAACTGTTATAAGCGCAGAAGTGCTATGGGTTGTATTTTTAATCAATATCGTGTAATATCTAATGATTCATGTAATGAACGAATAAGATTATTGTGCCTATCACCCTTTTCTTTGTTAAGATAGATCGTAAACGACAGCTAAGGGACGCAAGCCAATAACACCACTACAAGAGACGAAAAAATCGAATCAAAAACTCTAAACTAAACCATCTGACCAACATGGTGGCCTGTAGCAGCCCGATTTTCCTCCTAATATGGAGAATGCAGGGCGATATTATATTTATAATCCTACCAGACTAGCTATAATCCAATCAGTCGAACTATTACTAAAATACCTATATTTTATTTTTATAATAGGTATTCATGACAATATCATGAGTTCGGTTAAATGATTTTATTCTCCGTAGCTTAAATTAAGAGCCAGCTCAAATAATTTTCGAGTTACAGATTACATACACATACATTTTTGAAAATAATTGTTTACTGATTCTCAGATATGGTATTTTATTCACGACAATTTTCTACACTGGTTACTGCAAGATATTTAATAACAGAAGATTCACATAAATATTTATAACAATAATAGATAAAGCATCAAACCCAATGGTTGTTAACCGAAACTCTTAGAAAGAAAATCATCACAATCATCAGCTTATCGACGTCAACGGTTGAATGGAAGCCACGCTAATGCCATAATGCGACGCTTGGCAGATGGGTGTCGTTTCCAGTTGATGTTATCAGTTTCCCGAAAAAGTTGCTTATTCTCTTGTTATATTATTATTATTCGCCTAGCTGATTTTATGACTCCTACAGGAAACTAAGGAGCTGATGATATACTGTATTCTAACCCATCACTACATGGGGAAAAGAAATAAATACACGATAGGTAAATAAAATTAGCGACATTAGTCATAAAAGCTAACAAAATATAAAATCTTAAAACGACAATGATCAAAGCTCTAAAATTTAAATTTAAGTAAAATTTAGGTTAGCTAAAAGGTCAATTTAGGTATAAGAAATATTAATAACTTAAAACATATCTACTTTTTGCGATAATTTTAGAAATTTAATAAATTCCGTAATGGAATACAAAAAATAACATGTAAACGCAAAGGAAAACAATTTTATATGAAAAAATTATACACAATATTTTTACATACTATAGAATAAATAGATGAGCAATAAGAGCTAATAATGTTGAATTTGATATAGGTAAATACACTCAATATAATATTCCTTTTTTATATTTTTTATATCTATATAAATTTAATATGTATATTTTTTTAATATAGGCACTATTTATTCTAAAATATACCTAAATAACTCGCGTTATATCTGAAAGTTTCCTGAGCGTTAAACTCGAATTACTACAGGAAGATTTGTGGTTGAAATAACTTGCAGTGAACTGATTTATAGTTGATAATTAAGAAATAGCGGCAAGTAAATATGCCTCGACTTATCCGAAAGTAAAAACTAATTTTATAATTTATCTAATTCCAAATTATTAAGTTTATTTATGAAATATTGGTAGGTACAATGCTGAATATTTAGTAGTTTTTATTTTTAAACTCTTACAACGATAAGTAACTATGATATATTTATATATAAACTACCACAGACTGTAAAGTATATCGGCACTTTATTTATGGCTCTACAATCTACAGGAAAACATCTACGCCATACATCCTCTGAAAATAATCAATAAACGTGTCTTACTTATCTATGAAAAACAATTTCTGAGAATTCAGATATCACCGACGTTGTGTGAATACTTGTACAGCCTTGTTCAGTAAGTTTCAACGGTCGTCACAAGCACACATTCCTGCCGAAACACTTATGACAATTCCATGGTTTTATCGTTCCGAGCTGCGGAGTGCGGTATTATTAGCGGCGGGTCTTACGACGCGAGACGCGCGCACAGAGCCGCGGGGCGGGCGGGGGATGCGCGGTAGGGGACAGACAGGCGTGCCTACATCGGCTCCGCCCCACCGCGCGCCAATAGCCTCCGTGGTGGAGGGGAGCTCGAGCCCCTGGCCTCTATTTACTCTTTCAATCAGTGCGAGTGTTTGCCCCTGGCCGGCGTGCACGCGCGGGTGATGCGCTAGCCATGATCTCGCAGAAGCTCTCGTACGGCGACGTGCCGACGTCCGCGTCGCTGTCTTCACTGTCGCCGGGCCTCGCGCCTCCGTACGTCAATGGCATGGGTTGTATGCCCGCTCAGCCGTATCCGAATCTCTATTCCAACAACATGGTCGCGGGAAGTTCCTGTATGGGATCTCCGGGCGTCGGCTACTCGCCGCCTAGCACGATGGCGTCGTGTATGGGCGGTGGCGGCGCCGTGCCCTATGGATCACTGCCTCGTGAGCAAGAAGCAGCCTCACCGACTTCAGCCCTGCAGCGAGCCCGCAACGACAAGACCTATCGACGCTCCTACACACACGCCAAACCGCCATACTCCTACATATCGCTCATCACAATGGCTATTCAGAACAACCCATCAAGAATGCTCACGCTGTCGGAAATCTACCAGTTCATTATGGATCTATTCCCATTCTACAGACAGAATCAGCAGCGTTGGCAGAACTCCATCCGACACTCACTGTCGTTCAACGACTGCTTCGTGAAAGTGCCACGGACGCCAGATAAGCCTGGCAAAGGCTCATTCTGGACTCTACACCCAGATAGTGGTAATATGTTTGAGAACGGATGTTTTTTGCGACGGCAAAAACGATTCAAAGATGAAAAGAAAGAATCGATTAGACAAGCGCAGAAAACGACACATGGTCACGGACATCACGGTGGATCGCACGAGAAGCGCGACCATGGTCACGAGAAGGGCGGTGTGGGCGGCGGTGGAGCTGCTCCAGGTGAAGACAAAGAGATGCGTGATGATTTACTGGCGCAGTTGCATGCGGCACCGGAATTATGCCTACCGGAACATACGCCTTTAGCGTTAGAGCACTATGCTCACTTGAAGCAGGAGCCGACGGGCTACGCGCCAGCGCAGCATCCCTTCAGCATCACGCGGCTGCTGCCAGGTGCTGATACAAAAGCGGACTTGAAAATGTATGATGTAAATTATGGGTATGGACATTCCCCAGCAGACAATTACTATCAATCGCCATTGTACCACCATCACCACGCGCATGCTCAGCCGCCTTTGTGACAATACCCGCTGGCGTAGGCGGTTCGGCGCGTGCCCTCATGGTGTGTACCGCACGATGAGCCAACGCCCTAACTGCTTCGTGTTCTGTCGTGTTGCCTCAAGCTGCACTTCAAGCACCCTGCGCCTGCTGTCGTATTCCTATAAAATCTCATACTGATATTGGACTCCGAGTGAGCGTTTCGTGTTCTGGTGATATTATACGCGTCTCGCCCGCCGCTCGCCTCAGACCGAGTTTATTTGTATATTGTGTAAATATTTGCTATTATTTTTGAACGAGTCCATTTTGTGTGCGTTTTATTAGTAGTCTATAGATATTTAGTGCACGTTGGACACTGTGGGTCGCGTCTCGGGCGGGCGACGGCTGCGTGATATTAGGCCTAAAATTGTTTGTGGAACTTTTGCGGAAGTGTCCTTTATAGTCATTATAATCGACTCGCCTTTGTATACCAACTTTTACTGAAACGTTTAGGTGTATTATTGGTGTTAAATCTGAATGAAAGCTTTGCCCGCCTAAGCCGAGGCATATCATTAGATAATATCGCGCAAGTAACGATCAATACTGTGTTATCGCATTGTTTATCTGTCCATGTTTAGATAAATTGTTTGTGTTGCGCGTTGATGTCTTTTACTTTATATTTAATTAATTATTCGATTCGGAATTAAATATTCAATAAATATGTATATATATAGTATTTTTTTCTTCGTCGATAAAAGCGCTGAGTAATAACAAATTTGATACACCTACTTGGTGGTTTAGGGTAAAAAAATATTTCTCAATAATACACAATGGCCATATATAATGGAAGAACATTTAAATAATTAAAAAAAGTTAGTGTTGGTATACGGAGGGCCGTATTATGTAACGTCATATCGTGACCGATTGAACTGTGCAATGTCCCTTGTGTAACAAAATCGTATAAAAAAAATAACATAAAGTATATATATATATAAATCTAAAATTTAGATAGGCGAAAATGGAATTTAAGTTCTGTCATCGACCATCGCGGTTAGTGTAGATAAGATTTTGTATATATAAAAATTAAGTTAAAAATATTATAATGACTTTAAATAATGGTGTTTGGTGTAAGATAGGTACCTATCTCGGCTTCTGCACATTCTATTCGAATATATATTTATATGCAAGCGTCAATTTAGCATTTAATGTGGTGTTTGGCAAGCGAGTGAGGTGAGTGCTTTATATAATTAATACATATAGTATCTTTTTATTTAAATACATACATAATTTTAATATTTTTTGCGACAATTGCAATCACTCGTACAATTAGATTTATTGCAATCATTCATTACAAGATATTGAATTATTTTACATTAAAAAAATAATATTATTCATATATCTATTTAGTCAGTAATCACGTTTTTAAAATAAGTTAATAGCGTTAGATTTGGTTAAATATATCATAGAGACATATTTTCTTAATATACACTACACCTCCTGTTACTTTCGTTTAATAGATACTTATTATATTAGGTATAATATTTAATAATTAAAACAAATATAAACATTACGATCGATATTTCTTAACTTAACGAACATTAGTCTCTTTTCAGTTTTTCAGTAGAACAATTTTTATACGAACTAGTCTAACATCAAATTTAATTAGTCTTTTTCTTGAAAATATATATCGCATTATGGACATAAGCCGTTACAATGGAGGAAATTAAAAAAATATGTTAAAAAGCAATTTAGTTCCTTTTAAAATGTCTAAAATTTGACCAAAAAAAAATTTTAGTGTACAGCGTGTTTATAGTGAATTATAATTTATCATTTTAAAAATAAAACAAATAATTAAAAGATATAATTTATCATATCAATTGTGTTGATGGAAATTGATATTAATTATTTTTAGCCGAGTATATTAAGCACTATTTTGCAAGGAAATTTGTTGATATTGAAACTTTGACGCAGTGTCAAGAGACTGTTAAAATTGACATAATCATGTTTGCCTTGACGCATCCGAATTAGTTCGGATACCTTGAGCATAACCTTATCGTATTAAATCATCTGACATGTCTTGTAATACGAAGAAATATGCATGTTTATTTATTCACATAGTCAACACAATTTTCTATAGTTATTGTTTATTTTTCTTATTGAAATATACGATTAAACTGAAAGAGAGAAGACAACTGAAGTGTTTATAATTTTCGTGTTTTCTAAAGCTATTTCGTTATTTATTTTTATGGGTTTTAGGTTTTTGTATTACTAATTTGAGCATCTGTCGATCGTTTAATAAAACTTTACAAATATCATAAATCTTGATTAGAAATTTACGTATAGGTAAATTACTTTCATTGATTAATTTAAAAAAGATTAGTAACACTTTATATTTTAATCTTATAAAGCAATATTATCTAAAATAATCAATACTATACTTAAAAACTATTGATTATTTAATTTCTTAAAATTGTTTTGAAGTTCTTTGCATGCATTTGAAATTATTATAATTTCAGAATCAATTTTTTTTATCGTACATAAATATGGTCGGTATATTTCAAATTTGATGTTTATTAAAAGACTTTTTATACATATTTGATATGAATTTATTATTTTTTAAGTTTAGATTACTGCTTAGCTTAATATTCTCACCTCACACGCTTACCTGAAATATTAAATCAATATGAATAGATGTGCTAAATTAATCCTTGTAGTAATAAATACATATTTATGTCATACTACTCGAATCTAGATAGGATACTTATATATCATCTGTTAGTTTCAGAATTAATAAAATTAAGTATTTACAAATTTAATTTGTTTTTATTCGTGTAAAATTATTACGCAACCCACATCTCGAGTACCTAATTATCAAACTTTTTAATCAGTTTCGAGTTATGAGAAAGATGTATTGGAGCGATTAAGACATATGTATATAGATACTATGGTAGTGTATTATCCTGTGTAATGCAGCTTCATAACACATCAGAAGTTAGTGGTAATTCTGCCTCCAACTCAACGAATTACTGCATCACAATCAACTTACTAGATTAATAATAGTTGTTATTAATAGGTAACCTGTTATTAATAGGTACACATTTAACGAATCAGATGAATCGGAATTATTATACATTCCTATCTAGTATTTTATAAATTTAGTCGTCAATTACTGAATGTTCGTTCCTTTCCACTCAGTCGAAGGTGTTGACTGACAGTGTAGAGCAGGTACATATAATACATAATGTTTTTTTATACACCATCTACTATCTATATTACAAAAATATTATGTAATCTTTTATATATTTTTGTAAAATTAATAGGTACAATTTCATTTTATGAAGCTTATATATAGTGAAGCACCTTGTATCAGATTTTCGTACAGACTTTTTTTAAGAGAAAGGAGTTTGTCTTACGACCCACGCTAGCCTATCTCACTACAACAATAGGAATTTTTATATTCTGTATTTTTTTATGATTTATGTCGAAATTTTCTTGAGGCGATGTTATTTACTTACCTTTTAGTCATTCTATTCCAGCGGAAAAGTAACATATAAACATTTTGTATTATTAATACGCTGAACGAAGCTATTTCTATAGACAAAAGAGAAAAATATGGAATTAGTAATTTTTTATTTTATATACAATATTAATGTCATAGTAACTATTTCATTATAAATCATTTTTATTATTTTTTATGCGAACTTATTTAAAAAAATGCTTATAATTGTTCGTCATATCTAATATGATATAGAAATTATTATTTTTTAATCAATAAGTATATCATCACAGCTCATATATGTCCCATTGTGGGGCTCCAATTTCTTTCATAATAGGAGAGAAATTGACCTACTAGGTATATCACGCTGGTTAGACGTGTTTGTATAGAATTTTATTTCGATTTTTCCTTTTCTTGCCTAGATGTTGTATGGATATTACGTACATCCCTTAGTCGTATTTACAGCCCACTTACAGGCAAGAAAGATCGTCAATTGTATTTTTCACAAGAATTATGTGTGTTCCAAATTAAGAAATACTTTAGTTTATACTTTAAGGAATACTTTAGCTGTCGTATACCTATTACGTTTATAATAATTTTTAATTAAAATTTTGTAAATTTCTATCCCTCCATTCTTGTTTATAATCAATATTTAAGTAATGATAATAGTATCAGTTATTTATTTTTATATAAAATATATATTTCATAAATACTACTTTCACTAATACAAAAAGATAGAAATTGTATTAAGTAAATTTTTTAGGACCATTATTAAACCCAACAACTATGAACAAAAATACAATTGCAAAATGGCTATAGCATTTGACATAAGAATCCCATTTGAATCCTATTGAAAAACAATAACACACATCTATTTCTCACATTATTATAATTACAACAAAAAATACAAATTATTTTAAATATAAGTCCTTAATAAAATTTTAAGCCTTTCTCACCGAATAATAATAGCTTTGTCGTAATAAAATTAATATAAAAAAAGGAGTACTTATCGCAACTTTTACTACCAGACATTTTCACTTTTGTCGGCTTGCGCAAGCACACTGACGCGTTATCCGACCAAGCCCAATAAAGCTATAAAACTTCACAAAAGGGTTAACACGTGGACAACAGTGTTAATTTGTTTAAGAAATCGGCAAAAATATTTCTACAGAAAACTTTTTTTTGAATGGAATGATATTGTTCATTGACCGTTTGTCTGTTGGAAAGCGAGATGAATTAATGGTTCTTTTTTTTTGGTTTTGGCCTAAAAACAATGCTTATGGCCATTTTGATAAGGTGTCTAAGTTAATTTCTATCCGTGTGGTGACGGAGTAAGTATACAATTCACTACCCCCCTCCCTTACCCGTGGGAGTCGTAAAAGACGATTAACGGATATAATATACATATAACATCGATACAAGACAAGGAAATCTCGAAATGAAACTCTGTGCCAACACGTCTGACCAGCGTAGTATAGTAGGTCAAACTCCATCCCACAATAGAGGAGGCCCGAGCCTAACAGTGGGACGTATGTATATGCCTGAGATGACGATGATGATTAAGTTAATAAGTAGTAGTTAAGTTTAAAATTCGTATGATAAAGGAGTAAAAATAAAATAAACCCTTATTCTTTATTGTGGGTAACTTAAACATCAAGTAAGGGTTGCTATTATACCAGATAACTGCACTACAAGAAAAAAAATTAAATAAAATCCTAGGTATGCGAACTCATTTGGCTAGCGGGGTGATATAGAATTATGTCCCTTATCTGAAGGATCGTACCCAATAGTGGCTAAGAAGAGGCTTCTAATTATCGTCTGTTTTTGTAGTCATAGTCCTTAAAATTTTCTTTTCTTTATGAGTTTTGTCAGGACATACAAACGCAGCACTTTCTTAGTATAGAATAGAATCAATCAAAATCAAAAGTCAGTGAAATAATTTAATAAGATTTGCATTTGACCTTTAGAGAAAAATACTGCCTTTGTTTATCATTTTTATGACAACCAATAAAAAAGAATCCATACTAATATTATAAATGCGAAAGTAAGGATGTTTGTTTGTTTGTTTGTAACGCTTTCACGCTTAAACCACCGAACCGATTTCAAACATTCTTTCACCAATGGAAAGCTATAATATCAGGGAGTAACATAGGCTATATTTTATGCCGGTATTCCCACAGGAACGGGAACTACGCCGCGGGTAAAGCGACTGAAACCGAAGCGAAGCGAGGGCGGGTTGCTAGTATACCTATATATTATAAACATAGATATTGAGTTTCTAAAACCTAAATGATTTGTGCTAGATGATATATGATCTCTCTCGCTAAGTCAAGCAAAAAAAACGTTATGTTTTTTAAAGACCTTTATATTGACTTAAATAATGATGTTATTAGCTCTGTTATTAATTGTTACTATATTGCCATGTTTCAATATTTTCTTGCAGTGACGAGTACAGTGGCAGTGCAGGGTCAAATATTTATATGCTTGTCAAATTATGTAGTTCTTTATTTTATGTATGTTAGATTATGCATTATTTATGGTGATGAATTAAGAATGGAATCATTCACGTCATTTTTCTTTGTTACATAGGTACATCATAAGAAATTATTAAAACTGCCATTAAAAGAGAATATTATTAGTGCTAAATACACTTTAAAATCCACGGCATAGTGAGTCATTTTCTCTGTAATCTTACTATGGCCAATAACACAATGATTATTTATTAAAATTAATTTGTTTTTATTCATTCTTATAAAGAACAGTCCCTTTCGTTCTCAAACACGAGAGTAAGTAGTTCTGGCTTGATGTAATTCATTCATTCATTGACTATACGATGACTATATATACATATTATAACAAAGATACTAATACGTTTTCAAGTGTCATGTAATATCTGTGAAGTCGTGTTATGTCATAGTTCGATAAAAGGTTACGCGTATGCTAAACATGCTGTAACTATTATTTCGAGGTTAAAAGCTTTTTAACCGAGCCATATTGTAATGTAAATTTAAATTTTATGAATCGAAAATAGAAATTAATTATTTTGGTTTGATAAAACCTTACTCCTCGTACGAGTACGACATTTGATACCTAGTTTCAGTGCCGTAAGTCATCGCTGGTCATAGATATTTGCTTTCAAACACTAAGTAGGATTGGATGAGAAAAATATGGCGAGAAAATCTTGTCCCAATTTACGTATGTTAATTTTACGTGTGGTGATGGAGTAAGAATACAATTCACCACCCCCCTCTCTTGCCCGTGGGTATCGTAAAAGACGACTAAGTGATATAATACGCATATAATATATAGATATTATATGCATATTATATCCCTTAGTCTTATATAGCAATCCCTTATATAGCAAGAGAAGGAAAATTTGAAATAAAACCCAATATCAACACGTTTGACCAATGTGGTATAGTAGGTCAATTGCCCTCCTATTGTGGAAGAGGCTTAAGCTCAACGATGGGACGTATATGAGGTGTGATGATGATGATGATGATCCTTCTCTTACGAGTCCGACTTTGATACTTAGTTTCAGTTTCATAAGTCATCGCTGACATGTGCTTTGAAAGATCGTGGGTGTCGCAAGAGATGACTAAGTGTATTACATAAACCTGGGCCATTTCTATCTGATGCTGTTTGCAGTTATCCACCTTGGGAGTGTAATTGTTAAATTGCACTTAATTTCAGATTGACAACTAATGCCAATAAGTTTTGCAATATATAATATGAAATAAGAATACATATTAAGTCGTCCCCAGTAATTGAGATAAGAGCAGGATGATGATAATGATAATAATTATTACATATATTTCCGAGTACATCAGGATTCGAAGGGTTTTCTGCAGAAACCCTCAAGTAGCAAAGGTACAATAACTTTGTTGGTAATTGCATATTCGAGTCTAAAAATCTTCAAAGAGATTGTGAACTAACTGATACTTCACGTGATTTGAAGGTAGGCCTATATTTTGCCTATATTAAACATAGACTTGGATACATAGATATCCAATCGACTTTAAAGCTCTCACTAATAGAAGTGAGAGCTTTAAACAAATCTTGATTTCACCAATATTGGCAATTAACTATAAAAATAGCGCAGTGAATACTGATCTACAGTGCCAAGTGTCGCACGTTCGATTCCCGCGAAGGATAACACTTTGTGCCATTCACAAATCGTTGTTCTGAGTCTGCGTGTAATTTGTGTTGGTTTGTATTATATTCTACAGTGCAGTGTTTTGTCTTTTTCTAATACAGAAAATAAAATTTACAAATTAATTAAAAAAAAACAAATACTATTCATAGTATAATTCACAGTGTATATTAACTTGTTGATGGGTGTTTAGCACCCAGCTTCGAAGCTGAGACGCCGCGGGTGGTATATTGCCATCATAAAAACAACCTAAGCACTGCTGACCCACTGTCGAACAAAGAAATGAACAGGTATTTGTTGTTAAGCGGCTTTTTTATTTAAGCTTTTTTTTTCTACGGGAAGGAAATAATTAAATGAGACAAGCGTTACTAGTTGCATTATGTAATATTAAGGTTAAGCGACCATTGACATGGTTATTGCATAGATGGGTGGCTGTTAGTGGCATATGAACTATCTTTGTATCACTCAGCATTATTCTTCTACTTGGTTCAATAGAACTACTACGCGGGTGAGATAGGTTAGTAGTTAGGTAAGAATACAACTCACCAGCCCCTATCTTGCTCGTGCGTTTCATAAAAGACGATTAAGAGATACAATATGCATACAAAATCTATGCAAGAGAAGGTAAACTCGAAATAAAACTGTATGCCAACACGTCTGACCAGCGTGGCATAGTAGGTCAATTTCCCTCCTATCTCTCTTATCGAGGAGACTCGAGCCCAGCAGTGGGACGTATATGAGCCGACATGAACTCTAATATTAAGAGTAATTGAAAATATATAACAGCGACCCGCCCTCGCTACGATTCGGTTCCAGAAATTTTGTATCCGCATTTTATATCTGCAATATCTCCTAAGAAATAGCTTCGGATTCGTGTCCTGGACCAGAGTTCATAGGATTTTTTTGAGAGGAAAACATTATGAAAATCGGATCCTCCATTTTAAACTGGTTTTTAGGCATAGGCATCGTTTATATAACCGTGTGAGTATGAAAAAAAAAGCTCCCTGGGTTGAGAGCCTTCAGCGCTCACCCATAGTCTGCGTCAAGCTGTCAAGGCCATCTGCGGCCAACAGCTGTACACAGACAAAAAAAAAAGCTACTAGTTTGACGTCACAAGCAGATACTTCTATGTATTTTATTTAATTGTATTGATTTAAAAAAAACTACACATCATGTTGCTTACTAATTGTATTTTGGTTAGTATTTAACATTTAATACTTTAATAAAAGTATTTTATTCTCTACTCTATTTATAGGTTTTCCGTGTGGTGACGGAGTAAGCATATAATCCACCACCGGGGGGTGTCTTGTCCGTAGGTATAGTAAAAGACCACAACGGAATTAAATAAGCATATAATATCTATGCCAAAGAAGTAAAACTCGAAATAAAACCATATACCGACACGTCTGATCAGGGTGGTTATCGTGGGTTAATTTCCCCCCTATGGTGAAGGAGGCTTCAGCCCAACAGTGGGACGTATATGAGCTGTAATGATGATGATAGGTAAGAGCAGTTTTAGTGCTGTGTGGTAGCGGCTTCGAATACTACCAACCCTTGCTTTGCTCGTGGGTGTCGTAAAAGACGACTAAGAGCCCTAGATTGACCCGGACCAACTCCATCTGGTACCATTTGGGTCAACGATTACATTCCCAAGGAGGGTTGACGTCAGGCAGGCGGCTGGTCATAAAAGTCATTGCTGAAACTTTTTGCAATATGTCAAAACAGATGACATATTGCGTCGACCCCAAGTAATTGGGATAAGAGCAAGATGATGATGAGGTAAGAGCAGTTTTAGAACTTAAGAAGCAACTCTTAACAACATTTAGGATAAGCGTATTATAATTCATTGTTCTAAGCTCACAAGTTCTTAGACTAAAATCATATGTTAGTCTTCCTTTTGCCATATACTTATTATTTTCAACCTTAGATTGCATTAAATCAATACTCTTTATTTAAAACTCTTTTATAAATCGATGAGTCTGTTGATAGTAGGAGTTTATATTTCTTTTTAGTCTATCACTGTAACTCGATCAACTCCAGACACTCATTGCTTGAAGCAAAAATACCAGTGGTTAAGCCCTGAATATAATTAATTAATTTTTATCATATAAACACTGAACCCTAAAGAATCACTTAATGTGTGGGCGATATTATTTATCCTTTCATTCCTCATACATTCAGCTTGTTAAGGGGCAGGCTACTGCGCTACCCACCTCAGGCTCTTTGATAATGACTATTCTTTACAAGTCATCACAACAACTATAAACACCAAACAATAAAACAACATATGTTAATACAACATACGTCTTTATTTATACTTAATAAAGTTTATTATCGATTAACAGTAATATTACAAAAGCAAATTCATCTTGGTTCTGTTGTAAGATTTATACTGAATCACTTGAGAAATGATTTTTAGTGTACGTATTGTCATTTTATTTTTATTTGAATACGTATGATATTATGTCATCGTTTCGAGATAATAAAATACTTTCATTGTTCATTTAACGGTTGTTAGTATTTTATAGTTTTTTAGTTGGATGAATTGGTACAGATAATTGATTGATTTTTTTTTTATTATTGATGTTGTTGGAAACAGCGCAAACAGTGCACTTGATGGTAAGTGATATTGTGACTGGTGGACCTTTGCTACGGCGCTGCCTGCCGTGAAGAAAGTGAAGGTAGTTTAAATGCCGCAGTTTTCGGCGATACTAAAGGCATCACCAAAATTCACCACACGCCTTTAGTAAGTTGGGCTTCCAGCTCTCTCGCTCACCGAACGAAGTGCAGTAATAAATTTCTACTACTCAGACGTCGATTTTCTGTGAGAGTGTGGTATTACCCCGGACGGACCAGCCCGCGGCTGTAGATAGAAAAATGTCGACAGTATGGTCCTATTACTACATGAATAATAATTAAGCGATAGGTACATGGCAAAAAGATGTTCTTATTTTGAAATGGAGAATAGGAAGGGATACCAATCACTTTCCTATGGTTAATGAATGTACTGCACAACTCAGGATAGAAAGGAATACGAGATATGATCAAAGTAGGACAGGATAGGTTCTTAAGTTCTTATTCCTGTGCGATGGGAAGCCCCCAGAACTTGAATCACCATCCTTACTAATATTATAAATGCGAAAGTAAGTTTGTTTGTTACACTTTCACGCTTAAACCACAGAAACGATTTTAAAAAATTTTCATCAATGGAAAGCTATCAGGGAGTCATCATCGTTATTTCAGCTCATATGCGTCCCTCTGTTGGGCTCGAGCCTCCTCCACAATAGGAGAGAAATTGACCTTACTATACCATGCTGGTCAGACAGGTTGATATAGGGTTTTATTTCGAGATTTTCTTCTCTTTCATAGGTGTTATATGCCTGTAGGCATTATTATATGCCTTTTTTTTTAGGGGTGGGTTGCAGTCGGCGCGCTTCTCGCACCACTCTGTCCGGGGCGACAGAGGGGCGTAAGCACGCAACTCCCGCAACCCACCCACGATGCACGTCGCCTTCGTCGTTGGGCCGACCACCGGAGCAGGGTTACTTGTCATCAGTGGTCGGCCCGACGGAACACCCCCTACTTGGGGTACCCTCCCATCGACCGACGTCCCCCCGTCGGGGAGGACGTCGGTCTTTCCTCACGCGGTCGGCCTCTCGGCGGGTGACGGACTAATCCCCGGTCACGTCACCCGCGGCCTCGGCTAGGGCAGCATGAGGCGCAGGTAGTCACGCCTACGCCGCCCCAGTCGCATTATTATATGCCTAAGGGATATAGGTACCCTTAGTCGTCTTTTATGACATCCACGGGTAAGATAGGGAGTGGTGAATTGTATTCTTACTCCGTCACCACAGGGACGGGGAGTATCAGGGAGTAACATAGGCTATATATTTTGTCGGTATTCCCACAGGAACGGGAACTACGCGGGTGAAGCGATTGAAACCAAAGCGAAAAGAGGGCGGGTTGCTATATATAAAACTATTTTTACGGATTTTATCGCGTTTGTATTTGATTTTTGAATGCGCCACTTTTCGAGCAATTTTCAGTGTTTATGGTCACGGGCGGACTAAGATGTCTCACGTCCAATAAATCATCTTTATTAGAGAGATTTATAGCTACCCTCTACAGAATTAGTTAACATTTTTTAAATTTTTTTATTAATCTACAAAGGAAAACGCCCAAAAACAGGCCCTTTTCATTTGGCAATGGGCCTAAACCAAATACTATCCTAAATTCACATCTTAATTTATACTTTCTCAGAATTAATTTTAATGTAACTTATATCCTAGCATTAAAAATAATAATAAATAGTCATATAATTGAACTTAAGTATTTGTGATTTGTATAGAGCGGAATGGAACGTGTGTGTTGCCAGGTCGAACCAAAATATTTTATCAAAATATATCGCTACGTTCTTATTGATTATTATCAGGGTGAACCAGCCATCAGAAATTATTAGACGAATCATTAGTTAAAAAATTAACATATTTAATTATGGTTGTATCTCAACTTTATTTTTTTAGTTTTTAAAAATTACAAATCGATATTTTGTTGTATTTTATTGAAAATAGTATTAGTGGCAATAATTACAACACACACAACATGTTTATTCAATCATCATCATCATTCAGCCTATCGCCATCCACGTGTAGAATTGATGTAGGCCTCCCTTAAGTTTCACTACAAAGTGCGGTCCTATGCTACTTGCATCCAACGACGCCTAGCAATTTTCAGCAGGTCGTCGGTCTACCTAATTATTCCGAAAGTCACTGAGGCATGTTGAATAAGAAGATCCACTTAAGTTTTTCGAATGCTGCCTAGCCGAGTTGGATTTTTCGTTGAAACTCTTTCTTGAAATTGGATTTGATACCTGTTTGTCCTAGGTAAAAAAACTTCGAGAGGCTCATTGCCAACTAGGACCAGTACTAGAATGACTGGGCAATTGACACAACTTTCGTCTTATCCATATTCATTCCTAAATCCACTTTTGGTTGGGTTACCCTGCTGAGATCATTGAGCTAAGATTTATTGAAAAAAAATTATATAAAGAATAGCTATAAAAAATAGCTTCTTCTTAGCAATGTGATTTTTTTGTCATGATAAATCGAATTTTGCAGTTATGTAATTCGCAAAAGTAATGTGTATTTCTTATATTACAAGCAATTAACCGATAATAACATTATACCAAAACTTAATATATTTCATTTTTTTAAATCGATTATTATCGATAAATCGATTCAACAGAATAAATAATTAAAGTTATTTAGTTCTGGTAACACAAAACACTATGGCGCCCTGTCGTTTACAATTTCGTATTTACGATATACCTTAAGTTGAATGAAAGGATAAAAAGAGACAAAACTATCCGGGCAAGAGCGTTTTAACTGAACTTCAACACGTTCTATGTTTGAATTTAGGATTTTATCTTATGCTTTATTTTAATCTATTTTTTATAGTTTCTATTAAATGAATTCAATCCACCTATTATATACAAGTAGTGTTATTACATTTAAATACTTTTATACAATTAAAATACAGTTAATTATTTATCAATTTTTATACTAAGGAAAAATATTAAAAAGTGTCGTAATATTTTTCTAAGTATAGACAGTAATGCTGCCCATTTAAACATTTATTTTTTCAGATTGATACTAAGTGATTTACGATGGTTAGCATTTGGATCTCATCAATTAAAACAGGTGATATCTTATTATGGGGAGCATATAAGGGTAATTTATATTTACTGTATAGGAATAAGTGACAAAATGGAAGTGGATTTACCTATTCCTGGCATTCAATTAGCAATATATTGCAGTTGTTGCCAAAGGCGAACCGTTCCCCAGAATTATGACTTTCTATGACCACATACCTAAATCATATCAGTTGATAAGTCACGCCTATTATTATCACATAGGATCATATCTTAAACTTATAATAAATGCATTACATTATTACTTTATAAACGTAATACTTATATTTATTTTTATTCGACGTATTTTCTAACCTCAAAAACAGTTCACTAAAAATAAGATTTCGCTTGAACTTGGGTACGAAAATGAAAACTAATTACTAAATATAAAACTAGAATAATTATCCTACAAAATAGAAAAGAAATCATGAAGGCCCATCGACTTGCATTTTGAAACTAATTCTCGAACAAAATGAGCATTCTCCTTGAAACATAGAACTTCGAATATTGACATGTGTGTTTCGCCTCAGAATGAAGATTTCTATCTTAAGGTTTGTGGTATATTGTTTAACACAGGCAAATGGTGGATCTTCTTTCCTAAATTGTTTTTCAAAATATGATAATACAAATAAGCTTCTTAGAACCTTATTCATAAAAATATGTTGAAAAAGTGGTAAGCGTTTCTGTGTGGTGATGGAGTAAGAATACAATTCACCACCTTTTCTTTTCCCTATGTATTGCAAAGGAAAAGAGAAAATACAAGTAGATAATATTATTACAAGAGAAGAAACGCTCGAAACAAAACTTTATCCTAATTCGTCTAGCCAGAGCAAGTAGGTACCTTTTTTTCCCCAATGTAGCAGAATCTTATTTCGATCTCTTAATGTTATTTTCATGTACTAAATTTTAATGCCAAACTCGATTTCTTTGAATTTTAAAGACGCATTTAGCAAGATGTTTGCTTTTAAACATTCTAAGAATAATTAGTGTTATGTTAAGCTTTACCTACATAATATGTTATTTCAAGAAAAAAAAAATTCAATCGCTATTTAAGAAAACATTTGATAATTTTAGAGTATAATTCGAAATAAAAACGAATCTTAAAGTTCCTCAACTGATTTACCTAGAGTCCTCTAGCCGGTTTTTAACATGGGAATATGATGGTATGGTTTTTATAAAATAAGGAGTGTTGACATATTATTCTTAAACCAACACAGTAAGACGAACGCCACACTATAAATATGTATTAGTAACCTATAGTAATTTATTAATTACACATTTGATAATATTTTAATATTTTCATCAGTATATACACTCATTTGCAAAAAAAACGGGCACCTAAGCAATGAACCATTTCAAATGTTAATATTTCTTTGTTTGATAATTATAGGTAGTTTTATCCACACAATTTGCTAAATTAATAAGAAAATAATCGTTTTCATCAGTATTTCATAAAATTTAGATACAATTTATGGGAAATAATGCTAAACCTCGCTAGTAGTGTATATTCGCTAGTAGTGCATATGCTCATGAAGTAAAAATAAAAAAGTTTTTTTGTTTGTTTTTCTTTAATAAAGTAAAAGCAGATAAATGTTTAGTATCGAGTGTGACCCCCTCTAGCTAAAATCACAGCTTGAATTCGTCTGGGCATGCTAGCGAGTATATCCCGGATACTTGCTTGCGGAATACGTTCCCACTCCGCAGTAATCACATTCTTCAGCTCTCTGATGGTCTGCGGAGCCGGGTGTACTGATCTCACACGCCGTTTCAGAACGTCCCAGACATGCTCTATGGGATTGAGGTCGGGACTTCGAGCTGGCCAATCCAAACGACGAATGCCGACCTCTTGCACATACGCATTAACATCGCGGGATCGGTGGGCGCGAGCATTGTCGTCCATAAAAATCGAGTCTTCACCTAGAGCGGCCAATGCGGGTTGTGCATGAGAAATTAGAACTTCCGTTATGTATCGATGCCCAGTCAGTGAGCCGTTTTCAATGAAGACTAACTCTGTACGATCCATTGAATTTATTCCTGCCCAAAACATAACAGAGCCCCCACCATAAGGTGTGATTTCTTCGAAACATGCCTCTGCAAAGCGTTCTCCTTGTCTTCTTAGCACTCGCCGACGTCGATCTTCACCGAACAGAGATATCCTGGCTTCATCAGAGAACAAAACCCTATTCCAATCGTCTTGAGTCCATGATTCACAATTTCTAGCGAACCTAAGCCTGTGAACTCTGTGCTCACGGAGTAATTTGGGGCCGCGGGCCGGGCGGTGACTGCGTATATTGGCAGCGAGAAGCCTCCTCCTGACCGTCCATAGACTAATATGCACATTTCTTACTTCTTGGAGGTTGTTCTTAAGATCCACATACGAAGATTTGCGATTTCTCAATGCGCGACTCACAAGAAAACGATCATCCCGTGGTTGGGTACATGGTTTTCTTCCAGAACCAGGCCTTCTCTCGACGGAACCAGTCTCCTGATATCGCTGCCAGGTCCTTTGGACTGTCGAGCGACTAACATTTAGCCTCCTAGCCACGAAATATTGGCTGCAACCCTCTTCAAGCAGCGCGATAATTTTGGTAGCTTTTACCACTTTATCTACCATTTTTGATACAGCCAAACAGCATTAAATAAAGCTTTGACAGTCAAGGATATGAAATTAATCGATAAAAATTGAATAAAAGTTATGAAAGTCGATGTTAACTTCTGGAACTTCGCGCCAAAAATGTAGGATAAAAAGGGGTTTTCTGTAAAAATGAACATCAAATGAAAAATTGAATTTAGAACGTACTTTTTTAAATACCACAGCATTTTTAAAACCGGCCAGTAACGTGTACAAACGATTGAAACCTTTTTGGTATTGTATCTTTTTAAATATGAATGAAAATCAAAACCGCCCGTTTTTTTTGCAAATGAGTTTATTTCGCAGTCTAACCTTTCAGCAGATTAGACTGTTTTCACCGGTTGTCCGGTGTGAAATTTGGGTTACATGGAGCTTTATAACGCATGTTGAAAGAAATACAGAAAGAAAATGCATTTATTCAGTGATAGATTTACTAAAGATCCTGTTATGGACAACAAATTTATACCTAAAAATAGTGGCCAGTTTAACATTTAAAATAATACAATACAAGTATACGACCATTAGAAATGTGCCTACTTTTCTTTTCTTGGGAGGACGACAGCTAATATTTACAAACGCCAATTCTGTATGGACCTTGTAGAATTATACTTAAGGAATTCTAAATTTAATCGATACTCTTGAAGAAAATACTAATATAATAAGATATGAACGGTGACGGAGTAAGAATAATATTCACTACCCTACTTCTTGCTCATATGTATCGTTAAAGACGATTAAAGGATTATAATATGCACATAATATCTATGCAAGAGGAGAAAACTTGAAATAAAAGCCTATACCAACACTTTTGACTAGAGTGGTTGGTCATTTTCCCTCTCATTATGGAGGAGGCTTGATCCCAGAAGTAGGACATATATGAGCTATGGTTATGACGATGTTGATGATGATAAAGACACGAATATGCTATGATTAAAATTAAAACAAAATTAAACAAATTATAGGCTACTGAATGCTTGTAATTCTGATATAGCCAAGCGAGCCATTGAAGTTTCGGTTCAGGCTGTGATGAAATTGTTGTCGGCATACCAATATATACCAAGTACAAAGTGGACGTGAATGGAGTTTTATTCCACACTGCTCTCATCCTGGATAGACGGTGAGCTTGCAGCTTAAGATGAAGAAAAAAAAAGGTAATGATGATTTGTAGTTTCATCATAATCATCCTGCAAGGCAACCGAAGCTGCTAGCAAAGCCAGGTATGGACTTAGCTTTATCGTAGTCCCAACGAAGTCACATCATGAATACCCCAACTCTTCCTTTAGATTTGTGGCAAAGATGATTAAAGGATGTAAGCAGATAAAATAGTCGTAAAAGATAAATTCTATACAAAACTTTATACCATCTCTGGTTAACGACTTTGTAAGTATAATTAGTAAATTTTCATTCAAATATGCCTTGTAATGAAATTTAAATTAATTTTCCGTGTGGTGACGGAGTAAGAATACAACTCACTACTCTATGTTAGCTGTGGATGTCGTAAAAGACAACTAAAGTGTTTATTATGCATATAACAATAATCCGGGGAAGAAAAGTTCATAATAAAACTCTAAAAGTGTAGTAGGTCGATTTTCCTTCCCTTTGTGGAGGAGGCTCGTGTCGAGCCGTGGAACGTTTATAACAAAAGATAATGATGAATAAAATATATGTAAGGGATGAAGAATAATCTAAATTACTACACACTAAAAAGTTGACTTATATTTTTTTTTATAAAAAAATAGTTTAAAAAAAAACTAAAAAACACGCTTACAAGTTACAAGTCAAGTAGTTGCTAGTTTGGAATTTCGCGCATACGCAATTCGCACACTAGCTCTATCTCTCTTGCTTTTACACAAAGGATACGATTAGAAATTTCTCGGTCGAAATTCGGCCATAATTCATTGAAATTCTTCTTCTTTTATTTAATGGCAATGAGCTACAAGAATATGAGCTAAAGGTGTCGAGTTATTATTCACGTCTTTAGTCTTAGTCTTTCAGTCGCTCGTTCATTTTTCTGCTACACAATAAATATCTATTAGACATTGTCATCATATTGTCTGCCATTCAGTTTATTCAGAGATTTTAACCGTAAACAAAAGTGTATAAACTATAAACGTATACGTGTGTGTGTATCGATTGCATCGTAGTGTGCGTAATGCCTTTTTAAATGAATTTAATGTATTTCTAATCCATTATTAAATCCAATTTTTGTTTTCTGCACTTCTTCAAAATATATTCTTCAACTGTGCCAAATTTCATATCTGTTCCATCTGCATAATTTTCGTAAAAAGGAGTACAATGTTTTTGCTTCACGTATTAATATATAGTTTATATTCCTACGTCGCCTTTTACGACATACAGGGGACAATCACGGGTAAGATAGGGAGTAGTGAATTGTATTCTTACTCCATCATCACAAGGATATAGATTATAATAAGTCTGATAATTCTAAAATATATGTGCATTCCCCCTCTATATAGTAAACACAGATCCCTTAAAGTCGTAGCGGGTGCGGTGACCAAGGTGCGGCGACGTAAAATTGAAAACTATTTGTTCAACAAACATCATCCATCATGGGTCCGCACTTAGTCACATTGCTGAACTGACCCCCCAACAGGCTAAGTTTTCTCTTAAGTTATTACAATTTTGGTAATTTAATTTACTTATGGATGTGGAGTAAAAAATAAAAAACGTTAAACTATAAAAATGATCATTGAACACACAGACAGAAGAATTAGATAAATAAAGATATAAGTAGTTATCTTTACTAATATTATAATTGCGAAAATAAGTTTGTTTGTTTGTTACGCTTTCACGCTTAAACCACCGAACCGATTTCAAAAAGCCTTTCACCAATGGAAAGCTATAATATCAGGGTATGTGGCGCAGTGTATGACGACCCCCCACTAGAAGGACTGACGACATTCTCAGTCGCAGGAAACCGTTGGATGCAAGTGGCGCAGGACCGTTCCGAGTGGCATTCTCGTGGGGAGGCCTATGTCCAGCAGTGGACGTCTGTAGGCTGATGGATGGATGGATGGAATATTAGGGTGTAACATAGGCTATATTTTATCCCGGTATTCCCACGGGAATGGGAACTACGCGGGTAAGGCGACTGAAATCTAAGCGAAGCGAGGGCGGGTTGCTAGTATTTTATAAATAGTTGAAAGCAATTTTAAAAGTTTCTAGAGTTGAAACAACATCCAATAGATTTAACGATTTTTTTAAGTAGATACTGAGGAACAAAGAACATATGTTTGTTTGATCACAAACTTACAATTAACGCACGCAAATAACACCCACCTCTGAAAAATCATTTATGGATCGCAAGAATTGGCCTGCATGAGTTTATGAGAACCAAACCCACGACATTCAGCACGAAAGTTCACAATACTTGAAAGGCTCGGGCATCCGTGCAGTTGATCCATTTGCCTGTAACATTAAGTATTCTAAAACTATAATAGTAGGTGCCTAAGCACTTAAGGTGATTTAAACTTTATTCCTTTATCGAGATAATTCTATTACATAAAAAGGTGTGCCAGCGTCAACCAATCACGTTGCGTCCAACTATGATCATGATTTATGGTCCATATTATAGATAACCTGTCTGTTAAGATGAATTACTTTGAAAAAACTTATAAGATATTCGTGTGTATACTATTCAATATTTTAGCTCTTTTTGGCATAAAAAATGGAGTATGTATGACACCATATATTTCGCCTTTATAGTTTTTGTAATAAATATCAGTGTGGTAATATAGTAAAATACAATAGTATATAGCTTTAGAATAATAACGTATAGAAGGATAGTGTCAATACTTTGAACTTTCAAAATTTGAATCCAAAAATACTAATGGCGCGCAGACGATTACACACGTACACCACTATACAAATTATGAAATTAAATTTTGTTTTTATTAACATAAATCGTCGAATTACCTTTAAAAGTAATGTTAATAATCTTTTTATATTTTTTAAATGTGTTGTGACACCATTTAAATGCACAAACCGTCATAATTACCTATTTATTTTTTAAGAGTTGCGTACGTTCGTGCAGTACAATGACTTGTACATTACGGAACGTTCCGGTGTAAGCTCCATTAGGCTCCAATTGAAATGCCTCACTTTTTGTGCGTGAACTTACCTTCTATATGTTATTATTCTAAGAGTATAGCATTCTGTTCTGTCGTAGGTGCGGTAATAGATGTCTGAGAGACGTGAACAGATAGCAACATTGTAGAAAAAAGGAAACTCCAATTGAAACCTTATCTTAATCTATTTGGTCTGCTTGGTATAGTTGTTCAATTTCTTTATCAAATTATAATTAAAGATCAAAAGTCAGTAATTAGGTACTTATAGTCCGGTCAATTTAGACATTCGAAGGTGCATAAAATCCCAACAAGCTGAAAATCAGTAAAATTTTTCAAAACAATTATAAATAATATTTAAAAGTTCCCCATCATGCCCGTGTATGGAAAATGTTTTATTGAAGGTCAAAGGTCAAGAAAATGGGTTTTTCGCGATTTTCAGCAAAACGGTAAGTTTTATTATAAAAGTACCTTAGACAAAAATTGTAGATCATAAAATTATCTATAAAAAATGTATGTGAAAAATATTTTAATTAAATGGTGTCTGGTGAACATTGTTCGAATCTTTTGAATTCTTTTTCTTTCTCTACATTGAAAGAGCCGTTAAGGCTATAGATACGAATTACACCAGCGTGTAACATAGGTTTATATAGTTATAGAGTAGCACGGGTTAATATAACAAGGAATATTTACTGTCCCTGTTGGCCTATACCTAAAATGCGCAAATGAAGAAACAGGATCATATTGCCCTCTTATTTGGACATTATTTATTCAGAATTATCTGACTTTAAATCCCAATAAGCTCGACCTAGACAAATTTTAAAAGTACGAATCAAGTACTGATTAAACAAATTTAAATAACAGCATACTAAAATGATTTACGAAGCGATCATAATATTCGTCCTCTACGCACTTGAAATGTGGATGTACACGGAGTGCACTGACCTTCCGCCATTTTGTGATGTCTCTAATTATTGCATCATAGCACCAAACGTTGTATAGTCACTAATGAAGAATCATTAATACCTTTGTTTATCACTCCATGGTAAATATTTGCTCTTACTGCTAAATCTGATTGATTTATAAATTTTATTTCGGATGTATCAAGTCTTTTGATATTTTGAAGTCGATGGTTTTGGAGAAGAGGGATATATGATGTTTAATCATTATTGTACAGAGCAACTTACAGCTATTATACAATATAGAATTATATATATATAAAAGAAAGTCGTGTTAGTTACACTATATATACCTAACTCAAGAACAGCTGTACCGATTTGGCTGAAAATTGGTGGAGAACGGTGGTGTAGCTTAGAACCAGGAGACGGACATATATTTTACGGACGGATACTTTTTATCCCGTTCGATCAGTTCCCGTATGACGTGACATAAAATGTCAAACAGAATACAAATCACTATGAAACGTAGTATAAAAAAAACGCATTTGATATGTAATAACAAAATGCAAATGACAGCTAAACGAAATTTTGTCAATAGTTAAGTATGGTTGGAAAATTTGATAATTATAACTTTGTCAGAAATCAATAATGAGTAATTTGTATTCTCTTTGAATCATCATTAACAATACCGCGACCAAAACTATCGAATCTTGCCCGACAAAGCTGTAATGGTTCTTCCATTAGAGACTAGGTATATTTTCGGCAATTTAGAAAATATATTTACGAAAAAATTATGGCGTTATGAAGTTCGCCGGGTCAGCTAGTACCTACAACATAAAAAGTAAAACATATTTTGTTTAAATAAAAATACGACTAGGTGATTACACAACCGAGAAAGAAAAGGAACACTCGAAATAAAATCCTGTACTAAGTTTGATCGGCGTGGTAAATTAGGTCAATTTTCCTCCTATTGCGGAGTAGTAACGAGACCATCGGTGGGGTATATATGAAGTGACATGATGATGATGAGATACTACTAATGATAATGGAGATTCTTTCCATAGACTAGATATGGCCACTGACGTCAAGTCAGCCTGCTCCGGTGGTCGGCCCAACGACGAAGGTGACGTGCATCGTGGGTGGGTTGCGGGTGTGCGTGCTTACGCCCCTCTGTCGCCCCGGACGGAGTGGTACGAGGAGCGCGCTGACCGCAACAAACCCCCAAAAAAAAATAGACTAGATATAAAGGACAGAACAGAGCGCAGAGAAGGAATTGAAAGATATCTCATATCTTTCTCTTCTTTTGAGTCCTTAAACTTTCAATTATATATTTTACTAGCAACCCGCCCTCGCTTCGCTTCGGTTATAGGTTATAGTCGTTTTACCCGCGTAGTTCCTGTTCCCGTGGGAATATCGGGATAAAATATAGCCTAGTTTACGTCCTGATATTATAGCTTTCCATTGGTGAAAGAATTTTTGAAACCGGTCCAGCCGTTTTGAAGATTACCTGGAACAAACAGACAGACAGCCAAAAATTTTTTAATTGCTATTTTAGGCATAGGTGTCAGCATAGGTGTAGATGAAAAAAGCCTATTATTTTGACATTACAAACAGACACTCCAATTTTATTTATTGGTATAGATTTACATATTTCTTCCGTACCTACGTGTTTATGTAACTGAACTCTTAAACGGCTGGGCCAAAATTCATAAAAAAGGTGTGAATTCAGGTGTATTGGATAACGGTTTAGATTAAAAATAGGCAGCCCAGTAACTTCTCTTATCTTGGAAGCTCGTGCCGAATAATGATAAGTTAAATAATTTAAAAGAAGTGAAAATATAAGAGTGAAGGAGTACCTATATAGCTATAAGTATATTACTTATGTCCAGTACTAGGCTTAGTATTGCAGCACGTGATATTCGTCTTGCAGATCAGATGTCAAAGGGTCCCGACCGTTATTCCTGGGTTCGCTCGTATCGTGCACCGCTGAGCAAGTTTCAAAGCCACCCTTGTACAGTTGCTACTTTTGGTCAATGACTATTTATAGCCACACTTTAGGGAATTATAGTAAGCTGGATTACCATATTTGCATTGCTGGAAAAAGATGAAGCAGGTGGTCTGGTTAAAGACAAAAGGGCAGTAGTTCCAGCAGTATTCTTACCACCAATGTTCCGTGCGAAATGAATACTAATTACTATTAGCACCATTCATCTTCTTTCAGTGTGGTGACGGAGTAAGAATACAAATCATCAACAGCTGCCCGTGGGTATCGTAAAATACAACTACCTAAGTCATTTAATAACATCTATGCTAGAGAAGGAAATCTCTGAATAAAATGCTATACCAACCTGACTGACCATCATGAGTCTGTCTGACCAATCCGGTCATCACCCCAAATCAACAGTGGGATGTATATGAGCCGAAATGATGTTTAAAACCAATTGCGAGCACTAACTTGCCCGCAAAGCGTGGTGATTACAGAAGAATTCCTTTATTAGCAGGCTTAACTCTGAAGAATAGATGAAACTGACGATAGAGGGAATCGTAAAAATAAATGTCATTTTTTAAATAAAGAAATATGTCCTCTTATTTCTTGAAGTTTAACTTGTAATGGGATAAAATGGTGGTTCAAAGCTTGCATGAGGACAATTCAATAAATTTTTAAAATTTGCTTAAAAAGATTATGCCTGCGAGCTAAAGCTTATATTAGGCATGTAAAATGATTAGCTGCGCCAGCACCTTAATTTCAATTCAAAACGGTGGGCTGAGAGGTTCTAGCTAGCCCTGCTATCAATGGAGAAGAATGTCTGACTGCACAGATGGCGTAGTGGTTAAGATAGCGACTTACAACGCCAGTGTCAGGGGTTCGAATCCCACGCGGGACAACACTTTGTGTGATCCACAACTTATTGTTCTGAGTCTGGATGTAATTTGTGTCCGTTAATTATATGTTTGTAAAGTTCCCAGCAATACAAGGATTATTTCCTTAGTGCATGGTGTTGTCTTAAAATTATTATTATTATTATTATAATGTGCTTAAATTTAAATAATAAAAGTATAATCAGAAAGCTATTTTAACCTATACAATCAAAGAGATACATACTCCACTGTCCATAGACCCTATGACAGTTGTGTCATACATTCTCGCTAATTTATATAAATTAACTATAAATAAATATAGCACACCTTAACCTAGGTAACATTCATAATAGTTTATCGACAATAGATTAGATAGTCTACGATATCAAGGATGGTCATTTCACGTTAAATAGCCTTAGAAGAATACGACTCATAGCGTTATTAAAGTTTTTATTAAGTGTTTAGTTTGATCCTACCATGTACGACCTTCCAAAGTAACAGCAGAGTAGCATTCATTAATTCGTTTCAGCTCATGTACGTTCCAATGCTGGGCTCAAGCCTCCTCCACCATCGGAGGGAAATTTATCTTGATCACACGTGTTAGTATAGGGTTTTATTTTGAGGTGTTCTTTTCATGCTCAGACGTTATATGCATATTTAAACCCTTAGTCGTCTTTTACGACACCCACAGTGAATTATATTCTTACTCCGTTACCACACGGAAGAGCAGCGTGGTACTCCATAATGCATCGTCTTTGTTTCTAACTAGCCTTCTAAGAGTAAAATGCTCTTATAGCTTATTTTTTTGCTATTCAGTAGATATTACTTCTAGTAACTTTAATTTTAATAGCACGATGTCTATTGGTCAATGTGTTTTAAATATCGCAACTCATCAAAACAAAGTCGCATTGACGAATATACCTGAATTTAAATCAATAATTTGATAAAGTGCAAATACCTAAGCCAAAAGATAAAGTTGCGTAATCGTATATCAATAATTCGATCATTCATTCAGCAATCGTTTCGCGCCATTTCTAGCAAAAAGGCGGCAAACGTTCTTATGAATATGTTATTAAATTCAGTGTTACATTGCAAGAAGACTAAAATGAATTTTAATCATTATTTGAGATTGTCTATCGAATAACTAATTCTAGATATCTGGATTATATTGAGATCTTTTGAGTTTAAACTTTTGTTGAGTTCTAAGCTGGCATCATCAATATTGTTACATAGTTGTACGTATGTAGATGCTGATTATTAGTAGATATTTCCTACATTAGCTAGTGTCTGATAGTTGTCTGCCTGATGGTTAGCAATAATGTTGTTCCAGGT
Organism: Lymantria dispar; assembly: GCA_032191425.1. Classification (NCBI taxonomy): domain Eukaryota; kingdom Metazoa; phylum Arthropoda; class Insecta; order Lepidoptera; family Erebidae; genus Lymantria; species Lymantria dispar. The sequence continues at coordinate 19,166,407 of CM063459.1, forward strand.
CCACAACCCACACCAAATTTTTGTTAAGAGTTCTTTCGCTAGCGACTAATTGGTGGCTGTTAAGTGACATTATACATAAAAAGACGTGTTAATGTAACCTATAAGCAGAAGGTTATTATAGCAACTTTGTCAGAAATGTCATTGAAAACGGAATGTAATGTGTGCATTCCTCAATCTAGGTGCGTTCAATTTTTATCATTTAGGTATGTTATTTGCCGATCGGCGGGTCAGTATCGATTCGCGCGTCGTTGCCCCTTATCGAATAGTCGATATATTTGTTTACACAGGGCCATCAATGAAAGAGGCTTGAGTGTATCTTGCCTATTTGAGCAATAACTTGTTTGATAACGTTTTACAGTGCTTGCACTGTGATTAACTCACCTCTCTAGATTGCGTTCATCATTTTTTTTTGTTTTGTCTATCGCAGATTGAGTGCTGTGATTTGTAATGTTTGTGCTTTGATATCGGTAATTAGGTATTTAGGTGTGAAAAGGTTTTACACGTGTCTGCGAGGGAGTTCAACTAAATTTTATTTTAATGTTTCACCTATGCTGTATCTCTACTGATACATAAATAAGAAATGTGGTGACTGAGTATGGATATACCTAAGTTCCAGCCCCTATCTTGTCCGTGTATCATGTATCTTAAAAAACGAATAAGGGATTATATGAATATAACATCTATGCAAAAAAGGGAAACTCTAAATAAGACCCACCTGACTAGCGAGTTACAGTAGATCAAATTTGCCTTCTCTTGTGGAGGAGGCTCGTGCCCAACAATAGGACGTACCTATATGAACTAAAATGATAATGAATGATGACGTAATTAATGTTGCACCTGCCTAATTAACAATGTTTTCTACTCAATTGACTAGGCGGTAAGACGCATTTTTGTTGAAATCTATTCAAATTCAAATTCAAATCATTTATTATGCATAGACTCCGAGAGGGCACTTACATATTGTCAATTTTACAAAATTAAATTAAATTATCCAATAAAAATAAACTACCACCGGATCGGAACACGACCGTTACTGAGAAGATCTGGCAAGAAACTCAGCGGCCTTGTCTATTATTTTAATTTTTTTTTCTTCTTACTAGATAGGTATAAATTTGTGTACATGTTTTGTAAGACCTAGCTCCAGTGTGATGCCCTTCGAACTGCAAGATACTTAATATAATTCAAATGATTATGGCTGGACCAGATCCCACAAGCGGCACCTGATCACGAGTTAACTACTAGAGCAGCCATCACTCCCCTCAACCACTATGGAGGGAAGGGAGAGACCCGCTCCACGCAGCTACCGCAAGTAGATCCTTCAGTGAGCATGACCAAGACCATATGTTACAAACATGTTACAAACGACGAAAATGCAAAATTTCGTTAGGCAAAACACACTACGCTTTACAATATTAGAGTTATTAAAAAAGAGTTTATTTAAAATAACAAGGAAATTGCATAATGAGGAGCTGCTCACAACCAATCTGTATTATCATCTACATAATCCGAGATTTTATAATAAGCTTTCTTACAAAGTCTATTCTTGATAGCTTTTTTAAACTTTTTTGTTGGCAGGTGTCGGATATCTTTAGGTAATCTATTGTAGAAACGTATACATTGCCCCATGAATGATTTGCTAATTTTTTGGAGATGAGTAGTATGTACAACTAGTTTGTCCTTATTCCGAGTATTCATTTCATGAATTTCACAATATCTTTTGAACTTAGCGATATTTTTTGACATATAATATATTTTCGTATATATATTGTGATATAACAGTTAGAATATTTATTTCTTTGAATTTCTCTCGAAGTGAGACTCTTGGGCCCAGATTATAAATTGCACGGACAGCCCTTTTTTGAAGAACAAAGATTCTATTCAAGTCCGCGGAGCATCCCCACAGTAATATGCCGTAAGACATCAGACTATGGAAATAAGCGAAATAAACCATTCTAGCTGTTTCAATATCGGTTAACATTCTTATTTTTTTTACTGCATAAGCCGCTGAGCTAAGCCTACTCGACAACTTTTCAATATGAGGTCCCCATTGAAGTTTAGCATCTATGGTGATACCTAAAAAAACGGTCGATTCCACAAGGTCCAGAGCCACACCATTCATTTGGACATTGGTTTCCACTTGCTTCACATTGGCAGTAGTAAATTTGATACATTTAGTTTTCTTCTCATTTAGAACCAAATTATTAGTGTTAAACCAATGAACAACGTTATGTTAACAACAATGACAGTGCATTGTTCACATCGTTATTAGACAGCGCATTGTTCACATCGTCTATAATTACACACCTCAAAACTTGTGCTTTGCTATATTTTATACCTACTCGAATTACAATTTGCTAACACAAAAGGTTTTATATTTTTTAAATATTCATACAATGACCAAGAAAATGTTCAATAAATTGAAGCTTTTTTTAATAATATGGATACTTATCTTCAAGTTTCAACAGCTCGTCTATTCAACATGATATGGTCCTGTGTTGCTCGCATCCAACAACCATCTGCGATTTTCACCAAGTCAACAGTTCATCTAGTAGTAAATGTCCTATACTGCGTCGTTTAATATATAGACAAACGATTATTCGTTCGTCGAGTAGTATGAATGTGACCTGCCCATTGCCACCTCAGCGTATGGGTACTTTTTTAAAGAATAGCCTGAATGTAGGGATTAAGAAAATAATCCTTATTTGGACTTTACAAACATACAATTCCCGGACACAAATTAAACGGACTCAAAAATTTGTGGATCGATGTCCTTTAAGGGAATTGATCCTATGGCACTGGCTATATTTTTTTCTTAAACACTATGCAAATTGTGCAGTATAAAATTATTCAATCGTTGTCGGTTATCATGTAGAGCGACTTTGAACCTAGTTATTGGGCCTATATTTAGAGACCAAATCTTAATGCCATTAATTATCACTGATAACACACATATTAGATAAGAAAGCCCGTGTAAGTGGTCTTGAATAATTAGAAAATAAAGAGATCTATTAATAGAAAGTTAATTGTTACAATTTGTGTGATTTTAGACAGGTGAATCTGCAAGGCATGAATACTTATGAATGTCAACCCACTCCTGATATAGTGTAAGCCATATAGCTATTGTTGTCTTAAGGATGTCAAAGCATTGATATAAAAAAGAAACAAAGGTATTATCAACCATTTTTTTTTCTAATAACTTAATAAACTTTCCACTAGAGTATCAAAAGTGTTTAGTTGAAACTTAGGTATATAACTTAGAAGGTAATGTAGTGAAATACAAGTCGTCTCAAAAGTACAGTTATTGCTCATAACTTATAGTACCTAATTGCCAACCTCCCAGCATAGTTATTGCCCAGTACCTACTTTAAAATGATAAATTAAACTTTAGATATTCAAAACGAAACATTAAATTAAATCTTATAGGATTGTTCTCAGTACCTACTTCAAAATAAATTGCATTTATCTGAAATTATTATCCAATCGTCTAAATGACTTTCTTCAGCTTTTTTAATATAGGTAATGGCCCTAAACTGGTCTTACCTATGTCCTGTCATTCGATATGGTAGAGGCTGGACTTTGGAACACCGTATTTTGTAGCAGTTTACCTTGTAGATAGGTAAATTGTTGAATACGTCTTGGACAGCTTCAATCGCTTTGTGTAAATTTTCTTTACTATACTGAACTTTTGTTGTCTTTGATAGGTATACTGTAAATGTAACAATAATAAAAATTAGAATTAGAATTAGATATTGATGCTTAACGGTTGCGAAAAAATCAATTTAAACACAACTACTTGTGATGGCAGCACATTTTAGTAAAAATGTTGCCCATGGCAATTATTGCCCGGGCAATAACTACAGATACAGACACATTGCAATCACTAAACTGATGTTTGGCAATAACGAAATTTGTGTTAGTGATTACCTATGGTAAATATAACCGTCTAGAATCAAATATATATTCATTAAAAATTAAGAAAATACCTACTTATTATTTCATCATAACTAGGTACCTATGTACCTATGCACATAGGTACCTATGTACCTATGTGCCAATAGTTAAATATCAAATAAAATACGAAAAAATTAACTTCTAAAAATTACTAAATTGTTTACCTACCTATTTGAATAATACGTTCACTAGACAAAAGACGCCATTAGGCCTACTGCTTTTATCTTTAGTGTTGCCAATTATTAATTTTAAATTTATTACACATTGATCACACAACCATCTAGTAGTTCTAATTGAACTAGAATGATATCAATTTAACATCTTGCAATATTCACCTTAACGCGCTGTCAGTGAGCAATTACTTTCTGGTTTAACCTACCTTAATTTTTTCAATTTGTTGTTACCAATATGTGTACCTAGTTAGATAGGTATATATGTTGGCACCTACTTACTTTACGCTGTAATTATTAGATGGAAATACAAAATGAATCATGTCATTTAATAGTCCCTAATAAAACCAAACAATAAAACATACCGCAAATCACACACATTATCCGGCTTAATCGCACCCGAGAAGAACTGAAACAAGCCGGGCCCCTTTCCCACAGGCGACCACTCAAGATCGCATTTGGGTAATAAAATACCTCCATGTTAATATAACAGCCGATCGCATTATCCAAAGGAGCCATTATTAAAAAGTATCGAGTTTCTGAACGTACCGCGTCTGCGCCCCAGCCAATCACAAACTCCCGCCAACGCAGAGACCAATCAGGACGCGCCGTTTTCTTTTTTATTGTAGATCGAGTTAATGGATTGTTCTTCATTTTGATTTATGTATTGTTTCTTTTTTTGTACTGTATTGTTTTTAACTGTTGACGTTACAGTATTGTTTGTTAAATAATGACTTGGCGTAACCAACATGTTTTATTAGCTATACTATAAGTTATATTTTAGCATTTCATCATCATCGCAGCCCACATACGTCCCACTGTTGGGCTCGGGCCTCCTCCACAATGGGCAGGAATTTGACCTACTATACCATGCTGGTCAGACACGTTGGTATAGTGTTTCATTTCGAGTTTTCCTTCTCTTATACAGATGTTATGTGCATATGATATCCCTTAGTCGTCTTGTACGACATCCACGGGCAAGATAGAGAGTGGTGAATTGTATTCTTACTCCGTCACCACACGGAAAATTTGCATTTAATTGGATAGAAAACAAAAAATCAGATATTTTTTTGTTAGTCAACTGATAGATCGGCACGGCATCTTGAAAAAAGAATGAAAAAACTAACCAGTGGCCGGTATTAAAAATTTGCTAAAACTATATTATGAAATGTATTTCATCACATAAACAACTATATTACGAAACGCATTTGCTTTGCTCGTAGGTGTGGTAAAACATGACTAAGAGCTGTACATAGACCTGGTCCAACTCCATCTCGTGGCAGTAAACAGAAAACTAGTTGGTAGTATGGCAACTCGATACAATTGCTGTGTACTGGCTAAGAGTAATGCTAACCCTAACTTGGCTTAAGGATTCGGGTTTTTATCACTATCATTTTAACTCATATACGTCCAACTATTGGGTTCGAGCCTACCAACTAGTTTTTGACGCACTACCATGCTAGTCAGGATAATGTAGGTTTTTTTTTTAGTTTTCCTTCTCTTGTCATCATATACCTATTACATTTATCTATATAGAGGCGTAAACGATGGCAAGTAAGCGATAGTCATAATTATGATATTAATTTTATTTACCAAAACATATACTAATTCTGGTTCGCGACCGTTTTTAACTCGGTTATATCGCGTTTCATTTAATGCGATACCGAGTTCTACAACACCTTATAAATTAACTAGAAGCGTTTCTAATTTATTTAAAATCATATTAGTTATTAAAATGGGTATGAATAAAATCCAACATAGAATGTGCCGTATAGTGATGGAGTAAAATGTATTATCAACATTCCTATTCCATGAATAAAATACGACTAGTGAATACAATTAAAACAAAAAGAGAGGGATCATGAAATTGATTTAAGAGAAATAAATTGTAATCGTTGCTCACTTTAACGAAGAATGAAAAATCTTAAGGAATCCTGCAAGTCTTTTTTTTTGGGGGTGGGCTGCGGTCGGCGCACTCCTCGCATCACTCCGTCCGGGGCGACAGAATGGGGCGTAAGCACGCACACCCGCAATCCACCCGCGATGCACGGAGGTCGGATTTGTTGGATACTAAATTGATGTCCTCGTGCGAGGATCCCTTGTACCAAAATTATATTAGAAAGCATTATTCTAATAGCAAAGGGGGCCATAATACCTGTGGAATCATATTACTACCTTTAACTTCTAATAGAAATACGTCTAAAATTAGTATTTACCCTTGTGGTGACGAAGTACAAATACAATTCACCACCCCCTTTCTTAATTTTGGAGGTCCTAAGAGACGATTAAGGGATATAATGTACCGATAACATCATATACAAAAGAAGGATAACTCGATATAAAACCATTCCAACACGTTGCGGAGTAGGTCTGAGCCCGATGATGATCTGTGATTATGATGATGATGGCGTGCCTTTCCTCTCCACCCAATGTCTGTATCAGCTCATAAACGTGTCACTGTTGGGCTCGAACATCCTCCATAATAGGAGGGAAATTGACCTACTATATCTATATCATGCTTTTCAGTCGGGTTGATAATTTTTTTTATTTTTTTTATGGGTGGGCTATGGTAAGCGCACGCGCGGTCCAGTCCGTCCGGGGCGATGAAAGGACGGCGCGCGGGCCCATAACCCACCCGTACCCACGTCACCTCGTTGTTGAGCCGACCACCGGAGCAGATGTGACTTGTCGTCAGTGGTCGGTCTGACGAAATACCCTTTCGGATAACCTCACCTCTCGACGTCCTGGGACGTCGGTCGCCGTCGCGCGGTTAGCCTCCCTACTCGCGCCTGCGCCGCCTGAGTCGCCGACGGCAGAACGTGTCACCGAATAGGAGCTCTACTCGCACACGATCCACCGCCTCCTTCCGTGAGATTACGGCCTCACAGAAGGCGGCAGTCGGGTTGGTATAGGGTTTTATTTAGAGCTTTCTTTGTCTTGCATAGATGTTATATACATATTAAATCCTTTAGATGTCTTTTACGACACCCACAAGCAAGATAGGCACACGGCAACAAACGGTTGTATTTATAGAAATGTGTCACATCTAGAAGTTTTTACTTCACAACTAAACCCGTTGGAGTGTAGGCATGCGCAATAGTGACAGTCAATACTACGGTGCGTATCCCTCTAGCTCCCTGTGATACGAGTACGCTCTATGTCACATTTGTACTCTCGTTTTGTGTAATATTTGGAGCAAAATTGTTTGAGCAAATGAGCGACACTACCTACTTAAAATTAGAGTAAATTAGTGTAATGAGATGTACTGCTTAAAATACTCTACAATACCTTATTAGTTTGCTTAAATAAGCATGCAATTGCAGATTGGCGTTACTGGGTTTTAATCCAGTCTAGTCCAAAAAATAAGTATTTTAACGTATTTTTACTGAGTTCAGTTTATGATATCTTTCAGAAGTTTTCTAAGCCTGAAGTTTGGAAACTTGTCTAATTTAACTTTGCTCCTTAATATCCTGTAAATTACATGACACAAGATAAATTTATTAATTTTCATCATGATTTCAGCTCATTTTGGGGTTGGGATCGAACCTCCTCCACATTAAGAGAAAAATTGATCTACAACACCACACTGGTCAGAGAGTTTGGGTTTTATGTCGAGTGTTCCGTTACATTTCTCTCACATCGATTTTCTATAAATATTATTCACAATTTATTCATATCACAGCACCAATTCTTCCTACGGGCAAAATAGGTGATGAATTGTGTTCTAAGCAATAAATATTTGTAGCATTTTTTTAATTCAACGATTCCTCTCTTGGGTTGGAATCGAACTGATTATATCAGGGAAGTATGAAGTTAGCTTTTTAATAAAAAAAGTACTTAGAAGTACCACGTATCCTTGAATTGGTCGGATCCCCGCATGTATTAATGTCACGTATATTTATTTTTATCACGCGTCGACGTGACCATGGCGCCATCTGCCGGCGGTATCCACTGTTTATTTGCACAGTTATTTGAGTGAACGGGGCAGGTTTTGCTTCTATTCTTTCATCAGTTTTATTTTTCATTTAAATGCATCAACTTAGATCCGTTTATTTGTTATATAGAAAGCTAGAAATAGGTACTACCAACTCTTTCATTGCTCGTGGGTGTGATAAAAAACGACTAAGAGTTTTACCTAGGCGAACTTCGTAATAAAATCTGATCAATAACATTCGAAAGGAGTATTAGCGACAGGAATGTGGCTTTTTATAAAACATTTGCCATAACTTTTGCAATAGGTATGTAATACAGAAGAAGAGCAGGCACATATTGCATCGACCCCAAGTAATTGGGATATAAGCAGGATGTTGATGATAATGAGAGAAAATTGTTTATATTTATTAGTAGGGATATTGTGGAACTGCATAACTGTAACTGATACTATATTAACCGAAACTATACTAATTGAAATCGATATAAGATCGGTGTTTTTTGCGAGGAAATTATGTTTATCAAGTCTCATATTATGGCGGGCGATGTCCTGATTATGTTCACAAACTGCGGACATAGTGTGATGGCTATTCACATCAAGCGTTCATTGATACGAGTTCTTTATTTGGCCAATGTAATAGAGACCACAGTCAAAGTCAAGTTTATAAACTCCTGCTTTATATGCTAGCTTCCCAGCCAGGTGTTCATTATCACAGATTTCTCCTGCTCTCTGCAACAAAGGTTTAGACACGGTATCAAACTCTGAAGGGGGTTCATGATAATCTCCGTTCAAGTATTTATCTGTATGGGTTGCTTTAAGATACACCATGTGACTTAAGGTGTTGTTGGATTTGCGAATAACTAAAATATCTAAGAAAGCTGGAGAGTTATTTGACTCCAGTTCCTTGGTGAATTGAATTTTTGGATTAATGGAGTTAAGATGATTTTTATGGTAACCTACTTTGTCCGTTGATTGTTTTGTGAAAATATCGTCTAGGTATCGCTTGTAGAACAGGTTCTACAAACGATATGTAGATAGGGATGCAAATGATATGTTTCAGAAACATCGATGTTTCAGTAAAAAAACATCGATGTTTGCCGTCGATGCTCGTTATTGTGAAACATCAATGTCTCGATGTTATTTTCCACGATGTTTTAACATCGATGTTTGTCTGACATCTATTAGAGCGACAGTTTAATTACTACAGTAAATGACTCCCGTATGTACGTTTTCGTCAAAACTGTTATTTTTAAACTCTGTTTCTAAATAACTTGCTGCAGTTAAGCTTGTAATAACTTTGCCAAATAGAGAAGTGTCTGTTAAATATAACTTTAATTACTCAACTCTACATCTTCCTTGTTCTAAAACTCACCTATTCAATGATACTATTGTTACAGATAATACCTACATATAGCTTCCATTTTAAATTAGTTTGCGCTATCATTAAAAAAACATCGATGTCTCAATCCTTCGATGTCTCGATCCATCGATGTTTTAGGCCAATGTTTTTTGTACATTGATATTTATTCTGAAATATCGATATCGATACATCGATGTTCTTGGTTTCGATATTTGCATCTCTATATGTAGACGTCACACCCAGGGGTGTGACAGGTTAGCTTGTTAAGGTAGTCTTCTTCTTGTTAAAGTAGTCGTTGTTAGTGAGGAGTCCTCCATGGACTTCTCACTAACAACGAAGGAGACTGATAAGCCCATAGCCACACTACTACCTGCTTGTAAAAGTCATCATTCCACATTACATAGCCAATTGTTGGGTATTAACGTAATAATTCAACATATATTGTTGAGAGTTGGCAGTCGTATCGCCTCCTCTACGTTCCACCCCGGAATGTGACGAGTGTTTCGTCAGCGTAACAAATTACGCCCAGTTCGAAAGGTAGACTACTTCTCACCGCCCAGTCATAGCCGATATGTCACAGGGTGGGTCCATACGATATGGGCGTCAGTACAACGTTCCTATTCCATTCTTGTCATCCTATACTCTCAGCCAACGTCGTCATCGGAACGCAGGATGAGGGCCAGCTGTTCGAGGTTTACCGCAGTGCAAGGTCTGCTTTTAGGCTGGCCGTCCGTTATGTCAAGGATGTCAGTCAACAAGAGATACTGGATAGTCTCGAACGTGAACCCCGGAGTCGCCTCTATCGCAAGGTGCTGGACAAACTTTGAGTAAGAAGCGAGTATCACCACAGATACTTTGTACTCTTAATTCGTCATGAAAAAATTCAATGCTAATTTCTTATAAGCTTGCTTTTTAATAATTCGTTCATAAACATTACAATAACCGCCGTATGACATAATCCGCACACCTTTTCGGAGATGTTGAAGAAGAATCACCAAACAAGCACCACGCAAATAGCTTCTCACACTTCTGGGAAATTTTTCATACGAACTACGGTCAGCGTCATGGCGATTGCGCTCTAGTTTCCTATTGGAAAAGCTTATGTATATTAGGGATCAAGAATTCGCAATATAAGACAACAAGGGAGGCATTTTCTACATCAAAAACATCTACTCTAACATTAATTAATAAAAAAACTACTCGTATTCTAACATGCTCTCGTACACTCTAACAATTAATAAAAAAAAACAAAAAGATCAAAGATATTAATTAATAGTCAAAAGAATATGTTTTTGTTGCATGTAAGCCTACTCTAACATATAGTCGCGGACATCGCAAAGCTAACAGTAGTGTTGGCTCATTATTGTTTAAGACCGTCAAAGCTTAACTCTGCTTTTATAAAAGCTACTTTTTGTATTAATATTGCATTAAACTTACGTAATTTTATTATACGTACTGTAATCCGGGACAATAATGTAAAGTGTCACTTTCCAGTGAAAGTAGAGACAACAGCTTCGAATTTTATAATTGGCAGCCAAATACCTACAATTAGAAAAATAGTTGAACTATTTATCATCATTACGATCAGTCAATTGGTAAGAAATTGACCTATTACGCTATGGTCAGATTGGTTGTTTTGAGCTTTTATTTCTAGTTTTCTCTTACATAAAAATTACAAGTAAATTTAATCCCTTAAGTCGTTTTTTACGACACTTACGGTCAAGACAGGGGGTGGTGAAATGTATTCTTGCACCGTAACCACACGAGATACCACAAATTTTACAATTCACAGTCAAATACCTACAATAAAAAAATATTCTTTATAATCATCCAATTATTTACTAGTGTAATGCTTGATATATCTAGTTGATTTAGTTCTAATATTACTCATCATCATCTTGCTCTTATCCCAATTACTTGGGGTCGACGCAATATGTCACCTGTTTTGACATATTGCAAAAAGTTTCGGCAATGACTTTTATGACCGGCCGCCTGCCTGACGTCAACCCTCCTTGGGAATGTAATCGTTGACCCAAATGGTACCAGATGGAGTTGGTTCGGGTCAATCTAGGGCTCTTAGTCGTCTTTTACGACACCCACGAGCAAAGCAAGGGTTGGTAGTATTCGAAACCGCTACCACACAGCACAGTTGTAATATTACTATTTGTGATATAAACTAAAAATCGATACTATAGATACATTTTTAATTTGATATTTATTTTTTATATCACTATCTCCGAGTAGGTACCCGATCTCCAAACATTATGTATTCAACTTCACGTCAAAAAGTATACACGTTAATTACCGGGATTTATATATTTTGCAATATGCACAATTTTTACACTTCAAACAAAAATCATTGATTCAGTCCAGTCCTTGTCCTCGTTATGACCGGTCGGCAAATTTATAACAGCGACAGAATCAAACAATAATTAGCGTCGACGGACTGGCGGCTGTGACAACTCCCGCCACTTTTCATAAGTTCAATTGGACGGAAAGAATCGCACGAGACTAATCGTGACGTAGCTTGGACTGTTTTATGTGATAAAGAAATATTTTAATAATTTCAATATTATTCTAAATAGGTAGTTTACTGAATAACATTTTTAAATATTAAATTATTCAGTAATTTTAGTAAGGTTTTAGTAAGTATATGTCAGCGTTGCGCCAGGAATATTGATGTCGATAGTAAAACGATCACTATGTAGTCACTGTATTTATTACAAGTTATTGCCGGAGAAGTGAGTGAAGTAAAACTGTCCTCTATTCTAATCTTACAATGTTTTTATAACCTCCGCTTTACAACGAAACGGTCTAGTCTTAGTAACTAATTACTTTTTATAACAAACAAATAAAACAACTACTTTTACTATCGGCATATAGCTAAATAATAATGATAAATATTCTAATGCATTTAACATAATTCCAAATAGTCAATTTTACACAATTTACATTAATGTAATTAAAGGAAATATTGTTCTCATATATTGTTCAACAGACGGCGCTCTAACTAGAAATAAATTACAATCTTTATTATGTAAAAACAACTAAATATGGTTACAAATAATTACATTAATTCTAATCGATTTTAATTTGATCAATTATATAAATATTTAAACAATTAAATCAAAGATTTCTAGAAATACATTCAAAAAGTGTCTTAAATATCATAGCATGGTAAATAGCAGTGTTGTTACTACAAATAATTATTTAAATATTAGTTGCAAATATTTCAAACATGTTTATAATTATAATTGATAACACGTACATCAACAATTTACAAATATTGCCGATAGAGGGCGATATGCGCCCATATATACGTAGCTATTTCATGTTATCGAGTTCTTTTCTAGTACAAAGAAACACTATGTTATCTACAAACGACAAGAAATTTATAAAATTCTGTAGGTGAAGATCATATTCCTTTTATCATAAGGATAAGAAAGTCAGCAAAATATACAAAGGCTTGTCTTAAATCTTACTGACAAGCCAATTACTTGAGGTCTGGGGAATTATAACCCAGATAAATAAAATCCATATCATACACATTGTGATAGAGAGAGGTTATAATCGAGACGATCGAGTTGCTTTGACAGTTATTAGAGAAAAAAGCAAAAGAAAACTTTAAACGAAACTGCATAACATAATGACCAAATTCCATTTCATAATGTAGGAAACTAGTACTTATTAGTGGGACGTATATCACCATACTCTTCTTTCGTAATACACATTGCAATTTTTATATATCCGGTCGCCTCCTCGACGTCAAATTCCCTTAGGAATGTAATCATATACAAAATGGTATCAAATGAAATTGTAACTACCCCCGGTCGATGTAAATTGTGGAGCGTATATTTAGAACAAAAAAACGAAGAAAACAAAGTATTCAATGCACACACAATTCAGATAGAAACACGTATATATGTATTTTAAATTTATATTATATTCAACTTCCAACGCATAAATTTCTTTCAAACACGATAAAAGACAATAGGCATGATGACAGTAACCAAAAATCACTAAAATAATGTGTTTATCTACTGTAACACAGAGAATATATCTTGAACTAATATTTATTTTCTTTTATAAGATGAGATTTTACTAATTTATTTAATAAAATAAAACTATAAAATACACAAGTCCGCCATGCTCAGCTAAACACCAATCAAATTGAGTTACGTCACTCCTATGTACTCCTGTCATTATCATCGCAAATTCTGTACGAAATTATACGATCGTTACACTTATTAATTGTTATAACTTGCATTTAAAGAGTATTTCGTGGTTTTTATCGATCTCTTGCTAACTTTTGTGTTCTTACTAAAAATGTAAGTCATGGAAGAAGGATTCACCAAGGCAAACAGCTCTAATTTGCCTAGAGTTGCTTTGTTAATGCTGGGAGAGTACCTAGCATCAAACAAAGACTTCTGTTCTGCAGAATTTAGAAATGTCAAAACTACGATGTAAGTAAAATATTGATTAATAATCTTCTAACACCAATAATTTCAAAATAATACCGCTTGAGATGTTAGAGGTTATGTTATTTAAATAATGCTTTTGTAAACTTGGTATTAAACTGCAGTTAAATAAAGTCATACACCAAATAAAATATACGATATAAAGTAATTACATACGTCAAAGTGATATTCACAGAAATAAATAGTCTCCTATTTATTTTTTTATATTTATTTATTTATTTAAATTTATGGCTTTTGGATCTCGCCGTGCAGGATTAAGCCACTTATATCTTATTGTTTTATTGTGTGGCACATAAACAAACAGTTTGTTAAGGGTTTTTATTGATGTATTGAGGAACATATTGAGGAACCGCACACCACTTATAGACTTTCGAATTTATGTCTAAATAAAATATATCAGATTTTTTGCTTTAACTCCCTTACGTTTACAACTAAAGTGAATAGACGTGACGTCACAAGCAGACGCCATGACACTAGGCACCGTTTTGGCGCTAATTTATATGCATTTAATTAAAATAGCATTTATTTCTAAAGAAACCGTATTTATTGTAAAAATAATATATGTTTTGATAATAGTGGTTATGTAAGAATATTATAAAACAGTTTTTCAAAATTAGTCATCATGCCTATTGCCGTCATTTAATTTAAATAGGAACATTTATACACCAGGAAAATACTCTTATAACCCTTAGGGCTAAATAAATGCGGACATTTAATAATAAATTGCAAACATTCGTGAACAAATATGCATATTAACTACTATATATCATTCAATGGAATGCCATGCAAATATATATCTATTTGGTTAGGTTAGGTTAGAATTATATTAGCAAAAGTATTACTATGTATTTTAGTTAGAATATAAATTACTAACTGTGGCATGGTATAACAAGTGTTAAATATATCTGTGACGAGAAAATAAGTAAATTATTAGGTATTCCTTTACCGTGGACTAATGACTACTCTTATGATACCTACGGTAAAGAAAGGGCTGATAACATTTTATTTTCTTATTTTACTAAAAGATTTATGTAGCTAACGTTTAGGAGACTGAATGCAAAGTTCTATGCCAACGATATTTAAAATCTGAAAAGAATAAGATGAAATTAAAAATATTATACTGAATCATAAGAATTGAATAGTGACATAAAATAACTAAAGCGGTAAAATTTTGTCAACTCATGTACAATGGAAATTTTGACTAAATATAACTAATACAAACATGGCGGCTTTAATTTATTTTAATTTAAATTAAATATTTTAAAGTTGTCTCGGTGTGGTGAAGTCGTAAGAATACAATTCCCCATCTCTTTCTTGCCTGTGGGTGTCATAACAGATAAATAAGGGATAGGTATGCATGTAACATACAAGAGAAGGGAAATAAAACCCTATACCAACAAGTCTGACCAGCGTATTATAGTAGGTCGATTTCCCTCGCATTGTGGAAGAGGTTCGAGCTCAACACAGGGACGCATACGAGCTGTGATGATGACGATGAAAGCTGCTTATAATATATAAGCATACCTATACAGTTTTAAAATATTTTACTTCATGGTGATTTCTTGCATAAACTGTTTCTGCTAACAATTAAGGTTGAATGTAAAAAATCTTCTTTATTTAAGAGAGCTTCGGAGATCGGTAATTTGTTCAAATTTTCTTTAAAAATTTCTACCCGATGTCCGTTTAATGGAGTACTTTAGCTTTATGTTTATTCTGACTTCGTGATTAGATTGGATTGTTAAAAAATCCATGATTAGATTAGCCTTTAATTCTGTTTTCTTAATTACTTTCCGACAATGTTAGCTTTGTGAGATTTTAATGGCGTTTTATTTTTCTTGCCCGTTCAAAAAAATTAGACCTTATTTAAAATAATGTATAGCTTTATAACATGAAATTGTCTCGTCTTTCACATTAGTATGTCTTTCTGCCATACTATAAAGTAGTGAGTGAGTGAGAAAAATTAATAAAAAATAGACAATCCCGCTGAGTTTCTTGCCGGATCTTCTCAGTGTGGTCGCGTTGCGATCCGGTGGTAATTTTAATTTTTTTCTAATGGGTGGGCTATGGTAAGCGCACGCGCGGTCCAGTCCGTCCGGGGCGACGAAAGGACGGCGCGCGGGCCCATAACCTACCCGTACCCACGTCACCTCGTTGTTGGGCCGACCACCGGAGCAGATGTGACTTGTCGTCAGTGGTCGGCCCAACGGAATACCCTTTCGGGTAACCTCACCTCTCGACGTCCTGGGACGTCGGTCGCCGTCGCGCGGTCAGCCTCTCTGCGGGTGACGGACAATTCCCTGGTCCGATCACCCGCGGCCTCGGCTAGGGCGGCATTAGGCGCAGATACTCGCGCCTGCGCCGCCCGAGTCGCTGGTGGCGGAACGTGTCGCCGATTAGGAGCTCTACTCGCACACGATCCGCTGCCTCCTTCCGTGAGATTACGGCCTCACAGAAGGCTGCGACCGCGTCCCAGTTCCTGACGCTGACGAGCATCTCCCTGGCGATGGTCGGCAGCGCCAGGTCGGCACCGATAATTGCGACGAGTTCACGACGATCCCCCTCCCATGCAGCACACTCCTCGAGCGTGTGCTGCGCCGTGTCCTCGTCGCAACTGCAGTGGTGGCAGGACGGTGTGCTCTCCCTCCTGACAATCTTGTGCAGGTACTTCCCGAAGCAACCGTGCCCCGTCAGCACCTGCACCAGTCGGAAGGAAAGCACCCCGTGCGTCCGCTCCAACCACTTCATCAGCACCGGCTGGAGGGCTTCGACGGTCCTGACACCGTACCGAGGACTCTCCAGCCGGACTGCCCAACGGGAAATGACTTCTCGGTGGGCGTCGACCCGCCAAGCGGTGATCTCTTTGATGGAGACCATGCCGCCGCGGGCGCGCGTCTCCGACACCCGCCGATAAATGTCGGCGAGCATCCCCGCCTCCAGGTCCCAGGGGGGAGTTCCGGCCAGGAGGGGTTTATACATAATAAATGATTTGAATTTGAGAAATTATTTGCCGGTGTCATAAAGAAAACTCGAAACAAAACCCTATACCAACACGTCTGACCAGCGTGGTATAGTTTGTCAATTTCCTTCCCATAGAAGAGGAGGAGGCCCGAGGCCAACAGTGGGACGTGTATGAGCTGAGATGATGATGAGGTGATGATACCATGCTGGTGCTGGTTGGTATAGTATTTTATTTCAAGTTTTTCTACTCTTACATAGATGTCATATGCGTATTATTACCCTTAGTCATCTTTTACGACATCCTCGGGCAAGTGATTCTTATTCCGTCACCACACGATATTCTTATATTTCACAAGATTGAAATATAGCGCTATTATGATATATACATATATAAGAATACGTTTATGTGTTTGTGCATTCGTGGTAGTTGTTATCAGTTCTCATTAGATAAGGTGGGCGACATCCCGGAACCCCAATGCAAACATAGTTATCTGGGGAAAGGGACTGCGCCGGCGCAGCCGACAACGGAATAAATAGAATTTATGAAGACGCCATGTTCTTAATAGCTATAGTTTATAATAATAAAATTTGAATATTTAGGAATATTGTTATAACTAGTGAGGACGGGCTTGCCTGCGTAGACGTGCTTTAAAAATGATGATAGTAATCTCAAAATGATTCTTTTTCAACTTTGATAAAGCAAACGAATATTGAACTTACTGCAATAAACAACAAACAATATGCATAGGCAAATAAGAATAAGAAAAACATAGGAAACAATTTTTAAAGTAACAAAAAGTCTGAAAAAATTTATTGGTTTTGTTCATTTACTATTTCCTATGCTAGGATTTCTTTATCTTTAACTAATTAGTGACGAGAAAAAAATACTAGCTACATGTAATACTTGAACCTGTGTCTATCGTGAAATTAATATGTATATTAATTACTTAAATGCTTAAGAACCGTTCTATATATTAATTAGTTATTATTGCTTTCTGTCATTCCTAGAAAGTAAATACATCATTAGACTTTCTATAGCTTTTTAAAACAGATTTCTCAATCGCAACATGGAATTAAAAGTTACATATAGAAATGAGAGTGTTATTTTTAACTGTCTCCAAGAAGTGAAGACACTGAAAAATGATTAATAAAAATCCTTTATTATTATTTTTTAATTTATTCAGCACTTAAAATTAACAGAAATACTTGAACGGAGAGAAATGGGACGTCAGATAACAATACGTATAGGTCGCTGAATAACATTTGTACGTTGAAATAATCCAGCCAACTAGCATTGAAACTTGTAACAAAATACTGAAAAATATAATGTGTATATTTTTAAGGATCTAACACCTATCGTACAAGTTGACTTATCACCTTATACGAACGAACGACTTAACGAATAGTACCGATAGATTTTTTTTTGGTATACATGGCGCTGCCGCAGAAAGTGTGTAATTAGCAGCACCCAGTCCTCTACATAGGATATACTTATATATAGAGGCACCCGCGTAATGCCCGTTCCTGTGCGAATACTAGGATACGACGATTGTATAGATGATACAGTGGTTAAAGTCGACCTATCATGCCAGTGTCGGGGGTTCGAATTCTATGCAAGACAACACTGTGCGATCCACAAATTATTGTTCTGAGTCTGGATTTAATTTGTATCCGTTAGTTATGTATATGTTTGCGGGTAACGTGACCGGGGATTAGTCCGTCACCCGCCGAGAGGCCGACCGCGTGAGGAAAGACCGACGTCCTCCCCGAGGGGGGGACGTCGGTCGTTGGGAAGGTACCCCAATAGGGGGTATTCCGTCGGGCCGACCACTGACGACAAGTTAACGCTGCTCTCAATGGTCGGCCCAACGACGAAGGCGACGTGGTTTTCGGGTGGGTCGCGGGAGTTGCGTGCTTAAGCCCCTCTGTCGCCCCGGACGGAGTGGTGCGGAGGCGCGCCGACCGCGGCCCACCCACAAAAAAAAAAAGTTATGTATATGTTTGTAAAATCTTCGCAATACAAAGGTCCTTAGTACAGGGTGTCTTTCGGTTTATTGTTTTAAGCGTGAAATCGTAACAAATATACACACCAACCAACCCGTCTGACCAGGATGGTATAGTAGAGCGATTGCATTCCGATCGTGGAACCCAGTAAATGATGAAGGGAAGGCCATCATCATCATCCGCTCATATACGTCCCACTGTTGGGCTCGAGCCTCCTCCACAATAGGAGGGAAATTGACTTTTCTATACCATGCTGGTCAGACAGGTTAGTATAGAGTTTTATTTCGAGTTTTCCTTCTCTTGCATAGATGTTATACGCCGATTATATCCCTTAGTCGTCTTTTACGATATCCACGGACAAGATAGGGAGTGGTGATTTGTATTCTTACTCCGTCACTACACGGAAGACTGAACATTGTATTCGTATTATAATCATAAAGGACTTTTTTACCGACTTCAAAAAGGCAGTAGGTTCTTAATTTGGCCTTATTTTTTATGTTACTCACCTCAGAATTTTCGATCGAGTGAACCAATTTTGATGATTCGTTTTAAATTTGAAAGCTGGTGCTGCCCGTGTGGTCCTATTACAATTTGGTCCGGTTGATTTATTTGTTGTTATAATTATTGCTTAATATTTGATTGACTGAGCTTTGCTCGGTATATTTTTGTTGCATTTTTGCCAAACTTTTTTAGATATATATTAATAAAAACTAAAAATAAAATAATGAAAAAATATCAAAAATTACAAAAAGAGAATAATAATAACACCGAGATTTGATCCCACGCTGTTTGAATGCCAAAACAATACAAAAAGAAAACTGGACAACTTCCCGACTGAGCTATTATAACTCTTGATGTTGACGGCGAAATTGGAATTCATATTCTTGTAAAATTTAATGTTATTATATTGTTTTGTTAAAAAACACCGACAAAACAACATTTTCTATAAATAAAACCTAGCTAGATCGATTTTTTGGCCCCGAAACCTCTAGTATGCCAAGTTTCATCAAAATCGTTGGAGCCGTTGCCGAGATCTTGAATATATATCATCACATAACTGCATATATAGGTTAAAATATCCACCTATCGTGACTCTAAGACTCGCATATTCAAAACCCACCTTGTGCGATCCATATATTTAGTTCCCAGTCTGGATGTAATTTGTGTCTACTAATTATATACTTATGGCAGTCATCCTCAATACAAGGACTTAATTTAGTGCTTTGTATTGCCTTTTTCACATAACTATAGTTGTTATTTATATATCAATAACACTGTAGATATGTAAGATATTGCATATGAGGGAGCGTCTGTAACCAGTCGTCGTTGGTTCCGCACCGATGCACCGACGCCATCTTGAATTAAGAGTACAGATAGCAAAATTATTTCTAATATAACGTAAATGAATGATTAATAATTTATATGCAAATTTCAAATAGTGTTGGGTTGATTCAAATGCTGTTATTATTGTTACTAATATGACTATTTACAATTTTGAAAAATCTATGAACCTATTAAATGTAGCTCTTCTGTACTTGCACTTCTTGTGACCTGTAACTTAGACTAGTTAGGCTGCAGCTGAAAATCAGCGCTGCAAGTTTATGTAGCATATGCTGAGCTGTTGCCTTTTGGACACTCATATTATGAATTTTATTTATGTATACTATGAATATTTCAATCATCAATATTTTTTCGTCTTCGTTTTTATATCACTTGTGTACCTATTTTTCTATGTCAGGCATGTAACTATAGTGTCCAATAAATCTTATTTTTTTTCTTTCTTTCTTCTATATACCACTCTTTCTTCTATATACCATATTGCCAAGATGGGCTTATATATATTTATATATCCAGCTTTTGTTTTCTATTTAGATTTCTTATTCGTCTTATAGAGTACATACAGGAATGGAAGGGTAAGTGAGAGATTTTGCCGGACGGGCCTGATGACAGGTACCGGAGGGCAGTCCATATGGTGTAGAGTGTATACGGCAGGTTATGGGGTTGTGCCTTGCCTTTGTCATCCTGTGTGACCTAACTCCAAAAAAGCGACAGATTATTACTCTGTTAACAAATAGAGAAAAAATAACAGTAGCAGGTATTTGTATGTATTGTAAGAACATAATATAATAAGAAAAAGCCTTATGATTATCTTGAGTTTATTTGTCTCTACGGTCAATCTTTCTTAAAAGAAAATGGTCGTATCTGATTGAAAATAGAAACCCAAAAAGTCTGATAACTAAGCGGATTAACAAACATATTGTCATTAAAATTCAGCTCTTATGTGGTAACGAGGTGATAAAAATACTTAATATACTACTAAGTACTAGTAATTACACGTTATGATATTTGGAAAGAATATTCAAATAGTAGGTATAGTATCATTCGAGTATCGAAAATAATAACATGGAATAAACACCCTTTTTTTCTACCACTACAAGATATATCATAAGAAATATTTTCGAAATCGCCCGGTAAGCCGGTTTCGGCGTTTTTACGTCTGAGTTGGTCGCCATCTCAGTTGAACAAACACAGGCAAGTGTACGCTTCAAGGAAAACATCGAATCAGAAAATGGCCTTTTTATGTACAATAATAGGTACTGAGTTACCTATATGCAACACTCGGGTAAAATAATCATTATATCTGTCTTACTAAAGTATAGTTTTGATTGATGTAAATGATTTAATCAATCCTATAACAAGATTTTGGCATAAGTTGATTTCGTAATAATAGAAGTATGTATCTTAGAAATAAATAAATAAAATAAAATGCCTTATATTTCTTGCCACATATATGGTTATTAGTAAAAACATATTTAATATTCCTAATGGTATTTTTAGTGGTTAGTTTGTGGTGTATATATATAGTATAAAATTATGCTAATATCATTATTATTCTGCAAGAACCCCGTCTTCACAGGTAAAGACCTCCTCCAAGGCTGCCCATTTCTCTCGGTCTTGGGCCACATGATTCCAGTTAGAGCCAGCAGTAACTTTTAATTCATCTTCCCATCTCATTAAGGGTCTTCCTCTGCCTCGTTTACCCAGAGGGCCTTCCCATAGTGTCACTCTTTTGGTCCAACGCTGGTCTGTAAGTCGTGCCACGTGCCCAGCCCACTTCCATTTCAGTCGTTTGGCATGGAAGAGAGTGTCGATTGCTTTGGTTAGTTTTCGTATCTTTGTAAGTCTTATTTTTTGAATTTTTCTGATACTGAGCATGCTCCGTTCCATTCCCCGTTGCCTAGTTCTTATTTTTTCCTTAATTCTATTTGTGAATTTCCATGTTTGACACCCATATGTCAGGCATGGTAATAAGCAAGAATTCATGACTTTGGTTTTTAAGTTTATCGGCATGTTACTCTTAAATATTTCTTGTAACTTCCAGTACTTATTCCAGGTATGTTGTATACGCCTTTCAACTTCCATCTCGTTGTTTTTCTTATTAAAACTTAATTGCTTTCCTAGGTATATATATTTTTCAGTGTAATTTAATACTTCATTTCCTACTGTTATTGTTCTCTCTATGCTATTTATCATAACCATAGTTTTTGTTAGATTCATTTCTAGACCCACTTGAACGCTTGCTCTATGTAGAGAACCAATCATGTGCTGTATTTGTGAGCCTGTTTCTGCTAGTATTACTAGGTCATCAGCGAAGCGTAGGTGGCTTAGATGTCTACCTGCTATGTTTAAGCCATAGTTCTTCCAGTCTAGCTGTCCAATAGCTGACTCTAGTACCGCTATAAATAGTTTTGGGGACAGAGGATCGCCCTGTCTCACGCCTCTTTTGATAGGAAAGGTCGGACCCGTGGATTCTAGCTTTATTCTACCTGTGCTGTTTCTGTATAAGCTCCTGATGAACTCTATATATTGGTGTTCCACTCCTTGGTCTCTAAGAGTTTCCCATATGCTTGCGTGTGATATTGTATCGAAAGCTTTCTGGTAGTCTATATAGGCGATATAGAGTGGTGTCCGTTTCTCTTGATATTTTTCTATAAGTAGTTCTAGAGTGTGGATGTGGTCAATCGTCGAGAAACCTTTTCTAAACCCTGCTTGCTCCACAGGCTGGTTGGTTTCTAGGGGGATCTTAGAAATACCTACCATTAAATGTGTTCCTAAGACATTGCAAAATCTGAATGCTGACTGGTCATGAACCCCTAATAATAGACATGATTATTAAAGTTCATTTATAACCATTTTATGGATTTTGATGTTTAGATTCAAGGTTAAACAATTACGTTCCCAAGGAAGATTGAAGTCAGGCAGGCGACCGGTCATAAAATTATTACCAATACATTTGTAATATGTACTATGGAATAAGAATACATACATATTGAGTCGATCCCAAATAATTGGCACAAGAGCACTACTATCACATATATATATATATATATATATATATATATATATATATATATATATATATATATATATATATATATATATATATATGATGAAGACGAAACATTTTAAAGACTTAAATATTCAAAATTATATAAAATTGTAGGCCATAATGATTTCTGATGTTTACGCGAGTATTACACATCTATACCAATAAATAAAATTGGAGTGTCTGTTTGTAATGTCAAAATAATAGCCTTTTTTCATGCTCACACGGTTATTTGCACGACACCTATGCCTAAAATAGCAATTAAAAAATTTTTGTCTGTCTGTCTGTCTGTTTGTTCCGGGTAATCTTCAAAACGGCTGGACCGATTTCAAAAATTCTTTTACCAATGGAAAGCTATAATATCAGGGCGTAAACTAGGCTATATTTTATCCCGGTATTCCCACGGGAACGGGAACTACGCGGGTAAAACGAATATAACCTATAACCGAAGCGAAGCGAGGGCGGATTGCTAGTTTTAAATAAAACTACTTTACGGATTTTATCGCGTTTGTATTTGATTTCTGATTACCCGACGTTTCGAACACTTTATAGCGTTCACGTCACGGGCAGACTAAGATGTCTCACGTCTAACAAGTCATCGTTACTGCAGAAAATTTATAATTATCTACCCGATACAGAAATTAGTTATTAAATATTGATCCACATTTTAATACAAATTTATTGCCAGTGTAAGAAGAAAATGATTTTATATGAAAAAAATATATTGTTTATGGTTAGTAATTATTTAACATTAAAATTAATAGTAATTATATTTAAAAAACCTAACAATCTAGTATAACTACCACCGGATCGGAACGCGGCCACACTGAGAAAGATCCGACAAGAAAACTCAGGTGACATGATGCTAAATTAATATTAATTTTGAAGGCGGCTTACTTTATGTTACTAAGAGGTTTACTTTATGTTACTAAGAGGTTTACTTTATGTTACTAAGAGGTTTAGTCTGCCCGTGACCATGAACGCTGTAAAGTGTTGGAAACGTCGGGTAATCAAAAATCAAATACAAACGCGATAAAATCCGTGAAGTAGTTTTATTTAAAATTCTACGCCATCAAAGCTACTGGGACAATCAGTAATTTATACCGTAAAACTTACTTTCCGTTTGGTGACGGAGTAAGAATACAATTCACCACCATCTTGCCCGTGGATGTCGTAAAAGACGACTGAGTTTTTTTTCTTATATCTGGCAACCATGCAAGAGAAGAAAAACTCGAAAAAAAGCCTGGTTAGTATAGAGAGGTTTGTCTGACCAGCATGGTATTGTAAGATCAATATTCCTCCTATTGCGAAGGAGACTCGAGCGCAGCAGGGGGACGTATATGAGCTGAGATGATGATAACGATAATAATGAAACTAATCTTATACATATTTTTAAATATAGTCTTAATTTATAGGTATAGTACCCGGGCGAATTTCAATAATTATTAGAATCTTTCGGTCAAGTATAATTCATGTGAACAAATCGCCTTTTTCCGCCAACAAGTGCAATATAAATACGTTACAAACAAGCAGATAACGCTCAAGTCTAGTGAAGTGTGGTACCTTGGTAGTAAACTTGTCGATAGCGAGTTCAATATCCGATAGTTGAACAAATGATACGCTGACACTGAATCAGATATGATTTTAATTAAATCCACTATCGATAACTTATCGATTTATGTATCTCTCGATTGCTTAATTATATCTCTTTATGTGTTTTTTTCTCTTAAAAATCTCATTTTTCACTGATGTATCGATTCAACCATCAGTTTATCAATGTTCCGTGTGGTGACGGAGTAAGAATACAATTCACCGCACCCTATCTTGCTCATGGATGTTGTAAAATACGACTAAGGGATATAATATGCATAACATATACATAACATCTGTGCAAGAGAAGGAAAACTCAATATAACACCCTTTATCAACACGATTGACCAGTATGGTATAGTAAATCAATTTCCCTCCTATCGTCTCGAGCCTAGCAGTGGGCGTGTATGGGCTAAGATGAGACGACGATTAACCTTCATTTTAATGTAAAAGGGGGAGGGAAGGATTTGATTATGCCATAAGTGCTTGCCAGACGAGTTGACATTGGCAATTGATTTTATGAGTTTCCTAGAATCCTAATGCCGTCTGTGATGGTAAAGTACACTAGCTTCCAAGTTCTTGGAATAAGATTTACGCCAGTTAACGACTCACTTGATGGGTGTTCAAAGTGTAGTTGTCGAATATTATTACTTTCTTTTTAAGCCGTTATACATAGTTCTATTTTGGGCAATGACCTATTGCAGAAAAAAAGCCAGTTGGCGATGGATAACTTGAAATAAAATATTAAACCTTATAACCAAGTATTAGGTATATTTGTTCCCCTTATTGTACAGGCGATTCAAGATTAATAATGAACCTTATGAGGATTGAAGAAGAGGTACTCTTCTTCTTCAATCCTTATTGGTAAACTTTATAAAATAAATACAAATTGAAAGTTCTTTACCATGCAACATGCAGTATACTTAGTAGATATCTATAAAATGTTCGAGGAGTTGCTTATCACTTAGCTTACCTTTTATCGGACACAGTTCTAGTTTCAGTTTATAAATGAGAGATTTTCTGTAGGTCACTAATTTACAAGAATTAACTGCTTTTATTCCTTGGACGTAACTTGCGGCACCCTCAGACAAGCTACCGCAATTTTAAAAAAGCTAGCTCTAAAAGAAAACTTCACCTACTTCAATCATTTGAGAACAAATAATAAAAATTTTATTTGATTTATAATTTAAACTGTTAAATTAAAACTTTAATAAATTTAATCATTCCAGGCTTTAGTTATTTTTTGACAGATTTGAGGGGAAATGGATGAGAGACGGGAGAAACGGTGTTGGACAAAAAGATGTTAAATCTATTTTTAAAGTCCTGAAAATGAAAATAGTCCGAAATTACTGATGATGCTATTAATACGAAGGCGTCATTAAATACTTCAGTACTCACGAAAATATAATTAATATAAATGAATTAATTAACCCTATCCGCGTGACGACGGTGTAATAATACAATTCACCACCTATCCTATCCGTAGGTGTCGTAAAAGACGACTAAGGGATATAATATGCAGATACCATCTATGCAAGAGAAGGAAAACTAGAGATGAAACCCCAATCCGTCTAACCCTTATGGCTTAAATACTCGGCGTCCGACGTCCCGGGAAGGGGATGCCGATGGAAGAGGGTACTTCCTCGGGGTATTACGTCAGGCCGACCACTGAAGTCAAGAAACTCTTCAGCGGTGGTCGGCCCGATGACGAAGGCGACGTGCTATCGGGTCAGTTACGGGGTCGCGCGCCGCCCCTCTGTCGCCCCGGACGGCGCCGGGTGGCGGGTGCGTCGACCACAGTCCACCCCAGAAAAAAAATGGGTAGAATAGTAGGTCAACTTTCTTTCTATTGAGGAGAAGGCACAAGGCTAGCAGTGGAACGTATATAAATCCTACAATTGATCAGTATGATATACTATTTATGCTTTTTAATTTTTATCGAATGAATTCTCATCTATGCCGATGCCTTTACTATGTTAGGCCAACCTAACTTCAATTAGTAAAGTATTAAATGCTTGTTAGTATACAATATGCGGTATACTTTGCTCATGTTACATTAATTTTTGTTAAGTGAGAATTACCTGGCTAGCGTTACACAAGCTGTAGAGATCAAAGGTAGCGACTGACCGTTGCGCTGGAGAACTATTATTGAAGTCATATTTAACTAACCCGATCCAGTTTTTATATGGAAATTAACACGAATTCTAATCTCCTATTAGATTTTATAACAGATGTATCTGGTATGGAAAATTTTTATATTTAATTCCAAGGATCTAATTCATTTATTCATTCATTTCAGCTCATATACGCCCGTCCCACTGCTAGGCTCAAGCCTTCTCCACAATAGGAAAGAAATTAACCTTACTATACCATGTTGGTAATGCAGGTTAGTAGGTATAGAGTTTTATTTCGAGTTTTCTTTCTCTACCTATTCTCTGCATGTAATACGTGTATCCCTTAGTCGTATTTTACGATAGGGACTGGTGAATTGTATACTTATTCCTTCACCACACAGATAAGCCTTAGCCTTTGGTGTTATTTAGATTTTCATCATCATCATTATCACAGCCTACATATGTCCCACTGTTTGGCTCGGGCCTCCTCCACAAGGAGGGAATTTGACCTACTATTCCATGCTGGTCAACCATATTGGTATAGGGTTTCATTTCGAGTTCTCCTTTTCTTGCACAGATGTTATGTGCATATTAAATCCCTCAGTGGTCTTTTAGGGAGTGGTGAATTGTATTCTTACTCCGTCACCATACGGAAGATTTAAATCTTATTTAACTTCAATTAACATCAAAAATTAATTAGTAATAGAGGAACCGCCACCAATCTTAATGTATAATACTGACGTCTAAGAGGTTTTCATCAACCTGTGCTAACTCTAACTAAGCCGTCGCATCAATAGTTACATTCCCAAGGCGGATTGATATCACGCAGGTGGCTGGTCATAAAACTATTGCCAATAACTTTTTCAATATGAACCATGAAAAAGGGTACCTACATAACGAATCGAACTTAAGTAATTGGGATAGGAGCAGGGTGATAATGATGATGTTGATGAGGCATTGTAATGTCATCGTCTAATTTCTGTTAAATATATTTTCTTCGCCCGTCTTTTTTGAGGATAGGCACGATCTATGAGTGGTGCACGTACGATACAATTACCTGAATATCGCCATGTGGGCCGGCCGCCGGTAAGTACTCGATCCTTGTCATTTGTAGTCCGGTGGATTACCTTTTGAGGAATCATCTTATGTCCACGCCTCGGTAACAAACTACAATGTTTTTAAGGCATCGCCACCACGCGGTGAGCCTTCTACGGGTGGCGAAATAATCCTTAGACAAAGCTTATCATTAGGATTAATAAATACATGGGTAGGTACCCTAATATGAACAATGATGATATGAATTCGTAATTTAATAGACTTATTTTGATTACTAAAGCAAAATATTATTCACTTCACCAGAATAGCCACCTAAGAAAGCAAAGGGTTGTAGAGACACACGGAATATTAGATGGCTTAATTCTCAAGCAACGACCACACGGGCTGAGATTACCCTCTTGTGAACCTTTGACGGTGACTAGTTTTAGAATAGCTAGTGGACTTGTACTGGCATATTTAAATACCCTAATGTTACCTACCTTCAAGTGTTCAGTCTGCTTAGGATGCCGCACTCTCACACTTTTGTAATAACTTTGTAATCTTATTTAATATTATTATTTATTGTGTTATATCATTATCTTCATTATCTAATCCCATAAAACTCCCACTGTTGGGCTCGGGCCTCCTCCATTGTGGTAGAGAAATTGACCTACTAACCAAACACAAGGACATATATTTAGGACTTAGGATAATCGTTTCAATTGTACAAATAATTCTCCAACGTGGGAATCGAAATCACGACACTTTGAATAAATTGTATAAGTACAATAAATGATCATGTTCTCTAACATAATCAAACAATTATAGTAAAGTTATTAAAAGTACTTGATAATAGAAAATGTCTCTAAATAACTAGGCTCAAAGTCGTTCAGCGAGCTACGGAGTGTCTTTGCTCAGGATTTCTCTGCGATATAGAATCCGGAATACGGAAATCCGCAGAAGAACGGATGTAACCAACATACCGTAGCCCAGATCGCTCGACGAATCGACAACGGCTGGGGAAGAAAGATTCTCGAGTGGCGACCACGTATCGGACGACGCAGTATAGGACGCCTCCCCACTAGGTGGACCGACGACCTGGTGAAATTTGCTGGGCGCCGTTGGATGCAGGCGGCACAGGACCGTACTTTGTGGCGTAACATGGGAGAGGTCTACGTCAAGCAGTGGACGGCGATAGGCTGAAATGTTGATGATGATGATGACAATAGAAAATAAATAAAATTACTCGTGCAGGTTTTGGTGCTACACGGGTTGACATAAGTCCTTTTATTACGAAGGAAATTCATCACCATTATCAAGTATCATCACCACAGCTCAAACGTCCCACTGCTGTGATCGAACCTCCTCTACAATAGGAGGAATATCGACCACCATGCCTGTCAGATAAAGATTTTATTTCGAGTTTATTTTTTCTTGCATTAATGTTATATGTAAGGGATATTCCCTTAGTCAACTTTCATGACACCTCCGAGCAAGAAAAGGTTTGGTGTATTCTTATTCCGTCACTACACGGAGATTATATGGAGAAACATATTATGTTATACCACTTTCTACCTCTGGTTGGATAAAATAATAGATATATGAAAATATAAGACCAACTAAAAGATATAACATATAGTTAAACATATTATAACAGTGTGTTCGTTTAAAGCTAATCTCCACACCGACACTTGTCTAGAGCATACACAATAGACACTGGAAACGACTTATTTACATAATAAGAAAATATTTAACGAAATTATGATATTGCGAACATTGATTCTCTATATAGTGAGAGAGTCAGAATACAATTCACCACTTAGTCTCTTGCCCGTAGGTTGACACCTAACGACCAGTAGAACGACCAGTAAGAGACATACTGATAACATTTATACAAGGCAAGAAAAACTCGAATTAAAACCAGGTCAACAGTATCAACAGTGTGCCTACTCTTGAATCTCGATTCCAATCCTAAATCCAATCGCAGCTCGAATTTGAGCAAATTTGGTACTCTTGAAAGCGACACTAGCGCCCGATTGGAAACAAATTAGGTGGAACGTTTCTAAACTAAATGAATTCGACTCTCGTCGATTAAGTCAAATATTTGCTACTCCCGACGTGATTTTGACGTAGTTTAAAATAGTTAATGTTGCACAATTTCAAGAAAGCGTCTTTGTGGTGATCGAGTTCGATAACGTTATTAATTTAAAGTAAGAAAACATGGCACATTTGGTGAAAATAACAACGACGAACACGAAAAATTCATTCTCGATTTTGTTCAAGAGTACCAAATATAAGTTTGGTGAGATTGAAATCGAATCCGATTCTAAATTAGAATTAATTTCAAGAGTAGGCCCACTGGTTTGAGCAGCGTGATAGTAGGTCTATTTCCCCTTTATTTTGAAGGCAGCCAGAGCTTAATTGTGACCTTAATAGAGAGAGTATATGGGCTAAGATAATGCTATGCAGATTACTGATTTAACGTAAATACCGTTCTGGGTCACGTTAAATGTTTATATGGTTATAGCAAAGGCAGATCACAATATGAAATTGCAGTAACTGTAATTTTGCGTGGCTGGAGCACGGAAACGCTATTAATTAGTTGGTGATTATCCATATCTATCTGTGACAAATCTGTTTTTACAGTTTCTACAAAATATATATTTACTAGCATCCTGCCCTCACTTCGCTTCGGTTTTAGTGCTTTTACCCGCGTAATTCCCGTTCCCGTGAGAATACCGAGATAAAATATAGCTTTCCATTGGTGAAAGAATTTTTGAAATCGGTGAAGATTACCCGGAACAAACAGACAGACAGACAAATTTTTTTTAATCTGTATTTTAGGCATAGGTGTCATGCAAATAATCCTGTGAGCATGAAAAAAGCCTATTATTTTGACATTACAAACAGACACTAATTTTATTTATTGGTATAGATTGTTATTTTTCTCGCAAACGCAAACGCTACGTCCCGCAATTTAATCTTCGAAAATATTCATTTAAATCATATGCTGTAAGGGGCCATATAGATCTATATTAAATTAACAATGTATTTAAGGTATTTAATTGGATAAGGATTAATGCTGTATTGGTTACAATCGCTTCGAAAATTAGCCATTATTTTCCGTAAAAAGTAAATAACAAAAAAATGTTATTGTGGGATATCCATAAGAGATAGACATATACCATTGCGGAGTTTTCTGTAGACCTTTTCATTGTATACAATACCTAGTACATTATTTTGATAAATCTCGTAGGGTTCAGCCAGCGTTTGCAATGTAAGCGAAAAAAATGTAATTATTTACGACATCACATTAGAAACCTCAAAAATCATTAATTTTGCATAATTCCGTTGGTAATTTGTTATATACTAGGAACCCGCCCTCGCTTCGCTTTGGTTATAGGTTATAGTCGTTTTACCCGCGTAGTTCCCGTTCCCATGGGAATACCGGGATAAAATATAGCCTAGTTTACGCCCTGATATTATAGCTTTCCATTGGTGAAAGAATTTTTGAAACCGGTCCAGCTGTTTTGAAAATTACCCGGAACAAACAGACAGATAGACAGACAGACAAAAATTTTTTAATTGCTATTTTAGGCATAGGTGTCGTGCAAATAACCGTGTGAGCATGAAAAAAGCCTATTATTTTGACATTACAAACAGACACTCCAATTTTATTTATTGGTATAGATGGGGGAAATGGAAAACTTTTTATAAGATCATATTTGTACCCATATTTCCAAATAAATGATTGATTGATGTATCCACGTTTCGATGTCCACGTAAACCTCTTAGCAAGCTGAAAACTACGGTCCTGCGCAGCCCGCATCTAACGATTTCTCTCGGATTTTGCCAAACTATATGGAGGGTGTTGCCCATCCTTTGCCATCCAATGCACATTCGTTCAGAAATGTGGACGACAATTGTTTTATTTTAATTTTAGATAAATGTTTTCAAATGATTGTACATTTTAACACTTAGTAAAATATATATAAAAAAAAATCAAATTAGAATATTAAGTTAAGTATTGTATGTGACACTTCCAGGGATGCTTAAATCATCATAGTTGAATAATTTTAAGTAAAATCGTACATGGCCACAGCTCGCACATGGTCGCTAACGATGTTTCGGGGAACCTATGTACGTGACGGCCATGTTTGAACATCATAACACTTATTTACGTAGCCCATATAAAGAATACCATTTACCTTAACGTGCCAACATTTGAAATTTCTCACTTAGTCCTCTGATGTCTCAAAACAGGTCGTTGTTAAGAATAAATTCACTTTCATGTTTAATATTTAACATATTGTTTAAGATATATTATTGCATAATATATATATCTGGTAAGTAAATTAGAATGATATATACGGAAAGAACGAGAATATATGTAATATACCTACTTTTTGCCGTAAATATTACAGGAGTCCATAGCAAGACATATATTAAAAAGTCACAGAAGTACATAGTGACAGAAAGAAATATCGAAATTAATGCCCGTACAAACAAATTCCCGCGGTTTTACCCACATAGTGCCCGTTACCATGGCAATATAGATATAAAATATAGCTTACTAGCAACCCGTCCTCGCTTCGCTTCAGTTTCATTCGCCTTACCCCGCATAGTTCCAGTTCCCGTGGGTATACCGGGATAAAATATAGATTATGTATTCCCTGATATTATAACTTTCTATTGGTGAAAGAATTTTTGAAATCGGTTCAGTGGTTTAAGCGTGAAAGCGTAACAAACAAACAAACTTACTTTCGCATTTATAATATTTTAGCTCATATAAATCCCACTGTTGGGCTTTTTTTTACGTGCCTCCTCCACAATAGGAGGGGAAATGAACCTTACTATACCATGCTGGTCAAACAGGTTGGTATAGGGTTTATTTCGAGGTTTCCTTCACTTGTATAGATCTTATATGCATATTATATCTCTTAGTCGTCTTTTACGACACCCACGGGTAAGAGAGGGTGTGGTGAATTGTATTCTTACTCCGTCACCACACGGATAATCTATGATCTATCTATATATGTTTCGAATGTAAATAACACGTAGCATAATGAAAACATAAGGCTCAATTTTTGCCCACTCTCATGGAGTATAGCCGCCAATAACTGTCCAATGTCAATATTGATGCTGTCGAGACAACGGCGCGGTTTTTGAGAATTTCCAATGAAGCTCCGTCCGTGTTTGTTTGTGTGTTTGTACGGTCCGAGCTTGTAATCTCGATGTTTGCACTATGCGACCTGACGTTGTCATTCTCCACTATTGGTGTTGTCTTCTCTTGTACTTAATCTTTCAATTAGACTATGTTGTAATATAAAATATAGTTTAAAAGATACAAATATTTTAGTTTTAATTACTTCGCAAGCCAAGGAGATTGATATGCCAGTTTTAGTAGGACTTTTTCTTTTTAAAAAGATGTTGTATTTTTGCCTTTATGCCATCTGTGCAGTAAAATTTGGCGTTCCCTTGCAAGTAATTCCCATTGATATTATCTGATTACGTCCCTTAGTCGTTTTTAATCATTATTATTCTTTAAAGCATGTAAAATGAGTGAATATATGTAAATAGTCTAAATTATTCTTGCATCGCGGTGTTAGATTAACTTATACCTATATACCTTAATGATAGTACCATAAACTATTTAATAGATACCTTAGATACTCAAGTTTGGTTATCAATTCGAGGTACTAGATTTCAGCTTGCAACTTCTTTACAGACGCTATTGAAAATCAGTGTACTTTCTCAGTCACTACACAAAAATTTTAATTGAAATAATTGAAAATCTTTTATGCTCTTTTAATTATATTAATTCATAACTACATATTCTAAAATTCATATAACAAAATGCACATTTAGCAATAACGCACGAGTTGACGCACGGGTTTCAAAACACGACGCTAAATAAACATATCCTGTAAATCATTGCTATGCACACATTAAATCTTTACATAAGTATTGCGTTTATATATTACAGTTAATTCACAGAAATATGCAAAACATAGGATTGAATTAGTTACATCCTTGCAAGTTTATCGATCGCTCACGATAAGTAAGTGGGTATTAGTCGATAACTATATGACAAGGTGCTAAAGAAGGGTACTAACGACAGCGCTAATCGTTAGCAAAGCGAGTGCGTGAGTACACCACTGAGGACACTTCGCATTCTACAAGGCTTCATTAGGCTTTAGGTTATAGACTTCGAGGTTTAATTAGTCATTTAAAAGCTGTTGACTATGTAATTAGTCTTTTGATGTTGATGACGAAGAAAATTCTTTATCATTGTTGTTCTGTAAAATGAAGCATTTTTCGTTTTAAGAATATTATTCACCACCTAATATCGTGACTGTGGGTGTCGTAAAAGATGACCAATGGATTTAATATGTATGTAATACTTATCAAAAGAAGGAAATCTCGAAATAAAATCTTATACCTCATTTAACAAGCGAGGTAAAGTAGAACTAGTTCTCTCCTATTCTAGAGACGGCTCTTGCTCAGCAGTAAAACAGTAGAACGTATATGAGCCGAGATAATGAAGATGAATAAGAAACATTCATAAAAATACTTTTTTTACTATCTTCATTTTCATCAGCCTATTTACGTCTACTATAGGTAGTAAATAAACATAGGCCTTCCGACAGGGGGATAGTGGTGTGGTCCCCGCCCTTAATATCGCTTGTATCACTAATCCATGAATATGTAAATTTTATTATGATTTTTATATTGATGTTTGTTTAGTTTTTTTGGTGTAAAAGTTCGTATGTTGGGCTCGTATCTTTTACGAATTCAGAAAGTATAACGCTCTAATTTGGTCAGCGCATGGGCGAATAAATATCAGTGTTAGAGAAAAAACTATAAGAAAAACTGTCCTATGGCCATAGACTGGGCAGTGGGGTGCGGTAAGCTAATTTCCCTCATCTTGAGGATAACCTTATATAATGGTGGAAGGTACCCCATGTACCTTGTTAGAAGAAGAGAAGAAGAGGAAAATATATTACGCTCTTCAATTTTCATAAAAGTATATAAATTATAAAAAAAACAGAACAAGATTCATGAAAGTTTGTCCGTTTTGTAGCATTCTTCTTAGCCGAATATTTTACTATTTGGAATTCTATCTTCACATGAAACTTCTCTAGAAAGAAGAAAGGGTTAATGATAAATACAAAATGAATAATCTAATCTACACAATTTACATATTAATAATTTAGTGTACTTTAAATACGTTTGTAAGTTTAATTAACTTAATTCTATTGCCCGTATGTACGTAATATAATGGGTTATATTGATCAATATGCCG
This sequence comes from Lymantria dispar, assembly GCA_032191425.1. NCBI lineage: Eukaryota > Metazoa > Arthropoda > Insecta > Lepidoptera > Erebidae > Lymantria > Lymantria dispar. The sequence continues at coordinate 19,201,691 of CM063459.1, forward strand.
TCAGGCTAGCGACGATGGAGGGCCACCACAAACAGTGGTTTCGAGTCGGTGCACCCTTTGATCATCAACGTCGAACATCCTACACCACTTGTTAAAGCTCTAATACAGAGAAAACAGAAGATCAATTGAAATAATTACGATATATTCTGTTAATGATTTCTGATGTTTCCTCGAGTGTTATACACATTTGTAAATAAAACTACGGATTTTATCGCGTTTGTATTTGATTTTTGATTGCCCGAAGTTTCGGACACTTAGGATTTCGGACACACTCGGCGTTCATGGTTGTGAATTACCGTCTGTAATAACTTTCTCTCGCCTGTTCCAAGATCTTAGGGGTTTCACGTATATTTTTCTTGCAAGGAATACTTATGTAGAAACGCTGTAAAGTATTCGAAACGTTGGGTAATCAAAACTCATATACAATCGGTAAAGTAGTTTTATTTACAACTAGCAACCCGCCGTTGCTTCGCTTCGGTTTCAGTCTTTCCTGCGTAGTTGCCGTTCCCGTGGGAATACCGGGATAAAATATAGCCTAGTTTACTCCCTGATATTATAGCTTTCCATTGATGAAAGAATTTTTGAAATCGGTCCAGCCGTTTTGAAGATTACCCGGAACAAACAGACAGACAGACAGACAGACAGACAAAAAAAATATAAAGTGTATTTTAGGCATATGTATAGTGCAAATAACCGTGTGAGCATGAAAAAAGGTTATTATTTTGATATTACAAACAGACACTCCAATTTTATTTATTGGTGGATGTGAACGAAATGCATCTAGCATTTCGTTCACATCTAATGGCTTCAGTATCATCATCATCATCATAGCTTTTATACGGCCCACTGCTGGGCTCAAACCTCCTCCACAATGGGAGTGAAATTTACTTACGCTGGTCAGTGGGTTGGTACAGAGCTTTATTTTGAATTTATCTTCACTTGCATTGATGTTGTATACATATTATAATCCCTTAGTCGTCTTTTACGACACCAACGGGCAAAACAAGGGGTGGTGAATTGTATTCTTACTCCGTCACTCCACGGTCATCTAATGGGTAAGTCATTACATTACCGTCCGTTTCTCATAATCAAATCTAAAATTCACCATTTATTATTTTTAATTTATGACGTGCTATGGAGACGGGATGAATAATACTGAATAATACTGTGAGGAAAGTTTTGTATATGAATGTTGAAGACTGTAAGGGCAAGGCAAGAGAAGACCCAAGATAACATAAGATGCGTGAAGCATGGCATTACTAAAAAGGCAGCAAGTGCAGAAATGACATATAACAACCCTATTATTTGTAGAAGTAGATAACATATTGTGTTCATGCCAAGATAATCGATCGACCGATCCACGAGAAGAATATCTCCAAATAAAACCCCTTTCTCTCTCTCCCCTATTGCGGAGGACGCTCGAGCCTAGCCATTCAACTTCCAGTATTAACCTCCTCATATGAATTTAATGTCATAACTGCCACGCTTGACGGATTGGCGGGTTGGCAATCGCAATCGATACTCTGAGTTTTCCAACAGAGTCCTACTATCCATTCCGATAGTTGTATTTCAGTGAGGTTTTCAACTTCCACTCCTCTTAATGACTTAATAATTAAGGTTTAATAAAAATGGTCGTGAATGCAAGCCTAGAAACGTGCTTAATTGGATTTCTCATTAAATAATAAATTGTAGTTTAAAATTTAAAAAACCTTGAGATAGTCTTTGCTACATTGTGCTAAGCTGATAGCCCGAATCATAGAAGTTTCGAATTTCACGCATCCATAGTTTGTATACTAGCTCTATCTCTCTTGCTCTTAAGGAAAGGATACGATTATAAATTTCTAAATCCTGGTGAATCTAATCAGGCTATTCGACTACTTTGATCGAATTATTGCATTGTCATGGGCCTTTGATGTTTGTGTAAAATTTAAATAAAACCTGTTCGTTCAAGTGGAGCACAACGCCGTTCAAAGTTTGCGTTAGATACATCCTTACTATTGGTAAGGATGTATCTAATGGAATCTATAAATGCGAAAGTAAGTTTGTTTGTTACGCTTTCACACTAAAACCATTGAACCGATTTAAAAAATTCTTTCACCAATGGAAAGCTATAATATCGGGTAGTAACATAGGCTATAGTTTAACCCGATATTCCCACGGGAGGGTGAACTACGTGGATAAGGCGACTAAAACCGAAGCAAAGCGAGGGTGGGTTGCTAGTAGATACATACATATATACATATTAGTGATGTAACGAATATTCGCATTCGCATCGCGAATATTCCCATATGTTTCTGACATTCGCAATCGCATTCGCATTCGCAAGGAACGATGCGAATATTTGGCGAATGTATTTGACAAACTAAAAGCAAATTATATATGTAATTGTGTAATGATATGATAATATTTATTATTTTTATTTACTCATAATATTTGAATAAAACAATATTATGGAACACTCAGGTCGGCAACTAAATTACAAATACTGTCTCTCTTATTTTTGTCAGTCTAATATAAACTAATGAATGGGGAGCCGGTTTTTTGTTCGGTTATACTGCGAAAACCACTGAACGATCAGAATAATATTTATACCATAAGATGCAGCATGTTTCGGAGAAAGATTTAGTATATGATATGTTGGTGAATACTTATCCGGAATTTATATTTGTTTTTGACGTGACAACGTCTTATAATTCGATGGAGCCGGCTGCACATATGAAAAAACATGACGTATGCGGCGTTACCTCGCTCTGAGGCGTTCCATTTAAGGCTTTTTTTTTTTGGGGTGGGCTGCGGTCAGCGCGCTGCCGCACCACTCTGTCCGGGGCGACAGAGGGGCTTAAGCACGCAACACCCGCAACCCACCCGAACACCACGTCGCCTTCGTCGTTGGACCGACCACCGGAGCAGGGTTACTTGTCATCAGTGGTCGCCCCGACGGAATACCCCCTACTCGGGGTACCCTCCCATCTTTTCTCACGCAGTCGGCCTCTCGGCGGGTGACGGACTAACTCCCCGGTCACGTCACCCGCGGCCTCGGCTAGGATGGCATGGGACGCAGGTAATCGTGCCTGCGCCGCTCCAGTCGCTGGCGGCGGGTCGCTTCGTCGAGGCTGTGCTCCTCGCGTTCGCGACCCGCCGCCTCCTTCTGCGAGATAATTGCCTCGCAGAAGGATGCGACCGCGTCCCAGTTCCTGATGCTGCCGAGCATCTCCCTAGCGATGGTCGGTAGCGTCAGGTCGGCACCGATGATTGCGACGAGTTCACGGCGCTGCTCTGCCAAGCGGCACAGACCTCAAGCGTATGCTGCGCCGTGTCCTCGTCGCAATCGCAGTGGTGGCAGGACGGTGTTCTCTTCCTCCTAGCGACCCTGTACAGGTACTTGCCGAAGCATCCATGCCCCGTCAAGACCTGCACGAGTCGGAAGGAGAGCACACCGTGCCGCCGTTCCAACCACTGCATCAGCACCGGCCGGAAGGCCTCCACGGTCCAGACACCGTATCGAGGCCTCGCCAGCTGGTCTGCCCAACGGGCGATGACATCTCGGCGGGCGTCGACGTGTCAGGCGGTGAGCTCCCTTAAGGAAACAACACCGCCCTCCCCTCGCACCCCCGACACCCGCCGATACAATTCGGCGAGCACTTCCACCTCCAGTTCCATTTAAGGCTTGCCATACAAAATATCTATTAAACAAATAAAATTAAAATTTTCTTTTGAAAAATGAAACCATTCCATCAGTATTTTCTTATGACGTTGTCACGTTCAACTATCGTCAATAAACCGACTTTACAGACAAGCGATTTTTTGTGTGAATGAATAATGAATTTTGCCAATAAAAAAGAACATGATTCGATATGAAAAAATTACATTATTTTTGTTAAGTAATCATTAAACTTTTTGACATAACATGCATTTAACACTCTCACCGTCACAAATTGTGAAATAACTCCACACTTCAGTAACATGTGCTTTACTCATGTTTGTAAATTTGACAAATACAATACACGTACACCATATCATATTTTTATATCATCAACGTCATCTTGTATACGTCCCACTGCCGGGCACAAACTTTTTCGTATATTTTTGTATATTGATATTTTAACCACACATTTTGATAAGAAAACATAGAAATAAACTCCTATCCTGGTTCGTTTGGTCACGGCCTAATTTTCTTCACACTATAAAAGAATTCCATTCCCTATCTTGCCCGTGGATGTCGTAAAAGACGACTAAGGGATATAAGATGCATATAATAGGTATGCAAAAGTAGAAAGACTCGAAATAAAATCTTATACCAATCTATAGACTAGCATGGTATAGTAAGGTTAATTTCACTCCCAATTGTGAAGGAGGCTCGAGCCCAACAGTGGGACGTTTATGAGCTGAAATGATAATGATGATAGAAGAGTTTCGTGTATATAGTGGAATATTTAATCTGAATGAAGTTCTATTCTAATTATTTTTAAAAGCTTTTATTTAACTTGCCCTGTTAGTATGGGACAAATTTTGCAAGTTAAATTAGAACCACTTCCTGTTATTAGATTAGGTTGAAATTTGGTTTACTTACGTAACTTCAGTGACAGTGTAATAATATGGTACCATGAAGGTCTCAAGCTGGCGTCGGAAGGTGGCCATAGGAACTCCTAAACGAGATAAAACCGTCGAGTTTGGACTCGTTTGAATAGTCTTGACAAGTTTTCTTCGTTTTAGAGCATTTAAGTAAAAGCTTGTTTTAAAAAAAAAATATTAATAATTTATTAGAATTAATACTTCTGACATTTGTTTTGTTGTGTGATTGTCTCATACGGTCTACGACAAAACGCTACGCGTATCTATGTGCCGCTTTGATGGTGACTGCCTACTGTAATGCAGTTTTTGATACGCCACTCTATATACTATACATCACCATACCGCAAGCTTTGTGATTATAATATAGGGGAACTTACGTTTGTGTGTTCTTATGAAAGACATTATGTAGATATTGTAGATTTATGTTATAAGAAGAGAAGAAAGTAATTTTATGTGGACAAAGAATTAAAAAGTTTAAATTTTTGACTGTCATTAATATCAAAATTTATATACTTTTATTTTTTTAAAATACAATGCACTAAGAAAATAATCCTTATATTGCGGAAGGACTATTACAAAAATTTAATTAACGGACACAAATTACTTCCAGACTCAGAACAACAATTTGTTAAAAGCATAAAGTGTTGTCCTGTGTGGGTTTCGAACCCACAATACTAGCACAGGTCTGTATCTTAACAACTATCTGTTCAGACAATATTAATAATAGCTAGCCAGGTAATAATCATCTTTTTTTAACAAAACATTTTATAATCTAATCAATATAAAATAAAATTGAAGTGTCTGTTTGTAATGTTAAAATACTGGGCTTTTTTCATGCTCACATAGTTATTTGCACACCTATGCCTAAAAACCAGTTTAATATTTTTTGTCTGTTTGTTTGAGGTAATCTTCAAAACTGTTGTATCGATTTTGGTAATATTTTACTACCAGGTAGCTGTCTATATAAGGAGTAACTTAGGCTATATTTTATGTCGATATTCCCTCAGGAACGGGAACTATGCGGTCGACTGAAACCGAAGCGAAGCGAGGGCGGGTTCATATCCTACGTTTATAGAAAGATGACACTAATAATAAAAAAAAAAGGTTTCTAATACATTGAAAGTTTTATTAAAAGGCATTATCTAGTTGACATTTGTGACGGTGTGCGTGCACAATGTAAAAATTTACTTTCATCATTTTTAGGCTTCCTTACCCAAAGGGTAAAAATGGGACCCTATTACTAAGACTTCGCTGTCTGTCCGTCCGTCTGTCTGTCACCAGGCTGTATTTCAAGAACCACGATGGCTATACAGTTGAAATTTTTACAAATTATGTATTTCTGTTGGCGCTACAACAACAAATACTAAAAATGAAATAAAGTAAATATTTAAGGGGGACTCCCATACAACAAACGCGATTTTTTATACATAATGGTACGAAACCCTTTGTACACGTCTCCGACTCTCACTTAGTTTTTATTCCCTAACGCGCCCAAAGAAGTATAGCATCAAAAATTCTAATGATTTTGATTTACAGTATCTCTTACATAAACTATATACTAAATAAAAAACCTAATATTATTTTATGAATAGACACTATACCAAAAATCAACAGATTGTTATATTAATAATACATAAATGGAATAAAAATGTAATCCGCTATACACCCTTAAAATGAGTGATAAGAGCGGCGTGGATGCAATAACTGCAAACAGCGCCCTCTCGTAGTGATTTAGGCATTTATTAAAAAGCACACAATACGGGAACCACTACACTGGGATCGCTCTTTTCTGTTTTATTTTTAATATTAAACCCTCCGGCTACCGCTTCTTTCTACAGAGTAGCTTACAATGGTATAATACAGATTTATATACTTTATTTTTTGAAATAATTATAAACTATTATAATAATAGATACGTTAATCAGTTAGACATATAATTATCTGTAAGATAAACAAATTAGCAAGAACAGAAAACTGTTCATTACAAAGGTAAATTGCTTGAAACTAAATGGTACCATATTGAAGTATGCCACATCGCGTTGAATCGAACTAACTTTACCTTTCCTTCATTGCTAACCCGTAGAACTACACTGATTTAGTAATTATAATGATATTAATCCAATAATAATTAGTATGAGTATTATAATGTTAAATGAGATTTCTTGTTCTTGAAAAGGTAAACAAGGGTATAAAAGGTAATATTTTATCACGTGTAATAGAAGACGTTTTTCATGCGGTATCAGATAAAGAATACAATTCAGCACGCGTTTTCTTGCCCGTTGGTGTCGTAAAAGACGACTAAGGGATCTAATATGTATCTAACTACCATGTAACTGACTGACTGCACAGATGGCGTAGTGGTTAAGATAGCGACTTACAACGCTAGTGTCAGGGGTTCGAATCCCACGCGGAACAACACTTTGTGTGATCCACAACTTGTTGTTCTGAGTCTGGATGTAATTTGTGTCCGTTAATTATATGTTTGTAAAGTTCCCAGCAATACAAGGATTATTTCCTTAGTGCCCATGCACTACACATAATAATTTTTAAGACAACACCATTGTTGTCTTAAAAATTATTATTATTATGTAAAAGAAGGAAAACTTGAAATGAAACTCTAAACCAATACGTTTGAGCGGGGTATAAAAGGTCAATTTTCCTCCTATTGTAGAGGAAACTGGAGCCCAACAGCGGGACATATAAGAGCTGAATTGATGATAAAATTATGAATAGAAGACGAATCTATTGATATTTTAAATTAAACTACTTTACGGATTTTATTGCGTTAGTATTTGATTTTTGAGTGCCCGAAATTTCGAACACTTTGCAGCGTTCATGGTCACAGGCGGACTAAGATGTCTCACGTCCAACAAGTCATCTTTATTACAGAAAATTTATAATTATCTGCCCGATATATATACATATGTATATACATACATACGAAACGTCGGGCAATCAAAAATCAAATACAAACGCGATAATATCCGTAAAGTACCTAGTTTTATTTAAAATGTGTAATATTCGCGTAAACATCAAGAACGTATTGACGTTTACGAGATCCAATTTTAATGCCACCTGCTGACATAATGCCACCGGATGAATAAAAAATATTTATTTAAATAATTTTATTTTATTTAGGTAATTGATATCTCTGTACCTCCTCTACTCTATGTTCGCTTTCCAGGGAGACTGGTGGAGGGTACTCCACGGCTATTATTAAGATTCAGACGGTAGGCTCTTCATCATATCCACTCTACATTACTGAAATATGTACTGTAGTAATAACTGTTTATATATTTCTCTTTATTACTTATTATTATGAATATAAGAAATATAATTGAAAATATAGATTAAAATATTACATTGAACGAGTATTTTTTTAAGAAAAATACTCCATACTATGGAATAAAACCTTGAATTGACTTTGGAAACGTAATTAAAATTAAATACATCAATCAAATATCTTTATCATTAATTTGTGAATTGCACAATGTCTATGCGTTAATTAATTATATATATTTACATATATAACGCTAATAACTGTCCTTGTAGGTGTACATCTATGATCGTATGGCATATCTTACATAAAATATCAAATTTATATATCCTAAACTAAGCTATACCTTACACAAAAACATAACACTTAGTGCCAATAAACTTAAAATCAAGGCATCTTTAACAGACAATTCAAAAGAGGTAAGTTTCGGGATGTTAAAATCAATTTTCACGTAGAGAAACATTTGACCTCAAATTTAAAAATATTTTTAATGATATTACTAATCAGTTATGTAGTGAATATCCTTACTAATATTATAAATGCGAAATTAAGTTTGTTTGTTTATTACACTTTTATGCTTAAACCACCAAACCGATTTCAAAAATTCTTTCACCAATGGAAAGTTATAATATCAGGGAATAACATAGGCTATATTTTATCCCGGTGTTCCCACGGTAAAAGGAACTACGCGGGTAAGGCGACTGAAACCGAAGCGAAGCGAGGGCGGGTTGCTAGTAATAAACAATTAGTTATAACTCGGGGATTAATTTAAATTAACGTTTTTACTTTTTTACTTATAGAAAATCTGTTCTTGATAATCACATCATCCACATTACTATCATATTAGCTCATATACATCCCATTGTTGGGCTCGAGCCTCCTGCATAAAAGGAGGAAAAAATAACCCACTATAACCACGCTGGTCAGACATGTTAGTACAGAGTTTTATTTCGAGTTTTCCTTCTAGTGTTATCTTTACGATACCTTCGGGTAAGAGAGAGGGTGGTGAATTGTATTCTTACACTGTACATACATAAGGGTTAATATACAAATACTTCTCGTATTCATAATACTTTCAAAAAACATACACAATTGAAATAAGCAATCACTGTTAGTATTGGACTAAATTATTTATGAATTTATAAGCGTTTTACAGGTTTCAGTAATGACTAAAATGGAGTGTAGTTAGATTGAATTACCAACGATGCTTTCTATTGCACGGCTTGCGTGCTGAGATCCAAACACTGCACCATAAAAAGGAAATTTACTTATAAATTACAGGACAATAACTTCATTTGAATTATTATGCCGCTGTTATTGAGTAGACAAATAGCGGCAAAATATTAAGAATAGATGAGTTTCAATAACTTGAAGTAGTAATAGGAGGCATTTAAAACATATATTCCTGGTAGTAAATTACTCCTTTAGGTTTTTTATTTTTGTGTGTGTAGCTGTTAGCTGCAGATGGCTTTTACAGCTTAGCCCGAAATATGGATGAGCGCTGAGGGCTCTCAACCCGGTGCACTACTTAAGGAAAACTTTTGAATTTTGTATACTGCTAACTATTGAGCTATTGATTTGTAGCGGGGATCAGTAAGTAGTTTTAGGTGGGGATCGGATACTGTGGGCAAATTTTAACATGGTCTAGAAAAAAGCAACTGATACTAATTAAGTGGTACCTATTTATTGTATGATTTCAAATAAAATTCTGAATTATAAGACATAGGTAAGACCTAAAATTAATGAGAGAAACTGCACCGATGGTCTTCAACTGGTTTTTTATAGTTTTTTTATCGAGAAGAACAGCACATTTGAAGAATTTGTACTTGGTGTACAATACATTGCAATATTTGGCGGTTCGAGATTCGATTCGATTTTCAGGTACGCCTGTTTTTTTTTTTTTTTTTTTGTTCTGACAAGGAGTGTTAGCCTCAGATGGCTGTTACACCCTTACGCGGACTAGTGGTGAGCGCTGAGGGCTCTCAACCCAAAAAATTTAAGCGAAGGTCCGCCTGTTGCTGACCTATGATTTATAGTATCAGCATCACCATCATCATTATCATCATCACAACTCATATACGTCTCACTGTTGAGCTCAAGCCTCCACCACAGTGGGAGGGAAATTGAACTTCTATACCACGTCGGTCAAATGTGTTGGTATAGGGTTTTATTTCGAGTTTTCCTTCTCTTGCATAGAGGTTATGTGCATATTATATCCCTTAATCGTCTTTTACGACAACCACGGGCTAGAAAGGGGATGGTGATTTGTATTCTTACTTCGTCACCACACGGATTAATAATATATGAATGGTTAAATATATAATAAAAGACCTGCCATTGCACGGGTGTCGAAAAAGACACTTAAGGAATGAAAGTAGTTATTATCATCGCAATAAAAAGAAGAGTCAAACTAAAACGTTGTCGAACAGAGTTATACAGTTAACCCAATTCGACAACATGGATTTGCCCTTTGCATTTTTATTTTGATGGACTTTGTAGTATTGTTGAAAATTGTTAAACTTAGAAAGATTCTCTATTTTGACATAACAAGGAGATGTTTTTTCTAAAAAGCAATGCTTGATGTTTTTAGTTGTAAGAAAATATCTAGTGGTGAATTCTTGATTTTTAGTTATTTTAATGGACTGATTACCGTGACCGGACATTACCGTGTGATGTGATGTAGTCTATCTTGCCCGTTGGTATCGTAAATGATAATTAAACAAATAAATATGCATAAAACATCTTATCATACTAACCTCCTTTGACCAGCGTGGCTTAGTAGGTCAATTTCTATCCTATTGTGGAGGAGGCTAGAGCTCAGCAGTGGGATGAATATGAACTAAGATGATGAGGAGGGGGGACAGGCTATGAGGAACGGGTATGCAACCCCATAACCTGTCGTATGTCTACGAGTATATCGCCATGTGGGCCATCTGTGTCTGGTTCTTTTTCTTGGTGGAATGGTTACTAAAGTCTAACTTTTTATTAGCTGCAGTAAAATGACGTTTCTAAATGTCATTCCGTAAAATAATGTTGACAGCCTAATCTCAATAGGGATGTGATTCAGTTCACAAAAGTTTACAGAATATCTAATCGTTCCATAGCTGACTCATAATGATCATACTAAATTCTATTTAATATTAATGTAAATAAAAGGCTGTATAAACGTTGATCCTTTTAGACATATACAAGGTAACACTCAAGAAAACGCTCTCTCAAGTTGGTAGTACTGGTTTTTGGTTACGGTGCTACGATGACGCTTGACCGCCATTTTGTTTCGGTTGTCATTCGCTCATTCGGCTTCATACTTCTGTTTTGAGTGCATGAATAACTTTGATTTGCCCACTGTGCGTTGTTTTTGTTATCATTATTGTTAAACTTATGTTACGTTGTGTTTGTTTTTCATTACCTGTTTTCGTTAATTGTGTTAGTTTTTTTTTTGTTTGATACATTGAAGACATGGATGCTCTGCCGAGCACATCGCAAGATGGAGACACATTTTTATCTCCTAAGAAAAAAAGGCCACGTGTAGCTCTAAGTGCAACTGAAAAATTTTGGGTCCAAAACGTTTACAAATATGTGTTTGAAGTGAAATCTTCAGAATCAAACATTGAAGTTCCAAAAACAAGTGAATGCGTTAACAAGGTGGCTGAAGTCTTGGGAATATCCGTCCGCACAGTTTATTCCGTTTTAAAGGAGCACAAGGAGAACGACAGCGAATCACCAAAACCTCCCGAAAAAACGGGCCCAAAACTTACATTTAAAGATAAACTTGATGATTTCACATTCACTGCTGTTAGACGAATTGTACATCAGTTCTTTCATAGAAATGAAATACCCACCATCGCAAAAGTTAGTTTACACATGTCGTCACTCATCTTTTTATTATACGATATGTATGTTTTCTCCCATCCCATGTGTAATCTTAACCAATTAGGTAATAACTTTAATCATTTTTAGGTGCTGCAAGTTGTAAATGATGACCCAGGATTGCCCAACTTCTCGAAAGAGACATTGAGAAAAATTATGAAGCATCTTAATTTCGAATTCGCTACTCGATCACGCAAGAGTGTGCTTATTGATAGACAAGATATCATATCATGGCGCCAGCGCTACCTGCGTTTAATTAAACAATATCGTAGGAAGGGAAAATACATATATTATCAAGACGAGACCTGGGTCAACGCTGGTACGTGTCAACTCTTAGTTTCTTCTATTTGTTCCCTTTTTGTTTTGATGTCGAAACTTATGATTCTTTTTTGTTCTTTTCAGGTCATACTACAAAAAAAACCTGGATTGACGCAAGTATTAAATCTTCTCGACAGGCATTTTTAGACGGCCTGACTACGGGATTAAAAAATCCCACAGGAAAGGGCAAACGACTCATAATTAGTCACATAGGCGGAGAAGAAGGCTTCCTGGTCGACGGACTTCTTATGTTTGAAGCAAAGAAAGGTACAGAAGACTACCATGATGAAATGAACGCGGAGTGTTTCGAGGATTGGTTCGGCGGTATTCTACCTAAACTCAAGCCGAATGCAGTAGTCGTAATGGACAATGCGCCCTATCACTCTCGGAAGATCGAAACAATCCCGAAGATGTCGTGGACGAAAGCACGAATTCAAGAGTGGCTGACTACTAAAAATATTGCGCTCGAACCAAATATGGTCAAGGCCACTCTCATAGATATTGTGAAATAACAAAATCATACTGAGAAATATGCCGTAGACGAGATGGCTGCACAAAAAGGTATCACACTTTTAAGACTGCCCCCTTATCACTGTGAATTGAACCCCATTGAGTTGGTATGGGCGCAGGTAAAGAGTCACGTCGCAAACAATAATAAGACGTATAAAATGCAAGAAGTGTAAACTTTATTCCAAGAAGGAATCAAGAAAGTGACACCGGCTAAGTGGAGTGACTGTGTGTCTCACACTATTAAAGAGGAAGATAAAATGTGCCACCTCGATCATATTATAGATGAAGTGACAGATAGATTTGTTATTAGTGTGACCGAAAGCGACAGCGACAGTGATTTCGAAAAAGATTAATTAAATAACATTATTATGACGTTTTTGTTTCATTTTGAATGTACCTCCCTATACTTCCACTAAAAAAGATCAATCCTCTAGTATAGTAATAATAATAGGTTAAAAAAATACATTACAACTTAATATTAAATCTCAAAAAAAAACCAAACTGATTATTCATTTATGATTCACTCATTTAGCTACATCCCTATTTATTTTTCTTCAAAAACCGGCAACCCACAAAACGTCATTTTACTGCAGCTAATAAAAAGTTAGACTATACATGTGAACGCAACTTGCGTCATTATATATGAATCTATCATTTCACATAATACATAATTTACGTAATTCGACTACGGCAATACATATTTAACTCCAATGTAACTCCAAATAGAGTCAACTTGTTCAACATAGTTGATCTGCTAGCTATTCGTTGTTGCAAGCATCGACAGGTGTAGGGTGGTACTAATAGTTGAAAATTCAAAGTTGTACTCAAACAGGGTGGGTAAACACTACGCCATCTGGCGAGCTTTGCTCGACACTAGTCGTGGTCTTGTCGCCCTTGTGTTACACGACTACTTTAAATGGAGTACGGGTAAACGATTTTTAAAATAAAATTTATTTTTGGTGGACACTTTTTTACTTCTACAAGTTGTAGTATTATGTCTTAAACCCTGAAATTTTCATAATAGTTTATCTAATTTTCATACGAATTTTTCAAATACGTAGATATGATTAAGACTTAAGATTAGCGCATTAAATTAAAATAAAACGCTTTCAGCTTATTAATATTAATACATAAACATACTTTTATAGGATTTAATAACACAAATTTACCTAATACCATCGTTTAATTTCTTAATGCGAAAAAAAAAAATAAAATATAAGCAAATATTCCGTGTGGTGACGAAGCAAGAAAACAATTCACCACCCCCTCTCTTGGCCGTAGGTGTTGTAAAAGACGACTAAGGGATATAATATGCATACAATATCTATGCAAGGGAAGAAAAACTCGAAACAAAACCCTATACCAACACGTCTGGCCAGTGTAGTATAGTAGGTCAATTTCCCTCCATAGCGGAGGAGGCCCAAGCCTATGGGCCGAGCCACACGGTGTGGTGCAGCTCCGTCACGACACCTGAGCGATGCCGCAACGGTTTCCAACATATAAAAATGGATGATGTTCCACACGGCGTGTCTGGTTCCGCTCCGACGCCGCACCGCAGGCGCACCGAACAACGGCGTGAGAAAGACGAGGCGGAGAGGGGTGCAAGCAGTGCGGTGCCGCAGCGGCGCCGCTCATTTGTTTGTACTTTTACTAATAAGCCAAGCCAACCCTGTTGAGGTGCCGCAGCGGCACCGGTGCCGCACTGGTCATTTGTCTGCCAGTGCGGTGCCGAGTAATGCGGTGCGATGCGGTGCCGTGTCGTTTGGCCCGGCCCTAACAATGGGTCGTGTATGGACTGAGATGATGGTAAAGTAGATAATGAGAAAACACATATGACACAAATGAAACATTCTTACTGAAGGGACTGTATGTATTTGTACTATAACATAAATTGAAAATCATAGCAAGTGTTCGAACTAAACCAGTCATTTTATAACCGAATGCGTGCTGCTTGTCTTGTGAGGGAAAACTAATTGACAGGCTCAAGGAGCGAATGTGCAAAAACATGGCGAATTTTATTGCTGTCAAACCACTTGTGCAAGCGAAGCTTTATGTCATGAAGGTACTGTAGGTTGATTTTATTTATACATATCTAATGACTCAAATAAAGGTTATGTTGCCATTTAATCAGTATTTGCCTCAATTTCTCTATTTTTAGTTTGTTTTAGATACCTACCACATGAAGTATATAAAAAATCTAGAATTACATATGTAATAATCGAGCTAAGTATTTAAAAGCGCATACTTAACAGAAAAAAAACCGTTTGACAGATTTTCACTGAATCTGGTATAATAATAGTATATCATGATAACTGCTAAATAAATATATCTCCATAATAAAACACAACACCCACTTTCTTTCTTTTTTTATTACAAACGGTGGCAAACGAGCCAACAGTACACCTGATTGTCAGATTGCTGCCGCTCATGGACCTTTGCTAGGCCGCTGCCTATCGTGAAGAAAGTGAAGGGAGTATGAAAGCGTGCAATGAGTTTTGGTGATACTAAAGGTGATACTAAAGGTATCACTAAAACCACTACACGCAAACTTAGAAATTTTTGCTGTCGGCTCTCTCGCTCGTTGGTGTCGTAATAGCTAGCATTTTTTTTTTCACGCTGTGAAAATGCATTTGCACACTATCCTCCACCGGTTACAGACGGGGAAGTACGTGCAGGACTCGACGGCCACAAAAGTGGCCTACATACCCACATTACCCACTAAAACTACGGAGGCCCCTTTCGCTATTTTATGGGGTGCTGCAGAGATCGTCTTATGACATTCTATCCACGACACCCCAACGCTTGGCCGTCTGGCCACGTCCTGTCATCATTCAGGGCGATGGGAGGAAGAGCACAAAGCGTCGTCTCCTCCTCCCTGGCTGCCACCGATGAAACGATTCAGCGGACGCAAGCACCTCGCGTGCCCGCCTTGTCATGAAAGCCTCACAAAAAAAGACCATCGACGACCAACAACTGTCCGTGCCGAGTATCTTGGAGATGATGGTCGACAACGACAAGTCTGTAGTTCTCATTTGCGTTGACAGGACGTGGCGCTGAGGCCCCCAGGTGAGTCATACTTCCAGTGTCCACACTCATGGCATCCTGGGGCCTCTTCTCTTCCAATTTTGTGTAGGTACTTACCGATGACCCCATGTCTGGTCGTAAAAGACAGCTAAGATATATAATACGCATATAAAATTTATGCAAAAGAAGGTAAAGTTGAAAAGAAAAGCCTTATACCAACCCGTTTCATCAGCGTGGTAGAGCAGGTTAATTTCGCTCCTATTGTGGAGGAGGTTCGAGCCCAGCAGTGGAATATATGTGAGCTAAGACGATGATGATGAATAATATACATATATGGTGATTGCTCATAAGTTCTTACACACATTCGAGCAGGTATAAGTTTCGAAGTACCTGCACAAAGAGCATAGTAATTAAGATACTGACTTACAGTGCCACAGGGTCAGTGCCGCGTGTTCGATTCCCACGCAGTACAGTACTTGATATTTCGAACCTGGGTGTAATTTATGACTATTAACTGTTTGTGTGTAAAGTCCCCCACAATATAAAGATTATTTCCTCAGTGGAGGCTGTTTTTGAAAAAAAAAATTAAATGCTACTAGGTACCTCTATCCTCCTACCACCATGTCCTCTTTATGCAGATGATATCATACTGGCGAATGATTCAGTAACCTATACACAAAGAGATCAAAATTCTAGGGTAAAAATAGAAAGACAGAGAAACATATATGTACACTTTAATAAAAAGTGAGCCGTCGCTCAGGACGCCTGGCTGATGTGAAACATCGAAATTATTTGTACAAGTATATATGCATAAAAGAACAGACACAGAACACAGAACTTACGACAGAACTAATATGGCATAAAGTATTGAATAAAATAATACGATTTCCATTATTATTTCAAATATTACACAGAAATAAAATTAATCCACCGCACACTGAATGAATTCTAAACATTTATTTTCATTAGTATACATTATAGATAACAATTTACTTTGAGTTCACTAGATGGCGTTGTACAAAATTTTAAATCGCACCATGGTTTCGTTACAAAAATGTACATATATATCTCGATATTTATTTAATAGTTAATCACATTCCGCGTCGGAGACCCGTAGCGCACGGACGTGCGCCTCGCTGCTCTCCATTTCGCCGCGCTCACCCCGCACCCGCCCCCTGCGGTCGTGCGTTCTCGCTCCGTCTCGCTCGCTCTCGCAGCGAACCACGCGTCGCGTCAAGCCGCCATCTTGTTCAACGTCTGTGGCCGTTCAGTGGCCCGCTCCGGGTGGCCGTGTATACGGTTGTCTGTGGCAGTTTCGCTGTTTGGACGCAGGTGTTGCCGGATCCCAACTGCACGAGTCGACTTTTTCAAGACGTCGAGTGCAGATTTCTACCGTTGGTAGATAAAAAGTCAACCCATTTTGGCCCCCTCAGGGCAGAAAACCATATTGTTTGGTCCCCGGCGGAAACCTCACGGTGTAAACGCAGCCGGGTGAGGCAAGGCCCCGATTTGCCTGCCGAGCCCCTTCAGGGCAGAGCTAACAATCGGAAGGGGTTAGAGCATCCGGCCTTGGGGGATCTCCTAGTCGGACCTAATCTACGGCTTTTCATCATTTTTCTGCGAAGGCCTAACGGCCCGAGCAGCTAGGAACCTATCGCACATTAAGATTGGCGAAGGAGTACAAGCTTAGGGCACATTAGTTAAGTACACATCCTCCCGACCTGCACCCGGTTGGGAGGGACACACACTACACACAACCCAGGGTTTACCCCACCCAGGGCGATAGGACACATTCCTGCGAACGTTTTTCCCGCCAGCCCACGATGGCGGGAAAAACTATCACCATCGACGCCCTTCTGGCGATCCCCGAGATAAAAGCCTACATCGCTCAACATTTTGGAGCGATAACTATTCTTCCACCGCAACCCCTACGCGCTCACTCCACCGTCCTGCCGCTCAAACCGGAATTACCGGCCACCGGCACGGCGATGGATACTGAATCGGTCCCCTCCTCAGCCTCAGCTTCATCTTCCTCCGAGTCGGAAGATTCGCCCAATGAGGGCTCCTTCATCGAAGTTCGCTCCCGTAAGCGTACTAAGAAGGCAAAAGCCAACAAAGAGGCCCCCTCTAAGGCCCCAAAAACAAAGCCGACCGAATCGGCCATAACTCCAGCCGCAATCCCGTCTGAAACGACCGCTACGACCGCCTCGGCCCTCCCTGTCGTCTCGCAGACAGCCCCATTCTCTGTCCCATCCACTACGGACAGCAACACCGTCGCCCCACAGACGGTCAAAAAACCACTGGCTCCGCCGCCCCTATACATTAGGGATAAAGAGAAGTGGCTAGCCATCTCCGCGTGGCTAAACACCAACAGGATTTCGTACAAATCTGCGAAATCCACCCCCCAAGGCATACGAGTGGACCTTCACTCGTCAGCTGACCACCGCTCCGTGTCAAGCATGCTAGGGAATCAACAGATTCCCTACCATACATACACCCTCCCCGAAGCCAAACTTCTGCGTGTAGTAATACGCAATGTCCCGAGGGAAATTGACACCAAAGAGATCTTAGAATCTCTTAAAGCCCAGGATCTGCCGGTTGTAGAAGTACATCGGATGATCCGAGGCAAGGGTCGTTACCCTCTCAATATGATATTGGTCTGCCTAGCAAATACCCCTGAGGGTAAAGGCATTTTCAAAATCAAGGCCATATGTGGTCTATCCGGGGTCTCAGTAGAGCCCCCACACAAAAATGGCAACTTGGCACAGTGCCACAAGTGCCAAATGTATGGACACTCGTCCAAGAACTGCTTCGCCCGTCCTAGGTGTGTCAAGTGCCTAGGTGACCATCACACCTCTCAGTGTGAACGGCCAAAAGACATCTCCCTCTGCAAAGAGCCACCAGCGTGTGTTCTCTGTGGAGAATACGGCCACCCGGCTAACTATCGCGGCTGCCCAAGAGCGCCGAGAAGAATAGTCCGCCAACCCAACTCAAATGGCAAGGCCTTGTATTATAACAAGACCTTCGTCCCAGCCCCCTTACCAACCCACAATGCGTGGGCTCGCCCCCTGCTAACCAGCAAGGAGGTTTTCCCAACCCTGCCCAACAGGCAGCCCGCTGCCCCACCCGCACCATCTCAGCCCAAACCACCAATGATCGGGGCAAACCAGCCCACCGGTGGTAATCCCAAGCCCCCTCAGGGCGCCCCCCTTCCCATCGTCGTCGCTAAAAGCGCGCCCCCAAAAGCCCCCCAAGGACTAGATCCAGATCTAGCCCTGGTGGCCAACTTCGCGGCTCAAATCAATTTCGCGGAAATCCGGGAAATTGCAGCCGATCTTAGAAGGAACGAGGGAAACAACCTCGCCCTCCTTAATATAGCGATCAAATTCGCCCCCACGTTAGAGCGTCTAGGCTCACTAAAATTCAACTAAAATGGGTAGGTACACTCCCGG
This sequence comes from Lymantria dispar, assembly GCA_032191425.1. Taxonomy (NCBI): domain Eukaryota; kingdom Metazoa; phylum Arthropoda; class Insecta; order Lepidoptera; family Erebidae; genus Lymantria; species Lymantria dispar. Next base: position 19,220,714 of record CM063459.1, read on the forward strand.
CAGAGTTAAACCCAGACACCTCAAAGTAGGGACATTCAACGCTAATAGCCTTACCCAACAGAGGGATGAAGTAGGCACATTCCTTCGGGAACACCAGCTCGACATCTTGTTAGTACAAGAAACGTTCTTAAAACCATTCAACAGGGACCCTAGAATCGCGAACTATAATATAGTTCGCAATGATAGGACAACCTCACCAATGGGCGGAACGCTTATCTACTACAAAAGGTCGCTGCATTGCACACCTGTGGATCCGCCCCCTCTGATGTACATTGAAGCTTCAATTTGCAGGCTAGCCCTCTCAGGCCATCAGCCTATCACCCTTGTATCCGCATATCTCTCTCCCAATAGAGAACATTCGAAACAGTTGGTTGAAAAAGATCTAAAAGCCTTGCTAGAATTGGGAGGCGCCGTCATCATTGGCGGTGACCTTAACGCCAAAAACACCTCTTGGAGCTGTCAAAGTTCCAATAAGAGGGGCAAGACTTTAGAGCTATTCGCTGACAGACTGGGATTTGATGTCATAGCGCCCATAGAGCCGACACACTTCCCCTTTAACGTTTCGCACAGGCCGGACATACTCGATATCTTTCTTCTCAAAAACATAAACCTTCGTTTATGTTCAATAGAAGTTCAACACGAGTTAGACTCAGATCACCGCCCGGTGACTCTGGAATTAGCCTCCCGCACCCCCGGCCCCTCAGGCCACAACAACGAAAGGACCAAGATAGCGACTGACTGGGCACGGCTAGAGAAAAATCTCAAGTCAACCTCGTCGGTCCACCTTGATCAAATTCCCAAAGACATTACGTCTAAGGAAGATACCTCTCAGGCGATCGACTCGCTCACAAGTCACGTGCAGTCGATAATGGACGACTGCTCGCGGCCGGTACCAGATACGAGCGATCGTAAATGGCGCCTGCCAGACGACGTCCGTGACTTGTTGAGACGAAAAAACGCCGCGACACGCGCTTATGACCGCTACCCTACGGAGGACAACCGTACCCGCCTACGGTCACTCCAGAGGGAGGTTAAACAAGCAATTAAAAAATTGAGACAGAGCAAATGGGACGCCATGATCGAGGAGCTAGAACCCTCTCACACAGCCTTTTGGCAGCTTTCCCGCTCACTCAAAAAAGACATCGTGTCCACTCTCCCTCCTCTCACCAGACCCAACCAGCCGCCGGCATTCATGGACGATGAAAAGTCAGAATGCCTGGCCGACTGCTTGGAGCTTCAGTGTACGCCGAGTACACTACACCCCGACGCCGCGAATCACCGCTTCATCGCCGACGAAGTGGAACGTCGTAACACTCTCTCGCGCTCGTTAGGAAACGACAGCCCCGATCAGCCAATCCCAGCAGTGACCACCGATGAGGTCGAATCGTTAGTCAGGGGTCTCAAAACCAGGAAAGCCCCAGGTTCGGACGGAATCTCAAATAAAGTCATTAAATTATTCCCCGCCCACTTGATAATTCTGTTGTGCTGCATCTTCAATGCAGCACTAAATAATAACATCTTTCCCGCACAATGGAAAGAGGCCGTGGTAATAGGAATCCACAAACCCGGCAAGCGCCGTACCGAACCTAGTAGTTACCGCCCGATTAGTCTACTAAGAGGTCTAGGTAAGATCTACGAACGAATAGTTCTCAGTAGACTACGTACATTCGCCGAGGCTAACAACCTCGTTCCCGACGCACAGTTTGGCTTCCGAGCTAAACACAGCTGCGTACAACAAGTTCACCGTTTGGTAGAATACACAAGTAGTCAGTTCATCATGAACAGATATACGGGTGTATTATTCCTAGACGTAGCGAAAGCATTCGACAAGGTTTGGCATGAAGGCCTAATCTACAAACTCTATCTCCTCAAGATCCCTCACTACTTAATTCTCATTATACATGACTACTTAAGTCATCGCAGCTTTCGCTACAGGGTGGAAGGGACGTTGTCGACCTCCCACCCTATCAAGGCCGGCGTCCCTCAGGGGTCGGTCCTCTCCCCATTTCTCTTCACGCTATACACTAGCGATATGCCCAAATTCAACCGGGTACATAAAGCGCTTTACGCTGATGACACCGCACTCTTTTGTGCTGGTAGATCCCCGACAACAGTAGCCAAGACTCTCCAAACAGCGGTTACCGCCCTAGCCAATTGGTTTAGGAAATGGAGATTAGAAATCAACCCCGAGAAGAGTCAGGCGGTCATGTTCACTAGACGAACTGCCCGTTCCTACGCTATCGATAGCATTCCCCCCCTTAAAATTTTCAACAAGCCGGTCACTTGGACCAGGCAGGCCAAATACTTGGGTGTGACCCTTGACGATCGACTCAGCTTCGCCCCTCACATAAAGAAAGTCCGCGCACGGGCAGCCTTTGTGATGGGCCGTCTCCACTGTCTACTCAACTCTAGGTCGCGTATGCCCCTGAGTAGCAAAGTCCGACTTTACACCACCTGCATACGGCCTATCATGACCTATGCCAGCGTGGTGTTCGCGCATGTTAAGCCACACAGGATCCACAGGCTACAGACACTACAAAATCGTTTCTTGCGCCGAGCTACGGGAGCACCGTGGTTCATACGAAACGTCGATCTCCACATCGACCTCGAACTGCCGACCATCAAGCAGTTTATGAAACGGTGCTCTCAGAGCTACTTTGACTCTGCCATGACACACCCCAACCAACTAGTGGTTGGGGCGGCTTCCTATAGACCCTCCAAAATCTCCTCCATCCGACGTCCTCGTCACGTCCTCGACGAAGAGGACGACATTATCACACTCGCTCAACAAAGAGCCTACACGGCCCGCGAGGCCTTGACAAATAAATATCCGCGGTTCCGCCCTCGCCGTCGAGGTGCGAAACCGCGCCGCGCAAAAGTCACTACCAAAAACGTGGGCACGCCCACTTTGCCTCCAGCGACGCCCCAAGCCGAGGTCCGTTCCCCACAGGGGGAGCCCTTGGGCGATGTCGCTTAGCATACTTTTCTCCGGGTTGAGAGCTCTCAGCGCTCACCCATAGTCCGCGTCAAGCTGTCAAGGCCATCTGCGGCCAACAGCTGTACACACACAAAAAAAAAAAAAAAAATTAATAGTTAATCAAGAGGGCACCGCGAGGCGTAGCGTTAAACGCCACGCGACCATCGCGGTCACACTCGCCTATAGATGTTTCACATCAAAAAATTAATAATGAAATCATCATACAATATTTATATCCTGTACTAGGGATTGAAGTCTAAAGCAAATATTTTTTAACGAAAATGTGTTTTAATTTTCAATCTTGTAGATATATACCAAAAATTACGTTGATAACAAGTAAGTACATTTAATTTTTATCAACAAAAATCTTATATCGACGTAGTTAACCAACCACCCGTTAGTAGAAGTGGTCCCGACGGGGTTGCATGTACCCCATGCCGAGTGATACCCTAGAGTATACCAGAGCACTCCTAGCCCCGCGGCCTTACCGCTCAAATTGAATATTTTATTAATTTTAATTACACCAAAAATTGTCTGTTAATTTTAATTATGTTTTCCTAAGTTTGTATAGCAAAATTTGAGAATTTCTTATTCGTTTCTATTCATACAACAAAATGTCAGAATTGAGCTTTTTATAGTAAATTAGGTACAATAATGAAATAATATATATTTATTGTGTACTAGCTGACCCGGCGAACTTCGTATCGCCTGTTTTCGTAATTATGTTGTTTAATATTTATCAGTTTGGTTTTAGTATTATCCGTGTGATGACGGAGTAAGAATACAATTCATCATCCGTTGGTGTCGTAAAAGACGACTAAGGGATATAATATGTTGTAAATAAAACTACTTTTACGGATTATATCGCGTTTGTATTTGATTTATGATTGCCCGACGTTTCGAACACTTTGCAGCATTCATGGTCACGGGCGGACTAAGGTGTCTCACGTCCAACAAGTAATCGTTATTACAGACATTTACAATTATCTACCCGATACAGAAAATAGTTATAAACTTATTAAATTGTTACCCACATTTTAGTACAAATTTATTGCCAGTGTAAGAAGAAAATGAATCTATATGAAAAATTATATTGTTTATGGTTAGTAATTATTAATTATTAAATTTGTAGCAATTATTATTACAATTTGTTGATTTAAAACTAACAAAACGAATATACTACCACCGGATCGGAACGCGGCCACACTGAGAAAGATCCGGCAAGAAAACTCAGGGGACATGATGCTAAATTAATATTGATTTTTAATTTTAGATGCGGCTTACTAAAAGATTTTTGATTTATAAAATTATCTTTAACCATTATTATTGTGGGTCAAATCTATACAATAAGTGCTCACAGTATCATGCAGTCTTGTGGTGGTCTCTTTGGATTTATTTTTAATTATGTTTATAACAGGATCCCAGCTTGATGGTAATACCCAGCCATCCTCTCTATTGAAATTTTTGTGTTTTTTGATTTCAATAGCCTCGCGTACCATTCTAGGCAGGTATCGGTGTTCCTTTGCGAGGACTTGAGGTTTATCAAACCTAATGTTATGGCGGGAGCGGTCCTGACTATGTTCACAGACTGCAGACTTAGTGTGGCGGCGGTGCTTCACATCAGCTATGTGTTCTTTGACCCGAGTTCTTATGGATCTCTTTGTTTGCCCAATATAAGAGAGACCACAGTCACAGTCAAGTTTATAAACTCCTGCATCTTGTAGAGGGATCTGGCACTTGACAGGTGGTAAGAACTGACTTATCCTTTTGAGTGGCTTAAAATAAGTTTTTATGGAAGCCCGTTTCAGGATATAGCCAATCTTGTCAGTGACTCCTTTCACATAAGGTAGTACTGCAGGGAGGCGCTCAACTGTGGGCGGTTTCACACGGTCTCTGCGACGGGGGCGTGGAACTTGCAGCTTGTTTGCACGTAGAACCTGCTTGACATGCTGCAGCTCCCCAGCCAGGTGCTCCTCGTCACAGATTCCTCGTGCTCTCTGCAACAAAGATTTAGACACGGTAGCTAACTGTGAATAGACAATCAGACAGTGTCTGAACGGAGATTCTCATCATCCCCCTTCACAGTTAGCTACCGTGTCTAAATCTTTGTTGCAGAGAGCACGAGGAATCTGTGACGAGGAGCACCTGGCTGGGGAGCTGCAGCATGTCAAGCAGGTTCTACGTGCAAACAAGCTGCAAGTTCCACGCCCCCGTCGCAGAGACCGTGTGAAACCGCCCACAGTTGAGCGCCTCCCTGCAGTACTACCTTATGTGAAAGGAGTCACTGACAAGATTGGCTATATCCTGAAACGGGCTTCCATAAAAACTTATTTTAAGCCACTCAAAAGGATAAGTCAGTTCTTACCACCTGTCAAGTGCCAGATCCCTCTACAAGATGCAGGAGTTTATAAACTTGACTGTGACTGTGGTCTCTCTTATATTGGGCAAACAAAGAGATCCATAAGAACTCGGGTCAAAGAACACATAGCTGATGTGAAGCACCGCCGCCACACTAAGTCTGCAGTCTGTGAACATAGTCAGGACCGCTCCCGCCATAACATTAGGTTTGATAAACCTCAAGTCCTCGCAAAGGAACACCGATACCTGCCTAGAATGGTACGCGAGGCTATTGAAATCAAAAAACACAAAAATTTCAATAGAGAGGATGGCTGGGTATTACCATCAAGCTGGGATCCTGTTATAAACATAATTAAAAATAAATCCAAAGAGACCACCACAAGACTGCATGATACTGTGAGCACTTATTGTATAGATTTGACCCACAATAATAATGGTTAAAGATAATTTTATAAATCAAAAATCTTTTAGTAAGCCGCATCTAAAATTAAAAATCAATATTAATTTAGCATCATGTCCCCTGAGTTTTCTTGCCGGATCTTTCTCAGTGTGGCCGCGTTCCGATCCGGTGGTAGTATATTCGTTTTGTTAGTTTTAAATCAACAAATTGTAATAATAATTGCTACAAATTTAATAATTAATAATTACTAACCATAAACAATATAATTTTTCATATAGATTCATTTTCTTCTTACACTGGCAATAAATTTGTACTAAAATGTGGGTAACAATTTAATAAGTTTATAACTATTTTCTGTATCGGGTAGATAATTGTAAATGTCTGTAATAACGATTACTTGTTGGACGTGAGACACCTTAGTCCGCCCGTGACCATGAATGCTGCAAAGTGTTCGAAACGTCGGGCAATCATAAATCAAATACAAACGCGATATAATCCGTAAAAGTAGTTTTATTTACAATGTGTAGTGCTCGCGTAAACATCAGATATCATTATGGATATAATATGCATATAATATTTATGCAAGAGAAGGAAACCTGAAACAAATCCCTATATAGCGCGTATAGTAGGTCGATTTCTCTCCCATAGTGAAGGAGGTGCGAGCCCAACAGTTGGACGTGTATGGGTTGAGACATTAAATGTTTGACAGGTAAGATCTGCTTGTATGAGAAAATAAAATTGTTGTTTTTTTTTTAGTATTTTACTCACAATTTTCCATATTTTCACACCGTACAAACCTTCCCAGGACTTTCACGAATAATTCAAGACCAAAATTAGCCAAATCGGTCTGGTCGTTCTTGAGTTTTAGCGAGACTAACGGACAGCAATTCATTTTTATATATATAGATGGACAGTAATATCAAATTAATACTGATATTAAAAAAAACTTAAATGGGGAATTTTAAAATCAATAACAAACACGATAAAATCCATAATAATAGTTTATTTAAATGTGTTTCCGTGTGGTGACGGAGTAAGAAAATAATGCACCATTCCATATCTTGCCCCTGGACGTCGTAAAAGACAACTAAGTGATAAAATATGCACATACAGCAAGAAAAGGAAAACTCGAAATGAAACCCTGTATGAACATGTCTGACCAGCATTGTATAGTAGGTCAAATTCTTTCCCATTTTAGAGGAGGCCTAAGCCCAACAGTGGGACGTATGTAAGCTGCGATGATGATGATGCGTAATATTCGCGTAAATATAGAAATCATTATTACAAATAGCTTATTTGTAGTTATTTGTGTTGTCGCAAAAGTTTTAGTACCTATATTCCATGCAGAGTTGGTATTATCACGGTCTTAAAACTAGGCAAACTCCTTGTAGAACATACTAAGACTAACTTGTAGAACTTGATTTTTTTTTAATTTATTTCATCCATTGTATGGGCAAAGAATGTGTAACCTATACGTCTTGTAGAAGTTAAATTTTTCCCTTTTTCAAGTGTACTGCAGCGGTGATTTAAAACAATCTTTGAGATTGAAGATAAAGTCAGGTATTGGTGTATGGTGGGAACGTCGAGAGGAGAGGGTACTCCGCGACCGGGGTATTCCGTCGGTCCGACCACTGAAGACAAGTTACCCTGCACCGGTGATCGGCCCAACAACGAAGGCGACGTGTCACGGGTGGGTCATGGGGCCGCATACCACTCCTCTGTCGCTCCGGACGGATCCGGGTAGCGGGTGCGCTGACCATGGCCCACCCTTAAAATAAAAAAAAATAGGTATTAGTGTATGGTCTGACAGGCATCTGGCAGGTTATAGGGTCGTCCATCGCCGCGGACGGATCGGATGGGTGTTGTAGTTTGGCCTGGCACCAAAAGAGGCCAGATCGCGTATAGTAAAACTTCCTTTGTAACACTTCTTGTGGTGGAATAAAATAAGCTCATATTCCACGTGAGTAATGGTGGGTTAGAATAATGCAACAATAAAGTCTTCAATTGCTGACATGCAAAGTACACGTCCATCAGAAATCAAAGCGCAGTTGTGCAGCAAAGGGTACGGACATATGGCGGACATTATGAGCGATTTTATTAACTGTGGCTGTCACTCAATTTGGAGTATTAGCAGTGTAGACGCGCGCGCCCTTAGGCGCCCTATATATAGGCTGTTACAAAAATGAATCCGTTCTATTGCTGAATCTTTTAGTGTAGCCACGTGTGTGTGTTGTAGTTCTTTAGATTTGGCAGATTTAAATTAATAAATTGTCTAAATAAAATTAGCATTCATCATTCAGCCTATCACCATCCTTACTTGCAAGTACGCTAGTCCCGTAAATGAGAGGATAATGCTGTAATCGCCATGCTTAGCAGGCAGCATGGCGATCGCAGAGAGAAAAAAATATTTTTTAAGAGACAGCTACTGCCCACTATTCTGGTTAGACCCCCAGACGAGTTTTACAGATAAGTTCTTGCTTGTTCTAGTCTGTATATGACCCACTGTTGGGCTCGAGTCTCCTCCTCAATAGAAGGTAAATTGATCTACTATACCATGCGGGTCAGACGGATTGGCATAGGGTTTTATGTCAAATTTCCCTTCTCTTGCCTAGCAGATATCTGCATATCCCTTTAGTCGTCTTTAAGGATACCTAGGAACAAGGAAGAGGGTGGTGATTGGTAATACAAAAAATATTACTAGTACATTTTAATCATCCAATTACGTGCAGTCGACGTAATATGTACCCCGTTTCTGTCGTACTTATTGCAAAATTTAGGAAATAGTTTTATGACCAACCGCTTGCCTGATGTTAACCCTCCTAGGGAAGGTACTTATCGGCATGATGGAATTAACTCAGGTCGATTAAAAGCTGTTAGTCGTCTTTTACAACACCATTGAGCAATGGAAATGTTTCGGTATAAAAATAAATAAAAATAGTGATAGAGCAAATAACACCTTAAGAAATACTTTTGCAATCATAAACTAAGTGTATCTTGTATATTTAAATATTTATGGTTTTTAAATCACCTTATACATCTGAATAATTATCAAATAAATAAAAACATCCCCTATTTATATCAATAAGCCGGAATACCGCAGGCGTTTAGCTGCTGACATTCATTGTCCCGCCCCAACAGTTAGTAATACAGCATTATACTTGCGCGGGAGTCGAACCCATACACAGAATGTTATGACCAAGAATAATCGATTCAGTTGTGCGTGAAATTCTCATAGTATAGCGTTTGTTTTGATTGCTTTCGCTTCGGTTAATTTTAATAACGTTTTGTATAACTGTTGACGTTATTTTGTGAGGTAAATAACAAAGCTAGCCTTTATTGAATCATGAATTTTGTAGTGAATATTGTATGAAATAAATGTTTAGAATTTAATTTACGTTATAATTTAAATTTTACAGAACTTATTCAAGATTTAATTTGATATATGCATGGCTAATTATGAGACTCCGGTTTGATTTCAATAAAACCCAAAATTATTGTACAAATAGTAATTCTGTCGAAGCTACCATCATGCAGAATCCCCGTGGGACCCCGTACTTAGATAGCCCAGCTTTCTGTATGGTCGAAGTACAAAAGTCGTAGATGGTTCCTGCTCTAATACTGTTCCCATTAATGCTGATATACTGCAGGACTATAATCCTATATTTGGAATTTCGGAACCAGGCGGTACTTCACAACGAGACAGTGTCTTGTCCTATATACAAAGTACAAGTTTGCCCTCACGTGGAGTACAGCTCGTATCTCTAGGCAGGCACGTCAAAATATCAGCTAAATCCACATGACTCCCTGAATCATCGGTGATCTCAATCTCACGGACAGGTTGAAGTTACTGGAGACTCTGGGGCTCTCTCACGAGGAGTGCTTTGAGGAAATGTTTGACTTAATACAACCGCCCCGTTTTACTACCACCCGATACCCGTACCAAGATTCATCCATTTCACCATGTTACGTTTCCGGCAATCATTTCTCCTACGTCCATGCAAGATCTGGAGTGAATTACCTGCTGCTGTGTTTCCCGAACGCTATAACATATCCTTCTTTATACGAGGTTTATTAAGGGCACTTTCTTTACGAAAGGCAGCGACCTAGTTGTGTCCCTGGTATCGCAAAGGTCTATGCGCGGCAGTATAACTTAAGTTTGATCGTTTGCCACCATCGGCAATAAAAAAGTGGTATAATAGTTCAAATATCTGTTCCCTCATGTCGACTGTTGTTGGTCTGAAACTGGGGTATTTCGATCCACAAATGATTGTTCTACGTCTAAGTATTATTTAGGTCCATTAATTATATGTTTGTAAAGACCACACAAGAATTCTGTCTTTAGTGAGGAGAGTGGTGTTTTAAAAAATACATAGCCTGCAGCCGAAATAAACGAAAACATGCTCATTCCTATATTACATTGAATCTAACAAAATTACATAAACAGATGTGGGTGTTTTGTATCTGAATCTAGCCATTTTAAGATGTGTAACATATAACAAGTTCCTATTGACCTCTGATGATGATTGCGTGAGTATTACACAAATAATATAAAACTATTATTCCGTATGGTGACGGAAAAATAACATAATCCGCCAACCCCTTTCTTGGCCGTGAGTGTCGTAAAGAATGACTAGTGGATTATAGTATGTCTATAACATTCACGCAAGAAAAGGCAAACTTGAAATGAAACCCAAATTTCATTTCATTTCAAGGTTACAAGTTTGCCTTTTTTACTCTCCACTAGCGTGAATAGTAGGTAAATTTCCCTCCTATAATGGATGAAGATCGTGTACAACAGTGGACATTAATACCTTGATAGATGGAATGGATAATTTTAGATATTAAATAACAAATCACGATTGCTATTAATGGTTTCTATTATAAGGAAATCTAACGAAAATGATATAAATCAGGCTTCTTCAATGTTAATTAGTTGTACTGTCGTCTTTATAGACTTATTAACAAAAATATTTAAGTCGTAATCCCTATATTACGTAATTAGATCACGAATCATGATTTAATCAAATTAAATTAAAAATAAACATGTTACATTCACATATGGCACCTATTTCTATAACACAACCCCAAGATAGCGAGTTTGCCCTAATAAAACATCGACAGTTAAACGCCCCCAATAAAATAGCGATAATTTATTCAATTGTATCGTGGTAATCCAGCCCGGATCGGCATCACATGCGAATAATAAAAATCTCGACACTACCCTCCTAAAGAGAGATTGCGTAAAAGAATCTTTAGAAATAAATAAATTGTATGATGCCGTAGAGGTTTTTTTTCATCATCATCATCCTCACAGCTCATATACGTACCACTACTGGGCTCGAGTCTCCTCCATATTGGGAGGAAAATTACTATACCACGTTGGTCAGGCGGGCTGGCATAGGGTTTTATTTCGAGCTTTCCTTCTTTTATATAGTTATTATATGTACAACATATCCCTTAATCGCCTTTCACGACAGGCAAGAGTAGTGAATTGTATTCTTATTCCGTCACTACACAGATTTTCTTAGCATAACATATTTTTATTAAATAAAACATTAGATAGCAGGTAATAAGAGAAATTATTTAAACACAGGCTAAAACGAAGAGTAAAGCTGCAACAGATGGCGTAGTGATCAAGATACTGATACAAATTTTTGTTTTGAGCCTGGATGCAATTTGTGTCCGTTAATTATGTTTGTAAAGTTCCCCGAAATACAAGGACTATTCCACTAGAGTTAAAAAAAAGAAAACAAAGGCTTGATGAAATAAAGTATGAATTTAAAAGCTAGAAAACATTTTGTGATTGAAAATGTTAGCACTGTAGGTAGCATTTCGATAGTAGAACATACGTTAAATGGTTGCCGTTGTGAAGCCTGTAATATATTTTTTTAATTGTAGAGAGAATATTCGCTCTTTTCTGGCAAACGAATAAAATGTAAACCTGCTCTGATCGCTAATCCATCTAACTGTGATTACAGGGAAGGCAATACGCTCTCTAATTAATTATTGCGATCTATTCTACGTCTCTCAGTGTATTGCATATATACTAGATAGACATACATTTCAACAACATTTGAAACAAGATAATTTGGTGTTCAATACCAGTTATGCTGAAGATTTATCTAGTATAGTAATAAATCAAATCAAACATCAAAAATAAAATCAAAGCCCTCTGAAATTTGCCATAAACTGTCGTCACATATAAAAGCCGCCTTAAGCCTCGCGCAGGGGTGCCGACCGAAAACAACACGATTTGTATTTATATCTGAACCGAGCCTTTGTCGTGCGATTAGTAGCGTATTGTTGCGACAAATGGACGCAAGTGTGCGAGGGTACTTAGCTAGCTTAGTACTGAGGGTTAAATATTATTGCCGAGATCTTTATGTGGGTGTTTCGTATATCACGTTTGTGAATAGTTGATAAATTATGTTTAATTATTTGAAGCTTCGTAAATAATCTTTTGTCTTTAAATATATATAAAATACAGTCTATAGGTAACAAAAGCGAGAGTTTGAAATACCCCTTCATTCGGACTCTGTGTTAGACGGAATTATGTTACAGAGGGCTCCGCTACGATGAATCATTCCGTACATTTTGCATCTGATCTCTTTCCAATTATGTTGAAATCTTTTTCTATTCCGTCATTAACCCAAGAGGCGAAGGCACAAAGCATTTTTCATTCCCTCACTGAAAATAGAGAGTACGTTTGTGCCTACGCACACATTATGTCTACTTAATAAACACTGCCCGCAATAAACGTGAAAAGTATTCAGAACAGACTCCCTGTTAGACAAGGCGGTTGTTCTGTTGCGTGTTGGCGCAATAGATTTTCAGGAATACTGGTTTATTATCAATGTAATTTTTTTACCCTTTTGATTTTTAAATGATAAAATATAACATGACCAAACGATATTAAAAGAAGAAAAGTATAACCTCAAATACCATACATTTTATGTCATGTAGCATTATACACTTATAATTATCATAAAACATATTTGAATCGCATGGACGTTGCAGTATAGCTATGCATGAACAGTTATATGTTAATGAGAGATAATCCTTCGTTCACCTTGATTTCTATTGCAGCCCTTTCCTTCAGGGGCCCCTACCCGTGATGCGCAGTGATTTTGTCAACCCTCTGCATTGAAACAGGGGACGAGAAACATGCATTGTTTTTTTTATTGCGCAATTCTCGCGGTGTTACATTTAAATGAATTGCGGGGGTGTGGATTCCGTTTCTAATTACCGTGCGTTGTGGGTTTAGTATTGTCGTTTATATAAATGGATAGGTTAGCAAGCAAAGTATTAATTATTTTTATCGATGCCTCATTAACTGGCATTTCAAAATTGAATATAACTATAATCATAGCAGTTTTATACTACAGTATTTAGTTAAGTATTCTTTTAAAAGTATTTTGTATAAGTGTTAGCTTATACAAAATACTTCAATATAATAAATTCAGACATAAAGTTTTGAAAATGATCCTTGATGAAATGTTTCTTGTGGCGACGGAGTTAGAATATAATTCGCCATCCCCACTCGTGTCCATGGATGTCATAAAAGATGAGAGATTCCCTTTAAAAATCACCTGCTGAAAAGGCTGCAGTATCTTAAGGATCCCGTCAGCGGGTGATTTTTAAGATACTGCATCATAAAGATCACCCAGCTGATCGGTGATTGCCGATACGACTTTCCTCATACCCTGTCAGCTGTTGATCTTCTTGTGTACTTCATACACTGTTGGTCAGAGGCCTTGGAGGGTAAGGCTAGCGTTCAGCCTAGATATCGCAAAGGCGTTTAATAGGGTCTGGTACAGGGCACTTCTATCAAAAGGATGATCGGAGTATAAATGTCGTCATAGGTGGCTCCTGCTCCGATACTGCTCATTACCAATGGTGTACTACATCCGTGCGTTCTTGTTTATTTTGCATATCAACGACATGCTCTCCATAGTGAATGCGTTGCTATGCGAATGATAGCACAGGTGAGAAGCAGTATATCGAGCAAAAGACCGTCTCTCGGAGTACACAGAAAACAAGGGTTCAAATTGTCTCTGAAGTCGAGCGTTCGCTGGAGCAGGCCTCGGAATGGGGTGAACGGAACTTAGTCCAGTTCAATCCCATGAAGACACAACAATGCGCGCTCACTGTAAAGAAGGACCCGTTGGTTATGATGTCTCAGTTCCAAGGAGTAATACCCAAATTGTCGACATTAGTAGGATCCTTGGCGTTGAGATATCAAGCAATGACACTTTGGGAGTCAAAGGTCTATGTACGGCAGTATCACTTAGGTACCATCAGATGTGCTCTCCTTGCTCCTTTGCCATTATCGGCAGTAAAAAAAAGGAAGGAGTGACGACACATTGTATTGCTAAACCACATGGCATTCTTTCCTATATTAATTTTATAACTATTATATATTATAGACTAGCAACCCGCCCTCTCGCTTCGCTTCGGTTTCTGTCGACTTATCCCCGTTGTTCCCGTTCCCGTCGGAATACCGGAATAAAATATAGCCTAGTTTACTCCCTGATATTATAGCTTTCCATTGGTGAAAGAATTTTTGAAATCGGTCCAGCCGTTTTGAAGATTACCCCGGTACGGTTGAAGATTACCCGGAACAAACAGACAGACAGACAAAAAAATATAAAGTGTAGTTTAGGCATATGTATAGTGCAAATAATCGTGTGAACATAAAAAAAGCTTATTATTTTGACATTACAAACAGACACTCCAATTTTATTTATTGGTATAGATATGTTAATATTTCTGTTTATCTGTTTACTCTGTATTGCTTCCTTTTCGCCTGTCTGTTTAGATGGAAGGATGTATTTTTCTCATAAAGGCGAATTTAATATTAGAAACTTAATTTCGTGAGATGAGACTCGCTTCTTAGGCGAAGGAGAAGCGTAATAAGTTGCCTTCTTTCAAGTATATTTTTCCTCGAAGCATAATATTACTTTTGTAATATATTCGTGGTTAAAAAATATATTTATACATTATTAACCAAATACTTTTGCTAGTATGAAATATCTTACATAATTTTGTATTAATATTATTTTTCGACTTTTATAGTCTAGTTTGATGAGTATTTTCTCTATTAATAGAATATTATTTTATTAATATATAGATATATATTAGAAATTAATGTTTTCGCTAAAAGTCTGTTCGTTTTCATGCGTTATAACAACTTAACGTACTTGTTATAACAAGCCTTAGCACATAAATATTTATGTTCTTATAGCTTGATACTCTTGTAAAGTATCAAATTATTTAAATATATTTTTTTGTGGGTGAGCTGCGGTCGGCGCGCCTTCGCACCACTCCGTCCGGGGCGACAGAGGGGCACGCAACTCCCGCAACCCACCCGATAACCACGTCGCCTTCGTCATTGGGCCGACCACCGGAGCAGGGTTATTTGACATCAGTGGTCGGCCCGACGGAATACCCCCTATTGGGGTACCCTCCCATCGACCGACTCCCCCCCTCGGGGAGGACGTCGGTCTTTCCTCACGCGGTCGGCCTCTCGGCGGGTGACGGACTAATCCCCGGTCGCGTCACGAGGCGGCATGAGGCGCAGGTAGTTGCGCCTGCGCCGCCCCAGTCGCCGACGGCGGATCTCCTCATCGAGGCTGCGCTCCTCGCGCAAGCGATCCGCCGCCTCCTTCCGCGAGATCACTGTCTCGCAGAAGGCTGCGACCGCGTCCCAATTCCCGACGCTGTCAACCATCGCCCTAGCGATAGCTGGCAGCGTCAGGTCTGCACCGATGATTGCGACGAGTTCACAGCGCTACACTGCCCAAGCCGCGCAGGCCTCGAGCGTATGGCGCGCCGTGTCCTCGTCGCAATCGCAGTGGTGGCAGGACGGTGTACTCTCCCTCCTTACGACCTTGTGCAGATATTTAGCGAAGCACCCATGCCCCGTCAAAACCTGCACCAGTCGGAAGGAGAGCACCCCGTGCCGCCTCTCCAACCACTGCATCAGCACCGGCCGGAAGGCCTCCACGGCTTGCACCCCGAACCGAGGCAATTATTTAAACATACCATTACTAGGTTTTAATTTCTTTTTTCTTTCATTTAAATATTAATTTTAATGATATTTGTTAAATGCAAATTTATTAAAAACAAAAAAACATATGGTGACGGAATATACAATTCACCACTCCCTATCTTGCCCGTAGATATTGTAAAAGATGACAAAGGAATATAATACGCATAAAACATCTATGCGAGAAAAGGAAAACTCAAAATAAAACCCGTTTGACCAGCGTAGTATAGTAGGTGAATTTCCCTCCCAATGTGGAGGAGGTTCGTCCCTTAGTAGTGGGATGGATGGGCAGACGATTAATGCATTTTTTTTTTTGTTAATCTATTTTCTGTTTGTTAATATAGCTAAGAGGTATTGATGCAGCTGTTTCATATTTACAATAAATTAATTAAAATATACCGTTGCCAAATTCGTGTGGTGATGGAATAAGAATTTAATTCACCACCCCCTATCTTGCCCGTGGATATCGTAGAAGACGACTAAAGGATATAATAAGCATATAACATCTATGCAAGAGTAAGCCAACTCGATATAAAAGTCTATACCAACCTGTCTGACCAGCATAGTAAGGTCAATTTCTCTTATACTTTTTTTTTACGGTCGGCGCACTCCTCGCTCGACTCCGTCCGGGGCGACAGAGGGGCGTAACATGCACACCCGTAACCCACTCGTATAGCACGTCGCCTTCGTCATTGCGTCGACCACCGGTGCAGAGTTCCTTGACTTCAGTGGTCAACCCGACGGAATACCCCGAGGGAGTACCCTCTCCCGTCAACGTCCCCTACCGGGACGCCGATTCTCTTTTACTTTGGAGGAGACTCAAGCCCAACAGTGGGACGTAAATGAGCTGAATGAAATTATAGCATTTCGCCCCATTGGCAATTATTTTAGAAGTTTTTTTTAAACAATCCTTATCATCATCATCACAGCTCATTTACGTCCAACTGCTGGGCTCAAGCCTACTTCACAGTAGGAGTGAAATTAACCTACTATAATACGCTGATCAGATATGTTAGGATAGGGTTACAATTCAAGCTTTTCATCTCTTGCTTAGATGTTATATGAACATTATTATCCCTTAATCGTCTTTTACGACACCCACGAACAAGAGAAGGAATATTGAATTGTATTCTTACTCTGTCCCCACACGAATAAATCGTCGTTACGCTTTGGTATAGCTTTATACCAAAATATTTCAAGATAAAATTCAATTGTGCTCTAATATGAGACATAGATAAATAAATGCCATTAAATATGTCATTATTTATAGCTTTTGCCGGGTCTCGTTGAATAAAATCGATTATAAAACAATATGTATTTACTTACTAACTGTGCCATTAGGTCACAATTAAAATTTATAAGCAAACAATACGGACCTATCTGTTTATTTTATCTACGGACCGACCAATGAGCAAACAGAATTTGAATAAAGAACTGGACTAATGGAACGATGTTTGCCGATGTTTGCCGAGTTGCGATAACGAATGGATGCGAGTATCGCGGGTAAACACTGGCGCGAGTTGACTAGCTAGCAACGTGTGACCTCGCGAATAAACTAAAAGTACTATGACAGAGGTGTGGAGAGGACAAATAGAAGTTATAGTGTGGGAGTACGTGCTTTTTGTGTGCTTGTAAGTTTTAACGATTGTGGCTTACAAGATATTCGACTTAAAATGTTAGCTAAAAATCCTCGCTTGTTTTCTTTTAAAATAATTTCACCTTTATTTTTACTAAAAGTCGTTGGTCGGCTGGCCACAGAAGTAATGGATTCTGTACCAGTAGCCGGCCCAATGGCTTTTTTTTTTCCGGTTGGACTATGGTAAGCGCACGCGCGGTCCTGTCCGTCCGGGGCGATGAAAGGACGGCGCGCGGGCCCATAACCCACCCGTACCCTCGTTGTTGGGCCGACCACCGGAGCAGATGTGACTTGTCATCAGTGGTCGGAACCAGCCCAATGGCTGAGGGAATACGGCGGGTTACGGGGTCGTGCACCTCCATTTCGTCACTCCGGACGGAACGGACAGCATCCATCCGTAGCATAATCTTCCAAAAAAATAAAGAATCAGAAGGAGTCATCAGGGGGCAAAATATCTAAGTATTCCGATGTAAATTCGAAATCCGAATAAAAGATAGGTAACACACAGACAGGTAGTACAATAATATAGATGTTAAAGAAATTAAAACGGATTGTCACATGAATATAGTCTATGTCTTACCGGTAGTCCGTCCACTTGGCGTTTGAAAGAGGTACGAAACTGGCAGACCATGGTCTCATTCGCCGCCTCTCTCGTCGCCCCAAAAGGATCGGACAATGTGCCACTGCATAGCACCATAGTTTGTCACTTAAAATATATCCTACTGGCGTTATTTTATCGGGAGTTTAATAAAAGTTTTAGCGTGTCAAATACTACAACAGATAATACCTAATAATATACCTACTAGCGGCTCTCTAATGTGACCTCGAGAAGAACCTCAGAAAGCTGCAATACGATTATTTACATTATTGAACTTGCTCAGAAAATTTCTTAAAAATCGGTCTAGAATTGCAACCTGTTGAAGAAGTAATCGGATATCCGAACAGATATATGAAAGTTTTTTTCTCAAGTTGCAACGGAGATGCTTCGCTTGATCAACTAGCAGTAAGGCTACCCTGCTGATTTTTTTCTGGCTACATAAAGGGGCCATGACAGTACATGCTCCCACTAAAAATCGACATTAAGGGGTAGCAAGTTGTTATTGTGTTTCCTACGACGGGCAAGGGCAAACGACCTGGCTGAAGTCCTGGTATTGCAGATGTCCATGTGTGGCAGTTACGACTTACTATCAAGTTAAGCGATATGCCCGTATGTTAATATAATCAATAATTTCAACGTATTTGTTAGACGTTGTAATGGCAGAGAGAGTTTGAGTCATCTTGTGTGTTTTAATGCTGTTCCCAAGGCACTCTCTCTTAACTATTTAATCTATCACTGATTCATTTTTAAATATATTATGAGAAGTCTTAAGAACCACGCCTTGTGGTGACCTATGGCACAAGTCTACGTACAGCAATGGACGGCAAAAGTCTAAATAATGATAAAATTATGAACTTTTTAGCGAATTCTTTTACATATCACCTGGAATGATTTTTTTGTTTCTATATCATCATCATCACAGCTCGTGTACGTCACACTGTTGGACTCGAGCCTCCTCCACAATGGGAGGGAAATTGACGTTACTATACCATGCTGGTCAGACAGGTTGGTATAGGGTTTTATTTCGTGTTTTCCATCTCTTGCATAGATATTAAATGCATATCGTATATCCTAGTGGTCTTATACGACACCCACTGGCAAGACAGGGGATGATGAATTATATTCTTACTCCGTCATCACACGGGGCTTTTATATCATACCGACGTCCTCCCGATGGGGGGACGTCGGTCGATGGGAGGGTACCCCAATAGGGAGTATTCCGTCGGGCCGACCACTGATGTCAAGTAACCCTGCTCCGGTGGTCGGCCCAACGACAAAGGCGACGTGGTTTTCTGGTGGGTTGCGGGTGTTGCGTGCTTGCTTACGGCCCTCTGTCGCCCTGGAAGGAGTGGTGCGAGGAGCGCGCCGCCCGCAGCCCACCCCAAAAAAAAAAAACGGGGCTTTTATATCATCATCATCATCGCAGCCATCATTGGGCTCGGGCCTTCTCCACAATGGAAGAGAATTTGACCTACTATACCATGCTGGTATAGGGTTTCATTTCGAGTTTCCCTTCTCTTGTTCAGATGTTGTATGCATACTATAGCATGCATACTATAGTAAGAAATATATCTCTTAGTCATCTTTTACGATATCCACGGGCAAGACAGAGGAAGTTGAAATGTATTCTTACTCCGTCACCACACGGGGCTTTTATATACTATACGTCAAATAAGGTTAAAAAGTTCTGCCTTTGCCTGTCCATATGTTCAGTTAGTACATTCATCGATCAGTCTATCGACATTCACTATTGTGACACAGAACTCTCCAAGGAGGATAATGCCGTAAGCGTTCTGTTCACGATAATTTGTCCATCACAGTTTTAATTAATTTTACAGAAGAGTACTAATAGTTATTCTTTAGGTGATCCATCAGTTAGTTTTTAGAACTACTTAAGTAAGTTTTGATGACGTATGTGTACGTATTCTTAACTCGTTACTATAAAAAATTACAGTAGTTTAATATTTAGTTTGATATAATCATGTGTTATATGCATCAATAAATTAATTCCCAAAAATACACTAAATTAAAATTGTCTTGGTCACAAAGGTGGTATTTAGGGCGGCCATACACCTGTTCAAACAAGTCTCTATGAATAATTTAAAATTCAGTGTACCAGTCGCGTGTGAGCCAGCGACATACGCCTGACGTGTTATATGATAAACTCATGAATTGTAATATTAGGAAATATACCTAAGGCATTAAACCTTTTAACAAGCTATTAAAATATAATATAATATACAATATATTTCTATAATCTCGAATCTCGGATATAAACCGCGTGGTGACGGAGTAAGAATACAATTCACCACTCTCTATCTTGCCCGTGGATGTCGTAGGAGACGACTAAGGGACATAATATCATATAACATCTGTGCAAGAGAACGAAACCTCGAAATGAAACCCTATACCAATATGTCTGATCAGCGTGGTATAGTAGGTCAAATTCCCTCCCATTGTGGAGGAGGCCCGAGCCCAAGAGTAGGACGTACGTGGGCTGCGATGATGATGATGAATTTCAGAAGCAAAATTCTATGAAATTAAGTATGTAAGAGGTTTCAACCATAAAACGATTTAGTTTGCTTTCATTTATAACAAAATCTCGTTTGTCATTATGCCGTATGGTGACGGAGTAAGAATACAATTCACCACCACTCTCTCTAGCCTGTGGATGTCGTAAAAGACGACTAAGGAATTAAATATGTATATAAAATCTATGCAAGACAAGGAAAACTTGAAATGAAACACTATACCAATATGTCTGACCAACGTGGTATAGTAGATCAATTTCCCTCCTATTGCGGAGATGGTTCGAGCCCAACAGTGGGAGGTATATGAGTTGAAATGATTAATGATATTATTATTTTTGTCATTGAAAATGCAATAAATGTAATTAGATTATGATATTGAATGTAACCACTGCCATCAGAAATAAAAAAAAAGCTTGGTTAGAAAATCGATCGCGTCATCACTTTTAATTCAGACAGTCTGCAATTCTCTTCTATAGTAGTTTCCATCGTATTACGTAATTGGCTCGAACCTAGCAGTAACACGTATACAAGCTGAGATTATATAAATAAACACATAGTTACATCAAGACATTTTATTTTTCTGTATTTCTTTTACACATTTCTTTTTTTTTTAATGGGTGGGCTATGGTAAGCGCACGCGTGGTCCTGTCCGTCCGTGGCGAAAGGACGGCGCGCGGGCCCATAACCCACCCGTACCCACGTCACCTCGTTGATGGGCCGACCACCGGAGCAGATGTGACTTGTCATCAGTGGTCGGCCCGACGGAATACCCTTTCGGGTAACCTCACCTCTCGACGTACTGGGACGTCGGTCGCCATCGTGCGGTCAGCCTCTGTGTGGGTGTCGGACAATTCCCCGGTCCGATCACCCGCGGCCTCGGCTAGGGCGGCATTAGGCGCAGATACTCGCGCCTGCGCCGCCCGAGTCGCCGGCGGCGGAACGTGTCGCCGAATAGGAGCTCTACTCGCACACGATCCGCCGCCTCCTTCCGTGAGATAACAGCCTCACAGAAGGCGGCGACCGCGTCCCAGTTCCTGACGCTGTCGAGCATCTCCCTGTCGATGGTCGGCAGCGCCAGGTCGGCACCGATAATAGCGACGAGTTCACGGCGCTCCCCCTCCCACGCAGCACACTCCTCGAGCGTGTGCTGCGCCGTGTCCTCGTCGTAACTGCAGTGGTGGCAGGACGGTGTGCTCTCCGTCCTGACAATCTTGTGCAGGTACTTCCCAAAATACCCATGCCCCGTCAGCACCTGCACAAGCCGGAAGGAAAGCACCCCGTGCGTCCGCTCCAACCACTCCATCAGCACCGGCCGAAAGGCCTCGACGGTCCTGACACCGTACCGAGGACTCTCCAACTGGACTGCCCAACGGGCAATGACTTCTCGGCGGGCGTCAACCCGCCAGGCGGTGATCTCCTGCAGGGAGACCATACCGCCGCGGGCGCGCGTCTCCGACACCCGCCGATGAATGTCGGCGAGCATCTCCGCCTCCAGGTCTCACGGGGGAGGCTCGGCCAGGAGGCACGCTGCCTCCGTCGACACCGTGCGGTAACCGCCTATGGCCCTGACCGCCATGACCCTCTGTGGTCGCCTCAAGAGGGCCCTCAGCCGGATTTCTTTTACGCATAGATAAATTTCACGAAATGCCACGTCTTGCCACTCCCTTTTGTATGTACAATAATTCTAAAGTAGGAATAAAGGGTAAAAGTTGATGATTCATCTTAGCTTATACATATTCCACTATAGGACTCGAGTCTCCTCCACAATAAAAGGGAAAATGACCTAATATACCACGCTGGTAAAACGGATATAATTTAATTTCGAGTTATGCTTCTCATGTATAGTTGCTATATGCATATTATCACCCTTAGTCATCTTTTACGACGCCACTGGCAAGATAGGGAGTAGTAAGAGTATTCTTACTTGAGGACGTACCTCAGAAAATATCTATTTTCTGGGTATAATAACGCGTGGCCATCTTTTACGACACCTATGATAGAATAGGATGTTGTGAAGTTTATTCATAATAATCTGTCATCACACAGAATAGTTTTCGTTTAGAATGGTTAATATGTCAAGGTATTGTCTGAACATTTCTTATGGCGATGAAGACTTAAGAATATGATATTTCGCTATCCTTTACTTTCTAGAAGCAGTCATGAATCGTAATCAACTTAGGAGTTACCAGAATACATGCAGCAACACTTTCCTAGGAAACTTATATCCCTACCAAGTATGACGCTTGCGGCATTTTCTCATCCTTCGCATGTACACCTACGTCTAATATTGACAGTACACATGGTTTAGTAGTTAAGATACTGGATCTACCAGTGTTGTGAGTTGGATTCTTACGCAGGACAATACTTTGTGCGATCTACGAATTGTTGTTCACACGAATTGAGTCTCAATGTAATATATATATATATATATATATATATATATATATATATATATATATATATATATATATATATATACGCTAATTATGTAGGTATATATGTTTGTAAAAGAGCCCCGCAATTCAAGTCTTCAAAAAACTTGAGGTTAATAGACTGCTAAAATACAAGAATTCTTTAAACCGCATTCTGAATTTTTACCCCATATTCTACTATAGTTTTTTTTTTCGTCCACCTCAATCAATTATATAATAAACATTTTAATATATAAACAAATAACAACTAATAGTTAGTCTGCAAATATGTCGGATGCCGAAACAGTATAAGGGTGAATACAGACTTTACCCCAAGGAATAGTAGGCGATGTTTACGCCGCATCTCATTAAGACCGCCCTCGTTCGCCCTCGCCCTTACGACTCCACCAATTCGTTCGACCATAAAAAATAAATAAACCAGTACGGACTATATGTATTTGATTGTTAGGATTAAAAAAAGAATACTTCAGAAAATACAATATTTCTTTTTTAAATGACGGAGAATAAATTCTTCTCTCGTAGAGACTCTCTATTAGTGGCAGGACCACACTGAAGACGGTTGTCTGACTACAGCCGCGGATCGGGGCATCCGGGGTTATACCACATTCGCGCAGAAAATCGATGACTGAGTAGTAGCAATTTGTTACTGTGTTTTTTCAGTGAGCGAGAGAGCCGGTAACCCAACTTTCTAAGGGTGTTTACGTGTAGTGGGTTTTAGTGATGACTTTATTTTCACCAAACCTCATTGCACGCATTTGCACTCCCTTCACTTTCTTCACGGTAGGCAGCGGCCTAGCAAAGGTCCATGAGCGACACACGGCGTACTTTTTTCAAATACACAATAAATGAATACAGATCAAACCCTGACTCAAAACAAGTACATATTTGTCGATCGTACAAAATTCACCTCAAATGGGAATCCAACAGACGGCATTCGCCAAGGGAGATCGGTCCTTACACCACTGAGTCATTTGTATCGTTAACTAAAGGATTTCATTATGATCAACTCAGGTCATAGAAATCCCACAGCAGACTTTGAATCTCTTCTACAATAGAAGGGAAATTAACATAAGGTTTTATACTGTCTATGCTGGTTAGACAGGTTGGTGTAGGGTTTTATTGCGAGTTTTCCCCTCTCTTGCATAGGTGTAAAAAAGAATATACTTATATTTTTTTTTTATAATAGTCGTAGGTAAATTAGTGCGGAACACCATATGATCGCGAACGAAGTAGGGCGACTTTAAGCAAAATAAGATTACAAATTACTTTCCTTCGGTGTTTACTACATGATTCATCTCATTTTAGCCTCTAAAGTAATAAAAAAATAGATATCATTAAAATTTTAGAAACAAGCGAATTTATGCTTTCGCCATATACTAGATAACTGAGGCCCACATGGTGACCCCCATGGTGTCCAACGTGTTAAGGTTTAATGTAACTATATATTTAATTTTACTATGATACTACTCTTCGACGATATTATTCGTATATTACACATAATTCTTGTACTTTTTTTTTTTTTTTTGTGGGTGGGCTGCGGTCGGCGCTCCTCCGCACCACTCCGTCCGGGGCGACAGAGGGGCTTAAGCACGCAACTCCCGCAACCCACCCGAAAACCACCTCGCCTTCGTCATTGGGCCGACCACCGGAGCAGGTTTACTTGTCGTCAGTGGTCGGCCCGACGGAATACCCCCTACGTGGGGTACCCTCCCATCGACCGACGTCCCCCCCTCGGGGAGGACGTCGGTCTTTCTTCACGCGGTCGGCCTCTCGGCGGGTGACGGACTAATCCCCGGTCACGTCACCCGCGGCCTCGGCTAGGGCGGCATGAGGCGCAGATAGTTACGCCTGCGCCGTCCCAGTCGCCGGCGGCGGATCTCCTCATCGAGGCTGCGCTCCTCGCGCAGACGATCCGCCGCCTCCTTCTGCGAGATCACTGTCTCGCAGAAGGCTGCGACCGCGTCCCAATTCCCGACGCTGTCGACCATCGCCCTAGCGATGGCCGGCAGCGTCAGGTCGGCACCGATGATTGCGACGAGTTCACGGCGCTGCACTGCCCAAGCCGCGCATGCCTCGCGCGTGTGGCGCGCCGTGTCCTCGTCGCAATCGCAGTGATGGCAGGACGGTGTACTCTCCCTCCTTACGACCTTGTGCAGGTATTTGGCGAAGCTCCCATGCCCCGTCAACACCTGCACTAGTCGGAAGGAGAGCACCCCGTGCCGCCTTTCCAACCACTGCAACAGCACCGGCCGGAAGGCCTCCACGGTTCGCACCCCGAACCGAGGCCTCTCCAGCCGGACTGCCCAACGGGCAATGACGTCTCGGCGGGCGTCGACGCGCCAGGCGGTGAGCTCCCTTAACGAGATCTCACCGCCCTCCGTTCGCACCCCCGTCACCCGCCGATACAATCCGGCGAGCATCTCCGCCTCCAGGTCCCACGGGGGAGTCCCGGCCAATAGGCACGCTGCCTCCGTCGCCACCGTGCGGTATCCGCGAATGGCCCTGACCGCCATGACCCTCTGTGGTCGCCACAGAAGGGCCCTAAGTCGGACGGTCAAGGACCCCGCCCACACCGGTGCGCCGTACAGGGCCATCGACTGGATGACCCCCGTGTACAGCCGTCGGCACGTAGCGCTCGGTCCGCCCACGTTTGGCATAAGCCACGATAGGGCGGACGCCGCGCATAATTCTTGTACTGAGATTGAAGCTTATGTTATACCTATGTACTTTAGTTTATAGAAATTATGTAGCCTATAAAGTCATTATAAAACTTCTGTATGAACAGAATAGGTAATTGTACAAACTAATACAAGAGTGATTAACCGATCATGGTTATAATTACCTACATCTAAAGACTTAGGACTAATGCCTAATTAAATTAGTTATCCAAAAATTGTCTTTGATAATATTTTGTATTAAATTAATCACCTTACAAATAATGTCAAATTATCGGCATCAGAGATAACGGGCCTATAAATTGATACAGTGAAACATAACGTTTGCCCATAAATCTGGTGCAAATCCCTCGTGGCGAATCGTAGAGGATCAATGAATGCACATATAATACCCCTTAATAAAGATTAACAGCCAGGGTGTGAGTAGATTGCCTATGATTTTGGGAAAGCAATGGATAGTGCTAATAAGTTAAATCTTTCAGAATTATTATACACTAGCTGACCCGTACAACTTCATTTGCTTCATATACGAGAAAGAAATGGTTCGAAGTTCACAAAGTGAATAAATTTTCCCCATTTTTGCGAAATGTTTTAATATCATTGCAAAAAAAAATCCAAAGTATTTATAAATGAACATATTAAGAATTATAACAACAGTTATTTAGCAGTACTTACGATTGCAATAATGTCCATAGTAACGTATAAAATGTCAATAGTAACAATAACTCTGTTGTTATTGTAACGGTAAAGGTTATCAAGTTGCGGAATCATTTCTATAAAATATTTTGCATAGTCTTTTTCTAAGATGTGTTCTTAATGCGCATCTACGTTGCGCAAGGAGTATCTATGCAAAATTGATGATTATTGATAGTAGTAGGAAGACTTTACATTTTAATATGGAGGACGCACATACAGTAGTAGACATGCAATATTTTGTGTGATGACAGAGTAGGATCACCAACCCCACTCTTGCCCGTGGGTGTCGTAAAAGACGACTATGGGATTAAATATGGAGATAAATTGCATGCAAGAGAAGGAAAATTCGAAATGGAACCCTATGCCAATCCGTCTGACCAGCGTGGTATAGTTAATCAAAATCTCTCCCACAATGGGGGAGGCCCTAGCCTACAATGCCCCATGCACCCTGCCTCTCCTTGTACCCCATGCCAGCCCCTCACGCTCAATGCCCCAATCATGGCTTCACCATCGCAAGTTTCAGGTATCACCAGAACCCACCAAACGTAAACACACCCAGTACTTTGGGTTTCGGCTCTCTCATTTACCAAACAAATGTTAGTAAAAAATTATTACTACTTAAACGTCGATTTTCTGCGAGAATGTGGTACTACCCCGCACGGTCGTAAATCTATCAAAAGTGTGGCCATACCACAAATAGAGTGTAGTCCTACCACATTCCTTTGATTCTCCATATAATTTCTTAATATGTGTACGCAACCTTCAACTTATCTTATATAAACTTAGTATTTATGTTTAATAATAATTCTGTAAATAATATTATTAATTTTTCATAAAAAATATACCATCATCTCGGCTCATATACCTCCCACTGCTGGGCTCGAGCCTCCTTCACAATAGGAGAGAAATTGACCTTACCATGCTGGTCAGAGAGGTTGGTATAGGGTTTTGTTTCGAGTTTTCTTTCTCTTGCATAGATGTCATATGCGTATTTTATCCTTTAGTCGTCTTTTACGACATCCACGGGCAAGACGTAATGGTGAATTGTATTCTTATTTCGTCACCACACACAGGAAAAAAAATGCACCGTACGATCACAATTGTGGTAATCCTACTCTTGTCTATGGTCTATTTCAAACCGTAAAATGTCGTAAATCTTTATCAAATAGTGCAGTATTTATTCAATAATAAGTTGTATGTCCATTTGTAAAACTAAAATGTACAACTTTATTAGGAGTATAATTACGGAAGAATACTTTTGTAATTGATAAGCGTCTAAAAGTTGTACGTATGGTGTTAATCACCAATAGATTCTAGTTTATTACGGTTCTGGACACGTGTGATTCAACAATGAATCGTGTCTGAAAATATAATTACAATTACATTGAATATAGCAGGATCTTTTTATTTATTCATGTTACTTTTATCAAATTAAATTTCAAATAAATAAATATCAAATAAAACGGTATTTAGGTGCAAAATAGATATTTTTTTTTTTCTATGGGTGGGCTGCGGTAGGCGCGCCTCCGCACCACTCCGTCCGGGGCGACAGAGGGGCTTAAGCACGCAACTCCCGTAACCCACCCGAAAACCACCTCGCCTTCGTCATTGGGCCGACCACCGGAGCAGGTTTACTTGTCGTCAGTGGTCGGCCCGACGGAATACCCCCTACGCGGGGTACCCTCCCATCGACCGACGTCCCCCCCTCGGGGAGGACTTCGGTCTTTCCTCACGCGGTCGGCCTCTCAGCGGGTGACGGACTAATCCCCGGTCACGTCACCCGCGGCCTCGGCTAGGGCGGCGTGAGGTGCAGATAGTTGCGCCTACGCCGCCACAGTCGCCGGCGGCGGATCTCCTCATCGAGGCTGCGCTCCACGCACAGACGATCCGCCGCCTCCTTCTGCGAGATCACTGTCTCGCAGAAGGCTGCGACCGCGTCCCAATTCCCGACGCTGTCGACGAATGCGGCACCGATGATTGCGACGAGTTCACGGCGCTGCACTGCCCAAGCCGCGCAGGCCTCGAGCGTGTGGCGCGCCGTGTCCTCGTCGCAATCGCAGTGGTGGCAGGACGGTGTACTCTCCCTCCTTACGACCCTGTGCAGGTATTTGGCGAAGCTCGCATGCCCCGTCAACACCTGCACTAGTCGGAAGGAGAGCACCCCGTGCCGCCTTTCCAACCACTGCATCAGCACCGGCCGGAAGGCCTCCACGGTTCGCACCCTGAACCGAGGCCTCTCCAGCCGGACTGCCCAACGGGCAATGACGTCTCGGCGGGCGTCGACGCGCCAGGCGGTGAGCTCCCTTAACGAGATCTCACCGCCCTCCGCTCGCACCCCCGTCACCTGCCGATACAATCCAGCGAGCATCTCCGCCTCCAGATCCCACGGGGGAGTCCCGGCCAATAGGCACGCTGCCTCCATCGCCACCATGCGGTATCCGCAGATGGTCCCTCTGTGGTCGCCACAGAAGGGCCCTAAGTCGGACGGTCAGGGACCCCGCCCACACCGGTGCGCCGTACAGGGCCATCGACCGGATGACTCCCGTGTACAGCCGTCGGCACGTAGCGCTCGGTCCGCTCACGTTCGGCATAAGCCACGATAGGGCGGACGCCACGCCGACGAGTCGTGGAGCGAGCCTGTGGAAATGCTCCCGGAACCACCATTGCCCGTCGAGTACCAGGCCCAAGTACCTCATATGGGCCCGGATGCTGATGTCAACCGAGCGGACGCTGATCGAGACGCCGATGGGAGGGCTCATAAGGCGCCCATGGAACAAGAGGGCCTCCGTCTTGTCCAGGGCGACCCTCAACCTCAGCGCCTCGATCCGCCTGACGACCTCTTCGGTGCCATAGGTCGCCAGGCTTACCGCCTCTTCTAGTGTCCCACCGCGGGCTGTAACGAGCGTGTCGTCGGCGTAACAAATCACGCCCAGCCCGAGCGGGAGGCTCCCCCGCAACGCCCAGTCGTAGCCGATGTTCCACAGGGTGGGTCCGAGGACCGACCCCTGTGGGACACCGCACGTCATGGGCGTTCGCACAACGTCCCCTGCTCGGTTGGTACAGAGGACGCTGCGCCCCACCAAATAGTCTGCCACTAGCCGCCTCAGGTAAGCTGGCACTCCGTGATACCGGAGCGCCTCCCTGATGCAGCTGAATGACAGACTATTGAATGCGTTGGCGATGTCTAGGGACACCGCCAACAGCACTCCCTCACCGGTGACGGTCTCAGTCGCCACGGCCCTCAGGCGCAACAGAGCCGCGATCGTCGAACGACCCCTCCTAAACTCAAACTGGGCGTCCGACAGATCGGGCTCCGTGTCTACGAGGTGCCGCTCGATGCGGGCAGCTACCACCCTCTCCAGTAGCTTGCCCGTGTCATTGAGCAGCACGATAGGCCTGTAGGCCGAAGGCGACCCCGGAGACCGTCCCGGCTTCGGCAGGAGCACCAGCCTTCCATCCTTCCAGCACCCAGGGAACCGTCTGGACGCTAAACACAAGTCGAACAGAACCCTGAGGCGGGGACCCAGGTGGTCGAGGACCAGGCCGTGGCGGTGGACTTTGCGCACATGCGCGCCACCGCCACTCCCATCTCGGGTTCCGTGATGGGCGGAACACTGTCGTCTTCGGCCTCCCGGTCCGTGTCTGGCGGAGCCATGACCGGGGGCGTGTGTTCCGCCCGCCGCGGGAACAGGTCCCCGATGACCTGGGTGAGAAGGCTGGGCTGGAGAGTCTCGGTGAGGGGAAGGCCCTGCGCGCGGAGCTTATTCAGCACCGCGCGATCGGGGCGTCCCCAGGGGTTACGGCCGAGACCGTCCAGCATCTCCTGCCGACTGACGTCCTTGGCGGAGCGGACGGCCAGCCTGAAGGCCGACCGCGCATTGCGGTAGCCCTCATACAGCAAGGCCTCCCGCTCCGCGTCGCGTTGGCGCCGCCGGCTGCGGGTGTAGGCCCTCCGGGCGCGAATGCACGCGGTCCGGAGATCCGCCAGCTCCCGGGACCACCAGTGGATCGCCCTCCTCGGGGGCGGACGCCGTACCCGGGGCATGGCCGCATCGCAGATCTGCGTCAACGACGGTTGCGTCACGCCCCCGGGCCGTGACGCAACCGTCCCTGGCGACGGAGTACCATGAGCCACATCTGTCCCATTGGCCCCGGGTCAGATCCGCCGTGCGCTCTGCCACCAGAGCCGCACGCGGAGACCCCCACCTGCCGGAATTTTGGCCGTCCAAATGGACGTTACCAGGGAGCACCACGAGGAGGTGCTCCGGCCGCGCCCCCCGCAAAATAGATAATTAAAGATTTTTTGTATTTTTAGATTAGATACGTCGTAGGTACTGTAGGTTACAGCACTTATGGCCGGTTTCTGAGATCCTCAGTTAAACTGTCAATAGTTATTGGTTCAATAAAGTTAAGCGTAAGATAAACGCTCGATAACTTACGCTGCGTTTCTGAATACCCCACGTGCTGTCAAATAACTATGAAACCGATAACTGGTTTCTTAAATTGTCACTAGATGGGGCTCTTAACAAGACTGAGTTTACAATTGATTTTTTCATTTTATTTCATCTTTATTACCAATATTATTAATATAAATAAGTTTAAGAAAGTAAATATGTGTATTAACAATGTTTTAATTATTAAATAAGTTAATTCATTACAACTCAACGGACGTATGAATCAGTGACAGCATTGTCAAATCGTTACATTACAATAAAAAAATACTTTTTGTTTTGTTTGTGCATGCGACTTGTTAGGTTTAAAGATATGGACATAATAAAAATAACCTCCAGAATTGCTGCATCAAACTCCGATGAACTATTGGTATTCATAAATATGTATAGCTATTATTGACTAACATATTATTACAAAATGAAAATCCAAAAATAACCTAAACAAAAATCACAAAATGGTTTTAGGTTATTTCTGTCAGAACTACAAACAATACTTATCGAATCGATAAACGCCCCTTTTTGGTCGGTTAAGTTAAACCAAGTTTAACTTTGGTTTGTCGTATGATGTTGTGTTCAGAAACGCAATTCGACAAGTTATTGAACCGATAGCGCTATCGAACGGTTAACTCTGATTAAAAGTACCTCAGAAACCGGCCATTAGTCGGACGGATGCTCGAGCCAGCAATTTCGAATTACCTTCTCTGGCAGTGAAATTGTCCACCTCTCTTAAGTATCTTATGATAGGTTAAATGTCTCCAAAGCAGTTTTTTATTGTACTTTTTCACTTCGCCTAGTCTTGATTATAACTTGTAGCAAAAGTCTCTGGTTTAGATGATCATTCGGCTTTTTGCTAAGCCATTTGTGTGCAAAACGAATTGAGTACCGTGAACAATTCATCATTATAATTATCTCGGCTCATATACGTCCCTCTGCTGAGCTCGAACCTCCTCCATAATAAGAGGGAAATGGACCTACTATACTACGCTGGTCATACGGATTGATAGAGGGTTTTATTTCAAATTAGCCTTCTCTTGCATACATATTTGCATATTAAAATCTTTTAATCCTCTTTTACGACACTGGCGACTAAGATTGGTGATGATTGCATTCTTACTGCGTCAACACATGGAATAATTACGTTTATTTTAAATAATTTTTATTATTATAATATAATGATAATATAGAAACATAGTCGTTAAATATTGACCCAAGTCTAACCAGCCAAAACGGGCTCATTTAACATAATAAAGTTTCGAAATTAAAAATTACCTTCCTAGATAACGCTGTTAGCAAAGTGTCTTTCATAATTACGATCTGTTCTTTGCAAATACTTGGATGCTAATTAATTTTTTTATTGTCCTCTTTGTTAAAGACTGAATAAATAAATAAATATTTTATGAAACTTTGTTGATTTTATATCTTTATAGACTGAATGAAATTTAAACTCTTTTTGATTAACCCTCTTATTTGGCCGTGAGCGTCTTTGATATCGGCTAAGGATGTAGGTCTTAGAATATGTATACATAACCTATATCATTTCAGCCTGTGTATGTCCCATTAATAGGCTCGAGCCTCCCCCTTAATAAAAGGGAAATTAACCCACTATACCACGCTGGTTAGATGGGTTGTTATAGGGTTCCATTTCATTATTTTTTAGCTGTTTTACACATACGAGTATATAATCCCTTAGTCGTCTTTTATGATACCCACGAGCAAGATAGGGGGATGGTGAATAGTCTTCTTACTCCGTCATCACATGAAATATAACTTTTATAGGTCATAGAATATATGCACTTGTGTGGTGGGAGGTTTCTGCTATAGGTACATATATAACCAAATGACTAATATCCGACAATTATATGACATGTCCTTCTTTAAACGAGGTTTAAGAAAAAGCACTTTCTTCACGGTAGGCAACGCCCTAGCTGTGACAGTCCATGAGCTATCACTTACCATCAAGTATCTTCCTTGTTCGTTTGCTACAAACAGCAATAATAAAATGTCTTTTTAAGAACTATATTGACGCATTACAATATTAACTCACAGAAGCTAACGCCGCGCACAAAAAATGAAGCATTTAAATTTGAGCCAATTGGAGTCCTACGCTAGACCGATCCGTAGTGTACAAGGTCACTGCGTACGCAAGGCAATTCTATTGTATAGTGATATGCGTGTGTATGTGTGTAATCGTTTGCACGCAGATAGTATTTTTGGCTTCACGTTTTTGATCGCTTAGGTACCCACACTGTCCTTCTATGCCTTATTATTCTCAAATTGACTTACCTATAAAGAGTCATTTTCAAACTAAAAATAGCCGAATAATTTGCGGTAGTTATTAACGTGACTGGTATTTTTACTAGCTACGATTACGTAAATAATGAATTTCCAATACGTATCTTACATTCAAAAAACTCTTCGGTCTTTTAAATTTATTGTGAAACAATTTCTTTATTCGATATATTACAATTTTTTTGTAAATATAACACCTTATTTGCAAAATGTTGAAAAATAAATAAGAAATTATTAAAAACCTTGTTCCATTTTAATTATTTGCGAAATTACATCTCTTGTCGGAAGTGTTATAGTTTAAACACAATTACATTGCATTTATTGTTCCACATAATCCAAATATTTCCTATTTAATCAGTTGTTGCGCTTTTAGATCGTCTGTGCATATTTTGTTTTACTTCATAAAGTCAATATGTAATTTTATAAAATATTGTTGGTAATTACAGTCAATTTAATATTGTTAAATATATTAATGAGTGTTTTTCTTCGTTTTTGGGTATAATATTTTTTTGATTAAAAAGAATTTGTAAAATTCTTTTTATTAAAAAGTATTTGTAAAAATGAAGCTATATCTTTTTGTCCTACAGCTTTTTTTTAAGACAACCGCTCAGTTTTTATTAGTCACGCTCAGTGTTGTCATTAATCGATTAATTTTTTCAATCGTGTGATTAGTTTGAATATTTTAATCGGATTAAATTTGATCGTGATTAAATTTAATCGTGATTAAATTAATCTCGATTAAAAAATTTATCGTAATCGCGATTAATAAATCAATCATTAATCATTAAATTGATTAAACAGATTAAAGTACTTTTAATGAAAAGCAAAAAATTACTCCATCTACATTTTCAAGCTAAAATATTATAGAGTAGATGCTCGATGAAGTTACTTAAGAGATAGTAATAGAAGAACAAACGACAAACTAAGGCTTCGCCTAAGTGCTCACAAATCATCATCATCATCATCATTGCAGCCCACAATGCACATAATGTGCTCACAAATGCCCGGATTTTTTTATTTTCTTTATACTTATTGTTATAATTTGGGCAATATACACGACATCTTTATAATTTGTAGCCTATTTGCTATTCTGATATATAAACTATATTACTGTAACAAAATCCGTTCAGTAGTTTCTGCGTAAAAGAGCCACAAACATTCATAAATCCTCACAAACTTTCATGTTTATAATAATAGTGCGATTCATTTTAAGTTATTATAACTATTCGATTGTACCTGTGCTTTTCACATATACATATATTTAAAAAATGTGATTATCTACCTTTTTTATTTTTGAACTTGTTCCAACTCTCCAACTAATCGCAAATTTTTAATCGACAATAACGACTAATAATCATCATCAAAATTTTTTTGATTACGACTAATTAATTTTAATCGTAATTTTCTATCGTTAATCATATTAACTTTTTGCCAACACTGGTCACGCTACAACAAATTACTCAGCTATTTTTAGTTTGAAAGTAATTCTTAATAGGTAAATGAAAAGCATCAATATAGTTCTTAAAAAAGACATTTTATTGCTGTTTGTGGCAAAGGAGCACCCCTGGTGGTAAGTGATACTGCAACTAATGGACTTTTGTACAGCTAGGACAATATCCACCGTCACCATAAAAATACTATAGTTTACTGAAAGTTAACATAAAACTAAATTCAATTGCCGTCAATCTATTATAACATATATAATCAAATATAAGTGTTATATAATTGCAATGTCTGTAACGGGGCGATAGGAGGGTCGTGCCAGCCAGCCTTCCCGTCGGATTAGACCTCGGGCCCCAAGAACTGAACTTTATAAGAGCGTGACGCTCCAAAGATATCGGCACATCTTTAATTTGTTAACTGTTCTATATGTATATATTTATAGGGTATATGGTGAGCGGCAAACTTGAAACTTTTATAGAGATAATGAGCACCTACATAATTATCCGTGTCGAGACGGAATAAGAAAAGGATTTACCACTTCCTATCTCGCCCGGGGATGTCGTAAAAGACTACTAAGGGATATAAAATGTATGTAGATAGAGATGATATCTGCATATTATAATTCTTTAAGTCGGCTTTTACGACGCCCACGGAGAAGAGATGGGATGATGAATTATATCCTTACCGATCAACACATGGAAACTATTTTACTATAATTCCAAAAAATACATAAGTTTTAAAATAGTGCATCACACATTAATTATTAATATTATTATTCTAATATACGTCCCACAGTTGGACTCGAGCCTCCTCCTCAACAGGCGGGTAACTGAAGTAAAAACACCTTTAAACCTTGATTTAATATTTCGTGAACTTAAATTATTGGATACTTAATGACGTCTCGGCGGGCGTCGACGCGCCAGGCGGTGAGCTCCCTTAACGAGATCTCACCGCCCTCCGCTCGCACCCCCGTCACCTGCCGATACAATCCGGCGAGCATCTCCGCCTCCAGATCCCTCGGGGGAGTCCCGGCCAATAGGCACGCTGCCTCCATCGCCACCATGCGGTATCCGCAGATGGTCCCTCTGTGGTCGCCACAGAAGGGCCCTAAGTCGGACGGTCAGGGACCCCGCCCACACCGGTGCGCCGTACAGGGCCATCGACCGGATGACTCCCGTGTACAGCCGTCGGCACGTAGCGCTCGGTCCGCTCACGTTCGGCATAAGCCACGATAGGGCGGACGCCATGCCGACGAGCCGTGGAGCGAGCCTGTGGAAATGCTCCCGGAACCACCATTGCCCGTCGAGTACCAGGCCCAAGTACCTCATATGGGCCCGGATGCTGATGTCAACCGAGCGGACGCTGATCGAGACGCCGATGGGAGGGCTCATAAGGCGCCCATGGAACAAGAGGGCCTCCGTCTTGTCCAGGGCGACCCTCAACCTCAGCGCCTCGATCCGCCTGACGACCTCTTCGGTGCCATAGGTCGCCAGGCTTACCGCCTCTTCTAGTGTCCCACCGCGGGCTGTAACGAGCGTGTCGTCGGCGTAACAAATCACGCCCAGCCCGGGCGGGAGGCTCCCCCGCAACGCCCAGTCGTAGCCGATGTTCCACAGGGTGGGTCCGAGGACCGACCCCTGTGGGACACCGCACGTCATGGGCGTTCGCACAACGTCCCCTGCTCGGTTGGTACAGAGGACGCTGCGCCCCACCAAATAGTCTGCCACTAGCCGCCTCAGGTAAGCTGGCACTCCGTGATACCGGAGCGCCTCCCTGATGCAGCTGAATGACAGACTATTGAATGCGTTGGCGATGTCTAGGGACACCGCCAACAGCACTCCCTCACCGGTGACGGTCTCAGTCGCCACGGCCCTCAGGCGCAACAGAGCCGCGATCGTCGAACGACCCCTCCTAAACTCAAACTGGGCGTCCGACAGATCGGGCCCCGTGTCTACGAGGTGCCGCTCGATGCGGGCAACTACCACCCTCTCCAGTAGCTTGCCCGTGTCATTGAGCAGCACGATAGGCCTGTAGGCCGAAGGCGACCCCGGAGACCGTCCCGGCTTCGGCAGGAGCACCAGCCTTCCATTCTTCCAGCACCCAGGGAACCGTCTGGACGCTAAACACACGTCGAACAGAACCCTGAGGCGGGGACCCAGGTGGTCGAGGACCAGGCCGTGGCGGTGGACTTTGCGCACATGCGCGCCACCGCCACTCCCATCTCGGGTTCCGTGATGGGCGGAACACTGTCGTCTTCGGCCTCCCGGTCAGTGTCTGGCGGAGCCATGACCGGGGGCGTGTGTTCCGCCCGCCGCGGGAACAGGTCCCCGACGACCTGGGTGAGAAGGCTGGGCTGGAGAGTCTCGGTGAGGGGAAGGCCCTGCGCGCGGAGCTTATTCAGCACCGCGCGATAGGGGCGTCCCCAGGGGTTACGGCCGAGACCGTCCAGCATCTCCTGCCGACTGACGTCCTTGGCGGAGCGGACGGCCAGCCTGAAGGCCGACCGCGCATTGCGGTAGCCCTCATACAGCAAGGCCTCCCGCTCCGCGTCGCGTTGGCGCCGCCGGCTGCGGGTGTAGGCCCTCCGGGCGCGAATGCACGCGGCCCGGAGATCCGCCAGCTCCCGGGACCACCAGTGGATCGCCCTCCTCGGGGGCGGACGCCGTACCCGGGGCATGGCCGCATCGCAGATCTGCGTCAACGACGGTTGCGTCACGCCCCCGGGCCGTGACGCAACCGTCCCTGGCGACGGAGTACCATGAGCCACATCTGTCCCATTGGCCCCGGGTCAGATCCGCCGTGCGCTCTGCCACCAGAGCCGCACGCGGAGACCCCCACCTGCCGGAATTTTGGCCGTCCAAATGGACGTTACCAGGGAGCACCACGAGGAGGTGCTCCAGCCGCGCCCCCCGCAAAATAGATAATTAAAGATTTTTTGTATTTTTAGATTAGATACGTCGTAGGTACTGTAGGTTACAGCACTTATGGCCGGTTTCTGAGATCCTCAGTTAAACTGT
Organism: Lymantria dispar; assembly: GCA_032191425.1. Lineage (NCBI taxonomy): Eukaryota > Metazoa > Arthropoda > Insecta > Lepidoptera > Erebidae > Lymantria > Lymantria dispar. The sequence continues at coordinate 19,258,265 of CM063459.1, forward strand.
CAATAGTTATTGGTTCAATAAAGTTAAGCGTAAGATAAACGCTCGATAACTTACGCTGCGTTTCTGAATACCCCACGTGCTGTCAAATAACTATGAAACCGATAACTGGTTTCTTAAATTGTCACTAGATGGGGCTCTTAACAAGACTGAGTTTACAATTGATTTTTTCATTTTATTTCATCTTTATTACCAATATTATTAATATAAATAAGTTTAAGAAAGTAAATATGTGTATTAACAATGTTTTAATTATTAAATAAGTTAATTCATTACAACTCAACGGACGTATGAATCAGTGACAGCATTGTCAAATCGTTACATTACAATAAAAAAATACTTTTTGTTTTGTTTGTGCATGCGACTTGTTAGGTTTAAAGATATGGACATAATAAAAATAACCTCCAGAATTGCTGCATCAAACTCCGATGAACTATTGGTATTCATAAATATGTATAGCTATTATTGACTAACATATTATTACAAAATGAAAATCCAAAAATAACCTAAACAAAAATCACAAAATGGTTTTAGGTTAGTTCTGTCAGAACTACAAACAATACTTATCGAATCGATAAACGCCCCTTTTTGGTCGGTTAAGTTAAACCAAGTTTAACTTTGGTTTGTCGTATGATGTTGTGTTCAGAAACGCAATTCGACAAGTTATTGAACCGATAGCGCTATCGAACGGTTAACTCTGATTAAAAGTACCTCAGAAACCGGCCATTAGTCGGACGGATGCTCGAGCCAGCAATTTCGAATTACCTTCTCTGGCAGTGAAATTGTCCACCTCTCTTAAGTATCTTATGATAGGTTAAATGTCTCCAAAGCAGTTTTTTATTGTACTTTTTCACTTCGCCTAGTCTTGATTATAACTTGTAGCAAAAGTCTCTGGTTTAGATGATCATTCGGCTTTTTGCTAAGCCATTTGTGTGCAAAACGAATTGAGTACCGTGAACAATTCATCATTATAATTATCTCGGCTCATATACGTCCCTCTGCTGAGCTCGAACCTCCTCCATAATAAGAGGGAAATGGACCTACTATACTACGCTGGTCATACGGATTGATAGAGGGTTTTATTTCAAATTAGCCTTCTCTTGCATACATATTTGCATATTAAAATCTTTTAATCCTCTTTTACGACACTGGCGACTAAGATTGGTGATGATTGCATTCTTACTGCGTCAACACATGGAATAATTATTTTTTTTTTTTTTTTTTTTTATATCTTCACGCCTTTTTCCCATAGGGGTAGGCAGAGTCCACTGCCCTCCACCTGCTACGATCTTTGACATATTCAGCGTAGCAAAGCGGTTCTCTGTGGGCCACTTTTCGCCCCCGACGGAAACGAGACGTGACGTGTCGCGAACCACATCGCCGCCATTCGTACAGTTTTAATTTTTTGAAACTCATTGCGTTTCCGCGAGAAATACATACACATATAATTAACGAACACAAATTACATCCAGACTCAGAACAACAATTTGTGGATCGCACAAAGTGTTGTCCTGCGTGGGATTCGAACCCCCGACACTGGCGCTGTAGGTCACTAGCATTAACCACTACGCCATCTGTGCAGTCATGGAATAATTACGTTTATTTTAAATAATTTTTATTATTATAATATAATGATAATATAGAAACATAGTCGTTAAATATTGACCCAAGTCTAACCAGCCAAAACGGGCTCATTTAACATAATAAAGTTTCGAAATTAAAAATTACCTTCCTAGATAACGCTGTTAGCAAAGTGTCTTTCATAATTACGATCTGTTCTTTGCAAATACTTGGATGCTAATTAATTTTTTTATTGTCCTCTTTGTTAAAGACTGAATAAATAAATAAATATTTTATGAAACTCTAACTTTGTTGATTTTATATCTTTATAGACTGAATGAAATTTAAACTCTTTTTGATTAACCCTCTTATTTGGCCGTGAGCGTCTTTGATATCGGCTAAGGATGTAGGTCTTAGAATATGTATACATAACCTATATCATTTCAGCCTGTGTATGTCCCATTAATAGGCTCGAGCCTCCCCCTTAATAAAAGGGAAATTAACCCACTATACCACGCTGGTTAGATGGGTTGTTATAGGGTTCCATTTCATTATTTTTTAGCTGTTTTACACATATATAATCCCTTAGTCGTCTTTTATGATACCCACGAGCAAGATAGGGGGATGGTGAATAGTCTTCTTACTCCGTCATCACATGAAATATAACTTTTATAGGTCATAGAATATGTGCACTTGTGTGGTGGGAGGTTTCTGCTATAGGTACATATATAACCAAATGACTAATATCCGACAATTATATGACATGTCCTTCTTTAAACGAGGTTTAAGAAAAAGCACTTTCTTCACGGTAGGCAACGCCCTAGCTGTGACAGTCCATGAGCTATCACTTACCATCAAGTATCTTCCTTGTTCGTTTGCTACAAACAGCAATAATAAAATGTCTTTTTAAGAACTATATTGACGCATTACAATATTAACTCACAGAAGCTAACGCCGCGCACAAAAAATGAAGCATTTAAATTTGAGCCAATTGGAGTCCTACGCTAGACCGATCCGTAGTGTACAAGGTCACTGCGTACGCAAGGCAATTCTATTGTATAGTGATATGCGTGTGTATGTGTGTAATCGTTTGCACGCAGATAGTATTTTTGGCTTCACGTTTTTGATCGCTTAGGTACCCACACTGTCCTTCTATGCCTTATTATTCTCAAATTGACTTACCTATAAAGAGTCATTTTCAAACTAAAAATAGCCGAATAATTTGCGGTAGTTATTAACGTGACTGGTATTTTTACTAGCTACGATTACGTAAATAATGAATTTCCAATACGTATCTTACATTCAAAAAACTCTTCGGTCTTTTAAATTTATTGTGAAACAATTTCTTTATTCGATATATTACAATTTTTTTGTAAATATAACACCTTATTTGCAAAATGTTGAAAAATAAATAAGAAATTATTAAAAACCTTGTTCCATTTTAATTATTTGCGAAATTACATCTCTTGTCGGAAGTGTTATAGTTTAAACACAATTACATTGCATTTATTGTTCCACATAATCCAAATATTTCCTATTTAATCAGTTGTTGCGCTTTTAGATCGTCTGTGCATATTTTGTTTTACTTCATAAAGTCAATATGTAATTTTATAAAATATTGTTGGTAATTACAGTCAATTTAATATTGTTAAATATATTAATGAGTGTTTTTCTTCGTTTTTGGGTAAAATATTTTTATTAAAAAGAATTTGTAAAATTCTTTTTATTAAAAAGTATTTGTAAAAATGAAGCTATATCTTTTTTGTCCTACAGCTTTTTTTTAAGACAACCGCTCAGTTTTTATTAGTCACGCTCAGTGTTGTCATTAATCGATTAATTTTTTCAATCGTGTGATTAGTTTGAATATTTTAATCGGATTAAATTTGATCGTGATTAAATTTAATCGTGATTAAATTAATCTCGATTAAAAAATTTATCGTAATCGCGATTAATAAATCAATCATTAATCATTAATTTGATTAAACAGATTAAAGTACTTTTAATGAAAAGCAAAAAATTACTCCATCTACATTTTCAAGCTAAAATATTATAGAGTAGATGCTCGATGAAGTTACTTAAGAGATAGTAATAGAAGAACAAACGACAAACTAAGGCTTCGCCTAAGTGCTCACAAATCATCATCATCATCATCATTGCAGCCCACAATGCACATAATGTGCTCACAAATGCCCGGATTTTTTTATTTTCTTTATACTTATTGTTATAATTTGGGCAATATACACGACATCTTTATAATTTGTAGCCTATTTGCTATTCTGATATATAAACTATATTACTGTAACAAAATCCGTTCAGTAGTTTCTGCGTAAAAGAGCCACAAACATTCATAAATCCTCACAAACTTTCATGTTTATAATAATAGTGCGATTCATTTTAAGTTATTATAACTATTCGATTGTACCTGTGCTTTTCACATATACATATATTTAAAAAATGTGATTATCTACCTTTTTTATTTTTGAACTTGTTCCAACTCTCCAACTAATCGCAAATTTTTAATCGACAATAACGACTAATAATCATCATCAAAATTTTTTTGATTACGACTAATTAATTTTAATCGTAATTTTCTATCGTTAATCATATTAACTTTTTGCCAACACTGGTCACGCTACAACAAATTACAGCTATTTTTAGTTTGAAAGTAATTCTTAATAGGTTAATGAAAAGCATCAATATAGTTCTTAAAAAAGACATTTTATTGCTGTTTGTGGCAAAGGAGCACCCCTGGTGGTAAGTTATACTGCAACTAATGGACTTTTGTACAGCTAGGACAATATCCACCGTCACCATAAAAATACTATAGTTTACTGAAAGTTAACATAAAACTAAATTCAATTGCCGTCAATCTATTATAACATATATAATCAAATATAAGTGTTATATAATTGCAATGTCTGTAACGGGGCGATAGGAGGGTCGTGCCAGCCAGCCTTCCCGTCGGATTAGACCTCGGGCCCCAAGAACTGAACTTTATAAGAGCGTGACGCTCCAAAGATATCGGCACATCTTTAATTTGTTAACTGTTCTATATGTATATATTTATAGGGTATATGGTGAGCGGCAAACTTGAAACTTTTATAGAGATAATTAGCACCTACATAATTATCCGTGTCGAGACGGAATAAGAAAAGGATTTACCACTTCCTATCTCGCTCGGGGATGTCGTAAAAGACTACTAAGGGATATAAAATGTATGTAGATAGAGATGATATCTGCATATTATAATTCTTTAAGTCGGCTTTTACGACGCCCACGGAGAAGAGATGGGATGATGAATTATATCCTTACCGATCAACACATGGAAACTATTTTACTATAATTCCAAAAAATACATAAGTTTTAAAATAGTGCATCACACATTAATTATTAATATTATTATTCTAATATACGTCCCACAGTTGGACTCAAGCCTCCTCCTCAACAGGCGGGTAACTGAAGTAAAAACACCTTTAAACCTTGATTCAATATTTCGTGAACTTAAATTATTGGATACTTAATAATTATCGGGTTGGGAGCCCTCAGCGCTCATCCGGGTAAAGTTGTCACAGCAATCTACGGCTAACAACTAAGTCAGACAAGAAGAAAAAGCAATAATTATAATATTACAATAATTAATCGAATAAGAATCGAATAATAAAGAAGCTCGCATTAAGTGGTTGGATTGGGAGTCTGATGCAGAAGGCGATGTTACCGGACACGGGGCGCAGCGTGAGAAAGTTGTCTCTTTTTATAACCCTAACCACCTGGTCCTTGTATTCACTGCCGGTAGCTCAACAGGGTTTTCATATTTTATATTATATTTAAAAATATATTAAGTAATTTGTAAATTCAGTAAAAATATAATAATTGTAATATTTATTATCACATTTGATTACTAGATTGACCCGGACCAACTCCATCTGGTACCATTTGGGTCAACGATTACATTCCCAAGGAGGGTTGACGTCAGGCAGGCGGCCGGTCATAAAAGTCATTGCCGAAACTTTTTGCAATATGTCAAAACAGATGACATATTGCGTCGACCCCAAGTAATTGGGATAAGAGCAAGATGATGATGATGATGATGATTTATTATCACATTTGTTAAATTCGTGAGCTTAATGAAGAACGTTAGTGAATCACGACGGGAAAACTCCAGTTGAAATTTTGGTAAAAATCCAAGTGTTAATCAAATATACCGCAGAGATTTGATTTGATAGTTTCGCACTAAACATGGGCGGTGCATTGACATGAAGAGTTTCAATGTAACACGTATAACAATGCAGCTTATATCTGGTGTAGGCAGGCTTGAGGACCAAGAATCAACTCCGATATACAGGATGATGACTAATTCTGGTTAATTTAAATCGACACTGATATTTACTCGAGTATTTGAATAGGCATCAAATGAAACTTATTTTGCATGCATGAAACTTATTTTGTATACATGAAATTTATTTTGCAAACATGAAACGTATTTTGCATGCATGAAACTTATTTTGCATGCATTCATGGATGCATAAAATGAAAATAAATAATACTATGAACGGTAATGATTTCTCATGTTTAAGCGAGTAGATTACATTTTTGAAATAAAATTATTTTCATTTATTTTATCGCGTATGTATGTGATTATTTTGATTTGCCGACGTTTCGAACACTTTTGAACGTTCATGGTCATGTGGGCTTCTCGTCCATAATTTCAAACGAATAAATTAAATTATATAATCAATAAATTGTATTATTTTAACTTTTGATGACATTTTATACCTTATTATTAAGAAACAGCGTATTTGAATTCAAGACAATATAGATAATCTAAAAAAAATATTTTCAAATTATTAGATTAATTATTTAATATCATGATTTCAGAATGGATAATTAATTTATTAAATTACTAAACAAAATATTGCGGGGTCGAAACTGAAAAAAAGGCTAGACAACCATTTTAAAAATATAAAAATATATGTACATGATAAAAGAATTATTTTTAAGACTTTTATTTAGCATACTTCACATGCCATTGAAAAAATCTCTTAGTCATGTAGGTTTCCTAATGATGTTTTCCATCGTATTCATTATCACTTACTATAAACGATAGTAAGTGATAAAATATAATAAACACAGAATTTCCTAAAGTCAACTAGTTGGATTCGTATTTACGATTTATTTTCCTCAAGATCTATATATATCTTTAACATGATTCCACTCCATGCTATCATTAAACTATTTTATTTAGTCGGTAAGTCCTCGTATGATTGAACTGCAGAGCGGGCCATTAAATTAGAATACCATGGTAGCAATAGACTACTCAAAGGGCGAAGAAATGCATGAAGGATGAAATGATGCAAGAAGGATGTTACAGAGCCCCACGCTGAGCTGGTATATTCAAAGAGTTATATTCAAACTGTAGCCCATTAAAAATGAAAACAGAACATAGAGCAATCATGAATCTACCGCCAGAAGTAAAAACTTAAAACTATGAACAAACAGTTATTATCTGTGGATATACAAATTAATTGATTAATCTTAAATAAAAAATTGTAAATTAAAACTTTTTACATTTGTTGTAACATTTATCGGCACAGATATAATATCAAAGTTACTACGTTCGATGTCGATAAAGATTTACGTGAATTTACTCCCCATCCAAACCTGCTTAATGCTTCTAAAAGTTTTCACTACAATACTTAAGACTAATGCTAGTACTTGTTCATACTATTTTTAATTTTATCCAGTATTGAAACACCCCCGATATCGTTAACATATTCCTTTTAATATCCGCGAACGTTGCGTGCGCACGCGGCGGTGTTTGCGCCACGTTCCGCCACGTGTCGCTTCGAGCGCTCCACCAACACTAATTTCAACTAACCCCCATAATGAGGGTGGACGTCGCATTATTGAATATCCTTTGCTCATTTCGTCAAGGTTTTGATTTTGTAACCAGTATATTAAGCTGTCGTATTAACGTTCCAATCGTATTGTGCTTTAGGAGTTACATTATTGATAATTTATTCGGGTACAGTTAATTATTATTACGCTATACAGTTTATTATATGGAGCAGGAATAAATTTTACCAGCCTGGTGCCCGTTGATGTCGTAAAAGACGACTAAGACATAAAATCTATACGAGGGAAGGAAAGCTTCACATAAAACCATATGCCAAGACGTCTTACCAGCGCGGTATAGCAGTTTTCCTTCTTATTGTGGAGGAGGCCTGAGGCTAGCAGTACTTATGTAGTCTGAGGTGATGATGATGTAGTCTATACCAATAAATAAAATTGGAGTGTCTGTTTGTAATGTCAAAATAATAGGCTTTTTTCATGCTCACACGGTTATTTGCACGACACCTATGCCTAAAATAGCAATTAAAAAATTTTTGTCTGTCTGTCTGTCTGTTTGTTCGCGGTAATCTTCAAAACGGCTGGACCGATTTCAAAAATTCTTTGACCAATGGAAAGCTATAATATCAGGGCGTAAACTAGGCTATATTTTATCCCGGTATTCCCACGGGAACGGGAACTACGCGGGTAAAACGACTATAACCTATAACCGAAGCGAAGCGAGGGCGGATTGCTAGTCTATATCTATACCAATAAATAAAATTGGAGTGTCTGTTTGTAATGTCAAAATAATAGACTTTTTTCATGCTCACACGGTTATTTGCACGACACCTATGCCTAAAATAGCAATTAAAAAATTTTTGTCTGTCTGTCTGTCTGTTTGTTCCGGGTAATCTTCGAAACGGCTGGACCGATTTCAAAAATTCTTTCACCAATGGAAAGCTATAATATCAGGGCGTAAACTAGGCTATATTTTATCCCGGTATTCCCACGGGAACGGGAACTACGCGGGTAAAACGACTATAACCTATAACCGAAGCGAAGCGAGGGCGGGTTGCTAGTTTATAATATAGATGATGCATTTTATGTATCTTATCTATACCAATAAATAAAAATGGAGTGTCTGTTTGTAATGTCATAATAATAGGCATTTTTCATGCTTACACGGTTAATTGCACGACACCTATGCCTAAAATACAGATTAAAAAGTTTTTGTTTGTCTGTCTGTCTGTCTGTTTGTTCCGGGTAATCTTCAAAACGGCTGGACCGATTACAAAAATTCTTTCACCAATGGAAAGCCATAATATCAGGACGTAAACTAGGCTATATTTTATCCTGGTATTCCCACGGGAACGGGAACTACGCGCGTAAAACCACTAAAACCGAAGGGAAGCGAGGGTGGGTTGCTAGTGTCTTACATAAAATTTTACAAACGTACCTATTATCGAAAACTATTTTTATATTCCTTAGTTTATAAACAAGGTTTAAAAAGAGCATTCTCTTCAAGGTAGGCAGCGGCCTGGCTGTGCCCCTGGTATTGCAAAGGTCTATGTGCAGCATGATCACTTACCATCAGGTGTACTGCTTGCTCGTCAGTCCAAATGGCGAGGAGAGGTAATAGCGCAGGTTAACGTCGCCCCAAACCAGGCTTGTTAAAAGAAATTTATAATTACAACCCATTTTCCTATGGGAGCGAACTTATTACCGTCAATAGTTTCAGACCTCATGCTTACTTTTGACAATTTCTTCTTGGAATAAAACTTCATAAACATTTTTGTTTCACCCAAGAATCAAACGCGGCATTTAAAATTGCATTCTTAAAGCATCTAGATTTAATATACAAATACATCAATATATACGAAATTTTACAAAAGTAACTATCGATGTCTTAGAATCAATTCCCGAGTTTTCACAGACGGGAAAAATATTTGCTGCAAAAAAATAAATAACCCATTCATTCTATTGCAGTAGAGATATAGGGAAAATCCCCTTATATTGAAACCCCGAAATGAATCGTAGAAAACTATCGGTCCGTTCGTCATCCCTGATTGATACGGGCAGCAACAATGCATGTTTACTTTCAATTACACAGACCGCGCCTCGACGACCATCCAATACATACATGGATATAAAGATTGAGAATATATGATAGCTTTCAATAAAGATACACTTGTTTTGGCGCAATTTGGGAAAAAAAAGATGAGGGTAAATTTTTACGATGCGCCGTACATCGTCACGAAAAACCGACATCCTGGAACAAGCCAGTCAACATTTTTTACGATGCACGCACACACTGTCACACATCATCATCATCATCTTAGCCTATATGTCCCACTGTTGGGCTCAGGCCGCCTCCATAATGGGAGGGCAATTGACATACTATTCCACGCAGGTCAGACGTGTTGGAATAGGGTTTTGTTTTGAGTTTTTCTTCTCTTGCATAGATGTTATATGCTTATTATATCCCTTAGTCGTCTTTTACGACATCCATGGGCAACACAGCGAGTGGCGAATTGTATTCTTACTCCGTCACCACACGAAAGACTGTCACACATGTCAACAAAATAATGCGTTAGAATAAATCCTACAAACTTAGGATAATCACACACATCAGGTGCTTACCGGACACGGGGTCTTCGGTAAGTACCTGCATATGATTAGAAGAGAAGAGACCCCCGGATGTCATGAGTGTGGCGCACCAACTGATGATGCGCGTCACACATTGGAGATATGCCCCGCCGGGGATCTCAGCGCCACAACCTGTCGGCGGTATTTGGAGCGGACCTGTCGCTGCCGACCGTTATCGCAAAGATGCTTGTCATGGTCGTCGATGGCCTCATTTTGTGAGGCAGTCATATCAAGGAAGGAAGTGGCGGAGCGGGAACGCGAGGCGCTTGCGTCTGCTGACTCGCTTCGTCACCGGCGACCCGGGAGGAGGAGGCGACAATATGCCCACCTACTCCCACCGCCCTGAACAGTAATGACAGGACGTGGCCAGACGGCCATGCGTTGGGGTGTCGGGGATTGAATGTCATCAGACGACCTCTCCGGCACCCCGTAAAAGCGCGGAAGGGGCCGCTGTGGTTTTAGTGGGTATTCCGGCCGCGGATGTGGTCGGTGAGTCCCACATAACCCGTATAACCGTTCATAAGTGGGCTCAGCAGACTGCCTCACACGTCTTTTTCTGATTCACAACTAAGAAATGAATACTTGCATTAATTTATTATAACGCAAAAATTATCGAGGATTCTTTATATACCATAACCTGATGAGCGTGCTAAATAATCAATCTTAGCTAATTAGTTTAAATTTATGCTGTTGGAAATGGACATATTGTTTGTCCCACACTTACGCTATTTTGAAAGAACGTGCTAATTTATGCATAAAATGATCGGTGTCATTGGTCTAGACGGCTTTTTGACATTGTTGAATTTTTCATAAGATATTTTTATCAATTTTTGGGGCCGCAGTAGATACAGTGCAATAACATCCATGTGTCCTTAATGTGTAATGGGCGATTTAGAATCATAGCCTTTTTTTACTTAATTATTATTTTTTTTTTAATTGCCAACAGTGGCAAATGAGCAAGCGACACATGTGATGGTAAGTTATACTGCCGCACATGGACCTTTGCAATACCAGGGGCACAGCCAGGCCGTTGCCTACCGTGAAGGAAATACTCTTCTTAAACCTCGTGTAAAGAAGGACATGTTAGTGCGATCTATAATTGTTTTGAGTCTGGTTATACTTTGTTAGATACAAATTATTTGTATGCTTGTAAATTTGACCGCGATAGGATCTTTTTTTTAAAAAGCACCTTACACTCAAAATAACTGAGTGTAAGGATCTCTTTAAAAAAAATGTCTCTACCTAATCCTTTAAGGCCAAAGATATCATAATTAGCCTTATCCCACGTGAAATCGGTCGACACAACTTGTTCTTAACTTTCGTAGGACTTCTGTCAGCCATCATATATTATCTACATTAATTGCTTTGATACGCATATCTTCATTCACATAATCCATCCATCTCTTTTTCTCCTACGATTCTTATCTATATATTTTGAATATTTTATCACGTAATTGACCTAGACAAGCAAGGCATTGAAGCAAATGAAATCACTGCATAAGAAGACAAGCAACACAAATTTTTACTGTCGTAGTGTAATAGTCTAAAATATTTCTACATTTATAGGAGAGACTCCTAATAGTGGCAATTTTTTATCACTGTTAGTGGCAAACGAGCAAATAATACATTTGATGGTAAATGATACTGCTAATGGACCTTGCCTAGGCTGTTGCCTACCGTAAAGAAAGTGATGTAAATGTTCACGCGTGCACTGAGTTTCGATAATACTAAAGGCATTACCAAAATCCACCATTTTTTTTTTTTTTTTTTTAATTTTTTTTTTGGGTGGGTCGCGTTCGGCGCGCCTCCGCACCACTCCGTCCGGGGCGACAGAGGGGCTTAAGCACGCAACTCCCGCAACCCACCCGAAAACCACCTCGCCTTCGTCATTGGGCCGACCACCAGAGCAGGTTTACTTGTCGTCAGTGGTCGGCCCGACGGAATACCCCCTACGCGGGGTACCCTCCCATCGACCGACGTCCCCCCCTCGGGGAGGACGTCGGTCTTTCCTCACGCGGTCAGCCTCTCGGCGGGTGACGGACTAATCCCCGGTCACGTCACCCGCGGCCTCGGCTAGGGCGGCATGAGGCGCAGATAGTTGCGCCTGCGCCGCCCCAGTCGCCGGCGGCGGATCTCTTCATCGAGGCTGCGCTCCACGCGCAGACGATCCGCCGCCTCCTTCTGCGAGATCACTGTCTCGCAGAAGGCTGCGACCGCGTCCCAGTTCCCGACGCTGTCGACCATAGCCCTAGCGATGGCCGGCAGCGTCAGGTCGGCACCGATGATTGCGACGAGTTCACGGCGCTGCACTGCCCAAGCCGCGCAGGCCTCGAGCGTGTGGCGCGCCGTGTCCTCGTCGCAATCGCAGTGGTGGCAGGACGGTGTACTCTCCCTCCTTACGACCCTGTGCAGGTATTTGGCGAAGCTCCCGTGCCCCGTCAACACCTGCACTAGTCGGAAGGAGAGCAACCCGTGCCGCCTTTCCAACCACTGCATCAGCACCGGCCGGAAGGCCTCCACGGTTCGCACCCCGAACCGAGGCCACTCCAGCTGGACTGCCCAACGGGCAATGACGTCTCGGCGGGCGTCGACGCGCCAGGCGGTGAGATCCCTTAACGAGATCACACCGCCCTCCCCGCGCACCCCCGACACCCGCCGATACAACTCGGCGAGCATTTCCGCCTCCAGGTCCCACGGGGGAGTCCCGGCCAATAGGCACGCTGCCTCCGTCGCCAACCAAAATCCACCATAGAGAAAAATCCTCAGAATGTTAGACTGCCGGCTCTCTCGCTCACCGAAGTGCAGCGACCAATCGCTACTACTTAGACGCCGATTTTCTGCCAGAGTGTGATACTACGACGGACGTACCGGCCTGCGCCTATAGACAGAGGACTATTAAAAGTATGGTCCAACCACAAGGATACATCATAGTACGTATATAATTCAGAATAATATAATGTTTAAGTTTTTTATGTGGCTATATATCTGTGGTAAACCAAATATAGAGGACAGAGGTGGACGACAATCACTCAGTTCACTGATTGTCGAGTATATACTTACGTGTTCCATGTTATTTATGAATATCTACGCAATATATTATTACTATATTCACTTATAACAAATTTCTATTACATATTTAACTACTTCCTTCATCATTATGTCAGCTCTTATAAGTTCGGCTCGGGCCTCCTCCATTATAGGAGGAAAATTGATCGCTGGTCAAACGTGTTGCCGTATATTAAAGTTTTATGTCGAGTTTTCCTTCTCTTGCATGGATGTTATCTTCAATAATCCCTTAGTCGCCTTTTACAACACCCACAGAAAAGAAAGAGTGTCGTGAATTGTTTCTTACTCCGTCACCACACGGAAATTTCTCTTATTCTTTAGCTTGTATGTATGTAGGGCATCCATTAATGAATATATCAGTCCAGTGATGAATTCAAAATACAATATATTGTCACTCCTTACTGTGCCGTGGGAGTCAAACTCGAATGAGAAATCATTAGAAAAGAGGACATCAGCACTCTCCTTGAAAATTTATAATAATAACTGTAATTGTCACCTTCTTTTAGACGTATATTGTGGCATCATTGAGTAATAATGTATTTAGCGAGTAATGCTAGTTTTCACCGATGATTCCCAAAATTTAGGGAATACCGATGTTATGTGTTATTTATATCTCCTTATGTGTTATATGAAATTCTAATTTACCACCAATTACCATCAATAATTCTGATTAACCTTAATGTTATGTGTCAGTTATTGCCTTTGGTGTTACCTAAAATTTAGAAGTTGTTGATGAAAAACCTAAAGGACTTAATTAGGTAACCTAATTTTAAAAGCTTAAACTCCATTACCATCCTAGACCCAGAGTATAGCGATAACGTAAATGCAATTCGCATTCAGAAGGTATATAACATTGTGTAGGTATATTCTAAAAGCTGCACTAAATATGAAAGAAATGCATTCGTTTCAGCTTATAACTGACTGGGCCAAAAAAAAAACGAACATTTTTTTTATTAACGGTACTGTGAAAATATTGTTCATGATGACAAAAGATAATTATTCTGAAAACTTGAGCCCTTAATATTAAAATTAAGAGGTGCATCATTATGATTATCGATTTTTGAACAGCACTTTAAAATAAACAGTTAATTACTTTTGAATTTAATTTTAAAGTCGAATAACTTTGAAAGGAGTGAATTTGATTGAAAATGTTAAGAGACCTTTTTTGTAGAGCATGAAATTTTACTTAAGAATAATTATTTTCTATATAAAAATATTGATATTTATAGTGGTTAAAAAATCCAGAATCCAAATTAAAAAATAAAAAAAATATATCAATGTTTAAGGCTTGATTACAAGGGAACGGCTCGTCCTACGTTAATTTATTAAGAAAGCTTTTTTGTAGGGAATTTAATTTCCTTCAAAGATATGAAATGGAAAAATATTTTAAATTCATGATGTCCGAATTTTGTGTGAAAAATTCAGTAGCTGTTCAAAAATCGATAATCATAATGATGCACCTCTTAATATTAATATTAAGGGCTCAAGTTTAAAGAATAATTTTCTTTTGTCATCATGAACAATATTTTCACAGTACCGTTAATAAAAAAAATTGTTCGTTTTTTTTTTGGCCCAATCTATTATATATGTCCCGCTGCTGGGCTAAAGCCTTCTCTAAATACGAAGGAAAATGACCTACTATACCACGCTAGTCAGGCATGTTGGTATAGGGTTTTATTTCGAGGTTCCCTTTTTGTCGCCCATTAGTCATCTTTTACGACACTCAGTCAAGGAGTCCCTTAGTCATCTTTTACGACACTCAGGAGGTGGTAAATTGTATTCATACTCTGTCACAACACGGCAATTATTGATTGTAATATATTTAATGTAAAGTTTTTATTGTAATTAGATTCATAATTAAGTTTATAGTTTCCGTACTATTCAGTCTGTCTAACTGGTTTTTGTAACAAGCATTGAAATATTAAATGTAGTGGCGTCAATGTTTTATTGAAAGGCTGTATTTATAAAGTTGCATATTTTATTAGTTTTTCGTTCTATTTATTGTATTCCAGATAAACCTCATATTTTGTACGCTTAATTTTAATTTGACCTCTAAATAATATATACCTTTAGTTTATAATACAATTTAAATCATGTGCAATCTTTAAATCTCGCTGGGAAAGCTCTCGCTAGTAAAATAGCTTCTGTAAAAGCGAAAATTGAATGAGTGTTCGTAGACACGGGAAGAATAAGATGTCTAACGTCCAACAAGTAATCCTTATTAGATTTATATCTAACTCTTAGGATAATAAACTATAGAAGGTAAGTTCGCGCACAAAAAGTGAACCATTCCAATTGGAGCCTAATGGAGCTTACGCCGGAACCGTTCCGTAATGTACAAGGTCACTGTACTGCACGTACGTACGCAACTCTTAAAAAAAAATTGATAATTATGACGGCGTGTGCATTCAAATGGTGTTACAACACATTTGAAAAACATAAAACCATCTAACCATTATAAATTTGTGGTATATATAATTTATGGTAAATATTAGATTATGACAATCTATTAATTAAAATTTAACAATACTAATAACGGAACCTGGCCACACTGAGAAAGATTTGACAGGGCAACTCATAGGGTGTAATACTAATTATTAACCCCTTAAGCCTTATTGTTTTTTTTTATGTTTTGTTGTAATAACGACCATTAACGTCATAGTGAAATAAAAAATGAAGTCCTCTTTCACATTTTAGTTGATGCTATAAATTGCTTAAATAATTCCTGTCCTTATGCCAACCCTACATGGGGATTCAAACTAAATTGCTAATATCTATTTTATTTTGTTTAATGCTTTCTCACCGTGACGGAGTAAGAATACAATTCACCACTCCTTAGCTTGCCCGTGGTTATTGTAAAAGACGACTATGGGATATAATATGCACATAACATATGTGCAAGAGAAGGAAAACTCGAAATGAAACTAAATCAATATGTCTGACCAGCATTGTAGTCAAATTCCCGTCCGTTGTGGAGGAGGCCCAAGCCCCACCAATGGGACGTATGTGAGGTGCGCCTGCGGTGATGATGATGATCAATGCTTTCTCACATTCCTTTTTTTATTTCATGATAAGTAGTTAATAAATCTGAGTGCTGAGTAATTACTTTGTTAAAATACTTTCGATAGGTAAATAGATTATAGGCAAGAGCTAAGAGTTATGATTTTTAAGATCAAAAATAATTTATGCTTGGATTAATGCTTTATTTTGATTTCTTATTCACCTGAGGCACGGTATCTTTTTCATGTCTTTTTATTGATTTTAATTTATAACTAATTACATAATAGCAGTACTATTATGTAACTAGTTATAAATTCTATGTAAGCAAAACCACGTGTTAAAGCTAGTAGTTACAATGTTTCATTAATATCAAGCATTATAAAGCTCTGCTTTTGGTAGACGTTTGAACAGCGTTTTAATTAAAATAATTTAAAATATAATCGCTTTAGAGAAAGTTGCTAACAAGGGAAGTTGGGGAGTTTTAGGAACGGAGTTACAAGACAAAATAATAAAATATTAATAAACGCTCGTAGACGGTAGGAAAGTTTCATCAGAGCCAAATATTTGTGTTTCTAATAAGCTCGGCTCGCGATACGATGGGGTTACTGGCGTGGACTCAAACTTACTACCCAATACGCTCATTTAGTTTCAATTTCAAAAATAGTCTAGTTATTGAAGTGAAACTTCTTTGCGCGCATGAGGGTAAATTTTTTACGGATGAAACGCACTTTAGCGTCACAAAGATGTGCAGCGTTTTTATCGAAGAAGAGGGAGAGAGCGATTGAGACCGATTGAAAGAGAGAGTGAGAAAGAGCGAACATAGCACGAAGCATAGCCTTGGGGCGAGAGTAGGGAGCAAGCGAATGAGTAAAATCGAGAGATTTTTTTTTTAATACTGATAAAAACACATGGAACCAAAGAAGTTTTACTTCTGACATGCGTACTTAGTACTAACGCTAATTTTTTTAAGGCATATCCAATTATAGTTATGGGTGATAATAAGAAATTCTATTCCACAGCTGTACACATGTGATTCCCATGGAAATTCCACTATAGCTCGGGCCTTCCTTAATTGTGGAAGGGAATGTGACCGATACCACGCCGGACAAACGCATTGGCATGGGATTTCATTACGAGTTTCGCTTCTCTTACATCGGATGTTATCTGCATATTATATCTCTTAGTCGGCTTTTACGACACCCACGATAAAGACAGGTGGTGAATTATATTCTTACTCCGTCACCACAAAAACAATTGAACATTAGTAAATATTAACGAGTGTTTGGGATTGGTGACGAAAAAAGAATACAATTCACCAGGCTTACAGGATCCATGAATGTCATAAAATGCGATGAAGCTATGTAATAGATTTAACCATTCAGTGTCATAAGCAAAGCCAAATTCAAAATAAAATCATCCCTACAGTGGTATATAATATGCAATATCTGGTTGACCGAGCTTCGCTCGGAATATTTTTGTCGAATTTATTTAGATATATATTAATAAAAAATAAATAATGAAAATTATATAAAAAACTACAAAACGAGAATAATAATAACACCGAGATTCGAACCAACGCTGTTTGAATGTCAACAAAATCAAAATTAGAACCTGTCAACTTCCCATCTGAGCTATCGTAACTCATGACGTTGACAACGAAATTTGAATTCATATTCTTTTACAATTTAATGTCATTGTTTGTTTTGCTAAAAACACGGACAAAACAACATTTTCTATAAATAAAACCTAGCTAGATCGATTTTCTGGACCCGAAACCTCTAGTATGCCAAGTTTCAACAACATCGGTGGAGCCGTTTCCGAGATCCTGAATATATATATATATATATATATATATATATACAAGCATTGCTCGTTTAAAGATATAAGATACAGCATCTAAGCAAGAGATGAAGTCCTATACCAACACGTCTGACTAGCGTAGTATGGTGAATTAATTTCACTCCTATTGTGGAGAGCCCAGCAGTGGGACGTAATTGAGCTGTGATGATGATGAATGACTAATTCATCATCATCACAGCTCAATTAATCAGCCAAATAATGGGTGACAGATTTAATGAGGCACGGTTTCATATGATAACTCTATATAAAATCTTTAAAAATTGGATATAATTTATATTCGACTTCACAATCGGTAAAAGCGAGCTTAAACTATTGAGCTAAAAATTAATAATATTTAACATTTAAGCCTTACAATTCTAGTTTTACATCGTTTAATTATTAACTTATTGTTTGAGGAGTTTTTTTAAGTTTTTATGTCAAAGCAAATTTCACTAAGTTGTAACCGACAGTTTGCAGAGTCGATTAAAAATATTGTTTACAACGGTGTCGATATTGCCACACTGAAAATACAGTAAATATTTGTCGCTAAAATACTGTAAATATTTATCTCTTCCACCCCTTGTCTTTACTACTTCAAAAGAATATTTGTAGGAACAACGAGAGCAATACCATCGATACAATTTAGAAAACACAAATATATATTATAAGAATTCAGCAATAAAAAATACTAGTAAAAGTAAAAACAGTAAATTCATTCAAATTTAATTTAATTTAGACTTTAAGATAAAATGAGTAAGTAAAGTAAATAAAACAGTAAATTCATTCAAATTTAATTTAATTTAGACTTTAAGATAAAATGAGCGATATGAAAGAGTACCTGAGCTTATGTTTATGAATATTTTGAAGTGAAACTTCTTAAGAATCTTTCTGATTTCAAACTCGATGAAACGAAAAAGCGAGTCCACAGAGACACAAATACGTAATGTATATGATTCAGCCGGCGAGAGAATGAGAAAAAGGATGAAAGATGAAGGATGACGGATGAAGGATAAAGGATGAAGGAGGAAGCATAAAGCATGAAGGATGAAGGATAAAGCATGATGCATGAAGGATGAAGGATAAAGGAGTTTCACTTCTAATATGCGTACTTTGTACACACACTTTTTTTTTCAGCAAAATCATTTTAACAAGTATCTGCTTGCCTTGAAGATTGCCGACATGACTTTTTAAAACTTGTCATTGTGTACTGCCATCGATAATTATGTGAAAAATTAAATGAATAAATTCCTAGTGAATGTATTAACGTTGAAGTTAATCGTTTTATCATGGTAATCTGTTATAGCACTCAGATTATCATCAGATATAGTGTAATCAATGACTTGCTTAATTTTTTTATTGTCTATAGAGGCAGACGTGAAAGCAGCATGCTTGATGGTAAATTTTAACTGCTATCCTCAAACCTCAGCTATACTTGAGTTATAGCCAGTTGCTTATATAAAAAAATAATGATTAATGTATCTATTAAATTAAACCATTTTCAGGAGTTCGATCAAATTAATATCCCGTTCGGATATTTCAGTGCTAACTATGTAAACGTCTGTAACCTTTCAATTAAAACAAAAGGAACACAAACATTAATAACCATTGGACCGATTGTGATTTCAAAATTACGATGTAGACAATTTAAATATTCAAAGTTTAAACCTATTACAAGTTTGCTTCTCAAACTACTGGCGCACAGTGCGAGAGCTTAAAGTTTTTGTAAATTTTACACAGCCAGCAAGATTAACGTTTTCCGAAGGCCGAACGAACTTTCTTGTTCGTTAATTAATTAAATTGCTTCACAGAATATGCCGAACAATTTTACGAGTTCTCAGAACGAGGCAAAGTTTATACAAAATAATGTACATTAATTTGAGTTTACAGTTTATTGGTATATATTTAGTTGGTATAATAAATTCGTTATACTATTTTACGAAATCAAATCTATATTTCAATGTATCATTTTATATTTTACTTTGATAATTTTTATTTTATTAGCAATATTTGTTTTTATTTCAAAGAATTCAAAGCTACATTACAGTTACAGATACATCAACATATTTTCTTTAAAGGATATTTTTGTAATCTTTATTTTTAATAAGGTCTTTTGAACGCAGACCTATCCTAAACCTAACTATATACATACATTGTAACCTTAAATATTAACTAATCTATACATTTTACTTCGCGAGACATTGGCCTAGTTAGAAATTCAAAAAATACCCCCATATCAAATACCTGAGTCTATTAATACGGGTAGCCTCATCGAGGCTGCGCTCCTCGCGCAGGCGATCCCCCGCCTCCTTCTGCGAGATCACTGTTTCGCAGAAGGCTGCGTCCGCGTCCCAATTCCTGACGCTGCCAACCATCGCCCTGGCGATAGTCGGCAGCGTCAGGACGGCACCAATGATTGCGATGAGTTCACGGCGCTGCTCTGCCCAAGCAGCGCAGGCCTCGAGCGTATGCCGCGCCGTATCCTCGTCGCAATCGCAATGGTGGCAGGAGGGTGTACTCTCCCTCCTAACGACCTTGTGCAGGTACTTGGCGAAGCACCCGTGCCCCATCAATACCTGCAATAGTCGGAAGGAGAGCACCCCGTGCCGCCTTTTCAACCACTGCATCAGCACCGGCCGGAAGGCCTCCACGGTTCGCACCCCAAACCGGGGCCTCCCCAGCCGGACTGCCCAGGGATTATGCCTCAACAGATTTTAGTAGTGGTAGAAGCACATTGTCGGACAGTCGTCTGTTTAAAGTCGCATTTCGGTCCGTCCGGGATAGTACCACACTGAGCAGAAAATCAACGTCTGAGTAAGTAGCAATTTGTTAATGCACTTTGTTCGGTAAACGAGAGAGTCAGAAGCCCAACTTTCTGAGAGTGTTTACGTGTGGTACGTTTTAGTGATGCCTTTAATATCACCGAACCTCAGTGCACGCATTCACACTCGCAATAGAAAAAAATAATTACAATATGTCCCCGCGGGGTTAATACATCCTTACTAATATTATAAATGCGAAAGTAAGTTTGTTTGTTTGTTTGTTACGCTTTCACGCTTAAACCACCTATCCGATTTCAATAATTCTTTCACCAATAGAAAGCTATAAAGCTTATTATAGCTTATTATCGTCTTATTAAAAGCTTATTATCAGGGAGTAACATAGGCTATATTTTATCCCGGTATTCCCATGGAAACTACACGGGTAAGGCGATTGAAACCGAAGCAAAGCGAGGGCGAGTTGCTAGTTATAAATAAATTTAAGTATAAATCTTTTATAGGAAGAAAAATGTTATCCATAATCCTACTTAATCCAGCAGCGAAATGCATATTCCCCTGATGATTTTATTTGTTAATTTTGTTGCGAGCTGTCAGTTTGCGCGCCATTTTCAAGGGCCCTTAATACTAACAACGGTACCTACACAAGATGTGATGGGCAAAGACATCAAGTGATTCTGCATGAGGATTTTGAATGAGTGTTTTTGTATCTATATTTTTATAGGACACTGTTTGTGACAGCCATTGAAGTATGCTGTTGGATTTCACACTATTTTACAAATAGGTACCATAGTGTTTTTCTTTTTGTAAATCCTTACTAATATTATAAATCCGAAAGTAAGTTTGCTTGTTTCGCTTTCACGCTTAAACCACCGAACCGATTTCAAAAATTCTTTCACCAATGGAAAGCTATAATAACAGGCAGTAATATAGGCTATATTTTATCCCGGTGTGCCCACGGGAACGGGAACTGGGCGGGCAACGCCACTGAAATCGAAGCGAAGCGAGGGCGGATTGCTAGTGAAGAATAAATCCTTAAGTTTATTGTATAATTATTGTTACTCTACAAACATACGATTCTTCATCATAATCATAGGAAGTCAAATACCTCCATCCTACTGCTAGAATCGGGACTCCTCTAAAATATGAAGGAAGCGACGATACCATGCTATTCAAACATGTTGGTATCGGCATTTTAATTCGAGTTATTCTTTTCTTGTACAGACGTTATGCGCATATTACGAGTATATCCTTTATTCGTCTTTTATGCCACCATCGGTCAAAACGGACCACGGTCAAAATAAGAAGTAGTGAATGGTCTACTCCATCACCACACGGATCGCTATAATTAACGGACATGAATTATGTCCACAGACACTCCTAACAATTATACTTGGAGGCCATAACCATTTATCCTTTTCTTGTAGTGCGGACGTCCGCCGTCTGTTCCATCCAAGATGACGAATAAGCGGCGCTCGACCCAATACCCCGCCGTATTCCCTGCCCTTCGCCATTGGACCGGTCTTCGAAAGCGAAGCCAAGACTCCCGTCGCCAGACTGTCGCGATACCCTGCCTTCCCGACGCCCCCTGTGGGTGTCACGCCGCCTTGCGGGTGAAGGACTATTCACTGGTACAGTCACCCGCGGCACAATTATTTTTATCCTGTGTCGCAATTGAAACTACGATACATATATTTAAACGTGGTCACTTTTCCAAGTGCTTAAAAAATCTCACGTTTATAATCATATAGTGATGGCAAAGAAATGAACTTGGATAAGACATACAGATAGACAATATTTAAGTATCTTATACTAAGTATGATGGTGTATGATGCTGTGTGGTAGCGGCTTCGAATACTACCAACCCTTGCTTTGCTCGTGGGTGTCGTAAAAGACGACTAAGAGCCCTAGATTGACCCGGACCAACTCCATCTGGTACCATTTGGGTCAACGAATACATTCCCAAGGAGGGTTGACGTCAGGCAGGCGGCTGGTCATAAAAGTCATTGCCGAAACTTTTTGCAATATGTCAAAACAGATGACATATTGCGTCGACCCCAAGTAATTGGGATAAGAGCAAGATGATGATGATGATGATACTAAGTATGATGGTAGTTAGTGTAATAGATAGATATGTAATCTTAGACACCGCACCGTTGTGTAATGATAACCCAGTATAATCCTGGTATAAATCATCATATTGCAAATTTATGAGACCTCAGAACACATAAGTAGTGATAAATACATAAAGTTATACATGAATCAGATTAATAATTATATATACAACTAGCAATCCGCCCTCGCTTCGCTTCGGTTATAGGTTATAGTCGTTTTACCCGCGTAGTTCCCGTTCCCGTGGGAATACCGCAATAAAATATAGCCTAGTTTACGCCCTGATATTATAGCTTTCCATTGGTGAAAGAATTTTTGAAATCGGTCCAGCCGTTTTGAGGATTAGCCGGAACAAACAGACAGACAGACAGACAGACAGACAGACAAAAATTTTTTAATTGCTATTTTAGGCATACGTGTCGTGCAAATAACCGTGTGAGCATGAAAAAAGCCTATTATTTTGACATTACAAACAGACACTCCAATTTTATTTATTGGTATAGACTAGCTGACCTAACAAACGTTGTTCTTTTTAAATAAAATAAAAGGAATTCGCCTCGAAATCGACAGCAGCGCTACCTACCGGTTCCAATTGTGAATCTAAATCATTCTCGAATTCCCTTTAACACACACACAAAATTGCATCAACATCGGTCTAGCCGTTTAGGAGCAGTTCAGTGACATATATACGTACACAAGGAATATATATATATATATATATATGTATATATATATATAAATTACGTGTCACGTTGTTTGTCCGCGATGGACTCCTAAACTACTTAACCGATTTTAATCAAATTTGCACACCGTGTGCGGTTTGATCCAACTTGAAAGATACGATAGCTTACATCTTAATTTATAGTCGCAATATTATTTTATTGCAAATTATTTGTCGATTATTTGACATTCACAATTATCTGTTAATTCCAAACGATTTTAACAGATGGCGATATCTGTTGACTGGATTGAGTAATTAATTAATAGAAGGCGCTGCTATGTCAAACCTACAAACGTGGCACATACGATTTTAACTTGCTTTTTTACATAGATGCCATTTGTAAAAAAAAATATTACGACCTCCATGACCGATGTTCTTCTACAGTTCCACTTAAATAGTTTAATAAAATGTAATATAACAAAAACATTAGCCACAGCAACGCGTGGCCGGGTCTGCTAGTATATATTTATAAAGACTAGCTGACCCAACAGACGTTGTTCTGTTCAAATAAACGCCACCTACCAGCTCCAATTGTGAATGTAAACTATTCTCGAATCCCCTTGAACACACTCAATAATTTCATCAACATCGGTCCAGCCATTTAAGGGGAGTTCAGTGGCACACACGTACACAAGAAATATATACAATAAGATTAGATTAAAAATTATGTTCTCTATGAACTACGGCGGTGTGAATTGTCCAGATATTAGAAACTCCATTTTTAAAATGATAAATTAAAAATAAAACAAACTGAAAGATTTTTTTAAATTTTAAATGCTATTGTGTTCGGAACACGTGGCGGTGTTGTCATATATTCAACTTTTTCTCGATTCCTACCGGCCAAGACATGTGTTATTATTATTCTGTACTTCATTCACCTTTCTTTATGCGGACAAAGACCGGTCCACGGAACTATGGCCCACGTATAATAAGTGACATTATGCTCAAAACATAAAAGAACTAAGAATGTTAGAAGAAATATGTTACGCGTATTATTCAATGTGTATTTCGGATGTAAAACAAACTGACATCGAATGTAAATACTATTGTTGAACGTTGTCATACGAAAAATACATTCATAATGGTTATCTAATGGCCTTTTTGTTGAAATGGGAGTTTGTCACACGAAATTATTTTTTGTTTTTGTAGTTTAAATTGTATCAATTATGGAGATTGTTGAGTTTCTAGATATTAAATAAACTAGTTTTAATTATATCGCGACAATCATCATAAAAGCCATTTCATTTTTTATACACGCGAACTTAGAATAATAACTTATTATTCTTTTTTAAATACGTCACAAAGTAAAATCAAAGTGCACAACGTAATAATCAATTAATAGTACAAGCTTAGAAACATAACGTATAGAAGGATAGTGTCGATAGTTAAGCGATCAAAAACATGAAGGCAAAAATACTACATGCACGCAGGCGATTACACACGTACACACGCACACCACTATACAAATTATGAGATCAAATTTTGTTTTTATTAATATAAATCGTCTAAATTCTTTTAAAAGTAATGTTAATACACTTTTTATGTTTTTCAAATGCGTTGTGACACCATTTGAATGCACTAACCATTATTATTACCTATTTATTCTTTAAGAGTTACGTACGTACGTGCAGTACAGTGTAGTAGTACAGTACTCTACGGAACGGTCCGCCGTAAACTCCATTAGGCTACAATTTAAATGCTTCATTTTTTGTGCGCGGACTTACCTTCTATACGTTATTATTATAAGCACGCGAATAATAGAATTTTGTATTTAAATACAAAATAAACAACAAAGCACACAGTCTGCCTAAATAAACTAAAATTATATAAAGTTACATGCATAAATAACTCTTACTTAACCAGATTTTTTTAAATTGTTGTCAACTAAGGGACATGGCATGCAGTTAGCATCTACACAAGAGAAGGAGAATTCGAAATAAAACTGTACCACCCCATATAACCAGTCAATTATAGTACATCAATATTCTTCCCATTGTCGAGGAGGATTGAGCCCAGCAGTGGGATTTATTTGAGTTATGACGATGATGATGATGAGAAATTTAAAACAAAACTATAATCCTTACTAATATTATAAATGCGAAAGTAAGTTTGTTTATTACGCTTTCACGCTTAAACCACCGAACCGATTTCAAAAATTCTTCACTAATGGAAAGCTATAATATCAGGGAGCAACATAGACTATATTTTATGGCGGTATTTCCACGGGTACGGGAACTACGCGGGTAAGGCGACTGAAACCGAAGCGAAGCGAGGGCGAGTTGCTAGTAACTATATAAATAATTCAATGGTAAAATAGAAATAGAAAATATACAAAAATATCCATTTTAGTGAGTGCTTTTTTGCTTTACTTGGTGTAAGATCATGAAAATCTTATTTCATGCTATTCCTACTAATTAAATAAATGTGAAAGTTTGTGAAGTTTTTTGATGTCTGCATATTTGGATGTTTATTGTTTGATTATGTGTAAACCGTTAAACAGATTTCGATGAAAATTGATACATTACATAGGATACTTTTATCCCGGTAATACGTTCTTTTTCGCACAACCGGGCAAGTTTTTTTTACCTCTTGATCAGATTTGGATGAAAAATACATTTTAGGTCACTTTTTACGAGGGCAAAACCGCGGTGGGAAGCTAAGATAAGCTCTAAAACAGAGGTGTCAAACTCAATTTTGCAGAAGGCCATATATTAAATTTTGAATTCGTAGGCGGGCCAGATTAAAATTAAAAAAAAAAATGAATCGAAATATTATAACAATTTAGTTATTAAATTATATAGTATATAATATACGATTTTTAAAAATCATATCAAAGTTATAAAAGCGCGGGTCTTATTGATACGGCCCAGGGGCCGGATGCGGCCCGCAAGCCGTGTCTTTGATATGATTGCTCTAAAGCGTACACAATTGGGCCAAAAACGAAGTCAAATCCATAATGCTCATTTATTTGAAGCTATGACTGTTGTGAAACATTATCATAGAATCCATTTCTTGTAAACAATTAAGACCGTAAAATAATTAAATCAAAATACGCAATAGGTGCATAAATTATATATTGCCTTGCATGGGAATCGAATCTACATCACTCGGTAAGTTTATAGGTAGATGATAAACAATAGTTCAGTCTACTGAAATAGTAATTGGAAAAGTGAGAAATGATAATAAGGAAAAAATTTGGTCTGATTGATAGTTATTTTGTTGACAAGTTTGTCTGAAAGTTTCTTTTATAGTCGAATATGAAATCAAGGTACAATATTTCCATGAAATAATGTAAACTTAAGTTCTTGAAGTAGATTTTATTAGGTTTTTTATTATACGTCTTTCTACGCATCGTTTCAAAGATACTAATGCGTAATTTACTTACTTAAAATAAGAAAGGGAAAGAAAAATCTCCGTGTGGTGATGGATTAAGAATACAATTCACCACTTCCTTTCTTGCCCGGGGTGTCCTAAAATATTATTAAGGGATTTAATATACAGATTACAATAATGCAAGGGAAGAAAAAATCAAACTAAAACCGCATGTTAATACGCCTGACAAATGTGATGTTATAGATCAATTTGCTTTCTATTTTAGACGAGGCTTAGCCCAGCAGTGGGACGCACATTAACCGTGATGATAATTATGATGATTATTCATTTTTATAAGCATCATTTCAAAACAATGTAAGGTAATTTTTCTACTTAATATAATTAAGAAAGGCTAAGGGAAATACTACACTTGTATATGACTGCTTTTATAAAATAAAACAATAGTTATTTAGATGATAGTGTTCATGTAATTGTGTATTTTATCACTGTGCATATTGAATATGGTGTCTTTTTGTCCGTTTATCCACGGTAGCATAAACACACCACGGTCCTTTGACTTACAAACTCATTCCCGTATTCAACAAATAAAACATTCACTTCAAAAATATGTCTTATTCTTTTAGTGCTTCAATATTTATTTGAGTATTCTGGTATAACATTTGTGGTCCTCGGTATACGGATCTGGAGTTTCGTTGCTCAATATGAACCTTGCGCGTGAGTGGAAAGCAACTCATTGTCTTTTGGACTACTTATGCTAATATACATTGTAATAATAAAACATTTTTTAATGGAAATCCCCACTGACTAAGATAGCTCTCGAATTATTTCTTAATAAATTAGTGTTTGGAGGACAAAAGAATCGACTTTGAAATAACCATGTTATGACTAATTTATCGTGCATAATTTATTTTCTTATACAATTCTTCGAACCAATGAAATGGGGTTCGTGTCTACACCTGTTTGACTTAACAGCGTATAAATATGTCGTAAATAAATGTTTTTAACGAAACCACACCTTTGGGTGTGATGTATTTAAGCCATCTTTATATTTTTTACAAAATTATTTTTATTGCCTCGTCAGAATAGATTATCTTTTATGTATTACAGGGTTTAATAAATTAACAATAGCTATTAAAGGAATAACAAAAAGCAATGACACCGCAGTAATAAGATTAAGAATCGTCCATGTGGTGACGGAGTAAGAATACAATTCACAATCACAATCAATTGTTGTAAAGGACGCCAAAGAGATGTAATAAGCATATAACATCATATACAAGAGAAGGAAAACTCGAAACAAAACCCTATACCAACCTGTCTACTACTTGGAGGGGCGCAGCGTCCTCTACGTTGACCGAGTAGGGGACGTTGTGCGAACGCCCATGACATGCGGTGTCCCACAGGGGTCGGTTCTGGGTCCGACCCTGTGGAACATCGGCTACGACTGGGCGTTGAGAGGAAGCCTCCCACCCGGGCTGGGCGTAATTTGCTACGCCGACGATACACTCGTCACAGCCCGGGGTGGGACGCTAGAGGAGGCGGCACGCCTGGCAACTCTCGGCACCGAGGAGATTGTCAGGCGGATCGAAGCGCTGGGGTTGAGGGTAGCCCTGGAAAAGACGGAGGCCCTTTTGTTCCATGGCCTCCGTACCGCCGGGCCTCCCGCCGGCGCTTCGATCACCGTAAAGTCGGTCACCATCAGCATCCAGGCCCACATGAAGTACTTGAGCCTGGTGCTCGACGGGCATTTTTGGTTCCGGGAGCATCTCCATCGACTTGTTCCCCGGCTTGTCGGCGCGGCGTCCGCCCTTTCGCGGCTGATGCCGAATGTGGGCGGACCCAGCGCTACGTGCCGACAGCTGTACGTGGGGGTGATCCGGTCGATGGCCCTGTACGGCGCACCGGTGTGGGCGGGTTCCCTGACCGTCCGTCTTAGGGCCCTCCTGTAGCGACCACAGAGGGTCATGGCGATCAGGGCCATACGGGGTTACCGCACGGTGGCAACGGAGGCAGCGTGCCTCCTGGCCGGAACTCCCCCGTGAGACCTGGAGGCGGAGATGCTCGCCGAAATTTATCGGCGGGTGTCGGAGAGGCGCGCCCGCGGCGGCATGGTCTCCATCAAAGAGATCACCACCTGGCGGGTCGACGCCCGCCGTGGAGTCATTGCCCGTTGGGCAGTCCGGCTGAAGAGTCCTCGGTACGGTGTCAGGACCGTCGAGGCCCTCCGGCCGGTGCTGATAGAGTGGTTAGAGCGGACGCACGGGATGCTTTCCTTCCGACTGGTGCAGGTGCTGACGGGGCACGGTTGCTTCGGGAAGTACCTGCACAAGATTGTCAGGAGGGAGAGCACTCCGTCCTGCCACCACTGCAGTTGCGACGAGGACACGGCGCAGCACACGCTCGAGGAGTGTGCTGCATGGGAGGGGGATCGCCGTGAACTCGTCGCAATTATCGGTGCCGACCTGGCGCTGCCGACCATCGCCAGGGAGATGCTCGTCAGCGTCAGGAACTGGGACGCGGTCGCCGCCTTCTGTGAGGCCGTAATCTCACGGAAGGAGGCGGCGGATCGTGTGCGAGTAGAGCTCCTATTCGGCGACACGTTCCGCCGCCGGCGACTCGGGCGGCGCAGGCGCGAGTATCTGCGCCTAATGCCGCCCTAGCCGAGGCCGCGGGTGATCGGACCGGGGAATTGTCCGTCACCCGCAGAGAGGCTGACCGCGCGACGGCGACCGACGTTCCAGGCCGTCGAGAGGTGAGGTTACCCGAAAGGGTATTCCGTTGGGCCGACCACTGACGACAAGTCACATCTGCTCCGGTGGTCGGCCCAACAACGAGGTGACGTGGGTACGGGTGGGTTATGGGCCCGCGCGCTGTCTTTTCATCGCCCCGGACGGACTGGACCGCGCGTGCGCTTACCATAGCCCAGCCAAAAAAAAAAAAAAAATACCAACCTGTCTGACCACCATAGTATAGTATTTTTTTGTGTGCCTTATTTGTGAGCCTCAGATGGCTGTGACAACTTTACCCGGACTGTTGAGTGAGCGCGGAGGGCTCTTAACCCGTATAGTATAGTAAGATCAGTTTCCCTCTTATATTGGAGGAGGCTTAAGCCCAGCAGTGGGACATATATGAGCTGTGATGAATGTTAAGAATATCATCCGTGTCGTAATAAAGATTATAATGATCATATCGTTTAATTTCGAAGTTCTACATTCGTCATCATCTCAGCTCAGACACGTCTCACTTCTGGTTTCAGGTGTTCTCCACATTGCGAGTAAAAACGACCTACTATACACGCTTATCAAATGGATTGCTATAGGAAAATTTTGAGTTTCTTTCTCCTGCATATTATAATCTCTATGGACAGCGATCAGGCAACTTAAGAGGATCTACTCATCCAACATATCAACGTGTCTGAAAACACAAGTCTACGATCTGTGTGTGTTACCAGTGATGACTTACGGCACAGAAACGTCTCTAAATATAGGCTTCATAACCAAGCTCAATGTCGCTCAGCGTGCTATGCAATCCGAAATACGGCAATCCGTACAAAGATGTTGGCGACATAACACGAAGAATTGGCACGCTGAAGTGGCAATGGGCAGGTCAGATCTTTTGACGAACTAATAACTGCTGGGAAAGAAAGGTTCTCGAGTAGTGACTACGTATCGGATGACACAGTGTAGGACGCAACTAGGTGGACCAGCGACCTGGTGAAAGTTATATGACGAAACATGAGGGAGACCTACGTCCAGCAGCAGACGGTAATAGGCTAAATGATGATGATAATCGTCTTTTATAGCACCCACGGGTAAGAAAAGAGGTGGCGAATTATATTTTTATTCCATCACCATACAGAAAGATTGATTGAATGCATAAATATTTTTTTTTTTTTTATTGCAGCAATGGCAAACGAGCAAACAGTACACCTGATGGTAAGTGTTGCTGCCGCTCATGGACCTTTACACGGCCGCTGCCTACCGCGAAGAAAGTGAAGGGAGTGTGAATGCGTGCATTGAGACTCTGTGATACCAAAGGCACTACCATAACCCTCCACACGCAAACACCCTCAGAAAGTTGGGCTTCCGGCTCTCTCGCTCACCGAACGAAGCGCAGTAACAAATTGCTACTACTCAGACGTCGATTTTCTGCGAGAGCGTGGTACTACCCCGGACGGACCGGCCCGCGGCTGTAGACAGATAACTGTTGACAGTGTGGTCCTACCACTAGGAGATTAATAGATAATTGAGAAAAGGACAAAATAATATATAAATAAATAAAAGTAGATTACTCTAAGAGAAGAAATCCGCCCGCAACTCGTAATGAACGTTTTAAAGATGCTGAAATATAAGGCAATCTAAAATCAAATACAAACGTGATAAAGTCCGTGCAAATATTAGGTCCTTACATATGAAAATGGCATTTTGTACGGGCGGAATATAGTCATTTTTTTTTTGTAAAATATATCTAATTAATCAAAGTATTTATCTATGCACTTTTGCCATTTCATAGGTAGTTCACTGAAGCAGTTCATTGAAGTTGTCCAAATTCCGGAAAAATTGTCCGGGGAGTACGGTGGATGTCGCAGACATTTCAATTATACCTCATCTAACTTAGTGGTAGTTTGTTGTGCAGTGTGTGGTCTTGCGTTGTCGTAAAGCAGCAGTGGCCTAGAGCAATTGACCAATCTCGGTTGTTTAGCAGCTAGTTTTCCTTCATGGTTTACAGTTGCTGACAATAGATATCTGCCGTAATCGTTTGGTCAGATTTTAGAAAGCTGTAGTGAATGAGACCAGCGCTAGTTTACCAAACACTCACAAGTAACTTTTTCTGAGTCAATTTTCGTTTAGGGCAGGATTTAGCTGGGTCTCCAGGATTCACTTCACACTTATCATCACAAGTAACTATTCGATTTAAAATCCCTTCATTATTATGTTGGTTGAGCAAAGTAACACAGCCGTCGACACGTGTTTGCAAGTTCGATTCACTCAATTTAGGAGTTACCCATCGTTCTACCACGAAGCCTGCAGCTATCTCTGAAGTGCTTTGTGATGGATCTGCTTCCACAATAGCCTTTTAATTCTTCATTTTCCACTTTGGTCTCCAGCTGTCCACGGGGTAGGTTCTGAAGGTCGAAATTTCCAGAACGAAAACGTTGAAACCAAAAAGGTACCGTGCTTTCTTTTGCGACACCAGCGCCGTACACATCATTAATCCTTCGAGCTGTTTCTGCAGCACTGGTGCCACGGTAGAACTCGTACTCGTAAGGATACCGATATTTCATGTTTTCCATTGTGCAGTAATAAGCGACGCCAAAGAAAAACTAATGAGGAAAAACAAATGAATGACTGTTTTCAAAACTCAAATGTACCAGCTAAATGAATTTATAAATTTGAATTAGGAATTCTTAACCAAAGAGGAGATATTTCAGATCCAAGTGGTCAGTACGACAAAACGCTAATTTCATATGTAAGAACCTTAATAGTTTTATTTATGCAATACCTTGCGTAAACATAAGAACTCATAAGAGAATAAATACTCTAAACGGTAGATGGATATGTGGTGCAAAGAAAGAAAATGTCGAGTACTGTTACAACGTCGTCTGTCTACTGCCGTCCTCACTAATGCCATCGCTGACAATGACTCTATACGAGTAGCCTAAATGACAATGTATACGTAATATGGCAGGTTATAAAGGCGACACGGTGCCTCCGACGTTTAGAGCAGACTGTGACCGAACCACAACCTATCAGCAAAAGAGAGCCGTCGCTCAGGACGCCTGGCAGATGTAAAATATTGAAATTATTTTGTACAAGCATATACGCATAAAAATCAGATCACTACAGAAACTAATATGACATAATGTATAAATATAATATTACGATTTATATCTATATTATTTAAAATATAGCACAACAATCATAATTATTTCATCGCACTGTCGCTTACTCACAACGTCGCGTCGTTCCACCTCACTCGCCCACTAGGTACTATGTACAGATTACATATAGTATATACATATATTCCATCATATAATGTGGCGTTACGTCGCCGGCCTATGTACGCCACGCCAACAATCAGATTTACCCTCGCATATTCCGTCATATAGCATGGCGTTGCGTCGCTACGGTCTGTCTACGCCACGCCAACGATGAGTTTTACCCTCGCGTTGTTTAAAAAACCTGTCTTTATGTCAGCGCAATATATTTCTTTTCTTCGCACTTCTGTAAGACATTTTGTCTGCACACAGCACCTTTCTAATTATATCATCTTACAGACGATTCATCTACATCTTCTGGCTCTCTCTTTATATTCTCATATCATCATTACCAACACCTTGCTCTTATCCCAGTTGCTTGGGGTCGACTCAATATGTACTTTTCTTTCATAGTAAGTACATATTGCAAACGTTATAGGTTTTATGACCGGCCGCCTCAAATTTTATTAGCAAGGTTTTATGATCTGCGTGACGTTAAATTTTTTTGAGAATATACCTAATTGTTGACCAGGCAGAGCACGGATATCAGATGGAGC
The DNA here is from genome assembly GCA_032191425.1 of Lymantria dispar. Lineage (NCBI taxonomy): Eukaryota > Metazoa > Arthropoda > Insecta > Lepidoptera > Erebidae > Lymantria > Lymantria dispar. Next base: position 19,291,676 of record CM063459.1, read on the forward strand.
TGGTCTATGTAAAGTTCTTAGTCATCTTCTACGACAGACAGTAAGGGTTGGTAATATTCGTAGCGTACACAGCACTTTATACACGCCTATATTTATACATATATTTCTCAGGCCCAGAACATGAAAGAAGCAGAGGAGTGGCTTTCATCGTGCCACGATATATGAACAATTGCGTCTTAGGCTATAATCCAGTCAGTGATCGAATAGTCACATTGCACCTAAATACCATACCATGCAAACTGAACATTGTGCAGGTATATGCTCCTACTTCTCAGTCAACTCAAGAAGAAATAGATGACTTTTATGATACGCTGACGGCCACACTTAAACGGCTATCAAAGCGGGATGTTACCATCATCTTGGGAGACTTTAATGCCAAAGTTGGTGACACCAAAAACGAGGATCATCTTCGTCGCGTTGTGGGGAAGCATGGTATCGGGGAACGAAATGACAGGGGTGAGCGCTTGTTACAGTTTTGTTGTGAAGAAAATTTTACCATCTCCAACACTTGCTTCGAACGTCATAGGCGCAGACTGTATACATGGATATCACCAGGAGACAGATGTAGAAACCAAATCGACTACGTACTGATAGGCACACGATGGAGAAGCTCAGTAACGAATGCCACAACCTACCCCGGTGCTGACTGCGGCTCCGACCACCAGCTTTTGGTAGCAACAATCCAATTACGGCTAAAGAGGATAAAGAGACCTAAAGTAGTTCCGAATATGCGAAGTATAGACCTCAATGGCTTTAGACAAGGTTTTGAGAAAATAGTGACAGATATTCCGAATGACTTAGACAGCGATAGTAAGTGGGAACAATTCAAGGGGATGGTTGAAAAGACAGCTATCGAGAACAAGCGGGCAGAACCCGTCATGAAGGATTTCATTACACCAGAGACGGCGCAAATCATTCTTGAGAGACGTGAACTAAAAGAAAACGGTTTATGTTCACCCAGAGATTTGCAGCGGTATTCAGAACTCAGTCGCCAAGTCCAATTACATTGTCGGCAGGACTATGATAGTTTCATCAATGGAATTTGTCTGGAACTCGAACAACACTCCCTAAGGAATGAGTCCGCGTATCTCTTTCAGAAAGTTAAGGAATTGACTGGAACGCGTAAACCTAAGACATGTGTCATTGAGGACAAAAACGGACGCCTACTTACAGATGTCGCTGACGTGTTAGAGCGCTGGAAAACGTACTGCGCCGAGTTGTTTGACACAAAAGACACTGCAAATGTTGTAATTACATGGTCAGCAGAAGAACCGGACATCTTACTTTCGGAAATCGAGCACGCTATCAAGGCTCTTAAGTGCAAGAAGTCTCCAGGCAAGGATGGTACTACGGCCGAAGTACTAAAACACCTTGGTCAAAAAGGCACAAGAGCAATTGTTGATATATGCAACACCATCTGGAAAACGGGAAAATGGCCGAAAGACTGGACAGAATCGGTGTTCATACCCTTACACAAGAAAGGTTCTTCGAAAGACTGTGGAAATTATAGAACGATAGCACTAATATCACATGCTAGTAAGATCCTCCTCCATGTCATCAACCGACGTCTTAACTACTTTTTAAGGCGACAGATACCCGAAGAGCAAGCAGGTTTTGTGAAGGGCAAGGGAACAAGGGAACAAATATTGAACGTCCGTCAAATCATTGAGAAAAGCAGGGAGTTCAATAGCTCTGTGATCCTGTGCTTTATAGATTACACAAAAGCTTTTGACTGCGTGCAATGGAGTCACCTATGGAACGTGCTACTGGAAATGGGAGTTCCTGAACATCTTGTCGCTTTAATACAGAGCTTGTACTCGGAAAATCGCTCTTTCATTCGGATAGGTACAGAATGCTCCAATATGTTCCAGACGAAAAAAGGTGTAAGACAAGGTTGCATATTGTCCCCTACACTTTTCAACATATATGGAGAGTATATAATGCGAAAAACCATAGAAAACTGGGAGAAAGGTTTTCCTATAGGTGGAAAGAGATTATCAAATCTTCGATATGCCGACGATACCGTTCTTCTGGCAACATGCATGGAAGATATGAATGAGCTATTCCGAAGACTCGAAATTGAAAGTGGCAAAATTGGTCTCGTAGTGAACAGAGCAAAGACTAGGGTGATGATAGTGGATCGTACCGGGACGCTGGCAAATGTCACCTGCAACATTCCGGGCATTAACGTGGTCGACCACTACATTTACCTTGGCTCCCAAATATGCAACGATGGCAGCTGTGCCCCCGAGATAAAAAGACGCATCGGAATGGCTAAAGATGCTATGACCCGTTTGAGCGTCATTTGGAGGAAGAGAGGAATAGGTATTATAACCAAGATGCGGTTGATCCGAGCTCTGGTATTCCCTATTTTCCTCTATGGCGTAGAAACGTGGACAATCTTAGCCCGAGAACGACAAAGGATTGATGCATTCGAGATGTGGTGCTGGAGGCGATTACTCCGAATACCTTGGACCGCAAAACGCACCAATGTATCTATCTTGAGTCAGCTCAGAATAAAAACCCGTTTGTCGACAATATGCCAACAACGCATACTTTCCTATTTCGGACACACAGTGCGCAGAGGCGATGAGAGTCTGGAAAAGCTGATTGTCGTTGGGAACACCGAAGGCAAGAGATCGCGTGGTCGTTCACCAACTAGATGGACTGATCAAGTGAAAGACTCATCATCCTCCAAATTCTATGCGGTCGTGAGAGACGCGCTGGATCGAGACCGGTGGAGGCAGATCATCCGCTCCAGATGTAGCTCCGATGCTAACCACGATCCTCAGATATGAGGGACCGACTTTAGAGAGAGAGAGAGAGAGATATTTATACATAAACCTAGCACTAACTAGTAATTTTATTCTCACTGTATTTGATCATAGGTCCACACCTCGACAGATGCTCAACTTTGAACTTAGTCGTCATTGACGTCATATAAAATAAGTACATCAAGTATAAAATATACTGTAGGACTTTCTGGCTTAGAAAATATTTATTATTTTAAACACACACGTCATAGCGCATATTCATGTACGAATAGGTATTTCGTTAAAACTAACGTGACCATACATCCCGTTCTTCATGGGACAGTCCCATTTTCAGACTGTCTATCCCGTTGTCTACAACTGTATTAAAATATGACCCGTTTTGCAAACAGACCACAAATGATTATTTCTTATAATGATACGGACATTTTATATAAAATTTTTAGGTGTCTTTGTTTCTTTTTTAGGTTTTAAGTTCGTCGTCTCAGCCTATATAAATCTCAATGTTGAGCTCAAGCCTTCTTCACAATGAGAAGGAAACTAACCTACTATTCCACGCTGATCAAACGTGTTGGAGTAGAATATTGAGCTTTCCTTCTCTTGTATCGATATTACCAGCATATAGGTATATCCCTCAGTCGTCTTTTACTACACTCGCGGGAAAAAGGTAGTAAATTGTTTTCTTACTCCGTAACCACATAGTTCATATTTTTACCTATTTCTGCAAGTGTCTCGTTCTGACACAAAAAATAATGGTCACATTATGAAAGTGTTCCGTTTTGACGTATAAAATATAGTCACATTAGTTATAACCTTTCCTTTTTCTTAACTCGCAACTTCAAAGTCCCCTCAATGTTTTCAAATTATTTGCGTATTCAATCACAAATTCTCACTCTGTTAAGCCTTATAAGAAAATATTTATGTAAACCTTCATATTTGATAGATTTCCTTAGCGGCTCATGAAGATTTCCAATCATTATTGCTGGTTTCTTGGCACTGCTGAGCAAGACAGTGAAATTTGACCTGAATTATTATAAGGTGAAAATCTATATATTCTTCAGCCTCTAAAATTCTCACTAAAGGATTTTATATTACGTTAGGAAAAAAATTACCTACCACTTACCGCTAGTTAGATGACATAAGATGGTATAATTTTAAAGTCTAATATCCCTTAGTCTTTCGCTACTCAGCGGACAAAAAAGGGAATGGTGATTTTTTCTTTATACAATATGAATTATTGATATATCAAACTCTAAACTCATATATTATCTTTATTCTTTATAGACTGACAGTCTATGCATTGCAAAACTAGGTTCCTTTCACTATCCTCCTAACAACTAAATTGAAATAAATAAGCAATTATACATTTAGGCACGTCGGTATTGAATTTATAGGTAAATATGAAGTATTTCAGCACAGCTAACAGCTACAATGCATGCCTCTTTACTTTTAAATACGTGTCCTAAAAGGCGGAACGCAAATACAAGTGTACCAATATTGTTGTAATTGTACCTGTTACAGGACGAAATATTTAATGCTTCCTGTAACGAACAAAGAAATCGCGAATTCGACACGCCCAAATCAAAATATATTATCGAATATAAAATGTACATCGTAAAAAAAATCGCGTCGGCATTCGCACAATCAATCAAGCGATAAGCCAATAAACCTCAACGATGCGCTTTTGAATCGCGAATTCGATTTTTGAATCGGTTATTGTTGCGCATGGCCGGCGGCGCGCTCCTTGCACAATGAAAGCGCGACCGGAAGCGAATGCCGGTGTCTCCTTCTGAATAGGACGTTCGTTCAGGAACTGTTAGTTGTGAATCAGTCAGACGTGTACAGCCAGCAAAATAATGGCGAAATTTTTATCAAGTATTACAATAATATAGTGACCTTGTAGAAAATAGAACAGAACATAAACAGTTAAAAGTTAATATAAATAAATAATAGGTATAAAATCTGTTAATAACATTTTTATAATATACATAATTATATTCTTTTGAAAATTAATTCACCTCAGTATTATAGTTGTATACTGGTTATTAAGATAAAAATATTTTATCTGTGGCTTTGAAAAGTTTGCTTAACCGTACCTACATGATTATAAAACTATCTATCAACAGAAAAAGTATTGTATAACAATACAACGCCCCCTATTGTTCAGCGAGCTGGCATTGTAGCATCGCGCCGTGGCCTTATAAAAAATAACGTCCGGGGTTGCTACAGCAATAAAATTAAGGAGCATAAAAGGTGGAAATTAATAATGAAATATGTATTACATCGGTATAATGTTGTTAGGGGTTCTTTTGAATGAATAGCTTTTGTCACACCGTTTGACTTGTACCTTTTATATGGGATTGTCCATGAAATCGGTCGAGATGTAAAAATTTATTGACGGTGGGAATTGTATCTTCCTACTAAATGTTTGATAATTGTACTAATTACAGAGGTTGGGATTGATGGTATTGTGATTCTGTTATAACAAATTTATGGCGCATTTATAAATTTCATTGATCGACATTTAGAAGTGTTGAAAAAGATTTCAGTTTTATTTTTAGTTTCTGCTTTAACTTAATATTTTTATTGGTATAGACAGTGCTCGTCATGATTCTTCCTCGTCAATAAATATCTGTACTGCAAATATTTATAAACTATACCTTAGTAGTTAACCTTATAAACACATAAATAACGTACACAGGTTAAGGGTGTAGATTGTTGGCCTGAGTTCTCGATTTCGAGCGACCGCAGCGCCAAAGTTTAATGTAACATCCGACGGGGCGGATGAATGACCTAGAGAGCGCGATTTTCAAAATGTTTTGCAACAAACGTTCCACGTTGAGAAATTGTTATTGAACTTGAATATTTACAGCATAACAATAACGTTGAATTTTTGGAAACTAGCTGTTGATTCTTTTTAATAGATTAATAAGAGTAGTTGAGACACAATTTTTATGTTTTTCTATCATTACATTACATAGTATAAAACAAAGTCGCTATCCGCCGTCTGTCTGTCCCTATTTATGCTTAGATCTTTAAAACTACGCAACGGATTTTGATGGAGTTTTTTTTAATAAATAGAATGATTCTTAAGGAAGGTTTATATGTATAATACATGCATAATATAGTAGAGAAACGCTGATTAATTTAGAGGTTTCTAATGTGATGTCGTAAATAAGCACGTTTTTTTGCGCTTATATTGCAAACGTTGGCTGAACCCTACGAGATAGACCAAAATAATGTACTACAGTATTATCCATCTTAAAAAGTTCAACAAAAAAGTCCACGATGGCATATGTCTATCTCTTAGGGATAACCCACCATAACCATTTTTTATCCTCTACTAAAAAATGATTATTTACTAAGTGATTTTATACAATACAGCATTAATCCTTATCCAATTAAGTACCTTAAATAAATTGTGCATTTATTATAGATCAATATGCTTTTTATAGTATGTAATGTGAAGTGAATATTGCCGAAGATAGCGAGGGCGGGTTACTAGTTTATAATATAATATACAATCAAGAGTAGGTCCGGACTGACATTTTTGTATTCTACTTACCTAAAATTCCAACTATTTATTTATTTGTAATTTCACTACCAAAATTTATTCTAATTCGTAAAATATTCATTCAATAAAATAATTGCAAATTCAGTAGGAAGTGTGTTTATCTCTACGCAAGGAAATGTGCCTATTGCGTAAACTCAAATACTTACTTTTTGTTTACGATCACCTCGTCGATATCTAAAAAAAAATCCTAGGGTTTTAAAAAAAATGTCAATAAATGAAATACAAGTATAAAAATGATTTATTTACTACACAATAACAAATATGAGTCGCCATTACTCGCTATCCTAAAAGCGTGCTAGGGTTGTACAAAAATTAGTAAATAATTCATTTATTTACTAATTTTAACAGAAGTTTGTAAATTATTAATATACTAATTAAAAGTATGTAATTAAACAATAACGAAATATGAGTTCAAAATTCTAATGGTTTTTCATTCGATTACGGATCAAGTTCTGATTTCTGCTAATTTGATGATAAAATCAATGGCTATCACAAAACCTATCAGAATGAAAACGTTACCAGCTGCCCGATTCACGTAAGTAATAAAAACCGTAGCGCAGTGACGTCACTTCGTTTTGTGCAAATTTAGCCCTTTTAACCGACTTAAAAAAAGGAGAATTCTCAATTCGCTGTATTTTTGAACCAATTTTTATGATTCTTTACACCAGGTAACTCAGAAATTGTATAGTAATTGAGCTATTGGAAGATTTATGACAATCCAAGAGTAGATAAGTAAGTGCGTTTAAAACAGAAAACCAAAAGGCGATTTCTAAATTCCTAAGTTAAAACGACTTTTGGACTGGCGTGTTTACGTGAATCGACTGGCTGGGTAGTTAAGTTACCTGTATCTTTCAAAATCATTAGGCGTTCTTCTCTTTCATAACATGTAAAGCTCTTTCTTTCCTCTCTTTCATAGCCTCTATGATACTGGGCGCGTCACGAATGGGCATGCTTCGTGATTGCCGAGGATCAACTAATTCTGGAAGTAGGTAATCGTAATAAAACCTAACTAATTTCATCTCCATTTTCTCCTCCCAAAATATGTCGTCCTTTTCTATAATATAAACTTTCATAGGTACAGTAGCACCAAACCAGATGCCAAGCATGCAAACGTTTCTTTTAGTAATATGTACCTGTCCCTGAATTTGGAAATACCAGTTATGATTTTGACGTGACAACGTCTTATAAATTGGTTTGCCGGGTGACACTTCAAGAAACTGCGTTACGCTCCGCTCACGTTATGCGCTCACAATGAGAGCGAGTGAGAGGCACGCGTCCCTTTCACTTTTTATGTCTGTCTCTCTCGCTCTTAGGCGGGCTAACCATGCCCGAGTGTATGTGTAAAGGTAAAAATAAAATTTTGTTAATATGAAATTCAGTGCGAGATTCTTTGTATAAATTAATGTTTTAAATATAATTCTTTGTATAAATAAATGTTTTAAATTGTTACTATTATTTCATCCTTCTTCCTACTATACGAATGAATATTCACATTAAAATTATTTTACCACTCAAAGTCGTTGTCACGTAAAACTTTCGCCCGTATACCGACTTTACAGGCAACCAATTTTTTTATTTATGACATAACCCTTGGAAGCCTTGTCCTTAACCCAAAAGGTATGTTTGGCCATTGCTTCATCAAGAGTCATGCCAGCTAAAGAATGTGGGCACTTAATTTCAATTAAACCGTTTGCATAAATGCCATCTGGTGTAGTACCAAGAAATTCATATTGATCGTCGACGAACAAACCGCAACCTTGTATACTAATATTCTCTTGAATTTCTAACTGTTTAATTGCGGTTTCTTCGTTTTCGATACCGTACCGTACAGCAGGCAAACTGGAGATATTACTACCATAAACGATTTTACGAACAAGAACAGCACAACTTGTGCTCTCTCGTTTTTTACAAACTTCCCCGAACGATGATGAGGTTAGTAATTTTCTCCTTGTACTCATCCACTCAGAACTACTTCTTTGCAAATGGGTCGACCTTTCAAGCTCCTCTCTTTCAGCACAAGACAACTTTAAATCGGCTAAAAAAGATGACTTGGCTTTCTCATATAATTCTGGACTCAGATCAGGTTTTTCGCAGTTTGGTCCATAGTGAGCGTCTTTCGATATAGCGCTGTGGCTCTTTTTCAATCTTAATTTAGGTTTAGCAATTAAACGGATTCTACGATTACAATTTTCCACTTTCGCGATCAAAGGATTAGGACTAGATTTAAATATTACTTCATGAGTTTTACTATGAATCGATCCTGTATTAAAAGACACAACAGCAGCTGCGCATCGGCCCGCATAAGAACCACGGGAAGAATAATTTACACGCTTACCCCCTACTAATTTGGCAATCACTGCGTTAAAACTTTCAACTATATTACTTGTACAATTATGAATTAAACTTCTAGAATGATATGACAGTCTTTTACTTAAAATGTGTACCGCGTCCATTAATCCGCATCCAACAATTGCTGGAAGCAACCCAACAGGTTCTATTCGACGAGTATCAGGTCTACAGAAATACTCTTTGCAATATTGGTGATTACCAAATACGTGTTGTGGACCATTTAGGATATCTTCACTAACATTTTTTATTTTTTCTTCGAGTGACTGATTTTGATCGCCCCAATATTTAATAGCGCATTTTACACCCGTTCTTAAACGCAAATACCTTTCTTTTAGGAATTTCCGCAATTCGCAAGGATACTTAGTGTCTTTCGACAGTTTCTCCAAGCTATTGCAGTAGTTTCGTAAAAGATGATTTTTGCATTCAATTTTCTCTACTGTTAAATTACCGTACGGTCGCGAATCTAATATTTTTTTATAAGTACTGGAATCGCCGTCTGCTACAAATTTATTATAAATTACACCGTGATCAACAATGGAACGTTTAAACCCCTCAACTATTATGGTCGATTCCATACCGGTAGATGATCCCGAATAATTCTTGAAACAACGGTGTTCCGAGGGCTGACTGTCGTTCTTTGCGGCTCGTGCACAAACTACGCAGTATTTATTTTTAACTCCAAAAAACAATACTTTATTAGTTTTAATGCCAATTATCGTAGCTGCGCCGGACAAGGCGGAAAAATTCTTACCATAAGATCTCTTGCTCCAACAACCGTCAACAGCAACAGATATTAATGGTGTACCATTTTTATCAACACTACCTATAGACACTGCGTACTCCGCTTCTTCCTTGACAGCTTCTGCCATGGAATGTGCTGCTGTCTTTTCCCACCAATCGCATGCTGCTGTCTTTTCCCACCAATCGCAAACCGTATTATTAATTTCATTGTATAATGAAGGTGACATGATTGGTAGGGCTGCTGCGGCAGTTAATGTTTTTAACTGATAGTAGCTCCCACCAGATGATATGATACCAGATACAATTTGATGATTCACTTCCATTCTATCTTCTTTCTTTTCAATCAAACACACAGTAAATTTCATACTACACATACTACATTTCATGATGAGTTTTGAGTCCAGACCAACTTTTACTTCACCTATTATACTGAGGTAACTTAACTTACAATCCATTGGACCGTGGTCCCCTATGGCCTGAAGAGCTTTAAAAAAAAAGAAACGTCTACAACTCTACGCCCAACTTCCATTTCATCCACCTTTCCCTCTTGGTCGTTTTCAATAACTAGTTCCTGTAAAGAAAGATAATGGCTTGATTTTTTTTATAAAAAATAATTAAAAATTTAAAAAATTGCAAAAGAATTTAATACAATATTAGGTTCCTGATGAATAGAAATTATAATTTCTTTACGCATTAGGTATTGTTTTTTTATGACGTCACCTATTTGAACGTAAATTTTCTTTTGAGAAAGTAATTGAGAAGTATTTCGGTACTAAGGTGTTTGTCTCTCGATGAAAATAATAAATATTGCAAGAAAAAATCTATAGGTAGGTATTGAGATTTTGTCTTCGCCCATCACTAACTAAGTAGTTTGTTTATTTATGTAACAAGTCTACAAGAATTACGTATAACAACTTACCTCTATACAGCGCGTAGCATTGTTGCTCAGTCTCGGCCCCAAGGTTTTCTTTATTTTCAATACTGGAAATATTATTCATCAATATTATCCACTTTTTATTTATTTTGTACAACCCTAAGCCAGACGCTAGGCGTCTCGCGTCTGTTTGGCGGTATAGGTATGTCGACCAAGTTGCGCTGTCGCCTACCTACTTTCACATTTTGATATTTAGACAATACTAGCCGACCCGGCTAACTCCGTATCGCCTTTTTTTTTTTTTAAATCCTATTATTTTGATATTACATACAGATACTTCAATTTTATTTATCAGTATAGATATAGATAATACAAACCAATATTTACATGTTATTGTAGGTATATGTCTGAATCGGGCGATCTAAATCATATGACATATTGTATTAGCTTTGTAATGTACCCTGTTCAAATGCGATAATAAATAAGTAGGGAGGAACTTACATTTTATTCCGAGATCTTTTGGCTTTCATATTTTTATAATGCGTACAAAACTTTCTTTTCCCTGGCATGACACTCAAATTCAATCAGTCCTGCGAAAAAAATAGCCTATGTTACTCAGTGATAATGTAGCTTTCGAATGATAAAAGAATTATTAAAATCGGTCCAGTACTTTTTGAGTTTATTCGTTACATACAAAAATCCAAATCTTTCCTCTTTATAATACCTATTAGTGTAGATATTGTATTTTTTACGATTTATATCTAGTTCCATCATGGTTTTCTTTCAGACATTCATTATATCGATACTTTCTAATAACTGAAAATAAATTAATTATAAAAATGTTATACTTACAATTTTTTACAAAAAACACAAATTCACAATACGTAATTCTGCTGTCTGCAGCCGACAAGCGTGGTGTCGCGTTCACTTACAGAAAGGAACTGCCGCTTTTGACCACCGAGATTGCACGAATGAAACGAACGGTTTACCCATACATTTTTGTATGAAAAATTTACCTTAAAATATATCTAGATTTTAGGGCTTTAAAAGAGGAAGTCTTTGTTTGTAAAGGTATAAAAAGAAGTATACAGCTATACTTATTGGTTTCTTCAGTGTTCAAAAAGTGTTTCTTTTTATCAATTTGTGTTGATTTATGGGGTTAAATCTGAAAAATACGAAGTCATGTTTTTGCATTTTTACTCAATTTTGTGCGTTTGTTGACGTTTATTATATAACAACTATTAGGTTTAAGAGTTTAATATAAGCATGAACATACTTATTGGTCTTTGATTGTAATATATACAAATTATCATTGATATCAATCATATGTAAATAGGTTAAATATGAAAAATCGTAACACTCTTTTCGGTGATTTTCACGATCTACACCCTTAATGAAATCATGATTATTTTTAGTTCAAGTTAGTTGTCCTGTAAGATCAAATAACAAAATGGCGCTAGGTACCTATAAGCGAGTAATGGATACGAGTAATTTGAAAAAGTAAAAGAAAAACGCATCTTGAATATCACTCGCGTTTTTAAATATTTGGATTTAATCATGATCGCTATTAATTGTTTTATCTTCTATTAACTAACTAGATAGAAACCACATACCGCTTTTGTGTTTGTGAGGAATTGTGTAGGTACCTGTTGGGCTCGAGCCTCCTCCACAATGGGAGGGAAATTGATCTACTATACCATACTGGTCAGAAATGCTGGTATTTTTTTTTTTTGTGGGTGGGCCGCGGTCGGCGCGCCTCCGCACCACTCCGTCCGGGGCGACAGAGGGGCTTAAGCACGCAACTCCCGCGACCCACCCGAAAACCACGTCGCCTTCGTCGTTGGGCCGACCACTGGAGCAGCGTTAACTTGTCGTCAGTGGTCGGCCCGACGGAATACCCCCTATTGGGGTACCCTCCCATCGACCGACGTCCCCCCCTCGAGGAGGACGTCGGTCTTTCCTCACGCGGTCGGCCTCTCGGCGGGTGACGGACTAATCCCCGGTCACGTCACCCGCGGCCTCGGCTAGGGCGGCATGAGGCGCAGATAGTTGCGCCTGCGCCGCCCCAGTCGCCGGCGGCGGATCTCCTCATCGAGGCTGCGCTCCTCACGCAGGCGATCCGCCGCCTCCTTCCGCGAGATCACTGTCTCGCAGAAGGCTGCGACCGCGTCCCAATTCCCGACGCTGTCGACCATCGCCCTAGCGATAGCCGGCAGCGTCAGGTCCGTACCGATGATTGCGACGAGTTCACAGCGCTGCACTGCCCAAGCCCCGCAGGCCTCGAGCGTATGGCGCGCCGTGTCCTCGTCGCAATCGCAGTGGTGGCAGGACGGTGTACTCTCCCTCCTCACGACCTTGTGCAGGTATTTGGCGAAGCACCCATGCCCCGTCAAAACCTGCACCAGTCGGAAGGAGAGCACCCCGTGCCGCCTCTCCAACCACTGCATCAGCACCGGCCGGAAGGCCTCCACGGTTCGCACCCCGAACCGAGGTCTCTCCAGCCGGACTGCCCAACGGGCGATGACGTCTCGGCGGGCGTCGACGCGCCAGGCGGTGAAATCCCTTAACGAGACCACACCGCCCTCCGCTCGCACCCCCGTCACCCGCCGATATAGTTCGGCGAGCATCTCCGCCTCCAGGTCCCACGGGGGAGTCCCGGCCAATAAGCACGCTGCCTCCGTCGCCACCGTGCGGTATCCGCGGATGGCCCTGACCGCCGTGACCCTCTGTGGTCGCCACAGAAGGGCCCTAAGTCGGGCGGTCATGGACCCCGCCCACACCGGTGCGCCGTACAGGGCCATCGACCGGATGACCCCCGCGTACAGCCGTCGGCACGCAGCGCTCGGTCCGCCCACGTTCGGCATAAGCCACGATAGGGCGGACGCCGCGCCGACGAGCCGCGGAGCGAGCCTGCGGAAATGCTCCCAGAACCACCATCGCCCGTCGAGCACCAGGCCCAAGTACCTCATATGGGCCCGGATGCTGATGTCGACCGAGTGGACGGTGATCGAGACGCCGATGGGAGGGCTCATAGTGCGCCCATGGAACAAGAGGGCCTCCGTCTTGTCCAGGGCGACCCTCAACCCCAGCGCCTCGATCCGTCTGACGACCTCCTCGGTACCCGAGGTCGCCAGGCTTACCGCCTCTTCTAGCGTCCCACCGCGGGCTGTGACGAGCGTGTCGTCGGCGTAACAAATCACGCCCAGCCCGGGCGGGAGGCTCCCCCTCAACGCCCAGTCGTAGCCGATGTTCCACAGGGTGGGTCCTAGGACCGACCCCTGTGGGACACCGCACGTCATGGGCGTTCGCACGACGTCCCCTGCTCGGTCGGTGCAGAGGACGCTGCGCCCCTCCAAATAGTCTGCCACCAGCCGCCTCAGGTAAACTGGCACCCCGTGATACCGGAGCGGAAATGTTGGTATAGGGTGTTATTTGGAGTTTTCCTTCTCTTGTATAGATGTTATCTGCATATTATAATCCGTTAGTAGTCTTAAAGACACCCACGGGTTAGAAAGAGGGTGGTGAATTGTATTCTTACTCCGTCACCATGGAAAATTTGCATTTTGTCATAAAATTACACAATTTTATTGGTGTTATTATTCGATCATAGTACACACGCATTATATAATAGGTAAACTACTGTTTGCTCCTCAAACTAAGCAGATCGCATACGAAAGATACGACTGTTTTGAACTCAGTAGGAAAGTAGCATTTCATAATTGGCGAAGACAGCTAATTTAATATAAAACTAGTCAATTAATCTTAAACAATAAAAAAACCCGCATAATTATTAATCAAGCTACCATATCTGCCAATAAAAATTAAGTTTTGACAACTGCGGATGCTTAGAAAGCTACTTTCTCTATTAACAAATTGAATTCACATTACAAGCATATGAGTAAATTTTTGAAATCACATTTTAATTCTTATTCTTTTGATATAAGAGTGTAACGTACATGAAATTAGATATATTAGTAAGCAAGATTAAAATGGTCGAAGCTTTCTTTGCATTGCCGACGGATAGAGGAAAGCCGGTTGGTTCATACTAATTAGTGTTAATCAAATAAAGTCCACTTTGGCTTTAAACTTAGTATTTTATGTACCGATGAGAAACTTTAACAACGATAACTTAGTGGGTTACTAGGAGACAGATAACATCCAAGTTTGAAACAAAACTGCACAATAATCAGTTTTTAGAAGTAACTTGCGTTTTAAAATTTCAATAAACCTCTCATACCATGATTTTTACAGATAGTATAAAATTTATTATTTTCGTGTGTTACCACACGTTAAGAATCTAAGGTGTCCCTTATTCGTTTGTCTGTCCCTTATTTTTCCGTAAGAGTCGTAAAAACCTGCTAAAGAAGCATCGAGGTCATGGGCGGCAGTAAGTAGAAAACTCATCACTCCAAGAGCAATGTAAATGATCACTGATGTTTATGCGAGTATTACGTTTGAAATAAAACTAATTTTGGGGCTTTTATCGCATTTGTATTTCATTTTAAAATTCTCAATGTTTCGAACAGTTTACAAAAATAAGAAATTAAAATCTTAAATTCTATAATATCATAATAGTGAACTATGAAAGAATACAAAAGCGATAAAATACGCAAATATAGTTTTATTTTAAACCCAGTGCGGTGGTCGCCTGTAAAGCGTGACATTATGCCCCTTTCGTGGGCAAACCACTGTTCAACGGCCAATGTATGGATGGAAGAAACCTACGTTTCAAGAGTATTAAGCCGTTAATTCCCCCGTCATATACATTTATGAACAACACTGACGCAAGAAAAACGCTTTATATCATATCTTAACATATCATACTGACAATCTGACAATCACCAGGTGATTCAGTCACCTACTTGCGCAAAGACATAGCAACTTAAGCCTTATAAAGCACTAATTTATACTCATAATATAAGGCTCATCAAAGGCGAAAGAGAATTTATACCACGTATCAAGATAAATAGTTGACAGGCGCTATCATACTGATGACTTTATGGAAAATTCCTTTTAATTACTCATTTACTTGATTATGTGTCATGATAAAAGTCAGGGGTAGATACTGCTGGAGACAAATAATAATTAAAAGACATGATTAGTGTTGATAAAAATGTCACATCCTTGTCATAAGTGCTTTGAATCGCTGTTATAATTATACAGACGGAATAGTGGGAGCTGTTTGTTATACAATAAATATATTAATTTCTGTACGCTGACGGAGTAAGAATACAATTCAACAACCTCTCTCTTGCCTGTGGGTGTCATGAAAGATGATACGCAGTCAAAATTTATATACAAGAGAAGGAAAACTCGATATAAAACTATGCTTATAACTCCATGTCCATGGTCAGCGTGATAGTAGATCAATTTCTCTCACATAATGATGAAAGACCCAACAATGCGACGTATTTGGGTTGTGATGATGATGATGACAATCTTATTTAATTCAACCACATATTTTTTTTTTACGCGAGAAATCCGACGAGAATAAGTATTTTTAGCGATATTTTATTGCAAACTATCCTGTACCTACTATAACGTGTTGTTTCATTCGGCTGATTTATTACTGTGATCTTAACAATAATTCCTTTATCTCTGTTAAGTGTGCGATGTATTTTTGGTGACTTTGTCTGCTTGCTGTCCTTTGCATAATTTGTTGAGAGAAGCATAATTAGTAAGGCTCGACCTAGATCTCGGTCTCGGTCTCGGTCTCGGCATTCTCGGCTACAAATCCAACCGAGAAATTTGTCTCGGTTCTCGGCTAATTATAGCCGAGATTCTCGGTCATGACCGAGATTGTAACTTTGTTTGGATCGGCATTCAAATTTTACTGCGCGTGGCCACGCGCCGCAGCGTGAAGTCGATTGGTGTAAGTGCGTGAGAGAGCTGAATTGTGAATCAGATTCTCGTGAGACCACATGGGCATCTTCAACTAACTCGTCAAACATGGCTACAACAAATCAATTCAACTTATGGGCAGCTCATGATTTGATAGAGTTGGAACACGAGCCGATGACCAATGACGAATACAGTTCAAGCTCTGTGATCGAAATAGCGCTAGAAAGCTTCCTTAGAGAGCCAAGACTGCAAAGAAATGCTTATAATTTTAAGTATTGGTTTTCGTCACCTTATAAGGTGCGTAAGCCTGCAGTAAATAAGTTTTTATCTGCGCCGCCTACTAGCGTAGCAAGTGAACAACTGTTTAGCGAAGCTGAATAATTGTATGACGAGAGGCGACGGGAGGCTCTTTGAAGGGCGAAAATGCCGAAAAATTGCTTTTTTTAATGTTATAATATGATTTTATTTAGCTTTGATTATTAAAACAGTTAATTTTGTTAAACAATTAGTAGTGTATTAAAAAGTTAACAGTTTTAAATTTTTTTTCACGCTTTGTCTATTCTCGGTCTCGGCTCTCGGTCTCGGCCGAGATATTATTTTATTCTCGGTCTCGGTCTCGGTCTCGGCCGAGAACGAAAAACCCATCTCGGTCGAGCCTTAATAATTAGGTATTCTGTGTGGAACGGGAAATACCAAATGGCGTAAATTTCTTTAAACGTTACAGTAGAACGTTTAGCAATATTTGCTAAAATATTTAGATCATCCAACCAA
Source organism: Lymantria dispar (assembly GCA_032191425.1). Taxonomy (NCBI): domain Eukaryota; kingdom Metazoa; phylum Arthropoda; class Insecta; order Lepidoptera; family Erebidae; genus Lymantria; species Lymantria dispar. The sequence goes on from CM063459.1 coordinate 19,308,597, forward strand.
CTACAGCGGAATACAAACTATCACTTATTTATACATAAATAATAATAGATAAATAAAAAAAATAAAATAACATACATACACAACGTGTATAAGAATCAAATATTTACATCAATAAACTGAACAATGTTTACAGGCAAAATAATTCCTTAGTCTTAAGTCAAATTAATTTATAATGTTGCCAGAATTGAGCACTGATAAATAGAATCAATACAGTAACGGTATGATAATATTAGTTAATGTCAATATTTACTAAATGCGATGACATTCTCGTACAAATATTTACGTATCTATTAAGAATTTGATTACCGTAATAGCATTGAACAAAGGAACTTGTGATTCTCGTCAACTAATGCATATTCTAACGACAAAACTCTGACATAGTTATGGCGAATTGTTAAGTTTTAAATCTCTGCCAGTTAAGATTACGACCAAATAAAACGTTCTGTAATCACCCCACGGAAATCATCTACGTATGCTTATAAATGTATTGATGCTTTATCAATGTTTACTTTAGGTGGGTGTTTAATTGGCTTTAATCATTGTAGTTAAAGGAGTCCAAACAGATACCTATTCCGATTGCCGATTCACAATCTGCTAATAAAAAATCATAATTAAGAAAAATAAAGGAGTGGGTAGAAGATTCAAAATGTTATAAAGTAAAATTCTAAAATAATACTTATTCTGAATGTGCATTTACTTAATTAGCTTAGCATTGTTTAATGCTAACGAACGTCATTTATCTCTAAAGATAAATAAAATTGAAGTGCCTATTTGTAATGTCAAAATAATACGTTTTTTTCATACTCACACGGTTAATTGCACGATACCTATGGCAAAACAACATGAAAATTAAAAAAAAAAAAACTATCTGTCTGTTCCAGGTAATTTTCCAAACGGCTGGACAGATTCTAATAATATATTACTACCAGGTACCTGTCTTTATAACGAGTAACTTGGATTATTTCCCTCTCAAAAAATCCCCATAAAATTTTGAAATGCGAGATAGCTCTCGCATTTGCAACTGAAACGAAGTGAGGGCGCTTTGCTAGTTTATAAATAACTTCAATATTTCAAGTTTCTTCTGATGGTTTATGTATTTAACATACCCACTTTCTTATGCATATTATCTTATACTATGTAATGATAAAAAGATACACCGTCAAGTCCGCCCGTGACCATGAAAGCTGTAAGGTTTTCGAAACGTCGGGCAATCAAAAATCAAATACAAACTTAATAAAATTCGTAAAATAATTTTATTTACAACTAGCAACCCGCCCTCGCTTTGCTTCGGTGTCAGTCGTCTTACCCGCGTAGTTCCCGTTCCCATGGCAATACTGGGATAAAATATAGCCTATGTTACTCCCTGATATTATAGTTTTCCATTGGTGAAAGAATTTTTGAAAGCAGTTCAGTGGTTTAAGGGTGAAAGCTACACAAACAAACGAATAAACAAACAAACAAACTTACTTTCGCATTTATAATATTAGTAAGGATGTGTACCTAATACTCGCGTAAACATCAGAGCTAATTATTCCCTTAAAGTTCTAATATATTTTTCTAGCTTAGTACCATTTTAATGATGACGATGATATTAATCCTAGTTCATGGTCATAAATATCATTAATAAGCGAAAATTATGATAAATATATAACTAACACTTAAAACCAACAGTTTTTTACATCTGATTTTTATATTATATACTATTCAATTTACACGATATCTCCCTAATAAGTACTAATAAAAATATTTTTCATGGGACAAAGTATTTAGTGCCTACAAAATGAGTCATTCTGTATATTTGATCTAAGTGGAAAATATGTTGAACATTGAAAGCGGACAACTTGTCAATGAAATATGAAAACTGCTGCAGACTATTTGTCGCTTTCCGATCCAGCGGTATACAATAATACGACTATCTTTAGTGTTGCTAGAAAATAAAATAATAAAAAAATCGTATTTTAATATTAATACTTATCATCATCATCATGATCATCACAGCTCATATACGTCCCACTGCTGCGCTCGAGCTCGCGGCTCACCTACTTAAAGCCCGTTCCCGTATAAATGTCGGGATAAAATATAACCTCTGTTATTCACTGATAATGTAGTTTTCCATTGGTGAAACAATATTTTAAATATTATATATCGGCTTAGTGGTTTAGGCGTGAAAACGTAACAAACAAAAAAAACTTAATTTTTCATTAATAATATTAGTTAGAGTTTAGCTCGAAGAGACGGTGTCCGAAAGGAAATCCACATTGTTGAATCTAAATACCTTGAAGAAAGTGATGGTGTATCCATATTGTTGAATGTGAATAACTTGAAGTAAGTAATGGAATGCCGGCCATGCCTTTAGTATCACCGAATCTAAAGGTATCACCAAAACTTACCATACGCAAACATCCTCAGAAAATTAGGCTCCCGGCTCTCTCACTCACCGAACGAAGTTGCTACTACTGAGAGGTAATTTTTCTATAAGAATGTGGTGGACTCTGGACGGACGGTCGACAGTGTGATCCTACCACATATCATCATCAGCGCAGCCCACATACGACCCACTGCTGGGCTTGGGCCTCCTCCACAATGGGAGGGAATTTGATCTACTATACCGTGCTGGTCAGACATGATGGTATAGGATTTCATTTCGAGCTATCCTTCTCTTGCACAGATGCTATATGCATATTATATCCCATAGTCGTCTTTTACGACATCCACGGGCAAGATAGGGAGTGGTGAATTGTATTCTTACTCCGTTACCACACGGAAAACCATATATGTAGGTGTATTTATTTCTAGTATTGTGATATATTTATTCAACACGGTTCTTGGATATATAGATACTAACGGGACTTTAATTATCATCATCATCATCATTTCAGCCTTTTGCTGTCCACTGCTGGACGTAGGCCTCCCTCATGTTGCGCCACAATGTGCAGTCCTGTGCCGCCTGCATCCAACGACGTCCAGCAACTTTCACTAGGTCATCGGTCCACCTAGTGGGGGGGCGTCCTACACTGCGTCGTCCAATACGTGGTCGCCACTCGAGAACCTTTCTTCCCCAGCGGTTGTCGGTTCGTCGAGCGATGTGGCCTGCCCATTGCCACTTTAATTATAGAGCCATGAAATATATAAAAATAGGTAATTACGTTCCAAGTCAAAGTAAATCTAAATTAGAAATCGTACAGTGATTACATGTAAGGAACTATGTACATATATATTTAATCACTAGCAATCCGCCCTCGCTTCGCTTATAGGTTATAGTCGTTTTACCCGCGTAGTTCCCGTTCCCGTGGGAATACCGGGATAAAATATAGCCTAGTTTACGCCCTGATATTATAGCTTTCCATTGGTGAAAGAATTTTTATAATCGGTCCAGCTGTTTTGAAGATTACCCGGAACAAACAGACAGACAGACAGACAAAAATTTTTTAATTGCAATTTTAGGCATAGGTGTCGTGCAAATAACCGTGTGAGCATGAAAAAAGCCTATTATTGTGACATTACAAACAGACACTCCAATTTTATTTATTGGTATAGATTTGAATGAATTCTTTCTTCCTAAACAGTGATAAGCTGGTATTATTACTTAGTAGTATAATTGCGCTTCCGTGTGGTGACGGAGTAAGAATACAATTCACCACCCCCTATCTTGCCCGTGGATGTCGTACAAGACGACTATGGGATATAATATGCACGTAACATCTGTGCAAGAGAAGGAAATCTCGAATTAAAACCCTATACCAACATGTCTGATCAGCATGGTGTAGTAGGTCAAATTCTCTCCCATTATGGAGGAGGCCCGAGCCCAACAGTGGGACGAGTGAGGGCTGCGATTATGATGATGATGATGATAATTGCTCAACAATTTTTATATGGTAAGACCACACTGTTGTCTGTCTAAAGCCACGAGCCGAACCGTCCGGAGTAGTATCACACTCATGAAGAAAATGACGTCTGAGTAGTAACAATTTGTTACTGTATTTCGTTCTGTGAGTGAGAGAACTGGAAGCCCAACTTTCTGAATATGTTTACGTGTGGCAGGTTTTAGAGATACCTTTAATATCACCAAACCTCATTACACGCATTTACACATGTTGAAATAGTTATGCAAAAATTATAGTCATAAAATAAATATGTGTCGTCATTAAATTCTGTATAAATAAAAATAATCAAATACTTTTATCTGTTTTAACAACGATATCATAATGCATTCAAAACTGTGATTGTTTAATTCTAAAGAGATAGATTTCTTTTATATTTCTACAACAGATTGTATCAGATTATGGGGCAACTGGTCAAACGGCAGATAGGCAATGGTGGTAGGAACCCATAAAAAAATTTGAAGGAAAAATATCGATTCGTTAATGAATTAGAGACATGTAAAGTTTCCAATTTTGTCATCACTTTTACGTGTAAATCTGATTGAAATATTGGTCTAAGATCCCGCTATACAACGACCTTCACCGAGATGCTTATTTGATGAAACTAATTTTTTATGTAATTTAATATGTCAATAAATATATTGCATATGGGTTGCCTAACAAATGTTAGTCCAGAGTATGATAAATTAATATTTTTTTTGTACATTGCACCGGTTTGATTATATTAGACAAATTCTATACCAATCGAAAGTATGAAGCCCATAGAATATGCAAAACGTCGATCAGACCGGTGCAAAATGCTAGTATCGATTTATCTGTTTATATCTGGCTACCCGAGAGTTGTGACTGGAAAAGAATAGGCAATCTAACGTTTGCATATTCTATGGGCTTCATTCTTTCGATTGGTATAGAATTTATCTAATAATCAAACCGGTGCAATGTTCAAAGAAAAAAAAAATTTAAATTATTAATTAATCATACTCTGGACTAAAATTTGTTAGGCAACCCATGTGCAATATATTTATTAAATTACATGAAAAATAAGTTTCATCAAATAAGCATCTCGGTGAAGGTCGTTGTATAGCGAGATCCTATACTATATATAAAGTCAGTGATACTTAATCTGCAACATATTCGTACTTTGTAAAATATTCATTAGAAATTGAAAAAATGCATGTATCCGGTCTATACATGCCTATATAATACGTAACATTTAAGGCATAGACTGTTTAACACACATTTTTTAAATCACTATAACTTTTATGTTATATTGTTTTTTGTGTAATTACATTTTAATTACGATATATGACCGGTAAATTACAACATACTCGAACAGTTGCCCCATAACCTGATACACCCCGTATACGTATATTTAAAAAAATCTAATGTACTAAGGAACCAATCCTAGTAAGCAGCACACAACATAAGCAATGCAACTTCTTACGTTCATATCATCACATATCATACTGTTAACAGACACAAACTATACCCAAATTTTCTGAGTTTGGATAACTTGTGGATCATACAAAGTATTGTACTATGTGGAAATCGACCCTAGGCATATTACATCGGTATTAATAACCACTGCACCATCTGTGCAATCCTATTTAAAATAACCATTTTATATTTCATATGGCTAAAGATCGAAGGTTTTGAAGTTACTGATTTTAGTGTGTTGTAGCTACCACAGGTTCTTGTGATACCGGTATAAGACTAATAAAGCTTACTCTTCTTCCTAATAAGTTTGAAGATGACTAAGAACTGTGAATTGATAACACCGCTACAAAAGATATAAACTCATTTGCAAAAAAAACGGGCGGTTTTGATTTTCATTCATATTTAAAAAGATACAATACCAAAAAGGTTTCAATCGTTTGTACACGTTACTGGCCGGTTTTAAAAATGCTGTGGTATTTAAAAAAGTACGTTCTAAATTCAATTTTTCATTTGATGTTCATTTTTACAGAAAACCCCTTTTTATCCTACATTTTTGGCGCGAAGTTCCAGAAGTTAACATCGACTTTCATAACTTTTATTCAATTTTTATCGATTAATTTCATATCCTTGACTGTCAAAGCTTTATTTAATGCTGTTTGGCTGTATCAAAAATGGTAGATAAAATGATAAAGCTACCAAAATTATCGCGCTGCTTGAAGAGGGTTGCAGCCAATGTTTCGTGGCTAGGAGGCTAAATGTTAGTCGCTCGACAGTCCAAAGGACCTGGCAGCGATATCAGGAGACTGGTTCCGTCGAGAGAAGGCCTGGTTCTGGAAGAAAACCATGTACCCAACCACGGGATGATCGTTTTCTTGTGAGTCGCGCATTGAGAAATCGCAAATCTTCGTATGTGGATCTTAAGAACAACCTCCAAGAAGTAAGAAATGTGCATATTAGTCTATGGACGGTCAGGAGGAGGCTTCTCGCTGCCAATATACGCAATCACCGCCCGGCCCGCGGCCCCAAATTACTCCGTGAGCACAGAGTTCACAGGCTTAGGTTCGCTAGAAATTGTGAATCATGGACTCAAGACGATTGGAATAGGGTTTTGTTCTCTGATAAAGCCAGGATATCTCTGTTCGGTGAAGATCGACGTCGGCGAGTGCTAAGAAGACAAGGAGAACGCTTTGCAGAGGCATGTTTCGAAGAAATCACACCTTATGGTGGGGGCTCTGTTATGTTTTGGGCAGGAATAAATTCAATGGATCGTACAGAGTTAGTCTTCATTGAAAACGGCTCACTGACTGGGCATCGATACATAACGGAAGTTCTAATTTCTCATGCACAACCCGCATTGGCCGCTCTAGGTGAAGACTCGATTTTTATGGACGACAATGCTCGCGCCCACCGATCCCGCGATGTTAATGCGTATGTGCAAGAGGTCGGCATTCGTCGTTTGGATTGGCCAGCTCGAAGTCCCGACCTCAATCCCATAGAGCATGTCTGGGACGTTCTGAAACGGCGTGTGAGATCAGTACACCCGGCTCCGCAGACCATCAGAGAGCTGAAGAATGTGATTACTGCGGAGTAGGAACGTATTCCGCAAGCAAGTATCCGGGATATACTCGCTAGCATGCCCAGACGAATTCAAGCTGTGATTTTAGCTAGAGGGGGTCACACTCGATACTAAACATTTATCTGCTTTTACTTTATTAAAGAAAAACAAACAAAAAAACTTTTTTATTTTTACTTCATGAGCATATGCACTACTAGCGAATATACACTACTAGCGAGGTTTAGCATTATTTCCCATAAATTGTATCTAAATTTTATGAAATACTGATGAAAACGATTATTTTCTTATTAATTTAGCAAATTGTGTGGATAAAACTACCTATAATTATCAAACAAAGAAATATTAACATTTGAAATGGTTCATTGCTTAGGTGCCCGTTTTTTTTGCAAATGAGTGTATTATACGAAATTAAATGTTATACTAAACAATCTAGCTAACATGTGTCCAATGTGGTGGTATTCCAAATTCGTTGCCTTTACGAAGAAAACTTGTGATCAGCAATTGGACATATACATACTTCTTCCTCTCAGCCCATATATGTTCAATGCCTTCTTAAGGAGGGGGCATTGAATAGATATAAGAAGGGAAAGTTACCTAATATACCAAAGGCATCAGACTGGACATAGTAGAAATAAAAACCACTAAAGAAGTTGTCGATTTTGAACATAAACGAGATTGAAACTAACCACACACTTCAAATATTTTTCGGCAATTAAAAATCAAATTTAAACCAAATTAAATGAAAATACATGAAAAGTCTAAATGTTTAATTTTCTTCTGGACAATCTGAAATTCTTTCTAGATCTTTTCAAAGGTTTTTTTGGGAATGGACCCCGGGCAACTGCATAATCAACCGTACTGCCCTTGTCTGTCTTCGTTTGAGGATGGTCTCGTATCCTTGGAGTTCTATTCTTGTGCTTCTTGGGATTCTTGTGCTATTGAAACCGTCTCTTGTTGACGTTCCGTCAACAATGTTTTACTGCCGAGACATCGCCGTCGTGCGATCGGTCACTACGGGTGAGGAACTAGTCTGCGGTCCAAAAATCTTTAAAATTTTCTGGCTCCTCTAAAGAGCATATTATGATCTGGTAAGAGATGATAAAATAATTTGAATACATACATTGTCAATATATAACTACACCCGGAGAATGTGCTATCTAAATACTAAATCACTTTGAATGTTATTTATTTCTGTGTGATTTTCCATAGAGTTTTTGTCCATGAAACATACAAGATGGCCGCGCGCGGTCGCGCTAACAATTTCAGCAAACATAATTATTGGAAGTCGCACGTCCAATGTGCTATTTGATCTTGCTTATTGGCCAACACGACTCTCGGCTACAGTTTTGATATTGTCATATCTATTTAGTACAAAATGAATTGATTTTCAATGTTTTTCTATGCTTAGTACTTAAATAATTCTTGTTGATATTTATACTATTATTTAACTCTTACTTTTTAGTAATTTTTTTTTCTAGTTGTTATGTCTATAGACGGATGTTGTAATAATATATTTTAGACGTGAAAGAACTGCAAACATATGTACATGCAAAACAAATATATATCTTCGTCCGGTATTCAAAGATACGGAAGTGTTCAAAAACTGATTTTCTGCTTAGAAGAATACTTAATGTTTATTAATAACTTGTACAATCAATTCTCACTTGCATACCGGATGATTTATGAATATGACAATTTCTAGATATACAAAGTTCATCGGACTCCGCATGATTCGTATTTTTTCTCAGCTCGTATACATCTATACTACCATACCTTAAATTGTACTCTTGTTAATCATTCCTCATAGTAATTTAAACGTGACTTTAAACTAGCATTAAATGGGGGGCGCGGCCGGAGCACCTCCTCGTGGTGCTCCCTGGTAACGTCCATTTGGACGTCATGCGTCCATTTGGACGGCCAAGATTCCGGCAGGGGGGGTCTCCGCGTGCGGCTCTGGTGGCAGAGCACGGCGGATCTGACCCGGGGCCAATGGGGCGGATGTGCCTCATGGCACTCCGTCGCCAGGGACAGTTGCGTCACGGCCTGGGGGCGTGACGGGTCGGTCGCTCGCGAGCGGCCAGACCCGGAAGGCCCAAACCGTAATCCTGAATGGGGGGGTCAGGACCGGGGGTCCTCGGACCGCGGGGAAGAAAACCCCTATAAAAAATCACCCCAATCTTAAGTTTGGCCACTCGGCGAGGAGATGTATGACTGGTGGGTTAAGAAGCGCGCGAGCGTCCAGTCGTTAGAGTGGTAGTCAAGGCGAGACTTAAAAATGACCAAACACCATGGCAGGAGTTGAAACGAGCGTAGCTACTCCAGAGGGTCCCGGCCACGCCGGGGAATCCCTCACTGTGCTGGTTTCTGAGCGCGAGAGGCGCACAGTCACCAGCACAGTCAGTCTCCACACGTATGGGAGGGAGACGACAACTGCTTTGACGGCCGAGAGCCCGGCCCAACATCAAGTGGCTCAGGGGGGGAAGGGGAATGAGGAGAAGGCGGTGAGGAAGAAGACCAGGAGGACAAAGCCGAGGCGTTCCGCCGCTGCGCGAGCCCGCAAAAGCGCCACAACATCCAAGGCGAGGCGGGAGCGGAAGAAGGCAGAAGCCATTGCTGCACGCGAGGCGGGTGGCAGCATTGCCTCTACTGGGCCGTCGGGCCTGGAGAGCGAGTCCACCGCAGAGCCGTCGCTGGAGGAGAGCGTCGGCAGTGGCAGCGGATCCGAGGACGAGGGCGGCATTGCCGCAGGGCCGTCCAAGACGACGGAAGGCAGCTCGGAGTCGAGGCTGCCGAGCGACGAGGGCGACACTGCTGCAGAGCCGTCGCGAGACGAGGGCGGCAGTACCGCAGGACCGTTGGAGGCGGCAATACACACGGCCTCGGAGATGTCGGCGGACGAGGGCGGCAATGCCAAAGAGCCGTCCGCCGAAGAAAGTAGCTGGATGCAGGTCGGCCGAAGTGGTAGCGAGGGCGGTGGATGCGCCGTAGCGAGTAGCGGGCCGTCAGTTGAGGTTCTGCGTAGGTCGTCGGTGTCGCCGAAGAGAAGCGAGGAGAGGGTTAGGGAGGCTGCAGAGGCGCCATCCCCAAGGGTGAAGAAGAGGGAGGAGGCCCTCCCCCCGAGCGTCCGGAAGCGCCCCCTCAACGGGGACAGCTCGAACACCGACTCGGAGGGGAGTACCAACATGCCTCCTCCCAAGGTCCCGACTATGCCCCGTGGACGCAGACGTCGAGGATCGGCGGTGGTGGCGAGGCCAGGGACCCCCGGTCCGGCCGGCCACGGTGGCGAGGTGGCGCGGCCGCGAACGCCCGCCTTAGTGAGGAGGTCTCCGGCTTGCGGGAACGCAACCGCAAGCTGGAGACGGAGCTATCGACGGTGCGACGGGAGAACCGCGGGTTGGCCAAGGAGATGGCCGACCTGCGGGCCCAGTTCGCGCGCCTGGCGCCGGCCACGTCGCCGGTGCCGGCCTCGCCACCGAAACGGGCTGCGCCGGGGAGGGCGGGCCCGTCGTCGGCGTCCGTGGTGCCGGCTGCGCCCGTCGCGGCTGCTGCGCCGGCTGCGCTCGTCGCGGCTGCTGCGCCCGTCGCGGCTTCGGCGCTTCCTCCCCTCGTCGTGGTCCCTCCGCCGCCTCGTGGCCGCGGGAGACCGCGGAAGGGGGAGGAGCCACCGCTCGACGAGGTGCACGGCGTGTCGGAGACGGCGGTACGCGTCATCTTAGCCCGATTAGGGGTGATGGTGGATGCGCGTATCGCCGCCGTAGCGGCCAGGCTCCCGCCTGAGCCGCCCCTCCGACCGCCGCTCCCGCGGACGGGGCGAGACGGCCGCAAGCGTCAGCTCCCACCCCGCTGCCCTGTCAGGGTGGCCGCGTGGTGAGCTACGCTGCGGCCGCGGCCGGGCCCAAGGGGGCCAAGAAGGCCGGCAAGGTGCCGGCTCCCGCCAAGGCCGGGCCGCGGCCGGCGCCGGCCAGCGCACCCGCGACCGCTCCTGCTGCGCTCAGCGCTGCTGCCAGGCTCGAACAGGGCTGGCAGGTGGCTGAGCGGAGCAGGAAGGCACGCGGCCAGAAGCGGAGAGCGGCGGCCAAGAGTGCCGCCGTGGCCGCCGCTCCCCAGGCGGGAGCCGGCAGAAAGGGGAAGAAAAGGTCGCGCAGGGGCCTCAAGTCGCCGAAGACGGCCGCGGTGGTCATCACCGTGCTGCCTGAGGCGGCTGAGAGGGGCCTCAACTATGAGGCCGTCCTAAAACGCGCCCGGCGGGAGCTGGACGTCTCCGATATCGGGGGCGTCGAGGCGAGGACCCGCAAGGCCCGGACAGGGGCTCGAATACTCGAGTTCCCTGGGGCCGAGGGCGCGAAGACGGCCGATAGTTTGGCCACGATGTTGAGGGGGCTGTGGCTGTCCGGGGCCGGAGGATGGTGTCCGAATCGCCAGGCCTGTCAAGTGCGCAGAGATGCGCCTGACGGGCTTGGACGATTCCGTGACGGTGGAGGACGTCCGGGAGGCCATTATGGCGCGTACCGGATGTGCCTCGGACACCGTCCGGATTGGCACCATCCGCACTGGTCCGGGCGGCGTCGGTGCTGCCTGGGTGCAGTGTCCGGTGGAGTCGGTCAAGCAATTGGCCGACTCAGGCAGGCTCCTCGTGGGCTGGAGCTCGGCGCGGGTAACCGTGCTAGAGCCCCGGCCCGCGAGATGTTACAAATGCATGGCGGTCGGGCATACCCGACCGACATGCAAAAACTGCTTTGACTGCAGCGGGCTATGTTTCCGTTGCGGTCAGACCGGACACCAGGCGGCATCGTGCTCTGCGGTGCCCCACTACCCCGCGTGTGCGGCAGGCAATAGGCCTGCCAAACACCGCATGGGCTCTGGGGACTGCAGACCCCCGGCATCGGCCCCGAAGGGGCGGGACGGCCCATCGACCGGGCCAGTCCCCGCTCCGAGCGCGGCCCGATCGCCCGTCAGCGCGGAGGAGGTGACGATGGATACGGACCGTTAATGGACCCCGTATCCATTCGTCTCCTCCAGGCCAACCTCAACCACACCGCCGGAGCGCAGGACGTGTTCCTGCAAGCCATGGTGGAGTGGTTGATAGGAGTAGCCGTAGCCGCGGAGCCGTACGTGGTGCCCGACCGGCCTAACTGGTTGGGTAGCACCGATGGCACCGTGGCAATCGTCGCCTCCACGTCGTGGCCTTCGTCGCCTCTGACCCTTAGGGACAGGGGCGTCGGATACGTCGCGGCGGACTGGGGGGAGATTACGCTCCTCGGAGTCTATCTCTCCCCAAACTGGAGTGTGACCGATTTCGAGGCCTCCCTCACCATCATGGAGGCCTCGTTACGGCGAATGGCATCGCGCCAGGTCTTCGTCTTGGGGGACTTCAACGCCAAGTCCGTGGCGTGGGGGTCTCCCCGGACGAACGACCGAGGACGGGCGATCGAGGAGTGGGCGGCGGCACTGGGCCTCTGTTTGCTGAACAGGGGCTCGGTGCATACGTGCGTGCGACAACGGGGCGGGTCGATAGTGGACCTTTCGTTCGCTAGCCCCGAGGTCGCCGCACGCGTGGGGACCTGGCGCGTCGTGGAGGAGGTGGAGACCTTGTCGGACCACCGGTATATCCGGATGGAGGTCTCCCCGGTAATCCCGACGCCCAGCAGGGGTCACGGGGCGGATGGACGTCCTGCGTTCCCGCGATGGGCTGTGGGTCGCTTAGACCGGGACCAGCTGGCGGAGACAGCCATCGTTTACTCGTGGCTGTCCTCTGCCAACCAGTCGGACGGGGTGGACGCCGAGGCTGGCCGCATCCGCAGTGCGTTGACACAGATCTGCGATGCGGGCATGCCCCGGGTACGGAGTCCGCCCCCGAGGAGGGCGGTCCACTGGTGGTCCCGGAAGCTGGCGGATCTCCGGGCCGCGTGCATTCGCGCCCGGAGGGCCTACACCCGCAGCCGGCGGCGCCAACGCGACGCGGAGCGGGAGGCCTTGCTGTATGAGGGCTACCGCAATGCGCGGTCGGCCTTCAGGCTGGCCGTCCGCTCCGCCAAGGACGTCAGTCGGCAGGAGATGCTGGACGGTCTCGACCGTGACCCCTGGGGACGCCCCTATCGCGCGGTGCTGAATGAGCTCCGCACGCGGGGCCTTCCCCTCACCGAGACTCTCCAGCCCAGCCTTCTCACCCGGGTCGTCGAGGACCTGTTCCCGCGGCGGGCGGAACACACGCCCCCGGTCATGGCTCCGCCAGACACTGACCGGGAGGCCGACGACGACAGTGTTCCGCCCATCACGGAACCCGAGATGGGAGTGGCGGTGGCGCGCATGTGCGCAAAGTCCACCGCCCCCGGGCCCGACGGTGTTCCTAACCGCGTGTTGGGCCTGGTCCTCGACCACCTGGGTCCCCGCCTCAGGGAGCTGTTCGACGCGTGTTTAGCGTCCGGACGGTTCCCTGGGTGCTGGAAGGAGGGAAGGCTGGTGCTCCTGCCGAAGCCGGGACGGTCTCTGGGGTCGCCTTCGGCCTACAGGCCTATCGTGCTGCTCGATGACACGGGCAAGCTACTGGAGAGGGTGGTAGCTGCCCGCATCGAGCGGCACCTCGTCGGCACGGGGCCCGATCTGTCGGACGCCCAGTTTGGGTTTAGGAGGGGTCGTTCGACGATCGCGGCTCTGTTGCGCCTGAGGGCCGTGGCGACTGAGGCCGTCACCGGTGGGGGAGTGCTGTTGGCGGTGTCCCTAGACATCGCCAACGCATTCAATAGTCTGCCATTCAGCTGCATCAGGGAGGCGCTCCGGTATCACGGAGTGCCAGCTTACCTGAGGCGGCTAGTGGCAGACTATTTGGTGGGGCGCAGCGTCCTCTGTACCAACCGAGCAGGGGACGTTGTGCGAACGCCCATGACGTGCGGTGTCCCACAGGGGTCGGTCCTCGGACCCACCCTGTGGAACATCGGCTACGACTGGGCGTTGCGGGGGAGCCTCCCGCCCGGGCTGGGCGTGATTTGTTACGCCGACGACACGCTCGTCACAGCCCGCGGTGGGACGCTAGAAGAGGCGGTAAGCCTGGCGACCTATGGCACCGAAGAGGTCGTCAGGCGAATCGAGGCGCTGGGGTTGAGGGTCGCCCTGGACAAGACGGAGGCCCTCTTGTTCCATGGGCGCCTTATGAGCCCTCCCATCGGCGTCTCGATCACCGTCCGATCGGTTGACATCAGCATCCGGGCCCATATGAGGTACTTGGGCCTGGTGCTCGACGGGCAATGGTGGTTCCGGGAGCATTTCCGCAGGCTCGCTCCGCGGCTCGTCGGCGCGGCGTCCGCCCTATCGTGGCTTATGCCGAACGTGGGCGGACCGAGCGCTACGTGCCGACGGCTGTACACGGGGGTCATCCGGTCGATGACCCTGTACGGCGCACCGGTGTGGGCGGGGTCCTTGACCGTCCGACTTAGGGCCCTTCTGTGGCGACCACAGAGGGTCATGGCGGTCAGGGCCATCCGCGGATACCGCACGGTGGCGACGGAGGCAGCGTGCCTATTGGCTGGGACTCCCCCGTGGGACCTGGAGGCGGAAATGCTCGCCGAGTTGTATCGGCGGGTGTCGGGGGTGCGCGGGGAGGGCGGTGTGATCTCGTTAAGGGATCTCACCGCCTGGCGCGTCGACGCCCGCCCAGACGTCATTGCCCGTTGGGCAGTCCGGCTGGAGAGGCCTCGGTTCGGGGTGCGAACCGTGGAGGCCTTCCGGCCGGTGCTGATGCAGTGGTTGGAAAGGCGGCACGGGGTACTCTCCTTCCGACTAGTGCAGGTGTTGACGGGGCACGGGAGCTTCGCCAAATACCTGCACAGGGTCGTAAGGAGGGAGAGTACACCGTCCACCACTGCGATTGCGACGAGGACACGGCGCGCCACACGCTCGAGGCCTGCGCGGCTTTGGCAGTGCAGCGCCGTGAACTCGTCGCAATCATCGGTGCCGACCTGACGCTGCCGGCCATCGCTAGGGAAATGGGACGCGGTCGCAGCCTTCTGCGAGACAGTGATCTCGCAGAAGGAGGCGGCGGATCGTATGCGCGTGGAGCGCAGCCTCGATGAGGAGATCCGCCGCCGGCGACTGGGGCGGCGCAGGCGCAACTATCTGCGCCTCATGCCGCCCTAGCCGAGGCCGCGGGTGACGTGACCGGGGATTAGTCCGTCACCCGCCGAGAGGCCGACCGCGTGAGGAAAGACCGACGTCCTCCCCGAGGGGGGACGTCGGTCGGCGGGAGGGTACCCCGCGTAGGGGGTATTCCGTCGGGCCGACCACTGACGACAAGTAAACCTGCTCCGGTGGTCGGCCCAATGACGAAGGCGAGGTGGTTTTCGGGTGGGTTGCGGGAGTTGCGTGCTTAAGCCCCTCTGTCACCCCGGACGGAGTGGTGCGGAGGCGCGCCGACCGCGGCCCACCCACAAAAAAAAAAAAAAAAAAACTAGCATTAAATACGACAAATAATAATCATCATCATCTCAGTTCATATCCCACTTCTACGCTGAAGCCATATAATCATCATCTTGCTCTTATCTTACTTGGAGTGGACGAAATGTGATCTCCTTTTCCATAGTACCTACATATTATAAAAGTTATTTGCAATAGTTTTTTAACCAGCCATATGTTTGACTTAGGTAATGTAGTTGTTGACAAAAAAACATCAGATGGAGTTGGTCCAGGTCGCTGTAAAGCTCTTAGCCGTCTTTTATGTGACCTTCGAGTAAAGATTGGGAGTATTTGTAGCGGCTACCACACAGCACAACAGCCTATAATAATAAGTAAATCAACCTAACTATACCACGTTGCTCAGACGGGTTGGTATGGACTTTTATTTCGAGTTTTCTTGTATATCTTAATATATAATAGGACTTTACCTATGTAATTGCCGTTCTGCAGTACTAGCCATTTCAAATCAAAATAATTTTTGTTTGGCTAAAGAATTCTAATTTCAAATTAATTTTATTTTAAAACATGGAATTCAATTTCCAAAAGTAGTCATTTGTTTATTGATTAGTGTTACGTTTTCATCGCATTTCAATCTTTTTCGTCATCATGGATACGTTAAAAATTCGAGTAATTATGGAATATGAGTATCGTCGTAGCAGCAACGCGGCACAAGCGGCACGCAACATCAACGATGTTTACGGAGCTTACACTACAAACCAACGCACCGCCTGTTATTGGTTTGCTCGCTTCTGTTCTGAAAATTTCGACCTGAAAAATGAACCTCGCGGTCGTCCGAAGACTTTGGTCGACAATGACGAATTAAAGGCGATTGTGGAAGCCGATGATACACAATCTACGGCTGAATTAGCAGTAGCTTTCGACGTTAGCGTCAAAACAATATTGTTCCATTTGCGTTAAATTGGCAAGGTAAGAAAGCTTGACAAATGGGTGCCCCACGAACTCAATGATCGCCAGCGCGAAGTACGCGTCGAGACATGCCTTGCATTGCTCAACAGACACACAAATGAAGGAATTTTGAAACGCATTGTTACTTGCGATGAAAAATGGATTCTGTTTGATAACCGCATGCGCTCAGCAAGTTGGTTGGATCCTGGTTCAGCATCTAAATGCCCAATGCCCTAAAAAAAACTTACCCCTAGAAAAGTGATGGTCACTGTTTGGTGGTTTAGCGCCGGTGTGATTCATCACAGCTTCTTACCAAACGGGGTCAGCATTACTGCAGATGTGTTCTATGAAGAACTGAACACAATGATGGAGAAGCTGGCACATCTCCAACCAGCATTGGTCAATCGCTCGTCTCCGCTGCTCCTGCATGACAATGCGCGACCTCATACTGCACAGCAGACGGTCTCCAAGTTGCAAGAACTAGGGTTGGAAGCTCTCCGTCATCCGCCATACTCACCAGACCTTGCGCCTATAGACTACTTCTTTTTCCAGAATTTGGATAACTTTTTGGCGGGAAAGAAATTCAATACCCGAGAAGCAGTACAAAATGCATATGAAGAATTTGTTGCCTCCCGTCCAGCTGATTTCTTTAAGAAGGGCATCAATAAACTGCCGCTGCGTTGGCAAAGATGCATTGATTGCATGGGTGATTACTTCGATTAATACACATAAAAAATACATGAAAAAAATCGTTTAATTTTTTTCATACATCACGGCAATCTCATAGGTAAATACCTAATATAAATTACGTGTCACGTTGTTTGTCCGCGATGGACTCCTAAACTACCTAACCGATTTTAATCAAATTTGCACACCGTGTGCAGTTTGATCCAACTTGAAAGATAGGATAGCTTACATCTTAATTTATAGTCGCAATATTATTTTATTGCAAATTATTTGTATTACCTATATATACCTATTATTTGACATTCACAATTATCTGTTAACTCCAAATCATTTTAACAGATGGCGATATATATCTCTTAGAATAATAACGTATAGAAGGTAAGTTCACAAAAATTGAGGCATTTCAATTGGAGCCTATTGGAGCTTACGCTGGAACCGTTCCGTAATGTACAAGTCATTGTACTGCACGAACGTATGCAACTCTTAAAAAATAAATAGGTAATTATGACGCTTTGTGCATTCAAATGGTGTCACAACACATTTGAAAAACTTAAAAAGGTTTTTAACATTACTTTTAAAAGTATTTCGACGATTTATGTTAATAAAAACAAAATTTGATTTCATATTTTTGTATAGTGGTTTGCGTGTGTACGTGTGTAATCGTCTGCGCGCCATTAGTATTTTTAGATTCAAATTTTGAACTGACACTATCCTTCTATACGTTATTATTCTAAGGCGATATCTGTTGACTGGATTGAGTAATTAATTAATAGATGGCGCTGCTATGTCAAACCTACAAACGTGTCATATACGATATTAACTTGCTTTTTTACATAGATGCCATTTGTAAAAAAATATGACGACCTCCATGACAGATGTTCTCCAACAGTGCCACTTAAATAGTTTAATAAAATGTAATATAACAAAAATATTAGCCACAGCAACGCGTGGCCGGGTCTGCTAGTATATTATAAATATATTTACTCCCTTAGTCATATTTTACAATACCCACGGATGAATTGTATTCTTTCTTCTTTGTATTCTTTCACCACGTGGAAAACATCCAAATCATTAAGGTATTATATAATATTTAAACTTAAAGTAATCCAATAAACTTTTGATCAGACCGTGAGCGCAACTGGAAACATTCGTCAAGAAACTCGGGGAGTTTATCTATTACTTTTTTACTAAATAATATGCATATAATATCTAGAAAGAGAAGGAAAACAAGAGAAGGAAAACTCGAAACAAAACCCTGTCTGACCAGCATGCCAACACGTCTGACCAGCATGGTAGAGTAGGTCAATTTTCCTCCCTTAATGGTAGAGGCCCGAACCCAAGAGTGGAACGTGTATGGGCCGAGATGATAATGATGATGATGTACACACGTTCCACTTCTGGGTTCGCGTCTCCTCCACAATGGAACGTAAATTGATCTACTATTCCACGCTGGTCATACGTGTTGGAATGGGGTTTTATTTCGAGTTTCCTTCTCCTATGTCGATGTTATCTGCATGTAATTCTATATATACATAATTGTATTCTTACTCCGTCACGGATACTAATAAAATAATGTGATATTCGAATTATTGTCTAGATCAGGGGTTCCTAAACTTTAAAAATAACGGAACATCAACCGAATACTTGTTATTTTATGGAACCCCATATCAAATGATAATAAATGCGAACGACGAAGACCGCCGCGCAGCGTCGCGCATTGTCTCTGTCTACGTGCGCCGCTGTGCCATATCGGGCTGAACTCTTGCTAACTATCTACTTAATAATAGCAATAAATTCTGCTCATCACTAGTTTTGCGCTATTTCAAAATAATATTTGTAACAACCAAATTACTAAAATTAAAAGCTATTCAATTTTGGCGGAACCCTGATGACTATTCTACAGAACCCTAGGTACCGTGGAACACACTTTGGGAATCCCTGATCTAAATAATTAAATTTAAAAAAAATTAAGGTTTCCTTTGTCTACAAAGCTACGTAAAACGATGATGTTTCTCAATGTGTCTCGTGTGTGTGGTGCCGATAAGCCTTGGTATTGCAAAAGATAACTAAGAGTTTTTACATAGATCGGAGACCACTTGACTAATGAAGGAGGGTTGACGAGTGGACCGCAAGTAATTGATATAAAAGCGCGACGACAAAGATGATTGTTTTCTAAATGTAGCTTGGTTTTTCTATTTGTGGTTTTTATACTAAAAAAATAGGATATTTTATACGTACGACGAAGCAGTTAAATTAACACAAATGCACGACATTCGGCCGAACCTATCAATTACATATATATCGCTAAACAAATACGCGTTAGTGCTATACGAATCTGTAAGCCACAATTGGTAGCGCAAACAGTTTGACTTGCGCTTTTGGTCTATGCTTCCTTTAGAAAGAATATAAAGGATAGTGATATAAGCAAGTTTGTATAGTAGTTTTGATTGGTTAGTCATGGAAAATTCGTCGTATTATCATTATCTCAGGGTCTACGTCCCACTGCTAGGCTCGAACCTCCTCCACAATAGAAGGGAAATTGACCTACTATATACTACACTGGTCGGACGTGTTGGTATAAGGTTTAATTTCGAGTTTTTCTTGTATAGATATTTAACGGAAATTATATCCCTTACTCGTCTGTTACGATAGCCACAGGCAAGGTAGAGCGTGGTAATTTCTATAAATTCAATTTCGATTTGCCTTCTTTCATATTCACCAATTCATTAGATTGAAACACGTCTCTATAGATTTGCCTCTCTTTAAAAACCTTTACAAAGTAATAGTAATCTGATTTTAGAATAAGAATTATCTATGAATTAGTTTAAATTTTAAGATCTATATATCTTTTAGAGTTTGAAGATCTGTGACAGCATTTCATTTTTGCGAGATAGAATGACAATTTGTAGTTTTATCATTATCATCATCGCAGCCCACATACGTCTCACTGTTGGGCTCGGGCCTCCTCCACAATGGGAGGGAATTTGACCTACTATACCATGCTGATCGGACATGTTGATATAAGGTTTAATTTCGACTATTTCTTCTCTTGCATAGATGTTATGTGCATATTATATCCCACAGCCGTCTTATACGACATCCACAAGTAAGATAGGGAGTGGTGAATTGTATTCTTACTCCGTCAACATACGGATATTTGTAAATTTGTAGTTTACGAAATAAGAAAATCGAGTAACTGAGAAAAATATATCTATACCAGCTTTATTTATACGCTACTGTACCTATTTAATTTATCCTCTATCGCTATAATAAAAAACTTTAATAAAACTATATGCAAATTCATCTAGCTAGTGATGTATTTTTTTATTTTATTTTATTTGGGAAAACAAACGATATTAACGATATGTATAGTGGGGATACAGATCTAACTTGAGAAGATAAGTGTATATTATATATGCCATACTACTACTAGCTTACTAACTTTCTCAATAGGAGATAATATAATCACAAACAATAATTATATACACTACCTTTAACTAACAAATATACTTTAGTATATTTTTACTGTATGCTAATGGAGTAAAAATTCAGTTCACTACCTACTCTTACCCATGGGTGTCGTAAAGGACGACTAAGAGATATAATAAGTAGATCAAATCAACACAAAAGAAGGCAAACTTGATATAAACCCTAATGTCATAACGTCTGAATGCGGTAGAGTAGGTCAATTTCCCACCCATTCTGGAGATGGTGAGAGCCTAACAGTGAGACTTATGTGGGCTGAGACGATGATCATGATATCTTTACTGTATTATTAACTAGCTTATGCCCGCGACTTCGTCCGTGTGGAACAGTTACTTTGGGCTAATGCTGACTTTAACTCGCGACGTTGTTTACGTAGAAGGCGAAATTATTTTTAAATAATAAAATTCTGTCACGCATGATTTTTGCGAAATCTAACCGTTTGTGTAGTGCACGCAGCGAAAGCTCTCAAAAGGTAAAAAACCCAGTTCTGAAACATCTTCCACTGTTGCTCCGCTCCTATTGGTCTTAGGGCGTTAATATATAACCTATAGCCTTCTTCGATAAATGAGCTATCTAACGCTGAAAGAATTTTTCAAAGCGAACCAGTAGTTCCTGAGATTAGCGCGTTTAAACAAACAAACTCTTCCACGTTATATATCAGTAAAGTATAGAATGTAGATTTATGCTAGCAACGCCGCTCAAGTTAATACGTGATTTGTCAATCAAATCACCCGGAAACTTTTCCGTGAAGAAAAGTAGCTATTTCGTCGCTTTGGTTAATCATCATCATTAAGCCATATCATCTCGGACAATATACGAGCCTTCACAATGGCATGGAAATTAACCTACTATACCCATGGGGTCAGACGGGTCGGTGTAGAGGAAATAGTTTTCGTTCGTTTTGACCTAATTTAATATAGATAAATATTTTTTCTAAGAGTTCTTCGCGACCAGGTACCCAACGACATAGTGTAGGACGCCTCATCACTAAATGGACTGACGACCTAGTGAACTTTTCAGCAACGGATGGCGATAGGCTGAGTCATGATGATGATAAAAAATTTACTACTTTTGTAATATGAAACAACTACTATTTTGTGCATCATCATCATTTCAGCCTATTGCTGTCCACTGCTGGACGTAAGCCTCCCTCATGTTACGCCACAATGTGCAGTCCTGTGCCGCCTGCATCCAACGACGCCCAGCAACTTTCACTAGGTCATCGGTCCACCTAGTGAAGGGGGCGTCCTACACTGCGTCGTCCGATACGTGGTTGCCACTCGAGAACCTTTCTTCCCAGCGGTTATCGGTTCGTCGAGCGATGTGGCCTGCCCATTGCCACTTCAGCGTGCTAATTCTTCGTGCTATGTCGGTTACATCCGTTCTTCTGCGGATTTCCGTATTCCGGATTCTATCTCGCAGAGAAATCCTGAGCTCCCGCTCCATAGCACGCTGAGCAACTTTGAGCCTTGTTATGAGGCCAACATTTATGGACCACGTTTCCGTGCCGTAAGTCATCACTGGTAACACACACTGGTCATAGACCTGTGTTTTCAGACACTGAGGTATGTTGGACGAGAAGATCCTCTTAAGTTTTTGTGTATTTTGTGCATAACATATTATATTTTACGAAATAGCACAAAAAAAGAATGTAGAAACATAACAAGTACTCAAAGAACTGTACTAATAGTACATATTAAACGTAGCACCTCACGTAAAAGGGTACGAGAGGGTCACATTACACTGGAGCCGATAATTTGTGCAGTCTGGTACCGCCGCTCATCTTATTAACACTTGTGATGCGTAGTATAATGTCTGTGAAAAATATCTGGACAATATACTGTTACTTAACTTGAAACTGTTCATTTATATACATCCTTAATTCTATATATAACAGGTATATAAGTACCTCAGTATATCTGTAATTATAACTTAATAGTAAAAATTAATATTATATGATAATAGCTGACTCAATAGACGTTGTTCTGTTCAAATAAAATAAAAGGAATTCTTCTTGAAATCAATAGCAGCGCCACCTACCGGGTCCAATTATTAATCTAAACCATTCTCGAATCCCTTTAAATACACACAAAAAATTTCATCAACATCGGTCCAGCCGATTAGGAGGAGTTCAATTGCAAACACACGAACAGAAGATTTATGCGCACGCAGTAGAAGCTCTCAAACGAAAAAAAACCTGATATTGACACACTCTTCATTGGTGCTCCGCTCTTATTGGTCTTAGCGTGATGATATATGGTCGACGTTTAGTTAGTGTTTTCAATCAAACTCTTTAGTTTTGTAATATTAGTGTAGATGACACTACAATTTGAAATATAATTTTGAGGAACACCAAATAACATTATCATGTTCCCGCCAAAAGTCTATCTGGTCATAGACAATGTTAATAGTCTACATTAGCATATACACTCGACACTTTTTCCATTTATCCTAATATTTTATGAAATCAATTACGGCTATGCCATTTAATTCGCATTTTACTTCGAAGTATATATCAGCGCTGTTTTCAGGAAGAAGTAGCACGAGCTGAACTAATAGCCTTTTTGGTTCCTCATCATCATTTCAGTTCATACACGTCCCACTGTTGGGCTCGAGCCTCCTCCACAATAGGAGGACAATTGAACTGGCTGAATATCGGTCATAAAATCAATGGAAAACAGAGATGGTGGCATCTTGCAAGCTTAGTCCTTTCAGGCCGTTTAATGATTACAATTTATCTCATGATAAAATGTTGAATTTATAAATATAAGATTTAATATCTTGAAACGATGCAGCCTTGAATACAAGGCTAACTAAGACTAAGTAATAATTAACTAAGACGTCTAGGTACTATTAAAACTAATAACGCCCTAAAGTATGTATTTGATTTTCTTAAGAGGGTAATCTATCAGATATTTTTTAAAAATCACTCCGCGCTATGTAATAAATATACACTAACCGAGAAGCTGACCGCGCGTCGGCAACCGATGTCCCGGGAAGGGGACATCGAGAGGAGAGGTACTCCCTCGGGGTATTCCGTCGGGTTGACCACTGAAGACAAGGAACTCGGCTGCGGTGGTCGACCCAACGAAGAAGGCGACGTGCTGAGTGGGTTACGGGGCCGCGCGCCCGCCCCTCTGTCGCCCTGGACGGGGCCGGGCGGCGGATGCGCTGACCGTAGTCCACCCCCCAAAAAAAAGTACTAAATACCTATATGTTACCTACATAAGTCGCGAAAGACATCATATTCAGATTAAGAACAATAATTCATTGATCGCATTTGTTCTTTGGAATTATAGGGCGTGTGAATAAAATTCACAATACCCAACATGTCAGCCTGAGATATAAATAAATGCGAATAATTCAATTAGCATTTTGTCAAAAACATTCTTAAGTCTGTTTATATATAGTACATACTTACTTTTCATCCAAGTTGCATAGAGCAAACAGCAACCCGGGCAAAAAGGACGTGCCAAAACGTTCATTGAACCTATCAACAATGTCATGAAAATATCACTGAATGAATAACACGCACGGTTAATCGTTCTCTAATTAAAGAGGGACGTTCATTTCAAAAATTATTCTTTTTACAAGCTTTTATTTAGTTTCACCTATCCCGTTGTCTGTAATCAAATCTTGCAAGTAAAATTTGATCCACTGCCCGATTTCGGATTAAGCGGAAATTTTGCATGCATGTATAAATCGGATGACAATGCAATATTATTGTGATATAGAGATGATCTGACGATGGAACTGGAAGCTGGTCATAGGCACTCCGTAATTAAACGACGCAACTCCATCGAGTTTGGGCTCATTTGATTCGTCTTGACGAGTACTTTGATACTATATGGTAACTAGGGTCTGATGGTGGACCTGGATTTTTAACTTTTTAGTTCTTTTTATTAACAAATAATAAAAGTTGTTTTTAAAAAAGGGGGTTTCTTTTTAAATTATTTTTTTTATAATTTCTGATGTTTATGCGAGAATTACACCTCTATACAAATAAATAAAATTGAAGTGTCTGTTTGTAATGTCTAAATAGTGGGCTTTTTTCATGCTCACACGGTTATTTACATGATATCTATGCTCCACTTTAAAATTTTTTGTCTGCGTCTGTTTGTTCCAACTAATCTTCGAAACGGCTGCAATGATTTTAATAATATTTTACTACCAGGTACCTGTCTATATAGGGGTAACTTAGGCTATTTTTCATCTCCCGAAACCCCTATAAGATTTTACTCGGTCTGGGAATCGAACCCTAGGCCCCATGAACTGCAGTCGTGTATCCAAATATTTTAGAAGAAATTGAAGATTCGAAATACGGGGCGACTGAAACGCCTAATTGAGAAACAAATATCCAAACATTTGTGCAAAATTGAAGAACGCAAAGATTGATAATAGGAGGTTTTTTTTTTGTGTTTTGACATCTGACATGCTAGGCTAAATAGTCTAATCTATAAATATAAGGAATATATATAATATAAACTATTAAAAAACATAAATTTCATTGAAATTATTAAATAATTGAACGGAATGGATTGTGTAAACTAAATTTCATTGGTTTCAGAAGTTAGCGTAAGCATGGCAGGTGTCACGCACCTGATTTTTATATAAATAAAAATCTCGTGTCAATGTGTTCGTTTTTTGTCCGTGTGGTGACCGAATAAGAATACAATTCACCATTATCTTTCCTGTGGGTGTCGTGGAAGACGACTAAAGGATTAAATATGCATATAACACCATGCAAGAGAAGGAAAATCCGAAATAAAACCCTATTTTTTTTTTGGTTCGGCTACGGTCAGCGCACCTGCCGCCCGGCTCCGTCCGGGGCGACAGAGGGGCGGCGCGCGGCCCCGTAACCCACCCATAAAGCACGTCGTCTTCATCGTTGGGCCGACCACCGGCGCAGAGTTCCTTGACTTTAGTGGTCGACCCGATGGAATACCCCTAGGGAGTACCCACCCCCCATCGACGTCTCCCCGGGACGTTGATCGCCGTCGCGAGGCTAGCCTCTCCGCGGGTGCCGGTCTAAACCCGGTCCTGTCACCCGCAGCCTCTGCTAGGGCGGCATCAGGCGCAAAATAAAACCTTATGTCGAGGAGGTAGGAGATCCGAGCCCAACAGTGGGGCTTATATGGGCTTAGATGATGATGAGAAACATCTACCACATTAGCTGTAGTAAATATTTAAATCAATTACATACCAATTTTATATTGCCAAACTGCAAATCCCGGTATAATCTGTACTGAGGACACTAATACATAGAACGTTACGTTATCATCAGCTTAACGAAACCTTAAACCATTTAAGAACAAACATACGTCAGGCATATGTACATATACACAGAGATTATCAGTTTCAGAGACGAATTACACAAGTGCTGGTTGTAAGCGAACCGAAAGCGCTTCATATATAAATATTATGTTTATATATTGATAGAGTTGAGCGTTTGTCAAACAGCACAGTGTACGGTGCCAATATTAACTCTAGTTATCGTCCGCGGGTGAACCCCAGCCTAGGTCACGGTCAAGGTCAAACGTTTTCATTTACACTGTCAATATTTTGATATGTTTTCTATGAGTCGACACCTTTGTAATAAATTTGTTTGATACGTAAACTGGCACGTGCTGTTGCAATTTAGGTTTGACTAACAAATGATTTCGTTCACGGAGTTCGTTTACTCCTTTATTATTTTTAAAGGCCGACACTGAAAAGACTGCACGCTATGCCATAGTGGATAATAGTCATGGGTGCAAATCCCATGCAGGACAACACTTTGTACGATCCACAAACTGTTGTCTGAGACTGAATGTAATTTGTCTCCATTAATTATATGTTTGTATGTCCCTCGCAATACAAAGCTTATTTATCCTTAGAGTAGTGTAGTCTTAAAAAAAGAGAAGTATAATATGTTTGACGTGTCTATGTGTCTCTCTGTTGCATGGTAGCTTCTAAATGAATGGACCGATTACGTCTGTTTTAATTTAAAAGTGGACGTGATCGATATGGTACTTAGCTACAATTTGTGAATATCTGTTCAGGTGTTTCAAGATCATCTTCATCAAATTTATTACAATTATCAACCCCCATCGCCCTTGTCAGCAAAAGTAAGTAAAACTTAACTCTTAGAGGTCGTTATGCTTACGTACACTATGTCATCAAAAATAAGCAAAACCACACCCCCACACCCCCACCCCCCCACTAATCTTTTTTAGTGTGCCTAAGATGCGAACAGATGGATTACGTATCATTAAAATTATCAAACTTGTGTTCATTGGATTCGTCTTAGTTAGTTCTGTTCATTTCTTGTAATGACGAAGATTATTATTTTTATTTACGTAATATATTCGAATGGCAATTTCAAGATATCTAAAATAGAGAACGGACATAATCCTTGTGTTGCAGGGGACTTTACAAACATATAATTTAACGGTCACGAATTACCCCCAGACTCAACACCCAGACGAATTTCGTAGGTCGAACAAAGTATTTTCTTGCGTAGGAATCGAATATCAAATAAAAAAAAAATTATAAGTTGTGATTCTTGCGTTAACTCGTCCGAGTGTAATGCAACTCAATGGAAAATTTCCTTTCATTATATTTGCAGATCTATACCAATAAATAAAATTGAAGTGTCTGTTTGTAATGTCAAAATGATAGGCTTTTTTCATGCTCACACGATTATTTGCACGACACCTATGCCTAAAATACAGATTAAAAAAATTTTGTCTGTCTGTCTGTTTGTTCCGGGTAATCTTCAAAACGGCTGGACCGATTTCAAAAATTCTTTCACCAATGGAAAGCTATAATATCAGCGCGTAAACTATTTTGTCCTGGTATTCCCACGGGAACGGGAACTATGCGGGTAAAACGACTAAAACCGAAGCGAAGCGAGGGCGGGTTGCTAGTTCACGAATATAATCGAAACTTAAATAGGCAGTATGTCATGTCTTACAAGAAATGGAAACACATTTAATGGTATGTTCATTATTATTAGTAATTGTTTAAATTTGCTATCTAAAGTTAAATAAATAAACTATCTATAACTGACAACGCTTTTTTTTACAGAATATGGTCCGGGGCGAAGGAAGAAATGGCGTGCTTATTGTAGCTCTCTGCTATCATTTAGGTTAAACAGTAGTACCGAATGTAGTCTTGTCTTCTACGGCGTAACGGACGATTATTTTTTTGTTTTGATGCACGCCGATCACTCCTTCCGGAATGACGAGAGGACTGCGTGCGGCATCATATCCGTATTCTCTTCCCTTCACCATCGGGCTGACCACCGGTATAGGAGACCTTGACGTCCGAGGCCAGCTGGAGTAACTGACAATCGTAAACAAGATATGTACCAAGAAAAATATATAAAAAAAACGCACTTGGATTTTAGTTTTTATTTGAACAAAAATGAATCATGAACGAGCCCCGATAACATTGGTTCAATGTAAAAAGAAGTAGGCAAAGACAACAAAATTTAAATCCTAATATGTCCAATCGACATTATCTATGGTATGTTTAATTTATCAAGGCAAACTCCTTGGATTACATTGGCTGTGTTACCAAATATTTTCTGTGCAAGCGTGTTGTGTACTGTGTACATATTGTGTGTGAGTACATATTTAGCTGAGTCCAATACGCCCCTTAGCCTTATGCCGGAGAAAACTGTTTGTAACTTTTGTGTAATGATTCTTAATGTGTTTATGTAAACTTTGCAGATAGTATTAAGGTCGCTGTCTTTTTTAGTAGAGTTGACCATCTTTATAGAGAAATTTTAAAGAGAATAGGTATGTTGATAGCAATTAGAATGATTTTTTCTTTTTGGTGGTGGGTTGCGGTCGGCGCGCTCCTCGCACGACTCCGTCCGTGGTGACAGAGGGGCGTAAGCACGCACACCCGCAACCCACCCACGTGCACGTTGACTTCGTCGTTGAGCCGACCACCGGAGCAGGGTTACTTGATGACAAGTCGGCCCGATGGAATACCGATCCTTTCCCTATTTTGGGTAGCCTACCATCGACGGACGTTCCCCCTCGGGGAGGACGTCGGTCTTTCCTCACGTGGTCGGCCTCTCGGCGGGTGACGGACTAATCCCCGGTCACGTCACCCACGGCCTCGGCTAGGGAGCAACTAGAATCACTTTCATCTGTATTTACTAATGGAGGGCACCAAAGCGGTATTTACGTAAATAATTCTCTACGAATTGTGTACACTACTTACGCTATTGAATCAACAAGTCTAAGCAATAGTTTTAGTTATGAAAATAACTGAAATTTCTAAATGACAACCCATCTAAAAAGATAATCCTCACTAATATTATAAATGCGAAAATAAGGATGTTTGTTACGCTTTCACGCTTAAACCACCGAACCAATTTCAAAAATTCTTTCACCATTGGAAAGCTATAATATCAGGGAGTAACATAGGCTATATTTTATTCCGGTATTCTCACGGGAACGGGAACTACGCGGGTAAAGCGACTGAAACCGAAGCGAAGCGAGGGCGGCTTGCTAATAAATACATATATATTTCAGCAAGAAATTGCATTTTCTAACATTAATTATTGAAAAACGCTATGTTAAAAACGGTATGAATACTGCTAACACTTCTGTTGGTCGTAGGTGTCCGTAGAAGACAGCGGGGGGGGGAAGGGCCGGGGATTAGTCCGCCACCCGCGCAGAGGTCGACCGCGTGAGAGCGATGCTCCAGCAACACTGTCTTGTTGCCGGTGCGTCGGATTGGACGATACCCGAAAGCGTAACCCGCCGGGCCGGCCACGGAAGTCATAGGAATCAGTTCCAGTGGTCGACCCAATGACGAAAGGAATACGGTAGGTAATAGGGTCGCACGCCGTCCATGGGCATGGTAAGCTTAGCCTACCAAAAAAAAAAGTTAACGTAGAAGACGACTAAGAGTTTTACATAGATCTTAGTTAACTCTATCCGACGCCGTCTGGTCAAGAGAAAATCGGTCACAAAACTTTTATAAAAACTATTTAGATTAAATACCATTGTAAATAAAACTACTGTTACGGATTTTATCGCGTTTGTATTTGATTTATGATTGCCCGACGTTTCGAACACTTTGCAGCGTTCATGGTCACGGGCGGATTACGATGTCCGAATCAATGTCCGATAAATAAAACTACTTTCAAGAGTAAAATCCGTACAAGTAGTTTTATTTACAAAGTATCATCATCATCATCGCAGCCTACATACGTCCCACTGTTGGGCTCCGGCCTCCTCCTCGACAATGGGAGGGAATTTGATCTACTATACCATGTTGGTCAGATATGTTGATATAGGGTTTTATTTCGAGTTTTCCTTCTCTTGCACAGATGTTATGTGCATATTATATCTCATAGTTGTCTTAGGACATCCACGGATAAGATAGGGAGTGGCGAATAGTATTCTTACTCCGTCACCACACGGAACATACAAAGTATAGAGCTCGCGTAAACATCAGAAATCATTATAAATACCATTTTAGAACAGTACAAATTGCATTGACTCCATGTCGTCTCATTAGGATAAGAGCAGTATGACAATGATGACTGAGATAATTTAAAAGCAGTATTTTATTGATATCACCATCATCATCATCATAGGTCACATACGACTGTTGGGCTCGAGCCTCCCCTACAATAGGAGGGAAATTGAGCGACTACACCACGCTGGTCAGACGTGTTGGCATTTTTCTTTATGGGTGGGCTATGGTAAGCTCACACGCCATCCATTCCGTCCGGGGCGACGAAAGGACGGCGTGCGGACACATAAACCACCCCTACCCACGTCGCCTTCGTCGTTGAGCCGACCACCAATGCTGATGTGTTGGCATAAGGTTTTACTTCGAGTTTTCCTTCTCTTGCATAGGTATTATATGCATACTAGCTTTTGCCCGCGGCTTCGCCCGCGTAAAAGTTGGCTTGCATATTTCTTTTTATTGTGTTATTGTGGTGACGGAGTTAGAAAACAATTCATCACTCCCTATCTTGCCCGTGGATGTTGTATAAGACGACTATGGGATATATACACATAACATCTAGGCAAGAGAAGGAAAACTCGAAAAATGAAACCCTATACCAACATATCTGACCAGCATGGTATAGTAGGTCAAATTCCCTCCCATTATGGAGGAGGCCCGAGTCCAAGAGTGGGAAGTATGTGGGCTGCGATGATGATGATGATGATGATATTTCTTAATTTAAGAAATACTCTATCTGTGTGTCAATTTTCATCCAAATCTGGTCAACAGTTGATCGGGTAAGAAAGGTCCAAATAACTTCACAAATTTTTATATTTAAATATTACTTCCACCCTTGTAGTTCAAATTCACGTGGAAAGACGATGATAAATATGGCCATCCATCCATGATAGGTTTCCATTGGTGAAAAAGAATAATATTGATCAAACTCCTGTAGTTTCACCCACGTAGACCCCATTGCCATGCGAATGTCGAGATAAAAATTGCCTATGTTACTCGCTGATATTATAAGTCTACATAGGTGAAAAAAAAATTGTACTAACAAATCCCATACAAATATCCAAGATAAAAATTGCCTATGTTACTCGCTGATAACGTAGCTTCCTATTGTTGAAAGAATTTTAAAGATTGGTCAACATCCACCGGTTTCTCTCGCAGAGTTCTCGTTCTGGGCAAACACCAGGATGAAAATAGCCTTTATTTGTTATTCGCTGATAATGTAGATTTTTATTCGTAAATTAATTTTTATATCTATTAAATGTCCGCGATTTCACCCGTATTGTGCCCGGGCCCGTAGGAATATTGGGATGAAAAAATAGCCTAAATATGTTCATCATCATTTCGTCTCATATATGTCCCACTGCTGGGCTCGTGCCTCCTCCATAGTAGGAGGGAAATTAACCTTACTATACCATGCTGGTCAGGCAGGTTGGTATAGGGTTTTGTTTCGAGTTTTCCATCTCTTGCATAGATGTCATATGCGAAATATATCCCTGAGTCGTCTCTTACGACACCCACGGGTAAGAGAGGGGGTGGTGAATTGTATTCTTACTCCGTCACCATACGGAATAAAACCTAAATATGTTACTCGCTTAAAATTAGCTTTCCGTTAGTGAAATAATTTTAAAATCGATTAAATTCTCACAGTTGCTCCAGCCACACCGGGATAAAATATAGCCTTGGATAAAATATAGCCTAAGTTATTCCTTATGTAAGGCTTGGTAGACCTGGTGGTAAAGTATTATCAGTATTGGTCCAGCCGTTTTGAAGATTACCCGTATCGAATAGACAGACAAAAAAAATTGAGCCGTTTTTAGGGTTTCGTACCCAAAAGGTAAAAACGGGACCCTATTACTAAAACTTCGCTGTCTGTCTGTCCGTCTGTCTGTCACCAAGCTGTATCTCAAGGACCGCAATAGCTAGACAGTTGAATTTTTTACAAATTATGCATTTCTGTTGCCGCTATAACATATTAAAAACAAAATAAAATCAATATTTAAGGGGGCTCCTATACAACAAACGCAATTTTCCCCTTTTTTATAGATAATGGTACGGAACCCTTCGTGCGTGACCCCGACTCGCACTTGGCCGGTTTTTTAGACATAGGCATCGTGCAAATAATTGTGTGAGCATAAATAAAACCTATTATTTTGACAACAAATAGACGCTTCAAATTTGTTTATTTCTAGAGATAGAAAATTGGATTATCTTGATTTTAACTTACTGTCTGGTAGCGGCTAGGAATATTATAACACTTTCATTGTTTGTGGGTGTCGCAAAATATTACTAAGACAAAGATTTACATTGACCTGGACCAATTGGTGATGCCATCTAGCCAGCTATGTCGTCTGGCAGGCAGCTGGTCATAAAATGTTGCTAAAAGAACCTTTGCAATATATCTACGATGGCAGAGGACCGAATACATATTGCGTCGATCCAAAGTAATCTTGATAAGCGAGCATTAAGAAAAAATAATGGGGTAACCCAAGAAAGCCGATCGTGTACTAAAATGATCGTTCCTAGGCTGAGTGATATCGGTTTTACGCTTTTCACCTCCTTAGGGGTAAAATTGCAAAAACTCTTTTTTAGTGAGCACTTTCCCCAAGAACTTTCCCCAAGAAAGAGAACTTTGTACAAAATTTCACGTTTCTAGTAGGGATGTGACTTGGAGGGAAAATAATCGATTTTTTAAATAATCGATTTTTTGTTCTTCAAAATAAATCGATTATAAAATAATCGATTATAAAATAATCGATTAATTAAAAATAAATAATCGATTATAAAATAATCGATTAATTAAAAATAAATAATCGATTATAAAATAATCGACAGGATTATGATGACTTTTTTAGGAAATGTGAGCTTCATCTTCTAATATAGTAAAGTAGGAAAATCGATTTTATTATAAAAATAATCGATTTTCTATTATTTTGAAAATCGATTATTACAAAAAAAATCGATTAATAATCGATTATTATAAAAATCGGTTATTTTTTCACATCCCTAGTTTCTAGGCCTAATGATTTCGGATATACATTTTTCACCCCCTTAGAGATTGAATTTCAAAAACTAATTTCCTAGAGCTCATTTACAACAAAAGAAAGAGAATCGCACAATACAGAGAAATACATAGTTTTACGTTCCTAGCCCCAATAGTTTCGGCTATACGATTTTCACCCCCTTAAGAGGTAATTTTCCAAAAATCCTTCGCTAGAGCTCGTGTACCCCAAGAAATACAACGGTGTAAAAAAAAATTACGTTTCTAGGCCCAGTGATTTCGGCTTTATGCTTTTTTGTCTTTTAGGGGTTAAATTTCATCCCCATATAAATGAAATTTCCGAAATGCTAGAATAAATATTTATTTATATATTATCAAGTGCCTTAATACAAAGATTCATGGTTATATCATCGAAAATGATAAATTTGCATACTAAATGTCATCCCCTATTTCAACCCCTTATACCCATTTTTTCGCGATTTCTTTGCTAGAGCTCGTGTACCTTAAGAAATTCTACGGTGTAAAAAAAATTACGTTTCTAGGCCCAGTGGTTTCGGCTTTATGCTTTTTTGTCTTTTAGGGGTTGAATTTCATCCCCATATAAATGAAATTTCCGAAATGCTAGAATAAATATTTATTTATATATTATCAAGTGCCTTAATACAAAGATTCATGGTTATATCATCGAAAATGATAAATTTGCATACTAAATGTCATCCCCTATTTCAACCCCTTATACCCATTTTTTCGCGATTTCTTTGCTAGAGCTCGTGTACCTTAAGAAATTCTACAGTGTAAAAAAAAATTACGTTTCTAGGCCCAGTGGTTTCGGCTTTATGCTTTTTTGTCTTTTAGGGGTTGAATTTCATCCCCATATAAATGAAATTTCCAAAACGCTAGAATAAATATTTATATATTATCAAGTGCCTTAATACAAAGGTTCATGGTTCTATCATCGAAAATAATAAATTTGCATACTAAATGTCATCCCCTATTTCAACCCCTTATACCCATTTTTTGCGATTTCTTTGCTAGAGCTCGTGTACCCTAAGAAAATCTACGGTGTAAAAAAAAAATTACGTTTCTAGGCCCAGTGGTTTCGGCTTTATGCTTTTTTGTCTTTTAGGGATTGAATTTCATCCCCATATAAATGAAATTTCCAAAACGCTTGAACAAATATTTATGTATATATTATCAAATGCCTTAATACAAAGATTCATGATTCTATCATCGAAAATGACGAATTTCCATACAAAATGTCATCCCCTATTTCAACCCCTT
Source organism: Lymantria dispar (assembly GCA_032191425.1). Classification (NCBI taxonomy): domain Eukaryota; kingdom Metazoa; phylum Arthropoda; class Insecta; order Lepidoptera; family Erebidae; genus Lymantria; species Lymantria dispar. The sequence continues at coordinate 19,342,774 of CM063459.1, forward strand.
ATACCCATTTTTTCGCGATAAAAAGTAGTCTATGTCCTTTCTCAAGCTTTAGTCCATCTCTGTACCAAATTTCATCAAAATCGGTTCAGTGGTTTAGACGTGAAAGCGTAACAGACAGACAGACAGACAGACAGACAGACAGACAGAGTTACTTTCGCATTTATAATATTAGTAAGGATTATATCCCTTAGTCGTGTTTTATGACATTCACGGGCAGGATAGGGAGTGGTGAATTGTATTCTTACTCCGTCACCACGCGGAGATTGTATAGATACATTGATTACGAAAAATATTTTTCTATTTTTGGTTAGCTGATATAAATACGAGTGAGTTCGAATGCTGGCTCGGTAAAAAATCACCTCTATATTCGACGATTTACTTGCAAAATCTATACCAATAAATAAAATGGAAGTGTCTGTTTGTAATTTCAAAATAATAGGCTTTTTTTCATGCTCACACAGTTATTTGCACTATACATATGCCTAAAATACAGTTTATATTTTTTTGTCTGTCTATCTGTCTGTCTGTTGTTGGTAATCTTCAAAACGGCTGGACGGATTTCAAAAATTCTTTGACCAATGGAAAGCTGTAATATCAGGGAGTAATAGTTTACTCCCTATAGGATACAATATATACCTATACTCCCTAGGCTATATTTTATCCCGGTATTCCCACGGGAACGGGCACTACGCAGGAAAGACTGAAACCGAAGTGAAGCGAGGGCGAGTTGCTAGTTGTAAATAACAAACGTGACGTTTAGAATTATGCGTATAGTAATATCCTAGTTCCTGCAACTCCGTATGCAGGTAACGTAGGATTCAATTAAACCTGGATATTTTTGTGGTATTTAATTTAAGTAAAGAATAATTATTCTTTAGCCATTATCCTACTCTGATCTCAAATATTTGGAATAAACTCAATATGTACTTTTCTTTCATAATCCATATTGCCAAAATTTTGACTAAAGTTCTATAGATGATCGCCATCCTCACGTCAACCTTCCCTGAGAATATAATTACTGATTTAATGTCATTAGATGGAATTGGTCCCGGTTAACGTAAAACTTTTAGTTATCTTTTTAAACACTCACGAGTAATGTAAGGGTTACCAATATTTAAAACATGAAAGTGTATTTGTTTGTTACGCTTTTACGCTTAAACCACCGAACTGATTTCAAAAATTCTTTCACCATTGGAAAGTTATAATATAAAGGGGTAACTTAGGCTATTTATTCCTCATATTTCCACAGGAACATGAATTACGCGGGTAAGACTACTTAAACCGAAGCGAAGCGAGGGCGCGTTGCTAGTAATAATAATAAGAAAATATGGCTGGACCAGACTCTATAAGCAGCACCCAATCATGAGTGAACTACAAGACCAGCCCCGTCATTATACACGATTACTGTGAAGCCCCCCACAACATATATTAGTTCTTTAGTGCAAGGTCTAGCTTTTTATAAAAAAAAAAACGATTTTGTTTGAATGTTCTAGGGCCTGCAAATCGGACGCTTATGTTCCAAAAGGCAAATGTTCTGACGCCTTCGGCCGTCGCTTTTTCGATTGGCTTGTAACTACTCTACTGGTTGGAGTAGTCTTATTTTCCTAACTTTGATATTCATTATAAGTAAAGCTGGTATTTGAAATGGTTGTGCAGGTCGCCAAATACACCTGCGCCTGATACTGCCCTAGCCGAGGCCGCGGGTGACTGGAACGGGGAATAGTCCGTCACCCGCAGAGAGCCAAACTGCGCGAGGGCAACCGACGTTTCCAGAGGAGCGTTGGAGATAGGGAGGGTACCCGAAAGAGCATCCCGCCGGACCGACCACGGACAACAAGGGACCTGATATCGGTGGTCGGCCAATAGCGAAGGAGAGGAAATACGATGAGTTATGGGAGCTGCGCGACGTCCTTTCGTCGCCACGGACGGAATGGACGGCGTGGGCACACACCATAGCCCACCCAAAAAAAACAAAGTTGGCAAAGACAGGTTTACGAGTCATCCATTTTAGGTTAACTTCTCGCTTTAATATTGGAAATGTTAGATCTTATCACTAGGTAATTAATACTTGTATATTATAATATTCCTCAACGTACTCTGGTGGATGATCAATAACATTTTCAAGGTTGGTATTGTACCTATGTGATATGTTTGCTTTCAAACGTAACGCCTTTGAACATGTCACCTAATGAAATCGCTATGACCTCAAGCAAACAACTTAAAACAAACACAAAAAATACGCAAATAATACTCCCAGTGTCCTCATTAATATTCTAGAAATAAAGGTCTTTGTAAAACAGGTCTTTAGTGAACAAACTCTTGCGCAGCGACGCGCGCCAGCTCTCTGTACACAATATGGCCGCGATAAAACGACGCCATCTTGCTCATATCGAGGTTAAACACGCTGGAAAATTTAAATTATTAATTTATTACTGCTGTTTAAAATTTTTCGAGACATCGTAGTTGATTTTTTGAAAGGAATTTCGGTTTATATGGGATATTATTGTTACATAAAATACGTTATTAATGTTTGTTAGTAAATATATTAGTGTAGGCATTAAATCATTCATCATCATTTCAGCTCATATACGTCCCACTGTTGGACTTGAACCTCCTCCACAATTGGATCCCTCCAATTGACCTACTATACCACGCTAATCAGACGTGTAGGTATAGTTTCGTTTCAAGTTTTCCTTCTCTTGCATAAATGTTACATGTATATTTAGTCCCTTAGTCGTCTATTACGACACCTAAGGGTAGGAGACGGGGTGGTGAATTGTATTCTTACTCCGTCACCACACAGAACAGGTATTAAAACATTCTATCAAATTACGTTTTACAGCCGCCAATATGAATGCTATAGCCGAATGAGAAATTGATTTCTATGCAGAGGTCTCGATTTCATCCTCCGCGGCCACATGTTGCCTTTTTAGATTTAAATGTGTCGTCATAATCATCCCGGCTTATTTTCATCCAACTGCCAGGCTAGAACCTTTTCCGTAATTACTAATTACTAAATTTCATACACATAAAATTCAGGCTTGAATTTCGAGGGCATCATTAGTAATTTAACACATAAAGCGTACCAAGTTTCAGTTTAGTCGAGTGTTGTAGAAACTATGACATAACGAAAACGATATATAAAAATAATATCTGGATGACCGAGCTTCGCTCGGAATATTTTTGTTGTATTTTTGTCGCATTTATTTAGGTATATATTAATAAAAAAATAAAAATAAAATAATGAAAAAAAAAATATAAAAAAATACAAAAAGAGAATAATAATAACACCGAGATTCGATCCGACGCTGTTTGAATTCCAAAACAAAACTAAAATAAACCTTACAAATTCCTAACAGTAGCTCATGACTTTGACGAAATTTGAAGTCATATTCTTTTAAAATTTAATGTCATTGTATTGTTTTGCTAAAAACACCGACAAAACAACATTTAAAACCTAGCTAGATCGATTTTTTGGCCTCGAAACCTCTATCTAGTATGCCAAGTTTCATCAACATCGTTGGTGCCGGCCGTTTCCGAGATCCTGAATATAATATATATATATATATATACAAGAATTGCTCGTTTAAAGATATAAGATTGTTAAAAGATACAATTTAAATTCTTGTTTTAATAACGAACTAAAAATATGATGAACATTCCTTTGTGTGCCTTAGAATCTCCAAATCAGAAGTAGATAACCGCAAGTTTTCCGTGTGGTGACAAAGTAAAAATACAATTCACCTCCCCCTCTCTTGCCCGTGGGTGTCGTAAAAAGCGACTTGTGCATATAACAACTATGCAAGAGAAGGAAAACTCGAAATAAAACCCTATATCAACCCACCTGACCAGCGTGGTATAGTAGGTCAATTTCCCTCCCAATAGGGTGGGAGGCTCGAGTCCAGTAGTGGTACGTATATGATCTGTGATGATTATGATGATGAACCGCAAGAAACGGCAAATTCGAAATGAACAACAATACCTAAGCACCTGATTAGCCCATTTAGCCAGCGTCGTATAATAGACGAATATGTCTGCTCCTCTGTACATGCTCTTCTGCTCTCTGAAGCTCCTCTGTACATGATTAAAATAAATATAGTATGTAAAGAATAAACACAAAGCTGTTGAGGACTGCCGACAAAAGCGAAAACTTAAAATATGAACAAATAGTTGTTATTTTTGGATATTCAAATTAATTGTTTGACCTTAAATTACAATTTGCTAATTAAAACTTTTAATATTTATCTGGTCTTTACATTTCTCGGCACAGATATAGTGCCATTAACATAGTTGCAGATACAATGTTAGCTAACGCGTCACGAGACTATGTCAATTACGACTTACATGAATCCAATCCTTTCTTTTGAAGTTTTCACTTTAAAAACGGTAGAATTATATTGGTAAAGTTATATAGAAGTTAATTTATGCAATTACTGCATCGATTTTAAAAGTCTTTCCCTCACCCATAGGCAGCCATATTGTGCCTAAATGCTTTAAGCTATTTTTTTATCCTGGGTAATAATATCGTTACACATTTTTCATGCGGTGACGAAGTAATTCGTCACCTACTTTCTAGCCTGTAGTTGTCATATACGACCATGAAATAAGAAGCAGATGACAGCGACACAAGAGAAGACAATCTCGAAGAATACGAACGTTTGTGATTAGCGCAGTATAGTGATCAAATTCCTCTCCTTTCTGGACAGGCGGTTAAACCCAACAGTGGCAGCTACACCAACAATAGGAACTAAGACGATGATAACTACGAATTACTATGGAGAAAAAGCCATATGACGTATCATCATCATCATCATCACAGCTCACATATCTACCACTGCTGGGCTTGAGCTTCCTCCACAATGTAAGGAAAATCGACCTACTACATATCAAGCTGGTCAAACGGATTGGTATAGGGTTTTATTGCGAGTTTTCTTTCTCTTGCACAAATATAATATGCATATTTAATTACTTGGTGCCTTTGATATCTGACTTCAGTGTTACATTGACATCACAACAATTGTGGAGCCGTTATCCTTTTTTCTGCCGCAGCTGAGACGTTCATTCGATCACAATTATTATGTCTCCTTATTTAGTTTTTAGATTTTGTGTGTTTTTTCATTTATTGTAGGGTTTTTTTTCTGTGTGTTCCTAACGTCTCTCCTCTGTGGCACAGAATAAATACTCTTCTTTCTTTCTGTCTTTCTAGTCGTTTTTTACGACACCCACGGGCAAGAAAGGGACTGATAAATTGTATTTTTCTTCAACACCACACGGAATAACATGTTACATACAATTTAAAATAATACATCATCATTTTGCACAAAAACATCATTTTAGATCAGCAATTAATCATATTACGAATAAAAAAATGTTGATTAAACACATGCATTGTGCGTCAATTTCACAATAAACATCCACAATTAACATTCAACAAGATAAAACCGTTGTGTTTAGTAGAAAAACAGGCTAATCCCGTCGCGGGGTGAGACAGAGAACAAATTTGCTGTACCAACAATCAACCGGCACCTAACATCGCTACATATGAACAAAGGGTATATCACACTGGGTTGATGGTTAAACCGACTATCGATTGGCTAGTTGTAACTCATAATCTTATTATATTAATAAAAGAATAGATGTTTTCTGCTCCTCACGGTTCATATATATCCCACTACTGGGCTCGAGCATCCACAATTGGAAAGAAATTGACCTACTATACCACGCTGGTCAGACGAGTTGGTATAAGGTTCAATTTCGAGTTTTCCTTCTTATCTGCAAATAATCCCTATGTCGTCTTTTACGACACCCACGGGTAAGAGTTCGTCGTCTCCGTCACCATACAGAAAATAATAATTTATATAAAATAATTTAATTTATGTTTGTCCGGGTGGTGACGGAGTAAGAATGCAATTCACCACTCCCTATCTTGCCCGTGGATGTCTTAAAAGACGACTAAAGGATATAATACGCATATAACATCTATGCAAGAGAAGGAAAACCTGAAATAAAACCCTATACCAACTTATCTGACTAGCATGGTAAGGTCGATTGCCCTCCTATTGTGGAGGAGGCTCGAGCCCAACAGTGGGATGCATATGAGCTGAAATGATGATGATGATGAATTTAATGTTTAAGTGGGACCACGCAAACGAAGCTGCTGGCACAACTAATTACTGATTTGCATACCTTTAAAATTACGGATCATATCTAAAGGTCTGTATAACAGAAACGTATGCCATCCGTCCCTCCATCAGTCCATAGACGCCTACCGTTGAACATAGGCCTCCTCACGAGAATGGCACTCAGAATGGTCCTACGCCAATGGCATCCAACAGTTGCCTGTGACTTTCCAGACGTCGTTATGTATGCCATATTTACATATAATTGAAGTTATACTTCTTTAGGCGCGTTATGAAAAAATGATGAGAGTGAAATTTTAATTATGTGACACAAAATTAACAGTATGAAGTTGTCTGCTTAACCGCTCATTAAGTCTCGAAAAAAAAGCTACCAACAAAATAGAAATTGAACCTCGATATTAGTCGCGCATGTTGGTACGCTCGTCACCTCTGATCACGGTTTTTTTTTTCTTTTTTTTTTTTTAGTATTTTTTTTTATTTTTTTTTTCTTTTTTTTATATATTTTTTTTATTTTTTTTTTCTTTTTTTTTATTTTGTTTTTAATTTCTTTTTTCTTTTTTTTCTTTTTTTTTATTTTTTTTTTTATTTTTTTTTCTTTTTTTTTATTTTTTTTATATATATATATTTTTTCTTTTTTTTATTATTTTTTTTTTTATTTAGACTATTCTCTAAATTTGGTTTTTAATAATTATATATATATATATATATTTTAATGATGCCAAAGAAGTATAACTTCTCACGCGCGTACATAAGTACACGCACCCATTTTTTTTTTATATCAGATTGACTGCATAGATGGCGTAGTAGTTAAGATACCCACCTACCGCGCTAGTGCACAGGTTTGAATCCTATATAGGACAACACATCATGCGATCCACAAATTGTTGTTCTGAGTCTGGATGCAATTTGTGTCCGTTAATGATATGTTATTTGCCCCCGCATATCCGCAATACAAGGATTTAATAAAAAAAAATCGGTCTTGTTTTTATTACTGGACTTTTATCAAAATATTTGTAATATTATATTTTAAGAAATATAATACTTGTTCATGTTTCTCCTATGACTACACCCTTACCTAACTCAGAGTCACCGCTTACACGGCAAATATTTCAACAAAGAGATACAGGGGGCGCTCAACTCCAACTATTCTATGCACACAGGACGTACTTATACAGACCACTGCGTCATCCTAATACTCTGTTTTCATTAGGATTATAGTTTAAACAACTCATGAGTTTTCATGCAAATCTGCGTCATTCGTTTCCAAAGAAATAAACCAAGATAACAAAAAAAATCATTCTTAGGGAGATATATAACTGTAAAATAATGTTATTAATTAATACCTTTATTTAGGTTACATGCGCCAGATGCCGCCCTAGCCGATGTCGCGAGTGGACCAGCCGCTCACAGAAAAAAAGAAATGAAAACTCATCTGAATGCTGTGGTATAGTAAGCTATGCCTCCACCTATCACTTTCACCAGTAGATAGTTCTTCACAAATGTATTAGTTCTCTAGTAACGAGACCAACCAGAGTCATACAAGTGGTATGTAGAACGTTCATTCTTCGGTGGTGGGAATAAGTGAAGTCCCGTAGAAGTGCGACAGATAGAATGCATGTAATGCCGCTACACCGCCCTCGGCAGTTTAGGTGAATATATGGCAATCAAATAGGATAGTGCAACTAGTTACCAGATACGAAATCTTCCATAAATAACTTTTTTAATTGCAAACGATGGCAAACGAGCAAACAGTACACCCGATGACAAGCGTTGCTGCCGCTCATGAACCGCTGCAAGGGCGCTGCTTACCGCGAAGAAAGTGAAGGGAGTGTGAATGCGAACAGTGAGGTTCCGTGATACTAAAAGCCTTCTGATGAAATGAACTCATCATTGAGGAATCACCTCTACTGTTTATAAAGTTTATATGTATGTATATGTGTATGTATGTATGTATATATATATATGTATTGTTTGCTTTTATTAGGTACTAGCAACCCGCCCTCGCTTCGCTTCGGTTATAGGTTATAGTCGTTTTACCCGCGTAGTTCCCGTTCCCGTAGGAATACCAGGATAAAATATAGCCTAGTTTACGCTCTGATATTATAGCTTTCCATTGGTGAAAGAATTTTTGAAATCGGTCCAGCCGTTTTGAAGATTACCCGGAACAAACAGACAGACAGACAAAAATTTTTTAATTGCTATTTTAGGCATAGATGTCATGCAAATAACCGTGTGAGCATGAAAAAAGCCTATTATTTTGACATTACAAACAGACACTCCAATTTTATTTATTGGTATAGATTAGATTATATAGATTTGCCACATTTATATAACCTTTCAGAAATTATTGCTCACATTTCATTGCACCTGCCTAATTTATTTCTGCTCCACCCTAGGTCGACTGGCAGAAAATGCCTAAGGCATTAAGTCCGCCTTGTACCTTTTTTATGTGCAAAAGTTTTAAATAAATAAAGGCATCATAAAATCCTCTACACGCAAACACCTTCAGAAAGTTGGGCTACCGATTCTCTCACTCATCGAACGAAGCGCAGTAACAAATTGCTACTATTTAGACGTCGATTTTCTGCAAGAGCGTGGTAATGTCCCGGACGGACTAGCCCTCGGCTGTAGACAGACAACTGTCAATAGTGTGGTCCTACCAAGTGTAATAATAATGTAAACCTGCAAAATATTGAATAAGAACTTCTCTGGGCATGTAATTCTTCTTCTTTCTCTTCTATCTTTCTGGGCTGGTCAACACCAGAGGGCACCAAATGTAGTTGATCAAGGTCGATGTACAACTCTTTGTTGTGGTTTACGAGACACACGAGCAAGTTAAGCATTGGTGAATTGTATTCTTACTGCGTCACCACATAGAATGGAGATACCAGAAGATTGCTATTATCCCCTAGCCGAAGCCGCGGGTAACGTGACCGGGGAATTAGTCCGTCACCCGCCGAGAGGCCGACCGCGTGAGGAAAGACCGACGTCCTCCCCGAGGGGGGACGTCGGTCGATGGGAGGGTACCCCACGTAGAGGGTATTCCGTCGGGCCGACCACTGATGTCAAGTAACCCTGCTCCGGTGGTCGGCCCAACTACGAAGGCGACGTGCATCGTGGGTGAGTTGCGGGAGTTGCGTGCTTACGCCCCTCTGTCGCCCCGGACGGAGTGGTGCGAGGTGCGCGCCGACCGCAACCCACCCCCAAAAAAAAAAACAAAAAAAAAATTGCTATTATCCATTCTCGAAATGCTGAATTGCTGAATTATAGACTCCTACCGGCCGTATAAGATGATATGTTAAATTCTAAAGCCATCATCACACAAGGCTGCTAACAACTGAGGAAATATTCAAAAAATCTGTACTCGTATAGTCATCATCATCATCATAATTCAGCCTATCGCTGTATACTGCTGGACATAGGCGTCCCTCATGTTTGACCACAAAGTGCGGTCCTATGCCGCCTGCATCCTACAACGCCCGGCAACTTTAAGGTAGACTTTCACTAGGTAGAGCGTCCTACTCTGCGTAACCGGATCGCTGGGGGAGATTCTTCGCACCCCCTACCCCACCCTTACCGGGCGCGCCACTTGTATAGTAATACGAATTATTTTGTCGGTATTCTTGCTAGTATACAGCACATAATTTACCTAAGTAATATTTAATAAAATATAGCAAACAATAAATAATTTCATTTCTGCCACAATAGTATCAATTTACAACAGACATTATTTGCACACATGTCACTAAGTACATAATATTATCGTGAAATTTAATTTTCTATAAAAGTAAATTTTATTAAACTTTATTATAATATATACTGTAGAAAATACGTATAGATATATATAAATTACGTGTCACGTTGTTTGTCCGCGATGGACTCCTAAACTACTTAACCGATTTTAATCAAATTTGCGCACCGTGTGCAGTTTGATCCAACTTGAAAGATAGGATAGCTTACATCTTAATTTATAGTCGCAATATTATTTTATTGCAATTTATTTGTCTATTATTTGACATTCACAATTATCTATTAACTCCAAACGATTTTAACAGATGGCGATATCTGTTGACTGGATTGAGTAATTAATTAATAGATGGCGCTGCTATGTCAAACCTTCAAACGTATCATATACGATTTTAACTTTCTTTTTTACATAGATGCCATTTGTAAAAAAATATGACCACCTCTATGACAGATGTTCTCCTACAGTTCCACATAAATAGTTTAATAAAATGTAATATAAGCAACGCGTGGCCAGGTCTGCTAGTACGTATATATAATCTATGTGGCTACGGATACTACGCGGGTTGAGAGCCCTCAGCGCTCACCCACCAGTCCGGGTAAAATTGTCACAGCCATCTGAGGCTAACAACAAAGTCACACAAAAAAAAAAAAAAAAAAAAAAAAACGGATACTACCACATCTTTATATATATATTTCTTGTGTATGTGTGTATATCACTGAACTCCTCCTAAGAAGAAATTTTTAAGGGGATTCGAGAATGGTTTAGATTCTCAATTGGACCCGGTAGGTGAAGCTGCTGTCGATTTCAAGGGAGAATTCCTTTTATTTTATTTGACCAGAACAATTATATGTTATATTTTAAAGCCACACAAAGATAATAATAACTGAATAAATACTCGTGTGGTGACGGAGTAAGAATACAATTCACCACCCCCTCTCATACCCGTGGATGTCTTAAAAGACGACTAAGGGATATATTATGCATTTTTTTTTGTTGTGGGCTGCGGTCGGCGCGCGTCCGCACCACTCTGTCCGGTGCGACAGAGGGGCTTAAGCATGCAACACCCGCAACCCACCCGAACACCACGTCGTTTTCGTCGTGGGACCGACCACCGGAGCAGGGTTACTGGTCATCAGTGGTCGGCCCGACGGAATACCCCCTACTTGGGGTACCCTCCCATCGACCGAATATATGTATTATGCATATGACATCTATGCAAGAGAAAACTCGAAATAAAACCTTATACCAACCTGTCTGACCAGCATCGTATAGTAAGGTCAATTTCCCTTCTATTATAGAGGAGGCTCGAGCCCAGCAGTGGGACGTATATGAGCCGTGATGATGATGATGAATTAAATACTAAGTAGCTGGCCATACAATTGTGTATTAAACAGTTATTTTAGGTCTTTTTGTTTGATCAGTGCTGTGACAAATCATGAATACCATTTGTCACCATCACTTCCTTTTCCACAAATATCTATACCAATAAATAAAATTGGAGTGTCTGTTTGTAATGTCAAAATAGTAGACTTTTTTCATGCTCACACGGTTATTTGCACGACACCTATGCCTAAAATACAGATTAAAAAAAAATTGTCTGTCTGTCTGTTTGTTCCGGGTAGTCTTCAAAGCGGTTGGATCGATTTCAAAAATTCTCTCACCAATGGAAAGCTGTAGTATCAGGGAGTAAACTAGGCTATATTTTATCCCGGTATTCCCACGGGAACGGGAACTACGCGGGTAAAACGACTAAAACCGAAGCGAAGCGAGGGCGGGTTGCTAGTCATAAAATATGACACGAATGGAATCAAATAACATAAGAGACATGAGAAAGAAAATTTTAAACAAAATCATGTACCGACATGTCTCTCCGTGTGGTATAAGAATACAATTCACCACTCCCAAACTTGCCCATGCATGTCGTAAAAGACGACTAATGGAAAATATTACACATACTAGTAGCCCGCCCTCGCTTCGCTTCAGTTTCAGTCGTCTTTCCTGCGTAGTTCCCGTTCCCTTGGGCATACTGTGATAAAATATAGCCTAGGTTACTGCCTGATATTATAGCTTTCCATTGGTGAAAGAATTTTTGAAATCGGTCCAGCCGTTTTGAAAATTACCCGAAACAAACAGACAGACAGACAAAAAAAAATAAAGTGTATTTTAGGCATATGTATAGTGCAAATAACCGTGTGAGCATGAAAAAAACCTATTATTTTTACATTACAAACAGACACTCGAATTTTATTTATTGATATAGATGACATCTATACAAGAGATGAAAAACTCAAAACAAAACCCTATACTAACCTGTCTGACCAGCATGGTATAGTAAGATCATCCTACCGTGAAGAAAGTGAAGGGAGTGTCACTACGTGCGGAGGTTTGGTGAAACTAAAGGCATCATCAAACCCCACGACACGCAAACACCCTCAGGAAGTTGGGCTTCCGGCTCTCTCGCTGACCGAACGAAGCGCAGTAACAACTTGCTACTACTGAGACGTCGATTTTCTGCTCAGAGTGGTACTACCCGGGACGGACCGGCCTGCGGCTGCAGGCAGACAACTGTCAACAGCGCGGTGCTACCACTTTGAATGGTATTCTTACTCTGTCACCACACGGATAAAGTTGAAGTTATTCAATTAGATGTTAGATTGTTATTCACTAGTGGTAGGACCACACTGTCGACAGTTATCTGTCTACAGCCGCGGGCCGGTCCGTCCGGGGTAGTACCACGCTCTTGCAGAAAATAGACGTCTGAATAGTAGCAATTTGTTACTGCGCTTCGTTCGGTGAGTGAGTGAGCCAGAAGCCCAACTTTCTGAGGGTGTTTGCGTATGGAGGGTTTTGGTGGTGTCTTTGGTATCACCGAGCCTCAATGCACGCATTCACACTCCCTTCACTTTCTTCGCGGTAGGCAGCGGCCTTGTAAAGGTCTATGAACGGCAGCAACACTTACCATCAGGTGTACTGTATGCTCGTTTGCCACTGTTTGGAATAAAAAAAAAATAGATCCACTTAAATATTGTATTATTCATTCGTCAATAAAAAAAAAACTAAAATACATACTTAGTAATAGTTCGATAATCACCATCATCCTACTCTTGGTCCAATTACTAGTGGTCTACGCAATATTTATTTATTGTTTAAAAAGACAACACCCTGCACCTGTTATATTGCGGCGGACTTTACAAATATATAATTAATGTATATAGTTAACGTACACAAATTACATCCAGACTCAAAACAACAATTTGTAGATTACACAAATGTTATCCTATTTTTTTTGGGGGAGGGTGGGTTACTGTAGACGCACTCCTCGCACCACTCCGTGCGGGGGCGAGAGAAGGGCGTAAGCAGGCACACCCGTAACTCACCCGCGCGACACGTCGCCTTCGTCGTTGGGTCGACCACCAGAGCAGGCTGATTTGATGTCAGTGGTCAGCCCGACGGAATACCCCCTTGAGGGGTACCCTCCCATTGACTGACGTCCCCCCGCAGGGAGGACGTCGATCTTTCCTTACGTGGTCGGCCTCTCGGCGGGTGACGGACTAATTCCCTGGTCCAGTCACCCGCGGCCTCGGCTAGGGTGGCACCAGGTGCAGGTATTCGCGCCTACGCCGCCCCAGTCGACGGCGGCGGCTCGCGTCGTCAAGGAGACGCTCCTCGCGCACGCGCTCCGCCGCCTCCTTCAGCGAGACTACTGCCTCGCAGAAGGCTGACACAGATGTTATCCTGCATAGGATTCAACCCACGACACTGGCATAATAGGTTGGTACCTTAACTACTACGACATCTGTGCTGTCCGCGCATCTGTGCAGTATTGTAAAGGTTTTGGAAATAGTTTATAACCGGTCGTCTGACTGACGTCATCCCCTCTTTGGAAATATTTTGATCAATAGACTCAAGATGGAGTTAGCTCAGGTCTTTTAGCTCACGTCTTTTATGATATACACGAGCAATAATATTACTTAAATAAAATAGTCATTTCGACTAACGGTTTAAAGCCAAGAACCTCGACCAGCACCTTAAGAGGCTCACGTTAGGTGGTCTAATACAGAATACAGTACCAGGCACGGCGAACATCATGAAGAAGTTCCTTTCTTTGGAGCCCTAACCACCGTCGGCTTGATCCCAGTATTTGCCGCCGGCAGGTTAAAATGCTTTTTATATTTTGAAATATTTTTTTTATATAATATTTTAAAATTTATCTAATTGTTACCTAGTATATGGACTGCACAGATGCACACATACATGTGACTGCACAGATGACGTAGTGGTTAAGATACTGATCTACAGAACCAGTCATGGGTTCGAATCCCACGCAGGACAACACTTTGTGCTATCCACAAATTGTTATTGAGTCTAGATGTAATTTGTGTTCGTTAATTATGTTTGTAAAATCACCCGCAATACAAGGATTATTACCTTAATGCAGCGAGTTGTCTTTTAAAAAAAAAGTTAGTATATGAAATAAATATAAGATCCCGTGTCGTGTCGAAGTAAGAATATACTACACCACCCCCTCTCTTACACGGGATGTGGTAAGCGGCGAATAGGGGTTATGATATGCGGATACTATCAGTGCTAGAGAAGGAAAACTTGTCATAAAATCCTATGCCAACACGTCTAACCATCGCGGTATAGTAGATCAATTTCCCTTCCAATGTGGAAGAGGTACGAACCCAACAATCAGATTTATATGGGCTGAGTAAAGAGTAAATAAAATATACTAATAATAAAATATAAAGGTAAGTACTATATATAGTATCTACTAGCAACCCGCCCTCGTTTCGTTTCGGTTATAGTCGTTTTACCCGCGTAGTGCCTGTTCCCGTGGGAATACCGGGATAAAATATAGCCTAATTTACACCCTGATATTATAGCTTTCCATTGGTGAAACAATTTTTTAAATCAGTTCAGCCGTTTTGAAGATTACCCGGAACTAACAGACAGACAGACAAAAAATTTTTAATCGCTATTTTAAGCATAGGTATCGTGCAAATAACCGTGTGAGCATGAAAAAAAGCCTATTATTTTGACATTACAAACAGACACTCCAATTTAATTTATTGGTATAGATCACTACAAAGCAGGTAAAAACTGGCTAAAAATTTAACAAATGCTAATATTCTTCCCCTTAGAATATTCTGTACTAATACATACTTTAAAACATTCCGATACGGGTACATAGCATCGCACCCCATGATACGGGCATGCGCAGTTCATACGTACTGAAGATCGCACTGTAATCGTGTAGAGCTTGGTTTTCAAATATTAGTGTTTGGCAAAGAAATCAAGCCGCGGCCGGCGTTTGTTCGTATGTTTGTCCGACACGACCCCAATCAACTTGTTTAGCTCTCAACTATATTATACGCTCAATGTTTTTCATGTTTGATTAAATGATTTGTGGCATGAAAAAGATTTGATGACAGTCTACATTATTTATACAATATTACAGCTGTAATATAATATCATTGTATTCTATAATAGTAAAAAGTTAATCAATAATTAAAAGTTACGCTCGAAAACCTCAACGGCTAAAAAGCCATAATCCAAGAATCAAGAAAGAAAATAAAACAATCAATTTACTCTAATTAAAAAGTATTAGAGTCAATTTAATAAAATTCAAACATCGAATATCGAGGGTTTCTTCCATCTTCCGGCCGGAGACCCGATTAATCCGTTTGGCGGCAAGTTAAAAATCGTTTAAACGCTACCTGGGCGTACCAACCAATTGAATTATTAATGCAGCCTCTACAAACGCGCGGGTACATATTTACTCGTCGCGTAAATAGATGCGCACACACCCAACACGCGTTTTCTGCGTAGTATATGTAAAAATAACAGATAAATTAAAAAAAGTCCCCACATTATTTCAAAATATTGACCTATAGATGTTATTGATTAATGTCCTTCAATGCACTTGTTTAAAGATTTTACGGTTTTTTTTTCTCAAGATATTTGGTCATAGCTGTCTTAAAATTTTAATATGACTGACTCAATAACGTATAGGTAATTTATGAATTCTGTTAAATTAATTTCATTACATTTTGTCATTTTAGCTCATATGTATCCCACTGTGAGACCCAGGTCTCCTCCTCTATGCTAAAAGGGCCATTGATCTACAAAACCGCGCTGGTCAAACGTGAATAAGGATAGAGTTTTATTTCCGGTTTTCCGTCTCTTGCATAAATGTTACATGCATATTTAATGCATTAATCGTCTCATACGATGCTACGCATACGATGAGCATCGTATATCGCATGGGAGTGGTGAATTGTATTCATACTCTAACAATTTATTTGTATTAAAAAGTTAGATGTTTATAGGATTGAGAATAAGAAAGTCTATGAAATGAATAAGTATACGTTATTCGCCGTAACCATGATAGATAAGGACTATTATAAATATATTATGTTGTTATCCAGATGGAAACAATACTATCCATCAATTTATTAGCGCCACTGCTGGACTGGTACGGAGGCCTACCACACAACAATACCGCGTACAGCGGTCTTGTGCCGCCTGCATGTAATTCTTTCTAGAAACTTTCACATTAGTAGTCTACACCATGTATTTTGCGACATTCAATGTTCGAGACTCAATAATAATTAATATTTCTTTCCTAACGATTATCGGCTACAACCGATCTTCTACTGATTCTCGTATTACGTTCTTTTTCTAGTAAAAAATTCCCAAAAACAGCGTTCACGCTATCTGATTTTGAACTTTCCTGTGAACATATGAAGACTAAATTTATGAGACTAACTCATCGTTGGTAACATACACTGGTCATAGAGAGTTCACAATGCTGCCCTGCTCAGGCCATTCAGACTTCAAGCGTATGCTTCACCGTATTCTCGCTGCAAGCGTACTGGTGGCAGGAGGAAGTCAACTCCCTACTTGCGACGGTGTGTACACGTATTTTCTGAAACAACTATGCCCCGACAAAACCTGCACCAGCTGAAAAGAGAGGACTCTTTCTCGTCGCTCCATCCACTGTATCAGTAACGGCCGCAGAGCCTCAACAGTCCGAACACCTATGGCGATGACCTTATATTCTAATAGCACCTATTCGTAATCACTCCCTAAAAGCGGGGAATAAAAAATATAAGAAAAAAATATTATTATCTAATATCGTTAATAACATTTACTATAATCGCGTTCTTGTACACAATACGTACGTAAAAGGCCGTAGTTTTCCCGGTTGCGCGCGCCCCCTACGCTTGTGTGTTTGTGTGTGTGTATGCTTGTCAGTGTGCGCAGGGTTGTCCTTTTGCGACTAGAGGGAGGGCAAAGCGGAGGTAGAGGGACGAGAGAGGGAGGCCTTGCTTTACTAAGAACCGTGGAGTCGCTCTCTCTTATTTGCCGACTTGTGCAATTAACAGGTCTTTATGAATATTCAACAAGAGTCGAGATGCGAGTTTTTATATTAATTGATGTGTAACTTACACGAAAATGGCTTTTAGGGGCCACTTTTGTATGTTTACTGTGCGTTCGGAAACCACATTTTAATGTAAAATTTATATGCTTCAAAGAACGAGTTTCAAAACTTTTTGTTGTACTACAATATTTTTAAAAACTAATTCTATGTCACAGAAAGTCGATTGTTTCTTTCATTTACTTGTAATAATTTAAAATGTATGTATTCTTACGGAATCGAATGCCCATGAACAAAGGGATTTTGTAAATTTTTCTTTGGTAATTATATCCTGAACTTAATAGGAATATAACTAACAATCAAAACGACCTATCCTATCTTAAATAACGAGAAATCATCATCGTCCTGTTCTTATCGTAAGTACTTGGAGTCGACACAATTTGCATACCTACTTCATAGAAATATTGCAAAAGTTACTAACAATAGTTTCATGATCGGCCGCCTGTCTGTTGTCAACCCTCCTTGACAATGTAATTATTGATTTGACGGCATTAGATGAAGTTGGCTCAGGACAAAAAAAAAAACTCGGTCATATTTGTAGTCACCACCAAACAGCTTAAATAACGAGTAAATGGTAAATTTTCCTCTTTTCAAATCATTGCTAAGAACCAATCTAAACACATTCCTAATCTATATCATATCGGCTTATCCTACTCCTACTGCTGGGCTTGAGCATCCTCCACTATAGGTGGGAAATTGACCTTACTATACATACAGCAGCTGGTCAGACAGGTTGGTATAAAATTTTGTTTCGAGTTTTCGTCTCTCTTGTTATAGCTCTCTTAGTCGTCTTTTACGACATCCAAGGATAGGATAGGGCGTGGTGAATTATATTCTTATTGCATCTCCAAACGGAGAATCCTAATATTTTAAAATAAGCATTAGTCTTTTGCTTCAACTGCGAAATTTGAAATCTTACAAGCATCGAAACTGTCTTGGTTAGTTCTAAAGTAATATATTTAGTACATAGAAACAAAAAACAATACTAAAAATTATAAAATTAAAATTCTCTTATCCTTTATAATAAAGCGAATTGCTACCGTCTCCTAACCATAATATTCTTTTTCAGATAAGAAAATGGTACATTATGTAGAATTTGTACAAACCCATATACCGATGCTCTACGCATCTCGCGGAAAACTGCGTTAGAGAGAGACCGCATTGTGTTCGGAGAGAAAGCAACAACTGGGGATGAGTCCCGAACCTTCATAATCTACATGACTTAAATGCATACTACATTTAAAAGCAAATATAAACTCTACGATTAGATGATAAAGTTAAATTTTGATTGATAAGTTCTTGTGTGAGCATTGTGCGTGTATTAAGGCAGAAGAGTACGGACAACAAATATTGATTCGGCGGAGGGTGCGAGCGGGTGAGAGGGGGATACAGAAGAGGACGAGTCAGAGGGGGGGTTAGGCGCATATAATTTGGACTAATTCTCTGTGTGTTGACACAGGCTTGTCTGTTCATTCGGGCTGCGGCCGATCAACTCGTCCTTACGCGACTCCGAAAGTTGTCAATATATTAAGTTTAAGGGTGTATCTAGCCTAAGAAAGATTTTCAGGGCTTACAGTTGTATGAGTTATATTTTACTACACCTATTTCGTGTAGAGACGAAGTAAGAATACAATTTATCATCCTTTTCTTGGCAGTGGGTATCGTAAAAGACGACTAAGGGATATAATATGCATAGAATATCTATGCAGGAGAAGGCAAACTCAAATTAAAACACTATAGCAACACGTCTGGCAGCGTGGTATAATTCGGGCCGACCACTGATGACAAGTAACCCTGCTCCGGTGGTCGGCCCAACGACGAAGGCGACGTGCATCATGGGTGGGTTGCGGGTGTGCGTGCTTACGCCCCTCTGTCGCCCCGTCGGAGTGGTGCAAGGAGCGCGCCGACCGCAACCCACCCCCGAAAAAAAAGCGTGGTATAATAGGTTAATTTTCTTTGCCCGACGTTTAGAACACTGCAGCGTTCATGTCACTCTTTATTACCTACAACTTTGTCATTTAATTTTTTTCCATAGGACTTTTAGTTTTTGCCGGAAATCGAGATAAACCGTTTTAATACCCTTAAAAACTCACCCCCTTCCACTTCCCGACCTCAGATCACCCGTAAATTATTTTTCCTTTCATTTTTGTTATATTCTCTTCCTTTTCCAACGAGTTTCATCCTACTATTTTTTTTTTCTCTTTG
Organism: Lymantria dispar; assembly: GCA_032191425.1. Classification (NCBI taxonomy): domain Eukaryota; kingdom Metazoa; phylum Arthropoda; class Insecta; order Lepidoptera; family Erebidae; genus Lymantria; species Lymantria dispar. The sequence goes on from CM063459.1 coordinate 19,362,311, forward strand.
TGCCATTTTTAAGGCTTCAGGCAAGCCCTGGTCTATCCTTGTATTATAGGAAACTTTACAAACTTGCAATTAACGGACACAAAATACACTCAGATCAGTTCATTGCACAAAGTCCTGTGTGGGAATCGCACCCATGACACTTGGTATGGGAGTTTAATATCTCAACCACTATGTTGATATGTGTAGTCAAATAAATAACATTATTAACCAATTTCAAAGATTTATTAACATCCAAATTGACAACCTCCCCCGGTTGTCAATTCGGATTAATAAATAGACGGATTTGCAAAACAATGGTATTCGAAATAGGTTTATGCCGATAAGGTTCTTAAAGACCTGATGATGTTTCATTTAACGAAGTTCTTCAAGCATTATTATCTTCACCCATATACGACCCACTGTTGAGCACGGGCCTCCTCATTATTGGGAGGCAAGTTGATCTACTATAACCACGCTGGTCAGACGTGTTGGCATAGAGTTTCATTTCGAGTTTTCCTTCTCTTTCATCGATGATATCAGCATATTATATCTCTTAGTCGTCTTTTACGACACCGATGGGCAGAGAAGGTGATGAATTGTATTCGTAATCCGTCACCACACGGAAAATCTCTTCAATAACTCCAGCAAATTAACCAAAACTGTGATCACGTATCTATTGAAGAATTTCTTTATTAAATAACGTTCATCATGATTATCATCTTGGCCCATCGCCGAGCTAGCCCCGAACGTCAAGGATTCAGTACCAGTGATCAACCCAATGACGAAAGGAGGGAATACGAGTGGGTTATGGGGCCGCGTTGACTTTTTGTCACCCTAAATGAAACGGACAGCGTGAGTCCAGACTATAGCCCGACCAAAAAAAGATCATCTCAGGTACTGCCATATATAACGTGCCACTCTGGGCTAGGCTCAAGTCTTCCCCATAATAGGGGGCAAATTGATTTACCCCGCCACGTTGGTCAAACATGTTGGTATAGGCTTTAATTTCCAATTTTCTTTCTCTTGTATGGATAGTAGATGTTGTTAGATCCCTTATTTGTCATTTATGACTCCCATGCGCAAGATAGGGGATGGGGAATTGTATTTTTATTCCGTCACCAAACGGATAAAAAAACTTTCATTATCATCATTCATGGACTGCCGTACACTGCGGTCCTGTGCCGCCTGCATCCAACGACGCCCAGCAGCCTTTTTTTTATTGCTGATGGTGGCAAACGAGCAAGGAGCACACCTGATGGTGAGTGCCACATAGTAGAGGGCTTATCGCACTGCGTTGTCCGATACGTGGTTGCCACTCGAGGATTTTTCTCCCCAGTGGTCGTCGGTTCGCCAAGCGATGTGTTCTGCCCATTGCCACTTCAGGGTGCTAATTCTTCTTAAGAAAAGTGTGTGTACTTGTGTACGCACATAAAAAATTATACTTCTTTGCTGTAACACAATAGAAGTCTTTCTAAAAACTTTATCCTTCGCGTTATTCTACGTTTATTTAGGAGTGGTAGGACCACACTATCGATAGTTATCTGTCTACAGCCGCGGGCCGGTCCGTCCGGGGCAGTACCATACTCTCGCAAAAAATCGACGTCTGAGTAGTAGCAATTTGTTACTGCGTTTCGTTCGGTGAGCGAGAGAGCCGGAAGCCCAACTTTCTGAGGGTGATTGCGTGTGGAGGGTTTTGGTGGTGCCCTTGGTATCACCGAGCCTCAATGCACGCATTCACACTCCCTTCACTTTCTTCGCGGTAGGCAGCGGCCTTGTAAAGGTCCATGAGCGGCAGCAACACTTATAATCAGGTGTACTGTTTGCTCGTTTGCCACTGCTTGCAATAAAATAATAATAATACATTGAAAGTTTTATTATAGCGCATTATCTTATTCATATTTGAAATTTACCCTCATCACTATTTCCTGATGCGCCAAAAGTAGTATAATATAATTTTAAAAACTTTGAATATCATTAAATTACCATTGGTAGGTATGAACCAAAGGCAAAAGCCATATCTATACGTATATATATAACATAAGTAGTGTAAACATCCCGGCATCCGCTACAACGCTTATCTCACTAAGCAAACTCACTTCGCTGTATCTTAAAATATTTCCATACAACGACCCACGTAAGAATTTCTTAGAACGCGATAAAATATAAAAATAGCTGTGGAAATTTGTCCATGGTTATCATTAAGATACACGTATGACTATAGGGCCAGGGTCTTCTTATCATTAATAATTTTAGCTCATATACGTCCCACTGTTGCGCTCCAACCTCCTCTAAAATAGCAGGGAAGTTGACCTATGGTATAGAGTTTCACTTCGAGTTTTCCTTCTCTTGCATAGATATTATGCATATTTAATCCTTTAGTTGTCTTTTACGACACCCACGAGCAAGGTGGGGAGTTATATTCGTACTCCGTCATCACACGGACAATGGGTATTCTATTTAAAAGATAATTAAGATTTGTCTTCATTTTCAGCCTCTCTGATTGAAACTATCAAAATTTGTCTTCAAGGTAATACTTTCGTGTTTTTTCTTCTTTACAGATCTTATATTTTTTAATTTTAGGTTATTTTCCAATGATTCGCGCCAGTCATTGGAAGTTTGCCCCGCCTGGGGGCCCTAACACCACGTTCTATCGACGGAATTTGGAATAGACCTGTCGTTGCCGACCATCATCTCACAGATGCTCGACAGCGACAGGTGTTGGTCGTCGATGGCCTCATTTTGTAAGGCCGTCATTTCAAGGAAGGAGGCTGCGGAGCGAGAACGCGAGGCGCTTGGCTCCGCTGACTCCCTGCGCCGGCGGCGACCCGGGAGGAGAAGGCGCCAATATGCGCAACTCCTTCCACCACCTTAAATGACGATAGGACGTGGCCAGACGGCCATGCGTTGAGGTGTCGGGCATTGAATGTCATCAGACGATCTCTCCGGCGCCCCGTAAAAGCGCGGAAGGGGCCGCTGTGGTTTTAGTGGGTATTCCGGTCACACGGTGGTCGGCGAGCCCCACACACTCCTCCGTCTGTCACCGGCGGGGGACGGTGCGTAAATGCATTTCCACAGCGTGAAAAAAAAAAGGTTATTTTCCAATGAGAGAAACATTGGCCTAGGTATATTACGCTGGCCAAATGGACTACCATAGGTTCTATTTCAATGTTATTTTTCTCTTGCTTGATTTTATTTGAAACATTGCCTACCTGTAACAACTAATATTTTATACCTATTATATTTCATAAAATAAATTATTTGATTTGATTTTTTAAGCAAGATTCTGCACTAAAGAATTAATCCTTGAGTCACGGATGATTTAACAAACATAACATTAACAGATCAGAAACAAGTTTTAATAACACTCGAGCGTAGAACATTTTTATCAATCATCAATAACCGTGTTTCAATTGTACTTTCCTGAGTGAAAATCGAACCCACTGTACATGGCATAGGAAGTTACTGTTTAGATTACTAGGCCATTTGTACAGTTTTTGTAGTATTTCTTTTTAATTGAACAGAACAGCCTCTTGTTGGGTCAGCTAGTAGTAAATTAAATTTTAAAAATATTATCTAGCATAGATGTCAAAGCCCTGATTACCTTTAAACTACTTCTTTAAATATATACTATATATAATAATAATAATATCGACACTAGATAGCCTAAGTGTAGTAATCTACAAATGAAAATTGTACAATAAAATAGAGAAACCCTTTTATTTTGTATTTAAAACTTATAACTTTCGTATTTGATAATGTAGAATTATTTTAGATAATACTTTTGATTTACTATTTTTTATTTTATAGGTTTTTTTTTTTTTTTTTTTGGGGTGGGTCGCGGTCGGCGCGCCTCCGCACCACTCCGTCCGGGGCGACAGAGGGGCTTAAGCACGCAACTCCCGCAACCCACCCGAAAACCACCTCGCCTTCGTCATTGGGCCGACCACCGGAGCAGGTTTACTTGTCGTCAGTGGTCAGCCCGACGGAATACCCCCTACGCGGGGTACCCTCCCATCGACCGACGTCCCCCCCTCGGGGAGGACGTCGGTCTTTCCTCACGCGGTCGGCCTCTCGGCGGGTGACGGACTAATCCCCGGTCACGTCACCCGCGGCCTCGGCTAGGGCGGCATGAGGCGCAGATAGTTGCGCCTGCGCCGCCCCAGTCGCCGGCGGCGGATCTCCTCATCGAGGCTGCGCTCCACGCGCAGACGATCCGCCGCCTCCTTCTGCGAGATCACTGTCTCGCAGAAGGCTGCGACCGCGTCCCAGTTCCTGACGCTGTCGACCATCGCCCTAGCGATGGCCGGCAGCGTCAGGTCGGCACCGATGATTGCGACGAGTTCACGGCGCTGCACTGCCCAAGCCGCGCAGGCCTCGAGCGTGTGGCGCGCCGTGTCCTCGTCGCAATCGCAGTGGTGGCAGGACGGTGTACTCTCCCTCCTCACGACCCTGTGCAGGTATTTGGCGAAGCTCCCGTGCCCCGTCAACACCTGCACTAGTCGGAAGGAGAGCACCCCGTGCCGCCTCTCCAACCACTGCATCAGCACCGGCCGGAAGGCCTCCACGGTTCGCACCCCGAACCGAGGCCTCTCCAGCCGGACTGCCCAACGGGCAATGACGTCTCGGCGGGCGTCGACGCGCCAGGCGGTGAGATCCCTTAACGAGATCACACCGCCCTCCCCGCGCACCCCCGACACCCGCCGATACAACTCGGCGAGCATTTCCGCCTCCAGGTCCCACGGGGGAGTCCCGGCCAATAGGCACGCTGCCTCCGTCGCAACCGTGCGGTATCCGCGGATGGCCCTGACCGCCATGACCCTCTGTGGTCGCCACAGAAGGGCCCTAAGTCGGACGGTCAAGGACCCCGCCCACACCGGTGCGCCGTACAGGGCCATCGACCGGATGACCCCCGTGTACAGCCGTCGGCACGTAGCGCTCGGTCCGCCCACGTTCGGCATTAGCCACGATAGGGCGGACGCCGCGCCGACGAGCCGCGGAGCGAGCCTGCGGAAGCCTGCTTTATTTTATAGCCTGCTGCCTGCCTGAGCCTGCTTTATTTTATAGGTTGCCATGTTTATGCCTTCTAGCATCGATATGTACGTAAAAGTACGTCTCATCATTAACATCTCAATTCATATACGTTCCACTACTAGGCTCGAACCTACTCCATAAAGCAATTTGATCATTGAATATATAAGCACACTTGTCAGACGGGTTGGTATAGGGTTTTATTTTGCTTGTCTTGTATAGATATTATATCCCTTAGTAATCTTATAGAATATGCATATGACATCCCTTTTCTTTGGCAGGCTATGGTGCGGCCGCACGTTGTGCATCCTGTCTGGGGTGACGAGAGGGCGTATTCCCTTCTCTTCGCCATTAGAGCGACTACTGGTATCGTATCCTTGAAGTCCGCCCGGAATGATACCTTAATCACCGTTTGTGTAACACCCGCAGGCAAGATAAAGAATCGTGATCCTTACTTCATTACTACACGGATAGATTTATTTATATACGTAAATGGTACTAATACTTTCTGTATTCATATGAAAATTGTAATAAAAATAACAATTTGTTATAAATAGAGGGTTACTCAATAAAAGTCGTATAAGCGATGTGGTGCATAAAATCGCTTGTCGAGCCCCCGGCACCCTACTCTTGGGATGATCCGTGATCTCAACCGATATTAGCACCGCGGGGCATAAGAACCCATAAATAAAAAAATACTTATTACAAAATCTAGGGTGAATCTCTCTATAAATATATATATATATATTTTTTTTATTAAAGATTCAACGGATGTTGTCGACTATACAAGCAGTTTGAGTTATGTAGAAACATCCTTCCTATATTCTTTCATGGTCTAAATTACTCGTGTGACGCCGGGATAAGAATACAATTATTGCCACACTTACCTTGCTGGGAGAATGAACGGCAGCTCTACCATCAGACATATAACACGTATAAAACTTTTAAATTAATAAAAAATAGACAATCTCACTGAGTTTCTTGCCGGATCTTCTCAATGCGCTCGCGTGCCGATTTGGTGGTAATTTTAAGGACACATGTAAAAAATTACAATATGTAAGTGTCCCCGCGGGGTTTAGGCGTAATAAATGATTTGAATTTGAACTCAATGCACTCGCCTAGCGTGGCGATTACGACACCATCCGTTTCTGGGTGAGGTGTCTAACAGTGGACAGCGAAAAGATGTATGATGAATAACGATCTAATATAATTACTTTTCTTCTGTACAGTGATGGAATAAGAATACAATTCATCGTCCCCTTTTTTACTCTTGGTATCGTAAAAGACGACTAAGGGATTAAATATGCATTTAACATCTATGCAAGAGGAGGAAAACTCGAAATAAAACTCTATACCAAAATGTCTGAATAGTGTGGATCTATTTATCTCCCATTGCGGAGGAGGCTTGACTCCAGCAGTGGGATGTATATGAGCTGTGATGACTGATTTTTCCATCATCATCATCATCCCAGCCCTATATACATTCCACTGTTGGGCTCGGACCTTCTCCACTATGGGAGGAAAATTTAGCGAATAAACCATGCTGGTACGATATGTTGTCATATGGCTTTATTTCGAGTTTACCTTCTCTCACATAGATGTTATATGTATATTTAATCCCTTAATCATCTTTTACGACACCCACAGACGAGAGAGGGGTTAGTATATTGTATTCTTACTCCGTCATCACACGGAAAATGGATGTTTAGGAGCGCTAGACACACCATCGAAGAGAGTGAGACCATGTCACTATTATTCTGGTCTTCAGGACGGAGAGAATGCACGGCGGTTTCATTAGTGGATTATGACCCAACACTGTGAATGTGGCCCAAAATAACGGAACACGCGAATAGATACATATTTAGTGCCAAAAAAGAGGTACATATCCAAGCCTATCATAATATGGGTACCATTAACAGTGGAGACATAGCACTTTTTAAGGAGACGATTTGACATACAGACATGACTATCATCATCATTACCCTATTCTTTGAGAATGCAATTGTTGGCCAGACGACATCATATGGAGATGGCCCAGATACTCCGTCACCACACGGCAAAACGCCAAAAGAAGTAGGTATACTTCATAAATCATAAAAATATTAGGTCAATAAAAGCGAAAAAGTAGTTTTAATCATGATATTGGAAGGGATTTATACAATATTGTTCTATATTCACTGATATCGAATGCATTCTGTACTCCATCTTTGTTTACTTTAATCGTACTTCGTTCGCAAACATTGTTTGCAGGCAAATACCAGATATCCGGCCTTGCTACACTTTTGTCGTGTTTCTTTATGTTGGTACGTAATTATAATAGTCTATTTATAAGCTATATTTTCAAACAGATACTAAAACCTGCAATATATATAAGAAAATATTTCAAACCAGTTTACCACCTACTCACCTATTAATAATAAAAATAATGTTCTTTAAATGCCTTACAACCGTTCATCGGCTTTGGGATAGTCCGAAAATTGAAGGCGCCCATGATGAAACACATTAGAAATAAAAATAAACACTACGACATACATAAATACGCAACCACCAAAAATGCATAACTAAGCTTTCCAATTCAAATTCCAGTTACGATAAATAGATTATATAGTTTTACTCTGAAGAATTCTAATTAGCAATCACGAAGATATCCCCGTTAAAAGACAATATGAATGCATCTCGTTAGTAGGAAATAAAAATATGGGTGTGTTATACTTTCGCACTAAAAAATAAAGCCGATTTGCCCATATAAGCCTAATACAAACACGGGTTATACCCAAACCTATACTAATTGCTCTATATCGTTATTTATTGCAAACAAATCAAGTAGACTTTCGCTATTACCGTTTCTAATTCATAATTAACGGCCATGATGCCGGTACGGTCGACAAGATGGCGTCGCGGCGGGTCACGTGACCCCGCAATGCGTTTTTAATTGCAATCATTCCGTGTTTTATGTTGTTTGCACACTTTCCGTGTGTTTGTACAAGCGAGGCCTTTATTTATGGCCGGTGGGAACGTAGGAGAATTAATTTGCTGTTGTAAGTAATTCCGCTGACGATATTAGATGCGACTTTTTGTTTTTATATTAGTAGGTACATATATACATAGAGGATATAACTATGTTGGGATATATTACAGCCTAAACGACCACCATGTCGCAGGTACCCTACGTAATTTTCTAATAAAAAAGATTTAATAACCTATATTTTATTTGGTAGGATCACACAGCCGCGGGCCGGTCCGTCTGGATTAGTACCACACTCGCAGAACCTTGACGCCTGAGTAGTAGCAATTCATTATTGCACATAATTTAAAATGCTATATATTTTCTTTTATAAAACTTTAATTTACTAACAATTTGACTATTGCACAAATAGGTATTTCGCAAGCGGTGTCTTGTTAAAAATGTATTGGCAGGAAAATTAAAAAAAAATGCTCATTGTAATCTTAGTATATGATAGGTATGTAATATGCAACTTAGTATAAATTTAGATACCTATTATTGATTAAGCTTCTTCAAAATCGTCGAAAGAACTTCAAAGATATATTGCTCGTACTGTTAGAGATATGCCTATTGCACAATCGAAAGGCACTGACCTATTTTTTTAAAGAAGATGTAGCTTGTACTAAGTCAATAATCCTTGCAAAGGATTTTATAAACATATAATTAGGAGACACAAATTGCACCCAGACTTAGAACAACAATTTGTGTATCACAAATTACAGTCCTGTGCATGATTCGAACCCGCGACACTGGCAACAGCAGTTGGTAGGTTAGTATCTTAACCAATACGCTATCTGTACAGTTATATGCTATCATCATCATCATCATCATTTCAGCCCACTGCCGTCCACTGCTGGACGTAGGCCTCCCTCATGTTACGCCACAATGTGCGGTCCTGTCCGGTTATATGCTGTGCTAGTAAGTGATTTTATTTTTAACTAGTAACCCGCCCTCGCTTCACTTTCAGTCGTCTTTCCTGCGTAGTTCCCGTTCCCGTGGGAATACCGGGATAAAATATAGTCTAGGTTACTCCCTGATATTATAGCTTTCCATTGCTTAAAGAGTTTTTGAAATCTGTCTAGCCGTTTTGAAGATTACCCGGAACAAACAGACAGACAGACAAAAAATATAAAGTGTATTTTAGGCATATATGTATAGTGCAAATAACCGTGTGAGCATAAAAAAAGTCTATTATTTTGACATTACAAACAGACACTCCAATTTTATTTATTGGTATAGATGTTCCTTTCTCTGACAGTGGTATTGCTGCTCAGGCCACTTCATCACCTACAATATCCGCAGACATTTCAATAAATATCATAAATCATCATCATCATCACCCTGCTCTTACCCCAATTACTTGAGGTCGACTCAATATGTACTCTTCTTTCATAAAACATATTGCGAAGGTTTTGACAATAGTTTTATGGTCAGCCGCTAGTGTTGCCCAAATGCAAAACCAAGACGAGACTTGGACTAGTCTTGATCTTGGTCTTGCATCATCACACCTGGTCTCGTCTTGGTCTTGGTATTGTTCTTGCAGCAAGAGTCTCGCAAAGTCTCGCAAGTCTTGCAGTTAGAATAACGCAAGTAATTTATCATGGAAATAGAAAATGTAACCAAATGAATAAAATAACATACATCTACCATATATCATACCATACATCTGCTATACATCTACCATCTATCATCCATCTGCAGGCTATCGCCGTGTCGAATATAACCCTTACCACCTTAGAATAATAACGTATAGAAGGTAAGTTCGCGCACAAAAAGTGAAGCATTTCAATTGGAGTCTAATGTAGCTTACGCCGGAATTGTTCCGTAATGTACAAGTCATTGTACTGCACGTAAGTACGCAACTCTTAAAAAGTAAATAGGTAATTATGACGGTTTGTGCATTCAAATGGTGTCATAACACATTTGAAAAACTTAAAAAGGTTTTTAACATTACTTTTAAAAGTATTTCGACGATTTATGTTAATAAAAACAAAATTTGATTTCATTATTTGTATAGTGGTATGCATGTGTACGTATGTAATCGTCTGCGCGCCATTAGTATTTTTTAGATTCATGTTTCCAACGTTCGAAATAATGACACTATCCTTCTATACGTTATTATTCTAAGCCTTACCACATTACTTAACATTACTCCTTATTCTCCTCTTCCCCAGGTGTTCCATTAGATAGCTTTTACTACTCCTATGGCAAAGGAAGAAATTTCGACCCTGTCTTCTAAAGCTGTCACCACACGGGGCAGCTAATAAAATAAATTTGATATCATTTTTAAACATTGCGGCTTTATTTTATAATAATTGTGTAATGATTCGGCACGTGTAAGGACTTAACGGACAAAAATTCTGAGGTAGGTTAAGTTTAAGTAGATACCTATCAACTACATATTACTGTCTTTATATAAACTCAGTTCTGCTGAGATACCTACAATGTGTTGCAGTAGTTATGTCGTAAAGTATTACTATCTATTGGGGCTGAGGTATCACGGGGTGCCCGTGTACCTCAGGCGGCTGGTGGCAGACTACTTGGAGGGGCGCAGCGTCCTCTACGTTGACCGAGTAGGGGACGTTGTGCGAACGCCCATGACGTGCGGTGTCCCACAGGGGTCGGTTCTGGGTCCGACCCTGTGGAACGTCGGCTACGACTAGGCGTTGAGAGGAAGCCTTCCACCCGGACTGAGCGTAATTTGCTACGCCGACGATACACTCATCACAGCCCGGGGTGGGATGCTAGAGGAGGCGGCACGCCTGGCAACTCTCGGCACCGAGGAGATTGTCAGGCGGATCGAAGCGCTGGGGTTGAGGGTAGCCCTGGAAAAGGCGGAGGCCCTTTTGTTCCATGGCCTCCGTACCGCCGGGCCTCCCGCCGTCGCTTCAATCACCGTGAAGTCGGTCACCATCAGCATCCAGGCCCACATGAAGTACTTGGGCCTGGTGCTCGACGGGCATTTTTGGTTCCGGGAGCAAATTCAAATTCAAATTTATTTATTGTGGGCATAGGTTAACATATAGATTGTACATTATTGGTAGGATTCTTTATGTCCTGCTGCAATGAGCATACAATATTAATGTCTTATATATAGGAACATGATGGATTAATTAATTAGTATTATCATTCAAAAAATCGTTAATATTATAAAAAAGTGAGCCGTCGCTTAGGACGCCTGGCAGATGTGAAACTTCGAAATTATTTTGTACAAGTATACATTAGGCTTGTTGAAAAAATATCGATATATGGATATTTTTTGTTAGAAATATCGATATTTTTAACCGATATATTTTCAGCTGATATATCGATATTAAATATCCAATATCGAAATCGAATCAAAAATGATATTTTTTTTTTGTTTGTGTAAATCAAGTCTAGAATCTAGAACCGTAAAAGATAGGAAATATAAAAGTATAGCATTAACTGTATACATACTCTGTGATTAGTATGTTTTGATTGCCACTACATTAGTATGTTTTGATTGCCATTTGATTGTCACTTTTTATTAAGGACAAATATTGTTATTAACCCACATGATAATCGAATTATTCCAATACATATATCCAACTGTCGCTTAGAATGCAAATGATAAATCGTTAATCGAATAGTTTTTCTATTATCTAAGATATTATAAAGAAATGATATTAATTCACTGCTCGACCGCTTACGACCTAACATAGCGTCGCTACGTCTCCCTCACACACTTCTGCGTAGTTCAAATCAAAAGGATCGGTTAAGAAAGTGTGATTTAGCAAACAAAAATAACGACATCTGTCGAGCTAAGGCTAAATCTCAGCTACAAAATATATTTTATAAATAAATCTCTAATCCTGTAATGATGATGATGATAATGAGACAAGCTATTTAAATTATTTTATCGTCATTGATTCTTGTTAAATTAACAAATTTTAAATGAAATCTGAATGTTGAAAGTGGGTCAAGATCCAATTCCTAGGAGTCTCTAACATACAAACAAATAAATATACATCTGAAACTAATAAAACACCTATAAAAAGCGATTGTCCAGTTTTCGTACGTGAAAGTACTGTAAGTAGGTATGGTATACTTATATTGGCAAGTTAGAGAATTATACATTATTTTATAGATTAAGTATATATGCATAAAAGAACAGATTACGACAGGCACTAAAATAGCACATTAATAAAAATAATATTACGATTTTTTTTCCAAGAAAATGATGATTTTTATTCAATAAACATTTATTTTCATTTGTATACATTATAGGTAACAATTTACTTTAAGCGCACTAGATGGCGTTGTACAAATTTTAAATCGCACTATGGTTTCGTTACAAAAATGTACACATATGTATTCGGATTTTTATTTTTCTTTTTTACCGCCCCCGCCGACGGGGAAGGGAAACGTGTCGCGTTAAAATCATAAACGTGGGAGTGCCCACTTTGCCAGCGACCGCCCGAGCCGAGGTCCGTACACCACAGGGGGTGCCCTCGGGATGGGTCGCTTAACTTTAAACGGGTTGAGAGCCCTCAGCGCTCACCCACCAGTCCGGGTAAAGTTGTCACAGCCATCTGAGGCTAACAACTAAGTCACACACAAAAAAAAAATTTTTTTTCTTTTATTAAAAGGGTGCCGCGAAGCGTGGCGTTAACGCCACGCGATGATCGGGATCACCCTCGCCTATAGATGTTTCACATCAATAAGTTTTCTTAATTAAAATTTTCTGCAATTCATTTTTAAAATTAGGTAGTTCTGGCGTCTTTAAAATATTTATGGGTATTTTATTAAAAATTCTTGATACCATTCCAAAGAAGCTTTTGTCCAGTAATGCTGTTCTGTAAGGTATGGCTGGAATTTTAAGTGCGTTTCTCTTAGAGATAAGCTCACCAAATAAAATTCTATTGGTTCTAACAAAGACTCCTACCTCATATATATAAACAGATGCAAATGTCAAAATATTGTATTGTGTAAAGTATGGCCTACATGAATCTGGAATATGTATATTAGCTATAACACGTACGCATTTCTTTTGGGCTTTAAATACCATATCAACATATTTATTATTTGCGTTTCCCCAAAATATAATGTCGTATTTTAGTGTTGACGATACATAAACATAGTATGCTGTTAGCACAACTGATCTATCAACCACTTTTGCTAGATTATATAACGCATATGAGTACTGGTTTAGCCTATTACATTTTGTGTGTATGTGTGTTTGCCAGCTCATATCATTCCATAGCATTCATTCATTCATTGCATCTCATAGCATCTCCATCGACTTGTTCCCCGGCTTGTCGGCGCGGCGTCCGCCCTTTCATGGTTGATGCCAAATATGGGCGGACCCAGTGCTATGTGCCGACAGCTGTATGCGGGAGTGATCCGGTCGATGGCCCTGTATGGCGCACCGGTGTGGGCGGGGTCCCTGACCGTCCGTCTTAGGGCCCTCCTGTGGCGACCACAGAGGGTCATGGCGATCAGGGCCATACGGGGTTACCGCACGGTGGGGACGGAGGCGGCGTGCCTCCTGGCCGGAAGTCCCCCGTGGGACCTGGAGGCGGAGATGCTCGTCGATATTTATTGGCGGGTGTCGGAGACGCACGCCCGCGGCGGTATGGTCTCCATCAAAGAGATCACCGCCTGGCGGGTCGACGCCCGCCGAGAAGTCATTGCCCGTTTGCCCGTTGGGCAGTCCGGCTGGAGAGTCCTCGGTACGGTGTCAGGATCGTCGAGGCCCTCCAGCCGGTGCTGATGGAGTGGTTGGAGCGGACGCACGGGGTGCTTTCCTTCCGATTGGTACAGGTGCTGACGGGGCACAGTTGCTTCGGGAAGTACCTGCACAAGATTGTCAGGAAGGAGAGCACACCGTCCTGTCACCACTGCAGTTGCGACGAGGACACGGCGCAGCACACGCTCGAGGAGTGTGCTGCATGGGAGGGGGAGCGCCGTGAAGTCGTCGTGATTATCGGTGCCGACCTGGCGCTGCCGACCATCGCCAGGGAGATGCTCGTCAGCGTCAGGAACTGGGACGCGGTCGCCGCCTTCTGTGAGGCCGTAATCTCACGGAAAGAGGCGGCGGATCGTGTGCGAGTAGAGCTCCTATTCGGCGACACGTTCCGCCGCCGGCGACTCGGGCGGCGCAGGCGCGAGTATCTGCGCCTAATGCCGCCCTAGCCGAGGCGGCGGGTGTTCGGACCGTGGAATTGTCCGTCACCCGCGGAGAGGCTGACCGCGTGACGGTGACCGACGTCCCAGGACGTCGAGAGGTGAGGTTACCCGAAAGGGTATTCTGTCAGGCCGACCACTGACGACAAGTCACATCTGCTGGTCGGCCCAACAACGAGGTGACGTGGGTACGGGTGGGTTATGGGCCCGCGCGCCGTCCTTTCATCACCCCGGACGGACTGGACCGCGCGTGCGCTTACCATAGCCACACATAAAAAAAAAAAGAAAATCTATTGGCCCTGATGTTGGACGTTATAGTAATACGTTAATATTATAGTCCATAAAATATAGCTTGATCTCTGTGACAGATGTCAAACAAACCAACGAAGTAAGTTTGAACGAGCGACATGTTTACAATTTCATTTTGTATCAAATATATTTACATTCTTTTCGTGCCAGTTTTATTGCAACTGAATTGCAATATATTATAAATATAAAAAAATTAATATTCATGCCTAAAATGTACCTCGTAAGTACTAAAATACCTAGTAAACATTTTATACATAAATGACGCTTACGCACGTACAAGATCATACTGGACTGAAAATAAAAAAGAGATGGGACAGTTGATATACGTAAATCGATAACCGATCTCTATTAAACGATTCATAAAAGAAATAAACCCAATACAGTACCTATATAAAACTTTTAACATATTTTTTACAATTAAAACAGACAGTTACATTACAAATACATAAATTGAATTAATTAAACATTAAAAAACTACTTTTCGTCTCAGAGTAAATGATAATATTATGTACGCATTATTGTCAATAAACAATATGTCTATATTTATTTATAAAAGAGTCGTAATTGATTGATTGATCTAACGACAATCTCTATTTGGCAAAAAATAATAAATGTTCTAACAGGAACGCTCCAGTGATGACGATAATAGTGACCTAGACCTTGATTGTACTCCTTTTGAATAATTAAAACAGTCAAAAAACAGCTTTTGTTTGAAATAAATTAAAAAAGATTTTCATTGATTGTATTTTAATTATAATAGAAAATCACAATTATAAACATAAAGAGTTTTATCGATAAAAAACTAAGGACTTTATCGTAAGCGTGACTGCACTAGGGACAACTGTCACAGAGATCATCCTATATTTTATGGACTATAGGTACTAAGATAACCGACCTCTGCAAGAATAGGAAAACTCGTCATAACGCTATGTTAATCAGTGTGCCCAGCATGGTACCTAAACTAGTTCATTGAAGTGGCAATGTGTCATGCACATAGATACATGTAATTGTGAACGCAAACGTGTACGTCCGTGTATAGGTACAAGTTGTGGCACAATAGGTACACATTAAGCAAAAAAGTATAGATTGATAGATACCTATAGTATAGATTGTTTTGTACAGAAGTAACTAATAGATAGAACCTATTAGGACGAACTCGTCAAATTGAGAATCGTTGAGGAAGAAAAGTTCTCGAGTGGCGACCAGGAACGACCCCCCTACGAGTTGGACTGATGACATTTTGAAAGTCGCAGGGAACCGTTAGATGCGTGGGGAGACCTATTTCCAACAGTCGAAGTCTATGAACTGATGGATGGATAGATGGATGATGAATGTTAAAACGAAAACCATGCACTAGCAAAGACGACTAAGACAACTCATTAACAATTATCAATTTCAATCCCATATGGTCATGAATTAAGAATGCCAATCACCCCGTCGCTGTACGAGTAAATCGGCCGGCATTTTCTGTGTGGTGACGGAGTAAGAATACAGTTCACCACCCTCTCTTTTGCCTGTAGATATCGTAAAAGACGCCTAAGGGACATAATAAACATGAGCAAGAGAAGAAAAACTTGAAACGAAAACCTATACCAACACGTCCGACCAGCATCGTATAGTAGGTCAATTTCCCTCCTATTGTGGAGGAGGTTTGAGCCCAAGAGTGGGACGTGTATAAGCTGAAATAATGATTTGACTTAACCGCAAGACGCGAGACTCTTGCAGGCTCAGTCTTGGTCTTGCTCAAGTCTTGCAGGGTCAGTCTTGCAAAAATTAGGCGGTCTTGGTCTTGGTCTCAGTCTCGCATTTCTCGCAAGACCATGAGTGCAAGACCATGACTGCAAGACCGAGACTTTTCTGGGCAACACTATCAGCCGCCCGCCTGATGTCAATCGTCCATTAAGAATTTAGTTCTGATGGCATCTGATGCCAGAAGAGTTGGTCCAGGTGGTTAAAAAAACTGTTAGTCGTCCTTTACGACATCCAAGAGCAGGTAAGGTTTGGTAATATTCATAGTCGCCACCACACAGCTAAATAATATTTGAAAATCTGTACAAATAAATAAAATTGAGGTATCTGTTTCTAATGTAGTAGCTTCATGCTCACTACGTTATTTGCACAATATCTATGCCTAGAACACAGTTTAAACACTTTTTGCCTGTCTGTCTATCTGTTCCGAGTAATCTTCAAAACGACTGAACCGAATAACTTAGTCTATATTTTATCCCGGTATTCCCACGGGCACGGGCACTACGCGAGTAAGGCGACTGAAATTGAAGCGAAGCGTGGGCAGATTGCCAGTATTTAAATAAAAATAAATCGTAAATAACATCATAAATAATATTTGGAAAAATTCATACAGGTGAACATATTTAAGCAATTGCTATCATCCAAATATTAGCACAGTGAAAACTTATCAAAACATAAATAGAATCACAAAAGCGGCAACCAAACTAAGTAGTTACATAGTTAATCTACTTAGTGTACAGCGAACAGTTACCGAGTATTACGTACAAGAGTGTTTGCACATCGGCGGGGCCGTTTTACATAAATTGTAGATTCACCACTGAAGCCTCCCGATCCACCGATTCACTTGGATTTGGTGAATTAATAAAATTGTATTAAGACGCAGTTGTAACTTAAGTAAGATCATAAATTTGTAATATCTTTTTCGCCAATAAATGTTGCCGTATGACTACATTATTTTTATTTTCACATTTAAATATGTCAGTGTTTAATAACTGACGTTCCACGGTAACATTTAAACCACGATTTCGTAGCTGGGACAAAAAGTGTTATTGTGTTTAATGCTCATGATATCCATAAACGTATCCGGCTTACGACAATAAATAGCCTCATATGCGATTTATTATTAAAGAGAAAACCTGCGGAATAAATAAATAATTGTAACGCAAAAATTTTAGCAAATTTCATCCTCATCATCACAGCCCAGATACGTCCCACTGTTGTGCTCGGGCCTAATCCACAATGGAAATGAATTTGACCTACTGTACCATGCTGGTCAGACATGTTGGTATAGGGTTTCATTTTGAGATGCCTTTTCTTGCACAGCTGTTACGTGATTATTATATCTTTTACATTCACGAGCAATATAAAGTGTGGTGAATTGTATTCTTACTCCGTCACCACACGGAAAACAACAAAAAACTAACAAAGTTACAAATAATAGACACAAATTATATCCAGTAAAGATTCTATCAGTAATCGTTTTAGGTGAAAATCGTGAAATTATAATAGCCGCATCAGGTCGGTACTTGACAATTTTTAGGGTTTCGTACCCAAAGAGTAAAAACGAAACCCTATTACTAAGACTTCGCTATCTGTCCGTCCGTCTGTCTGTCACCAGGCTGTATCTCGAGAACCACTAAAGCTAGACAGTTGAATTTTTTACAAATTATGTATTTCTGTTGCCGCTATAACAACAAATACTAAAAACAAAACAAAATAAATATTTAAGGGGGAGCTCCCATATAACAAACGCGATTTTTGTCCTTTTCTATAGTTAATGGTACGGAACCCTTCGTGCGCGACGCCGACTCACACTGAGCTGGTTTTTATAATGAATACCAGGTGTATACTTAGTCTGGCCATAAATACTGTTACAATTTAAAATGAACAAACTATTACATTTGAAATTGGAAACTGTCAATTTTATATGATTGTTCATTATGTTTGTGACAAAAAAAGATCTGGCCGTCCTCGTAGTATTCATACGAAAAAGGTGGTCAAAGCAGTAAGGGAAAAAATTCGAAGAAAGCCTGTCTGAAAGCAAAAGATTTTATATATCTCGGGGATATCTCGGGAGATGAAGATAGCGCCTAGAACCATGTCGCGTATTTTAAAAGATGACTTAGAACTTGCAGCCTATAACAGACGTACTGGTCATTTCTTAACTGATAATTAAAAAAGAATAGGGTGGTAATATCGAAACAACTACTGAAGCGGTACGCAAAGAGAGGTCACAGAAAATTTTGTTTACGGATAAGAAAATTTTTACAATTTTTTAACAGGCAAAATGACCGTATTTATGTCCAAAGCTCTAAGGAAGCTTTCCAATTAGTTGACAGAGTACAACGTTTTTTTTTTTTTTATTTTTTTTTTGCCAACGGTGGCAAACGAGCAAGCAGCACACCCGATGGTAAATGAAACTGCTGCACATGAACCTTTGCAATACCAGGGGCATAGCCAGGCCGCTGCCTACCGTGAAGGAAATACTTTTCTTAAACCTCGTTTAAAGAAGGACATGTCATAGCGCTCGGGAAACACAGCGGCAGGTAGTTCATTCCAGAGCTTGCACGTACGTGGGCGAAATGATCGCTGGAAACGTACAGTTGAAGACCATAACGTTTCCAGGTGAAATGGATGAACCCTGCTACGATGTCGAGTGGTACGTTGGTAGAATGGTGACGGTGGTACCAAGTCAAACAGTTCCTCGGAGCACTACCCGTGAAAGAGTCGCTAGAGTACACAGAGTGACCCAAAGTCTCTCCGCTGCTCCAGCGACTCCAATCTGTCCGTAAGATTGGGATCCCCGACGATTCGAACAGCCCGTCTTTGCAGGGAGTCAAGTGGGTCTAGCTGATATTTGGGCGCACCTGCCCAGAGATGTGAGCAGTACTCCACATGAGGACGAACTTGTGCTTTGTATAGCACAAGACGCTGTCTCGGTGTGAAGCACCACCTGGCTCTGTTCAGGACACCCAACTTTTTGCTTGCCAATTTGGCTTTGTCCTCCAAATGACTCCCAAACTGGACTTTGCTCGATATTTTGACGCCGAGAATCCCAATACTCTCAGAAATTGGGCGAGTTACTCCTTGGAACTGTGGCGCCATGACAAACGGGTCCTTCTTTGCAGTGAACGCGCAAACTTGTGTCTTTGTGGGGTTGAACTGGACTAGGTTCCGTTCACCCCATTCCGAGGCCCGCCCCAGAGAGCGCTCGACTTCAGACACAAGTTGAACCCTTCTTTCCTGAGTACTCCGAGGGATATTCCGTTGCTCAGTGTACCGCTCATCACCCGTGCTGTCATCCGCATAGCAACGCATACTCTCGATAGAGAGCATGTTATTGATATGCAGGATAAACAACGTCGGGGAAAGCACCGAGCCTTGTGGTACACCAGCATTAATGGTCATGGTATCGGAGCAGGAGCCATCTACGACGACTTTTATAGTCCGACCATCCAAAAAGCTGGCGATCCAATTACAGAGTCCCTCGGGGATTCCGTAACGTGGGCATTATCCGACTTCAATAATGGTTTGATGGGGTATTTCGGACTTTATCAGAGCTGAAGACTGGCCGTCGTCTAATCCCGATCGTAATCAGCTGGATTATGATTTATGGTCAGTGTTAGAGAGTACGGCTTGCACTAAACGCCATGATAATTTGGAGTTCCTAAAACAATTCATACGATTGGCAGTGAAGAATTGAAACTAGCCTCAACGTTTAAAGGACTGTATTGCAGCTAATGGAAACCATTTCGAATAGGCTTTTTATATTTTAAATTGTTTTATATTTATGTATTAAACAAACACACTGTAAAAGTAATAAAGGTTTTTTATAATAGATTTTTTTTTCTATGTTACAATATTTATGAAAAGACTAAGTATAAAGATAATCGACACTTTCTTCTTCATAAACGTCATCTCAGCCCTCGTAAATCCCAATGTTGCGCTCGAACCTTCTCCAAAAATGGGAAGAAATTCGACTTACAATACCGTACTAGTCAAACATATGGGGTTTTTTTTATGGCGAGTTTTAACTCTTTTCATAGATGTTATCTTCATATCATATCCCTTAGTGGTCTATTACAACACCCACGGACAAGTTAGGGGGGTGGCGAATTGAATTCTTACTTAATCACCACGCGGAATTTCTCATTAATAACCAAAAAAAATATCTTTTCTCCATACGATCAAATTATAATCCTTAAACGTTATTTATGACGAATCAATATATTTATACGCATCAAGCATTCAATTATTCCGCGAAGAGTGTGATCAAACAGCGAACAACCCCAGGACATGCATTGCTCTGATAAAACGGGCCACGCAGCCTAAGTAAATAGAGAGACTTGAACGCATCTGCCCTACACGGCCCCTACGTAATCTATCGAACAAAGTTCCTTTTACAACGCCACAATGATTCTTGATAGTAGCTTTGTTATAAATAGAATCTTTAGATAGATTTCTGTAGTTACAGAGTATCTATAAATTTGAGTACATAGGCAAGCTCTAGGGATTAACAACGTGTACTTGGATGTATAATCACTACAAAAGCTTCATATATACACTAGTCAGGCCTCAATTCAAAGTTAAATACTTCAGTAGGCGAGATCTTTATTAAGAATTATATAAATCCTGCTGAATATATTTGATATACTTCATTTGGCGCGTTAGGGAACAATGATGAGAGTAAATTTTAACGATGCGCCCGCACACCGTCACGAAAAACCCACATCCTGAAGTTAGCTAGCCAACATTTTTTTACAATGTGCGTGCACAATCAGAAATGTCAACTAAATAATGCGTTATAATAAAACTTTCGATGTATATGCGAGTAACAAAATAATAGGCTTTTTTCATGCTCACACGGTTATTTGCACGACACCTATGCCTAAAATACAAAATAAAAAATTTTTGTCCGTCTGTCTGTCTGTTTGTTCCGGGTAATCATCAAAACAGCTGCACCGATTTCAAAAATTCTTTCACTAATGGAAATCTATAATATCAGGGCATAAACTAGGCTATATTTTATTCCGGTATGCCCACGGAAACGGGAACTACGCGGGTAAAACGACTAAAACCGAAGCGAAGCGAGGGCGGGTTGCTAGTTGTAAATAAAACTACAGATTACGGATGACGTCACGGGCGGAACATGAACGCTGCAAAGTGTTCGAAATGTCGGGCGGTAAAATAACGAAAGATAAAATCCGTAAAGTAATTTTATTTACGCTTTGCAAACCAGCTTCGCTTCGGTTTCAGTCGCCTTACCTTCATAGTTCTTGTTCACGTGGGAATTCCGGGATAAAATATAGCCCAAGTTACTCCCTATACCCTACCTGAAAGTAAAATATTATCAAAATTGATCCGGCCGTTTTGATGATTACCTCGAATAAACAGACAGAAAAAAAGAATTGAACTGTACCTACTATAGGCATAAATGTCGTGCAAATAAACCTGTGTGCATAAAAAAGCCCAGTATTTTGGCATTACAAACAGACATTTAAATTCTATTTATTTATATAGATTTGACGCGTTAGGGAACAACGGTGGAAATAATTTTTTAGGATGTGCGCGCATACCGTCAGAAATATCAACTAAAATAATTGAAATTTTATAATAAAATTTTCAATTATCTCTATTATTAATGTCGTTTTTTCTACAAACGTAGGACAACGTGAGGGATAACATTTTTAGAAAGATTTTTATCTTATTCATCATCATCGAAGCCTACGTACGTCTCACTGTTGGGCTCAGGCCTGCTCAACAACGAGAGGGTATTTGACCTACTATTACTATGACCTACATAATATTACTTATGACCTACATGCTGGTCAGACATATTGGTATAGGGTTTCATTTCGTATTTGACCTGGTCCTGATGCAGTTATGCCTTACCATACTTGATTACATTTAACATCAGGCTATCCTTATCTGGACCAGACCTGGTCCTGATCCAGTTATGCCTTACCATACTTTATTATATTTTACATCAGACTATCCTTATCTGGACCAGATCTGGTCCTGATAGGGCTTGCCGGATCTGGCATGCCTCATTCTATCCTGATCGGGTCCAGATACATGAGTTGTGCTGGTTGAGCCTTATGTTTATTCTACTCGCGTTTAACGACATCCACGGGCTAGATAGGGAGTGATGTTTTGTATTCTTACTCCGTCACCACGTACATATTTAGTAAGAACTCGCAATTTTAGTGTCCTTAGATCGCTCAGTATAAAGTTGTCTTTTATTTCATTTTGAGATGCCAAATGGCTATTTGAGAACCTTTCTTACACAAAGTTTATTAGTTCATCATTAGATGGCTCACCGATACTTTTGCATGGTAATTGAGTCTATTTTAAAGCCAAGTTTAAATACATAATTTTGATCAGCAAACACGAACATTTAGCAATTGATACACATTTTCTATCCGTATGGTAATTGAAATAAGGATTCAAGCTGACGTCACTACCTTCAACTAGCCATCTTACAGCCTAAAGAACTTTTAGACGAAAACTTAACATAAAAGCAACATACAGGAAGATTACATAACCTATAATTGTGAATTCACGACAGTACCTCATTCAAAAGCAGCACACAATCAGTTCAAATAACTACCAAATTTGAGTAAAAATATCATTTTTAATTCCGTGTGGTAATAGAGTAAGAATACATTTTACCGTCCGCCAATGGAAAATGGAGGTCCTAGAATACTATCTCATGTCTCGGTGATGATCAATGTTAAGTTTGATTTACAGACTTCTTGAATACCATTTGTCATTTCTTATTCTGGCTCAGAAGAAATGTGCCACGGTAATAGCGCATACCTACTGAATACCTATTTCAAAACATACAT
Source organism: Lymantria dispar (assembly GCA_032191425.1). Lineage (NCBI taxonomy): Eukaryota > Metazoa > Arthropoda > Insecta > Lepidoptera > Erebidae > Lymantria > Lymantria dispar. Next base: position 19,385,375 of record CM063459.1, read on the forward strand.
CAAATATTTTAATGTACTTTAATTCTTCGACTTACATATAAAACAGCCCACACGTGACATTGAAGAATACTTTCACTACAATATTAAAGCAATATCGAGTAATATAATATCAAATATCACCCCTTATTTTCAAGAATAACGACCAATTTAAGTCCGATGCCTAAGTGGCTGGACGAAATTAGATATCTTTCGTCTCCCCAGGCTTCTTCGTGTGACCGACCAATCCATGGATTATCTTTCTTGAACCAAACGTCGGGCACCCCAGCTTAATGGCGGGATGTGAAATTCGAAACAAGATGGCTGACCACGGTGCTATATTTAAAATATTTATGTGACACACATATTTCATTGAATATTTTTTATTACGTTCAAATAGTTGACTTAAAATGTCGTTACTTATTTCGTTATAATTATTATCTTTATTTAATATACTTTTACTACTACTACATTACTAAATATTATTAAAAAAAGTAAATATTTTAAAATATAAAAAGGGTTTTAACCCACCAGTGGAGAATACAGAGACCAAGCCGACGGTGGTTAGGGCTCTAACGAGTGGAACTTCTTTACGACGCAGCGTTCATGAAACAAAATGATTCTATATAGCAAAATTATGAATGAATTAGAAAATGATTACTTATATATGAAGCTATTCTTCTTGTACTGCCAAAAATTGAACCAAAATATGGGTGAAAATTTAATAACTAATATCTGTAGCGGGTAGATAATTATAAATAGGTATCTGTAATAACGATGACTTGTTGGACATCAGACAAATTAGTGTTCCCGTAACCATAAACGCTGTAGAGTGCTCGAAACGTCGGGCAATCAAAAATCAAATACAAACGCGATAAAATCCGTAAAGTTCTTTTATCCACTATTATCATTCAGCCTTTTACCGTTCACTGCTTTTTTTTGGGTAGGCTATGGTCAGCGTACATGACGGCCGCTCTTTCCGTGGTCCCCATTCTCGTGGAACTATCGAGACAAAATATAGCTTAAGTTAGTCCAGACAGCTGTCTGGTAGTAAAATATTAACAAAATTGGTCCTACCATTTTCAAAATTATCCAGAACAGACAGACAAAAAATATTTAAACGGCTTTTTAGGCATATGTATCGTGTTAATAGACTACAAGTCCATGGAAAAATTAACCTGTGAATAACGCTTGGAAGGCTGTTACTATATTATAAAACTAGCAATCCGCCCTCGCTTCGCTTCGGTTATAGGTTATAGGTTATAGTCGTTTTACCCGCGTAGTTCCCGTTCCCGTGGGAATATCGGGATAAAATATAGCCTAGTTTACGCCCTGCTATTATAGCTTTCCATTGGTGAAAGAATTTTTGAAATCGGTCCAGCCGTTTTGAAGATTACCCGGAACAAACAGACAGACAGACAGACAAATATTTTTTAATTGCTATTTTAGGCATAGGTGTCGTGCAAATAACCGTGTGAGCATGAAAAAAGCCGATTATTTTGACATTACAAACAGACACTCCAATTTTATTTATTGGTATAGATATAGATAACTGAGCGCTATTCCGTCATTTCTGAGCGGTACAGGTGAATGAAGTACGTGCGTAAATGGAATTTCTCAGGTACAAGTGAGGAATTACGACTAATTATTAATGTACGGCTTTTTTATAGCTTATAGATGATTAAAAATAAATGTCGAAAAGCCTAGTGCCGTACTAAAGTGGTGGTGTCGGAAGTTAGCGCAAATTTTTAATTCGCCAGTAATTGTAGAAGCAAAATAGGTAATTTATTACTGTACGGCATTTGTGTAATTCTTTTTGTATAGATATACAGATACTTTACCAATGAACGATTTCGCCTAAAAAACCATCAGTGATATAATCTTTCATCATCATCATTTCAGCCCACATTTGTCCCACTGTTGGGTTCGGGCCTCCTCCACAATGGGAGAGAATTTGACCTACTACACCATGCTGGTCAGGCATGTTAGTATAGGGTTTCATTTCGAGTTTTTCTTCTCTTGCACAGAGGTTATGTGCATATTATACCCCTTAGTCGTCTTTTACGACATCCACGGGTAAGATAGGGAGTGGTGAATTGTATTCTTACTCCATCACCACACGGATGGATTGAATCTTTACTGGATATAATTTGTATTTATTATTTGTAACTTTGTTAGTTTTTTGTTGTTTTTTCTTGTGGTGACAGAGTAAGAATACAATTCACCACGCCCTATCTTGCCCGTGGATGTCGTAAAAAATATAAAATGCACATAGCATCTGTGCAAAAGAACGAAACTCGAAATGAAACTCTATACCAACACGTCTGACCAGCGTGGTATAGTAGGTCAACTTCTTTCCCATAGTGGATGAGGCCCGAGCCCAGCAGTGGGACATATATATCTCCTGTGGGCTGTGATAATGATGATAATAAAACAATCACGTGAAAATTGTTTTCACACAATAATCAAATGCTAACAATATTGATAAACATTTTATCGCATACAGTGCCTGATTCTAAAATAATTCTAAAATAAAATTGTTCGGTAGAGACTCCTACACAATAAGCTACGATGAATACCCTTAATCTATCATTAAATTATTTCTTGTCCTTTCTACCCATAAATACGTCCCACTGTTAGACGCGGAATTCATTCAATTGAAGCAAATTAACCTAAAAGATATCTATTTTTATGATGTTCGCGGGAAATAAAATCACTGTGTCAATTCTTACTTCGTGACCACACAGAAAACTTAAAAAAAAACACTTTTGCTTAATTTATTAAAGTTCAACCGATTAAAGTGATCAAAAATTGGGCATAACACCCATATCAATATACTAAACAATAATGCTTTACGCACAAGTAGCGCCATCTAGTTTTAATTAAGTGTGATAAAAGATATGTCAGTAACACAAAATAATCTCGATTCGTTTACAGGGTTCTCCTTGAGATATTCTATGTAATTAAAATAAAATATTAATATACTAGTTCTTTCTTCAGAGCTTATAGGCATTGGGGAAATAGTTATTGTACGGTGAGAAGAAAATTGGTCTAATCAGTCACATTGGGAAAACGAGATAGGATTTTTTCGAGTTTTCTTCTCTTGCAATTATTATATCTATTTAAGGCTCTCGTGAGAAAAAGGTGATTTTACTTCGTCACCACATTTAATAATGATGTATTACAATGTACAAAACAACGTTCAGCTTCTCATTAAAGGGACAGCGCTCATGGTCGAGTAACGAGCCGAAAAAAGTTCAGTACACATTCACGCGAGCTCTTGTCCACAATTCTATTTGCGGAAGCAATTTCGCGAAATGCCACAATTTATTTAAAAATTACGCCCTTGTTGTGTGGGTAAATATTGACGTGTTTGGTTTATGATAATGGCAACACTGAGAGCGGCAGGTAGACTCCGTTCACGGACTAGCAACATTATTATTTACCAGTACACATATTATTTAATATTTACCCTGCCAATGTAAAGTTTACAATTTAATATTTGTCAAGTATGCTCCTCTTTTGAAAGTTAGTGTTACACGTGGTTTTTAATCATAGGTAAATTTGATGATTAAATAATTGAGATTGAGTTGTTGGTTTGCATATAACAAGACTTTAACTGTTGGCAAACTTTATGTTTACCTAACACAAAGAATTACAGTTCACTGAAGATTATTTTTTTATTTTATTTAAACTATAACATATTTTTGATTTTCACAACATTTAAGTTCGTAAACTCTTATGTCCGTATCTCAATTTATATAGAGGGTCTTGCCCTCTCCTAACACATATTTGGAAGAGAAGTAAAAGATCTTGCACGAGATTGTGGCTAAGTGTTATGATAGGTCACCTGTTTAATTTTGTCGAAGTGACAGGTCGCCTATATAAATTTTGACTAGCTGTCATGACAAGCAAGGAGGCCGCGGAGCGGGCACGCGAGGCACTTGCGTCCGCAGACTCGCTCTGCCGGCGGCGACCAGGGAGGAGGAGACGCCGTTATGCGCTCCTCCTCCCACCGTCCTGAAAGATGACAGGACGTGGCCAGACGGCCAAGCATTGGGGTGTCGGCGATAGAATGTCATCAGACGATCTCTCCGGCACCTCGTAAAAGCGCGGAAGGGGCCGCTGTGGTTTTAATGGGTATTTCGGTCACTTCTGTGGCCGGCGAGTCCCACACACACTCCCCCGTCTGTTTTCAACCAGCGGGGGATAGTGCGTAAATGCATTTCCACAGCGTGAAAAAAAAAAAAAATTTTGACTAAGTGTTACTGTTATGACAGATCGCTTGTTTAGTGTTAAAGCTCCTTGAGAATATACCTAATCGTTGTTTTAGTAAGATTTTGTAACACCTATGAGCAGGATAACCACTGTTAATATTCGAGGCATATCTTAAAATGTCTTAAAATATATGTTGGAATAGTTAAATTATACAATACAAAGGACTCCAAAGTAATTAATTTTAAATAAAAACATACTGTTTTTTATGGGGATGGTCTACAGCCCGCACTATGCACCCGCCGCCCGGCTCCGTCCGGGGCGACAGAAGGACGGCGCGCGGCCCCGTAACCCACCCATAGCACATCACCTTCGTCGTTGGGCCGACCACTGGAGGCCTTGAGACCAAGAGCCTTGTCTTCAGTGGTCAACCCAACGGAATACCCTGAGGGAGTACCCTCTGCTCTCGACATCCCTATCTCGGGACGTCGATCGCCGTCGCGCGGTCATCTTCTCTGCGGGTAACGGACTAAATCCCCGGTCACGTCACCCGCTAAACATCAGGATGCACTAAAATTGAACTGTGTAGTAGCTACGAATACTTACTTTATATTTCTCGCGGGTGTCTTAAAGATAACTAAGAGCTTTACACCGACCTGGGCCAACTCCATTCTATGTGGTCAATAACAACATTCCCAAAGAAGGGATGAAACGATGATGATTATTATTTCATTGATTCATTAAATTTAATTGAAAGAAATAATAAAATATATGTAGGTAAATAATAAGCCAAATAGGTATTACAATATCTGGTTGACCGAGCTTCGCTCGGAATATTTTTATCGAATTTATTTAGATATATATTAACAAAAAATAAATAATGAAAAATATATAAAAAATTACAAAAAGAATAATAATAACACCGAGATTCGTACCGAATGCAGTTGATCAAAGTACCAGCTGTAAATCTACGGGTTACCTACTATTAATTTTTCCATCAGTATGACATGATATAGTAGGCCCATTTTCCTTCTATGCTGAACAGCAAAAGGAGATTAAAATATTCCTTGAAAGACCAATACTTATTTAAAAATATATATTATACAATACAAAAGAAATAAAGTCTTATAATATTACTATTAAATTCTTATAATATTACTAATAAATAAGTTTATAGTCTGTAAAGACTTGTTTTGCCATTACTGTGAAAGACAGTAGCGTATTGATGTTTGTAATCAATTCATAGGTGTTTACTTATTAAGTCGTCGGCACTAGACTGCCAAATAAACTCCTCGATCGAACGCTAAGCCTAACTACAAACAATATCATCTTTATTTGTACTGAAACAACAAATTTGTAGCTAGCTTTAATGCAAGCAAAACACGCGGGGCACACACTCAATGTGTGTACTAAGACAATATGTAGGCGACTCAACTACGATCTTAAGCAACGCAACAAAATGAATCTCCGTTTGCGACTGATACGGCCCAATTCAAACACAGTCAACGCCATTTTGTTTTGACAAGCGGCGATCTCGTAAAGCGGGTGATTGTAAAATTAACCGTAAAAACATGCTACTTAGAATCATATTTGTACTGAAACTTTATGATGTAGAACATCGGAAATTAAGGGAGGACCAGACACGATTCTGTTTGCCGTCTAACGTGGTCCCAGGACGAAGTTACAAATATTTGACGTGTCAATTTTGTGAATGTTGACCGAGAATTGCGGTTAATATTCTCAACCCGACAACCTAGCTGTTCGCGGGCACCCTTTAATTAAATGACTGAAATAGTCCAATTGTTAATTTATTAAGTCTACTCCCTGGAACGGATGATATTACCTGTTAAATTATGAATGACTATAGCGTAGGTACTGCGACAGGTTCAAATACCTATCAATTATCGAATTTATTTACTTTTTTAAATCCTCAGCATCATTCTTCTGCTCTTATCCCAATTACTTAATGAGCCTAAATAATATGTACTATTCTTTCGTAATAGGTATAGGTATATTGCAAAAGTTTGGGCAATAGACTGACGACCTGCCTTATGTTAACCCTCCTTGGAAATGTCATTGTTGTCTATACAGCAATCAGTCTGAGATGGTCTAGGTCGATGCTAAATATTATATCCCTTAGTCGTCATTTACGACACCCCCGAGCAAGGTAAGTGTTAGTAATATTGGTAGCCGCCACCATACAGCAATTATTAATTTATTTTTTTAAATATTTGACGAAGTTTGGACATATAATGAGTATGAATGAAAGGCATGAGAATGGAAGATTATCAATATAAATGTGAATGGAGTAGGAGGATTACAAAAGTATATAGATTTGAAAGACGTGAGTTTTTTTTTTCAAACAGTGGCAAACGAGTAAACAGTACACCTGATGGAAAGTGTAGCTGCCGCTCATGGACAGTTGCAAAGCCGTTGCCTACCGCAATGAAAGTGAAGGGAGTACGAATGCGTGCAATGAGGCATCACTAAAACTCACCACACCCAGTACACCCTCAGAAAGTTAGACTACCGGCTCTCTCGCAATTCTCTCTCTCTCTCTCTCTTTGTGCAAATCTAACGGCTGAGAGAAGTCTATGGAATCTAAGGACTTATTTACTGTAGGTTGGCATGTTAACCACTACGGCATCTGTGCAGTCGTTTATAAAATAGAAAGAAAAACAAAGATAGGTAGATTTATCTCTTTTTATTAACAGTATAATGAAGCCACTGATGACTAATTTACTTACGAATAATACAAACTTGTTACTAGCGTGAGATGCAGCAATAATAAACAATGGTAGATCGATTGTAAAGACAAAACCTTGTTACTGCTTGTTAGACGCATATTGCTTGTTACCGCTCGGCTATTTATTTTCGAGTGGCAACATCGAAGAGTCTATAAACAAAAAAACACTTCGGCGACTGTTTTCATTGACAACAATGCGTCGGGCACTCTATGCGAAGTGTTAAGAGCTATGCTCAAAGTAGGCACTTACTTTTCGCGACATAGGTATCCGAGCAGGGGTACTCGGTGTTGTATTTTCATTGTATGCTTTTAATTTTGAGTGCGCGAACTAGCTCGCTCTCCCGGGACGTATGTTTGCGAGGGTAATATTTGCTTCCGCTGTATAATTCAGCCAGCCGCCATATTTGCTAATCGAGCAATCATTTTAATATCGTCAAGCATCACATTAAAGCTAAGTGAATATCTACTGTGTGGAACAAATAATATTTTTATTATTTATTTGTCCTTAATTAACTGGAAATTTTATATTTCATGGTAGCACAGAGTTTTATAGAATTATATTCGTCCTTCTATTAGCCTGTTGGAGTCCATTATGGGACAAACGCCTCTCCACGAGAAAGACTAAATACTTAATAATACTAACTGCATCCAACGGCTCTATATTTATGGTGTTAATAAAGCAAGTCGCATTTCAGCCTAACTAATTGTTTATATAGCCAAACATCTATGACCTTGTAGGGATGAAGGTAGCAAACTATAAATACAGTACCGTATTGTGTTATTTATTTTTCATTGCCACACTTAATAGGCAAATCTTAACGCCATTAAATCAAAAATTATACCAAAGACAAATCTTAAAATCAGCAAAGTCCAGCAAGATTGTCACTATCCAGCATTCGTATTCGATCTATTGCATCGTGCTTTACGCCACTGAACTTAAAAAGCAGTTTTTTAACAAATAATAAACTCCAAAACATTTTTGTAGTTCCCTTTTAATTATCTTCCTTCAGCCTATCACATTCACTGTTTCTTTTAACTGCTTCTACTTCATTCTACTAGTAAAGGCGTTGTCTTGTTCCCCGTCATGCCTATCAGCAACTACCTGATTCATCAGCATTATCATTCAATTCTTTGATGTCCACTGCTGGATCCCATCTAATATTTGGTCTCAGATTATGCGATAGTGCCGTAATCGCCACCCTTGGCAGGCGAGTTGGCGATCGCAATGAGGTGTTCTACGTTTCTCCAAAAAGAATTGCTTTTCATTCTCCTGATGAACTCTTAACCGATTTGACAACTTCTACAGGCAAGTGAGGGTGAAATTTGCATTTTTATCCCGTCGCCACACGGGTCATCGAGTGGATGATAGTTATATTTTTTAACCTGCTTTCATCTATATATTAATTACTGGGGGTCGACCCAATCAACTTTTTTCATAGTACCTGCAGTCCTACATGTTGGAAAAGTTATTGGCAATAGTTTTATGACCGGCCGCCTGGCTGACATCAACCCTCCTTGGGAATATAATTGTTGACCAGACAGCATTAGACAGAGTAGGTCTATGTAAAGCTCTTAGTCATCTTATACTACACCCACTAGTAATGTAAACGTTGGTAGTGATCGTAGCCGCTACCACATAGCGTATGTCTATACATATTTGATGACTAGCAACCCGCCTTCGCTTCGCTTCGGTTATAGTCGTTTTACCCGCGTAGTTCCCGTTCCCGTGGGAATACCGGGATAAAATATAGCTTAGTTTACGCCCTGATATTATAGCTTTCCATTGGTGAAAGAATTTTTGAAATCGGTTCAGCCGTTTTGAAGATTACTCGGAACAAACAGACAGACAGACAAAAATTTTTTATCGCTATTTTAGGCATAGGTGTCGTGCAAATAACCGTGTGAGCATGAAAAAAGCCTATTATTTTGACATTACAAACAGACACTCCAATTTTATTTATTGGTATAGATTATGAACATGTAATTGATGAATACAAATAACATACTGACTCAGAATAATTTGTAAATTTCACAAAGTGAGGATGGCGAATTCGAGACACTCGGCATTGGAGATAGCTAGGTACTTACTATTGTGCCATATGTGACGACAAAATTACTGACATGATTTTATGAATCCTATCGCTAATAGAAAGCTATTGCATATTATGTGTGGTCACTGTGTGAGAATAAAGTTGATTAATTAATTTAAGCAGATGACATCTGTAAGAGAAGGGAAACTCAAAAGATTACCAATCCGTTTGTCCAGCGTGCGTTTTTTTTTTCCGTTGTGAATGTGACTTATGTCTAAAAGTGGAAGATATATCTTCTACAGAATAATAGAAATTTAGAATAGTTCCGAGTGCTGAGCAAGCACTATTTATACTGAAAATTATTTAATGGCCACGAATAACGAAATTTTCTATCCGAAACTTCGAACAAAATCCTGTACAAAACACGTTTTAAAATGTAGGCTAGTAACGCCATCTATATTTTAACTTATTTACATAACGTGCCCTATCGGATAAAAGTTAAACTTCTATGTAGTATGAGTTACCTATTATCAAAAAGGATTTATTCCACTTTTTGTCACTAGATGGCTCAGAAATAGATTTCTTCAAAATGTATATAACTACATTTACTACTAGCAACTATTGAACTATATTACTACTAGCAACCTGCCGTCGCTACGCTTCGGTTTCAGACGCCTTACCCGCATTGTTCCTGTTCCCGTGGCAATACCGGGATAAGATATAGCCTATATTACTCCCTGATATTATAGCTTTCCATTGGCGAAAGAATTTTTGAAATCTGTTCGGTGGTTTAAACGTGATAGCGGTACAGACAAACATACGAGGGGTGATCCAAAAGTAATGATAATCAATAATAAACACAATGAATAAAATAAAAAAATATATTTATTTCTCAACATAGTCTCCTAGCAAGTCTATACATTTAGTCCATCTCTTTTCTAAACCTAAAATTCCCTTACAAAAAAAATCTTTATCTTGACTCTCAAAAAAGTCCTCAACCGCGGCCATCACGTCGCTATCATCATCAAATTTCTTGCCTCGGAGGTGTTCCTTGAGTCGTGGAAAGAGATAGAAGTCACTGGGGGCTAGATCTGGTGAATAGGGGGGGTGTTCCACCAACTCAAAGCCCGCTTCCTGAATGCCAGCCATGGCAATTGCAGCTTTGTGAACAGGTGCGTTGTCTTGATGGAACAACACTCCAGCCCGCAGTTTGCCTCGCCTTTTCTCCTTAATAGCCTCCCGCAATCTTCTTATTTGTTCTGCATAGTAGGAGCCTGTAATAGTGGCCCCCTTTTCCAAGTAGTCCACCATGATTATTCCTTCAGCGTCCCAAAAAACAGACGCCATAACCTTCCCTGCTGAGCTTGACACTTTGAATTTCTTCGGCGTCGGTTCATCGGATCGTTTCCATGTCATCGATTGTTGTTTTGTTTCAGGATCAAAATGGTGGATCCAGGTCTCGTCCATGGTCACAAAACGTGACAAAAAATTGTCCTTGTCTGCCTGGAACTTTTCGAGATTTGCTCTTGACATGTCGACTCGTTTCTTCTTTTGCTCGTCGTTTAACATTTTCGGTACCCAACGCGCGGAGACCTTTCTCATATGCAATTCGTTCGCAAGGATTCTTTGAATGCTGCCATATGAGATCCCTGTGACCTCAGCTACATGCCTGATAGTCACTCTTCGATCTTCCAATACAACTTCTTCAACTTTTTTCACATTTTCTTCAGTGAGGGACGTCGATGGGCGTCCTTCGCGGTGTTCGTCTTCCGTCGATGTTCTTCCCAGCTTAAACTCCTTAGCCCAGCGTGCAACTGTGGAATATGGAGGAGAAGAGTCCCCTAATGTTTCCACCAAGTCGCTGTGTATGTCTTTGGTAGACATTTTTTTCAAGCAGAGGTATTTAATGACAGCTCTGATTTCGTGTTTTTCCATTTTGATGTTCACTCCTTGACAGTCCGTATTCAAATGAATGTAGCTCCCGGGAATTGTGGCCTATTTATATGATTTTTTTTTTCCTGAACTAGTGGGTAACTGAGCAAGTGACTGAAATTTTTTTGTATTTTTGTGTGCACTAGAAATAACTGATTATCATTACTTTTGGATCACCCCTCGTACGTTCGCATTTATAATATTAGTAAAGATCCATGTGGTGACGGAGTAAGATAATACAAATCACCACTCCCTGTCTTGGCCGTGGATGTCTTAAGAGAAAGGAAAGAGAAAGAAAACTCTAAACAAAATCCTATACCAACCTGTCTGATCAGCATGGTATAGTAGGTCAAATGCTCTCCCATTGTGGAGAAGGCCCGAGCCCAACAGTAGGACGTATGTGGACTGCGATGATGATGATCAGTGATGTTATCTGCTTATATTTCTTGGTCGTCGATTATCACCTATGAGATAGAAAGGCCCCTGACACATGCCTTTATCCTCGGTGGTTGAGTAGGTCTATTAAGACCATCAAATTTCTACTATGCGATCATTATTAGTATGTCTTCAATTCATATACGTCCTTCTGTTGGACTCGAGCCTCGAATCAATCTCAAGATTTAATTTCGAATCTCAAAACTCTTTTAATCTTGAAGATCCATTTATCGAGGAAGGCTTATATAACATCATGTTATCACCTATAGGAGTGAAGCAATAATAAAAAATGATTTTTTTAAGACAACACCCAAGATTAAGGAAATAATCCTTGTATTGCGGGGGACTTTACAAACATATAATTTAACAGACACAAATTACACCCAGACTCAAAACAACAATTTGTGGATCGCACAAAGTCACAAAGTGATGAAAGTCACAAACTCTTGCATGGGTATCGAACCCATTTTAAGTCGGTATCTTAACCACTACGCCATCAGTGCAGTCAAAATTGCATGTATTTTTATTGCAAACGAGCAAACAGTACACTTGATGGTAAGTGTTGCTGTCGCTCATAGACCTTTGCTAGGCCACTGCCTACCGCCTGTTGGTCGTCGATGGCCTCCTTCTGTGAGGCTGTCATGACAAGGAAGGAGGCCGCGGAGCGGGCACGCGAGGCACTTGCGTCTGCAGACTCACTCCGCCGACGGCGACCAGGGAGGAGGAGACGCCGTTATGCGCTCCTCCATCCACCACCCTGAATGATGACAGGACGTGGCCAGACGGCCAAGCGTTGGGGTGTCGGGGATAGAATGTCATCAGACGATCTCTCCGGCACCTCGTAAAAGCGCGGAAGGGGCCGCTGTGGTTTTAGTGGGTATTTCGGTCACTTCTGTGGCCGGCGAGTCCCACACACACTCCCCCGTCTGTTTCAACCGACGGGGGATAGTGCGTAAATGCATTTCCACAGCGTGAACAAAAAAAAAAAAAGTACACTGCCTACCGCGAAGAAAGTAAAGAGAGTGTGAATGCGTGCAATGAGGTTCAGTGATACTAAAGGCATCGCTAAAACCAGCCACACGCTAACACCCTCAGAAAGTTGGGCTTCCGGCTCTCTAGCTCACCGAACGAAGCGCAGTAACGAATTGTAATACTACCCCGGCCGGCACGGCCCGCGGCTGTAGACAGACAACTGTCAACAGTATGGTCCTACCACACCGCATGTGAGAAAAACTGGGAAATTTGAAAGCTTTTGTAGCATGCGCTGTGCGTTATAGATTCTGACGAGGAACTCTTTCTAACCCGATATCTCTTTTATTTGACATAGAAATTGCATGAATCAGCTAGTGTATAACATTTTAGAATGAAAAAACTTGAGAGGTGTCAAGGGACACCCGGATGGAACGAAGTTCCTTTCGATTAATTAGAAGGAATTGTAATAAAATTTTATTTTTTTATATTAATTATAATTATCTGTATATTAATAGAAAGACACTAAATGAATAATTAATTTTAATTAATTATTTAAAATTATTAATTAATTTTAATGTAAAGAGAATTATCTGTATATTAATAGAAAGACGAAACGAAAATAACTGGTTTGGTATCTATGAGAGAGAGAGAGAGACACGCGCACGCCGCACGGCTTACAACTATAGCAAAAAGTGTCGTTACAACTTTTGGTCTTAATTTTTCCGCCTAGCCCCCTTTCGCAACGCGCGATAAGAAACTTCGTTCCAAAAAAAGATTGATAATAATAATTGGACTGTACTGATGGCGTAATGGTCTAAGTAGCGATAGCCCATTCCAAGCGTCATGGGTTTGATTACCACGCAAAACAATTCTTTGTGCGACCCATAAATGACCGAGTCTTGGTGTTATTTATGACCATTAGTTGTATGTTAATGTAAAGTCCACCGCGACACAATTTCCATTATGCGAGGTGCTGTCGTCGTAAAAATTTGTATCTTGTAAAGGATAGTAAAAAGTATCCATCAGCCTACAACGTCCACTGCTGGACATAGGCCTCCCCACGAGAATGCTACTCGGAATGGTCCTGCGCCACTTGCATCCAACGGTTCCCTGCGACTTTGAGAATGTCGTCAGTCCACCTAGTGGGAGGTCGTCCTATACTGCGCCGTCCAATTCGTGGTCGCCACTCAAGAACCTTTCTTCTCCAACGATTGTCGGTTCGACGAGCGATGTGGCCTGCTCGTTGCCATTTTAATGTGGTAATTCTGCAGTAAAAAGTATATCATCGTTTCAGACTATATAAATTCCACTGTTGTGCTCAGGCTCCTCCACTATGGGAGGGGATTTGACTTCATATTCCACGCTAATCAGACGTGTTGGAATAGGATTTATGTCGACTTATCCCTTCTCTAGCATAGATGTTGTATGCATATTATAATCCCTTAGCTGTCTTTTGCAATACTCACAGGTAACATAGGGTCGATGGTGAATCGTATTCTTACTCCGTTACCACAGGAAAAGCCCATAATAATACGGGTTACAGATTGAAAAAAAAAAACATTAGAAAATACTATATATTCAAATTAATAGCTAATGTGTTTCATGTCAGCTCGTAAACAAAATAAATATTGAACCATTACAGCCAACAATGTTTTCCATGAGTAAAAAAACAAGATTGCAATAAATTTTAGGCATTTAACATAAAATCTTAAAGCATTATTTCTTAGAAATATATAGTTCAATTAAAAATACTTAAGAACGAAAATTATTGTTATACTATTATGATTCTCTGTTACTCTAAGATTTCCAAGCTATAAAGTAATTATTAGAGATTGGATTTATCTTAATTAAAAAATACTTAATTGTAATCCTTTGTAAAACTTAATATAAGAATCCTGATTGTAATTAAATAAAAATACAGAGATAGATAAAAAATATAGATATAGAGATCTGAACTAGGATATTAGTATTACCGTAAAACAACGGGTATAACTAACGTGACCATACGTTCTGTTTTGAATGGGACAATCCCATTTTAGGTTGTCCGTCCTGTTGTGCACAGGCGTACAAAGAAGTCCCACATTTGCAACATGTATGATCATTTGTTATATTGATAAGGACATGGTGTCTTTTTTTTTCTACTCTTTAATTTGAAATTATACCTCTCACTGCAAGTGTGTCGTTCTGATAAAAAAAAACGGGACAATTGTTTAAGTGTCCCGTTTTAATGTAAGTATAATTTTGAAGATAAAAAAACGACTTCAACAGTTTTCTCATGGACGCCATCGTCAGAACTGGACCAAATTGGAACCAAACGGGAAGCACCAGCTATTAAATAAAATAAGAATCATCAAAATCGGTTCACCCAGTCAAAGGTTCCAAGATAAAAACAAACATAGTCAAGAAAACCTCCTTTTTTTTAAAGTTGGTTCAAATATGGCCACATACATAAACGATAGTATTTACCGTATACGCAATGTATTGCTTTAATTCGTCACACATTATAGTTTTATTGAAAGAAATATAAATACATGTATCCAAATTGCAAAACGTCGTAAGAGAACGGACATAATCAATTGTGCTACACAAAATATTAAACGAGGTCTCAGGATAATTGAGGGTACCTGATGCTCAATGTCAACTGTTAAGAAGACAGCCAGTACCAGCGGCTTAGTGCTTTTTGATACATAGATTTTACATGTCTAGAAGAGCAATTTTAACGATCTGTAATATAAAACACGACTGTGAACAGTCATTTGTAAATGGGGATGAAACGCAAGACCTCTGTGTCTATTGGTCTGCCTCGACTGTCGTAGTGCTTATCTATAAACCTTACATAAAAAGTACATACATAAATAAATGGCAAAAATTTATGGCCACAATAATCTCTAAATTATCAAATTGTACTCAGCTCAGCTTCATTATTTATTAAAAAGTAAAATTAAAACATTCATTACTTACGAATTCTATATTACACATTATATATAAAAGTATTTTTACGCATTTAATCGAGTTTGTATGGGATTGTTAATTTCCCGATGTTACAAACATTTTTCAGTGTTCATGGGCACGGGCGGACTAAAGATGTCTCACGTAGCGATGAGACGAATTGCTTTTTTTTCAATTCGAATCAATCGAATTAAAATTACTATTGATTCGAATCGTCACATTCGTCATCGTCACGTCAGCATTATAGTCAAATTCGTACTCGTATGTCAAGTCATCCGCCTGTGAAGCCGAGTTGGCGAGTTATAATTCGTTTACATTATTATTCGAGCGAGTTTTTTTTGCGGATCGGTTTGCATTACGAATGAGTCGAGATTTTGAGTTACAGCAGTATGACTCATAGGTATATTGACTGTTAAACACGTAGGTAATGACAATACTCTTTTATTATTATTATTAAAATCAGCATACTAAATAACAAAAAGTAATAATAAAATCATATACAAAAAAATACTTTTTTTTAAATAAAGTCTAATTAGTAAGTACCCGATAAATCAACTTTAAAAAAAATACGTTTTTATACGTCTCAGGTATACTCTTATTAATTAATAACTAGTATTTTTAATTACGTAAATGAGCAGTCAACAAAAGCAAGAAAACATTAAATCGCGCGAGGAACAGAAAACGAATCAACGAATAGAAAACGAATCAACGAATAGAAAACGAATAAACGAATGTTATCAAACCGAGTCGATTGATCGCCGCGTCGCGCCGCCGCGGTCGCCCGCGCTACGAGTACCTACCTGCCTAAGTACGACACGAGTTAACGAATTGATTCGGTTTCGGTCAACGGCGATTCGAATGAACGAATCAATAGTCTTATTAGAGTTATTCGAATTAAATGATTCGAATTACGCAACGCTAGTCTCACGTTCAACAAGTCATCGTTATCACAGAGATTTATATCAAGCCGCTACAAAATTAGTTATTAATAACTAAATTTTTGGGCTTGTTGGACGTGGAACATCTTTGTTCACCTGTGACCATGAACACTGAAAGGTGAAACATTGGGAAAACGAAAATACAAAAATTCATTACTAGCTATGCCCACGGCTAGTCTCGCATTAACTTAAGACTTAGTCAATGAAATCTACATTGATACATGTTTTTTGGGATTAATGTAAGCTGTTAAAGGTGCCATCCCAACGTTGGCTGCAGGCTGCGGATGCAGGTAGCATACGCATGACACGCAGCCGCTGCCTGCATTCGCAGCTGATAGTGATTCCGAGGCTGGCTGCATGTGCTGCGGCAGGCTGCGTCTTATTCGTTCCAGATAGTATCTTAGCCACATTATTCTTATATTTCATGTGGCTTGTATCAAAAAGAATAGGATATTTTGTTACAAGATTACCTAACTGATCTTTTTCAGCCTCTGAAAATCTCATTTACTTGAAATAAATATTGATGCTAAATCTAAATATCGAGAGCTGATAAAAATAATAACCAATATGAGCGCTAATTTGATTGCGACTACTTGGGACTTGTCTCAAGAGGTTGGAGTGACGTAACTACGTGCGCATCGACTTGCAGCCGCAACACTACTGGTCTGCGATCGGCTGCGGCTACAATTCTCAGCAGCACTTGCAGCCGAGGCTCGGCAGCACGTGCAGCCGCAGCCGCGTTTAGAATGTTTTTCACAGAAATCCATACTACATAGAAAACCAGTCGTGTAGCCGCAGCCGGCTTCGTGCTGCCGTTGCATGTGCTGCCTGCAGCCGAGGTTGGAATGGCACCTTAAAGATCTATCTATTGTGTGTCAAATTTCAATAAAATTCATTCAGCCGTTCCGACGTGACTGAATAACAAACATTCATACATACAAACTTTCACATTTATAATAGTAGTAAGAATATATATAAATTTTAAATTACTCCTCATTATTACAAATTACACAATATTATTTACAAACTTAAAACTAAGATTTTTAATCATACCTATTACCCATATTACAGATCATAATTCAATTATGTATCATTAATTACTTAAAAACATCTTAATATGTAATATATTGCAATATTTCTGCAAGAATTTCAATTGTAAAACAAGTATGTAACTTAATTGTTTAAAATATTGTAAAATATATTATTGTCATGATTTGCATAATTAAGGCTCACTCAACAACTAGTGGGAACTCTTCAACTTCTTGACACATAGAATTGAAGCCAGCCGCCCATTCCTCAGCCTCTTTCTCCTGAAACGAAAATTGCCACAGTACGTAATGGACTGGAGAATAAAAGTAAAAATTATCTATGATTTTAAACAACTCTTCTCTAGCTGGAATCTCAAAAAAGGTTTAAAATCTGCCTCCACCGGCGACTGGGGCGGCACAGGCGTGACTACCTGCGCCTGATGCCGCCGTAGCAGAGCCTGCGGGTGTCCGGACCGGGGATTTAGTCGGGCAACCGCGGAGAGGTTAGCCTCGCGACGGCGATTGGCGTCCCGATAAGGGGACTTCAATGGGAGAGACGATTAATAAAGCGATTGGAACAGATTTCCAATACGTGACTGTGTTCCAGTCCTACACATGGTAATTCCTTTAATATTACCCAAATGGGTAACCCCTGGATCGCCACCAAAGACATGCTATTGGTGGTCACAGTGGTACAAAGTCTAGGTACCGGTGGTCACAGCAGTACAAATTCTTTAATTCTTGGTACTGATGGTCCACCTAGTTGGTGAAAGAGAGGTATTGTACAGCACGCCATCCTTTCCATCCCAGATGTTTAGAGCGAGATGGACCCGAATCATAAAAAATGCATACCAAATACTAATCATCAAAAAGTAATCAATAATTTTATACTACCTAACACTATAAATATGAGTCCTCATAGTCAGTAATTATGGAGTACTTCTTTATTTTAACATTAATGTGCTTGCAAATCAAAGTATTAGTAGCATCTAAGCTAAGGTAACTTAAAAATAATAGTTATTTTACCTCTTTTTTAGACATTAGAGCTTTAGGTTTCTTCTTTTTAGTTTTCTTCTTTTCCTTT
This sequence comes from Lymantria dispar, assembly GCA_032191425.1. NCBI lineage: Eukaryota > Metazoa > Arthropoda > Insecta > Lepidoptera > Erebidae > Lymantria > Lymantria dispar. Next base: position 19,403,680 of record CM063459.1, read on the forward strand.
ATATTAGGTACTTCAAATGTGAGGTCTCCAAAATCATCCTCATAACTGGAATCGTCATGGGCTTTATCATCTTGTGTTTCTCTATCAGATGTTGACGTCCGGGAGAATGTCACCTTTTTGGCTTTACCATAACTTTTACGAGTAGGCTAGAATTATTAAGATAACTTATTTTAATCTGTTATATATACACTCATTTGCAAAAAAAACGGGCACCTAAGCAATGAACCATTTCAAATGTTAATATTTCTTTGTTTGATAATTATAGGTAGTTTTATCCACACAATTTGCTAAATTAATAAGAAAATAATCGTTTTCATCAGTATTTCATAAAATTTAGATACAATTTATGGGAAATAATGCTAAACCTCGCTAGTAGTGTATATTCGCTAGTAGTGCATATGCTCATGAAGTAAAAATAAAAAAGTTTTTTTGTTTGTTTTTCTTTAATAAAGTAAAAGCAGATAAATGTTTAGTATCGAGTGTGACCCCCTCTAGCTAAAATCACAGCTTGAATTCGTCTGGGCATGCTAGCGAGTATATCCCGGATACTTGCTTGCGGAATACGTTCCCACTCCGCAGTAATCACATTCTTCAGCTCTCTGATGGTCTGCGGAGTCGGGTGTACTGATCTCACACGCCGTTTCAGAACGTCCCAGACATGCTCTATGGGATTGAGGTCGGGACTTCGAGCTGGCCAATCCAAACGACGAATGCCGACCTCTTGCACATACGCATTAACATCGCGGGATCGGTGGGCGCGAGCATTGTCGTCCATAAAAATCGAGTCTTCACCTAGAGCGGCCAATGCAGGTTGTGCATGAGAAATTAGAACTTCCGTTATGTATCGATGCCCAGTCAGTGAGCCGTTTTCAATGAAGACTAACTCTGTACGATCCATTGAATTTATTCCTGCCCAAAACATAACAGAGCCCCCACCATAAGGTGTGATTTCTTCGAAACATGCCTCTGCAAAGCGTTCTCCTTGTCTTCTTAGCACTCGCCGACGTCGATCTTCACCGAACAGAGATATCCTGGCTTCATCAGAGAACAAAACCCTATTCCAATCGTCTTGAGTCCATGATTCACAATTTCTAGCGAACCTAAGCCTGTGAACTCTGTGCTCACGGAGTAATTTGGGGCCGCGGGCCGGGCGGTGACTGCGTATATTGGCAGCGAGAAGCCTCCTCCTGACCGTCCATAGACTAATATGCACATTTCTTACTTCTTGGAGGTTGTTCTTAAGATCCACATACGAAGATTTGCGATTTCTCAATGCGCGACTCACAAGAAAACGATCATCCCGTGGTTGGGTACATGGTTTTCTTCCAGAACCAGGCCTTCTCTCGACGGAACCAGTCTCCTGATATCGCTGCCAGGTCCTTTGGACTGTCGAGCGACTAACATTTAGCCTCCTAGCCACGAAACATTGGCTGCAACCCTCTTCAAGCAGCGCGATAATTTTGGTAGCTTTTACCACTTTATCTACCATTTTTGATACAGCCAAACAGCATTAAATAAAGCTTTGACAGTCAAGGATATGAAATTAATCGATAAAAATTGAATAAAAGTTATGAAAGTCGATGTTAACTTCTGGAACTTCGCGCCAAAAATGTAGGATAAAAAGGGGTTTTCTGTAAAAATGAACATCAAATGAAAAATTGAATTTAGAACGTACTTTTTTAAATACCACAGCATTTTTAAAACCGGCCAGTAACGTGTACAAACGATTGAAACCTTTTTGGTATTGTATCTTTTTAAATATGAATGAAAATCAAAACCGCCCGTTTTTTTTGCAAATGAGTTTATTTATTAGCTAATGCAACAGATATTCAAATAAAAAAAAAAGAATTCTCTTTGAAATCGATCGTAGCGCCACCTACAGGGTCCAAATATTAAACTAAAGCATTCTCGAGCTCACTTGAACACAAAAAATTTCATCAAAATCGGTCCAGCCGTTTAGAAGGAGTTCAATTACAAACACAAATAGAAGATTCATACTTAAAAATAAGTTCACATATTTCTCAAACATGGGCTAAGAAGTTTTAAATATCAACATTGTATGCCAAACGCCATTAGTTGGACCCCCAGGATGATGTCCAGTAGATGTTTATTAAGACCTCCATGGACACAAGATTTATTTATTTTCTGCTGGTTTTGCAACCATAAAAAAGAAACATGGTTTATCAAGTGAATTCTATAATGATAAGCCTAATGTAACATGGATTATTTTTTGCAGTTATGAACTAAGACTATTCTTAAAGAGGCTAGGCAAGAACAACAAAGAATCATATGGAAAACTTGTATTATATTCAATATTCTAGTGTTTTAACAAGTTATATTAAACATTACATAGAAAGGCTAGGTTAGAACCTGAACTGAAAAACATGCATGAAGAGATTAATGAATGTGGAGGACGCAAGAGTGGTGGTAGCAAGTGGAAGGACGTGCTCTCAGCCTACCCCTACGGGAAAGAGGTGTATATATACATATAATACATACGTATTACATATAATAGTATCAAAATTATATAGTCAATATGATATAACTGTTCGTGTGGTTTTCTTGCCTGTGGATTTCATAAAAGACAACTAAGGGATATAATAGGCATATAACATTTATCAAGAGAAGGAAAACTCGAAACAATACTCTATACCAACCTGTCTGACCAGCATGGTATAGAAAAGTCATTTTCCCTCCTATCGTGGAAGAGGCTCAAGCCCAGCAATGGGCAATATATAGGAGCCGAGATGATATAATAGAGCTTTACATATGTTTTCACTTTCCACCAAATATAAGATACCATAACAATGTTGTCATAGCACTGCTAAAAAATTAATGCTGTAGTGCAGGGATCGCCAAATGGCGGACTGCGGTCCGCATCCGGACCGCCGATCCATTTAGTGTGGACCGTAAGAATAATACAGCAACTGACATTACAGAGTACGTAATTTAATAAAAATGTATCCCCGCGTAATCTTTGTTGACGTCGTCAATTCAAAAATATAACTAAATGAAAAAAAAATATCCAGAGCTACAAAAATTGGCTTTGAAACTTCTTACTCTGTTTGGGTCTACATTATGTTTGTGAAGCAGCATCTTCGAAGATGAACTTCATTAAGAATCTCCATTAACTGATGAACATCTCCAGGATTTAATGTCAATAGCTTGCACCAATTTACTCCAAATTTCAAACAGATAGTTCGCAATAAAAAATGTCATTTTTCTCATTGATATGTAAGAAAATACATTTGTTAACTAAAAATTACGTTTGATTTTTTTTTTCTAATAAAAGCATGTACCCACGGACTGTGATGGTTATTTCATTTCTTAAAACGGACCCCTAGCAAAATTATTTGGCGAACTCTGCTGTAGTGAATGAAATGATAATTTATAAATAAATAATAGACAAAGGTCTTAGTAACCACCTCATAAAATTCCATATAAAAGGCTTCTTATAATTAGTACATAGCTGAAAAAAAGTTTATTATAGATGAGGACCCACAATACACTATTAGCTATCTGTTGTAACTGCTTTAACAATTAAACTATGGTAATATGTATGTCTTGGTGATGGAGTAAGAATACAATTTACCAATCCCTTTCTTACCCATGGGGATGTAATATGTAAATCAGATATAAATATCTTTGCAAGAGAAGAAAAACTCAAAATAAAACCCCATAGGAACATGTCTGACCAGCATGGTATAATAGGTCAACTTCCCTTCCACTGTGGAAGTGCCTCAAGCCCAGCAGTGGGACTTATATGAGCTGTGATGATGATGAATATGTATGTCTGAATATGTATCCCTTTTTTAAAATTAATCAAAAGGATTTACTTACTTTTAAATGATGCACAACTTCAATATCTTCAAACAGATGTACAGATTCTGAATAGTCATTCATTAAAGGATCTTCAAGTTGTGTTATATTACCTGCAACTTTCTTCTCTGGAAAAACTGGTGCATCTGAGGCCGATTTCATTTCTAGATAAACATTATTTAGAGCCTCTAAACCAGTCACTGTCTTAGATTTAGCAGCCAGGGGTACTATTGCCCTTGTTGGTCCGTTAATTTCTTGCAGAACAGGTCTGATTCTGGTTCGTAGGTAGTTTACTTTATGATTCTCTTTAACTTTAATTGGTGACATATTCTCCTGGTCTTGATTTTCACTCTCATCGAATCCAAAATATGTACAGTCTTTATTCTTCTGCTTACGAGGAGATTTAGCTGTCTTAACATTAGCATTTTCATTATTCTTACGTTTTCTATTTTTTTTATTGTCTTTACACATATTCTCTGAATTTAATAGTTCTTCATCATTGCTAGAAAGTTTTTCAACGGTATTGTTACAAGAAATTAACTGTTTGTTATTTATATCTGTCTCTACAGGATTAGTAAGAGCCATAGACCTATCTGTGTGGGCATTTTCAAGCACAGGAGTTGCTTTAATTGGAGAAACAAATCTTCCTCTTTTCTTTTGAGCTTTTCTCTCAGCAACTTCTTTCATAAATGCTATTATACTTGGCTGTTTGTGATTTGGTGTACTTGATATTGGTGGCAATGGATCATCAACTTCGGGAAGCATATTAGTATATACATGTTTCTTTTTATTTGAATCTTCAGAACATATAAAGGAGCTTTCAACTGCGGGTGTCATATTAGGCTTAATATAAGTATTACTGTGCCACTTTATTGGTAAATTACCAAATTCTACTCTCCATGGGCTTGCTAAAGGATGCCTAACAGACGTATTCATACTGCTGTTAGCTACTGGAATATCATCAAAAAAGCTCAAATCTTTCTGTAAATTAAGAGGATCTTTGTCACAAATAGATCTTTCTTGTTCTTCAATTGGCTGTACTGGATTAAGAGGTGAATTTACAGGTGAATAATCCAACTCATCATGTTCTATACTTGGTTCAATATTTGCAGCAATATCTTCTATCCTTATTGAAGGATAGTTGTGACGTTGTGTTGATGATTTATTAGTGTCATTTAGGTTCTCTTTAGAAACTATACCAATGTTAGCATCAGTACTTTTTCCTTCTCTATTTTGATTTCCATCACCTATTTCCTTTATTGTTGATATTTTATCAACTGCCAATGGCTTTATAGCTTTCTTTAAGGCCGATAATGCTTTTGTTATATTTTGATTGTAAGTACTTTTAAGTATTACACCTGCTTTAGGTTTAGTTACTTTAGGCCGTTTCTTCACAGCTATTTTTTTACGTTTCTTTTTCTGAGGTTGTGGTTCTTCGTTTGGATCAAATGTGAATTCATAAATATCAAGATTTTTGTCTCTCTTATTTGGTTCTAATTTGTTTTTGTTGTTGTTTCCTAATACTTGGATTATCTTGGAACTGTTAAGCACTAACTTTCTGCTATAATTAGTTCTTGAATTAGATTTCTTTCGAGGTGGTGTTTTGTCTACATTGTTTTCTAGAGTGTTTTTGTTGTTTACTGATACTTGAATTGCCTTGGAACTATTAAACAGTGACTTTTTGCCATTATTAATTCTTGAGGCAGGTTTCTTTCTAGGTGATGTTCTGTCCGTGTTGTTATTTGGAGTGTTTTTAATACTTGCAGCCATTTGAATCATCTTGGAACTGTTAACGAAAGACTTTTTAGCATTACTTTTTGAATTAGATTTCTTTACATGTGATGTTTTGTCCGTGTTGTTATCTAGAGTGTTTTTGTTGCATTCTGATACTTGAATCATCTTAGAACTGTCAAGCACTAACTTTTTACTAATCTTACTTCTTGAATTAGGTTTTATGTGAGGTGATGTTTTGTTCGTGTTGTTCTTTAGAGTGTTCTTATTGTTTTCTGATACTTGAATCACCTTGGAACTATTAAGCACAGATTTTTTACCCTTACTCCTTGAATTACGTTTCTTTCGAGGCGATGTTGCGTCCTTATTTTTAAGTTGGATGTTTTTATTGCTTTCTCGTACTTGAACCATTTTGGAACTGTTAACTACTAATTTTACATCATCACTTCTTGTAGTAACTTTCTTTCGAGTTTCTGGTGGAGAAGGAAGTTTGTTCACAAACGGCTTGACAGCATCAAGTTCGTTGTTAACTTTCTTAGTTAGACAAGCTTTCGTTTTTTTTGTTTTGGTTGATTGAGCTTTAGGATTATTGTTTGTATCTGGAACACCGTTTTTGCTTATATTTCTCTTTCTAGTGTTATACATGTTTGTTTCTAATTAAGCAGTTTTGTTAGCGCGCTTAAAGCAAAATAATCACATCACAGAGAATAAAACTATCATAGACATTTTTTTTTGTTTGGATCGCCCTTACGGGCAGGCTAAAGTCTTTTCGACCATACTGCCTTGTCTTACGTAATAATTTTCTTTACATATTATTTACTTCTTCATATTGTATAACTTATTAACAGTCATTGTCAGTCAGTAAGTCAAGTCGTTATCATTAATTAGGCGCTGAAAACCTAATTAGATGATTTCTCTGGGAATTACGGTTGAATATGAAAATACACGTAAATCACTCTTATATCACATTCACCACACTTGAGCACCTTAATTATATTATATTACATAAAATATCAGCAAAATTATTCAATATAACACTATAAAACACTAAAAAAATTAATATAATACAAGAGCTTAACATGACATTTCCAAATTCGCGCTGAAACTCACTATCATAGACATTTTTTTTTTTGGTACTTTTTGTCCATTCGGACAGGCAAAGGGATCGAAGCGCATACAGACAAGTCTGATACAATTTTTTTCATATTGTTTAATATTTTTTATGTAGAATAGCTTATTTATCGTCATAGTCCACCAGTAAGTCAAGTCGTTACCATTAATTAGGCGCTGAAAGCCTAATTAAATGATTTCTCTGGGAATTTCGGCAGGATATGAAAATACAGATAAACCACTCTTATATCACATTCACCACACTTCAGAACCTTAACTGTATTATATTACATAAAATATCAGCAAAATTATTTAATATAACACTATAAAGCACTAAAATAATATAATACAAGAGCTTAACATAACATATCCATATTCGCGCCGAAACTCCTATTATAGACTAGAGAATTTAATTTTGATATTTTTATAAATTATAATTTATGAATACTTACTTTAAACAAACTTATTGTTAGCTTAACAATGTCAATATACCAATTCCTCTAGAATTTTCTTTTTAACTTATAACATAATATTTCACTTCTTTATATTGAGCAGTTTATTTATAGTAATAGTTAAGATAATTATTTTTAATTTGGCAAACGAGTTGGGATTCCTTTGAGAATTTTGGCAAAACATAAAAATATACATGATGGAATGTTATTAAAGCATATGCAGTAACTGCTATACATGAATCAGTTTCGTACTACTACTACTTTGTACCGGGATAAGAATTTCGGATTCGGATCGACATAGTATCGGTTCTACATATACTACCCGTACAGATAAAGAATGGGATTACAAATGGCGGCCAATTTTGAAGGTACTGTCAGCATACACAGGATCTATAACGACAACCCGAAATAATAATATATTTTAATGTAACGTTATAGCGATATATATTGCTTTTGATCTTTATAAATCTATGTATATCTATAACATTATATTTATTATTATATTAAAACATATTATTATTAGCAGATTGTCATCTAATTAAACTACCTACGCGGAAGTAGGTAAATGAATATTTAATATAAATATATTATAAAATTAAGAGACCATTTAATCAATGAAGTATAGGTTCATTGAAATAACAACTAGGTTCTGTGACTTGGTCCTTCACCGGAATTGTCTGACATTTTTCGATGTCGGACATGGTACCATCAACTTCAATATTATAATCAGAATCACAGCTATCGCTTTCGCTGTTTATTTTGGCTCATTTACCTCCCACTACTGGGCTCAAGCTTCTACAGTAACAGGAGAGATATTGAGCTACTGTACCACGCTGGTCAGATGGGTTGGTATAGGGTTTTATTTAGAGTTTCCCTTCTCTTGCATACACGTTATATGCATATTATATCCCTTAGTCGTCTTTTACGACATTCACAGTAAGAAAAGGAGTGGTGAATTTTATTCTTACTCCGTCACCACACGGAAAACCTGTTCGCTCTTCAGTCCAACAGTAATAATGAAATCCTCAATATCCTTTTCGTTTGTGGCTACTCTTATCCAACATTCATTTTCTAATCTTTTTACATGATTTATTGCTTTCTATCAATCCTCAGCCGTAACCGAGGCTATAGCTGTACGCGTCAAATCTTTTTTTTTCAATCCTGTTACCATTCCCGCTCTTGCATTACTATATTGTAATGGGGGCAACGTCTTAGATTTTTCTCCTTCTCAAAATACTTAATTACAGTATACACAATTTCACTAGAATCTTTATAATATAGTATAAAATATAATTGCTCGCTCGGAGCATATGCTCCATATAAACTCATTTGCAAAAAAAACGGGCGGTTTTGATTTTCATTCATATTTAAAAAGATACAATACCAAAAAGGTTTCAATCGTTTGTACACGTTACTGGCCGGTTTTAAAAATGCTGTGGTATTTAAAAAAGTACGTTCTAAATTCAATTTTTCATTTGATGTTCATTTTTACAGAAAACCCTTTTTTATCCTACATTTTTGGCGCGAAGTTCCAGAAGTTAACATCGACTTTCATAACTTTTATTCAATTTTTATCGATTAATTTCATATCCTTGACTGTCAAAGCTTTATTTAATGCTGTTTGGCTGTATCAAAAATGGTAGATAAAGTGGTAAAAGCTACCAAAATTATCGCGCTGCTTGAAGAGGGTTGCAGCCAATGTTTCGTGGCTAGGAGGCTAAATGTTAGTCGCTCGACAGTCCAAAGGACCTGGCAGCGATATCAGGAGACTGGTTCCGTCGAGAGAAGGCCTGGTTCTGGAAGAAAACCATGTACCCAACCACGGGATGATCGTTTTCTTGTGAGTCGCGCATTGAGAAATCGCAAATCTTCGTATGTGGATCTTAAGAACAACCTCCAAGAAGTAAGAAATATGCATATTAGTCTATGGACGGTCAGGAGGAGGCTTCTCGCTGCCAATATACGCAGTCACCGCCCGGCCCGCGGCCCCAAATTACTCCGTGAGCACAGAGTTCACAGGCTTAGGTTCGCTAGAAATTGTGAATCATGGACTCAAGACGATTGGAATAGGGTTTTGTTCTCTGATGAAGCCAGGATATCTCTGTTCGGTGAAGATCGACGTCGGCGAGTGCTAAGAAGACAAGGAGAACGCTTTGCAGAGGCATGTTTCGAAGAAATCACACCTTATGGTGGGGGCTCTGTTATGTTTTGGGCAGGAATAAATTCAATGGATCGTACAGAGTTAGTCTTCATTGAAAACGGCTCACTGACTGGGCATCGATACATAACGGAAGTTCTAATTTCTCATGCACAACCCGCATTGGCCGCTCTAGGTGAAGACTCGATTTTTATGGACGACAATGCTCGCGCCCACCGATCCCGCGATGTTAATGCGTATGTGCAAGAGGTCGGCATTCGTCGTTTGGATTGGCCAGCTCGAAGTCCCGACCTCAATCCCATAGAGCATGTCTGGGACGTTCTGAAACGGCGTGTGAGATCAGTACACCCGGCTCCGCAGACCATCAGAGAGCTGAAGAATGTGATTACTGCGGAGTGGGAACGTATTCCGCAAGCAAGTATCCGGGATATACTCGCTAGCATGCCCAGACGAATTCAAGCTGTGATTTTAGCTAGAGGGGGTCACACTCGATACTAAACATTTATCTGCTTTTACTTTATTAAAGACTAGCAATCCGCCCTCGCTTCGCTTCGGATTCAGTCGCCTTACGCGCGTAGTTCCCGTTCCCGTGGGAATACCGGGATAAAATATAGCCTATGTTACTCCCTGATATTATAGCTTTCCAATGGTGAAAGAATTTTTAAAATCGGTCCAGTACTTTTTGAGTTTATTCGTTACATACAAACTTACAAATTTTACCTCTTTATAATATTAGTATAGAAAAACAAACAAAAAAACTTTTTTATTTTTACTTCATGAGCATATGCACTACTAGCGAATATACACTACTAGCGAGGTTTAGCATTATTTCCCATAAATTGTATCTAAATTTTATGAAATACTGATGAAAACGATTATTTTCTTATTAATTTAGCAAATTGTGTGGATAAAACTACCTATAATTATCAAACAAAGAAATATTAACATTTGAAATGGTTCATTGCTTAGGTGCCCGTTTTTTTTGCAAATGAGTGTATATGTCAACAAACAATGTGACAATGAAAAAATAACAAAATTAGGAAATAACTAACATTTAATAATATCATCAACATCACCGCAGTTCATATGTGTTGTCGAGAGGAGAGGGTACCCCGAGACTGGGGTATTCCGCCGGGCCGACCACTGAAGACAAGTCACCCTGCACCGATGGTCGGCCTAACGACGAAGGTGATGTGCCACGGGTGGGTCATGGGGCCGCGCGGCACCCCTTTGTCGCCCTGGACGTAGCCAGACAGCGGGTTTGCTGACCATGGCCCACCCTAAGAAAAGGCCCATATACGTCCCACTGTTGGACTCGGGCCTCCTCCACCATGGGAGGAAAGATCACCTACTGTACCATGCTGTTCAGACAAGTTGGTATAAGGTTTCATTTCAAGTTTTCCTTCTCTTGCACAGATTTTATGTGTATATTATATCCCTCAATGATATTAAAAGTTGTTAATTGTTATTATAATAACAATTAACAACTTTTTAACAACCATAATATTTTTAACAACAATATTAACAATCAAAATCAACAATTACAAAGAAACTTAGAATATGTCACAAATAACTGAAACTAGACTGTTACGAATATAAAAAAACGGTCACCATAAGGATTTTCTGTTGTTGTCCGTACCAGCGTGTGTGAGTTTAGATAGCAGGAGTGTGTGAGCGAGAGGAGAACAGTAGCGACGCCATTTTCAATCCCATTCTTTAATTGTACGAGTAATACAAACAATTCGATATATCATTAGTCAATTGGAAGAGATTGCAGCACTGTTGAATATTGTGTGATATTAGGGTCAAAGATCGTTCTTTTAGGCTCACTACCAGGATGGGCCCGTTGCAGGGTGAAACTGCCGTGACTGGGGGGGGCGTTTCTTTCGCTACAAACATTTAAGTCCTTTTGTCTAAATCACTGTTGTTGTTGCATTTTCGAGATTAGTTATTTTATTATATAGTTTCAATAAATAGACACATTATTTAAATAGCGTGTATATTTATAAGAGAATGTTAATTATAGGTCTGATCAATATCGATAAAATGCGTAATGAATGAACTGTTAGTTATGAATGATCATGTGTGATGTGCCCCCTCCCTAAAACCGTTGATCAAGGGCGGCCGTTGTATTCAATTGCATTTCAAAATTTATCTGTTGACTTGTATGGGGTTTTAGTTTTATTAGAGTGACTAGAAGTTATTGTGTTATTATATGAATAACAAATGAAAAAATTATACTTTATATAAATATTGTTTCGCCTTAGTGATACATATGTGCAATTACAGGTGATATATAAAACCTCTTTACTGAAACGGATAATAACGTGAACTCAAACGAAACAGATGCTAATTATTAGATATAAAAAGAAAACTTCATCTGACAATTCCCTGATCATCCAGATCTAAAAATTTGAAATCTTGAGATATGATAACATCGTTGAAAAAATAAGAAGAAAGTGGAGGTTTTTTAGTTATTAAAAAACTAAACCATATATTCAGAAAAATGGTTGAGGGAGATAATAGTAAAAATACGATTGATACAGTGCAAGTGGCTCTCAGGATCAGGCCATTAATGCAGCTGGAGATCGAAAGGGGATGTGACGAATGTATAGATGTTGTGTCCGGTGAACACCAAGTGCAGATAAAAGATCTTGCTTTCACTTACAACTATGTATTCCCTCAGCATATAACTCAACAGGAGTTTTACGACACGGCTGTAAAAGGATTAATTGGGAGATTATTTCAAGGTCTGTAAACTTGTTTATTTGTTAGAGCTTCAAGTTCCTTGAAAGATATCTGATACTTGCTAGCTTTGAACTTGTGGCGTTATTATCACCCCCAATTCTCTATTTATACGGTGACAGAGTAAGAATACAATTCACCAAGCTCTGTTTTGGCCATGGATGTCATTAAAGATGACTAAAGGATATAATATGCATATAACTTCTGAGAGAGGGAAAACTCGAAATAAAGTGATCATTCAGGTTGCTATCAAGTAGATCAATTTTCCTCCTATAATAGAAAGGCAGCAAACAGTATGATGTAGTTGAGCTGAGATGATTTAAAATGTGGGACTTACCACTTTTGGTCAAGTTTACCTTACCCAAGTCCCACAAATGGGATCTTTATCTTTCTCTTCACATGTTGTAGTGTTGAATTCTAGATGAATAAAATTAATACTGTTACTGGTTATTTCATTTAAAAATATTAGTATTCTAGTCTAGATTGTGTCATTTAGGCTAACTAACAAAAATAATTTTGTCTGTTAATGGGATAAGTTTGTGAATATTCTGCGACTCATTATTTTCTATGAGAGTTGTAAACCAGGTAAATGCATAATGGGTTTGTAGGCAGCAGTGCTCTTCTAATAAACTCATAAGACCAACTTCAATTGTGGACCAGCCTTTCAGATATGGTTATTAACATACTTTGGTGGGAGACATATTTAACACATGGTGGCTAATAACTGGATATGTCACTGTAAAATTGTATGAACCGTTAGTTTATGAACTATCCAGTGAGATTATAAACTATCGACAGATTGTGAACGGACACTAAAATTTACAATCTAACGCTTATATTTTCGTAAGTTTATAAACTATGTTTAACCGTCAAATTGTGAACAAAACGTAAAATGCACGCTGATTGGTTCAATGAATCATTGATTTCACGCGCTGCCCCGCCACCATTATTATTTTAGCTACGTTACTACATTACATCAATTTAAAGATATTAAAAACAGTTTTTTGGTGGTATTTAATAATGTACGATAATATTTATTGACAATGAGCTTTTTAATTGCTGATAATTATGTTTGTAACTCTATGCACACGAACACATACTATCTATAACGCCAACCAATCAGAGGACGGTTTACAAATTCGCAGGCGAGAAATTGTAAGACAGTGCTGTGATTGGGTCATTTCTTTTTAAACTGATGGTTAAAAGTATTAAAATCACAATTTGCCAGTTGAACATAGTCAGTTTATAATCTTACGAAAATATAAGCATTAGATTGTAAATTTTTGTGTCTGTTCACAATCTATCGATAGTTTATAAACTAACGGTTCGTACAATAATACAGTGACAGATATATAGGTAGATAAGGCAGTATATCCATTATACATGACCTGTTGGCCGAGCGCTCTTAAAATACTACACTCAAACAAAATTGGGCATTGGTCACTTACTATGAGTGGTCACAGAGAGTGGTTAAAAAAGTATAAAAATTGGATAACATAGTATTCCCTAACTATCACACAAATACTCTTGAATCCAAGCAGTTGACTGCTTGGGAGCAATCTACAATGCCTCCAATATAACTATGATACAAATTAATTTAAAAGTAAAATTGCTAATACTAATTCTGCTATTCTTTTTAGGGTATAATGTAACAATCCTAGCATACGGCCAGACTGGCTCTGGAAAGACTTACACTATGGGTACCAATTACTCAGGATCTGATGGTGATTCAACAAAGCTAGGTAAGTGTACTTTCAAAGTGATGTCAAAGATAGTAAACAGTAATCTACTTGATGGAGTAAGGAAGAAAGTAACTATCTTTGTAGTCATAAAAGGAAGTTATTGAATATTTAGAATATTTGATATGAAATTGAATATTTGAGCGGAGTAAAACTCGGAATAGAATCATACACCAACCGGTCTAAATAGCATAGTACCGTCATTATCATTGCAACTCTATAAGTCCTACTGCTGGACTGGCGCCTACGAGATAGGAGAGAAATTAGTCTCCTATACCACATTGACCATCCATCTGGATTAGTTATCCTATTGCTGGGCAGGTGCATCCTACTAGATGCCTATTAAATCCTATGTCAATACGTCTGACCAGTGTGGTATAGTAGGTCAAATTCCCTCTCACAAAGAAGAGGCCTGAGTGCAGCAGTGAGACATAAAGGGTTTTCCAACAAGAACTTTGTTTTCTAAAACAAAATAAAACAGGAAATTTAGATGAAGATGATTCAAATTTTATTGTATTACAAAGAGAAAAGTTCGGCAATTATGAATGAAAAATGATATCTGGCAAATGTCGACGACCACGCTGAGAGATGTCGATTCTTTCATCAAAGTTTTCACACAAAATCACTTTTTGGCAAAATGGCGGGTCTATTTTGTTAATCACATCACGGATTTTGAGTTTTAAGGCTGCAATCGATTTGATTGGCTCCATATAGACTCTGTCCTTAACATAGCCCCACAAAAAATAATCCAGTGGTGTTAAATCACACAATCTGGCTGGCCACATAACAGCTGATTTGAATCGTGAAATTATGCGATCGGGAAATTTGGTTTGCAATAAATTGATCGTTTTATTGGATGTGTGACATGTGGCACCGTCCTGTTGAAACCACATGTCAGTGATATCCACGTCATCAATAATAGGCCAAAATTGAGTTGTTATTGTTGAACAACTCAATTTGGCCTATTCGAAAATGACAGACTTTGATGAAAGAATCGACATCTCTCAGCGTGGTCGTGGTGGACCTTTGCCAGATATCATTTTTCATTCATAATTGCCGAACTTTTCTCTTCGTAATACAATAAAAATTTGAATCATCTTCATCTAAATTTCTTGTTTTATTTTGTTTTAGAAAACAAAGTTTTTGTTGAAAAACCCTTTATAAGGGCTGTGATGATGATGATTGATTCTGGTCTAACACTTCAACATAGCACAGTCCATTGGTCACCACTGTGTTTAATTAGTAATGAACCTAATTAATTGAGCCTAACATTATATAGGTTAACATTCTTTTTAAGAAGTATCATCATGCAGTGAAAGAGCTTTACATTGTCATGTTTTTTTTATTAGGTGTTATACCCCAAGCAGTGGCAGATATATTTGACTTCATAGAAACACATGAAGATAAATTCATTTTCAAAGTGAATGTATCCTTCATGGAGTTGTATCAGGAGCAGTGTTACGATCTACTTTCTGGCAAGGAGAGGGGCCACAGTATTATAGAAATAAGAGAAGATATAAATAAAGGTGTTATTTTACCAGGTAGGTGACTTTTGGTTTTCACTATAATCAATCTTCGTAAGCTTTAAACATTACGTTAAGAAAATAATTCAATACGACGTTTTCTGATTGAGACTATTATAATAGTCATCATTTCAGCCTATCGCTGTCCATTGCATAGGCCTCCCTCATGTTACGCAATAAAGTGCGGTCCTGTGCCGCCTGCATCCAACGACGCCCAGCAACTTTCACCAGGTTGTCGGTCCACCTAGTGCGAGGGCGTCCTACACTGCGTCGTCCGATACGTGGTCGCCACTCGAGAACCTTTCTTCCCCAGTTTGTTTTTTTTTTTCATTGATTTTGCCTCAGGAAGATGTCTTCAAGCTCTTAGACTGGACTCGGCATCAATATTAACGGCGAATAGATCACTCACCTTCGATTGGATTGCTTCGATCTGATCGCAGGAGATATCGTCGTTATGGCATAATCCATGGAGGACCTTGGCACCATGCTCAATGATCTCAGCAGGATATCCCTGCTAGTGGTTTACGAATTCTAATAGAATGTCTTTTAAATATAAATTAAAATAATCTCCTAAAAATAATGTTCACTTTTAATTTTATGAAAATGCTCTTATTGTTATTTAATTACGAAACTGAATCTCATTATGACTTTTTTGTGTGTATAGCTGTAAGTCACAGATGGCTTTCACGGCTTTGCTTGGATTATGGGTGAGTATGCAGGGCACTCAACCCGGTGAAAGCAAGCTAAGCGACATCGCCCAAGGCTTAGGGAACGGACTTCGGTTGGGGCGTCGTTGGAGGCAAAGTGGGCGTACCCACGTTTGCATCGGTTGACTTTTAGATGGCGCGGTCGCCGATCACGACGAGAGATGGATATTTATAAGGTCCCGCAAGCCATGTATAAGTATATTACGAACGCCCAACAAAGAGTGTTCAACATCTGCCTCGTCCAGCAAACTATTGATCGAGAGGCATAAACACGATAGTAAGGCTCCCGAGATTGGCCTTTAAAAAACAATCGTGGGATGTTCGGCGATTTTATACATTCTTGACACTTCTTGTCAAATTATTCTCAATAGTAGGCTCAGGCATTGTTAGTATGCCTAGTTGGCAATAATAGGCTTGTACTGTATTTAATGGGACTAAAAATTTTGGTATGAATTATGGACATAGCACCTCAGCCTCATAGACGTACCTGTGGGAATAACGGCGAGAGATGAAAAGATTGATTGTTAAAAATAAAAAATCTGATATCGTCAAAATAATACATTTTCATCATCATAGGGTAATACTATAAAGGATAAGAAATATATCAAATTACAGGTATAACAGAGTTACCGGTGACATCAACTATGGAAACAATGATGGTGCTGGAAAGAGGATCGTCAGGTCGAGTAACGGGCTCCACAGCAATGAATCAAGCTTCGAGTCGCAGCCATGCTGTGTTTACCATAGTTATTACTAAAGAGAGTCGCAGTGATAAGTTAGTTTGAAATACTTTTTAACATTTTATAATATTTAATTCAAAGACGCATTTTGCCATTTGCAAGATACAATAATGATTATCGCAAATGATGTCTATATCACAACAGTATTAATGTTTTCTGATCAATATCTAATTTTGTTATATTTAATATTTAAATAATAATTAAATTAAAAAATATTACAATCCAATACAGAAGTTATATTAGGCGTTAAAGTATGAAATTGCCGTTTCTTACTGATTAATTTAAACCATTTTTTTTTTGTTTATAAAACATATTTCTTTAATCAAAGTATTTACCCTCGTTATATATACATTTCTGCCATATAATTGGAAAATCAATTAAACCTTTGCAATAGAACTTTGGGGTCCTGGACTCCACAAACTGTGTGAAGGTATTTTGTACTGCTTCCTCTGAAGAAAATTTTTTTTCCGTACAAAAAATTGTCCAAATCGCGGAAAAAATGGTAGTCGGTTGGGGCGAGGTCTGGCGAGTACGGAGGATGACGTATGGTTTCTAACTGCAGGTCTTGTAGTGTTAAAACAGTTTCTCGAGCAGTATAAGGTCTTGCGTTATCATGGAGCAATAATGGTGATGATCAATTGACAAGTCGGTTCTGTTTTACTGCGAGTTTCGCCATCATTGTTCGGAGTTCTGCACAGTAGTCATCTGCGCTTATTGCTTGATCAGATCTGAGGAACCTGTTGTGAATTACACCATGAAGTGACCACCAAATAGTTACCATCACCTTTCTATGGGTAAGCTTCGCTTTAGGGCATTGATGTGCTGTTTGACCTGGGGCCAGCCATTGCGTTGTTCGCTTGCGATTATCATAAAGAATCCACTTTTCATCACACGTCACAATTCGGTCCAAAATTTTTTTTTTTATTGCAAACGGTGGCAAATGAGTATACAGTACACCTGATGGTAAGTGATACTACCGCTCATGGACCTTTACAAGGCCGCTGTCTACCGCGAAGAAAGTGAAGGGAGTGTGAATTCGTGCATTGAGGCTTGGTGATACCAAAGGTACCCAAAACCCTCCACATACAAACACCCTCAGAAAGTCTGGTCTCTCGCTCATCGAACGAAGCGTAGTAATCCTTCATTTCTATACCAATTTGACAGGATAAGGCAAGCTTCAACGCGCGCTGCTCCCTGTAGATCAGTCAAATCAGGAGGCACCTATTTTTCAAGTTTTTTTTTATTTTACCGATTTGGCGCAAATGGGTCAATATTGTGGGTACGTTAACGTCAAACCATGTCGTTAATTCCTTGGTAGTTTGACTCGGATCGGCTTCCACCATCACCTTCAATTCATCCTTATTTACCTTAATGGCTGGTCTTCCTCGTGGTTCATTCTTCAGGTCCCAGTTTCCACTACGAAAGTGGTTAAACCAAGAACAGTGCGTTCGTTAGCCTAAAGGTGCTATTCCAACCTCGGCTGCTGGCGGCACATGCAGCGGCTGCACGAAGCCGGTTGTGGCTGCATGACTGGTTTTCTATGTAGTACTCGGCTGTAAGTGCTGCTGCGACTTGCAGCCGCACCCGATCGCAGTCCAGTAATGCTGTGGCTGCAAGTCGATGCGCACTTAGGGCACTCCAACCTGTTGAGACAAGTCTCAAGTAGTCGCTACTCGGAGCCAATTTCTCCAAACTTAATTTGCAATCCAATTAGTGCTCATATTGAATAGAAGCATCGAATTTTTATCGGCTCTCTGGTCGCCACCTGGCTACCTGCTGCAGCACGTGCAGCCAGCCTCGGAATCACTATCGGCTGCGTGTCATGCGTGTGCTACCTGCATCCGCAGCCTGCAGCCGAGATTGGAATGGCACCTTTAATTTTAATTCAAAGTGGCTAGTACGTTAAAACGGCAATTTCATATTTAAACACCTATTATCACGAATGTTTCAAACATCAATAAAATTATTCAATATAAAACCAAGTGCTTAAATAATTTTATTGGTTCTTTATTTATGTTATGTATATTATTTTATCCTACCATTCTTTCCTCCCATTATTTCATTATTAACTAAAAATTGAAAAATTCTGATAGTGTTGGAGAGGCCTATTATTGAGAAAGTCTATAGGCTTCATAACCTCACGCTATGACCAATAACAGTGAAGCAACAATAAAAATTTTGCTAAAGCGGGGAAACTTATTCCTGTTTGAGCGCTTCCGTTGAGTGCACTGCGCGTTATAGTTACCTACAGTCCATTGTCTCGTAACTCTCTCTTATGTGATGCGGCTCAGCTAGTTTGCTATATATATAGAGTTGGTATTCATGAGGACCACGCTACGATATAAAATCATAATTCACAGGAACCTAGCAACCACATCTAAATTCCATTTGGTTGACCTGGCGGGCTCTGAACGCATCAAGAAGACGAAGGCTAGCGGCGAACGGTTGAAGGAAGGTGTAAAGATCAATCAAGGGTTGCTAGCACTTGGCAATGTCATTTCTGCACTAGGTGATGGAACTAATAGAAGCTTTATTAGCTACAGAGATAGCAAGCTAACTAGACTGTTGCAAGGTAATTAATTTTTTAAATTTTAGTGTTTAATATAGGAAAACTCTGCAGTGTGGTCCACTGGAGTAGTTTGACAATTTTTCAGAAAATAGAAGCTGCTACTCAGCGAGTGTTCCCGTGGGAATACCGGGATAAAAATAATCATTACTAATATTATAAATGTTAAAGTAAGTTTGTTTGTTGCGCTTTCACGCTTAAACCACCAAACTGATTTCAAAAATTCTTTCACCTATGGAAAGCTATAATATCAGGGAGTAACAGAGTCTATATTTTATCCTGGTATTCTCACAGGAACAGTGACACACATAGTCTATATTTTAACCCAGTATTCCCACAGAACCCACCTTGGGTTGCTAGTTTATAATATTTGTAGGGATAATATATAATTTACAGATATTAATTATATTTTGACTTAGAATAGTAATTTTTGGATTGTACAAGGAGTTACACTGTATTAGGAATCCAAGTCTTTACTCTTGGTACAGTAGTTCGCAACTTAGACCACTACCCCATTGCTGCAGTTAACTCCTGAAGTGAACTCTGTATAGGAGAGCTTTTTCTGACCCTAGTTTTTCACGAAACGTTCGAGAGAACAAGAGCGATATAGCGAACAAGAGCGATATAATAGACTAAGAGCCTGTGGACCCCAGACCTTCATGATTTTATTAAAGCTGAAAGTTTGTCAGCGCATGCTCCCAACACAGATTAGAACGGTGGCCCATTATCAATAAAAGGTTATAAAGGTGTGTAAAATACTGATCTATTTTCGTCAAATTATTAAGCGTGATTTTTTTATAGTACCTTCAGTACGTTATTAAAAATCACTTTATTCATTGCCAGACACTTAACATAGTGGCAACCCCTTGCCAGACACCCTTAACGTTCATGAAATTATAATTCTACTTATGTTATAGTATAAAAGCTGATTTTTATATATAATACTTGGGTAATGAGTAGATGATGTTTCCTCAGTAGCTAGACATTTTTCATAGTTCCAACCCCTTGCCAGACAAAGAT
Organism: Lymantria dispar; assembly: GCA_032191425.1. NCBI lineage: Eukaryota > Metazoa > Arthropoda > Insecta > Lepidoptera > Erebidae > Lymantria > Lymantria dispar. The sequence continues at coordinate 19,423,990 of CM063459.1, forward strand.
GTACGGTAGCTGTAGGAGCGAGCGCGAGATATCTATACCAATAAATAAAATTGGAGTGTCTGTTTGTAATGTCAAAATAATAGGCTTTTTTCATGCTGACACGGTTATTTGCACGACACCTATGCCTAAAATAGCAATTAAAAAATTTTTGTCTGTCTGTTTGTTCCGGGTAATCTTCAAAACGGCTGGACCGATTTCAAAAATTCTTTCACCAATGGAAAGCTATAATATCAGGGCGTAAACTAGGCTATATTTTATCCCGGTATTCCCACGGGAACGGGAACTACGCGGGTAAAACGACTATAACCTATAACCGAAGCGAAGTGAGGGCGGGTTGCTAGTTACATATATACATGGGTGGGTGCGAGTGAGTTGCGCTTATATTCTTTAGTATTAAAATAATAGTATATGCTATATTCAAATATTATTAATTTCATATTCATTATTATAAGAACAATATTATTAATACAGACTATTACTTACGTTATAATGTAATAGCTGATTTTATATATAATACTAGCAACCCGCGCTTCGCTTCGGTTTCAGTCGCCGTACCCGCGTAGTTCCTGTTCCCGTTGGCATACCGGGATAAAATATGGCCTATGTTACTTAGGGATACTGTAACATTCTAATGATGAAAGAATTATCGAAATCCGTGCAGTAGTTTTTGAGTTTATTAGTAACAAACATACAACATTTTCTCTTTATAATATTAGTGTAGATTACATCCTTAGAGGGTGAAAATTAAAAAAATGCTGAAACACGTGTTTATTTATTTTTATTATAGAGTATTTGTTTACAATTTAATGAAAATCGATGAAGATTTTTTCTTGTTTTACAAACTTTGCTACTGCGGTTTACCTCTTTAGGGGTTGAATTTCAAAAAATCCTTTCTGTGTTTATAGGCCACGAAAAGAAACTACTGTCAAAATTTCATATTTGTGACTTCAATAGTTTCGGCTTCGTGATGAGTCAGTAAACAAACATCTTTCTACCTTTTCTACACTCTTAGAGGAAGAAAATGGAGAAACGCTGAAACACGTGTTTATTTATTTTTATTGAAGAGTATTTGTGCTTAATTTGAAGATAGTAGCTAAAGATTTTTTTTCTCTCCATACAGACTTTGACGTTGCGTTTCACCCCCTTAAGGGTGGAATTACAAAAAATGTTTTCTTAGTGGGTGCCTATGTCATGAAATGAAACTACGGTCCAAATTTCATTTTTCTAGCTTCAGTAGCTTCGGCTCACCTGTTCCTTTATTTGTATATTATTGTTAACGCCTCCGCCTGTCTGGAAAGGGGTTGCCACTATGTTAAGTGTCTGGCAATGAATAAAGTGATTTTTAATAACGTTCTGAAAGGTAATATCAAAAAATCACGCTAAATGATTTGACGAAAATAGATCGGTATTTTACACACCTTTAGTACCTTTTATCTGCCAAAGCCACTGTAACCCAAACTTCATAATGGGCCACCGTTCTTACCTGTGTTGGGAGCATGCGATGACAAACTTTCAGCTTTAATAAAATAACGAAGGCCTGGGGTTCGCGGGCTCTTGTGTTATTGAGCGGCTACGTACTTACGAATATTTGTCTTAAACAGTCATAGAGTTTACCACTATTCAAAAATTATTAATAATAATTAAAGTATTTCCCTGTAATACAAAAGTTTGATGTGTCTCTAGGTACAGCCGTTTTTATTTATTTACAGACAGTCTTGGTGGAAATTCCTTAACTTTAATGGTGGCATGTGTAAGCCCAGCTGACTATAATTTAGACGAGACAGTTTCTACTCTGCGGTACGCAGATCGTGCTCGACGTATTCGCAACAAACCAATTATCAACCAGGATGCCAAGGCTGCTGAGATTATTAGGTAAGACCACGATTATATAATAGATGAACTGAGCCAATTGGAGATGATGATGATGATCATCATTATCATTCCGTTTATCGCCGTCCACTGCTAAGTGCGGTCCTGCACCGCCTATATCCAACGACACCCAGCAACTTTCACCAGGTCGTTGGTCCACTTACATTGCGTCGCCCGATACGTAGTCGCCAATCAAAAACATTTCCTTCCCAGCGGTTGTTGGTTCGTCGCGCGATGTAGCCTGCCCATTGCAGCTTCAGCGTGCTAATTCTTCGTGCTATATTGATTACACCCGTTCTTTACGGATTTCTATATTACGGCTTCTATCTCGTAGAGAAATCTCAAGCAGAGGCCGCTTCATTGCACACTTTTGACGTTCGTCTTTGAGTTTGGTTTTGAGGTATACATTTAGAGTAAGTCATCACTGCTCACACACACACTGCTCATAGATCTGTGTTTTCAGACACATAATAATAGTACTTTTTTTGTTCTGGTTATGACTTCCGTGGGTGGTTAAAGTTGGTTAACAAATCGGAGCAGCAACAAACCATCCATAATTTATTTGATGGTATTAATTTATACATATTTATTATTAATTTTATTTCAAATTTTCTGTTTAGGTTAAATAACTTAGTAAACGAACTTCGGCTTCAAGTTCTTGGAAAATTGCCAACAATTGCTGAGCAGAACAATGAGCAACTTCAAGAAGAACTAGAAAGGGAACGCAATAGGTATCAAGAGCTATTGAAAAAGCATAAACAAGTGACCGAACATCTATCTAATATGTTGATTGAGAATACAAACTTGTGTGAGAAGGCTTTACTCGCCGAAGCCGCGAAAGAGAAGATTGAGAGGAAATTGAATGAATTGACAGAACAATGTAATCAAACTATAGAAAACCTTAACACTACAGACAAAGGTGTAGATGATGAACTTCAGAAAACAAATGTAGTGGATTATCTGAAGGAAATTAAGACGAGACTGGAAGACTTACAATCGGTTAACTTAAAGACTAATGAAGAATTAATTGATCATGAGATTAAATTGTCGTTTGTTAGTGATAATGATAGTGAAAAGATTGATGATGATGTGATGCTGAATGAAGACCAAGCTGTTTTGGAGGAAGAGAAGAGAGCTATGGGACAGGTAACAATCTTTGACTAATTTTAAAGACACTATTTAAAAAATCATATTAGCTGCATTTGAAGCTGAACCGTTCTGAGTATGCCTCGTATAGAGGCGAAACACATGTCGAATAAATAATCGAAGTTCTCCAGAAAATTGCAAGTTGACTTGCTGGAAGGTACTCATCACGTGAGAGTACTCCTAGTCCACCTCAATCCTATCTCGTATTCCTTCCATTCCATTGTGATGTCTGGTATATTGATTAACGGTGGAAAAGTGGTGAGTCTCCCTTCCTGTCATAAAAAAAAACATTTGGTCTGGCCTTTTCTAATGTGCTATAGAATTTAGAGAAACTGTAAATAAAGCAAAAGATTTGCCAAGAAACTTAATATTTTTTATTCATATCGGCTCATATACGCCCTACAATTGAGCTCGAGCCTCCTCCATATTGGGAGGGAAATAGATTTACTATACCACCCTGGTCAGACGACTTGGTTTTTTTTATGGGTGGTTCATGGTAAGCGTATACGCCGTCCATTCCGTCCTGGGCGACGAAAGGATGGCGCGCGGGCCCATAACCCACCTGTACCCATGTTGCCTTCTTCGTTGGGCCGACCACCAGTGCCTTGTTCCTTGCCCTCAGTGGTCAGCCTGATGGAATACTCTTTTGGGTACCCTCACCTCTAGACGTCCCTGTCCTGGGACGTCGATCGCCGTCGCGCGGTCAGCCTCTCTGCGGGTAACGGACTAAAGTCCCTGATCGGTTCACCCGCGGCCTCGGTTAAGGCAGATGAATTGGTTTAGGGTTTACATATTTTGAGTTTTCAATCTCTACGTTATATGCATATTTAATCCCTTAATCGTCTTTTAAGAAACCCATAGGCACGATAGGGGGGTGGTGATTTGTATTCTTGCTCTGTCACCACATGGAGCATATTTAATATTCATCATCATCATTTCAGCTCATATACGTCCCACTGTTGGGCTCAAGCCTCCTCCACGATAGGAGGGAAATTGACCTTACTATACCATGCTGGTCAATCAGGTTGGTATAGAGTTTTATTTCGAGTTTTCCTTCTCTTGCATAGATGTTATATGCGCATTATATCCCTTAGTCGTCTTTTACGACATCAAGATAGGGAGTGGTGATTTGTATCCTTACTCCGCCACCACACGAAAAAATTATGATTTTAATATTACAATTTCTTATTATAGGTTGCCCTTAACCAAGAGCTTCAAGAATTGAATCGTGCAATGGCCATTAAGGCGTCCGTCGTACAGGCTATTTTGGCCAACAACAAAGATATGTTAGAAAATCACAAGAACCTTCGAGATAATGAAGAGAAAATTGCGCATCTGGAGAAGGAAAGAGATGAATTGTTACAGCAATTGAAGCAGACTAAGGTTAGTTGGAATAAAACAGATTTTTATAGATTTTATCGCTTTTTAATTTAATTTTTGCTATGCCGATGTTTCGGATAATATCTTGAGGCGGTTTCGTAGTTTAATCAAATTTGGGTGAACTTAATTTTTCTACCGCCGCATATTCATTTTCCGATTCAAAGGAAAAAAAAAATAAGATCAGAATATTTGAGGCTACTGAATCAAAATACTGAGGGTGTTACGGAGGGCACTGATTTTCAAAAAAATCTATGCAGGTCTCTTAAGAGCTTTTCACGATACATTTCTTCCCCAATAATCTAACTAGCTTCTGCTCGCGACTTCGTCCGCGTGGTATAGATACTTTGGTATAACGCTATCTTTAATCTAAGACTTTGTTTACGTAGAGGGTGAAACTATTTTTCAATAATACGATTCTGTTAATGAGTGTTATATATTGAGTGTTACACATGATTTTTGCGAAAAGTTTAGCTATTTACACACGTTCAAACAAACAAACTCTTCGGCTTTATATAGGTGTATCAGGTTATGGGGCAACTAGTCAAACGGGAGATAGGCAATGGTGGTAGGAACCCATAAAAAAAATTTGAAGGAAACATCGATTCGTTAATGAATTAGAGACATGTAAAGTTTTCAATTTTGTCATCGCTTTTTCGTGTAAATCTGATTGAAATCTATAAAGTCAGTGATACTTAATCTGCAACATATTCGTACTTTGTTAAATGTTCATTAGAAATTGAAAAAATTAATGATTACGTTTGCATAAGTAAAACAAACTTCACTTTAAATCAGCTGATCGGCCGATGACCGTCGCCGAGTCGCGTTTTTACCTACGCCACCATTGAAGCGTTTCCGCAATTCCTACCTATTCATATTGTCGAACCTTTACATGCCCACATGTATCCTGTCTATACATGCCTACATAATACGTAACAATTAAGGCATAGACTGTTTAACACACATTTTTTGTATCACTATAACTCTTATGATATGTTGTTTTTTGTGTAATATACATCTTAATTACGATGTATGACTGGTAAACTACAACATACTCGAACAGTTGCCCATAACCTGATATAGTACAGAGTATATTAGTACAGATATATCCTCTTTACTCTTCTAAATCTTCTTTATCGGAAAAACATACCATGTATTAGGTGAGTACTTGCTTTTTTTAATTCGTTAATAATTGCCTTGTAATCGAGTTTAGAAGGATGCTGCTTTTTTATAAACTTGTGTTTGTTTAAGAAACATGTGTTTATGGCGTCACATGTGCTCTTAATTTCAAAGCAAAAGCGAGTGTAGACATTTTGGACTCATACGAAGAGTCCTGTTTGTTTTCTTTAAAATCCGAAGACCATGAACCACATCTAAATAATTCAATTCAGAAAATATTTAAACTTCGAACAGTTGAATGCGTATTTCTTTTTTTAATTATGGTCGCATTTTATATGAAAATATTCAGCTTATAAAAAGAAGTTCTTATGCAAACCTAATATATGTTTTTAAAAGAGTCATTTGTAATACACAATTTTAGTTTCATTATAGTATTTTATGTTTTAAATAAAACATTTACAGTATTTTATTTAATAAAATGTTCAGTGCTTTACGTATGTTTTCATATTATGCCAAAATTCTCATTTCAAAATTTTGATGTGAAACATCTTTAGGTGAGGGTGAACGTGATCGTTGGCGTGGCGTTAACACCACGCTTGGATATGTACATTTGTGTAACGTAATCATACCATGTTTTAGAATTTTCTACAACGTCATCTAGTGAGCTCAAACTAAATTATTAACCTAAACACATACCTATAGTATATACTAATGAAAATAAATGTTTAATGAATAAAAATCCTCATTTTCTGGAAAAATGTCGTAATATTTTGTAATACTCTATACCATATTATTTCCTGTCGTAATCTGTTCTTTTATGGATATATACTTATACAAAATAATTTCAATGTTTCACATCTGCCAGGCGTCCTGAACGGGGGCTCTCTTTTTGTTTATCTTAGCTTTAGTTATCACTATTGTTTACTAGAGTCGATGACACAAGCACTGACTGGACTTGTTTTTCTTTTATACTTAAAATATATAAATGTGTAAATACATAAATACCTTGAAATACAAACTAACTCTACACTGGCAGTAGATTTTTAGTAGATGACGGAATATAAAAAATACAGTGATCGATGATAATATTACTATTCTTCATAGTCTAAGGACCCATCTCATGAAGAACGCCGTACAAAGGTATCCAGCTTAGAAGCGCAGATATCAGATCTAAAGAAGACGTGCCAACAACAGGCGCATATTATCAAGACTAAAGAAAAGAATGAAGCAAAGATTGCCGCGTTGAACGCGGAGTTGCAGGCTATGAAGGCCACTAAAGTAAGTTATAAGACATTTCTCTTCGGACTACAAAATAAAAATGGGCCCCTTTCATACGGCATAATAATCGCTATCCGTGATCCTCTTCTTTGATAATTTTAATTCAAATTTATGAGAAGAGGTACATTTTTAGTCCCAAGGTCTTTTTGAAGTGAAACTTCTTTGCGCGCATGAGGGTAAATTGTTTACGCATGAAACGCAATTTAGGGTCATGAAGATGTGCAGCGTTTTTCTCGATGAAGAGGGAGAGAGCGATTGAGACCGATTAAGAGAGAGTGAGAAAGGGCGAACATAGCACGAAGCACAGCCATGGGGCGAGAGTAGGGAGCAAGCGAGTGAGAAAGATCGAGAGATTTTTTTTTAATACTGATAAAAAACATATGGAACCAAAGAAGTTTCACTTCTGACACTACTTAGTACTCAGGCTATTTTTTTTTTCATCATTAGCCGCTACGATTAGCTTTAAAATGAGGAGCATGAAATTTAATGATTAATAATTATTATTTCTTGTAAACAGGTGAAAATTATAAAGCAAATGCGTGAAGAAAGTGAAAAATTCCGCAAATGGAAGGCGGATAATGAGCGCGCCATGTTACGATTACGCAACGAAGACCGCAAGCGGGCCACTGCCATGGCGAAGATGGAATCATTACATGCCAAGCAACAGAATGTACTCAAGCGAAAGATGGAAGAGGCTGTCGCTGTTAACAAGAGACTTAAGGTTCGTATTGTTACATAGTCTTTCCAACTAATTCCATTGTTGCCTTGTTAATGGAAGATAAAGTATCCTACTATTCCGAACTGGCAGAGAGGACTGAGTGTTGAGACTACGTAGGACATATTTGGAGTTTTATTTCTCTACTAGTGTAGTCTGCGCGGCGAAACGAAGCTGTTTTGATATAGTAGATTATGTATCCTTTCAACTATTCATCAGTCAGTCAACATCGACTTGCCTACCCAATAAGAGGATGCAATGCTATGATCTACAAGTTTTTTAGGCGTACTGGTTAGTGTTACTTTTACTGTTATGTTTACTAGGAGAGGACCTTAGCTGATTTTATGACCCCCTAGACCCCTAGGGGGTAAAAAATAAGACCCACCGGGCCGGCCACAGTGGACAAGGAACTTGGTACCGGTGGCCGGCCCAATGGCGAAGGCGAGGAGATATGGTGAGTTATGGGGCCGTGCGCCGCCCCTTCGTCGCCCCGGACGGAGCGGACGGCGTGCGCACGCATATTCCCAAAAAAAGGGATAAAATAAGGGGTGAAGATATCTTTTTCTTAATTTTACACTGCGCGAGATAGGTAATTATTTATTTGTACACCAGTTACAAGAAAATTTCGCAAGGGTGGTTTTATTGCTTTAAGCGATCTCTTCGAAGCAACTTAACATGATTAAACCTCAAAAAATATTTTAAGGACCTTTTGGTGGCTTGTCTCACGGTCTTCAACAGACCACTTGCATATACTTCAGTGGCCCGTCTGATGGCTTATTTTCGTGGATACCTCTCCCCGGCGCTCCATAAGTCGACAATATTGCATCGCTCGCACTACGTTACCTATTAAAATAATAATCATTTAGTTCAGACAAAGCCCATAAGTGTTAGTAAAAATAATCTTAAAAGCTAGTGTTAGTAGACAAATATACATTTTATAACTATATACCTATGTGGAGGTTGGTCCAATGACGCAGCATTGGAGATTCCCATGTGTCTTTGGACACTCCTAGGATTGTATGAACACTCCCAGTTGTCTATGAACAACCGCGGAGTAATACAGCACATGTTTTACGGATGATGGCCTTGAAACCATTCGTCTCTCCGCGAACATAGTGGATGCACTGCGCCACGGCAGCCCCAACAGTCTACTGAGCGCGTTATTATGGAGGAGGCTTGTGGAGAAGGCTTGAGCCTAGCAATGGTTCTTATATGATTAGAGATGATGACAACATCGTATATAAGTAAAACAGCTAATTTAGGAATATTTTGCCTTTGCAGGAAGCGCTGGAACGTCAAAAGTACTCTCAGATGAAACGTAACGCCAAAGGCAGCGTGAAGGCAGGCGCCGTTCAACAGTATATAGAACAAGAGCTTGAAGTACACCTCAGTATTGTTGAGGCTGAGAAATCACTTGAAGAACTTATGGAATACAGGTATTGTTTTCTTAACCCATCCATCTATCTATTGGCGTCCATTGTGAATCATAGACCTTCCCAAACGGCGATAGTGTCGTAAAGTCCGCGTTTGACAGGCGATTTGGCGATCGTAATTGGTGCTTAAGTTTCCTTGGAGAGTTCTGCCGCTCGATTTCCTTTGCCAGTTTTTACAATTTTCTTTTTGAAGTCAAGGGGTAGCCACAACTGTGTTCTTAAACTATCACTAAGGGGGAGCCTTTTCTCAATTACTTTTTCTTATCAGGGCTTGGATTACCGAACAAATCGAGAATCTTCGAAACAGCACAGATGACGAAGCTAATAGAAAAAAAATTGTTGAATTGGAAAATGACTTGGCGCTGCGCAAAGCTCAGATATCGGACCTTCAACAAAAGATTTTGACTGTCGATCAAGGTAATAATATAAACTTTAATCATCATCATCTCAGGCCATATACGCCCCACTGTTGAGCTCGCGCCTCCTCCATATATATTTTTGTACTTACCACAAAGTTCACGAGTTTTATTGCGTCTAGTACTTTATTTATTTATTTAAGACAACTCCCTGCACTAAGGAAATAATCCTTGTATTGCGGGAGACTTTACAAACATACAATTAACGGACACAAATTACATCCAGACTCTGAACAACAATTTGTGGATCGCACAAAGTGTTGTCCCGCATGGGATTCGAACCCCCGACACTGGCGCTGTAGGTCGCCATCTGTCACCACTACGCCATCTGTGCAGTCAAACTTAAACCTCAGCAATACAGACATTTAGACCTGGTAGTTTGGTTTTTGAGCCTCCATTGTAAATAGGACCAAAGCGACTTTATGTGGCCATGATTTTATCGCACACTTTCTGGGTCTACATGAAACAACAAAAGTCCTTGTACTGATTTTTTTAAAATTGAATTTGAACACTTCCCTATTTACATTAAACAAATAGTTTAAAATAAAAAGACAACTACGAAAGTTAGGAGATGAATATGATTTATAAATAAATGCATTACTTATTAAATTATTATATCACTAGCAATTTTTTTGAATAATACAATTTGCTATTGGACGCTGCAGTCTTCACATAAATCAGGTATGCATTGTGATTCACCGTTAAGTGGTAGAGTTAGAAAATATACATAGGTACATTTTTAGATCATGGTTGTGTTCAGAGCCCATATCCCAAAAGCCCCACAAAAGTAGGTCATCGACGACCAACAGTTGTCGCTGCTGAGCGGCAACAACAGGTCCGTTGTCCCCATTTCCGTTGACATGACGTGGTGCTGAGGCCCCCAGGCGGGGCATACTTTCAATGTGTGGCGCGCATCGTCGATTAGCGCGCAGCACTCATGGCATCCTGGGGCCTCTCCTCTTCCAATTTTGTACAGGTACTTACCGAAAACCCCATGTCCGGTAAGCACCTGCATGACAGGCCGTCAGCCTGACGTCAAACCCCCTTCGACTTAGGTCAAATTCATATTTGTCCTAGGTTGATATATAAAGCTCTTAGTCGTCTTTTACGACACCCACAAGTAATGTAGTAGGGTTGGTAGTATTCGTAGCGGTTACCACACGGCACCATGTTCAAATCCCATATGAAGAGTTATAGTTTTGCACAAACGTTTCGTTTTGCAGTGTTGCAATGAAGTTAATAAAAAGCTGAATTATTCATGTAGTCTGTAGATAGTTTGTGGTGACAGTTTTCTGTCTACAGTTATAAATAGCCGATTCGCCCAGGAAAGTGCCCCACTCGCAAATAAGCGAGCATTTTACTATTGCCCTTCGTTCGGTGAATAAGAGCCGGCGGCTCAAACCTTTTGCTGCAACCTGGCTGTAATCCTGGTATTGTAGATATCTATGCGTGCACCAAGTGCGTCTTCTAGTGATCCCTTAGCTTTTTACATTGCCCACGGAATTAGGGACGATGAGAATTGTATTCTTAATCCCTGGCGACACTAGGAATAAAATAATTTGAAGTGCTATGATAATAACTTCGTAAACAATTTCCTTATAGAAAATAAATCACGCACACAATGGGACAATATTCAGTCTATGTTGGAAGCGAAAGTGGCTCTGAAATGCCTTTTCGAGTTGCTGGTGGACGCTAAAAGGGATCTTCAGAATCAGAGCGAGAAAGGCTTCCAGGCGAGGTATGAGGAGGTGAAAGAAGCTCATGACAGACTAGCCATGGACTTTGAGAACAGCAAGGCAGAATTCGAGAGACAATTAGCCACCGTGAAACTTCAAAGTGAACAAAAGGTATGGTTTTCACTCCATATTCTTGTAGTTTAAAGGATTATTCCTATAGGTAGGCTGTGTCTGTCGGACGATAAGTCCTTTGACTATATTTTTTTTGTGGCAGACTATGCTTTGTTACAACTCGTCAAATCTTTCGGAGCGACGGAAAGATGGCGTGGAGCCCCGCTGTCACTACTCTCGCTACTTGTCTTGAGTCCTCGAATTTATCTTCAAACAAAGCAATTTATTTTATATTACGCCTTACGCCAAGCTACTAGTGCAATATATGTTTGTGAAGTACCGTGCAAATGATTTTATTCTTTAGTTCATGGTGTCGTTTTTGAAAAAAAAAGGATGGGTTGGTATAGTTTTTGTAAGAGACTTACTCTTGCGCGTTTTTTGGAGCATCATCATCACAACATATACACGTCTCACTCCTCTGCTCGAGATGCTTTCAAAATGGGAAGGAATGTTAGGTGGCATACTGGTAAGACGGATAGGTTAGGGTGTTTGTCGACCACTGAAATCAAGGAACTCTGCACCGGTGGTCGGCCCAACGACGAAGGCGAAAAAGGGTTTGTGTCGTAGTTTTCTTCCCTTGTATAGAGAACGTACCTGTCTTATGTGCCTTATTTGAATAAGAGGGTCATCAAAAATACTACGTTTGAACAAAATTGGGTCTTAATTTGTACTATGGACTGTCACTGAGGGTGAGAAAGGTGATTAAAAAAAATAATGGGTTATCTGGTATGGGTAAGTTTCCCATAAACGTTGTCTATATATTATAATTAACGTCGTCTTATACGACTCTGGTGCTTCCATAGTTAATTTGCGTGGTAAACAAGGGATGAGCGGATGACGATAGTCTGTCTTCTTATCCTGTCCACCATATGATCAGAGGCAGTCTAATACTGCCTCTGATCATATGCACTGTACTTTCAGCGCATAAATTTCTGAGAACAATAAGCTCGTATTGTATATATCGTAATATATATATTCGTTATAATTTTCGCCTTTGCAGTTGTCGGCGTTGGTGGCACTTCAACGCGGTGTTGTCGACAGGGGCGACAAGAGCGAAGCCTGTAAACATCTACAGAATGTTATTCAATATCAACAAGAAAAATTGGAGCAAGTTGAGGAGGAAAATGTATGTAATGTAGCCATATCATCATCTCATCTCAGCAAGTCCCACTGTTGGGCTCCGGCCTGTTCCACAATAAGAATTGTATTCTTACTCCATCACTACAGGCTGATATGTAGCCATTTAATTGTGCCAAAATTCATGGACCGGGGTCTTTACTAAGGTGCTGTGTGGTAGCGGCTTCGAATACTACCAACCCTTGCTTTGCTCGTGGGTGTCGTAAAAGACGACTAAGAGCCCTAGATTGACCCGGACCAACTCCATCTGATACAATTTGGGTCAACGATTACATTCCCAAGGAGGGTTGACGTCAGGCAGGCGGCCGGTCATAAAAGTCATTGCCGAAACTTTTTGCAATATGTCAAAACAGATGACATATTGCGTCGACCCCAAGTAATTGGGATAAGAGCAAGATGATGATGATGGTCTTTACTAACATCTCTTATAGTAGAGTATTATGTGCTATGTGTGTACAGTAAGCTTATGTTATTATTCAATGGTTAAATAATTTTGAAAATGCCACTATAAATCATTCATGAGAAAATTAAAGAGTTATTAATCCTTAGTGAAAAAATTGCTTTGTCTCATTTTCTCATACAGCATGCATCACCATTTCCCAGCACATACACGTCCCACTGTGGGTCTCGAGTCTCCTCCACAATAGTCTAGATAAAAGAAAATAATGAATGTCTATTTATCATCAGTCCCACTGTTGGGCTCGAGCCTCCTCCACAATGGAGAGAAATTGACCTACTACATCATGCTGGTGGGATGTGAAAGGGGTTGGTGAATTGTATTCTTACTCTGTCATCACAGGGAATGTCGGTCTATGTATTTGTTCTGAGACAACTTACATCAATACTTTTTAATCAAAAGCAAAATGATGCACATTGATCTTTTTGTCATGTAACTGATTGGTTTAGTTGATAGTATGTGCTTCTTCTATGATGGAACCACAACAAAATAATTGTTCAAGCAAAAATTCTATATATTGCTGGTGGGTTTCGTAAAAGACGACTAAGAGCTTAAGCTTTCGATGTTAACATCAACTCGGGCCAGATTCACCTGGTCCGGTCAATAATTACGTTCCCAGGTAAGGCGGCCAGTTATAAAACTATTGACAACACAGTAGAGATTTTAAACAGTAGTATTTTAATAAAAAAAATTGTTTTTCATTTTAAAAGCATATGTATTGTTATTTTTATTTAACAGAAAAAGCTTGTAGATGAGTTAGAGCAACTGCGTACAGTCGATAAGAAAACAAAGAAACGTCCCAAGAAGACCAGCCCGGGAGCTCCAAAGAAGGTGGAGTATGTGGAGCCAACAGATGAAGAGGATGATGATGATGAAGATCAGGATAAAGATCCTGATTGGCGAGCAACACCACTATTCAAGCGTATACAGGTAATTTATTATTCAACTAAGTTTTTTATTTGTGATATAGAAATAACAAACATAATATGTATGTAATAGCTTAGCCACGCAACTTAGTCTGTGTCCCTTAAGAAAAAGAGAAAGAGAGGCAGTACTAGACACATAACGCGCAGCACACGCAAGGGAAACGTTTAGAAGAAAAAATGAACTCTGATTTTGTAATATTTTTCGTTGATACTGCACTGCTATTAGACGTATGCTATTTACCCGTTGGGCTTTTTTTTGATAAATGGGCTATTCAACACCAATACGTTTTTACAATTCGAACCAATAGTTGCTGAAATTAGCGCATTCAATCAAACAAACACTTCAGCTTTATATTAGTATAGATATAAAACATTGCCCGTGTGGCGACGGGTTGAGAATACATGTGTCGCCACCCCTTACTTGCCCGTGGGAGTCGTAAAAAACGGCTGCGGGTTCACCAATAGAGTGGGCAGCAGCTCTCTTCTGAGAAACGTAAAACATCTAAACTGCGATTGCCAACCCGCCTGCCAAGCGTGGCGATTACAATATTCCCTCTGAAAAAATGGCGTACAATAAAAAAATAGCCCCCAATCACGTCGGCTCCGGTACCCTACGGGCTCATTTTGGTGGCGGGCCCAGTAGTGGTGGAGCGGGGGGCGAGGAATCTCCGGCAGCGATCCGGCTACCAACAAAAACGACCCTTGGCCCTGGTAACACACAACATTCGGACACTCGGGACTGACGAGAGGGTCATCGAACTGGAAGATGAATTGAGCAAAAGCCGCTGGGACATTGTAGGACCATCAGAAATGCGAAGAGAGGGCGAGGGCACGATAATCCTCCAGTGTGGAAACTTGCTCTTCTACCGGGAGGGCGATCACCCGTCCCAAGGTGGTATAGGGTTTATCGTTCATAAGTCTCTCGTAGACAACGTGGAGAGGATCGAGAGTGTGTCGACAAGGGTATCGTACCTTATACTCAGAATTACCAAGAGGTATTCGCTGAAGGTTATACAGGTATACGCACCGACCTCGACATACTCCGACGACGAGGTGGAGGCACTTTACGAGGACATCTCGAAAGCCATACACGCGTCCAAAACCCATTTCACGGTAGTTATGGAAGACTTTAACGCGAAACTAGGCAAAGGGAGTGATGATGAGTTGAGAGTGGGGAAACATGGATATGGACAGAGAAACCAGAGGGGCCAGAAACTGGCTGATTTTCTGGAGAAGGAAAGCCTCTTTATGATGAATTCCTTCTTCAGGAAGCAGCCATAAAGGAAATGGACCTGGATGAGCCCCGATGGTTCAACAAAACACGAGATAGACTTCATCTTGTCAGACAAACCACAGATATTCTCGACTCGGCATCAACATTAACGGCGAATACATCACTCACCTTCGATTCGCAGACGATATCGTCGTTATGGCAGAATCCATGGAGGGCCTTGGCACAATGCTCAATGATCTCAGCTGGGTATCCCAACTAGTGGGCTTACGAATGAACATGGACAAGACGAAAGTCATGTCAAATGGCCATGTCATTCCTGTACCGGTCCTAGTTGGCAATGCGATTCTCGAAGTTGTCGATCACTATGTTTACCTAGGACAAACAGTCCAATTAGGTAGATCTAATTTCGAGAAAGAGATCAGCCGACGAAGCCAACTCGGTTGGGCAGCGTTCGGGAAACTTAAGAGGATCCTCTCGTCCAACATAGGTATGTTGGATGAGAGGACTGGGGTCAGTGTCTGAAAACACAGGTCTACGACCAGTGTGTGTTACCAGTGATGACGGCACGGAAACGTGGTCCTTAAATATAGGCCTCATAACAAGGCTCAAAGTCGCTCAGCGTGCTATGGAGCGGGCTATGCTCGGGATTTCTCTGCGGGATAGAATCCGGAATACGGAAATCCGCAGAAGAACGGGTGTAACCGACATAGAACGAATAATTAGCACGCTGAAGTGGCAATGGGCAGGCCACATCGCTCGACGAACCGACAACCGCTGGGGAAGAAAGGTTCTCGAGTGGCGACCACGTATCGGACGGCGCAGTGTAGGACGACCCCCCCCCCCCTCCCTAGGTGGACCGATGACATAGTGAAAGTTGCTGAGCGTCGTTAGATGCAGGCGGCATAGGACCGCACATTGTGGCGTAACATGAGGGAGGCCTACGTCCAGCAGTGGACGGCAATAGGCTGAAATGATGATGAGATATAAAACAGCTCCTGTAATTACTACAGACACCAGTTCTACTTCATCATAGCAACCCATATACGTCCCATTGTTGGGCTCGGGCCTCCTCCACAATGGAAGGGAATTTGACCTACTATACCATGCTGATCAGACATGTTGGTATAGGGTTTCATTTCGAGTTTTCCTTCTCCTGCACAGAAGTTAGTTATGTGCGTATTATATATCCCTTAGTCGTCTTTTATGACATCCACGGACAATATAGGGAGTGGTGAATTGTATTCTTACTCGGTCACCAAACCGAAAGCTCTACTTAAGGACACTTAATCTAAGATTAATCTAATCTAAAATTAAGATTTTAAAGTCTTGAGATATGTATCGTACCTTATAAGAGAGAAAAAATAAATTAAATGATAGCCTAATGGCAGGCATAAACTGTTATGCAGGGGTCTTCAGTTCAAACCTTATCTATACAGATGTAAAGATAAGGTAAGGAGTGGCTGTAAGTGAGATTACTGTAAGTGAACTTACAGCCACCCCCACCTCTCCATGGCGTGGGTGTCGTAAAAGATGACTAAGGGCCTACCCTATCACTAAAACCCACCACACCAGAACTGGCATTAGTTTGGAAGGCTACTCCAATGTGAATGATATAACTAACGTGTAACTTTGATGACAGGCTCAGCGTTCCCGGTTGACAATGAACTTCACGGCAGCGGATGTGTCAGCAGCCGAACCGTCCGCGGTCAACGTATCCCGCGCCGTCAAACGTGGCAGCGATGGTTCAGCGCACTGCACCTGCCGCGGTTCTTGTTCCACTAAGATGTGTGGATGTGTGAAAGCCGACAAGGGATGTGGCAACTCGTGCCGATGTCAATCTGAACTTTGCAAAAATAGACGCATCTCCTCCGACAGCGAAGACAAGGAGAATAATGTAAGTGTGGAATAAAATAGTTTTCAATTATTTTCTTATATTTGTAGACGTAATAATCCACTTCTTTTTTTGGGGGTGTCCCTGTCCAGGGTGACAGAGAGAGACACACCCGTAACTCACCCGTGACACGTCGCCTTCGTCGTTAGACCGACCACCGGAGCAGAGTGACTTGTCGTCGGTGGTCGGCCCGTCGGAATACCCCCTGAGGAGTACCCTCTCCTCGACTGACGTCCCCCCCTCGAGGAGGACGTCGGTCTTTCCTCGCGCGGTCGGCAAAAAGTGCATTAATGCCGAGAGCTACGGCTGTAAATTATTGTGATGTTTGTTTAATTATTTCTTAAGTAGGTAATTAATGTATAAAATCTTCTTTATAGCCATCTAGCGGTGAGGTATCACATGACAGAACGCCACCATCATTCTTTGACGAACGGTAAGCTTCTACACTCATATTTTCTTTTAACAAATTTAACTTTAACAATTATTAATAATTATTAATTAACTGGTATGTTAAAATATATTTTAATACAGCCGATAATTATTATTTTGCTCTGTATGGGTATGATCACTGCACTCGGCCGGGCCGTATACAGTAATTATCCGTCGACCTGGCTTCCATTAATCCACCGCAAGATCATGAACCCCATTTTGACTTCAAGTAAACGATGTCCTACTAATAATGTAGATCACATTCATATTTTTTGCTAAGGATGCTTGGCTAAGGATTTCGGAACGAGTGAAATTACTACATATTTATTATCTATCTTTTTCACTATCTTCTTCTCCTAACACACTTATCTTCTTTACTTTACACACTTCAGTCTGTGTATTTGTTTCTATCTTTTTTAAGCTCTGAGGAATGCCCTGATCTTGAAGCACTTTACAAATATAACACCTCATCTCAGAATATGAATATACCATCATCATAGCTCATATACGTCCCACTGCTGGGCTCCTACACTATGGGAGGGAAATGACCTACTATACCGTGCTGGTCATACACGTTGGTATAGGGTTTTATTTCGAGTTTTCTACTCTTGCATAGATGTTACCTGCATATTATAATTCCTTAGTCCTCTTTTACGATAACAAGAAAGGCGGTGGTGAATTGTGTTCTTACTCCCATTACTTTAATGAATAACACAATATTTTGCGTCAGAATTACTTTAAGAATCGAATTAAGGATTAATTATGAGATACGCCTCTTATTCAGATGCGAACAATCGGTGGACGCAAACCGCTCAAAGACGGAAAATGAAATTAAAACCTTATCCTTAAGAAAAGAATTACCGGTTCGAAGTACATTGCAGCCTGTAGCCGGTTCTAATACACAGAAATGGATGTTCGCATTACTTGTATACAACTCTTGTTTAGCACCAATATCTTCGTATTGTGCTAATAATATATTGCAATATGGGTTGGATCAAGTTAAATATAACGTAATGTCTCATATCGTCAAGTATTTGATGCGTGAGGTTAATGAAATTGTATCAAAGTATGAATCTTGTATGACTTGATATATTGTAAATAAAAAAAAGGCAGCCGTCGCTCAGAACGTCTGGCAGATGTGAAACATCAAAATTATTTTGTACAAGCATATATGCTTAAAACAGGTTACGATAGGAACTAATATGGTATTAATAAAATATTACGATTTTTTTTTTTCTAGAAAATGATGATTTTTTTATTAAATAAACATTTATTTTCATTAGTATACACTATAGGTATGTGTTTAGGTTAATAATTTATTTTGAGCTCACTAGATGGCGTTGTACAAAATTCTAAAACAAGATATGGTTTCGTTACACAAATGTACATATATACACCACGCGTCGTTAACGTCACGCGTAACGGGTTGAGAGCCCTCAGCGCTCACCCACCAGTCCGGGTAAAGTTGTCACAGCCATCTGAGGCTAACAACTAAGTCACACAAAAAAAAAAAAAAAATAACGTCACGCCCACAATCAGGCTCACCCTCGCCTATAAATGTTTTACATCAGAAACTATTCCACGGCTTTTGTAGCTTATGTATTTGATTTTTGATTGCCCGACGTTTCGAACACTTTGCAGCGTTCATGGTCACTGGCGGACTAAAATGTTTAGAAGTATATCAGGTCATACAAAATGTTAATTATGTTTGCATACTATGCTCTTACGAAGGAAACCTTATAAAATATTAACGTAATATTTCTCTGTTTCATAAGGCACGTAAAGAACTATTCGTTCTATAAAAACATATCTGGGATTTGGCACATATTTAAGAAGAGTACACCACCTAATTCCCCGTAAGTGCATAGTTCTGCAAATAGTAGATTACAATATTTTAAGTGTAAATAATATGAATCATAGACTATTTTTTTTATAGATCACAAATCGTAATATAATCAGTAGTTACCATAAACATTTCTACATTTTTATGCAGAACTGTGTATTTACGTATTAATTTCCATTAATTTGAAATAGATCTGTAGTGTTTGTCCTTCAACTCCATCTGTGTTTATCAATTGTAACGTTCATCACAGCTCATTTAGATCCCATTGCTGAGCTGAAGCTTACTCCACAATAACATTGAAATTAACTTACTATACCACGCTAGTCAGACGTGTTGGTACAGGGTTTTATTTCCAGTTTTTCATCTCTTTAATATTGTATTCCTTAGTCGGCTTTTTCGATACTCACGGGTAAAATAGGGGTGGTAAATTGTATTCTTATTCCGTCATCACACAGGCTAGTGTAGCTTTAGTTTACGCGTAAATGGATGCGAAATTAAAAACCTCAAAAATAGTCAACTATGTTAATATGTTGTTATAATCATCATCATCACAGTTTATACACGTCCCACTGCTGGGCTCAAACCTCCTCCACGACGAAAGGGAAATTGATGTACTATGCCACGCTGATAAAAACTGTTGGTATTAGGTTTTATGTCGTTTTCTTTCTCTTGCAATGTTGTTTTCTGCACATCATATCCCTTTGTTGTTTGTACGACATCCACGGGCAAGATAGGGTGAATTGTATTCTTACTCCGTTACCATACAGATAGCTAGTTAATATCGAATATAATAGTGTAAGAATTTTTAAAATAGGTTTAGTGTTTTAAGCGTGAAAATGTAACCACGAATAAACTCACATTCGTAATTATAATATTAGTTACCATGAGCTTAAACGAAATATTTTCATTGCATTATTAAAATTTACAATTGCCACATTTTAGTCCATTTCTCCCTTAAACACAGTATGCATAAATCATTAGTATATAAACGTTACTACTTAGATTGAAGCAGATGAAGCAGGGCTGTATACTTTCAAAGTTTTATTACATTATAAATATATTTCTTTTACAGAAATCACCTTGATGCTACGTATGTTAAGAAGAAGAAAAGTTATTTTTTTCCGCATGATTAGGGAACTGCCTATTTTAATTAAGAAAGGCAAGTTATATGGCTTTATCATAGTTTTTAATAACAATCAAAGGTTGATGCTTAGTAAACGTCTAAATAAATAATTTCAACATATCGCCCACCTATCGGTGTCGTAAAAATGTAGTTTAGGGGAAAATAATAGACTGTGTATTATTAGTGGAGATTCTGGAACTATTAACTGTGTATACGTTTTTTAATATATTATTCAAAGCACAGCAATAATCCTTGTATTGCGGTGGACTTTACAAACATATCTAACGGTCACACATTATATCCAGACTCAGAACAACAATTTGTGAATCGCACAGTGTTTTTCTGCACGGGAATCGAACCCAACGCTGGCACTGAAGGTCTTAACCACTACGTCATTTGTGTAGTCATTATAAGTGAAGATTCTAGAACTATAAATAAACCTTCATGCCTCCTGGCGAGCGTGATGTTGTTGGATATTGTTCTCATTCATTGTGAAGAAGGCTCGTGCCCAGTTGTAAAGAAAGAAAATAAAAATAAGGCCTGGCGTATGATGCAATACAGATTTCGGCATGATATCCGGGTGGGGATTGTAACCGAAAAGGTAACCCGCCGGGCTGGTCACAAACGTCAAGGACTTGGTGCCTGAAGGGAGGGAAATACGGCAGGTCATGGGGTCGCGCGCTGCTGTATTGTCGCCCTGGATAGGAGACCTGTACCCCTCACCATAGCCTGCCAAAAAAGAATGGTGTCCAGGTTCAAGACCTACGTAATTGTGTACATTACCATCTAGAATGACACCTATCATTTGCTATGGAAGACGTCTTATTTTTTTTGTGTCTATAGCTGTTAGCCACAGATGGCTTTGACAGCTTAACTCGGACTATGGGTGAGTGCTGAGGGCTCTCAACTCGAGTAAGTCTTCGAGAGATTGCGGTTTATTTATACACTAGCAAGCCGCCCTCGTTTCGGTTTCAATCGCCTTACCCGCCTAGTTCCTGTTCCCGTGGGTATACCAGGATAAAATATAGCCTATGTTACTCCCTGATATTATAGCTTTCCATTGGTTAATGAAATCGGTTTGGTGGTTTAAAAGTGAAAGCGTAACTAACCACTTACTATCGCATTTGTAATAATAGTAAGGCTATTATAATATTAGTAAGGATATTAGTAATTATATTTTATTTACCTATATTTTTCTTTTTCAGACTGATGAAAATTCCTGACACAATGTTAGCAAGCAAAAATGAAATGGGTGTAGTTATGTGAAATGGATTCAAGTTAAAGTGAGATGAAGCATTTTATCTCTAATTTATTAAAAAGAGTATGTTCATACATATTAGGCCCATATCATCAATTCGTTTTAGAAGTTCTGTAACATTTTATAAATTGGCTAGCTTACGTTTTGCACGATAAAATGACGATGCTTTATAATAATTTATTTAATTACATTGCTATACGACGAAAAATTATCTCATAATAAACTTAATCAATCCGAGATAAAGCCAGCTAAATATTGAAATATATATAAATAGTCCTAACTTTGATTATCCGTAGCGACGTTTCTACGATTTAGTCGACGATCTTCTTATATATATAATATATTTGAAATCTCCGTATTAGGTGAGAAATTTAAATTTTTCTAAATACATATTATTTCGTGATTAGTTCCTAGTGGTTTGAATCCGTTTCACATAACTACTACCATAATATAAGAATCTATGCATCTAACACAAATTATAAGTGCCTTGTATTCCGATTTCATAATTATTATATAATTTTATTGTAATCTAAATTAATTGTATGCAATGAATGGCATGTAATTATTTTAGTTCTAATCTAATGAAGTTTTTATTTTTTCGCCTTTTTAACCTTTTCGACGACAAAATCATTACTGTTTAACATATAGGTAAGTGTATAAAAAGTTAAGGTGAAGTTGCTGAATAAATATTTATTTTAATATTATAGTTTTATTAAGACAGAAAATGTCTTTATTATAACTAAGTATAAAATCGCTTTCTGCCGCTTTTTGATTTGCTCTTTAAAGTATGCAACGGATTTCGTTAATAGACAGAGGGAATAGTGATGAAGTACTTTCCTTAACTATTTTTAATTATTTTAATTAATTTTCCGTGTGGTGACGGAGTAAGAATACAATCACACCACTCCCTATCTTGCCCGTGGATGTTGTAAGAGACGACTATGGGATATAATACGCATATAACATATGTGCAAGAGAAGGAAAACTCGAAATGAAACCCTATACCAACATGTTTGACCAGCATGATATAGTAGGTCAAATTCTCTCCCATAGTGGAGGAGGCCCGAGCTCAAAAGTGGGACGTATGAGGGCTGCCATGATGATGATAACTTTTTAAATTTTTTATTGCACACGATGGCAAACGAGCAAACAGTACACCTGATGGCAAGTGTTGCTGCCGCATATGGATCTTGGCAAGACCGCTGCCTACTGCGAAGAAAGTGAAGGGAGTGTGAATGCGTGTAATGAGTTTCGTTAATAATAAAGCCATCATCACCACCCACCAACAAGCAAACACCCTCTGAAAATTAAGCTGCCGGGTCTCTCGCTCACCAAACGAAACGCAGTAACAAATTGCTACTACTCTGACGTCGATTTTCTGTGAGAGTGTGGTACTATCACGGACGGCGTGCGACTGTAGACAGTCAATTGTCAACGGTGTGGTCTTACCACTTCTAATATAGAATAATACTTGCATATTGTAGGAGAAAACCGAGAATTTTTTATGAGAATAAATTTGTAATCATCATCATCTTGCTCTTATCCCAATTACTTGGGGTCGACGCAATATGTCTTTTGTTTTGACATATTGCAAAAAGTTTCGGCAATGACTTTTATGACCGGCCGCCTGCCTGACGTCAACCCTCCTTGGGAATGTAATAAATAAAAATGTAATAAATAAATGAATAAATTTGTAATATGATATCTTAAATAATATTTTTGTTCACTTATATTAGGTAGGCTTACGAGATAGATCAAAATAATCTACTACGAAATTGTATAATTATCTTAAAAAGATTTAATAAAGGTCGCGAAAGTATTACATCTATCTCCTTTTTTTTGGGGTGAGTCATGGCAAGCTCATTCGCCGCCCGGCTCCGGGCCGACAGAGGGGCACCGCGCGGCCCCATGACCCGCCACCCGTAGCACGTCGCCTTCGTCTTAGGCCGACCACCGGTGCAGAGTTCCTTGTTTTCAGCGGTCGGATTACATCTTCTAAGGATAACCCATTGTGGATTGTTTATCTGTTACCATATTGCTAATAAATAACGGTTTATTTACAAACTGTTTCAAGTAATACATTATTATTTCTTGTTTCATTAAATAAATTATATATTTTGTTGATTAAAATTATCCTTTACAACATAATACTAAAATGAATACCTTAGCGTTAGATATTTAAAAAGCCAGGGCGGATTGCTAGTTAAATAATATTTTTTTTTTATAGCGAATGAAGTGACTAAAAGTAGATCGAAGACATTTCTGATGTGAGCCTCTAATTGTTTAGACATTTTATTTTTCTTCTGCTGTGCTGTGACAGCGGTAAAGAAAAGGGCTTGCTATAAATTATATTGTTAACTAGCAACCTGCCCTTGCTTCGGTCCAGTCGCCTTACCCGCCTAGTTGCCGTTCCCGTGGGAATACCGGGATAAATTATAGCCTAAGTTACTCCTCATATATACAGCTACATGGTAGTAAAAAAAACTAAAATGGGTCCAGCCGTTTTGAAGATTACCTCAAACAAACAGACAATTTTTTTTTAAACTATATATTAGACAAAGGTGTCTTCAAATAACTATGTGAGCATAAAAAGTTGTTAATGTCTATATGTAATTTTGTCTTATAGCTATGCCCTTTTTTATGGTAGGCTATGGTTTAGATACATCCCGCCTAATCCATCCCTACCGATTTCTTGACATCCGTGGACGACCCAGCGGATTACTCTTTCTGGTACGGTTCCCTCTGACGCTCCGGCAATAAAACAGTGTTCACCTCATGCGGTCGGACTTCCTGCGGGTGGAATCCCTGGTCCGCCCACCCACCCGATAGCTATGACCAGCCTAGACTTGTTACAACATGGCATCAATCTATCATTCTGGTTTGTATTTCGTTTACAAATCTCGAGCTGTTTTCAATCTTATTTATCAATATCAACAATTAAATTAAAACTTGAAACAGTGTAATCATTTTATATCACAAAGCTGTTGTGAATTTCAAATGAAATTCTTCGCAGACAATCGTCGGAAAAAATATCATCATTCCTAAAGTTAGCAATAAACTCGTTTTCAATTTTGTTTGTAAATAAGCAAGGATTAATTGATGAAACAAATATTATAAGTTGACATAAAGCGGCTATTCGCGTTGCTAAGAAACGATGATATGTTTTTGTTGAGCTGAGGTCGCGCCGCCGTCCAGGATGATAACCGGGAGCAATTATCACTCCTACAAAAGGTTTACGAAATCGAGAGTAAATAGAATCGATTCGTAAATCATTATCATCATCATGACATTTATGTCCCACTGGGCTCGATCCTCCTCCACAATGAGAGGAAATTACAATTGTATCTACTTGCCGCCCTCTGTAACCACTAGTATTCGGTCAAGGCATTGTCTTCAAGTGTAGAATTTTTGAAGCCCTTTTCGCTTTGAATAGTTATAGTATACAGTTACATTTCCTTACGATTAACACTTTAACATCTACTTATTTAAACTTGAAATAACATTGTAGTTAATTTTTAAGCGAATATCACGTCTATTTGGGTTGTCAAAATGCAGACCGTGGGTACGGGCCCTGCTTATTCTCTGACGCTCACTGTCGTGTATGGTTTCCCTAAGAAGGTAGGAAATACCATAATCGCCACGATTGGTAGGCTGATTGCAGTTGGTGTTAAAGATTTCCAGGAGAATTATGCTGTCCACTCTCCTCGTGCATCTTTAAACGGTTTTTACGACTTCTATAGTGGTGAAACATGATATTTTAAGATCATCACAAAACTGGGATTCGGCTTACCACGCAGTATTAAGCGCTTATCATGCAGCCTGACCAGTTTCTATCAACTTTTAAGAAAGGCTCTTAACAAAGTAAGGTTGGTGGAATTCTCGGATGCTACCTTGCTGTTTACTAATAGTAATAGTAATACGAAATCGCATGAAGGTAACCGTTTAGAAATTTGAATGAATAACGCGTAACGTGTTAAAAATCATAAAAATAATTTCATCGGTCATTGAACTTGACGTGTCACTTTTTGTTTTTAAATTTGAAATTTAGCTCGAAAGTTTAGAAAGTAGTTGCATAGCTAGAGTAATTATATAACATTATCATATGGTTTATGTGAATAAATAAAAAGACAAAAACTAAAATCTCCGTCGTCTCAGCTCATTTATGTCCCACAGCTGGGCTCGAGTCTCCTCTTCAATAAGAGAGAAATTTGCCTACTATACCATGCTGGTCAGACATGTTGATATAGGGTTTTATTTCGAGGTTTTTCTTTCTTGTGCAGATTTTACTTTTACAACATCGCCCGGCAAGATAGCGAGTAGTGAATTTTATTCTTACTCCGTCGCCACATGGAAAACTCAAATCTACCAAAAATAAAATTAAAATATCGTTACTAAAATATGTATTACACTAATTCTTAAGTTTATCGTTGGAGTATACAAATCGTATGTACAGTTTTAGGGCGCCTTCAAATTTGCTACAAAGTGCTGCGCGGTGGCAGCGTGTCTGCAGTGCTGCGGCCGCGCTACCTTGTAAATCTATACCTATAAATAAATAACGCGCGGTCGCAGCGCTCGGGTTGAGAGCCCTCAGCGCTCATCCACCAGTCCGGGTAAAGTTGTCACAGCCATCTGAGGCTAACAACTAAGTCACACACAAAAAAAAAAGGTCGCAGCGCTACACCCGCGCTGCAACCGCGCATCAATTCATCGATCGACTAGTGATGCGCGCACGTATTTTTTTGTACAAGTAGAGCAGAGTTTCTTCGTCAGAGTCCATCGTGAAACTATGTACTACACTACGATTCACAAACCTAGCGACAGCAGCGCGGCTGCAGCGCTGCAGACGCGCGGCAGCCGCGCGGCAGCCGCGCGGCTCTTTGTGGCAAATTTGAAGGCGCCCTTAAAGCAATGAGTACCATTATTTATTGATCTTGCAAAGAATTTGCCTGTGTGGGTATCAAAGTATTGGCATTCGCCACGGGAGTTTGGTAGACCAACTAGGCTTTGTAGGCCAGTAATGTAATGGTACAGTCCGGCTGTATTTTGAGTATCGTCTATTCATTTATATATACCTACTAATGTCTCGCACAGAATGAAGTAGATATTTACAATTACATACACATACTAAAATTTTATTGTGTATGAATTATTGAATTCAAATTTACTTGTAGGTAAGTTCCTATTTATTATGTAAATAGCACTTTTATTAAATACACCGCAAAACAATTCCTTCATTTGATATACATAAAATACCTGTTACATTTTTACCGCAAATAAGTATGTAATAAGCATTAATTAAATTCCGTATAGTAACGAAGTCGGAATTCAATTCACCATACCTCTTGTCCGTGGGCGTCGCAAGATTACCAAGGGATTAAATACGAATATAATATGTATCTATGCAAAAGAGGGAACACTTGATAATAAAGCCCTATACCAACATGTCTTGCGACGAGGATACGGCGCAGCACACGCTCGAGGTGTGTGCCGCGTGCGCAGAGCAGCGCCGCGCCGTGAACTCATCGCAATCATCGGCGCCGGACTTCACGCTGCCGACCATCACTAAGGAGATGCTGCAGGAACAGCATCAGGAACTGGGACGCGATCGTCGCCTTCTGTGAGTCCGTCATCTCACGGAAGGAGGCGGTGGATCGTGCGCGAGAGGTACTCTTCTTTGGTGACACGTTCCGCCGCCGGCGACTCCGGCGGCGCAGGCGCGAGTACCTGCGCCTGATGCCGCCCTAGCCGAGGCCGCGGGTGACCGGAACGGGGACTTTAGTCCGGCACCCGCAGAGAGGCTGACCGCGCGACGGCGAACGACGTCCTGGGACAGGGACGTCGAGAGGTGAGAGTACCCGAAAGGGTATTCCGTCGGGCTGACCACTGAGGACAAGGAACTCGGCATTGGTGGTCGGCCCAACGACGAAGGTGACGTGGGTACAGGGTGGGTTATGGACCCGCGCGCCGTCCTTTCATCGCCCCGGACGGAATAGATGGCGTGTGCGCTTACCATAACTCACCCATAAAAAAATACCATCATGTCTGACCAACATGGTATAGCAGGTCAATTGCCACCCTATTGTGAAGTAGGCTCGGGCCCAACACTGGGACGTATATGAGCTGTAATAAATGAATGAACTAACTGAATGATGGCTCTTTTACTATTGCCGTAATCGCCATTTTATATGTAAGTATTTTAACTTCAATTTTTCTGTTCTAAATAACACTGTTTTCCCATGAGTAGTAGTAGAGCAGAAGTTGCTGAAAAATCAGCAGATTACCATAATACAGGAAAAAAAAAAGAATTATAATCAAGAGTTTGTTTTTGCTAGTCGCACAGTATATCATATTTAATTTAAAACATAAAACGACAAATATCAAATGTTCAACATATACATTTTAGGTACAAAACTTGATCAATAAAATTAAAAAAAAAATGTCCGATCGTGGGTGTCGATGTTAAAAAAAGGTATAAACATTTGCATATTTGTAGTCATCGTGTTGAAGCACCTTGACCGATTCAGCACATCCTGAGCGTGCCCCGCGTCATCTTAAGTCGTGTGACTAAAATGAAAGCACTGTGACCCCTACTAATGATTAGGTTTAATTGCAAATTATTGTCCACTACGGTCACAGCAAATAAAAAAAATCCGACGAACTGGTCAGGCGCGTAATATGCCTGGTGCCCTGTGTCAAAATTAGTTGGGAGCTGAAATGATGCTTCAATGATTTTTCACAAAAGAAACAAAAATGCTTGCATGAAATTGATTCTAAGTTATCACTTTCACTACCTACAAAAAGAGGATTACGGGAATCCTGTTATTTTTGGGCGAACGTTTTACCTCGGGGAAAAAATAATTGATTAGGGGCCCCTGTAGCCCGCGGTCTCCGTACCTATCATTGATAAGGCGGCAGCTACGCTCCTGGGACTGGTGTACGGTTGGTGATCTAAGTATCAATCTCTCTTGTTGATTATCCTAGCTTCGATTGCCTCGAGGGACAGTTCTTATAAATATCTAAAAATAATTGCTAAGAGAATGAGTTTATTTTGTGTCCGTTATTTGTAAGTTTGTAAAGCGCGCGATCAAAGATTTTATACTTAGTGAGAGGTGTAAAAAAAATACAACTTCTCTAAGCTAAGATGCTATTGGGTATATCTTTGTTATTAAAACGTCGTCTTCCTCTTCTTAAATTATATACGGCCAATTAATGAGCACTGCTCTCATTCAAATAAGAGAACTTAGCCTTCTACACTATGATGACTACGATGATATGATGGCCAGATCCATTGGCAGGTTTCGGTTAAAGTTTGCTTTTTCATTGATGTTCAGTGAGCGGTATATCAGTAGCGTAGTTTTTTCTTTACGAGTGGGACATTGGCCTAACAAGTTGCGCTTGTTCGGACTTAATAGAGGCTAGTAAAGTGTAGGTCAGTAGAATAGTAGTCAAGTCCCAATTACATTATTATCAAGGTTGAAATTTATTCATTATTATCTCAACTAGACGTCCTACTAGGCTCGAGCCTTCTCACAATTTTGAATCTGGGTAAATTAACTACACTGCCTTCGTCACACAAGTTGGTATACGATTTTATTTAATAGATTTTTTGTTATATTATTAGCATTCCTTAATTGTCTTTTATGACAGCCACGGGCAAGACAGGGGGCGGTCAATTGTATTTCAACTTCGTCACCACACAGATATATAGTGTATTGTCGATATTATTATAATGTGAGTAATTTCTTTGCTCGCGTACTTTCAAAAACTAAGTAAGGATTAAGTAATGAACATGGATAAGACGAATGTCAGGTCAAATGCCCATGTCATTCCTGTACCAGTCCTAGTTGGCAACGCGATTCTCGAAGTTGTCGACCATTATGTTTACTTTGGACAAACTGTCCAGTTAGGTAGATCCAATCTCGAGAAAGAGGTCCGCCGACGAATCCACATTGTTTCTCCTCATGACCGAAGTCAAAGTCGCTCTGCGTGCTATGCTCGGGATTTGTTTTTATTTTTTTTTATTGCCTATGGCAAACGAGCAAGCAGCACACCTGATGGTAAGTGATGCTGCCGCACATGGACCCTTGCAATACAAGGGGCACAGCCAGGCCGTTGCCTACCGTGAAGTAAATGCTCTTCTTAAACCTCGTTTAAAGAAGGACATGTCATAGCGTTCGGGCAACAGCAGCAGGTAGTTCATTCCAGAGCTTACACGTACGTGGGAGAAATGATCGTTGGAAACGTACAGTTAAAGACCATGTCGTTTCCAGGTGAAATAGATGAACCCTGCTGCGGTGTCGAGTGGTACGTTGGTAAAACGCTGACGGTGGTACCAAGTCAAACAGTTCCTCGCAGCACTCCCCGTGATTTGATTTGTATGTAAAATAGAATCCAAAATACGGAAATCCGCAGAAGAGCGTGTGTAATTGACATAGCACGAAGAATTAGCATGTTGAAGTGGTAATGGGTAGCCTGTATCGTTGAATGAACCGACAACTGCAGGGTAATTAAGGTTCTCAAGTGATGACTACGTATCGGACAACGCGGTGTAGCACGCTTCGCCACTAGGTGGACCGATGACCTGGTGAAAGTTGCTGGGCGTTGTTGGATGCAGGCGATACAGGACCGCATTTTGTGGCGTAACATGAGGAAGGCCTACGTCCAGCAGTGGACGGCGATAGGATGAAAACCTTTTTTTGTTTTGTTCAGAAACTTAAGATTTATATGACTGCTACCCAATATAACGCAGCTGCAGTGATCATTGTGGTGTTTGTCAACAGATCCGAAAAAAGGAGACGAGGAGAATGTAATTAACATTGAAACTTATCATCAAATGAAATGTAACATAAACTACTTTTTGTACTGACTTTTTTGTTGCAAAAAGATTCTAGTAATCTAGCTAAAGCATAACAATATTTGTTAGAACTAAAACGTGTTAATGCTATTCAAATTTTGGCCTCATAAATCAAATTCAAAACAGTTAAAGGCGCAGGTATTTTTAGTGTTATAGTAAAATCTAAATGAGAACATATAGTAAGGGATATTTCACGTTTCGCTACAAGTCGAAGAAAGGCTTGGAGGCTCGCTTTCGTTGTTTACGGGGAGAAATCTCAACCGGTCGTCGGCACTCATTCTCACTTGCCTCAGTAACTCAGTATCGCGCGTCGCTTCAACGATCCAACACGTATGCGTATGCGCAACTC
Source organism: Lymantria dispar (assembly GCA_032191425.1). NCBI lineage: Eukaryota > Metazoa > Arthropoda > Insecta > Lepidoptera > Erebidae > Lymantria > Lymantria dispar. The sequence goes on from CM063459.1 coordinate 19,454,691, forward strand.
TTTAATACCAACATACCCGTGTCATTCTAAACATACTTAAGTAACACTATAAAAATTCCATACAAACTTGAGTTCTATAGTGCTGTGATTATCGTGAAGTGCGAACTGAAGTTCTAATTCATTTAGAAAGTGCTTTACTACCTGCTTGGAGTGTTTTTCTATGCTACCGGTATGTTTGAAGTTTTAAGCGTATAATAGCGGTATTATTTAGGGAAGTATGCGGCGTCTCTACAGATACACATAGTTTATAGACAAGACGCTTCTTGGAATGTCTACACTTCAATATTTATGTAGTTATAAACTCTCACAAACGTACATTTTAAAATGCATAACATTAATATAGAAATTGGATTATATTAATATAAATAGCTAATGTTTATATTTCAGTGAGGAACGTCTGAACTTTCTATGTTCGTTTTATTATTCGCGTTCATATATGTTATATTGCTGGATTCTCATTTAAAATGGAATGAAAAATTAACCAATTACACTACTATAGGTTAACGGGTTGGTATGAGTTTACCTTGCAGTGGTGTTATTTATTTGCGTGCTTTAGTCATCTTTTATGGTCAATGGCGGTAAAGAAGGGTTAGACATTGTAGACCTATTTACTCCACTAATAAGTGAACAGTTAATAAATATTCAATAAAATTTTCTTGACCTTTCCATGTGATGATGGAGTAAGAATATAATTCACCATCCTCTTTCTTACCCGTGGGTGTCGTAAAATGGCGTAACTATACCATTCAAGGCCCGTGGCAAATTCATGAGACTCCCCAAATAATTGTATAAGGAAGTTGAAACAACAAAAATAGTATTTATGTTGGGAGATGGAATTCTCCTCTGACCGGGGGGCCCCTTCTGGTTGGGGGTCCATGGCATTTTGCCGACTTGCCACTCTGTAGTTACGCCATTGGTGTCGTAAAAGACGACTAAGGGATTAACAAATAAGGATAACATGTTTGCAACATAAGAAATAAAACACGTCTAAGTCTAGTAGGTTAATTTTCCTTCCATTCTGGAGGAGGCTCGAGCCCAACAGTGGGACGTATATGAGCTGTGATGATGCTATACGAGTCTATTATGCACAAGCCACCTCCTTATAAGAAGGTACGTTGCCTTGCTAAAGCTGGGTTATATTTTGGTTTAACTTCGTCATATTCTGTACCTATATTAAATGTACTTAATATAATTTAAAATTAGGTTACATAGGCATTTATTTCGTCTCTTATTATTAAATAATATTTGACAGGGTTTTACGTACAAAAGAGTTCAACGACATCGCATATTCCAAAATGAAGACTTAAGATATCGTCGGCATTTCGATAAGATACTTTTTATATTATATTTATTGTGTGGTGGTGTAGGCTACAAATATTATCACTTCTTACGTCGCTTGTGGGTGTTCTGAAAGATGAATAAGAGCTTCATATCGATCTGAACCCACTCCGTCTATTTTCTGGTCAACAATTAAATTCGCTAGGAGGTTTGGCGTCATGCAGGAGACTTATCATAGAATTATTACCAAAATTAAACGAAAGAAACGAACATATTGAGTCGATCCTAAGTAATTGGGATGAAAGTAGAATAATGATGAGTTTATAGTATCATAGTTTTATTCTCGAAAGATAAATGTGTAACAAACACAAATGTCGTAATTTAACTTCTAAGCTCATAAACAACCTATTATTTAAATGAAAATTAAGACGATATATCACACAGACTGACCTTTAGGTTTCTAAGTTTATTTTTATCATTGATAGTGGCCAAATGGCTCTTAATGGACTTTTAGCGGGAAGGCATGGTGAAAATTATATATTTTACGCGATCACACAGAGATCAAGAAGAGAAAAAGAGATCTATTGTTAAGTCCCACATAATGGCAGATAAGTAGATGAAAGTATTACCAATTTTCGGGCACAGTCTTATAGAGAATTCGCACTTACTGTTCAGAATATCTTATGGAAAACTTAATTTTTTTTTGTTTAAAATTAGATGACTGTCTCATTGGCATAATGAATTACTCTATCAACATTATATTTAAACGTCTTAATTAAGAGTTAATGCTAAATGACCCTATGTTCATTTATTAAACAGATATTTAATTATTTTTCTAAAATTTAAAATATTAATTATTCTAGGAAATATAAGTCATGAAATCTGTAAAATGTATTTTACAATGTGATCATAAAAAGAAGAGTCCACATTTAATTAGTTTGGTCAAAGTGTAATTATAATTAACGACAGAGAGCATACAAAAACACGATTTAGTTATTATTAATTATATTTATTCCTTTTTAATTAATCTTCATATATTACTTCAAAGTTAAGCAATAAAGCAAACCAATTTTAATGTTATCTTATCTGAAGATAAAGATTATGTTGAACCTTATCCCGAGTGGTTAAGAATATGATGTCTCTTAATTGCCCGATGAAGTACTAAAAACTGGTTGAGGGAACATTCAAGATCACTAATGTGAGCAGTACACTTCTAAAATCTTACAATACCAACTTCGATCACCAAATTACCCGATAATCGTAGCGATTAAGCTCGGCGTAGTAAGTTGAACGTTGCAAAATAATTTTGGCATCACAGTTGAGAAGCGCATCCAATGTCAATGTTATTTTCATTTATATTTCGATACTTTTTAATACTTGAAATATATATCTTTATGGATTAACTAGCTTATGCCCGCGACTTCGTCCTCATGGAACAGGAACCTTGGGCTAATGGTAACTTTAACCCGCGACTTTGTTTACGTAGAAGGTGAAAATATTTTTAAATAATACAATTCTGTCATACACGATTTTCGCGAAATCTAACCATTTATGTAGTGCACGCAGCTTAAGCTCTCAAAAGAAATAAAATACCCGATTCTGAAACATTCGTCATTGTTGCTCCGCTCCTATTGGTTTTAACGTGATAGTATCTTCCTCGATAAATGGGCTATCTAACAATCAAAGAATTTTTCAAATCGGACCAGTAGTTCATGACATTAGCGCGTTCAAACAAACTCTTCCGCTTTATATATTAGTATAGATCTATACGTTGGTTAAAGGTAAAATGAGGTAAAGATATTGTTTGGTAATAGCGAAATGTCGTCGTAGTAGATGTCACATAAAGAAAGATGAGGAACCTTAATATTATGACATAAACTGGTATCAAACTATACGCGTTTTAAAATCCTATATCTTTATATCATTTCTAAAGGATTAATGAGGTGAAAATATTACTTAGTGATTGCCTAACGTTGGTTGGGTAAATGTCACGTAAGAAAAAAGTATAGCACAATTATGCCATAGACTGGATTCGAAGGAAACACGGTTGAACTCTATAACTATTCACAAAATATATTTAAATATCCTAAGGTGTTAAATGAGGTGAAAATATTATTTAGTGATTGCGAAATGTTGGCTGGATAGTTAACATATAAGGAAAAAGACGTGGTACACTTGTATTAAGACATAAATATCATACCTATTGGCCTAAAGAGTCATAAAATTTCCGTCATATTTCAGCTCTTTCTTCTAAAGATGCTACTTACATATTTTTTTATTATTTCACTAGCTAATCCAACAGACGTTGCTCTGTTCTAAATCTAAAAAAGTAGTAAAAGGAATTCTTCTTGAAATCGATTGCAGCGCCACCTAGCTGTTCCAATTATTAATCTAAATCATTGTCATATTCATCGGAGCAGTAAAAAAATCATCGAAATCGGTCCAGACGTTTAGAAGAAGTTCAATTACAAACACACGAACAGAAGATTTAAATATTATAAAGATTTCAGCGACTTATCTACCATTAAATAAAATTGGAGTGTCTGTTTGTAATGTCAAAATAATATGCTTTCTTCATGCTCACACCGTTATTTGCACGACACCTATGCCTAAAATAGCAATTAAAAATTTTTTGTCTGTCTGTCTGTTTGTTCCGGGTAAACTTCAAAACGGCTGGACCGATTTCAAAAATTCTTTCACCAATGGAAAGCTATAACATCAGGGCGTAAACTAGGCTATATTTTATCCCGGTATTCCCACGGGAACGGGAATTACGCGGGTAAAACGACTATAACTTATAACCGAAGCGAAGCGAGGGCGGATTGCTAGTTTAAAATAAATGCTGTGTGAAAGCGGTTACGAGTACTACCAATCTTTACATAGCTCGTGAGTGTCGTATAATCTTAATATATATAAATTACGTGTCACGTTGTTTGTCTGCGCTGGACTCTTAAACTACTTAACCGATTTTAATAAAATTTGCACACCGTGTGCAGTTTGATCCAACTTGAAAGATAGGATAGCTTACATCTTAATTTATAGTCGCACTATCATTTTATTGCAAATTATTTGTATTACCTATATATACCTATTATTTGACATTCACAATTATCTGTTAACGATTAAACGATTGTTGTGATGTTATCGATCCAACGATTTAAACAGATGGCGATATCTGTTGACTGGATTGAGTAATTAATTAATAGATGGCGCTGCTATGTCAAACCTACAAACGTGTCATATACAATTTTAACTTGCTTTTTTACATAGATGCCATTTGTAAAAAAATATGACGACCTCCATGACAGATGTTCTCCTACAGTTCCACTTAAATAGTTTAATAAAATGTACTGTAACAAAAACATTAGCCAGAGCAACGCGTGACCGGGTCTGCTAGTAGGATATAGAAATAAGAAGGAAATTGACCTACTATGCTACGCTGGTCAGACGTGGTGGCATAGGGTTTTGTTTCAAGTTTTCCTTCTCTTGGATGGATGTTTTATGCATATTATATCTCTTAGTCGTCTTTTACGACACCCACGAGCAAGAGAGGCGTGGTAAATTCTTACTCTGTCACCACACTGACATTAACAAAAATAAATATCGATGGTCGCTTTACATGTTTGTGGAAAAAGGGCTTTAGTAGTATTTTATGTATGCCAAACTGTTTATTATTATGTTGAATGAAAGATATTTTATTGTATAACACATAAAATACCATCTAACGAGTAGTATAAATACGTGTTTGAATTTTAATTACTTGGCTTATTAGTATGCTGTTAAACTAACAAAACAGCCTTGAAGCTGTAGAGGAGCTTGTTCAAGTAATAATAACATAAATTTGAAGTGCTTTTTTACGTTCTAACATCGTACAGGATTAAATTTTTAAAAGAGTTTGGCATATTTTGTATACATTGAGAATACAACGTGTTGTTAGTTCCCTGAATTTGTTTCTGAGTATTTAATTAAATAAATTGTAACTGTTCTTGAATAAATATACCGATAATCATATTTTTTGTCTTTTAATAATGATCCTAATCATCATCATCATCACAGCTCATATACGTCCCACTACTGGGCTTGAGCCTCCTTCATATTGGAAGGGAAAATTACTTATTAAACCACGCTGGTCAGGCGGGTTGGTATAAGGTTATATTTCAAGTTTTCTTTCTCTTGCATAGCTGTTATATGCACAAGATATCCTTTAGTAGTCGATGACACCCACGGGTAAGATAGGGAGTAGTGAATTGTATTCTTACTCCGTCACCACACGGAAAAGGATACTAGATGCTAATACTGTTTTCGTATTAGCGTTGAACAAGTTTGACATTAAGTTTTGTCCTCTCGCTAGCTTTTTATGACAATAGAAAAAGTCATACTTCGCTGAATAGTTATCGCTTTACATATATATGCTTATTCAAGCACAATCTCGAACTATAACGATTAACTTTGTACAATTATAAACTGACTAGAAACCCGCCCTCGCTTCGCTTCGGTTTTAGTCTTTCCTGCGTAGTGCCCGTTCCCATGGGAATGCCAGGATAAAAGATAGCCTAGTTTACTCCCTGATATTATAGCTTTCCATTGGTGAAAGAATTTTTGAAATCGGTCCAGCCGTTTTGAAGTTTATCCGGAACAAACAGACAGACAGACAAAAATTTTTTAATTGCTATTTTAGGCATAGGTGTCGTGCAAATAACGGTGTGAGCATGAAGAAAGCATATTATTTTGACATTACAAACAGACACTCCAATTTTATTTAATGGTATAGATAAGTCGCTGAAATCTTTATAATATTTAAATCTTCTGTTCGTGTGTTTGTAATTGAACTTCTTCTAAACGTCTGGACCGATTTCGATGATTTTTTTACTGCCGGAACAAACAGACAGACAGACAAAAAAAATATAAAGTGTATTTTAGGCATATGTATAGTGTAAATAGCCGTGTGAGCATGAAGAAAGTCTATTATTTTGACATTACAAACAAACACCAATTTTATTTATTTGTATAGATTTTAGCACAAATTACATATAATTTGTAAAGAAAAAACACTCCAAGATTTTTAGAGGAAATATCTTACAAGTCGTCCGTTTTAAATTTCAAAATTAAACTGTAATTTTTATAAAACATTATAAAACATAGTCTGTAATGCTGCTTTTAAATTATTCTTAATTAAATCACAATTATTTTAGTAAGGGAAAATATTTTTTTGAAAATACATATGTTATTATTATCAGCCTGCCTTTATCTGCAGCTAGCCCAGCTAAATGAGGTCCGAATATGTCCTTATCTCGCATAGACTTCCAGTCAGTCAGACAGTCAGACTAGCCATCACATTTACACTCACTCCTTCCATACCCATATCCTCCATTTACACAATTCATCTATCTCTTTTTAGGGATTTGTGTATGTTTCTAATGAATAAACTAAAAAAAAAGCTACGGTGCCGATTTCAAAAATTCTTTCACCATTGGAAAGCTACATTATCCCTGAATAACATAGGCTATACTTTATCCCGGTATTCTCATGGGAACGGGAACTACACGGGTAAAGCGACTCTAACCGAAGCGAAGTGAGGGCAGATTCTTCGCCATTACGTAAACGTTATTTTTTAAATCATATCAAGCAAAAAAAAATCATAAGATCACGTACAAGAAAAAGATTTTCTTGTCCATGATTTCACCAATACTATGAAACTTAATTTCACATTATGTAGGTACATAATTTAACATAGATAATGATAGTATTAGATATAACAGATAATAAGACTATAATCATGAATCCACTCAATGATTTGGTTTCTAGTTATTATAGTAGGTATGTATCCATCAAATGCCACGATTATTAACATTCTCTTCCCAAGGTTTTATAAACATCTGCTGCCCTGTCACGGCCAAGCATGTCACGTACTTGGAGTCAAATTATAATGTACTAAATTTTCGGCTATTTAAAATAATATAAGAGTACCACTCAATAAAAAGTTTTCTTTATAATGATTTCTGATGTTTACGCGAGTATTACACATCTATACCAATAAATAAAATTGGAGTGTCTGTTTGTAATGTCAAAATAATAGCCTTTTTTCATGCTCACACGGTTATATGCACGACACTTATGCCTAAAATACAGATTAAAAAAATTTTGTCTGTCTGTCTGTTTGTTGCGGGTAATCTTCAAAACGGCTGGACCGATTTCAAAAATTCTTTCACCAATGGAAAGCTATAATATCAGGGCATAAAATAAGCTATATTTTATCTCGGTATTCCCACGGGAACGGGAACTACGCGGGTGAAACGACTAAAACCGAAGCGAAGCGAGGGCGGTTTGCTAGTTTTAAATAAAACTACTTTACGGATTTTATCGCATTTGTATTTGATTTTTGATTACCCGAAGTTGCGAACACTTTGCAGCGTTCAGTCCGTCCGTGACCACGAACGCTGCAAAGTGTTCGAAACGTCGGACAATCAAAAATCATAAAGTCTTCTTTATATTTTAACTATAATTTTCGCTAAAACAGGTCATATTATAAAGATTCAGTGTTATATTATATCTTTAATGTATATATGCCGCAAAAATATGCGTTAAATTCGCGTATTTATACGCTTTTACGATTAATCATAGTCAAAATTAACATAGTCAAAAAAAGCATTTCATGTGGCGATGGAGTAAGTATAAAGCCACCACCTTCTTTATGGCTGTGGGTGTCGTAAAATACGAATAAGGGATTATAATATACATATAACATCTATGCAATAAAAGGCAAAACTCGAAACAAAACCATCTAACCGTCTGACTAGCGTGGTATAGTAAGTACAATTTCTCTCTTATTGTGGAGGGGGCTCGAGCCTAATATGAGGACGTATATGACGAGCTGTGATGTTGAAATAAGTATCTGTATCTTATTAAGTCTCTATATTAACATACCATTTTTATTTTTTTTTGGAGGTGGGTTGCAGTCGGCGCGCTCCTCGCACCACTCCGTCCGGGGTGATAGAGGGGCACGCACACCTGCAACCCACCCACGATGCACGTCGCCTTCGTCCTTGGGCCGACCACCGGAGTAGGGTTACTTGTCATCAGTGGTCGGCCCGACGGAATATCCCCTATTTGGGGTACCCTTCCATCGACCGACGTCCCCCTCTCGGGGAGGACGTCGGTCTTTCCTCACGCGGTCGGCCTCTCGGCGGGTGACGGACTTATTCCCCGGTCACGTCACCCGCGGCGTCGGCTAGGGCGGCCTGAGGCGCAGGTATTCGCGCCTACGTCGCTCCAGTCGCCGGCGGCGGATCGCCTCATCGAGGCGAGAATACTGCCTTGCAGAAGGCTGCGACCGCGTCCCAGTTCCTGACGCTGCCCACCATCGCCCTGGCGATAGTCGGCAGCGTCAGGCTATTAACATACCATGAGCCACTCTACAAACAAACGCTACAATTATTCACTGTAAAACAATTGCCCCACAAAATACAATGTTGCAGCTGAGATAACAAAACGTATTCCAATCGACCGCATTTATAGCGAGCTAGTGCGCGTGGCGTTTTGTTTCCCCCCCAAATGATAAACAATACGTTGCATAGCAACTTAGTACCATACAATGTCGAGTTTACAGATGACGTAATTGTTTTACTTGGTCTTTTTGGCGATACACATACAGCCTATTAGTTCGATACATAAAATTAATATTTGTATCATTTTATATTTGGATAAATTATTTTTATTTATTGCTGTTAGTTACAAATAAGCAAAGAGCGCACCTAATGGTAAGTGATACTATTGCTCATGGACCTTTGCTAGGCCGGTGCCTATTCCTATGTGAAGGGAGTGTGAATGCGTAACATGAGGGTTGGTGATACTACCCACCACACGCAAACACCCTTAGAAAGTTGGGTTGTCGGCTCTCTTGGTCACCAAACGAAGTGCAATAACAAATTGCTACCATTCAGATGTCGATTCGGGCAGCGTTCGGGCAACTTAAGAGGATCCTCTCGTCCAATATTCCGCAGTGTCTGAATACAAAGGTTTATAACCAGTGTGTGTTACCAGCGATGACTTATGGCACTGAAACGTGGTCTCTAAATGTCGGCCTCATAAAAAAGCTCAAAGTCGCTCAGCGTGCTATGGAGAGGGCTATGCTCGGTATTTCTCTACGTGATAAAATCCGGAACACGGAAATCCGTAGAAGAACGGGTGTAACCGACGTAGCCCGCAGAATTAGCACGTTGAAATGGCAATGGGCAGGCCACATCGCTCGTCGAACCGACAACCGTTGGGAAAGAAAGGTTCTTGAGTGGCGACCACGAATCGGACGGCGCAGCGTAGGACGACCCCCCACCAGGTGGACTGACGACATTCTCAAAGTCGCAGGGAACCGTTGGATGCAAGTGGCGCAGGACCATTCCGAGTGGCATTCTCGTGGGGAGGCCTATGTGTAGCAGTGGACGTCTGTAGGCTGATGGATGGATGGATAGATGTCGATTTTCTGCGAGAACTACTCGCCGAGAACTACGTAGTACTCTGTGAGTACTACTCCAGACGGACCGGCCCGCGGCTGTCGACAGAAGACTTGTGAACTGTGTGGTCCTACAAAATTTAGATACTACTACATAGTTCACAAAATAAGCATTTATTTCCTAGCAGAAACGACAAAAAAGTCCTTATAATTACTATCAATAGGTTTTATTTTATACTTATTCAAATATCCAAGTTAAACATTTATCGATTGAAACATCGTCAACAATAATAACAACGAAGAAGTTGATCAACTGTACCACGCTGGTCATGAGGGTTGGTATAGGTTTTATTTCTTTACAAATCTTATATAGATAATTTTCTCTTGCACAGATTGATACATACATAATACTTCTGTGTGGTGACGGAGTAAGAATACATTTCACCACTCCCTATCTTGCCCGTGGATGCCGTAAAAGACGACTAAGGGATAAAATAAGCATATAACAAAATAAGCATATAACATCTGTGCAAGAGAAGAAAATCTTGAAACAAAACCCTATTCCAACACGTCCGACCAGCGTGGAATAGTACGTCAATTCCCCTCCCATTATGGAGGAGGCCTGAGCCCAACAGTGGGACATATATAGGCTGAGACGACGATGACGACTACATCCCTTAGTTGTCTTTTACGACACCCACGGGCAAGATAGGCGATGGTAAATTTTATTCTTACTCCGGTAAATAATATAGATCCCCTTTTCTGACGATTGTAAATGGATGCAAATGAATAATTACTTATTGTTAGCTTAGAATAATAACGTATAGAAGGTAAGTTCGCGCATAAAAAGTGAAGCATTTCAATTGGAGCCTAATGGAGCGCCGGAACCGTTCCGTAATGTACAAGGTCACAGTACTGCACGTACGTACGGAACTCTTAAAAAATAAATAGATAATTATGACGATTTGTGCATTCAAATGGTGTCACAACACATTTGAAAAACATAAAAAGGTTTTTAACATTACTTTTAAAAGTATTTCGACGATTAATGTTATTAAAAACAAAATTTGATTTCATAATTTGTATAGTGGTGTGCGTGTGTACGTGTGTAATCGTCTGCACGCATGTAGTATTTTTAGATTCATGTTTCGAACGTTCGAAGTATCGACACTATCCTTCTATACGTTATTATTCTAAGACTGTAAGCTTAGTTGAATTAGTTACTAACCATAGCTAATGTTTTAGATAAAAGGTTGTAGAGACTTGTACGCAATTTAAAAAAAGAGTATGTTTACGAAGTACGCATATTAGAAGTGAAACTCCTTTATTCTTTATCCATTGTCCTTTATCCTTCATGCTTTATCCTTCATCCTTTATCTCATTTTCTCGCCAGCTGAATATAACATATTTACGTGTTTGTGTCTTTATGGACTCGCTTTTTCGTTTCATCGAGTTTGAAATTACAACGATTCTAAAGAAGTTTCACTTCAAAAACGCTTTCTCTTACTGCATTAATAATACGAAGAGGAAATGTTGCTTGTAAACAACGTTCATTAATTTTAAACCGCTGATTAATTCTACGTGTAAAAACATTTTAGTCCATAAATCATTGATATATCTTTGCCGATTACTATCATTGCTATTAGCGTAGACAAAAAAGATCATGACAGATGTTAGTAAAAATCGGAACTAAGTATGGACATATCATATTATGTTCGCTGTGAAGATCTATTAGAAAGTACATTTTGACCTTGAAAACATAATGTTACGTGCCCCACTATTGGGAACGAGACTTCTTCACAATAAGGCAGAAAATAGGCTAATGTATATCAGACGGACTGACATAGTTTAATTTTGTCTTTTCTTATAGTTGAAGTATTGTTTTCTGCTTACTTTTTTTATTTCGCGAAGGACTTGACGGTTATAATTAACGAACACTAATTACATCCAGAATCAGAATACACATTTGTAGAGCGCATTTTGTTTTAAGTGGGCATTAAAATCAAGGTGCAATAAGATGAAATAATTTCATAACCCCTTACGACGCCAATGGAAAGAGGGTGGGGATGCATTGTCAGTATTTCATGATCATCATTTCAACACACATAAGTCACAGTTGGGTTCGTACTTCCAAGAAAATTGAGAGTAGCTCAATTTCCCTTCCACCGTGCCGGTCAGATGTGATAGAATTTTTTTCTTTTTTTTTTGTGGGTGGGCTATGTCGTCAGATGTGTTGGCATAAGGTTTTATGTTGAGTTTTCCTTCCCTTGCATTGTTGTTATATGCACAATATATCCGTTAGGTGTCTTTTACGATATCCACGGGCAAGAAAGGGATTGGTGAATTGTATTTTTATCTATCGCAGCTCTTAATACTATTTCTTCGTCAGCCAAACTTAATGGTTTCTGTTCTTTCAAGCATCTATAGTTTATAGTAATGTAGTCACTAGATACTTACCTGTCTAATATTACCAAACATTAAATTTAAATGATATTTCAACTTATCGTGTGGTGGCGTAGTTAGAATTCAATTCCCTTTCTTTCCCACGGCTGGTCTAAAAGGCAACTAAGAGAATTTCAGCAGATAACGTCACTGTAAGAATAGTAAATCTTTAAGTAATACCTTACATTTAAGTCAGGCTAGCGTGATAATTTTTTTTATTCCCCTCCATCCACCCTCCCAACACGGAGTAAGGTGAAAAATAATATGACGTATAAAGGGTGAAAAGATGACTACATATAAAGCTTGATAAAATGGCCGTAAACCTGTTGCGTGTAACTGTATGGTAAATAAATTAATACTTCTTAATAATTTTCCTCTTACGGGGTCAAAATACAAAAAACTTGGCAAGGTACAGTAAGCTCGCTAAAGAAGTATTCATGATGCGATAAGATGATTTTGCAATATTAAGAAACTTGTTTGCGTTGTGTTTCATCTGCGTATTAAGTTCGTGTAATGTTTTAACATTTTGAAGACTGACATTTTATGTACCTTTGCCTTATTTAGAGTTTTGGAATTATATGTATAAATATTGAGCCCTTTGAATTTATCTGTTATGAAATATTGACTAACGATATTATTATCGTATTTTAGTTTACTGGTATGTTTCAGTACTTAGTATCAGGTTGACATATTTCGTAATATTTGCGTTAAATACTTGTCAAAAAGAATTGTATGTTGTTAAGATATTAACAACATATACTCTGGTACAGATGTAACCGATATAGCTCGCAGAATTAGCACGTTGAAATGGCAATGGGTAGGCCTGATAGCTCGTTAAACTGACAACTGTTGGGGAAGAAAGGTTCTCGAGTGGCGACCAAGAATCAGACGACGCACCGTAGGACGACCTACTAGGTGGACTGACAACATTTTGAAAGTCGCAGAGAACCGTTGTATGCAAGTGGCGTCTCGAGTGACATTCTCATGGAGAGGGAGGCCTATGTCCAATGTCTATAAGCTGACGGATCGATATAAGATCGAAAACATTCGATCGAACACAACAAAAATCGATTAAAGTAGTAGCTATGTAATTAGGCTATATTTGTGGCTAAATTTGGCTCGGGTCTGCTCAAAAAATGTTTCGAGTTTCCTTTGATGTTTTATGCCTAAGTTACAACACTTACGGAATGGCGTAGTAAGATAATGTAAGTTTTTTTTTTTTTTTATGCAAACGGTGGCAAACGAGCAAACAGTACACCTGATGGTAAGTGTTGCTGCCGCTCATGGACCTTTACAAGGCCGTTGCCTACCGCGAAGAAAGTGAAGGGAGTGTGAATGCGTGCATTGAGGCTCGGTGATACCAAGGGCACCACCAAAACCCTCCACACGCAAACACCCTCAGAAAGTTGGGCTTCCGGCTCTCTCGCTCACCGAACGAAGCGCAGTAACAAATCGCTACTACTCAGACGTCGATTTTCTGCGAGAGTGTGGTACTGCCCCGGACGGACCGGCCCGCGGCTGTAGACAGATAACTGTCGACAGTGTGGTCCTACCACTCTTAAAAATAAGTAAATAATACAAAAATAAAATAAATCATATTTTTAAATCAGAAGGATTAAGAGTTTGTGTTTTCATAAAAATTATTAGAAATATTATGAAATTTAAATTCAAGCCTTAATTGTGATTACTTTCAATGTTCATAATATTATAAAACGGTTTAGAAAGTCTGTACATGTAATAGTTATGTGTATGAAGTCTAAAAATATATTTTTAACTATAATTGAAATATTTTTTTGTTATAAATGTTTCGTAACTGTAATTATTTAATTGTTTAATTTAAATATTTTATTTGAACCCCATATTTCTACCGGAAGTAGGTAATTTATGGTTATTTGTGGCTATGTTGCATGTAAATACGTAATTTAAGTGGGTAGTTATTTTTGGATGGAAAAGAACTGAACTCAAAAACTTAATCCATTTTTTTTTCATTTCTATCTTTAAATAATATAATTAAAATGGTTTCATTTCATATTTAAATTTACTAGGTTATCAAAAAAGGATTAAAACAATTACGGATTTTATCGTTTGAATTTATTTTAGTTTTTATACTTACAACTATTAATATTTCTAATTAATTATTGTGTAATATGAAATTTGCTTAATCTTTTTTAATATTACGTAATTTTTTAATAATGTTTATCTTTGACATCTTAATTATTGCATGCCCAATGCGCAGAATGAACTGCTTTTTTTAAAGACATATATTCAGACATATATGAAAAATGTAGGTACATATATTCAGAACAAATAAATTATTTAATTGACTAATTGATATCATTCTCTTTATTCATATTCAATCTAAAAAAATAGTTTAAGGAATTCTCCTTGAAATCAATCGCAGTGCCTACCAGCTTCAATTATTAATCTAAATCATTCTCATTTCTATCAGAACAGCCACAAATAAAATCATCAAAATCGGTCCAGCCGTTTCCAAGGAGTTCAATTACAAATATATGAACAGAAGATTTATATACACCATATACATCTATACCAATAAATAAAATTGGAGTGTCTGTTTGTAATGTCAAAATAATAGGCTTTTTTCATGCTCACACGGTTATTTGCACGACACCTATGCCTAAAATAGCGATTCAAAAATTTTTGTCTGTCTGTCTGTCTGTTTGTTCCGGGTAATCTTCAAAACGGCTGGACCGATTTCAAAAATTCTTTCACCAATGGAAAGCTATAATATCAGGGCGTAAACTAGGCTATATTTTATCCCGGTATTCCCACGGGAACGGGAACTACGCGGGTAAAACGACTATAACCTATAACCGAAGCGAAGCGAGGGCGGGTGGCTAGTATATATATAAAGATATTATGATTTTAGATTCCATGATGATTTATAAAGTCGTATATGAACCAAATAAGGTGGATTACTTTTAACTGGCCTTGTAGCTGCCTACTTAATGAATACTAATCAGGAATATGAGTGGATTGTCCCCTATACGTTATTCACATTTAAAAAATGTCGCAACTTCTTCACAGACGGAGGTGTTAGTCACTTTCTCTGACGTCAATAGTGAATTTGAAGCATTGTGCAAACGTATGACTCGTATTATATCCGTTTAAAAATAAGTTCCAGTTTAACTACGTATAAGCAACTGAATCTTTTTTTTATTACAATCGATGGCAAACGAGCAAATAGTACGCCTGATGGTAAGTGTTGCTGCCGCTCACGGCCTTTGCTGCTGCCTACCGTGAAGAAAGTGTCAATGAGTGCAGTGAGGTTCAGTGAAACTAAAGGCATCACCAAAATCCACCACACGCAAACACCCTCAGTTAAAGTTAGCTTTTTATACGTTTTATGTGATCAAGTTGTCGTCTTCAAGGAGAGATAGCTCCATCATCATATACGTCCCA
Source organism: Lymantria dispar (assembly GCA_032191425.1). Taxonomy (NCBI): domain Eukaryota; kingdom Metazoa; phylum Arthropoda; class Insecta; order Lepidoptera; family Erebidae; genus Lymantria; species Lymantria dispar. The sequence goes on from CM063459.1 coordinate 19,470,280, forward strand.
CTGTTGGGCTCGGGCCTCCTCCACTATGAGAGGGAAATTGACCTACTATACCATGCTAGTCCATTTTTAGTATGCCGTCTATTGAATAGAAGTTATATTAAATCCCTTAGTCGTCTTTTACGACATCCACGGGCAAGATAGAGAGTGGTAAATTGTATTCTTACTCAGACACCACACGGAAACGTCATTTATGCAAAGGATATTGCTGCATACAACCATAGTTTGTGCTGAGTTCACAAAATATTCGACACAATACAGGTCTCGAATAATAAGTACATTCCAGTTACTTATTAACTAACACACTTCAACGAACATTGATAGCCAAACAATGCACATTACTTACATGAATACTTACGTATGCATACAATAAGTTACGAAACAACTGGTGACCGATTAGGCGAGAAAAACTGCGGGTAACGCATAGTGAAACTATTGTTCTGTCGTACGTGGGAATATGTCGGGTTTAGCAATACCTACTGCTAAGGATGAGGGCACACAAGGATTTATGTTGAGAGCAGTTGTTTTAAAGAGGGCATATTAGAAATCTTGTGAACTTTCACGGCCCTTCTTTATTTTTAAAACACTTCTATTACTTTTGCTTGTAACTGAATCGTTAAACGTCGTCAAATCCCCCTTCTAAACTTTACACTCTAATCAAAGATTGGAGAAGATCATCTCGGCTCATACACGTCTCATTGCGAGTTGCCTCCCGAATAGGATATTCACCTACTTTACGATGCTGGTCTGACATATTGGTATAGACGTATAGAGCTTTTTTTTGAGCGGTCTTTCACTTGCACAGATGTTATATGATTATTATGTCCCTTAGTCATCTTCTACGACATCCATGGGCAAGATAGGGAGTAGTGAATTGTATTCTTAATCCGTCACCACACGAAAAAGAGAGATGATGAGAATGCATTAACTTAAATAGTCTGTCCCATTATCCGATTAGCGATGTTTTTATATTCGTGGCTAAGATTTTGCGTGACTGGATATTGTTGCTATCCTTATTTTCTCCATCGTATATTTAATTCGGTTATCTACAAAAGCGTGTTTTTGTTTAACTATCAATTTTATTTTTTTAATAAGGTAGCGTACAATTATAATTATGTAGTGCCCAGTTTATTTCTTTATAGGCCATAATTAATTGTTAAGTACGTGGAGGAAGGCCTCAATAACGGAATTTACTGCCTTATTGAACAAGGTTGGAGCTAATAAATTTCTAATAGATCCTTATTTCGATAGTTCCTGATTTTAATAGTCTAAAGACCGTGCTATCTGCTGAAGTCTCTAATCTTCATGTTTAAGGAAGCTGTACAATTTGTATTATTAAAGAGAACAACTTTAGGTACGCTAGAGTGATTTCGTGCTGCGGCGTCACAGTGAAACGCTCAAGAGACACGGTTTGGCGATACGGTCTGTTTTCGCCTCGGCCCAGCAAACCCACGTGTTCCACACGTTCAAATAGCTAATTGCAGCTGATAGTGACTATTTTAGATACGCGCGGTTATAATTAATTGTAAATATCACAAGTGGTAGCGTCACACTGTCGACAGTCTTCAGTCTATATCCACGGACCCTCCAGGCTAGTATCACACTCTCGCAAAAAATCGATGTCGGAGTAGTAGCCATTTGTTATTGTACTTCGTTCGGTGAGTGAGAGAGCTGGACGCTCAACTTTATGAGTGAGTTTTTTTTTATTGCCGTTGGTAGCAAACAAGCAAGCAGCATGCCTGATGGTAAGTGATGCTGCCGCACATAGACCTTTGCAATACTAGGGGCACAGCTGCTGCTTACCGTGAAGAAAATGCTCTTCTTAAACCTCGTTTAAAGAAAAACATGTCATAGCGCTCGGGAAACACAGCAGCAGGTAGTTCATTCCAGAGCCTGCACGTACGTGGGAGAAAGCGGGAGGGTTCGCGTGGTGAGTCTTGGTGATGCCTTTAGTATTACCAAACCTCATTGCATGTACTCACATTTCCTTCAATTTCTTCACGGTTTGCAGCAGCCTAGCAAAGCGGCAGTATCACTTACCAATCTTATCATTAGATGTATTGTTTGCTCTTTTGCCACCAATAGAAATAAAAAAAAAACACTATATTCCTGCGTGAAACTGTGGATTATATTAGTGACTAGCAACCCGTCCTCGCTTTGCTTCGGTTATAGTCGTTATACACGCGTAGTTCCCGTTCCCGTGGGAATACCGGGATAAAATATAGCCTAATTTACGCCCTGATATTATAGCTTTCCATTGGTGAAAGAATTTTTGAAATCGGTTCAGCCGTTTTGAAGATTACCCGAAACAAACAGACAGACAGACAGACAAAAATTTTTTAATCGCTATTTTAGGCATAGGTGTCGTGCAAATAAGCGTGTGAGCATGAAAAAAGCCTATTATTTTGACATTACAAACAGACACTCCAATTTTATTTATTGGTATAGATTTTTAATAGTTAAGTGAATACTGTGCATCAGAACTCAACGGTAAATTGATAATTAAAATTTATTTATTTATTTAATATAATAGGACTATCTATTTACAGGTTGAAAACCTAATACGATAGTTGATACACTAGTGTTAATCCTAATCTTACTTCTAGATGATTTACAATTAATCTATACCTTAATACTACTTTTAACTTAATTTATAACATAGGATAGAAAGAAGTGTCTTATGGAATTCACTCAATTGACATGTGAAAATATCAACTTCTGTGTGAACTTCGTTTATGGTACCAAGTGCTCGCGATATTGACGTTCTGGCTAGTATGTTAGTTCTAGCCGTTGGCAGGGCCAGAAGTAGTGGGCACCTACGCCTCCACACATAGCGATCTGGTACGCACAGACATAGGTTTTACAACACACCCGGATTGTGTTGCAGCCCTTGAGTAATCTTACTAGATACGAAACCAGCGCGTATTCCCGTCGCACTCTTAATTCATTGTACCCAACCATTCCCAGCACAAATAAAGTTGGGTACATTAACGAAGGTAGGTAATGAAGGTAGGTAGGTAAAAAAGGTAGGTAACGAGGTAATTTGACTTAATACTACTGCAGTATTTTATAAAAAAGTTTCACTACACGTCGTGTGTCCGACAGATTTTTTTAAATTTTAATAAATTGCATTATTTCCCCTATGTTACACTACATATGTTATACTTATTGCTACATCTTAGAAGATTGGATTAGCCATGCGTAACATTTTATTTAACGCTTTACTACTGAATTTTATATTTTTAATAATATCCATACTAATATTATAAATGCGAAAGTAAGGATGTTTGTTTGTTTGTTTGTTTGTAACGCTTTCACGCTTAAACCACCGAACCGATTTCAAAAATTCTTTCACCAATGGAAATGCTGCTATAATATCAGGGAGTAAGATAGGCTATATTTTATCCCGGTATTCCCACAGGAACGGGAACTACGCGGGTTTAAGCGACTGAAACCGAAGCGAAGCGAGGGCGGGTTGCTAGTATTGCAATATAAAAGTAAAGACTTACCGTGCCTATCTAGCCGTGTTTCGCATGCCTGCAGAGAGTGTTGTTGATCATTCCTTATAGGGAAACATCCAGCTCGTCTTGCAATTTCTTGGCGATATTCATATTTGGCGAAATGGGTTCTTGACTCTTTGTGATACAGTGATTCTTACAATGTGGCTGAACTTCATTTAAAATCAGTTTAATTAACCATAAAAAGATTATGTAGAGAACTGAAGAAAGAACTGTTTTCTATTGGGTTAAATATTCAAGTAATATTCATCCTATGACACTAATACGTTTCACTTGCTGTATAGTGATGAAGAAAGAATACAATTCACCACGCCGGAGAGACTTTGGGTCACTCTGTGTACTCTACCGACTCTTTCACGGGGAGTGTTCCGAGGAACTGTTTGACTTGGTACCACCGTCACCATTCTACCAACGTACCACTCGACACCGCAGCAGGGTTCATATATTTCACCTGGAAACGACATGGTCTTCAACTGTACGTTTCCAGTGATCATTTCTCCCACGTACGTGCAGGCTCTGGAATGAACTACCTGCTGCTGTGTTTCCCGAGCACTATGACATGTCCTTCTTTAAACGAGGTTTAAGAAGAGCATTTACTTCCCGGTAGGCAACGGCCTGGCTGTGCCCCTGGTATTGCAAAGGTCCATGTGCGGCAGTATCACTTACCATCAGGTGTGCTGCCTGCTCGTTTGTCACCATCGGAAATAAAAAAAAAACCCTTTCCCCTGGTCGTGGGTGTCGTAAAAGCTGTCTAAGAGATATCTTGTGCATATAACAATTATGCAAGAGAAGGAAAACTCAAAACAAACCTATACTAATACTTTTGACCAGCGTGCTATAGTAGGTCAATTTCCCTCTCAATATGGAGGAGGCTCGAGCCCACTAATGGGACGTATATGAACTGTAGTGATGATGATGAAACTCATACTTTATACAGTTTCACATACGTTTTATAATAATATAATATATTATAATAATTTATTGTTATCTTCCACAAAGGTATCTTATTACTAACTAGCAATCCGCCCTCGCTTCGCTTCGGTTATAGGTTATAGTCGTTTTACCCGCGTAGTTCCCATTCCCGTGGGAATACCGGGATAAAATGTAGCCTAGTTTACGCCCTGATATTATAGCTTTCCATTGGTGAAAGAATTTTTGAAATCGGTCCAGCCGTTTTGAAGATTACCCGGAACAAACAGACAGACAGACAAAAATTTTTTAATTGCTATTTTAGGCATAGGTGTCGTGCAAATAACCGTGTGAGCATGAAAAAAGCCTATTATTTTGCCATTACAAACAGACACTCCAATTTTATTTATTGGTATAGATGTTTACATTTAATGTTACAAACATACACTCCAATTATAATAAAATAACACGTTAAAGAGTCAAATGGGTCGAGAAAAAGTACTTTTTTACTCACTATTATGGAGTAGGCTCGAGCCCATTAGTGGGAAGTATATGTGCCGAGAAGATTTTGAATATCTGTTTGTGATCTGGTAGGTTAGGTTAGGTACATAGCTGACTAGAAGTATTAGCGTAAAATTTTGTTCCAAGTTTTTTTTAAACATATTATATGATTATGCTATACTTGAGAAAAAGGAAGAAGTAGTGATAATTTGTATGCTTAGCCTCTCGCCATTAAAGAAATATTCATTATATTATTATGGACTGTTCATTTAGCATAATTCATTCAGTTCATTTAGCCCGCTGGGCTGGCCACGATTGTCAGGGAATCGGTGCCAGTAGTCGGTCCAACTGCGATGGGGAGGGAATACGGTAGACTATGGGGCTGCATGTCGCTCATCCGTCGCCCCGGACAGATTCGGCGTCCAGACATTAACCTACTAGAAAAAAAGTTAGTATTCGTAGTTGCTACTATAAAACAATCTATGTTCAATAATAAACAAAGCAATAAGTACCTATCTACAAATCTTTATATATACGTATAAATCTTCTGTTCGTGTGTTTGTAATCCTAAACGGCTGGACTGATGATTTTTTTTGTGGCTGTGCTGATGGATACGAGAAAGGTTTAGATTATAATTGGAACCGGGAGGTGGCGTTGCGATCGATTTTAAAGAGAATTACTTTTACTATTTCTTTTAGATTTGAATAGAACAATGTTTGTTGGGTCAGCTAGTCTATTTATAATTTATAATTTGTGACGGCTTTGTTATGCAGATGTATTCCCTCATACACGTAAACATAATTGAATAGCTACTAGTTTAAACAATTGTTACAAAATTTCAACTATCTAGTTGTATTCTATTGTATAACATCACCCTAATATTACTGAATTGCGTTACACAGATTATGAATTACTCTGTACTAACGAATACCTTTTTAATTGCGGATTGCATTGCATGGTAGTTTACAAGTCTTTAGTTAAATGTTACCCAAATACTTGTACGTAAATGGTATGAATAGTTTTTATGGTTTTAACACACATAACAACAATTTGTACTTGTATTTTAATCAGATATCAAATATTTACGAGATTGTTGTTAGGTAACTACTAAATAAATTGTGACTATGATTTTTGATGTTAACGCGAGTATTACGCATTAAATAAAGCTATTTTTGTGGCTTTTTACGCGTTTGTATTTGATTTTCTTTTTTCGTATTTCGAAAACATTTAGCATTCATGGTCCCTGAAGGAGGAAAAAAGTGTTCGAAATGTAACAGTAAGAATCAAATAAAAGACGAAAAGAAAATCAGTTAAATGTTTAATAGATTTTGCTTCTTTAATATAAACAATGTGCATCTTTATGGTGTCTGTATTACAATTCATTAAGATAATAAAGAGAGACAAAAAGTAACTTTATTTTTAATTTGAGCACTTCTTCAGCGCTAATACGCGAAAGTTTGTATGTGAGGATGGGAAAATGTAAAGATGTGAAGATGTTTGTTGTTCTTTCACGCAAAAACCACTGAATGGATTTTGACGAAACTTCACAATAATATAGCTTACATATCAGAATAACACTTAGGGTATAATTTATCTCGATATTTCCACGGGAAGGGGAGCTATGCGGGTAAAACTGCAGGGCGCTGCTAGTTGTGTAATACATATAGTAAAATCGTTTTCAATATAACATGTTTTATCCATTACATAGGGTTTGCCTAGCATGATAGTTAGTAGATATAATTTGGGACACGTAGATTGGGTATAAGTATTTGAAATCATTGCTTTTAAATTGCAAATATCGCTGTTCTGCTCTTATTATTATTCTAGTTTTGTATATGAAGTTTTCGCAATATTTTTTCTTCTACCTTATTATGGAAGAAGAGAGGATTTGCCTTGACTTGTATTGGTTAATTATACCTAGATAATTTGTATATGGTACATTAAATAATTATTAGTTCCTGACTAGTTATTAACTTATTGATTTATATTAAGTCAAAACACTAAAACAGAGGTTTGAATAAAATAATACTTTTAAAATAAAATGCTTAATATCTCCAAAATGTATAAATACTCTTGTTCATGCTTTAGATGCATTATTTGCTAAGGTAAATAAAATGTTAATGTAAATACTAGTATAAAATAATACAAATACATTTGTCTATCTAATGTATAAGAATAGAATGAGAATTAGATTCTGTATGTCATGTCTTAAAAAGTTGAACAATAAATACGCTTAAAGTGCTTTTGTTCTTTACATGACTACAGCACGTTTTCTTCTAAAAGAAAAGACTTGTATGATGTTAATGTGTGTGGTCTTTGTCAAGACTGCCCTAAACAGAACTAGCCCGTATCGGTGAAATAATAATTTTAAACATAGTTCTTTTATTTCGATTGCTACAGAAATTATGTGAATAATATAAATTTTTATGTGTACTCTATGATAAAGATATGCAACAATCGTCTTTGTCAGATGCTAGCATCACCTTTCTCTGTGATTATGGGAAGGTATGAAGAAATTAGAACAGTTCCATGTATCAACGTTTGATTGACTAGGTCACCCATGTGAACTATACAACAATGATAGACGCAAAGAACTATTTTAAAGTTAGTTCAATAAAGTATGACTAATGGAAAAAATAAATGAACTATAGGCGTATATTACGGCGTATATATACCTAGCGACTACGTAGTTTTTGACGTAAGCATAATAATCTTTTAATTGTAATGATAGAAGTTAATTATTATATTTATCAAACGAAAAAGTTATACAATAGGTATTATCTACCTACGATATTAAACGCAAAAATCTAAGTGCGGGTTGGATTCGCGACCGAAGGGTGCCGTAGGTACTACTATCTATAAAAATTAGGCAAAAATGGCGTTTTTATATGGGAAATCCCTTTAAATATTAATTTGAATATTTTGTGAATATTTCAGGTGCCTACCTGTTGCCATTATCGATATCGAGTAAAAAAGAGCAACAAAATCGTCTTTGCTGCACGGGAGCCCCCGTAATTATTTTTTTTAGTATTTGTTGTTATAGTGGCAACAGAAATACATAATTTGTAAAAAAATAGAGATAATTAGAAATACAGCCTGGTGACAGACAGACGGACGGACAGACAACGAAGTCTTAGAGTGATAGGGTCCCGTTTTACCCTTTGGGTATGACACCCTAAAAATATACGAGTTGAATTTCATAATTTCATCATAATTTCGAATCATATACGTCCCACTGCTGGGCTCAAACCTCCTCCGTAATAGGAGGGATATTAACCTACTATACCATGCTGGTCAGACGGGTTGATATATGCTTTTATTTCGAGTTTTCCTTCTTTTGCATAAACGTTATACGCATATTCATCCTTTAGTCGTCTTTTACAACTTCCACGGGTAAGAAAGAGAGTGCTGAATTGTATTTTTACTCCGTTACCACACGGAAAGTTTTGATTTTATTTTAATTTAATTAAAAAGGGCTTGTACTAAACATTTTGTTATGTATTACTCGATGTGGTGTCTCTACGTATCACTAGTAGGTCATTTAGCAGGACTTTACGTTACAGACTGTCGGGGCGTCCGAGTTCAATGCCGAAAGGCGACCCTCTGACGTCCCTAGAATGACGGGGTAGTGGAGCCGCTGATGGTTTTTACTGGGTATTCCCCCCCCAATACCACCAAGGGGGGACATGCATAAAAGCATTTTCCATCAGTGACAAAAAAAAACCAGGACTTTACGTCAAGTTATGCGGCTGTACGTCACTCTTCCGTTGACTCGGATCCCTGGCTGTGACCAAACCACAGCGTAGCGTAAAAAACATAGCACCAGTAAGAAATATTATCTTTATATATATGTATAAAAATTCTGTTCGTATTTCTGTTATAGAACTCCTTCTAAACAGCTGGACCGATTTTGACGATTTTTTTGTGGCTGTTTCAATGGATATGACAATGGTTTAGATGAATAATAGGTGGCGCTGTGATCGATTTAAAGGAGAATTCCTTTTAGATATTTTTTAGATTTGAACAGAACGTCTGTTGAGTCAGCGAGTGATCTATATTAATATTCTGAATAATCTATTTGTTAGTAATTGTAGTACATATTTATAAGTCAAATGTATGTATAGTAGGTACCGTCAAATGCATACAAATGCAATCAATAAGTTAATTTTGTAGTAATACTTTATTATAGAATAATAAGGTCAATTTCCTTCTTATTATGGAGGAGGCTCGAGCCCAGCAGTGGGACGTATATGAGCCGAAATGATGAAATTAACTTGGTTTGAATGCATCTTTCAATATGAATTTCACTCTCTTATAAACGTCGAATTAATTTAATATATTTGTACGCACACTTTCCAAAGATGAAGACAATGTAATAATTTTAATAGGTTGACTTATTATCCTTACTGGACTAACAATGTTTTTGGCTGTAACTGAATTTTAACGTGTCTCGATAGATGTCGCTAATTACATTTTTTTTGCATCGCACTTTTTAATTCGGTTATCTGTAAAACATGATTTTTGAATTACCTATTTTATTCTACTAACATTTATAAACGCGAAACGGGTTGAGAGCCCTCAACGCTCACCCACCAGTCCGGATAAAGTTGTCATAGCCATCTGAGGCTAACAACTAAGTCACACAAAAAAAAAACGCGAAAGTTTGGATGTATGTGAGGATGTTTGCTGCTTTTTCACGCAAAAACTACTAAACGGATTTTGATGACAGTTCACAATAATGTAGCTTACATATGAGAATAACACGTAGGCTATAATTTATCTCGATATTTCCAATGGAAGGGGAGCTATGCGGGTACAGAGAGTGCGAAAACGATTATTAATAAATTAAGCTATAAATTAGTAAAGGCAAGCGAATACATTGTAGATATGTAAGTAATCACCATGGGATATACCGTGACCTGGTTGTTTTGTAACGCCATAAGTAAAATCTACCCACGGTACGCATATTCTTTGCAATAATCTTAAGCATTCGTGCATTCATGACCTTACTGATTGGACTGTGCAGTAGTTCAAGATGTCATCTGCGCCATTACTACTATGGATTCAATTCAAATATATATAATTGTATATATCATCATCATAACAGCTTATATACGTCCCACTGTTGGGCTTAAACCTCTTCCACAGTGTGAGAGAATTGACCTACTATACCACGCTAGTCAGAAATGTTGGTATAGGGTTTAATTTTTCTTTCTCTTGCACAAATGTTATGTGCATATTGCCCTTAGTCATCTTTTACGACATCCACGGGCAGGATAGGGTGTGGTGAATTGTATTCTTACTCCGTTACCACACGGGAAGTTTTCATTTCAAGTTTTAGTATGAGCAAAAATTATTCAAAGACAAGGTGTTTTGTCACGAATTCATTTTTATCCTACGATATTTTACCTTTAAAGAAATATAAAATAGAATTTGACGATGGATAGTTTCTATCGATTGAATGCATTTTTATCTATGGTTTAATCTCCTTCATTTATGTTATTACCTGAGAAATTGATTTAGTTTTTCTTTGCATTCTATATCCAGTTCTCATCAATCATTTTCTAGATTCACAGACACAATAGTTAAATTCCTAGAAGAACACACTTATTATAAACTAGCAACCCGCCCTCGCTTCGCTTCGGTTATAGGTTATAGTCGTTTTACCCGCGTAGTTCCCGTTCCCGTGGGAATACCGGGATAAAATATAGCCTAGTTTACGCCCTGATATTATAGCTTTCCATTGGTGAAAGAATTTTTGAAATCGGTCCAGCCGTTTTGAAGATTACCCGGAACAAACAGACAGACAGACAGACAAAATTTTTTAATTGCTATTTTAGGCATAGGTGTCGTGCAAATAACCGTGTGAGCATGAAAAAGGCCTATTATTTTGACATTACAAACAGACACTCCAATTTTATTTATTGCTATAGATGAAATGAAATATGTCATCACTCATTACTTTGTATTACTGGCGTCGTAATCCGTGTGGTGACGGAGTAAGAATACAATTCACCACTCCCTATCTTATACCCGTGGATGTCGTAAAAGACGACTATGGGATATGATATGCACATAACAACTGTGAAAGAGAAAGAAAACTCGAAATGAAACTCTGTTAAAGAGACCTTTGTGTAACAATTAACGCGGGTAGACTAATGGGTAAATTATTATTTGTATTCATCATCGTCATCTCGACTCATATACGTCCCACTGCTGGGCTCGCTCCTCCTCTACACTTGGAGGGAAATTGACCTTATAGAACCACGCTAGTCAGACGGATTGGTATAGGTTTATTTCTATTAACATCTGTGCTTTAAATAATAATATTTACGCGACTATTACACATTGTAAATAAAACTATTTTTACGGATTTTATGCCGTTTGTATTTGATTTTTAATTGAGACCGCCCGTGATCATGGACGTTGAAAAGTGTTCTAAACGTCGGGCAATCGAAAATCAAATATAAATGCGATAAAATCCGTAAAATAGGTTCATTTACAATCTATGATTTATTTTGAAAGGCAACAAATAGCGCTTTAAACAAATGTTTATGAGATTTTTATTACAATAAAAGAAATCAATCATATTCAATATATAACGACCTTTCAAATGTCGATGCGATTCAATATGAAGTACATAACTATAGTACAAATTGTTTTTTGTAATTTATTATTACGATACAGTCGATAGGTCACGACAAAATAATTGGTTATATGGATGTTAACTATTATATGTAGGCTTATTTTCTCAAGCGAGGATTAAGGTCGATATGTACTCGTAAATCGTTATGCAAACAATTGTGTAATATTGTGTGGTTAAAGAAAATTGTATTTAGTGTATAGTGCTAATTAATATATGTATGTGAGAGGCGAATTACGAAATAAGAGATGAGCGTATAAAAATAAATTATTGTTTAGTTTTTATAGACATTTGAAGTACCAGGCGTTTTTCTATACATACTAGCTGACTCAACAGACGTTGTTCTGTACAAATAAAATAGAAGGAATTCTCATTGAAATTGATATCAGCGCCACCTACCGGGTCCAATTGTGAATCTAAATCATTCTCGAATCCTCTTGAACACAGATTAAAATTTTCATCAACATCGGCCCAGCCGTTTAGGAGGAGTTCAGTGACATACACACATACACAATAAATATATATATATATATATTTAAAGACTAGCAACCCGCCCTCGCTTCGCTTTTAGTCGTTTTACCCGCGTAGTTCCCGTTCTCGTGGGAATACCGGGATAAAATATAACCTAGTTTACTCCTTGATATTATAGCTTTCCATTGGTGAAAGAATTTTTGAAATCGGTCCAGCCGTTTTGAAGATTACCCGGAACAAACAAACAGACAGACAGACAGACAAAAATTTTTAAACTGTGTTTTAGGCATAGGTGTCGTGCAAATAACCGTGCGAGCATGAAAAAAGCCTATTATTTTGACATTACAAACAGACACTCCAATTTTATTTATTGGTATAGATTTTGGTTTGTAATGTCAAAATAATAGGCTTTTTTCATGCTCATACGTTATTTGCACTATACATATGCCTAAAATACACTTTATACTTTTTTGTCTGTCTGTCTGTTTGTTCCGGGTAATCTTCAAAACGGCTGGACCTATTTCAAAAATTCTTTCACTAATGGATAGCTATAATATCAGGGAGTAAACTAGGCTATATTTTATCCCGGTATTCCCATGGGAACGGGCACTACGGAGGAAAAACTGAAACCAAAGCGAACTTAGGGCGGGTTGCTAGTCTATACCAATAAATAAAATTGGAGTGTCTGTTTGTAATGACACCTATGCCTAAAATACAGATTAAAAAAATTTTGTCTGTCTGTCTGTTTGTTCCGGATAATCTTCAAAACGGCTGGACCCCTGAATTCCCTTACCTTATTCAGAATACAGGAACATTTGTGATGTATTTCTTATTATCGATGTTATGTGTAATTTTATCTATTTCAAAAAAGAGGCGGATAGAAAGAAAAGATTTTCGTGAGGGCGGTTTGTGATTGAGCTTTTTTGAGTTAAAAGTTGCTTTAACCAAAAGATAAACGAAATATACGTGTTATGAAGGACTTAAAATATACAAATATACAATCGATTAATAAATACAGGTAATAGGCTCCAAACAATTGTTTGTGAATAGTACAAATAACTATCCTGCATAGAAATCGTACTCACAATACGCTTAGAAGATCGCTACGTAGACTATTACGCTATTTGTGCAGTCATAGTTAGAGTTTGTCTACACAATCGAAGTTATACTGCGTGTAGTAACTTTGATTTTTTTTAGAAATAAAATTATAATTGATTGAATCAGGCGATACATGGCGGTAATCCATTATTATTTTGAAATGGAAGGAAGGAAGGTAGACCCACCACTTTCCCACGGTAATAAATATACCGCACACCACAATAGAAGGAATACGGGATAGGATTAAGGTGGATTAAGAAATAAGGAAATCTTATTCTCAAGTGATACCCTAGTATTGTGAAGATTTGTGCCCACTAGCTTTTTCAAGCCACAAATGATTGTAGTAAATTCGGATGTAATAATTTCGTTAATGGTCTGTTGGTAAAATCTGTCAGGACAAGGATTCATCGGTCCATCCGAGGTTAAAAATAATAGAAATGGCAACAATTATACTTACACATTTTCTAATTTCATATGTGCTTAAGTACAGGTTTTTTACGTCTCAAAAGTCACTTTCTTTCACCTTAATAGCGAAATTATTCTTCACATTGGTGTTTCAATGGCCGCCACAATACATTGTGAATAACGGCACATTTTATATTTCGTCTTCAAAATGCTTTGCAAGATCGCTTTATGGCATAGAAAACATAAGTTTCTGTATTGTTTTTGAGTAAACTAGTAATTTTAATTCTCTCAGGCCACAGAAAAAACTTCGACAATATAGATCTTTAAACAAAATACTGTTATTTTCTTTTTTTAGGGTTCCGTACTCAAAGGGTAAAAATGGTACCCTATTACTAAGACTTCGTTGTCTGTCCGTCCGCCTGTCCATCCGTCTGTCCATCGGTCTGTCTGTCACCAGGCAGTATCTCAAGAATCGCGATAGCTAGACAGCTGAAATTTTTACAAATTGTATATTTCTTTTGCCGCTATAACAACAAATATTAAAAATAAATAAATATTTAAGGAGGGCTCCCATACAACAAACACGATTTTTTTTGTCCTTTTTATAAATAATGGTACGGAACCCTACGTGCGTGACTGACTCGCACATAGCCAATTTTTTTAAAGTCAACATCCTTATCATCCAGGCAACATAAGCCCAACTATTGGGCTCGGGCCTTCTCCACAAAGGGTGGGAAAACTGACCTTATATAATACGCTAGTGAGTTGTATTGGCATACGCTTTTATGTTGAGTTTTTCTTCTCTTGCATAAATGTGATGTGCATATTATACACCTTAGTCGTCTTTTATATGGGACAAGAGAGGGCAGTATTGCTTTCTTACTTATACCCCTCCCCATCCTCCTATTCATCTTACAGGCATACATATTTAGATCACGGCTAAAATTTATAGAATATTTAATTAACGTAACGTAAATTCCCGTGTGGTGACGGAATAAGAATACAATTTATCACCCCCTATCTTGGCCATGGGTGTCGTAGAACGACTAAGGGATATAATATGCATATAACATCTATGCAAGAGATGGAGAATTCGAAATAAAACCCTATACTAACACGTTTGACTAGCGTGTAAGTCAATTGCCTTCTCATAGCGGCAGAGGCCCGAGCCCAGCAGTGTGATGTCTATGGGCTGATATGATATAATTACTGACAGAAAATCCCTATCAAACTCAGAACAATTATGGAGTTTTAATCCACACTTGGACTTAACCCACTCCGTCACCTGTGCAATAGAATTTCGTAATACAATACAAAACAGGTGAGAACTGAACTTACGACCTTTCGGATATTCGTCTCAAGTACTTAACTAACAGAGTACTTATCATGTTGAGGCTTGAATTGAAATCTAAATGATGCAACGCGTATTTTTCGAAGTTGTTGCTTGTTAAAACTGGTATTTATAGATTTTAATCGTGTAGAAAAACAGTGTGAAACATTCTGCATAACTTTTCCAGTTAATACCACAAGTCCAATGGAATGTTACGTTTCGTTAAATTTAATAAAAGATCAACAAAAATATTTATTAATGCATATATATATATATACAGTATTTTGCAGTACCTACATATTATTTTACTATAAAATTAAAATAGCGTATATAATTTACAAGTGATATATGACATACACGTTCCCGCCAAAACGTCCCAAGTCATAGATATTTTTTTGAATTGGTTTGTATATTGTGACAGGTAATCATTAGTATTTTTTTATAAAATATAGAAGTGTATTTTAAATTATATTGCGCAGATTATTCAAAGTTACTCTCCGTCAACAAAGTGTACCTATACTTTAATTTATCGTTAACTAATAAAAGGGGCATTTTGGCAGAACATGAACAAGCGTAACACATAAGATTTTTCTACATATTTTACTTAAAATATTAACATAGTTATTTATAAATATTATTTAAGAGCACTACACGATTTTATGTTTCAGCTAAAACTCTCAGCCATAGTTAAATGTACTGACACCTTTATAATTTTATACGTTTCTGTTGTCCTATATAGTATCTATTTACACAATTTTAGATAAACATCTAAACTTGTTACAAATAAAAATAAAGATAATATATACTGACAATTGATTTGACACAAGGATAACTGTAAAACAATGTTGTCCCATATATTTTTTGTAGCGTAACCTCAAACGAAAGTAAAACCTAATAATAACAATATGAGCAGGCGTATTCAATTGTCTTGTATTAGTGGGCGTAAGTGATTCAATAACTTATGTAATTGTATATCTTTATATCTATATTCCGAACTAAACATCTGTCTGTACATTCGTTTATAATTTTCTCAATCAAGAAATCGAAAAACGGGCTATTAGTTCCAATTTCTTTGTTAATTTTAATTAAAATTTAAATTTAGTCAAGTTGTATAGGTATTCGTATGTTAAAAGTCTATAAAGTAATCTTAAATGAACGCAAGCGATTATCGTCATCATCATCTCAGTTCATATACGACCCACTGCTGGACACGAGCTTCCTGCTTAGGAGAGAAATTGACTATACCATGCTGGTCAGACAGATTGATATAGGGTTCTACTTAGAGTTTTACTTCGCTTACATATAATTATACTACCTACACTTTGTAATCCCTTAGCCGTCTTTCACAACACCTA
The DNA here is from genome assembly GCA_032191425.1 of Lymantria dispar. Taxonomy (NCBI): domain Eukaryota; kingdom Metazoa; phylum Arthropoda; class Insecta; order Lepidoptera; family Erebidae; genus Lymantria; species Lymantria dispar. The sequence goes on from CM063459.1 coordinate 19,486,507, forward strand.
TAGGCAAAATAGGGAGTGGTGAATTGTATTTTTAATCTGTCACCGTACGGAAAATGCAAGATACAGGCTTCTTTCAGAGTCTGTGTTTCTATAATGATACATATCGTTTGCAATTAGTGTATTTAAACAAATAAAACGTTCAGAGGAGGTACATTAAAATCATATTTAAAGGATTTAAGAAAAGGAAAAAAATCTTTTGAAATTTGTATGTGTGCGCACCTGGTTAAGTTACTTTTATAAATTTTGAAGTCTCATTTATCAAGTTTAAATTGTTGTTTTTGAGCCAAATTAGATTGTTTGATGGGACATTTGACGTCATGGCGTTACCGTAAACAGTTGTTCAAAGGTAACCGTAACAGTAGTTCAAAGGTATTGAATCTTCTAAAACGTGACTCGAACTACTTCCATCTGTCCACAGATGTTCAATTCCTAAAAAAAGGTCGTCGCGGGAGTCTCGCTAATATTGATGCTTTGAGTGAAAAAAAACAGGCTTATATTAAATTTATTAAAAGTTATCACCTCTTCCAAAAATTTAGGTAAAAAATCGGCTAAGTGCGAGTCGGACTCGCGCACGAAGGGTTCCGTACCATTGACTAGGTAAACAAGTGCCTCCCTATTCCCATTATCGATATTGAGCAAAAAAAATCAAGTTTGTTGTATGGGAGCCCCTCTTAAATATTTATTTTATTTTTAGTATTTGTTGTTATAGCGGCAATAGAAATACATCATCTGTGAAAATTTCAACTGTCTAGCTATCACCGTTCTTGAGATACAGCCTGGTGACAGACAGACGGATGGACGGATAGCGAAGTCTCAGTAATAGGGTCTCGTTTTTACCCTTTGGGTACGGAACCCTAAAAAAGGACAGGTTCTATGATAAGTACTCGAGTACTCGATCCTTTGAAGTATCGATACTTTTGTTTCGATATTCTTGTGAGTACGATACTTTTTTTTTATATTACTCATGTGTACAGTATCGTTACTTTCTACTCAATTCCATGTCCATAGTCCAGAACATAGCCTATCACATGAAAAAAAAAACATTGTACGAAATGTCAAAATTCTGGTCTATTGTTTGAAATTGATCCGACTGGAATTAATTGATTGATCGGTATCGGAGAATAGGTACATAAGTCAAATATTGTCTTAGCTATTAAATTTTGGCGTTAATATGGCAATAAATTTATTCACATCAATGATGTGAATTTCACCCGAAATAACGTATAAAAATACGAATATGAGAAACTTTTTATTACCCAATTCCAAGCGCAGTAAAACTAATGTGACCGTATGTTCCATTTTAAATGGAACAGTCCCGTTTTTAGTTTATCTGTTCCGTTGTGTCCAACCGTATAAAAATATCCTGATTTTGCAAACGTATGCTGTTTTTTTTTTTCTTTAAAAAAAAAAAAAAAACGTATGCTCTGTTAGTAATTTTTTATTGTTATTTTTTTAGGTTGTATCCATAATTTTATTTTTATTTTTATTCCTGCAAGACTTTTCACGTGTCATTATTTTTTTAGCTTTTAATTTCATATTTTAGCTATTGCTGCGAGTTCCCGTTTCGACCTAAAAATAACGAGACCGTTATGATAGCGTCCCGTTTTAACATAAAATAATATGGTCACAATAAGTATAACCACATTTCCCAGTGGTTGATTATACATTCGATACAGGTGCCAAGTCAGTGTCATGTAACGGTAAATAACCACTAACTTTAGGATACAATTGCACGAAACAATGACGAGAAGCACTTTAGAATAATAACGATTTTCATTAATGGCTGATTAATCGACTGGTTATGTAAATGTCATCTTGTCAAAAAAATACCATAAATTTTAGAATGAGGTGCTTAGTAGATAGAAATCATAAAAAAAAACGTAAACAACTATAGAGATAATATTTTTTACGAGACGATAAACTTTATGAGACGTTCGATTGTTTTCCGCGTAATTTTAATGTCATCAGCAAATACTAGACGCCATATTGCTGTTGTGTATGCTTAGAATAATAACATATAGAAGGATAGTGTCAATACTTCGAACGCTCGAAACATGAATCTAAAATACTAATGGCGCGCAGACGATTACACACATACACACGCACACCACTATACAAATTATGAAATCAAATTTTGTTTTTATTAACATAAATCGTCGAAATATTTTTAAAAGTAATGTTAAAAACCTTTTTATGTTTTTCAAATGTGTTATGATACCATTTGAATGCACAAACCGTCATAATTACCTATTTATTTTTTAAGAGTTGCGTATGTGCGTGCAGTACAATGACTTGTACATTACGGAACGGTTCCGACGTAAGCTCCATTAGGCTCCAATTGAAATGCTTCACTTTTTGTGCGTGAACTTACCTTCTATACGTTATTATTCGAAGTGTGTATGTAATTTTTAAAAATAACTTATTCATGAAGTATTAAATATTTCAATGAATTTAAATGGAGCAATATGATTAGATTGTTTCCTGTAAAAATTTGCCTTGGTATATGATATTAAATAAATAATAAAATACCTATTCTGGTTTTGCTTACATTCATAGTTGAAGAAAAGGAAGTACGTCTCCGTCATTGAATATTATTTATTAGTGTGGCTGTAATCTGAATTACTCATTTCTAAGAACTCACTTTTGAACCTTTACTATCTTATATTCATAATAACTGTTTCCCGTGTAGTGATTAAATATTGTTTGGTGTTTGTATTGTGATTTCTGACGTGCGATATTTGCACATAATTTATAATATTACTTCGTTAGGATATGGAGTAAAGTTATTCTGACTTACGATATTTATACATCCTAACTGATATTATAAAAGCACTTTGTTTGTTGCGTTTTCACGCACACACCTATGAATCATTTTCAAAATTAATTGTAACATAGAAAAGTTACATTATCTGTGATTAACATAGGCTATACATATTTTATCCCGGAAACTGCAGGAATTTGCTAGTATGAAATAAATAAAATTTTATGCATTACATAATTATGTTTAAAAAAAATTAAATACATTATATAATCTAAATTACATACGAACACGGCTTAGAATAATAACGTATAGAAGGTAAGTTGGCGCACGAAAAGTGAAGCATTTCAAATGGAGCCTAATGGAGCTTACACCGGAACCGTTCCGTAGTGTACAAGTCATTGTACTGCACGTACATACGCAACTCTTAAAAAATAAATAGGTAATTATGACGGTTTGTGCATTCAAATGGTGTCATAACACATTTAAAAAGCTTAAAAAGGTTTTTAACATTACTTTTAAAAGTATTTCGACGATTTATGTTAATAAAAACAAAATTTGATTTCATAATTTGTTTAGTGGTGTGCGTGTGTACGTATCTAATCGTCTGCGCGCATGTAGTATTTTTAGATTCATATTTCGAACGTTTGAAGTACCGACACTATCCTTCTATACGTTATTATTCTAAGGAACACGGTCTTTTTAACGATTTCAAAAAAAGGACAAGGTTCTCAATTCATCTGATATTTTCTTTTTTGTGTTACCTCAGAACTTTTCCCCTGTAAACCAAACCGATCTTGATGATTCTTCTTTTATATGAAACCTCATGGTTCCGATGTAGTTCTATTAAAATTTTATGAAGAATTGATCAGTAATGTCTATGGTACCTACCGATTCGGTGGTAGTATATTTGATTAATGTCCAACGATATTTAAATTTAACAATATGCCTTTAACGGGTTTATACGTAATAAATTATTTGATTTTTTTTTTCTCCAGCAGATGTCGTCCCGGTGACCAATGATGGGCGCTCGAGGGGCGCGCGCTCTCGCGCTTTGGTGCGCGTTGCTGGTTTGCACAAGGGCAGTTGCTTATACCGTCGACTGCAACCATGAGTACGCCGACTGCGATACTGAGCTTAGTAAGTATTTATTACTTATTAATACCTTATTAATTCTAATTCTTTTTTCATTCATGCTGTGTGGTGACAGCTGTGAACATTAGCGCTTTTCCTTGACCGGGGTCAAGCCTTTGGTGTTATCTATTCAACAATTACACTCCCAAGGAGGGTTGACGTCAGGCTATTGACCGTAATATAAGTTGGGAGAAAGTACATATTACATCGAACCTCAGTAATTAGGATTACGGCAGGATGATGATGATGATTTGTACGATTTAATTGTAATTTATTTAATTTTTATGACTATAAAACCAAGTTGGTAAAATACTTTGAAGTTATATTTTTATATAGCTGAAGCGGGATCAATATTTTAAGAATTTATTCGAAATTGCCATAATTTGTCGTGAGTCATCGCTTCTTTATGTTCTGCGTGACTGGTAAAAACTGATTAAGGAAGAGCTCTTTCTTGGAGGCTCCTAACATTAACTTCAATCTTCAATCCAACTTTGTAGAGAGGGTAATGTTCAGCAACGCGTTACAACAGTAAGCTTTTTTCGTGAACTTTTCGCCACACAAAAATGTTGAGGATTTTTTAAAGCGAGGAGATTTTAAAGCGTCCCATAAAAACATTAAAAGAAAATCATTAAGTATATCTTAATTCCAAATGTTTATTGTTCTACCGTAAAAGTTTAATGATTCAAATTTATAATAACATGTCGTTTTGTAATAATTTACTATTGATTTATTGAAATTTCAACGCGTACTATTTCTTTCTTCCTTCCTACTTCTTAAAATCCTTTTAAAAATAAAGAGGGCAACCCTGGTTGACAGATGGATGGATGTAATATGTTGTTCCTGTATCCTGTATCCTTATTAATATTATAAACGCGAAAGTAAGTTTGTTTGTTACGCTTTCACACTGAAACCATTGAACATATTTCAAAAATTCTTTCACTAATGAAACGCTATAATATCAGGAAGTAACATAGTAACATATATTATATCCCTGTATGGCCACAGGAACGGGAACTACGCGAGTAAGGCGACTAAAATCGAAACGAAGCGAGGGCGGGTTGCTAGTATGTCATATAATTTAGAGCCCACAATATATTTTAAGATATAATAAATCCTCTAAGAAACAAGAACGTACAGTCAACTACTGGATGAAGGCAACGACTTTTGTAATCAGTCAACTTATTTATGAACAACGATGCGATAACGTTACTTAAAAAATGTACCGTTATTATCGTTCCAATCACTAACTCTTGACTGTACTACTAATTAATAACAACATTCGAAAATAATTTACGGTTTGTTTAATGCACCTACGCTTTAAATTCATCATTCATGTTCCAATCAGATAACAAACTTTGGCTAATTAAAATTATTTAAGACATTATCAGATACTACTGAATATTCTGCTGCACTATAATTATTTAAAGTAGAAAATTGTTTATTAGCTTGGCGGCTTTATCACCGATTATATACACTATTCATTTATATATTATTACTTCTTTTAGCGCTGTTGGTGGGAAACGAGCAAATACCACACCTGTGACGACGACTGACAATTACATTTTTCGCTACTAGAGCACAGCACAAGTTTGTATCTTTAACGACAATAGGCTCGCCAATTTTGAGTCCGGAATATTTGGTACCGCTAAAAAGCGCATTAGTTCAGTGGCTGCACCCAGCTTCCCCACAGGAAATATTTCAACCACGGGTTCTATACTCAACAATGCATATAACAAGCAAGCAAGAGATCGAAAACTTGAAATGAAAGCCTATACCAACCCACCCGTCGGGCCCATTACTGATGACAAGTCACCCTGCTCCGGTGGTCGGCCCACCAACGAGATGACGTGGGTACGGGTGGGTTGTGGGCCCGCGCGCCGTTCATCGCCCCGGACGGAATGGACCGCGCGTGCGCTTACCATAGCCCATACATAAAAAATAATAAAAAAATAAAAACCAACCCACCTGAGTAGTATGCTATAGTAGATGAATTTCACTCCTATTTTGGAGTAGGATCGAGCCCAACACTGGAACATAAATAAAACGACGAAGCTGATATAGAAATAAAGTGTACACAAAGTAAAATGAATTAATTTTGCTTATGCTTTTCGGTTTTGCAATTATCTACTGAACCCACTGTTACATAAATTTGTAAAGTATATAAAAAAGCAATTCTTCTTCCTGTGTAGTGTGATGCATGTGATACTAGTCAAAAAAAAAAAATACGGTAAAAAGAAATCCAGTACGCGTTAAGCCACGTACATGGTTTATTATAAAATATGATCATCGCCTTGCTCTTATCTCATATACTTGGAGTAGATGCAATACGTACACTTTTTCCATCCTAAATATTGCAAAGATTTTAGCAATAGTTTTATGAACGGCCTCCTGCTCGAAGTCAACCCTCAGTGGGTATATAATTATTGATAGTCACCATCATCATCTCGGCTCATACTAGTCTCACTGCTGGGCTCGAGCCTCCTCCACAATAGGAGGAAAATTGACCTTACTATATCATGCTGGTCAGACAGGTTGGTATAGGGTTTTGTTTCGAGTTTGCCTTCTTTTGCTGATGTTATGTGCTTACTATTGTCGTCTTTTAGGACATCCACGGGTAAGATAGTGGTGAATTATGTTCTTATTCTGTCACCAGACGGAAAATTGTTGATGGAATTGGCCTAGGTCTATGTATTAACGTCTACACCCACAAATAATGTAAGGGTTGCTTAGTATTCGTAGCCGCTACCACATAGCATTATAAAATGTTAATATTCGAGTCTTAAAAATATGTATCAATAAAAACACCATGGGATTTGATACTATCAAGTCCATTAATATTCACGAGATTATGGTTAGCGGGATTTATATCATGTTTTTTATAACTTACGAGTTTTCGTTATTTCGGTACTGTTGCAAGTGTCATGATTACGGAGGAAGTGAAGTAGCTGCCGGTGGGTAGTTCATTTACGCTCGAGAGTTTCGGCGGGAATATGGAAGTGTCATTTCACTCTTAAATTATATTTTTTTTAGTATTTGATGGTGTTTTATAGAATAATTTACTGATATTTTATGTAATATAATACAGTTAAGATGCTGAGGTGTGGGGAATATGATATAATAGTGTTTACGTGTATTTTCATATTCGGGTGAAATTACCAGAAAAATCATTAACTTAGTTTTCAACACCTAATTAATGGTTACGACTTGATTTACTGACGAACGATGACTATTAATAAACTACTCAATATGAAAAAGTGTTAAATAATATGTGCAGAAAATTGTATAAGGCTTGGCTGTATAGGCTTCGAATTTTGCTTGTCCGAATGAACTAACGAAACGATAAAAGTCATATCTATCTACCCGCTTACTCGTTTTTTACGCGCGTTCGTATTACTGTAACCACTAAAACTAGTCTCGAATAGGACATACAATACACAGGGTATATATTCCGTTAACCATAATCTCGTCAGTAAAAATACATTGCGATATTACGACAAAAAATATTTAATGAATTATATTTGTCGATATCAATTCTTAACTAATAACTGTTACCTACTCTAGTGATTTGTCAGATATGGTCAAGTCAATATTAATGGTGTTATAAAAACTATTTAAAAGCAATCTATAATAAATCAAAGACAACATAATCAATCAGTCTGTCGTATAATAAATAAATACCTATGCAATATTCGTTGTTAATTGGGAGTGCGAATTTTATTACCAATTAAGTGACATCGACTGTCTACGATGCATTGCAATACTGCTAGGGGAGTTCAATAAGAGAGTTGGTATTAACTCAAGTACAGTAGATAAAGAGAGAATAAAAAGAATAAGAGAGGATACTTAGCATCTCACTGAATACGGTAACCTATATAATGAAGGGCTGCCCTTAGAATAGTAACGTATAGAAGGATAGTGTTGGTACTTCGAGCTATCAAAAACATGAAGCCAAAAATACTACATGCGCGCAGGCGATTACACATGTACACACGCACACCACTATACAAATTATGAAATCAAATTTTGATTTTATTAACATAAATCGTCGAAATACTTTTAAAAGTAATGTTAAAAACCTTTTTATGTTTTTCAAATGTGTTGTGACACCATTTGAATACACAAACCGTTATAATTACCTATTTATTATTTAAGAGTTGCGTACGTACGTGCAGTACAGAGACCTTGTACGGCGTAAGCTTAATTAGGCTCCAATTTAAATGCTTCATTTTTTGTGCCCGGACTTACCTTCTATACATTATTATTCTAAGGGCTGCCCTGAACACATGTTTAGGGCAGCCCTTCAGAATAGGAAAAAAAAACATAGCAAAAGAAACTTAAGAAATCCAATAGGTCGTCACGAGTCGTCAAGTAAATCCACATTTAGTATCACGGGCTCTCCTACTATAATATGAGGTTAAAAAAATAACAACTCTATATAAGTGAATATCACATATTAAAACACTATATTAACGTAAACTATTTTCTTTTTCTTAAAATCACACCTCGAAAACTAAAATAGCCTGAATTTTAAATATACATACAATAACAATAAACGGACACAAATTACATTTAGATCAAGAACAATTATTAATGGTTCCCACAACGAATGGTTCTACGTGAGAATCGGCCATTTAGATCACTACCTTATCTCTTCAGTCAAATATTGCAACATTTAGTCGTAGACACATTTAAATATATAGGTAGAGCCAAGCAGCCTTTATGGGTAATCCTGTAATAAAATACAGTTACTCAAGCACTTAATTATCTCAAAATATAATTTTATTAATAAAACCAACTCGCATATAAATATCAACAAATGTTGTCCTGAGAATCATTGATATTTCTGTTTACACTATTGAACTGCGTATATTGAAGAACTAAAATTACTTAAATAAAAATACTTTACAGATTTTATCGTGTTTGTATTTGATTTTTGATTGCCCGACGTTTTGAATACTTTGCAGCATTCATGGTCACGGGCGGACTAAGATGTCTCACGTCCAACAAGTAGTACCCTACTAAAATTAGTTATTAAATTTTGACCCACATTTCAGAACAAATGTATTGCCAGTATAAGAAGAAAATGATTCTATATGAAAAAATTATATTGACGTCCGTCTATCGACGCCCGAGTAGTAGCAATTTGTTACTGCAGCTTTGTTTGGTGAGCGAGAGAGCCGAAAGCCCAACTTTCTGAGGGTGTTTACGTGTGGTGGGTTTTAGAGATGCCTTTGATGCCTTTGACGCCTCATGGCAGGCATTCACACTCCGACGTATAATATACCGCTGCGTCATTGTTTCTTACAGTATAGAATAGCACAATTTATTCTAATTTATTTTCTTTTTTTTTATTAGAAACACAAAACAGTCATGCATTATAACATTGTATCTTATATTAGTATACTTAACAAACGTATAAATCCTATTTCTCTCCACAGATTAAAAAAATACGTAGTGGTAACAAAATTAAAAAGATTCTGCACGAACCGAGACAGACTATTTGCTCGAAAAAAAATAATTTATAGCAAAACAGTAAGAAAAAATTATGGATAACGAATGAAAATAACTGATATAAATAAATAATAATAGACCTACAAATATGAATTCTAAAATAAGTACCAAAAAAAAAGTAAAATATGTTGCAAAAACCGGTCTGAATAGAGCTGGAGGGTACGAGATATTAGGAAACAACAAAACTATCCTTAATTAAGGTTTTTTATAAATATTCGAATGACTCGGGTAACTCCATAAGGCGTATCCTCATAATTCGTAATGGTCACCTAAGAACGGTCGAGGAATCGTGACTACGTCAATACCTTTTTCGGAGCCCGACATTCTTATGTCTTGCTCTTTTTCCGATCGGCCCCGTTTAGCTGTGGGATGATGTTCGGATTTGATGTCAACGGACTTCTATATCAGGTGAATCTTTCTTCGTTTTAGTTTATACAGTAAAAAGATTATGCTTTTGTGTTTTGTAGGCGAATGAATTCGTTACGCGACAATAGAACCAGATGGAGGCATTGTGCGTTTCAAATCAGAGATGTTGAAATATTTGAATGCGTGTAATGTTTAAATACAGTTGTTACAATCTCACATATTTATTTTATAAATACAAGTTACGTGTAATAATATTGTATCCCATTTCATTGTCAAGTTATTCTATTTTTTATAATTTAAGTACTATCGTAGTTTTTAGTTATCTGCTTAAGTATGTATTCGAGTGATGACGGAATGAGAATAAAATTCCCCTATCTTACCTGAGGGTGTTGTTAAGAACAATAAAAAAATATCATCATTATTATTATTATTGAATCTCCGTTTTCACGGGTATCTTCCAAAGGAAGACACCCGGTCCTTTGGCAGGCTTACATGAGGATATGGATCCAACATGCAGAGGCCTTTGGAGAAATTTAATGTTAAAATGGGATAGGACATCTACCGATAACACCCACGAGCAAGAGAGGGTGTGGTGAATTGTATTAAACCGCATATAAATGCACAAAACCAAAAAATATATTTTGAACAAAACATCAGCAAGAGAAAGATGGCTCAGAATAAAACCCTATACGTCTGATCGGCAGTTAAAGCTGATCCATTGCCCTTCTTTAGTGGAGGAGGCTCAAGCCCAGATGATGATGACAACAAGGATCTTTAAATACAAGCTAATCAGCGAGATAATAGGGTTGACTGTAAATGAGAACACAGGCTTCTCCATTGCATTAAAAGCCTGACAATAACCATGTGAGTATGTCCATGAGTGGATTCCGATAGGCTTATAGATATATAGCTTATAGAATTATAGATCATTCTATATGGTGACGGAGTAAGAATACAATTCATCACCCCCACCCTTGGGGGTTGTAAAAGACGACTAAGGGATATAATATACATATAACATCTATGCAAGAAAAGGAAAACTTGAAATAAAACCCTATGTCAACACGTCTGACCAGGGTGGTATAGTAGGTCAATTTCGCTCCCATAGCGAAGGAGGTCCGAACCCAACAGTGGGATGTGTATGTATGAATATGATGATGATGATATATGTATAGAAGAATACCATAGTTATTAAGATAATGATATAAGTAATATACCTATAAATTCGACTAGTTATGACGGTTGTTTACGAACATTGTATCAATTAGCTATTTAAATATTCTTTTACAACCTGTTTAAGCACAGGAAGCTCTTTAACTAAAACAAGTTCAATGTTTTTGAAAGAGCAACTTCCTTTAACTAATTTGTTATATACATTTATCTTTTAAAATTTGTCAAAACTAATATTCTTAAGATAAATAAATACTATATTTTAAAGTTATACATATTTTAAGGAGCTCGTTTTGCATTTTTTTTTTTGAGAGTTAAAACCTAATTCCATCCGTATGGTGACGGAGTAAGAATTCAACATCCACTTTGATGCTCGTTACTATCTTAAAGACGACTAAGGGATTACAATATACACATAACATCTATGCAAGAAAAGGAAAATTTCAGAAACGGATCAGCATGGTATAGTAGTTCAATTTCCTTTCTATTGCAGAGCAGGCTCGAGCCCAGCAGTGGGACATATTTGAAGATGATGATGATGAATACACAATTAGATCACTATAACGCGTATACAATAATAAGAAACCAGAGGCATACATTGCTAGGGCAATGTGTTTGATAAAAATATGTTAACTAGCTTCTTTATTGCTCTTGACGATGGAAGCAGCGCATGTAGTGTTAGTGGTAACTAGTGTTGCCCAAATGCAAGACCAAGACGAGACTTGGACCGGTCTTGGTCTTGGTCTTGCAACATCACACCTGGTCTCGTCTTGGTCTTGGTCTTGCGCACCCGAGTCTTGGTCTTGGTCTTGGTCTTGCGCACCCGAGTCTTGGTATTGCAGCAAGAGTCTCGCAAAGTTTTGCAGTTAGAATAACGTAACAGTAATTTATCATGGCAATGAAAAATCCAACTAAATTAATCAAATATCCTATCTATCCATCTGCTAGCCTATAGTTCACTATTGAATACAATACTTACCACTGGAGAAAATTACTCTTCTATTCCCCTGGTGTTCCATTAGACAGCGTTACTACTCTTATGACAGGACTTTCGACCCTATTTTCTTAAGACGTCACCACACGAGGCAGTTGATACAATAAATTTTATGTCATTTTATAATCAATGCGATATTTTACAATTAATGCGATTGTTTATATTCCCCTTCAAGTTAAGTGGTATGTATCTATTGTATTTCCAGTTTAGTTACTGATACTCTGGATACTTGAAAAGTGTGGTAGCGGCTTCGAATACTACCAACCCTTGCTTTGCTCGTGGGTGTCGTAAAAGACGACCAAGAGCCCTAGATTGACCCGGACCAACTCCCATCTGGTACCATTTGGGTCAACGATTACATTCCCAAGGAGGGTTGACGTCAGGCAGGCGGCCGGTCATAAAAGTCATTGCCGAAACTTTTTGCAATATGTCAAAACAGATGACATATTGCGTCGACCCCAAGTAATTGGGATAAGAGCAAGATGATGATGACTCTGGATACTTGAAAAAACCTGTAGCTCTATTGCCTATATAAATACTTTGGCCGCTGGATCCATGTAGCTCTTAATATACTATTTATTCAAGAACTGATTTAAAACTGATTTAAAATTTTATGGTTTTAATACTTGTAAAATGTATGATATTCGTCGTCATCGTCACAGCTCATAAAAGTGCCAATGCTGGGCTTAAGCTTCCTACCAGTAAGAGGAAAATTGATCTACTATACCACGCTGGTCAGACATGTTGGTACAGGGTTTTCTTTCTAGTTTCACTTCTCTTGCACATATGTTATATACACAGGGTGTATCAGGTTATGGGACAACTGTTCATGTATGTTGTAGTTCAACAGTCATAGATCATAATTAGAATGTATATTATTATATTACAAAAACAATATAACGTAAAAGTTATAGTGATTACAAAAATGTGTGTCTAAGAGTTTATGCCTTAAATTTTATGCATTATGTAGGTATGTACAGACAGGATATATGTAAGCATGTAAAATTTCGACAGTATAAATAGGTATTAGATTTGCGCGAACCTTTCAATGGTTACGTAGGTACAAAGGCGACTCATCAACGGCCGATCAGCTGATTTATGTTAAAGCGAAGTTTGTCTTGCTTATGCAAACGTAATCATTGATTTATTCAAATTCTAATGAACATTTAACAAAATACGAATATGTTGTAGATTAAGTATCATTCCTTTATACATTTTAATCAATTTACACGAAAAAACGATGACAAAATTGAGAACTTACATGTCTCTCAATTCATTAACGAATCGATATTTTTATTTCAATTTTTTTTCATGGGTTCCTAACACCATTGCCCGATCCGATTTGATACGACATCCACGGGTAAGAGAGTGGTGAATTATATTCGTACTCTGTCTTTTTTTTGTGTGTGTGTAGCTGTTGGTCGCAGATGACCTTGACAGCTTAACGCGGTCAATGGGTGAGCGCTGGTGGCTCTCAACCCGGTAAGTAAGTTAAGCGAACATCGTCGAGGGCTCCCCCCTGCGGGGAACGGACCTCGGCTCGGGGCGTCGCTGAGAGCAAAGTGGGCGTGGCCAAGTTTAGGCTAATGACTTTTACGCGGCGCGGTTTTCGACCTCGACGGCGAGGCCGATACCGCGGAGTTTTATCTGTTATCGCTGCGCGAGCTGTGTAGGTCCTTTCTTGGGCGATCATAATAGCGTCATCTTCTTCTTCAAGAAGATGACGAGGACGTCGGACCGCGGATATTTTTGAGGGGACGTAGTTTACCGCCCCAACCACTAGTGGATTGGGGTGAGTCGTGGCAGAGGCAAAATAGCGCTGGGAGCAACGCTTCATGTACTGCCTGATGGTGATCGTACTCTGTCCCTACATGGACATTTATATAGATTAATTGTAGGCATATTTCTATGTCCAACAGTGAACGTCGTTGGGCTAATGAATAAACGAATATATAAATATGTATAATGGGCAAGAGCACTCTCGTGATTACGGTATTTTTGTCCTTAAGCCTTTCCGAAGAGTAATTCTGAAAAGCCAATACCAACATTGGGAATCGATTGGCCAATAGATGGATATCTCAAGACTGATTTGACTTGCCGTGTAGTGACGGAGTAAGAATATAATTCATCACCCCCTATTTTACCCGTGACTGCGAACCCACGACTAAGGGCTATAATATATAACATCGGTGCAAGAGAAGGAAAACTTGACATGTATGACCTGTAACAACACGGCCGATCACCGTAGCGATTCCCCTCCGGCCACGGCCGATTCTCCTCCTGTTATGTAGAAGACACGAGCTCAACCGTATATAAGCTGAAATGGTGATTTGAATTAAATGCAAGACCGCGAGACTCTTGCAGGCCCAGTCTTGGTCTTGCTCAAGTCTTGCAGAGCCAGTCTTGGTCTTGGTCTTGCAAAAATTAAGCGGTCTTGGTCTTGGTCTCGGTCTCGCATTTCTCGCAAGACCAAGACCAAGACCGCAAGACCAAGACTTTTTTGGGCAACACTAGTGGTAACTGTCACTCAAGGCTCTCTCACTCATTGATCGAAGCCCTGAAAATTTTTTTACTTTAGAATTTCGTACCGTCAGGATATTCTTCAAGATATTTTGAAATACATGAATATGTTAAGGGGGGTTTCGCACTGAGTCTCATATTTCGCATCTTCAGTCACTGGATCAACGAGGCAGTGTATGTGTAATATTCATATTTAAATAGCTGTATTAATGAGAGCACAAGTTTCTCCATATTTCATCATACTCTTGAATATCATTAGCAAAAATATTAGTTTTTTAAATAAAAATATTCGAGTTTTAAAACGAAATAAATAGACCAAAACGAATTTTAAGCACAGCATAAATGTTCATGTGTGCTTAAGGAATGAAGTGGGAACATATTCATACAACTTATATACGTCCCACTACTAGGTCGCCTTCAAAATGGAAAGGACTTATTATACCACGCTAGTCAGACGTGTTGACAAAGGGTTTTATGCCGAATTTTACCTATTTTGCATAGATTTTATCGTCATATTATAATCCCTTAGTCATCTTTTACCACACACTCGAAAAAGGGATGCTGAATTGAATTCTTACTCCATCATCACACGGAAAATATACATATTATACAAACTTAACGATAACACAAATAACCAATCTATATAATGAGTATAAGTAAGATTGAAGTAAGTTTCCTCCCATTGCGCGGTAGTCTTATGTCTAGCACTGAATATCTGGGCCGAGTATTCTTCGAAAGAAATAGTCATCTTTTTAAAATTGACGGGTGCTATTTGTAACAGAGAATTATCATTACTATATGCAGTAGTACCACACTGTCGACAATCTTTTGTCCGTCCGCAGTAGTACCACAACCTCAGAGAAAATGACGTCTGAGTAAGTAGCAATTTGTTACTGCACTTCGTTTGGTGAGCGAGTGAACCGCCAGCCTAACTTTCTAAGGGTGTTTGTGTTCTTTTTTCATGGTAGGCGGCTCGTTGGCGGTAGCGACCTAGCAAAGTATGACTTACCATCAGGTGTGCTGCTTGCTCATAAAAAATACTACTGAGAACTGCATGTATAGGTATAACATAGATTTATTTATTAATGAAACTAGTACACTGTTCTACAGGCAACTGAATGCCATCAGTTCGAGAGAAGGTTACTTGTACAAAAATTATATGTAATAGAAATATGTTATAAATAGTTTCTGTCAATGTAACTGCATACACCGGTCCTAATGCTAATCTGTTGTGACCCTCACAACTGGCTCAAAACTAGGCTGATGACCCGAGCGAAACTATTCATTAATGCGGTTTGTTATTTTTTGTTTGAGGAGGCTTACGACCCGCGCGTTATTTACCAGCAGCGCGAGTTTGACATATCATTATCATCATTGCAGCTCACATACGTCCCACTGTTGGGCTCGGGCCTCCTCCACAACGGGAGGGAATTTGACCATGTTGGTCAGACATGTTGGTATAGGGGTTCATTCCGAATTTTAATTCTCTTGCACACATGTTGTGTGCATATTATATCCCATAGTCGTCTTTTACGATATTCACGATTTGTGATATTCTTACTCCACACGGTAACAATAAAAAATTGGTTGTGTGTAAAGTCGCTTTAATAGTTTAAAATATTATGGAAACTACAACAAATGAACAGCAAACAATTCTTAGTTAATATCTATATGTTGTTCTATAATCTAGGTTGAGACAATAAGACATCATTATCATATCAGTTCATATAATTCCTAATCCTAAATTTAATCGAGTTGGCATAGGATTTTATGTCGAGTGGAATACTTAGACGTTTTCTATCTACATATATGTATGTATATACAGACATATACATATAGAGCCAGTGGGCTGTTTTACTCTAAGTGTCACATTGTGTAACATTGCGCGTAATATTATTTGTAAATGCTAAGTAGATGCTAAAATAGTTATGAGTAGCACTCAACTAACTCATAAAAGTAAGAATGAAGACGGTTTTCACATGTTTTCAAATTGAGTCCTAAATAAGGACGCTAAACGAATCATTTATAATATAAATAGAAAGTGGGTGATGTGGTTTATTTTGTCAATATATTTGTATGATTAAATGAATATGCTTTTTTTTTCATTTTGATATTTATTAAGGTAGTTGATTCTAGATAGATACTAAGCGAATGGAAACTATCTGAAAACAGCTTAATTTTGAGACTATCGTCTCAGGATAGCATCAACTGAGATTAATCTCCAATTATTACCTCTTTATATTGCTAATTCCTTATAAACATGTGCTTGATCGTAAAAGTTTCTGTAAAAATATGTCCTTTTCTATTTTTATTTCATAAGAAATCATAGTAAACTATAGATTATATAGGAAGAGTACGCGTAATTTGTTGACATAACAGCAGCCCGTCATGCGCAACAGCTTCGTGCGTCTGCAAGCATTGTTGTACACGAGAAAGTCACTTAATACTGTAATTGTTAAACTACAATCAACCTTATGTCTTTTACAAGCAGTTGTTTTATTTGATGTTTTGTGATAATTTAGCGTGATGCAATATTTGTGTCGTTATAACAAAAAAGATTTGGAGGCTTTGTACTTTTGTATTTTTTTCTAATTCACAGAAAGTTATTTTAAACGAAGATTATGTATACGGATTCAACGTTGGTTGCGAAAAAACAATCCATACTAATATTATAAATGCGAAAGTAAGGATGTTTGTTTGTTTGTTTGTTTGTAACGCTTTCACGCTTAAACCACCGAACCGATTTCAAAAATTCTTTCACCAATGGAAAGCTATAATATCAGGGTACTCCCTGTTATGTTATTACAGAGCCTATGTTACTACATAGGCTACATTTTATCCCGGTATTCCCACAGGAACGGGAACTACGCCGCGGGTAAAGCGACTGAAACCGAAGCGAAGCGAGGGCAGGTTGCTAGTATTTTAATAAATTGAAAAAAAAAATTAGCTTTTAAAGCCATATATGGCTTTGTATGCGGTAAGGGGTTAAACTAATTTACTTTATCTGTAGTCTTCCACTGTTGATTATAGCCCTCACCACAAGAATGATTCTGAGCATCCAACATTGCCCCCTTTTAAGATATCGTCGGTCCAATTATTGGGGGTTCGCCCGCTGTGTACATTTCGTGGGCGCCACTCGAGAACCTTCCTTCCTCAATAGTTATCGATTCCACGAGCTATTTCAACGTACTAATTCTCTGCGCTGTGTGGGTTACAGACGTTTTCTACGGATTGCCGTATTCTGAATTTTATCACGTAGAGAAATACCTTAACAAGCTAGTAAAAATTCATATTCTGTGGGTTTTGTTCTTTTGCATAACGTTGCATACATCCATTCAGCTTGACAACATCCACTATAAAAACAAGGCCTTAGGATTGAAATTGGCCTTAGGATTGCCAGAGGACTTTGTAGCAGCACTGGTTTAGCTCAATCTTATAATATCTTACTGCGGTCGCCCGCTTACCAAGCGTAGCCATTATGGAATTAACCTTTTTGTGTAAGGCCTGTCCAGCAGTGCACAGGAATAGCCAGAAGATGATTTAATTTACTGATCTGAATCAAGTCAATATTATAATATTTAACAGTTCTTAGTATTTCTGCCCGTGATAATGAACGCTGAAAAGTGTTTGTCGGAAAATCAAAAATCAAATAAAAACCGTACAGTTTTATTTATAAGTACTAATTAGTTACTTATAGAGTGTTAATTCTGTAACTAAATTAGCTGTTACTAAAGTACTACAGTTGCCTATTCTAATAATTAATTAAATAATTCTATGTGGCTTGGTTTGGCGCGTTTGCGCAATTTCTCACCCATAAAAGTCGTCGGATTGGTAAATCCGCCTTTTTTGGTAGCTTCGTTTTGCGGAGGCAGTTGCAATCAAGTAGTCTGCATAATTTAGCTGAAGGTTATCGATTAGGAATTTACAATATTTTAATTATAAAAGGTATTTTGTAATATCACATAAATTTGTAATTTAAGAAACTTTAAAGAATTCATAAAATAATGTGAATAATGTACCAAATTCCTCTGAAACAGTTCTTTCTCTTAAATAAAACTATACGGATTTTATCGCGTTTGTATTTGATTTTTGATTGCCCGACGTTTCGAACACTTTGCAGCGTTCATGGTCACGGGTGGACTGTCAAAAATCACGGCAATCAAAAATCAAATACAAACGCGATAAAATCTGTAAAATAGTTTTATTTAAAATGTGTAATACTCGCATAAACATCAGAAATCATTATTTTTCTTAAGTTCTCCAAAATGACAACTCATGGAGCTGACGATATACGTCCAACTAAAATGTTGAATGTACACATCTATGTAACCCTTTTTTTTGGGTGGGCTATGATCAGTGCGCACGCCGTCCGTTCTATCAGAGGTAACGAAAGGGCAGCACGTGCCTCATAACCTACCGTCTTCCCTCTCCTTCGCCATTGGGCTGACCATCGGTACCAAATTTCTTGTTGTCCGTGGCCAGTCTGGGTCTAAGTAACCCCTGACTAGATATCTGGAGCGACAGAAGGACCTAAACATCAAACAGGCGTGTTATTTTTTAAGTGCCCATTCTCTGAGCGATGTCTTAATACATCAACGCAGACAACATCAGGTGGTGTTGACCTAGGTCGATGTGTTCTTAATTGTTTTCTATGATACCCACGAGTAATGTAGGGGTTAATAGTACTTCGAGCCGATTCTCCGCAGTACCGATATCCCGCAGTACCGATACCTCGTAGTCCCAATATCCTGCAGTACCGATATATCGCAGTACCGATACCCCGCAGTACCGATACCTCGCAGTATCGATACGCCGCAGTATCGATACCTCGCAGTACCGATATATCGCAGTACCGTTACCCGATAGTACCTATACCCCGTAGTGTTGATACCCCGCAGTACCGATACCTTGTAATATATCCCAATCCTCCTTTTCGCTTCGTCGTAATCGAGTAACGAAATAAGACTTAAACTCATCTTAATAGTTTAGATTGTAAATAAAAATCTTTTATAAGCAGTCCAAATATTTAGTTTAACGTTCCACTATCTAGACATGTAATCGATTGATTTCGATTAGTGGTCGAGTGAATCATTCAATGTTGTAAAGGTGACCTTGCGTTGAGCGTCCGTTAGATGAAACGTACAGGAGATAAGATGAGTGAAAGTGGAACACCGACGTACTCGTGCTAAGATGATTCGCTGCTACAGTTTCCAGTTTAATATTAGACATGGTATTCAAGAATGAGGATGCACTGATGACAAAATTCTTAACATCCGCTTTTAAGAAATGATGTATATATTTGTATAGAATAATGATCAACACTAACTAACGTGCAAGATTTTGTTCTAATAAATAATTTAGCAAAATTGATTACGCAGATGGCAAATTGGTTGCCTTGTTGAGTGTTCTAGGTTCGATTCCGACGCAGTACATATTTTATGCGATGCATAAATTGTTGCTTTCAATCTAGGTGTTATTTGTATTCATTAAATTGTATGTTTGAAAAACAATGGACATTAATAAAATTGAGAACAAAACGCCGAAATAAAATTTCGTGTTTTGCTCATTAAATTACTACATTATGTTTAACTTTCCGTGTGGTGACGGAGTAAGAATACAGATCACCACCCCCTATCTTGCCCGTGGATGTCGTATAAGACGACAAAGGGATATTATATGCAATTAACATCTGTACAAGAGAAGAAAAATTCTAAATAAAACCCTACACCAAGCTGTCTGACCAGCATGGTATAGAAAGATCAATTTCTCCCCTATTGTGGGGGAGGCTCGAGCCCAACAGTGGGACTTATATGAGCTGATGTATATGATGCTGGACGTATATGATGATGATGACTATTAAGTAAGGGATAAGAATGGAATTGTCCTCACCTCGTGGGTGTCAGAAAAAATGTCCGAAGGTGTTGATGAGCAACAGAGTAGACAGCAGCTCTCTTCTCTGAAATATGTAACACTTTCCTGGGCACTAACCCCTTATTTCTGGGGAGGTTTACGTCCATAAAATGATGGCAAAGGTCTAAAATGCAGAAAAAAATGCTGTATATCATAATATTGTTAATACCCACAAGGGCACATAAAGTTATTTCAATATTAACGGTCTAACAACAATATCCAATAATTTGCATTATGTAAAGTGTATTTATTTTTAGTAAATACATTATTATATTCATTATTCCATTGACCTCCAGGTTATCTATAATATGGAATTGGCCTTCCAATGACTGTCATAAAGATTGCATTAAGATTTTAAACGCATTTAGTTCTGATTCTGTTGACAAATATTTCCATTCTCTTAAGATTAAAATGAGATCATCTACGAATATTTAATTTTTAGTCATTACGATGACGACATCATCATCGCAGCCCACATACGGTGGGGCTGTTGGGCTCGGCCCTTCTCCACAATGGAAGGGAATTTGACCTACTGTACCATGTTGGTCAGACGTGTTGGTATAGGGTTTCATTTCGAGCTGCCCTTCTCTTGAAAAGACGTTATATGCATATTATATCTCTTAGTCGTCTTTTAAGACATCCACGAACAAGATAGGGAGCGGAGTGTATTCTTACTCCGTCACCACACGGAACGGCTTTTTCAGTACACAACAAACATAGGTACCAATTAACGTACACAATTACACCCAGACTTGTATCAATCATATTTTGATACCGAAAAGAGCGACATAAGAAGTTGGTACATAGACAACTTCGCTATCTGTGCAATCGTAAATACGTAATAATGATGTAATGGATGTTTTTTTTCTTCTGGAGAACTTTTATAAACATACAATTACTAATTTATCGAGTTTTATTTTATTTATAATTTTCTGACGTTTCAAACTCATTAGTCTTCTTGATTACGGCAGGACTAAAATGCTTCATGGTCACAGAAGAACAGTAAAGCTGATCAGACATGTTTGTGCAGGATTTCATTACGAGTTTTTCATACATTGCATGATTGTTAAATACATATTATATCCCTTAATCGTCTTTTACGACATTCATGGCCAAGACCGCCGTACACGGGCACTCCTTTGATGGTGATTAATATTCTGCCTCCGCCATCACACGAATAATCTGTAAGAAAAAGTATGGTATATAAAACTATAATAGGTATATATAAGAACGAAGTTGTAGATCAAAAATAAAAATTAATTAAGTAATCATGAATATACGAGTACTTTATGTTTAACACGATGTTCAATTAATCATTCGGTAGCACAGCTGATCTCATTCAAGCGGAAGATGTGGATTTCCTCGTGCTTTGATTCACTGAGCTGATAAATAAATTGCCGATCGCGTGCTTGAGTTTAGGATTCGATCACACTGGCACCTAATTTTTAAAGATAATTCTGTACTCATTAAAAAAATAATAAGGAATCTCGGTATATATAATTAGCGCATAATAATCAACATCTCGACTTATATATCTTTCACAGCTAGGCTCAAAATTCCTCCAGAATGGAAGGGAAATTGCTTTACTATATCTCGCTGTTCAGACATATATAAAGCCTATGTCGGCTTTTCTTTCAAATTCTGCTTCCCTTGCAATAAATATTATCTGCATATTATAATCCTGTGGTCCTTGTGGTGACCGAATAATAATACAATTCACCGCTCCCTATCTTGTCCGTGGATGTCTTAAAAGACGACTTAAGGATATAATACGCATGTAACATCAATGCAAGAGAATAAAAACTCGGAACAGAACCCTACACCAGCCTGTCTAATCAGCATAGTATACTAAGGTCAATTTCCTTTTTATTGAAGAGGAGGCTCGAGCCCAGTAGTGGGACGTATATGAACCGCGATGATGATGTTGTATAGATGTAATCTCTGAGTACAATTATTATTCAGCCGAGGCCGCGGGTGATGTGACCGGGGATTAGTCCGTCACCCGCCGAGAGGCCGACCACGTGAGGAAAGACCGACATCCTCCCCAATACGTCAGTCGATGTGAGGGTACCCCGGGTAGGGGGTATTCCGTCGGGCCGACCACTGATGACAAGTAACCCTGCTCCAGTGGTCAGCCCAACGACGAAGGTGACGTGGTGTTCGGGTGGGTTGCGGGTGTTGCGTGCTTAAGCCCCTCTGTCGCCCCGGACGGAGTGGTGCGGAGGCGCGCCGACCGCAGCCCACCTCAAAAAAAAAAGTACAATTATTATTTGTGGATAATACAAGGAACTGTCTGGTGTTGGAATTGAATCATGACACTCTTCATGGGAATGTTTTTTTAAACTACACGACTATCTGTGGCGTAGCAGGCTTTATTGCATTTATTATTAGAGCTTGACTTCAATTAGACTAGATAAAAAAATCTCAGTAATATTTTCTTTTTGTACTGGCAATAAGTTCATATCAAAATGTGTGTTAAAATTTAATAACAAATCTTGTAGCAGGTGATATAAATCTTTGTAATAACGACGACTTTTTGGGCCTGAGACATTTTAGTCTGCCCGTGACCATGAATGCTGTAAAGTGTTCGCAGCGTCGGGCACTCAAAAATCAAATACAAAAGTGATAAAATCCGTAAAAAAACTTTTATTTATAATGTGTAATACTCGCGTAAACATCAGTGATCAGTATTTTGTGTTATCAATAACGTGGAAAATATTCTAGATTAAAGTTAAAGATAACAATATAACAAATACAATAGAGTAAAAATTGCAAATCGTGGAATTAAAACCATACATGCACTGCAGGTTCCGTTGATAAGTATTTTGGGTTGGTTGCTTATTATGCATATCACGGTGATCTCAAGTTAGACAACATATTCACACCATTGCGGATGTTTCTTACGATAAAATTGGTGTTAACATACAACACCAAATTTTGAACATTATTTTAGGCAGTAGACAGAATACTCATGATCTATGAATATTTAATTCTGTTTTGAAGAGGCGGATTTTTA
Organism: Lymantria dispar; assembly: GCA_032191425.1. Classification (NCBI taxonomy): domain Eukaryota; kingdom Metazoa; phylum Arthropoda; class Insecta; order Lepidoptera; family Erebidae; genus Lymantria; species Lymantria dispar. The sequence continues at coordinate 19,509,886 of CM063459.1, forward strand.
TTATTAAGTTGAATTGAATAATTTTAACTACTTCTTAGAATATTCTATAGCAACAAATAAATAAACATTCTTATTTGGTTATGAAACAGTTTCTTGGGCAATCAGTATCCAGAGAAAATGTTATTCATAAACTTATGAATAAAAAAAAGATATTAATAACATAAGAGAATAGTATTTAAATTTAAGTAAAATGTACAACAAGAACTAAAAATAGGTTTTTTTTCTTGCGAAACGATGTTTCCTTAAAGGGAACACGTATAAGGATAAAGATTGCGACGTTGACGTCACGTTGTTTGTATTGCCGTCTTTGTCTAATTTATGAAATATAAATACTGAAATTATGATATATGGACTAAATGTAATATGTTCATCAAATAAACACTTAACGCTATTTTTTTTCAATTTACAGAAATAGAATTATTTTTAGGCATACATAATCTTGCATGGGAGGGGAATCGCCGTGAACTCGTCGCAATTATCGGTGCCGACTTGGCGCTGCCGACCATCGCCAGGGAGATGCTCGTCAGCGTCAGGAACTGGGACGCGGTCGCCGCCTTCTGTGAGGCCGTAATCTCACGGAAGGAGGCGGCGGATCGTGTGCGAGTAGAGCTCCTATTCGGCGACACGTTTCGCCGCCGGCGACTCGGGCGGCGCAGGCGCAAGTATCTGCGCCTAATGCCGCCCTAGCCGAGGCCGTGGGTGATCGGACCGGGGAATTGTCCGTCACCCGCAGAGAGGCTGACCGCGCGACGGCGACCGACGTCCCAGGACGTCGTGAGGTGAGGTTACCCGAAAGGGTATTCCGTCGGGCCGACCACTGACGACAAGTCACATCTGCTGCGGTGGTAGGCCCAACAACGAGGTGACGTGGGTACGGGTGGGTTATGGTCCCGCGCCGTCCTTTCATCGCCCCGGACGGACTGGACCGCGCGTGCGCGTACCATAGCCCACCCATAAAAAAAAAAAAGGTATACATAACCTTCCCAATGTTGAGCATAGCCCTCCTGAATAGTACAAAATATATTATTTACTATAACACGCTGATCATGTAACAAGGAATAGGGAGGCTTTCATTAAAATTGTAGTATAGTAATTTATTTCAAGCTTGCCTTCTCTTGCTGTAAGTACATCTCATAGTAATATTTTAGAACATCCACGCGTAAGGTAGGCTTAGTAGTAAATTATATCTTACTCATTAACCACATAAAACAACTCTCGATGCGTACTTGAACCTAGGACCGTGTTAATTATTATAATTAAATCATCAGTACAAAACATGATGATATACTTGTTATTTACAAATGCCACCAATTAACCAGGCACAAGGCAACAAAAAACAAGGTATCTTAATTCATATTAAAATATTGAGACTGTATAGTAAAATTCGTGTCAAATGTTTTATAATTTGAGTAAGGCCAGGTGTCGTAATCAAACGTTATTAATCATGTTATATATCGGTAGGACCTTTAGTAAGTCGTGCAATCGTTGATGAGTATAACCTTATTAAATAGCAATACATATTTGACTTTATTAAAGATCGACATTAAAGATAGTGTGAATGGTCTTGGATCTCTTTATCAAGAAGTTTATAAACATGTCAACGGCATAGGTATTTAAGAGCAAAATATTTTAACCACCACGCTTAGCAGGCATTTGGTATCGTGGTAAGTTTGACAGTAGAGTGCTTCTACGTATTTTGTTTGTGATTCCTTAGCCGGTTTTTACGTAGGTATGGTAAAAGACGACTAAGGGATATAATATGCATATAAAAACTATGCAAGAAAATGAAAACTTGTTACAAAACCCTATGCCACCAAGTCCCTTCTATAATAGAGGAGGCTCGAGCTCAATAGTGAGACGTATATAGGCTGAGATGATGATGATAACTGAACTTAAAAATCTATTATAAAACCTTGCTGAAAATGCTTTTATAGCCAAGTAAGTTGAGGAGTCCGTGTCCGTGTGGTGACGGAGTAAGAATACAATTCACCACTCCCTATCTTGCCCGTGGATGTCGTATAAGACGACTGTGGGATATAATGTGCACATAACATCTGTGCAAGAGAAGGAAAACTCGAAATGAAACCCTATACCAACATGTCTGACCAGCATGGTATAGTAGGTCAAATTTCCTCCCATTGTGGAGGAGGCCCGAGCCCAACAGTGGGACGTATGTGGGCTGCGATGATGATGATGATGAAGTTGAGGAGGCGATAATCCTTATCCTTACTAACATTATAAACGTGAAAGTTTGTGAGTATGAGAGGATGTGTGGAAGTGAAGTTGTTTGTTGCTCCTTCACGCGAAAACTACAAAATGGATTTTGATGAAATTTCACAATAATATAGCTTATATATTAGAATAATACATAGGCAATAATTCATCCCAATATTCCTATGGGAAAAGAAACTGCGGGTGAAACCGCAGGGCGTCGCTAGTTTATAATAGTAACGAGTGTGATCTTATTCGAAATCTTATAACCTATTTTAATACCTTTTCCGTGTGGTGACGGTGTAAGAATACAATTTACTAGCCCCCTCTCTTACCCATGGGTGTCGTAAAAGACGACTGAGGTACATCTTATGCATATAACAACAATGTAAGAGAAGGAAAAGGTTTATACGTACTTAATTTATATGATGTTTTCTTTCCTGTTTTTTAAACTGTACCCTGAACTAGGAAACTATTTTATGTATTGTGGGGGACAAACATATAATTCATCATCATCATCATCTCAGCCCATATACGTCTCACTGTTGGACTCGGGCCTCCTCCATAATGGAAGGGTAATTGACCTACTATACCACGCTGGTCAGACGTGTTGGTATAGGGTTTTATTTCGAGTTTCCTTCTTTTGCATAGATGTTATATTTTATATCCCTTAGTCGTCTCGTACGATCACCAACGGGTAAGATAGGGGGTGGTGAATTGTATTCTTACTCCGTCACCACACGGAATACATATAAATGAATGGACACAAATTACACTCAGCCACAGAACAATAATTTGTGGATCATATAAAGGATAATAATCCTACGTGCTAAGTCGATATATTAACCATTACGTCATCTTTGCAATCAAAAATGACATACTTACATACATTTATTCAGTCCTCTTTCTCATAGGGGTAGGCAGAGACCACTTCCCTCCACTTGCTAATCGGACCGCTTTCGCCTCCTCCAGATTTACCAATCTCCTCATGCACATTCTTCAGTTTAGGGTACTTATAACCTGGCCTTTGTTAAGGACGTTCCCGATTTGGATATGGAAAGAATCAAAAATTTATCCCATTAAATATTTAAGCAAGTTAAACAAATATTATTTTTATCGATTTACATAAGTGAATACAGCCTAATCATTTAAGATAAATAAAACTAATTTACGTCATTTGAACGCTTAATATTATTTTGCATAGATAGCATACGAATAAACGTGTATTTATACTCATTTACATTTTCGTTATGCATGTAATTCGTTTCACGTAAATATACTGTGCTAGCGACAATATGTCAATGGCCTAACGAAACGGATATTAAGCCAAGTATGTGGGACCATATTATAACGTACCGTGGCCTTAGGCATTCAAGAAATTGAGGTTCAATGAGTAAATAAAAAAAGTTAAATTATTAATAAAGACTATTTTATGGATTTTATCACGTCATGCGTGTCAACGTTCATGAACGCTGCAAGGTATTCGAAACGTCGGGTAATCAAAAATACAAACGCGATAAAATTCGTAAATTAATTTTATTTACAGTGTGTAATGCTCGCATAAACATCAGAGATCATTATTAAAAAAGCTTTGCTTTGTTTGCATTCTCACGGAAAAATAAATAGTGGTGATATACCATTACTCCTTCTACGCCATTATTTGCCGTATGGTGAGGGATTAAGAATACAATAAACTGTGTACCACCAATCTTGCCCGTGGACATCGTAGAAGACGAATAAAGGATATAATATGCATTATAACATCTATGCAAGAGAAGGAAAACTCGAAATAAACCCTACAACAACTCGTCAGTCCAGCGTGGTACAGTAGGTTAACAATTCCTCTTATAGTGGAGGAGGCCTATGGAATATATATGAGCCGAGTTGATGATGAAGATGATATTCAGCAGAATCAGAATCTATTTAGGCGCGTTGTCGTTTCTTCTCGTCGTTGCAAGTTAGGAGACGAGGAAAGATATATGTGTGTCTTGGTTCGTCACGAACACAATAAGTAATTTATTGATTGAATTTTCTTGGTATTCTTCTTTTTCTCAGCTCATAAACGTCCTATTCCGAGTCAAGGCCGAATGATAGAAATAAGCTGCTAGTGTCGTTAAAGTTCTTTAAGAGATCTATTTTTAATTGACTTTTACCTGATACCCAGAGTTATAAGAATAGGCGATGACCATTTAGAGCAGTCTCAAATTTTAATGTTAGTTATTTTAATGTACCTAATCTGAGATTGAAATGTTACCTTTGCAAACATCATGAAAATTCCTAAATACCATTCTATATGCATATTTTTATGGTAATTAATGAATTGTATATTAAAAATAATAAACTTAATCTGAAAATCTCGCACACATTTTTGACCTTACCTATATCTATTATGGGAAACGAACCAAGGGCGTCTCAGATATTTAAGAAAAGTATTTAATTGTTAACTGTATAATTAAAATACCACCTATTGTTTTGGTGCTTAATAAAATTTGTCCTCAGTTAGATGTAGAAAGACTGCGTGCACAGAGCAGTTACCAGTGTCCTTTGATTAACCTATATTAGCATATCGAGGTTGATATAAGGCCATATATCGGATATCCGTATGTTATTGATAGATTTTATCTGTTATTAATTTAATAATTAATTAAAACCAAATGACAACACGTTGAACTTATGAATAAAAAGTGATTTAACCGTTTCGACAGTACAGTTGATTGATTCGACGACATTAATTGTCAGATTTTAACCATGTAAAATATCGTTGATTGCGCCAAATAAGTTAATTACTTGTAATTCATAATGCTGTCTAAAACTAGGAGAGAAATAGAGATTATAATATTCAACCAAGTCGCCTCAATATAGTTATCATCATTATTATTGAGCTGACGATAACGATGAAGACGAGAATCAACAATACATGTCTGAAATCCCTTGTGATTAGGGCTTCCAATCCCGCAATGCCGACATCCCGGTATTGCGGGATCCCGCGCCATTTTCCAATCCCGCATGATGCGGGATTACGGGCGCGGGATCCGCGGTATTTGCGGGCCTGAAAAAAAGCGTGCATGCAACCTCAAATTTAATCAACTCTCAAACTCAAACAGTAACATATCATATATAAATTTACATTTTAAATGTATGTTTTTTTGGTTGATTTTTTTAATTTTATGTGAATTTTTTGAAGAAGATTTGTTTTGTTTTGATTTGTTTTTAATTAAATATATCTTGCTGTTTTTGTAAAGAAAAGAAACGATGTAATTTGATTGATCTCATATAAGTAGTAATACTTCAATAAATATGGTGTTAGTTGATAATTCATAAGCTTTTTGTGATAAATAAACGAAGTAATTTCATTAATCTTATACTAATACTTTAATAAATCTGTAATTAGTCGATTAATTCATTTTTTTTGTTACAAATAAACGGTGTAGTTTCATTTATCTTATACTAATACTTTAATAAATGTGTGATTAGTCGATTAATTCATTTTTTTTGTTACAAATAAACGGTGTAGTTTCATTTATCTTATACTAATACTTTAATAAATGTGTGATTAGTCGATTAATTCATTTTTTTTGTTACAAATAAACGGTGTAGTTTCATTTATCTTATACTAATACTTTAATAAATGTGTAATTAGTCGATTAATTCATTCTTTTTGTTACAAATAAACGGTGTAATTTGATTGATCTCATATGAATAGTAATAAGTATCGTAAATAAATATGCAGTTGATTAATTCATTAGTTTATTTGCCTTATATAAATGTGAATATTTTCGATATGCGGGATCCTGCAAATACCGAGATCCCGCGGGATTGAAAATTCGTAGTCCCGCAAATACCGAGATTGAATTCAGGCTGCGGGATTGGAAGCCCTACTTGTGATAACATAGTAAGAATACAATTCATCTCCTTTCATTCATTTTCCCAGTCTTGCCTCTGGATGTCTTAAAAGACGACTAAGGGATTTAATCGCGTACAACATATGTAAGTGAAAGAAAACTTGAAATAAAACCCTATAACAACCTGTCTGACCAGCATGATATATTAAGGTGGAATTGCCTCCTATTGTGGAAAAGGCTTCAGCCCAACAGCGGGACGTTTATGAGTTGAAATAATGATGATGATGAATGATCTCTGAACTGCTTGATATCTATCTTCACATGTAGGGAAATAATACCATTCTTGATAAACTGGTTGGTGATTTATGATCATCATTTCACATATATGTCTCACTGCTTTGCTCGAACCACCTCCTCAGATGTATATTGACCTACTATACCAAGCCAATCAGACGTGTTGGTATAGGACTTTAATTCGAATTTTACATCTTCTGCTTAGATGTTATATCCATATTATATCCCTAAGTCGTCTTTTATGGCATGTACGGGCAAGAAAAGGAGTGATAAATTATAATCTTACTCTGTCATCACACGGAAAAAGGTTAGCGATTACAGTTGGATTGAGAAAGGTTAGCGATTATAGAGATAAAATAAGTTTCCAAGGAGAATACCCATTTTATGTGCTTTCTTAACCAGTTTTCACGATTCCTAGAGGAAAGTAAGAGCATGTTATATTTTTATCCCGTCATTACGAAATACGCTTCAAAAAAGGAACATTGAGATTAATATACTAGCGGTATGTCTAGTGCATATTTTAAATCATCAAATGTCCAGTCAATGTTATTGTAGCGAATGCCTCTCTAGGACGACTGGTATATTTCCAATGTTAATGCACGCCCGCAGGTGTGCACGGCTGTTTGGAATCATTATCTTCATATTACATGTCATTTGTCTATTATATGACATTTTGTAATGTTATGATATGTTTTAAACTATCTATTAATACTTGTGACAGATTAACATCGGATATGTTTAGGTGATGAAATTACCTATATTAAAGAAGCGTTTTTCAAATAGTTTATAATTCAAATTAAAAATGTTTGCCAGGAGTAACGTTTATCATCATTATTATATAAGTTCCACTTCAACACAGGTTCGAGCTATCTGCAGAATATGACACAAATTAGCCTACTACACCACGCTAGTCAGACGTGTTGGTGGATTTGATTTGATTTGTCACCCACGGGCAGTGCGGTGAATTGTATTCTTACACTGTCACCACACGAAATAAAGTTCGACATAAAATATTTTAATTAGTTAGGTAGTTAAGAGATATTTAAGAGACTTTGGTGCTACTTGTTGACGGTCAAACCTCGGTATCATATGCGGAAATTATTGCGAATAATTTCTTTAAGAGTGTGAGTGGGAAAGTGTGGCGTTACGCCCAATAACAAAAATGGATGTATACGTTTTTGTATAGGTATAGTCAAGTTAGATTGGTAATTAGACACAGAATTGTTCGTATAAGAATAATTGGTAGTTGTAACTTACTACATTAAGGAAATCTTGTATTGCGAGGTTTTTGGAAACATATAATTAACGGCCATAAATTCCACAGAGGAGTCTCTATGGAATTTGCGAGAACAAGAATTTAAGGATCGCACATAGTATTTTTTAGAGGGAATTGAACCTATAACACTAGCACGTTTGGTCTATATCTTAACCACTACGCCATCGAAGTTTGTAATACAAGGTGTAGAATATTAACAGTTACTAGCTGCTGCTAAAAACCAAAAGCGATAACACAGTGATAGTGCAGTTAACGGCCGAAAATGAGTTCGATCCTCTGAATTGCCTGAACCATTGAATTTCAATTAATTGCTACTGACGGCACTCATAAAATTTTTATTTTATCATTTTATATATCCAATTTTATCGTTCGATTTTATACAAATATTTTATTCATCATCATCATTTCTGTGGGAGGGAAATTGACCTCCCACGCCGGTCGGACGTGTTGATATTGGATTTTGTTACGAGTTTTCCTTCTCTTACATAAATATTTTATGCATATTATATCCCTTAGTCATCTTTTACGACACCCAGGGGCAAGAGAAGGGGTGGTGAATTATATTCTTACTTCGTCACTACATGGAAAATTATTTCTTTAGTCGTCTTAATTTAACTGTGAAATTAAAGTACAGACCAATAGTCTTATATTACATGCTTTTAATAACGTAAGTTACTAGTCTCGATAGACAGTCCACTGCGGTGATAAGGACAATATTACCATTATATATTTACGTTTGACCTTTAAAGTATCTTATTTATGCAATTATTCAAATACATATATGTATACACCTGATTTCAACTGTAAAAAACAGCGAGAATGACGAATCATATGTGTATGGTATTAAATCGTTACTTATTTACTTATTTTTGGAGCTATTACAGACATAAGCAGGTTAAAAAGGTTCATATGAAAAAATAGCATTATTACACGTAATTTTATACTTTTTTTAACCCTGTGGAAATGTAATTGACGCACTATCCCCTGCCGGTTACAGACGAGGGGGTGTGTGGAACACGCTGGTCACCTATGCAACCGGAATACCCACTAAAACCAACAGCGGTCCCTTCCGCGCTTTTACGGAGTGCCGGAGAGATCGTCTAGTGACATTCGATCTCCGGCACTCCTACGCAAGGCCGTCGGGCCACATCCTGTCGTCATTCAAGGCGGTGGGCAGAGATGCGTGTATCGGCGCCTTCCTCTCCCTGATCGCCGCGCCGCCTACAGAGCGAGTTAACAAGTGCCTCACGTGCCCGCTTCGCGGCCTCCTTCCGAACGATAACCTCCTCGCAGAAAGAGGCCATCGACCACCTGTCGCTGTAGAGCATCTTTGATGTGATGCTCAATAACGACAGGTCCCCGTTTACGGAGTAATGCTCCGTGGGTCCGTTCCTATAACCGCCGACAGGTCGTGGCGCTGAGGCCCCCAGGCGGGACATACCTCCAGGGTGACGTAATTTTATACATACTTTAGATCTCTTTAACTCATGTATATCCCAGTATTGGGATCGAGCCTCCTTCACAATAGGAGTGAAACTTACCTATTATATTACGCTGGTGAAATAGGTTGGTATAAGGTTTTATTGCGAATTTGCCTCCTCTTGCATAGATATTATCAGCATAATATATCCGTTAGTTGTATTTTATAACACACAAAAAGAAAAGGAAGCGTTGAATTGTATTCTTACTTCGTCATCACCCGGAGAAATTTAGATCATTTATATACCTAAAAAGATCTTCTTGCCTTGAAAATTAGGACTGAACTATGTGAAGCAGATAAACTTTGCAAAACCACGGTATATTTACTTTTTCGCGTCCAATAGTAGCCTAGTACCGTACTTAGTATATATACTAAGTTTTAACATTATAATGTTACTTCATTATCAGAAACTGGTACATCGAGTAACAATTTTATTTCCATAGCTGTAAAGTCTAGATTACGCTCTGTAATATTTTGCAACAGCACAAATTCTTTTGTTGGGGTCAACTGTCGATTTTCGATGACAGTTATATCAATTGCGATGGGTAAGTCGTTTGCGATTGTCCCGATTTGCTTCGGTTCAATGTATTAACAACCTTGAAGCGTTTTAATAGGATTCAATATTGTCGGTCTGTTGCTGTATGACCGACAAATCGCAGTGACCCTGCTCTGATTACCTCTAGACCAGTTATGCTAATTTATATATTTATTGTTGAAAGCAAGTAATTCCTTTGATAAATATATACGATTGCCTATGTTTTAATTTATATGAAGTAAACTTTATTGATATACATAAATTATTACTGCAATCATTGTACACGTTTTCATTATCACAAACTGTTGTAAACATTTTTTTTCTAGTTGTTAATATTATGACAGCAATTTTTTATTACAGAGCACTAATTTGAAACATCATCATCATCTTAGCCCATATATGACCCACTGTTAGATTCGAGCCTCCGCCTTTGTGAGTGGGAATTTGACCTACTATATTGCGCTGGTCAGATTTGTTGGCATAGGATTTTATTTCGAGTTTTCTTCACTAGTGTTAATGTTATCTGCATTTTACATCCCTTCGTCGTCTTCTACGACACCCACAAGAGAGGCAATAAATTGTACACTTACTCCGTTACCACACGGAAAACATAACTTTATACAAATCTTCAATTCTTTTTACAGGCAAATTAACATCGGAGGATGAAGAAGGTCTGATGGCGAAGACACAAAAAACTACAGGAACAACAGAAGCAAATATATTACCCATCTTACCATCAACAAGTTCTACAAATATAGACACAAAAAATAGAACAACACAAATGCCAATTATAGAAGATCCAGCAACAACTGCTGGTTCTCTTTCGGAAGTTAATCTGGATATTAATAAAGTTGCCGAACCAGTATCTGTAGAAGTAAAACCTAAACCACGACTTTTAAATTTAAATATTGATGAACTGCAAAATTTTGCTAATGCGTTACATAACGCAAGTAATGAAAAAAATTCTAAAAAGCACTTAACCGAACTCAGCGATGTTAACTTAGACGGTGATGATGACGAAGAACCAAGAATAATGCCTGTTGAACATAAAACTAAAGATATGCCGGATAAATTCTACACAAATCTTCAGGCTCCTTTTCATTCATTACTCAATGTAGACCGTGGTTCCGAAGAAATGGATACATGTAAAGAAAATGAAATCGTTTATAAGGTCAGTTTGAGATTAGGTTATGTACAGGGTGTCCCTAAATTAAACGTCCAACGGTAAGTGGGTGGTAGGTGATTTTATGACAGCTATGAAAAAAATTAAAAAAATCCATCTCACTTTTTTTTGATATGAGCATATTGCTAAAAAAAGGTGTAAAATCAGACCTCGTACGGTGTATTCAAGTACTATAACGACAAATAGGCTAGTTTTGGCATCGGATATTTTTTGTTGGAAGCGCAGATAACTACACTATCGACCACAAGTACAATTAAAACTATACATGTTACAATAACATAAAAAATATATACATTTATTATGGCTATTCTTTAATTTTTTCGAAGAAAACGTTAATCGTTTGACTTTACCACACCATCCTGTAAAAAAAATGTACGGTAACCATAGTGGCAAGTCATTTCAAAAGATGGCCAAATTATTCATTATTCCAAAATGGTATAATTCGTTCTAGATGTTATCATAACTTTTAGAAAAAAAAAATGTTGTTGTGACAGACAGGTATAGTACTGTAATATAGTACTGTACAGTAAAAAAATTTACATGAATTTTTTTTTATTTTTTTCTTTGCTGTCATAAAGTCATCTACCACCCACTTATCGTTGAACGTTTAATTTAGGGACATCTTGTATTTGTAATTATTTTAATGATATATTTATGTAAAGTAAAGTTTTATTCTTAATGGTCCTCCATAATTTTACTTATTAGTGACTTTGTATGATACAGAAGATTTATCAGTGAACAACGATAACAAATTTTCAATATTAATTGTTATAAGAAAAAAATCCTTACTTACGACTTGTAGATAACAGTAATATTTTGATAGTTGAAAAATAACTATTCTTTAGCCGTTCATAAATCAAATTGGAAATTATACCTAATAATAACGATGCTTATTTTGCTCGCTTTTTAGATCGGCGATCGAATGGATCGTGGTTGTGACGAGACCTGTGAATGCTCATCGGGCGGTATCTTTGACTGTTCTCCTCGATGCAAACATCCATATATACGAAGGGGAAGGCGTCTTAACGACCCATTGTGCTTTGAGTCACCCGTTGACGAGTGTTGCTCAATCATTGCCTGTGCTACTGGAACTGGTGGTAAGTAAACAGTATTCATGTAATTATCTCAGCTCATATAAGTTCCATTGCTAAGCTCGGTCCTTCTCTGGGAGGGATATATAACCCACTATACTACATTGATCAGACGAATTGGTGCAAGGTTTTATCTAGAGTTTTATTTCTTTCGCGTAGGTATTATCTGCATATTATAATACTTTAGTCGTGTTTTACGATACGCAAGAGCTAGATAAGGATTGGTGAAAGATTATGGCTCGTTTTTATAAATTGACAAATAATATTAATTACTTAAATGGCATTTTATTTGAAAGATATATTGTTTAACTACCTAGTCAGATCATAAGTTCTGTCATAACGATTTTAATTTAAAGTTTTAAACACTGGTCAGTGTTTAAAATTCTGCCTAGATACTTTTATACTTGGAAAAGGAATTTTCACGTCATATAAAAACAAATAAAAATTAGTTTTGGTGCATTAAAACACATAAATTGAACACAAAAAGAAGAGCGACTCGCGGTTATTGCGCTATATCGATGCGGCAAGGGGTTAAAGGGTTCTCCTTCCGACTCGTACAGGTCTTGACGGGGCATGGATGCTTCGGCAAGTACCTGTACAGGGTCACTAGGAGGGAGAGAATTCCGTCCTGCCACCACTGCGATTGCGACGAGGACATGGCGCAGCACACGCTCGAGGTCTGTGCTGCTTGGGCAGAGCCGCGTCGTGAACTCGTCGCAATCATCGGTGCCGACCTGACGCTGCCGACCATCGCTAGGGAGATGCTCGGCAGCATCAGGAATTGGGACGCGGTCGCAGCCTTCTGCGAGGCAATTATCTCGCAGAAGGAGGCGGCGGGTCGCGAGCGCGAGGAGCACAGCCTCGATGATGCGACCCGCCGCCGGCGACTGGGGCGGCGCAGGCGGGAGTACCTGCGTGCAATGCCGCCCTAGCCGAGGCCGCGGGTGACGTAACCGGGGATTAGTCCGTCACCCGCTGAGAGGCCGACCGCGTGAGGAAAGACTGACGTCCTCCCCGAGGAGGGGACGTCAGTCGATGGGAGGGTACCCTAGGTAGGGGGTATTCCGTCGGGCCGGCCACTGATGACAAGTAATTCTGCTCCAGTGGTCGGCCCAACGACGAAGGCGACGTGGTGTTCGGGTGGGTTGCGGCAGTTGCGTGCTTAAGCCCCTCTCTCGCCCCGGATGGAGTGGTGCGGAGGCGCGCCGACCGCAGCCCACCCCAAAAAAAAAAGGGGGGGTTAAAGGGTTTATGAAACTCTTAAAAATTTTAAAATAACCTATACTTAATTTGTTTATTATATTTAAATATTATTTCGTTAAGCAAAACAGAGCATGACGGTACACATGTTTTCTTAATGATCGTCTGAAGAAATTGGCGATCGATAAATCCCTGATTTAATTAATAGAAAAAGAAAGCATTAGTAATGGTTTAACTAGTCTGGGAACACGACTCAGGTTGGTACGTTTAGATTTCTACACTAGACTGTTGAATCAGTTTATAACCTAATAAATAATAATTTTCAGGTACGAAAGTAACTAAACTAGAGGTATGCAGGTATGAAAACGAGACCCATACAATTGGTTCTAAATGGAACATAGGTTGTGAACAAACTTGCACCTGTGAAACTAATTCAGTAGTGAACTGTAAGCCCAGGTATGTTATAATCTTGAATATATTTTCTCAAATTGTTAATATCATTATTGTTTTGTTTTTCATTGCTGTTGCTGGCAAGCGAGCAAACAGGACACCTGATGGTAAGTAATACTGTCGCTCATGGACTTTTGCTGGACTACCGTGCCTACCGTGAAGAAAATGAAGGGAGTATAAAAGCGTGCAATAAGTTTCGGTGATACTAAAGGCATCACCGAAACCCACCACATGCAAACATTTTTAGAAAATTGGGCTGCCGGCTCTCTCACTCGTCGAACGAAGTGCAGTAGCTAGTTACTATTCAGACGTTGATTTTCTGTAAGAGCGTGGTATTACTCCGGACGGATTGACCCGCAGTTGCAAATAGAAGACTGTCGGCAGTGTGGTCCTACCCCGTTGGTTTCAATTATATTATATTTTAATACTAAACTCAATCTATCTAGAAGCTTTTTAAATAAAATTATACTAAAATTTTACTAATGGTTGTATTTTTTTTTCATATTTTACTAGATGTAACCCTCTCCCGGTATCTGATAAGTGCATTAATGTGCAAGATCCAAATGATGCATGTTGCGAAGTGCAAGTGTGTGATGTCAGCCATGATGCCCACGAAGAGCCTGAAAATCAAACCTCAACTACTTCAACTACCACTGAGGTATTGTATTACATGTAGGATATATGTGATATTTGGGACGTGACCTAATAAGTGAGAATTGATTATTGCAAGACCAGAAAATTTAAAGCGATGCTATCTACATACATAAAAAAAAACGCATTAAATATACAAATCGAAACATTATTTTAGCTCATAGCTAAAATGATTTATTTTTTATTTTTATTGCCAACGCTGGCAAACGAGCAAGCAGCACAGCTGATGGTAACTGACACTGCCGCACATGGACCTTTGCAGTACCAGGGGCACAGCCAGGTCGTTGCCTACCGTGAAGAAAATACTCTTCTTAAACCTCGTTTAAAGAAGGACATGTCATAGCGCTCGGGAACACAGCAGCAGGTAGTTCATTCCAGAGCTTGCACGTACGTGGTAGAAATGAACGCTGGAAACGTACAGTTGAAGATCATAACATTTCCAGGTGAAATGGATGAACCCTGCTACGATGTCGAGTAGTACGTTGGTAGAATGGTGACGGTGGTACCAAGTCAAACAGTTCCTCGAAGCACTCCCCGTGAAAGAATCGGTAGAGTACACAGAGTGACCCAAAGTCTCTCCGCTGCTCCAGCGACTCTAATCTGTCCGTAAGATTAGGATCCCCGACGATTCGAACAGCACTTCTTTGTAGGGAGTCAAGTGGGTCTAGCTGATATTTGGGCGCACCTGCCCAGAGATGTGAGCAGTACTCCACATGAGGACATGATTCCATTTGTATAGTGTAACTCGTACTCTACATACTGGATTCAAGCCTCCTCCACGGTAGGGGTTAATCGATATACCTATATACATATACCTCACTAATCACGTCCGTTTGATTAGAGTTTGAGTTTTGTTTCCAGGTTTCCTTTTCCTGCATAGTTTTTATGTACAAATATGCACATAAAATCTTGTATAGTCGTTTCTTACGAGATCCACGGGCAAGAGAAGTCAAACGTATTTTCACTCCGCCAACGTATAGATTGATGATATTTAGATGTGAAAGCAAGTAGAATATTGTCTTTTCCTTAAAAGTTTATATACTTGCCTCAGCATGAGCTTCCTGCTCTATGGATTATATTTATTTTTCTGCTCAAAAGGATTAAAATCCAATTTTATTGTGTTTTTTTCCTCTTGCAGTGGTGTTTACAGTCAATGTTATCTACTTACTGAATTGTTTTTACGTCATTCATGAGAAAAGGACAAGTAGTGACGCGTTATATTGTTTGTTCATCAGTATACGGATATATTTGAATATTAATTATTGTAATTAACATTTGAATGTGGCCTGATAATACTTTGATGTTTTTGTAAACATAGTGTTTTTGCTTTTAAACACTAATAAGGAAGTTTTTTTTATTAGTGAAAATGTTGTATTATAATGTTGACATATCAATAATGATATTGATGACTATAGTTGTTTTTTTATCATACATATAGGTTATCAAAGGTTTTGAAGATTATGAAGATCATGAAAGTAGAACACCATCAAGACCGTTAGTATTGGCTGAACCAATCGGTTCGGTAAAAGTACTACAGAACAATTCAGTCCAAGTGAACTTGATGCATATGAATAATAGCGAAGATCCAATCCATCTACTTCTTAGCAACAACGGAGGAAAAAGCTTTAGTGACGTTGAGCTGAAGTATTCAAACTTGATTTTGAATTTAGAAGGTGGAAAGGACTATATTCTTAAGACTAAAGAAACGGGTACTAAATTTAATTTCACTATAACAGCTTCTGACACGGGAGCTAATGAGGTACCGAATGAGGATCTTAGTAATATCACAAAGATTGGCTGCTATCATGACGGACAGTTTTACGGTATTGGTAAGTAATTTTGATTCTAGAATTGATCTATTAACATATAATAAGGATGAAATCTGGTACAATCATCATCATCATGTAGAATCATCCTTCAGCCTATAGATGTCCACTGTTAGACATAAGCCTCCCTACGAAAATGCCGCTTGGAACGATTCTGTGCCACTTACATCCAACGGTTCCTTACGATTTTCAAGATGTCGTCAGTCCACCTAGTAGTCGATCGTCCTACGCTGCATCATTAAATTCGTTGCCGCCCCTCGAGACCCTTTCTGCCCCAATGTTTGTAAGTTCGACGAGCGATGTAGATATGAATTATAGAATAATTTAACAGATATCTACTGTCTCTATCTCAATTTTTCTTCTTCTAAACTCTCATTGCTGAGTAGGAGTTTCGTTTATTTCAAGGGAAATTTACCTATTGTACCCTGCTATTTAGGTGAATTGTCTTAGGGTTTTGTACCGAGTTTGCTTTCCCATGCATTGAAGTCACTTACTTTCGTCTCTTATTTAGTCCTTATGCATAGAAACATTATAGAGTTACGTAACCGTAACCGAAGGTATAGGATATCCGAAATGAAGATATATCTGTAACCAATATGAAGGTTTCGAATAATTTTGGATAGTGTCCGGTCCGGGGTCTTTATCAGACACGATACGATAAGTTTTCTTTCAACCATCTAGATAGACAACCCAAACGTAACCTCTTCTAAAGGCACGTACGACACAATAATTACCACAGTAGTATTTCCCCTTTACAAATATCTAAATCTTCAATATCCGAAATCAAAACTATCCGAAATACCTCATATCCGTAACCGTAAACCAATCCAATTATTCTAATATTAACAAATTATTGTAATATCCGTATCCGAATCTTACAATATTCTCAGTAAAAAAATTGTGGAAATGCATTATGTTAAAGATCTACTCCAATATATGTTCAACTGACGCACCATACATATTATATTGAGTTCTTCAAAAATTACGGGTATAAGAGGAAAAACTATTTTAGTTAGTAAATTGAAGGTAATTCCGTAATTCCTCTTTTTAATTAAATTTAACATTCATTCATATTAAAATAATTTTCTAGGTGAAGAATTTCATATAGGATGCGAGCAACTCTGCGAGTGTATAGGACAAGATAGTCGTGAATGTGCAGCAATGGTGTGTCCATCACATGTAGGGCTGGAGCTTGTATCCAAGGGCTGCGTGCGCTGGGCGCCTAGTCCCCCTGCACAACCACCTAACTGCTGTCCGCGCTCTGCCAGGTGTCTTAGTGACGGTACCTGCCATTATAAAGGAGTTGCGTAAGTCTTACTACCCTCATGACATTGTTATAATAGTCACTTTAAGTATTTAGTCCAAAAAGGTAATTAATTTAAAATTGCCTTTTACAGTATCTATAACCACAGCTAGGGCAGACTGCCACTGCTTCCATAAAATATTTTTTTATAACTGTATTGAAATATAATCGTTGGCTAATCTTCAAATTTGATTTTACGATTTACAGCGTGCCAAACTGGAGTGAAGTTCCTATAGCACTTACGGGATGTGAGGAACGTTGTTTTTGTGAGAATGGTGAATTAGATTGTCAAGAGGTTTGCTCACCGCTCCCTCCCGTACCACCACAGCACTTACGGTGCCCTCCTAATCACCGTCCAGCGGCAGTAAATATTTCGGATGATGACTGCTGTAAGCAATGGGGTTGTATGCCTAACGGTAAGCTTACAAAGATATTTGTTTTCAAAAATATTTTTAGGAGCAGTAACAAATTTGAGAAACGCAAGAGCATGAATTACAATAAAGATAATGTAATTGCTTTAAATATCTTTTTAAAATAAAACAAATACATTTATTCATCTTCATCATTCTATACTACATTATCATTATTTCATCATTTATATAACTCATGTCATTATCTTCTATATCATTTGCATGTCATTCATTTACACATTATTGCTTGCAGCTGGAAATACATCGACTTTTAAGGATAGACAGTTTAAGGATAGTCCAAATGTTGGCGAAGTGACAAATTACGTGACACCTTTAGCACCTGTAATAGCAACAGTTATGCCAGTTCTTCCTATGCCTCCTCTTGTAACAGACTCCATTGACTTTCACAAACATAAAAATCCTATCAAATCCTATCCAAAATATATAAAAATTGGTAACTTTCCTGGGGCAACTACAGTGTCTCCAAAGTATGATGTTAACATAGAGGTACCAGGTACTCCATCGCAAACTCTGGCTTATGGAGATAATAGTACAATTTATAATATCGATAATATTGAACCTCCACTGAAAACTGTTCACCCTCCTTTAGTTAATACCAATAACAATGCTTGGAAACTTGCCGACAAAATCATAACGCCTAATTTACTAGAGGCTTTTAGAAAATCTCAAATTTCTTTAAATTCCTATTTAAACCAAGACAATACATTTAACCATATTTCTAATGAAAATGTTGGTTATGATTTTTTTCATCCACAAACTGAATCCCCGCAGGATTTGTCTGCCGAAAAAATTAGACTAAAATCCATACAAGAGCCTGTTCGGAAAGTTCCTATTTCAAAAGTAGAAAATTTTAATTATTTTCTTCCTTCTCATGGCAGGAAACGACCAATTTCTGATGCTATCTATTCTCAATTAAATATACACAGCTCACCATTGGCACCTAACATTATAGCGGAGCCAACAAAGCCAGACAAAACATTTTTTGAACCTGTAATAACTAATCAAACAGTTGATTATTATATTCCTCGGGTAATCCATTCCCAGCCTCATAATAGCCAGAATTCTGCACGAGACAAACCTGTACTTCGGAAACAGGTGACAATACTAAAGACAAAAGACATGAAGAAACAAAAACAGTCTGAAATATATAGCGGTGGATTATGGAATGAAGAGACGAAGGCACATGTGTTAACTAAACTTCCCAGTCCCTATGAGACCGTTTTATTAAAAGCAGTACCTAACGCAAAAATTCATATTTCATCAAATCGATATAATACTAACTCAAATATTCCACAAATCGCTGGTAAAACGTATACAGCATTAAATCTTGAGCACTTATTGAACCAGATGGAAGTAGAATCTGTAGTCAATAAAAACCTGGGACGGTCAGCAGATAACGGGAAGGATACCGTAGAAGGTTTGTCTCGTCGCCTTGGTGCTAAAGCTTCAGATTCACCTTGATACTGACTGACTTTTAAAGTGTTGACTGTCTTATATGGTCTTCTGTATATATTCTCAGTAGATGCTGCATTTTCTATTCGTAGTTAGAACTTTATCGCTGTTTTTACTAATGTCATATTTATCAAAATTCTTGATTGCTATAACAAAGGTAGAAGCAGCCAAGCAGCATGACACACGCAAAAAAGTGCACGAAAATAATTCTATATATATATATATATATATATATATATATATATATATATATATATATATATATTTGTGTGTTTTTATATAAATAAAATAATACTTGAGATGATGAAATACTATTTTATAATTATAATGTTCTACTTTCCCAAATCATACTTTCTGTCGTAATTCCTATGTAGAAGTAAAGAAAAGATATTTGATCTAACATCAGTTCTCCCCAAATCATCCATTCTTAAGCTTCAGTGAATATTGTTGACAATGCTCATGCTAAGCTACTAAAATTAGTTATACCATGTCTGATACTAACACCTTGCACAGTACATCACGCTTCTTACTTTGTTAATATATATCCCCTCAACTTTACCCCTATTAGAAATTGTTTAACTATAAAAATACCTTTTTGTGAGGGGTGTATCTAACTTGAAGGAGGCATTTAGGACCTATCATACATAGTTTGACCAGCTTGATTAGTCACATAATGTTAGCTATTACTAAGATAGAATTGTCTCAATCAAAAAAAATCTTACTTCGATAAACGAGAAGAATTTATACTTAAGTACTTTACACTCAACTAGATGGACTGACGACATTCTCAAAGTCGCAGGAAACCGTTGGATGCAAGTGGCGCAGGACCGTTCCGAGTGGCATTCTAGTGGGACGGCCTATGTCCAGCACTGGACGTCTGTAGGCTGATGGATGGATCGATGGATATAATAAATTATGTGCCCGTACATGAAAACAAGATATTAAATCAATTTAAATTCTTTTACAGGACAGCCAGCTTCTGAAATGCCACCGACTGCATCACATCCACCTTTCCTTCCAACTGTTTCTCCTAATATTCACTTCCCTCAGGAGGAAATTGATGATTATGATCGCAACAATATTCATCATCCTGCAAATCCTATAGAACCACCGTTAGTAGGTTTGCCTCCAGGTTTGACATTACCACCAGCGTTTGGAGATAACAATAAAAAGTTGTCTGTAATCTCTCTTCAAGCTGATTCTCCAACCAGTGTCAAAATGCTCTTTGGTCTACCAACGATCTTGGTAGGATTAAGAGGAAGCGTGGATTTGAGATACACCGATAAGGCGTGAGTGTTGTTTATATAAAAGTTTCAACATTAATAACTAGGCGCTTTGTTATTTCTAATCTTTACGGTCATGAACTAAAAATATATTGAATTATCCCTGTTTTTTGATATCGTAAGAAATGATTGAAAAACGTAAACGGATAAGAGCGCTGCTAGCGACAATCTCAGAAATAAGTATTACCCATACTCGTTTCGATAGCATGATATGGTAGACCAATGCCAGTCTCGTCGTCAATAATGGAAGAAAATAGGGTAACAAGTAGAAGAAACAGTTGAATCAAGCTATGAATAGCAACGCATGGATGAGTTGAAATTACTTGTATAAGACAATATAATAGCCCATTGATATAATTCTAATTTATTTATTAATTTCTTTAATAATAAAGAAAAATGTATATATTTAATAGATGTTCTCTTGTTCATTTGAAGTCATCATCATCAGCTTGCTCTTATCCCAATTACTTGGGGTCGACGCAATATGTCATTTGACATATTGCAAAAAGTTTCGGCAATGACTTTTATGACCGGCCGCCTGCCTGACATCAACCCTCGTTGGGAATCTAATCGTTGACCCAAATGGTACCAGATGGAGTTGGTCCGGGTCAATCTAGGGCTCTTAGTCGCTTTTTACGACACCCACGAGCAAAGCAAGGGTTGGTAGTATTCGAAGCCGCTACCACACAGCAAGTTCATTTGAAGTCAAATATTATAAAATATCCTAAACACCTTTTCATTTTATAATTTTCTTTAATATCTTTTCTAGCGAACAAGATATTTCCACTTGGAATTCACAAGTTTTTGCACCAGCTGATGAGATCTTAACAACTCCTCGATTGGAATTCCGACTGACGGGTTTGAAACCAAGTACAGTGTACAAGATCAGAGGGAAGTTGTATCTGCATAATCTGCCCGTGGAGCCTGAAAGCGAAATTTATTCTGTTCGGACGCAAGACCTGGTAACGGTAAGCTATTATCAATGTGAGGTTTTGGTAAATAATGCACCGTTATTATCTTCTTCACCTACGGATATCGTACAAATAGACCAAGAATAAACTTTTTGACGTGGCTGACTACATGTTCTCTAACGAATGCTTCAGCCACAATTTTTTATCACCTACGTAGTACCTAGTTCCTTAAAATGATTAGTCATATTCAGCTGTGATATTTAAGTATAAGCCAAAATCAGAAACTAATGTAAATGTAGAAAGACGATGTTCTAAGATGCTACTAGTGTATCTCCATCCATCAGCCTCTCGCAGTCCACTTTGGACCTAAGGCCTTACAAAAAGGGAGATATTGCGATTATCGCCTTGCTGACCAGGTGACTTGGCTATAGTATTCGGAGTTCTAAGTTTTCCAAGTGTACCTGATGTATACTGGTGAAGTTACGACAATTTTAACAACTTCTACAAGAAATTTATTATATTTTTAAACATTTGCCAAATGGGGAGTAAGTAGGAATGTTGAATGGGTAATAAATTGTTAATGATTTCTCATTGTTAGTCTGTACCTGTGGAGGAGAAGCGTCGCGAAATCGACAGCAGACTGACGGTGACGGACGTAAATGATACCACAGCACATGTTAGTTGGCGACACTTTGATGAAGAGGAACTACAGTATATTGATGGAATACAAGTCAGGTGAGAACAGTGGATTTCTAAAGAAAACCTTTTCTAAAGAAGTATTTCTCGTGTTATAAGAAATTACAAAGGGATTGGATACAAATTATTCCCAGCCTGAGAACAAAAATTTGTTGAACGTATAAATTATTACGTAGTGCGGGAGTCGAACTCGTGTCAGTTGGTCTGTTATATCGGTATTTTAACCACTACGCTATCTGGGTAGTCATATTAGACATCGTCATATTAATACAAGGTATAAAATCTTTCACTGCATCTAAAAATATTTTCTTTATTACTGTTGCAAACAAACAGCACCCCAGATGGTAAGTGACACTGCCGCTCATGGACCTTTGCTAGCTCGCTACTTACCTTGAAGAAAATGAAGGTAGTGTGAATACGTGCAATGAAGTTCGGTGATATAGTAAACAGCCCCAGAAAGTTGGACTTCTGGCTCGTTCACTCGCTGAACGAAGTGCAGCAAAAAATTGCTACAACTCAGACGTCGATTTTCTTCGAGAGTATGGTAGCAGCTCGGACGGATCGGCCCGCAGCTGTAGACAGAAGAGAAGATGCTCACAGAGTGGATTTGCCACATAAAGGATTGCTATTTTGATTGGAATAAGAACAGGATGATCATGATAGTAATGATTCATTGATTAAAGTTGTGTAGTCTTATCATATCTTCTATAGATTCACGACTGAATAAAATTTCAGAGTTAAAATACTGTAAATTTATGTTTAAATTATTTAATTAGCTTCCTGAATATTTATTTAGAAGAGATAATGCATCTCTTATTTGCTCGAAGTAAAACTTCAAAAAAAATATTTGAAGGGCTCCTGTGATCCAAACTGTACGTAATTTTATCTAAAATTGAATGTAAATTTACTCATTGATGATGATTAGATTGTTTTTCCGTGTGGTGACGGAGTAGGAATATAATTCACCACTCTCTATCTTACCCGTGGATGTCGTAAAAGACGACAAAGGGATATAATATGCACATACGATCTGTACAAGAGAAGGAAAACTCGAAATGAAACCCTATACCGACATGTCTGACCAGCATGATATAGTAGATCATATTCCCTCCTATTGTGGAGGAGGCCCGAGCCTAACAGTGGAACATATGTGTGCTGCGATGCAATGAGGTTGGTTGATGTTGATATGGTCCAAAATTAGAGTTAGTTTAAATCTTAGTGTCTAAAAAAACCTTTGCTTGATTTTATAGATATCGTCCAGTAGGCACACCCATCTATAGCATGACGGAGTTACTCCATCACAGTCGTTCAGCGGCAGATCTCCACGAACTTCGACCTAACACCAAGTATGAAGCATCTTTGGTACTGGTGCCACCTCCAAAGAGTACTACAGAGCTCGTGGATCCACTTAAATTGGAGTTCACTACATCACCTCATGTTGGTTAGTATAGTACTATAAAAAGTCCTTGTACTCAATTGCCTTTCTTAAATAAGTTTTCTAACGGTTTTAGTCGTTTCACCCGCGTAGTTCCCGTTCTCGTGGGAATAATGGGATAAAATATAGCCTAGGTTACTCTCTGATATTATAGATTTCCATTGGTGAAAGAATTTTTGAAATCGGTTCAGCCGTTTTGAAGATTACCCGGAGCAAACAGACAGACAGACAAAAATTTTTTCATCTGTATTTTAAGCATAGGTGTCGTGCAAATAACCGTGTGAGCATGAAAAAAGCCTATTATTTTGACATTACAAACAGACACTCCAATTTTATTTATTGGTATAGATGAATACTGTCTGCTGTAGGTAAACAGGACTTTTGAGATTTGCCGTTGTGCAATCCACAGTAGAAGTTTAGAATAGGGAACTATGATAGGTGGTTGATTACAAAAAGTTAATATAGGAGAAATATCGGTATGCTAGACCTCATCTGTATGGTGACGCAGTAAGAATAAAATTCAGCACCTTGCAGACCCTTGCTTATTGTAAAATCGTTGGACTAAGGAATATAATATACAGATAATATCGATGCAAGAGAAGAGAAGTGCCTACTAAAATTTTGTACTTACTCCTCTAACCAGCGTGGTATTAATAGTCCTCCCAGTGTGGAGCAGACCCGAGCCTAATTGTGGGACGTATAAAGGCTAAAAAGAACAGGTTGTATTCTTAACCCATCACTATATAGGTTACTGTTCTAAATCTGTACCTCTGTATCTAACATATCCTCATCATCATCGCAGCCCACATACGTCCCACTGTTGGGCTCGGGCCTCCTCCACAATGGGAGGGAATTTGACCTACTATACCTTGCTGGTCAGACATGTTGGTATAGGGTTTCATTTCGAGTTTTTCTTCTCTTGCACAGATCTTATGTGCATAATATATCCCTTAGTCGTCTTGTATATCTAACATATACATCTATACAAATAAATAAAATTGAAATGTCTGTTTGTAATGTCAAAATATTGTGCTTTTTTCATGCTCACGCGGTTATTTCCACGACACTTATGCCTAAAAACCAGTTAAAATTTTTTGTCTGTCTGTTTGAGGTAATCTTCAATACGGTTGGACCGATTTTGGTAATATTAAACTACCAGGTTGCTGTCTATATAAGGAGTAACTTAGGCTATATTTTATCCCAGCCCACGGGAATGGGGACGACGAACGAGGAACTATGCGGATAGGCGACTAAAACCGAAGCAAAGCGAGAGCGGGTTACTAGATATAAATAAAACTATGAACATTAACATTCGTCCGCCCGTGACCATGAATTCTGTAGTGTTCGAAACGATGGGCAATCAAAAATCAAATATAAACACGATAAAATCTGTAAAAACAGTTTTATTTATAATTTGTACTACTCGCGTAAACATCAGAAATCATTACTGACATAAATTTCTGGAATTATTTAGGAGAGTAATGTCATTATTTACAGATCCTTATAACTGGAATGTAACAATTGAAACACGAGCAGTCGGCGCTGGTGCAGCCGAAGTTTGGTGGCATGGAGTTCCAGCACCAGCTGAAAGATGGGTGCGGGTTTATCGAGCAGCCCACGCGTGTAATCCTACCAGTAGTACTGAAAAACACGATCCGCTTGACTTACACGGACGTCATGGACACGACATGGATATGCATGGTCATGATCATGACAGGCAGGAATTGGATGCGTTCAGACTTGCCGCTAGGGATCTGCCACCTACAATAACCATTACTGGACTGGTGCCGGATACCAAGTAAGTAGCAACATTGTTTGAGTACAAAAAGAATCGAATATAGTCTGTTTTTTCTCGGTCCATATCCGCCCCATTTATACCGTTAGTAACGGAGTACATTTCACCACCCCCTCTCTTATCCGTGGGTGTCGTAAAAGACGACCGAGGTATTAAATATGCATATAACGTCTATGCAAGAGAAGGCAAACTTGAAATGAAACCCTATATCAACACATCTGACCAGGGTGATATAGTTGGTCGATTTCCTTCTTATTGTGGGCAAGCCTCGGGCCCAATAGTGGGACGCGTATGACCTAAATTACTGAATGATGATGATATACGTCTTATGCCATGGGTCTTTTCTAGATCTTGAGTCTGGCATTTTTAATGCTGTCCTTATTTGATGATGGGACAAGAACACAGTTATCGTCATCCACTACTTCCCTGTGTGGGTCATAGAAACTGGCAATGAGATCACCAGTAAATTATATTTTATTGCACCCCCCCTTTTTTTTTGGGGCTGGGCTACGGTCAGCGCTCTCACCGTCCGGCTCCGTCCGGGGCGACAGAGGAGCGGCGCGCGGCCCCGTAACCCACTCGTGGCATGCCGCCTTAGTCGTTGGGCCGACCACTGGTGCAGGGTGACTTGTCTTCAATGATTGGCCTTGCGGAGTACCCGCTCCTCGACTGACGTCATCCCCTCGGGGACGTCGGTCGCCGTCGCGCGGTCGGCCTTTCGGCGGGTGACGTATATAATCCCCGGTCCAGTCACCCGCGGTCTCGGCTAGTGATATTGCTCCCCTGGAACTATATTACACCATTGATCACCAGCCTGATTACCAAGCTTGGCCATTATGGCAATAATTTTACCAAATAATAACTTTTCTTTGTGATATTCAACGGGAGAGGCCTACATCCAGCAGTGAACGTCTGAATGTTGAATGATGATGATACCAGGTTTACCAAACGGGTTATCACAGCGTTTACTTTGAATTTTCCTTCACCTGTAGTGATTTTTTTTTACTTAAATACCTTAATACATATGATACGGACAAAAACGGCTGACGGAGATTATATTATGCTCAGCCACGAAATGAACATTTAATAATTTATTCGATAATTGGAGATTTTTACGCTGATGGCCACCAGTTTCATAAAAAGGTTATTTTTAATGCTATAATGTTGGTTACTGACCATAAATATGCAAATAACGTAATAAATAAAATATTTTGATTTCGGGTTTGAGACCTATAAAGTGCTAATGCAGGCTTTTTATGGAAATTTTCTCAAGATTAAGTTTGTGAATATATCTAGCAAACGTCAATCAAACTTAATTTCTAATGTGTGGGACTAAAAATTACGTCTATACTCAATTTATGAAGCTTAATGCACAGTTTTATGCACTTTTTCTCATTATATACTTCAACTGTGCCAAATTACATACTTGTCCATCCACGTAATTTTCGTAAAAAGGCGTACAAAGTTTTTCTTTCACGTATACCGTATTCTATACCAATAAATAAAATTGGAGTGTCTGTTTGTAATGTTAAAATAATAGGCTTTTTTCATGCTCACACGGTTATTTGCACGACACCTATGCCTAAAATACAGATTAAAAAATTTTTGTCTGTCTGTTTGTTCTGGGTAATCTTCGAAACGGCTGGACCGATTTCAAAAATTCTTTCACCAATGGAAAGTTATAATATCAGGGCGTAAACTAGGCTATATTTTATCCCGGTATTCCCACGGGAACGGGAACTACGCGGGTAAAACGACTAAAACCGAAGCGAAGCGAGGGCGGGTTGCTAGTATTAAATATAGTTATATAACTATATATTAATATAGTTAGTGAAGTTATTAAATAACTGTAAAATTTAAACAGGTGCCGTATATGGCTGGAGATGTTCTTGACTAATGGTAAAGTCAAAACAAGCAATGTATTGGAGATTAATACTAAGTCCCTGGACCATCCAGAACCTGTTGACAGTAAGTACTTTGAAGTAAATATTTTTTTAGAAGTTTCTGTACCGTGTTTTCCTTATGGTGATGGAGTATAATTCACCGCCTTCTCTTTTCTCGTAAAAGACGATTAAGGGATAGGAATGTGCATATAAAATCGATGCAGGAGAAGGAAAACTCAAAATAAGACCCTATAGCAACCTGTCTGACTAGCATGTTATAGTATATTGAATTATATATATATATATATATATATATATATACACTACATATTGAATTATTTCCTGTTGTGGGGGAGGCTCGAGCCCAGCAGTGGGACGTATATAAGCTAAAATGATGAATATGTGTCTGTAGAGCATTGATTATTATTTGTAAATTAAATGGAGATTGGTTTAAATATCTAATTGGATTTGGTAGTGATATCTGATGTTTACGCGAGCACTACACATTGTAAATAAAACTACTTTTACGGATTATATCGCGTTTGTATTTGATTTATGATTGCCGTCACACTAAGTCTGCAGTCTGTGAACATAGTCAGGACCGCTCCCGCCATAACATTTTGGTAAACCTCAAGTCCTCGCAAAGGAACACCGATACCTGCCTAGAATGGTACGCGAGGCTATTGAAATAAAAAAACACAAAAAAAAATTCAATAGAGAGGATGGCTGGGTATTACCATCAAGCTGGGATCCTGTTATAAACATAATTAAAAATAAAAATAAATCCAAAGAGACCACCACAAGACTGCATGATACTGTCAGCACTTATTGTATAGATTTGACCCACAATAATAATGGTTAAAGATAATTTTATAAATCAAAAATCTTTTAGTAAGCCGCATCTAAAATTAAAAATCAATATTAATTTAGCATCATGTCCCCTGAGTTTTCTTGCCGGATCTTTCTCAGTGTGGCCGCGTTCCGATCCGGTGGTAGTATATTAGTTTTGTTAGTTTTAAATCAACTAATTGTAATAATAATTGCTACAAATTTAATAATTAATAATTACTAACCATAAATAATATAATTTTTTCATATAGATTCATTTTCTTCTTACACTGGCAATAAATTTGTACTAAAATGTGGGTAACAATTTAATAAATTTATAACTATTTTCTGTATCGGGTAGATAATTGTGAATGTCTGTAATAACGATTACTTGTTGGACGTGAGACACCTTAGTCCGCCCGTGACCATGAATGCTGCAAAGTGTTCGAAACGTCGGGCAATCATAAATCAAATACAAACGCGATATAATCCGTAAAAGTAGTTTTATTTACAATGGATTTGGTAGGATATTAATATTACCAATTTTTTTTTGTGGGTGGGCAATATTATCACATAAGAACTACCATCTGTGGGCTTACCATCGAAATCAATTCTAATTTCGAATCCGATTCAATTCCAATCTCATCAAACTTATATTGGGTATCTACTCTTAAACAAAATCGAGAAAGAATTTTTCACATTTCATCATTCGTCACAGCTCAATGTGTCAATATCTATGTCAATATCTATACATTCACAGGCATGATAGAGTCGTGAATTGTATTCTTACTCCGTCATCACAAGGAAAGCCTTGATTCAGGATGATGTAAAAAACTGGTAAATTGATTTTGAAATCCCTTGAAATGTTTACGTCTGGTGAAGGTCATGACGTTTAATAGCTTCGTCACTATTTCAATGGGAGTTGTTCATTCCTATCATCATAATCATATTTTGGTGGTGGAGAAGAATACAATTCACCACCTTTCATACCCGTGGATATCATAATAGTAGACTAAGGGATATAATATGCAAATAACATCGAAATAAAAGCCTATACCAACTCCTTTTTCAAGCGTGGTATAGTAGATCAATTTACTTCCTGTTTTGAAGGAGATTAGAACTCAACCGTGCGATGTATAAGTATAAGCTGAAATGATGATGGGAGTAGTTGTTATATAGAGGCCGCGGGTGACGTGACCGGGGATTATTCCGTCACCCGCCGAGAGGCCGACCGCGTGAGGAAAGACCGACGTCCTCCCCGAGGGGGGGACGTCGGTCGATGGGAGGGTACCCCAATAGGGGGTATTAGGGGGTATTTCGTCAGGCCGACCACTGACGACAAGTTAACGCTGCTCCAGTGGTCGACCCAACGACGAAGGCGACGTGGTTTACGGGTGGGTCGCGGGAGTTGCGTGCTTAAGCCCCTCTGTCGCCCCGGACGGAGTGGTGCGGAGGCGCGCCGACCGCGGCACACCCACAAAAAAAAAAAAAAAAGTAGTTGATATATAAAGACAAGGCAATAATCTTTGTATTGCGAATGACTGCAGAAATTTATAATTAACGGATAAAAATTACATCCAAACTCAGAACAACAATTCGTAAATCGCATAAAATATTGTTCTGCTTGGGATTTGAAACCCGCGATATCGGCATGATAGGTAGGTATCTTTAGGTATCTTTACAACTACGCCAATTGTGTTCCTTCCTTTCACCATTAAAAAGTTTTATAATAATGATTTATATTTCTTTCAGATGAGATTGCATCATCTTCAGTAACTGGTCGACGGGGTGATTATTACGGAGCTCTTGTTGGAGTTGGTGCAGTTGCCGCACTGGGTGCACTTAGCTCCTTGCTCCTATTACTCGTAGTCTTGAGGAGACATAGGCCTAGATCAGTAGCTATCACTTGTAAGTATTAAAGTTTTTATAATCCTTCCTTCTATCGATATGTTTTTGAATATACTTCTTGTGGGAACAAATGGAATAGGGCTATAATCGCTATGATTGACATCTGGTTTAGTTTTTAACTGACTTCAAAGGAGGAGGTTCTCAAGTCGACGGTATTTTTTTGTGTTTATTACCTCAGGACCGGGTGAACCGATTTTGATGTTTTTTTTTATTTAATAGCTGGCGCTTCCCGTGTGGTCCAGTTTCAATTTGGTCCAGTTCTGGCAATGGTATCTATGAGAAAAGGGTTGAAGTCAGACATTGCCTATACGAAATCTACTATTCTACTAATATTATAAATATGATAGTTTTTGAAGATGTATGGTTATTTGGACGTTTGTTACTCGATTACTCATACACTGTAGAACAGATTTGAGTAAAATTACTGGATAAACATATAGGATACTTTTTATTGCGCTAATACTTTCCTTGGCATAGTAATTTAATTTAACTTTTTTTACCTAATCAAATATAATCCATTGAACGGATTTGGTTAAAATTGAATCTTGTGAAAGTTATTTTTACACGGCCGTTGCCGCGGACAGAAGCTGTTACTTAATAGGTAACACATATTCCATCATTAATTCATTTATGAGGTCTCCGGATTAAAATTCTATGTATTTCTGAAGAAATACGTGAATAACACCAAAACACTTTTACCAGATTGATGTTGAATTGTTTTTGTGTATGATTTCTAAAGAAACAAGATTTTTCCATCAGCCTATAGACGTCCACTGTTGGATATATGCCTATTCACGAGAATGCCACTCGGAACCGTCCCGTGCCACCTGCATCCAAGAGACAAGACAAGAGTTTAATGCTATTTTTTTAAATATTTGCAGCAGTACCATCCGCTCCGCGTGAATCATCTCTCCCACCTTATGATAATCCAGCGTACAAACTAGAGTTACAGCAGGAAACTATGGGTATGTAAACCTTATTATCAATTAAAATACTATCTCCATCCATCCATTGACACTTACCACAGTTGTACATGGGTTTCTCCGGTGAGAGATAATGCTGAGATCACTGCGCTTGGCAGGCACTATCGTCTCTTGTAATGATGTCACAACCCGCGCCAGTAAAAAAACGAATCATAAATGGCGGCGATAATCGTTGTCTCTCCCTCGCAC
Source organism: Lymantria dispar (assembly GCA_032191425.1). Classification (NCBI taxonomy): domain Eukaryota; kingdom Metazoa; phylum Arthropoda; class Insecta; order Lepidoptera; family Erebidae; genus Lymantria; species Lymantria dispar. Next base: position 19,541,022 of record CM063459.1, read on the forward strand.
GTTATGACTGTCTTTAGTCACACATAAATAAACAATCAAATTAATCAGTCCTGATTTATAAATTTATTGACAAATTACTATTGTTTTTATTGTCACTTACGCTTTTATATTTTATTGACGTTCATCGTTGTTTTTTTATTAATAGATTTGTTGGTTTTAGGAAAGTTAATTTCGTACTTTATTTATAAATTGTTATAGTGTAATGGCATAAAAATATTTAAAACAACAAAAGTACTAAACACTGACGCCTTCAAGTGAATTTGGGCAAAGAACTTTAACCCTAATATAATATTTTAAATATATACCTACTCAGCGTTAAATATTATTCGGTTTTAGAAATGTAATGAACCCTTGCTTCTACACGACCTCGATTAGTATTTTTCGGCTTTTGTTTATTATCAAATAGGAAGATCTATGTTAAAAAAAAAACTCCATCTGGCTATGCTATTTTGCTGACGGTCCAACCTGTCATTGCAAGTAGTAGCCGCCATTTTGGGTTCGTTTCTTTATTGCCGCGTTTTATATATACTTCTTTCTACTTTTACAATAGTCGTAGAAAGGAATGGACGATGACGGTGGAATTGTATACATATCCTGTGAGCACACAACAAATTTAATTCTAAAACGCAATTTCTAATAATGTTTTTGTAATAGCAAGTTACTGTCCGTACGGTGATGAAGTAAGAAAACAATTCATCACTCCTATCTTGCCCATGGATGCCGTAAAAGACGACTAAGGGATATAATACGCGTATAACATTTATGCAAGAGAGGACAACTTGAAACGAAACCCCATTTCAACACGTCTGCCCAGCGTGCTATAGAAGGTTAATTTCGCTCCCATTATGGAGAAAGCCTGAGCCCAACAGTGGGACATATTTAGGTTAAGAATAGGTAATGAATAGTAAGTATTAAAATATATTATATGTGTTTAACAGATCTCTGACAGTTAAGCTCCCGTGGGCAACCTAACGGGCTCAACGGGATCTCGGAACGTGGTGTTGATGTCGAGATGAACAACGGCAAGCCATACAACGAGATGGGAGTCTAGCATTTGTGTGATATGTTCATATATCATTATATGATGACGTTAAGACATAGATCTAGAGCTCTCAAAGTTAAAAACGTAATATCTTGCTGTGATGAAAGTGATCGACTTTTTTGAGCGTCTAATGAACTTGATTTTAAGTTTAGTTTATTGTTAAAATATTTGTCAGTGTAACTACAGTACTACTAAGTAATACTACCAAATTAAAATGTCTACATCTTTCTTTACTCCATACAAACGGCCATTTTGAATAATCTATTATGCTTAAATCGTAAAATCTTCGATTGATTAAGGAGTGTCTATTTCGTTTGCAATCACCAATTAGCGACTATCTCTATTATCATATAATTATACTTAGGGTAGTCAAACATTGAGGCTGTCTTCCGAATCGGCCACTGAGATCAAGGAATCGGTACTAGTGGTCCACCTAATGATGATTGGAAAGAGATACTGTGGATGACGGGGCCGAGCGCAACCCTGCTCAAAAAATAAAATGATAGCCAAAGCATATTTCTATTTTTTTTTTATTCAAATGAAAGTAAAGACAAGTAGGGAAATTTCATGTCCTTAATAATGAAATGGAGAATAGATAGATTATTGAGAGTGGTCATGCGCTTATAAATTGAGCGTTTATTTCGTCAGGTACCTGTCTATTAACTGTGGTACTTATTCGTTGCTTAGTCAGTAATTACTCGGTGAACTATATCTGATGTACTTATTATTTGATATTATATATAAAACTATATTTACGGATTTTATCACGTTTTTATTTGATTTTTGTTTGTCTGACTTTCATTGATTCGTCCGTCCGTGACCATGAACACTGAAGTGTTCAAAAACGTCGGGCAATCAAAAATCAAATACAAACGCGATTAAATCCGTAAAAATAGTTTATTTACATTATAATACTCTCGCAAACATCAAAATTCATCAGTTGATACAATATCGACGTTCTATACGGTAGAATATTAAAATTACTAACGAATTTATTAAAAAAATGTACCTACTTATTTCCTTTAACACTATTATGACGTTTTTACAAAAACGGTTATCGAAAATAGTGTAATATAATATTTCAGGAATGTCCGCTAATATAAATTCTGTCGTTGTACAGTATGCTTATTACAAACATCATAAATTATAAATCAATTTAGATAAAATATAAACTTTATTAATTATATGTAAAAAAATATATTTAGTTATTATTTATCAATGCAAACGTGTGTGGTTAGAATGACTGTCAGAACCAAATAAATAGTGAATGGCGGTGAATATATTGCAACTATTTAACTTAATAAATGATTCAAGGAACTTACTATATGGTTTTATATGCACTAATAATTATTTCCGTGCGGTGACGGAGTAAGGATAAAATTCACCACTCCCTATCTTACCCGTGGATGTCGTAAAAGGCGACTATGGGATATAATAGACACATAACATCTGTGCAAGATAAGGAAAGCTCTAAATGAAACCCTGTACCAACATGTCTGACCAGCATGGTATAGTACCTAAGTCAAATTGCCTCCCATTGTGGAGGAGGTCCGAGCCCAACAGTGGGACGTATGTGGGCTGTGATGATGATGATGATGAATAATTATTTTGTGCTGTGTAAGATAACTATGGGCTTGCATATGTTTTTCGGTGAGGTAATTATCTTAATAAAATCTAATAATGAAAACACATGGAGTTATTTTTCGCGTTTACTGAAACGAAAATTTTATCCTCAGGTTTAAGTTGTTCGCATGAAACTAAGTTATGTTATGATAGAAATATGTAATTCAAATTTGAAGGACTTGATAATATTGATGATGACATTTATATGTTGCAATAATAATTTTTACATGTTGCATTTTTATATACTTAGAATTGTATATTTTAGATATTCAAATTGGATTACACTTTGACCTTAATTTCCTTCTATAATGATTGAAAGACAATGTTTTTATGACATATTATAAGATGTAGTATCTGAAAGAAGCGTTTCGTATTTGCTTATTCTATATTATTTCATTTTTAAACATGTTCTTCGTACATAATCGTGTAAAAATTATGGTAAGGCATAAAATAAACTAATTGTATACAAAAATATAAATGTAAATTATTATAAGTTAATTAAATTGAAATATAATTTTTTAATACAGATTCATTTTAGTATCGCATATATACCAACTAAACACTACAATGGCCATGGCATTTCAGGTTATTAATACATAATTGTCTATTCTTACCTGATGGCTTTAGTGATAAAGCCAGCCATTGTTTAAAAATAAATTTTTGAATTGAAGCAATTAATTAACTTCTTAGTAAATTTTAATGCACATTTCGGCATTTTGAATATCAGTTACTGCACTGATTTGAACAGCGTTTGTTAATTTGACGAGTTTAGCCACAGAGCAGCTTTAGTTTCTATATATAATTAATAATAAAACATTATTAAAATGATTGTTACTTAAAAGCGTTTATTTGGAAGCGTTGATTTTATGAAATAATTTGGTATATGTGTTTTTTTCATGGAAAATTTTGTTCTTAAATGTATATTTGTGTTTTTTGACCGATTTGCGAAGGCATGATTAATGAATATACAAACATTCACTATAAGAAGAACATTATAATATCAACCACCAGTGTAGTTATTTTATATAAAATAAAAAGCAGTAGAATGTTCAAAATAACAATGATTTGTATCTATGGTAATAATTATTTATGTCCGTGTATATATTGTAATTTGTACGTTATTTTAATGTATAGCCGCTAATGTTGTAAGATAAACTGCCCGATAAGTTTGTTAATAAAAATTAAATGTTAATTATAGAACTGTTTATTTTATTTAGAAAGGTAAGTGGCCATCTGATAACATGTTACATATAGAAACACATATGTTGTGTGCGGCCGCACAGCCGTAACAGTTTTAAAGGTGCAATAGTACTTTTTTTAGCGGCACGTACTACTACACCTTTATCTGGTTCGGCGGTGTTACGCGCGGTAAAGAGCAGATGGTGATTTATAATAAACAAGCTAATCCAACAGACGTTGTTCTGTTCGAATAAAATAAAAGAAATTTACCTTGAAATCGACAGCAGCGTCACCTACCAGGTCCAATTGTAAATCTAAACCATTCTCGAATCCCCTTGAACACACACAAAAAAAAAATTCTTTAACATCGGTCCAGCCGTTTAGGAGGAGTTCAGTGACATACACACGTACTCAAGAAATATATATATAAAGATACTAGCTGAGCAAAAGGACGTTGTTCTGTTCAAATAAAATAAAAGGAATTCTCCCTGAACTCGATCGCAGCGTCACTTACCGGTTCCAATTGTGAATCTAAACCATTCTCAAATCCCCTTGAACACACAAAAAAAATTATCAACATCGGTGCAGCCATTTAGGAGTTCAATGACATACACACGTACACAAGCAATACATATAAGTATAAAGATAATACAAATGATTACATAATACCAATTATCAAAAATTTAAGAAAAGCAACGTCTATAAGGTCTCGTATAACCACACATTGCATCGTTTTTCACAAGCGGGATTAGTTCGTTCTCGAAGAATTATTATCTCAGCCCGTACACGACCCACTGTTGGGTTCGGGTCTCCATTATGGGAGGGAAATTGACCTACTATACCACGCTGATTAGATGTGTTGGTATAGAGGTTTGTTTCGAGGTTTTTTAAACATATTTTTTTATATACGAGTAACAACACCCTGCACTAAGGAAATAATCCCTGTATTGCGGGGGACTTTACAAATATATAATTAACGGACACAAATTACATCCAGACACAGAACAATAATTTGTGGATCGCACAAAGTGTTGTCCTGTATAGGATTTCAACCCACGACACTGGTCACGGTAAGTCTGTGTCATAACCACTACGCCATCTGTGCAGTCACAGTACTTCTCTTGTATAGCTATAATCTATATGCATATCATAATCGCCTTTTAAGACACCCACAGGCAAAAGAGGGTTTCGTGAATTCTTACTGGGTCAGCACACGGAAGATTTATTTTCTTAAATTCTGGATGATTGGTACTGTGTAAGACAGTTCATTTTATTTTATTATAAAGCGCCATCTATTCTCCACCGCGCTTACCACTGTCAAGGAAGATAATAGTGATGCGTCGCTGACAATATCTGTGTTGGAACAATAAAATATTCAATAAGAAAACATGCAGCCTTCTGCGAGGCAGAAATCTCGCAGAAGGAGGCGGCGGGTCACGCGCGCGAGGAGCGCAGCCTCGACGAAGCGACCCGCCGCCGGCGATTTGGGCGGCGTAGGCGCGACTACCTGCGCCTCATGCCGCCCTAGCCGAGGCCGCGGGTGACGTGACCGGGAATTAGTCCGTCACCCGCTGAGAGGCCGACCACGTGAGGAAAGACCGACGTTCTCCCCGAGGGGGGGGACGTCGGTCGATAGGAGGGTACCCCACTAGGGGGTATTGCGTCGGGCCAACCACTGATGACAAGTAACCCTGCTCCGGTGGTCGGTCCAACGACGAAGGCGACGTGGTGTTCTGAAAGTCATCTGCAGTTAACAGCTATACACACATAAAGAGCGAAAAGGTGACTACGTATTATTGTGAAAGAATTTTTCAATGACAAATTGAAATCTTTTTTCATAATGCTGTGTGGAGTGCAATAACAGTTTTGTTTCAAATTTATATCGAATGGCATTCGTCAGGCCCTTCGAATAACGATTTATTAGGAAACATTTTTTTATAAATAAGCTGCTCCCGTGTTAGAAGTGGTTACAGTACAAAATAGATGTTTATTTGAATCTAGGTCAGATGGAATCGCTCAAATAGGGCTATAATTTTGACCATGAACTTAAATATTCAAATGTCGGTTGTTTTATGCCACTGTTTGCCTCTAGGAGAAAAAGCCGTGACATATCAACTGCTTGCAGCAAACTAATTTTAATTTATACAGTAAAACCCGTTTAAGACGATTTCGCAGGGACCCGACCAAAAACGTGTCTTAGACGGGTAAGCGTATTATGCGGGAAAGGGAAAAAACGTGTCATTATTATTTATTACATTCTATTATTATTTTGAATACCTACGTATTGAATTTAACATTTAAAAAGTACCTAAAATAAAATGTTGTTTATTATAATTACGTTACTTAAAGGAATCACTTATTTTAGTTTGACAAAAAGATTTTGAGCCATTAGGAATTACAAGATTTTCAATGTAATTTAATTTTTGCTGTGCGGCTTCGCTTTGATTCAAAGAAGTTACATAGCGTCTTAAATCGTTAACTGCTGATAATGCCTGGGCGTGTCACAAAATCGGAGTTGACTCATCTTCTTCGTGGTCACTATCACTTAGGGTCTCTCGACAGTCGTCACTTTGTCAGTCACTGGCCGCTGCCGCAAAGCGTAATATGTGTTTTTGAGTGTCACGTGTTGGCGTATTAAACGGGATGATAAATCGTATTAAGTGTTAAAAAATGTATGAAAATATGTCTGAAGTTGCTGGGACTGACGCAAAATGGCGTATTATGCGAGAAATCGTATTAAACGTGATCGTATTAAATGGGTTCTACTGTATATTCAAATCAAATCATTTTTATTTGAAAAGAATACAGGTGCAACCATATAACAAAAACTTCAGTAAGAATATAGTGGATAAGATCTCTTATTCTTCGCCTAAATATCGCAAAACTCACTGGTTTTCATATGAAAATATCATTATTGCTAGAGAAGAAAAACTGGTTAAAAAGTCATAAGATTTTATAGCCGTCATCATCTACCTACTCTTATCCCAAATACTTGGGGTCGACATAATATATACTCTTTAAATAGTATGTAGTGCAAAAGTTGTTGGCAAGAGTTTCATGAACGGCCTGTCTTTTTATTTTTTAGGGGTGGGCTACGGTCAACGCGCCCTTCGTCCGGCTCCGTCCGGGGTGACAGAGGGACGGCGCGCACAGCCCCGTAACCCACCTGTAACACTTCGCCTTCGTCGTTGGGCCGACCACCGGTACAGGGTGACTTGTCATCAGTGGTCGGTCTGACGGAATACCCCTTGAGGAGTACCTTCTCCTCGACCGACGTCTCCCCCTCTGGGCGGACGTCGGTCTTCGTCACGCGGTCGGCCTCTCGGCGGGTGACGGACTACTTCCACGGTCCAGTCACCCGCGTCCTCGGCTATGACCGCCCTGCTTGACGTCAATTCTCTTTGGCAATGTAATCGTTGACCTGACGGTATCAGATGGAGTTTATCCAGGTTCATGAAAAACTCTTTGTCGTTTTTTATGACACCCACGAGCAATATTCGTAGAAGTAGATAGAAACAAACCATAACTATCATGGCGTATTTGTTTATTTTACGGTGTCCTTTTATTTCGTAAATGTATATGTAAATTTATTATGTTGGTTAAAATACTTTAAAAATTATTTGTATCATAAATAATCTAGAAATAACATTAGTAAAATAATTATAACGAGTAAAAAACGAAGGTACCTTCGACGATAAAAGTGTTAGAGGGAAAGGATCGATAATTATAAAAACATCATTTAATTCAAATACAACATCAAATCACATTATATTTTCTATAATATTAGTACAATATATGTTTTCTTTGTTTTCTTTATATGTTTTCTTTATATGTTTTTTTGTTTCTTATATCTTATCTTAACCATTGTGTTCTAAACCCACTGTTAAACATAACGGTTTATGTTTAAGGAATTGCAAAATACATGACCAATTTGGTTGATAAATTAAAACTTCTTACATTTTTATTTTAATATTTTATTGTTTTAAGAAAATAGATGCAAAGAGATTGTATTAAATAACCGTATATGGGCCCCAAAAGGAAGTTCATTATAGTGTTGATTTATAAATATCTTTATTATAATCTTATTTTATAGCGATAACTTTCTAATATACTTTTTTTATAAATATTCTAATATTTATGTGCCATTCGACACAGGCTGTTAAAATAAGATCATTCAAATGAGCTTTATTTAGCTGGGTTAAATAAAGGCCATTTGAATACAGAAATTAAGTTCAATAATTAAAACATAAATCCAGGTGGAACTACTGCTTTGAAATTTTCAACATTTTGCATTAACGACTTCATATTATACCGTCATGATTAACGTTACATATAGATTCGTCTAAAACAATAATTTAATTTAGGTTTAAACGGACTGCTGTTTATTTTTCAATTTAAATAATAAATCTTGTTCAACTTCTTTATTGAAAATATAAATAGTTTTCGTATTTAAGGTTCGGCACATTACGACGTTATCTGATATGTCCGTCTTTCTATGTAACTTCTAGGTTTATATAGAAGATGAACAAAATTCGTTTAAAATAAATATCCTAACACTATGCAACTATATTTGATGTTATAAAAATAAGTAATTTTAATTTACAGTTTAGTAAAAATAAATAGATTAATATTTTTGTTCATAACTGTATGTTATTATTTTAGATTCATACATATAACTGTAGCCTAGATAAAGATTTTTAATGTTAAACATACAGTCAATATAGAACACGGGAGATATATATATTAACTTAGAAAAAAAAAATAACAGAAATTTCCTAAAATGCTGTTCTGTGCTGTTCTGTTTCAGATCAGAAATTAAAGGTTATATTGAGGTAAAATAATAATTACAAAGAGAGAAAACGGTTCAAACCCCAGTATTGACAGCCATTGTCACATTTGACGGAGAACTTTATTGTTTTTATTTTCAATAAATAGCCATAAGAAAAACATTGTCAATTAAAAATATTGGGAATCAATCCAACCAGTTAATTCCCATTATAAACTATATTAATGTAGAAAATAAATAACTTTTATAGCCTCTAACAACTAGTGTTGCTATAAATCAAAATGTATCAAACATTAAAAAAGAAGTTTGCATTTGTCAAAACATTGTAAAAAAATAAATAGGGTTTGACAAAGGCAATGTTGTTATAGACATAACACTCGCAACTGCAACGTTAGTGATTAGTAGAGCGAGAGAAAGAGAAAGAGAGACAGCGAAGATAGAAATATTTTATATCAATTCAGTTGTTCATGTTATGCCTATATTAATTGTAGCTAGAATAGAATTTGCTGATCACATATAGTTATTAAAAAAAAATCAACAGTGTTGCCATTTTTTTCGAGTAATGGAATTCGAACATTTAGATCCGAAGACCGAATTTATTTACCCGTCACAATTAGTTTGACTAGAAACCAATTGGCAGTAAAAAAACCGTTTTATATTATGGAGAATACAAACCAAGTGTAATCAGCAAATTTAAATACTGTGTCGTTTAGTTGGCTTGATTATCTTCGTGTGCCTTCTTGACGACGGCGAGCTTAGAGTGGGGGTCTTGTGGCTGCAACCCTGCGTAGGGAGGGGCGCGTGTACCATGCAGCACCAAAGACCAGCCTCGGAAGAAGCCGGACCAATCGGAGGGATTGTTGCCACCATTATAGCGAACCTGGAGTCAAGAGATGGTAAGCTGTTGGTATAGTAGTAAGACAACCCTGCTCACTATTCCCTTTCTGCGGACATGCAGATTGCACGAGTGGTAAACAGTCGGGATAGCATTACACTCCTGCAGAAAATTAGTCGTAAATTTTGGTGTAGTGAGCTTTGTTCAGGGGGCCAGTGTGCTGGAACCCCAAAACCTACCTTAGATATTGCAAAGATTCATGAGCGGCAATTACCACATATCATTAGATAGTCTAATTGTTCATCTGATACGAAAAGCAATAAAAAGAAAATAAAGTTACAAAATCTACCATAATAATCCGGGGTTAGCGTTTTTACAACAATTAAGTATAGGCGTGTTAATCTTAGGATAAAAAAATGAAGTAGCAGACTACGACTGCAATTCAATTATGCAAGCGTAGAATATGCTTTATATCAACAATTAATATGAGATGAAGTTGCTTAAGTTACACAAGTTAAAACCGGGTAATACGGTTATACCTATCCTGTCCAAATAATTTCTAAAAATATATGAAATAAAGCTATTTATAAGGATTTAATCGCTTTTGTATTTGATTTTTGCTTACAGAATGTCTCTAAGACTTTTCGGCGGTCATGATTATTGGAGAACTACAGTGTCTCACGTCCAATAAGTTATCGTTATTATTAGATGGTTTTCTATTTAGTTTTTAAGACATAATTTTTTTTTTACTTGATTTTTCTCATTATCAATTCACGAAATTTAGCACAATAAATCGCTGCTTAGATGTATGCCATCCGTGCATAGAAATTGAAGTCGGTGTATTTATATATTGTTTACGATTACCTCTAAAGTCCAAGTGCCTTGCGGGTATTCGCCCCATGTGTGGGTGGTCATGAATGGCCACTTGGTGAAGCCATCGCGGGCATCATCATCGTTTGCTCGTCTGCTTAATATCATCGATCTGAAAAACCAAAAAATGATATAAAAATGGTGCTTTTCAAATCTGCGTTCAATTTCTAAATCTAACTGGATTCACAAGCACATCTCTTTATGCACAGCACGGCTGCCATCTGCCGAAATAAATAAATTTTAGGATTTCTATTACTTAGAGGCATGAGATAATTTTGGTCACAGCTTGGAAATTAAATTCTGTCATTAACACGCTTTTATTAGCTTCATACCTATGTTGTTATGTGCCTATGTAAGGGTAACTTTGAACATGATTATGACCCCTTCAAAGGGTCGGATTGACTTTAAAATTGACGTACTTATCGATGACCGATGACAATTCAATATTTGAAACAGTTAGTCCTGCTATCCTTACCAGGATTTTCAGTATTAGCGATGTTTTAGTATCTGATTTAATAATAATACTAATATTTTTCGTTCATTATTTTCTTTCTATATTAAGATTTTTCTTTTTACTTTTATTTCGATATATCGTTAAAGCGCGTTGTTAGTTATTTAAAATATATATTTTTTAATATAAATACAACATCATACTATATACGAATAGCAAAGATTGACGGTATGAGAATGGCCCTTATAATAGATCTAAATTTACCTTGTGCCCATAGGACTAGTTAGGAACAGCTCGAGGTCTCCTCGCCTCGTAGCATTAGCGCTGACCACGGTTTGCACATGCTCCAAGTACTTCACTTCACTAGGAGACTCTGAACAGGCCGTTGTCTCGATCTTCAGCGTTAACGTGCCTTCTGATGGAATCTCTCTATAAAAAAGCATAATTCACATTTACTTAAAAATAAACGAGTTGTCAAAGGATTCTTCTGCAACGTTAAAGTTTTTAATTAGAAAACTTTGTTGAATACGCTTTTAAATATAACGGCACTTATAATTTAATTTATTCTGGAACCATAAAACAATTTGCATTCATCGTACAATTTAACTTCTATAAAAATGTTTGCATATTCTATTTAGACTTAAATTATATCAATTAGGGAGAAGACAAGGCCAAGGGCAAGATTGCTCAGGTGTTTTTTAACGCTTAGGTACATACATTTGCCTAGTACAATGTACTAGGTCCTTTTATAATGGAAAATAAATTTCATGTTGATCAGACTGGATAAGATTTTAACTATGAATGATATGTATTTAGCTGGCATGATATTTTGAACAGAGCGCTCTAAAGTAAATAAATCAAAGACAAAGATAATAACAAATATTAAATGTGATGATTTGGACACATTAAAGAATGAGTGAAGAAAAATTAGTGAAGCAAATATACAAACAGAACTAATGTGAGCAAAATGATTACACGGAGAAGCCCATATCCTATGTTTTAGAATTTATAACGTGTTAGTTATTACACAGACGTTGACACTGATTACTTACGAATGTGTATTAACAGAACCAGCTTCGCAATGATACCGCGGTGGTACAGATCGCCAGTTGGCAGCCAGCGCGGTCATGGCCCCCGCATCCAAAACTCCAAAGCCAAATAGATGATTAAACTCCAAACCAACGCCATTCATCGTCCAATGAAAACGACCCTGAATGAGCAATTGAAAGTTTAAAACCGAAGGATATTTCGCAATTTGAAAATATCAAACTAAGTTAATATTATTACAACAAATACTAAGTCGTAAGTTAATTAAATACTAAGTAAGAAAATAAACTTAATTTAATCATAATAAAGTAAAGAAATAACAATGATGCTTTATTAAGTAAACAAAAACAGTAAATTTGTTAAAGAATTTTAGCTATTTTGATTCTTATACTTCAACATTTGTATAATGAATACATTAAAATAGACAAACAATCTTAAAATGACAACAAATGCTTAGTTTAGAATAGAATTTCATTTTGAATAATTAATTTTGACTGTTTATTTTTATTTTAATAAGTAAATTTATTTACTACTAATTAATACACATTAGTGTACGAGCTTTCTACACAATAATGAGAAATTTATTTTAGTCGGAATACAACGCTGGTCAAACGTGTTCTCATAAAATTTCATATAGAGTTGATTTCTGATGTTTACGCGAGCATTAAACATTGTAAATAAAACAATTTTACGAATTTTATCGCGTTTGCATTTGATTTTTGATTATCCGACGTTTCGAACACTTTGCAGCGTTCACGGGCGGACTAAGATGTCTCACGTCCAACAAGTCATCGTTATTACAGACATTTATAATTCTCTACCCGATACAGAAAATTACATAGTTTTTAAATTCAATAACTAATTAACAGAAAATTAGTTATTAATTCCAGACCATGAACGCTGCAAAGTGTCCGAAACGTCGGGCAATCAGAAATCAAATAGGTACAAACGCGATAAAATTCGTAAAGTAGTATTATTCATATAGTTTTTTATTTTTGCAGTCATTTTTCGTCATCATTACAACTCATATAAGTTTTGTTAGGTTTGAATCTCCACCACAATAGGAGGGAAATTGACCTACTGTACTACATTGGTCAATCGTGTTTATATAGGATTTAATTGAGAAGTGTCCTTCTCTAGCATAAATTTTATATGCTTATTTAATCCCTTGGTATATTATCCTATTGAGAGTAAACAGGGGAGACTAATAAAATTATTAATTCATTATTTTATAATACCACAATCCAGTAATATTGTTAGATAAAAATAATCCTACAAAAGCCTGTACATCTTCGGCGATGACATATTATTAAAATATGTATGTGTGGGTGCGCAAGTTTTTTTGCCTAATGTATATAATATGTACATAAAATATTATATTAAAGCTGTACATACCTTAGCATCGTATAGAGAATTCCTTTTAGATGTGAGCACTGTCAAGTGTTGAATATCTCTCCATGTCAAAGTAGGGCTGAAAAATAAACATGAATATTCAAATGTGTATAGAGTATTTATTTTTAGATATTTTAGGATCTATTTAAGTAAAATATACAGAGTCTATCAGGGGAGTAGGTAAACTGTTCGAGTATGTTGTAGTTTAACAGTCATAGATTGTAATTAGAATGTACTAGTAGCGCCTTGCGGTTTCACCCACAGTTCCTTTTCCCGTGGCAATATCGGGATAAATTATAGCCTATGTATTATTCTGATATGTAAACTATATTATGGTGAAGTTTCATCAATATCCATTTAGTAGTTTTTGCGTGAAAGAGCAACAAACATCTTTACATCTTCATACTTTCACACCCTCACATACTCAAAACTTTTGCGTTTATAATATTAGTAGGATATTACACAAAAAACAATATAACATAAAAGTTATAGTGATTTCAAAAATATGTGTTTAAGAGTCTATGCTTTAAATATTACGTATGAGGTAGGCATGTACATACAGGATACATGTAGGCATGTAAAGCTTCAACAGTATAAATACGTATGAGTTGCGCAAACACTTCAATGGCAATATAGCTACAAAGGCGCCTCGTCAACGGTCATCAGCCGATCAGATGATTTAAAGCGAAGTTGGTCTTGCTTATGCGAACTTCATTCATTTATTCAATTTCTAATGAACATTTAACAAAGTACGAATATGTTGCATATGTTGCAGTATCAGTGACTTTATACATTTCAATCAGATTTACACGAAAAAGCGATGACAAAATTGAAGACTTTACATGTCTCCAATTCATTAACGAATCGATATTCGTTTTTTTTTCATGAGTTCCTACCACCATTGCTTAGCTTTCGTTTGACCAGTAGCCCAATAACCTGATACATTCTGCATTCTACGGTAAATATAATTAATATGGCCATAAATTTCCTTATAGTGACAGGCACGAATATAATTCATCACACCATATCTTCCGCGTGGATATCGTAAAAGTCGTCTAAGGGCTATATTGTGTATAAAACAACTATGTCATCATCATCATGGTTTATATACGTTCCACTGCTGAGCACGAGCCTACCTCGCTATAGAAGCCTGTCCTCTCCGAGAGGAATTAACCTACTAGTCAATTTCTCTTCTAGAGTAGGTATAGTATACCACGCTGGTCAGAAGTATTGGTATAGCGTTCTATTTCGAGTATTACATTTCTTGCGTAGATGTTATACGATATTCACAGGCAGGAAAGGGGGGGGGGGGGTTCGTTTGAATAGAATTTTTACTCCGTCACCACATGAAATCGACCATATAGTTGTTGCTAGTGGGTGTCGTAAAAGACACCTAATGGATAAAATATGCATATAATACCTATGCAAGAGAAGGCAAAATCGTAATAAAACTTATAAAAACGTCTGACTAGCGTGATTCATTAGGTCACTTACTCCTTCATTATTCAGAAAACTTAAGCCCAACAGTGAGACATATAAGCAGTGATGATGTTATCTTTTTCTTCCCTTTTATATATTGATGTTTATGTCTACTTCAACCAGTTTCAGAATATTTTACGTAGCGAATTTCATATGATTTATGCAAGTCTAATAATATTCTAGAAATTGTACTTGTAAGTTTCATAACAGCCTTAACCTTTTCTGTGACAAAGAAATTTCAGATATAGTCATAATTTTTATTATAAATATTTTTGAAAGTTTGGACCCCTAAAGCAAGAGATACCTAATTCATAATTGACTATGTATTTAGCAAGTCATTATCATCATCACGGTCCATTTACGTCCCACTGCTGGGCTCGAGCCTACCCCACCATAGGAGTGAAATTAACATAAGCGTGGTATAGCACGCTGATCAGACGTCTTGATATAAGGTTGGCATAGATGTATATGCATATTATATCCCTTAGTCGTTTTTTATTATACCCACGAGCAAGATAATGGGTGGTGAACTGCGCTCCGTCACCACACGGAAATTAAGCAAGCAACTTTGAGGAATCAAAAATACTGTGTTCGAATTTGTTAAACCTACGGATTTTATCGCGTTTGTATTTGATTTTTGATTACCCGACGTTTCGAACACTTTACAGCGCGATAAAATCCGTAAAGTAGTTTTATTTAAAATGTATAATACTCGCGTAAACATCAGAAATCATTTGTTGAACCTATTTATTGCGCCGCCAGAGGAGTGGGTAGTTGATATCGCGCGAAACTCATGATACGAACTATGATTACCAAATAACATATTGAGAGTGGTGATTAGGGAATTATTCCTCTCCTCAGGGGGAGTCCTCTGAGCAACAGTACATATTACTGTTGCTCAGGTAAACAGTTAAAACTATTTTACGGATTTCATCACGTCTGTATTTGATTTTTGATTGCCTGTCGTTTCAAATACTTTTCAGCGTTCATGGTCACGGATGGACTAAAATGTCTCACGTCCAACAAGTCATCGTTATTACATAGATTTATATCTACCCGCTACAGAAAGTAGTTATTAAATTTTGACCAATATTTTGTTACAAAATTTTTATCAGTACAAGAACAAACTGAATCCACTTTTTTTTGGGTGTGGGTTACGGTCGGCGCACTCCTCGTACCACTTCGTCCGGGGCGACAGAGGGGCGTAGGCACGCACACCCGTAACCCACCCGTATAGCAGGTCGCCATTGTCGTTGGGTTGACCACCGGTGCAGAGTTTCTTGACTTTAGTGGTCGACCCGACTGAATACCCCGAGGGAGTACCCTCCACCCCGGACTAAATCTCCGGTCCGGTCACCCACAAAAATTGTATCTACTGGCAATAATTCAAAGTGTTGGCCATCAAAAAATCAAATACAAAAGCGATAAAAACCGTATAATAGTTTGTTTTATTTGCAATGTAATACTCGTGAAAACGTCATTAAACTTCTCGTATTGATTAAAATAAAATCTGACATTTAATGTTTTATTCAAGTATTAGTTGATGACTTTCTCATTTTTACGTGTCATCATCATCATCGCAGCCCACTATTGGGCTCAGGCCTCCTCCATAATGGAAGGGAATTTAACCTACTATACCGTGCTGGTCAGACAAGTTGGTAAATGGTTTCATTTCGAATTTTCCTTCTCTTGCACAGACCTTATGTGCATATATCCCTTAGTCGTCTTTTACGACATCCACGGGCAAGATAGGGAATAGGCGTAAGAAGAAGAAGTAGATAGGCGTAAGAATTTGACTATTTATCGTGAATGAACATCGAAAATCTGAATGTAATTAAGGTAACCCCCAGCAATAAGTAGGCCGCCCATATAGGTGGAAGGAATACCGCGCGATTTTAGTAGGTTAATTTTTATTATTATTTATTTGTTTATATATACTTTATTGCACACCTAAGTTAATATATTTATAATAATTATTCTAAGTGGACATAGTACAATATGCGGCCTTACCGCTAAAAGCAATTTCTACCAGGCAACCTTTGGATGGAAACATGTAAGGAAAGAGCGGTAGTTGTCTTATTTTATTTTTCATTTATTTTTTTAAAAACATTTAATCAACGGAAATAAATTACATCCAGACTCAAAACAACAATTTTTGGATTGAATAAAGTGTTGTTCTGCACGGGATTCGAACCCGTGATACTAGCAAGGCAAGTAGCGTTATCTTCACCACTACGCCATCTACGCAGCTTGTAAATTACAAGTACACTCTCTACCTGTTAAATCCTTCTGCCTGCTCGATGAAAGGATAATTATAAGGGTTTCCTAATGTAAAGAAAACGTGTAGCCTTGTTCCCTATTAAGTGAGACCAAAAATCACGCGGCAGAAAGCATTTGTTTTGAAATCTCGAAATAAATTTAATAATTACAAAACAGAATCATTGGTTTTATTTGCCCACGCAAACAAAATTATTCGTTTATATCTTAAGCACAGCCTACGCACCTTTATCCCTTATAATTGGAGAGTAACCATGGTTGCGAGTTCGGCTGGTATTAAGGTTTCTATGAAGTATACTACCTCTTGCAAATAAGTAGCTTTAGCTGTCTATTACAGTACCAACCCACTTGGACCATTTTTTATTATTAGTTTGGCTATAAATTTAAAAAACGAAAATAAAATATTTCATTACTAATTTCTTTCATGTGGGTGTCGTAAAAGTGGACTGGAAGGTATTAGGAAAATGAGCATTAGAACTCTTTTGCAGAACTTGTAATTGTTATTGCCCCTGCGGAAGGACGTGTCCGATGATGTACTTCGATATGATATAAGTTATCATCATTATCATCTTCAGCACAGCTCATATACATCCCACTACTGGGCTCGCGCCTTCTACACAATAGCAGGGCAATTGCCCTACTATACATATACATACTATAGCATATATATACTATAGCATGCTGGGTTTGATATAGGGTTTTATTTCGAGAGAAGGATTTATGAATCTTTCGTAGACGTTATCTGCATATTATAATCAGATTATATATGTATATCCTAAGCCTGTATGCATTTGAAAAAAAAAAACTTACAGATTTTATCGCGTTTATATAATATTTGTTATTTATTTTTCCGAGGTTTCGAACATTTTTAAAAGTTTAGAGTCACGGGAGGTTTGAAATTCTTCATCATCATTATCACAGCTCAGATACGTCCCACTGTTGGGCTTACGCCTACTCTACACTGAGAGAGAAATTGATCAAAGAGGTTTTTTTCAAGTGTTCATTCTCTTGTGCAGCTCTCATATGCCGATCTTCACCTCTATCTTTTAAGGCACCCACTGGTAGTGAGGGGGTAGGGAACTATACTCTTACGCTGTCACCACACGGAAGATTGAAATTACATCCGATAAAACCCGTAAAAATCGTTTTATTTTATATATATAATGCGAACGTAAACGTCAGGACTAATATCTTCTATGTACTATATTATTTTGCACTGTTTAACTGCGTTTATTAATTTTAAAAATGGTATATGCTTTTTATTTCTACACACATTCTTAATGACTTTACGTTTCTTTTTAATTAAGAACATAAAATTCGCCACTAAAGAGCAGTATCGTCGTCATCATCGCAGCCCACATACATCCCACTGTTGAGCTCGGGCCTCCTCCACAATGGGAGGGAATTTGACCTACTATACCATACTGGTCAGACATGTTGGTATAGGGTTTCATTTCGAGTTTTCCTTCTCTTACACAGATGTTGTGTGCATATTGTATCCCTTAGTCATCTTTTACGACATCCACGGACAAGATAGGGAGTGCTGAATTGTATTCGTACTCCATCACCACACGGAAAGACGTGAGCAGTAACAGTAGTTTTGGATCTATTCTAAAGTAAGTCTTGAATGAAAAAATTCTTCACTTATTTAAACTAAAAATAAATGTTTAAAAAAGTCCACGTATATTAGATTACATCTAATTTACCTCCTATTTTTAGATACAATAACAAGCCTATAAGAAACCAGTTCATTTTATCTATGTAGATAAAAGACGTCAGAACAGTTAATCCCTTGTAATCGCCACTCGAGGACTGAGCCGGACAAGTAATGGCCGAACCACTCTGCAGAATAAACATTTACCTTTCCTTTCCATGTAATAGAGAAGAGCTCTTTAATATAAAGGTACGTAGAAATAAATTAAGTATATAAGACGTGTGAAACTAGAGGTAATAATTCTTCTAACTAATACTAAGAATTAAGGATTTTATGAATAAGAATGATTTAAGTGGCACTTGAAATTGAAGAGTTAATATAAATGGGTTTTTATTGCTGGATATCAAGGGGACATTGTGTAGGTTTTTTTTAAGGCAAATCCTTTGGAAATTATATCTACTTATTTATACGCTAATAGAATTTGTGACGATTGTCGTGTGGCGACTGGTGGCGACGGAGTTACGCTACAATTCAATACCTCCAATCTTGACTATGGTTGTCGTAAAAATGACTAAGGGATATCACGTGCATGATCTGTTTGAGGGGGTAGGGGGTTTACAAAAATATTACGCTTGGATAAGACTAAGTTTGTACTACCTACGGATGGTCGTCGAAGGAGGTAATTGTAAAAAATATGAAGAAATAGTCACGTATACGTTCCCTAATATGCATATAACATGTATGCTAGAGAAGAAAACTCATAATAAAATCCTATATATAAATCATCATCATCTTACTCTTATCCCAATTACTTGGGGTCGACGCAATATGTCATCTATTTTGACATATTGCAAAAAGTTTCGGCAATGATGTTTATGACCGGCCGCCTGCCTGACGTCAACCCTCCTTGGGAATGTAATCGTTGACCCAAATGGTACCAGATGGAGTTGGTCCGGATCAATCTAGGGCTCTTAGTCGTCTTTTACGACACCCACGAGCAAAGCAAGGGTTGGTAGTATTCGAAGCCGCTACCACACAGCAATCCTATATATAAAAAATCCTATATATAAATATAATAAATATACAATACCAAATAAAATGAAGTATATATTAAGTTTGTAACGTATTTTCGATAGAGTATGTGTAATTTTATTACGCTAAAACAATTACGACGTACCGGGACCATATTAAATTAACGTTAAACGTTTTACGTCTGTTGACCCATTTAACTAACAAGCAAAATATAATATGTTATATACATATATATATCAAACTGCTGCTTTTAAAACTTACTTTTTACTACTTAAAACTTACTTTTAAAACTTAAAAATTACTTAAAACAAAATAAAACCTTAATCCTTGTATATTTCTGTGAACATAATATTATTTTAGAGAAAGCATGTGCTTAAGACCTTAGCAATAATATAAATACAAGCAGGCAGTTGCCTATCAGTGAAAAAAGTGCTGTGAAACTTCGTTTAAAGAAGGATATATCATCAGATATTATCGCTAAAAACGTTGAATTGTCGAGGATTATAACGTTTCCAGGTAAAACAGATAAGCCTTACTATTGCGCCAAGCGGCACTGTGATAAAGGTGATTCAGAGTATACCTATAACAAACATATGACGATTTCTTTAGCTTTGAGCATTCAAAATGTAGATAAGTATAATAAATTTTCTAATAAAAAATATATTATTTCGTATGCCTAATACTGTCATTAACATTAAAAGCATTTTATCACACTAGCGACCCGCCCTTGTTGCGCTTCGGTTCCGCCGGGACCACGCATTTTAAATCTGTAATGGCCTTGGGTTCGAGTACCAGACCGGGGTAAAGACAGCTACGTAGTCGTAAAATATTATCAAAATCGGTCCAGCCACTTGGAAGACTATCCGAAACAAACAGATATAACATGTGAGCATGACAAAAATCTACTATTTTGACATTACAAACAGACGCATCAATTTGAATTATTTATGCATAACTTACTTGGCATGTAGGGCTAACGCGAACACGCCAGCAGCCTCAGGTGCCGCTGCTGATGTACCAGAATGTGTTGCAGTACATTTGCCGTATAAATCGGTCGTAGCAACTCCCGTGCTCGGATCTCGAGCTCCATTACTGAAAGTGCTGGCCAGAGTTGATGAGCAGGATTCATCGTAGTGCGCATTCTTACCGTCATTAATCGCGCTGTAAAGAAAAATTTTAAAAAATATCATCATCATCATTACAGCCCACATACGTCCCATTGTTGGGCTTGGGCCTCGTCCACAATGAGAGGGAATTTGACCTACTATGCCATGCTGTCCAGACATGTTGGTATAGGACTTCATTTCGAGTTTTCTTTCTTTTGCACAAATCTTATGTGCATATTATATCCCTTAGTCGGCTTTTACGACATCCACGGGCAAGATAGGGAGTGATGAATTGTATTCTTACTTCGTCACAACACGGAATATACAATCTGCTAATACGCTGATGATCAGAGACTATATACTATATACATATATGACTATGTAATTATGGTAGCTGAAGAAGACATTTTGAAATAATCAAGCCAATATATTATTTTAAAGAAAGGAGAAGAAAAAAAGAAAACATTTACTTTGTTCTCGTTAAATCTAATAAAAAATACATCATAACTAAAGAAAAGAATTTACATAAAATAATTTAATTTTAACGATTAACATAAAAGGCTATGGGATCAGCTCATGCTACTTCTCTTTAAAAAAACAGCGCTAGTATTCTACCTACACCTGGTATATACGTGTAAAATAAAGGCAACTAAAATACATCCTTTTTTTTTTAGGGTGGGCTGCGGTCGGCGCGCCTCCGCACCACTCCGTCCGGGGCGACAGAGGGGCGTAAGCACGCAACACCCGCAACCCACCCGAAAACCACGTCGCCTTCGTCGTTGGGCCGACCACCGGAGCAGGGTTACTTGTCATCAGTGGTTGGCCCGACGGAATACCCCCTACGTGGAGTACCCTCCCATCGACCGACGTCTCCCCCTCGGGGAGGACGTCGGTCTTTCCTCACGCGGTCGGCCTCTCGGCGGGTGACGGATTAATCCCCGGTCACGTCACCCACGGCCTCGGCTAGGGCGGCATGAGGCGCAGGTAGTCGCGCCTACGCCGCCCCAGTCGCCGGCGGCGGATCGCCTCATCGAGGCTGCGCTCCTCGTGCAGGCGATCCGCCGAACTAAAATACATCCCTGTGCCGCGGCGAATTTTATTAAACATAACATATACAGATTACAAACTTATTCTAAGTATCTGAGGATCATAAAAAAAAAAAGAACAAGCCACTCGGAAATTACCAGTTAGACTAATGCGTCATCTAAGCTGTTGATATTAAAACCAAAAGTCTTAAAAATAAGCCATTTCATTTTCTCTATTATATTCTTGTATATGGGTGCGGTTGTTCGTGTGGTGACTGAATGAGAATACAATTCACCACTATCTTGCCCGTGGATGTCGTAAAATACGACTATGGGATATAATATGCAAGTGAACTGTGCAAGAGAAGGAAAGCTCGTAATGAAAACCTATACCAACACGTCTGACCAGCGTGGAATAGTAGGTCAATTTCCCTCCCATAGTAGAGGAGGCCCGAGCCCAATGAGCCCAAGTGGGATGTGTATGGGCTGAGATGATGATGATATGGTTAGAACATGTGAAAATTTGTGTCAGATTCTATTCGATTACAGATGGCATTTTTCGGTCAATACTACAATAAATTCTATCACTAGGTACTTGAGTTTTAAGTTCTCTATCTCTAGTAATGATAGCATATTTTTATTTAGTCATCTTAATAAGTTTATGAAACTATTAAACTAAACTGCAAACTCTTGAGTCCATAATAAAATGCAAGTTTAACAATTAATTAATACATATTTTTTTAGTTAGTAATTATTTTGTAACTACTAAGAACGCACGAAATTTGGTAAGTAAATCGGTAAGTAAAATTGTTAAAAGGTTAAATTGTAATGCCTAAAAAAGAATCATCTTTATTCTACAATACATCCAATATCAAAGGTCAACATCAATCTTGTTGTGTAGATATATTGTAGATTTAATTAAGGTTTATAGGCTTTGTGTCGTATGATACTCAATTATCATACAAAGTGGTTAAGTATGCTGGCTGTACCTTTGATGTTCCGCTGACTGAATTTTTTTGTTATAATTATTATAAAGCCTATATTTTCATATTAGCGCTACAAAGAGAGGTAAAAAGTTTAATTTTCAGCGATAATAACCTATTTGGAAATATATCGCTATGAGATTAAATAAATTCTCGGAGGCCTAGTGAATTATCAGAAAACTAAATTGGGTATAGGTACTCGTCGATTTTTTTCTTGACACGGTCTGTTATATCCCTGCCGATCAATCCGTGCAATAAGCTGGTCAGCATGGCACTCTAACTATATAAAATTGAACGTAAAAAGTTAGATTAGGGACATAAAAGTCATAAGGAACCATTATATGCAGATGGCACAGAATCGTTCTAAGGACAATTGCGGAAAGGCTCGAGTCCAACAGTGGACGTCAGTGAATAAAATGCATAGAAATTTGTAAATTAAATATTTAATATTCGAGATAGATGTCTAATCCATAATTATAATACTAATTTTGTCAAAAAACAAGCTGAAAGGACGTCCTGTATGTCGATGATGATATTTTAGATTAAATTGGAAGGTATTTAATTAAAAGGGATCTAAATAGCATAATAATAACTAGTGGTCGCTGAGTGGTTGAAATTCGGCCATAATTCATTTAAATTAATATCACTGATTCACAATTTTCTTGCTTATTGAGCAAACTGTATTTCACTACTAACTAACATATTATTATAAGTACAAATGTCTATTACATATTGTCATTATAATTATGATTGTTTGACATTTAGTTCGACCAGAGACTTTTAACCGTAAAGAAAAGTGTATTTAAAGCGTGTGTGTGCGTATCAATTGACACTACCACGAGTGTGCATAATGCCTTTTTTAATGAATTTAATGTATTTCTACTCCATTATTATATCAAATCTTAGTTTTCTGCGTTTCTCCTCAATATATTCTTCAACTGTGCCAAATTTCATATTTGTCCATCTGCATGATTTTCGTAAAAAGAGTTACAAAGTTTTTGCTTCACATATTAATATATAGATACGTTAGGTGGATAGATATGGGACTGATGCAGAAGGTATTCTTCTAAATATGGTTCGTATTGTAAGGAATTTCCCTGACCTTGGAGCCATAACTACCAGCGATTTGGTCTCTGCATTCACTGCTTCAATGCTGGTGGATCAACACGTCTTTTATAATTTTAAATATTTTATTTTGCTCAGCGGGTTTTTTGGGTCAAATCTACTAACTAAATATATTTATGTAAACATAATTGACAAAAAGACACAATATAGCAAAAAAAAAAGGCGGGCAAGCCTTACATTAGTTGAATATGATGTGTAATATCTCACATGTTACCTTCTATGAAATTGAGATAAAATAAATGTGAAGTTAATTTATTCATCATATTACTGGTCGAATATATTCTACTCATGAAAATATATGTAAGTTTATATTAAGGCGTGCGCTTGCTTGCGCAAGTTTTTTTTAGTCGTGGTAAATATACAAAAGTAACTTAAATCCTGAAAAAAGTCGTATAACGATTTAAATCGTACGATTGGCAACACTGTATTTCTTTTTTTTTGTTGCATACGCACATACACTACCTCTGTACGTTATGATACCAACATTAACCAAAATGTTTTGGCACCATCTTACACCTATCTCCAGGTCACAGCGCGCGCTCATTGGTCAAATCAAATAGCACTCGTTTCGCCGGATTCCTGTAACACATTTCGTCCCTTTCCAAAATTCTTAAAAGATTAAACAATGCCACAAAAAAATCCCGCGGAGAGATAAAAAAATATCAAGATAATCACATCTCATCCAGGTACTTCTTATTAAAATAAACTAAGGTTTGACAATATTCTACCTGATTTAAGGCAGCTATAAGATACGATAAACTTTTGTACACTTTAAGTGTGTACGAAGTGAATGATAATAAATTTCTATCCAATAACTATAGAGTATACGTAAATGAAGTTAAGGATTTTTGTCGATTTACAATAAAATCACGGCAAAGTAAAACGGGGTTGAAAAATTACTACACAAAATTTTTAGAAATGATGATGAACGATTTCTTGTAAAATGTTGTGAATATAATACTTAATCATTTGTCAAGGAAAATCTCTTTGGTAATAATTTTCCGTCAACGCGCCGCCTAATGGCAATTATTCAAAGACAGCACTAATCTTTGTTTGTTTAATAAATAAACAAAATTTAAGTTGGCTCCGCGAATAGGTCTACCTAAATAATATATAAATAATATTAACGCTTTAATTAGTTCGTTATTAGGTCTTTAGGTTTTCAATTAATACAAACATTAGGGACAGCGTTGTATAGAAAAAAATATCACTTAATATCACTCACCTGTGCTGTAACACACGGTTTTCAAGTATACTTTAAACTAGCTTATGTCCACGACTTCGTCCACGTGGAACAGTTACTTTCGGCTAATGCTAACTTTAACCCGCGACATTGTTTAGGTAAAAAGTGAAAATATTTTTAAATAATATAAATCTGATTGAAACACATGATTTTTGCGAAACATAACCGTTTATGTAGTGCACGCGACGGAAGCTCTCAAAAGGAAAAAAACCCGATTCTGAAACATTTTTCATTATTGCTCCGCTTCTATTGGTCTTAGCGTGATGATATATAGCCTACAGCCTTCCTCGATAAATAGGCTATCTAACACTACAAGAAATTTCCAAATCGGACCAATAGTTCATGTGATTAGCGCGTTCAAAGAAACAAACTCTGCCGCTTTATACATATATTAGATTTCCTAAATGTGCATATTTCCTTGTGATGATGTAGGAAGAATACATATACACTACTACTCTCTTATTTTCCCGTGGATCTCGTAAAAGTCGTCGTCTTAGTCGTCTAAGATATATAATATGCAAATAACATCTATGCAAGAGAAAGAAAACTCAATACAAAATCCTGTGCCAACACATCTGACCACCGTGGTATAGTACATTAATCCCTCCCACAGTGGAGGAACAAAATCCAACAATGGAACTTGTATGGGCCGACATGAAGGGAAATTTCCAGTTTATTTTAGATAGCAACCCGCTCTCGTTTCGCTTCGGCTAACCTAACCTAACCTTACCCGCGTAGTTCCCAATCCCGTAGGAATACTGGAAAGAAATGTTACTCCCTGATATTATAGCTTTCCATTGGTGAAAGAATTTTTGAAATCGGTTCAGTAGTTTTGGAGCCTATTCAATACAAACAAACAAACAAATCTTTCCTCTTTATAATATTAGTATAGAAGAGATCATAAACTAGAAGTAGAACGTATATGAGCTGTAATGAACTAACCTGTTAATAGAAACTGTCCACATCGAAGCTGCGTATCCATCACAGTTACAGTCATCATCTTCACCGCCGTCACCGCTTGCCCATACGTAGATGTTGCCCAGACCATTTCGCCCCTATGAAGTTACAAAACACTTTAATACAAGACTTATGATAGCGTATTATTAAAATGGCCCACGATATGAGCCCTGAATAACTAACAACATTGAAAACGCCCGTGGGTGTCATAAAAGCCGTCTAAGCTCTACAATAAGCTACACAAATTTGTCAACTTTATATACCAACGAGTAATGCCAATTTTCATTAACGACTCCTATATTTTAGGTAACATCGAAGGCAAGTTAAATGATACATCATATCAAGCTTATATACGTCCCGCTTGTGTCTTGAGCTCGAGCCTCCTCCCCAAAAGAAGGGGAAATTGATAAACTATACCACGCTGGTTGTACGGGTTGGCATAGAGTTTTAATTCAAATGTTTCTTCATTTGCATAGATGTTATATTTCTATACCTCTTAGTCGTCTTTTTCTGCTCCCTTAGATAAGAATGAGGGTGGCAAATTGTATTCCTACTTTGTCGCCTCGTGTTAAACTTTAATTTTATTTAAAATCTTTAATTGAGGTGAAAACCAAAAAAAAATAACATCAATAGTTTATCATTTTTATTGCTTTAATTTTTATCTTAAGTTTGAATATCTAATGATAAAATTGGGCATATACGACAATAAAAGCAGATAATATGACTGAAGTTAATATAATCATAATAATCAACATCTCAGCCCATACACGTCCCACTATTGGGCTCGGGCCTCCTCCATTATGGGAGGGAAATTGACCTACCATACCTCGGTGGTCAGACTTTCATGACAGTCAGTCAGTCTTTTATGACACCCACGGGCACCTCGGGGTGGTGAATTATAATATTTTTATTCCCACGGAAACGTAAACTCGAATAGTATCGAAGCTAATATAAACTGGAAACACAACTCTAGACCAACAAGTTTCCAATAATGAGGTCTTTATGAACTGAAGAAGGTGATGAGGAAATGTTAGTACAACAAATTCCAGCGAAGTCAAGGAATGAGTACTGATATCAGCCCTATGGGCAATGGAATGGCAGAAATAGGACCGCACGCCGCGATTTTGTCGCTCGTTTTGGGAGAAATGTATCTAAACCACAGAGTATCAGAAAGATAAAAGGCAACAGCTTAATAAAACTTAAAAAAGAAATCCTTATTACCCATCCATCAGCCCCTAGTCGTCCACTGTTGGCTCTCTCCATGAGAATGCTATTCAGAACAGTCCTGCGCCACTTCTACTCAACGATTCTAACGGTTCATCTAGTAGGGGATCGTCTTACACTACGTCGTCCGAATCGTGGTTGCCACTCAAGAGCCTTTCTTCTCCAACGGTCAACGAGCGATATGGCCTGTCCATTGCCATTTTAACGTACTAATTTGTCACACTATGTTGTTTATACATATAATTGAATCCTTAGTATAAAATAGCAGTTTATTATCGACGTGTTCGATCACGGCCATGAAATGGCATTGCCTAATGACAAAAGGTTACAAGATAAAGGTAATCCTTTACCTTGTTACTTGAAACTGATTACTATCTATTTTTATTTGCAAACATAGCAGTAAAACTACATTGCATTTTTACAGCCTCTTCAGACTCTTGTAATATGTTTTATGGGCTCAACCTTGTGATGTGTAACAGCATCTTTCACACATACTGATTTTCAGTCGCGCTATATTTTCATTAAGATAGAATATTATGTATCTTTTCAATTTCCGTATGGTGATACGAGTAAGAATACAATTAACCACCCTATCTCTTGCCCGTTGGTGTCGTAACGTCGACTAAGGGAGGAAAAATGTAGAAAACATCAATGCAAAAGATGGAAAACTCGAAATTAAACCCTATGTCAACAAGCTTGACGCAATTTGGTATAGTAGGTCAAATTCCCTCTCACAAAGGAGGAGGCCCGAGTCCAACCGTGGGACATATATGAACTGAGATGATGATGATGATATGTGTATCTTCATAACTTTGTTTTAATCACACAATCAGATTTTACATAGGTATGTGTGATGAAGTAAGAATACAAATTAGTTGTCATCACATCCCACTGTTCGAGTATCCTCCCTAATAGGAGTGAAATCAGCCTACTATACAGGTCCGGCATGTTGGTATTTTTTTTTTTTTATGAGTGGGCTATGATAAGCGCACGCGCGGTCCAGTCCGTCCGGGGCGACGAAAGGACGGCGCGCGGGCCCATAACCCACCCATACCCACGTCACCTCGTTGTAGGGCCGACCACCGGAGCAGATGTGACTTGTCGTCAGTGGTCGGCCCGAGGGAATACCCTTTCGGGTAACCTCACCTTTCGACGTCCTGGAACGTCGATAGCCGTCGCGCCCGGCATGTTGGTATGGGGTTTTATTTTGAAATTTTACTTCTCTTGCACAGATGTTATAGGCATATTATATCCCTCACTCGTCAACATCCACGGGCAAGATAGGGAGTGGATAATTATATTCTTACTTTGTCACCACACGATACAAATAATTAATTAATTATATATTATTTATTAGTAATTCTTCCTTTTTCAAGAGCTTCGTAAAGGATGACTTGAGGATGGAAGCAAATGAACATCCAAGATAAGAAACACTTCAATTAGAACCTACGCCAATCCGTCTGACCAACGCGGTATAGTAATTCAATTGTCTGTCTATTACATCTCCTCCTCCTCCTCAGCTTATAATATTCCACTGATGGGCTCTAGCCTTTTCTACAATGGAATAAAAATTGATCCACGCTGCTCAGACAGTTTGACATACGATTTTGTCGAGTTATCGGGTCCAAATACTAGTAAATCTATGTTACTTCTAATTAGCCTAAACATATTAAATCAGGGATCATTTCTTTAAAAGATAATATCAAAATTAAATAAAACATATTCCTTTTCAAATACCAAATTTATTTTGTGTGGAATTTATTACATTATGCACGAACCGGCAAATAACACGACACATTCTCTAACCGTATCACAGAGGTAAGGTACAAAGGATATTTGGTATAAACAGGAGTATATGTTAATAAGTAAGACCCGACAAGGGTATGCTGCAAACATTTTCAAGGTTCAAGTCAATTTTATACAGAAATTGGTGCTGCTTTCATAAATCTTGATTATGTAAATTGAAGGATTAAGTATGCCGTGTGTATTTATTTTAAGGTTTCATTTACAAAGTAATATTATTATTATTTTAATTCTGTATCGTAGCAGCTGTGAATATTATCAACCCTTACATTGTTTGTGGGTGTCATAAAAGACGATTTATCATCACAGCTCATATGCGTCCCACTATTGGGCACGAACCTCCTTCATATTGAGAGGGAAATTAACCAACGCTGGCCGGGCGGGTTGGTATAGGGTTATATTCCGAGTTATCCTTCTCTTGCATTGTTGTTATATGCACAAGATATCTCTTAGTCGCCTTTTACGACACCCACGGGCAAGATAGAGGGTGATAAATTGTATTCTTACGCCGTCACCACACGGAATTAAGAAAGACGATTAAGAGGTTTAAATCGACCTGAGCTAAATCTAATCATCGGACCATGCAGTCTAGGATGCCCTACCGCTGGGTGCCGACTTGGTGAAAGTTGCTGGGCGTCATTGGATGCAGGTAGCACAGGACCGCACTTTGTGGCGAAAAATAAGGGTGACCCCGCAGTGGCCGACAATAGGCTGAATGATTATGATGATGATAAGCTAAATCTGTCTGATTCTGTTTGCTCAACAATTTCATTCTCAAGATGGTTTAGTGTCAGGCAGGCGGCTGCTCATGAACTATTGGTAAAACCTTTTGCAATATGTCCAGTGCAAGCAGAGTATATTGAGAAGATATTGCGTCGAACTCAAGTAAAAGCAGGATGGATTAGAGCAGGATGATGACAATTTACAGACTAATATCTTATATATATAAATCTCCTATCACGATGTTTGTCCGCGATGGATTCCTAAACTACTTAACCGATTTTAAATTAAATTGGCACACCGTGAGCAGTCTGGTCCAACTTGAGAAATAGGATAGCTTAGATCTTTAATTATAGTCGCAATTTTATTTTATTACAAATTATTTGTCTATAATTAATTGACCGTCACAATTATCTGTTAACTCCAAAAGATTCTAACAGATGGCGATATCTGTTGACTGGATTTAAGTAATTTAAGTAATTTGTGTGTGCTCAATGAGATTCGAGAATGGTTTAGATTCACAATTGGACCCGGTAGGTGGCGCTTTATTTGAACAGAACAGCGTCTGTTGGGTCAGCTAGTTGTTTAAAATGTTTAAATTCATTTTCCTTGTCCCATGTGGTATTGTCCATCCAGTTGCGTGTGGTGACGGATTAAGAATATTATTCACCACCTATCTCTCTTGACTGAGGGTGTCGCAAAAGACAACTAAAAAATATAACACGCATATATTTATGAAAGAGAAGGAAAGCTAGTAATAAAATCCCATAACAACTCAACTGCCACCAGCGTGGTATAGCAGATCAATTTCACTCCTACCCGGAAGAAGGGTCCAGCCCAGCAGTGGGACGTATAAGTGCTAAAATGATGATTTATCTACCCATTTACTAGCCTAATCAAGTTCACTACTGGATACAGACTTCCCCGTATATTGGTTATAATGTCGTATCCAGTCATCACTCTTGGCAAGCGGATTAGAGATTGCAGGGTTTTTATTATAATTACATTTGCTTATCATGTTATGATAAACTAAGAATACAATTCACCATTTTTTGCAATGTCCGTAGGTGTCATAAAAGACGACTAAGGGATCTAAAATGATAACATATATGAAGGGTACAGGCAAAGAACAGGGAATGTCCTAATGAAGAGAAAAACGCATTTAAAACTTTAAAAGTATGAATTTTTTATTGAGATCGGCGTATGCAGTAACTTTTACTCAAAACTTATTAACTGTTCATTAATTAAATTATGCAGTTATGGTGGAATTTTTAATTATCAAAAATATTAAAATGTAACAGAAACGCTTCGACCAGTCTTTTTTGACAATTTATTAATAACACTAACTACTTAACAAATCTGAAGGAAAAATTTGCTTCAGCCACAAACAAAAACGACTTTATTGTGCAATCTGATTACTTTTTTTAAAAGTTAATGATTGGGCATTAAACTACCACAGACAAAGATTTACTATCAATAAAAAAAACAAAATATAAAAATTGTGACATTCCCTGTTCTTTGTCTGTACCCTTCATATACAAGAGAAGGAATACTTGATATAAAACCATTTACCACTCCATTTGATCAGCATGTTTAAGTAGGTATATTTATATATTTTAAGCCTTTGATTGTATACGAGCAAGCCGCGCAACTGATGCGAAATGGTAATTGTCACCTAGAGATTCCAGTACTCATCACGCCAGCTTACGTAAACTAAAAATGCTGTAAATATACAGTCAAGGATGGTACACTTTACAGATGTTCTTTCAAAATTCTCAACAGTGTGGGGTGTGACTCTATTTATCTCTTAGGATTTTTTACATATACTTTTATATGAAATTATACATAAAATAGAATTAACTAAAGGATTGTAATGCAAAATACATTTTACTTAAATTTATGAGTATTCTTCTCCAACTGTTTTAAAAGCTATTGAAAGAAACATAGCCATGAACTAATCAAATAATACCCAAAAAAAAAATCATTAAGGTCAAAGTTTCTAATAAAAAAGTCTCAAGTCTCACTGATCACAGGAAGTACTGTCATGCTTATTTTAGTATTCACCCAACCACTTTCAGCTTCAGGAAATAACGTCGAAGAGTGGCGGAAATGAAGCCGTTTATAATGGAACCAAAGTAAGTTAGGCATTCAAAATTGAGTGTTTATCTAAATCATGGATTATGCAAACGATAATGCTTGATATCTGTCACTTATGATCATACTAATACTTTGAATGTAAAACTTTTTATGTATGGATATCTTTTGGCGTTAGTAATATAGCTTGTCGGCTATGTGATATGCTTATCAATCATACAATATACTGTCAAATAAGTAAATTTCTAAAGAAAGATCTATAGATCTATATATATAAAAGAGAAAGTGTGTGGGTATGTTCCATATAGGCTCGGAAACGGCTGGACTGATTTCAATGAAACTTTCAGGGAATCTCCAGACTGACCTGGCGAGTAATCCTGTAAAGTTTGGTGACGATCGGAGCACTCCTCTTTTTGAATTTATTGTTTAAATAAATTAAAGCAAAATCTAGCCCGGTGAAGCGGGCTGGGTACGCTAGTATTTTATAAATGATTTACAATATAACTATAAAAGTAAAGAAATTTAGCATAATCTTATAATCATCAGTAAAAAAAAATATTAAAAATATTGCCTAGAGTCTACAGTACAAAAGATTAACTGTATTTTATTAGTTTCATCATTTCGGCTCATATACATCCCACTACTGGGCTCGAGCCTTCTCCATAATAGGAGGGAAATTGACCGTATTGACATGCTGGTCAGATAGGTTAGTATAGGGTTTTGTTTCGAGTTTTCCATCTCTTGCATAGATGTCACATATGTAATATATGCCTTAGTCGTTTTTTATGACACCCACGGGTATGAGAGGGGGTCGTGACTTATATTTTTACTCCGTCACCATTTTTTATTTTTTTGGGTGGGCTATGGTAAGCGCACGCGCGGTCCTGTCCGCCCGGGGCGATGAAAGGACGGCGCGCGGGCCCATAACCCACCCGTACCCACGTCACCTCGTTGTTTGTTGGGCCGACCACCGGAGCAGATGTGACTTGTCATCAGTGGTCGGCCCGACGGAATACCCTTTCGGGTAACCTCACGTCTCGACGTACTGGGACGTCGGTCGCCATCGCGCGGTCATCCTCTCTGCGGGTGACGGACAATTCCCCGGTCCGATCACCCGCGGCCTCGGCTAGGGCGGCATTAGGCGCAGATACTCGCGCCTGCGCCGCCCCAGTCGCCGGCGGCGGAACGTGTCGCCGAATAGGAGCTCTACTCGCACACGATCCGCCGCCTCCTTCCGTGAGATTACGGCCTCACAGAAGGCGGCGACCGCGTCCCAGTTCCTGACGCTGTCGAGCATCTCCCTGGCGATGGTCGGCAGCGCCAGGTCGGCATCGATAATCGCGACGAGTTCACGGCGCTCTCTTTCCCACGCAGCACACTCCTCGAGCGTGTGCTGCGCCGTGTCCTCGTCGCAACTACAGTGGTGGCAGGACGGTGTGCTTTCCCTCCTGACAATCTTGTGCAGGTACTTCCCAAAACACCCGTGCCCCGTCAGCACCTGCACAAGTCGGAAGGAAAGCACCCCGTGCGTCCGCTCCAACCACTCCATCAGCACCGGCCGGAAGGCCTCGACGGTCCTGACACCGTACCGAGGACTCTCCAGCCGGACTGCCCAACAGACAATGACTTCTCGGCGGGCGTCGACCCGCCAGGCGGTGATCTCCTGCAAGGAGACCATACCGCCGCGGGCGCGCGTCTCTGACACCCGCCGATAAATGTCGGCGAGCATCTCCGCCTCCAGGTCCCACGGGGGAGTTCCGGCCAGGAGGCACACTGCCTCCATCAGCACACGGTTCGGAATACCGTCGGGCCCGGTGGCGGTGGATTTGACTCGCATACGCGCCACTGCCGCCCCCATTTCCGGCTCCGTGATGGGTGGAGCACTTTCATCTTCGGCCTCCCGGTCGCTGTCCGGCGAAGCCATGACCGGGGGCGTGTGCTCCGCCCGCCGTGGAAAGAGGTCCTCGACAACTCTGGTGAGGAGGCTGGGCTGGCGAGTCTCGGTGAGGGGGGGGGGGGGCCCGCCCGTGGAGCTTGTTCAGCGCCGCGAGGTAGGGGCGACCCCAGGGTTCACGCTCGAGACTGTCCAGCATCTCCCGCTGACTAACGTCCTTGGCGGTACGGACGGCCAGCCTGAAGGCAGACCGCGCACTGCGGTAAGCCTCGTACAGCTGGCCCTCCCGCTCAGCGTCGTGGTGACGCGCTCGGCTGCGGGTGTAGGCCCTCCGGGCACATATGCACGCGGTCCGAAGGTCCGCCAATTCTCGGGACCACCAGGGGACCGCACTCTTCGGGGGCAGACGCCGCACACGGGGCATGGCCGCATCGCAGATCTGCGTTAATGCACAGCGGATGCGGCCAGCCTCGGCATCCACCCCGTCCGCCTGGGGCGGTGAGGACAGCCACGACTGAACGATGGCTGCCTCCGCCAACAAGTCCCGATCCAATCGACCCACAGCCCACCGCGGAAACACGGGAGCTCCGTCCGCCGTGTGACCCCTGCTGGGCTGCAGGAGGGTCCGGGAGACCTCTATCCGGATGTATCGATGGTCGGATAGGGTCTCAACCTCCTCCTGGACGCACCAGCTTCTCACACGTGCTGCGACATTAGGGCTAGCGAACGACATGTCCACTATCGACCCGCCCTGCTGCCGCACGCACGTTTGCACCGAGCCCCTGTTCAGCAAACAGAGGCCCAGTGCCGCCGCCCACTCTTCTGGACCCCCACGCCGTGGACTTGGCGTTGTAGTCCCCCAGAACGAAGATTTGGCGCGGTGCCAGTCGCCGTATCGAGGCCCCCAGGATGGTGAGGAAGGCCCCGAAATCCGTCGTGCTCCTGTTAGGGGAGAAGTAAATACCAAATAGCGTAATCTCTCCCCATTCCGCCGCGACATACCCATCGCCCCTGTCCTTGAGCAACAAAGGCGGGGAATGCCACGACGTGGAGGCGACGATTGCCACAGAGCCGTCACTGCTGCCCAGCCAATTGGGCCGGTCAGGCACCACGTACGGCTCCGCGGCTACGGCTGCACCGATCAACCACTCCGCCATGGCTTGCAGGAAAACGTCCTGTGCCTCGGCGGCGTGGTTGAGGTTGGCCTGCAGGAGGTGGTAGGATTCGGTCGCCATTACTGGGCCGTATCCATTACCTCCTCCACGCTGGCGGGCGATCGGGTCGCGCTAGGGGCGGGAGCGGCCGGGGTCGTCGGGCCGCTCCGCCCCTTTGGGGCCGAAGCCGGGGGTCTGCACTCCCTGCCCCCCATGCGGTGCTTGGCGGGCCTATTGCCCGCCGCACACGCGGGGCAGTGGGGAGTGGCGGCGCAGGATGCCGCCTTGTGCCCGGGTTGACCGCAGCGGAAGCAGAGATCGCTGCAGTCAAAGCAATTGGTGCATGTCGGCCGAGTGTGTCCGACCGCCATGCACTTGTAGCACCTCGCAGGCCGGGACTCCAGCACGGTCACCCGCGCCGAGCTCCAGCCCACGAGGAGCCTGCCTGAGTCGGCCAATTGCTTGGCCGACTCCACCGGGCACTGCACCCAGGCAGCACCGACGCCGCCCGGACCAGGGCGGATGGCGCCAATTCGGACGGTGTCCACGGGACACCCGGTTTTCGAGACGATGGCCTCCCGGATGTCATCCACCGTCACGGAGACGTCCAGACTCACGACGCGTAGTTCTGCGCCTTTTACGGGTCTGGCGATTTTGATGCCACCCTCCTCTGCGAACAGACCCCTCAACTTGCTACATGCTATTGGCCGTCTTAGCGCCCTCGGCCCCAGGGAACTCTAGAATCCGTGCTCCTGTCCGGGCCTTGCGGGTCCTGGCTTCGACGCCCCCTAAATCGGAGACGTCAAGCTCCCGCCGGGCGCGACGTAAGACGGCCTCATAGCTGAGGCCGTTTTCGGCCGCCTCAGGCAGCACGGTGATCACCACCGCGGCTGACTTTGGCGGCCGGAGCCTCCTGCGTGACCTCTTATTTGCGGCTCCTGCTTTGGGAGCGGAGGCTTTGGCGGCACTTTTGGCCTCCGCTCTCCTCTTCTGGCCGCGACTTTTTCGGCTGCGCTCGGCTGTCTGCCAACCTTCTTCAGGTGCAGCAGAGGGGCCGGGCACAGCAGTCACGGCCGCGGCTGCGTTGGCTGCTACTGGCGGTGCATTTGCCAGCAGCGGCTGAGGTCCGGCCTGAGCAGGAGCCGGTGCCACCTTCTTCCTCGCGGGCGGCCCTTTGGACTTCGGTCCAGCAACGGCCGCAGCGTAGCTCCCTACGCGCCCGCCCTGGCAGGGTAGCGCATCAGGGGCTGACACCGCGGCCTTGGGCCTGTCCGCAGCCAGCGGCGGCCGAAGACAGGGCTCCGGAGGCAGTCTTGACTCCAGAGCCACCATGCGCGCGTCGAGCATTTTGCCGAAGACGTCCACCATGGCGCGCATGGTCTGGTCTGGCACGCCGTCCACTGCGGGCAGCGGAACCGCTTCGGCCGGCTGGGCCCTCTGGGGACTCGCCGCAGCGCGAGTTGGCGCAATGGGGGCGGTGGGGGCGGCGGTAGGGCCGGCGCTTGTCGGCGGCGCGGTCCTCGCCAGCTGCGCGACCTGGCGCCGCAAGTCGGCCATTTACTTGGCCAATTCGCGGTTCGCCTTCTGCACCGCCGACAGCTCCTTTTGTAGGGCCTTATTCTTCTCCTGCAGGCCTGAGACCTCACCACTAAGGCGGGCATTTTCGGCTTGCAGGGTTGCCACATTGGTAGGTGGGGGGTCGACACCTACAGCGGGCTCTGCAGCTGCCGCGCTGGTGGGAGGGATGTCCGCTAACACCCTCATCATCCTCGCGGCAGCCGCCTCATTCGCCCGCTTTTGGGCATCGGTCCCCCGCACATGACCAATCGACGCTGGAGGCGTCGACTTCGCCGCCACCACTGCAGCCCCTCGTCCTCTACGAGAGGCTGGAACCTTGGGAGGAGGCATGATAGCGCCACTCCCCTCGGAGGCGGACTCTGAGCTGCCACCCATATTTAGGGGGCGCTTCCGCACCATCGAGGGGAGGGCCTCCTCCCCAACCTCTAGTGCTGCCGCCAGGGCCGATGCCGGCGACCGGGATGACCCACCGATGGTCTCAACTGCCGACATGTTGGTGTCCGACGACTCTGCGGCAGTACTGCCGCCCTCGTCAGCAGTCGGAGCGGCTGCCGTGGCCGTCTCTAGCCAGCCGCTCCTGCTTGGCCAACTCGCGCCTTTTGACGCTCGTGGCCTTCCCCGTCCCCATGTGCTTTCTCTTTTTTCTCTTCTTAGGGGCCACTATTTTCGCCGGGCCCTCGGCTGACCTTGGGGCCTCAAGTGCCAGACTAGCAGCAGAGCTGCAGTCGGACGAGGCCTCTCCTTCCTCTGTGCCAGTTTTCCTGTAGCTTGGCAGGGCTTTTGGGTGGGAACTAATTAGATCCTCTGTGGTGGTAATTTTGGGCGTCTCACCCCTCCTATTTACATCAGGTGTGTGTGAACAATGATCCATCGAGTTCCCACGAGTATGGGAGAAATAAATGTCGACCCGGGCAGAGATCCCGATACCCGGGCAAGCGTACATTTGTTTCCCAACACAGGGGGTCCGCAGGTACCCTGGCTGGGGGCGCGCTAACGACTGAACAACCCATCAGCCATGCATCCTCTCGCCGCGCGCCAGAACTTAGGATTCTGGGTGATTGTTTTATAGAGGTTTTCTTCCTCGCGGTCCAGGCGGTTACACCAAGACCCTCGCTCCTGAATCTAGGCCTCAAGACAAATGTCCCGAAGCAAGAATCAGGTCTACGATTTGTCGCGGTTGGCAAATGCCTGCCCAGTCCTCAAACGAATGAGTGACTGGGCCCGTCGAATTTTCGCGTCCAATACCCTCTACAATTAGAGGGCATGGAGCGAATTTGGGGCATCCCACAAACTGGGCCCCCCCTCGGGCCAGATATTTGCCACGACCGACAATTCCAGAGAGGAGTGCAAGGAATTGTCGCTCGTGCCCAGGGTACACCACGCGGAGGTTTCTGGCGTAGCACCCCTACTCCGTCACCAAACGGAAAATTTTATTAGTTTATTGTAAAATTTTCAAGAAATAAATACACGCTTGTTGCCGCTACGCGGCATACGGTTGTTTCCCAAATAGACAGGGATATGCAGAGACTATGGATTGTCACAAGTCCCGATAATTATTCTTGGGCCCACGCCCAGGCCCACGCCATCCGTTCCATCTGGGATGACGAAAGGGTGGCGCGCGACCTCATAAACCGCCGTATTCCTTCCTCATCGTCAATAGGACAACCATTGGTACCGAATCCTTAACGTCCGTGACCGGCCCGACATGAGCCACGATTCTAACATATCTTCATCGTTTCATTCACATTCATTACAGTCACGAATACTGCTCTACGGTTACAGTATCTTTTAATCGGATCTTTTACCAGCACGTCACTAATTTGATCCAGAAACGAACAACATATTTCCCTTGTAATTCCACTC
The DNA here is from genome assembly GCA_032191425.1 of Lymantria dispar. Classification (NCBI taxonomy): domain Eukaryota; kingdom Metazoa; phylum Arthropoda; class Insecta; order Lepidoptera; family Erebidae; genus Lymantria; species Lymantria dispar. The sequence goes on from CM063459.1 coordinate 19,579,458, forward strand.
ACACTTGCTTTATATATTTACTTCGTCAACATTTCTTCACTCATGTTTTCTACGTGTCAACTAAGTATACCGATTTTCAATCACTCTTCATCTCAACATCATCATCGTCTCAGCCTATATATGTCCCACTCTTGGGCTCAGGCCTCCTCTATAATGGGAGGGGAATTGACCTACTATTCCAGGCTAATCTGACGTGTTGGAATAGGGATTTGTTTCGAGTGCAGTTGCACAGATGTTATTTGCTTATTATATCTCTTAGTCGTCTTTTACAATATCCACGGGCAAGATACATTTATACTTATACTTCGTCACCACACGGAGAATTTCGATCATTCACCACGTCATTTATTCACTCCACAATATTCTCTTATTTTTCATTCATGCATTCATTAAAACTCACAAATGCCCCACTGCTAGGCGCAAGCCTCCACAATAGGAAGGAAATCTACCTACTTATAAACCCTTTACTATAGGGTTTCATTTCAAAACGTCCTATATGATATCCCTTAGTCAATTTTTACGAGACACACAAGCAAACAATAGGCTGGTGAATTGTATTCTTATTTCGTTACTGCGAATTTGCGCTCCCTTATAACAGAGAATAGATATGTAAATATAAATATTACATTATAAAATATATTAAAATAATATAAACACTAAGGCATAAACGCTTAGGCGTCGGTACGTTTTACAAATAGCATAGAGTGCTATTTGTGAAATCACATGACGTAATGACTTCTAGTGCGCTACAGTTATATTGCCTCTTTAGATTTCACTTTTAACTTTATAAACAAGCCGTGACGTGAATCATGACGAATCATAAATGTGAAGTCATAACAGTTGAATACAATATCTCTCTGCAAAAGCGATTACGTTGTCATTCGTTATCTTTTACCTTCTACAGTCAGTAAAACGAAAACCTTTCATAAATCGGTTCTTATTTCGTCGATAAAGGATCAAATTCAGGCTTCCTTTATCCCGTTGTTGTGACAGTTCTTAAGGACACAAAAGAATTCAAAGAATGCGACCCGGTAAAGTCAAATGATAGACGTTTAATCCAGTAAAGAAAAATAGGAGTCAATTTCGTAAAGCCCATATATATTGCAGAATTCGCTAAAAAGGAGTCCGAAAATATTTGAGATTGTAAGAATACTTCGAGCAATAGAAAAGTTATCTACAATCAAAACGATAAGTACTTTATACATATTGATTAAAATTCTGGTTAATAATACATTTTAATACATATTATCGCCATTCAATATATCGCCGTCTAATAATAATAATAACAGTAATAACTATGGGGAAACCACTGCGGGTCTCCGTTTAGCGAGGACTTGCGATGGTGAAGCCGCCGCCGCACCGCTCGACACCCCAAACCACTTGCACCAATGTTGCCCCTCTGTTGCCCCTCTGTTGCCCGTATGGCCTGCGTGTCTGTGGCGACCGTTTAGGAGGGCCCATTCAGTGAGTTGGCGAGTCACCGTCTGCCAAAGTTCAAGACGTATAAAGGTATTGAAGGTAGACGACAGTTTAAAAATCAATAGTTTTCAGTTTTAGTCCATCTAACCTCCAACCCCATAATATTAGATATCATCACACAATAGTTTTACACCTACCGTTGGCAGTCCACGTGTGTTATGTGCAGACATGGAGTGTCATCGGTAGACGTCCCATCCCATTTTTAAATTAAATTTCTCCAAAGGCCTCTGCGTGTTGGATCTATATCCCCAGGTACGCCTTTCAAAGGACCGGGTATCTTTCCTTGGAAGATACCCGTGAATATAGGAGATACATAAAAATAGTAATAATAATATTAATTTATTGCAGACCACAATGATCCATAAATGTTAGTAAAAGACTTAGGTAGCTAGGGGTAGTATAAACAGAAAAAAAATGTAATAATAATAATAATGCTGGACGTTGGCTTCCCTCAGGTTCTACCACCGGTCCACCTAGTGGAGGGGCGTCTTACACTTCGTCGCCCGATACAGCTTTACAACTCGAGAACTTAAACGTGCTAATTCTTCGTCTATATCGGTTACACTCGTTCTTCTGCGAATATTCGTATTTCAGGATCTACCTCGCAGAGAAATTTCAAGCCAGCCCAAGTCAGCGACATTCAGCTATTATGAGCCTTATCGCGTATGCATAATAACAAATAGAAATCTTTTTATTATTATTCTGCGCTCATCCCATGCTAAGTGGAGTCGGTATAACATGGTCTTATTTTCTTTTTGGGTATCCCACGATTCTTGTGTGCATCCCCAAGTCTCCTTTTCACATGTCTTTCATCCTTTCACATCACATGTCCATATTAAGACAATCTTACGCTCCTTATCTTGCCTATCATTGCATTTCTTATCTAATCTTGTTACCTCACACATCCAGCAATCATATAAATAGGAGATGTTATATTATTACCACCCAAAGTGACCCACACAAACTTCACAGGAGGTTTTAACGATAAATTTAACTTCTTCTTCTATATATATAAAAATCAATTGCTGTTCGTTAGTCACGCTAAAACTCGAGAACGGCTGGCCCGATTTAGCTAATTCTGGTCTTGAATTATTTGTGGAAGTCCAGAGACGGTTTAAACGGTGAGAAAATATGAAAATTTTACGAAAATGTAAAATACTAAAAAAATAAATTTAAAAAACAATCAATTTGCCCATACAAATTGTTCTTACCTGTCAAACATTTGATGTTCGTCCCGTCAGTTCGTTATTTTTGGCATAATTACATGTAGATCTAGATTAAAAAAAAAAGGTTTTGGAATCGATAAGAAAAGGCGGTATATTAAGTACGCCCATAACTTCCGATCGACTGCATCAAATTGGATATTTTTTATTGTGTTTTTTGTTGTCAGAACATGGTTTGTATAGAAGAAAATTAATAGAAAAGATATTTTTTATTAAAACTAGATAACCCGGCGAACTTCGTAGTTCGTACCGTCTTTTATTCGTAATTATTTTGTTTTAGTATTTGTTAGTTTGGTTTTAGTATCCGTGCAGTGACGGAGTAGAATACAATTCACCACCCATGGGTGTCGTAAAAGACGACTAAGGGATATAATATGCATATAATAGCTATGTAAGAGAAGGGAAACTTGAAACAAAACCCTATATTAACACGTCTGACCAGCGTGGTATTTGTAGGTCGATTTCAGGGCCAGAACCTATTATGGTAAACCGTCTGGCTAGGAAGTGATGATTTTAGCACGTATACGCGCCACTGTCGTCCCTCTCCGTGTCCTTGGCGGGGTTATACCTTTCGGTTCCCGGTCACTGTCTAGCAGAGCAATGACTAAAGGCGTTATTCGCCGTGGGAATAGGTCCTCAACAACCCTCATGAGGAGGCCAGGTTGGAAAGTCTCGGTGAGTGGAGAAGGGCGTAGTTTTCTCAACGCCGCGCGACGTTCAAGGCTATTCAGCATCTCTTACCGATCGACCTGAAGAAGAAGTGAACTCACCCAGCTTTCATTACGTACGCTGACCGATATTTTGAAGCCTTACATATGGCATTTTCTCTAAATCAATAACAATATCGACGCTCGAAAGGCAAACCTAACTAAGCGACATTAGGCAAACTTTACAGTAGAGAGAATCTAAAGTTAAAATATTTGAAAAATAAAATCATATAAACGAAACCAGCCCTCACATTGAAATAATTTTAATAGAGATTGGAATAGTTTATTTTTGTCTATCCAAGTTAGGTCGTAGTTTTTGTCTATCAATGGCGGTATATTAAATAGCTTTTTTCTTTTTTTTGGGGGGTGGGTTGCGGTCGGCGCGCTCCTCGCACCACTTCGTCCGGGGCGACAGAGCGGCGTAAGCACGCACACCCGCAACCCACCCACGATGCACGTCGCCTTCGTCGTTGGGCCGACCATCGGAGCAGGGTGACTTGACGTCAGTGGTCGGCCGACGGAATACTCCCTATTTAGGGTACCCTCCCATCGACCGACGTCCCCCCCTCGGAGAGGACGTCGGTCTTTCCTCACGCGGTCGGCCTCTCGGCGGGTGACGGATTAACTCCCCGGTCCCGTCACCCGCTATATTAAATAGCTAGAATATAATTCACCACCTGTGGGTGTCGTAAAAGACGACTAAGGGATATAATATGCATATAATATCCATGCAAGAGAAGAAAAATAAGAAACAAAACCCAATATTGACACGTCTAACCAGCGTGGTATGGTAGGTCAATTTCCCTCCCATAGTGGAGGAGGTGCGAGCCCAACAGTTGGACATGTATGGGCTGAGATGATGATGATGATTTATCTGCCTCCCACAATTAGTGTAAAGTTGCGGACGAGGAAATATAACACTTGCCGTAAATTCAATTCAGTTGGATTATCAATAATTCGAATATATTGATACGTTTGCGGCTGAATCCGGAGACCGCCCCAACTTCGGCAGGAGCACCAGTCTCCCCTTCTTCTAACATCCAGAGAACTGGCCAAACGCTATTCAAGCGTTGTACAGTCAAAGTACCAGTTGCTCAAAGACCAGCACCAGCACCCATCTACAGATGCTGGAGAGTGTCGAACGTGACCCCTGGGGTCATCCTTATTGTGCAGCACTAAGTAGAGATTTCACTTCTTCTACAGATCAATCAGTAGGAAATTCTGGACAGTCCTAAATGTGACCCCTGGGGTCGCCTCTATCGCGCAGCGCTGAGTAAGCTACGCCCTCCTCTCCTCACCGAAATTTTCAACACCGACCTAACCATCATGGTTGTCGAGGACCTTTTCCCTCCTCGGAAAGCTCCCCCAATCATTGTTTTGCTGGACAGTAACCGGAAACCGCCCCGCCACGAACACGGAGATGGGGCGGCAGTGGCGCATATACGCTAAATTATCACTCTCCGGCCAGACGGTTAACTCTAATGGGTGCCAGCCCTTGAGTACCTGGTACCACATCTTACAGGTCTGTACAACGCGTGAATTAGCGTTGGGTCAGTTTCCTGGATGTTAGAAGGAGGACAGGCTGGTGCTCCTGCCGAAGGTGGGACGGTTGCCGGCCTCGGCCACAAACATGTCTATATGATGGTATTATTGATAATCTAACTGGATGGAATTCACGGAAAGTGTTATATTTCCTTAATCGCAACTTTACGCCATTTGTAGGAGGCTAATAAGTCAACATCATAGTCTCAACTCATACACGTCCCACTGTTGGGCTAGGACCTTCTCCAATATGGAAGGGAAATCGACCTACTATACCACGCTGGTCAGACGTGTTGGTATAATATTTTTTGCCGAGTTTTCCCTTTCTTGCATAAATATTATATGCATACTATATCACTTAGTCGTCTTTTACAACACACAAGAGTGGTTAATTGTATTCTTACTCCGTCACCGCACGGATAATACTAAAACCAAACTGATAAATACTAAAACAAAATAATTACGAAGAAAAGACGGTACGAAGTTCGCCGGGTTAGCTAATCATTAATAAATAAAACTGTTTTACGGCTTTTATCGCGATTGTATTTGATTGCCCGACGTTTCGAACAGTGTAAAGTTAAAAATCTGTGTATTACTCGCATAAACATCAGAACTCATTATCATTAATAAGTTCGTCATCATTGCTATTTGGAATTGATAACCAATGGATGAAAAGTTTTCGAATGACTAACGACATAGTGTCGGATAGCACTCTACTAGTGGACCGACGACTTGGTAAAAGTCATAGGGAGTCGTTACATGTGAGCGCCACAGGATTACACATTGTAGCATTCTATGGCCTACGTTCAGTATTAGAACGCAAAACGCTGAAAAGACTCATCATCATCATCTTGCTCTTATCCCAATTACTTGGGGTCGACGCAAATATGTCATCTGTTTTGACATATTGCAAAAAGTTTCGGCAATGACTTTTATGACCGGCCGCCTGCCTGACGTCAACCCTCCTTGGGAATGTAAACGTTGACCCAAATGGTACCAGATGGAGTTGGTCCAGGTCAATCTAGGGCTCTTAGACGTCTTTTACGACACCCACGAGCAAAGCAAGGGTTGGTAGTATTCGAAGCCGCTACCACACAGCTACGCTGAAAAGGCTATTTAAAAATTATTCTTTCGAACTTGTAGTGGCTTCTTAATGGTGAATATTAGCATATTTGGCAGACAAGTTGGCGTATAAGTTCTAGTAGTAAAGGAATGGTGTTTTCCACGGTGATCCCTCAGCCGGTTTTCACGACTTCTACGGGATACCGAGGAGTAGTGACAGATAGCATTGCCCGTCACTCCCTACACGATTATCACTCGTCTCATAAAAATTGAATATCTGGTTGACCGAACTTCGCTCGGTATATTTTTGTTGTATTTTTGTTGAATTTATTTACATATATATGTACCTATTAATAAAAAAATAAAAATTAAATAATGAAAAAAATATCAACAATAACAAAAAGAGAATAATAATAACACCGAGATTCAATCCGACACTGTTTGAATGCCAAAACAATACAAAAAGAGAACTGAAATACTTCCCAACTGAGCTATCGTAACTCATGACGTTGACAACGAAATTTGAATTCATATTCTTTTAAAATTTAATGTCATTGTATTGTTTTGCTAAAAACACCGACAAAACAACATTTTCTATAAATAAAACCTAGTTAGATCGATTTTTTGGCCTCGAAACCTCTAGTATGCCAAGTTTTATCAAAATCGTTGGTGCCGTTTCCGAGATCCTGAATCCTTACTAATATTATAAATGCGAAAGTAACTCTGTCTGTCTGTCTGTCTGTCTGTCTGTCTGTCTGTCTGTCTGTCTGTCTGCTACGCTTTCACGTCTAAACCACTGGACCGATTTTGATGAAATTTGGTACAGAGATGGACTAAAGCTTGAGAAAGGACATAGGCTACTTTTTATCGCGAAAAAATGGGTATAAGGGGTTGAAATAGGGGATGACATTTTGTATGGAAATTCGTCATTTTCGATGATAGAACCACGAATCTTTGTATTAAGACACCTAATAATAAATAAATAAATATTTGTTCAAGCGTTTTGGAAATTTCATTTACATGGGGATGAAATTCAACCCCTAAAATACCAAAAAGCATACAGCCGAAACCACTGGGCCTAGAAACGTATTTTTTTTTTACACCGTCGTATTTCTTGGGGTGCACGAGCACTAGCAAAGGATTTTTGGAAATTCACCCCCTTAAGGGGGTGAAAAACATATAGTCTTTCACGTCTAAACCGATTTTGATGAAATTTGGTACAGAGATGGACTAAAGCTTGAGAAAGGGACATAGGCTACTTTTTATCGCGAAAAAATGGGTATAAGGGGTTGAAATAGGGGATGACATTTTGTATGGAAATTCGTCATTTTCGATGATAGAACCACGAATCTTTGTATTAAGACACCTAATAATAAATAAATAAATATTTGTTCAAGCGTTTTGGAAATTTCATTTACATGGGGATGAAATTCAACCCCTAAAATACCAAAAAGCATACAGCCGAAACCACTGGACCTAGAAACGTATTTTTTTTTACACCGTCGTATTTCTTGGGGTGCACGAGCATTAGAAAAGGATTTTTGGAAATTCACCCCCTTAAGGGGGTGAAAAACATATAGTCTTTCACGTCTAAACCGATTTTGATGAAATTTGGTACAGAGATGGACTAAAGCTTGAGAAAGGATATAGGCTATTTTTTATTGCGAAAAAATGGGTATAAGGGGTTGAAATAGGGGATGATATTTTGTATGGAAATTCGTAATTTTTGATGATAGAACCGTGAATCTTTGTAATAAGGCACCTGATAATAAATAAATAAATATTCGCTCAAGCGTTTTGGAAATTCCATTTACATAGGGATGAAATTCAACCCCTAAAATACCAAAAAGCAAACAGCCGAAACCACTGGACCTAGAAACGTATTTTTTTTTACACCATCGTATTTCTTGGGGTGCACGAGCACTAGCAAAGGATTTTTGGAAATTCACCCCCTTAAGGGGGTGAAAAACATATAGTCTTTCGCGTCTAAACCGATTTTGATGAAATTTGGTACAGAGACGGACTAAAGTTTGAAAAAGGATATAGGCTATTTTTTATTGCGAAAAAATGGGTATAAGGGGTTGAAATAGGGGATGATATTTTGTATGGAAATTCGTAATTTTTGATGATAGAACCGTGAATCTTTGTATTAAGGCACCTGATAATAAATAAATAAATATTCGTTCAAGCGTTTTGGTAGTCTCACTTACATAGGGATGAAATTCAACCCCTAAAATACCAAAAAGCATACAGCCGAAACCACTGGGCCTTGAAACGTATTTTTTTTACACCATCGTATTTCTTGGGGTGTACGAGCACTAGCAAAGGATTTTTGGGCATTCACCCCCTTAAGGGAAGCATATTAAAGAGCAGTGTAGAATACTTTGGCAGGAATATTTTGATAAACGTTCCACAGAAAAAGGCATATGGTACAAGACTATCCAACCAAATATACTCAAATACCCTTGGTTCGGCAACAGTCAACTTAAACGTAATGCACTGGTGACAGCCCTCAGACTTCGTTCTGCACACATTCCATCGAATGTGTTTGCATTCTTAATGAAAAAGACAGAATCTCTAACATGCAATACCTGTGGAGTACTGGAAGATGTACAACACATTCTGATGGAGTGTGTGAGGAACGAAGGATATAGAAGGCACTATTTCAATACAAACAAAATTTTTGATGTGGGCTATTGTAACAGCATACTGTCTGAACCAGAGTCTAACGAGGCTATTATTTTATATAAGTTGGCGGAATTAGGTCTGCAAAGACGTTAATTGCGTCAGTTGTAATGATGTTTTATGTATATTGTATTGTTTTTTGTAGTCTTTTACAGGGCGATGTGGTCGCGCAGCGACAAAGCCTTCTAAATAAAATAAAAAAAAAACCCCTTAAGGGGGTGAAAAACATATAGTCTTTCACGTCTAAACCGATTTTGATAAAATTTGGTACAGAGATGGACTAAAGCTTGAGAAAGGATAGGCTACTTTTTGTCGCAAAAAAATGGGTATAAGGGGTTGAAATAGGGGATGACATTTTGTATGGAAATTCGTCATTTTCGATGATCGAACCACGAATCTTTGTATTCAGGCACCTAATAATAAATAAATAAATATTCGCTCAAGCGTTTTGAAAATTCCATTTACATGGGGATGAAATTCAACCCCTAAAATACCAAAAAGCATACAGCCGAAACCACTGGGCCTAGAAACGTATTTTTTTTTACACCATCGTATTTCTTGGGGTGCACGAGCACTAGCAAAGGATTTTTGGAAATTCACCCCCTTAAGGGGGTGAAAAACATATAGTCTTTCACGTCTAAACCGATTTTGATGAAATTTGGTACAGAGATGGACTAAAGCTTGAGAAAGGATATGCTACTTTTTGTCGCAAAAAAATGGGTATAAGGGGTTGAAATAGGGGATGACATTTTGTATGGAAATTCGTCATTTTCGATGATCGAACCACGAATCTTTGTATTGAGGCACCTAATAATAAATAAATAAATATTCGCTCAAGCGTTTTGGAAATTCCATTTACATGGGGATGAAATTCAACCCCTAAAATACCAAAAAGCATACAGCCGAAACCACTGGGCCTGGAAACGTATTTTTTTTTACACCATCGTATTTCTTGGGGTGCCCGGACGGAGTGGTGCGAGGAGCGCGCCAACCGCAGCCCAATCCAAAAAAAAAATAGGGGTTGAAAAGCCTATATATTATAGCCTTATACGTCGAAACCACTTAACCGATTTTGATGAAATTTGGTACAGAGATGAACTAAAGCTAGAGAAAGGATATAAGGCTACTTTTTATCGCGAAAAAATAGGTATAAGGGGTTGAAATAGGGGAAAGTATTTTCTTTTTACGTCGTCTTATTTCTTGGGGTACACGAGCACTAGCAAAGGATTTTTGGAAAATCATCATTAAGTGGGTGAAAAGCGTATAGACGAAACTCTTGGAGCTAGGAACGTAAAACTTTCTATGCAATTCTCTTTCTTTTGTTGTAAGTGAGCTCTAAGAAATTATTTTATTAAAATCAACTCCTAAAGGGGTGCAAAATATATAGCCGAAATCATTAGGCCTAGAAACATGGAATTTTGTATAAAGTTTCCTTTCTTGGGGTAAGAGATTTTTGCAATTTTAGCTTTAAAAGTGTTTAACCGAAATCACTGAGCCTAGGAAGGATCATTTTATTACACGGTCGGCTTTCTTGGATTACCCCCAGATTTTCTTAGTGCTCACTTACCAAGCACTATGAAACAATTTTTGGCAAGGATAAGCGAGCTCTAACAAAGAATTTTTGGAAATTCAACCCCTAAGAGGGTGAAAGTGTATAGCCAAAGATACCGGGCCTAAGAATGTGAAATTTCGTATACCGATCGGTTATTTGGGGTAAGCACTCACTAAGAAACAATTTTGGGCTGCCCAAAAGGATAAAACACATATAGTCGAAGACACCCAGCCAATGGTATATCATCATTATCTTGCTCTTATCCTAATTACTTTGGATCGACGCGATATGTAGGTACTCTTCTGCCATCGTAGATATATTGCAAAGGTTCTAGCAACATTTTATGACCTGGCGCACGACATTGTTGGCCAGACGGCATCACCGGTCCAGGTCGATGTAAATCTTTGTCTTAGTAGTATTTTGCGATACCCACGAACAATGAAAGCGTGGTAATATTTCTAGCAGCTACCAGACAGTAAGTTACAATCAAGATAAACTCATTTGCAAAAAAAACGGGCGGTTTTGATTTTCATTCATATTTAAAAAGATACAATACCAAAAAGGTTTCAATCGTTTGTACACGTTACTGGCCGGTTTTAAAAATGCTGTGGTATTTAAAAAAGTACGTTCTAAATTCAATTTTTCATTTGATGTTCATTTTTACAGAAAACCCCTTTTTATCCTACATTTTTGGCGCGAAGTTCCAGAAGTTAACATCGACTTTCATAACTTTTATTCAATTTTTATCGATTAATTTCATATCCTTGACTGTCAAAGCTTTATTTAATGCTGTTTGGCTGTATCAAAAATGGTAGATAAAGTGGTAAAAGCTACCAAAATTATCGCGCTGCTTGAAGAGGGTTGCAGCCAATGTTTCGTGGCTAGGAGGCTAAATGTTAGTCGCTCGACAGTCCAAAGGACCTGGCAGCGATATCAGGAGACTGGTTCCGTCGAGAGAAGGCCTGGTTCTGGAAGAAAACCATGTACCCAACCACGGGATGATCGTTTTCTTGTGAGTCGCGCATTGAGAAATCGCAAATCTTCGTATGTGGATCTTAAGAACAACCTCCAAGAAGTAAGAAATGTGCATATTGGTCTAGGGACGGTCAGGAGGAGGCTTCTCGCTGCCAATATACGCAGTCACCGCCCGGCCCGCGGCCCCAAATTACTCCGTGAGCACAGAGTTCACAGGCTTAGGTTCGCTAGAAATTGTGAATCATGGACTCAAGACGATTGGAATAGGGTTTTGTTCTCTGATGAAGCCAGGATATCTCTGTTCGGTGAAGATCGACGTCGGCGAGTGCTAAGAAGACAAGGAGAACGCTTTGCAGAGGCATGTTTCGAAGAAATCACACCTTATGGTGGGGGCTCTGTTATGTTTTGGGCAGGAATAAATTCAATGGATCGTACAGAGTTAGTCTTCATTGAAAACGGCTCACTGACTGGGCATCGATACATAACGGAAGTTCTAATTTCTCATGGCCGCCGCCACCCGCATTGGCCGCTCTAGGTGAAGACTCGATTTTTATGGACGACAATGCTCGCGCCCACCGATCCCGCGATGTTAATGCGTATGTGCAAGAGGTCGGCATTCGTCGTTTGGATTGGCCAGCTCGAAGTCCCGACCTCAATCCCATAGAGCATGTCTGGGACGTTCTGAAACGGCGTGTGAGATCAGTACACCCGGCTCCGCAGACCATCAGAGAGCTGAAGAATGTGATTACTGCGGAGTGGGAACGTATTCCGCAAGCAAGTATCCGGGATATACTCGCTAGCATGCCCAGACGAATTCAAGCTGTGATTTTAGCTAGAGGGGGTCACACTCGATACTAAACATTTATCTGCTTTTACTTTATTAAAGAAAAACAAACAAAAAAACTTTTTTATTTTTACTTCATGAGCATATGCACTACTAGCGAATATACACTACTAGCGAGGTTTAGCATTATTTCCCATAAATTGTATCTAAATTTTATGAAATACTGATGAAAACGATTATTTTCTTATTAATTTAGCAAATTGTGTGGATAAAACTACCTATAATTATCAAACAAAGAAATATTAACATTTGAAATGGTTCATTTCTTAGGTGCCCGTTTTTTTTGCAAATGAGTGTATTATTACAATTTTCTATCTCTACAAATAAATAAATTTGAAGCGTCTGTTTGTCTATCAAAATAATAGGTTTTATTTATGCTCACGCAATACGGTCCAAATTTTTTTGTCTGTCGGTCTATTCGTTACAGGTAATCTTCAAAATGGCTGGACCGATATTGATTATATTTTATCATCAGGTCTACCAGTCGTACATAAGGATAATAAATAACTTAGACTAAGAATAACTTAGACTATATTTTATCCCAGGTTATATTTTATCCCGGTGTGGCTGAATTAAGTCGATTTTAAAATTATTTCACTAATGGAAAGCTATTTTTAAGCGAGTAACATATTTAAGCTATTTTTATCCCGATATTCCTATGGGATCGGGTACAATGTCGATGAAATCACGGGAATTTAATGGTTTTAAAAATTAATTCACTAATGAAAAGCTTTATTATCAGTGAAAAGCTATTTTCATTCCGGTATTTGCCCAGGAACGAGAACTATACCGGGGGATGTCGAGCAATTTTTAAATTTCTTTCACCAATGGAAAGCTACCTATGTTGTCAGCGAGTAACATAGGCAATTTATATCTCTGATATTTCTGGGATTAATATTATTTTTTTTTTTGGTATGTGTGTAAATTTATAATATCAGCGAGTAACATAGGCATTTTTTATCTCGGTATTGGCATGGGAATTTCTACGTGAATGAAACTGCGGGTGTTTGATTGATATAATTTTTTTTCACCAATGGAAAAGTACGTTATCAGAGACTAAAGAAAGGCATATTTATCATCGTATTTGCACAGCAATCTGAACTATAAGGCTGGAAGTAATATTCAAATGTGAAAGTTTGTGAAGATATTTGGATGTTTGTTACTCAATCACGCTTAAACTGTTGAGCAGATTTGGATGAAAATTGACACGTAGATAGAGTATTTCTTAAATTAAGAAATATAATACTCTTTATGCCGATAATATTCTTTACGATAATAGTTCAATATGCAAGTAAATTTTTACGCGGGCGAAGCCGCGGGCAAAAGCTAGTATATATATATACAAGAATTCTCGTTTAAAGATATAAGATATTCTTTTTTTTTAATCACCTATGGTGGTAAAGTACCACTGATGGTAAGTGATACTGCCGTATGGATCTTAGCAATACCAGGGGTAAATCTCGTTTAAAGAAAGACATGTCATAGCGCTCGGGAGACGCATTATAAAAAGACCATAAAATATGTCAGTATTAGTTATCTACGAATGTAGTCAATTATAACACATGTTGCTTTATTGTAATCTATGTGATAAAATATAACATTCATGTATAACATTATAGAATCGATATTACTCGTGTAGATACATAACAGTACTTTAGTTTTGCATGTTAGAATAATTATAATTAATAATGTGGTGACGGAGTAAGAATATAATTCACCTCTAATACCCGTGGTTGTCGAATAAGACGACTAAGGGATATAATATGCATATTACCTGTATTTTTAAAAGCTTTATGTTTTCCTTAATAATAAATAAATGAATAAAATGTGTGGCACACTCTTTCTCCTTTTTCAAGTTTTACTTCTTACCTTCCAGTTTTCCAAGTCGTTATTTATTATTGAATCAAGTCGTTGTCTTTAATTAAGTGTTGGCACCAATACAAGAATTCGGCTCAACTTTCTCGCAAAACATATAATTACAAAAAAGCACTCCTAAATTACACTCACCACATTTTAGCACTTTCTCTACACCGTATTACATAAAATGTCAAGAAAATTATACAAAAGCCACATGACATTTTCAAATTCTCGTTACAATTTCCGATTTTAAAGCTCATTTGGTTTAATTAGACGCCAATCAACGTAGTACAGAGTAATGCGAACATCTATTAAAATCTCAAAGTACTGTTCAAGTATATGGCTTAATATAATTCTACATAATTTAATTGAGTAATTATTATATTCATGAATATTTTACCATATAAAATGGAGATTTCATTTTAAAATACACTCACAAAATTTACGAGAACGAAAACGGATGGATGTTAATGAAAAGTGGTAGTGAGTGAGAGCAAGATTTAATTTGATAAAATTCATTCTATTTTCAGCCTTACGTTCGTTGATAAATTTTAACTGAATCTAACAGTATATCTTTAGTGGTGATTAGAGATTACCGAAACTTTTGATGTAATGGAATTGTGGATGGCGTTTTAATAATCGCAATGCACTAACAAATATAATTTTCTACAATACAATTTCAATTCAATTATAATTCGTAGACGCCAAATGCCTAACTAACCTATTCTTTCTTTTTCATGTTAGTCTCTCTTGTGTTAGAGGCAATCTCTTTTGTGTTAGCAGAAAACATACTGCTCTAATACAAATTCTCTAATACAAATCTGAACAGGGGACGAAGACCGCCGCGCATTGTCTCTGGCTACGTGCGCTGCTGTGGCATAGTCCAGGTTCTTCTTCTTCTTGTAAACTTCGAATTCTTGTAAACTATTTTTCTACTTACATAATAGCAATGAATTCTTCTCATCATTAAATCATAAATTTTTGCTATTTCAAAATAAAATATTTGTATCCGCGGTATTATTTGATAGCCAAATTATTAAAATTAAAAGCAATTTAATTTTGGTGGAACCTTGATGACTATTCTACGGAAGGTTCTGCGGAACACACTTTGGTAATGCCAGATCTAGAAGGATAGCATACAATTTATCGCCACTTATCTTATATTCCACTGACTTTTGATGCTAAACAGAACTTTAAGACTATTTTCCAATACTTTTTCAACGTAAATTAACACAGATTTCGTTAATTCATAGGTTGACACTTTTGGCTCAAACTAAAGAGCTTTGTATCGGTCTTATACTAATTTACTGCTACTTAGAAATTGCATTAATATAATTTTATAATAATAATCGATGTAATATTAATAATCCTCATCATTCTGCTCTTGTCCCAATTACCTGGGGTCGACGTAATATCCATACATCATATATATCGTAAAAGTTATTGGCAAAAGTTTTACGACCGGTCGCCTACTTAACGTCAACCCTCCTTGGGAATGTAATTGTTGACCAGATGTCATCAGATGGGTTTAGCCCAGGTCGAAGTAAAGCTTTTAGTCGTCTTATAATGATTATCTACCACTCCCACGATCAATGTAAGGATTGGATTATATTCATGACTGCCATTGCACGGCATGACAGACATATACTAGCTGACCCAACAGACGTTGTTCTGTTCAAATAAGCGCCGCCTACCGGGTCCAATTGTAAATTTAAACCATTCTCGAATCCCCTTGAACATGTACAAAATATTTTATCAATAGCCGTTTAGGAGAAATTCAGTGACATACACACGTACACGAGAAATTTATATATAAAGATTACAAATATATCACACTAGCGTACCCAGCCCGCTTCGCCAGGCTAGATTTTGCTTTATTTTATTTAAACAATAAACTTACATCATTTGACAGTTCAAAAAGAGGAGTGCTCCGATCGTCACCAAACTACACACACAGGATTACTCTTACAAAATTATTCGCCAAGTCAATCTGGAGATTCCCTGAAAGTTCATTGAAATCGGTCCAGCCGTTTCGGAGCCTATATGGAACATACACGCACACTTTCTCTTTTATATATATAGATAATGCACTGCACAGATGGCGTAGTGGTTAAGACAACACTTAGTAGGTTCCACAAATTGTTGTTCCGAGTCTGTATGTAATTTGTGTCCATTAGTTTGTAAAGTTCCCCGTAATACAAGGATCATTTCCTTAGTACAAATGATTGTCTTTAAAAAAAATCATATTACAAATATTTTATTGAATTAATTCAAATTCATTTATTCACTAGAAATGTGGTTTTACATGTTGATGGTCAATAAAATTGTAGTGCCGTTACACTCTACCATATCAATGGTGCTTAAATATTAACCTTATAGCTAAGTATTTTTTAAACTAAATATCTATGGGTTAATTAAATAATGTCAAAAGAAATATAATAGAATATAATAAATAGAAACAAAATTAATTCAATTGAAATAATTGTTATCAAGCAGCCCAACTTGCCGGGTTCGGTAACGCCTTTAGTATCACCGAACCTTATTGCATGTATTTACCACGGGGCATATACAAAGAGGAGACGGTCTAAGCAACTGTGCACCGTGACTCAACTAGGTCCTGACGTCATCATGTCAACATCAGGTAGTGGGCGTGGCCTATTAGTCTACTGTCGACTCTGTCCGTAATCGTACTGTGGACACAGTTATATTTTTGGTGTATTTTTGCTTTATTACGCAGAAAATCCATAAGTTTTATGTTTTATCATGTAAATAGTACTCTGATAAACGTTCAGATGCTATGGAAGGAATCATATTTCATTCGTAAGTATTTTTATTCATAATTTATTAAAATAATTTCTAGAAAATTCTTTTACGTTGTCATGTTCAAATATAATTCTACTCAACGTTAGATGGCACTATTTTTCGTAATGGGACCTAAAACTGTAAAAGTAGATAAAGCTCAGACTATTAAGATTATCGTATTAACTAATGAACATAAGCATTTAAATTAATATTTAAATACATTTACCTGGATAAAAACGATTTTTACATATAGTTTCACAAATATCACTTACACTTACTAATATCTAGTGGCAGATAGATCAACTACTTAAAAATACGAAACCAGTAATTATGCTAATAGCCGGTAGATGGACATAAAGGAGGGAGTGAGACAGCATAAAGAAGGGAATGAGACAGGTAATATCCCCTCACCCCCTGTAACTGCCACACATTGTTTCATTGAAAATATTAATTACAACAGCTCCTCTTTGTACTTACTCCGTGGTATTTACACTCCCTTCAATTTGTTCACGGTAAGCAGCGGTCGGCAAAGTGGCAGTATCATTTACCATCGGGTGTAATGTTTACTTTCTTGCCATTTGCCAAAAAAAATTGTAATAATATAATATCATTGTATCTATTTATACTTATTCTCCGATACGTCCGATAATGTAATTAATACTTACATTTACTTTGATACCTATTTCTTTTATATATTAACGCTATACAAGTAATCAAATTTCCCTCTCACAGTGGGAAGGAGACGCAAAAAGGGACGTATTTATGTAATCCGTGTAGTGACGGAGTAAGAATAGAATTCACCACCCCCTTTCTTTCCTCGTGGGAGTCGTAAAAGACGACTAAGGGCGTTAATTTACATATAACATCTATGCAAGAGAAGGAAAATTCAAAATAAAGCCTCATACTATACATACACCACACACATCTGACCAGCGTATTATAGTAGGTCAATGCCCTTCCCGTTATGGAGAAGGCTCGAGCCTAACAGTGGGACGTGTATGAGCTGTGATGATGATAATGATGATATGTGTTATAACAAAGAACGAAAAAATAATATTATGCATACCTCATTGACTCCTCTGACAATAGCTCTCATTGTAGCATTCCTTGGGCCGTCTACCGTTCTACCATCATCCGTAGGCCCCCACGATGCGCTGTATATGTGAATCTTGTGAGGCTCGTGACCCATGGAGTTAGCTTCGATCAAGTCGGTCATGTAGGGCTGATCTAACATTCTTATACCTAGACAAAAATGTAATTTGTGTCAATTTGCAATTGTAAGACTTCATTTATATGCTAGAAATCATGTAGCAGGTAGTTTATGAAATAAAAAAGAAAAAAATATGTTAAATGGTTTTATTGTAAACAAACAGTAAAAGTAAAATCGTGGGGTACTACATAATGAACATTTTAATCGACGATTATAGATATTTGACGTGCCCCACGATTCTATTTTTACTGTTTGTTTACAATAAAATAGTTTAAACATTTTTTTTTCCTTTTTTATTTTCAAGTTTTTAGTTTTTATATTAATTTTGTGTACTCTACTTGTCAAGCCCTTTTATTTGATACCCATATTGATGGAATTGAAAAAAAAATAGGTTATCTGCCATTTTGTAACGGCGGCTATCTTAAATTTACAATAATTTTTAGTATACATAATTGTATTGTCACCAGAACCAAAGGTGTATACCAAATTTCAGACCAATTGGTTGTTAAGAAGAGGGTGAAATTTCAATTATTAAATTTGACCCAAGGAAGAAAACAACAAACGGAGTAAGCTAAATAAAACAGTTTAAAAAGTCAACTACCGTTTTTATTCCTCTAGAAGATAATTAAGTTACATCTTCCGTGTGGTAACGAAGTAATAATATAATTCCCACCTTTCCTGGGGGTGTTGTAAAAGACGACTAAGAAATGTAATATGCAGATAACACTGATGCAAGAGAAAAAGTATATTCAATTAAATTCAATAATCGACTCAGCAGTCATCATTGCAGCCCGTATACGTCCCACTATTGGGCACGGCCCTCCTTCACAATGGGAGGGAATTTGACTTACTATATCATGCTGGTCAAAAATGTTGGCATAGGGTTTCATTTCGAGTTTTCCCTCTCTAGCACAGATGTTATGTGCATATTATATCCCTTAGTTATCTTTTACGACATCCACATGCAAGATAGGGAGTGGCTTACTCCATCACAACACGGAAAAGTAGCAGTATAAGCGTGTAAATATCAATTTCAAATCAATTTTATTGAGTTTGCACGCTCAAAAATTAACAACAGCTGATAGGAAGCCTTGATTTGTGTCGAGTAGAGAATAAGATAACCCTCTAAGTTGAATCAGCTACATCCATCCATCCATCCATCAGCCTACAGACGTCCACTGCTGGACATAAGCCTCCCCACGAGAATGCCACTCTGAACGGTCCTGCGCCACTTGCATCCAACGGTTCCCTGCGACTTTGAGAATGTTGTCAGTCCAACTGGTGGGGGGTCGTCCTACGCTGCGCCGTCCGATTCGTGGTCGCCACTCAAGAACCTTTCTTCCCAACGGTTGTCGGTTCGACGAGCGATGTGGCCTGCCCATTGTCATTTCAACGTGCTAACTCTGCGGGCTATGTCGGTTACACCCGTTCTTCTACGGATTTGCGTGTTCCGGATTTTATCACGTAGAGAAATACCGAGCATAGCCCTCTCCATAGCACGCTGAGCGACTTTGAGCTTTTTTATGAGGCCGACATTTAGAGACCACGTTTCAGTGCCATAAGTCATCGCTGGTAACACACACTGGTTATAAACCTTTGTTTTCAGACACTGCGGAATATTGGACGAGAAGATCCTCTTAAGTTTCTCGAACGCTACAATATAAAAATAATAAGAAAGGCATTAAGGCACAAAGATAGATTAAATATATGAAGATAGAACATGGTAGCACGACGCATTTACTAATCAAATAAACGTGTGAGAGAGCTGACTTTAATATAAAATGGAAATTATTGGTAAAGTATTTTAGATAAGAATTTTTGGACCTCGGCCTATTCTTTAAATATTACGGTGTAAAATTATAAAAAAATAATACTAATAATAATGTCTCGTGTAGTGACAGAGTAAAAATACAATTCACCACCACCTATCTTGCCTCTGGGTGTCATAAAAGATGACTAAGAGATATAGTATGCAATGCATATAACATCTATGCAAGAAATGGAAAATTCGAAATAGCACCCTGTAGCAACACGTCTGATCAGGGTGGTATAGTAGAGCTAGCCGAGGCCGCGGGTGATCGGACCGGGGAATTGTCCGTCACACGCAGAGAGGCTGACCGCGCGATGGCGACTGACGTCCCAGGACGTCAAGAGGTGAGGTTACCCGAAAGGGTATTCCGTCGGGCCGACCACTGACGACAAGTCACATCTGCTCCGGTGGTCAGGCCACGTCGCCTCGTTGCTGGGCCAGCAACGAGGTGACGTGAGTACGGGTGGGTTAGGGGCCCGCGCGCCGTCCTTTCACCCCGGAAGGACTGGACCGCGCGTGCGCTTACCATAGCCCACCCAAAAAAAAAAAGAAGGGTGGTATAGTAGATTAATTTCACTTCTAATGTGGAGTAGGCCCGAGCCCAGCAGTGGGACTATGGTGATGATGATAATATTTACATTATATTGCCTATTTTCTCACTTACTTTCTCCGTATATATATTTTTTGTAAATTAAAATATATGTCTGGATCTAAATTAAACAAGCTTATCGTTAATAAATTAAACAATATTTCTGCTGTAGACATTTAAAATTAATGAAACATCTAAATCGGGGATTAGCTGCTAATTGATTTATGTATTTATTTTTAGGCTCAAAGGCTTTGTTTAAATTGAAATATTTACGGTTAGACGTGTCTAAATATCAGCTAAATACCTTTACACTCAGTAAAAGGCTTGCGGTTAAAATTGTTTATGGTCTCAATAGAACCACGATAGATTGAAGTCGTTGGTGTTCAAGGGATTTGGTGTTTCTATGACTAATCATCATCATCATCGCAGCCCACATACCAGTCCCACTGCTAGGCTCGGGCCTCCTCCAAAATGGGAGTGAATTTGACTTTCTATACCATGCTGGTCGGACGTATTGGTATAGGTTTTCATTTCGTATTTTCCTTCTCTTGCACAGATATATATCGTAGTCGTCTTTTACTACATCCACGGGCAAGATAGGGAGTGGTGAATTGTATTCTTACTTCGTCACCACACGAAAACTATGACTAATGCTTATTCTGTAATCCTTATTGCATTCTTTTTTTATTATCGCTATTAAATTTGATAGAAGAGTGTTCTTATAAACTTTGTAATAAGTTTTCATCCACCTACACATCAGCCTATTAAAATCTACTATTGAATACAGGCCTCGCTAAGGTTAGATAAAGATATGGTTGCTGGGATAAGGGCTTTGGTAATTGTAGGTGTATCTTATAAATTTACCAAAACGTTCATTCTTAACGTGACCCCTTAACCGATTTTTACGACTTCCACAAAAGAATACGGAATTTTTACTTATTGTATTCGTATCCCATTGTACAGTAAAAAAATAGTGTACTGTTACTATTTCTTTATCCTTTCTTTACTTTTTCTCATAGTGCCGCTGGATACTAAAGCAGCTTTTAAGAAAGAAGAGAAAATTATGTTGTACACGATAGTTACTTTCCGATAATATAATATGCATATAATATTTATGCAAAAGATTCCCTCCCACTGTGGGGGGAATTTTTTGAGATTATTGTAGACTAACTAGCAACCCGCCCTCGCTTCGCTTCGGTTACAGTCGCCTTACCCGCGTAGTTCCTGTTAACGTGTGCAATCCGGGATAAAATATAGCCTATGTTACTAAGGAATAATGTAGCTTTCCAATGGTGAAAGATTTTTTGAAATCGGCACAGTAATTTTTGAGTCTATTCATTACAAAGATACACACACACATATACACACACACACATACACACACACACACACACACACACACACACACACACACACACACACACACACACACACAAAAACAAATTTTTCCTCTTTATAATATTAGTGTAGATGTAGATAACATCTATGCAAGAGAAGGAAAACTTGAAATAAAACCCTATACCAAACTGTCTTTTTTGTTGGGGTGGACTGCGGTCGGCGCGCTCCTCGCACCACTCCGTCCGAGGCGACAGAGGGGCGCAATCGCAATGGCTGAACCCTGGAGACCCAGCCAAATCCTGCCCTAAACGAAAATTGACTCCGGAAAAGTTACTTGTGAGTGTTTGGTGGAGTAGCGTTGGTGTCGGTTACTACAGCTTTCTAAAATCTGGCCAAACAATTACAGCAGATATCTATTGTCAGCGATTGCAAATCATGAAGGAAGAACTAGCTACTAAACAACCGAGATTGGTCAATCGCTCTAGGCCACTGCTGATTTACGACCACGCAAGACCACACACTGCACAATAAACAACCACTAAGTTAGATGAGTTACAATTGGAATGTCTGCGACATCCACCGTACTCCCCGGACCTTGCTACAACAGATTACCATTTTTTTCGGCATTTGAACAACTTCTTACAAGAAAAAAAATCAACTCCGATGCGGCAGTCCATACCGCCTTCAAAGAGTTTATTGATTCTCGTCCCTATGGTTTTTTTTAGTAAAGGGATCAATGAACTTACTATGAGATGGCAAAAGTGCATAAATAACAACGATGCATACTTTGATTAATTAAATATACTTTACAAAAAAAAATTACTTTATATTCCTCCCGTACAAAACGCCAATTTCATATTTTTTTTTTATTTCCAACGGTGGCAAACGAGCAAGCAGCACACCTGATGGTAAGTGAAACTGCTGCACATGGACCTTTGCAATACCAGGGGCACAGCCAGGCCGCTGCCTACCGTGAAGGAAATACTCTTCTTAAACCTCGTTTAAAGAAGGACATGTCATAGCGCTCGGGAAAGACAGCAGCAGGTAGTTCATTCCAGAGCTTGCACGTACGTGGGAGAAATGATCGCTGAGAAACGTACAGTTGAAGACCATAGCGTTTCCAAGTGAAATGGATGAACCCTGCTACGATGTCGAGAGGTACGTTGGTAGAATGGTGACGGTGGTACCAAGTCAAACAGTTCCTCGGAGCACTCCCCGTGAAAGAGTCGGTAGAGTACACAGAGTGACCCAAAGTCTCTCCGCTGCTCCAGCGACTCCAATCTGTCCGTAAGATTGGGATCCCCGACGATTCGAACAGCCCGTCTTTGCAGGGAGTCAAGTGGGTCTAGCTGATATTTGGGCGCACCTGCCCAGAGATGTGAGCAGTACTCCACATGAGGACGAACTTGTGCTTTGTATAGCACAAGACGCTGTCTCGGTGTGAAGTACCGCCTGGCTCTGTTCAGGACGCCCAACTTTTTGCTTGCCAATTTGGCTTTGTCCTCCAAATGACTCCCAAACTGGACTTTGCTCGATATTTTGACGCCGAGAATCCCAATACTCGCAGAAATTGAGAGAGTTATTCCTTGGAACTGTGGCGCCATGTCAAACGGGTCCTTCTTTGCAGTGAACGCGCAAAGGAAGGACCTAATGTAAAACAGAGATTAAATAAAATATTTATTACAAATTTCTAATTCCTAAATACAAGTAAATTAAGTAGCAGTTTTTAAAAAGACAAGGGTTCTCAAAACAACAATAAATTAGCGAGTAATCTACCCTAACAAAGCTGACGGGGATAGCTAGTAAAGACTTTGTAATCTATAATTTTGTTTACAAAGGACGTCAAAGCCAGCAATCAAAATGGCTTGGGTCCTCGTTCCGCCTTTCCCATACATAATACCTCATATTGAGGAAGTCGGTCCGATAACGGTAATGTATACGTTTATCTAATTTAAGTGCTCAACCGGCGGCTTTTTGTAAGGTAATCAATTTCGTGAAACGCTTATTATAATAGATAACGTAGGTTTTGAATATGTGTAATCTCATTGTATTAGATACGGGTTAGTTGAAAACATGCTACGCTTCTCGTAGCATTCAACAAACCTACGAAATACAGTCACAAGCGTGTCTTACGATTTTCATTGATTCACACGTAAAATTGTTCGTTATATTTTTATTACAGATTTTGATATCTGATATTTACGCGAGCACTACACATTGTAAATAAAACTACTTTTACGGATTATATCGCGTTTGTATTTGATTTATGATTGCCCGACGTTTCGAATACTTTGCAGCATTCATGGTCACGGGCGGACTAAGGTGTCTTACGTCTAACAAGTAATCGTTATTACAGACATTTATAATTATCTACCCGATACAGAAAATTAGTTATAAATTTATTAAATTGTGACCCACATTTTAATAAATTTACGGATTTTATCGCGTTTGATTTTTGATTGCCCGACGTTTCGAACACTTTGCAGCATTCATGGTTACGGGCGGACTAAGATGTTTCACGGCCAACAACTCATCGTGATTAAAGACATTTATAATTATCTGATAATTATGCGATAAAATCCGTAAAGTAGTTTTTAATTTAAAACTAGCAACCCGCCCTCGCTTCGCTTCGGTTATAGGTTATAGTCGTTTTACCCGCGTAGTTCCCGTTCCCGTGGGAATACCGGGATAAAACATAGCCTAGTTTACGCCCTGATATTATAGCTTTCCATTGGTGAAAGAATTTTTGAAATCGGTCCAGCCGTTTTGAAGATTACCCGGAACAAACAGACAGACAGACAGACAAAAATTTTTTAATTGCTATTTTAGACATGGGTGTCGTGTAAATAACCGTGTGAGCATGGAAAAAGCCTATTATTTTGACATTACAAACAGACACTCCAATTTTATTTATTGGTATAGATGTGTAATACTCGCATAAACATCAGAAATCATTAATTTATAGTTATTATAATATAACCAATAATTAATTTCAAGCGAACTTTCAGTATTTTAATATACATTTAGCAATTTCAATTAACAATAATCTAGCAATTACAATTAACAATAGTTTAGCAATTTTATAATTTATTTGTTATCGAATACTGTTGTAATAACTCATAAAGGAATATGTGAAAAATATGTAAACTGTAACAGCTAAGTATTTGTTTATAACCCAACCCGGTTGTTATAAATATATGCCAGTTGATATTGGGCATCATCAACCTCAAATATTTTAACATCTGTTTCAAAGTCATAAGTTTACACATATGGTGACTAGTGTTGCCCAAAAAAGTCTTGGTCTTGCGGTCTTGGTCTTGCGAGAAATGCGAGACCGAGGCCAAGACCAAGACCGCTTAATTTTTGCAAGACCAAGACCAAGACTGGCCCTGCAAGACTTGAGCAAGACCAAGACTGGGCCTGCAAGAGTCTTGCGGTCTTGCATTTAATTCAAATCACCATTTCAGCTTATATACGGTTGAGCTCTTCTGCTGAGGTCTTCTACATAACAGGAGGAGAATCGGCCGTGGCCGGAGGGGAATCGCCACGGTGATCGGCCGTGTTGTTACAGGTCATACATGTCAAGTTTTCCTTCTCTTGCACCGATGTTATATATTATAGCCCTTAGTCGTGGGTTCGCAGTCACGGGTAAAATAGGGGGTGATGAATTATATTCTTACTCCGTCACTACACGGCAAGTCAAATCAGTCTTGAGATATCCATCTATTGGCCAATCGATTCCCAATGTTGGTGTTGGCTTTTCAGAATTACTCTTCGGAAAGGCTTAAGGACAAAAATACCGTAATCACGAGAGTGCTCTTGCCCATTATACATATTTATATATCCGTTTATTCATTAGCCCAACGACGTTCACTGTTGGTCATAGAAATATGCCTACAATTAATCTATATAAATGTCCATGTAGGGACAGAGTACGATCACCATCAGGCAGTACATGAAGCGTTGCTCCCAGCGCTATTTTGCCTCTGCCACAACTCACCCCAATCCACTAGTGGTTGGAGCGGTAAACTACGTCCCCTCAAAAATATCCGCGGTCCGACGTCCTCGTCATCTTCTTGAAGAAGAAGATGACGCTATTATGATCGCCCAAGAAAGGACCTACACAGCTCGCGCAGCGATAACAGATAAAACTCCGCGGTATCGGCCTCGCCGTCGAGGTCGAAAACCGCGCCGCGTAAAAGTCATTAGCCTAAACTTGGCCACGCCCACTTTGCTCTCAGCGACGCCCCGAGCCGAGGTCCGTTCCCCACAGGGGGGAGCCCTCGGGCGATGTTCGCTTAACTTACTTACCGGGTTGAGAGCCATCAGCGCTCACCCATTGACCGCGTTAAGCTGTCAAGGTCATCTGCGACCAACAGCTACACACACACAAAAAAAAAGACAGAGTACGAATATAATTCACCACTCTCTTACCCGTGGATGTCGTATCAAATCGGATCGGGCAATGGTGTTAGGAACCCATGAAAAAAAATTTAAATAAAATTATCGATTCGTTAATGAATTGAGAGACATGTAAGTTCTCAATTTTGTCATCGTTTTTTCGTGTAAATTGATTAAAATGTATAAAGGCATGATACTTAATCTACAACATATTCGTATTTTGTTAAATGTTCATTAGAATTTGAATAAATCAATGATTACGTTTGCATAAGCAAGACAAACTTCGCTTTAACATAAATCAGCTGATCGGCCGATGACCGTTGATGAGTCGCCTTTGTACCTACGTAACCATTGAAAGGTTCGCGCAAATCTAATACCTATTTATACTGTCGAAATTTTACATGCTTACATATATCCTGTCTGTACATACCTACATAATGCATAAAATTTAAGGCATAAACTCTTAGACACACATTTTTGTAATCACTATAACTTTTACGTTATATTGTTTTTGTGTAATATACATTCTAATTATGATCTATGACTGTTGAACTACAACATACATGAACAGTTGTCCCATAGCCTGATACACCCTGTGTATATAACATATGTGCAAGAGAAGTGAAACTAGAAAGAAAACCCTGTACCAACATGTCTGACCAGCGTGGTATAGTAGATCAATTTTCCTCTTACTGGAAGGAATCTTAAGCCCAGCAGTGGCACTTTTATGAGCTGTGACGATGACGACGAATATCATACATTTTACAAGTATTAAAACCATAAAATTTTAAATCAGTTTTATATGTTCTTGAATAAATAGTATATTAAGAGCTACATGGATCCAGCGACCGAAGTATTTATATAGGCAATAGAGCAACAGGTTTTTTCAAGTATCCAAAGTATCAGTAACTAAACTGGAAATACAATAGATACATACCACTTAACTTGAAGGGGAATATAATCAATCGCATTGATTATAAAATGACATAAAATTTATTGTATCAACTGCCTCGTGTGGTGACGTCTTAAGAAAATAGGGTCGAAAGTCCTGTCATAAGAGTAGTAACGCTGTCTAATGGAACATCAGGGGAATAGAAGAGTAATTTTCTCCAGTGGTAAGTATTATATTCAATAGTGAACTATAGGCTAACAGATGGATAGATAGGATAGGATATTTGATTAATTTAGTTGGATTTTTCATTGCCATGATAAATTACTGTTACGTTATTCTAACTGCAAAACTTTGCGAGACTCTTGCTGCAATACCAAGACTCGGGTGCGCAAGACCAAGACCAAGACCAGACTCGGGTGCGCAAGACCAAGACCAAGACGAGACCAGGTGTGATGTTGCAAGACCAAGACCAAGACCGGTCCAAGTCTCGTCTTGGTCTTGCATTTGGGCAACACTAATGGTGACAGTGAAAGAATAGAGTCACCATCGCTCTCTTACCTCGGATATCATAAAAGGCGACTAAGGGATATAATAGGAAGATAACTATCAATTATAGCTGTATATATGTAGATCCAAATAATCTATACAAGAGGAGGCAAACTTAAAAAAAACACAATTTTTTTTTAATAGGCTACGAACAGCGCATCCGCCGTCCGGTTCTGTCCGGGGCGACAGAGAGGCGACGCGCGGCCCCATAACCCACCCGATAGCACGTCGCCTTCGTTCTTGGACCGACCACCGGCGCAGAGTTGTCTTCAGTGGTCGGCCCAACGGAATACCCTGAGGAGGTACCCTCTCCTATCGACTTTCCCTTCCCGGGACGCCGGTCACCGTCGTGAGGTCAGCCTCTGCGCGGGTGACAGACTAAAATCCCCAGTCCAGTCACCCGCAAAATAACACCCTATACTAATCCGTTTGACCGTCGTTACAGGAGGTCAAATTCATTTCTTTTGTAGTGTAAGCGCGAGTCCAACAGTGGACCTTATGTAAGCTGAAATAATATTAATGAAGTTGGACTTTGGAGTTTAAAGTTCAAACGTTTTAAAAATATATCAGAATGCAATTATAAAAAGAAAATGCCATTAAAACAACTTTTACTTTGATTTCCTAGAGGCAAAACAAAAACACGGAATTGTTTATGTTAGTGCCCACGTCCACAATCACAACGAAACATAAACATAATAAGGTCATGTCCTAATCTCGAGAAAGGCCTTTATAGCATCATAGAGGGAATCGTCCTTCCGCCCTCATGGGTCCATCGTGTCTAATATTTGAGCGAATTATCTTAGGCAAGCATAATATTATATTATTTAGGGGTTATTTTATTATGTGCGTGTAAGTAAAATAGTGAATTATGTTAATACATTTGGACTCTGTAAACATTCAGCGTTATCTCACCCCACGCCATTTGACGTAAGAAGGATCATGATATAATTTTATATACATCGTGTACATAAACAACAAAAATACTGCTTTTAAATGTTCTTTTTTTATTTCTTTTTAATGTTTAAAACAAAATGTGTAACTTTTTCATAAAACACATTTAATCCTCCACATAAATACCTAATAGCGTTTCGGATAAAATGCAAGCAAAACAAACTCCGCTTTAAAACAGCTGATCGGCCGATGACCGTTGACGGCTCGTCGTTGTTACCTACGCTCATTGAAGCGTTTGAGCAAATCTAGGTATAAATGAATGAAATTATACTGTCGAAGCTTTACATGCCTACATGTATTCTGTCTGTACATGCCTACATAATACGTAACATTTAAGGCATAGACTCTTAGACACATTTTTTTAAATCATTATAACTTTTATGTTATATTGTTTTTTGTGTAATGTACATTCTAATTACGATCTATGACCGTTAAACTACAACATACTTGAACAGTTGCCCCATAACCTGATACATCCTGTATAGTAGATCAATTTTACTCCTATCGAGAAGGAAACTTAAGCCAATCAATGGGACATATATGAGCTGAATTGAATACATAAAATATCGACGATTCCTCTTATTTATATTCTTTAATTAATTTTATTATGTCTCTAAAGAAAATTAATATCTCTTCTTAAACCTGCACAGGGTGATTCCACCTTCATACGATTTCCATAGATCACACAGAATTTTAAACTTCTCCATTCTAAATGTTGACTTGCAGACTTTGCAATTAAGTAAGAAAGAAAGAAAATAAGATTTATTAGACACTTTAGATACATATACCTAGTTCAAAATGTACACAAAATGTTATAAAAACGAAGAAGAAAAAATATTGATAATTAAAGTAATCGTAGTACCTATATAACAATCAAAATTCCAAGTATTATTGTGTTCTGGGTTGAGAGCCATCAGCGGTCACCCATAGCTCAGGTTAAGCTGTGAAAAGCCATCTGAGGCTACATAACGTTACAGCGCTGATTTTCAGCTGCAGCCTAATTAATCTAAGTTACAGGTCACAAGAAATGCAAGTACATAAGAGTTAAAATTAATAGGTTCATAAATTATTCAAAATTGTAAGTAGTCATATTAGTAACAATAATAACAACATTTAAATCAAGCTAACACTGAAACTAACACTTACATTGAAGATTAACACCCATTTAAAAAAAAATAGCAACAATGCAAAAAATCCATTGGTTCCCACGCCAAGTGTTTTTAAAACTTCCGGAATATAAATTTTACGGCCATCGCTTTGAAAGGGTAGCTAAAATGTAATTTGGTTATCCTGATTACCTCCGACGGTATTACGAGGGTCTAAAACCGAATCATAGGCCACAACTCCCAATCTACAGTTATAACGAAATTTTCTAACTCAATTACAGTTTGTCCAAGTTTATAATAGAATCGATGTCTTGAAAGTTGAACAGATCATGACTTTATCGATTATTCAATCATAAAACTTATTAATGATTATCGGTATAAATGTTCTTAATTTTTAATACAGGCTTATCTCTAACTTTGTGTGTAGTGTCGGATTGAGAATAACGCTTTTTCTGCAGGTCTACATGAAGATATTACAATCATCATCATTATTTCAGCTCATATACTCGCTCATATACTCCCGGTACCACCGTACCGGTACCCAGTGGTCCCACTGTCGAGCTCGAGTCTCCTCCACAACAGGAGGGAAATTGACCCTATTATACCATACTACATATATACTAATCTCACAATCTGACCGGCATGGGACGTTTATGAGCTGAAATTATGAAAAAAATGACGATAGGCTGGTCAGACAGGTTGGTACAGGGTTTTATTTGGAGATTTCCTTCTCTTGCATAGATTTTATATGCGTTTGGTATCCCTTAGTCGTCTTTTACGACACCCACGGGCAAGATAGGGAGTGGTGATCTGTATTCTTACTCCGTCACCACACGGAAAAGTATTTATTTTGGTTGACAAAAATATAATAAGCTTTGTGTAAGAATGTTATGTTATTGAAGGCAAAAACTATAAATAAAATCTAAGTAGAAGCCTAAGGGCAATACAGTGAATTCTGTCGTCCCAAACTGTCAAGCGGGGCAATCCTGTAATTTAACTCATAAAAAGAAAAAGCGTGGAATAACCGCGATATCTCAGTAGGGAAGAATCAAATCGACTGCCATTTTTATTTGAACTCTTAAATATATTATAAATAAAAGATTGTTTTAGGATTATATATTTTGGATTTGCCAAGGTTTAGAACACTTTTCTGTCTTTATGGGGTCTGGTGGACTAAGATGTCTCAAGTCTAACAAGTCACCGTTGGTCTAATCTTAAAATATAGTAATTTCCCTAGATTGCGAAGGTCGTGCAATCATGAGATGAGTATTTCTCGTAAAAATTATAATTTACCGAAACAGCCCGTACCCCAATATCATAGAATTCTCTATAATCAAACTACGGTACAATTAAGTACAGGTAATAAAAACACATCATCCTCTTCCTTTCACCTTTCATCAAAAAAGATGTCAAATCTGCAACAATTCTACGATCAATCATAATCTTCAAAATCAAAAAAATGATTGTTCCAATTACGGTTGACTCAATATATACTATGCTGCCATTATATATATTGCAAAAGATTTTGGCAGTAGTTTTATGACTAGCCGCCTACCTGACGTCAATCTTTGGGCATATAATTGTTGATCAGACGACATCAGACAATAGGCCGCAAATCGATATAAAGTTCCTAGTCGTCTTTTACGACACCCACGAGCATTGTAGAGGCTACCACGTAGCACAACTATTCTCTTATCGATGAGTGATAATCATAAAATAGATTAAAAATTTGTAGAAACTTACCAGCAACTTTAGAATGGTACGCTACGCCCACTCCGCAGACACCATTGTCTCTGGCTGCTGCCACTTCACCAGCGCACCGAGTACCATGGCTGTATAAATAATAACAATCACAGTAAAAATAACATACTCGAGAACATTAACAGCTCAACGTAGGGCGAATATGGCTCGCGACACCAAAACACGTAAATAACCGCGGTTCCGTCTTTGCCTTCCAGGTGCGAAACCGTATTGTGTAAAATACTAACGTGGGCACGCCTACATTGTCTACAGCACCGCCCCAAGCCGAGGTCCATTCTTAAAAGGATGTTTTGGGCATTGTCGCTTGGGTTACTTTCATCAGGTTTAGAGCCCTCGGCGCTCAACCATAGTACGTGTCAAGCTGTTAAAACCATCTGCGGCTAACAGCTACATGCCCCAAAAAAAAAACAAACATTAATTGCCTTCTGAACTATAGAATATCATTCTGAATAGATTTATTAAAGAATTAAAGCTTGCATGAATCACATTTTAGTCAAGCTTCGAACTGAATTATCGTGTATTTATATCTAAACAAATAAATAAAATTAAAGTGTTTTTTTCATGCTCACGTCACGGGGCTATTTGCGCTAAAAACCAGTTTAATTTTTTTTATTTATCTATCTGTTTTTTTGTGCCCGATAATCTTCAAAACGGCTCGACCAAATTTGATGATCTTATACTACCAAATAGCTGTCAACATAAGGAGTAACTTAGGCTATTTTGCTCTCAAACTCTATAACATTTTGCCCAGACTGGGACACGAACCTGAAGGCATATATTAGGGAATATTAAAAATTTAAAATGCGGGGCCAAAGCGGCTGGAACGAAAGCGCAGCGAGAACGAGTCGCAGGTATTATAATAACTCTACAAACAGTTTCACTTACACGGATTAAGATTACATAGGTTATTAATATTATGAAATTGTTTGAACACCCACGTCATCCTGTGGCTTTAAACCCACTAAGTTTTCGAGTAGTATTACAACTCGACATGAAAAAAAAATACTCTTTTATTTCATGCAAAACACAATGTACAATATGTCATGATATTTATAAATAGAGAAAAATAATAAAAAAATATACTAAAAGGAAAACATATGCAGTTGAGATGATCACCATTTTTTTGACAACACACTGTACTAAAGAGTATTGCGCAGGACTTTCATCTTCATCATCATCATCTCAGCCCATATACGTCCCACTGTTGGGCTGGGGCCTCCTCCATAATGGAAGGTTAATTGACCTACTATACCACGCTGGTCAAACGTGTTGGTATAGGGTTTTATTTCGAGTTTTCCTTCTCTCAGGACTTTACAAAAATATAATCAAAGATTACATTATCAATTGCAATCAGACTTAAAAAGTGGGCTGTTTTGTCTTAGGAAACGCATAATAAGTCAATGCTATCGCACAACCTGCTTGCTAATTATTGCCTTTACAGCACTATATCTTATTTGTGAGGAGGCCTACGTCGAAAAGTGGAAGACGAAAGGTTAATAAATGATGATAATTACACTAAAAATAATTATAATTATTAATTAAAAAGAAAGCCTGTAGTTATTTTAAAATTTAAAAGATAATTTGTAATTAATATAAACATAAAAAGCCTTTTTAAAGACAACGAAGCAATTAATTACGGTATCCCTTTATATTTGGGAAAAATAGGAATAATTTTTTCTTTTTTTATTTGGCAAGGAAGTAACAAACCAATTTTTATTCGAATCAATACGCCCCGTAGCGTTCTTGGTTATTTTACAAAAGGAAATGAGCATTACATACTTTTAACAGGTAACGAGCATTACGTTTTCCAATAATTAGTATCATGTAAATAGCTGCCAAGCAATTACTATTACTATCGTATTAGAAATTATGGACGGGTTTCGTTATACAAAAAAGAGCAAATCAATATAATTTTGCTGATTAACAATTAGGATATTCATTTATTGGTAAAACATAAGTAAAGTACTCCTAATGATGTAGGTTTTCAATAACCTTCTTTGGGGACAGGCTATGATCACATCGGACCTGATCCATCCGAGACAGCATACAACCCTAGTTATTATGTATAAATTTAGTTATAGCTTGGTTCATCCAAGCGATAATTAGGGTTGTATGCTGTCATCGTCCTTGTCAGCAGTAGCGTACTAATGTTAAACCTATGTTCCTGCGACAAAATTGCCAAGCGGATGAAATAAGGAAATAATGATATTAAACTTTAAATGCATTTGATTTTTTTTTGTCTTTGGTGACAGATAGGCTGGTGGTAAGTATTGACCTCTGCAACACCAGAGGCATAGCCAAATTGCTGCCGCGTATCTATTTATATCTTCGGTTCTTTTGCTCACAGAATGTAGCGCAGTAACAAATTACTCGACGGTGTGTGTCCTACGCCGGATGGACAGAATACTCATAGCATGATGGCTCTATCACGAGAATATTTAAAGCTTGAAAAAAAAACAGAATCCGCGCGCGATAGTAATATAGGTTATAAATTATTTTTATAACTACTATTACTGGTACTGTTTTTGTAACTATTGCTACAGGTATTGTTTTTATAACTATTGTCACTGACAACAAAAGCACTGTGTAGGTTTTTAGGCATCCGCATCGAAACTCAGAACTTTATTACTGAAACTCCGCGGTGTCTGTACTTATGAGTAACAAGAAGTACTACAGACAGTAGGAATTTACACAGAAGGTGTATTTTTATTATTGTAAACACCAAATGAATAATAAATTTAAATATTAAAAAGGTTCACTTACAAAAAGAAATGTTTCAGACAGTCGTCTGTCTACAGCCGCGGACCGATCCGTCCGGGAGAGTACACTTTCGCAGAAAGTCGATGTCTTAGTGAGCAATTTGTTACTGCACTTTGTTCGATGAGCGAAAGAGGCAGAAACCCAGGTGTTTGCGTGTGGTGGGTTTTTGTGGTGCCTCTAGTATTGGTGAACTTTATAGTATGCATTTAGAGTCCCTCCGTTTTCTTCACAGTAGGCAGCGGCCTAGCCCATGGGCGGTATGACTTACCAATGAGTGTGCTGTTTGTTCGCTTGCCACCAACAACAATAAAAAAAATCTTTAATTTTGGACTTTTATCATTTTTAACAAAGAGTTTACCTCACTTGAAACTTTTTTTATATTGATTTAAGTATATTAACGAAATATAATTAAATTAATACGTTTGAGGGAAGGGGACGAAAAGGGAAACATTATTTAATTATATTCCTTTAAAACCTTTGAATAAAAATTATGTATAAATTTAACGCTGTAAAATATCACCAACCTGTTAAACCAATCGTCCGTATATCTTGGATAAGGGAACGGATCATTGCTGCTGAAATCGTATGAGGCCTCAGCGTTCTGTAACAATACAAAATGATATATACGCGACTATAAAATGTGTGAAATGGAACTATATTGATGGATCTTAACATAAAAGTAATAATAATTATTGTATTATGACAATTTATTAGTTTAAACCAGATAAATCTAACGTGCTACCGCTAGATCAGAACCGGCCACACTGAGAAAGAAGAAAACTCAGAGAAATTATTGACTTTTAACAGGCGGTTTAAATTACCTTAATAATTATTGTATGAATTTTTCAAATAATTACTAACCAAAAAGAATTAAATTGTACATTCAGAGATTCAGAATTCGTTACCGTGTGGTGACAGATTAAGAATACAATTTACTACCCCCTATGTTGCCCGTGGGTGTCGGGATCGAATTTTTATATAGTCATCAAGACTAAAACATCTGTCAAGCGTGATTTAGTACGTCAACTTCTATCATATAGTGGAGGAGGCCAAGATCCAATAGTGGGACGTGTATGGGCTGAGATGATGATGATGATAATGATGGGAGAGTCACTTTGTATTGGCAACAAATTCGTATCAAAAATGTGCTTCAAAATTTAATAACTAATAATGTTGTGGTTAGATATAAATCCATGTTTTATTTTTTTTTTGTGGGTGGGCTGCGCGGCTGCGGTCGGCGCGCCTCCTCACCACTCCGTCCGGGGCGACAGAGGGGCTTAAGCACGCAACTCCCGCAACCCACCCGAAAACCACGTCGCCTTCCTCGTTGGGCCGACCACCGGAGCAGAGTTAACTTGTCGTCAGTGGTCGGCCTGACGGAATACCCCCTACTTGGGGTACTTTCCCATCGACTGACGTCCCCCCTTGGGGAGGACGTCGGTCTTTCCTCACGCGGTCGGCCTCTCGGCGGGTGATGGACTAATCCCTGGTCACGTCACCCGCGGCCTCGGCTAGGGCGGCATGAGGCGCAGGTAGTTGCGCCTGTGCCGCCCCATTCGCCGGCGGCGGATCTCTTCGTCGAGGCTGCGCTCCTCGCGCAGGCGATCCGCCGCCTCCTTCTGCGAGATCACTGTCTCGCAGAAGGCTGTGACCGCGTCCCAATTCCCGACGCTGTCGATCATCGCCCTAGCGATGGCTGGCAGCCTCAGGTCGGCACCGGTGATTGCGACGAGTTCACGGCACTGCGTGGCCCAAGCGGCGCAGGCCTCGAGCGTATGCTGCGCCATGTTCTCGTCGCAATCGCAGTGGTGGCAGGACGGTGTACTCTCCCTCCTTACGATCTTGTGCAGGTATTTGGCGAAGCTCCCATGCCCCGTCAACACCTGCACTAGTCGGAAGGAGAGCACCCCGTGCCGCCTTTCCAACCACTGCATCAGCACCGGCCGGAAGGCCTCCACGATTCGCACCCCGAACCGAGGCCTCTCCAGCCGGACTGCCCAACGGGCGATGACGTCTCGGCGGGCGTCGACGTCGCGTCACCCCCGACACCCGCCGATACAACTCGGCGAGTATTTCCGCCTCCAGGTCCCGTAAATCCATAAGTGCAAGCGATTACAAACGTCCACACGCACACCACTATACAAATTATGAAATCAAATTTTGTTTTTATTAACGTAAATCGTCGGAATACTTTTAAAAGTAATGTTAAAAACCTTTTTATGTTTTTCAAATGACAACAACAATGACACAATTTGAATGCACAAGCCGTCATAATTACTTATTTATTTTTTAAGAGTTGCGTACTGCACATATTAATGTGCAGTACAGTAGTCTTGTACATTACGGAACCGTTTCGGCGTAAGCTCCATTAAGCTCCAATTGAAATGCTTCACTTTTTGTGCGCGAACTATTCTCTATACGTCTCCTATTCGTTATTATTCTAAGCATCGTTTTAATGTACGTCACTTTTGTCAAAAACTGCTGCTTTCGTCCGAAAAACAATTTACGTTTCTCGTACGTCGCGGCTAAAGAAGTTTTACTTTAAAAATTAGCACACATTTTAATGGATTAAAATCGTTCTTCACATTTAAAGCCTTGTAAGTAAAAAGTGAGCGACTCAGTACGGATTGTTATATTTAACCTGAGTGTTCGAAATTAGCAACTAGAGGTAATTATGTATTTAATCTTGGGGAATTTCAACTCGTCATTCGCTTAAACCACGACTAATTAACTCAGTAATGAGGGAGGGTAAAATTTTCAAGAAACATTTCTTTGTTTCAGTTTCACCTTAATTCATTATATTTCATTTTAATCTTTATAAGAAGGGTTTTATAACACTTTATCTGTTCACATCCTCTTATTTATTGGCTAACTAGTCAATTTTACTTCATATGTCCCGTATTACATAGGATGGAAGTGGAATTAATCTCTTCTAACTCCTCCTGTTTAACTTTTCTAATTAAATTTGTTGCGTGTCTTAAGACAAATATAATCGTTTCCCGGGACTTTCTGAGGGTCAAACCTCGGTGTTATCTATGGAGACCTTTATGAGTCCTGGCTTACAATGGTGGAAATATGTAGTGGGACCATTAAAAAAAACTCTTTAATTGACAATAAATGCCAATACAGTCCTTGATCATGGTAAAATATACTAGTTTTGGATTTCACCTAAATAACCTAAACATTAATTCAGTCTTGATTTCTGATATTTAAACGAGTATAAGATATGCAAAATTGTTTTTAATCACATTTAATCCCCTTTAATCTCATTAATTTAGTGGAACAGGTATGCCACTGCAATTGTGATATCGAATTTTAGGAGTGGTAGGACCACACTATCGACAGTTATCTATCTACAGCCGCGGGCCGGTCCGTCCGGGGCAGTACCATGCTCTCGCAGAAAATCGACGTCTCAGTAGTAGCAATTTGTTACTGCGCTTCGTTCGGTGAGCGAGAGAGCCGGAAGCCCAACTTTCTGAGGGTGATTGCGTGTGGAGGGTTTTGGTGGTGCCCTTGCCCTGCTTCGTGGTAGGCAACAGCCTTGTAAAGGTCCATGAGCGGCAGCAACACTTACCATCAGGTGTACTGTTTGCTCGTTTGCCACCGTTTGCAATAAAAAAAAAAAGAATTATACAGCGTATATATAATTTTTTTTATCTGCAATTGGAAACTCTTTTTGCATGCCGCTTAACGGTCAAACATGGTGATACATTGTTTACTTGTGACTACTAATATTTTATACCCATATTTCGCAAAATATATGATTTGATTTGATTTTAATTCTCATAAGCGTCCCACTGCTGGACACTTATTCATTCCTGTCATACCACAGATCTATCTCAACATTTTCGCTACATACCTCTATTATTTACTGTTTTTGTAGCCCTCATGTCGACTATACAAAATAAGCATCCATAAATTGTATCCTTTAATTTATGGAAGGGTATAAATTTTAATTTTTTAGGCTGCATAGTCGGGCAAATATTATACCCGCAAAATGCTTTCGACTTCTAAATCAGCTTTACTTGACTTATATCGTAATAAGCAATAATAAATATATAATAAAGTAAATTGATATTGATAACGTCATAAGTTATAACTAAGCAATTGATATTTGAGACTAATTGGGTATCAATTTCGTATTACAGTTTCTGCGCGATAGAGTAGTAGGTATCATAATATTATATTTTATTATTAATTCGGTTAATGGTAATGTAATATCCTCTTATCAAATAGTTTCCTTGAACGAAACCCGGAATAATCTTTTACGTTATTATTATTTGTTTCATTATTTTCTATTGTTGTTGAAAGAAAAATATCTCAGTGCACTCTTTTTATAAATACCGTTAAAAGCGGTTTAATTCAATTTTATGGCGTCACGGTCTCTCAAAGACATGACAAATTTCGCATTTATTTTTAATATGATTTATTGATATACATTTAGTCAAGAAAGTATTGGGAGTGGATGATTTGTTCATGGTTCCAAATTAAAATTTTTGTTTTTTTTTTTGTTGTTGTTAGATTAAGTTGTGCCAATCAACAACTCGAATTCCATAATGGACAAAAACATCAAACAAAGATTTTGTCTTAAATTTTGCATCGCAAATGAAATTTCGTGTTCGAAGTCAACGTTTGCAACTGAAGTTCAACATTGCAAAAGTGATGTAAATAGTGACTGAAAATCCTCATTTAACTTTGAGAGAGATAGCCGCCGAAATTTCTGTGTCTCACGAGTCGATCCGTACCATTTTAAATAATCACTTGGGTATGAAACATGTTCCCGCTCGGCTAGTCCCAAAAGACCTGAATTTTCTCCAATAATTCAATTGCATCATAAGAGTCGCTGAGGACATGCTAGAACGAGTCAATTCCGACCCAACATTCATGAAACGCATTATTACTGGTGATGAGACGTGGGTTTACGAGTTTGAAATGCAAACTAATCAACAAGCTTCGGAGTGGCTACTATCAACTGAACCGAAAGCGAAAAAACTACGCCAAAGTCGATCAAAAATCAAAGTCATGTTGACTGTTTTCTTCGACTATAGCGGTATTGTATTATTTGAGCGTTATGCGGCGTTTAAGAGTGCAAATTCGCCGGAAAAAAACAGATTTGTGTTAAGAAAATTCTTGGATTTTGCACCACGATAATGCGCCTTCGCACAAGGCCATCATTGTGAACGAATTTTTGTCCAAACACTCAACAAATACCATCTAGCAACCACCATATTCATCAGACATGGCTGCAGCCGACTGCTTTCTTTTTCCTAAACTCAAATTACCACTTCGTGGCACCCGTTTTCAATCGGTAGAAGACATAAAGGAGAATTCGCGACCAGAACTGAACTCAATTCCGGAAACAGCACTTTAAAAATGTTTTGATGATTGGATTATTCGTTGGCGTAAGTCTATCGTTCCTGAAGGAGCATACTTTGAAGGTGATAAAATAAATAAAACTACTTTTACGGATTATATCGCGTTTGTATTTGATTTATGATTGCAAATGTCTGTAATAACGATTACTTGTTGGACGTGAGACACCTTAGTCCGCCCGTGACCATGAATGCTGCAAAGTGTTCGAAACGTCGGGCAATCATAAATCAAATACAAACGCGATATAATCCGTAAAAGTAGATTTATTTACAAGATGTAGTGCTCGCGTAAACATCAGATATCATTATGTGATAAAATAAATTTGGATGAATAACAAAAATTTTGTGTACTATTGATCTTTTCCCGGTACTTTCTTGACAGAGTAGTATATTCATTTTTCTTTGTATACAGTAAAGATTTTATTACTAAATTACAGCTTTCGTGGACATAAGGATGAGTAGTTTTGTGTTGTTAAATAATAATCCGAAAATGTATTTTATGTAAAGAAAAATATCGGTAACTTTGAAAAATATAGTGACATTCATCATGTAAATACTTGGAATAAGGATAAATTAGTTGTACACAGTACTCGTCTTCAACGAGTTAACAGATCCTTCATGGGGCAATGTATACGCTTCTACAACAAATTACCTATTAATATTCGAGATATGCCAGTTAATAAGTTTAAAAAAGCAATCAAGAGTAGATTTTGTAGAAAAGGTTATTATAAAATCTCGGATTATCTTGATGATAATACAGACTGGTTATGAGCAGCTCCTCATTCAGGCATTTTCTCATTATTTCAAAAGGTGTTACATACATGTTTATTCTGTTGCTGTTAATATAATTGTAAAGCATAGAGTGTTTTGCCAAACGAATTTGTTATTTAATCTGTGTTTTATGTTTGTCATGTGCCACAAATGTCGTGTATTGGTCATGCTCACTGAAGGGTCTGCTTGCGGTAGCTACGAGGAGCGGATCACTCCCTTCCCTCCATTGTGGATGAGGGGAGTGATGGCTGCTCTAGTGGTTAACTCGTGATCGGGTGCCGCTTGCGGGATCTGGTCCAGCCATGGTACTTTTTCGTTATATTTAATAACTGTATTATATGATGGTTCGAAAGGCATCACACTGGAGCTATTAATAGACATGTTGTTGTATATTATCTTAATAAAAAAAATAGTAAATGAATAAAAAAGAAGACAAGCCCACTGAGTTTCTTGCCGGATCTTCTCAGTGCGGTCGCGTTCCAATCCGGTAGTAGTGTAAGGTAAAATGTAAAAAAGTGACCATATGTAAGTGCCCCCGCGGGGTTTATGCGTAATAAAGTATTTGACTTTGAATTTGAATTTGTATCAACACGTCTGAACAGCTTGGTATAGTAGGTTATTTCACGCTCATAATAGAGGAGGCCCGAGTCGAACAGCGGGATGTACATGGGCTGCGATGATGATGATGATAAAATAAAAATTCTAGGATATGTGGGAGTGGTAATACGCTTATCAGCTATCATAAGTATTTATGACAGTCGGCGTCTATATCGTCAAAACATTGTTTATATAAAACTTTTAAATATTTTAAACTTATCGTCATCATTACAGCTCGTGCGTCTCACTGCTCGGCTGGAGCCTCCTCCACAATAGTATGTAAATTGATCTATAATGTATTTTAGATCAATTTTCAAACCAATCATCAAACTAATCAAACTGGTCAGGTAGCATAAGTTTTTATTGCCCGTTGTTCTTATGTTCCTCTAGATATTATCTGTATATTTTCCTTAGTCACCTTTTACGAGACCTACGGGCAAAAAAGAGAATGGTGAATTGTATTCTAACTCCATCCCCACACAGAAATTATTTTATTTTTCTCTAATACACAAATATTACTGGCAACATAACCGCGCCATGGTTATCGAAGCGGAAACCTCTAAGAGGCAATATTGGTCTCCCTCTCAGCTTTGCGCTTTGTAGTAATAATACCTACTGAAATATTGTCTTATAAGAAATGTTTGATATTATATATGGAACAGTTATGAGTCGAACAATGTCGTGTATATGCTTAATAATAATAACTTACATAGTTATATTTCAGATCCGGATGCATGTAGTCAACACCTGAAACAAAAACATATTTTATATAACATATAAAAGTTCGGGACCAATCTCACCACAAATCCCACCACTATAACTCATTTAACCCAGTATCCACAATATTCTACATATAAGACACCGAGTTGTGACCCTCAGGCAGTCCCGGCAAACGTTTTTAATTAGCTTGGCATCTGTAACAAATTTAATTGCAAAAAAAAAGGGAGGAGTTGAAAAGATTTCACTGCCCGCAAAGCGGGCAATATGAAACAAAATTGGCTAATAAGTAGATAAAAGGAAATACCACTAGGTATAGCACAGCAGTACAGCACCACGGATTTTAACAGAGTTTAAGGGATCTATAAGTGAACGTTAAAATTAGTTGCAATCTATACCAATAAATAAAATTGGTGTGTCTGTTTGTAATGTCAAAATAATAGGCTTTTTTCATGCTCACACGGTTATTTGCACGACACCTATGCCTAAAATAGCAATTAAAAAATTTTTGTCTGTCTGTCTGTCTGTTTGTTCCGGGTAATCTTCAAAACGGCTGGACCGATTTCAAAAATTCTTTCACCAATGGAATATAATATCAGGGCGTAAACTAGGCTACATTTTATCCCGGTATTCCCACGGGAACGGGAACTACGCGGGTAAAACGACTATAACCTATAACCGAAGCGAAGCGAGGGCGGGTTGCGGATACAAATGTGTCTACCCTTAGAGCAAGTCGTGATAAGAAAGAAATTAGGAAAAAATGGTGACATGTTTTTTTTTTTTTTTTTTATTGCAAGCGGTGGCAAACGAGCAAACAGTACACCCGATGGTAAGTGTTGCTGCCGCTCATGGACCTTTACAAGGCCGTTGCCTACCGCGAAGAAAGTGAAGGGAGTGTGAAGGCGTGCATTGAGGCTCGGTGATACCAAGGGCACCACCAAAACCCTCCACACGCAATCACCCTCAGAAAGTTGGGCTTCCGGCTCTCTCGCTCACCGAACGAAGCGCAGTAACAAATTGCTACTACTCAGACGTCGATTTTCTGCGAGAGCATGGTACTGCCCCGGACGGACCGGCCCGCGGCTGTAGACAGATAACTGTCGACAGTGTGGTCCTACCACTCCTAAAATTATGAATTATTATGAATTATTATGTGACAATTGACCATTAATTTCACCAAGATTTATATCGTCACCTAGTAAACAGCTAGTAAACAGTTGTTCATTAGTGCAGAATCCTTACTAATATTATAAATGCGAAAGTAAGGATGTTTGTTTGTTTGTTACGCTTTCACGCTTAAACTACCAAACTACTAACTATGATATCAGGGAGTAACATATTTTA
The DNA here is from genome assembly GCA_032191425.1 of Lymantria dispar. Lineage (NCBI taxonomy): Eukaryota > Metazoa > Arthropoda > Insecta > Lepidoptera > Erebidae > Lymantria > Lymantria dispar. Next base: position 19,622,351 of record CM063459.1, read on the forward strand.
TCCCAGCATTCCCACGGGAACAGGAATTACGCAGGTAAGGCGACTGAAATCGAAGCGAAGCGAAGGCGGTTAGCTAGAATAACATATTTTAATTTCAACTGCTAAATGTTTAATATTTTATTACCGATACCGTTGCCCATTAATACCGATATCAAAATATGTACCTACAATGTAGTATAGCGCCATATATAAGGTAGGTAAGGTGGTTTCTCCGTAAAGTTCTTGCAGCTGGTAATATATTAAATTGATCCATCCATCCATCTACCTATAGACGTCCCCTGTTGGGCATAAGCCTCTCCATGAGAATGCCACTCAGGACGGTCCTATGCCACTTGCATCCAACGGTGCCCTGCGACTTTCAAGGTGTCGTTAGTCCACCTAGTAAGGTGTCGTCCTACGCTGCATCGTCCGATTCGTGGTCGTCATTGGAGAACCTTTTTTCCCCCAATAGCATCGGTTTTACGAGCGATGTGGCCTGCCTATTGCTATTTCGATGTGCTAATTCTGCGGGCTATGTCTGTTACACCCGTTTTTCTACGGATTTCTATATTCCGAATTTTATCACGTAGAGAAATACTGAGCATAGCCCTCTCCATGGTACGTTGAGCGACTTTTTCTTTTTTTTTGAGATGGGCTGCGGTCGGCGCGCTCCTCGCACCACTCCGTCCGGGGCGACAGAGGGGGGTAAGCACGCACACCCGTAACCCCCCTGAACACCTCGTCGCCTTCGTCGTTGGGCCGACCACACGTTGAGCGACTTTAAGCCTTTTTATGAGGCCGAAATTTAGGGACTCAAAATTGATATTCTGTTTTCTATTATCGTCCTCATCATCATTGTGATGATGCTTATATATAAGTCCCACTGCTAGACTCGAGCCTCCTCTACAATTGGAGGGAAATTGACCAATTATACTAGGCTGATCAGGCGAATTGGCATAGGGTTTTATTTTGAAGTTGCCTTCTCTTGCATAGATGTTATCTGCTTTTTGTAATCCCTTAATCGTCTTTTATAATACCCACAAGCAAAAAAGGGGGTGGTGAATTGTATTCTTACTCCGTCACTATGTACAGAAACTACATACACTTGCTTTATTGAGCTTTATTTTATTCAGTTTTATATATTTCAGACGCTGCCTCTAAAAATAAAATATAGAATTTTGAGCATCTTTTCTCCTTGTTTGATGAACATTTAATAAGATTGAATATAGCCCAAATCAGTTTGGCATACAAATTTTCATTTATGAGAAAGAATTCATAAAATATCTTTTTGTAACTATTCTTGCCTAAGACAATAAATATTTATGGTTTATTTTTGTTGTTGTTTTAGTTACTCTATACATATACTCTATTTATAAGGCCGCGCGCCGCCCTTTTGCCGGCCCGGACGAAACGGACGGTGTGTGTCCCAAAAAAAATTGTGACGGGTTAATAATACAATGTGTCACCATTCCTCACTTTTTCAAACGATTCGTAAGAACCAGTTGAGCAGAGCAAAAAAATTAGCGGCATCACCTCTCGGCTACCGATGACAAGGGTTTTTTTTGGAGTGAGCCATGGTCAAAGCACCTGCCGCCCAGCTCCATCCGGAGCGACGGAGGAGCGGCGCGCGACCCCATACACCACCGTAGCACATTGCCTTTGTCGTTGGGCTGTCCACCAGTACCGAGTTCTTTGTCCTCCGTGGTCGGCCCGAAAAACCGATGACAAGAGACCCGCCCACATGTCGGTAGTGAGATACGTGTATGCACAGGTTGCATGCCGTCCCTTCTCTCACCCAGGACAAATCGGGCATAGTGTGATCAGACTATAGCTTCAACCTCAAAAAAAGCATCATCTTCGGAAAATGAATACTAGTATATAATACCTGCTAAGCATGGCTATCGTGTCATTCTGTCTAGTTGAAAAGACGTTAATTGACCACTGAATTGATGGAGAACTCATTTCTTTAGTTAATTATATATTTTATATTTTACAAGCATTTCATAATTTGTTTTTCAAAATTATATTATAATTTTTTATTGTCAAATAAATTAAATCTATTCTTTTTTTTATAGTCGTACTAGTAGATTTGGTCCTGTAAGAAAGATTTTAGAAGAACATCTAATTAATCTCCTCGATTTCTCTTTCCGTATGTTGACGGAGTAAAAATACACTTTCACTCCCCCTCTCTTACCCGTAGTTGTCGTGAAAAAACTAATAAGGGATTAAATATACATACAACATCTATGCAACAGAAGGAAAACTCGAAATAAAATCCTATACCAACTCGTCTGTCGAGCTTGGTATAATAGGTCCATTTTTTATCCTATTGTGGACGAAGCTCGAACCCAACAATGGGACGTATGAGTTGAAATAATAACGATGATAATGAATCCCCTCAACTATTACATTTTGAGTAAAGCAAAACGCTTGAGTTATGCTGTTTTTCAAAACTTTAATATTAATTAATGAAGCATATAATAATAAAATCATCATATTATACAAAAATTATTTAATATTACATGAAAGTACGATAACACATTTCACGTTTTAAATTTTCAACATCATAGACAATTATTTGACGCGCAACTGACATCTAAAGCAATTTGACTTAAACTTCATGATGCAATCTCCCTAAAAGGATAAAAATAATGTCAAACTATAAAGATGTGGTTTTGTCGGCCTCATGTGGTGACGTAGGCATACACTTCGCCACTCCTTATCTTGTCCGTGGTTATAAAGGACGACTAAGGGATTAAATATGCATATAAGATCTAACATCTTGGTATAATAGGTCAATTTCCCTCCTATTAGGGAAGTTGCTCGAACCCACCGGTGGCACTTATATGAGCTGAGATGATGATTAAAATAAATGTAGCAGAAGAGATTTATATCTTTTGAAGTTATAGTCTTTTGACGCGTTAGGGAAAATTATGAGAATGAATATTTACGATGCACGCGCACACCGTCACAAAAAACCGACACTCTGAACTTCGCTAAACAACATTTTTACGATGTATGCACACCATCACAAATGTCAACTAGACAATGCGTTATAATAAAACTTTTAATGTATTAAATACAATCCCTTTTTTCTATTAATAGTATCCTTTTAGGGTTCCGTACCGAAAGGGTAAAAAGTCAGACAGCGAAGTCTTAGTAATAGGGTCCCATTACTAAAACTTCGCTGTCTGTCTGTCCGTCTGTCTGTCACCAGGCTGTATTGCAAGAACCGCGATAGCTAGACAGTTGAAATTTTTAATAATTATGTATTTCTGGTGCCGCTATAACAACAAATACTAAAAGCAAAATAAAATAAATATTTAAAGGCCCTCCTTAAAAATTTATTCTCCCATACAATAAATGTGATTTTTATAGAATAAGGCGAAGGAAAAAATTTTTAGAAAGATTTTTATCTTGTTACGCCAATGAATTATAACTTTTTACATGCGTACATAACTACATACTTTTTATTTGTTCACTATTCATTTTCTTTGATCGATAAAATCATACTCTCGGAATGTACGTTGAGAACTTTTTTTTTTTTTGGGTCTAATCCCACCACACATTCCCACCATTGTAACTCCTGTAAGCCAGGATCCACAATGGTCTCCATAAATGACACCGAGGTTTGACCCTCAGGCAGTCCCGGGATATGATACGTGGAGAACTTACAATGTTTTTACCATAGCGTTTACAATTGAGCTTGTCGGCGCGGCGTCCACCCTTTCTTGGCTGATGCCAAATGTGGGCGGACCCAGCGCTACGTGCCAACGGTTGTACGCGGGGGTGATCCGATCGATGGCCATGTACGGCCCACCGGTGTGGGCGGGGTCCCTGACCGTCCGTCTGAGGGCCCTTTTGTGGCGACCACACAGGGTCATGGCGATCAGGGCCATACACGGTTACCGCACGGTGGCGACGGAGGCAGCGTGCCTCCTGGCTAGAACTCCCCCGTGGGACCTGGAGGCGGAGATGCTCGCCGAGCTTTGCCGGCAGGTGTCGGAGACGCGGGCCGGAGACGGCGTCGTCTCCATCAAAGAGACGTCCTGGGACAGGGATGTCGAGAGGTGAGGGTACCCGAAAGGGTATTCCGTCGGGCCGACCATTGGCGACAGGTCACCCTGCTCCGGTGGCCGGCCCAACGACGAAGGTGACGTGGGTACAGGTGGCTTATGGGCCCACGCGCCGTCCTATCGTCGCCCCAGACGGAACGGATTGCGTGAGCGCTTACCATAGCCCACCCATAAAAAAAGCGTTTACAAGTGAATGTAATCAAGCGTATTTGTAATATACAATATTTTCTGCTCGTTGGTCCGAGAGCGTAAATAGCTACTAAGAATTGAATACAATGAAAGATCAAAAGAGATCCTTTTATTTTGATGACGTGTGCGACGTGAAATTCGTTTACAAGCTTAGCGAGTCTTAAGACATAATGGAGCGTCCATTACAGGTAAGATGTATTGACACATTTTTATTAATGTTTATTTTATCCATCGTGATAAATTGAAAATACAAATTTTCTACAGGTATATTAAGTCTACTCTTTATTCTCCGTATGATGACAGATTAAAAATACAATTCACCGCTCCCTATCTTGGTGTGGATGACGTAAAAGAGGACTGAGTGATGTAGTCCCTCCTATTGTGAAGGACGCTCGAGCCCAACAATGGGACTTATATGAGCCGCGATGATGACGACATTAAGACTAAGTCTGCAAGCAGAACACATCACTAAAAGATACTCGAAATCTTATACTACATACGTGCACTACTAAGTTATTTGTTCGTCTCGTTATGGAGGAAACCTGTCGCGGCGGTTGTGAAGCGTTGGTGAGGTCTTCTGATAATTCACAACTCTTTTTTAACTAGCACGCGGAAGTAAAGGAACGTGAGTACATTCCTTATATACGAAGGGTACACATGGGTATTTCTAATAATAAATATCTAATAATAAAAATCAATAACCAGTTTACGGCCCGGCCCAAATTTCGATCAAAATTTTTGAAGACTCCCATCTTTGACCAAATAACAAAGTGATGCTAGCCCACCGCTGACAAAGACCGGGTACCGGTGGTCTGTCCATGGCAGCAGAGAATTAAGTGCACGACAGTTTATGGGACCCCACGCTGTCTCTTCCTTCGCTCCGGATGGATAAAACGAACCACACCATAGCCCACCCCAAAAAAAAAAAAAGGTGGGTGATGATAGTGAGTTCTTAACTATCACATAGGTAATATATATATAGGCTAAAATAAAAAAGGGTATTAAGAAATGGGGTACTAACTTACCATCGTCCATAATCGCTGTAGTAACATTAACTCCAGTATATCCTTGAGCCCATGCTGCCTCCACGTTCAGATCCAGTTTGGGTTTTCCACCATTCTGGCCGGTGTTCTTCAAATACCATTGTAGAGGAAAATAAGGATCTCGGGGCTCTGCTGCTGGTTCAGGTGCTAATTCTGGTAATCGAAGTGGACGGTAGCCCCGTTTCACTCTTTTGAAGCCGGTTTGTTGGATGGCTGTGTGTACCTGCCGATAAGGAAATTATTGTTTAATATTTGATTCCTTTTTCAAGGTATACTTCTTTTAATCACCGTCATGAAAAACTTTTTTTTTAATGCACGAGGGCACACCGTCCCAAATGTCAACTAGATATTGCGTTATAATAAAACTTTCAATGTATTAAATACCTTTTTTATCTATTATTCATCATCATCTTCATCATCATCATAATGTCAGCTCATATATGTCCCACTGTTGGGCTCGAGCCTCCTCTACAATAGGAGGGCAATTGACCGTACTATAGAGTGGTAGAGGATTTTATTTCGAGTTTTCCTTCTCTTGCATTGATGTTATATGCGTATTATATCCCTTAGTCGTCTTTTACGACATCCACGGGCAAGATAGGGAGTGCTGCAGGTGGAGTTTCTATTATTAGTGTCGTTTTATTCTAGAAACGTAGGATAACGTGAATAATAATATTTTTAGAAAGATTTTTATCTTGTTACGCCAAAGAAATAAAACTTCTTATGTGCGTAGCGACGACTTTTTATTATAATCTTGCCCACTTTTTTTAAACCAATTTAAAAGTATAACTTAAAGTATAACTCACCAAACATAGACAACATTTTTTTAGATAAATGACAATATGCATAATAGGCAAAGACAATTCATAATCACCTGTGGGCTTACCCTTGAAATTAATTCTAATTTCGAATCCGATTCAATTCAAATCTCATCAAACTTATATTTGGTACTCTTAAACAAAATCGAGAATGAATTCTTTGCATTTGCCGTTGTTATTTTTACCAAATGTGCCATATTTTATTACTTTAAATTAATAATGTTACCGAACTCGATCGCCACAAAGACGCTTTCTTGAAATTGTGCAACTTTAACCATTTTAAACAACGTCAAAATCACATCAGGAGTAGCAAATATTTGTCTTAATCGACGAGAGTCGAATTCATTTAGTTTAAAAAAGAAACCACCTAATTTGATTCCAATCGTGCGCTAGTGTCGCTTTCAAGAGTACAAGATTTGCTAAAATTTGAGCTGCGATTGGATTTAGGGTTGGAATCGAGATTCAAAAGTAGGCACACTGTTCTTATCCCAATTGCTTGGGATCTACTCAATATGTATTATTTTACAGTACTTATTAAAAATATTTTCCGTGTGGTGACGGAGTAAGAATACAATTCACCACTCCCTATCTTATCTGCGGATATCGTATAAGACGACTATGGGATATAATATGCACATAACATCTGTGCAAGAGAAGGAAAATTCAAAATGAAATCCTATACCAACATGTCTGACCAGCATGGTATAGTAGGTCAAATTCCCTCCCATTGTGGAGAAGGTCCGAGCCCAACAGTGGGACGTATGTGGGCTACGATGATGATGATGACATAATAGAAAGTTATGGTAATCGTTTAATACCTGTCTGACGTCAACCTTAGGAATGTAATTGTTGATCAGATGGTATCGAATGAAGTTGGCCCAGATTTGATACCTTTAGTCGTAAGTGTTGGTGGTATTCTTAACCGCTACCACACAGCAAATACATAAGTAAAATCAATTATTGATATTATCTTCATCATTTTAGCTCATACATCGCACTGGTGGGCTCGAGTCTCCTCAACAATAGGAAGGAAATTGACTTAGTGTACCATGCTGGTCAGAGAGGTTGGTATATGGTTTTATTTTGAGGTTTCCTTCTGTTACATAGATGTTATACGCATATTATATCCCTTAGCCGTCTTTTACGACATCCACGGACAAGATAGGGAGTGGTGAATTGTATTCTTACTACGAAAAATATTATATTATTATATAATTATTGATATATTATTATGTATTTGCCCAAGTGGCGACGGAATAAGAATTCAATTGTCGCCACCCCCTTACTTACCTGGGAGCTATAGAAGAGCTATAAAAATCTAATAAGGATTTCATCAAGAGAGCGGGTAGCAGTTCTCTATTGGGGAACGTATTTATTTATTTTATTCTATTTATTTTATTTGGGCAAACAAACGGTTACACATTAAATTTTACAATCAAGTGTAATAAGGAAAGAAAGTAAAAAAACATTTATTTTGTTCTCGTTAAATCTAATAAAAAACACAAACAACTAAACAAAAGAGCTTCTTATATAAAATAATTAACTTTTAACGAGGAACAAAGCTCAGCTCGTGCTACTGCTACTTAAAGAACTAGCGCTGGTATTCGGCCAACACTTAGTATAAATGTACATGTACATATGTATGTTAAAAATAATTAACAAACCTTAACTAGTGGAATGAATAAGTAAATGAGTAATAAGCAAGCAAACATCTTACTACGATCGGCAACCCGCTGTATGTGTGACGAGTTCGGCACTATCCACTGATTTATGGGGGAGGCCTATATACAACAATGGATGGCAAAAAGCTGAATGCTGTGATGATGTCAATATCTAATATTGTATTTAAATTAGTTTAGGTATTACCTAAAATTGAGGTGTCATTGGAAATGAACATTAGACTCATGTATCAAAGTCAATTCTATAGCTGTCTTACCGAATCAAATTTGTTGCCTTTTACGATCCTATATACCTGTAGTGGGCTTAAAACTAAAATGAATAATTTATATTTAGGTTCTTATTCTTGCGCTACCCTTTCTTACCTTTGTATCGTGTTGTAAATGCCATAAGTGACATTTACAATTTACTACCAGGGGAAATGCTAAATCATGAATAATAAAATATTTGTTCTTGTAATATAAAAGTTTCATTTCTGTAGCGTGTCTTTATGACGCACCCTGACCAGTTTTTCTAATTATTTATATATTTAAAAAGCAATAATGCTTTGTAAATAAAACTATTTTATAGATTTTATCGCATTTGACTGCACAGATGGCGTAGTGGTTAATACCTACAGCGCCAGTGTCGGGGGTTCGAATCCCACGCGGGACAACACTTTGTGCGATCCACAAATTGTTGTTCTGAGTCTGGATGTAATTTGTGTCCGTTAATTATATGTTTGTAAAGTCCTCCGCAATACAAGGATTATTTCCTTAGTGCAGGGTGTTGTCTTAAATAAATAAATAAATAAAAAAATAAAAAAAAATTGTATTTAATTTTTGATTACTCGACGTTTCGAACCATTTACAACGGTCATAGTCATAGACAGGCTAAGAATTCTCACGTTTAATAAGTCCTCTTTATTGCAGAGATTAATATCTACCGCTCCTAAATCACTGCCCACTCCCCACTCTACCAGGTACAGAATTAGTTATTAAAGTTTAACCCAAATGTACCAAAATTTGGGTCAAAATAATACTAATAACGAAGACTTGTTGGACGTGTCATATCTTAGGCCGCCCGTGACCATAAACGCTATAAAGTGTTCGAAACGTCGGGCAATCCAAAATTAGATTCGTTCGTGCAAAAATCTTCTTCTTCACTGTCCCTCTCACTCTTCTAGTCTCCTGCATTCCTACTTTGATATTCAGGCTATTCTTCTTTGCAATGCGTTATCTCTGGACATCAGAATGGCTACTAGTCGTGACATTTTCAAGGCCAAGGTTAAACGGCTCTACTTAGATTTTCTGGCGGAGTCAACTCATCTGTGACGGCTCACATCCATTTTTATGTATGTATTGTATGCGTGTGTTGTGTATGTATATGTATGTATATATATTTATATAGTATATATGTATTCATATTTATATATTGTATCATTTGGTAATCATATGTTTGATAAATTCTGGTTATCTCCAACTATCTGTATTGCACCTGCCTTAAATTATTTCTGCTCCACCCTAGGTCGACTGGTAGAGAATGCCTAAGGCATTAAGTCCGCCTTGTACCTTTGTTTGTGCAAAAGTTTTAAAATAAAGAAAAAATAAATAAATAAATATAAACACCATAACATCTGTAAGATAGTTTTATTTACAATGTATATTACTCGCGTATACATCAGAAACCATTAAGTAATAATGCTTCATATATTTTAAGAATTAACGACTAAACTGGCGAGCGTACGGTACTGGTACATACTGAGAAGTATGGTAGGTGTCCCATACTACATGTATCCTAGTCCTTCAAGTTAATTTTATAAGTGGCTAAAGACTTTTATTGAAGCTTCCACTTGGACTTTTTGTTTAAGCAACTAACATTATCATACATAGCATATATATGCATAAGCTTTCATTACAGATTATTTAAAAAATATATATCTTGCCTGGTATAAATATACTACTTTGATAACGAGCCCTAGCATCGCATACTGAGTCAACCACCAGAAAATTGTTTTCAGAAGATGTCCTTTAATTTAGAAGACTTTCTTAAGAAATTCTTAGCAATCCAAAACTTCGAAACTGTGTCCGCTGAAGAGTAGTAGGATCGTCCTCTGACTTTCTTCTTGTCAACTTATACAAATATATAGCAGAGTATAAATATTTACGTACATTTTATGGTTACGGCGTCGTAATATTCAATAATCATGTTCAATGCATGCTAGGCTACACATATCTTATTTTCAATCCATAAAACTGCGGTAAAATAATGCTTTTATGTACTTATGTTGACATTGACACTGTTATTTATCTAGATTTATGTTTGATATCACCCCAGTAACCGCGAGGTACAGCGCCATTTTGGAACATTTCTAACGCTCCTAAAATGTATTGTGGACATTTTGGTGCTCCTTAAAATTATGACAGTCTAGCCTAAACCTCACGTGTCTTGGCATAAATCCGCAAAAGTATTTACCTCACGGTATTTTGCCCATCTAACTATTGCTAGCAGCGAGGTTTAAGCCATTCATGTAGAGGAACAATTTGATGATACCATTTTGAAGAACCTCAACCGCAATAAAAACTGCAGGAAAATAATGTTTTTATGAAACTTATGTACCTATTGACACTGTTATTTATCCAGATTATTGTTTGATATCACCCCCGTCACCGCGAGGAATGGCGCCATTTTGAAATATTACTACTACTAAAATATATTGTGCTACTGCTCCTAAAATATGTTGTGGACATTTTGGTGCTCCTAAAATTATGATGGTCTAGCCTAAACCTCATAGACTAAGAGCCTATAGACGCCAGACCTTCGTGATTTTATTAAAGCTCAAGTTTTGTCAGCGCATGCTCCCAACACACGTAAGAACGGTGGCCCATTATGAAGTTTGGGCTACAGTGGCTTTGGCAGATAAAAGGTACCAAAGGTGTGTAAAATACTGATCTATTTTCGTCAAACTATTAAGCGTGATTTTTTGATATTACCTTCAGAACGTTATTAAATTCACGTTCTTCATTGCCAGACACTTAACATGGTGGCAACCCCTTGCCAGACACCCTTAACGTTCATGAAATTATAATTCTACTTACGTTATACATAGTATAAAAGCTATTTTTTGATTAATATGATTTAAATATGATTTAAAACCACTAAAACAATATATAAAAGTTCTATAGATGGACTGCGATTAACTTAAAGGAAATTTATTTTTAAAGGTTTGTACAGTCTGAATCATGTAGTATTTCTATATTTATGGTAACTTCTCATCTTGTGGAAAACTAAATTAAATTGTATAGATTTTATGGAGATACTTTTACAGTTTTTATACTTTTATAGGTCCAAGATTAGCACTTAAGGTGCTACTCTTCAGTTTTATGATAAAAATAGCTTCAGCTCACAACTTGGTTCACATAGAAATCATGTATGATATCACCTTTAAATACCATTTCACTTGTATTTTATTTTATAGAGTGTAAATATCAAAGTAATATTCACCCCTTTTTACACTCTTATGGAGGAATATATGTATATCCTTTGAGAGGCTAATTTACGGGATATTCTTTTTAGTGAGTTTTACAATTAAGATGCTGTCTAGTAACTATTTATACTATTTAATTAATTCATTAAGTGTTCAAATAAAAATAGAACCCTAAAATTTGATATACCATTCATCATCATTCAGCCTACAGCTGTCTACACTGCTGCCTCCACTGCCGGACGTAAGCCTTCCCCGTCTTTGCAATAAAGTGCAGTCCTGCGCCGTCTGTTTCCAACGATGCCCAGCAACTTTCACCAGGTCGGTCCACCTAATGGAGGGGCATCCTACCCTACGTCGTTCGATAATGATCACCGCTCGAGAACCTTTCTTCCCCAGCATTTGGCGGTTCATGCGATGCGACCTGCACTTGCCAATTCAGCGTGCTAATTTCAGATTCTATCTCACAGAAAAATCCAGGGCATAGCCTGCTCCATGGCCCGCTTCACGGCTCGCTTCATAGCCCGCTCCATAGCACTCTGAGTGACTTTGAGCTTGGTTATGACGCCTACATTTAGAGACCACGTACTATAAGTTATCATTGGTAACACACAGTGGTCGTAGCTGTTCTTTCAGACACTAAGGTATGTTGGATGAGAAGGTCCTCTTAAGTTACCCGAACGCTGCCCAGTGAAGTTGGATTCGCCGGCTGACCTCTTTCTCAAAATTGGATCTACCTATTTGGACTAAATATAATAAACAACAACTTCAAGAATCACCTTGTTAACTAAGACTGGTACTGACATGGACATTTGACAACAAATCCTCCCTATACAGTTTTTGCCGCTGAGTTTCTCACTTTACGGGTTTAAAAAAAATCTACTGACAAATTTTCCTGTTTCAAGTTTTACCAATTTTGATTCATTATTTTTATCAGAAATCCTAAAATTTCTAGAGCCACAGGATCACTACTTACAAGATGGCAGGCAGTCATCGAATAAAATCGCATATGGTAATTAAATCCATCCCAATCCCTGTAGTGACGAAATAAGAATACAATTCACCACTCCCTATCTTCCGCGTGGATGTCGTAAACGGCGATTATGGATTATAATATACGCATATATCAACTATGCAAGAGAAAGAAAACTTGAAACAAAACCCCATACCAACCTGTCTAACCAACATGGTATAGTAAAGTGGAGGAGACTCGAGCCCAGCAGTGGGACGTTTATGAGCCGAGATGAAATGTGAATAATCTTTGAGAAAAAAAATGTCTTGAATTTTCATATAAAATGCGAAGAATATTTTACCCCGACCTTATAGAAAAATAATTTGTTTATCTTTTGAGAATAAATATGTTCAGCTCGTAACAAAAAGTCCGCTTATTAGTATTCAGCTAGTAACCTAAATATACCAAATGGATGCCCGAAAACTGTTTAAAATGACCCTCTGTTTACAATATTTTACTTCATAAGATAAATTGCAGTTAGTCGTTTGGACAATTGCTTTATCTATACTGTGTTAGCTATATAAGCAGAATATATATTAAGACTTTACTCGTGTAATAGAAAAATCTTAATACTTAATATTATAAACGTGAAAAGAATTCCGTGTGGTGACGGAGTAAGAATACAATTCACCACCCCCTATCTTACCCGTGGGTGATCGTACGAGACGACTAAGGGATATAAAACGCATATAACATCTATGCGAGAGAAGGAAAACTTGAAATAAAACCCTATATCAACACGTCTGACCAGCGTGGTATAATAGGTCAATTACCCTTCCATTATGGAGGAGGCCCGAGCCCAACAGTGGGACATATATGGGCTGAGATGATGATGATGATGAAAGGATGTGAAGATGTTTGTTGCTCTTTCACGCAAAAACTACTGAATGGATTTTGATGAAACTTCACAACGATATAGCTGACATATCAGAATAACACATAGGCTATAATTTATCCCAATATTCCCACGGGAAGAAGAACTGCGGGTGAAACCGCAGAGTGCTGCTAGTTATTAATAATTTCGTTGAGTCTCCATATCTGTCAAGCCAAATAGGATTATATTGTAAAAGGCCAACATTATGTTTATTGTCTTTTTTTGATATTCCTTATTCGAGAACATCGTATGTAGAAAATAGATTTATAAGACGAGTTTATAAATATTAAATATAATTGTATTAATATTTTTAATAAAAATTTTTAAAAATAACGCCATAACTTCTACTTTTATATTCATTTTCATTCATTTTGGCTCATTTATCTCCCACTGCTGGGCTCGAGCCTCCTCCACAATAAAAGGGAAACTGACATTACTGTACCATGCTGGTCAGACAAATTGGTATAGGGTTTTGTTTCGAGTTTTCCTTCTCTTGCATAGATGTTATATGCATGTTTTATCCCTTAGTCGTCTTTTACGACATCGACGGGCAAGACAGGGAGTGGTTAATTGTATTCTTATTCTGTCACCACACGGAATACAGTACTTTTATATATTTCTATTTTATTCCGTGTTTTATATAACATCTTAAAATTACCTTGTTATTTATTAATTTCTTAATGTATATTATAAAGTTCATTGGTGACTGTGTTATTAATATATTTTTCCTGTAAATTACCTCAAATTCTATATTTCTTTAAACGCAATAACTAAATGATACGAGTAGAACTCGTTGACCTCAATAACTAAAACTAGTAATTAAAAATTATTTTTACTTTAGACTACATTGAGAAAGATAATATATCTTTATATTTACGTGTGTATGTTACTGAACTCCGCCTAAACGGCTGGACCGATGTTAACGAAATTTTTTGTGTGTGTTCAAGGGGATTCGAGGATGGTTTAGGTTCACAATTGGACCCGGTAGGTGGCACTGTTCGGGCAGGACAATAATATAACTTGAGAACGACTTCACGATTTCGTTCACCTTTTTTTTTAAGTATTAGTAATTCTTTGAAAAAGACTTTTACGGCAATAAAAATTAAGAAAGTGGCGCTGAAAATTAGAAAATTTGAGAAAAATTTACGACTATATAAATACAGGACAACGTCTGTCGGGTCAGCTAGTCTTTAGATATAAATTTGTTGTGTACGTGTGTATGCCACTGAACTCCTCCTAAACGGCTGGACCGATATTGATGAAATTTTTTGTATGCGTTCGAGGAGATTCGAGAATGGTTTAGATTCACAATTGGACCCGGTAGGTGGCGTTGCTGTCAATTTCAAGAAGAATTCCTATTATTTGAACAGAACAACTTCTGTTGGGTCAGCTAGTAGTAATATAGATAGATAATATTGGTATCTGTGACTTTCATATAATTAATTGACTTTTAAACTGCTTGTGACTATTTAACTACAAAAAGAAACACTGAAAAGTATTCAAAACGTTGAGAAAGTAAAAATATGTAAACCTAGACTAATTCCATAAGTGTAATATTTTCTGCCAACGGTGGCGATTGAGCAAGCAGCACACCTGATGGTAAGTGATACTGCCGTACATGGACCTTTGCAATACCAAGGGCACAGCCTGGCAAGCCTACCGTAAAGAAAATACTCTTCTTAAACCTCGTTTAAAGAAGTACATGTCATAGCGCTCGGGAAACACAGTAGCAGTTAGTTCATTCCAGAGCTTGCACGTACGTGGAAATGATCGCTGGAAACGTCCAGTTGAAGACCACAGCGCTACCAGGTAAAATGGATGAACCCTACTACGATGCTCTAAAATGGTTACGAATAATAATCTCATAAATATCAGAAACCATAAAATTAGTAATAAAAACTACTTTGTCAAATGAAAAAATAATGACCGCCCTCGGGATATGAATCCACATCTATTGGGAAATGCTTTACCAATTAGACTAACATAGTAACTGCGTGTAATAACCAATACTTCGTTCGTATTCGAGTCTTTACAAGAAGTGTTCCCACGTAATATCTCCCTTACATCCATTACAAATTATAGATGTCAAAACTCTAAGTTTACAGTTAGAATTATGCTGACATGCCTCAAAATCCTAATGTATTTTCAGGAAAGACTAGAAAGTCAACATAACCAACAAAAAGTTGTCACAATAATTAACAAAAAAAAGTGTGTCGTCGGTCTATACGCCTGGCAGATGTGAAACATCGAAATTATTTTGCACAAGTATATATGCATAAAAAAACAGATTACGATAGGAACTAATATGGCATAATGTATATATAAAAATATTACGATTTTTTCAGAAACTAATGATTCTTAATCAATAAACATTTATATTTATTAAATACAAGAATTAAAAATTCAAATACTTCAAACAAAAAGTAGTCAACTTTTGATGTAAAACATCAAAAGTTGACTACTTTTTGTTAGTTATTTTGACTATTTTTATTTTTGACAAAATCATCAATAAGCAGTCAACACAAAGAAACAAGTAAAAACTAATGACTGTACAAACGCCGCGCTGCAGTGCTTGAAGTACCGACTGACCGTGACAATTTAGTGGATTCGCATCCCACGAAGGACGAAACTGTACGATTCACAATTTTTTTTTTTGCTGAGTCTGTATGTGCCTTAATCAAACGAGTTTTGAATCTGTTTTAAAGATATTATCTGCATATTATCTCTCTTAGTCGCCTTTTTACGATAATCATGAACAAGAAAGAGGGTATTGAATTGTATTCTTACTTTATCATCACACGCAAAAGTACATAGATAAAATAGCTATTTCTATTCAGAAACATATCTTTACGATATAAAATTGATAGCGAGATTGCTTTTTCAATAACCAGTAAAAATATCACAATTTTAGATCGTCGAGTATTTTCAGTAAACGATTTTTGAAAATTGTCGCCCTCATTGGCATTCTGCTTGCACGAAAACGTGTAAATAAGTTTTGACTTTTACCAGTTGAATATTTATTTATAGATTAAGGTGATACACAAGCAAAATTTAGGAGAATTTGAACGTATGTGTCCTTCTTTCATACTATAGATATGATCAGTAGTATGCCTGACTTACAGCAGGCAAACATGGTCCCTAAATGTAGGCCACATAACTAAGCTCAAAGTCGCTCACCGTGTTATGGAGCAGACTATGCTCAGGATTTTTCTGTGAGATAATTTTAATTTTCTGTATCGGGTAGATAATTATAAATGTCTGTAATAACGATGACTTGTTGAACGTGAGACATTTTAGTCCACCCGTGACCAGGTACACTGCAAAATGTTCGAAACGTCGGGCAATGAAAAATCAAATACAAACGTGATAAAATCCGTAGTTTTATTTAAAATGCCTGTATGTAATTATTTATATTTTAAATTCGGAACTAAGAGGGGAATCCATCAGTCTATTTATTTATGATAATATTATATTTGAATCTCCCGTATCTTGCCCGTGGGTATGGTAAAAAATGACCAAGGTATTGAATATGCATACAACATGCAAGAAAAGGAACACTCAAAATAAAAGTCTGACCAGCAAAATATAGTAGGTTAGGTCTATAGGTCCATTTTGGCTCCTATTGTGACGGAGGCTCAAGCTCAGAAGTAAGATGTTTTTGAGCTGAAACGAGCGAATGAATATTATACTGTAGATATGATCAATAGTATGCCTGACTTACAACAGGCAAACATGGTCCCTAAATGTAGGCCACATAACCAAGCTCAAAGTCGCTCACCGTGTTATGGAGCAGACTATGCTCAGGATTTTTCTGTGAGATAGAATCTAAAATACAGTAATCTGTAGAAGAATGAATGTAACGGACATAGCACGAAGAATTAGCACGTTAAAGTGGCATACCAAGTCGCTCGACGTACCGGGTTAAGGAGTGGTAGGACCATACTGTCGACAGTTATCTGTCTACAGCCGCGGGCCGGTCCGTCCGGGGTAATACCACGCTCTCGCACAAAATCGACGTCTGAGTAGTAGCAATTTATTACTGCACTTCGTTCGGTGAGCGAAAGAGCCGGCAGCCCAACTTTCTGAGGGTGTTTGCGTGTGGAGGGTTATGGTGGTGCCCTTGGTATCACCGAGCCTCAATGCGCGCATTCACACTCCCTTCACTTTCTTCGCGGTAGGCAACGGCCTTGTAAAGGTGCATGAGCGGCAGCAACACTTACCATCAGGTGTACTGTTTGCTCGTTTGCCACCGTTTGCAATAAAAAAAAAAGAACCGTTAACCGCTGGGGAATGTTTTCAAGTGGTGACCACGTATTGGACGTGCAGTGTAGGACATCTTAAATTATAAAATCAAGGATAAACTATCCAAAAGTTGTATCTTTACTTCATCAAAAAAAAGAAACCAATGTGGAATAATAGGACAATTTTCCTTCCATCGCGGCAAAAGCTGGAGCCTGGCCTACCGCGAAGAAAGTGTGATTGCGTACAATGAGGTTCGGTGATACTAAAGGCTAACTTAGACTAAAACCCACTACACGCAAATACCCTCAGAAGGTTGGGCTTCCGGCTCTCTCAAAAATAATATTTATAAAAATAATACTAAGGCAGTGAATAACATAACATTTATCTCTTTCAAAGGAGTTTTTTGTAACTCAGGCGTCCTATTGAACACGAGTAGCATCATCATCTCAGCCTATATACGTTCCACTGTCTCTCCTTTATGAGGGGGAATTAGACCTACTGTACCACGCCGATCAGACGTATTGATTTGGTTCCATTTCAAATTTGCCTTCTCTTGCATAGATGTTATATTTGTGTTATATCGCATAATCATCTTTGATGCCACCCACGAGTAAGAAAGTGGTGAATTGTATTCTTACTCCATCACCACATAAAATTTCTTGTAGTATATCTTTTTTATTGTAATAATGATATATATTATAGTCATCTTTATTCCTCTCTTCCCTAGCCGAGATCGCGGGTGATCGGACCGGGAACTTTAGTCCGTCCGCCGCAGAGAAGTTGACCGCGCGACGGCGAACGACGTCCCGGGACAGGGACATCGAGAGGTGAGAGTACCCGAAAGGGTATTCCGTCGGGCCGATCACTGAGGACAAGGAATTCGGCACTCGTAATCGGCGCAACGACGAAGGCGACGTGGGTACGGGTGGGTTATGGGCCAGCGTGCCGTCCTTTCATCGCCCTGGACGGAATGGATGGCCTGTACGCTTACCATAGCCCACCCATAAAAAAAATCCTTATTCCTCTCTTACCACTTAGCCACTTAAGAAAATAAGTAGTATTAAAATTTTATATTCTTAATTCATCACCACATGTGCAGCCAGTGATACAAATGAATATATAAATATTAATATAGTTTTATATGGACAGAATTTATATAACAACATTTTAATTAAATAGAAATGAAAAAAATTGCGTAAGATATCCTCAAACAAAAATGGAATCCCTAAACATGAGGCAGTGTTGTTGAATACGTAAATTATTCAATGGCATAAGTTTAAAATTTCACTAAGCAGATTCATACATGAAGATTTTTATGGACGCCTTCATCCTCTGAGGGATAGAAATAACACACCCACGTTTCCTTTCATAATTTTATTTCAAGTGGAAGACTATTCATCGTAAAAGAATTCTGAGAAAGGAAATATTATTATTTAAATCACAGCCCCCATAAGTCCCACTGTTAGGTTCAGGCCTCCTCCAGAGTAGGAAAGAAACTGAGTTACAATTACCATGTAGGTCAGACGTATTGGTTTGAGGTTTTATTTTGTATGTATCTTATTTTGTATGTTATATGCATATTTAATACCTTAGTCGTTTATGACACCCATGGGCAAGAAAGAGGTTGATGAATGGTTTTATTAATCCGTCACCACACGGTTATTTATTTATTTTATTTAAAGTTTCACCTAGTTAACACTTATTATCTTTCTTAACACAAGATTCTTGACGTAAATGTATTTAGTTAAATACAGTTTAAATATATTCAATTGAAGAAAATTCCACATAGCTCAATTTAACAGAAGAATATTCCACAAAATCTGGCTTATTTTCACTCTTTTATATACATACTCCTACTTGCACGAGCTTAAAATGCACAATGCAGATATTCAATGCAGAGATTCAAATACGAAATATCATATGCAAAACATTTTCTTTTATAAAATAGTCAGATAAATATCTAATTCACATTTTTATTTCATTTATACATCGTCTTCTCTTTAAATAAACAGACAGATAAATGTTCCTTTTTAAGTAAAAATTTTACCTTTGATCCAAGACGGAGATATTTTCGTCGAAAGCAATTCTGGGAACTTAAACATTTTCTGTAGTCCTAAGATGTTTTAACACACAAATAAAAGGTAAATAAGCGCTCCACTTTTCTTAATTGAGCTTGGTTGAAGATAATCTTATTCTCTATTCTTGACAAGAACACAATGGCTTAACTAGCTATATATTTCTTTTTATAGAGATCTCGCTTGTGTAATTCCATTATTGTTAACCATGAATTAGATGAATGCTAACAAAGTATTTGTTTAATTGTAATTTCGATATATTACGTCTGCCTGATTTTCTATGATAGCCCCTACTATTATAATTCTATTAAATTTATCACTGACGCAACAATCTAATAGACACTAATGCCAGAAGAACCTTAAATATCAAGGATAGGTTTGCATATATACGCACAAATATTTGAAATGTTCTATAGTCTATGACTACACAGATGGCGTAGTGGTTAAAATACAAACCTGCTGTGCCAGTGTCATAGGCTCGATTCATACACAGGAAAAAACTTTGTACCTACGATCCTTAAATTATTTTTCTAAGACCGGGTATAATTTGTGTCCATTATTATTTTTTAAAGACAACACCCTACACTAAGGAAATAATCTTTGTATTACGGGGGATTTTACAAATATATAATTTAACAGACACAAATTACTCCCAGACTCAGAACGACAATTTGTGGATTGCACAAAGTGTTGTCCAGTATGGCAATCAACTGCATGACACTTATTTTTTTTTTTAGCACGCAACACTTGCAACCCACCCGAACACCACGTCGCCTTCGTCGTTGGGCCGACCACCGGAGCAGGGTTACTTGTCATCAGTGATCGGCCCGACGGAATACCCCCTACCCGGGGTACCTTCCCATCGACCGACATCCCCCTCCTCGGGGAGGACGTCGGTCGATCCTCACGTCCTCGAATCCCCGGTCACGTCACCCGCGGCCTCGGCTAGGGCGGCATTGCACGCAGGTAATCCCGCCTGTGCCGCCCCAGTCGCCGGCAGCGGGTCGCATCATCATCATCATCAATTGCATGACACTTGCGTGGTAGGTCCGGTATCTTAACCATTACGCTATCTGTGCAGTCAATATTAAATTATTTTCGTAAAGCCTCCAAGCCAATACAAGAATTATTTACTAAGCGGACGTTGTAACATTAAAAAAAAGACAAAATAATCTGGTAAAATAATTTGAAACTACTCACGCATATTAATACTTCAACATTGTCTTCCAAATTGCCGTAATTAAAGAATGGATTCTACAAATTACTAGCAACTGACATTGGCTGACAAAAAAGGCGTTAAATAACAAGTGATGGATGGGTATAAAAATGTGCTATATGCCTGTATGTACAATGGTTTCTAATGTTTACGCGAGAATTACACATCTATACCAATAAATAAAATTGGAGTGTCTGTTTGTAATGTCAAAATAATAGGCTTTTTTCATGCTCACACGGTTATTTGCACGACACTTATGCCTAAAATAGCAATTAAAAAATTTTTATCTGTCTGTCTGTCTCTCTGTTTGTTCCGGGTAATCTTCAAAACGGCTAGACCGATTTCAAAAAATATTTCACCAATGGAAAGCTATAATATCAGGGAGTAAACTAGGCTATATTTTATCCTGGTATTCCCACGGGAACAGGAACTACGCGGGTAAAACGACTAAAACCGAAGCGAAGCGAGGGCGGGTTGCTAGTTTTAAATAAAACTACGGATTTTATCGCGTTTGTATTTGAGTTTTGATTGCCCGACGTTTCGAACACTTTGCAGCGTTCATGGTCACGGGCGGACTAAGATGTTTTACGTCCAACAAGTTATCGTTATTACATACATTTATAATTATCTACCCGATACAGGAAAATAGTTATTAAATTTTGACCCACATTTTAGTACAATTTTTTTATTTAAAAACCTCGCAAATCTACTACCAGCACTAGATTGGATAGGTTTTTAAATTAATATATTGTTATAACAATTACTACAAATTTAATGTTTAATAATTACTAACCATAAACAATATAATTTTTTCATATGGAATCATTTTCTTCTTATAATGGCAATAAATTTGTACTAATATGAGGGTCATAATTTAATAACCAATTTTCTATATCGGGTAGAATATAAACGTCTGTAATAACGATGACTTGTTGAACGTGAGACATTTTAGTCCACCCGTGACCAGGTACGCTGCAAAGTGTTCGAAACGTCGGGCAATCAAAAATCAAATACAAACGCGATAAAATCCGTGGTTTAATTTAAAATGCCTGTATGTAATTATTTATATTTTAAGTTCGGAACTAAGAGGGGAATGAATCCATCAGTCTATTTATTTATGATAATATTATATTTGAATCTCCCGTATCTAGCCCGTGGGTGTGGTCAGGCCCGCCGCTAGCTGTTTCATCGCCCGCGTGCAATACCGGTTACGCCGCCCCTTTTTTTGCTAGGCTATGGTCTGGGCACAGCCCGCCCAATGCGACTGGGGCGATTTATGAGCGTCGTGCGACCCCATAACCTACCCCCTCCCCGTCGTCAGTGAGCCGACCCCAGTGCTAACGATTCCTTGATATCCGTAGCCAGCTCGGCGGGTTACCCTTTCGGGTCGGTACCCGAAAGGGTGGCCCTTTGACGCTTCCGGCAACATTGCAGTGTTGTCGGCCGGGGAGTCGCCCTCACGGGGTCGGCCTTTCTGCGGGTGGACTAATCCTCTGTCCGTCTACGTGCGACCTCAGCTAGGGTGGCATAAGGCGCAAGTACTCGCGCCTGCACCGCCCAACCTGCCGGTGGCGAAGCTTGTCGTGGTAGAGGAATTCCTTCTAGACCCACTCCGCTGTCTCCTTCTGTAAGACAACTGCCTTGCAGAAGGCGGCAACCGCGTTCCAGTTTCTGACGCTGTCGAGCATCGTTCTAGCGATGGTCGATAGCAGCGTCAGGTGGACACCGATGACTGCGACAAGTTCACGGTGCTGCTCTGCCCAAGCCACGCAGACCTCGAGCGTGTGCTGAGCCGTTTCCTCATTGCAATCGCAGGACGCAGGTGGCAGGACGGGGTCCCCTCCCTCCTCGCGACCTTGTGCAGGTACTTGCCGAAACTACGATGCCCTGACAAGACAGTCCGTGATACTGGAGCGCTTCCTCGACGCAGCTGAATGGCAGACTATTAATATCTCCTGCTGACTGACGTCTTTGGCGAGACGGACAGCCAACCTGAAGACATACCGCGTACTGTGGTAACCCTTGTACAGCTGACCCTTCCGCTCCGCGTCACGATGGTGCCACCGGCTGCGGGTGAAGGACCTCCGGGCGTGTACGCACACGGCCTGGAGGTCTGCCAACTCTCGAGACGACTGACCACCAGGGGACTACGCTGTTCGAGGGAAGACACCGCACACGAGGCATGGTTGCATCGCAAATCTGCGTTAACGCACAGCGAATGCGGCCAGTCTCGGCGACTACCCCGTCCACCTGGGGCATTGAGGACAGCCACGAGTGAACGATGGCTGCCTCCACCGATGGGTCTCGATCCAGTCGACCCACAGCGCACTGCAGAAACCCGGAAGCTGCGTCCACCGTGTGACTCCTGCTGGGCTGTCGGAGAGTCGGGGAGACCTCTAGCTGAATGAACCTCCTGTGATCGGGTAGAGTCTCGACCTCCTCCTGGACGCACCAACTCCTCACGTATGCAGCGACATTAGGGTTAGCGAACGACAATCGACGATCCACGATCAATTTGCCGCCCTCGTACCTTCTCCGGCCACCCCACGGCCTCTCGTCGTCGGTCGGCTCTGCGGCACTGCCGCCCTCGTCCGTTAACATTTCCGAGGCCATGTTGGTCTCTGAGCTCTCCGAAGGCCTTGCGGCACCGTCGCCCTCATCCTGTGACGGCCCGGCAGTGCTGCCGTCCCCGCCCTGTGACGGCTCTGCAGAAGAAGCATTGCCGCCCTTATCGCTGCTGGGAATGACAGCAGCCTCTAGTGCCTGCCGTTCCACCGCTCGTCTCCACGCAGCGCGTTCTATTTTACACTGACGGATGGTTGAAATATAATCACACAAGTTTAAATATCAATAATTATGCCGAAACTATTAACAAAATAATTATCAAAAGAATTATTAACGAAATAATTGTAATTCAATGTGCAATCGTTATTGTTTATCCACTATAGTGCTCGTCGAATGTGTAAAAGTACCTAACCTACCCACTGAGAAAGAAACTTAGAGGGTATTGCCCTAACTTTCAGTACTTTTTTTCAATGGGGTGATACTTGGGGTGCCACCAAGCAAGGGGCGGATGGTTCAACCTGCTGACAGACGAACGTTTGGTATTGCATCTTACATTTAACGGATGCCAATTGATGGCGGTGTTAAGGCCAATCGGTTGGTTTTTTCCATGTGATGAAATTATACTTATGGTAAGGTGAATATTATGACATGAATTACGTGATGAGTCGCTCGATTTGCCGGCCCCCTCGACGTGCCGCCCGCGTGCGGTGCACGCCTTGCACGCCAGCTTACGGCAGGCCTGGGTGTGGTAAAAAACCACCAAGGGATTAAATATGCATACAAAATCTATGTAAAAGAAGAAACACTTGAAATAAAACCCTATACCAAAACGTCTGACCAGCGAAGTATAGTAGGTTAGGTATATAGGTCCATTTTGCCTCCTATTGTGGCGGCAGCTTAAGCTCAGAAGTAAGACGTTTTTGATCTGAAACGAACGAATGAATATTATGTTTGAAAGACACGATTAGATATGATTAGAAATGAGTATATTAGGGTAAGTTTGAAAGTAGCACTAGTGATACAGAAGATTAAGAATGCGAAATTGTCTTGGAATGGATATATGGTGAAGAGGAATGAAAGGCATATGACAAGAATGGTTATCAATATTATTTTGAAAGGACGTAAGAATCGTGGGCGATGACTGTTTTTTTTTTGTACTGGCAACAAATTTGTATCAAAAAGTGGGTAAAAATTAAATAACTAATTTTGAATGGATAAATATAATAATTCCTGGACGTAAGGCATTTTAGTCCGCCCGTAACCATGAACGCTGAAAAGTATTTAAAACGTCGGTCATTCAAAAATCAAATACAAACGCGATAAAATCCATAAAAATAGTTTTTTATAAGGACATTTTGTGACAATCCCACCTACTGTAGGATGAGGTTAAGCTAATGATAACGATTAGATTTGAAACATGTGTTTGCCTTGGATATTACTAGATTGAAATAATATTCTTATTAACTTGTTTCATCTATACCAATAAATAAAATTGGAGTATCCGTTTGTAATGTCAAAATAATAGGCTTTTTTCATGCTCACACGGTTATTTGCACTATACATATGCCTAAAATACACTATATTTTTTTTGTCTGTCTGTTTGTGTCGGGTAAAGCGAGGGTGGGTTGCTAGTCCTTACTAATATTATAAATGCGAAAGTAAGTTTATTTGTTTGTCGCTTTCACGCTTAAACCACCGAACAGATTTCGAAAATTCTTTCACCAATGGAAAGCTATAATATCAGGGAGTAACATAGGCTATATTTTATCACAATATTTCCACGAGAACTACGCGGGTAAGGTGACTGAAGCCGAAGCGAAGCGAAGACGGGTTGCTAATCTATACCAATAAATAAAATTGGAGTGTCTGTTTGTAATCTCAAAATAATGGGCTTATTTCATGCTCACACGGTTATTTGCACTATACATATGCCTAAAATACACTTTATATTTTTTTTGTGTGTCTGTCTGTCTGTCTGTTTGTTCCGGGTAATCTTCAAAACGGCTGGACCGATTTCAAAAATTCTTTCACCAATGGAAAGCTATAATATCAGGGTGTAAACTAGGCTATATTTTATCCCGATATTCCCACGGGAACGGGAACTACGCGAGTAAAACGACTAAAACCGAAGCGAAGCGAGGGCGGGTTGCTAGTATTAATTAAATACTCATGCGTATGCTATATGTCTGTGTGGTGACGGAGTAAGAATACAATTCACCCCATCTCTTGCCCGTGGGTGTCGTAAAAGACGACTAAGGGATACAATATGCATATAATATCTATGCAAGAGAAGGAAAACTCGCAACAAAACCCTATACCAACACGTCTGACCAGCGTGGTTTAGTAGGTCAATTTCTCTTCCATAGTGGAGGAGTCCCGAGCCTAGCAGTAGGACGTGTATAGGTTGAGATGATGCTTTATATTTACTAAAATTTGTAATAACCTACACACCGCTATTAATATATCACATAAATCAGTGAAAGAATGGCAATAAATTTGTAACTGCTACCAAAACTAATCAGCCATTTGGTCTTTCTAACATATGTATTAAGATCGATGTAAAGCTGTTCTCAAATAGGTGATAAGGACGCGGTTACTATGACGAAGTTTTCTTATTGTATTTTTTTTACATTGGATTTCCAAATCACAATCAAAATTATTTCGGAATCAGAATTCCACTTCGTTACGCAAAACAGTCGTTGCAAACAATAGGCGTTTATACAGGATAAAATAGAGAGATGATTTCGTTTACGATTTATTTGCCTTATAAATATTAATCACTGGTCACCGATTGCTCCATTCGTTTTCCGTAGGAATTTCCTAACTGAAGTTAAAACAATAATTAAAAAAAATAAACTAATCATTTTATTTGCTTAAACGTACTTATAGTAAACTAGCAACCCGCCCTCGCTTCGCTTCGGTTTTATTCGTTTTACCCGCGTAGTTCCCGTTCCCGTGGGAATACCGGGATAAAATATAGCCTAGTTTACGCCCTGATATTATAGCTTTCCATTGGTGAAAGAATTTTTGAAATCGGTCCCGCCGTTTTGAAGATTACCCAGCACAAACAGACAGACAGACAGACAAAAATTTTTTAATCTGTATTTTAGGCATAGGTGTCGTGCAAATAACCATGTGAGCATGAAAAAAGCCCATTATTTTGACATTACAAACTTTTATTACTTATTTTAACCAAAAATGCCCATTATTTTGACATTACTTTGACACTCCAATTTTATTTATTGGTATAGAGTATAGACGAGTTTCATCTAATTTGTCTACCTTATATTATTGCTAGTAATTTCTACTGTTTTACCCGCGTAGTTTCCTCTCCCGTAGCAATACAGGGATAGTATACCCTAATACATAGCATAGATTATTTGCTTATAATATAGCTTTATATAAAATGCTTCGCGGCTATTTGTCCCGGTGCTATATATAGGCCTGTCTCGATAAATATACTACCTCATACAGTAAGATTTTTGAAGTGAAACTTCTTTAGAATCGCTGTGATTTCAAACTTGATGAAACGAAAAAGCGAGTCCATAGAGACACAAACACGTAACTTTTTTTTTTTTTTTTATTACAAACGGTGGCAAACGAGCAAACAGTACACCTGATGGTAAGTGTTGCTGCCGCTCATGGACCTTTACAAGGCCGCTGTCGGCCAAGGCTCGGTGATACCAAGTGCACCACCAAAACCCTCCACACGCAAACACCCTCAGAAAGTTGGGCTTCAGGATCTCTCGCTCACCGAACGAAGCGCAGTAACAAATCGCTACTACTCAGACGTCGATTTTCTGCGAGAGTGTGGTACTACCCCGGACGGACCGGCCCGCGGCTGTAGACAGATAACTGTCGACAGTGTGGTCCTACCACTCTTAAATAGTATAATTATATAATTGTTCTCGTTCTTGCTCTCGGTCTCCTCTTTGTGCGATGCTTCGTAGCGTCCCCACTATCGTCTACTAAGCATTGTCCATATGTATGCTCCTGTGTAGTGGGATAGTCAGTATATCTATATCCTGCTCCAGTTCCAAGCGATCTAAGTGTTTATGTTAGTATGTGTTTAATACATGTGTTTGCCCCTGCGTATTACAAAGCTTTAATAAAACAAGCGTGTTGATTGTTGATACATTTTTATTTTTTACTAGCAACCCGCCCTCGCTTCGCTTCGGTTTTAGGTTATAGTCGTTTTACCCGCGTAGTTCCCGTTCCCGTGGGAATACCGGGATAAAATATAGCCTAGTTTACGCTCTGATATTATAGCTTTCCATTGGTGAAAGAATTTTTGAAATCGATGCAGCCGTTTTGAAGATTACCCGGAACAAACAGATAGACAGACAGACAGACAGACAAAAATTTTTTAATTGCTATTTTAGGCATAGGTGTCGTGCAAATAACCGTGTGAGCATGAAAAAAGCCTATTATTTTGACATTACAAACAGACACTCCAATTTTATTTATTGGTATAGATTCATTTTTTGTATTTTTTATTTTTTTATTCTAATATTGACAAAAAACACCAAAGAAGTTTCACTTCTAACATACGTACTTTGTACGCACGCTCTTTTTTTTTAAACTCCTTTTAAAGTTCTAAGTTCAAACGTTTCAACTTTACACTAGTACCTATATATACCGGCGAATCGCCTGCGCGAGGAGCGCAGCTTCGATGGGGCGATCCGCCGCCGGCGACTGGGGCGGCGTAGGCGCGAGTACCTGCGCCTCATGCCGCCCTAGCTGAGGCCGCGGGTGGCGTGACCAGGGAATTAGTCCGTCACCCGCCGAGAGGCCGACCGCGTGAGGAAAGACTGACGTTCTCCCCGAGGGGGGGACGTTGGTCGATGGGAGGGTACCCCAAATAGGGGGTATTTCGTTGGGCCAACCACTGACGTCAAGTAACCCTGTTCCGGTGGTCGGCCCAACGACGAAGGCGACCTGCATCGTGGGTGGGTTGCGGGTGTGCGTGCTTACGCCCCTCTGTCGCCCCGGATGGAGTGGTGCTAGGAGCGCGCCGACCGCAACCCACCCCCAAAAAAAAGAAAAAAGTACCTATATATACAGATATAAAATTTAATGTAATGAATTATTCCGTGTGTGATGGAATAAGAATACAACTCACCACCCTCTCTCTTGCCTGTACATGTCGTAAAATAAGACTAATTTACGCGAGTATTACACATCCATACTAATATTATAAATGCGAAAGTAAGGATGTTTGTTTGTTTGTTTGTTTGTTTGTAACGCTTTCACGCTTTAACCACCTAACCGATTTCAAAAATTCTTTCACCAATGGAAAGCTATAATATCAGGGAGTAACATAGGCTATATTTTATCCCGGTATTCCCACAGGAACGGAAACTACGCCGCGGATAATGCGACTGAAACCGAAGCGAAGCGAGGGTGGGTTGCTAGTTTTAAATAAAACTACGGGTTTTATCATGTTTGTATTTGATTTTTGATTGCCCGATGTTTCGAACACTTTGCAGCGTTAATGGTCACGGGCGGACTAAGATGTCTCACGTCCAATAAGTCATCATTATTACAGATATTTATTAATTTATTATTAATTATATACCCGCTACAGAATATTAGTTATTAAGTAAATTTTAACTCACATTTTAATACAAATTTATTGCCCGTATAAGAAGAAGATATCTTCAATCAAAAACCAAATACAAACGCGACAAAATCCGTAAAGTAGTTTGATTTAAAAAGACTAAGCCTACAAATAAAATTGATGCAAGAGGAGGTAAACTTGACATAAAGCAAAGGATTTTATGTCGAGTTTTCCTAACACTTTCTTTTACCTACACTTCGAGAGCGTGTGGGATTGAAGGTTATTAGGCCCTTTTCTGATTTGTCGGCGCGGCATCGGTACGATATCAACACGTCGGTATACCGAAAACATACCGCGCCGCTTCTGCTTTCGCACATGTCTGCAAATATTTCTGCAGAGTCACTTGTACCGTCGTGAAATAATGTCATCATCGAGTTCGAGTGATGAAGATATTTTAGCTTATTACATTTATACTCGTTTACGTAAAAAAAAAACATTTTTGGCGTCATCCTTATATCGAAAATAATATTAACTGTCGTGTATTTGTTGCGGCTAAATAACTTGCTACTTTAGCCCAGGCTGTTTCTGTCACACCCTTTCTGTAATATTCAGCTAATTTATAGTTGTACAATTCGGGATACTTTGCTACTTCCAGTACTAAGATAACACGACTATTCACCATTTTGCAAGGGGCGAACGAGTCTAACTCGGTAAATAGCAGAGCCGTTACTGCATGCAGATACGCGGTAAGCCGAATGTGTGACGCGCCGCTGCCGCGCTTACCGCGCCAATCAGGAACGCCCCATTTATATATAAGTGCTCGGTAAGCTATCGGTACCTCCATCCGACGTCCTCGTCACGTCCTCGACGAAGAGGACGACAATATCACACTCGCTCAACAAAGAGCCTACACGGCCCGCGAGGCCTTAACAAATAAATATCCGCGGTTCCGCCCTCGCCGTCGAGGTGCGAAACCGCGCCGCGCAAAAGTCACTACTAAAAACGTGGGCACGCCCACTTTGCCTCCAGCGACGCCCCAAGCCGAGATCCGTTCCCCACAGGGGGAGCCCTTGGGCGATGTCGCTTAGCATACTTTTCTCCGGGTTGAGAGCCCTCAGCGCTCACCCATAGTCCGCGTCAAGCTGTCAAGGCCATCTGCGGCCAACAGCTGTACACACACAAAAAAAAAAAAACAAAAACAAAAAAGCTATCGGTACCGCGTATACCGAGCGTGCTGTTGACGCAGCGATGCCGCGCCGACAAATCAGAAAAAGGCCTTAAGGTACGGCCAAACCTGCGCGTAAAACACGCGGGACGCGAAACGCGCGCATCTACAACGCGAAACTAGATGTGCACACCTGCGCGACTACGACGCAAACTGATAGCATCCCATATTTTATCTTTTTTTCTTAAGTTCTTATATCCTGGATGTTATAAATCGTATAAAATACTATGTTCTCTTACTTTTTCTATAAACATCTCTGTATCTTCAGTTCATCAGGTCATCGTGGATTAATCATTTTCACCATTTCGACTCATATACGTCCCACTTTTGGGTTCGAGCCTCCTTCATAATAGGAGGGAAATCGACCTTACTATACCATGCTGGTCAGATAGATAGGTATAGGGTTTTATTTCGAGTTTACCATCTCTTGCGTAGATGTCATATGCGTAATAAATCCCTTAGTTGTCTTTAATGACACCCGCGGGTATGAGAAGGGGTTGTGAATTTTATTCTTACTCCATCACCATACGGCAAACCTCCGTCACCATCGAAAATTACAATAAAATAATTATAATCAAAGTATACTCGTAGAGGTAAACACGTCTAACTGCTAGACGCGTGCGTCCCGCTCTACCGACGCGGTCGTCTCGTGCCGTGGTCATTTAGGTGTGCATGGCGCCATAACATATCACGGGTAGCGTCCGGTAGCGTCTCTCGCGGGGCTGACGCTACCGCTTCGCAGTTGCTTTGGTCGCGCAAGTTTGGCCTTACCTTTATGCTCCTGTTACGGGCTCGACGCCCAGTCGTAGGACACATATGAGTTGAAATTAATATTTCTTTATTAATATAATTTGTGATGAATACTTCTTTTCGAATATATTTTTCTGTGTCGATGGAGTAAGAATACAATTCGCCTTACCCGTGGATGTCGTAAAAGCCGACTAAGCGATATAATACGCATACAACATCTCTGCAAGAGATGGAAAACTCGAAATAAAATCCTATACCAACCCATGTGACCAGTGTAGTATATTAGGTTAATTTCACTCCTATTGTTACAGTAGGAGTGAAATGAACTGTAATGATGATATAATTTCTGTTAAAGAATGTTAAAAGTGGACAACTAAGAGGTAATTTTACTCAGCTAGCAATTTGCGAGGAAAACACGGGCATTTGCTAGTCTATACCAATAAATAAAATTGGAGTGTCTGTTTGTAATGTCAAAATAATAGGCTTTTTTCATGCTCACACTGTTATTTGCACGACACCTATGCCTAAAATAGCAATTAAAAAATTTTTGTCTGTCTGTCTGTCTGTCTGTTTGTTCCGGGTAATCTTCAAAACGGCTGGACCGATTTCAAAAATTCTTTCACCAATGGAAAGCTATAATATCAGGGCGTAAACTAGGCTATATTTTATTCCGGTATTCCCACGGGAACGGGAACTACGCGGGTAAAACGACTATAACCTATAACCGAAGCGAAGCGAGGGCGGATTGCTAGTATTCAATAAAATTACTTTTCCAAAACTACCAAATATTAATTACCTATTTAGTTTGTCAACTACCCAGACGTCGCATTAAGGTCAATGTGTACGAACATATCTATATAAAAACCACAGATACATGACATAAGCTTAAACATTAGTACAGTATTTAATCAACTTGCTAGTTATAGTTTATAGAGCTCAAACATTCAAAGGCAAATTTCCATAAAATTAATGTCCTTATTTATCTATATATCTATTACAACACATTTCCATTATTAATAGCGTAGTAAAACGATGTCGTTAATCAACATCAAACCGGTCGAAATAAATTGTTATCAATCAGCACTATACTCGTAAACTAGGTATGTAAATTTGATTAATTTGTACAAGAATAATGTAATAAAATATTTCTTTTTTATTATTATTTTTTAATAGCAACCCGTCCTCGCTTCGCTTCGGTTTCTGTCGCCTTATCCCCGTTGTTCCCGTTACCGTGGGAATACCGGGATGAAATATAGCCTAGTTTATTTTCTGATATTATAACTTTCCATTGGTGAAAGAATTTTTGAAATCGGGCCAGCCGTTTTGAAGATTACCCGGAACAAACAGACAGACAGACAAAAAAATTATAAAGTGTATTTTAGGCATATGTATAGTGCATACTAGCAACCCGCCCTCGCTTCGCTTCGGTTATAGGTTATAGTCGTTTTACCCGCGTAGTGCCCGTTCCCGTGGGAATACCGGGATAAAACATAGCCTAGTTTACGCCCTGATATTATAGCTTTCCAATGGTGAAAGAATTTTTGAAATCGGTCCAGCCGTTTTGAAGATTACCCGGAACAAATAGACAGACAGACAGACAGAAAAAAATTTTTTAATTGCTATTTTAGGCATAGGTGTCGTGCAAATAACCGTGTGAGCATGAAAAACGCCTATTATTTTGACATTACAAACAGACACTCCAATTTTATTTATTGGTATAGATATAGATAACCGTGTGAGCATGAAAAAAGTCTATTATTTTGACATTACAAACAGACACTCCAGTTTTATTTATTGGTATAGATTGCAAACGGTGGCAAATGAGCAAACAGTACACCTGATGGTAAGTGTTACTGCTGCTCATGGAGCTCGGCTAGGCCGCTACCTACCGCGAAGAAAGCGAAAGGAGTGTAAATGTACGGTTCGGTGATACTAAAGGCATCACTGAAATCCACACGCAAACACTCTCAGAAAGTTGGGCTCCCGGCTCTCTCGCTCACAGAACGAATCGCAGTAACAAATTGCTACTACTCAGACGTCGATTTTCTGCGAGAGTACTCGTCCGGTACTACTCCGGACGGACCGGCCCGCGGCTGTAGACAGACAACTGTCAACAGTGTGGTCCTACTACTATTAACGTCAACTAGATAATGCGTTATATTTTTTTTGTGTGTGTGTACAGCTATTGGCCGCAGATGGCCTTGATAGTTTGACGCGGACTATGGGTGAGCGCTGAGGGCTCTCAACCCGGTGAAAGTATACTAAGCAACATCACCCAAGGGCTCCCCCTGTGGGGAATGGACCTCGGCTTGGGGCATCGTTGGAGGCAAAGGCGTGCCCACGTTTTGATCAATTAGTCTAGTCGACAAGTTGAAAATGGTACAAAATAGAGATACTGCTCTTAAAATTACGTGCGATAGCTCATTGAATCCGGAATGACGTCTAGAAAAATGTGCTAAAAGCGTGTATTAGCACATAAAAAATTGCAAAAGTTATAAACAATTAAAGATGAAAAAAAAATGGCATTTTGTTTTTTGCCAATATTTCATAAACTATTAATATTTAAGGAATTTAAAAAAAAGATTCTGAAAGAGAAGGAAATTTCCAATAAAAAACTCCTAACTCCCGGAACTCTATATCCATTATTTATAATTTTAATTTAACGCTGAAGATAGGTCTGCGCGTGACATTTTTAGGATGCGCGCGTAGCGTCAAAAGCGAGTACGGCGCATTAATTAATTTATTTAAAGTATTAAATATTTTTTTTTTAATTTGAAAAAATTATGGTGTATTCTGAACACTATAAATAATTTATTCCCGTTGGAAATTTTACTTAAAGTTAATTTTTCAACGAGTTAAACAATTGTTAACTAACGAAATTTTCTCGAACTATCGTCTTAATTATAAGTGAAAAAAAAATGTTTAAATAATGGTCGTAAAAAATTTTCGCTTCGTAGAGCCTTTCTTACATACATACTTAACAAGATCGTGCCATAAAAATTAAAAAAATATTGATACTTTGTTTATAGCAATTTTTTTACTTGAACAAAAACTTAAAAATCCAAAAATCCAAAGCTATCGCACGTAATTTTAAGAGCAGTATCTCTATTTTGTACCATTTTCAACTTGTCGACTAGACTAAATGATTTTTGCGCGGTACGGTTTCGCACCTCGACGGTGAAGGTGGAACCGCGGGTATTTATGTGTTAAGGCTTCGCGGGCCGAGTAGGCTCTATGTTGAGCGTCTTCGTCGAGGACGTGACGAGGACGTCGGATGGATGCGTTATAATAAAACTTTCAATGTTTTAAATACTTTTTTTTTATTATCAGTGTCGTTTTTTCTACAAATGTAGGACAACACAAAGGATACAATTTTAAGAAAATTTTATCTTATAACGCCACAAAAGTGTAACTTCTTTCTTGCATACATAAGTACACACACTTTTTCTTATATTTTTTATGTCATCGTTCCACTCTTGCACTTAAGCCTTCTCCTTGAGAGGAAATCCGCGCTGGTCGGACGTGTTGATATAGGTATAGATATATACCTATACGTGTTTTATTTCAAGTTTTCCTTCTCTTGCATTGATGTTACCTGCATATTACATATCTTAGTCGTCTCTCATAGGCAAGAGAAGACACGGACAATTTACCACCCGTAAATTGTATTCGTCATCAAGTCACCACACGGATTTTATTATTATTTTTACGGTATTCTATTTCTTTGTTTAAAATGCATATATAACCCTATGGCTTACATAGTTGATTGCTTGACCTTTAATTATAGGCTACTAGCAACCCGCCCTCGCTTCGCTTCGGTTGCAGTTGCCTTATCCACGTAGTTCCCGTTCCCGTGGGAATACCGGGATAAAATATAGCCTATGTTACTCCCAGATATTATAGCTTTCCATTGGTAAAAGAATTTTGAAATCAGTTCGGTGGTTTAAGCGTGAACGCGTAACAAACAAATAAACAAACAAACAACCTTATTTTCGCATTTATAATATTAGTAAGGATATAGGCAATATGGTAGCTAAGCGTCAAAGCCTATAATAAGTAAAAAAAATGATAGGTTATATACAACCATTAAGCATATTCTCCGTTATTTTGTTGTTCACCATGTTTTATATTGTATTAAGACCGGAAAATAGTTCGGTTGTTCGATACTTTTAACATGATAATTCTATTCTTGTATTATCGTATCATCATCATTGTTATCATCCTGCTTTTATCATAATTATTTAAGTTCCACATGTCCACACATTTGGCAAATAGTTTTTGTAATAGTTTTATCAATCACAAACCTTTGGGCCATGGTTTTTATCAATCAAAAATCAAATGCAAACACTATAAAATCCGTAAAATACTTTCATTTATAATGCGTAAACATCAGAAATCATTTAGTAATATTAATATCGCCTTATATAAAATATTATTAATTAATTACAGTTGTAACCAATCATAATTAAGTGGCAACTTGGCATTTTTGTAGTAATTCATAGTTTTCTTTCAATAATTGTTCGTATAGTGACTGATTAAGAATACAATTCTGTCTTGCTCATGTGTGTCGTAAAAGAGGATTAAAGGATTATATGCGTATGACGACTAGGCAAAAGGTGGCGAACGAGCATCACGTCTAATCAGCATGGTATAGGAAGTTAATGTACCTCCTATTGTAAAGGAGATTGGAACCCAGCAGTGGAACGCAGATATATATGGCGGAATGATGATATAGATAATACTTTTTAGTCAGTACAACATCTTTTGTATCTTTTTAACACAAGAAACACTACAAAAAACAGTCATAATGATACGAAAAAATAAGCAAAAGTATCGTTATAAATATAAAATGAAGGCTAACAGGTAACTTAGTAGCGGGAATAAAAAAAGAAATTTTAACAAGTATTTTACACTTTTTAAGTTATTCTAACTCATCTCGTTACATTTCACAGCAAAATTTTGATCCCCTAGGAGTTATAAAAGGCTCTAAATTTTTGGTAAGATAACTTTAACAATTTCTTGAACTCTTTGTCAAAGTTTTGTTGTTATTCTTGTTTTTGTTTTCTTATGTACCGCAAGAATATTCACTTCAGAATTTTGTATATCGAGTTCCGTATATTAGGATAAGGTTTGAAAGTGAAACCAGAGAAGATTAGGACCGCGAGATTGTCTTGATATAAACATGTGATCAGGAGGAATGAAAGGCATTAGGCAAGGAAGATTATCAATATGCTTTTGAATGGACGTTCTTATATGGTAAGAACACACTGTCTGTTCGTCCAGGGCAGTACAACAATCATAGAAAATCAACATCTATGTATTAGCAATTTGTTGCTGCACAGTTCCGAAGCCCGAAT
Source organism: Lymantria dispar (assembly GCA_032191425.1). NCBI lineage: Eukaryota > Metazoa > Arthropoda > Insecta > Lepidoptera > Erebidae > Lymantria > Lymantria dispar. Next base: position 19,658,472 of record CM063459.1, read on the forward strand.
TTTTTCTTGTCCTTGGATCCTGAATTTGGTCTTGTAGTAGCCTTTAGTATTACCGAAACTCATTTCATGCAATCACACTCCCTTCACTTAATGGCCTAGCTACCTTTTATCTGTGTGCGGTAGTATCCCTTAGCATCAGGTGTGCTAGTTGCTCATTTGCCACTAAGAGTAATAAAAAGTAAGGAATCGTGGGTGACTCAAAAAAAGATAGATGAATTGTGTGAATGAGGATATACGTATGAAAGCCGTAAGTGCAGATATGACGGCTGTCAGGAGCCTATGGAAGGTAAGAACATGTTATGCTGACCTTACTTAGGGTGGGGTGAGGGCAGGCTAATGACAATGATGTACCTCGAGTCGCAGACTAAGAATTTAATAAAACAAACAAATATTATTATTATATTTCCGACTATCTTACGCGAGTTTTTTTATACTAAGGCGACACATTCTCCAATTGCGGGGTAGCACCCATGACCTACATATTAGTACCTAGATATAAGCGATAAACTTGGGTTATTTTTTCGACATAAACCAGGTACTACTATTACTTTACTATCTCATTCTCATGTGGCGACAGGGTAAGAACTCAATACAGTAAGTATACTTCTCCGTGGAAGTCATTAATATTATTATTTAAGGGGAGGGAGATCCAGGAAAATGAGCAGCAATTCTCTCCTGGGAAATATGTAACACTTTACTGTGATTGCCAACCTGCCTGCCTAGCGATACTATTTCACCACTATTGCGAGAGAAGCCTACTTCTATTAGTAGACATCGAAAGGCTGAATGATATAAGCTTTTAATCATCATAGCACTGCGCAATCATATTTTCAAAAGTACAGAATGGAACATAAGACAATATTTTTGTTTCTTTTCTAAAAGTTTAACTCGCAAATTTACTTTAAGAAACAAGTCACTAAAATATAAAGAAAATGGTTCTTTTTACCCGACTACGGAGGGTTATGATTTTGATTTGATTTGTATGTGTGTTCATCTGTTCCTTCATAGCTCCTTAACTACTTAGATCCGGACAAATAAGTTATCATTAGAAGCGTCTTGATCGTCCGCTGGTTATAGGCTATATAATGTCTCATTGAATCTAATATGGCGCCCTCTAGAGGTCTTAAAGTAAATAAAATAAATTTGAGTCAAATATGTTGTGTTTCATATCATTGGAAAGGGTGTTACTTGTACATTTCAAAAATAAATATATTATTAGTATTCGCTGGTGACTTCATTCGTATTTACCCGATAACTCGTTTTTTATCATAGTTGGGTTTTAGTTTTTAATTTGATATTGTATACGATACATGTGAGAAAGGAAGAGTTAATTAGAAACGATAATTGGGCAATCGACAACAATGGTCAGACCAATAGCGATAAACAGGTGATACGGTAGCTTATGAGGCCACACGCTATCTTTTTGTCACCCCATATGGATGAGACGGGATCTGTCCATATGCACATCACAAAAAATAGGATTATTAACACTTTCACCGTATTATCTATACTTGATATTTTGAATAGATTCATAAAACCTTCCATCTAAATATTGAAAGTTGTTAATGATCCTTTCCGTATGGTGACGGATTAAGAATACAGTTCTTTATTGCCAATCTTACCCATGGGTGTCATAAAAAAGACTAAGGGTTGTGATATGCCGCCGGCGACTGGGCCGGCGTAGGCGCGAGTACTTGCGCCTTATACCGCCCTAGCCGAGGCCGCGGGTGCCGTGATCGGGGAATTAGTCCGTCACCCGCTGAGAGGCTGACCGCGTGAGGAAAGACCGACGTCCTCCCCGAGGAGGGGACGTCGGTCGATGGGAGGGTACCCCAAATAGGGGGTATTCTGTCGGGCCGACCACTGATGACAAGTAACCCTGTTCCGGTGGTCGGCCCAATGACGAAGGCGACGTGCACGTGGATGGGTTGCGGGTGTGCGTGCTTACGCTCCTCTGTCGCCCCGGATGGAGTGGTGCGAGGAGCACGACGACCGTAACCCACCCCAAAAAAAAAGGGTTGTGATATACCTATAACATTTGTCCAAAAAAAAAATCTCTTTAAATATACCTATACCACCTCTATCTGATATAGTAGGACAATAAATGAGTTGAGATTTTGGCAAATCGTTAATGAAATTCAAATGAGTTAAATTCAGTAAAATAGTAATAGCCTAGTTAAATATTAATTAATTATTTAAAGGTTCTTGAACTGAACACCTAACTTTGTTGCATAATTAATTCCCGCTCGACTTGACTCTACTAAGTGACAAAAGCATTCGCTCTATAGCACTTAGTTCAAGTAAAGGATTTGATCATAATGAATAACCCTATGAGATAAGCTATAAACCTATAATATATGCATACTTCCATCCGCCGCCCACATAGCTACATATATATATATATACACACAGGCACACGCTTCACTATAATTCTTATTGTTAATTATTTTACTTTCTGTTTTTTTCCTCTCTTTCCTTTATTTTCTCTTCCTATATTTCGAACAACATAAGTTTTGCTGAAAACTAGGCCTGCATTTTTTCTATGGAGCACAACGCTGAGCTTTCCCCTATTGTCAACTTTATCTATAAAAACTAGCAACCCGCCCTCGCTTCGCTTCGGTTTCAGTCACCTAACCCGCATAATTCCCGTTCCCGCGAGAATACCGGCATAAAATATAGCCTATGTTACTCCCTGATATTATAGCTATCCATTGGTGAAAGAATTTTTGAAATCGATTCAGTGGTTTAAGCGTGGAAGCGTAACAAACAAACAAACTTACTTTCACCTTTATAATATTAGTAAGGATTAGTTTAATACGACAATAAATGCTATTCTATCTATATATATATATATATATATATATATATATGTTTCCGTGTGGTGACGGAGTAAAAATATTATTCACCAACCCCTATTTTGCCTGTAGCTATCGTATAAGACGACTAAGTGATATAATATGCATTTAACATCTAAGAGAGGGCAAACTCGAAATAAAATTCTATACCGACCTATCTGACCGCGCGACGGCGACCGACGTCCCAGGACGTCGAGAGATGAGGGTACCCGAAAGGGTGTTCCGTCGAGCCGACCACTGACGACAAGTCACATCTGCTCCGGTGGTCGGCCCAACAACGAGGTGACGTGGGTACGGGTGGGTTATGGGCCCGCGCGCTGTCCTTTCATCGCCCCGGACGGACTGGACCGCGCGTGCGCTTACCATAGCCCACCCATAAAAAAAAAAAAAAAATACCGACCTATCTGACCACCATGGTATAGTAGATTAATTGCCGTCCCTTTGTGGAGAACGCTCGAGCCTAGCAGACGTGTGTTCGATCACAATACCACCACCTCCTAAACGACTTGGCCGATCAAGTATGGATTTTTTTATATTAATTGGATTCGGTAGGTGGCAGTGCAATTTCAAGACATACTTTATTTCACGCTTCTGTGTGGTGACGGAGTAAGAATACAATTCACCACCCCCTATCTTACCCGTGGGTGATCGCACGAGACGACTAAGGGATATAAAACGCATATAACATCTATGCAAGAGATGGAAAACACGAAATAAAGCCTTATACCAACACGTCTGACCAGCTTGGTATAATAGGTTAATTAGCCTTCCATTATGGAGGAGGCCCGAGCCTAACTGTAGGACGTATATAGGCTGAGATGATGATGATACTTTACTTTAATTTTTACAAAATAGCGTCTATTTGATCAGCTGTAGTAGAGTGTAACCTATATATTTTCAAGGTAAAATTAAATTCCACTAATAACTAAATATTACACTTAAACGTATCGTGAAGGGTTAAGAATACAATTCACAACCATTTTACATACCTGTTGGTGACCGTAAAAGACGTCTAAGAATACAAGCAACTAACATCATGACAAGATAAGAAAAATTCGAAATAAAATCTTATACCAAACCGTTTGACTAACGTGCTAAAGAAGATCAATTTCCCTCCCACTGTGGTGAAGGCTCGGACTCAGCAGTGAGGTATATGAGCTGAGATATATAACCAACTTTCGTATCGTATCTACCATAAAAGTCGTAAAAACTGACTAGGAGAATGGACAGTACCATTCTGTCAAAATCATGAACACCAAATAAATCGGCCTGGTATTTGCAGCTGCAGCGAGAAAATGGCGTCACATTGCATTAAAAGTCTATTACCAAAGTTACGAATAATAAATAAGTACAGCATTCACAGGAGGACGCCTGTACGATGAATCTATGAATGCTGAAAAGTGTTCAATATTCGGCAAATTGAACTCATTCATTCATTTCAGTCACTGGTGGGCCGAGCCTCCTCCCCAATAGGGGGAAAATTGACCATGCTGGTCAAACAGGTTAGGATTTTATTTCGATTTTTCCTTCTGTTGCATAGATTTTATTTGCATGTTATATCCCTTAATCGTCTCTTACAACATCCAGTGCAATAAGGAAGTAGTGATTTGTATTCTTACTCCATCACTCTATGACACAGAACACAATTCAATTTGTTTCAAAAGTATATAATCAAATGTGTAATACTAGCGTTCACTTCAGGAATTATTAAATTAGAATGTTTTAAACTAAAACTGTTTTATTTATAATTTTCCTTCTCTTGCATATGAATAGATGTAACATGCATACGCTCTTACTCCGTCACTACAAGCTGAATTGAATAAGAAAGAAAAAAGAAATGCATTTATTCTGCTCTCGTTAAATCTAATAAAAACCACAAACAAATAAAAGAGCTTCCAACATAAAACAATTTACTTTTAATGAGGAACAAAAAAGGCTATTGGCTCAGCTTGTCCTACTTCTACTTAAGGAAATAGTGCTGATATTCTGCCTACACTTGGTATAACTATGTATTAATATTATATATCTACATTGTTGATAATTTAATGATAATAAAAGTATGTATTACTTACAAGAGGGTGTTGTTTGAGTAAGCGCGTATGTGCGATGGATCGGCGGGGACGCGCATTTGGCAATCCACGATGTGCGAAGTGCCAGTCTGTATCAGAGCCCAGGACCTACGGACAATTGTTATTCATTTATATGACACACATTTTATACATACTTAATACTAAAAAGTTTTCAATAATAAGAAACAAGCCTTTTGCTAATAAGAGTTTTCATGAAAATCTAGGTTATTTGCGGCAAAAGCTTTTTTAGATGACACGTCTTAATATAATTCTAACTGTGTAAAAGTTTTCCGATAGATAGCGCACGTCTTTGGTGTCTAACCGGTAATACGAGTCCTTCGCCTGATGCAACCCTAGCCGAGGCCGCAGGTGAATGGACCGGGGATTTAGTCCGTCACCCGCCAACAGGCCGACCGCGTGACGGCGACCGACGTCCCTGAGGGGGGACATCGAGAGGAGAGGGTACTCCACAGGGGTATTCCGTTGGGCCGACCACTAAAGATAAGGAACTCTGCACTGGTGGTCGGCCCAACGACGAAGGTGACGGGCCACAGGTGAGCCGCGCGGCTCCCCTCTGTCGCCCCGGATGGTGTCGGGCGGCGAGCGAGCTGACCATGACCCACCACCAGAAAAAAAGATGGTAATACGAGGGACAATTTGATTGTCACACGGCAGCCCACCCTAGTCCAGTTAGTAGGACGATTGGAATGGATTTCGAATAGGTGTGGAATTCGAGTCCCAAGTATAGCAATATTTTTTTCGGCCGTTAACCAGTTTTGCCTTTGCCAATTGTTTTAGCATTTTATAAAAATTCTTTTATCATCAAAAAAAGATTACCATAAATAGAATTTGAACTCAGGTCTAGTGGAATTTGATTGGTTTTCTATTAAACAAGTCTAACAGTTCTGTTGGAACCAATGTAGCATCTTTACACATGACGTTTTAAAACTGCCTATCGGCAATCTTAACATATTGTTCTGAAAAAAAAAAGACCTGCATGTGGTAATCAATTATACGTTCACAATTAAGTTTATTATAAAACGTTCTTCTTAAAATTACTTTTCTCATCTAAAATAAATATAATAAAATCTAAAGTACAATAATATAATATCCACAATATTCCCTCTAATCTACAAGTGTAAACAAAATTTATTTGAATCGTAAGTAATAAAGTTGTATACCCGAACTTTATAGTCATGGCAATAAAAACAAAATGACGGAAGGAGAGCAAATTCCGGCTTTGGCGGCATATCCTCCACCTCAGATATATGTACTAAGTTATCTCTGTCTATACTGCGTTGCGTTGTAAGTACATAAAACTGTTTTATAAGATTCGATTTCTATGTTTTATTAGTATACATATTTCTAAAGATAACTGTATTGGGTTATAAGGCTATGATCTAGACACAGCCCAAAAGTATTCATGGGGACGTAAGGGGCTCCATAACCCACCGTATAACAAAAGATTAATCAGAGTTTTGTAACTTCTATAATTCTATATTTTTTTATTAGTTATTATTTTATATTTTTTTTTGGAAATTTACGTGCACTATACAACTCTTATCGCTGTTATCCCAATTACTTGAGATCGAAGACTCCTTTTTCCCACCAAATGTCATATTTGCGTTTACTCCTATACCCACAGTTACATATTGAATGTATTATTCTTTTTAAGTGCATTACTGCATTTTTTATGATCGTTGTTTTATGTCAAATTTTCCTTCTGTTATATTATCTGGATATCATATCCCTTGCTCATCACGACACCCACGGGCAAGAGAGAGGGTGGTGAATTGTATTCTTGCTCCGTCACCGCACGAAGAAGCTAGTAAGTTATGTTATTATAATAATAATAACATAATTAATTTTTCATAACAGAATATATTACGAAATATGAAAACAAATTCTTAAGAGTCACGAATCAGAACTAAGTAATTCTGTGTTTCAAGTATAACGGGCTAAATTTTAGTAGCAAAGAATTTTATGTCGAGGTTTTCTTCTTTTGTATAGATATTATCTGCATATCGTTATAATAATAACATATAGAAAGATAATGTCGGTACTTAAGCGATCAAAAACGTGAAGCCAAAAATACTACATGCGTGCTAGCGGTTACACACGTACACATGCACACCACTATTAGATAGTGTTGCCTTGTACGCAGTGACCTTGTACACTACGGAACGGTCCGGCGTAGGGAGCCATCTAACTCAAATCAATCAATACGCCAATATAAATACTTCAAATTTTGTGCGTGATGTTACCTTCTATGAGTTATTATTCTAAACAGCATATGCCCTTAGTCGTCAGGATACCCACAGGCAAGACAGAGATGGTGAATTGTATTTTTGTTCCGTCACCACAATACAAAGCCAATAAAATAGGACTGTCGGGTAATTTATTGTAACAAAATGCTTTTAATGTTAATTGATGTATCTAATATATCAGATTTATTACTTACATAATACTTTAATTGCTACCCGAAACATGGCCTGGAAATTAAAACAGGCTTTATTACCTATGGATAAAGTCTAAGTGGCTATTATGTTTTACAGCCGTACGCCGTCAACATTTCTTTGTTGCCATGTATTAGTTAAATAGCCACGTAATGTGGCAAACAGAAATGTTAATTGGCTTAACTGAGCACTTAACAATTACTATATATACCTCATATAAAAGTGCTAATATTGTTAGTAACAGTTTTATGATTGGTAAAATGGCAACACTGCTTGATTTAACATCTATTAATGATGAGATCAAAGAAAATATAGCATACATATATATATATATATATATATATATATATATATATATATAGTAGCTAGCCCAACAGACGTAGTTCTGGTCAAATCTAGAAAAATAGTAAAAGGAATTCTCCTTGAAATCTTATATATCTCTAATATCTTATATCTTTAAACGAGCAGTTCTTATATTATTGCAATTCTTGTATATTTATTTGTTTATTTCTTGTAGGTATATATTCAGAATCTTCGAAACGGCTTCAACGATTTTCATGAAATTTAGCATACTAGAGGTTTCAGGGCCAAAAAATGTTTTTTTGTCGGTGCTTTTAGCTAATCAATACAATGGCGTAAAATTTGAATAGAATGAGAATTCAAATTTCGCCGTCGCCGTCAAGAGTGACAATAGCTCAGTTGAGAAGTTGTCCAATCGCATTCAAACAGCGTGAGATCGAATCTCGGTGTTCTTATTATTCTCTTTTGTAATTTTTGATATTTTTTCTTTATTTCTTCATTTTTATTTTTTATTCATATATATCTAAATAAGTTCGGCAAAAATACAAAAAAAAACATATACCAGGTCAACCAGATATTATGTATAAAGATATATGCAGGGTGTATCAGATTATGGGGCAACTGTTCGAGTATGTTGTAGTTTAACGGTCATAGATCGTAATTAGAATGTATATTACACAAAAAAACCATGTAACATAAAAGTTATAGTGATTTCAAAAAAACAGTCTTTAAATTTTACTTGTTATGAAGGTATGTACAAACAGGATACATAGGCCTATAAAGCTTCGACAGTATGAATAGGTATGAATTGCGCAAGCGCTTCAATGCTAACTTAGGTACAAAGGCGACTCGTCAACGACCATCGGCCGATCGGCCGATTTAAAGTGAAGTTTATATTGCTTATGCGAACGTAATCATTGATTTATTCAATTTCTAATGAAGATTTAATAAAGTACGAATATATTGCAGATTAAGTATCATTGACTTGATATTTTTATTTCAATTTCTTTTCATGGGTTCCACCACCATTGCCTAGCTCCCGTTTGACCAGTTGCCCCATAACCTGGTACAGCTTGTATAAACTTACGAAGTTTTAAATTCTTTTATATAAATACTAGCAATCCGCCCTCGCTTCGCTTCGGATTCAGTCGCCTTACGCGCGTAGTTCCCGTTCCCGTGGGAATACCGGGATAAAATATAGCCTATGTTACTCCCTGATATTATAGCTTTCCAATGGTGAAAGAATTTTTAAAATCGGTCCAGTACTTTTTGAGTTTATTCGTTACATACAAACTTACAAATTTTACCTCTTTATAATATTAGTATAGATTATTGTTACTTCATTTAACAAGGACGTTACATATGGTTTCTACGCGGATGAAATCGTCTAGTATCTTATAAATAGGATAAAGAAAAACGTGAGAGGACTCAAATGTTTCTGAACGGCACATGACGTCATTTGTCAAGTTGGATACGCCTTGAGAGCACTACGGTGTCATATGTCAGTCTAGCTGAAGAAATATATTATTAATAGAAACTAATTTTGGCTTCTGAAAGTGGTATATTGTTGATATTCCCGAGAGGAATCAGCCGTTTCTTGGAATATATTTTCCGAAATTTGCCGAAGCATTATAAGCATATGTTATAATATTTCTAGCAAGCCTATCGAAATTAAATACGTGAAAGTGATTTTTTGCACCTTTTTTTTTATGGGTGGGCTATGGTAAGCGCACGCGCGGTCCAGTCCGTCCGGGGCGATGAAAGGACGGCGCGCGGGCTCATAACCCACCCGTACCCACGTCACCTCGTTGTTGGGCCGACCACCGGAGCAGATGTGACTTGTCGTCAGTGGTCGGCCTGACGGAATACCCTTTCGGATAACCTCACCTCTCGACGTCCTGGGACGTCGGTCGCCGTCGCGCGGTCAGCTTCTCTGCGGGTGACGGACAATTCCCCGGTCCGATCACCCGCGGCCTCGGCTAGGGCGGCATTAGGCGCAGATACTCGCGCCTGCGCCGCCCAGCCGCCTTCTTTGTAACCTTAGCTAGATTTTCAGCCGTAACCTTCGGTTTTAGATAACAAGCCACAAACAGGTGTTTAATTTTCGACTAAAATATGTGAAACCGACTCGTTACTTATTTTCACAAAGGACAGTTTGTCGTATGAAAAAAACAACATTCAAATAAAAGTGAATATTGAATATCAAAAAATAATTAATAAAAAAACAGCCTTTTGTTGAAAACACCAATTAAAATTTTAAAAATAGTAGCTAATAGTTTAAGATTAAAAAAAGAGTAAAAAAAATTGCATTTTATTGTAAAAACTCGACGTGCTTACAACATTTATTAAACAACCTACCCGAATCAAAAAATCTATTAACAACTTAAAGATAAGTTTAAATTTATTAATATATTGTTAGGTTCTAACTGTTAAAATAGTTTTAGTATTGAAATTATTGTAAGACTGATCCATATTATAATATCTAAAACGGCAAAAACACTCACGTGCTGATATCGATTATGTCGACCCGGGTTTCAAGACCCCGGCGTGCAGACGCCGCTGCGCACTCGCCCTGATGATGAGCATCGGACATGCTCGAAACCCGGGTCGGCGTAATCGATCTCAGCACGTGAGTGTTTTTGCCGTTTTAGATATTATAATGTTAAAATAGTTCGTTGTTGGTTTCGAAGCGCGGTAAGCCTGGAACTCCGGGCTGACCACTGACATCAAAGATTCAGTAGTGGTCGGCCCAATAGTGAAGAGAGGTAATTCGGTGGATTATAGTGGCGCACGCTGCCCTTTCGTCACCCTACTCCAGCCCAAAGAGGCGAAACTAATAAAAAAAAATATTAAAAATGAATCTTTTATTTTGAACATATTAAAAATGATTATTTTGTCTACCTAAAATGAAGAATATTATAAATACTAAAGTAAGTTTGTTTGTTACGCTTTCACACTTATACCATCGAACCGATTTCAAAAATTTTTTCACCTATGGAATGCTGTAATATCAGGACAGTGGCTATATTTTATCCTAGTATTCCCACGGGAACGGGAACTGCGCGAGAAAGGCGACTGAAACCGAAGCGAAGCAAAGGCGGGTTGCTAGTATAGAATAAAAATCAAAAATGCTGATGCTCTCCTTACATAATTCGCACATCAATAATAATAGGTACTCTATTGATCTCGTTAAATCGAGTACAAATGTTGCCAACTGTAAATCCAACGTGAGCCTAGTCCCCAAGCGATAGAAATGGCAACATTCAACGGCATAAAAGTCGAAAACATTCAACTATAAAGAACAGTAAACCTACTATTCCCACGCACGTAAGCACGCAACACCCGCAACCCACCCGAAAACCACGTCGCCTTCGTCGTTGGGCCGACCACCGGAGCAGGGTTACTTGTCATCAGTGGTCGGCCCGACGGAATACCCCCTACGTGGGGTACCTTCCCATCGACCGACGTGCCCCCCTCGGGGAGGACGTCGGTCTTTCCTCACGCGGTCGGCCTCTCGGCGGGTGACGGACTAATCCCCGGTTACGTCACCCGCGGCCTCGGCAATTAAACTAGCCCTAACGCTAGTTGATATAAGTTGGGTATCGAAATTCGAACTTTTTTAAAACTTGTACAACTCGGGCAATTATTAATTGGTTTTCAATATACGTTGTTACAGCATATTTGAGTACTTGTGTACGCTTGTAAATCTACTTTTCTGTTAATGTCCGAGAAATGAATTAGCATAATAATTTAAATATTACTATTGTTACTAGTGATAATCTGCACGGTAATGTATTAGAAATACAATATGTCATAACCCCTTACATTCCTATAGGAGGCGTAATAACCGGCAAACATCTTAATCATCACTCAATCAAAAACATTTTTTTTTGCAAACGAGCAAGCAGCCCTCTAGATGGTAATTGATACTGCCTTATATGACTATCTACTACTATCTTAGCAATAAATGGGTAACCCAAGCCGTTGCCTAATATGAAGAAAGTGTTTTCCTTAAACCTTATTTGAAAGAAAAAATGTCATTACGCTTGGCAAGCACTGAAGATATCTTCTAGAACCTGTACGTACGTATAAGAAACATACTAAAATTATTATAAATGCGAGTTTGTTTGTTACATTTTCATTCCTTAACCATTCAATCGCATATCTCAAAATTTCGTGGACACATGGTCAGAAACACAGAATAGGCTAATGGATAAGTACCTACACTTATTTGGTTAAGCTTTAGCCATAGCTAATAGATATATAATTTTATAATCTCGGCTCAGAAACATAGCAATATTGGACTGGCACCTCCTTTAAATTTGGAGAAAAATTGATCTACCATAACACCTCACTGATCAGATATGTTGATATAAATAAAATTTCGAGTTTTTCTTGCCTTATGCGGATATCATATCGATGCCCCCAAGCAATAACCCAGTAATCGCAAAACTCAAATTTTTCAGGAGCTAATATTTTATATTTTTTAGCTATATCTTGTCAGTGAATCATTCTTTCGCCATGTTAAATGTATCAAATGAAAGTTATTTTTTTATAGAATAACCTTATAGTATCAGAATTACATTATATATTCAAAGATTCATGTAATACATAAAAATATATATTACGTAAAATGTTTTGTAATGTTTTAACAGTAATTGTATATTACGAAATTGAATTATAAAGATGAATTCAGTAATATGAACTTACGAGATTACTGCAGTTAATTTTTAAAAGTAATAGAACAATAATGATTATTTATTTGGTATCTAACCAAGAAATTTCAATAAAGGGACTAACTGTAAAGTTATATAACTGTTTTATTGCCGTGTAATCTATGCCAGTACACACGTTTCATCGTCTATTTTAATTCGTATGAATATAATAACTAACCGTTACTAAAAAAATATGCCTCATATTTCACTGCAATAAACTTGTAATCGCAGTAACCAAAATTTAATATAAATTACATTACGGTATTATTATAATACCAATTATCAGTCATGAAATTTAAAAAGTAATAATGTAATATTTCATTTTTGTCGTATAAAAATCTAATAGAACTTCCGTGTAATAATACTTTCATTGGTCATATTTTTGTAATTAACCATAGTAAAAATCCAAAAAAAAATCATATATGAGTCCTCGCCTACAGGATGTCAAATTTGAAATAAAAAAAAATCTAGTAAAATGCTATTACTAGGCTATTGCTTGGGGGCGTCGATATACATATTATATCCCTTAATTGTCTTGTACGACAGCCACGGATAAGATAGTGGTGAATTGTATTCTTACTCCGTCACCACACGGAATACATAATTACCTACACTAGAAATTATCTAATCAAATACTATTGAGCATATACATTCAGCTAAGTTATAAATCACACATACTTGAGTATTAAAATAGTTATACCAATCCTACATAAGACGTTATTTATTTTATAGCAAAAATAACGCTTGTATAGAAAATATTATCATTATATAAACAACAACGCAATAAACCGAGATATACAGACGCTTCGGTATACAAGATAAGGATGAAGCTTATTTTCTTAAATTATGAATAGCGTTATCTCTTCGATGAACTTTTTAAATAAAAATTTAACAAGATTAAGTCACTTTTAGTTTGTTTCGTTTGTTATTTTCTTTTTATAACTGCCCATCTTCTTGAAAAAGAAGTATAAAGATTTCTACTGAGTGACTCATCAGCAATTCGTGTGATGACGAAGTAAGAATTCACTACCCCTTTTTGACCTTTGTTTTCATAAATGACGACTAACGTAAGGAGTTTAATGTGCAGATAACAACAAAGTTGCCAAGCTGGTCGGGCAGGACATGGAACTTGGTATCGGGGGTCTGCCTAATGTCGAAGGAGAGGCGATACGGTGAGTTATGAGGCCGCACGCCGGTCTTTCGTCACTCTGGATGGAGCGAACGACGTATGCGCTGACCACAGCCCACTCCAAAAAAAGATAATTTATGCAAGAGAACGAAAACTCAAAATAAAAGCCTACACCAACTCGTCTGACCAGCTTGGCATAGTAGATCAATTTCTCTCTCATAGTGGAGGATGTTCGAACCAGCAATGGAAATCTTTGATGACTCATCAACTTACCTACTTTTACTGTTCGATAAATGCTTTCCAAAGAAAGGAAAAGAATGCTGAATCGCCGCGTTTGGCCTACAGATTGGAGATTGCAATTCTTGTTATGCATTTCCCAGGAGAACGCTGCTACTTATTTGTATGGTACTGCCTTACCCGGCTTTTACGACTCACATGGGCGGGTTATAAGTACCATTAAACCACATGTCTTAACATGGTATGATGGCGAGATGTCTAAGACCTTTCAAGACCTCGTCTGGTCCAACTCTATCTGATACCATTTGGTCAACGATTACATTCCATTAAATTATTGTCAATAACTTTTGCAACACGTACCATGAAAGAAGAGCATGACTGCACAGATGGCGTAGTGGTTAAGATTGCGACCTACAGCGCCAGTGTCGGGGGTTCGAATCCCACGCGGGACAACACTTTGTGCGATCCACAAATTGTTGTTCTGAGTCTGGATGTAATTAATATACGTCTGGATGTAATTATATATAATAATAAACGGACACACCGTTAATTATATGTTTGTAAAGTCCCCCGCAATACAAGGATTATTTCCTTAGTGCAGGGTGTTGTCTTAAATAAATAAAAAAAAAATAAAAATAAGAGTACCTATATATTGGGTCGACTCCGAGGAATTGGGATAGATCCCCTAGCCGAGGCTGCGGATAACTGGACCGGGAATTAGTCCGTCACCCGCAGAGAGACAGACCGCGCGACAGCAACCGACGTCCCGGGACAGGCATGTCAAGAGGTCAAGAGAGAGAGGGTAACCGAAAGGGTATTCGGTTGGGTTATGGGCCCGCGCGCCGTCTTTTCGTCGTTCCGGACGGAACTGGACGGCAAGTGCATTGATCATAGCCCAGCCAAAAAAAAAAAGTAATTGGGATAAAACCGCCACTGACCACTGATACCAAATCCTTGACATTATGGCTAGCACGACGTCTTACCCTTTTAGATAAGATACCCATCGATACCCCAGCAAGAACCGCAGTGTTGCCAGGACCTCGCCTTCACGCGGTCGGCTTCTCTACAAGTGGCAATCCGTCCGCCCGTATTTTTAACATCCTAAGGTACCAAAGCTTTAAACTAAAACATGAAGTAAACAATGTAACGTCTTTTAGTAACCTTTTGAAATTTAAAGGCCATCGATATAATTCAAATAAATAATATTTGTTCGATATCCAAGCCATTGTAACTTTCTATTAATATTTCACCCCACACTAAGAAAGGTTTGACCTTATTTCATAAAGACCGCTCCAAAAATTTAATTTATAACAAATCACAATCAGACCTAAAACAATATACAGATTACACAAAGAACCGACTTTCCAAAAAGTCACAATACTACGAAAACTGTTATGAACTACTACGAAATAAAGAAATTGAATAATCGAGGCATATCCATACTAATATTATAAATGCGAAAGTAAGGATGTTTGTTTGTTTGTTTGTTTGTAACGCTTTCACGCTTAAACCACCAAACCGATTTCAAAAATTCTTTCACCAATGGAAAGTTATAATATCAGGGAGTAACATAGGCTATATTTTATCCCGGTATTCCCACAGGAACGGGAACTACGCCGTGGGTAAAGCGACTGAAACCGAAGCAAAGCGAGGGCGGGTTGCTAGTAAAGTATAAATAAAAGGTGCAAGACTCAAGACTATACTCTGTGTGATAATGAAATCGAATACATTGTAAATAAAACTACTTTTACGGATTATATCGCGTTTGTATTTGATTTATGATTGCCCGACGTTTCGAACACTTTGCAGCATTCATGGTCACGGGCAGACTAAGGTGTCTCACGTCCAATAAGTAATCGTTATTACAGACATTTATAATTATCTACCCGATACAGAAATTAGTTATAAATTTATTAAATTGTTACCCACAAAGTGTTCGAAACGTCGGGCAATCATAAATCAAATACAAACGCGATATAATCCGTAAAAGTAGTTTTATTTACAATGTGTAGTGCTCGCGTAAACATCAGATATCAAATCGAATACAATTCACCACTTTCCTTCTTGCTCGTGGGTGTCGTAAAAGATCCGACCACTGACGACAAGTCACCTTGCTCTGGTGGTCGGCCCAACGACGAGTGCGACGTGGATACGGAGGAGTTATGCGCCCGCGCGCCGTGCTTTCGTCGTCCCGGACGAAATACACCGCATGTGTGCTTACATAAAAAAAAGGTGTCGTAAAAGATGACTAAGGGATATAATAAAATCCTATACCAACACGTCTGACCAGCGTGGCCAGGCTCGAGCCCAATTGTGAGATGTGTATGAGTTGAAATGACTAATAATGAAATGATAAAAGCAAAAAACGCCCATAAAAAAATCAAATTAAAAAATCTGATAGGACAACTATTGGTTAGCAATTGAAATGAAATGTCCATATTTTTATTTGACGAGTTATTATTTCCTAAAACTCATTCTCCAAATCCTTTTGAAATGCTAAAATGTTGATAAAATTATATCACATTGGTGGCTTTGCATTCGATGAGTGAAAAACTTGTTTTTGTTTTTATACACTTCAATATTTTTTTATTGCCGATGGTGTCAAACGAGCAAGCAGCAGAGCTGATGGTAAGTTATACTGTCACACGTAGACCTTCGCAATACCAAGGGCACACCTAGGTCATTGCCTACTGTGAAGATAATGCTCTTCTTAAACCTCGTTTAAAGAAGGACATATCATAGCGCTCGAGAAACACAGCAACAAAACTTAATTTAATCATCATCATCACAGCTCACATATCCGACTGCTGGGCTCAGCCTCCTCCACATTGGGAGGAAAATTTACATACGCCTGGTCAGACGGGTTGGTACGAAGTTTTATTTCGAGTTGTCCTTCTCTTACATAGATGTCATTTGCAATAATCCCTTAGTCGTCTTTTACGACACCCACGGACAAGAAAGCGGGTGGTGAATTGTATTCTTACTCGGTCACCACACGGATTTAATTACTTTAAATAATTACTCGAATATTTGCTATGTGTTGACTTTTACTAACACTGTCGCCATTACTCGTGAGTATCGTAAAAGATGATTAAGAGGTTTACATAGACCTGGGCCAACTCCATCCGATGCCATCTAGTTGATAATTATATTCCCAATCTGAATGGACATCACGCAGGTAGCTGGTCATAGAACTATTTCCAAAAGGTTTACAATATGAGTGATAAAAGATGAGTTCATGTTCAGTCGACTCCAATTAATTTTGATAAGAGCAGGATAATAAAGATAACAATGATACAAATATTCAAACAACTTTTGTGAAAAAGCAGTTTTGTTTATATTCATAAGAAAGCAAGCACTTTATTATGTAAATACGCTTGTACGTAATATAGAAATGAAATGCGACCTTCACCCTACGCCTGAATGCCTTTGTTGCCCAAAGCTTGGAAAGGTCTTGTTTTTTTTTTGCTTAGCCCTCTCTTTATTTTCTAAATTATTATAAATTCCAAGTGTTTATTTTGTTATGATATCATGTATAGATAGATATATTATTCTATCGTAAAATAAACGAAAAGCGTATTCAGTATTGTTTGTTTTACGAAGAAATTTAATACCATCCATTACACACACCAAAACTTTGTTAAATTTATATTTCACATTTGTTATATTAATTTACCCCTTGTAACTCTAAAGTAGATATTAAAATAATAAATGAATTTCTATCCATAAAATTTGAATAAACTTTTCATCTCAGGCTTATATTTTGAACTCTTCAGATTTATTTAAAAACGTTAACGAACAGCGGGCGTTTGTTAAAATGCCCGCTGTTCACTCGAAGAATATACCTTCACCGGCAAGAATACACCTTCACGCGTAAGAATACGAGGATATAATATAGCCTTTCATCATCATCACAGCTCATTTACGTCCCACTGCATGGCTCACAATAAAAGTGAAACCTACTATACCACGCTGGTCAGACGTGTTAGTATAGTTTTGTTTCAAGTTTTGCACCTCTTGGATAAATTTTATATATATAATTATATGTGGTAGGACCATATTGTTAACAGTTGTCTGTCTGCAGCCGGCCGGTCCAGCCGGAGTAGTACCACATTCTCGCAAAAAACCAACGTCTGTGTAGTAGCAATTTGTTACTGTGCTGACCAGTGAGCGAGAGAGCCGGAAGCCCAACTTACTGAGGGTGTTTGCGTGTGATGGGTTTTGGTGATGCCTCAGTATGAAAGAAAGAAGAAAGAAAGAAAGAAAGAAAAATAATTTATTACTCCTTTTTTTTTTGTGGGTGGGTCGCGGTCGCCGCGCCTCCGCACCGCTCCGTCCGGGGCGACAGAGGGGCTTAAGCACGCAACTCCCGCGACCCACCCGAAAACCACGTCGCTTCGTAGCGCTCGGTCCGCCCACGTTCGGCATAAGCCACGATAGGGCGGACGCCGCGCCGACGAGCCGTGGAGCGAGCCTGCGGAAATGCTCCCGGAACCACCATCGCCCGTCGAGCACCAGGCCCAAGTACCTCATATGGGCCTGGATGCTGATGTCGACCGAGTGGACGGTGATCGAGACGCCGATGGGAGGGCTCATATGGCGCCCATGGAACAAGAGGGCCTCGGTCTTGTCCAGGGCGACCCTCAACCCCAGCGCCTCGATCCGCCTGACGACCTCCTCGGTACCCGCGTCGCCAGGCTTACCGCCTCTTCTAGCGTCCCACTGCGGGCTGTGACGAGCGTGTCGTCGGCGTAACAAATCACGCTCAGCCCGGGCGGGAGGCTCCCCCTCAACGCCCAGTCGTAGCCGATGTCCCACAGGGTGGGTCCGAGGACCGACCCCTGTGGGACACCTCACGTCATGGGCGTTCGCACAACGTCCCCTACTCGGTCGGTGCAGAGGACGCTGCGCCCCTCCAAATAGTCTGCCACTAGCCGCCTCAGGTAAACTGGCACCCCATGATACCGGAGCGCCTCCCTGATGCAGCTGAATGGCAGACTATTGAATGCGTTAGCGATGTCTAGGGACACCACCAACAGCACTCCCCCGCCGGTGGCGGCCTCAGTCACCACGGCCCTCAGGCGCAACAGAGCCGCGATCGTCGAACGACCCCTCCTAAACCCAAACTGGGCGTCCGACAGATCGGGCCCCGTGCCGACGAGGTGCCGCTCGATGCGGGCAGCTACCACCCTCTCCAGTAGCTTGCCCGTGTCATCGAGCAGCACGATAGGCCTGTAGGCCGAAGGCGACTCCGGAGACCGTCCCGGCTTCGGCAGGAGCACCAGCCTTCCCTCCATCCAGCACCCAGGGAACCGTCCGGACGCTAAACACGCGTCGAACAGCCCCCTGAGGTGGGGTCCCAGGTGTTCGAGGACCAAGGCCAGCACGCGGTTAGGAACACCGCCGGGCCCGGGGGCGGTAGACTTTGCGCGCATGCGCGTCACCGCCACCCCCATCTCGGATTCCGTGATGGGCGGAACACTGTCGTCATCGGCCTCCCGGTCACTGTCTGGCGGAGCCATGACCAGGGGCGTGTGTTCCGCCCGCCGCGGGAACAGGTCCTCGATGACCCGGGTGAGAAGGCCGGGCTGGAGAGTCTCGGTGAGGGGAGGGCCCCGCGCGCGTAGCCTATTCAGCACCGCGCGCGTAGCCTATTCAGCACCGCGCGCGTAGCCTATTCAGCACCGCACGATAGGGGCGTCCCCAGGGGTCACGGTCGAGACCGTCCAGCATCTCCTGCCGACTGACGTCCTTGGCGGAGCGGACGGCCAGCCTGAAGGCCGACCGCGCATTGCGGTAGCCCTCCCGCTCCGCGTCGCGATGGCGCCGCCGGCTGCGGGTGTAGGCCCTCCGGGCGCGGATACACGCGGCCCGGAGATCCGCCAGCTCCCGGGACCACCAGTGGACCCCCCCAGTGGGCAGACGCCGTACCCGGGGCATGGCCGCATCGCAGATCTGCGTCAACGCACTGCGGATGCGGCCAGCCTCGGCGTCCACCCCGTCCGACTGGTGAGCAGAGGACAGCCAGGGTACGAGTATACGATGGCTGTCTCCGCCAGCTGGTCCCGGTCTAAGGGACCCACAGCCCATCGCGGGAACGCAGGACGCCTATCCGCCCCGTGACCCCTGCTGGGCGTCGGGATTGCCAGGGAGACCTCCATCCGGATATACCGGTGGTCCGACAAGGTCTCGACCTCCTCCACGACGCGCCAGCTCCCCATGCGTGCGGCGACCCCGGGGCTAGCGAACGAAAGGTCCACTATCGACCCGCCCCGTTGTCGCACGCACGTATGCACCGAGCCCCTGTTCAATAAACAGAGGCCCAGTGCCGCCGCCCACTCCTCGATCACCCGTCCTCGGTCATCCATTCTAGGGGACCCCCACGCCACGGACTTGGCGTTAAAGTCCCCCAGGACGAAGACCTGGAGCGATGCCAGTCGCCGTAACGAGGCCTCCGTGATGGTGAGGGAGGCCTCGAAATCGGTCACACTCCAGTTAGGGGAGAGATAAACTCTGAAGAGCGTAATCTCCCCCCAGTCCGCCGCGACGTATCCGACGTCCCTGTCCCTAAGGGTCAGAGACGACGAAGGCCACGACGTGGAGGCGACGATTGCCACGGTGCCATCGGTGCTACCCAACCAGTTAGTCCGGTCGGGCACCACATACGGCTCCGCGGCTACGGCTACTCCTATCAACCACTCCGCCATGGCTTGCAGGAACACGTCCTGCGCACCGGCGGAGTGGTTGAGATTGGCCTGGAGGAGACGAATGGATACGGGGTCCATTAACGGTCCGTATCCATCGTCACCTCCTCCGCGCTAACGGGCGATCGGGCCGCGCTCGGAGCGGGGACTGGCCCGGTCGATGGGCCGCCAAGCCCTTTTGGGGCCGATGCCGAGGGTCTGCAGTCCCCAGAGCCCATGCGGTGCTTGGCAGGCTTATTGCCCGCCACACACGCGGGGCAGTGGGGCACCGCAGAGCACGATGCCACCTGGTGTCCAGTTTGACCGCAACGGAAACATAGCCCGCTGCAGTCAAAGCAGTTCCTGCATGTCGGTCGGGTATGCCCGACCGCCATGCACTTATAACACCTCGCGGGCCGGGGCTCCAGCACGGTTACCCGCGCCGAACTCCAGCCCACGAGGAGCCTGCCTGAGTCGGCCAATTGCTTGACCGACTCCACTGGGCACTGCACCCAGACAGCACCGACGCCGCCCGGACCAGGGCGGATGGTGCCAATCCGGACGGTGTCCGAGGCACACCCGGTACGCGCCATAATGGCCTCCCGGATGTCCTCCACCGCCACGGAGTCGTCCAGACCCGTGAGGCGCATATCTGCGCACTTGACGGGCCTGGCGATTCGGACTCCATCCTCCGGCCCGAACAGCCCCCTCAGCATCGTGGCCAAACTATCGGGCGTCTTCGCGCCCTCGGCCTCAGGGAACTCGAGTATTCGAGCCCCTGTCCGGGCCTTGCGGGTCCTCGCCTCGATGCCTCCGATATCGGAGATGTCCAGCTCCCGCCGGGCGCGTCTTAGGACGGCCTCATAGTTCAGGCCCCTCTCAGCCGCCTCAGGCAGTACGGTGATTACCACCGCAGCCGTCTTCGGCGACTTGAGGCCCCTACGTGACCTTTTCCCCTTTCCGCTGGCTCCCGCCTGGGGAGCGGCGGCCACAGCGGCACTCTTGGCCGCCGCTCTCCGCTTTTGGCCGCGTGCCTTCCTGCTACGCTCAGCCACCTGCCAGCCCTGTTCGAGCCTGGCAGCAGCGCTGAGCGCAGCAGGCGCAGTCGCGGGTTCGCCGGCCAGCACCTGCGGTGCAATCGCTGGCGCCGACCGCGGCCCGGCCTTGGCGGGAGCCGACGCCTTGTCGGCCTTCTTGGCCCCTTTGGGTCCCGCCGCGGCCGCAGCGTAGCTCACCACGCGGCCACCCTGACAGGGCAGCGGGGTGGGAGCCGACGCTTGCGGCCGCCTCGTCTTATCCGCGGCGAGCGGCGGTCGGAGGGGCGGCTCAGGCGGGAGCCTGGCCGCTACGGCCTCGATACGCGCATCCATCATTAGCCCTACTCGGGCTAGGATGACGCGTATCGCCGACTCCGACACGCCATGCACCTCGTCGGGCGGCGGCTCCTCCCCCTTCCGAGGTCTCCCGCGGCCCCGAGCCGGCGGAGGAACCACGACGAGGGGGGTTATTACTCCTTTACGGGAGGAACACGTATAATAGAGTAGAGTACATAGAATGAAAGTACAATAACATGAAAACAATAAATAATATAAAAGAGAATACACAGCGAAAATAACAAGATTAGGGTCCCCTTCGTAAAAGAGGCAAAGGATAGCTGCTCAGCATAATGTTGAGGTATCCAATCGGTAAAGTGAATACCACAACGCTGTTATTCTGCAGCGTCCTGCAACGTTCGTCAGTGATGCACAGGCAGCAGAGTATAGAAGATACTGTCAAAACATGGCCATCTTTTTGCAAATAATAATTTATTACAATAATAACAAATATAATAATAATCTAACCTAAAAACATTTATAAAGATAATAATAATAAAGTATCGCCTAACGTTATTGCCATCCATTCACACTCCCGACACTTTCTTCACGGCCTACCGTGACGGTCAACGGTCTAACAAAGGTTCATGAGCGGCATCATCACTTACCATCAGGTGAACTGTTTGTTGGTTTGCCACCGTTTGCAATAAAAAAAAAATATTTCGCTTAGTCTTTTACGACTTCCACGAGTAAGATGGGTGCTGGTGAGGTGGTGGATTGTATTCTTACTCCGTCACCATACAGAATACCTGTTTTGTTATGCCTGCCACGAAATGAAAAGCTATGTTATTCGCTAATAAATAGCTTTTCATAGGTGAATAATGTTTAAAACGGTTCGTTTATGTGGTTTAGGCGTGAAAACATAACAAACTAACAGAGATACTTTCACATTTATATCAGTTAGAATTTAACAAAAACTGTGAAACTAATATTATATGTTAGATTTTGGTTTTGTTTGTTCCAGAAATAGTACCATTTTTTGAAGTACATATAGGTATGTAGGTTGTATTACACCTTTGCTTAGCTTCTCTTCGCTGTGTGATGACCGATTAAGAGACAATGTGTCACCACCCACCACCTTTCTGTGGGACTCTTAAAAATAAGCTAAAAAATGACCAGGAGAATGGGCCAGCAGCATTTTCGGGCAAAATTTGTTGAACCAATTGCAATAACTAATCCGCATGCTGGATTTGTAGTCCTGGTATTCAGTATGCCTAGCAGCCCTCCTTATGTCCAACAGTGGCCGCTGATAGTTTAATGATGATGATTAGTTCTTCTCTCACAAATAGATCGTGAGACTATAAATAAAATACAAATTATATACATATCTCTGTCGTATCTACAAGATTATATCCTCTAATTTATTAGCTGAAGAGTAAGTTCCGTTGCCTGATTGCTGCATCGCCTCGAAAGTAATACCTTTACAAGTGATTCTGTTTACGTTTTCTTAACTAAAAGTATTGGAGGTTCAATGACAGTTAAAAGCTCTTCTGGAATCTCGCTAGATATCATTACCTTGGTATAATTTATGGAAGCCTTTGTGAATCTTAGCTTAGGTACATAAGTTGCAATAGTGGCAATATGTGGTAGAATATTTATTTGGAGTAAGCCTATACGATAGTGCTTAAAACCTTTTTGTAAACCGGCTCCAAGCCTTTCAATACTAGGCTAGGGTGATGGTCGACAGCGTCGGGAATTGGGACGCGGTCGCCGCCTTCACGCAGCCCGCAGCAGAGACAGTGATCTCGCAGAAGGAGGCGGCGGATCGTCTGCGCGTGGAGCGCAGCCTCGATGAGGAGATCCGCCGCCGGCGACTGGGGCGGCGTAGGCGCAACTATCTGCGCCTCATGCCGCCCTAGCCGAGGCCGCGGGTGACGTGACCGGGGATTAGTCCGTCACCCGCCGAGAGGCCGACCGCGTGAGGAAAGACCGACGTCCTCCCTGAGGGTGGGACGTCGGTCGATAGGAGGGTACCCCGCGTAGGGGGTATTCCGTCGGGCCGACCACTGACGACAAGTAAACCTGCTCCGGTGGTCGGCCCAATGACGAAGGCGAGGTGGTTTTCGGGTGGGTTGCGGGAGTTGCGTGCTTAAGCCCCTCTGTCGCCCCGGACGGAGTGGTGCGGAGGCGCGCCGACCGCAGCCCACCCACAAAAAAAAAAAAAAAGCCTTTCAATACTCAACTTAAATAAAATTCTAAGTAAACCTACCATTGACGCTACATTTTTATTATTCAATTCTATCTTGAATACGCGACTACAATTCGGAGATATTTCGCTTAACTTTTCGGTACGACGAAAAACAAGTACAGATTTATCATTCTTACCACAATTCCTAAGAGGATTTTGGCAAAAAGGTTTTCAAACGGTACAACTTACAACAAACCAAAGTTGAAACTTAAGGAATATATAAATAGATGGTTATTGAGAAGATATGTATTAACAAAGTAATAAAAATGAAACAACGTTAAAGAAAACAGAGTTTCGTTTACTAAATAAATAAATACACATTTCTTTTAATAATTTACAAGAGTGTAAAGACTCAATAAAGCGCCATATCGATTGACGACACGCCAAACAAATCACACAATAAATGATTCTGCTATGAAAATCATCATCATCACAGCTCATATACGTCCCAATGCTGGGCTCGAGCCTACTCCACAATAGGAGTGAAATTAACCTACTATACCACGTTGGTCAGACGTGTTGATATAGGGTTTCATTTCGAGTTTTCCATAGATCTTATACGCGTATTATATGCCTTAGTCTTATTTTATGATACCCACGGGCAAGATAGGTGAATTATATTCTTATTCAATCACCATACGAGCATGATATTGGCTACTATAAAGTATCCGAAATATCAACATAACGAACATGAAAAAATACGTGACTTTTAAAAAAATAATCTATACTAATATATAAAGCGGAAGAGTTTGTTTGTTTGAACTCGTGAACTACTGGTCCGATTTAAAAAAATCTTTTAGTGTTAGATAGTCCATTTATCGACGAAAGCTATAGACTATATATCATCACGCTAAGAGCAATAGCAGCGGAGCAATAATGAAAAATGTTTCAGAATCGAGTTTCTTTTTACCATTTGAGAGCTTCCGCTGCGTACACTACATAAACAGTTAGGTTTCGCAAAACTCATTTGTGACAGAATTGTATTATTTAAAAATATTTTCACCTTCTGCGTAAATAAAGTCGCAGGTTAAATTTAGCAGGGCGGGTGTCGGGGGTGCGCGGGGAGGGTGGTGTTGTTTCCTTGAGGGAGCTCACCGCCTGGCGCGTCGACGCCCGCCGAGACGTCATTGCCCGTTGGGCAGTGCGGCTGGAGAGGCCTCGGTTCGGGGTACGAATCGTGGAGGCCTTCCGGCCGGTGCTGATGCAGTGGTTGGAAAGGCGGCACGGGGTGCTCTCCTTCCGACTAGTGCAGGTGTTGACGGGACCTGGGAGCTTCGCCAAATATCGGCCATCGGCCATCGCTAGGGCGATGGTCGACAGCGTCGGGAATTGGGACGCGGTCGCAGCCTTCTGCGAGACAGTGATCTCGCAGAAGGAGGCGGCGGATCACCTGCGCGAGGAGCGCAGCCTCGATGAGGAGATCCGCCGCCGGCGAATGGGGCGGCGCAGGCGCAACTACCTGCGCCTCATGCCACCCTAGCCGAGGCCGCGGGTGACGTGACCGGGGATTAGTCCGTCACCCGCCGAGAGGCCGACCGCGTGAGGATAGACCGACGTCCTCCCCGAGGGGGGGACGTCGGTCGATGGGAGGGTACCCCAAGTAGGGGGTATTCCGTCGGGCCGACCACTGACGACAAATTAACTCTGCTCCGGTGGTCGACCCAACGACAAAGCCGACGTGGTTTTCGGGTGGGTTGCGAGAGTTGCGTGCTTAAGCCCCTCTGTCGCCCCGGACGGAGTGGTGCGGAGGCGCGCCGACCGCAGCCCACCCACAAAAAAAAAAGGTTAAATTTAGCATTAGCCCAAAGTAACTGTTCCACGCGGACGAAGCCGTGGGTATAAGCTAGTATTTTATAAACTTATATCAATTCAACAGCATGTGTTTGATGAACCCGCCAGGTCGACTATAGACGTCAGAGATTCGGTACCAGTGGATGGCCTAATGATGATGAAAACGGAATATGGTGGGTCATGAGGCGGCGCGCCACCATTTCGTCACCCCGGACGGGACGAACGGCGTGTTCCCAAACCACAACCTGCTCAAAAAAAAAGTATTTGACGATGACCTGGTTATCATCTTCCTGTTTTATCCCAATAACTTGGAGTTTCCGCAATATGAATACACGTATGGCAAAAAAATTTGACAAGTTTTATGACCAGTTGCATGCTTGAAATCAACTTTCATTGAGAATGTAAATTTTGATTAGACGGCTTCAGATTGGGTTGACCTAGGGCCACATAGATAGCGTTTAATGGTCTTTTCGACATTCACGAACAATATAAGCGTTGGTAACATTCGTTAGTACAAACAGAAGATTCAGTAGTTTTCGTATAAAAAATAGCAGGAATACACCTTACTTAAACTAATTAAAAACATCCGTAAACAAAGGGACATTATATAAACATTACGAAGCCACTCGCGTCCAAAGAATTAAGAACAAAATTGATGTCTTTATTGCCGACAGTAGGCTATTGGATCACGGCTTAGTAGATAATCTGAAATTTATTTGAAATTTTCCCTAGTTTAAGCCAGTCCGGATCTCTTGTAATGTCAGTTTATTTTCTCTTCAGCCTTGTCGTCAGCACTTAAATTCTATACCTAATATCCAACAAAATTAATTAAAAACTGTCCATATTTATTTTCCGATAAACATCCATACTAATATTATAAATGCGAATGTTTGTTTGTTTGTTTATTTGTTTGTAACGCTTTCACGCTTAAACCACCAAACCGATTTCAAAAATTCTTTCACCAATGGAAAGCTATAATATCAGGGAGTAACATAGGCTATATTTTATCCCGGTATTCCCACAGGAACGGGAACTACGCCGCGGGTAAAGCGACTGAAACCGAAGCGAAGCGAGGGCGGGTTGCTAGTAATTAATAAAATTCATCATCGTCTCAGGTCGTATACGTCTTACTACTGGGTACGAGCCGTTCCACAATGAAGAGAAAATTAATCCACTACATCAAGCTGGTCAAACGGGTTGGTACATGGTTTTATTTTAAGTTTTCCATCTCCTGCACAGATATTTGCTATATTTTAGTCGTCTTTTACATCACTCACGGCGGGGCGACAGAGGGGCGTAAGCACGCACACCCGCAACCCACCCGCGATCCACGTCGCCTTCGTCATTGGGCCGACCACCGGAGCAGGGTTACTTGTCATCAGTGGTCGGCCCGACGGAATACCCCTTATTTGGAGTACCCTCGGGGAGGACGTCGGTCTTTCCTCACGCGGTTGGCCTCTCGGCGGGTGACGGACTAATTCCCCGGTCACGTCACCCGCGGCTTCGGCTAAGACGGCATGAGGCGCAAGTACTCGCACCTACGCCGCCCCAGTCGTCGGCGGCGGATCGTCTCATCGATATAATACGCATATGACATCTATACAAAAGATGAAAAATTCGAAACAAAGCCCTATACCAATCTGTCGGACCAGTATTGTATAGTAAGGTCGATTTCCCTCATATATTGGAGGAGGCGTACATGAGCCGAAATGATGATAAATGAATCAATAACTTTCAAATCGGTAACATTATATACATACAACATAAATGGTTACTAAGATACATATATATCAACTATCTACTCTCGCCCACGGATATTGTACAAAGCCATTAAATAAATGGGTGCTCATGTGAGCTTACCTGCTTAAATATGCAATATCTGGTTGACCGATCTTCGCTCGGTATATTTTTGTTGTATTTTTGTTGTATTTATTTAGATATATATTAATGAAAAATATATCAAAAATTACAAAATGAGAATTGTAATAATAACACCGAGATTCGATCTCACACTGTTTGAGTGCGACTGGACAACTTCCCAACTGGGCTATTGTCACTCTTGACGGCGACGGAGAGATTTGAATTCGCATTCTATTAACATTTTATGTCATTGTATTGATTAGCTAAAAACACCGACAAAACAACATTTTCTATAAATAAAACCTAGGTAGATCGATTTTTTGGCCCCGAAACCTCTAGTATGCTAAATTTCATTAAAATCGTTGCAGCCGTTTCCGAGATTCAGATTATATATATGTACTAGCTCACCCGGCGAACTTCGTACTACCATAATTTTTTCGTAAATATATTTTCTAAATTTCCGAAAATATAGAATCTAATAGAAAAATCATTACAGCTTTTTCGGGCAAGATGACCCGGCGAACTTCGTACCGCTATAATTTTTTCGTAAATATATTTTCTAAATTTCCGAAAATATAGTCTCTAATAGAACAACCATTAGGTACAGTTTGTCGGGCAAGACTCGATCGTCTTGGTCGCGGCATTGTTAATGAGGATTTAAAGAGAATACAAATTACTGATTTTATTGATTTCTGACAAAATTATAATTATCAAATTTTCAACCATACTTAACTATAGACAAAATAATTTTTTATACTACGTTTCATACCGACTTGTATTCTCTTTGACATTTTATGTCACGTCACACGGGAACGCGATCGAACGGGATAAAAGAGTTATTGACGAAATCTTGTAAACTCCATAATTAAAAAAAACGGGATAAAAAGTCCTATGTCCGTCTCCTGGTTCTAAGCTACTTCCCCACCAATTTTCAGTCAAATCCGTACAGCCGTTCTTGAGTTATAAATGTAGTAACTAACACGACTTTTTTTTATATATATAGACTAGCAACCCGCCCTCGCTTCGCTTCGGGTATAGGTTATAATCGTTTAACCCGCGTAGTTCCCGTTCCCGTGGGAATACCGGGATAAAATATAGCCTAGTTTACGCCCTGATATTATAGCTTTCCATTGGTGAAAGAATTTTTGAAATCGGTCCAGCCGTTTTGAAGATTACCCAGAACAAACAGACAGACAGACAGACAGACAAAAATTTTTTAATTGCTATTTTAGGCATAGGTGTCGTGCAAATAACCGTGTGAGCATGAAAAAAGCCTATTATTTTGACATTACAAACTGACACTGACACTCCAATTTTATTTATTGGTATAGATATAGATATACAAGAATTGCTCGTTCAAAGATATAAGATGTATACATATTTTAGGCCTTGTATCCAAATATATAAATCATGATGAATCATTTCAGCTCAGTTCGAGCCTCCTCCATAATAGGAGGGAAATTCACCGACTATACCATGCTGGTCAGACGGGTTAGTATAGGGTTTTATTTCGAGTTTTCACTCTCTTTTGTTTTTTGCATGTTCAATCCCTTAGTCGTCTTTTACCACACCCACGGGCAAGGTAAGAGGTAGTGAATTCTTACTCCGTCACCATATGGAAAAAAATTACGGATAGTAATTACTTCCACATTTTTTTTGAAAATTGAAAGCCATCGTTTTTAGATGTGCTACGGATTTACGGTTAACGTAATTGATCATCGTTCAGTCGAACGAGATTCCTAGTTGGACATAGGCGACTGCAAGTGGGGCGATAATTCCGTTATTGCCACTCGTGACTGACCGTTTGGCAATCGCATTATTATAAGTATCCATCCTCCTGATCGTTCATCCTGTTTTACAGCTCCATGTACAAGTAAGTTCTCTCTAAGAGTAAGAATACAATTCACCACTCCCTTTCTTGCTCGTGGGTGTCGTAAAAGACGACTAAGGGATTAACCATGCAAAAAAACACCTACGCAAGAGAATTAAAACTCCAAATAAAACCCTATACCAACTAGGGATGTGACAAAATAATCGATTTTTATAATAATCGATTATTACATAAAATTAATCGATTAATAATCGATTTTTACAATCGATTATCAAAATAATAAAAATCGATTATTAATCGATTTTTATTATTCGAAATTCGATCGAAATCAATCGATTATTCACTGCCAGATTTCCTAAAAAAGGTCATCACGATTGTTTAATACTATTACAAAATAAAGCTCATATTTCCTAAAAAAAAGAGGTCATCATAATCCTGTTGGAAGAAAAATCGATTATTTTATAATCGATTATTTATTTTTAATTAATCGATTTTTTTATAATCGATTTATTTTAAAGAACAAAAAATCGATTATTTATAAAATCGATTATTTTCCCTCCAAGTTACATCCCTAATACCAACCCGTCTGGGGTCTGGATATAATATGCATTTAACATCTATGCAAGAGAAGAAAAACTCTATACCAACAAGCCTGATCAGTGTGGTATAGTAGGTCAATTTCCCTCCAATTGTGGAGTAGGTTTGATACCAACAGCGTGTATGAGCTGTGATGATGATGATGATAATACAAGTAAGAATGTTGTATTATTATATTCTTAACCCGTTACGGAGAAAGTTAGTTTTCAGGGTTCTGTACCCAAAGGGTAAAAACGGGACCCCATTACTAAGACTTCGTAGTCTGTGCGTCCGTCTGTCTGTCACCAGGCTGCATCTCAAGATCCGCGATGGCTAGACAGTTGAAATTTTCACAAATTATGTATTTCTGTTGCCGCTATAACAACAAATACTAAAAACAAAATAAAATAAATATTTAAGGAGGCCATCCATACAACAAAAGTGATTTTTGTCAATGGTACGGAACCCTTCGTGCCCGATTCCGGCTCGCACTTAGCCGGTTTTTTTTATTTTCATCTCGAAACTGAAAGCGAGAAATGATTATTCATTTTCCTCATTCGTAATTGAGAATTAAAAATTATGTAAATCTTTCCGCGTGGTGACGGAGTAAGAATACAAATCACGACTCCCCATCCTGCCCGTGGATTCATAAGAGACGACTATAGGATATAAAACCGGCTAAGTACGAGTCGGAATCGCGCACAAAGGGTTCCGTACCATTACCTATAAAAAAGGGCAAAAAAAAATGCGTTTTTTGTATGGGAGCCCCCTTAAATATAAATTTTATTTTTAGTACTTGCTGTAACAGGGGCCACAGGAATACATAATTTGTAAAAATTTCAACTGTCTAGCTATCGCGGCTCTTGAGATACAGCCTGGTGACAGACAGACGGACGGGCAGACAGACAGCGAATTCTTAGTAATAGGGTCCCGTTTTTACCCTTTGGGTACGTAACCCTAATAATACGCATATAACATCTATGAAAGAGGAGGAAAACCCTATACCCACCGGTCTGACAGGTATGGTATAGCAAGGTCAATTTCTCTCTTATTGTGGAGGAGGCTCAAGCCCAACAGTGGGATATACGTCCTGTTGGGCGGTTACGTTAAAATAAATGAATGAATAAATAAAATCATAGATAACTATATTATTAAAATAGCCATTAGAGAATGGACACGTAGAATAAATTAGAACATCTTAAACCGTTAATCAGTCTGAAGCATTTACTTATCCCATTGCGTAATTTTTGGATGGTAAACAAGATTTATCTTTGCGTAATTATCGTAAAGACGAACTGTATTCATTGTGACTAACGTTTACGCATTAGCAAACCCGCGCATTCTTAAGTAATAGCGAAACAAATTATAATTCTCAATTGTCTTTATACAGACTAACTTATACAGACTATTTACTTATATGTGGAAATTAACAACGTCACTGTTTTTATTTATTCCTTGTTAAATCAAATAGACTGTCTGTAGACTAAGATCCTGCAATTCTACGTACTTGTTTAAAATAAAGGTCGCAAATTTAAAAATAAAGATAACGAATTTCAAAATGCATATTCTAGAATAAAATCCAATGAATCTGTTATTGTAGACGCGTGGTAGTACCACAGTCTCGCAGGAAATTGACGTCTAAGGCCTCATTTACGGAGACGCGGCGCGTCGCGCGTCGCGATATGCTGCGCGACCCGCACTAAATTCAAATGTAGGGCCGTTGGATGAGTGCGTTTACGGAGAAGCGATGTTACATGCGTTTACTTGAAATGGAGCGTGTTTTACGGCCGAGCCCGCGGATGGCATCGTCGCGTCTCACGGCGATTCTCGATAAAGCGATGCCGGTGGCGGAACTTTCTGCCAGTCTCATTTGGTAATCGTGCAACACAGACGTAGTCACTGTCGCAATGGAATATGATATGATCGACTTTTTTTTAGAAGAAATTTGTATGTTAAAAAGTGAGTTATTTAATATAAGGAGTGGCCCACTGTTTACAGCAGCGAAACATGATAAGTTTGGGCCGGTTTAACTGAGAATCCGGCGTGCGCCGCAGCGATGCCCGCCGCGTGCTTCGCTACACGCTCGAGAATACGACGCGGGCGCAGCTGTGGGCACCGCCACTCTTCCCGCCTCGCGTCTCTATAAACAACATCGTATATTGCTATAAGTCTGTGTTTACGCATGCGATGATACGAGCCGCTTCACGCGCCGCCGCTACGTAAACAATAAAAACATCCGACGCGCCGCGAGTTGCCACGCCACACGCGACGCGCGAAATCCCGCGTCTCCGTAAATGAGGCCTAAGTATTAGCAATTTGTTACTGCATTTCGTTCGGTGAGCGAGAAAGCCGGAATCCCATCTTTCTGAGGGTGTTCGCTTGTGGTGGGTTCTACTGAAAGCATCAATCAGGCTTTAATATCACTAAACCTTATTGCTCACATTCATACTCCCTTCACTTTCTTCACGGTCGATAGTGGCTTAGCAAAGATCCATGAGCTGCAGTATCACTCACCATAGGTGTACTGTATACTCATTTGCCACCAACAGTAATAAAAAAATACTGAATGTGCCTTTTTTTTACGGTTGGCGCACTCCTGGCACCACTCCGTCGGGGCGACAGAGGGGCGTATGCACGCACACCCGTAACCCAGGCTAGGGCTAGGGCGGCATCAGGCGCAGGTAGGCAGGCAGGTGTGGTGACAGAATAAGAATAGAATTCACCACATTATCTTAAAGGTGAATGTCGTAAAGATGTCTAAAAGATAGAATGTGCGCATAATATCTATATATGAGATGGAAAACTTGACATAAAAGCCTATAACAACACGTCTGATCAGAGAGGTATACTTCGTCAATTTTCCTCCCATGGCAGATAAGGTCCTAGCCCAACAGTGGTTAGCGATAGGCCAATAAATCATTTTAGTTCATATACGTCCCACTGCTGGACACAAGCCTCCTCCGCAATCGGAGGGAAATTGACAGACAGGTTGGTATAGGGTTTTGTTTCGAGTTTTCCATCTCTTGCATAGATATCATATGCGTATAAATATTCCTTAGTCGTCTTTTACGCCAGCCACGAGCAAAATAGGGAGTGGTTAATTGTATTCTTACTCCGTCACCACACGGACAATTCATAAAACAATCAAATTATTTATTAGAAATAAACCACACAAAGACACTGATATAATGTCAATTTAACATTTTGCAAAATTAATCTGATAATCTACCACCGGATCGGAAAGCGACCACAAGCCGATATCAGCCAAGAAATTCAGTGGGTTCGTCATTTATTAAATTGCCACTTTAAATGGAATTGTATCTAATATGTTTAATAAGTAATAGCTTCAGTCATATCCTTCGAATCAAGATTCATTTCTATATTCAATATATACACAAAACAAAAAATAAAAAATTTGTTTATTGCCTGATCCCACAAACAGCACCCGAACACGAATTAACTACAAGAGCAGCCATCTAACTAAATGTATAATCAAATATGTAGACTCTATTCTCCTGCACGTAAATGAATCAGTTCGCGCTTAATTCAAAAGGCACATTGCTTGTTATATACAATGATTTGAGCTTCAAATTGAATATACTCTCTCACGTCAATGTCAAATATCATAAATTTTCCCCTCAATCTCAATCAAATATGTTAATTATAGATTTATAGAATACCAGAATGTGAGCAAACTATTAAATATGTTTCAAATCAAATCATTTACTACGAATAAACCTTGTTGAAGTGTTAACTTATTGTATTTTTGACTAGCAATCCGCCCTCGCTCCGCTTCGGTTATAGGTTATAGTCGTTTTACTCGCGTTGTTCCCGTTCCCGTGGGAATACTGGGATAAAATATAGCCTAGTTTACGCCCTGATATTATAGCTTTCCATTGGTGAAAGAATTTTTGAAATCGATCCAACCGTTTTGAAGATTACCCGGAACAAACAGACAGACAGACAGACAAAAATTTTTTAATTGCTATTTTAGGCATAGGTGTCGTGCAAATAACCGTGTGAACATGAAAAAAGCCTATTATTTTGACATTACAAACAGACACTCCAATTTTATTTATTGGTATAGATATGAAACATCTATAGGCGAGGGTAAGTGAATCTGATAGTTGGCGTGACGTTAACGCCACGCTTGGATATATACATTAGTGTAACGCAACCATAACCTATTTTAGAATTTTGTACAACACCATCTAGTGAGCTCAAAATAAATTATTAACCTAAATACATATCTATAGTGTATACTAATAAAACTAAATGTTTATTAAATAATAATCATTCTCTGGAAAAAATCCTTATTTGTCATTAATACTCTATGACATATATAGCTCCTGTCGTAATCTGTTCTTTTATGTATATATACTTGTACAAAATAATGTCAATTTTTCACATCTGCCAGGCATACTGAGCGACGGCTCCCCTTTTTTACATTGTAATCTTATATCTTTAAACGAGCAATTCTTGTATAAACATATATATATATTCAGGATCTCGGAAACGGCTCCAACGATTTTGTTGAAACTTGTCATACTAGAGGTTTCGGGTCCAAAAAATCGATCTAGCTAGGTTTTATTTATAGAAAATGTTGTTTTGTCCGTGTTTTTAGCAAAGCAATACAATGACATTAAGTTTTAAAAGAATATGAATTCAAATTTCGTTGTCAACGTCATGAGTTACGATATCTAGCTGACAGGTTCTAATTTTGGTTGTTTTGCCATTGAAACAGCGTCGGTTCGAATCTCGGTGTTATTATTATTTTCTTTTTGTAATTTTTGCATATTTTTCATTATTTATTTTTTATTAATATATATCTAAATAAATTCGATAAAAATATTCCGAGCGAAGCTCGGTCAACCAGATATTTTAAATTAATTCAGTAAATGGCAGCCATAAAAAATCTGATTAAAATCGGCGAGCATATCTTGTTTTTCAAGTATATCATTTTACATTAAATTGTATATGAAATATTAATTAAATATTAATAAGTATAAATTAGTTCTAGTGTGCCCTTCATAGATTTTTTTTTATGAATATATTGGAAAAGGTTATGACTGAATTATATTCCAAAAACAGCAGACGAACACGAATTTAACTACTAAAGTAGGCTATATTGGAGCAAAAGAAGAAGTACATAGTTACGCAGCTTTACGTAGTTACTAAAATCTTTCAGTGAGTATGACCACAATAAGAACTACATCAAAGCAAAGATAAAATTATAAGAAAAATCTAAAATCGAAATACAATGATAATAATCAAGAGAATCTTCTAACTGATATCGCAGAAGCCGACCAAAGCACTAATAGGAATGTTAAGTATCATATTCTAGCATATCTTCATAAGTAATGGCCATGTCGAAAGTCACGTGTCAGAAATCTACACCAAAATAATTATCAGAAGATTTTATTCAAGGGGTAACCTGAACTTTCGTACAATACGGGGACCTATTCCTCAATTATCTAACTAACGATTGACCTCCATTATAGAATATAAGAGGTCTATATTACCAAGGACGGATAATGCCAAAGTGACCATGCTTGGCAAGCGATTGATAATCGTGGATTCGGCAAGTTAGACATAACAACATGTCCTTCTTTAAAGGAGATTTAAGAGCAGTATTTTCTTCGCGGCAGGCAGCGGCCTAGCTGTGCTCCTGGTATTGCACATGTGCAGCAGTATCACTTACCATAAGACAAACTGCTTGCTCGTTTACCATCATCGGCAATAAAAAAAAATCTTAGAAGAATAATGAAAATTGCATAAAAAATAATCAAGATGCCTAATAAAATATCATTGAAGTTTTTTGAATAACTGGACCGAATTTATTACGTAAAGATAAACGCAATAA
The DNA here is from genome assembly GCA_032191425.1 of Lymantria dispar. Lineage (NCBI taxonomy): Eukaryota > Metazoa > Arthropoda > Insecta > Lepidoptera > Erebidae > Lymantria > Lymantria dispar. Next base: position 19,694,398 of record CM063459.1, read on the forward strand.
CGGCCTTCGGAAATATCTTTAGGATACGTAATTAATGCTTCGACAGCTCCAATTATTATTTGAAGAATCCTTGATTAATGATGGTTTTGAAATTTTGATTAAACCTTTATCTATATTATATTGTTATATAAATTATAGTTATTAAGGGACCGTTGACCATCCTTTCTACTGAAGATGAAGGTTTGTTAAATAATTTCGTATTTTAATCACTAATAAATATTATCTTCAATAAGAAGGTATTATTAACATATTTTTTCGTGTATTCACCACCTGCTTTCTTACCCGTGGGTGTCGTAAAAGACGACTAAGGGATTATTGCAGATGACATCTATTCAAAAGAAGAAAAATTCGAAATAAAACTCTATTCTAACACGTCTGACCAGCACGGTATAGTAGGTCAATCTCCACGCAGAACAATATTTTATGCGATCCAAAAATTCTTACTATGAGTCTGAGTGAGAAGAGAAGAGTACAAAACCGATCGAGTTGCAGAAAGGCGTGGGACAGGGAGATATCATCTCTCCAAAACTGTTCACCACTGCACTGGAAGATGTCTTCAAGCTCTTAGACTGGCCCGGACTCTGTATCTATATCAACGGCGAATACATCACTCACCTTCAATTTGCAGATGATATCGTCGTTATGGCAGAATCCATAGAGAACCTTGGCACCATGCTCAACGATCTAGACAGGGTATCCCAACTAGTAGGTTTACGAATGAACATGGGCAAGATGAAAATCATATCAAATGCCCAAGTCATTCCTGTTCCGGTCTTAGTTGGCAATGCGATTCTCGAAGTTCTCGATCACTATGTTTACCTAGGACAAACCAGTTAGGTACGTCCAATTTCGAGAAAGAGATCAGCCGACGAATCCAACTCGGTTGGGCAGCGTTCGGGGAACTTAAGAGGATCTTCCCGTCCAACATACCTCAGTGTCTGAAAACACAGGTCTACGAACAATGTATGTTACCAGCGATGACTTGCAGCACGGAAACGTGGTCCCTAAATGTTGGCCTCATAACCAAGCTCAAAAGTCGCTCAGCGTGCTATGGAGCATGCTATACTCGGGATTTCTCTGCGAAGTAGAATCTGAAATACGGAAATCCGCAGAAGGACGGGTGTACCGACATGGCACGAAGAATTAGCACGCTGAAGTGGCATTGGGCAGACCACATAGCTCGATGAACCGACAGCTGATAAGGAAGAAAGGTTCTCGAGTGGCGGCCGCGTATTGGACGACATAGTGTAGGACGCCCCCCACTAAATAGACCGACGACCTGGTGAAAGTTGCTGGGTGTCGTTGGATGCAGGTGATACAGGACTGCACTTTGTGGTGTAACATGAGGGGCATCTACGTCCAGCAGTGGACGGCAATAGGCTGAAATGATGATGATGAGTGATGATACATTATTCATACATGTGGTGACAGAATAAGAATACAATTCACCACCTCTTCTCTTGCCTGTGGGTTTCATAAAAGACGACTAAGGTATTAAATATGCATATAATATCTATGCAAGAGAATGAATACTCGAAATAGAACCCTATACCAAGACATCTGACCAGCTTAGTATAGTAGGTCAATTTTCTTCCTATTATGAGGCGGCTCGAGCCCTGCAGTGGGACGATTATGAACTGAAATGATGAATAATGATATTGATATAGTTTATCAATATCTATTATTATGTAATATTTTTTAAAAGGGTTTCACGTACTACGGAATAAACCCTTGTATTGCGGAATGCTATCCATGTGGTGTACTATCTTGCTATCCGTGTGGTGACGGAGTAAGAATACAATTCACCACTCCCTATCTTGCTCATGGATGTCGTAAGAGACGACTAAGGGATATAATACATAATACGCATATAACATCTATACAAGAGAAGGAAAACTCGAAATAAAACCCTATATCAACCTGTCTGACTAGCATGGAATAATAAGGTCAGTTTCCCTCCTATTGTGGAGGAGACTCGAGCCAAACAGTGGGACGCATATGAGCTGAAATGGTGATGATGATGATGATGATTGCGGAAGACTACACGTATTCTATTAACAGACAGAGGTAACTTCTGGCTCGGAATACTCAATTGTGTTTTCAATATGAAACAGTTGTTATCTACGTGGGCATTAAACCTGTGGCACTTAATATGAGAGGTCACGTACTTACACCACTTCGCTATCTGTGAAATATTTTTTTTGGAATTAAAATACATTCTGTCAGGCACCAGGTCTTCTCTGTTGGTAGGAAATTCTACCTCTATATATACTAGTGCGTTAGGTTGCCAAAGAGATTGGATTCAATTGTTTCCTAGTCTGAGTGATAATTTTTCCCTTATTTTTTCTCCAAAAAGCATTTTAAATATACGACTCGACTCCTTGCCAATTTTAGTGTCCGTGACCAACACTTCCATAGATCGCTGTGACTGGAGATACATTATAATTAAGAATAACATAAAAACTTTATCACGGCAAAATGCACAGTTTCGAGGCAAAATTTCATATTTATAAAAATTAAAAAGAGGACAATTCCACTGAGTTTCTTGACGGATCCTCCCAGTGCGGTCGCGTTCCGATCCGGTAGTAATTTAAGTTAAAATGTAAAAAAAAAAAAAACAATATATAAGTGCCCCCGCGGGGTCTATACACAATAAATGATTTGAATTTGAATATACAAATACAAAATGAATTTTGAATATACAAAATCAACATTAACACGAACGAAGCCGTGACCATTGGTATAAGTATATACATTTAGCGAATAAAAAGTTGATGAGTGAGAGAATAAAGGAAAACTTAAAGAATGGATATTAAATATCAGTAAATTGGGAAGTACTTTGTAAGTTACACTAGGGACAGTAAAATTGAAAGGTGAGCCTTTGTTCCTTTGTTGTGCTAAGAATACGTGATGAAATTGGATGAAAATAACATTGTTAGGAAAGTTTTGAACGTGAGTCTTGAGCGTTTTATTTGAGTAAATGAAAACCTATGCAACTTATAAAAGTTTTAACGCCATTTCAAACTTGATATAGATCGAAAATATCAAGTTTAATAAGACATTTTTTTTTCGATAGTGTTGTAGAAATGATGACATTTATGTTTTTCTTCGTGTGATAATAGAGTAGTGACGGAGTAAGAATACAATTCACCACTCCCTATCTTATCCGTGGATGTATGTATCGAAAAAACGACTCAGGGATCTTATATGGATACGGATTAAATAGGGAGTGGTGAATTATATTCTTACTCCGTCACCACACAGACAACCAATTAACGAAATTTGTTTAATAAACTGTTGCAAATGTGAATTTTATTAGCGTAAATTGGCTGATTACTAGACTAATAACTGTTAAGGGTTTTTGGACGGATTGATTGTCCTTTTGCGCATTTTCGTTACCACACCGAGCCAAAGATTAAGTATCACTGACTGATTTCTCGAGTGACGACTACGTAGCCGATGATGCGATGTAGGATGCCCATCGTCTATACGATTACTACGATAAGTCGAATGATGATAACAATGATGTAAATCTCCTTACTCTATTACAGATAAAGATGTAACTGTAGAAATTAATTAATTTAAAGCTGCCATCGTATTATATTTCAGCGGTGTTCCAGGTCATTGCATTACGTAGAGCATACAGCTACCTGCCTTACTTATTGGAGCGTGGATCGATCGACTGAAGAGGAATCAGGCCAGTGGATATTATACAATTTATAGCGACATCCGCATATCTACTATAGATATTTGAGTCAAGAGTAAGTGAACGAATTAGTAGCCTACTCGCCATGATGGTAACCGTGAGAAGGCAACATTTCGGCGTTGTTGGCAGTTTTCGACAAGACAGATCTATCCTGAATTTTGCATATGGTAACAGAGTAAAAATAAAATACATCACCCCTTATCCTGGCAATGGATGTCGTATAAGATGACTAAGGGATATAATATGCATAAGAGAGTTAAAACTCGAAATAAAACCCTATACTGACCCGTCCGATTGATATAGTAGGTCAATGTGTTCTCATGAAGGAAATAACCCTGCATTTGGACGTATATGAGCTGAGGTGAGACACCTGAAGCCTCGGGTAGTGACGAATTTAAAATACAATGTATCTTACATTCCCGTAGAAATCCTTAGAATCGGCTGTTGGATCACCAGTAATGCCCAGTAGAACTTTTCTAGGCAACTTATATGGTGATGATTATGGCTTTCTCACCTCCTGTAGGTAGGCCTGTGTCAAATAGTGGACGTCGATAAATTCAAATTCAAATCATTTATTATGCATAGACCCCGCGGGGGCACTTACATATCGTCATTATTTTTTTTTATTTTACCTTAAATTACTACTGCATTAGAACGGGACGGTACTTAGAAGAGTCGACAAGAAACTTAGTAGAATCGTCTTCTTTTTTATTAATTTACTAGTTTTATTTAAATAAAATTACATGCAACAACATGCCTATTAATAGCTCTAGTGTGATGCCTTTCTAACCATGATATAATACAGTTATTAAATATACCATGGCTGAACCAAATGATTCCTATGGCCAGTTCAGCTGACAAAGTGCGTTGATAGGATTGTAGGCCCCATGACACCTTTCTGCCATATCAGGCATCAAGCATCGCTTGGGTAGTGTATAATCACACAATAGCTTTTATAAAAAAAGAATTAAACTAAATAATAAATATGCCATCACCAATTCAGTGGCAGTAAAATGTCAAACTTAAAAAAACTTCTTTCGGATTTAATTATACCTGAATTGCGTTCAAACTTAACAAATTTTATTTCGTTCATTGAAAATTAAATTTGTCTTTTAAAGTTCAACGCTTAATCAATATAAAGTTTCAAATTCATTCCCAGGGTTTAATTCTAGTATTATTTAAAATAATTCTAATCAAAAGGCTTTTATTAATTTATGCAATTAAATAAAGCCTTCGAATTCTATTATCGAATAATTTTCTTTCGAACATTCATTGTATTAATGAACATATATATGATGTATATTTATTCAGATAAATGCAAAATACATATTAGGTACTCATCATCATCATATACGTCCTATTCGTCCCACCGCTGAGCTCGCGTCACCTCGGTAGAGTTTGTTTCTCTCGAATTTTCCTTCTCTTACAGAGATCATCAATATCACCCTGATCTTATACCAAATACTTGAGACTCAATATGTACTCTTTTTTCATAGAACATACAATAGAAACTCGATTATTCGGACCTCAGTTACACGGATTCGCGATTATCCGGACTACCAACCGCGACCTATGTATTGTACAAATCGAATTTATGCAACCATGAACGTGTCTGAAATGGCATGTCCCGGCCCCGCGGGATCGCAACGCGTGGGGCGTTACGTTATAGTTTTACTTAGTACCTAATTGTTACTCCTCTCGCTCTGATGTGCGTACCCCGCGAAAAATGTTTTCCTCTTTTAATCATTTCAGCCCACATACGTCCCACTGTTGGACTCGGGCCAATGGCAGGGAATCTGACCTACTTTATACTGTGCTGGTCAGGTTGGTATAGGGTTTGATTTCAAGTTTTCCTTCTCTTCCACAGATGTTATGTGCATATTACCTATATCCCATAGTCGTCTTTTACGACATTCACGGGAAAGATAGGGTGTGGTGATTGTATTCTTACTCCGTCACCATGGAAAGAGAATCCTATAATAAACACATAAAATTATGTATATACTACATATTGCACAAAACCTAAGGAGATATTTCATAAATGCGATTATCCGGATTTTCGGTTATCCGAATGCGTAACGGCAACAATTAGTGCGGTTAATCGAGTTTCTACTGTATTGCAAATCTTTTGGCAATGGTTTTACGCTCGGCCAATTACTTCACTGCAACCCTCATTGGGAATGTAATCGTTGCCCAAACGGTATCAGATAGAGTTGGATGGTCGACGTAAAGCTCTTAGTCGTCGTTTAAGGTACCCACAAGCAAAGCCATCATCATCATCATCGCAGCCCACATACGTCCCACTGTTGAGCTCGGGCCTCCTCTACAATGGAAGGTAATTTGACCTACTATACTATGCTGGTCAGACATGTCGGTATAGGGTTTCATTTCGAGTTTTCCTTCTCTTGCACAGATGTTATGTGCAATTGTGCATATTGTATCCCTTAGTCGTCTTTTACGACATCCTCAGGTAAGATAGGGAGTGGGGAATTGTATTCTTACTCCGTCACCACATGAAAAGTAAAGGTTGGTATTATATAATAATGCATATTATATTTATAGTATTAGGCGTTAGGCCTCAGGCGTGTTTTACGAAATCCACGAGCAAAATAGGGAATGGAGAATTACATTCGTACTTCGTCATCACGTAAATAGATATAGTGCTCATTAGCAAAATATTCTAATAGAGATAGCTTATCTAATCTTCATTAACTTCCACTATTGGGCAGACGCTTTTCCACTAAGGGGGATTACGCCATATTCGTCACGCTGGGTAGATGTTTTAGCTATCGGTGTTATGAGTTTAACAGAATGCGCTATGGTTCTTTAGCCAATTTTGACAAGTATTGTGGGAATTAAATAGTTTGTGAGAATATTACATATAATATAGAACAGCAAGGCCCGTATTTGTTGTAACCAGCAACCAAACAGATACTTGAAGCGTCTACATAACGACATCTGCATGAAATTAATGTAAAATGGTTTATGCTAGTAAAAACGTTCTGACAAATTCCGTTTTACTTTGTAAAAATAAGCATGGATTTTTTGATAAAATAGCGGTACGAATGGCGTGCTTTTTCAACTTATGGGCTTAACTAAGTAGCAATCCAAAAAAATATTTGCTTTATTATTTGAGTGGGCTTAGAGAAACAGACAAGTAGATCTTTCAGCGTCCTATAGCACTTAGTGCGCCATCTACAGGGCAGAAAACTGGTGATAATCTGCAGTACTTTATAGATACCTACGCAGTTATGACTGATAGGATAGAATATCGTGAACGTCATCCTCTCCTCTGGCAATAGATTGGTGAAACAACACCGCGAGATTTTAACGTTTAGACGGTGACGCTCACCTGAAGTCTCGCATATCTGCCCGCCCGCTAGAGAGGGACTCGTAAAGAATTGCCTTGCGTAAAAAAGTATGAATAGTCATCATCATCATCGCAGCCCACATACGTCCCACTCTTGGGCTCGGGCCTTCTCCACAATGTAAGGGAATTTAACCTACTATACCGTGTTCGTCAAACATGTTGGTATTGGGTTTCATTTCGAGTTTTCCTTCTCTTGAATAGTACTAATGCTATTTTTTTACTAATAAGAATTATCAGATGTTCTACAGTAAAACTTTTCACAATATGGTCGACAGTTATCGGATTGCTACTTTATTTACTACGACTGTCAGTCGAAAAAATCAATAACTCATTCGCTTTTCAGTGGTTTGCTAATTAGATTGCCCGCCAACTATTAATCGTGTCGGATATTTATATCCCTATATCTTCATTATTTTTGTGTAGTGGACTAATCGTACCTTCTATTAACTCATACTATCTTTATATTACATTCCTTTAGCATCTTTACATAGGTAAAATTATTTTAACTGATTTGATCGCGTTTGTTTTTGAATTTTTATTATCCGAAGTTTCGAAAATTTATTCATTTACACCTAACAAATCTAGTTTTTCTTTTAAATGTGTAATATTCACGTTATCACGTCCACATCAGAAATCAAGTCTGATTAAGTTTAATGTGTCTATTAATTTGTTACCGCCGAACTCAAATACTATGATGGCGATTTCATTAAAATCATGCATTTATTATAACAATTTATTGTTTATGAAGTGTTTATATAATTTATTTTATGGAAATAAATTCGCGTTTAGGATATAAGTATATTGATTTCTAGTTGATAGAAATTTTCTATCTTATAAGAAATGCCACATAAAAGGTCTTTGATTTAATTTCATGATTCAGTAAGTACGGACATGTTAGAGATTTATAAGGGCTCGTGCTTAGTGTCACTACTAGCTCAGTGTAATAAATAATAAATACGAAAATATTATACGAGGATATCTATAATCCATTTACCTACATCTTTAGGTTATCTAAGACTACATCACTGAGAAAGGAAGGGCTGTGTTTCTTACTCCATTATTAGCCATCATTATTAATTATCCGTTCATCACTCTGTGTCTTACACTTTTAGACATAGGTCACTACGAGTAAAGATAAAGAAAATGTTTGGTAGGGAGGTTGGTGATGACGTTAGTTTTGTTTGCTCAGAAGTTGATCCTTCAGCCGATTCTTTCAACGGAATAATAATAATAATAATTTATTTATTTAGTTCTAAAGCAAATGCATACAATAATTCCATCTTAATTTAAGTTACATAATAACAAATTGAGTACATATTAAGATGGAGTAAACGACGGTGTCTGAACTAGTATAAACTGTGCGACAGCCACCGTCGCCTTCCTCCCTGAGCAATTAAATAATAACTATAGGTGTGTCGGTGTGCTATTGTTTATTTCTGCGTGTATGCAAGTGTAGGTATACATATGTGTGTTTGTGTGTGTGTACGTACACGTATGTGTCTGAGAGCGCGTGCATGACAGAGAGTGTATATGTATGTGTGTGTGTGTGTGTGTGCGTATTAAATACTGACATATAACAAAATATGATAGAACTATTAAAGTTAGTACCATTATTTAACAACCACGAACATGCTTTCAATCTCCTCGTAAGATTTGGTGCGGAGATAGTCTGCAAGGATATTTTTGCATCTTAATTTAGGTAGGGGGTACAAATTACATACTCTATTGACAGTATTATAAAGATGACTACTAAGGCTATAATAGTGTCGACTGGCAAGGGCTGTTCTCACTCGTACGAATGGACATACTGGGTCTTTGCGACGTTTATTTATCAGAAACCCAGGCTCGTAACGCACTGATATGTGTCTACGCAAGATCATATGGAAAACACAAAGCTGTCTCACCGTAAGGATCTTCAAGTCTTTATATAGTAATCTACTGGGGTATCGGAAAGGTTTGCCGAGCATCACTTTTAAGACAGCTCTCTGTGCCCTCTCCAAGCGTAACAATGAAGTTTTAAAGGTACCTCCCCACACAACAATACAATAAGTTAGTACTGATTGTACCAATGCTAAATATATTGTTTTTAACATTGGCACATCCGCCACATATCTTAGTTTCTTCATGGGGAAAATTATCTTACGAACACGAGACACCAGCATGTCAATATGTTTCTGCCAACTTAATGTACAATCAATCTGAACACCCAGATATCTAACGCATGGTACCCTCTCGATAGATGGACATGTACAATCAGTTTGGTTGGGGTAGGCACAAGTATGAATTCTAATATCACTTACTATGGGTTGAGAATTTTGGTTTGCAGAAAAAGTAACATAATGGGTTTTTTTAATATTGAGACTTAGCGACTTAGAACTTAGCCATTCGTTAACTATTGCAATAGCATTTTCAGCCGAACTATGTGCCGAGTCCCAAGTCTCTCCGCTTACTATAAGTGCAGTATCATCTGCATATAGGATAATCCGGCAATCAGGTATTGAAAGCTGGCACAAACTATTTATGTACATAAGAAAAGCGTAGGACCGAGCACACTGCCCTGAGGGACACCCAAGTTGAGAGTTTCCGCATCACTAATGTAGGGACCTATTCTGACTCTTTGTGTCCGATTAGTGAGATAGTCTCGGAATAATTTTAGAGTGATACCTCTGATACCAAGCTCTTCCATCGTGTTTAATAGGATGGGAATAGATACGGTGTCAAAGGCCTTGGCCAGGTCTAAAAATATGGTTATAATCTTCTTTTCAGCATCAATTTTTTGAACTATGTGATTGGTTAATTCAAGAACAGCATCCTCAGTGGATTTACTCTTCCTAAAACCATACTGATTAGCTGAAAGCACATTATTGTGTTCAAGGAAGGTAATGAGTCTTTTATTGAGTACTTTTTCTAATAATTTGGACATTACTGTTAACACCGATATAGGCCTGTAGTTTGTGACACTACTTTTATCCCCAGCCTTGAAAATTGGAGTGATCAGAGCCCTCTTAAAGGCATCCGGGAAAGAGCCTGTAGTGAGACAGAGATTACAAATGTGTACGATAGGTGGGACCAAAATGTGTCTAGCGGACTTGAGAACAGATACAGGTATGCCATCAAAACCCACTGCACAGTTACTTTTCAGTCCATTTATGATGGTATTTATTTCCGTATTATCAGTTTCGTATATGGCCATTGAATTGCCTTGAGGATTAATGGAACCAACATATCGAGAATTTAAAACTCCACTTGTATGCTCGACAACCCTCAAGTTATCTAAATTCATACCAATATTGGCAAAATAGCTATTCACAAGATTTACGGAGACATGTGGATCGTCACACATACTTAGAAGGCACGAGGGTTCTGTCTTACCTCCATCATCACAATAACTAATTGATTTAATAACTTCCCACGTAGCTTTTTCCCGGAAGGCGGTGATATTATATTCTTAGCCAAAATAATATACAAAAATCACAAATAAACGCAATAAGAGCCGCAATAATACCTAGTACGCGATACAAATCAATCACATTGTCTTTCAGAACCTCTTTTTAAAATAATATACGAGAAAATTCAGCCAGCTTAAATAATAATCTAAATCTTCTTTATGTTTACGCCACAGTTACCGCAAAATTACGCAGTTGTTAAAATTACCTCACTTAGAATTATTACAATGAATGCGTACACCATTCTAAAAAAAGAAATAAGCACAGTAAAAAATCTAAAATGAGGCGAGAACTAAATGGGCAATAATAAATGTATAAAGTTTGCCGGCCTTGCAAAATTATTCACGAGTTTAGGATATCGTTATGTTACAAAAGTACGTTCGGCTTACATGTTGAATATTAGATTAAGCTGTTTTATCGCTAAGAAATATTCCAACCGCCCACTGTGAAACATAGGAACAGTATTAAAATATTAGTGCGCTGTTTTGATAGTGGTTTATGTTCGAAATAACTTTCAGCTATTCCTCTTCATAATCATCGTCATAACACATGTACTTTCCACTGCTGGGTTCGAGCCTCATTCACAATAGAAGAGTTCCTGACTATACCACGCTGGTCAGATGTGTATAGGGTTTTATTCCGACTAAATTTCTTGCATATATGTTATCTGCATATCATATCCCTTGGTCGTCTTTTACAGGACCCATGCGCAGAAAATGGGGTGGTGAATTCTATTATTACTTCGTTACCACACGGAAAAAGCTTATTCAAATGATTTTCTTTATATCTATTATGACTAATTATGAACTCGGTCGATAAAAATCTTTAATATTTTCCCTCATAAATTATATTTCTAGATAAATTGCCAAGAATAATAACTAGAATGATTGTCACAAAAATAATTATGTAGTTAGCTAAATTAGTGCCCTAGCTGAAGCCGGGGCTGATTGAATCGGTAACTGCGACAACATCTCTCTGACGTCAATAAGGGTTACTAGAATGAAACCAGGCGAGCCATTAAAGTTGAGGTAATGGCGATACACTTAAAAGGTGAAGAGAGGATGCACAGTGTACTATGGAGCCTGAAGCATCTATCCTCGAAGGCTATAAAATTGATTTGGAAACGGAATCACCGCAGCCATGCTATTCGAGCGATTTCAAAGCCGCTATTAATTCCAGAACACAATACTGCAGCATTCAGAGGGTGTTTCAAATATGCAGCTACGCACAGTTGAAACGGCTTAGGTAACCCTTTAAGGTCTAAAAAAACAAAAGGTACGTTCAGAATTCACATGTGAAGAAAAATCTGATGTCACTTATATATGAAATGAACAACTTCACCTTTATACACCTATATACCTTTATTATTTACGTATGATGTACATATATATGTTTAGATTATTGGTATGTATCATATTGTATTGTATTATATATTTATATACGTTGAATATAATGTATTTATTTAATATGTATATATATAATAATTCACTTACTATAATTTTATTGGATATTATGTATATGACTATTGCTATTCACTTTTCATTATTATTAACATTTTGCTTTATATTATATATTAGTTAAGTTAGGTTAACTTAGTTATGTAATTGTATCCCGTAAGTCACTTGAGGTTGACACTGAAAACCAGCGCCGTATTGTGCCCTCACAACGCAGCATCATGCTGAGTGTACGCCTATACTCGTTCCAACCATTTATTTTACTTTTGACACATGCTTTAGGACGTAACTGTTTCATTATACGCAATTATTAACTTTGAAACGAGTGAACAGAGAAATATATAAACGGCCCAATAATATTTATATATCTTAATTATTACCCACTAAATACATTAATATGCCGTAAATAGCTCTATTCATAAAATTTAAGTGATAATTCATTTCCGTTATAAAAAAAGTTACGTTCTATCGCATCTAGTGACAGGATCAAAAGTATTCGGTGCAAACTAATGAATCGCAAATAATCGATTACACTTATTTGCAGTTAAGTCAGCTGACAACTGAGTTTTGAATTGTTGTAATAGACAACACGTTAAAATTGTATCAGGGAGATATAAAAATCTTCTCATCATACCTATAACATGAAATAAAACAACCAAAATATTTTAATATTATTTTATTATAACGAATCGTCGGATTCTTCATACGAACTCGAATCGTCGCTTGAATCATCTGCAGTGTTTATTATTAACTCTTGTGTAGGTATGTTGTCAAATTCAATTTCCCGATCCCAATCAGAGAATATTATATTTTTTGTCTTGTTGACGACACTCGCCCAGTTTTCAGGCGTCACACTAGCACATGCGTTTTTTAAAAGTTCAAGCATTTTATTTGCTGTGAAAGGAGTTGTATTGTTTCTTGCGGCGTGTCCTTTGACTTGTGCCCAGATCATTTCAATTGGATTATATTGACAGTGGTACGGAGGAATTCTGATTACAACATGCCCATATTCTGCTGCCATTTCGTCGATGACATATCGTTTTGGCTGCTTTTTACTTTTTAATATTTTAAGTAATTCTACTTTTAGTAGGGATTCGTCCACATCTTCCCCATTATCACGAAGCCAGTTTATAATCTCGTGTTTTTTGTTGGCCTGTGTTGGCATTTTATTAATTTGGCGAGAGTGATAGGGTGCATTATCAATAAATATTGTTGATGGCTCTTCAAGGGATGTAAGCATTTCTCTGAACCACTTTTCATACACGTCCGCATTCATCTCCTCATGATAGTCTCCTGTTTTTTTTTTATTTGAACGCTAACAGAGCGTCTGGTACAAAATCCCTTTGTAGTTCCCGCATGGCAAATGATGAGGCGTTCACCTTTCCCCATTGGCACTGCAGAAGTAGAAGCAGCAGTATCGTCAGTCCAACCCTTTGGTATGGAATGATTAGCATTGAGCCAAGTTTCATCTGTGAAAACGACATTCGACCAGTCTTCTATTTTCTTCGCTTGTCTTAAAAATTCACAGCGAGACAAGGCTATATCACGACGTTCCATTAAAATTTTTCTTTTATCGGATTTCTTATACAAGAACCCGATTTGGTGCAGCACCTTTGACAAAGAAGATTTTTGACCACGAAACAAGCCACAATTTCGTAGAGACGCTACTAATTTTTTCAAAGTAGGAATCTCTTTGCTTGTGTAATAATTGTATATATGACGACGAATAGCATCAGTATCAAAACTGTCAATTGCTGTCACTTTACGGGGCTGACGTTTTTTCTTAGGCGTAGATAGCTTGTTCTGTTCAATACCACTACTACCATAGGCTTCTTTAGTGATTTTCGCCACCGTTGGAACACTAATACCTAATGCTGCTGCAACAAGGTCTCTAACTTGGGTTACTGGTATAAGGAATCCGCCATTGCGGCTTTCCTTTTAAGGCTTTCTTTTTAAAAAATTCACGAAGCCGCAGCACTAACTCTCTGGATTGTCCTTTAAGCACCATACCTTTCGGCATTTTGCAAGTAAAATCTTACTGGGAGGAACGATACGCTCAACTCAATCAAAGTAAGAACAATGAAATCAATACGGTGGAATATAAATACTCAACACAGCGTATGAAAAATATGAAAGAGCACTCAGCGAACAGAAATGTGACTAGCACGGGAGTCTTGTTGCGAGTGACAGACAACACAACAAAATGGCGTCGCCGGCGCGCCGTTCAGTATTACCAATTCGGCTTAAAAAAAAAGGGGTAGGCTGGATGAGAAAATTAGTGATTTACTACCGCAGACGAGGGCGTCATTGTCTCTAAGTAAAGTTTGTAGCAGCGGACCCCGCTTAATGGAAAAATGCTTCATAAAGTAGTTATTTTTTATTTTGCAAAGTACAAAGTAAAATATTTTGGGAGGACTGAATTAGTGGGTATTAGTGGTGGTCGTTGAATAAACGAACAGTTTTTTTCGACTGTTTCTTTGCCGTGAACTAATAAACCAGTTTATAGTTGACTGATAAACATGTTTATGTATGAACGGCTTCGCAAATCGGTCACCGCATCAACGAATGAAACGAACGCGTCGACGACGACTTGCGAGTATTCGAAAGCGCCCGAATCGGCCCGAACTTGGACGACGCGATGCGCGCGCGCTCTCATGGCTCGCTACGCTCTTTACCCGCCCCGCAAACCTCACCGCCCGTAGGCGCGAGTTAAGCCGAAATCATAACGCATAGATAGATTGATTGCAATTCATTGAACTCTGCTATCATGTGATGGGACTATCATTAGATATTGAAGCGTCAATGTATATTGTACAATTAAACTGTTGTCTAATAAAATTCGTTGAAGTTTCGTTGTCCTTTACCAATGGACGATCAACGTACGTCATAATATAAACTAAACGTCTCGTCTTGTCTAAGCGTCGACGACGTAAACTAGTCGAAAATTAGACTGTTTTTTCAACTAGTTTATCATCGACGATAAACGGTCTCGTTGCGTCGACTGTAAAATCGTCGACTACTCACTACTAGTGGGTATGCAAAAATTAATGTGCCCAAATAACAAATATATTTACAGAAGTGAAGTTTTTAAATAATATGAAATATGTATTTAAGCAAAAATAAAATATCCGTGTTAAATCGATTAAAAGTTCTTCCTGACTAAAATCGATTATTACAAACATAGTATCCGTAATACATTGGTACAACACTAATTGATCAGAATTCGACCTGCCAAAGGTAAAATAAATGGTTGGAACGAGTATAGTTGACACGGTCACGACACATGCAATTGCCAACTGTTTTTATTTAAGCATAATCTGTGTTTAGGAGTGTTGTTGCTATTGTCGTCGTGTGTCGAGACCGTGATAATAAAAGCATTTTCTTTCTTTATTTGTCTTCATAAAAGATATCTAAATTAGTTTGATACTTTCCCGATCAATTCCAACATAATTAACTTATAGTTTACGCCTACTGAATATGACTCAAAAAAAAAATTACTTGCTTCGTTTCTTCGACATAATAGCATGACTGCAGACCGTTACCACTCGCGTTTTGTATTCATTTCAGATTTCATCATCATCATCATCACAGCTCATTTATGTTACATTACCTGCCTCAAGTCCCCTCCACATTAAGAGGAAAAATGACCTACGTGCTAGACAGGTGAGTTGGTGAAGGGTTTTATTTCAAGTTTTCCTTTTCTTGTATAGTTGTTATAAGCTCAAAGGCGACTAAGGATAATCTTAAGCCTTAGTCGCCTTTTGCGACACCCACGGGCAAGGGTTTGTAGTGTTACTCCGTCACCACACGAAAAGAAAACTGGGTTTTACACCAAATTAAAAATAACAAAAGTTGCTCGGGCAAATAAAGTCATCCCAATCATCATCATACTATCACGTCTCCCGCTGGATATACCTATCCCATGCAACGCACAAGAAGTCCTGTGCCAACCGCATCCAAAAATCCCCTGTGACTTTCACCACATTATGTTCGATCCGTGTGACTGTTCTTTCACACACTGCATCGTTCGATAGGGGGTTACCCTTTAAAATTCCTCCCCTTCCCCACAAAAAAAAACTTCCCCACGCGAAGATATTATAGTCGCATTATTATACGACCCTTAAAAAAAATAACGAAACAAAATTTCTTTATACGTCTTCCACTTCTGTTTACTGATTGAATAAGAACGCAAGAATATAAAAAATATATTAGGCCTATTTTCATAAATAATGCATACTTAAAAATTCTACGCATATTGAAAGAATTACATACTCGTATATATATATAATTGGCTCGTAGCGTAGCAACTCAACACGCCCTCAATTCGGATCCCGGAGATGGTTAGTAATTACGCTCCTATGTCTGAAGTACATGTTGTTGCCTATTATGTATATAGAACATGTGTAAATAAAATATAGGTTACGTGGAGTGGTTCATTATTACGCTTCAGCCCTCAATTGATTCTGTAGGAAATAAACATAACATGTTTTCATCTTTTATGAATATTCTAGCCATTTTCATTGTATACACTCATTATCATAGTAAGGTGGAATCTATCTAGGAACCCACTCAAATATTTCATTTTTATCGTTTAAAAGGAAGTTGTTCACAGAAACACACACAGAGTTTTCATAATATGGCCATATTTTTACGTGAAAATGGAACGCTTTCATGACAGTTTCATGTCAGCATTATTATTTTTTTTGTATCATATCGAAATGTTTACAGAAATATCCAAAAATATGAACTAAAAAGCTCAACAAAGACGCATAAAACTCCTGCAGAAATAAGTAAAAAGATGTACTTAAAACCTAAACAAAAATACAGGCACGTCTGTTTGGAAAAACGGGCCATTTTCGTTAAGACACTGGGGACAACGGGATAGACCTGAAAACGAAACTATCCAGTTGAGTACAAGACGTATGGTTACGTAATGATATTTTATAGTAATAATAGGTGCGGTCGTATTTATTACTTTGGTGTGGGTAGGAGTATATCTCGTGCGTAAGATAGTCCTATCATCACAATTCTAATCAAAATAACGTCATAAAATACGTCACTTATCCCACACAATTTATTAGAACTAATACAAACATACTATCGATGCTTTCACGTAAAATTGATAGAGTGAATCGAATCCCAAAACTATTGTGATGTATGTGTGTCTAAAAAAAAAATAATATTATTAATTAAATTTTAAATGATTTATTATGCACTAGCAATCCGCCCTCGCTTCGTTCGGTTTTAGTCACCTTAGCCACGTAATTCCCGTTCCCGTGGGAATACAGGGATAAAATATAGCCTATGTTACTCCCTGATATTATAGCTTTCCATTGGTGAAAGAATTTTGTAAATCGGTTCGGTGGTTTAAGCGTGAAAGCGTAACAAACAAACAAACTTTCTTTCGCATTTATAATATTAAAGTAAGGATAAACGCCGCGAATGTCTAAAAGGGGTTTAGAATTTTTTGTCTATCGGTCTCTGTTTGTTGTAGATAATCTTCAAAATGGCTGTACCGATTTTCATAATATTACTACCAGATAGCTGTATATAACGAGTAACTTGGGCAATGTTTCCTCTTAGAAAAACCATATACATAAACTGTTGACTAGGACTCGAAGCCGAGGCCATATCTTGGGATGAAATACATCAAAACGCCTGAAACCGTAGCGCAGCGAAGATTACTCGTAAATATATTTAACACAATAAATGTAAATATATACATTGAATTGTTACTCTAACACTATCGAATAAACTGTTATTGGAAATGTATACCGTTTTCCTTTGTCTTCATAATAAGGCTGCATTTATACTCTTGTTTCCTTTTTTCCGCGGTTCGAAAAGGGTATTCAATTTATTTTAATTCGTCTCGCCTCATATACGTCCCACTACTGGGCTTGAGCTTCCTCTCCATTAGGAAGCAAATAGACCTTCTATACCATGCCGATCAGACATTTTGGTATAGAGTTTTATTTCGAGTTTTCCTTATTTTGCACAGATGTTATATGCATGTCATATCCCTTAGACGTCTTTTACGATATATACGGCAAGATAGGGAGTGGTAAATTGTGTTCTTACTCCATCGTCACACGAAATTATATTATTTTAGGAATTATAATTATTTTTTTTATAATCTAAATTAGGCAAATATGTATTTATAAATTGAAATACTACAGCAATTCGTAGCCTATTAAGCTGGTATAGTCAAACAGAACTATATTCTCTATTTATTAAGAGCTTTATGTGAAAATGTACACTTTGTTGTTTAATGTTAATATTATTAATTAGAATTTAAACTGAGAGCATGTGCATGATGTCTTCTCCCGGTTACAACGGAAGATCAGAGCTGTGTGCCTACTCTTGAATCTCGATTCCAATTTTAGGGCGCCTTCAAATTTGCCGTAAAGTGCCGCGCGGCAGCAGCGCGTCTGCAGCGCTGCAGCCGCGCTGCTGTCGCTAGGTTTGAGAATCATAGTGTAGTATATAGTTTCACGATGGACTCTGACGAAGAAACTCTGCTCTACTTGTACAAAAAAATACGTGTGCGCATCACTAGTCGATCGATGAACTGATGCGTGGCCGCAGCGCGGGTGCAGCGCTGCAACCGCGCGTTGTTTAAGTATATAGATTTATAAAGTAGCGCGGTTGCAGCGCTGCAGACGCGCTGCGGCCGCGCGCCACTTTGCGGTAAATTTGAAGGCGCCCTTAAATCCAATCGCAGCTTAAATTTGAGCAATTTGGTACTCTTGAATGCAACACTAGCGCACGATTGGAATCAAATTCGGTGGAATTTTTTTAAACTAAATGAATTCGACTCTCTTCGATTAAGTCAAGTATTTGCTACTTCCGACGTGATTTTGACGTAGTTTAAAAATCGTTAATGTTGCACAATTTCAAGAAAGCGTCTTTATGGTGATCGAGTTCGGTAACATTATTAATTTAAATTAATAAAATATGGCACATTTGGTGAAAATAACAGCAAATGCAAAGAATTCATTCTCGATTTTGTTTAAGAGTACCAAATATAAGTTTGTTGAGATTGTAATTGAATCAGATTCGAAATTATAATTGATTTCAAGGGTAAGCCCACTAGTCATCTGTCGCCAACACTATGCTGAGTTGAGACCGGATTGTAGCAAACACTTTTCGAAATTATTATTATTATTAAATTTGCCTTTCTTATGTTTGTGACTGTCATAATAATAAATCATGTCATTTCAAATTTGAATTGGCTTACGCATAATAAATTTAGTTATATCAATTGAGATAGTGATACTTAATAATCTCTCCAACACATATGGCGATTGACTGCGCAGACAGCGTAGTGGTTGATATATGGACCTACTGCGCCAGTATCGAGGGTTCGCATTCCACGCAGGACAACACTTCGTGCGATCCACAAATTTTTGTTCTGAGTTTGGATGTGATTTGTGTATATTAATTTACATGTCAAAGTCCCTCGCCGTTAAAAGATGTCGAAAATACAAGGTATTATCCCTTAATTCCTTCAGGTAGTCGTAAAATCCGACTGAGACGTTAAGAGAATGGATAGCATATTCTTTCATGTAAAATTCATAACATGAAGCAAGATTGCCGAAACACCGGTAAAATGTAACGTTTATGTCATCATTCCTCTTGGGGTGGCTTATATACAGTAGAGGACGATGCTATGTTGTTAGCTCAAATCTCACATCTTTATTCTTGAATGGATAAACAGTTATGTTTTTAAGCTTATGTAGTATTTGCTACCTATATTAATACTTGATACCTAAAAAAAAAGGATGTGTGATGTAAAAATAACCATTTTTTATAACATTATCATCATCATCGCAGCCCACATACGTCCCACTGTTGGGCTTGGGCCTCCTCTACAATGGGACGGAATTTGACTTTACTATACCATGCTGATCAGACATGTTGGTATATGGTTTAATTTCGAGTTTTACTTCTCTTACACAGATGTTATGTGCATATTATATCCCATAGTCGTCTTTTGCGACACCCATGGGCAAGATAGGGAGTGGTGAATTGTATTCTTACTTCATCACCACACGGAATTTTTTATAACATTCTTTTGTAAATTTTTAATGCACTATTATTACTCGATATTGACATAGTACCCTAAAAAAACGAAAAAGAAGACATCTGGTCGCCCAGTCACTGTACTTTTAAATTTATATTAATTAAAACATTTTCATTTTCTTAATGTTTTTTGATTACATTAATAATATAATTTCTGATTACATTTTTATCTATACAAATAAGTAAAATTGAAATGTCTGTTTGTAATGTCAAGATGCTGGTCAGACGTGGTGATATAGGGTTTTATATCGAGTTTTCTTTCTTTTGCATCAGAGTTACCCCATATTCGTCTTTTTCGACCCCCACGGGCAAGAGAGGGGGCGGTTAATTGTCTTCTTACTCCATCACCACACGAAATTTAAAAGAAATCAATAAACGCGTTAAAGTCTTTTCCCCTTCATCATCATCATTATCATCGCAACCCACTCACGTCCCACTGTTGGTCTTGGACTTCCTCCACAATGGGAGGGAATTTTACCTACTATACCACGTTGATCAGAGATGTTGGTATAGGGTTT
Organism: Lymantria dispar; assembly: GCA_032191425.1. Classification (NCBI taxonomy): domain Eukaryota; kingdom Metazoa; phylum Arthropoda; class Insecta; order Lepidoptera; family Erebidae; genus Lymantria; species Lymantria dispar. Next base: position 19,714,974 of record CM063459.1, read on the forward strand.
CATTTCGAGTTTTCCTTCTCTTGCACAGATGTTATATGCATATTATATCCCTTAGTTGTCTTTTACGACATCCATGGGCAAGATAAGGAGTGGTGAATTGTATTCTTACTCCGTCACCACAGATCCTTTCCCCTTCACAACAAAAAAATCTGTTGAACATCAGAAAAGAAAATTACAATCAGATCGGTCAACTCAATCATAACACCAAATATCGATAGATAAAACCTCAACAGCTGATAATACAAGCATAAAACCTATTTGACATTTAATCATTATACGCAAATAGATCGATGGCATATACAGACTTATATTGTTAATCTATTGCATTGTTACAGTGGCAAGTTCATGCGGTTATATTGGGTCAATCATTCGACTCAATGATTCAATCTGTATTATTCGGATCATTAATCGTTATGCGGACATTTTGAATCATGTTCTATCATCGTTTATGAAGTACAACTTTTTTGAGTAGGCTTCGAAATTCTGGTCTGCAACTTTTTGTGTTACGAAATACCGAATGGAATGGCCTATGGGGCCATGTGACAACCTTTCATAGTCGCGAATGCAACGAACGGCTTGCATCCACATCAATTAAAAAGAGGATTATCGTAAAAGAGGGTAGGTAGCCCTCAGGGGGTATTCCGTCGGGCCGACCACTGACGACAAGTCACCCTGCTCCAGTGGTTGGTCCAACGACATGCGGGACCTATATAAGATGTGATGATGATAGTAATAATATTTCTTGTGGTGGAGAATAAAAATACAATCCCGATATCTTGCCCGTGGTTGTCGTATAAAACGCTTAAGGACAGGGTAATTTAATATGCAAGAGAATCAAAACTAGAAAAAAATCAAACTACATCTTTGCAAGAGGAGAAGACCCGAACGGTGGGACTTATATGGGCTGAGATGATGTGTATCTTTCTTATTCTTCTTTTCTATTTGCTTAATGGAAATTCATTATTGGAAAAGTAGATGTGGTAGGGAATTATTTTTACTCACTATAAAATATGATTTCATCATCATTATCATCATCTCAGTCCATACACGTCCCACTGTTGGGCTCGGGCCTCCTCCACCGTGGGAGGGAAATTGAGCTACTATACCACGCTGGTCAGACGTGTTTGTATAGGGTTTTGTTTTGAATTTTCCTTCTCTTGCATAGATGTTATCTGTCTCAATCCGGTCAACGAGGTTTACGATGCGTAAAACTAATTCAATTTCAATTTACTATATTGTCAATAAACGTTATCATATATTTTATGCTTTACGACTAACAAACCAGCAGCTATTATAGATACGGCTTTCATCATTTCGGCTCATATACATCCCAGTACTGGGCTCGAACCTCCTTCACAATGGGAAGGAAATTGATGAAACAAAATTCTATACCAAGTGGGTATAATTTTTTTTTTCTAGTTTTCCTTCTCTTGCATAGATGTTATATGCATATTATCTCCCTTAGTCGTCCGTTACGACACCCACGGATAAGAGAGGGGGTGGTGAATTGTATTCTTACTCCGTCACCACACAGAAAATCTGATTTACATAACCATAAATTCTCAAACTAAAATACTGGTATGAAAAAACATAGCCTTAAAAATATTTTTATGTAGTATTTGCTGGTTAAAGTTATTTTACAACTTACCCGCTTGACATGGGAAACTTGGTACGAAACTTTGTTAATTTTAACTTCGTGAAGACGGTCGGTAGCGACGGCATCGGTAATAAAAAAATCTTGTTAGTTTATTGAATAGTTTTACCAATAAAAAGTTAAAATTTATGCCACGCATCGAAGTTCATAGACTGTCATAATTTGGAATAAATAATCCAATTTCCGTGTGGTGACGGAATGAAAATATTAATTCAATACCGCATTTCTTGGATGTGGTAGACTTAAAAACATCTAAGTGATTACTTTACTATGTAGAGAATATCTATGCAAGAGAAGGAAAACTGTAAATAAAACCCTATACGAACCCGTCTGACCAGAGCGGTATAAGTAAACAGCGGTATAAAAAACTTCTTTGCTTAGAAGCAAAGTCAAACTTTGCTATTTCGCCGCTTTTTGTGCGGTCAGAGAGTAAGAATACAATTTACTACTCCCTCTCTTACCCGTGGATATCGTAAAAGAGGTCTTGAGATGTAACATGCATAAACATAATAACTATGTATAAGAAGAACTAGAAATTAAACCCATATCGGGTTAGGTCAATATGCCATCTATTAGGAGGAGGCTCGAGGCCAGTGGTGGGACGTGTATAAACACGTCCCACCACTGGCCGCTAAGATAGCTATAAGCTACTACCTAAACTTGACCCACTGTATTAAAGGCTGATACAACCGTAATATTATTTATTTACACCCCTTTATCGCTACTTCATTTATGTAAATTAAATCATCACCATCATCATCTCGGCTCATATTTGTCCTACTGTTGAGATTGAGCCTCTTTAATAAAATAAGAAATGTAAAACATCTCACTGCGATCACCAACCCGCCCACCAAACGTGGCGATTACGGCATTATCCCCTCATGTTAATGTAGGGCGTAACTAGGTGGACCGATGGCCTGGTGAAAGTTGCTGGCGGTCGTTGGATGCAGGCGGCTCTGTGACGTAACATGAGTGAGGCCTACGTCCAGCAGAGGACGGTGATAGGCTGAAATGATGGTGATGATGAATAAAATGAGGGAAATTGATCTACTATACCACGCTGGTCAAACGGGTAGGTATTTTTTTTTTTGTGTGTGGGCTATGGTAAGCGCACGCGCGGTCCTGTCCGTCCGGGGCGATGAAAGGACGGCACGCGGGCCCATAACCCACCCGTACCCACGTCACCTCGTTGTTGGGCCGACCACCGGAGCAGATCTGACCTGTCGTCAGTGGTCTGCCCGACGGAATACTCTTTCGGGTAACCTCACCTCTCGACGTACTGGGACGTCGGTCGCCGTCGCGCGGTCAGCCTCTCTGCGGGTGACGGACAATTCCCCGGTCCGATCACCCGCGGCCTCGGCTAGGACGGCATTAGGCGCAGATACTCGCGCCTGCGCCGCCCGAGTTGCCGGCGGCAAACAGGTAGGTATAGGGTTTTATTTCCAGTTTTTCTCTCTTGCGTAGATGTTTTATACATATTTAATTCCTTAATTATAAACTCATTTGCAAAAAAAACGGGCGGTTTTGATTTTCATTCATATTTAAAAAGATACAATACCAAAAAGGTTTCAATCGTTTGTACACGTTACTGGCCGGTTTTAAAAATGCTGTGGTATTTAAAAAAGTACGTTCTAAATTCAATTTTTCATTTGATGTTCATTTTTACAGAAAACCCCTTTTTATCCTACATTTTTGGCGCGAAGTTCCAGAAGTTAACATCGACTTTCATAACTTTTATTCAATTTTTATCGATTAATTTCATATCCTTGACTGTCAAAGCTTTATTTAATGCTGTTTGGCTGTATCAAAAATGGTAGATAAAGTGGTAAAAGCTACCAAAATTATCGCGCTGCTTGAAGAGGGTTGCAGCCAATGTTTCGTGGCTAGGAGGCTAAATGTTAGTCGCTCGACAGTCCAAAGGACCTGGCAGCGATATCAGGAGACTGGTTCCGTCGAGAGAAGGCCTGGTTCTGGAAGAAAACCATGTACCCAACCACGGGATGATCGTTTTCTTGTGAGTCGCGCATTGAGAAATCGCAAATCTTCGTATGTGGATCTTAAGAACAACCTCCAAGAAGTAAGAAATGTGCATATTAGTCTATGGACGGTCAGGAGGAGGCTTCTCGCTGCCAATATACGCAGTCACCGCCCGGCCCGCGGCCCCAAATTACTCCGTGAGCACAGAGTTCACAGGCTTAGGTTCGCTAGAAATTGTGAATCATGGACTCAAGACGATTGGAATAGGGTTTTGTTCTCTGATGAAGCCAGGATATCTCTGTTCGGTGAAGATCGACGTCGGCGAGTGCTAAGAAGACAAGGAGAACGCTTTGCAGAGGCATGTTTCGAAGAAATCACACCTTATGGTGGGGGCTCTGTTATGTTTTGGGCAGGAATAAATTCAATGGATCGTACAGAGTTAGTCTTCATTGAAAACGGCTCACTGACTGGGCATCGATACATAACGGAAGTTCTAATTTCTCATGCACAACCCGCATTGGCCGCTCTAGGTGAAGACTCGATTTTTATGGACGACAATGCTCGCGCCCACCGATCCCGCGATGTTAATGCGTATGTGCAAGAGGTCGGCATTCGTCGTTTGGATTGGCCAGCTCGAAGTCCCGACCTCAATCCCATAGAGCATGTCTGGGACGTTCTGAAACGGCGTGTGAGATCAGTACACCCGGCTCCGCAGACCATCAGAGAGCTGAAGAATGTGATTACTGCGGAGTGGGAACGTATTCCGCAAGCAAGTATCCGGGATATACTCGCTAGCATGCCCAGACGAATTCAAGCTGTGATTTTAGCTAGAGGGGGTCACACTCGATACTAAACATTTATCTGCTTTTACTTTATTAAAGAAAAACAAACAAAAAAACTTTTTTATTTTTACTTCATGAGCATATGCACTACTAGCGAATATACACTACTAGCGAGGTTTAGCATTATTTCCCATAAATTGTATCTAAATTTTATGAAATACTGATGAAAACGATTATTTTCTTATTAATTTAGCAAATTGTGTGGATAAAACTACCTATAATTATCAAACAAAGAAATATTAACATTTGAAATGGTTCATTGCTTAGGTGCCCGTTTTTTTTGCAAATGAGTGTATATGACACCTATGGACAAGTTAAGGTATGGCAAATTGTATTCCTACTCCGTCACCACATGGAAAGCAAAATAGAAATGTAATATTTCTCTTTTAAATGTAATTGTATTTTACATTTTTAAATAGTCCATAGAATTGTAACATCTTTTTGGGCTTAACAGTGCGAGGCATCGCTTGTTCGATATAGCGTAAAAGCATTCGTAGCCCTTTTCACAAGATGGCGACCACGGGACAAAGATTGCATCCGTCAAACATGGATTTAACTACACACTAACCTCCTCTGGGCATCCAAAAACTAAATTACGTGCTACAACTTTTACAACCCCAATTATAAGTTTTCAAGGGGGCTATAATGTAATAATCGGAACACGACCGTAACTAAAAAACTTTCGCAAGAAACTCAACGGGTTCACCTTATTTATTAAAAGACGTACTTCAACCCGCTAACTAAGCGAGGCGGTTTTGGCATAAGACTCCTTTCTGCGTCGCAAACGACTTAGATCTCATCAAAGGGGTGATGCTAGTATAATAATAATAGTTTAATTAACCATCATCTAAGTCTATAATTATAAAACCCACTGTTGGCCTCAGGCCACCTCCACAATAGGAAAAGATTTTACCCATTCCACGCCAGTCAGATGTGTTGGAATAGGGTTATATATCGAGTTTTGCTTCTCTTGCATCAATGTTACCTACATATATCCCTTAGTCATCCTTTACGACACCCAGGCAAGAAAAGGTGTGGTTATTTGTATGCTTATGTATATCTAATAGGTAAATTTCCCTCCTACTGTGAAGGAGGTTCGAGCCCAACAGTGGGACTTATATGAGCTTAAATGAATGATGAAGCATAAATCCTTACTAATATTATAAATGCGAAAGTAAGGAGGTTTGTTTGTTTGTTTGTTACGCTTTCACACTTAAACCACCAAATCAATTTCAAAAATTCTTTCACTAATGGAAAGCTATAACATCAGGGAGTAACATAGGCTACATTTTATCCCAGTATTCCCACGGGAACGGGAACTACGCCGCGGGTAAAACCGAAGCGAAGCGAGGCGGCTAGTATTTTTATAAACCAGAATTCGCTAAAATCTAGTTGGTATATAACAAACCAGATTTTTTTTTATTGTTCTGGTGGCAAATGAGCAAGTAGCACACTTGATAGTAAATGATACTGCACATGGGCCTTTGCAATACCACGGGTATAATTAAATCGCTGCCTACTGCAAAGAAAGTTGCCGCGTGCCAATCCGGTGGTAGATTATTGCCTTATTTCAAAGGAGACGTAAATTTAACAATATGTAAGTACCCTTAAGGGGCTTATGCAGAATAAATGATTTGAATAATAGCATGCCAATTCAGCAACATCTCCCAAGTTTAATCATTTTCGTTCTCATTCTGGGTGAAAATTATACTGCATAGTGGCATGTATATGGGATTATTGGGAGGGTACCCCTCAAGGGGGTATTTCGTCGGGCCGACCACTGACGTCAAGTTATCGTGCTCCGGTGGCCGGCCCAACGGCGAAGGCGACGTATCGCGGATGGGTTACGGGAGTGCGTGCTTACGCCCCTCTATCGCCCCGGGCGGAGTGGAGCGAGGAGTGCGCCGACCGTAACCTACCCTCCAAAAAAATGTATATGGATTATTAAGAACAAAATAAAAAGAAAGAATATTTAATTAATTCTTACAAATGTATAGTGCTGATATTAGAATCATCATCATTAATTGGTCTGCCCTCATCCCAGGCTAGCTGGGGTCAGCACAACTTGTTCCCACCTAACATAGTCTTGTCAGTCACCATATCTGCTCTCACGTTTTCCATATACATATCCTCATTCAAATAATCCGTTGATCTCTTTGGATATCCCACGATTCTTACGTTCATCTACAATCATATTGATAACCATTACCCCTTCACCCTTGTCTTTCATCCCCATCACACGTTCATACCAAGAAAATCTCGTGCTCCTAATGTTTTCTATCACTGGTGTCATTTGCCGACTATCCCTGGTACGCTTATTTCTTTGTTTTTGCTGACGTCAGAATATTATTGTTATAATTGTATATTGGTAAATAGTGGCACTATTTGTAATTTCTACATTACAAATGTTGCAAAATACCCCGCCTTGACAGAAATATGCCACAAATTGGTTTAATTCTGCTGACCTTTTCGTGAGTGAGGTTTAGGTGGAAAGCTAAAATACGAGTTTAGCAATGCCGTAAAGGCTTGACAGGACTTTTTTTCCATTTAGATTTTTATTTTAGTGAATTGTAAAAGCTTTATTATTGTAAGGATATTAATGGCGATGTGCTTTTTATATAAGTAGGCTACATCATTATTTGAATTATTTTGCTTACTGAGTTCGTAACATCTTCGATTGTTAACTAAAAACTTCAATTTTAAAAGATATTATATATAATTGATATTATATATATTATATATATGATATAATTTCAAAAGATACGGGTTTTCATGATAAAGAAAAACCAAAAATAATGTGTCAGTGTTTTATACCTTTAGTTTTTGCGTAATATAGTGACAGAGAACATGAAAAGCAAGCATTTCAATCAATTTTATTTTATTCATATGCCATTTTAAATAAAATAAAATGTATTCCCAGATCATAACGGGCAAACTAATCAATCAAATTAATTAAGTCCTAATTGAATCATCCATTTATAAATCGCACGAATGGAAAATTCTAGACAAAACTATTAAATATCTTACTATATACGTAGTTTAACACTTTCGCAATCAATTAAAGGCGTTCATTTAGATAGATATATCTATTTTAATTCTGTGCGTAGGCGAGGGGAATCTATAATAGTTTTAATTAAGAGCTTCATTGCAATTGTTTCAATTCTATATAATTTTCTACAGATCTCAAAGTAACTAGCAAAGTTTTAGAAAATTTAACTATTTTCATTAATATTGTATTCATGGTGTCCACGTGATAAAGGAAGATGAGAATACGAAGTATCATCAGTTATATAATGGCATATCTATATCTATACCAAAAAATAAAATTGGAGTGTCTGTTTGTAATGTCAAAATAATAGGCTTTTTTCATGCTCACACGGTTATTTGCACGACACCTACGCCTAAAATAGCAATTAAAAAATTTTTGTCGGTCTGTCTGTCTGTCTGTCTGTCTGTCTGTCTGTTTGTTCCGGGTAATCTTCAAAATGGCTGGACCGATTTCAAAAATTCTTTCACCAATGGAAAGCTATAATATCAGGGCGTAAACTAGGCTATATTTTATCCCGGTATTCCCACGGGAACGGCAACTACGCGGGTAAAACGACTATAACCTATAACCGAAGCGAAGCGAGGGCGGGTTGCTAGTACAACATATAAACACACAACAGACATATAAAACTGGCAAATACGCTATAGTTTGGGCACACCCCGCCGAACCTTTCCTGGGCGGCGGATGGGCGTCGTGCGGCCCCATAACGATATTCCCTTCCCATCGTCATTGGACTGACCATTGGTATTGATACCTTGACATTGGTAGCCGGTCTAGCGGATTACCTTTTCGAGCACCGTTCTGCTTGGAAATCAAACCGCTACCTTCCTTACCTTCCCTCAATTGTGCACTCAAGGCTAAAGTTGTTCATGCAACTACATGAGAAGTATTTTGTGTCAAATGCTGGAGGCTCATCACAGCTCGTTTACATCGCACTGCTGGCCTCGAGCCTCCTCTACAATAGTAAAGAAATTGACCTACTATAACACTGATCACACGTATAGGATTTCATTGTGAGTTTTCCATTTCTTGTTTAGATGTTTTATGCAAATATACCCCTGAATTATCCTTTACGACACCCAAAGATAAGATAGGGAATGGTGAACTGTATTCTTACTCTTTCAGCACACGGAAAATGTTGGAGGTTAAACAAATACTAATAAAAAACATCTCAATTCAATCGAAACGGTATTTATAAAACTATAAGAAATGGTAGTTGCTAAAATTTGAAAATATAAATTCTAACTTTTCTACTATCTGGTTTTATATCTGTCGATAAAGTATCACGATCGTTATCATCATTAGCATTCCAGAGCATGTCATGACCTGCTCAGTAATATACCCTGACGTACCATATCGTTTCCAGCGTTTGTAGTTACTAGCTTAAAAATTTGAAGTCCAAGACGCTATGAGCATGAGTATACCTGTAATGTAAATAGAGGTAAATAAATTATATATAACGCTCGAATATATATTAAAATGTTTCCAGTTTGCTTTGATACAATACAACTTAAGTAAAAACGAATGACAACTACTACAAATGAGATTAATCGCGAGAAAAAGCTATGTTCTAAGTCGTTAAAGTGCGAAGGCATATTCGCAGCTATATATCAATCGAATCTCCTCCATAATAGAAGGGAAATGGACCTACTATACCACGGTGCGCTGGTCAGACATGTTGGTGTAGGGCTATACCAACCACTTGTTCTATTTAGTTACCATTTAATGCATTTCGTTATTGTCTTATTTACTTTACAATTGATACTCTGCTGTGTCATGTCACGTCCGTACTTAAAAATAGCGAAGCGTAAAAGAGGTGTTCTTTTTTTCAAAATAAAATCCCAATTGTCTAAAGATATAGCTAGGTAGCTACGATGGGCGGGTCACTCCCTTCCCTTTATTGTGGTTGAGGGGAGTGATGGCTGCTCTAATGGTTAACTCGTGATCGGGTGCCGCTTGCGAGATCTGGTCCATCCATGGTAATTTTCCAATATATTTAACTACTATATCATGGTTCGAAAGGCATCACGCTGGAGCTATTAATAGGCATGTTGTTGTATGTAATTGTATTAAAAAAAACCAGTTAATGAATTAAAAAAAGACAATCCCACTGAGTTTCTTGCCAGATCTTCTCAGTGCGGTCGCGTTCCGATCCGGTAGTGATTTAAAATAAGTTAAAATGTAAAAAAAATTACAATGTGTAAGTGCCCCCGCGGGGGGCACTTACATATTAAATAATTTGAATTATACATAATAAATGATTTGAATATGTTCTTTGTTTTATTTTAGCAAAATTGCTTGACTGTATATTTCTTACGCCATTACATGAAAAGGTCTATTGGACTTTCAAATAATCTTTTCGTCGACTTTTAACTATGTAAGAATAAACTTTATGTAAAAAAAACTGATGTTTGAATTAATAAAATAAAAAGAATTAATAATCTAAATAAAGCCGAAGAAGCAAAAGAGCTGTCAGTAACACTGGCGGCTCGTTCGTATGAAATTAAAAAGGCCCTTTTTTTTTGGGGTGAGCTGCGGTTGGCGCGCTCCTCGCACCACTCCGTCCGGGGCGACGGAGGGGCGTAAGCACGCAACTCCCGTAACCCACCCACGATGCACGTCGCCTTCGTCGTTGGGCCGACTACCGGAGCAGGGTTACTTGTCATCAGTGGTCGGCCCGACGGAATACCCCCTACGTGGGGTACCCTCCCATCGACCGAAGTCCCCCCCTCGGGGAGGACGTCGGTCTTACCTCACGCGGTCGGCGGTCACGTCACCCGCGGCCTCGCCTAGGGCGGCAAGAGGCGCAAGTACTCGCGCCTACGCCGCCCCAGTCGCCGGCGACGGATCGCCTCATCGAGGCTGCGCTCCTCGCGCAGGCGATCCACCGCCTTCTTCCGCGAGATCACTGCCTCGCAGAAGGCTGCGACCGCGTCCCAATTCCTGACGCTGTCGACCATCGCCCTAGCGATAGTGGGCAGCGCCAGGTCGGCACCGATGATTGCGACGAGAGTACAAATAAAAAAAAAATAATAATACAAATTAAAAAGGCCCTAAAGATCTTTACTTGTTAGACAGACTACCTAAATATAAATTTAAGTTAGCGATAGGTACTGTTTGTTACAATAAATATTTATTCACGTTGCCAACCTTGAGAATTATATTTACAGAGACAATTTATTCAGCAGACTATTAATAATAAATCCACCCACATCTCGTAAATTCATTCTATATTAAATAATAATGACATATTAACATAATGTTTATTTAATATATATCTATTATTATCACCTGTGAGCAAGGTTAAAAGGATGTTCTGACGTCAATAAGATGGTGTTTATATATTGAATGACAGGTTGTTTACTAAATCCAATGAATATAGACAGAGGTCGTCCCACGTAACATTAAAATAGAAAAGTTTTGCTAGTATGGCTTTATATTATATTCCTTTAATTATTTTTTATCGATGTTGACCTGTTTGACCGCTAGACCTCTGTTTGACGTGATAGTATGTAAGGCGTTAGACCACATAACTCGACTTACCAGCTTTTCTATCTTCGATCACCTCCAGAACTTCGCGTAGAATTTAAGTTTTCGCTTCTTATCACACATTTCTGGTATTGAGGCTATAGGAGGCATAATAGTCTAAGTAGCTACCGTTACTGCTGTTTTATTTCTTTGATTACCTGACAGGGGGAATTGTTATGTAAAAAAAGGGAGCCGTTGCTCAGGACACCTGGCAAATATCCTCACTTTTCAAATATACAATCACGGGATGACGCGGTCGTCGCCTTCTGCGAGGCAGTAATCTCGCGAAAGAAAGTGGTAGAGTAATTCAGGGCCGAGGTGGACCATTCTAACACACACCGTCGCCGGCAGCTGGGGACGCGCAGGTGCCTAATGCCACCGTAGCCGAGTCTATCTGGTCGGGGAATAGTCCGTCACCCACAGAGAAGTTGACCACACGGGAACGATAGGGGCATTTACAGAAGATGGTACCCGAAAGGGTAACCCACCGGGCTGGCTACGGACATCAAGGATTTGGTACCAATGGCTCAATAGCGATGAGGAGGCGATACCAGGGATTGTGAAGCCACGCTCCGTCCTTTTGTTTCCCCGAATAGAACAGACAATGGAAAGTATAGAGTCACAAATGAACAGCTGAAATATACATATTCTAAACGTCGATAAAATTAAAACGCAAACAATACGTAAAAAGAGTTTTATTCCATAAATTTAAAATATAAACGCCAAAAATTGCTATAATAACTAATTCATTATCTTGTTACTATAGCAATTACTTAGAATCGACGCAATATGTACTCTATCTATCGTAAATATTGCAAGAGTTTTAGCAGTAGTTTTACAACCATCCGTCTATCTGAAGTCAATCCTCCTTGGAAATATAATTAGAGTTGACAAGGTCTATGTAAAGCTCTGAACTTTGCACCTAATTCGACATCGTGTGACTCACGTAAGGTTTGGTAATATTCGTAATCGCCACCATTTTTTTTTTGTGGGTGGGCTGCGGTCGGCGCGCCTCCGCCCCACTCCGTCCGGGGCGACAGAGGGGCTTAAGCACGCAACTCCCGCAACCCACCCAAAAACCACGTCGCCTTCGTCGTTGGGCCGACCACTGGAGCAGAGTTAACTTGTCGTCAGTGGTCGGCCCGACGGAATACCCCCTACTTAGGGTACCCTCCCATCGACCGACGTCCCCCCCTCGGGAAGGACGTTGGTCTTTCCTCACGCAGGCAGCCTCTCGGTGGGTGACGGACTAATCCCCGGTCACGTCACCCGCGGCCTCGGCTAGGGCGGCATGAGGCGCAGGTAGTTGCGTCTGTGCCGCCCCATTCGCCGGCGGCGGATCTCCTCGTCGAGGCTGCGCTCCTCGCGCAGGCGATCCGCCGCCTCCTTCTGCGAGATCACTGTCTCGCAGAAGGCTGCGACCGCGTCCCAATTCCCGACGCTGTCGACCATCGCCCTAGCGATGGCCGGCAGCGTCAGGTCGCCACCAATGATTGCGACGAGTTCACGGCGCTGCGTGGCCCAAGCGGCGCAGGCCTCGAGCGTATGCTGCGCCGTGTCCTCGTCGCAATCGCAGTGGTGGCAGGACGGTGTACTCTCCCTCCTTACGACCTTGTGCAGGTATTTGGCGAAGCTCCCATGCCCTGTCAACACCTGCACTAGTCGGAAGGAGAGCACCCCGTGCCTCCTTTCCAACCACTGCATCAGCACCGGCCGGAAGGCCTCCACGATTCGCACCCCGAACCGAGGCCTCTCCAGCCGGACTGCCCAACGGGTAATGACGTCGCGGCGAGCGTCGACGCGCCAGGCGGTGAGCTCCCTCAAGGAAACAACACCGCCCTCCCTGCGCACCCCCGACACCCGCCGATACAACTCGGCGAGCATTGCCGCCTCCAAGTCCCACGGGGGAGTCCCGGCCAATAGGCACGCTGACTCCGTCGCCACCGTGCGGTATCCGCGGATGGCCCTGACCACCATGACCCTCTGTGGTCGCCACAGAAGGGCCCTAAGTCAGACGGTCAAGGACCCCGCCCACACCGGTGCGCCGTACAGGGCCATCGACCGGATGAACCCCGCGTACAGCCGTCGGCACGGTAATCGCCACCATAAAGCAGTTTGTTTGACAAATGTTGCAATTAATATATTTTTTCATGTGAAACATCTATAGGCGAGGGTGTGATCGTTGGTGTGGCATAAACAGGCTCTGGCGTAAAGCTATGTATGCCGTGAGGAGGCGTCGCCACACTATACGAGTATAATAGTAAGTGAAGATCCAACCAATTGTCACAGTAATACCGCCAGAGACATTTTTTGTGTTTACACACAAATAGTATAGCTGTTAGCCTCAGATGGCTTTCACAGCTTAGCCCGAACTATGGGTGAGCGCTGATGGCTCTCAACCCGGTGGCCGCCAGCGACATCGAATATAACTATTATATTATGAAAGAAATCACTGATTAAAAGAATTGAGTTGTCACAATTTGTTTTTCTTATATTTAATGAAAATAAATGTTTACTGAATCATTCATCATCAATCATCACTTTCTAGAAAAAAATTGTAATATGTTATTTATACATTATGCCATATTAGTTCCTGGCTCCATAGCCTCCGTACCGCCGGGCCTCCCGTCGGCACTTCGATTACCGTGAATTTGGTTACCATCAGCATCCAGGCCCACATGACGTACTTGGGCCTGGTGCTCGACGGGCATTGGTGTTTCCGGGAGCATTTCCATTGACTTGTTCCCCGGCTTGTCGACGCGCGGTCCGCCCTTTCGTGGCTGATGCCGAATGTGGGCGGACCCAGCGCTACGTGCCGACGGCTGTACACGGGGGTGATCCAGTCGATGGCCCTGTACGGCGCACCGGTGTGGGCGGGGTCCCTGAGCGTCCGTCTGAGGGCCCTCTTGTGGCGGTCATGGCGATCAGGGCCATACGCGGCTACCGCATGGTGGCGACGGAGGCAGCGTGCCTCCTGGCCGGAACTCCCCCGTGAGACCTAGAGGCGGAGATGCTCGCCGGGATTTACCGGCGGGTCTCGGAGAAGCGCGCCCGTGGCGGCATGGTCTCAGTTCAGAAGATCACCATCTGGCGGGTCGACGCCCGTCGAGAAATCATTGTCCGTTGGGCATAACTTGTAGAGATTCAAGAAGCATGTGCATGCCAACGCAACGAGCACGGTGTGTACATGCATCTCGATGATTCGGCCTATATGACCACGATGTCGAAAAGGCCATGGGTGGTTGGAGGGATTTGTCCGTTGGGCAGTCCGGCTGGAGAGGCCTCGCTACGGTGTCAGGACCGTCGAGGCCTTCCAGCCGGCGCTGATGGAGTGGTTGGAGCGGACGCACCGGGTGCTTTCCTTCCGACTAGTGCAGGTGCTGACGGGGCATGGTTGCTTCGCCAAATACCTGCACAAGATTGTCAGGAGGGAGAGCACACCGTCCTGCTACCACTGCAATTGCGACAAGGACACGGCGCAGCACACGCTCGAGGTGTGTGCCGCGTAGGCAGAGCAGCATTAATATCAATATTAATAGTCATGCCTAGAATGTACCTCGTAAGTACTGAAATACCTAGTAAACATTTTATACATAAATGACGCTTATGCACGTACAAGGTCATACTGGACTGAAAATAAAAAAGAGATGGGACAGTCGATATACGTAAATCGATAACTGATCTTTATTAAATTATTCATAAAAGAAATAAACTCAATACAGTACCTATATAAAACTTTTAACATATTTTTTTACAAATAAAACAGACAGTTACATTATAAAATACATAAATTGAATTAATTAAACATTTAAAAACTACTTTTCATCTCAGAGTAAATGATAATATTATGTACGCATTGTTGTCAATAAACTAGACATATTTGTTTATGAAACAGTCGTAATTGATCGAATGATCTAATGACTGTCCCTATTTGGCCAAAAATGATAAATGTTCTAGCAGGAACGCGCCAGTGATGACGATAATATTGACCTAGACCTTGATTGTATTCCTTTTGAATAATTAAAATAGTCCAAAAAACAGTTTTCGTTTGAAATAAAATCAAAAAGATTTTCATTTATTGTATTTTAATTATAATAGAAAATCACAATTATAAAAAAAAGAGTTTTATCGATACGGACGGACGATAAAACTACGGACTTCATCGTAAGCGTGACAACACTAGGGATAACTGTCACAGAGATCATCCTATATTTTATGGACTATAGTTCCTGGCGTAATCTGTTCTTTTATACATATATATATATATATACTTGTACAAAATAATTTCGATGTTTCACATCTAACAGGCGTCCTGAGAGACAGCTCACTTGTTTATTATTGTTTATTATTGCTGTTGGTGACAAACTAGCAAACAGTACACCTGATGGTAATTTATACTGCCTCTCATGGGCATTTTTTTTTTCTCGGGACGGTCTCCGGAGTCGCCGTCGGCCTACAGGCCTATCGTGCTGCTCGATGACACGGGCAAGCTACTGGAGAGGGTGGTAGCTGCCCGCATCGAGCGGCACCTCGTCGGCACGGGGCCCGATCTGTCGGACGCCCAATTTGGGTTTAGGAGGGGTCGTTCGACGATCGCGGCTCTGTTGCGCCTGAGGGCCGTGGCGACTGAGGCCGTCACCGGCGGGGGAGTGCTGTTGGTGGTGTCCCTAGACATCGCCAACGCATTCAATAGTCTGCCATTCAGCTGCATCAGGGAGGCGCTCCGGTATCACGGGGTGCCAGTTTACCTGAGGCGGCTAGTGGCAGACTATTTGGAGGGGCGCAGCGTCCTCTGCACCGACCGAGCAGGGGACGTTGTGCGAACGCCCATGACGTGCGGTGTCCCGCAGGGGTCGGTCCTCGGACCCACCCTGTGGAACATCGGCTACGACTGGGCGTTGAGGGGGAGCCTCCCGCCCGGGCTGGGCGTGATTTGTTACGCCGACGACACGCTCGTCACAGCCCGCGGTGGGACGCTAGAAGAAGCGGTAAGCCTGGCGACCTCTGGTACCGAGGAGGTCGTCAAGCGGATCGAGGCGCTGGGGTTGAGGGTCGCCCTGGACAAGACGGAGGCCCTCTTGTTCCATGGGCGCACTATGAGCCCTCCCATCGGCGTCTCGATCACCGTCCACTCGGTCGACATCAGCATCCGGGCCCATATGAGGTACTTGGGCCTGGTGCTCGACGGGCGGTAGTGGTTCCGGGAGCATTTCCGCAGGCTCGCTCCACGGCTCATCGGCGCGGCGTCCGCCCTATCGTGGCTTATGCCGAACGTGGGCGGACCGAGCGCTGCGTGCCGACGGCTGTACGCGGGGGTCATCCGATCGATGGCCCTGTACGGCGCACCGGTGTGAGCGGGGTCCATGACCGTCCGACTTAGGGCCCTTCTGTGGCGACCACAGAGGGTCATGGCGGTCAGGGCCATCCGCGAATACCGCACGGTGGCGACGGAGGCAGCGTGCCTATTGGCCGGGACTCCCCCGTGGGACCTGGAGGCGGAGATGCTCGCCGGACTATATCGGCGGGTGACGGGGGTGCGAGCGGAGGGCGGTGTGGTCTCGTTAAGGGATCTCACCGCCTGGCGCGTCGACGCCCGCCGAGACGTCATCGCCTGTTGGGCAGTCCGGCTGGAGAGGCCTCGGTTCGGTTCGGCTCGGTTCGGGGTGCGAACCGTGGAGGCCTTCCGGCCGGTGCTGATGCAGTGGTTGGAAAGGCAGCACGGGGTGCTCTCCTTCCGACTGGTGCAGGTTTTGACGGGGCACGGGTGCTTCGCCAAATACCTGCACAAGGTCGTTAGGAGGGAGAGTACACCGTCCTGCCACCACTGCGATTGCGACGAGGACACGGCGCGCCATACGCTCGAGGCCTGCGGGGCTTGGGCAGTGCAGCGCTGTGAACTCGTCGCAAACTTCGGTACGGACCTGACGCTGCCGGCTATCGCTAGGGCGATGGTCGACAGCGTCGGGAATTGGGACGCGGTCGCAGCCTTCTGCGAGACAGTGATCTCGCGGAAGGAGGCGGCGGATCGCCTGCGCGAGGAGCGCAGCCTCGATGAGGAGATCCGCCGCCAGCGACTGGGGCGGTGTAGGCGCAACTATCTGCGCCTCATGCCGCCCTAGCCAAGGCCGCGGGTGACGTGACCGGGGATTAGTCCGTCACCCGTCGAGAGGCCGACCGCGTGAGGAAAGACTGACGTCCTCCCCGAGGGGGGGACGTCGGTCGATGGGAGGGTACCCCAATTAGGGGTATTTCGTCGGGCCGACCACTGACGACAAGTTAACGCTGCTCCAGTGGTCGGCCCAACGACGAAGGCGAAGTGGTTTTCGGGTGGGTCGCGGGAGTTGCGTGCTTAAGCCCCTCTGTCGCCCCGGACGGAGTGGTGCGGAGGCGCGCCGACCGCGACCCACCCACAAAAAAAAAAAAAAAAAAAAAAATGGGCATTTTTTTTCTAGGCCGCTGCCTACCGTGACGAAAGTGATGGGATTGTGCATGCAATAAGTTTCAGTGATACTAAAAACGTCATTTTGGTGACGTTTTTAGTATTACACACCATACATAAATACCCTCAGAATTTTGGGCTTCCGGTTCTCTCGCTTACCGAACGATATGCAGTAACAAAATACTACTTAGACGTCGATTTTCTTCCAGAGTTTCGTGTTACCCCGGACGGAGGAAACAAACATATGCATGCATATAATATCTATGCAAGAGAGGGCAAACTTGAAATAAGATTCTATACCAACCTGTCTGACCATCATGGTAGAGATCAATTTCCTTCCCATTGTGGAGGAAGCTCGAGCCCAGCCAGGTGTATATGAGCTGAAATGATCAATGCCGTATCTCTAATAGCTGCTGGTTTGTGAGTAGTAAAGCATAAAATATACGAAAACGTTTATTGACAATATAGTAAATTGAAATTCAATTAGTTTTACGCATCGTAAACCTCGATGACCGGATTGTCATTGAATCCTTACTAATATTATAAATGCGAAAGTAAATTTGTTTGTTTATTTGTTTGTTTGTTTGATACGCTTTCACACTTAAACCACTGAACCGATTTCAAAAATTCTTATAATATAAATAATACCAGGGAGTAACATAGGCTATACCTACCTTATACCGGTATTCCCATGGAAACGGGAACTACGCGGGTAAGGCGACTGAAGCCGAAGCGAAGCGAGGGCCGGTTGCTAGTATCTATATATTAATACGTCAAGCAAAAACTTTGTACCCCTTTTTACGAGAATCATGCAGATGGACAAATATGAAATTTGGCACAGTTGAAGAATATATTGAGGAGAAGTACAGAAAACTAAAATTTTATGTAATAATGGATTAAAAATATATTAAATTCATTAAAAAGGCATTACGCACACTAGCATGCAATCAATACACGTACACATTCACACGCTTATACATTTTTGATTACGGTTAAAATCTCTGATCGAACTGAATGTCAAACAATCATAATTATAATGACGATGTCTAATAGATATTTGTACTTATATCAATTATTAGTGAAATGCAGCTTGCTCAATATAGCAGAAAATTATGTAGCATAAAAAATAATTTAAAGAATTATGGCTGAATTTCAACCACTCGGCGACCACTAGTCATAATAAATAGTTCTAAGTGCTATAAATTTTAAGAGCGTGTCTGTTAAAATTCACTGATAATTAATGGTTATTTAAAAGATTTTGTCCGTGTGGTGACGGAGTAAAAATATAATTCTCCATTCCCTTTCCTGCCCGTGGGTGTCATAAAAGACGACTAAGGGATTATTTTCATATAACATCTATGCGAGAGAAGAAAAACTCTAAATGAGATCCTATACCAACTCGTCTGATAAGCGTGGTATAGTAGGTTAACTCCCCAAGGAGGAGGCTCGAGCCCAGCAGTGCAATGTGTATAAGCTGTGATTATGATGAAAACATTTCAATTCGAAACTTACTATTTTATTTGACGTGAATTGGTTTCCCTATTATCATCATCATCATCGTCATCACAGTTCATTTAGATTCCACTGCTGAGCTCAAGCTTATACAATGGGTGAGAAATTAACCTGCTATACCACGCTGATCAAACGTGTTGACATAGGATTTCATGTCGAGATTTCTTTCTCTTACATAGATGTTGTCTTTATATCCCTTACCTGTCTTTTACAACACACAGGCAAGAGAGAGAATAGTGAATTGTATTCTTACTTTGTTCCCACATTATACTATATATAGATCCTTACTATAATATTATAAATGCGAAAGTAAGTTTGTTTGTTACGCTTTCACGCTTAAACCACTAAAGCGATTTCGAAAATTCTTTCACCAATGGAAAGCTATAATATCAGGGAAACCCATAAGCTATATTTTATGCCGGTATGCCCACGGGAACGGGAATTACGCGGATAAGGCAACCGAAACCGAAGTGAAGCGAGGGCGGGCTGCTGGTATTTAATATTATTGCAATTAATATTATAATCTTCTTACTTTTCAAACGTCGACATAATAACAAAAATGATTCGAGAATATGCTCACGTAAATATAATAATATTATATAAATTTAATAAATAAACCAACTTGCTATACGTGTATTTGATTTGATGTTATTTTGTCATGTAATTGAAATATACGAAAATTTGTTGCCTTAAATAGGCTAAGCTAGATTATTATTCACGATATAGTAACTTTGGAGCAAGCACTATTAATTATCTTGTAATGTTCAAAGTTAATAGGCTATGGCGGTATATTAAATGTTCATACTTCTGATTTCTGACGTTTACGCGAGTATAACACATTATAAAAACGTTTAAATACAACATTTCGACACGATGTGAGACATCACACGGGCGGACTACGCCCGTGACAATGAACGCCATAAAGTGTACGAAATGTCGAGCAATCAAAAATTAAATACAAACGCGATAAAATCCATAGTTTTATTTACAACTAGCAACCTGCCCTCGCTTCGCTTCGGTTTCAGTCGTATTACCCGCGTAGTGCCCGTTCCCGTGGGAATACCGGGATAAAATATAGCCTATGTTATTCCCTGATATTATAGCTATCCATTGGTGAAAGAATTTTTGAAATCAGTTTGGTGGTTCAAGCGTGAAAGCGTAACAAACAAACAAACAAACATCCTTACTTTCGCATTTATAATATTAGTAAGGATGTACATACTTCTGTTATTTTAAATTTTGGCATCGCCATGCTTATTCCAATTAATTAGGGTCGACGTAATGTATAGTCCTCTTCCATCGTATATATTGCAAAAGTTATTGGCAATAGTTTTACTAACGGCCGCCTGCCTGACGTCAACCATTCTTTGGAATGTGATTATTGACCAGAAGGCATTAGACGGAGTTGGTCCAGGTCGATGTAAAGCTCTTAGTCGTCTTTTACGGCAACCATGAGCAATTAAAAGCAATTAATTAATTTGAGCCTATTTTGCTAGGCTCGTGCCTTCTCCACAGTAGGAATGAAATTAACCTATTATACCACGCTGGTCAGACATTCAGAGGGTGGCACTACCAATTAACTGTCTGTTAACTGATTGGTGTCGCTACGGGTACGCGATCCCGGACTGCTCCAGCTGCTGCTGTCTTACCCTATCCTATATCTCATGGCAGTAGTATCCCCTTAACCTAATTTCCCCCATATACATCCACCATATCCCCATCCGTTCCCCCATTAACGATAATTCCTGAGGAGGGTTGATGTCAGGCAGGCGGCCGGTCATAAAAAAAATAGCCATATCGCAAAACAACACGAAAGGTGAGAACATGTTGTGCCGACCCCACTTAGCGTGGGATAAGGGCAGGCAAATGACCACGCTGGTCAGCCGTATTCCTTCTTTTGTATAGATGTTATATGCATATTTAACTCCTTAGTCGTCTTTTACAACACCCACGGGCAAGAGAGGGGGCGGATTATTTACTAGTACTAATGATTAATAACTTTTTTAAAGCGTATTAAGATTTTTACATATGTTGTATTTCATTCGAAAATAATAACTTATTTTATACGTTGTATATAATTTATAAAGAAAACCGTAACATAAATCAATAGACTCAATTTCAACGTAATAAGAAAACACAATTTTTAAAGCGGCAATCTTAATCAAAAGTGTGCTTTGAAGCATAAAAACCGCTGAAGTGTACGTGATTGCCTAATTTAAGATTTTCGGTGTAAAGCTACTGATAGGTTGGCGGTCTCGAAATATCAAAGGTAAAGAATAATCTTTCGAATCATATAGAAATATGAATATATAAAAATTAAATTTAGATATTGAACGCTCAAATTTAATATCATCATTATCACAACTTATATTAAGTCCCATGATTTGTCTAGAGCCTCCTCCACAATGTGAGAGAAAGATCAAAAGTATTGGTATAGAGTTTTATTTCGAGTTTTCATTCACTTGCATAGTTATTATATGCACAATATACCCCTTAGTTGTCTTTTACGACACCCACGGGTTGATAGGGGGTGGTGAATTGTATTTTTGAGCGGACGAATAAAGCTCTCTAAGTGTTCAGCATAATTCAGATAAAGTATATTCGTAGACAACACGAGCTACGCCGTAGCTGTGTAACCAATGATTTCTGATGTTTAGGCGAGTATGATATATATGAATTAAAATTATTTTTACGGATTTTATCGCGATTTTATTTTGTTTTTACTATTATGATCATAGAAATCCTTTCATTATATGTATATCTATACATCACAATTAAATAGAACAAGGCAGTAGATCAAGTTTAAAACTATTTTTAGTATCTGGATCAACAGAATCATTAGAACGAATCTTAAGATTCAGTTTTATATGAACTTTGTATTTAGTCGAAACTATTCAAATCAAAGTACGTTGAACAGATAAACTGTCAAGTGGGCCGCCTAAAACGGTTTTATCTAAAAGGCCGAACGACGGAGAGAGGTTGCTCGGCTGAATTTTGAGACTTCATGCCACCTTTTTTGTCTTATGCTATGGCGGGATCACACACCGTCCTATCTTTATGAGGCAATGGATAGTAAGTAAATGGTAGTAGACGTATTCCCTCCACTGCTACTGGGCCGACCACTGGTTCCTGGATTCCTTGAAATCCATGGCCGGTGAATTACCGTTTCGGGTAACATCATGCCACCATAGCGATGAAATACGATCGGCGCATAATCTTACTTAAATACAGGGTGGACCAAAAGTCTTTTTACTTTTTAAACAATGATAAAAAAAATACTAGATAAAAGATGTAAAAACTGTTTATTTATTATTAATATAGACATGTAGGGATTTTATTTTTTGAAAATTACATCATCCATATGTGACCCTTGTTCATCACGACACTGTTGCAACCTGGAGCAAAAATTTTCAATCACAGCTTTATAGGTGTTTTGTGAAATGCTTTGCATTTCCTCGCTGATACGTTCCTTTAATTCCTCAAGAGACGCTGGGTTGGTGTTGAAAACTTTACTTTTAAGGTATCCCCAAAGAAAAAAATCCATTGGGGATAAATCTGGACTACGAGGTGGCCAGTTAATGTCACCTCTTTTGGATATCAATTTTTGACCAAAAATTTCACGAACTGCAATCAACGAGTCATTGGAGGTGTGACATGTTGCCCCATCTTGTTGAAACCATGAGCGTTGATTAAAACCATTAAAATTCTGTAGCGCTGGAGTGAAAAAGTTCCGTAACATTGCTATATTCCGCTCTGTGTTCACTGTAACAGCATGTCCTCTTTGATCTTCGTAAAAGTATGGACCAATAATCCCTCTTGCTGACAAAGCTGCCCATACAGTAACTTTGGGTGAATGCAGGGACTTTTGATGCTTTAATTTAGGATTACAGTACCTGCAATTTTGCCGGTTCACGTGTCCATTTAAGTGGAAGTGTGCTTCGTCTGAGAAAAAAATGTTGTTAAAGTTGGTGAACTTCTCTAGCATATCGTTAGCAAATTGGAGCCTGTGAGCACGATCTTGTGGCTTTAATTGCTGTACCATTTGAATTTTATAAGGATGAAAATGTAAATCTTTGTGGAGAATACGAATTAAAGATGTTCTTGGCACATTTAAGACACTTGACCGCTTTCGAGTGGAGAGGTTAGGCTGTTTGCGAACAGATGTTCTTACACGCTCTATGTTTTCGGCATCCCTTGAAGTCCTAGGTCGGCCGCATCGTGGTTGATTCATTGTTAAACCTGTCTCCTCAAACTTCTGTATCCATTTTCTAATCAGTTGAATTGATGGAGCTTCATTTCTATGCCGTAGGTTGTAGTGAGCGCAAAATTTTCGTTGCGCTATAGTCGGAGAATCGTTGTTTCGATAGTACTCGCGTACGCAGAACGCACGTTGGGCTCCGTTGAATGGCGCCATGGCACTGAATTCCCGTAGGCTGCTCTCGAGTTACGTATCCCCTCCGCCCCACCCCGCCTTCGCTGCTCGACGTAGGTACTGATTTAAAAGTAAACGGACTTTCGGTCCACCCTGTATAAGGAAGAGCCTGAAGGGCAATAGCTGGTAAATTAATAAGGAAACTTTACAACCCTATCCTAGAAGGGACGTCTTTGGAGAATTTGAAATCTATACCAATAAATAAAATTGGAGTGTCTGTTTGTAATGTAAAAATAATAGGCTTTTTTTCATGCTCACACGGTTATTTGCACGACACCTATGCCTAAAATACAGATTAAAAAATTTTTGTCTGTCTGTCTGTTTGTTCCAGGTAATCTTCAAAACGGCTGGACCGATTTCAAAAATTCTTTCACTAATAGAAAGCTATAATATCAGGGAGTAAACTAGGCTATATTTTATCCCGGTATTCCCACGGGAACTACGCGGGTAAAACGACTAAAACCGAAGCGAAGCGAGGGCGGGTTGCTAGCACTGAAATATAATATCACCACTATCGCATGACATTTCAATGTAAGCTGGACAATAATACCGTTACGTAACGACCACTGGGCGTCAATCAACAAACTGTCTAGACAAGATTGATTCCACACACTTATTAACAGTATCAGTCCAGACTAATTACGTTTGTATAAAATGTCTCGTGTCAATTCATGAAGCCACCAAGTCAATAATGGCAAAACGATGCGCTAATATTAAAGATGATTAAAACCAAACTTATCTCATCTTAGCTCGTTTAAGTTCCACTACTGGATTGGCTCCACAAAACGAGGGAAAATGACGAAGTAGTTTAAGTAGTTTTTATCCCAGGACCAATGGACTTACCCTTGAAATCAATTCTAATTGCGAATCTGACTCGATTCCAATCTCACTAAACTTATATTTGGCACTCTTAAACAAAATCGAGAATGAATTCTTCGCATTTGCCGTTATTATTTTCACCAAATGTACCGTATTTTATTACTTTAAATTAATAACGTTACTGAACTCGATCACCACAAAGCGCTTTCTTGAAATTGTGCAACATTAACGATTTTAAACTAATCGACGAGAGTCGAATTCATTTAGTTTAAAAAAGTTCCACTGAATTTGATTCCAATTGTGCGCTAGTGTCGCTATCAAGAATGTCAAATTGCTCGAATTCGAGCTGCGATTGGATTTAGGATTGGAATCGAGATTCAAGACTCAAGAGTAGGCACACAGGACAGGATTTTGCAGTGATGTAATTGGCGTACATGACTTGAACATTTTTTACACTCGCGGGAAAGAAAGGGGTGATTCATTATATTCTTAATTCTGCACTAAACTATTATGTACTATTTAATATTATAAATAATAACAAGAAACTCGGGTTTATTTGTTTATACGTTACACTTTCATACCTTAACTACTTAACCTTCTTGATCTTGAAAAATTCAAGTAGGTACACGTTGTCAGTGATATCGAAAACGATATATGTAGGTATGTATGTATGTGACCTTCCATTCAAAGAAAAATAATGCTACAATCTTGCCAAAAAATAGAAAACTTGGTTGAATAAAGAGATACAACCGTGAACATAGATAATTTATTCTATGTTTTTAACGAGGATTTATCGTGTGAGCGCAATCCGCCCAAGTACCTACTAATGATAGCGAGCTGGCTCAACATGGTATATAAAACACCACAAAATCGTTGGTAAATGTTTATGCAAAATCGATACTTCAATTTGAATATTTATTTTCACAATTCTTTTTTCTATTATAAATCGAGAGACTATTCATTATCTTTGATATTTCACGATCTATCAGTAAGTTTATACCGAAATTCCTAAATTAGGCAATCGTGTACACTTCAGTGGTCCTTTTCGCTCAGACGCTTGCTTTTGATTAAGATTTTCATCTTGATAATCGAGTTTTCTTGTTAAATTGAGATTGGTGAGTAATAAGTTTTTATATTATTAACTTTCTTTCGCCCGCGACTTTGTTCGCGTTGTTCGCGTAAAAATCATTTGTGACAGGGGCAAACAGACAAGGCTATGTAGAGTGTTCGAGATGCCGTTCTGTCCAGCAAGTTTAAGGAATAAGTATCAGTGGTCAGTCCAAAGGCGATGGGGGGAGAGAGTACGGTAAGTTATGGAACTGCACGTTGCTCTTCCATCACCCTGAATGAATTGGGCGAGATGTGTCTAGAGACTATGTGACTGCTTTGTTATTTAAAATAAAATAAATAAATAATAACCACGAATACTAATATCTTAACATTACTCTTAATTGTCATAAAAGTCGATTACTAATCTACCCGCTTGTCCAAGAGCTGCATTTTCAATGACTGTTGATATCGGGTGGAGGATTGGACGCAAATCATACACAAACACTTACGCAGCATGTTTCGCTTTGATTCCAGTTATGCTAGAGGAATATGGCATGTTAGGCCAACCGCGTATAACATAATTAACGAGAAAAACATTTTAAAAGTAGTAGTTTTCCATTTACACACGAATAAAATATTAAATTATATAAATGAGGTTAGCTTTTTAAATTTATAATATGTTGGCTAAAAATACCGTTTATTTTAGATGGTATTTTTTAGCTGACTCATAAAGATAACTTTATGTCCGAAACTGTAACACACCTACATTTAACCGATGTAACTTTTAAATCCTACTAAATTGTGTAGGCGAGAATACTGAGCCCTGTTCCAGAATTCTTACGCCTACTAATTTTCCTGACAGAACCCGGTTGAACCAAAGTTAGAGCTTACCATCAATTTTCCGCAGACGTATCCTTATGCCATCAAGCTAATAAGATGCTACATATATGAAGCATGGTTCAAAAAGAGGTACCGGTGGGTGAAGATTATTCTGAAGCTAGTTAGTGACAGTACAAACGTATGAAATACGGTTGCACGACGATTGCACACGCAGAAATGGATTGTATAAAAGATGATTACAAAATTAATTTAAAACTTAATTTTATTAAGTGTAAATTCAAATATTAACCTAGTGGAAATTTTTGGAACTTTCTCTGAAAAACTTTATATTTATATTTTAATTATTCATCAACATTGCAATATTAAAAGTAGCTAAGACCTAAATTAAGTAGTAAGTAGGTAAGACCACCTCCATACATCTGAATTTATTCTGTACCTATATAAATATAAAATACATAGGTAAATAACTACTAGAGTCAACACAATCATTTGCGGATTGTGCAAGGAATTTGCCTGCATTGAAATCGTGACCTACTTATTTGGCTGGAACAATCTGCGCCATCAAATATATTATATATATTGATAGTATTTAACACTATTAAATAATTTATGGTAAAGCAATAGACAACATTTTTTTAAATAAGAATACAATAAATATACTTCATTGTATATACTGCATTATATATACTGGGCAAAGAAATTCTGAACGTCAGTTTGAACGAGATGAAAATGGCTCTGAAATAATTAAAGAACGGAAAGGCAACCGGGAGGTAACGACAAAAAAACTGGTATTCTATTTCATTTTGTGATTCTTAAAGGCGACGTGCCTGAGCCGTGGTCGTGGTGGTGCTGTTTTTCAAGAAAGTGATAAAACGTTCTTAAGAAATTACAGACCATCTCACTCTTGAGCCACGTATACAAATTGTATGCAAGAATCATGACCAATCGACTTGCGTACAAATTTGACAATTTCCAGCCGACTGAACAAACCGCATTCCGAAAAGGTTCTAGTACCATAGACCACATCCACACGCTCCGTCAGATTATACAGAAGACCGAGAAGTAAAATCAGCTTCTTTATCTAGCGTTTGTGAACATTAAAGGTTCCCTCACAGAGAACCTTTGATTCTGTTGAAATTTAGGCAGTGCTGTAGTCCTTACATTAGTGCTAAATCGACTATAAACCCAAAACCCCAAATCATATATATCAATACATCGAAGTGCCAAAGTGTTTGTATAGAAACGCTACTATGTCGGTCTATATCGGGAATAAAAGTATGAAACTAATCTATTAGTAGAAAGGTGTGAGACAGGGAGACGTCATCACTCCGAAACTGTTCACCACTGCGCTGGAAGGTGTCTTCAAGCGTTTAGACTGGACCAGGTGCGTCATCAATATTAACGGCAAATTCATCACTCACCTTTAATTCGCAGATAATATCATAGTCTTAGCAGAATGCCTAAAGGACCTTGGTTTCATGCTCAGTCATAGGGTATCTCAACTAGTGGATTTACAAATGAACATGAACAAGACGGAAGTCATTTCTATGGCCCAAGTCATCCCTGTTCCTCGTTGGGAATGCGATTCTCGAAGTTGTCGATCTAGGAGAAATAGTCCAGTCAGGTAAATCCAATATCGAAGAAGAGGTTAGCCGACGAATGAAGCAGCCCACATAGCTCTTCCAATCGATGCCGTTAGGGAAGAAGGTTCTCGAATGATGACCACGAATCAGAAAACCACGTAGCGCGATCCCATTACTGGGTGGGCTGACGAGATTTTGAAAGTAGCGAGAACCGTTGGATGCAAGTGTCACAGGACTGTTCTGATTGGCATTCTCGTAGGCCTATGTGCAACAGTGGTTTATACGTAATAAAGTATTTGATTTGCGCGATCACTTTAGGATACCCGCGAATAAGTAAGGAAAGGAAAACAATTACGTATGCAGGAAACATATTTCTAACAATTTCACAAAGGCACATTATCGGGCACTGAACCACCCGCATAACATTTAGATGTAATCACCCCTTTTATCGGTCCGTTGACTATAGCGAATGAGCACTATTGCAAAAACCCTGACATTGGCAAACGCTTTGAGGGAATGTGCAACTTATGTAAGTTCCAAGAAGAACGATTTTTCAATAAAGCTGTTGTAGATATAGTAGCAGTTTTGCTAGTAATGACTGTAAAGAGCAAGGTCGAATTGCAAGGCAGTCTTTCTAAGGACGTATTATAAGCAATTCGGTTCGTGTAAGTGCTTACATCTTTATATGAAACCAAATATTATCTATGGTTTCGCATTAATTAAATTTAAATACAAGTAGTGAATTACATTCATGTTGATTGTTATAAAAAAAAATAACACTCTCGCACGAGTAAATAAGCTATTTTTATCGTTATAAACAATTAATGAACAAAAATTGCACGTAGGCATAGAAAGATCATAATAAATTTTGATGTTTACGTGAATATTACACATTTTAAATAAAATTATTTTTACGGATTTTACCATGTTTGTGATAATCTACCCGTGACCATGAACACTGTAAAGTGTTCGAAACGTCGGTAATCAAAAAACGCGGTGAACTACCACGTATTTTCTTTAAATTCAAAAACGAGCATACTTGCCTCATTAGGCATCATATAATTATAATTAATTATATAATTATATTTAATTGTCCATCTTAGAAGTCTCTTTTTGTCTAAATTAGTTCTTCGAACCGGAGGTGCACATCAAATTCTGCTTTTCCTTCCAATCCGCATTCAATTCCTTCCGATTCTTACAATAGGCAACGACCTAGCTGTTTCTTTACTATTAGTATAAACCATTTGCTTATCTGCCACCATAGACGATAACAAACCATGAGTGTCCTCCACCCTTTTATACCCGCAAATATCGTGTAGCGGCCAAAGGCCATTAATCTATTTAATTGCAAGATTAGGCCTCCTATTGAAAAGAAAAAAGAAAAGTCTCCTTCCTGCCTAGAACAAGATAGCAACTTCAAATACGTTCTCTGAAAATTATTCTCACTGAAAAGGAGAGAAAATGACTCATTATACCCCACTAGCTGGACAGATTAAGTACATGGTTTCTCTAAAAACCTCATTAACTGTTCCAAAAAAATCCTGTTTCAAATTTCTGCAAACAGTTTATAAGATTTTTGTTAACATTTTTTACTTCATTTAATCTATTAAATTGTTTCCTGAATCTTTCACCGGATCTTTGACGAGCATACGTGTGACAACTTAATAAGGTTCCATCTCATCCGTTTATACAATGCGTGGAATGTTATGAAACCATTATCATTATCATCTTGCTCCCAATCCCAAGTACTTGGGAGTCGGCCAAGTACTCTTCCACCATCTTACATGTTGCTTCGGAAACAGTTTTATTAACAGCCGCCTACCTGACATCAATCTAGTTTGGGAATTTCTGACCCAACGGCTTAAGATGGAGTCGACTCTGATCAATGTAAAGCGGTTAGTCGTCTTCTACGACACTCAAAAGCAATTTAGGTAAATGATGGTAGTATTAGTAGCCGCCACCATTCCTAGAGCCGCTGCACACAAAGGGGGCTGAACCAGTCCCATTATATTAATTTTAAGTTTAGATTATATAGCAGATACTACTGCAGGGGAAAGAAATCCCAAAATAAAAACCAATACCAAACCAACAGCCGGTGTGTAACAGCAAACGTAAGTTCCTCCCGTTTTTGGAGAAAAATAATGAACAACAGA
The DNA here is from genome assembly GCA_032191425.1 of Lymantria dispar. Classification (NCBI taxonomy): domain Eukaryota; kingdom Metazoa; phylum Arthropoda; class Insecta; order Lepidoptera; family Erebidae; genus Lymantria; species Lymantria dispar. Next base: position 19,744,852 of record CM063459.1, read on the forward strand.
GGAACATAATATATGGCCCGAGCAAACGAATATGGTTATTTAATTAGTTCTACGCGACATTAACACGCTGAATGCCACGAGATTTCTCGCGAAATTGACCCGAGAAGCCATTTTGTTTTATGGATATTATGTTACTAAAAATGGTAATTGTTAATTTTGCTATTGTAAATACCATGGCGGAGCATTCCGTATGGCATGGCGGAGCATTCCGTGTGGCATGGCGGAGCATTCCGTGTGGGGACGGGTTAGAATACAATTCAAATCACCAGCGCCTTTCTTGCCCGAGGCTATCGTAAAAGTCGACTAAGGGATGAAATATGCATATATCGAAGGTTGGGGGTGGGGGCGCCGTGCTGTATCACTATCAGATTGGTCACAAATCGCGATGTAATAAAACAACACTTCGGATGGCTACTTTTTAAATTATATTCTATAACTACCGTTAACACTATTTTCTATTACAACTAATGATTACGTATGCCGATAGCTAAATTACACGTTAGGAAACCGCGGTGAATTTGATACAACACGGCAGCAACAACGACCGATCACTCTCGTGTCTCACACTCAACTGAGTATTCAACGGACCGCTCTCAATAAAGAAAGCTCGCTAATATTTCAAACGTTAATTGTCAAACGACAAACATCTAAAATCATTGCCAGCGTTGTATAAAAAGCACTCAAGTTTCATACTTGACGTTTCCGTAATCGATTGATTCTTAAAAACTATCCAGATATTGTTGCCAGAGGTGGTGACGCTGCGACACATATCACATTTATGCAAGAACAGAGAAACTCAAAATAAATCCCTGTACCAACCCGTCTGAACAGCGTGATGTAGTAGGTCAATTTTCTCCTATCGTGCAGGAGGCTCGAGCCTAACAGTGGGACTATATGAGCTGAAATGATGAATGATGATTTTATAACTAATTATACAAGAAACTGGAACACAGCAGTTTATGTCAGTCAAACTTTATTTTCCTTCTTTTTCGTAAAGCCACTGATCTATATTTAAATATCCTGTATATACCCTATTCTTATACACCTTACTCCTAGCTGCAAAATTTGACAATTAAAGAAGAGTTAAATCGACGAGCGAACTTGTAGTGGACGTCCTGGATAAGTTCAAGAATTACGAACGTGTTAATCGTTATAAGTCACTAATTAATGATTTATCGTCAAATTTAATATTTCATAATACAAAGGACGGCCTATTTCAGCGACCTAGTTCCGTTGTTTGCTAATTTGCTTTACTAACCAATTACTATTAATAGCAACAGTTACTAATAATAGCTCATGTTATACATTAACCAATTTACCATAAGCATTGCTTGTGCAATCCATTATTATTAAAAGAGCATCGTCTCCATAGTTTGAAAGTTAAGGGACATTTAAGAAAGTAGGTAACGCTGCATATGCCTTCTATAAACAATTTATCATTAAATAATTACTAATGAAAAAAGATAAATGTTTGAGTAATATTGTAAATAAAACTACTTTACGGATTTTATCGCGTTTGTATTTGATTTTTGATTGCCCGATTGTTTCGAGGACTTTACACCGTTCATGGTCACGGGTGGGACTGTTCACCCAAAATTGCAGGTACAAATGCGATAAAAGTAATTTTATTTATAATATGTAATACTCGCGTAAACATAGATATCATTATGTTTGAGTAATATTAAAAACTGTATCGATATACGCTGAAGGCGCAAATAGAAATCAATTTTCTGTAATACCATCTTCCTAGCTGCCTATTAATTTCATTGGTATTGAGTCCAAAGTGTAATTGGTAATTCAACGTGTTCAAAACTAATCTTAATTATCGACAAATATGATATTTCATCATAATCATCAACTTGCTCTTATCTCAATTACTTAGGGTCGAGGTATGTATGTGTATATTACAAAAAGATTTGACAATATTTTTATGACCGGCCGTCTGCCTGGCGTTTTGAGGTCTCCTTGGTTATGTAATTGTTGACCAAATGGCATCAAATATAACTTGCTCCGGTTGATATAAAGCCAACCAGATTTATATAACATTAATCGTCTTTTACTAAACCCACGAGAAATGTAAGGGTTGGTAATATTCGTAGCAATTCCGTGTAATCTTCAAAACGGCTGGACCGATTTTCATAATATTTTACTACCACATAAGAGGGCGGGTTGCTCGTAAAATATAAATGCAAATATGAGTTTACTCGTTACGCTTTCACACTTTAACAGTTAAACAGATTGCCTTGAAATTTCGTAGAGATCCTCTCGAGAAACCTTTCATTCTGAGAAAAATACTGTTGCCTAGGAAAGGAAAAATGGCACGGCTTTTTTTTTTGGGGGTGGGTTGCGGTCGGCGCGCTCCTCGCACCACTCCGTCCAGGGCGACAGAGGGGCGTAAGGACGCAACTCCCGCAACCCACCCACGATGCACGTCGCCTTCGTCGTTGGGCCGACCACCGGAGCAGGGTTACTTGTCATCAGTGGTCGGCCCGACGGAATACCCCCTACGCGGGGTACCCTCCCATTGACTGACGCCAACCCCATTAAAAAAAATCCCTACATCAACACGACTGACCAGCGTGGAATAATATGTGAATTTCGCTTCCATTTTGGTATAAGGCTCGAGCCCAACAGTGGGATTTATATGAGGTATGATGATAATGCTCTGATTATGCCTAAAAATTAAAGAATTCCCCATGCTAGAAATGTGTATTGACGTGTTTGCTCGACTTAATAATGACGATGCCTTTCTCGTTTTTTTTTAAACTCGTATAATGCAACGGATCATTTCGTGAGCGAGTCCAATACCAACTTTGCTGACTTTTTAAGATATTTTCTTTCAATACAACAAACTATAGTTAAAGAATTTAGATACATAAATACGAATAGATAGAGGTGTGCGGAATTCAAGCTAATTAAGATCTCTGCATAGCAGTCTATCTATTGCTCCCCCTCTAGGCTATTGCTACTACTTGTATATACTGTATACAAGATATAGGTATATAAATATAGGTAGAGTATGCATGCCGTAACCTAGTTCCAATATAGGGCAGCGTTGTACAAGCTTTAAGTAGAAGTACCTATTAGCCTACATTAACAATGTTTTTATAGTAGTTAGCTTTCTTAGGTTAAAACTTTTTCTGTCCTTATAATAGTGGTACTAGTTTCCTGAATTTTTTTCTTCTTATTCAAACTGTAGACTGCCCATTATTAGGCACAGCCTTCTGTGGGAGAAAATGGGAGAGAAAGTGCCCTCCCAATCCCATATTGGCGAGTTACAATCAAGTTCACCACCTTTTGCACTTATTTGCTTTCTTCTTCTTCTTTCTAGTTTGCTCTTCTTCTTTCTTTTCTAGTTTTCTCTTTTACGACACCCTCAGAGAAGGATCCTAAATTGTATTTTTCCTCCGTACCAAGACAAACTTTTTATGATATATTGCTATAAGTTTTCTGTGTGTTATAAAAACAAGTTGTAAGCAAAATATTGTATTTATTGTTTATCAAATTGTTTTTCATTGCATTTTGAACATTTATTTTGATCATTAGGACCATAGGACCAATGATTTATTAACATATTTTCCATAATATGCTAATTAAAAGTCAACAAGAATTCTTCTTAATAAAAGCGACTCTTCTCATAAAATTTGTTTATTAAAATTTGTGGAGAATTAAAAAATTGCAGGATGCTGGGTCTGGATTATGTGCATGAGCTCTGCTTTTTCGGAAACAAACACAATTTATCTCTTCTCTATTTTTGTAGAACCATTGCAAGAATTTTTCATACTTAAGACACCAGATGCTATTAATCTAGCTGACGTTAGATGTGGCCAGGCTAGATTCAACCCTGCTATTTCATAAACAATGTTACTAAAATAACAAAATTACTTAAATATTTTAGACCAGCTGTCAGGATATTTAAGGATCGAAGAGAAGTCACCCAACGGTGAGGAGAAGATCTAGAGTCGCCCTTAGCAGGGCGGGGAACTATGGAGGCGGTTACGCCGCATCTCCACCGCTGGCTCAGGAGATGACACGGCAGTCTTACATTTATGATGGTGCAGGTGCTTACCGGACATAGGGACTTCGGTAAGTATCTGCACAAAATTGGAAAAGAAGAGGCCCCAGACGTGCTACACACTAAAAGTATGCCCCGCCTGGAGGCTCCAGCGCCACGTCCTGTCAACAGAAATAGGAACGAATCTGTCGTGGCCGACCATCATCTCCAGCACCCTGGACGGCAGCGACAGGTCGTCGATGGCCTTCTTTTGTGGGGCTGCCATGACAAGGAAGCAAGTCGAGACGCAGGCACGCGAGTCGCTTGCGTCCGCAGTCTTACCGCCGACGGCAATCAGGAAGCATAAGACGCTGCTTTGCACCCCTCCTCCCATCACCCTAAATGATGATAGGACGTGGCCAGACAACTAAGCGTTGGGGAGTCGGGGATAAAAACGCTGCAGGCGTTGTGGTTTTAGTGAGTATTTTGGTTGCTTATGTGAGCCCCACACCCCAATCTGTAACTGGCGCGGAGATAGTGCGTAAATGTATTTAGACAACACGAACAAAAAAAGGATATTTAAGGGTACTGACTCCCCATATTGACTGCCAACGAAGTTTACGACAGCCGAAATAAATACTAAACTGTCTTCATAGATATCATCCCGTCTCCCCGCGATGTTTGCCGTTACCACGTTACACATAGATATTGTTCTTAGATCTTTTTTTAATGTAAAAATGAATGCGTGTGTCGTCGTAACCTATCTTCCGTCTTTTTTTCTTTATAACCTTTATACACTTTGAGTATGACCTACTGCCCTAATAGGAGGGCAATTGACTTAACATACTCATCAAGCTGATGAGACTTAGCATAAGATTCTGCTTACGTCTCTTTCGACGGCCGCTGTCGAACATATGCCTTCTCATGGAAAGATAATGCTACTGTAATCGCCCAGCTTGGTAGGCAGATTGGCAATTGCAGTTGATATTATGAGTACCTCAGTAGTGCTACTGTCCATTGTCCTGCTGATTCCTCAGGCTGATTTTACGACTCCCATGGGAAATATAATAGATGATGTCATCAGGTTACATACCTTACGACCTCAACGAGCAAATTAGGGATGAATTTATAGTTTGACTCCATTACAATACGGTAAAACTGATCCTTTCCGTGTGGTGACGAAGTAAGAATACAATTCACCACCCCTTCTCATTCATGCCCGTGGGTGTCGTTAAAAAAAAACTAAGGGATTAAATATGCATATAACATCTATGCACGAGAAGGAAAACTCAGAATAGAACTCTGTAGAAGCATGTCTGATCAGCGTGGTATAGTAGGTTAATTTCCCTCCTATTGTGGTGGACGCTCAAGCCTATGGACGTATGTGAACTGAAATGAAAAATGACATCCGGCTGTTGAGTTTTAACAGAAATAGAAATTACTGCATCGAAACTGACAAAACACCCACATAATTATGAAATAGATATATTGAATGCGCTAATATAAACAAAGATACGTCTTTAGTTCGGCTCTAGTTCTCTGACAGTCAAAGAGTCCTGTTCTTCAGTAAGTAACCATACACTAATAATTAGGTTATCGTCAAGTTCGTGCTTAAGGATAGTTAAACACAAACTTATTTATTACTTATATAAAATGTACGTTAAAACAGTAAGAATTCCATTAATTCCTTTGAAGGTTAAAGGCCATAGCAACGGCAATCATATTTAACACTGATTAGGAACATTAAAGTCACCCTTAAGCCTACAGATAACAAGAATACAAGCGAAATAGCGCGCGAATAGTCCTTTATCGCACAATATATACAGTTTATTACTTTGATGACGCTAACAAAACCCATTACAGAAGACAAGTATTTAAAAACGGAAACAAACTTTTCTCATAAATTTAACCTTTTCTCTGAAAACCATACTTCTTCAATCTTCAATATTAAGAATAAGGCAAACTCCAAGAATAATCGTAGAAGCCTGTGATAAGTTATTGTTACATTAGATATCAATATTTGGCAAGTCTGGCCACAAAATTCGGTTGTCTCAGTATATTTACACGAAGGAAAATACAAAGGCGCGCGTCTATGGTTGTGTTTACTTATAATCACGTGGTCGCACTTACCGGTCCCAAGCTGTCAAAGCCGTGGCGCAAAGCTAGCTGGTGAGCCTCGTCGTTCGCCACTGATCTCTTGAAGCGAACGAGGAATGTGTTGGTAAAGACCTCGCGGGACGCGGCCGCGGCGATGAGCAAAGTTGCAGCCAAGCATTGCAGCCACATGTTAACACGGTGGCCGACGACGGCTGACTGAGGCCTGACTCCCGCTGACGTCACTACATATCGACCGCCTCCTGACGCATGCGCTACCCCAACTTATTAACTACATTCGCCTCCACTCCGTACGAGCCTTTTGAAAGATTATGAAAGGACGCTACCACACTAACATTGTTTTTGATGAAAACTTATATATTTTTATATTCTGTGTGTCATGTCAGATGAGAACTGGAATTCATCATTCTTGTATGTCTTCTATATATACCTATTGTTAAAAGCATCGATATATATGTATACATATAACTCTATGGTTAAAAGTTTATTCTCAAAGTACATCATCTTTCATCAATATCCCGCTCTTTCTTAGGTCGGGATATATTATTTTCATCTATGAATAAATAGATGAATAAAAAAAAGGTGAACCTTCAGTTTGATGACCAGGCGTCTGCATGATATCAATCCCGCTTGAAAATAGTTCACTCAAAACGCTGTAAAACTCTTATATGTCTTTTAAAACATACACAATTTCGAAAGTTATTATAAAATCGTTTATTACCTAACCTTAGTTGATCACGTGTTAAGATACTTGATAACGTATATATTTGAATATTTACTTAGAAAACTCATCTTGCGATATTGGAAGGAACTTTCCTAATCTCAACCAAGTTGGCAGTTAATTGCCTTAGCTGTCAGTTACCCTTGAGATTAGGATGGAATTATTTTAATGTCAACAACCGTGAGCTTAGGTCAAAGTGTAACTTCCTAACGTTATTTAGATCGTACAAAAACATATTATTAATACGAAAGTTTGAGAATGTGTTCTTTTTCATCGCCGACTCATACGGTAATACAAGTCTGAAAAAGCTGTGGATGGGCTTCTCCTAGTCATTTCTATATATGTATATACACGGTGACTTTTTTATCATCTTACAAAAAAAAACCATAAAAGTATCCGACCAAAGAAACATATCTAACATATTTAAATGTTCAATAGTGGCAGTTATAAAAAAAGAATAAAAAAAAGAAATGTGGTGTCGTGGGACACCAGGTAGGAACGAAGTTCCTTCGGCTAATGTAGAATCGACACAATTTGCAAAAAAAAATCAAAATTCAGGGCTCTTTTAGTTGGTGTCCTTGTTCCGAACATTGTTAGTTTCTAATTATAAAATTTATTGTGACTAAACTATTGGGTGTAGGCTCTTGAAATTTAGGTATTTTAGTATTAAATCGGTTCTACTGGAAATTCTATGAGGTTTGTCAAAAATCCGGAGTTCCCGCGGTTAAAGATGACTGATTTATGGCAGTTTGGGGTTTGAACGATGTTTCACATCAAAAAAAGAGGGAGAGGGAAGTTTCTAATGGGGGGTAGGGGTAGTCCGGGCGGCAATGTGAGGTACAAGGGGGGTTAAAATTTCTATCAAAAATGGTCTAGCACTTATAGTTTTTGAGATACGACGGTCAAAACAATTGTAGGTTGAACGATGTTTCACATCAAAAGAAGGGGGGGAGGGAAGTTTCTAATGGGGGGTAGGGGTAGTCCGGGCGGCAATGTAGGGCGCAAGAGGGGTCAAAATTTCTATCAAAAATGGTCTAGCACTTATAGTTTTTGAGATACGCCGGTCAAAACAATTTCGTCTCATTTAACGGTTTTATTCCACGCACTTTTTCTTACGGTTTTACTATCACATTTTTTTCAGTACGGTCGCGCAGCAAAATCCCTATCTCCTCCAAGCCTGCCGTAAGGAACTTCGTTCCAATAAAATAAAGTTAATATTTTGTAACAGCCTGTTTATCATGTTTACATTTTAAACAAAAGTAATCATGCGGCTATTCGTTAGCCAATCATAGGTACGAAGTCCACGTGAACGGTTTTTGCAAAGCGTAATTCCCTACGCTAGATACCTAACAGGTATCCTTTGCGATGCCCGATTGGCGCCACGATCAAGCGGTCCTAGTACTTACATACTACATCAGCTGTGTTGAATACCTATGCGCTCGATACATGTTGTTTCCTTACTATTTTAATTAGTAATTATTTATAATAACTTTTATGAAAAATATTCTATTACATATTGTTTTTAACCTTTTAATTGTATGAATGAATAGTAGATACTGGATACTTTAATTGACCTGCTTTTGTAAGACGACATAAATGTCACCGTGTATATAGGAGAGTTTTGCGAGCGATATATTGACTCATCACCATATCTCTGGAACCATAAGGCGTACAGGCTTGAAATTTAGCAGAAATATTCCTTTCGTTGAGTAGAAGTCACCTAAGAACGGATTTTACTAAATTCCACCTGCAAGGGGTGTTGCGGGGGCGTTAACAATAATATACATATAAAGGAACAGGGTGAGCCGAAGCTACTGAAGCTAGAAAAATGTTTGGACCGTAGTTTCATTTCGTGACGTAGGCACCCACTAAGAAAAGATTTTTTGAAATTCCACCCCTAAGGGGGTGAAACGCAACGGTAAAGTTTGTATGAAAAGAAAAAAAATCTTAAGCTACTGTCTTCAAATTAAGCACAAATACTCTTAAATAAAAATAAATAAACACGTGTTTCAGCGTTTGTCCATTTTCATCCTCTAAGGGTGTAAAATAGGTAGAAAGATTCAGATTACTGACTTATCACAGGGCCGAAATTACTGAAGAAAGAAACATAAAATTTTGACATAGGTTTCTTTGCGTGACGTAGAAACCCACTAAGAAAGGGTTTTTGAAATTCAACCCCTAGGCACCCACTAAGAAAAGATTTTTTGAAATTCCACCCCTAAGGGGGTGAAACGCAAGGGTAAAGTTTGTATGAAAAGAAAAAAAATCTTAAGCTACTGTCTTCAAATTAAGCACAAATACTCTTAAATAAAAATAAATAAACACGTGTTTCAGCATTTGTCCATTTTCATCCTCTAAGGGTGTAAAATAGGTAGAAAGATGTCAGATTACTGACTTATCACAGGGCCGAAATTACTGAAGAAAGAAACATAAAATTTTGACATAGGTTTCTTTGCGTGACGTAGAAACCCACTAAGAAAGGGTTTTTGAAATTCAACCCCTAGGGGGTAAACCACAGCAACAAAGTTTGTATAAGAAGAAAAAAAATCTACGTCGATTTTCTTCAAATTCTCCAAAAATACTCTTTACTAAAAATAAATAAACAAAAAAAAATAAAAAAATAAATAAAAGAAGTGTTTCAGCATTATGATTTCTGATGTTTACGCGAGTATTATACATTTTAAATAAAACTACTTTACGGATTTTATCGCGTTTGTATTTGATTTTTGATTACCCGACGTTTCGAACACTTTACAGCGTTCATGATCACGGGTGGACTAAGATGTCTCACGTCCAACAAGTCATCGTTACTGCAGAAAATTTATAATTATCTACCCGAAACAGAAAATTAGTTATTAAGTATTGACCCACATTTTGATACAAAATTTATTGCCAGTGTAAGAAGAAAATGATTCTATATGAAAAAATTATATTGTTTATGGTTAGTAATAATTAAACATTAAAATTAATAGTAATTATATTTAAAAACTTAAAAAAGAGTTTTCTTGCCGGATCTTTCTCAGTGTAACCGTGTTCCGATCCGGTGGTAGTATACTAGATTATTAGTTAGTTTTTAAATATAATTACTATTAATTTTAATGTTTAATTATTACTAACCATAAACAATATAATTTTTTCATATAGAATCATTTTCTTCTTACACTGGCAATAAATTTTGTATCAAAATGTGGGTCAATACTTAATAACTAATTTTCTGTTTCGGGTAGATAATTATAAATTTTCTGCAGTAACGATGACTTGTTGGACGTGAGACATCTTAGTCCACCCGTGATCATGAACGCTGTAAAGTGTTCGAAACGTCGGGTAATCAAAAATCAAATACAAACGCGATAAAATCCGTAAAGTAGTTTTATTTAAAATGTTTCAGCATTTTTTAAATTTCACCCTCTAAGGATAACCTACACTAATATTATTAAGAGAAAACGTTCCTTACGAAAAAACTCAAAAACTCCTGGACGGATTTCGATAATTCGTTCACCATTAGAATGTTACAGTATCCCTGAGTAACATAGATTAAATTTTATCCCAGTATACCAACGGGAACGGGAACTACGCGAGTAAGGCGACTGAAACCGAAGCGTAGCGAGGGCGGGTTGCTAGTATACCCATAATATAATCTTCGATTTAGTATAGTGTAATATTAGTATAATGTAATACAATTTCCGTTTAATGGCGAAGTAAGTATACTTATCATCTCATTTCTTACCCGTGGGTGTCGTAAAAGACGACTAAGGAATTATGATATGCAGACATCTATGCAAGAGAAGAAAAGTTCGAAATGAAACCCAATACCGTTTACCAATACGTTTGACCAACGTGGTTTAGGTTTATTTCCCATCCTTTTTGGAGGAGGTTCAAGCCTAGCAGTGGGGTGTATATGAGCTGTGAAGATGATGATGAATATTCTCTGAGGCAAGTAATTGGCAGGGGTTTATCACTGTATTTCAGCTCATGTATGTACATACGTCACATTACTCGGCGCGAACCATATCTATACTAATATAATAAAGAGGAAAGATTTCTTTGTTTGTTTGTATTGAATAGGCTCCAAAATTACTGGACCGATTTCAAAAATTCTTTCACCAATGGAGAACTATAATACTGGAGTAACATAGACTATATTTTATCCCGGTAATCCCACGGGACCGGTAACTACGCGGGTAAGGCGACTGAAACCGAAACGAAGCGAGGGAGAGTTGGTAGGCGAGTCTAATAGTAATAGGACCACACTGTTGACAGTTGTATGTCTACAGCCGCAGGCCGGTACGTCCGGGGTAGTACCACACTTTCGCAGAAAATCGACGTCCGCGTAATAGCAATTTGTTACTGCGTTTCGTTCGGTGAGCGAGAGAGTCGGCAGCCTAATACTTTCCCAATACTTGAGTGGAATCTCTCTTTCCAACTCCTCCTCTTTAATCTTTTCTAATTAAATTTGTTGCGGGTCCCAAGACAATTAAAAGCATATCCCGGGACTGCCTGAGGGTCAAACCTCAGTGTCATTTATGGAGACCATTGTGGATCCTGGCTTATAGGAGTTACAACGGTGGGAATGTGTGGTGGGATTAGTTCCAAAAAAAAAGCCCAATACTTTCCGAGTGTTTGCGTGCAGTGGTTTTAGTGATGTCTTTAATATCACCAAAGCTTATTACACGCATTCACACTCCCTTCACTTTCTTCGCGGTATGCAACGGTCCTGCAAAGGTCCATGAGCGGCAGTTTACCATCAGTTGTACTGTTTGCTCGTTTGCCACCGTTCGCAATAAAAAAAAAGAGTTGCTAGTCTATAATAAAGGTGAAATTGACTTACGATACTGCGCTGGGAAAACGGGTTGCTATAGAGATTTATGTCGCATTTTTTCTCTTGTCATGTTATATGCATACTATATTCCTTAGTCGTTTTTCACGATACCCACGGGGAAGAGACAGACTAAATTTTCTTTAATACATTGTAACCAATACAAGAACTTGGATACTTAGAGATCTTAGGTAGTTTTTCTGTCTACATAATAACCTAGGTAGGTACATAATTTTCTGTGTAGTAACAATACAATTATCCACCCCTCTCTTAAACGTGCGTATCGTGACGACTAAAGGATACTAGACGACTATTGAGATAACATCGATACAAGAGAAAGAAAACTCGAAATGAAATCCTATGCCAACACGTCTGCGCAGCGTGGTATAGTAGGTCAAATTCCCTCCCACAATGGAAGAGGCCCCGAGCCCAAGAGTAGGACGTATATGGGCTGAGACGATGAGGTGATGATGAATAACCTAGGCTGTTATAAAGCCCGAATATTAGTAGTACTAATATTAATTAAGCATATCTGCTTAATTAATATTAGTACATACATTCCGTATCAGTATTGTTGAGCCTATTCAAAAACAAAATAATCTGTTTAAAAAGTATCCAATATATTGAGGTACTTAGTTGAGAGGAAAATTAAAACTTTGAGTACACAAAATGGTTGTTCCAATCAAATTTTTTTTAAAGACAACACCTCGGACTAAGTACAACGATTTTGTAGTTAAACCTGCACCGTCAATCACAGTCAATTTCAAAGACGTGGTTCAGATCATAGAGCATTTTAGGATACTGAAGGTTCTTTGTTCAATGCAACATGATGATTCGCAAATTTGCTCAATTTCCATACGTCAGCCCGTAAATGTCCATTTTTGGATGCCTTCCTACGAGTATGCCACTCGTAACGGTTCTGTGTCACTTACATCTAACGGCTTTTTTTTTTTTTGCCAACGGTGGCAAACGAGCAAGCAGCACACCTGATAGTAAGTGACGCTGCTGCACATGGACCTTTGCAATACCAGGGGCACAACCAGGCCGTTGCCTACCGTGAAGGAAATACTCTTCTTAAACCTCGTTTAAAGAAGGACATGTTATAGCGCTCGGGAAACACAGCAGCAAGTAGTTCATTCCAGAGCCTGCACGTACGTGGGAAAAATAAACGCTAGAAACGTACAGTTGAAGACCATAACGTTTCCAGGTGAAATGGATGAACCCTGCTATGATGTCGAGTGGTACGTTGGTAGAATGGTGACGGTGGTATCAAGTCGCTCCCTGCGACTTTTAAGATATCATCAAACCACTTAGTGGAGGTTCGCTGTACTGCTCCTACGTGCCTTACATGCTCGAGTTACTGGTATTCTATAGGTGCGACTTAAAGAAAATGACGCTTGCCGTGTAATACAACACTGGTTGCCGAGCACCGATAGACATGGTCGCAACCACAAGTATAGATATTTACAAGACGTCATTTGAAGACATTGACCGTCATAACTAGGGTACTTGCTGGCTTCAACAACATCCTCAGCACTATAAAATGGAATTTGGATAGTTCTATACTAGCAGTATTCGATTTAATATTCATAATGAATCAAAAACCATTCATAATTAACCTATCCCCCTGTGGAAGTTGTAATAACTGGCTGAGAAATCACTAAGAGAATAGGTAACAGCATACTCCTGACAAACTTAAAACCTAGACATCGATAAAATGATTATGGAAAAATTATGAAATTTTGTAGTAAGTATTAATTTACGTTTGTAAGAACAATTTAAGCGCTATTGCTCTTACAATTGTAAGGGCGTAAATATGTAACGTGCCATATTATTTTGGCGCACCTCCAAAGCAGTCTGAGCGCTCGGCGGTATGTTATAAACGATTGCTCCTTAGAATAATAACGTATAGAAGGATAGTGTCCCTACTTCGAACATTCCAAAAATGAATCTAAAAATACTAATGGCGCGCAGACGATTACACACGTACACACGCACACCACTATACAAATAATGAAATCAAATTTTGTTTTTATTAATATAAATCGTCAAAATACTTTTAAAATTAATGTTAAAAACCTTTTTACGTTTTCCAATTGTGTTATTACACCATTTGAATGCATAAACTGTTATAATTACCTTTTTATTTTTTAAGAGTTGCGTACGTACCTGTAATACAGTGACATTGACATTAGGGAACGGTTCCGGCGTAAGCTCCATTAGGCTCCAATTAAAATGCTTCACTTTTTGTGCGCGAACTCACCTTCTATACCTTATTATTCTAAGCGATTGCCCATAATAGTCACAAATGATGAATTAAAAACGATTATGAAACTCCGGTTGTCTGCCTTCCCTACCAGTTGGTTGTGGGGAGGGATGGCTGCTCTAATAGTTAACTCGGGTCTGGTCACAATCTTTTGAATTATATTTGTGAATTATACTAGGTATTATCACACTGGAGCTAATTAATAGATACTTACTAAACATGTACTTACACAATCTTTATATACAGGTTGACTGGTAAAAGATTGTACATATTGAAGGAGGGTATTCAGTACTCGATTCTGATACCGAATATGTAAAAAAAATTGGTACTTAAATTTTGAACTAATTATCTTATAAAAATATTTAGTTATAGACACATGGGATAGGTCAACGTACGTCAGCAATTGTAGATACTAAACAGTTCGCGCATTGAACTAGTTACATTTTAGGTAAATATTCTACCTATGCGACTCGACCCAGTAGGTATTTTTTTTCGTCGCGGGCCGCAGACAGAGGTCAACGTACGCTGGCAAACCTATTGTTTTGATTAGAAACAAATCACTTTATCTCAAGATTGGTAAGAGTTATGAATCTGCAAATAACTTTAGTGTTTTATGACATTATTCTTACACCTAGTTTAAGTAATTCTAGTAATAAATATCCAAAATCTTGACAACAGTGCTAACAAAACTGTTACTCGATTTCGGTATCGCCAGTAGGGTGACAATATTTTTGGAAGTCTTGTAACACTAATATTGTTGATGTTTACTATGTAGTTAATTAATATTATCTTCTTTTTATACTTTTATTAGTTACATGTGGCCATTATCTATCGTTTCCTTGAATATGTACAATCTTTTACCAGTCATACTGTATATATTTTTTGTGTACGTGTGTATGTCACTGAACTCCTCCTAACGGCTCGACCGATGTTGATGAAATTTCTTGTGTGTTCAAGGGGATTCGAGAATGGTTTAGATTCACAATTAGACCCGGTAGGTGGCGCTTATTTGAACAGAAGAACGTCTGTTGGGTCAGCTAGTTTTATATAAAAGAAGAGTAAAAAATTATTATAAATATAATAGACAAACCCGCTGAATTTCTTGTCAGATCTTCGTACTGGCGGTAACGTGCCGGCCCGGCAGTTTATTCAATTAATTTAAGTTAATATTGACACTATATAAGTGCCCCCACGTAGCTTATACTCGATAAATGATTTTGAATTAGAATTTGTTGTCGATGATCCCAAGTTTTTCCGTGTGGTGAGTGTAAGATATAACATGCACATAAGATCTGTGCAAGAGAAGAAATAACTCTTCTTTAAACGAGGTTTACGAAAAGTATTTTCTTCCCGGTAGGCAACGGCCTGGCTGTGCCCCTGGTATTGCAAAGGTCCATGTGCGGCAGAATCACTTACCATCAAGTGGGCTGCTTGCTCGTTTGCTACCGTTGGCAATAAAAAAATAAAGAAAAAGGAAACTCGCAATAAAACTCTATACCAACACGTCTGATCAGCATGGTATAGTAATAGTAATTCCCTCCCATTGTGAAGGAGGCCCGAGCCTAACAGTGGGACGTATGTGGGCTGTGATGATGATGACGTTAAGTTAGCAATGAGAACTGTCAAACAACCTTGATGATACTTTTCTTGAACTTTATTGTTCAAAACTGTTCTCAATCGCATTCAACAGCGGTAGCACAATCCCACTACACCAGAATTTGTACAAGGTGGTAGGGAAGGAAACAAAATCCAAGAGTTAGTAGAAAATGCCTTTAAAGAATTTATTGCCACCAGTTGAGACTTCACTAGAAGAATGTACATACATCAGCTCTAAGCGTGGCGATTGCGGCATTATCGCCTTTTAGAAAGGCTTATGCCCAATATAGAAGAATAAAATAAAATCCGAGATAGAATCCGAAATAACGAAATCCGCAGAAGAACGGGTGTAGCCGATACAGCACGAAAAATTAGCACGCTTAAGTAGCAATGAGCAGGCCACATCGCTCGACGAACCGACAACCGCTGGGGAAGAAAGGTTCTCGAGTGGCGAACACGTATCAGATGACTCAGTGTAGGACGCAACTAGGTGGACCGTAAACTTTAAAAAGTAAGCATCACATAGTCAGGAGAAATTAACAGAACTAGTAAACACAACTCCAATGGCCTTAAATTTGATGGGTATACATAATAGGCAATTCAGGCTTTTGTCACCAAGATTCGAGCTTCATCGTCCAAATAGCTTAGTGGTATACATACAGGAGTGCTTAAAATGTTAATTTGAAATATTGAGACTTATTTTCTTAAAAAAAAAACCATTAATATGAACTCTTCTGTACATATCAAATATCATTGAAATGCTGAAAAACAATCAAGTGCACAAAAGGTGCTATTATACCTGTCCCAAACGTAATTAATGTGTAAAAATTAGTTATTGGCAGGAACAAACTAATTGTTTATGTATGAGGAGATTATTGAATGCAGAAGACGAAAGTGGTATGTCAAGATCATAGCAAGTGGAAGGAAGTGGTCTCTGCCTATCCCTATGGGAAAGTGGCATGAATCATATATTCATATGTATGAATCATGTATTCATATGTATGTACAAACTAATTATCCAAAAAAATGTTTTAAATTATTGCATGTACCATTGCTGTATACAATAACAGAAATCAGCCAATGCATCTCTCAACTCACACACATGCCATTTCGGGTATGCTTGAGATTCCTTCACAATAGGAAAGAAACCTACTATACTATGATTGTCAGAAGGGTTGTAATAGAGTTTTTATTTCAAAATCTTCTCTTGCATAGACGTTAAATGTATTTTATCCCACATCATCTTTTACAATACCTAAGGGATAACATAGAGGGGATGAATTTTATTCTTACCCATCATTACACCAAAACAAGCTTCCATAATTGCAAAGAACGTTATCATCATCATTTCAGCTCAAATACGTCCCACTGTTGGGCTCGATATGAGGGCAATTGACCTATCATGCTGGTCAGACGTGTTGGTATAGGGTTTTGTTTCGAGTTTTCCTTCTCTTGCGTAGATGTTATATGCATATTTTATCCCTTAGTCGTCTTTTACAACACCCAAGGGCACGAGATGGGGTGGTAAATTGTATTCTTACTCCATCACCACATGGACAGACTGCTATAGATCTTACATGTTTACGAAATGTATCAAAATTGATACACTCAAGGCTAAAAATAACAGGATTAGTAATAATTAGTAAAATAAAGCAATATTGAAAATATAATTTACTAGGATAATTGTTCTGTCATATACAAATAATTAAAAACATACTCCTAACACCACTTCTTCAAAAAAATTTTAACCTTTTTATAATAAAGTTTATCAGTTCTGTATTCCACTATTTACGCTGTAGCAGGGGCCACAGGAGTTACAGTACCGGTTTGTCCAGCAGCACACTGCTGCTCCATAGCATGTGATGGAGGGTGTTCTAAAACATTATCTATTAATCCAAAGGCTTTAGCTTCTATTGGAGACATAAAATTATCTCTCTCCATTGAAGATTGAACTTTTTCAAGTTGCAAGCCAGTATGCCTGACATAAAGATTATTAATCTGTGCTTTTAGTTTAAGTATCTCTTCTGCTTGAATTTGAATATCTGTGGCTTGGCCTCTAACTCCACCAGAAGGTTGATGGATCATTATACGAGAATTGGGAAGAGCGTGTCTCATGCCAGGCGCACCTGCTGCTAGTAATAAGGAAGCCATGCTGCAAGCTTGTCCAACGCACCATGTAGCTACAGGTGGCGTTATATACTGCATTGTGTCATATATACCTAATCCAGCAGTCACATTACCTCCAGGAGAATTAATATAAAGATGTACTGGCTTTTTACTGGATTCTGACTGCAAGAACAGCAACTGGGCAACTATTAATGAACTTACATCATCGTTTATAGGACCCATGAGGCATATAATTCTTTCACGAAGAAGTCTAGAGTAAATATCGTAGGCGCGCTCACCTCGTCCTGTTTGCTCTACAACTATTGGTATCATACCGAGATTCAATGGATTGCTAGTTGAAATCTGTCTTTGAATATTATTACATTTATTCATTCGGCACGCAGCCCGAGTTATTTGTCGCACGTAGTTCATTGCCATTGTAATCTATAAATCTTTAACTGTACGATAACCAAAGAAGTATTTCTCTTCTGCAACAACTGTTTCATAAAAATATTTATTAAGGTCAATTTTGATTGCCTTTGTTTTATTAGCCAATCCTTTTTCTACTATTTCACAAAGTACGAAATCATTTTTGTTTGACAGCCAAGCCAATACAATTCTGCAATGACAGTTATAGGCATGTTAGAAAAGTCGATCTTTATTTTAACCGATTATTTTTTATAAAAAATCTAAATAATAAAGATCGATTTAAAAGGAATCGATTTTTTTTATAGTAAAATTAATCGATTTTTTTAGTATTTGGTTTTTTATTTATATATAAAGTTTTCTATTATATAGAAAATATATAGCACTGTCAGATTTCCTAAAAAAAAAAAAGGTCATCACAACTCTGCTAGAAAAAGTGCTCGATCGAATGTCAGTGCTTCATACTATATTAGAAAATAAATTTCCTAAGAAAAGAAGGTCATCACAATTCTTCCAGGCAAAGTGTTCGATCGAATGTCAGTGTTTCATACTATATTGAAACATAAATCTCAGATTTCTTAAAAAAAAGTCATAATCCTGTTGGGAGAAAAATCTTAAAAAAGAACTACGAATAGTAAAAGAATCGATTATAAAAATAATCGAATAATTAAAAATAAAAAATCGATGTTTGGCAAATCGATTTATTTTAAAGAAAGAAAAAATCGATTATTTATTGATCGATTTTGTCCCTCCAAGTTACATCCCTAGACAGTTATGGACTTTTTTTTGGTTCTGTTTGTGCATTTGGACAGGCAAAGGAATCAAAGCCCATACAGCCAAGTCTGTTACAATTTTCTCCATATTATTTAATATTTCTTTATATAGAATAGCTTATTTATAGTCATTGTCCGTCAGTAAGTCAAGTCGTTACCATTAATTAAGCGCTGAAAACCTAATTAAATGATTTCTCTGCGAATTTCGGTAGAATATGAAAATACACGTAAACCACTCTTATATCACATTTACCACACTTCAGCACCTTAACTGTATTATATACCTTAAATATATTACATAAAATAATAGCAAAATTATTCAATATAACATTATCAAACACTAAAAAAATGAATATAATATAAGAGCTTAACATGACATTTGCATATTCGCGCTGAAACACCAATTATGGACTATGGCAACATGATTTTTTGTTCCATTCGTCCTTTCATGTAGTCAAAGGGAATAAAGTTCATACCACCTTTAGTTAAATCCCTATTATATTTTGTTCATAAAATGTAGTACGTACTTCATATCCATCTATAACAGTACCTCCATATTCCGTGGTTTATTCGAAGTCGATGTCTATCAGTTAGGTTAAGCAATTAACTTGAATAATGCACTGGCTACCTAGTAAAAGGATCCTCTGATAGTTTTCCTATTTAATTTAAACATAAACAAAGACAATTTGTATTAATTCATAAATCTGACAATAATTTGATATGCATTATCCTAATAAAAATATTTAACCACAATGGTGGTCATCTGGCACAGAGATACGGCATTGCCATTCAACATGCTCATGCTGCCAGCATTCATACCATGATGCCCCATAGCACCATTTTTTAAAGACACTCGAAATGTTGTATTTACTTCTTAGCATGAAACCCGATTATATAAAAATTAGTAATAGATTCTTTTTTGTTCAGAAAAAGTTAGTATTAATAACAACTAAAACTATTTTAGCTATTATTATTCATAGGTTGTATATACAGAGTGTCCCGTAAGTAGTGTACCAACGGGCTATGAGGGGTAGCAAGACTTATTACCTAACAAAAATACTCAATTTATTATCCTAGGTCTTGTAGTTATGAAGTTAGGATTTTTTTATTAAATGTGATGAAAATGTCATCCATGTATGCTAAATATTAAATTTTACAAAAACTCTTTATGAGCTGAAGATAGGGAGAGGAGGTTTGAGTATCACCTATGATAAGTCCGAAAAAGAATTCTACCACCATTTTATGCAATAATTCTCGGCATTATATAATGGGTTGACTACCTGAAAATGCTAGAATTTAGCGTCATGTGCTAAACGAACTATTTTGATGTGAAACATCTATAGGCGAGGGTGACATACTATAAAATATTTGTTTTTTTTTTTTTTGTGTGACTTAGTTGTTAGCCTCAGATGACTGTGACAACTTTACCCGGATTGGTGGGTGAGCGCTGAGGGCTCCCAACCCGCTAGTATAAAATAAGTATTTGGATACATATATCTACATTTTTATAACGAAACCATGGTGCGATTTAAAATTGACGACGATTTGTACAACGCCATCTAGTGAACTCAAGGTAAATTGTTACCTATAATGTATACTAATGAAAATAAATGTTTATTGAATAAAAATCATCATTTTCTGGAAAAGAATCGTAACTTTATTTTTATTAATACTTTATGTTATATTAATACCTGTCGTAATCTGTTCTATTATGCATATATACTTGTTCTATAAAATAATGTATAATTCTCTAACTTCCTAACATAATTATGCCATACCTACTTTATTTTCACGTACGAAAACTAGATAACGGCTTTTTATAGGCTTTTTATTAGTTTCAGCTGTGTATTTATTTGTTTATATGTCACCAACTCCTAGGAATTGGATTTTGACCCACTTTAAACAGTTAGATTTCATTTAAAATTTGTAGACTTAACGAGGTACTCAATGACGATAAAATAATTTAGATAGCTTGTCTTATTATCATCACAGGATTAGAGATTTTTTATAAAATATATTTTGTAGTAGAGATCTACGCTTAGCTCGATAGATGTCACTATTTCTATTTTTTATGTTTGTTACATTTTTATATTGAACTAGCAACCCGCCCTCGCTTCGCTTCAGTTTCAGTAATTTTGTCCGCGTAGTTCCCGTTCCCGTGGGAGTACCGGGATAAAATATAGCCTAGTTTACGCCCTGATATTATAGCTTTCCATTGGTGAAAGAATTTTTGAAATCGGTCCACCTGTTTTGAAGATTACCTGGAACAAACAGACAGACAAAAATTTTTAAATCTGTATTTTAGGCATAGGTGTCGTGCAAATAGCCGTGTGAACATAAAAAATGCCTATTATTTTGACATTACAAACAGACACTACAATTTTATTTATTGGTATAGATTGACGCAACTCTTAACCCACCTTAAACAGATTTCATATAAAAGTAGACAGTAGTAACAAGGTACCCAATGGCGATAAAATAATTTAGATAGCTTGTCTTATTATCATCACAGGATTAGAGATTTCTTTATAAAATATATTTTGTAGTTGAGATTTAGGCTTGGCTCGATAGATGTCGCTAATTCGATCTTCTAATTTCTACATGGCACTTTTTCATGTATTTGACCCATTTGAACTCAATTTTTACCCAGTCGGTTAGATTTCATTCAAACGCTATAGACTTATCAAGTAGACATGCACGAAACAGTGCTTCGCGAAGTAATGTGATATGGCATTATATTCCTGCCGAGTAATTTTACATTTTACCATCACTTCAAACATCACACTTATAGTTCTTTATCCTCCCAGACTTGGTAAAATAAGCTCATCCCAAACAATACCGCGATCGCGATCTGATAGACTCTATGACAAGTACTCGATGCTTCGATAATATATTTAGCATACATGGATGACATTTTCATCACATTTAATAAAATAAATTTTAACAAAAATAAACGACTTCAAACAGTAAACTAAAAACGTTAAAATTGCCTATAAAATTTTAAGAATTCCACCAATTTCTCAATGATACCATCATCAGATCCTGACCTGATGACTATGGGACCACCTGGGAAGTGTACCCTACCAAACAAAAAAAGAATTTTGCAAATCGGTCCAGGCGTCTTTGAGTAATCGGTGAACATACATAACAAAAAAAAAAGATTCCGAATTGAGAACCTCCTCCTTTTTTTGAAGTCGGTTAAAAATCCTAACTTCATAACTACAAGACCTAGGAATTGTCCTAGGTGTGTGTGTGTACTCAAATTTATTGAAATTTGAGTATTTTTGTTAGATAATAAGTCTCGCTACCCCTCATAGCCCGCCCGCCCGTTAGTACACTACTTACGGGACACTCTGTATATATTAGGGGCAGGGTAGAAGAACGCATCTTGCATTTTGCCTCAGAACAACCACATTTAATCGTGACGGCGTTAATTCTATGCTCGGACTCACAACACTCCTATCACGTTAGAACCACATACCTACGCAGTGGTTACCAAGTACCCCGGATATGAATCCGATAATGAAAGTTTGGGATATCATAGAGGTTTGAAAGTCCAGAATACAACTCCAAAAAATTTAATAGAACTGCGAAACACATTAACTACGTGAAAATGAAATTGAAAATTAAAGTGTGTCAAATAAAATTAGACTCTCAGATGTACCCTATACGTGATTCTCCAATACTTCTAGTGACACGATAGACAGGATTGTTACAATACTCTCTATCCATTATTCTTTTGTTCTATGGCTTAAGAATGAAAACGCTAAAAGTAATAAAAAATAATTTCTTGATTACATTCTTGTTGTTTTAATCAATATTCAAACATCACAGTATATAAAATCATTCCAGGCACTTTTAATTAAATATTACAAAATATAACACATAATTTTAATTACATAAATATACATATTGTTATGCACTGAGAATATATCGGCGCTATCATTTGTGGTTATTGTAAGGAACGTTATAAACAGTAAATATCACTTTGCATCACAGCTCATGCACTACTGGGCACAAAGCTACTCCAAAACGGAGTGAAAATAAGGGGGCGTCCATAAATTACGTGAGGTGTTTTTTTAAATTTTCTGTAGGTGAGATGTCGTGAGATTTTATTCAACCCCCTTCCCCATCCCCCAATCTCACGTGAGATTTTTCAAAATGTGGGTTTCTTACGTAAACGCGTTGGATTGTTAATGTAAAAAGAAAAAAAAATTGCTTCGTGCTTTTCTTTACGACTAGTTAAGACTAGTAATCAATATTGCTGAGAGTTTAATTATAAGTGTAATAAAAATTTTACAATTTTTATTGTTTCAATCAGAAAAAAAATTGCGTGATATTTGCCGAAAGCCCCCTCTCTCCAACGTAAGATTAGATGAGATTTGACTCGACCCCCTCCCCCCTTAAACATCTCACGTATTTTATGAACGCCCCCCCTAACCTGCTATATCAAACAGTCAGATGTATTGGTATGGTATGTATTGGTTTCAACTTGAGTTTTCCATCTCTTGCATAGATGTTTTATGCATATTATTTCCATTAGTCGGCTTTTACGACACCCTACAGGCATGATATGTGGTGAATTGTATTCCTACTTCGTCCCCACATGGACAAATATCACTTTATGAGAAGGAAAATTCAAAGCAAAACCCTAGGGCAACATTTCTTCTCAATATGAAGGCAAAAAGTGGTGAACTGGCATTTCCCTCTTACATTCATTTCCGAAAATGAGACTGGATTAGAATACAAAATTATATAAAAATCATAAGTTTGCTATGTGATAATAGATCTCTTTGTGTAGTGAAATATTAATAAAATGTTTCACTCCTTTATTCCACCGCCAACACATCAAAAATTAAAAAAAATACTATACAACTTCAATCAAATAATAACATAACACGGAAAACATAAATCATAAATCTATTGTAACCCATCAAACCAGCATGGTTTGTCTCTCAAATTATAGAGGAGGCTCAAGTCCAAGAGTAAGATGTTAATGGGACTTTTGACGCGAATGTCAAAATGTCAAAGCGCTATTATATTTTTTGCATTATTTTAGTGTTATACGAATATACGGTGTTTGGTGAATAATTTTGCTGATATTATGTAATATAATGTCGAGAAATGCTGAAATGTAGTGAATACGATATAATATCGAATTGCGTGCATTTTCACATTCTGCCAAAATTCCCAGAGGAAGCATGATTTGGTTATCAGCTCCAAATCATTGCTAATGACTGACTAAAAGAAGAAGACTAAAGGCATGAATAATCAATATAATAATTCGACACTGGCACCAATAGCTCAAATGATTATAACTCATTGCTATTAAAGAAGAAGAAGATGTTAATGGGCTGAGGCGATATTCTTAGATCATTTGCTCTGAAATTGTTTACGTTGTAACTTCATTAACGCTTCCTGTCTTTTCTTTTCTATTATTGATTTTAGATCTGTTAAATTACTATTTGACTGTGGCTGACCATTATTAATGCGTCTATTTTGAATAACTATAGCAGTAGTCGGTACACGGTGCTGAAATTTCTTAGTGACGGGTGGCTCTTGTTTTTTGGGTATAGTTGATAACTCAGTATTCGCTTTTGATGTAATAAGTTGTTGTGTCTTTGGCGCAGTCTGTGTGGAAGGAACTGTTTGTGTTGGCTTCTGAGTGGATGTAAAAGGCAAACGCTTCTTAGCCATGAGTTTCTCTCTTGCAAGTTGATGTTTCTTTTTGATTTCGTCCGGTGTACATCTTATAGGTGAATCACCAGTGTCTGAAATTTAAAAAAAAGTTCTTTTTATGTTATAGATGACTAAAAACTTGATACAATCAAAATAAGTTTCTAAAAAAGTTATACAAGTTTTTGTAGGGGAAGGGTTATACACCTATATTTTAGCATCCTTGCACCTAAAGCATGTGCTACACGGTTTCAAACAGTGGTTTGAAACAGAAAAAGCAGAAAAGCACTTTGCTGGCTACATGGTTTTTAAGCTAGTTTGAAACCAACAGTGTTCAGAGAACGTGGTGCGGATAGGACGTCTTTACGCTCGCGTACCGTATATTCACTACAACGACGTCATGGCGCCTTACCTATCAAAACAACAAAAAAGTTGGAGTAAGTCTTGTGTGCAATTGAAGGAAAAAATTAAAATAGCCCACGCATTTCTTCTTTGTGTTTTATTTTTATACCCTTCGCAATTTAAGTCCCAAAGGCAGGCAACTATTTGTATAACTCGAGAAGTTGAGTAATAACATCGCGATTACGCTCTGTCTGCCCACGTGCCATTTTGTGCACAGACCGTCGTCGCGTACGTCTGCGCTGACCTCTGCAGCGTGACTGTCGTTCGCTTGGTTTGAAGCAAGCGGCTAGACGGTTTCAAACAAGATAAAACCAACGCTTGGCCAGTGGTTTGAAACACAAGACTCGCTACCAAGGGCGTTTAAAGGTCATATGTAATTTGGCATAAAACAGCTATCTACACTGTTTCGAACCTCTGTTTCAAACCACTGTTTGAAACCGTGTAGCGCATGCTTAAAAATTGCCTATTAAATATAATCCCAATAATATTTTAGCAAACTAACTTAAATAACATCTTGATTGCGCATTACTCAGCATCACAATACATTTATGAATACAAGTTTATGTGTGTGTAAAAAATTATTAAAAAGGGAGCCGTCGCCCAGGACGGGTTATCTGTAACATATTATAAATATATTATTTATCCATCTATAAATTGAAAAATACGTTTAAATACGAAAAAAATAATTTGTATGAAGATATTACATAATTTAATGACCTCAGAACTCATGACTGATATGACATCATCTCAGAACTGATAATCCATAAGTTCAATTATTAATCTAAAGTTAAACATATTGTTGAAATTTCTGAGTTACTTGTAACTACTACTGAGTTAAAATTTTAGTTAATTTTATTGAGTTAATATTATTAATAATAGGCTATTATTTTCCTTAAATATTAAAGGCAATTAATAATACATGCATGTTGAGTAATATACTAAGTGAAGACAATATGTCTGCAACTATTTTCCTACATCAAAACTTAACCTCGCCTCGAGACAAGTTACCTACCTACCCAAACCAATGTTTATTAAATATATGGTCTCGACCTGCACCTTAAGAAAAAGAGCCAATCTTAATAATTATAAGAAAAAGGGCTGATCTAATCTTTATATGTATATAAATTTCTTGTGTATGTCACTGAATTCCTAAACAGCTGGACCGATGATGATAATTTTTTTTTGTGTTCAAGGGATTCGAGAATGGTTTAGATTCACAATTGGACAGGTAGATGGTGCTGCTGTCGACGTCAAGAAGCATTCCTTTTATTTTATTTGAACGGAACAACGTCTGGCGGGTCAGCTAGTTGGCATATAAGTGCTTTTTATATAAAATCATCATCTTCATCATTGTGCTCTTATCCCAATTAGTTGGAGTAAACGTAATATGCAATCTTTCCCATCATTCTTATTGCAAGCAAACGCTTCGGCAATGGTTTAATGACTAGCTGCCTGTATCTGGTTAACTTTACTTGGGAACATAATATAATTATTGACCAGATGGCAGCAGTTAGAGTTGGCACAGGTCGAAATATATCTATTAATCATCCTTTACAACAGCCCTGGAGCATTATATATACATAAGCTTAGTAGTATTTATAACTGCACCCACACTGCATTTTATACATAAATGTTCAAATGCTAAAATGTATATTTAAAATATAGAAAAACATTTGCAAGATTAATAAATTTCTAAGTATACACATTCCTACCTAGAATTAATTATGAGATCATAATATTTAAGAACAAATATTTTTATTTTTACCTGTTGCTGTTTGCTTATCCTTGCCAAAGGGCATAGAA
This sequence comes from Lymantria dispar, assembly GCA_032191425.1. Lineage (NCBI taxonomy): Eukaryota > Metazoa > Arthropoda > Insecta > Lepidoptera > Erebidae > Lymantria > Lymantria dispar. The sequence continues at coordinate 19,771,546 of CM063459.1, forward strand.
CTATATCTTCCAAAGACCATTCCACTAGTTGATGGTTTATTTACATTGGATATAGTGGGCGATTCAGGCATTGAACTGTGGCGTCCAAAAATTGACTTTGTAGTTGGACTATTGTCATTAACAACTAATTCTTTTACGAACCATGATGAATTATCTTTAGATCCAATTTTGTTTTGGTCTGCTCGCATCGTATCCATCTCAATAGGTAACTGAGTGATCTTCTCGAGTGCACTGTCATTTAAGTTACCAACGAAACTGTCAAATGAATCATTATTTAATATGGGGGATTCACATTTTTTAATGTCCTTAACTATTGAAGATTCTAAGTTTATACTGTTCAATATAGCATCCATTGAATCATGATTAATTTCAAACTTAAAATCAGAAGTTAATGTTCTATTATTAAATTTTCGATCATTATTTGGTAATTTTGCAGCGGTTTCAGTTTTTATTTTTTCTTCAACTATTTGACTGGCTTTTATTAGACATTCGTTTATGGAATCGTCCGATTCTAAAGCAGCATCGGGTTCATTTTTAACAAAATTAGAACTTAATACATTTCGTCGCAGACATACTGAATTACTCCGCATTCTACTTTTTGGAGAATATTCTGGTGATTCACTAAAAATGTCATCTTCACTGCCTGAATTAACTTTTGTTTTAGGTTTGGTAATCAACTCATGGACATTTTGATTTAATTCTATTAGTTCTTGGAACAAAGCAGTCTTCTTTTGTGGAAGTTTAACAGCTCTGCGTTTCGGTAAGTGTCTATCTATTAGTTTAGTTTTTCCTGTACGTTTTGATCTTCGACTGACAGGTGTAGAATTTTTAATGCGAGATTTGGCTCTATACTCCGACTTCGGAGTGTAAAAATTCCAAACTACGTCTGTTTCACCTTCAGCTCCATCTTGAGTACATAAAAAAGGCACAGGGCTGGAATCTCTATCGGAGTCACTCATAGATTCACTATCTCTTGACGGCGAATCCACCCGGTGTTCTGGCGTCGAACAGGACACTGAAAAGACCATTTATTATCAAATTATAAAACATTTAATATCAGATAAATGAGTGTAGGCGAAATGCATTATCAAAGATAACAAATCAAAAGCAACATGATTGCATATTTAGAGTGAACTCAAAAAATACCTTTCTGCTTCTTCATGGTTACCATACTTTCAGCAGCTTTAAAATTATAAATATAGGACGATAATCATTTCTTATTTATGTTCGTGAAATGAAAATTAATGTAAATAATATACGAATGACATTCCTTTGATTATTTTTTATAGTCAATAAAGTCAATATTCCAAGCAATTTCAACATTGACATAAGCTAGTGTTGCGTAATTCGAATCATTTAATTCGAATAACTCGAATAAGACTATTGACTCGTTCATTCGACTCTCCGTTGACTGAAACCGATTCAATTCGTTAACTCGTGTCGTATTTAGGCAGGTAGGTACGTAGTATCCTTTAATCTGTGGGTAGGTACTCGTAGCGCGGGCGGCCGCGGCGCACAGTGGGTCGAAAGCAAGATTTTAGTGACATAGGGACCAACTTTGGTTTTTTATTTTTTTCTTTGTGCGGATGGATAGAGCTCGTTAACGTCAATAATAATTGCCCTTAGAAGATTTTTCCTAAAATTGATAGTTTGGGCAGAAAAAAATATTTTTATTTTTTTTGTATGGAGCTGATCAGATAAAGTTAAATTTCTGCTAAGTATCGTTAGATCCCGCTTTTAAACCTTTTGTTCCTTAAACCTTGTCTAGTCTACCATCATTTGATGCTATGAACATGTGCATAAAGTTGCAATTCTCCAAAATAATTGGATCAAAAAAATGAAAAAATATATTAATGTAAAAAGCTTTATTTTTATTTTCTTAAGTTATTTTAAGTTAAATTTAATATGGATTAGTAAGTGTAAGCACGTAATAATACGCATAATTACTTAACAACTAATAATAATACATTTAAAAGGTTCCTAATTAGCTTATAAAAATGTGTGAATATTTATCTAGAAATTTCTAATTGCCCATTTAATGACTAATTAGTTTAACCTTTCATATTAAAAAAAAATGTGTTGTCACTTTTAGCCATTACTGTAATTTTAATGCGGATCATTAGTTAATGAGGGTAGTAGAAAAAAAGTCTATTACTAGAAGTATAAAATTACCATATTTATTATTAATATATAATATATTAGCTAGTATTCGTTTATTCGTACTACTACTAACATCTCGTGATTGTGATCGTCCCTTTTACGCTATAATGGAGAGTTTAGTGAACAATTTAGATTTATTTATGATTTTTAGAGATCAGCTGAAATCATTGTCGGATAGTAAAAAACTTTTCCTACAACATAAAATCAATGTGGCAGAAGAGAACAGTGCCGAGCTCCAAAAATTTTGTACGCGATATTGTTCATATATAAGTGCAAGATGAGAACGAACTGAAGCTGTGAACACTGAACAGGAAGGGGTCGAGATTTGTGATACTGATAATGTTGAAAATTTACCACCATCTACAACAGAAGCTTCGACATCTACATTTACACCTCGAAAGCCTTTCGAAGAATTGGGCTCCAGGCAAAAACGAAGACGCGTAGAAGAAATGAAAAAATCGCTTTCGTTATCCCCCGATGAAGTGAAAGCTGCCACAATGTTAGTTTAAGAAACACCGGAAATGAGGATGTAGGAAAAATAATTAACCATTTGTTAAATCACCCAGAAGATCTGGAAAAAGTTAAGGAGTGTTTAAGTACAAGTAAAGCGAAAAGTAGTACATATTCACCCGATAAGGCCCTGTCTTTATTAGTTTCACTTAAATTAAGTAGGTGGCAGTACATAAACCTAAGAGAGGCAGCAAATGAACATGGGTCTGACTTATATCCTTCTTATTATGAAATTAAACAAGCGAAGTCAAGATGTTATCCAGGACAAGAAGATATAATTATAACTGAAGAATGAGCTGCTATTAAACTGCAAGCTTTACTCAACTTGACAGTCTCAAGACTTTTAGATGTAATTGCTTTGGATTTAAACTCGGCAACAGATTTTCTGCTTATAAACAAATGGGGCTTTGATGGAGCCTCGGGTCAAAGTAATTACAAAAAACAAAAGACTGAAACAGAGTTTGATGATTCATCTATTTTTATGGCCAGTCTAGTTCGTATTAGGCTTCAACACTGTGATGGAACAATTGTTTGGGAAAACGACCCACCTTCATCGACTTTCTATTGCCGTCCGATTATGTTTAAATTTACCAAAGAAATGCAGTCACAACTATAAAAGCTGGCATAACAGAAGAAATATAGAGATATATATAGAAAGACTTCAGCCATCAAAAATCAGTCAAGTTGAAGTTAAGCATCAATTGCTCATGACAATGATAGACGGCAAAATAACCTCGTATTTGTCAGACACATCCTCAGCTGTCTGTGATATTTGCAAAGCAAAACCGACAGAGATGAACAATCTGGAATCATTTGCTCATAGAGAAAGGAACGAAGAAATGTCACAGTACGGAATTTCATCTTTACATGCCTGGATAAGATGCATAAAATGCTTACTTCACATCGGTAAATATTTCTTACTTCATACTTTATTATCTTGTTATTTTATGCATCCTGTGACATTATTTTTCTAAGTGACATTTTTTTTAATTGCAGCTTATCGTTTGGAGTTTAAAAAATGGAGTTGCAGGGAGGATGACAAAGAAAATATGTCACTCAGAAAGAGCGCTATACAGCAGGCATTTAAGAAGGACTGCGGCTTACTTATTGATATAGTTAAGCAAGGAGTAGGCACAACCAATGATAGCAATACGGCCAGAAGATTTTTTAGAGATGCAGAAACAACAGTCCATATAACAGGAATTAGTAAAGACTTAATTGAAAAGTTTCACGTGATTCTTGTGACTGTTGGATCTAGAGAGAACGTAGACCTAAGTTTTCTGATTTTTGTAAAGATACTGCAAAATTGTATGTACAGTTATATCCCTGGTATTATATGCCTTCCAGTGTACATAAATTGGTAGTACATGGGACGGATATAATTAAGGAGTTTGGTGCCATACTCATAGGTAAACTGTCGAAGAGGCAGCGGAAACTCGCAATAAAGATTGCCGGTAATATAGAGAGAGCCATTCTAGAAAGGTAAGTAGAACGGCAACAAATGAGGATATTTTAAACAATCTTCTTTTGTCGTCTGATCCAAAGATCACAAGTCTAAGACCTCGAATGGTAAAACAACATAGAATGATTTTCTCTCCAAAAGTCAAAGAGCTTCTGCTGAGTTTTCCCACAGAAGCCGATATAGATTTTTATTAATATAGATAATTTACAAGATAATAATAGCGATAGTGAATAAGGATTCTAAGTTTTTTTTATTTTAGTTTGTGTTGTACTGGTATATTGTTAATTTTAAGTTTACTTTTGTTAGTAATAAGTTACGTTTCCCTTTATTGATTTGTGAATTATATATTTGTATTATTATTATGTACCTGTACTTACTATTCAGTATTAAACCTAATTTAAAAGAACATTTTATAATCTAATTACAGTTATTAAATGGACAATTAGACATTTATAGATAAATATTTACACATTTTTAAAAGCTAATTAGGTTTTACCTTTTAAATGTATTGTTATTAGTTGTTAAGTAATTATGCGTATTATTGTATGCTTGCACTTACTAAACCATATTAAATTTAACTAAAAATAACTTAAGAAAATAAAAATAAAGATTTTCATCTTAATATATTTTTTCATTTTTTTGATCCAATTATATCGGAGAATTGCAACTTTATGCACATGTTCATAGCATCAAATGATAGTAGACTAGACAAGGTTTAAGGAACAAAAGGTTTAAAAGCGGAATCTAACGATACTTAGCAGAGATTTAACTTTATCTGATCAGCTCCATACAAAAAAAATCAAAATATTTTTTTCTGCCCAAACTATTAATTTTAGGAAAAATCTTCTAAGGACAATTATTATTGACGTTAACGAGCTCTATCCATCCGCACAAAGAAAAAAATAAAAAACCAAAGTTGGTCCCTAAGTCACTAAAATCTTGCTTTCGACCCACTTTGCGGCGGCGCGACGCGGCGATCAGTCGACTCGGTTTGATAGGACATTCGTTGATTCGTTTTCTATTCGTTGATTCGTTTTCTGTTCCTCGCGCGATTTAATGTTTTCTTGCTTTTGTTGACTGCTCATTTACGTAACTAAAATACTTGTTATTAATTATGAGTATACCTGAGACGTACAAAAACGTATTTTTTTTTAAAGTTGATTTATCGTGTAATTGCTAATTAGAATCAGACTTTATTTAAAAAAGAAGTATTTTTTGTATATGATTTTATTATTACTTTTTGTTATTTAGTATGCTGATTTTAATCATAATAATAAAAGAGTATTGTCATTACCGACGTGTTTAAAAGTCAATATACCTATAAGTCCCCTTTCCGTAACCAAATACCAAGCAGACTGCTGTAACTCAAAATCTCGACTCATTCGTAATGCAAACCGATCTGCAAAAAAAACTCGCTCGAATAATAATGTAAACGAATTATAACTCGCCAACTCGGCTTCACAGGCGGATGACTTGACATACGAGTACGAATTTGACTATAATGCTGACGTGACGAATGTGACGATTCGAATCAATTCAAATTGCGATTCGAATCAATAGTAATTTTAATTCGATTGATTCGAATTGAAAAAAAAAGCAATTCGTCTCATCGCTAACATAGGCTAAAATAGGCTTGTGAAAAAGTATCGATTTATTTTCGTATCGATATTTTTAAGTCGATACATCGATTTATTCATACAAAATATCCAATATCGAAAATTGTATTAAAAGCAATTTATGTAATTAGAATATCTAAAATACACAATCGTAAAAGATAAGATAAAAGGGAAACATTAATTGTATTGACTGTGACTATTATATTGTATTTTGATTGTGTTACATTTATGTCTATCACTTTTAGCAAGAGCAATTGATAAAAATGACAATCAAATTATCACAATGATTTTTCAGTTAGTACTCAATTTTTTTGATCTGAAACATCTATAGGCGAGGGTGAACCTGATCGTTGGCGTGGCGTAAACAGTTCGTGGTGTTACGACGTCACGCTGCGTTTCACTATATGTATGCAAGCTCAGTATGGCAAAAGAGATAGCGCACAGGCCCTTGCGCACAACATCGCGTCGATTCTTGTCACTCACACACTTCTACGTATAGACTACGTATAGACTACGTATGTACATAGGTGGGCACGGTTAATCCAAATGTTAACTTCGTTAATCGTTAATTATTGATAAAAATCAACTTACTTATCACAATGGTTGACAATCAAATTATCGCAATGATTTTTCAGTTAGTACTCAATTTTTTGATCTAAAATATCTATAGGCGGGGGTAAACCTGATCGTTGGCGTGGCGTAAACAGCTCGTGGCGTTACTACGTCACGCTGCATTTCACTGTAGATATGCGAGCTCAGTATGGCAAAAGAGATAGCGCACAACATCGCGTCGATCCGTGTCACTCACACACTTCTACGTATAGACTACGTATGTACATAGGTGGGCTCGGTTAATCCAAATGTTAACTTCGTTAATCGTTAATTAGTTAATTAGAATGTTAGCTTCGATGACCGTTAAAGTGTTAAATTCGCGAAAACTTAACGCAAGCTAAAGTTAACCGTTAAAAGTTAACCATTTAAAGCTTATACCGTTTTCGTGTCCGTGTGGTGAAGAAGGAGTAAGTATACAATTCACCACTCCCTTTCTTGCCTGTGGATATCATAAAAGACGGCTAAGGGATATAATATCCATATCACATCTGTGTAAGAGTAGGGAACCTCGAAATAAAATCCTATATGAACATGACTGACCAGCATGGTATAGTAGGTCTATTTCCGTTCTATTGTGGAGGAGGTTCGAGCCCAGAAGTGGGACAAGTAGGAGCTGAGACGTGGACGACTGCTTTTAGGCTGAGATAAAAAGACAAATTCAACAGCATGTAGTGGAATTATATTGGCATGCATCTGTCCATACTAACTTGGGATACGCTACTGCCGGTAGCAGCGATACCAATACTTTATACTATAGTATATAAAATATACTTTACGACATTGTAAATAAAACTTCGGGAAACTTAAGAGGATCTTCTCGTCCAACATACCTCAGTGTCTGAAAACACAGGTCTACGATCAGTGTGTGTTACCAGTGATGACTTACGGCACGGAAACGTGGTCCCTAAATGTAGGCCTCATATCAAGACTCAAAGTCGCTCAGCGTGCTATGGAACGGGCTATGCTCGGGATTTCTCTGCGAGATAGAATCCGGAATACAGAAATCCGCAGAAGAACGGGTGTAACCGACATAGCACGAAGAATTAGCACGCTGAAGTGGCAATGGGCAGGCCACATCGCTCGACGAACCGACAACCGTGGGGAAGAAAGGTTCTCGAGTGGCGACCACGCATCGGACGACGCAGTGTAGGACGCCCCGCCACTAGGTGGACCGACGACCTAGTGAAAGTTGCTGGGCGTCGTTGGATGCAGGCGGCACAGGACCGCACATTGTGGTGCAATATGAGGGAGGCCTACGTCCAGCAGTGGACGGCAATAGGCTGAAATGATGATGAATGATGATGAAATAAAACTACTTTTACGGATTATATCGCGTTTGTATTTGATTTATGATTGCCCGACGTTTTGAACACTTTGCAGCATTTATGGTCACGGGCGGACTAAGGTATCTCACGTCCAATAATTAATGGTTATTACAGTCATTTATAATTATCTACCCGATACAGAAAATTAGTTATATAACTAATTTTGAATTAGTTATATAACTAATTTTCTGTATCATCATATTAATTTTGAATTAGTTATATAACTAATTTTCTGTATCGGGTAGATAATTATAAATGTCTGTAATAACGATCACTTGTTGGACTTGAGACACCTTAGTCCGCCCGTGACCACGAATGCTGCAAAGTGTTCGAAACGTCGGGCAATCATAAATCAAATACAAACGCGATATAATCCGTAAAAGTAGTTTTATTTACAATGTGTAGTGCTCGCGTAAACATCAGATATCATTACTTTTCCACAATTTTTGACGTAGTAACCATGGTGGAGGTGAGAACTTATCACTTCTGGTACTATCATAATCTATAATAGAAGAATTCATAGCAATTGAAGAAGACTCGGCATCTGTTTCCCTTTTCGCGGAGCGTGGCAGGGAGCGGCTTAGTCTCGTTCAGTTAGATGGCCGCCTGGCGGGATGACGCCCGCCATGACCTCATTGTCCATTGGTCAGTCCAGTTGGAGGCCTCAGTACGGTGTTTGGATTGTCGAGACTTTCCAGCCAGTGCTGATGGAGTGATTGGGTCTGGTCTGGGTTGGAATATGGCATAATATATAAATAAAATATTGCGATTTTTTTCAGAAAATAATGATTTTTGTTCAATAAACATTTATTTACATAAAATACAAAAATTCAAAATTTAAAAATATTTTAAATTATGACAACTCAATTCTTTCTCAAATCAGTGATTTCTGTTATAATATAATATAATGGTTATATTCGATGCCTCTGACGACTTTACTGTGATAATTATTCAGAACTACACTTATATCATATAGCGTGGCGACGCCTCGCCACGGCATGCGTCACTTTACGCTACGCCCACGATCAGATTTACCTTCGCATATTCCGTCATATAGCGTAGCGTTATATCGCCGCGGCCTGTTTAAGCCCCACCAACGATCAGGTTTACCCTTGCTTATAAATGTTTCACATCAAAAGGCTGAACTAAATTATTAGTTTATTATCAGTGATTTTTCAAACATGACCGATATATCGATATTTTTTTATCAAAATATCGAGGTTTACATAGATAATCTAATAAATATCGATATATCATATTGACTATGGAGTGTAGAAGTAAGGAGCACCATCTCGTATGGGGGATTAGTCGAAAAAGTGTCCACTTGTAAACAGCAAATTAATAGCGCTAGTGTAGCAAGTGGAAATGATATGCACTTAGCAGTTATAAACAGAGTTATGGAGTGAAGTGTGCTGGGTTGAAAAATTTTATATTTATCTTGACTTCTGTCGTTAAGAAATATGCAGTATTTAAAATCTCAACTATTTACATAGTCAACTGTAATTTAGTAAATAATAACCTATGAAACTTAAGAGTGAAGTGTGCTGGGTTGAAAAATTTAATATTTATCTTGACTTCTGTCGTTAAGAAATATGAATTGCGCTGTAACAAAGCGGAAATGTTTCTTTCCTTTTCTAATTTAGTATCCTACTCTAATAATTTGTGGCGCTCTATTTAAAATTCTTCCACTTGCTACTATAGCGCCACCTTAATTTTCTCCTTTCAACGGACACTTTTTCAACACTGAGATGGTCCTCCTTACTTCTACACTCCATAATATTGACAACTTGGACGGTAATGCAGAGTAAATATTGATACAGTTCAACTCTCAGTATTGCCAACAAATCGGCACCTGATGTTGCCATTTTTTACGCTTTGAGTAGTCTAATGTAATTTGAGTCGAGGTAGCCTAAAGTAGCCCAAACTTTTACTCAATTAATCAATTTTTGACGTATAAAGAGTAAGTAGTATTTTTTTTATGCGTGGGCTATGGCAAGCTCACGCGCAGTCCAGTCCGTCCGGGGCGTTGAAAGGACGGCGCGCGGGCAGGGCCGCGCCGCCCCTTTGTGCGAAGTGTGCGATGCACACAGGCGCCAAGACACTAGGGGCGCCGCCATCTAAATTGTTTTTGTTACACTTACATTTTGTAGTGGAGTATCGATAAGTTAGTAGGAAAAATAGGCCCCTTGTAACATATATTGCGTTTATTATACAAGTCTCCTAAGATAATATTTACGTTCGTAGTTCAAGCTTTGGGTTTTAGTTTACATTAACAACGAGCTAAGTGTTAAAATCAAAAGAACCGCCGTGAGTTAGTTTAAATGAGTTTATGAATGTAAACCGCTGCGATACGTGCGACGCAAGCGCTGTGGGGTAACGGGGACTCCCCGACTTTAAAGAACGGGAAAGCCAAAACAATTGAACACTTATTTAATCGAAAGTGAGTACTAGGTGCGCATTGATTTTTTATAATAAGAATAAATTCAAGTACTAAAATCATCGCATAGTTATTGTGTATTACTGATTGTTTTAACGCGTTGTCACGATGAGCGAGAGTAATCAAGACAAAAGAAAACAAATTACCTCGTTACCAGAATTTAATAAGGAAAAGGAAACAAGATGAAGAACGCCATAACAATACAACTAAAATAAGTAAATATTTTACGACTGTACCATCCACTTCCAAAGAATCGTTAGAGACAGAAACCAGTGGTTTTATCGATGATGGTGTCATAAAATCTGATTCAAAACATGCTTCATGTAGTGGTATGTGCTTTTTATGTAATTCTCTATCCAATAAATACAACTTTAGCCTTTTTGCAATGCCAAAATAAACGCAGATCATTTTCTTTTTTAATTTGCCTATTTCTTAATTTTCCAAACAGATTTTTTGGGTGAGTTATGGTCAGCGTACACGCCTTCCGGTCCATCCGGGGTGACGATGGCGCGCGGCCTCGTTATCCACCGTATTTCCTCTCCTTTGCCATTGGGCTGACCACCGGTACCGAGTTCCTTGTCCTCTGTGGCCAGCCCAGCGGGATACTCTCCCCTTCCGACGTCCCTCCCGGGACGTTGATCGCCGTCGTGCGGTCAGCCTCTCTGCGGGTGATGGACTAATTCCCGTTCCGTCGCGACACAGTCCACCGCTGGAGTCACCGGCGGCGGACTGTGTCGCCGTCGAGAAGTCCGGCACACGCTCCGCCGCCTCCTTTCGCGAGATGACTGTCTCGCAGAAGGCGGCAACCGTGTCCCAGTTCCTGACGCTGTCCAGCATTTCACTAGCAATGGTCGGCAGTGTCAAGGCGGCACCGATGATTGCGAAGAGTTCGCTAGGTGCTATGTTTTCAAAGCAGGTGATACTTTTGTATCACAGAGAGTGGCTGCTGTATTCAGAGTCTAAAAATGCCGTTTATTGCTACTGTTGCTTGCTAGTTGAATTAAAACATAATAAATTCTGCTAGGTAATTAGTGATTGACAACCTCTAGCTTTGAAATGCAGTAGACATGAGAAAAGTTGTGTCATGCTCTTTAAAATAAAAAAAAACCTATTTATAATATACAACAAATAAACCGGCTAAGAGCGAGTCGGAGTCTCATACACAGGGTTCCGTACCATTATCTATAAAAATCGCGTATGTTGTGTGGGAGTCCTCTTTAAATATTTATTTTATTTTAGTATTTGTTGTTATAGCGGCAATAGAAATACATAATATGTAAAAATTTCAACTGTCTAGCTATCGTGCTTCTTTAGATACAGCCTGATGACAGACAGACGGACGGACAGACTGCGAAGTCTTAGTAATAGGGTCCCGCTTTTACCCTTTGGGTACGGTACCCTAAAAATGTAGGGGTTGAAAAGCAGCGCTGGTACGATGTAATTAAAAGAATAATATACGTGATCTAAGTACACAAAATATGGCTATTCGTGGCCAAAAATTATAGGACTGTAGTAATGGTAATTCTGTAAAATGTATTAAAATGTTAGGAAAATTCGATCTTTCAATGACTGAACATATACGACGGGTAACGAATGATTCGGATTTCAAATAGAAAAGCGAGAAGAGTGGAAATAATATAATTTAAGTATGTTTAAATTCTTCAATATTTTAGACACTTGTTGTTTTTTTTAAACACAACATATGGTAATAGTTAAATTAGTACTCTTAGAAAAAATTCAGTTATTTTGTTATTAATATCTAAGTGCCTATACAATTAGATGGAGGAGGGCCAAGCCCAACAGTGGGAGCTGAGATGATTATACAATTACTATTATTACTATTATTATTAGGTTTTACTTATTTAAGAAAATATTATCTAAGAAAACTGGAGAACATTTATTTCGATTAAAATTAACAAATAATAAAAAGTGAAAAAAGAGGCGCTTCATAGGTTAGGCACACAGGCGCTGTGGGGGGTCGGTGCGGCCCTGCGCGTGGGCCCATAACCCACCCGTACCCACGTCACCTCGTTGCAGGGCCGACCACCGGAGCAGATGTGACTTGTCGTCAGTGGTCGGCCTGACGGAATACCCTTTCGGGTGACCTCACCTCTCAACGTCCTGGGACGTCGCTCGGCCTCGCGCGGTCAGCCTCTCTGCGGGTGACGGACAATTCCCCGGTCCGATCACCCGCGGCCTCAGCTAGGGCGGCATTAGGCGCAGATAATCGCGCCTGCGCCGCCCCAGTGCCGGCGGCGGAACGTGTCGCCGAATAGGAGCTCTACTCGCACACGACCCGCCGCCTCCTTCCGTGAGATTATGGCCTCACAGAAGGCGGCGACCGCTTCCCAAAAGAGTAAGTAGTATGGAATGAGGTATGTAGTTTAAAATAGATTTTAAGAATTTATATTTGCATGCTATTATTTACTGGCTAAATAGGTGATGCAATTTCAAATATTTCTTAAGACCATGTACACCCTCCATTGAGGAAATAAAAAAATTGAATTTGAAAAACGCTAAAACTTATCTATGAATAAATCAGAAGCGTATTATTTAGCAAATTACTTATTTAAAAAGCAAGTCTAAGTGTTAAATAATTATTAAAAATAATAAAAAACGTTTTTTATATTCATATGTGTACGAACTCCAAAAATGGCGATTAACATGGGTATAATATTCTGTTCCTTAATTTTATATTTATTGCATTCATTTTACTAGATAATCTTTCAACGAATGATGTAACGATTAATAATATAATTTTGTTAACACCTGTAAGATAATTTCATGTGTTTCGGTTCAGATTTTATTAAACTATACTTACTCATTTTTTTGAAGTGAATCTTCTTTAGAGTCGTGATTTCAAACTCGATGAAACGAAAAAGCGAGTCTATAGAGACATAAACACGTAAATGTATAGGATTCAATCGGCGAGAGAATGAGGTAAATGGTAAAAGGATGAAGGATGAAGAATCAAGGATCCTTGAAAGATGAAGGATGAACGGTTAGGTTATGTGCTGGAAGGTTACGGTTATGTGCCGCTTTACGATTGCAGAGTGAATTACTCGTAAGAGTCCGCTCAGTGCTGACTGTATGCGTACAGCTTGTAGCAGATTTCCAAACTACTTATGCATTATATTTCTTGACCACAGTACATGCATTATTATGGTTACGGCTCGCTAGTGCCTTTCCGGCTTTTGAATCTGCACATCGCTTCTATCGCGTAGCTGCCAATGATTTGACTGGATAATTATGAAATATCAGGATATTCCATAATTCTCCAATTTTTAACATATCTATGATGGTAATGAAAAGGATTCAAACATGAAAAAATCATAAACCGTGATTGAGGTTTGTATAATTTTTTCCAGGCTATTGCAATCGCCAATATATTTAGGCGTAACTTCCACTAACAAACATTTATTTGTGATTAATAAGAAAAATATAATAAGTACGATTCGATTACTAAGTTTATAAATTAGAAGAAAATATGTAAAGGTTTTGGTTTTTCAATTACAAAAAGATTTGGCTGTATTTGCTACATTTCATCAGCCTGCTAGTTAAACTAATTTAATAAAAATGCCAATTGTCAAACTTCCTAAATGTCATTACTGTCAGTTTCATAAAACGTGAAAATGGCACGTCAGTTGTAGTCAGTTTATTATTATCTGGGTTGTCAGTACGTCGCGTCTATCTCTGAAAAACTAATTTACATTGCATTGTCGTGACTCGCAATGTTCTTTAGCAAATAAACATTTTTTATTGTGAAGTGATAAAGAACTCGTGAAAATGTTGGCTGACGGCGAAGTGGTCGGTGATGGTTCATGGAACCTCACTATCTATGTGACGGACCTAAACGAGAAACGGACTATGGTCGTAAAAGGAGATATGCACATTGGAGGGGTTATGCTAAAATTGACAGAAAGCTTCGGTTAGTATAAACTATTATAACTTTCATTGAATAAATGTATCTTATCAGAATAGCTCAAATTATCAGAGCCTTAAAATGTATGTATAACTCTCGTCAGGATATTATTACATATATACTGACTCATGTATATTCAACCTTGAGTTTTGCTACATATATAAGTATGTGTATACATTTTATATAAAGTTTCTTTAAAGTCAATAGAGTTATTTACATAAGAAATATTACATGGATTTATCATTGTGTTTTGGAATACAATATTAGCTACCAGTGAATATTGTTCTAGTCTTTATTTAGTATATTACCTTACAGTTAAAATAGCTGATAGTCCATTGATCTGTGAGATAAACCTTCTTCTCAGCTTATGGAAGTCCTACGCGTAGTCATAAGCCTCTCACCATAAAGAAAATTAATTTGCTATACAGGGTGTATCAGGTTATGGGGCAACTGGTCAAAAGGGGGCTAGGCAATGGTGATAGAAACCCATAAAAAAAATTTGAACGAAAAATATTGATTTGTTTAGAAATTAGAGACATGTAAAGTTTTCAATTTTGACATCGCTTTTTCGGGTAAATCTGATTAAAATGTATAAATTCAATGATACTGAATATGCAACATTTTCATACTTTGTTAAATATTCATTAGAAATTGAAGAAATCAATGATTACGTTCACATAAGCAAAACAAACTTCGCCTTAAAACAGCTGATCGGCCTATGAGCGTTGACCGCTTGCCGTAGTACCTACATGTCATTGAAGCGTTTGCACAATTATAGGTATAAATGAATGAAGTTATACTGTCGAAGCTTTACATGCCTATATGTATTCTGTCTGTACATGCCTACATAATACGTAACATTTAAGGCATAGACTCTTAGACACATTTTTTTTAAATCACTATAACTTTTATGTTATATTGTTTTTGTGTAATGTACATTCTAATTATGATCTATGACCGTTAAACTACAACATACTCGAAAAGTTGTCCTATAACCTGATACACTCTGTATATGGCTGTACGTATTGGAATAGAATTTAGAATTTACCTTATATTAAGTGAATCATTTAGTAATTAAATTCTTTTATCCTTGTGTTGCTTAAAAATCTATGACTATAGGAATTCTTAGAAAATTTGACCATAGGAGTAATGTTTTGTCATATTATATGTATTTTGTAAATTAAATGTAATAATCATTAGGTATGCTATGTGTCTTGCATCATTTGACGAGCCTGTTATTAATTTCAGCTTATATTCATCCCACTGTTGGTTCAAGCCTCTTCCACAAGAGCAGGGGAATTGACCCACTATAACACTTGTCAAACGTATTGGTATAGGGTTTTATATTGAGTTTTTCTTCTCTTGCATAGATGTTATATGCACATTTAATCCCTTAGTCATCTTTTATGACACCCATGGGCAAGACAGAGGGTGGTGGATTTTATTCTTATTTATTCACTACATAGAAACTGTGCCTATTATTTACTATTATTACTAACATATCATTATCATCATTTCAGCCCATGTATATCCCACTGTTGGGCTCGAGCCTCCTCCACTATGGGAGGAAAATTAACCTTACTATACCATGCTGGTCAGACAGGTTGGTATAGGGTTTTATTTCGAGTTTTCCTTCTCTTGCATGGATGTTATATGCATATTATATCCCGTAGTCGTCTTTTACGACGTCCATGGGCAAGATACGGTGTGGTGATTTGTATTCTTAATCTATCACCACACGGAAACCAGCTTTTATATACTAGGCATGTTATGCTTTAAAGACACAATTTAATAGAATTACTACCATTTATTTTACTAGATCAAAAGAGCAGTATATCTTGTCCTTAATTTTTTTCTTAGTAAATAATTTGATTATTTTAAATGTATAAGAATATTTTTATAATTGAACCTTTTTTTAGATATCTCATAATAAAGTGAAGTCAGAGATGTAATTGCAATAAATATTTATATTTGTTCAAGTTCTACAGAACTTCTATATGCCTTTAAATTATACATCTACAGCTAATGAAACCTACTTGGCAATCAGCAAATGGAATTAATTCTATGTTTATAATTTCCATATATTTAAGACAATTTAAATGTTTATATTACTCAGTACAAGCGCTATTATCATATTTTAGTCTGGCCACTGAGGGAGAATAATATACAGGTGTAAAGGCAAGATTTTCTGTGTGGTGATGGAGTAAGAATACAATTCACCATTTCGTATGTTGCCTGTGGATGTTGTAAAAGATGACTAAGGGATATAATATGCATATAACATCTATGCAAGAGAAAGAAAACTCGAAAGAAAACCCTATACTAACCTGTCTTACCAGCATGATATAGTAAGGTCAGTTGCCCTCTTATTGTGGTGGAGGATTGAGCCAAGCAGTGGGACATATATAAGCTGAAATAATGATGATAATTGGGAAAATTGCTTTTTTTTTATTGCCAACGGTGGCAAACAAGCAAGCAGCACACCTGATGGTAAATGATACTGCCGCACATGGACCTTTGCAATACCAGTGGCACAGCCAGGCTGTTGCCTACCGTGAAGGAAATACTCTTCTTAAACCTCGTTTAAAGAAGGACATGTCATAGCGCTCAGGAAACACAGCAGCAGGTAGTTCATTCCAGAGCTTGCACGTATGTGGGGGAAATGATCGCTGGAAACATACAGTTGAAGACCATAACGTTTCCAGGTGAAATGGATGAACCCTGCTACGATGTCGAGTGGCTTTGAGGCTTGTCTTGAGGTACTGCTCTGTAAGCATTTTGTAACATAAAATGTAAATGTTCTTTTAAATATTTTGTGTTTAAATTTACTAACACACTGTTATTATTTTATTATTTCTCAATATAGAAGGCATGCAAACTCGCCTAATTAATATTCATAAGTACTTGGTACGTCAGTACCCACTTTGGTTTGCTAACTAGTCTGATAGCAATACCTGTCCTGAAGTAAGACGAAAGGGACATAAGAATTTGTTAGAGTGAGACGGTAGATGCGCGTACGCAAACACGCGTCCTTCGCGACCGATCATGTTGTATTGGTTTTTGCAGTTTGATGTCATTCCACAGGTGAACTACGATGCTGATATGTATTGAAACACATTATAAAATATTTCTAGAGATTCATACATAGAATGACACATGCTTAGAATAATAACGTATAGAAGGGTAGTGTCGGTACTTAAGCGATCAAAAACATGAAGCCAAAATGCTACATGCGCGCAGGCGATTACACACGTACACCACTATACAAATTATGAAATCAAATTTTGTTTTTATGAACATATATCGTCGAAATACTTTTAAAAGTAATGTTAATATACTTTTTATGATGTTCAAATGTGTTGTGACACCATTTGAATGCACAAACCGTCATAATTATCTATTTATTTTTTAACAGTTGCGTACGTACGTACAGTACAGTGACCTTGTACACTACGGAACGGTCCGGCGTAGGCTCCATTAGGCTGCAATTTTAATGCTTCATTTTTTGTGTGCGGACTTACCTTCTATACGTTATTATTCTAAGGACCGATGTTATTAAATATGTTATAGAAATACTCTTGCTGTGCAGTTATTGTTATCAATACCTATTATTATTTTGAATGCCTACGGTGCCAAAAACAAAGTAGCACACCTCATGATTAGCGATAATTATTGTTCTGGTAAAACGAAACAAATAATCGCACAATAAAAATCCTAACCAATTCAGATCTTGTGCTGTCTTTCCGTGTAATGACGGAGTAAGAATACTATTCATCACTTCTTATCTTGCCTGTGGATATCGTAAAAGACGACTAAGGGATATGATGTGCACATAAGATCTGTACAAGAGAAGGAAAGATCGAAATTAAACTCTATACCAACTTGTCTGTCCAGCAAGGTATAGTAGGTCAAATTCCCTCGCTTTGTGGAGGAGGCCCGAGCCCAGTAGGGCGACGTATATTAGCTGAGGTGGAATAATTTTATTGTCTTACTAATTAATATTTAATCGTTTTAATTATTAGTGTCGCGTATATTTTATATTAATAAAATAACAAACAGTCGGTTAGCGCGTAAACAATTTAAACTTCTCACCTACGCCAAAATAGCTATGATAATTCTCAAAATGGCTGCCAATTCGCCCACTCAAATTCAAAACCAGTATTACTCATGTAGGCTATTATTTAGTATACACAAACGTCTGAATTTGTGAATGTTTACTTAATATAAGTCAAATTGAAAATTTTGAATAACCCCGATATAAACTAAAATAATAAAAAAAAGTATTTCGTTCTCTTCAACGGGAATTATCAATTAATTGTCATTTAACCACTATACTGGCACGCCTGAAGCACTTAATCGAGTAAGCATAAGGTATTACATAATTTTAGAGCTGATACTCTTACACTGCTGGACCGATATTAACCAAAGATGGCTAAGACAACAAACTAGCTATCAAATGAAAAAAACCGCATCGAAATCGGTCCGTTCGTTTGAGAGCTACGATGCCGCTGACAGATACATACAGACAGACAGATATCTTCGTCAAACTTATAACATCCCTTTTGCGTCGGGGTTATAAATCATCATCATTGTCGGCTTACTCCTATCCCAATTCATCATCATCATCGCAGCCCACATACGTCCCACTGTTGGGCTCGGGCCTCCTTCACAATGGGAGGGAATTTGACCTACTATACCATGCTGGTCAGACATGTTAGTATAGGGTTTCATTTCGAGGTTTCCTTCTCTTGCACAGATCTTATGTGCATATTATATCCCTTAGTCATCCTATACGACATCCACGGGAAAGATAGGGGGTGGTGAATTGTATTCTTACTCCGTCACCACACGGAAATCCCAATTGTTTGGGGTCAACTCAATTTGTACTCTTCTTTCATAGCACATATTTTGAAAGCGTTTTTACTATGGCGTGCTTCAAATACATACTTTTATACTACAATATTACAGGTTGTCTGAGGTTACCCCTCCTTGGGAATGTAATTGTTTACCAGGTAGCACCAGATGGAGTTGGCCAATGTCTCTGTAGAGATTTCAGTCGTATTTTAAGACATCTACAATCAATGTAAAGTTTACTACTATTCGCAGCCGCTATCACGGCACGTTTACTTATGGAAATAAAAACTAATCTGGTGATAATGTTGATCAAAAACCCTGTGCTGTCTTGTCATGTTTTACAAAAGCGACGATGATAAACGACTTGTTCCGTGCAAAGTAATAGGAAAAGGGTCGGTAATTATGACTCAAACATTACACAATTTTTCAATGAACTGTTGACGTAACCGCCGCAGCTGTTAAACTTGGTCAAATAGTTTTGATGCTCCTTCTCTGCAGAGAAAAACATTCTAGGCTAAAACATGCAGAGTCGAATGATACGAAAATAATAATTAGGTTGTTATGGTTAAATATTGGCAATAAGTGCCTTCTTACTTTTAAATTCGTTGCACAATTTGAAAAATCTTTTTAGTGAAGATTATCATATTGTATAGTAGCGGGTAATCGAACAAAAACTTAGTCTGCTATTTGCAATGAGACTCACTATATGAAGGTGTTGCTCAGCTTTCGGCATGGGTTGTCAAGGTCATGACAGCAGCACCGGTATCGGTTATTCAATGGGCAGAAAGGAGGCACACGGCGGTTATAGTACTTAGGACTGGCCCTTTGATATTCCAACGCCATTGCATTTTGCGGCTGGACCATAGTCAGACGAAAAAAATAAAGAAAAAGCAAAGCGGAGTCATATTAAAAATAGACGATTACCTTGCATTTGGGCAATTATAGTTAATGCGGTATCCTATCGTAACTAACCAATCGGAAACGTGTTTCTTTGTCTTTATTCCAATCGAGTCATTGTTTTAATGGCTTAATTAAGATTAATTGGGTAAATAACTGATTAATGTATGTTCCGAAGTCCATAAATTACATATTTTCGATTCCCTTTATATGAATAGTTATATATCTATAGGTATTATTGTCATAACTATTAGGACAAGAGAAATATGTGTTTATGAAATGAATAGATATGATTTTTGACGTAATTGTTTATAATTTAGAGATGAGCAAAGTGGTGATGATGAGCAAAGGTGTTAAAAGTTAGTCACTAATACCTTTGAGTAAGTGTGGTTACATCTTACATTTCTGGACTTTCAAATCATTATTCTGCCTTCCATATAACTGCCTCGTTGATCCGGTGCCTTAAAATGCCATTGCACGAGGCTCGGGTTTCCAAACACGGGTCAATTAATTATAGGAAGTGATCATTAAAAAGTTTTATAGAGTTGCTGAAAATTTTCAAGATTTTCGAGGAATTTAGTTAATTCTCAATAGCAATCTGGTTTGTTTTTTTTTTAGTTTTATCCGGTAAACGGCAATATGTTCCTCTTTTTTAATAGAGTACCAGAATTAGGCTTAGCGAAACGTGCGTTTATTACATCACGGCTTGCTCTCTCGAAGTTAAATTCGTAAGGTTATAAATAAGAAATATTGAATAAAGTCAGTGAAGCTTACGCTAAATACGAAAATGACACAATACCACGTCGTCACATTATTTATTGCAGAGAACCAACCTGCAAGATAATGAAACCCATATTAAGATGATGCCGAAAATGATAGATTGCCTTTTTAATTCATAACGTTTAAAATAAGTTTCTTAATATTGCAGTGCCAGTGCCATTTTAAATCAACAGACCCAGTATACCAATCCGATGTTTTTTTTATTATTCTCTTCAGGCAGAGAATAATACTCTATTAAAAATATCTTTGAACAGATATTTAGATGGCATTATTATGATAACTTAAATATTAAAAGTCAGATAATGTTATCTTTTTAACATATAGCAATGTGACCTTTCGTGATTCGATGACAGATTCAAATAAGTTATTCAATGATATAACATTATTTTTAAGTCGATTTACCTATCAGCCCGTAGACGTCCACTGTTGGATATAGGTCTTCTCACGGAATTCCACTCGGAACGGTCGTGTACCAATTGCAACGGTACTCTGCGACTTTCAAGATGTCGTCAGTTCACCTGGTTGTCCTATGCGGCGTCATCCGTTTCATTGTCGCCAGAACCTTTCTTACTCAAGGGTTATTGGTTTGATGAGTGATGTGGCCTGCTCATTGCCATTTCAACGTGCTTGCAGTATTTTTAAGAATTTTTGTGTACTGTTATCTCTCCATGGCTCAACAGATTTAAACAACATTGGGAATGCAACTAGTTTTTATCGTAGATTAAAAAATAACATTTTAGGACGTATCAATTGTTCTTGTATCGATAGCGAAGGCCCGTACTCTTTATTATTAAAATACGAAATTATATTTATAAATTGCGAATTTTAATACCATAAGTTGGTATGTTAAAATCTCATATTTTCGATTACAATTGACAAATTTGAACATCATGTTCAAATAACGCGTGCTCGAATAGATCAGTAATCAATGAAATTAACCTTGCTATTATTACATTATAGATTATAGATAACAGCTTACGTAAAGAATTTGCATAATCTTTTTTATACATAGTGGATTGTGATAAGATTGTTTACGTAATATCAGTCACATCTGATTA
Organism: Lymantria dispar; assembly: GCA_032191425.1. NCBI lineage: Eukaryota > Metazoa > Arthropoda > Insecta > Lepidoptera > Erebidae > Lymantria > Lymantria dispar. The sequence goes on from CM063459.1 coordinate 19,793,179, forward strand.
ATCCCAAGTCGTTTGCCAATAATATTATAACAAATGGGCACTTCTTAGAATAAATAAAAGACGCATCTATATCCATCCGTCAGCCTATCAACGTCTCCTGTTGGACATACCTACGTTTAACCTAGGGGAAATAGGTCTCGTACCATACTCTCCTTTAAAAAAGAAGAGGAATGCACTCTTGATGCCTACGCATGATAGGCGCGTTGGAGCTTACAGATGATGGCATAGCTTTCTCAGAAAAATGAGGCTTTCTATTTTCTTGGTGATCTAAAAGTCGGTGACACCATTCCCACAGGTGACGAAGACTGACTTGATGAAATCTCGTGTACTTAACCTGTCACTATACAGGGTAAGCAGAATACACTAATTACGATTTGTGAAATAATGAAACAAGGGACGTCAAGAAAAATAATTAAAAAATACAAAACATTAAAGAACAGTAAGCGATACGCGGTTTTCTTCACTTTCGTAACGGATGTGCGTACGCACACGTTCTCAGAAGCCGCCATGTTGAGTCGTTATATTTCCGGCGCGGCCCTCCCTCCTCGGCTGCCGTAGATAACGCGTTATCATCCGCTCATTGTTCCTCCATGCTGATGAGGTACCTACATAACCAATCGCACAGTAGCGCAGGGCAATGACTTACTCGATATTTTTAGCACTGTAAGTCAATATTTTGAATTGAGCCTACATTAATGTCAGCCTTAGGGAACATACATTTATAATACTCCGTTACCTATAGGTGTGCGAGGGGAGTCTTCAAAGGTACCACGTTTGGTCAGAGTTGGTTTTTGTCCGCATACTCCAGATGCCAATCCGCTTTTAAACCCCTGGGTTTAAAAGTTATAAAGAACGGATCACTTATTAACGTGTCCTTACTAGTTTTCGTAGAATGTCACCTTTCAAGTGAAATATCATGTCTATTCTAAGATCTCCACACTCAAACAGATACTTACATACTTTTGGTCCAGGTATTTGACTATTGAGGTTACTAATTATTATCTGATATATGTCATACACGTGGTGATGAGTTAAGAATAAAATGTGGCACCACCTCTTACTTTCTGACCGGGGGATCCTCATCCTCAGCAGAATTCTCCTAGGAAATTTATAAACTATGATATCCAACTCTCCTGCCAAGCGCGGCGATCTTTCTTCCGTGAAGATATCTAACAGTTGAATGTCAATGAGGAGATAAATGAATTAATAAGGATATTTTCATCATAGACTTGAGTGTTGGTAATAATATGCCCCTAAATACGGATATCAAATATGTTTTTTTAACATATTTTTTAAGAATTTAGAGTTCTGTTCTATTGCATGGCAATGAGTTAAATACTGTATATTATAAATATAAACTTTAATTTTAGAAGTACTAAAACTAGGATACAATTATAACTAACTTAGAGATCTAACAGCAGCGGTGTCTCGATATGAATTACACGTCTTGAGATATTTAATACGAGTGTCAACATGTCAAAAGATTTAATAAACTTACAATACTCGATAGCTGAGGTAAATATGACATTTACAAAGTTTCCAATGTTACAAGAGTTTGGGAAGCTTTGAATTATAGAACTACCTATTTATTATCAGCGTGTTGTTATGAAGGCGGCTATCTGCACTCGGTGTAGGCAACTGATAAACTGACATTCTAGCTATTAACAACGAAGGTTTTGTGTCAATATATTCTGGTGATAACAAGATCGTGTTGTTTTGATCGAAGCGTGCCTTGTCGCAAGCTTTTAATGAAAATCGTTTATAGCGAAAAAACACGTCCAGTGTAATAAACTATTCTTGTTGAGGCTATCCTTTGTTCTTTGTTTTTTAATCGACTTCAAATAGGTGAATGTTTTTTTATTTATGTATATGTTTAAGTATAGCTCGATCATATATTGACAATATATAGGTATCTTTTGTAAGAGTCTGCGAACACCATTTTAATTTCGTAAAGATCTGATGGAAAGTTTAAGAAACAGACAACAGAACTTTTCAATAAATGCCAACATATTAACCGCGACTACTGCCTGACTAATATGAAAAACTAATATAGTTTTTTATATTAGTCCCAGATGCAACTAACGCTTCCCGAATTCACTAAAATTCGTTACAATGTGAAAATTTAACAAGTATACTTAGGTTAATTTTCGAGTTTAAAATTTTTCTCTTTGAACATACATGCATAATTAATAATAAGTACAATGCGCCTATGCCTACACCTTTGGCAAAGACGAAGGTTTTTATTAGTCATGCTCCAAATGTTCTTATTTAAGATTCGTTTAAGACGTTTTTGATATTTTAAGTGTTGCTAAGATCAATAGGTCTTTACTACTATATACACCAAACAATAAAACTCAGTTAAAAAGTTTATTATTTTCTTACATTTACAGTATTTAACTTCTTATTTAACAATTAAAAACCATGAAAAGGAATGAAATAGGTAGTTGAAATGTAAAGTGACTTAAGTGCCTCTGCCATCAACGTCTTAGATAAAATGATTTATTTTGTGTACTTGACAACTATTTCTCAGTCGGTTGTATTAAGGAATAAGGATATTTCGTCGTCTAAGATCATATATTATGTCCTACTCGAGTCTCCTCCCTAATAGGAGGGAACCTACTATACCATGCTGGTCCGACATGTTAGTAGAGATTTATTTCGAGTTTTACTTCTCTTGCACAGATTTTATATGCATATTACAACATCCCTTAGTCGTCTTTTACGACATACACGGGCAAGTTAGGGAATGGTGAATTGTATTCTTACTCAGTCACCACACGGAAATAAGAATTTTTAAATATACATATATTTGTCTTTAAGTTCAATCACTTTGATACGAATAAATAAATATCACAGCCTTATATAAATATTTATGTATCTATTAGATAAACATGTCCGTCTTTCTAGTTTAAATAACTATCTTTGCTACCGAATAACATTGGTATCATAGATAATAAAGTTAATACTATCAATCCTTGTGAAGATACTTCTCTAGACTTGAAAATATTGTGTAACACGTGTTGTTTGGTTTTTAAAAAATAATCCATATCTATCCACCTAATTATTATTGTGGCAAATTTATTTTAGTCAAATCATTTTGATATTCGCCTTGTCGAGCTACTACGCAGGCTGTATGGGTTCTAATTAATACCTTGTGATACTCTTTTACTCGAGGCACATAAAAAAAATTAAAGTTATCTGTAAACATGCTACGGCAATGTTTATTTCTTATATACATATAATATCATTAAAGTACATGCTATGATTTACGGGTAATATAGTCGGCTATCACGGTGGTTATTTCCAAGTAATGACAAACAGCTACGGTATAGGCGGACGCTAACGGTTGCACGCATTCCTACACCCTCACAGTCCGATGGCTAATTGCCGTGATCATACCAGTTGCAATAATGCAAATATCATTTAATTTCAATCATTCTATAATTATTTACTACGCTAATTCAACACTCCTTCGATTTTTTTCAACTGCTAGTTTAACTGACATTTAAAAACTTTTAGGCAAAACGTTTTCTAAGTCATCGGTAAATTTACTAATTTCGAATGATATCTGATGTTTACGCGAGCACTACACATCTATACCAAAACCAATAAATAAAATTGGAGTGTCTGTTTGTAATGTCAAAATAATAGGCTTTTTTCATGCTCACACGGTTATTTGCACGACACCTATGCCTAAAATAGCAATGAAAAAATTTTTGTCTGTCTGTCTGTCTGTCTGTCTGTCTGTTTGTTCCGGGTAATCTTCAAAACGGCTGGACTGATTTCAAAAATTCTTTCACCAATGGAAAGCTATAATATCAGGGCGTAAACTAGGCTATATTTTATCCCGGTATTCCCACGGGAACGGGAACTACGCGGGTAAAACGACTATAACCTATAACCGAAGCGAAGCGAGGGCGGATTGCTAGTTGTAAATAAAACTACTTTTACGGATTTTATCGTGTTTGTATTTGATTTGTGATTGCCCTACGTTTCGAATACTTCGGGCAATCACAAATCAAAATACAAACGCGATAAAATCAGTAAAAGTAATTTTATTTACCAATTTCTTCTAAGCATTTAATTGTGTTGTCCTAAACAGTATGACGCACTAAAATAACTATTAGTATAGAGTAGCCGCTTCCGTTAAATTAACTATCGTAAAAGGTTAAACAATATATTGTGACGCCAATCCTAGAGTCAAAGTTTAATTCTATGGTAATCAAGCAGGATCTATATAAAGGCATGTTCTGTGTAAACCACGTACTAAATCCCCTCCGTTCATGTAATTGTCGAAGGCGTTTATCACGTATTGCTTCACGATGCTTGTACGTTTATTTGCAATTAAAATATACGCCACACATTATATTCATTATGTGTTGCTTAATAAGTATAATAGATTCATTCAAACAACTCTTTGTTGTGCCCATATTTGCGCAACAAATATTTCATTCATATTGTAAATTGAAATGATGATTATTTTGTACGTGTCTTTATTTAGTCATTGGTGAATAGTTGTAGTTTTATGGTCACGTAATGTGTATCACAACAGATCATTTGTTTATGAATAACCAGTGTTTAAGACTATTAAATAGGCAATAGGAATCCTACTACTGATGATGTGCCAAGTAATTATTGCTATGTATTTTGTAAATCCATTACCGAATTGTTTGAAAGTCTATTATTACTACTTAGATTTCTTCTCAGAATGAGAGGGACTCAGCCATAATCACCTATGATATCTCCGCATTCTCTTTGAGTAGATAGCCTATTTGAAAATGTCTCTGCTGACTGTCTTTGATTCCTTCTCCGATTATATCAAAAAGTCTTAGTTGTTACTTGGGTTTATATTAAACTAGCAACCCGCCCTCGCTTCGCTTCGGTTATAGTCGTTTTACCCGCGTAGTTCCGGTTCCCGTGGGAATACCGGAATAAAATATAGCCTAGTTTACGCCCTGCTATTATAGCTTTCCATTGGTGAAAGAATTTTTGAAATCGGTTCAGCCGTTTTGAAGATTACCCGGAACAAACAGACAGACAGACAAAAATTTTTTAATCGCTATTTTAGGCATAGGTGTCGTGCAAATAACCGTGTGAGCATGAAAAAAGCCTATTATTTTGACATTACAAACAGACACTCCAATTTTATTTATTGGTATAGATTGATAGCAAAAATTTATTAAAGAAAGAATTACATAGGTGTCGTACAGAGAGCGGTCACCCGTTATTTTGTTTAAAGTGATACATTGCAGAACCTTTATTAAGGTTCTTAAAATTTTTATTCTAAACTGCTGTATAGTCAAATTTGACCTGAAAATCATAGTCATTTTCGTATCGTTGATTGAGGTGGCTATGCGTAACCTACAACCCATTGCCAATGATATGCCTGATTTATATTTTCACACTTTTCTACCACATTCTAGTACCTATATTAAAAGACATTTAAATTCAATTCATCAGAATTAAAAGACATTTAAAGTCCAAAACTGTTTAAATAACTTGAATGAGATTCTTAGTTTTCTTTTTATTCTTTTCTTGGGCATAGTAAATGTTTTCCGTCACACGCAGTCTCAAAACAAAACAAAATACGAGATGCATTGTTTGCGATTGTTATACAAAACTGACACTCGCTTCGGTAATTTAGTCGTCAATTCATTATGACATATAGAGTCTACGCATTCTGCATTACAAGTAAAGCACACAAAGGCTTTCATTTACGCACCACTTTCCGTCGGAATTTCTCTATTCCGTCAAAACATTTTAAATACAGATGTCATTGTAATAACTGTTTAAAGTATTGTGCAAAGCAAATTGTGTATGACATGTTGCTTGGACTGGATAAAAGATAGCGGATGACTGAAGCGGTCATGCATGATTCCGACCGGTTTTTCTGCAAAGTTGCTCTGTGACGTCACCGCGAGAAACTGAGAACAAGCAATACTTATAAGGCAAAAAAGTCAAATAAAAGAGCTGCTTAATTTATTAATGTCTTCTTGGAAATTTGAATATCACTTACGAGAGAATACGTTTATTTATTTTCATATTGTATTTAAGGTTGAAACAACATATTTTTCGAAAAAAAACATGTATGCTTCAAAAAATTTATTTTCTTAAGTGGGCTGTGAATTTTTGCAATTATGTATATACAATTTTGGTGGAACTGTTACTAAAGTTCGAAAGCAACAAAAATGTTCGTACATAGTCATGTGTTGTCTATATTAAGACACATTAATTAATATTGTACAATTAATAATACACAGAAATAATTTTTATCTTTAAAATTACGATAAAATGTTATGGGTATTCTTAAAGGCGTGTTAATAAACAGAGGACTTAAAATATATCTAATTAAATATTATTATTACAAAAGTATTTAATTTAGAATATTTTCGTTCCTTACATCATCTAATTTAAAGAAGTGGCTATTTTCCTCCCATTATGCAGGCAGTCTGGTAGCTAATAGAGTATGGGTTGAAGAGGAACTTATCAGTTGTAATCAGATGAGCTGTTTGATCGACAGCCGCTATTAGTAATAAAAACATATTTAATGCGTTTTTTAATACCTGTTGTAGACCCAGCTCTACAGAAACAGAGATATACTAGAAACCAATTGGTGGTAACCTTATTGTTTTCATCTCACATTTTTATTGAAGGTCTGCGTCGGCAATAAATCGGGCGCTGTATAAAATAAATTCCAATACGCTTACACAATTTGCTATTTTTAAGGTTTGAATACATTTTCAATGGCATCTCTTTATTGACTAGTAGTATTTAGTCGCGCAACTAATAAATTTTAGTCATTTCATTGTTAACGAGCTCCCGTTATTATTATATAGTTTGCCAAATTTCTGCTCTAATATTATGATAAAATCCAGCGCTGCAAACCGCTACATGATTTGTGTTTTGCTGACTTCCCAATTCAATTGGATAGTAGTGATCAGCAGTTTCCTTATTCACTGCTTAGGAAGACATTTGTCTTCGAACATTTGTTCGAAATCTTCTTCATTGCTCACCTACAGCTATAGTACAAACTTTCAGTTCAATTCACTGAAGTTTCATACGCTCTATAGTAAATACCCTCGCAAATGCGCGTCGTGATGTTTGGGGGTGCCATTCGTGTCACTGAACCTCGCATGCACACATTCACACTCCCTTCAATTTCTTCGCGGTAGACATCGATCTAGCAAAGGTAGGTAGATAAGTAAGGTATAACTCTTGGGACGGCGGTGTCACTTACCATGCCACTTATCATGTATGCTGTTTGCTCGTTTGCCACCAACAGCAATAAAAAACACTTTAAAGTATTTGAAATGTCGGTATAGCTAAATCAAACGTGGCATGATGGTAGAGGATAGCTTAATGTGGTTGGAAAGGCGGCACGGGGTGCTCTCCTTCCGACTGGTGCAGGTCTTGACGGGGCATGGATGCTTCGGCGAGTACCTGTACAGGGTCGCTAGGAGGGAGAGAACTCCGTCCTGCCACCACTGCGATTGCGACGAGGACACGACGGAGCATACGCTCGAGGTCTGTGCCGCTTGGGCAGAGCCGCGTCGTGAACTCGTCGCAATCATCGGTGCCGACCTGACGCTGCCGACAATCGCTAGGGAGATGCTCGGCAGCATCAGGAATTGGGAGGCGGTCGTAGCCTTCTGCGAGGCAGTCATCTCGCAGAAGGAGGCGGCGGTCGCGAGCGCGAGGAGCACAGCCTCGACAAAGCAACCCGCCGTCGGCGACTGGGGCGGCGCAGGCGCGACTACCTTCGTGCCATGCCGCCCTAGCCGAGGCCGCGGGTGACGTGACCGGGGATTAGTCCGTCACCCGCCGAGAGGCCGACGGCGTGAGGAAAGACCGACGTCCTCCCCGAGGGGGGGGACGTCGGTCCATGGGAGGGTACCCCACGTAGGGGGTATTCCGTCGGGCCGACCACTGATGACAAGTAACCCTGCTCCGGTAGTCGGCCCAACGACGAAGGCGACGTGGTGTTCGGGTGGGTTGCGGGTGTTGCGTGCTATACGCCCCTCTGTCGCCCCGGACGGAGTGGTGCGTGGAGTGCGCCGACCGCAGCCCACCCCAAAAAAAAAAAGAGGATAGCTTAATGCTGTATCTAATACTCGCAAAAACATCCGAAATAATTGTGAAATAAGTCATTAGTCGAACATATCGTATTAAACCAAATGCGCTCAGCGACAATATACTTCAATATAGGATCCAATTTTGAAAGAATATATAAAATCGGTCAGTAACTCCAGAGATAAAGGGGATGTAAAAATCACATATAAACTTACAGATATGTAAACTTACTGTGTATTCTATCTTTATGACATTAAATATAGAAGTGTGCATTCGTTTCTGGGAACTACTCTTGTCTGTAGTATTGAGGCTTTGCCAACCCATCGTGCCCGATCGCCGGCATGAAAACTTTAATGGGTTACATCATTCATTATTTAGGTGCGCTATTTTTCGACTGGTTAGTCATAATTTCGACTGGTAGTATTACATTTTTCATGGCTAAATGTTTTTATGATGTCATGAACGTATATATTGCTCGCAAATAATTTTATTTCGAAGATATTGCAGTTGTGCGCAATGAAAGAGCAAGAACATTTTTTCTTTTTTATGCAGCCTTTATGCATCCCATTATTGTGCAGAACCGCCTCTAAAAATAAAGTCATATTGCTCTACTATACTACTGGCCTTACAGGTTTGCATAGGATGAATACGAATACAGTTAGTGGAAATTTATTCTCGCGGGCGTCCATTTGCTGTGACCTGGCAAGACTTGGTTTTGATCGCAGATTTACTCAGCTGGCCAGGGCTCCAAAATGAAAAGAAATATAATAAATGTTATATTCCTTAGTCGTCTTTTACGGCACCCTCGGGTAAGATAAGGGGGTGGTGTATTGTATTAGTGGAACATATTGAGATGAGATGAATTGCATTCCTACTCCGTTACCACACGGAAAAATATACGATTAACAAATACAAATTATACCCAGACTCAGAGCAATTTTATGTAAATTGTACAAAGATTTGTCCTACGTGGGAATTGAACCCACGATGCTTGAAATGAGAATATCGTTTATTGACGCCATTAGTGCAGCCACTTATTTGTTACGCACTTGTTTTAAAATTCGAATCAGCCATAATTTTTCTTTAATTTAGTTTTTTTTGAGAAATTTAATTTATGGTTACTGCTCCATTTATTTGTCAATAAACAGTCTAACGCGATCACTTTTAATCGGAACAGCAGTTTTTGATATCACAGCTCACAAACAAACCTTTAAAATTTATAATGTGTAGTTCGTGACCCTTTGTTTTGATCCAGTTGTTTTCTCTTCAGGCCAAGGTCTCGGGTGTGACACTGCGCCTTTATTTACACCTCCATTAAACCAAATGTTCGTCAACGGCTCTTTGTTCTGTCGTTTTATTTACTTTTTATATGTGAACGTGTATTATCTACAGCGCTTTTATTCTTGGTCCTTATAATTATGTGAATTATTTAAATTCTATTCTGCCCGCGGCTTCGCTCGCGTAAAGATGAACTATTATCGAAATCTGTTCAATGTATTTTCTTGATTTATTAAAAAAAATCACTTTTGTTCCAAGGAATAAATAATCAGAATGAAAGGTAAATCAGGGAATGGTCATCCAAACTTGTTTAACGGTTTAAGTGTGAAAGAGTAACAATATACAAGTACAAAGTAACAGTATAGATGTATACAAACTTTCGAATTTATAAGAATACGATAAAATTGTATTGTTCGCTTTAATTATAATTTTTACTTTTTCAACCATAAATTGTCCATTAATTTACCTTTATCATTTTAGATGAAACTACTTTTCGGATTTTATCGCGTTTGTATTTGATTTTTAATTGCCCGACGTTTCGAACACTTTGCAGCGTTCATGGGCGGACTAAGATTTTAGTCGAAACGCGATAAAATCTGAAAAGTAGTTTTATTTAAAATGTGTAATACTCGCGTAAATATCAGAAATCATTACCTTTATCAAATATAATCATTATCCACAAGTATAGGACTCATTGTTTTGTTAAGATGGTGCTTATATACGCACTGCGCGACACATAACCAATCTTAGAAACAGAATTTAGGGACCAGATAGAAACAGAATGGCCGTTCACTTTCATTTCTTCATCATCATCATCATTACAGCTCATAAACGTCCCATTGCTGAGCTTGAGCCTCCTCCACAATAAGAGAGAAACTGACCTACTATACCACGCTGGTAGGATATTGAGGGTGGGTGGTGAATTGTATTCTTACTCCATCTTCACACGGAGATATATTGCAAAGATATTATAGTCTAAAACTTTTCTCGCTATATAGGCTACATTACAATAAGATTTTATAGGATCTAAATTGCACGGACGTGAAGCCTTTTTTTTTGTCTCTGTGGTAATGCAATTTACGCACTATCCCCCGCCGGTCCGCCGGTGACAGACGAGGGGGAGTGTGGGACTCGCCGGTTGCCTATGCTTCCGGAATACCTACTAAAACCACAGCGGTCCCTTCCGCGCTTTTACGGGGTGCCGGCAAGGTCGTCTTTTGATATTCGATCCCCGACACCCCTACGCAAGGCTGTCTGGCCACGTCCTGTCGTCAATCAAAGCGGTGGGAGGAGATGCACATATCGGCGCCTCCTCCTCCTCACTCGCCGCCGGCGGAGCGAGTCAGTAGACGCAAGTGCTTCGCGTTCCCGCTCCGCGGCCTCCTTCCTTGTGATGACCTCCTCGCAGAAAGAGGCCATCGACGTCCAGCATCATGTCAAGGCACCCTGCTCCGGTGGTCGGCCCAACGACGAAGGCGACGTGTCGCGTAGGTGGGTTGCGAGTGTGCGTGCTTACGCCCCTCTGTCGCCCCGGACGGAGTGGTGCGAGGAGCGTGCCGACCGCAACCCACCCCCCAAAAAAAAAATACAAAAAAAAAGGATCTAAGTTACAGGACCTGATATAAGCGCCTTTAAAACAGTGAAACAAACAAACATATGAATTATTACGTGTGTGTGCAATAAGGTCATAACAAATATTACGTTTCAAGGTTGAAAATAATTACAATATTAATTACTGTAAAGTGTAATTAATTATTTACGTAATGTAGCCGTTTTTAGGCGTGACTTTAAGCTCATTTATTTCAAACAACTATAGAATATTTCTCTAATGAAATTATGATAATTATTTAGTCATAATTGTCTTGTTATTTTTTCCTGCATTTTTATTGTTATATACATTTGTATATATTTCTTGTGTATGTCACTGAACTCCTAAACGGTTACACCGATGTTGAAAAATTTTTTGTGTGTGTTCAAGGGGTTTAGATTCACAATTGGACTGGATAGGTGGCGCTACTGTCGATTTCATGGAAAATTCCTTTTATTTTATTTGAACAGAACAATGTTAGGTCAGCTAGTAAATTTGGATTGACCGTGGGTGTCGTAAAAGACGACTAAGAGGTTATAATATGCATAACAACATCATCAACGCTCTGCTCTTATTCCAATGGGTTTGGGGTCGAATCAATATATACTCTTCTTGCATATTTTAGCTTTATAACAAATTTTTTACTCGCTCTCGCTTCGGTTCGGTTTCAGTTGCCTTACCCGCGTAATCCCCGTTCCCGTGGGAATACCGGGATAAAATATAGCCTATAGTACTCTCTGATATTACCTATAGCTTCCAATGGTGAAAGAATTTTTTAAATCGGTTCTGTGGTTTAAGCTTGAAAGCGTAACAAACAAACAAACTTACTTTCGCATTTATAATATTAGTAAGGATATATATATATATATATACATTATAATGCACCCTAAAATTGTATGACCATTTTAGGTTTTAATGCAGCCATTCATTTATTTGCAACATTCTTTTATTCTTACAAGGCGTTCGCCTGGCCTTTAACAATGTTAAGCTGACATTTCATTTGACAGAAAAAGAGACCATTTATTTGCTGAAATGAGTGATGGACTTATTGTGTGCCTTTATTTTAGTTCGCTTTATACAAATCAAATAACATGTTATATTATTTTCCCTGTATTTTTGTTTTATTTTTTTTTTTCTATTAATACCTGGGTATTCGCCATGGTAAACACCATGACAAATACGTATTGGATAACGTAATTTACCTGTTTTTCTGTGGGCTGTTATTCATAAATGAAGATTTTTCCCTATTAAAATGAACGGTAATTACGTATAAAATAAATTATTAAAACAGTAATTGAAGGTGAGGAATAATTTGTGGTACTGATGAGACTTAAAAAAATGTTTACTTAGCTAATAAAAAATATTATCACAGAGTATTTTGTGCTAACTTTTATACAGGGGATATATGAAAGACAGAGGAAAGCATCCATGCAGAATTGTGGGCAACAGTGAGTAATCAATGCAATCTTTATTCTCGAAGAAATACCTACACAAAAATATGGCGTCATTATAATCATCTCAGCCCATATAAGTCCCACTGTTGGGCTCGGACCTCCTCCGTTATGGGAAGGAAATTGACCTACTATGCCACGCTGGTCAGATGTCTTGGCACAGGGTTTTGTTTTCCTTCTCTTGCTTAGATGTTATCCGTATATCATATCCCTATGCCGGCTTTTACGTCACCCATGGTCAAGAGAGGGGGTGGTGAATCGTATTTTTACTCCGCACACGCAACAAAATACAGCATAACCTCATTAAATTATCTGATTTTATTCCCACGTAACGCGTAAAATGAACCCACATAAGTACTAATAAATAAAGTCAACCGTGATGTAGATAGATATACATTTCCTGTTTTATTTTTGTTATGAAACAGGTAACCTCAAAATAAATGGAACATTGTGCAAGCGTCATCCTATAGTTCCAGAAGCTACGAATCTTCGATGACGACATTTTTAACAAATACTAAAATATTTTTGCGACTACGTTTATTATTCTAGATGTTTCTTCTAGTAGTAACATGTAGACTACTCGCCTCAGGTAACTGTTTACTTCAAAACGTAATAAACGTAACAAGATAAATAAATATTGCAATCCATAAATGTTTTGATCGGTATAATTCGCGTCCCATAATTAATTTTCTAAAGCTTGGCACATAAGTATTTTATCCTTAATATGTGCATACAGTTTTTCTTAATAAGATATAAAATATATATTATACATAAGTATGCACATACATACATCATCGTACATCGACTATGTACCGTACAAGCTATGGATTGCCACGTTCCCGACGTATGTCCCTGGCCTCTTTTCTACTTTTATTATTAATTATTCAACCTTCTATTATTACTACAGATGTAGTATTATTATATTGGCAGGACCACATTGTCGACAGTCTTCTGTCTGCAGTCGCGGGCTGGTCCGACCGGGCCAGTAAGTACCACACTCTCGCAGAAAATCGACGTCATAGTAGCAATTTGTTACTGCACTTCGTTCGGTGGTCGGTAGGAGGTTTACGTATGGTGTATTTTCAGGATGCCTCTAGTATTAACAAACCATTGTAAATATTCACGTTTCCTTCACTTTCATCACGGTAGGCAGCGGAGTAGCAAAGGTCCATGAGCGGCTTTATCGCTTACGATCTGGTGTGCTGTTTGTTCTTTTACTACCAACAGCATTAAAACAAAGTTTATAGTTTGTAGACGTCCATTTGCGAAATAGTATTTTTAGATAGTGCTTTGGCTGAAGTAATAAGCCTATATAGAAATAATATTGTTTAAGCCATGCTTCAAGTTTCATATTAACATCCTGTCAATTGTTTACTTCGTCGATCACGTTGTACGCATGTATTTTACACAAACATTCATCTTGTAATCGTGTTTGTTGTTTTAATGTGTAATCATAAATGCAAACAGTATTTTAAGTCTATTTTGGCTTTAAATTGTTATAGCAATAGTTTATAATTAATGGTAGTGACCGCGAATACTACCTAATTATTGCTCGTGAGATTACACTTAGAACCAGCATATGATAAAAGAGTGAATACGTCTAGCAAGTGGCTGGTTATAAAACCTTATGTAATAATGTTGTGGTGGTTTCCGAAAGAAGATCAATGATGGAGGTACAGATTTTATTGAGTTCTTTTTAAGGGTTTTTATAAACATTCAGTTATAAAACTGCAATTTATTATTGGATAAGAATTCGGTAAACGATGACGTATTGTTTGATATAAAAATCATCCTTGCGATGTGGCTAGATCTCCTTACATACATTAGCATTATCAGAACAATATTTACAATCAGACGTAATTCTTATGTACTTACTTGAAATACTTAACATTCGCAAAATACTGATTGGTACAATAATTATCTTATAGTTTACCCAAATTCACAGTTTTACGGTTTATCATAAAAGGGTCAAATCATCTATTTTTTAAAACAATTAGAATAACGTTGTTACTTTTCTTTGGGTTACCAGAGAATAAAAGTTAATAGTATAATCATCATCATCATTACTATTTATTTAAGTACTCGCTCTCTAGAAATCATTTTCATGCTTTATTTTCTAATATTACTTATACCCTTTATTCTGAAAGGTTGACGGCTTCTAAAGGAGAGTTGAAAGTCACCGCCCGCCCTGGCCAGACAACGTATTTATGGGGCTCATATTTTTGAGTAATAAATTGTCTGAGTTAATACGACAATGTAGTTTTACAACGATATTCTAGATAAACAGATTAATTAAGAAGATTTTTTTTCGAATTAGACTTCTAGTCTCCTGAGATAAGGGCATTCAAACTATAACAAACTCTTCAACTATCGTCTTCTTAGTATATAATATATCCCACTGCCGGGCTTCAGCCTCCTTCATAATAAGAGGTTTATTGACCTAATACACCACGCTTAGACGGATTAGTATAGGGTTTATTTCGATTTGTTTTAAGTAGATGTTATATTCATATTTAATCCTTTAGTCGTCTCTTACGAAACCCACCGGCTGGGGGTGATGAATTGTATTCTTACTCCGTCGCCACATGAAAAGCAGCTTCAACTATATAAATAGTGATATAGTTTTATAAAATGGATCATCGTTATAACCGTTGCCAATTGAATGATATTGGATATTAATCTTTACAGGAGAATGTCTTAAAATATGTCAGATGTTTGTTTAATACCCCGAAACCGCTCTGTGACTCTTTTTAAGTTAATTAATCGGCTGTCGGCATACTTTAAGATCTTTGTATCTTTGTCAATATGTCAATGCATGCAACAAATACCTATGCCGATTATGTATGGACATGTATAGCGTATGATATGCTTGAGAAAGCCGCTTTTATTATTGAAAACATGCCTGAGATGTTTTCTGGTGCGGTGAGAATCTATGTCGAAAAATTAGAACGGAAGTACTTGAAGTCGTCAAAATTTATCATGTTTATAGTCGCCTGATTTTTATTTTACCCCACAGTAATGAACCCTTTAAATTTAGACATGTATTTTTTTTGTTTATAGGTTTGGTTAATGAAGTTAAATTTATCTATCAGTATTACTTATCTACTGCTGCACGTTGGCTTCTTCCATAGAACGTCGCATAACAGACTCCTACGTCGCCTGCATTCAGCGGTTTCCTGCAGCTTCAATCCAGTCATCACTAACTGCGGACCGTTTTAATATAACTTTCATTACATGGGGCTAATGCAAATAATTGACATGTTTGGTAGGTTGACGATTGCAGTGTGGAATTATATATTTCCGAGGAGCGTTTTGCATTGCCTTCTAATGTTTCCATAGTCGGTTATTACGTCTCCTATTGAAAAATAAGCTACGGGGATATACTTTATTCTTAACATCAATACGAGTTTAATATTAACTTAATTTCTCTAACATTGTGGAGCAGTTTCGTGGGCAATATGAAAACATATACCTACATATCATCTGTAGATAAAATTTTAATTAGAGGTCTTAAACAGCAAATCATCATCATCATCTCGGCTCAATACGTCACACTGCTGGGCCAGAGCCTCCTCCAATCCACCGAGTCGTTTAGACGTATTGATATAGTTCTTCATTTCAAGTTTTCCCTTTCTTACATAGATGTTTTCTGCATATTATATACCTTAATCGTCTTTTACAACACCCACGGGTAACAGAGGATCGGTGAATTGTATTCTTCATCTATTGTAATTCGTCACCACACGGAAAGGGCTAATAAATGTATTTAAATTTATACTTTATCACTTATGCAGCATGACTGTGTAAGCTTGGTCATTGGCTGACTGGACGCAAGTATATTTTAATGGAACTTTAAAAAAAAATACAAGTCATTAGAACCTTTGGGCTGCATCGTCAAAGGGGAATTAAGTTTAACCCTATTATTAGACCACCCGCATACATTTAAATAACAATTGTTACATTGATTTGTATCTATTATTAATAATGGCTTTACAATTCTTGAATCGCCACAATTGGAACTCATTAAGTGGTTATTGACCGACAAAAAATACATTTCTTAAGCCTTTGTTAATATACAATTTCTTCGGTTATTTAATTCATTCCATTTATGCATAAAATAAATATGTACTGCTTGGATAAGTTCGAAGTCCATTCCTATTTGGAATAACGATAGTATAGTGATGACAATAGTTTTATATCATCAGAAATCTTATATTAAACAGAAATGTTAATATTTGTATTCAATCTTAGCATCAGTTTTGAAAATTCTTTTTCAATTATAAATATCTATTTTAATTTTAAAGAATATAGCTCGGAGAGGAAAAACATAAGTTTTCTTTTCAGTAGAGTCAACAAATTATATTTAAAGTAGATTCACTACGAATCGAACTTTTTTACATTTATTAAGCCAATTTAAGAAAATAGTTTTATGTTGAAATAGTGGGGTTTGACTACAGTTAATCAATACTCCAAACACCTCAAGAAAGGAGGGAATATAGGATATGTTTAAGGAATAGTAAGGATTTAAAGAAATTTCTTAATCCAACGTGATATAATTAGTCTCCAGAACTTCGAATATTGATTCGACACGTGGTTCGTCTTTGAACGAGATAGATATCTTCGCAACGTTGTATTTCAAAATACTAATGAATTACCATCATAATATAGTCAAAATCAATCAGAAAAAAATGTCTAATTATAATTAATTTCATAGACAGAAATTTACGGTAGAATTACCAATGTAAATCTGGTCTGATAAATACATACTCGGAAATAACTAGTATTTTCGTAGAATAATCACCGTTATTCTCCGTAGATAAGTACTACATAGCATTTAGAATAGTTTACATAATGGTTTCTTATATTTACACAAGTTTTACACATTGCAATAAAAACAATTTTTACGTATTACATCGCGTTTTTGTTTGAAATAAGCCTATTTTTACGGATTTTTGTCGTTGTATATCATTTTTGATTTCGCGACGTTTGAGTGTTCGTGGTCACAAAACGTCGGGGGATATCAAAAATTAAATACAAACGCAATAAAAACCTGTAGGAATAGTTTTATTCCAAAAAATGGAATAATTTATTTAGGGTCATTTTTGTCTGGAGAGTGTGTAAATTGTAATTACATTCGAGCGGTTTCCCAGTCAAACATTTACTGAGTCTGAAGTCAAATTATCCACGACCACTGTCATGGGTGGTCTATGATCCATTCATATTCTAAAACAAAGACTGGTTATGTTTTCTCAAGCAACTAACCACTTTATGTTCCGTCAACTCACTAGCATTAGAAAACGAAAGTTGTTTGACCAGTCAACTCAGACGTGCTAAAATTTGTCTCTGAGAAAGAAGTCCAACGTCTTCATCCGCCCTAAAACAATTTTATGATATTGCACAAGTAAGAAGTTATTGAATTTTAGTCGTTAATACAACGGTATAAGGTAATACGTTGTATTAATTTTATGTACTGGGAACACGAGATAAGTGTGAGATTTGTTCCCACGCGAAAAATGTTCATCGCTGCCAAGTGGGGAGATAAATATTTGTATACTGCACATAATTCTTAGTCCCTGACCTTGCCAAAGGATAGTATTTTTAAGTGTTTATATAAACAACAGTCTTGGTGGTCTCGTGGCATAAAAATACGACTGGTAACTAAGATGACAGGCTTCAAAGCTTACTTTAAATTCGGTATATTATGAATTTGCTGTTTTAGATAAAATATTAACATGTTGATCTAAGGTTTTGTGCCAAATTTTCCTTCTCTTGCATAGATATTATATGCATATTATATCGTCTTTTAAGACACAAACGAGCATTATAAGAATATCTATTTACACCCTTCAGTCGCCTTTTAAGATACACGCAGTAAAATTACTCGTGGACTGTATTCTTACACCATTAAATGAAAAGTTATTAGATTTTCGGTTAGAAGGCTTCAAAATATTCGTCCACTATTACGTATAGAACCTTCATAAATAAAATGTGAGTAATCCTCTGCTTACCCTTTGGGCATTATAAAAATATTATATAAATTAATATACGTTAGATCTCTAACTTTTTACCCTACTGTCAAGGAAAGGTTATTAAGCGAATATCTTAGGAGTTTTACTTTCGTATTCCAGTACCAGTGAAGGTTAATTTTGGTCAAAGATCGACGACTGTGTTACGTACTTATCAATGGAATGTACCAGGGCCCTTTTGGACTGTGATTCAATATGCTGGACATTTAATTAATAACGGCACGTTACAGTCAGACTTCGGCGTCGGTGGCACATGACGGGCGCCTGGGTGCTGTGTCCCGACAAAAATAACCAGCCGCCTATTTATATAACACGTATCCGCTCAGAGCGCACGCGTACAAACTTTAACGTATTCCATGCCGTGATTTTACCATCTATCATTAAAGTATTTTGGGTAAATAGGTAAACGACGTCGATATATCATAGTTTAGCTTTCAACAGAACCGGTAATGGCTCATCAATCAACCAACAAAATGGCGATAAAAAGGGTGCGATGGCTGTGAAAGGATGTCGATTTACGAATAATGCATAAGCTGTAGTAAGCTATAGTTATTTAGCAAAACCATACACGACAATACCCCGTAAGAATCGTAAAAAATTACTAAGGGATATGACAAGCAGATAATTTCTATGCAAGAGTAGGAAATCTCGATATAAAATCCAATACCAACCCGCCTGATCAGCGCGGTGTAGTAGGTCAATTTCCCTTTCATTGTGGAGGAGGCCCGAGCCCAGTAGTGATAAAGTATATGGGCGGAGATGATGATAATGATGATACACAACAGTTTTGGAATCACGTTCCTGCGCTCTCTAAGTATCCATTTTTGTATAATATTCTTTCTTTTTCTTCTTCTCAACTCATATTCCTATTCTAGGGCCAGAGACTCTTCCGAGGAAACTAGCCTAGTATCGTGTTGAACAGATTGCCTTGTTATAGAATTTTATTTCTAGGTTTTCTCCTTTTACCGTGATGTCAGCTTATATTAAGCGATTTTTACAAGGAGGGGTAGTGACTATTGTTGACACGTTACCACGTGGACGATATGATATACGTATATGAATGTTTACATTCATCTAGACCGCTGTTATTTTCATAGAATAATATTATGCAACGCGATAACATCTGGACGCTGCCATCTGTTAAAGCAGTCTTATCTCAGTCTTACTAAGCAATTTCGTATCAAGGCGTTACTGAACTAAGCTTACTTTAACATTAAAACGGGAAAGCTATCTTGAGGTCACTCGGAATTGCTCGTTCTTAAGAAAATGAGACAGCGTCTTAGGCATAGGGTTTTATGTCACTCGCCGAGAGGCCGACCGCGTGAGGAAAGTCCGACGTCCTTCCCGAGGTGGGACGTCGGTCGAGGAGAGTGTACTCCTCAAGGGATATTCTGTCGGACCAACCACTGACGTCAAGTCACCCTGCACCGGTGGTCGGTCCAACAACAAAGGCGACGTGTTACGGGTGTGCGTGCTTACGCCCCTCTGTCGCCCCGGACGGAGTGGTGCGAGGAGCGCGCCGACCGTAACCCAACCCAAAAAAAAAGGCACAGGGTTTTATGTCGAGTTTCTCTTCTCTTGCACAGATATTATCTGCATATCATATCCCATAGTCGTCTTTTACGACACCTATGGGTAAGAGAGGAGGTGGTGAACTGTACTCTTACTCCGTGACCACACGGAACAGACTTAAGTGATTAATATTACTGCAACCGAAATAATGCCATATGCCAATTTGTCTGGTTAGGATGGTGTAGTCTAAGTATAGCCATTATAGATGTCCCCAATTGGTCCATGCGCATCTAGACTAGAAGCAAAAGAAAAGAAACATATCTAGCACTGGTTTTGTATTTCTTCTGCTATCATTGGATCTTGTAATAGCAATTTATTATCGTATACTAGGTCTCAACTACCATAAAGGTCTTAGGCTACAAATCACAGTAGTAATAAGGACGTGTATATAAATTCTAAATAAATCTTGATACCATCGCCAGTCTCTGCATCCTTTTAAGGTTGAAGTTACGTTGTATGTTGTATCTCAAGGTGATATTGAATGTTTATGTTACAAACTGTTATGGCATAGTATAAAGAACTGGTCGCGCCCAATGATGTAACGCAGTGACGGTGTTCATTGCTGCTATTTATATAAGTATTTCAAAATTCAACTCGATTGGTCAGATAATGAATATTGGCATTGAGATTATTTAGCAAGATTGTGTATAACTAGTGAGCACTTTGACATCGAGTTCGTAATTATTCTTGAATTATTAAAACTTTATTTGACAAGAATTTAATGTTTTTGAAATTATTTTTTGAGCATAATTGTAGCATATCCATATATGCTATATATGGATATGCTACAATTATGCTCAAAAAATAATTTCAAAAATTATCCATATATATTTGAGCATAATTGTAGCATATCCATATAGCGGTAAGAATTGAGCTTGAAAGTTGAATCCATAGCACTCTCAATTGTAGATACTCAGTACTTTGGATTACACGAAAAATGAAACGACCATAACTAGCTGTAGAAAAGAATCAGAATTTTTTTAGCAACTCCGTGAAATTAAATATATTAATTTTCTCTGGAGTGTCTAGTACAAAATGGCCTGAAATGGAACACCTTTCTTTACAAGAGACTTCTGCCATAAAATGCCGCCTATTTCTCTATTAACTTTTAATGCCAAGATATTGTTATATAAATTATTACCCGCTAGAGCGCCATGTAGTTTCTCTATAGGGTAATATATTATAGGCTGTGTTTTACGCGTCAGTGGTTTTTTGTTTCCTTTTTTCCTATATTGCGAGATACTAGACTGGCATATATCGCACTATGGCCTAATAAGTGGCATAATGACAAGGTAACACTAATATAAGACTTTATTATGGGCTTACCTATGACTTGTCAGTCACTCAGTATTTACTTAATTTAGGGCCTTCCCCAAACTAACGACTGTATGTGTCATTGAACAGAGAATTATTATGTGACCACAGTACTGTACTGTTCTCTGAATGAGGGCTTCATACACTATCCTTAAATATTTGCAGACCTAATGGGCTGGCTATTAGTAGTTATTGAGCTGTCGCAAAATTTCCCATCTTTTATACGTAATATGTATAGTTAAAGTACGATAACATTTTACGTTACTATAGGTTTTACGTATGTATATAAAGCTTTAAGATGATTCCGTCTTCTTTTGCAAGTGAATACTTTTTGTGGCCGAATTTTCTAGCCAATTCTAATTTGATGTGTCCGTTGTAAATATAACTACGGATTTTATCGCGTTTGCATTTGATTTTTGATTGCCTGATGTTTCGAACACTTAACAGCGTTCATGGTTACGGTCGGATAAAGCTGTCTAATGTCCAACAAGTCATGGCTATTACAGACAATCATATTGTTGTATCCGAATTTGATAGCCATTAGTGTAGCTATACCATCTAAGGTTTATGACAAATTTATCAGATGAGTCCTTTGATGTAAAGTAAAAGGTGACTAAGTGATCTATTATGAGGATAATATCACTGCAAGAGAAAGAACACTCGAAATAAAACCAACACTAAGCAGTGTAACATTGTAGGTCAAACGTGGAGGAGGCTCGAAGCCAACATTGGGTATATGAGCTATGATTATGATGATTTTGAATAAATGTGCGCTGATTTATAAATCATATCGCCTTATAATATAAATTTATTTATTTATTTAAACTTTAGCACACAAAAATAAGGTACATGGCGAACTTAATGCATTAGGCATTTTCTGCCAGTCAACCACGGGTGGAGCAGAAATAATTTAGGCAGGTGCAATATGTAAGGGGTAATTTGTAAAATTCGGTTATCCAAGTATAGCAATTATATTCTTATACACTATACACACAAATAATACACATATATAGATACATATATGTATACTAGCAAACCGCCCTCGCTTCGCTTCGGTTATAGGTTATAGGTTATAGTCGTTTTACCCGCGTAGTTCCCGTTCCCGTGGGAATACCGGGATAAAATATAGCCTAGTTTACGCCCTGATATTATAGCTTTCCATTGGTGAAAGAATTTTTGAAATCGGTTCAGCCGTTTTGAAGATTACCCGGAACAAACAGACAGACAGACGGACAAAAATTTTTTATTTGCTATTTTAGGCATAGGTGTCGTGCAAATAACCGTGTGAGCATGAAAAAAGCCTATTATTTTGACATTACAAACAGACACTCCAATTTTATTTATTGGTATAGATATACAGATAGAAATACATATATACATACATAAACATACATATATACATACATAAACATACATATAATTTTTATTAAAAGTAGAGGAGAGCCATCATTGATGAGTTGACTCTGTCAAAAAGTCTAGGTATAGACGTTTTACCATAGCTTTAAAACCATCACGGCTAGCGGCCATTCTGATCTTTAATGGTAAAGCATTCCAGAGAAGAATAGCCTGGATATAAAACGAAGAGTGTACTTACTAGATTAGAGGAATGAGAAGGACAGTGAAGAATAAGATTTTTGGAGGAACGAAGATTACGATCGTGAGTGGTACATAGAAATTGAAAGTGAAGTTTTAAGTAGGGGGGAGCATTAGGCGAGTTTAAAATAGAGTATAGTAAAGAGAGAGTTTGCAAGCTTCGTCTTTGCCTAATCGGTAACCAATTAAGACGAGAGCGAAACGAGGCAACATGGTTGAATTTACGAAGGTTAAAAACGAATCGAATGCAATTATTGAGAAGACGGTCCAGTTTATTGAGTAGATCTGCATTCAGGTCGAGGTAGCACACATCAGCATAATCGATGATAGGAAGGATTAAGGTTTGAACCAGCGCTGTCTTGGTATTTATTGGAAGAAAGTTCTTCAAGCGATATAGCGAGCGAAGCGTACCTGTGACCTTATTTGATAAGGTAGTGATCTGCGTTAGCCACTCCATCGTCGAGTCTAGAATTAGGCCGAGATTCTTGACATGTTGACTGTAAGGGATCACTGTTCCATTGTACACAATGGATGGTAGAGCAAGAAAATCAAATCTGCTGATTATTCGAGGACTACCGAGCATAATGGATCGGCACTTGTCTACATTCACTGCCAAGCCAAACCTGGCAGCCCAAACGCTTATAGTTGAAGATAAATCAAATCGCCTGATAATTCATCTTAGTAATGACTTCTAATATTCATGTTTTTTAAACCAATATTTTACAGTTACTACCAACCCTTACTTTGCTCATGGGTGTCGTAAAAGCCGACACATTTAGCTCCTCAACAAAACCACGGTTAACGTGTTTTAAAATGCGGATCACTAGACCGGGGAATAGTCCGTCAATTTCCCTCCCGTTGTGGAGAAAGCTCGAGCCCAGCAGTGGGACGTATAGGAGCTGTGATGATGATGATGATGATGAGGGACCACATGCCGCCCATTCATTGCCCTGGGCAGATTATGGCCATACACACCGCCCAGACTACCGCAAAAAGAAAAGGACATAAGTATGTATTACAATGTGACGTTTTAGAGAATAAAGAATATACGTGTGCAGAACATACTCTGCAGATATTTGGAGATTAACGTAATTTCTATTTCTATACATGTTTATTATTCTTTTGATGTAATCAATTCGGATAGGTCTACTTTGTTTCACTACTTATTTGATCATTGCTTACAATTCAATTGGCATTATATTCATATAAAAATCCTACCACAGTTATGTACGAGTTTGTATGATTTTTCCTTAAGGATGAATGAATATATGAATCACTAGCAACCCGCCCTCGCTTCGCTTCGGTTATAGGTTATAGTCGTTTTACCCGCGTAGTTCCCGTTCCCGTGGGAATACCGGGATAAAATATAGCCTAGTTTACGCCCTGATATTATAGCTTTCCATTGGTGAAAGAATTTTTGAAATCGGTCCAGCCGTTTTGAAGATTACCCGGAACAAACAGACAGACAGACAGACAAAAATTTTTTAATTGCTATTTTAGGCATAGGTGTCGTGCAAATAACCCTGTGAGCATGAAAAAAGCCTATTATTTGGACATTACAAACAGACACTTCAATTTTATTTATTGGTATAGATTTATACCTGCAATACTCATTTTTCCTCGAATATATCCAGTTCCTAGTATACACTTAGAGGAACATCCATAAAGTACGTGACACGTTAAGAAGAAGGTTGACGAAGTGTGACATGGTGTGACAAGAGGTGGGAGGTGTCCTAAGTTCTAAATCCTTTCGTGACGTCACTTTTCAAAATGGAATGCCAATTTTGAACTATTAACGGAAACCTTAAAAATATTTCCTAACCTATCTCTTCAGCAGCATTAGCTCTTAGGCAAAAGCTATACGTGCTATATGTATGAGTTCATTATTTATATGTTGTTAAACAGTAAAATATATGACGTTACACTAGGGAGAGTGTCTCACAAATGTGATCAACAAGGTCGGGGCAGGGGCAACAACACCAAATTAGTGTGACGCACTTTATGGATGAACCCTAATGGGAGAATTCCATGCGCAAGGTGTGCTCCCATTAGGTAATGTGCACAAGATCAGTCATCTCTTACAGATGCTTGTAAAAGGAAGATTTGTCGTCATTTTCTATGCCTTTTTTTATTGCAAGCAGTGGCAAACGAGCAAACAGTACACCTGATGGTAAGTGTTGCTGCCGCTCATGGACCTTTACAAGGCCGTTGCCTACCGCGAAGAAAGTGCAGGGAGTGTGAATGCGTGCATTTAGGCTCGGTGATACCAAAGGCACCACCAAAACCCTCCACACGTAAACACCCTCAGAAAGTTCGTCCCAGTGTTCGGCTCAGCTGACATCAGGATGAGAGAAATTAGCCTACTAGTCTACTACTAAAATACTGTCTAGACCGGTTGGAATAGTTTAATTCCCTGTTTTCCTTCTTTTGTAGCGATGCTATTTGCTTACGTTTATTAGTCGAGTTATCTATATTACTAGTTATCTATACTACCTATTATAAAGCTAAAGAGTTTGTTGGTTTGATGAACGAATTCCACAAAATTTTATTGCGTCAGATAGCCTGTTTATCTAGAAAGGTTATACACATAATGCTGAGATAACTAAGAACAAGAGAAATGTTTTTAAATGCTAATCATCAACATAATAGCTTCATATACGTCCCACTGCTGGGCTCGAGTCTCTTCCACAATGCGAGGGAAAGTGACTTACTATATCATTTGTCAATGTGTTGGTGTAAGGTTTTATTTCGAGTTTGCCTTCTATTATATATATATTTATCGGCATGCCTGAAGTCAAATCTTCTTGGGAATGTAATTGTCGATTAGATGTCATCAGGTGGAGTTGGCTCAGATTGATTTAAAGCTCTTAGTCATCTTTTACGACACCCACGAGTAATGTAAGGGTTGGTAGTATTCGTAGCCGCTATCATACAGCAAATAAGTAGAAACTTGATTATCCGAACCTCAGTTATACGGATTCGCGATTATCCGGACTACCATCCGCGACTTATATATTGTACCTGCAAATCGAATTTAAGCAAGCATGAACGTGTCTGGAATGGTACGTCCCGCGGCATTGCTGCCCCACACATTTCATTATTGTTTTAGTTAGTAATTGTTGCTCCGCTTTTACGTGCGTGTCCCGCGGGATATGTATTCGTCTTTTAATAAACGTATAAAATATGTACATACTACATATGCCCAAAACCAAAGGTAGTTTTTCATACATTCGATTATCCGGATTTTCGATTATCCGAATGTCCACCGACAACCATTAATCCGGTTAATCGAGTTTCGACTGTATTATGATGAATAAATGTAACTAAAATTGTCATACGTTTATATTTAGCGACGTATGTAATTTTCTCACCAATGTTTACTTATGTCTGCATGATTCGCTTCTACAAATAAAACGTAATTTGGGTCACGGTTTCCCGCAAACCTTGTTTTGGTTACGTATCTGTGTTTGACCTTATGTATTTTCCTTTAGGTATGATCTCAAAAATTCTTATAACTCTATCATTGTAATTGCAGCTTTTTATTTAGGTGAATAGAGTCGAAAATCTTTTCTGTTCATAATTTCTACCTATACAAACAATTGATTTTGGGTCTCGTTAACTAGGCGGCCCTGCACTCCATTCATAACTAACCAATATTTACATTCCTAAAATAATTGACTTCAGATAGCAATAAAAATAAATAAATTAATGGCAGCCGAAAGATGTTGCATTTTAATTTCAATTACTAAAAAGTTATTATCTCGATGTTTCGAATATTTATAATTAACAATATTTCAAACCTTTAATGAAAGCAAAATGAAACGTTTTAAAATTACATAAATATAGTATTAAATGTTATTTGTGTAATACACAATACAGTTCATCTCGGCCCATATAAGTCCCACTACTGGACTCGAGCCTCCTCCAGCATAGGAGGCAAATTAACCTTACTACCATGCTGGTCGGACAGATTGGTTAGTTTTGTTTCGAGTTTTTTTTCTCTTGCATAAATTATATATACGTATTGTGTCCTTTCGTCGTCTTTTACGACATCGTTAGTAGGGTAAGATCCGTCACCACACGGATAATTAATATAGTATGCGTCAGAAATCCAATTAATGAAGATTTCGGATGTTTCATCATTGCAGCCCACATACGTCCTAGTATTAGGCTCGGGCCTCCTCCACACTGGGAAGGACTTTGACCTACTATACCATGCTGGTCAGACATGTTGGTATAGGGTATCATTTCGAGTTTTCCTGCTCTTGCACAGATGTTATGTGCATATTATATCCCATAGTCATTTTATACGACATCCACGAGCAAGATAGGGAGTGGTGAATTGTACTCTTATTCCATCACCACACGGAAATTCGGATGTTTACGCTAGTATTATTATATTCTTTTATTTGTACTGAAAATTAATTTACATTATAATGTGGGTCAATATTAAATAACTAATAATGTAGCGAGTGGATATAAATCTAATGATGACTTACTTAAGTGTAACTTTGTATTTACTATTTTATGATTTGCCTTGCTATGATAGCTCATTGTTTTCGTCTATCCAGCGGTCATATTTGTCTATAAATACAACTTGTGCAAATAAGTCAAATCTCGAATTTTGTAACACTATTACTTCTGCAATCGCGCTAATTTATATACACATTACACAAACTATATTTAGACAAATATTAGCAGTCTTGAACGTGTACAGAATCTTAACAAACTCTATCTTTATGATAAGATTAAGTAGCGCGATAGTAAATTATTATGCTGTGTTGGAGATTTTTTTTTTATATTTCGTCCAGATCCGTATTTAGCGGTAGCAAGATACGGCTGAGCTGCAGGAGAAGTTAAATTCCTAATTAAATGTTATGGCAACCCTTTTTTTTTTGTGTGTGACTTAGTTGTTAGCCTCAGATGGCTGTGACAACTTTACCTGGACTGATGGGAGAGCGCTGAGGGCTCTCAACCCGTCTGACCACCGTGATTTAAGCCAGAAGTAGGCTACAAATGAGTTGGAAAAGATTTCCTCTAATATTAGTCTAAATGATTTTATCTCTGCTTTTCGTTTCATCTGCCTATGCCAACTCCTTCTAAAGCCGCCGGGTCAACGATTACATTCCCAAGGAGGGTTGAGGTCAGGCATGCGGCCGGTCATGAAACTATTGCCAATAACTCCTGCAATATGTTCTATGAAAGGAGAGTACATATTGAGTCGATCCCAAGTTATTCGGATAAGAGCATAATTGCATGAGACGAGATGATTTTTCTCTCTTATTATTTACTCTTATTTCTTTTTTACTGAGAGTTAGATATGCGTTAGCCATTATTCATTCAAACTTTAAATAAAATTGCCTTGGGTAATATGAGCCAATGATACACTAATGATTTCTGGTATGTGGGGCGTAGCTCTTAAATCTTTCGTGACTTCGGCTCGTTAAAATCCCGTGGTAAATAGACAATTGCTGTGCAGGCACATCAATCTTCTTGCTCGCATGGCGGCCTCACATCGTGGCATTATTTAGTAACATTAAAGTAAATTTTAATTCTATATGAGGGCCTGGTGTCCAAACGGTAGGGTAAAACAGTATTGTTAGATTTTGCATTTCATGGGTGTTATTTTGCAAGGCTTACCTTACCTAACTCATATGAGACTCAAGACTTATCTTGAGTCTCATATAAGTTAGCGAATAATAAATTGGTTGCTGTCTAATAACAGGCATATTGGGATGAGATAAAGAAAACTTTTTACGAAGAAACTTGATTAATAAAATGACTATAAGAATAAGTTACTTATTAGATAAAATTCGAAACAATTTATGGCTTTACAAACCAGTTGGTAAAGACCAGAGGCAATCATTTTCTGCTTCTCAATGACCCTTATTTATTTAATTGCATGATAACATATGCTGAGGTAAAGAACCCTTGATAGTTAAAGAATAATGTATTATATCAGACGGTTCTCGTAAATTACTTGTAAATGTGTGCTTGAAATATCCTATGCATTACTGAGGTTTTTATATTGTAGGTGCTTACATTGAACGCATAATTGATTTGTCCAAGCGCCGGAATCACAGTAGCAGATGTCTGAACAGCTGGTGTCCACATTAAATTTTATGTACGTAAAGCCGCAGTACTCGAAAGCGCATATATATGTGTGTGTGTCTTGTGTCATGTGACATGATTAACGCATTACAATGCAGCGAAGAGAGCGATAACACAGTGAATTTAAGCGCCATGTAAACGTTGTGAATTTTTAAATCTCAGTGCATATATTCATTTATTGGACTTTAATCTCTTCCATAGTAAAAGAGAATTTGATATACTATACCATGCTGGTCAGATAGAGATAAATTGGTATAGAGTTTTATTTTGAGTTTTCTTTCTCTTGCATAAATGCTATTACATCTTTTAGTTATCTTCAGCAACGGGGCAAGATAGGGCATTGTTAATTGTATCCTTACTCCGTCACCACACGGTAAATTATTGGAATTTTTAAATGTATGATTTTTGTCTGTTTACTGATTTCAAATACATATTTAAGTCCACCTTCCCTTCGTTTCCTGTGGGTATCATTATGTGACAAATAAGGATGTAAGCAGATAATACCCGTCTAAGATAGTAGGTCAATTACCTAACAAATGAAATATACATTGTCTTTCGTCAAGGCTATAAAATGCTCCCTAACTTTACCGTATGGCGACTAAACTCAATACTTATTCCGCTGCAACAAGTCCACTCAGAGGTTAACGACTTGATTGGCCAAGATGGCGATTGGCGAACGTGCTAAGTGGATGATGACGGCTCGCTTATTTTAGGAGCTGGTCCAACGAATTAACAAATATAGGCCTAAACATTTTGTTTTTATACACTTATTTTGAATACTTTTAACCAAAATGGGTTCATCGCCCTATCTGTGTACAATAAACAGTTTGAAGTGATAAAAATCATCTCAATACATTGCAAGCAAAAACTGATAAGATATGATCAGTATTATCACAACAAGAGTTAGTCTTGTGTACCATTTTCTTGCCGCATTTTATCAGCTGTCAAACATTTACGTAGCCGAGATTTCATTTCGCATTCCAGTCTTTAATTATCGCGGCAGAAAATTGAGGTTCGCTCCAAAAAGTGTATTCACCTTTTCAAAAAAAAATATCTACGCTATGACGAATCTAAGAATGTTAACAATCAAACTGGATGTTTCATATAATCGATACTTTATTTAGCTAACCTTCGCTAATGGATGACTCGAATATGTAGCCGGAATAATTGTTCCAGTAATGTTAATTGCTGTTCTCTCTGTATATAATTTGGGCCATGGTCCGATCTGTTCAGATACGTTAATAGGGATATATTAAGTGAAACACGGTTACCGGTACTGTAGCCGGCAAAAATATTGCACTTCGGCTCTTGAAAAGAGAAACGAATAATTTCGACTTTTTAGAACATTGTCACTCTCATACACTACTTGTGTGACGTCGCTCGAATCCGTAACAGTTTGGTATCTATTAGGAGCTGTTAAATCAGATTCAACTTTTTGTTATTATATAAATACACCTATTTTTTATGCAATACACACTGTCGACAGGCTCATGTTGGCAGCCGCAAACAGGTCCGTTCAGGGTAGTATCATACTCTCGCATCATACTGCACTTCATTCGGTGAGCTAGAGAGCCGGAAGCCAAACCTTCTGAGGGTATATGCGTGTGGTAAGTTGTAGTGATGCCTTTAGTATCATCGAACCTCATTGCACCCATTCACACTTCCTTCACTAGGCAGTGGCCTAGCAAAGGTTCCTCATGAGCAGCAGTATCACTTACCATCAAGTGTGCTGTTTGCTACCAACAGTACAAAAAATACAGTTTCTCGCATTTGAACAACGACTGAAAGACGTCACACTGGTAGTGTGCGACAGAAACAACGCTCTTGAAGTCGAAATTAACCGATTGCCTCTTTCTATAGATCGTTGTGCAATATTTATTGCCGGGTACTGTAATCGCATTAACCGCTACGAACTCTAAGCGACAGGTAATGATAGGGCATCAATGTGATATAAGCGATAATTTTCTAATGTATAAGTACTGGTTCTTTGTCATAATTTTGCCTTGCGGTAGCTACAATCTATCAATTTTGCACAATTTAATATAAAATATATAAGTCCTTACGATGGTTGCTAAGTGCCTCTTTTAAGCGATTAAAATTTATAACAGAGATTTTATCATTATTAATGACACTGAGTAATAATAGTTCGAATAGTTTATCTGGCGAAAAGTACAAATTGTCATAAATTATATCAATAGTAGATACATATAGGTATACAAATTATTAATAAATTGTATTGTACATATAGCGGAGTGGTCTACGTACTGACTTCCCGTGACAAGTTTCATGGGTTCGAACCCCATGCAAGAAAATTTTTTGAGTGATCCACTCTGTTACGTAAGTCTGTAAAATGTCCCGCGATATAAGGATTTATCTCTTAGCTTTTAAAGAAACCGTTTCTTCCATCCATTCATCATTACAAGAGGACGTTTGTATTACCGATATACGAGTGCACTCTTGGACATAGGCCTCCCAAAGGGATGATAATGCCATATTTTCAACACTTAATACGATTGTAAACGATCGTAGTTGGTGTTATAATTTGCCTAGAAGAGAACTGAAGCCCATTCTCATTGTGATCCTTCAGCGAATTTTTACGATTCTCACAGGCAAGGGGTGGTGGCATATTGTATTTATGACTCTTTCACCACACGGAGACATGGTGGAACAATATTTTCAATTGCATAAACTGCATAGCAATGCTGTTTCATAAGTAATTGGTACTTTAATAATGGCATGTATTCATTTGAAGAGTCACTTTCACTGCGCCACCCACTGGTTTTACTGGAGTGGGCGACAGAGAAAGCAATATATGTTGAAAAATGATGACACTGGAAAGAATAGAACGTTATTAGTCACAAGCTTTATTCTGTATTATGACGGGGTAAAAACACATGTTAATACCCCTTCCTCTGCCGAGGGTGTGAGGGTGTATAAGGTAAAGGCAGATAAACGGCTAAGCTCGAACCTCTTCAACAATAAAAGTTGATTCACTATACAACGATGTTAACGGGTTTTATTTCGAGTATTTCTTTTCTTTCATACATATTATCAACCTATCATATCCTCTAGTCGTGTTTTATGTCATTCACAGTGAGTGAATGGTGTTCTTACTCCGTCATTATGCGGCAAATATAAGCGGATTAGACGACAACAATATAAGCCAATCACTTATTCTGTGATTAAGGGGATGAGAAATACAGTATCGCCACCCCATCCTTTCCGTGGGAATCGAAAAAACCAGCTGAGGGATCATTTCGAGAAAAATAAGCAGCAGCAGCCTTTCGGGATGACCACTAGAAACTGCTATTATTGGCTCTTTGTGGGAGGCATAGGTTCCTTAGTGGACGGCGTTAGGTTAGGTTATATAAATATAAGTTAATATATCTTAGCTTATACACGTTTCACTAAACATGAACCTCCTTCACAATAGGAGAGCAATCAACCTACAACTTCACGGTGATAAGTTGATAACCTACTACATATATCAAAACCGTGTTACGTTAACCGTGTAGGATTATATTTCTCATTTTTATTCTCTTGCATGAATGTTAAATTCAAATAAAATTAATTATGTATAAACTGCACTTACATATTGTCATTTTTTACATTTGCCCTTACAATTACCACCGGATCAGCACGCGACCGCACTGAGAAGATCCGGCAAGAAACTCAGCGGGATTGTCTATTTTTTATTAATGATTTCCGATGTTTACGCGAGTATTACACATTTTAAATAAAACTACTTTACGGATTTTATCGCGTTTGTATTTGATTTTTGATTGCTCGACGTTTCGAACACTTTGCAGCGTTCATGGTCATGGGCGGACTAGGATGTCTCACGTCCAACAAGTCATCGTTATCGCAGAAAATATGTTATCCCGTGACCATGAACGCTGCAGTGTTCGAAACGTCGGGCAATCAAAAATCAAATACAAACGCGATAAAATCCGTAAAGTAGTTTTATTTAAAATATTTTTTATTAATTTACAATTTAATTTAAATAAAATTATATACAACAACATGTTTATTAATAGCTCTAATGTGCTTTTTAAAATATGATATGATAAAAGCAAATATAATGAAAAGATTATGGCTGGACCAGATCCCACAAACGGCACACGATCACGAGTTAACCACTAGAGCAGCTATCACTCTCCTCAACCATAATGGAGGGTTATATGCATGTTATATCCCTTAGTCGTTTTTTACGACACCCATGGGTATAATAGGGGGTGGTGAATTGTACTCTTACTCCTTCACTACAATGAAAATCTCTATTCACTCGAAACTATAGTCTACTTAGCTGACCCGGCAAACTTCGTACCGCCATAATTTTATTCGTAATTATATTTTCTCAATTTCCAAAAATATAGTCTCTAATAGAAGAACCATTACGACTTTGTCGGGAAATATTTAATCGTCTTGGCCGCGGCATTGTTAATGATGATTCAAAGAGAACACAAATTACTGATTATTGATTTCTGTCAAAATTATAATTATCAAATTTTCAACCATACTTAATCATAGACAAAATTATGTTTAGCTGTCATTTGCGTTTTGTTATTACATATCAAATGCGTTTTTGTTATACCATGTTTCATATTGACTTGTATTCTCTTTGACATTTTATGTCACGTCCCACGGGAACGCGATTGAACGGGATAAAAAGTATCTTATGTCCGTCTCCTGGTTCTAAGCTACCTCTCCACCAATTTTCAGCCAAATCGGTACAGTTGTTCTTGAGTTATAAATAGTGTAACTAACACGACTTACTTTTATATATATAGATACTAGCCGACCTGGCGAACTTCGTACCACCATAATTTTTTTCGTAAAATTATTTTCTAAATTTCCGAAAATATGGTCTGTATATAGCTGTCATTTGCGTTTTGTTATTACATGATAGATGCGTTTTTGTTATACCACGTTTTATAGCGACTTGTATTCTTTTTGACGTTTTATGTCAAGTCCCACGGGAACCCGGTCGAATGGGATAAAAAGTATCCTATGTCCGTCTCTTGGTTCTAAGCTACCTCCCCGCCAATTTTCAGGTAAATCAGTACAGCCGTTCTTGAGTTATAAATAGTGTAACTAACACGACTTTCTTTTATATATATAGATGAATTCAGCTGGCGACTGTGATAGTAGACCATGTAATTCGCCCCAACAATGGGCCACACAGGAACTATGAAGGAAGAAATGAATACGTTTGATTTACTATTTTAATATATGTATTTTTTTATTGCAGGTAAAGGTGAGCAAAACAAGAAACGAGTTTATTATCGCTATATAATTCAAGTTTCAAGGTAAGCTCGGTATCGTTTTTGGTGGACCGTTAAATGTCTCTCATTATCGTGCTAAAATGCTTGATCGATTTTCATGCACTAATTGCGTTATGCAATCAATATCAATAAAAAATCAATGTTGATTTTAACTGATATTGCCTTGGAAAAATAAACTTTATTGCAATGCGATTACAGTGATTGTCATATGGCTTTAGTAATATTGACAAATCTGTTCAGATAAGCGACGTGATCGTGTTTAGCATATTTTTTCCATCAAACAGCGATATAAGTGGAAATTTTCTGTATAACCGTTACCAATATATAGTTATGGTGTTGATTCCTATAATATATTATGGTAAAGTTATCAATTATTCCCTTGAACTACTTTAGTATAAAAGAAAAAGTATGAAGGCTTCCGCATCCCACACTTTAACAATCGCATTATTTATCTGCCTACGGCATACTTTATGTAAAAATTTACAACTTACAAAATGAAATTTTGTTGCTATACTTAACAATATTTATTGTTTCAACTTAGATGACCTAATATAAACTATGTACTTAACATAATTCTTTCGTGTGGTGACGGAGTATAAAATTCACCACCTCTCTTGCCCGAGGGTGTCGTAAAATACGATTAAGGAATGTTAAATAAAACTACGGATTTTATTGCGTTCGTATTTAATTTTTTATTGCCCGACGTTTCGAACACTTTGCAGCATTCATGGTCACGGGTGGACTAAGATGTCTCACGTCCAACAAGTCATCGTTATTACAGACATTTATAATTATCTACCCGATACAGAAAATTAGTTACTAAATTTATTAAATTTTGATCCACATTTTAGTACAAATTTATTAAAACGATTCTATATAAAAAAATTATATTGTTTATGATTAGTAATTATTAATTATTAAATTTGTAGCAATTATTAAGACATTTTAATAATTTTATAAAACCTAACAAATTTAGTATACTACCACCGTATCGGAACGAAATTTTTCTTCTTTTGCACAGATGTTATATGCATATTATATCTCTTTATCGCCTTTTACTATATCCACGGGCAAGATAGCCGTGAATTGTATTCTTACGCCATCACCAACAGACAAGTTGCGGTAATATGAAGTAATAAATATAACAGTTTTCAGAAAACTTACTAATTAAAAGCTGAATAAAACAAAAGCAAAAAATACTAATTTAATATTGGTGCGTGCACAGATCTTCATATTTTATA
Organism: Lymantria dispar; assembly: GCA_032191425.1. NCBI lineage: Eukaryota > Metazoa > Arthropoda > Insecta > Lepidoptera > Erebidae > Lymantria > Lymantria dispar. The sequence continues at coordinate 19,828,708 of CM063459.1, forward strand.
CTTAAACTAGCTGACCCAACAGACGTTGTTCTGTTCAAACGTGTAAAAAAATAGAAAATTGAATTCTCCTTGAAATCGATCGCAGCGCCACCTACCGGTTCCAATTATTAATCTAAACCAAATGGTTTGGATGTTCCGAATGGCTATACCGATGGATATGAATTCTCACACACAAAAAAATCATCAAAATTGGTCCAGCCGTTAATAAGGAGGTCAATTACAAACACATGAACACAAGATTTATATATATAAAGATAGAAAAGTTTATATAGTTGAAAAAAAAGGTTACATTAGAAAAGTATATAAACGTTAAGTTTTCTTAAATTTTCTAATTTTCTGCGCAACATTTTTTTTTTTTTTCGTAAAAGCCTTTTTTAAAATATTAGTAAATTTAAAAAAAAGATGGATGAAATTACCGATTTCGTCGTTCTCAAGTTATGTTATAGTCCTGCCCGAACAGCGCCACCTACCGGGTTTCAATTATGAATCTTAACCATCCTCGAATCCCCTTGAACACACCCAAATAATTTCGTCGATATCGGGCCAGCCGTTTAGGAGGAGTTCAGTGACACACACGTACGCTAGAAATTTATATATATTAAGATATTTCCCGCAAATTTTCTTCAAGTATAAATCTTGTCATGCACTTCATAGAAAATCTCTATTTTACGACATCGTCATCATTATATTGCATCATTATAGGAATGGTATTTTAAATGCCGTGTTTGAACATCATTATAATCTGATGTCTACATGTCATGTCATTCTTACTTTACATATAAAAATGAGGGTAGGTCATTTCTCTAAAGTGCACTTTGTCACGCAATACTTTGATGACGGCCTATTATTACTTTAAACTGTTTTATGGTGAGTCTCACATTAGATGTAATTCTGTTGTTCATCATTTAAACTTCAATGGAAGTATTATTTTAAGGCAGTCCGCGGGAAGCCGGTGTCGTTAAAACTGTCAAACTTAATGACTGGTTTGTACGAGTGTGAATTTGCAGCATCCTAAAAATCAACATGTTTTGTTTTTATAACTAAAAACACTAAACAAATTTAATGTACTGTGTGATAGCGTCTACGAATACTACCAATCCTTACATCGCTCATGGGTGTCGTAAAAGACGATTAAAAATCGACCTGGGCTAACTACATCTGATGCAGTCTCAAGGCCATTATCCATAAGGCGGATTAGGCAGCTGCCTAGGGGCCTCGCATCGACTAAGGTTCCCGAGCAACCACCAAAAAAAAAAATCAATTCATTACATCGAACAATTTTCTTTTTTTGAAAATTATCATTTCTCTTGCCTCCATTATGAGATCTGGATCATCATTTAACTACAACTATAACCTATTCATTAAAATAATTTCAGTGAAAGTAAATCATTGCCTAGGGGCCCCTGATAGGGTTAATACGGCCCTGTGCCGTCTAGTCAAAAATTGCATTCCCTAGGAGGGTTGATGGAGGCGGCCGGTTGCAAAAATTGCCAATGACTTGCAATATCTACAGTGGAAGAGGAATATATATAAATTTCGTTGTAGCATATTAGAATTAGCATCATAATTCGATGCGCCACCGTGGTGGTTCAAAGCACTTAAAGACACTATGTAATCCACTCATAGACATTGAAGTTGTCACTGTATAAATATTCTATCTACTGTATTAGCCATTTCGTGAGTGTAATACGAAACAGATGTTTTTTTTACTTAAACTTGCTCGTACAGTAACTGAGTGATGTAATTCTAGACGAGAGTATACTTAAACTACTTACATCCGCCTATCGAAGTTTATCACTTGGCATAGCACTTTTGAAGGTAAACAATGTCGTAATTTTTTTTTTGGGACTGAGCTACGATCAGCTCACCCGCCCTTCGGTTCCGTCCGGGGCGACATTGGGCGGCGCGCGGCCCCGTAACCGACCCATAGCACGTCACCTTCGTCGTTGGGCTGACCACCTGAGCCGAGTTCCTTGTCTTCAGTGGTCGATCCGACGGCATACCCCGAGTAGGAGAGAACCCTCTCCTCAGTAGGGAGTACCATCATTTCACGACGTCCCCCCTGGGGGGTTGTCGGGGCTCGGCCGCCGTCGCGCGGTCAGCCTCTCTGCGGGTGACGGACTAAATCACCGGGCCGATCACCCGGACACCGGTCCGATTACCCGAAATAATCTCATAATTGCAGGATATCAACGTATAATGTGATAATATTAAAAACAATCTCTTAAAATAGTTTCATTGATTCATTCATCTCAGCCTATATAACTCCCACTGGCCACTGGTGAGTTCAGGCCTCCTCCACAATGGGAGGGTAGTTAACCTATTATTCCACGCTGATCAGACATATTGGAATAGGGTTTTGTATCAAGTTCTCCTTCTCTTGCATAGATGTTACCTGCACATATCCCTTACTCGTCTTTTACGATACTTGCAGGCAATAGAAAGGTTGGTTAATTGTATTCATACTACATAACCACACATATATTATTACTAGCTTTTGCCCGCGGCTTCGCCCGCGTAAAATTTACTTGAATATTGAACTATTATCGCAAAGAATATTATCGGCATAAAAAGTATTACATTTCTTAATTTAAGAAATACTCTATCTACGTGTCAATTTTCATCCAAATCTGCTCAACAGTTTAAGCGTGATTGAGTAACAAACATCCAAATATCTTCACAAACTTTCACATTTGAATATTACTTCCAGCCTTATAGTTCAGATTCCCGTGGAAATACGATGATAAATATGCCTTTCCTTAGTCTCTGATGACGTAATTTTCCATTGGTGAAAAAAAATTATATCAATGAAACACCCGCAGTTTCATTCACGTAGACCCCATTTTCATGCCAATACCGAGATAAAAAATGCCTATGTTACTCGCTGATATTATAAATTTACATGGGTGAAAAAAAAAAATATAAATCCCAGAAATATCAGAGATAAAAATTGCCTATGTTACTCGCTGATAACATCGGTAGCATTCCATTGGTGAAAGAATTTTAAAAATTGGTCGTCATCCCCCGGTTTAGTTCTCGTTCCCGGGCAAATACTGGGATGAAAATAGCCTTTATATGTTATTCACTGATAATATGGCTTTTCATTAGTGAATTAATTTTTAAAACCATTAAATTCCCGTGATTTCACCGGCATTGTACCCGATCCCGTAGGAATATCAGGATAAAAATAGCTTAAATATGTTACTGGCTTAAAAATAGCTTTCCATTAGTGAAATAATTTTAAAATCGACCTAATTCTCAAGGTTGCTCCAGCCACACCGGGATAAAATATAGCCTGGGATAAAATATAGTCTTATATCCGTTATTCCTTATGTACGCCTGGTAGACCTGATGGCAAAATGTAATCAATATGGGTCCAGGCATTTTGATGATTAACTGTAACGAATAGACAGACAGACAAAAAAATTTGGACCGTATTATGTGAGCATAAATAAAACCTATTATTTTGATAGTCAAACAGACGCTTCAAATTTATTTATTTGTAGAGATAGAAAATTGGAATAATATCTTGATTGTAACTTACTGTCTGGTAGCTGCTAGAAATATTACCACCCTTTCATTGTTCGTGGGTGTCGCAAAATACTACTAAGACAAAGATTTACATCAACCTGGACCAATTGGTGATGCCGTCTGGCCAACAATGTCGTCCGCCAGGTCATAAAATGTTGCTAGAACCTTTGCAATATATCTACGATGGCAGAAGAGTGCCTTCATATCGCGTCGATCCAAAGTAATTAGGATAAGCGCAAAATAATGATGATATATCATTGGCTGGGTGTCTTCGACTATATGCGTTTTATCCCTTTGGGGCAGCCCAAAATTGTTTCTTAGAAACAAAGAAAGAAAGAAAGAAAAATAATTTATTTCTCCTTTACGGGAGGAACACGTACAATAGCATAGAATAAAAAGTAGAATAACATAAAAAACAATAAATAATAAAAGAGAATACACAGTGAAAATAACAAAATTAGAGTCCCCTTCGCAAATGAGGAAAAGGATCGCTGCTCAGCATAATGTTGAGGTATCCACTCGGTAAAATGAATACCACAACGCTGTTATTCTGCAGCGTCCTCTAACGATCGTCAGCGATGTCCAGGCAGCAGAGTATAGAAGATACTGTCAAAACATGGCTATCCCTTTGCAAATAATAATTTATCACAATAATAACTAAAATAACAATAATCTATCCTAAAAACATGTATAAAGATAATATTAAAATAAAAGATAAAAGTCTTAAAGTCTTAAAATTAAAAAGTAAAATAAAATTACGTAAGTAAATGAACCATAGAAAAAAAGAAAGATGTATTTTTTTTAATCTGTGGCAACATTTGTGAGCTTAGTGAGTGCTTACCCCAAATAACCGATCGGTATACAAAATTTCACATTCTTAGGCCCAATATCTTTGGCTATACACTTTCACCCTCTTAGGGATTGAATTTCCACAAATTCTTTGTTAGAGCTCGCTTATCCTTGCCAAAAATTTTTTCATAGTGCTTGGTAAGTGAGCACTAAGAATATCTTGGGGTAATCCAAGAAAGCCGACCGTGTACTAAAATGATCCTTCGTAGGCTCAGTGATTTCGGTTAAACGCTGTTCACCCCCTTAGGCCTAAAATTGCAAAAATCTCTCTTTCCCGAAGAAAAGTAGTAGCAATTTGTTACTGCGCTTCGTTCGGTGAGCGAGAGAGCCGGCAGCCCAACTTTCTTAGGGTGATTGCGTGTGGAGGGTTTTGGTGGTGTCCTTGGTATCACCGAGCCTCAATGCACGCATTCACACTCCCTTCGCTTTCTTCGCGGTAGGCAACGGCCTTGTAAAGGTCCATGAGCGGCAGCAACACTTACCATCAGGTGTACTGTTTGCTCGTTTGCCACCGTTTGCAATAAAAAAATAAAAAAAAGAAAAGCAACTTTATACAAAATTCCATGTTTCTAGGCCTAATGATTTCGGCTATATATTTTGCACCCCTTTATGGGTTGATTTTAATAAAATAATTTCTTAGAACTCACAACAAAGGAAAGAGAATTGCATAGAAAGTTTTACGTTCCTAGCACTAATAGTTTAGTCTATACGCTTTTCACCCCCTTCAGGGGGTGATTTTCCAAAATTCCTTTGGTAGTGCTCGTATACCCCAAGAATAAGACGATGTAAAAAGAAAACACTTTCCCCTATTTCAACCCCTTATACCTATTTTTTCGCGATAAAAAGTAGCCTATATCCTTTCTCAAGCTTTAGTCCATCTCTGTACCAAATTTCATCAAAATCGGTTAAGTGGTTTCGACGTGAAAGGCTATATGATTTTCAACCCCTTAAGGGAGTGAATTTCTAAAAATCTTTTGCTAGTACTTGTGCACCCCAAGAAATACGATGGTGAAAAAAAAAACGTTTCTAGGCCTGTGGTTCCGGCTGTATGCTTTTGATATTTTAGGGGTTGAATTTCATCCCCATGTAAGTGAAACTACCAAAACGCTAGAACGAATATTTATTTATTTATTATCAGGAGCCTTAATACAAAAATTCGTGGTTCTATCATCGAAAATGACGAATTGCCATACAAAATGTCATCCCCTATTTCAACCCCTTATACCCATTTTTTCGCAATAAAAAGTAGCCTATGTCCTTTCTCAAGCTTTAGTCCATCTCTGTACCAAATTTCATCAAAATCGGTCCAGTGGTTTAGACGTGAAAGCGTAGCAGACAGACAGACAGACAGAGTTACTTTCGCATTTATAATATTAGTAAGGATTTTTATTACTTAAAATGATGAGCCTTAAAATATAGTCTGGCTAAAGGATATGATATGCATACCACATCTATGCAGGAGAATGTAAACTCGAAAGAAACTTTATACCAACACTTCTGACCAGCATGGTTAGGTAAGTCAATCTCCCTCTCATATTAAAGGAGGCCCGACGCCAATAGCGGGACGTATACAGGTTGAGATGATAATGATGATACTCTGTATGTATCTTCGGTGTGATGATGCGGTAAGAATTATATTCACCACCCAGACGAATAATACTCGATATTACAAGAGAAGTAAAATTCGATGCAGAGCCTTAACAAAATTTGCGGGGTCAGGTCGATATAGTCAACTTGGGTTAGATATCGCTTTTGACTGCACAGATGGCGTAGTGGTTAAGACCACCTACCGTGCCAGTCGGGGTTCGAATTCCACGCAGGACAACACTTTGTACGATCCACAAATTGTTGTTTTGAATCTGGATGTAATTTGCGTCCGTTAATTAAATGTTAGTGCAGGGTTGATGTCTTGCAAAAAAAAATATTGCGACGTATTACTTAAGATAGAATAGAGAGATCATCAGCTGGGCTCGAGCCTCCTCCACAATTGGAGGGAAACTGACCTTAATATGCTGGTCAAACAGGTTGGTATAGGGTTTTATTTTGAGGTTTTCTTCTCCTGCATAGATGTTATATGCTTATTATATCCCTTAGTCAACTTTAACAACATCCACTGGTAAGATAGGGAGTGGTGAATAGTATTCTTATTCCGTCACCACACGGAGAAAGAGATGTTGATAAATTCATTCATAATTTATTTTTGAAACGTTGCCATATTTTTCTCCTCAGTGAGATGTTTGTCTGAATTTGTCATGCGAATGTCGTTTCACTAACGGTATTCAACCACGTGTTCCATTGTTCTCGGACATGTCATTATTTAATTATTTATTTTTTTACGTGGGCTGCCTCTATTTGACTGTCATTATCTTGTCAACGCTTAAGTATTATTTATTGGCTGGAAACGGAGCTTTGAGTGTTTGGATCTTCTTGTTGTGATATTTTAAATAATTCGACTGCATGGTGTAGATAATGAACGAATGTGCCATTGTCTTGTGTTCGATTCCCATGTGATAATACTTTGTGCGATCCACAGATTGTTTTGCCTAGTCTGGGTATAAATTGAGTCTATTAATCGTATGATTGTAGTCTTCCGCAACACAAGAATTATTCCTCTAGCCAACGGTGTTGTTTAAAAAAAAATTGCAATATTTGTAAAAAATACCATTATCTACACGAATTATTAAAATTGATTACCTTTTAAGCTGTTCTGTCTGGTTTTGGTCAAACTGTATCTATACTTTTACTCAACCTAAGTAAAGAATAACTTAAAACAACTCACTACCTACGCAACAATTCTGGAGATTCAGGCTACTTCGCACGTATGCAATTTAATAATGAAGAAAATATAATATTTACTTTATTACTTACACTTATTTATATATACATAATTATATAATAAAAAGTGAACAATATTTTCTAAATTAAAAATGGTTATTACTGATTTCAAACGCTGAAGATAGAAATTTACCATTGAAACTTTTCTCTGGGACATCTCGAAGAATTGCAATTCTTTGGTAAATTATATTTGTGTTTGGATACGGTGACGGTCGAAACGTAATATCTGCATATAAAATTTGAGGGTTGCCCTCAATTTCTATGGTCCCCTCATTAGATCCTGACTCGGTAACAATGGAACCACCTAAGGACTATACTCTTTGGAATAAAAACCGAATTTTGAAGATCACTCCCCCAATGGTGGAGCGATCTTCAACATAGATATTGGGGAACATACATAAAAACATACATACAGTGGAACATAGAACCTCATCTATTTTTGAAGTCGGTTAAAAAGACTACATATTTAGAAATTTATTTCATGTTTTCTTCTGGTAGAACATTATCTTGAATTTCTGCAACTGCGTCTAATTGAGTGTACCGATGTGGGTCGAAATTGTTCAAGTGCTTCGTATTGAAATTAGGTCAGTTCAAACTATTAAACTTTGTTACATATACATTGCTGTAGCGGTTCGGTAAACCGATAACTACGCAATCCGAAGTCTTCATTGGCAATCGTATAGCACCAATATACCGGACATGGAGGTGTCTTGAAGTTTCCATAGTAAAAACCTCAATTTATTGCCGCCATTCCTAATAAGTAGTACAATTGCGTATGAACAAATATGGCTTCAGCGTGCTATAGATAAGATCATTTCTTGTTTGGTCAGCTGTGAGATGTATTTATCGATAAATTAAATTTATTGACTGTGTGATTGCTGCTCGATTGTATTGTGCGGTTTATCGATATCAATTGTCGATTTGTCATTCATTTATTTTTTAAGATTTGTATACATAGAGGTCCATGGCCTAGCTTGGGCTTTGATTATTACCAACTGCTCCGTGTGGTGAGAGGATAACAGTACAATTCAGCACTCCCTATCTTGCCCGTAGATGTCGTAAAAGACGACTAAGGGATATAATACGCATATGACATTTATGCAGGAGAATGAAAACTCGAAACAAAACCCTATACCAACATGGTATAGTAAGGTCAGTTACCCTCCTATTATGGAGGCGGCTCAAGCCCAGCATTATGACGTACATGTGCCGAGATGATGATGACAATATTACCATTTACTGGGCACCCTCGCTATTTTCGTGATTGCTTTAGAGTTTCTTCAGAACAACTCGCAGACAAGCTTATTCACCTGGACCAATGGTTTAAAATCCGATACCGCACCGTCAACAATTAAATACCATTAGCTCAAAGTTAAATTATTTATTTTACCCGTCCTTAACATTTTTTTTTATATTATAATGAATATAGACTGTCTATATTATAGCCAATAATAGACTAATTGTAGGGCACATATTGACACAATAAATACCATAAAAGATATACTATTATTAGAATTATACGCTTTATAGAATTAATATCCGAACGATATGCTTGTAAGCTTACACATAGAACAAGGAAATTGGTAAGGAAACAATTAAATACGTAAGTTTATTAAAATCATTGGAATATTCCACTGGGAAAAAAAATATATTTATTTATAGTTTACGAACAAAATTCCTTCATCATTTCGTCCCTCATCGTCCACTGCTAAACGTAGGCTATAATTTCCACGGTTGGCAGTCGCAGTAAGGTATTATGCGTCTTCCAGTAGAGTTGCCCATTCATCTGGCGATTCCTTGGCGGGTTTTTACCTCTCCCACTCTTAGGTAAGAGGTGTGACTTGAAATCTTTGCTGTCTTTCTTACTCCGTCACTACAAGTCAGAATTAATGTTAAGATAAATTTCCGTTAACAATCAACTTTATTAATATACTAGCAATCCGCCCTCGCTTCGCTTCGGTTATAGGTTATAGTCGTTTTACCCGCGTAGTTCCCGTTCCCGTGGGAATACCGGGATAAAATATAGCCTAGTTTACGCCCTGATATTATAGCTTTCCATTGGTGAAAGAATTTTTGAAATCGGTCCAGCCGTTTTGAAGATTACCCGGAACAAACAGACAGACAGACAGACAAAAATTTTTTAATTGCTATTTTAGGCATAGGTGTCGTGCAAATAACCGTGTGATCATGAAAAAAGCCTATTATTTTGACATTACAAACAGACACTCCAATTTTATTTATTGGTATAGATGAGAGATAAGAATGTTAACTACACAATTATTACAGACATTAAAATGTATGTATGTACCTAATTACATCTCGACCAATGCGTAAACATGATTTGAAGTTACCTCAATAATTATAATGACGCAGCTGTAGCTAAATATATGTTATTATCTATTCGTTTGGTCCCAACCGTTGTAATAATTATTGTTTTACATACCTACTTATATCTTCACTCTACAATTCAGATAAAGTCTCATTCTAAACTTGGAAATGGAATGCATTGGTGTTATCTGTGGCTGCAACCTTATCGTGTGAACAGTCAGTCACAATGAAGTCTAAATAACCGCACCACAGAGCAGAAAAATAAAGCCATGTCTATTTTTCGCTCCTTTTTCAGTGCTCTAGGACTCTTATCAGTTAGAACTTAATATAGGTAGATTTTGTCATTTATACGCCATTGGTCCTGATTTTCATTTACAATTTAATATTTTTGAAAATAATAAATACTCAGTGGTGACGGGTTAAAAATACAATGTTTCACCACGCCTTTACCTTCCTTGAAGAGTAGCAAAAATCAGCTAAAAGAATCATCAGGAGAATGGGCGCTCTTCGAGGAAACTCATAAAAGGAATTACGATCGCCGACCCGCCTACAAAGCTTGGTAAATATAATATCGTTCTTCCTTAGAAAGTGCCATGTCGAATAGAGGTCTTGAATATGATAGATACCTATGATGTATATGCTTAACTGACAGTATAAGTTGTGGTAATATTTTTCATAGTTAACTTTGTTATGACTATTATTTTATTCGTCAAACAGGTTTTCGTTTAGAGGAAAACGAGATACCTCGATATAATAAATCCGACGGGAACTCGTAAATATTTGTTATATCAAGTAATTTGTTAAACTGAGGTTTGTTATATTGAGGTAAGGTTGGTCTAAAATTTGTTTTAAAGAGGTAAAGAAATAGTTTTATTCACCTCAACATTTTTACATTCGGCAACTAGAATCTTCAACAACAGAGTGCAGCACTGTTTACATTATTTTCCATCAAACGACTTCAATTTTTTTACGAAAAAAACGTGCCGAAACATGTCGCGACTGAATTACATACTATGGGATTAAGGGTCATATAGAGGTATTTACTTTTTTTATAGTTGAAAATTTGTTATAAAGAGGTTGTTCGTAAAAAAAAAATGTAATGTAAAGGTATTATTTACACTGACTCTTATGGACAATTCAAGGGGATTACGAAAAATTTGTTAAATCGAGGAAGTCGTTAAATTGAGGTTCGTTATATTAAGGTTGCACTGTATTACCAATACGGAGGTTAAATAATGATTATTTACGTTTATACTAGAGGTATGAAATCAGGTTCATTTTTACCATATTTTAAAATTGTTTCCTGTTAAACATAATGTTTTCGTGAATATGAATGCTGAAAATTGGTAGTTTTACACACTTTGCGACTGTAAAAACAAAAAAAAATGATTTGATGAATGATTACTTAAAATTGTCAACACCTACTACATAGTTCGAATTACACACTGGTTTTACATTGTAAATAAACTCGGGTAAACATCAGAAATCATTATACTGGTTTTAAATAATTGTATTTAAAGTCATGCATGGTAGTTAATGTACATATGTATAACAAGTGGTTTTAGGTATGCACGTCTCCGTCGCTACGGTCTGGGCCGAATGATACTAGATCATTACCAATCAAAATGTCTATAGAAACTCTCGTCGGGCTTAAAAAGCTAGCTAGCAGGCGTATAAATCAAATCAAATCATTTATTCTGTATAGGCCCCTTAAGGGCACTTACATATTGTCAAATTACAGTTTTGAATACAATACAATAATCTACCACCGGATCGGAACGCGGCCACAAACTGAGAAGATCCGGCAAGAAACTCAGCGGGCAGTCATTTTTTTTTTCTTAATCTTTTAAATATGTATACATAATATTATGCTTAAGTACAACATATATGGTATTAGCTCCAGTGTGATGGCCTTCGAAATTAAATATATGTATAAATTTTCAAGATTTAATGCAAGACAAAAAAAAATTAAAGCATAAAGAAAGGAAGAAAATATGGCTGGACCAGATCCCACAAGCAGCACCCGATAAAAACTACACTAACACTATAAAACACTAACACTTCGCCATGGAACCCTTACTTCTAATAGAAGGCAAACCAATGACCACATTTGTCAAAATTCTAGATTTGGCACTTTAATTCAGAATTTATTTGCAAAAAAGACTTGTACTTGATATTGTGTATCCAAAATTTAAACTCGATGCCTCATTTTCACACTATATTTATGACACAAGACCAATGAAGTATTTTGTGCAATAATCATTACTCTGTTGTTGCTCCACAACGGTCAGGTGCTGTAAGGCCGCCTCCACGTCGGAAGCAGTGGGTGGCGGATAAGGCGTGCGCCTACGTTGCGCGTAATGTTACTGATTATGTCACCTATACCTCCTCTACTTATAAGGACATATGCTGAATCTTACAACCGTGTAGTATACTATGTTAATTTCTTTATAACGGCTGCCATCATAGCAGCAATAGTGGAAAACGAATAGACTGTTGCGCAGAGATCCCGAGTTCCGATCTCATGATCCACACCTCGAGTTTTCGGATATATGCGTTTATATTTTATTTTTTAAATTATTATTTATTTTAATTACTTAAATTAATGATGAAAAATATACCGCGGCCAATTTCCTAAGAGTTCTACAAAAATATGTTCTCAAATATGTGTGTCTATCTATGCTCAGAGGTCTCATTACACAGTCGATCAAGGTTCTCGTCGGTCAGGACTAAGAATTCAGTTCCAATATGTTTAGAAATATTAAACGATCGGAGGATAATGACCTTTTATGTTATAAGAAGAGGTAGGATTCGGCATCCTACAACCATTGTAACTTATGTTGATTTCCTTATAGCAATTCTTCACATTTCACGTTCCTCAGCAAGAATATAAATGCCTCATATACTATACTGTGTTATTTATATTTTAAGATGATTCCCAAAAAGTGATAAAAATATATTTAACGGTCGTTAATTTAATCTCAGTTCCAGTTACGATGATTTAACTGTGTAATAATTGTCAAAAGAAGTTTGTATTACCACACCTGTTTATTCCATGGGGCATATGTTCACTATGGGGAACGGTACGAATAGCTATTTATACATAATTTGTTTATGCGCTTCATCAAACAGCAGTAGCTGTGCATGGTATGCATACAAAAACATCATATTTAGATCTATAGGAAACATTCCACTTTATAACGACTTTGTCGGTTATGTAATACGGTTTAAAATCTAAAATCTCCTATTATAAATGGTTAATTTTATCTACAAATCTAAAACAGAAGCAACCTCAAAATGATCTATGTATCTTTTGTAAAACCGTGGCTATAGCAAGTACGGAGTACCGCAAGGAGTGTAGTGTGGACCTTTGCCAAATAGATATTTTTTTTTATTCTTAACTATCCTTCCGATAACATTAAATGTTTTGCGTATTAAAGAAATTATCAGTACTAGATGAGTAAGTAGGTTTATATTGATTTGTTCACTATATTTACCGTTTTAAATACATAATACGTGGGTAGACATTGTAGTTTCACCATCGAGAATGAGACCAGCCCGGTCGAAGTGATTACAAGTGGCATAATATTTGTTGAAATATATTGCGAAAGCTTGTGTAGAACGGATTAGCACTCAATTGATCGACGAATAACTTGTAATAAGTGACCAGAGACAAAGTTTGACAATTAATAAAAATCCGCAATATCTATTCCAAATATTATTCTAACTATATGAGATTGAAGTTGAACACACACCAGCCAATAATCATAAAGTCATACAAAACCAAAATGTACCATCATATTTCAACAGGCCTTAGCAGTTGTGGAATTTCACATTTTTAAAGTTAAATTTATTCAATAGATACTGTGTACTGTCGCATATGAAATCCGTATTACTAAATCTTACAATGTAAACAAAATAACATTTTGCGTCTTTAACTGTGTAAGATGTTTACCCCGTATTTTACAAGACTACGATTTATTTACTTTTTGTTAAGATAACGGTTACTTTAATTACTTTGCCTGCTTTATGTTTGACTTGCACACTGTTTTGAGTAAACTAAAGCTTCTCGTTAAATCTTGGATAAAGATGATGCGTACGTGCAAACGCTTTGATGTGCTTAATGCTAGTCTATATTATACCTTTGTAGTTTTATATTATTAATACGTACGTATAGGGGCAATGAAATCCATTGCTATTTTCCGGTTTAAGTAAATAAATAACTTTTTTTTTTTTTTTTTTGGGTGGGTCGCGGTCGGCGCGCCTCCGCACCACTCCGTCCGGGGCGACAGAGGGGCTTAAGCACGCAACTCCCGCAACCCACCCGAAAACCACCTCGCCTTCGTCATTGGGCCGACCACCGGAGCAGGTTTACTTGTCGTCAGTGGTCGGCCCGACGGAATACCCCCTACGCGGGGTACCCTCCCATCGACCGACGTCCCCCCCTCGGGGAGGACGTCGGTCTTTCCTCACGCGGTCGGCCTCTCGGCGGGTGACGGACTAATCCCCGGTCACGTCACCCGCGGCCTCGGCTAGGGCGGCATGAGGCGCCGCCCCAGTCGCCGGCGGCGGATCTCCTCATCGAGGCTGCGCTCCACGCGCAGACGATCCGCCGCCTCCTTCTGCGAGATCACTGTCTCGCAGAAGGCTGCGACCGCGTCCCAGTTCCTGACGCTGTCGACCATAGCCCTAGCGATGGCCGGCAGCGTCAGGTCGGCACCGATGATTGCGACGAGTTCACGGCGCTGCACTGCCCAAGCCGCGCAGGCCTCGAGCGTGTGGCGCGCCGTGTCCTCGTCACAATCGCAGTGGTGGCAGGACGGTGTACTCTCCCTCCTTACGACCCTGTGCAGGTATTTGGCGAAGCTCCCGTGCCCCGTCAACACCTGCACTAGTCGGAAGGAGAGCACCCCGTGCCGCCTTTCCAACCACTGCATCAGCACCGGCCGGAAGGCCTCCACGGTTCGCACCCCGAACCGAGGCCTCTCCAGCCGGACTGCCCAACGGGCAATGACGTCTCGGCGGGCGTCGACGCGCCAGGCGGTGAGATCCCTTAACGAGATCACACCGCCCTCCCCGCGCACCCCCGACACCCGCCGATACAACTCGGCGAGCATTTCCGCCTCCAGGTCCCACGGGGGAGTCCCGGCCAATAGGCACGCTGCCTCCGTCGCCACCGTGCGGTATCCGCGGATGGCCCTGACCGCCATGACCCTCTGTGGTCGCCACAGAAGGGCCCTAAGTCGGACGGTCAAGGACCCCGCCCACACCGGTGCGCCGTACAGGGCCATCGACCGGATGACCCCCGTGTACAGCCGTCGGCACGTAGCGCTCGGTCCGCCCACGTTCGGCATTAGCCACGATAGGGCGGACGCCGCGCCGACGAGCCGCGGAGCGAGCCTGCGGAAATGCTCCCGGAACCACCATTGCCCGTCGAGCACCAGGCCCAAGTACCTCATATGGGCCCGGATGCTGATGTCAACCGATCGGACGGTGATCGAGACGCCGATGGGAGGGCTCATAAGGCGCCCATGGAACAAGAGGGCCTCCGTCTTGTCCAGGGCGACCCTCAACCCCAGCGCCTCGATCCGCCTGACGACCTCTTCGGTGCCATAGGTCGCCAGGCTTACCGCCTCTTCTAGCGTCCCACCGCGGGCTGTGACGAGCGTGTCGTCGGCGTAACAAATCACGCCCAGCCCGGGCGGGAGGCTCCCCGCAACGCCCAGTCGTAGCCGATGTTCCACAGGGTGGGTCCGAGGACCGACCCCTGTGGGACACCGCACGTCATGGGCGTTCGCACAACGTCCCCTGCTCGGTTGGTACAGAGGACGCTGCGCCCCACCAAATAGTCTGCCACTAGCCGCCTCAGGTAAGCTGGCACTCCGTGATACCGGAGCGCCTACCTGATGCAGCTGAATGGCAGACTATTGAATGCGTTGGCGATGTCTAGGGACACCGCCAACAGCACTCCCCCACCGGTGACGGCCTCAGTCGCCACGGCCCTCAGGCGCAACAGAGCCGCGATCGTCGAACGACCCCCTCCTAAACCCAAACTGGGCGTCCGACAGATCGGGCCCCGTGCCGACGAGGTGCCGCTCGATGCGGGCAGCTACCACCCTCTCCAGTAGCTTGCCCGTGTCATCGAGCAGCACGATAGGCCTGTAGGCCGAAGGCGACCCCGGAGACCGTCCCGGCTTCGGCAGGAGCACCAGCCTTCCCTCCTTTCAGCACCTAGGGAACCGTCCGGACGCTAAACACGCGTCGAACAGCTCCCTGAGGCGGGGACCCAGGTGGTCGAGGACCAGGCCCAACACGCGGTTTGGAACACCGTCGGGCCCGGGGGCGGTGGACTTTGCGCACATGCGCGCCACCGCCACTCCCATCTCGGGTTCCGTGATGGGCGGAACACTGTCGTCGTCGGCCTCCCGGTCAGTGTCTGGCGGAGCCATGACCGGGGGCGTGTGTTCCGCCCGCCGCGGGAACAGGTCCTCGACGACCCGGGTGAGAAGGCTGGGCTGGAGAGTCTCGGTGAGGGGAAGGCCCCGCGCGCGGAGCTTATTCAGCACCGCGCGATAGGGGCGTCCCCAGGGGTCACGGTCGAGACCGTCCAGCATCTCCTGCCGACTGACGTCCTTGGCGGAGCGGACGGCCAGCCTGAAGGCCGACCGCGCATTGCGGTAGCCCTCATACAGCAAGGCCTCCCGCTCCGCGTCGCGTTGGCGCCGCCGGCTGCGGGTGTAGGCCCTCCGGGCGCGAATGCACGCGGCCCGGAGATCCGCCAGCTCCCGGGACCACCAGTGGACCGCCCTCCTCGGGGGCGGACGCCGTACCCGGGGCATGGCCGCATCGCAGATCTGCGTCAACGCACTGCGGATGCGGCCAGCCTCGGCGTCCACCCCGTCCGACTGGTTGGCAGAGGACAGCCACGAGTAAACGATGGCTGTCTCCGCCAGCTGGTCCCGGTCTAAGCGACCCACAGCCCATCGCGGGAACGCAGGACGTCCATCCGCCCCGTGACCCCTGCTGGGCGTCGGGATTACCGGGGAGACCTCCATCCGGATATACCGGTGGTCCGACAAGGTCTCCACCTCCTCCACGACGCGCCAGCTCCCCACGCGTGCGGCGACCTCGGGGCTAGCGAACGAAAGGTCCACTATCGACCCGCCCCGTTGTCGCACGCACGTATGCACCGAGCCCCTGTTCAGCAAACAGAGGCCCAGTGCCGCCGCCCACTCCTCGATCGCCCGTCCTCGGTCGTTCGTCCGGGGAGACCCCCACGCCACGGACTTGGCGTTGAAGTCCCCCAAGACGAAGACCTGGCGCGATGCCATTCGCCGTAACGAGGCCTCCATGATGGTGAGGGAGGCCTCGAAATCGGTCACACTCCAGTTAGGGGAGAGATAGACTCCGAGGAGCGTAATCTCCCCCCAGTCCGCCGCGACGTATCCGACGCCCCTGTCCCTAAGGGTCAGAGGCGACGAAGGCCACGACGTGGAGGCGACGATTGCCACGGTGCCATCGGTGCTACCCAACCAGTTAGGCCGGTCGGGCACCACGTACGGCTCCGCGGCTACGGCTACTCCTATCAACCACTCCGCCATGGCTTGCAGGAACACGTCCTGCGCACCGGCGGTGTGGTTGAGGTTGGCCTGGAGGAGACGAATGGATACGGGGTCCATTAACGGTCCGTATCCATCGTCACCTCCTCCGCGCTGACGGGCGATCGGGCCGCGCTCGGAGCGGGGACTGGCCCGGTCGATGGGCCGTCCCGCCCCTTTGGGGCCGATGCCGGGGGTCTGCAGTCCCCAGAGCCCATGCGGTGTTTGGCAGGCCTATTGCCTGCCGCACACGCGGGGCAGTGGGGCACCGCAGAGCACGATGCCGCCTGGTGTCCGGTCTGACCGAAACGGAAACATAGCCCGCTGCAGTCAAAGCAGTTTTTGCATGTCGGTCGGGTATGCCCGACCGCCATGCATTTGTAACACCTCGCGGGCCGCGGCTCTAGCACGGTTACCCGCGCCGAGCTCCAGCCCACGAGGAGCCTGCCTGAGTCGGCCAATTGCTTGACCGACTCCACCGGACACTGCACCCAGGCAGCACCGACGCCGCCCGGACCAGTGCGAATGGTGCCAATCCGGACGGTGTCCGAGGCACATCCGGTACGCGCCATAATGGCCTCCCGGACGTCCTCCACCGTCACGGAATCGTCCAAGCCCGTCAGGCGCATCTCTGCGCACTTGACAGGCCTGGCGATTCGGACACCATCCTCCGGCCCGAACAGCCCCCTCAACATCGTGGCCAAACTATCGGCCGTCTTCGCGCCCTCGGCCCCAGGGAACTCGAGTATTCGAGCCCCTGTCCGGGCCTTGCGGGTCCTCGCCTCGACGCCCCCGATACCGGAGACGTCCAGCTCCCGCCGGGCGCGTTTTAGGACGGCCTCATAGTTGAGGCCCCTCTCAGCCGCCTCAGGCAGCACGGTGATGACCACTGCGGCCGTCTTCGGCGACTTGAGGCCCCTGCGCGACCTTTTCTTCCCCTTTCTGCCGGCTCCCGCCTGGGGAGCGGCGGCCACGGCGGCACTCTTGGCTGCCGCTCTCCGCTTCTGGCCGCGTGCCTTCCTGCCCCGCTCAGCCACCTGCCAGCCCTGTTCGAGCCTGGCAGCAGCGCTGAGCGCAGCAGGAGCGGTCGCGGGTGCGCTGGCCGGCGCCTGCGGTGCAGCCGCTGGCACCGGCCGCGGCCCGGCCTTGGCGGGAGCCGGCACCTTGCCGGCCTTCTTGGCCCCCTTGGGCCCGGCTGCGGCCGCAGCGTAGTTCACCACGCGGCCACCCTGACAGGGCAGCGGGGTGGGAGCTGACGCTTGCGGCCGTCTCGCCCCGTCCGCGGCGAGCGGCGGTCGGAGGGGCGGCTCAGGCGGGAGCCTGGCCGCTACGGCGGCGATACGCGCATCCACCATCACCCCTACTCGGGCTAAGATGACGCGTACCGCCGTCTCCGACACGCCGTGCACCTCGTCGAGCGGCGGCCCCTCCCCCTTCCGCGGTCTCCCGCGGCCACGAGGCGGCGGAGGGACCACGACGAGGGGAGGAAGCGCCGAAGCCGCGGCGGGCGCAGCCGGCGCAGCAGCCGCGACGGGCGCAGCCGGCGCATCAGCCGCGACGGGCGCAGCCGGCACCACGGACGCCGACGACGGGCCCGCCCTCCCCGGCGCAGCCCGTTTCGGTGGCGAGGCCGGCACCGGCGGCGTGGCCGGCGCCAGGCGCGCGAACTGGGCCCGCAGGTCGGCCATCTCCTTGGCCAACCCGCGGTTCTCCCGTCGCACCGCCGATAGCTCCGTCTCCAGCTTGCGGTTGCGTTCCCGCAAGCCAGAGACCTCCTCACTAAGGCGGGCGTTCGCGGCCTGTAGGGCCGCCACCTCGCCACCGTGGCCGGCCGGACCGGGGGTCCCCGGCCTCGCCACCACCGCCGATCCTCGACCTCTGCGTCCACGGGGCATGGTCGGGACCTTGGGAGGAGGCATGTTGGTACTCCCCTCCGAGTCGGTGTTCGAGCTGCCCCCGTTAAGGGGGCGCTTCCGGACGCTCGGGGGGGGGCCTCCTCCCTCTCCTTCGTGCCACTTACCGTGGTGTCGGTGTTCGACTCGGCAGCCTGCACCTCCTTCCTCGACGACGGCCTACCCGTGACCTCCTCCCCAGCTGACGGCCTGCCTATCGTCTCCCTACTCCTACACCTATCGGACGGACCTGTGACGCATCCGCCGCCCTCGTCCCTTCTCTGGCCGACCTGCATCCGGTCGGTGCTACTTTCGTCGGCGGACGGCTCTGTGGCATTGCCGCCCTCGTCCGCCGACATCTCCGAGGCCGTGTGTATTGCCGCCTCCAACGGTCCTGCGGCACTGCCACCCTCGTCTCGCGACGGCTCTGCAGCAGCGCCGCCCTCGTCGCTCAGCAGCCTCGACTCCGAGCTGCCTTCCATCGTCTTGGACGGCCCTGCGGCAATGCCGCCCTCGTCCTCGGATCCGCTGCCATTGCCGACGCTCTCCTCCAGCGACGGCTCTGCGGTGGACTCGCTCTCCAGGTCCGACGGTCCAGTAGAAGCAGCAATGCTGCCACCCGCCTCGCGTGCAGCAATGGCTTCTGCCTTCTTCCGCTCCCGCCTCGCCTTAGATCTTGTGGCGTTTATGCGGGCTCGCGCAGCGGCGGAACGCCTCGGCTTCGTCCTCCGGGTCTTCTTCCTGACCTCCTCCTCATTCCCCTTCCCCCCCTGAGCCACTTGATGTTGAGCCGGGCTCTCGGCTTCTAAGGCAGTAGTTGCCCCCCACCCATACGTTTGGGGACTGACTGTGCCGGGACTTGGGCGCGACTCCAAATGGACGTCGCGCGCAAGCACCGGCACAGCAAGGGACTCCCCGGCCTGGCCGGGACCCTCTGGTGAAGTATTACCTGTCTTGACTTCTGCCATATTGTTTGGATGTTTTTAAGTCTTGCCTTGACTACCACTCTAACGGCTGGACGCTCGCGCGCTTTTTAACCCACCAACCATTCATCCCCTCGCCGAGTGGCCAAACTTAGGATTAGGGGTAATTTTTTATAGGGGTTTTCTTCCCCGCGGTCCGAAGACCCCCGGTCCTGACCCCCCTGCTCAGGATTACGGTTTGGGCCTTCCGGGTCTGGCCGCTCGCGAGCGACCGACCCGTCACGCCCCCGGGCCGTGACGCAACCGTCCCTGGCGACGGAGTGCCATGAGGCACATCCGCCCCATTGGCCCCGGGTCAGATCCGCCGTGCGCTCTGCCACCAGAGCCGCACGCGGAGACCCCCCCCTGCCGGAATCTTGGCCGTCCAGATGGCCGCATGACGTCCAAATGGACGTTACCAGGGAGCACCACGAGGAGGTGCTCCGGCCGCGCCCCCCAAGTAAATAAATAACTAACCTATATTTGATAATAAATTCAATAGTTTATGGAACATTAGTCATGCTGCTTCTATTCAAATTGTTATACCACTACATTCGAGATGTAAATTTTAACCAATCATATTCCTGGATTTGTTGAAGTCTTTTACTATTCACCACACGATTTCATGCCCGTGGTTGTCGTGGAAGTCGACTAAGGCATATAATATACAGATAACATCTATGGAAGAGAAGGAAATATACGAACATATTGTTTAGCGTAGGTACCAAGTAGGTCAATTTCCCTTCCATTGGAGGAGAAAGAGGAGGATCGAACACAGTAGTTGGCCGTATATGATCTGAGAATGAGTACTGATTTATGGGTACTAAAAATGATTCAGATGTTCAATTAATAGTTTAATTTCATTCATCATGATCATCTGATTTTAGCTCATACAGGTCTCACTGTTAAACTAGAGCCTCCTCCGCATTGGGAGGGAAATTGATTTACCATACCACGCCAGTCAGGCGGGTTGGTATAGGATTTATTTGGAGTTTTCTTCTCTTGTATAGTTGTTATATGTACAATATAATTAAATTTATATCAAGTTAAATATTTTGTCCTTTTAGGATGAAAATGATCAAAGATTACACAAGTTTATGAGGTTTTTTGAGCCTATATCTAGAAATCTTAATGGCATTACCTAATCTTGTTAACTTATCGATTGTTTAGGCGCTCACTTTATTACATTTTTATTATACTATTTATGTAAGATGGCCATCAGCTCACCTGATTACCTGCGATTACTGTTTTACATGCAATCGTTTTATTTATATTCATCATCATAGCTCATATACTTCCCACTGCTGCGCTCGAGTCTCCTCCACAATAGGAGAGAAAACTGACCTTACTATACCACGTTGGTCAGATAGGTTGGTATAGGGTTTTGTTTCGAGTTTTCCTTCTCGTATGTTATATGCTTATTAGATCTCATAGTTGTGATCTCATAGTTGTGATCTCATAGTGGTGAATTGTATCCTTACTCCGTCATCACACGGAAATTTTATATTAAAATAAATAATACGTGTGGTAGATTGTATTTCTCAGGAATGGTGTTTGTTAATCTTTTTCTTTATTTTTCTAGTCCTTGTACTTACATTTTGAACGAAAGAGGTTTGCCGAAAACCAACCCTGCGTAGTTTCTATATGCACCACAACGCTGACCATTCGTCTGTTGTTAACTTAAACTAAAAAAATACCGTATATACCGGCATATATAATTGCCCATAAGTGTCGTAAAGGATCTAAGGGATATAATATGGATATTATATACGCTACTCAACTGAGGAGACATTAGGGACATCCAAGTATACATAAACAAAGTTATGATATAATGATATCTGATGTTTACGCGAGCACTACACATTGTAAATAAAACTACTTTTACGGATTATATCGCGTTTGTATTTGATTTATGATTGCCCGACGTTTCGAACACTTTGCAGCATTCATGGTCACGGGCGGACTAAGGTAAGGTAAGGTGTATCGGGTAGATAATTGTAAATGTCTGTAATAACGATTACTTGTTGGACGTGAGACACCTTAGTCCGCCCGTGACCATGAATGCTGCAAAGTGTTCGAAACGTCGGGCAATCATAAATCAAATACAAACGCGATATAATCCGTAAAAGTAGTTTTATTTACAAAGTTATGATATTTTATTGAACGTTACATACAGTCCATTATAAATGTTTATTACATTTGAGAACAGTTAAAATCGACTTCAAAGACTTTCGTAACGCAGTCAGCCGAAACATCTGACTAATAAAATTTACAGGGCGTTCCATACTACATTTTAGTATGGCCCAGATCCTGTCCCAAAACGATCTATTTATTAATATACCTTACTAAATTAGATTTTTCCTTGCAAAACTATTATCATCATAAAACTATCAAATAGTTATCAAATATATTTTTATGGCCTTTTTATAAGATGTTAAAACAACATCTTATTTATAAGTTAACTTATTATAAGTTAGCAGACATCCTGATGGTAAGTAACTTTTTCTCTTGAACCTTCGTTATACCAGGGGCACGGTCTAGTTGCTGTATAACGTGAGAATAGCTCCCAGGAATACCTCAGCTGGTAGTTCTTTCCAGGGCCCACTATTTGCTAACAAATATTGTTTTTTTTTTATTCGCAAACCGTGGCGTCGCAAACAGTACATCTGATGGTAAGTGTTGCTGCCGCTCATGGACCTTTGCTAGGCCGCATGCATGCGTGGTTCGGTGATACTAAAGGCATCACCAAAACCCACCACACACAGGGACCCTCAGAAAATTGGGCTTCCGGCTTTCTCGCTCACCGAATGAAGCACAGTAACAAATTGCTACTACTCAGACGTCGATTTTCTGCGAGAGTGTGGTACTACCGCAGACGGACCGGCCCGCGGCTGTAAGCAGACCACTGTCAACAGTGTGGTCCTACCACTATTATTATAAGTAAATATTATAAGCAAACAATTCACCATTCTTGGCCATGGGTGTCGTAAAATATAACTATGGGTATATAATAATGCAGATAACATCTATGCAAGAGAAGGAAAACGCGAAACGAAACCCTATATATATCTATCGGTCTGACCGTCATAGCATAGTAGGTCAGTTTCCCTCTCATTGTGGAGGAGGCCCAGCATTGGGACATGTATGAGCTGTAATCATGATGTAAAAAGAGTAATATCCACATTTCACTTGCATTAGTTTCATTATCAGCAGTATCATCGCAGCCCATAAACGTCCCACTGTTGGGCCTGGGCTTCCTTAACTGTGAGAGTGAAATTGACATACTACACCACGCTGATCACACGTGTTGGCATAAGGTTTTGTTTCGAGTTGTCCTTCTCTTGCATAGATGTTATATGCATATTATATTTATCCCTTAGTTGTCTTTTACGACACCCACGAGCAAGATAGGCGATTGTACTCTTACTCCGTCACCACACGGAAAGCATTAGTTTCACACCTGCTCAAATAATATCTCGTATATCTAATGTAACTTCACACCCAAATTATTACTTTTTATTGCTGCTCGTAATGGCCCGTCACTAATTTCTTATTTATGACAGTTAATCTGTATATGCCTTTTGAATACTTGAGAGTTTCAAAAACTAGCTGATATCATTCGTTGCCACATTAAAATTCGTTTTATGTCGCCGATAATGGTTCAGTTATGTTGACTGCTACTGTTGTGGCTTCGTTTTATAGTTTTTTAAAGAATAAGCGCTTTGATAATTATATACTTATATGTTGTTTGCTCTATAGATTAACTTCCAGTCGTCAAGTTACATGTTCTCGAAATTTCTAAATGACATCGGATAAATATTTGTACGGGGCACTATTACGTTCTTTTTCGCAGTTGCCTTGAGATATCTTTGAAGGAGGCGGTTATCATATTGCAAAAGAAGAAAACTCGATACGGAGTATTACTATTTTCCTTTTGTTTTAGTAGAGGCTCGTTGACTAGTACTGGCCCTTATTAATAGATTAAAGAAGATTTGTGGTAAAGATTGTTTTATCTCTGTCGAGGTATATTTTTATTAAAAAAGAAGGCCGCATTGCATCAGTAACCACGAGAAGTAAAATAATTTTTACTCACTAAGTGAATTTTGTGTTTAAATAGTAAGCTTAAAAGTATATTTGGAAGCATTTAAAAACCTTCTAAAATGAGAATATATACCCTCGCTTCGCTTCGGTTTCAGTCGCCTTACCCGCGTAGTGCCCGTTCCCGTGGGAATACCGGAATAAATATAGCCTATGTTACGCCCTGATATTACAGCTTTCCATACGTGAAAGAAATTTTGAAATCAGTTCGCATTTGTCTTCCTTACTGAAAAGTAAGGATTAAAAGACACTTGAAATGGAAAAGAAACTGGCGCCTAAGAAACTTAACATTCACGTATATATGTACTGATCTGTTCATCATTCTATATACAAATTCATTTTCGCTTGAATTATTTCTGCCACGTCTGTGTTATTCAATAGTTCGTTATCTCGTTGCTTCGAGTGCGCGCTGCACCCATCAATATTTTGTTACGCTGAGCTGTCAACACATTATAACGCCGACGCGCAGATACTGTCTGCCGCCAGAAATAAACTATCTTGTCCTACATAACTATCGATAACGTTGAGAGTAACCAGCCAATTAGTAGAAGGAAGACTTACGAAACAATAATATGTTAAAGAACAGCGTTTAAATATTTACAATACGTATGATAAGCTATTGTTTACTTGAAGTTATTTTTTATATCGACATTTTACGACATCCACGGATAAGATAGGGAGTGGTGAATTGTATTCTTACTCCGTCGCCACACGGAAAGGCGCACCGCACCACATGCAATAGACGAACATTTATTACACTCGGACTCTGAAACCAATAAGAAATCAAATCTATGACAATCAACGATAGAGATTGTTTTCCTAATTAGTATTACAGTGTAGTAGAATTTGAAGTTTAAAATATAATTTAGTTTAATTATGGTGGTTCAAAATTTTATAAAAAAGTGTTTGTGTGAACTTAGATACGTTACAAGATTATATATACTTAGATACGTTATACTTATTTGGCGTAAAAAGATAAAATCTTTCTAAAATTTTATCCCTTGCGTTATCCGACGTTTGTAGTACCGCACTCTCGCAGACAATCGACGTCTGAGTAGAAGTAAATTGTTACTAAACTTCGTTCGGTGAGCGGCGGCCTGGCAAAGGTCTATGAGTCGTAGTATCACTCAGCATCAGGTGTACTACCAGAAGAATAAATAAAAAAACACGAAATTTGCGCGACAAATCTCTAATTAAAACGTGCATTCAGTAATCCTAAGACCATATAGTATAGGATCCTGCTATACAACGACCTTCACCGAGATGCTTATTTAATGAAACTTATTTTTTATGTAATTTAATATGTCAATAAATATATTGCATATGGGTTGCCTAACAAATTTTAGTCCAGAGTATGATTCATTAATAGTTTTTTTTTTTCTTTTTTGTACATTGCACCGGTTTGATTATTAGACAAATTCTATACCAATCGAAAGTATGAAGCCCATAGAATATGCAAATGACCAAAAAAAAATTTCTTTTTTTTAAATTATTAATTAGTTCTTAGACCAATAGGAAATTCCTTCTACCCAGTAATCAAATGACAAAACTCGTCTAACCATTACTAAAAATGAAACCAGAGCTACTTTGTATATCAATATCTAGATGTCCTCATGCAGTTTCTTGCCGTGTTAATATAAAAAAGTTATTTGCAGTCGCCCCGCAGCTTAAGATCTATATCAAGTAAGGGAGTACACTATCGATGCCTTAACATTGGTCACAATCGACCGTATATAGACTAACGCAACAACCCACTGGAATAATTAATTGATGTTTAAGATCCTTGAGCGTGAATACGTTTAAATAAATTGATCGTTAAAATATTTTTGTACAATTACAAGATAACTTACTGTGCTCAACTATATCGAATTATCTCATTTTATAAACAATAGTAAGATATAGAGTATTTATTTTTTCCGTGTGTTGACCGAGTAAGAATACAATTCACCACTCCCTATCTTGACCGTGTATGTCATAAAAGACCACCAAGGGATATATAATATGTACATAACATCTATGCAAGAGAAGGAAAATTCGAAATGAAACCCTATAACAACATGTCTGACCAGCATGCTACAGTAGGTCAATTTCTCTCCTATTAGGAAGGAGCCTCGAGCCCAGCAGTGGGACGCGTTATTTAATAATATTTATGTTGACCTAGCGGTGACGTCACTTTAATGACCATGTCTTAGCGAAAGTAGGTGGAACGTAGTTGCTATTGATTTAAAGAAGGATTGGATACTCTGAAATAAGTTGTTAAGAATATCATGATTATCATCCCGTTTTTCTCCCAATTACTTGGTAAGACTCAATTCTGCACTCTTCTTCCATCGTACATACTGCAAAACAATTCAATTTCAATAATAGATATGTCTGGGCCTTCTGTCAAATCTCCGAATACTGACCACCCTTACAAACTTCCGTCTTCTAAGACGGAAGTTTGTAAGGGTGGTCAGTATTCTCAATCGCCACGTCACAGTAGTGTTAAGAATATAATTCACCTTAATTGTCTGTGTTGTTTTTTGTCTGACTGTAGTTATTAGCCGCAGGTGGCTGTGACAATTTTACCCGGACTGTTGGGTGAAGGCTGAGGCTTCTCAACCCGATAATTTCTTGTAATTGTAATATCGAAAGAGAAGTTTTGTTTAGTCTTTCAAAGTTTTGTTGCACAGAACTCTATCTATCTTTATGCGATGTTTAGGGTTTAACATGTTTCCACTAAAGGAATTTTTGAATCTCAAAAGTATTTTTAAACAAAAACTTATATTACGTGATCGGTGTGTTAAAATCGCAAAAGCCGTGAATGCCATACGCGTCTCTCCAACTTATCCGCAGGCATATATGGTCATAGAAACCACGGGAGTCGATCCTGCTATCGTTGCATTGTTACTGGTAATGTATTTACGCGTCGATAATGATGATGGTAGTAGAAACGTCGTAGCCATATGTACTACGCGGCCTGTGCGTTGAATCTATACCAATAAATAAAATTGGAGTGTCTGTTTGTAATGTCAAAATAATAGGCTTTTTTCATGCTCACACGGTTATTTGCACGACACCTATGCCTAAAATAGCAATTAAAAAATTTTTGTCTGTCTGTCTGCCTGTTTGTTTGTTCCGGGTAATCTTCAAAACGGCTGGACCGATTTCAAAAATTCTTTCACCAATGGAAAGCTATAATATCAGGGCGTAAACTAGGCTATATTTTATCCCGGTATTCCCACGGGAACGAGAACTACGCGGGTAAAACGACTATAATCTATAACCGAAGCGAAGCGAGGGCGGATTGCTAGTAAAACATAAATTAACACTGTAATTGGAAAAGGACTTGGTATCTCGGAAGTATGGCATTGTAGCTAATTATGCTAATTTTGTTCGTGAAGGAAAAAAAGACAAGATTTTTTTAGCATCGTATCTAACTACAAATTAAAATAACAATTATAAATGGTTGATTCTGGGAATATAACTGTAAAATCTTTTTTTTTTTATAATCTTTATCTTGTAAAAGAAATAAATCTGAAAGTCTGATCTATCAATGAATGCCCAATGGTGGCAGGACGGTGTACTTGCCCTCTTAACGATTGTGTGCAGGTATTTGGCGAAGCAACTGTGCCCCATCAACAACTGTACCAGTCGGACCCCGTGCTCAGCAAGTAAGGGCTAAAAACACATCGTGCCTATTCTTAATCAGTCATTATAAGGAACGTTATTTATATACTATCAATATACAAATCTGGAATAAAAAAACTGTACGAGTCACACAAAGCTTTGTCACTTGTGTGAATAAAACAAGATTGTGCATGGTTAAGGTACTTTTTGAAATATTAATTTCCGATGTTTCTGCTAGCATTGTACATAAGAAGTCTATCGTGTTAAAAGAACAGCTATAAAATTGAGACTTAATTAATTTATTTAGTTTCATCATCATCTCGACTTGTATATGTCCCATTGCGTAGCTCGAGCCTCCTCCATAATGGGAGAGAAATCGACCTACTATTATACCACGCTGATCAGATGATATCATCATCATCATCCTCACAGCCCACACACGTCCCACTGTTGGGCTCAGGCCTTCTCCACAATGGGAGGGAATTTGACTTACTATGCCATGCTGGTCAGACATGTTGGTATAGGGTTTCATTTCGAGTTTTCCTTCCCTTGCACAGATGTTATGTGTATATTACCTCCCCTAGTCGTCTTTTACGACATCCACGGGCGAGATACGGAGTAGTGAATTGTATTCTTACTCCGTCACCACACGGAAAATCAGATGGTATATAGGGTTTTATGTCGATTGTTCCTTCTCTTGCATAGATGTCATCTGCATTTTATATACCTAAGTCGTCTTTTACGACACCACGGGTAAGAGAGATGGTGGCAAATTGTATTCTTACACCGTCACCATTAATAAGCTAATTCTTAAATCTAATTGAATTTAAATAACGCGCAGTGGGTATTGCAGATGCATTATAACAACCATTCAATTTGTTCATCTGACTCATAAAAGAACCTGTCCAAGCGATGCGGGCTCTGGTATAACAGTTTCATATACAATATTTAATTGATCGATGACGTCATCGACATTGGCTCATAGAAAAACGTGATACTCATCTGTCACGTTTTCCTAGAAATAAAATAAGTATAACAGTGATTTTATGAGTCAGCCTCTGTAGTACTATCGTAGTTCTACTGCATAGGTTCAATGTCTATTCATATAAATACAATTAAAGTGACTAATGTCAAAACAAGCTTTTTTTTAAACCCCCAGGATCAACAGTTTGGTACCTTATAAAAAAAATTGTATCTGCTATTCTCCGAAAAAGCTGGGCATATTCTGACGGGATATTGAATAGCAGATAGCAGATTTTACAAGAATAAACATAACCAATTTTATTGGTACCCTACACTAGGTGGAATACTACATCATTTATTATATCGTAAAATTCGCTGCAAAATTGGATGCAAGTAACAAAGAATCGTCCTGAGCTACGTATTAATGGGGAGACCAATGCCTAACAGTTAACGTCTAGGGGCTAATGGAGGCACTTTATTGATAGTGAAGAATCCACGTAAAAAACTTACAAGTAGGGTTAAAAATTATGTTGGTTAATTCTCTGAGAGGTTGTCGAGTTATGTTTCGGAGTTTACGCGAGGATAACTGCGAGCTTAGCTAGTTTGAAATATTAATAATTCCATATACACGCACGCATTTTAAAACTTTATATTTTGTTATTTCTAAATTTAGCGGTTGTTCAGTATTAATTGACATCACGACTGCATTTAAACCTTGACATAAAATGAACAATATTTTATATGCCATCTTGTCTGCAACTAGTTTATTATTAGTTTCTGAACGGCACATGTCATATTTATAAATAAAACCGTTTCTTTTCTATTCTAAAACGTCATTGTTGACAAATCTCATCATCTTAGAGAGCACGAAGTTGAGCCTACTAATATCATAAAGCCGAAAGTTTGTGAGTCTATGTGAAGATTTTTTTATTCTTTCGCGGCAAATACAGAACATTGAAATGTTATAGAGTATAGTATCAACATGACACGTCTGCCATAATTTGTGTATGATATTTTGTAAATTGACGAAGTATGTCGTTAAAATTTGTATAAAGATGGAATTTTATTGACACATCGTATGAGAGCCTAAAACAATAGGCTCTCCTGCGATGTGTACCGACTACCTTAATTGTAAATGCTGTCATAACAAATTCGTATGAATTTGCAATTATACATAGTATTATATTGAAATATGTCAAGATCATAAAGAAATAGATTTTTTTTAGTAAATTTGTATTTAACTCTCTGATATAATAAAAAAAAACTATTTCCTATTTTTTTCTATACCCAATCATTTCATCATCATATCAGCCCATAGACGTCCCACTATTGGGCTGAAGTCTCCTCCACTATGTGAAGGAAATTGACCTACTATACCACGCCGGATAGTCTGTTAGCATAGAGTTGTATTTCGAGTTTTCCTTCTCTTGCATAAAAGTTATTTGTATATTATATCTCTTAGTCGTCATTTACGACATCCACGAGCAACATATAGATAATTGTATTCTTATTCCGTTACCACACGAGGACAAGCATTTAAGATTACCTTTTATATCGAGTAACAAGTGTTATCCTAACACTGCAAGCACAGTCGCGAGCAAAATGTAAGTGATTATCCGTACACGAAGTGGGTACATAACTATATCTGTAGACGAAGTGGTCAACATAAGCCTCAAATTTTTCGACTGACAGTAAAAACGAATCATTATAAAGCAATCAAATTATCATCAAGGCCTCTAAGTGTGGAAATGGGTTTAAAGTTCAGAACGATAATAATCTATATTATAATGAACTTTTTAAAATTTCGTCATAGTTAAATGACTTTTTAAAAATGTTAATTGTACAGAAACTGTTTTAGAACAGTGTTGTAATAATAATCATTCTGAAATTGAGAATTTCTGTATTTTCTTCTCATTGAATAAGTCTATTATCTTTATACAGGATGTATCAGGTTATGGGGCAACTGGTCAAACGGAAGTTAGGCAATGATTCCATCCATGAAAAAAATTTGAAGAAAAATATTGATTCGTTAATGAATTAGAGACATGCAAAGTTTTCAATTTTGTCATCGCTTTTTCGTGTAAATCTGATTGAAATGTATAACGTTAGTGATACTTAATCTGCGACATATTCACACTTTGTTAAATGTCCATTAGAAATTGAATAAATCAATGATTACGTTCGCATAAGCAAGACAAACTTCGCTTTAAATCAGCTGATCGGCCGATGACCGCTATCGAGCCGCTTTGTACTTACGCTATCAATGAAGCGTTTGCTCAATTCTAGGTATGAATAAATGAAATTATACTGTCGAAGCTTTACGTGCCTACACGTGTACATGCCTACATAATACGTAACATTTAAGGCATAGACTCTTAGACACACATTTATTAAATCACTAAAACTTTTATGTTATATTGTTTTTTGTGTAATATACATTCTAATTACGATCTATGACCGTTAAACTACAACATAGGTACTCGAACAGTTGCCCCATAACCTGGTACACCTGTACCTATATATAAATATTCTTTTCGTGTGTTTGTAATTGAACTCTTTCTAAACGACTGGACCGATTTTGATGATTTTTATGGCTGTTTGATGGATATGAGAATGGTTTAGATTAATAATTGGATTGGGTAGGTGGCACTGCGTTCAATTTCAAGGAGAATTCCTTTTACTATTTTTTTAGATTTGAACTGAACAACGTCTGTTGGGTCAGCGAGTGAATTATATATTGCTTCCTTTTGAGCTTATATACGGTCAACTGTAAATCATCAATCAAACTGAATAAAATTGGATTATCAGTTGTCGACTAGAAGGTTAGGCAGATATATTTTTAAATTTGAAAATCCTTTTAATTATTGTTGCATCCTTTTAATTTGTTATATTTACTTAACATTGTTATTGAATAGTCTCATTAAAGTTTCAAAAAAATCTTGTGGTGGTTGCTACCAACCCTTACTGAGCTGAGACGATTAAAAATCAATCTAATCTATTGGTTTTATATAATATCTGAACTATAATTACCTGCCAATGAATAGTGAACACAATACATTTAGTAAATCGGTCCATTGAACTTGGTAATGCATTACACACCTTAAATATGTAATCTATAAAGTTCTATGAGTCATTGCAATTAGATGATACGGTCTGCTCTGGCGTTATCCCTTGAAACAACTTATCCGTGACTCACAGTTCAACGGAAGCAAAACAAAATCTATGTGACTTGGTGACCAGTATAAGTTGGCACACCCTGCACTTTCTTTGGCATAACTAAGGACTTCTTCAAATATAAGTTTACAATGTTTAAGTTTATTCTGCAGCTGACGTCAAATCGATCTTCTTTTTATACCATCGGTAGGTTCGTTAACCGAGCGAGATTTTTTTTGTAATGTGCTAACACATGTGCCACGGATTATTTCTTCAACCAGTCTGTATTTTTAAGATCAAGAAAAATTTTGTTTTTATATTTTTACACTGTTTTTTTTTCTAGAGATTCCATTATGGTGAGGGGTTAAGGAGTCTCGTGGAAGTTGTTAATAACGGCTAAGAGAACATTAGGAGGTTGGCTAACAACTCTCTTCTAGGGAAGTCATAGCTCGAACTGCAATCACCAACTCGGTATCTCACTTGAATTCTTAATTATGACGTTAACCCCCTCAACCATGAACGTCCATAGTTGGATGGATGGATTTTGCCAGAGCTTATTTAAACATTTGTAATATCATTAGTTAATTAAATAACTTTGGCATGTGTTAACGGTAAGAATACAGTTGATCACTCCAACTCTTGCCCGTGGGTGTCGTAAAAGTCAATTAAGGGATATAATATGCATATAACATCCATGCAAGAGACTCGAAATAAAATCCTGTATCAACCCCTCTGACCAGCGTGGTATAGTAGTTCAATAGACCTCCTACGGTGGCCTCCCGCTACTAGGCTTGAACCTACTCAGGTTCGAGCCTAGTAGCGGGACATATTTGAGCCGAGGTGATGATGCTAATTAAATTGCATAATTCTAGCAAATGATGCAATCATTTTATTCCCGTAAAATAACAAGAATTAATTTTAATTTACAGACTTCAAAAAGGACTGGTCAGATCACGCCCTCTGGTGGCCGACTCGAAACACATGGCTGTCCAAACCGAAGCACACTTTGGACCAGTACGGAGTCCACGCAGATGCGGCCCTACATTTTACACCCATGCACAAACCGCTCAGAATCCAGTTACCGGACTTACGATACATCGATTGCAAGATTGATTTCTCTATTGACACATTCAGCGCCGTGATCCAGCTTGGCAAAAGTCTCGGTAAGTTCCAGATCTTTTAACAGATTTCAAAAAAGGAGGACTTTGGTCAATTTGGGTGTATTTATTGTTTTATGTACATTCCGGCATAACTTCTTCATATATACGGAATTGCATATTTTTATAATTTTGTAAAGTAAATTTTCATTAAGTCATTTATTATTTATGCTTTTATGCTTTTATTTTTGTTAAAAACGTTGTTCATTTATCAAGTACTTATCAAGTAAAAAGAGATTACCATATTGTCTGTAAAGAATTGATTTCACTTTCAATAATTCACTCTTTTACGGAAGACGAAAATTTACGTTCCAAAATTTGTCTCGGTTTTCTTTCTTTCTTGCACAAACATTCTATTCTAAAAACACATATCCTTAATTAATATTTTTGCTTCTTCTGCTCATACAAGTTCCTCTATGTCTATTACCTCCTTCTCAATAAATAAATAAATAATACCTTTTATTATTTATTTTACATACTATACACAATAATAAAAAAATATTGATCATTAGTTAGACATTTTTAAGAAGCAAATCGCGTTATTATATTATGTATTGAGTTAATTTGCCGTACAATTAATGAAATAGTCACATGTTTTGGTAAGATATAATGACTAGTTAAATTAACTGTTAAAATAACTGTTAAAATAACTAGTTAAAATAACTGGATGGACAATAATAGTCACTATGATATAAAAGTAATACTAAATGTGTATTTAGTATAACCTTTACTGTGTAGTAAAGGTTTGCTGGACACAGACATCGCAAACGACCTTGTGTGCTAGAAATTTGCATTTTTACCGAAAAACAATTGATCGAACCTTGTCTCATAATATAAGTATTCAATATTAATACTTTTATGGCATTTATAAAATAGATAAGCCATATATCAGAAGTCGTTTTTAATTAATAAGTATGTTGATCTGATATTATAATTTATAAAACTTAGGAAAAGTGGAAATGTAGGCAAATAGATTGTGGGTAATTTTTACTTAAGCTTCACTTTATAATGCTTTTCTTTATGAGCATGCCTGAATAGATTGATGGTGTTACTTTCTCGTTCACCGTGGACCATCCAAAAACATATTCAGCGGTAACTTAAGTCGTAATGTTGTTAAAAGAAAGTCATGTGTATTTTACAGCAAAACTTTTATGTTTTAACACTTTGTAGTGGTTTTATCTTGTTTACGACTGATTTTATGCCTTACATGGCCTATAAGTATCTTCCTGCATCTACCGCGATAGGTTCAAACTAAACAAAGTGATTGTGGCAAACTGTTCGTCTAAATTTCAAACCCAGTAATATGTACAATAGCAGCGTAGCGATGATGATGGGTAACTTTAATAATTATAATATAACTGGCTGTCCCGGCGAACTTCGTACCGTCATATTTTTTTCGTAAACATCTAAATTTCCGAAAATATAGTCTCTAACTGAAAAACCATTACGGTTTTGTCCGGAAAGATTCAATCGTCTTGGTCGCGGCATTGTTAATGATGATTCAAAGAGAATACAGATTACGGATTATTGATTTCTGACTGAAATTATAATTATCAAATTTTCCACCATACTTAATCATAAACTAAATTACGTTTAGCTGTCATTTGCGTTTTGTTATTACATATCAAATGCGTTTTTGTTAAACCACGTTTCATAGTGACTTGTATTCTCTTTGACGTTTTATGTCACGTCACACGGGAACGCGATCCAACGGGATAAAAAGTATCCTACATCCGTCTCCTGGTTCTACGCTACCTCCCCACCAATTTTCAGCCAAATCGGTACAGCCGTTCTTGAGTTATAAATAGTGTAACTAACATGACTCTCTTTTATATATATGGATATAGTATATATATATATATATATATATATATATATATATATATATATATATATATATATATATATATATACTAGCTGACCCGGCAAACTTCGTACCGCCATATTTTTTTCGTAAATATATTTTCTCAATTGCCGAAAATATAGTCTCTAATAGAAGAACCATTACGGCTTTGTTGGAAAAGATTCAATCGTCTTGGTCGCGACATTGTCAATGATGATTCAAAGAGAACACAACTTACTGATTATTGATTTCTGACAAAATTATAATTATCAAATTTTCAACCATACTTCATCATAGACAAAATTATGTTTGGCTGTCATTTGCGTTTTGTTATTACATATCAAATGCGTTTTTGTTATACCACGTTTCATTTTGACTTGTATTCTCTTTGACGTTTTATGTCACGTCCCAAGGGAACGCGATCAAAAGGAATAAAAAGTATCCTATGCCCGTCTCCTGGCTCTAAGCTACCTCCCCACCAATTTTCAATCAAATCGGTGCAGTCGTTCTCGAGTTATAAATAGTGTAACTAACACGAATTTCTTTTATATATCTAGATAAGGTATTTTGATGTGTTACTGAATACTTCCATTTTTTATTTCATCAATTATTTAGACCAGTAAGCTCTGAAAAAATTACGCTTATTTTAAAAAAGTCGCTTGCTAATCTTTCTGATTGTCAATAGGTAAATATTTATGACTTTAGCCGATGTAAAAATATTATACAAAATGACGTATTGAATTATAAAAAAAAAACGTAGTTTTGTATTAGTAAAAACAGTAAGTGAAGGAATATTAGTAACTAGCAACCCGTACCTCGCTTCGCTTCGGTTTCAGTCGCTTAAACCGGCGTAGTTCCTGTTCCCGTGGGAACACCGGGATAAAATATATCCTATATTACTCCCTGATATTATAGCTTTCTATTGGTGAAAGAATTTTTGAAATAGGTTCGTGGTTTAAGCGTGAAAGCGTATCAAACAAACATCCTTACTTTCGCATTTATAATATTAGTATGGATGGCATCAGCTAATGTTTTGTTGCATATTATATGCGTAGTTTGGACTGTACGTAGTTATTTATCTCCAAATGTTGAAGCTCGTAAAGTCAATCAACTCGTAAACGTTGAATGTTTACCCTACGCGAGTTCTGTTGGAACGTGTGCTATCATAATATTGAATATTGTAATCCTCATTTATTAGTATCAGAAGCCCTTAACAGTTTTAGTGTATAAGACTGTTAACTTAACTCTATTGCTTCCAAGTCTCTTACTAGATTCTTGTTAAGTTTAGGTTAGAGATATTAAACTGGTTTATTTACGTATATATTATTATTGACTGTTTTTCATAGAATAAGCAATGCTTTATAGTCTATTCCTAGAGGTATCTTCCACCTAATAACTTGGATTTATTCTAGAATGAACATATTCCAAGAAATATTAATGCAGTAGATTACTCTCATATAAAATGAGAAATTTATTCTTTTTGCTACAGTATTTGTTTGACTTTTCTTACAGGGATAAGGCATCCAGAAGAGCTCTCACTCTGCTATCCTCTTGAAGCTTCTCATTTGAAACAGAATTACCAAAATTTGAAAGAAGCTAAAAGGCTAAAGTCTCAACCACCAGATACAAACACATTTATAGCGGCCACCAGAGGTTCATCAAACAGT
Organism: Lymantria dispar; assembly: GCA_032191425.1. Taxonomy (NCBI): domain Eukaryota; kingdom Metazoa; phylum Arthropoda; class Insecta; order Lepidoptera; family Erebidae; genus Lymantria; species Lymantria dispar. The sequence goes on from CM063459.1 coordinate 19,865,193, forward strand.
TTGGACAGATCTAATGGACCATGTCCTGCAACCCCGCCACCACCACGCTCGCTTTCAGCTACTCCAGTAGCAGCTCAACAGGTTAGTTGAATTGGGGATCAAAGGTAGAAACCCTTTGTTAATGAACCTATTCTATATCTCGTAAAGGAATTATTCGAAATAGATTTACTAAATTGCCACTGGTAACATTAATTTGAGGAATTCCTAATGAAATAAATCATACAAGTGATTTATGGGTCCAGGTCGGTTGCTCTACTGTGTCAAAGGTATTCGTAACTTAGTAGGTACATGTAATCTATACAAATAAATTAAAATGTCAAAATAATAAGATTTTTTCATGCTCACACGGTTATTTACACGATACTTATTCTAAAACTAGTTTATATTTTTATCTATTTGTCTGTTTGTTCCGAGTTATCTTCAAAATAGCTGGACCAATTTTGAAAATATTTTACTCGAAAGTCTGTTATAAGGAGTAACTTAGGCTTTATTTTATCCCGATATACCCACGGGAATGAAAAGTACGCGGATGAGACCGTGGATAGTTTCTAGTCATAAATATACTCAAATTCGCCATCCAATAATTTAACTTAACTAGCGCAAGTTTTAGCATTATTAATACAATAATGTAAGTATTGTTTATGGTTTCCTCCTTATATTGCTATAATTAGTCATGTTCGTTAATTATTACCAGCAATTTGTATCTTTTCGTTTTAAAAATTAAACACCTCCGTGTTACGTCGTAGAATTCACCACCCCCTCACTTGTCCGAGGGTGTAGTAAAATACAACTGAGGGATTACATTATACAGATAAACATCTATACTCTGGTATATTGTTTTCTTGTATAATAATTATAAATTATTGAAGGAAAATTCGAAATGAAACCCCATGTTAATACGTCTGACCTGCGGAGGAGGCCTGAGCCCAATAGTGAGACTTATGTGGGCCGAGATGTTGATTTAAAAAGATGACACCTTGCACTAAGGAAATCATTCTTGTATTCCGGGGGAATTTACAAACATTTATGTATTATTTATTTATTTATTAAATTACCAATTACAGCTATTATTACAGGTTTCCCCAATGCAATAGTGTAAGTCAACATAAACCATTAATAACATTATCTGTTAATGTCAACATAATAATTACATAAGCAATTAATTAATTTATACATTTTATATTGTACGTAAGTTAAAAATATTATAATTCTATAATTCTAAAATCTATGCTAAAATAGCATATTATTAAATTATCAGCGAGAGTAATTGTATAAAATTATACATTATTGTAGCATATTTCAAATAACATTGCTCTTTTAAATTCTACAATTGAACAAACGAATAGATCAATTTTGTCGGCCAGCCGATTCAATGTTCGTAGCGTTCGCGTCAAGGGTGCCATAGTCAAAAAGTTGGTTCTAGTGTTTGGCACTTTGAATAATTGCGGCCGACGACGCCGTGCAAGGTACATCTGGTACACAAAATCCCATCAACCACAGGATTAGAGATCCTGCCCCGGAATACTCTCATCATATAAGATGCGAGTATAATTTAACGGACACAAATTACACCCAGAACAACAATTTGTAAACCGCGTAAAATTTTTTTCTGCCTGGGCAAAGAACCCACGACATGATGGTAGGTCGATATCTTAACCACTACGCTATCTATGCTATTTAATTGATACACACCGTATTATTATAAATTTGTAATTAAATGACAGAGGAAATACATATAATATACCCATAGAATAAGCATAATATTTTATACTTCTAGAATGGTACGCTTCGACGCTATGGTGGCGGCGTATACAGCACACAAAGTGATGGATCCAGCGATGGAGGTTACTGTGGAACTCCACCTAGAGCGGCGTCCATGGATGCCCTCGATTCCCTCACGGAATTATCCCTTGCTGACTCTCCTATGGAACCAGACAGCCAATCCAGGGAGTCGTTGCTTACGCCAAAGTCTCTTATGGAACGGGCCCGTATGAATGTTGGGTTAGTAATCCGATTTTTTTACTACTTTATTACTACCGAAAGCTTGAATGTGTAGGCAGCTGCAGAAATCGCAATTCAATTTTACCGAAGTTGTCAAATGACGTTGCTTGTATGATAACTATCAACTTGTGAGGAACTTGTAGCACCAATTGCGATAGGCAAACTGACCGCCAATTGTGGCGATTACTGCATTATTTTTAAAGGCCTATGGCGAACAGTTGTCATTGATGGATTAAATTATGGAAGGATAGATGGCCCCTTCTTGTGGCAGGCTGTGGCTTGGACATAGACCACCCGTTCTGGAATATATATTGCCCTAGGTATTCCCTAAAATTTAAGGGTCGTTGATGAAATAAATGGTTTTTTTTTTAGCAGAATAACGAGCTTACAACTTGCATAAACATGAAAAATCATTAGATATTGTTTTTTTTTCAGCTGGCTTGACTCATCCCTCTCAATAATGGAGCAATACGTGCGTGAATGGGATACCCTGCAACTTCGGTTCAAGTTCTACTCGTTCTTTGATCTGACTGCGCGCTCTCAAGATGCTCCCAGACTTAATCAGTTGTACCAGCAGGCGCGCTGGCAGATCCTCAACCAGGAGGTCCAGTGTACTGAGGAGGAGATGCTGTTATTTGCTGCACTGCAGGTAAGCGCACTTCAAATATCATCATCATAGCCTTTCCTTGTGGATAGATGTTCTCTGCATATTGTAATCCCAGTCGTATTTTACGACACCCACAGGCAAGAAAAGGAGTGATGAATTGTATTCTTACTCCGTCACCATACAAAAATACAAATTCCAAATATACATGTATGTTATGAGTTATCCTATGCCTATGTAGAACGAGGGATGTAGAACGAGGGATGTAGACCAGGAACATGGTTTGTGAAATCTATAGTCCCTATGTAACCAGCTGAATTTTGTGTATATATAATTAATAATAGGTAGATATCAATTTTTATACCCTTACGGATCATATAATTCGATTGATTTAACTACTAACCTAATTGACTATCAGCCAAACGTTGAGCTAAAAGTTTTCCAGCATTTTTAAATAAACGGGATAATTTATTTAATTTCTTCACCACATTTCTGTTCGGGTACCAGGCATGGGACATCTCAATGGGAAAGAAAGTAATCTAACATCACAAGCTGGCTAAACAAGTTGTCTAAAGTGTTTCTTCTTTTATAGTAAAGTTTAACCTTAGTCGTTTTTCAAGACCAGGAAAGGCGTAATGATTATTCATACTAAATTCATATTAATGGTCTCTGAAAATATATTATTACTTAGCCACGAAGGGGAAAAATATATAAAATTATAAATATTATTTCAATAATTTTAATTCTTATCTTATTATTCCAATAATTTTAATTTTTAACTCTTAGAGCGAGTTATACGCGCTCTAAGAGTTGGGACCTGGAATCTGAACTAAATCAACAAAACATATTACGACAGATGAGGAAAATGATGATTTTTATTCAACAATTCATTAAATACAAGAATCAAACATTCAGAAATATTTCAAATTGTGACAACTCAATTCTTTTAATCAGTGGTTTCTGTAATAATATAATAGTTATATTTATATTCGATTCCTCTGATGATGTTACTGTGATAATTGGTCGGCACTACATTTACTATCATATAGCATGGCGAGGCCTCACCACGGCATGCGTCGCGATACGCCATGCCAACGATTACATTTACTCTCGCCTATATCTATAGGCTATAATTTTTGACGAGGAACATCTGTTCCTCGTCAAAAATATATAAATATCGAATCTGCTTGCGGGATTCGGTTAACAGCAGCCTAATAGCCTGTTTCTGCAATATTTGGATAGATATACTAAAGTATTTTAACCAAATTAAAACGAAGACGCTTCGCATTCGCTCAATCGAATAACTAAACGCTTCTATAATATGCAATCGTCTTGGTATTGTGTAATAATATTTATTGTAAACGTATAAATTTGGCATTCGTCAGCTTCAAATTGAACTGCAAACCCTGGCCGGCGGTAGTGTAGAGGCGGCCGACGGTGCGACCGCAGGAGCCACCTCAGCACCTGCGCCCGAAGATGAAATCGATGCCGCATTATGCCAATTGCAAGCGCAACTCGAAGGAGGACCCACTCCCACACACGACATCACAGACGTACCTAAGCTAGATGGCTACCTCAAGTACTTGAGGTGAGTATTTTTCTATAGTTGATTTTATATGTGATGATGGTTTTATCCTACTAATATTATAAACGCGAACGTTTGTGAGTATATGAAGATGTATGTTCTTTCACGCAAAAACTACTGAATGGATTTTGATAAAACTTCACAATAATATAGTTTACATATCAGAATAACACATAGGCTATAATTTATCTCGATATTCCCACGGGAAGTGGAACAATGCTGGTAAAACCGCAGGGTACATGCTAATGCAACATAATAAATGTAAAAATATTTATATTCCATCAACATCATCATTTCAGCTGATATACAACCGAGTGTTGGGAGAAAGAGAAGGAATACTTGAAATAAAACCTTGTTCCAACACGTTTGACCAGCATGGTATAGTAGGTCAAGATTATTCCTATTGTGGAGGAGGTTTGACGAATGAATGAATACCACGCTAATCAGACGGGTTGGTATAGGGGATTATTCATCATAATCATTTCAGCTTATATATGTCCCACTGTTGGGCTTGAGTCTCCTCCATGATGGAAGATAAATTGACCTTATCATTTTGCAATTAATAATATAAAATACCAGCATGGTATAGTAAGGTAAATTTTTCTCGTGTTATGGAGGAGGATCGAGCCCAATAATGGGATCTATATGAGCTGAAATGATGATGATGAATATAAAGTAATTGACCTTACGCCTTATGCTGGTCAGACATGTCGGTATTTTTTTTATGGGTGGGCTATGGAACGCACACGCGGTCCGTTCCGTCCTGGGCGACGAAAGGACGGCGCGCGGGCCCATAACCCACTCGTACCTACGTCGCCTTCGTCGTTGGGCCGACCACCGGAGCAGGGTGACTTGACGTCAGTGGTCAGCCCGACGGAATACCCTTTCGGGTACCCTCTCCTCTCGACGTCCCTGTCCCGGGACGTCGATCGCCGTCTCGCAGACATGTTGGTATAGGATTTTATTTCGAGTTTTCCTTCTCTTGCATAAATGTTATTTGCATATTGTAACCTCTTAGTCGTCTTTTAAATCATCCACAAGTAAAGTAGTGGTGAATTGTATTCTTATTTGGTCACTACACGGATATTATTCATATTTATTATTCATATTCCTACTATGTGTATTTAACACTTTTTTTTATTTATTCCATTGACATCATACATTCATGTCATCGGCCAGCAAATGTAACAACGAGTACTGTTCTATTGCGTAAGATATTTCTGGTTGCCCCGTTCGTACTTGTACTAAAATGTATTTTGAAATGCACCCATCCACCAAATACGTCTTATTGCAGCCGTAACAAATTAGCTTTAGGAGAGTACCCATACTGTGTGATCCATTTTGACGTGATAACGTTTTACAAATAGATGAACTGCACGCACGAAAAATCGTGACTCGTTGTCACGTTCCGCCTGAGCCAAGCGAGCAAGCGAGAACGCAAAACAAGCGATAGAGAGGCACAATCGGCCTAAAAGTTCGGCGTGTGACGCATCTATCGCTCTACAAAAAATATGTATTTTGAATTAACGAGTGCAAATATATGTTAATTTTCAAAAAAAAAAAAAAATTATGAACTCCTTTGTATTATACTAAATAATGATAATTCAGTGATAATAATTCAATTCAATTGCCGTGTGGTGACGGAGTAAGAATACAATTCACCATTCCCTATCTTGCCTGTGGATGTCGTACAAGATATAATGTGCACATAACATCTGTGCAAGAGAAGGAAAACTCGAAATCAAACCCTATACCAACATGTCTGACCAGCATAGTATAGTAGGTCAAATTTCCCCCATTATGGAGGAGGCCCGAGCCCAACAGTGGGACGAGTGTGGGCTACGATGATGATGATGAATTCAATTCAATGCATAAAATTAGGCAATTTTTCATCAATGTTTTCTTAAGACTTTATCACATAATCCTTCGTAAACCTTACGATATTTTTATTCCTTCCCCCTCCTTCAGTGACTACTTTAGTGTACGGGTAAGACCCAACATTGACCAAGCGTGGTGTTTTTCAGGAACTCGCCCTGAATATATCACGGAGTATGGGTACATTTCCTTATATGTCATCTTCATTAACTTATAAAAAGACTCCTCTCAATGTTATCCATGTTGCTTAAAAATATGTTCTTTTTAAGAAAAATAATTATTCGTGTGGTGACGGAGTAAGAATACAATTCACCACCCCTTCTCTTGCCTGTGGGTGTTGTAAAAGATAACTAAGGGATATAACATCTATGCAAGAGAAGGAAATTCGAAATAAAACTCTATACCAACACGTCTGACCAGCGTGGAATAGTAGGTCAACTTCCATCTCACCGTGGAGGAGGCTTGAGCCCAACAGTGGGACGTCTATAACCTGTGATGATGATGAAAGAAAAATATAGCTCTGTCCTTTTTACCCCAATATAGTACAGTACAGTTTATTTAAAACTTTGTTTTAATCTCAAAAATTGACATTCCTGCTTTATTATCTGTACTTAAACTACTGCTCTGTACACTAACGTTCAAATTATCTTTTTAATGAGTGCATATTGTAATGAATGTAAATAAATGTCCTCTAGATAACTTATCGTAACTTCCTTTAGTGTTACATACTCGGCTTGAATATTATCTATTACAGACATATTATCGTAATTCCAGTACATATTATGTCAGGCTATCTGTAAATCACTAGTAAAACTAATACTAGAAATGCTATACTTAAAAATACTGCTGTTACTTATTTAAATAACGTGAAACAGTGGTAGGACCACATTGTTAACAGTTGTCTGTCTACAGCCGCGGGCCGGTCCGTCCGGGGTAGTACCACACTCTCGCAGAACATCGACGTCTAAGTAGTAGCAATTTGTTACTGCGCTTCGTTCGGTGAGCGGGCGAGCCGGCAGCAAGGGTTGTTATGTGTGGGGGATCTTGATGATGCCTTTAGTATCACAGAACCTCAGTGTAGGGAGTGTGAATAGACTCTTACTTTCTTCGCGGTAGGCAGCAGAATCTCAAAGGTCAATGAGCGGCAGCTTCACTTACCATCAGGTGCAGTTTGCTCGTTTGCCATGATCTGCAAAAAAAATCTTATCTTCGTTTCGTCTCAGCTCATACACGCCCTGCTGGGCTCGAGCCTCATCCACATATATGTTACATTGGATATTGTATCTCTTAGTTGTCCTTTACGACACCTGCGGGTAAGAGAGGAGGTGGTAATTGTATTCTTACTCCGTCACTATAAGGATGACGCATTTATATACGGATTTTGAATTAGTTTGTTTATACTTTTGTAACATTATTAGTGATAAATTATAAATATATGCGTTATTTTAAATCAACAGACCATGACCCTTAACATGATCGGGTTTTTCAAGGCGCATACATATGTATACGCCTTAGGTACCTACAGATAGCAATATTTGATTAAGGTTATTTTAATATCAATATTCGCAGGCATTGATCTCATTCACAGATTCTAAGCGAATGATTATCTCGACATCTTTGAATAAATAGTGTGTATAATTTTTAGGCCGAGGCGCTTCACTTTAAAGGCGTACAAGCGTGGTTGGATATCATGTCGTGACGGCGTGCTGCGTATACACTCGTCGAGTGAGGCGGCCGCGAACGGCGAACCGCCTTCGTATGCCGTAGAATTAAGAGGAGCAGAGGTAAGAAATGTATTAAGTTTTTTTACGAGTTTTCAGATATCTTTAGCGCTATCGCGATTTGAAACTCGATGAAAAGGCGAAATAACACTAAAAATGGATGCTTTCCATATGGTCCCATTTCAATCTGCTCCACTAGAAGTTGGTTTCTTTTATCAAAATTGTTTTTGTATGAAAAGTACCCTACCTCCTTTTCTATTTCTATGAGAAAATGTATGCGAAATTACAAGGAGTTCGATTGGAGTAAAAACGAAAGAGTACAAAAAAAAAATAGCAATAAATTAGAATTATTAAAATTGTTTAAAATAAAATGTTGGGATTTAAGGTGACACCGGATGCCCACCCTGCGTCAGGAAGGTACAGCATTAAATTGGAGATCCCTGCTGAGGATACTATGCATGAAATGTGGCTCAAATGCGAAGACGTAAGTATTCATACAAAATGTGTAAATATATAGCTAGTTTTACTAAAAATATGTATAGTTTCCTTATCTTAACAGAATAAAAATTAAATTAACTACACCGCTCCCGTTTTTCCTATGGATTTTATAAAAGATGACTAACGCCTGTAAGCAGATGACATCACTACAATAAAAGGAAAACTCGGCATAAAACCGTTCGACCATTGTCGTAATTCGGTACCTTATTTATTTATAAAAAATCTGTATACGAGTAAAATATGAAACTCACAAACGGGATTTGAACCCTTACCTTTCTAATAGTTTTATTAATTTGACTAGTGTGGACCGGGGTGTGACAATCAAATTGTCAGTCGCGTTTGGTCGTCTTTATGAGATTTTCCGTGTGGTGACGAAGTAAGAATACTATACCAATCCCAATCTTGCCCGTAGATACAAAATCATCAAAGCCAACTAAGGGATATAATATGCAATATCTGGTTGACCGAGCTTCGCTCGGAATATTTTTATCGAATTTATATTAATAAAAAATAAATGATGAAAAATATATAAAAAAAATACAAAAAGAGTAATAGTAGTAACTAACTAGTAAATAGTAATAACACCGAGATTCGAACCGACGCTGTTTGAATGTCAACAAAATCAAAATTAGAACCTGTCAACTTCCCATCTGAGCTATCGTAACTCAGGACGTTGACAACGAAATTTGAATTCATATTCTTTTAAAATTTAATGTCATTGTTTTGCTAAAAACACCGATAAAACAACATTTTCTATAAATAAAAGTTCTAATATATATAATTCTATAATTCTAGTTCGATTTTTTGGACCCGAATCCTCTAGTATGCCAAGTCTCAACAAAATCGTTGGAGCCGTTTCCGAGATCCTGAATATATATATATACAAGAATTGCTTGTTTAAAGATATAAGATATATGGTCTGTGCAAGAGAAAGAAAAATTGAAATAAAACCCTATTCCAACACGTCTGCCCAGCGTGGCTCAGTCGGTCAATTTCCCTCCTATTATGGAGGAGGCTCGAGCCCAACAGAGAGAAGTATATAAGTAGAGATAATGCGATACATACACCATCTATAAGAAGACGTTTATAAATTGTGCCCATCCAATGCTTACTACTCTTCATTTCATCATCGCATCATCACAGCCCACATACGTCCCACTGTTGGGCTCGGGCCTCCTCCACAATGGGAGTGAACTTGACCTACTATTTCATATCGGTTTCATATCGAGTTCTCCTTCTCTTGCACAGATGTTATGTGCCTATTATATCCCATAGTCGTCTTATACGACATCCACGGGTAAGATGCTCTTCATTTAGAATTGTATTAAACATTTTTATGTGGTAAGACTGCACTATCGGCAGTCTGTCTACAGCCGCGGGCCGGTCCGTCCGGGGTAGTACTACACTCTCACAGAAAATCTACATCTGAGTCTTAGAATAATAACGTAGTGATTTGGATAGTGTCAGTACTTCGAACTTTCGAAATTTGAATCTAAAAATACTAATGGCGCGCAGACGATTACACACGTACACACGCAAACCACTATAAAAATTATGAAATCAAATTTTGTTTTTATTAACATAAATCGTCGAAATACTTTTAAAAGTAATGTTAAAAACCTTTTTAAGTTTTTCAAATGTGTTATGACACCATTTGAATGCACAAACCGTCATAATTACCTATTTGTTTTTTAAGAGTAGCGTACGTTCGTGCAATACAATGACTTCTACATTACGAAACGGTTCCGGCGTAAGCTCCATTAGGCTCCAATTGAAATGCCTCACTTTTTGTGCGTGAACTTACCTTCTATACGTTATTATTCTAAGATCTGAGTACATTGTTATTGTGCTCCGTTCAGTGAGCGAGAACCGGCAACCTAACTTTCTGAAGGTGTTTGCGTGTAGTGGGTTTTAGTGATGCCTTTAGTACCACCGAACCTCATTGCACGCATTCACACTCATTTCAATTTTGTCACGATAGGCAGCGGCCTAGCAAAGGTCCATGAGCGGCTAAGTGATGTATCTGCTAAATTTTTCTATTCCCTTTAGGGTGACAATTGTAAAACCTGTTGAAAGTTCAATAGGAGAGCGAACAGCAGCCATATCTTGGCAAATTTATAATAACTGTTTTTGCGAAACCGCTTTCAAAACATGGAGATAATGTGCTAATTTGTTCTTGTGGAAGTTATTTTTAGTAGTGAGCCTTAGAATAATAACGTATAGAAGGTAAGTTCGCGCACAAAAAGTGAACCATTTCCATTGGAGCCTAATGGAGCTTACGCCGGAACCGCTTCGTAATGTACAAGGTCACTGTACTGCACGTACGTACGCAACTCTTAAAAAATAAATAGGTAATTATGACGGTTTGTGCATTCAAATGGTGTCACAACACATTTGAAAAACTTAAATAGGTTTACATTACTTTTAAAAGTATTTCGACGATTTATGTTAATAAAAACAAGATTTGATTTCATAATTTGTATAGTGGTGTGCGTGTGCACGTGTGTAATCGTCTGCGCGCCATTGGCATTTTTAGATTCAAGTTTTGAACGTTCGAAGTACTGACACCATCCTTCTATGCGTTATTATTCTAAGTAGTGAGCATTAATAGATTGATAAATGGTTAAATTTATATGATATATGATTTGCAGGAGGAGCAGTATGCATTGTGGGTAGCAGCGTGTCGTCTAGGATCTCGCGGACGCTCTCTGGCTGACGCGGCCTTTGCAGCCGAAGCGGCTGCAGTACGGGCACTCCTGGCCCTGCAACGGCCTCAGCCCGCGGCCGCAATTCACCAACACAGCGTGCCACATCTACATCATCTGCAGCCCGATAACTACCTCGCGCCACGATTCCTCAAGCGTCTTCGACACAAGGTGAGTCAAAACAACTTTTTACCATATCGACACTACGTCACAGTTCTTTGATAATGACCTGTCTTGTAAGCTTCCTATATATGTAGACATATTTTCCGTGTGGTGACAGAGTAAGAATACAAACCACCATTCTTAATCTTGCCCGTCCATGTGATGATGGAGTAAGAATACAACCCCCCCCCCCCTTTTTTTTCTTGCCCGTGGGTGTCGTGAAAGATGACTAGGGGATAAAATATGCATATAACATCTATGTTGGATGCAAGTGACGCAGGACCGTTCCGAGTGGCATTCTCGTGGGGAGGCCTGTAAAACCCTATGCCAAAACATTTGACCAGCGTGGTTATAATAGGTCAATAGGAGGGCACTCCTATTGTGGAGGAGGCTCAAGCCCAACAGTGGGACGTATATGAGCTGAAATGATTATTGCTCATAGTGGTCGTAAAAAACGTCAACAATTAATTGCCGAGGTTTGACGTCATGCAGGCGATCGGGTATAAAACTATCCTCAAAACTTATGCAATATGTACTATGGCAAGTATAGAACGATACTGCCTTGGCTTGACCTCGAGTTAATGATCATATCAGGATGATAAAATAATTTATAATTTCGTTACAGTTCACACAACGCGTATTAGAAAGTCACGCGAATGTTAAAGATCTGCCCCTGCTAGAAGCGAAGCTCCAATACATCAAAACGTGGCAGAATCTGCGCGACTATGGCCAGACCATGTTCGTTGTCAAGTTCATGGGCCACAAGAGGGACGAGATCATCAGCGTCACAAACAACAGAATTATGAGACTCGATCCGAACACCGGCGACCATATTAAGACTTGGCGATTTAGTAATATGAAGGTATGATTTTGTTTTATTTAAATGTTGTTAAAAGATTATATATTCCGCGTCGTGACGGGGTAATAATACAATTCGCAACTCTCTTGTCCATGGTTGTCGTAAAAGATGACTAAGGGATAAAATACAGTAATACCCCGGACTACCGCCTATCGCGTAAGTCTTACCGTCTTAAGGTATTACCGTGCGACCGAGCGATAATCGTTAAGTCGAATTCGCGTAAGTCTCGATATAATTTTGATTATATTAAATAGATAATAAAAATGGTTATTTGGAACTAGTTTAAAGAAGACAATAAATTTCAAAGAATATATAGTCCAATTATTAGATAAAAAATAAATTAAATATTATGAATAAAATTAAAAGCGTAAGTGCTAATAACGCATGTCAGAAGTGAAACTTCATTAGTTCCATGTGTTTTTTATCAGTATTAAAAAAAAATCTCTCGTTCTTTCTCACTCGCTGGCTCCCTACTCTCGCCCCATGGCTGTGCTTTGTGCTATGTTCGCCCTTTCTCACTCTCTCTCAATCGGTCTCAATCGCTCTCTCCCTCTTCTTCGACTAAAACGCTGCACATCTTTATGACGCTAAAATAAAAAAATTACCCTCATGCGCGCAAAGAAGTATCACTTCAAAAAATAAACCTAAGGCTTGAGCGCCGGAAGAGAAAACCGCGTATCTTTGAATTAGCGTAAAACGGGGTAGCGTAAGTTGGGGTAAGCTCTACTGTAAGCAAATGATATCGATGCCAGAGAAGGAACCCCGGCAATTATAGGTCAAGTTCCCACAGTGGAGGAGGCTCGAGATGATAAGAGATTATTAAATTAGTAAGAATACAATATATTACAACCTATCTTGCCCGTGGGTGTCGTAAAAGATGCTCCTCTATCTCAATCTCTCGCCGGCTGAATCCTATACGTTTACGTGTTTGTGTCTCTATGGAGTAGGTTTTTCGTTTCATCGAGTGTGAAATCTCAACGATTCTAAAGAAGTTCCACTTCAAAAAAGATGGAAAACACGAAATAAAAACCTATGCCAATTTGTCTGACCAGTGTTATACTATGCTACTGTTCCTCCTAAAGTTAAATATAAATTATCGTATGCTTTTATTACCTTCCAAAATTAATCAATCGGGATGACGGCTTGGTACAGGATTTTATTTCGAGTTTTCTTTCTCAAGGTGTTGTATGCAGGGGGTGGTGAATTTTATTCTTATTCCGTGACCACAGGGACATATAAAAATAGTATATCTATGATCTTATTATTATAATTATATATCCATAGTTTTACCTATTCCTACAAAAATTTTCACGTGTAGGTACTTGTTTTTTAGCTTTTAATTTCATATTTCTACCTGTAGGTACCTATAAAAAAGGATAGTTACTTTAATGTCACGTTTAGACGTCAAAATAATATAGTCACATAATCAAAAATATGAACCATGAAAAGTGTTCGAAACGGCAGATAAATAAAAATCAAATAAAAAAAGCAATATAATCCGTAAATATATTTTATTTCACATATTATAATACTCGCGTAAATATCAAAATTTATTATTTAATGTTCAATGATTGCTATTATATTTTACAGGCATGGAATGTGAACTGGGAAATCAAACACATGATGGTACAATTTGAGGAAGGAAACATCATATTCTCAGTACAATCAGCCGACTGCAAAGTCTTCCATGAATTCATTGGGGGCTACATATTCTTGTCAATGCGTTCCAAGGATGCCAATCAAACATTAGATGTTGAACTATTCAGAAAACTAACCGGTGGATGGACGTAAAGCGATAAATATGAAGAATGATTTAGTAAGGGCCCATACCCTTACTACTTGACCTATTTACCGGGGTTAAGGACTTCAAAAATATTATGCTGGAACAAAATCGAGTCTAAATTTATACTACGAATGGCCACTGAAGGAAGGAGGGGTTGAAAATAGTAAAAATGGGTCACATAGTATAGGTACGTCCCCTAAGTAGACTAATAAAAAAAATGTAGCATGAATTATATACACCATTTTTTCTGATGGAGAAATCTTATATTATCAATAAAAATGCCTTTTATACATTCTTTTAGTTCAATACTCTTTTTTTAAAGCATTGTATAGATGAACAGGTATAAACAGTTATTTATGACAATGGCAAGACTAAGGCCTTGTGTGTAATGTGCCTTGGATCATAAATAGTAGAGTGTAAGCAAATTAAAAATGTTCACATTTAATATATGCATTCATAATATTCTATTTTATTTTCTTTATTGTAATTGTATTTTTTTATTTAATAATAATCGTGGTATTTTGATATGTACTGGCAACATTATTTTAACTATTTGGTGAATTAATCCGGCCGATTTTAAAATTTTCAATGTTTTTTATCGAACTTAACTTTTTCGTATTTTATGATAGAATAATTACAAGAAATAATAAGTGACATGTGATGAATATAGAAAGATAAATTTTTGACAATATTCTCTATAATTTATTAAAATTCTAACAAAAATAAATGATAATTGATTATATAGATTAAAAAGTTACCGTTTTTAGATGTTTCATATAATTAATTATAGTTGAAGTGCAATTTATAATAACTAAAAATAAATTATAGAAATATTTTTTCACAGTACACTTAGAGTTGTCAAGTTTTAAATTAATTTGGTGGGTAAAAAATATATATCTGTGGTCAGCATCTATGGAAACTTATCTTAATGTAGTGCTTCCAATAAATACTTATATTTTATACGCTGAATATAAATTTCAACAAAAGTATCATACGAAATAATATGCTTTTCATACATTTAACATCACTATTGAATATTTAGTTGTAATTTTATAATAAGATAATTTTAATACAATAATTTTAAATATATATTGTAACGACAGATCCTCTACAAAGTGCCATTAAAACAACTTTTACTGATTGCAATCCATTTGGTGCTTATACAAACTGATCTATATAATCTGTGGCCTTTATATTTAGGATATAATCTCTTTTTCACTGTAAATAACACTTAATTATAAGTTATAATTATAATACCAGTGACAAGTTGTATTTAGAATAAATATTGCTTCATGTTGTATAACTATTAATTGCAAAGATTATTTTGTGTTTTATTATTGTTGTTCACTAGTCTCATTGAGATCGCATATGATGCTGTCACTTTTTTTTTAATTTAAGATTTGATTAGAATAATAATGAGTATTAACATTATTTTATCTTTGACATGTTGTACAAAATGTATGTACACTAATTTTGAGTATGTTTGTAAATGAATGATGAAATAAACGTTAATTAATAACATTGCGATGTGTTATTTCATAATAGCTGACTCCAGATATACTTTTCTGAACAATACTAAAAAAAAAAAAATTAAATCGTCAGTCATTTCAGCTCATAGACGTTCACCTCTTGGGCCTACTCTACAATAGGAGGTAAGTTAACCTACTATACCACGCTGGTCAGACGTGTTGGTATAGATTTTATTAACAAGTTTTTCTTCTCTTGCATAGATGTTATATGCATATTTAATCCCTTGGTCGCCTTTTACGACACCTACGAGTAAGGAATCCTTCCTTGTTATTTGTATTCTTACTCAGTCTCCACACAGAAAGAAATTAATTTGCTTTAAATCTATCGTAGCGCAACCTACTGGGTTCAATTGTCAATCTAAACCATACTTGAATCCACCTGAACACAAATATTTCATTAAGACCGATCCGACTGGGAACGTTCCCGTAACATCGTATAGAAAAATTACATATACCTATATAGATTAGCGATCTTCTAACTCGTGTATGGTGTAAATTATATATGTATCCGACTTTCACGGGAGCTTCTTAAGGAAAATATCTGGTTCTTTGAAAGGCTTACATGGGGATATGGATCCAACACGCAGAGGCCTTTGGAGAAATTTAATCTAAAAATGGGACGGGACACCTACCGAAGACCCTCCACGTCTGCACATAAGATACGTGGACTGCCAACAGTAGGTTTAAAACTATAACGTGATGATGATATCTAATATATGTTTATACGGTTGGAGGTTTGATGGAGTTGTTTAATTTTTTTTTTCTAAAAACTTGATTTAAAAACTGTCGTTTGACTTTATTGTCTTACACATCTTGAACTTTGGCAGACGGTGAATCGCCAACTCACTGAATGGGCCCCTGAACGGTCGCCACAGACACGCAGGCCATACGGACAACATTGGTGCAAGTGGCTTGGGGTGTCGACCGGTGCGGCGCCGGTTTCACCATCGCAATTCCACCCCCGAGCATTTAGCTCTAGCGACCCCCTCTGGCCAGCCGTTTTAGGCAAGCCAGAGTTAACAATCCTGCGGGCACTCTTCGGTTTTCACTCCAGCCAGCCAATAAAGGCGAGCTGGATGCGAGCCGCTTGCCGACTCTCTGGTATTCAGAACCGCAGTGTCGCCACTTACATTCAGCATGCCACAAGCTGCCGTCATTCCCTATCTTGCCCGTGGAGGCCGTAAAAGACGACTAAGGGATATAATATGCATATAACATCTGTGCAAGAGATGAAATAAATCCCTATACTAACATGTCTGACCAGCATGGTTTAGTAAAGGATTTTAGTGATCGTAGACATTTCGTAGAAATTCGTTTGTCGCAGGGATTTTAAGAACATATAATAAACAAATACAAATTACACACATACATAGGTACTATAGTATATTAACGACTGAATCAAAGAAGAAAATTCTATTTCCCATCTATTTATTAATAAATTAATACACGGATTATGTAATTTTTTTACATTAGACAAGAATGCTCTTGTTGCATTGCATGCATTTATATGCTTAAATGAGGGTAAATAAAAATTATTCTAATACATTTACAACTTATTTATAGCTAAAATTATATTTCGACTTTAAAAATTAAATAAAGCATTGGCGTTTCAGCTCAGCTGATCTCTTAAGGAATGAATCTAAATTAAAAATAACCTCATTAAAACTTAACTTTGTGCTTTAATAGTTATAGTAGCTTAAATGGTGGCAACCATTTTACTAAAGATCGTCGGATATAAAATAAAGCTATTATTTAATGGTTGTGACAGCCTAAACTAGATTTTATGTATTTAATAGCTCATACAGTGCGTATCAAACGTCACGCAAATTATTTTCTAAGAATATACGCCTACCCTCAAATATGTTTAACCTCAAACTGTCAAAATATGAATACATGAAGAACAAAATTAATTTAGAAATAGAAAATAATCAAATATATTACGAACTTATTACTTAATAAATGATTAATTATATATATTATACAAATACCCGTACTTTACACTAAATTGCACGTGAGCCATTAGACTAAGTTTAAATGGCAAAACTTAGGATAATATAAAATTGTAAAAAAGTGCCTAATATGATTTACAAGCGTTTTAAACCGTTTAAAATAAACGAATATTCTGCAAAGACAACGAACTACCCACATTTTACAATATTCTGAGCAATGCCCATGACATCAGGCCAGCTCATGGCAATATAAATGTGGATTATACTTATACTAATCAGATTATAAAAAATACTGATATCAATGAAAAAATTCTGCGCTCATTGAAATGATATTTTATTAAAAGTGACGAGGCTTCGTTTAGCGAGAAACGATTTCAAACGAAACTAATGTTTTAAAACCTATCAGTTGAATTGGATTAAAACCGCCTTTCATCACAGCTTATATACGTCCCACGGCTGGGCTCGAGCCTCCTTCACAATAGCAGCAAAGTAGACATACTGTACCACGCTGGTCAGACAGGTTAGTATTGGGTTTTATTTTGAGTTTCCCTTCTCTTGCATAAATATTATCTGTATATATTATCAATTATATCTGTATATACAATCAATATTATCTGTATATATAATCAATTAGTCATCTTTTACGACATCCACGGGCAAGAAAGGCTGTGGTGAATTGTCACCACACGGAAATCGCCTTTACATAGATATATAGTTATAGGTAAACCCTAGGGCCTGCCGTCGAACGGAAGTTAACGCGTTCGACCACTGTCTAACAGCTAGTTCAAGGTCGTATAAGTATAAAGTGACTTTATTTACAAAATTTTTAGAAAAACTTGCGCCCAAACATTCACTCTAAGAACTTTAATACTGTAAAGCCGTTTAATGACTCCCATATTTACTTTTTTTTTGTGTAAGTATAGCTGTTAGCCGCAGATCGCTTTCACAACTTAACCCGGACTATGGGTGAGCGCTGAGGGCTCTCAACCCAGTCCCATATTTAGCTACAGATGTTACTTTTCAGTATGTTTACCAAATTGTAATTTATCTATGATTAGCTAGCCCAGGAGCTTCGCTCGAGTGTATTGAGTGCCTAGATATATAATGTTATTATTTTATTTATTCACCAAATCGTCCGATGGCATTCATAATAATAAAAATGTTAATACTATCCATAATACATCAATTATAAATTTTGTTATCTCAGCAGTTGCTATGAAACGACCACTGCGCGGAACGCTTAATATGAGATGTCCTCCTATTCTTACTAATTAATAACGGATTTGTTAACATTCATAGACACCCCCACTCCTATTTATTGCAGCGCTATGTAGTTTCTCGAGAAATATGCTATCTTACGCAATACAATTATTTGGAATCCTAGCGGTAGGATGTAACATATGCGCATTCAGACAAACAAACTTTTTAACTGTATAATAGTATAGAGATTACGTTACTAACATTTAGTACACAGTAGAAACTCGATTAACCGGACTAATTGTTGTCGTTAGTCATTCGGATAATCGAATGTATGAAAACCTCCTTTGATTTTGTGCATATGATATGTAGTAAGTACATAATATTATGCGTTAAAACAATAACGAAACGCGTGGGGCAGCTATCCCGTAGGACACAGGCGGGACACGCCATTTCAGACACGTTCATGCTTGCATAAATTCGATTTGTAGGTAAAATACATAGGTCGCAGTTGGTAGTCCGGATAATCGCGAATCCGTATAACTGGGGTCCGGATAATCGAGTTTCTACTGTAATCGTTTTTTGATACTTATTAATTATATATAATATACAACTTTTACTACAGTTGATAAACTACCCACTTACATAGCTAAAGACGCAATATACCTACGTTCACGAATTTGTTAGTTCTTTAAAATGCCCCTTTCAAAAAAATCCCTTTCAATTTTGTGAAGAATCCGAAGGTCACCTGCATACCTATTTATAGAATCCGTTGATCAGCTTAGAACAACTATACTAATGTTACGAAAATTAATTATAGTAAAAGTATTATGTCATTTTTGAGATCTTGAATAAATCAATATTATTCTTAACTATAACTTAATTATATTTATTTACTTTATATGTCCCACTGTTGAGTAAGAGCCTTAATCATAATAGGAGGGGTTTTAGCTTACTATACCAAGGTGATTAAACCTTGAAGTGCCTGACACGTTTCTAGTACGGCCATACATTTCATACTATATAAAATGATGTTGTAGAGAGGCTTGTTAAAGACTGATTGATAGTTTTCATCATCTCATCATCTCAGCCCATATACGTCCCACTGTTGGGCTCGGGCCTCCTCTATAATGGAAGGGTAATTGACCTACTATACCACGCTGGTCAGACGTGTTGGTATAGGGTTTTATTTCGAGTTTGCCTTCTCTCGCATAGATGTTATATGCGTTTTATATCCCTTAGTCGTCTCGTACGATCACCCACGGGTAAGATAGGGGGTGGTGAATTGTATTCTTACTCCGTCACCACACGGATAATATTGATTGATAGTTTTAATTAGGGATATTATAGAGGTCCAAAATTATCCGATATCCGAAATAGTTTCGAATAGGAGTCGATGTCTGTATGAGACACGTTATAACAGTAGGGACACGATATCGAATAGAAAGTATCGATATTATACTCATTAGTATCGAAAAAAAAGTATCGTACTTATAGCAGTATCGATACTTCAAAGTATTGAGTACCTAGTAATTTTCATAGAAACTATGCCGTGATGAGCTTCTTTTTTTGGGAATTGAACATCTGTGAAGGAATGAAAATATTTCGAGCCACGTTTTAGAAGGTCCATAACGTTTGAACAAGTTACCATAAACATGAGCCGTAAGGTCAAGTTTAAAATGCATAATTACTACAATTTATTCGATACGATACCTGCCAAAAAGTATTCATTAAGTAAAAGTATCGAATACAAAGTATCGGTATCACAAGTACTCGATACCTAAAAGTATCGATACTTTTTTCGTGTCCCTATACAACAGGTTTTCTTTCAACCAGAAAAACGTGCATGCTGATTGTATAATCATACAATAATAACCGAACTCAGCAATTCTCTTTTAGAATTCCCTAAAAACCCAATATTCGTAACCGAAACTATCTAAAAGTGTCGGATAATTCGAAATAATTTCATAACTATAACGAGTATAATGTTATTCTAATATAAGAATCACTATCCAGGGCGAAATGCTTGAGGCGGCGGACTGGGTGAGGCAGAAAGTCCTGTACCATGAGGTCTTAGATAGGCGGATCGGCAATATGTCCGCTAGCCGCAGAGAGACCGCACGCGTGAGGGCTGTTGTTGATGTCGGGGCTTCGGAACGATACAAAAGTGTAACCCACCGGGCTGGCCACCGAGGTTAAGAAATCGGTACCAGTTCAATGGCGATGGGTAGGGGATGTGGTATGTTATGGAGCCACATGCCCGGGGCCTATTGGGCGGAGTGTGTCAAACCATAGCCTACTACATAAAAGGAAAACAATTCTCATCATAGAAATAGATGGGTCATTATAAGTTAAGAGGTATTTTCCATGGCCAGGCCAAAAAAATACTTTTTTTTTACTAACTTCCTAATTAACCTATTTATTACTTAAAACTAAATTTTTTCTTCGTGCTCATTCAAATTTATTACAGAAATGTACGTAGTTTAGTCACAATAAGTTCCAATATAAGAAAAAAGTCTCTTCTCTGGTCTGTCCCCAAGCCGACTTTATTCGTAAACCCGTTATTACGAATGTATTAAAATTTATTAATTACTTTATCATCGTTAATTTTATACAGAATAATAACTAAGTCACAGTGTCTTATAAGTAAAATTACTTATATTCCAATTTTTCATAAATAATATCAACGCCGAAATTTGTCCTCCGTGTTACGTGTCTCGTTCCCTGGCTTTTTGTTTAAAAATCAGATTTCTTTTGCTAGTTTGTGGAAGTTGTGACTTTGAGTGCATAGAATGTAACGTGAAGCTAGCAGCAAGCGGCGCATAAGCCGACTGCGCAGCTATTTTAAGGGCCATTTCAGTCACGCCGCTCACTGGGTGTAAAAGAGTTGAGTGAATGCAGTCTTTCCTCTGGTAAGTTTTATTTAGCAATTATTTGTTTAAATACTAATATAGACTTAAATATTCACTATGAATAGTGCATACATTGTTACGTTTGATTGAGAATTGCGTACGAGAAATACTTTTACCGCTATTTTAGATATCAATCGAAAATGTATCTCCCTTTGGAGTATTTCCCCTGGCTATTTTGATGGCAGGGGAGATACCTAACGTCCAGGGGAGATACATTTGTATGCGTTTTCATGAATACTTCTATATTTTTCTCTGAACCTTTACTTAGCATTATGTATATCTTAGCTTTACAATTTAATATGACTATTTTACAGAAAAATGGCACCTAGAAAAAAATGACGCACGAAAAACGGCTTCAAAAAAAAGGATATCAGAACGATTAAGATACCAAAGAATTAAAAATGACAAAGATAAGTACGCTTAACAAAATGTCAAGGAAAGGGAAAAATATGAAAAGAAGAAAGAAAAAGGAGTTATTAAGACAGTTCAGCAAATGACTCCCAGAGAGCAGCGGAAGATTAGAAAAGTATGGAGAGAATAAGCAAAAATTCGTAGACAATTAAACAATTAGCACTTCAAGATATAAGCAATGCTCCTGAAACACCACCATGTTCAGATAATGAAGACCCACCGCCTCTTGGCCCATCGCCGCCCTCAAAATATAAACAGGCGAGCGCAGGCAGCACAGTAAACTTTAATTCGAGCAAGAAATCTAATAATAAGAAAACAAGAGGCTGAAATAGCTCAACCTAAGTCTGCAGTCCAACGCTGCAAGATACGAATACAACGTATCAAAAAACACCAATTAGCACACCCAACACCAAAGTATTCACTTATAACAGGAGTAAGCGCAGGCGACAAAGAAACTATAAGAAAAATTACACACGTAGATTTTAGTGAAAATTACCTAACAAAATACGCTGAAGATGCAGACATATCTGAAAAAACAGCAAAATTAGGTTCTACAGAAGGTATTAAGCTTTTTTCAAGCACACTACAGGTTCACCAAGTTAGCGGTTGGGTATTTATACCTAATTGCCTGACATTGAAAAGTTTGAGCTGCTTTTGTGACTCAGAGCTATGTCGTCATTTTCAATTGGGTACTTTGGATTATCCACAAATACATCGTAAATTTAATCTACGTGTTGATGATATATACGGAAATAGCGATTCAGAAGATGAACCACTAATCAATTTCACATCTCAAAAACAGAGGAAGAAGCCTCAAGAAACACTACAGCATTCTGTACCTACCAGTATTAAAACCAAACTGCACAAAGATGATTCAAAGCCCTCAGCATCTTTCTCACAAAAAAACATTTTGCAATGGGGACTTTGTGCTGGTTAAACTTCAAGATAGAAAAACAAAATATTGTTATATTGCAATGTGCACAGGTGTTGAAGAAGATGATGAACCTCAAGTTATATTTTGTAAAATCTGTGATGAAACTGAAAAAAAGTTCAGAATTAATGATGAGGATATATCTTTCATCACCTGGGATCAGAGTTTTAAAAAAACTGCCCTCCCCTAACTTAAAAATAAGAGGGCAACGTATTTTTTATACATTTAATGAATCTATTGACGTCTTTAAACGCGGTTTTTAGAAAATATATATTTTTTGTTACCTTTTAATTAAAATGTTTTTAGAGTTTAAGTACAAGATAGATTCAATACTGTTACTCAGAGAAGGTTTTGTTTATTTTTATTTCATTGATAGTAAAGTTATAGATATTTTTTTTATGGAAAGGTAAAGTAAGAATCTTTTTATGTTTTGTACCTAGTGCTTAAAAACATTTAATTTTATAAACAAAAACTGCTAAGAAATTACAAGTCTGCTTATAAATAATTCATAATTAAAATAAAAATAAATAAAGTTGATTCTTAAAAATAACCCTGTTTTTAATATGTATATCTCTTCCCTGTCCATAAAGTATCCTCCCCTGTGCATGTTGTCTCTACCCTGTACTGAGTATTTACTCTGATCACTTATAAAACGAGATAAAACCAACAAATTGACTGGCCACTTTGTACACGTTTTCAACTTAAAAGTTTCCATAAAAAAAGATGTATACTTAAATAAAAATATTAAAAAAAAATGTCATGCCGTCACTTCATACAACATATTACCTCTTAACTTATAATGACCCAGATGACAAAATCGAGATAAAAATCGAGTTCGAGTATTTCACAAATGGGATCGTTCTGTTCTAGATAAGTTTTCGAGACGAAAAAAGAACAATCCCGCTTGCTTAGAATAATAACGTATAGAAGGAAGGTGTCGGTACTTAAGCGATCAAAAACTTGAAGCCAAAAATACTACCTACAGACACACACCACTATAGAGTTACCTTGTACGCATTGGACTTGTACACTAGGCCACAATCCGGCGTAGGGAGCCATTGTGGCTCCAATTTAAATGCCTCAAATTTGATGTGCGAATTGAGCTTCCATGAATTATTATACTAAGCCCATTTGAGAAAATCTACTTGTATGACGAGAATTGCTCCCCGTAATTCGAAACTTAATATCCCAACATTCTTAGTTTTAATTATAGTAACATGCTTCATAGTAAGTAAGATACCGCTTGAGATATGGTGATATTTCACTTTTGATTGGTGGCATTGTATCTACGATAGCACATGATCCAGCCACGTCGTTAATAGTGAACGAACAATTAGTTTTCGCCCATATTAATTTGGGATTATCAGCATTACGATTATCCTTATATTCTTCTACTGTGACCATGTCCGATTGCGCGCCATTCGTGTTAGTAAATGCTAACAGTTTGTTATCTGAAAAAAAAAAATGTATTTTGTTTATTTTCTATATTTCTAAATCGTCTGTATGGTAATTGGTAACTCTTTCCGGGTTGACCACGAGCGACAAGGACATAGGTAGCGGTGGCCGGCCCAATAGCGCAGGTGAAGGAGTACGGTTTATGGGGTCGCGCTCCACCCTTTCGACACCCCAGATGGAGCGGAATCTGGTGCTGACCATAGCCCACCTAAAAAAATGGTAACCTTTTACTTTCTCAAAGGAACGCATAGGATTGGGCACACTTTCCTAGTATATAACACGGTTTCCGAAGTAAGAACACAATTATCACCATACATCTTGCATGTGAGTTTCGTAAATGACTACTGAAGGTAACGTAAGATAACATTTATGCAAGAGAAACAAAACAAAAGTCGAAATAAAACCCTTTCAGCTTTTGTTTTGTTTCTCTTCGTCTGACCAACGTGATACAGTAGGTCAATTTCCCTTCTATTGTGAATTGATAACAGGAAGAGAAGTGAGTGATATCCGTAATAAATAAAAACTTAAGATATTTTTTTTTTTATAAAAGATAACACCCGGCACTTAGGGTGTTCTCCTTGTTGCGGAATACAAACATTATAATTAACAAACACAAATTACATCCAGACTCCGGACAACAATTTGTGGATTGCACAAAGTGATGAACTGCGTGGGATTCGAACCCAGGACACTGACATGGTAGGACGGTATCTTAACCACTACGCCATCTGTGCAGTAAGTGGAATGTATAATACAATTTTATTGTGTGGCAGCGGTTATGAATACTACCCCACCCTGGGTTATAGTAAAAGATGACTAAACGCTGTATATTGACCTGGACCACCTGCATCTGACGCCGTCTGAACAATTCCTCTCAGAAAAACCTTTTCCGTATGGTGACAGAGTAAGAATACAATTCACCACCTCTCTTCCCCGTGGGTGTCGTAAAAGTTGACTAATATAATATGCATATAACATCTATACAAGAGATGGAAAATTCGAAACAAAACCCTATGCCAACACGTCAGTGTGGTATAGTAAGCGAATTTCCCTCCCACAGTGGAGGAGGCCCGAGTCCAACAGTGGCAGGTATATGGCTTCATATGAAATTTTGACCGGTCAGGGACTCGAACCTGAGGCCATATCTTAGGAGATATTATAGATTGAAAATGTGTGAACAAAGCGGCTGGAACCATAGCACAGCTAGGAGTTATCCCTGGTCATCAAATTATAACATAAATGATTTACAAAGAAGAATTCTTCTAATAACTTACCTATGTAACACAAAGTCGAAGGTGAATTATTAAAACAAGCAATTATCTCCAAGTTCTTATCAAGAAACGGCCTGAATCTGTATAGATTATTGAAATAATTCTGCAGGCAATATATGTAACCTTTAAATGAGACCAGGCAACTGGGTCTTATGTTTGTTTCAAGGATAATAATCCATCCATCGCAATCACCTCGATCTTCATAACGGTATATGTTCTTGTGGCCGGCTGCATATACTTTGTTGTTATGTGTACACACACCGGGACTTTGAATTGCCTCAGGAAATTTCGCTATCTTCCTGAATGTCTGTTGCCTTAAGTCATAAATAAGCGCAGTGTCTAATACTACCCTGAAATAAAATAATATCAAGAATTTAATTGATTTGTATGTTTTTTAATAAAAGTCTTGCACCAAGGAATAGGTGCTTGTATTGCAACAACTACATCATGCTGGTCAGATGGATAAATAGACAGATACAAATAAACAGATAGTAAATGGTTTTATTTCGAGTTTTAATGATCAGCACTATTTTTATTTATTTATCATTCTTCTAAAGACAACTTAGGGACATAATCATCATCATTTTCCTGCCCTCATCCTAAAGTGGGGTCGGCACAACATGTACTTACCTTCCATAACCTCCTATCGGCCGTCATATCTGCACTCACCCTTTTCATATGAATATCCTCATTCACACAGTCCATCCATCTCTTTTTGGGCCTCCCACACTTCGTACGTCCATCCACATTCATATTGATTAACCCGCCTCGTCACATGCCTTTCATCCCTCCTCATCACATGTCCATACCAAGACAACCGACATACGCATGTAATATCTGAGTGAAGGAAAATTCGAAATATAATCCTATAACCAACCTGTCTGACCAGCATGGTATAGTAAGGTCAATTTCCTTCCTATCGGGGAAGAGGCTCGAGCCCAGCAGTGGGATACGTATAAGCTGAAATTATGACATTCTGTTTACTCTCCTCTAAAATGGTTTATTTTATGCTCATTGCATGCAATTCTGCATTTCTTTCTTGTATTAACAATCGAATTGTTAAATAATACTAATGATGAACAACATAGTGACGGTATAAGAATACATATTATCAACACTTTCCAATAGGTGTCATAAAAGTTGATTAAGAGACGTAAGCGGTTAACATTACTGCATGAGATAGAAAAACTGAATTAAAATCCTCGAATCACTGCGCCTAGCAGTGAAAATTATATGGGCTGAGAAGAACAAAAAAAAATAACTAACATTGTATTTTGGCTTGTGCCCCCTCCATTATAGGAGAGAAATTGACCTTACTACAGCATGCCGTTCAAACAGGTTGGTATAGGGTTTTGTTTCAACTTTTAGATCTCTTGCATAGTGTCATATGTATATTATATCTTTTAGTCATCTTTTATGACACCCATGGGTATGAGAGGGGGTGGTGAATTGTATTCTTACTCCGTCACCACACAGAAAGTATAGACAACTACAAATATTACAGCACTTTTTAAAATGATGTGTAACCACATTACATTGATGTGTACTAGTGCATTTAATATTGATATTCCTTGGATAAATAAGCATGGTCTCTTTTTTAAAAAGGCTTTTTTTAACAGACACAAATTACACCCAGGCTCTGAACTAATTTGTGTATCGCACAAAATATTGCCTTGCATAGGAATTCATCCCACGGCACTTGGCACAATACGTTTGTAACTTATTACACCATCTACAGTTAAAGTCCTTTATAGTATAATTAAAATATTACAACATCAAATATGTATATTTTAATATGAAAACTAACCTATACCCACCTACACCTCCAATGATATACAAAGAATCCTCAACAATTGCAACACCTCCATGCCTTCGAATTGGTAATTCCACTCCATGTTCGGTCCACTCTTTTCTTAAAGTGTCATACACTTTTAAACCCTTCCAGAAGTACCCAGTGCCCCTACCATGTTCTCCACATACAATAACAATCTTTGTTGGCCCCCAACCTATGATATTCCAACCCCACAAATCCTTTTCTGCAACTTCCAACCACCTCAAGAACTTATCATCGTCAAATATATGCAAATAATGTGGCATGACAGTTGACACCATATTTGTGTCTTTTTCCTTAGCCCACAAAGCAACACATGGTTTAAATTTTAGCTGACGTTTGGTGCTATTGTTGACTAAATTCAAAACTTCCTTGTAAACCCTTTCAGTGAACATTTCACATAAGCACGTCTTATTTTTCGTTATCTCTGCAATTGTTATAGCTAAGTCTCTGACTAATTTATATAAACAGAAAATTACTTTCTCAGCGAGACTATTAACGTAATCTTTAATGAGAACTTTAATTTTACTTAAATCCTCTTTTGATAATCTACTCATATCTAAACATCCAAGTATGATGAGCAGAGCATCAGCACCGGTCTCTTTATGTATGACCCAATCAAGACCAAATTCAAACACTTCTAATTCTGACGCTGCGTTTAAATGTGTGTGTGAAAGGTACCAGACTAATTTGTGTACTGGTTTGATGTATTCTGGCTTCATAAGTTTAAACTGATATAGCCCATAAGCAACACACCTTTCTTCCAATTTAGTATAAGAAGCATTCTCTGCTATAGTCATAATTTCAACCCAGTTTGAAGGCGATAATCGTAGATCTAAACAGTACTCTATTTGTTTTATCAGTTCAGTAATTTGCAGGAAATTAGCAGCAATAGCAAGATCTCCAATAGTAGATAAATGGAATTCATTTAAATCTATTAATCCCAATTCCATATATGTGATAATTATGCTCATTGAGTTGGCATCAACTACCTGCGAAAAGATTTAAACCGTTTTAGTAAACGAATTAACTATCGATCGATTTAATGCCAGATTTTTATTTTAAATGTTTATTGAGAATATTATAAAATATCAGATTTAAATAAACAATCGTAAGAATTAAATTTGTTGTAATAAATACATACATCTATAAATATTTCTTTCTTTTCTTTTTCATTAAAATTGCCGCTGAACATAGCGCGGAAATAATCACTGTGTTCACATAAAATTTGTTTGTTCACTTTAAAAAACTGGCCGCCAATGATTAGTGTAATTTCTTTACTATTTTTCTCCATTTTGACTTAGAAAATTTTATTTTATTCTTCGCTATTAAACATTTTCTCAACAGTTCCACAGACTAATAAGGGATACGAACAGTTCTATTTCTATCAAAATCGACAAAATCAGCGGCCCAGCAGCTGATCAATGCAGTGTTGCTAACGTTATTTTTAAAGTCATCGTAGAGTAGCCTATAAAATATCATATTTTACAAGGAATTCAATAAAAAAATATAGTACGCAATTAAATCTCAATAAAACAACAGTAAACGTAATGTTATTAAAAATGTTAATAATTATTTAATATTAAGGGTGCAGCAATTAATATTTATAAATGCTCGTGTGATAACGGAGTAAGAATCCAATTCACCTTCCACTTACTTGTCCGAGGGTTTCGTAAAAGACGACTAAGGGATATAATATGCATATAACATCTATGCAAGAGAAGGAAAACTCGAAATAAAACCCTATAGCAACACGTCTTACTAGCGTGGTATAGTAGGTCAATTTCCCTCCCACTGTGGAGGAGGCTCGAGCCCTATAGTGAGATATACGAGGTCTGTTCAAACAATACGCGGACTGTTTGAATTGCGCAGCGCGAATTGGTTGCAGGAGCATCTGTTTGGTATCACTAGCTTCGTACAGATCAGCTGATTAAAACGCCGTTGCCAGTCGCGAATATCTTGATTTGTTGATAAGCTACACGATTTTCAGTAAGGAGTGTTTTTTTCGTTTGTCGGATTGTAAAATGGACATCCTGAAGGAGCAACGAATTGCTGTGAAATTTTGTGTAAAACTCAGGGAAATCTGCAACGAAAACCTTTGCCATGCTCAACACGGCTTACGGCGACGTTGCCATGAAGCGTACTGCATGCTTCAAGTGGCATGAACGTTTCAAGGGTGGTCGACAGTCGATTAACGACGTTGAGCGTCCTGGGCGTTCTTCAACGTCAACGGACGACCCACACATTGACAAAATCAACACTCTGGTGCGTGCAAATCGACGCCTGACCATTAGGAAGCTTGCCAAAGAGTGTGGAATATCAGTTGGGTCTTGTAATCTTGTAGTCTTGTAATCAGTTGGGTCTTGTAATCTTATGAAATTTTGACCGAAAATTAAAAATGTACCGCGTCGTTGTGATATTTGTGCCACGCCTGATGACCGACGACCTGAGTTCTTGGCCAAACACTCGATCACTGTTCTTTCCCACTCCCGCCTACTCACCTGACCTTGCACCTGGTGACTTCTTCTTCTTCCCAAAACTAAAAAAAACCTGCAAAGGAAGAAGATTTGAAACAATTCAGGAGATTCAGACGAATCCGCCGCCTGACGCTGAAGGCCGTCACAAAAGAAGCATTCCAGGACTGTTTCAACAAGTGGAAACACCGTTGGGATAAGTGTGTGCGTTGGGAAGGAGAGTACTTTGAAGGGGACCCAGACGTGTAACTCCTAAATAAATTGCATTTTTTTATGACCTCAGTCCGCATATTTTTTGAACAGACCTCGTATATATATATATGTAAGCTGTGATGATGATGATTAAGATATTATATAAATAAATTTCGAAAAGTGGCCACTGTAGCTTATGGACAAAATCACCGATGTGTGTATCTACTGAGTTCATATCGTTTCTTGCCAGGTTTGTGGATTCCTAATACCACAGCTTCTTTCCGTTGAACAGGAAAGATTTCGTTTTGGAGCGTTATACCTATTAAATATACAGGGCAGAAGGATCAATAGGGACTCGGCGAAGAGTTTAACAACCCTGTTAATTATACCGTTTGGATCTGGGGCTTTCTTGAGCGTAGTCCCTTGATAGTCCTACCTCATCTGTGATTACTTAACTAGGCTGACTGGAGGCTACTTGACTGTTTATAGGTGTCTGTGGAAGAGAAGCTCAGCACAAAACTTCTCTATAGACGTGGCCATGCTGTTCAGCATCGGGGTATTTAGACGTTTGACCCCGTTATTTATATTGGCTTTTTGCTACTAATCCACTCAAATGTGACGAACGTTTCCGGAGCACACTTTCTGACTTGCCACCTTTCGATGGGTGATAACACTAACAAATTGTATTATTTTCAAGTTCCTATTTTCACAAGGAGTAAACAATGTTTTGACATAAAGCGGTTATACAGATTTAAAAATAATCATCATAAAACCGTAGCCAAGCACGATTCTTCAAACAATCTTTCGGTAAACTTCGGATAGTGTCCAGTTTAAATACACAATACAAGCTAAGTAGGAACCTAACGTGAACCCTAGGAATATGATTTACCTAATAGCGATTTACGTGCATTTTCATGTTCTACCAAAATTTCCAGAGGAATCAATTCGATTGTCAGAACTCAATCAATGGTAACGACTATGAAGTATAATATTAAGAGATGTGAAAAAATTAAGAATTTGGGGAGAAAAATATAACTCAATTTCAATAACTCATATTTGTAGCTAATTGCAAAGAAGTATCGATTTGTTTGTGTTACCCTGTACAGGGAGGGAATAGACGTATCATTTTACGTTAGTCGGACAGCCTGGCTTATGATTTTGTTTCGAGGCTTCCTTTTCCTGTTGTTATTTACTTGCATCCGCCGCCCCACGATAATAGGAACAAGGCAATAAATGTGCACACCCTTGAAAATTTTAATGAATATCTTACTTCACCGACAAAATCTTGAATGTTTCCAGTTGACTTACATATGTAAATGTGAACAATATTATGCATAATTTTACTAACGAACAATATATTAAGTACTACAGTTAATTTTAAGGGCAACGAATATAATGATAAAGTAAATTAACAACTGTATTGTCTTTGATGTGTATTGTTTGCCGTGTGGTGACGGAGTAAGAATACAATTCTCCACTCCCTATCTTGCCCGTGGATGTCGTAAAAGACAACTATGGGATATAATATGCACATACCATCTGTCCAAAGAAACAAAACACGAAATGAAATCCTATAGCAACATGTTTGAACAGCATGGTATAGTAAGTCAAATTCCCTTCCATTGCGAAAGGGGCTTGAGCCCAACAGTGGGACGTATGTGGACCGCGATGATGATAATTGCCTTTGAGCTAACAAGCGATATATATTTCCAACATTAAGCTGTGTAAATTTAATATCGTAAAAAACAATTAAGAACTTTATATCGACCTGGGTCAACTCAGCCTAATGCCATCTGATTAGCAATTACTTTCCTCAGGAGCGTTGACATCAATAACACACTCTCGGAGAAAATTGATGTTTGAGTAATAATTATTTGTTAATGCATTTCATTCGACGAGCGAGAGAGCCGGAAGTTCAACTTTCCGAGGGTGTTTACGTGTGGTGGGTTTTGCGATTTATCACAAAAAGAAATTGCAATCACTCACACTTCCTTCGCAGTAGGCAGAGGCCTAACAAAAGTCCATGAGTGACTCTATTGCTTATCATCTAGTGTGCTGTTTGCTATTATATCCCTCAGCTCGTATGGTGATGGAATAAGAATACAATTCTCCAATCTCTATCTTGCCCGTGGATGTCGTAAAAGACGTCTAAGGGATTATTACATTATGCATATAACATCCAGTTTTTGGGGTGGGTTGCGGTCGGCGCACTCCTCGCACCGCTCTGTCCGGGGCGACTGAGGGGCGTAAGCACGCACACCCGAACACCACGTCGTTTTCGTCGTTGGACCGACCACCGTTGCAGGGTTACTTGTCGTCAGTAGTCGGCCCGACGAAATAGCCCCTGAGGAGTACCCTCCCATCGACCAGACCGACATCCTCCCCGAGGGTGGGACGTCGGTCTTTCCTCACGCGGTCAGCCTCTCGGCAGGTGACGGACTAACTCCTCGGTCCAGTCACCCGCGGCCTCGGCTAGGGCTGCATCAGGTGTAGATAATCGCGCCTACGCCGCCCCTGTCGCCGGCGGCGGCTCGCGTCGTCGAGGAGATGCTCCTCGCGCACGCGCCCCGCCGCCTCCTTCCGCGAGACTACTGCCTCGCAGAAGGCTGCGTCCGGTGTTAATATATATGTGGTTTTTTTTTTTGTGTGTGTATAGCTGTTATAGAGCGCTGAGAGCTCTCAACCCGGGGAATATATGCGGTGCGCTATTTGATTGAACTTGGCTTGACATGCTGTTGCATGTCATGACAAGTACCTTCCACGAGCGCTAGACGGGTTCGGATAGGATTTTCTTTCGAATTTATTTAGTCACCTACCTACCTTTTATAGTGATACTACCTACTTAACCCTTCTTTGCATGATGATGGAAATTTCAATCATAATATTTAGTCAACAAAAAAAGGTACTCAAAACCCTTGTACTGTAAATTTGTTGTTGCTGGCAACTTTTTAAGCGACTATTGCGTACAACAAAACGCAGTTGTCAAAAAATAGCAAACGTCACTGTGAATTACCAGACCTAGAACTTGTCATTCCGCTGTTTGTTGTGACTGGAAGAAAGGAGCGAGATTTTAAATTGTTTTATGGAAATAAACGGAGATATAAAATACAATAAAAGTGAAAATGAGTGGAAAAAAGGTTTGTTTTCATGTTTTTATTATTTTATGTACAATTTATATCAAAACACTTTGAATAAATTTCTCAAAACTATGTGATGGAAATTTACATCACTGTGCAGTAACTTCACTTGTAATGTATGGCAAACATTTTTTTGTAACTGTTTATTTTATGTTGTTTTTTAGGGAAACTTGAATGAGAGAGATATTGAAGATTATCTTAGTAAGTTACAAGACGGTTGGCTCTCAGAAGATGGCCTTGATGACCAAGATTCCGATGATGAAAACCGCGATGCTGATGAAGTTATAAGAGTGTTGCAGGAGGAGAACGATGATGATGATGATGATGATGATGATAATGTGGATGAAACTGCTGACATTAATCCTCCTCTTATAGAACCAGAAGATCAAGAACCCTCTCACCCATCAACTTCATCCAATTTACAGTCTTCATCCAGTTTTTCATTTGACAAAAGAAGTTTGATTTGGAAAAAAAGGAATCTGGTGTGTGACACAGATAAAATTACTTTCTTGGGGAGTTCTACTGCTTCAGGTGGTCTATCACACCTAGAAACTCCATATCAATGTTTTAACCATTTTATCACTGAAGATTTTATCAAAACATTAGTAGAGGAGACAAATTTATATATAATACAGAGTAATCCCAGTTCATCTATAACATTTACAGAATATGATTTGTATAAGTTCTTTGGTATATTATTATACATGTCAGTAGTCAAATTTCCTAGCACAAGATCATACTGGTCGCCAAAGTTTGGATATGAGCCCATTTCTTCAACAATGCCACTGAACAAGTTTGAGAAACTAAAGTTATCATTACATTTTAATAACAATGATCTTCACAAACCTATAGGTCATCCAGATCATGACAGGCTTTATAAAATCCGCCCTGTTATCAAGCATCTCAATGAGAGGTTTGCCACAGTACCAATGAATCAAAGACTTTCTGTGGATGAACAGATGTGTTCTACCAAAATAGGGCATTTTTTAAAACAGTATCTGCCTAAGAAGCCCCATAAATGGGGCTTCAAATTATATGTTCTCTGTGATTTGATGGGATATGCCCACAAGTTTGAGGTATATTCTGGACAAGAGAATACAGAGAAACTCCCAGATGAACCAGATCTTGGTGCAACAGGAAATGTTGTAGTTCGTTTGCTTCGAGTAGTGCCAAGAAAGCAAAACCACATTGTATACTTCGATAATTTTTATACCTCTTTGCCATTGGTAGTTTTTTTAGCTAAATCAGGAATTCACACAGTGGGAACTGTGCAACAAAACAGGATACCAAATAATAAACTTCCAGAGAAGAAACATTTCATGAAAAAATCTGTGCCAAGAGGTAGTTTTGAGGAAAGAGTGTCTGTGCATGATGGTATAGATTTGAGTTGTGTGGCTTGGAAAGATAATAAGATAGTAACCCTGTTATCTTCTTATTCTGGAGCATTGCCTTTAACTAAAGTCAATAGATTTGACAGGATAACAAAAGGAAAAATTGATATTACTTGCCCGTTTATTGTCCAAGAGTACAATAAACATATGGGAGGAGTAGATCTCATGGATAGCTTTTTGGGCAGAAATCATATAAAAATGAGGTCTAAAAAGTGGTATTTGCGTATTTTTTTTCATCTATTTGATCTAGCTATTATAAACTCTTGGATTGTTCATAAAAAAAATGCTCAAGAAAGAGGTGAACCCAAAAAGAGTCTGCTTACAATGAGCCAATTCAGAAATGAATTGGCCTTTGTGCTATGCAACAGAGGAACCACTAAAGAAGCTAAAAGAGGGCGTCCTAGTACCAGTGCACTAGAAGAAGAATTACAATCAAAAAAAAGAAAAGGTTCTCCAGCTCCACCACCTCCAAAAGACATAAGAAAAGATGGTGCTGAACATTGGCCAAAAGTAGGTGGGTCACTCCGGTGCAAATTTCCCAAATGTAAAGGCTATTCCACAATTTCGTGTAATAAATGTGGCGTCAATTTGTGCTTAAATAAAAATAATAATTGTTTTTTAAATTATCATAAAGAATAAAGAAGATTGAGGAAACAATATTTTTTTTTAATTTAGGACTGAGCTAAATATGTGACAATGCATGATGATGTAAATTTCCATCATATTGTTTTTTACATAATACATATTTTTATTTACACTAGGATTTTTTTAAATATTTTTCCTTTAATCTAGAGCATTAATTACATCACCCTGATTTATTTTAAAAAAATAGAAAAAATCATGCAAAGAAGGGTTAAGCCCTTTAGCTTCATTCTCAACAGGCCCATGGGATATGAATGAGTGATGACGCATTGTACAGGGAGGGCCATGAATTAGTTAACATTTGAAAAAATCGTATAAAAAAAAACCATTTAATATATTTTAAAAAGTGTTTTATTTACGAGAAAGGTAATTAATTGTAATTTATTTTTGAAAAATAACATCATCTAAATGACCACCGTTTCGTTTTTGCACTCTTCTAAGCGAGTACCAAAATTTTCGAATACTCGTTGGCAAAGAGACTCCGAAATCGCCGACGTCTCTTCGCTGATTTTTCTTTTTAATTCATTTAATGTTCTTGGTTTATTGATGTAGACACGATTCTTCAAATAACCCCATAAAAAGAAATGTGCTGCGGATAGGTCTGGACTCCTGGGTGGCCATGGGATGTCACCTCTTCTGGAAATCATTTTTTTTGGAAACATTTCTTTGGCCACAGGACTCGTTGGATGTGTGACAAGTGGCTCCATCTTATTGAAACTACGTGTGACTATTGTAGCCAAAACAACAACATCAACATCGCCGCAGCTAAGAACTCCCGTAACATTTTCACATACTGAGCAGAATTAACTGTAACCGAACGGCCGCGAGAATCTTCAAAAAAGTAGGGTCCAACAATTCCTTTTGCTGAAATGGCAGCCCATACAGTTACCTTGGGAGAGTGAAGTGGCTTCTCGTATTTAGCTTTGGGATTTTCACTGCTCCAATTCCTACAATTCTGTTTGTTTACATGGCGGTTGAGGTGAAAATGAGCTTCATCAGAAAATAAGATGTTGCCAAAATTAACGAATCGAACTAACATTGTTTCAGCATACGATTAGCGCAAATTTAAATCATTAGGTTTTAATTCCTGCGCTATC
This sequence comes from Lymantria dispar, assembly GCA_032191425.1. Lineage (NCBI taxonomy): Eukaryota > Metazoa > Arthropoda > Insecta > Lepidoptera > Erebidae > Lymantria > Lymantria dispar. The sequence goes on from CM063459.1 coordinate 19,901,405, forward strand.
TGGATCTTATAAGGATGTAGTTTCAAATCTAATTTCAAAATACGGCGTAATGTTGTGCGGGATAATCCTAATACAGTTGAAGGTTTGCGTGTCGATAAAACTGGATGACGTCGAACAGAAGAAAAAACTTGCTGCACGTTCTCTTCGCGCCGAGAAGGCCGTGGGCCGCCAGTTTGCTTCACATTTAATATAGACCCCGTCTCTTCGAACTTCTTCACCCATTTTTTTATTAAAGGAGCACTCGGACACTGATTTAAATCGTGTAAATCATATTCAACGCGAAATAAGCGCCTAACGGTAATCAGCGAATTATTATTTAAATAAAACTGTTTTACACAATAAGCTGCGGCCCCGTGAAGCGTTCCATTGCGACTAAATTTCCGAGAGGCGAGCTAGTGGAGACCCGCGCACTTTGTGTTTGGGTAGGATGTTAGATTTAAATGTTAACGAATTCTTGGCCCACCCTGTATTTTAGAAACGCTACTTACTCTTTTATCTACACCGTGGAAACTATTTGGCTGTTTGCCTGAAACGTATGTACCAACTCAGTCAATCATTCTTAATATCCCCACATAACTTAAAACATAATACATAAAAAAAAGTCCGGTAAAAAGACGTTCTTAACTTTGCCTAATATGCAAAGGCATTGTTGTGATTTGAATTAAATGCAAGACGCGAGACTCTTGCAGGCTCAGTCTTGGTCTTGCTCAAGTCATGCCAGGCCAGTCTTGGTCTCGGTCTCGCATTTCTCGTAAGACCAAGACCGCAAGACCAAGACTTTTTTGGGCAACACTAGTAGACGCGATACCAAAACATTCAACAATACGTCGCTTTTTGACGTAATAACCCAGTGGAGGGCGTGACAGGGAGCTGCTTAGTCTTGTTTAGGGAGATGGCCACCTGGCGGAACAATGCCCAGCGTGACATCATTGCCCGTGGGGAGTGCGGTTGGAGAGGCCTTGGTACGGTGTTCGAACCGTCGAGGCTTTCCGGCGGATGCTGATGGAGTGATAGGGTCGGCGGCATGTGGTGCTTTCCTTCCGACTGGTGCAGGTATTGACGGAGCATGGTAGTTTCGCTAGGTGCGTGCACACGGTCGTAAGGAAGGAGAGCACACCATCCTGTGACGTGTCCATCATTGTGACGAGGACACGGCACAGTACACGCTCAAGGTGTGTCGCGCGGACAGAGCAGCGCCTTGAACTCGTCGCAATCATCGGTGCCGACCCGAAGCTGCCTACTATCGCTAGGGCGATGCTCGACGGTGGAACTGGGACGCGGACGCGGTTTGGAAAGTGAAGAAAATGGAACGCGGTCGCTGTCTTCCGTGTGGCAGTTATATTATATGTACGATTCACCGCTGGCGACTTGGACGGCGCAGGCGTCGTGGAATTTACGAGCATGGCGTGGCGCATAATTCAAACAAACAAAATAACAGCATGTCAATAAACGACTAATTTAACGGACTAAAATTTTTTGAAGGAAGTTCAATTTAATGGAAGTTAATAAGAGCGTTAACATTTTTTGAAGTTAACTTAAAAGTTAATCCGTTAAGCAGATTGTTAACTTCATTAATTAACGATTAACGGATTAACGAGTTAATGCCCATCTTTGGTTGGAACACACCCCTCTCTGATCCAGCTAGGGCGACAGGAGTGTTGCGTGCAATCCCATTACCCTCTGGTTCACCACCCTGCCGCCTTTGGACTAACCATCGTACTGATTCATTGACCTTGAGTCTGTCTGGTCTTGTATGTCTGAAGTACATATATGTAATCACAGATACTGTCCGTGAATACCTACACATATTTTTCCTATGCGCTCAGTATTATATATTTCTTTATTGGTTTTGGAGGTAGGTACATGATCAATAATAAGTGCCACTGCCGCTCATAACTTCATCAATTTCAGAGATTTAACTAAGTCTCTGCTTACCGTAGCTACATGGTTGTAGGGAATGGAATGAGGACAGGAAGAAAGGTGCAGAGAATTTTGCTTCCAGTTTTACCGCTCATCAAACGAAGCCAGAAACATAATATTACTCCAACGTCTCTTTTCAGTGTGATTAAGGCATTACTTCAGATGAGTTGGCATTTACGGCTGCGGAGAAAAACTTGCTGAAAGCTTTCAACATGATCTACCTGAATCTCTGAACTGAACCCTGTACCTCTTTGTTACCTGGACAATCCGTCACTTGACGGATAATCAAGTTCTTATTTTAACAAACACTGTTGGTGTTGGTTGCTGTGATGAGAAAAAGCGCATAAAATACAATAACAAAGGATGCAATAAATAAAACAAAGGTTTATAGCTTTATTTTTTAATTACTAATTTCAAAGATCGATTTTTTATTTTATTAGACGTTTTATGATCATTTACTTAACAAGATAGGTACTCATATTTTCTACAGACAGTCATACCTATAGGTATATAATTGTGTTGGGAAAAAGTGTCTTATAAGTCTAACCAGTTGATTACAATAATTAAGGTGAACAGCCAGCTTTTCAGAGACTTACCTAAAAGGACTTTTCATTCTGCACTAAATGTTTAATATAACCTGCATTAAATTAATGTTAACTCAAACCGAGGTCAATTTTGAAGAATTTGAACTACACGATTATACGACTCGTGTTAATTCTAAAAATTGCAATTTTTAACTACCTAAGAGTTTATAACGTATTTAATTCCACAGAAATAGAAATGGAATTTATGAAATAACAAGTTCCTGGGATTTCATTAGTAGATGGCGCCACATCCGGTATGATTTCAAATCAACAAATACCACTTCGACCTTATTCTTATAAAACTATCTTATATTTAAATCATTTATTTTAATAATTCTTGTTAGCTAATCTACTGTGATGGATTGTCGGTTATAAAGTGCTGTTAATGACTCCTTACCGCTAACATACCTACCTAAGAGAAAACTGTATAGGTATTATTATTTCTAGGAAGATTGTGACCTAAGCACCAGATGTAAGAGACTTACAAATGTTTCCATTTACATATATTTCATAAACAAACGCAGCTAGATATTAAAGAACTTTGGCTTTCTATAAATATGATTGCGTTAAGTTAAAAAATCTACTTTAATTTGATGCTACTTATATATTAGTGGACTCACAAATTGGACAAAATTACAAAGAGTTCGTTAAATTTAATATTAAATCTTTAATATCACACAATTGTGATGCCTTGACTCGTTGGGCGGAAGTTATAATTATAATTTATATACTAAAATTACAACAATAACCATAAATAAGTAGATAATGATGATTACATCTAACTTATTAACAAAAAGATCTTAAAAATACTAGGATTCATTCACAATTTACAACTACACAATAAAGTAGTAATTAAATTCAGGTTCTTACATTTCTATAACAAAATGTTATATATTTATTATTCAGAATAATTTTATAACGGTTAGGTAACCACTCCATGGAGTTTTCGAAACCGAACTAAAACTAAATAATATTCGGATCGTTAAGTGTATTTACAAAATATTTACATATTGTAATTATAATGACGTAGGCTTAGAATAATAACGTATAGAAGGATAGTGCCGCTACTTCAAACGTTCGAAACATGAATCTAAAAATACTACACGCGCGCAGACGATTACACACGTACACACGCACACCATTATACAAATTATGAAATCAAATTTTGTTTTTATTAATATAAATCGTCGAAATAATTTTAAAAGTAATATTAAAAACCTTTTTAAGTTTTTCAAATGTGTTGTGACACCATTTGAATGCACAAGCCGTCATAATTACCTATTTATTTTTTAAGAGTTGCGTACGTACATGCCGTACAGTGACCTTGTACATTGCAGGGGTTCCGGCGTAAGCTCCATTAGGCTCCAATTGAAATGCTTCACTTTTTGTGCGCGAACTTACCTTCTATACGTTATTATTCTAAGGACGTAGGTGCATAATTAAAATTTATCAAGTTATTAGGTATAGATGAAACTATCTATATTATTTTAAGTAGAAAATCTAAAATATGTGAACTAGTTAGACGGCTTTAAATTGTGGAGGACGAATTTACGGTACGGTTAAATTTTATTTGGACGTAGTAATTTTGAGGCTTTACAGATAGCGCATGCGTAGATTGTGGTTAACGTTTAAACAATTTGCTTATAATTTATTATTTGTGTATCTACAATTTCTTCTTTTAACTATGCGTCTGATTAGTTTTATCTTTGCGCTATTATTAGCGTTAGATTTAGGAACTGGCCTTGTCAAATTCTAAATTAAAAATACAAACGTTTAAAAACATTCCAAAAACATTTTCAATCTGTTCTCGTCTTGACTAGCAACCATTTAATATCAAAATATAAAACAATAATATTATTTTAAATCACAAGTTATTTTAATATAGCAACACTTGCAGCGTTGCCAAAAAAAAACATCATTTTTAAATTTACTAGATATTATTCTATAGACAGTATTGCCACTTCTGAAAAAAAAAAAGAATCACTGGAGATCATAGCTCGTTTAATTGTTTGTTCAAAGGGATACAAAGCATTTCGGTTGGAATGAATGATTTACAACATGATTTAAATTTCAAAAAATCATAAATTAGCTACCTATAGATATTTATGATTAAGGAAAAAGGGTAATTAAACTGTAAATTTTATTATAATTATACAGTTTTTGTAATAATTTGAAAGAGTTTAATAACATTTAATTCGTGGAAATAACATTAACATATTCTGAGCAGACATGTAAAATATTAAAATTTTGGTAATTAATTTGCGTAGGTAGGTATTAATTTTAAAGATCCTTGTCATGTATACATTTATCGCACAATATATATATTTTTAGGCTGTAAAACATAAAAGCATGTTAACTTCAATTGATCAATGAGGCTGAGGGTATCTTTTATTTTGTGTCACCTAGTTGTTAGCCGCAGATGGCTGTGACAACTTTACCTGGACTGGTGGGTGAGCGTTGAGGGCTCTCAACCCGAAAGGCAGATGGTATCAATAAATGAAAGGTTTTGAATAAAATACATTATTTGTCGCAATATGTTCCTTTTCAGCAGCTTTAAATAACACTTCTTACTAAGGTATAAATCGCAGATGAGTTTACAAACATTTAATGGATAAAAAGTTAGATAGCTTTTTTTGGGGGTAGGCTATGCTCAGCGCATCCGCCGCCCGGCTTCGTCCGGGGCGACAGAGAAGTGGCGGGCGTCCCCATAACCCATCCGTAGCACGTTGCATTCGTAGTTGGGCCGACCACCGGAGCCAAGTTTCTTATCCACAGTGGTAGACCCGACGGAATACCCTGCGGGGGTATCCTCTCCTCTCGATGTTTGTTTCCCGGGAGGTCGGCCACCGTCGCGCGGTCTGCCTCTATGCGGGTGACGTACTAAAATCTCCAGTCCGGTCACCCGCGGCCTCGGCTAGGGCCGACCACTGGTACCGGGTCTTTGACGTCTATGGCATTTATTAATATCTGAGGAAACTATAAATTATATTGATCTGCAATAGTTGCCTACAAAGAGGCAATTGCCAGGGGTATTTCGACAGCTTATAGGGCCTCGCGTCGTCGGCACGATTCGGACTGGGGACAATTCTTAATGTAATGCACGTATGGTTTCACATCTTGAGTGTATCTAATATTTATTCGTTATATGTAGTTAGGTTAGCTGAGTGCCCCTAACGCCTTTGCGTTAGGGGCACTCAAATCTTTATTTGTAACATACTCGAGAACCATCTCTTTAATTCTTTTTAATTCTCATTCTATACTCAATGAGAATATAACTCATGATACTTCATTCTCACGTATAAATCACGAGTATGAGGAGCATAAACTTTATTGCACGAGGAGACAAAGTTCAAACAGAACCCTAAGTAAACTAATATAGTTTGAACAACTCGTTTGCCACCGTCGGCAATAAAAAAAAACAAAAAACGTGGTACATATAACCATTTTTGTGTGACTACAGACGACTACCTAAGTACCACAAGACTATACAAGCGGTAAAATTATGACCCTAAAATTAATATCCCGTTACTAGTGCAGTGTAAGTCCATAGGGCGGTGCTAAGATCGCCACGCCCGACGCCTGCGTATATATATCTTTGTGAAATGACAGTTACCTTATATATTATATAGCGTGTATCAGGTTATGGGGCAACTGTTCGAGTATGTTGTAGTTTAACGGTCATAGATCGTAATTAAAATGTATATTACACAAAAAATAATATAACATAAAAGTTATAGTGATTTCAAAAATGTGTGTCTAACAGTCTACGCCTTAAATGTTACGTATTATGTAGGCATGTACAGACAGAATACATGTAAGCATGTAAAGCTTCGACAGTATAATTTCATTCATACATACCTAGAATTGCGCAAACGCTTCAATGGTAGCGTGATACCGTAATAGGTACAAACGCGAGTCGGCGAAGCTCATCGGCCGATCAGCTGATTTAAAGCGAAGTTCGTTTTGCTTATGCGAACGTAATCATTGATTTTTTCAATTTCTAATGAACATTTAACAAAGTACGAATATGTTGCAGATTAAGTATCACTGACTTTATACATTTCAATCATATTTAACACATTCACGCCGGCGCGTACCACCGGTGGCCCGCGCTAGATTGTCTCATTGAACGGCGCGTACCACCGGTGGCCCGCGCTAGATTGTCTCATTGAACGGCGCGTACCACCGGCGGCCCGCACTAGACTGTCTTTTTTGGCGGCGCGTACCACCGGTGGTACGTATTCGATTGTGCTATTAGAAATAATAAAAATTTAACGTTTATTTAAATTGTAACAAATTCATATTTTTAGCGCCGCCTCGCAGCAAAAAACATTAAAGTCGGCCCCGGCGTGAACGTGTTAAACGAAAAAACAATGACAAAATTGAAAACTTTACATGTCTCTAATTCATTATCGAATCGATATTTTACCTTCAAATTTTTTTTTATGGTTTCCGTCTTCCGTAGATTTAAAGAAATAAATACAGTAATACCCCGGACTTACGCAATAGGTGGGACAGAGCGATAATCGCGTAAGTCGAATTCGCGTAAGTCGGGGTTTAATTTTACTTAAATTAAATATGTACAAAAAAAATGTTTATTTAGAACTTGTTCAATGAAGTTTTAATTAATTCAATATTAAATGAAAAATAATTGACATTTTCTGTATAAAAAAAGTACATCTAAGGTCGGAGTGCATAAATAAAAAACCGCGTATCTCCGAATTCGCGTAAAACGGGGTAGCGTAAGTCAGGGTATTACTGTATGTAATTTTTATGTCTGAAACTTTATCTATAATATAATCATTTCAGCACATGTACGTCCCACTGGCGGGCTTGAGCCTCCTCTACAATAAGAGGGAAATTGACCTACTTTACCACGTGTGAGATGTGTTATATACTACGGGTATAGACGGGTTCTATTTCTAGTTTTCCTTCTCTTATATAGATGATAAAATGACGATGATAAATATGTATAAAAATCCATATTTAATGACGTGAGTATCGTGAAACATGACTGAGGGATTAATCCGTTTGTCACGGGCAAGAATGGTGGTGATTTGTATTCTTACTCCAATTTATAATAATTTATAATATGTTAACCATTAATCGTTTTTATGATCCAGCTACACCTATATCTATTGATATGTAACATCTATAGGCGAGGGTTAGCCTGATCGTTGGCGTGGCATAAACAGACTGGCGACGTAACGCCACGCTATATGATAGAGTATATGTATTATACGTAGTAATGTGTGAGGGAGAGGTAGCGACGCAATGTTGTGCGTAAGCGACTGAGTGGTGAATTAATTATGATTGTCGTGCAATATTTTAAGAATAATATAAATATCGTAATATTTCATTTATATATTGTGCTGTATTAGTTCCTGTCGTAATCTGTTCTTTTATGCATATATACTTGTACAAAATAATTTCAATATTTTATATCTGCAAGGCGTCCTGAGCTCACTTTTTTATATACATTTTTTATGTGTCAAAGGATTATCTACAAAACAGTCAAACAAACAGTAGCGCTAAGTTTGGTATTATTCATCAGTGCTACTTATATAGGTAGGTATATAATAAAAATGTTTCCTACCTCTACTAAAATTGTTTTAAAAAGGCAATAAAAAGAACACCGAAATGCAGTTTACCCTTTTAATTTTTATTATTTGTTACTATAGAATTGCATGCTTTGAACCAATTCAAACATTGACAATTTCAGACGGGCAGTGGAGGCTTAGTATAATAATAAATTTCCCTTGTCACATTATCGTACGTAATCTTAAATGAACAAATCTTAAAAAGTACAGATGTATGTACCATCTAGGGAAGGACCTTAAAACGTCTTTAAGCTGTACGATCTTACGCTTGATTGATTCGATAAATATTTCCCGCCAAAAATGTGTAAAGAATTCAACAAGATTACGCAAAAACCATTACTCATTCTCGACTGTGATACTTAAATTCAATAAAGATTTTAACGCATTACAGATTGATGAACCGCGGCAAATTTAGCAAAATTGTTGCAATGAACATTTACAAAACTAAATTAAGTATCCGTGTTGTGACGGAATAAGAATACAATTCACCTCTCCTATCTTGCCTGTGGATGTCGTAAAAGACGACTAAGCGATATATATTTAACTTCTATGTAAAAGAAGAAAAATTCGTAACAAAACCCTATACCAACCTATACCAACATATCTGACCAGCATGTTATAGTAAGGTCCCAGTCCCTCCTCTTATGAGGGAGGCCTGAGCCAAGCAGTGGGACGTATGTGACCCAATATGATGATGAGATGATTAAGATCGATCTTTATATAATATTATATGTTTAAATTTCATTTTATCAGGTACTGATTCAGTTTGCTGTAGCATTTTGGAAAGTATTGCTATCATTTAAGATGGCAGATTCATGACGAGTACGCTTGATACTTAAGTGTTAGGAGTTCATAGTAAATATAATACTACAGTATGATTCAGGCCACACAATGTGAAAATATATTATTTTGAAATGAAGCATAGGAAGGAAACACCAACATATTTCCAACAATACTGAACATTTTAAATAGAAGAAAAAGCAAACAGCAGGTCAGGAAATAAGAAAAGAAAAGCTATGAATAACCCACTCCATCATCCGCATAATATTCAATCTCTAATGCCTTGATCACACCTAACGAGTACAGCGGCGAGACAGTGCCCTCGGCCGAGCGCTCGGTTGGTATAAACACTTTAACGAGTGCTCGGCCGAGTGCTCGGCCGAGTGCTAGGTCGAGCAGAGAGGCGAGAGAGTCACTAGTATCCCAATCTGTTTACTAGGCCGAGTACCCACCTCCCCACTTCATTCCCCGCAGCGACTCGATATCCCGCTCGGCAGGAATGAACACGCACTCGCTTGTCACTCGGCCACTCGCCACTCGTTCGTTCGTCACCAAGCACTTTTGTTTTCAAATTATCCTAATCTAATTAAATTAATTAGATTAATTTAATAATTAAAATGAATGTTGAAATTCCTTTTTTTGCGATCCATTTGCAGACGCCCTTTACTTTTAAACGTGATCAAAACTGAACTGACTCGCCACTTTAATAAATACGTGTGACCACCCACTCGGTTCAGCGACTCTCTCGGCCGAGAGCTGACTGACTGACTCGCCACTGTACTCGTTAGGTGTGATCAAGGCATAAGCGAAGAAAACTTGAGACCGTTGAGTAACGAATTAGGCTATCTGTACAATTTATCGACTCCTTGCTCTCCTTACTATTGAGATACAAAAGTACGATGATAATGGCGGGTAAGCAAAAGGATAAGAACGGGTTGAGAGCCTTCATCGCTCACCCAACAGTCCGGGTAAAGTTGCCACAGCCATCTGCGGCTAACAACTAAGTCAAACATAAAAAAAGGTAAGATATAATAGGAAACTATATCCATTTGATATGAATTTTATGCTAACTGCATACTACAAGTATCTATACTTCTTGCAGTATCAAATTACAATTAAAAAAAATGTAAAGTGAGTATGCAACTAAAGTAAAAATGATGTTAGCATTGATCAGAAATACAACTTTAAGACCATATCTGTCAGCCTTTTTGGCCAGCATCATTAAAGTAAAAAAAGCTCTCAAGATCATTAATGTCCGAAATATTGGGGTCTCAGTTTAAATTATAATAGGACCTACTTGTGCAAACAGCTGTGAATAAATATGACGTCAGAAGTGGGAGCGCCAGTCATTTGTTACAATGATTTTGTTGGAATTATTGAGTAAGGTAAATACCGTTAATTTGTGATTATTCATATTCCTATTGAAGGAGGCAATCTAATTTTGCATAGTGAAATGGACTATTCTCATATTCTTATTACCTCGATAACAATTTGATGATTATGTGTTTGTGTTATTTTTATTTTTGTAGTTTTATTGTGCGCCTGATGCCGTCCTAGCCGAGGTTGCGGGTGGATGGATCGGGGATTAGTCCGCCACCCGCAATGAGGCCGACCGCGTGAAAGCGACGCTCCAGCAATACTGTCTTGTTGCCGAGGCGTCGAATGAGATGGTACCCGAAAAGGTAACTCGCCGGGCCGGCTACGGATATCAAGGAATCGGTACTATTGATTGGCCCTATGGCGATGAAATACGGTAGGTTATAGGGCCGCACGCCGCTCATCCGTCGCCCCGGCCAGATTGGGCGGTGTGTGTCCAGGCAATAGCCTGCCACAAAAGAAAAGTATATGAGCTGTGGTGATGATAAGGGTTTACGTACAGTAGATAATTCCTTTTGTTAAGATTTTGGCTTTTGCTTTTGCGGTAAGTCATTTCTTATTGCCTTTCTCGTTTATTCAGAATAATTGCTGTCTGGATGAGCTGTTTGCTTGCAACCGTAAATTATAATAAAAAAACCGCTTAAAGCTGTTACTTTAAGCGTGTTCTTTGAAGTTAATTTTATATAATTTTTACGGATGGAAGCTTAACTCCATAAATCGATTACGCTACCGCATGGCGCTTATTAACCAATATATGCCTCGTTTTTGTAATCAGTTCTAGCTTATGCATATTTTTCTAATATAACATACCCATGTACTTTGATAGAACATTCGGATTTTAACGAATCATATATATTTGAATAGTCGTCAAACTTTATATTCGAAACTTTAAAAAATATATTATCTGTCTACTCAAAATTGCTAGGAGTGAAACTACTACTACTACTATTAAAAAAAATTAATTAACTCGAGAACTACTGATTTCGTAAATTCAATATATAAAATAAATACAAAGTAGAAATTTTACTAACCTTTTCCTTAATCATATCAGATGTCGAAAGTAATACCTATGAAGCGTTCGGCACAATAGTTTGCAGTCAAAACAAAATGCATGTACCTGGTAATGGTACAGTATTTGAAATGATTTCATCGATACTATTGTTTCAGGCTTAATTAAAAGATATATGTGATAAAAATAAACTTTTATAGTTTATGATTTGTGACTATGATTGCGCATCGACACGTGAAATAATGATTCTCTATGATAAATTGAGTAGCCAAACATTTTCGTATTAGTTTTATATAAACATATAATAAATTAGTCATTTAATTTCCAATTAATTTATGATAATTTGTTCAGATTTATCGTTTGCGTAGATATTAGAATTAGGACCAATTAATATTCTGCTTGCGTTATTCTAATTATTTGAGATCGACGTTAACTGGGTATTCTCTTCCATCTTCTATCACTGCTACCTCTACGCTCACGTTTTTTCTGTCCATAATGATATGGACTTTCACACAATACACGCATCTTTTTGAGCTTTCTTTACATAGTCCACCAATATTTTTTTCCGTCTTATCACATTTTTATATCACGATAGATGTTTCCTATCAATTTTTCAGTCAATGACCTCACTTTCAGAGTTCCACTTATAAAATTTATTCATTTCTTATTTGGTCCATTACCACTACACCACATATTATATACACGACTGCACAGATGGCGTAGTGGTTAAGATAGCGACCTACATTGCCAGTGTCGGGAGTTCGAATCCCACGCGGGACAACACTTTGTGCGATCCACAAATTGTTGTTCTGAGTCTGGATGTAATTTGTGTCCGTTAATTATATGTTTGCAAAGTTCCCCGCAATACAAGGATTATTTTTCCTTAGTGCAGGGTGTTGTCTTAAATAAATAAATAAATAAATATTCACTTCGACTATTGCTTTAAAAGATCAAAATCGGATTGAAACAGTATGGAGCCTATTTTAATTTAATACATTTTATACTTGAGATAGTCTTATCGAGTTTTGATCTCTTTTATCCTCGAGTGTAATGGAAATTATGTTATCAGATCGTTCTCGAAATATGCTGTAATTTTAATCCACATTGCGTCAATCCTATGCTTTATTATACCATCCAGGTCTCTATTATTTTGGAGAATTGGTTCAAGGTATCGCATCTTGGAACTCGCTGATAAAGGTACCTTACGGCAATGGATATATGCCGATTTTGGTCTAATATATTTCAAGCTAACATTCTCCATTTTATTTTATTTCTCCAGTATGCTGTGTATCCGGCGATCTTGGTCGACAAAAAAAAATATTTTTTATTGCATCTATAATGACAGAAATAAATAAAAACGTACTAAAGTACGCTATGTATAGAGTTATTAAACATTAAGTTTAATAATTCTATACACAGCGTACGTTTTTCTATTATACTTCTCCGAGACCCAAAGGGTAAAAACGGGACCCTATTACTAAGACTTCGCTGTCTGTCCGTCACCAAGTCGTATCTCAAGAACCGCGATAGCTAGACAGTTGAAATTTTTACAAATTATGTATTTCTGTTGTCGCTATAACAAAAAATGCTAAAAACAAAATAAAATAAATACTTAAGGAGAGTTCCCATACAACAAACGCGATTTGTATAGATAATGGTACGGAACCCTACGTGCGCGACTTCAACTCGCACTTCGCCGTTTTTTTTGAATACCCACCTCCGATGATAAGGAATCGCTACCGGTGTTCACCTCAAATGGCAATAGGCGGGGTAATTCGACATGTTATGGAGTCGCATGTCGCTCCTGATGCTAATAAAGAATATAAGAAAACAAAAATACTCTACCGTATGCCTTGTCAAGGTTAACGAACAGCGTGCGCAAGTTTTTGTACGCAGCTTGGTATTTCTGTACAGTTGCGCAATGTAAATATGGGGTCCTTTGTCCTACGATCCAGCGTAACTTCGAATTAAATTTGGGTGACCGCACTCTCCACTTTCTTTTACTTCTATATCACTTTTTCTTAAACTTCTGTACATCTTTCTCATTCAAATAAATAGATATACCTATATGGTATACATATTATAAAATAGTGGCTAATAAATAAGTATTAGCGTCTCTCAGAATATACTAGCTACTGTGGTATCTCTCTTCTATCGATGTTTGATAATGTTTTAAATTTTTACAAAAATAGTCGCAGATTTACATCTCGATTGTATTGAATTGAATAGAAACTTTCAAATGACTTTAACTTAAAGGTTATTTCTAATTGACTTTTACAAAAGCTTACTAGCTTAAGTGTTTGATTTAGCAGGTCATTAAATACCAATAGAAGAATGGCGTATTTTTGATTATCTATATTTTCTACACCTCGGGTAGATGTATTTTTTACAGAAATCTTTTAATATGAATGAATGGGCGCAGTAATTATAATTTTTTTTATCGTAATAATATTAATTGTATAGGTACGTATAAGGGACAAACGTATTACGTTTTAGATATTTTTATTTTTCTAAGTCAGAACTCCTATAGGTTTGTATGAGAAGTAATTTCATGTAAGTGCTCATTGACATGGTCATGTTACGTGTAAACGCTAACAATATTCTTCTTCTTCTTATTTAATGGCAATGAGCTACAAGAATATGAGCTGTGGGTGTCAGTGTCGAGTTATTATATTGTTTATTGACGTCTTTAGTCGTCGTCTTTCAGTCAGTCGTTAGCATGATTTGGTGCTGATAACCAAGTCATGCCTTCTCTGGGAATTTTGGCAGAATGTGAAAATGCACACAATTCACTATTATATCATAATCACTACATTTCAGAATTTTATCTGCATTATATTACATAAAATATCAGCAACATTAATCAATATAATACTATAAAACACTAAAACAATGAATAAAATTTAAAGGCGCTACATGCCATTTTGACATTCTAGTCAAAAGTCTATCTGTAGCTATGTCAATGTCAATATGTCCTTGTCGATAGGTGTCAAAACCATATAAATGTGAACTGTTTTAATTTACAAAATTTAAATTTATAGTCTATAAAATATAGGATGATCTCTGTGACAGTTGTCCCTAGTGTTGTCACGCTTACGATAAAGTCCGTAGTTTATATCGGTAAACCTCTTTATTTTTATAATTGTGATTTTCTAATATAATTAAAATACAATCAATGAAAATCTTTTTATATTTATATCAAACAAAACTGTTTTTTGACTGTTTTAATTATTCAAAAGGTCAAGACAATCACGGTCTAGGTCACTATTATCGTCATCACTGGAGCGTTCCTGCTGGAGCATTTATCATTATTTGCCAAAATAGCGACAGTGGTTAGATCAATCTATCAATTACGACTGTTTTATAAATAAATATGTCTAGTTTATTGACAATAATGCGTACATAATATTATCATTTACTCTGAGACAAAAAGCAGTTTTTTAAAGTTTAATTAATTCAATTTATGTATTTTATAATGTACCTGTCTGTTGTAATTGTAAAAAATATGTTGAAAGTATTATATAGGTACTGTATTGAGTTTATTTCTTTTATGAATAATTTAATAACGATCAGTTATCGATTTACGTATATCGACTGCCCCATCTCTTTTTTATTTTCAGTTCAGTATGACCTTGTATGTGCGGAAGCGTCATTTATGTATAAAATATTTACTAGGTATTTCAGTACTTACGAGGTACATTTTAAGCATGAATATTAATATTTTTATATCTATAATATATTGCAATTCAGTTGCAATAAAACTGGCACAAAAAGAATGAAAATATATTTGATACAAAATGAAATTCTAAACATGTCGCTCGTTCAAACTTACTTCGTCGGTTTCGTTGACATCTGTCACAGAGATCAAGCTATATTTTATGGACTAAAATGTATGTATTAAACAATTCACTAAATATATTTATTTGTTCATATTTTTAAGTTGTCACTTCTGTCGGCAGTCCTCATGACTACTTTGTGTTAAATTTTTTTAAAGGAGCTCTTTCTGAAGGACTATCTATATATACAAAATAATTCGTAACTGTAGGAATAGCATACTATAGGAATGTGTAAAGTACGAAAAGATGAATTAAATTTTATTTATATATAAATATATACAGATTTGTTCAAAATGTTTAAAGATCTTTACTTTTTTTTAATTTGGTAAAATAACTAGTGCATTTATGAACATACAATTGAGGCCATGAGAACCATAGTGGCCTAACTAATTTTTTTATAGTATTGAGTTTTTGATTTTTTACAGATATAATTGAACATTTTGCAAAATCATTGTTATAATTTTTTTCTAAACTGTCTTTATTTTCTATGGTAGGTACTCAAAAGGCTTGTCCATTGAATTAGGCCAATATGATTCTCATAGCCTCAATTGTAATTTAATAATGGTTTCGATTGAATTGATGTATTTTCTAAAAATACCCGAGCGCATAATAACGATTAGCAATAGTCATGTTACAATATGCATGTATTTTTTTACTGCGGTAATATTTCCTAAAATAAACACATAGGAAAAATATAAAAAATGGTTAGTTCACGTGTCAATGCGAATAAATCTTATAACAACACAACATAAGGTACATAATCACGTGGGGGCATATTTTGCGTACTTAACAGATCTAGTACTAATGTCCGGTTCACAATGTCCCACTGGTTTACGAGCTGTCTGTTGAACGCGCCGATGAGGACGGTGCTGGTGCCGCAGGTTCTTGCGCCGTCTGAAATTACAATAATGTTAGTTTAATAAAGTTTTATATGCCGTTTTACCTTTACATTAATTAGGAAAATTGTTTAACATAAACGTTGAAAATTGTAAACAAATATTGTTTATCATAATAATAACTGTGTCTCTGTGTGGTGACGGAGACTATAATTAAATCCAAATGCAAAGAAGCAAATAATACCTATTAATACTGTCGAAGCTTTACGTGCCTACATGTGTCCTGTCTGTACATGTCTACATAATACGTAACATATAAGGCACAGACTCTTAGACACATATTTTTGTAATCACTATAACTTTTATGATTTATTGTTTTTTGTGTAATATACATCCTAATTACGATCTATGATGGTTAAACTACAACATGCTCGAACAGTTGCCCCATAACCTGATACACCTGTATATATGGATATAAAAGAAGATAAACACAATAATAATAATCCTGCTCATCATTATCTGATTTACCTAAGGTCTACTCAATTTATCCTTTTTTTTTCATCGTACGTTGTAAACGACGATGCGTACGTACATTGTAAAAATTATGGTAATAGATGACTGACCTGCCTCACGTCAACCCTAATTGGGACTCTAATTGTTAACCAAACTGTTGGGGAACGAAAATGCAGACAGGCTAGCAAAAGAAGCTTCTTGCGATGGTGTTGGTACAAGTATTCCACCTTTCTTCGCTGACTACATCCATGTAGTTAAAGAATATTGTTACCAATTATGGAAAACACACTACGATAGGAGGTTAGTGGAGAAGGGCATATGGTACAGGACCTTACAAAATAAGCCTTGGAAATCACCGTGGTTTGAAAAAGCCAAAATTAATAATAATAATGTAACCACTGCACTTAGACTTCGATCCGGACACATTCCACTCAATAAATTTTGCTTTCCCGATGAAAAGGTACCATCCCCGCTCTGTTCGGAATGTGGAATAGTTGAGGACGTTATACATATTGTGGTGGAGTGTATCCGGAACGAAGATTTCAGAAATGATGTTGTTAACAGCGGTGTAGACATTATAAATGGAGGTTGTAATTGTATCCTGTCATATCCCTTGTCTGATACGGCCAAACTTCTATATAGATTAGATGAAATTGGTATAAGACGCCGCGCACAGTGTTGAGATCGTGTCTTACTATAGGTGTGATACGGTCTGAATGCTGTGCCCAACATCTGTTTTAGTTTTAAGGTTTATTATGTGGAAGATCTAATGGAGCAACATAGTCAAATGAACTTGTCCAAGCTCCTTCAATTTAAGAACAAAAAAAAATTGTTAACCAAACGATTTCAAATGACCGTCTCTTACGGCACCCACGAGCTATGAAGATGGTAGTATTCGTAGCAGTTAACACATTTTTAGAGTAAACATGTAATTAAAATTATACATTGTATTATTATTATAAAATCATGTTGCACGCTGCGGAAACGTATCATATTGTAAATAATTAGTTTAATAACTAGTTATCTGTCATGAACATGCGAATTGAACAAAAAAGATTGATTCAATCGATACGACATTCATTAGTTATGAACACGCAATACACTAAGAGAACTATTACCTATCTGCATATTTAATTATAGTTGTAGGAGTAGCCATATGTTTATTAAATGAAGGAATAGTTATGACAGTCATACCTATATAAAACTAGTAAATGAATTAAAAAGAAGACAATCCCACTGAGTTTCTTGCCGGATTTTCTCAGTGCGGTCGCGTTCCGATTTGGTAGTACCTAATTTAAGTTAAAATGTAAAAAAAAGACATTATATATGTAAGTGCCCCCGCAGAGTTTATACATAATAAATGATTTGACTTTGAATATATGTATCAAATTTTATACAACGTAAAGCGTGGGTGGTGCTTGAAATGTTTCTGCCATTTTTCGATAAAAAGTTCTCATTTTACAATTTTTTTTTTTGGTATTATTTATATGATGATCATTTCAGCTTATATACGTCCCAATATTAGTTGCCTTCTCCACAATAGGAGAAAAATTAACCTACTATATTACGCTGGTCAGATGGGTTGGTATAGGTGTTTATTTCGAGTTTAACTTCTCTTGCATCGAGGTTACCATATATCCTTTAGTCGTCTTTTACAACACCCACGGGTAAAAGAGGGGGTGACTAACTGTATTCTTACTCCGTAACCACATGGACTATATATAATGACTTCCAATGCATTTAATACTATTTTATCGTTATTTTGCGTTTGTTGTTGTCTGGTATTGACATTATTGTATTGATAGATATATTATTTTTCTGCCGGGCTAACCCCACTATACATGGCTGCAAGCCAGGATCCACAATCGTAAATGACACCGAGGTTTGAACCCCGAGAAGTCCCAAGATTCCCGATTGTATTGGAATCAGATTTGAATTAAAATTGGAAACAAAATCAGAGCGGGAAACATAAAACAAAATGGACGAATAAGATTTGTTATTATTTATAAGTATTAATTACTTCCCACCTCAATTGCTACTAAATAAATTATCTAAAGACGCTTTTTACGCACTGGTATTTCAATTCCGCAAAAAATCGTGATATTCAGTTGAAGCAAGCCGATTAGTGTGATCTAGACACGTGGTAGCGTGAGCTAACAGAAAGGCGAGCGCTACAGTGTGTAATTTTACACAAACCATTTGGAGCCACTTCTTACCTTCTCATAACTCAAAAACTATCTCATAATTAAATATATCAAATTTGTCTCATATATTAAGACTTATGAGGTACACATGTACTCCAAATTTCATAAATACACCTCAAACAGTTATTTAGATATTAACATCCAAGAATCGTAGTTTTTATCACTGACTGACCTATATCCAAAATTCTAATTCAGTTCCAGATGACCTAGAAAGTTGAAGTTTGGCATCCAGAAGGGAATCGGGTGAATACACAAGAATAAATCAGAAACTAGCAAATTTTATCATTTTACTATAATTTTTCAATTAATTGATTCTATTAGGGACACTTATAGTGAATTACAAAACGAAACTCTTGTAAATAAGAGACGGCAATATAAGATCCAATTCCTACACATCAGACCAGTGAGGACTAGTAGGTTGGTTTATTTTCCATTGTGGAGGAGACCTAAATTCAATAGTAGGACGTATAAAGGCTGAGATCATGAAGGCATCGAAATGTTATGGAAGTCGAGGAATCGGTACCTTAGCCTAATAGTGATAGGGAAGTAATATGGTAAGTGATGCTGCATTCAATCCTATCGTCGCCCCCGGGAGGATCGGACGGGCGTGCCTAGATCCTCCACAAAAAAAACATGGAGTATTATAAGACAGATTAAAAAAACAATCATCATCATTATTTCGGCCTATCGGCATCCATTGCCGAGCGATGTGGCTTGTCTATTGCCACTTTAGCGTGCTAATTTTTCGTGCTATGTCGGTTACACCCGTTCTTCTGCAGAGCCACGCTGAGCGACTTTGAGCTTGGTTCCGAGGCCTACATTTAGGGACCACGTTTCTGTGCCGTAAGTCATCACTGGTAACACACATTGGTCGTAGACCTCTTTTGGACGAGAAGATCCTCTTAAGTTTCTTAAAAAACCAACAATAAATATATATAAACTCATTTGCAAAAAAAACGGGCGGTTTTGATTTTCATTCATATTTAAAAAGATACAATACCAGAAAGGTTTCAATCGTTTGTACACGTTACTGGCCGGTTTTAAAAATGCTGTGGTATTTAAAAAAGTACGTTCTAAATTCAATTTTTCATTTGATGTTCATTTTTACAGAAAACCCCTTTTTATCCTACATTTTTGGCGCGAAGTTCCAGAAGTTAACATCGACTTTCATAACTTTTATTCAATTTTTATCGATTAATTTCATATCCTTGACTGTCAAAGCTTTATTTAATGCTGTTTGGCTGTATCAAAAATGGTAGATAAAGTGGTAAAAGCTACCAAAATTATCGCGCTGCTTGAAGAGGGTTGCAGCCAATGTTTCGTGGCTAGGAGGCTAAATGTTAGTCGCTCGACAGTCGAAAGGACCTGGCAGCGATATCAGGAGACTGGTTCCGTCGAGAGAAGGCCTGTTTCTGGAAGAAAACCATGTACCCAACCACGGGATGATCGTTTTCTTGTGAGTCGCGCATTGAGAAATCGCAAATCTTCGTATGTGGATCTTAAGAACAACCTCCAAGAAGTAAGAAATGTGCATATTAGTCTATGGACGGTCAGGAGGAGGCTTCTCGCTGCCAATATACGCAGTCACCGCCCGGCCCGCGGCCCCAAATTACTCCGTGAGCACAGAGTTCACAGGCTTAGGTTCGCTAGAAATTGTGAATCATGGACTCAAGACGATTGGAATAGGGTTTTGTTCTCTGATGAAGCCAGGATATCTCTGTTCAGTGAAGATCGACGTCGGCGAGTGCTAAGAAGACAAGGAGAACGCTTTGCAGAGGCATGTTTCGAAGAAATCACACCTTATGGTGGGGGCTCTGTTATGTTTTGGGCAGGAATAAATTCAATGGATCGTACAGAGTTAGTCTTCATTGAAAACGGCTCACTGACTGGGCATCGATACATAACGGAAGTTCTAATTTCTCATGCACGGGTTGTGCATTGGCCGCTCTAGGTGAAGACTCGATTTTTATGGACGACAATGCTCGCGCCCACCGATCCCGCGATGTTAATGCGTATGTGCAAGAGGTCGGCATTCGTCGTTTGGATTGGCCAGCTCGAAGTCCCGACCTCAATCCCATAGAGCATGTCTGGGACGTTCTGAAACGGCGTGTGAGATCAGTACACCCGGCTCCGCAGACCATCAGAGAGCTGAAGAATGTGATTACTGCGGAGTGGGAACGTATTCCGCAAGCAAGTATCCGGGATATACTCGCTAGCATGCCCAGACGAATTCAAGCTGTGATTTTAGCTAGAGGGGGTCACACTCGATACTAAACATCTATCTGCTTTTACTTTATTAAAGAAAAACAAACAAAAAAACTTTTTTATTTTTACTTCATGAGCATATGCACTACTAGCGAATATACACTACTAGCGAGGTTTAGCATTATTTCCCATAAATTGTATCTAAATTTTATGAAATACTGATGAAAACGATTATTTTCTTATTAATTTAGCAAATTGTGTGGATAAAACTACCTATAATTATCAAACAAAGAAATATTAACATTTGAAATGGTTCATTGCTTAGGTGCCCGTTTTTTTTGCAAATGAGTTTATTAATAATATTAAATGATTCGTTAGAACGTAACATAAAGCACTCTTTAAGAATGTGTATATATTAACAATAAATTTTTATTGCACCTCAGAATTAAAACATATAAATGTAAATTACCCTTAACGATTCCTTTGTTTGGTCCCGATTTAGTCATCTTCCTATACATTTGATTAAGTATATTTAATTTGTCGAGTATTAGTATATTTTATTATTATTATTGACGTATGTCAATAGTTTCTCGAATCGTGTGATCGTAAAAAAAAACTGTTTAATCTGAAAATGTTTGTTCGTATATTTCGTCAAAAACCATTGCTGGACATAGACCTTATCATATAAGCGGCATAATAACGATATCTGTAGAACTTAGTTGGGGAATTGGTGTTTAATATTTTCTAGGACGTTAAAGCTACCCAATTGTCTAATCATCATTATGATCGCGGCTCAAATTTGTCCCATTATTAAACTTACGTCACCTGTACATTAGGAGGCCAGACCAGCGCTGTGAACCCGTCGCAATCATCGGTGCCGATCATCGCTAGGGAGATGCTCGGCAGCATCAGAAACTGGGATGCGGTCGCCGCCTTCTGTGAGGCTATTATCTCACGGAAGGCGGTGGCGGATCGTGTGCGAGAGAAACTCCTCTTCGGTGACAAGGTCCGCCGCTAGCGACTCGGGCGGCGCCGGCGCGAGTACTTGCGCCTGATGCCGCCCTAGCCGAGGCCGCGGGTAACCGGACCGAGGACTTTAGTCCGTCATGCCCAGAGAGGCTGACCGCGCGACGGCGACCGACGTCCCGGAACAGGGACGTCGAGAGGTGAGGGTAACCGAAAGGGTATACCGTCGGGTCAACCACTGAGGACAAGAAACTTGGCATTGATGGTCGGCCCTACGACAAAGGCGACGTGGGTACTGGTGGGTTATGGGCCCACGCGCCATCTTTTCGTCACCCCGGACGGAATGGACGGCGTGAGTGCTAACCATAGCCCACTCATAAAAAAATCCTGTGCATTAGGAGGGAAATTGACTTACCAAGCTGATTAGACGAGTAGGTAGGTATAAAGTTTTCTTTTCAGGTTGGCCCACTCTTGCATGGGTATTACCTATGGGTATGTATACTATCTATATACGCAGGACTCGAGTCTCATTTCCACTTTAGAAGGGAAATTGACTCACCACACGTCGGTCAAACGGGTTGGTATAGGGTTTGATTTCGAGTTTTCCTTCACTTCTATTTAGGTTATCTGCATATTATATCCCTTAGTTGCCTTTCACGATCATCATCATCATTTCAGCCTACCGCCGTCCACTGCTGGACGTAAGCCTCTCTCATGTTACGCCACATAGTGCAGTCCTGTGCCGTCTGCATCCAACTACGCCCAGCAACTTCTACCAGGTCGTCGGTCCACCTAGTGGGGGGGCATCCTTTTACTATACTCAAGGGGGAAAAAAGGAGGTGTGTGGTGAATTACACTCTCACTCCGTCATCACATAGATAATTAGACTAATATTATATCTTAATGTTCCCTTAACCGTCTGTTACGACAGTCACGGAAGAGGAACGAGCATTTGCATTCTTCAATTTTATAGGAACTGCCTAGTTAACAAAAAAATTCGAATTCAAAGTTCTCAGTAGAAGAGTTCACTGTATAAACTACTACGTCATTTGCACAACAACTTTTTAAACTATCGTAGATACGTAAGGTCGCATTGCAATACTTGCTAGTCCTTTTCGAGATAAACGCACACAAATATATGTATAGTATTATGAACACGCACACTTTAAAAGTTTTTGAGTTCAATCGTTTTTACCACGCCGCATCAACTTAAGTATAGTACGTGCGCTATGAATTGGCGTAATTTTAATGATGTGAAACAGTTAATGCGTTGTTTAAAAGACAAGAAGTATGCTGGAATAATAATTTATTTCCTCTGAATCTATGTTCTGAGTTCCGTAGTAAAAGTTTATTAATTTAAAAAAAAACTTAATCTGTTTATTATTTTATATCAAATTATATTTAATGTAATTGTAATATAATAATTTTATTCACAAAATGTTTTTATTACGCTTCATATTTTCCTATGGGCTTCCTTTAATTACAAATTGTTTCGATAATGGTCAGTTTCAATGTGGCACGCTTACCCTCTATTTTGTATCCCATATATTAAAATTTGTTATTCATGTGGTGACGGAATAAGAATACAATTCACCACTCCCTATTTTGCCAGTGGATGTCGTAAAAGACGACGAGAACGATGCATATAACATCTATGCAAGAAAAGGAAAACTCAAAATAAAACCCCATACCAACATGTCTGACCAGCATGCTATAGTAAGGCCCATTTCTCTCCTTATTGTGGAGGAGGTTCGAGCCCAACAATGGAACGTATATGAACTGTGATGAAATATTGATGTGGAAAAAGGGGTTATACGGAAGAAGGGGATATTCTGTGTCGACTCCAAGCAATTGGGGAAGAGAGGATGATAATAGTATAGCTAGCTTTATTACTGCAATTATTTTAAAAAAGTATTGTAAATAAAAAACATAAAAAAATCGTTGAACGTCTGGTTAAATAAAACATAAAACGCAAAACTAACAGTGTAATAATAAAATATTATAATGAAAGTAGATTATAAGTGCGACGGCATTTTATATATCATACCTCAGATACCTTAAGTTAGAAAAAATATGTAAAGATTTATATCTAAAAATACTTATAGAACGTCAAACTGAGTAAAAAAAATATCGGTCAATAAGCCAAGATACACGAACGCACTGTATAGGACCGGCTCGTACAGTTGGTTGGCTAAAAAAGCCAATAAAACAATTACTTGCGCCCATGCAACTATGTTGCGAACCTGTTAGCAGCCAGGGACGAACTTAGTTCTGCAAATTATATATTAATAATATTTGTTAATATTACTAATTTTATCTATGGGATAACTGAGTAACCATGCAACTGAAGATTACGTTTCTGGACTGTGAGTGTTGTAAAGGACTGGTAAAAGAGGATAATATGTAAGAGAAGGCAAACTCGACATAAAACTCTATGCCAAGTCGTTTGACAAGTGCGATATAGTGAGTCAATTGCCCTCCCATTTTGGATAAATCTTGAGCCCAGCAGTGGGACGTCTATGAGCTAAGATAGGAATGCTTTAATGGCGTGATTGGGTTTTTTTTTTGTTTTCAAACCCATATATTTAAGGCTTAAAGATTTATGACCAGTATTAGTTCCAAGATACTGCACTGAAATGTGGTCTTTAAATGTTAGCTCATAATAAGGCTCATAGTCGTTCAGCGCAATGAAGATAACGGGGAGGTCAATGTCAGAGATTGTTCTACGTGCTTAACCCGTGTGGTGACTAAATAAGAAGACAATTCACCACTCCCTATCATGCCCGTGCATGACGTAAATGACGACCAAGGGATATCATACGCATATAACAAGAGAAAGAAAACTCGAATTAAACCTTATACCAACCAGTCTGACCAGCATGGCATAATAAGGTTAATTGCCCTCTTATCGTGGTGTAGACTCGAGCCCAGCAGTGGGACGTCTATAAGCTGAAATGATATGAAATCCGGAATACGAAAATCGATAGAAGTGTAGCTGTTACATAGCTCAAGATATTTGTGCGTTGCAATAGCAACATATAACCTCATAGCTGGTCGAATAGAAAGGTCATTGAGTGGCGACCGCGAATTGGACATTGCAATATACCTAGAAAAAGGAGAACGTCGAAAGCGTATATTAGCAAGAGACCATTTCAAAATTGTCTTGATTATAATAAAAACACTCATTATATTATATATTCAAGTAATTAGGATAAGAGCAGAATAATGATATTTTATATATATAAATATAGAATTTCATCATCTTCATCATCTCAGCCCAATATACGTTCCACTGGGCTCGAGCCTCCTCCTCTATGGAAGGGAAATAGTATAGGGTTACGTTACGAATTTTCCTTCTTTTGTATAGATGTTATATGCTTATTATAATCCCGTAGTCAACTTTTACAATACCCACGGGCAAGAGAGGGAGTGGAGAATTGTATTCTTACTCCGTCACTACACGAAAAAATTTAAGTCTTGAAAAGTAGGGATATTATAGAATCAAATTATTTTCACGGATTTTATCACGTTTGTATTTAATTTTTCGTTTCGTAATGTTTCGAACACTTTTTAGAGTTCACGGTTACGGTGGGAATAATGAGAAATTATGAAATGATGGAGACTATTTATTTAATACTAGTACTGACCTATGTAACTTCGTTTAGATCGAGTGTAATGCAAAGGAATCTCTTAAAAGAAATCAAATTTCCCTGTTTTTGAAACAATGTTTATTGATGCTTCTATTCGTCGAAGCGTAATGATTAAAATCACACTTTGACCTATAGCCTAGACTCACCGAAAAATGGGCTATCTAATACCAAAAGAATTTTACAATTCGAAATAATTTATTAGATTACCGCATTCAACCAAACGAACGCTTTGGCTTTATTGTAATACTCGCGTAAATATTAGAAATCAGTACTGTAGAAAGATAATAAAACTATTGCAATTTACGAGTCACGTGGCAGTATTAAAACATGAAGTTAAATTTATTGTATGTTTAATAAGATAAGTCACATAAATTTGGGTAATGTTCGTTCTGTATTCCATATAACAATTATTGATTGCTTATACCTGTATAACGTAAGAAGCACTGCTCGAAGATAAGATGCCAAAACTTAAGCCTTTTTTAAAGACAACGCTCTGTACTAAGGAAATAAATAATAATCCTGGTATTACTGCGGACAATAGAAACATGTAATTGAACGGACAGTCTGTATGTAATCATCCTCGGAACAATAATTTTTGGATCATACAAAATATTATATCGAACGCACTACACTGGCATGGTAGATCGGTATCTTAACCACTACGCTACATGTGCAGTGAAATAGGTATACGAATTATTGATGAAGCCAAATTTGGCAAATTAATTGGCTTTTAGTTTCACCCGCGTAGCTCTCGTTCCGCGGGAATACGGAGAAAATGAAGTCCATGTTACTCTCAATAATAATATTTTTTCATTTGTAAAAGAATTTTAAAAATGTGTGTATGTCTGTGTGCGTGCGTATATGTGCGTGTGTGTGTGCGTGTATGCGTGCGTGTGAATGCGTGCGTGCGTACATGTGAGCGCGCGCGCATATGCATGCTTGTGCGTGTAAGTATAAGTATCACATTTATATATTTTTAGTATTACAAGTGAATAAAATTTATTTTTAATTTGATAAACAACTTGTATATGCATAAATATGTTATACCAAGAAAACAGTCATTTTAGAACATAAATGTAATATTAACATGACATAAAACTTTTTATTTTACCACTAATTTAAACTATACTTGATAATAAAATATATTTCTATGATTACAAGAATTCAAGTTATTCTACGGTTTTATTTATTGCTTATTTTAAATGTCAATTTTAATCAAATAACTAAAGTAGATATTTTGTTCAGCAGTGAAGAGATTCTGGGAAACAAAACCTAAAGTAGACGTATGGCACATGTTCTGTTATCGATTCTATGTAAAGGTACTGAAAATAATTCTTGTATTTCTATTTTATAGCTTACTAGGAAATTGACGCGTATCTGAAAGTACAATTTGCACAAATACAAATACAATATTTTAATTTGCTCTGAAAAAGTTTATTAATAAAGTGATCATTAATCATCATTATTTCAGCCCATATACGTCCCACTGTTAGGCTCGGGCCTCCTTCACTATAGGAGCGCAATTAAAATACTATATCACGCTGGTCAGTCATGTTGGTATATGGTTTTGATTCGACTTTTCCTTCTCTTGCATAGATATTATATGCATATTATATCCCTGAGTCGGTTGATATGACGGTTGATAGGAGGCTATGAAAGGTAAGAACATGTTGTGTCGATCCCAATTAGCGTGGGATGAGGGCTAGCAAATGATGGATGATGATGATCAAGAGGGGGGTGGTGATTTGTATCCTTACTCCGCCACCACACTGATAGTGATAGTTGTCGTAATAAAAATAAGAATGTGCCAATTATTTAACAGCTGCTGCTTATATATCAATTTTACTCTAATTAACATCAAATCGGTGAAGTCTATAAAATCATGACTGTTATCATGACAACTGTTATAATAACAAAAACTGTCATTTAATTTTGATGTTAATAATAAATGCTACGGAACAGCGTGGGCTTTTAAATAAATAAAAAAAAATAATAGCGGCAGACACAGCTAGTTATATAATAAATAAAAATCATGTAATTATTGTTGATCCCTCCTAGATGAACTAACGAAGTCTTGAAAGTCGCATGGAACCTTGGGATGTAAGTGGCACAGGACCGTTTTGGGGAGGCCTATATCCAAAAGTATAATTATTCTTAGTATTTAAGTACTATAGTTAATTATCTTAACACGTTTGTCGTTTAACTAAAACATAAAAAGGTCTTAACATTCCAAGTCCGTCCCTGTTTAAATATAACCGTTACGTCTATGATTATATATTTTTTACAAGGGACTTGACTTGAACTTAATGTTAAATTACTAGAAGGTGTGAATTAAATAAGCAATATTGCAACATTTCTACAATAGAGGTCGAACAGAAAGAGAAAGAGAGGTAGAATAGTTAACACAACTAAACTTATTCTAAACTAATCGGATACTCACTCATACTCGGTCAATCTAATAGAATGCAGACAACACATATATATCCATGGATGCAGAGATATTTTCGAATAACAACGAATGCTATTCTCAGTTAATACCTAAATCTAAGAATAATAACGTATGAGGGGAGGTAAATAAGTTCGCAGAAACGGGGTGTTGGCGGGGGTTGCGATTATTTTTTTTACCTGCACTAATTGCGGAACTACTTATGAGTATAAATACCATATTTTTTAAAAATCGGGTCATTATTCATTGAGCTATCATCGGTCAAACAAGTCAATTCGGAAGAAAACTACAAAAATGGAGAAAATCGAGTTTCGTGCTGTCATCAAGTTCCTTACCAAGCAAGGAAAACCTCCTCAAACCATTTTAGAAGAGATGTCTTCCGTTTACGGTTCTCTTGCCCTGGTAAAACCATAATTTACAAGTGGCACGACCTCTTCAAACATGGCAGAGGCTCACTAGAACACGACCCCAGGGCAGGGCGGCCTATTGAAGCGACCACTGTAGAAAACGTCGATAAACTTGAAAAATTCATTTATTTTCAAACTCATTTATATATATAATTTATATAATACAATCATTTTATATATGCTACACAACAATCTTGGCATGTCAAAGGTGTGCGGAAGGGGGGTACCCAGAATGTTCATGTCACATCAGAAGCAGCGACGAGTTGTGTGTTGTCGAGAGTTTTTGGACCTCTGTGCTGAGGGCAAAGAAACCATTTTGGGCCGTATTGTGATTGCAGATCAAACTTGGGTTCACCATTATGAGCCTGAGTCAAAGCAGGAGTCCATGCAGTGGCACAAAAAGGGTACACCACCTCCCAAGAAATTTAAGGTGTCCCAATCGGCTGGAAAGCTCATGGCGACAATTTTCTGGGATACAGAAGGAATTTTGCTAATAGATTATAAGGTAAAGAGTGTCAATATAACTGGAGAGTAGGTACTACGCTGCACTACTAGAATGCTTGCGAGATGCTGTGTAGGAGAAGAGGCGGGGCCAATTGACCAAAACGGTGCTGCTTTTACATGACAATGCACCCGTGCACAAGGCGCAAGTTGCGATGGCTGCCATACAAAAAGTGGGCTTCCAAATGTTGGAGGAACATCCTCCCTATAGTCCAGACTTAGCCCCCAGCGATTATTATTTATTCCCAACAATGAAAAAAGAACTCTGTGGGAAGAAATTTTCGTCTGATGATGAGGTGAAGAACGCAATTGCCGCCTATTTTAACGAAAAAGAGAAATAATTTTTTTTTGATGGTATAAATAAATTAATTGAACGATCTGAGAAATGTATTAGGGTTAAGGGAGAATATATTGAGAAAGAAACATAATTTTGATTTTTACTTTGTCTTTTTAGCCCTCATTCCGTGAACTGATTTACCTCCCCTCGTATAGAAGGTAAGACTGCGCATAGAAAATGAAGCATTTAAATGATAATTAAAATCAAACTCTTAAAGAATAAATAGGTAATTATGACGGTTTGTGCATTCAAATGGTGTCACAACATATTTGAAAAACAAAAGGTTTTTAACATTACTTTTAAAAGTATTTTGACGATTTATATGTTAATAAAAACAAAATTTGATTTCATAATTTGTATAGCTGTTGTGTGTGTTTGTACGTGTGTTGTCGCCTTTAACATGTAGTATTTTTGGCTTCATGTTATTGATCGTTCGAAGTAGCGACACTATACTTCTATCTTATATCTTTAAACGAGCAATTCTTGTAAATATATATATTTTCAGGATCTCGGAAACGGCACCAACGATTTTGATGAAACTTGGCATACTAGAGGATTCGGGTCCAAAAAACGATCTAGCTAGGTTTTATGTATAGAAAATGTTCTTTTGTCGGTGTTTTTAGCAAAACGTTACAATGACATTAGATTTTAAAAGAATATGAATTCAAATTTCGTTCTCAACGTCAAGAGTTACGGTAGCTCAGGTGAGACATTGACCGGTTATAATTTTAGTTTTTGTGTGTCAAACAGCGTCGGATCGAATCTCTGTGTTGTTATTATTATTCTCTTTTTGTAATTTTTTATATATTTTTCATTATTTATTTTTTATTAATATATCCCTAAATAAATTCTACAAAAATATTCCGAGCGAAGCTCGGTCAACCTGATATTATGTTATTATTCTAAGACCTAAATACATTTGTTCCTATAAATTTTGAGGTGAAATAGCAGTCGCTTCATATCGTCCGTGTAGTTAATAATTACTATTGAATTATCTAATCAATAGTATCAATAATGATATATTTTTACGTTTGGTGAAGTTAAAATACAGTTTATGATATAATACTTTCCTCTTACAATCTTAAAAATCTAAATGAAACAGATTCAATCATTGCAACAGAAAGGAATGCAAATATAAAACCACTTATACCAATTCATTTCAACAACATGGTTGTCGCTTCTCTCTTACTATAGAGATGTGTGAATAACCTGAGATATGAGGGTCAAAAGACAAAAGAAGGAGAACTAAATGATCACCTCCCAATTTTCATCATGCCATAACAACAAAACATAAATTCAGTTTACATTTCGAGGTGGAATTCTTTCAAAGTTACTCTTTGATTGAAATTGACAAGTTAAATAAATAATAAGACAGAGTACAGAGACGTATTTAGTGAAACGCAATTAAAGTAATTATAATATTTATAATTTATTATAATATTAATTAATTATAACTATTATTGGTCAATTATATTATTTGTAATTGGTCCGTGTGGTGACGGAGTAAGAATACAATTCGCCACCCGATCTCTTGCCCGTGGGTGTTGTAAAGGACGACTAAGGGATATAATATACGTATAATGTCTATCTAAGAAAAGGAAAATTCGAAACAAAGTCCTATGCCCACACGTCTGACCAGCGTGGTATAGCAGGTCAATTTCCCTCCCATAGTGGAGGAGGCCCGAGCCCAACAGTGGGACGTGTATAGGCTGAGATGATGATAATTACTATTATTATAGAACATAGTGTGTGGTGGTATTCGACAATTCTACCAATGTTTAAATTACTTGTGGTTGCCATAAATGAAGATTAACAGTTTTACGTCAACCCGGGTCAACTGTATGTAATGCCGTCTGATCAACAATTACATTCTCATGGAGAGTTGACGTCAGGTAGGCTGACGGTCATAAAACTATGTCCAACATTTTTACAAATGTATGGTGGAAGAATAGAAATTAATACAAAGGCATACAAAATGACTGTATTTACATCCAGATTTTTAGAATCATAAGAATTATTCTGTAACTATGACATAACTACGAAGATTTAGTAACTAAATCCGTCACTGCTTTTGTTGGTCATATTCAAAGCCTAATAAGATACTGCTAACACAAGACACGAAGGCATATCAAGCTCGATGAAGCCTTGCAATGCTTAACGAACTGAACTTCTAATAACACGTAAGACGACAAAAACTACTACCTTATTTGGGGTCTAATAAACAAAATCATTTTCTTTTAATTGCTGAACGGGTAACAGTGGACCTCACATAAAATTCCTTCGTAATAGGGGATAAACTTTCTGACAGTTTGTGAATTCCGTGGCGTAAATACCAACTATGACTTTTTGCCTAATCCGAGACTTCAACTGGAAACTTGTATGCGTTTGTAATTCGGTCACGTGCGAATATCATCATTTCGGCTCATATACATCCCATTGGTGGACTCGAGCCTCCTCTGTAATAGGAGGGATATTGATCTCGTATACCACGCTAGTCAGACGGTTTGGTATAGAGTTTTGTTTCAAGTTTTGCTTCTCTTGCATAGACGTTACATGCATATTATATCCCTTAGTTGTCTTTTACGACATCCACAGGTAAGGAAAGTAATGGTGAGATGTATCCTCAGTCCGTCACCACACGGAACCATGCGAATATAATTATTTACAAACGTTAGTAACATAGATTGCACAGATATATAGGTTATCAAACTAGGTAAAATATCCACGTAGGGCAATTATTTTTGCCATTGGCCAGTAATTGTGCCGAGTCTGGGTGTCATATTCACATCACAGATTTTTTAAAACAACATTAACTGCTAGGCCAGTCATGCCATGATATAGCCAAACGACAGCATCTTACATCTTCTTGCTGTCAACCCGAACAACCAGACAAGATGCGGTGGAACTATCGTTGGGCTAAACTTATTGTACCCCGAGCTACTCCTACGACAGGCTTTGACACGTTATAAAAAAAAATGCCAGTGCTGGTACAGCGAATTAGTAGCGAGTTGGCGGTCTAGTGAAAGGCAAAATTGCGATGTTTTGTGTAAAAACAGCAACAAAATATAGAATACTTGTACAAAAGTTGTAGGTGTAACTGTTAATTACATATAATTTTCGCGGCATATAGTAAGTTTGCTAGTTTATTTATAGATCACGAACATGGCCAACATAGCCTGTTTTTTATAATGCCGCCTGTAGAACTTTAGAGATCTGAATTAAGCTTCTTAAATCCATATTCCGTCATACCAAATATACCTACGTCCTACACAAATTTAGCTCATATCACGATTGTAAAATCAGCTGGCGTTTATTTCGATTATTTTATATTTATTCATGTTATTGTCTTTAATCGTAAAGTTATAAACTAATAATGTTTTTTTTGGGGTTCAATAATTAGTTTTTGATGTGAAACATCTATAGGCGAGGGTGAACCCGATCGTTGGCGTGGCGTTAACGCCACGCTTCCATATGTACATTTGTATAACGAAACCATAACCTATTTTAAATTTTTTACAACGCCATCTAGTGAGCTCATAATACATTATTAACCTAAACACATACCTATAGTGTATACTAATGAAAATGAATATTTATGGAATAAAAATGATTTTCTGGAAAAATCGTATTTTTTTATTTATACATTATGCCATATTAATTCCTGTCGTAATCTGTTCTTTTATGAATATATACTTGCACAAAATAATTTCGATGTTTCACATCTGCCAGGCGTCCTGAATGACAGCTTGCTTTTTTAATTTTGCTTGTATCCATAAAAATGTAAGTGGAAGATAATGAATTTTTAATCAGTCATAATACTGAAGCGTGGCAACTATGATATTATTTCCACTTCGTGGGGAGGTCACTGCCCAATGGTGGATGTCGATTAAACTAAAGGTGAATATGAAAGACAAACCCGTATTAAATCACATAACTATAATCATTACCAAAATATATTTACGCTGCCAAAAATGTCGTCAGATTTTTGTTACTTTTATGGGCGTAATTGATTTGGATCGATGTTTAACGTAATAAACAGCGTTTATAACTCATTCCAGTTGACCAAAATGGCCTAGAAGCTTAAGATTTCTTCCATCGTCTTTATTGTACTGTGATTACTATAATTAAGATAATGATATGTAAAATTTTAAATATTCACGTCTGACAGCTATTTGATAGGGTTCTGGCGAGATGTTTTTTCGCAATGTTTAACACGCCTACCTATTAAACCGGTTTCCATTGATTTTTTTAGGTTAAAATTCAACATTGTGGTCTGCTTAAACAGTAAGGCTTAAGTGTGCCATTATGCTACTAGAAGGGTAGTAATTACAACTGGATGACTGGTACCTTTTTTTCCCTTTCAAGGAAAAATCTTTTTCAAGGACAAAATCAAAATTCCAACTGGAGCTTTCTGGTGCTTTATTTAAGAAAATCACTGAAAAGTTGAGCTATTTTTATTCTTAATGGCAGTGGCTAAATTTATTTTCATATTTTATTTATAATATCTGGTTAACCGAGCTTCGCTAGGCATATTTTTGTTATATTTTTTGTCGAATTTATTTAAATATAAATATATTAATAAAAAATAAACAATAATAACATAACATAATAATAACACCGAGATTCGATCCGACGCTGTTTGAATCAAAGCAAAACAAAAAACTGGACGATTTCCCAACTGAGCTATCGTCATTCATGATGTCAACAGCGAAATTTGACTCCTTATTCTATTGACATTTTATGTCATTGTATTGATTAGCTAAAAACACCGACAAAACAACATTTTCTATAAATAAAACCTAGCTAGATCGATTTTTTGGCCCTAAAACCTCTAGTATACCAAGTTTCATCAAAATCGTTGGAGCGGTTTGCGAGATCCTGAATATATATATATATATATATATATATATATATATATATATACAAGAATTGCTCGTTTAAAGATATAAGAAAGATTTGCTTCATTTCTAATAATGAAACATAGCTAATCGATTTATGGCTTCTAAAACTGCCTGCATACTAAATTTCATGGACCATTAGAGCAGTTTTCGAGTTTCTGAACATATAGAAATATTCTTATGGGGTTAAAGGCTAAAGGCAAGACCTTAAACTAAGATATAAAATCTTAAGCTCTGGTCTACTTCACAAATAAGAAAAGGGCACGCAAATTACATACAGAATTAGAACAATAATTTGCGAATAATTTGTATCCAAAGTATTGCGCATTATGGGGATCGAACCCACGACACTTGGCACGAGGAATAAAATTTCTCGTCTGTGCATTACTGTTCTTAAGGTCAAGAACGTCAGTTTTTTATATCATAGAATTTTGCGCTTGGTATCTATCCGTAATGTCAATGCCCTGCGATAGAGGCATACCCTCAGGACACTAATTTGAACACGTCTATTAAAATTGTCTTCATTTTTCTGTTCATAGTTATTATTGTGTCATGGAAGTAATTTAGTTATTTTTTTCGTCCACTATAACGAAGTATATTTAAGTAGTTAGTTACAATTAAATACAACATTATACACAACGATTGCACAGATGATGCAGAGTTTAAGTATCCTAGTGCTTAAGTATTTTGGATTCGGTTCCCACGCAGTACAATTATTTTTGCGATCGATATACATATATACGTATATATTAGGGAGGGCCATAAAAAAATATTTAATTTCTTTTTTATTAGCTACCAAGAAGAAGTGGACTTTAAGCTCTAATAACTTTTAAACGAGTCAACTGAGCAAAAAAATATTTCACACCTTTTTCGTCGATCGCCTACAAGAATATGTATTGATTTTCACGAGACATTTATTCGTTCGAGTCCATTAAAAATGTAAACACAAAAAATCTTATGTTATTTAAATGGGAAAAAATCACAATGAGTCACCTCTTAACATTAATATTAAGGGCTGAAACTTTACCAGAATTTTTTTTTCGTCATCTCAGGCGAAATCTTCATGGTAACAAATGAAAAAAATTAAGAGTTTTCGGCACTTCTTAGTATGTATGTTCCTTTGAGCGCGTAATTGTGTCCATTAATTATATATTTATGAGGTTTACTGCTTTATCAGAGTTTTTAATGAGAATGTTGCCTTAAAAATTAAAATGAAATATTTATACTTTTAAATAAACATCCTGCATTAAACGATGAATGCTTGACCCCAGCTCTCGATCACTTTAATATAGGGGTTCTTTTTTATCCTTCGGGCAAAATACTTTTTCAGAATGAAAAGCATTCTATAATGTTAAATACGTAATTTATGATAACACATACATGAAAAGTCAAAACGGTTAATGGACTAGATAATGCGCGAAAGCGTAAAAAGAATCAAATATACATATTCAATTAATAGCTCATACAAAGTTGCCGATGCTTAACTATTCTTCGTTGATCGGCCAAGGTACGGTTACTAACGCTCCGCCAAGTATCGGCACTTTTAATGGCCGATGGCAGGCCTATCATCGCCCGCCATATTATATACACTATAATAATTCGCGATCCTCAGCCGATCCTTGACCGATGCTATGACACTTTTTTGGCTGCGCATGCATATTGAAAGTTGAATCAGCTGTTTAGTAATAAGTAGTTATTGAGGAACCAGAAATTATACATATACGGATATTTGTAATATAAAAATATTGTTTTATACAGACATAATTTTTTTTCCAATATGTCCGAACGTGTAAAAAAAATTCATGCCATTAAAAAAATGATCAAAAATAGAGAATCATATAGAATTTTATCATGTGAAAATATTGTAAATGACGTGAGTTATGATGATAGTGACAATAGTGTAAATATATTTACTGAAGAAACAGTTGATAACTTTATAAACATTGAAAATTATTGTATAGTTGATAATGACGTTACTGATGAAAATAGTTCATCACCCCATACAAAAAATGAGTATCGGCCCATTAATGAACCAAGACTAGTAGCCGATTGAAAAGTATTGGCCAAAAATTAAGGATTTTTTTTTTTTTATTTTTTTTTTTTTTAGTGGGTGGGCCGCGATCGGCGCGCCTCCGCACCACTCCGTCCGGGGCGACAGAGGGGCTTGAGCACGTAACTTCCGTGACCCACCCGAAAACCACGTCGCTTTCGTCGTTGGGCCGACCACTGGAGCAGCGTTAACTTGTCGTCAGTGGTCGGCCCGACGGAATACCCCCTATTGGGGTACCCTCCCATCGACCGACGTCCCCCCCTCGGGGAGGACGTCGGTCTTTCCTCACGCGGTCGGCCTCTCGGCGGGTGACGGACTAATCCCCGGTCACGTCACCCGCGGCCTCGGCTAAGGCGGCATGAGGCGCAGATAGTTGCGCCTGCGCCGCCCCAGTCGCCGGCGGCGGATCTCCTCATCGAGGCTGCGCTCCTCGCGCAGGCGATCCGCCGCCTCCTTCCGCGAGATCACTGTCTCGCAGAAGGCTGCGACCGCGTCCCAATTCCCGACGCTGTCGACCATCGCCCTAGCGATAGCCGGCAGCGTCAGGTCCGTACCGATGATTGCGACGAGTTCACAGCGCTGCACTGCCCAAGCCCCGCAGGCCTCGAGCGTATGGCGCGCCGTGTCCTCGTCGCAATCGCAGTGGTGGCAGGACGGTGTACTCTCCCTCCTAACGACCTTGTGCAGGTATTTGGCGAAGCACCCATGCCCCGTCAAAACCTGCACCAGTCGGAAGGAGAGCACCCCGTGCCGCCTCTCCAACCACTGCATCAGCACCGGCCGGAAGGCCTCCACGGTTCGCACCCCGAACCGAGGCCTCTCCAGCCGGACTGCCCAACGGGCGATGACGTCTCGGCGGGCGTCGACGCGCCAGGCGGTGAGATCCCTTAACGAGACCACACCGCCCTCCGCTCGCACCCCCGTCACCCGCCGATATAGTCCGGCGAGCATCTCCGCCTCCAAAAATTAAGGGTTAACCCGTACTATCATTAATGGTAGTCCAGTCAAGATAGGCCCAAAACACCTTCGTGCTTGCAAAAAGTCGCGTAGTCATGAATTTTTGATATGTTATTAGGAGCCAAATGAACATAAAAATACACAATTTGCAACTTCCAAAGTGCTGTGCTAACGGTAGGGTGACCATAAAACCATAACATTTTTCGTAATTTTTCAGATTTTGTTGAATATCTTAACACAGTGAAGGCTCTGACATCTTTGGTTGTTATGAAACATTAGAAGTACACTAAATAAGCTACAACTTGAGACTAAAACCAACTCCATATCGTCATTGGTTCTTGAGATACATTTTCACATTACATACATTTCACACCAAAACTTACTATAACATAGTTGTAGTACATTCAATTAGCTTTCATTTGAGATCAAACTGGTACTTGTTGAACCAGCCGTTCCCGCAAAAACGGCGGATAACGAGTTATACGTGGATTTTGAAAAGCAATGCAAAAAAAACTGTTTTCACGTCTTTTTAAAGATGATGATGATCATAGTTTTGGCAAGTAACATACAAATCTTCGTAAATATGCCGAAAAGTGGATATTTTTCGTAACGGCCACAAATATTCTAATTTTTTTTCTAAATAAAATATGCAAAAAAATGTGAACAAAAACGACAATTAAAAAAGAAAGAAACATAAGCTGGGAGTACCTTCACGCGGTGAAGGCGGTAACAATATACTATTAACTATTATATTGGCTAAAACTCCCAAACTAACAAATAATTTAACCATCGTGCTAAATTAACAGGCCTTCGGGCTTATGTTGTAGTTGTCTATATTGATGCGGTGTATGTATGGCTGTGTATTCGGTAACGCAGGGGAGCAGCCACCAAACGAGTGAATTGTATTGTAAAAGTGTTTATTTATCTAGAGCAGATTAAGAAATTTACAATTGGCAATGAGAACAACAAGAGACGCTTATTAGCTTTTCTTTGTGACGCCTTTCGGACGGAGGAAGTAGAAGTGGCTGTGGCCGAAGAAGATGCGGATCATGAGATCGTTATGACTGCGCTTTCAAAAAGTGTAGTAGCTGATCGCGTAGTCATTATTGGAGAAGACGTCGACTTACACGTTCTTCTTAACGGTTTATGCACCGAAGAGACAAACGTCTACCTTCAAAAGAGCACAAAGGGCAAAGCTGGTTGCTGTTATTACTCCTCCAAGTCCTACAACATCCAACAAGACCCCCAGTCATCACCAGGAACGGTATTGTTATCCCACGCTTTTACCTATATATATACTACTTCAGCACCGTTTGGCCAAGGAAAGACTAAAATCACCTCACTCCTCAGCAAGAGTAAACCAATTGCTGAGCAAGTGAAGGTCTTTCTTTGTCCAGACTCCACCCTAGAAGCCGCGAAAGAAGCAGGTATCAAGTGCTTGTGGCTTTGTATGGCGGTGACATCGCAAGGGATAGTTTAGACTTCCTGCTGATATAAGACCTGATATAAGACGTTTGTTATGTCAAAAACCTTAAACCTCGCCCGTTTGTCACCGACGGAAGATGTCGCAGGCCATCATGCAGCAAGGTGCTACCGCCAAGTGCAGAAGTGGCGGGGAATTAACTTAAATCCAACTGATTGGGGTTGGAAGCTGTCTCCTCAGGGACTCGCTCCTATTGCCACCACTATGGATCCCGCATCTCCTACCCTTCTGCGAAAAATTACTTGCGAATGCAAGAAAGGGTACTCTGGAAGCTGTTCATGCAGAAAGACGGGACTCCGCTGCTCAGTTCTTTGCCTGTCATGCGGTGGCAAATTTTGTGCTAACGTCTGTGTTTTGTGCTAACGATGTGGAGCTAAAATGCTCTGACGATGAAGATGACCCGACAACAGACTGGGCACCTGTCCCAGCATTCATCGCATTGATTAGGATACCATCATCACCGTCCGAGCCAAAGCCCGGGCCATCTAAAATAAAAAGAAAAGCTTAGTAGACACTCACGAAAGGAACTTACGATATTATTAACTAAAACGCAACAATATGGATTTTATTTTTTATTTAATTATTACCATCATCAACATCGTCATCTTTAAAACACGGGTAGAATCGATAAACTCCTCTTTTGGTTTTTTGAAGTCGGTTAGAAAAACGTGAAAGCAGTTTATTTGTATTACCCCCCCTCAAAGCCCGCGTATTGGTTATTTGCCCTGGTTTTGGTTATCTACCGTTTTTGAGGGAACT
This sequence comes from Lymantria dispar, assembly GCA_032191425.1. Classification (NCBI taxonomy): domain Eukaryota; kingdom Metazoa; phylum Arthropoda; class Insecta; order Lepidoptera; family Erebidae; genus Lymantria; species Lymantria dispar. The sequence goes on from CM063459.1 coordinate 19,940,723, forward strand.
CTTGATCCTACAGGTACCAATTTGGTCTCAAATAAAAGCTATTTCTTCATTATTCAACTTTGTTATAGTAAGTTTTGGTGTAAAATGCGTATTATAGAAGATATTACACAAAATAGGTGACTATTTTGAAAAATATCCATTATTGTATTGGATTGTATTTCAAGAATCAATAGCGGTATAGAAGTGATTTTAGTTTCAAATTGTAGCTTATATCATCATCATCTCAGCCCATATATATCCCACTGTTGGGCTCGGACCTCCTCCATAATGGAAGGGTAATTGACCTACTATACCACGCTGGTCAGACGTGTTGATATAGGGTTTTACTTCAAGTTTTCCTTCTCTCGCATAGATGTTTTATATCCCTTAGTCGTCTCGTACGATCACCCACGGGTAAGATAGGGGGTGGTGAATTGTATTCTTACTCCGTCACCACACGGAAAGCTTATATAGTGTACTTTAAATGTTTCATAGCAACCAAACATATCAGACCCTTCCTTCACTAAGATATTCAACAAAATCTGAAAAATGTCCAAAAATTTTATAGTTTTATGGTCACCCTACCGGTTAGCACAGGACTTTGGAAGTTGCAAATTGTGTATTTTTATGTTCATTTGTGTCCTAATAATATATCAAAAATTCGCGACTACACGACCTTTTGCAAGCACAAAAATGTATCTTGACTGGACTATGGGCCGATATTCGTTTTTTGTGTTGTCGTCAGCGCTCACCCACCAGTCCGGGTAAAGTCCCTTTTTATGAAAACTCCCTTTTTTATATTATAATTCTTAAATTAAAAATATTCTATAATAATAGAACGTTCGGCAGAAGCTATTATATAGTGCTCGGCCGACATTCTAAGATTACGCTCGGCCGCTGCTCGGGTCCTATGCTCGGCCGATCATACGATCCGATATCGGGATGGCGTTACAGCTCATTACTCGCCCAGCCTTGGCCCGACGACATATTGTAATTCTTGGCCGATACTTTTCAATCGGCTGCCAGTCTTGGCCCATTAATGGACCGATACTCATTTTTTGTATGGGAGCTTAGATCATGGAGTCTTTCGTTCAGTAGCGTAGCTACCGTCGTATCAGCCGTATCAATGATACAATGATACGGGGCCCCCGGGCTACAGGGACCCCTTACGTGTGTAAGCAAAATTAGTAAAATGTTATCCACAATGCCACTTAATCATAATCGTACGTGCTTATGGAGTTTTCACTTCAGAAATGACGAAAATCAAGAAAAGCAATCTCTCTTTTTTGGACAATCCCGAAATTGGCTAGCTCAATTTCTAGGGGGAAGAAATAAATTATGATATAGTAAGGTCTATTTCATTGCCATTGAGGAGTAGGCTCGAGCCCAACAGTGGGACGTATATGAGCTGAGATGATAATGATGATGAGATGTAAAAATGTAAGGGGGTCTCACAAATGTAGCTAACTGTGACAACAAGGATGTAGAAAGAGTATAAAACTCGTGACGTGTTTTATTGATGACGCCTCTGACATATATTAGCATAGAATTCCTCACAATAGTGTCCTTTCTCAAATACTTTTCGCATAGTATTCGATTTACACGCAAGACAATATATTTAGGTATATATATATTATTTTTTTATATAGTTATATTTCGTGCGATCCACAAATTGTTGTTCTGAGTCTGGGTGTAATTTATGTCCATTAAATTATATGTTTCTAAAGTCCTCTGGAATATAATGATTATTTCTTGAGCGCAAGGTGTTGTATTAAAAAAAATAATGCAACAATGTAACAAACTCGTCACTCTACATTAGCAAAGTATGTTTACTTGGTCAACCAGTATTGCTTACCCTATTACAGTAATGTTAATTTAAAGGTTAGCAATATCTTTAAGGGTTGGTTCACACTGAATGAGCTACGACACGCGACCAGACTGACGGTTTCCGTTTACTATTAATAAAAGTTATAACAAATAGATTAAAGAACGTCTAAAGAATTTTCGTATGTTGTCGGAGTAAGAATGTATAAACCACCCCGTCTCTTGCTCATGGGTGCCGTAAAAGACGATTAAAGGAAATATGCGCAGGTATAATAAGCAAGAGAAAGCTTGGAATTGTAGGTCAGTTCCACTCCTATTGTAGAGAGAGTGGTACTTATATAGGTTGATATGATGAATATTAATCTAAGAAAAGAATAATTGGAAATAAAAATTTGAACGTGAACTGACGTTGTATATTAGGTTATTTTTTATTGCGTAGGAGGCCCCAACTCAATAGTGGCACGTATGTTTATAGGTTGATGATGTTTAAAGAAAAAGTTCTTTCAAACGCATGTTTAGACCCCGTATTTTTTTTGGCAGGCTATGGTCAGCACGACTCTATACGTTCCGTCCGGAGTGACGAAAGCACGGCGACCGTACCCATAACCCACCGGATCCCACCTCTTCGCCATAGGGCCGAGTACTGGTACCGAGTTCCTTGACGTCTTTCGTCAGGCCGTCAGATTACCCTTTTGGGTGTAGTCCCTCCCCAATGGCCCTCTTGGGGCGTCACCCTCTTGTGATCATCCTCTTTGCGGGTGACTGATTATTCCCCGGTTCACTCACCCATGGCCTCAGCTAGGGCGGGATCCAGCGCAGGTACTTGCTACGCGTCCCAGTGCCTGATGCTGTCGCGTAGTGATGGTCGGCAGTGTCAAATCTGCATGCAGCACACACCTCGAGCGTGTGATGCACCGTATCCTTGTCGCAATCGCAGTGTTGGTAGGACGGCGCGCTCTTCCTCCCGACTATCGTGTGGAAGTACTTGGCGTAGCTACTGTGCCCCGTTTAAACCTTCACCAGTCGGAAGGAAATCACCCCGTACCGCCAGCCAAACCTCTCCATCAGCACCATCAGGAAGGCCTCGAGGGTCCGAATACCGTACTGAGGCCTGTCCATCCGGACTGCACAACGGACAATGACGTAGCGGCCGGTTTATGCATCATTAGCCTCTCAGCATGAGCCGACCCTAACACGTAACTGTGATTTAGTGTTTGTACAAGAACAGGTTTAGTCATGATCTGTTTCAGTTATTACTCGTGTTTACTTTGTCGAAAGAATTAAAGGAATCTATTAGTAAATAGATACGTTGTTTTGGACTTGCTTACTTTCTTTTACAAATTGATGTATAAACGAACCTAAACACACTGCACATTTATCTGTGATTGCCTCTGCCACATATGATTTCTACGCGAACGAAGTCGTGGACAAAAGCTGGTATCACACATTCGCCTTTTACAATATCCACGGGCAAGATATGGAGTGGTGAATTGTATTCTTATTCAGTCACTACACGGAAAGTGAAGAAAGTAAAGTGTAGAAGCTACAATAAATATGAAGCAGAAAATCTTTTTGTAATTATTTAACATGTTCCCACTGGAACCTAAAATTCTAGTGTATATGTAGAATCACTGAAATCTTTGATCAACTGCATTATGTCATTTTTTTTCGTGTCGGCGTACTTTTCCGTTAACATAAGTGTAAAAAAAAAAACTATATGTCGTCTAGTTTTTAGCTAAATTTTTTACTTTTTTTTTTGGTGTGGGCCGCGGTCGGCACACTCCTCGCACCACTCCGTCCGGGGCAACAGAGGGGCGTAAGCACGCAACACCCGCAACCCACCCGAAAACCACGTCGCCTTCGTTGTTGGGCCGACCACCGGAGCAGGGTTACTTGACATCAGTGGTCGGCCCGACAGAATACTCCCTATTGGGGTACCCTCCCATCGAACGACGTCCCCCCATCGGGGAGGACGTCGGTCTTTCCTCACGCGGTCGTCCTCTCGGCGGGTGACTGACTAATCCCCGATCACGTCACCCGCGGCCTCGGCTACGGCGGCATGAGGCGCAGGTAGTTGCGCCTACGCCGCCCCAGTCGCCCCTACGCCGCCCCAGTCGCCAAATTTTTTACATTAGTCGTCCGCCTAAAGTCAAATCTCCTCGAGAACGTAATTGTTGACTATGTGGCAATATGTCGAATTACCGCAGGGTGATGTAGGGTTCATAATCAGCTATTTACGACATTCATGGATAACGTTCGCATTGGTGATATTCGTGGTCCGTAATACGCATTCGAAAAACGAAATAACATTACCTTTATTAATGGCGTATCATTTTACGTAAGTGAAGGCGTAAAAAATGCATTAAAATCCTTATAAATAGTTTTATGCCCAATGCTAATTCACCCGCAACATTCTAGAACACTCGGTGATTGTTTCAATCAGCAGTGAAGCGATAGTATCGATTAATTACTCGGTTGCTACAACGTCTTTGTAAAACGTTAATTAGAAACCAATCGGATTGAGTTAACATGAATATACGACTTTGTAGAAACATGTATATTTTTTAACCGACAATAACAAGTGCAATATCCACTTATTCTATAAAATTGATTTATTATAGAACATTTTTGTAACAACGTGTATATACATTGCAGTTTGTAATTAGAAGTATTACGTTATACCACTTAATATTAAGTAGAACGTTTTATATATGTCGAGAGTTGGGGGGACGCCGTGCTGCATCACTATCAGGTCGGTCACACATCGCGATGGGGTAAAATAATACTTCGGATGGCTACTTTTAAACTGTATTCAACAATTACCGTTAACACTTTTCTATTATAACCACTAATTACACGGATGCCGACAGCTAACTTACAAGATAAGGAATCGCGGTGCATTTGATACAACACGGCAGCAATAACGACCGTTCGCCCTCAAGTCTCGCTCTCAACTCAGTATTCAACGGACCGCTCTCAATAAAGAAAGCTCGGTAATATTTCAAACGTTAACGGTCAAACGACAAACATCAAAAATCATTGCCAATATTGTATCAAAAACACCCAAGTATAATACTTGACGTTTCCGTAATCGATTGATTCTTAAAAACTATTAAGATATGGCGCCAGAGGTAGTGACGCTGCGACATATAATTATTATTGTCTTTGCTTATATTTCTGTATAGATTGTGGCGGCAACGTATATTATCAATACTTATATTGTTCGAGGATGTCGTAAAAGACGGCTAAGAGTTTTAAATCAACCTGGATCCTTTTTTTTATAGTGCATACGGTGGTAAACGAGCGAACACCGTACCTGGTGGTAAGTATTGCTGCCGCTCATGGACCTTTGCAAGGCCGCTGCCTACCGCGAAGAAAGTAAAAGGAGTGTGAATGCGTGCAATTAGGTTCAGTGAAATTAAAGGCATTACTAAAACCCACCAGACGCAAACACCCTCAGAAAATTGTGCCGGCTCTCACGTTCACCGAACGAAGCGCAGTAACAAATTGCTATTACTCTGACGTCGATTTTCTGCGAGAGTGTGGTACTACCTCGAACATGCCGGTCCGCGACTGTAGACAGACAACTGTCAACAGTGTGTTCCTACCACTAATTCCATTTAATGCTGTCTGTTGAGCAATTACATCCCTAAAGAGGGTTCAACTGGCTGGTCATTTAAACTATTGCCAAAATGTTTGCAATATATTCTGTATATTGCAAAAAAAGAAGAGCAGGTCAGTCACATTGCATCGTCTCCAAACAATAGGATAAGAGCAGAATGATGATAATGTCTTTGCTTTCTTGATTTAAATGATCTTGTTTGGAATGCAAACACTAAATATTTTAATTATATAGCCAATATTTTTTCTAACAATATTTGGCATTGGCAAATCATCATCATCATCATTTCAGCCTATCGCCATCCACTGCTGGACATAGGCCTCCCTCATGTTACGCCATAAAGTGCGGTTCTGTGCCGCCTGCATCCAACGACGCCCAGCAATTTCACCAGGTCGTCGGTCCACTTAGTGGGGGGACGCCCTACACTGTGGCCTGCCTATTGCCACTTAAGCATGTATAATTCTCCGCGCTATGTCGGTTACATATTCAAAAATAAATCCGTGTAATAACGATAACTTGATCTGATCCGTCTTCCAGTCTTCGTTCTAACATTTCAACTCGTATACCTCATTCTTACCTCTCTTGCTCTCTCCATACCTCCGTAGAGCCCTGGTGCTATCCTGCTAGCTCTGTCATCAGACGATCTCTCCGGCACCCCGTAAAAGCGGCAGAGGCCGCTGTGGTTTTAGTGGGTATTCAGGTCGCTTATGTGACCAGCGAGTTCTACACACACTCCCCCTTCTATCACCGGCGAAGGGGGAGAGTGCGTAAATGCATTTACACAGCGTGAAAAAAAAAAGCTGTCGTCACCATTATCATTAACATGCCTACATATTACAAAGGTTTTGGCAGTTGTTTATGACCAACCGCCTACCCGACGTCAACCCTCCGTGGAAATATAATTGTCGACGTGACAGCATCAGATGGAGGTAGACCAGGTTAAGGTAGAGTTCTTTCTTTTTACGGGCTACGATCTGCACGCATGCCCTCCGTTCCGCCCGGGGTGACGAAAGGGCGACTTGTGGCCTCGTAATTCATAGTATCAGCCTCTCCCCCCTCGCCATTGAGCCAACCACTGGTATCGAGTCCTCGAAGTTTGTGGCCAGCTCAGGCTTGGCCTGCGGCCAGTCTGAAGCCAATATTTTTTACTCTGCGTCATTTAGGATGACCGTCGGTACCGTCTCCTCGTCTTTAGTGCAATTAACTGTTATGCTGTTGTTATAAATCTCATTTTACAAAATATCATTGTTATACAAAATGAATAATATTTCTATAATAACATTTGCTGTGTTTCCACAGCTCTCTCCAATTATATTACCAATATTAGACTGTATTTCAAATAACGATCATATTATTTCATAATATTATTAGACATCGCTCATACATTTATATTAAACTCAACTCATGTTTGAATACTAAAGGAAACATACTTGAGAATATAAGTTCATGTTTATAGTTCATGTAATATCTATCGTCTACAAAATGATGACTTTACGTAAAGACTTAGTTTTTAAAAACATTGATCTCCGTGCGTTTGGAATGATTTTACAAATACTAAATTTCTCTGATTTAAAATAATAAATAAAATCTGTTTTGTGACGAAGTAAGAATATGGTATACATATAATATCTATGCAAGAGAAATGTGAAAAATAATCGATTTTTACAATCGATTATCAAAATAATAAAAATCGATTATTATTCGATTTTTTATTATTCGAAATTCGATCGAAAATAATCGATTTTTCACTGCCAGATTTTCTAAAAAAAAAGGTCATCACGATTGTTTCATACTATATTAGAAAATAAATCAAACATTTCCTAAAAAAAAAGTCATCATAATTCTGTTGGGAGAAAAATCGATTATTTTATAATCGATTTATTTTAAAAACAAAAAATCGATTATTTTCCCTCCCAGTCACATCCCTAATCCAAAAGGTCAGACGTGTTGATATAGAATTACATTTAAAGCTTGCCATTTTTTGCATAGATGTTATATATTTCTGGAGGCGGAAATGCTCGCCGACTTCTATTGGTGGGTGTCGGGGGTGCGAGGGGAGGGCGGTGTTGTTTCCTTAAGGGAGCTCACCGCCTGGCGCGTCGACGCCCGCCGAGACGTCATCGCCCGTTGGGCAGACCGGCTGGAGTGGTCTCGAAACGGTGTCTGGATCGTGGAGGCCTTCCGGCCGGTGCTGATCCAGTGGTTGGAACGGCGGCACGGTGTGCTCTCCTTCCGACTGGTACAGGTCTTGACGGGGCATGGATGCTTCGGCAATTACCTGTACACGGTCGCTAGGAGGGAGAGAACACCGTCCTGCCACCACTGTAATTGCGACGAGGACACGGCGCAGCATACGCTCGAGGTCTGTGCCGCTTGGGCAGAGCAGCGTCGTGAGCTCGTCGCAAACATCGGTGCCGAACTGACGCTGCTGACCATCGCTAGGGAGATCACGAACGCTCGGCAGCATCACGAACTGGGACGCGGTCGCAGCCTTCTGCGAGGCAGTGATCTCGCAGAAGTAGGCAGCGGGTCGCGCGGGCGAGGAGCACAGCCTCGACGAAGCGACCCGCCGCCAGCGACTGGGGCAGCGCAGGCGGGATTACCTGCGTGTCATGCCGCCCTAGCCGAGGCCGCGGGTGACGTGACCGGGCATTAATCCGTCACCCGCCGAGAGGCCGACCGCGTGAGGAAAGACCGACGTCCTCCCCGATCGGGACGTTATCCCAAGTAGGGGGTATTCCGTCGGGCCGACCACTGATGACAAGTAACCCTGCTCTGGTGGTCGGTCCAACGACGAAGGCGACGTGATGTTCGGGTGGGTTGCGGGTGTTGCGTGCTATACGCCCCTCTGTCGCCCCGGACGGAGTGGTGCGAGAAGAGCGCTGACCGCAGCCCACCCCAAAAAAAAAAAGAAGATGTTATATATTTATACCACTTAGTCGTTTTTAACGACACCCACAGCCAAGATAGGGGGGTAGTGAATTGTATTCTTACTCTGTCAACACACAAGTAAGAATAATAATACAAGTAATAAGTTAAACTTAATTATGCTTAATTCGTAGCTATCATAGCTACGAACTAAGCAGTTTGATTAAGTTTTAAAAATATTAACACCTTATTCACCGATTCAGAACTCCGAACTATCGATAAAATCTTGTTATAATTAATTCTTAAGTCACTTGGTATTCAATAACCAATAATGACCGTCGAGGTCGTAAATACTTTTGACATAAAACTTAAAAGTTCAGCACTCAAAGTCTCTTCTGTTGGAAATACTCATAAATTGAGACTAATTCTGTTTAATGGTGCACTTTTGTAACTAACCCTCTAAAGTTTTTATTCTGTTATGCATATAACATCTATGCAAGAGAAGGAAAAATCGAAACAAAACCGTATACCAATCCGTTTGAGCAGCGTGGTAAGTCAATATCGCCTCTATTATAGAGGAGGCTCGAGCCCAGTAGTGGCACGTATATTGTGGTCAGCCCAACGACGAAGGCGACGTGCATCGTGGGTGGGTTGCGGGTGTGCGTACTTACGCCCCTCTGTCGCCCCGGACGGAGTGGTGCGAGGAGCGCGCCCACCGCAACCCAACCCAAAAAAACATGGTTGTCTGTAAAGTCGGTTTACGGACAATTGTTTAACGTGTCAACGTCATTACAAAACATTGATGAAATGACTGCCTACTTTGGTCGGCAACTGCCGTAAGTCTCGATAGATGGCGCTATTCAGTTTAGCGGAATCGCATTGTACTAAATGAATATATTTGAAATCCTTTCGCATCGATAGATGGCGCGCTTTAGTACAGCTGAATCGCATACTACTTAATAATAAAACAATGAGCGTAACGGGACACTTTTTCGTGCATGCAGCCAGCGTTCATCGATTTATTAGACGTTGTCACGTCAAGAAAAGTGGGACGTATATTTTCGTCGATTTCGTCTTTATTATCCTTAGGTTGTGATAAAATTTTATTTTTTGTAAGTGAGTGATCCAAATTCAGCCATTTTTAAATTTAATTAAATATTAATGTTTTTGTTTTTCTGTAAATAGGAATGGATTTTTACATCTCAAAGAGCAGGTTATAAAATTTGAATATACAAATACAATTTTACAAATAATTATTGTAAGTCTATAGTTGTAAGAAGAAGCTGGTGAAGTCTATGTAGCGACATCTCTAAGTACCTTTTAATTGTCGTAGGTATCGAATCCCCGCGAAAGGACAAATTGTTGTGCATTTTACAAATAATTGTTCTGAGTATAGTTGTAATTATTTATTTATTTATTTTATTTATTTATTTATGAACAAGTATTAATTTCTGTCATTCAATTGTATGTTTGTAAAGTGACACGACACAAGAATATTTCTTAATACCTAAATTCTTCTATGAAAACCTTCAATTGTATCGTTGAAAAATATTGAAAAGTCTTCATTTTCCATCCGTCTTATCTTAAATTATTTATTTGCTTAGTTAAGATTCACTGTGATGAGGAGGAATGAAAGACGTGTGTGTGACAAGGTTATTAATGATTGTGGATGGATGTAAGAAGCGTAGGAGACCCAAAAAAAATGGATGGATTGTGTGAATGAGGATATGCCTATGAAAGCAGTAAGTGCAGATTCGACAGCTGATAAGAGGCTATGGAAGATAAGAAAATATTGTGCCAATCCCACTTAGCGGGGATGAGGCAAATGATGATTTAAGATTCGCTGCACGATATCAATGAAATAGGTTATTTTATTATATGTAATTGGGTCTCTAAGGTGACGGAGTAGGCATACCACTCACCAGCCCCTATCTTGCCCGTGCGGCCATTAAAAGACTAAGGGATATATGTATACAAAATCTGTGCGAGAGACAGAAAACTTGAAATAAAACCTTGTGCCCTGACCAGTGTCGTATAGTAGATAATTTTCTTTCAAACGTGGAGGAGGCTCAAACCCAGCAGTGGGGACGTATATGAGCCAAGATGATGACGAATTAGATTCTTATGACACTTCAATCTAACATACTGCATAACCAAAGCAATAAATTCGCAAGAACATATATTCGCAACAGACAACAATAAAAGAAAAGGAATTCTCCTTGAAATCGACAGCAGCGCCACCTACCGGGTCCAATTGTGAATCTAAAACATTCTCGAATCCTCTTGAACACACACAAACATTTTCATAAATATCGGTCCAGTCGTTTAAGAGGAGTTGTTTAGTGGTAATTTTTTTTTAAGCGCCCGGGCGACGAGAGGACAACGCGCGGGCTCATAAACCACCCGTACCCGTTGCCTTCGTCGTTGGGCCGACCACCGGAGCAGGGTGACTTGTCGTCAGCGGTCGGCCCGACGATACCCTCACCTCTCGACGTCCCTGTTCCCTGTCAGTTCAGTGACATACACACGTATACAAGAAATTTATATATAAAGAAGATTATGTCGAATTGAAAATTACGAAATTCTAAGATCATGTTTAATTTAAGATTTAATTTGGTAAGATTATAAACGCTATAGTTTAATCATAGTGGGGAATATCGCAATTTTACGGGAAGAAATAAAACGTGGCATAAACGCTGCATCCACTTACTTTTACGACCAACTACCAGTGTTGCTCGGAATAAGTTTTTAGAAGGTATTAGACAAACATATAGAATTATTTTGGTTATATTGCCGGAATTGATTATTTTACTAACATATTTTATATATATGTTTTAAATACAAAACCAATTAAGAAATTAGTCCTTGTATCACAGGGAACCTTACGTGTATAGATATTCAATTAACGAATAAAAATTACACCCAAATAAGGAGCATTGATTGGATTGTACAAAATATTGTCCTGCGTGGAAATCAAACCCGCTATTTTTGGCACGGTGTTTCTATATCTGATGCACAACGTCATATGTGCAGTCAAGTTCTTAAGTAGTTAATGATTTCTCATGTTTACGCGAGTGTTACACAATTTAAAATAAGAGACATATTACTCCGCCCGTGACCATGAATGCTGCGAAGTGTTCGAAACGTGGGGCAATCAAAAATCAAATACAAACGAAATAAAATCCGTAAAGCAGTTTTATTTAAAATTCTTAAGTAGTTGTTTATCCATATCATGAAGGACTAAGAAGTGACTGCGTATTGTGATGATATAGAATATGTTAAGTCATTGCTGTGGATTGTAGCCGATCGCAGCCTCACGCGAATGATTGCGTGGGACAGACGCGGGTGGCGGACTTTGTCCTAATTGACAGTCGCTATACAATGTAAATTTTGATGTTCCCCCGACCAACTAATGTAACAAAATTGAAACACAGCTCTTTGGATGGAGCTGTCATAACTAACAACATGTACGAACATGCGATGTCGCACTGGTCAGTTGGCAAGTTTGAATTTCAAACATGTTCTATTTTATCGTGTCGGTCGTACGGGAACACGTGTTGTTGAAAAACTAACAATTCTTTGATAGCAGGAATATAACAAAGATTGTAAATAAGACGAAAACTACAATAATTGTACTTATTTTGGTTGATAAAAAGTGGTTAATAGTAGCATACGTTTTTAAAAAAGCTCACATATTATTTTCATCGTTATGGCATACAAATAGCTACGTTAAAACTAATAAATATTTTAAATAATAATATTTTAAAACAGTTTTCACTTAGGTAAAACGCATTGACTTTTATAACACCATCTGGTCGATGACTGACTGCACTCATCATCATCATCATCATCATCCTGCTCTTATCCCAATTACTCGGGGTCGACGCAATATGTCATCTATTTTGACATATTGCAAAAAGTTTCGGCAATGACTTTTATGACCGGCCGCCCGCCTGACGTCAACCCTCCTTGGGAATGTAATCGTTGACCCAAATGGTACCAGATGGAGTTGGTCTGGGTCAATCTAGAACTCTTAGTCGTCTTTTACGACACCCATGAGCAAAGCAAGGGTTGGTAGTATTCGAAGCCGCCACCACACAGCAAACTGACTGACTGCACTATAGTTTGGATATAGTGGTATTGTCGTACGACCAACTAAACAATTTTTGTTGGGTGGCAATGGGAGCAACCGATATGTCGTCGAACGACTTTGCAATATACATAGCCTAAACGAATATGTCGCAGATCTTGTCAACAGCGCCATACATTTTCATACTCTTGAATATTGACGCACGTGGTCGATCGCAATCGGGAGAGGAGGCTTAAGCCCAGCAGTGGGACGTGTATGAGCTGAAATGATGAGGGAGTAAAATTTTTATGTGACGTTTAATATCATTATTTTTAATGTCGTAGCAACTGTGGATAATATTGAATATGTGGATATCACAGGGGTGGTGGATAGTATTCTTACTGTCACCACATGGAAACAAATATTGTATTAAAATAGTATTTTTATATATTAAAAAAAAAACCGGTTGAGTGCGAGCCGAGTCGCACACGAAGGGTTCCGTACCATTATCTATAAAAAGGGCAAAAAATCGCGTTTGCTGTATGGGAGACCCCCTTAAATATTTATTTTATTTTGTTTTTAGTATTTGTTGTTATAGCGGCAACAGAAATACATAATTCGTAAAAAAATTAACTGTCTAGCTATCGTAGTTCTTGTGATACAGCCTGGTGACAGACAGACGGACAGACAGCGAAGTCTTAGTAATGGGGTCCCGTTTTTACCCTTTGGATACGGAACCTTAAAAAGGCAAGACATACACATATTATACCATTACAAGCGACATTGGCTATAACTGCGTTTCGTAGAATGTGCAAATTCCTATTATAGCTGGTAATATAACTCAATATACAGAAACGTTTATACCATAACGTTATAGCCGGCAAGATTTTTAATTTTGTGCTTTCAATTCAGCTCTGTATATTTATAACTTATATTGGTGATTTTTTTTTTTGGAGGCGGAGATGCTCGCCGGATTGTATCGGCGGGTGACGGGGGTGCGAGCGGAGGGCGGTGAGATCTCGTTAAGGGAGCTCACCGCCTGGCGCGTCAACGCCCGCCGAGACGTCATTGCCCGCTGGGCAGTCCGGCTGGAGAGGCCTCGGTTCGGGGTGCGAACCGTGGAGGCCTTCCGGCCGGTGCTGATGCAGTAGTTGGAAAGGCGGCACGGGGTGCACTCCTTCCGACTAGTGCAGGTGTTGACGGGGCACGGGAGCTTCGCCAAATACCTGCACAGGGTCGTAAGGAGGGAGAGTACACCGTCCTGCCACCACTGCGATTGCGACGAGGACACGGCGCGCCACACGCTCGAGGCCTGCGCGGCTTGGGCAGTGCAGCGTCGTGAACTCGTCGCAATCATTGGTGCCGACCTGGGACGCGGTCGCAGCCTTCTGCGAGACAGTGATCTCGCAGAAGGAGGCGGCGGATCGTCTGCGCGTGGAGCGCAGCCTCGATGAGGAGATCCGCCGCCGGCGACTGGGGCGGCGCAGGCGCAACTACCTGCGCCTCATGCCGCCCTAGCCGAGGCCGCGGGTGACGTGACCGGGGATTAGTTCGTCACCCGCCGAGAGACCGACCGCGTGAGGAAAGACCGACGTCCTGCCCGAGGGGGGGACGTCGGTCGATGGGAGGGTACTCCGCGTAGGGGGTATTCCGTCGGGCCGACCACTGATGACAAGTAAACCTGCTCCGGTGGTCGGCCCAATGACGAAGGCGAGGTGGTTTTCGGGTGGGTTGCGGGAGTTGCGTGCTTAAGCCCCTCTGTCGCCCCGGACGGAGTGGTGCGGAGGCGCGCCGACCGCAGCCCGCAGCAAAAAAAAAAGAAAAAAAAATATTGGTGATTTTTAGTTAAGATAACTTTTATATAAATCTCTTTATAAGTTGTTAAGATTTATTATTAAAAAATAAATGAATTAAATGTATTGAAATATGGACCAGAGTTTACTAGGAGAGAACTGGTACACACTCATATGATGAAACCCTTAACCGATTTTCGAGCTCCAAAGTTTTAGTAAACCAATGTCGTCATCTTCACATGGTGAAGTTTTATCTATATAAATAATTCACATACAACCCAGAAAATTATTTTAGTGAATCCAGTCAGGATTCACTTTTGGAGTAGGTATATTTGAGCAGGTCCATATAGGGATATATATCCCAAAGCAGGGATATATTTATTTACGCCTCATGCCGCCCTAGCCGAGGCCGCGGGTGACGTGACCGGGGAATTAGTCCGTCACCCCCGAGAGACCGACCGCGTGAGGAAAGACGGACGTCCTCCCCGAGGGGGGGACGGGGTTGCGGGTGTGCGTGCTTACGCCCCTCTGTCGCCCCGGACGGAATGGTGCGAGGAGTGCGCCGACCGCAACCCACCCCAAAAATAAAAAAAAGGGAATTATTAATAGCCAGTGTAACCGGCATAAAGTAAGAGTAAATAAATATTTATTTAGAGCTTAAATATGATATTGTATCTACCAGGTATTGTCGTGATCAATTTAATTAAAATCAACAAAAAAAAGTAATCTTTCCATAAAAAAAACCTGAATGGCTTTGGTTGATTGGCTGTATGGGCTTTGTTTGCTATTCCGGTCCGAATGGACAAACAATATTAAAATAGTTTTGGTAATCTTAAAAAAGTCTTGAATAGATCAAAGTCTATTGAGTCAATTAATTTTAGGCTATTTTTAATATGTATAAACTGTAAATGGTTTTTATTATCATAATCCTCATCATCATCATCTCAGCCTATAAACGTCCCATTGTTGGGCCCAGGCCTCCTCCACAAAAGGAGGGGAACTGACCCACTATTCCACGTTGGTCAGACTTGTTGGAATAGGATTTTGTTTCCAGGTTTCCTTCTTTTGCACAGATGATATATGCTTATTTTATCCCTTGGTCGTTTTTTACAACATCCACAGGCAAGATAAGGAGTGAAGAATTGTCTTCTTTTTCCGTCACCACAGGGAAATTAAGGTTTTTCTTACAACTAATACAAAACCACTTAAGTGCAAATATCTATTGGAAACGAAATGTAGTTCTTTTTTGAATTTGCTGTTTAATTTGCTTCTAAATTTGCTACCTGATAAAGTTGCCAGTAACGAAGAAAAATTCAGAACGGAGAAAGCGAGTAGTAAAATCTTTATAGAGTAATGTTCAACACAATCGATCGAAGCAGAGCAGTAGGAAAATAATTGGAATTTTAATGTTTTGTTTTCATTTTTAAGGAGATCTACTATTTACGACAGTGTAGACTGGCATAGACAGCAAACGTCATCAAAAATTAGGTGTATAAAAATTAGATGATAAAGATATAGAATATAATATAATGTATTATGGATATCTAGGGTTAAAATTAGTAAAGTTATATTCCAAACTGTCTTTCAATTCACAGTTTCTTCATTTTCTCGAAATTTAATTAACACAAAGTAATTTATTACTTCACACTCACAGAACCTGTTCTAAAGATACGTTACAACGTGTTAAACCCATAATTCATTCACTCTTATATCATGATTACGATGATATATAACAAAATGTATTGAATAATTGAAGAAGAAGAAAGAAAATGTATTGATGGTGACATTGTCTTAAATAAGACACCTATAATGTTAATGTGGGATTTTGATATTTTGGTCTAGAATTTCAGTAGAATATCAAGAATGTTTTGTGTTGTATGGCGGTGCCTGCGAATACTACCAACCTTTGCATTTCTTGTGGGTGTTATAAAAGATGACCAAGAGTTTAGTGTCGACCTGGGTCACCTCCATCTGAATGCCGTCTGGTCAACAATGACTACTACAACTTTACAATACGACAGATAGTGACGTCGCCTAGATGGTCCGGTCATGAAAATGTTGTTAATAACTTTTGCAAGATATATGATTGTAATAGGAGTACATAGGGTATCGACCCCATGTATGTTGTGATAACAGCAGGATGATGAAGATGCTCTAGAACTCCTATACAATCGACAGTTCTGTTTTTTGATGTAAAAATCTATAGGCGAGTTTAAAACTGATCGTTGGCGTGGCGTAAACGCGGCGACGCAACACCACGTTATATGACGGAATATGCGATTGTAAACTATTAGGTTTACAATCGCATATTCCGTTAGCGTGTTGAAAACAGGCTGGCGATGTAATGCCTCGCGTGGAATATATGTTTATAATTGTTGTGTAATATATTAAATAATTATATATGTAAATATAAATCATAATATTTTATTTATAGATTACTAGCAATCCGCCCTCGCTTCGCTTCGGTTTAGCGGTTTTACCCGCGTAATTCCCGTTCCCGTGAGAATACCGGGATAAAATATAGCCTAGTTTACTCCCTGATATTATAGCTTTCCATTGGTGAAAGAATTTTTGAAATCGGTTCAGCCGTTTTGAAGATTACCCGGAACAAACAGACAGACAGACAAACATTTTTTAATCTGTATTTTAGGCATAGGTGTCGTGCAAATAACCCTGTGAGCATGAAAAAAGCCTATTATTTTGACATTACAAACAGACTCTCTAATTTTATTTATTGGTATAGATTGTTATTTTCCTCGTAAACGCAAACGCTACGTCCCACAATTTTTAAATCTGTAATATCTTCGAAAATATTCAATTAAATCATATGCTGTAAAGGGCCATATTGATCTATATTAAATCAACGATGTCTTTAAGGTATTTAATTGGATAAGGATTAATGCTGTGTTGGTTAAAATCGCTTCGAAAATTAGCCATTATTTGTCGTAAAAAGTAAATAATAAAAAAATGTTATTGTGGGATATCCCTAAGAAATAGACATATACCATCGCGGAATTTTCTGTAGACCTTTTCAATATGTACAATACTTAGTACATTATTTTGATAAATCTCGTAGGGTTCAGCCTGCGTTTGCAATGTAAGCGAAAAAAAAAATGAAATTATTTATGACATCACATTAGAAACCTCAAAAATAACAGTATTTCTCCACTATTTAATGGATGTTATTATACATATAAACCTTCCTCTTCAATCACTCTATCTATTGAAAAAAACCGCATCAAAATCTGTTGCGTAGTTTTAAAGATTTAAGCATACATAGAGACATGGGGACAGAGAAAGCGACTTTGTTTTTATAATATGTAGTGATGGCATATTCTTGTCGTAATCTGTTCCTTTATGATATGTATTTGTAGGAACTAAATAATTTCGATGTTTCGCATCTGCCAGACGTCCTGAACGACGGCTCACTTTTTTAAATTTACTACTTACTATACTGAAGAACAACGAATAATTGTACTGTGTGGGAATGCGAACCAGAACGTGAGGTCGAGATGAGATCGTGATCTATACAGCCATAGAGAACACAGGGAATGTACTGTGAATAACTGGAATATATTTCTTAAGTGGCGACCACGTATCGAACGTCGCAGTATAGGACACACCTTCATCAGGTGGGCTGAAGATCTAGTGAAAGTTGTTGGGCGTTAATGGATGCAGGCAACACAGGAACACACTTTGTGGCGAAACAGGAAGGAGGCCTACGTTCAGCAGTGAACGGCAATAAACTGAATGATGGGGATATTTTATAACACAATGCAAGGCTCAACGAGTTTCTATTGAAACTCAAGAAGAAGTTTTCATTAGGTAATTTTTAAAATAACTTAAGCCTAAGCTGTTAATTGAAAAGCACTTGCATAAAATTTACACATTAAAATTAATGTGTAAATACTTGTAGCAAACGGCGGATATTGGAATGATTAAATAACTATTTCCATACGTTGTATTGTCTTAATTTAACCTCGCACTTGAACTGTGTTGTTTTAAAATGTAGATTATGTGGCAGGATATTATGCTGTCGACCGTATTAAGAATCTGAATTCAAAGATTGACGGCTTTAACCTGCCCTGTTAATACCATAACTTACGAGCTACGGTGGATAAATACGCAATATTATTTATAAATTACAGTAATTATATTTAATAGATATTTCGTATAATAATTCCACAATGAAATAATTCCATAATTTATGATCAACTATGGATAAGTACGCATTAATATTGTTAGCTTGTATTAATAAATTATGATTATTTAATAAATATGTTGTTCGTTTTATCTCATTCATTTCAGGGCATGCACGCACATTCCTACTGGACCTTTTTTAGTATGGGAGGGAAATTGATTACTACTAGGTATACCGCTCTGGTCAGACGTATTGGTATAGGATTGTTCACGGGCACGAGAGGGGATGGTGAATTGTATTTCTTGCTCCGTCACCACACGGACATTATTTATTCGTCTAAATGCAATATCGATACATATTTATCGCTTTTTAAGAATACGGGTGGTCACTCAGGTTTTTGGTAGCGAGGTGATTATTTTATCTTTTTTTTTAATGATTAAGGCCAAAAATATTAAAGTATACAAAGTCCTAAGGTACGGCAATATTATATTGTTAATGTTATTAATGCTAATACAAAATTGGCAATCACAGTTTTCTATCTCTTGCATAGATGTTATATGGTTATTATATGCTTGATATAATGATTTCTGATGTTTACGCGAGTATTACACATTTTAAATAAAACTACTTTACGGATTTATCACGGGTGGACTGGTTCATAGTCCACCCGTGACCGTGAACGCTGCAACGTGTTCGAAACGTCGGGTAATCAAAAATCAAATACAAACGCGATAAATCCGTAAAGTAGTTTTATTTAAAATTATATGCTTGGTCATTCTTTACGATACCCACTTTCAAGATAGAGTAGTGGGATAGTGTTACTGACAAATATTCACATGTCTATTTTATACAAAACTCTTGATTAATGATCGTAAACGGGTAACCGGGGGAAAAGAATATCTCAACAGATATCCCTAATAATAGGTACATAAGTATTATTAGGAATACCGCTAGAGATGTTCTTGTCTAGTTTAACCTATCTCTAGTTTATTCTATATTACTTTTTTTGGATATCTAAATATTTTTTTATATATATTTTTGATCTTAAACTAAAACTGTTAGCATTTATCTGGTTTTGTCATTTATCGGTACAGGCATAGATACATTGACATAGCTACAGATATAGTGTTAGCGTTAACATATCACGTGCCCACGTCAATTGCGACTTACATGAATTTACTCCCGTCTACCTAGGCTATGGGCAGAAGTTTATACCTCAAAAAGAAATTATAAATTCATACAGTATTATTGTCACCCTACACGTCATTAACCCAATTTTATTTTATGCTTTTCTGTTAGTGCTGTGCCAAGCCCTCAATAGTTTATAAATAAAGACATTGTAATCCCACTATTGAGTACAGGGGGCACTGTACAACAAGTTAATTACAATCGATATGAAAATAAACCTTACTGTTTATATATTACAGTCGATTTTAAGAATTATATAATTTTTCACGAAGTATAAATTGATACATAAATTTGTTATATGATTATGCGGTGTCCAATTAATATGTATAGTTTATTTAATGTGTTGTATTTAAGTTAGTTATTTAACTTAGAACAGCTTACGTTTAAACGAAGTAAATATATTGGCCTATCTAGATTTCGACAGTACTACTTAATGATACAAGTATTTATGAGACAGAAGTAATGTTGTGAATTTTAGGTGTGGTTTATACTTCAGAATTTTTAAAATCTATTATATATATATATATATTCTATCAAATGGATAGGAGAACATAAAACGTATTATTTTTGGTGTAGTTCACATCTCTTTTTTCATCCTGTTTGTGGCAAACGAGCCAAAAGGACGCCTGATGATAAGTCAAATTGTTGCTCTTGGACCTTTGCTAGGCCGCTGTCTGCCGTGAAGACGATAAGCCAATAAGAAGGGGAAAACCTTAAATTCTTAGCAATTCCATTGAAGTTTTCTTTGTGTGACTTAGCTGTTATTTTCGTGTGGTGATTCAGCGGTGGAACGTACACTTATGTCCCAAGATGAAGATTAGTTGTTAGCCGCAGATGGCTTTCAATCCGATAATGTTAAGTGCTCAGTTTCGAAGACACCTTTCGTGGACTTGCAACAAACAGCAAAGTGAATTCTACTGTTTATGATTTTAAAATGACACTATTTCCGTCCTAGACAACGAGGATAGAACCGTGGATATTTTTGTGTTGGAGCACCTTTCTATGTATGCCTCGATTTAGACGAGCAATTTGTTGGGTTCTTCGAGTATTGTACATGATTAGCGGATCGCGAAAATTTCTGACGGGATTTTAACTAGACGCCTCTACCACAAGTATATTGGAGTATTTGACACAAGACTCCAAGTAGCGCTGGGGGCACTATTACATGTTTTGTCTGCTGGTGGGCAGGCCCAGATTAATGAGACAATCCACATTTTGCATGTACCACCGTGCTCCGATCGCACGGCCGCTCAACCTATCTTGATGGGCATGAAGTTACTGTAACCCGAAGAGTGTGGTGTTTACAGAAACTGCATTCTATAAACACCACGCTGTGGTATGCCATGGTGTATACGCAAACGGTGTATAATTGCATTTTACTAGGAAAAAAGTGCTTGGACTTTGCGTTCAACAAGCTATGTAGGCGTTCTAATTCGTATTCTTATTCGCGAATGTTAGATATGAAAATTTGCATTCGCAAATATGAGGTATCTTACATTTGCGAATGCGGTACAATGCAGCAAATTCCCTCTTAATATGAATCAAGTTGTGCTCAAAAATGAAACGTACATATTATATGTAATTGAAAAGAAAGAGAAGACAGAAGAATCCAATGATTTCTGATGTTTATGCGAGTATTACAAATTGTAAATAAAAAAATTATTTACAGAAGAATCTCTTTCGTGAAGTATTTTGGATTTGGTCATCACAAACCTCAGTTTATATTACAAATATTCATTTATATTAATTCTTAACAAACATAAATTAATATCATAATGATATATCACAAAATCGTAAAGATCTAACAATAAAATTTAATCGATAGCTCATACGGTTAATTGCAGATTACAATATTTACAATTAATTAATAAAGCAGAGATGTAAAGTAAAATAAACTTTATTCTTAATATTGTACAGTATGATATCTAATTGATGTTCTCAGTTTTTATTACTTAGTTAATAACGCTAAAGATAAATGTGGTAATTTGTCTCTTAACGCTCGTAGTACTAAAGCGGCATTTTGTGATTTGATTGAGCATAAGAGAAATCAATGAGCAAAGTTTATTTGTTTCTATCTTGTAATAATTCTTATTATATTGTTTTCTATGGTAACCGACTTATAACATTTTTAAGCACATTTCATTAGGAAACCATTACGCTACTGGTTTCCTAACGAAATGGAGTTAGAAATTGCTATAAGTTAAAACGTGAGTTTGTCGATATATTCGAACGTGTTTTTTTTTTTGGGGCTGGGTTACTGTGAGCGCACTCCTCGCACGGCTCCGTCCGAAGTTAGTTATAAAATTTCAAAGTCGTTATTAAAGGCGAATTGAAAGATGATCGCTTCCAAAGTACACTTTATTAGTTTACGCTAAGATGATCAGATAAGTCATCATCATCTTTATCATCATCTTGCCCTTATCCAAATTAACGCTATATCTGTTCCTCTTCCATAGTACCTACATACTGCAAAAGTTATTGGTAATAGTTTTACCAGCCGCCTGCTATCTACCGCGACACCCACGACCAATGTAGGGGGTTGGTGGTATTTGTACCCGCTATTACAGAGCAATACGCACATATACTTTCCGTGTGGTGACGGAGTAAGAATACAATTCACCACTCCCTCTCATACGCGTGGGTGTCGTAAAAGACGACTAAGGGATGTATTACGCATATGACATCTATGCAAGAGATGGAAAACTCGAAACAAAATGCTATACCAACCAGTCTGACCAGCATGGTATAGTAAGGTCAATTTTCCTCCTATTATGGAGGAGACTCGAGTCCAGCAGTGGGACGTATATGAGCCGAAATGATGATGATGACGCACAGATAAGTAAGAGCTAAATTGTTATTGATGTTTAATACAAATTTGATGATTGCTAAATGATTTATCAAATTAATATTTGTAAGACGGATAGATGTGTCATCGACAGCTGTGTGAAGGAAATGAAACGAAAACCTATAATTCAAATATCGATATACTGATTAGCCAATATAGTGATCCGAATACCGGGTTTTCTCATATATTTAAACAACAACCATTTTTTATCATCCAATCCCCAAAACCTCGCGCTCAATCCAACTCCAGCGTCGAAAGGTGCGCTTATCCTCAAAACCAGCAAAACCCCTGCAGAGGGCGTAGTTGACTGGACTGTCACCCATAGTGAGGCCGCTAGCGTGAGAGTGACGCTTCGTCTTGCGTCGGGGAGGGACGATACCCGAAAGAGTACCCCGCTTGTCTTGCCACAGATGTCAAGGACTCGGTACTAGTGATCGGCCAATGCCGAAGGGAAGGGAATATAGCGAGTGGGGCCGTGCGCTGCCCTTTCCTCGTACCGGACGGAACTGATGGTATGTGTCCAGACTATAACCAGTCAAAAAAAAGAAAACAAAGTAATCACTTAGTATCAATTGAATGCAAACTACAATTTTAATCTCATTAGATATTAGTCGTCGTCTCGGTTATCGCTCGTTAAAAAAAAAAAATTACTATATTATATCTATCTTTATACTCAACAAAAACTAGACCAGAAAATTGATTAATATACAATTGGTACGAAAAAATGTTTGAGAATGAGGATTAACAAAGTAAAACTGAATTATAATTGTTTACTGGAGTTTTCCATGTGGTGACGGAGTAAGAATACAGTTCACTACTCCCTATCTTGCCCGTGGGTGTCGTAAAAGATGACTATGGGATATAATATGCACATAACACCTGTGCAAGACGAGGAAAAACTCGAAATGAAATCCTATACCAACATGTCTGACCGGCGTGGTATAGTAGATCAAATTCCCTTCCATTGTGGATGAGGCCCGAGCCCAACAGTGGGACGTGTGTGGGCTGCGATGATGATGACGATGAAATAAAATTAAAGTGACTGTTTGTAATGTCTAAATATTGGGATTTTTTCATGCTCACATGGTAATTTGCACCTATGCCTAAAAACGAGTTTTAAAAATGTTTTGTCTGTCTGTCTGGTTGTTCCGAGTAATCTTCAAAACGGCTGGACCGATTTTAATTATATTTTACTACCAGGTAGTTGTCTATATAAGAAGTAACTTAGGCTATATTTTATCCCAGTATTCCCACGGGAACGGGAACTATGCGGGTAGAGCGATTGAAACCGATCTTTACTGATCTTAAAAAATACTAGATCGAAAAATTTATTTGATTACTATGCAATTGGTACGAAAAAGAGTTTGAAAATGAGGATTAGCAAAATAAAACTTTAAATTAGTTGTAATTATTTACTTGGAGTTATTAATTTAGATATCGATTTATTCGATAAGATTAAAAATTGTAAGGACGCTACTACGCTACTAATACGGTTAAAATTGTGGTAAATCTATAAAATATACGGTTCAAAAGCTTAACCCCTTAACTATTGTTGTAGTATCGTCGAGATTATATAGACAATATAACATTTAACAGCTGCCGGTCATATAAGAGGCTAAGTGTCCACTAGTAGTGTCTTGCAAACTATGTACTTACTGTATTTTATTAGTAATTTTATTGAACTAGCGGGAAAATTGTTTGACCTTATGCGACTATAAAGTATAGAGAAATTGTACAATTACGCAATACGTACGTGTGAAAGTTTACGATGTGCAGTATAATTGAATATATCAATAATTATTAATGGTATTTATTTATTGTAAATTACATTAAACATATTTCTAGCAAATTCTCCTGGTTTCACGTGCGTAGTTTCTGTTCTCGTGGGATTCAAATATAGCCTCGGTTATCCCTTGTAGTGGCGGTTACTTGGTATTAAAATATTATCAATATTGGTCCAGCAGTTTTGAAGAATACCCGTAACAAACATATAGACGGACAAAAATATTTAAACTGCTTTTTAAGCATATATGTGTGCCGGGCAATAACCGTGTGAGCATGAAAAGAACAACTATTTTGAGATTACAAATAGACACTTTAGTTTATTAGTATTGATGACGTGACTGTGTAAGTAATTAACAGATTATTGTATGATTTTGGACGTTTTCTTTTTTCATCAACTTGCTCATATATGTTCCTATACTGGGCTCGAACCTGCTACAGAACAGGAGGGGTATTAACCTACTATACCACGCTTATGAGATGGATTGGCACAGCGTGTAACGCCGAGCTTTTCTTCTCTTGCATAAATGTTACTTGCATTAAGGGATATGAATTTATTTACGCCACTCATGGGCGATAAAGAATATGGTGAACTGCATTCTTATTTCGTTACCACACGGGGCTTCTTTTTTATTCTAGTTATAACAAAATTACCCTAAAATCACAAATCATCATTATCATCACAGTTTGCATACGTCCCACTGCTGGGCTCGAGCCTCCTCCATAATGGGAGGGAAATTAGCCCACTAAACCACGCTGGTAAGACGGGTTGGTATAAAGTTTTATTTTGAGTTTTTCTTCTCTTGCATAGATATCATCTGCAATAATCCCTTAGTCGTCTTTTACGATACCCACGGGCAAGAAAGAGGGTGGTGTATTGTATTCTTACTCTGTCACCACACGGAAAGAAATCACTAAATAGATATCCAATAGGATCCTGTCTTCACTTGAAGATTTTTGTTATTGCTTATGTCCTTTATTTATATACATTTGTAAAGTCATTTGCAACATAGGGATTTTAATAGCGCAACATACCATTCTTATAGATTCCGTAAAAGACGACTAAGGGATACGATATGCAGGTAATATCTACGCAAGAGAAGGAAAACTTGACAGGACAGCGTATTTCCTATACCATGAGACCCATCAGTGTGCGGGTGACCGGACTGGGGATTTTAGCCCATCAACGGCAGAGAGGCTGATCGCGTGACAGCGACCCGCTTCCTGGACATCGAGAGGAGAGGGTATCCCAGGCTATTCGTCGGGCCGACCACGGAGGACAAGGAACTCGGTACCCTGGTCAGCCCAACGACGAAGGCAACGTGCTATGGTGGGTGTGCGGCCACGCGCCGCCCTCTGTCAACAAAAATTTATTCAAAAATTCATAAGAGTAACATAGACTATATTTTATCCCGGTATTCCCACGGGAACGGGCACTACACGGATAAGGAGACTGAAATCGAAGCGAGGGCGAGTTGCTAGTACTTAATAAATTTTACGTGAACGAATATGGGTTTTTTGGTGAAAAAAAAAGGTAATTATTGTAATTTCTATAAATATATTAGCACAAGAGAATATCACTTATGATTACGGGAACAGTTAAACAACTGTGTACTCATTATCCCTATTGCACTGTGATGTTCAAATAGAAATCATAACAGGATAAAAGCCTATACCAAATTATACCTGACGCTGCCGGCTATCGCTAGGGAGATGGTCGCAAGCGTCAGGAACTGGAACGCCGTTGCCGTCTTCTGCGAGGCTCTCATGTCGCGGAAGGAGGCGGCGGACCGTGTATGGGAGGAACGACTCCACGCGGACACGGTCCTCCGCCGACGATTGGGGCGGTGCAGGCCCGAGTATCTGCGCCTGATGCGGGTGACCGGACCGGGGATTTAGTCCGGGCACCCGCGGAGAGGTTAGCCTCGTGACGGCGATCGGCGTCCCGGTAGGGGACGTCGATGGTAGAGGTTACTCTCTCGGGGTATTCCGTCGGGTCGACCACTGAAGTTCAGGAACTCTGCACCGGTGGTCGGCCCAACGACGAAGGTGACGTGTTATACGGGTGGGTTACGGGTGTGCGTGTTTACGCCCCCCCCTCGTCGCCCCGGACGGAGCCGAGCGAGCAGTGCGCCCACTGTAGCCCACCCAAAAATAAAAAAATACCAAATTATAAGTTTTTATTTTGATAATGATTTCTGATCTTTACGCGAGTACACATCCATACTAATATTATAAATGCAAAAGTAAGGGTGTTTGTTTGTTTGTTTGTAACGCTTTCACGCTTAAACCACCGAACCGATTTCAAAAATTCTTTCACCAATGGAAAGCTATAATATCAGGGAGTAACATAGGCTATATTTTATCCCGGCATTCCCACAGGAACGGGAACTACGCAGGTTTAAGCGACTGAAACCGAAGCGAAGCGAGGGCGGGTTGCTAGTTGTAAATAAAACTATTTTACCGATTTCATCGCGTATGTATTTGATTTTGATTGCCCGACGTTTCGAAAACTTTACAGTGTTCATGGTTACGGCGGAGACGCAGTTTTCTATCTCTAATAGTGGTGATGTTTACTTATATCCCTTAGTCGTCTTTTATAATCGTCCATGGAAAAAGAAAGTTTGGACATTATTTTATTATTACTTTATCCCCAGTCAGAGAAAGGTCGTCCTTTTGTCAACCCAGATAAACGGACGTTCAGACTGTAGCCCGCCAAAAAAAGCTGTACAATCCAGAAGTAGTTCAAGAAAACATTTGGTTCGTTATCGTTGACAAATGATTTCATATATAGTATATGTATTCTACTTGTTTGCTAACTTAAGGCAGGAACACACTGATGAGACGAAAGGGCGAGAGGCCAATGTTTACGTTAAAATCACGCGCGCGTGACCGGACCGCGGAGTTTATTTCCAAAACAATTATTACACTAACCGGGACTCGATTTTCGTAACGATATTATGCTGGAACACAATATAGTGATAAATGGATTTCACATTTCATGCCTTTTATGCGACAGCGAATAATACATTGTTTAAGCCTGCTTACAAATACGTTTTGTTACACATTTTATAATATATGCCGTTGTTTTTGACTTTTTTAAACGTAACAGCAGGATAAATGGATGTTAGATAAGGACGACGGTGACTGGACCAGGGAATATTCAGTCACCAACAGAGAGTCTGACCACATGAGGAGAGGGATGGTATTCGAAAGGATAACCCACCGGGCAGGCCATGCACATCAAGAAACGCGGTAGGAGTGGTCAACTCAATGGCGATGGGAAGGAAATACAGTAGGGGTTATGGGGCCGGGTGTTGCTCTTTCATCACCACGGATGGAACCTACCTAAATAATAATACGGATAAATAAGTGTTTAAAATACATTAAAATTTGTTTGGACTCTGTTATCAAATAATAATCTTTGTAAAGGAGAAAGCAAAACATATTTCAAGATCGAGCCTCCTCCACAATAGGAAGAAAATTTACATATTTATATGCCATCAGAAGGGCTGGAATAAGGTTATATTTCAAGTTTCTCTTCTTTTGTACAGATGTTTTATATCACTTAGTCGTCTTTTACGACACCCACTAGCAAGATAGAAGGTGATGGATTGTATTCTTAATTCGGTACTACACATCTTAAATATTTGAGGTACATGTATTTAAAATTATCAACAGAACGACCGCCCACCTGTCTGCCCTCTAGTCCACTAGAGGAATTTATAGAATACTAGCAGACCCGGCCACGCGTTGCTATGGCTAATGTTTTTGTTATATTACCTTTTATTAAACTATTTAAGTGGAACTAAACTATTTAGGAGAACATCTGTCTTGGAGGTCGTCATATTTTTTTACAAATGTCATCTATGTAAAAAAAGCAAGTTAAAATCGTATATGACACGTTTGTAGGTTTGACATAGCAGCGCCATCTATTAATTAATTTCTCAATCCAGTCAACAGATATCGCCATCTGTTAAAATTGTTTGGAGTTAACAGATAATTGTAAATGTCAAATAATAGATATATATAGGTAATACAAATAATTTGCAATAAAATAATATTGCGACTATAAATTAAGATGTAAGCTATACTATCTTTCAAGTTGGATCAAACTGCACACGGTGTGCAAATTTGATTAAAATCGGTTAAGTAGTTTAGGAGTCCATCGCGGACAAACAACGTGACACGTAATTTATATATATTAAGATTTATGCATAACCTACGTAGAGTGTAGACCGAGCTTTAAACGGCTTTGAACAGTTTTCCGTTGATTTAAAGTAGTGTTATAACTTAACATCCGGAGAGCAATTTGATTCGTATTAACGAAGATTTCATTGTAACACTAGCTTTATAAATACACGAGCTGTGCTAAAGAGCTTCGCTTAAAGAAATTATTTATTTGATGCTATTATTTCTTTAAATATCCATGTCGTTCTATGGTCATAGCAATAATATGAATATTAATAATCTATAATACATTAATCACAAATTTTGTTATCTCGGCAGTTGTTGTTACAACGGCAACCGCGCAGAATGATTAATGATAATTGTTATAATCTTTTGCCCAGTTTACTAACAATTCACATTTCATTTCTTACAATCCTGCACCTGAGGTAGGCAGCTATTTGGTATTACACCTGGTATTTTGGGCTGGCCACAGATGTCAAGGATTCTGTGGTTGTCGCAATGGCTATGGCTATAATATAAAGCAGGTAGGCCGCGCGCCATTCTTTCACCACCTCGGATGGAACGGACCACGTGTGTCTACACCACCCCCATCGCCATCGCAGCCCACATAGGACCCACTGTTGGGCTCGGGACTCCTCCACAATGGGAAGGAATTTGAC
Organism: Lymantria dispar; assembly: GCA_032191425.1. Lineage (NCBI taxonomy): Eukaryota > Metazoa > Arthropoda > Insecta > Lepidoptera > Erebidae > Lymantria > Lymantria dispar. Next base: position 19,969,684 of record CM063459.1, read on the forward strand.
CTACGATACCAAGCTGTTCAGACATGTTGGTATAGGGTTTTATCTCGAGTTTTCTTCCCTTGCACCAATGTTATGTGCATATTATTTCCCTTAGTCGTCTTTTACGACATCTACGGGCATGATAAGGAGTGGTGAACGAGCCTATCAAAAAAACACTTGGTATTGTTTGCCAGTTTGCCACTAAAGGCCATAAAAAATATAAATAACAAAATGTAGAATTAGAATTATGTATCATCTTCAATACTCATTTTACGGAGTGATAATATTCAAAATTCTTGCAATCAAAGATAAATAGTGCAATAAACCTAAAGTTTATACTCCTGCGGTTCAGAAACAATTTCAATCTTTTACTACAGATGAAAATATACCTTGTGTCAAAATGTTAAATCTTTGTTTCGGTTGATCAACTGTGTAATCTAGTCAGACTTGCAGAGATGGGTCTTAAAGTAATGGGGAATGAATACTAAGTTAGTCTATAGAATTAAGTAATATAATTTACGTCTCCCCGTTTTGAAGTTATCACTCTATAACAACTTGTACCCGCAACTTCGCTCAAGTTTATTCTATTGATGAAAATATTTTTTTCTAGGATATAAGTAAATATGTTATCCTCGAGGTACCGTTTTCAGTGGCTGATTCAAATAGAGATGATGCTTAAAAGGCCAGACCATATCCAATGACGGAATTACGGCTAGGCCCTAGGGCGCCATAACTTTCGGTGCCGACCATCGCTAGGGAAATGCTCGAAGCATCAGGAACTGGAACGTGGTTGCCCCCTTCTGTGAGGCAGTCATCTTACGGAAGAAGGAAGCGGAGCGTGAACGAGAGGAACTCCTCTACGGCGACACGGTTCGCTGTAGTGTTGCCCAAATGCAAGACCAAGATGAGACTTGGGCCAGTCTTGGTCTTGGTCTTGCAACAGCATACCTGGTCTCGTCTTGGTCTTGGTATTGCGCACTCGAGTCTTGGTCTTGGTATTGCAGCAAGAGTCTCGCAAGTCTTGCAGTTGGAATAACGTAACAGCCATTTATCATTCCAATGAAAAATCCCACTATGCAATAATAGTTTTAATGGGATAATAATAGTTTTTAATAGGTAATATACCTATGAAGTGGGTCACCAAATGTATGATATTCGTCGTCATCGTCACAGCTCATAAAAGTACCACTGCTGTGCTTAAGCTTCCTTCCAGTAAGAGGAAAATTGATCTACTATACCACGCTGGTCAGACATATTGATATAGGGTTTTATTTCTGGTTTCACTTCTCTTGCACATATGTTATATACACAGGGTGTATCAGGTTATGGGGCAACTGTTCGAGTATGTTGTAGTTCAACGGTCATAGATCATAATTAGAATGTATATTACACAAAAACAATATAACATAAAAGTTATAGTGATTACAAAAATGTGTAACTAAAAGTTTATGCCTTAAATTTTACGCATTATCTAGGCATGTACAGATAGGATATATGTAGGCATGTAAAGCTTCGACAGTATAAATAGGTATTAGATTTGCGCGAACCGTTTAATGGTTACGTAGGTACAAAGGCGACTCGTCAACGGTCGTCGGGCGATCAGCTGATTTATGTTAAAGCGAAGTTTGTCTTGCTTATGCGAATGTAATCGTAATTCAATGTCTAATGAACATTTAACAAATTACGAATATGTTGCAGATTAAGTATCATTGACTTTATACATTTCAATCAGATTTAGACGAAAAAGCGATGACAAAATTAAAAACTTACATGTCTCTCACTTCATTAACGAATCGATATTTTTATTTCAATTTTTTTCATGTGTTCCTAACACCATTGCCTCGGTCCGATTTAATACGACATCCACGGGTAAGAGAGTGGCGAATTGTATTCGTACTCTGTCCCTACACGGAAAATTATTACATTGCGATCATTATGTACGCATACCGATCTACGCATAATAAGTCTTTTAGCGAGTGTGGGTGTTATTTATGTAGATTAATATTAGGTATATTTCTATGTTCAACAGTGAACGTCGTTGGGCTAATGAATAAACGGATATATAAATATGTATAATGGGCAAGAGCACTCTCGTGTGAAACTTATCAAGACTAACTCACAGGGTGATGATTACGCTATTTTTTCCTTAAGCTGTTCCGAAGAGTAATTCTGAAAAGCCAATACCAACATTGGGAATCGATTGGCCAATAGATGGATATCTCAAGACTGATTTGACTTGTCGTGTAGTGGCGGAGTAAGAATACAATTCATCACCCCCTATTTTAGCCGCAAGTGTCGTAAAAGACGACTAAGGGCTATAATATATAACATCGTTGCAAGAGAAGGATAACTTGACATGAAACCCTGTACCAACACGGCCGATCCCCGTGGCGATTCCTCTCCGGCCACGGCCAATTTCCCTCCTATTATGTAGAAGACACGAGCTCAACAGTTGGCCGTATATAAACCAAAATGGTGATTTGAATTAAATGCAAGACCGCGAGACTCTTGCAGGCCGAGTCTTGGTCTTGCTTAAGTCTTGCAGGGCCAGTCTTGGTCTTGGTCTTGCAAAAATTAAGCGGTCTTGGTCTCGGTCTCGCATTTCTCGCAAGACCAAGACCAAGACCGCAAGACCAAGACTTTTTTGGGCAACACTAGTTCGCTGTCGGACACTCGGGCAGTGCGGGCGCGAGTACCTCCGCCTGATGCCGCTCTAGCCGAGGCCGTGGGTGACTAGAACGGAGACAGTCCGTCACCCACAGAGAGGCTGAGCACTAGCGCGATCGACGTCCCGGGAGAGGCGTCGGAAAGGGAGGGTACCCGAAATGGTATCCATCAATAATATATGGTTTTACTTTGAGTTCTCTTTTCTCTCCTCTCTACTGACGAATACTTTTGAAACTATCGTTAATAATGATTATTTGGGTCATTATATTTATTTGACATCGTTTTTTTTTTGTATAAATAAAAAACTTATTATCACATAACACAATCCATTTGACAAATATAAAATTTTCACATTTTACGATCGTCCAGTCCAGTACTTTTCGACAAAGGGCGAAACCAGACAGCAATAAAAATTACGGTCGTATGATTTTACGACTTCACTAGCAAAGACACACTTAAATAGAAACTAATTCGCTTAACTTACCTACTTGTTTACATTTAAATGTTTACATATTTTACACTTACTTGAAGGGTTGTATGCATATGTTTGTCTCATATTTAATAACGCAGAAACAGCTTGAGCAATTTTGAAATGAATTTAATATAGTAGATCTGATGAACTCGTTTATCTGGTAGTCGTTGCACGCAGTTGTTCGAGCGAATTACAAAAGAATTGTGTAGTTCTTTTATACAGAGTGTATCCAGTTATGGGGCAACAGGTCAAACGGGAGCTAGGCAATGGTGGGAGAACCCATGAAAAAAATTTGAAATAAAAATATCGATTCGTTAATAAATTAGAGACATGTAAAGTTTTTAATGTTTTTATCTCTTTTTCGTGTAAATCCGATTGAAATGTATAAAGTCAATGATACTCAATCTGCAACGTATTAGTATTTTGTTAAATGTTTATTAGAAATTGAATAAATCAATGATTATGTTCGCATAAGTAAGACAAACTTCGCTTTAAATCAGCTGATCGGCCGATGACCGTTGATGAGTCGCCTTTGTGCCTACGTTACCATTGAAACGTTCGCGCAATCATACCTATTTATACTGTCGAAGCTTTACCTGCTTACATGTGTCCTGTCTGTACATGCCTACATAATACGTAACATTTAAGGCACTTTGTAATATATATTCTAATTATGATAGATCGTAATTATACGACCGTTCAACTCACGGAGCATTGTATTTACTCCGTGGTTCAACTACAACACATTGGAACAGTTGCCCCATAACCTGATACACTCTGTATAAAACCATGCAGACGTAAAAAAAATAAGTGGCTGTTTGTAAATTTTAGTCTCTTTTGAAATAAAACTATTTATATGGATTTTATACAGTTTGTATTTGATTATTAATTTCAACATAAATTTTATATATATATTTTTTAACAAGCAATGAATACGTAATGTAAATCTAATTGTGAAATAAATCTTTGCAATAACTTGGTTGGACATGAGACTCTTTTTCCTAAATCCATACTTTAAATGGAACATAATAATAATTAAAATTTTAACACTTTCACTGATAGATGATTATAAACTAGTGGAAAAATTAAGGCATCAAAAAAATATTCCAAATTTTTTGCGGTTTTTCAAGTGACTGTATTTCCCTATTTTAAAGATGGTCGTTCTGAAATTAAAAAAAAAGACTTTGTAGCTCAAAGCCTCTACTTTTGAGATCTTACAATGAAAAATTTTTCAAGCAATGTGTTGCACTCAATCCTAATGAATACTGAAAAAAAATCCAATATTTCCTTCCTTTTTGTTAGGATTATGATCCTTTAATTTCTTCCAAAATTTGATCGAATAAAACAAAAAAACGGCTCGATGGATTGTATCGAAACCTTGTGGGGTTTTTGTGGGTATATTGAACTATAAAAAGCACACTCAACGTTACCGGTTTTCTTGACAGATCCAACTTGGAGCCTGATTATCCCAAAACCTACCAACAGCCCTTTTTTTCTGAATTTTTTAAATTAATGTAAAGAAAAGATAATTTTTTTCAATACCCGTACATGACTTTTGTGGGCAATTTATTCAAAATTTTAAAACCCTCTTTATTTTTTTATGCAATCAGCGGTTGCTGAGATATTGATGGTTAAGGAAAGAAAGATCCTTTTCCATTTAAAATCTATATAGGTATCAGCTCGAAGAGGTCATATTGAACTTTAAAAAAAGCAATTTGAAGCTAAACAGACAAGTTATCCGATTCATATAGTGGTTAAGTTTGAAAAAGAAATTCCAAGTTCGTAGACCAAAAATAAGAACCAAAAAAATTTTGAAAATTTTTTTTCAGTGTTCATTAGGATTGAGCGCAACAAATTGCTTGAAAATTTTTTTCATTGTAAGATCTCAAAACTAGAGGCTTTGAGCTACAAAGTTCTTTTTTTAAATTCCAGTATGACTATTTTTAAGGGAAATACAGTCACTTGAAAAACCACAAAAAAATTGGAATATTTTTTGATCCCTTAATTTTTCCACTAGTTTATATTAATAAAATGTAATTACAAATTGTCATTAATATTAAAAATATGATTATTCTTTGTCAAATAGCTTACTTCCAAAGTAAACAATTATTTTTACGGTTTTGTCGTAAAATTTTTATTGAGTACTATTTCGGTGCGAGTCGGAGTCGCGCACGAAAGGTTCCGTACTTATTATCTATAAAAAAATCGCGTTTGTTGTATGTGAGCTCCCCTTAAATGTTTATTTTATTTCGCTTTTAGTATTTGTTGTTACAGCAGCAACAGAAATACATAATTTGTAAAACTTTCAACTATCTAGCTATCGCGGTTCTTGAGATACAGGCTGGTGATAGATAGACGAATGGACAGACAGTGAAATCTTACTAATAGGGTCCCTGTTTTACCTTTTGGGTACGGAACCCCACAACAAGACAACAAGTTTTATATGAATGACAGCTTGTCTATGAAAAAAAAATATATAAAAGACTTTTTATAAATGTACCGCGTTTAAATGATTTCAACGCCATGGTCAATTGGAAAACTATATTTTTAGATATGAGATTTTTTTTAAATATTTAATTTTGTGTTCTAAAGGAAATACGAGAGTTTTGACGGAAATACTAAAATGTCATGTGGCGTTATTAAATGTCATTCATTATTTTAGTATTTTACAGTGTACCTAGTATTAAATAATTTGGGTAGTGTTTTCTCTAATAAAATACAAAGAAAATACTGAAGTGCAGTGAATATGATATAATAGTAAATTATGAGCATTTTTATATTCTGTTAAAATTCTTAGAGGATGATTCCTTTAAGAATAATAGTGTAATAATTTCCTCTAAGAGTAATTTAGTTGCTAGCGCTTAATCAATGGTAATGACTATAATTAATATGAAGAGACTAAAGACGTGAAAAAAACCAACAATTTGTGAAGAATATTATAACTGGACACTGGCACCAATAGCTCATAACTGTAACTTATTGCCAACTGTGATATAGGTATTAACATTATAGCTTACTATAGTCCATAAAATAAAGCTTGATCTCTGTGACAGATGTCAACGAAACCAACGAAGTAAGGTTGAACGAGCGACATGTTTACAATTTCATTTTGTATCAAATATATTTTCGTCCTTTTTATGCTAGTTTTATTGCAACTGAATTGCAATATATTATAAATATAAAAATATTAATATTCATGCCTAAAATCTACCTCGTAAGTACTGGAATACCTAGTAAACATTTTATACATAAATGCTTACGCTACGTGCGTGCAAGTTCATACTGGATTGAAAATAAAAAAGACATGGGACAGTCGATATAGGTAAATCGATAATTGATCTTTATTAAATTATTCATAAAAGAAATTAACTCAATTCAGTACCTATATAAAACGTTCAACATATTTTTTACAATTAAAACAGACAGTTACATTACAAAATACATAAATTGTATTAATTAAACTTTAAAAAACTACTTTTCGTCTTAGAGTAAATGATAATATTATGTACGCATTATTGTCAATAAACTAGACAAATTTATTTATAAAACAGTCGTAATTGATCGATAGATCTAACGGCTGTTCCTATTTTGGCAAAAATGATAAATTTTCTAGCAGAAACGCTCCGGTGATGACGATAATAGTGACCTAGACCTTGATTGTACTCCTTTTGAATAATTAAAACACTCAAAAAAACAGTTTTTGTTTGAAATAAATTCATAAAGATTTTCATTGATTGTATTTTAATTAAAATAGAAAATCACAATGATAAAAATAAAGAGTTTTATCAATAAAAAAACTACGGACTTTATCGTAAGCGTAACAGCACTAGGAAAAACTGTTACAGAGATCATCCTATATTTTATGGACTATAATTATATTACATGTTGATTTCATGTCGATCTACGCTTCACTAACCGCAAGTGGTAAACATATGTAACATTAAAGCAGGGGATTTGAGCCGAAGAGTGTTTTGTAGAGAACATATCACAATAATAGTAATGATAAGTTTTTGCGTGGTAATGAAGTAAGAATATGATTCGCCACCCGATCTTTTGCCCGTGGGTGTGGTAAAAGACGACGAAGGGCGATGATACGCAGATAACATTTATACAAGCAAAGAAAAAATGCCAAATAAAATCTTGTACTAACACGTCAGTCGCGACGGCGACCGACGTCCCGGGACTGGGACGTCGAGAGGTGAGGGTACCCGAAAGGGTATTCCGTCGGGCCGACCACTGAGGACAAGGAACTCTGCACTGGTGGTCGGCCCAACGACGAAGGCGACGTGGGTACGGGTGGGTTATGTGTCCGCGCGCCGTCCTTTCGTCGCCCCGGACGGAATGGGCCGCGTGTGCGCTTACTATAGCCCACCCAAAAAAAAAAGAAATACCAACACGTCAGACTAGCGTGGTGTAGTAGGTCAATTCTCTTCTCATAGTGGAGGAGGCTCGAGCTTATCAGAACGTATATGGGATAAGACGATAATAAATAATAACAAGAACACTTATGGTGACTAATGAACCGATAGTTATTTTGACCAAAGTTCCAATAGCCAAAAGCGTCGACCAGTATTTTTAAAGATTCTTTTTAGGTTACTTCAATCAGACCGATTGGAGGTGATAACAGTAAATAGCAATAACAACAATAGCATTTGAAATAAAACTATACGGATTTTATCGTGGTTTGTATTTGATTTTTGATTGCTCGACGTTTCAAAGACTTTTCAACGTTCATAGTCACGAGAGATCTAAGGTGTCATCCAACATGTCATTGTTAGGCGTGAAAGTGTAATAAATAAACTCTATACTACATAAATACGAAAGGCATTTGTAATAATAGTTAATATAAATGCCTTTATCTAAAATTCGCTATGGAGGATTTGTGTTAAGCCCTTGCTTATTACAAAATTACTCAACTTTGTTGATCTAGTTACATAAGCAACCTAACCTAACCATGATATGAAAACACATGTTTAATCCAGGTCGGTAATATGTTATCATAAATGAATTTACCGCAACAGCGTTTAAAAATATATTCGAGAGATAGTAATAGATTCTTTCACATTACACGAGATTTTAATGGCAAAATCTTAATGTACAATTATGAATTTATATTCTGAAAGAAGTATAAATATCTAAACTAGCTATTTAGATGTGAATAATTTATTGAAAGAGTAATACTAAGTCATCCCAAGTCGAATAGAAATTATAACCAAAATTCATACTTTCAAAATCATTTGTATATTTATTCGCTATTAGTATTTTGTTTAAAGTACCTACATATAATTCAGATACAGGAATCAAAAGGACCTCTTGGACCAGGAAATGCCTCAGACGGTTTTTATAAATCCCAGAAAAAAGTCAGAAACACTGACTGATGACACTTGTATTCTTAAAACACGACAAAAATAGTCTATATAATGTATTTTTTTTTATTTTGTATTAGTTTGACATCTTACTTCAAGATAGATGCATTAAAAAAAACAGATATAATCTTCTCCTTTATATTATTACGTAAGGAATATTCTCGCTATAGAAAATTATTAACGGCTGTTAAATTTGATCGATGTCAAAGAAAACATTGTGATTTTTAATACATTTATAACAAGCATGTCTATTGAGAACCGTCGCATAGCTTTCAAGTCTATATTAAAAAAAAATAAGATTTTTCGAGACTAAAACGGTTAGGCGTTAAGTTGTAAAATTTGACTTTGTGTTAAAGCAGCCGTGACGAACAAAACGTTCTTGGGAGCATCGTAAACACTGGTAGAACACGACTATTATTACGATATTACATATAATATTTTTATTGATTACTTTTATAGATTTATCATTTAACATGCTAGGTTTTTATACTACTACTAATACTGCTAACACTACTAACCCTTACATTCCTCATGGGTGTCGTAAAAGACGACTAAGAGCTGAGCCATCGACCTGAGCCAATTCCATACGATGCTGTCTGGTTAAAAATTACATTCCCATGGAGGCTTGACGTCAGGTAGTCAGCTGTGCATAAAATTATATCACTTCAAGAGATGTTATCATTCATTCATTCTATCATTACAAGACGTTGCCAAATGTAAAAATTAACAAATATGTAAGTATCCTCGCAAGATATATATGTACATAATAAATGATTTGAATTTAAACATTAATCTTTAACTTTTCTAACCAAATTTGTTGCGGGTCTCGTGACGACCTAAAGTATTTTCCGGGACTGCCCGAGAGATAAATCTCAATGTCATCCTTGGTACCCATTGTAGATCATTTATATCTGTTAACTAGCTTTTGCCCGCGGCTTCGCCCGCGTAAAAGTTGGCTTGCATATTTCTTTTTATTGTGTTATTGTGGTGACGGAGTAAGAATACAATTCACCACTCCCTATCTTGCCCGTCGATGTCGTATAAGACGACTATGGGATATATAGACATAACATCTATGCAAGAGAAGGAAAACTCGAAAAATGAAACCCTATACCAACATATCTGACCAGCATGGTATAGTAGGCCAAATTCCCTCCCATTATGGAGGAGGCCCGAGCCCAAGAGTGGGAAGTATGTGGGCTGCGATGATGATGATGATGATATTTCTTAATTTAAGAAATACTCTATGTGTCAATTTTCATCCAAATCTAGTCAACAGTTTACGCGTGATCGAGTAACAAGGGTCCAAATAACTTAAAAAAAATATATATTTGAATATTACTTCCACCCTTGTAGTTCAAATTCACGTGGAAAGACGATGATAAATATGGCCATCCTTAGTCGCTGATAATAACATTATCCATGATAGGTTTCCATTGGTGAAAAAAAAGTAATATTGATTAAACTCCCGTAGTTTCACCCACGTAGACCCCACTCCCATGCGAATGCCGAGATAAAAATTGCCTATGTTACTCGCTGATATTATAAGTTTACATGGGTGAAAAAAAAATTGTACTAACAAATCCCATACAAATATCCGAGATAAAAATTGCCTATGTTACTCGCTGATATTATAAGTTTACATGGGTGAAAAAAAAATTGTACTAACAAATCCCATACAAATATCCGAGATAAAAATTGCCAATGTTACTCGCTGATAACGTAGCTTCCTATTGTTGAAAGAATTTTAAAAATTGGTCAAATCCACCGGTTTCACTCGCAGAGTTCTCGTTCCCGGGCAAACACTAGGATGAAAATAGCCTTTATTTGTTATTCGCTGATAATGTAGATTCTCATTCGTAAATTAATTTTTATATCCATTAAATGTCCGCAATTTCATCCGCATTGTGCCCGGGCCCGTAGGAATATTGGGATAAAAAAATAGCCTAAATATGTTCATCATCATTTCATCATCATTTCGGCTCATATACGTCCCACCGCTGGGCTCGAGCCTCCTCCATAGTAGGAGGGAAATTAACCTTACTATACCATGCTGGTCAGGCAGGTTGGTATAGGGTTTTGTTTCGAATTTTCCATCTCTTGCATAGATGTCATATGCGAAATATATCCCTGAGTCGTCTCTTACGACACCCACGGGTAAGAGAGGGGGTGGTGAATTATATTCTTACTCCGTCACCACACGGAATAAAACCTAAATATGTTACTCGCTTAAAATTAGCTTTCCGTTAGTGAAATAATTTTAAAATCTATTACATTCTCACAGTTGCTCCAGCCACATCGGGATAAAATATAGCCTTGGATAAAATATAGCCTAAGTTATTCCTTATGTAAGGCTTGGTAGACCTGGTAGTAAAGTATTATCAGTACCGGTCCAGCCGTTTTGAAGATTACCCGTATCGAATAGACAAAAAAAATTGAGCCGTTTTAGGGTTTCGTACCCAAAGGGTAAAAACGGGACCCTATTACTAAAACGGACGGACAGTCTGTCCGTCCGTCTGTCTGTCACCAAGCTGTATCTGAAGGACCGCGATAGCTAGACAGTTGAATTTTTTACAAATTATGCATTTCTGTTGCCGCTATAACAATAAATATTAAAAACAAAATAAAGTAAATATTTAGGGGTTAAAAAAAGGTTAAAAATTGCGTTTGTTGTATAGAGGGCTCCTATACAACAAACGCAATTTTTCCCCTTTTTTATAGATAATGGTACGGAACCCTTCGTGCATGACCCCGACTCGCACTTGGCTAGTTTTTTAGACATGGGTATCGTGAATAATTGTGTGAGCATAAATAAAACCTATTATTTTGACAACAAATAGACGCTTCATATTTGTTTATTTCTAGAGATAGAAAATTGGATTAATATCTTGATTTTTCCGTGTGGTGACGGAGTAAGAATACAATTCACCACCCCCTATCTTACCCGTGGGTGATCGTACGAGACGACTAAGGGATATAAAACGCATATAATATCTATGCGAGAGAAGGAAAACTTGAAATAAAACCCTATATCAACACGTCTGACCAGCGTGGTATAGTAGGTCAATTACCCTTCCATTATGGAGGAGGCCCGAGCCCAACAGTGGGACATATATGGGCTGAGATGATGATGATGATGATCTTGATTTTAACTTACTGTCTGGTAGTGGCTAGGAATATTATAACACTTTCATTGTTTGTGGGTGTCGCAAAATACTACTAAGACAAAGATTTACATTGACCTGGACCAATTGGTGATGCCATCTAGCCAGATATGTCATCTGGCAGGCAGCTGGTCATAAAATGTTGCTAAAAGAACCTTTGCAATATATCCACGATGGCAGAGGACCGCCTACATATTGCGTTGATCCAAAGTAATCTTGATAAGCGAGCATTAAGAAAAAATAATGGGGTAACCCAAGAAAGCCGATTGTGTACTAAAATTATCGTTCCTAGGCTCAGTGATATCGGTTATACGCTTTTCACCTCCTTAGGGGTAAAATTGCAAAAACTCTTTTTAATGAGCACTTTCCCAAAGAAAGACAACTTTGTACAAAATTTCACGTTTCTAATAGGGATGTGACTTGGAGGAAAAATAATAGATTTTTTTAAATAATCGATTTTTTGTTCTTCAAAATAAATCGATTATAAAATAATCGATTAATTAAAAATAAATAATCGATTATAAAATAATCGATTTTTCCCAACAGGATTATGATGACTTTTTTTTTTAGGAAATGTGAGCTTCATCTTCTAATATAGTATGAAATACTGCACGCAGTATTCTGACGACCTTCTTTTTTTAGGATATCTGGCTGTGAAATAATCGATTAAGTTTATTATAAAAATAATCGATTTTTCTATTATTTTGATAATCGATTGTAAAAATCGATTATTACAAAAAATCGATTAATAATCGATTATTATAAAAATTGATTATTTTTCACATCCCTAGTTTCTAGGCCTAATGATTTCGATAATAATGATTCCGATATACATTTTTCACCCCCTTAGAGATTGAATTTCAAAAACTAATTTCTTAGAGCTCATTTACAACAAAAGAAAGAGAATCGCACAATACACAGAAATACATAGTTTTACGTTCCTAGCCCCAATAGTTTCGGCTATAGGATTTTCAGCCCCTTAAGGGGCGATTTTCCTAAAATCCTTCGCTAGAGCTCGTGTACCCCAAGAAATACAACGGTGTAAAAAAAAATTAAGTTTCTAGGCCCAGTGGTTTCGACTTTATGCTTTTTTGTTTTTTAGGGGTTGAGTTTCATCCCAATATAAATGAAATTTCCAAAACGCTAGAATAAATATTTATTTATATATTATCAAGTGCCTTAATACAAAGATTCATGGTTCTATAATCGAAAGTGATAAATTTGCATACTAAATATCATCCCCTATTTCAACCCCTTATGCACATTTTTTCGCGGTTTCTTTGCTAGAGCTCGTGTACTCTAAGAAATTCTACGGTGTAAAAAAAAATTACGTTTCTAGGCCCAGTGGTTTCGGCTTTATACTTTTTTGTCTTTTAGGGGTTGAATTTCATCCCCATATAAATGAAATTTCCAAAACGCTCGAACAAATATTTATGTATATATTATCAAGTGCCTTAAAACAAAGATTCATGATTCTATCATCGAAAATGACGAATTTCCATACAAAATGTCATCCCCTATTTCAACCCTTTATACCCATTTTTTCGCGATAAAAAGTAGCCTATGTCCTTTCTCAAGCTTTAGTCCCTCTCTGTACCAAATTTCATCAAAATCGGTTCAGTGGTTTAGACGTGAAAGCGTAACAGACAGATAGACAGACAGAGTTACTTTCGCATTTATAATATTAGTAAGGATTGTATGTTTGTTAGGTTCTCGGAGTGTTATATTTTTTTAATAAAATTAAAACTACGTTATTAAATCAAAACTTTTTAATTGTCATAGGTATCACATACCCTTTAATTATCCAAGGTGACAGAAGGTCGGTTTGGGCGCCTTAATCTGTCGAATTTCTTTTTCCCGTCTGTTGAGAGCGCTATTTGAATAGAATACTTTACTTCGATTTACTTGAGCAATCTTTTCAGTAATCTGCTAGGCTAACCGCCTAGGCAATCTTTAGTTCAATATTGTCATTTCGGCGAAAAAAGCTAACGTTAAAAAAAGACCTTTAATACTTTTAACCGCACTTAAAACTAGTTTGTAACAATAAGAGAGTAATAAAATTTTGAAGGACCACTCAGATACGGGCCTTAATAAAGGAAATGAAATCAGAGTTAAAACTTATTTAAGTGTCAAAGAATTAGGCGTTAAGTAATAAAGCTTAACTTTGTGCCTGTCAATTTCAGTACAACTGTGACGAACAGGAAACTCGTAAAGCATATCGTAAACACGTGAGAATTGTTCTTGTATGTCAAAAGGCGGTCTTTATATGATTTTATTACAAGCACTATTTGAAAGAATAAAAATCTCAGTTGCACAGCTGTGTATTAGTCTAAGGAGCAACCGAGTTTTCAAGAAACACAGGAGTGTGATATATAATGGGTTTGTTTACTAGTTATTGTTTCCGTGATCCACCCACTCATTATTATCATTTCAATTCATAGAAGTTCTACTGCTCGACTTGAGCCTCCACCAAAATAGGAGGATTTTTTTTTTAATAAAAAGGCAACACTAAGGGAGTAATCCTATTTTTATTGCAAACGGTGACAAACGAGCAAACAGTACACTTGATGGTAAGTGATGCTGCCGCTCATAGACCTTTGATAGGTCGTTACCTACCGGGAAAAAAGTGAAGGGAGTGTGAATGCGTGCAATAAGGTTCAGTGATATTGAGGCTACCACGCGCTAACATCCTCAGAAAGTTGGGCTTCCGTCTCTCTAACTCATCGACCGAAGCGCAGTAGCAAACTGTTACTACTCAGACGTTGATTTTCTGCGAGAGTGTGGTACTACCCCGGCTGGATCGGCTGATTTATTTGGAGTTCTTCTTTCCTGAGTGATGTTATCCGCTTGTTTACTTAGTTCAATACTATCCTTAGTAGATATCATACAGTCACCCACGGGTAAGAAAATGTGTGGTAAACTGTATTCTAATTTCTATCTCCACGTGGATAGATATATGAAACTTTTAACTTTATGCATAACTAGCAGCGCCCTGTGGTTTCACTTGCAGTTCCTCTTTCCATGGGAATATGGGGAAATTTATAGACTATGTGTTATTCTGATATGTAAACTCTATTATTTTGAAGTTTCATCAAAATCCATTCATTAGTTTTTGCATGAAAGAGCAACAAACATCTTCACATCCTCACATACTCGCAAACTTTTACATTTATAATATTAGTAAGGATAAGGACACTACAGATGTATTAGAAAATAATTGTAACGCTTACAAAATAACGTTTAAACCTTTTTATCATTTTCTTTAAACCTAACGAAAATGGCAAAATCTCCCCAATTCCGTTCTCTTAAAACAATGTAAAGCCCCCAAATTACCTTTTCTTAAAACGATAAAAGCCCAATTCCCTTTTCTTAAACCTACTACTTACATATTTTGCATGTTGCATCACGAATCTCTTCCATAATAGATAAGATGACCTAGTATATAACATCGCATCGGCTAAACGAATTAGCATAGGATTTTAAAGAGTTTGCTTTGTCTTGCTTTAGATATACCATAAATTATACATTAGTTGAGGTATAGCTACATTGCCACTGAAATCAAGAATTAGGTTCTGATGACCTGTTTAATTGACCAATATTAATTTGATAGGTATAGAAAAAATGACATAGACGGACATAGAGTCCGATGTCATTTTTCCATTACCTGGGAGGATTAGGCTGGGCATGATCAGACCGATGTTTGTTAAAAAAGATAGGGTACATATTTTAAAAAACAGGTACAACAACCCTTTTTTTTTGGTAAGCTATGGTCTAGGCACACCTCGCCTAATCTGTCCGGGGCGACGAATGACGAGTCTGCGAGCCCATAACCTACCGTATTTCCTCTCCATCGCCTTTGGGCCAGCCAATGGTACCGATTCCTTGACAACTGTGGCCAGCCCGGTGGGTAACCCTTTCGGGTACCGTCCCCTTTGACGCCCCGGCAACATTGCAGTGTTGCCGGTGCATCGTTCTTACGCGTTCGGCGTCTCTGCGGGTGGTCGACTAATCCCCGGTCCATCAACCCACGACCACGGCTAGGGCGGCATCAGGCACAGGTACTCACGTCTGCACTACCCAACGCGCCAGCGGCGGAGCATATCGTGGTAGAGATATTTCTACCGGACCCGCCCCGTCGCCTCCGCAAGGCAGTTGTCTTGCAGAAGGCGGCGTCTACGTCCCAGTTCCTGACGCTGTCAAGTATCGTTCTAGCGATGGTTGGCAGAATCAGGTCGACACCGATGACTGTGACGAGTTCACAGCGTTGCTCTGCCCAGACCACGAAGACCTCGAGCATGTGCTGCACTGTGCCCTTATAACAACGTAGTGGTGGCAAGACGGCGTCCTCTCTCTCCTCGCGACCTTGAGCAAGTACTTGCCGAATCAACCAGGCGCAACAACCCTAAGGGAAAGTTCAAATAAAGTAATAGAAGTGAATCACAATTACACTTCTTTTCTAAAACGGTAAAACTAGTTCCGTATATATCATCAGACCCATAAACGTCTCATAACTGGATACACAAGGATTCCGGTTGCCGACACGGACGCAACTGAATCCCTTCTACATCGCGAATGAATCGCTTCAGACAAACAAAAAATAGCTCTATAAACCACACTAAAAAGGCTTAGTTGCTAACCCTAGTAATAGTGTATCTATACATTGGAGATTTTTTTTCCTTTATCTATGAGCAATATTGTAATAAAATGATTTATTGAACAAGATTTTATGAGCCTGACCTATATATGGAGTTTTGGCAGCAACGCGGAAGGCCTCAAGCGATGGTCTTGTATTAAATATCTTAGTGTTTTAAAATGTTATATTAAAAAACAACCGATACCATTTCATGTAAATTTAAATAAAACTTTTTTAAGGTGTCTCACGTCCAACAACTAATAATGACTTGTTGAACGTGAGAGACTTTAGTCCTCCCGTGACCTTCAACGCTGGAAAGCATTCGAAATGTCGGAATTAAAAAAAAAAGACGATAAAATCCGTAAAAATAGTTTTATTTAAAATGCGTAATACTCGCGTTAACATCGGACACATATTTATTTATTGCGACTAATCTAATCTAATTAATCTATTACCATAAAAATTCGTAGAAGACACCATTAACAGTGAGGCAATGACACTGTTGAAAGCGTTAATTTAATTTGCTGAAGGACAATAACTTTAAATGAAGTGATAATTTATAAATAACGACTTATCACGAAGATGATGAAGATGTGAAGATTTGACTTGAATTTTAACAAGCTATCCGAGGCAGTTATGACCTTGTATCCGTTCCATTCGTATTTGCTTAGTGTGAATTTCTTACTTTATAAATCTTTCCATTCGATCGTCCCTCCTTTATGTAAACAGTATATATTTAAATACTTTAAAACACTCGGAGGTCATACCTAACCATAATTTAAATGTACTGAGTTTATCTGCCAGTCAAATTTCTAGCGTTAAATGTGAATTATCTTCTTTTCGTAATTCTTTTACATCCCACTGTTGACCATTAGTTTTATTCACAACTAACAACGCGCCCTCGCTTCGCTTCGATTTTAGTCGTTTTACCCGCGTAGTTGCCGTTCCTGTGGGAATACCGGGATATAATATAGCCTAGGTTACTCCTTGATATTATAGCTTTCCATTGGTGAAAGAATTTTTGAATTCAGTCTAGCCATTTTGAAGATTACCCGGAACAAACACACAGACAATTTTTTTTTAATCTGTATTTTAGGCATAGGTGTCGTGAAAATAACCGTGTGAGCATGAAAAAAGTCTATTATTTTGACATTACAAACAGACACTCCAATTTTATTTATTGGTATAGATGGATGTGATTATAAACCTATTATAATACATTAGTTTGATTAGTTGGCATAAGATTTTTTTTTAGGGATGTGACTGGGAGGGTAAAATCGATTAATAAATAACCGATTTTTTTCTTTTAAATAAGTCCATTATAAAATAATCGATTGATTAGAAATAATTAATCGATTATTTTATAATCGATTTTTTTAAATCTTTCTCCCAACAGGATTACGATGAGCTTTTTTTTTAGGAAATGTGAGATTATTTCCTAATATAGTATGAAACACTGACATTCGATCGAAACACTTTTCCTGGTAGTAACGTGATGACTTTTTTTTAACTTAAACAAAAAAGCAAATACTAAAATAATCGATTAATTATAATATAAAAATAATCGATTATTAAAATCGATTATTACAAAAAAATAATCGTTTAATATAATAATCTATTACTTTTTGATTTTGAAGAATGTATATATTATAATACCTAGTACCTAGTATAAAACCTAGTACCCAGTATAATACCTAGTACCTAGTACCATCACGGTATGGATAGTGAATGAGATGCGTTTCTTTATTTTATCAATACAGCTTATAACTAATTTGTACTGAGTTAAAATTATCTATTCCCGGTTGCATATGCGTAATAATTTTATTTCGTTCTCCCGTTGCGGACGTTGACTTTGTTAGACCCAATGAATCAAACGGGCACGGCAGTAAAGACATAGGCACCTGTTGATAATGATGTGACATTCAACTGACTACAGTTGAGTGGTACAAGTCATGAGAAATAAAACAGGAATATTCTTATTAGTTTATTGATTTCTAAAGCAATTTTTAGTTGTACTGAAGACTCTAAACGAGAGCTACAATACCAGGCTGGTGTCAACATGTCTTTATCGTTTTTAATTGATTTCTAAATATAAGATGTAAATGTAATCTGAAATATGTTTCCAGTTGGCATGCACGTTTTAAAATAATGGTATTTAATGAGCCCAAAGTATATTAAGTTACATAATACAGTTGATATGACATTACTTCTAGGGACAAAGTTCATTGCAATTATCTAGAAAACATATAAAAATTTCTATATTATGATGACTTAGTTGTATTTACATTTTGGTTAATAAAGGGTTTTACAACAAGAAGTTTGTTTTCTATAACAAAATAAAACAAGAAATTTAGATGAAGATGATTCAAATTTTTGCTGTATTACGAAGAGAAAAGTTCGGCAATTATGAATGAAAAATGATATCTGGCAAATGTCCACCACGACCATGCTGAGAGATGTCGATTCTTTCATTAAAGTTTTTAATCACTTTTTGGCAAAATGGCGGGTCTATTTCGTTAATCACATCACGGATTTTGAGTTTTAAGGCTGCAATCGATTCGATTGGCTCCGTATAGACTCTGTCCTTAACATAGCCCCACAAAAAATAATCCAGTAGTGTTAAATCACACGATCTGGCTGGCCACATAACAGCTGATTTTCGTGAAATTATGCGATCGGGAAATTTAGTTTGCAATAAATTGATCGTTTCATTGGATGTGTGACATGTGGCATCGTCCTGTTGAAACCACATGTCAGTGATATCCACGTTATCAATAATAGGCCAAAATTGAGTTGTTGTTGAACAACTCAATTTGGCCTATTCGAAAATATTGAACGTACAGCTTTTCATGGCATATTGGAAGATTCCTTAATAAAGTTACTAGGCACTACTTTCGTCTCACAATTCACATGTCTTTTGTCGATTCATATTTATGATACTAATTTGATAGGTTATATATCTTTTTTAAATATCGGTAATTAGTGGTAACATTGGTTAATAAATCATCCCAAATGATTTGTAGCTTTTTATAGAATCAATATAGATACCTTTTAAAAATGAAATTGATTAAAAGTAATTTATGCCTTTAATGATTAGTTTTACAGACAGGGTATTACTTATATCTTGTTAAACACAAGAATAAGGAAGAAAATACGGATATAAAAAAAGGCAGTTATAGAGCCGATAAAAGCGAAAAGTTAGAACTTATAGTGTTAAAATTTTAAATTTCATAATGTTTAAATTAAAAAGTAATACTTTTAAAATTAAGTTAACTTTTAAGATTTAAAATAACTTTCTGTTATTTATTTAATATCTTAAAAATATTAGTATATTTATTTACTCACTATTGTACTGCACAATGATTCTTCAATTAAACGATTCAAATAATAATCAATAAAAAACACTATTTAAAAAATGCACAGTATATACATATTGTATTATTATATATAATATATATCACAAAATCCATTCAATTTTAATAATAAGATATACATAGCACTGTACGTCAGCTGTATAACTACAGATAAACTACTATGAGTATGACGGTGACGCGAATGTACGAGATTTCACCCATGCAAAAAGTGCCTAAGGCGCACAGCATACTGCGCATGTGCTAGTCATGAGCATATCGGAGACGCGAACCCATAAGATTTTCCCCTACCATAAAATGGCCCATCGTGGTAAAAGAAGTGTTCACTTCAGAAATCGCGAATACTCTTTGACCAACATAGTTTAGCGGCCGACTCCCTTAACACTGTAGAACAGATTCATGCCTAACATTGGGATGTAAAAATACTATGAAGCTTAGAATAATAACGTACAGAAGGTAAGTTCGCGCACAAAAAGTGAAGCATTTCAATTGGAGCCTAATGGAGCTTACGCCGGAATCGTTCCGTATTGTACAAGTCATTGCACTGCACGAACGTACGCAACTCTTACAAAATAAATAGGTAATTATGACGGCTTGTGCATTCAAATGGTGCCACAACACATTTGGAAAACATAAAAAGGTTTTTAACATTACTTTTAAAAGTATTTCGACGATTTATGTTAATAAAAACAAAATTTGATTTCATAATTTGTATAGTGGTATGGGTGTGTACGTGTGTGATCGTCTGCGCGCCATTAATATTTTTAGATTCATGTTTCGAACGTTCGAAGTACTGACACTATCCTTCTATACGTTATTATTCTAAGACTATAAAGACTAATATTATGATTTTTGTCTTTTAAACTAATGAGGTTAAGTTTAGTCCTTAAAATCGCTTGCACTTATCGCTCGGTGTTTATGACTTGGTCTTGTTTACGTGCAACACTGTTGCATACAAGTCCGGACAACCGAATACGGCGAGGAATGTTGCAGAACACGATTGCATTTAATCGATATAAAACTATATAGTTGCAAGATCTGTATGTAAACGTATTTCATATATAATACGACTGTATTTTTTATAAAGTCATAACGGGACATTGAATTTAATGATCTCGATTTTTTTAAAACGTGACACTTGTAGAAATTGGTACAATTATGACTTCAAAAGCTTAAAAAAAACAAGATCTTTTTGCAGGAAATATGTAAAACTCAGTTTCATGATGATTTACGATCAATATAACGATAATGATGATCATTTATGCTGTTTGCAAAAACAAGGTATTTTTGTGCAGCTCGGACGGGACTGTTCCATTCAAAATGGAATGTATGGTCACGTTGTTCATATAGAATGTTGTCAATTTGAACGATAGGACAATTAATTAAAATGAAACAAATTGCTCATATATCTATTCTGACAGTACACCGTATATGAACCGTTAACTTGTCCTTTAGAATTTTTTTATACAAATGTAACGTTGCCTTAATTTATAAAGACACTATGTCAAAGACGCCTTTGAAAAACATAATTAATGACTGAAAATTATGTATAGGATAACGCTGAATGGAGATTGGATAAATATTTACAATTTTTATAAATGAAAAACAGTTATCAAAGTTACCTAACTTATTAACGGTAGATGTCCTTAATTTAACTAGTGACCTACACTGGTTAAATTTAGGAATTAGGAAAAGGTTGGATTTAATGCGAAACTCACAATTCACTATCGAGCTTTAGAAAATCGTCAAAATAAAAGCACTAAAAGAAATCTTGAAAAAAGCGGGCAAAATTTATTATTTTTATATTTATAATTTTGTAAGTTGTCAAAAATAAATATTTTATAACCATTTGAAAATGCGGTTTCTTTTTTTTTGGGGGGTTGGGTTGCGGTCGGCGCGCCCCTCGCACCGCTCCGTCCGGGGCGACAGAGGGGCGTAAGCACGCACACCCTCAACCCACCCACGATGCACGTCGCCTTCGTCGTTAGGCCGACCACCGGAGCAGGGTTACTTGTCATCAGTGGTCGGCCCGACGGAATACCCCCTACTTGGGGTACCCTCCTATCGACCGACGTCCCCCCCTCGGGGAGGACGTCGGTCTTTCCTCACGCGGTCGGCCTCTCGGCGGGTGACGGACTAATTCCCCGGTCACGTCACCCACGGCCTCGGCTAGGGCAACATGAGGCGCAGGTATTCGCGCCTACACCGCCCCAGTCGCCGACGGCGGATCGCCTCATCGAGGCTGCTCCTCGCGCAGGCGATCCGCCACCTCCTTCTGCGAGATCACTACCTCGCAGAAGGCTGCGACCGTGTCCCAATTCCCGACGCCGCCGACCATCGCCCTAGCGATAGTCGGCAGCGTCAGTTCGGCACCGATGATTGCGACGAGTTTACGGCGCTGCGCTGCCCAAGCGCCGCAGGCCGAGAAGTCATTGCCGGTTGGGCAGTCCGGCTGGAGAGTCCTCGGTACGGTGTCAGGACCGTCGAGGCCCTCCGGCCGGTGCTGATGGAGTGGTTGGAGCGGACGCACGGGATGCGTTCCTTCCGACTGGTGCAGGTGCTGACGGGGCACGGTTGCTTCGGGAAGTACCTGCACAAGATTGTCTGGAGGGAGAGCATACCGTCCTGCCACCACTGCAGTTGCGACGAGGACACGGCGCAGCACACGCTCGAGGAGTGCGCTGCATAGGAGGGGAATCGCCGTGAACTCATCGCAATTATTGGTGCCGACCTGGCGCTGCCGACCATCGCCAGGGAGATGCTCGTCAGCGTCAGGAACTGGGACGCGGTCGCCGCCTTTTGTGCGGCCGTAATCTCACGGAAGGAGGCGGCGGATCGTGTGCGAGTAGAGCTCCTATTCGGTGACACGTTCCGCCGCCAGCGACTCGGGCGGCGCAGGCGCGAGTATCTAGCCCACCCAAAAAAAAAAAAGAAAAAGAAAAACCAGTACCAATTCTGCTTAATGCTTTTTAGCTGTTTAGTCAACGAAGACATTTCAAGGAGAATTAACGCCAGGCCGAGGATCGAAACCAAATTCAAGGAATTAGTACCGGTGGTAATATGAGCCGTGGACGGAATGTGACCAGATTGTAGCCAGACTTGTCTATACCTGCCGCGATATATGCCTATAGCGCTTGACAACCCTAGGTTGTCTGTCAATCGGGGCCGTGGCGACATCTACTAGTGAATACTCTGTACGGAACAAAATCAAAAAGCAAATAAAGCAAAGTAATTGTGCTCTAGTTAGAGTGCTTGCGTAAGGTGCAATTGAGTATAAACTTGGTGCTCTATAAATTTTGAAAGCTATTAAAACGGAGGCATTCTCTCAACATCAAAGAAGTTCCTCTTCTGTATGTAGCACTATATTATTTATTCTGTGCTATAGCTTCTCTGGAAAATATACTCATTAACTAGATGGAACAGACGGAGATGTAATAAAGTAACACGTAGCTTTTAATCCCACTTTACAGATGACGCAATTATTGCCATTAACTAAGCACAATATATGCATAATAATTATTAGATTTATAGTAATATTAACCTGTACCTCACCAAATTCTCAAGATATTTTTAAACCTGTATTAAAATCGCTGCGGATGTATGTACAAAAGACACGAAAGGTCAATTCAAAATTCTGTGCAGAAAAGTGCAATGTATTTTGAGATTTGAACGACAAAAAACGTCGATTAAGTCAAGATATTTTCTGATATCTGTAATAAAAAATAAAGTTTATGAAGACATATTTTAAAATTCTGGTTATAAATGAAAAGGATAGCTTGTGTGTTTTTAAAAAAATTCATAAAAATATTTTGTCTTATATTATGTACAATTAAGTATGTAGATATCTACGAACCGTATCTCATTAGATACGGTATTTTTTTTAAGATTTGCCATATCAATGTATATTTTTATACCATCAGAAAGTAGAGATTTCGAGGAATAAATGCCCACGACTTTTTTAAGAAAACTGATATTTTGAAGTGAGAATTTTTGATTGAAAATTAGGGTGCTTTTTCGATATTAAGACAAAATAGGATGAAAACAAATATTTTAAATAAAAAAAATACAGTGTATTACATAAAAAGGTGAGTTTTCACCAAATTTGGTGAAAAAAATACGTGAAAGATAAAAATAGAAAACCAAAAACTTGGTTATAAGAATTTTTCACATGAATTTTGCGGTTATATGAAAAAAGTGTAAATACAAAAGTTGTTAGATAAGATATAAGATAGATAAGATATTTTTATGGCCTACAACTTTGTTTTTTAACTTTTTTTTATAGGGACCTTGCAGTTTTGCCGGTAATCGAGATAAACCATTTTTTACCCTTAAAAACTCACCTCGGTCCACATTCCGACCTCTGATCGCCCATACACTATTTTTTCTTTCATTTTTGTTATATTCTCTTCCTTTTCCAATAGGTTTTATCCTACTATTATTTTTGTTGGTTTCAAAAATTATCGACTGTGGTCGATACATGTAAATTTCAGGCCGATCACGGATGACAAGGAACTCGGTACCGATGGTCGGCCTAACGACGAAGGCGACGTGCTGGGGTGGGCCGGGCGCCGCCCCTCTGTCGCCCCGGACGGAGCCGGGCGGCCGGTGCGCTGACCATAGGCTACCCAAAAAAAATACATCTAAATTAAATCAATGACACTTGACACGGAGCTACTTAGACCACTACACAATCTGCAGTCAACGTTAGTTAGATACCCACATGGCCAAGACCTGTCAAAACCTTGTAGCATAATTTTGTTAATAAACATTGGTTAAGGAAATACACGATTGTAAGGTGATCTTGTGTTTAATATAGCATTATTATGACCTTTGTATTATTACTATCAACTCATAAAACTATTCTTGGTCACCTTGTATGAAGAGATACGACATTATAGGAAATCGTATTTAACAGAAATGTTTTATCACTAAACCTACACTTGTCTTATTGTTAGTGTCTATTGCAAGGTTGCAAGCTATAAATAAATTAAAATACATAGTCTATATCGACGGTCCCTACGTACATAAAGATATGTCAAAAATGGCATTTTTTAATTGTATTCTTCAGCCATTTTTATTGTATTATTGAAGATTTAGATTTTCAATACGCACATTTCATACTTCATATGTATTGAAAATCTAAAGTCTAAAGAATACAATAGAAAAATGCCATTTTTGACATGTCTTTATGTACGTAGGGACCGTCGATGTTATCTATCTCTTACTTTTAATCTAATATTATTTTATATTATTAATATTTTACTAGATCAGTTAGGTGACAGTTTTGGCGGAAATATCTAAATGTCAAGTCCTACTCTTAAATTATGTTCATTACTTTAGTGATTTATGGAGTTATATTAAATAACTAGCAACCCGCCCTCGCTTCGCTTCGGTTTCAGTCGCCTTACTCGCGCAGTTCCCGTTCCCGTGGGTATACTGGGATAAAATATAGCCTATGTTACTCAGGGATACTGTAACATTCTGATGGTGAAAGAATTATCGAAATTCGTCCAGGACTTTTTGAGTTTATTCGTAAGGAACGTTTCTTCTTTATAATATTAGTGTAGACCCTTAGAGGGTGAAAATTAAAAAATGCTGAAACACGTCTTTATTTATTTTTACTAAAGAGTATTTTTGGAGAATTTGAAGAATATCGATGTAGATTTTTTTTTCTCCTTATACAAACTTTGTTACTGCGCCTAGAGGTTGAATTTCAAAAAACCCTTTCTTAGTGAGTTTCTACGTCACGCAAAGAAACTAATATCAAAATTTCATGTTTCTGGCTTCAGTATTTTCGGCTCTGTGATAAGTCAGTAACCCGACATCTTTCTACCTATTTTACCCCCTTAGAGGATGAAAATGGATAAACGCTGAAACATGTGTTTATTTATTTTTATTAAAGATTCATCATCATCTCAGCGCATATACGTCCCACTGTTGGGCTCGGGCCTCCTCCATAATGGAAGGGTAATTGACCTACTATACCACGCTGGTCAGACGTGTTGGCATAGAGTTTTATTTCGAGTATTCCTTCTCTTGCATAGATGTTATATGCGTTTTTATACCCCTTAGTCGTCTCGTACGATCACCCACGGGTAAGATAGGGGGTGGTGAATTGTATTCTTACTCCGTCACCACACGGTCGAAGATAAAGATTATTTGTGCTTAATTTGAAGACAGTAGCTAAAGATTTTTTTTTTCTTTCCATACAAACTTTACCGTTGCGTTTCACCCCCTTAGGGATGGAATTCCATAAAATATTTTCTTAGTAGGTGCCTACGTCACTAAGTGAAACTACGGTCCAAATTTCATTTTTCTAGCTTCAGTAGCTTCGGCTCACCCTGTTCCTTTATATGCATATTATTGTTAACGCCCCCGCAACATCCCTTGCAGGTGGTATTTCGTAAAATCCGTTCTTAGCTGACCTCTACTCGACGAAAGGAATATTTATGCCGTACGCCTTATGGTTCCTGAGATGGTGATGAGTCAATATATCGCTCGTAAAACCCGCCTCTCCTATATATATATATATATATATATATATATATATATATATATAGATTTAATGTTACTGACATTTTAGAGTATACAGATAAAGTGCTAAAGGGTAATGAATATAATCTAATAAATGTTTAGGCGTATTTTCATCTATTGCAGAAAATTCCGAGGCGTCCTTGATTTGGTTATCAGCGTCCAATTATGTTAATAACGACATGACTTTAAGACGGGCAGTGGTTATGATGATGTGTGAAATATTATTCAATAAAAAAATACAAAATTTGGTTATAATCAGATTGTTAAGTTAAAATTTCACCTGTATTCGGCTGATGGATGCTGGTTCTATGGTGAATGGTCATGAACAAATAACATATTTGTTTTTTATAATTTAATTAAAAGGTAGATCGTGAAATATGGTATTTGAACTCTGAGTGAGAAGACGTGTCAGGGAATGATTAATAACTAGCATACTCAGCAGTCTTCGTATTGGGCGGAATAGTAATGTCACATTAAATATGATATTATAAATTAAACATTAACATTCTTTATAACATAGATGGAAAACTCTGGTGGTGGTAGGACCATACTGTAGGCAGCTATCTGTCTGCAGCCGCGGGCCGGTCCGTCCGAGGTAGTACCACGCTCTCGCAGAAAATCGACGTCTGAATAGTGGCACATTGTTACTTCGTTCGGTGAGCGAGAGAGCCGGCAGCCCAACTTTCTGAGGGTGTTTGTGTGTGGAGGGTTTTGGTGGTGCCTTTGGTATCAGCGAGCCTCAATGCACGCATTCACACTCCCTTCACTTTCTTCGCGGTAGGCAGCGGCCTTGTAAAGGTCCATGGGCGACAGCAACACTTACCATCAGGTGTACTGTTTGCTCGTTTGCCACCGTTTGCAATAAAAAAAAATAAAAACAAAACCGTATGCCAACACGACTGATCAGTGCGTTATAGTTGGTCCATTTCTCTCTCAACAGAGTCCAACAGTGGGACTTATGTGGGCTAAGATAAATTATATAGCCAAACATTGGCATTGGCTAATGGTAGACATTGGATATTATTTTGAGTTTTTCTTCCCTTGCCGTAATTTTATCTTCTTAATTTGCCTAATATTAATACATTTTTACTGTTTCTAGAAGGAAATAATAGACAGTGACTAGAGTATTCCACGCTGAGAATCTATGTCTACACAATATATATCTTTGCTGTATGCGTTTATTTAATAATATTATGCAAATATTGGTTTAAATTTCAAACGCCAAGCGTGTAAATGTCAACTTATATATTAAAGACAAATGTTTAAAAAAGAAAAACAATCCGTCCACGTGAAGTTGATTAATCTACTCACAAAGTTTGCCATTTTCATAATGTATCTAAATTGAATACACTAAGAGTTTAAATTTGAACGTCATTTTGAAATGCTAAAGGATTATTATTTGGCATCGGAGTCGATTATGTCTCGGACCGATAACAAGTGTGTAGGTACGCTATGAACACGTGGCTTAATGCTTATTGAAAATATTTGAATTACTGTTTCTATACAAGTAACTGTGTTTTTCCACGGATTAAAAGAATTTAATCCATAGTCTTTGAAAAAGATATTTTATTCATATTTTTTACATTGATTAAATTATTATATTGTTTATATGAAATCATTCAAACTGTCATCAACATAGTTATATTATACAAAAATGTTCAGTTGTCTACACTGTTATGCCTATAATGGCATCATATCCATTGCATTACCTATGATTAACATATTATAAGTGAATAATAGAAACCTAGTTACATAATTAAGTTGTCAATGCCCGACGTGGTAACATTATGTTAGCAGAGACAATAAAATATACGTTGAATCAAAAAGAATATAGAATTCTTTTTTCAAATTCAAAACAATAATTGTCCAATCATATTATTGCCACTAATTACTGTTTTTATTTTACATGTCGATATAAAAATACCACAGGTAAAAATGTGTCATTAAAAAGTAAATTGCTATCTTGAC
Source organism: Lymantria dispar (assembly GCA_032191425.1). Lineage (NCBI taxonomy): Eukaryota > Metazoa > Arthropoda > Insecta > Lepidoptera > Erebidae > Lymantria > Lymantria dispar. Next base: position 19,997,838 of record CM063459.1, read on the forward strand.
AATGAACACAAGTTGTTTTAAAATGATGGGCTTTGTAGCAATTTTGCCGTCATATTAAGAAACTAGCTTCTGCTCGCGATTTCATCCGCGTGGTATAGAGGATATACTTTGGGCTAACGTTAACTTTAACCTAAGACGTTGTTTACGTAGAAGGTGAAAATATTTTTTTTTAATAAGACGACACGACACACACATGATTATTGCGAAAATTTAGCCGTTTCCGCAGAGGAAGCTCTTAAAAGGAAAAAGAAACCCGATTTTGAAACATTATTCATTAGTGCGCCGCTCCTATAGATCTTACCGTGATGATATATAGCCTATAGTTTTCCTCAATAAATGGGCTATGTAACACTGAAAGAATTTTTCAAATCGGACCAGTAGTTTCTGAGATTAGCGCGTTCAAACAAACTCTTCAGCTTTATATATTAGTTTAGATATAAATAAAACAAAAATTTGTCTTCAAGCTCAAGCGAAGATATTTATGCCTATTTTGTTTAGTTTTCTACTTATCATCGTCATTTCAGCTCATATATGTCCCACTGTTGGGCTTGGGCCTTCTCCACAATAGAAACGAAATTTACCTTACCATGCTAGTCAGACATGTTGTTATAGGGGTTTATTTTGACACAGGCACAGATCTTATATGCATATACCTTAGTCGTCTTTTACGACATCCACGGGTAAGATAGGGAGTGGTGAATTGTATTCTTACTCCGTCACCACACGGATAGAAGAACTAGTTTTAATCAATTATTCGTACACTATATTATCCAAATAACCAGCTGTATATTCGAAACTAACTGTCACAAAGCTATAGTGATACATATATTTAAATACTAAAACAATATTTTATGGCTTATTTTAGGTACGGTTTACGAGGGCAGACGACGACCGGGATAACTGTCTGTCTACATTTTATGATGACTACATAGAGATGTTCTAGACATCTGAGCGTTTGTTGAAAGATTTGACGACTATTTTATTACGCTCTTGTATAGGTACAAAACTTTACAGTATAAAAAATTTAACATAGGGTCTCCGCAAATTTATCCACAAGGGGAGAAAATAGCGTAATTAACTGACCAGTGTTAATTAGGTTATTTTTATTAACATCATCATCATCATTTCAATCTATCGCCGTCCACTCCTGGACGTAGGCCTCCCTCATGTTACGCTACAAAGTGCGGTCCTGTGCCGCCTGCATCCAACGAAGCTCAGCAACTTTCACCAGGTCATCTGTCCTCCTGGTGGTTAAGTCCTACACTGCATCGTCCGATACGTGGTCGCTACTCGAGAACCTTTCTTCCACAGTGGTTGACGGTTCGTCGAGCGATGTGGCCTACCCATTGCCACTTCAGCGTGCCAATTCTTCGCGTTATGTCGGTTACACCCGTTCTTCTACGGATTTTCGTATTCCAGATTCTATCTCGCAGAGAAATCCCGAATCAATCAGTGGTAGGATCACACTGTCAACAGTTATCTGTCTACAGCCGCGGACCGGTCCATCCGGGGTAGTAAAACGCTCTCGGAGAAAATCGACGTCTGAGTAGTAGCAATTTGTTACTGCGCTTCGTTCGGTGAGCGAGAGAGCCGGAAGCCCAACTTTCTGAGGGTGTTTGCGTGTGGAGGGTTATGGTAGTGCCTTTGGTATCACCGAGCCTCAATGCACGCATTCACACTCCCTTCACTTTCTTCGCGGTAGGCAGCGGCCTTGTAAAGGTCCATGAGCGGCAGCAACACTTACCATCAGATGTACTGTTTGCTCGTTTGCCACTGCTTGCAATAAAAAAAAAAACAGCCCGGGATTTATTTACATAGTATTTTATATTAAGTTTATTTCTCTTACTAATGACTGGAACGCGTAAAAAATTATACGAGTATAACATAGGTACATGAAGATTCGTGTCTCAATTAAAGTTCTACAATTGTGAATAAAGCCCTCTTCTATATGTATGCCATGGATGACATAATAAAAATAAAGTTATTATCTACAAGCGTACCCGGCAATTTCGTCATGCCCAAGGAATAAAGGAGCCCATTATTAAATTTGTTAAAATACCAACGGCAGCGCCACCTACCTAGTTTAATTGTATTTTAAAATCATTCAGGAATCTCTTGAAATATCCACACGAAATTCCATCCAAATCGCTCCAGCCGTTTAGGAGGAGTTAGTTAGCAAACACTGTATAGAAGACTTAAATATATTAACATCTATTATGATTATAGAGGAAGAATATATCACTTCCTTTACTGTATGAGCCATAAATTCAAAACCCACTAAATAAAAATCTTTCAAAACTCTGCTTAACTATCTGATGGTATGTCATGGTTACCAAGACTTTAATGCCAAGTCTTCATTTACAAATGATATAAAGTATCTTCTGTCAATTTTATTGTACAACGAAAATATCTGTAAAGCACCTGTTTATCATATTCACTACACTCCAGTACTTTCTCCGCTTCATATTATATAAAATACTAATAAAATGAGTTAATATAACTCGTTAAAACACTAAGATATTGAATGTAATACCAGACCACCATATGCCGTTCATTCACATTTCCGTCAAAACTGCATTAAGTCCTATAAATATATGTAGCATAGAATTATTGTTTTTTTGGATTCTAATGCCACAGGATAAATTTATATGCTTTCTATTATAGTTACATTTGAACCGCTTTGGTGTGTAATTAAAACGTCAAGTACGTTATAGACTACGTAGATACTCACGAATATTGTCCACCATTACAAAACCTAATTTAATATTTTTTTACCTTACGCTTGCAAGGGAATTAAGTTTCCTAACATTGACGCATTTTAAAGTTCAAAACATGGAAGGCCGTTGACCTGGTACGAAAACATGGATAATATTACTAAAATATCAGGAACACTGTGCTCCTAAAGCCGTAAATCAATATTGTTTCTAGACTGCTGTGGCTCAACGGAGTGCTGCGCAGCGCTGCATCTGCTAGCCAATGTCAACGGTGACGTTTACGCGCGAAAAGTTTTACGATCGGCAGACGACGACGCGTCAAGCAAACAGTGATGTAATCTACTCCGTTATTAGCGTGTCGATGGTTTTCGAAAAATCCTACGATATATATTTACCCGCGATATACCTATGCCGAAAAAGTAAAACATTTTCGTAATATATGTTAGAGAAAATTTTATTTATATTCCGTAAACTTAGTAATATTATTAATACTAATAAAATGCATAGTAAAAATACATTTTCTGCTGAAAATCCGGTACAGCTAATGGACATTAATTAATTTTGATTAGTTGTACTCAAAATATTATAAAATTGAATCTAATATTTTATACAATTTAATATCCAGAAAGTCCTATTCATGAATATTTGAAGGTTTATAAAATAAAGTTTCCTGGGCGCTATTGCATTTTGGAATATCAAAAAACTACTTCAGAACCTGCTATTTGTGTAGCAACTAAGGATATTATAAACATGTAACATGATATTGTTACGACACATGATATCTCCTTTTCTGTTTGATTCAAACCGCTTACAAATTTGCAAACTGAGCACATGTTTATGATAATAGCGTTCAATAAAATGTTTAACTAACTACCTTAAATGATACGCATTTGTGTTCTCGCGCATAATATAACCAATATTTTTTTCAGACGAATTTTATGTCACTGTTTTCATTCTTATAAAAATACTTATAGAACTGTAATACAGATCGTGTAAATACATACGTGTCATTGTGATTGTTCTTTCGTAATTGATATATCAATCAAAAACTCGATTAATTTCCATCGATATTACTGCAAAATTTAATAAACGTGGCACGTCACTAAGACGTAGTTTTACGAGCGTCTCGTTCCTGTTCCATTTTTAAATGGGTCTGCTTGTGGTAGGTCATCGGGTAAATAATATAATCGTTACAGACGCAGCTTCTAATAATTTTTTTAATAAAATCTCTTCTGTATTTATTTATAATACAATATTAACATTTTAATGTATTACTATATATACATTTATATGATAAATTTATCAGAGATTTTACTTAGAGAAGTTGTAATTTAGGAGTTTGCCCTTTTTAGGGTGCCGTACCCAAAGGGTAAAAACGGGACCCTATTACTAAAACTTCGCTATCTGTCCGTCCGTCTGTCTGTCACCAGGCTGTATCTCAAGAACCACTATAGCTAGACAGTTAAAATTTTTACGAATTATGTATTTCTGTTGCCGCTATAACAACAAATACTAAAAACGAAATAAAATAAATATTTAAGGGGGTTTCCATTCAACAAAGCCTTTTGCCCTTTTTATTGATAATGGTACGGAACCCTTCGTGCGCGACTTCGACTCGCGCTTAGGCGGTTTTTTTAAGTTTCATTACTCAACAAGATTTTGATTTATTCATAATACTTACAACGTAGGTATAGCTTGATTTTGGAACTCCCCTTGACTGAACTATGTAATCTATACCAATAAATAAAATTGGAGTGTCTGTTTGTAATGTCAAAATAATAGGTTTTTTTCATGCTCACACGGTTATTTGCACGACACCTATGCCTAAAATAGCAATTAAAAAATTTTTGTCTGTCTGTTTGTTCCGGGTAATCTTCAAAACGGCTGGACCGATTTCAAAAATTCTTTCACCAGCGGAAAGCTATAATATCAGGGCGTAAACTAGGCTATATTTTATCCCGGTATTCCCACGGGAACGGGAACTACGCGGGTAAAACGGCTATAACCTATAACCGAAGCGAAGCGAGGGCGGATTGCTAGTGTAGAATATAATAGTTTTATTAATTAGAAATTACACACGTGAATATATTTTCAGCGGAATTTGGTGGAAGAATTGCGGTTACATTGGTTAGTAAAAAATTAAAGGACATTAAAAAGCATTATCAAGTGATTAATCGCAACCAAAAAGAGTATAAAAGTCACTCACCGCGTAAATTAAATTCATATTTACATACGATTTTTTTCATGTGTTGAATAAGAATACATACCAGCACACCCTTTTTTGACTGTGGACTTAGGAAAAAACTATTAAAAGATATAATATGCAGATAATATTTGTATAAGAAAAGTAAGACGAAATAAGACCCTATAACAACCCTATTTTCCGTGTGGTGACGGAGTAAGAATACAATTCACCACTCCCTATCTTGCCCGTGGATGTCGTATGAGACGACTATGGGATATAATATGCACATAACATCTGTGCAAGAGAAGGAAAACTCGAAATGAAACCCTATAGTAACATGTCTGACCAGACAGTAAGACAGGTTTGTATAGGGTTTTGTTTCGAGTTTACCGTATCCCTTAGGCGTCTTTTACGACATCCACGGTCAAGAGAGTGGTGGTCCAAGGACTGGTGAATTGTATTCTTACTCCGTCATTACACGAAAAATAACCTAATAAATATTAGGAATATTTATTATGTGATTTTTACCAAAAATCCTGAAATTATTTTTTTTAATAGTTCTTTTTAAATTTTCCTGCCCCCACGTTAAGACTGCGTAATTTACGAGTGGCCGGTAGTAAAAGTTTTTGTTGGGAAAAGCGACGGTGCGCTATAAAACTGTGCTGTCCCTTTCTCCAGCTGGTTTACGAGCGTGAAAATGCGAGATAGGTATATCGTACCGGTAGTTTTATTACCGGGTATGTGCTGCAAGCGATGTGAACTTATGCACGTAAAACGTACAACAGTAGTTAGGAAGCCTGCCGGCAACAATATGTCAGAATTTGTTTTGTTTTTAAAATTAGTTTTTAAATTTGAACTTTTCAAGCCCTCGACGGAAAAAACATAATTAACAGACATAAATTATATCCAGACTCAGAACAACAATTTGCGGATCGCACAAAGTGTTGTCCTACGTGGGATTCGAACTCTTGAAAATGCCACAGTAGGTCGATATTTTAACGCAGCCTTCTACGTGGCAAAAGCCAGAGGAACGCCGCCACGACGACGAGGCAGCGCAGGCGCCATTTCCTGCACCTGCGCCGCCCTAGCCTAGGCCGTGTGTGACTTGACTGGGGAGTAAGGTATAGGAGATAGGGGAGTAAGACATGGTCTCTTTTTTTCATTACCACAGTAAGATACGGCTGTTTCTTTTACATTAAGTTATGTCACGACGAGGACATAGCGCAGCACACACTCGAGGTGTGTGCTGCGTGGGCTGAGCAGCGCCGTGAACTCTTCGTAATCATCGGTGTCGACCTGACGCTGCCGACCATCACTAAGGAGATGTTCGGCAGCGTCAGGAACTGAGATGCGGTCGCCGCCTTCTGCGAGGCAGTCATCTCGCGGAACGAGGCGGCAATCGAGTGCGCGAGGGGCGCCTCCATGACGACACAATCCGCCGCCGGCGACTCGGGCGCCGCAGGCGCGAGTACCTGCGTCTGATGCTAGCCTAGCCGAGGCCGCGGGTGACGTCAGCCGCAGAGGCTGACCGCGCGACAGTGACCGACGTCTCCCGGGAAGGGGACGTTGGGAGGAGAGGGTACTCCATCGGAGTATTGTCTGATCGATCACTGAACAAGGAACTCGGTTCCGGTGGTCGGCCTAACGACGAAGGCAACGTGCTATCGGGTGGGTTATGGGGCCGCGCGCCGCCCCTATCGCCCCGGATGGAGCCGGGCGGCAGGTGTACTGACAAAAAAAAGGAAAGAGAAACATCCATAAGGATTTTAACTATTTAAATGCTAGATTTTAACTAAGTATATAAAAAAAAACACTAACGTATTGTTCTCAATTACATACATGTTTTTGAGGAGGCATTGCCAGTAGTAAAAACCAAACATGAGAGGCACTATTTGGATTGTATATTCTTTCCTTTTTTTTATTTAATTATAATTGAATAAATGGTTTATATTTTTAAAACTCATATAAATATTTACGAACAAGGATATACATACTTACTAGAGATAAATGAGCAGATAATCTTCGTTAACGTTTAACAATAAGCGACAAATTCAATAAATAAAACTGAGACCACTTTAATTAACACTTTATATTTTATGCAATTTAAAATAGATTTTAATTATTTTTTAGGTAGTTAATACGTATCAATATTTTAATGATGAAAGATTAACAAGCGTAAGTTTCTTTAGCGTCAATCATCTCAGTTTCTCTCACTCAATAAAGTAATAGTTACGTTACTAAATGTTTTATTTTAATTTTGAATAATTTTTAAAATACACCTAAAGTTTTGCTTTAATTTTTATTTGAAGCAAAAATTAAAATTAGGGCGACGCCACTTCCAAAGAGTGATTTTATTCCTTTTGTACGACGACTAAAAAGGAGAGTGTGCTAATGATATTATATAAATAACTAGCTTCTGCTCGCGACTTCGTCCGAGATATACTTTGGGCTAACGCTAACTTTAACCTAAGCCAATAATACGATTCTATCACGCATGATTTTTGCGAAAATTTAGCTGTTTACACAGTAGAAGCTCTCAAAAGGAAAAATAATACGATTTTGATTCATTCTTCATTGGTGTTCCGCTCCTGTTAGTCTTAGCGTGATGATATATAGTCTTATAGCCTTTCTCGATAAATGAGCTACCTAACACTGAAAGAATTTTTCAAATCGGACCAGTAGTTCCTGAGATTAGCGCGTTATTAGTATTAGCGTATATTAGTATAGATAAAGGTACTTAATTAATATTCCTAAATGACTAACAAAAAAATCATTCTAGTGTATGATACTTTCCCCCTTCTTCCATTTAATATATCATCTGTTAATTATAATTATAATCCAAAATCATAACAGATAAGATAGAGAATATGTACTTAGTTAAAACTACTTTTTCTTTAGCCCGTATACATGTTACAAACGGATGCAGGCCTTCTCAACAGTGGAGGAAAAGTAGACTTACCATGCTGGTCAGACATTTAGCATAGCATTTTCTTATAAGCGTTCCTGGCCTTGCAATAATTTTAACCTGAAAAATCTTGCAGCTTTCCCAATGGTGACGGAATAGGAATAAAATTTACCACCAGCCATTTTACGCATGGAGGTCGTAAGAGGCGACTAAGATAACATTTATGCAAGAGAAGGAAAACTTGACATAAAACCCTATACCAACATATCTGATTATAGTAAAACCATACCGCCCTAGTCAGATATGTCGATATAGGATCAGTATCTCTCCTATTTTGGTGTAAGTTCGAATAAAACAGTGAGACTTACGTTAGCTGAGACATTGATGATAAGATGAAACCTTCTATCCCTGTATCTTTTATGAAACCTACAGAGAAAAAAATGCTGAAACACACGGAAAAGTTGAACAGCAAACTAAAAAATAATATATAGCAATAATTAATTTTGCCAAATATTTTTTCACATTCAACGGTTTTCGTTGTATACGACGCGTAAAATTTAAAAACTTATGATTATTCAATACCATTAAATCGATAATTCAAGTTTATACTGCAGGTTTCTTATCGATTATTTGCAATCTTAAATCGATTGAAATAAAGAGATAAAAATAATGAAGGTGTGAAAAGAACTATCTCGCGTTGAAAGCTTATTTCATACTTTGTATGATATGTAAATAATACTTTTTTAAAGTTTACTTAATTTCAGCTCATATATGTCCCACTGTTGGGCTCGACCCTCCTCCACAATGGGGAGGAAATTGACCTACTGTAATCATACTGGTCAGACGTATTGGTATAGGATTTTATTTCGAGAATTCCTTCTGTTGCATAAATATTATATGCAAATTTAATCCCTTAGTCGTCTTTTACGACACCTACAGGCAAGAAAGGGTGGTGAATAGTATTCTTACTCCGTTATCACACGGAATAAGGGATAGAATAGCTGGTAATGAAGGGAAAGCATAAAAGACTACTAGGGGATATATGCAGTGAACATCGATGCAAGAAGAGGAACATTCAAAATGAAACCCTATGCCAACACGTCTGACCAGCGTGGTATAGAACCTTAAATTTCCTTCCACAATACCCGAGGCCCGGGCCTAATGGTGGCTCTTATTCCAATTACTTGGGGTTGACGCAATATGTCATCTTCTTCCATACGGTCCTATCAGACGTCATCTCTGCAGTCACTCCCAGACTATCCATGTCATGCCTCACGCAGTCCAACCATCTTTTCCTCGCTCTCCTTTTACCCTTAAAGCCTTCAACATTCATACCTAAAACTTTTCTCACAACATTACATTCATCCCGCCTCATCACATGTCCATATCATGCCAGCCGTTCACTCTTTAACTTTTCCGTTACTGGCGCAACTTTTAAACTTCCTCTAATGTGTAATAATTTCTAGATAATTATGTTCTAAAGTTTACAATGACAGTATCTAAAACTCTAAACCAAGAAGATGGTACACGATATTTATTTCTGACAATGACGTAAAGTTTATAGTCCACTGAAGCTCATTGTTAGCTAACTTTAATGCTAATAACAGTTGGGACAGCACGTTTATTTTACATTTGACAGCGCATTTTACAGCCTATTCATTGCATTTTCAACTGATGGCCACTTAAACATAGACTGCAGGAATATGGTCAGCTAGTTAACAGCTCTTAATGGCTAGTTTGAGGAAGGTGAACGATATTAAATTTTGTGTAAATATGAACACGATGGCTCAACTAAGATTATTGAACTTTGCGTGTTTACATGATTATTATTTTTCGACAGCACAATTTCCGTGTGGTAACGGATTAAGAATACAATTCACCACTCCTTATCTTGACCGTGGATGTCGTGAAAGACTACTAAGGGATTTAATATGCACATAAGATCTGTGCAAGAGAAGCAAAATTCGAAATGAAACCCTAAATCAACATGTCTGACCAGCACGGTATGGTGGATTAGATTCTCTCCCATTGTGGAGGAGCCCCAAATCCAGCGATGGGACGTGTAAGGGCTGAAATAATGATGATGATGACTGCACAGTAGTTAAGATACCAACTCACCAAGTTAGTCGAGAGTTCAATTCACACGCAAGATAGGAGTTTGTGCGATCCACAAATTGTTGCATTGGGTCTGGATGTAATTTGTGTCCGTTATATTATATGTTTGTAATATCCCCCGCACACAAGCGTTATTTCCTTATGTTCCTTAGGTAGTGTTTTGTAGTGGGGTCGACCACTGAAGTCGAGGAACTCTGCACCGGTGGTCGGCCCCACAACGAACGCGACGTGTCACGGGTGGGTTATGGGTGTGCGTGCTCTGTCGCCGCGGATGGAGTCGGGCGATAGAGCACGCACACCGTAGGAGTGCACCGATCGTAAACAAAAAAAGGTAGTATTTTGTTAAAAGAAAAAATAAGTTGCGTATGCGGTGACAGAGTAAGAATACAATTCACCGCCTCCTATCTTTTCCGTGAGTTTCATCAAAGATGGCTAATGATATATAGATAACATCTATGTAAGAGAGGGAAAACTCGAAATGTAGGGTTTTATTTGGAGTCCAATCAGTCTCATCAGCATAGTATATTAAGTTAATTTCTCTTTTATTGTCGAGGAGACACGGATCAGGAGTAGGACTAATATGAATTGAGATTAATTTTTTAACCATATAATCTTAATATAATATTATCTAGTGTGATGACGTAAGAAGACGGTAGGAATATAATTCCCCACTCCCTATCTTGCATGTGGATGTCGTAAAATACGACTAAGGGATATAATATGCATATAAGGTCTATGCAAGAGAAGGAAAACTTGAAATAAAATCCTATACCAACCTGTCTGACCAGCGTGGTATAGTAGGTCAATAACCCTCCTATTACGGAGGAGGCTCGAGCCCAGCAGTGGGACGTATATGAACCGAAATGATGATGAAATGATGATGAAATAATGAATATAAAATTAACGTTATATTTCTTTACCATCTTTCCATTATCGCAGAGATAGTTTGGTGAAATGAATATTTATTTATTTATTTATAGCTCCTGCAAAAAACAAAGGTAGAAGTGGACTTAATGCCTCAGGCATTTTCTACCAGTCGACCTAGGGTAGAGCAGATGTAATTCAAAGTAGCTTCAGTACAATGTAAATAAAGATATCAGTGGAATTTATAAGTTACACAAAATATGGAAAATACTTCAAATATATTTACTTATAGCACTTGCGTATGTACACACGTACATGCATGTATTAGATTATTGGCACAAATATATTGAAACAAAATAAAGTTAATATGTGTGTGTCTCATTTTTAAGTCTTTATCAATTATTTTTAATTGTATATTTCTATTATGTTGTTTCTCATTACGGAAAGTCTTTTAAACATGTCAAAAGGGCTTGTAATAATAAATACTGTATTTGTAATCATGACTAACAAAGATCACAGTTTAAATCAATTGTCGTTAGAACAAGTGGCGCCGCCATAGTGTATAAAAAGGCTTGTGGCCGAATAATCGAGACAGTGCATCCCTTAGAACGGCCTCAGCGGGAGTCCCGCAGGGCAGCTGCCTTTCCCCACTCCTCTATGCCCTGTATACTAACGACTTGCCAACCATCCCCGAATTCGATCTCGCCCTATTCGCTGATGATGTGGCTTTCGTCTCATCCAGCCTAACCGCCCGACACGCTGCACAAAAAATGCAGCGTGCTCTTAATATCATTCCACCCTGGCTGAAACAATGGCGGCTAAGGGTCAACGTGGGGAAAACGCAGGCCATTACCTTCAGTAGAAGCCCCAACTTCCCACCACCACTCAAACTCCAAGACGTAGACATCCCTTCGCGCCGTCACGCCAAATACCTTGGCGTCACGCTAGATAGTCGCCTTAGCATGAAAAAACATGTAACCGCAGTCACCGCCAAGGCCCGAGTTGCAAGAGGCCTTCTCTATCCAGTCTTCGCCTCCCGTCTCTCTACTCGTACCAAGCTGGGAGTCTACAAGTTGTATATCCGGCCACTCTTAACCTACGCAGCCCCAGCTTGGTATGGGCTGGTAAGCGCCTCCAAGCGCAACAAAACCTGTCGCTCCGCGCAGTCACCTCAGCGCCCTATATTGTTCGCAACACCACACTCCATAGAGACTTGCGAATGGAAAGTCTCCAAGACTTCGCACGTACCCTGGCAACTAACATGTTTGCCAGGGCCGATGGATCAAAATGGGACCACTTACGTGGGATCGCCCCACTGCACCTCCAGACCTCCACCCTGGCGAACGTCCCTTTCCTAGGGACTTCGCCAGGTCATAGCACCATCACCAGCTCTGCCAAGGCAGCTTCATCCAGCCTTCTATCCTAGGATAGCAGTGCCTACTCCTACCTACGAAATCCCCATTCCCTCCCAGGTCCCAGGCTCGTAATCCCAACGAGACCACTCCCTCACGGCTCATAATCGTGCGGATGACCCGTGGTGCGACCAACGCCGCGACCGCTGCCCCCTTTGCATCTGCGTGTATTGCTACTAATACACGCATCATGCTTGGGGGCACCGGTTTCGGCGTGAGGCCGCAAGGAAGAAATCACAAACCTCTTACATCACCATCGTATCACCTCATTTGGACGTCGTATCCGTTGGTCCCTCCCACATCAAGTCCCCGGTAGTCGCTGGTCCTCCGGAGCTGGACCTCCCCCGGGGTAACCGGGAGTCTCATCCGGCTCGGGCTGACCGCCTCCGGGTGTGAAGAGTGGTAGGGACCACGGTCAATTAATCCCGAAGACACGTGGCTATTAAGCCACGGCGTAAGCAACCGCAGTCAGAGGGCTCAGCTCTGACACTGCCAAACCCATCCCCTACGGGATGGTGAAGAAACAAAAAAAAAAAATCGAGACAGTGTTTCCCCGACCAGCGAGCCGTGCGGAGCTATTGATTTGTACCCAAAAAGTTAAGTAATTCGATAGTGTATTTTACTTATAGTGTACTGATAGCTTGTTCTTGTATTATTCTTTGAAATAGTTCTGTAGTAATAACTGTTAACGTAAAACAAATATTATATATACTTGATTTGAATACAAATTGAATATGTTCTTATAAGTTGATCCATTAAAAACAGAATTAGGTTGGAATTGGTAGGTTGTGTATATGTGTGTACATATACCAATATAATAAGGGAATTATGTAATGGTATTAATATATAACCATTTTAAATAGAAGTTAAAACGAGTTGCTTCTCGGCTAAGCGAAGAGCTAACATCTAAGCTCTAATGTTGTATTTTATGTAGTTATTGATCGTGTCTGATTATCTATTACAAGATGTTGTATTGCATCACACTGTAACTAATACCATATATGTTGTACGGAGCATAACATTATATATATTTAAAAGATTAAAGAAAAAGACTGCTCGCTGAGTTTCTTGCCGGATCTTCTCAGTTTGAGGCCGCGTTCCGATCCGGTGGTAGATTATTTAAGTGCCCTTAAGGGGCCCATGCCGAATAAATGATTTGATTGCTCCTAAAAGTGTTTGTTTATTTACCTGGTCATCCATTTAAAGAAATAGTGTCAATAGAGACATACCTGGATATATGTACATAGGTTCAGATATATAGCTACAGCCACATAAATCTGTATACATAGCTATACATAGTTAAATTAAAAATTACATCTTCAAATACAAAAACACCATAATTTGATACATGCATATATATATAAATTATATAACATGTAGATTCATAGCTATAATCATCTAAGGTGCGTTGATTGCGCGAGAAGATCTAGGTATACTCGTTTAACTATGCCTTTGAGTATATCATGACTAGTGGCCATTTCGATACGTAGGGGTAACGTATTTCAGTTGGATATCAAAAGAATATCAGCCTGGATATCAAAAGAACAGTGTACCAGACGAACGAAGTATATATTCTTAGTTATATTCAGAATACCTTAATATTCATAACCACTAGTAGGGGATGATTTGGAGGATCCACTACCATTAGTAGATGATTTATTACGTACTAGCAACCCGCTCTCGCTTCGCTTCGGTTTCAGTCGCTTAAACCCGCGTAGTTCCCGTTCCTGTGGGAATACCGGGATAAAATATAGCCTATGTTACTCCCTGATATTATAGCTTTCCATTGGTGAAAGAATTTTAGAAATCGGTTCGGTGGTTTAAGCGTGAAAGCGTTACAAACAAACAAACAAACATCCTTACTTTCGCATTTATAATATTAGTATGGATTTAACTATAACACTATTATCGTTAAACACGTTTATCACATAAACATAATTTCTAGAAGAAAATATGCGGATGCATCAGTTGCGATCAGATATTTTTTTAATAAAATCAATAATTTTGGCGAATTGCTTTATTTTTCGTAATTAGAATTGAAGTTGTATTTCAAAATTGTAGTAGTATCGGATCTTATTAAACGTTCAAATTAACGCAATTTTATGAGACATAATGAAATAAGAAAACCTTTTAAAAATAATATACAGAGATTGTGAGTAAAAAAATATCTTTCTAAAAATATGACAAGAATTTGGATAATATAAGAAATATTTTACCGACAATAATAATAACAATCACCTTCCAGCCATAAACAGACGACGAATGGTATGTCCAGGTATGGAGTGTCACCTGTTGATGTCCCATCCTATTTTATAGATGATATTTCTCGAAAGGCCTTTGCGTGTTGAACCCTTTGTCCCTATGTAAGCCTCTCAAAGAACCGGGCAAAGGAGGAACCGTAAAAAGGGGATACAAATAATAGTAAAAAAGTATTACCTGTGTTGGCGCAAGATCACATCGCTACAAGTGCGCAGGCGGGGGCGTCCGCCTGGTTGTGAGTGGTAGCGGTAGTACGTGGGGTGCAAACTCTGGAGCCAACACGTAGCGCGTTGAGCAGCCCATGGTATGCCAAGCCTTGCGCGCCTTCTCCTCCAGCAACGAGCACAGCGACCGCTCGTACAATCGCCATTGGTGAAGCGCCCAATGGGCTGGACAATATAAAACATTTATATAACATAAATCGTTGATTGAAGCAGTCGATACATGGCGGCAATCCATTATTATTCTCAAATGGAAGGAAGGGAGACCCACCACTTTCCAACGGATTAGGAAATACATAATTTAAATCTTACTCTCACGTGATGAGCACCTTCCAGAACACGTGAGAGTAAGATTTCTTTATTTCCTAGTTCACCTTAACCCTATCCCGTATTCCTTCTATTGTGGTATACGGTATATTGATTACCGTGGGAAAGTGGTGGGTTTCCCTTCCTTCCTTCCATTTCAGAATAATAACATAAATCATAAAATTGTTCATCATTAAACTTCTTGATCAGTCTGTAAATTACGATCATGCAACTTCAGAGTGATAAAGAAATTTAAACTGAAATATTCATCGCAATGCAAAATGACGATATAATCTATATGAAATAATGAAAATAGACAATCCATGCTGTAAATAGTTTACTTATTTAATGATGACGACATAAAATCGTTCAGTCTCCAACATCAATTTTGACTAATAACTCTTTTATTTGTTTTCCTTCTAGTGCAGTATAAATAATGCATAATAGGGGTTAATTAATATTAAAACCTTATGTACGTAACTTAAGGCGACATAAATAGGGCTTCCAATCCCGCAGCCTGAATTCAATCCCGGTATTTGCGGGATTACGAATTTTCAATCCCGCGGGATCTCGGTATTTGCGGGTTCCCGCATATTGAAAATATCCACATTTATATAAAGCAAATAAAACAGTGAATTAATCAACTCCACATTTATTTACGTAGATATTACTATTAATATGAGATCAATCAAATTACACTGTTTATTTGTAACAAAAATGAATGAATTAATCAACTAACTCGATATTTATTAAAGTATTACTATTAATATGAGATCAGCGATATTACTCCGTTTATATATCACAAAAACTCTATGCATTATCAACTAACTTCATATTTATTTAAGTATTACTGCTAGTATGAGATCAATCAAATTATACCGTTTTTTCTTCATAAAAAACAGTAACAAATGCTGAATAAAAAACAAATCAAAACAAATTTTCTTCAAAAAATACACAAAGAAAATTAAAAAATCAACCAAATTTAGGATAAATGTTACTGTTTGAGTTTGAGAGTTTATTAAGTTTGACCTTGCATGCACGCTTTTTTTTGAATCCCGCAAATCCCGCGGATACCGCGCCTGTAATCCCGCATCATGCGGGATTGGAAATTGGTGCGGGATCCCGCCGATTGGAAGCCCTAGACATAAATGTCTGTCATTTCATATTACCAATGTCATGAAAAGACACACATATCCTAACTAATATTATAAATGCGAAAGTAAGTTTGATTGTAACGCTTTCATGCAGGTTGCTTCATTCATCATCATTTCAGCTCATATACGTTCCACTATTGGGGTTAAATGTCCTCTGCAATAGGAAGGAAATTGACCTTACTATACCATGCTGGTCAGATAGGTTGGTATAGAGTGTTATTTCGAGTTTTTCTTCTCTTGTATAGATGTTATATGCGTATGATATCCCTTAGTCGACTTTCACGGGTAAGATAGGGAGTGGTGATTTGTATTCTTACTCCGTTACCATACGGATTACTTACTCGTATTTTTATATTATTACTAGCGATCCGCCCTCGCTTCTCTTCGGTTTCAGTCGCCTTTACCCGCGTAGTTCCCGTTCCCGTGGGAATACTGGGTTAAAATATAGCCTATGTTACTCCCTGATTTTATAGCTTTCCTATGATGTAACAATTTTTGAAATCGTTTCGGTGGTTTAAGCTTGAAAGCGTAATAAACGAACAAACTTACTTTCACATTTATAATATTAGTAAGGATATTGCTTGATGTGTTACCAAAACTTTAAGGGTCGTTGGTGAAATGGGGAATAAATGTATGTGAAAAAACGTTTTAATCATTAAGTCGCCCTATGACCATGGGAAAGTAAAGGTGATGATGAATTGTAATCTTATTCCGTCACCACACGAACAAGAATTTTAGTGGGTTTGAAAAGAACGAAATACGGGATTTTTTAAACTGTGTATTACATTTATAGTAAAACATATGCATCACTTCTAAACTAGGTACTTATATAATTATTATCTTTAGAGATAATTGTACAAATAACAACACAAGTTTGCGCACAACACAATGAAACATATTATAGCATGATTATTATGCTTGCGTGACTTACATCAGCTACTAGACAACGCTCAATAATAATGTACAATTGAAATTAATTTCGCGCCATAAAAAATAAATAATACTGTTTTCATTGCTCACAACGCCGTATGTTATAATTCCATTGAAGAATATTTTATTTGGATATATTATTGTTGAATTTGATACCAAATATATTAAATTTAATGTTAAATATTTATGGTTTTTGTACATTTTTTTTTTTGTTTAATCACCCTTATGGGCAGGCTTCAGGTAGTCTTTTTGACCATACTGCCTTGTCTTACGTAGTTTACAAATAATTTTAAGCACATATTATTAACCACTTCTTCATATTGAGTAGCTTATTAAGAGTCATTGTCCGTTAGTAAGTCAAGTCGTTACCATTAATTAGGCGCTGAAAACCAAATTTAATGATTTTTCTGGGAATTTCGGTAGAATAATAAAATACACGTAAACTACTCTTATATCGACTCACTCGAATATCAAAACGAATGTATATTTTAAAACTTTTTATTGATATACCCATACATTTAACGGAATAATCATTCACATCAATTCACGCTTTAGCGACCATCTCGACCAAAAACAATAACATCAGTTGACTACAAATGGTGATGATTTAAATATAAGTAGAAAATATGGTCGTTTGCTCTTAGGCCAAAGTCAGTAGACCAAATCACCTTGATATTATCAAGGACCCATGCTTAATGTGACTATATTTTGCCTTCACAATGAGACACTTGAGTAACTGTCCCATATTTTTGTATCAGAATGGAACACTTGAAGAAATAGGAAAAAATATTAAATTAAAACCTAAAAAAGAGCCCGTTTACGTTCGGCGCACTCCTCGCACCACTCCGTCCGGGGCGACAGAGGGACAGGGCAGGTATTCGTGCCTGCGCCACCCCAGTCGCCGGCGGCAAAGTAATAACACAATGGAATATACTTAAAAGATAAATAAAACTCAAATTTAGATCAAGAATTAAATTTATCTTCGTGTAAAAAATGTTCAGGCTAATTTTCTCTAGCTAAATATAAAAGTTAGACAATTTGCCGTGGTTGTACGGAACAATTTATTTGTTTCAAAACATATCAAATTTGTATACATATTATTAAAATAAATGATAATGAAATAATCATCTCAGCCCATATATGTCCCACTATTGGGCTCGGGCTTCCTCTAGTATGGAAGGGAAATTGACCTACTATACCACGCTGGTCAGACGTGTTAGTAAAGGGTTTTAAGTCGAGTTTTTCATTTATTTTATAAATATTATCTGCATATGTTATCACTTAGGGCCGCCGGTCAATTAACGGAATAACGCGGGCAGGCACGGCGAACAAATTTGAGTGCTAATACACTCATTTGCAAAAAAAACGGGCGGTTTTGATTTTCATTCATATTTAAAAAGATACAATACCAAAAAGGTTTCAATCGTTTGTACACGTTACTGGCCGGTTTTAAAAATGCTGTGGTATTTAAAAAAGTACGTTCTAAATTCAATTTTTCATTTGATGTTCATTTTTACAGAAAACCCCTTTTTATCCTACATTTTTGGCGCGAAGTTCCAGAAGTTAACATCGACTTTCATAACTTTTATTCAATTTTTATCGATTAATTTCATATCCTTGACTGTCAAAGCTTTATTTAATGCTGTTTGGCTGTATCAAAAATGGTAGATAAAGTGGTAAAAGCTACCAAAATTATCGCGCTGCTTGAAGAGGGTTGCAGCCAATGTTTCGTGGCTAGGAGGCTAAATGTTAGTCGCTCGACAGTCCAAAGGACCTGGCAGCGATATCAGGAGACTGGTTCCGTCGAGAGAAGGCCTGGTTCTGGAAGAAAACCATGTACCCAACCACGGGATGATCGTTTTCTTGTGAGTCGCGCATTGAGAAATCGCAAATCTTCGTATGTGGATCTTAAGAACAACCTCCAAGAAGTAAGAAATGTGCATATTAGTCTATGGACGGTCAGGAGGAGGCTTCTCGCTGCCAATATACGCAGTCACCGCCCGGCCCGCGGCCCCAAATTACTCCGTGAGCACAGAGTTCACAGGCTTAGGTTCGCTAGAAATTGTGAATCATGGACTCAAGACGATTGGAATAGGGTTTTGTTCTCTGATGAAGCCAGGATATCTCTGTTCGGTGAAGATCGACGTCGGCGAGTGCTAAGAAGACAAGGAGAACGCTTTGCAGAGGCATGTTTCGAAGAAATCACACCTTATGGTGGGGGCTCTGTTATGTTTTGGGCAGGAATAAATTCAATGGATCGTACAGAGTTAGTCTTCATTGAAAACGGCTCACTGACTGGGCATCGATACATAACGGAAGTTCTAATTTCTCATGCACAACCCGCATTGGCCGCTCTAGGTGAAGACTCGATTTTTATGGACGACAATGCTCGCGCCCACCGATCCCGCGATGTTAATGCGTATGTGCAAGAGGTCGGCATTCGTCGTTTGGATTGGCCAGCTCGAAGTCCCGACCTCAATCCCATAGAGCATGTCTGGGACGTTCTGAAACGGCGTGTGAGATCAGTACACCCGGCTCCGCAGACCATCAGAGAGCTGAAGAATGTGATTACTGCGGAGTGGGAACGTATTCCGCAAGCAAGTATCCGGGATATACTCGCTAGCATGCCCAGACGAATTCAAGCTGTGATTTTAGCTAGAGGGGGTCACACTCGATACTAAACATTTATCTGCTTTTACTTTATTAAAGAAAAACAAACAAAAAAACTTTTTTATTTTTACTTCATGAGCATATGCACTACTAGCGAATATACACTACTAGCGAGGTTTAGCATTATTTCCCATAAATTGTATCTAAATTTTATGAAATACTGATGAAAACGATTATTTTCTTATTAATTTAGCAAATTGTGTGGATAAAACTACCTATAATTATCAAACAAAGAAATATTAACATTTGAAATGGTTCATTGCTTAGGTGCCCGTTTTTTTTGCAAATGAGTTTAGTATGAAAATAAGATTCACAATCATTTCCTCTTACAAAAATCGAGCAAAAAAGGGGGTGGTGAATCGTCTATTCCTTCATGACACGGACAGCATCCGTTACCGCAACCGCTTTGCTTAGTATTAATTAGAGGCATACGGAAATTAGCCTCGTAAAAAAAAACTTAATTCACGTAGTCCAAACCTGTTTCAAAATTGCTTATGAACTGCAAAAAGTAACTAATTATGCAATACAATAAATATACACGAGCGCTTGTAGTATAAATGTCAAGTATGTATTACAATTAATAGCAACATTTTTGTGCAACGACCGCAAGAAATCTCTATAAACGTTGACCGCAAGAAATATCTGTACTATCTATACCCGAACCATAATTCGCGTGATATGCTACAACACGGTTTAAAAATTATTTTTATATCCCTCAGAAACGGTACTTCGTTCTTTGTTGTGAATGAAACATGTTTTGATACATAGTCTTGGGACCCGCAACAATTTTAATTGGAAAAGAAAACAGGAGGATTTGGAAGACATTGATTCCATTTCCCTCCTACGACATGCGGGCGACACGAAGCAAAATTGCCTAGTTAGTCAATAGATACGTTAAGCACAGCTGCATAACACCAGGAATATGGGAGCACTTGACGCGTGTTTTGCTGTTTCTCCCATTTATACTCGATTAAAAAGAATCCATTTGGGGACAAAATAATTTATATAATTTATTTCATGCTCGTGTTAGGAACAGTGACTCAAGGACGTAAGAATAGACGATGCAATCTATCCATCGAACAGGCACGCATCGATATCGACATCCGTTGATGGACATAAGACTGCCCACGGAGAGGGATATTACCATAGTTTCGCTTGCAGATGGAGTTGCATTTGCTGCTGATACTATAAATTTTCTAGAAGAGCTACTCACGCCTCTGGTATTCTCTCAGATGCTTTTTATAAGGCCCATGAGACATTAATAAATGGAAATGCATGGTATCCTTATAGTATCCATGACATTATGGCTAACGGGTTTAATACCATGTACTATTCTCCGTGTGGCGACGGAATAAGAATACAATTCACCACCGCGTTTCTAGCCCCTGCATTATAATTATTTTGGCTCAAATACGTTTCTTGCTGGGCTTCTTCACACTAGGAGGGAAATTGACCTACTAGGTGTAATTATGAACTATTTACTTATGAACTATATTTAGTATAGAATTCTATTTCAAGATTTACTTTTCGTTCACTGTCTTTTAGTCAGTACTATATACTGCACTGCCTAGACAGATTGATTTTATTTATTGACGAAAATCTCTATCCTAGTGAATAGCACTTTTATTTTTTGATTTTCGAATACTTATATTGATAGACTAATAAGATATCAAATAAATACATCTAGATTAAAATATAGTGTACACTTTTAACCTAACCTTGATCAACACGCCGACGAAGTGCGACTTCAATTATACGAGATTGCCTCGTTGAGAAAATTGTGGAGTGCAGCACATATGTAACTCTGCTGGCATCATTGATTATTACTTTTATTATTAAAACAATGTAGTGTATTTTTGAATATCAATGCCCCCTTATTTTAATTATATATAATATATATTTAATACAATGTCTGTACGACGCACGACGTGAAGTGCAAATTTTATATAAAAGATTGCAGTAATGTTCAGTTTTAATTATCCATTTACTGTTGAGTTCTGACTTCTGATACATCGTGTTCGCTTAATTATTAAAAATCACTGATATAATCAACAGTTTTGTCCCACATATTCCATTTTTTGCCTGTTTTATGCATGTATTTTTAATTTTTAAAATAAATAACAATAAAAGTCGAAACTAGCTGTGTGAACAGGTGGAACACGTGGACCTAGTGGTCCGAACAAACGTGTCATTCGAGCGTTTCAGTTTGAAGTTAGAGCCAGAAGTAACTCTAACGTACCTGAAGAAGTTTGACTTCAAAATCAGCTCAAGGGTCACCAGGACAAGACCAGCAGCACACACCGTTTCTTTTTTTTGCGTGACTTTGGTTGTTAGCCGCAGATGGCTGTGACAACTTTTCGCGGACTGTTGGGTGAGCGCTGAGGCCATTGCCAACCCACGTGTCGACATAGCGTTATCCCCACTTAAAACTTACGGTCCAGGAACGAATGGCAATAGGCTAATGAATGGAAATATCAACAAAAACAATTTTTTGTTAGCATTGTCGTATTTCGTATGAGTATTTCTTCTGTTGCAGTAGATGTTATATGCATATTAGACGTCTTACTCGTCTATTATGACACCCACGAGTAATGTGAGAGTTGGTAGTATTCGTAGCCGCTACCAGTCAATACTGTATAATATATATCACTTATTGAAATTAAAACATGAAAAATTAGCGACTACACTACTGAACAGACTTTGGTTCGTTAATTTTATTTGGATTTGAGTAATAACTAAATTATGATCTATGAAATCACGTCGTCTTTCTTGTAATCAATCTTTGACACACTTTGTTTAAATTCAACATAGCTAAAGCCACAATTTTAGGAAAGTAGTGAAGTGTTCACTTGACAAAGCGGTTAATTCTTCAGTGGTTAGCTGTTAACGCTATGCAATCGCTTCAAGATCAAACACCGGTTGCCTACGGAATTAGTATTCGATTGTTTAGTGATTCAAACAAATAACGTTTAGAAAAACACGTACTCAATCTATAAACGCGTATGGACAGAATTCCTTAGTAATGACGAATGTCTCAATAGCGCGCGGCTAGATGGCACTACAAGTAGTTTTACAAACATATCAGGCAGTTAAGTGTTCGAAGAACATAAAGACCAAATAGAACGTCTTATCTTTCAATTATTTTTTTCTTGTTTAAAGAAAGACGTGTCATATAGCGCTCGGGAAACACAACAGTACTTCTATATCTATACCAATAAATAAAACTGGAGTGTCTGTTTGTAATGTCAAAATAATAGGCTTTTTTCATGCTCACACGGTTATTTGCATGACAATTGCCTAAAATACAGATTAAAAAATTTTTGTCTGTCTGTCTGTTTGTTCCGGGTAATCTTCAAAACGGCTGGACCGATTTCAAAAATTCTTTCACCAATGGAAAGCTATAATATTAGGGCGTATTTCATCTCGGTATTCCAGCGGGAACGGGAACTACGCGGGTAAAACGACTAAAACCGAAGCGAAGCGAGAGCGGGTTGCTAGTAGTTTATTAGAACTAAAACGCGATCGCCGCCTTCTGTGAGACAGCTATCACACGGAAGGAGGTGGTGGAGCGTGCGCGTGAGGAATTCCTCTACGGCGACACGATCCACCGTCGGCGGCGAATACTTGCGCCTAATGCCACCGTCGCTGAGGCCATGGGTGACTGGACCGGAGAATAGTCCGTCACCCGCAGAGAGGTTAACCGCGTGAGGGAGTCCAACGGCCTGGGCGGGAGGTTAGGAGAAGACGTTACCCGAAAGGGTATCCGCCGGGCAGGCCACGGACAAGGAACTCGATACCAGTGGCCGGCCCAGTTACGAAGGTGAATGAATACGGTGGGTTATGGCGGCGCGCACCGCCCTTTCATCACCCCGGATGGAATGGACGGCGTGTGTGTTAACCATAGTCCACCCCAAAAAAAAGGTAGTTTATTCCAGATCCTTCACGTACGTGAGAGAAAAGATCACTGAAAACGTACAGTTGAAGACTATAACGGTTTCAAGTGAAATGGATGAACTCGACTCGACTAAAAAAAAGACTGCCCGCTGAGTTTCTTGTCGGATCTTCTCAGTTTGTGGCCGCGTTCCGATCCGGTGGTAGATTATTGTATTGTGTTCAAACGTGTAATTTGACAATATGTAAGTGCCCTTAAGGGGCCTATGCAGAATAAATGATTTGATTTGATTCGATGACGGTGACAAGTGGTACGATGATAAAAATGCGACAATGGTACCAAGTCAAATACTTCCTCAGAGCACTAACGTGAGTTACCCGAAAGATTGGGCCAGTCAATTGATGTACTCTTATTTGATTTATACGTGTTCAAGAAAAGGGTGACATAACGTCATTGCATAGGACTGTAATATTTATACTCTAATTTAAATTCAGTAGTAACGAAAGTATAATAAGCTCCCTGTATTTTAGCCATTACCTTTAGTATTGAATATTGGTAGCATGTTGACTGGCCCTTTTTTAAAAGCGTTAAGTGGTTCCCACGTTACAAAAATTAATACCTGTCTCCGAAACAGATTTGCAGACATATTATTAACTACGTACAAAATGCGTTCAACCTTGAAAAAACATTGTCTGAAGAATATTACATATAGATTTACCCATTTTTATCGTAGTAGTGCTTTATAATGACTAGTGTAAAATATTAAAACAATTAGTTTTCATAGTGTGACCAGATAAAAAAAATCACTAGATTTTCTAAAAAAAATGGTTGCATTTTTTTTTATAACTAGCAATCCGCCCTCGCTTCGCTTCGGTTTTAGTTGTTTTATCCGCGTAGTTACCGTTCCCGTGGGAATACCGGGATAAAATATAGCCTAGGTTACTCCCTGATATTATAGCTTTCCATTGGTGAAAGAATTTATAAAATCGGTCCAGCCGTTTTGCAGATTACCCGGAACAAACAGACAGACAAAAAAAATATAAAGTGATTTTTAGGCATGTGTATAGTGCAAATAACCGTGTGAGCATGAAAAAAGCCTATTATTTTGACATTACAAACAGACACTCCAATTTTATTTATTGGTATAGATTACAAATAAAGGTGTTAAAAAATTACACCATAATATGTCAAATTAAAATTTAATTAATATCAAGTCTTTAGTATCATCACCTCGGCTAATCGGCGGCGGTCGCGGGTGAATAGACCGGCGATTAGTCCGCCACCCGCAGAAAGGCCGACCGCGTGTGGGCATCGTTCCCACCAGCAATACTGTAAGGCTTTTTTTAGCTCGTTGCCTCCGTCGTTAGGCCGCCCACCAATACCAAGTTCCTTGTCCTCCGTGGTTTGCCTGAATTCTGTAAGGTTGCCGGAGCGTCAAAAGAACGGTACCCGAAAGTGAAACCCGCTGGGTCGGATATAAATGTCAAGGAATTGGTAGCAGTGGTCGGCGCAAAGGCGATTGGGAGGGCATACCGTAGGATATGGGGTCACACGCCGCTAATCCGTCGCCCCGGACAGCCTGCTTGGAGTTTGCCCACACCAGAAAAGGCTGCTTAAGGTTTATATTAATTTTCCTCCTCTTGCTCTAATGTTATATGCTAGCATCCCCTAGTCGTCGTTTACTATAAATCCTTACTAATATTATAAATGCGAAAGAAAGTTTGTTTGTTTATTTGTTTGTTTGTTACGCCTAAACCACCGAACCGATTTCAAAAATTCTTTCAACAATGGGAATATAATATCAGGGAGTAACATAGGCTATACAGATGACTGCATACTGCAGACTGCACAGATGGCGTAGTGGTTAAGATAGCGACCTACATTGCCAGTGTCGGGGGTTCGAATCCCATGCGGGACAACACTTTGTGCGATCCACAAATTGTTGTTCTGAGTCTGGATGTAATTTGTGTCCGTTAATTGTATGTTTGTAAAGTCCCCCGTAATACAAGGATTATTTCCTTAGTGCAGGGTGTTGTCTTAAAAAATAAAAAAATTAAAAAAAAAAAAAAAAAAAAAAAAAAAAAAAATATTTAATGCCGGTATTTCCACTGGAACGGGAACTACGCGGGTAAGGCGACTGGAAGCGAAGCGGGGGCGGGTTGCTAGTATTATATATGTATATAGGATCATAAGCTCTATACATATTTGGGCCTCGCGCATTTGTGAGGCATGTGTTTTTCATCATCATCATCATCATCGCAGCCCACATACTTCCCACTGTTGGGCTCGGGCCTCCTCTACAACGGGAGGGAATTTGACCTACTATATCATGCTGGTCACACATATTGGTATAGGGTTTCATTTCGTGTTTTCCTTCTCTTGCACAGATGTTATATGCATATTATATCCCATAGTCGTCTTTTACGACATCCACGGGCAAGATAGGGAGTGGTGAATTGTATTCTCACTCCGTCACCACATGTTTTTTAGTTGAACTTTATTTATTTCTGTGATCTAAATTATGGTGCGAGGTTTATAAAATAAAATATTTTTCTTTCTTTCTGAGTTTAAGTCAACCAGTCAATCCTTTTGTTATACTAAAAATAATAGAAGACGTCTCAACCGTGCAACAAAACTGACATATCTATCATTAATTTTGAACTGTGACATTTCAATTTAAATATCATAAGTTCAAGTTCGCGTCTAGGTCATTCATAACATGTGTTTCTAATATATAATAGATATTTATCGAATCAAGTTCTTTTAATAATTATCTACATGTGTAAGTACCAAAACACAATTATGTATCCATATGGTAATAATCCGGGTAATGACGGAGTAAGAATACAATTAATCATTACCTTTCTTGCCCGTAAAAATCGTAAAAGACTATTTTTTTTTTGTTGGGCTTGGGTTACGGTCGGCGCGCTCCTCGCTCCACTCCGTCCTGGTCAACAGAGGGGCGTAAAGCACGCACACCCGTAATCCACCCGCGACACGTCGACTTCGTCGTTGGGTCGACCACCAGAGCAGAGTGACTTGACGTCAGTGTTCGGCCCGACGGAATACTCCTTGAGGAGTACCCTCTCCTCGACCGACGTCACCCCGCGAGGAGGACGTTGGTTTTTCCTCGCGCGCTCGGCCTTTCGGCGGGTGACGGATTAACTCCCCGGTCCAGTCACCCGCATCGTAAAAGACTATTAAGGATTATATTATACTAGCAACCCAGCCTCGCTTTGCTTTGATTGCAGTTGCCTTACCCGCGTAGTTCCCGTTTTGTGGCAATATCAGGATAAAATAAAGCCTATGTTACTCTCTGATATTATAGCTTTCCATTGGTGAAAGAATTTTTGAAATCGGTTCTATGATTTAAGCGTAAAAGCGTAACAAACGAACAATCTTACTTTGGCATTTATAATAATATCTGGTTGACCAAGCTTTGCTTGGTATAATTTTTTTTTCGTAAATTATATTTTTGACGAACTTATTTAGGTATATATTAATAAAAATTAAAAATGATGAAATAATGAATAAAATATCAAAAATTACAAAAACAAAATAATAATAACACCGAGATTCGATCTCACACTGTTTGAATGCGACCGGACAATTTCCCAATTGAGCTATTTTTACTCTTGACGCCGACGGCGAAATTTAAATTTCTATTCCATTGACATTTTATGTCATTGTATTGATTAGCTAAAAACACCAATAAAACTACATTTTCTATAAATAAAACCTAGCTAGATCGATTTTTTGGCCCCGAAACCTCTAGTATGCTAAATTTCATGGAAATCATTGGAGCCGTTTCCGAGATTCTGAAAATATATATACAGTAATACCTCGACTTACGCTACCCCGTTACACGAGAATTCAAAGACACGCGGTTTTCTCTTTGCGCGCTCAGGCCATAGGTTTACTTTTTTATTGATTAAATTTCATTTATATTTTTATCTAACATTTTGATTATCTATATATAAATACGTGAAGCGATAACTTTGTACCCCTTTTTACGAAAATTACGTGGACGGACGTATGAAATTTGGCACGGTTGAAGTATATAATGAGGAGAAGTGCATAAAACTAAAATTTTATACAATAATGGATTAGAAATACATTATATTCATTAAAAAAGGTATTACGCACACTACAACGCAATCGCTACACACACACACGCACGTTTGTGTGAGTGGGTTGCGTAGCAACGCTTATAGACTTTTGTTTACGGTTAAAATCTCTGGTCGAACTGAATGTCAAATAATCATAACTATGATGGCAATGTCGAATAGACATTTGTACTTATTTATATATTAGGTAGTTATTAGTGAAATACAGCTTGCTCAATTTACAATTATAGATAAATAAAATTAAAGAAAATTGTGTAGCAGAAAAATTAATTAAAATGAATTATGGCCGAATTTCGACCACACGCCGACCACTAGTATTCTTTAAAATTATTGTCTTCTTTGAACTAGTTTCAAATAACCATTTCTTTTGGACATTTAATATAAACAAAATTAAATCCCGACTTACGCGAATTCGACTTACGCGGTTATCATTCGGTCCCGCCTATCGCGTAACTCCGGGGTATTATTACTGTACATAAACAAGAATTGCTCGTTTAAAGATATAAAATTTGTAAGGATTATAATATATAAATAACATCGATTCAAGAGAAGAAAACTCAAAATAAAATATCTTCATGTCAACAGGTCAAATGAGCGTGTTATAGCAAGTCAGTTTACCTCTCTTCGGTAAGTACCTGCACAAAATTGGAAGAGAAGAGGCCCCAGGATATCATGAGTGTGGCGCGCTAATCGACGATGCGCGCCACACACTAGAAGTATGCCCTGCCTGGGGTCCTCAGCGCCACATCCTGTCAACGGACATGGGAACAGCGGACCTGTCGTTGTCGACCATCATCTCAAAGGTGCTCGGTAGCGACAGCTGTTGGTCGTCGATGGATTCTGTGAGGCTGTCATTACAAGGAAGGAGGCCGCGGAGCGGGCACGCGAGGCACTTGCGTCCGCAGACTCGCTCCGCCGGCGGCAACCAGGGAGGAGGAGACGCCGTTATGCGCTCCTCCGCCCTGAATGATGACAGGACGTGGCCATACGGCCAAGCGTCGGGGTGTCGGGGATAGAATGTCATCAGACGATCTCTCTGGCACCTCGTAAAAGCGCGGAAGGGGCTGCTGTGGTTTTAGTGGGTATTTTGGTTACTTCTGTGGCTGGCGAGTCACACACACACTCCCCTGTCTGTAACCGGCGGGGGATAGTGTGTAAATGCATTGCCACAGCGTGAAAAAATAAAAGTCAGTTTCCCTCCCATAATGGAGGAGCCTTACAGTGGGACGCTTATGGGATGAGATAAGATGATGGTGACAATGAGAATAACTTTTCTGTAGTGTTTTCATCATCATCTACAGTGTATCCCATTGTTGGGCTCGGAACTCCTTCCTTCTGATCTTAGGCAGATAACCGATTTTAAAACTATTGCTAAGAACTTTTATAATATGTACTATGAAAGAAGGGTACCTATTGAGTAGGCCTCAATTAATTAGGAGAAGAGGAAAATGACGATGAACTGAACACTTTTCCGTATGGTGACGGAGCAAGAATACAATTCACCACCCCCTATCTTGCCCGTGGATATCGTAAAAGACGACTAAGGGATATAATATGCACATAACATCTGTGCAAGAGATGGAAAACTCGAAATAAAACCCTATACCAACATGTCTTACCAGTACGGTATAGTAGGTTAAATGCCCTCCTATTGTGGCAGAGGCCCGAGGCCAACAGTGGGACGTATGTGGGCTGCGATGATGATGACGATGTGCTGGTCAAACATAGTTTGATCTTTTCTTCTCTTGCGTAGATGTTGTCTGCATATTATAATCCTGTATTCCTCTTTTACGATACTCAGAGACAAGAAGCATTAAATTTTACCCCGCTACCACACTGAAAAGTTTACTTATAACTACTGCTGTTTCCATGGCCAAAATTGTGGAATTGAAAATGGAATTATTGCAGCATCCCGCTTATTCACCAGATTTGGCCCCTAGTGACTATTTTCTTTTCCCCAATTTGATGAAATGACTTGGCGGACGACGGTTCGCTTCTAAGGAGGACATCATAGCTCAAACGAATGAATATATTGAAGAACTTCCGAAATCCTATTTTTTGGACGGGATAAATATTTTGGAATAACAATTGGGAAAGTGCGTAGAGCTAAAAGGAGATGTCGAAAAATAAAAAAAAATCTTCAAAAAACAGTGTTTTTCTATCTTTTTCTAAAGACTTATTCAACGAGCCTCGTATCAATATAGTATCTTATTGGTAACCATTGTTGGATGCAGGTGTACGTCGGTAAAGGGGTATAATTTCCTAATCGCCACACGTAGCAGGCATTATTAGTGGTATAATTGATTTTATAAGTAGTAATACTTTTAACCCTTACATTGTAAGTGTCGTAAAATACGACTTTACATAGACCAGGGTCAGGTCCTTTTGATATCACCTGTTCAACAATTACATTCTGAAGTTTGATATCAGGCAGAGAGCCGGTCTTTAAACTATTGCCAATACCTTTTAGGTATATAATAAGCATAGCATACTTGAAAGAAAAAAATCCGTTTGGGTACGGAGAAATACTTCATCGCCCGCTCTCTCGCTCGTGGATTTCCTAAAAGACGACTAAGGGATTAAATATGCATATAACAACTATGCAAGAGAAGGAAAACTTGTAATGAAACCCAATACGTCTAACCAGCGTGGTATAGGTCAATTTCTCGCCTATTGTGGGGAAGGCTCCAGCCCAACAATGGGACGTGTATGAGTTGAAATGATCATGAAAGAAAAAGCATATTGAGTCAACCACAAGTAATTGGGATAAAAGAAGGCTGATGATGATATTACCCGTAAAACATCATCATTATCACAGTCCACATACATCCCACTGTTGGGCTTGGGCCTCCTTCACAATGGGAGGGAAATTGACCTATTATACCATTTTTTTTTGGGGGGTAGGTTGCGGTCGGCGCGCTCCTCGCACCACTCCATCCGGGGCGACAGAGGGGCGTAAGCACGCACACCCGCAACCCACCCACGATGCACGTCGCCTTCGTCGTTGGGCTGACCACCGGAGCAGAGTGACTTGACGTCAGTGGTGGCCCGACGGAATACACCCTATTTGGGGTACCCTTCCATCGACCGACGGCCTCTCGGCCGGTGACGGATTAATTCCCCGGACATGTCAGCCGCGGTCTCGGCTAGGGCGGCATGAGGCGCAGACTATTATACCATGCTAGTCAGACATGTTGGTATAGGGTTTCATTTCGAGTTTTTCTTCTCTTGCACAGATGTTATATGCAAATTATATCCCATAGTCGTCTTTTACGACATCCACGGGCAAGATAGGGAGTGGTGAATTGTATTCTTACTCCGTCACCACAGGGAATGACAATATCTATACAAATAAATAAAATAGAAGTGTCTGTTTGTGTTTGTAATGTCAAAATACTAGGCTTTTTCATGCTCACATTTGCACGACACCTATGCCTAAAATACAGTTTAAAAATGTTTTGTCAGTCTTTCAGTATTTGTTTGAGGTGATTTTCAAAACGACTGGACTGATTTTGATAATATTTTACTATATAAGGAGTTACTTAGGTATATGTTATCCCGATATTCTCGTGGGAATGTAAACTATACGGGTAACGCGGCTGAAACCGAAGCCAATCGAGGGCGAGTTGCGAGTGAGAAATATTATAAGAAGACAAAATTGTTGCAACCGAAGTCAATAACCTATTATTATCATAATAACATGAAACGTTATTTTTAAAATAAAGTAGCGAAATGCTTATGAGTTATAAAGAAGAAGAAAAGCGAAGTAAATAACGTATTATTATCACAACAACTTGAAGCGTAATTATCAAAATAAGGAAGCTAAACTCCGTTAAATGAGACACCGTATGCTTGCAACATTGTCGCAAATACGCATATTTAAACCGCCTACGTAACGTTGCTATCACAATATATCTATTTTTAAAGCATACACACACACGCATACCATATAATAATAATTTGAAATTAAATCTTATCATTAATATTATAGAATTCAAACTCGTTTAAATGAACGTTTGTATCAATGATACAAGTGCCAAGATACTGGTTATATCTACCGACCATGTGTTGAGATACTTATGCTTATACATAATGCAAATCATTCCAGTATAATATGAGCCATATGATTAGAATTCGAAACTGCATCTACGAATAACAATCTATTGAGTAAAGCAGAAAAGGAGATTCAATTCAACTGGTTGTTGTATACTAGAAAAGAGTTTTACATCTGATGCGGTTAAATTGTTTATAGCATTGTGATATTAACATCCGTGTGAAAGACGTTAGATAACTGACAGCTTCTCACATTATATCTTTAAACGAGCAATTCTTGTATATTCCTATGTATATCATCATCATCATCGTAGCCCACATACGTCCTACTGTTGGGCTCGGGTCTCCTCCAAAATAGGAGGGCATTTAACCTACCGTCCGACCAGCACGGTATACCGTGCTGGTCGGACAAGTTAGTATAGGGTTTCATTTCGAGTTTTCCTTCTCTTGCACAGAATATGTGCATATTATAATCCCTTAGTCGTCTTTTACGACATCCACGGGTAGGATAGGGAGTGGTGAATTGTATTCTTAATCCGTCTTAAATATGAAGTCATTTATTTTGATAAGGATTAATACCAAATTATAAATAAAAGGGCTTTTATAGCGATGGCATTTGAATATATTTTTAAAAATGAAAAACCGCCTATTGTGATAAAACTATAATAGTTAGACAAATGCTTTCGAGATATTTTTTGTAGATAATTATATGTTCTGCAAAGTTGTAGTACATTATTTTGTCCTATAATTAATAGTTTTCGGAGCACACGCGATGTAAGGAAGTTTTTTGGCAATTTTTTCACACCTTGGGTTACATTATTGGAGTTTTAGTATGGGTCCCTAACTTATTTGAAAATTTTAGCCTATGTTCACCGGGGATAGTGTAGCTTCCCAACAGTGAAAGAATTTTTCAAATCGGTCCAGTAGTTTCGGAGCCTATTCATTTCAAACAAACAATCAAATATTTCCTCTTTAGAATATTAGTATAGATAGTATAGATAGTATAGATATTGTATATATTATATGTATTCTATACTATAAATATTATATATAGATATTCTATACTATCATCATCAACATCTTGCTCTTATCTCAATTACTTGGTATACAATATTCTATACTATCTATACCAATAAATAAAAGTAGTAGTAGGTTGCTAGTATGTATATATATTTCTATACTAGCAACCCGCCCTCGCTTCGCTTCGGTTATAGGTTATAGTCGTTTTACCCGCGTAGTTCCCGTTCCCGTGGGAATACCGGGATAAAACATAGCCTAGTTTACGCCCTGATATTATAGCTTTCCATTGATGAAAGAATTTTTGAAATCGGTCCAGCCGTTTTGAAGATTATCCGGAACAAACAGACAGACAGACAAAAATTTTTTAATTGCTATTTTAGGCATAGGTGTCGTGCAAATAACCGTGTGAGCATGAAAAAAGCCTATTTGACATTACAAACAGACACTCCAATTTTATTTATTGGTATAGATTTTCAGAATCTCGGAATCGGCATTAAAGATTTTCATGAAATTTAGTACACAAGAGGTTTCGGTGGCAAATAATCGATTTAGCTCGATTTTATTTATAGAAAATGTCGTTTTGTCGGTGTTTTTAGCTAATCAATAAAACGATAGAATAGGAGTCTAAATTTAGCCATCGCTGTCAAGAGTGACAATAGTAAATATACTCAGTTGGGAAATTGTCCAGTCGCATACAAATAGCCTGAGATCGGATCTAAGTGTTATTATTATTATTCTGTTTTTTAATTATGGATATTTTTTTCATTATTTCATCATTTTTATTATTTTTTATTAATATATATCTAAATATGTTTATTAAAATACAATTTATAAAAAAAAATACCTATATCAGTTCACGGTCAACCAGATATTAATTGTGTTATATGAGCAATGCATATTTTCTATATGGTGGCTACGAGTACAACCATCCTTTACATTACTGGTGAGTATCGTACCTAAACGAGGACTAAGAGTTCGACATTGACTAACTCCATCTGATGCCGTGTGGTCAACAATTACATTTTCAAGGATTGACGTCACGTAAAACTACTGATATTTCTTTACAATGTGTATGATGGGAGAAGAGTCCTTGAAGTCAACCCTATATGGGTAATTGGGTGTTCATCAAGTGAGAGTAAAATTTTCATATCTCTAGGAAAGTGGTGGGTCTCCCTTCCTTCCTTCCATTATAAATTAAAAAAGTACTTCCGTAATGTATCGCCTAATTCTATCAATTCCGTATATATATTATATCACTTCGACGTCGTTTGCGACACTAAACGGGAAGGGCAGTGTCTATTGGACTAACAGGGCAAATCGAAAAGTAAAATAAATTAATAAAACATTAAATCTCGCTTTACGGGACCTATGTGCCTACTCATGAAATTTCGATTTAAATTCTAAATCCAATCGCAGCTCGAATTTGAGCAAATTTGGTACTCTTGAAAGCGATATTAGTGCATGATTGGAATCAAATTCGGTGGTATAAATGAATTCAACTCTCGTCGATTTAGTCAAATATTTGCTACTCCCGACGTGATTTTGACGTAGTTTAAAATCGTTAATGGTGTACAATTTCAACAAAGCATCTTTGTGGTGATCGAGTTCGATAACGCTATTAATTGAAAGTAATAAAATACGGCACATTTGATCAAAATAACAACGGCAAACGCGAACAATTCATTCTCGATTTTGTTCAAGAGTACCAAATATAAGTTTGGTGAGATTGGAATTGAATCGGATTCGAAATTAAAATTGATTTCCAGAGTAGGCTCACTCAATCCTCAATCCGGTCGATGGCCCTATATGGCGCACCGGTGTGGGCGGGGTCCCTAACCGTCCGTCTTAGGGCCCTCCTGTGGCGACCACAGAGGGTCATAGCGATCAGGGCCATACGGGGTTACCGCACGGTGGCGACGGAGGCAGCGTGCCTCCTGGCCGGAAGTCCCCCGTGGGACCTGGAGGCGGAGATGCTCGCCGACATTTATCGGCGGGTGTCGGAGACGCGCGCCCGCGGCGGTATGGTTTCCATCAAAGAGATCACCGCCTGGCGGGTCAACGCCCGCTGAGAAGTCGTTGCCCATTGGGCAGTCCGGCTGGAGAGTCCTCGGTACGGTGTCAGGACCGTCGAGGCCCTCCGGCCGGTGCTGATGGAGTGGTTGGAGCGGACGCACGGGGTGCTTTCCTTCCGACTGGTGCAGGTGCTGACGGGGCACGGTTGCTTCGGGAAGTACCTACACAAGATTGTCAGGAGGGAGAGCACACCGTCCTGCCACCACTGCAGTTACGACGAGGACACGGCGCAGCACACGCTCGAGGAGTGTGCTGCATGGGAGGGCGAGCGCCGTGAACTCGTCGCGATTATCGGTGCCGACCTGGCGCTGCCGACCATCGCCAGAGAGATGCTCGTCAGCGTCAGGAACTGGGACGCGGTCGCCGCCTTCTGTGAGGCCGTAATCTCACGGAAGGAGGCGGCGGATCGTGTGCGAGTAGAGCTCCTATTCGGCGACACGTTCCGCCGCCGGCGACTCGGGCGGCGCAGGCGCGAGTATCTGCGCCTAATGCCGTCCTAGCCGAGGCCGCGGGTGATCGGACCGCGGAATTGTCCGTCACCCGCAGAGAGGCTGACCGCGAGATGGCGACCGACGAGAGGTGAGAGGTTACCCGAAAGGGTATTCCGTCGGGCCGACCACTGATGACAAGTCACATCTGCTCCGGTGGTCGGCCCAACAACGAGGTGACGTGGGTACGGGTGGGTTATGGGCCCGCGCGCCGTCCTTTCCTCGCCCCGGATGGACTGGACCGCGCGTGCGCTTACCGTAGCCCAACCAGGAAAAAAAAAAGAGTAGGCTCACTGGTTATGGTGGTTTCGCTTCAAAGCGAATTTCAAATTTCACTTTTAAATGCCTCGCATTACGCGAATTGCTTACCTAAGACTTACTGCAATACAAAGATTTACTCCTTCCTTATCTTATCTAGTTTTATTACTACAATAGATGTACTATTTTAACATATGCATCTTAATAGCAAGCAATCTCTTGTCATCCTTCTTTTTCAATGCCTAACACGACCCATCTATAGCAATAATACACCCATACATAATCTTTATATATATATTTCTTGTGTACATGTGTACTTCACTAAACTCCTCCTAAACGGCTGGACCGATGTTGATGAAATTTTTTTTGTGTTTTCAAGGGGTTCGAGAATGGTTTAGATTCACAATTGGATCTAGTAGGTAGCACTGCTGTCGATTTCAAGGAGAATTCTGAACGTCTGTTGGGTCAGCTAGTGACATATATATCTATAATATGTAAACATAATGACAATCCATACAATATATAGCAGTCGAAAATAATGAGTAAATTTAGTAGTATACTCACAAAAAGCTTTCATTTTCTATTCCCGTATATTAATTAGCAAACTCATAAAAAAGTGGTCATTATCTATTCCCGTATGGGAACTGTGACTGCAAAGCACAGACGTATCACTAATTGATAGCTTGATAATTTATTAACAGACTAGACCGAATGAACTCTAGATTTCAATCTAATCTATTAAAATTGCACATTAGTAGCCTATTAGGTTTTTAAAATGAATTTATTTGAAAGCTTTAAATCCAGTCTGAATCAAAATAAAAGTTTACTTAAATTTCATTATAACGAATTCGTTAATAAAAATACTTTAAACTCTGTCTTAGAGAGTTTATTTATTTATATAAGGCTCATTTTACAACATAAAACAAAAATATATATTTAATAATATTTCAGTGGCTTAAGATTAATGTAAACATCAATGTAACTGTTGAATCACAGACAGCGATTACTTTAAGGCTCCAAAGAGAAGGACTGCCCGCTTTCAGCATTAGACTCTTAATCCAACGACTTTAAGGTGTTGTTTGAACATTGGGTTTTTAGCGTTGGTCGATATTATTACCGATACAACGAATTCCGTGTTCACATCCCACATTTCGATAATCTCGTAAGATAAGTTTTGATATTTTATGACTTCTGCAACCTTCACAAGATTTTCATCATGATAGCAATAAAGACAATCATTGCACGTTGCTCTAGCCAAAGTATCAACACGATGTCTGACTAATTGGATCGGTTTCAATACAGAGTGGCTCTGACATATCCCTCTAGGATAGCAACTCTACGTTTACGAGTTTGTACAATAAAGTACATAATTTGTTGGTTGATAATCTTGAGTACTTGGCTGTGTCTGCGTATGTACTCGCCATCACCAAGACCTGAACAGCCGCAAACGATATATTATTTTTATCCTCAACATGCACTCTGTATTATGACGGAGTGAGAATACAATTTACCCCTTTTGACCGTGGGTGTCATAATAAATAAAGACTAACAATAAGTTGTAGGCCTCATAACAAGGCACAAAGTCGCTCATCGTGCTATGCAAGGGGCTATGCTCGGGGTTTCTCTGCGAGATAGAATCCGAAATACGGAAATCCGCAGAACGGGTGTAATCGACGTAGCACGAAGAATTAGCACGCTGAAGTGGCAATGGGCAAGCCACATCGCTCGACGAACCGACAACCGCTGGGGAAGAAAGGTTCTCGAGTGGCAACCACGTATGGACGACGCAGTGTAGGACGCCCCCCCCCCACTAGGTCGACCAACGACATGGTGAAAGTTGCTGGGCGTCGTTAGATGCAGACGGCACAGGACCGCACTTTGTGGCGTAACATGAGGGAGGCCTACGTCCAGCAGTGAACGGCGATAAGCTGAAATGATGAAAATGAAGTTATATAATCCTGTACTAACCCGTCTGATCAGCTTGATATAGTGGGTCAATTTTACTCCTATCCTGGAGAGGGTTCGAGCCCAGCAGTAGAATGTATATGAGTTGTTGATGATGAACTTAAGTGTTAATCATTTTAATAATACTTTTACCAGAAAGATTTATTCATGTCAATGCTATGTCGCAAGTCTTTCTTAACTCCAACTCAAAAAAGAGGGTATTATAAGCCTTTTTTTTTGTGTGGGCTAAGATCTGCGCACGCGCCATTCATTTCGTTCGGGTGACGAAAAGGCGGCGTGCGACCTCTTAACCCAACATATTCCCTCCCCTTCGCCATCGGGCTGACAACTAGTATCGAGTTCCTTGTCCTCTGTGGCCAGACCGGCGGAATACCCTTTCGGGTACCCTCACCTCTCGGGACGTCGGTCGCCGTCGTGCGGTCAGCCTCTCTGCGGGTGATGGACTAAAATCCCCGGTCCGGTCACCCGCGACCTCGGCTAGGCGGGCATCAGGCGCAGGTAAACAACAACGACGCAGGTGCCCAAGTCGCCGGTGGGGAATCGTGTCACCGTAGAGGATTTTCTCACGTGCTCGCTCCGCCGCCTCCTTCCGTGAGAAGACCCCACAGAAGGCGGCGACCGCGTCCCAGTTCCTGATGCTGTGGTGGGGTGGTGGATAGTATTTTTAAATCGTCACCACACGCAAAACACGTATGTTAATAGATACAAATTAAATTATATATGAAGGAAATGTGAGCTTTGATTTATCAAATGTTTCGAACACTTTTCAGTGTTCAATGTCACGGGAGGACTAAGGTGTCTCACGTCCAACAAGTACCTAATCGTTATTACGGCAATCTTCCCGTTACAGAATCTTATATCTTTAAACGAGCAATTCTTGTATATACCTATATATATATATATATATCTCCAACGATTTTGATGAAATTTGGCATACTTACTAGAGGTTTCGGGGCCAAAAAATCGATCTAGTTAGGTTTTATTTATAGAAAATGTTGTTTTGTCGGTGTTTTAGCAAAACAATACAATGGCATTAAATTTTAAAAGAATATGAATTCAAATTTCGCCGTCAACGTCAAGAGTTATAAAAGCTCCGTTGGGAAGTTGTCCAATTTTATTATTGTTTTGTTTTGGGATTCAAACAGCGTGGGATCGAATCTCGGTGTTATTATTATTCTTTTTTTGTAATTTTTGATATTTTTGCCATTATTATATTTTTATTTTTTATTAATATATATCTAAATAAGTTCGGCAAAAATACAACAAAAATATACCGAGCAAAGCTTAGTCAACCAGATATTTGGTTATTAAATGTTGACCCACATTTTGATACAAATCTATTGCAGTACAGTACGAGAAGAAAATGATTCTGTATGAAAAAGAAAAATTTATATAAACTCATTTGCAAAAAAAACGGGCACCTAAGCAATGAACCATTTCAAATGTTAATATTTCTTTGTTTGATAATTATAGGTAGTTTTATCCACACAATTTGCTAAATTAATAAGAAAATAATCGTTTTCATCAGTATTTCATAAAATTTAGATACAATTTATGGGAAATAATGCTAAACCTCGCTAGTAGTGTATATTCGCTAGTAGTGCATATGCTCATGAAGTAAAAATAAAAAAGTTTTTTTGTTTGTTTTTCTTTAATAAAGTAAAAGCAGATAAATGTTTAGTATCGAGTGTGACCCCCTCTAGCTAAAATCACAGCTTGAATTCGTCTGGGCATGCTAGCGAGTATATCCCGGATACTTGCTTGCGGAATACGTTCCCACTCCGCAGTAATCACATTCTTCAGCTCTCTGATGGTCTGCGGAGCCGGGTGTACTGATCTCACACGCCGTTTCAGAACGTCCCAGACATGCTCTATGGGATTGAGGTCGGGACTTCGAGCTGGCCAATCCAAACGACGAATGCCGACCTCTTGCACATACGCATTAACATACGCGGGACCGGTGGGCGCGAGCATTGTCGTCCATAAAAATCGAGTCTTCACCTAGAGCGGCCAATGCGGGTTGTGCATGAGAAATTAGAACTTCCGTTATGTATCGATGCCCAGTCAGTGAGCCGTTTTCAATGAAGACTAACTCTGTACGATCCATTGAATTTATTCCTGCCCAAAACATAACAGAGCCCCCACCATAAGGTGTGATTTCTTCGAAACATGCCTCTGCAAAGCGTTCTCCTTGTCTTCTTAGCACTCGCCGACGTCGATCTTCACCGAACAGAGATATCCTGGCTTCATCAGAGAACAAAACCCTATTCCAATCGTCTTGAGTCCATGATTCACAATTTCTAGCGAACCTAAGCCTGTGAACTCTGTGCTCACGGAGTAATTTGGGGCCGCGGGCCGGGCGGTGACTGCGTATATTGGCAGCGAGAAGCCTCCTCCTGACCGTCCATAGACTAATATGCACATTTCTTACTTCTTGGAGGTTGTTCTTAAGATCCACATACGAAGATTTGCGATTTCTCAATGCGCGACTCACAAGAAAACGATCATCCCGTGGTTGGGTACATGGTTTTCTTCCAGAACCAGGCCTTCTCTCGACGGAACCAGTCTCCTGATATCGCTGCCAGGTCCTTTGGACTGTCGAGCGACTAACATTTAGCCTCCTAGCCACGAAACATTGGCTGCAACCCTCTTCAAGCAGCGCGATAATTTTGGTAGCTTTTACCACTTTATCTACCATTTTTGATACAGCCAAACAGCATTAAATAAAGCTTTGACAGTCAAGGATATGAAATTAATCGATAAAAATTGAATAAAAGTTATGAAAGTCGATGTTAACTTCTGGAACTTCGCGCCAAAAATGTAGGATAAAAAGGGGTTTTCTGTAAAAATGAACATCAAATGAAAAATTGAATTTAGAACGTACTTTTTTAAATACCACAGCATTTTTAAAACCGGCCAGTAACGTGTACAAACGATTGAAACCTTTTTGGTATTGTATCTTTTTAAATATGAATGAAAATCAAAACCGCCCGTTTTTTTTGCAAATGAGTTTATTTGAGCCGTAGTTGATGAGCCGTAAGAAAATGATTCTGTAAAAAAAATATTCATATATATTTGAGCCGTAATTATTAAATGTTAATTTTATAATAATTATTATATTATGAACATTTATTTATTTAAACCTCGAGAAACGCGGCCACAATAAGAAAGACTCTGCAAGAAAACTCAGAAGGTAAATGAAATACAAACGTAATAAAATCCGTAAAAATTGTTTTATCTATAATGCGTAATGCTCGCTTAAACATCAGAAATCGTTATGAAAAGGTAAGCTTTAGTATAAGTTACAGACATTTCGGAGCCTGCCTAAGGGACCATTTATATTCATCACACTCATTTATCAAGACTTTATTAATTAATTACACGTTTTTAACGA
Organism: Lymantria dispar; assembly: GCA_032191425.1. Classification (NCBI taxonomy): domain Eukaryota; kingdom Metazoa; phylum Arthropoda; class Insecta; order Lepidoptera; family Erebidae; genus Lymantria; species Lymantria dispar. Next base: position 20,038,843 of record CM063459.1, read on the forward strand.
CCAACCACCTTCAATTGAATGAGAGAAGAGCTGTTTTAACACCTGAAGTATTATCATTATTTATTATGGAGCGTCTTGTACTTATAAAGAACTTTAACAAAATTACTTTTTTTGATTATTACAAATATATTTAACGTCATTATGGCATGAATGCGTAAGCAACAAACACACATTAGCATTTATAATATTGGTTAAGTTGAATTTAGTTTTAATGTTATACCTATACTTTAAGTGCCCAATATGAAGTCGGGTGAAAAATACACCAACTCCTTGATTTTTCGTGACCAACTTAGAAACTAGCTGGGAGATCACTGCTGGGCTCGAGCCCCTTTCACAATAGGAGGGAAAATGACCTTACTAGGTATACCATACTGGTCAGACAGGTTGATCATACGGTTTTGCTTCAAGTTTTCCTTCTCTTGCATAGATGTTATATGCGTATTATATTCCTCAGTCGTCTCATACGACATCCACGGGCAAGACAGGGAGAGGTGAATTGTATCCTTAATCAATCACAACACAGAAGAGGAAAAAAATTAAAAACTCGCAGTTTTAGACCTCGACATTGACCTTTAGAAAGTATTTTTTTATTATTATAAACTACAATCAAATAGTTCACAACAAATAAATAAAACATCATAACTTTTTATTATCTCTGGTATGTGTAATAATACTGAACTATTATTGAACAAGCTTCCATTCAAACCTTTATCATAATCATACGTCAATGTACATATTTAAAACAATTCACGCTTTGTTTCAAATAGTCGGTAATAAATTTATTTTAAAATGTGTTACAATGTTTTACGATAAGAGTCAGACTCAATGTCGGTGTCTCTTAAATAGATGAATGAATAATGAACGTAGAAAATATAATAAATTATATATTATCTGCATAAAAACGTATTACATATTAGAACAAATGTCTGCTTGTTGGATAAGATGCTTATTGCATTCATTTATTGTATATTTGCATCTAATTGCAATCTATAATGAACTATTAATTATGGACTAATTGTTGCTAAATTATGGTTATTTGCTATATAATATTCGTGTGGAATTATTTCTTCTCTCGTATATGTTTTATCTTCATATAATATACCTTAATCGTTTTTTATGCCACCCACCAACAAATAAAGGAGGGAGGCGGATAAATATATTCAGGATTCGTCACCACAGGTTATTATTTCGAGTTTCTCTTCTCTTGCCTATACGTTATATGCATATTATAGAGGTGAATTGTATACTTATTCCGTTACCACACGGATAAATGGGAATGGGAAGTGGGATCACATAGCTAGGGTTGCCAATCATACTTTATAATAAAGTATCCTACTTTATTTTTGGTAATTATACTTTATACTTTTGCATACCAATAAGAAATTATGTGAACATACTTTATTTCCAACCTTTAAATAAAACAAAACACTCATTATGAGTACTAAACAATTTAACGGTACACATACAAACAATTTAACGGTACAGTGAAAACGGACGATGGAAACGATTTATAATTACTAAACGCAATATTAGATGTTGGAGATCAGATTTTTATATATGCTAAAAGCACAAGAAACACGTTTTTTAGATAATAAAAACATAAAATTTTAAAAATACTTCTTTTTCTGACAAATGTTTTATTTTTTTTCTATCCAAATCATTTTATACTTTTCTTTTTGTCAAAAGAATTTGACAACCCTATACATTTATATACCTATATATTTTTATGAGACAAATCGCGCCATAAAACGTTTGATACTCCGGAAGTCCTGGTAAGCGCTTCTTATTGTTTCGGGACACGGCACAATTTAATTATAAAAGAAAAATAAGAGACCTTAGAAAACATTCCAGTTTACTTCCTAAGCAAATTGGGAAACATGAAGAAAAACTGACTAATAAATCAATATATTAGTGTATTTACAGCAATAATAAGCATAGTAGTACAGCACTAACATTGACGGTAATAGTAGGAAAAGCCTGGACGCACTGTAACGACGAATTTTTACGTGTTATTACAAGATCCTTATATTATACTACTCCAGACGTGACTAGCAGACTTTCTGATATAAGGTCACAATCGTCACATACATGTGTATAAGACTAGTAATCCTATAAGGAGTCCTAATAGGGTCTGGTTAGCTGAGAACTGGATGGACTGCACCTGAGTGCTATCTGCGCCCTGACGGAGCATAAGGCCTCATTTATGGAGACGCGGGGCGTCGCGCGTCGCGTGTGGCGTGGCGTCTCGCGGCGCGTCGGACGTTTTTATTGTTTACGTAGCGGCGGCGCGTGAAGCGGCACGTATCATCGCACGCGTAAACACAAACTTATAGCAATATGCGATGTTGTTTATAGAGACGCGAGGCGGGAAGAGTGGCGATGCCCGGCGCTGCGCCCGCGTCGTATTCTTAAGCGTGTAGCGGAGCACGCGGCGAGCATCGCTGCGGCGCACGCGGCGTTCTCAGTTAATCCGACCCAAACTTCTCATGTTCCGCTATTATAAACACTGGGCCACTCTTTATATTAAATAACTCACTTTTTAAAATACAATTTTCTTCTAATAAGTCTATCATATCATACTCCGTTGCGACGGTAACTACGTCTGTGTTGCACGATTAGCAAATGAGACTGGCAGAAGGTTCCGCCACAGGCATCGCTTCATCGAGAATCGCCGCTGCGTGCGCCGCCGCGATAAACGCCGCGTGAGACGTGACGATGCCATCTGCGGGCTCGGCCGTAGAACACGATCCATTTCAAGCAAACGCGTGTAAAATCGCTTCTCCGTAAACGCACTCATCCAACGCCCTACATTTGAATTTAGTGCGGGCCGCGCAGCCTATCGCGACGCGCGACGCGCCGCGTCTCCGTAAATGAGGCCTAACTCGTCTACGCCCGGATATGGTCTTGTAAATGCTCTAAGCAGAAAACATGACAACAGTCAAACTTTAAAATGTAAACCTATAGCAATTTGTCTGGCCAGCATAAAAAAAAGCATGGTATTGCATGCATGCTATCTTGCATCCTGCAATAGAGAAGTTTCGCGCTTATCCATGAAATGTAAATGGGAAAAACCGGCTGAGTGCGAGTCGGAATCGCGCACGTTATGTTCCGTACCAATATTTAAAAAAAAAACGCGTTTGTTGTATGGGAGGCCGCCATAAATATTTATTTTATTTTGTTTTTAGTATTTGATGTTGTGGCGGCAACAGAAATACATAATTTAGAAAAATTTCAACTGTCTAGCTATTGCGGTTCTTGATATACAACCTGGTGACAGACAGACGGACGGACAGCGGGGTCTTAGTAATAGGGTTCCGTTTTTACCTATGGGTACGGAACTCTAAAAAGAAGTAGAATGTGGTAGATTTTTATTGTTTAGTTAAACGTCATCTCAAAAGTATCCAAAAATGTATTATTAACTATATATCTTCTTTATTAATCTTTTCATTCTCATTATTTTTCATTCACATACAATATGCTAGTCAGGATAACGTATAATAAAGGCAACGACTTCTCTTCATTTGACTTTTAAATAAAACATAAGATATTCTAAGAGCACTTTGTTCAATTAATATGATAGTATTATTTTGTTAATTACAACATAATTATCAACATAATTAAGTTGAATGATGATTTCTATTAAAAGTTACACTAATACTAGTTAACCAAATAGACGTTGTTTTGTTCAAATAAGCGCCACCTAACCGGGCCCAATTGTGAATCTAAACCATTCCCGAATCCCCTTGAATATGCACAAAATTTCATCAACATCGGTCCAGCCTTTTAGCAAGAGTTCAGTGACATACACACGTATACAAGAAATTTATATATAAAGATTAAAAAGCTGAAAAGTTTATTTTATTGAATGCTTTAATCCTAATGGTCCTAATTGAATCATTTAGTGTTGGTTAGACCATTTATACGCTATATAACACTACGCTACGATCAATAGGAGCGGATATCAATGAAAAATATGTATTGTAAATGCTGAAAACATTATTCCTTTTAAGAGCTTCTGTTGCATGCGCTGCGCGTTATAGGTGCCTAAGAAACCTCCACTATCTTATGTGACGTAAAAGAAATTACCCGAATCAGCTTGTTAGTACATAAATGTTGTCGGGCCGACCACTGACGTTAAGTCACCCTGCTCCGGTGGTCGGCGCAACGACGAAGGTGACGTGCATCGTGGGTAGGTTGTGGGTGTGCGTGCTTACGCCCCTCTTGCGCCCCGGACGGAGCGGTGCGAGGAGCGCGCCGACCGTCAAAAAAAAGACATAAATGCCGATATATATATATATATATATATATATATTGCTTCACTGCTTATGAAGTATTATAGATAGCGTTATAAATTATAATTGAAAGCCTCCTAACTAAGGTTGATGAACATTATATTCAACTGAAAAAATCCTATTCAGTATTTAAATATATATTCAATATTATAGAATATCACTCATCTTATAGAATAATAAGATAAGAAAAGAAGACAAAATTAAAAGACCTAGGCCACCCAGCTGGTTAGCGTAATTAAGTAGGATAATTTCACTATTCTGAAGCAGGCCTGTGGCCAACAGGGGGATGATAATCGGCTGAGAAGAAAAATAATATGTTATTGCTTATCTGCTATGATAAATAGGATGGTTATTCATAAAACAATTCGCTTTATATTAAGCCTGCAAAATTTCATAAGATTTCAATTAATAGTTTTTGCGTGATACTACATACTAAGAAAAAAAAAGCTCTTATTGTGTGCATAGCGGGCTTTAGAGCACCAGCTGTCTTGCTGTTACTCTGGACGGCTGAACACATTCAATTTAATTGCTTGACAACAAAGGATAGTGATAATTATAATAATAGTACATAATTTGGACTTTCACATAACAGGGAACGAGCCTATAATCTTATATATTGGACAATTTTGTATACATTCTTAAATACAATTCCATTAACTTTATGATAATTAATTTGGACTTACACATAACAGTGAACGATTCTATAATCTTATATATCGGACAATTTTGTATCAATTCATAAATACAATTCCATTAACTTCATGAAAATTCTTTAATAAAAGCTTCGTAAATATGCATGGCTATTCATTTAAAAAAAATACAAAAGCTTTTGAAGAGACTATGTTCTTCATATTGCCAATAAAAGAAATAAAACACAAGTACAAGTCACAAGGTGCAACAATTCCAAAACCAGTAGTTATTGAAGCCTATTATAAGATGAGCTGGCAACGCCTACCGCTGGTAATCATCTGTTTCCTCCGGCGCGATCAAACGTTAAGCAACGAACTAATATCTGTGTTTAACATTATTCAACCTTACATTGTGTGGCTGAACACTTTCTTATATTTACGTATTTATTAAATATCTCTTTGGCAAAATATGTGAAAGGCTATTTGTTATTTTTACTTCTAAGCGGATTTGAAATTCACCATAAATTATATTTTTAACTAGCAACCTGTCCTCATTTCGCTCGGTTCGATTCTAGTCGCCTTACCCGCATAGGTATCATTCCCGTGGGAATACCGGGATAAATTATAGCCCAAGTTACTCCTTATATATACAGTTACCTGGTAGTAAAATATTATCAAAATCGGTCCAGCCGTTTTGAAGATTACTTCAAAGAAACATACAGACAGACAAAAAAAATTATTTTAGGCATGGGTGCCCACGGAATAACCGTATGAGCATGAGAAAAGCCCAGTATTTTTACATTACAAACAGACACTTCAATTTTATTTATTTATATAGGGTAGTAAATTCGCGCGGTTTCACCCGCGTAGTTTCCGTTTCTGTGGGAATACCGGGATAAATTACAACCTAAGTTACTCCCTATATAGACAGCTACCTGGTAGCAATATATTATTAAAATCGGCTCAACCGTTTTGAAGATTAGGTACACGGAATAAATAAACAGACAGAGAGACAAAAAGTTTTTTAAATTAGTTTTTTACCAGTTTATTAGTAAGCATGAAAAAACCTCAATATTTTGACATTACAAACCGATACTTCAATTATATTTATTGGTATAGATTTTTTTACCGCAAAAGCTGTGACAATTTCAATGTATCGGGATATCAAGCGGTAGCTATATTAACACGGGCAATGCGGACTTTTAGGCAGAGCAATCTGGATATTTTGACCGTATATTACTCCGTGGCTTTCCATGTGGTGACGGTGTAAGAATACACACTTGACACTTTCTTACCTTTGGATGTCGTAAAAGACTACTACGAGATATAATATGTATATAACTTAACTGTGTTAGAGAAGGAAAGCTCGAAATGAAACCCTATACCAACACGTTTCCCTAGCCGAGGCCGCGGATGATCGGACCGGGGAATTATCCGTCACCCGCAGAGAGGCTGACCGCGCGACGACGACCGACGTCCCAGGACGTCGAGAGGTGAGGTTACCCGAAAGGGTATTCCGTCGGGCCGACCACTGACGACAAGTCACCCTGCTCCGGTGGTCGGCCCAACGACGAAGGCGACGTGGGTACGGGTGGGTTATGGGCCCGCGCGCCATCCTTTCGTCGCCCTGGACGGAATGGACCGCGTGTGCGCTCACCATAGCCTACCCATAAAAAAAAATACCAACACTTTTAACCATCATGGTACAAGGTCAATTTTCCTTTATATTGTGAAAGAGGCTTGAGCCCAACAGTGGGACGTATATGAGCTGAAATAATGATGAATGGTAGTAATTTATATTTTGGTTAAAAGCGGTCAAAACTAAGTAATGTCCTATAACTCACATTCGAATATTTTTGTTTCCCAACTATTAAGCTAACTGACCAAACTATTATGTTAATCTGACTGACTGTTACACGCGAACTATTATTATTTTAATCTGACTAAATTGTGCACGCGAGCACTCGTGCGAACTGCAAATTTATTGCAAGTATTTTGAGTAAAGTGTAATGGATCAATTTCTTCTTAGAGAAAGGTTTGAAGAAGTGATAAAAAACTATAATAGATTATATTAGTTTTAGTAAAATTGAAAATTTTGAATAACCCTTGAAACAAACTAAAATAATAAAAAAAAGTATTACGTTCTCTTCAAAGGAATTATCCCAAAAATCCGATATGTCTGAAATTTTTGAAGAGTTGGGTTCTCCGAAGACAATTCTGGTTGCATCATCAAATCGAAGTGACTTAATTGTCATTTGACGATTATACTTGCACACATGAAGCACTTAATCGAAAAATGATACGCCATTACATCATTTTGGAGCTGATACTTTTACACTAATGGACCGATATTAACCAAACATAGCTAAAGACCACCGCCAGGAAACTGGCTTTCAAATGAAAAAAAACCGCATCGAAATAGGTCCTTCCGTCTGAGAGCTACGATGCCACAGACAGACACAAACACACACAGACAGACAGACATCGACGTCAAACTTATAACACCTCGTTTTTTCGTCGGGGGTTAAAAATATTGTTAGACAGTAAAAATATTTTTAATAATAGCATTTAATAAAGCATAACAAAACAATAACCCAAAAACGCGATTGGTAGGTAATCTCATGTTTACACCACTGGACCAGACAATAATTATATCTTAAAAAAAAAACAATAAAAAAACTGATCTGTATAAGAATACCCGCGGCAGAGGATCGCACTTTGTGGCGTTGCATGGGGGAGGCCTACGTCCAGCAGTGGACGGCGATAGGCTGACATGATGAAGATGATGTGTAAGAATACGATTTATCACCCCCTTTAATGCTTGTGGGTGTCGTAAAAGACGATTAAAGATATCCATAAAATATCTATGCAAGAGAAAGCAAACTCAAAATAAAATACTGTACCAACCCGCCTGACCAGCATGGTATAGTAGGTTAATTTTCCTCCCATTATGGACGAGGCTCGAGCTCAACAGTGGGACGTACATGAGCTGTCATGATGATGATCATGAAAGAAAGAAAACTCGATCCTTGTATTATATATATTCATTAATGGTCATATTATCACGGCATCATAGTATTCATCGTTCACCGCAGACAATTCCGGGATATTGCGGTTTACTAGCGGGTAAAGTATGAATCGTACTGCTTTTTATAGTGTTGAAACCTAATGGGATCAAGTATGAGAAGAAATATTGATTTATAAACTATTTGGCACAAAGACAATTAAGTGAACTCTAGTTTGAAAATTCAGTAACGCTATTAAATGAATAATTCTTAAATTCATTAGACAAACTTAAACATAATTTGAAGATTAAAATAAATTTAGTAAATTTACACTTAAGAGCGATCAAATTTATTTTGTTCACCAATAAGTTTCTCTGTGTGGTCACGCAATAAGAAAACCCTCATTTATGTGATTAGGGTATGGTCTGGCCACACCCCGCCCAATCTGTCCGGGGCAACGGATAAGTGGCGTGCGGCCCTATAATTTACCGTATTCCCTACCCTTCACCATTGGGCCGACCACTGGAACCGATTCCTTGACATTCATGGCGGGCCGACAGATTAGTTTTCATCCCATTCGACGTCCCAGCAAGTGTTGCTGGGGCATAAGGAAGGATTACCCCACAGGGTATGCCGCCGGGCCGGCCACGGAGGACAAGGAACTCGGTACCGGTGGTAAGTCTAACGGTGATGTAGAGGAGTTACGGTGGGTTATGCGACCGCGCGTCGCCTTTTCATCGCCCCGGACCGAGCTGGACGGCAGGTGCGCCGACCATAGCCCACCCCTAAAAGAATGAGTGTTGCGGAGCGTCGCCCTGACACAGTCAGCCTCTCTGTGGGTAGTGGACTAATCGCCGGTCCGGCCACCAGCGACCTCGAACGCATGCTGTGCCATATCCTCGCCGCAACCGCAGTGGTGGCAAGACGGTGTCTTCTCTCCCTCGCAACCTTGTGTCGGTATTTGCCGAAGTAACCATGTCGTGACAAGACCTGTAGCGTTCGGAAGAAGAAAGCCTGCAGGCGACTCAACCATTCCATCAGCATCAGCCAGAAGCTTTGACGGTCCGAACACCGAATCGAGGCCTTTCCAAACGGACTGTCCAACGGGCAGTGATGACCCGGCGAACTCCCACGGCGAGATATAAGCTTCCCCCGTCAGCATCAGCGAACCAAAAAGGCCTTCAACGTTCATACTCAAATCTTTTCTCAAAAAACTACTTTCATGCTGTCAATTTTTCGTCCCATGGAGGGGTAAATATTCTTCAAAATTGAATAAACTTATATTGATGTAGTATTATTTAAATATAGCCGAGTCATAATATAATTTTATTTTAATTTATTTATCTCTCCGCCATTTCCCGTCGCTGCTTGTAACAGAGGCAGCTTGTATACTATAGATACGAGTTACTAAGACCGATTGTATTCAAAGTTGCCCATGTATCACAGGTCGTGAACGATCATTGCGACTGAGGATTTCAGTTCAATTGCATTGTTCTTATAAAATACAACTGAACTATATAAATCAAGTAATCGTTAAACGATTTTGTTTCACTGGTCTCTTCTCTTTAATTGATTCCCCTTAGTCATTTGCCAATTTATTTTCCATTTTCTCACGGAAGTTTGGCTAAGGGATAAGCAAAATGGCAGTAGCAATCGCGTGGTGATTTCTAACCGACTTTAAAAAGAAAGGTCCACATTTCGACTGATTATTTTTTGGATGTATGTATGTTATGCGATCATCTCGCCAATTATGAATTGATTTTTATGATTTTTGTTTGGTAAATCATACTTCCGAAGAGGTCCCACAATAAATCTAATCAAGTTCTGACCAGTACTTTCATCTCGACTACATTGTTTTCAAATCGACTTTTAATTTGTTAAAATTTCATACTATATAACCCCAATAGCTATGGCGACCCACTAGTGTGCCTAGAGATGGAATAGCATTCCTTATCATCGTAATCGGTACTCTTAAAGGTCAACCAGACGCTACCAAGATGGAAATACAAAGAAATAAAGGAAACATAAAAAGAACCAAACACAAATATTTGTAATAATAAATTTTTTGATAGGCTATGGAGGTAATAAAAAATAATTAACGTTTCTAACTGTTAATTGGTTAACATATATGTATTTTTTTTTTATTAATGAAGATCAGTTTCTACTTTATTTAGTTAGCAAATTTATGTAGTTAGTGTAAACAAATTAGACATTACTAAATCAACATATAACAATGACGTTATTCAAGAGATTTATATCTACTCGATACATAATTAGTTATGAAATATTGACCCACATTTTGATAGAAAGTTACTGCCAGTAGAAGAACTAAATGACTCTATATAAAAAAATATTGTTTTTGGTTTGTATATTATTATGATAATTTATTAATTTGAACCTAATAAATCTAATATACCTACTACCACCGGATTGAAACGCGGCCACATTGAGAAAGATCTAATTAGAAAATTTAGAGAGCATGATGCTAAATTATTATTGAGTTTTTAAAAGGCTTACTTAAAGTTTTTTGATTTACAAAATAACTCATCGCACATCAGAAATCATTCTAAAGGCAAGTTTGGATGGGGGAGAAAATTAATGTCGTCGTCGAAACGGTCACGTGACGTGTTAACCCTAACAGTAGCTGGCTTACAGCCTGTCTGTAGCTATATCAATATCACTATCAAATAAACATGCTTAAATAGTTTTAATTTAAGATCAAATAATTAATTTGAATATCCGAAAAAACAACAGTTTAAGTTTTCACTTCTGCCAGTTCTCATGACTGCTTTGTACTCTTTTTTATTTCTATGCATTCATTAGCAGGTTCAATGGACACACATTGAGAAATTAATTCTCACGCCGCCACACTTTTTTTTGTGGTGGGTTACGATCGGCGCACTCCTCACACCACTCCGTCCGACAGAGGGCGACAGAGGACGTAAGCACGTACACCCGTAACCCACCCGCGACACGTCGCCTTCGTCTTTGGACCGACCACCGGAGCAGGGTGACTTTTCGTCAGTGGTCGGACCACCCACGCCACCACCCTAAGAGCATGTAAAAATTGGTTTAATTATTTCTTTCATGCACTACATCTGAAATTTATATAAGTACCTACTTAACTTACTCAAATAAATATGGTTATATTTCATCTCATCACCATCTCAACTCGTATATCCCACTACTAGACTCCAGCTATCTCCAAAATGGGAGGTAATTGACTTACTACATAACGTTTGTCGTCTGTTTGTCGAAGAAAAACCCTATATCAAAACGTCTGTGTTGATTTGCAGTTTCACTTGTTTTTGGTTTTTATTGAAAACGGTGGCAGACGAACAAACAGTACACCTGATGGTAAGTGTTGCTGCCGCTCATGGACCTTTGCATGTGTCGAGAGGTTCAGCTAGGCCGTTGCCTACCGCGAAGAAATTGAAGGAAGTGTAAATACGTGCTCTGAGGTTCGGTGATACTAAAGGCGTCAACTAAAACCTACCATACGCAAACACCTTCAGAAAGGCTTTCGGCTCTCTCGATTACCGAACGAAGTGAAATTGCTACTACTCAGACGTCGATTTTCTGCTGTGTGGTACTACCCCGGACGGACCGGCCCGCGGCTGTAGACAGATAACTGTCGACAGTGTGGTCCTACCACTATTTTACTTCGAGGTTTCCGTCTCTTGAATAATTGTTATCTGTATATTTCGTGCCTTATTCGTCTTTTACGATAACCACGATCAGGACAAGTAAATGGTCGTGAATTGTATTATTACTTCGTCACCATACAGTAAATTACCGTCATCACAGGTATATTTACTAGATATCAAACATAATAATAGAAATTGTAGTTTAAAAAACTAAAAAACACGCTCATAAGCTGACAGCCCGAATTATAGAAGTTTGGAATTTCGCTCATGCGTAGTTCGCACACTAGCTCTATCTCTCTTGCTCTTATGCAAAGGATACGATTAGAAATTCCTAAATCCTGGCGAATATAATCAGGATATTAGCTTATTTTGATCGAATTACTGCATTGTCATGGGCCTTTGACGAGTGTGCAAAGTTTAAGTAAAATCTGTTCGTTCAAAGTGGGGCAAAATGACGTTCAAAGATTCCATTACATACATACATACAGGTGAAACTAATAAAAGCGTGTTAAAAAATATTACGCTATTTATTTATTAATAACTACACAATCCTATGTAGTTATTAATCCTTCTATTAATGGTATTTGTGTTATAAATACTGTAAGTCTTAAATATATACAAATATTAGCTTTAAAAAATGTACATATGAAATCACTGCTAAAAAAATATAAACAATAGTAACAATGATATCCATGTCCATACTCAATGAGTGTTACGTTACATCAATGTTACATTGTCGTTAGGTAGTAACCTTGACATTGAACTCAACTGATTCACACTACAATATACATTGTAACCACGCAACTTAATTTGAGGAATTCCGTTGTAATGAAAACAAACAGGTCTGGAAGTGTTACTTACGCGTCACGAGACGAATATGTAACGATTGTCAAGTAAATTTTTATTTGCCGCCACATGAATACGTAGATAGATCCATATTAGTATATTGCCAAATTATTTTAAATACAGCTGAATAGGGAGCAATATTAGCGCTTCTAACGGATACATATCCAAACTTCCTGTTTTCTAGGGAGAATTTCTTCAGAATGATCTGTAGTAAAACAATAACTCTCCATGCTCAAGCTAATAAGATCTTAACCTAAGAATTTATAATATATACATATATATATTGTTTGGCGATAGATTACGTACATAACCTAAATTGTCAAGAGAAAAATGATGCAATTCCGAAAAATATTATATATTTAACTTGTATTCATGTTAGTTGAAAAATATAATCGTACATTATAAAAGGCCTATACGTTAAGACCCCGAAAGTTGAACGTCCTGCAACATTGTCACTACACCTTGAAATGGTTACTCGATGCGAATACTTGCGCTTTTTCCACTATATCCACTATTCTTTACGACTTCAGAAATATATGCTTATCTTAAATGCCACAATATTAATATGATAATTATCAATTATAAATGTACTGCGTTTAAGATCGCTTATACCGCAAATACATAATGATCAATTTAGCTCTTCTGTAATTTTTCTTTAATAATACGACTTATATTGTTAGAGGTGCCAATTTTGAATTTTATATACACTATATCACAAATGTATTATAGTGGTCTTAAAAATGCGTATAATAATGTAATAATTAAATAATAATAATTAAAATGTAAAATTAAATTCTGTAATTTATATTTTTGATATGCAGCTTTACGCCAAACTGTCATCTCTATCGAAATGTAAAGATTTTATCTAGAACGATTATGTAAGCCCTATTATTCCTATTCAAATATTTATATTGGATACGAAGGGAGATATCATTTCAGCCTATCGCCGTCCACTGCTTGACGTAGGCCTCCCTCATGTTACACCACAGAGTGCGGTCTTGTGCCGCCTGCATCCAACAACGCCCAGCGACTTTCACCAGGTCGTCGGTCCACCTAGTCGTCCTACACTGCGTTGTCCGATACATGAGCGCCACTCGAGAACCTTTCTTCCCCAGCGGTTGTCGGTAGGGCGATATAATAATTTCTATTCCAAAACCAAATTCTATCCGATTTAATAAATTACATTAAATCTTCAACGAGTAAGTAGTGTATCAGTATTTATTTTAAATTAAAATTGTAATCGTATTCTATCTATTGATTTCTAATATCAACAATAGAATTGGTCTAGATTCCATTATGATAATTAAGCCAAGTAATAATTCAATTACATGTATATCGTCAATCATTTAAGCTATGCGTGAGTCTAGATAAAAAGAACATCAAATTTTAAAACAGATACCAAGCCCAGACACAACACATTGTCATATATTCTCGTCCGATAATGATAACCTTTTACATGAACGGGATGCACTTGCAAAGAACGTAATTCGTAACGATAAAAGCAAGATAAGATCAAGTACGTTCGCCGTTGTGCTAACATGCCTTTATTCCAAGAAGAAAATGTTTTAGTTCGACTAATTGAAAGAAAAAATGTCTTAAGAAATTAAACTGTGAGCCGAATAATGTTTACTACCTGTTGTAATATAATCCGTTATCATGGTATTGAGACTGATTAATGATTTTCTTATAAACGCCGCTCTCTTTCTCAACATGATTGGACTTTTAAGCACTGTTTTTCTTTGTTAGCTTAGAAGAATAGCCTTCTTTTTTCACTCACTATTCTAGGAAATAACGTGTACCGATAAGCGATAAACCTTTTTTTTTTTGATGGGCTATGGTCTGCGCACATGTCGACCATTCTGTCCGGGGTGACGAAAGGACGACGCGCGGTCCCATAACCCACCGTGTTTCCTCTCCTTCACCATTGAACCGACCACCTGTATCAAGTTCCTTGTTGTCCGTGGCTTGCCTGGCGGGATACCCTTTCGATACCCTCCTATAAGCATAATCCTGGCCTAAGGTCATCGACGTCTAACATTGTCGTCAATAGTGAGCCTTGGAAGTGATTCTGTCGTATCATCAGTCTCTTTTAAATTTTTTTTTCCGATTTCTGATTGTGTATATATGTCACCGTAAAATTGTACGAACCGTTGGTTTATAAATCATCTCTATTTGAACTGATGGTTAAAAGTATTAAAATCACAATTTGACGGTTGAACATAGTTTATAATCTTACGAAAATAAAACCGTTAGATTGTAAATTTTTGTGTCCGAACGGACACCAAAATTTGTGTAAAAATATCGATAGATTGTGAACACAATCTATCGATAGTTTATAATCTCCCTAGATAGTTTATAAACTAACGGTTCGTACATTTTTACGGTGACATATATTATGTATACTAATATTATAAAGCTGAAGAGTTTGTTTGTTTGAACGCGCTAATCTCAGAAATCGCTGGTCCGATTTGAAAAATTCTTCCAGTGTTGGATAGTCCATTTATCGAGCAAGGCTATATTACTTATTCAAAAAAAAATAGGGATCCGTATTAAAAGTCCAATAATGTAACCCAAGGTATAAAAAAATGACCCGGAAAAATCCTTATATCGTGTGTGCTGCGAAAACTATTGATTATAGAACAAAACAGTGTACTACAACTTTGCTGAGCATATAATTTTCTACAAAAGATATCGCGACACCATATGTCTAACTATTGTAGTTATCTGACAATAAGTGTTTTTTTTTTTTTTTTTAAATAATTAAAATGCCGTCGCTCTCTTTATTTTGTACCTTGATATTATTACTTTACATTTAAGACGAATTCAATACCTTTCTAGAACTTTTTGAATCATTAAATTCGGACATTTCATTCAAAAGATATCGCGATATTAAAAATGTAAGTATTAGTGTTGTAGCCAAATAAATATTAAGTACTAGTAAGAATACAAATCACCACTCCCTATCCTGCCCGTGGATGTCGTAAAAGACGACTAAGGGATATGATACGCATATAACATCTATGCAAGAGAAGGAAAACTCGAAATAAAACTCTATATCAACCTGTCTGACCAGCAGCATATAGTAAGGTCAATTTCCTTTCTACTGTGGAGGAGGCTCGAGCCCAACAGTGGGGCCGTATATGAGCTGAAATGATGATGAATGATGATTGCGCGCGCATGTATCTATGATGTGGTGGGCGGTCATGAGGGACGAGGAGGTGGTAGCCTCTGCGAAATACTATGCCGCGCGGGTCATTCTAGCGATGGGCAAGAATCGTTTCACAAGAAAATCGAGGTCTGAAAGGTTGATTGCCGATTAATCGATCTATCGATCTTTTTTCTACGGGAGCTTTATTTTAGGATCTCTGGAGAGTAAATACGTGATGCACTTTCTTTTTTAGGAAATCTGAAAATGTTATTAATCCAATGTTGCCGGGACGTCGAAGGTGAAGGTACCTAAACTGCCGGGCTGACCACGGATGTCAAGGTCCGCCACGCACCGATGGTCGACCCAATAGCGATGCTCTCCCCATCGCTAATACGGTGTGTTATGGGATCGTGCGCCGCTCTTCAGTAGGAATGTGACTTGGAGGGGAAAAATCGATTAATAAAAAATCGATTTTTCTTTCTTTAAAATAAATCATTTTGCAAAAAATCGATTAATTGTTTATAATTAATCGATTATGTTTATAATCAATTTTTATACTATTCGTAGTTCTTTTTTAAAGTTTTTCTTCCGACAGGATTGTGATGACCTTTTTTGTAGGAAATCTGAGAGTGATATTTATTTTCTATATATTAGAAAACTTAAAATTTAAACAAAAAAGCAAATACTAAAATAATCGATTAATTTTAATATAAAAAACGATTTCTTTTAAATCGTTTTTTATTATTTAGATAATCGATTATAAAAATCGATTATTTTTCACATCCCTACTCATCAGTCGCCCCGGACCGTTATGGTGGGGTGTGTCTAGACCATATCTTACAAAAAAAAACAAAAAAAGGCGATACAGAGCTCGCCGGGTCGGCTAGTAACTTTATAATTTTATTCTTCATCAGTAGTTTCACCTATTATACATTGCAATAGATATACATAGTTTCAACTCTTTCCTATGATGTGTAATAGGTATATATCCTACTTTTCCTTCCCACAAATAAATTATACAATATCAAAATGGTAAATCAATAATTTGATATTTAAAATCTCAATTAAACTGTATATACATAATTTAAGAATCTTCTTCATCTGGCCTTGGGTTTCATTTCGAGTTTACCTGCTTTTACATTGATGTTACATGCATATTATAAACCTTAATCGTTTTTTACGACATCCATGACCAAGTAAAAGGTGGTGAATTGTTTCCTTGCTTCGTCACCGCACGAAATAATACTTAAGAATATGAAAAAGTAAATAAGAAATGGGTGTATCAGGCGTCTCCCCAGCATTATCAAACGGTAATTTTCCCAGAAGATTGGCATTACTACGTTGAATGGAAACTTATAAAACTAGCTGTGATTATGGTATTATTGCTCTTTAGATAGGCCTCATAGTAGACGTCAATAAACTGATGGATGGTCCTTTAGGTATCTTCCAAATTACTAATATGTCACGATAGAGGTAATAGATAATATAAAGATTTCACGAGCTAATAAATTAACACATGTAAAAAACTACTTTGCACTACAATTCAATTGCAAATCTACGACAAAGGTGATTGCGCAGTGACCCTGGCAAATGTTAGGATACGTAACACATTTTTGCATTAAAATGCGTTCACTAAATACTTTGTCGAAGCAATGGCAAGGGTCAGGGTAATACTGGGAAACTGATCTATAAATACCCATGTTTTTAGGGTTCCGTACCCAACGGGTAAAAACGGGACCCTATTACTAAGACTTCGCTGTCTGTCCGTACGTCTGTCCGTCCGTCTGTCTGTCACCAGGCAGTTAAAATTTTTACAAATTATGTATTTCTGTTGCTGCTATAACAGCAAATAATAAAAACATTCCCACAGCACTGGCGCTTTAGTTCGGCATCTTAACCCCTACACCATCCGTGTAGTCAGGTTGTATATTCATTGATAAATGCGTATATATACCCCCCTACTGGGTGGACGGACGATATCCTCGTAGGGAGGCCAATGTCCAACAGTGGAAGTCTATAGGCTGATGGATGACGTATGTTGTTTCCGTGTGGTGAGTTAGAATACAATTTATCATCCTTTTCTTGCCCAGGGTTAACATAGAAGACGACCACGGGATTTCATCATCATCATCATCATTTCAGCTGATGTACGTCCTACTGTTAGGCTCGAGCCTCCTCCACAATAGGAGGGAAATTGACCTTACTATACAATGTTGGTATGGCAAGATAGGGAGTGGTGACTTGTGTTCTTACTCCGTCACCACACGGAAAGTAGTAAAATCTTTACCACTCTTTTAAGCTCCACTTTAAGCAAGCTACGTCACTGCTTCTATATACTGTTTTTATATGATACCTCGTTGTTTTTGTAGACTAGTGGTAAGCGTAGAGGGTTCTCAACTCAAAATATTTAAGAAACAAGGCTTAACGATACCTCCTTTGGGGTACTAACCTTGGTATGGGCCTTGTTAAGGGCAAAGTGAGAATTTCCACGAGGGGATTGTATTATTACGCGACACGATTTCACATCTCGAGGCCAAGAACGGAATTATAGCCTCGTGGACCGCATAGGATGTGATCTGAGCTGTGGTTCTGGTCGTCAGGGTCGTCGAAAATGAGTCTCAGCCGAGGGACCATCGACATTTAAGACGGAGGGTAATAGGCCGCGGTGATCACTAAAGGGTTGAGGTGTATCATGGCAGAATCATAGTATCTATAGGCATACTAATTCGTAAACTGCTTGATGATCCACAAGTACATGTCGATGTGTAGAGCGGCGTTGCTTATGAACTACGATGCGTCAGTAACTTTACGCACGAACCTATTTTGTAGTGTTTGTAGGCAATGGATCCCATGTAGCCTAACAAGACCGAATATTATACTGATATATGTCGTAATAGAATGTATGTAAACAATGTACGTGGTCCCTAAATGTAGACCTCATAACAAGGCTCAAAGTCGCTCAGCGTGCTATGAAGCGCGCTATGATCGGGATTTCTCTGCGAGATAGAATCCGGAATACGGAAATCCGCAGAAGAACGGGTGTAACCGACATAGCGCGAAGAATTAGCACGCTGAAGTGGCAATGGGCAGGCCACATCGCTCGACGAACCGACAACTGCTGGGGAAGAAGGGTTCTCGAGTGGCGACCACGTATCGGACGACGCAGTGTAGGACGCCCCCCCATTAGGTGGACCGATGACCTAGTGAAAGTTGCTGGGCGTCGTTGGATGCAGGCGGCACAGGACCGCACATTGTGGCGTAACATGAGGGAGGATTGACATCCAGCAGTGGATGTCAATAGGCTGAAATGATGATGAAACAGTGTAAAGTTTGACTTTACATTTTACAGACATCTTACTCTTGGGGTTGAGTAGACTGTGTAATCCACTCAAATTTGTGTTATTCTTATATATACTTTATTTTGTCAGGCTGTCACTATTTTACGCCTGATGCCGCCTTAACCGTGGTCGCGGGTGGATGGACCGGAAATTAGAGAATGACATCCGCTGAGAGGCCGACCGCAAAACTGTGTTACTGGGATGTCAAAAAGGAAGGTTCTCGAATGGGTAACCCGTCAGTCCATCCACCAAGGTCAAGGTGTCGGTACCAGTGGTTTGTTCAATGTCGATGGGAAAGGAATACGGTAGATTATGGGGCCGTGCGCAACCCCGGACGGATTGCCTGTGGTGTGACCAGAGCATAACCTGCTAAAAGAAATATGTCACAATTTAAGGCACTTGTGATATGTGTAGTCTGCGATCATATAATTTATATTTTCTTTATTTGAAAATGTACTTGGGACTTAAAAAACGACGAAGATCATTTTTGAAATAAATAGGAACAATCCAATTTTACCGACATTCGCGGTAGGCTCATAAAAGCAAGCTGAACTAGGTTTAAAAAACTCATATAATTATATTTATAACTGTTACAATGTTGCATAGCAGTCTACGGAGTAAATTGCGAATTTTATGTTATTATTTAAATATGGTTATATTCTTTACTGAATACTGCCACTTGTAGTGAAAATAATACTTTAATTGGCCTTCAATTGCAGTTTGTATACGTCATTATGGATGATAATAGTTATGTAGGTTACCAAAAAAAGAAGTAGTACAGTAAAATACGCAGTGGTAGTTACGAATAGTAACAAAACCACCAATTATAAAATCGAAAAAGAATTCTATGACTATGCTGATTCAACTTCATTTAATTTGAGATTTGGCTTCAGTCAGTGCCAATTTACGTGACTTAATGAAAATTTTTGCAGTGTATATATAATGCTCATTTTCTATCTGTTAATACTAATAGAAGAAGATGAAATTATTAAAATCCGTGTGTAATATATTGCCTTTACCAATATATTAACATTAATCATTACATATAAGTATTAAAACATTGTTTTTTTAAAGGAGCTTTGTCATATTGATGTGATATTTTGTTCTATTTTTTTACTTGTTCTCAAATTGTTCTAAATCTCAACTAGGTACATCTTGATCGTTCTTACATGTCGCCCCCATTTCGATATATTATGTGGTTTTTATAAATCACTTGAAAGTAGTGTGTTCTTACGCTCGATAACGAATTGTCATCCTAGGTTAGTTCAATAATTTTTAATTAATAATAACTAACCTCCTATTGTTATCTCAATTACTTGGGATGGACGCAATAAGTACTCTTTTTACATCGCACATTGCAAGTTTGGCATTAGCTCTATAACTGACCACCTGCTTGATGTGAAGCCTCCTTCTCAGTAATTATTTACTAAATGGCATCAGATGGTATTGACCCAGGTCTATAGAAAAGTCTTAATCATCTTTCACAATACCCATAAGTATTGCAAGAGATTTTTTTGACAAGTTATGGTGTAACGGCACGCCATCAGTCCCGTCTGGGGTGACGAAAGGGCAGTGCGTGACCCCATAACTCACCGTTTTGCCTCCCCTATGCCATTGGGCCGACCCCTAGTACCAAATTATTACCTTCCGTGGCCAACCCGGTGGGTTACCCTTTCTTCGTTTTGGATAATGTAAAGGTTGACAGTATTTGAAATCCACACAACAAGAATTATGAAATAATCAATTAACAACATAATAAAACAAACATTTATTGATTAACATAACCCTATTCATTGTAAATCAGTAGAATTACAATGACTACTTATGTTAACACTCGAGTAGATAAGATACGATTCAACTTGCTTTTTAATGCATCTTGAAGTTGAAACAAGTTTAATACGAATATGTATATACTTTCTGCACGATTTACCAATTTCTCATACTTATTCTGTTACCTCATAAATAAATACATTCTGAATTGTTTGTGTGATATTCATAAAACATTTCTAAGCTTAGTTTAATAGCGTCTATATTTGAACTTGTGAAGAACGAGATGTTTGAATTGATAATAGTAATAGCGTGATGGGGTGGATAGAGATGAAAATATAAGTGTATATAACTAACTTAACAATTCAGCAGTGGGAAGCGGCGTCTCGGCAATATAGAATAACTAGCTTCTACTCGCGACTTCGTCCGCGTGGTACAGATACTTTGAACTGACGCTAACTTTAACCTAATACTTTATTTACGTAGAAGAAAATATTTTTTAATAGTACGATATATACATGATTTTTGAGAAAATTTAGCCGTTTACGCAGCGGAAGCTCTCAGAAAGAAAAAGAAAACGATTTTGAAACATTCTTCATTGTTGCTCCGCTTCTTGATAAATGGGCTATATAACACTTAAAGGATTTTTCAAATCGGACCAGTACCTACTTCCTGAGACTAGCGCGTACAAACAGACTCTTCAGCTTTATATATGTATTTAAATAAATTTTATATTATCTTCATTTCAAAATGTAATACCCTTATTATCTGGAATGATAGGTCATTTTTTATTAAAGACACTCCACACTAAAGAAATAAACCTTGTATTGTGGAAGGACTTTACTCAAAACAACAATTTGTGGATCGCATAATGTATTTTCCTTTTTTTTGCGCAGGCTATGGTCAGCACAAACGCCGTCCATGTCGTCCGGGAAGACGAAAAGTCAGCACGCAGCCCCAAAACTCATCGTAGGCCCTCACCCTCCTTTCGCCATTAGACCGACTACTGGTACAGAGTTTCTTGACGTCGTGTTCAGCCTGGCGGGATACCCTTTTAGGCACTGCCTCTCCCAGGGCGACGAGGAGTACCCGCAGTGACGAACTGTTCCCCGGTTACCCGCGACCTAGGCTAGGGCAACATCAGACACGTGGTAATCAAACTGCGAGGTAATCAAATCCGTGGACACTACCATAGTGGGTCGATATCTAAACCGCTACAAGACAATCACAGCATCAAGCAATTCACATAACATTAATGTCACAGGTTTTATGGCAATATGGAAGTGTCTTGTCCCGCTCTTGAATTACATGCATTTTTTTTGTGTTTTATATTGGTTAATATTGTTATGTAATACTAGCTGACCCAACAAACGTTGTTCTGTTTAAATAATGCGCCACCTACCGGGTCAAATTGTGACTCTAAACCATTCTCGAATCCCCTTGAACACTCACAAATAATTTCGTCAACATCGGTCCAGTCGTTTAGGAGTTCAGTGACATAGACACGTACGTTAGAAATTTATATAAGGATAATACAGTTAAGGTGCCGAAATTTAGTGAATATGATATCATAGTGGTTTATGTGTATTCTCATATTCTAACGAAATTCCCAGGAAAATAATTAATTTCGTTTTCAGCACTGTATTAATGGTAAAGACTTGACATATTGACGGACGATTATTGTTAATAAGCTATTCCATATGAAGAAGTGTTAAATAATATGTGAAGAAAATTGTACAAGACTTAGCTGTATGGGCTTTTTACCTTTGCCTAATCCCACCACACATTCCCACCACTGTAACTCCTGTAAGCCAGTATCCAAAATGGTCTCCGTATAAGACACCGCGGTTTGACCCTCAGGATGTTCCAGGAAACTCTTTTTATTGTCTTGGAACCCGCAAAAAATTTATTAGAAAATAAAAACAGAAGGAATTGGAAAGATTCCACTTCCCTCCTATGCAAAGCGGGAGACATGAAGCAAAGTCAAAGCAAAGCCAGTTAATAAGGAAATGTACAACAACGTGAAGCGCAGAAGTATAGCACCACGGATTTTACATAGCTTAAGGGACATATATGTATAGGATATAGGATTGGTTGCAACAGTAGATATGGCAAAAACGCCTTAACGCACGGAAATTCTCTCGAATTCCTACAAGGCTCGTATAGTATTTTCGACTAGTGCAGGTGCTGACGGGGCACGGTGCTTCGCCTAGTACCTGCACTAGATTGTCAGGAGGGAGAGCACACCGTCCTGCCACCACTGCAATTGCAACGAGGATACGGCGCAGCACACGCTCAAGGTGTGTGCCACGTGGGCGGGGGAGCGCCGTGAACTCGTCGCGATTATCGGTGCCGACCTGACGCTGCCGACCATCGCCAGGGAGTTGCTCGACAGCGTCAGGAACTCGCGGTCGCCACCTTCTGTGAGGCCGTAATCTCACGGAAGGAGGCGGCGGATCGTGTGCGAGAGGAGCTCCTCTTCAGCGACACGTTCCGCCGCCGGCGACTGGGGCGGCGCGGGCGCGAGTACCTGCGACTGATGCCGCCCTAGCCAAGGCCGCGGGTGACCGGACCGGGGAATTTAGTCCGTCACCCGCAGAGAGGCTGACCGCGCGCCGGCTACCGACGTCCCAGGACGGGGACGTCGAGAGCTGAGGGTACCCGAAAGGGTACTCCGTCGGGCCGACCACTGACGACAAGTCACCCTGCTCCGGTGATCGGCCCAACAATAAGGTGACGTGGGTACGGGTGGGTTATGGGCCCGCGCGTCGTCCTTTCGTCGCCCCGGACGAAATGGACCATGTGTGCGCTTACCATAAAAAGAAAATAAAAGTCTCGTATAGTATACTACCCCAGACGTGACTTGCAGACTGTCTAACATGAGGTGCCGCTCGTTACGCCAGTGAACGCACTCTCAAAGAAGGTGAGCTGTTTGTTCAAAATGGGAGTTTGAGGTCGAACATTGACAAAATGCTGAAGGTACTAGTTTAAAATAGAATAATTTACTTCTAAAATTCCCATGGCCAGTAAGGAATTGGGCTACATAACGGTCTAGTTCCTGCCAAGTTTTCTCTAAACGTTCACGAACAGATGAAAAGAATAGATACATCCCACCTTTCCTGCCATTCAGTCAGGAACTCGTCGTACACGACGGATTGCAGTGCAAAAAGTCTAGTAATTTTATTACGATCGCGTGGTAAAAGAAAATTGTTAATCATATTTTCCTAGTGGAATAATACATTGACGCGCGCCTTTGTATCTCCAAGTCAACCGAGAGTGCTAACTGTTAGGTGTGCCTTAGACAGAAATATTAGCGCTAGTCGTTGACTCTGTAATAATTTACGCCGAGCCGCGCCTATGGTGGCATATCAGCCTAGGCTGGTGTACCATAACAGATACAACCCAGATATGTGGCTGCATATATAATTTTAAGAGTATTAAAACGAAGGACCCAGTTTCCACCTGGAAGTCGAAATTCTAGTAAGTGCATAAAAATTTCGTTTCGCTTTTTCACCTACAATTTTAATATCTTCAATTTATGAGAGAAAATTTTTTTATCTTTGCCTGTCTAAATGGACAAACATAGCAAAAAAAAAATCACAGGTTTGCTAGTCAAGTTTTAGTAGCTACTTGATCTCTTTAAATTAACCCAGTTGGCTATTACATATTAATATGATATATAGATATTTTGTATTTGTGATTCAATGATACATGTTTAAAATCTCTTTAAGTCAATATATTCCTTGATACCGTGTAGAAGATAGGAATACAGAAGAATAATTTAATTTTTGCTAATGTGGGTGTATATGTATGATGGCCGAATTGCGATTCGTATTATCGTACTTACTAAACACGTTTGTATAGAGATTGCATATTTTTGTTTATTGCAAACGATGGCAAACTAGCAGACAGTACACCTGATGGTAAGTGTTGCTACCGCTCATTGACCTTTACAAAGCCGCTGCCTACCGCGAAGAAAGTGAAGGGAGTGTGAATGCGTGCATTGAGGCTCGGTGATATCAAAACCCTCCACACGCAAACACCCTCAGAAAGTTGGGCTTCCGGCTCTCTCACTCACCGAACGAAGCGCAGTAACAAATTGCTACTACTCAGACGTCGATTTTCTGCGAGAGCGTGGTACTACCCCGGACGGACCGGCCCACGGCTGTAGACAGATAACTGTCGACAGTGTGGTCCTACCACTCCACAAAATTTTTATATTTATTTATTAGCATTTGACAAAGCGATATCAGCGTGAGATTCTTTCGGAATACAAAGTATCATTAGGTTTTATGAAAACTAAATTTGGTATAAAAAATAATAGTAATTACGCAAAAAATTAAAATAGAATAGGTAGGTAGGTAGGCAGAATTAGCACGTTGAAGTGGCAATGGGCAGGCCACATCGCTCGTCGAACCGACAGCCGTTGGGAAAGACAGGTTCTCGAGTGGCGACCACGAACCGAATGACACAGCGTAGGACGACCCCCTATTAGGTCGACTGACTACATCTTAAAATTCGCAGGGAACCGTTTGATGCAATTGGCGCAGGACCATTCCGAGTGGCATTCTCGTGAGGGGGCCTATGTACAGCAATGGATGTCTGTAGGCTGATGGATGGAAGTAGGTAGGTAGGTACCCATGTGATATTTTAATTATTATTTGGGAATATCATCATCACCCTGCTCTTATCCCAATTACTTAGATCCGACTCAATACCTCTCTTCTTTCATGGTACATATTGCAAAAGTTATTGGCAATATATAGTTCTATGACCGGCCGTCTGCCTGACGTCAACCCTCCATATGGATACGATTGTTGTCCAGACGGCATGAGATGGAGTTGGCTCAGGTCTATGTAAAGCTCCTAATCAAGAAATGTATGGGTTAGTAATATCCGTAGTAATTATTACAATATTATTATTTTGGAATATATGTAGGTTTTTTTTTTTTTTTTTGTGGGCGGGTCGCGGTCGGCGCGCCTCCGCACCACTCCGTCCGGGGCGACAGAGAGGCTTAAGCACGCAACTCCCGCGACCCACCCAAAAACCACGTCGCCTTCGTCCTTGGGCCAACCACTGGAGCAGCGTTAACTTGTCGTCAGTGGCCGGCCCGACGGAATACCCCTAATTGGGGTACCCTCCCATCGACCGACGTCCCCCCCTCGGGGAGGACGTCGGTCTTTCCTCACGCGGTCGGCCTCTCGGCGGGTGACGGACTAATCCCCGGTCACGTCACCCGCGATATATGTAGGTATGCAACTATCTTGGCAAGATTTTCGTGCAGACCAAGACAAGGACGCACCCCAGATGGTTTTTTATTTTAAAAACAATACCTTGCACTGAAATAAACTTTGTATTGCGGAGGATTTTACAAACATACGAACACAAATTACACCTAGACTCAGAAAAAAAATTATAAATCGCGTAAAGTATTGTCCTGCGTGGGCATCGAACCCAGAACACTGGAACAATAGGTCAATATCTTAACCATTATGCCATATAAGTAGTTTTTGTACTCAGTGCAGGTTTGAACGGGGTATGATCGGTCGTAAACCAGCAACAAAAACTACTAGATAAATATTGTTCGTGTGGTGACGGAATAAGAATACAATTCATCACTCCCTATCTTGCCCGTGGATGTCATAAAAGACGACTAAAGAATATCATACGTTGTAAATAAAACTACTTTCACGGATTTTATCGCGTATTATATGGTCATGGGGGGCCCTGACTGACTCAGTCCGCCCGTGACCATGAATACTGTAAAAGCATGGTATGGTAAGGATAATTTCCTTTCTATCGTGGTAGAGCAATGATTCCCAACCAGTAGTCCGTGGACCACCAGTGGTCCGCAAAAGCTAAAATTTGGTCCACGAATGATTTTATAAAGCGGCAGCGAGCCGTTGATCGCCATGCAGTGAGAAGAGCGCTGGTCATGAAACGCAAGCTCATAAATCACATTAATACAAAATAAGTTTATCTTAAAAATATTATTATTTCTTTTTACGTAATTTCGTATTGAGTTTTTAATTAAAGTTTCAGTTTGATTATTACAGTTTATTTTTATTATACCTACATAGTGGTCCCTGACAACAAGAATAATACAAAAGTGGTCCCTGACCAAAAAAAAAGGTTGGGAGCCCCCCCCCTGGCTCGAGCATATACGTTTAAATAAAGATAAATTTTATAAGCCGTAGTTTAGTCGTTGATGACTTTATATCTGACAGGTGTATGATCATAAATACCCACTACATCAATAGTTTATTCGTGGGACTTTTGACGCGAATGTCAAAATGTCATATAGGGCTTTTATATTTTTTTCATTATTTTAGTGTTTCACAGTGTTATATTGAATAATTTTGCTGATATTTTATGTAATATAATGTCGATAAAATGCTGAAATGTAGTGAATACGATATAATAGCGAATTGAGTGCATTTTCACATTCTATCAAAATTCCCAGAGGAAGGTGATTTGGTCATCAGCTCCTAATCATTGCTAACAACTAAGAGACGAAAACTAAAGATGTGAATAATCAATATAATAACTCGACACTGGCACCAATAGCTCATATTATTGTAACTCATTGCCATTAAACAAGAAGAAGAAGAAGTAGTTATATTCGTGATGGACCCGCCCATTAAATGTACGAACGAAATAAAATACTATAAAAAATTATAACAAGTCGTAATTCTCTAGAGACAATCTTTATACATTTTGAATTGTATGGTCATATAATTCGTTGTCGCCCCGCCCTCTTATGTCAAAGCGTGATAATATATATCGAACAGATAAAATATATTTACAGTACATCTATACCAATAAATAAAATTGGAGTGTCTGTTTGTAATATCAAAATAATAGGTATTTTTCATGCTCACACGGTTATTTGCACGACACCTATGCCTAAAATAGCAATTAAAAAATTTTTGTCTGTCTGTCTGTCTGTTTGTTCCGGGTAATCCTCAAAACGACTGGACCGATTTCAAAAACTCTTTCACCAATGGAAAGCTATAATATCAGGGCGTAAACTAGGCTATATTTTATCCCGGGATTCCCACGGGAACGGGAACTACGCGGGTAAAACGATTATAACCTATAACCGAAGCGAAACGAGGGCGGATTGCTAGTCATTCTATACAATTAAATGTTTTTAATAAACCGGTATATCCTTACTAATATTATAAATGCGAAAGTAAGTTTGTTTGTTACACGTTCACGCTTAAACCACCGAACCGATTTCAAAAATTCTTTCACCAATGTAGAGCTATAATATCGGGGAGTAACATATGCTATATTTTATCCCGGTATTTCCTCGGGAACTGGAACTACGAGGGTAAGGCAAATGAAACCGAAGCGAAGGCGGGCTGCAAGTATTAATATATATATTATCCGTGTGGTGACGGTGTAAGAATACAATTCACCACCCTATCTTGCCCGTGGATCTCGTAAAAGACGACTAAGGGATATAATGGGGGGACGTCGGTCTATGGGAGGGTACCCCACTAGGGGGTATTCCGTCGGGCCGACCACTGATGACAAGTAACCCTGCTCCGGTGGTCGGCCCAACGACGAAGGCGACGTGGTGTTCGGGTGGGTTCCGGGTGTGCGTGCTTACGCCCCTCTGTTGCCCCGGACGGAGTGGTGCGAGGAGTGCGCCGACCGCAGCCCACCCCAAAAAAAAAAGAAAAGGGATATAATACGCATATAACATCTATACAAGAGAAAGAAAACTCGAAATAAAACCCTTATACCAACCTGTACGGTATATTAAGGCCAGCATGGTATAGTAAGGTCAAATTCCCTCCTATTGTGTGGGAGGCTCGAGCCCAACAGTGGGACGTGTATGGGCTGAAATGATGAATATCTATTGCTATTATAAAATTATAAAAGATTGTATGAACTAATCACATAAATCATTTGGATTTTAAAATAAATGATTGCACAAGATAGTGTGATTATTAAGAAAGATTACAAAACTTAATCGCATCATCATTTTAGTTTAAACACGTCCCACTGGTGGGCTCGCCTTCTCCACATTTTCACAATAGGAGGACAATTGAACTATTAAACCATGTCAGACGTATTGGTACAGGGTTTTATTTACCTGCGCCTGATGCCGCCCTAGCTGAGGCCGCAGGTGACTGGACCAGGGAATTAGTCACCCGCCGAGAGGCTGATCGCGTGAGGAAACACCGACGTCTCCTCCTCAGGGGTATACCGGGTACTACCAGGTAACTACCAGGGGTACCTATATATAATTTCGAAAAAAAAATACGAAGCAGTCAGACACTGCTTCGCATTTTTTTTTTAAATTTTAGCAAATCATAACGATTTCTGTGTTTACGCGAGTATTATACATTTTAAATAAAACTACTTTACGGATTTTATCGCATTTGTATTGTAGAAATTTAGTTATTAAATATTGACCCACATTCTGTATCGGGTAGATAATTTTAAATTTTCTGCAGTAACGAGGACTTGTTGGACGTGAGACATCTTAGTCCACCCGTGACCATGAACGCTGTAAAGTGTTCGAAACGTCGGGTAATCAAAAATCAAATACAAACGCGATAAAATCCGTAAAGTAGTTTTAGCAAATCAGTCAAAATTTGGATACAAAGAAATCACGCGTCAAGAGATCTCCGCAGTTACTGTTACATGGCAACTGTTGAGATAATAAAATGGTTAATGATGTATTGGTGGATATTATTAATTAGTTATTATTATTACTTCTGTAGTACATAGAATCAATGCAAACTAAACTGCTGGCACAACTAGCAGTAATGTAATTCACTGCATTGTTCATCTGATGGTAAGTGGTAACAGCCGCTCATTGACCTCTTCAATACGAGGGGAACAGTCAAATTGCTGCCTACCGTAAGGTGAGATTTTGGCCTGCGGCTCTCTCACGATAATGTGGGCAATTTCGATAGTGATCATCGTGAGTTCTGTCAGTTCTTCAAAGGGTTTATATTAAAGATAATTCACAGACATGTGATTAAAAATTATAACTTCATGGATACATTTTTTTTATTATGTATACAGTATGACTGGTAAAAGATTGTACATATTGAAGGAAACGATAGATAATGGCCACATGTAACTAATAAAAGCGTAAAAAGAAGATAATATTAATTAACTACATAGTAAACATCAACAATATTAGTGTTACAAGACTTCCAAAAATATTGTCACCCTACTGGCGATACACCGATACCGATATCGAGTAAAAGTTTTGTTAGTACTGTTGTCAAGATTTTGGATATTTATTACTAGAATTACTAAAGCTAGGTGTAGGAATAATGTCATAAAAACACTAAAGTTAGTTGCAGATTCATAGCTCTTACCAATCCTGAGATAAAGTGATTTATTTCTAATCAAAACAATAGATTTGCCAGCGTACGTTGACCTCTGTCTGCGGCCCGCGACGCAAAAAAATACCTACTGGGTCGAGTCGCATAGGTAGAATATTTACCTAAAATGTAACTAGTTCAATGTCACGCGAACTGTTTAGTACCTACAAGTGCTGACGTACGTTGACCTATCCCATGTGTTCATAACTAAATGTTTTTATAAGATAATTAGTTCAAAATTTAAGTACCAATTTCTTTTATATATTCGGTATCAGAATCGAGTACTGAATACCCTCCTTCAATATGTACAATCTTTTACCAGTCACGCTGTATATGTAGAACCCTTCTGACCACTTTAATCTTACTTTTAATGATATTAAACTAAGTTTGTTAGAACTAAAATTTAAAATTAGAACTAAAATTTGACAAATTTCTTTAATGACAGCTTTGGAAGTAAGAGAAGACCAAACAAAAGATGGGTGGACTGCCGAATGTTATATAAACAGATTAGATAATGTTCCGCCCGCATTACTGAAGTCAGATTTCGATCATCGTGGCTCAATTTGTTGTGACTGAAACCAAGCCATAACCTGTCAAATATGTTTATCTATACCAATAAATAAAATTGTAGTGTCTGTTTGTAATGTCAAAATAATAGGCTTTTTTCATGCTCACACGGTTATTTACACGACACCTATGCCTAAAATACAGATTAAAAAAATTTTGTCTATCTGTCTGTTTGTTCCGGGTAATCTTCAAAACGGCTGGACCGATTTCAAAAATTCTTTCACTAATGGGAAGCTATAATATCAGGGCGTAAACTAGGCTATATTTTATGCCGGTATTCCCATGGGAACCGGAACTATGCGGGTAAAATGACTAAAACCGAAGCGAAGCGAGGGCGGGTTGCTAGTAAAAATAATATTTTCCAACTATCATTGGCAAAAATCATGAAAAACTTGTATTTTTATACAACATATTCGTGAATAATGTACAAAAATCTACTAGCAACATTACCATTCCATTATAGAAACGGGAGCGTTATTTATTCATATACGAAATTTGAGTATACAGTTGCTGGGCATCGTTGGAAGCAGGCGGCATAAGACCGCACTCTTTGGCGTAACATGAGAGAGGCCTACGCCTAGCAGTGGACGGTGATAAGCTATGATGATGATGAGTATACAGACAGACAAATAAGCACCGGCACGGATCTATGACTTAAATTATAATAAAAAAAATTCTTCCAAGTAAATTATTTTTTATCTAGATCACATTGTAGAATCATTGTCAAGGTTGGGGTCAATAGGTCAAAAATCATAATGTTTTATAGGAAACGCAATATAATTAATGTTAATTCTATACTATTATACCTTAGATACAAATAAATAATTGTTGTTTTGAAGTATAAGTTTTCCGTATAAAATATGCTGTTTTTTTTTCATTTGTCAGGCTATCAGTATCTTATTACAGCATAGGGTTTGGGGCAACGTGCCGGTGCTTTATATCCCGAAAAACTAAATCGTGGTGGTCGCCTCAATTGCTGTAAAGGGATACAGCAGGTTATGGGGACTCACATTGCTCATCCACCATAAGATGTTTTAAACATCATCATCATAATCGCAGCCCACATACGTCCCACTGTTGGGCTCAGACCTCCTCCACAATGGCAGGGAATTTGACCTACTATACCATGCTGGTCAGTCATGTTGATATAGAGGTTGATATAGAGTTTTATTTCGAGTGTTCCTTTTCTTCAACAGATGTTATGTGCATATTATATCCCATAGTGGTCTTTTACGACATCCACGGACAAGATAGGGAATGATGAATTGTATTCTTACTCCGTCACCACACGGAAAACATACTCTGTCAAAAATAAAAGTAAAATTTATAGGCTTAGAAATACCCAACACTAAGAAAAATAATTGATATAGCACGCAGACTGATTGATGGATCGACCATTTTCGAATTTTATTATTATTTTATTATTATTATTTATTATTTACGCTTACATTTTTGAAATGGTGATACTTTTTAGGGTTCCGTAACCAAAGGGTAAAAACGGAACCTTATTACTAAGACTTCGCCGTCTGTCCGTCACCAGATTTTATCTTAAGAACCGCGATAGCTACAGTTGAAATTTTCATAAATTATATATTTCTGTTGCCGCTATAACAACAAATACTAAAAACAAAATACAATAAATATTTAAGGGGGGCTCTCCCATACAACAAAGGCGATTTTTTTTGCCCTTTTCATAGATAATGGTACGGAATCCTTCGTGCGCGACTCCGACTCGCACTTAGCCGGCTTTTTATACTTAATCTGCTACAGAATATTCTTACTTATTTAGATTTTAATTTTTTATATCTAATGTTTACGCGAGTATTACATATTTGACAATTTTCAGTATTCATGGTTACGAAAGGCTAAGATTTCTAACATCCAATAAGTCATATACATACTTGTATTATGACTTGTTGGACGTGAGACATTTCAGTCCTTCCGTGAATGTGAACATGCACGCTGAAAATCTTTCGTAACATCGGCAAAATTAAAATATAATACAAACGTGATAGAACACATAAAAATACTTTTATTTCAAAAGAATATTTGATTTGTACCGTATACAGATTAGGAACACAGGATGCCAATAGTCCCTTTACTTGCCTTTGGAATTAAAAAAAAAAACAACGAGTTTGGAAGACTAGGAAGCAGCACTTAAGCTGGGTAACTTATAACACTAATTGTAATCGTCGATTCGCTCCCCAAGTCGCCACCTCTCCTATTTGGAAGGCCTAAAAAGAACAAATTGGAAAGGGTTCTATAGAGGAAAAATCATTGAGGTAAATTTTTATTATGTTTCCCTTATATATCATCATCATCTCAGCGTATATATAATTTATTACTGGGCTTGAGCCTTCCCCCCAATAAGAAGGTCCGGTCCGGTCCGGTTACACTGTCAAGTCCGCTGGGCTTTTTTCGGCTCGATCCAGCGGACCCACGTGTTCCACATATTCAAACAGCTGATAATTAATTGATCGGGACTATTTTAGATACGGGTGGTTATGATTCATTGAAAAATGAACATTTTTATGTAATATACATGCAATAAAATGAATAAATCGCGAAACTGTCTATAATATTAGTGGTTTCTAACAGTGAAGTGAAAATCAACGTTAAATTGATAATTAAAATTGTACTGAACATTATTGCAATTTCTTATGCATACAGTCGTACTATTGGTCGTATGCACGACACATACTGTTTTTTTTGTTATTAACAGACTATGTAACGTAAAAATATTGTTTACAAATCGCACTAGTAAATTTTTAAATAAGCTCATTCAAACAAATCTAGCTTTAGAATGATATCTATATGTAACTCCAAAAAGCACCTTAAATCTAAAAGAAAACATCCCGATTATAATAAGACGCAAACAGGAAATTATTTTATCTCGTCTTTACGTTGGAATTTGGCTCGCGTTCTGTAAACACAGATTACCGCACGACCTTAGCACGATGAGACGCAACAATGTTTCAAGCGCATGACCCACTTGCAATAATTGACACATCAGTCTTCAAGAACTTATAATAAAACGAGAATGATTTGAAGGTACACTTTTTTATTATTAGATTTCATTCATCGGGGCAACGCAATAATTTTTAGCTATGATTATGCTGGATATGGGCATGATCCAAAATTGAAGTAAGTTTAGTTTACTATAGGTAGAAAGCTGGTCAGATTTATTGGCATAGCATTTAGGTCTGTTTTCATAATTTTAGATTATCCCTCTGATTTTCCATCTCATAATGGTTTTACATATCGCACGTCGAACCGAAACCTGTTGCGGCAGAAAGGTTCTCAAGTGACGACGACTCGGATGGCGCGGCGTAAGACGACTTCCAGTAGACTGAAGACGTATCGAAAATCGCATGGAGCCGTTGGATACAAGTAGCACAGGACGGTTCTGAGTGGCATACTCGTGGGGAGACCAATGTTCAGCAAGTTTTTGAGATGATGGATGAATAGAATCACAGCTGATGCCTACAAACCATTTAAGTATTTTTTCTTTGCGAGCGAGTGTACAATAATATGGCATAAAAAATTCTACCCTCGTCATAAGAAGTAAGATGATATTTAAAGTGGCTAACAAAAAAGGGGAGCACGGAACTTATTGCAACAATTTTCTGAGAAAATAACGTATCATGATAATTATCTGCAATTTTAATAATTTAACTTAAATCGGTACTCTATTCCTTGATAACGACAATAAGCAAAAAATAAAAAAACGTTGAATATTATTTCTTTAAAAGCGCAGTTGCAATTTACCACAAAGGTGTGATTTGTTCTATCTAATGTTAATCGGAGCTGAAATTATAAAAGAAAAGTATAAATTACGACCTACTTAAATATTTTATGTTTGCTTTAAACACGGCGGCAGTCGTAAAAACCGGCTTAGGGAACACCAAAAAAATGAGCAACAGTATAATTCTGGGCAATGCACTTGTTAAACTTGGCGATTATGCCATATTCCTCTAAAAATATGCGTGTCAAAAATAAAACTACAAAGTACAGGATGTAGGTGAAAGAGGATGTCTCGACATAGTATTTTCTTATGGAAATCTATGTCCAAGTGGATGTTATTAGACTCACGGATTATGATAGATAGATGAAATGCATTCATCATCATCATCATTTCAGCCTATCGCCGTCCACTGTTGAACGTAGGCCTCCCTCATGTTACGCCACAAAATACGGTTCTGTGCTGCCTGCATCCAACGACGTCCAGCAACTTTCACCAGGTCGTCGGTCCACCTAGTTGTCATCCTACACTGCGTCGTCCGATACGTGGTCGCCACTCGAGAACCTTTCGTACCCAGCGGTTGTCGGTTCGTCGAGCGATGTGGCCTGCCCATTGGCACTTCAGCGTGCTAATTCTTCGTGCTATGTCAATTACATGCGTTCTTCCGCGGATTTCCGCATTTCGGATTCTACCTCGCAGAGAAATCGCGAACAAAGCCCGCTCCATAGCACGCTGAGCGACTTTGAGCCTTATTATGAGGCCTACATTTAAGGACCACGTTTCCGTGCCGTAAGTCATCACTGGTAACACACACTGGTCGTAGTTCTGTGTTTTCAAACACTGAGGTATGTAGGACGAGAAGATCCTCTTAAGTTTCCCGAATATTTTTATATGTCATTATATATCACATTAAATATAGAGTTGAACGAATAGAATATTTCAAAAGTTCAAATCAATAACCGAAACAAATTTAGAAAATGATTTTTATACATAAAGAATAAAACTATTTTCACGGATTTCCTTGCGTTTGTATCTGATTTTTAATTGCCCAACTTTACGAACACTTTTCAGCGTTCATGGTCACGGACGGACTAAGATGTCGCACATTCAATAAGTCATTATTATTACAGATATTTATATCTACCCGCTAAAGAATTAGTTATTAAATTTTGGCTACATTTTGATACAAATTTATTGTCAGTACAAAAAAAAATGATTCTATATGGAAAAGTGATATGGTGTTTGGATAATATTGAACATTATATAATATATTAAGACAATGAATCTAACAAATCTAATATATTACCACCGGATCGGAACTCAGCCACACTGATTTTGTCTATTGTCAATACGAAGCTCATAAAAGTAATTATTGTTATCTCAGCATAGTTGCCATGGCATCAGATTCTATTAAAGAATAAGTACAATTACCTATTATAACTAATGAAAAACCCGTGTTAATATTCTCCTCTGTTACATTAGGCCCCTTTGCTCCCATATTGTTAAAATTAACTTAATAATCACGTGCAACTTCGAACACAAAATATTGTATCGTTCGAATTATATACGACAAAAAGCCTGTAATTTGCAGTTCGAATTCGATTTTATCACTGGTTGCCAAATTAAGTGCACGCGCAACAAGTGCCCAATAAGTTACGAATTACCATTCAAATATTACAGTGCTCTTATGTTTAACGGGATCTTTTATTTTTTTAATTGGTATTATATCTGATATTGACGTAGGAAATTGATTTATACACAACTAGCTGACCTAACTGTTGTTCTGTTGAAATCGCAAAAAATAGTAAAAGGAATTCTCTTTAAAATCGATTGCAGTGCTACCTACCGGATCCAAATATTAATCTAAACCAATACGTGGTTCCAGAAAAGTGACTATCACCTGATTATTTACACAAGTGGCAGCTACTCCACACAGATTACCTCTTTGTCAAAAGAAATATCTTAGGCTACAATTTACCCGCGGACGTACAGGTATTCCGTCGGGCCGACCATTGAAGACGAGTTACTCTGCACCGGTGGTTGGCCCAACGACGAAGGCGACATGCCACGGGTGCGTAATGGGGCCACGCGCCACCCCTCCGTCGCCTCGGACAGAGGCGAGCGGCGGGTGCACTAACCGTAGCCCACCCAAAAAAAAGAAGGTAAATGATTTATACACAACTAGCTGACCCAACAGACGTTGTGCTATTCAAATCTCAAAAAATAGTAAAAGGAATTCTCTTCTTCAAGTAAATCTCAACGTAACACTCTGCACCAACATAATATTTGTACAGTGTATACAGTATTGTAAATCGATTTCTCATTGTGAAGGAGGCTCAAGGCCAAAGTTAGGGATTATAAGAGTTGAAATGATGTTGATGATAATAGATACTGAACAATAATACATCAACCTTATACGAGATTCAGTTCTTCTTTTTTTTGTATTTGACATTTTGACATTCCCGACAAAAGGCAGAAGATTCAGTTAAACATCGATATCGAAATTTTAGGTCATGTCAAAATGTCATGTAGGCCTTTCAAATTTTATTTATTACTTTGGTGTTTTACAGTGTTAATAATTTTGCTGGTATTTTATGTAATATAACGCAGAGAAAATTCTGAAGTGTAGTGAATATGATTTATTTGTGAATTGCGTGCATTTACATGGTCCACAAATTATCCAGAGAAAATATTGATTTGGCTATCAGCTGCCGATCAATGGCAACGACTAAGACTAATATGACTATTATATTTATAAAGACGTATTAACTTGTTTTTAACTTGACACTGGCATCAATAGCTCATATTACTGTAGCTTATTGCCAATAAAAAAGAAGAAGAAGAAACATCGATATGTTTCTGTCACAATTTTGTAATGTCTTAATTATTAGTGACTTGTCAAAGTGTTGCAAATGAAAATAATTATTTAGATGTTGCACCTTGCTTGCACGTTTATAATAGCGAATGCTGCATTGTAATTGCGACAGTTTATATGGTTTCGAAAAATGTATATTTCAGAAAAGGATCGAGTTCTCAAATTCGACTGTTTGTATTTTATGAATCTTGGCATATAACTTATTAGTTTATGAACCAATTTATATTAATAAGTTCCCGCGGTTTCACCGGGGAATTCATTCCGTGGGAATGCTGGGATATTACCCGGCACAAACAGACAGACATACAAAATATATACAAACTATGTGAGCATGAAGAAACACGTATTAGTACACGTATAGGTATATCCCGAATGCCACACTAATTCTTAGATTATTGAAGTAACGAAAAAAATTGAGCATAATTAAACTTTCGTTGTAATCTTTGTACTGTTTTTTTATTATTTTTTTTTAAAAACGAATCCCTGCACGAATGTAATTATCCTTGAATCGCGAAAGATTTAACAAACATGTAAATTAACAGACACAAATTACATCCAGACTAAGAACAACAATTTGTGGATCGCACAAAGTATTGTCCTGCGTGGGATTTGAACACACTGGCGCGGTAGATCTATATCTTAACCACTATGCCATTTGCGGAGTCATCATCATATTGAAGTAAAAACTATAATGGTTAGGATTTTATGGGGAGTAAATTCATGTAAGTCGTTATTGACGTGACGTGTTAATACGGTAACTACATCTACTACATCCAAATAAATGCAAAAGTTTTTACATTTAAATTTAAGATCAATCAATTAATTTTAATATCCAAAAATAAAAACTATTCATAGTTTTAAGTTTTCACATCTGTGAGTCTATCAATGTCCATTGTTTAAATATCTCCGTCCGGGGCGAGAGACCCGTAAGCACGTACACCCGTAACCCATCCGTGACACGTCGCCTTCGTCGTTGGGCCGACCACCGGAACAGGGTGACTTGACGTCAGTGATCGGCCCGACGGAATACCCCCTTGAGGGGTACCCTCTCCTCAACCGACGTCCCCCCCTCGGGGAGAACCTGGAGCATAATCCATACTTTTCCAAAATAATTTAGTAAACTATTGTATTTTTTTTAAATAAAACTATATTATGGATTTTATCGCGTTTGTATTAGATTTTAAATTTTCTAACTTCTCTTTCGAACACTTTC
Organism: Lymantria dispar; assembly: GCA_032191425.1. Lineage (NCBI taxonomy): Eukaryota > Metazoa > Arthropoda > Insecta > Lepidoptera > Erebidae > Lymantria > Lymantria dispar. The sequence continues at coordinate 20,077,268 of CM063459.1, forward strand.
AGGAATGAACTATTCCCTTCCGTTCGTTAGTTTTAAATTTCAAATATGTAACAGTTTCTTAAATATAATTCATTACATTGTATTCTCAACCTGTCACAACACAGCGAATCAAATAATAAACATTAAAGAAAACGAATTACGAAGTAAAACCCTACAACAGTCTGGCTAGCGTACCTAGTTGCAGGCCAATTTCCTTCGATTGGATAAAGGTTTAATAATGATGGACAGTAAGAAGGATAATGAGAGTTCATAAAATGAACATGTAATTCACTGAAGCAAGCTTAGTAAGTTCATAAACTACTGCAACCACCTGTACAGTTTCATCTTTAATTTTTATTATTTTGTAGTTTTAAATTTACAACCATTAAAGTTGTTAAAAGCATATTTCTTATATGCGGTTTTTTAAGTACAATCTAATAAGACCAGACTCCACGTGTAGTGAAGCAGGTAGAATACGATTCACCACTTTTTGCCGTATGTCTGGATGTATGAAGGTAACGTCTTTTTTTTTTTGGGGTGGGTTGCGGTCGGCGCGCCTCCGCACCACTCCGTCCGGGGCGACAGAGGGGCTTAAGCACGCAACTCCCGCAACCTACCTGAACACCACGTCGCCTTCGTCGTTGGGCCGACCACTGGAGCAGGGTTACTTGTCATCAGTGGCCGGCCCGACGGAATACCCCCTACCCGGGGTACCCTCCCATCGACCGACGTCCCCCCCTCGGGGAGGACGTCGGTCTTTCCTCACGCGGTCGGCCTCTCGGCGGGTGACGGACTAATCCCCGGTCACGTCACCCGCGGCCTCGGCTAGGGCGGCATTGCACGCAGGTAATCCCGCCTGCGCCGCCCCAGTTGCTGGCGGCGGGTCGCTTCGTCGAGGCTGTGCTCCTCGCGTTCGCGACCCGCCGCCTTCTTCTGCGAGATAACTGCCTCGCAGAAGGATGCGACCGCGTCCCAGTTCCTGATGCTGCCGAGCATCTCCCTAGCGATGGTCGGCAGCGTCAGGTCGGCACCGATGATTGCGACGAGTTCACGACGTGGCTCTGCCCAAGCGGCACAGACCTCGAGCGTATGCTGCGCCGTGTCCACGTCGCAATCGCAGTGGTGGCAGGACGGAGTTCCCTCCTAGCGACCCTGTACAGGTACTTGCCGAAGCATCCATGCCCCGTCAAGACCTGTACGAGTCGGAAGGAGAGCACCCCGTGCCGCCTTTCCAACCACTGCATCAGCACCGGCCGGAAGGCCTCTACGGTCCAAACACCGTATCGAGGCCTCTCCAGCCGGTCTGCCCAACGGGCGATGACGTACCGGCGGGCGTCAACGCGCCAGGTGGTGAGCTCCTTCAAGGAAACAACACCGCTCCCCGCGCACCCCCGACACCCGCCGATACAAGTCGGCGAGCATTTCCGCCTCCAGGTCCCACGGGGGAGTCCCGGCCAATAGGCACACCGCCTCCATCGCTACCGTGCGGTACCCGCGGATGATCCTGACCGCCATGACCTTCTGTGGACGCCACAGAAGGGCCGTAAGTCGGGCGGTCATGGATCCCGCCCACACCGGTGCGCCGTACAGGGCCATCGACCGGATAAACCACACCGGTGCGCCGTATTAAGGTAACGTCTAGGGTTATCACCTGTTTTTGTGTAAATACGAGGCATTTTACATTGGTTAACGAATGAAAATAAATAATAGTTCAAAAAAACTAAAAAAATACGCTTTTAAAGAAAATGCAACTAAAAATTGAAAATAAATTTTTAAGAATTTGAATTACGAATAGGTGTTAAATGTATATAAGAAAAAAATATTTTTTATTGTAAAAAAAGCGTGGGGTGCACGTTGTCAATAGTTATAAATATTTTATTGACAGATATGAGTAGAAGGATTATCATTTTGATAATATCTTAACAAGTGCTTTGTCTTCAAACAAAGTACGATTTACTATATTATTTTTGGCAAACAACAAAAAAACGCAGATTTATTAATATTGTTAGCAAATTTTTATAACTATCACTGTTAAACAGCGCCTTTCTACTCTGTATCTCTTTTAAAGTAAATAAATAGTTATTTTTTTATCATGTTCAAAGACAAAGTGATTAATTGAATAAATTTTATGTGGTAGGACATACTGTCGACAGTCGTCTGTTTATAACCGCAGACCGGTCCATCCGGCGTATTACCACACTTTCGCAGAAAATCAACGTCTGAGTAGTAGGAATTTGTTACTGCACTTCGTTCGGTTAGCGAGAGAGCCGTTGGCTCAACTTCCTGACGATGTTTGCGTATGGTGGGTCTTAGTGATGCTTTTAGTATCATTAAACCTACTTTCACGCAGTCACACTTCCTTTACTTTCATCACGGCAGCGGTCTAGGAAAGGTACATGAGCGACAGTATCGCTTATCATCAGGTGTGCTGTTTGCTCATTGGCTGCCAGCAGTAATAAAAGAAAGAATAATAGACAGTTTACGAGCTTTAAGAATTTTCAACGGCATATCTGGTTATAATGTGGGTTCGATCGACAAGTGCTTAAGTATTCGGCAATTTCATATTTATGCCACTAGAATAATAATGTGTTAATCTTTTTTCTTATATTCTCAAAGCTTATATCTAAAATGTGAACTAAAAATAACTCTACATCAGTTACTTTTTACAACTAATCTTCTTGCTTTACACATTTAAGCAAATTAGTGACAATAACCCCTATAATGACATGTGATCTCTTAATCTGAGCTGGTAAGACGCATTTTTTTTTCTTTTCAATTAAAATATTAAGTTGAAGTCAGTTTTAAGTAAAGAAAACAAAAAACTAATCCATTTAATAATCGAAAAACGACATATAAAACTTAAAAAGAATGAACTTGCAGCATCAACGAATAATTTTGCCGTCTCAACACAGCTGAGACATCGAGATCGGTTAGCACATGTTTACGATGCTTGATCCCTGAGACAAACAACTTTCAATAGTTTCAACAAAATTGTCCTTTTTAGGGTTCCGTACCCAAAGGGTAAAAACGGGACCCTATTACTAAGACCTCGCTGTCTGTCCGTCCGTCACCAGACTGGATCTCAAGAACCGCGATAGCTAGACATTTCAAATTTTTACAAATTATGTATTTCGGTTGCCGCTATAACAACAAATACTAAAAACAAAATATTTTTTATATATAATGGTACGGAACCCTTCGTGCGCGACTCCGACTCGCACTTAGCCGGTTTTGTAATTTGCTTACGCAAATATTACACGTATGAAATGAAATTAATTTTAAATGCCTTTTATTACGTTTGTACTTTTTAATTGCCCGTCCTTACGTATACTTTCCACTATTGACGGTCTTCCTTATAACCATGAATTCGCGATACAATCAGTAAATTTATTATATTTCAGAATAAAAAATTTTTCGTAACCTCTATTTCTCAAAATTTATTATTCAAGAATAAGTTCTCTCTTGGGCTTTGTACTCTCCATGAAAATGAGATAGTATTATGTTCGTAGGGTTAATTAACTGTGTGCAGGAATGAAAATAATAACCCTATATCTTAATGCACTACAGTTTACATGTACAAATTCGTTACAAAGCTTTAGTAACTACTAAAGTATTATGGGAACAGTAAGCGGTCCGACGTCGAATACTCATAACAATATTAATAATTATTTTCATCAGACAACACTGTTTTCATAGGCTCTACATAGGTTTAATCCGTTATGATTGAAATAAATATCCCTAGCCGAGGCCACGGGTGACGTGACCGGGGATTAGTCCGTCACCCGCCGAGAGGCCGACCGCGTGATGAAAGACCGACATCCTCCCCGAGGGGGGTAACCCTGCTCCGGTGGTCGGCCCAACGACGAAGGCGACGTGCATCGTGGGTGGGTTGCGGAAGTTGCGTGCTTACGCCCCTCTGTCGCCCCGGAGGGAGTGGTGCGAGGAGCGCGCCGACCGCAACCCACCCCCTAAAAAAAAAAATTATTGAAATAAATATATCAGCTATTGAGTAGGTGCATTATTCATAGACTATTTTACTCCACAATTCCTCCAATATCATTATTTAATATTCAATCATTGATTAATAACGATTTAAGTCAAATTATAAATTAAATAGGTAAATCGTAATGTCATCATTTGCCTGCCCTCATCCCACGTTAAGTGGGGTCGGCACAACATGTTTTTACCTTTCATAACCTTCTATCAGCCGTCATGTCTGCCCTCAGTTCTTTCATACGCATATCCTCATTCACATAATCCATCTATTTTAAGGTTTTCCACGCATCTTACGTCCATCCACAAACATATTGACAACCCTCCTTGTCATATGCCTTTCATCTCTCCTCATCACGTGTCCATACCAAGACAATCTCGCGCTGTTGATCTTCTCTACCACTGGTGCCACTTTCAAACTTCCCCTAATATACTCATTTCTTATTTTATCCAACCTTGTAACTCCACACATCCATCTTAACATACGCATCTCAGTAGAATGCAGTCTTCTCTCATTAGTTTTTTTTCAATGCCAAATATTCTGAATATAACTAACTATACATAACGATAATAGATCTGTGTCTAATGACACTTTTATCTATTTTTCCTTTAATTATTAATTCGTAATATGTCCTGATTAATATTATCCAATACAAATGTAAGATTATGTTTATTTACATGTTACGTTTTTACACCTTAACTGCTCAGAGGATCATCTTAAATTTTCACATAAAAGTTAGGAACACAGAAAAGGCTGTTCATCTTCATTTACGAAAAGGTACTGTTATCGAGGGATTGAAAAGGTGATATATACACACACACATATATATATGTGTACCTATACAATTATATATATATATATATAATTGTAATTAATGGTAATAACGATGGTATGTCGGACGAAACGTCCTAAGTCCTTCCGTGACTAAATGCTGTAAAGTATTCAAAATTTCGGGATAGTTATTACGTTCTTATCATATTTTCCTTTAAGTAAGTTACTAGCATATCTGTAGCAGTAAAACTATAATAAACAATTTAAACCTTAAACTGGCGTGCATATACATATATAAAAGTCTGATTAACAAGAACTCTATAAATTGCACCATAGCCAGAACATAGAATATTACTTTAGTGAACTAATAAAACAACTATTTAACTAAAATGGCGGGCAGAAATTTTACGAGGTAAGTAAGGCAACTTTGTAAGAAAAAAAAATAAATGATATATCTTTTGTGGCGTACGCAAAGTGCTTGTGGCAAAAATTTCTTGCCCTGCCCTTAAAAATAATTAATGTTAATTAATAATAATAGACGTAGACACTCCAGCCTCTGTGACCTTGCTACGATTCCGTAATCTCTTTGGAGAAACTGAAGGTTTTGTCTGTGCAATTTCTGACGAAGTTATTAAGACGAATAACTACCGGAAATATATCTCGAGGGATGGCACAGCTGATATTTGTCGAGCGTGCCACTTACCAGGCGAGTCCCTCAGGCATATCGTTGCCGGCTGTTCACGTCTTGCTAACGGTGAGTTCTTGCACAGACACAACCAAGTAGCTAGGATCATCCACTAGCATCTTGCTTTGCTACACAAACTTGTGAGCGTAGAGGTGTCGCACTACAGGTATGTATGTACCAGAGCTGGTTCTCGAAAATGGCCGTATTACATTGTACTGGGATTGATCTATTATCACTGATAGGACTATTGTGGCCAATAAGTCAGATATCGTAGTGATAGATCGGCTGCAGCGCCGTGCAATGGTTGTCGATATCACTGTTTCGGACGACGGGAATCTCGTGAAGGCTGAGAAAAATAAACAAATAAAATGTCAAGACTTAGCTCACGAGATTGTCGACATGTGGGATGTGGACTCGGCAATCCTTGCGTTAGGTAGTTGGATTGCGGGTCTGATGCAGAAGGCCGTCTTACTGAACACGTAACGCATCGTGAGAAAGTTCTTCTCTTCAGAAGAATAATAACACAATCGAGTTGGTGATCCCAATTGGTTTTTTTTTTGTCTAAAGTTATCCAGGCAATATCTACTACTCATTCTTCTGCTTAACACGTAACTTCTTTTATAAAAAAGGGATCAATATTCTTTTAAAATTACGAGACATAAAAACTCAAGCTATTACAAATTACTACCCTTTAAAGCTAACATAATGAAACAGGCTCGGAGTGAACAGGTAAACCTAATCGCAAACTAAACAAACCGAGTTCTTCTAATACATAAAATGGCTACCACCACGGTACTCCGAACAACGTTTTCACGAACTAATCAAAGCACGTTATTAGTTAAAAAGTCACGCGTACATCGTAAAGTTCACATTCGAATTTCTTACCAGCAGGCTTCGTTTTTAAACGTTTTAAAAGGAAAACTTATTTTATGACGTAGAGCGTCGGTTTTATGACGAATGGCGCGGTATTTAATAAGTTTTAATTGGTTCTCCAGTCGGTCTAGTTTGTTATAGTTCGATTTAGTGCCGACTCTCTTTTATGATCTCTTGGAGAATGCATCTGGGCGTGATCGACTTGTATAATGTACATTGTTAAAATTATTTTTAGGTTATTGTTATCGTGAAACTAATAGTTGTTTTCTATATTTCTCTATAGTGAAATTTATATCTCATATATGTAAACAGGAAGTAAATTGGCTACGTCACGCTGGCCAGGCGGATTGGTATATGGTATTTTGAGATTTCCTTTCCTTTCTCTTGCATAGATGTTGAATCATATTATATCTCTTAGTCGTCTTCTACAAAACCCATGGGTAAGACAGAGGGTGGTGTATTGTATTTTTACACGGTCACCAAACGAAGACAAGTGTATTGTATAGTAAGTGTAGTGAATTTAAAACTACATATGCAATCAGTGCGCAAATGTGAATAAACTATGGGTCTTTTTATTGATTTTCAACAATTATGCTAAATCTCATAATAACTCGCATACGTTCATATATTTTTTCGCTTATTTTTACTAATAATACCTACTTATAACGTCATCGGCGTCCTGCTTTTATTTCAATTACTTGGTATCGGCTCAGTATGTAATCCTCTTTCATAGTACATATTACATACAGTTATTGGCAATAACTTTATGACTGATCGCATGCCTGACGTCAATCCTCCTTAGGAATGTAATTGTTGACCAGATGTAGTCGGCCCAGTTATATATATTTTCTGGATCTCGGAAATGGCTCCAACGATTTTGAGGAAACTTGGCATACTAGAGGTTTCGGGTTCAAAAATCAATCGTCCAAAAGTAGCTAGGTTTTATTTATATAAAATGTTGTTTTGTCGGTGTTTTTAGCAAAACAATACAATGACATTAAATTTTAAAAGAATATGAATTCTAATTTCGTTGTCAACGTCAAGAGTTACGATAGCTCAGTTGGGAAGTTGTCCAGTTCTCTTTTTGTTTTGTTTTGGCATTCAAACAGCGTCGGATCGAATCTCGGTGTTATTATTATTCTCTTTTTGTAATTTTTTATATTTTTTTCATTATTTATTTTTTATTTTTTATTAATATATATATCCAAAAAAAATCGACAAAAATATTCCGAGCGAAGCTCGGTCAACCAGATATTTAAATATAAATACAGCATTAAAAATTTCCCAATATCAACAACACCCACATGTAAAAGCGTCATTTTAGCTTTTAATTAAAAGGATATTTGGGTTTTTAAGACGAATATAACATTAACATAGCTTTCGGAATGTCTCCAGCCCTTTAGAAGATATGAGGTAATAAATAAATTTATAAGAGACAAACATACATGTTATGCACGAAAAATATAACGCTTTCTTGGCAGTCGGGTAAAAAGAAATGTAGATTAAGTTTTCATCAAAGTTCTTTTACCGCAGGCGCTCAACTTTCGACGCGAGTCGTCGATCGCAGAACGTTCCAAACTCATGTCTATATTAGAAACTTTTTTTTTTTTTTGTGGGTGGGCTGCGGTCGGCGCGCCTCCGCACCACTCCGTCCGGGGCGACGTCGGTCTTTCCTCACGCGGTCGGCCTCTCGGCGGGTGACGGACTAATCCCCGGTCACGTCACCCGCGGCCTCGGCTAGGGCGGCATGAGGCGCAGGTAGTTGCGCCTGCGCCGCCCCATTTGCCGGCGGCGGATCTCCTCATCGAGGCTGCGCTCCTCGCGCAGGTGATCCGCCGCCTCCTTCTGCGAGATCACTGTCTCGCAGAAGGCTGCGACCGCGTCCCAATTCCCGACGCTGTCGACCATCGCCCTAGCGATGGCCGGCAGCGTCAGGTCGGCACCGATGATTGCGACGAGTTCACGGCGCTGCGTGGCCCAAGCGACGCAGGCCTCGAGCGTATGCTGCGCCGTGTCCTCGTCGCAATCGCAGTGGTGGCAGGACGGTGTACTCTCCCTCCTTACGACCTTGTGCAGGTATTTGGCGAAGCTCCCATGCCCCGTCAACACCTGCACTAGTCGGAAGGAGAGCACCCCGTGCCGCCTTTCCAACCACTGCATCAGCACCGGCCGGAAGGCCTCCACGATTCGCACTCCGAACCGAGGCCTCTCCAGCCGGACTGTCCAACGGGCAATGACGTCTCGGCGGGCGTCGACGCGCCAGGTGGTGAGCTCCCTCAAGGAAACAACACCGCCCTCCCCGTGCACCCCCGACACCCGCCGATACAACTCGGCGAGCATTTCCGCCTCCAGGTCCCACGGGGGAGTCCCGGCCAATAGGCACGCTGACTCCGTTGCCACCGTGCGGTATCCGCGGATGGCCCTGACCGCCATGACTCTCTGTGGTCGCCACAGAAGGGCCCTAAGTCGGACGGTCAAGGACCCCGCCCACACCGGTGCGCCGTACAGGGCCATCGACCGGATGACCCCCGCGTACAGCCGTCGGCACGTAGCGTTCGGTCCGCCCACGTTCGGCATAAGCCACGATAGGGCGGACGCCGCGCCGACGAGCCGTGGAGCGAGCCTGCGGAAATGCTCCCGGAACCACCATTGCCCGTCGAGCACCAGGCCCAAGTACCTCATATGGGCCCGGATGCTGATGTCAACCGAGTGGACGGTGATTGAGACGCTGATGGGAGGGCTCATACGGCGCCCATGGAACAAGAGGGCCTCCGTCTTGTCCAGGGCGACCCTCAACCCCAGCGCCTCGATCCGCCTGACGACCTCTTCGGTGCCATAGGTCGCCAGACTTACCGCCTCTTCTAGCGTCCCACCGCGGGCTGTGACGAGCGTGTCGTCGGCGTAACAAATCACGCCCAGCCCGGGCGGCAGGCTCCCCCGCAACGCCCAGTCGTAGCCGATGTTCCACAGGGTGGGTCCGAGGACCGACCCCTGTGGGACACCGCACGTCATGGGCGTTCGCACAACGTCCCCTGCTCGGTTGGTGGAGAGGACGCTGCGCCCCACCAAATAATCTGCCACTAGCCGCCTCAGGTAAGCTGGCACTCCGTGATACCGGAGCGCCTCCCTGTTGCAGCTGAATGGCAGACTATTGAATGCGTTGGCGATGTCTAGGGACACCGCCAACAGCACTCCCCCACCGGTGACGGCCTCAGTCGCCACGGCCCTCAGGCGCAACAGAGCCGCGATCGTCGAACGACCCCTCCTAAACCCAAACTGGGCGTTCGACAGATCGGGCCCCGTGCCGACGAGGAGCCGCTCGATGCGGGCAGCTACCACCCTCTCCAGTAGCTTGCCCTATCATCGAGCAGCACGATAGGCCTGTAGGCTGAAGGCGACCCCGGAGACCGTCCCGGCTTCGGCAGGAGCACCAGCCTTCCCTTCTTCCAGCACCCAGGGAAATATTAGACACTACTTAACGATGCCTTGAGCGACTTCAAATTCTTATTTTTCTCTTAATATTGCTTTATTTTGTAACCGACCGGATTGAAATGTAGGCTCGAGGAGATTCATTCATCGCCTTTGATGAAGGCAATTCCATGCGCGATCAACCAGTTTTGCGTGCTTGCTGCCCAATCAACTGGTGCAGAATCTGTATTTTGGTACATAATACTACCAAAAACATTTTCATGTAAAATGAGACCACGATTTCGTCTTGGCAATTTTTCACTTAGCGCCCATGTGACAAGTCACATCTATACCAATAAATAAAATTGGAGTGTCTGTTTGTAATGTCAAAATAATAGACTGTTTTCATGCTCACACGGTTATTTGCACGACACCTATGCCTAAAATACAGATTAAAAAAATTTTGTCTGTCTGTCTGTTTGTTCCGGGTAATCTTCAAAACGGCTGGACCAATTTCAAAGATTCTTTCACCAATGGAAAGCTATAAAATCAGGGAGTAAACTAGGCTATATTTTATCCCGCTATTCCCACGGGAACGGGTAATACGCGGGTAAAACGACTAAAATCGAAGCGAAGCGAGGGCGGGTTGCTAGTATTTTAAATAAATGTGTAGTTTGTGAAGTTAGATCCTGTAGGATTAGAGCGTGTAGAGTTAGAAGCTTGGTTCTACATGAGTTTTGATATCTTTTTACCGTTGCGAGCCATATGGTCTTGACAACATTTTACATGAAAATGTTTTTGGAGAGATCTCACTTCTTTCTGTAAGCACCGTGCAAAAAGAAGTGAAACCATTTTTTTTATACATTTCTTTCTACGTTAAGGTGTTTTGTGCGCGCTTATTTTTATTCCCTAGTTTAAAGGTTGGGAGGTGATATACTAAAATAAGTGTTTTATAATTTTTAATAAGAAGTCTTAGAACAACGATTTGTAGATCGCACAAAATATTGTCCTGCGTGAAAATCGAACCCACGACACTGGCATGGTAACTCGGTACCTTAGCCATTACACGATCTGTACAGTTTTTGACTGCTGTTTGACTTTAAAATTAAATAGGATACGATACTTTCACCAACAGTTTTTCCCTCCCATTCATGGCTAGTGGCAGCTAACATGTGAATATAATCGAAAACCCATCATTATTATCAGTTAGTAAAAAATTACTTCATCAAATGCAATATTATACCCCCCGATAAGTGGCGGTTAAGTATAGCGCGAGCTTTGTTGTAAATTATCTGTATTCAAAAAATACAAAGTTTAAATAATCTAAGGCCGGTACAAATATCGATAAGTTATATTAAATTTAACCGCTAAATTATTTGCGGTTTAACAGAAGGGTGAACGGGTATTATTTTTATTAAACCACAAGGTAATACCTATTTGCCATCTTATAGATACTTCTATACCATTTAAATTTTATTACAGTTACATTCATGGTTATTGCTCCCCTTTGAGTGGAGTGCTTGATTATTAAATACTAGCAACCCGCCCTCGCTTCGCTTCGGTTTCAGTCGCTTAAACCCGCGTAGTTTCCGTTCCTGTGGGAATACCGGGATAAAATATAGCCTATGTTACTCCCTGATATTATAGCTTTTCATTGGTGAAAGAATTTTTGAAATCGGTTCGGTGGTTTAAGCGTGAAAGCGCTACAAACAAACAAACAAACAAACAAACATCCTTACTTTCACATTTATAATATTAGTATGGATGTATGTAACTTAACTATATATTTACATAGCAATGCGATTCTCGAAGTTGTCGATCATAATATTTACCTAAGACAAACAGTCCAGTTAGGTAGATTAAATTTGAGAGAGATCAGCCGAGGAATCCAGCTCGGTTGGGCAGCGTTCGGGAAACTTAAGAGGATCTTCTCGTCCAACATACCTCAGTGTTTGAAAGGTGTACGACCAATGTGTGTTGCCAATGATGCCTTACGGTACGGAAACGTGGTCATTAAATGTAGGCTTCATAACCAAGCTCAAAGCGTGCTATGGAGCGGGCTATGCTCGGGATTTCTCTGCTAGATAGAATCCGAAATACAGAATTTCGCAGGAAACGGGTATAACCGAGATAGCACGAAGAATTAGCACGCTGAAGTGGCAATGGACAGACCACATCGCTCGACGAACCGACAACCGCTGGGGAAGAAAGGTTCTCGAGTGGCGACTACGTATCGGACGACGCAGTGTAGGACGCCCAAACTAGGTGGACCGACGATCAGGTGAAAGTTGCTGGACGTCGTTGGATGCAGGCGGCACTGGACCGCACTCTGTGGCGTAACATTAGGGAAGCATATATCTAGCTGTGAACGACGATAGGCTGAAATGATGAATGATGATATAGTTTCGTGTAGTAAAGGGGTAAGAATACAATTCACCATCCCTTGCCGGGGGTTTACCCTGTCGATGCCTGGAAGAAGGCAGTGTGTTGAGGCGTCGCCTTCACGCGGGTGGGCCTCTCTGCGGATGGCGCTCTAATCCCCAGTCCGTTCACCCACAATGAAGTCGCGGTGAACACTAGGGCGGCATCAGGCGCGAGCCTCTGCTGCGGCGACCGCGTACCAGTTCGCAGCGTCGGGTTGGGGACGCTGAGTTGCCTGCCGGATCCTTTCAGTAATTTTTATCTTTATATATATATATATATATATATGTTTCTTGTATACGTGTGTATGTTACTGTACTCCTCCTAAACGACTTGAGCGATGTTGATGAGTTCTTTTGAGCGTATTCAAAGGGATTCGAGAATGGTTTAGATTCACAATTGGACCTGGTAGGTGGCGTTGCTGTGTTATTTGAACAGAACAACGTCTGTTGGGTCAGCTAGTTTAACATAAAATGCTAAAGTTGACAATATGTAAATGCATCCACGGAGCTTATACTTATATAACAAATAATTCTGTATTTGAAATTTGAATATTGTTAATCCTCCATATCATATGCTTTTCATCACTCCTCATTAAATATTCATACCAAGATAATCTCGCACTTTCTAATCATTTCTATCACTGATGCCATTTTCAGACTTACCGTAATTTACGTAGTTAATTATAAAGGTAAAATCAAATGCTAAAATGTTCAAATATTACGCTAGGTATACGAGCGAAACACTAAAACGGCGTCAAATGTGCCTTAATTCGTCTCATTTTATGAGCTTCGCGCTCTCTCGTATAGCCTGTAAGTATTGCATGTAGCTTGTGTTGCTGCTCGAATATAAGTTATGAGCCGTTAAAATGAGACCACGGTGCATTAAACTGTTATTATGATACGAGACTTATAATTTGGATATGTTAGCACACAAATGAACTGCACCGGCTGTCTGTGTGAGCTTATTTACGGAAAGAATGGCTGCCCGATTATTTTTATTAGTACTGTAGCTTTTAATACTTTAAATTAAATAAAAAAGAGAGCCGTCGCTCAGGACGCCTGGCAGATGTGAAATATCGAAATTATTTTTTACAAGTATGCATATATACTACACTATACATATACTACATAAAGGAACAGATTACGACAGGAACTAATATGGCAAAAAGTATTAATAAAATGTTACGATTTGCCTGAAAATGATGATTTTTATTCAATAAATATTTATTTTCATTAATATACACTATCGGTATGTGTTTTGGTTAATAATTTATTATGAGCTCATTAGATGGCGTTGTACAAAATTCCAAAATAGGTTATGGTTTCGTTACACAAGGAGTTGTGTATGACGTTAACGCCACGCCAACGATCAGGTTCACCCTCGCCTATAGATATTTCACATCAAAAGGAACAAAATGTAATAGTGAGGACTGCCTACAGAAGTGAAAACTATATATATATATACTTGTTTTCACTTCTGCCGGCAGTCTATACATATGACAACTGTTTGTTCATTACAAACAGTATCTATTTTTGGATATTTATATTGAGTGTTCGATCTTAAATTAAAACTTTTTACGTTTATTCGGTTTTGATATCTCTCAGCAGAGATAAAATGACATTGACATAGCTACAGATATAGTGTTAGTCTTAACACGTCAGGTGACCATGTAGATGAGCACTTGCATGAAATTTTTTTATTTATTTTATTTTATTTATAAGACAACACCATGCACTAAGGAAATAATCCTTGTATTGCTGGGAACTTTACAAACATATAATTAACGGACACAAATTACATCCAGACTCAGAACAACAAGTTGTGGATCACACAAAGTGTTGTCCCGCGTGGGATTCGAACCCTCGACACTGGCGTTGTAAGTCGCTATCTTAACCACTACGCCATCTGTGCAGTCCCCGAGGGGGGGACGTCAGTCGATGGGAGGGTACCCCAATAGGGGGTATTCCGTCGGGCCGGCCACTGATGTCAAGTAACCCTGCTCCGATGGTCAGCACAACGACGAAGGCGATGTGGTTTTTGGGTGGGTTGCGGGTGTTGCGTGCTTAAGCCCCTCTGTCGCCCCGGACGGAGTGGTGCGGAGGCGCGCCGACCGCAGCCCACCCACAAAAAAAGAAAAACCATACAAATATTTTATTTTTATGATACTACGGTGTAGTAGGCCCTAGTAACCCTTATTGTTATTACCCCTATTTTTATCCTTTCACTCATATTATTGTTAAAATCTTGTTGACCGAGCTTTGCTCGGTATAATTTTCGTAACTTGTATTTTTCGTACGTCCTACACTGCGTCGTCCGATACGTGGTCGCCACTCGAGAACCTTTCTTACCCAGCTGTTGTCGGTTCGTCGAGCGATGTAGCCTGCCCATTGGCACTTCAGCGTGCTAATTCTTCGTGCTATGTCGGTTACACCCGTTCTTCCGCGGATTTCCGTATTTCGGATTCAATCTCGCAGAGAAATCCCAAGCATAGCCCGTTCCATAACACGCTGAGCGAATTTGAGCCTTGTTATGAGGCCTATATTTAGGGACCACGTTTCTGTGCCGTAAGTCATCACGACGAACTTATTTAGATATATATTAATAAAAAATAATGAAAAAATATCAAAAATTACAAAAACAAAATAATAATAACACCGAAATTCAATCTCACGCTGTTTGATTGCGACTGGACAACTTCCCAACTGAGCTATTGTCATTCTTGACGGCGACGGCGAAATTTAAATTCTCATTCTATTGACATTTTATGTCATTATATTGATTAGCTAAAAACACTGACAAAACATTTTCTATAAATAAAACGTAGCTAGCTAGATCGATTTTTGGCCCCGAAACCTCTAGTATGCTAAATTTCATGAAAATCGTTGGAGCCGTTTCTTTGATCCTGAAAATATATATACAAGAATTGATAAAAAAAAAAAAAAAAAAGTTTAAAGATATTAACTATGATTCTCTTTAACTATGATTGTTATTACACTTATTGTTATCGTGTCTTTTTAAGAATAAACAAATTTATATTTTCTAGGTCATAAAGATAATTAAAACGAACGTTTAATTGTTTCATCTGTGGAAATGACACAGCGATACAACAATAATTTCAGTTGAAACTTGATTGTTCTCAGGGCTGTACCTTTAATGTGCCAAGTCACCACTAAACGCGAACTTTATTAGATGCTATCAGAGACACTCGTAAAGTCATATTTATGACTTATTCGCTTCAATATGTACTTTACTATTTGCTGCACTAATTAGTTACGATGCAGTAATAAATATAAGAAAAGTTATAAGAATTCGCGATGTTATTTAACTTGATTTAATTGTCGATTCTAGAGATGGCGTAGTGTTTTTTTTTTATTCATAAGCTTTAAATCTGTCAAGTATCGTAGAATTCATTCATGCTCCACCACCCACAGGAAAGCCGACCACGTAAAGGTAGCACTGTCGTGATTCCCTAGCCGAGGCCGCGGGTGACTGGACCGAGAAATAATCCGTTACTCGCAGAGAGGCTGACCGTGTGAGACCGACTGATGTCCTGGGAGGGGCGTTAGGGAGGGACAGTACTTGAAAGGGTATTCGGACGACAAGGAACTCAATACCAGTGGTTGGCCAAAGGCAAAGACGAGAGAATACAGTGGGTTATAGGGCTGCGTCTTCGTCACCCCAGAAGGAACTGACAGCTTGTGTGCTGACCATAGCCCACCCAAGTACTGTTGTGGTTGCCGGCGCGTCGACGGCGATGGTATCCCAAAAGCTAACCTGCTTACTGATGACGAAAATTTACATGAAACCTAACTAGCGCTATATCGCAATAGTGCAATTTCACACATAATTCTGAAGGATATTCATTCCTAATATTGGAACTTCTCAAGAGCTAAGAGAACAGTTGTACTGATACAATAATTCGCATTATGATGGTGTAAGAATACAATCCACTACCCCTATCCTAGCCGTGGTTGTTGTAAAAGACGACTAAGGGATACCAAATACATATAAAATCTATGCAAGAGGAGGAAAATTTGAAATAAAACCTTCTACAAACCCGTCTGACCAGAGTGGTATAATAGGTCAGTTTCTCTCCTATTGTGGAGAAGACTCTAGCCAAGTAGTGGGACGTATACGAGCCGAGATAATGATTATGAAAATTCTTGGTAAAAAGATATAAAAATAACATATCTCTTAGCATGGAAATCAGTTAGTTTATTATCATAAATAAACGAATTTTGTTGTTGTTGTTGTTTTGAATTCTGTTGCAACAAAAAGTATCGAACTGTCCGTAATATAATTGACCGATTGCATTATTTTTCGTGTCATAAGAAATATATGAAAGTAAAATGCAATTAACTTACATCTATAACACTGAATGCATGAGAAATTAAATAGTGAAAATAATGCAATTCACCACCCCCTATAAGCCGGTGGGTGTCGTAAAACACGATTAAGGGAATATAATATGCAGATAACATTTACGCAAACCAAAGAATACACTATGCCAATCCACTTGACCAGCGTGGTATAGTAGGTCAATTTCCCTTCTATTATAGAGGAGAACCATATGATAATGATGATAGATTTAAAACACAGAAAACTTCAAAATATTATAACTTACTAGAGTGTTTGTAGTTAACATTAAATCGTAATCGAAAAATATATTTGAAAGATCGCCATAATAACTTTGAACATTTTCGAGTGAGAGAATAGTCATAAAGTATCAGACACGTTTATTGTAAGACTACCGCATAAGCAAAAGCTTAAGTTTTCAATAGGCGCATCTGTCAAAACAAGATAAATAGGGTACCTATATGGTACATAAGAGTTACCGTCGCCGCCGACAACTACACATTTTCCATAAACTAGTGGCTCGTAAAATTGCACATATGTTTACCAGAGCGAGGTGCAGTACCTTAAAAGCATTGGTAATATAACAAAACGTCTGAACCGAAATTACCCATAAAAGTCCGACGGCGTTTTCTAACTAAAGCTATGAAACTGAAACGTTGGTGGAATTTACAATGCCTGGCTTCGTCTACATTTAACGTTTGTGACGTACACCTTCGTTTAATTAAAGTGCCTCTACTCGAAATGCGGACTTTTGCGAGCTCGACATTTTGACTAAGAGCTATAAAGTTAGATACAATTCGATAGCTTGCATTTTATTAGTGCGAAACTCGTTACCTAATAACATAACAAACGGAAAGAGATTTGGTGGTTCTTTATCTGAAATATTCTGTTTCTCTTGAAATATAAATTAGTGTTCAAAACCGTTTACAAACGCGATAAAACCCGTAAAATAGTTTATTAAATATAAATTACGTTACTTAACGTTACTTACATAAAGATGACGTAAATATATCTAATTAAATATTTTTTTTGGCAGTAGGCTAAGGTGCGTGACTCACCATCCGGTCCGTCAGGGGTGACGGGAGGAGGCGGCAAGCGAGCCCATAGCCTGCTGATCTCTCTCAAGCGCCAAGCGGGCGGGCCACCGGTAAATTTAGTGTCAAAGCGGCATCTCGAAGGTGGCCCATACAGGTTTTTTTCAATATACTAGACCTAGCAGGGATAAATTCTTACATTTTGTATAAAAAATGTCAGGTACCAACATAAAACGAAGAAATTTCATAATGAGTTTAGCAAGCGAACTTTGCGGCAAAGTAGAAATCGATGCCGGACTTTCTGGAACCCAACAATTGCCTGAAGAGTCTACACCTTCTACTTCTCGATCTTCTACTCAAAATCCGGAAACTCGGCAAAGGCGAGAATGTTATGTACAAAAGTGCAAAAATAAAACTAATAAAGTCTGAGACACAAAGCCACTTTGCGGTTTTTGTAATGTAAACAAAATGTTAAAATGTAAAATATGTGTATAAATATTATAATTAATCATACATTAAACCCTGTTTTATTACTATAGTTACCATTTTTACAGTTAAAATAAAAAAAAAGATTTAATAAATTGGAGGAGTCATTTGACCGGTCGCCGTCTTTGTAGGTAAAGTCTAACTTTTTATTAGCTGCAGTAAAATGACGTTTCTAAATGTCATTCCGTAAAATAATGTTGACAGCCTAATCTCAATAGGGATGTGATTCAGTTCACAAAAGTTTACAGAATATCTAATCGTTCCATAGCTGACTCATAATGATCATACTAAATTCTATTTAATATTAATGTAAATAAAAGGCTGTATAAACGTTGATTCTTTTAGACATATACAAGTTAACACTCAAGAAAACGCTCTCTCAAGTTGGTAGTACTGGTTTTTGGTTACGGTGCTACGATGACGCTTGACCGCCATTTTGTTTCGGTTGTCAGATAAGTGACAGATAGATTTAATATATATTTAATTTTTATAATATATAATATATATAATAAATAATATAATAAATAATATAATTAATATATATTTAATTTTATAATTTAATTTAGATAATTTAGTAAGTGACAGATAGATTTGTTATTAGTGTGACCGAAAGCGACAGCGACAGTGATTTCGAAAAAGATTAATTAAATAACATTATTATGACGTTTTTGTTTCATTTTGAATGTACCTCCCTATACTTCCACTAAAAAAGATCAATCCTCTAGTATAGTAATAATAATAGGTTAAAAAAATACATTACAACTTAATATTAAATCTCAAAAAAAAACCAAACTGATTATTCATTTATGATTCACTCATTTAGCTACATCCCTATTTATTTTTCTTCAAAAACCGGCAACCCACAAAACGTCATTTTACTGCAGCTAATAAAAAGTTAGACTTTAGATAGATTTTCCCCACTTTCTAGTGTTAAACAAATACACGATACAAAATAAAACCCAACTGCGACAAAAAACGAGGTTAAAAAACTATGAATTAAGATTTTCAGAACACAGGATTAAACAACGTTACTGAAGAAGCAAGATAATCGACACATCAGACTCTACCAAGATGTCTTTGTTGCAGTTTCATAATAATGTCATACAATACGATACTAAAGTACCTACACAATTATCAGTGTATAGAGATATACATATTCAAGTTTGAAAAGCCGTAGTCACGCGTTTTTAAAGTGCGCTTCTAATCAGTAGTTGAAGAGCTATGAGGGAACAGATGAACATACATAGCCAGTTAAATTTATAACCCTCCTCCGGCCGTAGACGGATAAAACAAGCGACAATGAATGCATTTAAAACGTTATTTTAATTACTCCTATCGATTCATGTTGAATTTGCATTACACATTTAAATTTTGTTCCGTGTGGTGACGGAGTAAGAATATAATTCACCACTCCCTATCTCGCCTATGTTGTAAATCTGTGCAAGAGAAGGAAAACCCGAAATGAAACCCTATACCAACATGTCTGACCAGCATGGTATAGTAGGTCAGATTCTCTCCCATTGTGAAGGAGGACCTAGCCCAACAGTGGGACGTATATGGACTCCGATGATGATGATGATTTAAATTTAACAATGATGTGTAGTGGTGGTTAGGAATACCATAGGAATACTAATCGGGTGTCAAGACGAGAGCTTAACATCGCCCTGGGCCAACTCCATCTGATGACATCTAGTCAACAATTATATTCCCAGGGACGTTTGACGTAAGGCACGTGGCTGCTCATAAAATTATTGCCAAAACTTTTACAATGTAGGTACTATGAAATATAAATACATTATGAGTCGGATTAAGGAATTTTCCGTGTGGTCACGGAGTAAGAATACAATTCACAACTCCCTATCTTGCCCGTGCACGTCGAAAAAGATGACTAAGGGATGTAATACGCATATAACATCAATGCAAGAAGAGGAAATCTCGAAATAAAGCCCTGTATCAACCAGTTTTGCGCCTCATGTCGCCCTAGCCGAGGCCGCGGGTGACGTGACCGGGGAATTAGTCCGTCACCCGCAGAGAGGCTGACCGCGCGACGGCAACCGACGTCCCGGGACAGGGACACCGAAAGGTGAGGGTACTCGAAAGGGTATTCCGTCGGGTCGACCACTGATAACAAGTCACCCTGCTCCGGTGGTCGGCCCAACGACGAAGACGACGTACCCGCGTGCCGTCCTTTGTCGCCCCGGACGGCGTGGACCGCGTGTGAGCTTACCATAGCCCACCCATAAAAAAATACCAACCTGTTTGACCAGCATGGTATAATAAGGTCAATTTCTCTCTTATTGTGGAGGAGGCTTGAGGCCAACAGTGGGACGTTGTTAGCCGCAGATAGCTGTGACAATTTTACCCGGACTGTTGGGTGAGCGCTGAGAGCTCTCACCCCGAGAAAACATAACTATTAAATATGCATTTTTAAGTAAACATTGCACTGAGCTTATTTACATCAATCAAATATTCATCATTAATTTATCATAGCTCATTGGCTCATGTTCCACTGCTGGGCTCGAGCCTACTCCGCAAAGAGAGAAAAATTTACGCCTATGCTGATCCGACGGGTTGGTATAGGGTTTTATTTAAAGTTTTCCTTCTCTTGCGTAGATGTTGTTGTTGTTATTGCATATTACATCCCTTACGTATTTTACGATATATATCGATATATAAATATATATATCCTTACGTATTTTACGATACCTACGGGCAAGATAGGCGGGGAATTGTTACATCGTCACCACACGGAAATAGTTAAATATAAAGCAAGTTAAATTAAAATACTTTTAAATGCAATGACGTCATTTAATTTAATAAAATTCACTGAGAATGCATATGAAATGAAATGTAATAAGTTTGCGTAAAGTTATGGCGTACGGTGTAAAAACCTTATAACCGAATACGTTTTTTATAGCCTAGAATATATTTACGAGAATTCGCTTTCAGGAATTGCACGTAAATTTTTCTACTGCAGTATTTTTCATTACCTTATATGCTCACGTAAACGAGTTAGGAATTTTCAATATTTGCTTTAAGTAAACCAGATTAATATGTAGATAACGATGCAAGGGAAAGAAATCACTATGTCAACACGCCTGACCAGTGTGGTTTAGTAGATCAAATTCCCTCCAACAATGAAGGACGCTGGAGACCTACAGTATGACGTCTGGGCTGAGATGATGATAATGATGATTATGAATATAAAAAATAGATCCGTTACTTTTACAAATCTACGGCCGGCATAGCTGTAGACAGAGAATACTACATTTTTTTCTATTGCTAATAGTGGCAAACGAGCAAACAGTACATCTCTTGGTAAGTGTTGCTGCCGCTCATGGACCATTGCTAGGCCGCTGCCTACTGTGAAGAAAGTGAAGGGAGTTTGAATGCGTGCAATGAGGTTCGGTGATACTAAAGGCATTACCAAAAATCCACCAAACTCAATCACCCTCAAAAAGTTGGGCTTCCATCTCTCTCGCTCACCGAACGAAACGCAGTAACAAATTGCTACTACTCAGACGTCAATTTTCTGAAAGAGTGTGGTACTACCCCGGACGGACCGGCCTGCGGCTGTAGACAGACAACTGTTAACAGTGTGGTCCTACCGCTATGTGAATACTATATAGATTAAAACCGAGATAAAAAGCACCTTTTAAATGTTGAGATTTCGTCTTTTGTCAAAGATACGTGGCTTAAGCTACCTTCAACTCTCAACTTTTTTATATGGAACTAGCAAAGCCCAAAGCTTCGTTTCGGTTTCAGTCGCCTTACCCGCGTAATTCTTGTTTCCGTGGGAATACCGGGATTAAATCTAGCGTAAGTTACTCCTTATATAGACGAGTACCTGGTTGTATATTATCAAAATCCATCAAGCCGTTTTGAAGATGACCCAAAACAAACAGCCAGCCAAAATTTTTATAAATCGGTTTTTAGGCATAGGTATTGTGCAAATAAATGTATCAGCATGAAAAAAGCTAATTATTTTGACATTACAAACAGACACTCCAGTTTTATTTATCAGTATAGATGCAGTTCTTATTATAAATTAAACTACTCAATAACAGTATTGGATCTGAGATATCATCATCATCATCATTTTGCTTTTATCCAAATTACTTAGGGTTAACGCAAAATATACCTTTCTTCCTTCGTAAATATTGTAAAAGTTTTGGCAATATTTTTACGACCGGGAATAATTATATTATTAATAATTGTTGACTAGACGGTATCAGATAGATTTGGGTCAAGTCGATATACTTTCTTTTTTGTTCACGCTGTGGAAATGCATTTACGCACTGTCCCCCGCCGGTGACAGATGAAGGAGTATGTGGGACTCGCTGGCCACAAACACGTGACCGGAATACCCACTAAAAGCACAGCGGCCCCTTCCGCGCTTTTTCGGGGCACCGGAGAGATCGTCTGATAACATTCAATCCCCGACACTCCAAAAGTCGATACACCTAAGATACGTGATAAAATCCGTAAAAATAGTTTTATCATAAAATCTGGTAAGCAGAAATCCAAATTGATGAGACTAAATTAAACTTGTATCGGGAAAGGAAGTATTCCTTCCAGTCTGTATAACCAAAAACCTGTCAGTTTCTTATAGATAAAGCTTTTCAATCTACGAGACGCAATAAAAATATGCAATGTTCAAGAAACATAAAACTACGACAATGAATTCCTGAAAAAGATAATACAAGCGCTGTTCCCCTTATAACTACGTAAGAGAGAGAAGGACGGATGATCGCGATAGTAAAACTTTTGATAGGATCCTGGAATCCGGCGTATCGGACTTACGTTGGTTTACAGCCGAGCCCCGCTGTATCGTATTAACTTTATGTGCTATTTAAAATTTAGAGATTTTTATAACATTACCCTTTCATATCCTAGGTCAGGTATATAGCTACTCAATGTAAATAAATCTTATTTATTTGGTTTTATTGTTGTAATAAAATATTATAGTATAAGGTATCCTATCTTGACTCCCTATCTTGCCCATGGATGTCGTACAAGATGACTATAATACGCATATTGGGTTCCTTTTCTTGCATAGATGCCTATGAAGAAAAGAAACACTTGAAACAATATACCAACCGGCATGGTATAGTAAGGTCGGTTTCCCTCCTATTGTGTAGGAGGCTCAAGCCCAGCAGTGGGACGTATATGAGCTGTGGTGATGATGATGACGAAGGTACTATTGATCTATAAAATATATAACTATATTCAAAATATATTTAATATCATCAAAGTCATCATCATTATATCAGCTCATATACGTCCCACAGCTGGGCTTAAGCTTCCTCCAAAAAGAAAGAAATTGACCTACTATATCATACATAAGTCAATAATATGCAGATACTATCTATGCAAGATAAGGCAAACTCGCCCAGTGGGCATATATCAGGCGCGATGATGATGTCTTTTACGATATCCAGGGTCAAGACACGGGCTGATGAATTGTATTCTTACTTCGTTACAACACGGCAAACGTTTAATAATGCTATTTTGGAAGGGTTCTATGGCGCAGTATGTATACGAATATATGAACCCCATATTGTCCTAAATAACTTTATAAATAGATAGATCGGGGATTACACCACTTATAACAAATCCGAGACTAAAAGAGCGTCTCGCGTGAATGTTACATAAGGGTCATTTCTTAACAGAATAAGCCGCGTAGCGTTCACTGAAGTTGAATACATAAAATGCCGATGGTCTGCCTTAAAGTAGAGAAGAGGTTCATAGTTGTTACTAGTTCTAGGTTAAGGTCCTATTTTCATCACGGTCAGTCCAACATCTTACGGCTTACACTCATTATTAAAATATAACCGAATAATCATATTCGACAGTCACAACTAGTGATCAGTTTGAAATTAAATCAAAATGGAAAACGAAATACAAAATTAACACAAGGGATAAATTAATTTGTCCATTGATTGTTTTCGCAAACGTGGTCAACCTATGGCTACACTTCCAAAACTGCCAAACCACAGACAAAACAATCATGTTTATTATACAAAATATCCAAATTTGAACCTTATACAGTCTACTTTACGGACATAAGTTCATTGGGTTTGGACACATGAAAGCGACCGAAGGAAACCGCAAGCGAAACTTGTTTAAATGATTACAAATGTTGCTCGAACTTGTTAGCAATTGAAATGTTACTAGAAAGTTTATGCACGCCTAACTCTAATAATAATTGGACAATTAAACGTAATGATTGCTAATATTTACGCGAATATTACACATTTGAAATAAAACTATTATTAAGTATTTTATCGCGTTTGTCTTCGATTTGCATGAGCTGAGATGATGATGATTTTATTTTTCGATTTTTTGACATTTCGAACACTTTTCAGCGCTGACTCCCGTGAGCGCTCCCGTGACCATCACGGGAGGAATGAGGTGACCCACTTCCAATAAGTAATCTTTATAATTTTCTGATTATTATTTTATTATTTTTGCACTGTCAACGAATTTGTATCAAGAATGTGGGTCACCAAATTTAATAATTTATACAGTACGGACTACGATATACGGATATATCTCTGTAATAACAAGCATTGATTGGATGTGAGATACCCTAGTCTTCCCGTGACCATGAACTCTGGAAAGTATGCAAAACGTCGAGAAATCAAAAATCAAATACAAACGCGATAAAAACCGTAAAAATTTTTCTTTATATACGTTGCCGAATATCAAAAAAGAATATAATAAAATTATATTGTAATTAGATCGTATAAAAATATATAATTTGTGGTGTTATCATGGTAAAATGTTACATAAACGTATCGTTCGTTTCATCACAAGTCAGGTTCTGATATACGGAACTACTTTGTCGTTGTTAAAATGACAACACACTAAGTGTGTTGACGGAATAAGATACGATCCATGAGTCCTCCTATTTCACGTTGATGAGATCAATGAAAACTTTATTTCAAAGCATAGGTAAAAATTTTAGTCTTTCTTTGTGAATTAAACCATTCCAGTAGCGAGATAAATATACATATAAGTCGAAGAATAGAAATGCGTCTGCTAAATTGTGGTGGTCTTAAGTAAATTGCCCAAATGACAACTTATCTAATTTTATATCAAGAAAGTTTAGGTTTTACTAGCAGCATAGAATATGACATTTTAATTAAGTATATCTATCTATACCAATAAATAAAATTGGAGTGTCTGTTTGTAATGTCAAAATAATAGGCCTTTTTTCATGCTCACACGGTTATTTGCACGACACCTATGCCTAAAATAGCAATTAAAAAATTTTTGTCTGTCTGTCTGTCTGTTTGTTCCGGGTAATCTTCAAAACGGCTAGACCGATTTCAAAAATTCTTTCACCAATGGAAAGCTATAATATCAGGGCGTAAACTAGGCTATATTTTATCGCAGTATTCCCACGGGAACGGGAACTACGCGGGTAAAACGACTATAACCTATAACAGCGAAGCGAGGGCGGGTTGCTAGTCTATTATAAAATGGTAGTTTGGTATCATTATCGTCATACTGCTTTTATTTCCATTATTTTTGGTCGACACAATAATATGTACTCCACTATCTTCACAGCCTTTCGTGCGACCTCTCAGCCGTATAAACCGCTAACTCTCGTGAGGATTTATATCCAATTGCCTGCCCCGTAGACTAACTCTTCAAGTAGCCATAGTCACCTTTAGGGTATAAATTAATAATACAATGCCACTATATCTCCGGAAGTTTAAAAAAATGCAAGATATGCAGCCTTCATTTACACTATAAAATGTCAAGAGATAATAAACAGGGTAATTTGGATTTTAATGAACACATTGTAAGGGCAGGAATTAAATATTTAATTAATGTTTAATTTTCTTTATTACTGGCAACACAAACCGGTCTATTTAGTTAGTATTCATAGTACGACATAATATTAAAATTGGTATAAATATATAAGCTGGTACTTAATAAGACTTCACATGTTAGCCAGTGATAATGCGGTCCTTATTAAAAAAAGATATCGGCCAAGTGCGAGTCGTACTCGCGCACGAAGGGTTCCGTGCCTTTGACAAGGTGAAAAAGGGGTACAAAATCGCGTTTTTTGTATGGGAGCACCCCTTAATTATTATTTTTTTAGTGTTATTGTTATAGCAGGAATAGAAATACATAAATTGTAAATATTTCAACTGTCTAGCTATCACGGTTCTTGAGATACAGCCTAGTGACAGACAGACAGCGAAGTTTTAGTAATGGGGTTCCATTTTTACCCTATGGATACGGAACTAGAGTTCCGAATCCAAAGGGAATAATCAAAGGATCAAATAAGAAAAGGAAATAATCCATGTATTGCCTTGTGCCTCATATACGTCCCACTGCCGGGCTTGAGTCTTCTCCACAACGGAAGGGTAATTGATCTACTATAACACATGGGTTAGACAGGTTAGAGTTATGTTTCGAGGTTTCCTTCTCTTGCACAGATGTTATATGCATATTAGCCTTAGTCATGGGCAAGATATGGGTTGGTGAAATGTACTCTTGCTCCACGCAGACAAATGGGGACTTTACAAACATCATTTAAGAGATACAAAATATATTTAGACTCAGAATAATTTTTGGATCGCACCAAGTATTATCCAATGGAAGAATTAGACACACAACACTGGCATGATAGGTATTTTAACCACTGCGCCATCTATGAAGTCAAATGTTTTGCGTACTAAGTGGATGAACGTTACCTATGTATGTAGTAACGGGTTAAGTACGGCTTGCCCGTGAGGGTCTTAATAATTGGCTAAGGAAAAATTGTGTTCATATATATGTATATAATTTATTAAAATTACAAAATGATTATTTTATGTAAATTATATTATTATTTTATAATTATATTATATTATTATACAAAATATATATTTTTAACAAAATACAGATTTTATATCCGATTATTTTTTGTAATAATCGATTTTTAATAATCGATTATCTAAATAATAAAAATCGATTTAAATAAACCAATTTTTTATATTAAAAGTGCTCGATCGAATGTTAGTGTTTCATACTATATTAGAAAATAGATATCCATACTATATTAGAAAATAAATATCATTCTCAGATTTCCTAAAAGGTCACCGCAATCCTGTCAGGAGAAAACTTAAAAAAAGAACTACGAATAGTAAAAAAAATCAATTATAAGAAATAATCGATTAATTAAAAATAATTAATCGAGAAAATTCGATTAATTATTAATCGATTTTTCACCTCCAAGTCACATGCCTACTCTATACCAACCTGTCTGACTAGCATGATATAATCAGATCAATTTCCCTTCTATTTTAGAGGAGGCTCGAGCCCAGCAGTGGGACGTATATGAGCCGAGATGATGATGAGATATAAAAAATGTGTAATAATAATTATGATACACAAAAATACATACACAAATAAAAAAACAAATACCTGACTTAAGACGTACAATTATTGTAGATTGCATTTATTATTTAAAAGAAAAATACAAAGATTGTCGATTCCATTTCGATTACATTCACGTGTTTAAATTGTATCTGACATTTAATAAACATGTCGATTGCAATCGGAAGGGTTAATGAATGAGTTTGTCACCCCAACGGCACTTTTCATTGTTAAATCTATTTCTGTAGTAATTTGCTACTGAATTAAAATATGCTGTTAATTATTATTATTCAAAATATAAAATGTTTTAACGCAATGAAAGGCTTGGTTGCTAAGCGACAAAGCCTATCATCATCATCATTACAGCTCATATACATCCCTATGTTGGGCTCGAGCCTCCTCCACATAGAGAGGGAAACTGATCTACTATACCACGCTGGTCAATCGGGTTGGTATAGGGTTTTATTTCGAGTTCTCCTTCTCCTGCACAGTTGTAATATGCACAAAATATCCTTTAGTCTTAGAATAATAACGTATAGAAGGTAAGTTCGCGCACAAAAAGTGAAGCATTTCAATTGGAGCCTAATGGATCTTACGCCGGAACCGTACAAGTCATTGTACTGCACGTACGTACGCAACTCTTAAAAAATAAATAGGTAATTATGACGGTTTGTGCATTCAAATGGTGTCACAACACATTTGAAAAACTTAAAAAGGTTTTTAACATTACTTTTAAAAGTATTTCGACGATTTATGTTAATAAAAACAAGATTTGATTTCATAATTTGTATAGTGGTGTGCGTGTGTACGTGTGTAATCGTCTGCACGCCATTAGTATTTTTACATTCATTTTTCAAACTTTCGAAGTATTGACACTATCCTTCTATACGTTATTATTCTAAGCCTTTAGTCGTCTTTTACGTTGTTTCTTTCGTGAGTATCGAATCCGTGACATTCGGCATAGGAGATTACTACACTACTTTTGTCATCATCATCATCGCAGCCCACACACGTCCCACTGTTGGGCTCGGGCCTCCTCCACAATGGGAGGGAATTTAACCTACTATACCGTGCTGGTAAGACATGTTGGTATAGAGTTTTATTCGAGTTTACTACTTTTGTAGTTGAACTTTATTTCGGTTTATGGCTATGAGCAATACAGATCTAATATGCAAGTACCTATAGTGTCTGCAAGTTTCTAAAGGTAAGTTTATTGTGTCAGATTAAAAGTTTAGTTACGTCAGAAGTAGTAAAACGAAATTTGATGGGTAGATCGTAAAATGTTTGTTTGTTAGTTCAGTGAGAATCCAATATAATAAACTTCATAGATAATCTACTTGGTAACTTATAATCTTAACTTGTTTAGATATCGCTGATAAGGGTTATACAGTTAGTGGAAAACTTGGAACATAAGAAGTTGGGGAAGTCTTTTCGCATATAGCATTTTTAATAAAATCTTTTTGTATTAGTTGGATCTGGCTGGTTTTGTTACCATTAAAAAGCTTGCATTTCAAAAAAAGAAACAATTTCGCCAAGATATTGTTTCCTGCCGTTTTTATTTGTTTTTCATTCTGTCAAAATTCTATTTTTTTTTGTTTTTCATTGATTGAAACATTTTCAATTTGAGAATTTTGATATCAAAGATGCACCTCGCTCTTTTCGCCCTGTCATTGATAATATGCAATAAGAGAGTTTGGCTGGGAGGCATTAATGCCCCCGCTATATAGCCCTGATCTTACACCTTCAGATTTCTCTCTGATCTGTTTTGGTCTTTTCAGAATTCTTTAGACATTATCAGAGAGCAGAGAGGGAGAATCACCGGTTTAGAATCTGTCACATCAATAGAAGTAACCTATGTCAATGTAATCACATGTACTTAAGTCTTTACGATAAAAATCTTCCATCCGAATGTAGTTTCAAACGTAGTAGGCAAGTGTTCACCAAACGATAGTTTATTTCCTTGAAATATCTTAGCGCATATACCAGCACCTAACAGTATGACACGGCACAGCATACGCTCGAGGTTTGTGCCGCCTGGGCAGAGCAGCGTCGTGAACTCGTCGCAATCATCGGTGCGGTCGCAGCCTTCTGCGAGGCAGTGATCTTGCAGAAGGAGGCGGCGGGTCGCCGCGCGAGGAGCTCAGGCTCGACGAAGCGAGCCGCCGCTGGCGACTGGGGCGGCGCAGGCGCGATTACCTGCGCGTCATGCCGCCCTAGCCGAGGCCACGGGTGACGTGACCGGGGAGTTAGTCCGTCACCGGTATTCCGTCGGGCTGACCACTGATGACAAGTAACCCTGCTCCGGTGGTCGGCCCAACGACGAAGGCGACGTGGTGTTCGGGTGGGTTGCGGGTGTGCGTACTTACGCCTCTCTGTTGCCCCGGACGAAGTGGTGCAAGGAGCGCGCCGACCGCAGCCCACAAAAAAAAAGCACCTAACAGTATATCTATCGGTCCCCTCTCATTGCAGTATGGACGCCGATAGAAGACGGCCAATCCACTCTTAATCTTAGGCAATACAAACAACTAATCGTGTAGTGGTGATTTACTATGTGCATTTGAACTTAGATTTTTTTCAGAATCTCGGAAACAGTTCCAACGATTTTTATGAAATTTAGCATACTAGAGGTTTCGGGGCCAAAAAATCGATCTAGCTAGGTATTATTTATAGAAAATGTTGTTTTGTCAGTGTTTTTAACTAGCTTAATACAATGACATAAAATGTCAATATAATAGGAAGTTAAATTTAGGCGTTGACGTCAAGAGTGACAAATAGCTCAGTGGGGAAACTGTCCTGCCGCATTCAAACAGCGTGAGATCGAATCTCAGTGTTATTATTATTCAGTTTTTGTTATTTTTGATATTTTTTTCATTATTTCATAATTTTTTTTATTATTATATATCTAAATAGGTTCGTCAAAAATACAATTTACGAAAAAAAAAATTATACCGAACAAAGCTCGGTCAACCAGATATTAAAATGTAATACCAGATGCCGGTCACAACTTATGAACAACAAATCGGCGTCTATAGACCAAATTCTATCTGGTATGAAATAAAGCACTTACCAATATGCAGTTCAGGAAATGGGGAAGCACAGCCACAGTGTCTTTTATGTTCTAGATATAGATTTTCGACCCTAATTGGCTATAATGGCGTTTTTGTAACCCAGCGACACACGTGACTGCGCGACTGACACGCATGTTGGGATAAGGGGCAGCACATAGCAAGTACCTACTTGTCGCCACCGCACCGTTCAGAAATGATTTGATCAGTTGTACAACTTTTAAAATTTAGTGTCAACACCACTTAGTCGTCTTGTACGAGGCCCACGATCAAGAAATAGGGTGGAGTCGTTACTACAAGAAACAATATTTAGTTAAAGTTTTAGTTTATTCTTCTAATTAAAAATATTGTTCGAAATAAAACTATAAAAATTGAAACAACATTTTTTACACGTCGCAACGCGCCTGCACATTATTCTTGGATTTAAGTATAAAAAATATACTTTTACAAAAAAGGTTTTGAAGGGATATAAACTTCGAAGAATGTAGATTACATTTTTGAACGTGTATATCAGTTTAAAACCTTCAGTAACAAAAGAAAACGCTTAAAAAAAATTTGCCAATGCCCTGCATTGGTAGGTAGGTACATATATAGATATATCTACTTATTTAGGTGGTAAGGACAATTACGATAGATTGGCTTTATTAATTTGCTTGATTTGTTTTTTTAAATACTAGATCAATAAGGAATAGAAACTATTGAATACGAGCTTTTAAACATTTAACGTTTTTTTATAGTAAAATAATGCAAAAGAAATAACGCTGCTTGTATTATGGATTATCCAAATTATTTTGAGACCGACACAAAAAAAAATATTTCTCTTTTCCTTTTAATTTCATTAAAAGTAGGCAAGTATTTTTGATAATGACGTGACACGTGGGAGATACTAAACAAGCAAAATATGTATAATGATTTTCATTATCACAATGTAAGTATACAGGGTGCATCAGGTTATGGGGCAACTGTTCAAGTATGTTGTAGTATACCGGCCATAGATCGTAATTAAAATGTATATTACACAAAAAACAATATAACATAAAAGTTATAGTAATTTCAAAAATGTGTGTCAAACAGTCTACGCCTTAAATGTTACGTATTATGTAGGCATGGATAGACAGGATACATGTAGGCATGTAAAGCTTCGACAGTATAATTTCATTCATACATACCTAGAATTGCGCAAACGCTTCAATGGGGCCGTAGGTACAAACGTGACTCTGCGACGGTAATCGACCGATCAGCTGATTTAAAGTGAAGTTCGTTTTGCTTATGCGAACGTAATCATTGATTTTTTCAATTTCTATTGAACATTTAACACAGTACGAATATGTTGCAGATTAAGTATCAATGACTTTATACATTTCAATCAGATTTAAACGAAAAAACAATGACAAAATTGAAAACTTTACATGTCTCTAATTCATTAACGATTCGATATTTTTCCTTAAAATTTTTTTTATGGGTTCCTACCACCATTGCCTACCTCCCGTTTGCCCAGTTGCCTTATAACCTGATACACCCTGTATAATATTATTTTGTTTTCCGTGTGACAATACAATTGACCACTCCCTATCTTGCACAAGGGATATAATATGCAGATAACATCTATATAAAAGAAAACTTGAAATGAAACCCTGTATCAACCCGACTGACTAGCGTGGTATAGTAAGTCAATTTTCCTTTTGTCGTGAAGGAGGCTTGAGCCCAGCAGTGGTACGTACGAGATGAGATGAGGTAATCATAGTAAGTAAGTTATTATTTAAATTAATTTAAAATAAGCATTTCCTAAAAAGCTAAAAGCTGGTATGAATGTTGATGTAGTGACAAGGATTGAGAAAGGTATGTTAAGTTGGTTTGGACATGTAGAGAGAATGAATGAAAGGAGATTAACAAGAAGGATTTATAAGGTGAATCTGAGCGGAAGTGTTGGAAGGGGAAGACCAAGGCGGACGTTTCACGATCAAATCGGGGGCGTCCTTAAGAAAGGCCAGGTTAGAAGTACCCTAAACCGAAGAATATGCATGAAGAGATTAATAAATGTAGAGGAAGCGAAAGTAGTATGTCAAGATTATAGCAAGTGGATGGAAGTGCTCTCTGCCTACCCCTATGGGAAGAAGGCGTGAATATATGTATGTATGTAAAAAGCTAAAATGCTTATTTAAATTTAAGTTTACTACACTTTGTATTCCATGTCTAACAATACCACACTGATAAGACCCCTTGGTATAATAGTATTGGATTTTCTGTTTTCCTTCTTTTGTAATATTATTTTCTACCCATCTAGGAAATAAAAAATATTTTTTTACGACATCAACGGGAAAAAAATTTGGTGGCCATTATATTTTTACATCATCACCATAAAAAGCCGATATTCCTACAAAACCTATTTTTAAACAAATATCTCGTGAAATTCTGTATGGAGATAGGGCTTTATTTAAGTGTTATGAGATTTTCTTCTCTTTTTTTTTTTTTATTGCAAACGGTGGCAAACGAGCAAACAGTACACCTGATGGTAAGTGTTGCTGCCGCTCATGGACCTTTACAAGGCCGTTGCCTACCGCGAAGAAAGCGAAGGGAGTGTGAATGCGTGCATTGAGGCTCGGTGATACCAAGGGCACCACCAAAACCCTCCACACGCAATCACCCTCAGAAAGTTGGGCTTCCGGCTCTCTCGCTCACCGAACGAAGCGCAGTAACAAATTGCTACTACTCAGACGTCGATTTTCTGCGAGAGCATGGTACTGCCCCGACGGACCGGCCCGCGGCTGTAGACAGATAACTGTCGACAGTGTGGTCCTACCACTCCTTATTCTCTTACTATACTGTAAGAGAATCATCTGCTTTTGTTACTTAGTCGTCTTCTACGACAGTTACAGTGATAATTCTTTTTTTTAATACAAACTTTTATTTAAATGCTCTAAAACGAAGAAAAGTGCTTGTCAAGACTATTCAAACGAGTCCAATCTCGACAGTTTTATCTTGTTTAGTAGCCTTCCGATGCCATCTTGAGACCAGTTTCATGGTACCATATTATTGCATAGTCACCGAAGTTACGTAAGTAAACCAAATTTCAACCTAATCTAACTACAGGAAGGGGTTCTAATTTAACTCGCAGGATTTGTCCCATACTAACAAGGCAAGTTAAATAAAAGCTTTTAATAAAAATGAGATTAGAGAATGGTATTTTTACCAAATCACCACACAAACGCAACGACGCTTTGTCCACTACCATATTTATTATATATTAATAGAAATCATCGTGGCTTTTAATAAATATTCACGAAAAAAATTCTTTCAAAATAACACGTACTAGAAAAATATGTAAGCTGATCTCAGCGTCGATATTCATTTAAAAATATCTTTATTTACGCCAGAAAAGGCGTTTATGAAAACTTATTAATGTATTATGGCACCATAAAAGTCATAAAGCAGAACGCGAATAATATAGAATTTCTTGGAATACTTACGTTGGCTGTTAGTATAAAATTAGTCACACAGCAAAATAAGCAATGAAACGTTTAAGCCCTTGAAGCTATACACGATCTAGCCGTAAAATTGTATTTCTATCACTATCTAGCTACATGTTTACTGCGTAGGTAAGAGTGAGAGGGCGGTACTGTTGCAACATTGTAATCGAATGTCGATACCGGAATAAGAGATGGCAATATACAGTTTAAATACGAATTATATTTAGTAGGGCTGTCGACGTCTGGGATAATTATTTTAAGAACTTGAATTTCTTTCGCAACCTGTTCATTTTCGCGATTATTTCTTTCGAATAAATTACAGACTGAACATTCGAAATTAATTATTTGATTTGGTTAATATAAGCGTCTGTTATTATGTTTCATACATTAACTGAATATACACATTATGTATAAATACAGTGATTTATAAGTGCTTCGTTGATATTAAATTTTTGGACAAAATATCAAGAAGCATAAAATGGGCATGGACTGAAATAGACTGAGCGATGCCTGCTGAGATTTTACGCCTCGTTGAGCCGCGTGGCTTAAGAGGCCAAGAATTAATATTCAGACTAATTAATAAGAAGAATTAATATTAAGCAGCGAACGATGATAATTATATGAATGGACAGAATGATGCCCTTTTGTTCTAACTGGAGCAAGTTATTCGGCACTTTCCTGGCTGGGGTATGTTCACACGAAACTAAGGAAGAAATCGAAAATATAAATTATGAGATTTCAACTGGACCTCACAAGTAGTCTCACAATGAAATTCAATTATTAATATATCAAAATGGACGACAAGGTAAGCATAAATTAAATATTCAAAGGAAAGCATTGAATGATCTCTCATTATAGCATGCCTTTCCAATATTTTCAATTTACAGCATTACACGACATTAAACTTAAAAATACACAAATATATAAAGAAAAGAAAATATGACTGAATACTCAGCGCAAATATTTGTTATATGTTAAGAATAATAACAGTAAATTAGATTAAATAAATCACGCTTCACGACGGACGTTAAATTCATCATTTCTTTAATATCCAACAAAACACCAAGGCGTTATCATACAAGAACCAAATTAACATTCAACACAAAGTTATAAAGAAGTTGAAGACAATAATAGGATATTGGCTTAGAATAATAACGTATAGAAGGTAAGTCCGCGCATAAAAAATTAAGCATGTAAATTGGAGCTTAATGGAGCTTACGCCGGACCGTCCCGTAATGTACAAGGTCGATGTTACTGCACGTACGTGCGCAACTCTTAAAAAACAAATAGGTAATTACGGTGGTTTGTGCATTCAAATGGTGTCACAACACATTTGAAAAGCAAAAAGTGTATTAACATTACTTTTAAAAGTATTTCGACGATTTATGTTAATAAAAACAAAATTTGATTTTATAATCTATATAGTGATGTGCGTGTGTACGTGTGTAATCACTTGCGCGCATATAGTATTTTTGGCTTCACGTTTTTGATCGCTTAAGTACCGACACTATCCTTCTATACATTATTATTCTAAGGATATTGACCAAAAAGAAAATAATAGAATACCTATTATATGTATTACGACCTGACTTTTATAAGACACGTTTGGATTACAATTACTTACATTAAGATATGTTTACATTTCAATTACTGTAAATTATAATAATAATTAAAGGTATTGGATAAATTTATTAGTAGCCCTTCATTACATGCCTGAATATTTTTGATGATGTAATAATAGATTTATTACATCATCAAAAATTTCCGTGTGGTGACGGCATAAGAATACAATTCACCACTCCCTATCTTGCCCGTGGATGTCGTAAAAGACGACCTTGGGATTTATTATGCATATAACATCTATGCAAGAGAAGGAAAACTCGAAATAAAACCCTATACCAACCTGTCTGACCAACATGGGATAGTAAAGCCAATTTCCCTTCTATTGTGGAGGAGGCTCGAGCCCAACAATGGGACTTTTATGAGCTGAGATGATGATGATGATGATGAATAGATCTACCGATACTAATGTTGTGTATCCCTACAAACACAGAGACAATTTTGTATAATGCCTGGCTAGCGATTTTTATATATACAGATCTCAATACATGTTACCACCTTTGTAACCCGTTGAAATGAGTAAGTGAGGATACAAAATGGTTTCCATATAGATAAAAACGAAGATTAAAACTTGAAAAGTCTTGCAACAAAATTGGATAAAATATGAATTACAATAAAATTTGATAAAAATATCTACCGGCACGGGTGTTCTGTATTTTTATAGACACAGAGACAATTTTGTGTTATGCCTGGCTATAAGTTATTTTATAGAGATTTAGCTAAATACATATTTCCACCGTTGTAACCCATAGAAGTCAGTAAATGAGGATCCGTAATGGTTTCCATATAGATAAAAACGAAGCTTAAAACTTGAAAAGTCTCGCAACAAATTTGGATAAAAATATGTACAGAAGGGTGTAGGTACATTCCACTTGCCTCCATAATCTTTGTAGTGGTGGAGTTAGAATATATCCAGTCACATTTTCTCCTGATACTCAAAGATACATACAAGAGATAGATAGAGGTGAGGGCAATTTGTTAGTATTTGACGATAAATTAAAAAGAGTTGACTTTTTTGGGTTCTGTTATTGATACACCCCGTCCAACCGTTTGAACCGATGGAAACCCCAGCCAGTCTGACGATTCAAAAGGTTTATTTCTAAAATCTGCTTTACAGGATATTTATAACCGTGACACCCCTAGTAATGAAATAATACAACTATTAGTACCACAGATAATTTTCCTAATGGACTGATTCAAAAACAACCATCTATAAAAAAATATTATAGGTATATAATTTTCAAATTATCTATTTACACTTTAAAGTAGTATATTAATATAGGTATATTATTTCGAATATTCTGAAGTCGTTAAATGGTAGAATTATGAATAACATAGAAATTTACTTCTAGCAGGCCCTAGTTTGAAACCTAAGATACCTATAGTCATTATCATAATTGCAAT
Organism: Lymantria dispar; assembly: GCA_032191425.1. NCBI lineage: Eukaryota > Metazoa > Arthropoda > Insecta > Lepidoptera > Erebidae > Lymantria > Lymantria dispar. The sequence goes on from CM063459.1 coordinate 20,114,212, forward strand.
GACCAATATCAATTTGTAACTTATGAAGAGTGGGAATCTGCAGAAGAACGGGTGTAACCGAAATAGCACGAAGAATTAGCATGCTTAATTGTAGTATGACGGAGGCCTACGTCCAGCAATGGACGGCGATAGACTGAAATGATGATGATGAATGATGAAATTATACAATCATACTGCCTACACTTCTAAAATGATATTGAAGAAGTGTTCGTGTTGTAATAAAAATGTAACCAAGAAATCGTCGGGATTAGAATGCAATAGGTGCACCAAGCCTATACATGCTACAACAACCTATACTAAATCATCATCTACCAAGCAGCTTGGAGTTGTTCGAAATGCTGAAGGACTAGAATGGAGCTGCGAGGAATGCCTACGAAACACTTCTAGGCGTTCATCTTTCTTTGCTCCTCTTGAGAACACCGAAGGTGAAGAGGAAGGAGAATCTCACGCCTTTGATAAATAAAATTTCTAATGTAAGACAGCATAAAATGCCGGATATTATAAACATTATATCACAATCCAAACAAACTAAGTATAGAAGTTATCAGAGGTCTCTAATAAAAACGTCAGACTGTTAATATGTTATAAACTGCATAGATAATTTATTATGTACAACACATGTGTCAATAGGTCATATCAAACGTCGTTAATAAACCAGGAAGTCACTAAACACGCGTATAATTCCACTATGCAGCTTTTACGCTCAAATTATTACGATACGAATATGTTTCTGACAGAGAATCTAGAGAGCCAATATTCAAATTATCCTTTTCTTGCATAGATGTTGTATTTTTTTTTTTTTTGTAATAAGCGCTTTAAGTCTGCGGCGTGTAACCAATTAAATAAAGTTGGCCAACTAAATTGTAAAAGTACGCAATTTATGTCTGCGGGATGTTGATTTTGATTGTATTGATATTATATATATAGATATATAGATATATATATATATACATATATATCTATATATATATATATATATATATATATATATATATATATATATATATATATATATATATAGATGTTGTATTGCATATTATAATTCTGGAACAAAACTGACAGAATGATTTCTGATGTTTACGCGAGTATTACACATTTTAAATAAAACTACGGTTTTATCGCGTTTGTATTTGATTTTTGATTTCCCGACGTTTCGAACACTTTGCAGCGTTCATGGATAAGATGATCTAAGATGTCTCACGTACAAGAAGTCATCGTTATTGCAGAAAATTTATAATTATCTACCCGATACAGAAAATAGTTATTAAATATTGACCCATATTTTGATACAAATTTATTGCCAGTGTAAGAAGAAAATGATTCTATATGAAAAAATTAAATGGTTTATGGTTAGTAATTATTTATCATTAAAATTAATAGTAATTATATTAAAAACTAGCAATCAAAAATCAAATACAAACGCGATAAAATCCGTAAAGTAGTTTTATTTAAAAATGACAGAAGTTATTTCTCGGTGATACAAGTAAATATTATATGGCAAAAATTTTAAACAAAACCTATTGTAAACGTGGTACAACTAGGTCACAGTAGGTACGTGATAGGAGGTCATTTTTCTCTCATAGCCCAGGCAAGTCGTTAAATAGTATCGTCTAATAGCGAAATTCAGACACACAACCAATGTCTTCCATTTAATATCCATAGACGAAAATCACGTAGGTACGTACTACAATACGGCTCCATATAAAATAGGATTTGAATATGAGAATATTGATAAACGTAAAAAAAAATATCTATAATTACATATTTATAATAATACTAGCTGACCCAACAGACGTTGTTCTGTTCAAATAAAGCGCCACCTACCGGGTCCAATTGTGAATCTAAACCATTTTCGAATCCCCTTGAGCACACACAAATTACTTACTCAATCCAGTCAACAGCTATCGCCATCTGTTAAAATCGTTTGGAGTTAACAGATAATTGTGAATGTCAAATAATAGACAAATAATTTTCAATAAAATAATTTTGCGACTATAAATTAAGATGTAAGCTATCCTATCTTTCAAGTTGGATCAAACTGCACATGGTGTGCAAATTTGATTAAAATCGGTTATGTAGTTTAGGAGTCCATCGCAGACAAACAACGTGACACGTAATTTATATATATTAAGATATGGAACGGATACCGTTCTATAACCTTTATATTAAACTGATTCCTTGAATTCGGTGATGCAGTATCCATCCTAATGTTACTCGTGCGTCTCGTAAGGCAATTAAGAGTTCTATACTGACCTAGGAGCCAGTTCCACCTAGTACCAAATAGTCATCGATTACAATTCTAAGTAGCATTTTCCAGTTGATACTTAAGTATAACTTATAAATCGATACAGCACGTTTTCATTGCTCTTCTTTCGTCTGCTGTAGAGGTAGATCATGTCTTCTACCTCATATGGATCATATTATCATGAATAAAGCTGTCTTGATTCTTTGTATATTTTTAAAATAATTTTTAATACCTTTACTCTGTTAGATTTTTGTGTAAACTTTTTAATAATGGCATAATATATGGTATATTTGACATCCTGAAAATGTTTTTTCAGTTAATTCAAAAATTGCTACCTTATTGTTCCAATAGTGTAAATCGGTTAAATGTTTGAATATGTAGTTATGATTATAATAAACGTATACCGTTTTATTTAATTATACATTGCCCCAGCCACTATAACCCTTACAGAGCAGGCTCTACAATGGATTTAATTAGTTACATCGAGGTTTGACTTCCAGGAATTAGGAAGAAATTATTTTAATTGTCTTTGGACTTCTAACAAATTTAATTAGAAAAGATAATCAAGAGGCATAAAAAGATGCCTTTTCCCTGTTATGAAAGGAGAAGTCACGTCGCAACATTGACTAATAAAGTTAATAAAGAATAGGACAGAGTAAACAAAGTTTATATGAGAGAGAGAGAGAGGGGGGAGAGGGGGGGCTGGTTGAGATTGAGGCTTGAAACTGAAAAGAAGAACTTTTCAGTAATATTATGTGCTTTTCTCCCAAAGTCATCACTTACTACACTCACGATAAATAAAATAGATTCTCGTCTACAAGCTAGCAGTAGTAGATATTTATTTTATCTATATTTTTCATAAATTGACTATAACGCGTTTCTAAAACATCAATATTTTAACAAAAATACTATTGCGACTTACATGTAGGTATTATTGCAATTTTGTAAGCAACCTACCGCAGTCAACAAGAAATGTGTTACCAAATATCCTATGTAACATTTCTAACATAGGGGATACGGGTAATCTGTTCTGCGGTTGTAAAAAAACATGCCTACAGGAATTATAATTTACCGCAAACTTGCTAAGGCATACACTATTGGTAGATATGCCATTATACACAATTTTATGACGCATAAAATAATTCGCATAAAATAATCGCTCGAATGGTTTTATTATCTAAACTTGCTACTCTACTCGCTGTGTGTTTAGCTGTATGATTAAAAAAAGTGTGAAAAAGTCTAAGCAATTTAAGGTTTTGTCAAACAGCGGACGAGGCGGGACGGCAACGCGACGCTGGCGGGACGTGAAGAGTTGTAATATTATATTAGTTAACGTAGAATATGTCACACAGAGCCGTCGCGCTCGGCGCTCGACTAGCGGTCACTCTTCTCGTCCCGCCAGCGGCAACGTCGCGTCGCCGTCCCGCCCCGTTCCCTGTTTGACGAAACCTTTAATGTGATATTTTATTACTTAGAAATAATTTATATTATTTTTATAGTGCTATCGTATAACTTAATTAAACATCTTCAGATAATTGTGTTTGCTAAAGTAAATATAAAATATCAAGTTTTATTTATTTTTGAAGACCGTAGAAGACTTAAAAACAAAACTATTAAATTGTACTTTATTTCTAATATTCGGTTCTTTTATCTGTTAGTACCAATTACCCATAACATATTCGAGAAGTAGCTATCCTAGAGACCTCTCCCAGGTCGAGTACGAGCCTTTTATCTTTATATAGTTCTGAATTTTGAGTTGGTTCTTGAAAACTCTTAAAATCTTATGACACTTTAGTAGTCACTCAGTCAAAACTTCAGACGTCATTGAATACTCTTATACTCTTAGAACTGTTGGTATTCTATGTTTAATTTTGAAATAAAGGTTATTTAAAAATTAAACGTTTAAAGCAGGACATGCCATAATGTCAGTACAGTTCCAGAGCCAGTTTGTGTACATGTGAGAATTGAATGCTGAAAACGTACAGTCGAGGAGGACGTAAACTGCTACGTAGTGTTGTAATGAGAAAAAGAGGATAATGGTACAAGTCAAAGATATTACAATATATATAACGGCAAAACACGTGTGAGATCGTTTCCGGCCAAGGTTTCAAGCATATCCGATGCTCATCATTAGGACCTGTGCGCAGCAGTGTCCACCGTGATCCAGTGGAATCGTTCGACAAAACCCCATCGTATCTTGGGTTAATCGATGCTATTGATATGGTATCACTCCACGTGCCATCATCATCACATACCACGCTAACCATATCGCTTTCCAAACCAACCGAAACCTTACGAGTCGAGATAGTATTAAGAGCTGGTGTCCATGCTGATGGAAGCTTCCATCCACAGTCTCTGAACGTACGATGTCGGTTGATTTCTATGGCTTCACGTATTTTACGCGGTCTATAGTACTTTTCTGTAGCTAATATGGAAGCTTTGTCGAAGCGAATGTGGTGTTTCATCTTCGAGAGACTGGCGTAGTCTATTATGGCTGATTTAGTCAAATCTATGCTCTTTATACTCCTGATATGTTTGGTTAGTCTTTTCCACGTAGCTTTTGCCACAATGACATACCTAGGTGCTACTAATTTTTGTCTTTTGCTGAACGTAGCATTTGCTATTTTTGACCCGGAAATAAGAATTTCCGTCGCAAGAGATGCCTGATTTTATCTGTTATTCCCTTCAGGAGCACCTACTGACTGTGAGAGGGGTAAACGTTCCACTCTTGTTGGTCGCTTACGTTCACTTGACTTGGCCCAACAGCAGCAGTATCGCCGTCGTCCTCCAGTACCTCTCTTACGTTATCAAGCTCTGTCTTAATGTATTGCGGGTTATATATTCGAAGAAGTCGGTTAATTAACAACCTTGGTACTGAGAACAAGTGTGCAGACTGCAGGATGATGGTATGACCTGAAGATATCGGTCCGTATGCGTAGTTTTTCGATGGATAGTGTGGCATAGTCTATCATCTTTCTCTTGGATGAAATGTACAGCCAGGATTGGCAGTATTCTTCCACGGTGATACTGATACTCTTGTGATGTAAATTGTATAGGTGACACCATAGCCACGCCGTTCAATTGAACGTACGTACAATTATGACTAAATTGTAGATGTAATCGTACGACTAATGGTCTCGTCGGACGATTCCGCTGGAGAGCCTCAAGAAGCAAGCCTCCTCTCCGCACCGCCTGTATCTGCGTCGCATCATGGCGCACTTTACGTAGGCCGCAGTGCAAGCCGGGGCCTCCATGACGTCGCTGCGCACTCACCCTAATGGTGAGTATCGGACATGCTCGAAACCTGGGTGGAAGTAATCGATCTCAGCACGTGAGTGTTTTGCCGTTATAGATATTATAATATGTATCAAATCTCACTATAATTTCAATACTAAAAAAAGTGTGTGTACAAAGTACGCATATCAGAAGTGATACTCCTTTATCCATTATCCTTCATCCTCTATCCTTTATCTCATTCTCTCACCGGCTTAATCCTACACATTTACGTTTTTGTGTTTCTATGGACTCGCTTTTTCGTTTCATCGAGTTTGAAATCACAACGATTCTAAAGAAGTTTCGCTTCAAAAAGTCAAAGGTATTTCATAAGAATGATTTTTTGATCAACTAGGATTACTATACTGCTTCAAATAAAACAATATAATGCCGAAAGCCAGTCACAAAATTTTATAAAGACTAAAACGAAGTTAACAAATGCGGACTATAACATAATTGCAAAATTTTTACAATTCTTTCTCGGTATACAGATATAAATGCAAATGTTGATTATATGCAACTCATTATTGCTTACCCCTTTTACAACGTACGCTATTAAAGATTTCCATTTAACATTTTTACAATCCCTAATTGTAGATTATAAAAGTGTAAATGCTACGGCTGAACGAAGCTGCGGCTGCCACTAAAAAGTGCGAATGTCGAGTGGGCTTGTTTTATGTAACATTTTTAATTAGAAACCTTGGAAATTGCGATTTTATTGTAGTTAAATATTAAAATTATACCTATATATCGTTGTTTTATAAAAATCACACTACCGTAGTGTATAGGTAGGAACACGATATCGAAAAGAAACTATCGATGCTGTACTCATGAGTAGTATCGAAGAAAAAGTATCGTACTCATTAAAGTATCGAAACAAAAGTATCGATACTTCAAAGTATCGAGGACTGAGTACTTTGCCTGGAAACGGATTGAAATATTGCGAGCCACATTGTAGAAGGCTCATTACGTTTGATCTAGATGGCGTTACCATAAAAATAAGCTGTAACTTGTAAAGTCAAGTTTAACATGAATACTCGCTACTACTTATTTATTCGATACGATACCTGCCAAAAAGTACTCATTGAGTAAAAGTATCGAAAGCAAAGTATCGAGTACAAAAGTATCGGTATCGAAAGAAAAGTACTCGATACCTAAGAGTATCGATACGTTTTTCGTGTCCCTGTGTCTAGGGATTAATGATAAAATTTAGCGCGACATTTTAAAAATTATAGATATTTCGATGCATTTATTACATAGTATAATTAAGAGTTAAAGGCATAGATTTTATTAAATGGTTTATATTATACTAGCAAACCGCTCTCGCTTCGTTTCGGTTTCAGTAGCCTTTCCCGCGTAGTGCCCGTTCCGTGGGAATACTGGGATAAAATATAGCCTATGTTATGATAATGCCTTGATATACAAACAAACTTACTCTCGTATTTATTATATTAGTAAGGATTACAAAAATTAGCACGCAATTTTGGAAATTATACATATTTCGACGCATTCATTACAGATAATTAAGAGCTGTACCTGAAAACCAATCACGGTATGGATTTTATTACATGGTTTATATTATATTACACAACTTAGCATGCCATTTGAGAAATTTTACAATGAGTTTCAAATAATAATAGGATCGACTTTGCGCCATGTTGTAATGTCATAGCTGTCAACTCGAATCAATTGGGTAGAGTAGGCAAAACAAGATATTTTTTAAATATAATTTATTTACGAATCATGAACGAATAATTTTTAATAAGAATTGAGCTCTTCACTTTCACTCATCTCTGCATCACTGACTGAGTGGTCAATGTCATCGTCTTTATCATCATCATCATCGATGATGTATAAAATAAAACATAGATTAATGTAGGTATGTATTTAATATTTATTCCACCAATTGTTATTTAAAATAAAATTAAGTATTTTATCGCATGTAAATGAAGCAATTACTTCTAATGTTTTACTCTCAATTTGATTTGCCGCCTGCTTCACGTTTTTGTCTGCCACTGTATGCTTAATTAAATGGCAAATATATTATTCTTATTCCGTCACTATACGGAGATCTTTTTAGGGTTCCGTACCCAAAGGGTAAAAACAGGACCCCTATTACTAAGACTTCGCTGTCTGTCTGTCACCAGGCTGTATCTCAAGAACCGCGATAGCTAGACAGTTGAAATTTTTACAAATTATGTATTTCTGTTGTCGCTATAAAAATACTAAAAACAAAATAAAATAAATAATTATGGGGGGCTCCCATACAACAAACGCGATTTTTTTAGATAATGATACAAAACCCTTCGTGCGCGACTCCGACTCGCACTTAGCTGGTTATTTGATCATTATGAATTCATTTAGACGTTTTTTCACTTTGAGTAACTGAAACTCGGTAAAACAAAAAAAAAACTGTTATTGATACGCAAATAAGGTTTCGTTGCAAGCCGTACTTTTCAAGTGACATTTTACAGATAGTCGTCATTAACGTTCCTATTCTTATTTGAATCGCATTTCTAGGCATATTTCTAGGCATTTAATACACAGTATAATTAAAAGCTGTACCAATATATAACCGACTACGTTATAGATTTTATTACATACATAGGTACATACATATACTCATGCCTCTTTCCCATAGGGGTAGGCAGAGACCACTTCCTTCCACTTGCTACGATCTTGATATACCACTTTCGCCTCCTCCACATTCATTAATCTTCTCATACATGTTCTTTGGTTCAGGGTGCTCTTAACATAGCCTTTGTTAAGAACGTCCCCGATTTCATTGTGGGACGTCCGCCTTGGTCTTTTCCCCTTCCAACACTTTTGTTCTTATTTGGGCGCTACTCGTGATATCTTATGGAGCCATGCACACCTAAGCGACCACGGCGCGGGACGACCGCGTCGGCAGAGCGGGACGCACGCATCTAGTAGTTACGACGTGTTTACCTCTACGAGTATACCTTGATTATAATTATTTTATTATAATCCACGATGGTGACGGAGGTTTTCCGTGTGGTGACGGAATAAGAATACAATTCACGACCCCCTCTCATAGCCGCGGGTATCATAAAAGACACCTAAGGGAATTATTACGCATATAACATCTACAAGAGATGGTAAACTCAATGGTGGTAAAAACAAAACCGTATACCATCCTGTCTGACCAGCATGGTATAGTAAAGTCAATTTCCCTCCTATTATGAAGGAGGCTCGAGCCCAACAGTGGGACGTATATGAGCCGATATGATGAAAATGATTAATCTACGATGACCACAGTGTCCACAACTGAAGATACAGATATGTTCATAAAAAAAGTAAGAGAACATAGTATTTTATACGATTTAAAACATCCAGGATATATGAACTTAAGACAAAAGATAAAATTTGGGTTTATATCGGTTCGCGTCGTAGTCGCGTAGATATGCACATGTAGCTTTGCGTTGTAAACGCTCGCCTTTCGCGTCCCGCGTCCAGCGTGTTTGACGCGCAGTTTTGGCCGTACCTTAAGAACTGTATATATAGCCCAGTCGAATTGTTGATTGGACCCAGGAAAAATTATAAGTAGAATTTTTCCTTCGGAATTCGTTAGGGGGGTCACTGGGAGTCTACATTGCGGAATCGAGAAATATCGATCCTACGGAAAAAATTATGAGAACAAAAATTGTAGGATTTTTCGTGTAAAATTGAAAATAAACGAGTTATTTAAAAAACATAAAACCATCCTTAAAATCAAGATGGCGGCAAACGCAAGACCACTGGGAATTCGAAAACCAAAACGTAGACTCCCAGCGACCCCCCCCCCCCCCCCCCTAATGAATTCCGAAGGAAAAATTCTACTTATAAATTTTCCTGGGTTTGGTCCGTTTTTCGTCTAATTCGACTGGACTAACATTACTCGCTATGTTATAGTTTTTATTGTATGGTTTGTATTATATTGCATTTTTTTAATGCGTTATTAAAACACGTGGTGATGGAGTAAGAATTCAATTCGTGACCCCCTTTCATGCCCGGAGGTGTCGTAAAAGACGACTAAGGGATGTAATATGCATATAATATCTATGCAAGAGAAGGAAATCTCGAAAAAATACCTTATATCAACATGCCTGATCAGCGTGGTATAGTAGTCAATTTCCCAATAGTGGAGGAGGCCCGAGCCCAAAAGTGGGACGTGTATGGGCTGAGATGATAAATAAAACATGTGACAGTTATTTTTCTCTGCCTTACAATAATATGCGATCTAAGAGTTAAGTTAATTATTTAAAGAATACTTTATCATGACTTAGTAAGAATACCAGACAAACACGCTATATTATGCTCGCGATGGTCCTAAAACACAATTAAAGTAGCATATAATATAGACAAGAAAGTAAAAACTTAATATATAAGTCATTTCATAACATGCCAATTCGTGGCCACGTAGTATTGTAGCTCAATTAGAAGATTGAGCCCAATAGTGGAACTGACAAGATGAAGAAATAAAAGTTTAATGTTTTATAGATTAGTATTTAGACATGGTTTGATATATGATGCTAAAAATAAAAAATACGAAGCAAAACCTTCATTCGTCCGAGATCAAAAGGTATTATAGAAATAATATTAAAATATACAAGCTGAAAATGAACACTAACAAAATAACTTATATGATATAAAATGGCGGTTGGAAAAATATCTTATTTCATAATTGATGTTATTAAATGCTAAATGAAAAAGACGCAAATATCAGACTCACGAACGTTATTAAAATGAACTTAAAATCATGTAATTATGTAAAATATCTTCAAGTGACATTTTACACATGTAATTTTAGTCATATAAATAACATCAAAGCTGGCAACATTATCTGTTGAAGAATTAAAAGTTTATTTTAAAACGTTGACACATATTGTAAATAATGAGCTAACTCAATAGACTTCACAATAATATATTCTACGTCTTTAAAATGAAAACCATTACAATAAAAATAATTTTCATGGGCAAATTTTCTGCTTTTGTCGATCAAAATATAACATTTAAATTATATAGTTTTCATCTTAAAGGTGCAATTTTAAGTCTAATGAATCGCCCGATTAATATGAAATACACAACTCACCGATTACACCGTAGGAAGTAACAATAATGTCCGTTGAAATTAGCAACACACAGCATCGCACAGCATGCGTCCACACAAAACACGGCACTTGTAAAACAAAGTATCAGTCGTAAAACAACTTCATGGACGTCGATACAACATCACTTATATTAGTATTATTAATTTCCAGGATTTTCCTACAAAAAGAAAAATAATACTAAATAAAAATTACATCGACACTTGCACAACACTACGATGGTGAAATTCGAGTGTCACTGGTTTAAATTTCGAATTTGGCCACCTTCGTCCGGTCACTGCAAAGTTGAAATCACTACTGGTTAATGGCAATACACAGAGCTGTCCGTAAGACCACTTATCGATGAACTACAATTTTGTTATGTTTTGTATGTGTGTGTGCGTGTGTACGAAACTGAATTTGCTATGTAGCACATTGTAGGTAACATAAAATATAATTAAATTATTATACCTAGTGATTTTGCAAATGGACTTGATTAATTTTGATAAGATTCGTCTTCTTCTCTGTGCATATAGATCCGACTATTGAGCATAAACTTCCTCCACAATGTCAAGCGAATCGGCTTAACATATGTATAACTCTTGCTAAATGAAAAGTGTTATTGCAAATATACCTTCTTTTACAGTGAAAGCATATGCTCTTTTTCCTTAAACCATTATTACTATAGCTAGGAATTTAATTCATGACATATTCTTATAATTTAATAAGATTTGATTATACTCATCATTTCAAATTAGGCAGTGTTTATCAAATGGTTCTGTTTCACAATATATATCATACATAAAATTTTTAAACCGTTATTCAAACGCTTTACCGCAAAACACCGTCTCAATTAGCAATTACTAAATACAGCTGCTCCACTAACGTTGCAACAGACCGGATCAAGACTCGCAAATAATATTGTTGCGGCTAATAACAACGTGAATAAATATTAAAAATTGTTAACAATAAATTTAAAAAAATATAAAAATGGGGGATAATTTCAGACCAATAATTAAATTAATTTTCTAAATTAGCACGTTTTTATTCTACCATCCATCCATCCATCAGTCATCTTACAGACGCCCACTGTTGGACATAGGCCTCCCCACAAGAACCATCCTATGCCACCTGCACCCAACAATTCCCTGTGACTTTCAAGAAAGGCAAATGACATCTGTGATACAATACATCGCAGTGCTTTTACCATTTAGACTGAGATTTCAACAAAAGACTATCACTGACATTCGAATAAAAAGCGACCACTGTTTTAAGGAGGTATTAAATTAACCTACAATCGGTAGGTTAATAAAAGATTCATCATCATCATCTCAACTCATACTCGTCCCACTGTTGGACTCGGGTCTCCTCCACTATGAGAGGGAAAATGACATACTATACCACGCTGGACAGACATGTTGATATAGGGTTTTTTTCGAGTTTTCCTTCTCTAGCATAGATATTATATGCATAATACATCCCTTAGTCGTCTTTTACGACATCCACGGGTAAGAGAGAGCGTGGTGAATTGTATTCTTATTCCGTCACCACACGGAAATCATAATTATATTAAAAATACATATGCTTGTTGGCACTATTGTGCATTAAATGCTCTGTAAAAATTAAATGAGCTATCCAAGCCTTGGCCTTGTATTTAAAATTAAAGTGATCTATTGATCAATAATTATTATAATATTATATTAAACTTCACAATAATTATATCAATAACAAAACACAATTGCAGTACATTAAAATTATAATAGAACCAAGTACTTACTGTTAATACTTTTTGTTACTTTCGATGGTTACCATTATATTTGCTATAATTACGATGATCCAGATGTTATTTAATGATGGTTTCAATTTACCGGCTACCCCATTGATTGGAACAAATAGGCTCCCACTGGATTAATTTAAAGAAAATAATTATATTTTTATTCAAGTTCATAATATACTACCAACCCGCCTTCGCTTCGCTTCGGTTCCAGAAGCCATATCCGCGTAGCTCCCAATCCTGTGGGAATACCGGGATAAAATATAGCATATGTTGCTCTGTGATATTATAGGTTTCCATTAATGCAAGAATTTTTGAAATCGGTTCAGTGCTTTAAGCGTGAAAGCGTAACAAACAAACAAATAAACAAACAAACTTACTTTCGCATTTATAAGATTAGTAAGTATATGTATTTGTTACTATATGTTTAATTTTAATATTAGATTTGTGAAGACTGCTGCTCCATTAAAGATGCTTTGAATCAACTCTTTTGTCCATTAATCTAAAATTTCGTTAATTCCTTCTCGATCTACTCAAAGCCTAAATAAAAGTTTCTCCTAGCCATAAAAAAGGTTTATCATGATTAATTTTTTACCGAGGTAAAAGTGACAAAAGAGAAATACAGATTTTAGTAAGTAACAATTACGCCAGTTTGTGTCGTACCTAAAAGACGACTATCTACAATATAATAACACCTCTGCAGGAGAAGGGAAACTCGAAATAAAAGCCTATATCAACTCTTCTTACTAACGAGGTGTAAGAGGCCAATTTTTCTCGTTTTTGAAGGAGGTTCAAGCTCAGCAGTGGGATTATAGATTATAGAAGCTACTCGACGTCCACTACTGAGCACAGACATCAGTGAGGAAAGAACACAATAATCATAATATTTTACAGAAGAATTGGCAATCCCAGTTGGTATTTTCCCAGAAAGTGTTCATTTTCATTCCTATAGAGATACCTTAACGATGAAAGTAAGATTGGTGACAAATATTATTCTTAACTCGCACCGAAAAGAATAAGTAAACGCAATCTATACCAAAAAGGCTGAATATTTTGTTTGGTTGAACGAACTAATTTCACGCACTACTGGTTTGAATTGAAAACTTTTTAGTAATATCATACGATATATAAATGCATACGACTCTCTCTCTCTCTGCGGGTTGAGAACCCTCAGCGCTCACCCACCAGTCCGGGTAAAGTTGTCACAGCCATCTGAGGCTAACAACTAAGTCACAAAAAAAAAAAAAAAAAAAAATCTCTCTCTCTTATATAATGCAAACAAAGTTGCAAGAGGCAGCTTGTGTTATATATAATACAATACTTATCGTCTGGTGACAAGTAAAAATACAATTCACCATATCCCTTAGTCATACGAAGATTACATCAGTGCTACAGAAAGAAAACTCAACAGAAAACCAAACAAAGTATTGCCTATAGGTACTAGGTAGATCTATAGATTGAGATGTGGGTTAATTTTACTTCCATTATTGAGGAACCATCGCTCAATAGCATTAGCGCATATGATTTAAAGACGAAGTAAAATAAGAATACATATAAGGCAAATTACAGTTTCGTTTTGTACTTAATATCTGTGATGTGTTTCTGATGTATATTGTACCTATTGATAGAAAGGACTACATGCTGTGTGTTTGTGTTATTTCCTAAATTTTCTGAGACATTATAGAAAATTCAGCTATTTAGATGCCTCATTTAAAAAATATTATATCAAGAAACAATATCTAACTTTAATTTGCAAAATTCAAGCTGATTGATTGAATAGTAAAAGCCAGTTTTAAGCATGAAAATGTTCACGAATGTTGAAAAAAATTGTAAATTTGTTAAAAATAACTCGATACTAAAGCATAGTGTTAACTTTGAATTTATAAGTGTATTATAGAAAACTACTTTTCCAGTAGACCAATTTAAAAATATTGTTATTATTTTCGGGTTTTAAAATGATTTTTATTCAAAGAAAAGAATTAAATACATCAAGTTAAATATTATAATTACATATATACATATGTACCAAAAACTCTATAATAAAAGACATGAGGCAAAAAATTTAATCTTTAAAATAAGATGTAATTTTTAGAAACACCTACTTCAAAAATTAAGTGGATATCAAAATTCAGCCATTAAGTAAACGACAAACCGATCATACCTAATATACCAATAATTTTTAATATAACGAACAATACTTTTTATAATACTGATTGTAATTAAAAAATTAAATCTAATTTACAGAGAAGAAACACCGACGTAAAACTAAATTTAGTCATGATATGTTTGTTTATTGGACATAATAAATAGATTTTCTGGAGGCCCTTGCTTCGCCAATAAATAAAAAATTAAAAACTAGTGATGTGTCTTTTAAATACTTTAATAAAGACAAAGAAAAACTGCAATTATTTCAAAAGAAATAAAATAAATGTTTTCCAAATGAATATTTTTGAACCAGACTATGCCAGATTAATGTACCTATTTGTTTTAGTTTTTTTGATTTCTTCAAATAGTTTAGTAGTTGATAATAGTTTTGTAGCAGTATCATAAGTTATGTACCTATACCTATATAGTGAGTGTTTGTTCCCTTTAAACTGTAACTGACAATCTTAAGATTAAATAGATAGAAAAATAAGTTGATTAATAAAAAATAAAAATACATAAATTAATAATTGAACATAAAGATAAAAATTAGAGGTTAATGTAGATTGATTGTAATATTGTCAATCTTGAAATCAATCTATATCAACCTCAGAAGAGTACAATTAATCAAACATACTGTTTAAGAACTGTGTAATGATAATAAGATTGTCGTTTTCAGTTCCTATATGTTCTAGTGAGTGTATGTGTTTTGGGGTAAAAACTAAGTATTACTATTAAAGTCCGTACTGGCGTGTCGAGTTCCTTAATTCGTGACCGTCGAATACGTTCAGATTGTGCTTCTTCGCGTACTCGTTGACCACCCTCTTTCCTGTGAACAAGTAATCCGCGTAGTGTGGACGTCGCAAAGCACATCAATAGTCCTGCTCTGTTAACTATAATTTTATTATTTTGATGATTGATCTGTATAAGTTGAAATATAAATTCGTTAAAAAAGAAATCAATGAATATCATAATAACAAAATTATGTTTTATATAAAAAAAAATAAGCAGTATAAAAGGACTGCATTGCATCGCTCTGCCTGCAAAACTTGTTAAATATATAAGTCTCTAATTAAACTATTCAAATAAGTTACGTTGTTATAGAAACAATAATTGAACTAAGCATTTCTAAAGAAAAATCAACACTTTTGATTTTCATGGCAGAATTTTGATAATATCAGTTATGCATTAGTCTGTTTTGCAAACGTAATTACGATTTTCAAATACCTTCTTCTGCTAAGTGTTTAAAATAGGAGAGGGAGGTACTTAATTTTGTGTAATTTCTTACCACAAAAATTCCAATTTAATTTTATTTTCGGTTATCCCTCAAGGAGAAGCTGGTCCCCAGTATGTCGTAGATGATAATTCAATGCAACGGATAGCTACAAATAAAGAAAATAAAAACCAAATAGATAGCCAATTGTATTGCAAAATCAATAAATTATTTAATTTAATTGATATGTACCTAAATTGGATTAAATAATTTACTATTGGTATATGTATTAAATAGAAGCCATTTTATGTGTCGAATTGTCTTAAGCAGTAAGGGAGAAGGAAACATTTCTTGGGGGATTATAGCTCAAGAAATCATCTTTAATTTCAATAAATAACATGTTAATTTAAACAATAAAATGTTTAAACTAGTTAATTTTAAGAATTAACATGTATGTTTCATGAATTAATAAGTAAAAACTATCTATCTTTAAGTTTAAAAAATCTAGAACTTTATTCATGATTTTTTTATTATTCTAATTTTTAGATACTTAAGATGGTAAATAATTAAAAAACTATTCCATTTTACAACAACTAACAAATTTTTTGTGCTAATATGATTTGATACATACTTTAATTATATATGAGAATTGCACTGAATTATCTGATAAATAAATTACAAAAAATAAGATATTAAATTGTAATGCAGTCCTGTTAAAAAGAGATCGTAAAAATATTTTATTTTAAACTTCTCCATAAAAAATTATATTCAGTACCTGTATAATAAAATTAAACATACCAAAATTTACTGAAATAATAAAATATTTTTACCTCACATATATTGATTGATTAAAAACTTAAATAAAATGTATAAATAACAAAATCTTAGTCCACTAAGACTTCGTATTGAACAGTTTAAGAAGTACTTACCACGTCAATAAGAATAATATTACCTATAGGTACAGTAACTGTAATATATGATCTAATTAAAGAAGTACATATATTAAATATGAAATTTTAAATTAAAATTGAATTAATTTTTTTTTAATTAATATTTTAATGCAGAAAATTTTAAATTTATTGCAAACAGTATTCAATCTATACTATTCAATAATATAGGTACAGGATCGCCCATTTAGAATGGTCAGTAGGTACAAGTCTGAAACTATTCAACTTCTGAACCATGACATTGAATTTAAAGACAAGGAAAACTGCATACATAGATTAAAAAAAAAGAATTTTAATAGGTGTGGACATCGAACCCGGACGTATTGAAAAATAAAACTTACATTATTTCAATTCAAATATCGATTGTGGATCATAAGCAGTAAATATTGCTACGAAACGTATATACGTTTACCTATATAGGTATATATAACATATCTTCCAATTAACAATCTTTATTTTTTTTAATATCAACTATTTTATGCAATAAATCATTCAACTCGTTTATCTAACGATTTTACTATTGCATTTTATATATTTAGATCTCTATGACTGCTTTTAGATCTTCAATGGTGTCTTAATTGGTTTTGTATACTTCATCCTTAACGTAACTCTACTAGAAATAGTCTAGCGAAGTTAAATCAGCTAAACTCGCGAGCCATTTGTAACAACATATATTAGAAGGCAGTTATCATTCAAACAAGACTGACTGAAGTCTATAATATAAGCTACGACACCATTGAAGATCTAAAAGCAGCCATAAAGTCCTAAATGTATACAATGAAAAAGTAAAATCGTTACATCAACGAGTTAAAACGATAGATTATTGTATTGCACAAAATATTTACAATTTCAAACAATTAAATTAAAAGATATAAAATATAATGCATTCTATTTACGTTTCATTAATATTTACTACTTATGGTCTACACAATCGATTTTTAAATAGAAATAATGAAAAATATATTATCAATTCAACATGTACAAGATTTCTTTTAATCTTTGTATTCAATTTATCTTGGCACTAAAATCTATGACTTAGTTCCTAAAAACAGACCTTTGTATCTCTTATAATTTTGGACTTGCCCTTATTGACCGATGTAAATGGGCCTTACTGTATAGCATTTAATACATATGTAATGAATTTGGAATTTAAAATACCATTGTTAATATATATTTTTAATAGAACATTGACGTGATAAGTAGTGAAAATGAAATAAAACTTTTACAATTATGCATCACTTTTTTTTAAGTTTTTAAGGAAATATTAATACGTAATCATTTATCGTTTATATAATCCGCCTTACTTATAAATAAATTTAAATTTTAAGTTGAAGTTGAGTGAAGGCAATGGAAAATGTTTCCTAGTTGTTAATTAAAATTTCTCTTAAATTTGAAATGTATTTATAAGTAAGGACTATAACCAGCGCTTAAATAATAAATATGATAATATTATTTAATTAATATAGTTCTACATTACGTCATGTGGTATCACCACAAATACTACCAACCCTAACTGTATTTATCCGTATACTTTTAATATTATATGAGAAAGAATAACACTGAAAATTGTATTAATTTGAAACTCAATAAAAATTATTACAGAAAAAAATCTGTATCGGGTAGATAATTATAAATGTCTGTAATAACGATGACTTGTTGGATGTGAGACACCTTAGTCCGCCCGTGACCATGAATGCTTCAAAGTATTCGAAACGTCGGGCAATTCAATTAAATACAAACGCTATATAATCCGTAAAAGTAGTTTTATTTACAATGTGTAGTGCTCGCGTAAACATCAGGTATCATTCAATAAAAATTTGTTATAAAGACAAGAGCTTGCACAATGAAGTTAAATACTTGTGTTCCGGGGGACTTCAATATTTGAACAGATAACATATATAAAAAAAGTCTCAGAACATTCATTGTCTGACGACGAACTCTGCAGATGTCGCAGGGAACAATTGGAGGCAGAAGCATAGGACCGTTGTACGTAGTATTTTCTGATACGTGAAGGAAGTCAGCATTTTATAAAATTCTTAAATAAGAAGACGACATAATATGAAGAATTCGCAGGCTGAAATAGTTATGGGCAGGCCACATCGCTCGACGAATCGATAACCGCTGGGGAGGAAAGGTTCTCGAGTAACGATCAACGTATCGGACGAAGCAATTTAGAAATCCCAACTAGGTGGATCACCAACCTAGTGAAACTTGCTGAAAGTCGTTGGAAGCGGGCAATACACCAACGCATTTCATGACAAAATGTGAGGGGAGATGACCTCTAGCAATGGATGGCAAAGTGCTATATAATGGTGAAGTCTTAGAATAATAACGTATAGAAGGATAGTGTCGGTACTTCGAACGTTCGAAACATGAATCTAAAAATACTACATGCGCGCAGACAATTACACATGTACACCATTTGAATGCACAAACCGTCATAATTACCAATTTATTTTTTAAGAGTTGCGTACGTACGTGCAGTACAGTGACCTTGTACATTACGGAACGGTTCCGGCGTAAGCTCCATTAGGCTCCAATTGAAATGCTTCACTTTTTGTGCGCGAACTTACCTTCTATACGTTATTATTCTAAGGGTGAAGTATTGTTTAATACTTAATTCTTTATATCTTTGAGATGGTAAATGATAAAGAAATAATAAAAAAACAAAGAAATAGTGATGATTCAATTAAAATCCTTTATATATGTATCTTTATCATCATCATCATCGCAGCCTACATACGTCCCACTATTGGGCTCGGGCTTCATCCACAATAGGAGGGAATTTCACCTACTATACCATGCTGGTCAGGCATGTTGGTATAGGGTTTCATTTCGAGTTTTCCTTCTCTTGCATAGATGCCTGGTCACGGTAGGCAGCGGCCTGGCTGTGCCCCTGGTATTGCAAAGGTCCATGTGCAGCAGTTTCACTTACCATCAGGTGTGCTGCTTGCTCGTTTGCCACCGTTGGCAATAAAAAAAAAAAGAAATGTTATGTGCATATTATATCCCATAGTCATCTTTTACGACATACAGGGGCAAGATAGGAAGTGGTGAATTGTATTCTTACTCCGTCACCACACGGAATTGTATCTTTATAATGTTTCAGAATTCTTTATACATATTAATTTCTTAAATCATTAAATGAAATTATTAGAACCAGATTCTATTAATTATTTTTCTATCACAAAGGAATTTACCACCATAGGAAAAAAATTATATGGATTGAGAAAAATAATTTGTTAATTGCATAAAGTCATTCTTTGTGCGTGGGAATCGTCCCCACGGCAGTGATTATCGACATGAAACTACTTAGATCATTACTCCATAATAATATATACAATTATGCATTCAAAATGTATATCGAAATGAAATTAAAATATTTATCTTAAAATAAATATAAACCTAACAATTATATTTTGTTGTTTCATATTTTTGATGTCAAGAATGGCGTTAGATATTTATTATAAATAAGTAACATTATTATCATTATCCTGCTCTTATCACAATAATTTTGAATCGACTCAATATGTACTTTTCTTTTATAGTAGGTATATAGTACAAAATTTTAAGCAATAGTTTTATTATCGGCCATTGTCTTACGTCAAACCTCATTACTGGTCGTTGACTAACGTCAACCCTACTTTGGTATATAATTATTGGCTACATGACATCAGACTGCACAGATGGCATAGTGGGTTGAGAGATATAGACTTACCGCGCTAGTGTCGGGGGTTCGAATCCCACGCAGGACAACACTTTGTGCGATCCACAAGTTGTTGTTCTGAGTATGGATGTAATTTGTGTCCGTTGATTTACATGTTTGTAAAATCTCTCGTAATTAGAGGATAATTACCATTGTGCAGAGATTCGTCTTCAAAAAAAAAGAACAAAAAAGAAAAGAAAAAAGGATGGAGTTAGCCTAAGTCGATGTAGGGCATATTTTACGGCATATGTCCTTCTTTAAACGAGGTTTAAGAAGAGTATTTTCTTCAGGGTAGACAACGCCCTGGCTGTGCTCCTGGTATTGCAAATTTCCATGTGAGGCAGTATCACGTTTGCCATCATTGGCAATAAAAGAAATCCACGACAAATTTAAGGGTAGGTAGTATTAGCAGCCGCAATCACATTTTAGAATTTACTTTAAGTAATATATTAATCATTAAATAAAAATATTTTCATTTATTTTAATCACCGTTTTCACTGTATCTTCCTAGAGAAGATACGCGGTCCTTTATTTTAATTATTATTACAGCGCTGGTTATTTTATAATTAATAAAACATTCGCAATGCAAATGCTTTGCACTATCGCTATTGCTTATAAATATATATGTATATAAAGATCTACCTTCATCAATTTTACGCGACGCTTCGTCGAGATCACTGCGTGCATAATTGAGGATAACAAGCATAAGCGGCATCATCTCCCACGAGTAGTTGAACTTCTCCATGAGTTTGTGACAACTTTCTACTAAGGTTTCTAAGGGCATCACTGCGAAAGAACAAAATAAATTTAATTAATTATAGAGATATATTTGTCTTAAATAGTTATATATATATATATGGTTATATTCCGTGTGGTGCTGGGGTAAGAATACAATTCACCACACCCTATCTTGCCCGTGGGTGTCGTAAAAAAATACTAAGCGATATAATATGCACATAACATCTGTGAAGAAGAAGGAAAACTCGAAGTGAAACCCTATGCCAACATGTCTGACCTACTCAAGAGAAGAAGAAGTCTCTTACATAGATATTATTGCATGTTATATACCTTAGTGTCTTTTAAAACATTCATGAACAGTGTAAAGGTTGGTGATATTCTTCGCCAGCAGCACACAGCATTATTTATTACGTGTATTTTTAATATAATGAAAATTGTATCTATCTCAATAAAAATTAAATTAAAAGTTTATAAATAAATACAACCTAATAAAACGATAGTAATTATCAAATCAACACTACAGCAACGATTGAAATTTAGACATCAACTTTTTAATTTAATAAATGAAACAGATAATGTTAACATTCAACGGAAACACGCTCGAATTATTAAATTATTAACCATTTTAAATATAGACAACAATAATAAGTACTAAAATTAATTTTAAACAGTACGCGTGGTCATATTCTTAATGAGGGCGTTGTTGTGAACGCTAATTATTGGTTAAAAGTCTTTGTATCCTATTAGCGCTTATTAAGTTGTCATCGACATAGGGTTATTAATGTTAACTTGCATACTATATATCATTAGATAATTGATTAACAATAGTAACAGACAATAGTGACAGTTTTTCCTTGTGGTAACAGAGTAAGAATAAAATTCACCATGAATTCTTCCCCTCTCTTGCCCGTTGGTGTCGTAAAAGACGACCAAGGGACACAATATGCGTAAGAAGATCTTTTCATCCAATATACCTACTTCAGTGTTTGAAAACACAGGTCTTTTTTTTTTTACGATCGGCGCGCTCCTCGCTCCACTCCGTCCGGGGCGACAGAGGGGCGTAAGCACGCACACCCGTAACCCACCCGTATAGCACGTCGCCTTCCTCGTTAAGTCGACCACCAGTGCAGAGTTCCTTGACTTCAGTGGTGAAAACCTGTGTTTTCACCACTGAAGTCGAGGAACTCTACGACCAGTGATGAATTGTAGCACAGAAACGTGGTCTCTAAATGTGGGCCTCATAACCGAGCTCAAAGTTATTCAGCATGTTGTGGAAAGGGCTACGTTCAGCTTTTCTTTGCGAGATAGATGCCGAAATACGGCAATCCATAGAAAAACGGGTGTAACCGACATAACACTAAGAATTAGCACGCTGAAGTTGCAATGCCCAGACCACATCTCGAGTTAAGACCACGTGTTGAACGATCCCAATTTTTTCAACTTCCACACAGTACAGTAAAAGATCTCTTACATTGTATTTTCAATCTGTCTAAGAATGTATTACTCATAATTAAACCTAAGTCTGTCTGAGAATGCATTGCTTATAGTTAAACAAATTCACTTCCCTGAACTTCACTTGAAGTTTCAAACAATGATTAATATTTATTTATATTCAGTTTATAACAATAACAAAATCATAAGTAGTATAATTATTATAAACAAAACGTCAATGCCAATAGCGAAGTGTCACTTTTGTTTAACTTTCGTTACCGGGAAGCCAAGAAGTATAGGTCCTATATATTCTATAGAAAGTCATTCTTAACCCAATACTGGTTATAGTTTTATAGCCGGCCGTTTGCCTGACGTCAACCCGCCTTGGGAGTACAATTGACCAGTCGGTATGAGACGGAATTGACCCATCTATCCATCCATCCATCAGCCTACGGACGTCCACTACATATATGTGACATTTATGAGATATAGTTACTTAATAAACAATAATAATAATGATTAGGTAACCTCCAAGCTCTACTGGGACCGTTCTATCACCACGGACAGGAATATTCTTGCGAATAAGCCTGATATCGTGCTGATAGATGCTATATGTCACTACGCTGTTATTTTTATTTTTTTTATTCAATAAATCCCTAAAAATAGAACACATCTAAAAAAGCCCCATTCTACTTATTTACCCTCTAAATTTAGGGGGAAAACTCCTAAGTTGGCAACATTGAGCAATGTAAGAGTTTGTAGTATTCCTAGCCGGTACAACACACCATTTATATAGTATTTTTTTTTAATTGTCAACGGTGGCAAACGAGCAAGCAGCACACCTGATGGTAAGTGAAACTGCTGCACATAGACCTTTTTAATACCACGGGCACAGCCAGGCCGCTGCCTACCGTGAAGGAAATACTCTTCTTAAACCTCGTTTAAAGAAGGACATGTCATAGCGCTCAGGAAACACAGCAGCAGGTAGTTCATTCCAGAGCTTCCACGTACGTGGGAGAAATGATCGCTGGAAACGTACAGTTGAAGACCAAACGTTTCCAGGTGAAATGGATGAATCCTGCTACGATGTCGAGTGGTACGTTGGTAGAATGGTGACGGTGGTACCAAGTCAAACAGTTCCTCGGAGCACTCCCCGTGAAAGAGTCGGTAGAGTACACAGAGTGACCCAAAGTCTCTCTGCTGCTCCAGCGACTCCAAACTGTCCGTAAGATTGGGATCCCCGACGATTCGAACAGCCCGTCTTTGCAGGGAGTCAAGTGGGTCTAGCTAATATTTGGGCGCACCTGCCCAGAGATGTGAGCAGTACTCCACATGAGGACGAACTTGTGCTTTGTATAGCACAAGACGCTGTCTCGGTGTGAAGTACCACCTGGCTCTGTTCAGGACACCCAACTTTTTGCTTGCCAATTTGGCTTTGTCCTCCAAATGACTCCCAAACTGAACTTTGCTCGATATTTTGACGCCGAGAATCCCAATATTCTTAGAAATTGGGAGAGTTACTCCTTGGAACTGTGGCGCCATGACAAAGGGGTCCTTCTTTGCAGTGAACGCGCAAACTTGTGTCTTAGTGGGGTTGAACAGGACTAGGTTCTATTCACCCCATTCCGAGGCCCACCCTAGAGAGCGCTCGACTTCAGACACAAGTTGAACCCTTCTTTCCTGAGTACTCCGAGGGATATTCCGTTGCTCAGTGTACCGCTCATCACCCGTGCTGTCATCCGCATAGCAACGCATACTCTCGATAGAGAGCATGTCATTGATATGCAGGATAAACATCGTCGGGGAGAGCACTGAGCCTTGTGGTACACCAGCATTAATGGTGATGGTATCGGAGCAGGAGCCATTTACGACGACTTTTATACTCCGACCATCCAAAAAGCTGGCGATCCAATTACAGAGTCCCTCGGGGATTCCGTATGATGGTAGCTTCGATAGAAGTGTCCTGTACCAGACCCTATCGAACGCCTTTGCGATATCTAGGCTGAACGCCAGCGCCTCACCCTTGCCCTCCAAGGCCTCTGCCCAACGGTGTGTGAGGCACACAAGAAGGTAGTATATATTAGTGGTATAATGATATCTCCTATTGTGCATAATGGCATCATCTTACGTGACCTGTTTAGAGGGATCTTTAAAAATACTAGTCTTTCCGTCGTTTCAGCTCATACACGACAGCTACTACCATACTGGGCAGACATGTTGGTATAGAGCTTTATTTCGAGTTTTCCTTTTCTTGAAGAAATGTTATATGAATATTAAATCATTTAGTCGTCTTTTACGACATCCACTTGTAGGATAGGGAGTGATGATTTGTATTCTTACTCCACACAAAAAAAATACGCTTGAACAGAATTGGATCTTAATTTGGACTACAGATGGCCACCGAATCGGGAGGTTGAAATTGAAAGAAAGAACAGGTGACGTAGTATGGGCATGCTCCCTAAACTGTGAAGCGAGTTTAATACACTAATTAAGAAAGCATTCTCATTTTTAATAAGATGATTTAAAATAAAACTACCTTTTTAGGGTTCCGTATCCAAAGGGTAAAAACGGGACCCTATTACTAAGACTTCGCTGTCTGTCCTTCCGCCTATCTGTCACCAGGCTGTATCTCAAGAACTGCGATAGCTATAGGCACAGTTGAAATTTTCACAAATTATGTATTTCTGTTGCCGCTATAACAACAAATACAAAAAACAAAATAAAATAAATATTTAAAGGGGCCTCCCATACAACAAACGCGATTTTTATAAATAACTAGCAACCCGCCCTCGCTTCGCTTCGGTTTTAGTCGTTTTACCCGCGTAGTTCCCGTTCCCGTGGGAATACCGGGATAAAATATAGCCTAGTTTACGCCCTGATATTATAGCTTTCCATCGGTGAAAGAATTTTTGAAATCGGTCCAGCCGTTTTGAAGATTAGCCGGAACAAACAGACAGACAGACAAAAATTTTTTAATAGCTATTTTAGGCATAGGTGTCGTGCAAATAACCGTGTGAGCATGAAAAAAACCTATTATTTTGACATTACAAACAGACACTCCAATTTTATTTATTGGTTCGTACCATCTGGTACGGAACCCTACGTGTGCGAATTCGACTCGTACTTAACCGGTTTTTTTTATTTGCAGAACTGATTCGATCATCATCATAAATTTTCGCATCTTAAAATGATATTTAAAAGATGTTGAATAATAATTGACCAAAAACGATATAATTTTGGTATATATAAGATCATGATCTTGTTACTGGCAATAAATTTGTATCAAAAATGTGGATCAAAATTTAATAACTAATTTTGCAGCTGGTAGATATACATTTCTGTAATAACGGTGACTTGTTGGACGTGAGAAACTTTAGCCCAGTAGTGACTATAAACGCTGAAAAGTATTCGAAATATCAAACAATCAAAAATAATATTCTAAAAATTAATAAACCGTGATAAAATCCATATAAACGGTTTTATTAGAAATCGTTCCTTGAAATATTATTAATTAATATTATAAATGCGAAAGTATGTTTGTTTGTTACGCTTTCACGATTAAACCACTGAACCGATTTGAAAAATTCTTTCACCAATTGAAAGCTCAGGACGTAACATTGGCTATATTTTATCACGGTATTCCCACGGGAACGCCTACTACGCGGGTAATGCGACTGAAACCGAAACGAAGCGACGGTGTTGCTATCTATACCAATAAATAAAATTGGAGTGTCTGTTTGTAATGTCAAAATAATAGGCTTTTTTCATGCTCACGCGGTTACTTGCACGACACCTATGCATAAAATACAGATTAAAAATGTTTGTCTGTCTGTCTGTTTGTTCCGGGTAATCTTCAAACCGGCTGGACCGATTTTAAAAATTCTTTCACCAATGGAAAGCTATAATATCAGGGAGTAACCTAGGCATTATTTTATCACGGTATTCCCACGAGAACGGGAACTACGCGGGTAAAACGACTAAAACCGAAGCGAAGCGAGGGCGGGTTGTTAGTAGTGTAATATAATACTTATGTTATTATCATTTCCTACTGGCAAATGTTCAGAGGTCAAATAATTAGGTCAATGTAAACATGAAGTCTGTAATAAAATTCATCGCCAAATTCTATACTACACTTAGGTATATGTTTGTGCCAAAACAACGATAGCACATAGGCATATTAATTTTATATGATTTGCGGTTTAAGATATTTAAGACTATTTATTTATTGTTTTAATACTAGAAGTATAATGTATGATTTTATTACTACAGCCCCAAGTGTAAAGGGTGCTTCTATAATTTTTGTGAGAGAAATCTTTAACAGAAATGCCATTGTACATAGCTATCGATAGTCAAATACTTCAGCTATTTTTTTGCATTCAACAATTATTATGCATTGGTGTAAAACAAATAAAAATTTTACAGTTTATTGGATTATATTACGATCTAAAGCAATTTTAATAAAATATTTAAAATTACTAAACTTTTTCAAGAAATAAGTACCTATGTATGTATATAATACCTACATATTACACCAAACAGCACAGGACGACACGATTTCCATGTATGAGAATCGCTAAGTGAGTTAGCTTAATGTCAAAAAATTCTTGGAGTACCTACACTAGTGACGTTTAATTTTTTTCATGAATCTTTATAGTATTAGAGGCTCTGTGTTTCGTAACTTTCGGTCTTCGCCTCTCTCATTCATTAAACAAAAACGTAGTAGCGAATTTATTCAGAGCTTATTCCAGACAAGAAGGCCCACTTATGACCATTTAACTTAAATCATCACTTTTTTTTTGGGGTGGGTTGCGGTCGGTGCACTCCTCGCACCACTCCGTCCGGGGCGACAGAGGGGCGTAAGCACGCACACCCGCAACCCACCCGCGCGACACGTCGCCTTCGTCTTTGGGCCGATCACCGGAGCAGGGAACAGGGTGACTTGACGTCAGTGGTCGGCCCGACGGAATATCCCCTATTTGGGGTACCCTCCCATCGATTGACGTCGCCACCCTCGGGGAGGACGTTGGTCTTTCCTCACGCGGTCGGCCTCTCGGCGGGTGACGGAATAATTCCCCAGTCACGTCACCCGCGGCCTCGGCTAGGGCGGCATGAGGCGCAGGTAATCGCGCCTACGCCACCCTAGTCGCCGGTGGCGGATCGCCTCATCGAGGCTGCGCTCTTGGTGCGTGCGATCCGCGCCGCCTCCTTCCGCGAGACTACTGCCTCACAGAAGGCTACGACCGCGTTCCTGACGCTGTCAAGCATCGGCCTGGCGATGGTCAGCAGCGGCGTCAGGTCTAAATCAACACTTAAATTATGCTTTAGATTAAAATGATTAAGAAATACAGATTGAATGCCACAGATCCCGATCTTATTTTAAATGTACAAATATTAGCAAAGAAGACTACCAAAAAAATTTAATTAATTTAAAAGAACACTTAATTTGCAGCATTAATCTGAACTTTACAAAATCAAAAACTATAAACAATATACAAAATAAGAGAAACCTTTGTTACCTTAGCGAACAACTACCAACATTGTCAACAAAAACTATTTAAAAGAACAAAGAAACATAGTTAAGCCATAAAACGAGACCGTATCGAATGAGACATCGAAACAAAGCGAACGAAATCGCCAATCGACATCAATGAAGCATCGACTATAAACAAGGATTAAGAATCATAATCGAAGTGGCACAACACTAAAGCCGTAAACTGTAAGTCGGAAGGTCGTGCATCATGCGGACACTTTACTTTTATGACTTTTACGTCTTTTACGAGGTTTCTCTTTGTGCTGACAGCTCAGTTGACGATAAAAAACCTATTCAAAGGTGGCAAGAACGCTTGGGCTTGGTTCGTCATGCCTTTAAAATGAGAGATAGTGTTGTAACGACTATTCATGTGTTGAATACGTAGGGCTACTTATTTCTATTGCTTCACTGTTTGCCGTTGTATGGATTTTGAATGGATTCTATGATGTCATGAATGAGATATTTGTTAGGAGATGTACGGTATACTTAACGTTTTGTGAAACTAAATACAAGTTTATTATCTCTACTAGTTACTATTTTCTTCACAGTTTTTTATGACATCCGCGAGTTGGAATAAAATTATGATGCTTAATAGTTATTTCATATATTCAACTTAATTATTAGGTACCTTTTTTCTTTTCTTAGAATAGGAAGCCTCCTCCACAATAGGATTGAAATTGCCCTTATTATTACCACGCTAGTCAGGTATGTTGGTATTTTTTGGAGTTTTTACAGTCAGCGCACTCGCCGCCCGGCTCCGTCCGGAGCGACAGGGGGCAGCGCGCGGCCCTGTAACCCACTCGATATCCTTCGTCGTTCGGCCGACAAGCGGTGTAGAAGACATGTTGGCATAGGGTTTTATTTCGAGATCTCTTACATAGATATTATATACGTGTTATACCTATCCCTTAGGCGTCTTTAACGACATCCCCGGGCAAGATACGGGGTGGTGAATAGTATTCTTACACCGTCACCACACGAAATTGTTATTTAATGTGATAGTTTATTAAGTATGTTATCAAAAACTGTTCTTACTTTTCTTATAAACTAATTGTGCTCGCTATTCTAATTACACACTACTCGCTAGTGTTATAGGTACCAGATTTCATAACATATTCAGCCGAAAGTCATATGGAAACCGGGACACCAACAGCTATACACCAACAGGGGCGACAGAGGGGCGGTGTGCAGCCCCGTAATCCACCCATAGCACGTGACCTTCGTCATTGCGCCGACCACTAGAGCCGAGTTCCTTGTCTTCAGTGGTCGACCCGACGGAATACCCTAGGTCGAGAGGAGAGGTTACCCAAGGGAGTACTTCCTCTCGACGTCCCTTTCCCAGGATGTTGGTCGCCGTCGCGTGGTCAGCCTCTCTGCGGGTGATGGAATAATCCTCGGTCCCGTCAACCGAGGCGCAGGCACTTGTGCCTGTGCCGCCTTAGTCGCCGGCGGCGGATCGTGTCGTCGTGAAGGCATCTCTCGCGCGTACGATCCGCCGAAAGAAAAAAGACCCTAGGAAGGCATTGCATTTATATTCGTCAAATTGCAATATATTTCTTATTCTACTAACAAAAATTTGCACAATAATAAAATATAAAGTGGAAATACGCTAAATGACGTCATAGAGCAGTAGCTGCAGTGCAGACAGACCAAGTTTTATGTCAAACTTTACGACTGTAGCTTTACCGTACCGATACCGGACGAATTGCACCCTACCTACGTCGTATTTATATAGTTCAGGATGATAAGAAATACAAAAACAGTTCGTATAAAACCTTTGATCAAAAAACTTTAAACGAGAACAACGTATAGGTAGTCAACGCAACAATAGTGAGTTTTTGTAGTGCTCGCGTGCTTGCACGATATTTATGCTTATAAACCAGTTTAAACATTGTTTTATCTGTCTTTCTGCCTGGTTGTCTGCCTGTCTGTTTATTTCGAGTAATCTTCGAAACGGCAAGATCGATTTTGATAATAATTTACTACCAGGTCTATATAAAGAGTAACTTAGGTAGACTATTTAAAAATCCCTTTAAAACCGGTAATCGCCCATGCCGGGAATCCAGCCCGAGGCCTTATACCTAGATTGCAGTCTCGTACCGTATTATTTTAGGACATATTGGAGATTTAAAGTGCGGGTGCAAAGCGACTGCAACCAAAGCGAAGCGGGAGCAAATCGCTAATAGTAGGTAAAACCACCTAATACTGTTAATTAAATTTTGTGAATGTAGGTTTTCCTATAAGTTGACAACAGCTTCAAAAGACTTCAGCTTAGTTTTTAGCGACGTTACGAAGCGAAACCCGAGAGCTATGTGACCTAAATTAAAATGCTGTGACCTAGCAAAGGGCTGTGACCTAGTAAAGAAAGTCCGTGCTATTTGGGATTAAGAATACAATCTGTCGCCACCATTTAGATAGTCGGCAGAATTGGTCGTAAAAATAAACTAAGGGCGCGTACCCAAACTAGGTGAGGCTTTAAAAATACAACGCTTGGTTACCTTCCTTAGATTTTGTCAAATAGGCGAGCCATATTCAAATATGACGTACCTACAGCGTTAGTGCTTTTTAAACTCATAGGGGTGTAATAATGCGGGTGACGTGACCGGGGATTAGACCCACGTCCTCCCCGAGGGGGGGACGTCGGTCGATGGGAGGGTACCCCAATTAGGGGTATTCCGTCGGGCCGACCACTGATGACAAGTAACCCCGCTCCGGTGGTCGGCCCAACGACGAAGGCGACGTGGTTTTTGGGTGGGTCGCGGGAGTTGCGTGCTTAAGCCCCTCTGTCGCCCCGGGCGGAGTGGTGCGGAGGCGCGCCGACCGCGACCCACCCACAAAAAAAAAAAGGGGTGTAATAATAAGACAAATATAACAGGCAGTAAGCTAATTTAAAACTAAATTAATTAACGGTGAAGGGATTTTAATGCCAATAACAAAATATCGGGTGGTACTTTTAAATTTTATTAATTAATTTAATGGTTTAATGATTTATTTATTTATGACAGACACAACATATGAAAAACAAAAGTATACACATAATTTAAAAGTAGTGTTTGTCACAAACCGGTCTCAATTCAGCATAATGTTGGCCGCAAAATGGCCAACGCTGATCTTCCGTTGTTACCGGGAGGAGACATCACGCACATGCGCTCAATTTAAAAATCTAATGGCAACATTAATTACTAGCAACCCGCCCTCGCTTCGCTTCGGTTATAGGTTATAGTCGCTTTACCCGCGTAGTTCCCGTTCCCGTGGGAATACCGAGATAAAATATAGCCTAGTTTACGCCTTGATATTATAGCTTTCCATTGGTGAAAGAATTTTTGAAATCGGGCCAGCCGTTTTGAAGATTACCCGGAACAAATAGACAGACAGGCAGACAAAAATTTTTAATTGCTATTTTAGGCATAGGTGTCGTGCAAATAAGCATGTGGGCATGAAAAAAGCCTATTATTTTGACATTACAAACAGACACTCCAATTTTATTTATTGGTATAGATTTTAGTGTTTTACAGTTTTATAATGAATAATTCTGCTGGTATTTTATGTAATATAATACAGGGAAATGCTGAAGTGTAGAGTATGATATAATAGTGAATTGCGTGCATTTTCATATTTCTAGAAAAATCATTGATTTACTTGTCAGCACTCAATCAATAGGAACGACTATGGGACTGAAGAAGAATACGAGAAACATGAAGTCAAATGCAGGGCAAAATAATTTTATCCTCTTACCGTTTCGAATAAATTATTTTTAATGATATTTTTGATGGAATTCATCGAAATCGATGTAAAAGCTCTTAGTTGTACAATATACACACGACAATACGCGTTGACAGAATTCATAGCCACACAGCTATGAGTCACTAGCAAGTGCCAGTATTCAACTTCGTTGAGCGGTCCATAGGTAGGTACTAGGTATGCTTTTTTTTTCAGGAACTATGGTGTCTTGCCCCAACTATTCCGGGCCACAGAAAAGAGATATTGGAATCTATGACCAGCCTTAGGTATTACTCCGCTGTTGAGCGGACCACCATCACCGATTTGTTGACTTCAGTAAATCTGTTTACGCTACGCATAACCTAACAATTGTTAAAGTTCTTGCTCCTCAAAGTTCTTAGTCGTCTTTTAAAACACCCAAGAGCAATGTAGATAAAGATAGTATCTGAAACCGGCACCACATGATAATAAATTTATAGCAATCTCATATTTATTGATCACCAGTGGCCATTATGGCTATATCATATGAAGAGTTCTTTTGCCAATAGTAGTGACAAACGGCCTGGTTTATATAAGTGTGATATCCAAAAGCTGTTGTTGATAAATATGATGATAATTCCTAAGGGTTATAATAATTAGTACTTTTTTTTGTGGTGGGTTGCGGTCGGCGCGCTTCTTGCACTACTCCGTCCGGGGCGACTAAGGGGCATAAGCACGCACACCCACAACCCACCCACGATGCACGTCGCCTTCGTCGTTGGGCCGACCACCGGAGCGGGGTTACTTGTCATCAGTGGTCGGCCCGACGGAATACCCCCTATTTGGGGTACCCTTCCATCGACCGACGTTAGTCCTACGCCTTTTTATTGAAAGTAGGTATAACACACGTCTATTTCATCACATAGGTACCTACAACTTTGATTGCCATATTAGGTAAATAGTTATCTATACCAATAAATAAAATTGGAGTGTCTGTTTGTAATGACAAAATAATAGGCTTTCTTCATGCTCACACGGTTATTTGCACGACACCTATGCCTAAAATAGCAATTAAAAAATTTTTGTCTGTCTGTCTGTCTATCTGTCTGTCTGTCTGTCTGTCTGTTTGTTCCGGGTAATCTTCAAAACGGCTGGCCCGATTTCAAAAATTCTTTCACCAATGGAAAGCTATAATATCAGGGCGTAAACTAGGCTATATTTTATCCCGGTATTCCCACGGGAACGGGAACTACGCGGGTAAAACGACTATAACCTATAACCGAAGCGAAGCGAGGGCGGGTTGCTAGTGTATTTATAAGACACTAGCAATCCGCCCTCGCTTCGCTTCGGATTCAGTCGCCTTACGCGCGTAGTTCCCGTTCCCGTGGGAATACCGGGATAAAATATAGCCTATGTTACTCCCTGATATTATAGCTTTCCAATGGTGAAAGAATTTTTAAAATCGGTCCAGTACTTTTTGAGTTTATTCGTTACATACAAAAATACAAATCTTTCCTCTTTATAATACCTATTAGTGTAGAAGAAGACCATTGCTAGCTATTTGACATAATAAGCGGGTCTTCAAGCTTAAGAAGGCAAATAATACGG
This sequence comes from Lymantria dispar, assembly GCA_032191425.1. Taxonomy (NCBI): domain Eukaryota; kingdom Metazoa; phylum Arthropoda; class Insecta; order Lepidoptera; family Erebidae; genus Lymantria; species Lymantria dispar. Next base: position 20,147,605 of record CM063459.1, read on the forward strand.
TTGTGATTATTTTACAGAAAAGGCTATAAAAATACAATAGGTAAGTCTTAGAATAATAACGTATAGAAGGTAAGTTCACGCTCAAAAAGTGAGGCATTTCAATTGGCGCCTAATGGAGCTTACGCCGGAGCCGTTTCGTAATGTACAAGTCATTGTACCTACTGCACGCACGTACGCAACTCTTAAAAAATAAATTGATAATTATGACGGTTTGTGCATTCAAATGGTGTCATAACACATTTGAAAAACTTAAAAAGGTTTTTAACATTACTTTTAAAAGTATTTCGACGATTTATGTTAATAAAAACAAAATTTAATTTCATAATTTGTATAGTGGTGTGCGTGTGTACGTGTGTAATCGTCTGCGCGCCATTAGTATTTTTAGATTCAAATTTTGGAAGTTCGAAGTATTGACACTATCCTTCTATACGTTATTATTCTAAGAGGTAAGTACAATTTTCGGCTGCTAGCGATATCAAATCAACAGTCACTAAGTTATTAAACTAACAAGATACCTTACATCAGAGATTCTCAAAGTGTGTTCCGCGGAACCTTGGGATTCCATTGAATAGTCATCAGGGTTCCGTCAAAATTAAATAGCTTTTCAGTTTAATAAGTTGGTTATGAAATTAATACTACAGTTATAAATATTACCTACCTTGAAATAGCGCAAAATTAGTGATAAGAACTCATTACTAGTATGTAAGTATACCTATAACAAGAATTAGGCCAGAACTATGACACAGAACTATTTATTATTTGATAGCATTTGATATGGGGTTCCATAAAACGAAAGGTTTTTTTTTTTTTTTATTTTATTGCAAACGGTGGCAAACGAGCAAACAGTACACCTGATGGTAAGTGTTGCTGCCGCTCATGGACCTTTACAAGGCCGTTGCCTACCGCGAAGAAAGTGAAGGGAGTGTGAATGCGTGCATTGAGGCTGGGTGATACCAAGGGCACCACCAAAACCCTCCACACGCAAACACCCTCAGAAATTTGTGCTTCCGGCTCTCTCGCTCACCGAACGAAGCGCAGTAACAAATCGCTACTACTCAGACGTCGATTTTCTGCGAGAGTGTGGTACTGCCCCGGACGGACCGGCCCGCGGCTGTAGATAGATAACTGTCGACAGTGTGGTCCTACCACTCTTAACAACCTTAAGGTACAGGGAGAAGGTGGTAATGTGGTCCCAACAGGTATTATGGCCCCCTTCCATATTTCTAATTTAGAATCACGTCACCTAGAGTAACTTTTTAATAACGAGGAGTAACAATAACAATTTTAATATAATGCAAAAAAAAATAAGCGAGGGCAGCACATGCGTTTGTTATTAGAACTAGTTTGAACTTGCACCCGTAAAAACTTTATTTGTTGTGTTGTATTTAATTGTATAATTCTGGATATACCTAGTTTATGCATCTGCAATTTGGATATTGTGTTGGATTAACGTTTTCTTATTGGATTTTAAAGGTATGTACGTACGCAAAATATTTGATGTTACATTTTTTTGGAGGTTCGTTTGTAGATTCCAGAGTACTGGTAATTTGGCCCCCTCATATTGGTTGTATTATGGTCCCGGGGACTATATAACATACACGAGTGATATTGATTTTTTTCATTTGCTTACAGATGCCTCGACTAAGTTTAGTGCCTCCATCTTCTAAGAAAAGAAAAACTTGGGACCCAGACCAAATGAAAAAGGCTATTGACGCAGTGAGAACCACGACCAGAGACTATAAAAAGGCAGTAAAAATATTTGCCGTACCTAGGTCTACATTAAAATGATTAGTAAAAGACTCTCAATAATATTTAGATTTATCGCCTCTTAGTAGTTGCGCCGGCCCTGAAGGTAAATATTATATTTGCGATTTCTGTCGTTAAGTATAATACATTTTTCAATTTGGCCCCCTGGGTGCCATATAACCCTCACTTGATCTCAAATTGCCAAATTTCCTCTTTTTTTTTAATAAATATATTTAAAAGTTATTTGTTGCATTTTTATTTGTTCCATACTATGTCGTGTAAAAGCAAATAAATAAGAAAACTAATGATGAATTTATTACCTATGTCTGCCTTTTATTTTTTACATGAGACCTCAAAAACAAAGTGGGGGACCACATTACCACCATCTCCTATATTCGATTGGAGTTCCGTTATCTTTAAAGCTTAAGAACTCCTGTCTTACATAGTTTTAAAGAAATTTGAATTATCTAATAATTAACATTAAGTTCGACCTGATAATTAATAAATCAAAACTAAAACTCTTATTATTTTCGAAATTACTCCAAGTGCCTGCGCCTCCATGAACACACTGGTACGTAATGTTAGAAGATCATCAACTAGTAACGTTTTAAACGCGTTCCATCGCGCTAGAAGCGTTCGTCGCGTCATCGACCAATCGCAATCCACCGCCCCGCCTACAACGCACGCAATTGGCTCATACACCAACTTTGAATATAGAACCGCTTTTTTTTTTCTCTAACGCCTACGTAAGCTTGATGTTGTAGATTTCTTTCACGTTGCATCGAATACAATAGTCGATTACTTTACCGATTTATTTTAACTATCGTTATGGATGTCAATCAATACGTTTGTTGATTTAATTTGTTGTTTATATAACAGAAGCGTAGCACCTCATTGCTATTTAATAAAAGAAATAATGTTATAAAATATTCCTTGATGATAAATAACATTATAATTAAACAATAGGTAGGTAACTGTTATAAAATGAAACTATTTTATACAGATAATAATAAATACTTGTGGTAGCCGTGTGGTCGAACTTCGGCCATAATTTATTTTACTTAATTAATTATTATGCTACACAATTTTCTTTTAATTTTATTTATGTATAATTGTAAATTGAGCAAGCTGTGTTTCATTAATAACTAATATATAAGTACAAATCTCTATTACACATTGTCATCATAATTATGATTGTTTGACATTCAGTTCGACCAGAGATTTTAACCGTAAAAAAGTGTATAAGCGTTGCTACGCAACACACTCGCGCAAACGTGTTTGTCTGTGCGTGTGTGTGTAGGATTGCGTTGTAGTGTGCGTAATGCTTTTTTTAATGAATTTAATGCATTTCTAATCCATTATTAGGTAGGTATATGAAATTTCAGTTTTATGCACTTCTCCTCATTATATACTTCAACTGTGCCAAATTTCATATTTGTCCATCCACGTAATTTTCGTAAAAAGGGGTACAAAGTTTTTGCTTCATGTATTTATATACCTATAGATTAGGTATAATTCCTGAGTTAACTAAGTACCTACATACCTTTTAATGTCTAAATACAATTTTGGCAAATTCTCTACACATTGACCATTTAAGCAGGAGAATTTCTGGTGACGGAGTAAGAATGTAATTTACCACCTTCTTCCTTGACCATAGATATCGTGAAAGATAAATAAGAAATATGGTATGTAGATAAGTATGTAATAGTGGTAGGACTACACTGTTAACAGTTGTCTGGCCGGTCCCTCCGGGGTAGTACCTACCACACTCTCGCAGAAAATCAACGTCCGAGTAGTAGTAATTTGTTACTACGCTTTGTTCGGTGAGCGAGAGAGCCGGCAGCCCAACTTTCTGAGGGTGTTTGCGTTTGGTGGGTTTTAGTGATGTCTTTAGTATTAACGAAACTCATTGCACGCATTCACACTGCCTTCACTTTCTTCGCGATATGCAGCAGCGTTGCACAGGTTTTTTTTTTTTTTTTTTTTTTTATTGCTAACGGTGGCAAACGAGCAAACAGTACATCTGATGGCAAGTGTTGCTGCCGCTCATGGACCTTTACAAGGCCGCTGCCCACCGCGAAGAAAGTGAAGGGAGTGTGAACGCGTGCATTGAGGCTCGGTGATACCAAGGGCACCACCAAAACCCTCCACACGCAAACACCCTCAGAAAGCTGGGCTTCCGGCTCTCTCGCTTACCGAACGAAGCACAGTAACAAATCGCTACTACTCAGACGTCGATTTTCTGCGAGAGTGTGGTACAGGTCCATGAATAACAGCAACACTTACCATCAGGTGTATTGTTTGCTCGTTTGCCACCATATAAAGAGGTAAAAGGTACAAAAAAAGGTACCTATTACCTATCTATTCAGAATCTTTGTGTTTTAACGTGTCATCTATACCAATAAATAAAATTGGAGTGTCTGTTTGTAATATCAAAATAATAGGTTTTTTTCATGCTCACACGGTTATTTGCACGACACCTAGGTATGCCTAAAATAGCAATTAAAAAATTTTTGTCTGTCTGTCTGTCTGTTTGCTCCGGGTAATCTTCAAAACGGCTGGACCGATTTGAAAAATTCTTTCACCAATGGAAAGCTATAATATCAGGGCGTAAACTAGGCTATATTTTATCCCGGTATTCCTACGGGAACGGGAACTACGCGCGTAAGGCGACTGAATCCGAAGCGAAGCGAGGGCGGGTTGCTAGTATGTTATAAAAGCGCTTTGTAAGTACAAATGTTTTCGGTTTCCACCAAAATTTCTAGAAGATTACTGTATGGCCAATAGCACTATTAAAGGCGAAAAATTTAACTTAAGGACAGACAATAACTAAAATGAAGAAACTAAAAACTTAAAAAGAATGATTTTATTTGTGAAGAAAAATATATCTCGACACTGGCAACAATGGTTTACCTATATAAAAAAAAGAAATAAATGAGTTATTAACTATCCTACTAATATCCTTACTAAATTATAAATGTAAAAGTAAGTTTATTTGTTTGTTACGCTTTCACGCTTAAACCACAGAACCGATTTCAAAAATTCTTTCACCAATGGAAAGCTATAATATCAGGGAGTAACATATGCTATATTTAAATCAGATATTTCCATGGGAACAAGAACTACGCGGGTAAGACGACTAAAACAGAAGCGATGCGAGGGTGGTTTACATAGTCGCCTATAAAATCCCAAGCAGTTCTCTCAACTCTACCTATAAGACCAACCTATAAGATCAGGTCCTAACTACCTATAAGATCAGGTCCTACCTAGACTCGCTGTATTAAATGCACATAGGTTGAAAGGATGCAAACTATTAACTTAATTATTTTGCATTCAAGATTGAATTATTTTATAATCTACCGTTTACAAGTGGAGATTATTTATATTCCCATGGATTATTCTAGCATCAAAGCTTAAATGGTGACGGCTACTGACCTTTACATTGCTCGTGGATGTCGTAAAATACGACAAAAAGGTGAGTCAACTTCATCTAATTCCTTCTGAGTAACAATTGCATTCCTAAGGAGGGTTGATGTCAAGTAGGTAGGTAAGTAATAAAACTGTCGACCAAACTTTTTGCAATAACTATGATGGAAGAATATATGTTGCGTCGACCCCAGGTAATTGGGATAAGCGCGAGATTATAAAATATCTGTGTGGTTACGGCGGAAGAATACAATTGACCGCTCCTTCTTTCACCCCGTGGATATCGTAAAACATGACTAAGGGAAATATACAATACAGGTAACAATATTGCAAGAGAAGTAAATCTCGATATAAAACCCTATTCCAACACGTTTGATCAGCTTGGAATAGTACCTAGGTAAAATCCTCTTCTATTGTGGAGAAGACCTGCGCTCAACAATGGGCCTTATATACGCTGAGATGTGATGATAGAATACAAATTATTACAGTTTTAGACAGATACCTAAGAACAGGGCCGGATTATCCATAAGGCGGACTAGGCCTGCCCAGGGATTCCGCACCGACTAGGGGGAGCCCGAGCATGCACCAGGGAAAAAAAACATTTCATCGAACGATTGTTTTTGAAAATTTGCATATTTCCTCAATGTTATTTCTTTTATTATTGCTGCTGGTGGCAAAAGAGAAAACAGCGCACCTGATGATAAATGATTCTGCTGCTCATAGACCTTAGACTATGGACCCGAGAATTGCATTACCTAGGGGCCCTGATAGGGTTATTCCGGCCCTGCCTAAGAATAGATATATTCACCACTGAAGTCAAGGAACTCTGCACCGGTGGTCGACACAACGAGTGGGCGTGCTTACGCCTCTCTGTTGCCCCAGACGGTGTCGGGCGAGGAGTGCGCCGACCGTAACCCACTCCCTCCAAAAAAAAAAAGAGTAGATATATTCAAAGCCTAGTCCTGTTGATCAAGTACCTAGTTTCTCCACCATAATTAATAAATACACACCTAGTAATCAGCCAGTTAATTAAATAATATTATCTATCTAACTTCGATTAATAGGATGCTTATTCACAGCTCTTTATCTTACTTATCTCAGCATTAATTTTATCGTAAAACACACAACCTTCTGGAAGCCATTTTCATTTTATCGTGTTTTCATGGCGCATATAATTTAACACATAATTCTTCATACAATGTATCATTACAGTGGAGTGTACCGCAAGTTAGAGAAACTTTCCAACAGCCAATCAGGACGTCATAGCCGTACTAATATCTAATTGGTCAATAAATATTTATGGTACAGTCGGCCCGATAAATTCTTTAAACGTGAGTAGCCATTTTAGCTACGTTAATTGATTAAAATATTTTTAAAAGTATTAAATGGTGTTTGAATATAATGGCTGTTAGTTTAAAACTAAACAAATGGTTTAAAATATTTGAAATTTTCTCTATAGAATAGATAAAAATGCTTAGCATCTATCTACACATACATATAGATACAACAAATATATGTTTATGTAGTAGGTATGAAAGCAATGGAAAGTTATGTGTACTATTATAAAATACTGCCAATCAAATCAAACTATAGGTACCCTAAATACTTAAATCATTTAAAAAGTTAATAATTTCTCTCAGAAATTAGCCTATAAAACTCGTTGAATTAATATTATCCAGCCTATTTATTTATCTTCAAAAATATTATAATAATTAGGGGATCCAACAATTATTTTCTGGAAAAAATGTAGCTAAAATAAGGTAAAATTGTAGGTAAAATTATTTTTCTAGGTTTTATAAGTTATTTTTATTATTTTGAAGATAAGTCTAAGCAAATTCAGCAAAATTTCAGCAATAACTTTTGTTATTGCCTTTAATGGACAAGCAGCTCACTTGATGATAAAGGGTACAAGCAAGCACAATACACAACTAGGTAGATCATGATAATTGAGAGTAACCAAAATTTGTATTCTTTAAGACTTTATTATAAAATAAAATCCTTAAATACATAAACTTTCTAATCTAATTAATTTTGACAGAATTAATATTCTCCATGGCGCGACTAACATCTAATATCCAATCCAAAAGTGAGGTCAACAATGTTTTAAGATTCGACTGAATGTCAAAACATCTTTATTGATAACTGTCAAATAAATTCATGACAGCTGGGATAGGCGGGTAAATGTACCTACTTATTGTTAGAGGTACATTTTTTTATTTTATTTTATAGATCTTCAAGATATCTCCTTCGCAGTTAAAGTAAAACGATTTAATACAATCCATTAACCTGTAGACGTTCACTATTGGACATCGGCCTTCCTAAGGACGAAAATGATATAGTCACCAAATTCTGTAGGTGGCACGGTGATCGTGGTTAATGATGGATATAAGTTTTACAGAAGAGTGCTATCACCCATTCTTCAGTGGATGCCACAGCCGTTTCTTACAGACGATGATTAGTAGACACCAATAATACTTAAATAATTAATAAGAATTGGTTTTATGCTAAGTTTCTGAGCATAATGTATATCAGTCCATTTGTTATATGTAACCTAGTAAAAATTATTACCCTAATGATTTCTAACGCTTACGCGAGTAATACATTTGAAAAGTATTAATGGAAGGACTATCACGTGACAATGAATGCTAAAATTGTTCGAAACATGGGAAAATTAAAAATCGAATACAAACGTGATAAAATCCGTAAAAATTGTTTTATTTTAAAACTATTTGCAACAAGAAAGAGTATATATAGGTAATAGTACAGTATTTTTACGTTTTGTACGTGTGGTGACGGAGTAAGAATACAATTCACCACTCCCTATCTTGCCCATGGATATCGTAAAAGACGACTAAGGGATATAATACGCCTATAACATCTACGCAAGAGAAGGAAAACTCGAAATAAAACCCTATACTAACCTGTCTGACCAGTAAGGTCAATTGCCCTCCAATTGTGGAGGAGGCTCGAGCCCAACAGTGGGACATGTATAGGCTGAAATGATGATGATGATGATGATGAAATTTTTATGTAAATATTTTAATTGAAATTTGAACAAAATAACTCTCAGGTCAGTTGCTTATATATTTGCAAAACAAAGATCTAAAATAATGCTCTCAATCATTCACAAAGCCATATCTTAGTTATATTTATTTATAATATAAAATTTACAACATTTTCGAAATGAATTATAAATCGTCGAGTTGGTTTTATAGCGCGCCATGTAAATTTTACGTAGCAATAATAATAAATCAATATTTCATTAAAGAACAAAGCGAAAGCGTGAATCACCTGGCTATCTCGTCTTGTATAAGTTATAAATTGTAACTAACAATGACATTTTTAGTGTGGCATATAAGTATTCATCGAAAATTAAAAAAAAACATTGTGTACAGTGGTGAACTGTTTCGGGGAGATGATGTCTCCACATTTCACACCTTTCTGCAATCGGTTTTGTATTCTTATCACGGTACGTTGGACTGTATAAAGTTTTTATACAAATAATTCAGCACTTCGATGAATTGATAGCCGATTTCGCACGCTGACTGGACTTCAGTATCTACCTACCTACTGCCCAAGTTCAAAAGGAATCAAAGAAAAATATATATAGACACGAACGCAGATTATATGACTTCTCTCTACTGTATAATCTGGCGTAGTATGTGGATATGTCCTATAGCACTATAAACTTTTCGGTATTCGGGTCGTTTAGGCGGCTAGAAGTCGTCGAGCTTGTAGGCGAGTCTGTTCGTAATGAGCCTAGTTAAAAAAATTGTAAACGTGGCTCAAGAGTGTGATTGATCTGCAATTCATTAAGTGTTTTGTCGCCACTTTTAAAAATAGCACCACCATAACCCTGTTCTACTATTCAAAAACGTCGCTCTCCAGAAACAATAGTAGGGTACGCTTGAACAAATTTGGGTCTAATATTGAACTACGAACAATCAACAAAGACCTATCCTTATGGGGTTTGAAAATTGTAAAAAAAAACAGGCCACGTTACACGTACGTTCCCTAACATGTTCCCTACGTTGTGTACGTTCCCTAACGTTTCTTGTATTGTGAACTAACCCATAACTTTTTTTAATGATTTCTGACGTTTATGCAAGCATTACAGGTAAAGTAGGGCAGAGCGGGGTCACTTGATCAGCATTTTGTTCAAATCAGTTTATCGTCCATTCAAAAGAAAAATAGACAAAGTTATTTTTAAATCAGTTGTTTATTTATTAGGCCACATATTGAGATCAAAAAGCTTTGATAAATCCTCTACAAAATTTACCTTATAATTAAAAAAGTCAGTTGGCTCACAAGACCCCACAGTTTGGGTCTTTTGAACCATCTAACGGGGTCACTAAAGCCATTGAGTTTTACAAATTTTGGCACATTAAAACATAACATGGAACATAGAAACAAAAAAAAAACAAAATATTTGAAATTTCTCATAGAAACAAAAACAATAACATTTTTGAGATACCTCATAGAAACAAAAACCATAAGATATAGAACGAACTTTTATAGGATAGTTCATTTTATTTTTTCTTGTTTAACTGAAAAAACTTGGCGTGCATATGTATACTTCTTGAACACATAAGATTCAGGGTTAGTTAAATAAAATAATTTTTACAAATTTCGTTTATTTGATTTTTATTTTAATGATGTTAGGCGCACTTTGCACTGTTTAGTTTTAGTCTTTCTTTAACAATTTTTTTTTTCTAATTTATAATGCATTTGTTATAAACAAAAATACATACTCCGTCAAAATTTCAATTGTCTACTTACTTCGTTCTATAAAATATACGCTAATAAGACATTTGTTATCTAAAAAAAAACCGACTTCAAAAATCCTTAAAAGCACTAAAAAGTTAAAAATATGCAGAGTAAATGAAACGACCGTTAATGTAGACAACGTAGATAATTTTTTGGATTTTTTGTTGATTTTTCAAAAAACGCTAGTACGATTTGGATAAAATTTTCATGGGACCATTTGGGAAGTATTTATACCCTTGTAAATAAAACTACTTTCGCGTTCAAGGTGCGTCCGTGATCATGAACGCTGCAAGGTGTTCGAAACGCCAGGCAATCAAAAATCAATAAACAAACGCTATAAAATCCGTAAAGTAGTTTCATTTACAATTTGTAATACACACGTAAACATTAGAAATCATTAAGTATAACCTTTCCAACAAAAAAAGAATTTTTCAAATCGGTTGGCAAGCGACGGAGTTATGCGCGAACAAACATAAAAAAGAAATACAAACATGCGAATTGAGAATCTCCTCTTTGTTTAGAAGTCGGTTAAAAATGCTTTTTATATGGGGACTCCTTTTCTTAACATAAAGTTTTATTTAAGTTGGTCAGACTTATTACATTTTTAAACCATCAAATTGATCCTGATCATATCTCAAAACGTCACTTACTTTCTTGGAAGATGTAAAGAACAACACTTTGGAAGAGGCCATTGTACAAAGGCAATACATAATTATAGATTTATTATCATCACAACTCATATACGTCCCACTGCTGGGCTCAAACCTCCTCCACAATGAAAAAAAAATTGTGCTGTTATACCACAGGTAAGAAAGATAGTTGCAAATTATATTCTTACTCCGTCATCACACAAAAAATATAGACTACTAGCAGCGCCTTGCGGTTTCACTCGCAGTTCCTCTTCCCGTGAAAATATCGGGATAAATTATAGCCTAGATGTTATTCTGATATGTAAGCTATATTATTGTGAAGTTTCATCAAAATCCATTCCGTACTTTTTGGGTAAGAGAGCAACAAACACATCCTCACAAACTTTCAGGTTTATAATATTAGTAGGACAAAGAAAAAAATTTACTTATAACGGGCTACTAATTTCTTCAAAAATATCTTACTACATCCAGCTGAACATTCGGGAGCAAGGGCATCTGGACTTTACAATTTATAATTTTAATAGGAAGCAGTTATTAATAATTAACTAGAGGAAAGCACAACAGTTCAAACGTAACAAATCAACATAATCATCAATAAAAGTCTAACCAAGAAATAATAACGCTAATCGGTGACGTTGCGTCCGGTGCGTTATCGTCAAGAGACCATTGTGGTAGGAGGTTAAACGTTTTACATTGTCCCTTATGATCGGGCTACGTGACTTGCAGCAGAACTCGACAGGAAATGGATTGTGTCGATAACGATAGCAATACTATGTGCCATTGTCGTAACAAAGAGTCGCAGCTGGACGGAGGTGATTTCGCACAGTTGACCAACCTACTCCTAAAATTGAAGTCCAGATGTTCCTTCTGTTTTAGCACACCTATATATAGAAGACTGTCTTTATCTGATGATATAAGTATGACACACTATTTATTAATTATAATATCCTGGATTTGAATACTAAATTAGGCAAAAAAATTACGTTAGAATTTCTGATGTTTACGCGAGTATTAACACATTGTAAATAAAACTATGGATTTTATCGCGTTTTTATTTGATTTTCGCTATGGTGACGGAGTAAGAATACAATTCACTACTCCTTGTCTTGCCCGTGGATATCGTACAAGACGACTAAGGGATATAATATGCATATAAGATCTGTGCAAGAAAAGGAAAACTCGAAATGAAATCCTGTACCAACATGTCTGATCAAGTAAGTCAAATTCAATTCAATTCAGTCAAAATTCCCTCCCATTTTGGAGGAGGCCCGATGATGATGATTTAATTTTCGAATACTTTACAGCATTCATCGTCAGGAGCGGACTAAGATTTCTGACGTCTAAACAATTCATTGTTATTATAGATATTTATAATTATCTACCCGCTACAGAAATTAGTTATTAAATTTTGATCCACATTTTAATTATTGATGATCCAGATTATATTTAAGTTTCCAATTTGTCTAAATAACTTACGTAACTTGAATGTCCTTCTTACATGCCATGTGGGCTGGCCATCCGTAATTACCATCTCACTAATAAAACCATGATGATATTAAAAAATAATATATCTCAAACCTAAAAACAAAATTCTCCTTGTGGTAACACAGTAAGAATACCATTCACCACCCTTCTTTCTTGCCCGTGGATGTCGTAAAAGACGACTAAGGGATATAATACGCATATAACATCTATGCAAGATAAGGAAGACTCGAAATAAAACCCTATACCAACCTGTCTGACCAGCATGGTATAGTAAGGTTAATTTTTCTCTTATTGTGGAGGAGGCTCGAGCCCAACAGTAGGACTTATGAGCCGAAATGATGAAAATGATGCTGATGAATGATGATAGTGATTATGACGACATTTTATTAGCCAGCTATTCGTCACGTTGATAATAAAAACATTTTTTTTTTGTGGGTGGACTGCGGTCGGCACGCCTCCGCACCACTCCGTTCGGGGCGACAGAGGGGCTTAAGCACGCAACTTCCGCAACCCACCCGAAAACCACGTCGCCTTCGTCGTTGAGCCGACCACCGGAGCAGAGTTAACTTGTCGTCAGTGGTCGCCCCGACGGAATACCCCCTACTTGGGGTACCCTCCCATCGACCGACGTCCCCCCCTCGGGGAGGACGTCGGTCTTTCCTCACGCGGTCGGCCTCTCGGCGGATGACGGACTAATCCCCGGTCACGTCACCCGCGGCCTCGGTGATAATAAAAATATAACCAAGAACTCAGAAGAAGCGATAAATCTATAAAAATACGTTAATGTTATGTTGTTGTTGTTTGACAAAAATTATTAGAAGAAAAAGTGAGCTGTCGCTCAGGACGCCTGGCAGATGTGAAACATTGAAATTATTTGTTACAAGTAGGTAGGTATATCGAAATTATTTGGTACAAGCATGAAAGAGTAGATTACGATAGGAATTGATATACCATAATGTTTAAGTAAATAAAATATTACGATTTGTATTAGTTTTTAAAATAATACACAACAATCAAATTTAATTCATCGCCCAGTCGCTTACACACAATATCGCGTCGCCCACCATCGCATATTCCGTCATATAGCATGGCGTTGCGTGGCCGCGGTCTGTTTATACCACGCCGACAATCAGGTTCACTCTCGCCTATAGACGCTGCCCATCAACAAAAAATAAACTATTAAAATACTGCCGTGACTAACGCCATCTTATGGCTGCTGTAATTAAAAAATAAATGAATGTGAATATTAATTTACTGTCACGATGTTCGTTTATACAGCAATAAAGCGCTTAATGAGATCCCGAGCGGAATGGTTCTTCGTGCATGTTTATCTACATCGTGTCAAATAAAATATAACCATTAAAAATATAAATATTAATCTACCTATGTAGACCAATGTCTATATGCTTCCTAGCATAGGAAGCATGTTTGTCATTATTATCATCATTACAACTTATGACCCCAATTTTCTAAGGGTGTTTGCGTGTGGTGGAATTTAATCAGGCCCGCCATAAGCGGGCGTGCAAGGCGTGCACCGCACGCGGGCGGCACGTCCAGGGGGGCGGTAAATCGAGCGACGCATCACGTAATTCGAGTCATAATATTCACCCTACCATGAGTAAACAAACAAGTAAAAAAAAGTAAAATGAATTCTCCTTGATGTCGATCGCATAGCCACCTACCGGGTCCAATTGCGAACACAAAAAATTTCATCAACATCGGTCCAGTCGTTTAGGAGGAGTTTAGTGACATACACGCGTACACAAGAAATCTATACCAATAAATAAAATTGGAGTGTCTGTTTGTAATGTCAAAATAATAGACTTTTTTTCATGCTCAAACGGTAATTTGCACTATACATATGCCTAAAATACACTTTATATTTTTTTGTCTGTCTGTTTGTTCCGGGTAATCTTCAAAACGGCTAGACCGATTTCAAAAATTCTTTCACCAATGGAAAGCTAAAATATCAGGGCGTAAACTAGGCTATATTTTATCCCGGTATTCCCACGGAAACGGGAACTACGCGGGTAAAACGACTATAACCTATAACCGAAGCGAAGCGAGGGCGGGTTGCTAGTCTATGTCTACTACACACAGACAGACAAAAATTTTTTAATTGCTATTTTAGGCATAGGTGTCGTGCAAATAACCGTGTGAGCATGAAAAAAGCCTATTATTTTGACATTACAAACAGACACTTTAATTTTATTTATTGGTATAGATGTATGTAAATAAATTCTAGTGATGTGAGTATAAATTACTAATATATAAGAGACGAATCACGGCAAACGTATATTGAATACTTTTGCAGCTAGAAGTAATTAATATTTAAGGTGACCATACATCTCGTTTTGAATGGGATATTCCCGTTTTACATAAATATACCGTTTTTGCAAACAGAGCATAAATGATCATTTGTTGTATTGAAAGGGACGTTCTTCTTTTTTTAAGTCGTAAATCCATAGTTTTACCTATTCCTGGAATACTTTTCAGGTACTTATACTTGTATCTTTATATCTTTTAATTAATATCTACCTATTTTTGTTATATTTATATTGTATATCCTATTTATATTTATAACTAGCAATCCGCCCTCGCTTCGCTTCGGTTATAGGTTCTAGTCGTTTTACCCGCGTAGTTCCCGTTCCCGTGGGAATACCGGGATAAAATATAGCCTAGTTTACGCCCTGATATTATAGCTTTCCATTGGTGAAAGAATTTTTGAAATCGGTCCAGCCGTTTTGAAGATTACCCGGAACAAACAGACAGACAGACAAAAATTTTTTAATTGCTATTTTAGGCATAGGTGTCGTGCAAATAACCGTGTGAGCATGAAAAAAGCCTATTATTTTGACATTACAAACAGACACTCCAATTTTATTTATTGGTATAGATTTTACCATGTGGAGTGAGAATATAATGTACTATTCCCTTTTTAGGACGTGGGTGTCGTAAAATACGACTAAGGGATTATAATATGCATATTATATTTCTACAAGAGAAGCAAAATTTGGCAGGTCCTATAGTAAGTTAATTTCATCGTGGAGGAAACACAACCCAACAACGGGACCTATATGAACTGAAATGATGATAACCTTTTACTGTAAGTATCCCGTTCTAACACAATAAAAAAAAAACAGGACAGTTACTCAAATATCCCACTAAAACAATAAAATATGGTCACATTATTAATACCTGTCACGCTCCACCCGTTTGCGCAGTAACATTAACAAAACAACATTTACACATTCACAATGTCAAAGCAATATAAACTTTAATGCATCCCATTAGAAGCTAAATAAACTGCGTAAGATTTCTATGTTTTCCGATAGCCATGAGGCTACGGGCACGCCTACTTGTGATAAATGAATATTTACTAACAATTTTTGTTACAATATCCGTGTGTTATATGCATTTATATCAAACTAGCAATCCGCCCTCGCTTCGGTTCGGTTTCAGTCGCCTTACTCCCCTAGTTCCCGTTCGCTCGGGAATCATTTCAGCTCATATACGTCCCACTGTTGGGCTCGAGCCCCCTCCAGAATAGGAGGGGGGGATCTTACTATATCATGCTGGTCAGACAGATTGATATAGGATTCTGTTTCGAGTTTTCCTTCTCTTGCATAGATTATGCGTATTGTATCCCCTTGTCGTCTTTTACGACATCCACGGGTAAGATAGGGAGTGGTAAATTGTATTCTTACTCCGTCACCACACGGAAACGCTCGAGAATACCGGGATAAAATATAGCCTATGTTACTCCCTGATATTATAGCTTTCCATTGGTGAAAGAAATTTTTGAAATCAGTTCAGTAGTTTAAGCGTGCAAGCGTAACAAACAAACAAACTTACTTTCACATTTATAATATTAGTAAGAATTAGGTTTAGTTATTGAGAATTTGCCGACAGATGTAGGCGATTCAATGGCGATTCAACTATACAAATGGCGAAGTGATCTAAGTAACAACTCGTCGTACCAAGTGTTATGGGTTCGATCCCCATTCTATCATATTCCGTCCGAGGCGATAGCGGGCGGCCCGCGGCTCCATAACCCATTGTATTCCCTCTCCTTCGATATTGGGTCGGTTACTGGTACTGAATCCTTGAAGTCCGTCACCAAGCCAGATATCGTCCCTCCAAGGGCTAGCATTGGTAGCGATGCTGGTTGTTGCTGTGACACTCGAAAGGCTAACCCGCCGGGCTGTCAGGAATGTCAATGATTCGGTACCTGTAATCAGCCTAATGGCGATGGGCAGGCCCTTTCGTCACCCCGGATGGCAAAGATGGCGTATGTCGGGACCATAATCTGCCCAATATCAGTCCTAACCGGACATAGTAGGTAGTTAACTAGCTACTATGTCCAGTTAGTTGCCGCCGGGTGAGGAACGCCTCCACGCGGATACGATCCTCCGTCGACGACTCAAGCGGCGCAGGCGAGAGTACCTGCGCCTGATATCGCCCTAGCAGAGGCTGCGGGTGTCCGTACCGGGGAATTCAGTCCGTCACCCGCGGAGAGGTTTACCTCCCGACAGCGACCGACGTCCCGAGAAATGGACGTCGATGGGAGAGGGTACCCCCTCAGAGTATTCCCATCGGCCACTGAAGACAAGGAACTCAGGGCGGTGGTCGGCCCAACAACGAAGGCGACGTGCTATCGGGTGGGTTACGGGGATGCGCTCCGCTCCTCTGTCACCCCGGAATGAGCTGGGCGGCGGGTGAGCTGACCGTAACCCACACCAAAAAAAGGCTAAAGAGGCAATTCCATAATCTGCGATTTGAGAATCACAGATTATAAGATTCCTCTAAGAAAGGACTGTTCTCCTTTTAATTCTCTCCTTAGTGGGTTTTCTATTCTTCAACTGGTTTTCACGACTCCCATGAGGGTAAGTTAAGACTTGTGTAATTTGAAGGCTTTATATCTCCTCGCATATACGTCTGCAGGACTCGAGCCTTCTTCTTGCACAATAGGATGTAAATTGATCCACTAAACCACGCTCCTACTACTACTACTTGCCATGTGGTGACGGAGTAAGAATACAATTCACCACTCCCTATCTTATCCCTGGATGTCGTAAAAGACGACTATGGGATATAATAAGCACACAACAACATGTAAGAGAAGCAAAACTCGACATGAAATCCGATACCAACATGTCTGACCAGCATGGTATAGTAGATCAAATTTTCTCTCATTGTGGAGGAGGACCAAGCCCAACAGTGGGACGTATGTTGGCTGCAATGATGATGATGATGATGATTGAATAGGTTCCGAAGCTACTGGACCGATTTCAAAAATTCTTTCACCGATGGAAAGCTATAATGTCAGGGAGTAACATAGCCTATATTTTGTCCCGGTATTCTCACGGGAACGATAATTGCGCAGCTAAGGCGACTGAAACCGAAACGAAGCGAGGGCGGGTTGCTAGTTGTAAATAAAACTACATAGGACAGTCAGTCCACCCGTGACCATTAATACTGTAAAGTGTTCGAAACGTCGGGAAATCATAAATCAAATACAATCGCGATAAAATCCGTAAAGTAGTTGAATTCGATATACAGTAAAACTCCGGACATACGCGATAGATGGAACCGAGTGATAACCGCGTAATTCGAAATCGCGTAAGTCGGGTAAGTCGGTCGTAAGTCATAATTTAATTTTGCTTACATTAAATGTACAAAAAATTGGTTATTTGAAACTAGTTCAAAGAAGACAATGATTTTAAAGAATATGGTCAAAACATTATATGAAAAATAATTGAAATTTTATGAATAAAAAAGTAAATCTAAGGCTTGAGCGCTTGAAGAGAAAACCGCGTATCTTTGAATTCGCGTAAAACTGGCGTAAGTCGGGCGTAGGCGTAGAAGACCACACAGGCATCACCGTACCGTTTAAATAATTCCAGCGATAAGATTACGACCGGCCTTTCAAAATATCAAAGCTACATCTATTATTTATCAGATGAATTTTGCTATGCTGTATACACACCTGCATACATTTAATGTACCGTGGGTGAGGGATCGTAAAACTGAGATAAACTTAAACCTTCTGTAGAGACTGGTTCAATGAAAACTTTTTATTACTATAACGAAACTCACAAACACCCCCTACCACTTAACAAAAACTTGACTAATATCAATAAGGAGAATATTTTGTAGTGAAATATTTATAGGCGAGGATAAACCTGATAGTTGGCGTGGCGTAAACAGGCCGGCGACGTAACGCCACGCTATATTGCCTTGTAGTCTATACCTAGTAGTGTGTGAGGGAGACGGAGCGACGCGACTGAGCGGTGAATTAATTATGATTGCTAGTTTGTGATTTTGTGATTTTATATACCTAATAATATAAATATAAATTGTAATATTTTATTTATACATTATGCCTGCCATTATTAATTCCTGTCATAATCTGTTCCTTTATGCATATATGTAGGTATATATAGTTGTAACTTGTAGAAAAAAAAATTCGATGTTTTACATCTGCTAGGCGTTCTCAGCGATGGCTCGCTTATTTAAATATTAGGTTATTTTTGTTGACAATCATATTTGACATGATTATGTCCCGCTTTAATCCCAATTACTTGAGGTCGAGTTCAATGCACTACTCTTGTATGGAAATATATTGCAAAATTTGTGAAAATAGCTTTGTGACCAGTCGCCTGCCTGATGTGAACCTTCCTTGGGAATGTTATTATTGACCAGAACAATATAAGTGTTGGCAGTGTTCGTAACCGTCATCACTCTGCATAATTTTCGTAGATAGTATGACGATGCAATAACCTAATTTCTTAAAAGTTTAATTGGTAGATCTACACAATTCGACACTGCGATATCTGGCCACAAATAGTGTCAAAATTTGAATTTATATTTTACTTGCAAATTCCTTTGGGAATGGAAACTGAACTGGAAAAAGAACGAACCTTATTATAGGCATTCACACTCCCTTTACTTTCTTCACAGTAGGCAACGGTCTAGCAAAAGTCCATGAGCGGCAGCAACAATTACCATCAGGTATGCTGTTTGCTTGTTTACCAGCACAGCAATAAAGTAATTGCCCATTATTGCCTTTTTAATGTAGCTGGTTTGGTGAAATTTTTTTGGATGGTCTTACAGTCTATAACGGACATAAATTGATATCTATACCAATGAATAAAATTGGAGTGTCTGTTTGTAATGTCAAAATAATAGGCTTATTTCATGCTCACACGGTTATTTGCACGACACCTATGCCTAAAATAGCAATTAAAAAGTTTTTGTCTGTCTGTCTATTTGTTCCGGGTAATCTTCAAAACGGCTGGACCGATTTCAAAAATTCTTTCACCAATGGAAAGCTATAATATCAGGGCGTAAACTAGGCTATATTTTATCCCGGTATTCCCACGGGAACGGGAACTACGCGGGTAAAACAACTATAACCTATAACCGAAGCGAAGCGAGGGCGGGTTGCTAGTTAATTTATATTTTTAGTATTTATAAATAAAATAATTATGCCAATAACATTTCGACTAAACTTCGACAACCGATAGTATATCGCGGCACGTAGAATATTGCGATTAACCGTATGCGGAGTTCACAGATTGCACCACTTTCAAGTACATTAGAAGCCTCTGTAACTGTTATACGTTAGTTAAATCTTGCAAACTTGGATGGTCTAAGATCCCGCTATACAACGACCTTCACCGAGATGCTTATTTCATTAAACTTATTTTTTTATGTAATTTAATATGTCAATAAATATATTGCATATGGGTTGCCTAACAAATTTTAGTCCAGAGTATGATTCATTAATATTTTTTTTTATGTACATTGCATCGGTTTGATTATTAGACAAATTCTATACCTACCAATCGAAAGTATGAAGCCCATAGAATATGCAAACGTCGATCAGACCGATGCAAAATGCTAGTATCGATTTATATGTTTATACCTGACTACCCGAAAGTTGTGACCGGAAAAGAATAGGCAATCTAACGTTTGCATATTCTATGGGCTTCATACTTTCGATTGGTATATAATTTGTTTAATAATCAAACCGGTGCAATGTTCAAAAAAATATTTTTTTAATTATTTCTCTGGACTAAAATTTGTTAGGCAACCCATATGCAATATATTTATTGACGTATTACATTACATAAAAAATAAGTTTCATCAAATAAGCATCTCGGTGAAGGTCGTTGTATAGCGGGATCCTATACTAGGAGCAAAGGCTGACTGAGATGACAAACTAACGCTCGCTTTTATCTATTATAGTATTTTTTGCAGATAATTTGCGGTCTCACATTTGATGTACCTACTTTTTATTTATATTCGTAACTGGTTCATTACGGCCCAGAACAAGATGCATCTTTAAAATATATTGTAATATACAATATATAGGAAACATTCTACATCTACCTTTTTATTTTTATTCCTTTTTTCCTATAACGGATTAAAAATATAATTCACCCTTTTTTATCCATAGACGTCGAAAATGGCTAATGTACATATATATAATAGGTATGCATATAAAGTTTATGGAAGAGGAGAAAACCTAAAATTAATCAATTTTCAATTTTCCTTCTAGTGTAGAGCAGGATAGAGCCTAATAGAGGTAAATATATGAGCTAACATGTGGATAATTATTTAAAATAGCTATTAAAATAAGTATATATGTAATAGAATTTTACTAACAACTTGCTTTAGTCTTGTACAATATCTACAATAGAACATTGCTTCGCTATAGTAAATATTTACAAACAGTAACCGTGCGATGTCTCAATATGTATTGTTATATTTTATATTGCATCAATTAATGATCTAATAATTACCTAACCCCATACAAACTTAACAAATGACATTATCATTTGAAACTATAGCAAAAAATGGAAAATGTATAACAATACATGTTTATACAAAAAAATTAACATAAAGCAGTCATGAGGACTGCCGACAGAAGTGAAAACTTAAAACTATGAACAAACAGTCGTTATTTTAATATACCTATTCAAATTAACTGTTTCACCTTAAATACAACTTTTTACATTTATCTGATTTTGATATCTATCGGCACAGATATAATGACATTGACATAGCTGTAGATTAGTGTTTACGTTAATACGTCAGGTGATCATGCACATGAAGATCTATTTCTTCCTACGGGTACAGAATGGTGGCGCAGGCGCGAGTCCTCCTGATGCCGCCCTAGCCGAGGTCGCGGGTGACGTGACCGGGGATTAGTCCGTCATCCGCAGCGAGATGACCGCGCGACGGCAACCGACGTCCCGGGAAGGGGACGTCAAGAGGAGAGGGGTACTCCCTCGGGGTATTGTGTCGGGTCGACCACTGAAGACAAGGAACTCGGCTCCGGTGGTGGACGAAGGCGTTGTGCTATGGGTGGGTGCACTGACCGTAGCCCACCCAGAAAAAAAAGGGTACCTACATAATAGAGAGTGAATTTTGCTTTAATACTTTTCACCCTTTTTTTACACACCCTCCATACTTTCTTCATACTTTTAACCCTTTTAAAACTAGTATGTAGTTAATATATAAAAGGTAACAATATTGTACAGTACACATCCGTTCCGTAGTTCGTACACCTTTAGCTATGATAAGGAATACATATGAATTATCGAGTTGTTGCTATCTTCATATACTGAAGTGAAAGCAACACAAATTATAAGGTTGTCCACCTTTATCAGCTACTTTATATACAGTAACTACTGCGCAAATAGTTTGATACATACATTTAAAATTATTTGTCTTTCTAAAATATTTGAAATGTCTAAACTTTTAAACACACGAGTAGTAGTGAGTATATTAGGGGAAGTCTGAAAGTGGCACCAATGGTAGAGAAAATTAGGAGCGCGAAATTGTCTTGGTATGGACACGTGATGAGGGGAATGAAGGGCATGTGACGAGGAGGGTTGACAATATATTTGTGGATGGACGTAAGAATCGTGGGAGACCTAAAAAGAGATGAATGGATTGTGTCAATGAGTACTTATATGCGTGTGAAAGTGCCTAGTGCAGATATGACAGCTGATAGAAGGTTATGGAAGATAAAAACATGTTGTGCCAACGCCACTTAGGTGCCGACCCCACTTAGCGTGGGACGAGGGCAGGTTAATGACGATGAGTCCGTGTGGTGACGGTGTAAGAATACAAATCAACACTCCCTATCTTGTCCGTAAATGTCTTAAAAGACGACTTAGGGATATAATAGGCATATAACATCTATGCAAGAGAGGAGAGAACTCGGAATAAAACTCTATGCCAACCTCTCTGATCAGCATGGTATAGTAAAGTCAATTTCCCTCCTATGATGGAGGAGGCTCGATCCCAACAGTGGGATGTGTATGAGCTGAAATGATGATGATGAAACTTTAAAACACAGGTTTACGACTAGTGTTACCAGTGATAGGTTACGGCACGGAAACGTGGTCCCAAAATGGGGGCCAAGTAACCAAGCTCAAGTCACTCAGTATGCTAGGGAGCAAGATATGCTCGGGATTGCTCTGCGAAATAGAATCTGAAATAAGGAATTTCGTGGAAGAACGGATGTAGCTGATTTAACACGAAGAATCGCTCGATTAAGTGGCAATGGACATGGTCACATCGCTCGACGAACCAACAACCACTGGGGAAGAATGCAGGCCGTACTTTATGGCGAAGGCCTACCTTCAGCAGTGAACGGTGATGGGCTAAATGATGATGTTGATTTGAAATCTAACTATTTTTATGATATAGGTATATAGTTTTTGTATTTAAATTTTTAATTTTGCAACGTTTCGAACACTTTCCAGTATCATCATTCATCATTTCGTCTTATCGACGTCCACTGCTGGACGTAGGCCTCCCTCATGTTGCGCCACAATGTGCGGTCCTGTGCCGCCTGCATCCAACGACGCCCAGCAACTTTCATCAGGTCGTCGGTCCACCTACTGGGGGGCGTCCTACACTGCGTCGTCCGATACGTGGTCGCCACTCGAGATCTTTATTCCCCAGCGGTTGTTCAGCGGTGAGTAGCCCAACTTTCTGAGGGTATTTGCGTGTGGTGGATTTTGGTGATGCCTTTAGGGTCACTGAATCTCATTGCACGTATTCACACTCTGTTCATGGTAAGCAAAGGTCTAGCAAAGGTCCATAAACGGCAGTTCATTTACCATCAGGTGTGCTGCTTGCTCGTCTGGTACCAGAAGCAATAAAAAAAATTGCAATAAAAAAATCGACGATATAACTCATGGTGGGCCTACTGTATCGGTCGACCCAGTGTAAGACCCAACTACCTCGACCAAACTAGCTAGACCGACGACCTGGTGAAATTTGCTGGGCGTCGTTGGATACAGGCGGCACAGGACCGCACTTTGTGTCATAACATGAGACGGTCCTACGTCCAGCAGTGGACGGTGATAGGCTGAAATGATGATGATGATGACGTACCCAGTAGGGCCCTACTGGGTACGTTCACAAACTACAAGATATCTCGGTAACAGTCAACTTAGGCTATCTCTCGCGTCTATTAGTCAAGCGAGTGAACGCCATTCTTAATCAACCTACCGCATTTAAACCTATATAAATTCTATACGCATAATTATTCTGATTCCATATACACATTATAGCATATGTATGCATGGATGCGTCTCCGTTAACCATGCTAAACGATTCACAGAAATTTTTCGCGACTCACACCTGGCCAGAAGCATCGAGTTAGCCCTTTGTTCTCAATACTGATACAATGCATACTTAAAAAAATATGCATGAGATACTTGTATTCTAGTAAGGAAACGAGCGAGTCGTTTAGGGAGTAGAGTGAGTGAGTACTAAGTGAGTCGTTTAGGGAAGGTGTCACTCATCAAGATTCAAATTAAAATAATTTATTATGCATAAACCCTGAGAGGGCACTTACATATTGTCAGATTTACAACTTTAAATTAAATTACCAAAAAAAAAATATACTACCACCGGATCGGAACGCGACCGCTACTGAGAAGATCATCTAAAATAAAGTAAAATTTGTCAATTTTAGATCAAGATGATCTAAAATTGACAAATTTTACTTTATTTTACTGAGATTTACAAATTAACTGCACTTAGTCTAAATTATGATCACAAGCAAAGCGGTTTATTTAATTATAGAGCGCTAGTATCAAACGCCATAGATTCCCTAGTGTTATTTAAAACAATAGAATGATTAGATAGTTATTGTAAAATACAATGGCTTTGAATCTTTAGCAAATTGCATCGAGCTGACAATTTACTATAAGTTTTTTTATTGTTTTTCTAGACACTTGATAGTATGTCAACAACAAGGTGAGTAGGTATACAAAAGGGCCAACCGCACGGCGCGTGCCAATTAAATTAAACTACACACAGTCGATTAAAAATATATTCCTGATTATGTTCATTTTAATCGCATGCTCATAGGTTCTCACCTAAACGATTACCGTCATCTAAACCATTCTATATTTAATGATATCTGATGTTAAAATAAATAAAATTGGAGTGTCTGTTTGTAATGTCAAAATAATAGGCTTTTTTCATGCTCACACGGTTATTTGCACGACACCTATGCCTAAAATAGCAATTAAAAAATTTTTGTCTGTCTGTCTGTCTATCTGTCTGTTTGTTCCGGGTAATCTTCAAAACGGCTGGACCGATTTCAAAAATTCTTTCACCAATGGAAAGCTATAATATCAGGGCGTAAACTAAGCTATATTTTATCCCGGTATTCCCACGGGAACGGGAACTACGCGGGTAATACGACTATAACCTATAACCGAAGCGAAGCGAGGGCGGATTGCTAGTTATTAATAAAACAACTTTTATTCTGAAATTGAAGGAAGGAAGGGAGACCCACCACTTTCCCACGGTAGTCAATATACCACACACCACAATGAAAGGAATACGGGATAGTAATAAGGTGGACTAGGAAATAAGGAAATCTTACTCTCACGTGATGAGCACCTTCCAGAACATCAACTTGCAATTTTCCGCAGAACTTCGAATATTCATTCGACACGTGTTTCGCCTCTAAACGAGGCATCCTCAGGATGGTTCGGCTTCAAATGCGGCGCATTTAAAGATGCCTCGTTTAGAGGCGAAACACGTGTCGAATGAATATTCGAAGTTCTGCGGAAAATTGCAAAGTGATGTTCTGGAAGGTGCTCATCACGTGACTACCGTGGGAAAGTGGTGGGTCTCCCTTCCTTCCTTCCATTTCAGAATAAAAATGGATTTCCGCTATGTATCGCCTAATTCAATCAATTATCTTAAAACAACTTTTACGAATTTCATCGCGTCTGTATTTCATGTTTGATTGCCCGACTAGGGACACGATATCGAACAGAAAGTATCGATACTTGTACTCATGAGTAGTATCGAAGAAAAAGTATCGTACTCAATAAAGTATCGATACTGCAAAGTATCGAGTACTGAGTACTTTGCCTGAAATTCTTCGTGATGAACTTCTTTTTTTTTTTAGGAATTTTTAGCGGTCTGAACGGATTAAAACATTTTAGAAGGGGTTCATTACCTGTATGGCGTTACCATGAATATAAGATGTAAGATCAAGTCTACTCTTTATTCAATACGATACCTACCAAAAAGTACCTACTCATTGAGTAAAAGTATCGAAAGCAAAATATCGAGTACAAAAGTATCGGTATCGAAAGAAAAGTACTCGATACCTAAAAGTATCGATACTTTTTTTGTGTCCCTATTCCCGACGTTTCAAACATTTTACAGCGTTCATAGTCACGGGCGGACTAAGATATCTCACGTCCTACAAGTCATCGTATTTTTCTTTTCCAGCCAAGTCCTAGTATTCGTTATTGGTTGCCTCCGTATTGGAAGAGAAATTCACATTTTAATAGATTAAATTACCGTTCATCCCCGACCCAACCGGGGCGCTGCATTGACGCCGTCAGCTTCTTTGCGTGTGACGAACTTTTCCCCGGTCCAGTTGGGTAACTGGACAAACTACTAACTTAGAGTAAAATTTTATATTATTATTAATCTCCTGATGATAAATATAATTATGCACAATATCGTCATCTCAGCCCATACACATCCCATGGTTGGGCCCGGGCCTCCACCTCTATGGGAGGGAAATTGACCTAACATGCTGGTCAGACGTGTTGTTATAGGGCTTTTTTTTGAGTTTTAGTTCTCTTTCAAGGATATTATACGCATATTATATCCCTTAGTCGTCTTTTACGACACCCACGGGCAAGACAGGGTAATTTGTATTCTTACTCCGTCACCACACGGAAATGTATATGTCCAATAATTTTAAGATAAAATAACAAATGATAATTGATCGTGTGGTGATGAAGTTAGAATACAATTCACCACTCCCTATCTCCCACGTGGATGTCGTAAAAGACGACTAAGGGATATAATACGCATATAACAGGAACGAAGCAAGAGAAGGAAAACTCAAAACAAAACCCTATACCAACTTGTCTGACCAGCATGGTATAAAGATCAATTTCCCTCCTATTGTGGGGAAGGCTCGAGCCCAGCAGTGGGACGTATATACGATACGAATAGACAGCTTAAATTACGGATATTTGTAGAGGCTTATGAATATAAGCCGTAACATTGTTCCGTTACTATTCATGATAACTCCTAACATCCATGTATCTATTGTCATTATCTATTCTTGTAAAAAAAACGGGAACTCGAATTCCGACGGACCCGGGGACTTTAGTGCGGCACCCGCAGAGAGGTTGACCGCGCGACGGTGACCGACGTCTCGGGCCAGGGACGTCGAGAGATGAGGGCACCCGAAAGGGTATGCTGTCGGGCCGACCACTGAAGACAGGGAACTCGGCACTGGTAGTCGCCCCAACGACGAAGGTGACGTGGGTACGGGTGGGTTATGGGCCCGCGCGCCGTCCTTTCGTCGCCCCCGAGTCCCGACGGAATGGACGGCGTGTGCGCTTAACATAGCCCAACCATAAAAAAAAACCTCGAATCTCATAAGAAACATTACAAATTCAAAATATGTTGTCATGCAAAATTCATCGAAATAATAATGAAAACCATTTCGATTCTAAGCAATCGTAGTCCACATTTAACTGTCATATCTTCTTAGAAACAATTAAATGAATTTGACACCGGACGAACAGGCAGACGAACTGTTTACATTATAATACGTCACATTAGACAATGCCTCAATAGCTTCTTAAGTAGGTAATGAATTGTTTTTCACATCCTTGTGCTAAGATTATATCCTCCATACTACCTACTTCTGTACGTGTAACGAATTTATCATAGATTTATCAGAAGTTATAACGGAGGACCAATGTATCCTCGCCTGCACCTAATTTGTTCGCGATTAGAATATTTATGCTCTGTCTATATGATTATCTGTTAACATTACTTGATTAAGTCTGTACAATATATAATAAGGAAATATCTGGTTGACTGAGCTTCGCTCGGTATATATTTTTTTTTGTATTTTGGCGAACTTATTTAGATATATATATATATATATATATATATATATATATAAAATATAAAAATGATGAAAAAATATCAAAAAATACATAAAGAGAATAATAAGAACACCGAGATTCGATCTCACGCTGTTTGAATGGGACTGGACAACTTCCCAACTGAGCTATTGTCACTCTTGACGGCAATCAATGAATATCTTTCGTGTGGTGACGGAGTAAGAATACAATTCACCACTCCCTATCTTGCCCGTGGATGTCGTAAAAGACGACTATTCGATCTAATATGTACATAACATCTGTGCAAGAGAAGGAAAAGTCGAAATAAAACCCTATATCAACATGTCTGACCGGCATGATATAGTAGGTCAAATTCTCTTCCATTGGGAGGAGGCTCGAGCTCAACAGTGGCATGTGGCCTGCGATGATGATGATGATGGTGAATTTCGATGGTGTTATGCTATTCTCTGTGTGGTGACGGTGTATGAAATCAATTCCCCACTCCCCTTTTTTGCGAAGACTGTTTTAATAGAAGACTAAATGATATTAATGTAGGATTTAAATTTAATAATTAAGAATAACTGATTATTGTTTCTGAACGGAGTGAAAGGTGTATTATTGAACGAATGCTGTGTGAAAGGGAAGAATGTATGTTTTGTCTGTCTCTCTCACACGACTCCACCATTTAAGAGAACACGACGAAATTGTGCTCTGTACTGAAAAAAGTGAATTAAAATAGTAAAGTACCAATTCAGTGTTTTGTTAAGACCCACACCTACATTATTATACCGATGATATCTATGCAAGAGAAGGTACGCAAAATAAAGCGCTATACCAACACGTCTGACCAGCATGGTTATTGTAAGTCAATTTTCCTCTTATTATAAACGTATATGCGCTAAGTGATGATGATAATGATGATGAATTATGTTATACATTTTTTTAGGGGGCTACGGTCAGCACATCCACCGCCCGACTCCGTCCGGGGCTACAGCCCTGTAACCCACCCATAAACACGTCGGTCGCATTCGTCGTTGGGCCGGCCACCGGAGCCGAGTTCCTTGTCTTCAATGGTCGACTCGACAGAATACCCCGAGCGAGTACCCTCTCCTCTCGACGTCCCCTTCCCGGGACGTCAGTCGTCGTCGCGCAGTCAGCGTCTCTGCGGGTGACGGATTAATCCCCAGTCACATCACCTCTTAATATGATATACGTTACGTATATAATCAACTTTTATGAGCAATGTAAGAGTTATACTAGTATTAGTAACAGCCACCACACAGTTTACAAGAAAAACAATCGTGTGTACAGAGTACGCATGTCAGAAGTGAAACTTCTTCATTCATCATCCTTCGTCCTTCGTCTTTCGTCCTTCATCCTTCGTCCTTCATTCTTCATCCGTCATCCTTCGTTCTTCATCCTTTATCTCATTCTCTCGCCGGCTGAATCCTATACATTTGTGTCTTTGTGTTACTATGGACTCGTTTTTTCGTTTCATCGAGTTTGAAATCACAACGATTCTAAAGAAGTTTCACTTCCAAACGGTTAAGTATTCTTAAATTAATATATTCACGTTTAACGTTTACGTTTCACAATAATCACGATTTACATTTACCTACCTAAGTATTCAAGTCACGAATATCTTAAAAAAAACAAAATGAGGTCTTTGGAGCGACTTCATTACAGATACACGACTGTTGTAATCTATACTAATATTAAGAGGAAAGATTTGTTTGTTTGTTTGTATTGAATAGGCTCGGAAACTACTGGACCGATTTCAAAAATTCTTTCACCAATGGAAAACTATAATATCAGGGAGTAATATAGGCTATATTTTATCCCGGTATTCTCACGGGAACGGAACTTCGCGGGTAAGACGACTGAAACCGAAGCGAAGCGAGGGCAGGTTATTAATAAGTAAAATATAGCTATTTGGAACGCGTTTAGGGGATTGAAACTACTAAGATTGTTTGTTGTAAGTGACCGACACTTTTTCTGTCATTTCATTCATCATTCATTTAAGCGTATAACGTCCCATTGCTGGGCTCGAGCCTCCTCCACAATAGGAAGGAAATAGACCTACTATACCACGCTGGTCAGACGGGTTGGTATATGGTTTTCTTTCCAATTTCCCTTCTTTTCCGTAGATGTTATGGTTATTTCTTTCACCAATGGTAAGCTATAATATCAGGAAGTAACATAGGCTATATTTTATCCCGGTATTCCCACGGCAACGAGAACTACGCGACTGAAACCGAAGCGAAGAGAGGGCGGGTTGCTAGTTGTAAATAAAACTACGTATTTTCAGCGTTTATGGTCACGGGCGGACGCTGCAGTGTTCGAAACGTTGGGCAATCATAAATCAAATACAAACGCAATAAAATCTGTAAAGTACTTTATTTACAAATAGCAACCCACCCTTGCTTCCCTTCGGTCTCAGTTGCCTTACCCGCATAGTTCCCATTTCCGTGGGAATACCAGGATGAAATACAGCCTATATTACTCCCTGATATAATGGCTTTCCTTTGGTGAAAGAATTTTTGAAATCGGTTCAGTAGTTTAACCGTAACAAACAAACAGAGAAAAACTTACTTTCGCAAATATGAAATTGCCGTTTTAACGTACTAGCCACTTTGAATTAAAATTAAACCTGCATGGTGTCAGATGTCAAAGTAAAACTGTTTTCAAACGAAAACTATAACATTTTAAATTTAAAAAAAAAGTGTATGACATTTGATTGTTCGACATTTGATTGTTCGACATTCAATTGTTTTTACAATCAGATTTTGAAGTGAACATGGATACGGCGAAAATCGGAGTAATTTTCGACGTGGGACTAATGCAACAGAAACGGCTCGTAATGTGACTGCCTGTATTTGGAGAGGATACGGCTAATTAAAGCACCGTGCGTTTTGGGTTTAACCGCTTTCATAGTGGAAACTGGGACATGACGAATGAACCACGAGAAAGATCAGCCACTAAAGTAAATAACGATGAATTGAAGGTGATGGTGGAGGTCAATCCGAGTCAAACTACCAAGGAATTAGCGGCATGGTTTAACGTTAGCATACCCACAATATTGACCTATCTGCACCAAATCGGTAAAATAAAAAAACTTGAAAAGTGGGTGCCTCATGATTTGACTGATCTGCAGAGAGCAGCGCGCGTTGGTCAAACCGGTATAGAAATGAAGGGCTTTAGAACCAAATTGTGACGTGTGATAAAAAGTGGATTCATTGTGATAATCGTAAGCGAACAACGCAATGGCTGATTCCAGGTCAAACGCCACATCAATGCCCTAAAGCGAAGCTTACCCATAGAAAGGTGATGGTAACTGTTTGGTGGTCACTTCATGGTGTAATTCACTACATTTTCCTCGGATCTAGTCAAGCAATAAACGCAGATGTCTACTGTGCAAAACTCCGAACAATGATGGCGAAATTCGCAGTAAAGCAGCCCCGACTTGTCAATCGATCTTCACCATTATTGCTCCATGATAACACAAGACCTCATACTGCTCGAGAAACTGTTTTAACACTACAAGACCTGCAGTTAGAAACCAAACGTCATCCTCCGTATTCGCTAGACCTCGCCCCAACTAATTACCATTTTTTCCGCGATTTGAACAATTGTTTGCACGGAAAAATTTTTCAGGGAACGTTATGATATGAATGTTGATGTAGTGACAAGGGTTGAGAAAGGTATGTTAAGTTGGTTTGGTCCTGTAGAGAGAGTGAATGAAAGGAGATTAACAATAAGAATTTATAAGACGAATCTGAGCGGAAGTGTTAGAGAGGGAAGACCAAGGCGGACGTGCCACGATCAAATCAGGACGTTCTTAAGAAAGGGCAGGTTAGAAGTACCCTAAACCAAAGAATATGCATGAAGAGACTAATGAATTTGGAGGAGACGAAATTAGTACGTCAAGATCGTAGCAAGTAGAGGGAAGTAGTTCCTGCCTCCCCTTATGGGAAAAAGGCGTGAATATACGTATGTATGTATGAAAAAAATTTTCTGCCGAGGAAGCAGTACAAAATACCTTCACACAGTTTGTGGAGTCCAGGACCCCAGAGTTCTATCGCAAAGGTTTAAATGTTCTTCCAATTAGATGGCAGAAATGTATAGATAACTAGGGTAAATACTTTGATTAAAGAAATCGGTTTTATGAACAAAACCCCTAATGTTAGTAAGGATGTATAATACTCCCGTAAACATCTTTCAGAAACTAACATATTAAATTGCAGCAATATAACAAGTGACCTAATGCTATTTTTATTATAGATAATAAGCAAATTAAAACATTTATCAACAAGTAAAATATTGTATAACATAGTTAAATACTAAATACAGCAAACTTGTATATTTCTATGTATTCTCCTTTCTTTTTTAATCATATGACTTTCTTTCACGACATATGTGCCTACCAATTATTATCTCTGCACTGCCTATGGTTGATTGGTAGAGAATGCCTCTGGCATTAAGTCCGCCATTGTACTCAATACATGAAGTTTAATAAATAAAAAAAAAAAATATCTGTTGAAACGGATGGAATCATTAAGAGTAGTTATCTGACCATACGGAGACATTCTTGAACATGTTTAGTTAAACATGTACGGGAATTCCTACTCTGCTTTAGTACGTTTGTTGCACTTATTTATTAGATGGATTATACCAAATGCTTGTTAAAATACACGAACTAAATTACACGTAAATTATCTATGAAAGTGATACAAATAAAGAAGTATACAAAGTACTTATTGATATTTTTATGAATTTTATTGCGTTAGAATTTTTACCGACGTTTATGGACGCTGAAAAGTGTTCGTAACGTAGGTAAATTGCCTCGTGGCCGGAACCCCCCCGTGGGACCTAGAGGCGGCGATGCTCGCCGACATTTATCGGCGGGTGTCGGAGACGCGCGCTCGCGGCGGTATGGCCTCCATCAAAGAGATCACCGCCTGGCGGGTCGACGCCCGCCGGGAAGTCATTGCCCGTTGGGCAGTCCGGCTGGAGAGTCCTCGGTACGGTGTCAGGACCGTCGAGGCCTTCCGGCCGGTGCTGATGGAGTGGTTGGAGCGGACGCATGGGGTGCTTTCCTTTCGACTGGTGCAGGTGCTTACGGGGCACGGTTGCTTCGCGAAGTACCTGCACAAGATTGTCAGGAGCACACCGTCCTGCCACCACTGCAATTGCGACGAGGACACGGCGCAGCACACGCTCGAGGTGTGTGCTGCGTGGGAGGGAGAGCGCCGTGAACTCGTCGCGATTATCGGTGCCGATCTGACGCTGCCGACCATCGCCAGGGAGATGCTCGACAGCGTCAGGAACTGGGACGCGGTCGCCGCCTTCTGTGAGGCCGTAATCTCACGGAAGGAGGCGGCGGATCGTGTGAGAGTAGAGCTCCTATTCGGCGACACGTTCCGCCGCCGGCGACTCGGGCGGCGCAGGCGCGAGTATCTGCGTCTAATGCCGCCCTAGCCGAGGCCGCGGGTGATCGGACCGGGGAATTGTCCGTCACCCGCAGAGAGGCTGACCGCGAGACATCGACCGACGTCCCAGGACGTCGAGAGGTGACGATATCCGAAAGGGTATTCCGTCGGGCTGCGGTGGTCGGCCCAACAACGAGGTGACGTGGGTACGGGTGGGTTATGGGCCCGCGCGCCGTCCTTTCATCACCCCGGACGGATTGGACCGCGCGTGCGCTTACCACCCATAAAAAACGTAGGTAAATTAAAAATGAAATACAAACGCGATTAAAATCCTAAAAATTCTTTATTTCAAATGTGTAATAGTCACGTAAACATTAAAAATTACGAAGTACTTATTGCAAAACAAACTAAGTCCACCACTTCCTATCTGGGCTGTGGGTGTTGTGAAAGACTAATAAGGGATATAATAAGCATATTACGTCTATGCAAGAGAAGGAAAACTCGAAATAAATTCCTATACCAACACGTCTGAACAGCATGGCATAGTAGGTTAATCTTCAACGGGCTGACCACTGACGACAAGTCACCCTACTCCGGTGGTCGGCCCAGCGACGAAGGTGACGTGTGTACGGGTGGGTTATGGGCCCGCGCGCCGTCCTTTCGTCGCCCCGTCTCACTCACACACTACAACATATAGACTACGTATGTACAATTATACATATATTGTATTGTATATACATATATTATAGCATGAGGTTTTGTCGCCACGACCTGTTACGCCACGCCAACAATCAGGTTTACCCTCGCATATTCTGTCATATAGCGTGACGTTGTATCGCCACGAGCTCTTTACGCCACGCCAACGATCACGTTCACCCTCGCCTATAAATGTTTCACATTAAAAATATCCACTTAATAAAATAACCAAAATTACTGATTATAAACCACATAACCACGGTAATATAATCTACCAGTAATCCAACTTCATACAAACGGACGAAACGCGAGCTATACCTACGCGCCTCGATCTCGGCATGCGCTCGGCATGCAGAGAGTCGCGACTGTGCCGCAGTGACTAACGGACGGTGTGTTGTTTTTTTAATAATAACCGCGTTTCCTTCCTTTCCTTTTTCCTTTTTATTCCTTTATATTCCTTTTTCTCTACCTTGTCCATGTTTTCCAAAACAATTTTTAATTAAGCTTTATATTAGAATGCGGATTTTTCATACTTTAACATTTAATAATAAAGCATTTCGTACGTCTCAGTCGAGGCGTAAATATTTTTCGGTCGCAAATTTATAAGACCGATTTGTTATTTAAACATAAACATGTTTTTTTTTTAATTTAAACTACCAATCAAAAATCAACACGCATTCTTATTGAACACTTCCTATTCAATTCACAAAGTAATTTATTTGTTTATTTAAGAAAAGTATATACAAAACTAAATGGAAACACAAAGTAGGCAAATGTAATTAAAATGCTGGAGGCAGGCAGCCCTATCACATGTTTACGTACCGCGTGGATGTAGGCATTTAATTCAAGGTTACGATCGAGATACATTACTGATAGATGACTATACTGTGACATAACCCTTACATCCTCTAATTAAGTTATTCAAACTAATTACAAAGTTTACGAGATCATTCCCTGACTTGGGTACATTGAGTTGTCTTACAATGTGAATGATACCCGGTCAGCTGTCGCACTGGCAGCTTTATCACTTGACGCCATAATAAAATACACAACCTAATTCCATCCCACTCGTTATAATGGAATTTACTCTATCGGTGCCTGTTTTATAGTAATTTGCAATTTATTTCACTGGAAACAAGATATCTTTTTAATCTGTTTGTTAGGTTTGTTTTTGAAATGAAAACTTCTATAGCATCGTAGTGATTTCAAAGTGTATGAAACGAAAAAGCGACAGTAAAAAGAGACCGACACTTAATTTATAAGATTTAAAGCGATAGGAAGCATTATACAGTGTTTCTTATATTCGTGGTTCTCTTTGAGCTCTGCTACGTACCTCCTCCTTTCATGTTTAGTAAGACATAGTGGGAGTTTGCTTAGGCCTCATCGTAGTACAATGATTGTACAAAATTTTTGTAAGGTTTTACTTCTACCACGTAAATTGCACACATGTTTTCATATTATAATAGTTTTATATTATAAATATAATAGTTTTATATTATAAATATTCTAAAGTGCACGCCGCGGTCTCGCAGACGCCGCTGCGCACTCGCCCTGATGATGAGCATCGGACATGCTCGAAACCCGGGTCGACGTAATCGATCTCAGCACGTGAGTGTTTTTGCCGTTATAGATATTATAAAATATTCTAAAATTGATTTATGTTTTCATTTGAAGAAATTCGTGTTTCTCGCTTTATTTTATAAACATACCGTTGCTAGGTTAAGATTTTATAAACGTAATAATGTTTTAAGTAGTATTGGTTTTTGATTACTTACTCGACGTTTCAAACACTGTCAACATGGTTACGGACGAACTAAGATGTCTCACGTCCAATAAATCATCGAATTACACAGATTTATATTCTACCCGCTACAGTCTTAGTTATTAAAATTTGACCCACATTTTGATACAAATTTATTGCCAGTACAAAAATAGAATGATTCTAGGTAAATAAAAAAAACCTTATTTTATATCAGTAACTATTATAAATTTGTAGTAATTATTATTTTATGACTATTTATTTAAACGCCATAAAATCCGTAAAAATAATTTTATTTATAATGTGTAATACTTGCGTAAACATCAGAAGTCATTATGGATATTCTAGTTTGGTTTCGTTTTAGTTAAATCTTAAAACATTAAATACCTACTATCTATACTAATATTATAAAGCTGAAAAGTTTGTTTGTTTGAACGCGGTAATCTCAGAAACTGCTAGTGCGATTTGAAAAATTCTTTCAGTCTTGGATAGTCCATTTATCGAGAAAGGCTATATTATATTTTCAAAAAAAATTAGGGATTCGTACTAAAAGTCCAAAAATGTAAGCCAAGGCGTAAAAAAATGACCCGAAAAAATCCTTACATCGCGTGTGCTGCGAAAACTATTGATTATAGAACAAAACAATGTACTTATAATTGTCTACAAAAAATATCGCGACACCATATGTCTAACTATTGTAGTTATCTCACAATAAGTGTTCTTTTTTTTTAAATAATTAAAATGTCGTCGCTTTAAAAACTCTTTATTTTGTATCTTGGTATTAATCCTTATCAAAATAAATTACTTCATATTCAAGAGGGATTCAATATGTTTTTAGAACTTTTTGAATTATTAAATTCGAACATTTCATTCAAAAGATATCACGATATTAAAAATGTAAGTATTAGTGTTGTAGTCAAATAAGTATTAAGTATTGCGAGCGCATGTATGATGTGGCGGGCGGTCATGGGGGGCGAGGGGGCGGTAGCCTCTGCGAAATGCCTAGAAAGAGACCTCAACTTTCTCGACGGTCTGCCACTGTAAAACGACTACGACTTATGCGCAGCAATGAGACAGAGGATGAGGTTGGCTACTCAACGAGAAATCGCTGAACGAAACCGCGCTAGAGAAACAAGGGCTGAACGAACACAACGTTTGGCTTCACAAACAACTCGAACTTCGTCTAATCGACAACGGCCATCTGAACGTTCTCGACGTTTGGCCACAGAAGTTTTAAAATAAATCCTAAAAGTCACTATACCCCCCAAAGTCACTACTCCACGCGGACGAAGTCGCGGGCACTGCTAGTAACTATATAATATTTTAGTTTTTTTTGACACTGGTGGAAAATGTATTTATGCATGTCCTTCCTTGGTGGTATCGGGGGGGGGTATGTGGGACTCGCCGGGTGGCATAACCGCCCGGCATACCTACCACAGAAATATTAATACTCTTATTAATTTTTCTGTGATACCCACTAAAAACCATCAGCGGCTCCACTACCCCTTCATTCTTGGGACGTCAGAGGATCGCCTTTCGCCATTCAACTCTGAAAATATAATGTTTTAGTTGCCCAACTCTGATGTTTAATGTCTGTGCGAACAGACATTAAACATATTTATGTTTCACGTCTGTTATTTAACTTGGATAATGTTATTATGGCAATATTTTCCCTCTCATTTATTAGCCTATCAAATTACACTATTAGACATATGCCTTCTTAAGAGAATATAACATAAACACCATTCTTGGCAGGATGGCCGCCATATTTGGTATATATAATGTGCTCCATACTCTCAGTGACCTTGAACCGTTTCCTTTTAGAAACAAAAAGATAAGCACATGATAGAGACATAATTCTTGTATTTTTATCATTCCCTGTATATTTCAAATCAAAGCCCCCTGTCTTACCTGTGGGTGTAGTAAAAAAAAAAAAAAAACGTCATTTTTCTTTGACGGAAGGACGGCGCGCGGTCCCATACCCCACCGTAATCCCTCTCCTTCGCCATTGGACTACCACCGGTACCGAGCTCCTTGTCGCTCATGGCCAGCCCGGCGGGATACCCTTTCGGCTACCCTCCTTTTCTCTAACACCCTTCTCGGGACGTCGGTCGCCCTCGCGCAGTCGGCGCCCTGCGGGTGACGGACTATTCCTCGGTCCAGTTCCCGCGGCCTCAGCTAGGGTGGCATCAGGCGTAGGATCGTAAAAGACGACTAAGAGGATTGCGAATGCAATCTATGCAAGAGAAGAAAAACTATAAATAAAATCCTCTACCAACCCGTCGCCCGACCATCGTGGCGTAATAGATCAATTTCCCTTTCCTTGTAGAAGAGGCTCAAGCCCAGTAGTAGGACTTATATGAGCTGCGTTGATGATGATGATTGTGTATTTATCCGTCTTCCTTCATCACCATCATCGCAGCCCACGTTCGTCCCACTGTTGCGCTCGGGCCTCCTCTACAATGGGAGGAAAGTTGACCTACTATACCATGCTGGTCAGACAGGTTGGTATAGGGTTTTGTTTCGAGTTTTCCATTTCTTGCATAGATGTCATATACGTATAATATCCCTTAGTCTTCTTTTACGAGACCCACGTGTAAAAAAGGGAGTGGTGAATTGTATTCTTACTCCGTCACACGTCTCCCCTCAGAAAAAAATAATTATGTATTTTATTTTAAACTTCATGCTTCGCCTTGCGTGTTACAATTCCGTTTGTTGATTATCTTATATCTTTAAATGAGCAATTCTTGTATATATATACCTATTCAAGATCTGGGCAACGGCTCCTACGATTTTCATGAAATTTAACATACTAGAGGTTTCGGGGACAAAAAAGCGATCTAGCTAGGTTTTATTTATAGAAAATGTTGTTTTGTCAGTGTTTTTAACCAATCAATACATATAATGTAATATAAAATGTCAATAGAATGTGAATTCAAATTTCGCCTTTGTTGTCAAGAGTGACAATAGCTCAGTTGAGAAGTTGTCCAGTCGCATTCAAACAGCGTGAGATCGAATCTCGGTGTTATTAAAAAGAATAATCTCTTTTTGTAATTTTTGATATTTTTTCATTATTTTATCATTTTTATTTTTTATTAATATACATATATCTAAATGAGTTCGGCAAAAATACAAAAAATAAATATACCGAGCTTTGCTCGGTATGTTTATTACGGTGAACCAGATATTTATTATTTAATACATAAGCATAAAAAGATTACGTTATCTTGAGGTTACTTTTATAGTCTGAGGTAACATATTAATTAGGGTAAACAAAATAAACATTTTCAGTTTTAAAAATTTTATATGATATCTAAATAAAAAAAATATATTAATTACGGAAATAATCATAAATTTGATATGTAAAATACGAGTATTTTATAGCTAAAACGCTTTGCGGATTTCAAATGCCGCATAAAGTTACGTTTCGTTAACTTTAATAGTACCTATCTGTAATCAGATTGTCGTTAAAATCATTGAGTCGTATTTGCGCAAGGGTCTAAACCCTCAGAATCATTATCCTACATTAATTTAACAACCAGAGAATTCTTTCAATACACATTTTGGTAAGGCCTATAAATTTTGAAAGTACAGCCCCATAAGTTTAATTTATTATAGAAATGAAGTGCTTAGAAAACTAAAGTACTTACATAATTATTAAAAAAAAATAGTATTATCTTAATGGCTACTTAATTACACTGAAAATCTGATTTGAATTAAAGTCATTACATATAACAGCCTCATTTATAAATAAGTGTGTCCTTTCATACATTTGTTGTCATTTATAAATCTACTAGCAACCCGCGCTCGCTTCGGTTTCAGTCGCCTTACTCGCGTAGTTCCCGTGGAAATACCGGAATAAAATATAGCCTATGTTACTCCCTGATATTATAGCTCTCCATTGGTGAAAGAATTTTTGAAATGGGTTCGGTGGTTTAGGCGTGATAGCGTAATAAACAAACTTACTCTCTCATTTATAATATTAGTAAGGATGGACGTCCACTAAACTACACGCGGCCGTGTGCCGTGTGACAGATGAGAGGTCTATATCCTAAAGTTGACATAATTAGAATCCGATAAGGGAGGAAGTTACCACCTTCAAAAATATTCAATTAACCGAAATAAATTGGTCCCGAATATGGTTATTAACCATATCCGGGACCAATAGTGATGCGGAAGGTATAGGCTTCTTTTATTAATGGCACAAATAAGTATATTGTCTAGATTGATCTACCACATATATAAAATATATTAATAACTCGATTTGTGAAAATAACATAAGATTTATTTTCTTCATATTGATTTAGTTATAAGCATTCCATTTTTTTGTAATAAAATTAGCTGACCCAACAGACATTGTTCTGTTCAAATAAAATAAAAGGAATTCTCCTTAAAATCGACAGCAGCGCCACCTACCGGGTCCAATTGTGAATCGAAACCATCCTCGAATCCCCTTGGACACACACAACAAATTTCATCAATATTGGTCCAGCCGTTTAGGAGCCGAAATATATAGGTATATAAAGATAGAGATAACGTCATATTCACAATTCCTATACGAATTTATGAGCAAAGTATGTATAAAATATGCCTTATCTATTTATTAACTTCAAAAGCTTGTAACTTTTTTAATTGTACATATCCTCAGTGCTGAGCTCGAACCTCCTCCATACTACCATACTAGTCAGATGGGTAAATTTGTATTATAAATAATAGCAATAAAACACAAAGCAAGTAATGAAAACTGCCAACAGAAGTGAAAACTTAAAACTAGCAACAAACAATTGTTATTTTTGTATATTCAAATTAATTGTTTAGTCTGAAATAAAATATTTGTAAAGTAAAACTTTTATTTTATCTAGTTTTGACATTTATCGACACATATAATACACATTAACATTAGTCCCTTACATGAATTTACTCTCCATACAAATCTGTCTATAGAAGTTATCATTTAAATAATTTTGTTATTTTACTATATAGTCGATTCATTATTTATCAGTTCAGAAAACAGAATGTCAACACCACTTCTTTCGCAGTGGGCGACATAACGAAATTGCCTGTGGAATTATCAGGAGAATGAACCTACGTTAATTTTGATCAAAATATTTAGGTACACAAGACGCTACAGAAAAACAGCGTAGTGGATCTCATGTGTGTTATCACAACATTACTCTGAATAGCGATCCTTTTACTCGTTCGATTATGTAAAACTAGCAGCGCCCTACGGTTTTAACCGCATAGCTCCTCTTCCCGTGGGAATATCGAGATAAATTATAGCCTATGTGTTATTCTGATATGTAAGCTGTATTATTGTGAAGTTTCATCAAAATCCATTGAGTAGTTTTTACTTGAAAGAGCAACAAACATCCTCACATACTCATAAACTTTCGCGTTTATAATATTAGTAGGATAATTTATACAAATACGTATCTCCTTCCGAAGGAGGAATAAACTATTTTTATTTCTTTCTTTCTTATATGACTAGTAGTTTTTAAAAGCTTTTATTTAACTTGCCCTGTTAGTATGTTAGTATGGGACAAATCTTGCGAGTTAAATTAGAACCACTTCCTGTAGCTAGATTAGGTTGAAATTTGGTTTACTTACGTAACTTCGGTGACAATGCAATAATATGGTACCATGAAGCTGGTCTCAAGATGGCGTCGGAAGGACCATAGGAACTCGTAAATTAAACGAGATAAAACCGTCGAGTTTGGACTCGTTTGAATAGTCTTAACAAGCAGCATTTAAATAAAAGCTTTTATTTAATTTTTTTTTTATTTAATATTTTTTATTCAATTATCCTTAATCGAGATGAATCAAATAGATCTATTTGGTTCATTTCTCTTACATATTTTTTGAAATATTTATTTGTTACTTACTATGGATAATTTAAAGAGAATTCCGCCAACATTATCACTAATAATAAATGTAGCGGCAACTTTTTCGCGCCACACTTTTTATTTCATTCGATTTTTACGACCAACAAGAATATTTTACGACTTATGACTGTATCGTATAGTTGCATTGGTTTTATAATACTTTAATTTCACCGACGGATAATAAAAATATGCAAATGCGGCATAAAAGTCGTTCACGAGACAACAATAAAATGCGTTAAAGCGAAAGATAAGGGGATAAATTCAACATAACAAGTGGACGATACACAAATGCAAATATTTTGTGGTCAACAATGACTAATAACAATGTCGGAGTAAGAAGACTTCTTTAAATCCTCATCATCATCGCAGGCCACATTCGTTCGATTGTTGGGCTCGGGCCTCCTCCATAATGGGAGGGAATTTGACCCACTATACCATGCTGGTCAGACACGTTGGTATAAGGTTTCATTTCGAGTTTTCCTTCTCAGATGTTATGTGCATATTATATCCCATAGTCGTCTTATACGACATCCATGGGCAAGATAGGGGATGGTGAATTGTATTCTTACTCCGTCACCACACGGAAAATTATTATATCCTATTCCACCCTATTCATATCCTTCCTATCTTGAAGTGAGCGGTATATTGATTAACAGTGAAAATTTGAGTACCCATTTCGCTTCTCCATTTAAAAATGACAATGAATTTTCACCATGTATCGCTTGATGCTATTAATTTTTATAAGATTCCCGTATTCCCGGCTTGAAAATACCTTTAATTAACTTTTTTCTTTTTGTTCCGTATGGTAACGGAGTAAAAATACAATTCACCACCAATTTTCTTGCCCGTGGGTGTGTGTATAACATATAACATCTGTGCAAGGGCAGTCAAACTCGAAATAAAGCGCGGCAAGGACAACGCTTTACCTAACAGAAATTAGTTTATCCCTGTGTCTGCAACAATTATGATCGGCTACGTACTGTAGCTTCGACTATGCTGTT
This sequence comes from Lymantria dispar, assembly GCA_032191425.1. Lineage (NCBI taxonomy): Eukaryota > Metazoa > Arthropoda > Insecta > Lepidoptera > Erebidae > Lymantria > Lymantria dispar. The sequence goes on from CM063459.1 coordinate 20,189,886, forward strand.
CATTCGTTTCGTTTGAACACTCATTGTCCCCGTTTTCATCGCGCCCAATTATGACGTATTATCAATCCAAGAAAATGATTTAGGAAAATATTAATCATAATATTCTTAATGGTGAGGTCATCTGTGGTGACGGAGTAAGAATACAATTCACCACTCCCTATCTTGCCCGTGGATGTTATTAAAGACGACTAAGGGATATAATAAGCATATAAAATTTATGCAAGAGAAGGAAAACTTGAAACAAAACTCTGTTCCAACACATCTGACCGGCGTGTAGTTGTAAGTCAATTCCCCTCCCATTATGGAGGAGACCTGAGCCCAACAGTGGGACATGTATAGGCTGAGATGATGATGATGAAGGTCAATTGTGCTAACGTTTTTTTTGTACTCTGGCATTTAAATATGACGCCTGAGTAGTAGCGGTTAACTACTGGGCTGCATTCGTAGAGCCGAGACGCAATTTTTTATGATAGGTGGTCGATGCAAGGCAATTACTACTTACCACTTAGCAACCCATCTGTTGCAATAAAAAATTAAAAACAATAAAAAAAATAATTGATAATTGCCTACCTTATAACAACAGCGATTGATAGGTGAATTCTTATTCTAATTAAATTATGCCTGATTAACTAACATTTAAACGTTAATAATTACTGTTCCGCTGTTATTTCATGTTCTTATCAGAACTTTTTGTATAGTCTTTTTTTATAGTCTATGGTATTTCTCAATACATAGTCTATCTGGGAAGGTTTTGGCGGCAAAGGGAACGTTTCATGTGTATATTATATTCAATATCTTAAGTTTTAACGTGTAATTTTAATATTTTTTTGATTAGCTGTTATATGATGCGAAGGCAATGCTGGGGTGTAGTGAATATGATATAACAGTGCTTTATTTCAGGAAAATAACATTGACAGGGTGACTGACGATGTGACGGGAAATAACTTTAAATGAAGTTTTATACACCTATAAGCATATTAAGCATACAAACTAGTATAATTTTCTGTAAAATAGTTATAATTATATGAAGATGGAAATCAACCCTCTCACACACCTATCGCAATAAACCGTCGGTGACTGTTATCTACATGCTTAGAATAATAACGTATAGAAGGTAAGTCTGCGCACAAAAGATTAAGCATTTAAATTGGAGTCTAATGGAACTTACACCGGACCTTTCCGCAACTCTTAAAAAATAAATAGGTAATTATGACGGTTTGTCCAATGTAATAGCGTCACAAAACATTTGAAAAACCTAAAAAGTGTATTATTAACATTACTTTTAAAATTATTTCGACGATTTATGTTAATAAAAACAAAATTTGATTTCATAATTTGTATAGCGGTGTGCGTGTGTACGTGTGTAATCGCCTGCGCGCCTGTAGTATTTTTGGCTTTTCGTTTTTAATTGCTCGAAGTACCGACACTATCCTTCTATACGTTATTATTCTAAGTCTACATGCTTATTATGTCACAAATATGTAACTCTAAAATCATTCGTTGTGGCCAAATTTCAATACTCTATAAGACCTTGAACAACCGTATTACACACAGAAATATTAATACTACTCTTATTAATTTTTCTGTGGTATTACACGTGTAAAAGTTGAATAATAAATATGAATCTTAACATTTTTTTTATAACATCTTATATTCAATTGATTCTTTTATTCATTGTGTGCAACCAAAAAAAAAATATAAAGTACTATAAAATTACATAAGCGAGTCTCTCTCTTCTCTCAATTGTGGTTGTGGGAGTGATGGCTGCTCTAGCGGTTGTCTAGTGATTTAGAGTTGCCCAAATGCAAGACCAAGACGAGACTTGGACCGGTCTTGGTCTTGGTCTTGCAACATCACACCTAGTCTCGTCTTGGTCTTGGTCTTGCGCACCCGGGTCTTGGTCTTGGTCTTGGTCTTGCGCACCCGAGTCTTGGTATTGCAGCAAGAGTCTCGCAAAGTTTTGCAGTTAGAATAACGTAACAGTAATTTATCATGGCAATGAAAAATCCAACTAAATTAATCAAATATCCTATCCTATCTATCCATCTGTTAGCCTATAGTTCACTATTGAATACAATACTTACCACTGGAGAAAATTACTCTTCTATTCCCCTGGTGTTCCATTAGACAGCGTTACTACTCTTATGACAGGACTTTCGACCCTATTTTCTTAAGACGTCACCACACGAGGCAGTTGATACAATAAATTTTATGTCATTTTATAATCAATGCGATATTTTACAATTAATGCGATTGTTTATATTCCCCTTCAAGTTAAGTGTTATGTATCTATTGTATTTCCAGTTTAGTTACTGATACTCTGGATACTTGAAAAAACCTGTTGCTCTATTGCCTATATAAATACTTTGACCGCTGGATCCATGTAGCTCTTAATATACTATTTATTCAAGAACATATAAAACCGATTTAAAATTTTATGGTTTTAATACTTGTAAAATGTATGATATTCGTTCGTCATCGTCACAGCTCATAAAAGTGCCACTGCTGGGCTTAAGCGTCAGACATGTTGGTACAGGGTTTTCTTTCTAGTTTCACTTCTCTTGCACATATGTTATATACACAGGGTGTATCAGGTTATGGGACAACTGTTCATGTATGTTGTAGTTCAACAGTCATAGATCATAATTAGAATGTATATTACACAAAAACAATATAACGTAAAAGTTATAGTGATTACAAAAATGTGTGTCTAAGAGTTTATGCCTTAAATTTTATGCATTATGTAGGTATGTACAGACAGGATATATGTAAGCATGTAAAATTTCGACAGTATAAATAGGTATTAGATTTGCGCGAACCTTTCAATGGTTACGTCGGTACAAAGGCGACTCATCAACGCTCATCGGCCGATCAGCTGATTTATGTTAAAGCGAAGTTTGTCTTGCTTATGCAAACGTAATCATGGATTTATTCAAATTCTAATGAACATTTAACAAAATACGAATATGTTGTAGATTAAGTATCATTCCTTTATACATTTTAATCAATTTACACGAAAAAACGATGACAAAATTGAGAACTTACATGTCTCTCAATTCATTAACGAATCGATATTTTTATTTCAATTTTTTTTCATGGGTTCCTAACACCATTGCCCGATCCAATTTGATACGACATCCACGAGTAAGAGAGTGGTGAATTATATTCGTACTCTGTCTTTTTTTTTTGTGTGTGTGTAGCTGTTGGTCGCAGATGACCTTGACAGCTTAACGCGGTCAATGGGTGAGCGCTGATGGCTCTCAACCCGGTAAGTAAGTTAAGCGAACATCGCTCGAGGGCTCCCCCCTGTGGGGAACGGACCTCGGCTCGGGGCGTCGCTGAGAGCAAAGTGGGCGTGGCCAAGTTTAGGTTAATGACTTTTACGCGGCGCGGATTTCGACCTCGACGGCGAGGCCGATACCGCGGAGTTTTAACTGTTATCGCTGCGCGAGCTGTGTAGGTCCTTTCTTGGGCGATCATAATAGCGTCATCTTCTTCTTCAAGAAGATGACGAGGACGTCGGACCGCGGATATTTTTGAGGGGATGTAGTTTACCGCCCCAACCACTAGTGGATTGGGGTGAGTCGTGGCAGAGGCAAAATAGCGCTGGGAGCAACGCTTCATGTACTGCCTGATGGTGATCGTACTCTGTCCCTACATGGACATTTATATAGATTAATTGTAGGCATATTTCTATGTCCAACAGTGAACGTCGTTGGGCTAATGAATAAACGGATATATAAATATGTATAATGGGCAAGAGCACTCTCGTGATTACGGTATTTTTGTCCTTAACCCTTTCCGAAGAGTAATTCTGAAAAGCCAACACCAACATTGGGAATCGATTGGCCAATAGATGGATATCTCAAGACTGATTTGACTTGCCGTGTAGTGACGGAGTAAGAATATAATTCATCACCCCCTATTTTACCCGTGACTGCGAACCCACGACTAAGGGCTATAATATATAACATCGGTGCAAGAGAAGGAAAACTTGACATGTATGACCTGTAACAACACGGCCGATCACCGTGGCGATTCCCCTCCGGCCATGGCCGATTCTCCTCCTGTTATGTAGAAGACACGAGCTCAACCGTATATAAGCTGAAATGGTGATTTGAATTAAATGCAAGACCGCGAGACTCTTGCAGGCCCAGTCTTGGTCTTGCTCAAGTCTTGCAGGGCCAGTCTTGGTCTTGGTCTTGCAAAAATTAAGCGGTCTTGGTCTTGGTCTCGGTCTCGCATTTCTCGCAAGACCAAGACCAAGACCGCAAGACCAAGACTTTTTTGGGCAACACTATAGTGATTGGGTGCCGCTTGCGGAATTCAATCTAGCCATAACCTTTTCTATTATATTTGAAAATAGTATTATATCGTGGTTCGAGAGGCATTACACTAGAGCAGATAGGCATGTTGTTGTATGTAATTTTATTTAAAAGGAATTAGTAAATTAAATATATACAAGCCCGCTGAGTTTCTTGCCGGATCTTCACAGTGCGGTCCCGTTCCGATTCCATGGTTACTTGAAAGTAAAATATAATAAATGACTATGTAAGTACCTCCATGGGGTTTATGCATAATAAATGTTTTGAATTTGAAACCTTACTAACTCTGCCACATGATATTTCACAGTCGGAATCCTTTAAATTTTAAATAGATACAACTCTTTGTGTCTTCATGCCTTAGTCTTTATGCCTTAGGGAACATAGCCATACTACGTGACCTATTTTTTAGATTTTCGACCCCTCCCTCCCCTCAGTGACCACTCGTAGTATATGCCAAGATCCCCCTCTCCACCTTTAGCTTTCATGTAGTAATTTATAATTATGATTTTAATCAATTCGCAGGCAAAAAGTGAAAAATAGATATAATTTGACTCATACTCGTCTTTATTGCATAAGACTGCATGCATACTTAAATTACTAGTGAATTATATATTATGAAAAATTATTCGAATATAGGTAAAAAATACGAGATTTTTCTTTCTTTCAGTAAAATCGACTACGTGACAAATCCTGAGCCACCCCCCTGCCGCTTCTGTGACTAACCGTAGTATTTTAAGGACCGCGCTCCCCCCTAAACGGGTCACGTAGTATGGGTACGTTCCGTTATGTCTTCTTAGATATGGCCATTTACCAGTCACCCTGTATATTGAGATATGTTTTTTTATATAAAAATTGTCACAACTGTCCTAGGTCTCCCCCTTTTTTTGGGGGTTGTTTCGATGCTGTTATCGAGTCATCGAATCGCGCAAACTACATATGGTTTAATTTTTAATATTTCAAATACACTCCAATTGTTTTTCGAGTGTATTTTAAACATCTAATTTGCTTTTCTTAACATTTTTTAAGTATTGTAAAATTTTATAGTGAAATATTTAATGATTTTGTAATAATTTACTATTAGTAGGTAAATGCTTTTCTTTTCTAATTTGTTTGTATGTGAAATATGAAAAATTAGTACCTATGTGGGCAACTACTGATTCTCAAGTTGTAGGTTTTATTTTATTTTATTATTTTATTTCATTATTATACAAGCAAAATCACTAGTTTTTTGTCGTTGAAAAACTTCTGCAGAGCTCAAAATAGGAAACACTAATTGAATTCGTCTGAATATTAAGATTGAGCAATTAAAAATGAATTTTTATGCCCTTAAATGGTAAACTACTGGTGCTCTTAACTTATATCAAGTTTTTTAGGATTCTGTACCCAAAGGGTAAAAACAGGACCCTATTACTAAGACTTCGCTGTCTGTCCGTCCGTCTGTCTGTCCCCAGGCTGTATCTCAAGAACTGCAATAGCTAGGCAGTTGAATTTTTTATAAATTATGTATTGCAGCAACAGCTGCTATAACAACAAATACTTAAAAGAAAATAAAATAAATATTTAAGGAGGGCTCCCATACTACAAAGGCGACTTTCTTTCCGAGAACCTAAAAAAGGTTACAATATGAAATTTACCTAGTCAATGTTACAGAACCCTTCGTGTGCGAGTCCGATTCGCACTTGGCCGATTATTTTTATTATTTTTTAGTTGCCCGTTGTTTTGCTTTTATTTGAAAAAAAAGACGTTTGAATAATATTTTTCTCTCTAAAAACAAGACCGACATTTTATGGCCGGTCGAAAACCAGAAGTTTACAACATCAATATGATATGACATTTAAATAATGAAACCTAACCAGAATTTATAATCTTATTAATGTTAATTTTGTCTTTTGTCACTTAATCTGCTGTTAAAAAATTATATCGCGTATCTGTGGTGGTCCTTACCTTATAAAACTTGTATCGAGCCGGCAAAGCGCTTTAATTACATTTTTTATGTGTTGCCATAAATTTTAGTAAAATTTCCCTATTTATGTTTGAAGGTCTTTATACTTATTATATTGCTTGTCTATCTTAATTTATGTAAATTATAATAATATATGGTTTTTATAACCTGCATGTAAAAACTAGTCATTTTTTTTGGCAGGCTGTGTTTCGGTAACACGTCGTCCGTTTCATTCTGGCGAACGGGGGCGACGCGCGATCCTATAACCCATTGTATTCCTTTCGCATCGCCATAGGGTCGACTACTGCTACCAATTCCTTAATATCCGTGGTGGAAAAAAACCTAGAGTCCTGCGTTATTTCCGATCGTAGTAAAATACCTTACATTAAATTACATAATGATAAGACTATTTTTCGTTTGTGATGGAGTAAGAATACAATTCACCACCCCCTTGTCTTGCCCGTGGGTGTCATAAAAGACGACTAAGGGACATAATATGCATGTAACATATTCATGTTACATGCATATTATATCCCTTAGGATCCCTTAAAAGAAGGAAAAATCAAAATAAAGCCTTATAACAACACATCTAACCGTTGTGGTATAGTAGCTCATCATCATCATCATCATCGCAGCCCATATACGTCCCAGTGTTGGGCTCGGGTCTCCTCTACAATGGGAGGGAATTTAATTTTTTTTTTGGTTCAGACATGTTGGCATAGGGTTTCATTTCGAGTTTTCCTTCTCTTGTAGTAGCTCAATTTCCCTCTTATTTTAGAGGAGTCTCGAACCCAACAGTGCGTTTACGAGCTGCAATGGAATACAACAATGGAGACTGCATCAACCACAGAAAAAATAATAATTTATAATTATTTAGGGCTTAGCAGATTATGTCGCAGATTTCGAAAATTTGGCAGATTTTAGCATAATATTAAAAAGCCTTGCAGGAAAGTAGCAGAATTAGACATTGACTAAATAAATGTGTTTCACTAGGGTAGTTGCCCTAAATATATTTAAAAAATCTATTTTTCTTAAATAGTGTAAGTTTTTTTTCTGAACTTTTTCTTTCTTTTTTTAAAGGCAACGCACTAAAGAAATAGTTCTTGTATTGCTGGGGACTTCACAAACATATAATTAACGGACACAAATTACATCCAGACTCAGAACAACAAGTCGCACAAAGTGTTATCCCGCATGGGATTTGAACCCGCGACACTGGCACAGTAAATCGATGTCTAACCATTATGCCATCCGTGTCAGGCAACTGGCAATTCTCATATATATTCTATGTTTAATACATCTTGTGAGCGCATATTTTCTCAATTGAACAGTATAAAAAAATGACGTGCGAAACATATTTAAATATGAACATGTTGCTGCAATTCTACATGTCAAACAGGTAGTTAAAAAACAGGGTGAATGCGTATATTTTACGAGCTAGCTTAAAACCCTATACAGGTGTATCAGGTTATGAGGCAACTGTTCTAATATGTTGTGTAGTGTGTTTTCAAAAATTCAAAAAGTGATTTCAAAAATGTGTGCCTAAGAGTTAATGCCTTAAATGTTACATATTATGTAGGCATGTACCGACAGGATACATGTAGACATGTAAATCTTCGACAGTATAAATAGGTATGAATTGCGCAAATGCTTCAATGGTAGCGAAGATACAAAGGCACCTCGTGAACGGTCATCGGCCGATCAGCTGATTTAAAGCGAAGTTTGTCTGTTTATGCAAGTGTAATCATTGATTTATTCGAATTCTAATGAACATTTAACAAAGTACGAATATGTTGTAGATTAAGTATCACTAACTTTATACATTTCAATCAGATACTACTACTACTACTACACGAAAAAGAGATGATAAATTTGAAAATTTAACATGTCACTAACAAATCCTTATTTTGCCTTAAAATATTTTTCATGTGTTCCTACCGCCATTGCCTAACTCTCGTTAGACCAGTTGCCCATAACCTGATACACTCTGCATACAAATGTGAATAGAATTTAGAAATTTTTTGTTGATAAACATTTGAAAATATTAAGTTGCGTTTTTTCTTTAATATTCATGCACATTAAAACTTCATCTATAGTAGAATTTTAGCATTTCTTCCGAAAAAAAATAGCAGATTTTAGCAGAATTCAAATGAGTAGATAGCATAATTTAAATCTGGTCACACTGCAACCTAAAATAACATAACCTAAAATAATTACGGAATCGTAATAATGTATTTCTAATCCTTGCGTATCTCCGCACGCTGTATTGTTTTTTATGCAGTTCGTTATTATTTTTTAATATTATGTCAATAACAATTTAGCAGCGATTACACATATGTCGTTTTCAACGTGTTCAAGACTTTGGTGAACGGGATTGTTTCCCGCGAATGCAATTTGGCCACATAAATCTAGGAAAGTGATAAGTGTGATTCAGTGTGTTATCATATGTTAAGTGTAGTGTTTTTCGGTTTCTAATGCGCCCTCGTCGTGAGACGTATGATCGTAACAAGGTACACTGGCAAAACTATTCTTTTGACAAGAAACAAATCACCTTATTTCGGGATTGGTATGAGCTGAGTCTGCAACTTTTAATGGTTTTTATGACATTATTCCTACACCTAGTTTTAATAATTCTAGTAATAAACATAAAAATCTTGACAACAGTTCTAACAAAAATTTAATTGTAACGCTTTCAGAATCACCGTATCGCCTATAGGGTGACCCACTTTTTAGGAGTCTTGAGGCACTAATGTTGTTGATGTTTACTATGTGGTTAATTAATATTGTCTTCTTTTTACATTTTTATTGGTTACTTGTGACCATTGTCTATAGTTTCCTTCAATATGTACAATCTTTTACCAGTCAGCCTGTAGAATTATGCCATGATTTTGAACTCTATACCTTACTGTAGTTCAGTTATTACTAGATATGGGCGTTTTCTGTTTGTGCCACAAACGGTTATGTATCCCATATACAGTTTGCATACTGATATCGAAAACGGTTTTCTGATATCGATATCAGTAGTACAGTTTTCAAACGTTAACATTGATATTAAAATGAGCAAACTAGCTACGAATGCGAACTAACACAAACTCCCACATTTATTACGTTATCATAACTATAACTATACAACGGAAACTAAACCTTATTGCTAGTAGAGTAAGATATATTAACCACGCAAACATGGCTAAAGTTATTTCATATTCTCTTCATCTCTTTTATACTAATAAAAGAATATATACTTAGAACGAGAGGAACGAATATGGTTCATATCTCAATATCGTTTGTGAAGTTTGCGTTTTGTTCGTACGTGTTCACATCGTTATAGTTTTAAGTTTTGATTTAATAGTTCTCGCATGTTAGTAGAAGTTTTGTCTCGATACGGTTTTTGTGATAGCGGCTATATTGAAATAGATATCGCTATGGTATGATATCTAACACATATCCGATATAAGTTACGTTTTGATAATAACAAGGTAAGTTGTGACAGCCGTGTATTTGATAGATAAAAATACTTTTATATCTATATTCTATATATATATATATATATATATATATATATATACATATATACAGTATGACTGCTAAAAGATTATACATATTGAAACAAACGATAGATAATGGTCACATGTAACCAATAAAAAAATAAAAATGTAAAAAGAAGGCAATATATTGTCGAGTCGCATAGGTAGAATATTTACCTAAAATGTAACTAGTTCAATGTCACGAACTTTTTAGTACCTACAAGTGTTGACGTACGTTGACCTATCCCATGTGTACATAACTAAATGTTTTAATAAGATAATTAGTTCAAAATTTAAGTACCAATTTTTTTTATATATTCGGTATCAGAATCGAGTACTGAATACCCTCCTTCAATATGTACAATCTTTTACCAGTCATCCTGTATATATATAAGAAAGTCGTGTTAATTACTACATTTATAACTCAAGAACGGCTGTACGAATTTGACTGAAAATTGGTGGGGAAGTAGCTTAGAACCAGGAGACGGACATAGGATACTTTTTATCCCGTTTTTTTATTATGGGGTTTACAAGATTTCGCCAATAAATCTTTTATCCCGTTCGATCGCGTTCCCGTGTGACGTGACATAAAATGTCAAAGAGAATACAAGTCACTATGAACCGTAGTATAAAAAAAACGCATTTGATATACATATAATGTATGAAGTATGAGTAATAAAAAAATGCTAATGACAGCTAAGAGTAATTTTGTATATAGTTGAGTATGGTTGAAAATTTGGATAATTATAATTTTGTCAGAAATCAATAAAGTAAGTAATTTATATTCTCTTTGAATCCTCATTAACAATGCCGCAACCAAGACGATCGAATCTTTCCCAACAAAGCCAGTACCTAATGGTTCTTCCATAAGAGACTTAATTTTCGGCAATTTAGAAATATATTTACGAAAAAATTATAGCGGTACGAAGTTCGCCGGGTCATCTTTCCAGACAAAGCTGTAATGATTCTTCTATTAGATACTATATTTTCGGTAATTTAGAAAATATATTTACGAAAAATTTATGGCGGTGCGTAGTTCGCCGGGTCAGCTAGTGAATTATAAACAAAATACGCGTTATTATGCAGAAAAATACTTTTTGGCATTATCAATTTTGGCATAATTTGTAGGCAGTAAAATAATATTTAACATTTACATAACAAGCATTAATTTTTTTATAAATAATTATAGTATTATTACTAGATAGATAGGTTTTAAAATCAGTGAAAAATCTTAATTTAACCTGATAAACAATTATGGCCGACGTACTTCAGTTCGCCCCCTGTGCAATCTTCGTAAGATCAACTTTTGTATCGTAACTTTTGTACTATATGTATTTGTAAGAAATCGTCTCTGTCACAACTCTCCCAGGTCTCCGTACGATATTAATGTTATCCGTATTGTGAGTAAAAAAACAATTCAACACTTGAAACCTTGCCCGTGGATGTCATAAAAGATGACTAAGGGGTATAATATGCATATAATATCGATGCAAGAGAAAACTCAAAATAAAACCCTATACTGAGCCGTCTGACCTGATAGATTGATTTCCCTTTCGTTGTGGAGCAGGCTCAAACCCAGCAGTGGGACGTTAATGGGCCATGATAATGATGATTTCCTCCTGTTGTGGAAGAAGCTCGAGACCAGCAATGGAACGTATACGAGCTGAGAGAGTAGCTATAATACAATAAATGATCATCATCATCATTTCAGCTCACATACGTCCCACTGTGGGCTCCAGCCTCCTCCACAATAGGAGAGAATTCCACTTCATTTACTATACCATACTGGTCTAGAGTATAGGGTTTTGTCGGCCCGACCACTGACGTCAAGTCACCCTGCTTCGGTGGACGATCCAACGACGAAGGCGACGTGTCACGGGTGGGTTGTGGGTGTGCGTGCTTAGGCCCCTCTGTCATCCCGGACGGAGTGGTGCGAGGAGTGCGCCGACCGCAACCCACCCCAAAAAAAAGGATATAGGGTTTTATTTTAAGTTTTCTTTCTCATGCATAGATGTCATATGCCTATTTATTCCCTTAGTAGTCTTTTACAACATGCACGGGTAAGAGAGGGAGTGGTGAATTGTATTCTTACTCTGTCACCAAACGGAAAAAATAATAGATAAATAGCTATAACGTACCTCGGCCTATCCATCCTGGAGCACCTACATATTTACTTTAAAAATATTTGAAGGTTTTTTGTTTGCGGGGTGGGACGGTCAGCACACCCGCCGCCCGGCTCCGTCCGGGGTGACAGAGGGGCGGTGTGCGACCCCGTAACCCACCCTATAGCATGTCGCCTTCGCCGTTGGGCCGACCACCGGTTCAGAGCTCCTTGACTTCAGTAGTCGGCCCGAAGGAAAACACATTATATTTGAGGTCAGGTACATTAATATTAATTATTTTATTTATTTAAGACAACACCCTTCACTAAGGAAATAATCCTTGTATTGCGGGGGACTTTACAGACATAATTAACGGACACAAATTACATCCAGACTCAGGACAACAATTTGTGGATCGCACAGTGTTGTCCCGCGTGGGATTCGAACCCCCGACACTGGCGCTGTAAGTCGCTATCTTAACCACTACGCCGTCTGTACAATCATATAAAGCATATAAGTGTTTCTTGTCCTAATTTCCACTTAGTCATGATTTTAACCTGTGTTATCTTCTTAGAACATATAAACGTCGACAGTTTAAATGCTTATTATAATCCGGACACTTATCATCGTTAATAACAACTAAAGTCTAAAAAAATCAACTAAATCATATAATTTATATGTCAGAGATCGTAAAATGCTAATTATGAAATATATTAAAGTAAACAATATTAAGGTTTTTAACTCGCCCAGACAGATAATCTAAATTATTGCTATAACTTTGAAAACTATAAATTCTAAATTTAATAATACATATCCATATTATAAATTTAATAATATTTTTTACAACAATACTAGGAACTGCCGTGTGGTGACAGAGTAAGAATACAATTCACCACTGCCTTTCTTGCCTGTGCATGTCGTAAAAGACGACTAAGGTATGGAATATATATATCCATGCAAGAAAAGGAAAACTCGTTATAAAACCCTATACCAGCACGTCTGACTAGTGTAGTACAGCAGGTCAATTTTTCTCCTATTGTGGAGGCGGCTCAAGCCCAACAGTGGGACGTATGTGAGCTGTGATGATGATGATGAATGCCTAGCTCAATTGGGATAGCATAAGGTTTTATTTCGAATTTTCCTTTTCCTGCACAAATGTTAGGTATATGCATAGTATATCCTTTAGTCGTCTTTTACGGCATCAACGGGCAAGAATGGACTGATGAATTCTTACTCCGTCACCACACGGAACTTTATTATTAAGTAGCACAAAGGGGTTAGAGTCATTTTGGTTCAACCTCAACAGCATTTTAAGTGATGCCAAATGAATGCTTTTAGTATACTGTTTATTTCATATTATGACGGCGATGTGAATATTTAACGCGAAAATGGTGTTTTGACACATTGGCTGCTCAGAGGACGAGTACAATTTTGATATTTAAGGTCGCGAAAATATTACATTTAATACGTTAATCGGCCGCAATCTTGTAGGCCGAGATGCGATATTATAATTATTATTATAGTACCTACTTGCCTTATGGGTAGACAGACTTTAGGGAGCTGCGCCCATGTTATCTCCATGTACTTGGGACTGGGTAGACTGGAAGGATTTCATCGACCGGCACTACATTTAGATGAGATTACTGCTGATCAGAATTAATTATGTAAGGATTTTTATTAACAATTTTTTATGCGAGACAATTTTGTAGTGGATAATAATAAGTTTCAAATGTTCGTCATAAGCTATTGAATTATTTTATACACTACTCGCATGTAGATTTAAAAGAATTATGTGTAGTTGAGGTTTGCATTGATTGTATTTTTGTAGTTATTAGCAATATGCAGAAATTTCAATAAAACTACAATAAAATATACCTATGTTGATTTTTTTTAAATATCCTAACTACAGGTGTACCCATAAGCTAAAAAAAATATTAATAAACACCATGTTCGCGTTCGATTTCGGCTTGGCTGCCATAGTATGAAATAAAATACACTTTAAATGCTTTCGTTTGATATAGGTTTTACTACTGTTGGGATTATGGACCCCTGGTGCATACATTTTTGCCCATGGTCCTTTGGAAGGAATCTGATCCAAGAGTAAACAAATCATCCACTAACTTACATATAATTTTCGGTCATTATGTACTTTTATTAGACAAAGATAGCGGTTTATCTGTAAACTCAGATGGGTCATTAAAAATAGTCTAAGAGATTGGACTTTTTGCACGATCTTCTATATATGTTGTGGTTAAATGCGCAACCATTTAGCGTAACCAAATGAAATGTTTATAACAGGAAGTTAAACTTAACATTGTATATTTTGTTTTCTAAAACTCCTTTGCCAATACGATTATTTTTAATCACTATATTTTCTTATGAATAAAATATATGAGAAACGTGAGTATTACACATTTGAAAGAAAAGTATTTACGCAGATTTTATCGCGCTTTTAATTGATTTTTGATTTCCTGAAGTTGCAAACAATTTTCAGCAATCTTGCTCACTGGAGGAATTAGTCTTCCGTCGTGCATCTCACTTCCAAAAAGTCATAGTTACTACAGATATTTATACATACCCGCTACATAATTATTAAACTTCAACCAATAATTTCTATACAAAATTATTGCCAACACAAAAATAAAACGATGCTATATGAAAATTTTATTTTTCGGCAGCAATTACTAAACATGAAATTTATGAAAAAAGAAATATGGAAAACGTCTGGAAAAGAAAAAATAAAATGACGCGAAATATTTTTTTGTCACTTTAGTGAGTAAAATTTTATTTACCTCCTTACTTGGGGTAGATACGCTTTCACGCTTAAACCGAACCGATTTCAAAAATTCTTGTAACAATGGAAAGCTATAGGTAATATCAGGGGTGATATTACCTATAGCTGGGCTTGATAACTTTATTTGTCTCAACATGTGTACAATATGATGTTACATAGTTTATATAACCAACATGTTCTGTCTATTGGAAGACATGCAAACTTATAATAATAATGTATATTTTATTTTTTTTGGGGGTGGGTTGCGGTCGGCACGCTCCTCGCACCACTCTGTCCAGGGCGACAGAGGGGAGTAAGCACGCACTCCCGCAACCCACCCGCGATGCACGTTGCCTTCGTCGTTGGGCCGACCACCGGAGCAGGGTGACTTGACGTCAGTGGTCGGCCCAACGGAATACCCTCTATTTGGGGTACCCTCCCATCGACCGACGTCCCCTCCCTCGGGGAGGACGTCGGTCTTTCCTCACGCGGTTGACGTCTCAGCGGATGACGGACTAATTCCCTGGTCACGTCATCCGCGACGTCGGCTAGGGCGGCATGAGGCGCAGGTATTCGCGCCTACGGCGCCCCAGTCGCCGGCGGCGAATCGCCTCATCGAAGCTGCGCTCCTCGCGCAAGCGATCCGCCGCCTCCTTCCGCGAGACTACTGCATCGCAGAAGGCTGCGACCGCGTCCCAGTTCCTGATACTGCCGACCATAATAATAATGTATCATCATCATCATCTCAGCCCATATACGTCCCACTTTTGGGCTCGGGCCTCCTCCATAATGGAAGGGTAATTGACCTACTATACCACGCTGGTGTAATAATGTATAAGGTAACACAATTAAAAATCTATTAAAATCAATCATTAAATAACATATAATCATAAGAATTGCTTCTCGAAACCAAATAATTGTAATTAATTAAAATATGAATGTCAGTATTCAATGAATTGAAATAGATTAGTAGCCAAGTAATTATAATAGATCAAGATAAAAATGTAATTAATTGAATTATTACTGAACTGAATGAATTTAAAATAATAATAAAAAAATAATAAATTAATATAATTACAATTTACAATATAGCTACATCATCAAGGAAATCTTTTGTTATAATAGCATTTATTTGTCAATATATTTTTAATCTCTTTTTAAATTGAGTAATGTTTAGGTCATTTAAAGCTTTTTTTTGTGTGTGTAGCTGTTGGCTGCAGATGACCTTGACAGCTTAACGCGGCCAATGGGTGAGCGCTGATGGCTCTCAACCCGGTAAGTAAGTTGTCCTTTAAAGCATTCGGTATTTTATTATATATTATTTGAGCCATGCAAATAACGCTTTTTCTTAAGAGGGACGTTTTTGCCGCGTGCATACACAGTCTGTATTTGTCATGGGGGGCTATATTTGCCGCCGCCGGCGACTGGGGTCCGCCGCCGGCGACTGGGGCGGCGTAGGCGCAACTACCTGCGCCTCATGCCGCCCTAGCCGAGGCCGCGGGTGACGTGACCGGGGATTTTAGTCCGTCACCCGCCGAGAGGCCGACCGCGTGAGGAAAGACCGATGTCCTCCCCGAGGGGGGGACGTCGGTCGATGAGAGGGTACCCCAGGTTGCGGGAGTTGCGTGCTTAAGCCCCTCTGTCGCCCCGGACGGAGTGGTGCGGAGGCGCGCCGACCGCAGCACACCCACAAAAAAAAACAAATGAAAAAAATGGGGGCTATATTTTATCCAGCGATTCCCACGAGAACGAGAACTACGCGGGTAAGGCGACTAAACTGAAGCGAAGCGAAAGCGGGTTACTAGTCTATACCAATAAATAAAATTGGAGTGTCTGTTTGTAATGTCAAAATAATAGGCTTTTTTCATGCTCACACGGTTATTTGCACGACACCTATGCCTAAAATAGCAATTAAAAAATTTTTGTCTGTCTGTCTGTTTGTTCCGGGTAATCTTCAAAACGGCTGGACCGATTTCAAAAATTCTTTCACCAATGGAAAGCTATAATATCAGGGCGTAACCTAGGCTATATTTTATCCCGGTATTCCCACGAGAACGGGAACTACGCGGGTAAAACGACTATAACCTATAACCGAAGCGAAGCGAGGGCGGGTTGCTAGTCATATATAAAAACCTTTATGTAACTATAAACTTTTTCAGAATACATATATGAAAAGATTTAAATATTTTTTTTAATGAATGCCTTTGAGTAAATTGTAAAAGTGGGTTGAATGTTATTATATTTATTGCATTACAAAATGCTTTACATATAATTCTCTTAACATAAGCACGATTTTGCGCGAGCTCTCAATATGTCAATCAAACTTAAGACATTGAACATATTTTCAAGTAATTTCCGGGCGAAAGGAAAATCTCCAAAGAGACTTAATGGGTTCTTAAATCTGATTGTTTTTATTGTCGTTAGTGGCTGACACGTAGTAAATGATAACTGCTGGCCATGAGCCTTATCAATACTTATATCGCAAGCAGATCAAAGCCAATATTTTAACCGACTACAATAAAGAGGTTCTCATTTCGGCGGAATCTTTTTTTACATATGTTCATCGATTAGGTACTCAAAATCTCTTAGGCCGATTTTGAAAATTCTTTTACTCTTTGATAGAGCATAATTTCCAGGCGGTCCCATTATCATTAGGTTGGGATCTGATGCGTAGAACTGTCACTAAAAATAAAAATAGTTATAAGTAAAAAAAACTGCCTATAAAAACACTGAAGCACTACAAAGCAAAAATTAATACCTCTTGAAGTTGATGTCTCTTATAAACCAATACCTAACTTATACGAACCTCTAACGACACCGACTTCAAAAAGTATGGTATTATTATATGCCTTTTAGTTCCTCGGTGTTTTTGAAGACGGTTTTTTGTTTCACTTAAAATAATTTTTAAGGTAGAAATTAGATTTAACTCACTCTTGGCATCATAATCATCAAAACTCATATGCTCGGCTCGAGCCTCCTCTACAATAGGAGGGAAATTGACCTATACTACGTTGGTCAGACGTATTGGGTTTATTTCGAGTTTTCCTGCCCTTACTTATTATATGCATACCTAATCCTTTAGTCGTCTTTTATGAGATCCACGGACAAGAGGGAGTGATGAATTGTATTCTTACTCTTCACCACATGGAAACAACAAGCTATTCATTTTGTAATAAAATAGACTAGTTTTCTTTATTTATTTATTTACTTAAGGAAACATAAAAGCTTATTGTTTAGACCAAAACGCTTATATGCTATTTATACCGGGTGACGTGACCGGGGATTAGTCCGTCACCCGCCGAGAGGCCGATCGCGTGAGGAAAGACCGACGTCCTCCCCGAGGGAGGGACGTCGGTCGATGGGAAGGTACCCTAATAGGGGGTATTCCGTCGGGCCGACCACTGATGTCAAGTAACCCTGCTCCGGTGGTCGGCCCAACGACGAAGGCGACGTGGTTTTCGGGTGGGTTGCGGGAGTTGCGTGCTTAAGCCCCTCTGTCGCTCCGGACGGAGTGGTGCGGAGGCGCGCCGACCGCAGCCCACCCACAAAAAAAAAAAAAATGCTATTTATACACAATCTAAATACCTAATTATTATACCTAATATTATACAATAACAAATAAAGTAGCATTAATAATAGATTTTTATTAATAGAGTGATTGATAGAGCAATTATTAATAGTTTGCGAAGATCAGAGAATCAAAATGACTTAAAACTTAACGTAAAAAATAATAATTAAACAATACAACAACATTGAAAGAAATATAACACTTGAATACAACTTTGGTAATAAATACGTTATAATTAAAGTTGTCACTCAAACTCTCCCTACAATTACCCAACCCTCAACTGAACGTGAATTGTTAAAACAATTATATCCATTTAAAACTTCTACATTACCTTGACAATATGAACACGAAACGACAGACACCTATTACACACACGGTTAATATAAAAATGAAGTCTAAAAATGGCAAAAGGGAAGACCTCGCAACTATATACAGGATGACTAGTAAAATATTGTATTGGAGGGTATTCGGTATTCAATTCTGATGCCGAATATAGAAAAAACATATTATTATATACTTTAATTTTGAACTAATTATCCTTTTTTTTTTGGGGTGTGTTACGGTCGGCGCATTCCTCGCTCCACTCCGTCCGCGGCGACAGAGGGGCGTTAGCACGCACCCCCATAATCCACCCGTATAGCACGTTGCCTTCGTCGTTGGGTCGACCACCGGTGCAGAGTTCCTTGACTTCAGTGGTCGACCCGACGGAATACCCCGAAGGAGTACCGTCTCCCGTTGACGTCTCCTACCGGGACGCCGATTGCCGTCGCAAGGCTAACCTCTCCGCGGGTGTCCGGACTAAATCCCCGAACTAATTATCCTATAAAAATATTTATTTTTGGACACCGCCGTACGTACTTTTACCAAAAAGTTGAATGACGTTGAACTAGTTATTAGGTAAATATGCCGAAGGGCTAAGTACTAGGTCGAGCCAATCAGCGTACACGCCGACCGCCCTTGTACCCCTCGCATCGTACGTGAATCTTTAAAAAACCTAATATTAGCAATTATTGGACCACGATTGCACAATCGTAATTGTGCATTTCTAATTCTTACGTAGCTCCGCTCATTGGATTGTCTTTTATGCACGTTCGTTATTATTTTTAATATCATGTCATAACAATTTTCGATGTAGCCATTGAATAGAAGCTACGCAGCGGTTACTTGACTATGGCTCATTTCATATGCCGCGTTACGCTTAAGGACGTGGCCGAAACCGATTTCAAACAGATTTTAAATTTTCCGTGTGGTGACGGAGTAATAATACACTTCACCACCGTCTCGCCCGCCCGTGGGTATTGGAATTTTGGAAAAGACGACTAAGGGATGTAATATGCAGATAACATCAATGCAGTAGAAGTAAAACTCGAAATGAAACCCTACACAAATACCGTGGCGTAATAGCGTGGTTCAAATTATCTCTCATAAAGTAGGATACCCGAGCCCAAGAGAGGGACAAATATGGACTGTGAAGATACGACATTGAAAACTTGATCAATGTTATAACTGTAAATGTAAGTTTGTTTGTTACGCTTACACATAATTACTCAACTGTTTTTCTTGAAATTTGTCATATATGTCGCCTGGCATACACAATAATACCTACAGGTTTCTGTGTAAAAAAAATCATTTACGATGGATAGGAAACAGTACAGAAATAGATATGTTACTATTAACTCGGTTTTGAAGCCCGTTTGTCTTTTTAACAAAACCATTTTAAAGGATTTTATCACGTCTGTATTTGATTTTTGATTGCCCGACGTAAGCCAGGTTTTTAACTGCAGTAAACCAGGATCTACAAAAGTCTCAATTACATCGTTTAATCCTGTAATAGTCCTGGGAAGTGCTTTTAATTACATTGTCATCCGCAATGAAGTTGATTAGAGAAATATTATAAAATTCTTTCTATTTCCTTCTTTAATTTCTTGTTTCTAAACAGAAAAAATCCCACGTTCTTCACGTAAAATTAGAGACATGAACCAAAATTAATTAATCAACCGAAAAATAACAAAAATAACAGTCACAATAAGCGCTGCGATATAGCATCATGAAACATCAGAGCAGTATTGAGTCCTTATCATCTTCGATTTTCAATATCTCTATCAAAATAATTACACTTTAGTATGTCTTAATTGAAGTCCGATTATCAATAACATTTCAAACAACATTCATCTTTTACTCTTAAACCTAATATCAAACTGAACTATAAAAACATATGAATAAGGTTGCATTTCTATCGATATAACAAATAATGCAATGGGAATTGTATGGTCAGTCCCATCACAATTATAATCGCAACGCAGCACTGACCCACTGTCACCGGTTACCTATTTGGCAGCAAATTGAGTTTGTCGAATTCCATCAAAATTCGATGGTACTGTTGCATTGTAAAGTAGATGCGATGAGATTGTTTGAACAATATTTCAGTTGGGATTATTGCAGCTAGTTGCATTTAAATTTGTCTGACTGAGCGTGTTCTGATATTTAGCTTTCAAAGACTAAAAAAGCTATTTGTCAAATAATATAAAGTATTTACTTTATAAATAATTGATATTATTATATATCTCTTTCCGTGTGGTGACGGAATAAGAATACTATTCACCACTCCCTATCTTGCCCGTGGATGTCGTAAAAGACGACTATGGGATATAAAACGCACATAACATCTGTGCTAGAGAAGGAAAACTCGAAATGAAACCCTATAACAACATGTCTGACCAGCATGGTATAGTAGGTCAAATTCCCTCCCATTGTGGAGGAGGCCCGAGCCCAACAGTGGGACGTATGTGGGCTGCGATGATGATGATGATTATATATCTCTTACTAAATAGATTTCTTACGTATACATATTTCAAGTGTATAAAAGATGAAGCAGGCAGTAGTTTTAATAAAAGGCATGGCAATAAAGGAACACTCCTTTATAGCTCCTAGAAAGAGTGTTTTGAAATAATAATGAACAAAGAGAATGTTTGGAGTGGAATCTTAAAAGATGTGTCAGAGAATAATAAGAGAAATTACAATAGATGAGCTAAGAAAGGCAGTGACAAGTATGAAAAATAGTAAGTGTATGACCGGGCGGTTACCAGTTGAAACATAAAAGACTGTGGGAGTAAATCAAATCAAATAATTTATTCTGCACAGGCCCCTTAAGGGCACTTACATATTGTCAAATTACACGTTTGAACACAATACAATAATCTACCACCGGATCGGAACGCGGCCACAAAATGAGAAGATCCGGCAGGAAACTCAGCGGGCAGTCATTTTTTTCTTCTTCTTCTTTTAAATATACATAATATTATGCTTCGTACAACATATATGGTATTAGCTCCAGTGTGATGCCCTTCGAAATTATATATTTGTATAAATTTTCAAAATTTAATGGTAAATGGGTATATGTGGATGATAACTCGAAAAACAATATTCGATAAGTTGTTTGTAGGATGAAGTAATCCCCAGCGCTTAGTGCTTTAGTACGGTAGTGCCAATTTTAAAAATGAGGGTAATATACAGGACTGCAACAACTATCGGATAGGCAATAAGCCAAAATATGAGAAAATGAACTGAAATAAACTAAACGTTCGTCAATGATTTTATTACTCTAATACTATCTAGGTATGTGATGTTATATGAAACCAATTTTCAATTACCCATACTGTACGTAGAGAAATATTTCGTAAAGTACTGTGCAATACCGATGTTTCTTAATTAATCTACATTTTTTTCGATTATTTATATTTATAGTGATGTGTTGTAGCCGCTAATAATATCAACCCTTAAATTAATGGGGTCGTTTGCTATATGTAATATGGAAGAAGAGTACATATTGAGTCGATCCCAAGTAATTGAAATAAGAGCATGTTAACAATGGCCTCGGGCGTCAAGGAACTTGGTAACTTAAGTGCTTATGGGGCCGCGCACTGCTCTTTCAATGCTGCTGCCCCGAATGAAACGGACAGCATGTGTGCTGACCACAAGCCGTCCGAAGAAAGAAACGATGATGGGGATGATATTGATATTTATCGCCATTGCTTGTCTTTTATTAAAGCAGCGTTATGTTTTTCAGCGTATTAAACCACTGATCGTATCGACATGAAACTACCACCATTCGATGCAAAATTTATCCTAGATAGTTTATGGCTATTTATTTTTCGAATTCCAACGTTCCTTCATTTTTTTATTGCTGTTTTACTTTTATGAACATTTTTTTCCCGCTAATAAAAAGAAAAGACAATCATTTTCTCTTGATTCTTTTGTTTTCATGGATTTCAACGGAGTATATTAAACAGATTATGTTCTTTTACATTCAGCTAAGAATCTACTCACACACTCCCACGCACCCACCCGCTCACTCACACCCACGCACCCCTTTTAACATTCGGGCGGGAACGGCTAGTATGCTTTATATAATGATATCAGCGTCTAAGCCTTCTTGCTATATAGATATGTGTTATTCAAAAAGAACAACAACTAACTGACCAGCCAGGCTATATGGATACGATAAGTGCAGCAGTGCAGAACCATGGATACGAGACCGTTTAGTGGGTGACGACTTTTTACACCCATTATACTTATATCTTAATTATTAACTATTATTTTTAAGTGACAAGACTGCAGTTTCGATATTTGTCTGTTTACAGCCGCGGGTAGCTCCGTCCGGGCTAGTACCACACTCTCACAGAAAATCGACGTCTGAGTAGTAGCAATTTATTACTGCACTTTGTTCGGTGAGGGAGAGCCGGAAACCCAACTTTTTGAGAGTGTTTGCGTGTAGTGAATTTTGCTGGTACCTTTAGTATTCGTACTCCCTTCATAGTTCATTGTTTTCTTCATAGTTGTCAACGGTCTACTAAAGGTTCATGAACTGCAGTATTATTTACGATCAGGTGTGCTGTTTGCCCGACTGCCACCAATAGCAATAAAAAAAGTATTATTCGAATCAATCTTAAGGGAAACATATAGATGTGGGCCTTAAGATTGGTTCAAATACGTAGGTCTGGCAGAAATGCCCAATCGCATAGAAAATTTCTCGAATCGCTACAAGGTCCGTATAACACATTAATCCCGGCGTGACTTACAAACTGAAGTCACGCTTGTTACATCAGAGATCGTAATTCCAGAAAATTGGTGCGCTCATTGTATTTGCGGTCAGATGTGTGTATTGCCTAATATTTGCAAGAAGTTCAATAAATACACCGTTTTAAACACAAAATTGGCCACACAGAATACGATAATTGTATTTGGTTATTACCAAAATACTGGCCACCATATGTTTCAGTAATAAATCCTTAATTCCTAACAATAAGAACCAAGCAATTACTGTGAGAATGTATCTTTTGTGTTTTACCTCACGCCGGCTGTCAAACTCGCGTGCTTTTTGTGCACGCTTTCTGTAGGTTAAAAATATAAAATTAAAAAATTTTTAACAGTCATATTTTTAAATAATAGCTATTGGCAACCACTAGCCCATATTCGGACAGATGTAATCCAATTTAAAAATATTTTATTGACAACTGTATATGTAATACGTGGATTTGGTTAAAACAAAATTAAAACAGTTTTCTGCTGCCAAAAAATCACTAGTTTTTTTTTTTTTTGTGGGTGGGCTGCGGTCAGCGCGCCTCCGCATCACTCCGTCCGGGGCGACAGAGGGGCTTAAGCACGCAACTCCCGCAACCCACCCGAAAACCACGTCGCCTTCGTCGTTGGGCCGACCACTGGAGCAGCGTTACTTGACATCAGTGGTCGGCCCGACGGAATACCCCCCTATTGGGGTACTCTCCCATCGACCGACGTCCCCCCATCGGGGAGGACGTCAGTCTTTCCTCACGCGGTCGGCCTCTCGGCGGGTGACGGACTTATCTCCGGTCACGTCACCCGCAAAAAAAAAAAATCACTAATGGTACAACAACAGTAATTTAGCTCTTGTACTTAGCCATAGTTTGGCTAAATTCATATGCCTAAAACATATATTATAAATCATATTTCAATATTGAACTTAACCCAGAGTCTAATTTTACAATTTTTTTTATTTCAAACGGTGGCAAACGAGCAAGCAGCACACCTGATGGTAAGTGATCCAGCCGCACATGGACCTCTGCAATACGAGGGGCACAGCCAGGCCGTTGCCTACCGTGAAGAAAATACTCTTCTTAATCCTCGTAAAAATTGTAATCGCGGCTATATTCAATTCAATGTGTCGTTAATTGCATCATTTTGAGGTTTCCGTACGCAAAGGGTAAAAACGGGACTCTATTACTGAGACTTCGCTGTCTGTCCGTCCGTCTGTCTGTCACCAGGCTGTATCTTTAGAACCGCGAAAGCTAGACAGTTGAAATTTTTACACATTATGTATTTCTGTTGCCGCATTACAACAAATTCTAAAAACAAAATAAAATTAATACTTATTTAAGGGAGCCCCCCTTACAATAAACTCGATTTTTTTGGCCTTTTTTACTTAATGGTATGGAACTCTTAGTGCACGAGTCCGACTCGCACTTGGTCATTTTTTTTATTCTCCATAACCTTTTATGTGATACGTATATTAAGGAGATTGAGAATAAAAACGGCGGCTATATTGAAATTATTACGACAACGAGTACTGCATTGTCAAAACCACAAGTGTAAGTATACAAAATTTCAGCTCCATCCGTCGCCAGGCAGCGTGATAAATTTAACGTGCAAGATTTGATCAGATCATACAGAGAGTCACCAGGACAGGTGAAAATAGCTTGTAATATAAATAACTACTTTCCACGTTGTGACTAGATGACTAGGTGACTAGGACTAGGTCACCCGGGCCCAGCCATTCTTACCGGGCCCGGTCACCGGACCCAGTAGCAATGGCCAGCTTTTTATGATCATTCTTTGAGACTGAAAAGTAATTGTTTTGCCTTATGCAAGTTAGAATATACTTTTTGTTTTGTTATAATATTGTTTAACTAAAATCACGTAACAAGTAAATTAATTGTTTTGCTATTGGCTAAATACATGTATTTGTTATTCTTAGAATTGGAAACTCCTTTTGGATGCCGCTTGATGGTCAAATATGGTGATACATTGTCTACCTGCAACTACTAATACTTTACACTCATATTTCGCAAAACAAATGACTTGATTGATTGAATATTAAGTATATTCAATCAAAGTTAAAGCATACGTAACGTAACCAATTTTATGTTACATTTTGTTAGTTAAGACAAGTTTGGTTGTTTACAGTTACAATACAGCCTAGCCTATAAGATTTCGCTATTTGCTCAATTAGTAACAGCTGTAACACTCACTAGTCTCAATAACCAAAGTTTAAGAAAGAACATAATACGTTACTTTTAGCAGATAAGAATTTGTTTTGTTTATACAAATGCCACCAAAGTTTATCTATCTATCTAATCTAAGTTGTTATGACACGTTTAGTACTTTAAGCTGCGTTATTAGTTTCTTATTTTAATATGTTTTCAAATAAGTACTATAAGGAGTAAAGAAAAAGTCCTGCTTGTTTAAACTTATAAAAATGAATAATTACTAGTGCTAATGTTACTTTGCCGTCCATAATTAAAAGTAATCAATTATGTATTAAGTGTGATTTTGAGAGTTGAGTGAGACTGATTATTGTGATAACTGTTCATAAGTCAGTTTGAAATAAATATTGACCTTGAATCATTGTCTTTTTCCAATCATATATAGAAAATTTTCATAAAATCCTTTAAAGGTTTCATCGCTAATACAATCCGGCTGGGCCCAGCGGACCCGGCTTGGCGACAATTGCAACCGGGCCCGGCCGGGTTGAGAAACACCGGGTTGTAATCTCTAGTTGTGACGGAGTAAAGATACAATTCATCGCTTCGTATCTTGCCCGTACATGTCGTAAAAGACGACTAAGGGATATAATATGTATATTTATTTTTTTTTTTTGTGGGTGGGCTGCGGTCGGCGCGCCTCCGCACCACTCCGTCCGGGGCGACAGAGGGGCTTAAGCACGCAACTCCCGCAACCCACCCGAAAACCACCTAGTCTTCGTCATTGGGCCGACCACCGGAGCAGGTTTACTTGTCGTCAGTGGTCGGCCCGACGGAATACCCCCTACACGGGGTACCCTCCCATCAACCGACGTCCCCCCCTCGGGGAAGACGTCGGTCTTTCCTCACGCGGTCGGCCTCTCGGCGGGTGACGGACTAATCCCCGGTCAATATAATATGTATATAACATATGTATATGTAAGAGAAGGAGACCTCGAAATAAAACACTAATATTTTTTTTACGGTCGTCGCACTCCTCGCTCCCCTCCGTCCGGCCAACAGAGGGGCGTAAGCACGCACACCCGTAACCCAACCGTGACACGTCGCCTACGTCGTTGGGCCGACCACCGGAGTGGGGTGACTTGTTGTCACTGGTCGGCCCGACGGAATACCCCTTGAGGAGTACACTCTCCTCGACCGACGTCTCCCCCTCGGGGAGGACGTCGGTAAATAAAACCCTATACCAACACATCTATTCAGCATGGTATAGTAGGTCAATTTCTCTCCTATCGTGGAGAAGCTCGAACCCAGCAGTGGGAAGTTTAAGAGTTGAGATGAAACGAGGAATAGAAATAAATATCTACAATCATCATAATTTCAGCTCATATACGTCCCACTGTTGGGCTCAAGCCTCCTCCACAATAGGAGGAAGATTTACCTACTATACCACGCTAGTTATACGTGTTGGTTTAAGGTTTTAGTTCGAACTTTCCTTCTTTTACATAGATGATATATGCATATTTATTCCCTTAATCGACTTTTACGATACCCACGGGCAAGGGAGGGAGCGTTGAATTGTATACTTACTCCGTCACACACACGGATAATATCTACAATATAAATAAGTCATCATCATCATAACATACAATACAATTCACCACCTTCTATCTTACCCGTGGGTGATCGTACGAGACGACTAAGGGATATAAAACGCATATAACATCTATGCGAGAGAAGGAAAACTCGAAATAAAACCCTATACCAACACGTCTGACCAGCGTGGTATAGTAGGTCAATTATCCTTCCATTAAGGAGAAGGCCCGAGCCCAACAGTGGAAAGTATATGGGCCGAGATGATGATGATGATTATACTGGCACCTGTGAGCTCTTAATCCGATAATACGCTATTACATCATTTTGGAAAGGAGCTGAGATACTCTTTACTCTGCTGGACCAATGTTAACCAAATATAACTAAGAACCACCGCAAGGAAACTGCCTTTCAAATGAAAAAAGAGGGAGCTGTCACTCAGGACTCCTGGCAGATGTGAAGTTTATATATACATAAAAGAACTGATTACAACAGGAGCTAATATGGCATAAAGTATAAATAAAATATTTCTTTCTTTTTTTCAAAAAATCATGATTTTATTCAGTAAACATTTATTTGCATTAGTATACACTATAGGTATCTATGTGTTTAGGTTAATAATTTATTTTGAGCTCGCTAGATGGCGTTGTACAAAATTCTAAAACTGGTTATGGTTTCGTTACACAAATGTACATATCCAAGCGTGGCATTAACGCCACACCAACGATCACCATCGCCTATAGATGTTTCACACCAAAAACACCTCATCGAAATCGGGCCATCCGTTTGAAAGCTACGATGCCACAAATACACACATTAACAGACAGACATCGACTTCAAAGTTAAAATATTCCTCTTTTTGCGTTATTTCTCAATTTGTTGCTAAGGCGATAGAAACATATCGCATACTCGTGAATCTCAATTAATGTGCGTTCATTAACACAATAACGAATAAATATACTGTAAACAATCAGTTCATATAGTTCAAGCATATTTACAAGTCCTTGTGAGATCGATGTGAGTTATTTGTTTACAATTACATTGTTATCTAGGTTATCTTGTCGTCGTATTCGTTATTATCTAATAAGGCCTAACACGAATTATGCCATTTTGATAATATCATTTCATATTACAGTGAACATATCACTATAGAGATGTAATTACAGATCATAATTATATTTTCATGCTATATAGTTTCATCATGAAAAAAGGGAACTGTCGCTCAGGATGCCTAGCACATGTGAAACATCAAAATTATTTTGTACAAGTATACAAAAAAGAACAGATTACAGCAGGAATAGGGCGTAAAGTATGAATAAACTATTAGTTTTTTTTTTCCAAAAAATGGTAATTTTTATTCAATAAACATTTATTTTCATAAGTACACTATAGGTATGTATTAAGATTAATAATTTATTTTGAGCTCACTAGATGGCGTTGTACAAAATTCTAAAACAGGTTATGGTTTCGTTACAGAAATGTACATATCGAAGCGTGGCGTTAACACCAAGCCATGCGGGTTGAGAGCCCTCAGCGCTCACCCACCAGTCCGGGTAAAGTTGTCACAGCCATCTGAGGCTAACAACTAAGTCACACAAAAAAAAAAAAAAAAAAAAAACACCAAGCCAACAATCAAGTTCATCCTCGCCTATAGATGTTTTACATCAAAAATGATAATAAAATTATATTTTCAAGCTATATAGTTTAATTATGAAAAAAAAAATTAATAAATATCATTTTCAAGCTATATAGTACGGGTTGAGAGCCCTCAGCGCTCACCCACCAGTCCAGGTAAAGTTGTCACAGCCATCTGAGGCTAACAACTAAGTCACACACAAAAAAAAAAGCTATATAGTTTGCATTTGCATTGCTCATCATCACGTCTCATTTCCACCCACATTAGTCCAACTATTGGGGTCGGGACTCCAGCACAATGGAAGGGAAATTGATCCACTGTAACGCGTTGGTCAGACGTGTTTCGTTCTCTTTCTCTTGCATAGACGTTATTACCTTTACGACACTCGCGGGTAAGAAACAGGTTGCGAAACTATTCTTACTCCGCCACCACACTGATATATATTCATTGCTCATGGGTGTTGTAAAAGACGACTAAGTCATATAATTTGCATATAACATCAGTAAAAAAGAAGCAATAAAAGCCTATATCAACCCGTATGACCAATTTCATTTTCGGTTTGTGATAAATGTATTCATCTCTTATGCTGTCACGCCGGCTGCACGCACGAAAAAACGTGACTCACTGTCACGTTCCGCATGACCCGAGCGTGTAAACGAGAGCGCGAAACAAACGATAGAGAGGCACGACCGAATCTAAACTTCCGGCTTGTAACGCATTTATCTCTAATTTTAAGTAAAAACATATTTGAAATAACGAGTGCAAACAAAAGTTCATTTATCAAAAAAAGAATTTAACTAACTTCCTATACACAATAATGATAATTCAGTGATATTGATTCAATTCATAAAAGTATAGAATTTTACATTCATGTTTTCTTATGACATTATTACGTAAAATTGTCGTTCGTAAATCGACTTTGCAGCCAATGAATTTTGCTTTTTTTATGAATCCAGGGTTTGGGACAGTATATCCTGTATTACAAAGCATTCCAAGTACAGCTAGGAGAATATATATTCTAAAATCTGTGAAGGAATTCAGGGCCGTATCAACTCTATCAGGGCCCCTAGGCAGTACAATTCTCGGGTCCGTGGTCCAAGGTCCATGAGCAGTAGTATCACTTACCACCAGGTGCACTATTTTCTCTTATCCACCAACAGCAATAAAAAAAGAAATAATATTAAGGAAGCATTCAAATTTTCAAAAAAAAAATCGTTTGATGAAATGATTATTTTCTTGGTGCGTGCTCGTGGCCTCTATGCAGTTGCCTAGTCCGTGTTATGTAAAAACCGGCCCTGAAGGAATTAATCAACAAACCAAAATAAACTCTTATTAGTATATACAGATAACAACCGTCCGATTGCTAACCTTATCTATATTTCAATAAATGCAATATGTTATCTGCCTAAAAACTGCTTGCCTACTGCTGCAAGGTGACATTCAATGTCCTTTTAAATAAAGGAGAGCTAGACTTATCATCATCGTCATCATCATCGCAGCCTACATACGTCCCGCTGTTGGGCTCGGGCCTCCTCCATAATGGGAGGGAATTTGATCTACTATACTATGCTGGTCAGACATGTTGGTATAGGGTTTTGTTCCGAGTCTTCCTTCTCTGGCACAGATGTTATGTGCATATTACATCCTTTGGTCGTCTCTTACGACATCCACGGGCAAGATAGGGAGTGGTGAAT
The DNA here is from genome assembly GCA_032191425.1 of Lymantria dispar. Taxonomy (NCBI): domain Eukaryota; kingdom Metazoa; phylum Arthropoda; class Insecta; order Lepidoptera; family Erebidae; genus Lymantria; species Lymantria dispar. The sequence goes on from CM063459.1 coordinate 20,220,275, forward strand.
TGTATTCTTACTCCGTCACCACACGGAAAACTTATATCGACTATAATCGCTAGACTTATATCGACAGTATATTAAATGACAGGTTTCTTTGTATATTGACAGATTAAATCACCAGGTATTACCATCATTTACGTTTTCGTAGAAGTCGCAAAAACCCTGTAGGTAAAATATAAAATGACTGCTAACTCGACTGGCAAGCGTGACAATTATGGCAATTATATGGATAGGCGTATATCAAATATTGAACGTTAATAAAGCGAATAGATACAATTATTACGAACTCATTTATTTAATATTGAATTTTATTTATTTAATGAACTCGTTAATTTAAATGTTTTTCGATTAATGGTTATGGTCTAAAATCAATTTTCATAATGCCTTTGTTTACTCAAATACTGACATAATGGGTAGACCATAATTTTACACTCTGTGGACTGCACTGTGCTCCTAATGGAATATCTTAGCCCAGATCTAGTTTATTCAAGCAAGCTACACATTTTAGCTATGAACACTTAATATCAAGCCATTGTTACGAAAATCAAGTAAGTTTAACCTATTCTTTTGCCGTTAAAATAAGTTTTGTAGCCTTTGCCAATTAAACTTTCTAAGGCAAGTCGAATACACATATCTCATTAAACTAATAACATCTTACATACTTAGTTCAAACAAGCCGCATAAGCCATAATAAGTAAAAAAACGTCCAGTTACAAACGCCATTTTGAAATAAATACTAATATTTAGAACATCACTGACATCGCTCCTCAAATTCCCGCCAAAAGGTGAAGCTTGTTCCGTTAATTTTAAAAGAAATATCAAACTCAAAAATAAACTTATGAATCATGAATGATAATAATTATGAACAGATAATGACAATATGTTACTCGGGGCGGTCAAATTATGAATGAAACAGGTACTTTGAACCTTTTACATTGTAACAAACTAAGATGTATAAAAATATTTGCAACAAGCAGTTGTAATTGCCCTATTATGTAATGAGTCTGATAAGATATTATTATCATTACCGTACCTACTTACTGTTAATTTTATCAGTAGGTCATGTACACTGAGAATTTAACACTTAGTAGATATGCAAATGTCTTTTTTTTAGTATTTGGGTTCCATATGCAATGAATGACAACGGAATTCTTTTATTTAGGCCTCCGCTGTCATTTCATCATCCATTTAGGAGTGCATTTCACGTTTTAACTGTTTGAGTTAGATAATTGAGTTTTCCTAGAGAATTTTTTCATTGTTGTTGCATCGGTCTTCTGTCATCCCGGACGAATGGATGGAGTGTAGCTAAAACTTATGCGTCAAAATTAGGATAACACTTATTGATTACTTTTTATTTAAAAAAAAGTCCCGACTCCCCGTTTGATGTAATTCAACTTTTTCATGAAGATATATTTTTTACAAATTTAATCATAAAGATATGTCTTTGGTATTTATTTAATTTTTGATTGATTATTTGGTTATTGGGCTTTATCCTACAACACATTTACACTATTGTAGTAATTGCTAACTGCTATAAGCCACAGTCCATAAAGGTCTTCATCAATGACACCGAGGTTTGACCTTCAGGCAGTCTCGGAAAATGCTTTAAATTGTATCAGTCTAATAATTTTAATTACTAAAGTTAAAGATGAGGATTGCCGTGTGGTGACAGAATAAGAATACAATTCACCGCTACCTATCTTGCCCGCGGATGTTGTAAAAGACGATTATGGGATATAATATGCACATAACATCTGTGCAAGGGAGAGCAAACTCGAAATGAAACCCTATACCAACATGTCTGACCAGCATGGTATAGTAGGTCAAATTCCCTCCCATTGTAAAGGAGGCCCGAGCCCAACAGTGGAACGTACGTAGGCTGCGATGACAATGAAAGATGACGAATTGGAAACGAATGCGTTAGAATCCACTTCCCTTCTACTCATCGCAGAGACTGGAAACCACTTGGCTAATCAGCCAATAAGTAAACTGGTACAAAACTACCATAACTGGGTCTATAATATGATTTATTTATTATTAATTATGATTAAATTTATAAACTGTTAATATCCTAAAATAAGTTGGCAGATCAGCTAATTATACAGATAAAATATAAACATGTCTAAGTCTTAATCAAAGTTCAGTCATCAATTTGTTGGTGCACGGATAATTAGTACGGATTGTGATCGTGGAACGTCGATCACCGTATTGAACGCTAATTGAGAACACGATCGTAAAAAATAATCAGTATATATAACTTTTATCGCTAGTAAGCTTTAATGTTGCAAATGTGACGGAAGGCTGATTAATTAAATCTTGGACTTTGATATGACGCGGAACAATAGTTAACTGACATCAATGATTGCTGTTATTTACGCATATTAAATACATAGTTCGTGTAGTGACCAAGTACGAATACATTTCATTAATCTCTCTCATGTCAGTGGGTACCATAAAGTACGAATATGAAATGTATATAACCTTAGAATAATAGCGTATAGAAGCTAAGTTCGCGCACAAAAAATGAAGCATTTAAATTGGAGCCTAATGGAGCTTAAAAAGAATAAATAGGTAATTATGACGGTTTGTGCATTCAAATGATGTCACGAAACATTTGAAAAATATAAAAAGTATATTAACATTACTTTTAAAATTATTTCGACAATTTATAAAAATAAAAACAAAACTTGATTTCATAATTTGTATAGTGGTGTGCGTGTGTACGTGTGTAATCGCTTGCACGCATGTAGTATTTTTGACTTCACGTTTTGATCGCTTTAAGTACTGACACTATCCTTCTATACGTTATTATTCTAAGTATATAACATTTATGCAAGAAAAGGAAAACTCAAAGTGAAACCGCGTGGAAACAGTGTGGTATATTACATCAATTGCCCTGCTACTATGAAAGAAACTCGAGCCCAGCTGGACATTGGAAGAGAGCCATCCGGGCGCACCGAGGAGATTGTCGGGCGGATTGAGGCACTGGAGTTAAGGATGACCCTTCGGGAGCATTGTTCTTCGAATTACTCCTCAACTTGTCGGCCTAGCGTCCACCTTTTCTTAGCTGGTGCCGAAAGTGGGCGGATCCAGTGCTATGTGCTGATAGCTGTATGCAAGGGTAATCCAGTCGATGGCTCTGTACGACCCACCAATGTGGGTGGGGTCCTTGATTGTCCGTCTTAGGGATGTCTTGTAGCGATCACAAAGAACCGTGGAGATCAGAGTCATACGCGGATACCACACAGTAGTGGCGGAGGCTGTATGGCTGTTAGCTGGATCTGCCGTGGGACCTGGAGTCGGAGATGCTCGCTGGACTTTACCGGCGGGTGTCTGAGACCTGGGCAGAAGGAGAGCTTTATCTCGCTGAGCGAGATGGCCACCTAGCGGGGCGATTCCCACGTTATTGCTTGTTGGGCTATCCCGCTGGATAGGCCTCGGTATGGTTTTCGGACCGTCGAAGTCATCCGACTAGTGCTGATGGAGTGATTAGGCTGGCATCACGGAGTACTTTCCTTCCAACTGTTGCTGATATTGACAGGCTACGGTTGCTTCGTCAAGTATCTGCACAAAGTCGTGAGGAGGCAGAGCATACCGTCCCGTCACCACTGCAATTGCGACGAGAACACGGCGTAGCACACGCTCTAGGTGTGTGCCGCATGGGCAGAGCAGCGCCGTAAACTCCTTACCACACGGCATATTAATGTGTAATTTTAAGCCTAAATTCATATTAAGTTTAGATAAGACAGGTATACTATCTAAATAATAAACAGAACAAAAAATTTTCAACTGGACCGAGAAAATGAACCAATTATAAAAATATTAGTCAGATAATACTTACAAACAAATTGACAGGATATAAACATATATCACAATAATATACGAGTTTCAAATAATATTAGTGCGAGAAAAGTTTCAAGTAATACACTTAGCTGTCATATAATCAAATTAAAAAGCAAACAAAAATATTAAGTGCGAGAAATACAATATAAGGCTTTGTGCGCGTTCGGTGCTTAGGCGGACGCGAGAGCAAGACGGCACGCAATTCGCTCGCAGATTCCCCGAACAAGCAAGTTATGGCCCTACAAAACGTCAGGCGAATCATCAATGTTTAAATCGTAATATTCTAAAGAATTTTGCAATTATCATATTTCATACTTATTTACGACGTCTAGCCTCCCTACCGACATCTATCCAATACGATCTTGGAAGGTCATAAAATGTATATATAAAATAAACCACAGAGTAATAAACGTGCGTTTTATTTCTTGTATAATTATATATGAAGCTATTTGTTTTTGTCTTTTTTTAAGTTTCTATCTAGAGGGTTTATGATCCACTCGCAGATTTATAGGATTAAGTTTTCTTGTAAAACGTATAGACATTTATTAAGGAGATTCAACTTGAAACTCTGGTATATAACTTCTTGAATGTAGACTTGTGAGACTAGAAGTGACTTTTAGTGTTCTAGTGAGTGGTGGCGATGAATTTAATGCATGAAAACTAACACGTACAAGCAGAATACTGGCGTTAAAATGTTCCCATTTCACAAAGATAACTTGAATTTATGCTGTATACTCGTAACTCATAAACTCGGGCGGACATATCATGATGTTATGCTATCAACCGAATTCAGGATGTTGGTTGTGGAGCAAGATGTATAAAGGGAACAACGTAACAAAATTTTTGATATTCACGGATACAAGAAGTACCTATTATTGGTCATTATGTTACTATCATATAAATTTTTACAAAAATGTACTTCCTTCGGTTTTATCTAATTCAATAATGTATATAAGTTTTGGGTCGAGAAGACGATTTCTTTATGTATTTCCAATAATTTATATTTTGAGATGACGGAGTAAGGACAATACACCACTACGCTATCTTCCTTGTTGATGTCGTAAAAGACGATTAAGGCATATTATATGCATATAATATCTATGCAAGAGCAGGAAAGTTCGAAATAAACCCTATACCAACACGTTTGACCAGCGAAGTATAGTATTTCATAAAATCGGTTCTTAACACACGTCTATGCTGTGAAACGTAGGCCACACTGTGAAGGTAACTCCACCTGTGTAAACTTTGATACAAATCGGACCTATGTATAGTTTTAGGGATCTCGCGATAACTCAGTCGAAGTGGATGGTATTTTACTTACATAGATCTTCTTACACCACTTAACGTCGTAGCAGGGTTCATTAATTTCACCTGGAAATGTTATAATCATCAACTCTACAACTATTTCAGCGATAATTTCTTCCACGCCCGTGCACGCTCAAGATTGAACTATCTGCTGTAGTGTTTCTCGAACGCTATGACATGCCATATCCTTAAAAGAGGTTTAATAATAGCACTTTTTTTCGTGGTGGGCTACGGTTAGCACTCTCGCCGCCCCGCTCCAGAGAGGCGTCGCGCGGCCCCGTAACCCACCCGTGACACGTCGCCTTCGTCGTTGGGCCGACCCGCGGTGCAGGGTGACTTGCCATCAGTGGTCGGCCCGACGGAATATCCCTGAGGAGTACCCTCTCCTCGACCGACGACCCACTGTTCGAAGACGTCAATCATCGTCGTGCGGTCAGCCTCAAATAAAAAAAAGGAATACCCTTACCGCAAAAATTTTAGACAATTATTACCTACCAAAATATTTTTTACGGCTTTGAATACTACACGTTTTAGCGTTAGAAACGTCGCGAAATCAAAATTCCGAATGTAAATGCGATAAAATCCGTAAAATTTTATTTATTTAGAATGCGCAATTCTCACGTAAACATCAAAAATTATTATTTGTATTAAACGCTAGATACGTCATTGCGTAACTAGGATGTTTCAAGCCTTGTCGTTTCATAAGTAGGTACTCATCCTTAGGTGTGATATCATTTTGAAGTGCTCAAGTTTCCATTACAGTAAGTATTATGGACCGGTAAATTCATTCTATGCTACTATAGTTCGATAATACCTCAGCTGAACATGCTGACGAAGTAATACACAATTCAAGACCCCTTTCTTACCTCTGGATGTCGTAATAGACGACTGCACATATCAGAATATCTACACAAGAGAAAGGAAATAAAACCCTATACCAATCCGTCTGATTAGCGTGGTGCAGTTGTTCAATTACACTTTGGAAGAAGGACGAGCCCAGAAGTGAGTCGTATACAAGTCGTGATGATGATGATTATATATCATAATACCAGCCATTGTTTCACAATGTTTTTATATATTATCCACCCATATTTTTGGAACGAAGTTCCTTACGGCAGGCTGGGAGGAGATAGGGATTTTGCTGCGCGACCGAACTGAAAAAATGTGATAGTAAAACCGTAAGAAAATGAGCTGTAAGAAAAAGTGCGTGGAATAAAACCGTTAAATGAGACGAAGTACGAAGAAAAATGTGATAGTATTTTGATGTGAAACATCGTTCAACCTACAATTGTTTTGACCGCCGTATCTCAAAAACTATAAGTGCTAGACAATTTTTGATAGAAATTTTGACCCCCCTTGTACCTCACATTGCCGCCCGGACTACCCCTACCCCCCATTAGAAACTTCCCTCTCCCCCTTTTTTGATGTGAAACATCGTTCAAACCCCAAACTGCCATAAATCAGTCATCTTTGACCGCAGGAACTCCGGATTTTTGACAAACCTCATAGAATCTCCAGTAGAACCAATTTAATACTAAAAAACCTAAATTTCAAGAGCCTACACCCATTAGTTTAGTCACAATAAATTTTATAATTAGAAACTAACAATGTTCGGAACAAGGACACCAAATAAAAGAGCCCTGAATTTTGTTTTTTTTTGCAAATTGTGTCGATTCTACATTAGCCGAAGGAACTTCGTTCCTACCTGGTGTCCCACGACACCACATTTCTTTTTTTTGAGTACGCTATGGTCAGCTCACACGCCGTCCAATTCATCCGGGGTGTGGAAAAGTGAGCGCGCGGTCTCATAACCCATTGTATTACCTCCCCTTCGCCATTGGGCCGACCACTGGTACCGAGTTCCTTGTCATCCGTGGCCAGCTCGGCGGGATACCCTTTCGGGTACCCTCTCTCACGAACGCCCCTCCGAGGACGTCGGTCGCCCTCACGCGGTCTTTTTGCGGGTAATGGACTATGCCGAAGTCCGGTAACCCGCGGCCTCGGCTAGGGCGGCATCAGGCGCAGGTAATCTTATCCACCCATACACTAATGTCCATTAAAGGTGGTCACAGGGAATAAATACCTCAATCTTCGCTATGGGTATTACAATTGGTTCCTTTCGGGATTAGTATTGGTATTATAATTTTCCGATATTGCTACTAAATATCCTGGTGATTCTCATGGTGGTGATCCTGGAAAATAAGAGATGGTGATAATTTTTTTTTAATTCTTACTTCTTTTTTTCTTCTTTCCGTGTGGTGACAGGGTAAGAATACAATTCACCACTCACACATCATTCCCTCGGATGCCCATTGATGCCCATCTTGGCCGTGGATATCGTAAAAGATGACTATGGGATATAATACGTATATAACATTTATGCAAGAGAAGGAAAAATTTAAATAAAATCCTATACCATCCTGCCTGACCAACATGGTATAGTAAGGTCAATTTCCCTCTTATTATGGAGGAGGCCCGAGCCCAGCAGTGGCATGTATATGAACTGAAATGGTGATGATGATGATGATGACATCTTTTGTACTTAAAAACATCTTGCTACTTATGAAATATCGCTCTTAAAAGGCTCTTTACGAAAGCGTTAAAGTTTCATTTATATTGGGTTTTCGGTAAAGAATAATGACGGATTTAATCAGCGGCTGTCAATAAAAATGTTAAAAATTTAAATGCGACTGTTATTGTTGTGAATAAGACGACATACAAATCTCATCTTGTTCACAGCATCTTCAACCTCACAATATCCGTGCGCAAATAGCCCTGTCACTTTACAATTTTTCAATCAGCATGCAATGCGGTGACACAACAATGGCGCATCGGTCTTTGTATGCGAACTGCAAGCTTGTCAGATGCGTTATATTTGATAATAACGTAACAGAAATAAGCGAGATTTCTCGATACTTACCAAAAATGAGAATAATTGTGAAAGTACATTACAATTAAAAAGATAAAAGTTGTGAGCGTGGTGACGAATCAAAATAAAATTCACCATCTTACCCGAGGGTGTCGTAAAAGCTGCCTAAGTTAAAACATATGAATATAACATATATTTCCCTCCTATTGTGGAGGAGGCTCGAGCTCAGCAATGGGACCTATATGAGGTGTGATAATGATGGAGAAGACAAAAGACGGTAAACTGGATTAGAGAATTTTGCATGTGATCACGAAATAAGAATATAATTGGTATGAGAAAAAATATATATTGCCAATTAAAATGCCAATATTGAACTATTAACTGAAAAAATAAAAATATTTCCAACACTATCCCTGCAGCAGCATCAGCTCTGACAATGCTGCCATACGCGCCGCGTTTTGTCGTGATTTCATTACAGTAAAATCTCACTAATCCGGCACTTCAATAGACCGACACGTCCAATAATCCGGCACCCTCTGCTCTCGCCTCCCTCGCCCCTCTTCGCGTATGCGCTCCGGTTTAACCTCAAAACTTACCACGTGCATCTGTATGTGCATCTATATATGTGCATTGTATGTAACTTCTCATGTGCATACATAATAATATGTTAATTCAATACATTATATGTATTATCTGAATGAAATGCTTTATTTTTTATTTGGTTTTTGCTTATAATCCGAACATTCCAATAATCCGGCACCCTCTGGTTTTTAATAGTGCCGGATTAGAGAGATTACACTGTATTTATATTTTGTAAAAACTGCAAAATGTGAGTGTGTCACACAAAACCAACTGTGCCACAATCGTCTTGGGAGGAGTAAAAAAATCACGAAATTAGTGTGACGTTACTTATCGATGACCCCTAACGAAGCATGGAACTCAAATATGTAGTTTTCTATAAAATAAATTGCATTACTGTCGATATTGCAAATTCGTCTTTGAAAAGACCAAGGTGCATAACGTGGTTTCCAGCTCAATATATTAAAGTCTACTCGCTTAACCATTGTGTTGTCGCTTGTCACCTTTGCGTGACTTAATAGCCTTTAACATTAATTACGACAGAAAATAATTGTCAGTAGAAGTAACTGTATAATAAAAAGTAAATGTACAACGAGATTATTGCTATGGAAGTGCAAACTACAAAAAAAAAATAGATTGAATAATACAATGAAATAAAATTATTGTATATAATTTATTATGAATTATTCCACATGGTGACGGAGTAAGAATATAATTCACCATTCCTTCTCTTGCCCATGGGTGTCGTAAAAGATGACTAAGGGGGGTATAATATGCACATTATATCTATGCAAGAGAAGAGAAATTCGAAACGATGACGACCTATAGCAATACGCCGGACCTGAACATGATGTAGTAGGTCAATTACTCTCCAATAATGGAGGAGGCCTAAGCCCAACAGTGGGACGTGTATGTGCTGAAATGATGATGATATAATTTTCGTGTGGTGACAAAGTAAGAATACAATTTACCATACCCATTGCCCGTGAATGTCGTTAAAGACGCCCAAGTTATATATGCATTTAAGGTCTATGCAAAAGAAGGCAAACTGGAATTTAAGCTGTACACCAACCCGTCTGACCAGTGTGGTGTAAGTAGGTCACTTTCCCTCCTATTATGGAGGATGCCCGAGCCCAGAAGTGGGACATATATCAGCTGAGATGGTGATGTGCAATGAATAATGATAATAATACCGATCCGCCATACCAAGTATCATGGGTTAGATTCCCACGCAACACAATAGTATGAGCGATCCACAAATTGATTTCTGATGTTTACGCGAGTATTACACATCTATACCAATAAATAAAATTGGAGTGTCTGTTTGTAATGTCAAAATAATAGGCTTTTTTCATGCTCACATGATTATTTGCACGACACCTATGCCTAAAATAGCAATTAAAAAATTTTTGTATGTCTGTCTGTTTGTTCCGGGTAATCTTCAAAACGGCTGGACCGATTTTAAAAATTCTTTCACCAATGGAAAGCTATAATATCAGGGCGTAAACTAGGCTATATTTTATCCCGGTATTCCCACGGGAACGGGAACTACGCGGGTAAAACGACTATAACCTATAACCGAAGCGAAGCGAGGGCGGGTTGCTAGTTTTAAATAAAACTACGGATTTTATTGCGATTGTCTTGTCCGCCTATCCGCCCGTTACTATGAACGCTGCTAAAGTGTTCGAAACGTATGACAATCAAATACCAACGCGATAAAATCCGCAGTTTTATATCCGTAGTTATTTTAAATTTTCGTTTGTGTTTGATTTTTGATTGCCCGACGTTTCGAACACTTTGCAGCGTTCATGGTCACGGGCGGACTGTCATTTTATTTTAAATCCACAAATTGTTGTTTTGAGTCTGGGGTGTAATTTGTGTCCGTTAATTATATATTTGTCCCTCCCACAATACAAGAATTATTTCCTGTGTTTCAAATAAAAATAAATAAGATTTAAGATTCATATACAGGTTGTAATTAAAGTATTAGAACAGAAACTATAAAAAAAATTATTACACTATACTTTGAATATTTTTTTAAATATATTTAATGTATCCATTATAATCTCAGCTCAAATACAGCCACTGCTGAGCTCGAGCCTCCTCCATAATTTGAAGGAAATTGACCGACTAACCTTATTACTATCACCCGTATGGTGACGGAGTAAGAATACAATTTACCACCCCCTCTCTTCCTCCAAGGACATCGTAAAAGTGGACTAAAGGATATGCTGCGCAAATAACCGCTAAACAAGAAGTAACACTCGAAATAAATCCTATAGCAACCCGTCTGACCAACGTGCTACGTACGTCAATTTACCTTCCATTGTGGAGGAAGCTCGAATCCAACAGTTCAATATATGTGACGAGGAATACATTCAACGAAATAATCAAATTATTAAATATTTTTATAGTTTCTGTTTGAATATTTTAATTATAACCTATATTTTAAACTTCCCTCTTTTTATGTCTTACCCGTGGCTGCAGTAAAGGACGACTAGGGGACATAAATAATGCATTTAATCTCCATACCAAAGAAATCTCTACATTTTCTTAAGTTTCGCAATTCTTTTTATGAAAATATCTTTTAACTAAAGACAACACTCTGTAAAGACTACTAAATAAATATTGTATTATGGGCATTGCATTGACAAACATATAATTAAAGAATAGAAATTACACCCAAGCTCAGAATAACAATCTATAAATCGCACGAAATGTTGTTCTGAATTGAACCCACGACATTGGTACGGTAGTTAGATATCTAACTATTGCACCATCTGTGCATGATGCATGCATCTGTTAATTTTTAAAACCTTATTTGAACTCTCTATAATTCAGATGTTGTCCATTTTATTCATTCACTATCTGTATCTATTAAGAAGATTATTTCACGGAATCATTCATTCTATATTCATGACAGAGAAATAAAAAGAAAATGTTCTCAATGTGAGTTAAAACTATATTTGCTAGCAGACATTTTTAATTACAGCAATGTATATCTATAAGCTTTGCAGCCAAAACCCTTTTAGCCGGATGGGTATTTATCCTGGCCGGTCGGGTCGTAAAAGGGCCATTTTATAGACTATAAAACCAAGTGGAATACATACAGGCACGCAGTCAGTCTGCATTTCGAATACTTGTTGCACTTTTATAACCAATATATTCTATTTGATTTGTAACTACTGGGCGAAATAAATGGCACGCATTAACTGACCTGTATTTTTGATATGAATTTCTGAAAAGTGTTTTCTATTGTCTTTTTCTTATAAAGATAACTTCAACAAAAGCCAGTAAAGAAATCGTCTTTCTTTCATCCTCATATACGCACCCGTTGTTGGGCTCGAGCCTCTTCCATAATAGGAGGGAAATTGACCTACTATACCACGCTGGTCAGAGGTGTTGGTATAGGGTTTTGTTTCGAGTTTTCCTTCTCTGCCATACATATCATATGCATATTATATCCCTTAGTCGTCTTTTACGATACCCACGGGCAAAAATAGGGGTGATGAATTGTATTCTTACTCCGTCACACGGAAATCTTTCGTTTACTCATCTTCAATTTCCATTCTTTACACGTAATGATAATCAGATGCGTCGTCGTCGTAGTCTTAGCTCATATACGTCTTACTGTTGGGCTTGAGCCTCCTCCCCAATACGAAGGCAACTGACCTACTATACCATGCTGGTTAGACATATGGATATAAGGTTTTATTTCGAGTTTTCCTTCTCTTACACACTCTTACACAGATATTATATACATTTTATATCCCTTAGTCCTCTTTTACGACATCCACGACCAAGATGTGAATTGTGTTCTTACTCAGTCACCACACGGAAAATCAGACACGAGGCCCGAGGGCGTAGATTATAAAAATTGTTCCTTATGTTGTTAACAATTTCTGTCTCTTATGAAACTCACGTGAAAAAAGGAATAATGACACATTAGTTCATCATATTTTACTTAATTATTAGCTACTTTCTACCTTTATTTTTATCATTTAATCTGTAGTAATATATGTATTGTCGGCGCAGCATGCCTTTTATTGAGCACAGGTGAAAGAAGAGGAAAACATCTTTGCACAGTTTACGACTAGGGATATGAAACAATAATCGATTTTTATATTAATCGATTATTAATCGTTTTTTTTTTGAATAATCGATTTTGATAATCGATTATCTAAATAATAATAATCGATTTAAAAGGAATTGATTTTTTTAAATTAAAATTAGTCGATCGTTTTAGTAATCGCAGTTTTGTTTAAATTTAAAGTTTTCTATTATATAGAAAATAAAATTACTGCCAGATTTCCCAAAAAAAAAGGTCATCACGATACTGCCAGGCAAAGTGCTCGAACGAATGTCAGTGTTTCGGTTCAAATACGTCCCCACTGCTAGGCTTAAGCCTCCTCCATAATAGGAGGAAAATTGACCTTACTATACCATGCTGATCAGACAGATTGGTTTTGTTTGCAGTTTTCTTTCTCTTGCATAGATGCCATATGCCTATTATATCCCTTAATCATCTTTTACGAGACCCACTGGTAAGAGAGGGAGTGGTGTTTTTCTTTTTTTTTTTTTTTGTTGGGTGGGCTATGGTAAGAGCACGCGCGGTCCAGTTCGTCCGGGGCGATGAAAGGACGGCGCGCGGGCCCATAACCCACCCGTACCCACGTCACCTCGTTGTTGGGCCGACCACCGGAGCAGATGTGACTTGTCGTCAGTGGCCGGCCCGACGGAATACCCTTTCGGGTAACCTCACCTCTCGACGTCCTAGGACGTCGGTCGCCGTCGCGCGGTCAGCCTCTCTGCGGGTGACGGACAATTCCTCGGTCCGAGGGAGTGGTGAATCGAATTCTTACTCCGTCATCACATGGAATATCAATGTAATGTGAAAATTCAGTCCACGCTAAGTCAAAAGTTAGTTTTCTAATAGGACAAGTCCATCGCAGTCAACGAAGTGGTTGTATAAAATAGAAGCTAATATTTAACTCAATTTTCATAGAAATTTAAGCAACACGTCAAGCAAAAATGTATCATATAAATTACAAATGAGTCAATTTAAATAATATTTACTACAAAATTAGTTGCCAAGAAAACGTATAAATGAAGTCCTTTGGCTGTTCGCCAATTGGAGATTTCCGTACGAATGTTTTGAAACTAAAAACTAACAAGAAGGTTTTTATAACTTTCCTGAGTGAATTCCCTCCTTACCCGTCCTCTTTTATTGACATACTGAAGAAATAAATTGAATCGTTTTTCTTGTAACATACCAAGGAAATTGATTTAGTTAACGTTCGAAATGAATTTCGCCTATGGCTTCTAAAACATAAAATCTATACCAATAAATAAAATTGTAGTGTCTGTTTGTAATGTCAAAATAATAGGCTTTTTTCATGCTCACACGGTTATTTGCACTATACATATGCCTAAAATACACTTTATATTTTTTTTGTCTGTCTGTCTGTCTGTTTGTTCCGGGTAATCTTCAAAACGGCTGGACCGATTTCAAAAATTCTTTCACCAATGGAAAGCTATAATATCAGCGCGTAAACTAGGCTATATTTTATACTGGTATTCCCACGGGAACGGGAACTACGCGGGTAAAACGACTAAAACCGAAGCGAAGCGAGGGCGGGTTGCTAGTATATCATATAATAAAAATTGTATTATTTTATTAGTTATGTAAGAAACATTGTCATATTTTTATTCGTTTTGCTAGCTTCTCTTTTAAAAAATTAGCTACAGCGTCTAACAATGATGCCTATTGTTCTTTTTATGCAAACTAGTTGTTTCCTGCGGCTCACTTATAAAAGTCATACGAGTCATACTCATATATTCTTTATTATCTTTCTTCGAGGATTATACAAAGCCTTTTTGTAATATCGTAATTCATATGTATGAAATTGGTCATGGATCTCCTTAGTTCTTACATCGTCTTTATCCTGCTCTGATCCTAATTACCTGGGGCCGTCTAATATGTCCTCTCGTATCATAATACATATTGCAAAACTTTATTGGCAATAGTTTTGCTGGCCGCTTGCCTGACGTCAATACTCTTTGGCATGCCTTAATTTGGGAATACAGTTATTGGAGGGAATCAGATAGAGTTGGTAATAGGGGATTTTGTGTCTCGAACAAATAAACAAATAATATTATGCCAATTAAAATGACAAACTTACACGATTAGCTAAAGAACACCATATTCAAGATTGCAATTTCTTTCAGAAAAGCTCATATAAATATAAGAAAAATATGATATGCCATGTCATTCATGATTACAATTATACATTTTAAAAAGTATTCCAACATTCTTGAACGTAATATTATGGTAAAACTAGCAACCCACCCTCGCTTCGCTTCGGTTGCAGTCGCCTTACCCGCGTAGTTCCCGTTCCCGTAGGAATATTGGGATAAAATATAGCCTATGTTACTCCCTGATATTATAGCTTTCCATTGGTGAAACAATTTTTGAAATCGGTTCAGTGGTTTAAGCGTGAAAGCGTAACAAACAAACAATCTTACTTTCGCATTTATAATATTAGTAAGGACTAGCAATCCGCCCTCGCTTCGCTTCGGTTATAGGTTATAGTCGTTTTACCCGCGTAGTTCCCGTTCCCGTGGGAATACCGGGATAAAATATAGCCTAGTTTACGCCCTGATATTATAGCTTTCCATTGGTGAAAGAATTTTTGAAATCGGTCCAGTCGTTTTGAAGATTACCCGGAACAAACAGACAGACAGACAAACATTTTTTAATTGCTATTTTAGGCATAGGTGTCGTGCAAATAACCGTGTGAGCATGAAAAAAGCCTATTATTTTGACATTACAAACAGACACTCCAATTTTATTTATTGGTATAGATAAATATTTAGCCTTGTAAAGTGAATATAGAATTGCGGAATTTCCCGCAAATTTAAGTAACTTAACACCAACTTCAAGCTGTTGGTATTAATTATTTTGTTACAAGCTTTTATTTAACATGCTTTCTAACATACACTCACAATAACTAAATAAGATCCGTAAAAACAGTTTTATTATATAAATATTTCTGTGTTATGACGGAGTAAGAATACAATTCACCACACCTTATCTTGCCCGTGGATGTCGTAAAAAACGACTGAAGGATAATATGCATATAACAACTAAGAGAAGGAAAACTCGAAATAAAATCCTGTATCAACCCGTTTGACCAGCGTGGTATAGTAGCTCAATATCCCTCCTTTTATAGAGGAGGCTCCAGCCAAGCATGGGGACGTGAGCCGAAATGATGATAATATTGAGTCTTGAATTCGTTTTTAGTATGCCAGAATTTCAAATATTCCTTATTTAGAACCACATTTATCTTAGACTAGCAACCCGCCCTCGCTTCGCTTCGGTTACAGTCGACTTACCCGCGTAGTTCCCGTTCCCGTGGGTATACTGGGATAAAATATAGCCTATGTTACTCCCTGATATTATAGCTTTCCATTGGTGAAAGAATTTTTGTAATCCGTTCAGTGGTTTAAGCTTATATGCGCTGTTGGACCCAAACCTCCTCAACAATAGAAGAGAAATTGACGCACTGTTACTGTATGTTACCTATCTGCATATTAAATCTCTTAGTCGTGGGTTTAAGACAGTCACAAGCAATATAACAAGGAAAAAGGTAGAAAGTGCTTACATAATGCAAAGAAAGCATAATTTCGAACACATTTCAAATCAGCAAATTTTCGAGTTGATAACACATTGACACGTGTTATATCTAATAAAACATATTAATATTACTCTATAGATAACAAAAATCAGTAGGTAGCATATTTATAAGATAATCTATACATTAATTTATTCCGTCGGGCCGACCACTGAAGACGAGGAACTTTGCGCCGGTGGTTGGCCCAACGACGAAGGCGACGTGCTATCGGGTGGGTTACAGGGCCGCGCGTCGCTCCTCTGTTGCCCCGGAAGGAGCCAGGCGACGGTTGCGGTGACCGTAGCCCACCCCAAAAAAAAAATACATTCATTTATAATATGCAGAGGATATCAAAATCCAAAAAAAGACTGAAAATTAAATAAAATCCTATGCCAACACGTCTGACCATCATATAGTAGATCAAATCCCCTTCCGTTATGAAGGAGACTCAAGTTCAGCAGTCGTATGGATATGGGGTAACGATAATAAAGCATTCTGAATGATTGAGACAAAATGTCTGAATCCCAAATCTTTGAACAAATTTTATGCTCCACATATCAAAATAAATTACACTATCCAATTTCATTAGCATTTGAGACATTGTTTACATGCTTAGTATGAAAATGAAACGGATTCAGAGACATAAACGTTCCGTCTAATTGAAACGAATGAATTCTTAGACTGAATGCATGACGGTTGCAATAGAATCTAGAATTTATTTAGGAAAGAACTACTTTATTTTTGGAGATCGATTTAAATATATGGGTCAAACCGTCAAACGTAGAATAATTATATAGTTCATAGATTTTGGTAATTATTTAGAATTAAAAAAATAAAAACGTCATAGACAGGTGATGGTACAAGTCGGTATTAGTGGTAGGACCACACTGTTGACAGTTGTCTGTCTACAGCCGCGGGCCGCCGGTCCGTCCGGGGTAGTACCACACTGAGCAGAAAATCGACGTTCGAGTAGTAGAAATTTGTTGCTGCGCTTCGTTCGGTGAGCGAGAGAGCACCGCAACTTTCTGAGGGTGTTTGCGTGTGGTGGGTCTTAGTAATGCTTTTAGTATCACCGAACCTTATTGCACGCATTCACACTCCCTTTACTTTCTTCGTGGTAGGCATCGACCTTGCAAAGATCCATGAGCGGCATATAGGAGCAAACGAGCAAACATGCTCGTTTGCCCCTATATGCAATTTAAAAAAAAAGTCCCTTCCAAAAAAATGGTATATGAACAGGATGATTATAATGATGAATTCGCCGCGTAGACAACATCTGAGGAGGAGTGTTAAGTACTCCTATTCGCCCAGGCATGATTGACCCAGGATGCACGAAGTGTCATATGCCCAAAAGGTGAACCTCTGAGGTCCCACAAAAGGCGTCGCGGAGCCGCTATGGTTTTTAGTAGGTGTTTTGACATAGTAAAGCCGCATCAAGTCAGCGATTTCTACATACCCCCTTGCCATCGCTAGCAATAAGTATGCGTACAGGCATTTTCTAAAAAAAATAGCGTGAGTACTAAGTACGCATATGAAACTTCTTTGATTCCATGTGTTTTATATCAGTATTAAAAAAAATTAAAAAAAAAATCTCTCGATCTTTCTCACTCGCTTGCTCCCTACTCTCGCCCCATGGCTGTGCTTCGTGCTATGTTCGCCCTTTCTCACTCTCTCTCAATCGGTTTCAATCGCTCTCTCCCTCTTCTTCGACAAAAACGGTGCACATTTTCGTGACGCGTTTCATCCGTAAAAAATTAAGGGTGTAGATTGTTGGCCTGAGTTCTCGATTTCGAGCGACCGCAGCGCCAAAGTTTAATGTAACATCCGACGGGGCGGATGAATGACCTAGAGAGCGCGATTTTCAAAATGTTTTGCAACAAACGTTCCACGTTGAGAAATTGTTATTGAACTTGAATATTTACAGCATAACAATAACGTTGAATTTTTGGAAACTAGCTGTTGATTCTTTTTAATAGATTAATAAGAGTAGTTGAGACACAATTTTTATGTTTTTCTATCATTACATTACATAGTATAAAACAAAGTCGCTATCCGCCGTCTGTCTGTCCCTATGTATGCTTAGATCTTTAAAACTACGCAACGGATTTTGATGGAGTTTTTTTTAATAAATAGAATGATTCTTAAGGAAGGTTTATATGTATAATACATGCATAATATAGTAGAGAAACGCTGATTAATTTAGAGGTTTCTAATGTGATGTCGTAAATAAGCACGTTTTTGCGCTTATATTGCAAACGTTGGCTGAACCCTACGAGATAGACCAAAATAATGTACTACAGTATTATCCATCTTAAAAAGTTCAACAAAAAAGTCCACGATGGCATATGTCTATCTCTTAGGGATAACCCACCATAACCATTTTTTATCCTCTACTAAAAATGATTATTTACGTGATTTTATACAATACAGCATTAATCCTTATCCAATTAAGTACCTTAAATAAATTGTGCATTTATTATAGATCAATATGCTTTTTATAGTATGTAATGTGAAGTGAATATTGCCGAAGATAGCGAAGATAGCGAGGGCGGGTTACTAGTTTATAATATAATATACAATCAAGAGTAGGTCCGGACTGACATTTTTGTATTCTACTTACCTAAAATTCCAACTATTTATTTATTTGTAATTTCACTACCAAAGTTTATTCTAATTCGTAAAATATTCATTCAATAAAATAATTGCAAATTCAGTAGGAAGTGTGTTTATCTCTACGCAAGGAAATGTGCCTATTGCGTAAACTCAAATACTTACTTTTTGTTTACGATCACCTCGTCGATATCTAAAAAAAAATCCTAGGGTTTTAAAAAAAATGTCAATAAATGAAATACAAGTATAAAAATGATTTATTTACTACACAATAACAAATATGAGTCGCCGTTACTTGCTATCCTAAAAGCGTGCTAGGGTTGTACAAAAATTAGTAAATAATTCATTTATTTACTAATTTTAACAGAAGTTTGTAAATTATTAATATACTAATTAAAAGTATGTAATTAAACAATAACGAAATATGAGTTCAAAATTCTAATGGTTTTTCATTCGATTACGGATCAAGTTCTGATTTCTGCTAATTTGATGATAAAATCAATGGCTATCACAAAACCTATCAGAATGAAAACGTTACCAGCTGCCCGATTCACGTAAGTAATAAAAACCGTAGCGCAGTGACGTCACTTCGTTTTGTGCAAATTTAGCCCTTTTAACCGACTTAAAAAAAGGAGAATTCTCAATTCGCTGTATTTTTGAACCAATTTTTATGATTCTTTACACCAGGTAACTCAGAAATTGTATAGTAATTGAGCTATTGGAAGATTTATGACAATCCAAGACTAGATAAGTAAGTGCGTTTAAAACAGAAAACCAAAAGGCGATTTCTAAATTCCTAAGTTAAAACGACTTTTGGACTGGCGTGTTTACGTGAATCGACTGGCTGGGTAGTTAAGTTACCTGTATCTTTCAAAATCATTAGGCGTTCTTCTCTTTCATAACATGTAAAGCTCTTTCTTTCCTCTCTTTCATAGCCTCTATGATACTGGGCGCGTCACGAATGGGCATGCTTCGTGACTGCCGAGGATCAACTAATTCTGGAAGTAGGCAATCGTAATAAAACCTAACTAATTTCATCTCCATTTTCTCCTCCCAAAATATGTCGTCCTTTTCTATAATATAAACTTTCATAGGTACAGTAGCACCAAACCAGATGCCAAGCATGCAAACGTTTCTTTTAGTAATATGTACCTGTCCCTGAATTTGGAAATACCAGTTATGATTTTTATTTATGACATAACCCTTGGAAGCCTTGTCCTTAACCCAAAAGGTATGTTTGGCCATTGCTTCATCAAGAGTCATGCCAGCTAAAGAATGTGGGCACTTAATTTCAATTAAACCGTTTGCATAAATGCCATCTGGTGTAGTACCAAGAAATTCATATTGATCGTCGACGAACAAACCGCAACCTTGTATACTAATATTCTCTTGAATTTCTAACTGTTTAATTGCGGTTTCTTCGTTTTCGATACCGTACCGTACAGCAGGCAAACTGGAGATATTACTACCATAAACGATTTTACGAACAAGAACAGCACAACTTGTGCTCTCTCGTTTTTTACAAACTTCCCCGAACGATGATGAGGTTAGTAATTTTCTCCTCGTACTCATCCACTCAGAACTACTTCTTTGCAAATGGGTCGACCTTTCAAGCTCCTCTCTTTCAGCACAAGACAACTTTAAATCGGCTAAAAAAGATGACTTGGCTTTCTCATATAATTCTGGACTCAGATCAGGTTTTTCGCAGTTTGGTCCATAGTGAGCGTCTTTCGATATAGCGCTGTGGCTCTTTTTCAATCTTAATTTAGGTTTAGCAATTAAACGGATTCTACGATTACAATTTTCCACTTTCGCGATCAAAGGATTAGGACTAGATTTAAATATTACTTCATGAGTTTTACTATGAATCAATCCTGTATTAAAAGACACAACAGCAGCTGCGCATCGGCCCGCATAAGAACCACGGGAAGAATAATTTACACGCTTACCTCCTACTAATTTGGCAATCACTGCGTTAAAACTTTCAACTATATTACTTGTACAATTATGAATTAAACTTCTAGAATGATATGACAGTCTTTTACTTAAAATGTGTACCGCGTCCATTAATCCGCATCCAACAATTGCTGGAAGCAACCCAACAGGTTCTATTCGACGAGTATCAGGTCTACAGAAATACTCTTTGCAATATTGGTGATTACCAAATACGTGTTGTGGACCATTTAGGATATCTTCACTAAGATTTTTTATTTTTTCTTCGAGTGACTGATTTTGATCGCCCCAATATTTAATAGCGCATTTTACACCCGTTCTTAAACGCAAATACCTTTCTTTTAGGAATTTCCGCAATTCGCAAGGATACTTAGTGTCTTTCGACAGTTTCTCCAAGCTATTGCAGTAGTTTCGTAAAAGATGATTTTTGCATTCAATTTTCTCTACTGTTAAATTACCGTACGGTCGCGAATCTAATATTTTTTTATAAGTACTGGAATCGCCGTCTGCTACAAATTTATTATAAATTACACCGTGATCAACAATGGAACGTTTAAACCCCTCAACTATTATGGTCGATTCCATACCGGTAGATGATCCCGAATAATTCTTGAAACAACGGTGTTCCGAGGGCTGACTGTCGTTCTTTGCGGCTCGTGCACAAACTACGCAGTATTTATTTTTAACTCCAAAAAACAATACTTTATTAGTTTTAATGCCAATTATCGCAGCTGCGCCGGACAAGGCGGAAAAATTCTTACCATAAGATCTCTTGCTCCAACAACCGTCAACAGCAACAGATATTAATGGTGTACCATTTTTATCAACACTACCTATAGACACTGCGTACTCCGCTTCTTCCTTGACAGCTTCTGCCATGGAATGTGCTGCTGTCTTTTCCCACCAATCGCATGCTGCTGTCTTTTCCCACCAATCGCAAACCGTATTATTAATTTCATTGTATAATGAAGGTGACATGATTGGTAGGGCTACTGCGGCAGTTAATGTTTTTAACTGATAGTAGCTCCCACCAGATGATATGATACCAGATACAATTTGATGATTCACTTCCATTCTATCTTCTTTCTTTTCAATCAAACACACAGTAAATTTCATACTACACATACTACATTTCATGATGAGTTTTGAGTCCAGACCAACTTTTACTTCACCTATTATACTGAGGTAACTTAACTTACAATCCATTGGACCGTGGTCCCCTATGGCCTGAAGAGCTTTAAAAAAAAAAGAAACGTCTACAACTCTACGCCCAACTTCCATTTCATCCACCTTTCCCTCTTGGTCGTTTTCAATAACTAGTTCCTGTAAAGAAAGATAATGGCTTGATTTTTTTTATAAAAAATAATTAAAAATTTAAAAAAATGCAAAAGAATTTAATACAATATTAGGTTCCTGATGAATAGAAATTATAATTTCTTTACGCATTAGGTATTGTTTTTTTATAACGTCACCTATTTGAACGTAAATTTTCTTTTGAGAAAGTAATTGAGAAGTATTTCGGTACTAAGGTGTTTGTCTCTCGATGAAAATAATAAATATTGCAAGAAAAAATCTATAGGTAGGTATTGAGATTTTGTCTTCGCCCATCACTAACTAAGTAGTTTGTTTATTTATGTAACAAGTCTACAAGAATTACGTATAACAACTTACCTCTATACAGCGCGTAGCATTGTTGCTCAGTCTCGGCCCCAAGGTTTTCTTTATTTTCAATACTGGAAATATTATTCATCAATATTATCCACTTTTTATTTATTTTGTACAACCCTAAGCCAGACGCTAGGCACCTCGCGTCTGTTTGGCGGTATAGGTATGTCGACCAAGTTGCGCTGTCGCCTACCTACTTTCACATTTTGATATTTAGACAATACTAGCCGACCCGGCGAACTCCGTATCGCCTTTTTTTTTTTTAAAAATCCTATTATTTTGATATTACATATAGATACTTCAATTTTATTTATCAGTATAGATATAGATAATACAAACCAATATTTACATGTTATTGTAGGTATATGTCTGAATCGGGCGATCTAAATCATATGACATATTGTATTAGCTTTGTAATGTACCCTGTTCAAATGCGATAATAAATAAGTAGGGAGGAACTTACATTTTATTCCGAGATCTTTTGGCTTTCATATTTTTATAATGCGTACAAAACTTTCTTTTCCCTGGCATGACACTCAAATTCAATCAGTCCTGCGAAAAAAATAGCCTATGTTACTCAGTGATAATGTAGCTTTCGAATGATAAAAGAATTATTAAAATCGGTCCAGTACTTTTTGAGTTTATTCGTTACATACAAAAATCCAAATCTTTCCTCTTTATAATACCTATTAGTGTAGATATTGTATTTTTTACGATTTATATCTAGTTCCATCATGGTTTTCTTTCAGACATTCATTATATCGATACTTTCTAATAACTGAAAATAAATTAATTATAAAAATGTTATACTTACAATTTTTTACAAAAAACACAAATTCACAATACGTAATTCTGCTGTCTGCAGCCGACAAGCGTGATGTCGCGTTCACTTACAGAAAGGAACTGCCGCTTTTGACCACCGAGATTGCACGAATGAAACGAACGTTTTACCCATACATTTTTGTATGAAAAATTTACCTTAAAATATATCTAGATTTTAGGGCTTTAAAAGAGGAAGTCTTTGTTTGTAAAGGTATAAAAAGAAGTATACAGCTATACTTATTGGTTTCTTCAGTGTTCAAAAAGTGTTTCTTTTTATCAATTTGTGTTGATTTATGGGGTTAAATCTGAAAAATACGAAGTCATGTTTTTGCATTTTTACTCAATTTTGTGCGTTTGTTGACGTTTATTATATAACAACTATTAGGTTTAAGAGTTTAATATAAGCATGAACATACTTATTGGTCTTTGATTGTAATATATACAAATTATCATTGATATCAATCATATGTAAATAGGTTAAATATGAAAAATCGTAACACTCTTTTCGGTGATTTTCACGATCTACACCCTTAACCCTCATGCGCGCAAAGAAGTTTCACTTCAAAAGAGATGGAAGACTTTACAAAAAAAATACTCGCAAAAATAATTACGCATCACAAAAACAGGACACGAGATGTAGAAGACATAAATATAAATACAATTATCACTTGTTACATAAATGTGTGTGTACTCATTTAATTATAGATAATAATACATTATATTATATCTATGTATATTATCCGTTATCACTATGCAACTCGATAATAACAATGTGCATATTGAATGCGTTGGATTGTTTGTCTGCCCTTGACGACAAGGACAAACGCTTGGAGATTGCGACGGTTGTTTTAAAATATCAATATAACTATATCAAGATTAAGATTGACGTCTCTCTCTACCTCCGACTATAATGTTGATATAGTACGGGATCTGATCCAGCCATAATCATTTCATTATATTTGTGAATTGTATTATATCATTTTTCACTGGAGCTATAGGCATGTTGTAGTATGTAAATTACTTTAAATGAAATCAATAAATAAATAAAAGATTTTTTTTTTTTGGGGGGTGGGTTGCGGTCGGCGCGCTCCTCGCACCACTTCGTCCGGGGTGACAGAGGGGCGTAAGCACGCACACCCGTAACCCACCCACGATGCACGTCGCCTTCGTCGTTGGGCCGATCACCGAAGCCCTAGTAACCCTTACTTGACGTCAGTGGTCGACCCGACGGAATACCCCCTATTTGGGGTACCCTCCCATCGACCGACGTCCCCCCCTCGGGGAGGACGTCGGTCTTTCCTCACGCGGTCGGCCTCTCAGCGGGTGACGGACTAATTCCCCGGTCACATGTTGGTATAGGGTTTCATTTCGAGTTTTCCTTCTCTTGCAAAGATGTTATGTGTATATTATATCTTAGACATCTTTTACGACATCTACGGGAAGGCTAGGGAGTGGTGAATTGTGTTCTTACTCCGTAACCACCCGGAGATGTAATAATTATATATTATACTAATTTTTAACCTTGTGGTGAGGGAGTAGGAATGCAATTCATCGCCCTCTATCTTACCCGTTGGTGTCGTAAAGGACGATTAAGGTATTTAACATGCGTAATAATATCTATGCAATAGGAATACCGAACTTGAAATAAAACCCTATTCAAACGAGTGCGACCAGCGGGGTCAATTTCCTTCCTATTGTGGAGAAGGCTCGAATCCAGCAGGGGAAGGTATATGAGCTATTATGATAATAGGTACTAGCTTTAGTCCATGACTTCGTCTTTGTAGAGATCAAATGAGATGTCCTCGTTTAATATCATTTTCATTATGTTTTAGGGTGATAAATGAAAGCAAAAATCATTCCTTATTTCACATCCTTACAAAACGTTGTTTTGAATATGTTTGTAAAATGTTCCTTTTTAGTGCGTCTCCAAATCACAAAATTAGTAGGTGTGTGCATTTGTGCTGGTTTTTTTTATTCAATAAACACTTAAATATACGTGACCCTGGAAAATTGTATGCCTTCATTTACACCCTTACAAGTTGAAAGTTGCTGAAAGAGATGTTCATTAATTTTTACTGAAGAATGTTTGTATTTTTTTTTCTTTTCTGTGTGGTAGCGGCTTCGAATACTACCAACCCTTGCTTTGCTCGTGGGTGTCGTAAAAGACGACTAAGAGCCCTAGATTGACCCGGACCAACTCCATCTGGTACCATTTGGGTCAACGATTACATTCCCAAGGAGGGTTGACGTCAGGCAGGCGGCCGGTCATAAAAGTCATTGCCGAAACTTTTTGCAATATGTCAAAACAGATGACATATTGCGTCGACCCCAAGGAATTGGGATAAGAGCAAGATGATGATGTTTGTATTTTTTTTTCTACCCATACAAACTTTTGCACTGTATTTTACCCTCCTTGGCGTAGAAGTTCGTAAAATCCTTTCTTAGTGAATCTCTACGTCACAAAAAATAATAACTGTCGAAATTTTATATTTTTTAACTTCAGGATTAATGAGCCAGTCAATCAGGTTCTTTATATGTATAGATAAATTGGTATAGTGACATCCTGTTCTGAGTGGAATTCCAGATTCTTACTTTGGAGAGAGCAAAAACTTTTATTCAATGTTTCTGACGAGAAGTTCTGAATACCTTGCATGAAGCCTGGAATCTAAATCGTTCAGACTATGCTATAAACTCGCTAACTATTACAAAGAGAATTATATGACAAATCTAGCTGATGACGTCTGGTCATTATTTCTATTCCCAAGGAGGGTTAACGTCAGGCAGACGGCTAATTATAAGACTATTGCAATATGAACTATGAAAGCAAAATAAATATTAAGTCGACCCCTAAAAATTGGGATAAGATTAAGGTGATGATGATGATTCATGATCACATTTTGGCTACATTATCAGCACCTGCACAAGTCAAGCAACTCACTCTCCTTATTGTTATTATTATCAGCCATCACACGCCCACTACTGGCCATGAATTCTCACGAAATTGGATAATGGCACAAACGCTTGGCTCACAATTTGGCGATCGCAGATGGCGTTAAATGTTCCATAGTAGAGTACTGGTTCCCGTTCTTTTGATGTGTCTTGACGTGATTTTTACGACTTCCAAGCAAAAGTAATGAGTGATGACGCATTATATTTTTAACTTGTCACCACATTGAGAACCAAGTAACTAGTAGACTACAAGTGTTTTTCGCTATGAAGAAAATAAAAGAAAACTTACTTGAAACAAACAGCTCCAGCTATTCTACAAATGAGCTACTCTCGACCTTGCCCGAAAGCTCTACTACCCGATATACGGGTACAAATAAAATCTTAACCCTAACTATGACAGGGTTACCTTACTAAGTTCTATATAATAAATTAAATTATTTTCAAATAAATAATATGCATATCATCCTTATTACATAATATGTCTATTATTTTAACATATTTTAACAACGGTAACGGAGGCAGACATCTTCAACATTCATACAATTTTATGTATCATTATTCCTCCCTTGTTTCTGTCGCGACAACCCTATACTATTCACCCGAAATAGGGAAGTTTAATGACGAACGGTGCGATCGTAAAACATCAAACGACTGCGCCAGGGCTGTCAAATAGGTTTTTTTGCAAAATTTATTGCAAAATAAGAAAAATAATAACAGGTTACTGTGAAATATGATGAATATAGAATAAGTAATCGTTGGACGATTTTGTCATCTATACTAATATATAAAGCTGAAGAGTTTGTTTGAACGCGCTGATATCATGAACATCTGGTCCGATTTGAGATATTCTTTCAGTCTTAGATAGCACATTTATCGAGGAAGGCTATAGATTATATATCAATACGCTAAAACCAACAGGAGCAGAGCAACAATCAAAAATGTTTCAGAATAGAGTTTTTTTTT
This sequence comes from Lymantria dispar, assembly GCA_032191425.1. Lineage (NCBI taxonomy): Eukaryota > Metazoa > Arthropoda > Insecta > Lepidoptera > Erebidae > Lymantria > Lymantria dispar. The sequence goes on from CM063459.1 coordinate 20,247,500, forward strand.
TTACTTTTGAGAGTTTCCGCTGCGTGCACTACATAAACGCATAGGTTTCGCAAAAGTCATGTATGACAGAATTGCATCATTTAAAAATAAACTCATTTGCAAAAAAAACGGGCACCTAAGCAATGAACCATTTCAAATGTTAATATTTCTTTGTTTGATAATTATAGGTAGTTTTATCCACACAATTTGCTAAATTAATAAGAAAATAATCGTTTTCATCAGTATTTCATAAAATTTAGATACAATTTATGGGAAATAATGCTAAACCTCGCTAGTAGTGTATATTCGCTAGTAGTGCATATGCTCATGAAGTAAAAATAAAAAAGTTTTTTTGTTTGTTTTTCTTTAATAAAGTAAAAGCAGATAAATGTTTAGTATCGAGTGTGACCCCCTCTAGCTAAAATCACAGCTTGAATTCGTCTGGGCATGCTAGCGAGTATATCCCGGATACTTGCTTGCGGAATACGTTCCCACTCCGCAGTAATCACATTCTTCAGCTCTCTGATGGTCTGCGGAGCCGGGTGTACTGATCTCACACGCCGTTTCAGAACGTCCCAGACATGCTCTATGGGATTGAGGTCGGGACTTCGAGCTGGCCAATCCAAACGACGAATGCCGACCTCTTGCACATACGCATTAACATCGCGGGATCGGTGGGCGCGAGCATTGTCGTCCATAAAAATCGAGTCTTCACCTAGAGCGGCCAATGCGGGTTGTGCATGAGAAATTAGAACTTCCGTTATGTATCGATGCCCAGTCAGTGAGCCGTTTTCAATGAAGACTAACTCTGTACGATCCATTGAATTTATTCCTGCCCAAAACATAACAGAGCCCCCACCATAAGGTGTGATTTCTTCGAAACATGCCTCTGCAAAGCGTTCTCCTTGTCTTCTTAGCACTCGCCGACGTCGATCTTCACCGAACAGAGATATCCTGGCTTCATCAGAGAACAAAACCCTATTCCAATCGTCTTGAGTCCATGATTCACAATTTCTAGCGAACCTAAGCCTGTGAACTCTGTGCTCACGGAGTAATTTGGGGCCGCGGGCCGGGCGGTGACTGCGTATATTGGCAGCGAGAAGCCTCCTCCTGACCGTCCATAGACTAATATGCACATTTCTTACTTCTTGGAGGTTGTTCTTAAGATCCACATACGAAGATTTGCGATTTCTCAATGCGCGACTCACAAGAAAACGATCATCCCGTGGTTGGGTACATGGTTTTCTTCCAGAACCAGGCCTTCTCTCGACGGAACCAGTCTCCTGATATCGCTGCCAGGTCCTTTGGACTGTCGAGCGACTAACATTTAGCCTCCTAGCCACGAAACATTGGCTGCAACCCTCTTCAAGCAGCGCGATAATTTTGGTAGCTTTTACCACTTTATCTACTATTTTTGATACAGCCAAACAGCATTAAATAAAGCTTTGACAGTCAAGGATATGAAATTAATCGATAAAAATTGAATAAAAGTTATGAAAGTCGATGTTAACTTCTGGAACTTCGCGCCAAAAATGTAGGATAAAAAGGGGTTTTCTGTAAAAATGAACATCAAATGAAAAATTGAATTTAGAACGTACTTTTTTAAATACCACAGCATTTTTAAAACCGGCCAGTAACGTGTACAAACGATTGAAACCTTTTTGGTATTGTATCTTTTTAAATATGAATGAAAATCAAAACCGCCCGTTTTTTTTGCAAATGAGTTTATTTTCACCTTCTACGTAAACAAAGTCGCGGGTTAAAGTTAGCATTAGCCCAAAATAACTGTTCCAGTCGCGGTAGTCCCAGCGTTCCAGTCGCGGGAGTCCCAGCGTTCCAGTCAGAAGTCGCGGGCATAAGCTAGTTTAAAATATACTTGAAACATCGAAACGGGTTTATTCGTCTTTCTTTCACGAGATAACGGATTATTTAAAGGGCAAAGTATATCACTACTACTAATGCCAACGTGAGTCATAATGGACAATGGATAAATAGATATCCAAATTGCAAATATAAACGAAACCGAAGTTAATAGAAAACCAAATTTGTAATATATAACCTTATTTGGTATTATTAGTAACTAGCAACCCGCTCTCGCTTCGCTTCGGTTTCAGTCGCCTTACCCACATAGTTTCCGTGAGAATACCGAGAAAAAAATATAGCCTAAGTTACTCCTTCCTCTGGTAGTAAAACACACAACTCAAACAAACAGACAGATAGTTAAACAGACAGACAAAAATGTTTAAACTGTATTTTAGGCATAGGTTTGCAAAAGTGTGAGCATTAAAAAAGCCCAGTATTTTGACATTACAAACAAACACTTCAATTTTATTTATTTGTATTTTACTTATTTCTTTCAACCAGCTAAACTGTTAGCCTAAATGTAAGCCTCTCTCCAAAGGGGACTATCACCATAACCTTTTAAAAAAAATTAAAATTTTAATCTAATCTGTAACCGAATCTATCAAAAAATGTGGAATAATCCGTGATCATTTCATATACATATGTAGGTAACGAAAACCGGTATAAAATTATTCTAACACCCGACCTACCTGTAAGTGATGTCTCTTGTGTCTGATGGGTAATATACCTAGGCATGCAAACGATACATTGATGTTTTTAAAACATCGATATTTCGATAAAAAAAACATCGATGTTCATTATTGTAAAACATCGATGTATCGATGTTATTTTACACGATGTTTTGACATCGATGTTTTGCCTGTATGATTTAAAATGTATGGTACTTTTAGCAGAGCGTGCAAAAGAAAAGGTCCTCACATCACGCAAATGTTGGTGTTTCACGTAAAAAGTACCTAGGTACCTATGCTTGGTTTAGCTAGCTCATCGCCTAGATTTCTAGAACACATCGATGTTTCGATTCATCGATGATTTCAGGACGATGTTTTTTGTACATCGATGTTTGTGGTTTCGATATTTGCATCCCTAAGTATACCTACCCATGCAGTGATGGAATAAGAATATGATATTTCGCCACCATTTCTTTACCATGGGAGACATTAAAACTGACTAATAATTAACTTGATGATCCCAATAGGTAGTACAAAACGCAATAAATGAAGTAATAGGTATGAGAAAAAGTATTTTCGGTACTTTTTTAAGTAAGAAATTGACATCCCTATCTTGTGACCTACACACCTCATGCCCTGAACAAAACATACTAGGTATCTACCTATTCTAGATACTCGTATTGACAGAAGCGTAACCTTGTTTTTCTTTAAAACTCAATTCACAATTCAAACTATTTTTGTTAAATCTTTTGCAGTAAACTCTTCTGATTTGTTTTTTAAGACCTTGCACTAAGGAAATAACCCTTGTATTGCGAGGGACTTTACAAACATAATAACGGACACAAATTACATACACACTCAGAAACAACAATTTGTGGATCGCACAAAGTGTTGTCCCGCGTGGGTTCGAACTCCGATACTGGTGCTCTAGGTCGCTTAACCACTATGCCATCTGTGCAGTTTTGGTCAATTAATTTCGTAAGTAACTCTTAATTTCAATTTAGGTACTCCTATTTTAAAATACATTGACTGTAAGCCAGTCGAGGCGTGTTTAGTGGAATGATGGTCATAGTAGTAAAGGATTTGCCTTAGAATAATAACGTATAGAATAGTGTCGGTACTTCGAGCAATCGAAATCATGAAGCCAAAAATACTATATGCGCGCAGACGATTACACACGTACACACGCATACCACTATACAAATTATGAAATCAAATTTTGTTTTTATTAACATAAATCGTCGAAATACTTTTAAAAGTAATATTAGAAACCTTTTTATGTTTTTCATATGTGTTGTGACACCATTTGAATGCACAAACCGTCATAATTACGTATTTATTTTTTTACCTTGTACATTACGGAACGGTTCCGGCGTAAGCTCCATTAGGCTCCAATTGCAATGCTTCATTTTTTGTGCGCGGACTTACCTTCTATACATTATTATTCTAAGGGATTTGCATACTGATTGCTGAGAAATTTAGCACAATATATGTAAAATATATACTTATCTCATATTCACTATACTTAATCCTTTATCTTTTCCTGCTTTATTTTAACCATAAAAACATCAAATTTATTGAATAATAGCAAACGCCCGTGGTTTCACCAGCGTAGATCCTTTTCCCGTAGGAATACAGGGATCAAATATTGCCTTTAAAACTTATTCCTTTTATAGATAGGTAGGCAACCCGGTAGTAAAATATTATCAATATTAGTCCATCCATTTTGAAGATTACGCGGAACAGACAGACAAATAGCATTTTTTTAGGTTTTTAGGCATATATAGCGTGCAAATAACTTTGTGAGCATGAAAAAAGCCCATTATTTTGATATTACAAACAGACTTCAATTTTCTTTATTTGTACAAACTAATAACGGCCGCAGCTTTGCTCGCATTAATAGGTAAGTGTATATTTTGTCAAGCAATATTTCTATGACTCGCGAACATATGACTCGCGAACATTAGGTACCTACCTACACTATTTCCTGGATGGAAGATGCTCTACAGTTTTGGATGTGAGACATCTATAGGCGAGGGTGGATCTGATCGTTGGCGTAATCAGCCCATGGCGTTGACGCCACGCTTCGAGCTAGCGTTTCACCTCTTCTATTATTTAAACATCCGGATACATATTTGTACATTTGCGTAACAAACCATAATGTGTTTTAGAATTTTGTACAACGCCATCTATAGAGCTCAAAATAAATTATTAACCTGAACACATCTACAGTGTACCTATAGGTACCTACTAATGAAAATAAACGTTTATTGAATAAAAATCATCATCGTCTGGAAAAAAAACGTAATATTTTATTAATACTTTATGCCATATTAGTTATTGTCATATTCTAATATTTTATGCATACTTATATACTTGTACAAAATAATTTTGATGTTTCACATCTGCCTGTTCTGAGCGACGGCTCCCTTTTGGTTTTCAGTAAAGTGAGTACCTATTTATAGCGTGAAAATTTAACAAACAAACTTACATTTGCCTTTATAATATCAGTTATGCAAACATTTATAGGTAGGTGTGGAGTAAGAATCTAATTCGCCATCCCCTATCGTGCTAGTAGGTGTCGTAAAAGTCGACTAAGGGATATAATATGCAGTTTTATGCATATTATACATAGGAGAAGAAAACTTCCAAGTAAAACCCTATAACCAACTCGTTTGACCGGTGTGGTACAGTAGGCCAAATTCCCTCTTAATATAGAGAAGACTCAAGCCCAGTAATGGGATATATGTAGGTATATGTACTGAGATGACGTTGAAGATTTGTTTGGTAAACAGAAATTGATTAAAGTAACAATAATTTGCACTAAAGTACATTATTTTCGTGTAGTAACGGAGTAAGAATACGATTCCCCATTCCCTTTTTTTACCCGGGATGTCGTAAAAGACGACTAAGGGATATAATATGTATCTACCTATATAACGTCTATGCAAGAGAAGGAAAATTCGTAATAAAACCATATTTTTTTTGTTAGGGGTGGGTTACGGTTGACGTGCTCCTCGCACCACTTCGTCCGGGACGACAGAGGGGCGTAAGCACGCACACCCGTAACCCACCCGAGCCATGTCGCCTTCGTCGTTGAGCCGACCACCGGAGCAGGGTGACTTGACTCAGTGGTCGGCCCGACGCAATACCCTCTCCTCGACTGACGTCCCCCCCCCCCTTTTGGGGAGGACGTCGGTTTTTCCTAATAAAACCCTATACCAACACGTCTGACCAGCGTGGTATAATAGGTCTATAACCCACCTATTACGCAGGAGCCCAGCAGTGGGACATATATGAGCCGAAATGATGAAATTATATTATTTGTCTGTTTATTATTACCTTCGGGCTTACTTGTTATAAACATCAGACCTTTAAAATAATGGCCCCTCAGAGTAACGAAGCAATCGTAATAATTCTACAAGGTGGATCAAGAACCACAAAGAAATAAAAATTGATTGTATTACAAGAAATAAAGGCCGCGGATAACGTAACATCATTGGGGTAGTGAACGCAGTTTTAAGTCACGTATAAAACTGGAATAACAACTTTTAAACATGTTTAATTTTTAAGTTAACAATTATTCATAATAAAAAAATAAAAATTTAATTACGATTGAAACCTGGTTACCTACACAGTGTGCTTACTCTTGAATCTCGATTCCAATCCTAAATCCAATCGCAGCTCAAATTTGAGCAATTTCGTACTCTTGAACGCTTTTAAGAGTACCAACACTAGCGCACGATTGGAATCAAATTCAGTGGCATTTTTTTAAACTACATAAATTCGACTCGCGTCGATTAAGTCAAATATTTTCTACTCCAGACGATGATTTTGACGTAGTTTAAAATTGTTGATGTTGCACAATTTCAAGAAAGCGTCTGTGTTGATAGAGTTCGGTAATGTTATTTATTTAAAATAATAAAATACGACGCATTTGGTGAAAATAGCAACGGCAAATGCAAAGAATTCATTCTCGATTTTGTTTAAGAGTACCAAATATAAATTTGGTGAGATTGGAATTTAATCGGATTCGAAATTAGAATTGATTTTAAGGGTAGGTCCACAGGTGAAAATTCGAAATCCGTTTCATTTAATATAGGTAGGTACGTATACCTATGTAGGTACCTAATCATTTCTCGCTAACGAATGAGATTTTGTAAATAGCCTAGCATTGTAAATTTGACTGCACAAATAGCGTAATGGTTAAGATACCAACCTACCAGGCCAGTGCCTTGGGTTCGAATCCCATGCAGGACAACACTTTGTGCGATCCACAAATTGTTATTCTGAGTCTGACTGTAATTTGTGTCCGTTAATTATATGTTTATCAAAGTTCCCCACAACACAAAAATTATTTCCTTTAGGTATTATATTCCTATTATTGCGAATGTTAAATATCAATAACATGCGTAAAAGGAATAAAAATTTTCTTTTAACAAAATAGGTATGGCTAGCATATAACCTATGAAAAAAAAAACAAAACAAAAATATATTGAACTATAATATACTTTCGTGAGGTGACGGAGTAAGAATACAATTCACCACCCCCTATCTTACCCGTGGGTGATCGTACGAGACTACTAAGGGATATAAAACGCATATAACATCTATGCGAGAGAAGGAAAACTCGAAATAAAACCCTATACCAACACGTCTGACCAGCGTGGTATAGTAGGTCAATTACCCTTCCATTATGGAGGAGGCCCGAGCCCAACAGTGGGACGTATATGGGCTGAGATGATGATGATGATGATAATATATCTATAGTCCATAAAATATAGGATGATCTCTGTGACAGTTGTCCCTAGTGCTGTCACGCTTACGATAAAGTCCGTAGTTTTTTATCGATAAAATGATGAATGATGATGAATCAATGAAAATCTTTCTTGATTTTATTTCAAACAAAAATGGTTTTTTGACTGTTTTAATTATTTAAAAGGATTACAATCAAGGTCTGGGTCACTATTATCGTCATCACTGGAGCGTTCCTGCTAGAGCATTTATCATTTTTTGCCAAAATAGGGACAGTCACTAGATCAATCGATCAATTATGACTGTTTTATAAATAAATATCTCTAGTTCATTGACAATAATGCGTACATAATATTATCATTTACTCTGAGACGAAAAGTAGTTATATAATGATTAATTAAGTTAATTTATGTATTTTATAATGTAAACTGTCTGTTTTAATTGTAAAAAATATGTTGAAAGTTTTATATAGGTTTTGTATTAGGTTTATTTCTTTTATGAATAATTTAATAAAGATCGGTTATCGATTCACGTTTATCGACTGTCCCATCTCTTTTTTATTTTCAGTCCAGTATGACCTTGTACGTGCGTAACCGTCATATATGTATAAAATGTTTACTAGGTATTTCAGTACTTACGATATACATTTTAGCCATGAATATTAATATTTTTATATTTTTAATATATTGCAATTCAGTTGCAATAAAACTGGCACGAAAAGAATGAAAATATATTTGATACAAAATGAAATTGTAAACATGTCGCTTGTTCAAACTTACTTCGTTGATTTCGTTGACATCTGTCACAGAGATCAAGCTATATTTTATGGACTATAATAACTTCTGATGTTTACGCAAATATTGACTTTACGTTTGAAATAAAATTACTTTTACGGATTTTATTGCGTTTGTATTTAATTTTAATTACCCAATGGACAAACCATTACCTAACGCTTAAAATTGTTCGAAACATCGGCAAATTAAAAAGCATATAGGTACTAACGCGCAATAAAAACTTTAAAAATCGTTTTATTTCAAAACTTCCATTCTTTATGTACTTAATCGTCAGTAGTTTAAAAATTCCATTCATCCCCACGGGTGAAGGCGTAATAAATTGCCCCTATCTACAGCCACAAACATGACAGATGGCGATACACATAACGTAATTTACTTGTACTACATACTCATAGATAGGCCAGCGCCGCCCATAGGCTTACATTTTTATTGCCACCCCGTCCTACCCACCCCTGCTTGTACGACCTATCGGAATTCTTTACCCCCTCCGCAGCCTCTACTAACGTGAGTAAAAGAGATAGACGCATAAACGCAGTTAAAACGTGCCAAATCTACGTTGAAAGTTTTGTTGGACTTTGGATGTTAGATTTAGATGGCTGTTACATTTTTCATGCCAGTAAGCGACCTGACTAATAAACGCAGAGGGAAATGAATGAAATTATTCCCAGTTCGCATTCATATCTACTTTACCAAAATTGACATCAAACAATACATATACTTAAAGATAATGTTTACGCGAGTATTACACATTATAAATAAAACTATTTTTACGGATTTTATCGCGTTTGTATTTGATTTTTGATTTCCGAAGTTTCAGTGTTCAGTCCGCCCGTGATCACAAACACTTAAAAAGTGTTCGAAACGTACATATTTAGTTACATATTATTATAAAGCTATAACCTGTTTTATGCAACCATTATCACATATCTGCACGAATGGGTCAACATTGATATAAAATATGTCAATAATATACAGTTTAATACATCATTTTAATAAAATTGAGATAAAATTAATTATTGTAATTATTATAACATAAATTATATTTTATTTCATTTGCATACCTACCTATGGAATTTTATAAATGAGATCCATTTCTCTTTGGTATCATCGTCATCATTCAACGCTTATCACAGTTACTTGGAGTCGACTCAATAAGGGTTGACGAGACCTAGGCGGTAGGACAACTACCGCCTAGGTCTCGTCAACCCTCCTTAAGAATGTAACTGGGCAATAGTTTTATGACCGGCCGCCTGCGTGACATTAAACCTCCGTGGGAATGAATTTTTTGACCAGATGGCATCAGGTGGTACCTATTTCTCCAGTTTTGTTCAGCTCTTAGTCGTCTTTTACGACAACCACGAACAATGTAAGAGCCGCCACACAGCATTCGTTACTCTATGTAGGTACTAGGTATGTCATAAACATTTACTTGTTACATTTTATGATAATGTTTTTCCAATTAATAGCTGGCCCAATAAACTTTCTTCTGTACAAATGAATAAGAAAAGTAAAAGAATTCCTTGAAACCGACCGCATCGCTACCTACTAGGTCCTAATGCATAATTTTAGCTGTCTGAAACTATTGCATTTTAATGAAAACGGGGTCACATCGGTCAGGTTTCAAAGTCTATATAGATAGAGACCGAAAAAAATTATGTTTTATACACATGCCTATGTACATAGATACATTGATTGATATTGTATACAATAATTAAATATCAAAGAAACTATATCATATAATACTTTACAAAATCACAAAAAATGTAATAGATACATTATTACTGTATAAATTCATTGACTAAAATTAATTAAAATAAATAGGTACACCTAATAGATTTAAATGAAGTTAGTGTTTCTTTGTTATGACAATATCCATTTATTCCTTAAAGTATTCAAATATCATTATTATGTTTTTTTTTTTTATGTGGGTGGGCTGCGGTCGGCGCGCCTCCGCACCACTTCGTCTGGGGCGACAGAGGGGCTTAAGCACGCAACTCCCGCAACCCACCCGAAAACCACGTCGCCTTCGTCGTTGGGCCGACCACCGGAGCAGGGTTACTTGACATCAGTGGTCAGCCCGACGGAATACCCCCTATTGGGGTACCCTCCCATCGACCGACGTCCCCCCCTCGGGGAGGACGTCGGTCTTTCCTCACGCGGTCGGCCTCTCGGCGGGTGACGGACTAATCCCCGGTCACGACACCCGCGGCCTCGGCTAGGGCGGCATGAGGCGCAAGTAGTTGCGCCTACGCCGCCCCATCATTATTATATGTTGAATGATGTATAATTTCAATGACTCATTAAGTATAATATACCTTAAGGTTTCATTTAAAATTTAGGTATTAAATTTTATACGGGCTAATATAAAACAGCTGTTAGGGTTAAGTAATGCTCTTGTAATTGTGGTTACCAGCCTCCGATGGAAAAACAGGTGATGATATTTTATCTCGAAAATAGGTTAAATAATATTTTTTTGTTTGTTGCCGATGGTCGCAAACGAGCAAGCAGCACACCTAATGGTAAGTGATACGGCTACACATGGACCTTTACAATACCAGAGGCACAGTCGTGAGAGAAATGATCGCTGGAAACGTACAGTTGCAGACCATAAGCCTCTAGGAGAAATGGATGAACCCTGCTGCGGTGTAGAGTGGTATGTTGGAAAAACGGTTATGGTACCAAGTCAAACAGTTCTTCAGAGCACTCCCCATTACATAATTAATAATATATTAACATAGGTATAATGTCTATAGCTTGGAATGTAACGAATCGCAAAAAGCGTATGATACAATTCAAGATAATAAATTGCACAAAGACTCGCATAGCGACGAAGTTGAACAGTTTATCGATTTAATTGTTTTGAGCAAAGTTTATCTTTAGGTTAATTTTGTTCATTTAGTAACTCATTAGTAGATGATTGAAAACTTTTGAATATATGGTGCATATATGAGGAAAATATCGAATATTTGTTTTTTTTTAACATATATTTCTATGGCTCTATCCCTAAAGGTCTAAACATAAATGTAATACGCCATTCGCCATACGATTTTTTTTGGGATGAGCTACGGTCAGCGCATCCACCGCCCGGCTCCGTTCGGGGTGACAGAGGGGTGGCACGTGGCCCCGTCATCCACCTGATAGCACATCGCCTTCGTCATTGAGCCGACCACCGGTGCAGAGGTCCTTGACTTCAGTGGTCGGCCCGACGGAATACCCTAAGGCAGTAACCCTCTCCCAGCGATGTCCCCTTTCCGGGACGTTGGTCGCCGTCAGTTCGCCATACGATAAGGCCCCTCAAATGAAAGACACATTGTTCATCACCCTAAACAGATATGTTGATATAGATTCAATGTAAATATAAAAAGAAATTAAAAAATAACAAGTTAAAAATAAAAAAGACAACATAAAAACATTTCCTTTTTCCTTGTTCTTTCTGGCTCTTGGGTGTCGAAAACTACAACTGAGGAATATCTACTAATAAAATCGATGCAAAAGAAAAAAAAACTGTACCTACATAAAACCATACACCAACTCGTCTGATCAGCGTGTTAGGTATTGTAGGTCAATTTCCTTTTCATAGTAGGAAAAAACTCTCTTCTCACAGTACGTCAACGTAAACGGCCTAAAAAAGAACTTGTAACGGCACAAAGGTCAATAAGGATAGATCGTACACCAAGTGTCAGTTAGTAATATTATTTTATCATTAATATATACAAATACGTCGTGTCGTTTATAACGGTAATCAAAATTGCATATGATAAGCAATATGTCAACAAAGGTGACTGTGATAACATTAGTTTGTTATTACGTATAATTCAACAAAATGCATTAATTAATACGAATAATTAAATGGGACGAATTAAATTAAGTGTTGTAATGGTCTATTTTCCGAGTGCTGACGGTGTAAGAATAAAATTTACAACCCCCTCTCCGTTGGAGTCGTACAAGGCGACTAAGGTAGATTTATTGCATATAATAACAATATCAGAGAGAGAAAAACGAAATAGAACCCTATACCAACCTGCCTAATCAGCGTGATAGGTATAGATACATCTAATATGGAGGAGGCTCGAGCGTAAAAACAGCAACCTAACAACAATTTTCCGGGGCGTCGACAAGTGCTGATACACGAAATGAAAACCTGCCGGACTAGCTACGGAAGTCAAGGTATCGGTACCAATGGGCTGACCCTTGGTACCGATACCTATAGCGGTCGACAGGTAATACGGTGGGTTATGTGGTGTGCCCCGTGTGTCCGGCTGTGGGTAATAAGCAAACAGCGCAGCTAATGGCAAGTGATACTGCCGCCTTTACTAGACCGCTGCCTACCGAGAAGAAAGTGAAGGGAGTGTGATGGCGTGCAATGAGGTTTCACCAAAACCCACCATACGCAGACACTCTAGGTACTACCTGGGTTGAACCGGTCCGCCGCTGTAAACAATTGACTGTCCTACCACAAAAACTGTAGCCTATCAAAAGAAGGGGAGGAATAATGCAGTAGCCTCACTCTTGGGCACAAATACGGTATTTAAATCACTACGCTATCATTTCAGTCAATTACACTGAATTGCTAATTGCAAAAGCCTCTGTCCTCCTTTGGACAACTAATTATCTGTTCATGAATTATTAGTGTATGCATGATATTCATTTATTTAATTTACGTACAAACAAGACTTATTAAATTATGTTATTACGGGCTATGTATATTATCTGACTCCATACTGCAATTTTATAGTTCTTCGCCTTCACAGAGAGGATCTAAACTAGTCTAACCCACAAGCAAGCAAGGAGGTGGTGAATTGTTAACCGATGCAATTCCCTACTGCACCGGTCCCTTCTGCGACTTTATGAAGGAAGCGGCTGCGCTGTACTTATACTTTCGCAAGTAAATGATGCGATACTAAAAAAAAATATTAAAATAACGGACAGTTGTTGCCATGACCTAAATATCAGGAGATCATCATTATACTTTACAAAATTTAGGAAAAAATCTCTAAAGCAGCTTTATATAGTTGTATTACAAAATGACAGAATATAAATTGATATAGCTATAAGTGTTATATATGCCAATTACGAATAAACCAGTGTCGTGTCCTCCAATTTTTATCGCGTATATCGCAAGAAACTAAAAAACAAACAGACCTGCAAGGTAAAGAAACTATAAACCCCTGAACTAAGTGGTAATCAATAAGACCAGCGTCATTGTAATCAAAACTGATACTTTATATCGGCACGAAGAAAAGGAAGACCTAAGAAAGATAGAGAGAGGGAAGAAAAAAGAGGTAGACGAAAATAGCAGCGCAAGAAGGAGAAGATCGAGAAAAGAAGCATTAAAAATTAACTGAAAATAATAATGACGACGGATACATTTTTAATTATTGGTATTCTTGCATAATTTCTTGTATATTTGAAAGTATATCATCATCTGTGGAAGTACACACGCGATTAAAAAAATGTTACACTAGGTAGCTAGGTTATCCCTAAATTATATAGATTATCTTTTATCCTGAAAAAAAAAAGAATGACTACAAGAGAGCAAATATTACGCATACATATATTCGAGCAGAATTTTATTACGTAAATATATATTTATAGGTGTACCTACTATTTTTGGACATCGAAACAGATATATCTACATAATGTTTATAAGCAGTAATAACTTAGTAGGGACAACATAAGGATAGATTTTTATACAGATATCTTGAGTTTGAATTCACATTAATTATCGCTTATTTTAACATAAATATCTGGTTGACCGCTTTGCTCGGTATATTTTTTTTATGTAAATGGTATTTTTAACGAACATATTTAGATATGTATTAATACAAAAATAAAAATGAAGAAATAACGAAAAAATTTAAAACTGAATAATAATAATACCTACTGAGATTCGATCTCAGGCTGTTCGAATGCGACTGAACAACTTCCCAACTGAGCTATCGTCATTCTTGACGGCGGCGGCTAAATTTACATTCCTATGCTAATGACATTTTATGTCATTTTATTGATTAGCTAAAACATCGACAAGATGAAATCTATACATATAAAAGAAAGTCGTGTTAGTTACACTATTTATAACTCAAGAATGGCTGTACCTATTTGGCTGAAAATTGGTGGGGAGGTAGCTTAGAATCAGGAGATGGACATAGGATACTTTTTATCCCATTCGATCGCGTTCCCGTTGCCCGTTCGATAAAATGTCAAAGAAATGTAGTATAATAAAAACGTATTTGATATGTAATATCAAAACGCAAATGACAGCTAAACGTAATTTTGTCTATAGTTAAGTATGGTTGAAAATTTGATAATTATAAATTTGTCAGAAATCAATAATTAGTAATTTATATTCTCTTTGAATCATCTTTAACAATGCCGCGACCAAGATGATCGAATGTTTCCGGACAAAGCCGTAATGGTTCTTCTAGAGACTATATTTTCGGCAATTTGGAAAATATATTTACGAAAAAAATTATGGCGGTACGAAGTCCGCTGGGTCAGCTAGTTTTCTATAAATGAAACCTTGCTAGATTGATTTTTTGGTCCCGAAAACTCTAATATACTAAATTTCATGAAAATTAAGGGTGCCGTTTCCGAGATTCTAAAAATATAAAAATATACAAGAATTGCTCGTTTAAAGATATAAGATATAAAAATAAAGTTTTACCCCAACGGAGAAGAAAGGAACCATATCTGAAGCTGGATTAAAAAAAGGGTTCTGTGTTCCACAAGTCTTCTTCTTATCATTATCATCATTACTCTTTTCCTAATTACTTGAGGTCCACGCTATACCGTACGTATCATTTTATCCCTAATTTGGACTAGGAGTGTTTGCCTCAGATGGCTGTTACACTCTTACGCGGACTAGGGGTGAGCGCTAAGGGCGCTTCTCAACCTGAAAATATGGAAAGAATCTAAGGCTCTTATGTGGGCACCTTGTGTAACGAAATCATTTTGCGTTTCTATAAAACAGCATATCGCGCGAAATAAGAAACAATTTCCATTATAATTTTTTCAATTAAATCTCATCGATAATTATTATCCTTAATGCAATATCAATCTAAGTATTCAGTATAAAAATTAAATTAAATATAATATTTAATCTACCTTTTATTTAGACTTTTATACACTAATTAGTTTTTGTGTTTGAGATCACCAGTTATTGTATATACAAATATATTATCCTGCATGATGCTTATTTTATTAAAGGACCATTACTATAAATTATAATAAGATATAAAGTAAAAATATAAGGTCATTATTGGTTAGCGATAAAATAAACACGACAAACAAGTTTCGCAACTAAATTGCTAAAGTCTAAAAAGAAAATAATAAGAACAATTTTGTTTATCTTTGATTTAATAGTTGCACAGCATAGATACAATTAAAAATAGATGTAAATTAGTTCATAAAAAATACTACGAGCGTTTAAAGGTGAACTATTTCACGAATACTAATCAAAATGTATAATAAAATGTATTTAATAAAGTTGTGTAACCTTAAAATACTCATCATGATTATAAAACAAATGGCATTTAGTCATGGATTTTTCTCGAAATATCTTCTGGGATACCACAGCCTGTTTTCCTTTCTCTCTAGAGATAGATACTCCAGTGCAGAGAGCTGCACTCTGAGTTTGTACCATACAACACCAATATAATCTATCGATCTTCAAATGTGTATAAAGGAGCCGAGTGGCTGACTTATCGTAGTGTAAATAAAATACGAGATAAAATATTGCTTTAGTATTTTTACTTGATATCTTATTAAATTAGAAATTAGAATAAATAAGTACAGCATCTTACTTTTGTGTTGTAGGGGCTGAAAAACAAATACGCTGAATAAAAAAAAGTTAAAAAGAAAAATTCGGAATAAAGTGAAAGATGGTGATCAGGCGTTGCCTGATGATAATCTTAACGATAGTCGACGGCGATGGTTGCGACAATTTACGGCGCTGCTTTGCTCGGGTCACACAGACCTCTAACCAATGCTGCAACCGCAATAGAAGCAGGACGAAGTCGTTTCACTTCTTGCGATCGTGTACTGCTATTTACCGAAACAATTATATCCTGACAAAACCTTTACCAGCTAGAAAGAGTGGAGCACTTTTTCTAGCTGGTACAAGTCCCGCTGCTCTTGATAAATTGTTAGTGCTAGGACCACACTGCTGACGGTTGTCTGTCTACAGCCGCGGGCCGGTCCGTCCGGGGTAGTACCACACTCTCGCAGAAAATTGACTTCTGAGTAGTAGCAATTTGTTACTGCGTTTCGTTCGATGAGCGAGAGAGCCGGCAGCTCAACTTTCTGGGATGTTTGCGTGTGGTGGGTTTTGGTAATGCCTTTAGTATCACCGAATCTCATTGCATGCATTTACGCTTCCTTCACTTTCACGGTAGGCAGCGGCCTAACAAAAGTCCATAAGCGGCAGCGACACTTACCATCAGGTGTACTGTTAGATTCTTTGCCACCGTTTGCAATAAAAAAAAATACGGTGACTTCCTGCTAACGCTTAATTGCTCTCTGTGATTGCCTCAAGAAAATCCTAGGATGAGAGTTCAAGAACCTCGACCACACAGGTGGCATTCTTTATACAATGTTATCCCCACGTGCAGTCGTCGACATGCAACTCTGGGTTCACCCACATATGGCATGAGCCAGAACAGAGCAAAGACCGCGTCGACGAAGCGTGAGCAAGTTGACGAAAATGCTACCGAAACCACCATCGATCATAGAGAACCATAGGCCATAATATGTTATCTGTGCTTTGACAGTGATAGAGACTGAATTGACGTACCTATAGTAATTGAAGTATCGAGGCGTGGGCGAGGACTGTTGCGGAGGCTATTAAACAATAGGCCTCCCTAAACCGTAGTGTCTCGATCCGCCGGAACACCTACTTGGTACAAAACGTAACCAGGCTTATCAACTTTTCCAGTGTTCTACCCCCTCCGTAACGAGCGTGACATAACCGTAGCAGATTTAACGCAAACCGAGGGGGAGGCTACCTCGCAACGTCCAGCTATGTCTCATAGAGTTTGTCACAAGATTAACACCACAAGATATGGACATTCGCACAAAATCCCCAGAGCGTTTCACGTGTCCTCTACGTGGATAGTGCAACCTTTTAAATATTTTGCCTCAAAATAAGGGCACCCAGTCGTAATGGAACGCCTCCCTAAAGCAGCTGAATAAAGTATGAAATTTGACGTATATTTAAATTCCTCTATGAAAAAAAAAGGAATTTATATGGTAATGGCACACAGTGAGACATGAAAACTAATTTCTGTAACATGAAAACAACTTTATCTTTCTATGTTGAAACTCATATTAAAAGTAGCAAGAAGGATTTCCTTTATAACAAACACCCTGCTAAGGAATCCCTCTAAGGAATACGGGAATTCACAAGCATACAATTAAAATATACAGAGTAAGTACAATACTGACTTGGAACGTGAAGTAGCGCTACGAATACCTACTACCAACCCTTATATTGGTCTTCGGTTTCGTGAAAGACGATTAAGAGTTTTACGACGACCAGGATCAACTTCATTAAAAAGAGTTGACGTCAGGTAGACAGCCGTTCATAGAACTATTGCCATTATCTTTTGCAATTTGTACTATGGTTGAGGAGTACCTACATATTGCGACCTAATAAGTGCGGTGACAGCAGGATCATGATAATGACGACCCAGTTTAGAAAAATCATTTGTGGGTGGGTTACCTACATGAAGAATTCAACTGCGTGGAAATTGAACCATATACGAGGGGTGATCCAAAAGTAATGATAATCAGTTATTTCTAGTGCACACAAAAATACAAAAAAATTTCAGTCACTTGCTCAGTTACCCACTAGTTCAGGAAAAAAAAATCATATAAATAGGCCACAATTCCCGGGAGCTACATTCATTTGAATACGGACTGTCAAGGAGTGAACATCAAAATGGAAAAACACGAAATCAGAGCTGTCATTAAATACCTCTGCTTGAAAAAAATGTCTACCAAAGACATACACAGCGACTTGGTGGAAACATTAGGGGACTCTTCTCCTCCATATTCCACAGTTGCACGCTGGGCTAAGGAGTTTAAGCTGGGAAGAACATCGACGGAAGACGAACACCGCGAAGGACGCCCATCGACGTCCCTCACTGAAGAAAATGTGAAAAAAGTTGAAGAAGTTGTATTGGAAGATCGAAGAGTGACTATCAGGCATGTAGCTGAGGTCACAGGGATCTCATATGGCAGCATTCAAAGAATCCTTGCGAACGAATTGCATATGAGAAAGGTCTCCGCGCGTTGGGTACCGAAAATGTTAAACGACGAGCAAAAGAAGAAACGAGTCGACATGTCAAGAGCAAATCTCGAAAAGTTCCAGGCAGACAAGGACAATTTTTTGTCACGTTTTGTGACCATGGACGAGACCTGGATCCACCATTTTGATCCTGAAACAAAACAACAATCGATGACATGGAAACGATCCGATGAACCGACGCCGAAGAAATTCAAAGTGTCAAGCTCAGCAGGGAAGGTTATGGCGTCTGTTTTTTGGGACGCTGAAGGAATAATCATGGTGGACTACTTGGAAAAGGGGGCCACTATTACAGGCTCCTACTATGCAGAACAAATAAGAAGATTGCGGGAGGCTATTAAGGAGAAAAGGCGAGGCAAACTGCGGGCTGGAGTGTTGTTCCATCAAGACAACGCACCTGTTCACAAAGCTGCAATTGCCATGGCTGGCATTCAGGAAGCGGGCTTTGAGTTGGTGGAACACCCCCCCTATTCACCAGATCTAGCCCCCAGTGACTTCTATCTCTTTCCACGACTCAAGGAACACCTCCGAGGCAAGAAATTTGATGATGATAGCGACGTGATGGCCGCGGTTGAGGACTTTTTTGAGAGTCAAGATAAAGATTTTTTTTGTAAGGGAATTTTAGGTTTAGAAAAGAGATGGACTAAATGTATAGACTTGCTAGGAGACTATGTTGAGAAATAAATATATTTTTTTATTTTATTCATTGTGTTTATTATTGATTATCATTACTTTTGGATCACCCCTCGTAATACTTGGCACAAGAGAACTTAGAATACCCAGTCGTTTGTTCAGTGTTTCTGGAATTTAAATTACACCCAGACTCCGACTATTTATGGATTGTACAGTGTTTCAGGACTCGCTAGGTCGGTACATTACAACATTCATGTAATCAAGTCTTAGAATAATAACGTATAGAAGGATAGAGTCAGTACTTCGAACGTTCGAAACTTGAATCTAAAAATACTAATGGCGCGCAGACGATTACACACGTACACACGCACACCACTATACAAATTATGAAATCAAATTTTGTTTTTATTAACATAAATCGTCGAAATACTTTTAAAAGTAATGTTGAAAACCTTTTTAAGTTTTTCAAATGTGTTATGACACCATTTGAATGCACAAACCGTCATAATTACCTATTTATTTTTTAAGAGTTGCGTATGTACGTGCAGTACAGTGACCTTGTACAATACGGAACGGTTCCGGCGTAAGTTCCATTAGGCTCCAATTGAAATGCTTCACTTTTTGTGCGCGAACTTACCTTCTATACGTTATTATTCTAAGTAATCAAGTCTAATTGTCCGATTAGAATTTTAAAGTACCGCATGTAACTAATATTTATTTTAGAATAAACGTTATATTGTGTGTAACTGTGATATAATTTTTTACTTTATATGATTATTAACATTTCATTTAAAAATATTAATAATAAAGATAAACATACGATATACTTCACATTTAAATAGGCCTAAAATATTATTGTTCTTAAGCGCTAAAAAATGACGTTAAAACAGGTAATACTAATGAGTGTTTTTTTATTATATAAATCTCACAGCAATAATACAATTAATTGATTCAAAAAGAAATATATAGTTAATCAACAGTAATTATATATTTAGACTTGCAACAATTTGCAGATGATTCTGTTGATATCAAACGGCACGAAAGAACTCAATTAAGACATTTAATCATTGACCTGATAAATATATAATTTTACTCGTTTTTGATAAAATAAACCTTAAAAAGTTATATAGTAAAATTCCGTCACAACGAATTTATTAGTAAGGCTGTATATGCCATTATATTTTACTTATTTCGATAAACAACAGTTAAAAATTAAATTTAAGTAACAATTATGATTGACATGATATTTAGAACACAAAAGATTTAGTTAGAATATGTAGCCGGTAGACATTTTTTTTTTTTTATGGATGGGCTATGGTAAGCGCACGCGCGGTCCAGTCCGTCCGGGGCGATGAAAGGACGGCGCGCGGGAACCTCACCTCGTTGTTGGGCCGACCACCGGAGCAGATGTGACTTGTCGTCAGTGGTCGGCCTGACGGAATACCCTTTCGGGTAACCTCACCTCTCGACGTCCTGGGACGTCGGTCGCCGTCGCGCGGTCAGCCTCTCTGCGGGTGACGGACAATTCCCCGGTCCGATCACCCGCGGCCTCGGCTAGGGCGGCATTAGGCGCAGATACTCGCGCCTGCGCCGCCCGAGTCACCGGCGGCGGAACGTGTCGCCGAATAGGATCTCTACTCGCACACGATCCGCCGCCTCCTTCCGTGAGATTACGGCCTCACAGAAGGCGGCGACCGCGTCCCAGTTCCTGGCGATGGTCGGCAGCGCCAGGTCGGCACCGATAATTGCGACGAGTTCACGGCGATCCCCCTCCCATGCAGCACACTCCTCGAGCGTGTGCTGCGCCGTGTCCTCATCGCAACTGCAGTGGTGGCAGGACGGTGTGCTCTCCCTCCTGACAATCTTGTGCAGGTACTTCCCGAAGCAACCGTGCCCCGTCAGCACCTGCACCAGTCGAAAAGAAAGCACCCCGTGCGTCCACTCCAACCACTCCATCAGCACCGGCCAGAGGGCCTCGACGGTCCTGACACCGTACCGAGGACTGTCCAGCCGGACTGCCCAACGGGCAATGACTTCTCGGCGGGCGTAGACCCGCCAGGCGGTGATCTCTTTGATGGAGACCATGCCGCCACGGGCGCGCGTCTCCGACACCCGCCGATAAGTGTCGGCGAGCATCTCCGCCTCCAGGTCCCACGGAGGAGTTCCGGCGTAGCCATAGCTCAAAATTACATCTCCTTGTGTTTATCCTTACTATTATTATAAATGCGAAAAATAAATTTGTTTGTTACGCTTACACGCTTAAAACACCGAACCGATTTCAAAAATTTTTCACTATAGGCTATATTTTATCCTAGTATACTACGCGTATAATGAGACTGAAACCAAAGCAAAGCGAGGGCGGGTTGCTAGTAATTACATAAAACACAAAAACAAATTATATGTCGGCTATAATATAATTTTTTTTAATTTGATTGCATATAATGCATCCATACTTCGTATATGTTCGGTATCATTAGAAAGTAAATAATGCTAAGATAGTTTTAGGACACTAAAACAATCCATTACGATGCTGCATGTGGCGCTGCCATCGATTTTTAATTTTTTTTTTTATTATTTGCCCAAGCAGCAGTATCTGTTGTCAGCTAATATGATATAGAAATTCACAAGTGCTCTTGCACATTGTATGATAGTTTTTATCACGTAATTAAATATAATTAAGTAAAAATTAATATTACTAACTGATAAAACATTAATGAAATAACACTATAAAATATAAATATTATATTATCTACCATAAACACGTCCATGTCCACATTAAAAAAAAATTCTTATTTGAATATAGAGTCCACTCAATCGTTAAAAGTTTATGAAATTATCAGGATTCATCATTTTTCTGCCTTCATCCCACGCTAACTTGGGTCGGCACAACATATTCTTACCTTCCATAACTTCCTATCAGCCGTCACATCTGCACTCACCCTTTTCATATGCATATCCCCATTCAAACAGTTCATCCATTTTTTTTTTGGGTCTCCACGCTTCTTACGTCCATCCACAATCATATCGATAACACACCTTGTCACATGCCTTTCATCCCTCCTCATCACATATCCATACCAAGACAGTCTCGCGCTCCTAATCTTTTCTATCACTGGTGCCACTTTCAGGCTCCCATTTTCACAAACAAAAAAAATATCAGCAAATTATCTACATAACTAAACAAGTAGTTATTGTAACACAGATTAATTGCAACTCTTATAAAAACGTTGATGACGGTTGTTGCCGAGACGAGAATAATGTTGTTTTGATTGGAGGGCGACGACGGACATTAATACTTAAGCGTTTTATAAAACCAGGTTCATTTAAAATATTGCATTTGTTAATAAAAAAAACGATTGATTGACCTGACCTATTCAAGGCAATCGGTTAGTAAATACTGCAATGTACACGGGACTATTGTTTTAATCAAACTTAAAATGATTCCTAATATTAAGTTTTGTATTTTTTCCGTTTTGTTTGTTTTAATATTGAATTTTGTATTTTTTTTTGTATTTTTGCAATCTATCGGCACTCAAAAATAATTATCACTAAAGACTGAATGTTTTATTTGTTATAAATAAATGAAAGTAGAATATAAACTCTGTAGAAAATTAATATATGTTTTGTTATAACTGTTAAAAAAATAATAAGCTTGAAACATAACAACTTGAAGTTTAGGGCAAATTATGCGTATTGATTGCCAACTTAGGTGAAAATTGCTTAAAACTTTCCAATAATTTCATTACATTATTGTTCATTAATTTTATTAGCCGTAAACTAGTCGTTACTTTGACAAGTGTGTAAAAAAAATTATAACTTTAACTAGTGTGTAACTTTTAAGAGTTTATTAAATAAAACATCACTAACCAGGTTGCTGCGGTGGTAGCAAAGGTAGCATCGTCGGTTGAGACGGTACGGACGTTGGTGGTGCAGCATACGGAGACATCCCCGGCGATCCTGGCACAGAGTCACAGCTAGCAGAGCCCATCGAACGTGGAGGAGCCGGCGGTATTACAGGACTCCGGGGTGCCTTCACCCGTGGAGGTTCAGGATGTTCTAGTTCAAGACCGGGCTGCTGCATACCAGCACGTTGCCGCGCCTCATCCTGCGCTTGAGCACGTCGTAATGCAGTTTGCATCGCCATTACCCGCTGCCTATCCGCGGTCAGACGACACTTCTCGCAATGACAATTACGGTATTTGCAATACCGTTTGTGGCCCTTCAGCTCAACCTTCAAACGATGGTTACGGCATCGCGCACAATTTGGCGGCGCTCGAGGTACCGCCGAACTAGTGGCTCCAGGCTCAGAGCGCTCCTCACAGTCATCAGGCGTTCGACGCCTCCACGCACCCACGGACACCATGGCTTGGCCCTCGTTTTCGACCGAATTCGCGGCGAATTCGATGGGCGCGAAACGAACGCACACGCGGTGCAACGCGCGGTCACGATACGACTGTCTGTCCCCGCCCGCCACCACCAATACCTGCTCCGCCCCGCACACCACCCCGCCGCTCAAATGCATTTATTACTGTGCATCTTGCATCTACATGCACTTTTGCAATTATTTACAAACTACAAACTTCACGCAAGATCAACGCAACGTTCAGCCGTTACGCTATTTACAGATATAATACTTATATCTATGATGTAAGAAAATATTAAATACTTTGTTATTTCATTATTTACATTGTAAGAAATGCCTAATTGCCGTACGAAAATTAAGTTAACGATGTAAGGTATAGTGCTTGTAACATTATAATCTTTAAAAGCTACCAAACCTACACAGGCCATTCTAGGTGCATGGTGCTCTAACTCGATCTCTGAAAAACTATAAACGTGACAAGAATTCTCTTAGTAAAAATTCGTACCAATAAAATATCTAATCAATTTCTATTAAACCTCACAATTTCATTCTATGAATCACATGGAATAAAATTGTAAGATTATTCTCATAATTCTATATGAAATACGTCTATAATCCTTCTGATGTCTAATTCTCTCTCCTTCTGATTTCTGATGTTTACCCGAGTATTTCACATTTTAAGAAAAATCTATTTTACGAATTTTATCGCGTTTGTATTGGAATTTCAATTGCCTGACGTTTCGAACACTTGGCCACTGGCAATCAAGAGCAATTTAAAATATATTTATTAAATAGTTTTATTTATAACATCGAAATATAATAAATAATTATATAGACATATTTTGCGCTAACTCTTATTGGAAATTCATTAGTTTAATTTTTTAGAGGCATATAGCGATTGGTCACTCCATATTTGCCTCAAGTATATTTTAATTATAATTTAAAAATTTAGCTAACACAATTGATTGTTAATGAGATATGCATATTATGATTCAATAGAAAATTACTATTCATCCAGCATAGAAGAGAGAAAGAAAAAAAGATCTTTATTTGTTTTTACAATTTGATAGCAAAATACAAAAACATAAAAAAAAAAACAATAAATAAAACGTAAAAACAAAATGGAATTGGACTCAACTTGTGGCTAGGAATACGAGCGCAACCCAGTCGTTGATTTTCAGCCAAAGCAAAACTGACAAACTAATATCCGATATTATATTGCCCTCTCGAACACCATCATTACACCACCCATAGCTCTAATATTGATCATCATCATCATCCTTATCTTAGACCTCGTTTATGTGTACGATTTATTATGATATTATAAATAAAGATAGGCTTATTATCTGTGGGATTTGACGCTGTAAGCCAAGATACAGGCTCGTCCTAGTTCGGCTACAGTGGTACTTAATTAAGTGGTGCACTTACAAACTTAGTCTTAACTTCGCATGTATGTTAGTTTCAGTTTTTATGGAATAATAACGTTATTATTATTATTATCCTGCTCTTATTCCAATTACTTGAGCGCGACGCAATATGAACTCTTCTTCTGTCGTACTGCAAACATTTTGCCTATATTTTTACGACCTGACCTCGACATTCCTCAGGAAAGCTTTTAAACCAAATAGTACACTGATCGTAGGAAGACAGAATACAATTTATAGACTTATTCATTTTCATCGTAGCATGAATATGCAACCAGCAATAAAAATAGACCAAAAAAATCGTTACCTTTTTTTTTTTTTTTGTGGGTGGGCTGCGGTCGGCGCGCCTCCGCACCACTCCGTCCGGGGCGACAGAGGGGCTTAAGCACGCAACTCCCGCAACCCACCCGAAAACCACCTCGCCTTCGTCATTGGGCCGACCACCGGAGCAGGTTTACTTGTCGTCAGTGGTCGGCCCGACGGAATACCCCCTACGCGGGGTACCCTCCCATCGACCGACGTCCCATCCTCAGGGAGGACGTCGGACTTTCCTCACGCGGTCGGCCTCTCGGCGGGTGACGGACTAATCCCCGGTCACGTCACCCGCGGCCTCGGCTAGGGCGGCATGAGGCGCAAGTATTCGCGCCTACGCCGCCCCAGTCGCCGGCGGCGGATTGCCGCATCGAGGCTGCGCTCCTCACGCAGGCGATCCGCCGCCTCCTTCCGCGAGATCACTATCTCGCAGAATGCTGCGACCGCCTCCCAATTCCCGACGCTGTCGACCATCGCCCTAGCGATAGCCGGCAGCGTCAGGTCGGCACCGATGATTGCGACGAGTTCACAGCACTGCACTGCCCAAGCCATGCAGGACTCGAGTGTATGGCGCGCCGTGTCCTCGTCGCAATCGCAGTGGTGGCAGGACGATGTACTCTCCCTACGTAATACTAGCTGCTAACAGACGCTGTTCTGTACAAATATTAAAAAAAAAATCTCTTTGAAATTGATCGCAGCACCACCTACCGGGTCGAAATATTGATCTAAACTATTCTCGAACCCATTTGAAAACATATAAAAGTTTCATCAAAATTCGTTATTATTATTATTATTTTCATTAAAAATCGTTATCTGGTAAATATTTTTGAATAGGAGCATAGAATCTAAAATAATGAACTTATAAATGATTATATTATTAACCTTTTTTTTTATTGAACGGACGGCCAGCCTGAAGGCCGACCGCGCATTGCGGTAGTCCTCATAGAGCCGGCCCTCCAAAATAAGTAATATAACAATTGTACGTGTGGTGACAGAGTAATAATACAATTCACCACTCCCAATCTTGTCCGTCAATGTCGTAAAAGACGACTATGGGATTACAATACGCATATAAGATCTATGCAAGAGAAGGAAAACTTGAAATAAAACCCTATATCAACTTCTCTGAACAGCATGGTATAGTAAGGTCAGTTTCCCTCCTGTTGTCGAGGAGGCTCGATCCCAACAGTGGGACGTATATGACCTGAAATGATGATGATGATTATGACAATGCACGTAATTAATATAAACAAATAAATGGAACAAACATCGAATGTAATAATTTGAAATATCCGATAGCTATAATAAATTAACGCAATTTTTCTATCTACACTAATATTATAAATGCGAATGTAAGTTTGTTTGTTTCGCTTTCACGCTTAAACTACCAAACTGATTTCAAAAATTCTCTCACCAATGGAAAGCTATAATATCAGGGAGTAACATAGACTATATTTTATTTCGGTATTCCTACGGGAACGGTAACTACGCGGGTAAGGCGACGAAAACTGAAGCGAAGCTTGCTAGTAGCTAATAAAAGCGTTAACAACTCAATATTTATAAATTGCGAGTACAATATCGTTTTAATTCATCATCATCATCATCACAGCTTATATACGTCTCACTGTTGGGCTCGAGTCCTCTCCACAATGGGAGGGAAATTGACCTACTATGCCTCGCTGGTCAGACTAGTTTCGACACTAATAATAAAAAAGTATTGTAAATAAAACTATTTTTACGGATTATATCGCGTTTGTATTTAATTTATGATTGCCCGACTGTGTAGTGCTCGCGTAAATAAAAAAGTATTTAATACATTGAAAGTTTTATTATAACGCATTAACTAGTTGACATTTGTGACGGCATGCGAATGCATCGTAAAAATTTACTCTCATTTTTCTTTAACGGGCCAAAAGGAGTACAACTTCAATAACGGATGGACCACAACGATAAATTGACTGCTACAATACCACGTGTTGCAATGCTATAATCGTAATTTGTTATTTAAATGTCTATAGCATATTATAAATCACATAAAATGTTATACTAAAGAATCATAAATGATGATCATCGAACAATAATAAAAAAAGCCGATTTATTACCGTTATATGCAGAAGTGCACACGAATAAATACCCTAGACTGCGTGTGGCTGCACTTCCATGCGATCGCATGTAATAACGTTTGGCACACAAGTGCAGCGTCATAACTACACGGCGGTTATATCCATGTGTGCGTTACAAATGCGTCTGTGTGCACTATTCGCAACATATACGCGAATTGCTTAAGTGTGCGTACGCAGACTTGTTACGTCACAGAAGTTTCGAAAACGTGTTTATTTAAATTTCGCGCCACATATTATTTGGCGCGAGATTTAAATATATTTTTTTTATTATTTTAAATTTAGGAAGAAGGTTTAGGTCACAAATTAAATTCAATAACGTTTGAGATAAATTTGCACAAGGTTTAGTCAGGCCACAGGTGGGTCATTGCGCCGCGCGATGTCCCTCTGTCGCTTCGGACGGAGCCGGACGACGAATGAGCTGACCTTGACCCAACCTCAAAAAAAAAATTTAAAGATCTCACCGTCGTCAGCAGCTTTACTAACGGCAATTACCACTTACGATCGATTGAACTGCTTACTGGTCTGTGCTATACCAACCTTGATACTAGCATCGTATAGATTTTTTTTTGGGTGGTGGGTTACGGTCGGCGCACTCCTCGCACCACTCCGCCCGGGGCGACAGAGGGGCGTAAGCACGCACACCCGCAACCCACCCGTATAGCACGTCGCCATCGTCGTTGGGTCGGCCACCGGTACAGAAGCATTGTTTCTTTTTTTCTCTTTAAGTCACAGGAGACTTCAAAACATTCAATGGACAAAAAATACATTCAGATTCAAAACAATTAATTTTTTATAGAATTATTCCGTGTAGTAACAAAGTTAGAATACATTTTACGAACATCTTATTTGCCCGAGAATATCGTAAAAGACGATTAAGGGTCATAATATACATATAACATCTATGCAAGAGACGGAAAACTTGAGATAAAACCTAGCTCGTGTGACAATACGCAAAATTGTACGTAATACTAGCTGCTTTTTTTTTTGGGGTGCGTTGTGGTCGGCGTGCTCCCTCGCACCACTCCGTCCGGGGCGACAGAGGGGCGTAAGCACGCAACACCCGCAACCCACCCACCATGCACCTCGCCTTCGTCGTTGGGCCGACCACTGGAGCAGGGTTACTTGACATCAGTGGTCGGCCCGATGGAATACCCCCTACTTGGGGTATCCTCCCATCGACCGACGTCTCCCCCTCGGGGAGGACGTCGGACTTTCCTCACGCGGTCGGCCTCTCGGCGGGTGACGGACTAATCCCCGGTCACGTCACCCGCGGCCTCGGCTAGGGCGGCATGAGGCGCAAGTATTCGCGCCTACGCCGCCCCAGTCGCCGGCGGCGGATCGCCGCATCGAGGCTGCGCTCCTCGCGCAGGCGATCCGCCGCCTCCTTCCGCGAGATCACTATCTCGCACCTAATAATAATTGCGACAAATTTAATAATTAATAATCATATAGAATCATTTTTTTCTCTTATACTGGCAATAAATTTGTACTAAAATGTGGGTCAAAATTTAACAAATTTCATAACTAATTTACTGTATCGGGTAGATAATTATAAATGTCTGTAATAACGATGACTTGTTGGACGTGAGACATCTTAGTCCGCCCGTGCCCATGAACGCTGCAAAGTGTTCGATACGTCGGGTAATCAAAAATCAAATACAAACGCGATAATATCCGTAGACCTTTTTTGATCTTTGCCACTACTTCTGCTCTTATAACAAACACTATTAGTAATTTTGTCTTTCAGCCTGAGACCACATATACTATATAGAGCCCTCATCTCTACAGCATTTATTCTACTTTCATGTCTGTCCTGCAAATTTCCATGTATGAGGGTGGGCTCTAATACTCCCCTATGAACTACTACACATGCCTTTTTAAAAATTTTTGCTCCTTATAAAGGCGTATAGTGTCCCATTACTCTATTGCCAACATTTACTCATCTTTCAACATCCAATTGAAACCAACCATTTATTTTCCCGCGGGTGACCTAAAAAACGTCTCAGGTAACACTAAGATTGTAGATAGCAGCGGCAGATACTCTTCTTGAAGAAGTATACACCAGCTGCGATCGCAAGGCGAACACGCCACCCAGTGTGGCTAATAGTGAATGTAAATAAGTAGATATAAAAAAAAACATATGGGTACATTTTTTTTACACAATCATCGCAGATATTTATGTCTAACTGTTGGGCTCGAACCTTCTCTAGAGTAGGAGGGAGATTGTTCTATTTTACCACTCTGGTGAGACGAGTTACTACAGATTCGAGTTTTCCTGTTCTATTTTACCACGCTGGTGAGACGAGTTACTATAGATCCGAGTTTTCCTTCTCTTGCATAGATATTAACTGCATAAGATTAAAAAAACTACCAAGGAATAGATATCCCTTGGTCGTTTTTTACGACTCCCACAGGCATACCGACCGACCGACGAACCCTACCAACTCTTTCACGGGGAGTGCTCCGAGGAACTGTTTGACTTGGTATCACCTTCACCATTCTACCAACGTACCACTCGACATCGTAGCAGAGTTCATCCATTTCACCTGGAAACGTTATGGTCTTCAACTGTACGTTTCCAGCGATTTCTCCCACGTACGTACAAGTTTTGGAATGAACTACCTACTGCTGTGTTTCCCGAGCGCTATGACATATCCTTCTTTAAACGGGGTTTAAGAAGAGTATTTTCTTTACGGTAGGCAACGGCCCGGCTGTGCCCCTGGTATTGCAAAGGTCCATGTGCGTCAGTATCACTTACGATCAGGTGTGCTGCTTACTCGTTTGCCACCTTTGGCAATAAAAAAAGGCATAATAGGATGTGGTAAATCGTATTCTTACTCAGCAACCACACGGATTTTTTATATATTACTTATTCACATATTTTTTTAGTTATTATAGAATATCCATGATATTGTATTGAAACCTCTACAAAGTATCGCAGTGAGGAAATAATGATTGTCTTTAAGTAACAGGTACACTTGTTTTAATCATAAATATTAAACACAGTTAATCGACAATGCGGAATAACTCACAAATTGACTTGCTATGTTGCAGTTCATACATTTATTCATACATTACTTGCTCGTAACTCCTTAAACGCATTAGTATAGTGATTTAAGTAAATAATTATATCTTAGGTTTGAATCGACGTTGAAATTGTTATTAAATTTATTGAAAAATAAAATTCAAATATAAGCCCGAAACAAGTATATAAAAAATTTTAATGTCCTTCGCCTCTAAAAAAATAAATATCATTTTTTGACTGTCTGATAACTCAGCAGTCTATCTGATGGTAACTGATAAGTATCATTTATGGACCTCCCTGGATATTGCCAGGGATACCGTTAAATCGCTGACTACTAAGCAAGGTGGGGTTTGGGCGTTGCCCTGGTAACACAAAATATTCAGACATTTAGGACTGCATAGGAGCAAAATTCACTAGGACACATTCAGAAATCTACCCTTCTACCGAGTGAGAGAGATCACTCAGATAGTGTAACCTTACACTTTCCTACCTTTCGTTTGAAAGTTTTTCGTGGACAAAAAAGTAGAAAAGATCGATTGTGGAGGAGGATCTTGACACCACCCTCAATGATCTTAGTAGGGTTTCTTAACTAGTAGGTCTAAAAATGAATATGAACAAGACGAAAGTCATGTCTTATTATATATACGGACAAGAAGAAATAGGATTCTCGAAATTGTCGATCACTATGTCTACCTAGAACAATCAGTCCAGTTAGGTAGATCCAATTTCGAGAAAGTGTTCAACCGATGTATCCAACTCGGCTGGCCAGCGTTGAGAAACTTAAGGCGATCTTTTCATCCAATATACCGCAGTATCTGAAAACAACGATTTATTATACCCAATGTGTGTTACCAGCGATGAGATATTGCATTAAAACGTGGTCTCTACGGAAATGAAATCTGTATAATAACAGGTGTAACCGACCATAGTCTGATGAATTTGCACGTTCAAATGGCAATACTAAGGCCACATTGCTCGTCACACTAACAATCGTTGCAGAAGAGATGTTCGCGAGTGACGACGTAGCGTAGGACAAATCTCATCTAACTGGACTTTTTTTTATTTTGGGATCTATCCCACCACACATCCATTCCATTGTAACTCCCAAGACCATTGTAACTCCTGTAAGCCAGGATCCACAATGGTCTCCATAGATCACACCGAGGTTTGACCCTCAGGTAGTCCCGGGAAATGATTTTAATGGTGTTGCGACACGCAACACATTTAATTAGAAAAATTTAAACAGGAGGAAGAAGAAAGAAAGAAAGAAAACATATTGTTTCGATGCTGAGCCACACGTCACAATTTACATGGTTAAGCATACATACGTCTAAAATAAACATTAAAAATATTATAATAACAGGACAGATATGTAGGTATGTAGTTAGGTGCTATTCTTAGTGTGCTTAAAGGAATTACGACAATAGCCGAAGTGTATGAACACAGTCGATACCACTCGTCCGCCCACAAAACAGTCAGGCAGCTAAGGAGCTGCGATCACGACAGAGGAGTTGGAAGAGATTGATTCCACACATCTATAGTCCATAAAATATAGCTTGATCTCTGTGATAGATGTGAACGAAACCAACGAAGTAAGTTTGAACGAGCGACATGTTTACAATTTCATTTTGTACCTATCAAATATATTTTCATTCTTTTCGTGTCAGTTGTATTGCAACTGAATTGCAATAAATTTTAAATATAAAAATATTAATATTCATGCCTAAAACGTACCTCGTAAGTACTGAAATATCTAGTAAACATTTTATACATAAATGACGCTTACACAAGTACAAGGTCATACTGGATTGAAAATAAAAAAGAGATAGGATAGTCGATATACGTAAATAGCATAAGCATATATATATCATATATAGCATATATACGTAGCAATTTGTTACTGCGCTTCGTTCGGTGAGCGAGAGAGCCGGAAGCCCAACTTTCTGAGGGTGATTGCGTGTGGAGGGTTTTGGTGGTGCCCTTGGTATCACCGAGCCTCAATGCACGCATTCACACTCCCTTCGCTTTCTTCGCGGTAGGCAACGGCCTTGTAAAGGTCCATGAGCGGCAGCAACACTTACCATCAGGTGTACTGTTTGCTCGTTTGCCACCGTTTGCAATAAAAAAAAAAAAAAAAAATCGATAACCGATCTTTATTAAATTATTCATAAAATAAATAAACCCAATACAGTACCTATATAAAACTTTCAACATATTTTTTACAATTAAAACATTATAAAATACACAAATTGAATTAATTAAACTTTAAAATACTACTTTTCGTCTCAGAGTAGATGATAATATTATGTACGCATTATTGTCAATAAACTAGATATATTTATTCATAAAACAGTCGTAATTGATCGATTGATCTAACGACTGTCGTCCCTATTTGGCAAAAAATGATAAATGTTCTAGCAGGAACGCTCCAGTGATGACGATAATAGTGACTTAGACCTTGATTATACTCCTTTTGAATAATTAAAACAGTCAAAAAACACTTTTTGTTTGAAATAAATTCAAAAAGATTTTCATTGAGTGTATTTTGATTATAATAGAAAATCACAATTATAAAAATAAAGAGTTTTATCGATAAAAAACTACGGACTTTATCGTAAGCGTGACAGCACTAGGGACAACTGTCACAGAGATCATCCTAAATTTTATGGACTATAAGTGGACTAACAATATCTTGAAAGTCGCAAGGAACTAATAATGCCCTTTTTTTTTTTTTTTTTTTGTGGGTGGGCCGCGGTTGGCGCGCCTCCGCACCACTCCGTCCGGGGCGACAGAGGGGCTTAAACTAATAATGTCCTAGGACAAATGACTAAGTCATTAGTCCTAGGGCATTTCTGGGTGTCTAGGACTGTTGTGGGTGGCATTCTCGTGGGGAGGCCCTATTTCCGACAGTAAACGTCTATGAGCTGATGGATGAATGGATCTTCTTTCTTGCCTGTGGTTGTTATAAAAGACGACTAACGGATATAATATGCTGGCAACATCCATGCAAGAGAAGGTAACCTAGAAATAAAGCCCTATACGAACCCGTCTGACCAGCGTGTCATAATAGGCGGCAAAGCGCGTGCGCGAGAAGCGTCTCCTCGACGACGTGAACCGCCGCCGGCGACTGGGGCGGCACAGGCGCGATTACCTGCGCCTGATGTCGCCCTAGCCGAGGCCACGGGTGACTGGACCGGGGAAACAGTCCGTCATCCGCCGAGAAGCCGACTGCCCGAATAAAGACCGACGTCTTCCCCAGGGGGGGGGGGGGGGGGGGACGTCGGTCGATGGGAGGGTACTGCTCAGGGGATATTCCGTCGGGCCGACCACTGATGACAAGTAACCCTGCTCTAGTGGTCGGCCCAACGACGAAGGCGACGTGGTGTTCGGGTGGATTGCGGGTGTGCGTGCTTACGCCCCTCTGTCGCCCCGGACGGACTAGTGCGAGGAGTGCCCCGACTGTAACGCACCCCCAAAAAAAAAAGTGTGTCATAATAGATCATTTGCCATCCCATTGTGGATGAAGTTCAAACCCAGCAGTGGGATTTAAAGCTGAGTCCATATTTTCGTATAAATATTCTGTAATGACACAAACATCTGTAATTTTTATTGAGAATTTGCCATTTATATATCAGCCTATCGACATCCACTTTTGGACATGTGCCTTCCACGAAGGTGGAAAAAGCTATAGTCGTCACGCAAAGGAGGCAAATTGGCGATCGCATTTTGTGGTAAATTTACCTTAAGATTGCCACTAGCCATTCTCCTGATGTCTCCTCTCGTTTTTACGACACCTATAGCAAATAAATGACACTGTTTTCTTAACCCATAACCAAACTTCTAGAAACAATTTCGATAAAATAAATTGTTTTATTTGTGAATTGAAACGTGTTTTCTAATTTCAGCTATTCATACGGACACACAATTCATTTCATTGAATCCTTTTGATGCAATAGAACAATTAACAATTTCATTATCATTGAAAATATTCACTTGATTGTCTTGTTTTTAATAACATAAGCATCCCAGCTTAGCTTCGCACGATTATTAAATATAAGGTATATAAATTTAGTGCAAATTTTTTCTCGATCCCTCGAATTGACCATTTATCCTTTGAACCATCGATGGAATCCAAAATCATCCTTCCAGTTGGAACCAATCAAACACAGTAACAAAATTTCATTGAAATTAGTTGAGTAGTTTCGATATATTAGCGCAAACGAATTTATTATCCTCACGGACATACTGGACCCCTTAGAGCAGTGGAAAGACCTTGAATCACGATTAAAATTAACCGGAATTTAACAGCCCTAAAAATAAAAATTTTGCCTGCGTCTTGCCTATGCCTCTGCCTATGTGAAGTCTATAGTTAGATATAGATTTCTAAATATGGAGCAACGGTACGGATATTATAAATGAACACTAATCAGTGATGAGGACTGCCGATAGTAGTGAAAACTTAAAACTATGAACAAACAGTTGTTATTTTTGGATAATCAAATTAATTGTTTAATATTAAATTAAAATGTATAAATTATAACTTTAATATTTATCTGGTTTTGACATCTGTCTGCATAGATATAGTGACATTGACATAGCTACAGATATAGTATCAACGTTAATACTGGATTTTTGACGCGAATGTCAAAATGTCACGTAGCGCTTTTATGTTTATTTTCATTATTTTAGTGTTTTGAAGTGTAATATTGAATAATTTTACTGATGTTTTATGTAATATAACGCAGATAAATTTCAGAAATGTAGTAAATATGATATAATAATGAATTGCGTGCATTTTGACATTCTGCCAAAATTCCCAGAGAAGGCATGAATTGGTTATCAGCACCAAATCATGCTAACGACGAACTGAAAGACTAAGACTAAAGACGTGAATAATCAATATAATAACTCGACACTGGCACCGATAGCTCATATTATTGTAGCTCATTGCCATTAAATAAGAAGAAGAAGAAAAACGTTAACACGTCACGTGACCATGTAGATACAACTTAGCCCGGCGAATTTAACTTTTCGGATAATATTTCTAACCGAGGTCCCCCTGAGCATCGCCTTCATGCGGTCAGCCTCTCTGCGGGTGGCGAACTATTCTCCGGTCCGTTCACGCGTTGCATTACCTTATGTCATAATTTGTAATATAATTCTAGGTGTCATTAGACAATTCTAAATAAATTAATACCCAAACTTAGCAGGGTTATATTCTTTTGATTATGGATGGATAATCATAAGATTTTTTTTTATTTTGTGGGTGGGCTGCGGTCGGCGCGCCTCCGCATCACTCCGTCCGGGGCGATAGAGGGGCTTAATTAAGCACGCAACTCCCGCAACCCTCGTTGGGCCGACCACTGGAGCAGGGTTACTTGACATCAGTGGTCGGCCCGACGGAATACCCCCTATTGGGGTACCCTCCCATCGACCGACGTCCCCCCCTCGGGAAGGACGTCAGTCTTTCCTCACGCGGTCGACCTCTCGGCGGGTGACGGACTAATCCCCGGTCACGTCACCCGCGGCCTCGGCTAGGGCGGCATGAGGCGCAGGTAGTTGCGCCTACGCCGCCCCAGTCGCCGGCGGCGGATCTCCTCATCGACGCTGCGCTCCTCGCGCAGGCGATCCGCCACCTCCTTCCGCGAGTGGATAATCATAAGATGGGCGATGATGGAAAAGTACATATGTATGGAATGATAAACATACAAGGGTACAAGATATGGTGACGGAGTAAGAATATAATTCACCACCTCCTCTCTTGCCCGTGGGTGTCGTAAAAGACGACTAAGGAATATAATATGCATATAATATCTATGCAAGAGAAGGAAAACTCGAAACAAAACCCTATACCAATACGTCTGACCAGCGTGGTATAAAAGGCCAATTTCCCTCCCATTGTGGAGGAGGTCCGAACCCAACAATGCGATGTGTATGGACTGAGATGATGAATACGGATGTTTGTTGGACCAGCTAGTAATTAACATTATATTGGTATGAGCATTTTATAATGTTATTGACATACTTTCTTGAAAAAAAAAATAATTGTGTGGCGGCCACGAATACTACCAGCTGTTAGATTAATCGTGGGTGTCGTAAAACACGAACTCCACATCGACCTGAGCCAACTCCATCTGATGCCGTACGGTCAACAAAAACATTTCCAGGAAGGGTTGAGCAGGCTGAGCAAAACATTTGTAATATGTGTCATGTAAGCAGAGTACAATCATCGATAAGTATTTGGGATAAGCGCAGGATGATGATAAAGACAAAAAAAAGAGTGTGAGTACAAAGTAGGCATATCAGAAGTGAAACTCCTTTAGCTTTTATCCATTATGCTTCATTTATTATCCTTCATCCTTCATCCTGCATCCTCCATCCTCCATCCTTCATCCATTATCTTTCATTCTGCATCCTTCATCCTTCATCAATTATCCTTCATCCATTATCCTTCATCCCTCATCCTTCACTCTTTATACTTCATCCTTCATCCTTCATACTTCATCCTTCATCCTCCATCCTTCATTCTTCATCCTTCACCTTGCATCCTTCATATCTCATCCTTCATCTCTCATCCTTTTTTTTTTATTGCAAGCAGTGGCAAACGAGCAGACAGTACACCTGATAGTTAGTGTTGCTGCCGCTCATGGATCTTTATAAGGCCACTGCCTACCGTGAAGAAAGTGAAGGGAGTGTGAATGCGTGCATTGAGGCTCGGTGATACCAAAGGTGGTGCCAAAACCCTCCACACGCAAACACCCTCAGAAAGTTGGGCTTCCGGCTCTCTCGCTCACCGAACGAAGCGCAGTAACAAATTGCTACTGCTCAGACGTCGATTTTCTGCTCAGCGTGGTACTACCCCGGACGGACCGGCCCGCGCCTGTAGACAGATAACTGTCGACAGTGTGGTCCTACCACTATTATCCTTCATCCTTTATCTCATTCTCTCGTCGACTGAATCCCATACATTTACGTGTTTGTGTCTCTATGGACTCGCTTATTCGTTTCATGAGTTTGAAATCACAATCTAAAGAAATTTCACTTCAAAAAGTTTTGCTCAAACATTAGAAATAATTAGAGCCAGCAAAGCCATAGATGTAAGTTATATGTACATTTATATGTTGACATTCACCGCCGTGCTTTTGTGTAGAGATCACGATCATGCAGAAAGTAGCGGACGTGGCCCAATTCCTATCGTGGCCGACTATTACCCTGACGAGAACCGACAACAAGTTCAAGTGTTCGTAGGTACTTACACAGTAACTTAAGCGGGAATATCTGAACATCAGAAATTACCGACTTCCGTACACATACTAATTGAGCCTTAGTCACTCGTAGTTAATGAGACTGTATACAGTGAGAAATAAAGAAATAATAGTAATATAATAACTTTAATAATCTCAACCCGCCTTACCCACGTAGTACCCATTCCCGTGGGAATACCGGCATAAAATATAGCGTATATTATTCAGGGATAATGCAGCTTTCCAATAGTGAAAGAATTTTTGAAATCTAAGCAGTAGTTTTTGAGTTTATTCATTACAAACACACACACACAAAAATACAAATCTTTCCTCTTTATAATATTAGTGTAGATTACAGAAATAATAGAAAACTCGCCGAGTTTGATATATGGTTGTTTTGTTAATGTTTGATGTATTGTTCTTGGTCTTTAATCTAGCAAATCATGCATCTTTCCATATTTCTATATATTTAAGATCTCGGCAACAGCAACCAACATTTCCATAAAATTTAGTAAATTTAGCAAGCAGATTCAAGGAGCGCTAAATCGATGTAGCTGGGTTTCTTCTATTAAAAAATGTTTTGTCAGTGTTTTCAGCCAATTAAAAATATAATGAGATAAAATTTGCCAATGTTATCATAAGTAAAAAGTGCGCTCAGGACGCCTAATTTTTTTTTTTTGGTGTGGGCTGCGGTTGTCGCCCTCCTCGCACCACTCCGTCCGGGGCGACAGAGGGGCGTAAGCACGCACACCCGCAACCCACCCGAACACCACGTCGCCTTCGTCGTTGGGCCGACCACCGGAGCAGAGTTACTTGTCGTCAGTGGTCGGCCCGACGGAATACCCCCTTGGGGTACCCTCTCATCGACCGTATGGGGAGGACGTCGGTCTTTCCTCACGCGGTCGGCCTCTCGCGTGACAAAAAACGCGGTCGGCCTCTCGCGTGACGAAAAACGCGGTCGGCCTCTCGGCGGGTGACGGACTAACTCCCCGGACTCGTCACCCGCGGCCTCGGCTAGGGTGGCATGACGCGCAGGTAGTCGCGCCTGCGCCGCCCCAGTCGCCGGCGGCGGGTCGCTTCGTCGAGGCTGAGCTCCTCGCGCGCGCGACCCACGACCTTCTTCTGCGAGATCACTGCCTCGCAGAAGGCTGCGACCGCGTCCCAATTCCCAATGCTGTCGACCATCGCCCTAGCGATAGCCAGCAGCGTCAGGTCGGCACCGATGATTGCGACGAGTTCACAGCGCTGCACTGCCCAAGCTGCGCAAACCAAGCCCCGTCAAAACCTGCACTAGTCGGAAGGATAGCACCCCGTGCCGCCTTTCCAACCACTGCATCAGCACCGGCTGGAAGGCCTCCACGGTTCGCACCCCGAGCCGAGGCCTCTCCAGCCGGACTGCCCAACGGGCAATGACGTCTCGGCGGGCGTCGACGCACCAGACGGTGAGCTCCCTCAAAGAGACCACACCGCCCTCCGCTCGCACCCCCGACACCCACCGATACAAATCGGCGAGCATTTCCGCCTCCAGGTCCCATGGGGTAGTCCCGGCCAACAGGCACGCCGCCTCCGTCGCCACCGTGGGGTACCCGCGAATCGCCCTGATCGCCATAGCTCTCTATGGTCGCCACAGAGTAGCCCTTAGTCGGGCGGTCATGGACCTCGCCCACACCGGTGCGCCGTACAGGGCCATCGACCGGATGACCCCCGCGTACAGCCGTCGACATGCCACGCTCGGTCCGCCCACATTCGGCATAAGCCATGATAGGGCGGACGCCACGCCGACGAGCCGCGGAACGAGCCTGCGGAAATGCTCCCGAAACCACCAATGCCCGTCGAGCATCAGACCCAAATAAAATATTTCAATATAATATTTCAATAAACTTTTATTTTCATTAAAAACAAGAATTATAAATTCAAAAATATTTAAAATTGTAACAACTCAATTCTTTTAATCGGTGATTTCTATAATAATATAATATACCTAATAGTTATATTCGATGCCTCTGACGATATTATTGTGATAATTGGCTGGAACTACACTTACTATCATACATCGTGGCGACGCCTCGCCACGTCATACGTCGCTTTACGCCACGGCAACGGTCAGGTTTACCCTCGCTTGAACATCTATATGTTCCACATCAAAATAGCTGAATTGGGAAATGGAGCAGTCTACTTCCGATAGTTCTCAATTCGATACTTGTTGTTCTATTTT
This sequence comes from Lymantria dispar, assembly GCA_032191425.1. Lineage (NCBI taxonomy): Eukaryota > Metazoa > Arthropoda > Insecta > Lepidoptera > Erebidae > Lymantria > Lymantria dispar. The sequence goes on from CM063459.1 coordinate 20,287,201, forward strand.
TAATTTCTTTCTTATTTTTTCATTTTTATTAAATTATTTTTAAACATTCTACACAGTCACATCACTATCATCATCCTACTGTTATCTCGAATACTAGGAATCGACGTTATATTTCCTCTTCTTCCATAACACTCAATAGGACGCCATGTCTGTGATCTCTACATATCTACGCATGTTAGGTATATTTCACGCAGTCTACTTCACAAAGTCCTGGATGGATTTCGTGAAGTTGGAGGACGTCTTTTATTTGATAAGCTAAGCTTATAATTAATAATATAATAATTATAATATTTTCTCACAACTAATACTGTCTCACAACTAATATTTCCTCACAACATTATTTTTTGTCCCGTCTCATCCGTCCATACCACGTCAAGTGATCACTGCTTATTGCTTAACTTTCCCGTCACTGACGCAAGTTTCAAACTCTCTCATCCCTTCTTCCGTTCACCCCTTATTTTATCCATTCTCACACGCACATTCATTTCAATACTCGCAACTAAAATAAAAAAAATCTCAACACAAGACATCAAAATCAAAATTATACAAATATTATAATATCAATGTTCTTTTAAAGTTTATTATTCCCAATTGTATTTGTGTCAGTTTTCTAATCTAACCAGATTCGGTGGAATATATATTTTTAATAGACATCCAGAGGCAAAACACGTGATGAATCGATATTGAATATATTTACAAAACGTTGCAAAATTTTAGTTTTAGAGATTCTTTTCACACCGTCGTAAGTGAGAAAAACTCGGATTAATTTGTCACCCGCAGAGAGGCTGACCGTGCGAGGACGATCGACGTCCCGGGAGGGATGTGTTGGAAAGGGAAGGTACCCAAAGAGTATCGGGATACTTCAGCGTGCTAATTCTTCGTGCTACGACGCATGCAATGCAAGGAACGACGTCGTTGGGCCGACCACCAGTGCAGAACTGGTGGTCGGCCCAATGACGAAGGCGACGTGGGTACGGGTGAATTATGGGCGCGCGCGCCGTCCTTTATTAACGCTATAAAAGAATCTGTAGTATTTTGGTGATTTTGTGTTTCTTAGCCTGTCAATGTTTTATGTGTGGTAACATCGCTAAATCCGTTAAAATCGTAAGTTTTGGCGGGAATGTCAAAATGTCTAGTAGCGCTCTTATATTTTATTCATTATCTTATATCTTTAAACGAGCAATTCTTGTATATATATATATATATATATATATATATATATATATATATTCAGGATCTCGGAAACGGCACCAACGATTTTGATGAAACTTGGCATACTAGAGGTTTCGAGGTCAAAATATCGATCTAGCTAGGTTCTATTTATAGAAAATGTTGTTTTGTCAGTGTTTTTAGCAAAACAATATAATGACATTAAATTTTAAAAGAATATGAATTCAAATTTAGTTGTCAAAGTCATGAGTTACAATAGCTCAGTTGGGGAGACGGCCGGTTCTAATTTTAGTTTTGTTGGCATTCAAACAGCGTCGGTTCGAATCTCGGTGTTATTATTATTCTCTTTTTGTAATTTTTTATATAATTTTCATTATTTATTTTTTATTTGTTATTAATATATATCTAAATAAATTCGACAAAAATATTCCGAGCGAAGCTCGGTCAACCAGATATTTTTATTTGTTTACAGTGTTAATATTGAATAATTTTGCTTGTATATTAATATAATGCAGAGAAAGTTCTGAAGTGAAAATGATATAATGGTGAATTACGCGCATTTTTACGTTCTTTCAAAATTCCCAGCGAAGTCATAGTTTGGTTATAAGCACCTAATTAATGTTAACAACTTGACTTACTGACGGACTATTTTGTGTACTGTTCAGCTAATAATGTATTCGACTAAAGGACTTTGTATCCATTGTCATGAATAAATTTAACAACGTTAAAACTGAACGTCTAAGTGAACACTAAAACCAGTGGCTGGACACTAGAACGAATATACCGGGCGACTTTCAACCTTATTACATACTTATTACATGCATAGGTTTTGTTTCAAATGCAAACTATAAATTTATTTAGGACCGCACGGTGCGGGCAACGTGACAACATTTTTTTTCTTTTGTGAGTTGACTGCGTGTCAATTTGTCATACATATTTAGCGCATGTGGATATCTGATATTTTATTTCAAATTTTCAATAATTTACATAAAAGTAATATTATTTTAATACTCATTAATATTCTGTGTGGTGACGGAGTAAGAATACAAATCACCACTCCCTAACTCGCCCGTGGATGTCATAAAAGACGACTAAGGGATATTTAATATAATACTCATGTAACATCAACAAGAGAAAGAAAACTCGAAATAAAGTCCTATGCCAATCTATCTGACCAGTATGGTATAATAAGGTGAATTTCCCTCCTACCGTGGAGGAGGCTCGAGCCCAACAGTGGGACGTATATGAGCTGAAACGATGATAATATTACGTGAGTATTTCTTAGTCTTTGATTGTGTGTGTGTAAAACGATTGATATTTTTAAAATAGATAAACCAGCGCGATTGTCAAAAATTTACAATAAGTGTACGAATATACAGGGTGTACCAGGTTATGGAGCAACTAGTCAAAAGGGAGCTAGGCAATGGTGGTAGGCATCCATGAAAAAAATTTGAACGAAAAATATCGATTCGTTAAGGAACTAGAGACATGTAAATTTTTCAATTTTGTCATCGCTTTTTCGTGTAAATCCGATTGAAATGTATAAAGTCAATGATACTTAATACGAAACATATTCATACTTTATTAAATGTTCATTAAAAATTGAATAAATCAATGATTACGTTCGCATAAGCAAGACAAACTTCGCTTTAAAACAGCTGATCGGCCGATGACCGTTGACGGCTCGCCGTTGATACCTACGCTCATTGACACGTTTGCGCAATTCTAGGTATGAATGAATGAAATTATACTGTCGAAGCTATACATGCCTACATGTATTCTGTCTGTACACGCCTACATAATACGTAACATTTAAGGCATAGACTCTTAGACACATTTTTTTAAATCACCATAACTTTTATGTTATATTGTTTTTTGTGTAATGTACATTCTAATTACGATCTATGACCGTTAAACTACAACATACTCGAACAGTTGTCCCATAACCTGATACACCCTGTATAATATGCAATAAAACACATGTATCAGGATCAAATATATCATCATCAGCATTATCATCGCAGCCCGCATACATCCCACTGTTAGGCTCGGGCCTCCCCCACAATGGGAAACCGAACCTTTTTTGAAGAAATTGATAACTGATGATGAAAAGTGGATCAGTTACGATAAGAACGTGCGAATAAGGTCGTGATCGAAGGTCGGTTGGGCTTCCCAGACTGTGACAAAACCCAGGCTTACTCGGAATAAGGTGATGCTATGTGTATGATGGGATTGGAAGGGTATTGTTCATTATGAGCTTTTACTATCGGGTAGAACCATCGATTCATATCTCTACTACCAACAACTGATGAGATTAAAGCAAGAAATTGAGAGAAAGCGATCGGAATTAATCAACAATGACGCTAGATCACACACATCTTTAGCTATTGACAAAAATTAAGGCTTTTTTTTTTGGGGTGGGCTGCGGTCGGCGCGCTCCTCGCACCACTCCGTCCGGGGCGACAGAGGGGCGTAAGCACGCAACACCCGCAACCCACCAGAAAACCACGTCGCCTTCGTCGTTGGGCCGACCACCGGAGCAGGGTTACTTGATATCAGTGGTCGGCCCGACGGAATACTCTCTATTGGGGTACCCTCCTATCGACCGACGTCCCCCCATCGGGGAGGACGTCGGTCTTTCCTCACGCGGTTGGGCTCTCGGCGGGTGACGGACTAATCCCCGGTCACGTCACCCGCGACAAAAATTAAGGCTGGGAGGTATCAATGCATTCGCAATATAGCACTGACCTTGCACCTTCAGATTTGCACCTGCTTCGGTCTTTTCAGAATTCTTTAGACAGTATCTGATACTGTCTGTTAATATCAAAATAGGACTGCAAAAATAATAGTCGCAATTTTTTGATTAGAAGTCCCAAACTTTCTATAGCAACGCGATCATGTCACTGCCTACAAGATGGCAGACAGTCATTGAACAAAATAGTACCAATATGTATTGTAATTAAATGCAAATAAACCTTGAAAAAGTCTTGCGTTTTCATATAGAATGCGAAGAGACTTTTTCCCCGACCTATTATTATATACACAGCATTGTTTGTGCAGCTAGTATAATTGAAAATACATATATGTTTTAAGTATTGTATAGCACAATTCTTAAAAGATAGTTTATAAATAATAATTTTGAAGGTGAAAAAGTAAAACAATACGTATGTAAATAAGTTTTTGACGTACCAAGTGCATAATTAAAAGAGAAATGTTAATAGTAAAAAAATACACGACATAGTAAATAAAATCAAGTTATGATGAAATGTAATGTTATTTGATGTTTATGCGAGCACTACATTGTAAATCACACCTCACTAGACGGACTGACGCCGATTTTCTTTTTTTAATAATAAAATAATTTATTTCTCTCAAAAGGTTACAGTAGTTTCTTAAATATACTTAGTACACAATTTGTCTTAATTTAACCTTGTGAGAGCTGGGGTCTGAAGTAGGTTCGAAACCTGTATGACAGATCTCCAGACTCTCTTCTTTTTAAAGTACGCAAAGATACTTAGTAGTTAAAAGAAACTTATTAATATATACACGGCAACTTCAATATTGAGGCAATAAACTTAATCTTAGATTATTTAATTATGTGCGTGTGTTGTGTGTGTCTGTGTGTTGTGTGTGTGTGTGTGTTGTGTGTGTGTTGTGTGTGTGTCTGTGTGTTATTTTTGAGTATTGATAATATTTTCGGTTTCAGTATAACTTAGGCTAAATAGCCATTTTGTGACAGCCTTTTTGCACTCGAATCTATTTTTGGGGTGTACATCTAGATTTTTATTCAGTTTATTGTATAAGGTAACCACCTGAAAGTAAAAGAAACGTTGTGCTAAGCTTGTCTTTACTGCATTTACACTACATACATTATATTTACGTTTAGTGTCCTAGTTTTATTTCGGTCATAGCGGATTAGTGTGTGTGTGTAGCTAAAATTAATTTCAATATAAAAAGCTTGCGGACAGATAGCACATCGCAAATTGTATAAAGTTCACTAGTAGGGAACTGATAGGGCAGACTCCAACCAACTTTCAGTAGTGTTCTCTGGGCACGATCCAACTTTATAAGGTTGGATTTTGCTGTGCCACCCCAAGAGACAATACAGTACTGAATTAGAGACTGCGACAGTGCGAGATATACAAGTTTAACCACCTTCGTATCAGCTACATGTCGTAGGCTCTTAAAGACAAAGATTAGTTTGCGCAGTCTGGATGAAAGAGTGTCCACGTGATTGCGAAAAGAGAGTGTATCATCGATCTGAATGCCTAAATATTTAATGCAGCTGGTTTTGTTGACATTAGAACAGTCACACGGGGCTATCGGCGATGTTGTATCACACGAGTGTGCAATCAATGCGTTCAGGGAGGAGACAGGCTTACCAGTGGAGAAAGGGAGAAGTTCAGGTAGTAAGTTTTGTCAACATTTAGAGTGAGCATATTGTGTGTAAGCCAATTGGTGACACGGTTAAAGCCCTTCTGGGTAGAACTAAGAACTGACGCCCAGGTTGCTCCATGGAATATCAGTGCAGTATCATCAGCATACGTGAATATTGAGCCGTTTAGGAGGTTTAGCCTACACAGGTCATCAATGTAAATTATAAAAAGCGTCGGGCCGATAATACTGCCCTGAGGCATGCCATGGGAGACAGGGAGCTCCTCGCTGAGCCAATTACCAACCCTGGTACACTGACGTCTACCCGTGAGGTAACTAGAGAAAAGTGATAGCTGTGGGCCTCTTATACCAATCCTCTCCAGCTTAGCCAGAAGGATTGGGATAGAGACCGTGTCGAACGCTTTTGCCAGGTCTAGAAATATCCCCATCACCTTTTATTTTTTGTCTAGCTTTTCAATTATTGTATTGGTTAAATCCAGGACAGCATTTTCACTTGAAATGCCGGAACGAAAACCATATTTGGGTGGGTGATAAAAGCTGGTTTTGTTCTAGGTATTTAACGAGCCTTTTATTCATAAGTTTCTCAAGAAGTTTTGAAAATGTGGGCAAAATGGCAATTGGTCTATAGTTATTGACACGGTCTCTATCCCCTCCCTTATGTATAGGGTGTACTATGGCTAGTTTGTAGGCAGCAATGTACCCGTATTGGAAATGTACCCGTATTTAAAGCAAGGTTGCACAAATATGTAATCGGTGGGACCAAAATGTCTTTGAATTTCTTAAGGAATGCACCAGTGATATTATCGGATCCCATGGCACAGTCACTTCTAAGACTCATCATTAACTGTTCAACCTCGGCATTATCAGTCTCCTGCATTACAAAAGAGTAAGGTTTAGGGTGACATTCGGCAACATTTGGTGTGGTAGGATTATGCTGTATTTTTTCTGCCAGTGACTTTCCAACATTGATAAAAAAAGGAGTTTATTTTGTTTACTGAAGTGATCAGAGCATGTGATAAGATCAGCTGCCTGTAATTTTATTTTGGTTGTATTCGTGATGGTTTTTATAGCCTGCCACAATTTTTTGTTGTGGTTTTTCGATTTTTTTTTTGGCATTTATTAAAAGCATTTTACAATAATTTCTATACCTTTTGTATGTGGTTTGATGTATGTTGTTATTAGGACTGGTTTTCATTTTAAGATATAAATTATCTCTATTACGTAGGCATTTTAAGAGACTCGTTGTCATCCAAGGCTTTATTATCCTTCTGCGATTTGGAATAGATTTCAGAGTAGTGTGAGATAATAAGAGAGCGTTTATAGTGGTAATGAAGTAATTAGTTGCTTCATTTACATCATTGATAGAGAAAAGTGGTGTAAAATCCATCCCTAGAAGGTGTGTTTCAATTTGGATATAGTCAATGAACCTTACTGCTTTTTTAGTAGAACTTGTAGGTTTTGTGGTACTTAGGAAAAAAAGTAGAGTATCGTGATCAGTCACGGAGGTATGTGCAATATAGCAGTGCGCTGAACATTTCGTTTTTAGAATTAGATGATCAACAAGTGTGGCCGTTACGTGTAGGCATTGTGTGTGCTGGTAGCATACCATGATAGGCAAGCATAGTAAGATAATCTGATGAGCGTGGGTCATCTATATTGTTTAAAATATTAATATTTATATCTCCTGTTAGTATTATATTTTTATACGATGAATAGGATTCTAGTAATAGATTGAGAGAGTTCAAAAACGGGGTGATCATTCTAATTGCGGGAGGTCTGTAGATGGCGATTATAACAGTTTCTCTATTCAACATTACTATTAAACAGTTAGCATCTTGAACCACAGATTCAGTAACTGTGACACCGAGGTGTTTACGATGAAATATAACTACTCCTTCATTTTAAGTTTTGTGTTGATTAGTAGCGGAGGATACCTCTGATTATGGGAAGGGGGGGAGATTTTGGCAGCCAACACTCGGTTAGGATTATAAAGTCCCACATGATCCTGCTTCTTGCAAGAAGTGTGGAGAAGGCATCAAAATTCTTGCAAATGCTTCTAATGTTCTGGGTAAGCAGTGAAATGGTGTTTCCATGTGACATCGCGATCTGAGGACATTGATCTATCACACATGAATCTGCCTTAGCTACCGCAACTTCATCGATATCGGCAAGTAAACCATTTATGTTATCGAATGTGTATAAAATATATAAATGATTACATTTGGGGGTCTAGGTAACAGATTTTTTTGGTATAGATATAGCTAATAAATTATATGTGAATGTTATGATACTATTATGAGAGTGAGAAAACGAAGCATAGGGGAAACTGATTGTATGATTATTTTTGTTAAGTGAATAATACAACATGTCTAGTATAATTATTATGATTCGATAGTTAAATGTTTCAATGTTAAAAATGTGTTGTGTTAATATTAATGCAAGTATTGCAGAACGTAGTAAATGTGTGTTATAGTGTGTGTTGTTCGCTAGGCATGTGTTGATGTGGATATGTTTGTATGAATGTTTGTATAAGCATGGATATTGAATTATAATAGTAGTAGTTATAAAAATTACTTATTCTAGGAACTAGCATAGAAAGGCACATAGTTTTATTACAGGTAAAAGATTAGCAAAGTAAAAATAATATTAGGTAAATAGTTACAATGTGATGTACTTTGATGATAGTTGTAGCTAGTCATTTATTTTGTTGTTTCAAACGTTGAAAGTCTGACTCCTGATCAATTCTAATTGCAGAAGCACCTTCTTTTTCTTTAATGTATATCTTCCCATGTGAGATCCAATGGTAGGCAAAGTTATTTTGCCTGGTAAATTCTCGTGCTTGATAGTACAGATTCCTAGCTTTAGTGGTGAGGCTTTCAGATATGTATATATGAACATTCCCTGCCATTTTGATATGCGTGCTGCTTAATCGATTGGTCTTGTGGTCTCGGTTGTATGTCTTGATGTTGGTAAGTAACCTATCTTTGGTTATAGTAGACGTGAATATAGCAGTTATGTGGCCACTTGTTTGGGTATTAGTTCTACTTATACTAGATCGGTAAACATCCTTGAGTTCATGTGTTTGAATTTCGGTATTTACTACGACTCCTATATTTTTAACAATGTTTATTAGGTCCTCTTTAGTTTCCCCGGTTATTTTAGGCGCATTCCGAGGCAGGTGGATTTAAAATTTCTCTTTAGGTTTTCTACCTTTTCCTCCAGGGATTTAATATAACCCAGTGTGTTCTTTTTCTCTGCCTCTAGTTGAGTCAACTTATCTATCAAGTCATCATATTTATTGCTTAGGAAACCGATTGTTGTTTGTAACTCAATATTTTGTTCTTTTATTTGATGTAAATTACATTGCAGCGTGTCCATTTTATAACTTTGTTCCTTCCTCAGGGTCGCGAAGGAGGACAATATGTCTTCCCGTAGGAAGTTTAGGAGTGGTAGGACCACACTGTCGACAGTTATCTGTCTACAGCCGCGGGCCGGTCCGTCCGGGGCAGTACCATGCTCTCGCAGAAAATCGACGTCTGAGTAGTAGCAATTTGTTACTGCGCTTCGTTCGGTGAGCGAGAGAGCCGGAAGCCCAACTTTCTGAGGGTGATTGCGTGTTTGGAGGGTTTTGGTGGTGCCCTTGGCATCACCGAGCCTCAATGCACGCATTCACACTCCCTTCGCTTTCTTCGCGGTAGGCAACGGCCTTGTAAAGGTCCATGAGCGGCAGCAACACTTACCATCAGGTGTACTGTTTGCTCGTTTGCCACCGTTTGCAATAAAAAAAAAAAGTTTAGATCAGACGATTGTATCTAATCTTGTTTGCGCTTCTGTCGGAGAGCTAGTCTATTCATAGATAGATCAGAAGAGGGTGTTGATAAGTTAGGCTCCGAGCTATAAAGAGATACAGATTCGTTGTTTTTTGGTGGTGTCCGTTGAGTAGACATGACAAGCGTTCCTGCTACTAATGTTATATGGGCGCCTGGTACTTCACTGCTTTTACATTTTTTTTTGTGTGTACAGCTGTTGGCCGCAAATGGCCTTGACAGCTTGACGCGGACTATGGGTGAGCGCTGAGGGCTCTCAACCCGGCGAAAAGTAGTAGTAAGCGACATCGCCCAAGGACTCCCCCTGTGGGGAACGGACCTCGGCTTGAGGCGTCGCTGAAGGCAAAGTGGGCGTGCCCACGATTTGATTAATGATTTTTGCGCGGTTTCGCACCTCGACGGCGAGGACGGAACCGCGGATATTTATGTGTTAAGGCCTCGCGGGCCGTGTAGGCTCTACGTTGAGCGAGTGTAATGTTGTCGTCCTCTTCGTCGAGGACGTGACGAGGACGTCGGATGGAGGAGATTTTGGAGGGTCTATAGGAAGCCGCCCCAACCACTAGTTGGTTGGGGTGTGTCATGGCAGAGTCAAAGTAGCTCTGAGAGCACCGCTTCATAAACTGCCTGATGGTCGGCAGTTCGAGATCGATGTGAAGGTCGACGTTTCGTATGAACCATGGTGCTCCCGTAGCTCGGCGCATGAAGCGATTTTGTAGTGTCTGTAGCCTGTGAATCCTGTGTGACTTAACGTGCGCGAACACCACGCTGGCATAGGTCATAATAGGCCGTATGCAGGTGGTGTAAAGTCGGACTTTGCTACTCAGGGACATACGCGACCTATAGTTGAGAAGACAGTGCAGACAGCCCATCACAAAGGCTGCCCGCGCGCGGACTTGCTTTATGTGAGGGGCGAAGCTGAGTCGGTCGTCAAGGGTCACACCCAGGTATTTGGCCTGCCTGGTCCAAGTGACAGGCTTGATGAAAATTTTAAGGGGGGGGATGCTATCGTTAGAGTAGAAATGGGCAGTTCATCTAGTGAACATGACCGCCTGACTCTTCTCGGGATTGATTTCCAATCTCCATTTCCTAAACCAATTGGCTAGGGCGGTAACCGCTGTTTGGAGAGTTTTAGCTACTGTTGTCGGGGATCTACTAGCACAAAAGAGTGCGGTGTCAGCGTAAAGCGCTTTATGTACCCGGTTGAACTTGGGCATATTGCTAGTATATAGCGTGAAGAGAAATGGGGAGAGGACCGATCCCTGAGGGACGCCGGCCTTGATAGGGTGGGAGGTCGACAACGTCCCTTCCACCCTGTAGCGAAAGCTGCGATGACTTAAGTAGTCATGTATAATGAGAATTAAGTACTGAGGGATCTTGAGGAGATAGAGTTTGTAGATTAGGCCTTCGTGCCAAACCTTGTCGAATGCTTTCGCTACGTCTAGGAATAATAAACCCGTATAACTGTTCATGATGAACTGACTACTTGTGTATTCTACCAAACGGTGAACTTGTTGTACGCAGCTGTGTTTAGCTCGAAAGCCAAACTGTGCGTCGGGAACGAGGTTGTTAGCCTCGGCGAATGTACGTAGTCTACTGAGAACTATTCGTTCGTAGATCTTACCTAGACCTTTTAGTAGACTAATCGGGCGGTAACTACTGGGTTCGGTACGGCGCTTGCCGGGTTTGTGGATTCTTATTACCACGGCCTCTTTCCATTGCGCGGGAAAGATGTTATTTGATGCAGCACAACAGGGCTATCAAGTGGGCGAGGATAATTTAATGACTTTATTTGAGATTCCGTCCGAACCTGGGGCTTTCCTGGTTTTGAGACCCCTGACTAACGATTCGACCTCATCGGTGGTCACTGCTGGGATAGGCTGATCGGGGCTGTCGTTTCCTACCGAGCGCGAGAGAGTGGTACGACGTTCCACTTGTGAGTGAGTGTCCATACATTTGGCACTTGTGGCATTGTGCCAAATTGCCATTTTTGTGTGGGGGCTCAACCGAGACCCCAGATAGACCACAGATGGTCTTAATTTTAAAAATGCCTTTACCCTCTGCGTTATTTGTAAGGCAGACGAGTATTATGTTAAGGGGATAACGACCCTTACCCCGGATCATCCGGTGTACTTCTACAACCGGTAGATTCTGGGTTTTAAAAGATTCTAAAATCTCTTTGGTCTCGATTTCCCTCGGAACCTTGCGTATTACAGCACGCAGAAGTTTAGCTTCAGGGAGGGTGTACGTATGGTAGGGAATCTGTTGACTCCCTAGCATTTTTGATACGGTGCGATGGTCGGCTGACGAGTGAAGGTCCACTCGTATACCTTGGGGTGTAAATTTCGCAGATTTATACGAAATCCTGTTAGTGTTTAGCCACGCGAAAATGGCTAGCCACTTCTCCTTGTCCCTGATATATAGGGGCGGCGGAGCGAGTGATTTTTTGACCGTCGCAGGGGCGACGGTGTTGCTGTCCGTAGTTGGTGAGACAGGAGTTAGGGCTGCCTGCGAGACGACTGAGGGGGCCGGAGCGGCCGTTGCAGACGGGGCTTAATCTTTGGTTGGCTTAGTCAGCTTAATTTTTGGGGTCTTAGAGGGGGCCTCTTTGGTGTTTTTAGTCTTTTTGCTCCGTTTGCGAGAGCGGATCACGATGAATGAGCCCTCATTGTGCGAATCTTCCAACTCGGAGGAGGAGGAAGATGAGTTTGAGGAGGAAAAAGTCGATTCTGTTTCCATCGCCGTACCGATAGCTGCTGATTCCGGTTCGAGCGGCTGGGCGGTGGATCGAGCAGGTTTGGGTTGCGGAGGAAGGATCGTTATCGCTCCGAAATGTTGAGCGATTTATGCCTTAATTTCTGGAATTGCCAGAAAGGTGTCAATAGTTATGGTTTTTTCCGCCATCGTGGGCTAACGGAAAAACGTTAACGGGGAGGGGGTGTAAAAACCTAGCGCCCTGGGTGGGGTAAACCCTGGGTTGTGTGTGGTGCATGTCCCTCCCAACCGGGTGCAGGTCGGGAGGATGTGTACTTAACTAGTGTGCCCTAAGCTTGTGCTCCTTCGCCAATCTTAATGTGCGATAGGTTCCTAGCTGTTCGGGCCGATAGGCCTTCACAGAAAAATGATGAAAAGCCGTAGGTTAGGTTCGACTAGGAGATCCCCCAAGGCCGGATGCTCTAACCCTTTCCGATTGTTAGCTCTGCCCTGAAGGGGCTCGACAGGCAAATCGGGGTCTTGCCTCACCCGGCTTCGTTGACACCGTGAGGTTTCCGCCAGGGACCAAACAATATGGTTTTCTGGGTTTTCTGCCCTGAGGGGGCCAAAACTTATGACTTTTTTTATCTACCAACGGTAGAAATCTGCACACGACGTCTTGAGAAAGTCGACTCGTGCAGTTGGGATCCGACAACACCTGCGTCCAAACAGCGGAACTGCCACAGACAACCGTAAACACGGCCACCCGGAGCGGGCCACTGAACAGCCACAGACATTGAACACGATGGCGGCGTGACGCGACGCGTGGTTCGCTGCGAGAGCGAGCGAGACGACGCGAGATCGCATGACCGCAGGAGACGGGTGCGGGGGAGAGCGTGGTGAAATGGAGAGCAGCGAGGCGCACGTCCGTGCGCTACGGGTCTCCGACGCGGAATGACTGCTTTTACTACTATTTCATTTGTATTTATTTAATTTTAAGATATATTTTTAACAAAAACTACGTCCGTACGTGTTGGCGGTCCGAAGGGGAGGGAATTGAGAGTGAACCTAGCTTTGAATGTCGATAACCGTAGAAGAGGCTCGTGCCCAGTAGTGGGACGTATATGGGACCTGAGGAGGAAGAAGTGAAAAGCTAAAATTATATTGATAGCTAAATGCGTATACATTCAACAATCATGTAGTCATGGCCATATAGCCTATACACCGTACTCGACCCACTAGGATTAATAAATTATTGCCTTTAAAACAACGCCTGCACTAAGAAATAAATAATCCTTGTATCGCGAAAAGACTTAACAAATAATAGGGGTTTAAATGTGAAATTGCCGTTTTAACGTACTAACCACTTAGAATTATAATTAAACCTGCATGGTGTCAGATATCAAAGTGAAACTGTTTTCAAACGATAACTATAACATTCTAAATTTAAAAAATGTAAGATATTTGATCGTTCGACGTTCAATTGTTTTTACATTCAGCTTTTGAATTGAACATGGCGCATACGGCGAAAATCGAAGTAATTTTCCCCCCTCAGAGTCTTTTGAAGTGAACATGGATACGGCGAAAATCAGAGTAAATTTCATACTTTAACCCCTAATATTAGAGGTTAAAGTATGAAATTGCCGTTTCGTACTTATAAATTAAAATCATCAATCAATCATATGTGCAATCCAATCAATCATCTAAACTACCTGTCATTGAGTTTGAGTCAATGATAACTAATCGCACAATAGAACTAATTTCATCTCAGCTTATACACGGCCCACTGCTGGGCTCGAGCCTCTCCTACAATAGGAGGGAAATTGAGCTACTAAAATAAGATATTGTCCGTTAAACGGGTGGTGGTATAGGGGAATTGTTTCGACAAGTCGAGAAGGACAAGTCCTTCTCTTCTGTGCTAATGTAATAAATGCTAATTATGCTAACAAAGTGTTACAGTTTCGATACCCATGTGATAGAGTTATTTATGTTGTTAAGCAATCCAAAATATCCATCTTAAACATTAAGAAGATTTTTATGCGAGTTTTTTTAAAGTAAAGGCTGCCCCTAATGTTTTCATTGCTAGCTCGTAAAATGTATTCGAATTCAAAAAAGTCTTCAGATAAATTTCACAACTTGAGTGAGTTGGAATTCTTATGTTTTATTTTGTTTGACAGTCGATAAATCGAATTGTACGCGATCGTGGGTTTTGATTAACATCGAAAACAATCGATGTATCCATAAAAAATATCGACAACTTTACACCGGGCGAACTTGCGCCAAAGCTTGCCGATATTTCTTATGACATACAATTTATAAAACAATTTCAGTAAATACTAAAATGGTGACAAGAGTGCCGGTACAAAACTTCAATCAAAAAAAAATATTATAGGCACCGTCGCCATAGTAGGACGCCTTAGGATTCCAGAAAAGCCGGACACTTCTAACAGCGAATAGATCTAAATTTAGAAATTTAATAAAGAGGAATAATTTGTATTTCTGTGTGTATGTTTGTAATGAATAAACTCAAAAGCTACTGTGCCGATTTCAAAAATTCTTTCACCATTGGAAAGAAAGCTACATCCACCCTGAATAATACAGGCTATATTTTATTCCGGTATTCCCACGCGAACGGGAACTACGCGGGTAAGGCGACTGAAATCGAAGCGAAGCGAGGGCGGGTTGCTCGTAATAAAACGACAAGCCTGCTAAATTTCCTGCCGGATCTTCTCAGTAGCGGTAGCGTTCCGATCCGGTGGTAGTTTATTTTTTTGGATAACTTAATTTAATTTTGTTAACTTGACAATATGGAAGTGCCCTCTCGGCGTTTATACATAATAAATAATTTGAATTGAATAAAATATTTTAGGTTGCTTCATCAAGAAATGTACCCGAAAGGGTATCGCGCCGGTCTAGCCACAGACCTTAAGGATTCGGTACGAGTGATCGGCTCAATAGCGAAGGGGAAGGAATACGACGGGTAATGAGGTCGTGTGTGGCCCTTTTCGTCACCCGGGACGGGGCGGTCGGCGTGCATCCGCACAACAGCCTGCCAAAAAAAGTTATTTCGTCTATTTCACATTAATTAAAACCGGCTAAGTGCGAGTCGGAGTCGCACACGAAAGGATCCGTACTATTATCTATAAAATGGGGTTTTTGTATGGGAGACCCCCTTAAATATTGATTTTATGTTGTTTATAGTATTTGTTGTTATAGCGGCAACAGAATAACATAATTTGTGAAAATTTCAACTGTCTAGCTATCGCGGTTCTTGCGATACAGCCTGGTGACAGACAGACGAACGCACAGACAGCCCTTTACCCTTTGGGTAAAAAGTACCTCTTTATCTTTCTTTTTAGCTTTTTAACAAAGACAACACAATGCACTAAGGAAATAAGACTTGTATTGCAGAGACTTTACAAACACACAAATTACACTCTTATCAGTACAACGATTTGTGGCACGCACAAAGTGTTGTCCTGCACGGAAATCGAACCTACGACGTCGGCGCAGTAAGGCGGTATCTTAACCACTACACTATTTGTGCAGTTATATTGAATATCTTCATCTCACCTTATCTACGGCCCACTACTGGCATCGAGACTAGAAATATGAGGACATTTGATGACGATAACAGACAAAAAAAATTAAACTGTATTTTAGGCATAAGTGTAGTACAAATAACCGTGTATTTTGACATTACAGATATTTCAATTTTAATTATTTGTATAGATATACAGATATAGATAAGGTTTTATTCAGGCAATATAATCATCATCATCATTCATCGTTTCGTCCCACTGCTGGGCTCGATCCTCCTCCACGATAGGAGGGAAATTGACCCTACTATACCTGATCAGACAGGTTGGCATAGAGTTTTATTTTTGAGTTTTTCTTCTCTTGCATAGATGTTATATGCGTGTTGTATCCCTTAGGGAACGTTGTGGAATGAATGTAGATGTAGTGACAAGGATTGGGAAAGATATGTTAAGTTGGTTCGGTCATGTAGAGAAAATGAATGAAAGGAGACTAACAAGGAGAATTTATACGGCGAATGTGAACGGAAGTGTTGGAAGGAGAAGACCGAGGCGGTCGTTTCACAATAAAATCGGGGACGTTCTTAAGAAAGGCCAAGTTAGGAGTACCCTGAACCGAAGAACATGTATGAGGAGATTAATGAATGTGGACGAGGCGAAAGTGGTATGTCAAGATCGTAGCAAGTGGAAGGAAGTGGTCTCTGCCTACCCCTATGGGAAAGAGGCGTAATTATATGTATGTATGTATCCCTTAGTCGTCTTCTACGACATCCAGTAGCAAGATATGGGGTGGTGAATTGTATTCTTACTCTGTCACCACACGAAAATTATATCATCATCATCTCAGCCCATGCACGTCCCACTGTTGGCTCCTTCTCCCTATCTGGGAGTGGTGAATCGTATTCTTACTCCGTCACCACACGGATAGCCAATATAAAATATAGAATCAATGTATGCAACACTAACGGTGAATAAAAATTAAGATCCGCGTCCTAGACGGGAATACATAATATGATCTACATATACAAAAATAACTGTATATGTAAATATATCTGAATTATTCACCACGCTTAACTGTAAACTGTATTATAAGATTACAAAACTAGACAACGGATTCCCTGTTACCCTGGTAAACTCCGTAAACGAGAATTTTACCACCAGGAAACAAAAAACCGGCTAAGTGCGAATCGGAGTCGCGCACGAAGGGTTCCATATCATTAACTATAAAAAAGGGCAATAAATCACGTTTGTTATATGGGATACTTCAATATTTATTTTGTTTTGTTTTTAGTATTTTTTGTTTTAGCGGCAACAGAAATAGATAATTTATAAAAATTTAAACTATCTAGCTATTACGGTTCTTGAGATGCAGCCTGGTGACAGACAGACGGACGGACAGACGGACGGACAGATAGCGAAGTCTTACTAATAGGGTCCCGTTTTTACCCTTTGGATACGGAACCCTAAAAAATATTAATTTTGTAATAAAATAATATTCATTGTGGTGACGGAATAAGAATACAATTCACCACTCCCTTTCTTGTCCCTAGGTGTCGTAAAAGACTACTAAAAGATATAATATGCATATAACATCTCTGCAAGAGAAGGTAACCTCGAAATTAAACCCTGTACCAACCCGCTTGACCAGTGTTGTGTAGTAGGTCACTTTCCCTCCTATTGTGGAGGAGGCTCGAGCTCAATAGTGGGACGTGTATAAGCTGTGATGATGATGATGATGAAAATAATAATCAACATCATCATCATCTCAGCTCATTTACGTCTCACTGCTGGTCTTGACCCTTCTTCACAATTGGATAGAAATTGACCTACTATACCACGCTGGTCAAACGACTTGGTATTTTTGTTTTGGGCGGGCTATGGTCCGTTCAGTCCAGGGAGACGAAAGAGCGGCGCGCGGCTCCATAACCCACCGCATTCCCTCCCCTTTCCTGTTGGGCCGACCACTGGTACCGAATCCTTGATGTCCTTGGCAGACTAGTTGATATAGGGTTTTATTTCGAATTGTCCTTTTCTTGTATAAATGTAATTTGCATATTAAATTGAAACTTTTATTACATCGCCTCAAACTTTTTCGTCCATCTATTGCATGTCGCGTGACGGTCGGCCGCGGCGTATGAGTAAAGTGAAAGGCGCTCGACAGAGAAACCGAGGCCAATATGGCGGTGCCTATGGTTCGCGTCAGCCGACCGTGTAGTGTATAGATTATTACTAGTACTCATTTATGCCAGTGCTCCACGCTATTTGTTTGTTTTTATTTATTAGTGTTTAATGTAAATGTTGCTATTTTTTTGTAATGTGAAAAAAAGTTTAATTTTTACCGTGGTTTCATAAAACCACACAATCAATTTTTTTTTCATTTCTCTTAATCGTCTTTTATTACACCCGCCTTCAATATATTCTTACTCCATAACGAGACGAAACAATATTTCGTAACCACACGGAACAAAATAACAGAAATTATGGTTATCCAAGTTCAGATATATTCCATAATTCAAAATATGGCTGTTGAATGTTATACAAAAAGCATAATTCCCTTATTGATAAATTTATTTAAGAAATATGAATCCAAAACACTATTATTTATGACGTGCTGATTTATATATATATCTGTACTAGCATTCATGCATAAATGTCTGTAATAACGATTACTTGTTGGACGTGAGACACCTTAGTCCGCCCGTGACCATGAATGCTGCAAAGTATTCGAAACGTCGGGCAATCATAAATTAAATACAAACGCGATATAATCTGTAAAAGTAGTTTTATTTACAATGTGTAGTGCTCGCGTAAACATCAGATATCATTAAGAATACAATTCTATAGCTACAACGCTGAGATGCTAATGATGGATTTGGCAATTAAATAATTCATCTCGGCTCATGTACGTCCCACTGCTGAGCTCGAGCCTCCTCCATAATAGGAGAGATATTGACCTTACTACACCATGCTGGTCAGACAGGTTGGTATAGGATTGTGTTTCGAGTTTTCCTTCTCTTGCATAGTTGTTATATGCGTAATAGATCCCTTAGTCGTCTTTTACGACACCCACGGGCAAGAAAGAGGGTGGTGAATTGTATTCTTACTCCGTCACCACACGGAAAGCCTGAAAACTGATACTTGAACGCTTTTCATTTCTTTGCAATCTATTCTGATCTTGAATAATGTAACAAACGGATAGTATGGTATCTACTTAGCTTAAATCCAGTGCCTTGGAACGAACCAACAACAGGATTTTAGAATAGAAACCCAACTGGAAATAGAATCATTTAAAATCTCTAAGACCAACGGGCCATTTAATAATTTTTTATTGTTTAAAAAGACAGCAATTATTAACAGTAGCGTAATTATTTACCCAATAAAATGATCTCGTGCAACTATCCACCTACTTTGTAACAGCCGTTCTGCGCTAGCGCTCCAGTTACACGCTTTTTATTAAATCAGCGAAATTTACGCCGTGGTATTGTAAGTTAGAGATATGTCTATTTTGTCGCTTATTTATCAATAAATCAATCAAATGAAATGAAATCAAGTTCACGGAGAAAGAAAGGAGTGAAAGAATTCTCGCTTTTCTGTATTCTCGGTTGTAAAATCTCTGCCTCCCCTTCCGACAATTATTAATTTTTAAAACCTGCTGATAGACGTATGCCTCTGCAAAGCGGAACAATGATAAATTGGTCACACTTGTGTAAGAAAATTATCCAACCAGGAAAATATATATAATTTATTACACTTAATCTCTATAATTACTTATACTTTATCACTTAATCTTATTGTACACTTCATCGTCATCATCTCAGCCCACGCACGTTCCACTGGTGGGCTCGAGCCTTCTCCATAATAGGAGAGAATTGACCTTACTATACAATGCTCGTCAGACATTACAGGTCACTTGATAAGTTACATCTGCTCCGGTGGTCGGCGCAACAACGAGGTGACGTGGGTACGAGTGGGTTATGGGCCCGCGCGCCGTCCTTTCATCGCCCCGGACGGACAGGACCGCGCGTGCGCTTACCATAGCCCACCCATAACCAGCCGTACCAGTAACCATTACAGGTTTTGCTTAGAGTTTTCCTTCTCTAGCATAGATGTTATACGCTTAATATATCCTTTACTCGTCTTTTACGACACACGGGAAGAGATGGCATGGTGAATTGTATCCGTCACCACATGATAAAATTAAATATATTAAACTCTACCACAGTTATTAAATATCACAACCGAATGCTGTTTACATTCTCAGTTTTTTTGTTACTATTCTTGAAGTAAATACTTCTATCGGCAGTTTTGGATAGGGATAAAAATTGATGTAAGTCGTCATCGATATAGTCACTTGACGTGTTAACGCTAACACTGTATCTGTGTCGATAAAAAACAAAAGTAAATTTAAAAAATTCTATATTAAAAATAATATTTAAGACCAAACAATTAATCTGAACATCCAAAAATAACAACTGGTTGTTCCTAGATGTAAGTTTTTACTTTGTCCTCATGACTGCTGTGTGTTTTATGTAAAATCATTTTCTTTCTTTGACTCTTACGCGAACTAAGCCATGCTGTCTTTTTTTATGTGTGACTTTAGTTGTTAGCCGCAGATGGTTGTGACAACTGTACCTGGACTGTTGGATAGACGTTGACTCTCAACCCGATAATAAACCACGCTGTGTACTCGGCAGCTATTTATACCAGTTCGCTAACTAACCACTCAAGCGTGACACTATACATTTCCCAGGAGTAAACTATACTCGACTTGGCGGGGGCACTGCCGTGCCCCCAGATTATTGGTAAGCACTCAGGCGGGTTCTACGCCTGTCAAAAGAAAGTAAAGGGTATGTCACCCTTTACTAGATTTTGAACTCAACACTACATGAACACTTATTATCCATCCATCCGCCCTCCATCCACCTATCTTGTAGACGTCCACTGTTCCGACAGTCCGTCTATGTCCGCATAAGAATGCCACTCGAAACAGCCCGGTGCCATTTGCATCCAACGGTTTCCTGCAACTTTCAAGATGTCAGTCCACCTAAACTCATTATATTGCTATCGAATTTAAACTATATTTATTGATGTGTAATATCTTTTTTCTCGATTGCTGAACATTTTTTGTAGCAGTGTTTTTCGAAAAGGGACGAAAATGTGTCACTGGCAATTGAAAGAGCGCGCGCTATTAGATTTGAACAATTAGCGCCCGCGTTGGTGAAGAGATGGCTATGACGATCGTGTCAACCTGTTTCGCTTGAGGTTGGTACCACTACATACTGTCAACTAACATAGTGTTTGCGTATGTGTGAGGAGAATGAGAAAGGTAATACAGCGTTGCCAACCGTACGGTTTAAATCGTATTTATACCATCATCCATTTTTTCATAATTTCAGGCTTTAAGTTACTTACTATTACTTAATTAGGGATGAAACGATACCATCTAGGTATCGATACTTTTAATCGAAACTGTATTGGTAATTAAGTATCAATACTCAAACAGTATCGAGTGAAAAATATCGATACTTACTAATATCGGTATCGAATCGATTGTGAAGTATCGAGTACTATTCATAGAGCCTATCAAATACGCAAATACGAGATAATATATGTTTCTGGAGGTATTGTGATGAGCTTTTTTTAAGGTAATCTAAGCAGCGTAATTCAAGAAAATCTGAAAATCTGGCAGGCATGAAATTAACACAATACCAATCGATACCATTCTTTTCATTCGATACCGATACTATGGTTTTCATTTGATACCATATGAGTAAGTACTCAGTAGTATCGATTCATCCCTATACCTACATAATTACTACAACTAGAATTAAAAGTGCGCGTGCAAGCGCACACCTTAATATAGAATTACATATAATTTCATGTTTATAATATGACCAATAATATGACGAATAAGTTGACTTCACTCATCATCTCTGCTTATATACGTCCCACTGCTGGCCTCGAGTGTCCTCCACTGGGAAGGAAACTGACCGTACTATAACATGCTAGTCAGACAGGTTGGATAAGGTTTTGTTTCGAGTTTTCCATATCTCTTGCATAGATGTTATAACCCTTTCGTCGTTCACGATATCCAGGGGCAAGATAGGGAGTGGTGAATTGTATTCTTACTCCGTCACCACACGGAATTCTTGACATATGTAATCTCAATTTTATAGTAGCAATAACATGTCAGATATTAGACATCATTGGAGTGTAAGGCACGCTCGTTTATTTTTTTTATTATCATCAATCTAGTTTTTATTACTTATTAAATGCACGCGAAATATTAAATGACTTACTAATTATGATAATGTTTAAACTTTTACAACCATAAAACAAATTAAACGATGACACGCGACCTTAGTGATGTTTCTATATTTTTGAAGTGAAAATTCCTTTAAGCGCATTGGGCACTTATTTGTAGGGGAAATTTTATGGGTTCGCGTCACCGACATGCTTATAACTGATGCACGCGCAATGTGCTGTGCGCCTTAAAACAATTTTTGTATGTGAAATCCCGCGTGTTCGCGTCACCGACATGCTTTTAGCAGTACCTATATCTGTATTAATTGAATGAATGATATTTTTATCTGCATATTTCATAGAAATAACAGACTGACATTATACAAATCAAAAGCTTATCATTCAAAAACAAGATACTTTTAATTGAGGATCCAAAAATAGCTACTGTATGTTCATAGTTTTAAGTTTTCACTTCTGTCGGCCGTCCTCTTGACTGCTTTCAGCAGCTTGACTGCTTTTGCAGTCAATCAATGAAAAAGTAGTAATTGTTTCAGTTATACTTCTTTTGGCGTTATAGGAAAAATTATGAGAGAATGATGACTCACTTCATCGTCACGGAAAAGTGACACCCTAAAGTTAACTAGTCCACATTTTTTACGATACGTGCGCACACTACCACATATGTCAACTAGATAATGCGTTATAACAAAACTTACAATGTATTAATTTTTTTTTTCTATTATTAATGTCGCTTTTTCTACTAATGTAGGACAACGTTAATGGTTTTAAAGATAAAATGTAAAAAAATAACAACATGTAAGTCTTAGAATAATAACGTATAGAAGGATAGTGTCAGTACTTCGAACTTAAAAAATTTGAATCTAAAAATACTAATGGCGGGCAGACGATTACACACGTACACACGGAAACCACTATACAAATTATGAAATCAAATTTTGTTTTTAT
The DNA here is from genome assembly GCA_032191425.1 of Lymantria dispar. Classification (NCBI taxonomy): domain Eukaryota; kingdom Metazoa; phylum Arthropoda; class Insecta; order Lepidoptera; family Erebidae; genus Lymantria; species Lymantria dispar. The sequence goes on from CM063459.1 coordinate 20,310,029, forward strand.
TAACATAAATCGTCGAAATACTTTTAAAAGTAATGTTAAAAACCTTTTTATGTTTTTCAAATGTGTTGTGGCACCATTTGAATGCACAAGCCGTCATAATTACCTATTTATTTTGTAAGAGTTGCGTACGTTCGTACAGTGCAATGACTTGTACATTACGGGACTGTTCCGGCGTAGGCTCCATTAGGCTCCAATTGAAATGCCTCACTTTTTGTGCGTGGACTTACCTTCTATATGTTATTATTCTAAGATGTAAGTATTTGCCCCCGCGCAGTTTATACATAATAAATGATATGAATTTAATGCGAAGGATAAAATTTTTAGATTGTTTTATCTTGACGGAGGCAGCGTGCCTATTGGCCGGGACTCCCCCGTGGGACCTGGAGGCGGAGATGCTCGCCGGACTATATCGGCGGGTGACGGGGGTGCGAGCGGAGGGCGGTGTGGTCTCGTTAAGGGATCTCATCGCCTGGCGCGTCGACGCCCGCCGAGACGACATTGCCCGTTGGGCAGTCCGGCTGGAGAGGCCTCGGTTCGGGGTGCGAACCGTGGAGGCCTTCCGGAAAGGCGGCACGGGGTGCTCTCCTTCCGACTGGTGCAGGTTTTGACGGGGCATGGGTGCTTCGCCAAATACCTGCACAAGGTCGTTAGGAGGGAGAGTACACCGTCCTGCCACCACTGCGATTGTGACGAGGACACGGCGCGCCATACGCTCGAGGCCTGCGGGGCTTGGGCAGTGCAGCGCTGTGAACTCGTCGCAATCATCGGTACGGACCTGACGCAGCCCCCCGCAGCCTCGATGAGGAGATCCGCCGCCGGTGACTGGGGCGGCGTAGGCGCAACTATCTGCGCCTCATGCCGCCCTAGCCGAGGCCGCGGGTGACGTGACCGGGGATTAGTCTGTCACCCGCTGAGAGGCCGACCGCGTGAGGAAAGACCGACGTCCTCCCCGAGGGGGGGACGTCGGTCGATGGGTGGGTACCCCGATTAGGGGTATTCCGTCGGGCCGACCACTGACGACAAGTTAACGGTGCTCCAGTGGTCGGCCCAACGACGAAGGCGACGTGGTTTTCGGGTGGGTCGCGGGAGTTGCGTGCTTAAGCCCCTCTGTCGCCCCGGACGGAGTGGTGCGGAGGCGCGCCGACCGCGACCCACCCACAAAAAAAGAAAAAGATTATTTTATCTTGCCAGAAAATAAATGCGTAGACAAGTCGTTTTTTTTAACTTTCCGGCCACGTTCGGACTGCGGCTAGACTACTATCCTGCATGACAGTAGGGGACCGCGGGTGATCTGACCGGGGATTTAGTCCGTCATCCACAGAGAGGCAGACCTCACGACGTCCCTCCTTGGGGAGAGGGAGAGAGAGGGTATTCCCTCGGGGTATATTACCAATAACCACACGGTTAGTTTTTATTATACCTACTATATAGTATTATCTTTCCATGTGGTGACGGAGTAAGACTTGCCGTGTGGTGACAGAGTAAGAATACAATTCACCACTTGCCCGTGGATGTCATAAAAGACGACTATGGGATATAATATGCACATAACATCTTTGCACTAGAAGGAAAACTCGAAATGAAACCCTATACCAACATGCGTGACCAGCATGGTGTAGTACGTCAAATTGCCTCCCATTGTCGAGGAGGCCCGAACCCAAAAGTGGGACGTGTGTGGGCGGCGATGATGATGATAGTATTATCAGAGCCTAATCTCCGAAGGTGTAAGCAGAGACATAAAAAACATCCATATTACCCTACACAATCCTTAGTCACATTTAATCCTTAAAATTTTAATGTGTCTGCCTCTTTGTTCCGGCTAATCTTCCAAACAGCTGAACCGATTTTGATAATATTTTACTACCAGGTAGCTGTTCTATATATGGAGTAACTTAAGCTATTTTTCCTCTCAGAAAAACCCTATAAAATTCAGCCCAGTCTGCGATTTGAACACGAGGCCATATCTTAGGAAATATTGTCGATTTAAAAAGTGGCTGGAACCAAAGCAAAGCGAAGGCAGGTTGCTAGTAATAAAATAAAAAGTTAGAACGCGATAAATAGATAGGGACATTTAGAGTTTTAAATAGTCTAGCAAAGATTATTGGTCTAGCCAAGACTGAAGGGTTATTTACAGCAATTTGTGACACATTCAGTTCAACTCTGGGCAGAAATCATATTTTTTTTGATGTGAAATGTCTATAGGCGAGGGTGAACCTGATAGTTGGCGTGGCGTTAACGCCACGCTTGGCCACATTTGTGTAACGAAACCATAACCTGTTTTAGAATTTTGCACAACGCCATCTAGTCAGCTCAAAATAAATTATTAAACTAAACACATACCTTTAGTGTATATTAAAGAAAAAAAAAATATTGTATAAGTATCATCATTTTCTGAAAAAATAACGTAATATTTTTATTAATACTTTATGCTATATTAGTTCCTGTTGTAATCTGTTCTTTTATGCATACATACTTGAACAAAATAATTTCGATGTTACACATCTGTCAGGCGTCCTGAACGACAGCTCCCTTTTTTTATTATGACACATGTATCCGATGTCACTTTTCATTAAGAATATAACTGATCCCAACACTAATAACCTCGGACTGAAATTATCCAATTAACTTGAAATACATAGTATCAGTATTAAAATAACATTCGCTCATATGAGTTTCGAAAATAAATCATGAAAACTAATACAACTTGGTGGCTTAGTTATAGAAAACAAAAATATATAAAACGAAAGCAGCTCACGGTAGAAATGATTGTAAGGAAGAGTTTTAATGAAACTTTCAAAGAATACTTAGATAACACTTCAATAGGAGGCATTAAGCAGATTCAGGATCAAAACAATTCAAAGTTTGAACGGTATATTTATTTTTTTTACTAATTGAAGAAGTTTTCCGTGGGGTGACTGAGTAATAATACTATTCGGCACCCCACCTTTGTGCCCGTGGGTATCGTAAAAGACGGGATTATAATTTGCAGACGTTTGACCAGCATGATAAGGTCGGTCAATTTTTGTCTCATCATTGAGGAGGTGATGGATTAAAAATAAAATTCACCACCCTCTATTCTACCCGTGGGTATCGTGAAATACGACTGAAAGATTGTAATATGCAGATAACAGCAGCAAAATAAGGTAAACTTGACATAAAACCAGCACGTTTGACCAGCCTGGTATGGCGGGTCAATTTACCGCCCATTATGGATGACCGTGTTCCGTGTGGTGACGGAGTAAGAATACAATTCACCACTCCCTATCTTGCCCGTGGATATCGTAAAAGACGACTAAAGGATATAAAAAGCATATAACATTTATGCAAGAGGAGGAAATCTCGAAATATAACCCTATTCCAACACGTCTGACCAGCTTGGAATTGTAGGTCAATTCCCCTCCCATTAGGGAGGACGCCTAAGCCCAAAAGTGGGACATATATAGGCTGAGATGATGATGATGTGGAAGACGCTCGGGCCCAGTCAGTAGTGGTACGTATATGAACTGTGATGATAACATATTGAAAAAAAAACGTATGGCAATCGGAGACTGCCGCGGTAAAGCTATTGCATAGCATTTTTTATTAACTTATGCAATTATAATTATTTATTTATTTTTTATTTATGCAGTATTTTTTTTTCTTTGATATTAATTCAAGTTACACTTTATGACCGTGGTGACCGATAAGAAAACAAATGTACTATATGTGTAACAATAAAGGCGGTTTGGATTACCACTGTCGTCCGCTGAAGATCGTTGGGACCGTTAGAAAACACGCGAAAACACTTTATGACGTAAGCTACGCAAAACGGTGGCAGGTGTGCGCACCGAGACGGACGAACGCAGAATGTCGACGACCGTCACACCGAACGCTCGGCCGAGCTACTTGGTAGGCGGGTGTTAAGTATTATTTTCGTTACGGAATTTCTTGATTCGGTCGCCGCGCTCAAAGCCCGCGATAAAAGCTATGTAATAGCTTAAAAAACCCCAATGAAATGTTTTACTTCGATTAATTCGAACTGCATATCATATGTGACATTCACCAAGTTCATCGTGTTGGATATTTGATTAGTAGATTTAATACTTTATTAAATACTAGCGGCCCGTCCCGGCTTCACAAGGGCGGACAATTGTTTTAAGCATTTGCGTTAAACATATGTAGAACAGATTTTTATTCTATCATTCATAGTTTCCGCAGCGCATGCGATGAAAGTCATTTTAGAGCAATATTTTTTCTGCCTTGGACTATATTATTGAAATTGCAGTAGGGATCCCTATTTTTTCTAGTAATAAATATGACCTATGTTACTCAGGGATAATGTAGCATTCTAATGGTGAAAGAATTACCGAAATCTGTCCAGTACTTTTTGAATATATTTGTAGCAATCGTACCAAAATGCAAAAATGCAACGTTTTTCTCTATAATATTAGTGAAGGAAATAACTTTTTACAAATCTGTGTCATTTACACTCAAACAGATCAAATATTGGTACTCAAATATTGGTAATAATTGGTGATATTTAAATCTGCTAGATAACATTTTATCTCATTCTAAGTGGCATTATATAGAAAGAATCTTATTAGTTTCACATGTGGACTAAACTGGAATATGTAAGGACTCATTTTGTCTGGCATATTTCGTACAAGACGACCATAAGAAATTAATTAGATCGCCCATTACCGGGCACCTTATTTGTTTCAATTCGTTCTAATCAGACACTAAATTTTAGAAATTGTATAATTATGTACTCAACTGTTTTGTCTGACGATATTTCTTTGATATCTTCTCTTCCCACAGGTTATGCTGGTTAATATTCTTCTGTTTCGCTGTTTCAATCGTCTGCATTTTTCTTTATTGGACCTGGATATCAACGTTTACATATCCTTTAATAGTTACTACTGAATCCTACTCGTATCCTATAAAAGATATTGACTTTCCAGCTGTTGCTTTCTGTAACTTTAATAGAATCAGCCGAAAAGCTTTATTAGAACATTTTGAGGATATGAAAAGAAAGTAAGTAAACTTTTATAGTAAATGCTAATTTATACTAATATATATAAAGCTGAAGAGTTTGTTTGTTTGAACGCGCTAATCTCAGGAACCACTAGTCCGATTTGAAAAATTCTGTTAGTGTTAGATAGCCTATTTATCGAGGAAGGCTATAGGCTATATATCATCACGCTAAGACCAGCTATAGGAATGAGCTGAGCAGAGCACCAATGAAGAATGTTTCAAAATCAGGGTTTTTTTTTTCTTTTTGAGAACTTCCGCTGCGTAAACGGCAAAATTTTCTCGGCTATAATGATAGATTATGAAAAACTAGAAAATGCTTTCGCTCGCGTAGTTCATGTTGCCGCGAGAATACCGAGATAAAGTATAACCTAAGTTATTGCGTATGTAGATAGCTATTTACCTGGTTATAAAATATTATCGATATCGCTCGAGCCGTTTTAAAAATGACCCGGAACAAATGGATACACAGACAAACAGACAAAAAGTATTTAAACTAGGTTTGAGGCATAGGTATCGTGCAACAATACTTCGTGTAGTGAAGGAATAAGAATACAATTCACCACCCCCTCCCTTGCCCGTGAGTGACGTAAACGACGACTAAGGGATATAGTATGCATTTAACATCTATGCAAGAGAAGGAAAACCCGGAATGAAACCCTATGCCAACACGTCTGACCAGTGCGATATAGTAGATCAATTTCCCTTCCATAGTGGAGGAGGCCCGAGCCCAATAGTGGGACGTATATGGGCTGAGATGATGATGATGATCGTACAAATAACCGTGTGAGCTTGAATAAAAACCTAATATCTTGACATTACAAACAGTTCAATTTTATTTATTGAATAGATTGCGTAATCAATTTCCCTTCAATGTTTTACTCCGAGTTTTTCTTCTCTTGTATATAGCTATTGTATGCATATAATTATATACCCCTTAGTCGTCCTCTACGACACCCACGAGTAAAAGGGGGGTGGTGAATTATATTCTTACTTCGTCACCACACGGAAAACCGTAAACCTATAATCCTGGATAAAGAAAAAGAAAAATAAAACACTTGAAAGAGTTTCATTGCTTGGATGGATGGATCCTTCAAGCCGTCCTCAGTCCACCTAGTAGGGAGACATTCTACGCTGCGTCGTCTTGTGTCGGTTGTCACTTTCATCTCCAACGGATGTCGGTTCAACGGGCGTAACTTATCTATGTATTTATCAATTTATCCAATTTCACCACTGAACAAGAAGCAAACCAATACATTTGGCTCTTAAGTTGAGAATAGATGTTAGTTAGCTTTCTAGGAAAGTGTTACAACTCTCGTAGAAAAATACGCGTATAGTATATATATTTATTATATTTATTATATTTAATTATTCATCACCTGATCTTGACTCTGACCCAATTACGTAAAATGTTCTCTTCTTTCACACAACTCTATCAGATGTCATCTCTGGGACAGCCCTCCCATCCAAACCATGCTTCACGCCAGCCCTCCACATTTTCTTCAGCCTCCCCTTATCAAAATCTTCAATATTCATACTTAAAACTTTCCCCATAATATAACTTTCATCCCGCCTCTCACATAGCCATACCATGTCAAGCGTTCACTCTTTAACTTTACCATCACTGCCGCAACTATATACTTCACCGCACGATCTAGGTTACCATTGCTTTGAAAAAGCGAACTAAGGTGTCGAAAATTCTAGTATAATGGTATAGTCATTTCCTCCATTATCTTAACTACGGCAATTGTTGTAAAATTGAAGAGACCGCCAAAATTGCAGAACATGTCTTCTCTTTTTGGTCTGTAGCTTTCCAGGCCAACGCTCTCCAATTTACAACTCAACCTTTCCAGTCTTTTCTGAACCTCAAGTTCATTTTTACCGATAAGAACGATGATGTCAGCGAATAGCACGCAGCAAGTTGCCTCTTCCTGCATCTCCGATCTTAAAGCGTCATTACCAACAGAAAGAGGTCAGGCCTTAACGCCGACTCCCGGTGTAGACCCGCCTCATCACTGAACCATGTTTCCATCAGCTGATCTTACGTACGATCTACATCGCTGGTACATAATACAGACTAAATATACTTCACAGGCAGACCTTTCTCTTTATGAGCCTACCACAAAACCATTCTCCGTATTCTGTCTTATGTCCTCGCAAGGTAAAAGAACACATATGCAAGTTTTTATATGCACCATGAAATTTCTCAGATATTTGGCACAGTACGAATATGGCATACATTGTCCCACGACCCGGCACAAATTCGAACTGGTTTTGGGTAACCTCACTTTCCTCTCGCAATCGCTTCACAATCACTTTTTTCCACACTTTTGTTCTATGTGATATGAGCGTTACTCCTCAATAATTGCTGCAGCAGACTTGAACGTCCCTCTTATTTAAAAAAAATGGATACTTTACTACATTATCATATATTAACGAAAAATATTAGTATTATTTTAAAATGTAATGTGGTCTATAAATCAATTCTAGAAAATACTCGATCGGTACGATTAAATCAAGAAATGTACGAAAGATATGGAACAAAGTGTTGTTGAACTGACTGTTTATTTGATTGCACACATTTATTTTTTCGGTGGACTATGGTCAGCGCACAAGACGTCCATTTCATCCAAGGTGAGGAAAGGGCGACGCGGGGCCCGGAACCCACCGTATTCTCCTTCGCCATTGGGCCGACCACCGGTACCAAGTTCCTTGTCGTCCGTGGCCAGCCCGGCGGGATACCCTTTCTGTACCCTCTCTTTCTCCAACGCCCCTCTCGGGACGTTGGTCACCCTCGCGCGGTCAACCTCTCTGCGAGTGACTGGACTATCCCCCGGTCCAGTCACGCGCAGTCTCAGCTAGGGCGGCATCAGGCGCAGGTACTCGCGCCTCCGCCGTCCAAGTCGCCGGTGACGGACCGTGTCGCCGTAGAGGAGTTCCTCTCGTGTACGCTCCGTCGCGTTCTTCCGTGAGATGACGGCCTCACAGAAAGTGGTGACCACGTCCCATCTAATTGCACAGGTGCCGTAGAGATTAAGGTACAGCTACAGCTCTAAGAGGTTAAGATGCCGATCTTCAGCGTCAAGTGTCATGGGTTTAATTCTCACGCAGGACAATTTGTATGATCAACAAATAGTGGTACAGAGCCTGGGTATAACTTGTTAAAATTTAGGATTAATTCCTTGGTGCAAGGTATTGTCTTAAGAAAAACAAGATTACCCTCTTCGCGACGACCACACTCGTAGCTGTGGCCTGTGGCTGGTACGGCCAAGACCGAATCCCTTTCCTTGAACTGTTCACGCTATTTAGATAAATTCCCTATTAAATTATCAGATTCTCGTATAAAGTTTTAATATTTATTATTAATTTTTAGATATTACAACATGAATAACTTCACCAGATACAGATTGGAGACGTTCCATAAGTATTTGGGCAATCTCATAGACTACCGATATGAAGAATCAATGCAAATCATGATTGACATACTGCCTTTACAATTTAATTATAGTCTCACATATTTAATGAAAAAGGTATGTAAAAAATATTAGAAATTTTGTATAAATAGGCTTTTAAAGTTTCGTATGGTGGGGGACTATGAAAACAATTTATCATGCCCCTATCTTAGACGTGGATCTTGTAGAAGATGAACGAGGCATATGGTATGCAGATAACATCTATGTAAGGGATAGAAAACTGGAAATAAAACCCAGTGCTCACACGTCTGACTAGCGTAGTACAGGTGGCTCCTGCTTTATACTAAGTGGCGTAGGCTAAAAAAGGTCATCACGGGAATCCTGCAAATTTTGGTGCTTTAGGAAAAATGCTGGCATGAAATTGATGATAAGTTATCACTACCTCCAGCTTATCACGGGAAAGAAGAAACGAAGGTAAAAGTAGTGATTATGGAGAAAAAATAAAAAATATTGATATACCGAAATAATAAAAATATAGAAAGTGAAGAGCTCAATTCTAATTTAAAATTACACGTTCATGATAGTAAATAAATTGTATTTAAAAAATATCCTGTTTTGCTGACCCTACTCAACTGATTCGAATTGACAGCTATGACGTCACAACATGGCGAAAAGTCGATACTATTCTCATTTAGAACGCATTATAACGCATAGTACAGTATATTATTACAGAAATCACAGATTAAAAGAATTGAGTCGTCACAATTTGAAATTATTTGAATTTTTATTCTTGTATTTAAAAAAAAAAATCGATATTTCACCTTTGCCAAGCGTCCTGAGCGTCGGCTCACTTTTTTTTTCTAATCCGACCATAAATTTATAATTTTCCAGTTGGCACCCAGTTGCAAAGAGATGTTAATAAAATGTATTTGGGAGAGCAAAGAAGTGAATTGTTCGGAAATATTCCACACCCGAAGAACTGCTATGGGACATTGCTGCGCTTTCAACTATGTTTTGGAGCTAAATTCACTTGACAGGTCTACTTCGAATAAATTATATTAGACTAGAAACTCGCCCTCGCTTCCCTTCGGTTTCAGTCGCCTTACCCGCGTAGTTCCCGTTCCCGTGGTCATACCGGGAAAAAATATAGCCTATGTTACTCAGGTATAATGTAGCATTCTAATGGTGAAAGAATTTTTAAAATCGGTCCAGTACTTTTTGATCCAATTCGTTACAAACATACTTACATACAAATCTTTCCTCTTTATAATATTAGTATAGACTAGATTCTCAAAGAAAACTCGACATAAAAGCCTAGGACCTATAATAGGTAAAGTTCCCTCCCACTGTGGAGGAGGCCTGAGCACAAAAGTGGGACATAGTTGGGCTGAGATGATGATGAGTTTCTCATTATCATGAGATCAGCTCATATACGTTCGCTCCTACGCTCGGAGCTCCTACGCTACATTAAGAGCTACCACACAGGACAAACGGATTGATATAAAGTTATATTTACAGCTTTGCTTCTCTAACAGGGGCGTAGCTACCCCCGTATCTGCCGTATCAATTATACGGGGCCCCCGGGCTACGGGGGCCCCCCGACATGCGCAAGCAAAAATTAATAAAAACTTCCCAAGTTTTTTATTATTTAAAAATTACAAAATTAAAAAAGAATTATAAATGATTTAATAAATCAGCTTGCCGAAAAAAGGCAAGGAGAGTGTATATTTAATTGGAATTGTTTGTAAAAATTAAAAAAAAAGTGACAGATAGATAATAGGGAATATGCACGAAACTCCAAAATGAACAAATTATTTTTATTTGTTATCTTTATTGCTTAAAAAACGTACCTATACAATTATATTTGAATTTTATCATTATTTAATAATTAAATTTAATTATCAAAAAGTGCCTTTTTTGAGATTCGCACGCAAAATTTCTGAGACGCACCGCATTGGTTGGAGTACTATGATGTCACGTTTTGAACACGTGACACCCGAGTCTTCTAGTTAGGGCTGTCTATATTAAAAAAAATATATAGTTTTTCGATATATCGATATTTTTAAATATATCAATATCGGAGTTCGATATAACGAAAAAAATATCGATATTTCGATATTTTCCCCATGACCACTCTTTAACTTCGTTCATTGCGGGGTTGCCGTGCCGAGCTTTTTTTTATCAAATTCTAGGAGTAAGTGATAACTGATCATCAGTTTCATACCATTTTCTACAGTAGATTAAGTTTACGGTGATTTTGTAGAATACTTTAGAAGAAAAGATAAAACACCAAAATTCAAATAAATATTGACCCTCGATACGTACTTTTTATTATCGTCCAAAAAAGTTCAGTATTAAGTATCGATATTTTTAAATAATAATATCTATGACGATCTATGACATATCGATATTTTATCAACAGCCCTTCTTGAACCTTGGATAGGAGGAAAACCTTGTGATATCAAGTTGCTGTTTGTATGTTTCTAGTGATTATTTTTAGGAATGTGAAAAAAAATCGATTTTTATAATCGATTTTTACAAAAAAAATAATAATCGATTTTTACAATCGATTATCAAAATAATAAAAGTCGATTATTAATCGATTTTTTATTATTCGAAATTCGATCAAAATTCATCATACTATGTTAGAAAATACAGCTCACATTTCCTAAAAAAAAGTCATCATAATCCTGTTGGGAGAAAAAAAAATTGATTATTTTAAAATCGTTTTTTTTTAAATTAATTGATTATTTTATAATCGATTTTTTTAATTAATCGATTATTTTATAATCGATTTTTTTTAATTAATCGATTATTTTATCATCGATTTATTTTAAAGAACAAAAAGTCGATTATTACAAAATCGATTTTTTCCCTCCAAGTCACATCCCTAATTATTTTGTATTGTTACCCAGTTATTTCATAATAAGTTATTAGTTTTCTGTGTGCAAGTATTAATCTTGTGAATAAGTCTTATTACAATGACTGAAACTGGTTTCGTCAAAGTATAGTCAGATAATCTTCCTAAAATAGACGTGTATATGATGACAACATATTTCGCGTCTAATTCAGATTTAATGTCTGTTAAACTGAATTAGAATAAAAGCTGCAAGGTAAATAAGATATATTTAATAATCGTAATAATAATAAAAATAAACCTCTGGGCTAGTCGTTATCTCACTATGGGACTAACGCAAACCTTGGAGGAACATTATATGGCTCTCTACGTTCTTTTGATATAAAAGAAAAAATGTATCACAAGATTTATAGGAAAGCCAATAAACCGCAGGGCAGCTTGTGGCGTGCTGAATGTGAGTGGCGACACTGCGGTCCTGAGTGCCCCAGAGAGTTGGTCAGGGCCTCGTATCCAGCTCGCCTTTATTGGTTGGCTGGGGTGGTAACCGAAGAGTGCTCGCAGGACTCTCAACTCTGGCTTGCCTTAAGTGGCTGATCAGAGAGGGGTCGCCAGAGCTATATGCTCGGGGGTGGAAGTGTCATTTTCAAGGGCATAACTACGGGGAAACCACTGCGATGGTGAAACCGGCGCCGCACCGCTCGACACCCCAAGCCACTTGCATCAATGTTGCCCCCCTGTTGCTCGTATGGCCTGCGTGTCTGTGGCGACCGTTTGGGGGGGCCCATTCAGTGAGTTGACGAGTCACCGTCTGACAAAGTTCAAAACGATTAAGGTATTGAAGGCAGACGCCAGTTTTAAATCAATAGTTTTCGGTTTGCAGTCCATCTAACCTCCAACCCCATAATCATGTATTAGATACCATCATCACACAATAGTTTTACACCTACCGTTGGCAGTCCACGTGTGTTATGTGCAGATGTGGAGTGTCATCGGTAGACGTCCCATCCCATATTTAGATTAAATTTCTCCAAAAGCCTCTGCGTGTTGGATCCATATCCCCATGTAAGCCTTTCAAAGGACCGGGTATCTTCCCTTGGAAGATAGCCGTGAAACTAGGAGATACATAATAATAAAAATATCGATATTTTTATCGACATATCGATATTTTTTTGATATAGCGAACTCCGATATTGATACATTGTAAAATATCGTTAAGTCGAAAAACGATATTTATAAAAATATCAACAGCCCTAGTTGGCAGCCCTAGCAACTTGTACGAGTGTCGAGTACTCTGATGTCACAAAATACGCGCGCCGAAGTAGTCGCGTTTATATAGCCCATAAATAATGGCGATTTTTAAAAAATTTTTTTAGCGTAATGGTTTATATTTTGGATGTGTTATATTTATTTCTAGTAGTGTAATAACTAGTAGAAACGTTTAAAGAAATAAAAAAAAATCATGCATATTCCCTATTATGATATGATGAATAAATATGTATTTCTATCAATTTTATGCAAACATTTTTTTTTCTTTTGTGAGAAATCTTTACCCTTTATAAGGGCCCCCAAATATTTTTTTATACGTGGCCCCCGTGGTTCTCTTACATAAATTGTTTATCCCTATAAGAGAAGGAACATTCGAAATGAAACCCTATAATAACACTATTATGGAGGAGGCTTGAGCCCAACAGTGAGACGTATATGAGCTGTGATTGATGATTATATCCTGCCGACAAAAGTGAGAACATAAAACTATGAACAAACAGTTGTCATTCTTGTATATTCAAATTGATTGATCTTAAATTAAAATTTCTAGTTCTGACAATCTGATTATGACATCTACCTGCACAGATATAGTGACATTGACATAGCCATAAATGTAGTGTTAGTGTTGACACGTCAATTTACTTCCCATCTCCGTGTCGTAACGGAGTAAGAAAGCAATTCACCACCCCTCTTTCTTGCCCGTGGGTGTCGTAAACGACGACTAAGGGATATAACATGCATATAAAATCTATATAAGAGAAAGAAAACTCGAAATAAAGCCCAATACCAAGGCGTCTGACCAGCGACTTATAATAAGGTAACAACCCTCCCATAGTAGAGGAGGCTCGAGCCCAACAGTGGGACGTATATGACCTGTGATGATGATTATGATGATGACTCCGTATTTAGATAACTTTTCATTTCAAACACTAGTTATTAGTTTCGAATCTCCTTGTTACAGTACAAACTCTACTAGAATAAGAGGGCCTGTGAAGAGACAAAAGGTGCCTGGCGCAAAGAACGGCCTTGTGGTAGTCGCAGACCCTTTGATTCACGACTACTCATATCGTTTAAGAAATGCTGATGGATTTCAAGTATGAATTACCTTTATTACAAGCTTATACAATTTGATATATGTATTTTAACGCGATTTCATTATTTTTTTCTGTTTGTTTGTCTTTGTCGACTTCCTTGAACTCGATATTGACCCACTTAAAATGGTTAGATTTCATTTAAACCTTGTAGACTTAAGAACCGATATCTATACAATAATTCGATAAAACTATTTCAGTATCCTGATCAGGGAGGCCAGGATTAATATTATTCTTTCTCAGAAATCCTTTGTGTGAGAACGAGAAAATAGAGCGAGCACGCGGTCTGCGCATGGGTACCATTTAGGAGTTACTTTCCAAAAAAAAAATGAAAAATAAATATACCTATTCCAAAAAGAATTAAAAAACATCGAACTAAAAAAATATCCTTAATATAGAATTAATATAATGAACCAAAAATATTATTATTATTATGAAGAAAAGCGTGGGTGGGTCGATAAATTATTTCTATAAAATATTCGATTACTACGATTAGACCAAAAACGCCCCACGCTTTTTTCATAACATTTTTTTATTATTTTATTCCGTGTTCCGTGTGGTGACGGAGAAAGAATACAATTCATGGTGAATTGCCACCACCCAAGGGCAAGAAGATAAGGAAAACTTGACATAAAACCCTTTACCAACCCGCCTGACCAGCGTGGTATAAACCAATTCCACTCCCAATGTGGAGGAGGCTCGAGCAGAGCCGTGAATAGCCTTTTCAGCGCCCTATCCGAGTTTCTATAACTGCGCCCTTGTTTTATTTTATTTTTAAACTAGCAACCCGCCCTCGCTTCGCTTCGGTTATAGGTTATAGTCGTTTTACCCGCGTAGTTCCCGTTCCCGTGAGAATACCGAGATAAAATATAGCCTAGTTTACGCCCTGATATTATAGCTTTCCATTGGTGAAATAATTTTTAAAATCGGTCAAGCCGTTTTGAAGATTACTCGGAACAAACAGACAGACAGACAGACAGACTAGTGTTGCCCAAAAAAGTCTTGGTCTTGCGGTCTTGGTCTTGGTCTTGCGAGAAATGCGAGACCGAGACCAAGACCAAGACCGCTTAATTTTTGCAAGACCAAGACTGGCCCTGCAAGACTTGAGCAAGACCAAGACTGAGCCTGCAAGATTCTCGCGGTCTTGCATTTAATTCAAATCACCTTTTCAGCTTATATACGGTTAATATACGGTTGCACCCGTGGCATCGGCTAGGACGGCATCCTCCTTCCACGAGACTACCTACTGCCTCGCAGAAGGCTGCGTCCGCGTCCTAGTTCCTGACGCTGTCGAGCATCCAGCAATATTAGGTCCATGTACCATGTTGGGCACACTGGTTAGCAAAGTGATATGACGCATAACTATTCCTGCAGAAGTCGGTAATCTGAGTGCCTAATAGTAACGTATTATTAATATAACGTCCATATACATTACGGCCCGTAGTTAAAAATACTTCACGACATAACTACTGTAACACATTGTAGGTACCTCAGCAGAACTGAGTTTAAATAAAGACAGAACTATGTATTTAGTTGATAGGTATCTAACCTAACCTAACAAGTAACAAGGTTTGTCCGTTAAGTCTTTTATACGCGCCAAATCGTTAAATATTTTAAAACAATGTCCTCCGGTGGGTGTCTGTCTATTCGCAATAAACTCAAAAATACTACACAGATTTTATGAGATTTTCACCAATAGCAAGAGTAATTCTTGACGAAAGTTTAGCTAAATCATTTGTTAGTTTGTATTATATATTGTAGGAGTCATCCCAAAAATAATGGACGCGACTGATGCGATCACCGTGCCATTGGTGCCCCTGCCCCCCTCCCCTGCTCCCGTTCGTCATACCGTCTTGCCTATTTAAAAATTATTTAACTACATATTAGCTATTAGACTTGAGTTATACTACGCAAAATAAGTTACTAGGTATCATAGCGACAGTGATGTAAAAATACAATTTATTGCGATAAAATATTAGGTAGGCAGAGGTTTCACTGGTAAAAAACTTAATAAAGAATTTAGTACATTTTGCTAAGATTTACTTTCTTACTACTGTTTCTCCAATATTCTCGAGAGGTTTTTTATAATAGTGCTATCTAGTAAATTGTACTAATATAACAACAAAAGTAAAACCGTAATCAATAGCAATATGGCATAAGTACCTACCTAAAAAATATTAGGTAGCGGTACAATATACATATTTTGGAATACATTTTTTTTTTTATACAGAAAATATACCTAAACAAAAATCGAATGATCTAAATTCAGTTTTTGGCACAACATATAACTACACTTGTATTATTCTCAATCACATTACGCTTAACTTTCTAGTCTCATCAGTAAAATTTTCATAGTGTGTTTGCCAATTGACTTCCGCAACCTATAATAAGATGAATATATTATCGGAAGAGTTGATTTGGAAGCTCTACTGCTCAAATCCATGATTACAGCATTCATAATATTATTTTGACTTAATATCTACAATAGCGCCATCCAATGCTTTTTGTAAAAACCTGTATCAAAGGGATAAGGTAATGTAGGTTAACTAAAAGTTAAGAATATAGTTCAATAAAGTAAAGTATTAACTATATATTTAAAAGATGGCGTTCTATATCCTAAAAACTATTCTTTAAGTTAAAATTCTTCCTTGTATTTTAAATTACATATATAATATATGTATTAAAAAAAAATATAGATGATTATGATAAATAACCATTTTTAGCTATCATAACTCGTTTTAACCGACTTCTAAAAAAGGAGGAGGTTCTCAATTCGAATCCTTGTATTTTTCTTATGTTATTTCGTGCATAACTCCGTCGCTTTTTTTTTATGGGTGGGCTATGGTAAGCGCACACGCGGTCCATTCCGTTCGGGGTGACGAAAGGACGGCGCGCGGGCCCATAGCCCACCCATACCCACGTCGTCTGGTTGTTGGGCCAACCACCGGAGCAGGGTGACTTGTCGTCAGTGGTCAAATAACTCCGTCGCTTGCCAATCAAATTGAGAAAATCTTTTTTGTTGGAAAGGGGGAATGTTAAATGACATAAAATTTATTGTATCAACTGCCCCGTGTGGTGACGTCTTAAGAAAACAGGGTCGAAATTCCTTCCTTTGTCATAGGAGTTGTAACTCTGTCTAATGTAACACCAGGGGAATAGGAGAGTAATTTTCCCCAGTGGTAAGGGTTATATTCAATAGTGGACTATAGGCTAGCAGATGGATAGGTAGGATAGGATGATATTTGATTAATTTAGTTGGATTTTTCGTTGCCATGATAAATGACTGTTACGTTATTCCAACTGCAAGACTTGCAAGACTTTGCAAGACTCTTGCTGCAATACCAAGACCAAGACCAAGACTCGGGTGTGCAATACCAAGACCAAGACGAGACCAGGTGCGCGGTTGCAAGACCAAGACCAAGACTGGTCCAGGTCTCGTCTTGGTCTTGCATTTGGGCAACACTAAGACAGACAGACAGACAAAAAATTTTTAATTGCTATTTTAGGCATAGGTGTCATGCAAATAACCGTGTGAGCATGAAAAAAGCCTATTATATTGACATTACAAACAGACACTCCAATTTTATTTATTGGTATAGATATTATAGGTAGGTACCCTAGCTAGAGCAATGTTATGTTATAGGCCTACTATACTACTTATTTCATTCAGAGTAGTGTTGCCCAAATGCAAGACCAAGACGAGACTTGGACCGGTCTTGGTCTTGGTCTTGCAACATCACACCTGGTCTCGTCTTGGTCTTGGTCTTGCGCACCCGAGTCTTGGTCTTGGTCTTGCGCACCCGAGTCTTGGTCTTGGTCTTGCGCACCCGAGTCTTGGTATTGCAGCAAGAGTCTCGCAAAGTTTTGCAGTTAGAATAACGTAATAGTAATTTATCATGGCAATGAGAAATTCAACTAAATTAATCAAATATCCTATCCTATCTATCCATCTGCTAGCCTATTCACTATTGAATACAATACTTACCACTGGAGAAAATTACTCTTCTATTCCCCTGGTGTTCCATTAGACAGCGTTACTACTCTTATGACAGGACTTTCGACCCTATTTTCTTAAGACGTCACCACACGAGGCAGTTGATACAATAAATTTTATGTCATTTTATAATCAATGCGATATTTTACAATTAATGCGATTGTTTATATTCCCCTTCAAGTTAAGTGGTATGTATCTATTGTATTTCCAGTTTAGTTACCGATACTCTGGATACTTGAAAAAACCTGTTGCTCTATTGCCTATATAAATACTTTGGCCGCTGGATCCATGTAGCTCTTAATATACTATTTATTCAAGAACATATAAAACTGATTTAAAATTTTATGGTTTTAATACTTGTAAAATGTATGATATTCGTCGTCATCGTCACAGCTCATAAAAGTGCCACTGCTGGGCTTAAGCTTCCTTCCAGTAAGAGGAAAATTGATCTACTATACCACGCTGGTCAGACATGTTGGTACAGGGTTTTCTTTCTAGTTTCACTTCTCCTGCACATATATACACAGGGTGTATCAGGTTATGGGACAACTGTTCATGTATGTTGTAGTTCAACAGTCATAGATCATAATTAGAATGTATATTACACAAAAACAATATAACGTAAAAGTTATAGTGATTACAAAAATGTGTGTCTAAGAGTTTATGCCTTAAATTTTATGCATTATGTAGGTATGTACAGACAGGATATATGTAAGCATGTAAAATTTCGACAGTATAAATAGGTATTAGATTTGCGCGAACCTTTCAATGGTTACGTAGGTACAAAGGCGACTCATCAACGGTCATCGGCCGATCAGCTGATTTATGTTAAAGCGAAGTTTGTCTTGCTTATGCAAACGTAATCAAATTGATTTATTCAAATTCTAATGAACATTTAACAAAATACGAATATGTTGTAGATTAAGTATCATTCCTTTATATATTTTAATCAATTTACACGAAAAAACGTTGACAAAATTGAGAACTTACATGTCTCTCAATTCATTAACGAATCGATATTTTTATTTAAATTTTTTTTCATGGGTTCCTAACACCATTGCCCGATCCGATTTGATACGACATCCACGGGTAAGAGAGTGGTGAATTATATTCGTACTCTGTCTTTTTTTTTTGTGTGTGTGTAGCTGTTGGTTGCAGATGACCTTGACAGCTTAACGCGGTCAATGGGTGAGCGCTGATGGCTCTCAACCCGGTAAGTAAGTTAAGCGAACATCGCCCGAGGGCTCCCCCCTGTGGGGAACGGACCTCGGCTCGGGGCGTCGCTGAGAGCAAAGTGGGCGTGGCCAAGTTTAGGTTAATGACTTTTACGCGGCGCGGTTTTCAACCTCGACGGCGAGGCCGATACCGCGGAGTTTTATCTGTTATCGCTGCGCGAGCTGTGTGGGTCCTTTCTTGGGCGATCATAATAGCGTCATCTTCTTCTTCAAGAAGATGACGAGGACGTCGGACCGCGGATATTTTTGAAGGGACGTAGTTTACCGCCCCAACTACTAGTGGATTGGGGTGAGTCGTGGCAGAGGCAAAATAGCGCTGGGAGCAACGCTTCATGTACTGCCTGATGGTGATCGTACTCTGTCCCTACATGGACATTTATATAGATTAATTGTAGGCATATTTCTATGTCCAACAGTGAACGTCGTTGGGCTAATGAATAAACGGATATATAAATATGTATAATGGGCAAGAGAACTCTCGTGATTACGGTATTTTTGTCCTTAAGCCTTTCCGAAGAATAATTCTGAAAAGCCAACACCAACATTGGGAATCGATTGGCCAATAGATGGATATCTCAAGACTGATTTGACTTGCCGTGTAGTGACGGAGTAAGAATATAATTCATCACCCCCTATTTTACCCGTGACTGCGAACCCACGACTAAGGGCTATAATATATAACATCGGTGCAAGAGAAGGAAAACTTGACATGTATGACCTGTAACAACACGGCCGATCACCGTGGCGATTCCCCTCCGGCCACGGCCGATTCTCCTCCTGTTATGTAGAAGACACGAGCTCAACCGTATATAAGCTGAAATGGTGATTTGAATTAAATGCAAGACCGCGAGACTCTTGCAGGCCCAGTCTTGGTCTTGCTCAAGTCTTGCAGGGCCAGTCTTGGTCTTGGTCTTGCAAAAATTAAGCGGTCTTGGTCTTGGTCTCGGTCTCGCATTTCTCGCAAGACCAAGACCAAGACCGCAAAACCAAGACTTTTTTGGGCAACATTAATTCAGAGTGATAAAATAACGCACAAGGACCTTGTTTTGTTAAGAACTAGAAATGATGTGGGCAAACAAGCTGACGAGCTATTTAAGTAGACCCTTCGCCTATTATACCACCTACTATATCTCGCTCCCTAAAACTCAAACGCAAGTTCACTAATGCAAATGAGTTTTCCATTCTTGGGCCCCTTAAAGTCCACGCCCTGTTTACGGCACTGGGTTCGAGCCCAGTACTGGGACATAAATTATATGAGCTGTGATGTGATGATTTTAGTCCTATATTAAGAACTAGCAGCCTGCCCTTACTTTGCTTCGGTTTCAGTGTCCTACCCGCGTAGTTCCCGTTCCCGTGGGAATACCGAGATAAAATATAGCCTATGTTACTCCCTTATAGTAGAGCTTTCCATTGGTGAAATAATTTTTGAAATCGGGCCAGTAATTTCGGAGCCTATTCATTTCAAACAAACAAACAATCAAATCTTTCCTTTATAATATTAGTATAGATAATTTTTCATTTTGCAGTTCAATTTCTCGTTAAAACATAGTTTTTAGTTTTATTAAACTGTGTACAAATAGTATCACAATAATTATTATTATTAAGCACTAGCTGACCCGGCGAATTTCGTATCTCCTGTTTTTGTAATTATGTAGTCTAATATTTATCAATTTGGTTTTAGTATTATCCGTGTGGTGACGGAGTAGAATACAATTCACCACCCGTTGGTGTCGTAAAAGACGACTAAGGGATATAATATGCATATAATATCTATGCAAGAGAAGGAAAACTGAAACAAATCCCTATATTAACACGTCTGACCAGCGTGGTATAGTAAGTCGATTTCTCTCCCATAGTGGAGGAGGTGCGAGCCCAACAGTTGGACGTGTATGGGCTGAGACATCAAATGTTTGACAGGTAAGATCAGTTTGTATGGGAAAATAAAATTGTTTTTTTTAGTATTTTACTCGCAATTTTCCATATTTTCTCACCATATAAACCCTTCCTGGACTTCCACAAATTATTCAAGACCAAAATTAGCCAAATCGGTCGAGACGTTCTCAAGTTTTAGCGAGACTAACGAACAGCAATTACTTCCTCCGTCTTCTCCGTCCTCATTCATCAAATTTTTTGTTTAGTTTTTGTCGATCAGTCTTCTTGTGACATCTTGTAGATGATAATGCACGAAAATGTGAAAATATATATGCTACATTATTATTTTTATTTAATAATTATATCTCTAGTTGCTTCTATTCGAGCCAAAAAAGTTTCCAGAGGTGAGCGCGGGACGAGTTCTATATCGCATAGCACAGCCCAATCAAGCAAAGTTTTTTCAAATCAAATCTATAACACAATACGCGACAGATGAAGTCCGAAAATACCCTCTCACAACGGTAAGTATTTATTTAAGAAAGATCCCAATATTGAAATTAACTACACAAGTGGCAAAATTGTGAAGACCCGACCTTTTATGTATGATGTCCTGCTATAGTAACGGGACATTCCAACAAGACATAGAGGAGACATGGAGGAGCAGGCATCAATATTTGCGTTGCTAATGACAGCAGCACAAAGATTAGTTCCTTAATGCAAGGATAAGAAGGAACGATTCCAATCCTTGAAATTAAATCAATCTGCATCTCATGTCTATCATCTCATCGTCATTATCATCTCAGCTCATATATGTCCAACTTTTGGGTTTGAGCCTCCTCCACAATAAGAGAGAAATTGACCTTGCATGCCATGCTGATTAGACGGATTTGTTATAGGGTTTAGTTATGAGCTTTCCTTCCCTTGCATAAATGTTAATTGCATATTATATATCATAGCTGTCTTTTACGATACCCACGTTTAAGGTAGGGGGTTAATTGTATTCTTACTCTGTCACCAAACGGAAATCCCATGTCAATAATAGTTTTTATGCTGTAACTACATTTCCTACCCTTTATAAATAAAATTTCCCAAACATTTTTAAAGATGTTTTTAATTATATTTTTTATTATTAATTATATTTTTAATTATATTTTAATTATATTTCTGTAGCATTCACGCATTCGCCGTGTGGTGACGGAGTAAGAATACAATTCACCACTCCCTATCTTCCGCAATCCTAAAGCTTACATATAGGCTTTATGAAAGCCATGGTGTTTTACTGCTGCGCTTTAATTAATTTTACATCTCTTATCTATTGGCTTATAGCCAATTTTGCTTCATGTCTCCCACCTTGCATAGAAGGGAAATGGAATATTTCTCACTCCTTCTGTTTTCCTTTCTTTTCTAATTAAATTTGTTGTGGATCCCCTGACAATTAAAAGCATTAACCGTGACTTCCTGAGGGTGAAACCTCGATATCTTATATTGAGACCATTGTGGATAAGGTTTACAGGAGTTATAGTAATGGGAATGTGCGGTGGGATTAGTCTCAATAAAAAATTCTGCCAATGCCTTGATGATAATAATAAATTCATAAAAGCTTTGAGATATTTTTTCATTTCAAAGCAATCTGTATTTATTAAGTTTTTATTATTCCTCATTTAAACCGTGCAGGTTCATATATATTTTCAGTGTAACAAAATTATAAAACTCTGAAACCTGAGAATCTTTCTGAATCCTGAAATACAAAAATGAACAGTAATTAAGTGTCTTTTTAGAGAAAATGTCTGTTCCACAACGAATTGAATTCACAATACAGAGGCATGTATTCGTATAACGCGTGCCTGGTAAAATGTCGGATAGACACGATTCGTTTATTGTGCAACTGTATTCCTTACTTCTATCCCATTGGCGAAAACAAAAATTCAACAAATACTTGTACATACAGACATTTAAAATGTCTAAACAAATATAAAGGTGGGTAATTTTTTTTATCAACAAATTTCCTTGAAAATATTTCTTTTTTCGCAGCGTTCTACTGGGTAACTGAAAATGTCAAATGCAATCGCCAACACGATGGCCAAGTGTGGCAGTTATGTACATTATCCTTCTTTGGGGAGGCCTAGAAGAAAGGCCTCAAAGAATTAAATAGTGTTTTGAACTCGAAACAAAATGACGCTATACTGGCGTCAGAAAATGACTATACTAGCTTATTTCGATTTGGTCTTTTCTATTGTAGCGATGTAATCTGCTTGCATTTCTAAGTCACCTTTTACAATATCCGTGAACAACACACTACATAATTTCGAGCCATGCAGATCAGACATGTTATTGTTGTATAAGGTTTTGTTTCGAGTTTTCCTTCTCTTGTATAGGTATAATATGCATATTATAATCCTCAGTCGTCTCTTACGTCTCTCACAGGAAAGAGAGGGGGTGGTGAATTGTATTCTTACTCCGTCACCACACGGTAACAGGAGTTTTTACGACATACAAAAGTAAATTTAGAAATAATATTCAAAGTCAATTACCAAATTATAATAGAAATAATCCGAAATAAGAGTTGGAAAATTACATTACATTCTACGATGTGTTTATGTATAAATAACTTGATGCTGATGTTTTCTTTCAGAAAAATTCCTGGACTTATATCCTATGAATGTAAAAAGTAATGCTGGCTTAGAATCAGAGCTAATAAATTCCTTGTACTGTCCTGACTGCCTACCTGATTGTGAATTAACGGAATACTATACCATAAATTATAAAGTGTCATCGGTACAGCTTTCATCCAAAAGATTTGAAAAGCGTTATTCTGTTCCTAGGTAATTCAAAATTAGATAGATAGATACCATGCTGTTTACATCATCTTACAGATTTTTTGAATTTTTACTTTTTTTTTCATTGTCGATGGTGGCAAACGAACGAGCAGCGCAAATGATGATAAGTGATACTGCCCCACATGGACTTTAACAATTCGAGGACCACAGCTAGGCTGCTAATTACCGTAAAGAAAGCGCTCCTCTTGTTTAAAGAAGGACATGTTATAGCATTCAGGAAACACAACAGCAGATAGTTCATTCCAGAGTCTGCACTTGCATAGATGATCGCTAGAAACGTAGTTGAAGACCATAACGTTTTCAATATTCTAACCATTCCGTTTTATAGACCTAATTCTAAACCGCTGAGAGAGCCGATAACCCATATGAACACCCATAGATATAATTAACCTATATAGAACGTATCCGTAACGAATCCGTGTGGTGACGGAGTAAGAATACAATTCACCACTCCCTTCATCTTGCTCGTGGCTGTCGTAAAAAACGACTAAGGGATACAAATAAGCATATAACATCTGTGCAAGAGATGGAAAACTTGAAACAAAACCCTATTCCAACACGTCTCACCAGCGTGAAACAGTTGGTCAATTACCCCTCCCATTATACAAGAGGCCTAAGCCCAACAGTGGGACATGTATAAGCTGAGATGATGTAGAATAGAACGTATAGATAACTATGTCTGACCTATTCGTTCTTTTTGATGACGGGTAAGAATACAATTCACCACCCACTCTCTTGCCCGAGGGTGTCGTAAAAGACGACTAAGGGATAAAGCATATACCATCTCTGCAAGAGAAGTGAAAAGCTTAAAACGAAATCCCATACCAACCCGTCTGACCAGCGTGGTGTAGTAAGTTGAATTTCCTTCCTGCTATGAAATTGTTGATAAAAAATGGAAATTGTGTAGATTTTTCTTTTTTCTTTTTTTTTTTTTTATTGCAAGCAGTGGCAAACGAGCAAACAGTACACCTGATGGTAAGTGTTGCTGCCGCTCATGGACCTTTACAAGGCCGCTGCCTACCGTGAAGAAAGTGAAGGGAGTGTGAATGCGTGCATTGAGGCTCGGTGATACCAAAGGCACCACCAAAACCCTCCACACGCAAACATCCTTAGAAAGTTGGGCTTCCGGCTCTCTCGCTCACCGAACGAAGCGCAGTAACAAATTGCTACTACTCAGACATCGATTTTCTGCGAGAGCGTGGTTAGTACCACGCTCTCGCAGACGGACCGGCCCGCGGCTGTAGACAGATAATTGTCGACAGTGTGATCCTACCACTAGGAAAACTTAAACTCGGGTGACGTGACCGGGGATTAGTCCGTCACCCGCCGAGAGGCCGACCGCGTGAGGAAAGACCGACGTCCTCCCCGAGGGGGGGACGTCGGTCGATGGGAGGGTACCCCAAGTAGGGGGTATTCCGTCGGGCCGACCACTGACGACAAGTTAACTCTGCTCCGGTGGTCGGCCCAACGACGAAGGCGACGTGGTTTTCGGGTGGGTTGCGGGAGTTGGGAAACTTAAACTGTTCTTCTTCTTAAACTGTATACATAATACATATTTGACAGCCCACCGTTAGCATGAACTCTGCTAAAATCATTTACAAAGTACTTGAGGCTTTGCATTTTTGATGATTCTTACTGAGATCTACTTAAATCTTTGTACTACAAAAAAATGTGTATCTCGAGTTCATTTTTAATGTGTCTTTACGTTTCTACTTTTATTTTAATTGCAACAAAATCTTTAATTTCACCTTATTTGTTTTTAGTGATGGTATGAATCTAACTAATAAATGTGTCGTAAACATTTATTATCAAATAGGTGTGGGAACGCTAAATCGTCTTGATGTAACATCGTATTGGTACGAAATTTTAAGTAAGAACTTTGACAATTACATGTCATCATGTTGCATATAATACGATAACTTGTTTCATAAACGTTAACTATGTTCTACAGGTAATATCGGCGGTTTTTCCGGTTTATTTATGGGAATTGGATGCTTTACTTTCGTCGAGATAATTTACTATGTAATCGTAAGATTTATGCAAAGAGTTTACATAAACTATAGACAATATTATTGAATAAATTATTTTCATTTTGACTACAATATTATTTATCTACTTTGTGTTTGAATCTCATCTGCCAATTAATTGCTGTTATTTCTATCACAGAGTACCTAAAAAATCACTACATTTAATTTCTATTTATAAGATTTGTTGATTCGCTGCAATTTTCACAGTGGCTGTGACTTTTACAGCTGTAGTGCTAAGCGAAATATTAACAGGGTGTCCCCAACTACAATTCAAACCCATACGAAATCAAAGCAAAGGAGATAAAAGAAATAGCCATTCATCATCATCATCATCTCAGCTCATATACGTCCCAATACTCCAAAGTCACAAAACTCGAGCCTCATCCATAATAGAAGGCAAATTGACCTACTAAACCACGTGGGTCATACCGATTAGCATAGGATTTTATTCCGAGTTTTCCTTTTCTTGCACAGATGTTTAATGCATAATCACTTAGTCGTCTTTTACGACACTCACGGGCAAGATAGCGGCGGCGTAGTGAATTGTATTTTTACTCCGTCACCACATGGAGAACTAGTTATTATTATTAACCACTGCCATGGGACCTGTAGAGACATGTATAGATGCATGTAAGGCTTCCATAGTCTACGCGTAGCTATAAGGTTGAAACGTCACCATGATCTGGCATCGCCCCGAATGAATACGCACACCCCGGCTTTACGACGGAAGATGTGTTTCAACTCGTGGCATGGATAATTTAGGTACGAAATGTTATTCGGGCACCTATCTACGTTGTTATTAAAAAGAGCAGGCAGGCCACGCCGTCTCGAGATATTTATTTAAATATTTATTTATTAAATTACCCATTACAGCTATTATTACAGGTTTCCCCAATGCAATAGTGTAAGTCAACATAAACCATTAATAACATTATCTGTTAATGTCAACATAATAATTACATAAACAATTAATTTATTTCGATTTCGATCGAACATTTTATATCGAACGTAAGTTAAAAAGAAATCTATGCTAAATTAGGATATTATTAAATTATCAACGAGAGTCATTGTATAAAATTATACATTATTATAGCATATTTCAAATAACATTGCTCTTTTGAATTCTACAATTGAACAAACGAATAGATCAATTTTGTCGGCCAGCCGATTCAATATTCGTAGCGTTCGCGTCAAGGGTGCATAGTCAAAAGGTTGGTTCTAGCTTTTGGCACTTTGAATAACTGCGGCCGACGACGCCGTGCAAGGTATTCATCTGGTACACAAAGTCCCATTAACCACAGTATATCCGGATTAGAGATCTTGCCCCTGGACACGTGCAGAGCTCGCACCTCCCTCCACCTCTGCCGCATCCACGTCCAACCTCGCAGGATCACTACATCACTATCATACACTGACTGAAAGTAGTGAGCAAATTTGTGACAACATGATATAATAATAATATTTCCCATATTACGACGACAAAAATATCAATTTTAAATAATATAATTCAGCATACCCGCTCTCTTTTTGTTCTTAATTTTATTAGTATAATTGCTGTTGAAAATAAATGCCAATAATGACATATAAAGAAACTATACATCATCATCATTTCAGCCTATCGCCGTCCACTGCTGGACGTAGGCCTCCCTCATGTTGCACCACAGAGTGCGGTCCTGTGCCGCCTGCATCCAACGACTCCCAGCTTCTCATGCAACACATAACTTCTATACGGACTATTCTATCACACCCGTCTCCTTTCAGCAGTACATTTATTTCTCTCTGGTAATGCCTTCGTTAACACATCGGCAACCATGTACTTAGTCTCTAAATACTGTAATTTTAAATTTGTCATTCCCTATGGCTTCTCTTGGGAAGTGATAATGGACATCGACGTGTTTGGTTTGTTGATGGTGTACGGGGTTGTGTCATGTCATTCCTGTACCGGTCCTAGTTGACAATGCGATTCTCGAAGTTGTCGATCATTATGTGTACCTAGGACAAACAGTCCAGTTAGGTAGAATCAATTTCGAGAAAGAAATCAGCTGACGAATCCAACTCGGTTGGGCAGCGTTCGGGAAACTTAAGAGGATCTTCTCGTCCAACATACCTCAGTGTCTGAAAACACAGGTCTACGACCAGTGTGTGGTACCAGTGATGACTTACAACACGGAAACGTGGTCTCTAAATGTAGGCCTCATAACAAGGCTCAAAGTCGCTCAGCGTGCTATGAAGCGGGCTATGCTCGGGATTTCTTTGCGAAATAGAATTCGGCATACGGAAATTCACAGAAGAACGGGTGTAACCCACATAGCACGAAGAATTAGCACGCTGAAGTGGCAATGGGCAGGCCACATCGCTCGACAAACCGTCAATCGCTGGGGAAGAAAGGTTCTCGAGTGGCGACCACGTATCGGATGGCGTAGTGTAAGACGCCCTCCCACTAGGTGGACCGACGACCTGGTGAAAGTTGCTGGGCGTCCTTGGATGCAGGCGGCACAGAACCGCATTTTGTGGCGTATTATGAAGGCTTACGTCCAGCAGTGGACGGCGATAGGTTGAAATGATGATGAAAATGATGTACGGGCTTAGTGGCTATTGCCATAGCAGATTGCCTGTCCGTATGTATAACCATAAATGAGTCTTTTCTAGATATTAGCTCCTTCAAAAAACGGGTTATACACAGCCTCCTTTGTTGCTTCTGATAAACTCACATATACGACCTCAGCTGTAGAAACAGCTTCACTCCTTTGCTTCGAACTTTGCCATAAAGTTGCATCCGTAGTCACAGGTGGGCACAATTAATCCAAAGGTTAACTTCGTTAATCGTTAATTCGTTGATTAAAATGTTAACTTCGATAATCGTTAAAGCGTTAAATGTGCAAAAATTTAACGCAAGTTAAAGTTAACTATTTAAAACTTATAGTGATTTTAGGCTAAGAAAAATAGATAAATTTACAGCATTTAGTGGAATTATGTTGCATATACACCCTGTATATGGTAAAAGATTGTACATATTGAAGGAAGCTACTCAGTACTCGATTCTGATACCGAATATATAAAAAAAATAGTACTTAAATTTTGAACTATTTATCTTATAAAAATATTTAGTCCTGGGCACAGATGATAATATACCTACCTATAGATATATCTATCTATGTATTAGGTTAACGCACTTGCACTAAAAATTTACGTAACAACTACATTGAACTAGTTATTGGGTGATATGCCGACAAGGCCGTCTCGGGCCAATGAAACCGCAGAGCGGCTATCCCTACTCATCCCTCATACGCGAATCCTTCAAAAAATTCTAAAATTCATTTAGTTCTCCGCGGACCGCGATGGCCTAATCATACTAGTGTGCTTCTAATCCTTGCGTAGCTCCGTTCGTCGGATTGTCTTTTATGCACGTTTATTATTTTTTGATATTATGTAAATAACAATTTTCGATGTAGTGGTTGATGGCATCTTGTGCTGATAATGCTATAATACTGCAGGCGGTTGCTTAACTATAGCCCATTTTATATTCTGCTTCACCCTCAAGGATGTGGCTGAAACCGCTTTTCCAGTAAGCCTTGAAGGACATATCTTGAAGTACTTCCAAGAGGAACTGCAAGCTAGCACAAGAGAAGCCACTCGAAGTTTTAACGTACATATCTACGT
Source organism: Lymantria dispar (assembly GCA_032191425.1). Classification (NCBI taxonomy): domain Eukaryota; kingdom Metazoa; phylum Arthropoda; class Insecta; order Lepidoptera; family Erebidae; genus Lymantria; species Lymantria dispar. The sequence goes on from CM063459.1 coordinate 20,339,291, forward strand.
CACAAAACTATTTGGAACATTTCAAAACGTGGCATGAAACATGCACGTCAATTTCAACGTGTTCTAGACTTTAGCGAATGGACTATGTCACGCGAGTTTTGCCAGTGATTACTGTTTAACGTAAAAGCATCAAGTGAGAGTCAACGTAAATGTGTATGTCGTAAGGATCCCAAGTATAAAAAGAAAGGTATGTTGTATGTATTGTTTTAGACAGGCGCCCTCGCCACGCTGGACGTCGTACAAACAACCAACATAACATACAGTTCTTTGTAGTTTCGTTGGGCAGTCCGGTTGGAGAGGCTTCGGTACGATATTCGGACCGTCGAGCTTTTCCGGCCGGTGCTGATGGAGTGATAGGGTCGGCGGCAAGGAGTGCTTTCCTTCAGACTGTTGCAGGTATTAACGGAACATGGTAGCTTCGCCAAATACCTGCACACGGTCGTAAGGAGGGAGAGTACACCGTCCTGCCACCATTGCATTTGCGACGAGGACACGGTACAATACACACGAGGTGTGTGCCTCGTGGACAGAGCAGCCTTGAATTCGTCGTACTCAATGGTGCCGATCTGAAGCTGCCGACTATCGCCAGGGCGATGCTCGACGGTGTTAGGAACTGGGATGCGGTCACCGCCTTCCGTGTGGTAGTTATGTCACGACAATAGGTGGCGGATCGTACGCGCGGAGAACTTCTCTATGACACGTTCCGCTGCCGGCGACTTGGACAGCGCATTCGTCGTGGAACTTACGAACGTGGCGTGGTGCGTAATTCGAACAAACGAAATGACAGCATGTCAACAAACGACTAATGTAACGGACTAAAATTAACGAAAGTTCAACTTAACGGAAGTTAACAAGAGCGTTAACGTTTTTTGAAGTTAACTTAAAAGTTAATCCGTTAACCAGATTGTTAACTTCGTTAATTAACGATTAACGAGTTAACGGCCACCAGTGTTGCCCAAATGCAAGACCAAAACGAGACTTGGACTAGTCTTGGTCTTGGTCTTGCAACATCACACCTGGTCTCGTTTTGGTCTTCGTATTGCGCACCCGAGTCTTGGTCTTGGTATTGCAGCAAGAGTCTCGCAAAGTCTTGCAAGTCTTGCAGTTGGAATAAGGTAACAGTCATTTATCATAGCAAGGAAAAATGCAACTAAATTAATCAAATATCATCCTATCCCATCTATCCATCTGCTAGCCTATAGTCCACTATTGAATATAACCCTTACCACTGGAGAAAATTACTCTCCTATTTCCCTGGTGTTACATTAGGCAGCGTTACTACTCCTATGTCAAAGGAAGGAATTTCGACCCTGTTTTCTTAAGACGTCACCACACGGTGCAGTTGATACATTAAATTTTATGTCATTTTAAATATTTTTTTATAATAAATGGGAATGTTTATATTCCTCTTCAAGTTAACAATATCCGCCATACCTAATAGTTGTGCTATAAAAAGGAATGTGTTAATGATGATTTTTATACCTATAATTCTACCTACCTACCTCTAGATATATTTAATACTAGCTGTTCCAACAGCTTCGCTTGCTTGACTTACCTATCCATATAATGCTATTATTCCATTTAAATAACCATATCGCTCCCTGGCATTAAAAACAATATCACCATTTATAAAATCCATAACATACATACTTTAATCACAATTTTTGTTATCTAAGCAGGTAGTTACCGTAATAACGGCTACTACGGAGAACGCTTAACAGCTTTAAAATTTTGTCCGATTTGTTAGCCTTCTATTATGTAGAAGACACGAATCCAACAGTTGGACGTGTATAAGCTGAAATGGTGATTTGACTTAAATGCAAGACGTGAGACTCCTGCAGGCTCAGTCTTGGTCTTGCTCAAGTCTTGCAGAGCAAGTCTTGGTCTTGGTCTTGCTAAAATTAAGCGGTCTTGGTCTCGGTCTTGCATTTCTCACAAGTCCAAGACCGCAACACCAAGACTTTTTTGTGCAACACTAACGCCCACCTTTTCCCGTAGCTAATCGAAATACATTGCCTGAGTAGGATCTCCTATCTATATAGAACATTACTGGTATGATCAGCATGTGTGAAGCCTTGAATATCTTTAGGATCACTTAAATAAACCAATCCCAGATCGTTAGTGCCTTTGATATATATTCGCTTTGCAACTGACCAGTGTAACTCCGCGTAATAATTACAAAACTGACTCATGAAATTTACAGAGTGTGCGATATCTGGGCATGTGCAAACTCCTATGTGCTTGAGTGATCCTATAAGCTCTCTATAGGGTATATTCTCATCAGTTATATGCGCAGCGGCCGGTTTTCTGATACGGTGCTCCTAATATGGCAGGCGTGAATACTACTTTAGAATTCTCCATTCTAAATCGACGCAGAACTTTCTTAATATAAGACTCCTGATCTATCTTTATGCTACCTCTTTCTTGCTGGATTTCCATCCCCAGAAAGAACTGCGCTTTACCGAGATTTCTCAGTTCACATTTTCTCATTAAATCTTCTTTGATTTTTCACATTTCTCTATAATCACTATAAAAAATTAAAATATCATCAACATATATATGTATACAGCATCTTGTGTACAAACATGCTTCGTTTTCACTGCGTTTAAATTTTAACTGCTCTAGTTCGGTATGTAACTTACTAAGTTACTATACCATGCAAAGAGATTGCTTAAGACCATAGAGAGACTTTTTAAGAAAGCATACCATATCCTCGTTCAAATTTCCATTCAGAAAAGCAATTTCTACGTTCATGTGTCCACAAGATTCAATTTTGCAATGCAAAAAAAAAGTCGCAATAAGCTACATCTAACTATGAGAAAAAAAGTTTCATCGTAATCTACTCCTCGCCTTTGACTAAAACTACGGGCTGCGCTTGTAGAAGAAACATTATCTGTAAAAACTTCAGAAACTTCTGTAGCAGTATTATCATCATAAGTGTTGGGCGTACAGTCAAACCAATATTCCGTAGGTTCAGGTTCCAGTTCTCCTAACTGTATAATCCCTCTTGATTCTTTGCTTACCTGTTTTTCATATCTCGGTTCATGGTGCTTCTGTTGAATTTGGATTCTTCCCAACATTGGTTACCTTACCATAAAATTGATTTTCTATAAATATTACATCACGAGCTCTGTGTAATATATCATCTTTAGGATATAGACATATCCTTTTGATTCCTCACAGTAGGTAACGAATATTAGTTCGCAAATTTTAGGATCGAACTTAGTTCTCTTCTCCTACGAGACATGCTTGAATGCCCTGCATCCAAAAACTTTAACGTGGCTTAGGTCCATTTTGTGGCCAGTCGGAAGGACCAACCTGCACCAGTCGGAAGGAAAACCATCCCATGCCGCCAACCACTCCATCAGCACCGACGGTCGACTGTCAGACATCGTACCGAAGCCACTCCAGTCGGACTGCCCAACGCAATGCAATGCCGTCGCGGCGGGCGTCGTCCCACCAGGTGGCCATCTCGCTAAGTGAGACTGAACCTGAGTCCCAGATTTTATACGCAATTAGTTTAAAAACACGCGGTAAAATTTTATTTTATCGATTTATGTGAGTAATTGGTCCACTACTGGTATACTCAGTGCCAGATAACTTGGCAAAAGACGACTTTCACCTACCTTCACCACGATATCTTACAATGCAAAAAAATCTATCGCTTACCATACAAATCTATCGAAAAGTTGTATCGCAAAATTCTCTTGGTAGATGCCTACCAGGAAGCAACATTACAAACAGCACAACCCAAAATTTTACGAAATCTAGTAAAATTACCATAGCAAATATATGTTTTTAATATCCTATAATCATGTATTTCATTGTTTTAAAATACCAGATTAACCTGTAATTGGTGACATTTCATTATTTTATAAATAATATCATTGATAACAATGCCAAATTACTTTCAAATGTCTGAAAATCAAAAGTTTTTAAGTAACATTAAAATTAAAGTACCGAGAATATTTATATAAATTCAATATAATATAAATCCTATAATTAAATACGTAGCTTCAAAGAATTATGTAACGCCCAAAAAATGCCAAGTTTTAAGTTATGACACATTTCTTTCGACTCATTTTATCGTCAGGTGTAATAAACCTAAAGAATGTGGTTATGTGTATCAAACATAAAATCTTTTCTTAACTGATTTTAGCGTCAGGTGTACGAGATCAGTGGCGTCATGTGGCCCAGTCGCCATTTTGTTTGACATTCCGTGTGGAGCACGTAAAAGATATTGATAAAAAATTATGGGCCTCGATGACAGTATATACCGAAAGATTGATGCATTCATAATTCATGTATCAGACAGCAGTGATAGTAACAGTAGTGGAAGTGACAGTACAGAACTATAGATTTTTGTAAAGTCATAAATAAATTATTTTAGTATATTATTTTACCTCACCTTACGTATTTAACAAAAAGTTAGCGTTAAGATAGGCTAGCTATCAGTTTCATGCTAGGGCAGTGGTAAGGTAGGTAACGTGTACGTATGCTTTATTATTGCACGTGTAGGTGTTTCATAATTTCTTAATTAAAATTCTAAACAAATTACACGCAGACAAATGTTTGTAACCTCTGTACGGTCTAGACACCTTCACCACGATATTACAACGATAAGACGGTTTGTATGGAAAGCGATAGAATTAGGATAAATTACTTGGATTTGATGATATCGTGGTAAAGGTCACCAAATGACCTCTTTTGCCATGCTATTTGGAAAACACTATACATGGTCAACTACTGGTGCTCTTACCTTACTGTTTCATGCTAACAAATATATGAATATTTCACTAGCGTCATCCATTGCCTATGAGTAAATAGCAGCCCTTTTGCATCAAATGTCACGTCCCACATTAGGAGATATGTAAACTGACACTAATTTCAATTAAATTAGTGTCAGTTTTAAAGTCCAGAGATCGTTATAAAAAGTTTCATAAAAAACAAACAGTGCTTCCAATTGCTTTCAAAGATACATAAACACAAAAAATATTTTTTAATAGGCAAATCATAATTAAGTGTTCAACTTGCCTTTAAGAATCTAATTAAAAGCTTCGGCTTCATAATGATCTGCAACTTTGATATGGTGTAAAATCACATTAAGAAGAAAGAAAATAATTTTTCTATTATCTTTTTAAAGGAAATATAAATGGCATGGCTGTACAGCCCAATGTTCCCTTTTCGTATTTGTCTGTTTACAAAGCTAGTTATTAACTATTCGGTATTTTTAATATTTATGCCGTTTAAGAATTTCTGTAACATTGTAAAATAAGTTAGTGTATTGATTTCAAAAGTAGTACTTTATTTACAATTGTTCTTTGAATACGTTCCTTTTTTTTAAATATTGAAGCTATCGTTTAGAAATTAAATGCTCTCTTATATAATATAAACAAACTAAATAAAATGTAGCTATGTCGATTCAAATTGAAACTAACCTCCTTTCATTTATTTTTGTTGTAACTATATTTTAGAATGCACGCCCGTTATCTGTCAAAGAAACAGTGGCTAAATTGGACAAAGGTATCAAGTCGCAATTTAATTTATTTACACAAAATGTCTGCTAATTCACCGCCTGGGAAAAGTGATGGTTAGATATAATCAATTTTGTAACGAAGTCTAATAGTACTTTTACGAATTTACTAACATATATTGAGTTAATCGTAGGAGATGACCTTGTAGATAAGCCTACACCGAGCGTCCCGCCAAATCCAACGGAGAGCTTAGGTGCTCGCATACGGGATCTAGATGTGGATTCTATTCGTCGATATTTAGCCCAGAAATTGGGTTTCTATGAAGGCGAGACTTCAGAGCCGATTAAAAAAGTTTTAGATGAGGTTAACTTAGATGGCATTGTTAAATGGATAAAAAGCGAAAAATGTAAAAATATTATTACACTGGCCGGTGCGGGTATTTCGACTTGTAAGTATAAATTAGTATTTTTAACTATGCAATAATAATTTAAATCGTACAATAATGTCTCTTAACCAAAATATTATATAAAATTACTTATTTTTAAAATTTGTAATATTTTTTGTATGTTTAGGGGGCGTTCATAAAATACGTGAGATGTTTAAGGGGGGGAGGGGGTCGAGTCAAATCTCATCTAATCTTACGTTGGAGAGAGGGGGGGTCTCAGCAAATATCACGCAATTTTTTTTCTGATTGTAACGAAAAAAATTGTTACATTTTTATTACACTTATAATTAAACTCTCAGCAATATTGATTATTAGTCTTAACTAGTCGTAAATAAAAGCACGAAGCAATTTTTTTTCTTTTACAATAATATTCCAACACGTTTACGTAAGAAACCCACATTTTGAAAAATCTCATGTGAGATTAGGGGATGGGGGAGGGGGTTGAATAAAATCTCACGACATTTCACCAGGGGGAGAGAGAGGGACAGAATATTAAAAAAAACACCTCACGTAATTTATGGACGCCCCCTTATTGAACTATATAATAAACTAGCTGACTCAACAGACGTTGTTCTGTTCAAACAAGCACCACTTACTGGGTCTAATTGTGTATCTAAACTATTCTCAAATCCCCTTGAACATACACAAAAAATTTCATCAACATAGGTCTAGCAAGATTTTTTTATATAAAGATAATCTGTGTGCATTATAAATATTTTTAATATAAAGTGTGAAATTTTGAAATAAAATATATAATACAATATAACTTAAATGTCAACTTAAATGACAATTTTTTTTTGGATAAATAACAGATCATAATGTATGTTAATAGTTTTGTATTAAAACTTGTGACCTCTTTCATGTATGAAGCTTACAAAATATCATGATGGGCGAGTACATTTCTCACTTTTTGAAGTTTTAAGAAAATAATATGACAGAATTTGCCTAGGTGTTTATAGAGTACTAGCAGCGCCCTGCTGTTTCACCCACAGTTTCTCTTCCCGTGGGATTATCGGGATAAATTATAGCCTATGTGTTATTCTGATATGTAAGCTATTTTGAAGTTTCATCAAAATCCATTCAGTAGTTTTTGCATGAAAGAGCAACAAACATCTTCAAATTTTCACATCTTCTCTCCTCACATACTCACAAACTTTGGCGTTTATAATATTTATAGAGCATGAATTCAACTCACTATCCCTTTTCTTGTCCATGGGTGTCGTAAAAGATAATTAAGGGATTATAATATGCATACCATATCTACAAAAGGTAAACTCGAAACCCTGTACCAACCTGTCTGACCAGAGTGGTACAGTACATAAATTTTTCTGCCATTGTGGAGGCGGCTAGAGCCTATCAGTGGAACATGTATAAGCTGTGATGACAACCAAAATTGCCTTGAAAATATTTTTTAATACCCTAACCACATGGATCATCATCATCTCAGCCCATATACGTCCCATTGTTGGGCTCGGGCCTCCTCCATAATGGAAGGGTAATTGACCTACTATACCGCGCTGGTCAGACGTGTTGGTATAGGGTTTTATTTCGAGTTTTCCTTCTCTCGCATAGATGTTATTTGCGTTTTATATCCCTTAGTCGTCTCGTACGATCACCCACGGGTAAGATAGGGGATGAATTGTATTCTTACTCCGTCACCACACAGGATACATGACAATTATTTTAGCATATTTTAAATATTTCTTATTATTTTTTATAAAGACACTTGGGTAAACTTGATTTTCCGTATGGCGATGGTGTAAGAATACAATTCACCACCCTATCTCTTGCCTGGGTGCCATAAAAGACGACTAAAGGATTAAATATATAACATCCATGCAAGAGAAGGAAAACTTGAAACAAAACCCTATACCGACATGTCTGACCAGTGTGGTGTAGTAAGTCAATTTCCCTCTCACAGTGGAGGAGGCTTGAGCCCAACAGTGGGACTTATATGAGCTGAAATGATGATGATGAAAGATATCTATAAAAATGCTAAGTAATCATGAATAATGTGACAGAATGAAAAATGTTGTATATAGTTGCAAACATGTTTACAATGGAAAATTAATGTATCATTGTGAGGATTATCAAGGTCAACTGTCTAAACAATAATGGAAACTTTTTGTCAATTTTATAATCTATACTAATATTATAAAGAGGAAAGATGTGGTTGTTTGTATTGAAACTACTGGACCGATTTCAAAAATTCTTTAACCAATGGAAAGCTACAATATCAGGAAGTAACATAGGCTATATTTTATCCCAGTATTCCAATGGGATTGGGAACTACGCGGGTAAAGCGACTGAAACTGAAGTGAGGGCGGGTTGCTATTTATTAGGATAAATTGCCGATGTTGGTATTAAATGATTATGATATAATTATATTCTATTTATTTCATATTGATATAGTTACTATGTATACAAATAAATGGAATTGAGTGTCTGTTTGTAATGTCAAAGTGATACTTTTTTCATGCTCACATAGTTATTTGCTTAAGCCTAAAAACCACGAAATTTTTGTCCTTCACTTTGTTCTGGGTAATCTACCAAATGGCTGGACCGATTTTAGTAATATTTTACTACCATGTATATAAGGAGTAACTGAGGCTATTTTGCCTCTCAAAAACCTCTATAAAATTTTGTCCTGGCTGGGAATCCAACCCGAGGCCTCAAGGACTGCAATCACCTATCGTAATATTTTTAAAGATATTGGAGAAAATGCAGAGGCGAGGCAACTGAAACCTAAACGGAGCGAGGGTAGATTGCTTGGAATTGTAATGACTACAACAGTAAATATTGTTTCATATATTAGTAACAACACCTAAAGTTTAGGCAACACCTAAAGGAGTCTATGTGACTATATGAATAATAATAGTGATTAATTAATGGTATTTGTCATTCAATAATTAATGTTTAAATTACCTTAAGTTACATCTAAAATTTAAGTATTATTGGTCCAGTCATTATCATGGAAAAAAGGTAGATAATGATTTTCTGGTTACAGCTGCAGGGATTCCAGACTTTCGCAGTCCTGAAACTGGTCTATACCATAATTTACAAAAATATGATCTTCCTGAACCGCAAGCGATATTTGACATAAACTTTTTTAGACAGAATCCAAAACCATTCTTCATGTTAGCAAAAGAATTGTACCCTGGCACTTTCAGACCTACTATATCACATTATTTCATCAAGCTTTTACATGAAAAGGGTGAGTCTATTGTTAATATAGAACATAACGCAAAAAAAGTTTCACTTTTACAGTGGTTTCATAAAACATAGTACATATTGCAAAATTTGTTGGCATTAGTTGTATGCTGGCCGCCTGCCGTCAATGTTTGTTGGAAATATAATTGTTAACCAGATGAAGCTGACATTATACTGGTTCACTACTACCAGGTCCAAATGACCTGGTGCAATTGATTTCAAGGAATTCTATTTTTATTTTGTTAATTGTACACATGCCCTAGATTGACCCGGACCAACTCCATCTGGTACCATTTGGGTCAACGATTACATTCCCAAGGAGGGTTGACGTCAGGCAGGCGGCCGGTCATAAAAGTCATTGCCGAAACTTTTTGCAATATGTCAAAACAGATGACATATTGCGTCGACCCCGAGTAATTGGGATAAGAGCAAGATGATGATGATGATGATGTGGGTTTATATCTAATAAATTATAATGTCAATTTCAGGATTATTACTTCGCCACTACACACAAAACATCGACACGTTAGAACGAGTTGCGGGTATACCTGAGGAAAAGCTAGTTGAAGCACATGGAACATTCTTTACGTCACACTGTCTAGAATGTCGGAAAGAATATTCACTTGAATATGTAAAAGGTATACTGCTAAAAATACCTCATATTGTGGGTTAATTACTCCATGTGGTGACAAGGTATGAATAAAATTCACCAACTTTGCCCGTGGGTGTCGTAAAGGGCCACTCGTCATCGTCCAGTTCCTATCCCGATTAATTAGGGTTGACATAATTTGTATTCTTCCAGCCGCCTAACGTCAATCTAATAGAATTGTTGACCAGACGTTATCAGATTTAGTTGACCCAGGACGATTTAAAGCCCTTAGTTGTCTGTAACGACACCTACGAAAATGTAAGGGTACCAACCCTTCATAGCCGGCACCAGCACCACCCAACTTAAAGATGATTAAAGGATATACGTAGATAACATTGGTTTTCTAATTTCCCCTCCTGTGGAGGAAGTACAAGGGTCCATTTTATTCTATGATGAATAGCAATAGTTTTAAGTAAGCTCAGCTTCTTAGTGCATTGAGGTTGCTATGCCGGTCAGATGAGCTGGTATATGATACCAAACTAAAGATTTCCTTCTCTTGCATGGATATTACCCGCTCCTTTAGTCAGCTACGTCGTATTACATTCTTACTTGCCACCACATGGATTGAATGTCTATACATACATGCTTAGAATAATAATGTATAGAAGGATAGAGTTGGTACTTAAGCGATCAAAAACGTGGAGCCAAAAATACTACATGCGTACAAGCAATTACACACGTACACACACACACACACCACTATACAATAGAGTTGCCTTGTACGCAGTAACCTTGTACACTACGAAAGGGTGCGGCGTAGGGAGCCATCTGGCTCTAATTTAAATGCTTCATATTTTGTGCGCGGAGTTACCTTCTATGAGTTATTATACTAAGTATACATATTTATTTCTCACTGGAATTTAATATGCATTTATATTTGTAAGTTAAGACTTCATATCTGACAGACATACGAAACCATTTTTGTTGAAACTGACACGGAGACCATATTAAAAAATAATTTCATAATCTCATCTCGTAAGCGTCCCACTGAAGGACTCTAACCACCTCCACAAAGGGAGGAAAAATGGCCTATTAGTCAGTGGGTTGGTATCAGGGACTATGCAGAGGTATACAAGTATGGTGGTAGGACCACACTGTAGACAGTCTTTTGTCTGCAGTCGCGGGCCGGTCCGTCCGGGGCAGTACCACACTCTCGCAGAAGATCGACGTTTGAGTAGTAGCAATTTGCTGCTGCACTTCGTTCGGTGAGCGAGAGAGCCGGGAGCCCAACTTTCTGGGTGTGTTTGTGTGTAGCGGGTTTTGGTGAGGCCTGAAACCTGCGGTGGTGAGGTCTTGGTCGGGGTATTGAGCGTGAGGGGCTGGCATGGTGTACAGGGAGACCCGATGGGAATGGTCACCGCCGGCCACCTGCCGGTCAGCAGGGGACCCGAACCCAGGATCATCCTCCCTGGGAGGCTGTCCCACCAACCGGCGAAAATCCCGTTGGGTAGTCGTCGTGCCGGTGTGGGAAACCGGAGTGGACCTCGGCGGCTACACACGGGGGGGCATCGGGGGCCCTTCCGTGCTTCGTGTCAGCTCCTCACAACACTCACTCCTCGACCATGCACTATGCCCTGCCTTTTTTTTTGGTATCACCAAACTCCGTTATACACATTCACACTCCCTTCCTCCTCTTCTTAAATTAAAAATCATGGCCAAGAATGTTAAAAAGAGACGATTTTCTACGGCGGTCCCCTTATCCACATTTGATGTGGATTTTTGCAATATCAGGGGTTTACATAGCAATCTCGACGCCGTCCACCATCACCTCGAGACGGCGCGGCCTGCCTTACTCTTTTTAACGGAGACGCAGATAGGTGCTCCGTATGACATTTCGTACCTAAATTACCCCGGCTACGAGTTGGAGCATACCTTCCGTCGTAAAGCCGGGGTGTGCGTATTCATCCGAGGTGATATCTGCTGTCGCCGCCTTCGGGCCCTCGAACATGGTGACTTGTCAATCCTGTGGCTACGCGTAGACTATGGAGGGCTTACCCGCATCTACGCATGCCTCTACAGGTCCCATGGCAGTGATCCGGGGTCAATTCAATTATTTGAGAACGTCCAATGGGGGATTGACGAAATATTGGAGCAGTGTCCATCAGCGGAGGTGGTGGTTCTTGGAGACTTCAACGCTCATCATAAAGAGTGGCTGGGGTCCCGAACCACTGACCTCCAGGGTCGACATCTCTTCAATATGGTCTCGGCCTATGGTCTCTCACAACTGGTGACACAGCCCACCCGTATCCCAGATATTGAGAGCCATGAGTCTTCTTTACTGGATCTTCTGCTGACTACACACCAGCACGGATATCAGGTAGTGGTTGAAGCGCCTCTTGGATCTTCTGACCACTGCTTGGTCCGTAGCAGTGCCCCTGTTGTAAGGCCTAGTCGTTCTAAGGCGACTGGGACTCGCAGAGTCTGGCAATATAAGTCAGCAGATTGGGATGGACTGCGCGAGTTTTACGCATCCTACCCATGGAAGCGGCTTTGCTTCGCCTCTGGGGACCCTGGCGTCTGTGCGGACTGCGTTACCGAAACGGTTATTACGGGGATGGAATTATTCATCCCCAACACCAAAATACCCGTCGGTGGCCGCAGCCGACCCTGGTTTAACAAAACCTGCAGGACGGCTGCATGCCAGAAACAGTCCGCATATCGGGCCTGGAATAGGGCCAAAAAATGCCAGGACCCGAACGCCAAAGAGGTGAAGCGGAAATTTAACGCCGCTTCTAGATCTAGTAAGAAGGCTATTGCCAGAGCCAAGGCGGAACATGTTGCCAGAATTGGCGAGCGATTGCAAAGCTATCCCGCTGGGAGTCGTGCATTCTGGTCGCTCGCCAAGGCTGCACAAGGCAACTTCTGACAGCCCAATCTCCCACCACTGCAGAAACACGATGGTAGTCTGGCCCACAGCGCAAAGGAGAAGGCCGATCTTCTAGGTCAATTCTTTGCCTGTAACTCGACTTTGGATGCCGGAGCTGCCACACCACCTACCATCCCACGGTGTGAAAGCTCACTGCCCGAAATCCGCATCACGCAGCGAGCGGTTAGGCGGGAGCTGCGGCTTTTAGACGTCCATAAGTCGAGTGGACCGGATGGCATCCCTGCAGTGGTACTAAAGACGTGCGCCCCTGAATTGACTCCCATCCTCACGCGCCTATACCGACTTTCCTACGCTACTAATAGGGTTCCGTCTTCGTGGAAGGTAGCCCATGTCCACCCGATCCCTAAAAAGGGAGACCGGTCTGACCCATCGAATTACAGGCCAATTGCGATAACATCCTTGCTCTCCAAGATAATGGAGAAGGTTATAAACCGCCAGCTTCTGCAGTACCTTGAGGATCGCCAGCTTATCAGTGATCGCCAATACGGCTTTCGTCATGGTCGGTCGGCTGGTGATCTTCTTGTGTACCTCACACACCGTTGGGCAGAGGCCTTGGAGGGCAAGGGTGAGGCGCTGGCGTTCAGCCTAGATATCGCAAAGGCGTTCGATAGGGTCTGGCACAGGGCACTTCTATCGAAGCTACCATCATACGGAATCCCCAAGGGACTCTGTAATTGGATTGCCAGCTTTTTGGATGGTCGGAGTATAAAAGTCGTCGTAGATGGCTCCTGCTCCGATACCATGACCATTAATGCTGGTGTACCACAAGGCTCGGTGCTCTCCCCGACGTTGTTTATCCTGCATATCAATGACATGCTCTCTATCGAGAATATGCGTTGCTATGCGGATGACAGTACGGGTGATGAGCGGTACACTGAGCAACGGAATATCCCTCGGAGTATTCAGGAAAGAAGGTTTCAACTTGTGTCTGAAGTCGAGCGCTCTCTGGGGCGGGCCTCGGAATGGGGTGAACGGAACCTAGTCCAGTTCAACCCCACAAAGACACAAGTTTGCGCGTTCACTGCAAAGAAGGACCCATTTGTCATGGCGCCTCAGTTCCAAGGAGTAACTCTTCCAATTTCTGAGAGTATTGGGATTCTCGGCGTCAAAATATCGAGCAAAGTCCAGTTTGGGAGTCATTTGGAGGACAAAGCCAAATTGGCAAGCAAAAAGTTGGGCGTCCTGAACAGAGCCAGGCGGTACTTCACACCGAGACAGCGTCTTGTGCTATACAAAGCACAAGTTCGTCCTCATGTGGAGTACTGCTCACATCTCTGGGCAGGTGCGCCCAAATATCAGCTAGACCCACTTGACTCCCTGCAAAGACGGGCTGTTCGAATCGTCGGGGATCCCAATCTTACGGACAGATTGGAGTCGCTGGAGCAGCGGAGAGACTTTGGGTCACTCTGTGTACTCTACCGACTCTTTCACGGGGAGTGCTCCGAGGAACTGTTTGACTTGGTACCACCGTCACCATTCTACCAACGTACCACTCGACATCGCAGCAGGGTTCATCCATTTCACCTGGAAACGTTATGGTCTTCAACTGTACGTTTCCAGCGATCATTTCTCCCACGTACGTGCAAGCTCTGGAATGAACTACCTGCTGCTGTGTTTCCCGAGCGCTATGACATGTCCTTCTTTAAACGAGGTTTAAGAAGAGTATTTCCTTCACGGTAGGCAGCGGCCTGGCTGTGCCCCTGGTATTGCAATGGTCCATGTGCAGCAGTTTCACTTACCATCAGGTGTGCTGCTTGCTCGTTTGCCACCGTTGGCAATAAAAAAAAAAAAAAAAATGAAGCTGCCGTATTATTATTTTAAAATAGTAATACTTATTACTAATATTTTTTTGGACAATATATCGATACATCAATATTTAAAAAGTAAATATTAAGGTTTGATATTTATTCATCTACCTATACCGTCACTCACCGATAATAAATGGGGGTGCTGAATTGTATTCTTATTTCTCTTCTTTCTTTTTTGTAAATCCTTACTGATATTACAAATGCGAAAGTAAGTTTGTTTGTTTGTTACGCTTTCACGCTTAAACCACCAAACGCATTTCGAAAATTCTTTCACCAATGGAAAGCTATAATATCAGGGAGTAACATAGGCTATATTTTATCCCGATATTCCCACGGGAACGATAACTACGCGCGTAAGGCGACTGAAACCGAAGCGAAGCGGCCCTCGCTCGGGTTGCTAGTTAATAGTTTCTCTCACAAAAGAAAATCTTTTTCTTTTGAAAAGAGGGAAAACCAACAACTGAGACTGTACTCGATTTTCTAACTGAGCTAAAATATTTGGCAGTGGCAACATTTTTACTTTCATATTCTAATTACATTGCCTAAAAACACTGATAAAACAAGATTTTCTATAAATGTGACCCAGCCCAATCGATTTATCTCACCCGAAACCTGAATACTTAATTTCATGGAAATTCCTTTGCAGATGGCAGTTTCTGCGATTCTGAATAAATAGAAATGTACAAGGTTTTCAATATCCATTATTCACATTTCAGATATTATATTCGCCGATCAAATACCGATTTGCACAGAATGTCCCGGTGTAGTGAAACCAGACATCGTATTCTTTGGCGAGAGTCTACCGGCGAGGTTCCAAGAATGTCTACATGAAGACTTTCAAAAATGTGATATGCTAATCATAATGGGCTCATCCCTTGAAGTTCAACCTTTCGCATCTCTTATTGATATGTAAGTATATTGTTTCCACATGGTGACGAAGTAAAGTCTAGTGATGCCGAATTATCGATAGTTCGATGTAACTGTCGATAGTGTAACTATCGATAGTTGACTTCGAAAATCAGTTAGGATATCGATGGGACTGTTGATACTGTTGACAGTACTATTGCCGATTTGCAGTAGTATCGATACTATTGGCAACCTGGATGACTACTATCGATAGTATCTATCCTATCTATAGTATCGATACTATTGGCTGCCCGGATGACTACTATCGATAGTATCTATCCTATCTATAGTATCGATACTATTGGCAGCCCGGATGACTACTATCGATAGTATCTATAGTCTCGATACTATTGGCAGCCCGGCTGACTACTGTCGATAGTATCTATACTATCTATAGTATCGATACTATTGGCAGCCCGGATGACTACTATCGATAGTATCGATACTATTGGCAGTCCGGATGACTACTATCGATAGTACCTATAGTATCGATACTATTGGCAGCCCGGATGACTACTGTCGAAAGTATCTATACTATCTATAGTACCTATACTATCTGTTAAGTATCGAATCCGTGGTTGGATATTTCCTGTGGGGAAGCTGGGTGCTGCCACTGAACTAATGTGCGGTTTGGTGGTACCAAGTATTCCCGCCTCCAAATTGGCGGGCCTATTGTCGCTAAAAACACTTGTGCTGCGCTCTAGTGGCGGAAAACGTAAACGTCAGTTGTCGCCGCGTTGATCTACCGACAAGATCGTTTTGACGCCGTGCGTTATTAAAAATTCGAAATACCGGGATTTGATTGACACCTGTGTTGTGCACATCCAAGCGACATTCAGCATCTCAAGAATTACCAGGGAAGCCGGCCGTTGCAGAGGAACGGTGAGTCGTACTCATTTTTCTTTGCGGGATTTGTCCGACCCGGGGGAAACGCCTGACACTCCACTTAGGCTAACCTACCAGCCAAATTACAATACTAAATACAGTCCACTTCGCTATCCCACACTATCTATAGAATCGATACTATTGGCAGCCCGGATGACTACTGTCGATAGTATCTAGTATCGATACTATTGGCAGTCGGAATGACTACTATCAATAGTATCTATAGTATCGATAATATTGGCAGCCCGGATGACTACTAACGATAGTATCTATACTATCTATATTATCGATACCATTGGCAGCCCGGATGACTACTATCGATAGTATCGATACTATTGGCAACCCGGATGGCTACTGTCGATAGTATCTATACTATCTATAGTATCGATACTATTGGCAGCCCGGATGACTGCTATTGATAGTGTCTATACTATCGATTTAATTTCATCCATGAGAACTTTACTATCGATATTATTGCTACTATCGATAGTCCTATCGGTATTGCCACTATTGCCGCACTATCGATAGTAGTTTATCGATCGGCATCACTAGGAAAGACTGTGTGGTAGAGACTACGAATACTACCAACCCTTACATTGCAAGTGGTTTCCATCGACCCGAACCACACAAAGACTACTAAGAGTATTCCCTCCATCTGATGTCATCAGGTCAATAATTACATTCCGAAGGTCGGTTGACGTCAGGAAAGCGGCCGGTCATAAAACTATTGCGAACATTTTTGCAATATGTCCTATGAGAGAAGAGTATATGTTGAGTCCACCCCAAGCAATTGGTATAAGAGCAGAGTACTGATGATGTATATTTCGCATACATACATCTCTGTCTTAAAACTAGTTTTAAACTAGGAAACCTAGCTTTAACTAGTACACGTGCATATTTTCAGCATGCGTCCATTCGACTAAGACAATTGTCCTAATATACTGCCTAATTTTTGACGTGATAAAGACGTATAAATACATGAATGCCAGCTGCACGCACGAAAAAGCATGACTATTGTCACGTTCCGCCTAAGCGAAGCGTGCAAGCGGGAGCGCTAAACAAGCGATAGAGAGGCACAATCTCCTTAAGCGTTCGACTTGTGACGCATCTATTTCTCTTCAATAAAATATTTGAATTAACGAGTGCAACTTAAAATAATAACATATAGAAGGTAAGTTCGCGCACAAAAAGTGAAGCATTTCAATTGGAGCCTAATGGAGCTTACGCCGGAACCGTTCCGTAATGTACAAGTAATTAGTAGGTAATTATGACGGTTTGTGCATTCAAATGGTGTCATAACACATTTGTAAAACTTAAAAAGGTTTTTAACGTCACTTTTAAAAGTATTTCGACGATTTATGTTAATAAAAACAATTTGATTTCATAATTTGTATAGTGCTATGCATGTGTACGTGTGTAATCGTCTGTGCGCCATTAGTGTTTTTAGATTCAAATTTCGAACCTTCGTAGTATTGACACTATCCTTCTATACGTTATTATTCTAAGGAGTGCAAATACATAAATGTTAATATAAATAATAAAAACTTTTGTTATAAAAAATAATAATAATCTATACAAATAAATACAATTGAAGTGTCTGTTCGTAATGTCAAAATACTGAGCTTTTTTCATGCTCACACGTTTATTTGCACGACACCTATGCCCTATGGGCTATGGTATGCGCACGCGTGGTCCAATCCATCCGGGGCGATGAAAGGGCGGCGCGCGGGCCCGTAACCCACCCGTACCCACGTCACCTCGTTGTTGGGCCGACCACCGGAGCAGATGTGACTTGTCGTCAGTGGTCGGCCCGACGGAATACCCTTTCGGGTAACGTCACCTCTCGACGTCCTGGGACGTCGGTCGCCGTCGCGCGGTCAGCCTCTCTGCGGGTGACGGACAATTCCCCGGTCCGATCACCCGCGGCCTCGGCTAGGGCGGCATTAGGCGCAGATACTCGCGCCTACGCCGCCCGAGTCGCCGGCGGCGGAACGTGTCGCCGAATAGGAGCTCTACTCGCACACGATCCGCCGCCTCCTTCCGTGAGATTACGGCCTCACAGAAGGCGGCGACCGCGTCCCAGTTCCTGACGCTGTCGAGCATCTCCCTGGCGATGGTCGGCAGCGTCAGGTCGGCACCGATAATCGCGACGAGTTCACGGCGCTCCCCCTCCCACGCAGCACACACCTCGAGCGTGTGCTGCGCCGTGTCCTCGTCGCAATTGCAGTGGTGGCAGGACGGTGTGCTCTCCCTCCTGACAATCTTGTGCAGGTACTTCGCGAAGCAACCGTGCCCCGTAAGCACCTGCACCAGTCGGAAGGAAAGCACCCCGTGCGTCCGCTCCAACCACTCCATCAGCACCGGCCGGAAGGCCTCGACGGTCCTGACACCGTACCGAGGACTCTCCAGCCGGACTGCCCAACGGGCAATTACTTCCCGGCGGGCGTCGACCCGCCAGGCGGTGACCTCTTCGATGGAGACCATACCGCCGCGGGACGACACCTATGCCTAAAATACAGTTTAAAATTTTTTGTCTGTTCGTTTGTTTGGGGTAATCTTCAAAACGGTTGGAACGATTTTGATAATATTTTACTACCAGATAGCTGTCTATATAAGGAGCAACTTAGGCTTTCCCACAGGAACGGGAACTATGCGCGTAAGGCGACTGAAAGCGACGCGAGGGCGGGTTTCTAGTTCAATTGATAAAAGTATGCAATTTTTCATCAATGTTACTCATCAATATGACGTTATCACGACATTTCTGACGACAGGCTTGTTTTTTTTTAATGGTATTTTTTTATTGGCCAGTCTCGCAAGTTGTGCCTGCCCGCGAGAGATGTACAAGCGAAACAAGTCAATAACGGAAATCAGTATTTACCAGATTTTCAACTGTACAGCTTACGTGCATATATATTGGACTACTCATCATCATTTCAGCCTATTGCCGTCCACTGCCTTCCTGTACCGCCTGCATCCAACGACACCCAGCAACTTTCACTAGGTCATCGGTCCACCTAGGGGGGGGCGTCCTACACTGCGTCGTCCAATACGTGGCCGCCACTCGAGAACCTTTCTTCCCTAGCGGTTGTCGGTTCGTCGAGCGATGTGGCCTGCCCATTGCCACGTCAGCGTGCTAATTCTTCATGCTATGTCGGTTACACCCGTTCTTCTGCGGATTTCCGTATTCCGGATTCTATCTCGCAGAGAAATCCCGAGCATAGCCCGTTCCATAGCACGCTGAGCGACTTTGAGCCTTGATATGGGGCCTACATTTAGTCATCACACACGCTTGTCGTAGACCTGTGTTTTCAGACACTGAGGTATGTTGGACGAGAAGATCCTCTTAAGTTTCCCGAACGATTGGACTACTATTCTAAAATAAATTTATTTATCTAGGGTGCCCGATTGGTGTCCACGTCTCCTCATAAACCGAGAGAAAGCAGGGATGAGATCACCTTTACTTAGGTTATGGGGCGTGATGGGTGGAGGACTGCAACTGGATGAAGAATCTATTCGTGACGTAGCGAGACTAGGTGACTGCGACGACGGTTGTCAAGACCTAGCAGACAAACTAGGATGGGGTGTAAGTAACGTTTGTTTTTATCATATATTATCATCATTTCAGTCCATATACAACCTATTGTTGGGTCCGAGCCTCCTTCACAAAAGGAAAGAAATTGACCTACTATCTACGCTGGTCAGACGGGTTGATATAGAGTATCATTTCAAGTTTTTCTTATCTTCAATAGGTGTTATATGCATATTTAATCCTTAGTAGTCTTTTAACGGAGATCATATATTATATAGGTCTAAATTTTCCCCTAGAAATAAAAGGCACATGGCACTTCGGGCATTTCACTAACAGTCAGGGATGCGATGCCACTGCGATTCTTAGTAGGATATTTTAAGAAATTAAACTAAGCCAATGAGTTCGACATACTTCCTTGCCATTTACAATTAAGGTGCATGTGTAAGTAACTATTTACATTTGCCATAGCTCAAAAGTTTGTTCAAACTATTGATGCTTAATATTTTTATTTATGTAGAAGTTAAAATCTTTATAAAGTACGAATGCAGTTTCAATAAAAAAATATTGTAAAGCATCGATGTATCAATGTTATTTTATACGACGTTTTGATATCGATGTTTTAGCTGCATGATTTAAAATGTATGGTACTTTTAGCAGAGCCTGCGTAACAGTTTAGGTACTCTGTTTCTAAATAACTAAAAAAAAGCTCACGCAAATGTTGGTGCTTCATGTAAAAAACATACTTGCATGAAATTGATTATAAGTTATTATTTTTAGAATTTAACGAAGAAAAAGCTCGCAATCCCGCAAGGAAAGTATCTGCAAATTTATAGATCTCTAAAAAAATTAATGTTTTTAGGGCGATATTTTTGTACATCGATGTTTTAGAACAAACATACGATGATTTAGAACTAACATCGATACGTCAATGTTCTTGGTTTCGATATTTGCATCCCTACCGCGAGTAGGAATGCAAATATCGGGGCAAATACTAACAGTGGGAATAATATAAAAATTTTGATATAAGTATATGTATTTTCTTTATTAGAGAAAAAAATCATCTTCAAATTGGCATATTAGATATCAACATTGACGCATTTCTACCACCCACCATATTTCATACTATCAAAATCACTATTGAGAAAAAGAAAATTGATAAAATAAGGTTTGGCATAGGCCCGCGCGCCGCCCCTCTGTTGCCCCGGACGGATTCGCACGGCGGGTATACTGACCATGACCCACCCCTAAAAAAAAGGCATAGGCACTTTGTCTATACCTAACCTAAATTTAGTTTATAGCTTTTATTTGTAACATACAAATTATACTAACTGAAAACTAAAACTTAAAACGGTTTCTTTACAGGATGAACTACGTGCTTTACTGACAAGCGAGCATGCTCGTTTGGACAGCCTGGGAGCTGGTGCGAGCGCTCATCCAGCATTGTCCACACCTCCGGTTGTTCCACCCCCAATAGAACCCAAACTATGAGTAAATACACAACATGAACATATTTATATTATTTATCATTTCCATTTCATTCTAAAGGCCTGCCTCACTTCTTGGCAATTATAGCTACATTAATTAAATCTTAAATGCAAAAAGTTGCTCCACTATTTTTGAAATTCCTTCCATCTTTTACCTGAAAAATAATTTATAATATAGTTTAAAAAAAAACTATAAAAACCTAGGAATCAACGCTTTTTTAAGCGTGGATAACTTTGGGCTCTCATCCCGTTAAAACTCTAATCGATGTCGCCCTCTGTGGGGAACGGACCACGGCTTGGGGTGTCGCTGGTGGCAAAGTGAGCGTACCCACGTCAGGGTCGTTGACTTTTACGCGGCGGATACTGCTAATTTTTATATGTTACAGCCGCGCGGGTCGTGGTTATCTATTCTTTTGTATGCCTAATGAAATTTAAATCCTTTCAAGACTTTGAATGTGATGTAAAGTAACAATAAAATTCAGACTTACTTTCACATTAATTGAATTGATATTATTTTAACGGTTAAGAGCGTTATCGGTAATCGGCACTTCTCGCATTTTAGGTTTTTTGCTACGGTCCGATATCGACGCACACTAATGCACTACACACACGCGAGTTCATAGAATGACCAGTCTTGAGCCTTGGCGCTTATAATAATCAATCTCTAATATATTCTTCGGAGAAGTAGATTTTCAAAAATCAACATAATGTAAATTTTAAAATTTTTAATTAAAAACCAAATCTCATAACAGTAAAACGGTTAAAATTGTATTTTTAATATGCAAAGTACAGGAAATAGTAAAATATAGGCACAGAGTATAACTTACAAGGAGACCCTCAGACGTGTGGGTCGGGGATTTCCATGATTTTTGGTGGGGTGGTAGAGGGGGCACGAGGATATCACAACTACCAAATATTAGGGTCAACTGGGCCCTCGTTAAAAAGATTTTAAGGGTCAAAGTTGGATGGGTAATTTATGTACTAGAAAAATTCAAAGTCGAATCGCCAACAAGCGGTAATCTCGTGGTAACGTGCTCGCCGGCGGGAACTCTGGTCTCGGGTTCGAGACTCGACAACTTATTTTTTTTAAATTATCACATTATTGTGTAATAATTTAAAAAAAAATAAAAAACCTCAATCGACGTCCCTATCCCGGGACGTCGGTCGCCGTCACACGGTCAGGCTCTCTGCGGGTGACACACTAAAGTCCCCGGTCCGGTCACCCGCGGACTCGCCTAGGGCGGCGTGAGGCGCGGATACTCGTATCTGCGCCGCCCGAGTCGTCGGTGGCGGAACGTGTGACCAAAGAGTAATCACACACGAGCCGGCGTCTCCTTTCGTGAGATGACAGCCTCACAGAAGGCGGTGACCGCGTTCCAGGTCCTGACGCTGATGAGCATCTCCCTAGTGATGGTCGGCAGGGTCCGGTCGGCACCGGTGATTGCAACGAGTTCACGGCGCTGCTCTGCCCACGAGGCACACACCTCGAGCCTGTGCTGCGCCGTACTCACGTCGCAATCGCAGTGGTAGCAGGATAGTGGTGTGCTCTCCCTCCTAACGAGCTTGCGCAGGTACTTGGCTATCGTGACCCATCAATACCTGCACCAGTCGGAAGGAATGTACCCCGTGCTGCCGACCCAACCACCCCATCAGCACCAGCTGAAAGGACTCTACGGTCCTGATACCGTATTGAGGCTTCTCCAGCCCGATTGCCCAACGAGTAATGGCGTCTCGGCGCGCGTCGACCCGCCAGGCGGCAATTACCTTGATTGAGGCTATATGTGGCTCGCGTCTCTGATACTCGCAGGTAAAGCTCGGCGAGTACCTCCGCCTGCAGCCTGCAGGTCCCACCGGAGATTTCCGGCCAAGAAGCACGCTGCCTCCGTGGCTGCCGTGCAGTAGTCGAGTATGGCCCTAGTCGCCATGGCCATGGATGTCTAACAAGTCCAGTCAGAGATTTAAATCTACCCACTACAGAAATGAGTTATTAAATTTTGATCCACATTTTGCTACATATTTATTGCTAGTACAAGAAGGAAATGATTCTCTATGAAAAAATTATATTGTGTATGGTTAGTAATTATTAAACATTAAATTTGAGTTAGCTGATAATCTTCAGAAGATGAGGCTGCATAAATGTTCCATTCGGATTTTTGATGTGAAATATCTATAGGCGGGGTGAACCTGATCGTCGCGTGGCATTAAAAGCGGCGTTAACGCCACGCTTTGCGGTAACGACTTCAAAATAATTTTGATGTTTCACGTCTGCCAGGCGTCCTGAGTGACGGCTCACTTCTCTTTTCGTTTACTCTTTTGAAACTATAAGTACCTTACAGTTTTGTCGTGTGTTCTCAAAGTCCGACTTTACACCACCTGCATACGGCCTATCACGACCTATGCCAGCGTGGTGTTCGCGCACGTAAAGCCACAGGCTACAGACACTACAAAATCGTTTCATGCGCCGAGCTACGGGAGCACCGTGGTTCATACGAAACGTCGATCTCCACATCGACCTCGAACTGCCGACCATCAAGCAGTTTATGAAACGGTGCTCTCAGAGCTACTTTGACTCTGCCATGACACACCCCAACCAACTAGTGGTTGGGGCGGCTTCCTATAGACCCTCCAAAATCTCATCCATCCGACGTCCTCGACGAAGAGAACGACAATATCACACTCGCTCAACAAAGAGCCTACACGGCCCGCGAGGCCTTAACAAATAAATATCCGCGGTTCCGCCCTCGCCGTCGAGGTGCGAAACCGCGCCGCGCAAAAGTCACGACTAAAAACGTGGGCACGCCCACTTTGCCTCCAGCGACGCCCCAAGCCGAGGTCCGTTCCCCACAGGGGGAGCCCTTGGGCTATGTCGCTTAGCATACTTTTCTCCGGGTTGAGAGCCCTCAGCGCTCACCCATAGTCCGCATCAAGCTGTCAAGGCCATCTGCAGCCAACAGCTGTACACACACAAAAAAAAAAATCGTGTGTTCTCTTTTTCCTTGCCTTGTAACCGATTTTGTTCCCAAGATACAATCTGCTTTTTCGACCCATCACCTAAAACGTAAAAAGATTCTATATTATTCTTTATAGAGATCGCATGAAAGTAATTAAAAGAATTAGGTAGTAATAAATACTTACGAATCAAAACCGATCAGTCGCAGTATACGCTGAAGTTCGTATTGTCGTCTTTTACGCTGTGAGCGGAGAGCTCGAGCGACGTGACCCTGCTCCGTTGAGCGCCAAGGCGCGACTGGCTTATGAACAATTATGCCGTTCAATTTATAGTAATATTTAAAATTTAATTACGAGGGTGACTATTCGTATTTCAATTTGGTTTTTTTTTTTACTGCTTCTACAATAGTCGAACAAATAGTGGATATTTTTTTAAATATTCTAAAGTTAGTATTATTCACAAAATTAAATGTTTTACAGGAGCCATTTTCGTCAAATTAATCTTAAGGAAATATTTTTTTTTTAGTTTTAAAAGGAAGAAATCTTGAATTTCATTTTATACATACCCAAGAACAGTAATTTTCCTAACATCTACAATTTTTTTCGAGCTGCCACGACTTATTGTTTATTCGTACCTGAACTTCAAAACTCAGCGTTTTCGTAAAATCTCATTAACTTAAGTTCAAAATACCCTTGCCTTTTAATAAAATAGTTACAATATTGAGTTATAATTCTGTACAAGCACAATATAAAGATGTGTTTAATGTAGTGGTTATATAAATTTTTAGTAAGCTATTATGATGAACGAGTAACCAGTCCTCAAAAAACCACATTTTTGGGTTTACGGCCGCTTATTACCGATAACGCTCTTAATAAAAACACAGCCACAGCATAACAAAAGGGGTATTTTTGTCACAGTATAATATTTTTTAAAACCTATAATAATTAAGAGAGACAAATATGCAGTACCATAATTAATATATTCTGCTGTGACTGCCTATTGTATCAATGGCATAAATATATTTCTATTGAGATCCTGAAGGTTTAATCTAAGGAATGTTTTGGGTTTGAATGACAATTTCATTGAATATTAATATAGATTCGCAGCGGCATATTTCCTTTTCAAGGTCGAGCTAACTTTGAAAGGGAAATATGAACAGCAATAAATTATCACCCTATTACATGAAACTAAAGCCTGTTAAATTTGAATATATTTAGGCTTCTGCTTAACTATTTCTAGATAGAGACGTGGAGACTAAATAAAAAAATATTGCTAAATTAAAATTGTATAATAATGTGCCTATTAATGTAAGCCTTGTATAGAAAATAAGGTATAGCCATTGCGGTGATGCAGGCTTTAATATGTTTTTAATCATCATCTTGCTCTTATCCCAATTACTTGGGGTCGACGCAATATGTCATCTGTTTTGACATATTGCAAAAAGTTTCGGCAATGACTTTAATGACCGGCCGCCTGCCTGACGTCAACCCTCCTTGGGAATGTAATCGTTGACCCAAATGGTACCAGATGGAGTTGGTCCGGGTCAATCTAGGGCTCTTAGTCGTCTTTTACGACACCCACGAGCAAAGCAAGGGTTGGTAGTATTCGAAGCCGCTACCACACAGTAACTTAATGTGTTTTTAATATATAAGCCAATATTATAAAGCAATAAATGTTTCCTCTATATTAAAATATGTTCAATCAAAATGTATCTAGCATAATATCAAAATTTATTGTTAGTTTTATAAATAACTAGTACTAGAGAATCACATCATGTAATTGTAGAAATTTGTTCCTTTTGCAGTCAACAATTTAATTAAGATTTATTAATTACATTTTTCTTATTGGCTGAAAACATTAGCTATAATTTAATTACTTTTGCAAAAGTAACCGACTTCAATAATGTAGATACATTTTTAGATTTTGTTGGTTTTTCAAAAACCGTTTGTCCGATTTCAATAAAATTATCATGGGACCGCTAATTATGAATCGATTTTGAGTATGCCATATTTCAGATGTGGTCTCATAAAATTTTAAACCAGTAGTATTTGAGTTATAAGGATTTTATCGCGTTTGTATTTGATTTTTGATTGCCCGTCGTTTCGAACATTTTGCTGCGTTCATTGAGTTCGTTCGACTGAGTCCGCCCGTGACCACACGATAAAATCCGTAGTTTTATTTACAATGTATGTAATACTCGTGAACATCAGAAATTATTATCTTTAATAATTCGTATTTCTTTCATCTCGAGTAAATTGATTTGAAGCCGTTTTGTATTTGTTAAATTATTGTATTATGTATTACAAAGATGTTTATTGACAGATCCTTTATGTGTATTTATTCATTACAAGGTATAAATACAACAGATATTTATACAATAACAATTTGAAGAGTGCACTACTAATGCATAAGGGTAACATTGGACAGATTAAATGCAGATTACATATATAATTTGACAGATTAATCTGATGTTATTACAGCCAATATATTTTTACAATTACATGCTGGCAAGATGATAAGCTTATTTCATACTCATTGAAAAGTACTTACAAAATATCAATATGATTCAAATTGACAAATTTATAGATTATTATTATTTTTAATAAATCCATTAGATGTCGTAACAAGACCGCGTTTAAACTACTTGTGTCTCAGTAACTAATGGATTTTTAATAATTTATTTTTTTATTTATTGTGATATTGGTGGGGATTATGTTTCGTTTTGTCACGGTGTGGATGTTTTTTTATTTATTATATGTTTTATGAATTACCAATTGAAACGATTGATCTGCAAGATATTGTAATAAAGTATTATCTTGTACTATAAATATTACACGGGAATGTAAGGTATCATTGGCATAGTACCACATTAGTTAGTAAATCATCTAATACAGTAAAAACTCGATTAACCGGCCCTCGTTTATACGGATTCGCAATTATCCGGGACTATCGACCGCGATCAAATAACTTATATACAAATCAAATCAATGCAAGCATGAATGCGTTGGAGTTAGGGATGAATCGATACTAATAAGTACTCATATGGTATCGATACTTTCATTCGATACTAGTACTCGGTATCGAATGTTAGTCCATTCGATACTGAGTACTAGTATCAAATGAAAACCATGGTATCGGTATCGATTGAAAAGAGTACTCAAAAACGATTTTCGATACCCATGGTAAGCATCGATACTTCTCGAATGTCAGGGCTGAGATTTCCTAAAAAACAAAAAGTTCATCACAATTCTTCCACAAGAAAAGTACTAGATACGATAAAAACGTGTCAAATTGTGTATTATCCACCATTTACAAAAATAGCTTTTTTGTACATTCAATACCGGATTTTCAATTATCCGAATGCCTAACGACGGATCCGGTTAATTTAGTTTCTACTGTAGATACATTATTTATAAAATTGACCACTTATTCAATAATATTACTTTAATAAATCTATGCATTTTAATTATGCTATATTTAATCGGTTCCTATAGAATTTCAAAATATAAAAGCGTTTATTACAGATATGGAATTGACAAGAGAATATTAAAAAAAATATATATATAACAATGTTTTAATTCTGAAGATTGTTTAAGTATGTCTCTCATTTCAACATGCCCATTAAATGCTGGTTAAAATTTTGACGAGTTGGTGTCCTCTGAGGCCTTAAGGCGTAATACGGCATGTTATGGGACCGTTTGCCAACCTTCCGTCGTTTCGAAGTAAGACATTTTGTCAAGTACTTTTCGTCAAGTCGAAAGTCGAAGTTTTCATTATAGGCAAATTTGGCTGGTTAGTAAATTCATGTAATTAGCCATTGCCATAGTCGCCATCTGTAGCTATGTGAATACCACTAGAGAGAGAGATGTCAAAACCAGATAAATGTAAAAAGATTTAATTTGCAGATTTTTAATTTAAATTCAAACAGTTAATTTGAATATCCAAAATAACAACTATTTGTTCATAGTTTTAAGTCTTCACTTCTGTCGGCAGTCCTTCATGACTGCTACGAGTTATTTTGTTTAAATTTTTAATTCAATAAGAGATTAAGTAAAATTATCAGCGCGAAATTTATAAAGAGGGCTTTACACCCTTATAGGAGGAAAGTTGACATTGTATTGAATCACTTGTTCATTCATTTTTTACTGAAGTCTTTGTGTTATCTTTCGATTATCCCAATCGATGTTGAAAGGAAAAACATCGATCGATCGATGCTATAGGCAAAATATCGTAACATCGATGGTAACGGAGCTGATCATAGATGATAATTCACGCAATAAAACGTACCGTTGTACTGACTGTCCTAAAAAAAAAAGCTTATCACAATTTTGCGCTGAGAAAAGTACTTAGCTACTTGTATTTAATCCTATATTATAAGAACCGACCTCAGATTTTCCTAAAAAAAAAATCATCAAAATTCTCGCCGGAGAATTTCAGGGATAATGGACGTTTTTGGAACATTGATGTTACAAGTCACCCTATACATTATAAGAAACGACTGTGATTTCCTAAAAAAAAAAACGATGTTTTTCTAACATCGATATTCGGTTTTCGATAAATATCGAACATCGATGTTGGGCTTTCGATTATGACATCGATATTAACATCGATCACCTACTTATGTTTAATTTGTAGACGAAAAATAAAGTTTTGATCTTTCATAAAAACTCTATTCGGTGTGTATAAGGTGTGAAACCTTTGGGATTGAATTTTATAAAATCCATTTTTAGTCTCGGCTCAATATTGACGAGTCAAATCATCTATCTTTATTTTGTACTAACAACCCGCTCTCGCTTCGGTTTCAGTCGCTTTACCCGCGTAGTTCCCGTTCCCATCACAATACCGGGATAAAATATAGCCTATGTTACTCCCTGATATTATAGCTTTCCATTGGTGAAAGAATTTTTGAAATCGGTTCAGTGGTTTAAGCGTGAAAGCGTAACTAACAAACTTACTTTCGCATTTATAATATTAGTAAGGATAGATAATAACAAGTATTATGATACATATATACTTAGGGTAAATGCATATTGAATTCCATATATTATTATACATTTTTGTAGCTGTATACATTTTATTTTAGTACGAGGGCATATTTTACTAGGTCAATCCCATCGCTGTTGGCTATATAGTTTAGTGCAGAAATATTGCAGACATTATTATCTCAACCCACATAAATCCCACTATTGGGCTAGTTATAATGTGAGGGTAATTGACCCCCTATACAGCGCTGGTTAAACGTGTTGGCATAGGATTTTATGTCGAGTTTCTCTTCCATAGATGTTATTTATATATCGTCCTACTCGTCTTTTACGACACACATTGGCAAAAGGGGCGGTGATGACTCGCCAGACTGTTACACCGTACTGGAGATTCTCGTATTCCATACAGTGAATTTATAACATGCTTTCTAAGCCAAGAAATTAAAATCGATTCCACTTTTTTTTTATTACAAACGGTGGCAAACGAGCAAACAGTACACCTGACGGTAAGTGTTGCTGCCGCTCATGGACCTTTACAGAGTCGCTGCCTACCGCAAAGAAAGTGAAGGGAGTGTGAATGCGTACATTGAGGCTCGGTGATAGCAAGGGCACCACCAAAACCCTCCACACACAAACACCCTCAGAAAGTTGGACTTCCGGCTCTCTCGCTCACCGAACGAAGCGCAGTAACAAATTGTACTACTCAGACGTCGATTTTCTGCGAGAGTGTGGTACTACCCCAGACGGACCGGCCCGCGGCTGTAGACAGACAACTGTCGACATTATGGTCCTACCACTCTTGTGGATGGATGTTGTAACATGTCCGATATATGGTCCTTTGCTAATAGTGAAGTACGACTTGTTTCCGCATTCAATGAACAGGGATAACAACATACTAATACCTACTATCCTAAGGGAATATATTTGCGAAATAAATTTGTGTTAATCCAGGGTATCAGTTAAAATTTGGAGGTCCATGCTAAATTTTATCAAAATCAGTCCAGCCGTTAGAGCGTGGAAAGGTAACAAACACATACTTTTGCCTTTATAATAATAGTGTGATACATTCTATAAAATTGATTTGGGAACTGAAAAAATAAATCGCAAGTTGATGTTAAATAACACTAATTAGAAATTAATTTCAAGTGTTTACCCAATTAAGAGACTAGTCGCCAACGCCATCTATCATACAAATCATTTAAATCAATAACTTTAATTTTAAGAATACTCTATGCATCGTTAGTTTTTTTTTTCAGTAACGCAAGTAAGCAATTCGTGTAATGCACATGGCATTTTAAAATTTATTGAAATTTACATAAATCTAAAACCGTGCATAACGAAGTCTTAAATCGAGCGATTACTGTAGTTTTATTAAAAAGCCTAGTACGCTAATGGCTAATGAAAATTTAGTATTTTATAGATTAATAACGAGAAAAATCTTAGAATAATAACGTATAGAAAGTAAGTTCACGCTCAAAAAGTGAGCATTTCAATTAAAGCCTAATGGAGCTTACGCCGGAACCGTTCCGTAATGTACAAGTCATTGTACTGCACGTACGTACGCAACTCTTAAAAAATAAATTGATAATTACGACGGGTTGTGCATTCAAATGGTGTCACAACACATTTGAAAAACTTAAAAAGGTTTTTAACATTACTTTTAAAAGTATTTCGACGATTTATGTTAATAAAAACAAAATTTGATTTCATAATTTGTATAGTGGTGTGCGTGTGTACGTGTGTAATCATCTGCGCGCCATTAGTATTTTTAGATTCAAATTTTGAAAGTTCGAAGTATTGACACTATCCTTCTATACGTTATTATTCTAAGGAGAAAAATATTAGATGTTGGAATGTTCTAGATACCTCATATTTTCTTCGAAAGCAATAATTGAGTGCCCACACACGAGTGATACTAAATAAAATTTATAATTATAATTTATATTAAATTACAAAATATAGTATATACAAATTAATATCAACTTTCATTCAAATATCCATCCATTCGCCAGCCCGTAGACGTATACAGTATTGGACATAGGCCTTCCCGCATCCAACAATTCATTGCTACTTAAGATTTCGTCACTATTTGGGAGGCCTTATTATTAGGCTGCGTCGTCCGTCCTCCAATTCATGGTCGCCACTCGATAACCTGCGACCTTACTCATCTAACTGACACCAGGTTGTAAAAGAAAATATTTTATGGTATTAGTGAAGATATTTATTAAAACACTTAAAATAGATCACATTATAATTATAGTTTTAAAACAAATATACTGCTGTTTTAGAATTAAAATTCATATACACTGTTTGTCTGCCATTATGGAAATAAACGCATTCTAATATTAAAAATTGTTTTATTTATTATAGACAAAATGATTATTTATTTACAATGAAGTTTTTTTTAAATAACACCCCACGCTAAGGAATTAACCTTTTGTCAGGCAGGTCTTTACAAACAAACGACATTTGGATTCAGAAAAATCACTTGTGGATTGCACCAAGACTTGTCTGACTTGTCCTGCATGCGATTCGAATCAACGACACTCGGCATAGTGGTTCGCCACTTTAACTACCACGCCATCTGTGTAGTCATCGCCATAAAAGGTACAGAATAAAACACAACATTAAAACATTGACATGTACATACATTCTTGTTATTACTATTTTAATATTGAGTTCACTAATTTAATCATTTGCCGTGTGGTAATGGAGCAAGAATATAATGTTCACGCTAGTGTCAGACCGAAATTTCGGTTTTGGTCTACTTTCGACCTATTTATGGCACACCAGCGAATAGGTTTACCCTCGCTTATAGATATTTCACATCAAAAACCGACTGATTATGATAAACTATTCATTTTGGGCCACAAATTATTAACCTTATAATTTATATAGGAGTTTTGGCCGACACAGACTGAAGTAAAAATTCGATTTCGGTGTCGGCCGTAAAAAAAAGTCTCGGTCGAACTAGTTCACGGCCAATACCCAAAAGCTAGTGGGGCGTTTATAAAGTTATAAACTGAAGCATATTACAATTAGTCCAAATCATTAATGACAAAATAGTTCTAGACTAAATATATTTTTTTTACTTCATTTTTACAATATTTATAAAAATCTACTGCATTTTTTCATCACTTCAGTTCATATGCTCTAGGATCGACTTTTCATTCTGAGGGAAATTGACCTAAGTATATCTCAGACGATGAGTTAGAAAAGGATTTTGAGTTCTAGTAAGGACATGAGCTTGTGTCTCGTCTTTTAGAATCATCAACCAGAAAAGGATAGTAACAAATTGTATTCTTAATCCCTCATTTCAAGAACATACATCAAATATATCTCATAAATATCCCACTGTTAGGCTCGAGCCCTAAAGGGTATTAATCCAATTGACCAGTATCAATGTCCCTTCTATTGTGTAAGCACAATAGAAGGGACATTGATACTGGTCAGACTTTAGCATAAGGTTTTATTTCGAGTTTTCCTTGGCTTACATAGATTGCGTAGTGAATTGTTATTTTTATTCTGTCACCACATTGAATAAGAGCATTTATCATTACCATAAAATAAATTACATATTATTCCTTTGCATCTGTAATTCCCTCAGTTGTGATAGCGAACATGGCTTCCGTTTCTGGTAGACAAGGGCTATCATATATCTTGCATATTCTATTATCACCACGTCCTTTTCTCAAATATAATCTCGTGGTAGATGCATGTGCTATGATGTGTCCACCAATTGGTTTCTTGGTATCCGCATTGAATACTCCAACGGCATCAACTTGGGCTACTACTTGGTTCGTTATTATTACTGCTACGCCAAACTAGAATATAAATATTGTATATTAAGTTAATTATTCTAGAAGGCGAGATTCCAAAGTCATGGTTCACGAGTAGAATAAATGATCAACTCCGCTCATTTATGTCCCACTAGCTCGAGCCTCCACAACGTGGGGAAATTGACCTACCATACAACACTGGTCAGACAGGTTGGTATAGGCTTTTATTTTGAGTTTTACGTCTTTTGCATAGATCTTATCTGCATATTCTAATCCCTTAGTTGTCTTTTACAACAATCCAAAGAAGTTGGTATCCGAGAAGACTATAAAACCATAGAATACATACACGTGGTAGATTATTCAGGAGGACGGAATAAGAATATTTAAATAATAATTCACCACCCCTTTAGCAATGGGTGTCATAAAAGACTACTAAGAAATGCGAGAGAAGGAAAACGACATCAGATAGAGTTGGCCCAGATTGACGTAAAGCTCTTAGTCATCTAAGGGTGTAAGTGTACAATAGTACACTCACAAAATATACATATGTATATGGCTGGTAGTATTCACAGCAGCTACCACACAGCATACCTTATTTAAAAAGTGTATTTATAAAATATAAAGTATTTTATACAGTTATGTGTATAGAACCAATATACAGGGTATATCAGGTTATGGGATAACTGTTCGAGTATGTTGTAGTTTAACGGTCATAGGTCGTAATTAGAATGTACATTACACAAAAAACAGTATAACATAAAAGTTATAGTGATTTCAAAAAAATGTGTCTAAGAGTCTACGCCTTAAATGTTACGTATTATGTAGGCATGTACAGACAGAATACATGTAGGTATGTAAAGCTTCGACAGTATAATTTCATTCATTTATACCTAGAATTGCGCTAACGTTTCAATGACATCGTAGGTACAACGGCGAGCGGTCAACGGTCATAGGCCGATCAACTGTTTTAAAGCAAAGTTTGTCTTGTGAATGTAATCATTGATTGATTCAATTTCTAACGAACATTTAACAAAGTATGAGTATGTTGCGTATTAAGTATCATTGACTTTATACATTTCAATCAGGTTTACACGAAAAAGCGATGACATAATTGAAAACTTTACACGTCTCTAATTCCTTAACTAATCGATATTTTTCGTTTAAATTTTTTACCACCATTGTCTAGCTACTTTTTGACCAGTTGCCCCATAACCTGATACATTCTGTATATAGTGCTAGGAGCACACTGTTGACAATTGTCTGTCTGCAACCGCTGGCCGGTCCGTCCAAGGTAGTAACACAATCTCGTAGAAAATCGACGTCTGGGAACTAGCAATTTGTTACTGTGCTTCGTTCGGTGAGCGAGAGAGCCAGAAGTAACTGCCAACTTTCTGAGGGTGTTTGCATGTGATGGGTTTCGGCTAGGGATGTGCGATATTTATCGATATCGTTGAAATATCGATATTAGCCTCCGAAATATCGATAATTATAACTTTGAAATATCGCCACTCGTTTGCTACTGTTAAAGATAAAATAAAAAATACATACCTCATCTGCCAGTCTAAGCAACATTCTCATAAATCTTCCAAGGTGCAATTGTCTCGAGTTCAATTCTCCTCTGCCGGAGTAGTCAGTTCTGTATAAAGCTGTTGCACTGTCTACTATTATTAATGAATATCTGTAAAATTTATTAAAAACATTTATTAATTGCATTATAATCATATAATACCGTCATTATACTGCTCTAATACCAATTATTTGGGGTATTAAAGTATTCCATATGGTAGCAGAGTAAGAATACAATCCACCCTCCCCCTCTCATACCCATGGGTGTCCTAAAAGACGACGACTAAGGGATAATATGCAGATAACATCTATGCCAGAGAAGTAAAATTTAACATAAAACCCTGTGCCAATGTGTCTGACCAGCGCGGTATTATAGGTAATTTCCCTCCCATTGTGAAGGAAGCCAACAGTGTGGCTTATGTGGGTTGAGATGACGATGATTAAGGCTAAAAGCATATAGAGAATAGTATTTGAATATTAACTGTTTGCCAGAGCGATAGACAAGAACTACAGAATTTATCTATATACAGGGTGTATCAGGTTATAGGGCAATTGGTCAAAAGGGAGCTATGCAATGGTGGTAGGAACCCATTAAAAAATTTGAACGAAAAATATCAATTCGTTAAGGAATTAGAGACATGTAAAGTTTTAAATTTTGTCGTCGCTTTTTCGTGTAAATCTGATTGAAATATATAAAGTCAATGTTACTTAATACGCAACATATTCATACTTTGTTAAATGTTCATTAGAAATTGAATAAATCAATGATTACATTCACATAAGCAAAACAAACTCCGCTTTAAAACAGCTGATCGGCCTACGACCGTTGACCGCTCGCTGCTCGTAGGTATAAACCTACACTGTCATTGAAACGTTTGCGCAATTCTAGGTATAAATGAATGAATTTATACTGTCGAAGCTTTACATGCCTACATGTATTCTGTCTGTACATGCCTACATAATACGTAACTTTTAAGGCATAGACTCTTCGACACATTTTTTTGAATTCACTATAACTTTTATGTTACATTATTTTTTGTGTAATGTACATTCTAATTACGATCTATGACCGTTAAACTACAACATACTCGAACAGTTGCGCCATAACCTGATACACTCTGTATATAAAAATGAATCCCTGTTTTCCTTGGTCACGCCATCACGCGTGAACAGCTGGACCAATTTCATTAATTCTTTTTTGCTGTATTTGTTATTGTCAGGAGAAGGTTTTTATGAAAGAAAAAATAAGAAAATAGCCCAGAAAATTAGAAAATTTAAGAATACTTAACCATCATATAAAATTATTTCTAATCTAACCACTTTAGACAATATAAACTTTTTTAATGTAACCTTATGACATTTAACATAGAATTGACAGAACGCCTGCTGCAAATATCGTCAAAGAGGATGTAAAACAACTGAAAATTGTTTAAAGATGCTTCGGTTGGAGTTATTTTATTAATAAAATACATGTAAAGCAATTATTTCTTACAGAAATGATGTAAGAAAACTGAATTTCTTAGTACACATCAAGGTAGGTAAGTTCAGAGCCATCACGCCTAATATAAAAAGTCAATTTAATATGGAGTTTTGGTAATTAAGATACATGTTACTAATATAACAAGTGATATACTTAGTTATTAAGAAGAATACAATAATTTTCTTTAAGTTACAGTTGAATTTTCGTTTTTGAAAATTCCAGCAATAGGCATGATGACTAATTTTGAAAAACTGTTTTATAATATTCTTAAATAACTACTATTATCAAAAAATATATTATTTTTGCAATAAGTACGGTTTCTTTAGAAATAAATGCTATTTTAATTAAATACATTTAAATTAGCGCCAAAACGGTGCCTAGTGTCATGGCGTCTGCTAGTGACGTCACGTCTATTCACTTGAGTTGTAAAAGTAAGGAAGTTAAAGCAAAAAATCTGATATATTTTATTTAGACATGAATTCGAAAGTCTATAAGTGGTGTGCGGTTCCTCAATATGTTAATACATCAATAAAAAACCCCTAACAAACTGTTTGTTTATGTGCCACACAATAAAACAATCTATACCAATAAATAAAATTGGAGTGTCTGTTTGTAATGTCAAAATAATAGGCTTTTTTCATGCTCACATGGTTATTTGCACGACACCTATGCCTAAAATACAGATTAAAAAATTTTTGTCTGTCTGTTTGTTCCGGGAAATCTTCAAAACGCCTGGACCGATTTCAAAAACTCTTTCACCAATGGAAAGCTCAGTCTCAGGGCGTAAACTAGGCTATATTTTATCCCGGTATTCCCACGGGAACGGGAACTACGCGGGTAAAATGACTAAAACCGAAGCGAAGCGAGGGCGGGTTGCTAGTAAGATATAAGTGGTTTAATCTTGCACAGCGAGATCAAAAAGCCATAAATTTATATAAATAAATATAAAAAAATAAATAGGAAACTATTTCTGTGAAGATCATTTTGACGTAAGTAATTACTTTATATCGTATATTTTATTTGGTATGTCACTTTATTTAACTGCAGTTTAATACCAAGTTTACAAAAGCATTATTTAAATAACATAACCTCTAACATCTCAAGCGGTATTATTTTAAATTAGATCTTAGAAGATTATTAATCAATATTTTACTTGCATCGTAGTTTTGACATTTCTAAATTCTGCTGAACAGAAGTTTTTGTTTGATGCTAGGTACTCTCTCCCAGCATTAACAAATCAACTCTAGGCAAATAAGAGCTGTTTGCCTTGATGAATCCTTCTTTCATGACTTACATTTTTAGTAAGAACACAAAAGTAAGCAAGAGATCGATAAAAATCACGAAACACTCTTTAAATGCAAGTTAAAACAATTAATAAGTGTAACGATCGTAGAATTTCGTACAGAATTTGCGATGATAATGACAGGTGTACATAGGAGTGACGTAACTAAATTTGATTGGTGTTTAGCTGAGCATGGCGGGCTTGTGTATTTTGCAGTTTTATTTTATTAAATAAATTAATAATCTCATCTTATAAAAGAAAATAAATATTTATTTCAAGATAATTCTTTGTGTTACAGTAGATAAACACATTACTTTAGTGATTTTTGGTTACTGTCATCATGCCTATTAGACGTACAAACTTAAGTTGTAAGTATTGGGTCAATGAACGTTCTATGCCAATAATGCAAGGTATTTAAGTTTAAAAATTAAGGTCCTGGATTGTGTTACGCAAGCGCAATTGACGCCATTGATTCCGCCGTCAGAGCCATTACATTCATTGGTTTCATACGCATAAGGAAAAAAATAAGTATATTGTATATAAGAAATAGAATAATAAACATTTTTTGTTTAATTCAATTCGAATTCAATATTCATAGTTGAGACATGACAACGTCTGTCGGGTCAGCTAGTGTGATTATAATATTTAAATAATGGTGAAATAATAGTCAATATGTTTATAAACTCACCTGGATTCTGCCATCATAGCACATGCTTGTACCAATAATTGCGTCTGATGATCGGTGTTATATGCTCTTGCATAAGCAACATTGTCCAAAACAGCAGCACCATCCATGCCATAACGTTGAGCAACAGCAAGTAACCGCTCCGGCCGGAAGGTGCCCTCCGTATCTATGTACATGCATTTGCCTTCACCACCAGATTGCTCTATTGGTAACTAAAAAATAAAATCTATACCAATAAATAAAATTAGAGTGTCCATTTGTAATGTCAAAATAATAGGCTTTTTTCATGCTCACACGGTTATTTGCACTATACACATGCTTAAAAATCACTTTACATTTTTTTGTCTGTCTGTCTGTTCCGGGTAATCTTCAAAACGTCTGGACCGATTTCAAAAATTCTTTCACCAATGGAAAGCTAAAATATCAGGGCGTAAACTAGGCTATATTTTATCCCGATATTACCACGGGAGATATTCCGGGAGATATCCCCCCGATATTCCCCGATTTTCCGTGTGGTGACGGAGTAAGAATACAATTCACCACCCCCTATCTTACCCGTGGGTGATCGTACGAGACGACTAAGGGATATAAAACGCATATAACTTCTCTTTGCGAGAGAAGAAAAACTCGAAATAAAACCCTATACCAACACGTCTGACCAGCGTGGTATAGTAGGTCAATTACCCTTCCATTATGGAGGAGGCCCGAGCCCAATAGTGGGACGTATATGGGCTGAGATGATGAGATGATGATTCCCACGGGAACGGGTACTACGCGGGTAAAACGACTAAAACCGAAGCGAGTGCGGGTTGCTAGTATATATGCTAGTATATAAATAAAAGCCAATGTTTTTGATGTGCAACATTTATAGGCGGGGGTAAACAGGTGGTAATAAAGCGGTGTCATGGCGTAACGCATGCCGTGGCGAGGCATCACCACGCTTTATGATAGTGAGTATAGTTCCGACCAATTGTTATAGTAATATTGTCAGAGCCATCTAATATAACTATTATATTATTACAGAAATCACTGATTAAAAGAATTGAATTGTCACAACTTGAGATATTTTTGAATTTTTAATCCTTGTATTTAATGAAAATAAATGTTTATTGAATAAAAATCATCATTTTCTGGAAAAAAGTCGTAATATTTTACTTATACATTATGCCATATGCCATTACTTGTACAAAATAATTTCAATGTTTCACATCTGCTAGGCGTCCTGAACGACGGCTCACTTTTTATTTAATAATAACTTCTGCCATTAAATATGTAAACCTTAGACAGCAATGTAAAGTAGATGAAAATTTTAAATTGTTTAAAATTCATTATTCTTTGAACATCATCCTGTTCTTACCCCAATTACTTGGGATCTACTCTTTCTTTCATAGTGCAAAAGCTATTGGCAATAGTTTTGTGACCGGCCACCTGCCTGATCTCAACCTTCCTTGGGAATGTTGTTACTGAGCACACCTATGTAAAGCTCTTAGTTGTTATGGCACCCATAAGCAAATGGTAACATTTGTAGTCATCACCACACAGCAAATATAAAGTAGTAGCCTTTAAACCACACGAATTACTTGTTTCAAGAAAATGTTAAATGGCCACATACCTGTTTATCAATTAGGTCTAAAGAAGACCATGTCAAAACATACAATTTAAAATGGACCAGAAAATAAAAATATGTAATTAATTCAAATAATACATACTTGGCATGTAACAGCCAATGTGTGACACAATTGTGTCTTGCCAGTTCTAAATTCTCCAAATATCTCGGTAATGGAACCAGTTTCTATTCCGCCTCCCAACAATCTATCAAGCTCTTTAGAGCCTGTTGTTAACTGGATTATTTCAGATCTAGAATAAAGTGTTAATTTTAATGATTTTTCAGTTTAGTAGAATTATTTTTATTTTGGAAAGCTAGTTGACAGTATTCTACGTGAACATCCCAACAATAAGAAATGATTAATGTTGTCATATTCTTAGTGACCTAGATTTTAATTTTCAACCCTTTTCCCCTCCCTCTCAGTAACCATCCATCATCATCACCATTATTATCACAGCTCATATATCCCACCGTTGGGCTTGAGCCTCCTTCCACACTGAAAGGGAGATTGACCTACTATAGCACGCTGGTCAGACGGGTTGGTATAGGGTTTTATCTCGAGTTTTCCTTCTCGCCAGAGATAAATTAAAACCCAATTTTGTTGCAGCACAGTATTTTTGAAGACCACCCCAGCCGAAACAGATGTAGAAAGCATAAATTCTATTAATTTATTGTTAAAGTATTATAGCAAATGAAAGACAATATTATTTTTTATCATAATCTATATCAATAAATAAAATTGGGGTGTCTGTTTGAAATATCAAAATAATAGGCTTTTTTCATGCTCACACGGTTATTTGCACTATACATATGCGTAAAATACACTTTATTTATTTTTTTATCTGCCTGTTTGTTCTGGGTAATATTCAAAACGGCTGGACCGATTTCAAAAATTCTTTCGCCAATGGAAAGCTATAATATCAGGGAGTAAACTAGGCTATATTTTATCCCGGTGTTCCCACGGGAACAACGGGGATAAGGCGACAGAAACCGAAGCGAGGTATACACACCTACACACATATACACTATACAGATATAATTGGAAAAAAACATACCTTTTTTGATGAAATTCAGTAGCTGTAGTAAAACCCATTGGCACCAATTTAGATGCCTCAGCCAATATTTTGTCTGCTTTAGCTTCAGATATACCTTTTATAGTAATAAGCCATTTCTTAGGAGCGTAAGCTACAGACTCCACAGTATGATACCCAGCCTCTTCTAACTTTTTTATATCTCCTGAGGTAATTCCATTGCCCTAAAGAATAAATGAGACAAAGAAATAAACATCATGAGTTAGAGGATCCTGTAGATAGAGGTTCCCTACTAGGAACACTTAAAATATGGTAAAAAAATCCTTAAAAATAAAGGAGGTTTTAAACTATAGTAAAAATTACAAGGAGGAAGGAAAGGAGGAAAATAAAGAAGGTACAAAGCCTTTGGACATACCAAGCCCATATACAGAGTTATGGGGCAATTGTTCGAGTAGGTTGTAGTTTACCGGTCATAGATCGTAATTAAAACCTAGCGTTACGCGCTAGTCGTATTGTTTGCTTCATATTTTTAATACCTTATGTATGGACACTATCCTTCTATACATTATTATTCTAAGAGTAAATGTTAAGTTTGATATTGTGCCCAATAGACAAAAGTATATACTCTAATTAAAATTTTGACCTCAAGGAGGCTACATTTTATCTATGCATCTTTTTCGAATAAACGTAAATTTATTACAAAGAAAAAATGCAACAAGTGGACAGAAATGTTCAAGTCCATCTTACCTAAAGTGCTATATATGAATGAATAAATGTAAACGGATGGAAACGCAGAAAACTCTTACAACTATTTCAACTAGTTTGTTAACCTGTTAAGACATGTAAGTATTGAGTCATGTCTCGACTCTTACCTCTAATTTGTTAATAAGTTGTGGACCACATTCATCTAATTCTTCATCTGCAGTAGCAGTCACAGCTGAAGCTGTAGCCGTCATTGTTGTTTACAATTTGAGCTATATATTTTTTATAATATACTCTCACCGAAACATGGAAATTATTGCTACAGATATTTTCTTTACAGCGTCCAGAATTAGCATTTGGGAATAAATAATTTGGTGTGAAGACTTGTTGTCTTTTGCAATTAGTTTACAGATTTGATAAGTAAATAGCTTTTGAAAAGTCTGAAAATAATTATTACACCATATCAAAATTCGAAACAATTAGAAATAATAATACTGTTTTGACATAATTGACATTGACAACAAATGTTCCCCACTAATACCAATACCAATTTGCAAATTTCCAATAATTTGTTCAAATCATCTTAATCATTCGTTTCAGCTTCTTTTATTCATGTAGCCGGTTTTTTTATAGTAAACAGTGGCAAATGAGCAAACAGTACACCTGATAGTAAGTGTTGCTGCCACTCGTGCAGCCACCAGACCACCTAGACCGCTGCCTACCGTGAAGAAAGTGAAGGAAGTGAAGGAAGTGTGAATGCGTGCAGTGAGGTTCGGTGAAATTAAAGGCATTACTAAAACCCACCACACGCAAACATTTTCAGAAAGATAGGCTTCCGGCTCATTCGCCCACTGACCGAAGCGCAGTATCAAATTGCTACTACTCCGACGACGTTAATTTTTGCGAGAGTGTGATACTACCCTGAATGAACCAGTCTGCGACTGTAGACAGACAACTGTCAACAGCGTGTTCCTACCACTAGTAGGTATTAAAGACCGTGATGATCTGTTACTGATCAAAAAAGATTCGTCGTATGAGTTTTGATTGATTGAGTATACAAATACTCAATCAAAATATTCTTTCGGGCTTTTTTAGTTTCAAGAACGCCCAAATAGTTTCACTTAAACCTTGGGTTTAAAACGGTAGTTATGACAAAGTTTGGATTCTCTCCTAACGATTTTCCAAATCAGCTTTTAAAGAAACTCTCATACGAGCTAAATTTATGTTACAGTTGAGACCAAATAGCCGGCCGCTAGATGGATATCCAGTGAATGGTGCGCCGGATGGTGCTTCACCCTCAAAGGCTCGCCAAATATTCGGTACCCGACTACATCCCTATCTGTTTCATCTCCAGTATTAAGTAAACAATTATAAGGCTTTCATTACTACAATATCTTCTATATTTTGCGCTTTTTTGTAGTATCTATAAATAGCAAATGTAAACATACCGAAAGCCAATTTCAAATATTCCCGCAAATT
This sequence comes from Lymantria dispar, assembly GCA_032191425.1. Lineage (NCBI taxonomy): Eukaryota > Metazoa > Arthropoda > Insecta > Lepidoptera > Erebidae > Lymantria > Lymantria dispar. Next base: position 20,382,110 of record CM063459.1, read on the forward strand.
TCCCTAGAACGCCAATCACGTAGAATTACAATTACCCGTCCTTTGAGGAATACCTCACCCATTCCCAATACTGGCCAATAAGTGTCATTTACTTGCCAAATTTGGCGCCAGTCGTTTTTATTTTTTTTAGATATTTTATGGTATGGATACAAACTATTATTTATTACAATACAAGTTATAACATTGGCATCAAAAGGAAAAGTACTCGATTAAAAAAATATCGATACTTTTTTGTTTTACTCTGCCGAGGCAGGCCAAAGATAACAATATGTATTAACCAATAACTTATAGTCCATAAAATATAGGTTGATCTCTGTGACAGTTGTCCCTAATGGTGTGACGCTCACGACAAAGTCCGTACTTTTTTATCGATCAACCTCTTTATTTTTATAATTGTGATTTTCTATTATAATTAAAATACAATCAATGAAAATCATTTTGAATTTATTTCAAACAAAACTGTTTTTTGACTGTTTTAATTATTCAAAAGGTCAAGACAATCAAGGTCTAGGTCACTATTATCGTCATGACTGGAGCGTTCCTGCTAGAACATTTATAATTTTTTGCCAAAATAGGGACAGTCATTAGATCAATCGATCAATTACGACTGTTTTATAAATGAATATGTCTAGTTGATTGACAATAATGCGTACATAATATTATCATTTACTCTGAAACAAAAAGTAGTTTCTTAATGTTCAATTAATTTAATTTATGTATTTTATAATGTACCTGTCTGTTGTAATTGTAATAAATATGTTGAAAGTATTATACAGGGTGACTGGTAAAAGATTGTACATATTGAAGGAGGGTATTCAGTACTCGATTCTGATACCGAATATATAAAAAAAATTGGTACTTAAATTTTGAACTAATTATCTTATAAAAATATTTAGTTATGGAAACATGGGAAAGGTTAACGTACGTCAGCAATTGTAGGTACTAAACAGTTCGCGCATTGAACTAGTTACATTTTAGGTAAATATTCTACCTATTTTTTTTTTTTTTTTGGGTGGGTCGCGGTCGGCGCGCCTCCGCACCACTCCGTCCGGGGCGACAGAGGGGTTTAAGCACGCAACTCCCGCAACCCACCCGAAAACCACCTCGCCTTCGTCATTGGGCCGACCACCGGAGCAGATTTACTTGTCGTCAGTGGTCGGCCCGACGGAATACCCCCTACGCGGGGTACCCTCCCATCGACCGACGTCCCCCCCTCGGGGAGGGCGTCGGTCTTTCCTCACGCGGTCGGCCTCTCGGCGGGTGACGGACTAATCCCCGGTCACGTCACCCGCGGCCTCGGCTAGGGCGGCATGAGGCGCAGATAGTTGCGCCTGCGCCGCCCCAGTCGCCGGCGGCGGATCTCCTCATCGAGGCTGCGCTCCACGCGCAGACGATCCGCCGCCTCCTTCTGCGAGATCACTGTCTCGCAGAAGGCTGCGACCGCGTCCCAGTTCCCGACGCTGTCGACCATCGCCCTAGCGATGGCCGGCAGCGTCAGGTCGGCACCGATGATTGCGACGAGTTCACGGCGCTGCACTGCCCAAGCCGCGCAGGCCTCGAGCGTGTGGCGCGCCGTGTCCTCGTCGCAATCGCAGTGGTGGCAGGACGGTGTACTCTCCCTCCTTACGACCCTGTGCAGGTATTTGGCGAAGCTCCCGTGCCCCGTCAACACCTGCACTAGTCGGAAGGAGAGCACCCCGTGCCGCCTTTCCAACCACTGCATCAGCACCGGCCGGAAGGCCTCCACGGTTCGCACCCCGAACCGAGGCCTCTCCAGCCGGACTGCCCAACGGGCAGACCCCTCCACCAGCCCATGGTCCCTCCAGCCATCCTGGCTATATGGACCGAATCACGGGAGATGCACGCCTTACTTGCGTGTGCTCTTTCGGGCGTGCACTTTCTTGACTCCCTACAAATTGTCTGCCCGAGCCCTCTCCCCTTTCTGGGGCGGCTTGTTCCGCGTGGGTGTCGCTATTGCGACGGACGACACGACGATGGCGACTGCGTCATGGACCCTGTCCTTTCTCCGCCAGCTCGAGCCCGCTCCTGATGTTATGCCAGTGGTGCGAAAAGTCTCTCAACCGTCGAAAGTTGGCCTCGGAGTTAACAAGATCGCAATAGTGTATCGGTCCAGGATTGACCCGTTGAATCCCGTCCAACATCTTCATGCGGATTTCATCGTACAGTGGGCATCACCATAGCACATGATCCAGACATTCATCCTCCTCTCCGCAGTAACACAGGCTGTTCTGACATAGCTTCATCTCATAAAGTCTCCTTCTAAAACAGCCATGACCTGTCAAAATTTGAGAGCACTGGTAGTCGGGCTCAACCCAGGGGGATCTGAGTCGAACACGAACATCGGGGAAGAACCGATGGAGCTCCCTACCCTTCTCCTCACCGTCCCATCTTCGCTGCCACTCAGCAACGAGCTCCTCCGAAATTTGGCTTCTCTACGTCCTAGGGCAGTCCCGGCCAGAAAACCTTACATCGTCTATCCTACCAGCACGGATTACCTCTAAGTCCGCAGGAAAAACCCCTGCCAAAACTGGCAATGCTGCCGAACTAACTGAGCGGTAAGCCTTTGTGATTAGTATAAGGGCCTGCCGCTGGGTCCTTAACAACGCGCTCCTTACCATGTAAATGGACGTGCGTCTCCACCAACATCCCGCCGCATAAGTGATGATGGCAACGAATATAGCCTGGTACAGTATTCGAAGGCCCACGTACCGTATGCCCCAGGATGAGGCGGAGACACGCGACATTTTCCCGAACGCTGCTGCAGCACGCTCTCCAATGGACTGCGCGTGGAGCCGGAAGCTCAAGTTAGAATCAATTACGACACCCAGGACAGTCGCTGATTGGACGCTTCTTACCGGCTCTCCACCGAGCCTAACTGTGGGCGGTCTTCCACTCAGCTTCCCTTTTAGGGTTATGGAACATGACTTCATAGGGGAAAAGGACAGTCTGTTACGACAGTCTGCCCAACGGGCAATGACGTCTCGGCGGGCGTCGACGCGCCAGGCGGTGAGATCCCTTAACGAGATCACACCGCCCTCCCCGCGCACCCCCGACACCCGCCGATACAACTCGGCGAGCATTTCCGCCTCCAGGTCTCACGGGGGAGTTCCGGCCAATAGGCACGCTGCCTCCGTCGCCACCGTGCGGTATCCGCGGATGGCCCTGACCGCCATGACCCTCTGTGGTCGCCACAGAAGGGCCCTAAGTCGGACGGTCAAGGACCCCGCCCACACCAGTGCGCCGTACAGGGCCATCGCCCGGATGACCCCTGTGTACAGCCGTCGGCACGTAGCGCTCGGTCCGCCCACGTTCGGCATAAGCCACGATAGGGCGGACGCCGCGCCGACGAGCCGCGGAGCGAGCCTGCGGAAATGCTCCCGGAACCACCATTGCCCGTCGAGCACCAGGCCCAAGTACCTCATATGGGCCCGGATGCTGATGTCAACCGATCGGACGGTGATCGAGACGCCGATGGGAGGGCTCATAAGGCGCCCATGGAACAAGAGGGCCTCCGTCTTGTCCAGGGCGACCCTCAACCCCAGCGCCTCGATCCGCCTGACGACCTCTTCGGTGCCATAGGTCGCCAGGCTTACCGCCTCTTCTAGCGTCCCACCGCGGGCTGTGACGAGCGTGTCGTCGGCGTAACAAATCACGCCCAGCCCGGGCGGGAGGCTCCCCCGCAACGCCCAGTCGTAGCCGATGTTCCACAGGGTGGGTCCGAGGACCGACCCCTGTGGGGCACCGCACGTCATGGGCGTTCGCACAACGTCCCCTGCTCGGTTGGTACAGAGGACGCTGCGCCCCACCAAATAGTCTGCCACTAGCCGCCTCAGGTAAGCTGGCACTCCGTGATACCGGAGCGCCTCCCTGATGCAGCTGAATGGCAGACTATTGAATGCGTTGGCGATGTCTAGGGACACCGCCAACAGCACTCCCCCACCGGTGACGGCCTCAGTCGCCACGGCCCTCAGGCGCAACAGAGCCGCGATCGTCGAACGACCCCTCCTAAACCCAAACTGGGCGTCCGACAGATCGGGCCCCGTGCCGACGAGGTGCCGCTCGATGCGGGCAGCTACCACCCTCTCCAGTAGCTTGCCCGTGTCATCGAGCAGCACGATAGGCCTGTAGGCCGAAGGCTACCCCGGAGACCGTCCCGGCTTCGGCAGGAGCACCAGCCTTCCCTCCTTCCAGCACCCAGGGAACCGTCCGGACGCTAAACACGCGTCGAACAGCTGCCTGAGGCGGGGACCCAGGTGGTCGAGGACCAGGCCCAACACGCGGTTTGGAACACCGTCGGGCCCGGGGGCGGTGGACTTTGCGCACATGCGCGCCACCGCCACTCCCATCTCGGGTTCCGTGATGGGCGGAACACTGTCGTCGTCGGCCTCCCGGTCAGTGTCTGGCGGAGCCATGACCGGGGGCGTGTGTTCCGCCAGCCGCGGGAACAGGTCCTCGACGACCCGGGTGAGAAGGCTGGGCTGGAGAGTCTCGGTGAGGGGAAGGCCCCGCGCGCGGAGCTTATTCAGCACCGCGCGATAGGGGCGTCCCCAGGGGTCACGGTCGAGACCGTCCAGCATCTCCTGCCGACTGACGTCCTTGGCGGAGCGGACGGCCAGCCTGAAGGCCGACCGCGCATTGCGGTAGCCCTCATACAGCAAGGCCTCCCGCTCCGCGTCACGTTGCCGCCGCCGGCTGCGGGTGTAGGCCCTCCGGGCGCGAATGCACGCGGCCCGGAGATCCGCCAGCTCCCGGGACCACCAGTGGACCGCCCTCCTCGGGGGCGGACGCCGTACCCGGGGCATGGCCGCATCGCAGATCTGCGTCAACGCACTGCGGATGCGGCCAGCCTCGGCGTCCACCCCGTCCGACTGGTTGGCAGAGGACAGCCACGAGTAAACGATGGCTGTCTCCGCCAGCTGGTCCCGGTCTAAGCGACCCACAGCCCATCGCGGGAACGCAGGACGTCCATCCGCCCCGTGACCCCTGCTGGGCGTCGGGATTACCGGGGAGACCTCCATCCGGATATACCGGTAGTCCGACAAGGTCTCTACCTCCTCCACGACGCGCCAGCTCCCCACGCGTGCGGCTACCTCGGGGCTAGCGAACGAAAGGTCCACTATCGACCCGCCCCGTTGTCGCACGCACGTATGCACCGAGCCCCTGTTCAGCAAACAGAGGCCCAGTGCCGCCGCCCACTCCTCGATCGCCCGTCCTCGGTCGTTCGTCCGGGGAGACCCCCACGCCACGGACTTGGCGTTGAAGTCCCCCAAGACGAAGACCTGGCGCGATGCCATTCGCCGTAACGAGGCCTCCATGATGGTGAGGGAGGCCTCGAAATCGGTCACACTCCAGTTAGGGGAGAGATAGACTCCGAGGAGCGTAATCTCCCCCCAGTCCGCCGCGACGTATCCGACGCCCCTGTCCCTAAGGGTCAGAGGCGACGAAGGCCACGACGTGGAGGCGATGATTGCCACGGTGCCATCGGTGCTACCCAACCAGTTAGGCCGGTCGGGCACCACGTACGGCTCCGCGGCTACGACTACTCCTATCAACCACTCCGCCATGGCTTGCAGGAACACGTCCTGCGCACCGGCGGTGTGGTTGAGGTTGGCCTGGAGGAGACGAATGGATACGGGGTCCATTAACGGTCCGTATCCATCGTCACCTCCTCCGCGCTGACGGGCGATCGGGCCGCGCTCGGAGCGGGGACTGGCCCGGTCGATGGGCCGTCCCGCCCCTTCGGGGCCGATGCCGGGGGTCTGCAGTCCCCAGAGCCCATGCGGTGTTTGGCAGGCCTATTGCCTGCCGCACACGCGGGGCAGTGGGGCACCGCAGAGCACGATGCCGCCTGGTGTCCGGTCTGACCGCAACGGAAACATAGCCCGCTGCAGTCAAAGCAGTTTTTGCATGTCGGTCGGGTATGCCCGACCGCCATGCATTTGTAACACCTCGCGGGCCGGGGCTCTAGCACGGATACCCGCGCCGAGCTCCAGCCCACGAGGAGCCTGCCTGAGTCGGCCAATTGCTTGACCGACTCCACCGGACACTGCACCCAGGCAGCACCGACGCCGCCCGGACCGGATGGTGCCAATCCGGACGGTGTCCGAGGCACATCCGGTACGCGCCATAATGGCCTCCCGGACGTCCTCCACCTTCACGGAATCGTCCAAGCCTGTCAGGCGCATCTCTGCGCACTTGACAGGCCTGGCGATTCGGACACCATCCTCCGGCCCGAACAGCCCCCTCAACATCGTGGCCAAACTATCGGCCGTCTTCGCGCCCTCGGCCCCAGGGAACTCGAGTATTCGAGCCCCTGTCCGGGCCTTGCGGGTCCTCGCATCGACGCCCCCGATACCGGAGACGTCCAGCTTCCGCCGGGCGCGTTTTAGGACGGCCTCATAGTTGAGGCCCCTCTCAGCCGCCTCAGGCAGCACGGTGATGATCACCGCGGCCGTCTTCGGCGACTTGAGGCCCCTGCGCGACCTTTTCTTCCCCTTTCTGCCGGCTCCCGCCTGGGGAGCGGCGGCCACAGCGGCACTCTTGGCCGCCGCTCTCCGCTTCTGGCCGCGTGCCTTCCTGCTCCGCTCAGCCACCTGCCAGCCCTGTTCGAGCCTGGCAGCAGCGCTGAGCGCAGCAGGAGCGGTCGCGGGTGCGCTGGCCGGCGCCTGCGGTGCAGCCGCTGGCGCCGGCCGCGGCCCGGCCTTGGCGGGAGCCGGCACCTTGCCGGCCTTCTCGGGCCCCTTGGGCCCGGCCGCGGCCGCAGCGTAGCTCACCACGCGGCCACCCTGACAGGGCAGCGGGGTGGGAGCTGACGCTTGCGGCCGCCTCGCCTTGTCCGCGGCGAGCGGCGGTCGGAGGGGCGGCTCAGGCGGGAGCCTGGCCGCTACGGCGGCGATACGCGCATCCACCATCACCCCTACTCGGGCTAGGATCACGCGTACCGCCGACTCCGACACGCCGTGCACCTCGTCGGGCGGCGGCTCCTCCCCCCTCCGAGGTCTGCCGCGGCCACGAGCCGGCGGAGGGACCACGACGAGGGGAGGAAGCGCCGAAGCCGCGACGGGTGCGGCTGGCGCAGCAGCCGCGACGGGCGCAGCCGGCGCCACGGGCGCAGACGACGGGCGCGCCCTCCCCGGCGCAGCCCGTTTCGGTGGCGAGGCTGGCACAGGCGGCGCGGCCGGCGCCAGGCGCGCGAACTGGGCCCGCAGGTCGGCCATCTCCTTGGCCAACCCGCGGTTCTCCCGTCGCACCGCCGATAGCTCCGTCTCCAGCTTGCGGTTGCGTTCCCGCAAGCCGGAGACCTCCTCACTAAGGCGGGCGTTCGCGGCCTGGAGGGCCGCCACCTCGCCACCGTGGCCGGCCGGACCCGGTGTCCCAGGCCACGCCGCCACCACCGATCCTCGGCCTCTGCGCCCCCAGCGCATGGTCGGGACCTTGGGAGGAGGCATGATGATGGAACTCCCCTCCGAGTCGGTGTTGGAGCGGCCACCCTCTTGCAGGGGGCGCTTCCAGGGTCTCGGGGGGAGGGCCTCCTCCCTCTTCCTCGCACTTGGGGCTGAAGCTGGCGCCTTTGCAGCCCTCTCCGTCCTCTCCCTTTGCGACGACGACGACGACGGCGACGACGGCAACGACGACGGCCTAATTGAACCCTCAACCGACGGCGCGCCTAATATATGCCTACCTGCGGCGCATCCACCGCCCTCGTCCCTACTCCGGCCGACTTGCACCCAAGGGGTGCTGATCTCATCGGCGGACGGCTCTGCGGCACTTCCGCCCACGTCCGTCAGCTCCATCTCCGATGCCTCGGATGGCCCTGCGGCACTGCCGCCCTCATCCTGCGACGGCTCTGCGGCAGTGCCGCCCTCATCGCTCGGCAGCTCAGAGCTTTCGCCTGCTACCCTTATGCACGGCTCTGCGGCAATGCCGCCCTCGTGCTCGGACCCGCTGCTGCTGCCGCTCTCCTCACGCGGCGGCCCTGCAGTGGTCTCCATCCTCTCTTCCGACGGCTGGGCAGCAACGCCACCCCCGTCCCGCGACGGCCCTGCAGCAGCAATGCTGCCGCCCTCGTCGCGTGCGGCAATGGCTTCAGCCTTTAACCGCGCCCGCCGCGCCTTAGATGCAGTGGCGCTAATGCGGGCTCGTGCAGCGGCGGAACGCCTCGGCTTCGTCCTCCGGGTCTTCTTCCGCACCTGCACCTCCTCCTCGTTCCCCCTCCCCCCCTGAGCCACTTGGTGTTGAGCCTGGCTCTCGGCTTCTGAGGCAGTAGTTGTCCCCCACCCATACGATTGGGGACTGACTGTGCCGGGACTTGGGCGCGACTCCAAATGGACGTCGCGCGCAAGCACCGGCACAGCAAGGGACTCCCCGGCCTGGCCGGGACCCTCTGGTGAAGTTATACTCTGTCTTACTAATGCCATTTTTTGGGACGTTTTTGAGTCTTGCCTTGACTACCACTCTAACGACTGGACGCTCACGCGCTTCTTAACCCACCAGTCATACATCTCCTCGCCGAGTGGCCAAACTTAAGATTGGGGTAATTTTTTATAGGGGTTTTCTTCCCCGCGGTCCGAAGACCCCCTGTCCTGACCCCCCTGCTCAGGATTACGGTTTGGGCCTTCCGGGTCTGGCCGCTCGCGAGCGACCGACCCGTCACGCCCCGGGCCGTGACGCAACCGTCCCTGGCGACGGAGTGCCATGAGGCACATCCGCCCCATTGGCCCCGGGTCAGATCCGCCGTGCGCTCTGCCACCAGAGCCGCACGCGGAGACCCCCCCTGCCGGAATCTTGGCCGTCCAAATGGACGCATGACGTCCAAATGGACGTTACCAGGGAGCACCACGAGGTGGTGTTCCGGCCGCGCCCCCCAAATATTCTACCTATGCGACTCGACCCAGTAGGTACTTTTTTTTTCGTCGCGGGCCGCAGACAGAGGTCAACGTACGCTGGCAAACCTATTGTTGTGATTAGAAACAAATCACTTTATCTCAGGATTGGTAAGAGCTATGAATCTGCAAATAACTTTAGTGTTTTATGACATTATTCTTACACCTAGTTTAAGTAATTCTAGTAATAAATATCCAAAACCTTGACAACAGTGCTAACAAAACTGTTACTCGATATCGGTATCGGTGTATCGCCAGTAGGGTGACAATATTTTTGGAAGTCTTGTAACACTAATATTGTTGATGTTTACTATGAAGTTAATTAATATTATCTTCTTTTTACACTTTTATTAGTTACATGTGGCCATTATCTATCGTTTCCTTGAATATGTACAATCTTTTACCAGTCATACTGTATAGGTACTGTATTGGGTTTATTTCTTTTATGAATAATTTAATAGAGATCGGTTATCAATTTACGTATATCGACTGTCCCATCTTTTTTTTTATTTTTAGTCCAGTAGGACCTTGTACGTGCGTAAGCGTCATTTATGTATTAAATGTTTACTAGGTATTTCAGTACTTACGAGATATAATATTATAGGCATGAATATTGATATTTTTATATTTATAATATATATATTGCAATTCAGTTGCAATAAAATTGGCACGAAAAGAATGAAAATATATTTGATACAACATGAAATTGTAAACATGTCGCTCGTTTAAACTTACTTCGTTGGTTTCGTTGACATCTGTCACAGAGATCAAGCTATATTTTATGGACTATAGGGACACGATGTCGAAACGAAAGTATCGATACGGTACTCATGAGTAGTATCGAAGAAAAAGTATCGTACTCAATAAAGAATCGAAACAAAAGTAACGATACTTCAAAGTATCGAGTACTGAGTAATTTTCCTAGAATTTGGGTCGTTATGAGCTTTTTTTGTAATGAATTTGGCCGTCTGTGTTCGGATTAAAATATGTCGAGCCACTTTTAGAAGGTTCGTTACGCTTTACCTAGACGGCGTTACCATAAGCATGAGCCGTAAGGTCAAATTTAACATGGATACTTTGTACAATTTGTTCGATACGATATCTGCCTAAAAGTATCGATACATTTTTCGTGTCCCAATCGGTATCAAAAGACAAGTACTCGATACCTAAAAGTATCGATACCTACTTTTTTGTGTCCCTAAGTACCAATAACCAACAATAAGTAATTATAGGGAGTTTTTGGCGGGAATCTGAAGTGTCATGTGGTGTTCTTGTATTATATTCAATATCTTAGTGTTTTGACGTGTTGTGTTAAATAATTTTGATGGCATTTTATGTAATATATAGCGACAGAACTGCTGAGGTGTAGTGAATATGACATAAAACTGCTATACAGCTGCTAACATACCTTTGTATTTCCACCAAAATTCTCAGAAGATGCCTTAACAGTGGCCATTACACTGTTGAGGGCGACACTTTGACTTACTGACAGACCATCACTGACATGAAGAAACTGAGAACTTGAAAAGATAATCATAACTCGACACTGGCAAAAATGGCTCGTATTTGTAGCTGATTGTCAAGACAAAAAAGAAGAAGAAGGAGATGTATAGTGCGACACAAAAGAGTAGAAATTAAATATTTGAGAACTAAAATATATCATCGCCTGGCAACATCTAAATTAGGTACTTAAACTGTCAAAGTGCTTTGAATGGTTAAATCTTTTTCTAAATAATTGTGCATACTTTTCTATTTTGGCTATTTCAACTAATAAAAATGTAAATTATCATGAATAAAGCTATTCGCGGTGGAGCCTGAGAGATAATTTATAAAGTTTTTCTGCAGTGTTAAGCAGTTTCAATCCGGACAATTGTTGACCAACTTCGATTGCATTTACAAACGTACAGCTGATTATAGTGGTAAGGAAATATAAATAATCATATAAAACATATTAAAAAGCTCTCAATATATCCTAAAAGGTGATATTCTGAATGGTAATTGTAATTACTCTATTTTTAGCTTTCATTTTAAGGTTAGGATTACCTAAACAAAGAAAGTGCTGTGTATAGCGTAACTAAATCATTTTGAGACTTCATCAGTTACAAAGTTATATTGGTCAATAACAAATTTGAAACATATTTGTTTATGAAATTTTAAAAGCCCTATAAAGAGACATTGGCTGTTAAGAGTATGTATCTTCACATTGGTGTTACTGCCCATGCAAAATTTGAGGCAGCACTTAAATTAAAGAAATAGTCACTTGCTTAATAATCTGTTTAAGAGCCTACCTTTTTTTCCAAGTTCTAGAAAATGGTGTGTCGAATGTTCTTGTAGTTTTATATCTATACTATGAAGGATTGGTTGCTTATTTAACTTATTAGTACTCTAACAATGTTCTATTTATGCATTTTTTTGTATTGTTCCAGGTGTTTCTAAAAGTACAATATGGAGAATTGTTCGATGTTTGAAATGAAGAGTGAATTTTAAAAAGTGGGAAAGGGTGATAGAAACGCTGATTCTGAAAATCTCATAGGCCTCAATAATAGTAATGGACAATGCGCGCCCGCAACATTGCGGCAATTTAGTGAAAAATAAAGCTCCAACATCAGTATCTTAGGTTGATGATATAAAGTCTTGGCTATAAGAGAATAATGTAGTATATGGCTCTACTACGAAAAAAAAAAAACAACATTATTAGTAATAGTAAAGCATTATAAGCCTGAACTGGCTTATGAAATAGACGAGATTCTAGGCCAATATGGGCACACATTACTTTTGAAAATTTGAATCCCATTGAATTGATTTGAGCCCTCGCAAAACAAGTGATCGTTTTACAGAATGTATGCACAAAAATGTAAGGGAACTATCTGAAGTTGTATTCAATTCTATTACAAATCAATATATGAAGGTGTAGAATATTTAGATTTGGATTTGTTAGAATAATACATATAATACAATATTAATATTTTACATGTCTATGCTGTTTTATTGTTCTATATGACCTACTCACCATAATTTTGCTAACATTATTCCCACAACTATGTTGAGCTCCGCTTTTACAGCCCGGCGACGTCCATTTAGCGCATCTAAGTAGTGTTTAGGGACTGCTATCGAGGCGGAATTATTCAGATATGAAATTATCCATATGACAGTAACTGCTGTGCCTCCAAGGAAGTTAATTTTTTTAAGCTATTTTGAAGTATAATTTTCTGAAATCCCTTTTTTATTTCCATTCTTCCTACCCCCCCTTTTATAAAATTAAACTTATAAATGTTTTAATTTATCACTGCTTTGCGAGAATAAAAATTACTGATTTTTAAATTGTTTTTATATATGTTTTAGTGCATACCATAATATTTTAATAATTTATTGAGAGTGTGATTATACATATTAATGGGAAATTCCTCTATTCACGATAAAATATCAAGGATCATTTGGCATACGATATTCAATTTTACATAATTTTGAGTTACGTCGATATTTTCGCAAACCAGCGATATATAAAGGCATCGATTATAATTAGGGGATTAAGAGAGCAGAAGTTCTTAAAGGAATTCTGCGCAGAAGTGCAGAATTCCTCTTTAAAATCGTCTAAAATAGTTTGACTAGTCGCTACTCTAAATTACCGCTGACCGCATCACTCTATCTCATTAGTCGTGTGTGTCAGTGTCGCTTACATTTGTTATTGTCGTAGTCTACGCCGACCGCCGCTACCCTAATTTGCTCGGTTTAAACCGCTTATGTTGCTGTCTAGTGGTGTCCTAGAACATTTTAGTACATTTGTTCTCGTTATCGCCGTCCCGGCCATTGATTGCGGCGTGTTCTTGGCTAGACCGTTCGTTTTTACTAAATATAAGACCATATTATGGACTTAATCAAAAAGGATTTCAAAGATAAAATCTTTTATTATATCTCAATTATCTTGTAAGCAAAAAATATAATAAAGATTAAAAGTATCAAAACCATTCTTGGTGTTGCTATATGAGTGATAGTGGCGCCCTCATTTATTTTCTACTCTTTTATGTCGCACTATAATTATAAGTTGTCAGGAGTTTCGGCGCGAATTTGGAGATGTCATGTTAAGCTCTTGTATTATATTAATTTTTTTTTGTGTTTTATAGTGTTATATGAATAATTTTGCTGATATTTTATGTAATATAATATAATTAAGGTGCTGAAGTGTGGTGAATGTGATATAAGAGTGGTTTACCTGTATTTTCATATTCAACCGGAATTCCCAGAGAAATCATCTAATTAGTTTTTCAGCGCCTAATTAATGATAACGACTTGACTTACTGACGGACAATGACTATAAATAAGTTATACAATATGAAGATATAAATAATATGTAAAGAAAAATTGTATCAGACTTGGCTGTATGGGCTTTGATCCCTTTGCCAGTCCGTATGGACAAACAGAACCAAAAGAAATTATAAGTTGTCACAAAATAAAAGGCCCGTTTTGACAGTTCACGCCCAAGAAGTTTTCTACCGATCGAACTGTTTTGAAAATAATTATATTTTTCATTAACGGGTACCGGCCACTGAGCTAAGTGCTGTGGCATAACGATTTTTTTCATATTGTCCACAGACTATTAATAATCGGTTAAGGAAAAATAAATCGATCAAGATATATTTTTTAAGTTGGACTCGTACTTGGTCGGTGTTATTAATTTGAATACTAGTATTTAGACCAACTAATTACAGAATATCACCAGCTGTGTAGTGATTTTTACTGAAAATTCGAGACGTCAATATTGTCAATATGAAAATGAAATAATATATATATGGGTGACGATAGCTCAACTGACAATTTTAGTTCATCATCTTAAGAAAATGATTGCCTGAAGATTCACTTTTCTCGATATTTTTGTGATTGAGTGAATGTTATTGTAACAAAAATTTTAAATGATAGAGAAATGACCATTCATAACATTGTATCATTTCAAAATATCTACAATATCACAGTTTAAGTAAAATTCAAATCAAAACTTTAATCCAATGGAAAGTCCATTGGATTAAAGTTTTGATACATGACATGATGATGACAATACATATTCTAATCGATTATATACTAATATAAACTTGATTCGATTTATCGTGAGTATCGAGTACTGAGTCGTATGGTGCATCACTAAAGGCATCGGTAAGACCAAGTGTCAAAACGGGCCTCTTATTTCGTGACAATTATATATTAAATAAGTATAATTAGAATAACCAGCCAACTAGGCAGGCTTATTATATTTAGGCACTATAAATTGAAGATTTACTTAGAACTTTCAGTGTATTACTAGTCAAGCAATAAAAATCTCTGACATGCCGGCTGCAATACAATAATACAAGTGAAAACTATCTAATCTACATTGTAAGTACTATGTATATTTACTGTCGTACACAAACGTTTGTTTCTCGTAGGGTGAAGAAGACTTATAGATTTCTTCTTTTTGCATACCTGCTATAGTTCATAGTTTATTTTATAGTAGTAGTTAGTTTTTTTTTATAGTAGGTATAGTAGTAGTTGTAGTTCGTTTTGTATTTTTATTTATGCTTTGGTCATGCTCACTGAATAAGGTTCTGCTTGCGGTAGCTATGTGGGGCGGGTCGCTCCCTTCCCTCTAATTTGGTTGAGGAGAGTGATGGCTGCTCTAGTAGTTAACTCGTGATCGGGTGCTGCTTGTGAGATCTGGTCCAGCCATATTTTCTTCCTTTATGCTTAATTTTTTTTTGTCTTGTATTAAATCTTGAAAATTTATACATGTATACAATTTCGAAGGGCATCACACTGGAGCTAATACCATATATGTTGTACGAAGCATAATATTATGTATATTTAAAGGATTAAGAAAAAAATGACTGCCCACTGAGTTTCTTGCCGGATCTTCTCAGTTTGTGGCCGCGTTTCGATCCGGTGGTAGATTATTGTATTGTATTCAAACGTGTAATTTGACAATATGTAAGTGCCTATGCAGAATAAATGATTTGATTTGATTCCACTTGTCATAACTTTCCTCATTCGCTTCATTCGCAGTTATCACATTTCCATACGCCCTTATTCGTTATGAACAATTATAACCCAGCTTTTCACTAGCGCTTTACTGATGTGATTCGGGAACGGTACACCATAATCTGCTATCCGTTTCATTCACACTTGCGTCGCCTTCAACCATTTACATTTTTTAGATGACTGTCTGAAAACCAATATTTAATTCAAATATGTTCAAATGTTTATTGTAAATTAATTAAATATCATTTATTTCAGATAAATATAAGCCATAAATATGCCAAATCTAAATATTGACGAGACAATCTTACGTTATGAAAACTTTATCAACGATGTGCTCAAAGAAGATTTAAAACAATTGGAGATTCGTCTGCAGCAAATCAACTTCGAAATATCCGATTTAATTCAACAAAAGCATACATTAAAAGTAATCACTGACAAGACTGTTCATCCCGATGGTTTTAAAACTCAAGTCAACTTAGGTTGTAATTTTTTTATGGAGGCAGAAGTAATAAATACTTCGTCATTACTTATGAATGTAGGCTTGAATCATTATTTAGAGTTTAGTGTAGATGAAGCAAATAAATATTTAGATGTAAGAATAAAAGCTTTTGAAAATAAAGCAGAAGAATTACAGAATAAGGCGGCAGAAACAAAAGCGCACATAAAATTGATGCTGTTTGGAATTGGAGAATTACAAGACAAAGTAGGATACAAAAGCTGATAGTATTTATACTCCTTCCTGCCTTATTCTAGAAATATTATCATGGATATTTTATGTTTTATATTTACTTAATGTTAAATTAATATGAGTATCAATTGAATGCTGTTGACCATTACTCGGCTTAAGAGAATGGGTGAAGCAGATTTAGGTTTTGCAAACTACCAAAGCCTTTTTATACATCATACATATATGGAGTGGTAGGACCACACTGTCGACAGTTATATGTCTACAGCCACGGGCCAGTCTGTCTGGGGCAGTACCACACTCGCGCTTTCGCAGAAAATCGGCGTCTGAGTAGTAGCGATTTGTTACTGCGCTTCGTTCGGTGAGCGAGAGAGCCTTAAGCCCAATTTTCTGTGGGTGTTTGCATGTGGAGGGTTTTGGTGGTGCCCTTGGTATCACCGAGCCTCAATGCACGCATTCACACTCCCTTCAATTTCTTCGTCGTAGGCAGCGGCCTTTCAGAGGTCCATGAGCAGCACCAACACTTACCATCAGGTGTACTGTTTGCTCGTTTGCCACCGTTTGCAATAAAAAAAAAAACCATAAATATTAATAAAATGTGTCGGTACAGTATGTGGATTGTGTAGGCAATAGTTATGATACTACCACACAAAGCCAACAGCAGTGGAAATGTACAATTGTGTGCTATGGATACAAGAAGAAAGAAGTTACATGATTATTTTGAAGAAAATGTCATGCAAATTTTGGATATACAGGATTTGATCACTTTGATTTTCATGGATCTTTTCATGAAATTCAGCTAGATATTTTATTTTAAAGATATAATGTTGCTAAAAATGGTAAATATAGTAAATAAATTAAAAGTTATAAAAATTCTGTGTTTAAAACTTGTTCCTGAATTTTTCATCTTTTTTCTGAAGCTACTGCACTATATTTACACTAAAATATTACAACTTTATTCATAGGTGTACAACATGTGTTTGTGTAGGGCGACTATAAAGATGAGGTAAATCATACCTAGGCTTGCTGGGCAAGAACTACAAAGCAAAGCAAAAGAATAAAAAGTTCCCCTAGACATGAATAACATTATTTTTTATGTAACAGCACCATCTTTCTAAAACAGATTATGGTTTCGTTACACAAATGTACATATCCCAGAGTGGCGTTAACGCCACGCCAACGATCAGGTTCACTCTCGCCTATAGATGACATCAAAAAGGCGACACAGAGAGTCGATTTGGAGCTGTCTAGATTAAACGAGCAACTTCTTGTATGTTTTCATATATTCAAAATCTCGGCAAGATTTTCATGAAATTTAGTATGTAGGTTTCGGTGACGATAAATTGATCTAAAAATGTTTATCGGTCTTTTCAGCAATAAAAAATGTAATAAGTATATGAGGATAAATTTGACCACTGCCATTGAGAATAAAAATAGTTCAGTTGGTAAATCGAGCAGTCCCCTAAAGGTATTATATAAAGTCGTAACGTGTTTTATTTTCGCACCTAGGATAATTGGGCAATAAGATAATTTGCTATTAAAACATTGTTTATAATAAAGTTAAACAAATTTTTGTTTGTTTTTTATTCTCCTCTTCAACTTTCAAACAATGATTTATTCCTAAGAATGGGTTGCTGTCTTAAGGTAAAAGAACCATTTGGCCTTGTCGCCTCTTGATAGAAAGTACTGAAACGCGCCAAGTGGTGCTGCGTTGCATCGTAAAGGTGCTATTCCAACCTCGGGTTGTGGCTGCACGACTGGTTTTCTATGTAGTAGTATGGATTTCTGTGAAAAACATTCCGAACGCGACTGCGGCTGCACGTGCTACCGAGCCTCGGCTGCAAGTGCTGCTGCGACTTGCAGCCGCAGCCGATCGCAGACCAGTAGTGCTGCGGCTGCAAGTCAATGCACACGTAGTTACGGCAGTCCAACCTGTTGAGATAAGTCCCAAGTAGTCTACTCGGAACCAATTTCGCCAAACTTAATTTGCAATCCAATTAGCGCGCATATTGAATAGAATCATAGAATTTTTATCGGCTCTGGTTGCCGCCTGCTGTAGCACGTGCAGCCAGCCTCGGAATCACTACCGGCTGCGAATGCAGGCAGCGGCTGCGTGTCATGTGTGTGCTACCTGCATCCGCAGCCTGCAGCTGAGGTTGGAATGGCACCTTAAAGGAATTTACGAAATAGCAATTAAAACAGCCATATACGAAGCAATTACATATTATTTGACTAGCAATCCGCCCTCGCTTCGCTTCGGTTTTAGTCGCCTTACCAGCCTAGTTCCCGTTCCAGTGGGCATACTGGGATAAAATATAGCCTAAGTTACTTTTTATATCAAAATCGGTCCAGCCGTTTTGAAGATTACCTCGGACAAACAGACAGACAAAAACATTTTAAACTGTATTTTGAGTATAGGTGTCGTACAAATAACCGTGTGAGCATGAAAAAAGTCCAGTATTTTGACAATTCAATTTTATTTATTTGTATAGATAACAACTTTTTGTTATCTAATAATAGTTTCAGTGCTGTAGTTACTACGTGGGAATTGAACCCGCGACTAGTCGACGAGAGGACGCTACTAACCAATTAACACCATCGTTACCATCAAATTCTTATTTTTATAGGTAAGTTATTCCTTATTACGCTAGCTTGTATTAAATGGTTCAATTTCGCTATTCAAGTCCCACTCAATAACTTACTTCATTTCTTAACATAGTTTAAAAGTCGCTGCCCTAAGCGATTAGCGTTAAATTAGGGTTAATTTTGAATACTTAGTCTCAAGATGCAGGGGAAATTATTACTCATTTGATTGGAAATTATTAAACCCACTTGAATAAAATTAGCAGACTAAGCCTTAGTGAGATGAAGTATTCTCATTCCTGTCCTTACCCTAATTTATATGGGGTCGGCATAGAATGTCTACTTCAAGGCCGGATCCAGGGGGAGGGGGATTTTGACCCGCCCTAGGCAGCGTATTTGTCTACCATTGCTTTAAAAAAATATAATTTTAATATTTCCTAGTGTTTAATAAAGTTATTTAATTAAACATATTTTGACGAATCTGCTATTCTATTTCTATAGGCACTAAAATACTTTCCTTGTAATTATAATTTCCGTGTGGTGACGGACGGAGTAAGAATACAATTCAACACTCCCTCTTGGCTATGGAGGACGTAAAAGACGATTAAGGGATATATTAAGCATATAACATCTATGCAAGAGAAAGAAAACTCAAAATAAAGCTCTATACCAAACTGTGTGACCAGCATGGTCAAAGGTCATTTTCCCTCCTATTGTGGAGGAAACTTGAGCCCTAAGGTGGGACGTATAGGAGCTGAAATGAAATTATTATTCTATGATTCGAATTGAAGCTGGTCATGACTAGACAAAATGGCTATAAGACCCCTTGACCTGCAAGCTAGATGCGCTTTTGGTCTAATTAATTTAAAACAGGAGAAAGGTGACCAGAATGTATTGAGGCTGTATAGGGTTTTGCTAAGCTTTATGATTTCAGTCGTTTGGATTTCTGAAGTTGGCAGATAACTATTGGGTCAATAAAATTTGTAACACACGCCGGTATATTGTCATGCAGTATTAAGAGGTACTCATAGTGCCCGTCAATAACGGACTAGTTGCATAAATTGTCACTAGACTAGTCTATTCATTCGTAAGTTTTTACAGATGAGCGGAAATTGCAGTTAATTTTATTAATGCTATCCTCACAAAGAGCTTTATTGTGATATACGTGACGTACTTAAAAATTATAAAGCGTTCAAGTTATTCTATGGCGTCAACCATAGGTTTTCCAAGTCCCACTCCTCTCTCTTGGATATAATTGTTTCCAAGACGGGCCATAATACTTGCGCGTCAATACTCGCCAAGTTAAAGCGTTAATACTTGCAAATTTAGTTGGCGCAGTTGGGATCATATCTCCCTCATTCGCTTGATAATTCCTTAGCCGATTTTTTACGATTTTCGTGGGAAAGTAAGCGAAAACGCACTATAAAGGTTGTGTGCAATAGTTTTGTTATACCTAGATTATTTTATTTTGAGACACATCAGATAGGTGTTGTTATTTTCTATAATATCTAAGAGTTTCTCCTTGTAATAAGATAATAAAGACTATCTAGATCCGTCTCATTAGACAGTGCAGATTAAATTATGAAAGCTCTTTTTAAAGCCTTGGTCCGATCTCAATGAATTCGAGAACACACCAATCTCGCGTGAGATTTTTTTAATTTTTATCCTGAATACGTGATCAATGCGGCTCCCGTTGTCTCGCTTCGTACAAGTTTGCTGCTGTATTTCTTGTCTAAGTTTAATAATAATTAATTATTTGCAAATCAATGTAAGTAGTTAAATATACTTATTTTAAATCCAATTCGTACATAAAATCATCCCTTGGATTTTACATTAATATTATTATAAACTAGCAACCCGCCCTCGCTTCGCTTCGGTTTCAGTCGTCTTTCCTGCGTAGTTCCCGTTCCCGTGGGAATACTGGGATAAAATATAGCCTAGTTTACTCCCTGATATTATAGCTTTCCATGGGGGAAAGAATTTTTGAAATCGGTCCAACCGTTTTGAAGATTACCCGGCACAAACAGACAGACATAAAAAATATAAAGTGTATTTTAGGCATATGTATAGTGCAAATAACCGTGTGAGCATGAAAAAAGCCCATTATTTTGACATTACAAACAGACACTCCAATTTTATTTATTGGTATACAGGTGTGGCGTAATGAGTGGATAATCCTTTACCAGCGTGTAGGGGACCTCATGACAGTTCAAATAAATACAAATTGTATTTAGTAAAAGTATCATATTTTTCGAGTTATTGGCCATTTTATTTTTTTTGGAAAATTGACACCCTCGGTCACATTTTCTTATGCCATTGTCACAAATCATAAAATATTTCCAGTTTATTTTTTGCATATTACTCATGGATACACGTGCTATCAAAGGTAATTTACAATTTTTGTGACGTAGGTGTTGTTTACCGTAGGAAAAAAAAACTATAATTTTTTTTTATTTTATTTTTTTCTTCCTCAACTTTGACCTCTTGTGGTGTAAAAAAAATGTACTGGCACGTGAGTGCCAAGTTGATAAATAATTAGTCCATCTTATTAAAATTCTAAAATAGTATAACACACTGATACACTGTGATTACTTTTAAAGAATTATTATTTAAATTGTCATAACGACCTACTTGATTCAGAACCCATGATACTCAAAACAATGAATAATTCTTAGAATCTACATGGTACCGTAACTACAGGTACCTGGGCTGGCGTCTCAGTGTCATTTTTATCGTTTCTGGAAATCGTCCTTAGTCTATCCCTTTCTTCCACAGTACAAACAAAAGAGATATCCATCTGGGTTAGCTTATCATATTTTATACCTGCTTTGTGAATTGCTCGTTTTTCTCTGAGTGACGCCAGTCTGTCATCATACTACATCTCAACCAACAATACATCACGAAGAAGTGGTTCTAAATGAGATTGAAGCTGATCCAACAACCTCAGTACGAGTTATTTCGCAACGTACAGGAATATCGACAAGGACTGTACACAGAATATTAAAGAAAGAAAATCTGCATCCCTACCACTATCAACGGGTACAGAGCTTTATGCTACGCGCAATGAATGGTCTCGTGGCAATATCTCTTTTGTTTGTACTGTGGAAGAAAGGGATAGACTAAGGACGATTTCCAGAAACGATAAAAATGACACTGAGACGTCAGCCCAGGTACCTGTAGTTACGGTACCATGTAGATTCTAAGAATTATTCATTGTTTTGAGTATCATGGGTTCTGAATCAAGTAGGTCGTTATGACAATTTAAATAATAATTCTTTAAAAGTAATCACAGTGTATCAGTGTGCTATACTATTTTAGAATTTTAATAAGACGGACTAATTATTTATCAACTTGGCACTCACGTGCCAGTACATTTTTTTTACACCACAAGAGGTCAAATTTGAGGAAGAAAAAAATAAAATAAAAAAATTATAGTTTATTTTTTCTACGGTAAACAACACCTACGTCACAAAATTTGTAAATTACCTTTGATAGCACGTGTATCCATGAGTAATATGCAAAAAATAAACTGGAAATATTTTATGATTTGTGACAATGGCATAAGAAAATGTGACCGAGGGTGTCAATTTTCCAAAAAAAAATAAAATGGCCAATAACTCGAAAAATATGATACTTTTACTAAATACAATTTTTATTTATTTGAACTGTCATGAGGTCCCCTACACGCTGGTAAAGGATTATCCACTCATTACGCCACAACCTGTATATGCGTAGTCCAATATGTATATAAGTGCCCTCTATGAGTTTAAGCAAATACTAGTTAGAATTTTGAACTGTTAGATGACGCTGGTGTACGTGATTATGCGTATTAGTTTATGTTTAATTTCAGAGATGTAGTGATTTTATGCAACCTTGCTGCTTAAGTAAAATTATTCTCCGTGTGGTGACGGAGTGAGAATACTAATCGCCACCCCTTCTCTTACAATTAGTTGTGGGTGTCGTAAAAGACGGCTCAGATAACATCCAGTAGCAAGAGAAGGATAACTCGACATAATACCATAGGGTTTTATGGCACAGGCCAAAAATATGAAGCAAACAATATTACATGCGTGCAAGCGATTACACACGTACACACGCATACCACTATACAAATTATGAAATCAAATTTTGTTTTTATTAACATAAATCGTGGGCATACTTTTAAAAGTAATGTTAATATACTTTTATGTTTTCCAACTGTCTTGTGACACCATTTGAATACACAAGTCGTCATAATTACCTATTTATTTTTTAAGAGTTGCGTACGTACGTATATGCAGTACAGTGACCTTGTACATTACGGAACGGTGCCGGCGTAAGCTCCATTAGGCTCCAATTGAAATTGTTATCGCCATTCGAAAGGTGACAACACAAAGTATGCTCTGACAACATTTATAGCTGTGTATCGTCACGCTTGAGGGGTTTACTGGCGAACAACGGTTATAAATAGATGGTCACAAATGAGTTGAGGACGACCTCGAATTGCCGACCATCAGGCAGTACATGAAGCGTTGCTCCCAGCGCTATTTTGACTCTGCCACGACTCACCCCAATCCACTAGTGGTTGGGGCGGTAAACTACGTCCCCTCAAAAATTACGCGCTTCGACTTCCTCGTCATCTTCTTGAAGAAGAGGATGACGCTTTAACGATCGCCCAAGAAAGGGCCTACACAGCTCGCGCAGCGATAACACAAAAAACTTCGCGGTATCGGCCTCGCCGTCGAGGTCGAAAACCGCGGCGCGTAAAAGTTATTAACGTAAACGTGGCCACGCCCACTTTGCTTTCAGCGACGCCCCGAGCCGAGGTCCGTTCCCCACAGGGGGAACCCTAGGGCGATGTTCGCTTAACTTACTTACCGGGTTGAGAGCCTTCCGCTCGCCCATTGACCGCGTTAAGCTCAAGTCAAGGTCATCTGCGAACAACAGCTACACACACAAAAAAAAAAAAAATGAGTTGAGGACATTCGGTGGTCACACATGGAAGAGTCAACAGAAGCAAGGAAGAAGTACCTATAACATTTGGATATTACAAGTGCTTATTAAGGTTATGTTACTAAGTGTGTATTTATAAAGATGTAATTGTGGAGGCATAGATACGTGTAACGGATAGTATATGATATATGGCATTGTCATAGTGTTTTACAAAATGCTTCACTTTTTGAGCGCGAACTTACCTTTTATACGTTATTATTCTAAGATAATTACAATATTAAAAAATATCAAAAGGATTCTGTCAATCGGTCGCCGACTTTCGAATTATCGATGACAGTTGCTTTTGATATTAAAAAGACAACATCCTGCATTAAGAAAATAACCCTAGTGTTGCAGTAAACAACAAGTCCTACATGAGATTCGAACCTATGACAATGGCATGGTATGTCGAATATCTTAAGCACTACGCCATCTGTGTAGTCTTAATTCACTGTCCCTACTGTAACCTAGTACTTATCTATACGCTCTATCTTGCCTCTATGCCTGCTGTAGTATGGTCAAAAGTCAAATATCAGCCTTACCAACTTATTAACTACATAAACATCGCACTATTCTTGTGGTGACGGAGTAAGAATACAATTCACCACCCCCTATCTTACCCGTGGGTGATCGTACGAGACGACTAAGGGATATAAAATGCATATAACATCTATGCGAGAGAAGGAAAACTCGAAATAAAACCCTATACCAACACGTCTGACCAGCGTGGTGTAGTAGGTCAATTACCCTTCCATTATTTAGGAGGCCCGAACCCAACAGTGGGACGTATATGGGCTGAGATGATGAGATGATGATTCTTCTAAAAACGACGTAAATACACTTGGGCCCAAAATGTTTTATTGCGTGAATAAAGCGAGCATCATGGTTTACACCTTCTGTCAAAATCTCGTGAAGCTATCGACAAAACTAAAGGAATAAATGCAAAAATACTATAATTTTGCGATCTTAGAAAACATAAAATGCCAGCATAAAATAGAGGTATGAATATTTACATTTATACGATTTACAATATTATCCCGTTCATAAAGTTGTTTACGTAAATTTTAAAGGAAGATTTACAAGAAAATTTATAACGCAAGTATACTTAAGTACAACAAGTATTTAAGTTTACTTGCGTTATTAATTTTCCAGCATTGTACAATCTAGGAATTATGTGTAATTATTGTTACATACTTTTCATTTGTTTTATTTTCCGTTAAAGAACAACGTGATTATACTTACAATGCTCGATTACAATGAAATTAAAGAGACAATAAAGCCGTAAGTAGATTTAAATAAGTTCATATATTTGAAAATACATGACGAAAAAGCAATAATTAAACTTTCCCCTGCAAATATTCTTTGCGTTTCGTGGAATACAGAAGTAACAGTATTTTTTTTAGATTATCTCGAAGTACATTAAACTGTTCCTAAATTAAAAAAACAGGTGTAGTTGAAGGCAACTGTGACCTACGATTTTCTCTTTGAAACATATTTCTAGAACTCATAATTAAAAATATAGGACATTTTTTTCAAGCTCCTGAAAAGTTGGCAAAAATCATTTACTTCTTTCTTCCAGGAATAGTGCGACATGTTGTTAAAATTGTAAATAAACATCATAATTTTTCATAGTACAATTTTTTGCTTAGACTTAAACAATCGTTATTCAAATAGAAAACTATAAGTTTCATTTTTCAATACGACTGGGTTTGATTCCCGAACTGATTACAAGTTATTTTTAACACGCTTTTAATTAGTTTCACCTGTAGGTATGTATGCTTGTAATCAAACTCTTTAAGCTCGATTTTCTCCTACTTTGAGCGATTCGATTTTATTTAAACTTTGCACACCTGTCAGAGACCGATGACAATGCAATATTCCGCTTTATATATTTTTTTGGGGGTTGGTTTTTTGGAGGTGGGTTACAGTCGGCGCACTCCTCGCCCGCTCCGTCCGGGGCGACAGAGGGATGTTAACGCGCACGCCCGTAACCCACCCGCAGCGCAGGTGACTTGACTTCAGTGGGCGGATGCAATAATCCGCTTAAAAAAAATTGATTGTCCTAATTAGATTCGCCAGGATTCATCAACTTCTTTCCGCATCATTTGCATAAAAGTAAGAGAGATAGAGCTAGTCGGGCACTCGGCATAACACAAACGTGTAGAGACTTTGGTAATAATTGCGTTTTGAGCCGTATACTTTCATCGATGTACCGACAAATCTAATATGCATACTAATTACATTCCGGTGGCTTTTCACTAAAAAGTGAAAAATAAATATAGTTCAAAAAAACTAAAAAACACGCTTTCAACTAAAAAGTGTAAAATAATTTGCAATATAGGCAGAAAATAATAATGAACGAAATATATTATTGTGAAATAAGCGTGGAGCGCTTTGTGCCACATTTTCGTAAACCGAGTTTAGCGTGTTTAGAGTAAAGCATGTTTTTTAGTTTTTTTAAACTATATTTATTTAATTTATACATACCCATATGGAGTTTTTCTTGTCACTAAATTCGATGACATGGTTCCTAAGAACAAATCTTTGTATGTTTTATACTTTCTGAGTTGCCCATACTGACTCGTCTAAATGCATCACCCGGTATAAACCGGGTGGCTCAATATAAGTAGGTCCATTTGTAGATACTTATTAAAAGGGGTAGTTTTCTTCATCAAAACCAAAAATGCTTAATGCTTCTCCAAACTATATCACCGTGATTATGGGGTAAGAATACAATTAATCATCGAGGGGGTGATTCTGGATTTTATTACGTAGAGAATAGTCCTCTCCATAGAGTACCTACTTTTCTTTTTTTCACACGCCGTTCCGTTCGGAGTGGCGAAAGGGCACCTTATCCCTTCGCCATTGGACCGACCATTGTTATCGAGCTCCATTAGGTTCGTGGTTAGCCCGACAGAATATCCTTTCGGGTACAATCTTACCCCGACCCCCTCTCGCGGTCAGCCTTTTTGCGGGTGAGGGATTATTCCCCACTCCAGTTACCTACCCGTGGCCTCGGCTAGGGCGCTCTATAGCACGCTGAACGACTTTAAGCCTTTTTATGAGGCCGACATTTAGAGACGTTTCTCTGCCCAGTGTCCGTTTCAACGATTATTTGTTAAATGCCATAATAGTCTGGACAGGTTCCGTGTGGTGACGGAGTAAGAATACAATTCACCATTCCCTATCTTACCCGTGGATGTCGTAAAAGACGACTACGGGATTTAATATGCACATAACATCTGTGTAAGAGAAGGAAAACTCGAAATAAAACCCTATACCAACATGTCTAACCAGCATGGTATAGTAAGTAGGTCAAATTCCTTCCCATTGCGGAGGAGGCCCGACCCCACAGTGGGATGTATGTAGGCTGCGATGAAGATGATGATGGGTATGGACAGTGCAATCAGTGTAGTCTACCGACCAATTTAGGTTATACGACTCCTTGCCTTTTTTGTGGTAGGCTGGTGACGGATGAGCGGCGTGCGACCCCATATCCTACCGCATTCCCTCCCCATGGCCATTGGGCCGACTACTGTGGTACCGATTCCTTGACATATAACTCCTTCCCTAGTACAATATATTAACAATATAATTATTCTAATATTCAAATTATTCTCAAGACTAATTATGAACCGACTCGCGTGCCAACTCGACGACTTTGGAGGCGGAAATGCTCGCCGACTTGTATCGGCGGGTGTCAGGGGTGCGCGGGGAGGGCGGTGTTGTTTCCTTGAGGGAGCTCACCGCTTGGCGCGTCGACGCCCGCCGAGACGTCATCACCCGTTGGGCAGACCGGCTGGAGAGGCCTCGATACGGTGTTTGGACCGTGGAGGCCTTCCGGCCGGTGCTGATGCAGTGGTTGGAAAGGCGGCACGGGGTGCTCTCCTTCCGACTCGTACAGGTCTTGACGGGGCATGGATGCTTCGGCAAATACCTGTACAGGGTCGCTAGGAGGGAGAGAACTCCGTCCTGCCACCACTGCGATTGCGACGAAGACACGGCGCAGCATACGCTCGAGGTCTGTGTCGCTTGGGCAGAGCCGCGTCGTGAACTCGTCGCAATCATCGGTGCCGTCCTGACGCTGCCGACCATCGCTAGGGAGATGCTCGGGAGCATCAGGAATTGGGACGCGGTCGCAGCCTTCTGCGAGGCAGTTATCTCGCAGAAGGAGGCGGCGGGTCGCGAGCGTGAGGAGCACAGCCTCGACGATGCGACCCGCTGCCGGTGACTGGGGCAGCGCAGGCGCGACTACCTGCGTGCCATGCCGCCCTAGCCGAGGCCGCGGGTGACGTGACCGAGGACTAGACCGTCACCCGCCGAGAGGCCGACCGCGTGAGGAAAGACCGACGTCCTCTCCGAGGGGGGGACGTCGGTCGATGGGTACCTCGGGTAGAGGGTATTCCGTCGGGCCGACCACTGATGATAAGTAACCCTGCTCCAGTGGTCGGCCCAATGACGAAGGCGACGTGGTGTTGGGGTGGGTTGCGGGTGTTGCGTGCCAAAAAAAAAGAAGCTCGACGACTTCCAGCCGCCCGAACAAGCCGGCTTCCGAAGAGGTTATAAGTACCATAGACCACATCCCCACGCTACGCCAGATTATACAGAAGACCGAGGAGTATAATCGGCCTCTGTGTCTAGCGTTTGTGGACTATGAGAGAGCTTTTGATTCTGTTGAAACTTGGGCCGTGCTGCAGTCCCTTCAGCGGTGCCAAATTGACTATTGATACATCGAAGTGCTGAAGTATTTGTATAGAAACGCGACTATGTCAGTCCGCATCAAGAATAAGAGTACGAAACCGATCCAGTTGCAGAGAGGTGTGAGACAGGGAGACGTCATCTCTCCGAAACTGTTCACCACTGCGCTGGAAGATGTCTTCAAGCTCTTGGACTGGACCGGACTTGGCATCAACATCAACGGCGAATACATCACTCACCTTCGATTTGCTGACGATATCGTAGGCAATGCAGAATCCATGGAGGATCTCGGCACTATGCTCAATGACCTCAGCAGGGTATCTCAACTAGTGGGTCTACAAATGAACATGGACAAGACGAAAGTCATGTCTAATGCCCATGTAATTCCTGTACCGGTCCTAGTTGGAAATGCGATTCTCGAAGTTGTGGATCATTATGTTTACCTTGCACAAGCAGTCCAGTTAGGTAGATCCAATTTCGAGAAAGAGGTCAGCCGACGAATCCAACTCGGCTGACGAAACTCTTTGAAGGCGGTTTGGACTGCCGCATCGGAGTTGAATTTTTTTTCTTGTAAGAAGTTGTCCACATTCCAGTAAAAATAGTAATCTGTTGGAACAAGGTCCGGGGAGTACGGTGGATGTCGCAGACATTCCAATTGTAGCTCATCTAACTTAGTGATTGTTTGTTGTGCAGTATGTGGTCTTGCGTTGTGCAGCAGCAGTGGCCTAGAGCGAATGACCAATCTCGGTTATTTAACAGCTAGTTCTTCCTTCATGGTTTGCAGTTGCTGACAATAGATACCAAACCGTAATCGTTTGGCCAGATTTTAGAAAGCTGTAGTGAAGGACACCAGCGCTAGTCCACCAAACACTCATAAGTAACTTTTTATGAGTCAATTTTCTATTAGGGTAGTATTTGGCTGGATCTCCAGGGTTCAGCCATTGCGTCGAGCGCTTCTGTTTATCGTACAGTATCCACTTTTCATCACAAGTAATGATTCGATTTAAAATCCTTCATTATCGTGTCGGTTGAGTAAAGAACACGCCTGTTTGCAAGTTCGATTCGCTCAATTCATGAGGTACCCATCGTTCAAGTTTTTTTACTTTTCCGATTTGCTTTAAGTGGATTAATAGAGTTTTCTCACTTACCGCGAAGCCTGTAGCTATCTCTGCAGTACTTTGTGATGGATCTGCTTCCACTAGAGCCTTTAATTCTTCATTTTTCACTTTGGTCGCCGGCCGTCCCCGGGGTTGGTTCTGAAGGTCGAAATTTCCAGAACGAAAACGTTGAAACCAAAAAATTCTTTTGCGACACCAGCGCCGTACACATAATTAATCCTTCAAGCTGTTTTTGCAGCACTGGTGTTACGGTGGAACTCGTACTCGTAAGTATTATTTTTTGTTTTTTTTTTGTTTCATGTTTTCCATTGTGCGGTAATAAGCGACGCCAAAGAAAAAAATAATGAGGAAAAACCAAGGAATGACTGTTTTCAAAACCCAAATGTACCAGCTAAATGAATTTATAAATTGAAATTGGAATTCTTAACCAAAGAGAAGATAGGTATTTCAGACCAAAGTGGTCAGTACGACAAAACGTTAATTTCATATGTAAGGACCTAATATAATGTAGACCTAATATAATAAACCTTTTTAAATTCAGCTGTCATTAAAACCAACTCAACCACACTAGACTTTTTCTCGATTTCACGGCTAATATTTGCTGTGTGGTGACGAAGTAAGAATACTATTCATCACTCCCTATCTTGCCTGTGGGTGTAAAAGAGGACAAAGAGATGACAATATGTGGATAACATCTATCCAAGAGAAGGCTAACTCTATATGAAATCCAATTATCGAATTGAATTTATCTAAAACTAAAATCATACAATTTAGAAACTATAAAACTAATCCTTTGTCATTAACTGTAGTGGATGCTAGTGTACAAGTAGAGGAAGTGAATGAAATCAAATTTCTAGGAGTTAATATTGATACTCACTTAAGGAAAAACCATATTGATGTTATAAACAAAAAAATTTCTAGTCATTGTTATGCTATCTCAATACTCTCTGAAATAACCGACGAAAATACGGCTAGAAATGCGTATTTTGGTACTGTGTATCCACTATTGACCTATGGCGTAATATACTGGGGAAACTCTGTAAACGCGCAAAAAACATTTGTTTTATAGAAAAGGTGTTTAAGAATTATTTATAAAATGCCTAGTGATGAGTCTCTTAGAGCAATATTTAAGGAGAAAGAGTTTCTTACCCTAACCAGTATATATATTTTGGAATTGTCTGTGTTTGTATAGAATCACAGTGAACACTTCACGTGTAAAGCTTCACTAAGAAATAATAAGTACCTATACGTAATAGATATAGGTATGACCTGAGGCTACCCAATATAAGAAACGCAATATTCTACAAAAGTGCATACATCACTGCAATTCGCGTATTCAATCATCTGCCAATCCATATAAAAGCATTCAACGGCATATTATTCAAAAATAAATTAAAGGCTTGGTTGATAAAAAATGTATCTATACTCTATACCAATAAATAAAATTGGAGTGTCTGTTTGTAATGTCAAAATAATAGACTTTTTTCATGCTCACACGGTTATTTGCACGACACCTATGCCTAAAATAGCAATTAAAAATTTTTGTCTGTCTGTCTGTCTGTTTGTTTGTTCCGGGTAATCTTCAAAAAGGCTGGACTGATTTCAAAAATTCTTCCACCAATGGAAAGCTATAATATCAGGGCGTAAACTAGGCTATATTTTATCCCGGTATTCCCACGGGAACGGGAACTACGCGGGTAAAACGAGTATAACCTATAATCGAAGCGAAGCGAGGGCGGATTGCTAGTTTTATAATATAGATGGATTTTTCTCATTACGGACAAATTACGGACTTAATAATGTGTTTCAATCAATTTTAATAAACTAGAGAATATAATAATGTACTTATTTGAAGAATTAATCTATTGTAATGAATTTGTTCAATACCCTATATTATAAATTCCGTGACATTTTATTTTATTGCATAAGACATTGACTAGTATAAAACTTTTATTATTGCACGCCCGATATGGGTACACTGTTTCAGTACTATTTATATTGTAATAACATCTGCACCAAATGTAACAGTGAAACAATAAAATGATTCTGATTCTGAATTCTATCGTCTGATCGGCGTGGTATAGTAGGTTTATTTTTCTTCCAATCTGGAGGAATATTCGTGCCCAGTAATAGGACGAATGTATACCTATGATCCTTAATGATGATAGTGTTAGGTACCTTTTGTAGAGTAGTGAAACCTTCATCATCATCATATCAGGCCATATACATCCCAGTGTTGGGCTCGGCCTCCTCCATTATGGGAGGGAAATTGACCTACGCCGATCTTGCTGTTGGTATAAGGTTTTGTTTTGAGTTTCCCTTCTCTTGCACATATATTATATCACTTAGTCGTCTTTTACGACACCCATGAACAGGAGAGAGGCGGTGAATTGTATTCTTACTCCGTCGCCACATGGAAACCTTACATTATAGGTATGCTATGATGATTAAGAGTGGATTGGGGGTTTTATTTTGAATGTACCTTTTCTTATAGATAGAGAATATACAAATAAAAGACAATATTCAAATAAAAGCTTAGCTTTATTACTCGTTATAAACACGAAGAAACATACCTCATTAGTATCAACAAGTCTCCGTGTTGACATTGCTAGTAGAGATACAAACTTATGTTTCCACCGTATTCCCGATATTTCAATCAATTTTGATAAATTTTGAACAACAGATTTTTGTAATCGCCAATTTTAATACACGAACGCAATTTGCGGAGTAGTCATACTTTCCAGTTGACTGACTCAATTTTGATTATAATTTTTCCTTTCACAATAATGTTATGTCTAATACACCAAAACTGGTTAGTTTCTAAACATTCACGGACAAAGACACACGCTCGTAAATTATAAGCATTATGACGATGTGATATTTATATTAATGTAGGTATAAGTATTGTGGTAGTATTTTATTAAGAACCGTAATAATTAATGCATAGTTAGGTTAGGTTAATTTTGTGATATTAGGTATGACTCCTTGTGAGGCCCACAGATTACAATAGTGACCCGCTAGCAACCATTCTAACACAAATACCGAAGAATCGTTTACAATTTTTTTTATTCATATTTTTTTTCACCTTAAAATTGTTTTAAATTTATCATCTTTACATCCAGAACCATATAAACATCTTTGAGTTATTTATATATTTTTTACCTATATAAACGGCCGACCGCTACGCTGCCCCAAGCAAAGCACCAATCAACTTTTTTTATTTACAAATGGTTTAATGCTCCTAAACGTTTAATATCCGACGCTATTCTTAAAATTAAATACAAAAAATGACATTCTAAATTTACCTAATACTCCATTTTGTCATCGCTATAATTTATGAATTTTGATCATTACACCAACTTTAGAAATATTCGATACAAAAATACTCTTTTTTTTGAATAAAATTTATACACGACTCATTTATATCGTAGGCGCTTGCCGGGGCAGACGCGTGGGCGCCTCAAAAGAAAAGCTTTGAGCCTCGTAATCTTAACATCATGAAATTTGTACTAAATATATCAAAACGAACGAACGCGGTCACTTATTACTTAGCCGAAATGCGAGGATACCGAAATGACGCCTAAACACTAGTCAAAATTTCAATTTTATTAATGACAACGTCACCTTTCGTCCGGAACGCAGCACAGTGTGCCAATAATGCTATGATACGAACAAAAAATTACGTGCCACTATCAAAAATAATTTCGTATTTTAAAATTTTGTTACTAATTTTATCACTGGCGACCGCGTCCACTCGCTATAGTTTACAAATATATTATAAAAAATTACACCACAATTATGGACTGTGGCTTGCCAAAGTAACTAAATGAAACATAGATATTATATACGAACACACAATACTGAATAGAACGTGTATCGCTGTTACCATTGAAGACCACAAGGATATATAATAAAACTCACTAATATTA
Organism: Lymantria dispar; assembly: GCA_032191425.1. Taxonomy (NCBI): domain Eukaryota; kingdom Metazoa; phylum Arthropoda; class Insecta; order Lepidoptera; family Erebidae; genus Lymantria; species Lymantria dispar. Next base: position 20,415,000 of record CM063459.1, read on the forward strand.
ACTTCGAATATAAAATTATGATTGATTTGTACGCCTTTTATTGGGGCTGTTATGTACATAGACTGTTTTTGCATCAATCAGATCAAATTTTTCAAACTTATCACACTAAATATTATTGATGCGTCGGCAGTATTTTGTATCAAGACATCCTAGTAGTATATCCGTGCTCAATTTCATTATATTATTATGAGATAATATATATATTAAGAACGATACTTATTACCATAACTACCTAATTTTCAGTATTTTCACTTGATTTTTTTCACGTATAGAAAAGTTGATACAGCTATTTGGTACATCTAAATGTCCTATCCTCCAAAAAATGAAATGCTACATATAATAGAGTCTATTACAATTTCGAAAATTTAGGAACCATAATACCCAAAACGTGAAACCGAATACTTTCTACATAATTATATTGTTTTATTTTTATAATTAATTTTGAAAATAATTATAATATACCATTTCACATTGATAATCCAAACATTTTAGTAGACGGATTCCAAAATACTAAAATGTAAAGTAAAAACATTAGATACTTATATTTTGTGAAACATAAATAAACTATCACTATCTATATAGATAATTCGAAAACAATGTGAAATGACGCCGAAACGGGACAATTTCGATAAATCTACACACATAGGGTACATATAATAAATACAAACACGAGATTTTAAAATTCAACACCGAATTTTGTACTTTTTTCATGGGATAGCCCCCATCATCACTGTGGACTAATTATTTCGATGTTTTAAACTTGAGTCTTAATTTTCATTTTATTAAATTTAGAAAAAATGTCAACCATTAACTTATAAATAAGCGAACATCGAATAAATTTAATAATTGGCTCGATCGCATGTTATATCCATTGTGGTCTCTATATTGCACAGTGAGTCACTCAAGTATAAAATCCGGACAAAAATGCAATAATTACTTATAAAGAATTATACATATTTAGTCTCTAAACATCAAATTATAAAAAATATCAAACGGCTCCAAGTATCTGCAAATTACGGCATGTCGGTTGATAACTGTTGATGGGAAACCAATACTTTGCTATTGTAATATGTGTTGTGTAGCCTGCGTAACACATCTAATAGTTATGAAGAAATTTATGTAGAGATCAGAATAACGAATTCATTACTTACTAGATAAGGAATTAATCGGTAATTGTCACTTTAGAGCTAACAAGTATATTGCAAAATACGTGAGGAATCTTAGCAAATCTATCATATTAAGGAGTACACATCTACTGAGATCAATTCCGTTCATTATCAATTCATTTATCACGTACTTTTTAGCTCTAAAACGCCAGTGTTACGGACGAAACTAACAACTTGTAACAAAATACAATCGTAAACGTAACATGGAACGTTTCTCGATCTGGAATAAGCCCAACGACGACTGCGTACCAAATGCACAGCGCGAATCGTGAAAACTTAACCCGGGTTATTGCATACAAGGGTGGCTGGTTAAGGGACAGCACTGGCAACGGTCCAACACCGCCCAAGGGATTAATTTAGAAATAAAAACTGGTAATCCGAATAAGGGGGGAGTCTGCGTGTTAATCTATGTGTCGATGTCTCAAAAACTTCAGTATCTCTCTTACCTAACCTGAGCTACTAAAGCACACCAGTCGACGTCTGGTCCATCCTAAACTGAGGTACTCTTATATTATCGTAATAGTTTTAAAATGGTTACAAATGAAACGATAACAAACGTGTAATATCAAATGAAAACTGCTTATTGCTTAACTAGGGCCGACCGCCCTCCCGCATGATAACATACCGAGAAATAAGGATGGCATAAACATTTTGTACAATTCAGCAAAACATTACGTATATCCTTTTTGTGTCTATTGTTTCTTAATTAAATACCATTAACGCTAAGATAGTTATCGATAATCATCTCATCTGTACTAAAACTATCGTATATGTACAAGTTGCTATACATTTCTGTACAACTATCATTCGCTTTATATCTATTTGAGAAGCGAAAGAAATGATTATATTTTTTGTGTGAACTGAGGATGTAAACTTAAAGTGTTACCTCTTTGCGGGTTGGTGGTCGGCAACTACATGATATAACAAATACATCGAGATCTGCGAAAGTCCCGAACATGCTTGCTAACAACCGCGCCAAATCAAGTTGCCAGTCTATTTTGGGAAATATATTATAATACGTTAACAGCAGTTAGAAAGCAGTTTCGAGATCCACACTACGTATAACTACGAATGAAACTAATTATTCTTCTATAGTATAATAGTTAGTTTATACTGTCTGTTCGGTACGGGCGAACGGGGAATTACGCGGGTGATGGTTGCGCAGGCGCTGAGCGGTGGCTTCTATTGGGCTGACAGGTCGATTGAAGGGCTTTTTGGATTTAATATTACATTTTATCTTATAAACTGATGTTTGACGTCACTTCTGTACGGAGGATGCGGCCTCTGGTTTTTAAAAAATAAGATCTATGGTAATGTTGTTGCCTTCAACATTTGCTAATTTTTAGTTCCATTATATGTGCTTTATAGATTATATGTGTAACCACCGCGGAGCGACCGCCTGTCGAGTACGGACGGCAATGTGGGATAAACGTCCATGACCAAAATTATATTATCATGTAAATATAAATAAATGTGTTAGTAAATTGCCTTATTATTATCGAATATATTGTGTGATGCTATGGATTATATCGGAAAAGTGTACTGGAGAGAATAAAGATATTGTTACGCCCTGTACTCGCTTGCTGTATAGAAGTATGCCCGCGCAATATGACGGAAAATAGTAAGTATTTTATCTAACAAATAAACTTAACCCTAATCCGAAAATGTACGGAAACCGCAATGTTCCTGATCAACTGAACTTGCGATCCGAACTCTGCCGAAATATTGTAAATACAAATAAGGATGTTTACAATGAAATTTTACATAAGATGTTTAATGTTTTTTAGAATTTTGTGACTGCATCTTGTTATGCTATTGATAAATTCTCTGCATGAACATAAAACCGGCTATCAGTATAAAAATAATGTTTAATCTTTGTCTGTGGATCGAAAAATAACCCTGCTCTATTGTACTAATTACTATGGTTAACTTTAATTAATTCTAAAATAAGTATGATGTAGAGGTTGACAATTTCCAGTCGCTTAAGGCGCACCGATAAAATAAACTACTTGGGAACAAATAACTAAAGCATGCTCCAAAGGACAAGGAAAAAGGAGAAAATAAAAAAGAAAACAACAAAGGGTCAAAACTTAAGCAGTTAATATATTAATCGTTTTTCCTTAAATAAATGATTTAAGATATACACAACTATAAAAACCATTTTAAGATAATACTTAATAATAATATAATAATAATTATATATAGCGAAATATATTATGTGCAGAAATAAAATTCTAGGTGACTTAAATTTTCTCTTACTCGTATAATCTAATGAATTTCCTAGTAGAGCGCGCAGAATGTGACATGGTTAACACCATGCCACTCGACGTCCAACGTACGAATTCAAAATTTCTTTTAATAATTTAAATTTAACTTTTTTTATCAATAATTTTGAATCTGAAGGCCTAAATGCGAGTGTCGTAAAATTTTGCTGTGCGAAATAATCGTCCAATGATTTAACTTTTATGTTCAACGTTTTTTGCCGAAAGGATGTGCGTCGCGTCGATATAGCGTTCACTCCAACTGCTCGAGGAAGTTCGGCGACTTGAAGTACTCGGGCACAGGGTCATCAAGCCGTGAGATGACTTTGTAGATCGATTTCTTCCAGCTCTGTTCCACATCTTTGCCACCTTGGATGGCGCGGAAGAATTCTCTTAAAGTCTGTTCAACCACGTATCTGAAGTTTGGAGGAACCTGCAATTGAAACGACAAAAATAGTTAATGAAAATGTCTATTCGTATATTTCCTCCGATTATAGCATGATATTTAGTAAAAAATACTAACACTCACCTCAATGTGATTATTTCTGTTGTAATGTAAATTGAGCACCCTATACAGCTCCGAATCGCTGGCGATGTGAAGATCCTCTGCCGTTTTCAGACCTTCGCTTATCGCCTGCCGAGCGTATTTCTCCATTTGGATGTAGTAAAATTCTCTGCAAAGACGGAAAAAAATCATTATTAGTTAGGCTTTCGTGTTGCAAATAAGAGTACGTATGAAATGTTGACTGAACCTATCCGTTACGTAACTAACTTAATACATATCTATATATACACTGACACTTCAAGGCACAATGAAAATAAAAAACCCTCGAATGCCGTTGAGAGCGGGAAAGGATTTGATTAGCCATTTTCGCTCTCTCGTCGCATCGTTCGCTATCTTCGCTTGGGTTCGTTCATGAGAGCGAGTTGAACGAATCGAGAGTCTCGCGAGGCTAATTACTTACGAGTTCGCATTCAGACAAGTTAATTCGGTTTTTCACGTGCCTGCAAGTGACGAGCTGGTTGCAGAGGGTAATTTTATAAGCTTTTTAAGAGTTACATTTCTTAAAAAGTTAAATCAATTAAGCTTAACATAATTGTATTCCTTTTCTCTGATAGTGGCTTAAAAATATTAGTCACATCATCATCACAGCTCATATACGTTCCACTGCTGGGCTCGAGCCTCCTCAACAATAGAAGGGAAATTGACCTGTTGTACAACGCTCGTCAGATGGGTTGGCACAGGGTTTTATTTCGAGTTGTCCTTCTTTTGCATCGATGTTGTATGCATATTATAATCCCGTAGTCGTCTTATACGACACCCATAGGCAAGAAAGGTGGTGAATTGTATTCATACTCCATCACCACAAAAATATTAGTAATGTTACCAAATCTTCAGTCAATATAAGAGAATATCTGACAAATTACGTAATCATTCATATATCAGCCTATAGACGTCCACTCTTGAATATATGTGTTTCTCAGGCGGAATATCACCACAGTTATTAGGCGGACTGGCAATGTTAGTTGGCGTAATAAATTTGCTAGAAAAGTACTACTTCTTATTCTGGCAATCTCGCCGCCGGTTTCACCCCTCCCATGAGAAAGTAAGAGGAGATGACACAATGTTTTAAACCTTAATCACACGAAAAGCATACACAGTCATTATCAGCTGATTATTGTAATGCGTACAATTTATAAGCTTTCTTCATCATAGAAGATAAATTGGTTATTATATGACTAACTAGACGCGTTGGCGTAAACATTAATCTAACATAAATTTTCGAATTGTCATATTAATATCATACGACGATACACATATGCGAATCGGCTCAGATCATCCCTAATACTCTTATGACAGCCCTCCCACACTGGAGGCTGCTTTTATTTTTAATTGGTACTCAACGTTACTTCGCAGCCTTACAAATTGAATAACTACGTAAATGAAGTGTCTAAATAATTAGATGTCTTTTGGTTGGCGCGTGAGCCGGTGTAGCACACAGTGCGTTTGTGCAATTTGACACTTGATAATAATTAGTAAATTTTTTAACCATTATCAGCATTCTCATATATTTATTCTAATTTTTATAGGGTTGGTACGGCTTCTGTTGTTATTCTAACATAGGTGGAAATACAGAAATTTTTACTTAGCGCTTCGATTCTTACGATTAATTGCTGAACTGACGTCAAAATTTTTCGAGAACTCTCAATTTGTAAACCGCAAATATGAAATTACATAGTGAATTAATATCACAGAATGCTTAAAATTGCCGGCATATCATAAGGAAATATCGTCAGTTTTACGAATTATGCTTTTATTAGTTAAGTGCATCAGTGTGCCTACTCTGGAAATCCATTCTAATTTTGAATCCGATTCAATTCCAATCTCACCAAACTTATATTTGGTACTCTTGAACAAAATCGAGAATGAATTCTTCGCGTTTGGCGTTGTTATTTTCACCAAATGTGTCGTATTTTCTTATTTTAAATTAATATCGTTATCGAACTCGATCACTACAAAGACGCTTTCTTGCAATTGTGCAACATTAACGATTTTAAACATCGTCAAAATCACGTCGGGAGTAGCAAATATTTGACTTAATCAACGAGAGTCGAATTCATTTAGTTCAAAAATATTCCACCGAATTTGATTCCAATCGTGCGTTAGTGTCGCTTTCAAGAGTACCAAATTCGCTCAAATTCGAGCTGTGATTGAATTTAGGATTGGAATCGAGATTCAAGAGTAGGCACACAGGCCGTAGACCATAGACATAGGCCTTCCCACGAGAATGCCACTTGCATCCAACCATTCCCTGCGATTTTCAAGATGTCGTCAGTGCACCTAGAAGGGAGCCATCCTACTTGGGATCGCCCGATTCGTTCATCCGATTCCTTCTTCAACGGTTAAAGCTTCGATGAGCGATGTGGCCTGTCCATTGCCATTTCAACGTGTTTATAAGTTAAACGTTTAATAATAAAGAAAGTATTTGGTAGTTATGTGTAATACTTTTAGTCATATCTGTTGCTCATTATTCGTCATATGATATTGGTTATTGATTATTCGTGAATGGTATACACATTTTGATATCTTTAGCCATTAAAAGCATGTGTTCTGTCAACGCATGAGTGTTTTGAAGTGGGTGGTATTTTATTTATAGTTACTGTGTATTTAAATTGTTGTATCATGGAGATACTATTTTGTTTTATGATATTTAATTCAAGTGATTTTATTTTGTAATTCTAATGCGATTATAATATTAATATTGTTTTATTCTGTTAATTATATTTATGTAAATTTACATATATAATTAAAAAAAACTTAATTTCTCGAAGTAACTGTCAGTTTGCCGTGTGGTGACGGAGTAAGAATACAATTCACCACTCCCTATCTTGCCCGTGGATGTCGAAAAAGACAACTAAGGCTAAGGGATATATGTAAAACGCGTATAACATCACAGCCCATATTACACTGTTGGGTTCGAGCCTCCTCCAAAATGGGAGCCTCCTCCAAGATGGAATTTAACCTACTATACCATGCTGGTCAGACATGTTGGTATAGGGTTTGATTTTGAGTTTTCTTTCTCTTGCACAGATCTTATGTGGATATTATATCGCTTAGTCATCTTTTACGACATTCACGGGCAAGATAGGGAGTGGTGATTTGTATTCTTACTCTGTCACCACTTTTTTGTGTGTGTGACTTAGTTAGTAGCCTCAGATGGCTGTGACAACTTTTTCCGGACTGTTGGGTGAGCGCTGAGGGTTCTCAACTCGTGCTTTGTTACCACACGGAAGTGTTCTTTTTATGTAGTGACTAATGCCGAAATCCGTAAGGAAGCGAGATGTAGGGGTATATTTCGTACTTAAGCCCTCAATACATCGACAGAATTGTCACCGGATTGAGAGCCATCAGCGCTCACCCATAGTCCGGGCTAAGCTGTAAAAGTCATCTGAGGCTAACAGCTATACACACACATAAAAAAAGACAGAATTATACAATTTCTTTTCGTTGCCAATTCTCTAGAGCATTTATCGATGTTAAAAGATAATAATCGACATAGTTGTGAAGTATTTGTAAGCGGTTAACGTACCGATACTTGGTTATGTTAATCGTTATGCGGGTTATTGCAAAAAGAAAAAGTGTGCCTTTGAGTTGAAAGACTACCTATAAACCTATATACTAAAATGACAGAATTAAATGCATGGTTTTTCACATGTTAATTACGCACAGGTGACGTAGTGCTTAAGACGACCTATCGTACCAGTAGCACCAGTGTTGTTTGTTCGATTCCTGCGTAGGACAACACTTAGTGTGACTCACAAACTTTGTGTCCATTAAATATATGTTTGTAAAGTTCCCCATTACGCAAGGATTATTTCCTTGGCGAATTGTGTTGTCTATAAAAAATATGTTAAACTTAATTTGATGTTATTATTATTTAAACTATGAAGTAAAGTTAAGAATTGTATGAATAGCGTAGGACACTACTAAAGCTAGGATATGTCTAGGGAACACTGGATGGTTAGCAACTCTATAATTGATGTATATTAAAGAGAGATTCGCTACTTCATATCTTGGCTGTGGATGTCGTAAAAGACGACTAAAGGCGTTAGACCCTTAGTCGTCTTTTACGACACCCTTTTAAAGGATATCCCTTAGTCGTCTTTTACGATATCTTTTACGACATCCAGCACGCATATAACATCTAAGTAGAGCTAGAGAAGGTAACTCGAAACAAAACCTTATACTAACCTGTTTGATGAATATGATATAGAGTGTCCATTTCCCTCCTATTGTGGAGGAGGCTCGAGGCCAACACTGGGACGTATATGAGCTGAGATGACGATGATCCTTAACTTTAAAAGCGCGGTAAAATTTATTTAAATAAAAACCGTTACGTACGAAATCAGCTGTTCTATTCTTCACACAGATCTACCCTTATAAGACTTCCCAAAAACTTATGAACGGATATAGATTCTATTCATTACTATTTAAGACATACATTTAATTGTATGGATTCGCATTACAATAGTTGTAGATTCAAACAGGTAATACAATTTAGTATAATAATTTGAGTTTTAACTTGTCAGCGTAAAGTTCATATTACAATATTTCATGTATCTATTGTTATTACTTAAGATTCGTCGTCTTGCTAGTGAATACCTGGACCCTAACATCTTTGGTATTTTTTGCAAGCATCTTAAAGTTAAGAATAAGAAAGATCTTTACATTTGAAATTGGTTTGAAATCCTATTATATATGCTGACAAGAAAGATATGTCTGTAATAATTTTGGGTTTGACTTTTGGATTGTAGTTTGTAGATAAAATTTAGAGACTAATACTTATAAGAAGTAGTAGAATAAACTATACCAATAAATAAAATTGGAGTGTCTGTTTGTAATGTCAAAATAATGGACTTTTTTCATGCTCACATGGTTATTTGCACGACACCTATGCCTAAAATACAGATTAAAAAAATTTTATCTGTCTGTCTGTTTGTTCCGGGTAATCTTCAAAACAGCTAGACTGATTTAAAAAATTCTTTCACCAATGGAAAGCTATAATATCAGGGCGTAAACTAGGCTATATTTTATCCCGGTATTCCCACGGGAACGGGAACTACGCGGGTAAAACGACTAAAACCGAAGCGAAGCGAGGGCGAGTTGCTAGTATTTCAATAAATGTATTGTTTTTCAAGTGATGACGAAGTAAGAATACAATTCACCACCCCCTATCTTGCCCATGGGTGTCGTAAAAGACGACTAAGGGATTAATATGAATATAATATATATATGCAAGAGAAGGATGACTTTAAATTGAACCCTGTATCAACACGTCTGACCAGCATGGTATAGTAGGTAAATTTCCCTCCTATTGTGGAGGAGGCTTGAGTCCAACAGTGGGACATATATCAGCTGAAAGGACGATGAAGATAATGAAAAGTATTATTTAAAAAGAAATAATAATGTAATGTCAATCTTTGACGTGTCTTTGAAAATGTAAATTGAATGGAAAAGCGATAACTGGTTTAGTTTTTATTTTTTTCTAATACTAACAACCCGCCCTCGCTTCGCTTCGCTTTCATTCGCTTTACCCACGTAGTTCCTGTTCCCGTGGGAATACCGGGATAAAATTTGGCCTATGTTACTCCCTGATATTAAAGCTTTCCGTTTTTGAAATCGATTCGCTGGTTTAAGCGTGAAAGCGTAACAAACAAACAAACAAGCTTACTTTCGCACTTATAATATTAGTAAAGATTAGACGGGTATATGATACTTTGTGGGAGTAAGTTTCAAGTCTAATAATTAAAAAAATGAAACATTCTCACGGGTATCGTAAAGGACGTGTAAGGGGTGGGGCGTAATCTTTCAATTGAAAAAAAAATCGGCCAAGTGCGAGTCGGACTCGCGCAAGAAGAGTTCCGTGCCATTGACTAGGTAAACAAGTGCCTCCCTATAGCCATTATCGATATTGAGCAAAAAATCAAGTTTGTTGTATGGGAGCCTCCCTTAAATATTTATTTTATTTTATTTTTAGTATTTGTTGTTATAGCGGCAATAAAAATACATCATCTGTGAAAATTTCAACTGTCTAGCTATCACCGTTCTTGAGATACAGCCTGGTGACAGACGGACGGACGGGCGGACGGACGGACAGCGAAGTCTCAGTAATAGGGTCTCGTTCTTATCCTTTGGATACGGAACCCTAAAAACTAAAACTAAAGTCAAATGTTACGCGTGGTTTAAAAGACGAATTTCCCTCCCAAAGTGTAGGATGTTTGTAACCAATAGAGACTTATAACAGCTATGAAGGAGAAAACACATATCGCATCTTTATTCATAAACTGAATTAACGCAAAATTTCAATTTTATGGGAAATCGCATTTAAAGTTTGACATATTTAGATTGATGTCTTCAAAAAATTATAAAAAAATTAATAGAAGGACTAAGTATTAGAAAAAAAGATAACTATAGCATAATTAGTCTATTATTGGAATAAGATACAAAATTATACAATCTAAAGGAAGACCTTAGACAGCAGTTTAAAAAAAGTTCGTACTTATTTCTCTTTTCACTAAAATATGTACCTGATTTTTTTTTATTTATAGTACAAAACTGAAATAAAACTTAGTTATTAAAGTTCTGCATAAACATTTTAGTCTTAAACTGCATTAATTCAAAATGATGCCATAATCGTACAATATAATTTATAAAAAACTGAATTAAATTATAATATGTTAATAAAACATACATGTAATTTTCTAATAAAATGAAATAAGTATGAATACATGCAGCTTTTGAATAAAGTATCGACATGTACTCAGGAGTTAATGGAAAAGAGAACAACAATCTTTTATCTCTGTCATTTACGTCGTATCGATTTATCTGTTAGATTGTACGTATTCTACTGACGAAGTTATTTCGGTTTTTATTGAAAACTCAAAAAACATAAATTTTGATTTAATTCAGTTTATGATTAAAGGTGCGATATGTGTTAATGCTATTTGACTCTGTGACTCAGTCATTTCTGTCTTATCACGAACATTTTGTTGGGTTTTTTGATAATCTGCAGTTTCCTTCTAATAATCCATTACTCAGATATGCTAAATGTATATAATTTTGATGAATTGATTTAATATTTACACAAAATGTTTATAACGATGGCTATTGCAGTGGGTTAGCAACAATGTTAGCTGAAATTGTTAAGATGTTCTGGAGTGTACCCCTCAAGAAAACAGTTGTGATTCCCGTGTGAAAACCATAAACGAATCTTACCATAGATATCAGAATGTTATAGAAAAGGCAGTAGTAGACTTTTAATAGTTCTTAGTTTTCTTTTGCAAATATTAACAATGATGATTTTTGATGTTACATGAGTATTACATATTTGATATAAAATATTCTATTCTTGTAGTTTTTATTGCGTTTGTATTTGATTATTAATTTGCCGATGTTTAGAACATTGTCCAGCGATCATGATCACGAGAGGACTAGAAGACTAAGGTGTGTCACGTCCACCATCGTCATTTCAGTTCAAATATTTCCCATTATCGGGCTTAAGCCTTCTGCACAACGGGAGAGAAATTGACCTACCATACTATGCTGTTCAAACATGTTGGTTTTTTTTTTTTTTTTTTTTGCGTAAGCGCACGCGCGGTCCAGTCCGTTCGGGGCGATGAAAGGACGGCGCGCGGGCCCATAACCCACCCACCTCCCCACGTCACCTCGTTGTTGGGCTGACCACCGGAGCAGATGTGACTTGTCGTCAGTGGTCGGCCCAACGGATCAAACATGGTGGTATAGGATTTTATTTGAGATTTCCATATCTTGAATAAATGTTATATGCATATTTAATCCTTCAATCGTGTTTTACGACACCCACGGGCAAGAGAGAGAGGGTGCTGAATTGTATTCTTACTCGGTCACTACACGGAATGATTGTTTACGTTATTTAAAACGAATGAAAAATTAATTTTCTTTCCTAATAATATATGTAAAATAAATATTGTTGGTAAAATAAAAAAAAGGGATTCGTTTATTGATCATTTACTTGTATACAGTCCAATGAACGAGAATTTGGTGGTCCAATTTGTGTGGAATTTGGATGTTAACCTCCGAAAGCCGTTACACGCCAATGGCGTTTTACGCAAAGTATTGGTGAACACAGAGGGCATTCAACCCAAGACATTTCTGGCATCTATTATTAAGACAAAAGTCTTTAGATTTTAATAGATAATGCTCTTAAATTCGTGTGAATTTAATCTACGTACATGTGTATGTACGTAGATTATATAGTCTAATAGATGTCTATATTTCACTCTTATCTCTATCATAGATATGTCGCTGTAGTTACTACTGTCTCGCTCACTCTTAAGAAAGGGTATTTTGAGTTACTGTCAAGTCTAAAGCTTTAAAAGTCTGTGCTCACGAAGAAGTAAGTCGGGGTTCACGTTATTGTTTATTTTTTTCTTGTTTCTTTTCATCTGTTCTTATTGTAAAATACGGTAATGTATGAAGTTTTTGTTAACTAACAGTAATATTTTACGTTGCTAATATTAAAATAAAGTTTTGACAACATATCTTTATTTAGTGTGATATTATAAGTTGGCAATATTTTTTTTTAATTTTTCTGGCCAATTGGTGTCGTAAAAGGCAACTAATGGATATAATAAGCATATATACGCAACAGATTAAAAACCTAAAATGAAACCTATACTATCTATCCTACGTCGTCCTATCAGCATGTCTGACCACCATTGTATAGTAGGTCAATTTTCCTTCCATTATGAAGGGGACTCGAGCCCGGTAGTGGTATGTATATGAGCTCAGATGATGATGATAATTATGACATTAACTTACACTTAATTCATTGTTGCGGTGACGGAACAAATACATAGTGTCAACATTCTTTCTTTCCTTATCAGTAATCCTTAGAATAATAACCTATAGAAGGTAAGTTCACGCACAAAAAGTGAGGCATTTCTTAGCTTACGCCGGAACCATTCCGTAATGTGTAAGTCATTGTACTGCACATACGTACGTAACTCTTAAAAAATAAATAAGTAACTATGACGGTTTGTGCATTCAAATGGTGTCATAACACATTTGAAAAACTTAAAAAGGTTTTTAACATTACTTTTAAAATTATTTCGATGATTTGTGTTATAAAGACAAAATTTGATTTCATAATTTGCATATTGTTTTGCGTGTGGATGTGTGTAATCGTCTGCGCGCCATTAGTATTTTTAGATTCAAATTTCAAATGTTCGATATATTGACACTATCCTTCTATACGTTATTATTCTAAGCAGGAATCATAAAATACGATAGCATAACTGTTAAAGAATGGACTCTCGAAATAAAACCCTATACCAACCCGTATAACTAGTGGAGTATAATATGGTTATTTCTTTATCATTTTGGACGAGACTGAAGCCCAGCAGTGGAATTGAGCTTAATGATAAGCGTGATATGGCATGGATTTTATTGATATTAACAAATGTTGTTTACGTTACTATAGTAACGGATTGCCTCGTTTATATTTTCATTCAAATCGATGTTTTAGTTAGAACTGTTAGTCCTGTTCTACGTTAATGTATAGTAGAGGCTACGAATACTACCAATCTTTACAGGATTGCTTGTGAGTGTCGTAAAAGATGACTAAAAGCTTTACATCCACCTGGGCCAACTCAATGTGATGCCGTTTGGTTTACAATTACATTCCTAAAAATGCTCGACGTTAGGCAGGCGGTTGGTCATAAACTATGGCTAATACTTTTGCAGTATTTACGATGGAAGCAAAATAATGTACCTATTGCGTTGATCCCAAGTTTTTTTGAAGTGAAACTTCTTTGCGCGCATGAGGGCAATTTTTTTATTTTAGCGTCACGAAGATGTGCAGCGTTTTTGTCGAAGAAGAGGGAGGGAGCGATTGAGACCGATTGAGAGAGAGTGAGAAAGGGCGAACATAGCACGAAGCACAGCCATGGGGCGAGAGTAGGGAGCCAGCGAGTGAGAAAAAGCGAGAGATTTTTTTATTTCTTTATTTTTCCATTTTATTTTTTTAATACTGATAAAAACACATGGAACCAAAGAAGTTTCACTTCTGACATGCCTACTTAGTGATCACGCTATTTTTTCTTAAAGATAGCGCCCTACAGTAAGGAAATAATCCTTGTGTTGTGGTGGACTTTACAAACAAATAATTAACGGACAAAAATTAGATCCAAACTCAGAACAACAATTTTTGGATCGCGCAAAGTATTGTCCTGCGCGGGATTTGAACTCGCGACACTGGTATGGTAGTCAGTATTTTCACCACTACGCCATCTGTGCTGTCGACTATGAACAACAGCAGGATTATTGATAGTGATAAGTTAGAACTATTAGTGTGTATATTACTAAAAGTATTTCTTCTTTTTAGCTATGTAATATATTAATTAAAGAAACTTCAACATGTGTTTGATTAGAAACACATTCTACTATGTAGGACAGAGCTAGCGATCTTTATATCAATCGCTTACGGTGTTTCACAATGCGGGTAATATACCGCTAACATTCAACGATAGAGAGTTAAGAATCTACAAAAAAGAAACACGTTTTCCATTTGATCTAGGTCAATATTAACATCGACTTAAATTTTTTCGTGTGGTAACGGAGTAAGAATACAATTTACCACCCCTATCTTACGGATGGGTGTCATAAAAGACGATTAAGGGATATAATATGTGAAGGAGGGCGGTGAATTTTATATTTACTTCGTCACTACACAGTAACATAGTAAGTCTGTAGTTTGTGCCTAATAGTGGGGCTTTTATGGTTTAGTAGATAATTAAAAATAAAAATAAAAATAATAATAAAAAAAAAAATCGATTGATTTCGGTTTGGTTCGATTTAAATAAAAACAAATGGAGTAGGTAATTATTTTATCGGTACGCTCTGTATAACTATACTTAATCGATTTCCTTTTCCTTTGAAATAACATTAGAAGGAATCGATAACATTATATTCATTTGTTTCGTTTGTATTAATATAATATTTTCCTTATTGATAATATTGGTCATTTAAATGAAATTTAATTTATTTTAGTATTTTACCATATACGTTGTTGTTTAAGGGTCATTTTCGTGCATTGAGATTAATCGCTGGCGCACGCGAATGATCGAGTACGATTGACGCGTGCGGCTGAAGCGACAATAGAAAAAGTAAGAAAATGTATGGCGTTTATTTTTTTTTTTTTTGGGTGGGCTGCGGTCTGCGTGCTCCTCGCACCACTCCGTCCGGGGCGACAGAGGGGCGTAAGCACGCAACACCCGCAACCCACCCGAAAACCACGTCGCCTTCGTCGTTGGGCCGACCACCGGAGCAAGGTTACTTGATATCAGTGGTCGGCCCGACGGAATACCCCCTACTTGGGGTACCCTCCCATCGACCGACGTCCCCTCACGCGGTCGGCCTCTCGGCGGGTGAAAATGTATGGCGTACTCGTCGCATGGTTCTGTCGCAAACCTCGCAAACGGCGCCATACATTTTCATACTTGAACCATTGTCGTATCATAAATTGCCTGCGGCTACAATTGCAATGTACAGAATAATTTTCTTAACCTTTAATGAATATATTATTGGTTACTTTTTCAATGTGTAATAACCGATTCTATTATCATTATTCTCAAATACTTAATCATCTTTCGTGTATCTACTTTCGTCTCATATATTAGATAATTGTGCCACACATCTGCAAACTAATGACTACATAAATGTCGTAGTGGTCTAACCAGCGACCTCTCAGGACGAGTTCCATAAATCCGACTCCCATGCTTATGCTAATATTATATCTAAAACTTTATGCGTTTCTCAAATGATTATTCTATGTCCTGCTATTCTATTCTATATCTGTGTTTATCAATTTTATTTTATAAATCACGTAATAAAGGTTTATTCTTTATAGTGGATTCTCATTATTAGTCATTATTCTACTCATATTTCAATTTAAGGTTGTAGATATTGAGGCGATCCCAAGTAATTATTTGGGGTCGCCTTGCCATTGGCGCCATCCACGAGCAATTTAAGGATTCGTCATATTCGTAGCCGCTACTACACAATCGCTATCGTGAGTTATGACTTAAAAAAAACTATTGATCTGTAATTTTTGTATTGATCCCAAAACAGATCACACGATTCAGAACTTTAAGGCGTAAGGAATAGTTCTAAACAAGTTATATCCTTTTAATGTCAAACTTTAGCTATTTAGAGAGCGTTAAGGTTAAGAATTTTCGTAGCCTCTAAGCTACGAAATTTTCATTACAAAAGTAAATAAATCTATACGGATATATAAAGCTAGAGAGTTTGTTTGTTTGAATGCGCTAATCTCAGAAATCACTAGTCCGATTTGGGAAATTCTTTCAGTGTTATATAGTCCATTTATCGAGGAAAGCTATAGGCTATATATCATCACGGTAAAACCAATAGGAGCGGAGCACCAACGAAGAATGTATCAAAATCGAGTTTTTTTTTCTTTTGAGCACTTCCTCTGCGTAAACAGCTAAATTTTCGCAAAAAATCATGTGTGACAGAATCGTCTTATTAAAAAATATTTTCACCTTCTACGTAAACAAAGTCTTAGGTTAAAGTTAGCGTTAGCCCAAAGTATTTATACCACGCGACGAAGTCGCGAGCAGAAGCTAGTGTAAACTAAAACGCTCCATCGATAAAACATATATAAATGTTTAAAACTATTCAAATCAAAATCGATATCTTAGCATATGGATAAGTAAACCTTTTTGCCTCCAAAAGCTAAAAATAGTAAGTAGTTTCCAGGAATATTCCAGTGAATTGCAGAAAACATACTCATTTGAATCGCTTCCAAATACAATAGTTATTAAAACCTGATGTCGGTAAGTACTTACTGCAGACCGTGCGCTGTCTATAGATATTAAGGCCTGTGTACTTACTTGTTTCGATACAGGTACATGTGTGTGTGAGTGGACGGCGTCCAGGTTTCGAGGAGCACGGGAGAATGAGCCGACAGACTGCATTTTACAGAGCAATGTCGTTATAGAGATGTATTTTTGCATAAAATTATGTGATGAAAAAATATTGTATGTGAAATATAAAATTTTAATAGTTATTATAGTAATTATCAGATGTCTAACCTATATTACTTATATAAAATTAATGCGTTTGTTCATTTCTTTGTGTGCTAATTTTAGGCGGTCGGTATAGGTTGGAGTCTAAAAAAAAGCTTGTTGAATCGGATGTTCTAATAATAAATAAAGGTTATGTAATACATAACGTTGCGAGAAATAGGCGTGCAATAGTGTTCGTAAATGTTAGTCAAATCAGTAAAAATATAGTAATAAGGGTTTTGATAGCCATTATGCGCAGTCATTGTTGTTACGGCAAGTGCTGAGATAACAAAAATTGTGTTTACGGTATTATGAATATTATTAGCGTTGATATTAGATACTAATGATACAATATGTGTGTTCAAATAGCATAATAGCAAAAAATAACCACGCAAGCAAAAATGCTGGTAAAAGTAGTCAGGCAATATAATATGCAGTAACATAATTACTAGAACTTTATGTTCATTTAAAAGGCTGCTCTTTAGTTATAGTTAATCGTATTCAATCATATTTGTCCTATATTGGACAAGGAGTTTCTTAAAAAAACAATAAATTGCTTCTGAGTGTTAAAGTCAAAATAAAGTGTAAGCATTGGTCTACAATTTCTTGCCTACATAATTATGTAAGTAGGCGAGTTAGTAATAGGTGCCTGAATATTCGATAATTAAAAAATTGATATCTCTGTATTTTTAATAGTCTATGGGAAAAGTTGTTCTGCATCGCACACACTGACAAAATACACACACATGGAAGAGTAAAAGCGAGTAAACTAATACCGGGCCGGATTAATGCTTCAGTTAGTGAAAAAACTTTTTTCAGACTGCGCCGTCCGGTGCAGGGGCGGACTTGGTCGGAAAATTATGACACAATAAAGCTTTTTGTTCATAGTAGTTTACCTAAATATATATATATATATACAAGTTACAATCGTGAAATATGTTGTTGCTCCTTCTAAAATCGTGGATTGGGTTAATTAATTTTGATGCATGTTTTCAATTATTCCTTTACTACTATGTTAATCTAGAAATAAGTTTTTTGGATTAAAGTTCTTTCTCCAAATAAACGAAGTTAAATGAAGTCTTTTTTTCCATCTTACATTATAAAAATGGTTTAAATGATATCGCACGTTTAATCCAATACCGTCACTAAACGAAATTTTCCAAAAACTGCTTTTAATGGCATCTATTTGCTGAGCGTTGAATTTCTATATTGATTCGATTCCCATATTTTAATTCTACTTAACTTTTTCACTTTTTTTTAAAACGGTAGTGCCACTAATATTTTTAATTCTTTATATCCATTAATTAATAATAATTAAAATAATAAAGAATATTTTTTATTAAGAATAATAGTTATTAATATAAAAATAAAATAAAAATCCTGAAAAGTTAATATACCCCTATTTATATCAGTTAATGTTTGTCATAAATCTTTAAATAGCTCTCCTGCATAATTTGCTTATTTATGATAGTGACGATATTGGAATAAAGGTGCGATATGCAAATAAAGTTTTCACTGGAAAGAATAACTTGATGTTTGACTAGCTAGTTTTGGTATTATTATTGTAACAATACATTATTCTATCTATCATAATAGCTTATTGAAATTATTTACAGTAGTACAACAGAGTTAGAGTAATATTAACACATCATTCATAAAACGATTAAAATCCAGTAAATTATTACTCTACATCTGCTATTTATTAAACCTGTGCAAGGTTTGAAATAACGTAAAGTAATTAATAGTTCGTATGTAGGTTGCAATGATGAAAGACTAATATTTAATGTGCAAAGGTGTCATTTAATAGTGTTTATTGGCGTGCGTATTTCTCATTCCGTTCAAGTCCCAGCACATGCGGGTTGTAGACAATTATCTGTGTATTGACGCGGGTACTTTCTCGTAAAAGTGTATAACACAAATTGTCTTGCAAAATTTAGAGAAAGTATCATCATGTCAAGTAGAACAATTCAAATAGGCATTTTAAATATTGCTTTAAAAAGCAAAATATTTCTGAAATCTCATCACGTTAAATTGAATGATTAAATATTAGTGTCAACTTTTATTGGGTAGGAACAATTTACTTATAAGTAATATTAGAGTAAAGAAAATTAGAAAAAAAGCATTGTACCCCGGGGGATTTTACAAATATATATATATGCAAAAGACACAAATTACATTCGAACATACCTAGAACAATTACATATTTCCGTATTACACAAAGTATATGGCAGAGCTGCACAGATGGCGCAGAGGATAAGATAAATACCTACCATGCCAGTGTTATGAGTTCGTTTCACACGCAAGATAATAATTTGTATGATTTGATGTCATGGTAAAATGTTGTATTCAGTCTGATCGCAATTTGTGTCTATTAAATCATATTACTGTAAAGGCCTGAGCAATACAAGAGTTATTTCCTTAATGCAATGTGTTTCTTTTAAAAAATGTACATAAAATGCATAGGAATCTTTTCCACATTAATTGTCATATAGACCACTACATTACCCATGTTCTATACCTAATTATACATTAACCTATTAGTTACCAATTTCTTTTTTCTTTAGTACCAATTATGTAAGAACCAATTATATATATACGTATATGAGACCTGAAAAGGGCCAATAATCCTGTGTCAGGTTTCGGTTTGTTAATATAATTCTACATAATTATGATGAATTAATTATGTATAATTATAATTACCAGTACGGCCCTGTTCTCGACTCCCTCGCTCGCTGACCCGCCTGTCTTGTACCCTAGGCTTCAAAAGTTCAGCTCATTTGAGAGCTCGCCGAGATTTTATTACCCCCAACTACTCAGTTCGTTCCGGTATTAATTTTTTTTTTCAAAAGAAGGGTTAAACGTACGCGTAGCCTTTTAAGGACCATATAAAGCTGACCATTCACGGTTACTTGATCGTTGAATTAGTTTGCTAATTACTGGAGACAGCTTTAAAACTGTTTTTGAAATGTATTTAAATAAGGATAGGTTTTGAGTTATGATTTTATAATAACATTTTGATGCAATTAATAGTTAGATAATTACGTTATTCGTAAATACTGAACACATGTTGTTATAGATTGTACAGGATCATTGACAGACGAAATAGCTATGTAATAAATGACAGTCCAATTATAATGATAAAAAATGTAACAGCAGCGCCATTTTACTCGCACCCGACAACGACAACATGGAACTCTAAATAATATTTCATAACACGATATTAATATGGCGGGTGTGTCTAATGATAATTACTTTAATGCGACTAGATATAAACTTGCTTGCGTCGTTACTTAAGTTATTTCCCTAGGGTGAATATCATTGCCACTCGTGAAGATTTTACCACGGTGTTCAACACTAGACGACAATATGAATCTGACAGCCATTATCCACTAAACATTTAAATTTAGAACATTAATTGTTGGCCATGCCTTTCTAAATCATTCTTTTTTATTTTAAATTTGAATAGAACGCTACTAACAATGTCCTAAGCAATGTGCGCGTTGTGATTTATAAAAAAATACTAGTAATGGCGGCAATCGCGGTAATTTTGGCGGGCATGTGAAAGTGTCATGTGGTGTTCTTGTATTATATTTAATATAGCAGTGCCTAAATGTGTATATTAAATAGTTTTATTGTCATTTTATATAAACTTACAGTTGTTTATCGCTTTATATAAAAATAAATATGATATAAAAGTGCATTACAAAATGTATTAGTTTTCTATCAAAATTTTCAGAAGATACTAATAAAAGTGTGGCCATAACTTTGTTGAAGCTTATGTCAAAATAATGACTACATATTCGTTAAAATAAGGCCAGGTAAACACACCTTAATTTATTACGTCTTAGGGCGTGTCGCGACGACTTTTCGCAATTTGTTAATTTCCCATGTGTGCTACACATTTTTTTTTACTTTTGCTATAGACATGTCTTTCTTTAAAATAGTCTGTGTTCGAATGTTAATAATAAAAATGGTGTAGTAAAATTTAATGAAAGTTTGAATTTTCGTTGCTTTAAATTTTGCTACAAATGAAAAAATTAAATCCAAGTTTATCATTCGAACTTTTTAAAAGTAATTGACTTACAAAAATGACAACTTGGATTATCTCCGATTCACGGCTATCTCCCAAGGGAAGATACCCGGTCCTTTGAAAGGCTTACATGGGGATATGGAGCCAACACGCAGAGGCCTTTGGAGAAATTTAAAGTAAAAATGGGATGGGACGTCTACCGATGACACTCCACGTCTACACATAACACACGTGGACTGCCAACGGTAGGTGTAAAACTATGGTAGGTGTGATGATGGTATCTAATACATGATAATGGGGTTGGAGGTTAGATGGACTGGATTAATGGAAAACTATTAATTTAAAACTGTCGTCTGCCTTCAATACCTTTATCGTCTTGAACTTTGGCAGACGGTGACTCGCCACTCACTGAATTTCCCCGCCCTCCCCTAAACGCCACAGACACGCAGGCCATACGGGCAATAGGGGGGCAACATTGGTGCAAGTAGCTTGGGGTGTCGAGCGGTGCGGCGCCGGTTTCACCATCGCAAGTCCCCGATAAACGGAGACCCGCAGTGGTTTCCCCGTAGTTATGCCCTTGAAAATGACACTTCCACCCCCGAGCATATAGCTTTGGCGACCCCTCTCTGATCAGCCGTTTAAGGCAAGCCAGAGTTGAGAATCCTGCGGGCATTCTTCGGTTACCACTCCAGCCAGCCAGTAAAGGCGAGCTGAATACGAGGCCCTGGCCGACTCTCTGGGGCATTCAGGACCGCAGTGTCGCCACTCACATTTAGCACGCCACAAGCTGCCCTGCGGTTTATTGGCTTTCCTATAAATCTTGTGATACATTTTTCTTTTCTATCAAAAGAACTTAGAGAGCCATATAATGTTCCTCCGTGGTTTGCGTTAGTCTCATGATGAGATAACTACTGGCCCAGAGGGTTAACAACTTGGATTATTGTTAATCTGTACTTTTTTTAATTATCACTCAGACTCAGAGTACCAGAATGACAACACTATATCTATAGACATACATTTTTCATGTGATGACGGGGTAAGAATATAATTAATACCAACTTTTTACGTGGGCGTTAGTAGAATATAGTAACTAATTAAAATATATTTCTCTCATTTATTTGCATAGAAAATTATTACAGAATATTTGTTACTGACAATCATGGTAGCGAGTTGTATTGTTGTATTGGCAGATAAGAACGAACTGGTCGACTTCCGTTGCCTGCGATAGCAGCCACAGTACATAAGGATAAAACAATGTTGCAGATGTTTACATTCTAAGAAATATTCCTACAATTTACAACAATTACATTGCGTACAATTTTCTAACTTACAATTATATTTGATCTTAAATTACTCGTATAATTTCTCTTTAGTAATGCAGTAAGAATCCAATTCTGAGGGATATAATATGCATGTAACATCTGTACAAGAGAAGGCAAACTCGAAATATAATCTTATACCAATCCATCTGACCAGCGTGGTATAGTAGGTCAATTTCCTTGCAATGGAGGAGACTTGAGCCCCGTTGTAGGACGTATATGAGCCGAGATCAATCGTAGATGAGTGAATCGTAGATGTAGTTAAGTCATCATTTCATCATCATCATTTCAGCTCATATACGCCCCACTGTTGTTGGGCTCGAGCCTCCTCCACAATAGGAGGGAAACTGACCCCACTATACCATGCTGGTGAGACAGGTTCGTATAGGGTTTTATTTCGAGCTTTCCTTCTCTTGCATAGATGTTATATGCATATTATAACCCATAATCGTCTTTTACGACATCCACGTAGTTAATTAAGTACTTTTAACAGAGCGATGGCAGCGCCGTCAAAATTTTGGAATTTTAGCAGAAGTGAAAACATAGACACTGAAAGACTTCTTATGTTAACGCTATTACTATACAAACGAAATAAAGTTATGTTTACGGATTTTATCGGTAACGCTTTGCTGCGTTTATGGTGCTAAGATGACTGATAGTCCTGTATCAGTAAAGCAAAAATCAAATACATACTCGATTGAAACCATAAAAATTCGAATACTATATTATAGTGGTGAAGATATGTTGGCTTTTTTTTTTTTTTTTTTTGGGTAGGCTATGGTAAGCGCACGCGCGATCCAGTCCGTCCGGGGCGATGAAAAGACAGCGCGCGGGCCCATAACCCACCCGTACCCACGTCACCTCGTTGTTGGGCCGACCACCGGAGCAGATGTGACTTGTCGTCAGTGGTCGGCCCAACGGAATACCCTTTCGGGTAACCTCACCTCTCGACGTCCTGGGACGTCGGTCGCCGTCGCGCGGTCAGCCTCTCTGCGGGTGACGGACAATTCCCCGGTCCGATCACCCGCGGCCTCGGCTAGGGCGGCATTAGGCGCAGATACTCGTGCCTGCGCCGCCCGAGTCGCCGGCGGCGGAACGTGTCGCCGAATAGGAGCTCTACTCGCACACGATCCGCCGCCTCCTTCCGTGAGATTACGGCCCCACAGAAGGCGGCGACCGCGTCCCAGTTCCTGACGCTGACGAGCATCTCCCTGGCGATGGTCGGCAGCGCCAGGTCGGCACCGATAATTGCGACGAGTTCACGGCGATCCCCCTCCCATGCAGCACACTCCTCGAGCGTGTGCTGCGCCGTGTCCTCGTCGCAACTGCAGTGGTGGCAGGACGGAGTGCTCTCCCTCCTGACAATCTTGTGCAGGTACTTCCCGAAGCAACCGTGCCCCATCAGCACCTGCACCAGTCGGAAGGAAAGCATCAAGATATGTTGGTATAGGGTTTTATTTCGAGAGTTCCATATCTTGTTACTTATATTTATGTTATACTAGTGGTCGACGTGTGGTCGAAATTCGACCATAATTTAATTTAATTAATTTTTTTGCTACATAATTTTCTTTAATTTTATTTATGTAGATATAATTGGAAATTGAGCAAGCTGTATTTCACTAATAACTAATATTATAAGCACAAATCTTTAGTAGACATTGTCATCATAATTATGATTGTTTGACATTCAGTTCGACCGTGGTTCGACCAGAGATTTTACCCGTAAACAAAAGTCTATAAGCGTTGCTACGCAACACACTCACGCAAACGTGTGTATGTGTGTGTAGCGATTGCTTTGTAGTGTGCGTAATGCCTTTTTTAATGAATTTAATGTATTTCTAATCCATTATTATATGAAATTTCAGTTTTATGTACTTCTCCTCATTATATACTTCAACTGTGCCAAATTTCATACTTGTCCATCCAAGTAATTTTCGTAAAAAGGGGTACAAAGTTTTTGCTTCACGTATTTATATATAGATCCCTTAGTCGTCTTTTACAACAGTCACGAGCAGGATAGGGAGTGTGGTATTGCATTCTAAGTCGTCTTTTACGACACCCACAGGCAAGAAAGGGGGTGGTGAAATGTATTCTTACTCCGTTACCACATGGATAATAACTGCACTGAAAATAATTAGTGATAATTTTTTACTCATATTATAGCGCTGTAAAAAGTCGCGTGACTTATCCACCTAAAAGCCCATGTCATTATGCCTGTAAGAGGCTAATGAAAGACGCGCCCGCTCCTTCGAGACCAAGCAAGGCGTGGACGACCTCGCATGACAAAACACTAGTTAAAATTTGAATACCTAAAGAATGTATGTATCGCGTATTTTTAATTCTAACACAAAATGTCTTCTGTATTTTATACAGTTTAGTTTATGTTTTTATACGGTGGCGGCTACGAATATTACAAACACTACCATATTTGTGGGCGTCGTAAAGGTGACAAAGACTTTTATATCGACCTAGTCCAACTCCGTCTTATGCCATCTAGTCAAAAATTACATTCCCAAAGAAAGTTGCTGTCCGGCAAGCAGCCAGTTATCAAACTATTGCTAAAACCACCCGTGACCCTGAACGCTATAAAGTGTTCGAAACGTCGGGCAGTCAAAAATCAAATACTTACAAACGCGATAAAAACCGTAAAGTAGTTTTATTTACAATGTACAACTTGCGTCAACATTAGAATTCATTATGTAAACAGTTTTGTAATTCATTGGAAGGTAAAAATAAAAATAATTAAAAAGCTAATATTGTATCGAAGACAAGATAAGGTCGGTTGTCGGAAGAAACCGGCACTTTTCTAATTACTCTCCTCATTAGCTGATGGATGAAGTGTATGCCGTTTTATCGTTCGTGCGGTGGGCCTTTTCAGCCTTGAGGCGATTAAAAACTTACTTTTTTTTTCTAATGATAGTAACTTAGAATAATAACGTATAGAAGGTAAGTTCGCGCACAAAAAGTGAACCATTTCAATTGGAGCCTAGTGGAGCTTATGCCGGAACCGTTCTGTAATGTAACAAGGTCACTATACTTCACGTACGTATGCAACTCTTAAAAAATAAATAGGTAATTATGACGGTTTGTGCATTCAAATAGTGTCATAACACATTTGAAAAACTTAAAAAGGTTTTTAACATTACGTACATTACGTACGTAGGTAATCGTCTGCGCGCATGTTTTTAGATTCATGTTTCGAGCGTTCGAAGTATGGAACTGGAAAACACTGTCCTTCTATACGTTATTATTCTAAGGATAGTAAGGTGATTAATTTACTAAATTGTTAACTATATAGCCATAATTTAAATAGTCAATTTTCTTATGTAGTTGTAATATTTTTGAAGTGAAAATTATTTTCACGCACAGATTTTTCCTCTCGCTCTGATGTGAAAGACTGGATCGGGTGAACTCAGCACCGCCGAGTAGGGCTTCCAATCCCGCAATACCGAGATCCCGGTATTGCGGGATCCCGCGCCAATTTCCAATCCCGCATGATACGGGATTGCAGACGCGGGATCCGCGGGATTTGCGGGACTGAAAAAAGCGTGCATGCACCCTCAAACTTAATAAACTCTCAAACTCAAATAGTAATATATCCTATATAAATTTCCATTTTAAATGTATGTTTTTTTTGGTTGATTTATTTAAATTTTATGTGTATTTTTGAAGAAGATTTGTTTTGTTTTGATTTGTTTTTAATTCAGTATATGCTACTGTTTTTTGTGAAGAAAAAACGATGTAATTTGATTGATCTCATATTAGTGGTAGTACTTCAATAAATATGGAGTTAGTTGATAATTCATAAGGTTTTTGTGTTAAATAAACGAAGTAATTTCATTGATCTCATACTAATAGTAATACTTTAATAAATGTGTAGTTAGTCGATTAATTCATTCTTTTCGTTACAAATAAACGGTGTCATTTGATTGATCTCATATTAATAGTAATATCGTACATATTATTATTAAATAAATACGCATATGATTAATTAATTGGTTTATTTGCCTTATATAAATGTGAATATTTTTGATATGCGGGATCCCGCAAATACCGAGATCCCGCGGGATTGAAAATTTGTAGTCCCGCAAATACCGAGATTGAATTTAGGCTGCGGGATTGGAAGCTCTACCGCTGAGTGTACCTGTTGTAGTCAGTACCACACAATAAAATCACTATGTAGGATAATAATTACTTATGTTATAAATTAGTTAGTATGTTAAAAATTAGCTAATACGTATAGTTGGAGCCATTGTCGTTCTTTATTTGAATATTAATAAGTCAAAGTGCTAGTTAAAAGTTTATATAACTTTACTTACTACTTTATAAATTTATATAATTAACGTTAATAATAAAAACAATGAGTATCTATTTATTAGGTAAGAGTAATCATAACCTCCATTATTGTAATGACATATTTGACATCAGAGGACCATAAATGCTGTAAAGAATCACCAAAATCATGAGAATAAAATTAAATTGCAATAAATACCTTCGAAATACCTACTTTTATTTTATAATATGCACAATGCTTAATATCATAAATCATTATCGGAGTCGAAAAAAATCAAATTAAAATATAGCCCTTAGAATAATAACGTATAGAAGGATAGTGTCCCTACTTCGAACATTCGAAACATGAATCTAAAAATACTACATGCGCGCAGACGATTACACACGTACACACGCACACTACTATAGAAATTATAAAATCAAATTTTGTTTTTATTACCATAAATTGTCGAAATAATTTTAAAAGTAATGTTAAAAACCTTTTTAAGTTTTTCAAACGTGTTGTGATACCATTTGAATGCACAAACCATGACGGTTTGCTCCATTAGGCTCCAATTGAAATGCTTCACTTTTTGTGTGCAAACTTACCTTCTATACGTTATTATTCTAAGATATAGCCATTCTATTTTTAAAATTTATTTTTTAAATATATATTTATTTTTAAATATAGGACAGCGTTTCATTATAGAACATTATTGAGTTGGCGTAAACCCCCTTCTACACGAGTCATTCCTTGATCGCAGCGATAAGTAAGACCGCGCCTTCGCGTGTTTTAATTATATTATTAACGACGACGGTCGGCGAAAGGCTAATATTTTATAATGGCCAACGTATCGCAATGATATGTAAATATAATGCCGCACCTTCTACACCTATTATGTACATCGTTGCGTGCGTGTGAACTTTAATTCGGAAGTAAAGACACGTAAGCGAGAATTTAGTGCTAAGGCGTGACATTCTTTTTCGTTCATGTGTAGGGCTCGACGAATTCTTATGCTAAATAAGCTTACCTACTAATGGGATTAGCAATAGAAACGGCCAGGCACTCCTGAACAATTTCCACAGGAGTAAAACTTATGGTGTATAATTAGCAGTTTTTTTTTAAGGAAAACTACTCATAAGCTTTCTCGAAAGGGTCGTATTAATTACTGGAGGTGCTCGTATGAGCGTAGAACGACATAAATGACCGGCCACTTGGCGCCCTAGCCTCGCCGGGACTTATTAAAAATGTTAACATGTAAATTAGACTCTACACGAGCAACGTGTATTAGCCAACCAATTAAATTTTACAGTTTCCGTATACAATACAGTACCAGTCGGCTGCAAGGTGAGGGATGAATTAGTGTCACTAACTAGTGTAGCTTATGAAACTGCGCATTACACGATAGTATTTATACCTAATACTTTATACACTTTGATAAAATTTTGAGTACGTCAAAGCTAAAAGCCTTTCAATAAAATTATACATTTAAGATTTTAATTACAACATTAAAATATTGAACTATAAACTTATATACCTGTAAGTCAGGCGGTTAACACGCTAAGTTAAAAAGGCATGTGGAAATTGCGACGTAAGGTTGGCAACATTACCGTATTGCGAATGTAAAGAGTCCTTACAGATGAGAAATTTTAATCTCAGCTAAAATATTACACAACCAATAATTATTGCTAAATTTAAAAATAAAGTTGCCGTTTTGTTAAATGACTTATTTAGGTTTCTCTGTAAATGTTTATCCTCGTGCATTTAATGTATTGTTCGTAGTCATAATAACATTGTTATTTTCTATAGATTAAACTGCATAATATTAGCTATTATTAGTGACTTGATACAGATACTATGCAACGTGTAATTCACATACATGCATCAAAATATATATTGTGCGATTTACGCGTGTGTGTGATACGCTTAAAAGGTTTTTACCTCGGCTGGTCTAAGTGCGCACCCTCATGCGACTAGTTGGATGTGTAAAAAGATTAATTGGAGTGTTGCCCGTGTTTCTAACAATTTACGGCGCCTTCTCTGGCCCGGCCGGCCACAGACCACTTCTGCGCAACTTAATTAAGCGAAATAACTTAAACGAGTCACCGTTGCTAATTAGTGCTATCGTCGCGCCCGCTACAGCTAATTCTAAGAGTGACTCTTTGTTTGCATGCTCGCTCATTTCTTTGAGTTTGCGCACCAAAAGAATTTATCTTTACATCGACTTTGAGTAAAGGATGTTTGTTTTGGCCCCCCGGGAGTGTTTCAATGAAGACTTTTGTGTTTGTTTGAACTTTTGCGGCGTTATTCAACAAGATGAAGACGTAAATATAGCCTGTGGGCTTTATATTAGAAAACTCAACACATTGTAAGATTTAAAATTATAATTAAATCGTGTTTTATGTCTTAAAATTTAATCTTTTTCTTTTAAGCTGCTCTCAATCGCTAAATATCCTTAAACGAAAAAGCTTCGCGACGCGCTATTTAAATGTAGAAGGTAAGTATTCATTCATAAAACATGTACGGATTAATAGTTAAGGTTAAAGAAAACCACTTCAAAGGTGGCTTATTCACAAGGCATCTAAAAGACACGAGCGAAGAGAGCTCTCGGAAGCTAGAGCCCTTGAGATATCCTACACGTCAACAAGTGGCCGGTCGTGTATACCGGGGGTTACGTCTTCGAATGTCGAACGCTACCTATATTTCTTTCAGTTATGACAATTTGATAATTATTCTTGGGTTTTTGGCAGGAACAAAAAAGTGTCATGTATTGATCTTATATTAATATCTTAGTGGTTTTACGTGTTATATTAAATAACTAGCAATCCGCCCTAGCTTCGCTTCGGTTATAGGTTATAGTCGTTTTACCCGCGTAGTTCCCGTTCCCGTGGGAATACCGGGATAAAATATAGCTTAGTATACGCCCTGATATTATAGCTTTCCATTGGTGAAAGAATTTTTGAAATCGGTCCAGCCTTTTTGAAGATTATCCGGAACAAACAGACAGACAGACAGACAGACAAAAATTTTTTAATTGCTATTTTAAGTATGTGTATAGTGCAAATAACCGTGTGAGCATGAAAAAAGCCTATTATTTTGACATTACAAACAGACACTCCAATTTTATTTATTGGTATAGATTTTTATGGCATTTATGTAATATGGTGCGCAGGAAGTACTATTCTGTAATAAATATTTTATAACAGTACTTTATATATGTTTTTATTTTCCATCATATTTCCCGAGATACCATTAACAATGTAGTCACGGTACTGATGAAGGCGACAATTTAACTTACTGATGAACTTGGCTTTCAATGGGTTTGAATGTACCTACTTATGATTTATAATTAAAGAATTGGCATAAAGATTTTGGTAATCATATAATAAAATTTCTTAAAAATATAGTTATTCTGTGGACAACTGATATAATCTATATTTAAAATTGGCTTCGAGCAGGTTACAAAACGTTAGACAGTTTTTGACGGGCACTTGATTTATATAGCTTTCAATTATTTATTGCAAAAGCTAAAATCGTGACAGAAAGTTGAAGTTTGATTCGACGATCATTATCATCATCTTGCTCTTATCCCAATTACTTGGGGTCGACGCAATATGTCATCTTCTTCCATACGGTCCTATCAGACGTCATCTCTGCAGTCACTCCCAGGCTATTCATGTCATGCTTCACGCAGTCCATCCATCTTTTCCTCGGTCTTCCTTTACCCCTAAAGCCCTCAACATTCATACCTAAAACTTTTCTCACAACATTACTTTCATCCCGCCTCATCACATGTCCATACCATGTCAGCCGTTCACTCTTTAACTTTTCCGTCACTGGCGCAACTTTCAAACTTCCTCTAATGTGCTCATTCCTCACTTTATCCATTCTTGTCACACCACACATCCATCTCAACATTCGCATCTCCGCTGCGTGTAGTCGCCTCTTATCCGTCGCTTTTGTCCCCCAACATGCTGATCCATACAGTACGGCAGGTCTTATTAGGGTTTTATAAATTTTACCCTTTAATTTGAGGGGTACTCTGGGGTCGCATGTTGTAACCCGTGACCTGCCACCACTTCATCCATCCCGCATCGATTCTGTGCTTCACGTCACGATCTAGGTCGCCATCGCTTGGGGTAAGAGAACCTAGGTAACGGAAATTCGAGCATACTGGTATAGGTACTCCATCTAAGAATATGAGTGTAAAATTGGAGAGACCGCTGAAATCAGCAGAACATGTATTCTGTTTTAGGTCTGCTAATTTTCAAGCTAACATTCTCCAATTTACAGCGCCACTTTTCCAGCATGCTCTGTACCTCAAGGCCCTCCTCCTCCGACGAGGACAATGTCATCAGCAAATAGCATGCACCAGGGTGCCTCTTCCTGTATCTCCGATGTTAATGCATCCATTATCAACAGGAAGAGGTAAGGACTTAACTCCGACCCTTGGTGCAGACCCACTCCCACACTGAAACCGTCGGCGTCTCCAGCCGCTGATTTTACGTACGACCTAGATTGTTGGTACATGGCACAGATTAACCTAATATACTTCACAGGCACACTTTTCTGTTTCAGTACCCACCACAAAACTGTTCTCGGTATTCTGTCATAGGCCTTCTCGAGATCAACGAATACCATGTGCAAGTTTTTATGTGCACTACGATATTTTTCGCGCAGTTGGCGCAGTGCAAATATGGCATCAGTTGTTCCGCGGCCCGACACAAAACCGAACCGGTTTTGGGTGATCTCGCTTTCTTCTCGCAATCTCTTCTCAATCACTCAAGTTTGATTCGACGATATTTGAATAATATATCAAGTGTCACTTATTTTTTTATTTGTAATAAATTAGCAAGAAGACGGGAAGCTTCAATATAAGTCCTAACTCTTTAGTGGTTTTTCAGCAGAATAAAGCAATAACAATTAGTAGCTGTTTGACAAAATAAAAAAGAGAACAAAAAATATTCGTTATTTGTATTGCCCATACTTAGGTACTTACCCTATTACCCAGTGTATAATATTCTTATTAAAAGTTTACAACAAAAACATTTTTAAAGTGTAAAACATTTATTTTTTATAATCTTTTTTCCTGGAGTTAAATCTAATTAGGATTGTATTTACTATTATAAATTGCTTATTGTAATTGATGTGATATTGATTAGCGTTAATTAAAAAAAAATCTAAATAATCTCTAATCAATGTAAAAGTTAAAGTTGACGATAGCCTTTAAAGCGTAGATAAATTTAATTGTGTTGAATCTGATAAAAATAATATTATTAAAGCTCATTATTTACAAATTAATTAGACATTTATCTAATTTTTTTTTATTTAACTGGACGTAGGACAACTGGCAGATTGCCTCGTGACGCAATCATTCTTTGAATAGGTTATTGTCACGTATGGAAAGGGCATTTTATACGTTTCACAAAAAAAAGGTCTGCCCATTCTCCTGGCCGATTTTTAGGGTCCCCACTAGCAAGGACTGAATGGTCATAACTGTATTCTTATTTCCATCGCCACGCGAGGAGAAATTATCTAGATATTGATTGGCAACTATAAATCATAAGAAACTACGCCTATAATATTATGATCGATCATTATCTCAACGTATTCACTACTGGTCTCGCGTCCTCCAAATCAGGTGGCAAATTTGCTTACTAAACCATACTCGTGAGATTAGTAGGTATAGTGATTCATTGTCTGGCAGTGATGTTACCTGCGAGCGTTATTTAGTCGTATTTATGATCACCCGTGAGATGAAAAGGGGTGGTGAGACGTTGTATTCTTACTTCGTCACCACATACATAATAAAGGAATTTCGTAAATATCATAAATGTTCGCGATGCTGTTTCTTGCTCGTGGGCATCCATGTTATATAGAAGGCAAACTCGAAATAAAACCTTATATCAACCTATCTGCCTAGGGCGGTATTGCAAGTCAATTTCCCTTTCATTGGGGAGAAGATTCGAACCCAACAGTGGGATATACATGAGCTGAGATGATGATAAATAAATCTTTACATCGGACATACAATCTACATAAAACCATACCATGAACCGAACCGAACTACATAAAACCAATCATAGTATGAAATTTATTTGCCAATGTAATTTAAAAGTCCGAAAGACATCAGCAAAGGTCGTTTGTATTTTATTGATTTTTGTATTAATATTTTATTATTTACTTGTAAGTTATTAAAACTAAGTATTCCAATTTCTAAAAAGAGCTATAAATTTTGGTAGAATAATTAACTACCTATTATAGGCTGAATACGAATTACCGATGTAATTCAAAACGTCAATTCAAGTCCGTTTTAAACTTAGCCTGATCGATGTCTTTTAAAAAAGGGCATTTGTCAGACACCTTAGTAATTGCCTTTCGTGTAGAACTGCCCCTCACCCTTTCAGTCTTTTCAGAGATGTTTATCGCGAAGGAAATGGCCGTTTTCCGTTGTCCACAATGTAACCATTAAACGGACAATACTAATGGACTAAGTTGTATTGAGTCGTAGAAAGATTTTTACATATTTAGATTTTACAGATATATATTATTATTTCTATGTGCAATTGTATAGTTTAAAAATTATAGAATGGCGTTTAACTATATCTTTTTTTTTGTTTTTGGTTAGTCTACTAATTTTGGCGTGTGAATATCAACTCTTAGAATCGATTTCACTTTAATAATTACTAACGAAAACCTTACAATTTGCCATTTTAATAAACATTTAACCAGTAAGGTTAAATGTTTATGAATGAATGTATATGAAAACAATTTATCTGCATTAAATATAATATATATTCAAATGCTAACAAAATTTAAATTTTTGACTAATAAGTCTACTAATATTACTGGTAGAAAAGCTTTAATTCTATTAGCTATTATATTTTTGCTTTTTTTAGCGTTAATTATAAGCTATGTGAAGAAAGAAAAATGAATTTGTGGTATAGATTGGCATTGAAATTTGTTCTTCTGTGCCGCGACAGAGTAAAAATACAATCCACCACCCCATTTCTTGTTCGTGGGTGTCATACAAGGCGATTAGTGGATATAATATGCAGATAAGATCTTTGCAAGTGAAGGAAAACTCGACATAAAACCCACCAACACGTCTAACCAGCGTGTTAATTTAAATCAATTGCCCACC
Source organism: Lymantria dispar (assembly GCA_032191425.1). Lineage (NCBI taxonomy): Eukaryota > Metazoa > Arthropoda > Insecta > Lepidoptera > Erebidae > Lymantria > Lymantria dispar. The sequence continues at coordinate 20,448,819 of CM063459.1, forward strand.
CATAGTGAAGGAGGCGTGAGCCCAACAGTGGGACGTATATGAGCTGAAGTCACCCAGACTCGGAACAACAATTTGCAGATTACACAAAGTATTATTCTGGGAATCAAACTCGCAACTGATTGATATCTTAACCGTTATACTATATAACCAACAAAATATTTCTCAATACTAGTATGTGTAAACATATTTTTATCAAAGCTTTTTCAACTACATTTATCTACTTAGATAATGATAATACAAGCTTGAGATAGCAATAGAAAGCTTTAATATGAAAGTCGATATATCAATACGCTTGTCTGTTTGTATACCTACGAGGCATGATATTTATAATGAAGGTATCGGTGCGATATCACTCGTATTTTGCATGAGACTTAAAATCGATATTGAAACGGTATCGAAACGATACGCTTTATCTCATACGGTTTTGTAATTTCATTTCTATTTAAATCGTAATCATCATTTTGCTCTTGCAATAGCTGTTTGACCAGCCTGTCTGTTGTACTTGGGAATGTAACTGTTAACCAGACGACATAAAATGATCTTCGCCCAAATCGATGTAACGCTCTCGTCTTTTACGGCACTTACGACCAAGGAAGGGTAAAAGTCTTAGAATAATAACGTATAGAAGGTAAGTCCGCACACAAAAAATGAAGCATTTTAATTGGAGCCTAATGGAGGTTACGCCGGAACCGTTCCGTAATGTACAGGGTCACTGTATGCAGTAGGTACAGCACGTACGCAACTCTTAAGAAATAAATAGAAAATTATGACGGTTTATGCATTCTAATGGTGTCAACACGTTTGAAAAACATTACTTTTAAAACTATATTTCACCGATTTATGTTAATAAAAACAAAATTTGATTTCATAATTTGTATAGTGGTGTGCGTGTGTACGTATGTAATCGCCTGCGCGCATGTAGTTTTTTTGACTTCATGTTTTTGATTAGTCTCAGTACCGAAACTATCCTTCTATACGTTATTATTCTAAGAGTAGAAGTATTCGTAGCTGTTATCAAACTGTACTAAAGATATTTTATTTATTAATTTAAAATAATATAATCTTAGAAATTAAACTGCGTGTATAATAAAATTGACTCAAATTATAATTCATCATCATCATCATCATCTCCGCTCGCATAAATCCCATTGTTGGATTTGTGCCTCCTTTACAATAGGAGCGTAATTGTCCTACCGCACTGGTCAGACATATTGTCATAAGTTGTAAATAAAACTACTTTACGGATTTTATCGCGTTTGTATTTGATTTTTGATTGTCCGACATTTGAAATACTTTGCAGCGTTAACGGGCAGACTAAAATGTCACACGTCCAACAAGTCATCGTTATTATAGAGATTTATAATTATCTACTCAATACAGAGAATTAGTAATTAAATTTTGATCCACAATCAAAAATCAAATACAAACGCGATAAAATCCGTAGTTTTATTTAGAACTAGCAACCCGCTCTCGCTTCGGTTTCAGTCGTCTTACCCGCATAGTTCATGTTCCAGTGGGAATACCAGGAAAAAATATAGCCTATGTTACTCCCTGATATTATAGCTTTCCAATGGTGAAAGAATTTTTGAAATCGGTATAGCGTGAAAGCGTAACAAACAAACAAATAAACAAACTTACTTTCGCATTTATAATATTAGCAAGGAGTAAGGATGTGCAATATTCGCGTAAACATTAGAAGTCATTGTGTGGGCATAAGCTTTTATATCAAGTTTACCTTCCTTTGCTTAGATTATATCCATCCTACGAGCAAGAGATGGAGTAGAGAATTATTTTACTACTCCGTCACCACACGGAAAATTATGATTATTGAATTAGTAATTGCATGTAAGGGCTTTCAAGATATTGAAGTTTACAACCAAACCTACAAGTATTGGCTTTCTGAGAAAGCGGTATATTAAAAAAAATCATACTTAATTAAAATTGTATTCTAATAAAAGTGATAACGTCAAGATAAAATTTGTTTAACAAAAGCAAAAGCTACAAGGTTTTACTAAAATCAATAGATATAGAATCGAGCGTATCTGAATAATCAGTCAGCGTAAAAGAAGGGGGAAGGTATTTATCATAGGAGCATGCGGCTTATGGCAGGTGCCACTTATCATTGGACTTAGATAACGCGAAAAATTAGTCGAGTAGAAATCAATACTGGTGTGGATTTTTCCGTTGCTTCACTCGCCCAAGGTGCGGTGATATCATAAATTCTTTTATTGTCTATAGATATGTCATGATTTTTCCGTGTAGTGACAGAGTAAAAACACAAATCATCACTATCTTGTCCGTGGATATCGTAAAAGACGAGTAAGGGATGTAATACGCATATAACATCTATGCAACAGAAGGAAAGCTCGAAATTAAATCCTATACCAACCGGTCTGACCAGCATGGTACAGTAAGGTCCATTTCCCTCCTATTGTGGCGGAGGCTCAACAGTGGGACGTATACGAATTGAAATTATGATGATGATGTCTCATGATTTTGTAAAAAAAATTATAATACTAGTTCGATTTATGCTTTCTAGGTATATATCATCATCATCTTAGCTCATGTACGCCGTACTCCTTATCTCGAGCCTCCTCCACAATAGACGGGTAATTGATTGATTAAATTATTCTCGTGAGGCAGGTTAGTATATGTTTCGAGTTTTCTTCTCTTTTATAGATGTTATATGCATATTATATCCCTTTTTTTTTTGTGTGTGTGGGCTGCGGTCGGCGCGCCTCCGCACCACTCCGTCCGGGGCGACAGAGGGGCTTCAGCACGCAACTCCCGCAACCCACCCGAAAACCACGTCGCCTTCGTCGTTGGGCCGACCACCGGAGCAGAGTTAACTTGTCATCAGTGATCGGCCCGACGGAATACCCCCTACTTGGGGTACCCTCCCATCGACTGACGTCCCCCCCTCGGGGAGGACGTCAGTCTTTCCTCACGCGGTCGGCCTCTCGGCATATTATAACCCTTAGTCCTCTTTTATGACATTCACGGGCGAGCTTAATTATCATAATCACCGTGTGGTGACGGAGTAAGAATACAATTCACCACTCCCTATCTTGCACGTGGATGTCGTAAGATACGACTAAGGGATATAATATGCACATAACATCTGTGCAAGAAAAGGAAAACTCGAAATGAAACCCTATACCGACATGTCTGACCAGCATGGGATAAGGTCAAATTCCCTCCCATTGTGGAGGAGGCCCCAGCCCAACAGTGGGACGTATGTGGGCTGCGATGATGAGCTTAATCGTTCTTGCCATGATGACTAGAATATTAAGTTCAGTTGGTTTTGTGTACTTATTATACAAGGCCGTCTATTCCTATTATATCTACTTCTTTACTTGGACTAAGTAACTGTTGGACACGAGTCTAATTCATAGAGGCAAGGAGGATTTGTTTCTTATATCACATTAATGTATTGGTACGATACATGGATTATTTAGAGATTATATAGAGATTGCTTTTACCCATTTTTTAGATGAGTTTAGTTTTTAGAGTTTCGTACCCAAAGGGTAACAACGGGACTCTATTACTGAGACTTCGCTGTCCGTCTGGCCGTCTGTCACCAGGCTGTATCTCAAGAACGGTGATAGCTAGACAGTTGAAATTTTCACAGATGATGTATTTCTATTGCCGCTATAACAACTCATCATCATCTTGCTCTTATCCCAATTACTTGGGGTCAACGCAATATGTCATCTGTTTTGACATATTGCAAAAAGTTTCGGCAATGACTTTTATGACCGGCCGCCTGCCTGACGTCAACCCTCCTTGGGAATGTAATCGTTGACCCAAATGGTACCAGATGGAGTTGGTCCGGGTCAATCTAGGGCTCTTAGTCGTCTTTTACGACACCCACGAGCAAAGCAAGGGTTGGTAGTATTCGAAGCCGCTACCACACAGCTATAACAACTAAAAATAAAATAAATATTTAAGGGGGGCTCCCATACAACAAACTTAATTTTTTTGTTCAATGGTATGGAACCCTTCGTGCGCGAGACCGACTCACACTTGGCCGATTTTATCATACATTTGGTATTCAAAATAGTAGGTAGGTACTATAATTAGTTAAAACATGTTCATTATTTCATTTTGCCCGTCAGGTAATAGGTTAAGAATTCAATCGTCACTACTCCTTGCTTGCCTGTGAGTTTCGTAAAAATTAGCTAAGCGTTCACTAAGAGAGTGGGCAGCTACTCCTGGGTAACATATAATACCTCATTGCGATCGCCAACTTCCTTGTCAAGCGTGGCGATTATGGCATTATCCTCTCATAGAAGAAAAATGAGGGGAAACCTTCGTCCCGAAGTAGACGCAACACGCTGTACGATCTACAATATTTTAAAAATTTCACTTATAAAAACGTGATAACGTTTTTATAGATGAAATTCAAATCTCAAAACAGATACTACGCAAATACAAAACATTTTTAACATTAATTTCTACATTATTCCCCTCTTCCTTTCGAAGGGGTGTTTTGATTTGACACGATACTCATTTGATATAATTTGATATAGAAATTAATAAGTATAATTTAAACAATTCACTCGACTAAATTAAAGGGCATTACTAGCCTTATTTCGTGTTTGTCTATGTCTTACGCCAGTGTATGTAATTTCTTCATTGTTTATTCCACTGTTTGTCTATGTCTAACCTTTGTCTAGGGAACCCCGCCTCTATTGTTAAAGTAATAACATGATTACTTTTTAATTTGAAGAAATATGAAACTGATTTTATTGTAGTACATTTATGTTTCTGTATGGCAACGGAGTAAGAATACAATTCAGCACACTCCATTTTACCCCTTGCCGTCGTAAAATACGACTAATTGATGTGATACATATCTATATAACATCTATACAAGAGAAGGAAAACTCGAAATAAAACCCCATTCCAACACGTTTGACCAGCCTGGTCAATTTTCCTTCCATTGTGGATGAGGCTCGAGCCCAGCAGTGGGACGTGTATGAGCTGTAATGATGATGATAATAAATATTGTAATCCATTACATTTCTAATGTTGATTTCTGACGAAAAGAAAAGAAAAATAAAATAGGAAAAAAGAAAAAATAAATAATAGACAAGCTCGCTGAGTTTCTTGCCAGATCTTCTCAGTAGCGGTCGCGTTCCGATCCGGTGGTAGTTTATTTTTATTGGATAATTTAATTTTATTTTGTAAAATTGACAATATGTAAGTGCCCTCTCGGGGTCTATGCATAATAAATGATTTGAATTTGAATTTGAATTTGACGTTTACGCGAGTAGACATCCTTACTAATATTATAAATGCAAAAGTATGTTTGTTTGTTTGTTACGCTTTCACGTTTAAACCATCGAACCGATTTCAAAAATTCTTTCACCAATGGAAAGTTATAATATCAGGGAGTAACATAGGCTATATTTTATCCCGGTATTCCCACGGCAACGAGAACGGGAAGTACGCGGGTAAGACGACTGAATCCGCAACGAAGCGAGGGCGGGTTGCTACTTTCAATAAATCTGTTTTTACTGATTATGTCAGCGTGGTATAAAAGTTTAATTTTCTTCTATTAGGGAGGAGGGCCCCATGCCCAGAAATGGAACGTAAATGTATGAGTTGAATATAAAAATAATAAATATGTAATCAATTAAAAAATAAACGTCTTTTTTTTTTTTGCGGGTGGGCTGCGGTCGGCGCGCCTCCGCACCACTCCATCCAGGGCGACAGAGGGGCTTAAGCACGCAACTCCCGCAACCCACCCGAAAACCACGTCGCCTTCGTCGTTGGGCCGACCACCGGAGCAGGGTTACTTGACATCAGTGGTAAAAAAAAAAAAAGCGTCTATAAGTCTCGTCAAGCTAAATTGTTCATTTCTTTATTTGTTTACTAATTCGATTTTAAGCTTGGGGTTCCAACCCTTTCGTGAATTTAATAATTAGGAAATAGTGATTTCTGAACCCTTTACTCTGAGGGAAATGTCGGAATTGCTATTAATCGATCGTATAACTCTATTACTAGCGTTTGTGTAAATTATTTCAGTATTGATTAAGAAATAAATCGATTAAGATCTTAAATTAAACTACTTTACGGATTTTATCGCGTTTTGCGCACTTTGATTAAACTAAACATTTTGCAGCGTTCATGGTCACGGGCGTCATGGTCATGAACGCTGCAAAGTGTTTGAAACGTCGTGCAATCAAAAATCAAATACAAACGCGATAAAATCCGTAAAGTAGTTTTATTTAAAATATGTAATACTTGCGTAAACATCAGAAATCGATTAAGATCTTTTGCTTGAAAGGAGCAACGATTTAAAATAGTCACCTTTCGTTAAGATGCATTTTGTTTTAATATTATGGAGAAACTCGTCTTTAGTTGGTTATTAGTTCTCTAGGTTTCTGTACTCATAACGTGTCGAATCATATTTATTATAAGTGCCCGTTGTTCATCTGCTTCTCTTTCCTATCATCTGTATATTTAAGGCTATGTTTTATGAACTGTGGGTTTACCTTGAATTCAATTCTAATTTCGAATCTGATTCAATTCTAATCTCACCAAACTTATATTTGGTACTTTTAAACACAATCGAGAATGAATTCTTCTCATTTGCCGTCACCAAATGTGTTGTATTTTATTACTTTACTTTAATAACGTTACCGAACTCGATCACTAAAAAGACGCTTTCTTGAGATTGTGCAACATTAAAGATTTTAAACTACGCCATAATCACGTCGGGAGGAGCAAATATTTGACTTAACCGACGAGAGTCGAATTTATTTAGTTTAAAGAAATTTCACCGAATTTGATTCCAATCATGCGCTAGTGTCACTTTCGAGAGTAGGTACCAAATTGCTCAAATTCGAGCTGCCATTGGATTTAGGATTGGAATCGAGATTCAGGAGTAAGCACACTGTTATAGATATATTGGTTATATTTTCACAGAGCGACTCTTTTTAATGTCGTTATGTCACATCTATCCGTCAGACCCTACGGTCTGACGGATAGTTCAACAGTCGACATCTACATGTCGACTGTTGAAAATAGGTAGGGATACGATATCGAATAGAATGTATCGATACTGTACTCATGAGTAGTATCGAAAGAAAAGTATCATACTCATTAAAGTATCGAAACAAAAGTATCGATACTGCAAAGTATGGAGTACTGAGTATTTTTCCCAGAATCTATGTCACGATGAGCTTTTTTTTAGAAATTTGAGCGTCTGTGAACGGATTAAAATATTTCAAGCCACGTTTTAGAAAGTTAATTAAATTTGAACTAGATGGCGTTACCATAAATATGAGGCGCAACGTCAATTGTTAACATGAATAATTTCTACAATTTATTCTATACGATACCTGCTATAACTGTATAGCAGGTATCGAGTACTGACTCATTAAGTAAAAATATCGAAGCCAAAGTATCGAGTACAAAGGTATCGGTATCAAAAGAAAAGTACTCGATACCTAAAAGTATCGATACTTTCTTCGTGTCCCTAAACATAGGCTAAACCACGAGAATATCACTCGGAATGGTTTCAGGGTATTCGATTCAAATACTTTCAACGGGTCCGTGCGACTTTCTAAATGTTATCGACATACTGACTGAATCTGGGTGGAAACCTAACATGTCTTTGTAATAAATACTTTAAAATTATAAAAGGATAAATTTTTAATTTAATAACAAGATTAAATGTACATAAATGTTGTATCTTCCTTAAACGATTGTATTATTGCGGATAAAGTTTAATAAACAGTTAATATTAAACTGTTTATTAAAGATTATATATTATATTATTAATATATTTCAGTTAATTTTGTTACAATCAGCTTTTGTAAATGTATAGGTACATTACTTTATATATAAATTTAATAATATGTATATAATTAAACTCTACACACATATGCAGTTATAGTACTGTAAGTAAATTAGGTATATTGTGCCTTATTGTTTATATATTATTCAAAACACTTCGTATTATGAAATACGTTTTAAAGTAATCGTTTTTTTTTATCAGCTTGAATTGTCATATTAATTAAAATTTTTATAATTCTTGTGGTGATGGCGTAGGAATACAAATCAAATATATACGGCACGAATAAGGGTTACAACAGAAAGAAAACTCGAAATAAAACCTTAGATCAACACGTCTGTGTGCCTACTCTTGAATCCAATCCTAAATCTAATCCTTTGTATGCACATCCTTTAGTTATAATTTATCATTTACCGACTTTCATTATTCTACTAGTCATTGTAAGCTATATGTAAAAACTTGTAATTGGCCTTTGTTATTTAGTATATATTGTTAAGCATGTATTAGCTGTAAGTTTTCCGAATAAATAAAAATAAAATAAATAATCGCGGCTCGAATTTGAATAATTTGATACTCTTGAATGCGACACTAGCGCACGATTGGAATCAAATTCGGTGGTTTTTTTTTTAATTAAATGAATTCTACTCTCGTCGATTAAGTCAAATATTTGCTACTCCCGACGTGATTTTGATGTAGTTTAAAATCGTTAATGTTGCACAATTTCAAGAAAGCGTCTTTGTGGTAACGTTATTAATTTAAAGTAATAAAATACTGCATATTTGGTGAAAATAACAACGACAAACGCTAAGAATTCATTCTCGATTTTGTTTAAGAGTGCCAAATATAAATTTGGTGAGATTAGAATTGAATCGGATTCGAAATTAGAATTGATTTCAAGAGTAGGCCCACTGATCAGCGTCGTATTAAATAATCGTAGTTTAGAGACAGACAGATTGTTTTAGTTTATATACGTTCATTCAATACACTCATTGCTGTGTTCAAGCCTTCTCCTCGAAGAAAGGAAAAGTGATCTACTATACTGCTGTTTGGTATAGGGTTTTATTTCCAGTTTGCCTTCTATGTAGAGCTTTTTAGAATATTTTTTTTATTCAAATTTACTAAATTTTTAATTCGGTAGACCTATTAAAAAAGGGTATTTCAATTAATTTTGGTGTCTTTGGAAATATAAAATTCTGAAATACCTACTCATTTTTGTTCCGATAGTCCATACTGAATTTATTTTCATTATCTTAGCAATAAGTAATGAAACTTTTTATGTTTTTGTAGAACTTTTTCTAATTTTAAATAACTAAATCAATTAATGTAAAATGTGACAGAAACACAATTTTTAAAACTTGTTCAAGTTCTTTCTTAATTTTTTATGTGGAATTTTAAAAACTGTATTCTAAGTATTTTATGAATTAGACTTTATTGGGCTAAAACTTCGTCAATTAACAATTTTATAGCTATAAAAAATCAAAATAAGCTTACCGGAAATTGGAGAACCACTTGACAAGTTGCGCTGTGTTGTTCTTGTTGAATTTGATGTCAGGGAAGTACATCTTGAGTACTGCTGAACTGGGATACCGGACCCAGAAGAACATCAGCTTCGCCTTGCGTAGGTGCATCGGTGTCAAAGTTGAAGAGTGCAATGGAGTTAAGGCAATTACATTAATAAGCATTTCAATAAAACATATTATTAGTAGCATCTCGCTTTATGCATTCACAAAAAATATATTCTCCATTTACCCGTGGGTGTCGTAAAAGACGACTAAGGGATTAAATATGCATATAACATTTATGCAAGAGAAGGAATATTTGAAATGAAACTCTATACCAATACGTCTGACCAGCGTGGCCTAGTATGTCTTCTACTGTTGATGAGGTGTCAGCTCAACAGTGGGACGTATATGAGCCGAAATGATGAATGATGATACTTCCGTGATTAAAGTGATAAAAAATGGATCTTTTATATATATATTTAAATAACTATTTTTATCATCATTAAAGGTCCTATACGTCATACTGAAGCCGAACTTCCAGTACAATAAGGGACAAAATAACTAACTATACTGGTTAGGCGGCTTGGTATTTCAATGGTTTTATTTCGAGTTTGCCTTCTCTTGCAGTGATGTTATCTGTTTGTGCCCTTTGATCATATTAGGATCACCCGCAAAAAAGGTAGAGCTTGATACCAGTATTCTTGTTCTCTCATTATACAGGAATCTCCTATTTTAATACAATGTAATAATTCTTAAAACTGTTTTGTAAGAGACGTTTTTGTAAGTGTGCTAATATATATAAAATGAAGTAGATAGCCACAAAATTACTCAATCAATATAGAAAATTGTATAAATATAATTGTCAGTTTTTTATACGATAATAATAAACTAAAGTAAAAAAATAAAATCATCCGAGAAGATGAGCTTAAAAAAAAAAATCATGAATTACTAAATATTTTATCGTGCGGGATCGATCTTATTTTATTTATCATAAAGCGAATTTATCGATATTGCCAGTTTCGGGCAGTTTCGTACTTGCATCTTTCTTAATATGCTCTTTATAGAAAGGGAAGAATAATTTCTCTACATATTTATTCATTTACGATCCATTATTAATGAGTTAAATTTAGCAGAAAGGCGTTAACGGAATTATTATGCTATATGGGGCTATAATACTTTATAGAGTAGAGTATCTTTTTATTTTGTATCTGAGATAGTTCGTTCAATATAAAGAAATATAAATCTGATTAGGAACGCACTACGAAGCACCACAAATACTTAATCCATTAGCATATTCTAATCTTATAATGTGCCTTAACCGTAGACTACTTTATAAGTGCCAACGTCAAGTTATCGTTAATTGTAATTTCCAATTTTCTATAAAATATATATTTAAGTATTTAATATTGAAATATAAATTTATTAAATATAAAGATACTCTATATTTAGAAAGAACTATATTAGGTAAATGGTATTAACTAATAGCGATTGGGTTATTCCTATATATTGCCTTATTATGTAAGGAAAAAATAATGACATATATCTACACATATTTATGGACATAATAAGTAAGTATACGATCGTAATGGAATCGTGGAAAATGTAGAAACCACAGAATTTGTGAGGTTTCAACAGTCGTAATACTAATAGTAAGTAGGAAGTGAGGCTATGGCACTCGTAAGGTTAAATGCTAAAGAAATAAGATATCAGTAGGCGTTTTACGATCATGTTACACTCAATGAATTGACCTCGTATAAAATCTGTGTAATCATTCAACTTTTCGCTGTCCACTGCTGGACGTAGGCCTCTTTAGAAGGGATAAATGGCGTAATCGTCATACTAGGCAACCAGGATGGCGATCGCAGTGAGATGTTATACATTTTCTAAGACAGAGCTACTGCCTGCTATCTTAGTGAACTTTAGCTGATTTTTACGACTCCCAACGGCAAGTAAGGAGTGACGATATTTGTATTCTTATCCCGTCGCCACACGGGGAAATCTACATAGTGTTCGTTTATTGAAAAGGATATAGTAGGCGGAACTCCGTCGTACGGTAGATCTGTTGAGTTGCAGTCGGAGTGCGGGTCTTGTGGATCCATGTGGGGATGATGCGGCGGTCCGGCGTGGTGGCCCACGCTGGGAAGGTGGTGGTGACGGAGGTAGTCAGGCGAGGCGTGGTGCGCGGCCGCCAACAGCGCTGGGTGCAACAGCGCCGGCGCGTGCGGCAGCGGCGGGGATTCCCGCTCGGGCACCGCCGGCGGTGACCTCTCCAACCGCCCCGCCCCGAAAAAAGGCGAGTAGGGCGAAAAGACCTGACTCTCATGAAGCGATGGGTTTGGAATAGCTACTGACGTCGGTAGCGCAATGCCTCCAGGAAAGGGCCGCGGTGATGGCGACTCTGGGAATTTATTCTCTGGCGATTGTCCTACACCCTCACCGCCTAAGATTCGACTAACGGTTCGTGGTGTAATCCTCGTGTCTGTCACCTTTTGCCGCTTCCTCTTTACAGGAGCCACCAAGTTTAAAGCTTCGTTCTGTTCGGCGTTCGGTTCTGGTCGGTCGAAGTGCCCATTCATCGGTCCGTAGAGAGAGGCGAGTTTCGGCGGCGTCTGGAACATGCCTGTTGGGGGCCGTATGTGAGTTCCATGGCCAGGCCCGCTCACCTCGTGGTGCAGCGGGAACGCCGCACCACCCGGCGCGCGGGGGCCGTTCATTTGAGGCATCAGCATTGGATTATGTGACATAAAAGGTGGAACGCCATTAGGCGCGCCAGGGTGATGGACGGGATTGTTACCTGACATTTGACCCGAAAGCCGTTCCTGCTTCGGGATAGGTGACTTCCCTTCGTTGATAATCCGTTGCGCTCTCATCAAATCCATGTTCATCTTTTCAGCCGCCGCTGCTGCTATCTCAGATTGTTTCCCCAAGAAGCGTCGTTGGTGTACAAAACGGGTCACAATAGAATCAATAAGGCTGGCCAGCGATGCAGTGATCTCATTTTTAAGCACTTCCGCAAGCCCCTCTAGATCAGCTCCAGTACCAGGGCCTACAGAACCTGCGTTACTGCGGAGTGCGTCTAATCTTTCTGCTAGTTCTGAAGTCTGTGGAGTCTTTGGTGTTTGTCCCAACTGTCTCTGTTGTGGTGAGTGCTGGTTTGATTGTGGCCTTTGTTGTTGACTATTCTGTTGTTGATTTTGATGTTGTTGCTGCTGTTGCTGTTCAGCATGTTCTTTCATACGAGCCTCCTGCTCTAAGAATAACTTTTGACTAACATTAAGATACATGGCTGCAGCATTGTTCAAATGCTGGTGTGGATGCGGTGGATGCATGTGGTCCCCAGGTGGTAGGTGCGGAAGCATCGGTAATGTGCCATTAAAACCGGGAACCGGAAGGTGTGAGTGGCCCACACCATGGGCATGCATTTTCGATGTCATCATTTTATGCATCACTTGCGAGAGCATATTAGGCGCCACGTTATTTGTCTGTACCGGTGGTGGCACTTCCTTCGCCGGCGATGCGGGCTCCACTTTGGGGACGGGGTCCTCGGTCTGTTCTATGTCACTAGAAGCCCCATCGTTATCAATCGTCTCTGACTCCTGTCCCATACGATTGCACAATTGCAAATATTTTTCTTGCATTTCTGCTAATTGCTCTTGCATAGTTCTAAGTTGTGATTTTAAAGCATTTTTTTCTACTAACTTTCTTTCTATAGGTCGCTCACCATCGTCCTCCGAGTCGTCCGACACTGTCTGTGCACTGCTGCTGTGACTGGCTCCGTAGCGCTCAGCGGCACCGTCGTGCTGCTGCGGATGATACAATTTCCGTTTCTTACACCCATTCACTTGTGGTTGCTGTGGCGCTGGACTGGAACGCATAGTTGACACTATATTTTCTACACGGGCACGTTTCACATCGAGTGGTCGCGGAGAAGAACGTTGAGCGTCACTATCACGATCTTCCGGTTCAGATTTAGGTGCAAGCAGGGCGTCAACACCGTTAGGCGGTGGACCCGGAGGCGGCGAAGTACGTGAATCACCAGCGCTGTCGAGCGCTAAGAGTGCGTCGTCGAGGTCGGGTCGCGAATCGCGCGAAATAGATCGCTCCGGAGACATTTTCTCCTTTGGTTCGTCATTGTTATTATTGGCAAGCACATTGTTATTGTCCGGCGAAAGGCGTAAGAGCTCCTTCTGGCGGCTCTGTAGGATATCGCGCAACACACGATTCGCAATATCACCGCCTCCCGTCTCCTCTGTAACCTCCTGTTTGGGCGTGCGTCCAAGTATCTCGTTTATCATTTCGGCCGGAGCGTACCCCGGTGCGAAAAGGCCGAAGTGTTGGCGGCCCTCAAAGATGGCGCCGTAAAGTCCGCCACTCATGTGTGCGAGGCGCGCGGGCGCTGGTCCGTTCGTCGCGAGAGTCGAGTAAGAATTGCGCGGCTCACCGGCGTCCACGCGCTGTCTGGCGCGCTTCTGTTTCCTTAGCAGTTTATCCGAATAGGGCGCGTGTGAGTCGGCCTCCTCCTCCGATGACATCATAGGCGAGACGCGGCGGGATTGGCCAGTAGCTCCCCACCGCGCTACTCGAGCCGCATCGCCCGCTCTGAAACAAGGAGGGGAGAGTCACGGCGTGCACACCTGCCTGCGCCCGATGGTGCAGGCGCGTGCGCTCGCTACGACATGCATCTTGTAGCTCAATTCCGATCTACAACATGCATAAGTCGATACAAAGATTATATTTTAATCGATAATTTGTCGCCTTACTAATTAATTATAACATTCTACACAAGATAAAAAATGAACTGTGAGATGAATACTTTTAGCATACAAAGACTCTTTTTTCTAAATATAGAGGCAAAGAGATAAATCTTTATGAGTCTAATTTTGAGGTCTTAGTTTATGGTTGTTTTTAAAATGTAATTCTTATTATCGATTTAGTTTGTGACATCTTTTCGCTAATAAGGCAATCAAATATAAAATATTACTAGCAACTTTCTGTTTAATTTTAAGAAAAACCATATTGGTTTAACTTAGCGTAAATCATCAAATTATTTTAAATATAGGTATAAGATATTATTTAGATTTCTGATTAAAACTATCTACTTGGTTATTAAGAAATCGATCACCCATTAATTGGTTATTCGTCTAATAGACATTGAAAGTTTTACAGGCCTAAAGTTTTGTGACACGAACACCTATAAAATTCTCGTAATGACAGATCGTAAAACAAAATAATATATTACAAAATACCAACAAGGAAAATATTTAGATAGATAAAAATCATATTGGTACTATTAAGCATTTAAATAATAACAAAATCAATTGCTATAATGATGAATAATTGTTAACATAACTGTTAAAGTAAAATTTGTTTGAAAATATAAAAAATCGCAGTTGAGCAAGTGATACAAAATATCACGCGACGCGAGTAGACGAATAAAATTAAATGAAAAAACTAGTGTTTCGTGCGTTACAGTCGCAAGTAAAACGAGAGAGATGAATTTTGGAGTATTCGCGTTGCCTAAAGGAAAAGAAACTAGGTTTTTCTAATTTTACTAGCTAAATAACGCTTGAAATAATTAATACAATTAATTTTTTTTAGCCAATTGCTTCGATGCTGGAAGCACACAACAGACTAAATTTAGCGAACAGTTACGTCGCAAAAATTTGTGGATTACACAGTGTTCGTCCTGCATGGAATTCAAACCCAGGACACTGGCACTGTGTATCTTAACGCCATTTGTGCAATCTTTATTTCTCACTCCGTTATTACACGGAAAAGTCATTTCTTACATTTGCCAAGCAAATATCAAGATAATCCATTGAGATCTCAATTAAATATGTTTAATGTAAAATTACAAAGTATGGTATTAGCTCGTGGTGGTAGGTACTGCATGTGTGGTACATCCGGCTGCAATTTGCTGGCACAATGAGATGGTATCAATGGCGGATGACTTCCGATGTTGCCGTGTCCACTTGCGACCGGCGTCACGGCTCGTGGCCTGCTTGTGCTACAGATAAACTATTATAATAGTTTTTTTGATATCTATCTAATAACTAGTTATGGTAATCGTTTTAGGGGTCTCTTACTTTAAACCAAAAACGATCCACTATTAGACGCCTTAGTCATAATACGAAGCAAATTCATTATCATTATCTCGGCTCATATACGTCCCACTGCAGGGCTCGAGCCTGCTCCACAGTTGGGGGGAAATTGACAGTCAGTCGTGTTACTATAGGGTTTTATTTTGAGTATCCGTTCTCTTTCATAGATGTTATGTGCATATTTAATCCCGCAGTCGTTTTTACGGCACTCACTGGTAAGAGAGGGGTGGTGAATTGTGAATACACAAGTCACAAAGTAAAATTACAAAGAAGCAAGCCACATGAAGAATCAAAAAGCTCTACTATTTCAGATGGTGACGGAGTAAGAAGCGATCAATGCAAAAACCCAACATAAAACGTGAAGACTAAGCTAACCCGTCTCATTAGTTTCACAGTAGGTCAGTTTCTGACTGTAGAGGAGGCCCGACCATTAGGATGAGATAGAAGAGAAGATAGAAGAACTGAGAAGAAGAACCTAATATACCTACAATGTTAATCTGTCAAATTAACGTAACGCAGCTTGTCGCGATATCTTTACACTGTTACGTCAAGTATTAAGACTTTATTTGAATATAGCGAACCAGGGACTTGATTAGATAGAAATATTCAAAGATATCGCACCAAGCTGAGTTAAGAGTTCACTTAATCATAGCGAATCAGGAACCTGATTTGACCTATATACTTCTAGATAACTCGAAGAGCCGAGAGAATAGAATATTGGCTCGTAACAAACACGAGTCTTTATTTCGAGTTTTATTGCTTTTGCAGTGATTTAAGATGTGTGAATGCTAGTACATAGGAAAAAATTCTTTAGTGTTTAGATGTTCATTCAATTATCTAAAGGCATAATGATTTGTGACGTTTATTTATGCGAGTTTACACGTTTGAAATAAAATTTTAATAATTTTTATGGATTTTGTCGCGAAATAAATTAAAAATTGTAACATTTTTGATTTTGATTGCCCGACGATGTGAAGTATTCCATGTGGGGACGGAGTAAGAATACTATTCACCACTCCCTATTTTGCCTGTGGATGTTGTAAAAGACGACTAAGGGATATACAGTACATATGACATCAGTCTAAGAGAAGAAAATATGTCTAACCAATATGATATAGTAGGTCAATTTCCCTCCTATTGTGGCGGAGGTTTGCGCCCAGCAGTGGGACGTGTTTGAGCTGAGACGTGAAGTATTCAATACTTCACATAGTTCATGGTCACGGTAGGACAAAGACTCAGACTCACACCATCGACACGCGATATCCGTAAAAATAGTTTTATTTCAAATTGTCTGTAAACATTTATTGTATACAACTGATTTACCTACATCTCAAAGTAGCACACATGTAAATATTTCATATGTTTTTATACACCACATGCTCAATTAGACAATACATATGTACTTAGAGTATATAGAGCATGTATTGTTATTTATACATAATGGACTACGGTGCTTGTGAATTAAAGCCTTTGTAGAAACTGAGGATGTTATTGAATGGCTGAGTTATTCATATGATGAGGGTGTAAGAATACAATGGTCATCACCTCTGCCTTTCCGCGGGTGATCAATGAATTATTCAACCTTAAACTATTCCAAACACTGTGGTATAGTAGATTAATTTGCCTTTTAGAGCTAAGATGATGTTAATTCACGTTGAGTTATATTTTTTTAAATACAATTTTGATGTGAAATAAATAATTTTGTCGCAGAAATTTTATCTATTAATCACTTTTGGATATCGTCAATTTATCTACTAAGAGCGATGAGCGAGATTAAGGCTTATATGCAGTACTGCGGTGATGAGTGATGGATGAAGATATGATTATTTTTTATATCCACCTAATAATAGGGGGTGATAAATCTTTCTCTTCTCTTATTTCTTATAATCGTCCCACTATTGGCCTCGAGCTTCTTTCATAATAAGAAAGAAATTGACCAACTATACTAAGCTGGTCAGACGTTTTGCTATAGTGTTTCATTTCAAGTATTTTTTCTCCTGCTGTTTTTTATGTACCGCGCGACGACGACCGACGTCCTGGGACAGGGACGTCGAGGGTGAGGGTACCCGAAAGGGTATTCCGTTGGGCCGACCACTGAGGACAAGGAACTCGGCACTGGTGGTCGGCCCAACGACGAAGGCGACGTGGATACGGGTGAGTTATGGGGCCGCGCGCCGTCTTCCATCACCCTGGACGGAATGGACGGCGTATGCGCTTATCATAGCCCACCCATAAAAAAGTGGTAAATTGTATTCTTACTCTATCGCCACACGAAAACACCACATAAAATAATCGAATACTTTCCACTGAAATATATCCAAATATTTTCCTATAATTCAAATATTTCCGTTGATAGCCGATATAATATTCTATATGACTCAATGCTATGTATCTAAGCACTTATTTTATCCGTATATAAATGTACTAGGTATATACATTAGAAGCGTTCGCTTACTCATCGTTACTAAACTCTTTATCCATTGTGTATTCGTAATTTACGCTAATTTTCCCAAACATTTCCATACAAGAGATTGCGAGATGTATATTGTCAGCTATGTCAGTTTCATATTCACTTAAAAAGTTACTTCAAACTCTATTTACTTTATTTTTAGAGTTATTTTTGTGTGTATATTTAAGTTGTAAGGTGTAACGTGAGTCGGTGGACCATCTCGAAATTGTTCCAGTACTTCCTGCTGTTTATAATTGTTTTATTTTGTGTATAGGTCGATAGACTTTGGTGGGAAGATAAACTGTATGTTTTTTTTTGTTGCGCAAAATTTTATATTTCCATGTTGCGCATTCAATAGCGCGAATGTAACGTGTGTTACAGACATATTGAAAGACTAGCAACCCGCCCTCGCTTCGCTTCGGTTATAGTCGTTTTACCCGCGTAGTTCCCGTTCCCGTGGGAATACCGGGATAAAATTTAGCCTAGTTTACGCCCTGATATTATAGTTTTCCATTGGTGAAATAATTTTTGAAACCGGTCCAGCCGTTAAGAAGATTACCTGGAACAAACAGACAGACAGACAAAAATTTTTTAATTGCTATTTTAGGCATAGGTGTCGTGCAAATAACCATGTGAGCATGAAAAAAGGCTATTATTTTGACATTACAAACAGACACTCCAATTTTATTTATTGGTATAGATACGTAGCGTAGGAATACGTAGAGTATCTAACTATACGATTATGTAGACAAATACTCCGTGCGAAGTAATAAAGGCATATCCATTTTTTTTAACGTCACCATCTCAGCTAATATACGTCCTATTGATGGGCTCGAGCGTCCTCTACAATAGGGTGGACATTAACCTACTATACTACGCTAGTCAGACATCTTGTTATAAGAGGTTATTTCGAGATTTTCTTCTCTTGCATGGATGTTATCTGCATATTATAATCCCTTAGTCGTCTTTTACGACACCCATAGGCAAGAAAGGCGCAGGTGAAATGTATTTTTACTCCGTCACCATACGGCAAAGATTAGATTAATTTATTTTTTAATATATAATTGTCAATACGTAAGTGTTCCGGAAGGTTTATACATAATTAATGACCTACATAATGAATTTTAATTCATAAAATTTGTGTTTATGGTCGTACGTACATACATTGTTAGCGTAATCTTAGATATTGTACAGATACGTATAAGGTAAGCAAGCATGCAACCGGGACCTGTTGATATTCCTCCACTACGTACGCAGTGGTATGTTAGTGTTGTCCATAGACAAGTGCAATATCGATAATATTAATAAAACTAGCAACCCGCCCTCGCTTCGCTTCGGTTATAGGTTATAGTCGTTTTACCCATGTAGTTCCCGTTCCCGTGAGAATACCGGAATAAAATATAGCCTAGTTTACGCCCTGATATTATAGCTTTCCATTGGTGAAAGAATTTTTGAAATCGGTCCAGCCGTTTTGAAGATTACCCGGAACAAACAGACAGACAGACAGAAAAAAAATTTTTAATTGCTATTTTAGGCATAGGTGTCGTGCAAATAACCGTGTGAGCATGAAAAAAGCCTATTATTTTGACATTACAAACAGACACTCCAAATTTTATTTATTGGTATAGATATAGGAAGAAAACATTTTCGTTATGGTGACGGAGTAAGAATACAATTCACCATTCTCTTTCTGTGTGTTGTCGTAAATAATTACTAAGATATTAATACATATGCAGTTAATATCTATATAAAAGAAGAAAAAATCGAAATATCAGCCTAAACTTCATATATTATGGCTCCGGTCATACTTCGTTCTACTCTTCCAAAGTGATGCAAGGTCGACGTGTGTCCCTTATAACCCAAAATAAATTTCTTTTTCCTAAATTATGCGAGCCATAGGTAGCGTTGTCTTATCTTTGATGAATGTTTAAGCATCACAATCGAAGATATAGGTATTTTACCATGCCTATAATAGGTATTGTACGGATTGTACCATGCCTATAGCTCCCGACTAGATTCTATGCAAAAGAATCTTGAAAAGAAGGCAAAGTATTTCTAAAAATTTGTTTAAAATGACCACGGGGAATGAAAGGTGTGGCAGTATATTTGGTTCGTAATCTCTTACGACCACAAAGGTACGTGTTAAAATGATGAAAATCATATATTAATGAATATATCGATATTGTTCCACCCCTAGTTTCCACCCGGGCGTGCTTAATTTGGCGTGACCCGCCGTCGTCTAATTTTTACGGAAACGTTTCTTTTCCTTCCCACACTTAGGGCGGGAACTAGAAAGGATACCCTGGGAATATTTCCATGGAAACGTGAGATAACTTAAAGTTTTTATGGTTATGTTTATTTAAGGATATGTTCAGTAGATGCTCAGATCATATAGCATAGGTCCTTAAATAGATATAATGGATAAAGGAGGGGTTGTGAATGGTTATTTTTTTTGTGGATAGTAAAAGACGATTAAGAGCTTTTCATAGACCTGGGCCAACTCCAGCTGATGCTATCTGATCAACAATTACATTTCCAAGGAGGAAGAATTCTCAACATCAGGCAAGTGGCCGATCATAAAACTATTGCCAATATCTTTTCCACTATATACGATGGAAGAGAAGAAGAGGAGTATATTTGCGTTGACTCCAAGTAATTCGGATAAGAGCACGACGATGATCTTCTCCTAACTTTTTTTTATTGCAAACGGTGGCAAACGAGCAATCAATACAGCTGATGGTAAGTGATTCTGTCACTCATGGGTCTTTGCAAGGTCGCTGCCTACCCCGAAGAAAGTGAAGGGAGTGTAAATGCATGCAATGAGGTTCGGTGATATTAAAGGCATCGCTTAAACCCATCACACGCAAACACCGTGACCCCTCAGAAAGTTGGACTTCCGGCTCTCTCGTGCACCGAACGAAGCGCAGTAACAGATTACTACTACTCGGACGTTGATTTCCTGCTCAGTGTGGTACTACCCCGGACGGACCGGCCCGCGGCTGTAGACAGACAACTGTTAACAGTATGGTCCTACCACAATGACCACTGCTCATATTCTTTTCTATAATTGCGAGACTTGCCCTAATATACTAATTATACTCGTTGTAATTATAATTGGTGTGTTGTAATAAAAATTATCTGAACTTATTTTAATCGCTATATAAGCTTATCGAAATACAATTTATAACGACCATAACTAAATAATGTTTCAAAGAATTCCTTATCGTAAGCAAATTAACGAAGGAGTTTAATTTCCTTATGTGAATGACCTTATAACTATTAAAATAATACGTTTTCGATAAGATCGTGGGCCATATGGTACACTATGGTGATATAACTAGGGTTAGTGAGGGAATGTGTGGGAATGCGCCCACCCTTCGCAATTACGAATTATATTTCTTTATTCACCTTACCAACGGTGACTTATGGTCATTTGACCATATGTTTATAGTCACGCGATGTTTTAAACAAGGAAGTTATGAGTTTAGTTGAAGATAAGTAATGACAGTTGCATATGTTTCTATACATTTTAAAATATTAAATAATATGCTGTCCTGAGGAAATCGGTTTAATCAGTTTTTTAACATAACCTAGCGCTAAAGTGTAAATACTTGTCTCACGGAGAACTTTACAAATTCACAAGTAATGGACCACACATATTTATGCAAACAACCAGGGTCAGCATAATCATATGTATAATGTATACCATTAAGAATTTGTTCAGGGACTTCAAATCACGATTTTCTACAGGGAAATTTGCTGTACATATACAGCAAATTTAATAACATTAGAAAGAAAAAAAATATTATGTCACGCAAATAAAAACTACCTCGTCGTCTGGATATTTTATCCAATCTGACGTAGTGATTAACATACTGACTTGTGTCAAGGGTCGTGAGTTCTATTCCCACGCAAGACAATACTTTGTGCGATCTACAAATTGTTGTTCTGAGTCTGAGTTGTATTCGTTTATTATATGTTTGTAAAGAACCACGTACGGCAAAGATTATATCATAATTATTAGTGTGGTCTTTAATAAAATACAAAATACAAATCGGTATTTCGTCTATTACGTTATGCTTTTTTTTTGCTGTTGGTGGCAAATGAGCCAGTAAACAGCACACCTGTGTGCCTACTCTTGAATCTCGATTCCAATCCTAAATCCAATCGCAGCTCGAATTTAAGCAAATTGGTAGTCTTGAAAGCGACACTAACGCACGATTAGAATCAAATTCGGTAGAATTTTTTCAAACTTATAATAATATAAATTTTGTTTAAGAGTATCTACCAAATATAAGTTTGGTGCCATTGCAATTGAATCGGATTCGAAATTAGAATTGATTTCAAGAGTAGGCCCACTGATCAGCGTCGTATTAAATAATCGTAGCTTAGAGACAAACAGATTGTTTTAGTTTATATACGTTCATTAAATACACTCATTGCTGTGCTCAAACCTTCTCCTCGAAGGAAGGAAAAATGATCTACTATACTGCTGTTTGGTATAGGGTTTTATTTCCAGTTTGCCTTCTATGTAATAATTGGTATAAGAGCAGAATAATGAAACATCGGATTAGTTATTTTAATTATTTCCTATTCGATTTTTATGCGTGCTGTTGTTATGCACAGATGACTTATCTAACCTTGCCCGTACTCTGAACAGGTGGTACGAAATCCGTCTGAAAAAAAATGTTGATGTATTTCTAATTTTCACTATCATCTCAGCTCTTATATGTTCCCCTATTGAGCTAAAGCCTCCTTCGTAATATGAGGCAAATTGACCTACTACACCATGTTGGCCAAATGGGTTGGTATAGGGTTTTATTTAGAGTTTCTTTCTCCTACATCATCATCATCATTTCAGCTCATATATGTTCCACTGCTGGGCTGGAACCTCCTCCACAATAGGAGGGAAATTGACCTTACTATACCATGCTGGTCAGTCAGGTTGGTATAGGGTTTTATTTCGAATTTTTCTTCTCTTGCAGAGATGTTATTTACGTATCATATCCCTTAATCGTCTTTTACGATATTCAAGGGCAAAATAGTGGTGAATTGTATCCTTATTCCGTTAGCACACGGAAATGCATACATATAATTAACAGACACAAATTACATCCATGTATACCTATATTCGATGAGGCGATCCGACGCCGGCGACTGGGGCGGCGTAGGCGCGAATACCTGCGCCTCATGCCGCCCTAGCCGAGGCCGCAGGTGACGTGATGGGGGAATTAGTCCGTCACCCGCTGAGAGGCCGACCGCGTGAGGAAAGACCGACGTTCTCGCCGAGTGAAGACCTCGGTCGATGGGAGGGTACCCCAAGTAGGGGATATTCCGTCAGGCCGACCACTGATGACAAGTAACCCTGCTCCGGTGGTCGGCCCAATGACGAAGGCGACGTGCATCGTGGGTGGGTTGCAGGTGTGCGTGCTTACGCCCCTCTGTCGCCCTGGATGGAGTGGTGCGAGGAGAGCGCCGACCGCAACCCACCCAAAAAAAAAAAATGCATACCTATATGCATATTTAATATCTTAATCGTCTTTTACGATATAAGATGAGACAAACGGTGCTGAAGTGTATTCTCACTTCGTCATTACCACACGGAGAAGTTAATCACTATAAGGATAATTTTGATATCAGATTCAAATTTGACTATTTTTATATTAAAACTAGCAACCCACCCTCGCTTCGCTTAGGTTTTAGTCGTTTTACCCGCGTAGTTCCCGTGGGAATACCGGGATAAAATATAACCTAGTTTACGCGCTGATATTATAGCTTTCCATTGGTGAAAGAATTTTTGAAATCGGTCCAGCCGTTTTGAAGATTACCCGGAACAAACAGACAGACAAAATTTTTTTAATTTGTATTTTAGGCATAGGTGTCGTGCAAATAACCGTGTGAGCATGAAAAAAGCCTATTATTTTGACATTACAAACAGACACTCCAATTTTATTTATTGGTATAGATTCAATAAAATTGTAGAGGTTTCAAGATATATATCAATTCGTGGACAAAAAATGAATATGCTTGGTGGTCAGTAAAGGTAGAGTAATCATCATGCATAAGTTATGAGCATGGATGGCGTGCCTTCAGGGCCATTACTGAGCTTCTATGAAAAAAGGACATTTCAGCCTTATCGTTGGATATCACGAGAATAAAACCGAGCGATAAGATCGCGGGTAATGATGGGAATGTATTGATCGATACTTGCTAGTCGATATTAATTTTTGTAAAGACGAAGGAAATAATCGTAGTATTGTGGGGGAATGCGGAGGACTTTTCCGTGTGGTAACGGAATATGAATATAGTTCACCACCCTATCTTGACCGTGGGTGTCGTAAAAGACGACTAAGGGGTACAATATGCATATAACAGCAATACAAGATAAGATTGCTCCATCGCGTTTAAAGAATCAGTACCAATGTCCCGCTCAATCGTCGATGCGGTAAAATACGGCAAATGATGAAGCAAAACGCCAGAGCCCTCACTCCAGGCGGTTTTTTCGGGTATGGCTGCCAAAAAAAGAGAGAAGGCTGCTGCCTATTTCGCTTATAATCTTTCAGTGAATTTTTAGGATTCTAACAGGAATGTTTAAAATGACCTCTTAAATTCTTAACGCAGGAATTTATTTGTTACTAGCAATCTACTTTCGCTTCGGTTTCAGTCGCCTTGCCTCCGTATTTTAAATCTCCAATAACTCTTAAAATATTACGATACACGACTTAAATCGATGAGGCCTCGGGTCCGATTTCCGGACCGGGCAAAATTTCACAGAGGTTTCTTGAGGGGAAAAAGAGCCTAGGTTATCTATATAACCTAGGCTCTTTTTCTCTATCTATATACAGTATCAGTATCTATATACGTATGTGATAGTAAAATATTATTAAACTCGGTCCAATCGTTTGGAAGATTACCCGGAGCAGACAGACAATTTTTTAAGGTGTTTTTTTTAGCATAAATATCATGTAAATAACTGTGTGATCATGAAAAAACCATATTATTATGACATAAAAAAGATACTTCAATTTGTTTATATAGATTTACATATATGTTTAAAGTGAGATATTGAATTAAACTATACAAAATAACACTAGGTATGTTGATTAAGGATTTAATAATAAGAATTATTAAGATATTTTCCTTAAATAAATAAGGTATTTGACCGAGGCTTTACCTGTACATATGTATTTACGCAGTAACCTTGAGACATTGATTATTGTTAATATCTGTTATTATTGTTCTATTAATATTAATTACCGTGTGGTGACGGAGTAAGAATATAATTTACCATACCCTAGCTTGTCTATGGGTGTCGTAAAAGACGACTATGGGATATAGTACAGATATAACACATATGGCTATGGCTTTCCGTGTGGTGACGGAGTAAGAATACAATTCACCACTCCCTATCTTACCCGTGGATGTCGTATAAGATGACTATGGGATATAATATGCACATAACAACTGTGCAAGAGAAGGAAAACTCGAAATGAAACGCTATACCAACATGTCTGATCAGCATGGTATAGTAGGTCAAATTCCCTTCCATTGTGGGGGAGGCCCGAGCCCAACAGTGGGACTTATATGAGCTGAAATGATGATGATGATGATGATGATAACACACATGCAAGAGAAATCTAGCAAAGATGTTGTATACATATTATTATATTCCTTAGTCGTCTGTTACGATACTTATGGGTAACATAAGGGGTGGTGAATTGTATTTTCACTCTGTCACCACACGAAGATAAAATTACTTCATCATCTCAGCCCATAAACATCCCATTGTTGGGCTCGAGCCTCCTCCCCTATAGGAGGGAAATTGACTTACTATACCTCGCTGGTCCGACGAGTTGATATAGGGTTTTGTTTCGAGTTTACCTTCTCTTGCATAGATGTTATATGCAAAATATATCCCTTAGTCGTCTTTTACAACACCCACGGGCAAGGGAGGGGGTGGTAACTTGTGTTCTTATTCCATCACCACAGGGAAAATCAGCACGACTTAAAAAAATAAAACTATTTACAAATACAGTTGATTTTAATCAACGGTTCATATACGTCCCGCTGTTGGGCTCGAGCCTCCTTCACTAGGAAGTAAATTGACCTTAATATACCATGCTAGATAGACAGGTATGGCGTTTTTTTTTCGATTTGCCATAATTTTCATAATCATCATCTTCTCAGCCTACACATGTCCCACTGTTGGGCTCAGACCTCCTCCATAATGAGAGGGAATTGACCTACTATTCCACGCTTTTTTTTTTGAGCTGGGCTGCGGTCGGCGCGCTACGCGCACCATTCCGTCCGGGGCGACAGAGGGGCGTAAGCACGCAACATCCGCAACCCACCCGAACACCACGTCGCCTTCGTCGTTGGGCCGACCACCGGAGCAGGGTTACTTGTCATCAGTGGTCGGTCCGACGGAATACCCCCTACTTGGGGTACCCTCCCATCGACCGACGTCCCCCCCTCAGTGAGGATACTATTCCACGCTAGTCAGACGTGGTGGAATAGGGTTTTGTTTCGAGATTTTGTTCTCTTGCTCAGATGTTATGTGCATATTTTATCCCTTAGTCATCTTTTACAACATTCACGGGCAAGATAGGGAGTGGTGAATTGTATTCTTACTCCGTCACCACATGGACAATTTCATGAATTTAGAATTTCCTAAATAAGAGATCATCTCGACGATGATCGGTATAAGAGTATGGTCCTTAGACGGTTACGCCATTTATAACAATTACAGTTGTTATAATTGTAAATAAGTTTTCCTAAGTATCGATAGTGTCACATCATTAGTTTACCGTTGGTTGGAAGACAGGCACTTATTAGCCGCCATTATCTACATCGGTATCGCTAGTGACATATGGCTAATATCGGACACGACCGTCCGTACATGCAAGTGTTCCACGCTACTTCTTTGTTAGAAAATATGCTTTAATTACTCATTTGTATAATAAAAATATTTATTGTTTTATTATAACGATGACATTATTATCACTGCTCATATACGTCCCAATGCTGGGTTTGAACCTCTTGCATAATGGAAGGGAAATTGGTCTAGGTCTGCTCTGATCAGACGTATTGGTACAAGGTTTTATATCGAATTTTCTTTCTCTTGCATAGATGTTGTACGCATATTGTAATTGCTTAGTTTTCTTTTACGACATCCACGCGCAAGAATGGTGGTGGGTATTTTTTGGTTTTAAAGTGCACTAGTAGTGTTTGTAATTCTACATGTATAAATTATATTATCGACAATGAAGAGAATCTTTATCTTGTTTATTTCTTTGGTGCCCATCGATTTTAATATTTTAGCTAGTTATTATGACTTCAACGTTACGGGGACTTATTAATTTACTTATAAAAACTTATAGTGGTTTTAAGTTCCACTAATACATTTATTTTTTAATGGGTGGGCTATGGTAAGCGCACGCGCGGTCCAGTCCGTCCGGGGCGATGAAAGGACGGCGCGCGGGCCCATAACCCACCCTTACCCACGTCACCTCGTTGTTAGGCCGACCACCAGAGCAGATGTGACTTGTCGTCAGTGGTAAGTTCCACTAATACATAGAAGATTTTTTCCTGAAATATTACGAAAAGAAAATGCACTCAAACAGCTATAGCTGTTGAGTTTCATATAACAATAGCTGGCCTTATTTCTGTATATGTGTAAAGTTCTAAAGTCCATGCTGATATTATTTTTCTAGGTGGAAATTTGAGCACATTAATAAACACCATCGTGAATGTTAAAAAAATACCTAATCAACATTTATCATCATCTCATTACATTTACGCTCATTATTAGTTTCAGGCCTGCTCCATTGTGAGAAGGAAATTGACCTACAGTACCACGCTAATCAAACGTGTTGGTATAGGGTTTTATATCGAGTTTTCCTTCATATGAATCGTATCATATTATCTGCGTATCATATGCCTTAGTAGTGTTTTACGATACTCAAGGTCAAGATGAGTGGTGAATTGTATTCTTACTTTGTCACTGTACGGGAAACACCTACCGGGTTGAGAGCCCTCAGCGCTCACCCATACTCCGGGCTAAGCTGTGAAAGCTATCTGCGGCTAACAGCTACATACACACAAAAGAAAAAAAACGGGCAACACCTAATGTCGTTACAATATCAACATTTCAGACTGAATTATATCTCCTAATTATCATGTCAAAATATGTCAACGGAATAATCAGTGAAACTTGAACCGAACATTAAAAGTTACAAATTTAACGATTCATTAAATATATAGATTGCGAAACTCGAACGGGCCGTCGCATGCCTCACACTCATACTTCTTATCAATTGTCCGTCTGTCCAGCACAGAAAAATGATAAAACATATCTGGTTACAATTTAATATATGTATCGCAAGTTGTGAGTGACAGCGGGAGTTGTAGGTTTATTTTACTGAACGTTTATTAAATTTTATATATTAGTTAAGTAGCCAGCGTGCTATATTATAATTCTATGTAATACTGTTATTTGCAGCATATTAGTCCTACAGATTGATACCAGAGCGTCGAAAATGAAACGAAATTGGCTTAGACGATATCTGCATATTACTACCACTTACCACTTGTTCCGTGTGGTGACGGAGTAAGAATACAATTCAACACCCCCTCTCTTGCCTATGGGTGTCGTGAAAGACGACTAATTATAATATGCATAAAACATCTATACAAGAGATGGAAAACTCAAAACTGTGTACTCTACCGACTCTTTCACGGGGAGTGCTCCGAGGAACTGTTTGACTTGGTACCACCGTCACCATTCTACCAACGTACCACTCGACACCGTAGCAGAGTTCATCCATTTCACTTGGAAACGTTATGGTCTTCAACTGTACGTTTCCAGCGTTCATTTCTCCCACGTACGTGCAGGCTCTGGAATGAACTACCTGCTGCTGTGTTTCCCGAGCGCTATGACATATCCTTCTTTAAACGAGGTTTAAGAAGAGTATTTCCTTCACGGTAGGCAACGGCCTGGCTGTGCCCCTGGTATTGCAAAGGTCCATGTGCAGCAGCGTCACTTACCAGCAGGTGTGCTGCTTGCTCGTTTGCCACCGTTGGCAATAAAAAAAAATAAATAAAACCCTATACCAACATGTCTGAACAGCGTGGTATAAAAGGTCAAATCCTGTTGTGGAGGCTCGAGCCCAATAGTCAGACGTGTGAGCTGAAATGATAATGATGACAATCACTTAGTCGTCTTTTACGACAACCACAAGCAAAAAAGGGGGCGATGACTTACGTTTTTACTCAGTCGCCATACGGCAAGTACACATGTTGATATAGTTTGAATTATAAATTTTATGAATATGAGTTCAGTAGTTTTTGTATGTCAAAAAAATTCCGATAGACATGACAGTTTAGATATACATATATGTTTATAGATTACTAGCAACCCGCCCTCGCTTCGCTTCGGTTTGAGTCGCCTTACCCGCGGCGTATTTCCCGTTCCCGTGAGAATACCGGAATAAAATATAGCCTATGTTAAAGCCTGATATTAAAGCTTGCCATTGGTGAAAGAATTTTTGAAATCGGTTCGGTGGTTTAAGTGTGAAAGCGTAACAAACAAATAAACAAACAAACTTACTTTCGCATTTAAAATATTAGTAAGGATTCCTTTAATACGCCATCGCAGTTAATATTAAGTTATTATATATTTAAATTATTTTTCCTTATTTAAATTTAGTTATTTTTATATAATAACTATATTTTTCCGTCTAGTGACTGGCTAAGAATAAAATACGTAACTATTTCTTACTTTCTGTGAGGAATTAAAAAGGAAATAGTACCTACTATTCTCTCTTGGGCAACTTATTATCATCATCCAGCGAGGAAAATGACTGGTATATCACGTTGGTCAGACGTGTTAGTACAGGTTTTCATTTCGAGTTTGCCATATATTGTACCTATTTTTTTTTTGTGGTGGGCTGCGGTCGGCGCGCTCCTCGCACCACTCCGTCCGGGGCGACAGAGGGGCGTAAGCACGCAACACCCACAACCCAGCCGAAAACCACGTCGCCTTCGTCGTTGGGCCGACCACCGGAGCAGGGTTACTTGTCATCATTGGTCGGCCCGACGGAATACCTCCTATTGGGGTACCCTCCCATCGACCGACGTCCCCCTCTCGGGGAGGACGTCGGTCTTTCCTCACGCGGTCGGCCTCTCGGCGGGTGACGGACGAATCCCCGGTCACGTCACCCGCGGCCTCGGCTAGGGATATATTGTACCTATAAATGTAATATGAACATTATATCTCTTAGTCGTCTTTTACTTACAACACCTACGGGCAAGATCTTAATACATCACCACACGGATAAAATATTGAAAATATGCATATTAGGAATTCGAAATTAATTTGGTACTTTTTTTTTTTTTTTTTGTGGGTGGGTCGCGGTCGGCGCGCCTCCGCACCACTCCGTCCGGGGCGACAGAGGGGCTTAAGCACGCAACTCCCGCAACCCACCCGAAAACCACCTCGCCTTCGTCATGGGGCCGACCACCGGAGCAGGTTTACTTGTCGTCAAATTAATTTGGTACTAACGTTTTAAAATACATATATCTATTATGCAAATAATATTTGTATATAATATACATTTGTTTCTTGAATGAGTTATAAATTATGGTGTTCTGCAAGATTGTGGTCAATTTGCGGTTAGACTCGCCTTGAATTAACCAGCGTTGTATTGTAGGTATTGTGATAACTTTAGCGGCAGCATATTTAATATACAATTTATTTAAAAAAAAATAATATTACATAAAAGGTAATTATTTTAAAAATTAGATCTTTTTAAATTATTATTATTAATAAAATTAGATACTTATTATCTTAATTATTAATTTAGATTATTATATTTTTATAAAATACTAGCAACCTGCCTTCGCTTCGCTTTCAATCGTCTTATCCTTGTAGTTCCCGTGAGAATAGCGGGATAAAGTATAGCCTATGTTATTCCCTGATATTATTGCTTCGCAATGGTGAAAGAATTTTTGAAATCAGTCCAGTAGTTTCGAAGCTTATTCAATACAAGCAAAGAAATCTTTCTTCTTTATAATATTAATATAGATTTGTTGGCATTTTGTAAGCTGTGTGGATGCGGCTACGAATACCTACTATGAATCCTAACATTACTCGTAGGTGTCGTAAAAGACGACTAAGAGTTCTCCAATTCCTTCTGATACTGTCTGGTCAATAATTACATTTACATTACAAATCTAGGCCGTAACCTTTAATTTTTTTACCTTTATTTTTTTTTCCTTAATACTATTGTTATTAGTAGTCTTTTTAAAAACCTTTATTTAACTTGCCCTGTTAGTATGTTAATATGGTACAAATCTTGCGAGTTAAATTAGAACCACTTCCTGTCGTTAGATTAGGTTGAAATTTGGTTTACTTACGTAACTTTGATGACAATGCAATAATATGGTACCATGAAGCTGGTCTCAAGATAGCGTCGAAAGGTGGCCATAGGAACTCCTAAATTAAACGAGATAAATCCGTCGAGTTTAGACTCGTTTGAATAGCCTTGACAAGCATTTAAATAAAAGCTTCTTTAAAAAAAAAATTTTTCTTTTTTAATTTTCCATAATAGAATGGATGTTAATTGATTTTTTCTCTTAGAAAATAATGCTGTAGAGTCCAAATAAATAATTTTCTTTCTTCTTTCTTCCTAATATTGCAGAGGTCCAGGAGCGACATTTGCCATTTACCATGGTTGATTACTTCTTCATCTATCATTAAAGACAGTAATAAAAAACTTTAAAGTAAAAATGATCATAGATATTTATTTGTAAGGCGTAATGAGTACAGGCGTTCTCCGCCTATCGTGTATCGCTTACGTTTCATAAATAACGTGTCAGTCGTTAGTATACTGAGCCCAACCACATCTGGTCGGTTTCTTATCAATCAGAAACACCAGCTATTGTGTTTTGAAGGAAAACATGATAAAAGTATCGTATGGTACATTTATACATACATCCGTCCTTAAGTTTCTACAGTGTCATTTTAATGTTATAACGAACTAGCTTCTGTCCGCGACTTCATTCGTCTGAAATGGTTACTTTGGGTTAACGCTAACTTTAAGCAGCGACTTGCTTTACCTAAAAAGTGAAAATATTTTTAAATAATACGATTCTGTCACATATGATTTTTGCGAAAATTTTACCGTTTCCGCAAAGGAAAAAAAAAACGATTTTGAAACTTTCTTCATTAGTGCTCCGCTCTTATTGCTCTTAGCGTGATGTTGTATAGCCTATAGCCTTCTTCGATAAATGGGCTATCTAACACTAAAAGAATTTTTCAAATCGGACCTGTAGTTCCTGCGTTCAGCGCGTTCAAACAAACTCTTCAGCTTTATATATTAGTATAGAAATTTCTACGCTTCCAAAGCAATGTGGTCAGTTTTTGTTTAATGTTTTCGTTAGATAAGTATTTGATTGATTATTATAAGTTCTTTTCTGTTTATTAGTTTCTAGTTATTAGTCAAAACATGATAATATAGTTTTTGTTGCAAATTTTTTGTTATGAATGTGTGATTTGTTTGTTTAGGATTAATATCTTAGAAAGATTTAAACAGATGTATGTATAGTCAAAACAATATAATGTTTTCGAAGTAATGTATGTAACAATTTTTTTCTGTGCTTAGGAGCAAGATAAGGAATGAACACACTTATTTTTAGTTTCACTTACTAGAGAGTGAACGTATTTTTTTTAATTGAGTAATAAACATTTTTCAAACTCTCACATTTAGCATAGCTAGCTGTCTTATTCCTAGTATATTGTTGCTGAAAAATCTAAAATCCGTGTGGTGACAGATTAGGAATACAATTCATCACCCCAATTTCTGCCAGCGGTTATTTTAATTTTTTTTTTATTGCAAACGTTGGCTAGCGAGCAGACAGTACACCTGATGGTAAGTGTTGCTGCCGCTCATAGACCTTTACAAGGCCGCTGCCTACCGCGAAGAAAGTGAAGGGAGTGCGAATGCGTGCATTGAGGCTCGGTGATACCAAAACCCTCCACACGCAAACACCCTCAGAAAGTTGGGCTTCCGGCTCTCTCACTCACCGAACGAAGCTCAGTAACAAATTGCTACTACTCAGACGTCGATTTTCTGCGAGAGCGTGGTACTACCCCGGACGGAGCGGCCCGCGGCTGTAGACAGATAACTGTCGACAGTGTGGTCCTACCACTCCAAATGATTACTAAATGATATACCTAATATGTAGATAACGTGTATGCGAGAGAAGGTAATCTATATCAATACCAATAAATAAAATTGGAGTGTCTGTTTGTAATGTCAAAATAATAGGCTTTTTTCATGCTCACACGGTAATTTGCACGACACCTATGCCTAAAATAGCAATTAAAAAATTTTTGTCTGTCTGTCTGTCTGTCTGTTTGTGCCGGGTAATCTTCAAAACGGCTGGACCGATTTCAAAAATTCTTTCACCAATGGAAAGCTATAATATCAGGGCGTAAACTAGGCTATATTTTATCCCGGTATTCCCACGGGAACGGGAACTACGCGGGTAAAACGACTATAACCTATAACCGAAGCGAAGCGAGGGCGGTTTCCTAGTTTTGAAATAAAGCTCTACACTTATCCGTCTGGGTAACGTGTATGTTAATTTACCTTCCATTGCGGAGGAGCCTCGAGTCCAGCTGTGGGACGTGTATGAGCTGAGACGATGATGAGAATAAATATTATTCATCATCATCGTCATCATCATCATAGCCCAAATACGACCCACTGTTGGGCTCGGGCCTTTTCCACAGTGGGAGGGAATTTGACCTACTATACCATGCTATTCGGACATGTTGGTATAAGGTTTCAAAGTGATCTCTTGCCCAGATGTTATGTGCATATTATATTTCCGATATCCACGGGCAAGATAAGAAGTGGTGAATTCTATTCTTACTCCGTCACCACACGGCAATATTATTATGATATGATAATTAGAATCATTACACTGAGTGGTATCTTATGAAACTCTTACTCTCCTTTAAGCTACTTCAAAGCCCGTGTTAGCCTATAAGGGAAATAGGAAAATGGGTCGCAGCAATCGCCTGGTAATCTCATGTCACCTACCAATGTATCGTGATCATTATAGCATTATCCTTTATGGGAAATCCTATATCCAAAAGCAAACGTCAAGGTCCTTTAGGATGTGAAGTTTATAATGCTTCAGTAACTAAGTATAAAAAAATTAAACTTGAAGCATCTATAATGCAGTTTGTCAAAACTATTGTGCCATTTCATTTCGAGTCTTTTAATGTCATCATTGCATCATTATCGCAGCCCACATACGTCCCACTATTGGGCTTGGGCCTTCTTCTTCGCCATAATCGGAGGGAATTTGACCTACTATATCATGCTGGTCAGATATGTTGGTATAGAGTTTCATTTCTAGTTTTCCTTCTTTTGCACGGATGTTATGTGCATATTATATCCCTTAGTCGTAATGATATCTGATGTTTACGCGAGCACTACACATTGTAAATATCTGTCTGTAATAACGATTACTTGTTGGACATGAGACACCTTAGTCCGCCCGTGACCATGAATGCTGCAAAGTGTTCGAAACGTCGGGCAATCATAAGTCAAATACAAACGCGATATAATCCGTAAAAGTAGTTTTATTTACAATCCCTTAGTCGTCTTTTACGACATCCACGGGCAACATAGGGAGTGGTATATTGTATTCTTACTCCATCACTACACGGAATATATATAAATATTGTAGATGGGATTGTCAATTTTAGTTGAGAACGTAGACAGGACCAGCTTTCAGCTATTCTAAGAAAGCTGATTACATTGTAAAATCATCTTTTTTAATATTACCTGCAACTGCTAGAAATACCTTCCTAAATTCGTGATAATGTATATTATCAATTACAAACGCAGTAAAATTTATTTATATAAACATTAATAATATGAACAATTTTAAAAGGCAACCCGACATTGTCTGTACTTGATAGAGCAATTGAAATAATGCATTGGGGTTCCGCGGACAAGGAGCGGAACAACGGAACCATCTCAATTGGTTGGTTAACGAGGAAACAATCTTGTACGCGCACCGCTTGCAACGGAACTCCAGTCAATCTCGACGGTGAATAACTATTAAATATATGATAGCATTTAGATATGGCTACTTGAAAATCTTAATATGTGGACGAGTATGTGTTATCCCTTACTTTGATGTTAGAAGAGATGACTAAAAGCCGCCGGGGGATCACCGATATCAAGCTATCGATACAGGTGGTCAGCTCAAATGGCGATGAGGAGGTGATACAGCATGTTATGAAGCCACAAACCGTCCTTTCGTCCCCCCAGATAGTGTGGGCGGGATACATTCAGACTGAATAAACTGTTAAAAGAAAGGGAGTTGTCGCTCAGGACTCCTGGCAGATGTGATACAATATCGAAATTATTTTTTAAAAGTATATATGCATAAAAGAACAGATTAAGACAGAAACTAATATGGCATAAAGTAATAATAAAATTTTACGATTTTTTTTCCAGAAAATGATGATTTTGATTCAGTAAACATTTATTTTCATTAGTATACACTATAGATATGTGTTTAGGTTAATAATTTATTTGAAGCTCACTAGATGGCGTTGTACAAAATTCTAAAACAGGTTATAGTTTCGTTACACAAATGTACACATCCAAGTGTGGCGTTAACGCCACACCAACGATCAGGTTCACCATCGCCTATAGATGTTTCAAATCATAAATCAAATAAAACAAAAAGATTCCTTGGAGAATGGATAGTAATGGTCCCATGAGAAACTTACCAAATTAACTGCGACTGTCAATGTGCCTGGCAAGTGTGAATATACGATTGTTTTCCCCTTTTTTTTTACTTATTTAACCTTCCTTAAGAAAACCTATTTCTAACAGTGGACTAAGCACTCACTGTTATGCAGATAGATGGAATTCGAAACCTTGTTCTTTTGCCTAAAAGGGCTTGGAAAGAGGATTGTTCTTCGGTCAATGAGCAGTACCAAAGTGCTACTACTCAGACGTTGAATTTCTGCGAGAGAGTAGTATATACTGCCTCGGATGAGCCGGCCCATTTATGGTTGCAAGTAGAAATTTGTCCAACGTGTGACCTTTTTTTTTAATAACACACTTCGCCCAATTCATAACCGGAATAAAGAAAGGATGGCGTGGGATGCCATAACCCACCGTATTCCTTCCCCATCACAATTTGACTGATCATTAGTACCGATTCTTTAATTTAGATTCATTAAATTTTTACAAATTATGTATTCTTGTTGCCGCCTATTCCCATACAATTTTTTTTTACAAATAATGGTACGGAACCCTACGTGCACGGCACCGACTCGCACTTAGCCGGTTTTTTTTTTGTTTATTACTAAACTAAAGTATCGTTTAGTAGTTTTCATGTCTTATTTCATCATCTCTTTTTTAGAATATGAAAAATATGTACATAAATGTCTTGTCTATACCATTATTACGTCTATGGATTGTTTGAGAGGAAGAGACAATTTCATTGAACACATGTGTATGTATCCTAAGTACAAGTGGTTGTAAGCAATGGGTTATGGATGTTTTGACGTGCGATAGACGCTAGGATGTCTCTATTAAACCAATTGGTACACTAGTTCTGAATGGATCTGTTATCTTTATTATAATATTTAATTAATAATCCTACATCTTAGCCTATATCTATACAATTGTTTGTTTGTAATGTCAATATAATAGATTTTTCATGCTCACACGGTTATTTGTACGATATTTATGTCTAAGAATTAGTTGCAAAACATTTTGTCTGTTTGTTCAGGTTAATCTTCAAAACGGTTGGACTGATTTCGATATTTTACTACCAGGTAGCTGTCTATATAAGGAGTACTTAGGCTATATATTATTTCTCCGGTCAAGTAAAATTCTATAAAATTTTGCACAGACCGGGTCTCGAACACAACATCTTAGGAAATATTGCAGAGTTAAAGGGGGAGAGGGGGTTCGTTGGCTTGGCAAAGCGGCTGGACCTGAACCGAAGCGACTTAGATTCGTAATATAGTTGGATTCAATTCTTTTCCACTACTCCACAATTGGAATCAAACTGATCAAAACAAATCTCTTTACCTATTCGGCTACCATAGTCATTATTATAATCGTCTGATTACGTTACGGTACCCAAATAGGTAAAGAGATTTGTTTTGGATTTCATTATCATATAGTAGGTAGTGATTTTCCATGAGGTGACGGAGAAAGAATACAATATTCACCTCATCTTATCCACGGTTGGCCTAAAAGACGACTATTATTCAAATTAAGCCTATACAAGGGAAGAAAAACTCGAAATAAAAGGATATACCAAACCTTTTCTTTCTATTGCGGAGGAGGTTCAAACGCAACAGTGAGACGTTTATAAGCTGAAATGACGATGAAAATAACTAAATTATTAAAAAGATTCATCATCTCCGTTCATATACGTCCCACTGCTAGGCTCGAGCCTCCTCCACAGTAGGGGGGTAGGGGGGTAATCAATCTCTTTCAATTCCTCCTGTTTAACTTTTTCTAATTAGATATGTTGATAATGATCAACATTAGATATGTTGATAATGATCAGGCAGTCCCGGGCAATGGCCCGGGACTGCCTGAGGGTCAAACCTCGGTGTGATCTATGGAGACCACTGTGGATTCTGGCTTAGAGGAGTTACAATGGTGGAAATGTGTGGTGGAATTAGTCCCTTAATAAAAAGTAGGGGTTAATTGACCTTACTATACCATGCTGGTCAGACAGGTTGGTATAGGGTTTTGTTTCGAGTTTTCTTTCTCTTGCATAAATGTTACAAAATAATTTTTGATTAAAAAGATTGATAAACTATAATTCAATCATTCATCATCATTTTTCATCGTCTCAGCCTATCCACTGCTGGACGTAGGCCTCCCTCATGTTGCGCCACAAAATGCAGTACTGTACCGCTTGCATCCAACGACGCCCAGCAACTTTTACCAGGTCGTCGGTCCACCTAGTGGGGGGCGTCCTACACTGCGTCGTCCGTAATTCAATAATAAACTATTATTGCTAAAGAAGCACTAATTATCTAAATTACTGCACACAATAAAATTAACAGAAAGAATAAATTGTTTTATTATTTAGAATCGATACGAGTTTCCACATTATTTCTTCACACGGGAAAAACACAAAACTCTTAGAGGAAATAGTTAGATAATATATACTCTAATAACAACTTCAAGAGGATGTTGAGAAATCCCAGAATATTTTAGGTACCTATAGCAACAATGCATTGTTCACAAAACACCACAAAAATTTATACAAATAAATAAAATTGAATAAAGTTTGTAATGTCAAAATAATGGACCTTTTCTTGCTGCTACGGTTATTTGCACGATACCTATGCCTAAAAACCGATTTAAAAATTTTGTCTGTCTGTTTGTTTTAGGTAATCTGTAAAACGGATGGACTGATTTTGATAATATTTAACGATTAGCTGTAAGGAGTAACTTAAGCTATATTTTATCCCAGTAATCCCACGGGAACGGGAACTACGCGGGTAAGGTAATTAAAACCGAAGCGAAACGAAGGCGGGTTGTTAGTTTAATATATAAGTATATTTTATAACCTAGTATAATCAATATTATTGTTTCGAGTTTTCCTTTTTTTGCATATATCTTATACTAGCAAGGCGCCCTCGCTTCGCTTCGGTTTCTGTTGCCTTACCCACGTACTTCCCGTTCCCGTAAGAATACCGGGATAAAATATAGCCTATGTATGTTACTCCCTGATATTGCAGCTTTTATTTTTGAGATCGGGTCAGTATTTTCGGCGCCTATTGAACACAAACAAACAAACAAATATTTCCTCTTTATAATATTAGTATAGATAACTTTTTGAATGGTTTTTAATACTAATTATATTATTTTCCATGTGGTGATACAGTGAGAATAGCATTCTCCATCCTCTTTCTTAATGAAGTATGAGCCCAATAGTAAGACGTAGGTATATAGTTTGAGAACAAGACGAATTATTTTATAAGTGGTATTTTTCCTTTGTGTGGAAAGTACTTTTTCATATCACCCATGCGTATTAATTCGATAGGGCTGTAGGATTTGCTTATGTGACGAAATACTCACTAAAAACCAACAGCTGCCATCACCTCTTTGTCTATTTCGTCAGAGTATCGCGTTTTGGACATACCTACAAATAATTTTGCCTAATATCAACTTGCTTGCCAACCCTACTGAAAATTCATATAAGACTGTTATTTGGATTGTACAGACAATTACGCAACGCCATACAAAACATATTCTCAGTATTGCAGAAGTTAGTTCAAATTGCATCTTGAGGCCAAAAAGATTTTTGGCTATCTTCCAAATATACTTTGGAATGAACAGAGATGTCTAGAGGACATACAGATGAAAATGTTGTGTAACGGAAAGTTGCATAAAATATAAAATAAATAAAATAATTATGCGATAAAACCAAAATAGAAAAATAATATTATTTTTATGAAATTTTATATTATGCTAGTTGACTCAACAGACCTTGTTCTGTTGAAATAAAATAAAAGGAATTCTCCTTGAAATCGACAGCAGCGCCACCTACCGGGTCCAATTGTGAATTCAAACCATTCTCTAATCCCCTTGAACACACACAAAATTTCATCAACATCTGTCCATCCGTTTAGGAGGAGTTCAGTGACATACACACGTACACAAGAAATATATATAAAAATATTGGCAATTGTTTATATAAAGAAGAATCAAGGAGGTTTTCTGAACAGCTTTGTACCGTATATATTCACTGAGAATAAAAAGGTACTTATTGAGTTATAACAAAAATATAGTTAAAAGCCAATTGTACCAAACACGTCCCACTGTTGGGTTGGGGCCTCCCTCCATTGTGAGAGAAAACTGACCTACTCTACCACGCTGGTCAAACGTGTTGGTACTCTCTCTTCTCTTGCATTGATATTAAATGCATATTATGGACCTTAGTCCTCTTTTACGACACCTCTAGGCAAGAGTGGGGTGGTGAATTTTATTCTTACTCCGTCACCACATGGAAAGTTCCTATTTCGTCCCCACACGGAGAACGGCATTGTAATTACTACGGCATGGCAACGACTTTTTTATTTGAAAAATTTAATGACAAATGTCTAATTTTATTTGCCATCAATTGCTACTAACCTTGCACGACGTGAAAATTGTTTTTTGGTTGAAAATTGATTGAGGTGAAAATTGCAGAATTGCATGCAGTGAAAAATGAAATATAAATTTGAGAAGTCAATCAATATTTTTAGTTGCTATACCATACCTTACTAAAAGACTACTGCGTTCGAAAAAAAATTATGGACATTTGTGGATAAGATAATTTTTCAAATGACCCGTGTGATAGATACATTAAGTCATCGATGTGATTTTGTAACTTCCACATTTCATTGACGGTATAATGAAGCATTAAACTACATATTTCGTATTATGTTCTAGACATTTTAGTTATCCGTGTGCCAACGAAATAAGTATACAATTTGTCACCATTGCCTTTAACAACAGTATTGTAACAGACGACTAAATAATGTAAGCAAATAACATAAATATAACAACATAATTCTACTCAATGTTTAATCCATCTGGCCTACGATATACTATAAGCCAATTGCCGCCAATTGACGATTAAAATGAACTAAGGAAAAATAACATATTTCTATCGTTTCCATCACGGTAAGTTTTAAAATACATTTTTATGTAAAACTGTCCAAGTGACAGCCCTATTACCGAATGATCGGAGCATACCATGCATATATTATAATGACACAAGTTCCCTTGCACTTTAATGGCGATTATTGCTAAGTGTGATATCGGTTTTATAACCGAAGCATTACCGTCTTAGGGAAGCTCCGAGAACGCAGAATGTTTACACCACTACACAGTTATGGGGTTAGTTCTTTGGAAATTACAAAGACAGGTATTTAAACGCACTAACTCTGTATTATAAACGCAAGCAGAATCATGTATCTTGTTTTTATTTAAACAGGTATGTAAGACAAAAGACTGCTTGACAATGGTATAATCTCTCCTTCTTCCACCTCCTTTTATCCTAGATAACCCTCATTCAGCTCACCATCAAATTAGACTTTTCTATTTTTATTACCTTTCCAGATCAATCATAATAGAAATAAATCTTTATTCATAACCACAAATAACATTTGCAGTTAATTTTTTTGACATTAATTACAATTAAATTAATGTCAAGGAACTGCTCTGTTATTTGTGTTTTGATAAAAATATAAATAACTAGCTGACCCGGCGAACTTCGTAACGCCATAACTTTTTTCGTAATTATATTTTCTAAATTTCCGAAAATATAGTCTCTAATGGAAGAACCATTACAGCTTCGTCGGGAAAGATTCGATAGTTTTGGTCGCGGCATTGTTAATGATGATTCAAAGAGAATACAAATGACTCATTTTTGATTTCTGACAAAATTATAATAATCTAATTTTCAACCAATTATTTGCGTTTTGTTATTACATATCAACTGCATTTTTTTATACTACGTTTCATAGTGACTTGTATTCTATTTGACATTTTATTTCACGTCACACGGGAACGCGATCGAACAGGATATAAGAGTTATCGGCGGTACAGCCGAACGGCCGAGTTA
Source organism: Lymantria dispar (assembly GCA_032191425.1). Classification (NCBI taxonomy): domain Eukaryota; kingdom Metazoa; phylum Arthropoda; class Insecta; order Lepidoptera; family Erebidae; genus Lymantria; species Lymantria dispar. The sequence goes on from CM063459.1 coordinate 20,490,366, forward strand.
TAAATAGTGTAACTAACACGACTTTCTTTTATATATATAAATAACATTCATTACTTCTTTATCTTTCTCCCACCACCACCATTCACCTCCTCCTTATCTTCTTACCTCTTGTATCGTGTTTTATATATAATATGCAGATAAAATCTATGTAAGAGATGGAAAAATCAATATTGAACGCTATAGCAACTCGTCCGATCGGTACCTATAGTAGATCTATTTCCCTCTCACTGTAAAAGAGGCTTGAGATTGAACCCAATAACAACCCATCTGATCAGTATAGTAGGCTAATTCCCTCCCATTGTGGAGGAGGCTCGAGCCTAACGGTGGAACGTCTATAAATTGAGATAAAACTAATTATATGGCTCTCGATATGGGATGTCGCTATAAATAGCTATATTATTTGTATAAATTTGTATTCTTAGTTCGTCACTATACGCCCTCCCAACAATTATCTCGTAATATTACGTAACACTTAGTTAGGGCTGTGACCTTAGAGCTTAATAGAACTGTGACAGGTTACCAGACGTCCCAATTACACTGCGCAAGCGCATCCGGTGTGCAAATAGACTAGGTGCGTTGTCGCCAACATATGTTTACAAGATGGACTTAATTCCACTATATTACTTCAATTGGACTCATTCGTGTTAATTTAACAATTAGTTTCTCTTCACAGTTTTGAATATTTTGATGTAGAATATCTAATACCGCTGGGTGGGAGACAGCGATTGACATCTTTCCCATTTAATTTATGTCGTATTTCTCGTTTATTATTTAATTCTGTAGCTATTTTATTGTTCTTTCAATTATCTGCTTCCATTTTTCTGAAAACAATGCTTCGTAGTAAGGAATTAATATTTTAGGACCGGAGATTTCACAGAGTAACGAGCACAAATATAAAACCGGACTCGGAACATTTTTTTTTGTGGTGCAAAGACTAATGCTGCATTAAAATTGAAGTTACGATGTTTGATAGGAAAGTTCACTATTTAAATTATTGTGCTATATATACAGTCCCTTATTATTAATAGAAGCAAGTGTAAGCTTTTTCATGATTTAAAATTTTAGGCCACATTCTACAAATGACCTTCATAATTCATAATTTCAGCTGATATACGTCCCACTATTGGGCTCGATCCTGCTCCATAATAGAAGGGAAATTCACCTTACTATACCATGCTGGTCAGACAGGTTGGTATAGGGTTTTATGTCAAGTTTTCCTTCTCTTTTATGTCATGTTATATGCATATTATATCCCTTAGTCGTCTTGTACGAGATCCACGGGTAAGATAGGGAGTGCTAAATTGTATTCTTACTCCATCGCCACACGAAAAATGACCTTAATAAGGTTTTATAGACTTGAAGACTACAAAGTAAAGTTATTTGGACTGTATGTTTCTTCTCGATGTTTTCCGTCTTCATTTAAAAAAGTAAGAGCATATCAATTTTAACTGCACAGATGATCATCATCTTCCTCGTATCTCAATTATTTGGGGGTCAACCATATTTATAATTTGTTTACCAAAGTACATTTTACAAAAATTCTGCATACCGTGGTCAACCCTCCTTGGGAATGTAATTGTTGATCAGATGGCAGATGGAGTTGGCCCAGGCAAACATAGAGGTTTTAGTCGCCTTTTGCAACCCACACTATTCATTAAATATGGGTAACAGCTTTGCAAACCAAGCGGTGCAAGTCCGTTCTTACTTATTCAGAGTCTGAATGTAAATTGTATCCATTATTTAACTAAAAATATATTTATAGTGTTTTCTTAGTCACTACACTAATCTAATGATTAATTTTTTCAATTGTCTGTTGTTATTTCTTTCAATTATCTATTGTTTTGATATTTTATACTCTATTTATAACATATAGAGTTGATATTTATACGTTACTCTATGTTATCTGTGTATTAATGAAATTAATAAAGCATATGGTATAAATATAGCAATTTTTGGATGATGACTAATGTAATCGCAGTCAAATGTGTTGTTTGCATTGTCTTTGATGGCAGATGAGCTATCTGTCTACGCTATGGTGAGTGTTAGCTGTCTTCATGCGCTTCAGTAATCCAAAGTCCAATTATTGCCTACCTTAGCATGGTACAGTTACGATTTTCAGGCCAACAAAAAATAAACTCTTAAATTGACTCTCTAGTTAGTTCCTGTCCTATTTGGGCTTGTTAAAAATTTGATGCGTCTTTGTTAAAAGATTTTTTACTTTTATCCTTTAGATAGCAACTAATAAAAATTTATTAAACAAGCGTTTCGGGGCCTAGAAAATTACTAAGGGATAGTAAAATACTATGAATCATACTAGATTCTATATCATTACTCATCTCACAAATGTCATCAAGATTTTAAATATTAAATGAGGTCACGCAATCCCATAAGACAGCCCCCACAACGCCGTCAAAACAGTGAGTCAACACTTAGCCCGAGCGTTACTTGCTCCGAATTATATAGTACAAGACGATGTAGGATGTGGCAAAGGTTAAATCCATATCGTCACATCCTTGCGCGTTTCCTGTTTAAATACTGAGCGTTAATTATCTGTGGTTGTTCGCATTTAGATATGTTTTACTTGTCATAGACTAAATATATACTTAGGCAATAAAAAGTTGATACACAACTCTGCGATTTTACAATTTAATTACCATTATTAATTAGCATTCTACCACTCATGTGGATCGAATTCGCAAAAAAAAGATATAGGTATATTTAAGAAAATATTACAGAAATATATTGATTCATAAAAATCTCTGTTAATATTTTTAATGGAAAGCGATTTTTATGATATTCTTAATGTTTTATAATAAATAGCGATAATCTCCTCACTTGGAGACCAGTACGTCGATACGAGTTTGAGACCCCGACATTACAAAAAAAAAGTATTTTCGTTACGTGTATTTTATGAGATCATTAATTGTTTGCTCTAGCAATAAAGAAAAGCATTGTGATAGTAAAAGTTTAAAAGATCGTCGCCAACTTAAGTCCCATTGATGGACTCGGACCTTCGCCATAACAGGGAAATGGACTATATCGCGCTAGTCAGACGTGTTGGCATGGGGCTTTTCGATCATCGAGTTTTCCTTGTCTTGGATAGATTTTATTTGCAAAAATCCCGTAGTAAAAAACTCCTTGTTATACTAAAATGGAAAAAGTTATATATAAGATTTTTACTTAAAATGTAACCCCGCCCGGGTATCTGGGTCGGTTTAGAAACCTTATAAGTATTTTACGACACCCACGAAGATAATTAGAATTCTTACTATACGTAATCCAATAATAAATAAAGTCAATAAGATTTTTAATCTATTTGGTATATTGCGTCATCACATGCAGTATACCAGTCATATTTTTTATACTGTGACATAAACATTTAGTAGTCTAAATATGAGCGCACGCGCAAAACTAACACGCTTGTGTGAATTGAGCCCGCGGATTAATTGCTAAAGAGGATATATCCTTAATGAATGATTAAGCCGCAAGATTATACAAGCGATCCGAGGAAGTTAATTGTTCACTCTTTTGCATGGTCAAAGTGTCACTTTGTAATACTTTGTGAGTAACTTCCGACAGCGCAATGACGCGACATCCTGACTATTTGTTAGGTCAAAAAGATAAGGACATATTTAAATAAACTGTTTCTTTGGCTGCTTATTGTACTATATATTTATTAAATCCTATTTCTATCAAAACGTTTTATTTGGTTTTACCGCTAATTTATATTTCACGACGCTTACGCGATGATGTTTACGCGAGTAATCCGTAAAATAGCAATGTATTACATTGTAAATTAAACTGTTTTTACGGATTTTGTTGCGTCAGTATATAAAAATAATAATAGTATATAATCAATAAAAATGGTTTTATTTACAGGACAGAATATATTTTATATTTTAATTTTATTACCCATAGAGTTTTTTTTTTTTAATAACTTCAGCTGTTCTCTTAAAAGAAACATTTTTACTTATTAAATTTAGATTATATTTAAAAGTGATTTTAATGAGAAATATAATTAAATAGCCGAGTTGAATTGAGTGAAATCGCGTGGTCGAAGCCTTCTATCTTGTAAATAATTGCTAGGCTTTGATCTTTTACTGATAGTCTGCACACCATGTTTTATTACTCAAAATGCGTCTGCAGTCAACGAATTTTAGGAAGGAAGTATTCGCACGTCAAACTTTAACAGTTACTGTAGTTTTATAACTTAATTACTTTTAGGGACGCAAGTTAATGGTAGAAACTTTGGCTGTTCGAGAAAATATACTGAACTATTTAGTATGAAGCGTACTTATAATCTTAATGCTTATTAATATTTTTGACGTATCACGCTTAGTTATCGCGTTGTTCGCTATCAGCACCGAACCAATATACGCGATTTCATTCCTGACCCCTACTCACTGCACTAGAGGTCAAAACGTGTACAGCACAATATTAACTACCAGTCGGACTATTACACTACTGAACTAAATGTTCAGTATACGGAGGTAAAATACTCTATAAGTTAAAAAAAAAAAAACTTAGGCCACTCTGCATGTTTAGCATACTAAATTAGCCTAATTTCCGTCATGCGGAGGCGAGTGCGTAAACACGGTGAGTTAGGCGGAGAACGTGTGGTAACGGAGTAAGAATTTAATTCACCACGTTCTTGCCGGTGGATAGATATCGTGTATCGTAAAAAAACGACTAAGGGATATAATATGTGGATAACATTAATGCAAGAGAAAGAAAACTCGACATTAAACCCTATACCGACACGTCTGACCATCGTGGTATAAGTATGTTAATTGCCGTCTCCTTGTGAAAGAAGCCCGAGTTCGACAGTGGGACTTACGTAAGTTGAGAACGTTACGTAAGTTGAAGCTGAGAAAAAAAGAAGGCAAAATTTGTTTCAAAATATTTGATATTACAGGCAGGCTTATGTCAGCCCATCCACGTCCCACTGTTGGGCTTGGATCTCCTCCATTACAGGAGAGAAATTGACTTAGTATACCACACTGGTCAGACGTGTTGGTATAGGGTTTTGTTTTAAGTTTTCCTTATCTGGCATAGATATTATATGCATATTATATCTCTTAGTCGTCGTTTACGATACCCACGGGTAAGAGAGGGGGTGGTGAATTGTATTCTTACTCCGTCACCACATGGAAAAATACTATAATAACAAATAAATAATTGCTTAATAATCCAATTGTTGTTGTTTGACTAACAAACATAGAAGTAGCATTGGTTATTTCCTAAGTTCAGTTTGAACTTAGACCTGCCTCAATAACCCATTTCCTTAATCTGTACGTTATCTTGAACCACTTTTACAATTTCTGTATAAACGTCTAAACCTTCAGACAAGTTACGCTAAGTTGGGAACTTAAGATTAAGTCAACCGTCTTAATGTGTTGCCTCCAGGTAAGTCTCAATTTCTAGATTATTCTCCCGCCTTATTGCTTGAATATAATTCGAATGCAGTCTGTTTTCCTCAATAAAGTTGTTTGTTTACTGATAAGATAACAGTTATAGTAGTTACATTCCATTGAAACTGAAAAATAAAAATCATTCAAAAATAGAAAAAAAATTAAGTGAATTTTCGCAAAGATGGTCAGTCAAAAAAGAGCATTTTTACAAACGCGGATTTTTTAATTACAAAATTTTATTTATTATAATTTTAATTAAATCTTTAATATTAATACCTATTTTTATGAATACCTAGCAACCCGTCCTCGCTTCGCTTCGGTTTTAGTCGTTTTACCCGCGTAGTTCCCGTGGGAATACCGGGATAAAATATAGCCTAGTTTACGCCCTGATATTATAGCTTTCCATTAGTGAAAGAATTTTTGAAATCGGTCCAGCCGTTTTAAAGATTACCCGGAACAAATAGACAGACAAAAATTTTTTTAATTTGTATTTTAGGCATAGGTGTCGTGCAAATAAGCGTGTGAGCATGAAAAAAGCCTATTATTTTAACATTTCAAACAGACACTCCAATTTTATTTATTGATATAGATAATAACAAGTTCCGTGTAGTGATGGAGTAAGAATATAATTCACCATCCCCTTTGCCCGCGGGTGTCGTAAAAGACGACTTAGCATATAATATCTATGGAAGAGAAGGAAAACTCGAAATAAAACCCTTTACTACACTTATTTCACCAGCATGATATAGTAGGTCAATTTCCCTCCCATTGTGGAGAAGGCTCGACCCCAAGAGTTGGATGTATATAGTATCTACATGCTCACATCATAATATCACAATTAACAGTAAATATCACTGTAGAAGTTGACGCGTATCTGTGAAAATGAGCACTTTAAATAGCAAACAAACGCTCCTTGGCTTATAAAGATGCTGTGAAGAAAGTGAGGTCAACAGGCGAGGTAGTAAGCTCGAGAATGCCTCAGCAAATTGTGGCGATGTTGAGGCGCGAGGCAGACTCAAAGAGCGAAGAATTCAGTTCATTACCGTCTTACAAGCTCCTTTACTTACTAAGGATGGGACACAATTACTTAGTTTTATCGATAAATTTGTATATATAACTGTTTAATAAGATTAAATGACTTTCTATTTAATGATAAACTATTTTATTTTTGTACATATTCATTCACAACTGAATGGTAGTATTAACATAGCACCGATGCAAGAGAGATCCGACCAGTATGGTATGGTAGGTGGATTTCTTACCATCGAGAAGGCGACCCAAGCTTAGCTGTAGGATGTATACGGACCGAGAAGAGAAAGAAGATTTGATTCAAGTTATATGCATAATTATGAGTCTATTAAATAGTTGTAAAATATTGATATATATATAAACTCGCTGATAATGTAGCTTTCAATTGATAATAAAATTTTAAAAATCGATTTAGTGTTTTAGGCGTGAAAGTCTAACAAACAAACAAAACTTTATATTTATAGTATTAGTTAAGGCGTATTTTTATGGTAGGTATTGTATACACAAAGATGTCACTTGCCTGAAAACGACTTGTGATGTTTTGTTGTTTCATGTTTACACGGAACTGTAATTCTAAATCAACGCACTTTCTTGCATATTTTGTCTCAGAAAGGAATGATACTGATGATTGAGTTTATTAAAAAAAATCCCCAGTCATCAGATGAGATATAAACGTATCTTCACCTTCCTAATATTGACTTGGATAAGTATTATTCAATTTTGAAGATGGCTGCAATTAATCAACAAATACCTAGACCAATATTGAAATTTAAAACGCAAACATAAATTAGCAGTATATTTTTAATTTAATTAAAGAAAGTTACCAGTTTGAGTTAAAAAAATAATCAACAAAATTACACGAAAGCAGAAAGTCACTCGAACTATCATCGTCGCAACGACCGAACTACGGCCAAGTGTGTCGATTTCCAGCATCGTCGAGTAGTGTAGTAAAAAAAATATTCTCGAGTCGCAAGTTCAGGGGGTGGCCCACCCACTACCCTTTCTACAGACCTCCTTAACTGCTGCTAGCGGACAAAAAGAATGAATGGATCCGCCCCTTAACGAATACACCGACCGGCATAATTCATACTTAGGAAACTGCAAGGAGTTGACATGCATTTTTTATTTTTTTAATTTTAATTACGATAGCTTCGCCAATGAGGTTAGGTTTTCCTTTCGTTGGTGTTGTTTATTTTATTTTTTGTTATTATGTTTCCTTTATTCTCTTCTCTTATGGCTTCGGTTTTTTAAATTATTTTTATTTAGAAATTTTACTGCTCAATTATATTATAAAAAGGAAGTGACGCTCGAAATAAAACGCAACGCCGCCCCAGAGTCGGTGTGGTATAGAAAGGTCTATTTACCTACAATTGTAGAAGAAACTGATGCTGAATACCGGGACATCTACATTTTGTAAAGACAAACCTTTTTAAAACATACTCGTCTAAATTTTGAATCATCATATATAAAACGAAAGAAAGAATAACAAGAGAATAAGAATATTAACAAGAAAACTATTTATATTAAGAATATGAATTTAATATTTTCTGCTCTTAACTATTTAACAAAACCCTTAATTAAAAATTTATATTTATTATTCAAACTACTATAACTGCTCTGTAAAAACTACTCAATTACTCACCTACAATTGATTACTCTACTAGTCTTGTCGCTAGCTTAACAAGTGCTTACGTTGTACAAGTTAAGACGAATTACATATGTTACTAATGACAAGGCATGTTTCAATGAGACAGTCTAGTAGAACATGAACAAAAATATGAGAAATATTATTTTTCTAGTGCAACCGAGACCGCAAAGAATTCGACTATTAGAAGAACCACGGGTATATCTATTTTGCGTTGACAGATCTCAGAAAAATTTGACAGTCTCTTTGGCAAGTTTACAATACTTTTTGTTCAATTTAAAATGGTGTTAATTAATTTCTATTTACCTATTATTTTGCTTTAAGAGAGACATAAAAAGAATAGCTAATTACTTATAACTTTAAACGACAATACAGCAGCTATCATTCAATGACCAAACAAAAAAAAACGATGACAATAATAATTATCGTTCAATTGAATACACTTTTATTGTATTAGGATAAAAATTCTATATCTATACCAATAAATAAAATTGGAGTGTCTGTTTGTAATGTCAAAATAATAGGCTTTTTTCATGCTCACACGGTTATTTGCACGACACCTATGCCTAAAATAGCAATTAAAAATTTTTGTCAGTCTGTCTGTCTGTCTGTTTGTTCCGGGTAATCTTCAAAACGGCTGGACCGATTTCAAAAATTCTTTCACCAATGGAAAGCTATAATATCAGGGCGTAAACTAAGCTATATTTTATCCCGGTATTCCCACGGGAACAGGAACTACGCGGGTAAAACGACTATAACCTATAACCTATAACCGAAGCGAAGCGAGGGCGGATTGCTAGTCATTAAATAGAAAGAGAGAGGGAGAGAGATCACGAGTAGGATTTCGTCTCAGCTCATTCATGTCCCATTGTTGGGCTCGAGTCTCCTCCACAATAAGAGGGAAACAGACCTACTATACTATGCTAGTCTACATGTTGACATAGGATTTTATTTCCAGATTTCCTTCTCTTGCACAGATGTTATACGCATATCAGTCCTATTTTATGATATCCATGGGCAAGATAGGGAGTGGTGAATTGTATTCTTACTCCGTCATCACACGGAGAGTAGGATTAACGACGATGTGACCTTCAAAGGACGAACAATTAGAAAAATATGACGAATTATTTCTGATGTTATTAATACAAAGTTATTGTTATGTAAATATATATTAATTAATACACATTAATTAAAGGATAGTATCTACATAATCTTAAGACTGCATTGTAAAGCACACAATTCCGTCCGAACGCAGCACGGAAGGCAACCTCGGAAGTTAAGATGCGTCGGTTGCCACGTATAATTTTTCCACTCTCTTTCAATTCCCCCCTATCGTCCCCCACCCCTTTCTCAACCCTTCCGTCTGTCAATCTTAACTACAAGGCGGGAAGGCTTCATATTACAGTACTGGGCCTACATTTTTTTATTTTTTCCTATCGAGGCTTTAATAGGACTAGGCTAGGACATTCTGAGAATCGATGATTCGTAAGCTGAATTTATTGAAGCTGAGTTTCAATTAAGTCGTATTATATTTTATTTGTTTTTGGTTTATTCCGATTAACTTTCAAGTTGATTGATATAGATAATAAGGTTAGATGCTAACGGACATTTGTAAAATAAAGCAATTTTTATGGATTTTATCGCGTTTGTTTTTCATTTTTACTTTCCCGTCGGAGGATGGGACCCTTGACCATGTACGCATTAGTCTAAAGAAAAAATATATGTACATCTTTTCGTGTGGCGAAGGGGGTAAGAATAGAATTGTGGCCACTTCTTACTTGCGCGTTAGAGTCGTAAAAATCGGCTAAGGGTTTACCAGGAGAGTGGACAGCAGCTCTCCTGGCATACTTACAACACCTAATTGCGGGCAGCCTACACCTAGCTGTAGAATGCAATAGGCTGAATGATGACGATGAATGAGGTATAGTACTCACGTAAACATCAGGAATCATCAGGCGGACATTTCTAGAATGGGATTTGCGTATCTTTTTTTGTACTGATTATTTTCATCACAATTAGTAAGACTATGGTAGATACTTGCATAATTATTAACTATTTTTAAAGTAGGAATTTAAGCCTCCTCCACAATGGGAAGGATTGGAATAGAGTCCAGACATATTGAAATAGGGTTTTATATTAAGTATTCCTTCTTGCATAGATGTTATCTGAATATTATAATCTCTTAGTGGTCTTTTAATTATGTCATCCAAAGGAAGAGAGGAGTGGTTAATTGTATTCTTATATATATATATATATATATATATATATATATATATATATATATATATATATATATATATATATATATATACTGTATAAGTTTTTTATACATAAATATATAAAAAAAACTTATATAGTATATATACATACTAATAATAATATAATCATTTATCTAATATATAATAATTTAATCATTTATCATCATCATTATTTCATCATATCGCCGTTCACTGCCTCCCCTATTACAGTAGAATCCGTTTAATACGATCACGTTTAATACGATTTCCCGCATAATACGCCATTTTGCGTCAGTCCCATCAACTTGAATCAACATGTTTTCATACATTTCTTAACGCTTAATACGATCGTCATCCCGTTTAATACGCCAACTCGTGCCTCTCAAATACACATATTACCCCTTGCGTGTGACGATTGTCGAGCGACCCTAAGTGATAATGACCAAGAAGAAGATGAGTCAACTCCGATTTTGTCACATGCCCAGGCATTATTAGCAGTTAATGATTTAAGACGCTATGTAACTTCTTTGAATGAAAGCGAAAACGCACTGCGAAAATTAATTTACATACGTTGAAAATCTTGTACTTGCTGATGTCTCAAAATTTTTTGAAACTAAAATAAGTGATTATTTTATTTTAGGTAATTTTTAAATGTTAAATTCAATACGTAGGTATTCAAAATAATAATAGAATATAATAAATAATAATGGCACATTTTTTCCCCTTTCACGCATAATACGCTTTCCCGCCTAAGACGCGTTTTTGTTCGGGTCCCTGCGAAATCGTCTTAAACGGGTTTTACTGTAATTAGGGGATAATGCTATAATTACCATGCATATCAGGCGCGTTATTGATCGTATCGAGTTATCGGTATCCCATAAGAGAGATGCTGGTCACTGCGGGTGAGATCTTTAGCCAATTTTTAAGGTTGCAATGGGTAACTATGAGTAGGGATTAGGGCTTCCAATCCCGCAGCTTGAATTCAATCTCGGTATTTGCGGGATTACGAATTCCCAATCCCACGGAATCTCGGTATTTGCGGGATCCCGCATATCGAAAATATTCACATTTATTTAAGGCAAATAAGACAATGAATTAATCAACTCCACATTTATTTACATACATATTACTATTAATATGAGATCAATCAAATTACGCCGTTTATTTGTAACGAAAAAGAATGAATTAATCAACTAACTACACATTTATTAAAGTATACTATTAATATGAGACAATGAAATTACTTCGTTTATTTATCACAAAAACCCTATGAATTATCAACTAACTCCATATTTATTTAAGTAGGTATTACTACTAGTACGAGATTAATCAAATTACACCGTTTTTTTCTTCACCACAAACAGTAACAAATCTATACCAATAAATAAAATTGGAGTGTTTGTTTGTAATGTCAAAATAATAGGCTTTTTGCTCACACGGTTATTTGCACGACACCTATGCCTAAAATACAGATTAAAAAATTTTTGTCTGTCTGTCTGTCTGTTTGTTCCGGGTAATCTTCAAAACTGCTGGACCGATTTCGAAAATTCTTTCACCAATGGAAAGCTAAAATATCAGCGCGTAAACTAGGCTATATTTTATCCTGGTATTCCTACGGGATCGGGAACTACACAGGTAAAACGACTAATACCGAAGCGAAGCGAGGGCGGGTTGCTAGTACTGAATAAAATCAAATCAAAACAAAACAAATCTTCAAAAATACACAAATAAATTAAAAAATCAACCAAACAATTAACCACACTTAAAAACTGTAAATTTATATAGAATATGTTACTGTTTGAGTTTGAGAGTTTATTAAGTTTGAGGTTGCATGCACGCTTTTTCAGTCCCGCAACTCCCGCGGATCCCGCACCCGTAATTTCGCATCATGCGGGATTGAAAAATGGCGCGGGATCCCGCAATACCGAGATCTCGGTATCGCGGGATTGGAAGCCCTAGTAGGGATGTATTTTTATTCCATCACTACACAATACTTGTATACTTTCGTAATTATAGTATTAAGACTGCATCATACAGATGATCATAATCATTGCATTATTTTAGATAAGGTATATACGTTTCACTGTTGGACTAGAACTTCCTTCGAAGCGAAGCGAGGGCGGGTTGCTAGTATTTAGTAAAACTAGTGGTCGCTGAGTGGTCGAAATTCGGCCATAATTTATTTAAATAAATTTTTCTGCTCCACAATTTTCTTTTAATTTATGTGTATATAAACTCATTTGCAAAAAAAACGGGCGGTTTTGATTTTCATTCATATTTAAAAAGATACAATACCAAAAAGGTTTCAATCGTTTGTACACGTTACTGGCCGGTTTTAAAAATGCTGTGGTATTTAAAAAAGTACGTTCTAAATTCAATTTTTCATTTGATGTTCATTTTTACAGAAAACCCCTTTTTATCCTACATTTTTGGCGCGAAGTTCCAGAAGTTAACATCGACTTTCACAACTTTTATTCAATTTTTATCGATTAATTTCATATCCTTGACTGTCAAAGCTTTATTTAATGCTGTTTGGCTGTATCAAAAATGGTAGATAAAGTGGTAAAAGCTACCAAAATTATCGCGCTGCTTGAAGAGGGTTGCAGCCAATGTTTCGTGGCTAGGAGGCTAAATGTTAGTCGCTCGACAGTCCAAAGGACCTGGCAGCGATATCAGGAGACTGGTTCCATCGAGAGAAGGCCTGGTTCTGGAAAAAAAACATGTACCCAACCACGGGATGATCGTTTTCTTGTGAGTCGCGCATTGAGAAATCGCAAATCTTCGTATGTGGATCTTAAGAACAACCTCCAAGAAGTAAGAAATGTGCATATTAGTCTATGGACGGTCAGGAGGAGGCTTCTCGCTGCCAATATACGCAGTCACCGCCCGGCCCGCGGCCCCAAATTACTCCGTGAGCACAGAGTTCACAGGCTTAGGTTCGCTAGAAATTGTGAATCATGGACTCAAGACGATTGGAATAGGGTTTTGTTCTCTGATGAAGCCAGGATATCTCTGTTCGGTGAAGATCGACGTCGGCGAGTGCTAAGAAGACAAGGAGAACGCTTTGCAGAGGCATGTTTCGAAGAAATCACACCTTATGGTGGGGGCTCTGTTATGTTTTGGGCAGGAATAAATTCAATGGATCGTACAGAGTTAGTCTTCATTGAAAACGGCTCACTGACTGGGCATCGATACATAACGGAAGTTCTAATTTCTCATGCACAACCCGCATTGGCCGCTCTAGGTGACGACTCGATTTTTATGGACGACAATGCTCGCGCCCACCGATCCCGCGATGTTAATGCGTATGTGCAAGAGGTCGGCATTCGTCGTTTGGATTGGCCAGCTCGAAGTCCCGACCTCAATCCCATAGAGCATGTCTGGGACGTTCTGAAACGGCGTGTGAGATCAGTACACCCGGCTCCGCAGACCATCAGAGAGCTGAAGAATGTGATTACTGCGGAGTGGGAACGTATTCCGCAAGCAAGTATCCGGGATATACTCGCTAGCATGCCCAGACGAATTCAAGCTGTGATTTTAGCTAGAGGGGGTCACACTCGATACTAAACATTTATCTGCTTTTACTTTATTAAAGAAAAACAAACAAAAAAACCTTTTTATTTTTACTTCATGAGCATATGCACTACTAGCGAATATACACTACTAGCGAGGTTTAGCATTATTTCCCATAAATTGTATCTAAATTTTATGAAATATGAAAAATGATGAAAACGATTATTTTCTTATTAATTTAGCAAATTGTGTGGATAAAACTACCTATAATTATCAAACAAAGAAATATTAACATTTGAAATGGTTCATTGCTTAGGTGCCCGTTTTTTTTGCAAATGAGTGTATATTGAGCAAGCTGTATTTCAATAATAACCACTAAGTACAAATGTCTATTAGACATTGTCATCATAATTACGATTGTTTGACATTCAGTTCGGCCAGAGATTTTAACCGTAAACAAAAGTGTATAAGCGTTGCTACGCAACACACTCACACAAACGTGTGTGAGTGTGTGTAGCGATAGCATTCTAGCGTACGTAATGCCTTTTTTAATGAATTTAATGCATTTCTAGTCCATTATTATATTAAATTTTAGTTTTCTGTACTTCTCCTCAATATATTCTTCATCTGGGCCAAATTTCATACTTGTACATCCATGTAATTTTCGTAAAAAGGGGTACAAAGTTTTTGCTTCACGTATTTATATATAGATAATCTCATCTCATCTCATCTGCTGTGTGGTAGCGGCTTCGAATACTACCAACCCTTGCTTTGCTCGTGGGTGTCGTAAAAGACGACTAAAAGCCCTAGATTGACCCGGACCAACTACATCTGGTACCATTTGGGTCAACGATTACATTCCCAAGGAGGGTTGACGTCAGGCAGGCGGCCGGTCATAAAAGTCATTGCCGAAACTTTTTGCAATATGTCAAAACAGATGACATATTGCGTCGACCCCAAGTAATTGGGATAAGAGCAAGATGATGATGATGTATTTATATATAGATAAATACCACATCACGCTGGTCTGGTACAGGGTTTTATTTCGATTTTCCTTTCTATTTCATTGATGTAACATGCATATTTACCTATATATATTTGGCTAGGGGTTACTACGTCATCACACGGAAACTTATAAAGAATAATTAGTTTAAGCCTATCAAAATTGTTTATTTCCCTCTATATATTTCATCTCAGCCGATAGTTGGGCTCGGGCCTCCTCCGCCATGGGAGGGAAATTGACATACTATATCACGCTGGTCAAACGTGTTGGTATAGGGTTTAGTTTCGAATTTTCCCTTCTCTTGCATAGATATCATATGCATGTTATATCCCTTAGTCGTCTTTTACAACACCCACGATCAAGAGAGGGGGATTCTTACTCCGTTACCACGCGGCAAATATACCTTTAGGTATGTAGTATATTTGTAGTATATTTAGTGTACTTTTTTTAATCAAATAAGGGTTTACCCAATTCGAAATTTAACTTTCGCAGTATTCATATGCTTTTATTTATATATTAATAAGAAAAATATAAATAATATCATGATAGCTACTTATTTAAAAGAAAAACTGGCATCATTCATAAGATATAACCAAAAAGGTTTTCACAACATACGTCGGTCGTCCGAGCACTAATCATTGTGGTGCTGTTTGAAGTCTCAGTAATGGAAGACCAGACGAACTAAGGGGAGAAGAAAATAAAAAAAAAATCTCGACGCACGCATAAGTAGGTAGATGTCGCAGTGAGCGAGGGGGAACTTCGGCTAGACGTTTGTTGATAACACTGAAAAAATTACTGTAATTTCTTCGATTGAATTTATATTCAAGTATCGTAATGACAATTAGAGAAGCTTAATCTAAATAGATTTCATTTTAAAGCATTTATAAAGACATTTTGATTAATTCAAATGTTAATAAAAATATAAAACCATAAAATAACTATATCACTACGATCATAGTTTTAGACTAGCATAGAATATTTTTTACGAAAATTGAAATTTTAAAATGTAGTTATAAAATTTAAAAGTAAATCTATAAAAGTAAAACTTGTTACAAAGTAAATCTGCATTGCGCCGAAAATTCTGGTGACATAATTCTTACAACATACAAATAATGCATTAAAAATTAAAATTATAAATAATTATAGGTTAACTGTTAACTTTTGTAAAATTATAAATATTTTATATAATACATAATTAATTATTATTTATTGTAATTATTATTTCTATTTGACAAATTATTTGAATGCGGGAAAGTTTCATAAATATATAAATAAGAGAAATATCATATCATTTTACGTACGAAGTAAGTTAAGTACGAAGCAATATTTTTTTTGTTACCATGTGACAATACATTCTTATAATATTATTTACTAGCATTTTATTCAGTAAAAAGTGTAAAATAATATACATAAAATAATATAATACCAGTTGTAAATCAAAGCCTATATTAAAATATCAGATTTTTTCAAAATATCTCACCAATCACTTTTACTGTAACAGGAGACTCAAGATGCATTTCCAAAGGGGCTCCCCTACGAACCACTACACTGTACAAACTTACAACAGATAAGGGCCTCAAGTACCCCCCAAAAGGGGTAAGACAGGCCCCCAAGTCTGCCTAGACGACATTGGAAGAAAAAATAATGCGAAACTGAGAGGGTTGGCTTGACATCGATGGTGGGCGACGATTTTAATTTTGTCATCATATTTTTAGTTTAAGCTATGGAAGGGAGAGTTTATACTCATATTTAAAAGCAGTGGTTTTTGAAAAGTATTTCTTTTACTATTGGTTTTGTTTACTTATTTACATATCCTTACTAATGTTATAAATGCGAAAGTAAGTTTGTTTGTTTATTTGTTTGTTTGTTTGTTACGCCTTCAAGCTTAACCACAGAACCGATTTCAAAAATTCTTTCACCAATGGAAAGCTATAATTTCAGAGAGTAACATAGGCTATATTTTATTCCGGTATTCCCACGGGAATGGGAACTACGCGGGTAGGGCGACTGAAACCCAAGCGAAGCGAGGGCAGGTTGCTAGTACGATAATAGTTTTATGTTGAAAACATGTCGAAATTTGGTTTTATTTATATATACATACATATTTTATATACATACATTTATTTATATACAAGCAAATTTTTTTAATAAATGTGTATCAAAATATGAGTCAAAATTTAATAACTAATTCTGTAGCGGCTAGATATAAATCTTTGTAATAACGATGACTTGTTGGACGTGAGATATCTTAGTCCACCGGTGACCATGAACGCTGTAGTGTTCGAAACGTCGTGCAATCAAAAATCAATTACAAACGCGATACAATCCGTAAAACAGTTTTATTTACAATAAGCTATTAAGGTTTAATTGATTACTAGCAACCTGCATTCTCTTCAAATAAGTTTCAGTCGTCTTACCCGCGTAGTTCCTGTGGGAATACCGCGATAAAATATAGTCTATGTTACTCCCTGATATTTTAGCTTTCCATTGGTGAAAGAATTTTTGAAACCGGTTCGGTTGTTTAAGCGTGAAAGCGTAACAAACAAACTTACTTTCGCATTTATAATATTAAGTAAGGATACGCTATTAAGTTTTATTTGAAGTTTAATCACAAAAAAATTACCACGGAGTCAATTTGAACATTATATCAACTTATGAGTTCTATTATTATGCTCTTATAGAGGTCAAAAGGATTATATGTCTAACTCTAAAATTAGAATCGTGTTTTATAAAAAATGACCTTACGAAAATCTTTTGTTTTTAGACTACAAAAGAGGCTTTGTCTCGGACAGTCTGAGAAAGTAGCGATGCTCTAATTATTCCCACAGTGGCTACAATATTAAGTTTCATTCAGCCTTTGTCCTTTGCCACATTGTGCCGTTTCTAAATCTTATACGTAAGGAATCAATTTCAGGTACAGTTCGATTAAAAAAAGGTTATATTTATTTTTTTTAATTTTATCGTGGAGGACCTTAGCACCATGCTCAACGATCTCAGCAGGTTATCCCAACTAGTGGGTTTACGAATGAACATGGACAAGATGAAAGTCATGTCAAATGCCCATGTCATTCCTGTACCGGTCCTAGTTGGCAATGCGATTCTCGAAGTTGTCGATCATTATGTTTACCTAGGACAAACAGTCCAGTTAGGTAGATTCAATTTCGAGAAAGAGATCAGCCGACGAATCCAACTCGGTTGGGCAGCGTTCGGGAAACTTAAGAGGATCTTCTCGTCCAACATACCTCAGTGTCTGAAGACACAGGTCTACGACCAGTGTGTGTTACCAGTGATGACTTACGGCATGGCAACGTGGTCCCTAAATGTAGGCCTCATAACAAGACTCAAAGTCGCTCAGCATGCTATAGAGCGGGCTATGCTCGGGATTTCTCAGCGAGATAGAATCCGGTATACAGAAATCCGCAGAAGAACGGGTGTAACCGACATAACACGAAGAATTAGCACGGTGAAGTGGCAATGGGCAGGCCACATCACTCGACGAACCGACAACCTGGCCGACGAACCGACAGCTGGGGAAGAAAGGTTCTCGAGTGGCGACCATGTATCGGACGACATAGTGTAGGACGCCCCTCCACTAGGTGGACCGACGACCTTGTGAAAGTTGCTGGACGTCGTTGGATGCAGGCGGCACAGAACCGCACTTTGTGGTGTAACATGAGGGAGGCCTACGTCCAACAGTGGGCGGCGATAGGCTGAAATGATGATGATGAATTTTATCATTGTTTAGCTGCTTTAATGTGTTTATTTTTTTATATGTAATAATATATATCACCCCCTCTCTTACTCATAGATGTGATAAAGACGACTAAGAGAAACGACATGCAAATAACATCTATGCAAAAAAGAAAGCTTGTCATAAAACCCTATGTCAACACGTCTGACCAGCGCGTCATAGCATGACAATATTCCCTCTCTTTGTGAAGGAGGCCTGAGCCCCACAGTCGACTTTTGTGGGCTGAGATGATGGTGATGATAAGTTGAATAATGTATATGTATACATAAACTTATTATTATCAAATCAAATAAAAATAATATCTTTTCTTTCTCGATATGATCATACCCATTGAATAGTTCGGTAAAGATATTTTCATATATTACTAGCTGACTCAAAAGGCGCTGTTCTTTTCAAATAAAATAAATTTGGCATTCTCCTTGAAATTATTAAATCGGTCCAGCCGTTTAGAAGGAGTTCAATTACAAACTCACTAACAGAGGATTTATACTTATATAAATATATAAAGATTAGTATGCGGATAGAACAGCAATTATTCTATCTATACCTAATGTATATTATAGATTACTCTTAATGACGTCTTTAAATGAATTTACTCATTAAAAATACTTTACCTTATTTTCCCTTATTTTATATACGTAAGCATAAAATTGATGATAATAAAAGGAATTGTTATTGAATATAATAAGGAGAATAATTTATATAAATAATTGTTTGAGTAAATCCAATTTAGTCTAAAAATATATAATTTATTTACTTTTCAACCATGAATGACGCAAATCATCTTATTGATAAAATATTTATCTATATATTTTATATAGGGGTTTTTAACATAATATTATTTCCATTTCTGTGTGATGGCGGAGTAAGAATACACATCACCACACCCCCACAGCACGTGGGTATCGTAAGGTGACTAAGAGATATATTAGGCATATGAAATCTAGATGAGAGATAGAAACCTATAACAACCTGTCTGGCCAGGATAGTATAGTAAGGTAAATTTCCCTCCTATTATGGACGAGGCTCGAGCCCAGCAGTGGGACGTATATGATCTGAAATGATGATGATATACCATTATAATCAATTGTTAGGAAAGCAATTATGCGAAAGTGCTTTTAGCTTACTTAATAATACATTAGACATATTCGGTCCATTTATGAAGACGAGAATGTAAACGCTAAAAAATCTTTACGTTTATACAAGTAAAAGTTGAATTTAGTAGCAATAAGATAAAAATAATGATTTCTGATGTTTACGCGATCACTGTACATTGTAAATAAAACCTTTACGGATTTTATAGCATTTGTATTTTATTTATGATTCCCCAACGTTTCAAACACTTTAAAGCATTCATGGTCACGGGTGGACTAAGATGTCTGACGTCCAAACAAGACATCGTTATTACAGATTTTGTATCGAAATCTGTTATGACGTTGCCACTAACTATGCTAACCATGTATGCTGTAAAGTGTTCGAATCGTCGGACAATAATAAATCAAATTAAAACTTAATAAAATCCGTAAAAGTAAAAGTTACAATAAGATAAAAAGTTTTTAAAAAATAAAAGTAGTAGTAAATGTTTTTTTAGACCGTACATGTGGAGATATGAACTTGATACATGACATTGTGTGTTCATTTCACGCAGGTTGCCAATCCCCTTTGTCCTTTCTAACCTTACAGCTTTCTTAGTTTACTTATTTTATTGTATATTAAGTTTAACTTACTAATTATAAATGTGGATTTTATTATGCATCTTATATAGGCTATAAAGTCTCCTAACGCTATGCTTGTAGGGTTATAACACATATCTTTAGCCTGTATGACTTCTTTTAGCTTATGAAATCAATTACGACCACGACTCATTGTAATAATTGTGGAATTAATATGTTTTGATAGTGTTTCTTATGAATAAAACATTGTTTATCATCTAATCCGTACCGATCTTCCTATCTGAAATGGTTGGCTGTATAGATCGCGTAACTAAAATTAGGAATTTAGGCAGACCATAATGACAAATAAATCAATTTTAGATATTTAATACAATTTAGCCCCACTCTTTGTTTGATCAATGACAGGTCATTAGATAAAATAATCGATCAAGATTATTAGATATAAAATTTAATGTCACTGAAGGGCCTGCAATAATTTTAAAATTAAATACTTATATTAGAATTATTACTATATTCTACATCGAAAAATACAAAAAAAAAAATACTTTTCAAGCTGGTTCTCCTTCTTCTCAAGTGATGTGAGTCATAATACTGTACGCGGCCCTAATTCCTGATGATAAAACAAGTTTAACTACACCAAGCTGATCAAAGGAGCTTCTATAGGGATTCAATTCAAGTTATCCTTCTCTTTATAATGTAGTTATGTACTCATATTTTTAATTGTTTCATATATTATCCACGGAAACAAAAATAATACTCCGTCGCTAAAAGGACAATCCAATTAAAATATAAAATCTATTTCACAGACAACAAAAAATTTGTGCGTGATATCAAAATAAAATAATAGTATTAATAATACTTTAAATAAAACAAAACAAAATGTACTTTACAAATGAAATATTAAAATAAAGCAACCCTCCTCTGCCCTGCAGGTCTTTTGAGCCAACACCTTTAAGTATCAACTCGAAAGTTTTACGCGACATTTTCTTTAAACACAAACCGCATCATTAAACCGTCTTAGATCTTTTGTTTATATACTTATTATTTTGATATTTTGTCTCAGAATTAATATGAAGAGAAAAAATAAACAGTTTCTCTTCTTTCTCATTTATCTAGTTATTTTAACATAATAATTTAACATAATTATTAATACTAGCATGAAGTCTACCATCGCGTTTTTATGTAAAATACTTCAACATACTTTTAGATTGTTTGTTAATAAACACTATATCGATTGCTTAGATCGTTTAGTGGTCTAACAGTATGCTTCCGTGCTCGTCATGGGCTCGAATTCCGCACAAGATCAGATTATGTGCGATTTTTAAAGTAGCAGTTTTTGCGTAGGACATTACATAAATGCCATCAAAGTTATTTAAGTCTCATGTTAAACCATTTAAAATATTGAATACTAGCAACCCGCCCTCGCTTCGCTTCGGTTTCAGTTGCTTTACCCGCGGCGTAGTTCCCGTTCCTGTGGGAATACCGGGATAAAATATAGCCTGTGTTACTCCCTGATATTACAGCTTTCCATTGGTGAAAGAATTTTTGAAATCGGTTCGGTGGTTTAAGCGTGAAAGCGTTACAAACAAACAAACAAACAAACATCCTTACTTTCGCATTTATAATATTAGTATGGATAATACCTAACCATCACATTACGTTTTAACGTTCCACAACTTTCCCATACTTATTTAAGTTTCAATAAATAATTATAATTGTCACCGATTTAAAAAAATATGACATAAATGTTAGCATAGATTCATATCTCAATATTTCTTACGCCGGCTATCATTTTACCCGTAATTTAACATTCTACGCAGCGAAGGTAGGCAGGTGGAAGATAGGGGTGCACTTGACCACCCAACCCTTCATCGCCTCAAGAACAACATTGGGATTTTAATATAGTCTCGTTTTAACTCCACGATAGTTAACGATAGTGTAGATGGAATTTCGTAATAATTTTTCAAGCTGTTTTTTATTACAGATTTTAACGATTTTAACAAATTAATTACTTCTCTTAGACTTGATTTAATAATAATTTTACTTCAAGTTTATCTCATTTCATCTTCATCTCGGCCCAAAATAGTCCCACTGTTGGGTTCAAGCCTCCATTGTGAATAATGGGAAGGAAACCGATCTACTATAGCGTGCTGAGCAGACATATTGGCATACAGCTTTATGTTGAGTTTTCCTTCTCTTGTATAGATATTATCTGTATATAATCTTCCTTAGTCGTCTTTTACAACACCCACTGTATTCTTGTATATTGTATTCTTGGAGGTAACTTGTATTATTTCTCAATCACCAAGGGTGGTGGAGAAATAATAGTTCTTTAGTTTATTAGGGCACTCTATTTCATTTATATTAAATAAAAAAGTTCTTAAAGTATTATTGTATTATCTAGTAATTTTTGTGGGTGACAGAGTAAGAATATAATTCACCACCTTCCACCTTCTTGACCGTGGTATGGTAAAAGACGACTAAGGGATTATAAAATGGAGATAACACCACGGAAAAGGAACACTCGGTGTAAAACCCTATACCAACAGGTCTGACCAATGTGGTATAGTAAGTCTATTTCCCTCTCATTGTGGAGGAGGCTTGAGGTCAGCAGAGGGAAGTATATGAACTGCGATAATAATGATTATCGAATAAATACTTATATTATTCATCATCATCATCATCATCTCAGCCTATATATGTATGTCCCACTGTTGGGCTCAGGCCTCCTCCATAATGAGAGAGTTATTGACGT
The DNA here is from genome assembly GCA_032191425.1 of Lymantria dispar. Taxonomy (NCBI): domain Eukaryota; kingdom Metazoa; phylum Arthropoda; class Insecta; order Lepidoptera; family Erebidae; genus Lymantria; species Lymantria dispar. The sequence continues at coordinate 20,513,383 of CM063459.1, forward strand.
ACTATTCCACGCTGGTCAGACGTGTTGAAATAGGGTTTTGTTTCGAGTTTTCTTTCTCTTGCATAGATGTTATATGTTTATTATATCCCATAGTCGTCTTTTACGATATCCACGGGCAAGATAGGGAGTGGTGAATTGTATTCTTAATCCGTCATCACACAGAAAAACTGTTATAATTAGTTTTACGAAAATCACAATAATTTATCGACAAGTGAAATATCGATAAACATCGCAATTAAAAAATAAGCTCCTATTATAGAAATAGTGGCGCCCTCATATGTTTAACCGGCGTCTCTTAAGTCTGAGCCAAATGAGGGTGAGCAGGGTTAATGAATAATTAATGTGCACACTGTTCTCGCCAATTATAATTACGTAAGGAAAGCAATTATGCCAGCCACCATGTTTGTGATTTGCACATACTTAGGAAAAAACTATGCGTGTTCGCGAACTTCGACTTAATAGTAGGTAATATGAGTATAATATTTATCGGGGAGGACGACGGTCGATAGTAGTGGTAGGACTACGCTGTCGACAGTTATCTGTCTACAGCCACGGGCCGGTCTGTTCGGGGTGGTACCACGCTCTCGCAGAAGATCGACGTCTGAGTAGTAGCATTTTGTTACTACGCTTCGTTCGGTGAGCGAGAGAGCCGGAAGCCCAACTTTCTGAGGGTGTTCGCGTGTGGAGGGTTTTGGTGGTGCCTTTGGTATCACCGAGCCTCAATGCACGCATTCACACTCTTTTCATTCTCTTCGCGGTAGGCGGCGGCCTTGTAAAGGTCCATGAAGGGCAGCAACACTTACCATCAGGTGTACTGTTTGCTCGTTTGCCACTGGTTGCAATAAAAAAAAAATTAAATTATGTAGTTTATAATATAAGGTTGTTAAAAATCATGTAAATACCTTTGCTATCGTGGACCGTATCTTTAACATGGCTGCTCTATACCATGTTGGTATAGAGTCAGACCAGCATGGCATAATAGGTCAATTTCTCTGCTATTGGGAAGGCGGTTTGAGCCCAGCGGTAAGGGTAAGCTGAGACGAAGATAAAAAAATATTTACAGAACGAGTAGCTAGTTAATTATATAACAAAGAATTGTTCGAAAAATTAAAAATAACTAAACTTCACCTTCACTTATGGCTATTTCAAATGATAATTCCCCCGCGGTGACCACAGAAACGTAACGTGGCGGGTGATTGCCGGAGTAACAGAAATACTTTCAACTGTCCTTTATAAAGGATCTCATGACGACTAATAAGCTATTATCCTCTTGGAAAGCTTAAAATACGTAACATCTATGCTGTGTATTTTTTTTAATTAATAATATTATTTATATTCGTGAGTTGCCATTAGGTTAAAGAAAAATAATAACTTCAAATTACGTTCTTATTTCATTTTGATCATTTTTTAAATTTAAATAGTATGGAATGAATTTTTACAAATGTGTTTTTTTTATTTGTTCCTTATAAAAAGATAGTATTTATAATTAAAATAATTACAAAGACTGTTTCAAATTCAAGTTTTAAGATATTGGATCTACGTGACAATGGAACATCAAGTAAGTATGTGCTTATATCATTATTTCATAAATTTATTATTATAATGTGTAGTGACGGCTACGAATTCTACCAATACTTACATTGCTTATGGGTGTCGTAAAAGACGAATAAAAGAAACCGTAAAGGATAAACCCTGGGCCTACTTTATCTGAAGTCGGTTGGTCAATAAATTCCTACATTTCCAAAGAGGCGGCCGATCATAAAGATATCATTAATAACTTTTGCAATATCTACTATGAAAGAAGAGTACCTATCTACATATCGAGTCGACTCAAGTAGTTGAGGTAAAATCAAAGTGATGATGATGATTCAAAGGGGACGGTAGCCGAAAAGGTAATCTGCCGGGTCGGCCATGGATGTCATGAAATCGGTACAAGGGGTCAGCCCAATGGTGATGCGGAGGAAATACGGTAGATTATGGAGTTGTACTCTGCCCATCCGTCGCCCTGGACGGATTGTGCTGAGTGTGTTCAGAGAGCATACCTTACGAAAAAAGGTATAATAATATTCATTCATTTACAGTACTGATATTTGATTTTAATAATGGTCTATTTTAATCACTAATAGACAAATTATAACTCGTTGATTGTTCAAAATCCGTATATTGTTTTTTACAAAATTCGAGATATTCTTAAAGAAGCGTGACAGTTATGTCATTATTTCACTTTGGCAGACTAATATATGGATGTGAAGAAAAGCAAGATATATAGATATTAGGAGAGGCTTCTCCTAATATTTTAGTGAGTAAAATGTGTAAAAGTGTGTGCAACATTTTTACCTGAAAAAAAAATATTCATTCAATTGTTCATTATTCTTACAGTTATACAATACGTGTGATGAGCTATTTATCATCATCATCATGTCAGCTCATAAACGTTCCACCGTATTACTTGCTCTTCCTCCACAATAGGAGGGAAATTGACCTTATTATGCCAAGCTGGTCAGAAAGGTTGGTATAGGGTTTTGTTTTGAAATTTCTTTCTCTTGCATAGATGTTATATGCATATTATATCCCTTAGTCGTCTGTTACATCTTTTTTTTTTTTATGGGTGGGCTATGGTAAGCGCACGCGCGGTCCAATCTATCCGGGGCGATGAAAGGACGGCGCGCGGGCCCATAACCCACGCGTACCCACGTCATCTCGTTGTTGGGCCGACCACCGGAGCAGATGTGACTTGTCGTCAGTGGTCGGCCCGACGGAATACCCTTTCGGGTAACCTCTCACCTTTCGACGTACTGGGACGTCGGTCGCCGTCGCGCGGTCAGCCTCTCTGCGGGTGACGGACAATTCCCCGGTCCGATCACCCGCGGCCTCGGCTAGGGCGGCATTAGGCGCAGATACTCGCACCTGCGCCGCCCGAGTCGCCGGCGGCGGAACGTGTCGCCGAATAGGAGCTCTACTCGCACACGATCCGCCGCCTCCTTCCGTGAGATTACGGCCTCACAGAAGTCGGCGACCGCGTCCCAGTTCCTGACGCTGCATCTCCCTGGCGATGGTCGGCAGCGTCAGGTCGGCACCGATAATCGCGACGAGTTCACGGCGCTCCCCCGCCCACGCGGCACACACCTCGAGCGTGTGCTGCGCCGTGTCCTCGTCGCAATTGCAGTGGTGGCAGGACGGTGTGCTCTCCCTCCTGACAATCTACGAGCTAGATTACTAGGTCACCACACGGAAAATCTTCTAATACAAGTAGATGATTGACTCTTTAAAGTATTGCATTTTTCTTTTCATCAAGTATCAAATCACAATGGTGCTGTAGAAGTTTTCAATTTAAAAATAAACAAAAAAACGAATGTTGAATAGACAATATAGATGATCACAGATCACAATAAACTAAACAGTTAGTATATAATTACTACCGGAAAGCACATTTTTTTTTCTACAATAACATCGGTACAAGTAAATCAGTATACGTATCTAATTAACAACAATGGCGGCGCACGCGCAGGTCACGGAGCGCGCGCGTCACGCCTTGCTCGGCCGGAAGCGACGCCATGACGCCGGACGTCGAGATTGTGGCCCCAGCCCCTGATTCCTTCCGGTGTATCCCGATGGGCTCTTGCGCGTGAACAGTTGAGTTACGAGATATAGAGGTAATATTTTTTTTTTTTTTATTATTTGGTTTCAAATGTAAGTGTATATTCTTTTTTGTTTTTTTTTTATTATATAGTCGTCTTCAACGACATGTTTTGTTATTTATTTTATAAAAGATTGCATGGGTGTATTTAATGTGCCAACTTTATTTACTTTTACACATATGATATAGTGCTTCCAAAAACCTTAAAAGCCGTTAAATTATTTATGCTATTTCATTATTGTAATAATAAACACTCCAAGAATTTGTTCATAATAATGTTTATAAAAAATAGTTTCAATATTATTCAATATATTAATATATGGTGATTAATAAACATATTAATATTTCCTTGAGGAAATATTAATATTTCAATATAATTATTATTGTCGCGTAATAAATTTATCATTTAAGTAATAAGATTACGTTTTTATGTGCCATGTTATGGTGGAAGTCTACGTTCAGCAGTGGATGGCAAAAAGCTAAACGAGGATAATGATGAAGATCCTTAATCAAAAACATTCAACTTCAAATAAAATATTAAATAAGTAAAATTGAAAAATTTTAATAACCCCCGATATATATCAAAATTATAAAGAAAAAGCATTACGTTCTCTTCAACAGGCTTAACGATTATACTGGCACACGTGAAGTACTTAATCGTGTAATCATACGCCACTACATCATTTTAGAAAAGTACTGATACTATTACACTGCTGGAACATAGCTAAGAACTACCGCAAGGAAACTGGCTTTTAAATTAAAAAAACCACATCGAAATCGGTCTATCCTTTTAAAAGCTACGATGCAATAGACAGACAGACATACAGACCTCAACTTCAAACTTATAACAGCTCTCTTTTCATTTCGGGGGTTAAAAAGGAATCCCGTTTCACACGCTTCAGCTCATGCCTTACGCTATAGGGTCGTCGCTCTCAATCTTCGGTATGGAACGATCGTTGGTTTTTTTTTTTTTATGATTAAGTATATCATGAACTCTACTCATGACTCATGGCTGGAAGCTGATCTGAACTCTTTGATTTGGGATAGTGTGAGCGTATTCGAATTTACTGTGAAAATTCGTTATTGCATTTAGCCATCCATTTTTTTAAGTACAGGTGCATATTTTTGTTTTTAAATGTTCATGTGTTGTCGGAGTAAGAATACTGTTCACCACCCCCTGTCGTGCCAGTGGAGAAGAAACTACGAACTGATATGATACGTAAATAAAATTTATGCAACAGAATGAAAATCCAAATAAAACCTTACCGTCAGACACCTATCCGTCAGACCAGCGTGGTATAGTGGGTCGCATTCCCTCTCATAGCACAGCACAAAAAGCATAGCAGAAGATCCGGCAAGAAACTGAGCGGGCTGTCCTTTTTTAAAGATTTTTTTTTAAATAAAGTTGTATGTATACAACATTTAGGATTGTCGCCATTGTGATGCTCTTTGAAATACGATACCAACGCTTTTTTATCTAATACAAATAATAATAAAAAATTGGCCTTCCCGATAGGAGACAATGCAATAATCGCTACATTACGGGATCACAGTTGGTAGAAGGCTTCTGTCATTTTCCTGGTAATCTCTTAACTAGCTTTATAACTAACACTGAAAGGAGCACAAATTCTTATCCATATAACTGAATCTTATTTCATCAACAATTATCATCATATTATCATCAGTGTCATGTTATCCCACGCATCCCACTACTGGGCTCGAGCCTCCTCTACTAGCAATAGCGTGTTCGTATTGGTTTTTATTCCTATTTTTTCTTCTCTTGATTATTATTTAACATGTTTGGTTATTAATAAAAACTTGTTTACAAGTGAAAAATTATTATTAAACGCGGCACTCGAACCCACGCTTTTCAGAATACCTACCGGTCTAGTCGTTCTATCTTTGGACCAGCGTGGACTGTCGTATGACATTCAATTTGTTTTTGTGGGAGGACCATCTATCAGAAAATGTTTTACACATTGTCTTCTCTCTCATTGTGTTCATCTACGTCCCAGCTAAGCTCGAGCCCCCCTTCAGAATAGGACCGAAGTCAACCTTGCTACACCATGCTGGTCAGTCAGTAGATATAGAGTTTTGTTTCGAGTTTTTATTCTCTTACATAGATGTTAAATGCATGTTATATCCCTTAGTCATCTTTTACGACACCCACGGGTAAGAAAGCGATGGTGAATTGTATTCTTATGCCGTCACCATACGGAAATCACCGGTGAACAAATTACCGAATTAATTTTGTTAATTAATCATCTTTTAACAACAGTATTTGATGTTAAAACATTGTATATTTCCTCCAATATGGTGTAGTTAAATTACCTATATAATTATAAAACCGCAAGTCCAGTCAATGTGCCTAGGTCGCGGTTACAATCGGGTATGGAACAGGTGACGCGGTACGTTCGCACGGTGGGCGCTCGCTTCTCACGCGTTCGCCTTACGCTTCCTTCCTGTCTGCGTCTGCGCAGACATCGGATACTTACGCTAGGGTTGTCACTTTCAATATTTTTTATATTTTTGAATTAGTATAGTTAAAATTATAGAGTAAAATTTATAAGTGTAGTAAAATTGATCAACATGTAAGCCGTATTTTTTCCTTTTTTTTTTCAATTTACTAAAAATCTCATCATCTCAGCTCATTTACGCCCCACTGTTGGGCTCGAGCCTAATCCACAATAGAAGGAAAATTGACCTATTATACCGCGCTGGTCAGATATGTTGGGACAGGGTTTTATTTCGAGTTGTTCTTCTCTTGCATAGATGCTATATGGATATTGTAATCCCTTAAGCGTTTTGTACAATACCCATGGGTAAAAGAGGGGGTGGCGAATTGTATTCTTAGGCCGTTACCACACGGAAAAATCTGTTTAACTTGAAATTCTGTTTTAATAAAATTAAAAAATATTGTTTGGTTCACAAAAGAAAAGATTCACACACACTCTTTAAGAGTGTGTGTGAATCTTTTATTTTAGGTTAGAAAGATTTTTTCCAAGTTGTGACTGCACAGATAATGTAGTGATTAAAGATCTCAACCTGTCGCGCCAGTGTCGCGGGTACACAAGACAACACTTTATACGACTCACAAATTGTTACTCTGAGGCTGGATGAAATTTGTGTCCGTTAATTGCATGTTTATAAATTCCCGCGCCATATAAGGATTAATTTTTCTTAGTTTATTAAAACACAAATCTAATCTAAATCAAATTTGGACACAAATTATTAATTTAATTGTATTTTTCACAGTCTCCGCAACCCGTAGATTTATTTGTTAGTGTAGCTTATTGCCTTTTAAATAAAATGAAATACTTCCTAACTTACTAAGTCTTCTATATAGCCAGAAAGAAATTACATTCACACCCAGAGTGGTTAGGAGCGCTTAAATGAATGTCCTTCACACATAAATCACTTGGTCAAAGACTTCTAAAGGCTATTGCACTTTTTGACGCTTCTAAGGTCAAATTTGCCCATTTAGCATCATCATCTCCAGCTTCCCACTGCTGGGCTCATTCCTCCTCCAAATGATAGGAAAATTGACTAACTATACCATGCTGTTCAGAAGTGTTGACATACAGTTTCATTTACAGTTTTCCTTCTCTTGCATAGATGTTATATACATATTATATCCTTAGTCGTCTTATACGACATCCGGGCAAGATGAGGGTGGTAAATTTCCCATTGCCCACTCATAATTTCCTTATATCCTATTGATATAAAAAATATGGTACTTATCACAGATAATGTGAAACTCAAGGGTTATATATCGACACCCTAACAGCTAATCAGCCCACCCTGGGAACTGTTCCCTCTGTACGTAAGTGACAAATCTTTTTTTGATTGAAGCTACCGTATCCGGGGGAAGTGATTGAGGAAAGAGACGGTAAGTATCTGTTGAGGATGTGCTAAGTGACCATTAAGTAATTGTTCCTTTATTTTTTTTCTTTATCAAAAGATACAGTAGTCTTTTAACAATTTATTTTAAAAAATATTTATAAAAAGAACTTACACGTCATATTATAACTCTTTGGTTTCGATGTCGGTAATAATATTTTTTTAAATACTTTATTGGTTAAGTAGCATAAGTAAATACTTACATGGATTCTTAATTTAGGTAATTATATGACAAAAAGTAGGTCGTTTTATAAGTTTCAGTTCATGTAGGTTCAGAAGTCTAAATATTCAACAACGACACTTAAAGTTTAAATACCACATAAAATATTCTATATGACACTAACACCAATAATTGATTGAAGTCATTCAACATGTAACATTAATGTTTAGATGTTACCTTCCCTGTGTGATGACAGAGTAAGAATACAATTTATCGACCCCTTTCTTGCCCGTGGACGGCATATAATTTGCATAGGTATAACATCTATGGCAGAGAAGAAAGAGAGTCGTCGCTCAGGATGCCTGGTAGGTGTGAAACATCGAAATTATTTTTTGCAAGTATACGCATAAAAGAAGTCTTCGTATAGTACAAATATTCAATCATATAGCGTGGCGTTGCGTCGCCGCGGCCTGTTTACGCCATGCCAACAATCAGGTTTACCCTTACATATTATACGTCATATAGCGTGGCGTTGCGTCGCCGCGGTCTGTTTACGCCACACCAACGATCAGATTTACCCTAGCCTAGAAATGTTTCACATCAAAACTCGAAATAAAACCCTGAGCCAACACGTCTGACCAGCGTGGTATAGTAGGTCAATTTCCCTCATATTGTGGAGGAGGCTCGAGGCAAATAGTGGGACGTACATAATTATATGAGATGTGATGATGATCATGAAACCTAAAAATTAGGTGACGTTAGTAAAAACTCGTCCTAGTCGGCTTTTACGACATATACAAGGTTGTTGTTGTATTGTTAGGGTTGATGGTATAAATGGTACAGTTGATTATACGTAAGATACTTTTAAAGTATACTCGTCTCGTTTACAAACATTTGCCTCCTTATTCTTGGCATTTAACCCTTTTGTCGCTGCGGTTAAGGAGCTATTGTTTCGACGGGTCTCACGGACCCCGTCTCAGGATATCGCTTTGTTTCCAACTTACATTGTTTAAGTAGGCTAATATTCCCATGGGACTTGGTTAAGGCATGGCCTTGTTTGATGGGCTAATGTTTTTTAAGTTATTAGGAATGTAAGATGAGACGGGTGACATGTGGTGTACTGACCATATGGAGTAATATCAATAATACAAGTATTTTCTCAGAAGAAATAGCTTTTTCTATGAATTTATTACGACTATGTGGTGACGGTGTAAGAATACAATTTATCACTTTTTATCTTGGCGGTATCGCAATATCGTAAAGGGTGTATATTTATTCAGGTCTAAGGAAGGAAATACAGGCTACAACTAATTGAATTATGAACAAAAAATAAAATTGGATATTTTTGAAGTTATACTTCTTTTGGCGCATTACGGTACTTTATCTTATATATAAATTTCTAGCGTACGTGTGTATGTCACTGAACTCCTCCTAAACGGCTGGACCGATGTGGACGAAATTTTTGTGTGTATTCAAGAAGACTCGAGAGTGGTTTAGATTCATAATTGGACCCGGTAGGTGGCGCTGTTCGGACAGGACAATAACATAACTTGAGAATGACTTTACCGATTTCGTCCATCTTTTTTTTTTAAGTTTTCTAATACTTTGTAAATGACTTTTACGAAAAAAAAATTAAGAAATTTGCGCAGAAAATGCGAAAATTTAAGAAAACTTAATGACTATATAAACTTTTCTAATGTAACCTTTTTACTTTTCTAATGCAATTTTTCTAATGTAACCTTTTTACTTTTCTAATGCAATTTTTCTAATGTAACCTTTTTACTTTTCTAATGCAATTTTTCTAATGTAACCTTTTTACTTTTCTAATGCAATTTTTCTAATGTAAGCTTTTTACTTTTCTAATGCAATTTTTCTAATGTAACCTTTTTACTTTTCTAATGTAATTTTTCTAATGTATCCTTTTTTCGGCTATATAAACTTTTCTATCTTTATGTATATAAATCTTCTGTTCGTATGTTTTAAATGAACTCCTTCTAACCGGCTGGACCGATTTTGATGTTTTTTTTTTAGCTATTCCGATGGCTATGAGAATAGTTTAGATTAATAATTGGAACCGGTAGGTGGCGCTGCGATCGATTTCAAGGAGAATTCCTTTTTACTATTTTTTTAGATTTGAACAGAACAACGTCTGTTGGGTCGCTAAAAATTTACGCTCATATTATATATATACATATAATATGAGCGTAAATTTTTACGATACGCGCGCACACCGTCACAAATTTCGAATTAATAAATGCGTATAAACTTTCAATGTATTAAATACTTTTTTTATTTTATTATTAGTATAGTTTTTTCTATAATCGTAGGATAATGCGAAGGATAAAATTTTTGGAAAGAGTTTTATCTATTTACGCCAAACAAATATAACTTCTTACGAGCTTACATAAGTGCCTACACAAATACACACACACTTTCTTTTTCCTTTCTGCTTCACGTGAAATAGTCCTATATTAAAATATTACTAAACTAACCATTAACAAAAATTATAATAATTATTTATATATCTATATATGATATTAATTATCCAAGGATCCGTATCTTAAGATTACGATCGTCGCGTGAGAATGTGTCATTAAGGCGCGTCTGCATCGTCGTATTGTTACAGGGACTAATATAAAGGGGGGTTAATTTCCCATTTTCACCGATGACATTCAAATTTTAAATGATATTTAAAGAGTTATAAATGATGCACGATGTTGGTGTTAATTATAATTTTTGTTGTTAAGAGGTATTAAATAATATTAAAATGTTTATAAAACACATAAGACGATAAAAGTAGTTTGCAACTTTAATCTATAGTTCTGCCAGTGATTTTGCCAGGGTAAAAAGCCACCCAAAATGAAATTTTATCGGCATCTGTTGCACGAATTATACTTTCTTGATTAAAAAACGTGTAGTGACGGAGTGAGAGTGCAATTCGCTACCCTCCTTTCTTGCCTGTAGCTGTCTCAAAAAACGGCGAATGGATAATATGGAGGCACCGTTTATGCAAGAGAAGGAAAACTCGAAACGGAACACTATACTAGCCCGCCAAAACAGGGTAGTATAGTGGGTCAATTTCACTCCCATTGTGGAGGACGCTCGAGCCTAGCAGAGTGGGACGTATAAGGGCTGTGATGATGATGATGTAATTATTTATTTTTAAAACCAATAAAAGCAAAATCACTTTGATGTGGAAAATCTTGGAAGCGAGTTTTCTTTGATTTTTAAATTCCTGATGTTCCAAACACTTTTCAGCGTTAATTTTTAGCGTTATTTTAAGCGATTGAAACATTTTATGGTTCAAAATAAATAATTTTTTTTCATTCCATTACGTATTTTTTTAATATTTGGACTCCCTCAGAGCTCATTAGCAACACTCTACATATCAAACAATTGTACCGTCAAACTGTCCGCCTTATATTTAGCGCATAATTATTACAACGGTCGTGCAAGCTGTCGTGGCTTACCGGTCTTTGTACATCTGTCGCAAGTATACACTGCGCCTTATGACATAGATATTTCGTTGTAATCATTTAAATGTATTTTTATTGTATTTATTTTTTTGACAGATATTTGAAAAAAAAGTGTGGTGACAGATTAAAAGTATATTTCACCACCCCTTTCTTGCCCCGTGGGTGTCGTAAATGACAATTATATCGCGATATCATCATTGCAAACGAAGAAAAACTCGGTTATGGTTAAAATACGCTTTACCGATTTGTTTGAAAAGCATAATATACTTGGTCAATTTCTCTTCCGGTTTCGAAGAAACTCGAGCCTAACAGTGGGCCTTTTTTATTGCAAATGGTGGCAAACGAGCAGATAGTACACCTGATGGTAAGGATCGCTGTCGCTCATAGACTTTTACAAGGCCGCTGCCTACCGCGAAGAAAGTGAAGGGAGTGTGAAGGCGTGCAATGAGGTTCGGTGATATTAAAGTCATCACTAAAATCCACCACATGCAAACACCCTCAAATAGTTGGGCTTCCAGCTCTCTCACTCACCGAACGAAGCTCAGTAACGAATTGCTACTACTCGGACGTCGATTTTCTGTGAGTGTGGTACTACCCTGGACGAGCCGGCCCGCGGCTGTAGACAGACAACTGTCAACAGTGTGGTCCTACCAGTTAAATTGATGATGATATGATGTTCTTATGGCGGATATGTGAAATAAAAACATACACCACCAAAAAAAGCGAGTAAAACTTAAATATAAACTATTGATAAATAATGATGAAATGATAAAGGAGATTATATGCATATAATATCTATGCAAGAGAAGGAAAACTCGAAACAAAACCCAATATACCAACACGTCTGACCAGTGTAGTATAGTAGGCAATTTCCTTCCCATAGTGGAGGAGGTCCGAGTCCAACAGTGAGGGACGCGGTCGCAGCCTTCTGCGAGGCAGTTATCTCGCAGAAGGAGGCGGCGAGTCGCGAGCGCGAGGAGCACAGCCTCGATGATGTGACCCGCCGCCGGCGACTGGGGCGGCGCAGGCGGGAGTACCTGCGTGCAATGCCGCCCTAGCCGAGGCCGCGGGTGACGTGACCGGGGCTTAGTCCGTCACCCGCCGAGAGGCCGACCGCGTGAGGAAAGACCGACGTCCTCCCTGAGGGGGGGACGTCGGTCGATAGGAGGGTACCCCGGGTAGAGGGTATTCCGTCGGGCCGACCACTGATGACAAGTAACCCTGCTCCAGTGGTCGGCCCAACGACGAAGGCGACGTGGTGTTCGGGTGGGTTGCGGGAGTTGCGTGCTTAAGCCCCTCTGTCGCCCCGGACGGAGTGGTGTGGAGGCGCGCCGACCGCAGCCCACCCCAAAAAAAAAAAAAGTCCAACAGTGAAACGTGTATGGGCTGATATGATGATGATGAAATGATGATGACCGCTGTTCTGTTCTGCTGGGCTATACGTAGAGTAAGAGGACATACTCGGAAGTGACACCCATATTGATAGAGGTCAGGGTCCGTATAAGACCAGATGCGTTTTACGTTGAATATCATTTACTAACATGCAGTGACGTTGCAAGATATAATACTTTAACAAATATATAAGTACGACTTTCATAGTCCTTATGTTATACGGATAAGGTTCTTTTTGAAATATCTAATATAATTAACGTACGATTTGCTTTCATTTCACGGTGTTTTTACATGAACAATGTTCCAGAATAAAGAACGTTGCCTTAAGTCAAAGATTTTTTTTTGTTCTGTAGAGAAGTCTGTTGTTTAATTATAATTAGTCATTTCAAAATTGGAGAGGATAGGATTTGGAATTTTGGCGGCATCTTGAAAATGTCCCTTATGGTTAAATTATATTCAATATTTTAGTTTTATATTAAAGAAATTTAAAAGTATTATTTGCAATATAATGCGACGAAATGCGGATAGAAAATTATAGAAAATATGAAATACCAGGACTTCCGTATATTTCTATGTTACATGCCATGGCTGTACTAAGGACGACAACTCGACTTACTGATAGACGTTTCCTTTAAATCATTTAAAATTATATTTCAAAGGTCAAATTCACTCCACACTCACGACGTGACCTACTCGTATTAGTAATAGGCCAAAATTAAAATAGAAAAACATGCTACTGATATTTAGTAAATATTACTTATTATCTTACATTTTAGTAGTTATAACATTTTATAAACAATTAAATATGTATGCAGTAATTTGTAATAATAGGAGTATAGTATGAAGGCAGATAGTAATTTGGAACGAAGTTCTGTGTGGTTTTAAATTTGAAGTACTATCATTATCCAGGCAGCAAAGGAATGATGACTAGACAAGTTTAAATTTTGAATTCGGAAGTCTTAGCTTGATTAGTTTTTGTGGTGCACAAAGCGCACTTCCGGCTTGTCACGTTCCATATACGACTTTTGGAAATGACGTCGATGCGCTCCAACGGTTTATTAGAAATTGATATTTGGAATCTTAGATGGTCATTACACCGTCTGTCTTCCGGTGTTATTCAGATAGGGGCGCGTGCCAACTTAATTGCTTCATTTGTAGCCATAATGTGGGATCAATATTGTTTTTTTATAATATTCTTTGATATGCCTGAGGTGTTCTGCACTGCTGATGATTGAAAATTACTCATCTGTATCAGTATCAACTAATAATACGAGTTCTTAATTCGAAAAATACACATATAAAGGTACGTGTTTAGAATAATACACATATAGAAGGTAAATACGCGCATAAAAAGTGACGCATTTCAATTGGAGCCTAAAGGAGCTTACGCCGGAACCGTTCCACAACTTCTAAAAAATAAATAGGTAAATTATGACGGCTTGTGCATTCAAATGGTGTCACAACACATTTGAAAAACATAAAAAGCATATTAACATTACTTTTAAAAGTACTCCGTCGATTTATGTTAATAAAAACAAAATTTGATTTCATAGTTTGTATAGTGGTGTGCGTGTGTACGTGTGTAATCGTCTGCACGCATGTAGTATTCTTTGCCTCATATTTTTGATGGCTAACGTATGGACACTATCCTTCTATACGTTATTATTCTAAGGGTACGTGACTATATTTATTTATGAAAACAGAATATAGAAAGACACATCTTTTTCTTTTACTTGGTTATACACTTAAGTCAGTATATTCATAGATGTATTTAAGTTCGAGTCAAGATTATTTGATAGCGAAACATTTATTAATTTTAATTCCATCAATTAGAAGATCTTATTAAAGCATTTTTAAGAATATAGGCGCGAAATGAGAGTTATGTTTTTATGGTCGTTGAGGTTTGATAGGTTTTAGTTTACACGTAGATTTTTCTACTTAATTTACCTATTATCACCGTTTTAACCCTTAATACATTGTATGTTTAGTACCTCCCGTGACTGGTAAGTTGGATTGCTCTTGGAAGAGTATTTTCATCCTTTTATTCATAACCCGTAGACGTCCACTGTTGGATATAGGTCTGCTGACGAGAATGGCACTCAGAATGGTCCTGACTTGTATTCAACGCCCCCTGCGACTTTAAAAATGTAAGTCCATCTAGTGAGAGGTTGTCAAGAGAACACAAATATTTGAGCATAGTATATACATATAACTACTGCAGACAATAAATGACAGTCATAACTGTCATCAAAAATAACAATCACAGGTACGTAAATAAATTCAACAAAAGTCATAATTTAACGCCTAAATGAATTATCTCATAGCAAAATTTTGTACAGGTTCGTGCGTTGCGTCCGCTTAAACAAACAAAATACGAACCAATCACGATTTTGTGAATTTGAAATTTGTTAAAGCCCAACGGTTGTACAGAAAACCAATATGGTTGTACATGTTATGTACATGATAAAACTACGCACGGGCTAAGCAAACTGTTTTAGTGTGGGTGGACTTCACGCACACAGATATAAACGAACCTAGCCGTACAACTCACTCACACAATGCGATATTGCAAATGGGCTAGTCGAATGTATTCGTTCGCCCGCCGCCGGCCTGTGGAGGTGGGCTGAACTGGGCAGAAAGAGGGGGGTGAAAGATGCGTTTTTGTGCAGTACTCTACGCTTTAGCTACGTTTACGAGTAAATATAAGTGCGTAACCGATAACGTCCTTAATACGAGACACATCATTGTGTGAGTTTCCCCGGTTTTGGGCTCAATTGTCCACTATCAATATAATACTCGAGCATAGACTTTATGATCATAGGGTTGTCGCTTAATCGTCTTAAATATAATTACGTTATATATGCCTAAATTGTTTTATAATATGTATATAGAATATGTTGTGATTCAGTACAGTTATAAGCTATAGCTAATTGGTTTTTGAAAAAAATGATTTTCCCTGTATTTTTTTACCAGCTCTATAGAATTTAATAGTAGATATAAATAATTGGCTTATTATATCATGTTAATCAGCTAGGATTTTAGACTGGTTTTGAGTTTTTCTCTTACAAAAAAAAAAACGAGCTGGCTCTTGTTTTTTTTTCATTTCATTTGTCATTTCATCTCATATATGTCCCACTGCTAGGCCCGTGCCTCCTAGATGAGGGAGGGAGGGAGCTATATTGACCTACTAGACCACGCTGGTTAGTGGTCAGATGTGTTGGTATAGAGTTTTATT
This sequence comes from Lymantria dispar, assembly GCA_032191425.1. Classification (NCBI taxonomy): domain Eukaryota; kingdom Metazoa; phylum Arthropoda; class Insecta; order Lepidoptera; family Erebidae; genus Lymantria; species Lymantria dispar. The sequence continues at coordinate 20,529,183 of CM063459.1, forward strand.
TCGCGATTTCATTCTCCTCCATAGGTGTAATAGGCATGCTATATCCTTTAGTCATCTTTTACGACACTCACGACCAAAATAAGTGGCGGTGAATTGTATTCTTGCACTATTATTACTACACGAAAACTAAAAGCCACTGTATCAGCAAAATAATTTAAATAACCACGCTTTAAAATGACTCGCATCCATTTTTGATTCCGGCAAACATCATGCATCCATTAGTTAGAGCGGCTTTTACGAATAAAGCAAACGCTAAATGCTGTAAATCTAATCCTGTAGTAAAAAATAATTTATTCAGCTAGACTTGCACACGAACAAAAATCTGTTTACCGTTAGTTAAAAGGTTTGCAAATTTTGTGACGACCCTGCACTAACCTCCAGCCAGTTGGAACGGTAGGCTTTTAAAAATAAACAAGTTGTTATTTTTAGTGACAGAAGCAGACAAGTGACTGCGACCCAGGGAAGTCCATCGTACTCAGAGTTAACCACACCTGATTGGCGACGCTTACGGCCCGATTCACATTTCTTTCAGCGTTCCGAAGCGCCCGAACGGAAAGCACATGAAAGGCCTGTTACTTCGTTATTAAGAAAAAAATTAAAAAGCCCGCGAAATATGTTCAGTGAACGGGAATTAGTGATAAAGTGTAACATCAGACAGGTGTGGAGGCGTCTGTCTGTTTTCCGGTGCCTCTGATGTATTATACCGAGTGAAGAGTGCAATCTACTTATATTCACTTCGTTCTATTTTACGTGTTGCCAAAAAGTCACATTTTTTTAGAGACGAATCTCAGCACTAAGGAATTAATCCTCGTGTTGCGAGTGACTTTACAAACATATATTTAACAGACACAAATTACATCCAAACACAGAACAACAATTTGTTGACCGCACAAAGTATTGTCCTGCATGGGATCCGAACCCAACGCTGGCACGGTAGATTGGTATCGTAACCACTACGCCATCTGTGTAGTCAAATATTGTACGCATCATGCTAGAAATAATGAAAAAGATTACTGAAATGTTTTGTACCTACATTCCATATTCAAATATCGAATCGAATATATTTTTTTTGGTTAACGATATAGGATATTATATGTGTTTGAAAATGGAATGCATTTTTTTGGGATTATGGATACCAGTTTGTTTCTATCATTCCAAATCAGACACTGTAACAGCTTTTATTTCGAAAATTGTTTATTAATCATATGTGGTATGTTACAGAAGTAACCTTGCGGTTTACCCGAAAACAATTTCATTATATCAACGTTAAATTAACCTCGCGCCAATGAACCGCAGTGTTTCTACTATAAAATTTATTTCGATTAATCCGTTACACTTTGTCTCTGGTAGGCTCGATACCATTTCCGGAGGTACACGACACGTACACAAAGCAATACTGGACAGTATCCACTCCTCTTACGCGACGAACACGAATTTTCGCACACACACAAACGCCTATTTCAGTTTTACCGCACACTGGTGCTTGTATAAAATTTATGGTGCACACTTTTGCATCAGAGCTGCTATAGGAACATAGATCTGTGAAAGGGGGATGGCACTGGTCAGCCATTTCGTGTCGAGAAGATTTATCACCTCTGCGTTCGCGCTAACTTCAGTAAGATGCGCGTGTATTTGACATATACTAGGCTCGCTTTGTTACAGAAACTATTTTATATGTGTGTTTATTTTTTGAATTAACAATTCGTTATGTGCTATGTTAAAATTGCAAAATGGTGGTGTAGGTAACAGCTATTGGTAGCATTATTTCAAAATATACGTTGGGAGGTAAGCAAGCGGGTGCGGGGTCAGCCCGGCTGTTTGTCTATCGCCGCGTTTTCCCATTCACAGGGTGAATTTTCCAAAGCCCATTGCGCTTCCAACCCCACTTTGCCTCCCCAAACCTTCCTCCCTGTATTTTTATTAACTGAATTATAGCGTCTGAATGAGTAGCTCCTATTTAGGTATATTGATTAGGCTATTGTAATTTTCTACGGTATGAATTTGTTTTTAATAGGAGTATTCATCATCATCATCATCTCAGCCCATATACGTCCCACTGTTGGGCTCGGGCCTCCTCCATAATGGAAGGGTAATTGACCTACTATACCACGCTGATCAGACGTGTTGGTATAGGGTTTTATTTCGAGTTTTCCTTCTCTCACATAGATGTTATATGCGTTTTATATCCCTTAGTCGTCTCGTACGATCACCCACGGGTAAGATAGGGGGTGGTGAATTGTATTCTTACTCCGTCACCACACGGACTCAGGGACAGGGACAGGGATGGACACATAGGAGTATTACTTAGGTAAAATATGTTATTTACAAAGAAAAATGCGTATAATAGAATTGAAAATTTTAAAACAAAAAATTAGCTCGGAGTTTGAAATCGTTAAATGTTCGATATGAAGCATAAAGCCTTTATCCCTCCGCTGCTAATAAAATAAAAATATAACAAATGCAATTCAAATGCACATTTGAATATGGAATTAGACTTTTTTATATCTATGTTTACCAATCTCGTACTTAAAAACCTTGCGTTTAGAAATATCTACGTTTCCAAACGCAAGGCTTTGATCAGAAGCTCATAACGGGCACGTCATGTCTTATCTATGGTGAAAAGTCGAGCCAGCAAATGCGTGGTTAGTGTTCTTATAAATGATAATAGGGTTACGACAGCATTATTTTATGTTATCTAAATTATTCAAATCAAACTACGTAATAAAAACATATCTTTGGGTGAAAGTCTGTCCTTAATGTGAAATAAACGAAGCACATTTTCTTCCTCTAGTGCAAATAAAAGAAGAACAAAACATGCTGTAGGATTTTGACTAAGTTATATCACCGACCGCTCGCCTGACTGCATATTTCCTTGGGTACTCAATTGTTGGCCACACAGCACTATATGGTTTCGGTTTGTGTAGATCATTGTAATTCTTAATCAGTTTTTAAGACATTCGAGCAATGTATTGGCGTATTTAACGCTTATTTAGTGGCCTCAATTTGAACTTCGAATTCGCGATAGCTAGTGCAGTCATAATCTGCCGATAGCTAAAATCGCTAACCATTTCAAATTTCAAATTATTTCGGTTAATCGAAATATTATTTTTGTTTACGAGCAAATCCATTGTTGAAATGCTTTCACATTTTCAAAACGCTTTTTATAATTATCACAATAATGTTGAGTTTTTCATGGAACAATAATTGACTTGATTATTCCATTGTTGAGTAACGCGTCGTCAAAAAATAGAGCCTATAACGATTCTATTTTGAAACATATAAAACTTTTTGACAAGTACGCTTTCCATTCAGAAAAATTTACACGAAAACTATGACAAGTGTTCATAAAAACGACGTAACATTATAAGCACTACTGTCCGTGTCTGTCCATCTCGTATGTACTTTATATCAACATGTATAACAGAGTCCACAGTGAAAACTCTCTGTTCAAATATTCACAACTTTTCGAAAAGGGGGAGAGGCGGTAAAAACTGTCAGATGTATTCATTTACCTAGATGCTTATATACCTACTGAGTAGGCTTAGTATATGTAAATGTGATTATTATGACGTAGGAAATCATTTTTTTTTAAATACTTTTATATTAGATCGGAACAGTGTATTAACGTTATACGTTAAAGACAAGACGAGTGGCAATTTGATTGTCATATGTCAACCCACGCTGGTCTAGCTGGTAGAACGATTGGAACGGATTGCCAATAAATGTGGGTAGGAGTCCCACTTGTGGCAATAATTTTTCGCCTGTAATTTTTTTATGAATAATTGTACTTGTTAAATAGTAAATCAGTGATTAAGATAACAGTTATAGAACTAATCGAATTCATCTATATATTAATACGTGAAGCGAAAGCTTTGTACCCCTTTTTATGATAATTACGTGGATGAACAAGTATGAAAATTAGCACAGTTGAAGTATATAATGAGGAGAAGTGCATAAAACTGAAATTTCATATAATATTGGATTAGATGCATGCATTCGCTACATACATATACAAACGCTTGTACACTTTCGTTTACAGTTAAAATCTCTGATCGAACTGAATGTCGAACAATCATAATTATGATGACAATGTCTAATAGACATTTATACTTTTGTATAGTGAAATACTGCTTAATATAAAATTATACATAGATATAATTAAAAGAAAATTGCATAGCAGAAAAATAAATTTAAATCAATTATGGTCGAATTTCGACCAGTCGGCGACCACTAGTTTCTATAAAATTACATAAGTATGTCCCTATATACTTTCATTAGAATGAATTCGATGGGATGATTTCATCCTAATGGGACGGTGGCGGTAAGTGTCGAGGAGCGAGTATTGCCCGTCTGATTATTCGAAAATTCATGCCCTGTCCTCCCCTGTCAGGTCGCAGACAATATACACGTAGCTATATGTACGAAATTCGCGTTTATATCGGCGCGAACCGGCAAAACTGAATACGGGCTTAATAAAGAAATTATAAAACTCGAAACCTAATGGATTTTACTGGTTATACGTACTTTAACTATTGCTTTTAAATTATTTAATAAACCTAATGATCGCGAATATTACCTACACCTTGTAAATAAAACTATTTTTGCGGTTTTCATCGCGCATGTATTTGATTTTTGATTAGCCAACGTTTCGAATACTTTACAACGTTCATGGTCACGGGTGGACGTTTCGAAACGTCGTCGGCGGGCAATAAAAAATCAAATACAAACGCGATAAAATTCATAAAAATATTTTTATTATAATATCATCATCATCATTTCAGCTCATATACGTCCCACTGTTAGGCTCGAGCCTCCTCAATAGGAGGACCATAGACCATAGACAATAGGAGGGCAATTAACCTTATAATACCATGCTAGTCAGAATTGCAGATTCAGACATGCTTTATTGCCAATTTTTCTTCGCTTGCATAGATTTTATATGCCTTTTATATCCCTTAGTCGTCTTCTACGACATCCACGGGAGTGATGAATTGTATTTTTATTCCATCACCACACGGTCATTCCTTATTATTAGTCTCAAATTGTTCAAATTACGTATTCATCATCATCATTTAAGCTTATACAAGTCCCATAGTTGGACTCGAGCTTCCTTCACAATAGGAGGGAATATGACCACCAGGCTGGTCAAACGTGTTGATATAAAGTTTTATGTTAAGCTTTCCTTCGCTTGTATTGACGTTATATGCATATTATATCTCTTAATCGTCTTATAAGACGAACGGCCAAGAGAGAGGGTACGTAACTGTATTCATACTCCGTCATTACAAGAAATGCCACGTCATATTTCATTACTATTCCTTTATTCTACCTTCATATGGTGACAAGATATATGCAATAATCACCACCCCTTACTTGCTCGGTGGAGTCTTAAAAATCGTGTAAGAGTCTCACAGCCTTTATTTTTTTTTCACGCTGTGGAAATGAATTTATGCACTGTCATCCTGGGACCTCTTCTCTTCCAATTTTGTGCAGGTACTTACCGAAGACCGCTAAGTAATCGTCAACTGGCCTGTAAAGCGAGTCAATTACGGCACTATTCGCTCATTTGTGAACCAAAGGCTGAATGATGATAATGAAATTCTTTTTATTATATTATACTTAACTAATTAACTGTCCGTACTGTATCCGATTAAAAATATACAGTTATTGCACATACGTGTCGTAAAAGGCAACTGAAAAATATAATAGACATATCGAATCGAACTAAAATCTTATATTAACCTGTATGACCAGCTTGATATAATAAGTCAATTACCCTCCTATTATGGAGGACTCGAGCTCAACAGTGGGACGTATATAAGCTGAGATGACGATGAGATGAACCAATTAAATAAATTTTTAATATATTTATAACAATGATTTTAAAACAAAATTGCAGATTCCTTATTATTAATGAATAAAAATAAAAGCGTTGATATTTTTCCTAGACTTAAGAGATATCAATTACTTCCTTTTATTGTCGAAATAATTATTTCTTTGTATTATATTATTTATCAGAAAGTTGCTAGTAAATAAAACTAAACTTAACTATACCTACATATTATATTTAAGTATAGATATACATATATTAAAATATACTCTTACCATTAATATAATTTTGAACACCTATCCGTAGCGAAATGTGCCCGTGGCCTCCGATGGATCTGAAAACAAAAATATAACATCAAAACCTACGAAAAGATTTTTGGGGCTTTTGGCGGGCACTTGTAACAAATGTGATTATATTTTATGTAAGTAATGTGATGCGGAGGAACTGCTGGAGTGTAGTGAATGTGATATAAAAGTGATTTAAAAATGTTTTCGTTTTTCACCAAATTTTTCAGAAGACTTTAACAGTGAGGCCATAGCGTTGTTGAAGGCGATGATTTGCCTTACTGATGTATAATGATATGAAAAAATTGATAAATTGTAAAAAACCTAAATCAACACTAGCAACAATGACTCGTATTAGTAGCTGATTGCTAATATAAAAAAGGAGAAGAAAAGTTGTTTGTAAAAAAATACTGCTTTTTAGAATAAACCTTTAAGAGACCTTAAACGCAATCTATCTACATAGATGAGAGCAAAATTTAGAAAAGTCGTATATAGTTCGATCAAATAATTGCATTGCCTAGAAAACGAATCTAGAATGAAAATAATAATTATTATAGTTAGCAATCTAATTCACAATAAAATTGAAATTTATGCGAGTATGACATATTATTTACGGTCAGGTCAGTTCGAGAGTTGATTCATACCGTCTCATATTTTTTTTATGACAGTCATGGGTGTTCGTCTACTGCATCGATAAGAAAGTACAAAACTACTCATCGATATCAATCAGATAGGGGTGGGCACGTGCGAGCCCGCCCGGCGTGAACGCGTGTATCACAAAACCATGGCGTTTTTTGTTTCTACCGATAAAGCCAATCACTTGGATAACCCCTATAAGACATAAAAATATTATATTTATATTCGTTTATAGAATCTATAAATGTCAAATATGCCATTAAATCTAAGATCTGATATGTTACACCTTTATAGTGGATTTATGAACCAAAAATCTTTACTAATATAATAAATGCGAAATTTGTTTCTTTGTTACGCTTTCACGCTTAAACTACCGAACCGATTTCAAAAATTCTTTTACCAATGAAAAGCTATAGTATCAGGGAATAACATAGGTTATATTTTGTACCGGTATTCTCATGGAAACGGGAACTACGCGGGTAAGGCGAATGAAACCGAAGCGAAGTGAGGGCCGGTTGCTAGTATTGTAATAAATTTGTAGTCGAATATTTTAGTAATCGCTTACAAAATTATACGTCCGTGTGCTGACGGAGTAATAATACAATTCATCACTCCCTCTGTCGCCCGTGGACGAATATAAGATTAAGGGATTAAATATGCAGATAACATTCATACAAGAGAAGAAAAACTCGAAATGATACCCTATACCAACACGTCTGGCTAACACGGTATCGTAGTTCAATTTCCCTCCTATTGTGGAGGAGGTTTGAGCCCAACATTGGGACGTACATGAATTGAGGCAATGATAATGATTATAAAAATAATTAATATTCGATTACATAGTTACAACAATATTTTTTAATATAAGATTCTTATTATCATTCATCATCATCTTCATTTCAGCCCATATACGTCCCACTATTGGACTAGGGCATCCTCCCCTATGGGAGAGAAATTGACTTACTCTACCACGCTGCTCAGACGGGTTGGTAGATAGGGTTTTGTTTCGAGTTTTCCTTCTCTTGGAGAGATGTTATATGCAAAATATATCCCTTAGTCATCTCTTAAGACAAGCAAGAGATGATAATTGTATTCTTACTCGGTCACCACACAGAAAAAGGTTCTTATAAAATAAAATATTTTTACAGATTTTATCACGTTTTTAATTTCAACAATTTTCAGCGTTCGTGATCAAAATTATTTTATCATAATAATAGTTTTGCTCTTTCAATATTACACATATGAATTTGTAACATTCGTGTAAACATCAGAAATCATAACAATCGTTGACGGTAAGAGCGCCGCACATAGAAATATTAAAATTAGTTCTGTGGTGGCGCAGAATTTTATCATATACATATACCTACCGTGGTTTCCACTAATACAATATGAGCCGGTTATCAGTATAGATCCTGCAGTGATTTCTGGTAGAACAAAACAGAACGGGAGGATAGTGAATTATTTTGACTCTTATTTTCATCATCATCATCACAGCTCATATACATCCCACTGTTGGGCTCGAGCCTCCTGTGTTGTCAGACATGTTGGTATAGGCTTTCCAAATTTTTCTTCTATTTTATAGATGTTATATGCTTATTATATCCCTCAGTCGTCTTTTACGACATCCACGGGCAAGATCCCTATCTTGTCCGTGGATGTGTGCGAATTGTATTCTTACTCAGTCATCAAACAGAATTTTTTAATAACATATTATTAGTATCTACCGAAAGATGTTCTTTTACAATGACCAGGTGTCATTGAACATGTGTATGTTCATTCAATTGATCGATTTATGGGCTATTAAGGGTTTTCAAGTATCTAATTGTCAGGTATCGTTTCAGAGCAGGAAGCAATTTGTAAAGAATTATAATCAGAAGAGCTCTGGGTGATTTATTTATGAAGTTGTGTTACAATGATTATTGTAATGATTTAAAGGTTAAGGTGATGAGTTCAATTCCACGCTTTACTTTACAAACATATAATTAACGGACATACATTACATCCAGACTCAGAACAACAATTTGTGGATTGCACAAAGTGTTGGCTTGCGTCGGATTCGGACTCACGACACTGTCGTGGTAGGTCGGTATCTTAACCACTACGCCTTTTGTGTAGTCATCATTTGATTTGATTATTTCAGTTTTAGGATCGTTACATGCCGTAATCCTCAGTATGGTAACGGAGTTAGAATGCCATATATCATCTGATAAACCTATCACAAGCTATTTCCATTATGAAAGGTAAAATTAGTAAACACTAACTAAACAACGTTCGTGTAGTGACGGAGTAAGAATACAATTTAACCACTCCCTTTCTTACCTGTGGATATCTTAAAAAACGACTAAGGGACATGATATCTACATAACATCTGTGCAAGAGAAGGAAAATTTGCAATGAAACCTTATAGTAGGTAGGTCAAATTCCCTGCCATTTTGGAGGAGGCCCAAGCCCAACCGTGGGACGTAAACGAGCTGAGATAAAAATGATGAACTAAACGAAGAATGTTTTTAAGATAAGCTTTTTATTTTCTTGTTGTAATAAGTTGTACAACACCGGCTATATATAAACATCTGTTTCTTATTAAATTGGACGTAGTTAAGCAAACTAGAACCAACCCACACCTGAATTAAGTATAAAAGTAGACATTCAACCGTGCTGTGCACCTACTCAAAAAATATCCTGGTCAAAAAAACTAACCCAAAACAGAATATCATTATAAATTTGTTTTTTCAAAATAACTGTTCCATTATTTGCAACAGATATTTGAAACAAAAACCTCAATAATTCGAGAGTGAATTTTTGAGGGTTGGTTCTAGTTTGCTTAACTACGTCCAATTGATATTTATAGCACTTAAAGTATACAATAGTAGCTACGTGCCCAATTAGCTCTGTAAAGGATCAATATTTTGCACAATATGAACCAAGAAAAAAATACAGATGTTTTCTTAAAACGACTTCAATTTGGTTTCGATTTCTATATGATCTATTATTGTATCGTGCGTGGATGTTTTATGAGGGTTTTTGTTGATATAAATATATGCAGTAGGAATACAATTCACCACACCATAACTTACCCATGGGTGCCATAATAGGCGACTAAGGGATTAACTCATCATCATCATCACGACAGGTCATATACGTCGCACTGTTGAGCTCGAGCCTCCTCCACAATGGGAGGGCAATTGACCTACTATACTACGCTGGTGAGACGTGTTGACATAGGGTTTTATTTCGAGTTTTCCTTCTCTTGCTTAGATGTTATATGCATATTATATCCCTTAGTCGCCTTTTACGACACCCACGGGCAAAAGAGGGGTAGTGGTGGTGAATTGTGTTCCTACTCCGTCACTACAGGGATTAAATATGCATATTATATCTATGCAAGAGAAGAAAATCTCAAAAGCCTATACTACACTATCGGACTAGCGTGCTATAGTAGGTCAATTACCCTCTTATGATAGAAAAGGCTCGAAGTAGTGACATGTAGGTACATGACTTGAGATGATGATGAAACGACTATGGTCCTGTAATTTGACATAAGTTCATTATTAGACACAGGCCTCCCTACAGATCAGAATAATGTCATATTTGCCACTAGTGACAGAGGCATAACTAGGTGCCCATAAATTTCTTAGAAGAATCCATTTAACAGCATATCCACGTTTTCAGTTACACATAGTCCTCTTTTTTAATACGCTTTTATTACGTCTGAAACGTATCTATGTTAGTATGTAACGGAATCTTTGAACTTGATTTTGACCCCCTTCAAAACGTCGGATTAATACGAAATTTGGCATACTTATTAAGGACCGATGACAATTCAATATTTTAAACAGTTTGATCCGTTATCCTTACTAGGATAATCAAGATTAGCGATTTAAGTGTATTTTTTTAGTTTTTTTGAACTACTATATTATTTTTTGTAGGGTATCTGGACACACCCCGCCCAATCTACCCGGGGCGACGGATGGGCGGCGTGCGACCCTATTACCTAACATATTCCCTCTCCTTCGTCATTGGGCCGACCACTGGTACCGATTCCGTCTACTGGTATCGACTACACATAGTCCTCCCTAAAGGAAGATAATGTCTTAATTAGCACACATCACTGTCGCATGACTCTTGTAATTCATCTCCTCTTCTGTTTCAGCCCATTTACGTCTTTACGTAGTGTATAGGCATCTATCTATCATTGAATAACTAGTTATTTGCAGAGCAGGACTTGAATCACTTGAAAGTCATAAGTCACATAGAATTGATAAGACGCTTCTAAACTGCATCTCCACAGTCTCTGCAATCCACGTAATTTTTTTTCAAGGTCGCTATTAATCTAAAGAGGCGAGATCTCTACAAAGACACTTCACTCACCATTAATATTTGTTCGCGGGATGCGGGCGTTTGCAAGGAGCAATTCTTGGACCCCCTAACAATGGTATAAAATTGGCCTACTTGTCCCACATTCCCACAATACAATATCGGTCTACTTACACCAAATTACCAGTATAGTCCCGCATCCTTAGACCCATAGACCCCTGCCGAGAATTAAACATTAATTTATTTCGCAAAAAGTCACCGGAAGTCAATTCATTCGTACTTCTTTAAAATGAATAAAGATTTGAAAATAGAATTGTACAAAGATAATTTCAGACACCTTAATTTTAAAACTCTATAAAAAACATGACCCATAAACTAAAGATATATGATTCTATATTCAAAAAGTCATTCGAAAATTATATGTTACGTTAACCCTTCACTTATCTCATCACCGAATTGTCAAAACACATCAGTGGTTTGGGGCGCGTTCACACGGCTATTTGTAAGACCTGTGACGTCACCGGATGCGACGTAAGGAAGCCAATCTTGAATGGGCACGCACACATTCACACGCGTAAACATCTTAGCTGCGTGCGTGTGAATGAACGTACGCTGTGTTTACGTTGAGATAGCACACAACAGTAAAACCAGACGTATTATCAGAGATAGTCTAATCTTAATTGAAAATTGTTATTTTACAAACAATTTTCAAAAACTTTCTAATGAGCAAATATACCGGTTGCCGTAATAAATTCACACTTGAATTACTATAGTGTGACTGGATGAAACTGTTTCGTCATTTCCGAATTTTAATAGTTTACGTTATTTAGAATGACGCGGGGGCATTGGACCTTGTGCCAAAACCATAATACACAGACAAAATAGCTTTACGCTAAATAATTTTTTTAACAAAGCCAAAATAGTCTTTATTCCTCTTTATTATAGAGTTATATTGGTTTTTATAGCGCTGTTGATAATTTTGTTGTTGTAGTATCGGTATTAAATGTACGTGGGGTGAAGTCGTGGCTTAGGCAGGTGTGCGACCAGATGTCTTGAACAAATTGCTATGCCATAAGGTACGTGTGGACACACCCTTAGTTCTGGGGCGCTTGGCGTGTGCCAACTTTTAATTTTATGCTTGATTAAGACTTCGATACCCGCGGCGACTAATTAATGACCAGAAGATCGACTGTGCGGACTTTTCAAGTGTTTTGCGGTACTCCTTAAGTTTTTAAAACTATTAACAGGGTTTAAGTGGAATATTCGAATTTAATGCATTAAAAAATGGACGTTTCTTAAATATTATACCGGATCAAAATGTTACATATAATTTGTATTTATGATAAATAAAAATAGTTTTTTGCACTTTCATCATCATTATCATTTCAGCTCATATGTGCCCCACTGTTGGGCTCAAGCCTCCTCCACAAGAGGAGGGAAATTTACCTTACTATATCATGCTGGTCTGACAGGTTGACATAAAGTTTTATTTCGAGTTTTTCTTCTCTTGCATAAATGTTATATGCGTATTATATCCCTTAGTCGTCTTTTACGACATCAACAGAAATGATAGGGAGTGGTGATTTGTATTCTTACTTCGTCACCACACGGAAATTTTGCACTTTACCAATTATTAACATAGAAACTTTCTATGTGGTGACGGTGTTAGAATATAAAGCATGATTTTACCTCTCTTTCCTGTGGGTAATAATGAAAGATCGCTTGGAGACACAAGCAGTTAACACTACCGTAAGAAAAAGGAAATTCGATAGAAAATCCTATATCAACCCGTTTGACCAATATGGTACTTTCATTTCATGCTCATTTTAGAGAAACCTCAAGCCCACTAATGGGACGTATATAAGTTCAGGTGACTAATAACTGTAACTAAGAGAAAAAGAAGGGAATTAGGGAATCCTTCTAATAAAATATTTTAAAATAATACAAGATTGACTAACCGATCAGCAAAAGATGTTTTTTAAAAAAAGAACTCGTTCGGCCAACGACCATCAGCATTTGAAACGAAACAAAATAAGTATCTATGGTTAATTTATTTATTATACACATTTAACTATACACATAAGTACGTAACTTGTGAAAATCGTGTGATGTAAGCTAGCAATGTTCACTTTAAAGTCACGTCACTTTTTACACGTTAAGCCTATTTTTTTATTCGACACTCATTGGACGCTATAGCTTCAGCTAGATGCAAAAAATGCGTATGCGTTGATAAAAATAAGAGAACAATTGTTTACTTTTCTGGCTTTTTTAATTAATGGTTTAATGGACATCAATTCATCTTAAGTATCCAAATGGTTAAATAAAATGTAAGGGCCCGTTTTGTAATGTCATGCTAAAAGTTTTTTAGTGAAATTATAAAATTAGCATAAATAAAGCATTTTCATAATCATCAGCGCATATACCACTGGGCTCGAGCGTCCTCCATCCACATTGAGAGGCAAATTGACTTACTATCGGGTCACCACGCTGCTCAATTGGGTTGGTACCACGCTGGTTAAGCGGCTTGGTTAGCAAGATTTCCTGTTGCGATTATGTATTCCTTGTTTTATTCATTAGTCTAGGATGTTTATATAAAAAAAAACTGGGACCATAATGCCACTTACCATGAAACAAATTTACTTTTTGAAATTAAAAAAATTGTCTAATATTCCAAAAGCTGTATTTTAGAATAGTTGAGAATAACGGAAGTGACGATGACCGCGTCGCCCATAATTATTTTACTACACGGAAGTCATAGTCATTGACTCCCTATTCGTAACAGTATGGCGATTTTTATTTTAAGTGGATACTTATTGTTCGATCCCGTTAACGATTGAACTTTATTTAAAAAAAGAAAATATGTATGTATTATTTCAAATGAAACTCTGTTTTTTATTTTTGAAGTTATACTTCTTTAGGCGCGTTATGAAAAATGATGAGAGTGAAATTTTAATTATGTGACACAAAATTAACAGTATGAAGTTGTCTGCTTAACCGCTCATTAAGTCTCGAAAAAAAAGCTACCAACAAAATAGAAATTGAACCTCGATATTAGTCGCGCATGTTGGTACGCTCGTCACCTCTGATCACTGTTTTTTTTTTATTATTTTTTTTTGCTTCTTTTTCTTTTTTTTTATATTTTTTTTCTTTTTTTTATTTTTATTTTTTTTTCTTTTTTTTTATTTTTTTATTTCTTTTTTTTTTAATTTAGATTATTCTCTAAATTTGGTTTTTAATAATTATATATATATATATATATTTTAATGATGCCAAAGAAGTATAGCTTCTCACGCGCGTACATAAGTACACGCACCCATTTTTTATTCCACGAAGGTGTAATAAGTTTTATTAGTTTTTAATATTTTATATATAGGTAACAGGTTATATATAGGTAGCTAAGCTTTTCTTTTGGGGTGGGCTGCGGTCAGCGCACTCCTTGCACCACTGCCCCACTCCGTCCGGGGCAACAGAGGGACGTAAGGCACGCACACCCGCAATCCACCCGAACACCACGTCGCCTTCATCGTTGGGCCAACTACCGGAGCAGGGTTACTAGTCACACTTCATATAAAATAAAAGGAATTCTCCTTAAAATCGGCAGCAGCGCCACCTACCGGGTCCAATTGTGAATATTAACCATTTTCGAATCCTCTTGAAGACACACAAAAAATTACATCAACATCGGTCCAGCCGTTTAGGAGGCGTTCAGTGACATACACACGTACACAAGAAATTTAACACTTACCATCAGGTGAACTGATTGCTGGTTTGCCACCGTTTGATAAAATGTAGAATTAGTTTTCGAAGTTCGATGTCAATTGCTAGTAGAAATTCTAGAGGCTGCTCATCAAAAAAGTTTTCATATGTCATCATCTCATCATCTGAGCTCATATATCCACTGTTTGGCTCAGGCCTCTTCACTATGGGGTGGAAATTGACCTACTATACAACACTGGTCAGACATGTTAGCATAGTGTTTTGTTTCGAGATTTCCTTCTCTTGCAAAGATGTTATATGCGTATTATATCCGACGGCTGTACGTGGGGGTCATCCGGTCGATGGCCCTGTACGGCGCACCGGTGTGGGCGGGGTCCATGACCGTCCGACTTAGGGCCCTTCTGTGGCGACCACAGAGGGTCATGGCGGTCAGGGCCATCCGCGGATACCGCACGGTGGCGACGGAGGCAGTGTGCCTATTGGCCGGGACTCCCCTGTGGGACCTGGAGGTGGAGATGCTTGCCGGACTATATCGGCGGGTGACGGGGGTGCGAGCGGCCTGGCGCGTCGACGCCCGCCGAGAGACGTCATTGCCCGTTGAGCAGTCCGGCTGGAGAGGCCTTGGTTCGGGGTGCGAACCGTGGAGGCCTTCCGGCCGGTGCTGATGCAGTGGTTGGAGAGGCGGCACGGGGTGCTTTCCTTTCGACTGGTGCAGGTTTTGACGGGGCATGGGTGCTTCGTCAAGTACCTGCACAAGGTCGTTAGGAGGGAGAGTACACCGTCCTGCCACCACTGCGATTGCGACAAGGACACGGCGCGCCATACGCTCGAGGCCTGCGCGGCTTGGGCAGTGCAGCGCTGTGAACTCGTCGCAATCATCGGTACGGACCTGACGCTGCCGGCTATCGCTAGGGCGATGGTCGACAGCGTCGGGAATTGGGATGCGGTCGCAGCCTTCTGCGAGACAGTGATCTCGCGGAAGGAGGCGGCAGATCGCCTGCGCGAGGAGCGCAGCCTCGATGAGGAGATCCGCCGCCGGCGACTGGGGCGGCGTAGGCGCAACTATCTGCGCCTCATGCCGCCCTAGCCGAGGCCGCGGGTGACGTGACCGGGGATTAGTCCGTCACCCGCCGAGAGGCCGACCGCGTGAGGAAAGACCGACGTCCTCCCCGAGGGGGGGACGTCGGTCGATGGGAGGGTACCCCACGTAGAGGGTATTCCGTCGGCCCGACCACTGACGACAAGTTAACGCTGCTCCAGTGGTCGGCCCAACGACGAAGGCGACGTGGTTTTTGGGTGGGTCGCGGGAGTTGCGTGCTTAAGCCCCTCTGTCGCCCCGGACGGAGTGGTGCGGAGGCGCGCCGACCGCGACCCACCCACAAAAAAAGAAAAAAAAATATGCGTATTATATCCCTTAGTCGTCTCTTATGAAGTCCACGAACAAGACAGGGAGTGGTGAATTGTATTCTTACTCCGTCACTACTTGAAAAGTCCTAAATGTCTATATTTTATATAAAGTTTATTTAAATTAGCATAAAATTTATTATATATGTTCTACCTTGATCCCTTGCCGTATTTATTCCTTTCTTACGATGTTTTTTTCCTAATGAACTGTGGGGAAGTGATGTGGGAGACTTATCCTTTTAGTTTATTCTTACTCCCTCACCATACGGAAAGATAATTAATCAATTTTAGTAATAACTTTAATACTAGCTATTTCAAGTTTAAAAATATGTATGTAATTTATCAGTATATCGACGTCTTTTGTCAGAAATTGTTCTATCCAATAGAATATAAAGTATAATTGCCATACTTTGCAGATTGACGATCGCAGTTGGTATTTTGCCCTTTTTTATATTTTGATTTTGTATTTTGCCCTAGTATGCTGTTTAAAATGTCATCAAAGTTGGTAAGCAATGTAAAAAGTCTTTATTCTATGAAATGAATATAGACGCGCAGTGATAAAAAAGCTATTTTTCCAAGTATTGAAAGATAAGATTGTAGGGATTTTTTGATGAAAAATGGAGGTGTAATGCTACCACTTTTGCTTTAGTTCTCTCTCTCCTCTTTAGTTGTTTTTTGCAAATTATAAATATAATATTATAATATAAATTTTGCAAACATAGTATGCGATGTGCGATAAATGGACAATCATTGAAAAACATTTATCCTTTTAAATTAAAATTGTGTGTGATTATGTTTTAAATTAACTAAATATGTGTATAACCTTTATCAATTGTCCAATGAGAAATCGCTTTTGGAGTTTTCAGTCAGAGGTCCAGTGTGATAATAAGGCTATCATTAAATTTACTATTTTATTAGTTATCTAAACCTACAAAAAATGGTTGGTACTGGCAATAATGTCTTAGTGCTTATGTCATAATAAAAAAAAAGGATTGGTAAATTTAAATTCTCTATATTTCGATTCCAAATTTAAATTTGCAAATAAATGATTATACTGATGTCCGTCATATATCGATCAATTGTTATAGACCCTTATAACACTTCCTATGCTCGATTCATCGTTTGTGATGTGTAATAATAGAGAAAGTAGAAAGGGGTTGGCTGCACCTTTAGCGGTTTACTCCGGAATAAAATGTCACGTGCCCGCGTGCAACTTGAGTAGGATGATATGAGCTATCCTTGCAGAGGAAATATGTTTCTTACACCTTGTACACCAAACTATAAGAAATATAAACAAAAAACCTTTTACCTACGTACAAGTACATACCTATATATTCTATATAAGTACGTGTGTCTTGTGACGTATAACGTCTTTATCATAAAAAGTCAGACAGTAAAAATAATAATAGTAAAAAGATAATGACACAGAAATACAAAAATATCCATCCATTAGTGGATCAGCTTTATCATCTCAGCTTCATATACGATCCAATGCTGGGCTCGAACCTCTTCGACAATGGAAGTGTAATTAGCCCACTCTACCGCGCTGGTCAGAAGGGTTTATTGGGTTTTCATTTTAAGTTTTCTTTCTCTTGCATAGATGTTATCTGTATATAATATCCCTTAGTCGTATTTTACTACACCTACGGTAAAGAAAGGGAGTGTATTGTATTCTTGGTCTGTCACCACACGGAAAGTCTCCTATTGTAGACACAACATATTACGCCGTTTATTATTAGATTACCATAAAAGCTTGCCTATAGCGTCATATAGAAAATTCTTACTTGCCTCATTCGACGAAGTTAGTATACAACACATTTTGTGCAAAGAGAAACAAATTGGTCATAATCCATACTAATATTATAAATGCGAAAGTAAGGATGTTTGTTTGTTTGTTTGTAACGCTTTCACGCTTAAACCACCGAACCGATTTCAAAAATTCTTTCACCAATGGAAAGCTATAATATCAGGGAGTAACATAGGCTATATTTTATCCCGGTATTCCCACAGGAAACCGAAGCGTAGCGAGGGCGGGTTGCTAGTTTATAATATTTGAAGTTATTTGTTCACGCGCCTGTGCTGTGTGGTAGCGGCTTCGAATACTACCAACCCTTGCTTTGCTCGTGGGTGTCGTAAAAGACGACTAAGAGCCCTAGATTGACCCGGACCAACTCCATCTGGTACCATTTGGGTCAACGATTACATTCCCAAGGAGGGTTGACGTCAGGCAGGCGGCCGGTCATAAAAGTCATTGCCGAAACTTTTTGCAATATGTCAAAACAGATGACATATTGCGTCGACCCCAAGTAATTGGGATAAGAGCAAGATGATGATGATTTGTTCACGTGCCTGATTAATTTTAAAATAAAATAATACAATTGTATTAATATTATCCAATAAATTTCATAGCTATTATTGCATTTCGTGTTCAATTTTATTCTTTTTTAAACGCCCAAAAAAGATAATCAAAGTACACAACGTAATAAGCAATTAATAGTACAAGTTTCGAAATCTTATACAAGTACTTGCCATATGAAATAAAACTACATATTTTTACGAAAATGTTTATTTCATTTTTACGTTTTTTGAACATTTTTCAGTATTCACAGTTACGGGGGGTACTGGCAAAATATATAACTACGGTAAAATCCATAAAAATATTTTTATATTTAGTACAATACTCGCATAAAGATCGGCAATCATTAGGTGCTTATGTATTTACTTAATTCATAAAATCTACAATTATGAGAGCGCTCAAAATTGATATCGAACCATTTCTTTATTAGCTACTGTCTATTTCGCGATGTAAGCTGCAAACGCATCTGGAGGCGCGTGCGTTGCCAAAAGATGTTTCGCGGTATGATCGATTGATGTTTATCTATTGTGGCAAAACATATCGAGTTTCGGGATTCGCTGCGATTGTCTTGTTCAAAATAATCGAATAAATAATTAATGATCTTTTGATAAGACTGCAATGTGTTAATATAGATCAGTCTTTTGCAAAAAAACAAAAAAGTCTGTTTGAACTGTTTGTTTACCTACGTCTATATTTTTTAATAAATAAGCTAATGTTTGACAGGTGCTGAGTATATAAAACTAATATTATTTTTTCTTATTTTGCATCTCCTTTTACTTTCCTGGTTACTTTCTTTTTCTTTTAGGCGTTTGCGGTGTTAAATATGTATACCTATAAGATCTATGCAAGATCTTAAACCCAGAAGAGAAGAAACTTGTCAGACCAGCGTGGTATAAGTCAATTTAACAGTCAGTGGGACGTATATGAGCTGAAATGATGATGATATACGGTGTTAGTCAAACTTGTTTGAGTTGGTTGTTTGTTATACTTCAAACTCTATTATAGTTTCATTATGATAGTTTTACTTTTTAATATGCATTACCTAATTAGGAATACATATAGTGAAATTATATTTTTGCATTTTGGCAAATCTTTTATACATATTTAAATCTTTTAAATAAAATACTAAGTTATAACTGTTGAATAGACGTCAAATATTAGACTTTTAAGTCAAATGATAGATACTTAATGTTAATAACTATTGCTAAATTATAATGCAATGTGGGCGGTAGGTTCCTTTGACACCATAGACAAATGTTATATAAACAAGCAAATATTCGTATAAGTAATATCTATTTTTACAGAATTTTTAAACAGTTTTAGCTTGTATTATAATCAATATCTGAATTCTGAGTGTTTTAACATATTAGGTATCTATACCAATAAATAAAATTGGTGCGTCTGTTTGTAATGTCAAAATAATAGGCTTTTTTCATGCTCACACGGTTATTTGCACGACACCTATGCCTAAAATAGCATTTAAAAATTTTTGTCTGTCTGTCTGTCTGTCTGTTTGTTCCGGGTAATCTTCAAAACGGCTGGACCGATTTCAAAAATTCTTTCACCAATGGAAAGCTATAATATCAGGGCGTAAACTAAGCTATATTTTATCCCGGTATTCCTACGGGAACGGGAACTACGCGGGTAAAACGACTATAACCTATAACCGAAGCGAAGCGAGGGCGGGTTGCTAGTATTAAATAATTTTGATGGCATTTTATGTGATGTGATGGGAAGGAAGTATTGAGGTGTCGTGAACATGACATAATAGTGTTTTACATACATTTTCATTTGCCACATAAATCCCCATTAGGAGTCATGGCAATGTGGAAGGCAACGATTTGACTTACTGAGGGACAGGGACTTTAAATGAAATATCATCATCATCATCATCATTTCAGCCCATATACGTCCCACTGTTGGGCTCGGGCCTCCTCCATAACGGAAGGGTAATTGACCTACTATACCACGCTGGTCAGACGTGTTGGTATAGGGTTTTATTTCGAGTTTGCCTTCTCTCGCATAGATGTTATATGCGTTTTATCTCCCTTAGTCGTCTCGTACGATCACCCACGGGTAAGATAGGGCGTGGTGAATTGTATTCTTACTCCGTCACCACACGGAATGAAATATACATTAATAAATAAAGATTTGGCTTAAAGATCTTAGTAACCGAGTAATAAACTCCAAAAAAGATGTAGGATTAAACTTTTACCGAGTTCATCGATTTGTCAGCTAAACTTTTATCGATCGTGATGCGCGCTCACCCCTCGCGTCGCCATCTTGTCGAGCAGCTGCGCTTGCGCTGGGTCAAAGGTGCGAGGGGTAAGTAGCTATTGTAGTAAGTATAGTGGGCGCTGAGTACGCTGTCTGTACTGTATTGCTACCAGGATTACTGATACCAGGGGTGAAATCGACTTACGATTTGAGATATGGTATATTTTTCATGTACAGGGGTTGGTTTTAAGCGAAATTGATGTGTATGCACTATTTATGATATACTGTATTGTTTCATAGCTTAACTTTTCCTTTTACCTATTTACAAAAGCGGGTAATGCTATCTCTAAGTTTCACAGAAGGAACTCACATGCACAAATAATGTGAAAATAACTTTAATAAAAAATTTTTTTAAAGACAGGCGGTTTCATTTCGAGTTTTCCTTTTCTTGTATAGATGTGGAATATAATATATATTCCTTAGTCATCCTTTACGACATACACGAGTAAAAAAGAGGGTGGTGATTTGGTGAATCGTATTCTTACTTCCTCACCACATGAAAATCATCTATGTATTAAAAACAAATATTAATTTATTGACGTCTTTAAATATGTACGTAGGTCTTAAAGAACATTTTCACCGGGAATAATATCCCGGTATTAATTCCTACATTAAAATATGTATAAATACAGAAGCACCTGGAATTCTGATTGTTTTAAGCGCCATCATATGTCCATATCGTAAAGACATTTGATACACCCACAAAACACATTAAGTACCGGATCAAGCATGTGTATTGATGCTATCTTTTAAACACGTGCCTTTGACTATCCAGTTGAAAATCTATCATAAATTGAA
Source organism: Lymantria dispar (assembly GCA_032191425.1). Taxonomy (NCBI): domain Eukaryota; kingdom Metazoa; phylum Arthropoda; class Insecta; order Lepidoptera; family Erebidae; genus Lymantria; species Lymantria dispar. The sequence continues at coordinate 20,550,799 of CM063459.1, forward strand.
GACTTAAAATCTATATTCCAATGTCAGAATATTATAAGTCAAAGACGACCACCTTACAAGGTATTTGAGTTTTCAAACAGTTTAAAACTCTAATACAATGGGTTAAGTTATACTATTATTCAAAAAGAAATTACTACTACATTTTATAGTAAGGTGCAGACGTAAAATCAGCTGTTCGAATCTCCTTCAATATTAAGACTATGTTAGATATTAAACTTTAATCCATACAGACGTTGGCCTAGGCTCGGCCAACGTCTGTATGGGCTATAAGAAAAGGCAAGATGAAACTATGTCTAAATTATTTTTGTCAAGCGATATTAATGGATAGAATCTAGACATACAGTAGCGTTTCAAGCCAAGTTCAAGTAAAGAACACAGAACTCGAACTATTTCGAGCCATTACTGACCCCTTCATAACTCAAACTCTATTTAACATAAATGTTTCGCACCAAAATTTATATTTATAATTAAATATTATTTCTGTAGAAAAATAAACGAGAAATTGTATTTAAAATTTATCTAAGAAAGTTGGGTATACGTTCTTCTAATAAATTTCAAAATTGTCTCTAGAAATTGGCACCCATATAGATCACAAGACTTATGTTAAGTCGATAATAACACCATAAATATCATAATATTGAACATGATTTACATTTTAACATTTTTCTTTTTGGCGAGATAATATTTGCTCTTAGAATAATAACGTATAGAAGGTAAGTTCGCACACAAAAAGTGAAGCATTTCAATTAGAGCCTAATGGAACTTACGCCGGAACCGTTCCGTAATATACAAGGTCACTATACTGCACGTACGTACGCAACTCTTAAAAATAAATAGGTAATAGGCATGATTAAAACCAAAAATCACTAAAATAATGTGTTTATCTACTGTAACACAAAGAATATATCTTGAAATAAGTATTTACTTTCTTTTATAAGATGAGATTATTAATTTATTTAATAAAATAAAACTACAAAATACACAAGTCCGCCACGCTCAACTAAACACCAATCAAATTGAGTTACGTCACTCCTATGTACACCTGTCATTATCATCACAAATTCTGTACGAAACTCTACGATCGTTACACTTTATTAATTGTTTTAACTTGCATTTAAAGAGTATTTCGTGATTTTTATCGATCTCTTGCTTACTTTTGTGTTCTTACTAAAAATGTAAGTCATGGAAGAAGTATTCACCAAGGCAAACAGTTCTAATTTGCCTAGAGTTGATTTGTTAATGCTGGGAGAGTACCTAGCATCAAACAAAGACTTCTGTTCAGCAGAATTTAGAATTGTCAAAACTACTATGTAAGTAAAATATTGATTAATAATCTTCTAACACCAATAATTTAAAATCTATTTAAAAATAATACCGCTTGAGATGTTAGAAGTTATGTTATTTAAATAATGCTTTTGTAAACTTGGTATTAAACTGCAGTTAAATAAAGTCACACACCAAATAAAATATACGATATAAAGTAATTACTTACGTCAAAATCATCTTCACAGAAATAGTCTATTTATTTTTTTATATTTATTTATTTAAATTTATGGCTTTTGAATCTCGCCGTGCAAGATTAAGCCACTTATATCTTATTGTTTTATTGTGTGGCACATAAACAAACGGTTTGTCAGAGGTTTTTATTGATGTATTAACCCATTGAGAAACCGCACACCACTTATAGACTTTCGAATTCATGTCTAAATAAAATATATCAGATTTTTTGCTTTAACTCCCTTACGTTTACAACTTAAGTGAATAGACGTAACGTCACAAGCAGACGCCATGACACTAGGCATCGTTTTGGCGCTAATTTATATGCATTTAATTAAAATAGTATTTAATTCTAAAGAAACCGTACCTATTGCAAAAATAATATATTTTTTGATAATAGTAGTTATTTAAGAATATTATAAAACAGTTTTTCAAAATTAGTCATCATGCCTATTATGACGATTTGTGCATTCAAATGATGTCACAACACATTTGAAAAACACAAAAAGATTATTAACATTACTTTTAAAAGTATTTCGACGATTTATGTTAATAAAAACAAAATTTGATTTCATAATTTGTATAGTGGTGTGCATGTGTACGTGTGTAATTGTCGGCGCGCATGTAGTATTTTTAGGAGGTTTTTGGCGGGAATCTGAAGTGTCATGTGGTGCTCTTGTATTATATTCAATATCTTAGTGTTTTAACGTGTTATATTAAATAATTTTGATGGCATTTTATGTAATATATAGTAGCAAAACTGCTGAGGTGTAGTGAATATGATATAAAATTGCTATACCTTTTTGTTTCCACCAAAATTCTCAGAAGATACCCTTAACAGTGGCCATTACACTGTTGAGGGCGACACTTTGACTTACTGACAGACCATTACACTGACATGAAGAAACTGAGAACTTGAAAAGATAATTATAACTCGACACTGGCAAAAATGGTTCGTATTTGTAACTGATTGCCAAGACAAAAAAGAAGAAGAAGAAGTAGTATTTTTAGATTCATGTTTCGAACGTTCGAAGCAAAGACACTATCCTTCTCTACATTATTATTCTAAGTATTTACTACTATAATATGAATTAACAAATATAGTAAAAATTTAAAACTTAAATAACAATATAAAACTTATCGTCCACTAATGTATCCTTCAGTAATCCAGTAACAATAGAACAAAACAAGTAAAAGTATTACACGCAACATTCCATTTAGGGGTTACTCTTATTGCCATGTGCGCACGCGCCACACAATCACAGTAATAATAACTAAAAAAAATAATAATAAAATCTGTTGAAGAATAAAGAAAATCACCCCCAGCACCCCTTGGTTTATAGGCTGCTTTATCTTGCAAACAGACTTGGAAATGTTTAAAGATAATAGGGGCTGTGGTCCCCCATGCTATGTGCTTGCACACCTTTCGCGGGGGTTGTGACGTTAGTTGGGCGATATGACGCGTGCGCATAGGCGGTTACATTCAAATTTTTTAACGCGTCTTTAGTAAATTTTGAAGTTATAATGAGGTTATATGCATTGATGGTCAATAAGCTGTGGCCAGCTCTATGGATAGGGGCTCATTGTATATAGCAATGCAACGAAAAAGATACATATATGAATTACGTTGACTTGCAACTTAAAAGACAATAAAAAAGTATTTGTAAAGAATTACGCGCGTACATAAGTACTATGTACGCGCGTAATCCTTTGGCGTAACAGGATAAAAATCTTTTAAAAGTTTTATCCTTCACGTTACCCTACGTTTATAGAAAAAAAAAGACACTAATACCTAATAGAAAAAGGTTTTTTAATATATTGAAGGTTTTTTTATAAGGCATTACCTCTCTAGTTGACATTTGTGACAATGTGCGCGCGCGCACCTTAAAAAATGCTGACTAGCTAACTTAAAAGTGTTGGATTTTCGTAACGTGTGCGCGCATTGTAAAAATTTATTCTAATTATTTTCTCTTACGTGCCAAAAATGTACAACTTCAATAAAAACCAATCGTGATATCTGTAATGAAATGCATTAAATCTAGTATCTACTAGCACATCACATACAGATAGCTACTAACGATATTTAAATACGAAGCGTAAACATTTTGAAGTTAAAATAATTTTTCGAAAGTGGTAGGTACCTACCTAGCTACCTACATAATCATTAAAACAATGGAAAATATAATTCAGTTTTATAGAGACTATCCACATCAATGTAAATCAAAAGCCAATTACTGAGATATGAATGAAACGAGATTCCGACTCGAGGCAAAGGATGCACGTTCAAAAAGCCAGAGATAGGCTTTGTTGTCCACCTTTGATTACCTGTGGACTGGCAGAACGTCAACCAAAGACAATATGTGAATACGAATGGAAGGCGGAATTAGTTTTTGTGCTTGTTTTTTTTTATATCTTTCACATACAGCATAATAGTTTGAATATCGTTGCTAATCTTCTTCTATAAAATTATTTTGCAGTATTAGAACTACAAAAGACTTGTAAAAAACCTACTTTGCGGATTTTATAGCATTTCTATTTTATTTTTGATTGCCCGACGTTTCGAACATTTTGCAGCGTCCATGGTCACGGGCGGACTCACTGGAACGCTGCAAAGTGTTTGAAACGTTGGGCAATTGAAAATCAAATACAAACGCGATAAAATCCGTAAAGTAGTTTTATTTACAACTAGCAACCCGCCCTCGCTTCGCTTCGGTTATAGGTTATACCTAGTCGTTTTACCCGCGTATTTCCCGTTCCCGTGGGAATACCGGTATAAAATATAGCCTAGTTTAAGCCCTGATATTATAGCTTTCCATTGGTGAAAGAATTTTTGAAATCGTTCGGCTATTTTAGGCATAGGTGTCGTGCAAATAACCGTGTGAGCATGAAAAAAGCCTATTATTTTGACATTACAAACAGACACTCCAATTTTATTTATTGGTATAGATGTGTAATAGGTACTCGCGTAAACATCAGGAATCATTATACAAAAGATTTGTTAATAATTAATATTATGTATAATTAATTATTATGATATAAATAAAATTTACTGATCTAATTTAGAAAATTTAAGCGTTGCAAAAAATGTTTGAGGAGACATGCGGGTCGCCATATGTCGGCAAGGTGTTCTATCAAAGAAGAACTCTTTCGAGGAAAGGTGCAAATTTTAAAGTAGGTCATCTTATTATTATTTTTTTTGTATCATCTCATTTCTTCGGCACTTTTATGCGATTTGATGATTGCACGTGGTTTATATCAATATTTTACATTTGTCAGGATTTTTTGTAATATAAAACGTAATTATAGACAGATGAATTAAATAGTTTTTAGTTAGAAATATGACTAATTTAACATTGAAATGAAACTATTTTAATGGTGTTTGAGGTTTACGTGAGCACTGTAAATAAAACTAATTTTACGGATTTTATCGCATTTGTATTTGATTTATGATTGCCTGACGTTTCGAACACTTTACAGCATTCATGATAGTTCTATTTACAATGAAAATATTTTTACGGATTTTATCACGTTCCACCATCGACCACTCAGCAGCATTCATGGTCGTTTTAAGTATTCAAAGACTAACACATTTTAAACGAATTTTTACTATACATTTCACACCGCTAATACGATCTGCTCTACTGTATGGATAGTATGTTTTTGAATCCTTATTATGTCATCACACGGAATATATAGCCGTAAAAAACATAAATAATTCAATCGATTTAATACGGTCTCCGAAGTAGCAACACTTATCTATGTTAGTATGCCACAAAATGCTATAATCGATACCATTTAACACGGCACCCCATAGACAATCCTATGATATGGATACAATCAAAAATCCACCCCATTGATATACGATTTTAGTTCATTTTCCAACATATCTCGTGATCATTATAATGTCCATTACAGATTGATCTCTAACAACTTTTCAAAATGAATATTATTGTTTTAGTTGCGAATGCTATTGGAGTTTTAGTTATGATGGTTTATTCCCTTGTGGATTATTTACTAGCACATCTGTTTGCAAGTTCTTGAGAGGGATCATCGTGACATTTGGTTAAATGTTACTTGAATATTTTTTAATTTGAATTTTTTCACTTCATATTTAATGTAAGGGAACTCACACATTATGCCTTAATCATTATTTAATTATTTAGTTATTAAATATATTAAGAGTTTATGTAACTTATGCCTTATGGCTCCTAAAATTAAGATAGCCTCTCATTCATCATTCATTTATTTCGGCTCATATACTTACATCCCACTGCTGAGCTCGAGCCACCTCCATTACCTTATCGTGGATTTTTCTACCTTATTTTATCTTGGGTTAAAATTAGCTAATGATCTATTTTTTCGTGCGGTGACGGAGTGTTTATACAATTCACCACCCATCATGACGGGCGTGTTGTAAAAAAATGACTAAAATATAATATGCATATAACATCTACTTATGTAAGAAAACGAAATCTCGAAATATAGCTTTATACTAACGCACCTGACCAGTGTGGATAGAATATAATAGAATAGCATTTATTGTCACATAATAACAATTATAAATCATATTTTATAGTTAATTTTGACAATAGGGGAATGCTCAGCGTTGTGCTGCATAGAAATTATGCAGGGCTGGTTTTCAGCAAATCCCTTTCCTCAAATATAGAAGAATGGAAAATAACAAAAAATAGATCAATGTCTCTCTTATTATGGAGCATACTTAAGATCCAACAGTGGGACGTATATGAGCTGAGATGATGATGATGTTAACTTTAGGCGTTTCACATAACAACTGCAAGATGATAATTTATCGTACGTTATTTTAATGTCACATAAAAATACGAATTAAATGAAACTAACTTGTATTTTTATATATTTTTTTAAAATGTAAATATTTATAGTTTTTATAGCTGAATTACTCCATATGTATCATAATGGTCAGTACTGTCCATTTATTTTCCGTGAGTTATTGTAAAAGACTGACAGATGCAAGCAGATCAACACCAAAAGAAGTAAAGCACAAAGTTAAACCCTATACTAACACGTCTGACCAGCATCGTGCAGTACCTAAGTCAATTTGCCTTTTATTATATAGGAGGCTTATGGCTCCCATTCTGGTAGAGACAGGAGCCTAGCAACGCAATATATAGGAACGGAACGGATAATGAAACTGTATTGCAAAATTAATTACACAAAAGTAAAATAACCGCGGCCTGTAAAATAAATCCGTAAAGAAAATACAAACAAGAATTATGGAAATGTGAAGTTAACATCAATAAAATTATTTAAATCCTATCTCCCCTTTCAATTAAAGTGCATACATCTATCAAGTTGAGGTACAAAACATAGGCAACAAGCGTTTTACGTTTTGAATGTTTTGTGTTCGTAAATAGCGGTAAAGATTGTAGCAACTTGCATTTCCACATCGGGATGAGATAGAATTATATTTGTGGTCATCCCTTATTTACCCGTGAGAGATCCCCAGGAGACTGGACAGCAGCGTTCCTCAGAGAATAGATATAACATTTAACTGCGATCGCTAACCCCAATTGCAATAATCCGTTTATGAATGAAATGTGAGCAGCAGTGGAACGTTATCTGTGTCTTTCATATCGGGGAAGCTTATATTCATTAAAGGGCAGGTTGAACGATGATATTGATGAACTACTAATTAATAGATTTGAAACCGTCATTACTCTTGTCTTTTCCATAGATCTTATATGAGATACAAGCAAATAATACAAGAAAAAAAGATAAAATGAAATAAAATTCTGCACCAATTCTTCTGAGAGGTAATTTATAACATATTATGGAGTAGGTTCGTATTTAAAATATTTATAAATTATATTTAATTTATAAATATTTTATAAAGATGGAAAAGAACTTATCTTTTAAATAAATTTATAAAGTTGTACACTATTTTGCTATTCAGTTATGGAATTTATTTAAGTATTGGGAATTGGCAAAACACCAACTAATTATTTTTAATCAGGTATTATTTTTAATTAAAATAATGAACATATAAATGAATTGACGTACAATACAATTTTTTATGATTTCCAAAAATAAACATCAATATTTTAGCCTCTAAAAGCTTTTGGTTTGCACCCCATCTCACCGTGGCACAAGACAGGAAGCGGTGAGCATACAAGCTCGCCACAAAAGAGATGAGCGAGTAACATATAATTACGATATTATCGCGCTACAGATACGTAGTTACAAGAAAATGGCGGCAAGTGGCTCACTTGTCATATCCTCTGCCTTGAATGGCGCACGTTTGAAAATTATACCCTATCGTATTGCGACTTGTTTGATATTATTTTGCTTTTCAAATATTGTACAGTAAGTTCAAATTTTAGATACGGTGACATCTTTTAGAAGTTACATTTTAGATAACTATTATCTTTTAAGTAATAATTTGGGTAATGGTTTGTTTTATACATACGACAATAATTTATCGTTTTCGTGGTCTAATTGATTAGCATGGTTTTAACTGCTATTTAATTTTTGTAAATAAAATTCATTTAAACTAAATCTAATAATAATAAAAATAACTGTTCTTTAAAATGAACACTACTTAGGAAATAAAGTTGTAATACGCAATCAAAAAAAAAATCTAAATTATGATATAGTCAAACAATTACGTCGTCTACGGTTACAACTTCCGACTAACAGGTGTACAGAAAATTTACATAATGTGAAAGAATTTTCGTATAAAATGTGGAGTTTGAGTATGTCCACATATTCCCACAGGCCACTTCCCCTTTTGTTATAGGTACCGTAATGTGATTATTACACCTTGTACCGACAGAATATACATACAAGTCTTTAAAATATAGAATCTTTATTTATACTTGAAATATTTTATGTGTTGCTCTTGAATTAAGTAATATATTAAGGTTATTAGTATTAAGTTCAGCTGTTTAATACTGTTTTAAAAATTAGATGAACACTTTGTTAGTATAAAAGCACTCGATTTGCCTAAATAGACTTTTCATTAGATAGAGTGGAGTCTTATTAATAATATAAAATATTATGCAAAAATACTTTGAATATTATTGATGAATGTAAAACTAGACGTTTAGAAATATGTATATAAGGTTGCTAGCAATACTCGTATACTGGAAAATCTTTGCTAGTGATTAATTATAAATCCGTGATTCTGTGTGGCGACGGATAAGAATACAATTCACCATCCCCTCTTATACTTGTGTCTGTCGTAAATAATGAATAAGAGATTAGAATACACATTACACATTTATACAAGGGAAGGAAAATTTGAAATTAAACCTAATAGTAACCTAAGATGGGTTACTGTAGGGTTTTATTACCAGCGTGGTATAGTAGGTTAATATCCCCCTTATTATGGAGGAGGGTCGAACCCAGTAGTGAAACTTAGATGAGCTGAGGTGATGACGAATTAGAAGTCCTATAAGATTGGTATCGTATAGGCGTCTAGTAGGCACTATGGACAAACATTTTATATGCAACAAAAGCTAAGTATGGGTGATTTGTAGCCACGGATGTCACCATACCCTCATATAGTACTTCTTTAAAGCCATATTAAATACCCATTATTTACCAGATAAACACGAGTCTTAAAATGGAAGCAAAATTAATTAACTGAATCGCGAAGACCAGAGGTGTTGTTGAGTTTTATGTCGAGTAAACTCTCTTTGGAGATTTACGTGAGCTGTAGATCACTATAGTGCTCTTACACCGCCGTGCGGATAAAATATTTAAGTATTATACTTAGAGATAGGTAAAGGATATGGATATTAAATTTATCTTATAATTTTACTAATAAAATGCCCACTTTCTCGTGGTCAGTACTGTCGTCGGTGCGTGACTCCGTACCGGAAGCGGGGCGGGCGCCATTGTGACGTAGCTTCCGTGCGGTACCGGTGTTTCCGCTTGCGCGCTTCGCTTGCACTATCGCGATCTTATTAGATTGTCGCCTTACACGGTTGTTAAGATTTATTGAGTACTTATATTGTTATATATCGTTAACTGTATTTAATTGTAGTGTTTTATTAGCGAGCTTGTTTTCATACTGTGTTAATATGTTATATTTTATAGCGCGTTAGAAAAATCTTATTATAATGAAACCCTATGCCATAATGGAGAAGTCCAGAAACCAATTGTGGGACGTATATGAGTTGAGTTGATAATAATGATGATCACCATATATTGAATGTGGCGGTATAACTTGCTGATAGGTAATGAATCTAAGAGCAAAACTAAAATGAAATACAAACTGAATGCATTTTATGAGTACATAACTATGATGAGATTTATTTGAAGATTTGACGAACAATAAAAAATATTAAAAAAAAAAAGTTTTTATTTAAAGGCACTAAAACGAAGAAAAGTGCTTGTCAAGATTATTCAAACAAGTCCAAACTCGACCGTTTTATCTTGTTTAGTTTAGGAGTTCCTATAGCCACCTTCCGACGTCATCTTGAGACCAGCTTCATGGTACCATATTATTGCATCGTCACCGAAGTTACGTAAGTAAACCAAATTTCAACCTAATCTAACGACAGGAAGTGGTTCTAATTTAACTCGCAAGATTTGTCCCATACTAACATACTAATAGGGCAAGCCAAATAAAAGCTTTTAAAGAGAAGCAATTACTCTATTTATATTCCTACGATCACTTATAATGTCCTTTTTGAACTTAAAAAATACCTAATGTTTTTATTTTTACTGTATTCATACATACATCTGATAAATCTACATAAAACTTAAGATGAATTGACGCTCAAATACGCGATCTATAATAAAACTTATTTAAAATCTCTAACATATTTTAATTTGATTTCATTGGTAGCTAGAAGATAGTTCTTCTGCTGCTATTCCTATTTGGACATAAAACGAAAATATATTTAATCTACTTGCATATAATATAAACATAACTCATTGATAAAGTACATAGCAACTAAACATAACGAAGAACCACGCTCAGCTGGGCGACTTAAAAGAGAAAAAAAATAAAACCTCACAATTATTACAAACATCTTAATTAATTAAGTCTCTCATTTCAGTAAAAGCGTAATCTAAACCGAAATAGGTTAAACAAAGGCAGTATAGTCGCGAACTCGGCTCAAGCGATCCGTAGAGTTGCAAGCGTGCTCGGGCCGTGGTAGCGCTCAACGCTCGCTCGCTCAGCCGGCTTGCCTGTGCTCAAACGAACCAACCGGCTAATCCCGCCGCATCTGCGCCGTAATGAGCTACTCAAGTACACCCTAACCTGTTTACATTGTATCTTTATTGTGTTTTTTGCTCGACTCTTTCTTTCCTATGTAACGAAATGATTTTTTTTGTCCTACCCACAGCCCGTAATAAAACGAAATCTCGCGCCAGTACGTCCTTTGTCTTTTAAGCGATTTATTTTTAATTACTGATGTACATAGTTATGGTATTATTCGCAAAATAAAAAGACATACGTTTTAAGATATTTTCAACTTTGAAATACGTTTATGAAACAATTGCAATAGCCTTTAAATTATCAAATCCATGCTCAATTTTCTAACGACAGAATTAATTGTTGGGATCGAAAGAAAATTTCAAATTGCAAAAGAAATATAGTATACGACAATTTCTAATAATAGCATAACAATGTAAAACGAAAACAATAAAAATAGTCCCCTGAACACTACATTCTAAAATTAGAAAAAAAAGTATAAATTCCATATTCAAATAAAAGATTGATAAAAAAACGTACAAATTACTCATAACGGCACACTTCGCGCCAAAGTTGCCAGTAACAAAAGTAGCCGGTACAAAGCGACTAATCATCATGGCGTATATGCGTGGCCCCGTTTCACACAATGTCTGTTCGCTGATTAAGAGGATTGTCTTCCTCGGATATTAAAAGCCTGTCTTATATGCTAAATGCGTGCTAGAAAGTTTAGCCACTGTTTTGTTTTAGTTTTTTTTTCAGTTTGCATTTGTTTGTGGGCTTTTTGTTTTTTTTCTATGCTTATGATAGGCACGGCGTTTTATATCCTCTATATTTTAACATTTGACTATTATTATAATGATTGTTCTGCTCGTCATATTTTGTTTTTATTGTTAATATAGTGTTTGTTCCTGCAGATAATAAATTGCTTCGTCACTGAGAAATTCTACATTTTTATGTGTAAAAAAAGGCCCTTGCGCTCAAATTCTTGTATCGCAAGAGACTATACGGTCGGCGCACTCCTCGCACCGCTCCGTCCGGGGCGACAGAGGGGCGTAAGCACGCACACCCGTAACCCACTCGTGACACGTCGCCTTCGTCGTTTGGCCGACCACCGAAGCAGGGTGACTTGACGTCAGTGATCAAGGAAATACGTCTTTAACATTGCATCGTATTCGTTTCTTAACTAACCAATCGCCTTAAAAAGATAATATGGCCTTAAATTATACAGATTTTGTCGTTACTGTGTAATTATAAATTAAATATTAACCGAAAACAATATAGATTATGTGAGATCCTAATAAGTACTATCTTAACTATTAAATCTCTAGTTTTACTTGACTAATAAGATTCTCATACTCATATTGTTTAAAACTCATTAAACGATGATGCAGCAGAGAAATGATATACCCTCCTTAAATAAGGGAGAGATTAGAAAGCCAAACTTTCACCGGAAGTGAGAGAAATGTGTGTTAGTTGATTTTCAAAATAATTTTATAATTCGATAAAGTGACTTCTCATTTTTATGAGAAAGTTATTACAAGATTAAATCTTTGCTTTTTAATAGAAGCTGGATATAAACAATAATTTGTAGAGATGTTGCATAACCGGTTCCGGTTACAAATTTGAAATCATTTCGAAAATTATCCGACGGTTTCAGATAGTTTCAGTTTTGAAGAAAATGCTAAGTTTGGTAGTTGTAAGGTTATCAGCTCGACAAATTTTATGAAAACCTATTATTACGAATCTCATATAGACACCGACCCTATTGGAAATTATTAGAAATTTTTATATCGATTTCGGAACCGTAACGCTGGATACATTTTCATTTCGGTTATCCGATCATTTTGGTTACGGTTATGGAGAATCAGCGATAACATCCCTAATAACATGAATACATTATTACTCAAAGGTATTTTTGTCATAACGAAATATTAGCTAGAATATTCAATAATATATATATATATATAATAAAATTAATGTTTCATTGAATAATCGCTTTATCAAAACTTATAAGCATGCTATTGCGATTCACTTATACTACTTATACACAAATACATGTAGTATTTGTGTAATAAGTGAATCTTCTGCAAATAGTGCAAAGTATTCGTATAAATTTTATTAATACGAGTATTTACCAGGAAATGTGAGGTGTGAGTACGCGTAGTAGACTCAAAGAGTGCTTAGAGTTCAGTAGCTATCTATCAACTTCGATATATTGCTCTGATGTCCAGTGATTGCAATTGTTTAAAAGGCCTTATTTTATTTATAATATTAGAGTCGAAAAAATCTACGTAAATTTGTCTTGTTTAATTTTTTTTGGATTAGCATAAAAAAAGAACACTTAAAATAAAAATCGGATAGGAATATTAAGTAAATTGCCCTCCCATTATAAAGAAATAGTTTCCCGAGAATTCTGATTGAATGTGAATTAATATATTTTTTTTACATTGAATACCTTCATTCCTGTAGTCCCTCAGGTTTTAACGACTCCTAAGGGCGTAGAAAGCAAAACGAAAGGTCAAAATCAGTCTAAAAATACTAATACAAAAATTAATGATATCTCACGCTGTTGAAAAAATATATGCCTATACACACAAATCGCCAGACTGCATCACACAAAGATAACGGAAGGTATATCCCGCAAATGTAATGTGACTATAATTTTTTATCTAAAATGAGACTCTTGAATTATAATGATCCCGTTATTTTTTGTGTCGGAACAAGACAGTTGCAGAAATAGGTAGAACTGTGGACTAGGTAGAAATAGGTAGAACTGAAACCTAAAAAAACAGGAACACACCTCTATCAGTCTTTATGTGGTAGGACCACACTGTCGACAGTTGTCTGTCTACAGCGGCGGGACGCCCGGGCGGTCCATCCGAGGTAGTACTACTCTCTTGCATAAAATCGACGTCCGAGTAGTAGCAACTTCCTTATGCAATTCGTTGTAGTATGCAGAGCCGGAAGCCCAATTTTCTGAGGGTGTTTGCGTGTAGTGGGTTTCGGTGACGCCTGAAGTTCACGCATTAATACTCCGCTCACTTTCTTCACTCACGGTAAGCAGCGGCCTAGCAAAGGTCCATGATCGGTAGTAGGCATCACTTACCATCAGGTGTGCTGTTTGCTTGTTTGCCACTAATAGCAACAAAAAAAAGAAAAGATAATTCTGCTCTGTTTGCAAAAGCGGAATATTATTGTACGGTTGAGGACAACGGGATAGATAAATTGTAAACGGGACTGTTCCGTTCAAAACAGACTGTATGGTCATGTTCGCTATATTTCACAAATGTCAGTAAAGGTGTTATTTTATGCTTTTGCAGAACATATGTTTCGTGTGGCCAATTCCTAACAAATATTCCACAAAAAATTGATGAGTCAGTCAAGGTGCGCATTTTGCGAGGTATATGAACTTTGTATTTACTTTTTTACGGCAATTTTTTTATTTGTTCCTATCGGAAGTTAAAGGGGTAACATCTGATAAACAGTGCTAATATTTAAAAAAATGGTTGTTTAATATATAGACAATAATTAAACTGGGTTTTATGTCCAAATGTTTTTAAAATGTTTTGAACTTTTTTTAATTTGTTAATGTGAAACGAGTTTATCAAAGTTTTAAATAATACTAGCAATCGGCCCTTACTTCGCTTCGGATTCTAAAGCTGTATGGTAACGACAGCTAATTCTACCACCCCTTACCTTGCTCGTCGGTGACGTAAAAGACGATCAATAGCTTTAAATAGACTTAGACCAACTATTGCTGTCTGGTCAGCAATTACATTCACAAGCGCTGACGTTCACAGTTCCTATGATGGTGTTCTATTAGTTGATTTTAATGAAGCTTACAGAAGAGTAACGGATTCCACTATTTTGCTTTATCTATGGCAATGAGGAGAAGGCATCATAATACAGGGAATAGTTACGAATATTTTTTTTCTGATGTTTATGCGAGTAGGTATCACATTTGAAATAAAAGTATTTTTACGGACTTTATAGCGTTTATGTTTGATTTCCCAAAATTTCGAACACCCTCCAGCATTCCTCAATGATCATGAACTCTCAAATAAATAAATTTGTTAATTGTATTTCATAATAAATTATCACAAATAAAAATTGTTATCTGAATAAGTAGTAAAAATAAATGTGTAATTGACAAATGAGGCATGATTGTAACCCTGCCACGATTAAAGTGTAAGACGCATGTTATGCTCGGTCGCTCCCCAACCGTGAAACATTTATTTAAGTATTCGGGTTTGGTCACACTAAAAGCGACGATTAAAGGGTTCATATTTATTAAAATATATTTAAAACTGAGTGTGAAATTTTAGTTGTAGTTTTAAGAACATTATTAAACATTTTATAATAATGTTTAAGTATAAAATCAGAAAGAAATAATGTTATACAGTGAAAAAAATAGAAAATAATAAGTGAATCCCAAAAAAATAACAACTGATTCCTCTTACTGTTTATCAGTTACTGTATATTTGAATTAGCCGCCTAACTGAAAATCACCAATTCTGAATAAAAGTCTAACTTTTGAAATGAAATTAAGCATAAACACTTACAAAATTTCATTACAATCGGTTGGTTTGTTTCGCAGATGAACTTATTATTGTTGTTATCATTCGTTTTCATTATTTTAAAATATACTAGCGTCACCTTTAAAGTGAAACTAAGTTCAACAAAACATTAATATTTAAATTATAAGGTTAACATTTCAGTGGCATAAATAAAACTTGTCTTCTAGGTCGTGATAGAAGTTAGCTTCTGCACACTTTCTTAAAAACTTATCACGCGAAACTCTGTTGCCTATTCCTAAAGTCTACATATTTTTTTATAATGCGATTGTTGTAAGGTCATCGTCGAAATTTTATTTAATATTGTGCTGATTTGAAATAAAAACATACTTGCTGAAAAAGAGACGATTATATCAATTCTAATGTGTGACTGAATTGAAAGTTGTATATTAAATGGCTACGTTAAACGCCGTGTTTACGAGTCCGCTATCATTCTGACCGTACCACAATCACAAAACGGTGTTTACACCGTCTTGAGACGGCAAACGGAGGGTTAAGACGTATTGTAGGGTTGTCCAACATTGTTGTTAATGTGCGAGTGTTTACACGCAATGTAAACATTGGGGGTTTGTTTAATTGCTTATTACGTAGGTAATTTTGTAGTTACCATTAAAGTATGTATTGAGTTGGGATTCTTGCGGAGTATTGCGACTTGGATTTCTTGTCGTAATTTTTTTTTTGAACAATTCATGCCTCTTTTCTCCTGACCTCTAATTTTTTTCATAAACACCCAAGCTAATAATAAAATATTACATTTTTGATGTCACATTTCATACCTATATTCTTTATCCCGAGTCTAGGTATACGTTTCACTGCAGGTCTTAAGCCTCCTCCACAATAGGAGAGAAATTGACCTTATTATGACTATGCTGGTCAGACAGGTTGGTATAGGGTTATATTTCGAGTGTTCCTTTTATTGCATAGACATGTATTATCATAAACCTGCAAATCATAACCTGGGGTCGTAAAATACGACTAAAGGATAGGCGGCTCTTTTCAGACTTTTTAATTAATATTTGCTTATTACTTAATCTTATCAATTAACATTTTAATTTATCACATTATTAACATCTTTAATTATTTAATCAATTATATTATTATATTAATAATATCTTTTTTAAATAATTAATTGACATCATCAATCAATGTTACGGAATTCATTGCTATAGGTACGTAAAACATTATATAATAAATTTCATATTGCCTAAAATCTCGGAGCTATTAGTGAAAATAGGTACCTATTATACAATTTATTTTCTATATCTAAATATTTTACTTACATTTATTATTTTCATTGAATGTTGCGTAATTAAATGACTTATAGCGACAATGTTGAGTAACAAAATGACAAGTGACAATATGGTTTAAGTCTATTGTAATACATAGTATTTAAACAAAATATGAATAGAAATTCTCAATACAGATTATTTGACATTGATTTAATAATATGCGACAGCCCTAGATCGAGAAGAGTCATTCACACGATCGTAAGAAGATGGAGGGTTCTCCGATCTCATTCATGACCGTGTTATTGCTCTTTTAACTAGCTCAATATTTATCATCCTTCATTTAAAATTTTCTAATCATTTATTTATCGTGAGAATATAAACTGTATGGTAGTGGTTACTATCAACGTTTACATTGCTCGTGGGTGTCGTAAAAGATGACTAAGAGATATCATCATTCTGAACAAACCCCATATGATGTCGTCTGGTCAAAAATTATATTACCAAGTGGTTGATGTCAGGTAGTCGGCTGGAT
This sequence comes from Lymantria dispar, assembly GCA_032191425.1. Lineage (NCBI taxonomy): Eukaryota > Metazoa > Arthropoda > Insecta > Lepidoptera > Erebidae > Lymantria > Lymantria dispar. The sequence goes on from CM063459.1 coordinate 20,567,818, forward strand.
TAAGATACCGGCCTACAGTTCCAGTAGCGCGGGTTTGAATCACATGCAAGACAATAATTTATTTGGGAGGGTACCCCAAGTAGGGGGTATTCCGTCGGGCCGACCACTGATGACAAGTTACCCTGCTCCGGTGGTCGGCCCAACGACGAAGGCGACGTGGTGTTCGTGTGGGTTGCGTATGTTGCGTGCTTACGCCCCTCTGTCGCCCCGGACGGAGTGGTGCGAGGAGCGCGCCGATCGCAGCCCACCCCAAAAAAAAAAGAAATCCATAAATTATTGTTTTGAGTCTGGCTGTAATTTGTGTCCGTTAATTATATTTGTTAAGTCACTCGCAATACATAGATTATTTCTGTAATGCAGTGTTGTCTTTAAAAAAAAAATTAGAAATTCATCATCATTTCAGCCTATCGTTGTCCATTGCTGAACGTAGGCCTCCCTCATTTTACGCCACAGAGTGCGGTCTTGTGCCGCTGGCATCCAACGATGCCCAACAACTTTCACCAGGTTGTCGGTTCACTTAGTTGCGTTCTACACAGTATGGTCCGGTACGTGGTCGCCACTTCAGAATCTTTCTTACTCAGCCCTTATCTATTGGTTGAGCGATGTAGCCTGCCCATTGACACTTCAGCGTGCTAATTCTTCATGCTATGTTGGTTACATCCGTTCATCTGCGAATTTCCCTATTTCGGATTCTATCTCCCGAGAATAGCTCGTTTCATAGCACGCTGAGCGACTTTGCAATACAATAACTATTATACTCAATTTATTAAATTTCTTCAAGACAGATTACATGTGATATGTACGATGAAAGAGGAATGCATATTGCATTGGCCTCAGGTAATTGGGTTAAGAGCAGAATGATGCAATAAAAATATATCACGTATATGTGTTATTACTCATAATTTGTTTTATATAGATTTATATAACGATCTATATCTATTAGTAATCATATCTGTATGTTAATGTCAATTAAAGAAACCCCACACTCGACCATCTGGTGTTGTGTAAAATATGACTCAATGACGCTTAAATATCTATATAATTTATTAGATGCTAGCTATTACCAATGACTTCTGCCGCGTGGAATTATGAGAAGATTTGTTTTCGGTACGTGGGTTTTTATGATAGTTAATATTTTTGTACTCCTCGTAAATATGTACAGGTTAAAATTAATACTTATGTGAATTTCAGTATTAATAATAATATATAAATAATTTACGATTTTATGTCGTGTTTTTAAATTTTTTGTCGCGGAGCTCAATTCTTTATTTGAAATACAAGTTACTTTAATGTCAGTTACATTAAGGGTGTGCCGAACTTGGTCCAGCTGTTTCGTAGATTAGCTGGACCGAATAGACAGATAAAAATGTATTTTGTCCAAAAGAGACTATAAAATTATTTCGTATTTACTTTGAGACAACTGCATGTAGTAGAGATGCAAATATACGGAATACCCCTGAGAAGTCCCTCTCCTCGACCAACGTCCCCTCTCGGGGATGTCTGTATAACCATGAACGCTGAAAAATTTTCGAAACATTATGAAATTAAAATACCAAAAAAAAACGCTTTAAGCCATGGTTACCACTTAAGAATAGGTAAGTCTTCCCAAAGATTGTCTATTGGACAATTAATGTTGGTTTGCCATTGCCACTTCAACGTTTCTTCGGGTTATGTTAGTTATAATATAGGTAAATATTGCAAAAGTTATTGGCAATAGTTTTATGATGAGCCCCCTTGCCTGACGTCAACTCTCCTTGGCGCAGGTCGATGTAAAGCTTTTAGTCGTCTTTTACGACACCCATGAGCAATGTAACAATTGGTAGTATTCGTAGCCGTCACCAAACAGCACCTTTTATCACTAAACTAACGATACATTCATTTAAATAATTACTCATCTGTGAAATTAGGTGACTCTCAAGAACGTGTTTGCTATATCTACTAAGAAACCGATAAATTAGTCTGAAGTTTTAAGTGAAAATCAATTACAAGTTGACTTAAAATATGTGAGAAGTGTGCTACCAATCTTGTGTGGTGAATGTGGCAACACAGTTCGTTAACACATGGTGAAGTTGGCATCCCTGTAATTTAACTTGGATTCGTCTTGTAAGAGACCGTGGTACTTATATTAATTAACTGAAAGTCACTTTGTATTGTTTGAATACTTATAATTTTTAATTGCATAGGATAAAATTTATATCATATCCGGATACAGGTGCATGTTTTGGGGCAAAAGCTTGGTCCTAAATTCTATTTACCAAATACAAGGTATTGGCAGCACACCAGAATACATGGAAAATATTTTTCTTTCTTTTCTATTTTTTTTTTAGTTGGATTAAAAATCTTTGCGTATTAGTCATATGAGCTTAAATTGCTGGAGGATTTTAGAAAAAATAACTTTTACAGAAAGAAATAGGGATGATGATTGAATCGGCATAGTAACCGCGTGCAAACGAGTTAAGCGATTAGTGTTATAAAAATAAATATGGCCATATCATCCCTGACATCCCTGTACCAATACTTAGACATTTTATCTCGTGAAAAGTCACTCGTTCTCCATATAATATAATTGCATATTAAATACATGATTTTAATTTACAAAGTAAAATATTTATCAATATTTCAATATATAGATTTTTTTTAATATGCACAACAGCATATTTTTTTAATATATTATGATTTCGCTTTACGCGCTTTTCGCCGGTATTTTATTTGCATACCTACTTGTATTTTTAGTTTTCGATTATTTTAAGATTTTATAACAAATGAAACTTTTTAAGAGACCAATTGGTACACTAGTAGGTACAGTAAGTTTAAAAACATTTATTTTATATTAATTATGATTAGCACTTTCTCGGTTTTATTTTAGGTAATATAATACTGAATTGATACCTACATAATAAAATCTTTTTGTATTGAATATAACATACCTATAGGTAGGTGTAGTATTGAATATATAATTCAAATTATTTTTAAGTCATGAAATTTAGGTAAGATGATAGCCGTAATTCTTCACAGGGTGGCCAATCTCGTTATCGTTGCAAAGCTACCAAAATGGCGGTAATCTGCAATCGTTAATAAAATTAAATAATAAATTAGTACATAAGGATCAATATAATTCCTGTAATCTTATTGTAGGCACGCGTATGCATTTAAAAAGGTATACAAAACAATACCCAGCCATTAAAGTGGAACAAAAGGCAAAAAGCCAAGTCTGCAGAACAATTAAAACAAGAAATAATAAGGAGTTTGTGATAATAAGTATTATTATAACGATGACAGAGGGGTGGCAACACCTGGCACGCGACCCTTCAACTTATTTATTTATTATTCTTTTGTGAAGATGGCAATACTTTTCCAAGGAAAGAGACGAAAATAGGATAATATTTGTACTTCTTTATTTGATTGAGGTTATTAATGGAATACCATTAAATGGAATATCATTAAAATATTAATGATCTATATTTAATTATTCAAATTTTATCCGACAGCAAGTTAATGAATAATTGTCATATTGAAAGTATAGATATTACATATTGTTTGTATAATGAAATCACGTAGAACGCCAGAAATGTAAAAAAATCTCTTAAGCGTGACAGAGCCAGAAATTTAAATAAATCTCTCTTATGTGATTTAGATTAGGGATCGTACACATACTACGTGACCTTTTTTTACGAATTTCACCCACCGAAGTAGAGGACTCCGGTAACCATCTGTAGTACAAAATAACACCCAAATTTGTTTAAGCTTTTTTGAAGACCAGCTATCAAAACTGAACACCTAGTATGGATACAATTATTTATTGCAAGAGCAAGTATGTATTAGTATATTTTTTAAAGTCCGCCCTCTTGACAAGATATACACAATAATAGTGTATCGATTTCAAACAAATTATCTTTTAGGTATAAGTATTGTCCTTACTATCAAATATTTCCGACGGCTGTACGCGGGGGTCATCCGGTCGATGGCCCTGTACGGCGCACCGGTGTGGGCGGGGTCCATGACCGTCCGACTTAGGGCCCTTCTGTGGCGACCACAGAGGGTCATGGCGGTCAGGACAATCCGCGGATACCGCACGGTGGCGACGGAGGCAGCGTGCCTATTGGCCGGGACTCCCCCGTGGGACCTAGAGGCGGAGATGCTCGCCGGACTATATCGGCGGATGACGGAGGTGCGAGCGGGGGCGGTGTGGTCTCGTTAAGGGATCTCACCGCATGGCGCGTCGACGCCCGCCGAGACGTCATTGCCCGTTGGGCAGTCCGGCTGGAGAGGCCTCCGTTCGGGGTGCGAACCGTGGAGGCCTTCCGGCCGGTGCTGATACAGTGGTTGGAGAGGCGGCACGGGGTGCTCTCCTTCCGACTGGTGCAGGTTTTGACGGGGCATGGGTGCTTCGCCAAATACCTGCACAAGGTCGTTAAGAGGGAGAGTACACCGTCCTGCCACCACTGCGATTGCGACGAGGACACGGCGCGCCATACGCTCGAGGCCTGCGGGGCTTGGACAGTGCAGCGCTGTGAACTCGTCGCAATCATCGGTACGGACCTGACGCTGCCGGCTATCGCTAGGGCGATGGTCGACAGCGTCGGGAATTGGGACGCGGTCGCAGTCTTCTGCGAGACAGTGATCTCGCGAAAGGAGGCGGCGGATCGCCTGCGCGAGGAGCGCAGCCTCGATGAGGAGATCCGCCGCCGGCGACTGGGGCGGCGTAGGCGCAACTATCTGCGCCTCATGCCGCCCTAGCCGAGGCCGCGGGTGACGTGACCAGGGATTAGTCCATCACCCGCCGAGAGGCCGACCGCGTGAGGAAAGACTGACGTCCTCCCCGAGGGGGGGACGTCGGTCGATGGGAGGGTACCCCAATTAGGGGTATTCCGTCGGGCCGACCACTGACGACAAGTTAACGCTGCTCCAGTGGTAGGCCCAACGACGAAGGCGACGTGGTTTTTGGGTGGGTCGCGGGAGTTGCGTGCTTAAGCCCCTCTGTCGCCCCGGACGGAGTGGTGCGGAGGCGCGCCGACCGCGACCCACCCACAAAAAAAAAACAAAACAAAAAAATTATCAAATATTTGTATTTTGTAATTATTAAAAAATAGGTTTATTAAAAATATAAGAGGAATAGTGACGCGAGTGTATTTAAAATAATGACGGGGTCAATGTGGCTATCAGGCTCATAGGTAAAATAAGAAAGACTCATATTATACCTACTTTCCTTTTTTTCTTCTACTCAGCCCAAATAAGTCGCACTGTTAGGATCGATTTTCCTCCACCATGGGAGGAAAATTTTTCTACTATATCGCGCTGTTCAGACATGTTGACATAATGTTTTATGTCGAGTATGCCGTCTCTTTCATAGATGGTATCTGTATATCATAGCCCTTAATCCTCTTTTACGACACTCGCGCACGGGCAAGAAAAAAGTTTATGACTTATCTATATTCCGTGGAAAACCTTTACATTAAAAAAAATGTGGCTACTTGTTGATAGGTACTTATAAATTATTAAACTTAATAAATATCATATGTACTTGCCTAGCTGTTTAAAGATAACTACATCACTTGTTTGAATAAATTAACATAAATTAAAAATAAAATAAGTGCTTGTTTGAAGTAAGAAGATGCGTCGCCCTATTTGCATTCGCCGTACAAACAGTAAGTCAGTACATCTGTCAGTGGCACCTGGTCAAGTACTCTATGCACGCGTATTGTTCGAAATATAAATTTTAGGGGGGAAAAGAAATTGTGAAGAAAAATAATAATCTTTGTTTATGTTGCCAGTATTACTTTCTATAATTTAACTTTTATAAATTTCATTTTTTACTTTTGAAACTAAGTACATGTATAGGTACATTAGGGCTACATAGTTTAAAAGCCATAAATATTCTACTAATTAGCATTAGTCTGTAATTGATCTACCATACTAACCACGGGTAAGAAAGGTGGGTTAGGTAGGAGGGTTATTGTGGTGGTGGATTGTATTCTTATTTCGTCATCATAAAGAAATATATTTCATTATTGGAAATATATATTTATTTGTTGAATGCACATGGCATAATAATTGTATAAGTAAAATTTAAGTTCTTATTTCACGAAAGATATTTTTATAGGATACCACGTTGATTTATAAAAAATAGTGGCAAATATCTATGCTGTGTAGTAGCGGCTACGGATACTACCAACCCTTACATTGCTCGTGAGTGTCGTAAAAGACGACTAGCCATTTTAAATCGACCGGGACAATCCATCTGATGCCGTCTGGTCAACAATTAGATTGGACGTCAGGCAGACGGCCGGTCACAAAACTATTGCTGATAACTTTTACAATATGTAGGTACTATGAAAGATACGTTGCGTAGACCTCGAGTAATTGAGATAAGTACAGGTTGAAGATAAACTAAAAACTGTCTATTTAACATTTAAATTATTCTCTAATAATAGTTATCGTATCCGTAGCATTAATAGACATTAATTGTCATTTCATAATAATTGACACAACAGTAATAATTATCATAAATTCAATTCACACATCCTTATGTAGTTACAGGTGTTCCAACCTTTAAAAAGTAATTGCCGTGACTTCAGGAAACGGAAGTGCGTCTGACCAATGGCGGGCCGTCACGGAATGCGCGCCAATGCCAAGCGAGCTTGTACAATTTATTAAGCAAGATCACTGATTGTTATCAGTAGATTATTACCATTTGACTTAGGCGTGATTTCTTTTATATAGCAACTAGCTGACGCAACCGACGTTGTTCTGTTCAAATAAAAGAAATTCTTCTTGAAATCGCCACTTACTGGGTCCAATTGTGAATCTAAATCACTCTCGAATCCCCTTAAATATACACAAAAAATTTCATGAACATAGGTCTGGGCTTGACACGGACGACAAGGAAGGCCTAGTGATGGGCAGCCCAATGGCGAAGGGGATGGAATAGAGTGGGTTATAGGGCCACGCTCCGCGGTTTCGTCGCCCGGGACGGAAAGGACGGCATGTGTGCTGACCATAGCATGCCCAAAAAAAAAAAATAATAATGATGATGATTTTTTTAGTAATAAATATGTTATAATTCTAAAATAATATTATGTTTGCTCACACTAGTAAGTCGAAAAATTGTAGATTTGAGTTCGAATGTACCTAATTTGTTTTCTCATCCAAAAAATACGAATAAAAAGTTCAAATTTCGGATTTAAGCGAGGATGAGTATGATGTCATAGTCGCTATACCTACTTGGCAAAGGTGTTAACGATTAGGTATAGCTGCTGTTATACATTTCCCAGAAGAGTACCTACTGCTGCCTTACTCTTCTGGTGTAAAAGTTAGCCAATTCTTACAAATCTTTCGACTCTTTAGGCACACCAGTACCTAATAGGCGTAAAGAGAATGATTACATAGGTATACCTGCTTAGTATTCTTAACTCGTCATCACCAATATCTCCACCGAAAGAGAGAAGTACCTATGTTAACGAATAAATGTAAATTATGTCTATGAATTTCGAATAACTACAAAATCTTCTAGAATCATAAAAGTAATTTATAATTGGCGTAATGATCGCTAATGTACATACAAAACAAAAACATACAGTCGAATTGAGAATCTATTCCTTTTTTGAAGACTTAAAAATAGATCTCTTTCATATTATTTTGATTATAATAGTATTTGCTTCTGCAAGTAACGGTTAACTTATATAAAATTACTTTACAAAGTTGGCAACACGTTACGGTTCTAATTTTGTAAAGCATAGTATTGCCAACTAACAATACGCGAGGCAAGTTGTAAAGACGCTTTAATTACTTTTTCTCGTGGTGTGAGATTAATGCGAAAACTTTAAAATTCTTGAGCTAAGCCCCCTGTTGGCGGGTGTTGACGTGTGGGCCGTTGGAGCCCAAGCTGCCGTGTAAATGTATGCTCACACATCACACAAGAAATATATGGCACGAAAATATGTACCGGCACGATATTTCAAAATGCCTTACATGTAGAAAATATTAAAAATTTCAAAAAACAGATACAGATCGCGGTCGCTCTGAGGCGAAGATAACCTTGCTTAATAAATAGTTATAAGAATTTAAGGCGGAAGGAATAATATCTAAGAATGATAGGTATACCTAACATAGCTTTTGTAAAATATATAGACAGGTAGTAGGTAACATGCAATACTACACGTAATACCTGCAATGGTTTATTTAAGCTCCTACTATCTAATTTATGGTAAAACTCCAAATCATCAAGATGATGATTTGGGGTTTTACCCATTACCCCATCTCAGTTCCTATACATCCCACTGCTAGAGCCACCTCCGCGATAGGAGAAATATTTCCTACTATCACACGCTGGTCAAACGGATGGTAGGTTATATTTTGAGTTTTCTTTCCTTGTATAAATATTATATGCACCTATATCTCTTAAGCATCTTACACGACACCCACAGGCAAGAAAGGGGGTGGTGAATTATATTCTTACTTACACCACAAGAAGACTAGGTAAAGGGAACAATAAACTCCAAATAATTTTATCGAAATCCGTCACACCGTTTAGGAGGAGATCCCACGCAGGACAAAACCTTCCAGGGATCCACAAAGTGTTATTCTAAGTCTGGGTATAATTTGTGTCCGTTAGTTATATGTTTGTAAAGTCCCCCGTAATTCAAGGACTATATCCATAGTGCAGTGCGATGTCTTTAAAAAATGGGAGTTGAATTAGTGAAATTAATTGCATTTCAATGTTGTCATTAGCGATTGAACGGCGTTTAGTCAGATATTGATCGCGATCAGTGACAACTATTATGTCGAGTAACATGCAGGTAATTCAATAGATGCTTAACAGAAATGAGTTGTCCGTGACCGTCTCAAATATACGGCTGTGTGTTTCCACATCACACCTCGGCATTCAATTTGCGACGCGTCTCGTGAGTAATTTGCGACTTGCGCCAACTTGCCCATTGTGGTGTTCTGTCTTTTATTAAAACGCACAATCATCGTTGAACACATCTTAAGTATTTATATCATAAGTATTTATACTTATTTGATTTTGGGTTTCAGCTAATAATCTAAATCATTGTTTTCAGTGTTGAGAAGGAAAGTTTGTTTTTTTTTTAAATTTGGTATGTCTCCTAGGTTTAATGTCCCAACCAACGAATTCAAGGACTCAGGTGCGGCCCTACATCCAAGTAGCAAGGCTACCTTGCTACTTGAGTGCATGACAAATTATGAAATGACCTCGCTAACTCTTCTGCCGTTTCGGACGTTTTCGGTGGTCTGTAACCATAGACTTTCCTAAAAAAATAGATTCAGAATCAGAGGCTCGCTCAATTGGCAGTGAGAGGTACTTACTACGAAGGATCGTAAGCAGCCGTTCCCTTGCCCTGGACCGTTTGGATAGGGTATGGTTAGATCTAAGCATGACAAAAAGCTTAGTTATTACTTACAAGTAGGTAATTACTTGTAAGTAATAACTAAGATTTTTTTGAATTGCTTTTAGTAGACTGATTGAATTCTACTGAAAGCATTCTCTAAAAATGTCTGTGAATCATGAAAATGCTACATGCATTTAAAAATTTTCAAGAACTATAGGTAATATCAGATTTGTACATTTGCATCAGCATTTTCTTTTTATTTAATTATTCCCTATAATATTACATAAAATACTTTTTCTATTTCTCGGAAACAGTAGATACTTATTCCTGAATGAAAAGTGTAGTATATATATCCATTTCTGTATTCCTAACAGCATATACCTACATCATCATCATCATCATCTTGCTCTTATCCCAATTACTTGGGGTCGACGCAATATGTCATCTGTTTTGACATATTGCAAAAAGTTTCGGGAATGACTTTTATGACCGGCCGCCTGCCTGACGTCAACCCTCCTTGGGAATGTAATCGTTGACCCAAATGGTACCAGATGGAGTTGGTCCGGGTCAATCTAGGGGCTCTTAGTCGTCTTTTACGACACCCACGAGCAAAGCAAGGGTTGGTAGTATTCGAAGCCGCTACTACACAGCATAGATATTTGCCACTATTTTTTATAAATCAACGTGGTATCCTATAAAAATATCTTTCGTGAAATAAGAACTTAAATTTTACTTATACAATTATTATGCCATGTGCATTCAACAAATAAATATATATTTCCAATAATGAAATATATTTCTTTATGATGACGAAATAAGAATACAATCCACCACCACAATAACCCACCTACCTAACCCACCTTACCTACTTACTTACCATATACCTACATATGTATACGAAATTTAATAAAGAATGAGTAGGTAAGACGGACGAGAATAACAAACAAATAAATTCACATTACTATATTATTTAGCAGGATATTACTACCTACACTAATGTACTAGGGGATTGAATAGTATTGCAGATTGCAGAATAACATTTTCATTTTGATTAAAACTCCAAATATTTTACATTTTAAACTAGTTTATATCAGTTTACTAAACGTGGAAACACTTAGTGTTCGGTAAGTAGTGGAACATTTCATTTCATCTTCAGTCGGCTTCATCTCAGCCGTAATCCTCTCTTAGTTAATGGAGAAGCCTCTCCGTGCGGTCTTTTAGCGTTTGTACAGAGAGATGTCTTTCACAGTCGCTTAATAGTACCATAATTGTACAACGTGGAGGCAAAAGAAATATTCTTTTTAAATGATGCTTTTATAATTATGATAACTACAAATTAATTGTAACGATTTAAAAAATATAGGTATACTTACCTACATGTAAGTAGGTCATTTCAGCTCATATACGTTCCACAGCTGAGATCCAGCCTCCTTCACAACAGGAACGAAATTGACTTACCATTCCATGCTGGTCAGACGGATTTGTATATTTTTTACATTGGATAGATGTTTTACACATATTATATCTTTTAATCGTCTAATACAGCATCCACAAGCAAGATAATGGGTTGGAAATTGTATTCTTATTCTGTACACAAGGAAATATAAGTAGGTAGTCGTTTTTTTACTGTCAAGATATTGGCAGTAGGTAGTAGGTAATTAGCATCTCATCTTACGGGCTTGTCGTGAACCAATAGTGCCTTTGGCATTTGGCTTCAACGATATCTTGACGAATTAACCTATCCTTGTTATGGGTGGCGAGTGTTTCTGCTCTATCTACCCACGGGCTTGACTAGTGAAAATATGCAAAATTCTAATGGGCAAATGGTGTCTAAGCAATTACGTATAAAACGTCTCACGTGGTGGTGGAGTAACAATACAGTCCACCACCTCCTCTTCTACTCCTACTTGTCGTAAAAGAGTGTCCGAGTAGCGTGGTATGATAGGTCAGTTTTCTCCCATTGTGGAGGAGACTCGATCCCAGAAGTGTGCCGCTTTGAGCTGAGTTGATGATGAGATAAGAAGATGAACGGTTTAAAGTTGTTTAGATAGATATGTAAGCACCTCCTGACTTCTATATTGCATAGAGCAATGATGGCTACTATATTGTAGCTATTTACCTTCATAATGGCATTTATGTTTGTATTTTTGGTTTGTAAAGAAGAAAGTATATATTTGTGATTGAATCTCTAACAACCTGTACCTATGTGTGTCCACCATGATTATATTTTGCTGTTTGTTTTAAAAAAATATACATTTATTATTTTGTAGAATAAAATACAAATAGTCTATGGAAAAAGATTAAAACAATAGGTACTTCTTCCTTTACAAAATACATGACCTATATAATTCGCAAAAAAAAAAGAAATAGCAGGAAATAAAACATAATATCCGCCATGTCACCCGCTCTGTTCCACGTAATGATCGCCAAGATTCGCGCCATCAGATCGCGAATTCTACCTTAATGAGATCCACCTTCATCGTGTCTGCGTACAATGGAACGTGATGCGTGAGCTTTCTTTTATTTTTAAACGTCAAGGGTCGTGTCTATTCAGCCTTTCTCCGTGACGTTTAAAAAGATGGCGTTCTAAGTAATGATTCTACATGTGAAGTTTTAATTTTGTTAGTGGTTTAATTGTTTTGAAAAACGTCGTGTAATTATTTTAATGTAAACAATTGTTTAAAGTAATATTTTTAAAAGCTGGCAAGTATTTTTAAATATAATAAGTCCATCTAGCTGTTCAGCCTAATGCCATTCACTGTTGCACATAGATCTCCTTGAGGGAAGATAATGCCGCATTCGTCTACTTATAGGCGAGTCGGCGAACTTAGTGGTTATTACCTAGAAGTTTTCCCGAGGGAGTGCAGTTACTAGAGGATAGTATCTATAGGTATATAAGAGAAGGAAAAAAAAACCGGCTAAGAGCATGGTTGTCTGTAAAGTCGGTTTACGGACGATAGTTTAACGTGACAACGTCATAACAAAACATTGATGAAATGACTGCATACTTTTATGAATAAAGGGCATAGCCGGATAAGCAGGTCGAATCGGCCCCAGCCGAGTTATCTGTCGCCACTATGGGGATCAATTTGGTCCCAAAAGAAAATAATTCAGTCAAAATTTTAGCTCTTAATCTTAAGCGGTTTTCGCGAAATTGAAAAATAACCTATTTTTTTGTTTTGTTTTTTTTTTAATAGTAAAATTACAAATTTTTTTTACTGATTTTTTTCCAAATACGAGCAAAAGCTGTGAAAAAAAAAATTTATGATTCCCAGACTGAAAGCCGATTTTTAAAATAAAAAACAAAATTACAATTATTTTTTTTTATGCTTATTTTAAAACATGCAATCGCCAAATTTGGAGAGAATACGTTCGTTATCTTTGCATCTCTGTACTCAGGTTCAATTTTTTTGGTTTGGTGCAACGTTATGAAAAAAAAATTAAAACTGATTTTTTGTTAAAAAAATTTTGTTTTAAAAATCCTGAGTACAGAGATGCAAAGATAACGTATTCTCTCCAAATTTGGCGATTGCATGTTTTAAAGTAAGCATATAAAAAAAATTGTAAATTTGTTTTTTATTTTAAATTTAAAGAGAGCTGAAATTTTGACTGAATTATTTTCTTTTGAGACCAAATTGATCCCCATAGTGCTGACAGAAAACTCGGCCGGGGCCGATTCGACCTGCTTATCCGGCTATGCCCATTGAATCATTTTTTATTGAATTATCATTATTCTCTATGGATACAAAGAAGGAGAGAAATGAAATCTACAATTTAATTGATAAACATTTTACAATTATAATACGGTTATCTTATTAATAAACCGTATTATAATATGTAACATCAATCAGCGTAACGGGACAATGAGCGTGACGGTACAATGAGCGCAACGGGACAATGAGCGTATCGGGATTTTTCGTGCATGCAGCCAGCGTTCATCGATTTATTAGACGTTGTCACGTCAATAAAACTCTATACTTTTTTTTTTAGGGGTGGGTTGCGGTCGGCGCGCCTCCGCACCACTCCGTCCGGGGCGACATAGGGGCATAAGCACGCAACTCCCGCAACTCACCCACGATGCACGTCGCCTTCGTCGTTGGGCCGACCACCGGAGCAGGGTTACTTGACATCAGTGGTCGGCCCGACGGAATACCCCCTACGTGGGGTAAATAAAACTCTATACTAACACGACTAACCAATGTGGTATAGCAGGTACCTAGGTCTATTTCCCTTCTATTGCGTACGAGGCTCGAGTCCATTAATGAGATGTGTATGAGCTGCGATGATGAAGCAATCTAATTAGTATCTACTAACATAATTTGTACTCTATTTTTTTTGTCAGGCTATGATCTGGACACTCCCCGCCCATATTGTCCGGGGGGACAGACGGGAGGCCTGCGTCCTTAAAATAGATCTAACTAGTACCTACCTACCTACTATGTTTCGTTTGTAAACAATATATTCTAATTGTAATGTGATGTTATGGCTTGTACAATAAAGAATTATTATTAAAAAAAAAAGCTGTGTACCTATAGGTAGGTACCTAGTTAGATTTAAAATTATCAATGTTGTGTGGTAGCGGCTAGAAATACTACCTACCAACGCTTAGGTACATTACTCTCGGTTCTCTCGGATCTGATGTCATCTGGTCAACAATTGCATTCCCAAAGAGAGTTGACGTTATGCAGGCGGCCGGTCATAAAACTATTGCCAATAACTTTTGCAATACGCACAATGAAAGAAAAGTAGATATTGACTTCATGGATATTGAGTCGACCGCAACTAATTGGTGGGGCCACGATGATGATAATAATGATTAAAAAATTAACATTACGAAAAATATCCACTTAGTTTCGACGCATAAGCTGTAAGTATAATAAAAATAATTAAGTAAATACAGTAAGCTAAGTATAAGTAAACGTTATAACTTACCTAGGTTTCTAGAGTATGACGTCACGGAATCCTATCCGATGTCCTGCTGGAGATGGTTATGAAGTCTGAAAAAATAGATATTTATTTTTAAGCCCATTTAATTTAAATAAGATAGTAATATGAACACCGTTGGCTTTTTAAGCAATAGTAACTAGGTAGGTAGGTACTTATCTATCTATCTATCTTCCTACATTATTAATTAAGGAGGTAACTTAACTTTATAGTCATTTAAGGGTATGAATACAATATGTTACCATCCCGTGAGAGTCGTATTTTTAAAATGTGTTCTCCGTTATTTTTCACTGCCATTGATATTGCCCGCCATAATTTAATTAATAGGCAGGCCACATCGCTCGACGAACCGACAACCGCTGGGAAAGAAAGGTTCTCGAGTGGCGACCACGTATCAGACGACGCAGTGTAGGACGCCCCCCACCAGGTGGACCAACGACCTGGTGAGAGTTGCTGGGCGTCGTTGAATACAGGCGGCACAGAACCGCATATTATGGCGTAACATGAGGGAGGCCTACGTCCAGCAATGGACGGCGATAGGCTGAAATGATGATGATGAATTTAATTAATTATCATCATCACATCATTACCTAACGTCCCACTTTGGGGTCCAAACCTACACCACAATGGAAGTGTTATTAACCTATACTAGGTATACCTACTAAGCTTTTTTGGGGTAGGTTATGGTCAGTCCATCCACTATCCGGCTTCGTCCGGCGCGCGGCCCCATAATGGCCCCCACAGTGGGCCGTCGTGGGCCGACCATCACGCTGGTTAGACGTGTTGTTATAGGATTTCATTTCAAGTTTTACATCTCTTGCATAGATGCTATTTGTATATATTATATCTATTAGTCGTCTTTTACACCCATGGGCAAGACATGGGTGGTGAAATGTATTCTTACTCCGCCACCACATGGGCACACGTTAATAACGTTCTTTAAATTTCTAGTAAAACGAAAACCTTTTTAAACACTACTTTTAAGTTCGCACGTACAACCGTCTCACGAGTAGATAGTTGTTAGAATCTGTTTCATATGTTGTTCTATTTCTTAGAAGTTAGTTCTAAGTTATCGATAACTTAAGCACCGCCCCCACACGTCTTGCGCAACGCCTTACCCGGCCACCCCAGTCGTTGGCTCCTACACACGCCTACTTTCTTATGCCGCCTTAAAGTTTACGCCTTAAGGTGGGGTATTGTCTCAGATTGCCCGACGGATAGTAATAGAAATTTGTGAAAAACTAATAAAAGCAAAAATGTTAGTTGTCCGCAGAAAAATTCAAAATGAAGAAAACTGTTTGGACAATAATTAGTTAGCAGTTTATTTTTAACTAGCAACCCGCCCTCGCTTCGCTTCGGTTTCAGTCGTCTTGCCTGCGTAGTGCCTGTTCCCGTGGGAATACCGGGATAAAATATAGCCTAGTTTACTCCCTGATATTATAGCTTTCCATTGGTGAAAGAATTTTTTAAATCGGTCCAGCCGTTTTGAAGCTTACCCGGCACAAACAGACAGACAGGTAGATAGACAGACAGACAAAAAAAATATAAAGTGATTTTTAGGCATATGTATAGTGCAAATAACCATGTGAGCATGAAAAAGGCATTTTCATAAAGAGGCATTTTCATAAAAAAGGCATTTTCAAAGCCATATTTTGACATTACAAACAGACACTCCAATTTTATTTATTGGTATCTATAGATTGATTACTTGTGGTGCCTTTTCATTGCACGCATTAATACTCCCTTCACTTTCTTTCTTTCTTCACGGTAGGTAGCGATCTAGCCAAGGTTCATGAGCGGTTATATCACTTATCACCAAGTGTGCTGTGGCAATAAAAAAATACATCACACTACTGAGCTGGGCTCTCATTTATAATATTACCTGTTATGGTGATGGTATGTTTTATGACTTCGGTTGGCTAAAGATGTCAAGGATAAAATTCACCACCACCTTTCTTGCCGTGGGTGTCGTAAAAAACGAGTAAAGGATGTATACAACATCTACCTATGCATATTTACAAAAAAAAAAATACAAGCGAAGGAAAACTAGTAATGAAACCCTATCTCCCAACACATACCTATGACCAATGCGGTACCTACCTATACCTAATAGGTTATTCTCACTCCTATTGTGGAGTAGGCTCGAGCTCAGTAGTGTAGGTAAATGAGCTATTATGATAATGACGATAAATTGATTATGTGATCGTATAATGCCTGTCGCTCCGGATGGACTGGACGAGGTGTCCGGACTATAGCCTGCCAAAAAAATGGTTTCTGACAATCAGGGGCAAAAGGAGTGGTAAATCGTATTCTTAATTACCACACGGTATTGTAGGTAGGAAGTGAATGCATGTCATAAATATTTTCAATGCTCATTTCTTCCATATAACTATCATTGATGATTTCCCCGCCAGGCTGGCAACGGACGTCAAGGATTTGATACCAGTGGCGATGAAGAGAAAATACGGTGAGTTATGGGGACACCCGCCACCCTTTCATCACCCAGGTCCCAAGGACCTCCTGACCATAGCCCGTCTATAAAAAAATATCTGTCCCATTACCTACTGGGTTTGATTAAACCTCCTTCATAATTGGAATAGCGTTTTTTTCGAGTTCACTAACCAATTTATTTTATTAAAAATCATTCTCATTTGTACAATTGTTCTATTTAAATATGTTTAGTAACAGCACATTATTATTATAGTCATTTTATAATCAATAAAACACAAAAACTTTCCTACCAATTGTATATTGTATGTAGGCACCGCCCGCGTCTTGCTCCACCCAGTTTCTTAGAAGTTTAATCTTACCCCACCTACCGGTGAATAGTGGAACGCCTACCCAATAAGGTTTGAGTATGTTTAATAAGAAATCATTATAATGCTCTACACATTTGGTTGGTCAATAACAGTTTGTATTATAACTGTTATTGGTCATTCGATATTAATTGGATTGTATTTTTATATCCATTACTGTCAATCAATATTGTAGTCAGCTGTAATAGATCTGCTTAAATTGATCGATCAAGTAACTCTACTTCGCATTATCTACCTGTTATATGTACTTAGTAGGTACTTGCATTATTTTTGTTTTATTTTCAACGCAAAAATCATCATTATCATTCAGTCTATCGCCGTCCACTGCTGTACGTGAGTCTCCCTCATGTTTCGCCACAAAGTGCGCACCTGTGCTGCCTGCATCCAACGACTCTAAGCAACTTTCAACAGGTCCTCGGTCCACCTAGTTTTTGGGGCGTCCTACAATGCTTCGTCCGATACTCAAGAACCTTTCTTTCCCAGCGGTTGTCGGTTCGTTGAGCGATATCTTATTCATTACCTACCACTTCAGCGTGTTAATTCTTTTTGTTATGTCGGTTACACCCATTTTTATAAGAATTTCTATCTCGCACACTGAACGGCTTTGACTGTGATTATGAGACCCACATTTAGGAACTAGGTATGTTTCCGTGCCTTAAGTTATCACACAGTTATCACACATGGGTCCTTGTTTTCAGACACTCAAGTAGGTAGGTATGTTGAATGAGAAAATATGTTGTCTTAACTTTTCGTTTTTAATCTTAAATGTAGGTATAACACGGTTTTCAGCGTACCTAGGTAGGTATCTAGTTTACGTTAAGTTAGCTGACAATCCTCATATTGTGCAGACTGCTACTAAAATAGCGTTGTGGACTCGCGTGAATTAGGTAGGTAGGTACCTACTACAACATACCGCTTTTTTTTTGTGTGTGTGACTTAGTTGTTAGCCTCAGATGGCTGTGACAACTTAACCCGGACTGGTGGGTGAGCGCTGAGGGCTCTCAACCCGTTTAAAGTTAAGCCAACATACCGCTGAGTAGCGTATCCTTTTATTCACTTGCTGGTGGGACTGCAGCTCTTATATCGATCTGTTATAGGTATGGGTAAACTAAGTTGTGCGAATCCCCAGCGAGAGAGATATTAATTATTTTTCTTCTTTTCTTTCAATACGAAATGCTAATAGGTACCTATGCTAATAGGTACATATGTACGTGTAATATTTTAATAGAATTTTCATCGGCCTTATTTGCTACGACGATATCCTATAATGACAAACAAATTATTCTGTCATTGCACGCTGTCTATACGGGTGTTCGTAATAGCCTTCCTTGTAGTTTTCCCTGTTTCATTCATTCATTCAACACAACTCGTAGGTAGGTATATATCCATATGCTGGGCTCGAGCCTCCTGCATAAAAGGTAGGAAATTGACCCACTATAAGTATCACGCTGGTCAGACGGGTTGGTATAGGGTTTTATTTCGAGTTTTCCTTCTCTTGCATAGTTATTATATGCATATTATATCCTTTAGTCGTTTTTACAACATCCACGGGCAAGATAGGAGTAATAAAAAAAGGATATACCTTCCCTGTCTCACAGGGATGATAGAGGGGTGCTTACATCATTTATAGAAAATCTAAGGCGGTAATAAATTATTATTATTTACACATAGTCATATTAAAAATTAAAAAGTTACGACTAATCAGTCTAGTAGAAGAATAAGAGAAAGCCGATTTATACCAATTACCAACAGATAAATTTTAGAAATTAAATCTACTCCACCAATAAATCTCTAGTGTAGTTAATGTTGTAATGCCATCTATGGTTGAGAATTAACAGTAGCGTTACTCGATCTTCGTCTTCTATTAAAATAGATGGCGCTGCAACAATACTGAGCCATCGATTACTGTTTAAAGAAATATCGTATTAGTTTGGAATTATAGGTTTACAATAAATAATAACTACCTATCACTGTTTTGATTGTGCAAAATTAATGAAACACGTACGCGGGCAAATTGCTTGGTCAAAAATATATTATACTTATTTCATTTAGTTTCCTACAATATCTAATACATTTTAATTATAAAGGTAGCTTCGGAACTATGTAACGCATCTTTGTTTCCCAAATTGTGCCTTTTTTTTAATTTTCAATTTATAGATACAAATCACACTCAGATTTGGTACAGATGTTTATGAATTATGACAAGAAATATGTAACGTCTAAATCGAATTGCCACCCTGACTGTTACTCCATCTCTATAGTCGTATAGAAAAACGAATTAATTACTAATAATAATATCTAAAAAATAAAGTATTTAAGCAATCACTTCAATAAAAGACAAGAACTTTAAACTAACTTTATGTCATCCAGTGATGTGTTTTTAGGAGTGGTAGGACCACACTGTCGACAGTTATCTGTCTACAGCCACGGGCCGGTCCGTCCGGGGTAGTACCAACCTATTTACTACTAATGACATCTCGTATTACAAAATATAAAACAGCTGCGCGTGCGACAGCGCACGTAGCGTCATCTATATTAAGGTGAACTTTTGATATAGCGCTTTCCAGCGGCGATTAGATAAACTATTATTTTTTGTTATTGTCATGTTAGTTTGTCTTTTTAGTAAGAGATGTCGCTAAAATAATTTGAAAGTATGGTAATAATATTATTATAATTCATTTTGAATTAGAGGGAATATTTATGTAAAAATCACTATTTAGTATAGTAGGAACATTATAAAATGTGTTAAGAAGTTGTTATTGTATAAATCATCTCTGAAATATTGAATAAGATTGATTTTGAAAAAAACCACTACACTATTTGAAAAAAGGCGTAAATGACATTTTTGATATTTTATTTTTTGAACAAAAGCCAACAGTTTATTTTATTGCAAACTTATTATACAAATATGTTTTCTTTCGCAAAATTAATATTATTTAGCAGGCCTTTGTTGTCCATTATTGAACCTCTTCACGGAGTGACGACGTTAGCCTCTTCATAGGAGGCTAACGTAATTGTCACACCAAGTTGGCGATGGTTGCCAATCACAGTTGGTGGCTTCCTAGGATAGTGCCGATGCTTATTTTACTGCTAATCACAAAGCCCGTTTTACGATCCTCACGAAAGAGTAAAGGGTGATGGCACTGTACCTAGCATCTGTTTAAACGTCACCACGCGGGATCAAGTATCTTTATGCAATTAATCATTTTACTTGTTTCTGCAAGTATCTCGTTTCTACACAATCATAACAGCCACGCCATAAAAACGACGGAAGGCTTCGACATAAAAATATGGTCACATTAACGTAAGAACATATTTATATTTAAAAAAAAATTACACTTTTGTCCAATTAGGTTAACGCTTTGAACCTAGCGCAGATTTTGAAAGGGGAATTTTGTCATTAGTAGTTGTATGCTTAAGTATAGGTATCAACTAATAAATAAAAAATACAATAAAAAAGATAGGTAGTCTTTTATCTGTCCCCTTTCCTTTTTGTTAGTATTGATATTATCTCTTAGTATTGACGTCCTCCACAAGAGGGAATAAATTAACCAACCAATGGTGTTACTACGGGTAGATAATCCATAAATGTCATGTTATCTACATGCATTCTTGGTCGTGTAGGACGTTACACGTTTATTTTTAGTCGACATCTATTGGCGGCAGTAAAACTGACTCGTAACGCCGTAACAGAAAACGGCGTGACGGTCTCTTAGGTTGCGGGCACGAAACTTGCGACGGCCGAGCGATGGCGACGCGACGCGACGGCGATGTATACAAAAGCATTACATAGTATAACGACGGACACGATACGGGCGAGGGCGGGGCGGGGCGATCGAGCGATGCACGGGCGGCGGTGGAGCGACGGCGACGCGGAAGCGACGAGAACAAACGAGTTTGGTTTCGTCGCTTGCGCGGGTACACAGTGTTGTATGGAATTATTATTTTAGTAATGGAAATTAATAATGAATAAAATATAATCAAATGTCTCTATACTCATTCTTGTATAGTTGTAAAATTTCATTGAATGACACCTTAGCTCGCAAGAAAGCGTAGAAAATTCTCCCAAATTGGGTCTTCGTTAATTTATTGGATGTACACCATCTCTAGGTAATAATAATTCCCTCATTAGGAGACTAGGCTCTAATAGTTCTCTTCGACGTAAACTCATATTTCTCACAACACTGCTCGAGCGCGACTGCCCGCCAGCTTGTTTCGTGCCCGCGCGAGATATCGCTGCCTGATCGCCCTGCGTCGCGTCGCCTCGCTGCCGCCATCGCTCGGCCATCGCAAGTTTCGTGCCCGCAGCCTTAATCTGGCATGCCTTCTCCTGCATTTGAAACTACCTTGTGTGTACCTACGCATGTGCACCTACTTGCTTCCTTTTCGCTATTATCATTTTAAAGTAGCTATACCTATATGTATTGTATACTAATAAATAAGTAACATCTAATATATCTAAATTCTTGTGGTTTCTTTGTGGAATGTAATCATATTTTTTTGGAAGTATTATTTTGCGTGGGAATCGAACCAACAAAATTAGCACGATAGGATGGTACTTTATCCACTACGCTATCTGTAGGTACAGTCAGTATATTTCTTTGTTGATTTTTATTCACTTTACATTACGGAGTAGATAACTAATATTTAAAAACATAAATCTGTATTTGACCATATATGTAGCCAGGCTATATGAACTACCTAATATTTGTTCCATTATTATACAAGTCTGTTTTTTTTTTGCAGATATTTAGTTTCTATATAAATATAGATATCGGAATGTCCAAAATTCTCATTTCTGCTTTTATCCCAATTTAAATAGTTTCATTTTACTACATTTTTGCTTACACGCATTAGGGGCCCCTGTAGCCCGGGGGCCCCGTATCATTGATACGGCTGATCCGGTGATAGCTACACTTCAGAAAAACATGCTACCAGTTTAGACTCCAATCTTCATTGGGAACATAATTGAGCGGTTTTGAGTTCATATTGAATTTAACGACACCCACGGGCACTGTTATTGCTATGTGCTATTTTCTGTAACCGATTGTATTACTACCAGAATCTCTAAATATACGTAAATATCATTTGTACAGATGGTATCCCTTTCCTAAACTTGACAAAATCTAGAAAGATACAGATGAATTAAGGAATATTTACTACATTCACTTTCACCATACTTTATATTTTATAATAAATAGTAAGAATTAATCGTACTTTTTATACGTGTCGTGACGGAGTAAGTACCTATACAAATCACCAGCCTCTTTCTTACTCAAGGGTGTCGTAAAAGACGATTAAGTCATATGACGTGCATGTAACCTTTATGCAAGAGATGGAAAACGCTATGCCAACACGTCTGACCAAGGTGGTATAGTAGGTTAATTTCCCTTTTATAAAGGAGGAGGCTCGTGCGCAACAATGAGTTGAGATAATAATGATGATGAATCGTGCCTAATCAATTTAAACCTGTAATATATATAATTAAACATATTTTTGATTGTGTTGATTATAAATCGGTAAATGATTCCGTTATTTATTACTTACTATTTTCATCTTCTTACAAATTCCTGTATGTCCAAGAGTCCGCATATAACCTGAGACATCGCTACTGCCTATAATATTGGTCTAATACTGATTCGTGAGGAAGACACGTATCTTGTGTTTCCAGACAAAAATTAAATAGCAAAACATAGGTAGGAACTATAAGAATTATGGTTAGAATTTTCAAACTTGAATCATCAATGATGACTTGTTGATATCTCAATAATCTCTACTTCTTATGCCAAATGAAAACTCATCACAATTTTATTTCCCACCGAACAAAAATTCTTTATGCCATCTTTAAAAAATGTTTCACGTTTTCTCGTCCAACAAGTTATCGTTATTATATAGATTTATACCTGCCCACTGCAGTATTAACGTGTGGTGACGGAATAAGAATACAATTCACCACTCCCTATCTTACCCGCGGATGTCGCAAGAGATGTCTGAGAGTTATAATAAGCATATAACATCTATGCAAGAGAAGGAAAACTCGAAACAAAACCGTAGCCCCAACTTGAGCCGAGCCCAGCAGTGGGACGTATATGAGCTAAAATGATGATGATGATGACAGTATTAAAATTTTGTCTCACATTTTTATGCATTTTTTTACTAGTACAAAAAGAAAATGATTCTATATCGTTTTTGGTCAATAATCAATAAATTTGTTGTAATTTAATGACACATTATGACACTTCAATAATTCAAATTTAACAAATCTAATATACCTACTACCACGGGATCGGAACGTCGCGTCGCCGCCGTTACAAGAAAAGTGTTCAAAATGTTGAACAAAAAAAAATCAAAAACAAACGCGATAACACTTTTAAAAATAGTTTTATTTATAAAAAAATAAAAAAAATTCCCACGCAGGATTTATTCAAATTAAATTGGAATGGGAATGGAACAAAAATACTTATACTAAATAAAAACACAACGAGTAAATGATAAACATAATAGAAATAATCAATACGTAATAGTCAAGTATCCTTAGTGAAATATGAAACACGTAGGTAACGTAACCGGTTACAAAAGAACACAAACTCCAACCCCATATCAACCAGTTTTGGTGATTTATCCTATTGCGGCTAGCAGTCCCTGTATTGCAGACCAATTTTGTTGCTTAAATAAGAAGTATTTATAGATAAGAAGGTTCGTATTCAATAATGAGATGTGAATAGGTTGCAAATTTAGAAAAAGTAATAATTTTATGCCCACGACTTACGTCACGTCACGTAAGAGTAGCTCTTGGGATTATCACTGAATAGGATGCCTTTTTTTAAGTCCTCTAATAACACGACCCAAATAAATATATCTATTACATATATACTTAATGATAATCGTCACTATACGAAATGAGTATGAAGCTCTTTTTAAAAACATAGCTTTTTTCTAAATCTATTTTATGTAACGTAAAATATATAAGGTTTTATAATAAACTTACCCATGTAACTTACCTGCAGGCATTATGAGGGCAAAATAAAATATAAACAAGCAAAACGAAAATGTTTATTTTGAACATAAAATAAAATTATAGCAAAAGAGGTGCTTGTACAATAAGGTTAAGTGCAAACTTAAAATAAGAAAAATATTTTTAATCAATTTTCAGATAACAATTTAATTCAATATTACTTTGAAATTTATATGTATAATAATATATACACTTACATTTATTAATTATCTGATTATTGGTTAAAGTTGCTTATGTAAAATACAAAATAAAATACAAAAAACAATATTTTAAATGGTTGTCTAATTCTATAATATGTACTCAAAGGATAAAAATCCGACGGGTACAATTACTAGATAATCAATGATATATAATTTATAAAAGAATCTACCTAAAAAATAAAATAACATAAAAATTTCATATCAGGATCAAATTTTAAAAGAAAATCTAGCCAACGAAAATAAATGTACAGCCATACATATAATAAATTACTAGCGCTACATTATAACAGGATTTAATGACAACCTTGGTCCTTTGTAGAATTCCTGAGTTTCACTAAAAGTTTGTACGTCCGTGATAGTCACTAATAGTCTCAATAATAAAACTAAGTACAATTATTGTTGCAGACAATATTTTAATTTCGATTACAACTGATGACTTATCATTAATTTAACGCTTAGTATTAATTACTATATGGTCTTATATCGCTCTACACTCAAGATATCGCTCATAAGAAAAATAAATATTAAATAAAAATATTCTCATTAACGGCCAAACGTTTAATCTCTTTACAAATGTAACCGACGTAAACATTAAAAATTTCGCAAAAACTTTTCACCACTGCTAACAGTTTAGGTCAAAACATTGAGGGTCTAGGGAATTTTAGCCTAAAAATATTTTCGAATAGACGCGGTTAGATTTCATTAATTTATTTTCTTTTTTGAATTTGTATTTATTAAAATTTATAATCACAAGAGCACGAGGAACGTGTATTACGCCGCGCGGCCCGGCCGGCCGGCGCGACTCCAGACGGACGACTGAGACGTCGCCGTGGCTCAGCGCGCCACCACCCCTAGCTCGTCCCTCCCCCGCGCTCACGCGGCGCCCCACACCTCTGTCCCGCCGTGCCCTCGTCCTCCCTCTCCGGGGCCGACTTCGTTACGAGCCACTTGTAATCGCCTCGCGATTTTTCCGCCTAAGACAAATTAGGCGGGCCCATGCCGCCCGCGCACCCTACAATACTTAATCTTTGGGCGGCTTCTTAAGACGTTTCGTCAACGCCTTACATGTTTTCAACATTCTCTTTCTTTAAAAGTGAGGGATTCTTTTATAAAACAAGAACAAAGGCAATTCTTAGTTCTGTTATCTCTAGTCCTTAGTCTTGATATACATACAGCCATTAAAACTACAATAATTATTCAAATTTTAAATTGTATTGTAAACATAAAAAAAGGTCCTCACAGCAATATATAAGTAATAATTGTAAATGAATATATTGCATCGAATACTGCGATGTTATGGCGGCAAACTGTTTTATTTTTAAATGACATTTAATCGTCACTTTCACTGTCGACAATATCGAGGTCGAGTTAATTGTAAATAAAATTCAATCATTCGCAAAAAATCCCCGGTAATCGGCACTCGACAATATCAATGAGAGATACGTATTCGACGATTGTGCTTTTTAATGCATTATGGCGGGAATCGGTGATGTCACGCATACTTTTTGTCCCACATTCTGTGAGTCTGTGGATTTTAAGACAATGAATGTAGTTATTGATTAGGTTTTTTGTTAGAAATTAGACATTAATATCCTGATTTTACAATTGGTTATAATTTATAACATGCTATTTTTATTTTCAAAACGAAGCTCACCTTATTACTGTCAGCTACGTAATATGTACTTACAAAGTATTTATGGAATCTCTTATGATGTTATTATTCATAGGGAAAGCTCAATAAGAAATAGTTACGATACCATTGTCCCATTGATTTGAATTAGGTATTTACTAGAAACAGAGGGTATATCATTAGGAGTTTTATAAAAGAGTGAAACACGAATTATTTATAACGCTAAGCACATTTAAAATAAGCATCAAATACCAAGTTTTATTTCAATATGCATATAAAATAAAATAAACAAAAAAGGTACCATGATTAATTTCTTATCTTTTATATATCCAATTAATCGTATTTAAAATTAAAATTGTATGTATATATAAAAAATGTATGTATGAATAGAAATTTTAAATGGAAGTTTGTTTAAAAGTGCAGTTAAGAAATTTTAAATGTTTTTTTTTATAACTCGTCTAAAACTTAATAAATTTCTGACAATATTTTCACACAAAACCCTTACAACTGCATTGAAATAAAAAGTAAATTAAAAATGATATTTAAATTTGAAAAAAGAACGTAGTAAAGAATTTAAAAACTATAAAAATGTAAAGCAATAATAATACGCTACAATGGCGGTGTATTTAAAATACGGCGTAAGTGAATATTCTCGTTGTAAAATTGTAAACAGCTGGACGAGTATGAATTAAAATTATTATTCTTTTATCAGACAGCGGTCCAGCGAGGTCAATGAACGGGGTCCGTTTAACGGAATATTTTTTGTTTTGGTCCTTGTTGACGATTTTTTTGTTGTGGCATCAAAATATAATTTAGAATTGAAAAGTATTAAATATTTGCTATAGCAAAGGAAGAGTATCTACATAACTTTTTGAATATGTATTCTTCGATTTATAGACGTATTATTATTTTATTTATCATGAGAAAATTACCAATGATTGATGTAGGTAAACATACAAAAAAAAAAAAAATTTATAAGGAAAGCAATTTTTTACAAGTCTGAAATTTACGTAAGGTAAAATGATCAGATAAATAAAGCATTTCTTTCTAAGTCTATTACAGAAAAAAATATCATCTATACATAGGTATATAAATATATCATCTCTGTTATTTTTTCTGATGTAAAGCAATTTGACGTCAGAAAATATAAAAATAAATTAAAATTATTGAAATGCGTATTTACTTATTTTAATGAGAATACTTTTACTAACATATTAAATAACGCAAATAATAAAAATAAACTACATGTTATGAAAAACAAAACTAGCAAGTAATTTACGTTGAATGAGCCAAATCTGTTTCACGTTTTACCTGTTTCAGTGTACAAGATAATATTTTGAAAAAATCTTCACAGTAATCGGGATCTTCAACTTACAATATTCCGGCAGCACCACAATAATAAAGACAATTAGTTTAAAAGTTCGCTAAATTTAATATAGGTATATTACGAACCGTTAATATTTATTTAGATATAAAAAAAAATCCAGTCAAAACAGTTCTTTTCACTAGAGAAAAAAATTACACTAAAAGTATTTAAACTATATTCTATGCGGCTAAAGTTAATTTCAAACGTCCACTAATTAACTGATGAGTTAAAAAAAAAATAAACGCGGCGAAGGAACTTAATACCACTTATAGACTATGCGGCAAAACGAGCCGAATATTTACATTGGAGAAAAAAAAATGAGGTCATTCGGAGGTTACGGGCAACGCAGCCGGTCGGCGCGGGCCGCGACGGGATGTGGCCCTCGCGTCCTCCGACTTCCCGCACGCCCGCTCCCTCGCGGTGGACACCCGAAACGAGACTACTGAAAACCACGTGTGCGCATCCACGACAGAGACGAACATATCCCGAGCCCCTGTGCCAGACTGCAACGGAACTATCCTTTTTTAATTTACTATATTTGCTGATTTTTATTATTTTTCGCATTTCGATATTTTATTTTTTAGTTGATGCGCTCCGCATTTCACCTGTTGTGCTTGACCCCGTTCGATCTGTCGACAGATCATGTGATCGGATTCATTTTCTCTGTACATAGTTGTGAGAGATTTTTTATTGGTCTGTTTAGTCGAGAATCCATGGTCCATAAGGGTCCATAAAGTTTTAATTTTATAACCCGAACGAGATTCTTCTCGTAGCGAAATCGCTCATACGTAGGTATCTGAATAGGCTTCAATAGGTAGGTATGTAAAAATAAAAAGGTGTAACTTAATAAGTTAAGCGTTTAAGTATATTATGCATTAAAGAAAACAAAAACACTTGAATTTTACATTACTATTTCCATTTTTTATACATCTAAACTAAATTTAATTTATAATGGTATATATACACTGTTAAAATCTAACAATTAATGCTACTAAGATTATGATTTCCAGTGCTGCCGTAATATGCAGTGTCGAATAGCTAAACTACGCGCACTGCTGTAAGTATGCTATGACAGCGCCACCTCGGTGTCTTGTGTCAATATGAACTATTAGCCGATGGTTCATTTCTAACGCGCCGTTTATTTTTTAAATTTTATTTTTTAATCGTGAAAGTGCAACGTTCACTTCGTCGGATATTCAACGGCCATTTTAGTTTGCAGTTTCTTTTTCATTTTCATTGCTTTTAGATAGACGTTTTGAACATGTCGTCGTTATGAATATTCTCGCCTTCTAGTCTCTGTCATTATCAATATTGTACTATAATAAAACTTCAGATATTTATAATATATTACATTGATTAATCAATCGTTATACAAATGTTCATTATAATGCATAATAATAAAAAGATTTTAATTATTTATGAGATGTTTACTTTTTAATTACAATAGATGGCGCTAAGAGTTATTAAACGTCTAATAGCTTATAATATTAATTACGATTTCTTATTTTAGAATTAAATAGATAAATTAATTCTATGGAAAGCTAATGGCTTTCTTTATGAATAAATATACATTAAATGTTATTTTTCAAGCACATACAGGTAATCTAAAAAGAATTGCGTTTAACAGCAAATAGTTTATTATAACAGTTCAAATGATCTGCGACTCAAACGTTCATTAATTAAATTAAAAAATAATATGCTGTTGCAAGTTTTATAACTGTTGGGGAAGAAAGGTTCTCGAGTGATAGCCCAAGCAGTTTAAGACGCCCAACTAGATGGACCGTTAAAAGTTGCTGAGCGTTTCGTTGGATGCAGGCGGCATAGGATCGCACCTTGTGGCGAAACATGAGGGAGGCCTACTTCCAGCAGTGGACGCCGATAGGCTAAATGATTATCATCATTGATGATAATGATGAATAAATTATATGAAAAAACATTCACAATTCTAATTAGAAATACCATGAAAACTGGCAAATACGAATACTGACAAACCTTTTCATCCGTGATTTCTTATAGGACTATTAGAAATGATTGTAAGTCGGAGTCGCGCACGTAGCGTTCCGTACATTATCTATAAAAGTCGAATTTGTTATATGGGAGCCCCCTTAAATATTTATTTTATTTTGTTTTTAGTATCTATTATTATATCGGCAAGAGAAATACATAATTTGTAAAAATTTCGACTGTCTAGCTATTGCAGTTCTTAATATCTCAAGATGTAGCCTGGTGACAGACAGACGGACGGACAGACGGCGAAGTTTTAGTAATATCACAGCTCATATACGTCTCACTGTTGGGCTCGAGTCCACTCAGCAATGGGAGGGAAATTGACCTACTATACCACGCTGATCAAGCATGTTGGTATAGGGTTTCATTTCGAGTTTGCCTTCTCTTGCACAGATCTTATGTGCATATTACATCCCTTAGTTGCCTTTTATGGCATCCACGGACAAGATAGGGAGTGGTGAATTATATTCTTAATCCGTCACACACGGAAAATGATGATTATGATGACTTAATTCAAAGCTCGACATCATTAATAAGAATCACCATGGATCTTGGCTTACATGACTTACGATTATTTTTTAGACAACACTCCATACTGAGAAATAAATCATTGTGTGGTCGGGGTCTTGATATACATACAATTCCTCTGAACCCATAAGTAAACGTTCTACGATGGGGCACCGATTGCCTGTAACGTATTAAATCAGCCCACTCTACGTTGTCAAGACGTGTTGGCATATGGCTTTTTTTCTCAATCAAACATGCACTTTAATAATGCACAGAATATACACATTAAACTTTTCACTAAATCCATTCAATTTTACATTAAGATATACACAGCACGTCAGCTGTATAGCTACAAAGATACTGCTAGGTATAAGCATGTCAGTGACGCGAACGTGCGAGATTTCACTATAGTCCATAAAATATAGCTTGATCTCTGTGACAGATGTCAACGAAACCAACGAAGTAAGTTTGAACGAGCGGCATGTTTACAATTTCATTTTGTATCAAATATATTTTCATTCTTTTTGTGACAGTTTTATTGCAACTGAATTGCAATATATTATAAATATAAAAATATTAATATTCATGCCTAAAATGTACCTCGTAAGTACTGAAATACTTAGTAATCAGTTTATACATAAATGATGCTTATGCATGTACAAGATCATATTGGACTGAAAATAAAAAAGAGTTGGGACAGTCGGTACTATACGTAAATCGATAACCGATCTTTATTAAATTATTCATAAAAGAAATAAACCCAATACAGTACCTATATAAAACTTTCAATATATTTTTACAATTAAAACATACAGTTAGTTACATTATAAAATACATAAATTGAATTAATTAAACATTAAAAAACTACTTTACGTCTCAGAGTAGATGATAATATTATGTGCCCATATTGTCAATAAACTAGACATATTTATTTATAAAAAAAGTGAGCCGTCGCTCAGGACGCCTGGCAGATGTGAAACTTCGAAATTATTTTGTACAAGTATATATTAGGCTTGTTGAAAAAATATCGATATATGGATATTTTTTGTTAGAAATATCGATATTTTTAACCGATATATATTGAGCTGATATATCGATATTAAATATCCAATATCGAAATCGAATCAAAAACGATATTTTTTTTTTGTTTGTGTAAATCAAGTCTAGAATCTAGAACCGTAAAAGATAGGAAATATAAAAGTATAGCATTTATTTATTTAAGACTAGCAATCCGCCCTCGCTTCGCTTCGGTTATAGGTTATAATCGTTTTACCTCCGTAGTTCCCGTTCCCGTGGGAATACCGGGATAAAATATAGCCTAGTTTACGCCCTGATATTATAGCTTTCCATTAGTGAAAGAATTTTTGAAATCGGTCCAGCCGTTTTGAAGATTACCCGGAACAAACAGACAGACAGACAGATAGACAAAAATTTTTTAATTGCTATTTTAGGTATAGGTGTCGTGCAAATAACCGTGTGAGCATGAAAAAAACATATTATTTTGACATTACAAACAGACACTCCAATTTTATTTATTGGTATAGACAACACCCTGCACTAAGGAAATAATCCTTGTATTCCGGGGGACTTTACAAACATATAATTAACGAACACAAATTACATCCAGACTCAAAACAACAATTTGTGGATCGCACAAAGTGTTGTCTCGCGTGGGCTTCGAACCCCTGACACTGGCCCTGTAGGTCGCTATCTTAACCACTACGCCATCTGTGCAGCATTAACTGTATACTTACTCTGTGATTAGTATGTTTTGATTGCCACTACATTAGTATGTTTTGATTGCCATTTGATTGTCACTTTTTATTAAGGACAATTATTGTTATTGACACACATGATAATCGAATTATTCCAATACATATATCCAACTGTCGCTTAGAATTCAAATGATAAATCGTTAACCGAATAGTTTTATATCACTTATTTTTTTCTATAAGTACAATTGACTTGTTATTAAAAAAAAAAAATAGACACAATTCCCCAGCAATTAAAGTGATTTCGTTTTTAATAATTTGATCTTAACTAAGTTACGTATGGCGTCGGGTTAAGAATATAATTGTCACCACCCCTTTCGAGTCGTAAAAATCGTATAAGGGTTTACCAGGAGAGTGGGCAGTAGCTCTCTCCTGGGATATGTATAAATATATAATATATAATAAGTTGAAAAATATTGGTTCGAAAATAGCTTTTTTGTTTTTGATATTTTTGTAATTATTGCTTAATAAAAAAAGAATTTTGATTGAACTAAATACATTATTATTTTAAAAACACAAAATCTTTTAAAAATTTGACCGATATATCGATATTTTTCCTTAATATATCGACGTCGATATTGATATTTTGATAAATATAGATATATCTATATATTGATATGTTTTTCATTTCCGACATCCCTACTAAATACTGTACTATTTAATAAACGCATTTTTTTAAAGACCGATATATCGATATTGTACTGTCCGTGTGGTGACGGAGTAAGAATACAATTCACCACCCCCTATCTTACCCGTGGGTGATCGTACGAGACGACTAAGAGATATGAAACGCATATAACATCTATGCGAGAGAAGGAAAACTCGAAATAAAACCCTATACCAACACGTCTGACCAGCGTGATATAGTAGGTCAATTACCCTTCCATTATAGAGGAGGCCCGAGCCCAACAGTGGGACGTATATGGGCTGAAATGATGATATCGATATTTCTTTTTCGATATATCGACGTCGATATTGATATTTTTATAAATATCGATATTTTTTTTCACTTCCGACATCCCTAGTATATGAATAAAAGCATAGATTACGACAGGAATTAATTTGTAAAGTATTGAATAGAATAATACGATTTCATCGATTTCTACTATTATCTAAGATATTACAAAGAAATGATATTAATTCACCGTTCGGCCGCTTACGATCTAACATAGCGTCGCTACGTCTCCCTCACACACTTTTGCGTAGTTCAAATCAAAAGAATCGGTTAAAAAAGTGTGATTTAGCAAACAAAAATAACGACATCTATCGAGCTAAGGCTAAATCTCAGCTACAAAATATATTTTATAAAGAAATCTCTAATCCTGTAATGATGATGATGATAATGAGACAAGCTATTTAAATTATTTTATTGTCATTGGTTCTTGTTAAATTAACAAATTTTAAATGAAATCTGAATGTTGAAAGTGGGTCAAGATCCAATTCCTATGAGTCTGACAACATACAAACAAATAAATATACATCTGAAACTAATAAAACACCTATAAAAAACGATTGTCCAGTTTTCGTACGTGAAAGTACTGTAAGTAGATATAGTATACTTATATTGGTAAGTTAGAGAATTATACATTATTTTATAGATTAAGTATATATGCATAAAAGAACAGATTACGACAGGCACTAAAATAGCACATTAATAAAAATAATATTACGATTTATTTTCCAAGAAAATGATGATTTTTATCAATAAACATTTATTTTCATTAGTATACATTATAGGTAACAATTTACTTTAAGCGCACTAGATGGCGTTGTACAAATTTTAAATCGCACTATGGTTTCTTTACAAAAATGTACACATATGTATTCGGATTTTTATTTTTCATTACGCGGGTTGAGAGCCCTCAGCGCTCACCCACCAGTCCGGGTAAAGTTGTCACAGCCATCTGAGGCTAACAACTAAGTCACACAAAAAAAAAAAAAAAAAAAAAAAAAAATTTTTCATTACACGGGTTGAGAGCCCTCAGCGCTCACCCACCAGTCCGGGTAAAGTTGTCACAGCCATCTGTGGCTAACAACTAAGTCACACACAAAAAAAAAAATTTTTCGTTAATTAAAAGGGTGCCGTGAAGCTTGGCGT
This sequence comes from Lymantria dispar, assembly GCA_032191425.1. Classification (NCBI taxonomy): domain Eukaryota; kingdom Metazoa; phylum Arthropoda; class Insecta; order Lepidoptera; family Erebidae; genus Lymantria; species Lymantria dispar. The sequence goes on from CM063459.1 coordinate 20,601,520, forward strand.
TAACGCCACGCGATGATCGGGATCACCCTCGCCTATAGATGTTTCACATCAAAAAGTCGTAATTGATCGATTGATCTAACGACTGTTCCTATTTGGCAAAAAATGATAAATGTTCTAGCAGGAACGCTCCAGTGATGACGATAATAGTGACCTAGACCTTGATTGTACTCTTTTTGAATAATTAAAACAGTCAAAAAACAGTTTTTGTTTGAAATACATTCAAAAAGATTTTCATTGATTGTATTTTAATTATAATAGAAAATCACAGTTATAAAAATAGAGAGTTTTATCGATAAAAAACTACGGACTTTATCGTAAGCGTAACAGCACTAGGGACAACTGTCACAGAGATCATCCTATATTTTATTGACTATAGTGTCTTAATGTTCATTTCCGTGCATCACTGTCGTTGGCCGCGTGCGCCTGTCGCGTACTTCGGAAACGGCGCCATACATCTTCATACATTGACTATTGTCGCATCGATCGTCGATCACTTACGATTGTCGCGCGCCGCTTCGATCGGCCGCGATGCACGGAAATGAACCTTTAGCCGCACAGCACACTGCGGTCATGAGCATGTCGGTGACGCGAACCCATAACATTGTCCCCTACCAAAAAGCACCCAACGCGCCTAAAGAAGTTTTCACTTCAAAAATTTACGTACTCTAATTAGATCGAGACTCGGCAATTATTAGTCAATGGACAAAATATTTTCTGGCATGGGTAGTAACCTCTGATCATGGAAGTTCGGTATTTAAACCACTTTGCCATTTATTCAGTCAAACAACGGCAAGAATGTGTGAAGGGTGGGTTTAGTTAGCTTATTGCCATCTACTGAGCTTAATGTTCTGTGCTTCATATTAAAAAATATCTAAGATCTTAAATCGGAATAGCATTTTTCTTCAACACAAGAGTTAAAACTGAAATTTCAGGTATTTAATCAAATGTTTATACGTGTGGAGTTATTTCAGTAGCACATTTTTGGGATTGGGATGTTCGAACCCTGATACAAGATTTATGTTCAATGTGCTAAAACATTTGTTTTCTTGCATGTCGGCGCACCGGAGACCACCTGACCCTGGACGTCTGGAGGACGGCGCGATTGGAGAGGAAGAGAGACTGCGTTCACGCTGCTATAACAAGCTCACCACCCAGTCATCACTCTCGCTATACTCGAGGATGAGATCACGCACAACTACTGGCACTTCGCAAATTTAACTGCAGATATATTATTTGCTGGAAAATATACATATAATATAATCCACTGGCTTATCATTGACGTCCCATTAGGGCCTTGACATGTTATCCCACAGGTTATCCCGCCGGGCTGGCTACGCAGGACAAGGAACTCGCTACCGGTGGTCGGCCCAACGACGAAGAAAAGGAGACAGTGGGTTATGGGGTCGCGCGTCGCCCCTTCGTCACCCCGAACAGAGCTGGACGGTGCGTGCACTGAGCATAGACCGCCTTAAAAAAAAAAAAAAAAGAAAAGGGCCTATACATGTATAATTTTGTTTTTATAAGGGATATTTAGTAAATATCATTGGATACAGGGGACACAGTACCGCACTTTGTGGGGAAACATGAAGGAGGCCTAAATCTAGCAGTGGACGGCGATAGGCGGAATGATGATAAATGATGATTTGGTAAATTTACCCACGGTAGACCTTTTAAATATCTTTAATTATAATTATAATATCATTAAAAATCTTTTAACATCATTTTTGTAGGAGTGGGGTTCAGCAGTACGATACAACGCCCTCTATTGGCATATAACAAATCTATTTTGTTCATCGGTTCAAACAATATTATAAAAGCTGAATGTATTATACCTTATAGGTATACTTAATAATTTTGGATTTGTTTTCTTCTCAACTGATAAACGTATCATCATTGGACAGGAAACTCCTCCATAAGGAAGATATATTGATTTTGCGTTACGTCCGCGACCACGAACGCTACAGAGTTTAAGCATTAACGCTAAAACCTGGAGCAAATCAAAAATAAAATATTTGAGGCATTTTTAAAATCCTTAAAAGTAGTTTTAATTCAAATGTGTAATACTCACATAAACATGGTTATGGTCTTCAACTGTACGTTTCCAGCGATCATTTCTCCCACGTACGTGCAAGCTCTGGAATGAACTACCTGCTGCTGTGATTCCCGAGCGCTATGACATGTCCTTCTTTAAACGAGGTTTAAAAAGAGTATTTGCTTCACGGTAGGCAGCGGCCTGGCTGTGCCCCTGGTATTGCAGAGGTCCATGTGCAGCAGTTTCACTTACCATCAGGTGTGCTGCTTGCTCGTTTGCCACCGTTGACAATATAAAAAAAAACATCAGAAGTTAATACTTAATTTTGAGATCGCCTTCTCTGCCAGTGATGTCATCTGCTGACGTCTCTTAATTATGTCTTAAGAGAAAATAAGGAGACTTTTGACGCGAATGTCAAAATGCCATGTAGCGTTTTTATATTCTTTACATTATTTTAGTGTTTTAAAGTGTTATCTATACTAATATTATAAAGAGGTAAAATTTGTAAGTTTGTATGTAACGAATAAACTCAAAAAGTACTGGACCGATTTTAAAAATTCTTTCACCATTGGAAAGCTATAATATCAGGGAGTAACATAGGCTATATTTTATCCCGGTATTCCCACGGGAACGGGAACTACGCGCGTAAGGCGACTGAATCCGAAGCGAAGCGAGGGCGGATTGCTAGTCTATAATGTAAAGGAAATTGATCTACTATACTACGCCTGTGAGGCGTGTTGGTATAAGGTTTTATTTCGAACTTTCCTGTTCCATATATATTGTCTGCATATCCATTAGTCGTCTTTTACGAAACTCCCGAGAAAATAGAGGATGAAGAATTTTATTTATATTCCGTCACCACACGGAAAGCTTGACAAGTTTAAAAAAGTCAAAGTCTTAATACATATCTATACCAATGAATAAAATTGGAGTGTCTGTTTGTAATGTCAAAATAATAGGCTTTTTTCATGCTCACACGGTTATTTGCACGACACCTATGCCTAAAATAGCAATTAAAAATTTTTTGTCTGTCTGTCTGTTTGTTCCGGGTAATCTTCAAAACGGCTGGACCGATTTCAAAAATTCTTTCACCAAACGAAAGCAATAATATCAGGGCGTAAATTAGGCTATATTTTATCCCGGTATTCCCACGGGAACGGGAACTACGCGGGTAAAACGACTATAACCTATAACCGAAGCGAAGCGAGGGCGGATTGCTAGTATTCAATAATTTTGTTGATATTTTATGTAATATAATGCAGATAAAATTCTGAAATGTAGTGAAAATGATATAATAGTGAATTACTACTCAAATTTCCTGAGACGCATGACTTGGATATCAGCACTAAGTCATGCTAACGACTGACTGAAAGACTAAGACTAAAGACGTGAATAATAATCGATATACTCGACACTGGCACCAATAGCTCATATTATTGTAGCTCATTGCCATTAACTAAGAAGAAGAAGAAGAAGAAAATAAGGGGATGATTTTTGACGGGAAAGTCAAATGTCAAATAAGCTCTATTTTCTCGCTCTTTTTCTTTTTTTAGTGGTTTACAGTTTTATACCTATTGAATAATTTTGCTGATATGTTGCTGTTTATCCTGTTTATAATAGTGGCTTAATAGGAAAATGCACGTAGAATTACGTGCATTTTCCTATTAAGTCAAAATTCCAAGAGAAACTATAATTTGGTTGTCAGCACCTAATCAATGGTAACGACTGGGTATGACTAAACTACGAAGACTAAAGACGTGAATACGTCGTTGTTGTATGTGTAATTCATTCAATTCGTAACGTAATTGTATGTGTAATTCACACATAAGTACAATTACATATTATACATCATACTCGACATTGGCACCAATAGCTCATAATAGGAGCTTATTGCCATTACAAAAAAAGAAGAAAATAAGGTATGATGATAGATTATATTTTTGGTTATTTATCTTGCGGTTTTAGAGATACTCGTCTTAAAAGTTGGATGCCTCAATGTTATTAGGTCGTTAAAATGTTGAGAAAATTACTTATTTGATACAAAATTATTGTAACGGGCCATTTTTCTCAGAATAAGCTTGTGCATCTAGTCGCGTTTATGTCAACAGGGTAAATCCTATCATATAGGTTTTTTATTACTTTCAACGTGTTTAAAAAATGAAGATTTTTGCTGAATTCATTTTGATGTTTTTACAAAAATCTATTATTCAGTGTTATCTTCTTTATTATCATTTCAGCTTATATATGTATGGCCCCCTGCTGGGCTCGATATTACTACATAATACTAGGCATATTTACTTATACGAAGGAAATTAACCTACTACACCAAGCTGGTCAGACGAGTGGGCATATTTTTCTCTCAAGAAACCTCTATAAAATTATGCCCGGTCCGGGAATAAGACCGAGGCCTCAAGAACTGCAGTCGCGTATCTTAATATTTTAAAAGTTATTAGGGAATTAAAATGCAGGGGCAAGGCGACTGAAACCGAAGGGTCGTTTCGAACACTTTGCAGCGTTATGGTCACGGGCGGACTAAGATGTCTCACGTCCAACAAGTCATCGTTATTACAGATAATTTATAGTTATCTACCCGATACAGAAAATTATGTAAAGTGTTCGAAACGTTGGGCAATCAAAAATCAAATGCAAACGCGAAAAAATCCGTAGTTTTATTTCAAATATGAAGACAAATAAAAAAATTATTACATTACTATTGTAGTTTTCCCAAAATATGATAATGCAAGATAATTTTTCTTAAATTGTATTGAAACTAACAACATTATCGAGAATACGGTTTGCTCTATAAAGTGTCGCCCCGGTAATTTTACGTGAAGCATGTCGTAAAACTGTCGTCAATGCGTTCCTTAACACGAATGAGATTGACTATGAGATGGGTTGTAGAGAATACGACGTCAAACGGTTGTTTGAATACACTAGCTGCTGAAACCGTTCCTGTTTAATACCTTTCGATTAAACCCCTAAGAATAATGTTATGAGCTAATGTTTATTCGAAATTGAAGCGATACGCAAGTAGTGCGCGTAGTGATAGAACAAGAATACAAAATATATAAACAATTTTCCCAACTTTCTGAGGGTGTTTGCGTGTGGAGGGTTTTGGTGGTGCCCTTGGTATCACCGAGCCTCAATGCACTCATTCACACTCCCTTCACTTTCTTCGCGGTAGCCAGCGGCCTTGTAAAGGTCCATGAGCGCCAGCAACACTTACCATCAGGTGTACTGTTTGCTCGTTTGCCACCGTTTGCAATTAAAAAAAAAAACACTAATAGAGTGCTGTTCGAATCGTTTCTTCATATTAGTGATTTTATGCGTCAGTAAGTCAAATGATCGCCTTCAACAGTGGTCATATGCCCATAGCACAATAGTATCTTAAAAGAATTTTGTGCGAAAATGAATACATTTGTAAAGCATTTTTATATCATATTCACTACATCCCAGCAGTATATCCGCACCACAAAAATAAAATTTTATTAAAATTATATAACATAACAAAGTTAAAATACAAAGATGTTTAAAATAATATAGATAGTACATTAGATTTGATAAGTTTAAATTAGTGTCCGACCGAAACCGAAACCGAATTTCGGCAACGGTCTCAGTTTCGGCCGAAACCGAAACTTTCTTATAAGGATCATGTTTTCAGAGAAAAATAAAGAAAATGTATCAGTCAGTTTTATTTTTTTTTCTTTAAATCACATTTCTTTATCACCACTAATGCATTATAGTAAATATCATGTACCTAACTAATGTTTGTTTTCATATAGCATTAGCGAAAGAGTTAAATTAACCACAAAATGTTTAGATTTTTAATTTTTTATGGTAAACTTGATTCTACTATAATCTAGGTACTCCTTTGTTATATTAAATTACTTTTCGAGGTACTCTTATATTATATCACATGATAAAACTTACCGAATTCAAAACATATCACACGAAAACTCACAACAAACAAAATGCACTGCAAACAAACAGGTTACGACATGATTACGCACGTGGACGCGGCCAAATGTCATCGTCGCTTGGATGTCATTTACCGCGCCGAACACACCCGAGCACAACGCGGCAACTCCCGAATGCAGTTTCAGTTTCGGTCGTAGTTTCGGCAGGTTTGCTGCCGAAACCGAAACATAACCGAAACTCGTTTTTTTGCCGAAACTCAACCGAAACCGAACATTCGGTCGGACACTAGTTTAAATTAACAAATTGTCATAATATAATAATTATCTACTAGTACAAATTTCATGTTTAATTATTACTGACCAAAACAGTATATTTTTTCGTTTGGACTGGCAATAAATTTGTAACAAAATGTGGGTCAAAATTTAATAGCTAATTTCTGTAGCGGGTAGACGTAAATCTCTGTAATAACAATGACTTGTTGGACGTGAGACATCTTAGTCCGCCCGTGACCATGAACACTATAAAGTGTTCGAGACGTCTCGAACAAAAAATCAAACATAGCGATAAAATCCATAAAAATTATTTTATTAACAAATCTTAGTAATTTATTTGCATACAGCTGATACAGCATAAAGTTCCACATCATTAGGATGTGGAACTTTATGCTGTACGAGACATGCCTTTTAAGTTTTGTCGATTGAAGAAAAAACACAACTACCTTATAGTACTTTTTATTGTTTTTCAAAGTATTCACCATGTAGCTTAATACATCTGCGCCTGATGCCGCCCTAGCCGAGACCGCGGGTGACCGGACCGGGGAATTTAGTCCGTCACGCGCAGAGGCTGACCGCGCGACGGCGACGGACGTCCCAGGACAGGGACGTCGCGTGGTGAGGGTACCCGAAAGGGTATTCCGTCGGGCTGACCACTGGCGACAAGTCACCCTGCTCCGGTGGTCGGCCCAACACCGAGGCGACGTGGGTACGGGTGGGCTATGGACCCGCGCGCCGTCCTTTTGTCGCCCCGGACGAAATGGACCGCGTGTGCGCTTACCATAGCCCACCCATAAAAAAAAATAAAAAAAAAACATGTAGCTTAATACACTTTTCCATTCGCTCAAACTAGTTATTATAACATTTATTCCACTCTAAAGTGGGGGTGTTCAAAATGGCTGACTTGAAAGCGTCGACTGCTTCTTCACCGGACTGGAACCTTTGACCACGAAGACTTTTTTAATTTTAGGAAATGTAAAGAAATCGTTAGGGCTTAAGTCAAGACTGTATGGTGCAGGATGAAGTGTCGCTTTGAGTTAGATTTTCGAAGTTCGGCTGACTTGTGGTAAACAAACTGTGGTATACTAATCTGCGTTAACCGTTCTACGATCTTCAAGTGCAATAGTTGCAACATAGCCGGTTTTTCAAACGAACGTGGCCACCATCTTCTTTGAAGTGCTTCGAGAACGAACAACTTTAGTCGGCTTTGGCTTGTCTTGAAAGACCCAGATTGTAGATTGTTGTTTGGAATCAGGATCGTAGGCATAGATCCAAGATTCGTCACCACTGATGATGTCGTAGATGTGATTTGACTCTCCTCGGTTGAATTTTTGCAGAGTTTTCCTACACCATCTGACGCGGGCCGCCTTGTGATTGTCGGAAAGCAGATGCGCTATCCAACGGCAAACTAGCTTTCTCACACCAAGCGTTTCATGCAAGATCTTCTGAATTATTGTCCCTGAGATGCCTAATAGTGCTTCTATCTCTCGATACGTCACATGACGATCTTCGAGAATTAGTTGTCTCACAGCAATGATGTTATCTTCAGTGGAGGTGGATTTTGGGCGTCCTTCGCGAGATTTGTCACTAACACTAGTATGTCTACGCTAGCATTCTAAATACCAGTGTTCGATAGTCCGCAGACATGGGGCTTCATCACCGATCACAGATGTTAGCTCTTCAAAACACTGAAGCCGTGTCAGGCCTCTTCTAGAGTTGTAGAAAATTATTGCACGCACATTTTCCTTAGAAAGATTCATTTTCGTACGTAACCTGACAGATTCCAATCGACGTTGTGACTAAACAATAGCATTAATTCTAATACTTTCAACTGTTTTGAGATTTAAAATTTAAACACATTCGAATATAGAACAGTTCCAAATTCAAAATTGCCGAGAAATATGGAAACGACAGAACTTAAAAGGCATGCCTAGTATGCAAATAAATTACATCTGATGATTATTGCCTTATGTGTAAGAGCAAATACCTAAATCAGACTTTCTCGTTGGTGCAGTGCCATAAAGACCCAATAAATGAATAAGGTCCTGTTCGGTTCCAATGCTAAAAAAAATTTGAAGTTTGCTCCCAAATTTTTAAGATTATGAGCAAGCTTGCTAGCGTTCGGATTTGGTGATAGCTTATTAGATTTGTTAGAATTAATTAAATAAATGTCATAATATAATAATTAGCATACATTTAATGTTTAATAATATCTGACAAAAAGACGAAAATATGTGTTTTTTTTGTACTAGTAATAAATTTGTGTCAAATTTTGGATCAAAATTTAATAACTAATGCTATAGCTTGTAATTTTTTGAGTAATTGCTGTAGGTACGTGAGAGACCTTTATCATTCTGTGATAATGAACGCTAAAGTGTTCGAAACTTCGGGCAATTACATATCAAATAGGCAAAAACTCAATAAAATCAGTAAAAATGGTTTCAAATTCAATTCAAGTTTGACTTTGGAATTTTGACCGCTTGAAGATTATAAACTCGTGCCCTATAACGTAACATAACCTAATGTTATGTTATACTAAAAATACGTAATGAAGTATGAATGTGTAACTTCTATGCTTTCGAGGATAATGGTAAAAGATTATGGTGTTAATAATATTACAATTATTGTTAGATAATAATAATATGTGATACAGATAGCGATTTTGAAAAGTGATGAACAAGACAAATCACGTTGATATATCTTTTTAACAAGGTCTGTTTATGATTGCAACAAAATAACGAATAAAATGTAATATGGCGGCCACGAGACCTATTTCCCGCACGTTACGGCCACCAACGTAAGATGCTAACTTCTTTTTTATTGGCACACCTTTAACGATTTGTCATTTCAAATAACTTTGAATTTGGAACGTTTTTATTGTTGCTACTACTGAAACAAGGTGTAATAAACCTTAAACATTTATGTTAAAGTCTAAATTATTTTGCACGAATCAATGGAGAAGTGGTGAGGCGATAAATAACTTTTTCATTTGTTTTGTTATACGTCATACGTGTCACTACATGCTGTTCAAGAATATATTTTAACATATTGAAGTTGTAGTTCATTTTACTTATCTTTTGATGTAATTTTCTTACAAAGTTTGTGCTTTCGTTCAGATTTTAGACTTGAAAAAGTTGTAAATATCAATGAAAGCATTGTTGGATGAACGACTTGTGATTTGTAATTTCCCTGTTCCGATTTATCGCAACCCTGTGGAAGATCTGACTGATGGTTTAAAGGATTCAAGCCGATATTAAAGTGTGGCAATACACGAAATAATGTCACCTTTTTTGATGGCATGGTTTATCACATTCCTCTCTTAAAACGTTCCGGACGAAGCTTGTCTTTATGGGTTACTAGAGTGCTTGCGCTGAAACGAATACAACTTTTTATTTCTTATTTAAACACCTGCAAATAAAAAAAAGGTTGTAGATGTTGTTATTGTTACACAAATAATGTGGGCTTTATTTGTGAATGTTATTTTTATGAATGTGATCGTTATAAGAATGTTGAATACATTTTTTGGCAATCAATGAGTTATGGTAAACCATTATTTTTTTATGATATTATCCTTTAATAAATCTTAAAAATATTTTAACTTATTTCATATTACAAAATTTTTACTCTTGTCCCCGATTTGGAATCAAGTCTTTTTTTAGAGAGTGATTTAGGGTGTAATCTACTACGTTGTGTTCATTCGGGTTAATATAAGTAAGACGTCATCGCAAAAATCTCTGGATATGCCACTCAATTATTAGTATACGGACGTCTACCATTGAGTATTAACTTCAAATGTCCGTGTGGTGACGGAGTAAGAATACAATTCACCACCCCCTATCTTACCCGTGGGTGATCGTACGAGACGACTAAGGGATATAAAACGCATATAACATCTATGCAAGAGAAGGAAAACTCGAAATAAAACCCTATATCAACACGTCTGACCAGCGTGGTATAGTAGGTCAATTACCCTTCCATTGTGGAGGAGGCCCGAGCCCCACAGTGGGACGTATATGGGCTGAGATGAGATGATGATTAACTTCAAATGCTCTAATCACCCCACAAGTATATTGGCGATCAAGTTCTTATAAGTTTTTCAAGGGATTGCGAAACCCTTTTCCTATTCTCGTAGAAGTCTTTCAGTTAATTTTTGTAACACTTTTAAAACAGGGAAGAGAAAGACTGATAACACATTGCATTCTTTTCTTCTTTTTCGATGTAATTAAATCACAAATATTTTGGACTTTATCTCGGCTGTTTTTAGACCGACTATAGGTATGTATGGAACATCACATAGCTATAGAAAAGCCCAATAATTATGGTACAATAATATTTATATTCAAGGACCTACTTCGACGCTAAGAATTTTATTCAAATTGGCAAAGGGTAATACAATGAGAGTAAAGGGGGCAGTAATAAGCCTTGAAACCAGCGTAAATATGGGGTGCCATTGTAAACGGTGTAGCGTATTAATTTATGTTAAGATTTTGTGCTCGTCCGATGCGTCAATAGTGAGAGTACGAAAATGTATGGTGACGTTTTTGCAGTCTGCGAGAGATGCATGTGACGAATGATGAAAGCTGTGCCATGCCATTCCATCGGATGCGGTAATCCTGTATCCTTCCATCCAGCATCATTAAACTTTCAATATACCGGATCTGACGACCGGATCTGGTGCTAGCAAGTTTTGGCCCAATAGTAGAGTTGTTGCATGAATAGGTGCACCTATATTAATATTATAAAGAGGAAAGATTTGTATGTAAGTATGTTTGTAATGAATTGGCTCCGAAACTACTGGACTGATTTAAAAAGTTCTTTCACCACTGGAAAGCTAGAATATCAGGGATTAACATAAGCTATATTTTATCCCGGTATTCCCACGGGAACGGGAACTATGCGCGTAAGGCGACTAAAAGCGAAGCGAGGGCCAGTTGCTAGTCTGTTATAAATATGAGACTTGATTGTTAGATATAGTTAGCAATCTCAAATACTTTTATAATTATTGTGATCTCATCTCAGTAAATTACTTAACGTTAATTATATTATATTTTATAAAGTTTCTTACTAAAATAAATCACGCTCTATCTGTTCGTTCACTACTCGTCACAGCGTTAAAATTTTACTAGTTATCTACACTAACTAATCTTACTTAACTATCTAAGCTTAACTTGGATTGGAAATAAAGTTGATTTTATATAAGTTATATGTTTTATTATATCTTTGTTATTATTTATATGTTTATTTGTTTGTTATATGTTTTATTTTTTATAAACTACCTCTATTAAGTATAATGACACTTGATTAACTTTAACTTACTAACAGTTCGTTTTGAAACGAAAAGCAAAAATCATCCTGATTTGATTAATCTGGTTTCCTATCGATCCCATGACCGGTTTCCCAAGGATCCGGTCCGATCCGGCTGGATCGATGGGAATCAGGTTGGATGCTGTTGGACTGAAAATGATGCCATATTGCAATCATTGGATGCAAATACATACCTTTAAGGGCGATTGTAGTAATTTGTATATGCAATAAGGCACACGTAAAAAAAAATAAGCGTTTTATATCAGTCATAAGACAGAATAGATCAGATGCAACATATATGACAATATGACCAATAATCTATATTATTAAAACAAATTTTACTGATTTTATAACTTTAATTTAGTTTTATTACTCTTATGTTTCGGATATTTTACAGCATTCAAATCTACGGAAGGCCTCTCACTAATAAATAATCTATATAGCTTCATTAGTTTCATTATACTGAGACATTGTATGCTTTTTATAGTTTGATTATTAAAAATTAAATCGCTACCAGTACCGCTCACCGCGTTCAATCCTACTGCGACCTCATAACCAGTACTTTATAACGAAATAAGTTTTGTAAAAGAAGTTTGAAAAGGATTGTGGTTCTTTCAGTTTGAACTCCTTTCATATCGGTAAATTAAACGAGAAATATAATGCAGTTTTAACGAAGGACTTAACCAAAGTTGTCTATTTTGTAAGAGTTTTATAAAATGGAAAGATGCGATAGATGTTTTCTATTAATAGGGTAGGTGAGTTACAGATCTGATATCGTTAAAACAATTCTTTAAGCATTTCACATAAGATTGTTCGGATGCTGGTTGTTTAACGGACTTCAAAAAAGGAAAATGTTCTCAATTCGTCTGTATTTTTTATGAACCTCAGAGTCTTTTAAACTGTTTTATAATTTTATTTACTTGAAAGTTAGTTCTTCCGATGTTATTATAATTTTAATTCAAAATCCATGACCAAGTAGCATTTTAATTATCGTCATAAATGTGTATTGTTTTGAAGTTATTTTTGTTTTGATACAATTTTGTATTATTTAATTGATTTATTAGTACCAATAGTATTTCTACTTTATATCATCATCTCAGCCTATCTATATACGTCCCAATGTTGGGCTCGGGCCTCCTCTACAATGGCAGGTAAAATGACCTACTATACCGCGTTGTTCAGACGTGTTGGTATAAACTTTGTTTCGAGTTTTCCTTCTCTTGCGTAGGTGTTATATGCGCATTATATCCCTCACTCGTTTACGACACCCACGGGCAAGATATAAAGTAACCTGACCAGTGTGGTATATTAGGTCAATTTCCCTCATATTTTGAAGGAGACTCGAGCCCAGTAGTGGGACGTGTGGACGTGAGATGTGTATTAGGTACAGAAATATACAGCGAAAGGATGAACTATGTCCTTTAAGTGTCATATAGTAGAAACATTTGATAGGTATCTATTACCAATATATTCCAAAAAAAAAAAATAATAATAACACAATCTCCGTGTGATGACGGAGTAACAATACAATTCACCACCACCTCTCTTGCCCGTGGATGTCGTAAAAGACCACTAAGAGATATGATATGCAGATAATATCTATGCCAGTGAAGAAAAACTCAACATAAATCCAAATGCCAAAATGCCTGACCAGCGTGAAATAGATCAATTTCATTCCCATTGTGGAGGAAGCCCGGGCCCAATAATGGGATTTATGGGGGCTGCGATGGTGATGAATAAAATCAATATTATCCACGTCCATTTCTAATTTGTAAATTTGAAATCTTATAGGTACTTATATTTAATGAAATGTCCTTCTTTAAACGTGGTATTTTCTTCACAGTAGGCCACGGCATGGCTGTGCCCCTGGTATTGCAAAGGTTCATATGCGGCAGTATCACTTACCATGTGGTGTGGAAAAAAATATAATACAGTCTATTTCTTAATTTTAAAACTTGTTAACATCTGGGCTTAAAAGGCCCGGTTTCTACTTTTAATCAGAGTGAAGTAATAACAATGTCCAAGTGTCCAGTCTGTTTAACCGCAGGGAACATAAGGAGCAGTTTAATTGTCATCAAGATTTACGGTTTACGGGCGTGTTAGCCAAATTGAAAGTCGTCTATAAATTAGCCCGGGGGCATTTCGTAGTAATGCACGGTATAGATTTAAAAGGGATCTATCTCTATATCTCTATTTTAATGTATAGCTTTAAAACTGGCAAGTCTTGTCTTCAGATTGTCATTTTTAGGTACTGTCTTTGGCTATGTGAACAAATAGCATCTTTATTCCAATACCGTCACTATCATAAATAAGCAAATTATGCAGTAGAGCTATTTAAAGATTAATGACAAACATTACTTTTATATAAATAAGGGTATTATTAGCTTTCAGGAATAATTGCGTTTTACTTTTCTTTTATTTATAACTATTATTTCTAATAAAACATTATTTTTCATTTTAATTATTATTAATTAATGAATATAAATAATTTCAAATATTAGTGATATTATCATTATCGAAAAAATTAAAAAAGTAAAGTAAAATTAAAATATAGGCATCAAAGCAATATATAAATCCTGTGCTTAGTAAATAGATGCCATTAAAAACAGTTTTTCGAAAAATTTCGTTTAGTGACTGTATTGGATTAAACGTGCGAAATGTTGTGATGCCAAACTAAGAATGTTAAGATTATGGATGCTGTCACCTTTTACTGACTAAGCATCTGGTAAGAGTAGTCATCATCGTCATCACAGCTCAATATTGATGTGTTATTTATCTCGCCTTAAATAAATGTTTCTAATGTTTACGCGAGTAATTTACACATTATAAATAAAACTATTTTACGGATTTTATCGCGTTCGTATTTGATTTTTCATTGACCTATATTTTGAAACATTTTTCAGAGTGCATGGTCACGGGCGGTCTAGTCTCACGTGCAACAAGTCATCGTTATTATAGAGATTTATATCTACCCGCTAAAGAATTACTTATTAAATTTTTACCCACATATTGATACAAATGTATTGCCAATACAAAAAAAAACTGATTCTATATGAAGTATTTGGACGTCAGACATTTTAGTCCGCCCGTCGGACAATCAAAAATCAAATACCAACGCGATGAAATCCGTAAAGTTGTATTATTTACAATTTTGACACTATTAAATTAATCCAATAAAGTACTACTAGATCGGAACACAACCACTATTGAGAAGATCCGGCATGAAATGCAGCGGCTATTATTTTTATATATTTATTTTATTAACTTCCTTTATAGAAAATTGTATAAGTACAACATGTCTAGCAAGTACCAGCTTCAGTGTGATGATTTTTAAACTACGATGCGTAATATAATTCATAAATACTATTGATATGACTCTGGCTGGACCAGATCGCACAAGCGACACCCAATCATGAGTTAACTACTAGAGCATCCATCACTCTCCTTAACTACTATGGAGGAAAGAGAGAGACCCGCTTCAGGCAGTTACCGCAAGCAGATTCAGTGAACTATATCCTACAACCTCATATTCTTCAAATTCATGTTTGAATCACAGCTCAGTACTGAATAACATCAATGAAAGTTTAAAAAGCTGTATCAGCAAAATAAATACGTCCTTGACCTGCTGTAATACGGAAAATGTCAAGGTCAGCCAATGACCGACAGAATCAATAACTCATTACTTTTTTATTTCGTTTAACGTTTAAAAATAACGTGTTTTTTCGCGCGGTCCACTCGCGTCGATTACGTATCGGTAGCTGATGGCCATTATGACGTCACAGCCACGTGACACATTACCGTTTAATTATTTTTTATTTGTAGTTCATTCATTAACCCCCAACTGTTTCTTTTTTCAATTGTGAGGCGCTTATCGGTCTCTCATGCGAAAACCGAATTTAAATTTATTGCTTTTTAAATTTGTGCATTTTATATTCAGGGTATCGTGCCATAGAGCACTTCGTTGGCTCCTAAGTGAGATTTCTAAGCACTAGAAAATCTGTAACATCTAATTTCCTCACAATATCTTTGTAGTAGCTTTTAAGATGTTTACCTATCAGAAACTCTTCCTATTTTTACGTGGTCTGGTCTCTAAATGTCTACAAGTCACTCGGCCTGTTATGGAGAGCGCTATCATAGGCGAGATATTATGGCAATACGAAAGTCTGTAGAAGTTCTTCTATAGACTTACTTGTAACCTAGGTACCTAACCAGTATTTATGTGCGTTAGCCTGTCAAAAATAAACTCAAAACAATATTTTGTACATCCCACAAATATGTATCATGCGTGAGAATTGAAATAATTTTTTTTGGGTTGGCTATGGTCAGCCCATACGCCGTTCATTCCGTCCGAGGTGACGAAAGAACATAACCCATCGTAATCCCTCTCTGTCGCCATTGGGCCGACCACCGGTACCGAGTGTAGAACCGTGGCTGGTTAGTGGGATACCCTTTCGGGTACCCTCCCTTTCGGGAATTGAACCCATGGCATAAAGTTGGCACTTATACAATTACACCATCAGTTGTACGAAGCAACCGTATCTTTATTTATTTGCACAAGCAATAACTGTGTTTATAAAAATAAAACAACCTTACACACGACGTGAAGTCGAACTTCTTTGGCAAAACATGAAATTTACTTTTTATTCATTATCATTTCAGCTTCTATATGTCCCACTGCTAAGCTCGAGTCACTTCCATTAGGATGGATAAGTAAGTCAATACTTACTATACTATGCTGGTCAGACGTGTTGGCATAAGATTTCGTTTCGAGTTTTTCTGCTCTTGAATAGACATTATATACCTCGGGGTATTACCCTACAGGTAAGATGGTGGGGTGGTGAATTGTATTCTTCCCCGTCACCACATGAAATATAAGTATTTTTGAAGTGAAACTTCTCTAGAATCGCGATTTCAAACTCGATGAGACGAAAAAGCGAGCCCATAGAGACACAAACACGAAAATGTATAGGATTCAGCCGGCGAGAGAATGAGATAAAGGATAGAGGATGAAGGATAAAGGATAAAGGATAAAGGAGTTTCACTTCTAGTAAGTATATCAAAGTATTGTACACACACTTTTTTTTATTATTTAAACTATTTTTTGTCGTTACTCTATTTGAGATGGATTAATGCCATTATACAAACACAAATCCATTGTCAATTGTAACAAAATAAGTTACGCGCTTATCTAAAATAATCGCGATCAGCTGCAATCAGCTGTTTGAACGCGCGGAACACGTGGGTCCGCTGTACTAAGACGAAAAGAGCCGAAGGGACCCGACCGTATCGCTTGAGCGTTTCACGAAAGCACTTTAGTGTGCTTAAAGAAACTTCTCTTAATAAAACCGAGCCCAGATTTTCGAATATAATTTAGAGTAGGAAAATTATTATTTTAACTAAGAATTAAATCTAATTAAAAAGAAAACAAAAGATGACTGAAACCGCAGCGAAGCGAGGGCGGATTGCTAGTTAAGGCATAATTAACACTTTAATTGATCAGATTTTTTGTGTAAGAAGTACAAGAAAAATCTCCAAGATTGCCAAGCATCATTTCAACTCATTTATCCCACGGAAGGAAATTGACCTTGTATACTAAGCTATTCAAATGGGTATTATTACTATGGTCTTTCTCCTCTTACGAAAATGTTATTTGTATATCGCATCTTCCTTCCGCATCCGTTTTCCTTGTTTACACAATATTTACTATTCACCACCTCTCTTGCCCGTGGGTGTCGTAAAGGATGATATATATGTCATGCAGATATAATCTATGCATAAATAGGAATATTCGACATAAAGCTCTATGCGTCGTATTAGGTCTTGTTTTTACTCCATTATGGAGTAAGCCCGACCCCAATAGTGGCCTTAATGTAGGCTGAAACCACACGAAAAAACTTTACTACTAAAAGATTTATATTTCTACTAGGTAGGCAGTTAATTAGTTATAAGGAAATCAATTAAAAGTTCATAGGGTAGGAAAATAAACAGCAAATCTTAAACGTAAAATTCTGAAGACTTTCTGCGAATCTATACGAATAAATAAGATTGAACTATCTGTTTGTAATGTCAAAATAATGGGCTTTTTTCATGCTCACATGGTTATTTGAACGACATATGTAAATATAGGTCAAAATATCAACAAAATATTTAATTAGATGAATTTAAAATACTTACCACAGATTTGGCTTTATGACTATGTTTAAATATGACGCAATAAGGCACTAATCAGACTATAAATTTCCACAATATATTGCACAATAATAAACACAAACTAAATTATGAGCTTATTTATAAATAGCACCATTTAAATTAACTATTAAATCTATTAATAATTTTTCAAAACACAAAATTAAAATAGACATTAAAAAGAACAATTCACTGCATCTCCGTAAAAGAGTTCGAATTTCAAAATATCACTTTAAATTTGAATGTATTCTAATTTAAATATGGCGGGATGACAGGGGTAGCGCGCGCCCGGCCCGCTCGTGCGACAGTCTACAAGGAACTTCGTCTTGAACCCAAAAGACGTTACGTCGGACCCTACAATCTCCCCTTATTTTGATCTTGATAATAGCGAGTGCTCTTTAGTGGCCGTTAATAAGAAAAAAAATATTTTGTTGGAGCGGTTGATGTTTATTTTAGTTTCAATTTTTAATATGATTGATTTGATATGTTTTAAACATTTATAATATATAGATATATTTTAATATTGTGATAAGAAGATGCATAAAATAAAAGAATCATCATAATATTCTAAGTTTAAAATTATGAGAGCGCTATCATACGGCTGTATCATACGGCTGTTTCATTGTCAAGTATTTCTCAAATTATATTTTGGAGTAAATATAAAAAATACAATACTACATAGGTACAAAAAAAATTAGAAGCTATTAATTTTAAAGTGACAGTTATTTCTACTAAACTATCTATTTAGATTGCAATATGTACATATGTATATCTATTTGAGCTTAAACTATTCTCAATAGATCACTGTGGTGTTGGTTAATATAGATATAAAATAAAGTGAGAAGGAATCTTTATTCCAAATTGCACAATGTCAAGCTAGCGATAATCACAAGAAAAATAGTTTATAATAAGAAAGAAGAAGTTTTAGGAGAACAAAACCGACTCGATCAAATCTTTACATAAAGAATATACAAACATCCGAATTGAGAACTTTCTCCTTTTTTGAAGTCGGTTAAAGTAAAAGAGGCGACGGTCCCAATTCTAACACATCATAATGTCAAAAGCGACTAGTTAAAGCGTGAAGTTTGAGCATAACGAACTGATAATGCAAAATGGCATCTATAATTTAGCCTATAAAGTCTAAACGTTATTAAAGCCAGGTGTAAGCATAAAAAAAGGTTTATTTTGAGGGTGAGCTTTCGTCGCGATTACTACTGTTGTTCGTATACACATAAAAGACGACAATAACTACAGATATGGATTAAGGTTCAATTTTATTGTTTTAAATAAAGTGTGAACGCTTAACAAAAATATTTAATTATTAAATTAGCTGTATATAATTCTTCAGTATGTGTGTATCTGAATATAAATCTAGAAGTTCACAACAGTTACACCGATTTTGAATATTTTTTGTTGGATTCAAAGTGCTTTAGATTTACAACGTAACTACTCAGATGGTAACGTGGTAATCGATTTAAAGGACTTCTACTTTAAAATTTTACAGAACAAGGTCTGTTGGGTCAGCTGTTTTTTTTTATAAAATTTTATTATATCTTTATGAAATCTATATTATGTAACATAGCATTGATAGTCAGGTTAGATCTATTGATTTTTATATTTGAATTACAGGCAATATATTTTTATTGAGATGGTTAACTTGATGACTATAAAAACAAAGCAAGTTGCAGTTTTACTTTTATATATTTATATAAAACTAGCTGACCCAACAGACGTTGTTCTGTTCAAATCTAAAAAAAAACCTGTTCCAATTAGTAATCTGCCATTCCATCGGCATAGCTAAAAAAAACATCAAAATCGGTCCAGCCGCTTAGAAGGAGTTCATTTACAAACATACGAACAGAAGATTTATAAATATAAAGATAGAAAAGTTTATATAGTCGAAAAAAAGGTTACATTAGAAAAGTTTATATAGTCGTTAAGTTTTCTTAAATTTTCTAATTTTCTGCGCAACTTTCTTAATTTTTTTTCCGTGCAAGTCATTTTCCATGTATTAGAAAACTTAAAAAAAAAAGATTGACGACACCAATAAAATCGTTTTCAAGTTATGTTATTGTCCTGCCCGAACAGCGCCACCTACCAGGTCCAATTGTGAATCTAAACCATCCTCAAATCCCCTTGAATACACACAAAAAATTTCGTCAACATCGGTCCAGCCGTTTAGGAAGAGTTCAGTGACATACACACGAACGCTAGAAATTTATATATAAGATATACATTTTTAAATTAATTTGAAATAAAACTACTTTTATGGATTTTATCACGTTTGTATTTGTTTATTGACGTCTCGACATTTCGAAATTCGAATACTTCACAGCGTTTTCCGTGTGGCGACGGAGTAAGATTACAATTCATCATGCCTTTTCTTGCTTATGGGTGTCATAAAAGACGACTAAAGCATGTGCTACACGGTTTCAAACAGTGGTTTGAAACAGAAAAGGCAGAAAAGCACTTTCCTGGCTACATGGTTTTTACGCTTGTTTGAAACCAACAGTGTTTAGAGAACGTGGCGCGGATAGGACGTCTTTACGCTCGCGTACCGTATAATCACTACAACGACGTCATGACGCCTTACATATCAAAACAACAAAAAGTTGGAGTAAGTCTTGCACTTTTGTGTGCAATTGAAGGATAAAATTAAAATATCCCATGCATTTCTTTTCTGTGTTTTATTTTTATACCCTTTATAATTTAAGTCCCAAAGGCAGGGCAACTCTTTGTATAACTCGAGAAGTTGAGTAATAAAATCACGATCGCGTTCCGTCTGCTCACGCGCCATTTTGTGCGCAGAACGTCGTCGCGTGCGTCTGCGCTGACCTCTGCAGCGTGACTGTCGTTCGTTTGGTTTCAAAGAAGCGGCTAGATGGTTTCAAACAAGATAAAAACCAACGCTTGGCCAGTGGTTTGAAACACAAGCCTCGCTACCAAGGGCGTTTAAAGGTCATACGAAATTTGGCATAAAACATCTATCTACACTGTTTCAAACATCTGTTTCAAACAGTGGTTTGAAACAGAAAAGGCAGAAAAGCACTTTCCTGGCTACATGGTTTTTAAGATTGTTTGAAACCAACAGTGTTTAGAGAACGTGGCGCGGATAGGACGTCTTTACGCTCGCGTACCGTATAATCACTACAACGACGTCATGACGCCTTACATATCAAAACAACAAAAAGTTGGAGTAAGTCTTGCACTTTTGTGTGCAATTGAAGGATAAAATTAAAATATCCCATGCATTTCTTTTCTGTGTTTTATTTTTATATCCTTTATAATTTAAGTCCCAAAGGCAGGGCAACTCTTTGTATAACTCGAGAAGTTGAGTAATAAAATCACGATCGCGTTCCGTCTGCTCACGCGCCATTTTGTGCGCAGAACATCGTCGCGTGCGTCTGCGCTGATCTCTGCAGCGTGACTGTCGTTCGTTTGGTTTCAAACAAGCGGCTAGATGGTTTCAAACAAGATAAAAACCAACGTTTGGCCAGTGGTTTGAAACACAAGCTTCGCTACCAAGGGCGTTTAAAGGTCATACGAAATTTGGCATAAAACATCTATCTACACTGTTTCAAACATCTGTTTCAATCCACTGTTTCAAACCGTGTAGCGCATGCTTAAAGCATGTGCTACACGGTTTCAAACAGTGGTTTGAAACAGAAAAGGCAGAAAAGCACTTTCCTGGCTACATGGTTTTTAAGATTGTTTGAAACCAACAGGGTTTAGAGAACGTGGCGCGGATAGGACGTCTTTACGCTCGCGTACCGTATAATCACTACAACGACGTCATGACGCCTTACATATCAAAACAACAAAAAGTTGGAGTAAGTCTTGCACTTTTGTGTGCAATTGAAGGATAAAATTAAAATATGCCATGCATTTCTTTTCTGTGTTTTATGTTTATACCCTTCATAATTTAAGTCCCAAAGGCAGGGCAACTCTTTGTATAACTCGAGAAGTTGAGTAATAAAATCACGATCGCGTTCCGTCTGCTCACGCGCCATTTTGTGCGCAGAACGTCGTCGCGTGCTCCTGCGCTGACCTCTGCAGCGTGACTGTCGTTCGTTTGGTTTCAAACAAGCGGCTAGATGGTTTCAAACAAGATAAAAACCACCGCTTGGCCAGTGGTTTGAAACACAAGCCTCGCTACCAAGGGCGTTTAAAGGTCATACGAAATTTGGCATAAAACATCTATCTACACTGTTTCAAACATTTGTTTCAAACCACTGTTTGAAACCGTGTAGCACATGCTTTAGGGATTATAATATGCAGGTAATATATATGGAAGGGAAGAAAGACTTGCAATAGTAGTTAGTACTTGTATTGTAGTTATTTCTCGTTCTATTTCATCAAGGACTCCTAGCTAACCACAAGATTTATGTACTTTCGGTTTCTTCTTTATACTATTAATGTTTATTTTATTTTATATTCTATATGTCTTTATTAAATAATTTGTTTCTTTTACTTAAGCTATTCTATGTGATAATTATGATAACTAGAATATGATATAGTATAGTATTAATTTATTTTATTCTTAATTTAATGTTACTATTTCAAATATTACTGTTTATCTTTTTTAAAATATATTTGTTTTGCATATATTGTTGCTTCCGCGACTTGATTGTACGGGTCCATCAGAATATCAGCGGTGTAGTATCATATTTACTGTACCATAAGCTGAGATGGGCACCATATTTTGGCCTCACATATTCCACTCCTTGTTTTTAGTTAGTAGTTCTTATTTCTTTCATTGGTGTCTATATTGTGTGAGGTTTACAAAATAAAATTTCTTTCTTTCTTTTCTTTCTTTCTTTCAATATAACCCTAAACCAATATGTCTCATCATTGTGGTATAATAGGTCAGTTCCCTTCCATGTGAAGAAGGCTCGAGCCCAGTAGTGAGACGTACATGAACTGAGATAACAGCGTTCATGGTCACGGTAGCACGCAAGTCAAACATTTCTCTAGTTTAATTTCAAACTAGCAACCCGCCCTCGCTTCGCTTCGGCTTCAGTCGCCTTACCCAGTTTCACCCACGTATCCCGTTCTCGTGTAAATACCAGGATAAAATTTTTGATTTTTGTTATACTAATAATATTTTTTTTTTTATTGTAAACGGTGGCAAACGAGCAAACAGTACACCTGATGGTAAGTGTTGCTGCCACTCATGGACCTTTACAAGGCCGTTGCCTATCGCGAAGAAAGCGAAGGGAGTGTGAATGCGTGCATTGAGGCTCGGTGATACCAAGGGAAAACCAAAATCCTCCACACGCAATCACCCTCAGAAAGTTGGGCTAATATCATAAATATAAATTAACGTTTCAATCATTCATCATCATTATCATTTCAGTTCATATATGTATGTCCCAGTACTGGGCACGAGCCTCTTCCAAAATAGAAAGGAAATTGATCTACTATACCACGCTGGTCAGACAGGTTGATATAGGGTGTCATTTCGAGATTTCCTTTTCTTGCAGAGACGTTATATGCACATTACATCCCACAGTCGATTTTTACGACATCCACGGGCAAGATAGGGAGTGGTGAATTGTATTCTTACTCCGTCACCACACGGACAGATTAATTAATTAATGTTGTATTAAATTTTGGGAGATCTTGTTAATAACTAGCAACCCGCCCTCGCTTCGCTTCAGTTTCAGTCGTCTTAGCAGCGTAGTTTCTGTTGCCGTGGGAATACCGGGATAAAATATAGCCTATGTTACTCCCTGATATTATAGCTTTCCATTGGTGAAAGATTTTTTAAAATCGGTTCGGTGGTTTAAGCTTGAAAGCGTAACAAACAAACTTACTTTAGCATTTATAATATTAGTAAGGATATACTCTTTACGTAATAACTATATTTAGGTATATAACTTATCGTGCAGTACAGTATCAATTCGTTATAACATAGCTGATTCTATTACTAATTATTATTACATAAAATTTCATTTCAATTTTCGGGGCTATATAATATAAACACTTCGAATACGTCTCTGTTTTAGGAAGTATTGCACGGTGACTTATTTTAACGGTCGTACGTAGCGCGCGCTCTTACAGGGACCCAACAAACTGCGGCCCGCTATTTACATGATCTTATAAATATTATAAAAATGTAATGTAAATAATGAAGTAATGACTAGAGATGGCGATCACGAGTAGCGTAGAACTTAAGATTGTTTGTGTGCATTCAAAAGATGCTTAACGAGATGTACATCAACTATTTTCACCGGGTGCTGTCCAGTCTACTACCACTTTTCAACAAAGATTAACCAATAGGTTCATATAAAAAAAAAATACAGATTTCTGAAACAGTGAATCTTGCTTTTCTTCGACCTGTATTTAAAGAGGAACATAAATTGCATAGCCCACAAATATACTCCCGAGTAGTATACAGTTATTAACATAGCTCTAATACTTTTGTTTGCTATTGAGTTTTTCTTGTCGATGAAATCTAAGAAAACATTTTGTTAAGGATTCAAATGCAGGTCTCACTATTGACAGTATAATAATATGAGTAATAGTATAAGTTTTTGTATTAAAATTGATAGCACTATTTAAACCATTTTTACAAATTTTCAATTGCCATGAGTACGTTCAATTAAGTGATCATTGCAACCCACATTGGTATCTCCTGACTACTGTACGTTATGGTCGAACGTTATGCGTCTTCGAAATTCAAAAACACGCGCCCGAGCGAAACGGAGTAACGTCTTTTTTATAGAAAACCATATACTTAGCTTCTAATCATATCGGTAGATATGAATAATAATTAACTATAAGATAAAATAAATCAGTACAATCTAAGATTGATCCTAGTCTATCAACAAAGGCAAACCTTCGAAACCTGCATCTTGAACAGTCTCAAAATATAATTTAAACTAGCCAAATTCTTGCGGCTTTTCAGTTTCTGTTCGGTTAACTAGTTTTTAGGCATAAGTATCCCAGTATATTCTTTCGAGTTGTAGGCTAGATGTTAACCTTTTTTTGGCAAGTTATGGTTTGGACACACTGCCGTCAACTAGTATCGATTCATTAACATCCATGGCGGGGCAGCAGGTTAGATATTTGTCTGTCTACATATTTTATTTGCCAAATTATAACGTAAAGAGAAGAAGATAACTCGAAACCTCTAAATAATAATACCTATTGTAAAGCATTTTCATTAATTTTTTTATGAAAACATTATTTATGACATTGTCCGTGTGGTGACGGAGAAAGAATACAATTTACAACTCCCTATCTTGCCCGTGGATGTTGTAAAAGATGACTACGGAATATAATAAGCGTATAACATCAGTGCAAGAGATGGAAAGCTCGAATTAAATTCTATGTGATGTGACCTGTCTGACCAGTCTGGTATAGTGAGGTCAATTTCTTTCCTGTTGTGTAGGAGGTTCGAGCCCAGCAGTGGGACGTATATGAGCTGTGATGATGATGATGATTTATGACAGCTGAAATTAAATCATATTTACGACCAGCCTTAATAAATTTTATCATAAACAAGGAAGGATTAGAAAAATGCTTGGAAACGTAAATCTCATATTCAATTTTTTTCTGCACCAATGCTCAAAATACGTTGATATTTTTTTTAAGTTATACCACCTGGTCATACTCGCATATCGTTCGTAACCAAGACGCGTGGCCAACACACGAACGGATGTCTTCAATTTCCATAAATATAGCACAAAATCCATTACGGTATTCTCAACATTATGTAAGTACAAATAAGTGCGATTATTATTTAATTGGATTGTCACGTGCCATAGAGTACTGTACAATAAAAAGCAGGATGTCTCGAAGAAGGGTGTTTAAGACGTTTGAAGCAAACAAGCGTTTCAACAGATGGTTGATTTGGTCTAGTGAATGGTCATAACAATATTCTAATATTATAAAATATTTGCTTATTTCTTACGCTTTCACGCCTAAACCACTAAACCGATTTTAATATTCTTTCTCTAATGGAAATTTACATTATCAACGAGTACTATGGGTTATTTTTAGGCCCGTACTCCAATGGGAACGGAAACTATACGAATGAAATTGCGGGCATTTGTTAGTAATAATAACAATGAATCCATAAGACGATAGATTAGGAATATTTTCTTTCATTATAATATGTGGTAGAATCACAGTGTTTTAGGCGACGCAGACGCGAGTACTTGCGCCTGAGGCCCCCTTAGCCGAGGCCGCGGGTGACGTGACCGGAGATTAGTCCGTCACCCGCAGAGAGGCTGAAAGCGCGACGACGACCGATGTCCCGAAGGTGTGACGTCGGTCGCCGATAGGGTACTGCGGAAGTATTCCTTCGGGTCAGCCACTGACGACAAGGAACTCGACTTCGGTGGTCGACCCAACGACGAAAGCGACGTGCTACGGGTGGGTCATGGGGCCGCGCGCTGCTTCTCTGTCGCTCGTGACGGAGCCGGGTGGCGGGTGCGGTGACATGGCCCATCCCAAAAAAAAAAGACCACGTTCTTGACAGTTGCCTGTCTACAGCCACGGGCCGGTCCGTCCGGGGGAATACCACACTCTCACAGAATATCGACGTCCGAGTAGTAGCAATTCGTTACTGCGCTTCGTTCGGGAGCGAGAGAGCCGGCAGCCCAACTTTCTGAGGGTGTTTGCGTGTGGTGGGTTTTAGTGATGCCTTTAGTGATACCGAACCTCATTGCATGCATTCACACTTTCTTCACTTTCTTCACGGTCGGCAGCGGCATTAATTACGTGATGTAATATATGTTCTATCTACCTATACGTTCTAATATATATAAGTAACAGTTATGTTATGTTTAAAGAGCTTTATCTCTCATATAAACTTATAGTTCACTTATAATGAGATACAATACCTTAGAATAATAACGTATAGAAGGATAGTGTCAGTACTTCGAACTTTAAAAATTTGAATCTAAAAATACTAATGGCGGACAGACGATTACACACGTACACACGGCAACCACTATACAAATTATGAAATCAAATTTTGTTTTTATTAACATAAATCGTCGAAATACTTTTAAAAGTAATGTTAAAAACCTTTTTATGTTTTTCAAATGTGTTGTGACACTATTTGAATGCACAAACCGTCTTAATTACCTATTTATTTTTTAAGAGTTGCGTACGTTCGTGCAGTGCAATGACTTGTACATTACGGGACTGTTCCGGTGTAGGCTCCATTAGGCTCCAATTGAAATGCCTCACTTTTTGTGCGTGGACTTACCTTCTATATGTTATTATTCTAAGACTAATACTAAGTACAATATTATAATTCACAATTCCGGCATCGGTTCATTTCTGAAATTACCTGCTTTTATAATTACATGTTTTTATATATTCCTTTAATGTTTTCTTGTACATATACATATTATCACACTCCTTGATTCTGTTAGGCAATTGGTTGTACAGCTGTGCTCCCTCGAATAGTAACGTCCTCACACCATAGTTAGTTCGCAGGTGAATTAATTGCAATTAATTTTTGTTTCTAATGTTATAACTAGGTGTTTTCTTCTCTAGTTGTATATTTGTTTGAATAAAACCAGTAATATATTTTTTCTTTCTTTAAGTTAACAATATTCTTTTAAAAAAAGAAGAAATTACTGAAAGGTTTTCATTAGGATACAGGTCACCGAAATCAACACTTCGATTCCTATGTTCCACTCAATAGGCGGGGAGTTTAATCATAAGCCGCCAAATCATAGCCAGTTCAAAAAAAATATCAAAAATGACGGAAATTATGTTTTAAAAATTCGATCGTTGATTCATTTATACACATCAATAATATTATTGGAAAAAATTGATAACTCGATATCTGATTTACGCAACGTAAAAAAGTAAAAAAAAAACCTTTTTTTTTTAACTGAATATGACTTGGATACCCTGCCTACATGAAATATGTTAGTTTTTAAAAACCAAAAATGACTTTATTAAATGTCACACAGGATCTCCTAAAGTGTCATCATTCACAATCAATTATTACAGTGGCTGCCGGCTGTACAGTCAGTAACCATCAAGCAATTTGTCCGACAGTGTCGAGTTAAGTTAACTTAGTCAAGTCCAAGTTTCTAAGTGGACCGAACAATCGCTTTAGTATCAACCACTTAAACTATGAGGATTGAATAATTTGATTTAAAGTTATTTGATCGTTTAACAATTTGCATCAAATACTGAATAATGATCATAAAGAGATATTATAGAATTATATCTATGTAATTTAACTTCAAGCTGAAATAAAATTGTTTTTTACATGTCTTTTTGAGGTTATCTATAGGTACTAATATTATAAAGAGGAAAGATTTGTTTACATATATATTGAATAGGTTCAGAAACTACTAAACCGATTTCAAAAATTCTTTCACCTATGGAAAGCTATAATATCGGGAAGTAACATACATACAACATAACATAACATATTTTATCTCGGTATTCCCTCGGGAACAGGAACTACGCGGGTAAGGCGACTGAAACCGAAGCGAAACGAGGGCAGGTTGCTAGTCCTTTATAATTTTATGCAGGTTAAACAAATTCATAAAAAAAAAATCTCCCTGCTCATACGGTGATTAATAGTGGATTTTGAATATATATTTTAAAACACTATAAATTAGAATGTATCGACTTGAAGAACTGAAAATCCTTTGGCTTAAAGTAGGTATAAAAAAATTAAAAACAATTTACTACAGTGACTCGTAGCACTTGCCGCAAAGAAATTTTTTTTTAAATTAATTCCGTGCCTCGATTTTGAAACGTATTTTTGTTTTAACACACGTTCATCACTAAAAATGTAACTTGAATTATAATTCATTTCGCCCATTAATTATCGTCACAAGTAGGTAACTATGAGTGAAGCCATGGGATGGGGGTATTCCAAACATCAATCAAACTTAAGACTGAACATTTTTTAAGAAAGATCAAAAAATCAAAGTTTGTTGTTAAATCCTACAAAAATAATTTTTACGATATACCTAAATCTAAACAGTCAAAAATGGCAGATCCATCCTTATTCCACTGAATTTAAGTAACATATTTAAAATAATGTTACAATAACCGTTAAACACTTAAACAAAATTTGCCATAAAAAAAGTTTGTGAGCACTAACCGTTTTTATAAAAAACAATAACGTTTTTGAGTAATTGAGCTATCAGTCCTAATACGACTGTGGCGCTCTATTTGCAATCTGTTACGGAACGCTTTAATTGAAATTGAAAATTCAAAACAAGAATGGTCTCTTTTTTTATTTGACGTGACGACGAATAACTATTTTACATTAATCGCATCTTGGAGTCTTATTTTCTGAACAATAAGGTCTAAAATATTAAGTTATTATAAATGAGTAAACATTTCAAGTGATTAGTTCGGGTGCAGGTTGTTGATTAGTTTATGACAGTAACGGTTTTGGAATGAGAGCGATTTAGTCTTAACAACCCCTTATTACGTAACTTGATGTCTGTTAGCCGATTTAAAAATATGGTTCTGTATATTCGAATGTTAATGTTTAAATTTGGAAGGGCATCGTAGGCTGTTTTTGAAAATACCTTTTAATGTAATACCTTGAAATTTGGCCATAATTGATATAAATTAATTTTTCACATAATTTTCCTTTAATTTTATTTATGTATAATTGTATATTGAGCAAGTTGTATTTCACTAATAACTGATATACTAATATAAATACAAATATCTATTAGACATTGTCATCAAAATTATGATTGTTTGACGTTCAGTTTGACCAGAGATTTTAACCGTAAACAAAAGTGTATAAGCGTGCGTGTGTGTGTGTGTGTGTGTGTGTGTATAGACTGCATGGTAGTGTACGTAATGCCTTTTTCATGAATTTAATACATTTCTAATTCATTATTATATGAAATTTCAGTTTTATGCATTTCTCCTCATTATATACTTCAACCGTGCCAAATTTGATACTTGTCCATCCACGTAATTTTCGTAAAAAGGGGTACAAAGTTTTTGCTTCACGTATTAATAGATGCTAAGACTACGAAGAGCGATAATATTATCGTTTTTGCTATCGTTATGATAACATGGTACGGGGTATACAACACATGTTAACTAGTGATCTCTTCATTAATTTTAAGTGATATCAGGTGTTTCCATTAACGCTATTGTATTCGAATGACGTTAGTTCTTTGACATAGGTAAACGACTATACAGTCAAATAAACGAGTTCTTTTTGATGTGAAACATCTATAGGCGAGGGTGAACGTGATCGTTGGCGTGGCGTCAACGCCACGCTTGGATATGTATATTTGTGTAACGAAACCATAACCTGTTTTAGAATTTTATACAATGCCATCTAGTGAGCTCAATATACATTATTAACCTAAACACATAATTATAGTGTATACTAATGAAAATAAATGTTTATTAAATAAAAATCATCATTTTCTGGAAAAAAGGTCGTAATATTTTATTAATACTTTATGCCATATTAGTTCCTCTCGTAATTTGTTCTTTTATGCACATATACAAAATAATTTGGATGTTTCACATCTGCCAGGCGTCCTGTGGGACGGCTCCCTTTTTATTGCTATTGGTGGTAAACGAGTAAACAGTACAGCTGTTGGTAAGAGATAAAGCCGCTCATGAATGTTTGCTAGGCCGCTGTTTAGGGGGTATTCCGTCGGGCCGACCACTGACGACAAGTAACCCTGCTTCGGTGGTCGGTCCAACGACGAAGGCGACGTGGTGTTACGGGTGGGTTGCGGGTGTGCGTGCTTACGCCCCTCTGTCATCCCGGACGGGGTGGTGCGAGGAGCGCGCCGACCGCGACCCACCCCAAAAAAAAAAAAGGCCGCTGTCTACCGACGGCCTGGCCAAGGATGTGAAGGATCCGGTACCAGTGGTCGGCCCAATGGCGATTGGGGCTAATACGGCGGGTTAAGGGGTCGCGCGCTGCCCTCTGGTCACCCTGGATAGGACGAACGGCATACGATCGCACCATAAGCTGTCAAAACAACGCGAATACCCTCAAAAAGCTGCTCCTTCCAGCTTCGAGTGCAGTAACAAATTGTTATTACTCACACGTCGATTTTCTGCAAGAGTTAGGTACTATCTCGGACGACGCAGTGCAGGACGCTCCCATACCAGGTAGACCGACGACCTGGTGAAAGTTGCTGGACGTCGATGGATGCAGGCGGCACAGGACCGCACTGTGTGGCGTAACATGAGGAAGGCCTACGTCCAGGAGTGGATGGCGATAGGCTGAAATGATGACGATGATGATTACGGGTTACTTATTTATATATATAGTATATTATTTATCTATATACACTCATGTTCGTCTATTCTCTTACCTATCTTTTAATATTGCTAATTATGTACTCTTCCTTTTGTACAAGCATTGATGGAATTCAGCTGCAATGTGAAATTATGTACCTATTTCTTTGTTGATATGCTTTATAATTTGTGTTTGATATGATGGCTATATTGGCTATTATGACTTAGTGTTGCCCTATAAAATAGAGATAAAGGAGTATAATTGTGTTTGTAGACTTAGTCGTCTTCTGTAGTGTGACTGTACTGTCGTTAATTGTGTATGTATAAGTGAGACTTTTCTTTTTTTACATACTTAGATATGTATATTTTTAATTTTTATGTTATGCCAATATTTTTTCCTTTTTTGTTATTCTCTTTCAAATACCGCACTGCTTGGTGGCTTTGATGTCTGACGTCGGAAGAATAAAAGGGACACTGTTGAAAATCAGCGTTGTGGTGTTACATTGACATCACAACAATTGCTGAGCAGTTATCCTTTTTATGCCGCAGATGAGACGTTCATTCTATCACAATTATTATGTCTCTTTATTTAGTTTATTGATTTTTTGTGTGCTTCATTTTGTAAGGTTTTTTTAATGTGTTACTAACGTCTCTACTCTGTGGTACAAAATAAATACTTTTCTTTCTCTCTTTCTTACTTACGTAATGGACACAACAATCTTTCTTTGTTTCTAATAATTTCTCAACTCTTTTATAGATTTAGAGCTACAAGAAACGACGTTTTCATCTATTATTTTTATTCTGTCACCATATTTTAATAACTAATGAAAATGTCGTCCAAAATTTGTAAATCTACTATGAAAGGAGTCTTAGCCATTTGAAGATGAATCTCACATCACTTAGTTAAAACAGCATACTAAATATTTTCGTAACAAACACGCGTTGATTGCTCAAGGTGTTAATAAAGGGATTTAATTAAAGCAACGGAGACAAACGGACCAACAAAGGGTGGTTTTACGAGGGAAGAACCCGAAACGATGTGTGTATACCTCTTCAAACAATTTGGTCAACTTTCACCTGTATTACGTGTTATGAGAATGTTAGGCAAACATTTGACTGACTTAACGCTATACCTAATACCTTGATAGTAAAATCAAGGTATTAGGTATTGCCTATGTGGTGGCGGTGCAAGAATACAATTCAACACCTATTTTACCCTTGGGCGTAAAGGAATGTAACAACTTTGCAAGAGAAGGAAAACTCGAAACAAAATCCTATACCAACCCACTTGACCAGCGTAGGTCAATCTAGTCTAGCAGTAGGACGTATATGTCGTAATAATGATGATAATAAATGAAAGTATTTTCTTTCTTTTCTGGGACTAATCCCACCACACATTCCCACCATTGTAACTCCCGTAAGCCAAGATCCACAATGGTATCCATAGATCACACCGAGGTTTGACCCTCAGGAGTCCCGGGAGATAATTTTAATTGTCTTGGGACTCGCAACAAATTTAATTAGAAAAGTTAAACAGGAGGAGTTGGAAAATATTGATTCCACTTCCCTCCTACACAATGTGGGCGACATGAAGCAAGATGGACTTGTTAGTCAATAAATAAGGGGATGTGCAGCTAATATAACGCAACGGTACAGCACCAGCGATAGCTTGATGGGGCCTATCAGGGAGCCTTAAGTTTGATTGCTATAATAGCTATGACAGAAACGTCTGAATGCACGAAAATTTTCTCGAGTTGCTACAAGGTTTGTATAGTGTCTGAATAGTCTGTATACTACTCCAGAGGAGACTTGCAAACTGTTTAACATATGGTCGCGCTCGTTACGTCAGAGATCGAGATGACGACCTTTTTATGATGAATCCCACCTTTTCTGCCATTCGATTAGAAGGTCTTCGTAAACAATGGATTGTGGCGCAAACAATCTAGCGATTTTATTGCGGTCGCGTAGTACAAGGAAATCTGAAGAAGATCTGCTCAGTTTCTCTGGTGGTGTAATACATTGATGCTCGTCTCTGAACCACAAAGTTAACCGTAAGTACAGCTGCGAGTACTGGCAAGGCTTCGATACTAACTCTTCTATAGGCTTTACATAAGAATATCAAAGCCAACCGTTGGCTTCGTGCTGTCACTATGGAAACTCTATCAGCCCAGACAGGTGCAGCATAACAAATACACCCCAAATATGTGGCCATTTATATAGTTTTAAGAGTGTTAAAACGAAGCCTCCAGGTGAACGTTGATATTCTAGTAAGTGCATAGAAATTCTGTTTCGCTTTTTCACCTACAATTTTAATATGCTTTATAGTGAAATATTATTTTCGAAGATAAGTCCGAGATAACAAACCGACTTTCCGTTTGACTATAGTTTTATTGAACTTTATACGCGGCATCGATTGTAAATTTCCTTTTAATAAAAGATGATACGTTTTATGTCCTAATGAAATTGGCTTACTTTTGCTCTAACAAAAGTAAGCCGATTTCGTATACCCCATTGAAATATTTGATTAAGACATGTTTCCGATAATTTCTTCAAGTAATTTTCCGTGTGGTGACGGAGTAAGAATACAGTTCACCACTCTCTATCTTGCCCGTGGATGTCGTAAAAGACGACTATGGGATATAATATGCGCATAACATCTGTGCAAGAGAAGGAAAACTCGAAATGAAACCCTATACCAACATGTCTGACCAGCATGGTATAGTAATGGTGGTCAAATTCCCTTCCATTGTGGAGAAGGCCCGAGCCCAACAGTGAGGCGTATATGGGCGGCGATGATGATGATGATGAATTGGAAGTATATGTACAACTAAATAGAATGTGTCGGGTTGTAAAAGTAATACTTTTTTCATGTTTACACGGTTATTTACACGATACCTGTGTCTAAAAACCACTTTATTTTTTTTTGTTCAGCGGCTGGACCGATTTTAATAATATTTTACTACAAGGTACCTATCCATACAAGGAAGAAATTAGGTTATTTTTCTTCTTTAGACACCCCTATAAAATTTTGGCTGGTATCAGTATACAGGTATCAAACCCGAGGCTTCATGGACTTCAGTCGCGTATCGTAATATTTGAAAAAACACATTGCAAATTTAAACTGCGGGGGTAATGCGACTGAATTCGAAGCGAAGCGAGGGCGGATTGCTAGTTTATAATTAAAAATGTCAGTTGCATATTATCAACTTTTTAGATGTATTTGAATTATTTACTTAAGTGGAATCGCTACATTCCACCGATTGTCGGTAAGTACTGGCACAATTTATCAGAGACATAGCCAAGGCCTTTTCCACCCTAGCCGAGGCTGCGGGTGATCGGACCGGGGAATTGTCCGTCACCCACAGTGTGGCTAACCGCGCGACGGCGACCGACGTCCCAGGACGTCGAGAGGTGAGGTTACCCGAAAGGGTATTCCGTCGGGCCGACCACTGACGACAAGTCACATCTGCTCCGGTGGTCGGCCCAACAACGAGGTGACGTGGTTACGGGTGGATTACGGGCCCGCGCGCCGTCCTTTCATCGCCCCGGACGTACTGGACCGCGCGTGCGCTTCCCATAGCCCTCCCATAAAAAATAAAAAAAAAAGAAAAAAAAAAAGGCCTTTGCCAGCCGACGATGACTAAGGGATATATTACGCATATAACATCTATGCAAGAGAAGAAAAACTCGAAACAAAACCCTATACAAATCTGTCTGACCAGCCTGGTATTAGTAAATTTTTCTCCTATTACGGAGGAGGCTCGAGCCCAGCAAATTGCTCATCATATACGTCCTATTGCCAGATGATGATGATTTATAAATATTATTAATGTTGATGTCATCTATCTATACCAATAAATAAAATTGGAGTGTCTGTTTGGAATGTCAAAATAATAGGCTTTTTTCATGCTCACACGGTTATTTGCACGACACCTATGCCTAAAATAGCAATTAAAAAATTTCTGTCTGTCTGTCTGTTTGTTCCGGGTAATCTTCAAAACGGCTGGACCGAATTCAAAAATTCTTTCACCAATGGAAAGCTATAATATCAGGGCGTAAACTAGGCTATATTTTATCCCGGTATTCCCACGGGCACGGGAACTACGCGGGTAAAACGACTATAACCTATAACCGAAGCGAAGCGAGGGCGGGTTGCTAGTAACTAATATTCTGAGATAACTTGCGTATTTAACAAAACTAGTGGTCGCTGAATGGTCGAAATTCGGCCATAATTCATTTTAGTTAATTTTTCTGCTGCACAAGTTTCTTTTAATTTTGTTTATGTATAATTGTATATTGAGCAAGTTGCATTTCACTAATAACTGATATACTAATATAAATACAAATATCTATTAGACATTGTCATCATTATTATGATTATTTGACATTCGGTTTGACCAGAGATTTTAACCGTAAAGAAAAGTGTTTAAGCGCGCGCATGTGTGCGTGTAGCGATTGCGTTGTAGTGTGCGTAATGCCTTTTTTAATAATTTTAATGTATTTCTTATCCATTATTATATGAAATTTCAGTTTTATGCACTTCTACTCATTATATACTTCAACTGTGCAAAATTTCATACTTGTCCATTCTCGTAATTTTCGTAAAAAGGGGTACAAAGTTTTTGCTTCATGTATTTATATATAGATAACAGCATTCCACGCAAGCAAACCAGATGGTACAGCCAGTATATTTATAACAATGATAACACAATATAATAGACAAAGATAGAATTAGCAAACCTGATCGACAATATTATACAAAAAATGTACCTTTAACGCAAACGATCAATTGGGTTACCTAGCACTGCGCTACAAAAATAAGGGTGAAGTATTACAAAAATGAAATAGCAAATTTTTTAATATGAATGTTTATCGGTAAAGAGAAGGAAAACTTGAAATGATACTCTATACCAACACGTCTGACCAGCGTCGTATAGGAGGTCATTATCATCATCATTTCAGCTCATATACGTCCCACTGTTGGGGTCGAGCCTCTTCCACAATAGGAGGGAAATTGACCTTACTATACCATGCTGGTCAGACAGGTTAGTATAAGGTTTTATTAGCAAATATATGGGTGTTATTAATATAAAAATAAACCACATTTCAGCTATTTCGAGAAAGTAAAATGTCATATAACTTTACCGACTCTGCGAATTTGATTGAGAGTCACCAGATTATCAAGCTCCAAGTTTAAAATTATAATGACGGAAATAGAACCTCTACGTATTACGTATGGTTGAATGTTGCATGACAAAATGTGTTCACATGTTTGGAGATAAAAAGAAAGTTAAAGTATTTGGTTTAAGTATAGAAGTTAGTAAATATACATGGTGCAAATGAAATGTACAAAATGGAATTTAAAAAAAATGGAAATACAAGGAGAGACATTACTTTTAGCCAGAAAAAAGAAAAGAGAATAAACCAAAACGATTAAAAATTTAAATAAAATGAATTAATAACATTTAGCATATCACATAAAATACAACTGATTTTGAGAATCGATGTAGATACCTCACAGTACTTATTGATTTAGCTCGTTTTACTTAACATATTGTGCGCAACTCTTCAATTCGTGTACCCCATAACAGCAAAAAATGGCGCTTTTTGCTATATTTATTTTATATTACAAAAAAAAAAATGGTTCGTTATTCGTTTATGATGTATCCCGTGGTGTCGATGGAATTGACAAATTATCTAACGCTCACTTTAACAGTTGGCGAATCAGTTTAAATAAAAAAAATTAACACTTTTTCCTAACAAAAAACCACGTCTGGCTCTCAACAAAATGGATAAGACGGTATTATACAGACATGACAGTTTCGTGTGGTGACTTGCCCCTGGATGTTATAAAAGACGACTATGGGATATAATATGCACATAACATCTATGTAAGAGAAGGAAAAGTCGAAATTAAACCTTATAATAACATGAGACGACCAGCATGGTATAGTAGTTCAAATTCCATCCCACTTTGGAGGAGGTCTGAGCCCAACAGTGGGACGTATGTAGATTGCGATGATGATAGAGATATGAGTGTTTAAAAATACAATACACACGCCAAGCCTTGATTACATACCACTGATGACAAGTAACCCTGCTCCAGTGGTCGGCCCAACGACGAAGGCGACGTGGTGTTCGGGTGGGTTGCGGGAGTTGCGTGATTAAGCCCCTCTGTCGCCCCGGACGGAGTGGTGCGGAAGTGCGCGGACCGCAGCCCACCCCCAAAAAAAAAGCCTTGATTACATAGGATATGTAGGAGTTGTAGAAATCGGCAGAGGGATCTCCAGCTAAACACTCTCGTTTGAGATGGTGCTTGAAGGGGTTCAAATCACAGTAAATCAAATCATCTATTCCCCTCATCTAAGCCCCTTAAGGATACTTACAAATTGTCAAAATTTCACATCGTTTGAAACTATCCAATAATCTACCACTGGATAGAAACGTGGTCACAAG
This sequence comes from Lymantria dispar, assembly GCA_032191425.1. Taxonomy (NCBI): domain Eukaryota; kingdom Metazoa; phylum Arthropoda; class Insecta; order Lepidoptera; family Erebidae; genus Lymantria; species Lymantria dispar. The sequence continues at coordinate 20,638,918 of CM063459.1, forward strand.
CTGATCGGCAAGATACTCGGTATGATAAACTAGTATGTCATTTAAAAAAAAACTTTAAAAATATATTTATATGTACCTATACAGCAGTATAGTATTAACTCCAGTGTGATGCCCTTCGAAATAGGATATTTGTTTCAAAATCTAATACAAATAAAAGCAAATATTGCTGGACTAGGTCCAACAAGCAGCATCCTATCACGATTTAATTACTAGAGGAGCCATCACTTCTCTTAACCAGGAGGTAAGAGAGTGACCCGGCTCACGTAGCTACCGCAAACATAACCTTATTCAGTGGGCATGACCATCGACATCAAAGCCTCTGGACGGGCCATTGACGACAAGGACGGCTATCAGTGACCCGCTTATTTTTTTTTTAAGTAAATACTCTGCACTAATGAAATAATCCTTGTATTGTGGGGGACTTTACAAACATGTAATTAACGGATGTGTGTGTGATTAATTAGTATGTATTACCAGTGATGACTTACGGCACGGAAACGTGGTCCCTAAATGTAGGCCACATAACAAGGCTCAAAGTCGCTCAGCGTGCTATGGAGCGGGCTATGCTCGGGATTTCTCTGCGAGATAGAATCCGGAATACGGAAATCTGTAGAAGAACGGGTGTAACCGATATATCACGGAGAACGGGTGTAACCGACATAGCACGAAGAATTACCATGTTGAAATGGCAATGGGCAGGCCACATCGCTCGACGAACCAGCAACCGCTGGGGAAGAAAGGTTCTCGAGTGGCGACCACGTATCGGACGACGCAGTGTAGGTCGTCCCCCCACTAAGTGAACCGACGACCTGGTGAAAGTTGCTGGGCGTCGTTGGATGCAGGCGGCACAGGACCGCACTTTGTGGCGTAACATGAGGGAGGCCTACGTCCAGCAGTGGACGGCGATAAGCTGAGATGATGATGTTGAATTAACGGACACAAATTACATCCAGATTCAGAACGTATATTTGTGGATCGCTCAAAGTGTTGTCCTGTGTGAGATTCGAACCACCCTAGCTGAGGCAATGGGTGACTGGACCGGGGAATAGTCTGTCACCTGCCGACCCCATGAGAAAGATGCTTCGGGAGCGGGATCGGAGAGGGACGGTACCCGAAAGAGTATTCCATCGGGATAGCCACCGACGACAAGGAAATCGGTACCGGTCGACGGTCCAATGGCAAAGAGATGGGAATAAGGTGGGTTATGGAGTCGTGCGCCACCCTTGCGTCGCCACGGATGGAATGGACGGCGTGTGTGATACTATACACCGCCAAACATATCAATCTGTCTGACCAGTCTGGTATAGGCGATTTCCATTTTATTGTAGAGGAGGTTTGACACTAGCAGTGGAATGTATACGAATTGAAATGATGACCAATCCGTCTTTCCAGACTGGTATATTGGTTCTAGGACACTAGAGCTGGTATGTTAGTTTTAAAACATTCAGCCAGTGGTACGCATCTGACCTAATTGGATCACCTTATTTTTTTACAATTCTACTATTATTGTAAAGGTGATTTTTTAAAGACATCTAAATAAATAATGTTTGTATTCTGGGAGTCTTTTCAAACAATTACATTCAGACTCTGATCAAATTTGTAGATAGCACAAAGTATTGACCAGCATAGGAATCGAATCCTTGACACTAGAGCGGTAAATCGCTATCTTAACCAATAAGCCATCTGTGCAGTTAAAGTCAAAGTATGAGAAGATGTTTAAATGTTTGCAGCTCTGCCACATGTAAACTAAAATAGTATCTAGGTAGCCAAGTTCCCGAATTAACATGTAGGATACTTTTTATCTCGGTATATTTACCTCCCTTTTTTTTGGGGGGTGGGCTGTGGTCACCGCACTCGCCACCCGGCTCCGTCCAGGGCGACAGAGGAGCGGCCCGCGGCCCCGTGACCCACCCCGTGACACGTCGTCTTCGTCGTTGGACTGACCACCGGAGCAGGATGACTCGTCAGTGGTCAGACCGACGGAATAACCCTTGAGGAGAGTATAGTACGGTCAAGGAGAGTAGTCTCTCCTTGACCGTTCCCCCTCGAAGAGGACGTCGGTCTTCGTCGCGCGGTCGACCACTTGGCGGGTGATGAACAAACACCTCGGTCCAGTCACCCGCGCCCTCGCAATTAGGATATTAATAAAACTTTATTTTTTTCATCATCATCATCATCATCGCAGCTCACATACGTCTCACTGTTGGGCTCGGGCCTCCTCCACAATGGGAGGGAATTTGACCTACTATACCTTGCTGGTCAGACATGTTGGTATAGGGTTTCATTTCAAGTTTTCCTTCTCTTGCACAGATGTTATGTGCACATTATATCCCATAGTCGTCTTATACAACATCCACGGGCAAGATAGGGAGTGGTGAATTGTATTCTTACTCCGTCACCACACGGACAATTATTTTTTTACTCATCATTATTATCTCAACCCATATAAGTACCGCTGTTGAACTCGGAGTTCCTCCACAATAGGCACAATTATTGAACTATTATACGACGTTGGCCAGACGTGTTGCCTGTTGGTCAGACGTGTTGAGATAGAGTTTTATTGAGAGTTCTTTCTCTTGCATCAATATAGTCTTGCATATCACCCTCAGTCGTCTCTTACGACACCCACATGCAAGAGGGTGATGAATCGTATTCTTATTCCGTCACCACTCTGTTTTACTCGACCAAACATAATTTTAATCTTGGGAAAGTTATTAAAGTAGCGAAACAGCGGATCGAAATTAGGGAAAATTAAAGCTAATTTATATGATAAGTACCGTTAAATTCTAGTTTAGTACCCATACAATGGAGTGGGATCTAATGTGATTATACTCTATACTAGTTTATGTTAAGCTTTATATTAAAGAAAATTCTTATGCAAATAACACCGAGGGTCTTTTCTTAAAGGTAAGATTAAGATGGGTTAGAATGAAGACAAGGCTATCTTTGAACCGATCAGGTTGATACCCTTTTAACTTTAGACTACTGATTTTATTAGGGGTCTCTAATATATCTTATAAGTTTATCATGTAATAACAAGGAGACAGGCAAATTGATTATGCTTACTAATGTTATAAATGTGAAAGTAAGTTTGTTTGTTACGCTTTCACGCTTAAACCACCGCACCGATATCAAAAAAATTCTTTCACCAATGGAAAGCCATAACATCAGGTAACATAGGCTATACTTTATCCCGGTATTCCCATAGGAACGGGAACTACGAGGGTAAGGCGACTGAAACCGAAGCGAAGCGAGGGCGGGTTGCTAGTGTATTATAAATAAAACTTATTTATTTTACACCCTGTACTAAAAAAATAATTCTTGTATTACGGAGGACTTTATTTTTATTTATTTATATTTGGAAGACCAACAGCAAAACAAAAATATTATATCACTTTATATACGTCAGACAGCTAATGACAGGTCTCCGCTAATATGTTACACTTTAATAAAGACAGTAGGACTTTTGACGCGAATGTCAAAATATCATGTAGCGCTTTTATATTCTTTTCATTATTTTAGTGTTTTAAAGTGTTATATTCAATAATTTTGCTAATATTTTATGTAATATAATGCAGATAAAATTCTGAAATGTAGTGAAAATGATATATTAGTGAATTACGTGCATTTTGACATTCTGTTCAAATTTCCTGAGACGCATGACTTGGATATCAGCACTAAGTCATGCTAACGACTGACTGAAAGACTAAGACTAAAGACGTGAATAATAATCAATATACTCGACACTGGCACCAATAGCTCATATTATTGTAGCTCATTGCCATTAACTAAGAAGAAGAAGAAATAAAGATAGTAGATATTATAAGTAGTTAAATAATTAGGTAGATTACAAATAATTATATTTTTTATAAAATTCCCAGCTTAACAATCTTCTCACTGTTACTTCGCTTGTGTTAAATACGTCAACGTCGTGCAGTTTGCATTTTGTATTAAGAGCGTTATCGGTAATAAGCGGCCGTAAACCCAAAAATGTGGTTTTTTGAGGACTGGTTACTCGTTCATCATAATAGCTTACTAAAAATTTATATAACCACTACATTAAACACATCTTTATATTGTGCTTGTACATAATTATAACTCAATATTGTAACTATTTTATTAAAAGGCAAGGGTATTTTGAACTTAAGTTAATGAGATTTTACGAAAACGCTGAGTTTTGAAGTTCAGGTACGAATAAACGATAAGTCGTGGCAGCTCGAAAAAAATTGTAGATGTTAGGAAAATTACTGTTCTTGGGTATGTATAAAATGAAATTCAAGATTTCTTCCTTTTAAAACTAAAAAAAAAAATATTTCCTTAAGATTAATTTGACGAAAATGGCTCCTGTAAAACATTTAATTTTGTGAATAATACTAACCTTGGAATATTTAAAAAAATATCCACTATTTGTTCGATTATTGTAGAAGCAGTAAAAAAAAAACCAAATTGAAATACGAATAGTCACCCTCGTAATTAAATTTTAAATATTACTATAAATTGAACGGCATAATTGTTCATAAGCCAGTCCATCCGACGTCCTCGTCACATCCTCGACGAAGAGGACGACAATATCACACTCGCTCAACAAAGAGCCTACACGGCCCGCGAGGCCTTAACAAATAAATATCCGCGGTTCCGCCCTCGCCGTCGAGGTGCGAAACCGCGCCGCGCAAAAGTCACTACTAAAAACGTGGGCACGCCCACTTTGCCCCCAGCGACGCCCCAAGCCGAGGTCCGTTCCCCACAGGGGGAGCCCTTGGGCGATGTCGCTTAGCATACTCTTCTCCGGGTTGAGAGCCCTCAGCGCTCACCCATAGTCCGCGTCAAGCTGTCAAGGCCATCTGCGGCCAACAGCTGTACACACACAAAGTTCATAAGCCAGTCGCGCCTCGGCACTCAACGGAGCAGGGTCACGTCGCTCGAGCTCTCCGCTCACAGCGTAAAAGGCGACAATACGAACTTGAGCGTATACTGCGACTGATCGGTTTTGATTCGTAAGTATTTATTACTACCTAATTCTTTTAATTACTTTCATGATCTCTATAAAGAATAATATAGAATCTTTTTACGTTTTAGGTGATGGGTCGAAAAAGCAGATTGTATCTTGGGAACAAAATCGGTTACAAGGCAAGGAAAAAGAGAACACACGACAAAACTGTAAGGTACCTATAGTTTCAAAAGAGTAAACGAAAAGAGAAGTGAGCCGTCACTCAGGACGCCTGGCAGATGTGAAACATCAAAATTATTTTGAAGTCGTTACCGCAAAGCGTGGCGTTAACGCCGCTTTTAATGCCACGCGACGATCAGGTTCACCCCGCCTATAGATATTTCACATCAAAAATCCGAACGGAACATTTATGCAGCCTCATCTTCTGAAGATTATCAGCTAACTCAAATTTAATGTTTAATAATTACTAACCATACACAATATAATTTTTTTATAGAGAATCATTTTCTTCTTGTACTAGCAATAAATATATAGCAAAATGTGGATCAAAATTTAATAACTAATTTCTATAGTGGGTAGATTTAAATCTCTGACTGGACTTGTTAGACATCCATGGCCATGGCGACTAGGGCTATACTCGACTACTGCACGGCAGCCACGGAGGCAGCCTGCCTCTTGGCCGGAACTCTCCGGTGGGACCTGCAGGCGGAGGTACTCGCCGAGCTTTACCTGCGAGTATCAGAGACGCGAGCCACATATAGCCTCAATCAAGGTGATTGCCGCCTGGCGGGTCGACGCCCGCCGAGACGCCATTGCTCGTTGGGCAATCGGACTGGAGAAGCCTCAATACGGTATCAGGACCGCCGAGTCCTTTCAGCTGGTGCTGATGGGGTGGTTGGGTCGGCAGCACGGGGTACGGCACGGGTACATTCCTTCCGACTGGTGCAGGTATTGATGGGTCACGATAGCCAAGTACCTGCGCAAGCTCGTTAGGAGAGAGAGCACACCACCATTCTGCTACCACTGCGATTGCGACGTGAGCACGGCGCAGTACAGGCTCGAGGTGTGTGCCTCGTGGGCAGAGCAGCGCCGTGAACTCGTTGCAATCACCGGTGCCGGCCGGACCCTGCCGACCATCACTAGGGAGATGCTCAGGAGCGTCAGGAACGCGGTCACCGCCTTCTGTGAGGCTGTCATCTCACGAAAGGAGACGCCGGCTCGTGTGTGATTAATCTTTGGTCACACGTTCCGCCACTGATGACTCGGGCGGCGCAGATACGAGTATCCGCGCCTCACGCCGCCCTAGGCGAGTCCGCGTGTGACCGGACCGGGGACTTTAGTGTGTCACCCGCAGAGAGCCTGACCGTGTGACGGCAATCGACGTCCCGGGATAGGGACGTCGATTGGGGTTTTTTTATTTTTTTTAAATTATTACACAATAATGTGATAATTTAAAAAAAATAAGTTGTCGAGTCTCGAACCCGAGACCAGAGTTCCCGCCGGCGAGCATGTTACCACGAGATTACCGCTTGTTGGCGATTCGACTTTGAATTTTTCTAGTACATAAATTACCCATCCAACTTTGACCCTTAAAATCTTTTTAACGAGGGCCCAGTTGACCCTAATATTTGGTAATTGTGATACCCTCGTGCCCCTCTACCACCCCACCAAAAATCATGGAAATCCCCGACCCACACGTCTGAGGGTCTCCTTGTAAGTTATACTCTGTGCCTATATTTTACTATTTCCTGTACTTTGCATATTAAAAATACAATTTTAACCGTTTTACTGTTATGAGATTTGGTTTTTAATTAAAAATTTTAAATCATGTTGATTTTTGAAAATCTCCTTCTCCGAAGAATATATTAGAGATTGATTATAAGCGCCAAGGCTCAAGACTGGTCATTCTATGAACTCGCATGTGTGTAGTGCATTAGTGTGCGTCGATATCGGACCGTAGCAAAATACCTAAAATGCGAGAGTGCCGATTACCGATAACGCTCTTAAGTGTCTTTTCTGCTCGCCACATAAAACTATTATTACTGTACAGGCGTAGTCTGGGCTATGGACTAACGCCGTGTTTGACAGAAGAACCTAAGGTTATAGTTTGAAGTACCTAAAGCCCTTAAGTTCCTAGCCTATATGATGGGATACCTGCACCGTGCTACCTAAGGTGACAGGTGGATGTGAGATGGATGTTGGGTGGAGGATTGGTTATTCTCACTGCCAGTCAAGCAGACTCACTCGACTAATCAGAACTGACGGCTAAGGGTGTCTTGGCCACAGTGAGATGGAGCTTTGGGTGGAGGATTGGTAACTCTCACTGCCAGTCAAGCAGACTCACTCGACTAATCAGAACTGACGGCTAAGGGTGTCTTGGCCGCAGTGAGAGGGATGTAACTGAGAGATGAATAAATTCAAATCTGATTTATTTTACACAATGTACACCTTATATACTACTTATTGCTAATACACACATATACCATTTTGTGTTAGTGTGTCGTAAGTGTAAAGTATAACGCAGTGTCTCTAAATCATGTCAGTGCTAATTTTGCACATTTGTATGTTGACATGCTTTACTTGTATGTTGACATGCTCTACTTTTGAGTTTGCTGCGTTGCATGTTCAATGTGCATTGAACAATTACTTTACAAACATATATTAACCACAAACACATGCTAACGGACACAAATTACATACAGACTCAAAACAACAATTTGTGGATCGCACGAAGTGTTGTCCTACGTGGGATTGGAACCCAAGACACTGGCAGTGCAGGTCGGTATCTTAACCACTACGCCAGCAATACAGTCAAATCAAATTTATCGCGTTTGAATTTGGTTTTTGATTGCCCGATGTTTCGAACACTTTTTAGCTTTCGTTTTCACGGACGGACGGGTCTGGCAATAAAAATCAAATACAAGGTGATAAAATTCATAAATATAAGTTATATTTATAATGTGTATCACTCTCGTAAACTTCAGAAATAATTAAGATTTTCTATTTACAAAAAATACTTCACAAATGTACCTATAAGTACCAACTTAAACTAAAAGTGTAGTGTGTTTTCTTAAAAATCGCTGAAACAAATTCGCTAAAATTTAAATGAGAACTTTTGAAATATCATTTACCAAATAAAAATCATCAAAATCGTTTCATAATTGGAGGAATGTCTGCGTGACATCTATATATCTATATCTCATCATCATCATCATCATCATCGCAGCCCAGATGCGTCCCACTGTTGGACTCGGGCCGCCGCCACAATGGGAGGGAATTTAACCTACTATACCGTGCTGGTCAGACATGTTGGTATATGGTTTCATTTCGAGTTTCCTTCTCTTACATAGTTGTTATATGCGTATTATATCCCTTAATCGTTTTTTAGGACATCCATGGGCAAGATAGGGAGTGGTGATTTGTATTCTTACTCCGTCATTACACGGAATATTATTATTACTCCAAGGAATAGGTCTTTGTTTTTAGACAAAATGGCAAAAGGTCAATAGTTAGTCGAACCAAAAAAAAAGCAATAATACTACTAAGACGGATAGATATTTTTTTTTTATTGCAAACGGTGGCAAACGGGCTAACAGTACACCTGATGGTAAGGGTTGCTGCCGCTCATGGACCTTTACAAGGCCGCTGCTTACCGTGAAGAAAGTGAAGGGAGTGTGAATGAGTGCATTGGGGCTCGGTGATACCAAAGGCACCACCAAAACCCTCCACACGTAAACACCCTCAGAAAGTTGGGCTTACGGCTCTCTCGCTCACCGAACGAAGCGCAGTAACAAATTACTACTACTCGGAAGTCGATTTTCTGCGAGAGCGTGGTACTACCACGGACGGACCGGCCCGCGGCTGTAGACGGATAACTGTCGACAGTGTGGTCCTACCACTATTATCGTATAATTATTATACTATACAATTATCATCTCATTATCATCTCATCATCATCATCTCAGCGCTTATACGTTCCACTGTTGGACTCCGGCCTCCTCAAAACAGTCAAGGCTGCAAAGAGCAACTCATTATAGATTCCGTAGCTATGAAACATGCCATCATCAAGAAAAAAAATATCAATACAATGTATATGGATTATAAAAAAGCATTCGACTCAGTACCCCACACTTGGCTCCTGTACGTCATCCAGCAATACAAAATCCATCCACACATTACAAATTTTCTTAAACACTCTATGCGACTCTGGTCAACCACAATTAAAACAATAGAATGCTCTAGCATAGCTACACCAGAAATCCCAATACGACGCGGTATCTTTCAAGGAGATGCCCTAAGTCCTTTATGGTTCTGTTTGGCCCTTAATCCTCTATCTCACTTACTTAACAAATCCAATCTCGGTTACACTATTACTACATCACACAAACGAACAACACTTACACATCTCATGTACATGGACGACATAAAACTATACAGCGGCTCTACACAATCACTACACCGCCTCGCAGATATTACACAATCGTTCTCAAACGATGTCCGCATGGAATTTGGGATGGATAAGTGCAAAACATTCTCTGTTACAAATGGAAAAATTACCCAAAAAAGGTATTTATTAGATACAGGTCAAACTATCGAACCTTTAGAATTTAACACTTTTTACAAATACTTAGGTTTCAATCAAGCACGACAAATTGAACAAACTGAGACAAAAAAATCTTTAAAATTAAACTTCAGACACCGTCTTAATATTCTATTTCGATCTCAACTCAATTCGCGGAACCTGATTAAAGCTATCAATAGCTACGCAATCCCTATTCTCACATACTCGTTTGGCATAATAAACTGGACTCAGAGTGATCTCCTCAACTTACAGCGCATTATTAATACCACACTAACAGCCCATCGAAAACACCACCCAAGATCCTGTGTGCAAAGAATGACGCTTCCACGAGATGAAGGAGGCCGAGGTATTGTAGATATAATGAATTTACACAACAAACAAATATCATCTTTGAGAAATTATTTCCACCAACATTCCGACGATAACACTCTCTGTAAAACAATATCACTTACCGACAGACATCTCACTCCACTGAATCTTGCAGATCGAAATCCCCAGCGAAAGGAACGGACAATTAATATAAAGGATAAAATTACGATATGGCAAAAGAAATCATTACACGGAAGGCACCGTCAAGACCTGCAGCTACCATATGTCGACAAAGTAGAGTCGAACGCCTGGTTGCGGCGCGGCGAGCTATTTGCTGAAACGGAAGCTTTCATGATGGCCATCCAAGATCAAGTGATTGACACTCGAAATTACCAAAAACATATAATACGCGCACCTAATCTTCCAACAGATACATGTAGACACTGCCACTTAAGTTCTGAGACAATACAACATATTACATCTGCTTGCAAATCCTTAGCACAAAGCGATTACAAACACCGCCACGACCAAGTAGCCTCTATAGTACACCAACACCTTGCACATAAATACAACTTTATACAAAAAAAGACTGCATATTATAAATATAAACCCAACAACATTCTAGAAAATAATAGATATAGATTATATTGGGACAGAACCATTATTACTGACAAGACCATACATTTCAATAGACCTGATATCACATTGTTTGAAAAAGAAAATAAAATTGCATATCTAATTGACATAGCCGTACCAAACACGCATAATATTCAATCAACTATATCTGAGAAACTTTCAAAATATCAAGAATTGGCAATAGAGCTAAAGCGTCAATGGCATGCGGAAACCATACACATAGTCCCCATAGTTCTCTCAGCTACCGGAATAATACCAAAGAGTTTACAACGTAGTTTAAGCCTTTTGCACATGCCACAGCATGCAGTTCATATCATTCAGAAAGCAGTTATACTCAACACTTGCCGACTTACTCGTAAATTTCTCACCACATCATCTATTTCAGCCACTTACACAATATGTTAACACGTAATTATGCTTGGCTATGGCCCGTATGATTAGTTTATGGCACCCCTTAAAAGGGAGAAATACATATCAAAATAAAATAATAATAATAATAATAATATTTATTTCACAATAATTTGACAGTAAAGCTTAAAGTTAACATGCATTAGAAGTGTGTAATATATTATAGGGTTGACAAAATAGCAAATTAGATATCGGATTATGGACGCAATACATAATAATGACATACATACATGACATTACATATATGTTATATGCGTTTTATATCCCTTAGTCGTCTCGTACGATCACCCACGGGTAAGATAGGGGGTGGTGAATTGTACCCTTACTCCGTCACCACCACTATACTATTATATTACTATTTATATACTTAATCATACTGTCTGTGTGATGAAGGAGTCAGAATAAAATTCACCACTCTTGCCCGTGGATGTCGTAAAAACGATTGGCAGATATAACATGCATGCAACATTGGGATAAACAACTCCTTGGGAATGTAATAATCAAACGGCATCAGATCGGGTTAGCCCAAGTTGTTTTACAACCCTTAGTCGGCCTTTACGAGATCCATGAGCAATATAAGTGTTGATAGTATTCATAAGCGCCATAATCCAACATCTTCATCATCGTCATCATCGCAGCACACACACGTCCCACTCTCGCCCGGCTCCCTCCATAATGGCAGGAAATTTGACCTATTTTTTTCTTTTTTGAGGGTGGGTTGCGGTCGACGCGCTCCTCGCACCACTCCGTCCGGGGCGACAGAGGGGCGTAAACACGCACACCTGCAACCCACCCCACTTGTACGTCGTCTTCGTCGTTGGGCCGACCACCGGAGCAGGGTTACTTGTCATCAGTGGTCGGCCCGACGGAATACCCCCTATTTGGGGTACCCTCCCATCGACCGACGTCCCCCCTCTCGGGGAGGACGTCGGTCTTTCCTCACGCGGTCGGCCTCTTGGCGGGTGACGGACTAATTCCCCGATCACATCACCCGCGGCCTCGGCTTGGGCGGCATGAGGCAGGAAATTTGACCTATACCATGCTGGTCAGACATCTTGGTATAAGGCTTCATTTCGAATTTTCCTTCTCTTGCACAGATGTTATGTGCATATTATATCCCATAGTCGTTTTTTAAGACATCCACGGAAAAGATAGTGGTGAATTTTATTCTTACTTCGTCACCACACGGATAACAACACCCTAAATTATTATAATACAATTTCTACAATAGTTAAGATTTATAGTTCATGTACGTCCTATTGTTGGGTTCGAGCCTTCTCTAAAATAGCATAAACCTACTATATCGCGCTATACTTATTCGTGTGGTGATAGTCAGAATACAATTCACCAGTCTGTATCTTGACCGTGGATGTCGTAAAATATATATATATATATATATTTTCTTTTTGTTTTTGTATTCTTATGTAATTTTATGTAATTTTTTATTCTTATGTAATTTGCTGTGTGGTAGCGGCTTCGAATACTACCAACCCTTGCTTTGCTCGTGGTTGTCGTAAAAGACGACTAAGAGCCCTAGATTGACCCGGACCAACTCCATCTGGTACCATTTGGGTCAACGATTACATTCCCAAGGAGGGTTGACGTCAGGCAGGCGGCCGGTCATAAAAGTCATTGCCGAAACTTTTTGCAATATGTCAAAACAGATGACATATTGCGTCGACCCCAAGTAATTGGGATAAGGGCAAGATGATGATGATTCTTATGTAATTTTAAATCACGGTAACACAAAGACCATATTTTATTTTCTTGTTTTATACTCTTTTAAAAAGTATGTCTGGTAATAAAATGCTTGTTATCGTTCAATAGTGTGTATTACACTATAATGTCATCATTGATCTTCACATTCATGAAACTTCAGCACCTTCTCTTATTACATCACGTAAAATACCACCTATTAGTTATTATGTTATTGTAAATTGCATATCCTTTTGTTTTGTTTGTTGAATGTTATTTTTGTTTGTTAAATGTTATTTTTGTTTATTTTATTATTTTTTATTTTTACTTATATGCGTAAGATTAGATAACTTAAGCATGCGCTACACGGTTTCAAACAATGGTTTGAAACAGAAAAAGCAGAAAAGCACTTTGCTGGCTACATGGTTTTTAAGCTAGTTTAAAACCAACAGGGTTCAGAGAACGTGGCGCGGATAAGACGTCATTCCGCTCGCGTACCGTATATTTACTACAACGTCGTCGTCGTCATGGCGCCTTACCTATCAAAACAACAAAAAGTTGGAGTAAGTCTTGCACTTTTGTGTGCAATTGAAGGAAAAAATTAAAATATCCCACGCATTTCTTCTTTATGTTTTATTTTTATACCCTTCACAATTTAAGTCCCAAAAGCAGGGCAACACTTTGTATAACTCGAGAAGTTGAGTAATAACATCGCGATTACGTTCTGTCTGCCCACGCGCCATTTTGTGCACAGAACGTCGTCGCGTACGTCTGCGCTGACCTCTGCAGCGTGACTGTCGTTCGTTTGGTTTCAAACAAGATAAAAACCAACGCTTGGCCAGTGGTTTGAAACACAAGCCTCGCTACCAAGGGTGTTTAAAGGTCATACGAAATTTGGCATAAAACATCTATCTACACTGTTTCAAACATCTGTTTCAAACCACTGTTTGAAACCGTGTAGCGCATGCTTTAGTACTGCACCTAATCCGTATGTTTATTATTATTATTTTTCTATTACTTGAATATTATTTACAAAAGCAGCTGTAATTTGTTAGTTTAATTATATTCGACTGCTACCTGTACTTTGCTGACAGACGTCGCAGGACGCTGCAGAATAACAGCGTTGCGGTATCTCTCTTAAAATAGATGCCTCAACATTATGCTGAGCAGCGATCCTTTTTCTCTTTCACGAAGGGAATACCAATGTTGATATCAATTTCTTTTTGTATTTTTTTTTTATTAAAATTTATTGTTTTTCTATATTGTACTCACTGTTTGAGCTTTTGTGATGTTGCCCTCCCGTGAAGGAGTAATAAATTATTTTTCTTTCTTTCTTTCTTCTTTCTAAAAGATGGCTAAAGAATATAATAAGCATATAACATCTGTGTAAGAGAAGAATTCGAAACAAAAACCTATTCCAACCTGTCTGACCAGCATGGCATGGTAAGGTCAATTGTAAGGACGTATATAAGTGAATTGTATTCTTACTCCGTCACCACACAGAAAGACTTAGGCTATATGCAGATAATATTAAAGCCACACAGAAGGGCGACCATTTTAATTTTTTAAAGACAATGTCTTGTACTAAGGAAATAATCCTTGTATAGCGGGGGACTTTACAAACATATAATTAACGGACACAAATTACATAAACACTCAGAACAACAATTTGATCGCACAAAGTGTTGTCCTGCATGGGATTTGAAACCGCGACACTGGCACGTTAGATCGGTATTTTTAAGCGACTTCAAAAAAAAGAAGGAGGTTCTCAATTCGTCGGAATCTTTTTTTTTTTTTATGTATATTCACCGATTACTCAAAGACGCCTGGACCGATTTGCTAAATTTTTTTTTGTTTGATAGGGTATACTTCCTAGGTGGTCCCATAGTCATCAAGTCAGGATCTGATGATGGTATCATTGAGAAATTGGTGGAATTCTTAAAATTTTATAGGCATTTTCAACGTTTTTAGTTTACTGTTTGAAGTCGGTTTTTTTTTTGTTAAAAATTATAATTATAACCACTACGCTGTCCATGTAGACAAAACTAGTTGAATTAATACTCTAAACCGACCCGTATGATCAGAGTAAAATAGTTAGTGAATTCCCCTTCCATTGTGAAGGAGGTTCAAGCCCAACAGTGGGACATATATGAGGTGATATTATCTAATCGTAGGAATCCCTTAGTCGTCTTTTACGATACTCACGGCGAAGGATGGTATTATATTTCTAATGCATCATTATTATCAAAGCTGATATAAGTCCTACTGTTGGACTTTTGTTTTTTTTTTTATTGCTAGCAGTGGCAAACGAGCAAACAGTACACCTGATGGTAAGTGTTGCTGCCGCTCATGGACCTTTACAAGGCCGCTGCCTACCGCAAAGAAAGTGAAGGGAGTGTGGATGCGTGCATTGAGGCTCCGGCATATCTGCCCTCACTACGCAGTAGTGAGGGCAGATATGACGGATGACAGGTGCCTATGAACGGTAAAAACATGTTATGCCGACCCCACTTAGAGTGGGATGAAGGCAGGAAAATCGCACCTTTAATCCAATACCGTCAGGTATTGGATTAAAGGTGCAAAATAATGAATGATGACGTTGGACCATTGGGAGCGAAATTTGGGTTTAGGGTTTAATTTCAAGTTTCCCTTCCTGTGCATAAGTAGTTATACCCCTTGGTCGTCTCTTATCATACGCACAGGCAAGATAAGGGGTGACGAAGGTTTGTTATTCCGTCACCATACGAATATTATTGCAACACTGTAGGAAAAAGCTTTACAGTGTAATTAAATTGAGAACCGCAAGGAGCGCTTTTTTGTTGCTGATGGTGACAAACGAAACTTTGTGAACCCTTGAAATACCAAGGGCACAGCTTAGACCGGTGCCTACCATGAGGAAAGTGAACCTCGTTTAAAAGTAATATGCCGCTTGGGAACACAGATGCAGGTTCATTCCAGACTCTGCACGTATGTGGGAGAAATAATCGTTAAAAACGTACAGTTGAAGGTCATAACGTTTCCAGAAATGGATGAACGGTTAGTAACACAAGAATACCGCCTGGCTCTATTAAGAACCCCAGTCTTCTGCTTACCAATCTGGTTTTGTTTCACAAATGCCCACAAACTGGACTTTGCTTGATAGTTTCTTGCCGAGGTGCCCAATACCCTCGGTAATTGGAGAGTCACTTCTTGGAACTGAAACGACATGATGTCCAAGGCGCCTATCAAAGGACTTCACACATCCATCCATAATTATATTTTTAAGTTTTATTAGAATATTTCATCTGGTTATGCTTAAGTTTTAAAACTGATAACATGTTTATCGCAAATAATACGTACCTAAGTAAATAGTCTCTTCAACAATGAATATATAATATCTCAATCAAATAATAATTATATCATATTGTTTAAATCGCAAAATGTATGTATAGTTATAATTTTCAAAAGAAACAACTTGTGTATTAACGTGATTCAATATTTATTTATATCCTTTTGTTTTCTAACATCAATACGTCAATATTCAAATAGATTTTTAGTATAAAAACCATGTATAATCATGCATCGACATCAGTTCGGTTCCGACTCTCACCAAGATGAGGGGACTAACCTTCGTGATCCTCTGCGCTTTGCAGGTGAGTTTAATTTTATATCTACCATAATTATTATAAAATATTACGAAATTAAGGACGGTAATAAACACAAGTTTCAATAATCATAATTTCTTTAAATTACGTGCTAAGAAATATTTGCTTCTGGTAGACTTTGCAAATATACAAATAATGGACATAAATAACGTGTGTTTGAATCATATAGTCAGTGTCAGTCAGTCTATTATAAATTAAGAGTGCAATTTCCCATCCTCTTTCTAATTCGCCAGTGTCGTAAAAGATGACTAAGATATATTATATTAAAAAATGAAACTTGACATAGGACCCTTTACCAACCCGTTTGAACAGTATGGTAAAATTTACCCACAATACAGGTCAAATTGCCTCCTTTTTACCAGCAGGGACGTATATGAGCCGAGATGATGAAATCAAATAGCACTCAGACTTCGAATCGTCATTTGTAGTTACTCGTATCAATGTATTCGGTATATAAAATGATTTTATGATTAAAATGAAATATGATTACTTAGCTTAATATTAATACAGAAATTAAAAATCAACCTAAGCCGCAATTGAGAGCTCTTTTAAACTTCATGCCACCCGAACTATGTAGTATATATACACTTTGTTAGCGCTGAACTCGATTTCAGAGATCCCAAAAATTGTTAACACCTTAGACGTAATAACACAAATTTACCTGTATCTGTATCTGTAATGTATATCGATGTTTCTCTATTGCAGTATGTTGCCGGCAATTTAGATTTGGATATGATCCGTGACTTGGAGCTGCTTAGTCAGTCCCAAGAAACAGGATATACCGATCAAGTCGTTGTAGAAAATGGTGTTAAAGTGGAGAAAAAAATGCACACTTATGCACGTAACGGTACTGCATCCAAAGCCAAACATGGTTCGAAGAAAAAGTTTACTATTACTTTCGATGAATACGGAAATGAAGAAATAACCGAAGAGGAAGAGATTGTGTTACCGTCACAATCATCGTCTTCGTCATCGTCTTCATCATCTGCAAGCGCAGCAGGTGGTGCACAGGGCTATGGTTATGGCGGACCTGGACGTGGTTCGGGCAGAGATAGTGGATCAGGCAGAGGTAGTGCAGCAGCAGCATCGGCATCATCAGCAGCTGGTTCTGGTCAAGGAGGGTATGGTTCCAACTATGGTACTGGATATGGAGGAGCAGCAGGTGGCTCTGGACAAGGAGGTTACGACAGTGGAGACAATTATGGCTATGGACCTGGAGGTAGTGCAGCAGCAGCAGCAGCGGCGGCAGCAGCAGGTGGCGCTGGACAAGGAGGTTACGGTGGTGGTCGTGGAGGCAGAGGTGGTTATGGTGGTTCAGATGGATCTGCAGCCGGTGCAGCAGCAGCAGCTGCAGCAGGTAGCGCTGGGCAAGGAGGTTACGGTGGTGGTCGTGGAGCAAGAGGTGGTTATGGTGGTTCTGATGGATCTGCAGCCGGTGCAGCAGCAGCAGCAGCATCAGGTGGCGCTGGACAAGGAGGTTACGGTAGCGGTCGTGGAGGAAGAGGCGGTTACGGTGATTCCGATGGATCTGGAGCCGGTGCGGCAGCAGCAGCAGCAGCTGCAGCAGGTGGCGCTGGACAAGGAGGTTACGGTAGTGGTCGTGGAGGAAGAGGCGGTTACGGTGATTCCGATGGATCTGGAGCAGGTGCAGCAGCAGCAGCAGCAGCAGGTGGCGCTGGACAAGGAGATTACGGTAGTGGTCGTGGAGGAAGAGGTGGTTATGGTGATTCTGATGGATCTGGAGCCGGTGCGGCAGCAGCAGCAGCAGCAGCAGCAGGTGGCGCTGGACAAAGAGGTTACGGTAGTGGTCGTGGAGGAAGAGGTGGTTATGGAGGTTCTGATGGATCTGCAGCCGGTGCAGCAGCAGGTAGCTCTGGACTAGGAGGTTACGATAGTGGCGACGATTGGGGCTATGGACCTGGTGGTAGTGCAGCAGCAGCAGCAGCGGCAGCAGCAGCAGGTGGCACTGGACAAGGAGGTTACGGTGGTGGCCGTGGAGGACGAGGTGGTTACGGTGAATCCGATGGATCTGGAGCCGGTGCAGCAGCAGCAGCTGCAGCAGCAGCAGGTGGTACTGGACAAGGAGGCTACGGGGGTGGTCGTGGAGGAAGAGGTGGTTACGGTGATGCCGATGGATCTGGAGCCGGTGCGGCAGCAGCAGCAGCAGGTAGCGCTGGACAAGGAGGTTACGGTGGTGGTCGTGGAGGAAGAGGTGGTTACGGTGATTCCGATGGATCTGGAGCCGGTGCGGCAGCAGCAGCAGCAGCAGGTGGCTCTGGACAAGGAGGTTACGACAGTGGTGACGACTATGGCTATGGACCTGGAGGTAGTGCGGCATCAGCAGCAGCAGGCTCTGGACAAAGTAGTCGCGGTGGCCGTGGAGGACGTGGTTCTGGTAGCTCCGGTGGAGCTACAGGCAGTGCAGCAGCGGCTGCAGGTGGTTCTACACAACGAGGTTACGGTACCGGTCTCGGTCTTGGCGGCAATGATGACTCCCTATATGGCTCTGATGGCTCTAGAGCTCCATATGGCTCAGGTTTATATGGGTCTGATGGCTTAGACGGTGATGATGGTTTATATGGATCCGGAGGTAGTGCAGCGGCAGCGGCAGCAGCAGCAGCAGCAGGTGGTGCTGGACAAGGTGGATACGGTGGTGCTGGACAAGGAGGTTACGGTAGTGGTCGTGGAGGAAGAGGTGGTTATGGTGATTCCGATGGATCTGGAGCAGGTGCAGCAGCAGCAGCAGCAGCAGGTGGCGCTGGACAAGGAGGTTACGGTGGTGGCCGTGGAGGAAGAGGTGGTTACGGTGATTCCGATGGATCTGGAGCCGGTGCGGCAGCAGCAGCAGCAGCAGCAGGTGGCGCTGGACAAGGAGGCTACGGTGGTGGTCGTGGCGGAAGAGGTGGTTATGGTGATTCTGATGGATCTGGAGCCAGTGCGGCAGCAGCAGCAGCAGGTGGCGCTGGACAAGGCAGCTACGGTGGTGGCCGTGGAGGAAGAGGTGGTTACGGTGATTCTGATGGATCTAGAGCCGGTGCGGCAGCAGCAGCAGCAGGTAGCGCTGGACAAGGAGGTTACGGTGGTGGTCGTGGAGGAAGAGGTGGTTATGGTGGTTCTGATGGATCTGCAGTCGGTGCAGCAGCAGCAGCAGCAGGCGGCTCTGGACAAGGAGGTTACGACAGTGGTGACGACTATGGCTATGGACCTGGAGGTAGTGCAGCAGCAGCAGCAGCAGCAGCAGCAGGTGGCGCTGGACAAGGAGGTTCCGGTAGCGGTCGTGGAGGAAGAGGTGGTTACGGTGATTCCGATGGATCTGGAGCAGGTGCAGCAGCAGCAGCAGCAGCTGCAGCAGGTGGCGCTGGACAAGGAGGTTACGGTAGTGGTCGTGGAGGAAGAGGTGGTTATGGAGGTTCTGATGGATCTGCAGCCGGTGCAGCAGCAGGTGGCTCTGGACTAGGAGGTTACGATAGTGGCGACGATTGGGGCTATGGACCTGGTGGTAGTGCAGCAGCAGCAGCAGCCGCAGCAGCAGCAGGTGGTGCTGGACAAGGAGGTTACGGTGGTGGTCGTGGAGGAAGAGGTGGTTACGGTGATTCTGATGGATCTGGAGCCGGTGCAGCAGCAGCAGCTGCAGCAGCAGCAGCAGGTGGCGCTGGACAAGGAGGCTACGGTGGTGGCCGTGGAGGAAGAGGTGGTTACGGCGATTCCGATGGATCTGGAGCCGGTGCGGCAGCAGCAGCAGCAGCAGGTGGCGCTGGACAAGGAGGTTACGGTGGTGGTCGTGGAGGAAGAGGTGGTTATGGTGGTTCTGATGGATCTGCAGCCGGTGCAGCAGCAGCAGCAGCAGGTAGCTCTGGACAAGGAGGTTACGACAGTGGTGACGACTATGGTTATGGACCTGGAGGTAGTGCAGCAGCAGCAGCAGCGGCAGCAGCAGCAGGTGGCGCTGGACAAGGTGGTTACGGTAATGGTCGTGGAGGAAGAGGTGGTTACGGTGACTCTGATGGATCTGGAGCCGGTGCAGCAGCAGCAGCAGCAGCAGCAGGTGGCGCTGGACAAGGAGGTTACGGTAGCGGTCGTGGAGGAAGAGGCGGTTACGGTGATTCCGATGGATCTGGCTCCGGTGCGGCAGCAGCAGCAGCAGCTGCAGCAGGTGGCGCTGGACAAGGAGGCTACGGTAGTGGTCGTGGAGGAAGAGGTGGTTATGGTGGTTCTGATGGATCTGCAGCCAGTGCAGCAGCAGCAGCAGCAGGCGGCTCTGGAGAAGGAGGTTACGACAGTGGTGACGACTATGGCTATGGACCAGGAGGTAGTGCAGCAGCAGCAGCAGCAGGTAGCGCTGGACAAGGAGGTTATGGTAGCGGTCGTGGAGGAAGAGGCGGTTACGGTGATTCCGATGGATCTGGAGCCGGTGCAGCAGCAGCAGCTGCAGCAGCAGCAGCAGGTGGCGCTGGACAAGGAGGCTACGGTGGTGGCCGTGGAGGAAGAGGTGGTTACGGTGATTCCGATGGATCTGGAGCCGGTGCGGCAGCAGCAGCAGCAGCAGGTGGCGCTGGACAAGGAGGTTACGGTGGTGGTCGTGGAGGAAGAGGTGGTTATGGTGGTTCTGATGGATCTGCAGCCGGTGCAGCAGCAGCAGCAGCAGGTAGCTCTGGACAAGGAGGTTACGACAGTGGTGACGACTATGGTTATGGACCTGGAGGTAGTGCAGCAGCAGCAGCAGCGGCAGCAGCAGCAGGTGGCGCTGGACAAGGAGGTTACGGTAATGGTCGTGGAGGAAGAGGTGGTTACGGTAACTCTGATGGATCTGGAGCCGGTGCAGCAGCAGCAGCAGCAGGTGGCGCTGGACAAGGAGGTTACGGTAGCGGTCGTGGAGGAAGAGGCGGTTACGGGGATTCCGATGGATCTGGCTCCGGTGCGGCAGCAGCAGCAGCAGCTGCAGCAGGTGGTGCTGGACAAGGAGGCTACGGTAGTGGTCGTGGAGGAAGAGGTGGTTATGGTGGTTCTGATGGATCTGCAGCCAGTGCAGCAGCAGCAGCAGCAGGCGGCTCTGGAGAAGGAGGTTACGACAGTGGTGACGACTATGGCTATGGACCTGGAGGTAGTGCAGCAGCAGCAGCAGCAGCAGCAGCAGCAGGTATCGCTGGACAAGGAGGTTACGGTAGCGGTCGTGGAGGAAGAGGCGGTTACGGGGATTCCGATGGATCTGGAGCCGGTGCAGCAGCAGCAGCAGCAGCAGCAGGTGGCGCTGGACAAGGAGGTTACAGTAGTGGTCGTGGAGGAAGAGGTGGTTATGGTGGTTCTGATGGATCTGCAGCCGGTGCAGCAGCAGGTGGCTCTGGACTAGGAGGTTACGATAGTGGCGACGATTGGGGCTATGGACCTGGCAGTAGTGCAGCAGCAGCAGCAGCGGCAGCAGCAGCAGGTGGCGCTGGACAAGGAGGTTACGGCAGTGGTCGTGGCGGAGTAGGTGGTTATGGTGGATCTGATGGCTCAGGCTTAGCACCATATGGTCAAGATGGGTTATATGGACCAGGAAGTGGTGGCAGTTCAGCAGCAGCAGTGGCAGTAGCTGGTTCTGGCCCGGGAAGTTCAGGTTATGGAGGTTATGGCCGACGAGGAAGTTCAGAGACCACTTCAATCACTTCTACATCCTCTGGCAACAATGGATTAAATGACATATTGATAATCGTTGAAGATAATGGCTCTTCGTCGTCGTCTTCATCAACCACCTCGTCAGCAACCTCAGCAGGTGGCACTGGGCTCGGTGGATATGGACCTGGAGGAAAAGCTGGAGCTTATGGAGGTGCTGGTATTCTAGATGGTGATAATGGACTCTATGGACCTGGATCATATGGACAAGGAGGTGCTGGATCAGCAGCAGCAGCAGCAGCTGCAGCCGCAGCCGCAGCTGGACTTGGACGAGGAGATTATGGGTCCAACAACGGTATTGGATATGGAGGGTACAATGATGTAGATGGTGGTTATGGACTTTACGGACCTGGTGCATATGGACCAGGCGGCGCTGGGTCCGCAGCAGCGTCAGCAGCAGCGGCAGGCGCATCTGGATCCGGAAAAGGAGGCTACGGTAGTGGTGGTCGCGGTGGAGCAGGTGGTCCAGGTGGTGATAACGGGCTTTATGGAAGTGGAGCATCGTCGGCCGCCGGAGCAGCAGCAGGATTTGGAGCAGGTGGCTATGGATCTGATGGCTTAGGCTTAGCACCATATGGACAAGATGGGTTATATGGGCCAGGAAGCGCTGGCAGCTCTTCAGCAGCAGCCGCAGCAGCAGCTGCTGGTTCTGGGTCGGGAAGTTCAGGTTACGGTGCTAATGGTAGACGTGGAAACAATGGATTAAATGACATTTTAATAATCGTCGAAGATGGTGGCTCTTCAGGGTCTTCTTCGTCGTCTTCTTCGTCATCTGCCTCATCAGCATCCTCAGCAGGTGGTAATGGGCTTGGTGGATATGGACTTGGAGGCTACAGAGGAGCTGGTGGTTCGGGCGGTAATTATGGACCTGGAGGTGACGCGGCGGCAGCAGCAGCCGCGGCGGCAGCAGGTGGCTCTGGAGGAGGACTCTACGGTATTGGTTCTGGAGGATCAAGTGGTCTAGACGGTGGTAACGGACTTTACGGATCTGGTGCATATGGACCAGGAGGTGCTGGGTCCGCAGCAGCGGCAGGCGCATCTGGATCTGGACAAGGAGGCTACGGTAGTGTAGGTCGCGGCGGAGCAGGTGGTCTAGGTGGTGATAACGGGCTTTATGGAAGTGGAGCATCGTCAGCCGCCGGAGCAGCAGCAGGATTTGGAGCAGGTGGCTATGGATCTGATGGCTCAGGCTTAGCACCATATGGACAAGATGGGTTATATGGGCCAGGAAGCGCTGGCAGTTCTTCAGCAGCAGCCGCAGCAGCAGCTGCTGGTTCTGGGTCGGGAAGTTCAGGTTACGGTGCTAATGGCAGACGTGGAAACAATGGATTAAATGACATTTTAATAATCGTAGATGATGGTGGCTCTTCAGGGTCTTCTTCATCGTCTTCTTCGTCATCTGCCTCATCAGCATCCTCAGCAGGTGGTAATGGGCTTGGTGGATATGGACTTGGAGGATACAGAGGAGCTGGTGGTTTGGGCGGTGATTATGGATCTGGAGGTGACGCGGCGGCAGTAGCAGCCGCGGCGGCAGCAGCAGCCGCGGCGGCAGCAGGTGGCTCTGGAGGAGGACTCTACGGTATTGGTTCTGGAGGATCAAGTGGTCTAGATGGTGGTTATGGACTTTACGGACCTGGTGCATATGGACCAGGCGGCGCTGGGTCCGCAGCAGCGTCAGCAGCAGCGGCAGGCGCATCTGGATCTGGACAAGGAGGCTACGGTAGTGGTGGTCGTGGCGGAGCAGGTGGTCTAGGTGGTGATAACGGGCTTTATGGATCTGACTATGGTACTGGATATGATGTAGATAGTGATTTCGGCGGTGATTATGATGCTTTCGGATCTGGAGGTAGTGCAGCAGCATCAGCAGCAGGAGCAGCGGCAGCAGCAGGTGGTTCTGGACAAGGTGGCTATGATTCTAATAGAATAGGATACAACAGCGAAAATGGTGGACAATATGGTTCAAGTGCTAGTGCTGCCGCAGCTGCATCTTCTACATCATCTAGCGGAGGTAAAGGCGTTCGCGAAATAATAATTCTTGAAGGCGGTTCTTCTGACTCATCGTCGTCAACAAGTACTTCTAGTACTCAATCATCATCTGAATATGCTCCCTATGGTTCTGACTTCGGATCTTCTGGAAGTTCAGCGGCAGCTGGTGCCGCAAGTTCAGGTGGTCGAAGAGGCTCTGGTGCAAGAGGTAGTAAGAATTGCCGTCTTACTCGCCAACAATTGTACATTAAAATAGGCACACGCCGAACACCATGCACTACTTGCTAATTTTTGTTTATATTCTTTCTGTAATTTTCCTGGATACATCTTTTTATTGTGATTAAACTATGGCATTTTACTTTGAGTTTGATTTATTTGTATCCTGTGCAATATATATATATATATATATATATATATATATATATATATACGGACATATGACCGTAAGGGTATTAGATATACTATATTATTGGCATAATATAAGAATCTAACGCTGGATTCGTAAAGAATTCCCAGGAAAATAATTTTGAGTGCTTATAAATATTACGTGCGACTGAAGTAAATCTCTAACTACCTACATCTTTCCGTTAATGAACATTTACACAAAACAATATTGAAATACACGGCGAATAATCATCATCATTGCAGGATAATAATTATTTGGGATAAGAATAGTCTTATCTTAAGTACTTGGCATTGAAGCAATATATACTCCTTTATTGTATAGGGGAGATGTAGGTAATGGGGATCACTTACGCAAGAATTGAAATAAAATAAAATCTATTAATTAACTATTAATTATTAAACTCTTATAATAGACTTTAGTTATTTAACTTTCAAATGAGATCAGCATTAATCACTTTGGCTTATTCATTTAGGAGCAATAGAGATTACAAAAAGAAATAGCTTTGATCACCATTGTCAACATTGGTTGGCAATGCATGTGGACAGTGGTGATCAACACATATCGCATACACAATTGCTAGTTGAGTCCCACCCAGTACAGTCGGCGTGAGCCCAAAGCCCACAAGACATGAACTGATACCATACTTCGTTATCTCGACCAAATTCTCCACATACAAGACACACGTTACTGCCACCTGCACCGTCGCTTCTTTTCCCTTACTTTATTGAGTTTTAGACTTCTTCCTGTTCTCTTTCTCAACCAGATCGTCTTTGATCGGTGTGGATGTCAAAATGGTTGCATGTTACTGTTTTCTTCCTTGCTTTTTCTAAAGTTTTTCAGGCATTTGAATGAAATTCAGTCACAACATTGTTATTGTCTACATGGGCGAAACTGAGAAAAAAATAATCGTAACGAAAAAATAGACATTATATTTTCAATCTGGGTTTCAATTATCGATATAAATAATATGTTACAGTTACTACATATTACAAGTGAAATAAATATTAAGTAATTCAAGACTTATCTTTGGTTTTATCAGATCGTAAAATTATATCAAAATGACACGAAATCATGAAACCCTCATGTCTTTTCAGCGCATCGCGCAAATTGAGTGATCGAACGGCAATATTCAGGAATGACATGAAGCTAACGTATAGTCATGTCGGTGCCAGTTGAATATATTCGGGTTTTTTTATTTTATAGTGACCACCATTACCTACATTGACTACTCTGATTGATTCATTTCCTCTACTAGCTGACCCCACAAATCATTCTATAAAAAATAAAATGGAATTACCTGGTATCGTTGGCAGTGCAGTTTTGAATCCACTTGAATTCACACAACAATTTCATCCAATTCGGTCCAGTCATTTAAGAGGAGTTCAGTCACATACACACATGCCTGATGCTAACGTAATTGTTAGTCAGACGGTATTAGATGGCTGTAAAGGTCTTAGTGATCTTTTACGATAGCCTTAGCCTTTCTATATTAGTAAGTGTTGGTAGTATTCGTAACCGCTATCGGATACCACTGGCAAGGTACGCAACGAAGAAACACGACAAGATATACGCCGAACAATGTCATAATAAAATTCCTCCTTCACGGGGAATGCTCCGAGGAACTGTTTGACTTGGTACCACCGTCACCATTTTACCAACGTACCACCGACACCGCAGCAGGGTTCATCCATTTCACCTGGAAACGATATGGTCTTCAACTGTACGTTTCCAGCGATCATTTCTCCCACGTACGTGCAGGCTCTGGAATGAATTACCTGCTGCTGTGTTTCCCGAGCGCTATGACATGTCCTTCTTTAAATGAGGTTTAAGAAGAGCATTTACTTCACGGTAGGCAACGGCCTGGCTGTGCCCCTGGTATTGCAAAGGTCCATGTGCGTCGGAATAACTTACCACCAGGTTTGTCACCATCAGCAATAAAAAAAAAATTAAAAGAAAACAACATGAAAAAAGCTAATAGGCTGCATATGATAAACCAAGTTCATACATTCTGCTGCTGGTTATCACAGCTTATATTAGTGACATCGCTGGGCTCGAACTTCCTCCACAATAGAAAGGAAAATGTGCGGGACGGGCCTTCAGGCAAATGTGTTGTAGTCGGCTGACGTCCCGGTTGGTCGCTGGTTCGGTGGTTTATGTGGACTGTATGTGTGGACTGTATCTTCGGGTTCGGTTCCCTACTGGCGGGCTTCAGTGAAGAAATAAAACGATCGATTTTGAAGTAACTTGCACATCGGACGAATATTACACCGTTGCTGCCTAGCCCCTGAACGTTAATGCTTGAAGTTCGCTATTTCTTCATACTATTTCTTCATATTCATACTATGGTTTCAAGCTTCCATCGCGCGCCGCTAGGTGTCTTCGGTAGTCTTAGCTATACTTTCAAAATTCACTATTATGTTACAGTTCGTTTTTTAAGCACTATCACGGTGTTTTACACTTGTCGCGAACATTTCTTCCGCCGTGTCGCGTCGCACTCGCACGTCGCGGCGACGCGACATGAAGACCGGTGAGCATGACGAGTTATCTGGGCAGTGGTATTAGCTTCTTGGCGGGACGTTTGAGTATGCCCGCTGATGTCTTGACCTCTGCTGTTCTTACTTGTCTGTCGGCACCCGGGTATACTGCGGTGATGCGCCCTCGCGGCCATGTGTTGCGAGGCAGGTTGCCGTCGGCGATGAGCACGAGGTCCCCGACCTCGAACTTCTGCGCGGTATTGTGAGGCTCCCGCCGGTATTGCAGCTCGGGAAGGTATTCTCTGACCCAGCGACGCCAGAAGAGGTCAGCCAGGATCTGCGCGCGCCGCCAGTGCTTCTTACTACTCGTATTTATATCGCCTTCGCTGAAACTGCCGAGCTCTGGGAGTCTCGCTGAGCCACCGAAAATTATGTGATTCGGTGTGATGGCTTCTTCGTCCTTGATGTCCATGGAGACGTGTGTGAGGGGTCGACTGTTGACTGTATACTCGGCCTCACACAGTAGCGTTGCTAATACTTCTTCTTGCGGGTGGCGTTCGTGCAAGACCGTATTGAGTGTGGTCTTTACACACCTGATCAGACGTTCCCACGCGCCCCCCATAAAGGGTGCCGCCATCGCCATACGATGCCACGTTGACTTGCTTCTTCTTTGACGGCCTCTCTCTCTCTCTCTCTCTCTCATTTCTCTGTCGGCGCCATGCATGTTGGTACCGTTATCGGAGTAGATCTCAGCTGGGCAGCCACGTCGCGCCGCGAACCGTCGTAACGCCGTAATCGCCGAGTCGGCGCTGAGGTTGGCTGCTATCTCGAGATGTATCGCTCGTGACGTCAGACACGTGAATAGCGCCACGTATCTCTTCTGATGCTGTCTTCCCACGGTGACGGACATGGGGCCGAAGTAATCAAGGCCGGTGTAGGTGAAGGCCCTTTGGTGATGTGCTAGACGTGCTTTCTGAGGTCACCTGTCGCCGGCTCTGGAGGTCGTGTCTTTTTGGTGCGGCATTGTACGCATTGACGTATTATTTTCTTAGCGCTCGGTCGTAGACGAAGAATCCAATATCGTTGGCGTACTTCATTTATCACTGTTTCTGTTCCGCTGTGATGTAGTTTTCTATGTGTCCAATCTATGTATAGCTGTGTTATTCTGTGGTCGCCATCTAGTATTGGCGGCCTCTTTGTTTTCATTATTTCCGCATCTATAACTGTTGTACGGCTGCGCAGAGGGATAATTCCTTCTGTATACTCTGTGGATAGCGGATGTAGGCGGCTGTTTCTGGCGACCCCTCGCTCACACCGGAGCTCCCTTAGTTCGGCGCCGAAAGTATTCTTGTACCGCCTTCACAAGGAGGTCTTCGGCGTCGCGGGTGTGCTCTGCAGGCAGAAACATGAAGTGTCGGGAGTTCGATGCGGGGCGAGGTCCCGCGCTTCCCGACGTGTTCTTCTCTTTTGTCTTCGTACTACGCCAATCTGGGTCCACCAGCGGTTTCTTTTCTGTTCTTTTGTGTAAAACTTGTTCCTTCGGTTTTCTACACAAAGCTATAAACTGTAATACTCTTGCTGTAGCGCGCAGAAGTCGTTCCCATTTTGAAAATCTATTGGGGTCTGGGATCGATTCTACTGTTCTCTGTTTTCTGTGCGCTTCTTCTATAGTATGTGTCCTCTCTTCCCCTGTAGTCTCTGTCAGCATGGGTCTTTCGTCGTGCTATTGTGACGGATCTTGATATAAGAATGATGGGCCAGTGAACCACTCGTGATGCGAATTGAAGTTCACGGGTACATCCCGGGTGGCTGCGTCTGCGATATTCAACTTCGTCGGCACCCAGCGCCAGTCTTCTACTTTACTGTTTTCTTCTATGTCCGCCAGTCGCTGTGCGACGAACGGTTTGTATTGTCGAGGGCCTCTTCTAATCCATGTCAGTACGGTTTTACTGTCTGTCCAGTAGACTGTGGCGTCCGGCGTCACTCGGTGTATATCTATCAGCGTCGTGGCGACTCGGGTTCCCATCACGGCGGCTTGCAGTTTGAGGCGTGGTATTGATGTAAGTTTTAACGGCGCCACCCTCGCCTTGGCCATAATAAGCGTGACGTGAACTTGATTGTCCGGCGTCACGACTCGCCAGTAGGCTGCTGTTGCGTATGCCATCTTGCTGGCGTCCACGAAGATATGTATCTGAAGTGATGCGGCGTCGCTGAAGCCAGGATAACATCGGGGGATTCTGACGGTCTTAAGGTTGTCTAGGTGCTGTAGCCACGATGTCCATCCCTTTGCTAAGTCTTCATCGAACTCTTTGTCCCAGTCGTTACCAAGTCCCCACGCGTCTTATAGTATCTGTTTGGCTCTCACTGTGACCGGCGACGCGAGGCCGAGAGGGTCGTATAGTGACATGACGATCTGTAAGGCTTCTTGTCGGCGTTCTTTTGCTGACGAGATCGTTGGGAAGGCGGGCGAGCTCGAGGTTGAAGCTCAGCTCGTCTGTGTTTGGCTGCCATATTAAGCCGAGGATTTTCTCTTTCTGTTCTCTATTCATCAGGTTAACTGTGTCTATATTTTCTTGACTCGGTTCTATTTCTTGAACGACCTTCGACGAGTTAGATACCCATTTTCTTAGCTCGAAACACGCTTCCTTGTGTATGTTTCGTATTAATCGAGCCGTGCGTGATGCTGTGACTTCATCGCGAAAACTGTCAAGGTAATCATCCATGTAGTGGTTGTCTACGATGGATTCCACGGCTTCCGGGTGTTCAGCAATGTGTTTTTTGGCGTTCCAGTTCTTCGCGAAGATGGCTGTACACGGTGAGCTCGCTGCGCCGAAGATTAAGGACTTCATACGGTATTCTTTTGGGGCGCCTTCTCTGCGATCTCCTCTCCATAAATAGCGCAGTGCGTCTCTGTCTTCTTTTCTAACTCTCACTTGCATGAACATCTCCGCTATATCCGCTGAAACGGCGACTGGATGGCGACGGAATCTCATCATTACCCCTGGTAGTGATTGTAACAGGTCTGGCCCAGTGAGGAGGTGATCGTTGAGAGACACTCCTCTGCTCTTCGCGGCGGCGTCGTGCACTATTCGAATCTCGGGCTCTCGGGACGGGCCTTCAGACAAATGTGTTGTAGTCGGCTGACGTCCCGGTTGGTCGCTGGTTCGGTGGTTTATGTGGACTGTATGTGTGGACTGTATCTTCGGGTTCGGTTCCCTACTGGCGGGCTTCAGTGAAGAAATAAAACGATCGATTTTGAAGTAACTTGCACATCGGACGAATATTACACCGTTGCTGCCTAGCCCCTGAATGTTAATGCTTGAAGTTCACTATTTCTTCATACTATTTCTTCATATTCATACGATGGTTTCAAGCTTCCATCGCGCGCCGCTAGGTTTCTTCGGTAGTCTTAGCTATACTTTCAAAATTCACTATTATGTTACAGTTCGTTTTTTAAGCACTATCACGGTATTTTACACTTGTCGCGAACAGAAAATGAAAGAACCCACTATATTATACTGATCCCATCGACTAGTGGTGAGAAGGGTTGGTAAGTATAAGATTTTGCTACAATTTCCTTTTTTTTCCAGTAACCAGACCCATATTTCTTACCCATCGCCAACCACTGGTACCAATTCCTGGACATCTGTAGCAGGCCTGGAAAGTTACCCATTCGGGTGCCATAATCCTATCACTTTGGACTTTTTAGTGCAAATCCGGTGTAACGCGTTTACCCAGACCTCACCGGTTCTGCGGTGGATTCTTATTCTAGTTGATTTATAATTATTGTTATGCAAATATCGAAACCAAGAACATCAACGTATCGATACATCGATGTTACAGAGTAAAGAACGATGTACAAAAACATTGCTCTAAAAACATCGATGTATCGAAACATCGATTGCGATAAGCTTGTTAAGGTTCCATACTCGAAGGGTAAAAACGGGACTCCATTACTAAGACTTCACTGTCTGTCCGTCCGTCTGTCTGTCATCAGGCTGTATCTCAAGAACCGCGATAGCTAGACAGTTGAATTTTTTGCAAATTATGTATTTCTGTTGCCACTATAACAACAACTACTAAAAACAAAATAAAATAAATATTTAAGGGGGGCACCCTACCTGCGTGCCGACTTGCACTTGGTCGTTTTTTTTAGTTAAATTCTAAGAGTTATACCTACTTATAATCAATTTCATGCGAGAATTTTTTTTACATGAAGTACCAACATTTGCGTGATGTGATGAGTTTTTTTTTTCAAGTTATTTAAAAATCAGAGTACCTAAATTGTTACGCAGGCTCTGCTCAAAGTACCATACATTTTAAATCATGCAGGCAAAACATCTTATAAAATAACATCGGTACATCGATGTTTTACAATAGTGAACATCGATGTCAAGCATCGATGTATTTTTATTAAAATATCGATGTTTCAGAAACATCGATGTATCGTTTGCATCCCTACTTATAATCACAACCAATAGGATTTTGCATGGGAATATAGCCTATTCGTATAGACGTATTTAAGGGTATTACTTTGCAATGGTGATTAGGAATACTACCCCCGTGGTCATCGCCAACGTCATAGGCATAGCGGCGACACCCGGAAGAAACAGACAAACTGACAAAAAATACCTAAACAGGTTTTTAGGCATAGGTTGTAAATATTCGTGTGAGTATGAAAAAATCAAAAAGCCCTATGGTACGTCTGCTGGTAACATGCCCAGACGGCCGGCTGGCACAATTATCACTTTCCGGGTTGACCACAGACGTCTAGGATTGAGTTCCAGTGGTCGGCCCAATGACGAAAGGCAGGGAATATGGCGGGTTATGGTATCGCGCGTTGCTCTCTCGTCTCCACGAATGGGACGGAGGACGTGCGTCCGTACCATAATCTGCCAAAAAACACTTTAAAATATGACAGCCCATGCAAAAGCGTCACTCCCGCCATCTAGTTTCTAGTAGTTGAAATATTGTGGAAAACTTATCAAAAAGGAACCACGCCATCTAGTTTTTTAATAGAGAGTTGTGTTAAGTAATTGATAATGTTGGCGTTGAGGATATGTAAAGAAACTTCCGTGTGGTGACAGAGTAAGAATACAATTAACCACCATGTCTTGACGTGTCGTAAAAGACGACTAAGGGATATAATAGGTTTATAACATCTATTTAAGAGAAGGCAAATTGGAAACAACTGCCTTACCAGCATGGTATGTACTAGCGTGGTTTCACTCCTATGATGGAGGAGGCTCGAGCTCAGCAGTGGGACATATATGAGCAGAAAGAAAAAAAAAACATTTTTCCATGTGGTGATGGGATGGAATACAACTGGCATCACCTATTGATTTATTAAAAAAAAAAGAGTTTTGGCGCGAATGTCAAAATGTCATGTGGCACTCATATATTTTATACATTACTAGCAACCCGCCCTCGCTTCGCTTCGGTTATAGGTTATAGTCGTTTTACCCGCGTAGTTTCCGTTCCCGTGGGAATATCGAGATAAAATATAGCCTAGTTTACGCCCTGATATTATAGCTTCCCATTGGTGAAAGAATTTTTGAAATCGGTCCAGCCGTTTTGAAGATTACCCGGAACAAACAGACAGACAGACAGACAAAAATTTTTTAATTGCTATTTTAGGCATAGGTGTCGTGCAAATAACCGTGTGAGCATGAAAAAAGCCTATTATTTTGACATTACAAACAGACACTCCAATTTTATTTAATGGTATAGATTTTGTTTATTGTGTTTTGTGGGAAGGCCTATGTCCAGCAGTGGACGTCTGTAGGTTGATGGATGGATTAGTGTTTTACAATGTTATATTGAATAATTTAGCTGATATTTTATGCAATATAATGCAGAGAAAATTCTGAATTAGATTGACTATAATACACTCATTTGCAAAAAAAACGGGCACCTAAGCAATGAACCATTTCAAATGTTAATATTTCTTTGTTTGATAATTATAGGTAGTTTTATCCACACAATTTGCTAAATTAATAAGAAAATAATCGTTTTCATCAGTATTTCATAAAATTTAGATACAATTTATGGGAAATAATGCTAAACCTCGCTAGTAGTGTATATTCGCTAGTAGTTCATATGCTCATGAAGTAAAAATAAAAAAGTTTTTTTGTTTGTTTTTCTTTAATAAAGTAAAAGCAGATAAATGTTTAGTATCGAGTGTGACCCCCTCTAGCTAAAATCACAGCTTGAATTCGTCTGGGCATGCTAGCGAGTATATCCCGGATACTTGCTTGCGGAATACGTTCCCACTCCGCAGTAATCACATTCTTCAGCTCTCTGATGGTCTGCGGAGCCGGGTGTACTGATCTCACACGCCGTTTCAGAACGTCCCAGACATGCTCTATGGGACTGAGGTCGGGACTTCGAGCTGGCCAATCCAAACGACGAATGCCGACCTCTTGCACATACGCATTAACATCGCGGGATCGGTGGGCGCGAGCATTGTCGTCCATAAAAATCGAGTCTTCACCTAGAGCGGCCAATGCGGGTTGTGCATGAGAAATTAGAACTTCCGTTATGTATCGATGCCCAGTCAGTGAGCCGTTTTCAATGAAGACTAACTCTGTACGATCCATTGAATTTATTCCTGCCCAAAACATAACAGAGCCCCCACCATAAGGTGTGATTTCTTCGAAACATGCCTCTGCAAAGCGTTCTCCTTGTCTTCTTAGCACTCGCCGACGTCGATCTTCACCGAACCGAGATATCCTGGCTTCATCAGAGAACAAAACCCTATTCCAATCGTCTTGAGTCCATGATTCACAATTTCTAGCGAACCTAAGCCTGTGAACTCTGTGCTCACGGAGTAATTTGGGGCCGCGGGCCGGGCGGTGACTGCGTATATTGGCAGCGAGAAGCCTCCTCCTGACCGTCCATAGACTAATATGCACATTTCTTACTTCTTGGAGGTTGTTCTTAAGATCCACATACGAAGATTTGCGATTTCTCAATGCGCGACTCACAAGAAAACGA
This sequence comes from Lymantria dispar, assembly GCA_032191425.1. Taxonomy (NCBI): domain Eukaryota; kingdom Metazoa; phylum Arthropoda; class Insecta; order Lepidoptera; family Erebidae; genus Lymantria; species Lymantria dispar. The sequence goes on from CM063459.1 coordinate 20,672,654, forward strand.
TCATCCCGTGGTTGGGTACATGGTTTTCTTCCAGAACCAGGCCTTCTCTCGACGGAACCAGTCTCCTGATATCGCTGCCAGGTCCTTTGGACTGTCGAGCGACTAACATTTAGCCTCCTAGCCACGAAACATTGGCTGCAACCCTCTTCAAGCAGCGCGATAATTTTGGTAGCTTTTACCACTTTATCTACCATTTTTGATACAGCCAAACAGCATTAAATAAAGCTTTGACAGTCAAGGATATGAAATTAATCGATAAAAATTGAATAAAAGTTATGAAAGTCGATGTTAACTTCTGGAACTTCGCGCCAAAAATGTAGGATAAAAAGGGGTTTTCTGTAAAAATGAACATCAAATGAAAAATTGAATTTAGAACGTACTTTTTTAAATACCACAGCATTTTTAAAACCGGCCAATAACGTGTACAAACGATTGAAACCTTTTTGGTATTGTATCTTTTTAAATATGAATGAAAATCAAAACCGCCCGTTTTTTTTGCAAATGAGTTTATAATGGTGAACTACGTGCATTTTCGTATTCTTCCGAAATTCCTAATGAAATCGTGATTTGGTTGTCAGCAATCAAATCATGGTAACGACTTGACTTTCTGACAGACTATTTATGTGAATTGTTAAACTACAATGTACTCGCCTGAAAGACTTTGTATCCATGGTCATGAATCAATAGAATAGAATAGAAGTCTTTATTTGCTTTAAATGAGGTACATTTATGGGTGTAGGTGATCAAAAATATAAAATTACAAGCCCATCTCGTCATTACAAATTACATGCAAATATAAAATATGTACTTACAAACTACTTATCAAATTAAAATTATTTAACGATTATATAAAATGAATGCAACAATTTAAATAAACACATTAGGTTTAATATTAACGACAATATAAAAAAAAAAAACTGTACGAATGGCGGCGATGTGGTTCGCGACACGTCACGTCTCGTTTCCGTCGGGGGCGAAAAGTGGCCCACAGAGAACCGCTTTGCTACGCTGAATATGTCAAAGATCGTAGCAGGTGGAGGGCAGTGGACTCTGCCTACCCCTATGGGAAAAAGGCGTGAATATATAAAAAAAAAAAAAAAAAAAAATATTAAAATAATAATAGTTCAAAAAGACTAAAAAAATACGCTTTGCACTCCGGGCCTCAGGAAAACAAAAAATCGGTAATCCTGATTATCCTAGTAAGGATAACGGGTCCAACTGTTTAAAATATTGAATTGTCATCGGTCCTTAATAAGTATGCCAAATTTCGAGTTAATCCGACGTTTTGAAGGGGGTCAAAATCATGTTCAAAGATTCCGTTACATACTAACATACATACGTCTGAAGCTAATAAAAGCGTATTAAAATCATTAATTTGTGTAGGACCACACTGTTGGTAGTTGTGTCTAAAGCCACGGGCCGGGGCCATCCGGGGTAGTATCACACTGAGCAAAAACTTAACATCCGAGTAGTAGCAATTTGTTACTGCGCTTCGTTCAGTGAGCGAGAGAGCTGGAAGCACAATTTTCTAAGGGTGTTTGAGTGTAGTGTAGTTTTATTGATGCCTTTAGTATCATCGAAGCTCATTCTGTGCATTCACACTCCCTTCACGTTATTCACGGTATGCAGCAGCCATGCAAAGGTCCATGAACGGCAGCAACATTTACCATCAGGTGTACCTACTGTTTGCTCGTTTACCACTGTTCGCAATAAAAAAATCGTTTGTCTGTAAAGTAGTGTTGCCCAAAAGTCTTGGTCTTGCGGTCTTGGTCTTGGTCTTGCGAGAAATGCGAGACCGAGACCAAGACCAAGACCGCTTAATTTTTGCAAGACCAAGACCAAGACTGGCCCTGCAAGACTTGAGCAAGACCAAGACTGGGCCTGCAAGAGTCTCGCGGTCTTGCATTTAATTCAAATCACCATTTCAGCTTATATACGGTTGAGCTCGTGTCTTCTACATAACAGGAGGAGAATCGGCCGTGGCCGGAGGGGAATCGCCACGGTGATCGGCCGTGTTGTTACAGGTCATACATGTCAAGTTTTCCTTCTCTTGCACCGATGTTATATATTATAGCCCTTAGTCGTGGGTTCGCAGTCACGGGTAAAATAGGGGGTGATGAATTATATTCTTACTCCGTCACTACACGGCAAGTCAAATCAGTCTTGAGATATCCATCTATTGGCCAATCGATTCCCAATGTTGGTGTTGGCTTTTCAGAATTACTCTTCGGAAAGGCTTAAGGACAAAAATACCGTAATCACGAGAGTGCTCTTGCCCATTATACATATTTATATATCCGTTTATTCATTAGCCCAACGACGTTCACTGTTGGACATAGAAATATGCCTACAATTAATCTATATAAATGTCCATGTAGGGACAGAGTACGATCACCATCAGGCAGTACATGAAGCGTTGCTCCCAGCGCTATTTTGCCTCTGCCACGACTCACCCCAATCCACTAGTGGTTGGGGCGGTAAACTACGTCCCCTCAAAAATATCCGCGGTCTGACGTCCTCGTCATCTTCTTGAAGAAGAAGATGACGCTATTATGATCGCCCAAGAAAGGACCAACACAGCTCGCGCAGCGATAACAGATAAAACTCCGCGGTATCAGCCTCGCCGTCGAGGTCGAAAACCGCACTGCGTAAAAGTCATTAACCTAAACTTGGCCACGCCCACTTTGCTCTCAGCGACGCCCCGAGCCGAGGTCCGTTCCCCACAGGGGGGAGCCCTCGGGCGATGTTCGCTTAACTTACTTACCGGGTTGAGAGCCATCAGCGCTCACCCATTGACCGCGTTAAGCTGTCAAGGTCATCTGCGACCAACAGCTACACACACACAAAAAAAAAGACAGAGTACGAATATAATTCACCACTCTCTTACCCGTGGATGTCGTATCAAATCGGATCGGGCAATGGTGTTAGAAACCCATGAAAAAAAAATTTAAATAAAAATATCGATTCGTTAATGAATTGAGAGACATGTAAGTTCTCAATTTTGTCATCGTTTTTTCGTGTAAATTGATTAAAATGTATAAAGGAATGATACTTAATCTACAACATATTCGTATTTTGTTAAATGTTCATTAGAATTTGAATAAATCAATGATTACGTTTGCATAAGCAAGACAAACTTCGCTTTAACATAAATCAGCTGATCGGCCGATGACCGTTGATGAGTCGCCTTTGTACCTACGTAACCATTGAAAGGTTCGCGCAAATCTAATACCTATTTATACTGTCGAAATTTTACATGCTTACATATATCCTGTCTGTACATACCTACATAATGCATAAAATTTAAGGCATAAACTCTTAGACACACATTTTTGTAATCACTATAACTTTTACGTTATATAGTTTTTGTGTAATATACATTCTAATTATGATCTATGACTGTTGAACTACAACATACATGAACAGTTGTCCCATAACTTGATACACTCTGTGTATATAACATATGTGCAAGAGAAGTGAAACTAGAAAGAAAACCCTGTACCAACATGTCTGACCAGCGTGGTATAGTAGATCAATTTTCCTCTTACTGGAAGGAAGCTTAAGCCCAGCAGTGGCACTTTTATGAGCTGTGACGATGACGACGAATATCATACATTTTACAAGTATTAAAACCATAAAATTTTAAATCAGTTTTATATGTTCTTGAATAAATAGTATATTAAGAGCTACATGGATCCAGCGGCCAAAGTATTTATATAGGCAATAGAGCAACAGGTTTTTTCAAGTATCCAGAGTATCAGTAACTAAACTGGAAATACAATAGCTACATACCACTTAACTTGAAGGGGAATATAAACAATTGCATTAGTTGTAAAATATCGCATTGATTATAAAATGACATAAAATTTATTGTATCAACTGCCTCGTGTGGTAACGTCTTAAGAAAATAGGGTCGAAAGTCCTGTCATAAGAGTAGTAACGCTGTCTAATGGAACACCAGGGGAATAGAAGAGTAATTTTCTCCAGTGGTAAGTATTGTATTCAATAGTGAACTATAGGCTAGCAGATGGATAGATAGGATAGGATATTTGATTACTGTAGTTGGATTTTTCATTGCCATGATAAATTACTGTTACGTTATTCTAACTGCAAAACTTTGCGAGACTCTTGCTGCAATACCAAGACTCGGGTGCGCAAGACCAAGACCAAGACCAAGACTCGGGTGCGCAAGACCAAGACCAAGACGAGACCAGGTGTGATGTTGCAAGACCAAGACCAAGACCGGTCCAAGTCTCGTCTTGGTCTTGCATTTGGGCAACAATACTGTAAAGTCGGTTTACTGACGATAGTTGAACGTGACAACGTCATAAGAAAATACTGATGGAATGGTTTAATCTTTGAAAAGAAAATTTTAATTTTATTTGTTTGATAGATATTTTGTATGGATCAAGCCTTAAATGGAACGCCTCAGAGCGAGGTAACGCCGCATATCATCGTCATGTTTTTTAGTGTGTGCAGCCGGCTCCATCGAATTATAAGACGTTGTCACGTCAAAAAATGAAATCCACATCATCAGTAAGCAACATAGACTTATATGCTGGCATTCTCACAGTAACGGCAACTATGGGGGTGAAACCGTAGGTCCTGTATTTGCTACCATCATAATAAAACAATTTTTATGGATTCTCATTTTGGCTCACATATATTGGGTCTGTTAAGCTCAAAACTCCTCCGTAATGAAAGTGAAATTGATCAACTATACCACGCTAGTTAGACGGGTTGGTATAGGCCCACTGAGTTTCTTGCCGGATCTTCTCAGTGCGGTCGCGTTCCGATCCGGTAGTAATGTAAGGTAAAATGTAAAAAAGTCAGACAGGTGGGTATAGAGTTTTATTTCGAGTTTTCCTTCTCTTGCATAGATGTTGTTTGCGTATTATATCCCTTAGTCGTCTTTTACGACACTCACGGGCAAGATAGGGGGTGGTGATTTGTATTCTTACTCCGTCACCACACGTCGTCTTTTACGACATCCACGGGGAAGATAGAAGTGGTCAATGGTATTCTTACTCCGTCACGTGTGCTACCCGTGGTTTTTAAATACCATCACAATGCAAAACGTTTATCAATATTATTTATGTATTTACTAGCTGACCCAACAGACGTTGTACTGTTCAAATAAAATAACGCTACCTATCGCGTCTAATTGTGAATCTAAACCATCGTCGTATCCTCTTGAATATACACAAAAAATTTCGCCAACATCGGTCCAGCCGTTTAGGAGGAGTTCAGTGACATACACACGTACGCTAGAAATTTATATATAAGATGATATATAAAGACAGTGATGTGTAGTAGTTGGCTACGAATACTACCAAGTACCAACCTTCAATTTTATTTATTTATCTATATATTAATACGTCAAGCAAACACTGTACCCCTTGTACCCCTTTTTAAGAAAATTACGTGGATGGACAACTATGAAATTTGGCAAAGTTGAAGTATATAATGAGGAGAAGTGCATAAAATTGAAATTTCATATAATAATGCATTAGAAACACATTAAATTCATTAAAAAAGGCATTACGCACGCTACAACGTTATCGCTACACACTCACACACACACGTTTGTATGAGTGTGTTGCGTAGCAACGCTTTTACACTTTTGTTTACGGTTAAAATCTCTGGTCGAACTGAATGTCAAAAAATCATAATTATGATGACATTGTCTAATAGAGATTTGTGCTAATGTATTAGTTATTAGTGAAGTGGCACCAGTGGTAGAGAAGATCAGGAGCGCGAAATTGTCTTGGTATGGACACGTGATGAGGAGGGATGAAGGGCACGTGACGAGGAGGGTTGTCAATATGTTTGTGGATGGACGTAAAAATCGTGGCAGGCCTAAAAAGAGATACATGGATTTTGTGAATGAGGATATGCGCGTGAAAGTAGTGAGTGCAGATATGACGGCTGATAGAAGGTTATGGAAGATAAAAACATGTTGTGCCGACCCCACTTAGCGTGGGACGAGGCAGGCAAATGATGATGTATTAGTTATTAGTGAAATACAGCTTGCTCAATTTACAATTAATATCAGGTTGACCGAGCTTCGCTCGGAGTATTTTTGTAGCATTTATTTAGATATATATATTAATAAAAAATAAAAAAATAAATAATGAAAATTATATAAAAAATTACAAAAAGAGAATAATAATAACACCGAGATTCGATCCGACGCCGTTTGTCGCCGATGTCAAAAATAAAATGAAACCTAACTACTTCGCCACTGAGCTATCGTAACTCATAACATTGATGGCAAAATTTGAATTCATATTCTTTTAAAATTTAATGTCATTATATTGTCTGCCAAAAACACTGACAAAACAACATTTTTTATACATAAAACCTAGCTAGATCGATTTTTTGGGCCCGAATCCTCTAGTATGCCAAGTTTCAACAAAATCGTTGGAGCCGTTGCCGAGATCCTGAAAATATATATATTTACAAGAATTGCTCGTTTAAAGATATAAGATACATAAATAAAATTAAAAGAAAATTGTGTAGCAGAAAAATTAATTAAAATGAATTATGGCCGAATTTCGACCACACGCCGACCACTAGTTTATCTTAATACGTGAAGCAAAAACTTTGTACCCCTTTTTACGAAAATTACATGGATAGACAAGTATGAAATTTTGCACAGTTGAAATATATAATGAGTAGAAGTGCATAAAACTGAAATTTCATATAATAATGGATAAGAAATACATTAAATTCATTAAAAAAGGCATTACGCACACTACAACGCAATCGCTACACACACACGCACACATGCACGCGCTTAGACATTTTGTTTACGGTTAAAATCTCTGGTCAAACCGAATGTCAAATAATCATAATTTTGATGACAATGTCTAATAGACATTTGTACTTACTACTTTATATATTGGATGCTGAGCTGACCCAGCGAACTTCGTAACGCCATAATTTTTTTTTTCCTAAATATATCTATTATTTTCTAAATTTTCGAAAATATAGTCTTTAATGGAAGAACCATTACAGCTTTGTCAGGAAAGATTCGAGTTTTGGTCGCGCAATTGTTAATGATGATTCAAAGAGAATACAAGTTATTCATATTGATTTCTGACAAAATTATAATTATCAAATTTTCAACCATACTTAACTATAGACAAAATTTCGTTTAGCTGTCATTTGCATTTTGTTATTACATATCAAATGCGTTTTTTTATACTACGTTTCATAGTGACTTTTCTGTTTGAAATTTTATGTCACGTCACAGGGGAATGTGATCGAACGGGATAAAAGAGTTATTGGTGAAATCTTGTAAACACCATTAAGAAAAGAAACGGGATAAAAAGTATCCTATGTCTGTCTCCTGGTTCTAAGCCACCTCCCCACTAATTTTCAGGCTAATCGGTATAGCTGTTCTTGAGTTGTAAATAGTGTAACTAACATGACTTTCTTTTATATATATAGATTAGTGAAATACAACTTGCTCAATTTACTTACACATAAATAAATACATAAATAAAATTAAAAGAAAAATGTGTATCAGAAAAATTAATTTAAATTAATTATGGCCGAATTTCGACCACACGGCGACCACTAGTATAGATAATTAATCATCATAATACTGCTGCTATCCCACAAACGTTTGGGCAATAGTTTTATAGTCGGCCGCCTGTCTGACGTAAACCCTCCTTGGGAATTGACCAGAATCCATCGGATGGAATTGGCCCAGATCGATGTAAAGCTTTAGTGTGGTAATATTTTACGACATCCACGAGCTAGATAGGGAGTGGTGAATTATATTCTTTCTCCATCACCACACGGCAATTCTATACATATTCCATAAAAGAAAATTGTTGTTCGGTCGATTTACGGACAATAATTTTATGTGATAACGTCATAAGAAGATATTGATGAAAAATTGCATACTTTTATTAATTGAATTCATCATCATCATCATTTCAGCCTATCGCCGTTCATTGCTGGACGTAGGCCTTCCTCGTGTTACGCCACAAAGTGCTGTGCCGCCTGCATCCAACGACGCCCAGCAACTTTCACTAGGTCGTCGATCCACCTAGTTGGGCGTCCTATACTGCGTCGTCAGTTACGTGGTCGCCACTCGAGAACTTTTCTTCCCCAGCGGTTGTCAGTTCGTCGAGCGATGTGGCCTGCCCATTGCCACTTCAGCGTGCTAATTTTTTGTGCTATGTCGGTTACACCCGTTCTTCTGCGGATTTCCGTATTCTGGATTCTATCTCGCAGAGAAATCCTGAGCATAGCACGCTCCATAGCACATACTTTTATTTATCTAATTGAATTATTATCACTGAATTCATTATTTCATATAATACAAAGAAGTTAATTAAAAATAATTTTTTTTTCCGTTAAATTAACATTTATTTGCACACGTTAATTCAAATATTTTTATACTTAAACTATCTGACTCAACAGACGTTGATCTGTTCATATAAGCTCCACTTATCGGATCCAATTGTAAATCTAAACCATTCTCGGATCCCCTTGAACGTGTACAAAAAATTTCATCAACATCGGTCCAGTCGTTTAGTAGGAGTTCAGTGACATACACACGATACACAAGAAATTTATATATAAGACTAGCTGACTCAACAGACGTTGTTTTGTTCAAATACGCGTCACCTACTAGGTCCAATTGTGAATCTAAACCATTCTTGAATCCCCTTGAACGTGCACAAAAAATTTTCATCAACATCGATCCAGCCGTTTAAGAGGAGTTCAGTGAGTTCACACGTACACAAGACATTTATATATAAAGATTATACAGACTAACTAGAAGTAACAATGTAATGTAAAATATTAACAATTTATTTACAACTTATATACATGTGTGATAGATACGTTACAAGCCGAACATTTAGGCCGATCATGCTTCTCTATGGCTTGTTCAGCTCTCGTTTGCACACTCGGCTTAGGCGGAACGTGACAATGAGTCATGCTTTTTCATGAGTGTAGCCGGCGTTCATAGATTTATAAGACGATATTATGTCAAAAATAATAGTAAACATAACCCTTAGAATAATAACGTATAGAAGGATAGTGTCGGTACTTCGAGCGATCGAAAACATGAAGCCAAAAATACTACATGCGCGCAGGCGGTTACACACTTACACACGCACAACACTATACAAATTATGAAATCAAATTTTGTTTTTATTAACATAAATCGTCGAAATACTTTTAAAAGTAATGTTAAAAACCTTTTTATGATATTCAAATGTGTTGTGACACCATTTGAATACATAAACCGTCATAATTATCTATTTATTTTTTAAGAGTTTGGTACGTACGTGCCGTAGAATGACCTTGTATATTACGGAACGGTTCCAGCGTAAGCTCCATTAGGCTCCAAATGAAATGCTTCATTTTTTGTGCGCGGACTTCCTTTCTATACGTTATTATTGTAAGACATAACCCTATTTATGAATAAAATCCGTTGAATGAAACAGGTTACTTCAAGATCACGACCCCCTCACCTGCATTTATCTCACGAATGTCGAGATGCCCCAAATCAATGCAAATCATATACTAATTTATGTGAGAAATATTACCGTGACCATCATTGCCCTTAAGCGTTGGACATTTCACCTCTGACCGTTGAATTTGATAGATACGTACTTATTAGTTCGCGTTTAAATACATTTATTATCACAACGAAAAGACAATTAAAAAAATCACAAAGTTAAATAATAAGAAGTGTAAAAGTGAATAAAAATATCAAAGTGATAAGTTTATTAATTTTATAAAACAAGAAATAAAAAGTGAAAAATTAATATTCCGTACATGGACTTCTGATATCTCCTATTTCTGATTCTCCCCACAAATTTTACCGTTGAAATAATAAACTAATTAATTTAGTCCCTGTGAAGTGTATTGATAAATAAAAAAAAACTTCGTTTGTTTATAAGTTGGGCTATTAATGTTGCATAGTTATTATTTTCAGCTTTATTTATAGAAATAGAAGCTTTGAGTTTATTTTAACAAAAAATTTAGGGTTCACGTACGGTTTGTGTTTTAATTAGAAAAATGATCCTAAAAGTTTACTCTGATTGTTTGTGTGGACAGTTTGTGGCTGAAAAGCTTGTAGCTGATTACATCGAAAAACTTGAGTCGACGAATCATTTTCTATAGCTTCTACTGGATCTATAATTTCGGTTAGACTCCAAAACTGAGTGAATAAGGCATATGGGTGGAAACTATTAAATGTGTACCAATCAGTACGAAAACTCAACACGAAAATCTGCTTCACCTTTACGGAATACCGGTAAGTTTTTTAAGTGAAAGTTTCTATAATAACGCTGTGCATGTACATTTTCGTAGGAGATGAACGTAATATAGGTGGTATATAATTTTTATTGTTACATCAGAGATAGAGATAATGAACAAGACTTCTCTGTAATAAGAAAGAAATTAACGCTAGTTAAACGGATCGGTACACGTTTTCATTCTCCTGCATAGAAGTTATTTGCATTCCTCAATCACTTGTCTTATAGAAACACACACAAGTAAGACAGCGGAGTAGTGAATTGGATAATTTTATTTATACCCCGTCACCATATGGATAATAAGCTTAATGCTCTAATTTTTTTAATATAAATTCCACAATTTTTAGCAAATAGTAAAATGCGCTAAAATGGCTGCGCAATGATTGCCACAGGGTGGGAATTTTAAATGTTCCTAACACAGACACAGTCAGTACGATGACGCTTGGGGGCGGCCCAACCCTCACTATCATTCAACTACACACACACTAACTAAAAAGTCCAGTTCAAACAGACCTACCCCAACCTCTACTCGTTCATTAACTACTATATAACTTTAGGCGTTCTTTCGATGGTGACGGGTCTTTAAAATTGGTTGTACTATCAAAAACTACATCGCACTAGTATATAGTTACAGTAATAGGCATAAAAGTCGAAAATATACATAGTTTCTCCACTGTAGTCCGCAAATGAGATGGTATGCCAAGTGGAATGAATGCATGATTTCGGTTTATTTGACTTTCCTAACTATTCAATGTACGTGTCAGAATGTTACGAATAGAACATGACAGGTCTTAATAGAGTATATTATTAAAAGTACGTATTAAAAAGCTAAAAATTAAAATCTTCAATACAAGAATGAGCAAAATATAACAATTTTTGCAGTTTTTTTTGCGTTTGTATTTGATTTTTGATTGATCAACGTTTCGAACATAAACGTGATAAAATCCGTAAAAATATTTTTATTTATAATGTAATAAAATTAATATGTAATGTTCCGTGTAGTGATGGAGTAAGGATACAATTCATCACCTCCTCTCTTACTCGTGGGTGTCGTAAAAGATGACTAAGGGGTAATATATACATATAACATCTATGCAAGAGAAGGAAAACTCGAACCCTATGCCGACACGTCTGACCAGTGTGGTATAGATGGTCAATTTCCCTCCGAGAATGGAGGAGACCCGAGCCCAAGAGTGGGACATATGGGCTGAGATGATGATGATGATAATGTGTAATGCTCATGTGAAGATCAGAAATCATTATAACAAAATGAATTAAAATAATTTATTTACAATTAACATCTGATCAATAATTATCTTCCCAAAGAGGTGTGATGTTAGGCAGGCGGCCGATCATAAAGCTATTGACATTAACTTCTTTGTCGTTGGGCCGACCACAGTTGCAGAGCTCCTTATTGTGAGTCTGTACGACCGACCGACGTCCCTTCTTGGGGATGTCAGGCGCCGTCACGCGGTCAGTATCTTTGCAGGTGACGGATACAATCCCCGGTCTAGTAACCCGCGGCTTTGGCTAGGGAGATACATGAATCCCTAAAATATTGCAATCTTTTTTTAAACGACTGCTCAAAGCGTGTAAAATTAGTTAATTGAGATATTATCCTAATTAGTTATACTTTTTTAAAATATTTTGGACAAAAATGTACATATACAATTATTCGAATCATCTCATCATCATCTCAGCCTACGTAAGTCCCTGTTGAGCTCCGGTCTCCCTTCACAATGGGAGGGCAACCGACCTACTATACCGCGCTGGTCAAACGTCTTGGTATAGAGTTTTATGTCGATTTTTCCTTCTCTTCATCATCGCAGCCTACAAACGTCCAACAGGGCTCCAACCTCCTCCACAATAGGAGGGAAATTGACCTTACTATACCATGCTGGTCAGACAGGTTGGTATAGGATTTTACGACGAGATTTGCATCTCTCGCTTCTATCTACATATTATATCCCTTAGTCGACTTTTACGACATTTACGGGCAAGATAGACGTAATAAGTCGACAACAATAACTATTATAATCCTAAAATTTGTTCTCACAATAAAATCTTTTGGTGAGAATTAAATTTTACGTCCTAAGCAGCAGAAAAGATACTCCATTTAGGAGGGTTGCCTTTAGAAGCCATGTAATGATTTTTGTATATAAAACTACGGATTTTATCGTTTATATTTGATTTTTGATTGCCTGACGTTTCAAAGACTTTACGGCGTTCATGGTCACGGGCGAACTAACACCATGACTCATGACCATGAACGCTGTAAGATGTTTGAAACGTCGGGCAATTAAAAATCAAATACAAACGCTATAAAATGTATACCTACGTAGTTTTATTTACAACTAGCAACCCGCCCTCGCTTCGCTTCGGTTATAGGTTATAGTCATTTTACCCGCGTAGTTCCCGTTCCCGTGGGAATACCGGGATAAAATATAGCCTAGTTTACGCCCTGATATTATAGCTTTCCATTGGTGAAAGAATTTTTGAAATCGATCCAGCCGTTTTGAAGATTACCCGGAACAAACAGACAGACAGACAGACAGACAGACAAAAATTTTTTAATTGCTATTTTAGGCATAGGTGTCGTGCAAATAACCGTGTGAGCATGAAAAAAGCCTATTATTTTGACATTACAAACAGACACTCCAATTTTATTTATTGGTATAGATATAGATGTGTATGTAAACTCGCGTAAACGTCAGAAATCATTATAATGATTTTAGTTATTAGTTTGCTACGAAAGCACTGCTTCCCCTTAGGCGGTTTCTAAGACTTCTACGGGGAAGTACCTAACTAGTGGTTTTTACCACGGGGATTATTGTCGTCTATATTAAATTAGATTTACTTATGTAGTACAATGTAAATTAATCCTAGAAACGGTATTGTCTTTAATTCTACGGTTCTCTCACGTGCAAGATCTGAAATGAATTACCTGCGGCCCAATCAATATGACATTTCCTTCTTTGAACGAGGCTTAGGGAAAACTCTTCATATTAAGCAGCGGCTTGACTGTATCCCTCATATTCCTAAAGTTCATGAGCGACAGTACCACTTAGAATCAGGTGGCTACTTGCTCGTTGGCCACTATAAGATTTAAAAACAATTATAATCATCAATCCGTCTTAACACGTTTGCTGAGGAAAAACAAATATGCGTGTTTTTGATTTTCTTTTTTATATAAAAAAAATGCCCGTTTTTGATAACACACGCGTGTGCGGCGATTACACGCTAGGCGTGTATGCTGCACACGATTGCGTATGGCGGTTCGCCGCATCGTAATGTACCTGTATGCGATATAATGACAGCAGTCAAAGTGTTAAGTGTGTGTGTGTGTTGGATTTTTTCTGATAATTACTTTCCGTGTGGTGATGGAATAAGAAGACAATTCACCACTCCCTCTCTTGTCCGTGGATGTCGTAAAATACGACTAAGAGATTAAATATTCATATAAAAGCTATGCAAGAAAAGGTAAATTCGAAACAAAACCCTGTACTAACAAGTTTGATCAGCGTGGTAAATATAATAGATCCATTTCCCTCCTAATGTGGAGGCTCGAGCCCAACAGTGGGATGTATATGACCTGAAATATTGATGATGTGCAAAAAAAGGCCAAACAAAAATTCTAAACTTGTTGTTTTTAACTTCTGTTGTTTCAATAAATATATTTTATTTACGAGAGCCCACCATTTTAGATTTCTTCAACATTTACATTACCGAGGCATGGGCTTGTTACAATTTTATTATATGTGTAGATACTGTATACGTAATAGGGATTTTTGGGCCAGTTCTCAATATATCACGTCGCTTGCAGAATGTCGCGCGGCACACACATGCATGCATACATCAACGCACACACGCGCATATCATCATCGTCAAGCTACAATCGAAGTAGGGATGGAATAAAAAAAAGATATTTTATTGTCTTTGCCTTACGTCAAAATTGCCAACCCATTTGTCAATCATAGAAATTATACTATTAGTTCCCATTCTGGGAAATGTGTCCGACGTTTGATAGCTATAACAGCAATTCCTTTACATTGGGGGCTTTCTACGAGAGATTTATTAGGTATGCATAGACCCCGAGAGGCCACTTACATATTGTCAAGTTTACAAAATTAAATTATCCAAAAAAAAAATAATAAACTACCACCGGATCGCGACCGCCACTAAGAAGATCCAGCAAGAAACTCAGCGGGCTTGTCTATTATTTTATTTTTTTTTCTTCTTACTAAATATAAAATTATGTACAAATTGTGTCACAAAAAATAAGTGGTCGATGCAGGTGTAGGGTAGTTGACTGCTAGCTGTAAGCGTGGCGGCAGTTAGTTGCCTGACAGTTGTAAGCGGGTGTGCAGCTGGTAGCCTGCTAGGTGTCAGCGCGTGGACAACGAGTATTCATCTCCATTTAAGGCTGTGTTGTGTGGGAGCGGTATTGAAGCGGGGTCGTGTAAATGAGCTACGACCCTAACTTCTGTAAGCCAGGATCCACAAAAACCTCCGTATAAGACACCGAAGTTTGACCCTCAGGAAGTGTCGGGCAATGCTTTTGTCTTCCAACCCGAAACAATTTTAATTAGAAATGAAAACAGGAGGAGTTGGAGTGATCCTCTTCCTTCCTATTCAAAGCAGGAGACATGAAGCAAAATAGGCTAATAAGCTAGTAAATAAGAGGATGTAAAACGTGAAGCGCAGCATTATTATTTCGGATATAAATTCCAGGCACTAAATTGATGATATTGTTTTTTTATTATTTTGCAAACGGTACCCCCCCTTGTGGGTATTTACCAAAGTGTGAGCGGGCCTGCGTTATTAGTTCGCATACTCGTACAGTATAGGTTTTCACAATTTTGAGTCGAGCCGTTTCACACAATGCCTCTTGTCATTTTCTATGATTAATAGTGGCACGACAGACTGCGCTGTTGTCTACACTCGCGAAGTTGATCTTACTAAGCCGTATTAACGATAGATTTTATACGGCCGTTTATAACTGTACTAAGGTAGTGCAATATTTTAATATAGGTTGTCCGTAGGTATCATAAAAGACGACTAAGGGATATGCAGATAACATCAATGCAAGAGAAGGAAAACTGAACAGGTAACATGTCTGACCAGCATGGTATTAGGTCATTGTTGGTCATTGGGAGGGACCCATAATGGAGGAGTTCCGAGCTTAACAGTTGGACGTATATGGGCTGAGATGATGATGGTGAAATATTATGTCTTCTATAAGTGTGTCATCATCATCGTCATCGCAGCCCAAATACGTCCCACTGTTGGGCTCGGGCGTCCTCCACAATGGGAGGGAATCTGACCTACTATACCATGCTGGTCAGCAGATATGTTGGTACAGGGTTTCATTTCAAGTCTTCCTTCTCTAGTACAGATGTTACGTGCATATTTTATCCCATAGTCGTCTTTTACGACATCCACGGGCAAGATAGGGAGTGGTGAATTGTATTATTACTCCGTCACCACACGGAAAAGTGTGTATGTGACTGAAATCCTCTTAAATGGCTGGAATCGATTTTGACGAAATTTGTCAAGTCAGATCATTGCAAGCGATCAATTTGCAACAAGCATAATCGAAAAGCAAGGTATTAAATTTCTTGAATGATCCCCGTTTAAAATTCTAGATTATAAGAAATTCTTATTAAGGCCTACATGAGAAGCCTTAAAATTGTTTCATATGTTGAGATATAAAAAAATAATACGCACGTATTATTTTTAACGTATTTTTTTTAACTGTAAGTTAAATAACGACTCTATTTAAAAGGTTTGTTAATAAATGTGTCAGTTTTCTAAACTTAGGTTGAATTAATTGAAGTAACTTTAATATTTATGATGATGATAAAGTGCAAAAGGGCTGCTGTTGTGGAGGAGGCTTGAGGAAATCAATGAGACATATATATGAGCTGAAATGACGTTAATAGGGACTGATGACTTAACGTTGAGAACCCTGAAATGATCCAAATTTAGGCCGCTGTATCTTTTGATATAATTGCGTTAGAATTCTGTTTTATATCATTCTTATTCTAATGGGTTGAACATCCTTGTCATCATCGCAGCCCACATACGTCCTCTGTTGGGCTCAGGCCTCCTCCACAATGGAAGAGAATTTGACTTACTATACCATGCTTGCCAGACATGTTGGTATTTTTTTGTTTTTAATTTTTTTATGGGTGAGCGCTCCCATATGGAAAGCGCGCACGCGGTCCATTCCATCCGGGGTGACGAAAGGACGGCGCGCGAGCCCATAACCCACCCGTACCCACGTCACCTTCGTCGTTGGGCCGACCACCGGAACAGGGTGACTTGTCGTCAGTGGTCGGCCCGACGAAAAGACACGTTGGTATAGGGTTTCATTTTGAGTTAACCTACTATACCATGCTGGTCAGACATGTTGATATAAAGTTTCATTTTGAGTTTTTCTTCTCTTGTAGATGTTGTGTGCATATTATATCCCATAATCATCTTTTATGACTTCCACAGGCAAGATAGGGAGTGGTGAATTGTATTCTCACTCTGTCACCACATAGTGCAATATATAATCTTCCTCCATCATACATATTGCAAAAGAATTGGCATAAGTTTTATGATCGGTCGTCTGTCCGATGTCAATTTTATCTGGGCATATAATTATTAACCAGACGTCATTAGATGTAATCGGCCCAGGTCTATGTAAAGATCTTAGTTGCCTTTCATGACACCTAAAAACAATGGTAGGTAGTATTCGCAGTAGCCGAGGCAACGGGTGATCGGAGCGGGGACTTTAGTACGTCACCCGCAGAGCGGCTGACCGCGCGATAGCGACCGACGCCCTGGACGTCGACAGGAGCGGGTACCCCTCAAGGTATTCCGTCGGGCCAACCACGGAGGACAAGGAACTCAGTACTGGTGGTCGGACCAACAACGAATGCGATATACTACGGCGGGCGGCGGATACGCTGACCGTAACCCACCTCAAAAAAAAAACATGCTACTGCCTTATAGGCGGCGTGTCGAAGGAGACGGTACCCGAAAGGGTAAACCGCCGGGCTGGCTACGGATGTCGAAGAGTCGGTACTAGCGATCAGCCCATTGAATATGGTGAACGAAAATGGTAGGTTATGGGGTCGCACGTTGTTCATCCGTCACCCCGAATAGATTAGGCGGGATGTGTCCAGACTCTAGCCTCATCATCATCATTTCAGCCCATATATGTTCCCACTGCTGGGCTTGAGCCTCCGCCACAATGAGCACGTTGGTCAGACGGATTGATATAGGGTTTTATTTCGAGTTTTCCTTCTCTTGCATAGATGTCATCTGCAATAATTCCTTAGTCATAATGATTTCTGATGTTTACGCGAGTATTAACCATATGTTAAATAAAACTACTTTACGGATTTTATCGCGTTTGTATTTGATTTTTTATTGCCCGACGTTTCGAACATTCTGCAGCGTTCATGGTCACGGGTGGACTAAGATGTCTAACGTCCAACAAGTCATCGTTATTACAGAAAATTTATAATTATCTTCCAGATTCAGAAACCCGATTTCAGTAAAGTAGTTTTATTTAAAATCCCTTAGTCGTTACCCACGGGCAAGAAAGGATATGCTTAATTGTATTCTTACTACGTCATTATACGGATATTCTTCCAATTCTTACAATCATAAAGTTTAGAATTTCTAAAATGATTTAACTTGGTTCGTTAAGTAAGCAGAAGTTAGTAATAAAATTTTAACAAGTTAATTAATGAACTTAACCGAACAGACCTCTCGATAAATACAAGTTAAAATCGCCGAAAGGCTTATGTGAATACTAAAATGGTTGGTTAGGCCTAAAAACGCGGCTTTCGGCCATCATCCCACAGCCTCCACTTAGGGGGGTAGGGGGTGGCAACCTGCACTATCCCCCGGCGGCACTTGACGACCGCGCCACTGGAATATTAATGTTCCCACGTAATTGGATATTTTTAACTTATCGAATTTTTTAATTTATCTATTTCTTTTGAGGAGTTGAGATTTTATATGTATTTAGCAGTTAGTTTATATATAATAAACTTTTTTTTTGCCCAACTTTCTGAGGGTGTTTGCGTGTGGAGGGTTTTGGTGGTGCCTTTGGTATCATCGAGCCTCAATGGACGCATTTACACTCCCTTCACTTTCTTCGCGGTAGGCAGCGGCCTTGTAAAGGTCCATGAGCGGCAGCAACACCCACCATCAGGTGTACTGTTTGCTCGTTTGCCACTACTTGCAATAAAAAAAAAGCATAAGATCTGTGCAAGAGAAGGAAAACTCGAAATGAAACCCAATACCAACATGTCTGACCAGCATGGTATAGTAGGTCAATTTCCCTCCCATTGCGGAGGAGGCCCGAGCCCAACAGTGGGACGTATGTGGGCTGCGATGATGATGATGAAACTTTTTTTTTTAAATAGACTATATAATAAACTTTTTTTTTTATATAGAAGTCTACTTTTTTATATAGAAGGTTATATTGTAGATTAGTAATGTTCTTAACTTTCATTGTTTATGCAGAGAACGCTATAGTACCACAAATACTAACCTTGTTTTATGCGTCTTGAGAATCCTTAATACATCCAGCAGTGTCGTTGGCAAGTGGCCTTCCTGTCACCTGACGCACGGATTGCTGTATAGGTTATGCATGGTTCTGTTTTAAGGCGCATAGGCTTCTGGCAATATTACATGCTGTCTGCGCTAGTCAACTTGTATCATTTTCCATGTTTTTATTTTGCTTACACTTGGCGTTTAGTAAACAAATCATTGCGTCATCCTTTGACAAACGAAGCTAGCATAGCGTTTGCGTACACTTAGAACGGAGTGACAAAGATAATCCACGCTTACATTAACCTCACTTTCATTACACAAATTATTATTAAATTATTTATCTATATACACTCATGTTCGTCTATTCTTTTACCTATCTTTTAATATTGCTAATTATGTACTATTCCTTTTGTACAAGCATTGATGGAATTCAGCTGCAATGTGAAATTATGTACCTATTTCTCTGTTGATATGCTTTATAAATTGTGTTTGATATGATGGCTACTTTGGCTATTGTGACTTAGTGTTGCCCTATAAAATAGCGATAAAAGAGTATAATTGTATTTGTAGACTTAGTCGTCTTCTGTAGTGTGACTGTGTCGTTAATTGTGTATGTATAAGTGAGACTTTTCTTTTTTTACATATGTATATTTTTAATTTTTATGTTATGCCAATTTTTTTTTTCTTTTTTCCTTTTTTGTTATTCTCTTTTAAATGCACCACTGCTTGGTGGCGTTGGTGTCTGATGTCGGAAGAATAAAAGGGACACTGCTGAAAATCAGCGTTGTGGTGTTACATTGACATCACAACAATTGCTGAGCAGTTATCATTTTTTATGCCGCAGCTGAGACGTTCGTTTTATCACAATTATGTCTCTTTATTTAGTTTATTGGTTTTTTGTGTGTTTCATTTTGTAAGGTTTTTTTATGTGTTACTAACGTCTCTACTCTGTGGCACAAAATAAATACTTTTCTTTCTTTCTTTCTTCTTTACTAAAACAAATAATCCTTGTATTGCGGGGGACTTTACAGACATAATTAGCGAACACAAATTACTTACAGACTCGGAACAATTGTCATTATTTTTACCGCTACACCATCTGTATGAGAAATGTAAATTTTATATAATACTAGCTGACCTAACAGACGTTGTTCTGTACAAATAAAATAAAAGTAGCGACACCTACGGAGTCCAAGTGTAAATCTAAACCATCCTCGAATCCCCTTGATTATGCACAAAAACTTTTATCAACATCTGTCCAGCCGTTTAAGAGGAGTTCAGTGACATACACACGTACACAAGAAATTTATATCTAACTAGCAACCCGCCCTCGCTTCGCTTCGGTTATAGGTTATAGTCGTTTTACCCGCGTAGTTCCCGTTCCCGTGGGAATACCGGGATAAAATATAGCCTAGTTTACGCCCTGATATTATAGCTTTCCATTGGTGAAAGAATTTTTGAAATCGATCCAGCCATTTTGAAGATTACCCGGAACAAACAGACAGACAGACAAAAATTTTTTAATTGCTATTTTAGGCGTAAGTGTCATGCAAATAACCGTGTGAGCATAAAAAAAGCCTATTATTTTGACACTACAAACAGACACTCCAATTTTATTTATTGGTATAGACTAGCTGACCTAACAGACATTGTTCTGTTCAAATAAAATAAAAGCAGCGCCACCTACAGGATCCAAGTGTGAATCTAAACCATCCTCGAATCCACTTGATTATGCACAAAAACTTTTATCAACATCTGTCCAGCCGTTTAGGAGGAGTTCAGTGACATACACAGGTACACAAGAAATTTATATATAAAGACTGGCTGACCCAATAGACGTTGTTCTATTCAAATAAAATAAAAGGAAATCTCCTTGAAATCGACAGCAGCGCCACCTACCGGGTCCATTTGTCAATCTAAATCATTCTCGAATCCCCTTGAACACACATAAAATTTTCGTGAACATTGGTCCAGCCGTTTAGGAGGAGTTCAGTGACATACACACGTACAAAATAAATTTATATATAAAGAGAAGATGACAATACAGTATATATTAATAAATTAAACATTTGGAACATTATCACTCCAGCTCATATACATCCCACTGTTGGGCTCGAGCCTCCTCCACAATAGTAGGGCAATTTACCTACTATACTGTACTGGTCAAACGATAGCAACACTATTTTTTTTTTTTTTATGGGTGGGCTATGGTAAGCGCACGCGCGGTCCAGTCCGTCCGGGGCGATGAAAGGACGGCGCGCGGGCCCATAACCCACCCGTACCCACGTCACCTCGTTGTTGGGCCGACCACCGGAGCAGATGTGACTTGTCGTCAGTGGTCGGCCTGACGGAATACCCTTTCGGGTAACCTCACCTCTCGACGTCCTGGAACGTCGGTCGCCGTCGCGCGGTCAGCCTCTCTGCGGGTGACGGACAATTCCCCGGTCCGATCACCCGCGGCCTCGGGTAGGGCGGCATTAGGCGCAGATACTTGCGCCTGCGCCGCCCGAGTCGCCGGCGGCGGAACGTGTCGCCGAATAGGAGCTCTACTCGCACACGATCCACCGCCTCCTTCCGTGAGATTACGGCCTCACAGAAGGCGGCGACCGCGTCCCAGTTCCTGACGCTGACGAGCATCTCCCTGGCGATGGTCGGCAGCGCCAGGTCGGCACCGATAACTGCGACGAGTTCACGGCGATCCCCCTCCCATGCAGCACACTCCTCGAGCGTGTGCTGCGCCGTGTCCTCGTCGCAACTGCAGTGGTGGCAGGACGGTGTGCTCTCCCTGCTGACAATCTTGTGCAGGTACTTCCCGAAGCAACCGTGCCCCGTCAGCACCTGCACCAGTCGGAACTATAGGGTTTTATTTCGAGTTTTTTTTCTTTTGCATAGATACTGGGTATATGCGTATTATATTTCTAAGTCGAATTTTATTAGTCCGGGCACCCGCGCGCGGAGAGGTTAGCCTTGCGACGGCGATCGGCGTCCTAGTAGGGTCCCCTACTCGAAGCCGAAGTGAGAGAGAGTACTCTCTCGGGGTATGCCGTCGGGCCGACCACTGACGTCAAGTCACCCTACTCCGGTGGTGGGTCCAACGACAAAGGCGACGTGTCGCCGCGGTGGGTTGCGAGTGTGGTGTGAGAAGTGCGCCGAACGTAACCCACCCCCAAAATTAAAGTCGAATTTTATGACTCAACGGTTAAAATAAGGAGTGGTGAAATGCACCCCGTCAGTACATGGAAATAAATTCAAGTAATGAGCACATTATATATTTTTACTATGTTACTAGAATTAAACTTAAATATTTTCCGTATGGTGACAAAGTAAGAATACAATTCACCACGTTCTGTCTTGCTCTTGGGTGTCTTAAAAGACAACTAAGGGATATAATATGCATATTACACGTGAAGAGTAGAAAAACTCGAAATAAGGCCCTATATTAGCAGGTCCCACCAGCATCGCTCAGAGAGTCAATTTCTCTCCTATTGGGAAAGAGGCTCATACTACAACTATACAATAATTATTTCATTTAAAATGTATTTAATGCCCTGTTTGATAAAGTTTGCTCATCATCGCCATAGTTCTAACAGTCCTTATACAATACTGATTTCTGATGTTTACGCGAGTATTACACATGTAAATAAAACGATTTTTACGGATTTTATCGCGTTTGTATTTGATTTTTAATGCCTACTTTAGTCCGCTTGTGACCGTGAACGCTGTAAAGTGTTCGAAATGCGATAAATTTATTTTATTTATTTTTGTAAAAAGACAACACACATCATTAAGGAAATAATCCTTGAATACTTTACAAACATGTAAATAACGGACAAAAAAATCTGCTAAGTGCGAGTCGGAGTCGCGCACGAAGGGTTCCGTACCATTATCTATGAAAAAAATCAAATTTGTTGTATGGGAGTCCCCCTTAAATATTTATTTTATTTTATTTTTAGTATTTGTTGTTATAGCGGCAATAGAAATACATCATCTGTAAAAATTTCAACTGTCTAGCTATCACCGTTCTTGAGATACAGCCTGGTGACAGACGGACGGACGGACAGCGAAGTCTCAGTAATAGGGTCCCGTTTTTACCCTTTGGGTACGGAGCTCTAAAAATTACACCCAGACTCAGAGCAACAATTTATGGATCACAGAAAGTGGGCCTCGAACCCCTGACCCAGGGGTACTATAGGGTCCTAGTAGCACTGTAGATAGTTTCTTAATCACTACGCCATCTGTTCAGTCAAATACCAGATAAAATCCGTAAACATAGTTTTATTTACAGCCCTTATACGTTCAAATACATTGCACAATAACATGTAACCAAGTATTAGGGCGTCGTGACGCGGAGATTTTCGGTCATCTCTCCTTATTCATCCCCCTTTCGACACTATAAGTCCCCTGCAACACCCATCCACCCCCCCAGCCCTCATAAACACAGTTAAACAACGCCTCAAAATTGTAAAATTTAAACCTATCTCCTTGTGTAACATTCTATTGTAACATCGATTTGTTAAGATAACATTGTACGAATATCCCGCCATTATTTACGATTGGGATATTCATTTAAGGGATAGTAATTAGACGACGGTTTCCTGTACCGATTTATTGGTTTTATCCGTTTATAGTTCCTATTTGTTGGTGATATTTCTAACGTTTTGTTATTTTGAATTTGGCGGTTAAACGTACCGTTTTAGGTTATATTTATCACTATGATTATCACAACTCATATATATCCCACTACTACGTTCAAGCCTTCCTAATGGGAGGGAAATTGACCTAGTATATCAGGCTGGTTAAACGGGTTGGTATAGGGTTTTATTTCGAGATTTTCTCTTCTTGTTATCTGCAATGCCTTAGTTGTCTTCTACGACACCCACAGCGAAGAGATGGGGTGGTGAATTGTATTATTACTCCGTAACCACAAAAAGAAAGTCGAAATAAAACTCTATACCAACTTGTCTGACCAGGGTGGTTCTGTAGGTTAATTTCTTTCCCATTGCGGAGCCTCCTCCGCAGCTTAAGCCCAGCTATGGGACGTAAATGAGCTGTGATGATGGTGATTTAATATGACGTATAAAAGTCATTTACAATTGTCATTAATAGAGTAATATCATATTTGAAATTATCTTATTCTTATAAGAATTCAAGTCACATATTTAGATTATTAAACATTTATTCAAACAATGCAATAGGATTAAAAATATTCAAATTCTAGTTTGAAATTGTAATATCTTGCTAGAAATTTGAGTATTCTACCGCATTGGGTACAAAAGACATTCCGTTCCAAGGGAGAGGGTGGTCAGTCCGATTTAATATTCTATTTTATGCCAGCGATAAGATTAAAGTATGTAATTTCTTCTGTTGAGAGAGCCGTTTTGTACGCACTACGTATATATCAAATAGGGCTGTCGTATTTTATTAAATTCAAAATTTAATAACTAATTTTTGTAGCGGGTAGTTAATTATAAATCTCTATAATAACGATGAAGTGTTGGACGTGAGACATCTTAGTCCGCCCGTAACCATGAACGCTGTTAACTGTTCGAAACGTCGGGCAATTAAAAATCAAATACAAACGCGATAAAATCCGAAAAGTTTTATAATTTTTATTTTTCTTAGTCTTTCATGTATTTCCCACGTCTGAGCTCGAGTCTACTTTACAATGAGAGGAAAATTGATCCACTATAGCACTTTTATTCCAATACTGTTGCTATTTTAAATAAGTAAATTATACAGGAGAGCTATTTAAAGATTTATGGCAAACATCTATATATATAAAAATGTTAAGTTGGTTTGTGTATGCTTCAAAAACTCAAAATGTTCTGCATCGATTCAGCAATAATTTTACGATGATGTACAACACGCTCCAAAGATTGTTTTTATCTATTTTTCACGTTACTAACATAACCCTAACTGCGCCATCTGTCGGAAGCGAGAGGAAGACTCGCCATATTAGGTAACGACAACCGCAGTCGCCTGTAAAATGTTACCTATTCTCGATGACGTTGTTCATTAACAAACAAAAAACGTATATTTACTTGCATATTTATTTGTACGATACGACTAAAAAAAATGGTTCAAATTTTTTTGTTTGTTTATCTATTCATTACGGGTAATCTTCAAAACGGCTGTACCGATACTGCTAATATTCTACTACCAGGTCTACCAGCCTCACATATGTAATAACTTTGGCTAAATTTTATCCCGGTGTGGCTGGAGCAACTGTGAGAATTTAGTCGATTTTAAAACTATTTCACTAATGAAAAATTATTTTAAGCTAGTAACATATTTAAGCTATTTGTATCTCTATATTCCTACGGGACCGGGTACAACGTTGGTGAAATCGCGGGAATTTAATGGATTTCAAATTAATTTACGAATGGAAAGCTACATTATCAGTGAATAACATATAGGTAAATGCTATTTCCATCCCGGTATTTGCCCGAGAACAAGAACTAAACCGGAGGATGTTGACCAATTTTTAAAATTCTTTCACCAGTGGAAAGTTACATTATCGGCAAGTAACACAGGTAATTTTTATCTCGGATATTTCTATGGGATTTCATAAATATATCTTTTTACACCCATGTAAACTTAATATCAGTGAGTAAATAGGCATTTTTTACCTCGGCATTCGCATGGGAATGGGGTCTACATGGGTGAAACAGCGGGAGTTTGATCGATTTTTTTTTTCACCAACTGAAAGCTACATTATCAGGGACTAAGAAAAGACATATTTATCAACGTATTACCACGGGAATCTGAACTACAAGGCTGGAGGTAATATTCAAATGTGAAAGTTTGTGAAGATATTTGGATGTTTGTTACTCAATCACACGTAAACTGTTGAGCAGATTTGGATGAAAATGGACACATAGATAGAGTATTTCTTAAATTAAGAAGTAGAATATGCCGGTAATATTCTTTGCGATAATAGTTCAATATGCAAGCTAATTTATACGCGGGTGAAGCCGCGGGCAAAAGCTAGTTAACTTATATAAACAAGGGTATGTTAGCTTTTCAGGAATAATAGTTTTTTATTTTAATTTTATTAATAACTATTATATCTAATAAAACACATTTATTTTTTTACATTTTAATAATTAATTAGGGGATATAGATAATTTAAATTATTAGTGACACTATCATTGTTGAAAAAAAGGGGAAAAATTAAGTAGAATTAAAATATAGGAATTGAAGCAATATATAAATTCAGTGCTCAGCAAATACATATATGGCAATAAAAACAGTTTATCGAAAATTTTCATTGTGACGGTATTGGATTAAACGTGCAATATCTTGCTAATCAGATGGATTGTTATAGAATTTTATGTTGAGTTTTAACCGAGTTCCCAAAAGGAGGAGGTTCTCAATTTTACTGTATTTTTTATGTTTATTATCTCAGAACGTTCGACTAGCCTTTTTTAATCGTAAGTTGGTGCTTTCCGTGTGGTCCCATTTCAATTTTGTCCAGTTTTGACAGTGGCATTTATGAGAGAAGGGTTGAAGTCAGGTATAGGGCTAAATATTTAGCTTCATCAAAAATATTTTAAGTTTATGTTATATTTAGTTATAATTATGTACTATGAAGTTATATAATTATATTTTTAACTAGCAACCCGCCCTCGCTTCGCTTCGGTTTCAGTCATCTTTCCTGAATAGTTCCCGTTCCCGTGGGAATACTGGGATAAAATATAGCCTAGTTTACGCCCTGATATTATAGCTTTCCATTAGTGAAAAAATTTTTGAAATCGGTCCAGCCGTTTTGAAGATTACCCGTAACAAACAGACAGACAGACAAACAGACGGACAAAAAGGCTATATAGATAAAACCGCCAGTTGATTTTGATAATAAAGCATTCTTTAAAAGTAAAAGGACATACAGAAAATGAAAGCAAATTAGCTCTACCGAAGGCAAAAAAGCTCTAAACCCCTGGTTTACTCAAAAAAATCGCAGACTGCGATTAGAAAATAGCTTACAAAAAATACAAAAAGAAAATGTAAAAAATTAAAAGCAATTTTGTTTGGAATATTTACCTATTTTCACTTAGAAATGTATCATATTTTTGTACCTACCTGTGAAAAATTAACACTTTTAAAGAACCAATATATTAAATAGTGAAATGATTTTGCTTAGGCCACTAGAAGAAGGAAGCCGAAATAAATAAGTGCCAGGTGTAATTCTTAACTTCGTGCTTAAATATCTTACTCTACATGACTAATACGAGATTAGTTATATTATTTTAATAATTACATTATTAGCGTTGAAATTCATTAAATAGTACATTATCTCTATATGAAATGGTAGGCAGCCCTTGACGTCCCTAAGAAGTGTGTCCCCCCGTTGCGGGACGGACCGCAGACCGGCGGTTCTATAATAAAACCCTCCCTGTTCCCTCCCCCACTCACACTAAGACGGCTCACTATATTGGACAATTTTCCTACGTACACAAATTTTGAGTGCCGAGTCGTAACTTATCTGATGATTTTACATATAACTTTTTGTACATTGTTCTGGAAATATTAATTAATAAATTAATATAGTATAATTTGTAAAATCTATACAAATAAATAAGATGAAGAAGTATCTGTTTCTAATGTCAAACAAGTAGGTTTTTTATGTTCAGACGGTTATTTACACGATACCTATACTTAAGAGCCAGTTAAAAAAATGTCTGTAATTGTTCCGGTTAATCTTTTTTTTTTCTTTCGTACATATTAATAAAAATCGGTTGTAAAAAATTAAAAAATCCGACTTTACAAAGTCGGTTTACTGACGATAGTTGAACGTGACAACGTCATAAGAAAATACTGATAGAATGGTTTCATTTTTCAAAAGATAATTTTAATTTTATTTGTTTGATAGATATTTTGTATGGCAAGCCTTAAATGGAACGCCTCAGAGCGAGGTAACGCCGCATACGTCATGTTTTTTCGTGTGTGCAGCCAGCTCCACCGAATTATAAGACGGTGTCACGTCAAAAAAATGGCAGTAATTTTGTGATTGCGCCTGATGCCGCCCTAGCAGAGACTGCAGGAGACCGGGCCGGGGATTTAGTCCGTCACCCACGGGGAAGCTGACCTCGCGACGACAACCGACGTCCCGACAAGGAGACGTTGATGGGAGATGGTAGTTCCTCGGGGTATTCCGTCGGGCCGACTACTGAAGTCAAGGAACTCTGCACCGGTGGTCGGCCCAACGACGAAGGCGACGCGCTATTGGGTGTGTTACGGGGCCGCGCGCCGCCCCTATGTCGCCCCGGACAGAGCCGGGCGGCGGGTACACTGATTGTAGCTAACAACAAAAAAAATTTAGTTTTGTAATCGGTCGCCTACTTGACGATAACCTTCATTGGAAATGATGATGACCAGACCGGGTCAGATGACGACGGCCCAGGTTGATGTAAAGTTTTTAAAGCCTTTAATCACACCCGTGAGCAATGTGTTGGCAATCTTTTTACATAATACTTAGTACCTATATATCTTTTTAAATTGATTTGTGTGTAATTTCTAGGTACTATAATTATCATCATCATCGTCTCAACCCATGGGGCTTGGGCCTCCTCCACTGCGGGAGAGAAATTAACCTACTATAGCACATTGGTGAGAGGTATAAGGTTTTAGTTCGAGTTTTTCTTCTCTTGCATAGATGTTATATGCCTATCATATTCCTTAGTCGTGTTTTACGTTTTACGACACCCACGGACAAGATTGGGGGTGGAGAATTGTATTCTTACTCCGTCATCACGCAGAATTAATATTGTGATCAAAGATATTAAATCGTGTGAGAACATCCTCCAGCCTAATAACTATCTTGTTGAAGAATTTTGACTTCTATAGGAATAATAAAGTTTATCTTAAAATTTTAAAAAATTGTACTGCCATTTAGTTCTCTTTTGCTTGCAACTAAAATATACTTAAAATGTAACACTTTCGTGTGGTGACGGAGTAAGAATACGTTTCACCAGCCCCTTACTTACCCATGGATGTCGTAAAAGGACTATGTAAGGAATAGATTATGTGTAAAGTGCAAAAGAGAATGAAAACTCAAAAGAATAAAATATTATTTAAAAAAAGTTTTTAAAAACAAGCTTTTATTAAAATGCTCTAAAACGAAGAAATCACGACTATTCAAACGAGCCCAATCTCGATGGTTTTATCTCGTTTAATTTAGGAGTTCCTATTACCACCTTCCGACGCCATATTAAGACCAGCTTCATGGTACCATATTGTTGCATTGTAACTGAAGTTACGTATGTAAACCAAATTTCAACCTAATCTAACGGTAGGAAGTGGTTATAATTTAACTCGCAAGTTCTGCTCCATACTAACATATTAACAGGGAAAGTTAAATAAAAGCTTTTAAAAACCCATACCAATCCGCCTGACCAACATGTAGTAGGTCATTCCCTCCCATTGTGGTCCTCCACAATGGGTTCGGGCTCAGCAATGGGACGTATATAAGCTGTGATAATGATTATATTTTAATTGATAAAAAGACATTTAATTTCAACGTAAATAAAAATATCTTGTATTTTCAATATTTCTTTTAAATTTAACTTTAGTTTGTTTTTATATTATGTAGATTGTGTAATACAAAAAACTTCGTTACACCCCCAACCCTCAAATTAAGCTAACGTGAAATTCCACAAAAACACCATGACGATGACGCAACTAAACTAACCCCTTTAAACTTCAACAACACCCCAAAATAATCCCTTACCGCCCCGCGATTTTCTTTCATCCCTCCTCCACCGTACGGGGGTTAAGTCACCCTACTTAAGATCGATGGAAGGGTAGTAGATTAGACTTTGCGATAAGGGTAGAAAGGGAGCCATGTCCTCGAATTAGGAACCACCCTTTTGTGAAGCTCAGATGGGTTGGACTCAAGTCTTGTTTTGACATGTTTTATAATTAATTTGCTAGTTTCAAAACGTAGTTTAACAAGGGTTGCGCAAATTAATTTTAACGGATTTCTGAAGCGGCTCTGTTTCATTTATTTCTTAAGGGTTGAACAAAAGATGAAATACATTATGAGATATTGTAAATAACATAATTCGACCATATTTACGTATGTATAGGTAAGGGAAATTAAAATGTCTTTTATTTGGATTATATGTCAAAGTAAGAAAGTATTCTTACTTTGACAGTAAAGTAATTCACCCTCATATTTCGCCCGTGGGTGTCGTAAAAAACAGCTAGGGGATATGCATATAACATTTATGCATAAAAATGAAAATTCGATATGAAATCCTATATTAATCCGTCTAATAAGCGTGGTATAATGGTTGCGACGACGGTCAGTTTTCTCTCACCATGGAGGAGGCTTGAACTCAGCAATGGGACCTATATAGAAAGAAGAAAGAAGGAAAACATATTTATTCGATGCTAAGCCACACGTCACTATTTACATGGTTAAGCATACATACGTCTAAAATAAACATTAAAATATTATAATAGCAGAACAGATATGTAGGTAGGTAGTTAGGTGCTATTCTTAGTATGCTTAAAGGAATCACGACAATAGCCGAAGTGTATGAACGAATGCTATGGAGCGGGCTATGCTCGGGATTTCTCTACGAGATAGAAGCCGGAATACGGCAATCCGCAGAAGAACGGGTGTAACCGAAATAGCACGAAGAATCAGCACGCTGAAGTGGCAATGGGCAGGTCACATCGCTCGACGAACCGACAACCGCTGGGGAAGAAAGGTTCTCGAGTGGCGACCACGTATCGGACGACGCAGTGACGCCCCTCCCCACTAGGTGGACCGACGACCCGGTGAAAGTTGTTGGGCGTTGTTAGATGCAGGCGGCACAGAACCGCACTTTGTGGCATAACATGAGGGAGGCCTACGTCCAGCAGTGGACGGCGATAGGGTGAAATGATGATGATGAACGCGGCCGATACCACTCGTCCGCCTACAAAACAGTCAGTCGGCTAAGGAGCTGCGATCACGACGGCTGCAGCCTCACGTTAATTATACTATATGAGTAATCGTAGGAGTGATCGCCGCTCAAACATATAATCACCAAGTATTCACAGTTAAAGAATACAATATGTCACCACCAGTGGCGGCTGGTGGGTCATCAAAGTGGTGGTGCACTTTACTTGCTCACTAAGTCCCGCCAATTTATATCAACATAATTTTGAAAAGTTTTGTTATTGTCTTTAATATAGTCTATATTTATGCTCCTTTTCATTCACACTACACACTGTATACGCAGTATAAAATAGAACTGAGACGAAAATAAAAAAACAAAGTAAACAAACCATATTTATCACGTCATATAGATATACAACGAAAATATACCTACTTACTGTACTTATCGAGACGTCATCGGCGAATTTCGTCGAAAGTCGAGTTCTCACGGCAATGTTCGGTTCGCTCGTACGGCGCACGGGAACAGGCTCATTTTTCAGTATATTTCTATAAACTATCTTCTGTCTCACGCGCCAGGCGTTTTAACTCATAAGTAATACAAGTTGTATGGACAGTCCTGGTGCGCTCGCCTAAGCGCACGAGATTTTTTTTACAGGGAAAATAAGTTTTAATAGTTTAGTAAAATGCTTAAATTGTTTCTTCATAATTTGAACTTTTATTTGTTATATGTTTTTGTATGTTCAAAGAATAAATAGTAATACGGTAATTTAAAAATAAAGTTGAGGTGAAGTAACATTTTGTAATTTTCAAATTGTTTGATTTGCTGATTCAGTGCACGAGCGCACTTAAGGTAGAGCCACCACTGGTCACCACCCCTAATCTTGCTACAGTAAGAGAGAGAGTGATGAATTGTATTCTGTGGTGACAACCACACGAAAATTATTATTGAATCCTGATTAAGTTAGATACGAATACGAATATAAAATACATTCACAACAAGCAAATTAAATTTTATACGTAAATATGTCACTAATAAAGTACATTTTTCACTTGTGTCAATATAAAGACAGGTCAAGATTAAAAGTAAAAACAATAGTGAAATTAAATGTCAAACTGAACAAATATATTCTAGAAGTATCTTCCAATGCTTTTATCATTTGATATAATAATAATATGATAAAGGAATTATTAATTTAAATTCATGTTGTAACCCCTTGTTGTAATCTATTTAGGTTCAGATCATGTAGTAACGTATTGAAATTACATTTTTTAAAATTATATTATTACTAGCAGCCCGCCCCTCCTACGCTTGGGTTTCAGTAGCGTAGTGCCCGTTGCCGTGGGAATACCGGGATAAAATATAACCTATGTTACTCCTTGATATTATAGCTTTCCATTGGTGAAAGAATTTGAAATCGGTACGGTGGTTTAAACGTGAAAGCGTAACAAACAAACAAACTTACTTTCACATTTATAATATTAGTAAGGATTATATCAAATGATAATTTCCGTGTGGTGACGGAGTACGAATACAATTCACCACTCCCTATCTTGCCAGTGGATGTCGTTAAACATGACTAAGGGATATAATATGCATATAACATCTATGTAAGAAAGGGAAAATTCGAAATGAAACCCTCCAGCAATCTGTTTGACCAGAATGGCTAGGTCAATTTCTTTCTTGTTATAGAAGAGGCTCGAGCCCAACAGTGGGATATATGAGCTGAGATGATGAGCTATTATAAAAAGTAAGAGGATCTGCAAAATTAACTAAGTTTATTATAAATCACAGTTAAGATATTAGCTATAACAGCAGCACTGGAATCAACTGTTTCACAGTAGCAAACTAAACATATTCAGGTTTGTACAAGAAAATAACATTGCTTATTTTATAACGTAATGTCAAGGGAAACCAAAAAGCTGGTTATCCAGTAATAGATAAGCTATCATCATCTCAGCTCATATACTTCGCACTGCTGCGCAAGACCCTCCTCCCATTTCCCTCTCATTAGGGAGGGAAATCAACCTACTATACCAAGCTGTTTTTTGTGTGGTGAAGGAGTAAGAGTACAATTTACCACCCCTATCTTGTCTGATACCGCACGGTTGCAACGGATACAGCGTGTCTGTTGACCGGGACACCCCCCCTGGGACTTGGAGACGGTGATGCTTGACGTGCTCTACTGGCACGTTTCGGAGACGCGAGTGGAACGCGGCATGGTCTTAAGGAGATTGCCGCCTGGCGGATCGAGGCCCGTCGAGACGTCATTGCCCGTTGGGCAGTCCGGCTGGAGAGGCCTCAGAAGGTGTTAGGACCGTTGAGGCTTTCCAGATGGTGCTGATGGAGTGATTGGATCGGCGGAACGGGGTGCTTGCCTTCCGACTGGTGCAGGTGCTGACGGGGCACGGTTACTTCGCCAAGTACCTGCACACAGTGGTGAGGAGGGAGAGCACACCGTTCTTCCACCACTGCAACTGCGACGAGGATACGGCGCAGCACACACTCGAGGTGTGTGTCGCGTGGGCCGAGCAGCGGCGTGAACTCGTCGCACAATCATCGGTGCTGACCTCACGCAGCATCTTCCTAGCGATGATTGGCAGCGTCAGGAACTGGGACGCGGTCGCCGCCTTCTGTGAGGCAGTCATCTCTTGGAAAGAGGTGGCGGTCCGTGCGCGTGAGGAACGCCTCCACGACGACAAGGTCCGCCGTCGGTGACTCGGGCGGCGCAGGTGCGAGTACCTGCGCCTGATGTCACCCTAGCTGAGGCCGCGAGTGACCAGACCGGGGATTAGTCCGTCACCCACAGAGAGGCTGACCGCACGACGGCCATCGAAGTCCCGGGAAAGGGGTATCGAGAGGACGACTACAGAGGACAAGAAACTCGGTACCGGTGGTCGGCCCAACGATGAAGGCGTATATCCCATAGATCATCTATGATATGCATATTTTATCTTGGATAGTCTCCAGTCATATTTTACGAAAGGCAAGATAGAGAAGTCAATTTTAGTCCTACTACATCACCACACAGGAGAACCTGATGGATGAATAAACGGAATTATTAATTAAGTAAAATAATATATAACATTTCTAGGTAACACCTATTTTAAATTATATTCTATATATCTATATATAAACTTTTATAGGCTGAGATGATGATGAATGGTAAATCTTCTTCTCAATGTATAACAAACAGATTAATTTGTATTTAATTTAAATATGCACATCATCATCATCGTCGCAGTCCGCATACGTCCCACTGTTGGGCTCGGGCCTCTTCCACTATGAGAGAGAATTTTACCTACTATATCATGCTGGTCAGACATCTTATATCCCTTAGTCCTCTTTTACGACATTTACAGTCAAGGTTGGTAGTGGTGAATTATTACTCCTTCACCACACAAAAGATATACATACAATGGAGATTAAACACCCTTTACTAGCTGCGCTTTTAATTCTTAAGAGATATGTAGGGCCCTTTTAAAAATATATTTTTTATCGCTTAGCTTCATGTGGTTGCAGGCCTATATCTGTATACAGTAACTGTAAATACGTTAAAATTAACGTTCGCTCATGTAAATAATTTGTTAATAAGTTGTTTGTTCAGTCTGTTTGTGCCACGATATTTTCATGTTCTAATATTATAACTATTTATGTTATGTTATGTTGAAATTCGTAAGTTTTTATATTATTTCTGTACATGTTTTTTATAAGCATTGTCAGCAGGAAAGCAAGCACCTAATGGTAAGTGGTAATTATCATTTATGAATCTCTTTAGGACTACGATAGCTTTTATAGATTTCAATTGAATTTTTTGCAGTATAAATTGTTAGTGTTGATATTCTTAACTGATAATAAATAAATACTGTAAGTATTGATGGACAGATTGAAAGGTCAGTATTTGGAAATAATTATATCGACTTTGAAACGCTTTAATTCTTAAGCAAATTATAAAAAACTTTAACAAGGAAAAATCTGCTTCAGTATGCGTTTGTATAATTTTTTTTTTTCATCAGTTCATCTCTAATACGTTCCCACTGTTGGGCTGGAGCCTCCTCCACAATAGGGTGGAAATTGACTTACTATACCACGTTGGTCAGATGTATTGGTATAGAGTTTCATTTTAAGTTTTTAACCCTCGACGCAAAAAGAGAGGTGTTATAAGTTTGACGTCGATGTCTGTGTGTGTGTATGTCTGGCTGTAATATCGTAGCTCTCAAATGGAAAGACCGATTTCGATGCGGTTTTTTTATTTGCAATCCAGGTTCCTTGCGATGGTTCTTAGCTATGTTTGGTTAATATCGGTCCAGCAGTGTAAGAGTTATTTTTCAGAATGATGTAATGGCGTATGTTTGCTCGCTTAAGTGCTTCACGTGTGCCGGTATAATTTTTAAATGTCTATTAATTGGTAATTCTTTATGAAGAGAACGCAATACTTTTTTAAATTATTCTATTTTGTGTCGGGGGTTATTACAAATTTTCAATTTTACTTATATATTTGTTCTCACTTGCATAGATGTTATATGCTTTATAATAGATAGTATAGATACATAGATGGTATGTGCCTTAGTCGTATTTAAAGACACCCCCGGGGAAGAGACTCCTCTCTTGCCCGGGGATGCCTTAAACTAATGGTGAATTGAATTCTTACTCTGTCACCACACGAACAATTATCGACAAGAATTCAAAAACTGGTCAGATCTTGATTAAATTAAATAGGTCATCGAAAGCACCAGCTTTATAGAAAAAGCAAGCAAAATTTGTTCATCAAAAATGCCTCCATCTTTTTTGCAGTCGGCTAAAATAAAACATATAGCAATGTTCCAATATGATAAACTATTCAACCATTAAGACACAACACAACACTAGCTGAGGACAGCACTAGTTATTATAAGGTATTTTAATTATGCGATCTATTCAAAAGACTCCTTTGTATTGACACGATTGGAATAGCTTCATTGCAGTATACACTATTGTCTTAAGGAAGGCTTTTAATGTGTGAATACAGTCACTATCTCACTCTCTTGTATATGAGGACAAAAGACATTGTTTCTAATGTTTAGTTGATATAGTTAGGCCACTACTGAAATGTAGGCGGAGCGATTATTTTTTTAGAAATAAGGGCAAATGTTAAATTTTAACCTTTATCAGCATTATTTTACTTTTGGGATGGATTATTTTTATAATATACTAGCTTACCCGACAGACGTTGTTCTATTTAAATAAAATTAAAGGAATTTTGGAGGTTCAAATAAAATTAAAGGAAAGATTTGGAATCGATAGCAGCGTCACTTACTGGGTCCAATTGTGAATCTAAACCATTCTCGAATCTCCTTCTTGAACACACACACACAAAAATTTCATCAACATCGGTCCAGCTGTTTAGGAGGAGTTTAGTGACATATACACGTAAAAAAGAAATATATAGGTATATACCGGGCGGGGCAAAAGTATGGAAACCCCTGATTATCTTGGAGGAGGATGATTTGATCGAAATATAAAAAAAAAATACGTCAAACGAAATTTTTAATAACGTATGTCATGGTAACCTTGGATTTGACCTTGAATTTCGTTTTCAAGGTTATTTCAAGGTCAACTTTGTTTTTTTAAATGGGACCTCCTATTTTTGATATCGGAAATGAAAGCGGGAAAAATTACGTACAAATATGTATCAAGGTGACCCCTGAAGGTCAAATAAAGGTGCCCCGCCCTGTACATATAAAGATAAGCATTAAGAAAATTTGTTATATCTCTTGTTTATTGTAACGTATTAATCTTGCTATATAGATTTCTGTTCTTAATTATTACTATTTCGATTCTTAATTTTTTTCTTTAAATTGATACAATGATTTTAATTCGCTCATCGCTTAGTACGTTTTGAAATCACAATCTAATATTGTTTTCTTCTAAACAGAAGTAGTAGGTAGTCGTGTTATTTGAAATATTTTAGAATTAATAATTATCTGTGTGGTGATGGAGTAAGAATACAATTCACCATGGAATCAAAATATATTTTAAATAGTCCTCTCGTGATCATGAACTACGAAAGGTGATCAAAATGTCTGTAAAGTAATAAACAAACAGCTTGAATCCGTAAAAAAATTTTTATTTCATATTTACTTTTATGGGACAGAAATATTCTTTAAAAAAAATATCGTAATTATTATCAGAGCGTCTATACGTCCCATTGCTGGGCTCGAGCCTCATACATAATAATTTGGGAAATTGATTTATAATAACCACGCTTTTTTTTTTACAGGGTTTTATTTCGAGTTTTCCTTCTCTGGTATTAATATTATCTGAATATTTTATCCCTTAGTCGTCATGTATGACATCCACAGGAAAGAGAGGGGGTGGTGATCTTCAGATCACAGATAGAGATATTATGTCACCACACGGAAAAATCAACATGTTTTTTTTTTTTTTTTTTTGTGGGTGGGTTGTGGTCGGCGCGCCTCCGCACCACTCCGTCCGGGGCGACAGAGGGGCTTAAGCACGCAACTCCCGCGACCCACCCGAATACCACGTCGCCTTCGTCGTTGGGCCGACCACTGGAGCAGCGTTAACTTGTCGTCAGTGGTCGGCCCGACGGAATACCCCCTATTGGGGTACCCTCCCATCGACCGACGTCCCCCCCTCGGGGAGGACGTCGGTCTTTCCTCACGCGGTCGGCCTCTCGGCGGGTGACGGACTAATTCCCGGTCACGTCACCCGCAAAAATCAACATGTAACGCTGTAAGCAATCAATTGAAACTTAATTTCACACATTTTCGACTTATTTACGTCCGACTACAGCCCGGGCCCAATAGTGGGACGTTTATGGGCTGAGATGATGACGATGATGATACGTCTGACTGTTGGGCTCGAGCCTCCTTTACAACGCGAGGATTTTTTTTTTTTTTATCTAATACCACACCCTGCACTAAGGAAATAATCCTTGTATTGCGGGGGACTTTACAAACATATAATTAACGGACACAAATTACATCCAGACTCAGAACAACAATTTGTGGATCGCACAAAGTGTTGTCCCGCGTGGGATTCGAACCCCCGACACTGGCGCTGTAGGTCGCTATCTTAACCACTACGCCATCTGTGCAGTCGTTGTTGTCCTACTCTACATTTGTCCTACTCTACCACACTGTTCAGACATGGTGTTAAAGGTTTTTATTTCGAGTTATTTTTTTTCTCTTGCTGATATGTAAGTTATGTACATATTACTCTTAATAGTTTTTTACGACACCCATGGATAAGAGAAGGAGTGGCGAATTGTGTTCTTACTCTGTCATTACACAGACAAAAAATATGAAATTCAACATAAGATAAATGACGTCCTCGTGCGAATTCGAGTCGGATCGCTAGTCCTATATAAACGTCACCAAATTGTCAAAAGTAAGGTTTATCGCTGGCGGGGTCTGTAGGGAAAGTTTTCCAATTACGAACACCATCAAGTGACCACCTACCACCCGCCGGTTTCCTCGACACCCCTCGCGACCCCTCCACTGCGCAGCCTCACAAAGAAGTTTTAATTGCTTGCCTTCGCGTTAGCTATCAACTTGTGCCACAACTATTTGGATTGCCGTATTTATAATGGAGGTCGATGTGAAATTAATGAGGTTTTGATTACTTTTTATTGGTTTAATTGACTGTTCATTTGATAAATTTCAAGTTTTAGCATATCTGATTTAATTTTTCATTCATTTAAAAACTAAGCATGAAAAAAATAGAAAGAAATCGGATGTGATGAAAAATGGGAATGTTTTAATTGATAATTGAACTGATATCTTAAGGAAATAAGAAGTTAGTTTTTACACTTAGTGCCGCGGGTTTGATTCCTATACTTCACAATGTATTCGGCGATTGTAAAATAGTACTTGTAAGCCCGTGTATGTTTTTAAATATTTATTGTACGTTTGTAAAGTCTGCCTATATACTTAGTGGTATTGGTTCCTAAGATAATAATTCTTTTGAAGGTTTTTTTTGGTCAAATACTGCCCCAATCATCCGTGATGGTGGATCGCCGTCGGACAATCATATAACTTGGTCTTCTGTTTCAGCATTTGGGTAGACCACTGGTATTGTGTCCTTATCTTCGGTCGAAGAGAACTAAATAAGTGAAAATGCGCTGTGAAAATGAATTGCAAATTCTATCCTGTAGAAAAAGTTGATTTATATTAGTACCTACTCTTAGTTTTATGAATTTAATTATAGTTATTACTTTTGTTACAACATAAATACTAAACGACTTAAGTAGTGCTTAAGATTTCGGTACTATTAGTTTTCTGTTTACTTTCATAGATGGGCGGGATCGTTCGAGATAGCATCACACTTCCAATAAAATCGACGTCTGATTGAGGCTTTCTTGTTCACCAAACAAAATACAGTAGCATAGCTAGCTATTCATCAGAGGTCGATATGAGCCATACGCTTAGATCTCACCTTACAGCAGGCAGCGACTAGACTATGCTCCTGGTATTATAGAAATTTATAAAGGACAACTATTACCGTAAGGTGACGGAGTAAGAATACAATTCTACACCCTTTCTCTTAACCGTGTGTGTCGTAAAAAACGACTAAGGGATTAAATATGCATGTTACACATGTAGGTCAAATTGCCTCCTATTGTGGAGAAAGCACGAGCCTATCAGTGTGAAGTATATGAGCTGAAATCATGATGATGAATGATGAACCATTACTTATTATCAAGCAGCCTGCTTGGTCGTCTGCCATCAAAGGCATTAAAAAAAAGAAACAGTATAGATATTATCCCTACTAACATTTCAGTCCGGTTTTGTGGAGCAAATCACATGTTAATACCCAATATGTTCTAGCTTCTATGTGTAAGTGAAACTACTTCATAAATTTAGTTTTACATACACTGATGGAAACGTCGACAGGCAGGTATATGGCAATAATTCAATTAGAAATTCGCCAAAGTCCCCGAGTGCTTAAACATCACCCCCTTCAGTACTATAATCATGTTTGTTTAAAACTAAAATTAGTTTCTGTCCAACCCTTCGGAATTAAATTAGCCCCCTTTGGACCTTTTCACTTCAAGCTATTCGTTGATTAAAAATAATAGACGCATAATTTTCAATGAAAGAAAATGCGAGTATTTTAGCTTCCTTGTTTTATTGTCACCATTTATAGCCTCGTAGGGGTGATTTCGTCTCATTTTAGAGAGATTTTAAATGTCAGCAATGAATTTATTATTTAGATTTTTAGATTATTTATGTTAGTTGAAAGGTTGTACCTAGTTATAGATTGAAAAAGTTTCTCTACATTCAATACATTCTGTGAAATTTCATGATTTGAAAGAATTTATCAAATAGAATTTTAGTTAGTCATTATTTTCCATGTGGTGACGGAGTATATAATTCACCACCTCCTTTCTTGCCCGTGGGTATCGTAAAAGATGACTACGGTATTATAATCTATATATCTATGCAAGGGAAGGAGAACTCGTAATAAAACCCTGTACCAACTCGTTTGACCAGCAGTAGCAGTAGGTCAATTTCCCTTCCATTGTGGAGGAGGCTCGAGCCTAACAGTGAGACGTATTTAAGTGGCAATGATGACGGTGATGAGTTAGTTTGTATGGTTAGGGCTAAAATATGGGTCTAAATTAACATTTGGAACCATATTTTTGACAAAGCATCTATTGCCAGTTGAAAAATTAACAAGATTTTTTATAAAATAATTTGCGCATGGCCATGCTAAATAGTATAATAAAATAATAAATTAAATTTCTCCACGGCAAATTAACGACTGAAACAAAATGCAAAATAACATCCTTCCGAAGAATATAACGGTCGCCATTTTGCGAGCCGGGGGGGTTACAGATGGTGATAGGGGTCGTCTTAATTTCGCAGTATTAGTGAGTCTTGCTGACCCTTTGGACATTAATCGTGAAGGGTCCAAGGGTCAGTGACCTAAGAATTAAGATGAGAACTTGGGGAGAAGGCGACCGTTGCAGACATTTCAA
The DNA here is from genome assembly GCA_032191425.1 of Lymantria dispar. Lineage (NCBI taxonomy): Eukaryota > Metazoa > Arthropoda > Insecta > Lepidoptera > Erebidae > Lymantria > Lymantria dispar. The sequence goes on from CM063459.1 coordinate 20,713,372, forward strand.
ATTATGTCCCTTAGGATTTGTATCTGCAGATCATAAAATCAAACCATTTTTTATGTTAATATTCAGTCTTAGGTAAGACATTGAGGCATAGTGGGAACCATTTTATACTTTATGTTAGTGATAAGAAGTTTCTTACTGCAACCAACCTAATAACTAATTTCTGGCACCGAACTCACGGCGTCACATTCATCAAGCGTATGTTAATGTAATTATTGCAATAACATTATTGCCTCTAATGAGAGGCACTTAATTTTCTGTGATTTGAGGGGGGATTTCATTTTCTTACGTACTATTTCTCGTATTTATTTTCGTTTCGTACTAGAGATGCAGTCAGAATACATATGAAATTATTGCGAATATTGCATTAAAATAAAATAAAAATAATATCAATTTATTTTGTTGTTAATAAAAAATGGGTGCGTGTACTTATGTACGCGCGTGAGAAGTTATACTTCTTTGGCATCATTAAAAATAGTTTTTAATTGCATGCAAATAATTAATTACAATAAAATAATAGAAGGATTGGAAAAAGATAATCAACAAAGTTTAGTTTAATAGTCTTTAAACTAAAAGAATCTTAGATTGATCGTAGATATCAATAATTAATATTAAAAATTGAAAATTAATATATTTATATAATAATATATTTAATATAAATTTATATAATATATAATTAATTAATAAACTCATTTGCAAAAAAAACGGGCGGTTTTGATTTTCATTCATATTTAAAAAGATACAATACCAAAAAGGTTTCAATCGTTTGTACACGTTACTGGCCGGTTTTAAAAATGCTGTGGTATTTAAAAAAGTACGTTCTAAATTCAATTTTTCATTTGATGTTCATTTTTACAGAAAACCCCTTTTTATCGTACATTTTTGGCGCGAAGTTCCAGAAGTTAACATCGACTTTCATAACTTTTATTCAATTTTTATCGATTAATTTCATATCCTTGACTGTCAAAGCTTTATTTAATGCTGTTTGGCTGTATCAAAAATGGTAGATAAAGTGGTAAAAGCTACCAAAATTATCGCGCTGCTTGAAGAGGGTTGCAGCCAATGTTTCGTGGCTAGGAGGCTAAATGTTAGTCGCTCGACAGTCCAAAGGACCTGGCAGCGATATCAGGAGACTGGTTCCGTCGAGAGAAGGCCTGGTTCTGGAAGAAAACCATGTACCCAACCACGGGATGATCGTTTTCTTGTGAGTCGCGCATTGAGAAATCGCAAATCTTCGTATGTGGATCTTAAGAACAACCTCCAAGAAGTAAGAAATGTGCATATTAGTCTATGGACGGTCAGGAGGAGGCTTCTCGCTGCCAATATACGCAGTCACCGCCCGGCCCGCGGCCCCAAATTACTCCGTGAGCACAGAGTTCACAGGCTTAGGTTCGCTAGAAATTGTGAATCATGGACTCAAGACGATTGGAATAGGGTTTTGTTCTCTGATGAAGCCAGGATATCTCTGTTCGGTGAAGATCGACGTCGGCGAGTGCTAAGAAGACAAGGAGAACGCTTTGCAGAGGCATGTTTCGAAGAAATCACACCTTATGGTGGGGGCTCTGTTATGTTTTGGGCAGGAATAAATTCAATGGATCGTACAGAGTTAGTCTTCATTGAAAACGGCTCACTGACTGGGCATCGATACATAACGGAAGTTCTAATTTCTCATGCACAACCCGCATTGGCCGCTCTAGGTGAAGACTCGATTTTTATGGACGACAATGCTCGCGCCCACCGATCCCGCGATGTTAATGCGTATGTGCAAGAGGTCGGCATTCGTCGTTTGGATTGGCCAGCTCGAAGTCCCGACCTCAATCCCATAGAGCATGTCTGGGACGTTCTGAAACGGCGTGTGAGATCAGTACACCCGGCTCCGCAGACCATCAGAGAGCTGAAGAATGTGATTACTGCGGAGTGGGAACGTATTCCGCAAGCAAGTATCCGGGATATACTCGCTAGCATGCCCAGACGAATTCAAGCTGTGATTTTAGCTAGAGGGGGTCACACTCGATACTAAACATTTATCTGCTTTTACTTTATTAAAGAAAAACAAACAAAAAAACTTTTTTATTTTTACTTCATGAGCATATGCACTACTAGCGAATATACACTACTAGCGAGGTTTAGCATTATTTCCCATAAATTGTATCTAAATTTTATGAAATACTGATGAAAACGATTATTTTCTTATTAATTTAGCAAATTGCGTGGATAAAACTACCTATAATTATCAAACAAAGAAATATTAACATTTGAAATGGTTCATTGCTTAGGTGCCCGTTTTTTTTGCAAATGAGTTTATATATATATATATATATATATATATATATATATATATATATATATATATATATATATATATATATATATATATATATATATAATTATTAAAAACAAAATTTAGAGAATAATAAATATATAAGACATAATTTGTACTAAATATTATAAGATTCTTAATTTTAAATGTTTATTATTGATTATTTAATATTTTAAAAATAAATTTAATAATAAATTCAAAAATTGAATTTAAGGTTAAGCAGACAGCTTCATACTGTTAATTTTGTGTCACAGATGCGCGCGCATCTTAAAATTTCACTCAATGAGCGGCTAAGCAGACAGCTTCATACTGTTAATTTTGTGTCACAGATGCGCGCGCATCTTAAAATTTCACTCTCATCATTTTTTCATAACGCGCCTAAAGAAGTATAACTTCAATAAACAAATATAAACTGAGTAACATTTGAAACTGAGTAATAGTTTTTTTTCTTATCTTTTATACATTTTCCACAAATATACAGTTTTTTACAAATTGTGCAGTTTTCACACGTATTTTTTACATTTACGATTGACTTAACATTGCCGCCTGTTATTATTGTTTGTAGTACATCGTTCACTAGTTTCAGAATTAGTTTCTTGTCTTCGAGTTGCAGTTGAAATAGATTTTTTTTTCACATAATCTGCACGTAGATCGCTCACTAGTTGAAGGATAAAATCTTTGCGAGAAATTTTTATTGCTGTGACTTTTCTGTATATAATCCACAAGTTTATAGCTGCTAAATTAAGTATATTGTAAAAAACATGAGCTGGCCATCTCCGACTTCCAACTCTTACGGTGTACTTGCGTGCTAATTGATTGATGATGTCTACCTTTCCAAATTTTGCTTCAATAAAAAATTCAATTGTCTCGGACAGCTTTTTTGATCAGTACCTCACCTCATCAGTGCTCACGTTGGCGTGATAATATTTTTCTTGGTTTTCCTGATAGACAGCAAGGGTTGCATCTGTCTCGGTTTTCATTATAAAAGTTTCACGTCTTGTAGTACGAATACCTCTACAAATCGGCGGTACTTCTCGTCTTGAATGCCGTGTTGTTCGAACAATGCTAGTCTTTTCGAAATAACTGCTCATCAATAGTCAAATATTCTCCCAGAATGTAACACATTTAACAACTCAACTTGCTGCTTGTAAATGTAATTCAATAGTTCTTGTTCTATTTGAGAACTATTTAGACTGCGACTCATTTTTTGTAACAAATTACGACTGCTCACTAAACGAAACCAAGGCCTACACTAAGTGTAATGTAAACAAGCTAGGCAGTAACAATTTACTCGGTATTCAACATAAATAAAAACAAAAATTCTCCGTGTGGTGAGGGAGTAAGCATACAATTTACCACTCTCTATTTTACCGTAAAAGACGACTAAAGGATATAATAAGCAGATAACATCTGTGCAATAAGAGGAAAACTCGAAACAAAACCCTATTCCAACACGCCTAACCAAAGTCATATAGTAGGTCAATTCTCCTCCTATTACGTAGGAGACCCGAGCCCAACAGTGGGACACATATGGGCTAAGCTTATAAAAAAAAAGTACCTTCATTAGTTTGAAGGAATCGTTGTTTACTATATTTTTATAGCTGTCTTTGTATGCCGTCACATTGACGGTGTGCGGTCTTAGTAGGTATTTGTAAAAGAATCTCATATATAGCATCATCATCATCATCATCTTACGCTTATCCCAATTACTTGGGGTCGACGCAATATGTCATCTGTTTTGACATATTGCAAAAAGTTTCGGCAATGACTTTTATGACCGGCCGCCTGCCTGACGTCAACCCTCCTTGGGAATGTAATCGTTGACCCAAATGGTACCAGATGAAGTTGGTCCGGGTCAATCTAGGGCTCTTAGTCGTCTTTTACGACACCCACGAGCAAAGCAAGGGTTGGTAGTATTCGAAGCCGCTACCACACAGCACATAGCATATAGCATATAGTTTATTATTTTTTAATATAAATTTAGCTTCACAATAGCAAATTAGGAAAAGTCATAAAATATAGAAAGAAACAAAAATATAGTTTATAAAATATTTAAGAATGAAATCGCCGTGCGGTCAAATTGACGGCCTTGGTCTTTCTAGTGTTAATATTTATACTGCGCGACTAAAGGACGGACATTTGTTATTGTTTTTATTAACAATATCTAAGCGAGTTTTAGATATACATATAAAGTAATATTATTTCTACTATTAATATTATTAAATATATAATAAACAGTATATATTTAATAATATTAATTATATAATACACATTTATTCAATTTATTAAATCCAATGTTTGCGGAGATTGAATACACTCTTATATAATCAGGATTTATCACAAACGCAATGAAAATTTAACTATTATATACCTACCTATATACTAACTATATTATAGCTTTCCATTGGTGAAAGAATTCTTGAAATCGTTTCAGTGGTTCAGGCGTGAAAGCGTAACAAACATATTCCGTGAGTTTATACGTTATTCCTCAAAGCAAAAAAGTAAACGTCAATTAGTATAGGATCCTGCTATACAACAACCTTCACCGAGATGCTTATTTCATGAAACTTATAACCTTATTTTTTATGTAATTTAATATGTCAATAAATATATTGCATATGGGTTGCCTAACAAATTTTGGTCCAGAGTATGATTAATTAATAATTAAAAAAAAAAAATCTTTTTTGGACATTGCACTGGTTTGATTATTAGACAAATTCTATACCAATCAAAAGTATGAAGCCCATAGAATATGCAAACGTTAGATTGCCTATTTTTTTCCGGTCATAACTCTCGGGTATCCAGGTATAAACAAATAAATCGATACTAGCATTTTGCACCGGTCTGATCGACGTTTGCATATTCTATGGGCTTTATATTTTCGATTGATATAGAATTTGTCTAATAATCAAACCGATGCAATGTACAAAAAAAATTATTAATGAAACATACTCTGGACTAAAATTTATTAGGCAACCCATATGCAATATATTTATTGACATATTAAATTACATAAAAAATAAGTGTCATCAAATAAGCATCTCGGTGAAGGTCGTTGTATAGCGGGATCTTAGACCAAATCTATTTGATTAAGATACTAATATATTCACTCCTAGTAAACAAACCAATGAATAAGAGCTAATAAGTGTTGATTTATGACAATTGCTCTATAGTGTTGCAAGCTGCTAGATAGCAGACATTTTACGAGGCACGAGGCACGTGAGGCACGCTGTATTTATGACAACATGTACAATTTTGAGTATTACAAATAATTTATATCTCTATTTTTTTCATATGTAACAAGTGAACTTATTATTTTGTATCGCGACGAAGTAATAATGCAATTATACTATATGATGGCGGCTATGAATACTACCAATCCTAATATTGCTCGTAGAATGTCATGTGGGCTTGTATTATAAGATATATCTTAGTGTTTTACCTATTACATAAATAACTTTGATTTTGTTTTATGTATATGACAAAGGGACTGCTGGAGTGTAGTAAATATGACATAACAGTGCTTTAAAAAAAATTTGCCTTGTCTAACTAAGTCCTTAGAAAATAACAGTGTAACAGTAACAGACCATAGAATAGTTGAAGCGATCATTTAACTTACAAATGGGCAATGTCCGAATGAATATGAACAAACTGATAATTTGTGAAGAGATTTGTAACTTGACACTGACAACAATGGGCTCCTATAAGTAGCTGACTGTCAATACAACAAAAAGAATAAAAATACATAAACGTAAATTAATGGACACAAATCAAACCTAGACTTAGTTTAACAATTTATGGATCTATAAACAAACGATAGTGTGATGTCAGCCTCATAAAAGAACTCAGAGTCACTAAGCGTCCTATGGAGAGTATCGGTATTTCTCTACGTGATAAAATCCAGAATACAACAATACGTAGAAGTATCCGACGTAAGTGGAAAAATTAGCACGTTTTTTTTTGTGGGTGGGCTGCGGTTGGCGCGCCACCGCACCACTCCGTCCGGGGCGACAGAGGGGCTTAAGCTAGTGTTGCCCAAATGCAAGACCAAGACGAGACTTGGATCAGTCTTGGTCTTGGTCTTGCAACAGCACACCTGGTCTCGTCTTGGTCTTGGTATTGCACACTCGAGTCTTGGTCTTGGTCTTGGTATTGCAGCAAGAATCTCGCAAAGTCTTGCAAGTCTTGCAGTTGGAATAACGTAACAGTCATTTATCATGGCAATGAAAAATCCAAATAAATTAATCAAATATCATCCTATCCTACCTATTCATCTGCTAGCCTATAGTCCACTATTGAATATAACCCTTACCACTGGACTAAATTACTCTCCTATTCCCCTAGTATTACATTAGACAGAGTTACTACACCTATGATAAAGGAAGGAATTTCGACCCTGTTTTCTTAAGACGTCACCACACGGGGCAGTTGATACAATAAATTTTATGTCATTTAACATTCCCCCTTTCCAACAAAAAAGATTTTTTCAATTTGATTGGCAAGCGACGGAGTTATTTGACTACTGACGACAAGTCACTCTGCTCTGGTGGTCGGCCCAACAACGAGGCGACGTGGGTACGGGTGGGTTATGGGCCCACGCACCGTCCTTTCATCGCCCCGGACGGAATTGATCGCGCGTGTGCTTACCATAGCCCACCCATAAAAAAATAATAATAATGGCTTCCTAACACCATTGCCTCGGTCCGATTTGATACGACATACACGGGTAAAAGAGTGGTGAATTGTATTCGTACTCTGTCCCTATACGGACATTTATGTAGATTAATTGTAGGCATATTTCTATGTCCAACAGTGAACGTCGTTGGGCTAATGAATAAACGGATATATAAATATGTATAATAGGCAAGAGCACTCTCGTGATTACGGTATTTTTGTCCTTCAACCTTTCCGAAGAGTAATTCTGAAAAGCTAACACCAACATTGGGAATCGATTGGCCAATAGATGGATATCTCAAGACTGATTTGACTTGGGCAGTCTGGCTGGAGAGGCCTCGGTTCGGGGTGCGAATCGTGGAGGCCTTCCGGCCGGTGCTGATGCAGTGGTTGGAAAGGCGGCACGGGGTGCTCTCTTTCCGACTAGTGCAGGTGTTGACGGGGCATGGGAGCTTCGCCAAATACCTGTACAAGGTCGTAAGGAGGGAGAGTACACCGTCCTGCCACCACTGCGATTACGACGAGGACACGGCGCAGCATACGCTCGAGGCCTGCGCCGCTTGGGCCACGCAGCACCGTGAACTCGTCGCAATCATCGGTGCCGACCTGACGCTGCCGGCCATGGGCGATGGTCGACAGCGTCGGGAATTGGGACGCGGTCGTAGCCTTCTGCGAGACAGTGATCTCGCAGAAGGAAGCTGCGGATCGCCTGCGCGAGGAGCGCAGCCTCGATGAGGAGATCTGCCGCCGGCGAATGAGGCGGCGCAGGCGCAACTACCTGCGCCTCATGCCGCCCTAGCCGAGGCCGCGGGTGACGTGACCGGGGATTAGTCCGTCACCCGCCGAGAGGCCGACCGCGTGAGGAAAGACCGACGTCCTCCCCGAGGGGGGGATGTCGGTCGATGGGAGGGTACCCCAAGTAGGGGGTATTCCGTCGGGCCGACCACTGACGACAAGTTAACTCTGCTCCGGTGGTCGGCCCAACGACGAAGGCGACGTGGTTTTCGGGTGGGTTGCGGGAGTTGCGTGCTTAAGCCCCTCTGTTGCTGCGGATGGAGTGGTGCGGAGGCGCACCGACCGCAACCCACCCACAAAAAAAAAAATGAAGACTGATTTGACTTGTCGTGGCGATTCCTCTCCAGCCACGGCCGATTTCCCTCCTATTATGTAGAAGACACGAGCTCCACCGTATATAAGCTGGAATGGTGATTTGAATTAAATGCAAGACCAAGAGACTCTTGCAGGCTCAGTCTTGGTCTTGCTCAAGTCTTGCAGGGCCAGTCTTGGTCTTGGTCTTGCAAAAATTAAGCGGTCTTGGTCTTGGTCTCGGTCTCGAATTTCTCGCAAGACCAAGACCGCAAGACCAAGACTTTTTTGGGCAACACTAGCTTAAGCACGCAACTCCCGTAACCCACCCGAAAACCACCTCGCCTTCGTCGTTGGGCCGACCACCGGAGCAAGTTTACTTGTCGTCAGTGGTCGGCCCGACAGAATACCCTCTATGTGGGGTACCCTCCCATCGACCGACGTCCCCCCCTCGGGGAGGACGTCGGTCTTTCCTCACGCGGTCGGCCTCTCGGCGGGTGATGGACTAATCCCCGGTCACGTCACCCGCAAAATTAGCACGTTGCAATGGCAATGGCAATGAGCGGCCACATTGCCCATCAAATCGACAACCGTTGGATTAAAAAGGTTCTCGAGTGACAATCACGAATCGGACGACGCAACGTAGGATGACCCCCTACTAGGTAGGGAATGACACCTTGAAAATCGCAGGGAACCATCGGATGCAAGTGGAACAGCACCAATCTGAGTTAGATTCTCGTGGGAAGGCCTATGTCCAACAGTGGATATCTACTGTTGGACATAGTAAGTGTATTTTAGGAATGTACAACTAATGTATGTGTATTTTAGGAAGTCAATCAATCAAAATCAAAGTCAATCAATCAAGTCAAATCAATCTCTCAATATATTTCAATCTAAAATGGTAGATGTCAGAAATCATATATAAAGTAATACCATTGAAAATTGTGCATGTTAAACACATGTATTTAAAATTAGTTGGTATAAGAGACGCCGAACACTGCTAATCTTAAAAAAATAAACAAATCGATCATAGCACCAGCTACCTAGTCTAACTGTTAACCTAAATCATTCTTGAATACATCTCAAATGAATAAAAATCAACAAGACAGTCCAGTGATTTAGAAGGAGTTCAATCAAAGACTTCATTTAATACATTAGGGATATTTTAGGCTTTAAAATTAATAGCTAAATGTATAAGTCTCTTTTAGTCACGTAGATCATCATCATCATAGATCATATGCGTCCCACTGTTAGGCTCGGGCCTCTTCCATAATGGAAGAAAAATTGTTCTGAATTGACTATACTAGGTAGGGGTTTTATCTCGAGGTTTCTTTCTATATAGCAAAAAATGTCATTGAATTTGTAAAGAATATTCTTCTTACCAATCCTTCTATATATAAATAGACTAGTTTAATGTACGTATTCCACCATTGTGGAATGAGAGGTGTGGGGCGGTCCTACAAAGGCTGCGCCCGCAACTATCGCGGCAAACTTCTCAACACCCGCCCCGCGAACCTCAACCTCCGCTTTGGCCCTGTATCTATGGTGCTATCTGATATACGGAACTTATACCTGATAATGCAATGCAAGAAAGATACACTTATTTAAAAAAAAAGGAAGCTCTATTAGTTATAAATTGTGTATCACAAAAAAAAAATATGAGCACGTACTTAAATAAAAATATAGGAAAAAATAGTAGTCTTTGAATAATTATTTGTTAATTGTACAAATAACTGTCTTGCTCGGATGTCGAATCCAGTAGAAAGTTGCAATGTTGCCGAGTATTAACATGTAATGAGATTTTACCTCTCCATTCACTTATCGATTTACTGGGCAGAAAATGCACATAACCAGTTAATAGATTGAATTCTCAGTTATACAAGTAAAAGAATATAAATCAACACAAATTCAAATCATTTATTATGTATAAACCCCGGGGGGGCACTTACATATTGTCATTTTTTTTTTTTCTTAAAATTATAATTACCGCCGGATCGGAACGCGACCGCACTAAGAAGATCCGGCAAGAATCTCAGCGTGATTGTCTATTTTTTATTTATTTTTCTTAATTTCATTTAAATAAATTACATCTTACAACATGCTTATTAATAGTTCCAGTGTGATGCTATTCGAAATATTATATAATATAGTTCACAATTATAATAATAGTCACAAATGTAATGAGAAAATTATGGTTGGACCAGATCCCGCAAGCGGCACCTGATCACGAGTTAACTACTAGAGCAGCCATCACTCCCCTCAACCATAATGGAGGGAAGGGAGTGACCCGCTCCTCATAAACAACAAACAACAACAAAACTCTATACCAATTGATCAGCGTGGTAACTACGCTAAAGTCTCTTCTTAGGCTCATAGATGGCGTACACAAGAGACTTAGTGTAATACCATGTTGTAATTTATAAGTCTGAATAATAAATCCTCCTGATCGTATCATCATCTTGCTCTTATCCCAATTACTTGGGGTCGACGCAATGTCATCTGTTTTGACATATTACAAAAAGTTTCGGCAATGACTTTTATGACCGGCCGCCTGCCTGACGTCAACCCTCCTTGGGAATGTAATCGTTGACCCAAATGGTACCATGGAGTTGATCCGGGTCAATCTAGGGCTCTTAGTCGTCTTTTACGACACCCACGAGCAAAGCAAGGGTTGGTAGTATTCGAAGCCGCTACCACACAGCACCTCGTCACACAAGTCCTTCTGATCGTATATTCATTGCAATCATTCAACGTCAGGAAGAAGGCCAGTCGTAATACTATTGCCAAAATACATGATGGCAGAAGAAAACATCTACTTCGATTGTATGAACTAAGAGTAGGATAATGATGATGATACATTCCTACTTCATCATCTCATCATCGCAGCCGATATACATCCCACTGTGGGGCTCAACCCTCCTCTACTATGGGAGGGAAATTGACCTACTTAATGATGCTACATTCCTACTTAATGATGAGTGAGGGCATTTGGCAGATTTTTTAGGAAATTACTTTCATATTGTAAATAAAGTACTTTACAAATTTTATCGTGTTTGTATTTGAGCGTTCATGATCCGCCTGTGACCATGAACACTGCAAAGTATTCGAAACGTCGGGCAATCAAAAATTAAATACAAACGCGATAAAATCCGTAAAGTAGTTTTAATTATAATGTGTAATACTCGCGTAAACATCAGAAATCATTACTTTTATATTTTTTAGGAAAATGTTTTTGTCCAATCTTGGTGTTCCTCTTAGTCCGTTGCTACAACTTCACGTGAAATTAAGGAGTAAATTAATTGTATTTTTATTGTAATTACAACTAAAAATATAAATAATAACACCAAGCGCGTAATAATACGTAACATTTTAACCGTCCAACTCCACACCTTGTTTTCTTACTCCATCAGACTTTTCCAACTCATTTGCATGCAAAAGCAGATAGCGTTGATGCCGCGATACCATACCTTTGTGGGCTTTATATAGTCTACAAAGTTGTCTGGCAGTTCCGCTAGTGCGCTGGCAGTTGGCAACTTTGCTAAAGTTAGCGTAATGTTGCGGCAAAAAGCGTTCACGGCAGGTTTAACAATTACCTAAGCAGCCTGGCAACTTTTATACCATAGTTCTATTGTGTCTGTCCAGAGTTTAGGTAGGTACTGTGTGAACTATTTTCTATAACTTCACGATTATATGGGCTTATTTTTTTGAATTATGGACGAACATATTATTATTTTCACGTTAAATGTTCTTGAATCGAATTTATTACATGCCGATTAAAAGTCAAAATAAACATTTTTATGAATTGGCGAATGAACCGAGAGATATGTCGGGAACATGGAAATCCGTAATAACCTTTGAGAAATGAGTGACAAATAAGTCTGTATCATCTTGATGGAGAGGTGTAAATTTTTTAGCTGTAATACCTTCTTATTATATTCTGCATTAACGGAGCAAGAAAACAATTTACTGTCTCCTTTCCTACTAGTAGGTGTTGTAAAAATTTCCAAGAAATAATATGCAGGTAACATCTATGTAAGAGAAAGAAAACTATGAAATAAAACCCTATACCAACCCGTTTTACTAGCGGTTTAGGTGGTCCTCTCTATTACGAAGGAGGTATATTTAATTTTTTGATGTGTAATACTTGCTAGTAATTCTATTGGCAAAGCGAAAAATTATTACACATAGGAATTTAAACCTTGAAATCTTGTCTTGTATCTGAGATTATTATTATATAATCTCAGAAACTACGAGTTGAATTCCAAAAAATCTGGCTATATCAGATAGCCTGTTTCTCCAGAAAAACTTAACCATACACAATTACTGCAAGGAATATAATAGACGTAAATTACATTCGGTTTATAACATTTTATATAAATATTTTTCATATTTATGAATTTAATACACAGCCGATCTGGCGATCGATTCACGAGTCGCGTTAAGTAGTTAGATAGTACATATAGTATCTATACCATAGTATGTGTTACTTTTTCATATAATAGAAGACTTATCAATCATCATTGCGACTAAATAAAAAACAGGAGAAATTTTTTTTTCATGATTCTTAATCATCTCAGCCCACATACTCAATCCATTACTGGACTCGAGCTTCCATAATAATAGGAGGGAACTTGAGCTGTACCATGCTGATAAAACAGGTTTTATTTCGAGTTGTCCTTTTCTTGCATAGATGTTATATACATATTATGTCCTTAGTCGTCTGTTACGACACCCACTGGCAAGAGTCCCCTCATGTGGTGGTCAATTATATCCTTATTCCATTACCATATGGATTTATATAATTAAATCTATACCAATAAATAAAATTGGAGTCTCTGTTTGTAATGTCAAAATAATAAACGTTTTTCATGCTCACACGGTTATTTGCACGTATAGTGCAAATAATAAATAAAAAATCGGTTGTCTGTAAAGTCGGTTTACTGACGATAGATGAACGTGACGTCATAAGAAAATACTGATGGAATGGTTTCAATTTTCAAAAGAAAATTTTAATTTTATTTGTTTGATAGATATTTTGTATGGATCAAGCCTTAAATGGAACGCCTCAGAGCGTGGTAATGCCGCATGCGTCATGTTTTTTCGTGCGTGCAGTCGGCTCCACCGAATTATAATACGTTGTAACGTCAAAATATGCCTAAAATACACTTTATATTTTTTTGTCTGTCTGTCTGTCTGTTTGTTCCGGGTAATCTTCAAAACTGCTGGACCGATTTCAAAAATTCTTTCATCAATGGAAATCAATGGAAAGCTATAATATCAGGGAGTAAACTAGCCTATATTTTATCCCGGTATTCCCACAGGAACGGGAACAACGGGGATAAGGCGACAGAAAGAGAAGCGAAGCGAGAGCAGATTGCTAGTAGGAAATATTTAAAAAGAGTCAAGTGTTTCCATCCTTTTTTAGAATACAATATCTTCAAATACCACTATCGATATATTCTATAAAGCATTTAAATTCATTTACCTATAGTACACAAAGCGAGTTACGTGGACGTACGATCGTAACAAATTTGTTACAGAACATCGGCTAACATTACGTAAGGACCATTAAAACTGTCCGAATACAGCGTGTTTTCAATTACAGGAGGCTCGCGAGATATTCGCCTGGTTTAGGGCTGTCACATATTTAAATTTTCTTTATTCATTCTCCATTAAATCATATATTCATTCTAATAGTGAATAAAAGCGTCCCCATGGTCCATACGGTGTTAAGAAAGTGAATTTCCATTAGAGTTTTAGAAGAGGTTTCTTGGTGTTCATTATTTATATCTCTTAACACGTTCGTTGCGTTACAACATCTATCTGATCTCTTGCAGGCCTTTTGTGTTGTGCGTTGACTATAATCGTGTTTTTTCACTCCTTGCGGAAGGCGCTGACGTGGAAAGTACTTTAAGTATGAGTAGGTAAGACAAATATACATATTTGCTTTCGACGTAAAGGTGAATTCAAGGACATAAAAAACAATTAGAGATGGATTAGGTCCCTAACAGACACACATAATTATTTTCACAGTAGTATATAAATAATTTTCTAAACCGTATTTTTAGGATACTGATAAGGTCTCAAACGCACTAAAGGGTAGGTTAGTTACGAGATCTTTTAGGTCTCCAAAGCACCAGCTGAAAGTTCTTTGAAAATGATGGCGTAGGGAACGTGTTAATAGGTTTGTTTAGCGGTGAAAATTTTGTAAGAACATTATTGCCTTTATTCTTAGGGCAACCTCCAGACATACAAAAAAGGATCTTAAAAATTATCATTCTTACAAGAATTGAAAAAAAAAGAATCAGCAATTGGATTTGATATAGTAAGTCAATTTTCCTCAGTTAATATTATTTAATTTAGTATTTGCAAAAATATTGCATATTAATTAACTTAGTGAAAATGCAATAATAGCGCATGAGAACACACGTATAATTTTATGTTTAGCCAAAATTCCCCGAGAAAACTTTGAGTAAAGCGCAAAAGATTTAGTAAAATGGCGTACAAAGGGACTTTAAAACTAATCACAAAATAAATAAAATTCAATCGACATTGATTGCCAAAACTAAAAAATAAGAATTTGCTAAAGGAACATTGAAAGGATATATAATATTTTAAATGCATTCAAAAATTTAAAGTATTTTATCATTTTTGCCAGCCCTAAGCACGAGTATGGCGTACTATCCGCGCGCCTTCTCACTTCGTCGGACTGCGCTATGATTTTCACAGGCCCCTGTCAATTTGCCACAACATTTTGCATGTGTAAAATGTTTTCTGTGTTTCAGTTTAAATCTAATTCTAATCTTCTATATATTCGATCTCCATTTGTAACAACAGCGGGGCATATTTAATAGAACATCTTACATAAAATCCTAAAATCGTATAAAATATAATGATATCTGATGTTTACGTGAGTATTACACATTGTAAATAAAACCATTTTTACGGATTTCATAACGTTTGTATTTGATTTATGATTTTCCGACCCGCGTTTTGAACACTTTACAACATTCATGGTCGCGGGCGGACTGCCCGGTCCGGACCAGTCCGCCGACAGTACAAAAGCTATAAAATCCGTAAAAGTAGTTTTATTTACAACGAATAAAATATATTGAATTATTTTTTAAATATTAATATTTATCTTCTTTCGTATGGTGAGTTATTTGGTGGTACATTTGGAATGCAATTCACCTTTACTTTCTTTTCCGTGGATATAGCAAAATATGACAAAGGTATGTAGGCAAATAATTTTAAAGGAAGGAAAGGATGACATGAAAGAAAATCTCATTCCAACTGGTTAGGTTAGTAATTTATCATCATCTCAGCTCATATACATCCCACTGTTGGGCTCAAGCCTCCTTCACAACAGAAGGGAAATTGATCTACTATACCACGCTGGTGAGACGTGCTGGATTTCATTTCAAGTTTTACCTCTCTTGTATAAGTGTCATATGCACATTTAATCCATTAGTCGTTTTTTACGACATCGACGAGCAAAAGAAGGGGTGGTGAATCGTATTCTTACTCCGTCATCACAGACAGATAATTTGATTTATTGATAAGACTAGCAACCTGCCTTCGCTTCGTTTCGGTTTCAGTCGTCTTACCAGCGTAGTTCCCGTTCCCGTGGGAATACCGGTGTAAAATATAGCCTATGTTACTCCCTGATATTATAGCTTCCCATGGGTAAAAGATTTTTGAAATCGGTCCAGTAGTTTCGGAGCCTATTTAATACAAACAAACAAATCTTTCCTCTTTATAATTTTAGTAGGTATAGATATTACCTTGAAAAGTAAGAAGTTGTAAAATAAATGCACTCGATACTGATCAAGCTTTCGCATTAATAGCTGATTGACAAAATGAAAAGAGTAGAAGACTATTTAAAAAAGAAAACAGATGTCTACCATTCTTGTCAAATTAACAATTTTCGGCGACTTGAAGCTTAAAAATCTACCATTAAGTACGTGCTAACCTCATTCCTTTTTTAAACCGAACAAAGTCTGACTTGTGGTATTCATTAGCTCCCTAATTCGTGTTACTTTGTCCTAATCTCACCACAAAAGAGCTTCAACACATACTAAAATAAACCATACAGTTATATACATTGAGTTTAAAATCGGTCGGATAAAATAATAATTTAAAGTAGATTTGACAAGCCGGGACTAGTATTAGCCACATTGTTTCGTTGTTTCCGTTTCAGCGAATTTGTTAATTTTAGGCGTATCCTTCTATGGTGCAAGATCCAATAAATTTTCTTATAAATTCATTTTATTAATATCGATATTTTGTTTATTATAAGCGGTAGGAAACGAGCGAACAGTTACCTGATAGTAAGTGTTGCTGCCGCTCATGGACCTTTGCAAGGTCGCTGCTTACCGCGAAGAAAGTGAAGGGAGTGTGAATGCGTGCAATGAGGTTCTATGATACTAAAGGCATGACTAAAACCCATCACACGCAGACACCTTCAGAAAGTTGGACTGCCGGCTCTCTCGCTCACCGAACGAAACGCAGTAGGAAATTGCTACTCGGTCGTCGATTTTCTGCGAGAGTATGGTAGTAGGCTGTAGACAGACAACTGTTGACAGTGTGGTCTTATCACTAGTGAATTTTTAGTGAATTTCTTAATAATAGTGGTCGGCGTGTGGTCGAAATTCGGCCATAATTCATTTTAATTAATTTTTGTGCTACACAATTTTCTTTAATTTTATATATGTACTAGCAACCCCCCCCTCGCTTCGCTTCGGTTTTAGTCGTTTTACCCGCGTAGTTCCCGTTCCCGTGGGAGTACCGGGATAAAATATAGCCCAGTTTACTCCCTGATATTATAGCTTTCCATTGGTGGAAGAATTTTTGAAATCGGTTCAGTCGTTTTGAAGATTACCCGGAACAAACAGACAGACAGACAGACAAACATTTTTTAATCGGTATTTTAGGCATAGGTGTCGTGCAAATAACCGTCTGAGCATGAAAAAAGCCTATTATTTTGACATTACAAACAGACACTCCAATTTTATTTATTGGTATAGATAATTGTAAATTGAGCAAGCTGTATTTTACTAATAACTAATATATAAGCCTTAGAATAATAACGTATAGAAGGATAGTGTCCATACTTCGAATTTTCAAAATTTGAATCTAAAAATACTAATGGCGCGCTGACGATTACACACGTACACACGCAAACCACTATACAAATTATGAAAAGAATTTTGTTTTTTTTTTAACATATTTCGTCGATATACTTTTAAAAGTAATGTTAAAAACCTTTTTAAGTTTTTCAAATGTGTTGTGACACTATTTGAATGCACAAACCGTCATAATTACCTATTTATTTTTTAAGAGTTGCGTACGTTCGTGCAGTATAATGACTTGTACATTACGGAACAGTTCCGGCGTAAGCTCCATTAGGCTCCAATTGAAATGCCTCACTTTTTGTGCGTGAACTTACCTTCTATAGGTTATTATTCTAAGATATAAGCACAAATCTTTAGTAGATTGTCATCATAATTATGATTGTTTGACATTCAGTTCGACCAGAGATTTTAACCGTAAACAAAAGTCTATAAGCGTTGCTACGCAACACACTCACACAGACATGTGTGTAGCGATTGCGTTGTAGTGTGCGTAATGCATTTTTAAATGAATTTAATGCATTTCTAATTCATTATTATAAAAAATTTCAGTTTTATGCACTTCTCCTCATTATATACTTCAACTGTGCCAAATTTCATACTTGTACATCCACGTAATTTTCGTAAAAAGGGGTACAAAGTTTTCGCTTCACGTATTAATATACTAGCAATCCGCCCTCGCTTCGCTTCGGTTATAGGTTATAGTCGTTTTACCCGCGTAGTTCCCGTTCCCGTGGGAATACCGGGATAAAATATAGCCTAGTTTACGCCCTGATATTATAGCTTTCCATTGGTGAAAGAATTTTTGAAATCGGTCCAGCCGTTTTGAAGATTACCCGGAACAAACAGACAGACAGACAAAAATTTTTTATTGCTATTTTAGGCATAGGTGTCGTGCAAATAACCGTGTGAGCATGAAAAAAACCTATTATTTTGACATTACAAACAGACACTCCAATTTTATTTATTGGTATAGATAGATTTATTTTATGAAAGTTGAATACGTGTTGTGACGGAGTAAGAATATAATTCACTCGATATTTTGGCCGTAGATATTGTAAAAGACGACTAAGACATATATACATATTGGTAACATATGTGAATGGAATCCTAGACCAATACATCTGATCAGCATTCTGAGTGAGGCAGTTACTCTCTCATTAGATTCCCAATGGCTTAAGCCCAGTAGTGGGACGTGTATGAGCTGAAAGGATGATGAATGCTTACCTTTGTATAGGAGCTAGGATAATATTCCATTTCTATTGAATCTTTGGTAATTCGAATGAAATATGTTGTAGACTTAATCTATATCTATACCAATAAATAAAATTGCAGTGTCTGTTTGTAATGTCAAAATAATGGGCTTTTTTCATGCTCACACGGTTATTTGCACTATACATATGCCTAAAATACACTTATTTTTTTGTCTGTCTGTCTGTTTGTTGCGGGTAATATTCAAAACGGCTGGACTGATTTCAAAAATTATTTCACCAATGGAAAGCTATAATATCAGGGAGTAACCTAGGCTATATTTTATCCAGGTATTCCCACGGGAATGGGAACTATGCAGGAAAGACGACTGAAACCGAAGCAAAGCGAGGGCGGGTTGCTAGTAAAAAATAATATTAAAAAATGCATAGCAATTTTGTGACCGAAAGTTTAAGTTTTGAATAATGTTTTAATTATCTGAGTCCACATAAATCCCACTATTGGGCTCGGGCCGTCTCCGTATTGGGAGGAAAATTGAGCTATTATACCGCGCTAATCAGACATGTTGATATATGTAGAGTTTTATGTTGAGTTTTATTTCCCTTAGTCGTCTTTTACGACACCCACGGACAAGAGGATGGTAAATTGTATTATTCCTCTTTCACCACACGAAGAGTTATTAATACAGTTCTTTTACCTATATGCCTTCTCTAGGGGAAGTCAAGATTTAGCAGTAAACGATAAAAAGCTCATTGATAGCTCTTTTTTTATTTTTGCAATCGGTGGCAAACGAGCAAACAGTACACCTAATGGTAAGTGTTGCTGCCGCTCATGGACCTTTACAAGGCCGCTGCCTACCGCGAAGGAAGTGAGGGGAGTGTGAATGAGTGCATTGAGGCTCGGTGATACCAAGGGCACCACCAAAACCCTCCACACGTAAACACCCTCAGAAAGTTGGGTTTTAGGCTCTCTCGCTCACCAAACGAAGTGCAGTAACAAATTGCTACTGCTCAGACGTCGATTTTCTGCTCAGCGTGGTACTACCCCGGACGGACCGGCCCGCGGCTGTAGACAGATAACTGTCGACAGTGTGGTCCTACCACTCTAGATTATTACTATTATAGCTTTTAACTACTACTGAAGATATTAGCCCTCTTTTCCAAGAGTCATTTAGATCGTATTTTAGTGCAATAATTTGTCTTTTATATAGTATTAGCTGACCCAACAGACGTTGTTCTATTCAAATAAAATAAAAGGAATTCTCAGCAGCGCCACCTACCGGATCCAATTGTGAATCAAACTATTCTCGAATCCCCTCAAAGACACACAAAAAAGTTCTTCAACATCGGTCCAGTCGTTTAGGAGGAGTTCAGTGACATATACACGTACGCTAGAAATTTATATATAAGACTAGCTGACCCAACAGACAATGTTCTGTTCAAATAAAATAAAAGGAATTCTCCTTGAATTCGACAACAGCGCCACCTACCGGGTCCAATTGTGAATTTAAACCATTCTAGAATCTCCTTGAACACACATAGGTTACTTTAGAATAGTTTATATAGTCGTTAAGTTTTCTTAAATTTTAATTTTCTGCGTAACTTTCTTAATTTTTTTCGTAAAAGTTATTTTCAAAGTATTAGAAAACTTAAAAAAAATGATGGACGAAATCGGTAAAGTCGTTCTCAAGTTATGTTATTGTCCTGACCAAACAGCGCCACCTAGCGGGTCCAATTGTAAATCTAAACCATCCTCGAATCCCCTTGAACATACACAAAAAATTTGTCAACATCTGGCCAGCCGTTTAGGAGGAGGTCAGTGACATACACACGTACGCTAGAAATTTATATATAAGATAAAGATAATCTATTTGCATCACAATAATTTAAAATAACGTCGTATATAATATAGATATAATATAGTATATCTTTATACATTTTTTTCTCAGAATTAAATCGAGTGGCAAAGACCAAAGGTCCTAAGATCCACAAATAGTAATTACCACTTACTGTTTGGGGAATTCTTTTTTCCGCATACTAGTAAATAAAAGACATATTTGTTTATTTACAAAAATAGGAGCTTCGCTTAATTTTAGTTGATAAGAAAGAAAAAGAGATAATGGTATTCTAGAACTACAATGTATAGAGTATTTGAGAGTAAGTGATTGTCTTAGATACATTGTCTATAGCGGTTAACGGCTTCTCACAACCATTCATAGATTTGGCAATCTAGTTTTTCACAGGATATTTATCTTCATCGTTAAGGAAAGCTTACTAAAAAATATAATTTAAAACATATATATTTTGAAATAAAAGTGTAGCCATAGTTCATCCTATCACATGTGAAAATAACAATTCTAAATGGTATATATTTACAAATGATGTTCAAAATATATTTAAAGTTGGCAACAAAACGCGTGTTCACGGACGCGTAAATGGAGTGCACTCTTGGGGTTCATAAAACATTATGCTAATCAATACGTTCAATAGTGATAGTAACTTGGCAAAGACTAAATTAGCTAAACGAATCAAATACACACATGAAAATTTAAAATATTTAATATTCTCATATTTAATAATAAATATCATAAATTATCACCCCTTTCTTGCCCGTGGGTGTGGTAAAAGACAACTAAGGGTTATAATATGCGCATAACATCTGTGCCAGAGAAGGAAAATTCAAAATGTAACCAACCAACATATCTGACCTGTATGGTATAGTAGGTCAAATTCCCTCCCTTTGTGGAAGAGGCCCGAGTCCAACGGTGGGCTGCGATGATGATGATGATGATGAATGAATGAGTTATTGTGACTATTTTTTCAGTTTCATCATCATTTCAGTTTACAGACGTCCATACCTCCTATTGTGAGAAGGAAATTGACAATTGACACACTATATCGCGCTTGCTTGCATTCCTTTAGTCGGCTTTTTTTTTCTGTTTTTTTGGGGTGGGCTGCGGTCGGCGCACTCCTCGCACCACTCCGTCCGGAGCGACAGAGGGGCGTAAGCACGCACACCCGCAACCCACCCGAACACCACGTCGCCTTCGGCGTTGTGCCGACCACCAGAGCAGGGTTACTTGTCGTCAGTTAGTATTTGGGGTACCCTCCGGACGTCGGTCTTTCCTCACGCGGTCGGCCTTTCGGCGGGTGACGGACTTACTCCCCGGTCACGTCACCCGCGGCCTCGATTCCTTTAGTCGGCTTTACGATATTCTAGTTTTATACCGCACGAAGTTTCTAATTTAAAGTAAGACAAATTATATTGTTCTATGGGTAATCAACTACATTGCCAACAACCCCTTGTAATAAAACAAACACACACACATAGATACTAACACAAATAAACGACCGTCTAAAGATAAGGGCGAAGCGGGTCGCGAAAGGATACAGCAATAATGAATCTGGGAGTCACAATTAAGGAGGGGAAGTGCGTACGGATGATCTTCGAGTTAAAGGGGGAAGAGGGATGAGGGTAGAAACGGGTGTCCCCTTCTAATGTTGTATGTAAAGATAGCGGCGGTAGGTAGATTAGAATCTTATGAGCTACGGGACTAAGTTGGAATAATTCGTTTGAAGAGGGTATGTAGAAATTAAGTTTATTTTATTGCGACCTTTGTTAATATTTCATTCTTTCATAGTTATGTTTTGAGGTTTTTTGCGGGTATGTAGAAATGTCTGGCACTTTTAAATTTTATTCAATATTTTAGTGTTTTAGAGGTTTTATATGTATTTATTATGTTGGTATTTTATGTAGCAGTATAATATAATAATACAGATAAATGCTAAAATTATTTCTTGTTTATTTTACTGTTCTGCTATAAATCTCAAAGGATTCGTGATTTGGTTGTCAGCGCCCACGTAATGGGTTATCAATCAAGTCAAGTCGTTAGATTTACATATTAACGGACAGAGACTATGAATAAGCTACTCAATTTGAAGAAGTTTTATACTGTTTTAGAAGATATGAAGAATAGTTTTGGTTAAACTTTTAAAATTCTGTAACTTGATTTAAAGTGATGACTCCTTTGCCAGTTTCAATAAAATAAAAAATAAATTTTCACGTGAATGTTCCTGAAGTTTTTGTTGAATAGGCAATAAATTATATTAATACATTTAATATAGAATATTTTAGGAGTGCTGCCGAAGAATTGATACCGGTGGTCGAAGGTAATACGGCAGATTATAAAGCCGCCTGAAGACCCTCCGTTACCTCGAAGTTTAGGCTTGGTGTTCAGACTTCAGCCCATTAAAAATAAAGGCAGTTCAGTATTTAAGACTGATTAAAATCATCAATCATTACCGATGTAGGTAGTTTATTTCATCTATTAACCTAAACAATGGAAATTGCTTAGATATCGTCATAACAAAAATATTGTTTATTAGACAAAGATGATATCAATGTTTAATTAGCTAGTCACGTGACTTTCCTCGCATCACCGTAGATTTCATTACTTATTTGTTTGTCTATCTAATAGTAATTTTTTCTGAGTGAAAGGTCTCGGACAACGCGTATGCGAAATGTAAAGATGTTCACTTGAATTGTTAAGGCGTTTAAGGGTCCTGGGCAGAGCAGCGTCGTGAACTCGTCGCAATCATCGGTGCTGAGGAGTGCTCCCCGAGGGGGGCGACGTCGGTTGATGGGAGGCTACTCCTCAGGGGGTATTCCGTCGTGCCGACCACTGACGACAAGTAACCCTGCTCCGGTGGTCGGTCCAACGACGAAGGCGACGTGTTTGGGTGGGTTGCGGGAGTGCGTGCTTACGCCCCTCTGTCGCCCCGGACGGAGTGGTGCGAGGAGTGCGCAGACCGCAAGCCACCCCCAAACAAGGCATTTAAGGGTAACACACACACATACCTAAAGGATTCCACATCTATGGGGCTTAAATAAACAAACGAACATAGAACAGATGTCCCACTCCTTCTGTACCTAGGCCTCTCTCATGTTCCGCCAAAAAGGGCGGTCCTGTGCCGCCTGCATCCAACGACGCCCGGCAACCTATACCAGGTCCGTCGGTCCAACTAGATGAGGGCGTCCTACACTGCGACGTCCGAAACTTTCTTCCCCAGCGGTCGTCGGTTCGCCGAGCCATGTACCATTTCCCCTTCAGCGTGCTATACCTATCGGTTACACCCGCTCTTCTACGGATTTCTGTACGTTGGATTCTATCTCGCATAGAAATTCCGAGCATAGTATATATTTTAATTCGTTGTGTTTAAACATAAAATAATGCTCTTCCTTTCAAGAAAATCTAATTTTAACTGTAATTTTTATAGTAGTTACAACAAAATATACGCCCTATTTTTATTATGTAATTATTATTGAAACAAATGTCACCAGAAACGTGTCCATAAATAATCGATCAGACTCTCTTTTCTTTCGTGTTTATCCTTGGCAACATCACATCTGCCCTTGCGTGTATTGTAAGGGTTAAAAGGGTGCCGACCCGCTAGATAAAACCGTGTTATTTCACCCCGGGCTGGCAATTTCTTGAATAGTCGGGAGCATTCAAGTAGGGTGGTTTTACCCCCCCTCTTTTCACTTGTCTTCCACGGCCGAATTAATTTCGGCTTTTATGAGGGACCCGTTGATTATGTAATTTGTTTATATGTAAACATATCTAATATTTATGTACGTTTCTTTGTTTCGGTTGAGAATTTCATTTGTCCGAGGAATGTGTTACATTGTAATAGAGAAATTTAAGAGATTAGTGCCCATTATCATTAATGTCATTTAAATTTAAAGCGGAACTTGAAGAAGCTCCTCTCAATACATAAGTATTTTATTAAAATTTCGTTTCAACCTTATAATTTGACAATATGTAGGTAAGTGTCCTTAAGGGGCTTATAAACGATTTGATTTGATTTGAATAATATTATTCAGAATTATTTCTGATTAGGTACACGAGTATCAAACATACAAAATAAAATTGAATTAGCACCAGAAAATCGCGATGTTTCGAATATTTTTCAGCGTTCATGGTTACGGGAAGACCATGGACGCTATGAAATCCATAAAAATAGTTTTATTTAATTGTATTTTCCGTAAATATCAAATATCCTTTATTATTATTACATATAGGTACGGTTCATTCAAAAACAGAGTTAAGACAAACAAAATAATATTATTACTTTTTTTTTTGTCACGGAATAATATTATTTGAAAAAAAAAACTATTTGTAACGGATATAATAGCCCTTTTGTGATTAAGAATATCAAATAGTGTTAGAAACGTTAAAAAAATAAAAATAGAATACAAATGCAATAAAGTCCGTAAAAATAGGAGAGAAATTAATCTACTATACCACGCTGGTCAGACATGTTGGTATAGGGTTTTATTTCTAATTTGCCTTCTCTTGCATAGCACCTGTAAACTATAATCCCACTAGCTTATGCCCGCGACTTCGTCTGCGTGGAAGTTACTTTGGGCTAATGCTAACTTTAACCCGCGACTTTGTTTACGTAAAAAGTGAAAATATTTTTAAATAATACAATTCTGTCACATGATTTTTGCGAAACATAATCATTTACCTAGTGCACGCAGCGGAAGCTCTCAAAAGGAAATGAATCCGATTCAGAAACATTTTTCATCGTTGCTCCGCTCCAATTGGTCTCAGTGTGATGATATATAGCCTAAGACTATCCTTGATAAATGGGTTATTTAACAATGAATGAATTTTTCAAATCGGACTAGTAGTTCATTAGATTAGCGCGTTCAAACAAACAAACTGTTGCTCTTTATATGTTACTAGCAACCGGCCCTCACTCCGCTTCGGTTTCAGTCGCCTTACCCGCGGCGTAATTCCCGTGGGAATACCGGGATAAAATATAGCCTATGTTACTCCCTGATATTATAGCTTTCCACTGGTGAAAGAATTTTTGAAATCGCTTCCGTGGTTTAAGCGTGAAAGCTCAACAAACAAACAAACATCCTTACTTTCGCATTTATAATATTAGTAAGGATTAAGTATAGAGTAGGTATAGAGTATAGATTATCGTTTTTTACGACACCCATAAGCAAGAAAGGCGGTGATGTATTGTGTTCTTTTTTCGTTAACATACGCAGAATATTGAAGTCGTCGTCGTCTCAGCTTATACATGTCCTACTGCTAGCCTGGAACCTCATCCACAATAAAAGAGAAATTATCCTACTATACCACACTTTTTTTTTTAAGGGTTGGGCTGCGGTCGGCGCCCTCCTCGCACCACGACAGAGGGGCGTAAGCACGCACACCTGAACACCACGTCGTCTTCGTCGTTGGGCCGACCACCGGAGCAGGGTTACTTGTCATCAGTGGTCGACCCGACGGAATATCCCCCATTTGGGGTACTCTCTCATCGACCGACTCCCCAACGGGGAGGACGTCGGACGGAGCCACACTAGTCATTGGTTACCGCACAGTCCACTCGTCTAAGTTGGTATAGGGTTTTATTAAAAATTTGATTAATCTTGCATATCACCTGCAAATTATAATCTCTTTGTCGTTTTTACAACAATGACGGACAAAGAAAGTGGGTGATAATTGTATTCTTACTCCTACACCATACTGAGAATATTGATGTATGTATATAAATTATGTTGTATATAGAGCTAGGTAAGGTATATCCATATACCTTACCTAGCTCTATATACAACATAATTTGTATAGTTGCTCACTGCAAATGTAAGTAGAGACGGTGTTGCCAGTTCATTGGAGTCACAGGCCCATTGAACTGAACGTACATCTGAGATCAAAAGATGAGCGCTTTACGCCTACAGTGTTAGCTAGGCGACTGTTCAAGCGATACATGCAAATATGCATCATATTCATTCATATATTACACTTCAGTTGGGTATTTGATAAGTTTTTAACCGACTTCAAAAAAGGAGGAAGTTCTCTATGCGATTGTATATTCTTTTTCTTTTATATTTGTTACCTCAGCACTTACCCAGTCGGGTGAACCGATTTTGATGATTCTTTTTTAGTTAAAAACTGGGCTGGTGGGCAACACGGTTTGTTCAGGATTATATAAAAGAACATCTCAAAATATTTATTTATACAAATAAATAAAATTGAAGTGCCTGATTGGTAATGTTAAAATAGTAGATTTTTTTTATGCTTATTGGATTGCCAGCTTTTTGGATGGTCGGAGTATAAAAGTCGTCGTAGATGGCTCCTGCTCCGATACCATGACCATTAATGCTGGTGTACCACAAGGCTCGGTGCTCTCCCCGACGTTGTTTATCCTGCATATCAATGACATGCTCTCTATCGAGAGTATGCGTTGCTATGCGGATGACAGTACGGGTGATGAGCGGTACACTGAGCAACGGAATATCCCTCGGAGTATTCAGGAAAGAAGGGTTCAACTTGTGTCTGAAGTCGAGCGCTCTCTGGGGCGGGCCTCGGAATGGGGTGAACGGAACCTAGTCCAGTTCAACCCCACAAAGACACAAGTTTGCGCGTTCACTGCAAAGAAGGACCCATTTGTCATGGCGCCTCAGTTCCAAGGAGTAACTCTTCCAATTTCTGAGAGTATTGGGATTCTCGGCGTCAAAATATCGAGCAAAGTCCAGTTTGGGAGTCATTTGGAGGACAAAGCCAAATTGGCAAGCAAAAAGTTGGGCGTCCTGAACAGAGCCAGGCGGTACTTCACACCGAGACAGCGTCTTGTGCTATACAAAGCACAAGTTCGTCCTCATGTGGAGTACTGCTCACATCTCTGGGCAGGTGCGCCCAAATATCAGCTAGACCCACTTGACTCCCTGCAAAGACGGGCTGTTCGAATCGTCGGGGATCCCAATCTTACGGACAGATTGGAGTCGCTGGAGCAGCGGAGAGACTTTGGGTCACTCTGTGTACTCTACCGACTCTTTCACGGGGAGTGCTCCGAGGAACTGTTTGACTTGGTACCACCGTCACCATTCTACCAACGTACCACTCGACATCGCAGCAGGGTTCATCCATTTCACCTGGAAACGTTATGGTCTTCAACTGTACGTTTTCAGCGATTATTTCTCCCACGTACGTGCAAGCTCTGGAATGAACTACCTGCTGCTGTGTTTCCCGAGCGCTATGACATGTCCTTCTTTAAACGAGGTTTAAGAAGAGTATTTCCTTCACGGTAGGCAGCGGCCTGGCTGTGCCCCTGGTATTGCAATGGTCCATGTGCAGCAGTTTCACTTACCATCAGGTGTGCTGCTTGCTCGTTTGCCACCGTTGGCAATAAAAAAAAAAAAAAAAAAAAAATGCTCACGCGATTATTTGCATGATAGATATCACTCCAAAAAAAAAGGTATATATTGCTTAAAAAGCATTTTTTTTATCTATTTGCCTGTTTGGGTAATCTTGACGATGGTTGGATCGATTTTAATATTATCTCACTACCGGGTAGCTACCTATATAAGGTGTAACTTAGGCTATTTTTTTCTCAAAAAACCTCTATAAAATTTTGACCGGTTCGCGACTTGAACCCGAGACCATATCTTAGGAGATAACGCAGATTTAAAATGCGCAGCTACGAGTATAGCGGCTGGGACCGAAGCGCAGTGAAGGCGGGTGGTTAGTAATATAAATTTAAAATTTCTTTAATTATTCGAGAAATTTCTTTTCCTTTTTTTCTCGAACTGTTGTTCTTTAGCTTTACTATTAAACTTAGGCTTCCAGGCTTAATGGGAAGGAAATTGAAATATTATACTGCGCTGGTCAGTCGAGTTGGCAATAGGTTTGAAGACGAGTTCTCCATCTTTTCCATCGATGTTATCTCATCATCATTATCATCATCTCATCTCACATAAGTCCCACTGTTGGGCTTGGGCCTCCTCTACAATAAGAACCTTAATGTACCTTAAATTGCCCTACAGTACCGGGTTAGTTAAACCTGATATAGGGCTTTATTTTGAGTATTATTTCTCTTGCTTAGATGTTATAGGTATGCTTATTATATCCCTTAGTCATCTTATACGATACTCTCGCGTAAGATAAGGGGTGATCTAGCTGAGGCCATGAGAGACGGGACCGGAGACTAGTCCATCACCCGCAGAGAGACAGACCGCGCGACGGCGACCGACGTCCTAGATATCGATTGGAGAGGGTATCCCGCAGTGCGTTCCGTCGGGGCGACCACGAAGGACAAGGTACCGGTAGTCGGCCCAACGACCAAGGCGACGACCTACGGTGGGTTATGGGTCCGCGCGCCGCCTCTCTGTCGTCCCGGACGCAGGTGGTGATAAATTCTTATACCCTCACCACACGGACAATGTTATCTTCATATCTTTTATTCGTTGACAACGTTATCTGTATATCCCTTATTCGTCTTTTACGACATAAATGTAATGTGTAGTTCAAGTATTGTATTTTTAACTCACCATACGGATTTTAATTTTTAATTTTAATTTTTAAGATCTATCAGCTGATGGTGGAAAGAAAAGGATCTAAGGACTGGAATGAATGACAAAGATTCTTGTCGTCATAACAGATTTGAGATATTGGTGGTAAGTTTGTATTTTACTATTGACTACGTTTTCCGTGTGGTGACGGAGTAAGAATATAATTCAGTGGTGAATATCCTGTATTTGACCTACTATACTATGCTGGTCAGACATGTTGGTATAGGGTTTCATTTCAAGTTTTCCTTCTCTTGCACAGTTGTTATATGCATATTATACCCCTTAATAGTCTTTTACGACATCCACGGGCAAGATAGGGAGTGGTGAATTGTATTTTTAATCCATCACCACATGGGCAAAGGTTAGTCTAGCCTTCTCTTATACTTGTACATATCATATATAATCATAATTACTAACCATCAAGAATGTAATTTTCTCATCCATACTAATATTATAAATCCGAAAGTAAGGATGTTTGTTTGTTTGTAACGCTTTCACGCTTAAACCACCGAACAGATTTCAAAAATTCTTCCACCAATGGAAAGCTATAATATCAGGGAGTAACATAGGCTATATTTTATCCCGGTATTCCCAGAGGAACGGGAACTACGCGGGTTTAAGCGACTGAAACCGAAGCGAAACGAGGGCGGGTTGCTAGTTTAGACCAATTTTCTTCTTGTACCTACTGGCAATAAATTTATAACAAAACTAGCAACCCGCCCTCGCTTCGCTTCGGTTTCAGTCGCTTTACCTGCGGCATAGTTCCCGTTCCTGTGGGAATACCGGGATAAAATATAGCCTATGTTACTCCCTGATATTATAGCTTGACATTGGTGAAAGAATTTTTGAAATCGGTTCGGTGGTTTAAGCGTGAAAGCGTTACAAACAAACAAACAAATATCCTTACTTTCGCATTTATAATATTAGTATGGATGTGGGACAAAATTTAATAACTAATTTCTATAGCGGGTAGATAATTATAAATATCTGCAATAATAATGACTTGTTGGACGTCAGATATCTTAGTCTGCCCGTGACCATGAATGCTGTAAAGTGTTCGAAACATCGGGCAATCAAAAATCAAATACAAACGCGATAAAATCCGTAAAGCAGTTTTATTTACAATGTATTCTATATCCCTCAGTCATCTTTTAAGACATCTATGGGCAAGATAGGGAGTGGTGGTTAATTTTGTCTAGTCATCATACTGATAAAGTTTATGTAATGCATCATTATATAGCAAAAGCGGACCGGATCAATACATGAAGCAGAACTTAAATTTCGTCCCCCCAAGAAGAAGGTTGGCGAGCGGCTCCAAATTCGTATGTTAATACACCACCCTCGCAAGGGGTGGGTCGTCCCACCCGAGGGAACGGACCGAACTATTATAAAGGGTAGCACGAAAGTTAGATTAATGATGTTAGGAGCTGACCAGTGTATAACTAACGGACAAATTGGAACGCTATTGAATATATTTGCTCAAAGATTCTAATTTTCTTGTTAGAATCAACTGGTATTAAATTCGCAGATATAGCAGAAACCTGAGTAGTATAACCTTTTATGCCAAGTGTCATAAGTTTCATGATGTTCTTTGTGTGATCCATAAATTCTGCATTGATTATTATTTGTGTCCATTCATCATCATCTCAGCCCATATATGTACATCCCACTGTTGGGCGCGGGCCTTCTCCATTGTGAGAGCAATTTTACCTACTATACTACCACGCTATTCAGGCATAATTTCGAGTTTTCCTTCTCTTGCATCGATGTTATCTGAATATTAATTAATATTAATTATGAATTATGTCATGTTGGTATAGAGTTTCATTTCGAGATTTCCTTCTCTTGCACAGTTGTAATGCGCATATTATATCCCTTAGTCGTCTCTTACGATACCCACTGGTAAGAGAACTGATGGTGAACTGTATTCTTACTCCGTCACCACACGGAATATTCCATCAATTACACGTCTGTAAAGTCCTCAGAAAAACAAGGGTTTAATCTTTGGTGTGTGATATTGTTAAAGAATTTAAAAAAATAAAGAGCTAAAAGAAAAGGAAGTTAATGGCCGATTTGACTTAACAAATAATATAGTACTCTTCGGTATTGACTTTATATGAGAAGCGGCATGACTTTTTATTGTATAATAAGGCTTAGCTTAGCGTTGAGCGAAAACGTGGCAATATTACACGTTTAAAATAAATCAATTTTATCGGATTGTAAAGCGTTCATATTCAATGTTTAATTGCCTGATGCTTCAACACTTTTTAATCTGCCCGTGATCATGAATGCTGAATTTGAAAAGTCAAGAAAATAAAAATTAAATATGAACACGATAATACTCACAAATATTTTTATTATTAAGACATTATTTTCAGTCTGTGTCATGTCCAATAATTGGTTTTACAAAAAAAAAAAATGTGAATAATGAAAAGATCATATATAATTTTTTAGATTGTAACAATAAAAAAGCGCAATAAAAAGTTTTAAACTATTAAATAATAATTTTGCGTACAGTTATATATGAGTTAGATATTATTGCATTACCTATACAGGCACTATTTTTAATAAAATTTAACGACATCAGGTATCTTTATCGGCATTTACTATTTATAAATAATTCATCACACTTAACTAAATACACTTAAATAATTATACATATTTTGAACTTTTCGAATGTTTTAAGTCTATGTACATGTAGAAGAAACTCATAATTTGTTACCGAGAAATTCTTTAAACATTATGACGTTGCAAACATTGCGACCAATTGCAGCAAGTTTGGAGTCACTTGATTATTTTTAAAATTTTATCAATTTAAATTATTTATAGTAAATAAAAAAGAGCTTTTGACATTGATTGTTAATATAATTCAATATAACGTTTTGTAATACATAATTAATGGTTAACTTTTTTTATCAAAAAGCAATTTACGTATTCGTAAAGTCGTCAATACAACAATTATTTACCGCGAAGTATTTTGTTCAAAAAATTTTAAATAGATAAACCAATCTTGCCTTTACTTGTACAACTCCTATCGAGTCCCGCGGTAAAGTGTGGACGATCTAACTTCGCCTTACACACACGCACATATACACGAACACACACATATGCCCATACACACACCAACAAACATATAAGGCACAGTGACGCCGCGGGCTATAACGTTGAGTTCACATGGGATTAGATTCGTCACTATACAAAGTTTTCCATTACATTCTGTGCTGAATAAAGCATAATGAAGAAAGACATTTTGTGGTTAGAGAAATGACACTGTGTCTCAGTGTGTTTTAGTGTGAAAATAGAATCATAATAGCCGCATTTTATAATAAATTGGACATTTATTATACTTTTTGGTTATACGACTGTATATAGTTTTAATTATTTTATTTATAAGCATTTGCTTCTGAAGGGATATTTCATTTTATACGAAGCTTTATTTAGTAAAGCAGAATTCTACTGTTAGTGTCTATAAAAATTTAAAACACTTCTTTAGTTAACAGTAATTTTGTTTATCGATGCATAACTTAATTTTGATGATGATTTGATGCATAACTTATTATTTCAGAATTAGGAACTGCCCCAATTCTGAAATAATATTGTTATTCTAACATAATGCCGCGTGGTGATAGAGTAACACTAAGAATACAATTCACTACCTCTTTCAAATTCATCTTGCCAAAAGGGGAAGTAAAAGACGAGTAATCGAAAGGTATAATAAGCATATAGCATGTTCAGAAAATGAAATCTCGAAATAAAAATCTATACGAATGCGTCTGACTAGCGTTGTACAGTAGGTCAGTTTCCATCCTAATACGGACATACTACATCTCCGTAATTACACTAATTTACTCTGTAATTCACGAAACTAAATTAAATGTAACAAACTACTTTACTCACAATACTGAAAAGTGAAAATATCAACACTGATTTTCGTCTTTTTCTTTGTAGTGACAGAGTAAGAATACAATTCGCCACCCCCTTCTTGACCGTTGGTGCCCTAAAAGCAACTAATATTATTATTATTATAATATGCATACAACATCTATGAAATAGGAGGAAAACTCGAAATAAAACGCTGGAATAAAACGGATTAGTAAATCCGTTTGACCAGCGTGGTATATTGGGTCAACTATCCTCTCATTGTGGAGGAAGCTCGGGCGTAGCAATAAGACGTGTATAAGCGGAGACGACCACGACTATATATTTTCCTATAGAATTTGATTAATTCTAAATAGACGTAGCTTAATAGTGACTTATATTTTTTAATCCGTCACCACATGAGGAGTATTTATTGTCTGATCAAAATAAACTGTACTAAATACTAGTTGGACCAGCAAACTGTGTTCTGTGAAGATTTAAAAAATATATAAAATATAAATCCGTGAAATCTATCGCACTGCCGGATCCTAATGGACTATTTTATTGCTCTATAACCATTTTCCATTATTTTCTTTGTAATGAAACCAGGAACATCGATTTGATGGTATCAATGTCTATAACGGACATAGCAAACATAATAAATAAATAAAAAATACGGTTTTTACCCATAAAAATAACCCAAAACCATGAACGTTGAAAGTGTTTAAAACTTCAGTAAATTTAAAATCAAAATCAAAACCTTAGAATAATAACGTATAGAAGGTAAGTTCACGCACAAAAAGTGAGGCATTTCAATTGGAGCCTAATGGAGCTTACACCGGAACCGTTCCGTAATGTACAAGTCATTGTACTGCACGAACGTACGCAACTCTTAAAAAATAAATAGGTAATTATGACGGTTTGTGCATTCAAATGGTGTCACAACACATTTGAAAAATATAAAAAGATTATTAACATTACTTTTAAAGGTAATTCGACGATTTATGTTAATAAAAACAAAATTTGATTTCATAATTTGTATAGTGGTGTGCGTGTGTACGTGTGTAATCGTCTGCGCGCCATTAGTATTTTAGATTCAAATTTTGAAAGTTCGAAGTATTGACACTATCCTTCTATACGTTATTATTCTAAGATCAAAACTCAATAAAATCCGAAAAAATAGTTTTATATCAAATGTTTTCTTTTTTTTTCGTATTTTGTACATACAGATATTACGAAAAAGAAATTGCAATAAATAAATCATTCCTCTTTCGTAACTAAAATCAATATTAGTAGAAACAAATAAAACAGCAGTAAGAAACGGCCCTTACTTTAATATCTCCAGTGAAAACCTTGCTAATAGCGAACGAAATAACTGGCATTAAACTAAAATATCTAATGTATCGCGCACATACATAATTACAGTTAGACGCACACATATACAGTATAAAAGATACACACGCACACATACAAGAGGCGTCCTCAAGTGATCCGCCTTCACCGCCACCATGATGTGAATTCAAGCAATCTGCTACAGACCAAGCAAAAGTATTAGATAAATATATAATTTACAGCTTATATAACTAATATTGTTAGATTGGTTTATTTATTTGGATAACGAATAATTGTAACAACAATTTATTTACAAGTATTCATGAAATATTTTGAAAAATAAAACACGTCTGGATACATAATTTTCTAAGGTACATCAGGCATATGAATCATTAATAGTTATATTATTTTATATTATTAATCGACTTCAAAAAAGGAGGAGGTATCTCAATCCGACCGTATATATGCTTTTTTATGTTTGTTCGCAGATAAATTCGTTGTTTATGAACCGATTTTGATGATTCTTTTTTTTTGTTCGAAAGGGTATACTTTCCAAATGGTCTCTTGAAAATAATATCGAAATCGAACAAGGGATTTTTGAAAAATCAACAAAAATCTAAAAAATTATCTACATTGACGTCGGGTTGTTTTTGTAATAAATATTTTTTTAATGTCATCATTATCACGTAGGTATATATATCTCTTCATATATGTCTCACTGCTGGGCCCAAAACTTTTCCATAATGGGAGGGAAATCGACTTACTATAACGATGCTAGTCAAACGGGTTAGTTTTACTTCAAGTTTACCTTCCCTTGCATAATTGTTATATGCACAAGATATCCCTTAGTCATCTTTTGTTTTCCTTAGCTTTTACTACGTACTCGGCAAAGTTATAGATTAAATCAATAATTATTATCGCTTATGTTAACGAAAACAGTTACAATCAGTACTTTGGCGAAACACGTTCGTTTGAACAACTTATTGATTACATATAGAGTTTACAAATTAAAATTGCATTGCTCAGCGTGATAAAATTCGACCCAAAAGTTTCCTTAGTACCTACTTATGAATTGTATGATAGTTCATTTTTTTTTATTAGTATAGATATGAAATTTTTTTTGTTATATTTCACAACACTGTTGTTTATCATTTGTAGATAGAGCAGCAAGAACTCTGACCAGAAATAAACATGAGCGGGTTAACAGAGCTATGAAATGGATACCGGTGGATTCCTCACATTTCGATGGAGAGTAATGCGGCAGGTTATGAGGATGGATGCATGAACGGTTTCGGGGTGGTGTAAATAGACCATAGTCTGTAAGAAACATTGAAGACTCATGCTCGTAGACATATGAAGGTATGAATATTCACGTAAATAAATATGTTAAACCCGTGTGGTGACGGAGTAAGAATACAATTGGTCATTTCCCCTGTGGGACTTTATTACGGAGAAGACTCCATCTAGCGATGAGAGACGAATTGCTTTTTTTTCAATTCGAATCAATCGAATTAAAATTACTATTGATTCGAATCGCAATTCGAATTGATTCGAATCGTCACATTCGTCACGTCAGCATTATAGTCAAATTCATACTTGTATGTCAAGTCATTCGCCCGTGAAGCCGAGTTGGCGAGTTATAATTCGTTTACATTATTATTCGAGCGAGTTTTTTATGCGGATCGGTTTGCATTACGAATGAGTCACGATTTTGAGTTACAGCAGTGTGCTCGGTATTTGGTTACGGAAAGGGGACTTATAGCTATATTGACTTTTAAACACATAGGTAATGACAATACTCTTTTATTATTATGATAAAATCAGCATACTAAATAACAAAAAGTAATAATAAAATCATATACAAAAAATACTTTTTTTTAAATAAAGTCTGATTCTAATTAGTAATTACCCAATAATGATATTGATATAATGATATATAACTCAACTTAAAAAATAATAATAAATCAACTTAAAAAAAAAAACGTTTTTGTACGTCTCAGGTATACTCATAATTAATAACTAGTATTTTTAATTACGTAAACGAGCAGTCAACAAAAGCAAGAAAACATTAATCGCGCGAGGGCCAGAAAACGAATCAACGAATAGAAAACGAATCAACGAATGTCCTATCAAACCGAGTCGACTGATCGCCGCGTCGCGCAGCCGCGGCCGCCCGCGCTACGAGTACCTACCTGCCTAAGTACGAAACGAGTTAACAAATTGATTCGGTTGAGTCTACGGCAATTCGAATGAACGAGTCAATAGTCTTATTCGAGTTATTCGAATTAAATGATTCGAATTACGCAACGCTAACTCCATCCCAACTGTGGGACATATATGAGCTGAGATGATAACATGTTAAAGTGACAGTATAGCCTTTACCTATATTATGTTATTAATAATTATAATGCTGACTAAAAATGAAAGCATTCAAGACAAGATTAACAAACTGGTTTAAAAAATACGTAATGAAAGTCTGAAATAAAGAAATCAATTTAAATAAAAATAAGTGCGTGTAACCTTTACTCGCGGTAAAAGTAAAATTTCTTTAACTTTTATTATACCTTTGGTAAAATAGTATTTAACATATTTACATACATTAAATACATAAATAACGATGGAGTAGTTCTTATTATTAAATTAAAGTAGGTATTAAATAAATTAAAATTGACTATTCTATTCTATCATTATTATGCATCACCATCATCTCGTTTCGAATTTTCC
The DNA here is from genome assembly GCA_032191425.1 of Lymantria dispar. Classification (NCBI taxonomy): domain Eukaryota; kingdom Metazoa; phylum Arthropoda; class Insecta; order Lepidoptera; family Erebidae; genus Lymantria; species Lymantria dispar. The sequence continues at coordinate 20,750,071 of CM063459.1, forward strand.
TTCTCTTACATAAATATCATATGCATATTTACTCCCTTAGTCGTCTTTTACGACGCCCACGGTGAAGGGAGGGGATGGTGAATTGTATTCTTACTCCGTCAACACACGGCAAATTATTATTATTCTATTACTATTATAACATTAATGTATAATTTTTGATAAAAAATATAAATTAATATATATTAATAACACATGTATTTATATTATAATTAGACTAATACTGTAAGGGAACCAGTTTATCACTTCCGTCCGAAAACTGTAACTTCTGCCCAAAAAACGATCTGAGTTTACTTTTAAGTGGCGGCTAAAGATTTAATTCAATGTTTAAAATCCTGACCTCGTAATGAACTTAAAAATATTTAACCGAACAAGATTAAACACATCTCACATAAATTTGCCTTTCAAGATTACAAGTTTTTCAATAACTAGTATTCTAAAAGATCAACAGTTGAAGGGTCAAGTCAAGGTCCACGCATGCGCGATTGTGAGAACTTTGCCCTCATTATTTATGCGTTTTGATCTCTGACCGTAGAATCACACGATGACCAAACCGGTTTATGATCATCTCCTTTATAAATATCTATTTTTATTCTAATAGATTTTATAAATAATTTGGAATGCAACGATATTTCTTTTGATATTTAAAGAGTTTTCTGTATTTTTAATGATTTGAATATATCACTAGATGTTCCCACGGGACTATGAGTTATTCTTTTACGCTATTTATAGAAAAACCGGAAATTGAGTGACCGGTAAAGATGGCCGAATAAATAAATTAAAATTTATAATTAATTAAAGCAAATTCACGGACCTACTTATGACGCTATTTTGGATATTTTGAAGAGTATTTAGTTCTTGTTTTCAAAATTCATTGTTTCCTAACCATCAATCTAAATTACTTTGAAACCTTTTATCAAAGATTCATTCACGCTATGTTTTTTAAGCAATTGATGGGAAGGAAATTATTACGATTATACCTAAATACAGTTAATTGCAATAAGTTTAAATAATTTAATATTTGATACAAAAGTAGTTTTTTTTAATTAAATTATAGATTATGGATTAGGTAGTTACACGAGTTTTAGTCACTGTTCTTGGATATTAATTTAAAGTCTATCATATTACGTGTTACCGCGTTCTTTGGTAATTTCTTGCTTGAGATTACTATTCTTTTTATATTCAACCCATCCATCCATCAGCCTAAAGACGTCCACTGCTGGACATAGGCCCACGAGAGTGCCACTCAGAACGGTCCTGGGCCATTTGCATCCAACGGTTCCCTGCGACTTTGAGAATGTCGACAGTCCACCTAGTGGTCGTTCTACGCTACGCCGTCCGATTCGTGGTCGCCATTCAACCTTTCTTCCCCAACGGTTGTCGGTTCGACGAACGATGTGGCCTGCCCATTGACATTTCAACGTGCTAATTCTACGGGCTATGTCGGTTACACCCGTTCTTCTATGGATTTCCATGTTTCGGATTTTATTACATAGAGAAATAGCAAGCATTCAACCCATATACGTCCAAATGCTGGTTATATTCTTCCTCCAAAATATGGGGTAATTTAACCTACTACGTGTTATTCAGATGGATTTATTTAGGGTTGTATTTAAATTTTTCTCTCGTAGTTGTGTCTCTTATTGTCATCTCCTCCGTAATCCCGGGCTGGGCGGGTGTGAGTGGTTACACCCGCCCAGCCATAGCCGATTAAAAAAAAATAGCGTGAGTACTAAGTACGCATGTCAGAAGTGAAACTTCTTTGGTTCCATATGTTTTTTATCAGTATTAAAAAAATAAAAAAAGATAATTATAATAAAAAAAAAAATCTTGATCTTTCTCACTCGCTTGCTCCGTACTCTCGCCCCATGCTTCGTGCTATGTTCGCCCTTTCTCACTCTCTCTCAATCGGTCTCAATCGCTCTCTACCTCTTCTTCGACAAACACACGACACATCTTCGTGACGCGTTTCATCCGTAAAAAATTTACCCTCATGCGCGCAAAGAAGTTTCACTTCAAAAATTATAAATTTGCATAACAAAACTTATCCTTATATAGGTGCCATGTTTTTCATATTATGTTCTTTTGATACTTTAGATTTTTTAATGTTCATAGATTAATATTTATCTGATATATTTGCATATACTATGTTAGCAGCACGCGCCGCCCACACTCGCGAATTCGACCAAAACTACACTCACACCCCGAAATATTTACGCTTTATACCAAACTTGTCGCCTTGTATAACGATGGGCGAGTCTCTAGCCACCCCGGGATGAAAGGTACCGGACTAGCCCGGGTACAAGCGAGCTTGAGGGGTGAAAGACGTCACGTCTTTTTAGGGTTTGTGTTTGTGAATATTGTATAAAGCAGTAGAAAGGAATTGTTGTATTTTGTTTGACGCTTCTTTCATCTTCGATTTCGGTGTAAATTAATTAATAGATTCTTATCAGTAGACGTATACAGTAGGAGTATATTAAGAATAGGTCATTATCGTTTCTGCTCATTTACGTCTAGCTGCAGGAGTCAAGTCTTCTTCCTAATAGGAAGGAAATTGATCTGCTGTGTACTACGTTGTGAAAGGGGTTGGTATAGGGTTTTATTTTAAGTTTTCTTTCTCTTTAATAGATGTTATACCTATGCATAATATATCCCTTAGTCAACTTTTACGATACTCATGGACAAGGTGGTAGTGAATAACTTTAATATCGGGTAGATTTAGGGATGTGAATTGGAGGGCAAAAATCGATTAATAAATAATCGATTTTTGTTTCTTTGAAATAAATCGGAATTAGGAAATCTGACAGATATATTTATTTTCTATATAATAGAAAACTTTAAATGTCAACAAAAAAGCAAATACAAAAATAATCGATTAATTTTAATATAAAATATCAATTCCTTTTAAATCGATTTTTATTATTTAGATAATCGATTATTACAACAAAATAATCGATTAATAATCGATTAATTTAAAAATCGATAATTTTTTCACATCCCTAGGTAGATTTAAATCTCCGACGCCCCCGTGACCATGAACGCTGGAAAATGTTTGAAACGTCGGGAAATAGAATATCAAATACAAACTCAATAAAATGCGTGAAAATAGTTTTATTTAACTTACATTCTTTGTTTCCTTCGTTTGGTGACGGAGTAAGAATACAATTCACAACTCCCTATCTTGCCCATGGAAGTCGTAAAAGACGACTAAGGGATGTAATAATATGTAATAAAATAAATTATGCACAACTCCCTATCTTGCCCATGGAAGTCGTAAAAGACGACTAAGGGATGTAATAATATGTAATAAAATAAATTATGTAATAAGTCTAATATAATTTTAATGAATTGATTTAATCTATGAAATAATCTTATGACATTAATTAATTAATCAATTAATCGGCCATTATAATTATTACTGACATTATATAATTAAATGATTATTAACAGATACTACTAACAGATTAAATGATTACTAGTGGTAGGACCACACTGTCGACAGTTATCTGTCTACAGCCGCGGGCCGGTCCGTCCGGGGTAGTACCACGCTCTCGCAGAAAATCAACGTTTGAGTAGTAGCAATTTGTAACTGCGCTTCGTTCGGTGAGCGAGAGAGCCGGAAGCCCAACTTCCTGAGGGTGTTTGCGTGTGGAGGGTTTTGGTGGTGCCTTTGGTATCACCGAGCCTCAATGCACGCATTCACACTCCCTTCACTTTCTTCGCGGTAGGCAGCGGCCTTGCAAAGGTCCATGAGCGACAGCAACACTTACCATCAGGTGTACTGTTTGCTGGTTTGCCACAGCTCGCAATAAAAAAAAAAAAAGAAAAAGATAGATAATACTTAGATATGACTTATTGTGTTTAACTAAAGTGATGTTGCGTGTGAATTGTTCTTTTCTTTTTTTTTTAATTGGCTATTTGTTAAGAAGCCATTATTTTTAGAATTGGAAATTCCTTTTGCATGCCGCTTGATGGCTAAATATGGTGATACATTGTTTACCTGTAATAACTAATACTTTATACCCATATTTCGCAAAATAAATGATTTGATTTGAAATATGCACATACCTGTGCAAGAGAAGGAAAATTCGAAGTGAAAACCTATACTAACATGTCTGACGAGTATGGTATAGTTGGTCAAATTCCCTCCCATTGGGGAGGAGGCCCAAGCCCAACAGTGGGACATATGTGTGCTACGATGATGATGATGATGATGCTTTGTTTTCGTACAAAAATGAGGGCATGATGGCGTAATGACTACGTTAGGCATGCTTGTTTGCGATTGCAGTGAAGTGTTATTCGCTGGCCAGGAAAGATCTTGCTAGCCACTCTCCTAGTGAGATCGTCAGCCAATTTTTACGACTCCCACGGGCTGGCACGGGATGGCAATCGTATTTCTTATTCTGTCACCACACGGAAGCTTTGCTAATATTAGTTTGATAATAATATGTTATTTTAATTACAAAACTATGTTTCTCTAAAGTATTATGAATAGCCATTAATTACTTTTTAAGTAATAGTTAGTTTTTACAAACTTTTGTATTTATATCATTAGTAGAAATTTTGCAAACAGTGCAAGCTATTTTCACGTTCGCGCCAAAAACGTCCAACTTACAAACACGATCCTTTCTACGCTTTCCTGTAAGGCAATAAGGAGGTGAAATCTACTGAGGAACACAACATCATGTTGATATTGAATACGGCTCAATTAACTCTACAAGATAGGTTTGAATATTTCAGGTTCCATTAATTAATAATTTATGGAATTAATATAATTATTATTTATACAAATTAATTACATTCCATTAATTCGTAAATCTATACCAATAAATAAAATTGGAGTGTCTGTTTGTAATGTCAAAATAATAGGCTTTTTTCATGCTCACACGGTTATTTGCACGACACCTATGCCTAAAATAGCAATTAAAAAATTTTTGTCTGTCTGTCTGTCTGTTTGTTCCGGGTAATCTTCAAAACGGCTGGACCGATTTCAAAAATTCTTTCACCAATGGAAAGCTATAATATCAGGGCGTAAACTAGGCTATATTTTATCCCGGTATTCCCACGGGAACGGGAACTACGTGGGTAAAACGACTATAACCTATAACCGAAGCGAAGCGAGGGCGGGTTGCTAGTTATATAATGCAAGCTGAACCAAGAGACGCTGTTTTGAATAATTTAAAAACTAAAATAGCAATCGAATGTCGTGAAATTCGTGTTTTAATACCTACATTGTTTTAACCAAAGATAATTTTAGACTAGTGTCTAAAACCATCTTCGATTAATTTCCTTACTAATGAAACCGATATTGGTCTCATCAGTTGGATGGTTCAAAGTCTCTAACCGACGTAGAAACATTTTTGTGTTTTTTATAGGAATGTAGGAGATGATGTGATGTAAAAAGTGTCAGGATATTTGAATAAATTATTACTGTTAATTATTTTATAGATAACATCAACATTTATCTATTCTCTTTTAATTTCTTCGATTTATTATTTTTAATTTTCTCAGACTTATTCTTAAAGAAATTTAAAATAAAATTACATATAACATGCCTATTAATAGTTCCAATGGGTGAACCAGAACTCATAAGTGGCATCCGATCCCATGTTAACCACTAGAGTAGCCATCAATCCCCTCAACCAGTCTAGATAATATGAAGAGTGACTCTAGGAACTTTAGAGTAATCATTTGTAGATCCACCATACTTGGTTCAAGATCTTGGTACCGGATAGAATGTCTAAAAATGCAAAGAAGTTGTTGTCTTAAATCGGTTTGGCAAAGGCTGACTAACGGCGTGATCCCGAAAGGAATGATCATTTTCTTGATTTAATTTCTTGATATCACCATTTGCCATTTTGTATTCGTAATCTATCATAACACAGACGAATGAAAACTTTTATTCGCAAATAATCATAAATAACATATGCATTGGATAGTCTAAAAGTTTGTGCAATTAAAACCCGCCTGAGAGCCATTCATCCTGGTATATTTGCAGTTCAAAGTTATCGTTAAAACTTATAAATTAGTTTTAGTTAATGTTGTATATTAATAATATATTAACTATTTTAGTTTCGTTGACATTTGATGGCATTTTATAAATAAATTTGCATCATTAAGAAATTAAAAATTTCTTTTCGTATTTTTAAACACTAAGATACATATCGCGGCCTTAACGAGACTTGCAACAATCATTTACAGCATAAAAAATTGCCAGAGTACAAATCAAACTCACGCCAAGGATGGACCATCTTTAATATAATCACTACACCATTTGTGAAATACGATTATTTTTACCTTACTATTGCAATTGCCCTGGGGTCCGGGTTGACAGTAAAGTCACAAAACAGATTTTTCAGTTCTCCACCTCTTTAGTGCAGCAATAGACACGTAAAGAGTCGAATTAAATGAGCACCAAGGACTTTACCAATAATATAATACTATAAATTTTCAGAATCCAGAAATACAACCAAGGAGTGGAGAAAGACACACAACAGAATCAACAAAACTTAAACCAATTTGAAACCGATCTGTGATTAATTTGCACAGATTATTATTTTGAAAAATGGGTAATTATTTTTACTATCTAGTTGATGCTGGGACTTTCTGAGGGTCAAATCTTATTATACGGGGTTCACTGTGGTTCCAAATGTTACAGTGGTGGGAATATGTGGAGATTAGACCCAAAATATTCTAGTTCATCGTAATCAGACTATCAAACTAATTTTAAATACCATAGCCCATTTTTACATCATTATCATCATTTGCCTGTCCTCATCCCACGTTAAGTGGCATAACATGTTCCTCCCTATCAGCCTCCTATCATCACCATCATCATCGCAGCCCACATACGTTCCACTATTGGGCTCGGGTCTTATCCACAATGGAAGGGAGTTTGACCTACTATACCATCTGGTCAGACATGTTGGTATAAGGTTTAATTTCGAGTTTTTCTTCTCTTGCACAGATGTTATGTGCATATTATATCCCATAGTCGTCTTTTACGACATCCACGGGTAAGATAGGGAGTGGTGAATTATATTCTCACTCCGTCACCACACGGAGAGCCTCTTCTATAAGCTGTCATATTTACACTCGCTGATGTCATATGCATATCCATATTCACACAGTCATCCATCTCTTCTTGGGTCTTCCATGTTTCTTATGTCCATCCACAATCATATTGATAACCCTTCTTGTCCCCTGCCTTTCATCATCCCTCATCACATGTTCATACCAAGACAATATCGGGCTCCAAATCCCACTCTATCACTGGTGCCACTTTCAGGCTTCCCCTAATATACTCAGCCCATATTTATACATCATTCATCATCATCATTTCGGCTCATATACGTCCCACTGCTGGGCTCGAGCCTCCTCCACAATAGGAGGGAAATTGACCTTACATATACCATACTGGTCAGACAGGCTGGTACAGGGTTATATTTCTAATTTTCCTTGTCTTGTATAAATGTTATATGCCATAGTCGTCTTTTACGACATCCACGGGCAAGATAGCTAAATACAACTTCCATTATTTTAATAGGTAAGAGGTACATATTCTGTTCTTAAATCTTTTATTATATTGAGATTAAATTATAGTTAAACTGTATGTAATTAAATTGTAGTTAGTAGTTAACGATAGAAATTAAAACTATCATCAGCATTATTACAGTTTATATACGTCCCACTGCTGAGTCTCCTCCAAAATGGCAAGAAATTGATCTAATATGCCACGCTAATCAAACGAGTATAGATTTCTATTTTAGGTTTTTTTTACGATGCTATTATCTGCTACTCTGTGTGGTGACGGAATAAGAATACAATTCAGGTGTCGTGAATGATGACTAAGGGACATAATACGCAGATAACATTGATGTCAGAGAAGGAAAAATCAAATGAAACCTTATGCCAACAAATCTCGCACCGGTGTGGGCGGGGTCCATGACCGTCCGACTTAGGGCCCTTCTGTGGCGACCACAGAGGGTCACGGCGGTCAGGGCCATCCGCGGATACCGCACGGTGGCGACGGAGGCAGCGTGCCTATTGGCCGGGACTCCCCCGTGGGACCTGGAGGCGGAGATGCTCGCCGGACTATATCGGCGGGTGACGGGGGTGCGAGCGGGGGACGGTGTGGTCTCGTTAAGGGATCTCACCGCCTGGCGCGTCGACGCCCGCCGAGACGTCAAGACGTCATTGCCCGTTGGGTAGTCCGGCTGGAGAGGCCTCGGTTCGGGGTGCGAACCGTGGAGGCCTTCCAGCCGGTGCTGATGTAGTGGTTGGAAAGGCGGCACGGGGTGCTCTCCTTCCGACTGGTGCAGGTTTTGACGGGGCATGGGTGCTTTGCCAAATACCTGCACAGGGTCGTTAGGAGGGAGAGTACACCGTCCTGCCACCACTGCGATTGCGACGAGGACACGGCGCGCCATACGCTCGAGGCCTGCGCGGCTTGGGCAGTGCAGCGCTGTGAACTCGTCGCAATCATCGGTACAGACCTGACGCTGCCGGCTATCGCTAGAGCGATGGTCGACAGCGTCGGGAATTGGGACGCGGTCGCAGCCTTCTGCGAGACAGTGATCTCGCGGAAGGAGGCGGTGGATCGCCTGCGTGAGGAGCGCAGCCTCGATGAGGAGATCCGCCGCCGGCGACTGGGGCGGCGTAGGCGCAACTACCTGTGCCTCATGCCGCCCTAGCCGAGGCCGCGGGTGACGTGACCGGAGATTAGTCCGTCACCCGCCAAGAGGCCGAACGCGTGAGGAAAGATCGACGTCCTCCCCGAGGGGGGGGACGTCGGTTGATGGGAGGGTACCCCAATACTGATGTCAAGTAACCCTGCTCCGGTGGTCGGCCCAACGACGAAGGCGACGTGGTTTTCGGGTGGGTTGCGAGAGTTGCGTGCTTAAGCCCCTCTGTCGCCCCGGACGGAATGGTACGGAGGCGCGTCGACCGCAGCCCACCCACAAGAAAAAAAAAATGCCAACAAATCTGACTATAGCGTGATATAGGTCAAATTCACTCCCACAATGGAGGAGGCCCAGACCCAACAGTGGGACATATATGGGCTGAGATGATGTCTGTTTGCGCTCATTACTCATTTTTGCGTTACTAAAAAAAAGCAATGGTAGGAGACAATTGTATTCTTATTTCTTTACCACAAAATATATCAAAATCAATATTTTTACACTAAAAATACAATCTGTTCGCGAGAGCGAAAATAAATTTCTTATCTTTCTATTATGTAATATCTTTATAAAAACTCGTTAGATATTATTAGCAATAATTCGTCGCCATCTTGACAGGGCGTAAATCGCAACCCTTTCTAATATTACACTAGAGCAACCATAGTGACCGAACGCGAGGGGAAACCAATTAATATTCTCAAAACTTCTAGATCAATAATAAAGATTTTTATCGATTTATCGTTTATCATATTTTATTAAGGTTACTATAGGACGTACCCAAAGGATAAAAACGATACCCTATTACTAAGACTTGTTGTCTGTCCGTCCGTCTGTCTGTCACCAAGCTGTATCTCAAGAATCACGATAGCTATACAGTTGAAATTTTTACATAGGTATATGTATTTCTGTTGCCGCTATAACAACAAATACTAAAAACTGAGTAAAATAAATATTTAAAGGGGACTTCTATTAAACAAACGTTTTTTTATAGGTATTGTTACGGAACCCTTCGTACGCGACTCCGACTCGCACTTAGCCGGTTTTCATACACTTATGATTATTATTTTGTTACCGTTTCATATTTTGATTATAGCTTCAATAATAATAATATATCAATAATTGTACAATCAGTGTGATGACGGAATAAGAATACAATTGACCCCTCTCTATGATGTCCGTGGGTTTCGTAAAAGACGGCTAAGGGATATAATATGCAGATAATGTAAGAGAAGGAAAACACGAAAAAAAACATATACTAATAGATCTGCACCAAATCAAATCAAATTTTACTATAATATCTCCTATAGGACATCATCATAGCAGCCCACATACGTCCCACTGTTGGGCTCGGGCCTCCACAATGGGAGTTTGACCTACTATACCATGCTGGTCGGACATGCTAGACAGACGTTTTTTTAATTACTTATTTATACATTTTTTATTTAATATTATCTTTATTTTTTTAAATGTTTGTTTTTTTTCTATACAGTAAAGAAAACCAGTGTAATGACGGAGTAGGAATACTATTCACCACCCCCTCTCCAGCCGGTGATTATCGTAAAATACGACTAGGACGACTACGGTCTACTATACCGCTCTGGTCAGACGTATTGGTTTAGAGATTTATTTCTAGTTTTATCCTCTTTCATAGATGTTATTTTCATATTTATCACTTAGTTGTCTTTTACGGCACCCACGGGCAAGATAGGGATAGTGAATTGTATTCTTACTCCGTCCCCATACGGAATACTTTAAGATGAAAACAATCATTAGTCGTATCATCATTATTTCAGCTCAAATACGTCCCACTGCTGGGCTCGAGCCGCCTCTACAGTAGGAGGGAAATTGACCTTACTATACCATGCTGGTCAGATAGGTCGGTATAGGGTTTTATTTCGAGTTCTTTTTTCTCTTGCATAATGTTATATGTGTCTTATATCCCTTAGTCGTCTTTTACGACACCCACGAGTGGGGGTGATGAATTGTATTCTTACTCCGTCTCCACACGGAAAATTTGCCGTATACCTATTTATGTTTTAATTTGTTTTTTTCTGTAATTGCAGTATACATCAGGATTAGAGTTTCAACAAGTGGAGCTGTATGAAGATATTGCATCTGAGACCAAGCGTAAGCATTTACAACTTGCTTCGCCAACGACCGAGCTACGCTTCGCTTTTGCTTACACAAAATGCTATATTTTTTTAAAGACTACCTTTACATTATACCCTGCACTAAGGAAATAATCGTTGTATAGCGGGGGATTATAACCATATAATTAACGGACACAAACTACACCCAAACTTAAACCAACAATTTGTGTATCACACAAAGTGTCATCCTGCACGGGATTCGAATTCATAACATTGACACGGTAGGTCGGTATCTTAACCAATGAGCCATCTGTACAGTTATATTTAATTATTATCAAAATTATTATATATATCGGCGGGTGACGGGGGTGCGAGCGGGGGACGGTGTGGTCTCGTTAAGGGATCTCACCGCCTGGCGCGTCGACGCCCGCCGAGACGTCAAGACGTCATTGCCCGTTGGGTAGTCCGGCTGGAGAGGCCTCGGTTCGGGGTGCGAACCGTGGAGGCCTTCCAGCCGGTGCTGATGTAGTGGTTGGAAAGGCGGCACGGGGTGCTCTCCTTCCGACTGGTGCAGGTTTTGACGGGGCATGGGTGCTTTGCCAAATACCTGCACAGGGTCGTTAGGAGGGAGAGTACACCGTCCTGCCACCACTGCGATTGCGACGAGGACACGGCGCGCCATACGCTCGAGGCCTGCGCGGCTTGGGCAGTGCAGCGCTGTGAACTCGTCGCAATCATCGGTACAGACCTGACGCTGCCGGCTATCGCTAGAGCGATGGTCGACAGCGTCGGGAATTGGGACGCGGTCGCAGCCTTCTGCGAGACAGTGATCTCGCGGAAGGAGGCGGTGGATCGCCTGCGTGAGGAGCGCAGCCTCGATGAGGAGATCCGCCGCCGGCGACTGGGGCGGCGTAGGCGCAACTACCTGTGCCTCATGCCGCCCTAGCCGAGGCCGCGGGTGACGTGACCGGAGATTAGTCCGTCACCCGCCAAGAGGCCGAACGCGTGAGGAAAGATCGACGTCCTCCCCGAGGGGGGGGACGTCGGTTGATGGGAGGGTACCCCAATACTGATGTCAAGTAACCCTGCTCCGGTGGTCGGCCCAACGACGAAGGCGACGTGGTTTTCGGGTGGGTTGCGAGAGTTGCGTGCTTAAGCCCCTCTGTCGCCCCGGACGGAATGGTACGGAGGCGCGTCGACCGCAGCCCACCCACAAGAAAAAAAAAATGCCAACAAATCTGACTATAGCGTGATATAGGTCAAATTCACTCCCACAATGGAGGAGGCCCAGACCCAACAGTGGGACATATATGGGCTGAGATGATGTCTGTTTGCGCTCATTACTCATTTTTGCGTTACTAAAAAAAAGCAATGGTAGGAGACAATTGTATTCTTATTTCTTTACCACAAAATATATCAAAATCAATATTTTTACACTAAAAATACAATCTGTTCGCGAGAGCGAAAATAAATTTCTTATCTTTCTATTATGTAATATCTTTATAAAAACTCGTTAGATATTATTAGCAATAATTCGTCGCCATCTTGACAGGGCGTAAATCGCAACCCTTTCTAATATTACACTAGAGCAACCATAGTGACCGAACGCGAGGGGAAACCAATTAATATTCTCAAAACTTCTAGATCAATAATAAAGATTTTTATCGATTTATCGTTTATCATATTTTATTAAGGTTACTATAGGACGTACCCAAAGGATAAAAACGATACCCTATTACTAAGACTTGTTGTCTGTCCGTCCGTCTGTCTGTCACCAAGCTGTATCTCAAGAATCACGATAGCTATACAGTTGAAATTTTTACATAGGTATATGTATTTCTGTTGCCGCTATAACAACAAATACTAAAAACTGAGTAAAATAAATATTTAAAGGGGACTTCTATTAAACAAACGTTTTTTTATAGGTATTGTTACGGAACCCTTCGTACGCGACTCCGACTCGCACTTAGCCGGTTTTCATACACTTATGATTATTATTTTGTTACCGTTTCATATTTTGATTATAGCTTCAATAATAATAATATATCAATAATTGTACAATCAGTGTGATGACGGAATAAGAATACAATTGACCCCTCTCTATGATGTCCGTGGGTTTCGTAAAAGACGGCTAAGGGATATAATATGCAGATAATGTAAGAGAAGGAAAACACGAAAAAAAACATATACTAATAGATCTGCACCAAATCAAATCAAATTTTACTATAATATCTCCTATAGGACATCATCATAGCAGCCCACATACGTCCCACTGTTGGGCTCGGGCCTCCACAATGGGAGTTTGACCTACTATACCATGCTGGTCGGACATGCTAGACAGACGTTTTTTTAATTACTTATTTATACATTTTTTATTTAATATTATCTTTATTTTTTTAAATGTTTGTTTTTTTTCTATACAGTAAAGAAAACCAGTGTAATGACGGAGTAGGAATACTATTCACCACCCCCTCTCCAGCCGGTGATTATCGTAAAATACGACTAGGACGACTACGGTCTACTATACCGCTCTGGTCAGACGTATTGGTTTAGAGATTTATTTCTAGTTTTATCCTCTTTCATAGATGTTATTTTCATATTTATCACTTAGTTGTCTTTTACGGCACCCACGGGCAAGATAGGGATAGTGAATTGTATTCTTACTCCGTCCCCATACGGAATACTTTAAGATGAAAACAATCATTAGTCGTATCATCATTATTTCAGCTCAAATACGTCCCACTGCTGGGCTCGAGCCGCCTCTACAGTAGGAGGGAAATTGACCTTACTATACCATGCTGGTCAGATAGGTCGGTATAGGGTTTTATTTCGAGTTCTTTTTTCTCTTGCATAATGTTATATGTGTCTTATATCCCTTAGTCGTCTTTTACGACACCCACGAGTGGGGGTGATGAATTGTATTCTTACTCCGTCTCCACACGGAAAATTTGCCGTATACCTATTTATGTTTTAATTTGTTTTTTTCTGTAATTGCAGTATACATCAGGATTAGAGTTTCAACAAGTGGAGCTGTATGAAGATATTGCATCTGAGACCAAGCGTAAGCATTTACAACTTGCTTCGCCAACGACCGAGCTACGCTTCGCTTTTGCTTACACAAAATGCTATATTTTTTTAAAGACTACCTTTACATTATACCCTGCACTAAGGAAATAATCGTTGTATAGCGGGGGATTATAACCATATAATTAACGGACACAAACTACACCCAAACTTAAACCAACAATTTGTGTATCACACAAAGTGTCATCCTGCACGGGATTCGAATTCATAACATTGACACGGTAGGTCGGTATCTTAACCAATGAGCCATCTGTACAGTTATATTTAATTATTATCAAAATTATTATAAAAGAAATATCATATTTTTATAGTCTAGGGATATAATAAAATCATAAATACCAACCTGTCTGACCAGTTTGGTAGGTCAATATGTCAAATTATGGAGGAGACGCGAGCCCAACAGTGGGATGTATATGAGCCGAGATGATGAAATATGATTTCTATAATAAATAATTAAAGTTCATCATTATCGTCATCTCATCCATTCGTTCCACTGTAGGGCTAGGGCCTCCTCTTTTGTGGGAGGAAATTTCAACTAACCACGCTGATCAGACCTGTTGAAAAAGGGTATTTTTTTTTTCAAGATTTCCATCTCTTGCATAGATGTTATCTGCATTTTATAGTCCCTTAGCCGCCTTTTACGATATCCATGGGCAAGATAGGGCGTAATGAAATGTATTCTTACTCACCACAATTTTTATTAATCTTAATTATTATTTTGAGCTGCCTTTTTTACATTTATGTAGGCGTGGTATGTTTTGTTTCGTTATCGTCTTTATAGACTAAGAGCCCACGAATCCCAGACCTTCGTTATTTTATAAAAGCTGAAAGTTTATCAGCGCATTCTCCTAACATAGGTAAGAACGGTGGCCCATTAATAAGTTTGGGTTACAGTGGCTTTGGCGGGTAAATGGTACTAAATCTGTATAAAATATTGATCTAAATTCGTCAAATAATAAAGTGTGATTTTTAAGTACTACCGTTTACTTACCAGAGCCACTGTAACCAAAACTTCATAATAGGCCACCTTTCTTACCTATGTTAGGACTTCGCGCTGACAAACTTTCAGCTTTTATAAATTAACGAGCTCTTGTATGATTATCAGTCATATTCGTGTATAAAAAGTCAATGAGAGCATCTTGATATATGTATATAGGTACCTACTACTTGAAATAAATGATTTTCCCGCAATTGCGTTGCAGTTTTATTCTCTAAATCTTTTGTTTAGCATAATCTTTTGTTTAGCCAGCTTAGCTTCTTTAATTTCTTTTATTTTATTTTGCAATGTTTTTAATTTATTTGTTCTTTTATACATCGTTTAGGGTAAAATGATGATCGTAAATTTTTACGACGCGGCGCTCATGGACACGAGAAACGCTGGAGTGAGCTAGTCAACATTTTTTGCGACGCGCGCATACCGTTACAAATGTCAACCAGATAAAGCGTTATAATAAAACTTGCAATATCGTCCTAACTTAAAATAATTAGCATAATTTACATGTAATATGGCTATCATATATATATCCATCGGGGATAATAATCAAATGATGGAAGAACTTTCCAATAAACGCAGTTTCGAAAATTACTCTAGATACATGAGCAAACTCTGAAAATGTTGTCTCTTTTTTATAATATTAGTACTTATAAAGAACATCATCATCTCAGCTTACATAAGTACGTACAATAGTAGGTTCAAGCTTCAATTATGAAAAGGAAATTGACTTATATGTCAAGCTGATCAGACGAATTGGTATAGGATTTAATTCTGAGTCACTCAGTCACAACACGTACACACAATATGTTTGTAATCTTCAAAACGGCTGGATCGATTTTGATAATATTTAACTACCAAGTACCAGCCTGTATAAGGAGTAAATTAGGCCATATTTTATTTCAGTATGATCATGGGCACGCGAACTGCGTGGGTGAAATCGCGTGCACATGCTGGTTTTAAAATATTTTTGTCGCATTTTGATCATGTCTGTTACCACTACATTATTAGACAATGTCAAATTCTATCTAGCTTTTAATAAACACCAAAGTCCATGCGACGCTGATTTTTCAACCTGTCAACATAAATAGGTACTTGCCTACTTATGTAGTGTCTTTGTGAAAAACAACAATATAAATTCAACTCATTATAATATTAAACGTATTGGCAAGTATTTATAACGAGCTAAGAAATAAATATAGAAATATTTAAAATTTTAGTTAAACTAAACTTTAGTTGAATTCATCAGCAATACTTTGATCAATTGCTTCAGAAATTTTGTTACTAAATTCATCTATATTCAATTCATTTTAATATAGAACATGATTCCAAACAATGTCTAACGAAGTCAAATATTCGTTTCCGAAAATCGTACAGATACGTGTTTTACCCAGTACAATGCCCTCGATAAAAGCGCCACCGAGTAAATTTTTTCATAACTAAATGGCGCGGGAAAAAATCGCGCCCGTAACGGCATCTCTTAGCGGCTATGAGAATTTTTCCAACTTCGGTCATAACACCCGACCACGTGCATTTGTTTTGGTCCGGTTTTTTTATGAAAAAAAGCCATACATAAACCTCACCTCAGTCGCCTCGTAGGCGCGCAAAGCAAAATGGTCGTCATTTTTTTCTTCTCTTTTTAACCATCTGTCCGTCCTTTTCAGTCAAAAATGCGATCGTTATTTCTGTTCCGGTGCGGGTGTGTGCGTCTATCGGCCGACGAGTAAAATATACGCCACTACAACACCGGCAAAATATCAACTTTTTGTTATTACAATAGGGTCGTTATTTGTTTGTTTTATTTTTAGTCTTACGTCTAATTTTGGACGGAGAAAAAATAGAAATATAGGAGGCACGGTGTGTACGATAAAGAGAGTCGGGAGTCGTTAACGATTCTGCGCCGGGAAGTTGCGCAGATTGCGTTTTTGGTGCTTTTTTTGGGGGCAACACCTCACACCACGGGGTGTTTTTTATGGCTGTCTTTTTCTATCACGCAGTCTCACTCCTTGTGTGGACGCGTTGATGTGCGTGTGTATAGGGGGCAAGCACCTAGCACTAGATTTTTGCGTGCAAAGTTCCTAGATAGGATATCGGGGTGTAGGTACATAGGCCGTTTATATAATGAGATGCGATGGCTATGTACACCGTATATAGAGCTGTGGAACAAAGCGTATGTACGTTGACGCTGATTAATCGTGGTCTTTCATAATTCCACACCAACCTACTGCCTGTTAATTGCCTATTCAGTTGGAATATGGAAAGTATGCATAGTTTTTTGGAATAAAACTTTTTTAAGTACGCATATTTTTGATAATTATTTGTTTAATGATGTGTTGCCATGTTTTTTGAACTTATATATTAATAATCCTAGTCCAAATTTTGATAAGTTATACTAATTTGATAATAATGCTTAAGCTATAGGTATACTTAATACTTTAAAGTAAATAGCTGATAATCCTCTTAAACATGAGTATCTTACGACATTTTAGTGAGTAAGAGCAAGTAAATTATGGAAACAGGAATTACACCTTTTGAAATATTCAAAGTTGGCGCCGTTTTAAGCTCAACTTTTTCCTACTGTAATTGTAATTTCTAATGAACTTCGAGCAAACTTAGATAATAATATAGTACTTTTAATATGAACTCATAAAAGAGTTTGAAATATCTTCTGTTGAACTTTTCTAATTTGTTATGGGTTTCAAGACAATTAAAAGCGTTTCCCGTAAGGGTCATAATTCGATGTCATCTATTGAGACCATTGTGTATACTCGCCTACAGGCGTTATAATTATGATAGTATCTGGTGTGATTTGTCAAAAAAAAATATAATGAAATAAAACTAGTTATTCGGCTTTCATTGCTTTTTTATTTGATTTTTGTTTTACCGACGTCTCGAACGATTTTCAGGGTTCATGTGCCTCTGGAGAACTAAGATGTCTCACGTCCGATAAATCATAGTTATTAAAATAACTATCTACCCGCTAAAGATTTAAACATGAAAATCTTTTGACCCGCATTTAAATAGTAGTATTATCATAATTCATCATCATTTCAGCTCAGACGTCTCACTGTTAGGCTGAAGCTACCTCCACAATAGGGGGGAAATTGACCTACAATACTAAGCTGGTTAGACGTGTTCCTAAGTCATAGGCAGCCGTTGGATGCAGGTGGCACAGGATCATTCCGAGTGGCATTCTCGTGGGGAGGCCTATGTCTAACAGTAGATATCTATGGGGTAATGGATGTTTGGATGGAACATCACTTGTTGTCAGTTATGAATAGGTAGATAAAGAAATAAAGAAAGAATTATAAGAAAGGAGGAAAGGAATGGTACTGAGAAGCTTGCAAAATAACATTAAATTTAATTAGTAAACTTGAAAATTTTGAATAGGTAACCTTCGACACAAGCTAACATAATAAAAAAAATGTATTACGTTCTCTTCAAGAGGAATTATCAATTATTATTTAATGATTATATTGGCACGCGTGATGCACTTAATCGAATAATCATACGCCATTTTTGTAAAAGAGCTGATACTCTTACACTGTTGGACAGATATTAACCAAATATAGTTAAATACCACCGCAGGGAAACTGGCTTTCAAAAACCGAATTGAAATCGGACCATCCGTTTGAGAGCTACGGTGCCACAAACAGACATACATACATACACAGACCGTCAGACATCGACGGCAAACTTATATAACACCCCTCTTATGTGTCTGGAGTTAAAAATAAAAAATATTCTAAGCTAATAATACAAAGTAAGAGATTCCAAAAAGTCCCGTATAAGCTGCATTGCTATAAGCATAGCAGCAATGGTTTTCAGGAAAAACCTCGATGACAGTTACATTTGACATAGATTTTTTTAACTATAATCTAGGCCGTGGAAAAAAATAGTAGCATAAATAAAGTTAGGTTTTTATGCAATAGGTATATAGATAGTCCAATTCGTAATGTAATTAAATTATTTTTGAGTATACCTACAGCATGCTTGCATTGTGAGAGCTCAGACTAAGTTATTAAATAAATATAGGTTTTTTTTTGGGGTGGTTACTGTCGGCGCGCTCCTCGCACCACTCCGTCCGGAGCGACAGAGGGGCGAAAGCACGTACACCCATAACCCACCCACGATGCACGTCGCCTTTGTCGTTGGGCCGACCACCGGAGCAGGATGACTTGACGTCAGTGGTCGGCCCGACGGCATACCCCCTATTTGGGGTACCCTCCCATCGACCGACGTACACCCAAACCCCCCCCCCCCCCTCTGGGAAGACGTCGGTCTTTCCTCACGCACTCGACCTCTCGGCGGGTGACGGACTAATTCCCCGGTCACCTCACCCGCAAATAAATATAGGATGAGAAAAAAAATAAATAACATATTTCGTGTGGTGACGGAGTAAGAATACAATTCACCACCCCCTTTTCTTGCTCGTGGGTATCGCAAGAGACGATTAAGGGATTAAATTTGCATATAATATTTGTGCAAAACTCGAAATTAAACCCTATACCAACCAACCTGTATGATCAGCGTGGTATAGTAAATTAACTTCCCTCTCATTGTGGGGGAAGCTCGAGCCCAGCAGTGGAACATATGTGAACTATGATGATGAAATAACATATTTTATATGACGGGCAAATCGAAGCAAATTGTTAAAGCAGAAAATCGTAATACTAAAGCGAAGATACACAAGAATATTTACCGATAAGGCAAGTACAAAGGAACATTCTTTAGGCAAACATAGCACCTCTCGATAAAAACCTTCATCATCATCATAGTAGCAGCATATACGTCCCACTGCTGGGTTCAAGTCTCTTCCACAATAGGAGGGCAATTGACCTACTATACCACACTGGGAATGATAAAGCGTTTCCGTTCGAATTTTCCTTCTCTTGCATAATTGTTAGGTATATGCACAATATATCCCTTAGTCATCTTTTATAATACCGACGAACAAGATAGGAGGCGAGAATTGTATTCTCACTTCGTCACCACACGAAAAAATTAACGTCATTCACTTAATTTTACGCAACAAGTCTCTCGTTTTCAAACCTTTCTCGTATACTTGTAGAGACAAACAAAAAAAAATGCTTCAAAGTAGAAACACATAGAACGGATCCACGAAATTAGATCCTCCATCTTTCTTGCATTACAAAATTAACGAACTATTCAAATATAATTTATCAATATCAATTAAATGATTAAAAGTGATCAAATTGTCAAAATGGGGTAGGGCTTAAGTTATTTCCCACCCAGGTTGGGCGTAATTTGTAACGCCGACGACACGCTCGTCACAGCCTGTGGTGCGATGCTGGAGGAGGCGGCAAGCCTGGCAATTCTCGGCACCGAAGACATTATCAGGCGGATCGAGGCGCTGGGGTTGAGAAGGTGGACCTTGACAAAACGGAGGCCCTCTTGTTCCACGGGCCCCGTATAAGTCCTCCCATCGGCGCCTCGATCACTGTCAAGTCGGTTGATATCAGCATCCGGGCTCATATGAAGTATTTGGGCCTGGTGCTTGACGGGCATTGGTGGTTCTGGGAGCATTTCGGTCGACTTGCTCCGCGGATTTCAGCGTGGCATCTGCCCTCTCCTGGCTTATGCCGAATGTGGGTGGACCCAGCGCTGCATAACGACGACTGTACGCGGCGGTCACCCGGCCGATGGCCCTGTACGGCGCACCGGTGTGGGCTGGGTCCTTGACCATCCGTCTCAAGGCTCTTCTGTGGCGTCCGCAGAGAGCCATGGCGGTGAGGGCCATACGCGTTTACCGCATGGAGGCGACGGAGGCAGCATGCCTGTCAGCCAGGACTCCTTCGTGGGACCTGGAGGCCTAGATGCTTGCCGGATTGCTGGTGGGTGTTGGAGATGCGAGTAGGAGGCGACATAGTTTCATTGAAGGAGCTTGCCGCGTGGTGGGTCGACACCTGTCAAGACATCATTGCCCGTTGAGTAGTCCGGCTGGAGTGGCCTCGATTCGGTGTCCGGACCGTCGAGGCCTTCCGGCCGGTGCTGATGCAGTGGTTGGAGCGGCGGCACGGGGTGCTTTCCTTCCGACTGGTGCAAGTTTTGACGGGGTACGGTTGGTTCGCCAAATACCTGTAGGTATTCTCACGGTCGTGAGGAGGGAGAGTACGTCGTCCTGCCACCACCGTGATTGCGACGAGGATACGGCGCAGCACACGCTCGAAGTGTGTGCTGCGTGGGCAGAGCAGCGTCGTGAACTAGTCGCAATCATCGGTGCCGACCTCACGCTGCCGACCATCGCTAGGCATCTGCCGAGCATCTGCTCGGTAGTATCAGAAACTGGGACACGGTAGCCGCCTTATGAATTACACCCATTAACAGAACAACAACTTTTGGATTGCACAAAATATTGCCCCGTATTGGAATCGAACTCACGACGCTTAGCAAGATAGGTCGGTATCTTATCCAATACAATTGAATATCTGTCTGTCTCACTATCTTTAGATCTTTGAGATGACGATGATATAGAAAAACTCTATTAATTATACTACATGGCTCCATCCGCTAATTTATTAAGATATCCATCATTCTTCTCTACGGCGCAGGACCACCTTGGGAAAATGCTGGGCTTTGTTAGATGCGGGCGGGACATCCTTCTTGCATTCACTCATAACAGCAGTAGTTGTCACTGCAGCTGAAGAAATAAATAAAAGGGTACTTGGAGAACCCAGCCGTCTTCTTTTATTACCCGTCTACGGAGGGTTATGATTTTGATAGGCTATGTGTGCATGTTCATCTGTCCCCTCATAGCTCCTCAACTACATATAGGTAAGACCTGGACAATTGAGGTATCGTTAGAAGCGGCTTGATCGTCTTATAGTTATGTATAGGTATAATGTATTACTGAATCTAATATGGTGCCCTCTAGCGGTCATAAAGTACCATGTTAAAAAATAAATTTGAGAAAATGATGCCATGTTTGGTATCATTGGAAAGGGCGTTACTTGTACATTTAAAAAAATGAATATGTATATAAGTATATATATATACACACACCCAAATATATATATATATATATATATATATTTCTTGGGTACACACGCATACCACTATACAAATTTTTAAATCAAATTTTATTTTTAATAACATAAATCGTCGAAATACTTTTAAAAGTAATGTTAATACACTTTTTATGTTTTTCAAATGTGTTGTGACATCATTGCACACCGTCATGATTAGTTGACGCCGTGTGGCGACGGTTTGAGAATACATGTGTCGCCACCCCTTACTTGCCCGTGGGAGTCGTAAAAATCGGCTGAGGGTTCACCAGGAGAGTGGGCAGCAGCTCTCTCCTGGGAAACGTAAAACATCCATACTGCGATCGCCAACCCGCCTGCCAAGCGTGGCGATTACGGCAATATCCCCTTTTTAAAAATGGCGTACAACAAAAAAATGGCCCCCAGTCACGGCGGCTCCGGTACCCTACGGGCTCATTTTGGTGGCGGGCCCAGTAGGAGTGGAGCGGGGGGTGCGAGGAATCTCCGGCAGCGATCCGGCTAACAACAAAAACGACCCTTGGCCCTGGTAACACACAACATTCGGACACTTAGGACTGACGAGAGGGTCATCGAGCTGGAAGAGGAATTGAGCAAAATCCGCTGGGACATTGTAGGATTATCAGAAGTGCGAAGAGAGGGCGAGGGCACGATAATCCTCCAGTCTGGAAACTTGCTCTTCTACCGGGAGGGCGATCACCCGTCCCAAGGTGGTGGTATAGGGTTTATCGTTCGTAAGTCTCTCGTAGACAAAGTGGAGAGGATCGAGAGTGTGTCAACAAGGGTAGCGTACCTTATACTCAGAATTACCAAGAGGTATTCGCTGAAGGTTATACAGGTATACGCACCGACCTCGACATACTCCGACGACGAGGTGGAGGCATTTTACGAGGACATATCGAAAGCCATACACGCGTCCAAAACTCACTTCACGGTGGTTATGGGAGACTTTAACGCGAAACTAGGCAAAGGGAGTGATGATGAGTTGAGAGTGGGGAAACATGGATATGGACAGAGAAACCAGAGGGGCCAGAAACTAGCTGATTTTCTGGAGAAGGAAAGCTTCTTTATGATGAATTCCTTCTTCAGGAAGCAGCCACAATGGAAATGGACCTGAATTAGCCCCGATGGTTCAACAAAAAACGAGATAGACTTCATCTTGTCAGACAAACGACAGATATTCAATGATGTCTCAGTGATCAGCAGGATTAAAACTGGGAGCGATCACCAGATAGTACGAGGCACATTGAATATCCATACAAAAGTCGAGCGGTCACGCTTGATGAAGTCTACACTCCGACCTACATCTGTCCAATACCAGAACCTCGAAAGCTTTCAACTCGAACTACACAATCGCTTTCAATGTCTGGACGAGTGCGAATCGCCGAACGATATGAACAACAGGTTCGTGGAAACTGTCCACGCGGTTGGGTCGAAATTTTTCAAGGCTCACCGCGTTAATAGACCTAAAAAACTTTCTGACCAGACTCTCGAGCTCATGGAGCGGAGAAAAGAAATGACGGTGCAGTCTTCAGCCGATTGGTCCAAACATAGGCAGCTAAATAGGCAGATCTCCAGGTCTGTGCGTCGCGATATTCGCCGATTTAATACGCTCCGTATTAAAGAAGCGATAGAGCGGAATCGTGGCTCAAAAGTGTTCGCACAAGATCTGTCTATTGGGCAAAGCCAAATGACTAAGCTGAAGACCGACGATGGCACTGTCATTTCATCCCAAAGTGAGATCTTGGGAGAGGTCGAAAGGTTCTATGGACAGTTATACAAATCATCCCGAAATCCGGTTGTCGGCTTGGTCCAAGATCCCAGATCCAAGCTAACTCGGCACTATACCGAAGAAATCCCGGACATCAGCTTGTACGAGATCAGAATGGCTCTTAAACGGAGATGACGGAATTACGGCAGAGCTTTTGAAGGCGGGCGGAAAGCCAGTCTTAATAGCCCTTCAGAAGCTATTTAATTCCGTTATCCTCGGGGCGACGTTCCAGAGTCATGGACCAGGAGTGTGGTGGTGCTGTTCTTCAAGAAGGGTGACAAAGCCCTTTTAAAGAACTACAGACCCATCTCACTCCTGAGCCACGTTTATAAGTTGTTTTCGAGGGTCATTACCAATCGACTCACGCGCAAGCTCGATGACTTCCAGCCGCCCGAGCAAGCCGACTTCCGAAAAGGCTATAGCACCATAGACCATATCCTTACGCTTCGGCAAATTGTACAAAAGACCGAGGAGTACAATCGGCCCCTTTGCTTAGCGTTTGTGGACTATGAGAAAGTCTTTGATTCAGTCGAAACTTGGGCGGTGCTGCAGTCCCTTCAGCGGTGCCAAATCGACCATCGTTATATCGAAGTGCTGAAGTGTTTGTATAGGAACGCCACAATGTCAGTCCGTATCCGGGATAAGAGTACGAAACCGATCCAGTTGCAGAAAGGCGTGAGACAGGGAGATGTCATCTCTCCGAAACTGTTTACCACTGCACTGGAAGATGTCTTCAAGCTCTTAGACTGGACTGGACTCGGCATCAACATTAACGGCGAATACATCACTCACCATCGATTTGCAGACAATATCGTCATTATGGCAGAATCCATGGAGGACCTTGGCACAATGCTCAATGATCTCAGCAGGGTATCCCAACTAGTGGGTTTACGAATGAACATGGACAAGACGAAAGTCATGTCAAACGCCCATGTCGTTCCTGTACCGGTCCTAGTTGGCAATGCGATTCTTGAAGTTGTCAATCATTATGTTTACCTAGGACAAACAGTCCAGTTAGGTAGATCCAATTTCGAGAAAGAGATCAGCCGACGAATTCAACTCGGTTAGATAGCGTTCGGGAAACTTAAGAGGATCTTCTCGTCCAACATACCTCAGTGTCTGAAAACACAGGTCTACGACCAGTGTGTGTTACCAGTGATGACTTACGGCACGGAAACGTGGTCCCTAAATGTAGGCCTCATATCAAGGATCAATGTCGCTCAGCGTGCTATGGAGCGGGCTATGCTCGGGATTTCTCTGCGAGATAGAATCCGGAATACGGAAATCCGCAGAAGAACGGGTGTAACCGACATAGCACGAAAAATTAGCACGCTGAAGTGGCAATGGGCAGGCCACATCGCTCGACGAACCGACAACCGGTGGGGAAGAAAGGTTCTCGAGTGGCGACCACGTATCGGACGACGCAGTGTAGGACGCCCCCCCATTAGGTGGACCGATGACCTAGTGAAAGTTGCTGGGCGTCGTTGGATGCAGGCGGCACAGGACCGCACATTGTGGCGCAACATGAGGGAGGCCTACGTCCAGCAGTGGACGGCAATAGGCTGAAATGATGATAATGATGAATAGTCGTAGCCTCACAGTACCTATAGCCTCTCGTAACAATAATAACATTATTATGTTATTAATTATTATTCATGCCGGGTGTCGTTGGATACAAACAGCATAGGATCGCACTTTGCGGCGTAAGATGATGGAGGCCTACGTCCAGCAGTGGGCGGCCATAGGCAGAAATGAATGAATGAATCAATTCCTGTTATTGTATTATTTGATTTGATTGCGAAGTCAATTGCAATTTTCAAACTACGGATCTTGATTTTTTGAAGAAGTAAAAAAAAACTGGAGTGAACAGTCATTCAATTAAATATATTATTCTTTTTTGAAAGATTGCATTAATATTTTTCTTTTGTAATGCGAAGCGTTTAAAAAACATATAGGTATAATTAATGAAAACAAACTACACCCAGATACAGATCAACAAATTGTGCATTGCACACAGTATTGTCCCAGGTAGAAGTCGAACCCATGATACCTGTCAAGGTATGTCGGTATCTAACCGTCATCTGTGCAGTTGAACATTATTGAACACATTTGAGTGTAACCCCTTTGTGCCACCGTTTGTGTTTTAGTGCCATCTATTGTTTATTCTTTGTATTTCCATCAACAATCTATTTTTATGAGCGTGATACTTGAAACTCGTTTTATACCTTCATTCATTATCTCATTATCTCGTCTTATATACGTCCCAAAGGAATTTAGAATTAAAACCCTATACCAACCCGTCTGACCAGCATAGTATACTAGGTCTATTTCCCATCTACTGTGATGGAGGCTCATAACCAGCAGCGGAGCTTATATGAGTTGAAATGATGATTATGTTTACTTGTCACTTTTTAACTTTTAACATAAGATGGACTCGTACATACTCAAAAGTATTTACAACAAATTTCTTGGTTTCCACCTTTTAACCCAATTTCAAGTACAGGATCTAGCGTCTGCAAAAAGTATTTGTATCGTTATCGAGACCAATTTGTATTGGATTAGTAGCAGCGCCTCTATCGGAATATAGGGGTATTTCTCCAAACTCCTCGATAAATAATGAGTACCTTTTTTTTTTTTTTTTTTTGTGGGTGGGCCGCGGTCGGCGCGCCTCCGCACCACTCCGTCCGGGGCGACAGAGGGGCTTAAGCACGCAACTCCCGCGACCCACCCGAAAACCACGTCGCCTTCGTCGTTGGGCCAACCACTGGAGCAGCGTTAACTTGTCGTCAGTGGTCGGCCCGACGGAATACCCCCGGTTGGGGTACCCTCCCATCGACCGACGTCCCCCCCTCGGGGGGGTCTTTCCTCACGCGGTCGGCCTCTCGGCGGGTGACGGACTAATCCCCGGTCACGTCACCCGCCAAATAATGAGTACCTACCGAATATTTTAACGTTAATATTCGTAAGAATAAACACCCTAACTATTGGCTTAATAGTTAATTCGGGTGTTTATTCTCTGCTTAAATAACATTCATCTAAAGTACAATAAGGTCTATCTAGTTATAATAAAGCGTGTTACAATATAATTTATGTTAACATAATTTTCCTCTATAATAAGCCCTTAGCCCGTATTCTATGAGCAAATATGCTATTAATGACATCTTCTGCGAACATTTACCTAGTTACTTTCTAAAGTATGCATTTGGTATATCACGCTGATACCTAAATTAATTTTATTACTTACATAAATTAATAGCTATGAGACCACTAATATAATCCCGGCATTTGAACCCGAAGCCTCTGTATCCTTTAGCTCAATTTAAGCTACTTGGAAGCAATTTTTAAAATAAAATAAGCAAATGTAATATATAAACACTGCGATTCTGAAAGGTCAATAAATCATACTAGTCAAAAATACTTTTAACATTTTGTTTTGAATTTTAACAATAAGCTGGAACTGATGAAAGGCTACGCGACAAGTTGTTCAACTTTTTTATACAACGCCATCTGTGATTTATGTAAAGAACTAAAATAAAAAACGTATAGACAAAAATGTTTTAAGTGCTTACCATCAAGGTAGGTGTGTTTAAAAATATTAAACCGATTTAGTTATTTAGAATCAATAGTGGAAACAATTAAATTCTTTTAGCTCTTAGGTTTATAGGGACATCTAGCGGCGAGTAGAAGAATTAAATTAAAACAAATTGCATTGTTTATAACAACTGTTAACTATCGATTTGTGTATGTTTAATTTATTATTTTCTGCTCTATTGTTTGTTTTTTACTTGTTATTTATAAATGTTTAAGAATGGGATATATTTTTAGAAAGCATTTTCCTTAAAGGGTAAAAGAATTCTTTTTAAAATTCAAAATGGCATGTTAAAATAAGTAGGGGAAGTACGTCCAAAATGACACATATGGACAAAACGACACATTGGCGATATTTAAAAAGTAGCGCAATTTAGACAGTCAAAAATAAGACAATTAGGAAGCGCCTCCACCGGAAATATACCATTGGATTTCTCAGAGTCATTTAAAATACGTAACGGACGCCATGTTGACATTTGTGTTTTGCGCTTGGAGAAAAGTTTGTTAGTGGTCGTCAGTTTTTTGTTTTTAGGTAAGTTTTCTTTTGTTATTTTACTGTGTAATAGTTGTTTATATTCAAGCATCTTGTGCTTGAGGTGATCGTGTAGATTATACAACATTATTGTCGCTGCAATAAGATTATTTTTCGGATCGTTATTATTTTGAGGTTATGTACAAAATGACATACAACCAATACGGACAAAACAACATAGTGTGTCGTTTTGTCCATAGAGATGGTGAATAGTAAACATATAAATGTCTTTAATTCACAGGATTGCAATATGCCACGGAATTATAAGAGGACAAGTAATCGGCAATCATGGAGTCCGCAAGCGATGCAAAAAGCTACTGAAGCTGTACAGGATAAAAAAATGGGTTGGCTTCTGGCTTCTAAGACCTTCAAAGTACCACAAGCTACACTAAGGCGTCATGCTTTGAAACAAAATAAAAGAATTCCACCAGCAGCAAAAGGTTTGGGCCGATTTCAGGTAACATTTCCTCTTCAAATCGAGAGACAATTGGTTGAGCATATCAAGCTACTTGAAACTCGCATGTTTGGATTAACGCGGACAATGGTCCAAGAACTCGTTTTCGAATTGGCTGAAAAGAATGGCTTTGCACACAGTTTTAATAAAGAAAAGGGCAAAGCTGGCCAGGAGTGACTAGATGGATTTTTAAGGCGCCATAAAGACATATCTTTACGTACACCTGAGCCTACTTCCGCAGCCAGAGCAGAGAAGACTCAGATGAAGATGGTCTTGATCAAGAAGTCGAAGAAGACGATTGTGCCTGTATATACTGCAACGATCTTTACTCACGTTCAAAGCCTGGTGAGGTGCATGAAGTGCAGTCGTTGGGTTCACGCGGCCTGTACTGATTTACCAAAGCGTACCAAAATATTTGTTTGCGAATTGTGCAATTAATTTTTGTTATTTACTATTGTATTCATGTTGATGGCTGTGTATGTCATTTAGTCCATACGGTTTGTGTCGTTTTGTCCATACGGTATGGACAAAACGGATTTTTCTTGATCTCCATTTAAGACTAAATATTTTTGTAAGTGTTGATTTTTGTGACAAATCCTTTAAGGTATGGGTAAACAATTAATATAAGCAAAGTTTTATAAAAAATTATGTTCCTAATACGAATAATAAAAAAGTTATTGATTATTAAAAAAACACTGTGTCATTTTGGAACCTATTTATTAGGTATTATTAAATTGTGATCAGATACATAGACAGGATTATATTTATTAAAATGCTGAAGTGTTTATAAAGAAACAATACTATGTCGGTCTGCAGCCGGGGTAAGAGTACGAAACTGTTCCAGTTGCAGAGAGGTGTGAGATAGGGAGACGTTATCTCTCGGAAACTGTTTACCACTGCACTGGAAGATGCCTTTAAGCTCGGACTGACGGAGACTGGACCGGACTCGGCATTTACATCAACGGCGAATACATCACTCTTCTTCGATTTGCTGACGATATCATAGTATGGTCCTCATGAGTCCTTGGAGGACTTTGCTACTATGGCAGTATGCTCAAATGACCTTACCAGGGTTTCTTAGCTAGTGGGTCTAGAAATGAACATGGACAAAATGAAAGTCATTTCTATTGCCTATATCATTCCTGTACCGGTCCTAGGTGGGAATGCGATCCTCGAAGTTGTCGATCACTATGTTTATCAAAGATAGGTCCAGTTAGGTAGATCCAATATTGAGAAAGAGGTCACCCGACGAATTTAACTCGGCTGGACAGCGTTCGAGAAACTTAACAGGATCTTCCCGTCTAATATTCCGCAGTGTCTGAAAACAAAGGTTTATAACCAGTGTGTTACCAGCGTTGACATTGCCACTGAAACGTGGTTTCTAAATTTCGGCCTCATAAAAAGGCTCAAATTCGCTCAACGTATCATGGAAAGAGATAGCTCTTTATTCCTCTACTTGATGTATCTAATCCGTCATACGGAATCAGAGATTTGTAGTTTTCAATTTTGTGTTCGCTTTTTCGTATAAATCTGATTAAAATGTATAAAGTCTCTCTGTATCTGCAATATTCGTACTTTATTAAATGTTCATTAGAAAGTATTTGTGGTTTAACAAACCTGATGTAATGGCGCGCGCGGTCCTGAGTGTGTTTACAGACTGCAGACTTGGTGTGACGGCGAAATGTTACACATTAACTATGTGTTCTTCGATCCCAGTTCTTATGGATCACCTCATTCATCCTATGACTGAAAAGTATTGGAAACGTTGGGACATCAAAAATCAAATACCTACATCATTTTAGCTCATATATGTCCCACTGTTGGGCTCGAGCCTCCTCCACAATAGAAGGGAAATTGACCTTACTATACCATGCTGGGCAGACAGGTTGGTATAGGGTTTTATTTCGAGTTTTCCTTCTCTTGCATAGATGTTTCACGCGTATTATATCCCTTAGTCGTCTTTTACGACATCCACGGGCAAGATAGGGAATGGTGACTTACATTCTTACTCCATCACCACACGGAATACCTACAAGCGCGCTAAAATCCGTACAAATAGTTTTATTTGAAATGTATAATAGATAATGCCTTAAACACACAGAGATAGATATATCAAACATCGTATTCAAATATTTCATTCATATATTTGACTACGTCACAATCATCGGTGCCAACCTGAAGCTGCCAACCATGGGTGAGGAGATGCTCGACGGCATCAGCAACTGAGACGCGGTCGCCGTCTTCTGTGAGGAAGTCATCTCACGTAAGGAATCATCGGATCGTGCGTGCTCTACGGCGATACGATCTGCCCCCGGAGACTTCGGCGGCACAGGCGCCAGTACTTGCGCCTGATGCCGCCCTAGCCGAGGCCGCGGCACGGATGACTGGACCAGGGAAGAGCCTGTCCTCCGCAAAGAGGCTGACCTCGTGAGGGCGACGCTTTTTTTTCAATTTATGTTCCATTGAATTAACTAATACCATCATTCACGTTACCAGTCTGTTTTATGTAACTGAAATTAAAGCCATCGAACGGAGAGTCATGGAATGGGAGATGGAAGTCGATGACAAATATTTTTATTTTTTAAGTTGCTGAAGATTATTTAAATGTTGTTGGTTTGTATACGTAAATAATGATTACCTTAATTGTGCACTTCATGAGTTTTTTTATAAATAAATAGTTTTCTATTTATTATTAAACTATTAAATAAAAAGATAAATAAATTCTGTTTTACAATTAAAAAAAAAATATCTGAAATTAAATTATCTTTAATAGAAAAAAATAAAACAATAAAAACCGTAAAAAATAATTAAATATGTTAAAAAATAATATAAAATTATAAAGAAAAGAAATTAACTATCATGTGATTTGCCCGGCGAAGCGGACGGGAGACGGCCAGTATTATATACCTCTATAATGGGCCGGGGCAAAAGTCTTTGCGCATTCCTATAGTCTGTATAAACTTTAAATAAAATTTCTTTGATTATACTATCTGGCTGGTTTTCATACCACTAAACACCATTAAAAAGGTTCTTCTTATTTTGTCTTGGCTATCAGCTACTAATAGGTACGAGTCATTTTTGCCAGTGTCGAGTTATAATTTTCTTTACAAATTATCAGTTACCGCTAATTAGTCATTGTCCGTCAGTAAGTCAAATTGT
The DNA here is from genome assembly GCA_032191425.1 of Lymantria dispar. Classification (NCBI taxonomy): domain Eukaryota; kingdom Metazoa; phylum Arthropoda; class Insecta; order Lepidoptera; family Erebidae; genus Lymantria; species Lymantria dispar. The sequence goes on from CM063459.1 coordinate 20,781,440, forward strand.
CGCCTTCAATAGTGCTATGACCACCGTTAACTGATTTTTGATGGAAAAGAAAAGGTATGTAAAGGACTTTATTATAATATTCACTATACAACAGCAGTTCCTCCGTCACATATTACATAAAATGCCATCAAAATTATTTAATATTAGCTTCTGCTCGCGACTTCGTCCACGTCGTATAGATACTTTGGGTTAACGCTAACTTCAACCTAAGCCGTAGTTTACGTAGAATGTGAAAATATTTTTTAATAATATGATTCTGTCACATATGATTTTTGCGAAAATTTAGCCGTTTACGCAGCGGATGCTCTGAAACCGAAAATAAAACCCTGATTTCATAACATTGTTCACTGGTGCTCCGCTCCTATAGGTCTAACCGTGATGATATATAGCCTTCCTCGATAAATGGGTTATCTAACACTGAAAGAATTTTTCAAATCGGACCAGTAGTTCCTGACATTAGCTCGTTTAAACAAACAAACTCTTCAGCTTTAAATATTAGTATACCTAGTGTATAGATAACACATTAAACCATTAAGATATTGAATAAAATACAAGAACACTATATGATACTACCACATTCCGGCTAAAAAACCATAAAAAGGTTACATTTCAAAACAGAAACAATTTAGTAAAATGTTGTTTCTTGCTGTTTATCATTTGTTTTTCTATTTGTCAAAACGAGTGGAAACTAATCAAGAAAATCGATACATTTTAGTTTTATTACAAAAAGGAAAAAATTAACGGAAGTTGTTAACAAAATTGAGACGTTTATGGACGTAATGCAATGTCAGCAACAGTAGCACAAAGTTGGTTTAAACGTTTTTATTCCAGGAATTTTGATGTCAAAAATGCACCCACATGCTTTGGTGGCCCTGTGATTGATGAAAAGAGCGGCATTTTTGAAAACTCCCCTCTTTATTGAAGATCCGCATCTCAATAGTTACGACGTAGATGAAGATCTGGGAATTTACCACAAAATAATTGGGACTTATTAGAAAAAACCTGATTATACAAAATAGCACGATATTTGGGTGCCACACGAGCTCATTGAAAGAAAAAGAAAGCGGCCGTAATTAATCAATAGAAAGAGAGTCTTTCATCACGATAACGCTAAACCAAACACAACTTTAGTCACTAAGAAAGAATTAAGAGAGTTTGGCTTGGAGATGATTTCTGATGTTTACGTGAGTATTACACACATTTTAAATAAAACTACTTTACGGATTTTATCGTGTTTGTATTTGATTTTTGAAAACCCGACGTTTCCAACACTTTGCAGCGTTCATGGTTACGGGCAGACTAAGATGTCTCACGTCTAATAAGTCATCGTTACTGCAGAAAATTTATAATTATATACCCGATACAGAAGTTAGTTACTAAATATTGACCCATATTTTAATACAAATTTATTGCCAGTGTAAAAAGAAAATGATTATATATGAAAACATTATATTGTTTATGGTTAGTAATTATTTAACATTAAAATTAATAGTAATTATATTTAAAAAACCTAACAATCTAGTATACTACTACCGGACCGGAACACGGCCACACTGAGAAAGATCCCGCAAGAAAATTCAGGTGACATGATGCTAAATTAATATTAATTTAGCATCATCTCACCTGAGTCTTCTTGGAGATGTTAATGCAACCACTACATAGCTCTGACTTTCAAATTTCCACCTGTTTCCGTCTCTTCAGATTTGTTTTAGATAGTATCAGATTATCAAGAGAGGACTGCTAAAATTAAGTACCTACTTGTCGCGTTTTTTGCAATCAGAAGTTCAAAAGTTGACATAGCAACGGGATCATGTCACTACCTACAAGATTGCAGACTATCATCGAACAAAATGGCACCTATAGGTATACTGTAATTAAATGTAAATAAACTTTGAAAAAATGTCCTGAATTTTCACATAGAATGCGTAGAAACTTTTCTCCAACATTATTTAAAAACTATAAATTTAATGTTTAATAATAATAATCATCATCATCACAGCTCATACACGTCCCTCTGCTGGTCTCGAGCCTCCTCCACGACAGAAAGGAAATGGAATTACTACACTATGCGGGAGAGACGGGTTGGTATAGGAATCTTTAATAAAAACGTTTAAAATCATCTTTTTCATTCAATTCAGCTCATATACGTCCCAATGTTGGGCTCGAGCCTTCTCCAAAATAGGGAAGGAAATTGACTTACTATACCATGCTGGTCAAACATCGGGGTTTTGTTTTGAGTTTTCCTTCTCTTGCATAGATGTTATTTGCATATTATATCCCTTATTCGTCTTATAAGACTCCCACAGGCAAGATAGGGAGTGGGGAATTGTATTCTTATTCCGTCACCACACGGATACGACTAAAATAATAATCCACACTAATATTATAAATGCGAAAGTAAGGAGTACTCCCTGATATTATAGCTTTCCATTGGTGAAAGAACATTGCAATCGGTTCGGTGGTTTAAGCGTGAAAGCGTAACAAACAAACAAACCAATTTACTTTCGCATTTATAATGTTAGTAAGGATAATTTTATGTTTGTAATGCCAATGTTTATCTATAAAAAAATAGTAGGTATTAAAAAATAAAATTAAAATTGTATCGGGTAGATATAAATATCTGTAATAACGATGACTTGTTGGATGCGAGACATTTATGAAAGTAAAGGGTTGTGCCCTAATGTATTCTCAAGTCATCACCACATTGAGAACTTTTAAGCCATATCTTAGCAATACCACGCGTACAATTAAACTATTACCAATATTAAAAACTTTTACGTTCAGTAGTATAACGATAAAAGAAATTTTCTTTATTTTTGAGTAATAACTGCTACTCATGGCCCTCTGGAATATTAAAGGTAAAACCAGATCAATGACATTGTAAATAAAATTTCGGCCTCCAACTTTCTAGGTCACAGAAAGAGGAAGAAACATGATTTTCTGTGAAACTGGTTGTGACAACCCCAGACGAGCGCACCTATCCAACTGTTTGACTTGGTACCACCGTCACCATTTTACCAACGCACCACTCGATACCGTAACAGGGTTCATCCATTTCACCTGGAAACGTTATAATGGTCCTCAACTGTACGTTTCCAGCGACCATTTCTCCCACGTACGTGCAAGCTCTGGAATGAACTACCTGCTGCTGTATTTCACGGGCGCTATGACATGTCTTTTTTTAAAAGAGGTTTAAGAAGAGTATACATATTATTCACGGTAGGCAATGTAACAACGTAAAATTATTTAATGCTGGCAATAGTTTAATTGTACTCGTGGTATTGCTAAGATATGGCTTAAAAGTTCTTCATATGGTGATGACTTAAGAATACACTATGGCACAACCCCCTACTTTCCCGTGGCAGTCTTTAAGCCCAGCTAAGGGTTGCAGCATTCTCCTGGAAAAATAGTAAGAAGAGCTGTGATCGCTAGCACACCTGTCAAATATGCTAATTATGGTTATGTTACCTCTCCAGGTGTAGGCAGCAATAGAAATCAATAAACGGCATGCCTACGACTTTCACTTAATTGGTAAAACAGTTAAAACGAATTTCTAATCAATGTAATAATTTTTCTATTCACAACTTAATTTTGCCAGAAAGTCACGTTAAATGTTTAATCAACAAGTTTTCAATAATATTACTATGTTGTCAGCCCTTGTGCTTGGTAAAAGGGCAGGTACTGTTAATTGATCGATGTGGGCCTACTTATTATCATTCCAGTATGCTAATTAGTCATCTTCAATACCAACTACATTGCCCATTACTCATCACACTACCTGGTGATCAGTTAGTTTCGTTCTCGTTTTTTCTTTTGCAAACGGTTGTAAACGAGCAAACGGTACACCTGATAGTAAGTATTGCTGCTGCTCATGGACCTTTGATAGGTCGCTGCCTATAATTAAAATGAAGGGAGTTTGAACGCGTGCAATGAGGTTCGGTGAAATTAAAGGCATCCCCAAAACGCACCACACGCAAACACCCTCAGAAAGTTGGGCTTCCGGCTCTCTCGTAGAACTTCGACATCTGAGCAGTACCAATTTGTTACTGCGCTAACGAAGCTTTCTGCGAGAGCGTGGTATTACCCCGGACGGACCAGCTCGCGGCTGTATACAGATAATTTGTTTTGTATACAGATGTTTGTATTTGAATTTTGATTGCCCGACGTTTCGAACACTTTGCAGCATTCATGGTCACGTGCGGACTAAGATGTTTCAGATCCAATAAGTCATCGTTATTACAGAAAATTTATAATTATCTACCCGATACAGAAAATTAGTTATTAAATATTAACCCACATTTTGATACAAATTTATTGCCAGCAGGTATAAGAAGAAAATGATTCTATATGTAAAATTAAATTGTTTATGGTTAGTCACTATCAAACATTAAATTAGTTGTAATTATTATGACAATATTAATTTAAAAACCTAACTTGGAGAAATCTATCTTCGATCGGAACGCGGCCACACTGAGAAAGATTCGATAAGAAAACTCAGGGGACATAATTAATTCAGTAATTTTAGACATTTGGAATAACAAAAATGCCGACAGAGCCAAATTTTTGTGGGAAGCTGGACTTCACCATCAGAAAGAAAGTGAAGTAATTTGTAGATAAAACTTATCATTTTTGAGAAAAATCGAAAAATGTCAAACCTTGACCTTTGAGCCCAAATAACTTTGGTAGCACACGTGGGATTGATGGGGACTTTTTGAAGTTTTCTTTTTGATGGTGAACCCAAGCTTCCCATAAAAATTTGGCTTTGTCAGAATTTTTGTTATTTGACCACTATTTTTATGTCTAACTTGACCGGACTAAATACTAAATTAATATTAATTTGGTTCAAAATTTAATAGGTAACTAATTTTCTGTATCGGGTAGATAATTATAAATCTTTATAATTACTATGACTTCTGGGATTGGGACCATGTACGCCGCAAAGCGTTCGCAGCATCGGGCAATCAAAAATCAAATACAAACGTGATAAAATCTGTAAGAATATATTTTTCACATAACCACATTATTCCCTAATACCATATTCAAATGAAATAACAACCTAATTAACATAATCAATTCATTTAACTGGGTCAAACTACAAAACCATTTGCACAAAATATAAATTATTTATTTACAAAACCCTAGTTTTAACATTTTATATAAAATCACAATCCAATCACGAAATATATTAACGAATAAATTAAATATCCACTATCATTATTTATGAAAACCCCTTTCAAATAGACACCCTATTACTAGGCATAGACAAAAATCTATGATTATTAACACACAAAATACTGCCCTATATTGATTGTTTTAGAGCTCATTTTACTGACTTAATAGAATATTTAAATTGCATTTGGGGTTTTATATACTATTGGTTTGTTTTATTTACTCTGTGGATGCATAAAGTATTATTGTATTTTATGGACTGTGGTAATGTGGTTAGTGGTGAGAATACGGGTGAACTAAAATAATTTAGTTCAAAGAATAAGACCTGATTTCGATCGAGATCTCATTTCTCATCCGGATGTCTTCCATTTTTAATTAACACATAATACAAAATCTATTTATTTTTAATTTTTAATAACAGCCTACGCTAATATGTAATTCTTATATTACGGAGAATTGTACAAACATACAAATAAGGAATAAAATAAAATACTGGGTGTATTTTTTCAGTACAACAATTTCTGATCAGCAATATTAATTGATTATCCTCTATAAGAACCAGTGTGTGTTACCAGCGATGACTAACGGCATTGAAACGTGGTCTCTAAATGTCGGTCTCATAAAAAAGCTTAAAGTCGCTCAACCGGCTATGGAGAGGGCTATGCTTGGTATTTCTCTGACGTGATAAAAGCCGGCACACAGAAATCCGTATTCGAATTAGTACGTTGAAATGGCAATGGGCAGGCCACATCGCACGTAGAACCGACAACCGTTGGGGAAGAAAGGTTCTTGAATGGCTACCACGAATCGGACGACACAGTGTAGAACGACCCCCACTAGGTGGACTGACGACATTCTCAAAGTCGCAGAGCACCGTTGGGTGCAAGTGGCGCAGGACCGTTCAGAGTAGCATTCTCGTGGGGAGGCCTATGTCCAGCAGTGGACATCTGTCGGCTGATGGATGGATGGATGGATGGATAGGAACCCAGTTATGCTTATATCGTGGATTCTATTTTCATCATCCGTATGCTAACCAGTACAGTCTGTGCAGTTAAAATTAAAATTTGCGTGACAAGCATATCTCTTTACTGTGGCAATTATAAAAGATGATTTAGGGATCATTAAGGAAATGGACAGTATGAGTTTGGTAACCTAGAACTATAGTGTTGTAAAGCGTAACAATACAATACAGTATTTTCGTACTTGTTACATGAAAATGATAAGGATGTTGAAAGAAGAGTAAATGCTGTAAATAGAGCGAATGGACAACTGCACGCCTTTATGAGCAGCAGAAATGTGTCTAAAATGGCACGTCTTGCAGTACATAGGGAAGTGTTAGTGCCCACCCTCATGTATGGCAAAGAAAGCTGGATATGGCCGGGAAGACATGAAGGTAGAATAAATGCTATAGAGATGAGAGCTCTAGGTAGTATATGTGGTGTAACGGCTGAAAGATAAAATTAGGAATAGTGTGATAAGAGATCGCTGTAAAGGGAACGAAGAAATAGTGACAAAGATTTAAAAAGGTGTGTTGAGGTGGTTTGGACATGTAGAAAGAATGCGTGAAGAGAGAATGACGAAGCAATTATACAAAGCTAGTGTGAGTGGGACGTTAGCAAGAGGAAGACCATGCCGTACGTTTCTGGATGAAATTGAAGATGCGCTGGTGAAAGATCCTATTGAAAGATCCTGCTGGTGAACGAGCATGCGTAACCATACAGAATACACGAAGAGAAAGATTAAAAAAGGTATGTTGAGGTGATTTGGACATGTAGAAAGAATGTGTAAAGAGAGAATGACGAAGCAAGTGTACAAAGCAAGTGGGAGTGGGACGGTTGCAAGAGGTAAACCACGCCGTACCTTTCTGGGTCAAATTGAGTATGCGTAACCGTAGAGAATGCATGAAGACTGATAAGTATGAGTGAAGCGATGGAAGTATGTCAGGATCGTGGCTTGTGGCAATCCATAGTCTCTACCTATCCCTCTGGGGAGTAGGAGTGAGGCTATGTATGTATGTTACGTGAAACGACTCTCTCCATTCCTTCCAATGTGATTGAGAACAGTTTGGGTAAGTTTGATAAATCACATGCCAGTTTTGAAACAGAGCTATTCATAATTATTACGTAATGATGATATCTCCGTGTGGTGATGGAGTAAGAATAGAGTTCGCTACCCCCTCTCTTAGCCGTGGGTGTCGCAGAAGACGGCTAAAAGATATGTTAAGCAGATAATGTTTATGCAAGATAAGGAAAACTCGATATTAAACCCTATGCCAACACGCCTGACCAACGGAGCATAATAGGTCAATTTCTCTTCCATGGTAGAGAAGTCCCGAGCCTGACAGTGGGACTTATATAGGCCGAGATGATGATGATGTTTACACCAGGATTACAAGTGTATTAAGATTATTTTTTATAGGTTTTATCATGTTTGTATTTGATTTTTCTGTGTGGTTCTCTGTGGTAAGAATACCGATCACTACTCCATATCTTGCCGGTGGATGTCGTAAAAGACAACTAAGGGATATAGTACCCATATAACATCTATGCATGAGAGCGAAAACTCGAAATAAAATCCTATACCAACCTGTCTGACCAGCATGGTATTGTAAGGTTAATTTCCCTCCTATTGTTGAGGAGGCTCGAGCCCAGCAGTGAGACATAAATGAGCTGAAATGAATGATGAATGATTGAATATTACATTTTTACGTTTCCAGACATTTTAACACCAGGCATGTTGAAAAGTGTTCGAAACTTCTAGCAAGCAAAACCAATTGGTTTTTATTATTATTATTTATTACTTCATTTTTATTTATAAATAATAACTACTATTGCGGATTTATTCGCTTTTTTGTTATGTTTTAACCAATTCGAAGCTCCGAGTACTTTACAACATTCATAGTCATGGTACACCTGCTTCTTGCTTTTCTACGTCCATATACCACTGTAAAGAATGAACGTCCTCCAGGCGAAGGTAATAAGTCTACTCGAACACGCTGTAGGTATAGACGGGTTGACATAGGGTTTTATTTCAAACTAGCAACCCGCCCTCGCTTCGCTTCGGTTTCAGTCGCCTTACCCGCGTAGTTCCCGTTACCGTTGGAATATCGGCATAAAATATAGAGTATGTTACTCCCTGATATTATGGCTTTCCATTGGTGAAAGAATTTCTGAAATCGGTTCGGTGGTTTAAGCGTGAAAACGTAACAAACAAACAAATAAACTTACTTTCGCATTTATAATATTAATAAGGATGTTCATGCTCTTAGAGTGATGCTACGGGTATCTGCTTCCAGCGCCTAACTGATTTTAACGTTACCCACCGAAAAGGTATGTTTATCATAGTATTTTACTCCATCAACTGCGATCGCTAGTCCACCTATAAATCATGGTGATTATACCATTATCCGGCTTTAGTGTGGAGGTCCACTCCAGTGGTGGACGTACATATACTAATAGTCCAGCCATTTTAGACATTTGAAATAACAAAAATTCAGACAGAGCCAAATTTTTGTGGGAAGCTTGGGTTCATCATCAGAAAAAAACTTCAGAAGTCCCCATCGATCCTATGTGTGCTACCAAAGTTATTTGGGGTTAAAGGTCAAGGTTTAAGGTTTTTTGGATTTTTCTCGAAAATGGTACGCTTTATCGAAAAATTACTACAGATTAATGTTGTATATCTGAAAATTCTCTACGAAAATGGTCTTTATGATTTTTCTCTAATAGTCACCAGTTCCGAGATATCGCGATTGTAAGAGTAACATTCTACATGATATGATCATATATGCCCCGTATGTACAATGTCAGGTACTCAACACAAGTAAAAATACCCTGTTTGTGTCGATAACGTTACTCTTACAATAGTGATATCTCGGAACTGGTGACTCTTAGAGAAAAATCATAAGGACCATTTTTGTAGAGAATTTTCAGATCTACAACTATAATCTGAAGTAATTTTTCGAAAAACTTACTGTTTTCGTGAAAAATCTACAAAACCTCAAACCTTGACCTTCGACTTCAAATAACTGTGGTTAGCACACATGGGATCGATGGGGACTTTTGAAGTTTTCTTTCTGATGGTGACCCCAAGCTCCCCATAAAAATTTGGCTCTGTCGGCATTTTTGCTATTTGACCACTATTTTTATGTCTAACTTGACCGAACTATAATGGATGGACAGCAATATTAATTTCGTAAGAGACAGACTGATTTTAAAACTCATCATTTATGCTCATATACGTCCCCCTATTCGGCTTGAGCTTCCTCCACAATAGGAGGGTATTTGGTCTACTATACCCCGCTGGTCAGACGTGTTGGTATAGGATTTTATTTTGAGTTTCCCTTCTCTTGCATAGACATTATATGTGTACTAAATCCCTTAATCGTCTTTTACGACACCCACAGGGAAGAGAGAGGCTGGTGGATTGTATTTTTACTCCGTCACCACACAGAAACGTCCACATGGATTTTATAACTACATCGTTTATTCAGTGGAATAAATATGCTACTGCTAACGTGAAGTCCTTAGAGTAATTAAGTTGGGCAAACACAAAATGTTGTTGAGATTTAAGCAGATTTCATCGAATGTCACATATTTTTTCTTCAGGAATGTTCAGCGATAAATTCGAAGTTTCCTACCGTTTCCATGATATAGGTAAATGACAAAAGGCTAACGTATTAAAGTTCCGATTTATTTGTGATTAAAGTGAAATGTTGTTAGTATTGGTTCAGTCATGTTTGGGTTTATTTTATTGTGAACTAGCGTACCCAGCCCGCTTCGAAGGGCTAGAATTTGCTTATAAAACAATAGAATATCATCATAGTAAATAAAAGCTGTATTTGACAGTTCGAAAAGAGGAGTGCTCCGATCGTCACCAAACTTTACAGGATTACTCGCCAGGTCAATCTGGAGATTCCCTGAAAGTTTCATTGAAACTGGTCCAGCCGTTTCAGAGCCTATATGGAACATACCCACACACTTTCTCTTTTATATATTTAAAAGATGTTATTCTTATTCCGTCACCACATAATACGTTCGCTAATTAACTATAAACTAACATTTGCTATTCTTTATTATATTTTAATAAATTTTACTATTATTATTTACTTTTATTTTTATTGTTATACACTAGTCACAAACATTAAGGGATAGAAAAAAAATTGCAATATTTGGGATGATTTTCAACAGGCTGTAAATCAGGGAGATGATCGTACAGCATGTACCTAACCTATATTTACATAGGCAAATCAAAAGTAGATACACAATGCCTTAGGCTAAACATCTCATCAACCTCCGCATTTTATTTATACCTAACTACCTACTGACGTGTTTTACTAGCCAAGAAGGCAAGAATGATAGTAATATCACATTCACTATACCCCGGCAGTTCTGCTGCATTACGTTGTATAAAATTCCATCAATATTATTTAATACTAGCAACCCGCCCTCGCTTCGCTTTTAGTCGTTTTACCCGCGTAGTTCCCGTTCTCGTGGAAATACCGCGATAAATTATAGCCCAGTTTACGCCCTGACATTATAGTTTCCATTGGTGAAAGAATTTTTGAAATCGGTCCAGCCGTTTTGAAGATTACCCGGAACAAACAGACAGACAGACAAACATTTTTTTAATCTGTTTTTTAGGCATAGGTATCTTGCAAATAACCGTGTGAGTATGAAAAAAGCCTATTATTTTGACATTACAAACAGACACTCCAATTTTATTTATTGGTATAGATTTAAGTTAAAAATACTAAGATATTGAGTAAAATATAAAACTACGAATTTACGCTTTCACATTTCCGTCATAAACCTCCAAACATTGGAATAAATAAATAGCAATACCTTACTCACGTATTAGGGACAGAAACTACCAAGGATAGGTTTGTTACTAACAATAATTTTTATTGCTTCCTAATGTTGTACAATAAGAAATATTATATCTTTATTGTTTAGACATTGCGTTAATATTCATTGCTGTACAAATAAAGGCAATCAAATTTATAATGCGCCCTGCCCTATTAAACGTAATAAACCGATCTAGTAGGATAAATTACGCCATTTTAATCTACAGATCTCTACACATATAAATATATATAGTATATTGCTCTGTAAGAAATCGCACAGGCGAGGGTGGGCTAAATGCTCCTCGATCCCTACGGACATGACCAAAAAATAACTCGACGCTAACATACAAAATCAAACTTTACTAACAGTATATAAGGTTGAAAATTTTATGTGTTATTTAACACTTGATCACCTCACTCCCTGCATAATATGTATGTAGAATGGTTGCGCGCACTTAGGCCTTTTTTTCACAAAAACTGACGCTTCACGAATACAAGATGGCGGCCCTTCGTATTTTGTTTTCGTGTAATTACATACCTATTCGCCACGGCTTAAATTGTTTTGAAACAAGTGAAACCATTAGGAATTGGAACACAACTGATTCTACACTGTAAAAGTTTTAAAATATATTTAAACAAAGCTAAATAAAAATACTTATGTGTGGTGATGGAGTAGGATGCAATTAACTAATCTTACCCTTGGGTAAACATCCATGGTCAAAAAAGACGAGTAAGGGATATGATATCTATGCAAGAGAAGGAAAACTTGACAAAACCCTATGCCAACACGTCTAACTAGCGCAGAATAGTAGGTCCATTTCCCTTCCATTGGCATTATCCGAGCCCAACAGTGGGACTTATATGATATGAGAACAGGTGGGATAAGATGAAATAAAAATACCAATGCCGATGTGATGTGTATTTAGTTACAATGAGAAAGACTTATAAGTTATTAAACATAACAAAATTAGCTTAAAATTAACCCGTTTACAATCTTTAAGACGTTTGCGATGCTAGCATTATTCAAAAGCAACTGAAAATCAGAAAATATAAGATTAATACTTACCTATATGCTTCTAATGTAATGATAGGTATGAAAAGGTAATTCTAAAACGTAATTCTAAAATCAATTATATAGGTAGTAATAATAATTAATATCGGTTTTTTACCTGCATTAATAGGTATAAGTAAAAATTACAATTCCAAAAGGCAAAAGGTTTCTGTTTTAGATTTAGATTCTGTTGCAAAATATTGGCCACTAAACAAACTTAAACATATACAGATTTTTAATGCTATTTCATTTATAACCTACTTACATATCAAAAACAAGTTTTTGTCAAGCTAAAAACCTAAACACCCTTTTTTTAAATACTTCAAATCAATTTTTTTATCTGCAAAGGTTACCTATTAATAGATAATAACGAAAACGACCAGGTACAAACGCCAATCTAATTGACGTACCTATATTGCAAAAATCATTACAGTCAGTTTTAACTACTTACTACCACTAAATTTATGATTTTCTTTCCTTTTTGTGATTAGTTACGAGTCGTAAGTTTTGCTTTCATGTAGATTTTGCTCTTAAAGTCGTCAGTAAGCTTAGTCGTCCCGTTTAACAGAGTCAAGGCTTTTTCCAAGATTGTGACCGAACATTAAAAACACCTAAAGCCCTGCTATTTCATCTTCACTTTTTAACACTTTTTATGCTTCACATTAAATTCATTGAAATTTCATCAAACATATTAATAAAATACAAAATAATGCATAAAATGTAATAGATTTCTAACTAAATCTAATATTGAAATCTTATTAATAGTTAGGACATAGGTACATACCCGCGATGGCTATTTCAAAATTTAATTTTGGTATGTAAAGACAGCTGACAAAAAGGCGTATTTGTTTTACAAACAAAAGGAAAACCATCTGTCGATAAAAAAATAGAATCGATATTTTTAAAATTGGAAGCAAATATTAAACTACCACAGACATTATTTTAGTTGAAATCAATATCGTTAATCGATGTTTGTTTTATGGCTGCCGCTTTAGAAAGAAATTCTACTGTAAATACAAAGAAAGCAGCGGAGCTAAATCATTTATAATAGAATCAAGACAATTTTAAGATTATATTTTGATGTAATGAAATATATTCTATTTTAATATCCAACAATGAAAAAGAAAACAATTTTGATGGCTTTTGTCACTCGGTTCAATCGATCAATCGATTTTTTACTAAAATTATCAATAAATGACTCCCTATTGTAAATAATTAAACTTACGAATCTTAATTTTAAATAAAAAAAATCATTAGTCTGTTTTAATGTCGAAATATTCATGCTAAAATTCAAAACAAGATTTCATTTATTTAAAGTAATGAATTCAAGCAAAACAAAATAGCGATTCGGCTTCTTCTTAAAAAGTAAATTAATCAATTTAAATGTACTCTACGAGTTAATTTACATTCGGTTCATTTATAATCATTTTCTTCATAGATATTTTTTAATTGTTCTATTTCGATATGTAAAATAAGGGGCAGATGGACTATGTTTGAATTATGTATTAAAAATAGGAGAGCAAACTGATTGTGTCCAAAATCTACATATTAAAAATATACTGACGTTAAATAAGACTGAATATTAAAAGTGAGATATTTTTAAGAAATATGCAGGTAATGTAATCATTACCTGCATATTTGCTATAAAACGTAATCGTTTTATTGATTATTTAAATTAATTGTGCAAACACAAAAGCATTATAGTTATCAAAATATTAAAATAAGAATTTGGTCAACAATAAATTTCGACATGAGTTTTTGAGAATAATTTCCATAATGTTTTTTTGGATTATTAGAATAAGAGAAGTATAGTTTAATATATCTAAAGGTATACTAAAAATAAACAGTGTTATAAATATTGGAGCTTTCTTAAATGGTTACCTACTGTTGAATGTTCCATTTTATAAGTTTTGCTATGATTTTATCAACCTCTAATTATTTTAGATATCAGTATAAATTAATTAACTAAAAGTACCTATATTAAACATTCCAAGCTGAAAAAGGAAAAATTTAAACATATACTTAACTAGTTTTAGGAAAAAAAAATAAAATTCAGACTGTTGGTTTTTTAGACACGAGATGGAAGATAATTTAGTTTACATGGATTTCACTAGTTAAAATGAATAAAATCTTGTCTTCAATTACAAGCTCTTAATATTTAAATTAATATCTAAAATATTTGATTATGTAGTAGAGTAGCATTGAGTAGTATGATGTGTAAAAGATAACATATGTATGTAAAATGTATATAACTATTAGAATGTAGATATATAACGACTCACCGTAACCCAGACAAATCCCTCGCGGTTTACGTGGTACGGATCACGCCATTATATTATGTATTTAATGAGAATTTTGGAAATAAATGAATAAAAAAAAAATTTAAATTTGGTTTTGTTTTAGAAATTGGGTATTAATTAGTACCTACCAGCTATTTATTACCTATTATTTAGTCATTGTCAGCTAATCAGTAAAGTGTCTCATATAGAAAATCAGTCGCAGTTAGGGCTACCAAAGGTTTTCCAAAGCAGCATTCTCGGCATATTTGAAAAAAGAAAGCACTGTTTTCTCATATTCACTATTACGTTTTAGCACTTAATTGGTATTACGTGGTCGTATCGAATTGAATATACTGTCTGAGAACACTAAAATATCGCTACCATGTGCGCTTTAAAATTTTAAGTAATTTTTAGTTCGATGTTCAATGTTTGAAATAGTTTAGTTTCTTTTTTATCTATATATAAATACATGAAGCAAAAACTTTGTCCCCCTTTTTACGAAAATTACGTGAATGGACAAGTATGAAATTTGGCACAGATGAAGTACCTATATAATGAGTAAAAGTGCATACAATTGAAATTTCATATAATAATGGATTATAAATACATTAAATTCATTAAAAAGGCATTACGCAGACTACAACGCAATCCCTACACACACACGCACATATAAGCGCACTTATACACTTCTATTTACGGTTAAAATGTCTGGTCAAACCGAATGTCAAATAATCATAACTATGATGACAATGTCGAATAGACATTTGTACTTATTTCTTTATATATTAGTTATTAGTGAAATACAGCTTGCTCAATACACAGTTATACATAAATAAAATTATAAGAAAACTGTGTAGCAGAAAAATGAATTTAAATGAATTATAGCCGAATTTCGACCACTCAGCGACCACTAGTTATAATAAATGCACCCTTAGAATAATAACATATAGAAGGTAAGTTCGCGCACAAAAAGTGAAGCATTTCAATTAGAGCCTAATGGAGCTTACGCCGGAACCGTTCCGTAATGTACAAGTCATTGTACTGCACGTACGTACGCAACTCTTAGAAAATAAATAGATAATTATGACGGTTTGTGCATTCAAATGGTGTCATAACACATTTGTAAAACTAAAAAGGTTTTTAACGTCACTTTTAAAAGTATTTCGACGATTTATGTTAATAAAAACAAAATTTGATTTCATAATTTGTATAGTGGTGTGCGTGTGTACGTGTGTAATCGTCTGCGCGCCATTAATGTGTTTAGATTCAAATTTCGAACCTTCGAAGTATTGACACTATCCTTCTATACGTTATTATTCTAAGAAATGCACCATTATAACTTTGTAATAGATTTTGAATTCACTCAGTTGGATATGTATTTTTTTTTATAATTATTTTTAAACGATAATGCAATTAAATGATGAAGTGTAATAAGAATGTTACAATCAATTTAGTCTGTTTTCTTTTTGCATTTTACAGAAAATATATTTTCACCAATAATTTTGAAATTGCATTGTAATTTTATAAATGGAAGCAATCGCAATTTTTCAACAGTATTGTATTTTATAAACGAAAGCGCTGGAATATTTAAAATTATTATTAAATAGCTATCAAATTTTAACAAAACATTCAACTTTATAACTTTTCTATTAAGGCTTTTAACACTATTTATTTAAACTAACACTATTTATTTAAACTTGTATTGTGATATTGTTTGTTTACCCAATAAACTGAAAAAAAGGCTACTTTTAAAAAAACGAGAATGTAATGAAACTACTATAAGAATCAGTCGTTCAAATACGTCACTAATCGATACTCTTTAGCCGGACTGCAATTTAATATCGAACATCCAGTATCGATACTAGAGTTTTGGTAGGGAAGTGTCGGTCGCCCGATCGTGAGTAAATATTGATTCATTTAGTCTTTTTATCCAAACGGCGTCCGTGGCCGAGTTAGAGGTTATTGTTTCATTTTTAAATTTCGCGCCCAATTTTGTTCTATTTTTGAGGTGTTATGGAGCCACGTTGTTTTCATTCATCTGTGTTTTGGTATGCACTGAAAACAAAAATGATGAATAAATTATGTGTGTAGGCATTTGAATGATACTATGTTTATTTTGAACCAAAAAACATGATGAACTGAATAAATGTCTTACAAAGTCATATAATGCATACAAACTAAATCCAGACTATAATTATTAGAACATTGATAATTCCTTGCTTAATTTCATCATCATATCGCCCATCCTATTGCTGGCCTCGGGCCTCCTCCAAAATGGGAGGAAAATTGGCCTAGATACTATATGCTTGTCAAATGTATTGATATAGGGTTATTTCGAGCGTTCCTTCTCTCGGATAGTTATTATTTGCATATCATATTAGTCTTGTTTAACACACCCACCAGTCTTACTCCGTCACCACGCGGAGAATTAATTAGTAGGTATTAAAAAAACGGTTATTAATTTTATTCTAAAGACTATTTACTAAGAAATGAATGATATATTTGTGAATTGTATTATATAACATTTCGAATGGCATCACACTAGAACTATTAATAAGCATGTTGTAAGATGTAATTTTATTTAAGTGAAATTAGAAAATAAATAACAAATAGACAATCCCACTGAGTTTCTTGCCGGATCTTCTCAGTGTGGTCGCGTCCCGATCCGGCGGTAATTTTAAGAAAAATGTAAAAAAAATGACAAAATGTAAGTATCTCCGCGGGGCTTATCCATATCCATACTAATCTTATAAATGCGAAAGTAAGGATGTTTGTTTGTTTGTTTGTTTGTTTGTAACGCTTTCACGCTTAAACCATCAAACCGATTTCAAAAATTCTTTCACCAATGGAAAGCTATAATATCAGGGAGTAACATAGGCTAAATTTTATCCCGATATTCCCACAGGAACGGGAACTACGCGGGTTTAAGCGACTGAAACCGAAGCGAAGCGAGGGCGGGTTGCTAGTACATAATAAATGATATGAATTTGAACACTTGCAACGTTAGATGCATTACCGAGAATTTCTTTCTTACTATCGAGAATGTGTATTACCATCATCATTTCTCAGCTGAGATACGTCCCATTACTGGGCTCGACCTTCCTCCACAATGGAAGGGAATTCACTTACTCTACCACGCTGATTAACCAGTTGGTATAGGGTTTCATTTCGAGCTTTTGCAATAGTGTCATCTGCTTGCGTCTCCTATTCGTCTCTTACGACCACCAACAGGCAAGAAAATTATTATCATCATCTCAGCTCATATACGTCCCACTACTGCCACTAAGAGCTTTATATAAACAAGCGCCAGCACTATCTAATGCCATCTGGTGAAAAATAACATTCTCAAGGAAGGTTAACGGCAGACGGCTGGTCATAAAACTATTGCCAATAACTTTTGCGAGATCTATGAAAGAAAAATTCTTATTGAGTCGACTACAAGTAATTGAAATAAAAGCAGGATGATGATGATGATAAAGTTGATGAAAAATAAATGTTTTAATTACCTACTTGAATGTCAGTTACTCTTTCAGCTATTTTTTTAACAAGAGTCAATAGCTTCATACAAACAATACACGAAAAACAAAAGCGAATTAATAAATTAAATCGACGCAGGCCGCGATGCGCCTGGTATACCTAAGAGAACATAAAATAAAAACCCGTCGATTGCTTGAGTACACAACAACAATTGTTGAGAGTCAATTGTTGTCATTTTGCGTAGAACGGAACGCGTTGGCCGTATGGCGTGCGTCTGGACCATGCAAATAAATAAACAAATTGTTTTTTTTACTTGTGAATGCATCTCGCGGTCTGGGTCTGGCTGCCTCGAAATGTTTCATATCACGTAAACTGCAACTTCAGCTTCATATTTTATTTTCTTGATTAATCATTTAAGATCATGATTATCTATAACTAATATATTGATGTTACAATTTCACTGTTACACGAATTTAATACATCATAATAGTAGTAGCTCACTTAAATTCAAATCTGAGTACAGTTACATTTTTATAATTTCGCTTATAATTCTTGGCCAAAAGTGAATTAATCCAATCAAAATATCCAATTTTATATCAACTAACATCCCCACTATATATTTTTTTAATCTATACCTGTTTAAAAAAGTATTCCAATCTTAATTTTGACACTATTTAAAATATTAAGCCATACTGGAGTACAAATAAGGAACAATATTCTTTCAAATCAAAAAAGTAAATGTCAAATTTAAATTTGGAACAGGTCTATAAAAGGATATTTGTGTAATAGAAATAAAAAAGAACGGGTTCAGAGCAAAATCGTTGCAAATATATAGTTGCAGGGTGTGGTAAATGGGTGTTGCAGCGTTCTTGCTGCAAACTCAAGCTCTGTGCAAAGGGTGCGACCCTTTTGTATTGCTTATTTCGTTATGTATATAATCTTTATAAGGGTAGCGGTTATATGTATACGCAGGTAATTGAAGGTAAATATGATAGGTACGCTATTTTAGTTAAGTAAATATGGAAATAAATATATCAAGCGTTTATTACGTTTGACTAATATTTGTGTAGCCTAAGGGTTTTTGATGTTTAACCGAGTATAACAAACACATTGTAAATATAACTATTTTACGAAATTTATCGCGTCTGTATTTGATTTATGATTGTCCAATGTTTTGAATACTTTACAGCGTTCATAAAGATTAGCCTTAGCCTTTAGACTTAGACTTTTAAAATTCACTGAAATAAATATGAAAGAGAAACCTAGTTTTTAAATAACTTTCTTAATTTCGTTATCAAATATGGATATCTGATGTTTACGAGAGTATTACACATTGTAAATAAAACTACTTTACAGATTTTATCGCTACGTATTTTATAGCGTTTTTATTTAATTTTTGATTGCCCGATGTTTTGAACACGCAAAGTTTGAACACACCTTTGAACGCTACAGAATGTTCGCAACGTCGGGCAATCAAAAATCAAATACATACGCGATAAAATCCGCAAAGTAGTTTGATGATTAAAGTTTTGATAATCGCGATTAACAATTCGAAATCAAAATCATAGAGAATATCCATAGACAATTAGTCCATTCCCTACGCGTTAGTAATTAGGTAATGTCGATCAGACACGCTTGGGGACCCCTGACTCTGTTTTGTGTTCCAGTTTGCATACGTTATCCGCATAGTTGTTTAAATTCAAATATTGCTTTAAGGACCACCTACTCGATGACCACCCCAAATAAAGGATATTCCCTAAATGTATTTAATAAATTTGTAGTAAGTACCTATACTTTTTATATTTTGTGTACGGATAGAATACAATTGTCGCCACCTTGTTCGTTAGATTCGTGAAAATCGACTGAGAGTTCACTAGGAGAGCGAGGAGCAGCTCTTTCCTGGAAAACGTATCTAGAGACGAGGTAGCGTGTCTAGCCAAGTTCAAGCAAAGAGAATTGATGACTCACAGCTTTGAGTACATACACACGAACCATTTTGCATCACTTTTGATCCCTTCATAACTCAAAATCTATAGCTAGTTCTACTAAATAAATTCATATTCTAAATTTTAAAACACATCCTTAACGGTTATTTATATACGTTCGAAAATCGTCATTTTAGTGAGTGATTGACTCATATATAGATCAAAAACATAATCCAGTTCAGTAATTGTGTACATATAAAGGTAAAATCTAATAACAGTTAATTTAAAGAACTTCAAAATTTTCCATACAATTTTTTATATTAGGTACTAGCAACCCGCCCTCGCTTCGCTTCGGTTTCTGTCGCATTATCCCCCGTAGTTCCCGTTCCCATGGGAATACTACTATAGCCTAGTTTACGCCCTGATATTATAGCTTTCCATTGGTGAAAGAATTTTTTAAATCGGTTCAGCCGTTTTGAAGATTACCGGAACAAATAGACAGACAGACAAACAGACAGACAGATAAAAAAAAATTAAAGTGATTTTTAGGCATGTGTATAGTGCAAATAACCGTGTGAGCCTGAAAAAAGTCTATTATTTTGACATTACAAACTCCAATTTTATTTATTGGTATAGATGAAACTTAGTAGCTTAGATAAATGTAACAGCAAAAACTTCTTCGTAAGAAAAGAAGGTTCAACATTATAGGTTATTTTTAACGTTTTTATAAGTGCTTTAATATCAATTATTTTTAAACCTTACTTTTAAATAATGAAAAATTAAGTATAACAGGAACACGAACGCGCAGATACACGCATGCACGCATGACTGGACGGAGAGCGGTTGACGGACCGGAGATTAGTCCGTCACCCGCAGAGAGGCTGACCGCGCGATGGCGATCGAAGCTATCCCAACAAGGTATCCCGCCGGGCTGGCCACGGAAGACAAGGAACTCTGTACCGATGGTTGGCCCAATGGTGAAGGAGAAGAGGTGAGGTGGGTTATGGGGCCGCGCGCCACCCCCTCGTCACCCCGGACGGAGTGGACGGCGTGTGAGTTGGTGGCCCACTCTTAAAAAAAAAAGGTATAAACACGTGAATTACTCTTGCTGCTCAGTTTTCCATAAATAACATTTCAATAAATTTATTTAAATACGGTAATAATATCTTAGTAAAAATGTAAATATGATAATGAGAGCCAAGTTCAATATTTTGATAATTATGGTGTGGTTGGCGACTTTACCGATAAAACACTTAAGATATAAATGGGCGCCAAGTTCTATAGATTATATTGAAATACATTAATTAGAAAACGTATAATATTCGTAGTTTTTTTTTTTTGTGGGTGGGCTGCGGTCGGCGCGCCTTCGCACCACTCCGTCCGCGGCGACAGAGGGGCTTAAGCACGCAACTCCCGCAACCCACCAAAAAACCACGTCGCCTTCGTCGTTGGGCCGACCACCGGAGCAGAGTTAACTTGCCGTCAGTGGTCGGCCCGACGGAATACCCCCTAATTGGGATACCCTCCCATCGACCGACGTCCCCCCCTCGGGAAGGACGTCGGTCTTTCCTCACGCGGTCGGCCTCTCGGCGGGTGACGGACTAATCCCCGGTCACGTCACCCGCGGCCTCGGCATAATATTCGTAGTTAAATTTAAATCACAATATTTTGTTATTGTAAAAACGTGTTTGCTATTTGTTATTAAGAACTTTGAAATTTTAATTGACAAATTAGTTATATAAAGCAAATAGTTGGTAATAAATACAAGTACTACCTTAAACTAATACCATTCTCGCGTGATTCTATCTACATGCCTTAAAATTTTAATATATCTTTATAATATTTGTATGGCAGCAGCATGACTCGAATAATACAATTTCATCATCATCATCTCATCTCAGCCCATATACGTCCCACTTGGGCTTGGGCCTCCTCCACAATGGAAGGGTAATTGACCCACAATACCACGCACACTCAGACGTGTTAGTATAGGGTTTTATTTCGAGTTTTTTTTCTCTCACATAGATGTTATATGGGTTTTATACCCCTCCGTCGTCTCGTACGATCACCCACGGGTAAGATAGGGGGTGGTGAATTGTATTCTTACTCCGCCACTACACGAAAATATAATTTACCACTGTTTATTGTGCACACGGGTGTCATATAAAATGGCTAAGGATTATAATATGCATATAACATCTACGTAATAGAAAATCCTCTACTAACTCTTTTAACCTATGTGACATGATGGATCAATTTCCCTCTTATTGTAGCGGAGGCTGGAGCCTAACAGTGGGATGTATTTGAGCTAACATGATGATGATAATACACAATATGGTTATGTAGCTACTCGTATTTAAGGATGATATTAAAAAGTTTCGTGTGATGACGGAGTAAAAATGCAATTCACCACTCCCGTTCTTGCCCGGGGCTGTCGTAAACGATGACTAAGGGATATAATATGCGTATAACATATGTGGTTTCCGTGTGGTGACGGAGTAAGAATACAATTCACCACCCCCTCCCCATCTTACCCGTGGGTGATCGTACGAGACAACTAAGGGATATAAAACGCATATAACATCTATGCGAGAGAAGGAAAACTCGAAATAAAACCCTAACCCTATACCAATACGTCTGACCAGTGTGGTATAGTAGGTCAATTACCCTCCCATTATGGAGGAAGCCCGAGCCCAACAGTGAGACGTATATGGGCTGAGATGATGATGATAACATATGTGTAAGAGAAGAAAAATTCGAAATAAAACCCTAAACCAAAATATCTAACATGGTATAGTAGGTCAAATTCTCTCCTATTGGGGAGGTGGCTGGAGCCCAGCGGTAGGACATGTATGAGACGAATTAAAAAGCTTTAACTTATAATTTTTTTCTTAATATAAATTGTGAATTTATTATATTAATATTGCTATCACAATAGACAATTTAAACTCATCGTTATAATGTTCTCATTGTAATAAGTGAACTTTTTCTGTAACTGCAATTGTGCAAAAACCAGATCTAAAAACGGAATCATTTTATTCAGCAAATGAAACCTGTTTTGATTAAAATAGGGTTTCTGCAACGCACAGGTATGCGGAATGCAAACTATGTGCTTGCAGATCATGAAAACTGGTTACCGGACGCGTTTTTGATATTGTCCTCAAGATTGAAAGGGGTACATTAACAATAATTCACAGCAGCTGTATATTGCCAAAACTTGTCCTAAAACGTTCAACATTTAATTTTATATTAATTATATTAGATTCATTGATGACAATGGAATGATATTAAACTGGCACTATGCCAGTTTCAACGTTTCAACTAAGGGTATATCATTTATGCAAAGGAAAAAATAACACAAAGCGGTATGAGGACTTCAGACAAAAATGAAAATTTAAAACAGTTGTTATTATTGGATATTCAAATAACTGTTTGATATTAAATTTATCATGATTATCACAACTTATATACGTCCCACTGCTGGGCTCGAGCACCCTACACAATGATCTTAAATGATGTTGATAAAATGATCTTAAATTTTTTATTTAAAACTATTTATATTTATCTAGTTTTGACGATCTTTTTCTTCTTCTTGAGTAATGGCAATAAGCTCCAATTATGAGCTATTGATGCCAGTGTCGAGTTATTATATATATTCTTCACGTCTTCAGTCTTCGTATTTTAGTTTTAGTCGTTACCATTGCTTAGGTGCTGACAACCAAGCCATGGTTCCGCTGGGAATT
The DNA here is from genome assembly GCA_032191425.1 of Lymantria dispar. NCBI lineage: Eukaryota > Metazoa > Arthropoda > Insecta > Lepidoptera > Erebidae > Lymantria > Lymantria dispar. Next base: position 20,804,926 of record CM063459.1, read on the forward strand.
TGGGCAGAATACAAAAATGCACGCAATTCACTATTATATCCTAATCACTACATTTCAACATTATCGGCACAGAGATGGTGAAATTGACATAGATACATATATAGTGTCACGTGATCATTTCGGTGACGACTTACATGAATTTAAAACTCATTCAAGCATGCCTATAAAAGTTAAAAAAAATAATGACATTTCGTTCATAATTCCACTTGTGAATAAAATTACAAAACGGAACGCCTTCCATACAAAGGCGGCAATGTCATATTCTATTTTTTAAAACTAACACCGAATGCCAAGAAAAGGAACGTGTTATGCACAGAAGTAAATTAAAAAACATTCTGACATTTTTTAAAAAGTATAATATTCACATTTTCCTGCTAAGATAACACTCCGCCGAGCGAAATGTGAAAGGAGTTATCAAAACAATCTCGGGCGCACTAAATCATTGTACCCATATAAGGGGAAGAGGAGTCCTATTTACCCGGGAAACGGACAAAATAAATGTTTTTATTACATAATGCGAATTTTCTCAAAGTCTCATTCGAAAATTCTTAAAACAAAAACCAATCTTAAATGTTAAAAAATAAGGTTAAATTTGTGCTGTAGGTTTTTTAGAATAGCTGTTAATTACAAAGGGACCTTTTGGTTGTTAGAATAAAGCGTATATTTGTTTGTTTCATGTAGAGGGCAGATGGCGGGCTTTGTATATAAAAAGTATGCATGGTTTTAAGCAGAGGGATTTGGTGGCGCCCAACATTGCAATGACTTTCGTCGCTAGTGCCTATAGATTCTTATACCTATATGTACGAAATCAAGCACTGTGATATTTAATTGGTAAAAACTTGTACTTATTTCTACGATTAGTTCTCTATTTAGTTTTCCTAGTATGATTTTTTTTCTATGATGAGTTTTCTCCGTGTTCTCTCCCTCTTACCCGTGGACGTCTTAAAAGACGACTAAGGAATATAATACGCGTATAACATCTATTCAAGAGAAAGAAAACTTGAAACGGAACCCTACGCCAACACCTTTGATTGGCGTAGTAAGTGGCGAAGGGCAAATTCTCTCCCATAATGTAGGAGGCCCGAGCCCAACAGTGGGACAATATGGGCAGAGATGATGATGATGATGATATGAAATTTCACCGCATTTTTCTTTCACATGAGAGGTACCTATATAAAATTGGCTTATGAATCGCCAGTAGAAAGCTATTCTTCGTTCTCTGGGCAAGTCATAATACGAGTCGCGGTCACCAAATGGTCTGCCAAGTATGATAGTTATAGCATTGGACCATGAAACATAAAGGGCCATGGGACGCGTTAGTATTGATAGTAAATAAAAAAATCAAAATTATTTAGGCCCAAAATATTCATCTCCCTCATCATCATTTCGGCTGATATACGTCCCACTGCTGGGCTCGAACCTCCTCCATAATTGGAGGGAAATTGACCTTACTATACCATGCTAGTCAGACAGGTCGGTATAAAGTTTTGTTTCGAGTTTACCACCTCTTGCATAAATGTCATATGCGTAATAAATCCCTTAGTCGTCTTTTACGACACCACGGGTTTGAGAGGGGGGTGGTGAGATGTATTCTTACTCCATCACCACACCCAAAATATTACACAATTCAAACTCTAAGATAATAAGGTTTACAATTAGGAGAGGTAAGGTAAATGGTGACTTATTTGTTATTAATTGATTATTAAGAGGTACTAACAAAATAATGTATTCCAAGTCTATCATCACTTTTCCTGTGGTGACAAAGTAATATTAGACTTCACTTTCTTCACGGTAAGCAGCGGCTTAGCCAAGGTCCTACCACTTACCATCAGGTGTGTTGTTTGCTCTTTTGCTACCAATAGCATTAAACAATAATTACTAGCCCGCTTGTCTAGCAAGAAATAGTAGGCTAGTTTTGCTCCGATCGTGGAAGAGTCTCGAACCAAGTACTGCAACGTATATAAACTGAGTTTATGATGATTAAACCTATCATCACGCCACATGTTCATTATACCTTTAGGTGATCAATGCTAGGTGATGACCTAGTAGATTATCCTAAAATGCTGTTAAAGTACTTATGGCATACTAGCAAATTCCTGTGGTTTCATCCACGTAGTTGCCGTTCTCGTGGAAATACGGGACTAAAATTTACCTACCCTATATTACTCGCTTTTAATGTAGCTTTCCGATAGTGAAAGGATTTTTAAAATCAGTCAAATTGTCGCGGTTTTTCTGACGTTTTTCCTATATATAATTCGTGGAAATACCGGGATATAATATCTATGTACTCGGATAATGTAGCTTTCCGTTAGTGAAAGAACAATAAATCGGCTGAATGGTTAAGGCGTGAAAGCGTAACAAAAAAAAAAGAAAAATAAATTACTTTTACATTCACAATGTCATGATTTCTTATGTCAACTCGAGTATTACACATCTATATATATAAAAGAAAGTCGTGTTAGTTACACTATTTATAACTCAAGAATGGCTATACCGATTGGGCTGAAAATTGGTGGGGAGGTAGCTTAGAACCAGAAGACTGACATAGGATTTTTTATCCCGTTCAATCGCGTTCCCGTTTCCCGTTTGATGAAATGTCAAAGAAACGTAGTATAACAAAAACGCCTTTGATATGTAATAACAAAACGCAAATGGCAGCTAAACGTAATTTCGTATTAATCCGTATATAGTTAAATATGGTTTCTTTTGACACGAATGTCAAAATGTCATTTAGCGCTTTTATATTTTTTACTGTGTTATATTAAATAATTTTGCTAATATTTTATGTAATGCGGACGAAATTTTGAAATATAGTGAATAGGATATAATAGTAAATTGCGTGCATTTTTATATTTTGCCAAAATTCCCAGAGGAACCATGGATTGGTTTCGGCACCTAATCCGTGGTAACGACTAAGACTAAAAGACGAAGACTAAAGACGTGAAGAATATATATTATAACTAGACACTGGCACCAACAGCTAATAATTGTAGCGTATTGCCATTACTCAAGAATAAGAAGTTAAGTATGGTTGAAAATTTGATAATTATAATTTTGTCAGTAATTTGTATTCTCTTTGAATCATCATTAACAATGCCGCGACCAAGACGATCGAATCTTTCCGAACAAAGCTTTAATGGTTCTTCCAGAGACTATTATATTCGGCAATTTAGAAAATATATTCACAAAAAAATTATGGCGCTACGAAGTTCGCCGGGTCAGCTAGACTATATATAAAAGAAAGTCCAGTTAGTTACACTATTTATAACTCAAGAACAGCTGTACCGATTTGGCTGAAAATTGGTGGAGAGGTAGCTTAGAACCAGGAGACTGATATAGGATACTTTTTATCACGACTTTTTTTTAATGGTGTTTACAAGATTTCGCAATAACTCTTTTATCCCGCAACGCATTTGATATGTAATAAGAAAACGCAACTGACAGCTAAACGTGATTTTGTCTATAGTTTAAAATTTTATGGTTGGTATGGTTGTAAATTTTGATAATTATAATTTTGTCAGAAATCATTAATGGGTAATTTATATTCTCTTTGAATCATCATTAAGCTAAGACAAATCTGTAATGGTTCTTCCATTAGATACTATATTTTCGGAAATTTAGAAAATATATTTAAGAAAAAAATTATGGCGGTACGAAGTTCACCGGGTCAGCTAGTTATAAATACAACTATTATTACGGAATTTATTGCGATTGTATTTGGTTTTTGAACTCACCACGTTTTGAATACTTTTCGGCACTATTTATTAAACCTTAAATTTATGGTAATTATTATATTATGACTATTTATTCATTTAAACCTAACAAATCTTATATGCTACCACCAGATCGGAACACGGCCACACTGAAAAGGATCCAGAAGGAAAACTAAGACTGTTCCTAAATTATTCTTGACTTCTAAAGTCGGCTTACTAACAATTTTGCGTTTTATGAAAAATATTTAACTATTACTGTAGATCAAATCTATACAAAAAGTTTTGACAGTCTCAAACAATAAGCTACCTTATCAAGCATTTCCGCGATATTTGATTCAATAAAGCAAAATAAAGTTAAGAACTTAAAATGCACATTGCATATGCATGCGCATATTTTTAAAACGTTACTGTGTGTTATTTATTCAAACTGAAAGCCACTTTTCTAGAAGTACCGTACCTACATACAATATATTACCATCGAAAGAAATCAAATATAAATCAATTATAAAAATATATTTATATGTAAAATAAATAAACAAAAAATATACCTCCCTTGAAACCGGCTTAATAACAACGCGTCATAAGCCCCAAATCATAGATATGGAAGCATAAACAAAAACAAAGCGCTCGCTTCCCGCCTATTCTAACCTCAAAACATAATTCTTGCTCATAAGCCCTCAGAATAAAAAAATATAGATAGAGACCGCTCCAATTATAAAAGGCAGTCGCCCCGAAAACCCTCGGCTAACAAAAAAATAATAAAAAAAAGTTATTTAAATAAAACCCGGCGCCCACGCTCTGTGTCGCATAAATTGCCTTCATTAATTTCCGGGCCCTGCAAAATATTGTCTTGAAAGGATAATCAAATACAAAAACGTGGAAATGGCGGTGCGTCATTTCCATAACATTTCCCTGGCCTTCCCCCGCGCTGCGGCACCCCCGCTCACCCGTTTTTCGTCCCCTTTTCCGGTCCCTCCAACCCCTTTATGAGTCGTCCAATTACGACCCAACGGCGGAGCTTAAGGCTCGCATTAGAGAGAACGGTAATGGTTGCAATTAGATGTATGTATATATATATGTATACATAACCATTTAACGAGGCTCTATGTACAAAAGTATTGCTGACAAAATTGCTTAATTTTTGCAAACGCTTAAAGACAGAAAATTATTTTATTTTATTTAGGTTAGAATATTTTTTTTAGTGTTTAATACCAACCCTTGCATTGCTTGTGGATGTCGCAAAAGATGACTTAGAGCTTTGTATAGATCTGGGCCAACATTATCTGATGCCGTTTGGTTAACAATTGCATTCACAAGACGTTGACGTCAACAAGCCGGCCGGCCATGAAGCTACCACCAATAACTTTTGCAGTACTATGAAAGGAGAGTAGACATTGAGTCAACCCTGAGTAATTGAATGATTTAGATTGACAATTGGATCCAGTAAGTGGCGTTGCTGTCGATTTCCAGGATAATTCCTTTTATTTTATTTGAATAGAATAACGTCTGTTGGATTAGCTAGCATTAAATGACGTTATTAATAACCGTAACTTGTTGGACGTGAGACACCTTCGTCTTCCCGTGACCATGAACGTTGTACAGTGTTCAAAACATCGGGTAATTAAATACCGAATACAAACGCGATAAAATCTGCAAAAATATTTTTATTTCACAAAACATATCATGTTATATAGTCTGTTGAGAAAATTTACAGATTTAATTAAGAAAGTTTATAGGTTACAACATATAAAGTTGCTATAAACAAAAGTAGACTAGTAACTATAAACGGTTATGTATATATGTTATTGCGTGAGGGAAGACTGGTCGGTCGAGGATAGGGTACTCCTCCGGGGGCATTCCGTCGGGCCGACCACTGACGTCAAGTCACCTGCTCCGGTGGTTGGCCTAACGACGAAGGCGACGGGTCTTACGGATGTGTGTGCTTACGGCCCTCTGTCGCCCCGGACAGAGCGGCCAAGGAGTGCACCGACCGTGGCCCACCCCAAAAAAAAAGTATATATATTATTAAAACTCATACAAATATATATTCTTGAAAACGATAATAACTTAGGTATGTAATTCTATTATAGTTCCCGCTCAACCTTTTGAAGTCTGTTAGAAATAGTATTTCTATAGGTATCATAATATTTTTATTGTGTACACCCATATCTTCACCCTCGAGTATTGTAAAACCCAATTGAAATAGCTTTCTGTCATAACAACTACTGAGAATACATATTCGTATGAAATTGTCACGAACGTATTATAGTTATTATTAAATATTTATTTTTATTCTATAATGCGTCCGATTCACAAAATAACATACTGCTCAAAAGAAATCAAGTAATTTACGAAAGCTAAAATGCCGCAGCACCTTATTTTAGCTAGTCTTAAAAGATAATAATCAATTTGCTAGAAACAAATTTTACAGTAATTCTAAAACAGCATTCCTAAAACAATTATTGAGTAATTCATTCCAAGAGTACCGAGTAAAACAAATAATACCTTGGCCTCTTACCACAAAAAATAATATTAACAATGATAAAAAAATCATTTAGGTATGTTTATAATTCACAAATGTAACTTATCTATTTTAAGCTTTCCGTTTAATTGGTGCTTTCCATTAAATAGTCCCTATAGGACGCATTCGACTATTGATCCCAAACTTGGTACAAACGTCACGTTTACCTGTCAGATAATAGCCGTAAGGCTTAAAAGACTAAGTGTGCTGATCCAGAATTGGATTATTGATAGGCTCTATCAATGATTACTGTAATATACGTAGTTCGTCGACTGCGTAATAGCTTTTTAGCGGGAAGGATTAAATATTACGAGGCGATCAAAAAAATATTACTTTTATAAATCTTATGTAATAAATAATTTGTATATAATATTATATTATATATAATGTGGTGACGGAGTAAGAATATATTTCGCCACCCGAGGGGGTGGTGAAATGTATTCTTACACCGTCTCGTGGGTGGTGGATGTCGTAAGAGATATAATATGCATACAACATACAAGAGAAGGCAAAACCCGAAGCAAAACTCTATACCAACCTGTCTGACCAGTGTGGTATGGCAGGTCACTTTCCCTCCCCTTATGAAGGAGGCTTGAGCTTGAGATGATGATAATGATAATTAATAACACTAAAAATAAAATAAACAATACGAAGCTAAAATCAATTTATAAATTTCAAATATTATCACCGGTAATGAAATTGAACGTATAAACAAATACCGTTTACTGACCATATATTTGACCCCATATTTAATTAATTTTCTCATTTCCTACTAGCCAGGAGGCAAAGGATTTTATCCGTACAGCCTTGTTTGGTTTTTGGGGACGTGTTATGTAAATGAAGGGGAACGTTGTAAGGCTAACGTTTGGCAACTTAGGTAAGCACAAACATCTGGCAATTCGGCATTTAATTTTTTTTCTATGCATATTTTATAATTAAAAAATTAATAATCAATTTTAGATAAAGTTTTTCATACTGCAAACAGCGATAAACTTAATCTATACATAATATTTCTTGTGTACGCGTGTTTGTCTCTGAACTCGTCCTAAACGGCTGGACTGATGTTGATATTTTTTTTCTGTTTTCAAGGGGATTCGAGAATGGTTTAAGTTTACAATTAGACGCAGTAGGTGGCGCTTCGATCGATTTCAAGTAGAATTCCTTTTACTATTTTTTTAGATTTGAACAGAACAACGTTTGTTAGCTGACCCAGCTAGTATTGATATAAAATTTTAAGGCGGAATGCATTTTAAAATCATATTACAAACATACTGATTATATTTTTAAAAATCAATTATTTAAGAAGTTTCATTCGTAGATATACATATAAACTCCAGTCATTCTTCTGGACGGTGATACAGCATACGTTAATTATACTACGCAATTTTTATATTTTATGTAGTAAATGATAGGCTTGTTGATTTGCACTTGAAATGCTTTTGCAAATACTTAGAATATCTAAGGCTTTGGGCAGTATGGTCAACTAATCTGAGGATCCGCGATCAATAGTCACTTGCTTTAAACATTTAGATGAATTCCTTTTAAAATCATATGATATTTTTTCGCAACCTGCTAATTTAACATTTCTCATTTTTGATATCTTTCAAATCATACAACTATACATCATAGGAAGTAGAATAAATATTCACCTATCTATCAAAAACCTATCTTAAGTACCCTTTTGGACATAAGTCACTATCACTTAGCCTATTATCACTAGTCCACTATTGGACTTAAGTCTAGCCAAAAGAGATTTATTCATGTCATCATTATCATTTTAGTTCATATAGGTCCCACTGTTGAGCTCGGGCCTCCTCCACAATGGGAGGGAATTTGACCTACTATACCGTGCTGGTCAAACAGGTTGGCATAGAGTTTTATTTCGAGTTTTCCTTCACTTGTATAGCTATTATATGCATATTTAATCCCTAAGTCGTCTTATACGACACCGTTACCATACGTCATTGTTCATATAATTGAATTTAATTATTTTTGATATACATATCAAAATTTTCTACTACTACTTACAAAAAAAACAGCACGTAACCTTACATTAACCTACCCATAATTAGAGTACCTACGCACTTTCAGTGTAATTTGTCACAAAAAGTTCGCTACTCTACCCCTAGCCAGCGCCGTGTCATTTATTATACAACCCTCCCAGGGGGAGAACGCCCGTTCACCCCTTAAGGGCCAGTAATTTTCCCTTCAAAGCCTTCGCGGGAATGCGTAATGAGTAACGACGTGATGTAAATCCAGGGATTTACCCCTTACCCCGTGTCAGTTTATAATGCCTTGTGCTATATTTTTATATATCTGTATATTTAAGAGTACAGAAATTTCGAGAACATAATGATTCGATACGTATTTCTAAATGATGTTAGAATATATATTTTACTAGCTGATCCGACAGACGTTGTCCTGTAAACAGTTTATAAAGTCGTTAAATTTTCTTAAATTTTCAAACTTTCTACACTACCTTCTAAATTTTTTTACTGTAAAAGCTTTTTTCAGAGTATTAGTAAAAAAAAAGATGGACGAAATCGGTAAAGTCGTTCTCAAGTTCTGTTATTGTTCTGCCCGAACAGCGTCACCTACCGGGTCCAATTGTGAATCTAAACCATTCCCGAATCCTCTTGAACACACACAAAAAAAATCATCCACATCGGTGCAGCCGTTTAGGAGAGCCATATTAATAATAATAATCTATAACACTTATGCGACTTAATTCTTCACTATGCCGTAACTTCATTTATCGTTATAATTCTCGTTACCTTATCACCTTTTATTGAGTAGGTGATAGAAAATATCTCCCTTTTAATGAGTAGGTAGGTGACAGAAAATGAACAGGCAGAATTTAATTCCATGCTATTAATAGAAAACGTGAATCTCGTATAAGTAAGTTTTTTTTGCTCAAATTCAGAAAATAAATCCTTTTATCGCTGGGCACTTTACAAATATACATTTAACGGACGCAAATAACAGCCAGATTTAGAACAATCATGGATTAAAGAATTGTCCTGCTTGATTGCGAATCCGATGACGCTTGAAACGGGAGTTGGTTACATAGACCCCTCTGCCATCTGTGTAGATGATATTATCATCAAGATGTACCTGATATTTCAGTTTACGTACGTGTATCATCTCCTTAGCCAGTGGGTATCAGAAAACTAAACTGGCTAAACACTAAAAGAATAGGTGGCAATAATTCACTTAGAAAATATAATGTCAACCTCGATTAGCAATCCGATTGCCAAAAGTGATCATTGTAAAAACGTATTTAACGTATATGCGTAACGTATATACAAATAAAATGGCTATCCCATCTGGGACTTGAATCCACACCTACATATTCGAAATTTATTCCAAATGCTTTATTAAATCAGCTTGTTTGTTGCCCACATAACTCGAAATAACTCAAACCAACTTGTTTGACCAGCATGGTATGTAGTAAGGTCAATTTCCCTCCTATTGTGGAGGAGGCTCGAGCCCAACAATGGGACATTTATGATCTGAAATTATGAAGAGCAATATTACTAATACAAATGAACTTATTGAAGAAGGAAGAAAATGAAATTGTGTGGTTTTATGAAACCACACAATTTCAATATTTCAAAATTCCAATATTTACATTAAACACTGATAAAAACAAACAAATAGCGTGGAGCACTGGTACAAACGAGTAATTGTCTATACACTACATGGTCAGCTGATGCGAACCATAAGCGCCGCCAGGTTGTACTCGGCTGCTCCGTCGAGCGTCTTTCATTTTACCCCGACTCCGCGGCCGACCGTCACGCGACATGCACGGAATGGACGAAAAAGTTTGAGGCGATGTAATAAAAGTTTCACTTTAAAAAGAGAAAATATAATTTTTAATTCTCTGACCACGTACCGTATAAAATGCTTCATATATATCAATATTATGCCTTTATATGTTTATACGCATTAAAATCTCTCACAAAACGTTGTGCGGATCATTAAAATTCTGCGCTAGAGAGACATAGCATAATATAAAGTCGTTATGCAAATGTGGAGAGCCTTTTGCAAGAGTTTAACTTAGCTTTTTATATCATAACTGTTATGTATGGGTTTTGCTTTGATTGTTGTACCTACAACAAAGTTGTTTATATTACCAGTTATGTTTATATTACCAGTAATGATATAGTAATTTTAAAAATTAAGGGGGACAGATATAAACATAGATATCTATCAATATATGTGTCTGGCCCACTTAATTTCATTAGCAATTTTACACATTTAAGCGTTTGATGGATTGATTTGCCTTGTGGCGACGGAGTAAAAATATATCTTACCACTATCTTGCTAGTGAGTAAGTAGTGTGTCATAGACTACTAACAAATTAAATATGCAAATAACGTCTACACAAGAGAAGTAAAAGTCCAAATTAAACCTTAAACCAACATGTCTGACCAGCGTGGTATAGTAAGCTTATATAATTACTTCTGCCAAATTGTATTACAGTTTGGCAGAAGTAATTCATTAATTGTAAATATTTGCCTTTTCCTTGAATACATTTATTTTTATTCTTTCTATCTATCTTCTAAGTCAATTTCCCTCCTATCGTGAAGGGGGCTCGAGCCCTAGGACGTATATAAGCTGAAATGATGATGATGAATTATTTGTAATATCTGCCGCAGTACTACTGCGTAATACTGTGTTTAAAAAACAGCAAACAATCCTTATGATTAATGGCAAAATCATAATCCGAACATAATCTACTATATCTGCTTATATACTAAACAAACAATAACCGATTTCTATTATAATTTGTACATTTTAATTAAACAAAAACACATAAAGGGCATTATCAACATAGATCCCCCCCTTCCGTAAACTTGCGATACATAAGCGTGAATTTCAAATGGAAAATTCATAAAACCATCCCGTTTACGGCCTTGTAAAGGGTCACATAAAAATTTAGAGCCAAAAAATGTGGTGTACGACCCTTTAGATGCTCTTGGGATGGTCCGAAGTTTGTAATTGAATTTTTGCCCGGAGCCGCAAAGGCCCGCCCTGCGTAATTTGTCGTACTCTAAAAGGGTTAGACTCTGATGTACAAGGAATCAGCTCGAGCGGATATCATATACGAACAATTATTATTTTTTTATTGCTGTTAATGGCAATGATGGTAGATAATAGTGCCGCTCAGGGACCTTTGCTAGGCCGCTGCCTGCCGTGAAGAAAATAAAGGGGTTCGAATATGTCTGATGAGTTCCGTGATACTAAAGGCATTGCCAATACCGAAAACAGCTTCAGAATAGCTCACCGAACGAAGTGCAATAGCAAATTACTACTACTCAAAAGTCGATTTTTTGCGAGAGTGTGGTTCTACCGGACTGGCCCGTACCTGTAGATAGACAACTGTCGACAGTGTGATTCTGCCACATGACACACAAATGCATACCTTTTCGTATAATGATGGAATAAACCTACAGTGATCACTACCCCCACCTTTCTCGTAAAAACGCGTATCGTAAAATGTATTAAAGAAATTAGACAGAGAATCACTGCATTCCAACCCGTCCGTCCAGTGCAGCTAATCCTCCATCTCAAGCCCCTTGTTCAATAATAGAATATTCATATATTAGTAAAGAAAAAGAAAAATATATAATTGCATATAATTATAAAGGTTTTCTTTGTATGTAAGACTTTGAATACTGGCTGAAACTAATAACTGGTGAGCTGTAAAGACTCTCAAGAGAATGAAATGTATGAAACCTTCGTTTTTTAACGCATCATCAAATACATAAGTATGACAATTAATAATCATATGAAATAAAACTAGTTTACGGATTATATCGCGTTTCTATTTGATTATATGACCATGAACGCTTCATAACTGTGTAAGGACACACGGTTTCAGGGTCGTCTCGTAACCACAAAAGCTGAAAAGTATTCGATATGGGAATTGTAAACAACAAACGCGGAAAAATAAATGATACTATTGCTGCTAATAAACTCATAAGCAGCTCTCTCTTGAGACACATATAATACTGCGATCGCCAATTCGCCTGTTAGGAGTGGCGATAATGGCAATATCATCTCATTTGTAGGGGAGGTTTACATCCAGCAGAAGACGGTGATAGGCTGAAGATGACGATGATTTTATACTATTATTTTTTTTTAACCTTGCAGTTCTTGAATATCAACTAGAATTACCCTCAACATTATATAGAACAGGCCTATAATATAGTATTTTAGTCCTCCAACCACCAGTTTATCGAACCTCTCTATTGGATATAGCTCTCCTAAATCCAGTTTCTTAGGAGAGCCTATTCTCTTAGTGAGCCCTCGATCTGTTTTTACCAAGTACATACCATAGGCTGGTGTATATTTTATTTATATGGTCATAATTACACCAAAGGGTGGCTTGGATCTTTCTTTAGTACCGAGCCTAACGAGGAAATATAAATTTCGTTCATTCGTTTCAGGCTGTATACGTCCCACCGCTGCCCTCAAGCCTTCTCCACAATAGAAAGAAAATTGAGTTATCACTCTGATCAAACGTGTTGGTTATAGGCTTATTTTGTTGAGTTTTCTTCACTTGTTGTTATATGAATATTATATCCCTTAGTCATCTTAGCAAGATGGTCATCATCATCATCACAGCGTATACGTCCCACTGTTGGGCTCGAGCCTCCTCCATAATAGGAAAGAAATTGATCTACTAAATCACACTAGTCAGACGGGTAGGTATAGGGTTTTATTTCGAGTTTTCCTTCTCTTCTTTGCAAGATAGGACATGGTAAATTTTATTCTTACTCTATCACCACACGGAGCGATTATACCGTTTCTAGTAATTATATGAAGCCATTGTAGTTATTTAGATTTTTATTCTGCCAGACTGACGATAAACGGTAAACTTAGGGTCAACTCAATATGTACATATTCTTCTTTCACAGTAAATATTGCAAAAATTAATCGCAATAATTTTATGACTGGCCACCAGCCTGACATGACCTTCCTTGGGAATGTAATTGTTTAGTAGACGGCATCAGATAGAGTTATCCTATGTCTATTTAATACTCTTAGTCGTCTTTTACGACACCTACGAGATCTAAGAGTTAGTAATATTCATAGCCGCCATCATATAGCATTTAGAACACCTTAAGTGAAACCAGGATATCTTCAACATCTCAGCTCATATTGGTCCTGGTGTTGTGCTAGACCCTCCTCCGATTTTGAAGGGAAATTGACCTACCACACAACGCGTGTCAGACTGGTTGGTTTAGAGTTTTATTTCGGAAATTCCTTCTCTTGCATAAATGTTATATGGGTATTTTATCCCTTAGTCATCTTTTACAACACCTACGTGCACGATGGGTTATGGTGAATTGTATTCTTACACGAAAAAAAATAATTATTTCTGATTTTTACGCGAGTATTACACATTTTAAATAAAACTATTTTACGGATTTTATCGCGTTTGTATTTGATTTTTGATTGCCCGACGTTTCGAACACTTTGCAGCGTTCATGGTTACGGGCGGACTAAGATGTCTCACGTCCAACAAGCCGTCATTATTGCAGAAAATTTATAATTATCTACCCGAAAAAGATTTTAATCAGATTCAAATAAAACTTGTAAACCGCTTGCATCTATTCTCTCGCAACACATCAGAAGATACAAATTATATTGTTGTAATCAAAAAGAAATATTCCATTTTTTACCCGAGCAAGGGTTGTTTGGAACTCCTTTTTTTCATCCTACGTGCTAAAATTTAATTCGGGTTTGGCGGATTATGTAAAAGTACGTATACGGGTATATAAGGTCATTTTATCTTCGGGGAAATAAAAAAATCGATGTTACCATTCGTTTCGGGGTTTGTACCATTTTATTTCATTAGGAAACTTTTTAATAATTTTTTTTTCAACAGTTGTAGGTAATATTTATTACATTTTTAATAACTATTTATATTTTCGCAACCCATATACGTCCCACTGTTGGGTTTGGGCATCCTCCACAATGGGAGAGAATTTGACCTACTATACCATGCTGGTCAGCCATGTTGGGATAGGATTTCATTTAGAGTTTTCCATCTCTTGCACAAATGTGTGCGTATTATATCCCATAGTCGTCTCTTACAACATCCACGGGCAAAATAGGGAGTGGTGATTTGTATTCTTACTCCGTCACCACACAAAATTATTATTTGATGCTAATAGTTCTCAGATGGCTGTTATCTTTAAAATACTTCTGTACCTGTTCTTCTGTACATATATAACTTTCTTCTGTTTCTGTATACGTGACTAAACTCCTTCTAAACGATAAGACCAATTTTGATGTAATAATATTACTTACTAGAAACCCGCCCTCGCTTCGCTTCGGTTATAGGTTATAGTCGTTTTACCCGCGTAGTTCTCGTTCCCGTGGGAATACCGGGATAAAATATAGCCTAGTTTACGCCCCGATATTATAGCTTTCCATTGGTGAAAGAATTTTTGAAATCGGTCCAGCCGTTTTGAAGATTACCCGGAACAAACAGACAGACAGACAGAAAAAAAATTTTTAATTGCTATTTTAGGCATAGGTGTCGTGCAAATAACCGTGTGAGCATGAAAAATGCCTATTATTTTGACATTACAAACAGACACTCCAATTTTATTTATTGGTATAGAAGATATATTCGTGTGGTGACGGAGTAAGAATACCATTAACCACTTCTTGCCCGTGGGTGTCGTAAAAGACGACTAAGGGTGCAGGTAACATTGAAGCAAGAGAAGAAAAACTCTATATAAACCCTATTTCAATACGTCTGACCAGCGTCGAATAATAGGTCTGGGCTCTCATTGTGGAGTAGACCTGAGCCCAAGAGTGGAATTAATATAGGCTGAAATGAATAGGAATTGAACCTGCACCACCTGGACGTGAAGTTGATAACATAATCGCTATACTATCTATGTAATCACTTGTACAATGAGAATACAATTAGTTTAGATAATACAGGTACAAATACAACAATAATACCACAATATTGGAGGGGTGAATTCGTCACCATTTATCGGTAACAGTTAATCGTGAATGTTCTAATAGATTAACCCTAATCACTCAGCAGTCCATTCCGATATAAAGTCCATGTCGGAATACGACAGCGGTAGGGAGGGTAAAGTTTAATGAACAATTCAGATTAGTTGGATTTTGACATGGGCTTCGTTTATTTTAGTACCTGCTTTAGTAGATTTTATCGTTATTTTAAGATACGTTTTTATTTTAAATTATCGTGGCTTACTATGACATGATAGCCGCACTTATTCCCTTATAGAGTTAAAAATGCAATTGTGGTAGTCGTAACTTACAACAGCATCGATCGCCATTAGGTATGGTATAATCCTAGTTTCTAGAGCTCCATCATGCTGGCAACCGCTTTAGGAAAATCTTGTTTCTTTTATACTCATTTTTACCTACAAACGATGCTAATGATTGTAGTAGACATCTTATTTTTTGGTATGAAGCCAGAACAAACAATGAACACAGTTTAAAGGATTAACAATTAGAAAATTAAAAAAATATATTGAATATGGGTTCCAAATTGAAAAACAATATTCAACACCTCTCCAACAAAAAAAAAATTATAGTGATAGTTTATTGTGTGCTAAAACTTGGATTCCAAAAATTAGCCTATTTATCGATAAAAGTAGGCTACTATACCTAACCCTTCAAAAAATAGGAGCGGAGCAATATTAAGTTTGCCAAGTATTACGCGTTCGAATTTTTCTTTTTTGGATTTTATCGCGTTTGTATTTGATTTTTTACTACCCTTCAAACATTGATTGATTGAGGACGTGTATAAAATGAAATAATGATGATCCATGCTTTCCATGGGTGAAATCCCATTTCTCAATATCCTATGGTCTTCGTTATTCAGATAACATCGACGCAAAAGAAGGTAAACTCGAAAAGAAACCAACACGTCTGACCAATGTGGTATAGTAGGTCAATTTCTCCCCATTGTGGAGGAGGCCCAAGTCCAACAGTGGGACGTATATGAGCTGAGGTGATGATGTGTAAAGCCCGCAAGCAAAGCAGCTGGCATTCCTAGTAACAGATATAACAAATATTTTAAAAGCATAAGTTAATTTCTTTAAAAGGGCTGAATGTTAATATTGTGTTCTATCCTTTATTGACTCAAGACTAATATGATGAAGTTAGTCCATTAGGTATGTTTGCTCAGGCAGTTACATATTCACTTTGGGTATATTAACAAAGAACTAATAAAAAGGTGAAATATGAGTAGGACAATCACCTTTAGAGATGCGAACCTGTAAACTCAAGGACCTATTAATTTGTTTTTTTTTTCTATCTTTATACTGTTTCAAAGAAAACTTTATCTGAATAGATAAGGGGGAATGAGGGCTTCATAGAAAAGAACATAACTATTTCGTTTTCATAACTATTTCGAACATAACTATTTCGTTCTATCGTTTTCTTATACTTTTTTCGCTTTTGTATTTAATTTTTAATAGCCCGAAGTTTGGAACCCGTTATAACGTGACCATGAAATCAAATACAAACGCGATGAAATCCATAAAAACTGTTAAATTACAATAACTACCTATACTTAATCAGATTAAGTTAAACTGCTTGGCTGGGTCGGATAGAGGATCCGACAAATTGCTAAAGTATTGACAGACATCATATTTATTAAAATCTGAGAAAATTAATAAATTGACATGGTAATCGCATTAAACAATCTAATTTAATATAATATGTATTATATTGTGTTTTCATGCGATGGCCAACATCGCATGAAAAAAATCTGTTTATTTAAAACATAAAATATCTTTAATATTGATATGGTCACTATAAGAAATTGTTAGGTTAGCTAATTACGTAATAACTTAAGACAGAAGGTTCCTTAAGTAGGGACTAAATCAATTAACCTACTTGGTATTACATGGACCTCACAACTTTTTATGGTAGAAGAACTGAGTTGTAACTTGTAAAAAAACCAAGCGAGAAAAACCTGCGAGTCTTGGTTTTTTTACAAGTTTTATGATGATGATTTGATTTTTGATGGCATTAAGATCGACTCTTTGTGTTTCGCTACGTTTTGTAATAATATAGAGCGTGTCTTCAAGGATATTAAACACATTGTGATTTGGCGAAATAGTTTTCATCATGTAACCAAAATTATTGAGCTGAAAATGACCGGGGTGAGGCCTCAAAGCTGTAACTAGACCTATTTATATTGAGGAGATCTGTAACTAAGCACATAAAGTAAATAATAATTTTATAACGATCCACGCTTCAATGGTATTTCTAGCCTAACAAATTTGTTTTGTCTTCTCATAATTACCTATGCGAGTATCACACAACTAAATTGGTGCTATATCGTTTATAGATTTTGAAACCATCCAATCAATGTGTCCCAAACCGTTTTCACCGTTTAACAGAATGGCAATAATTCAACGATTATTTTAGACAATTAAAACAATGCATTAAGTAATCCTGCGATAGGTTTCAAGAAATTCTTTTTTATTTTATTTTTAAATTTATATAGAACGTCTATTGGCTGGTCTAATTTGAAATAAAACTATTTTTACGGATTTTTTCGCGTATTTGATTATTATTTTATTAATTTTTCGAATAAAAGGCCTTAAGTGTTTCACGTTCATGTAGTCATCGTTATTAAAGAATTCTTTTATTTACCTGTATTCATGATATCAGCTCATATACGTCCCACTGTCGGGCCCTTGCCTTTTTCATAATAGAAAGGAAATGAACCTAATATCCCCTAGTACGACGGTTTGTTATAGAGCTTTATTTCGAGTTTCTTTTTCATACATTTTATCTGAAATAATCTGAATACTACGTTTTAGGCGTCTTTTACGACATATGTGAGCACAACGAAGGTGGCATATTGTATTCTTCTTTGAGAAATACAAAAATATTTTTATTTCAAATGCATTAACATTATTTGTAATCCATTTATCCATTCGTCTATCGACATCTTGCCTCTTGAGGGGCTAGTTGGCGATCATTGAGCGCTGCTGCTTATTGCCCCGCTCTCTTAAGCGGTTGTTATAAAGCCCAAGAAGAAGTAAGCTTGTAAACTATTGTGATAGCTGAAAGAAAATTAATACAATGATTTATTTTGTATAAACATCTTTTTTTGATGACGAGTATAGTCCGGTGACACCACCACTAAATGCTCTCATATCTCTATATGACCGTGATGTGACCGGATTATCGCCATTTGGGCGGGCCACCGGTTGTCATTGTCTTCGGTGAATTTTGTACAAGTCTGAGAAACTATTAAATTTAATTATTTTAAATAATATTTATCCTAACATCTAATATTCAAACGGATCGGTAATTGATAACATCCAGCCAAAAATATGGTGGACTTCTTTTTCTTTAGTTTTTCTTTTTTAAATTTTATTTTCTTTATCTTCTATTACTTATATCCAAACACATTCACATTCATCCATAGTCACAGAATGACCTTACGACTTACATTAATCTGTACGAATTTATGATGGCCTATGAGAGAACTGGCTCGGTTTTTAAAATCGGTTAAAATATTAAACAAAAGCATATATAGGATTAACAAAAAACCCTTACGTCATATAATACAAAAGGATGAAATAAATACAAATATCATTTATTATCTGCACGCTCCAAAAAAAACGTCATTCACAATCTTATGTTACGCACAAACAGAATTCTGCTTAAAACCTATCCCGGCCTTTGCTTTTCCATTTTAACCAACCAACCTAACGTGACTTACTACCCCCTGAAGGCTTAATACAAAATATATAACAGTAAGGGGTTTGTCAATAAAAAGTTGGAGTTCGGGGAAAACTGGCCATTTCCCCCGCTCTGAGTCGTATGACAGATGATTATCTACGGTCGACGTCAAAGTGAATAATTGGAATTTAGAATAGGCTGGTTTTTGGGGAGTTTATAGCTCGGTAGTTATGATATAAACAACGACGGTCTAGTCAGATGACCAATAGACCGTACGCGTAGGTCTTTAGTTTGCAACCACAGCACGTAGTTAGTTTTCGAAGTTATTTATTAAATGATCCCTAAAGTTAAGAATTAAGACATCTTTAGGTATGACTAATTTCTTAACTTTAGGATTATTTAATAAATAACTTCAACTTGAAGACTTTATAATGGAAACGCGTTACAACGGAAGAACTTTCGATGGTAAAAAATCCAGCAGTCAAGGATAGGTGGATGAATGGATGGACGGTTTAAAGGACATTTTTATTTTAGGATAGATAGAATGGATGAGTGGGTAGATGGATGGCCGCGTGCCAGTAATTTTTCTTTGATTCACATACACGTCCTAATAATGAGCACGGGTCTTCACCAAAATAGGAACTATTCATTATTAATTACCTACTATAATTTCCGTGTGGTGACGGAGTAAGAATACAATTCACCACTCCCTATCTTGCCCGTAGATGTCGTAAAAGACGATTAAGGGATATAATATGCATAACATCTACGCAAGAGAAGGAAAACTCGAAACAAAACCTTATACCAATCCACCTGACGAGCGTGGTGTAGTAAGTCGATTTCCTTCCCATTGTGAGGAGACTCAAACCCTGCAGTGGGACGTATATGAGTTATGATGAAGATAATGACACTGTTATTCCAAATATTTTTATCCTAATAATGAAATAATTTGACAGTATAACAAAAATGTTAAGCTACAAATTTTTAACGTTTTGAATATAATAAATTAGATATTTTCAGATCCTTTATTAATTCGTATCTTGATTGCTTTACAGCTTGGATAGTTTCGGCAGATTGTCGTCCTTTCACGGAGTGACAGCCATTTGATATCCTTCACCCAAAATTACTATGTTAGGTATTCTACAAATAGATCAGATGTCAAGATATTTAAAGACGAAATGGATGAGTAGGTATCCTACTTATATGAAATAAAATTCTGTATTTGGCTTCTAATAGATTATCTTTACTAGCTGACCCAACAGAAGGAGTTCTGTTCAAATCTAAAAAAAATAGTAAATGGTATTTTCCTTGAAATCGATCACTACGACACCTACTGGTTCCACCAGGTCGGGTTGTACCAACTCAGACACCTTCGTGGGCTCATGCACAACACTTTGCTGAAGATCATTACATGATCAAATGCATAGTTTACGTTTCTATAAAGGACACACAGACAAACATTAATTTATATATATATAGATAGTAGAGGTTTTTATTTGAATATATAAATAGTTTGAATACAAGAATGCTAAAAATGTAGACATTCCTGAACCTTTAATATTTCTTCATTATATCGTATTGAATGGTTAGACCAGGGCTCCCAACCTTTTTTTGGTCAGGGACCACTTTTGTATTATTCTTGTTAGCAGGGACCACTATGTAAGTATAATAAAAATAAACTGTAATAATCAAACTGAAACTTTACTTAAAAGCTCAATAGGAAATTACATAAAAAGATATAATAATATTTTTAAGACAAACTTATCTTATATTAATGTGATTTTTGAGCTTGCATCTTTCGCACGAGTTCGGCAATCTTAGGCCTAATATTGTTACTCAAAGTTACACGCAAATCATCACATACTTTTAAACGATTCTTCGCCTTGTTTTTAATTATCAACGAAGCAGAAACTCCTTGTTCACATAAATAAGTTGTGTAATAAATAATCATTCGCGGACCATATTTTAGTTTCTGCGGACCACTGATTGGGAACCATTGGTTTAGACAGCTTCGGCGCGTTGTCCTCTTTTCACGTAGGTAACGGCAGCTATTCAATAGCCTCAAAGGTTAAGTTATTCTTGAATTAGATGACTTGTCAGAATATTTGATGTAAGAACATTTGCTGTAAGGACTTAGTAGGTAATATATAATGATTTCTATTTTAATCAAATATTAACTCCATACTACCATTCCTTTACAAGGTTCTTGAACGTCTTATCCACAGACAGTTCAGTAGTTTCCTCTACAAAAATAATTGATTGATCCTTTCTAATCTGGTTTCCGTCCTGGTCACAGTACCACAACCGCTCTGGTCAGCATTACAGATGACATCAGATCTGGCATGGACTATGGAAAGCTAACTGTACTGGCATTATTGGACTTTAGTAATGCCCTTAATACGGTCGATTGCGACATATTACTCGGTCTTCTTCGCTCTATCAATATATCTCAAGTAGCAACAGATTGGTTTTGCAATTACCTGTGCGGCCGCCGACAACGTATTTGCATTGAATACGCTAATTCCTCTTGGTATGCTACTACTGCCGGCGTGCCCCAGGGTAGCGTTTTATCTCCATTACTCTTCTTATTTTTTATAAATTCCATTTCAAATAACCTATCTTCTTCCTAACATCTTTACGCAGACGATCTCCAAATCTATTTCCAAACCTCACCAATCCAACTATCGCATGCCATGTCTATTCTTAATAAAGACCTTGATAAGATAAGTGCTTGGAGTTCGTCTTACAGTATCACTGTAAACCCATCAAAAACGCAGTTTGCCATCATAGGTAGTGCGAAGTTAACTTTAAAAATTAATTGGTCGGAATTACCTAAAGTAAAGTTTGAAGGTGCTATTATCTCATTCAAAGACAAAGTAAAGAATTTAGGCCTAATTATTGATAGTAACCTAACTTGGGGTCCTCAACTACAAGAAGTAAGCCGTAAATTATTTGCCTCTGCTTGATCTCTTAGGAGATTACGTAATTTCTTGCCAACTATGACTAAAGTTGCGCTTGCAACTTCCTTACTTCTACCTATACTTGATTATGCAGATATCAGCTATCTAAATCTCATCGAGGGCCAATTGGATAAACTTGAGCGTCTCCAAAATGTTTGTATCCAATTCATATTTGGCCTTTGCAAATATGATCATGTTTCCCAATTTCGTACAAAGCTCAAATGGTTACCAATTCGCCTTCGCCAGAATTCTCATATTCTCTAGTTACTTTATAATATACTTTTTAATCCATCTACTCCTTCGTATTTAAAAATTCGCTTTGTATACCTTCATGATTCACATGACAAATGTTTAAGGTCATCTTCAAATCTAAAACTAAAAACCCCACAACATACTACATGTTATAGCGATAAATCATTCGCCGTAACTGCTATTCGTTTGTGGAATGAACTGCCGAAACATATAAGGCAAGCTGAATCCCTGGAAGTGTTTAAAAAAATTGTGAAGACACACTATCTGGGACCATAATAATTACATGGTTAGTCAATGATTACTTAGATTCTTTATAATATTGTCTCTATTATTGAAATATGTATTTAGTATATTTTATTATAAATATTTAAGTAAGTCTATATAGTAGTATATAATATATTATATGTATTTATATATTTGTATTAACGGATAGATATGTTTAGATTATTTGTTAATGTATAATTTAGGTTTAATTACGCTATAGGTTACAACTACCTTTCTTTCCTGTGCTAATTCTATCCAAAGGTTGCCTGGAAGAAATTGCTTATAGCGGTAAGGTCGCCCATTGTACCGTATCTTTTACATTAAGCTCTTTTACACTCAATACTGGTGTACAATAAAGTGTATAATAAAAAAAAAATAACTTGTAAAATTTGTAATATTTATCCTCGCGATCTTGCTTACTTCATCGATATCATCATTCATCATCATCATTTCAGCCTATTGCCGTCCACTGCTGGACGTAGGCCTCCCTCATGTTGCGCCACAATGTGCGGTCCTGTGCCGCCTGCATCCAACGACGCCCAGCAACTTTCACTAGGTCATCGGTCCATCTAGTGAGGGGGCGTCCTACACTGCGTCGTCCGATACGTGGTCGCCACTCGAGAACCTTTCTTCCCCAGCGGTTGTCGGTTCGTCGAGCGATGTGGCCTGCCCATTGCCACTTCAGCGTGCTAATTCTTCGTGCTATGTCGGCTACACCCGTTCTTCTACGGATTTTCGTATTCCGGATTCTATCTCGCAGAGAAATCCCGAGCATAGCCCGCTCCATAGCACGCTGAGCGACTTTGAGCCTTGATATAAGGCCTACATTTAGGGACCACGTTTCCGTGCCGTAAGTCATCACTGGTAACACACACTGGTCGTAGACCTGTGTTTTCAGACACTGAGGTATGTTGGACGAGAAGATCCTCTTAAGTTTCCCGAACGCTGCCCAACCGAGTTGGATTCGTCGGCTGATCTCTTTCTCGAAATTGGATCTACCTAACTGGACTGTTTGTCCTAGGTAAACATAATGATCGACAACTTCAAGAATCGCATTGCCAACTAGGACCGGTACAGGAACGACATGGGCGTTTGACATGACTTTCGTCTTGTCCATGTTCATTCGTAAACCCACTAGTTGGGATACCCTGCTGAGATCATTGAGCATTGTGCCAAGGTCCTCCATGGATTCTGCCATAATGACGATATCGTCTGCAAATCGATGGTGAGTGATGTATTCGCCGTTAATATTGATGCCTAGTCCAGTCCAGTCTAAGAGCTTGAAGACATCTTCCAGTGCAGTGGTAAACAGTTTCGGAGAGATGACATCTCCCTGTCTCACGCCTTTCTGCAACTGGATCGGTTTCGTACTCTTATCCCGGATACGGACTGACATTGTGGCGTTCCTATACAAACACTTCAGCACTTCGATATAACGATGGTCGATTTGGCACCGCTGAAGGGACTGCAGCACCGCCCAAGTTTCGACTGAATCAAAGGCTTTCTCATAGTCCACAAACGCTAAGCAAAGAGGCCGATTGTACTCCTCGGTCTTTTCTACAATTTGCCGAAGCGTGAGTGGTCCATATGGTCTATGGTGCTATAGCCTTTTCGGAAGCCGGCTTGTTCGGGCGGCTGGAAGTCATCGTCATCGTCGATATAAAGTTATGAAAATATTAAATAGGATACAATTGGTCCTTATTACGAATACAAATATTATAGTCTATAAGAATAAGACTATGATGCCGTTTTATTAACAGTACAAGACTACTAACATATATGTGGTATTCACATAAGTTTTTTACAAGAGAAAGATAACTCGAAATCAAGAACTATATGAACCCGTCTAACCAGTATGGTATGCTAGATTTGCCTCCTATTGTGGAAGAGCTGCGAGCCTCGCAGTGGAACATTTATGAGACGATCAGGTACAATGAGGGTGAAAATAGTTCAAGCCAATAAAAACGTGGCCGTGGGTGACTGGACCGGGGATTTATTCCGCACCCGCCGAGAGGCCGACCACGCGACGGAGACCGACATCCTCAAGGAGGGGACGTTGAGAGGAGAGGATACTCCGCAAGGGTATTCCGTCGGGCCGACCACTGAAAACAAGTTACTCTACACCGGTCGTCAGCCCAAAGACAAAGGCGACGTGCAACGGATGGGTTACGGAGTCACCTCGCCCCTCTGTCGCCCCGGATGGAGCCGGGCAGCGGGTGCGCTGACCGTATCCCACCCCAAATAAAACCATTAAAAATGTGCTTAGAATTTAAAAAAATGTTGGCTGTGTAATGGTATTATTTCTCCGTTACCATACGGTAAAAATCTGACTGAAACTTTTGAGTATTAGATTAATTTGAAGCCGATCCGTCTTGAGGATACCGCGTTCAGAGGCTTCTCACGTATCGAATCTATATTCCATATTCTACGTAAAAGTATAAGTTGAAGTTCTAGAGGCAGCCCATCACATAGGAGGCATGAAGACTTCGTCATATTCTATTTCAGCTTCCTTCTATCTAATATTCCTTCTTTTATAGAGGTGTACGGTTAACCAAGGCAATTATATGGGCATGGGCATGGCATGGCATTAATAGAATGCTGCCATGTATCGCGTAATACAATCAATTATTATATTCTATTTCATATACTTTCCTTCAAACAAATTCATATAAACAATCTATATCATCATCATCTTGCTCTTATCCCAATTACTTGGGGTCGACGCAATATGTCATCTGTTTTGACATATTGCAAAAAGTTTCGGCGATGACTTTTATGACCGGCCGCCTGTCTGACGTCAACCCTCCTTGGGAATGTAATCGTTGACCCAAATGGTACCAGATGGAGTTGGTCCAGGTCAATCTAGGGCTCTTAGTCGTCTTTTACGACACCCACGAGCAAAGCAAGGGTTGGTAGTATTCGAAGCCGCTACCACACAGCAATCATATATATAAACAATCTATACCAATAAATAAAATTGGAGTGTCTGTTTGTAATGTCAAAATAATAGGCTTTTTTCATGCTTACACGGTTATTTGCACGACAGCAATTAAAAATTTTTTATTTGTGTCTGTCTGTCTGTCTGTCTGTTTGTTCCGGGTAATCTTCAAAACGGCTGGACCGATTTCAAAAATTCTTTCATCAATGGAAAGCTATAATATCAGGGTGTAAACTAGGGTATATTTTATCCCGGTATTCCCACGGGAACGGGAACTACGCGGGTAAAACGACTATAACCTATAACCGAAGCGAAGCGAGGGCAGGTTGCTAGTTAAATATAAAATATGTTACATAAATCTATATATTATAATTACATCTGCCGGTAGTTTACCCTTTAAAACGACCCATGCTCATTAAAATTCTTGCATACAAAGAAAAAAAAGTGCTCTGTTTTTACAAAGGATAGCTAAAACGCCGAAATGAAAGACCCTTAATTAATTCCACAAACCACAACACCATGTATATAACCATAAGTACATGTAAAAATAAATAAAAACAAACAACATCAAAGGGATACTCAAGAAAGATGGGCGCAAAAACGTAGGTACCTATGGAAACAAAAAATACCGTCCTCCCCGCGAACCGCAAGCGAGTTTCACCCTGGAACCCCTTATAGAGGAGGGTTGTGGCACGCACATGCGTATTTTACCTCCCGCCCCCACTAAGCTCGCCTTCCATTTTGTTTTTGCCTCGCAATTTTTGCTCCGTTCTAGTTTTAAGAGACAACTACTATAACATATACCTATTCAAAATTTTAATTTTATTGCTCACCTGGTTATGACCGCGGCTTCGCTCGTGTTAATACTGATACTGTCAATAAATTACTAAATTAGAAAATAATTTAAAAAAATCCGTTTTCAATGTAGATATTTTTTTAGATTTTGGTTGATTTTTCATAAACCGCTCATCCGATTTCGAGAAAATTTTAATTAATTTTATTACTCACCTGGTTATGACCGCGGCTTCGCTCGTGTTAATACTGATACTGTCAATAAATTACTAAATTAGAAAATAATTAAAAAAAACCGTTTTCAATGTAGATATTTTTTTAGATTTTGGTTGATTTTTCATAAACCGCTCATCCGATTTCGAAAAAATTTTCATGGGAACCTTTGGAAAGTATAGCCTTTCCAAAAAAGAAAGATTTTATCAAATCGGTTGGCAAGCGACAGAGTTATGCGTGAACAAACATAAAATAAAAAAAATACAAACATCTGGATTGCGAACCTCCTCCTTTTTTAGAAGTCGGTTAAAATACACTCATTTGCAAAAAAAACGGGCACCTAAGCAATGAACCATTTCAAATGTTAATATTTCTTTGTTTGATAATTATAGGTAGTTTTATCCACACAATTTGCTAAATTAATAAGAAAATAATCGTTTTCATCAGTATTTCATAAAATTTAGATACAATTTATGGGAAATAATGCTAAACCTCGCTAGTAGTGTATATTCGCTAGTAGTGCATATGCTCATGAAGTAAAAATAAAAAAGTTTTTTTGTTTGTTTTTCTTTAATAAAGTAAAAGCAGATAAATGTTTAGTATCGAGTGTGACCCCCTCTAGCTAAAATCACAGCTTGAATTCGTCTGGGCATGCTAGCGAGTATATCCCGGATACTTGCTTGCGGAATACGTTCCCACTCCGCAGTAATCACATTCTTCAGCTCTCTGATGGTCTGCGGAGCCGGGTGTACTGATCTCACACGCCGTTTCAGAACGTCCCAGACATGCTCTATGGGATTGAGGTCGGGACTTCGAGCTGGCCAATCCAAACGACGAATGCCGACCTCTTGCACATACGCATTAACATCGCGGGATCGGTGGGCGCGAGCATTGTCGTCCATAAAAATCGAGTCTTCACCTAGAGCGGCCAATGCGGGTTGTGCATGAGAAATTAGAACTTCCGTTATGTATCGATGCCCAGTCAGTGAGCCGTTTTCAATGAAGACTAACTCTGTACGATCCATTGAATTTATTCCTGCCCAAAACATAACAGAGCCCCCACCATAAGGTGTGATTTCTTCGAAACATGCCTCTGCAAAGCGTTCTCCTTGTCTTCTTAGCACTCGCCGACGTCGATCTTCACCGAACAGAGATATCCTGGCTTCATCAGAGAACAAAACCCTATTCCAATCGTCTTGAGTCCATGATTCACAATTTCTAGCGAACCTAAGCCTGTGAACTCTGTGCTCACGGAGTAATTTGGGGCCGCGGGCCGGGCGGTGACTGCGTATATTGGCAGCGAGAAGCCTCCTCCTGACCGTCCATAGACTAATATGCACATTTCTTACTTCTTGGAGGTTGTTCTTAAGATCCACATACGAAGATTTGCGATTTCTCAATGCGCGACTCACAAGAAAACGATCATCCCGTGGTTGGGTACATGGTTTTCTTCCAGAACCAGGCCTTCTCTCGACGGAACCAGTCTCCTGATATCGCTGCCAGGTCCTTTGGACTGTCGAGCGACTAACATTTAGCCTCCTAGCCACGAAACATTGGCTGCAACCCTCTTCAAGCAGCGCGATAATTTTGGTAGCTTTTACCACTTTATCTACCATTTTTGATACAGCCAAACAGCATTAAATAAAGCTTTGACAGTCAAGGATATGAAATTAATCGATAAAAATTGAATAAAAGTTATGAAAGTCGATGTTAACTTCTGGAACTTCGCGCCAAAAATGTAGGATAAAAAGGGGTTTTCTGTAAAAATGAACATCAAATGAAAAATTGAATTTAGAACGTACTTTTTTAAATACCACAGCATTTTTAAAACCGGCCAGTAACGTGTACAAACGATTGAAACCTTTTTGGTATTGTATCTTTTTAAATATGAATGAAAATCAAAACCGCCCGTTTTTTTTGCAAATGAGTTTATATTAAAAGGTAAAATTACTAATTCCATTTTTTGACTTAAAGGTACTTTTGTTATTTTCCTTATATGGTGCAGTATGTAGGTATGCAAAATTTCAAGAAGATTACTGACACAGTTAAATCGTTTTCCGTATGGTAACGGAGTAAGAATACAATTCACCACTTTCTTTTTTGTTCGTGGGTGTCGTAAAATATGACTAAGGGATATGCAGATAACATTTATGTAAGAGAAGGAAACCTCCAAATAAAGTCCTATAAGAACCCATCTGACTAGCGTGGTATCATTTTCATCATTCATCATCATTTCAGCCTATTGCCGTCCACTGCTGGACGTAGGCCTCCCTCATGTTGCGCCACAATATGCGGTCCTGTGCCGCCTGCATCCAACGACGCCCAGCAACTTTCACTAGGTCATCAGTCCACCTAGTGGGGGGGCGTCCAACACTGCGTCGTCCGATACGTGGTCGCCACTCGAGAACCTTTCTTCCCCAGCGGTTGTCGGTTCGTCGAGCGATGTGGCCTGCCCATTGCCACTTCAGCGTGCTAATTCTTCGTGCTATGTCGGTTACACCCGTTCTTCTGCGGATTTCCGTATTCCGGATTCTATCTCGCAGAGAAATCCTGAGCATAGCTCGCTCCATAGCACGCTGAGCGACTTTGAGCCTTGATATAAGGCCTACATTTAGGGACCACGTTTCCGTGCCGTAAGTCATCACTGGCAACACACACTGGTCGTAGACCTGTGTTTTCAGACACTGAGGTATGTTGGACGAGAAGATCCTCTTAAGTTATAGTTATTCTTAGCGTGGTATATCCAGGTCAATTTCCCTGCCTGTGTGAGAGGCTCGAGCCCAGCAGTGGGACGTATATGAGGGATGATGATAAAGCGTGAAGTTGTAAAACAAATCCACATTCACAATTTGAATTCTATCGGCAGCATCGATAGAATCGATAGTTTGGAGTTTCCTTTTCTTCTTTACCCCTAAATGGGTTTTCGCTTGGAAGCGCATTGTACTTACTAGATCAAGTCAATTAGTTGGACATCAACGCCTCTATATTTTATAACAACGGAAATTTATTTTTAATTATCATAATTTTATATTATACTAGCAACCCGCCCTCGCTTCGCTTCGGTTTCAGTTGTCTTTCCTGCGTAGTTCCCGTTCCCGTGGGAATACCGGGATAAAATATAGCCTAGGTTACTCCCTGATATAGCTTTCCATTGGTGAAAGAATTTTTAAAATCGGTCCATCCGTTTTGAAGATTACCCCGCACAAACAGACAGACAGATAAAAAAATATAAAGTGTATTTTAGGCATATGTATAGTGCAAATAACCGTGTGAGTATGAATAAAGCCTATTATTTTGACATTACAAACAGACACTCCAATTTTATTTATTGGTATAGATTTTTTTTTTTAAATATTCCATGTGGTAACAACATAAGAACCACCAACCCTATATTCCCCATGGATATCGTAGAAGGCAACTAAGTAAAACTCGATATAAAACCCTATACCAACCCAACTGACCAGCGTAGCTCAAATGTTCTTTTATTGTGAAGGAGGCTTGATCCCTACAGTGGAACATATATTAGCTGAGATGATGATGATGATTAATAATCGCTTAACTATATTAATTAAATTCAAACAAATCATTTCTCCCCAATTTTCCCTTCCTATGTAGAAAATAAATTTATTTACTTAGGTACTACCGATAACGACACACGCAGCCTTGTAATTATCCTAAAGCAAAAGCACTAAACAAAGATATATATGAAGGACTTTAAACCTTATTCTCTTGTAATAAGAATTATGGCATTAGTATTATATGATTAAATATTGTAGGTGTTCCCCCTTTGGGTAGCTAATCCATCATAGTGACATTTCTATTTATCTTGATGAGGCTCTCTGGCGATACTAATGGGCCTTTTTTTTCACAAACGAATTCTGCGTATCTATGTATATCCTAAACACTATCATAAAGGCGAACGTAAATTTGTTTATTTTTTATGCTTTCATGGATCATTGGAGGGATGACCATACATACATACATATTAGTGATGTAACGAATATTCGTACTCGCATTCGCATTCGCAAATATTCGCATATTTTTTGCATATTCGCACTCGCATTCGCATTCGCGAAATTATTGCGAATATTTATTTTATTTTATTTTATTCAACACACCAACAGCACAATTACAGCAGAAGCACTAATACTAAAAATTTTACAATTTTAGCTTAATAGTAATTGCACAGATGATAGGCATGCATGACATTCATTAACACATTAAATTCGAGATACTAATTTTGTTTATGAATATAATTATTTGTAACTAATTATTAGTAAAAAAGAAAAACAAAGTATAACAAAGAAGCAATTACTCGCCCTTTAAAAGGCAGTGTCTGTATGTTGCATATGCCATTGAAAATATGTCGATATTATCCATTTCAACAGACCTTATATTATATGACCTTGCCATGCGTGTAAGTGGACTGTTAAAGGAAGTATTTAAGGTAGATGCTGGGATGTCAAATATACGAGGTTGTCGCAGAGTTCGCGTGCTGACTCTGAATTTCAGACAGTTGATTAGCGGAGCGTCTATCGAACCATTTATGATCTTCTGAAGAGTTAATAGATCAGAGTTGTTTCTTCGTTTTTTTAGACTAAGCATGTGAAAGTAATCTAGTCTAGTACTATACTCTGGAAGAGCCTTACGTATGCCTTTTTTAATACATAAGTATCGCAGGAAACGGGCGTGGATCGATTCCACTCTATCTATATGAGTTGAGTAATACGGAGACCATATTACAGAACAATATTCTATGAGACTTCGTACCAATGTATTGTAGAGTATTATGATACTATCAATACTACTAAAATCTTTCGATATTCGGATTATAAATCCAAGTGTTTTTCTAGCCTTACTGACTATACTGTCTATATGTTCACGAAACGATAGTGATGTGTCAAATAATACTCCCAGATCGCGAATCACGGAGATGCGGTTTAGATCAGTACCTTCTATATGATATTTAAATTGTATATAGTTTACTTTATTGGTAAATGAAATATATTGACATTTTTTTAAGTTGAGTGACATACTATTCTTATGACACCATTGTTGAAGAATATCTAAATCATTTTGTAATTTGAAACAGTCACTAACATCCATTATATTGTGATATATTTTTAGGTCATCGGCATAAGCCAAGCAGTTACAATTTAACATGTATAAGAGATCATTTATGAATACTAAAAACAGTAATGGGCCTAATTTCGAGCCTTGGGGAATACCAGAACTAGGCGTAAATGGTACAGAATCATAACCTGCCAAAGTAACTATCTGAGACCGATTAGCTATATAACTCTCTAATCAACGCAACAGACTGCCATGAATTCCGGCATGCTGTAGTTTTAATATTAAAATTGAAAAATTCACCCGATCGAACGCCTTTTCAAAATCTGTATATACCGCGTCGACCTGATCCCTGTTTTCGAAGATATTCGTGATAAAACTCGTGTATATGAGCAAATTCGATGTCGTAGATCTGTTGGTAACGAAACCATGCTGACTCTTACTAATTATATGACGTAAGTGAGTAAAAACGACGCCATAAATCAGACCTTCAAAAAGTTTTGCAAACGGCGAAATAATCGATATTGGTCTATAATTAGTAACGTCACTCATGCTACCAGATTTATAAATAGGAACAATATTTGTCACTTTCCATAAATCGGGAAAGATGCCCTCTTTAAGAGATTTATTATAAATTATGTATAGTGCCTTGATAAGAACATCAATGCAGAGACGAATAAAGATAGGCGGTAAACCATCTGATCCAGCCCCCTTGCTTAAGTCAATGTTTTTGATGCTTTCTTTTATATCGTCCTTACTAATGTAAACCGAAGAGAGACAGTAATTTGAACTTGTAGCACTAGGTAGATCATATTTAAGTTCTTGCTTAACGCTGTATACTGAGGCAAAGTATTTCGCAAATAAATTCGCTACTCCACTTCCATCTGCTTCTATATGGTCTCCATAATATATTTGGTTAGGAATACCCCTATGAATTTTTTTAGCCTTAACAAATCGCCAAAAAGCCTTCACGTTAATTTTTAATTCATTTTCTATTTTTGATATATATTCCTTAAAACATTGTCCTATCATTTTTTATCAAAGATGGCGTGAACCATACTGGATTAGTGCCTTTTTTATGTTTACCTTTGGGAGTGTAATTTAGTAGGTAATAATAGTTGGTTAATATAAGAAAATCCAATTCCATTAATTTCTTATGTTTTTAATGCAATAAAAATAACTTAACCTCGTAATCACATTATCGGTCTTCACTTTATCAATTGGTATCATTTATTTATTTAACTTTAGGCAATGAAACTTAACAATCAAACTTATAACAATTTAAAAAACAAAACTATATACTAAATGACCTACATACAATGTAATCAAACAAAAATAATCTTCTATGAATTTTTACCAAAGTTTAATGTTATAACCTTCTTGAACAAAACTTAAAATAATAATCTACAAATACTTCTACAATTAATATTTATTTAACTTTGGGCAATGAAGCCTAACAATCATATTGTCATAAGAATTTAACAAACAAAACTATATAGTAAATGGCGTAAATGCAATGTAAACAAACAAAAATAATCTTCTATGATTTTTTACTACAATTAATATGAGTTGGTGTCATCATAATCACAAAGTGTTTATAGTATATCTATATTATATAGTTTATAGTATTTATAGTATAAATATAATCATTTTACATAAGAGTTAACAGTTAACACTTTAAGCAAACAAGAATAAAATTAAGTCTTTTACTTTAATAAAGCTAAAAAATTTAATTGTTATTAGAACTTGTGACACAAAATTTTAATGCAATTGAAACTAATAAAATTAAATTCCTTTATTAAACTTTTCTCAGTCTTTAGATATATTTTTAATATTTATTTTATCAAACAAAAATTATATTCTTCTACAATAGACCATTAAATAGTCTAATTCTAAACAAACAAAAAAATAGATTCTCAAACAAAAATACTTCTCTCCCTTAAAAAAATAACAGTTAATTATATATATTTTTCATATTAATAATTGAATTTCAATAGGGGAATATTCGTCCGGACGGTTCTCCAGGTGCTGGAAGGAGGGAAGGCTGGTGCTCCTGCCGAAGCCGGGACGGTGTCCGGGGTCGCCTTCGGCCTACAGGCCTATCGTGCTGCTCGATGACACGGGTTACTGGAGAGGGTGGTAGCTGCCCGCATCGAGCGGCACCTCGTCGGCACGGGGCCGGATCTGTCGGACGCCCAGTTTGGGTTTAGGAGCGGTCGTTCGACGATTGCGGCTTTGTTGCGCCTGAGGGCCGTGGCGACTGAGGCCATCACCGGCGGGGGAGTGCTCTTAGTGGTGTCCCTAGACATCGCCAACGCATTCAATAGTCTGCCATTCAGCTGCATCAGGGAGGCGCTCCGGTATCACGGGGTGCCAGCTTACCTGAAGCGGCTAGTGGCAGACTATTTGGAGGGGCACAGTGTCCTCTGCACCAACTGAGCAGGGAACGTTGTGCGAACGCCCATGACGTGCGGTGTCCCACAGAGTCGGTCCTCGGACCCACCCTGTGGAACATCGGCTACGACTGGGCGTTGCGGGGGAGCCTCCCGCCCGGGCTGGGCGTGATTTGTTACGCCGACGACACGCTCGTCACAGCCCGCGGTGGGACGCTAGAAGAGGCGGCAAGCCTGGCGACTCTAGCCACCGAAGAGATCGTCAAGCGGATCGAGGCGCTGGGATTGAGGGTCGCCCTGGACAAGATGGAGGCCCTCTTGTTCCATGGACGCCGTATGAGCCCTCCCATCGGCGTCTCGATCACCGTCCAATCGGTTGAGATCAGTATCCGGGCCATATGAGGTACTTGGGCCTGGTGCTCGACGGGCAATGGTGGTTCCGGGAGCATTTCCGCAGGCTCGCTTTACAGCTCGTCGGCCCGACGTCCGCCCTATCGTGGCTTATGCCGAACGTGGGCGGACCGAGCGCTACATGCCGACGGCTGTACGCAGGGGTCATCCGGTCGATGGCCCTGTACGGCGCACCGGTGTGGGCGGGGTCCATGACCGTCCGACTTAGGGCTCTTCTGTGGCGATCACAGAGGGCCGTGGCGGTCAGGGCCATCCGCGGATACCGCACAGTGGCGACGGAGGCAGCGTGCCTGTTGGCCGGGACTCCCCCGTGGGACCTGGAAGCGGAAATGCTCGCCGGATTGTATCGGCGGGTGACGGGGGTGCGAGCGGAGGGCGGTGTGATCTCGTTAAGGGAGCTCACCGCCTAGCACGTCGACGCCCGCCGAGACGTCATTGCCCGTTGGGCAGTCTGGCTGGAGAGGCCTCGGTTCGAGGTTCGAACTGTGGAGGCCTTTCGGCCGGTGCTGACGCAGTGGTTGGAAAGGCGGCACGGGGTGCTCTCCTTCCGAGTAGTGCAGGTTTTGACGGGGCATGGGTGCTTCGCCAAATACCTGCACAAGGTCGTAAGGAGGGAGAGTACACCGTCCTGCCACCACTGCGATTGCGATGAGGACACGGCGCGGCATACGCTCAAGGCCTGCGCCGCTTGGGCAGTGCAGCGCTGTGAACTCGTCGCAATCATCGGTGCCGACCTGACGCTGCCGGCTATCGCTAGGGCGATGGTCGACGGCGTCGGGAATTGGGACGCGGTCGCAGCCTTCTGCGAGACAGTGATCTCGCGGAAGGAGGCGACGGATCGCCTGCGCAAGGAGCGCAGCCTCGATGAGGTGATCCGCCGCCGGCGGCTGGGGCTGCGTAGGCGCGAATACCTGCGCCTCATGCCGCCCTAGCCGAGGCCGCGGGTGACGTGACCGGGGAATTAGTCCGTAACCCGCCGAGAGGCCGACCGCGTGAGGAAAGACCAACGTCCTCCCCGAGGGGGGGGGACGTCGGTCGATGGGAAGGTACCCCAAGTAGGGGGTATTCCGTCGGGCCGATCACTGATGTCAAGTAACCCTGCTCCGGTGGTCGACCCAACGACGAAGGCGACGTGCATCGTGGGTTGGTTGCGGGTGTTGCATGCTTACGCCCCTCTGTCGCCCCGAACGGAGTGGTGCGAGGAGCGCGCCGATCGCAAGCCAGCCCCCGAAAAAAAAAAAGTAGGGGAATATTAAACTTTAAAAATAGTAGTTTTGATGCCTTGTCTGCTTCAAGTCTGTTTCGATGTGGCATGTAAATATGTCCAGCACCACTAAATATGCGCTCGTTGGTGGTGTAACTAAATAATGCTGAACTACAGGAAGCAGAAGAACGTGTCTTTCTTTGTTCACTTTCCACCAAGTTATAGGGTCAACGTCATTTGCTACACGTTTATACTGAATATTCGCATTCGCATTCGCATTCGCGAATGTTGGCAGCAGATATTCGCATTAGCATTCGCATTCGCGAATGTACAAAATACGACATTCGTTACATCACTAATACATATACTCACGCTTCTTTCCCATAGTGATAGGCAGAAACCACTTCCTTCCACTTGCTACTATTTTGACATATCACTTTCGCGTCCTCCACATTCCTTAATCTCCTCATAAATTTTCTTCGGTTCAGAGTACTTCTAACCTGGCCTTTCTTAAGACCGTCCCCAATTTGATCGTGGAACGTCCGCTTTAGTCTTCCCCTTCCAACACTTCCACTCTAATTCGCCCTATAAATTCTCCTTGTCAGTCTCCTTTCATTCTATAGTCCGAGTCAAGCTGTCAAGGCCATCTGCGGCCAACAGCTAAACACTCACACAAAAAAAAAAAAAAAATCTTTCATTCATTCTCTCTACATGGCCAAACTACATTCATACCACAACGTTCCAATAACCATAGGAGATTGAGAAATTGAACTTCATCGATCGAAAGCATGAATCATCACCACTTAGAATAATAACGTATAAAAGGTAAGTCCGCGCACAAAAAATGAAGCATTTAAATTGGAGCCTAATGGAGCTTACGCTGGAACTGTTCCGTAGTGTACAAGGTCATTGTACTGCACATACGTACGTCCTCTTTAAAAATAAATAGGTACCTAATTATGACGGTTTGTGCATTCAAATGGTGTCACAACACATTTGAAAAATATAAAAAGGTTTTTAACATTACTTTTAAAAGTATTTCGACGATTTATGTTAATAAAAACAAAATTAGATTTCATAATTTGTATAGTGGTGTGCGTGTGTACGTGTGTAATTGCCTGCGCGCATGAAGTATTTTTGGCTTCATGTTTTTTATCGCTTGAAGCACCGACACTATCCTTCTATAAGTTATTATTCTAAGCATCATCATTTCAGTTCATATCAGCCCTTTGCTGGACTCAAGCCTTCTTTTAGATAGGAGTGTTTACCTACTGTACCACGCTGGTCAGTCGGGTTGGTAAAGGATTTTATTTCGAGTTTGCCTTTTCTTGCATAGATATTGTATGCATGTTATATCCCTTAGTGGTCTTTTACGACAACCACAAGCAAGTTAAGGGGTGAATATTATTCGTACTCCGTCACTACATAGAATTTTATATTCGCATGCAATACCTACTCTTAAGATCATTGTAAAACCTATTTATAAGCAAAATTTTTTGAAACTTATTTACAGTTTGCGCATTCGGCGTAGTGGTATAAGTAATAATCTATTAATCCGAGAATCATGAGTCAAATTCTCATGAAAGACAATTTTTTAATATCAATTTCAAACTTTAATGCACTTCATATTGTATAAAAGCTCTTAGCAACTAAATTATGTAGCAATTGCGGACCCTGTAGGACACGGCAACAGTAGAAGAGAGGAACATTTTTATAAATTGTTATAATTATATTGTGCTTTTTAAATATACACAAATTAATAAAATTATTGAATTAATTATTAATAAGTCCTTACATATGAAATTAGCGTTTTGTCGTACTGACCACTTTGATCTGAAATATCTCCTCTTTGGTTAAGAATTCCAAATTCAAATTTATAAATTCATTTAGCTGTTACATTTGAGTTTTGAAAACCGTCATTCGTTTGTTTTTTTCTCATTATTTTTTTTCTTTGGCGTCGCTTATTATCGCACAATAGAAAACATGAAATATCGGTAGGTATATTTACGAGTACGAATTCTACCGTGGCACCAGTGCTGCAGAAACAGCTCGAAGGATTAACGATTTGTATGGCGCTGGTGTCCCAAAAGAAAGTACGTTACGTTACGTTTACGGTTTCCTATGGTACGTTTTTGGTTTCTACGTTTTCGTTCTGGAAATAAAACCGCCTTCAAAGTGTTTATTGATTCTCGCCTTCATGGTTTTTTTTTCTTCTTTTTTAATTTTTTTTTTAGTAAAGGGATTATTGAACTACCTATGAGATGGCAAAAGTGCATAGATAACAACGGTGCATACTTTGAGTAATTAAATATATTTTGCAAAAAAAAATTACTTTATATTCCTCCCGTAAAAACGTCAACTTCATATGTTTAACCCAATATTATTTATTACTAGCAACCCGCCCTCGCTTCGCTTCGGTTTTAGTCGTTTTATCCACGTAGTTCCCGTTCCCGAGGGAATACCGGGATAAAATATAGCCTAGTTTACGCCCTGATATTATAGCTTTCCATTGGTGAAAGAATTTTTGAAATCGGTCCAGCCGTTTTGAAGAACCCGGAACAAACAGACAGACAGACAAAAATTTTTTAATTTGTATTTTAGGCATAGGTGTCGTGCAAATAACCGTGTGTGCATGAAAAATGCCTATTATTTTGACATTACAAACAGACACTCCAATTTTATTTATTGGTATAGATGTTATTATTAGAATTAGTGATCCTGCAATTCTGAGCCTTGTGCAGTTTACTTCCATACATAGACTTAGGTTTGTTACCTGAGGAGTACGAAACCATTGGTTGCCAGTTCGTTTCTATTATTTCTGTATTTGCAAAGCGCAATGCGATGTAAGGATTCATCTCTGATATTTTTAGCCCCGAAACGTACCTATATTTTAATTAAATTAATTTCAAAATTAGAAAAGTGAAACATGTAACTCTGACAACCACTTACCGTACAAATTGGTTCTTATTCCATTACTGGACATTTAAGAATCAATTAAAAAGGAGACTGCGTTCAATTGAATTGTACTTTCGAAAATCACTGTATCGTACTTCCACGTTGAAATCGTAGAAGCCAACTAAGAAAGAGAGAAGACAGCAGTAACCGCCGGGGTAAATCGTAATACTAAGTACAGTCGCCAACCTTCCGGCCAAGCGTGATTTCGGCATTAACCATCTTCGTAAGAAGGTCTATATACAGTCGATAGGATGAATCATACGCTAAATAATCAGTAATTTATCTACTTTTAGACAAATTTACCACATAAAAGAATCAATGAAATTTAAAAGAATATTTCAGGAGATTAAGAAGAAAACCAAGAAATCCTGTATAATATTACTTAATGATTTCTAATGTTCACGCGAGTATTACACATTGAAAATAAAACTACGGATTTTATCGTGTTTGTATTTGATAAAGATGTACGACATTTTATTCGGTCCGTGACCATGAACGCTGTAAAGTGTTCAAAACGTCGGGCAATCAAAAATTAAATACAAACGCGATAAAATCCGTAAAGTAGTTTTATTATTATTATGTTAGGTAGGCTGTTTAAAAGTCTTCTCTGACGTCATCATCGTCATCATTTCAGCTCATATATATCTCACCGCTGAACTTGAGCCCTCAATAAGAGGGAAATATACCTACCATACCACTCTGATCAAACGGATTGCTACAGAGCTTTATTTCAAGTGTACCTTGTCTTGCATAGATTTTATATGCATGTTGAAATGAAATGAAATAATTTATTTCACACAAAATAGAGTACATTAGGTGTTTAGTGTGTTAGTTTGGCTCATCTATCTTGCCTGTAGAGGCATGTGAAAGTAATTGCACCATTTTAAATGGTTATGTCAATCATAATAAGAATTACAACAATAATAATGACCTTAATTATATACACACATTTCTTGTAATTCGTAATAATTCTTGTCTAGTAACCATGATTTTAAATGTTTTTTAAATTGTGGAAGAGGCAGTGTCTTAATATATTCTGGTAATTTGTTATAAATTAATATACACATTGAATAGCAATTTTTCATTAACTTGGTAGTACGTGGTCGAGATTCTAGAACTAATCTGTGCGGATTTCTGGTATTGCGCGGAAATTTATCCTTTGCAGTATAGAATAAGTCCCTATTACATTTTACGAATGTGCTTATTTCGTAGATATACATGCAGGTTAAGGTTAGCACACCAAATTTTTTAAAATATGATTTACATGATTCATAAGGTGATGCAGCGCTTCTGAGTCAGAAATACCCTATAAGCGTCAGTCGAATTACCCCATAGTATCAAGCCATACCACAGAATAGCGCTAATATAACCATGATAAGCCATTAATGTTGTCTCAAGTGATGATGTTTGTCTCAATCTGGTTAGTACATAGACAAATTTGTTAAGTTTATTACATATGACATCTATCTGTGGCTTCCAAGTAATATATTTGTCAAGGGTTATTCCTAAGAATTTAATATTATCCGTTTCATTTATTGTAATGAAGTATTAGTTATATCCCATAGTTATCTTTTACGACACCCACAAGCAAACAAGGAGGTGTTGAATTGTATTCTTACTCGGTCACCATACGGAATTGACGTCTTCGCCACCACGAAAAATAAATATGTTAATATGGCTTCCGTGTGGTGACGGAGTAAGAATACAATTCGCCACTCCCTATTTTGCCAGTGGATGCCGTAAAAGAAGACTAAGAGATATAATATGCACATAAGATCTGTACAAGAGAAGGAAAACTCAAAATTAAACCCTATACCAACATGTCTGACCAGCATGATATAGTAGGTCAAATTCCTTTCCATCGTGGAGGCCCGAGCCCAACAGTGGAACGTATCTGTGCTACGATGAATATGGTTGATGAGCTACTCAATTTATACCATCCGTCGCAATGTCGGCAGCTCGGTGTCATCTCCCCCTTCACCAATGTGTGCAACATGCAAAGGTAATCGTTTTCCTATGTAATTGAAAGAAAAAAATATTTTACTGCTACCCCATCCACTCCGTCACTAGCTGATACAACGTCTTCACAGCTCGGACACTGAATTAAGGCTTCTATAGCTATACTGTATTTTTTTGGGTCTAATCCCATCACACATTCCCACCACTGTAACTCTTGTAAGCCAGGATCTATAATGGTCTCCGTATAAGACACCGCGGTTTGACCATCAAGAAGTCCCAGGAAACGCTTTTAATTGTCTTGGAACTCTCAACAATTTTTAATTAGAAAAGAGAAAAACAGGAGGATTTGGAAAGATTCCTATGCAAAGCGGGAGACATGAAGCAAAGTAGTCTAATAAGCCAGTAAATAAGGGGATGTACAATACACGCACAGCACCACTGATTTAACGTAGCGGACCTGTATGTGAGCTAGCTAGCCATACTGTCTAACGATAATAGGGCATTTGCTTACCCAACAGTAAACGAAACTTGATTTTAATAAGTTTACCGGCGAAGTAGCCTGCAAACCACATGGGTATTTCAAGCCCACAAATAATCACGTCCAACAAATACTCTGTTTTTTTTTCATCACTGTACGGTATCTGTATATAGTCTTGACAGTATCTTGACAGCTCTTTCAGTTCTGCACAAAAAAAAGTCTTTTTGCAGACGGTTACGGTCGCGGCCATACCAGTGCGCTGTTTAAAATCCTGCATACCAGACCGGACCATAAGATAACAGACCATCCCCCTACATACTATTGCCGGTAAGTATCTTGGTTCTGCATGTGCCGTATTAGTACTTGTGATTCCTTTATTTAAATTTCCTTGGTTAGTGAAAAATTAAATAAGTGAAAATGACAACATAGAATAGCCTTTTTAATATTAGTTGATATTAAATATTGTAACACAAAAAATTTATGATAAATGTCATTTGTATTGACTGAGGTGTTACCTAAAATTTAGGGGCTTTTAGCGAAAATGGGCTTCCAACTATGTTCTAGTTTGTAAGGAAAAGAGGAAATGAATAATGCCCAATCTCGCAAATGACACCCAAATTTAATACCTTAAATTTGTTACCACATCTAAGGCAATATAATGTCAGCTAATCATTGATGTCATATGTCATACAATTTATTTTAGATTTTATTTCAAATTTTTGATGTAATTGTAGCCATACCAAAAATTTTTCTTACGGGCTGTTTTCACTTACGGGTTGAGAATATAGGATTTTTAGTTTTCTTTATTTCTCTATCTATGTTTATTGTTACATCCCTCAATCGAAATATTACGATATATACGATAGAAGAAGGAGTAATTAGGTTGTTAAGAACACGATAAGATCAGAGATAGAGACTGCATTTAAGTTGTGAAAGAAACTTTCATACCTACTAAATTCATTCGGTTCATTCGATTTATTTCAACTTACCTATTATACGTTCTACCTGGGCTGGAGCCTCCTCCACAATGGAAATTAACTTATTATACGGACGCTGGTCGGAGATGTTAGAATATGGTTTTATTTAGAGTTTTCTTTTTCTTACATAGATGTTAAACGCATATCATATAACGTTAGGAGTGGTAGGACCACACTGTCGACAGTTATCTGTCTACAGCCGCGGGCCGGTCCGTCCGGGGCAGTACCATGCTCTCGCAGAAAATCGACGTCTGAGTAGTAGCAATTTGTTGGTAGGTACCTATCGCAAGCAGAGCGCTTGCGATAGGTACCTACCCGCACTTTGTATCTTCCTTCCTTCCTATATGGTTAAGTAGGTAATAACTATTCTTCTCCGATCCAGTTGTAGATTATTTGATTAATTAAAAAAAAAATTAAAATTTACATAATATGTGTGCTAATATGGCTCCATAAATAATAAAGAATTCGATTGATATCTTTTTGAATTAATATAGCTCGTATAAGCTACCATCAAAATATTTAACACGGCCACGTTACTATAGGCATAATCGAGTCAAATTGATGTGGAACGATGCTCGCTATGACGTAATTTTTGCAATTAAGTTAGCTCATGCGTTAGGAGCATTTTATTTACCAATAGCATGTCCCTCACCAGAATCCTGGTAAGAAAATTGTTATAATCTAAAATGTCGTTAAAAGAGAAAGCAGAACAAAACACAATTTTTTATGATAGGGCCGCACTACCGACAGTCTTCTGTCTAAAGCCGTCCATTCGGGGTAGTACCGCACTCTTGCAAAAAAATCGCAGTCTTGAGTAGTAGAATTTTTTTTTAATGCAAGCAGTGGCAAACGAGCAAACAGTACACCTGATGGTAAGTGTTGCTGCCGCTCATGGACCTTTACAAGGTCGCTGCCTACCGCGAAGAAAGTGAAGAGAGTGTGAATGCGTGCATTGAGGCTCGGTGATACTAAAGGCACCATCAAAACCCTCCACACGCAAACATCCTCAGAAAGTTGGGCTTCCGGCTCTCTCGCTCACCAAACGAAGCGCAGTAACAAATTGCTACTACTCAGACGTCGATTTTCTGCGAGAGCGTGGTACTGCCCTAGACGGACCGGCGGCTGTAGACAGATAACCGTCGACAGTGTGGTCCTACGACTATGATTGCTATTTTTGCACTATTTGCTACTGCATTTCGTTGGATAAGCGAAAGAGCCGGCAGCTCAACTTTCTGAGGGTGTTTGTGTGTGATGGGCTGGTGATACGTTTAGTATCTCCAAACCTCATTGCACACCTTCACACTCCCTTCATTTTCTTCACGGTAGCGACATATAATTCATCATCATCATCATCATTTCAGCCTACAGCCGTCCACTGCTGGACGTAGGCCTCCCTCATGTTGCGCCACAATGTGCGGTCCTGTGCTGCCTGCATCCAACGACGCCCAGCAAATTTCACTAGGTCATCGGTCCACCTAGTGGGGGAGCGTCCTACACTGCGTCGTCCGATACGTGGTCGCCACTCGAGAACCTTTCTTCCCCAGCGGTTGTCGGTTCGTCGAGCGATGTGGCCTGCCCATTGCCACTTCAGTGTGCTAATTCTTCGTGCTATGTCGGTTACACCCGTTCTTCTGCGGATTTCCGTATTCCGGATTCTATCTCGCAGAGAAATCCCGAGCATAGCCCGCTCCATAGCACGCTGAGCGACTTTGAGCCTTGATTACTACATTTAGGGACCACGTTTCCGTGCCGTAAGTCATCACTGGTAACACACACTGGTCGTAGACCTGTGTTTTCAGACACTGAGGTATGTTGGATGAGAAGATCCTCTTAAGTTTCCCGAACATAATAATTCCCGACATATAATTAACGGACACGAATTATACCCAGAATCAGAATTATAATTTGTGAATCGCAAAAA
Source organism: Lymantria dispar (assembly GCA_032191425.1). NCBI lineage: Eukaryota > Metazoa > Arthropoda > Insecta > Lepidoptera > Erebidae > Lymantria > Lymantria dispar. The sequence continues at coordinate 20,848,661 of CM063459.1, forward strand.
GTACTGTCATATATACGAATCGAACCCACTTCACTGATGGTAGCTCGGAATCCTAACCACTGCGCCATTTATGCAGACATATTATTTTCTTTACCTCTTGTAAACAATTTGCATCATGTTTTTCATTTGATTTTTATATAGACCATTTGTTCCTTTCTTTATAGAACCATATTATTTCCAACTGATTGTCATGACAATAAGCCGTAACCAAGACAAATGAGAAATACACAATATCTAAAAGCGTAGGTAAATACTATTGTTCTATTAATGATAAGTGGTATCTTCTTTTACAGAACAACACAAAGTAAATGAAACTCTATTATAAAGTGGAAAAGTTTATTTTCCTAATATCAAACAGTGCTTGCAAAGTACATGCTGGTTTCTTTTACATAGACTATATTCTATTCTAAAAATAGTTTATTTTATACTTTATTTTATTCAGTATAGGGTTTAATTTTGTTTGGTGTGTAATAGAGGAGTGATGTCATTTCGACTAGTCGCAAGCGGTCAAAATTTATTGCGCATAAATGTGCTCTCGCTAACCCGGGAGTTAGGGGGCAGGGAGTAGGCTTAAAAATCGGGGTGAGGGGGTAAAGGGGTGCGTTTTTAGCGTTCGCAGCGCGTCCGACTGCAGGGGTGTTGATGGCTAGCAGAGCCGCACTTGGGGATGCTATGATAAATTAATTAGAATATGTATTTGAAATTTTAGACAATAACATGTTTTATATTTTATATCAAAGAATTGTGATAGTGCTGTGTGGTATCGGCTACCAGTACTACCAACCCTTATATTGATTGTGGGTGTCGTAAAAGACGATTAAAAGCTTTACATTGACCAGGACCAACTCTATTTGATGCCGTCTTAATGGTGCAATTATATGGAGCAAAGAGGATTGACATAAGGCAGGCAGCCGGTCATACTATTTCCATATACAAAACTATAGCGAATAACTTTTACTATATGTACTAATCACTTATATAATATAAAACAACATAAATATTCGTCAACTTCAAGCAACTGGTAAAAGACCTTATTAAAAATAATGATTAAAAATAATAAAAAAAGCAACTAATATAAGGTCAAGATAATGATGACCATCAATTGAAAGTTGCCAATACAATTTCCAATTGCCAATAAATTTATAGGGACTATAACACTATCCCCTTAGAGAGGCCTATTTTCAAAAGTTGCTGACAAATGAATTAATGGAACTAAAAACCTAGTGGTAATTAGCAACGAAGTTATCATTTCAATGGATAATTTATATCATCTGGCTCACCTTCAGATCATCTCTAATTCAATAATGCGAACATGCCTCCTTGACAATGGGAGGAAAATTTACCTATTGTAGAACCTATAGTCCAGTCACGTTAGTTAGGTATAAAAATAGTGGTCAAATAACAAAAATTCCGCCAGAGCCAAATTTTTGTGGGAAGCTTGGGTTCACCATCACAAAGAAAACTTCAAAAGTCCCCATCGATCCCATGTGTGATACCAAAGTTATTCGGGGTCAAAGGTCAAAAATTTTGGGGTTTTTGGATTTTTCTCGAAAACGGTAAGTTTTATCGAAAAATTACTTCAGACTAAAGTTAAAGATCTTTGTTATTTCAAATGTGTGAAATGACCGGACTATTATACTAGTAAGACTAATTATACAATACTTTATTTCGAGTTGAACTTCTCTTACAGTGTCCGTTTGCACTCCTTAGCCGTCACTGATGCGGCAGCAAATGAAATGATAGTTTCTTATATTATAATGATGAATTACTAGCTGGCTAACCAGTGAGGGTGAATTGATTTGCTAGCAGAGGCAGTGGAATAGATCCCACATAATTCACCCATCAAGAATTACCACACAGTTATTACATCCCGAAGTGTGCCGAAATTCTACATTTTCACGGTAAAAACGCTACTGTTGTTACTGCTGTAGTTAAAATTTATCCGCGTGAGGAAAGACCGACGTCCTCCCCGATAGGGGGACGTCGGTCTTTCGCCTCTCTGTCGCCCCGGACGGAGTGGTGCGGAGGCGCGCCGACCGCAGCCCACCCACAAAAAAAAATATTTTTGAAATTTATAAGCAATTAGTACTTAGCATTGGCTATGCTACCTGCTTATCTAACTCCAAAAGCAATAAAAAACATTTTCTACACTAATATTATAAAGAGGAAACATTTGTATTTTTATGTGTGTGTATGTTTGTAATGAATAAACTCAAAAACTACTGTGGCCATTTGAAAAATTCTTTCATTATTGGAAAGCTACATTATCCCTGAGTAACATGGGCTATATTTTACCCCGGCGTGCCCACGGGAACAGGCATTACGCGGGTAAGGCAACTGTAACCGAAGCAAAGGGAGGGCGGGTTGCTAGTTTTTAATAATTTGACTAATTTTAGTTAAATCTTTTAATTTGCTTATTTCAGATTAAAAGAGCTGCAAGCAATATATCCAGAATTACTGCTCACAAAATTCTGTCAGCATAAGGGCGAAATAAGGAGATAAATTAATAACTAATCAAAGCCAGAAACATGTGATCAACAACGCTATATGAAGGTATTTGTAACAAATTTTAAGTTTGAACATAAATATTAAGACTGATTGTTTAAGAGAATAAAGAATTAGATGTATCATTCAAGCGCCCATTTCACTCCTGTTCTCTTATTTTTTAATAAACTGTAACGATTTTTTGAATCATCATTACTTCAGCTCATAAACGTCCCACTGTTGGGCTAGAGCCTCCTCCACAACGGGAGGGTAATTGACCTTACTATACCATGCTGGTAAGACAGGTTGGTATAGGGTTTTATTTCGAGTTTTCCTTCACTGGCATAGATGTTAAATGCATATTGTATCCCTTAGTCATCTTTTACGATACCCACGGGTAAGAGAGGGCGTGGTGAATTGTATTCTTACTCCGTCACCACACGGATTTTTTGAATAGAAGTCTGTATTTTTGGCGTATATTTTTTGTTTTATACATAGAATTTGTTCTACTTTTCGTCGGTTGATAGCTTATTGCAGTCCACTGTAAGATATCAGACTCAATATAACACAAACTACAAATTACAGTAATAAAATCTGGACTTTCGCCTTCTCTATATAGACTTATCCTTATCATTATTTTGATGATGTTAATACAACTTTTTTCTGGCGGGAGACCATGGTGCATCGCGCACCCTCCAACCAGTCCGGAGCAACGCCAAGGAGCGACGTACGAGCGGTGTCGTGTGTACCTCTTTCAAGCGCCAATTGGGCGGGCCATCGGTATCCGACCTTGTCATCAATGGCTAGGATGTTAATTCACCTAGCCGAAAATTGTCCTTTCTTATGTCTGCCGTTTTGTTATTCTTAAAGACTTTCTATTCCACCCACCATTAGTCTTTCGAATAACACAGCTGGGCCAAATATCTTTCCCATTTATAATATATACTAATATTATAAATAGGAAAGATTTGTTTGTTTGTTTCTATTGAATAAGCGTCAAAACTACTGTACCGATTTCAAAAATTCTTTCACCAATGGAAACTATAATATCAGGAGTAACATGGAGTATATTTTTGCCCGGTATTCCCACGGGTACGGGAACTACGCGGGTAAGACGACTAAAACCGAAGAGAAGCGAGGGCAGGTTGCTATCTGAAATAAATATATCATTATGAGAATTTTAATTAATTCAATACAATAAAATTATTAAAAATATAACAGAACTTAATTAAAGCGAATATAAGTCGCCCTCATCATCATCATTCGACCTTTCACAGCCATGATTTGTCGTAAGACTACCCTATAAATATGATGCTGTAAGTGACTGCGATCATCAACCAACCTGGGGTGTGGTGTTCTACATTTCTTAGAAGAGTGCTTCTTCTCATGGTGGTCCCTCAGTCGGTTTTTGCGACCCCCTCGTAAATAAGGGATGTCGAGAATTGTATTGTTAACCGATTAACACACGGGAGTATGCTCACAAAATACTTGTGTATAATTATTTTTCTTCCTCCGTATGGCGATGGAGTAAGAATACCATACACCAACCCCTTTTTTTGCCCGTCAATGTCGTAAATGACGACTAAAGGACATGCATATAACATCTATGCAAAAGAAGAAAAACTCGAAATAAAACCGTATATCAACACGTCTGACCAGAGTGATATAGTAAGTCAATTTCCCTCCTATTATGTAAGAGACTGGAGCCCAACAGTGGGACGTATAAGAGGTATGATGATGGTGAATTCTTTTCCTTAATTATTAACACTGAAATCATTAACTACAATTTTATCTTATATCATTAAACGAGCAATTTTTCTATATAATCTGAGTCACAGTAACGGCTCCAACTATTTTCATGAAATTTAGCATACTAGAGGTTTCGTGGCCAAAAAATCGTTCTAGCTAGGTTTTATTTATAGAAAATGTCATCTTGTCGGTGTTTTTAGCTTATCAATAAAATGACATAGAAATGTATATTCAACCGTCGCCATCAAGAGTGATAATAGCTCAGTTGGGAAGTTGTCCAGTCGCATTCAAACAGCGTAAGATCGAATCTCAGTGTTGTTATTATTCTGTTTTTTAATGTTTGATATTTTTTCATTATTTCATTATTTTATTCATTGTCTTATTTTTTATTAATATATATCTAGGTAAATATGTTCTTTAAAATATCATATTTACAAAAAACAATATATTATTATTATTTATAACAAAAAAATTATACTGAGCAAAGCTCGGTCAACCAGATATTTTTCATTAAAACGAGCAACTTGTCTAATTCTGTCCCTGTAGCGCGTTTAACCCCGCACCCTCGCGACCTACGCACGTCTCACTCGCACAAATTCAAAAAAGAACTCTCCATCGCATTCCACCCTTTGCTTAAATTATTGCACCTCCAGTCTTATGCTGCACAAAATGAAATAAACGACGAAAACAATTACAAAAGAATCTCTACCTTTCAACGTTTACAATAAAGACTAAAATTAAATTACCTCACACAATGTAAGAACAAATTTCTCTAAAGAACGTACGTAGCAATGATCTGATATTCTATTAGTTACTGATCTAAGTATAATTTTGACAGCGTTGAAAAATCTATCTTGATAATATGACAGAAGGTTCATTTTTGAATTTTAATAGTGATGTAAAATTGGACTTTTAAGAATCAAGGGCGAACAATGGCTTTTGAGAAAAGGCAGTGGGTTTCGAAAGAGGCTATGCGATATGGCTTAAAGAGGGAGTTGGGTGGCAAAGGGTGGGGATGAAGGTAGTTCGTGTGCTAGGGGAAAAAGACGCATTGCTCCGGGAGATTTTGGGGTGTGAAGACGTGAACGAAAATGCGTAAATTCAATGCATTTCGGCTCGCTACACTAATCGGAACAGAAATGATTTTTGTACGAAAATATTAAAAGAGCGTAACACATACATATTCAGCTAGTTTAACTTTATTGATCATCATCATTTCAGCTCATATACGTCCCACTGTTGGGCTCGGGCCTCCTCCAAAATGGGAGGGAATTTGACCTACTATACCATGTTGGTCAGACATATTGGTATAGGGTTTCATTTCGAGTTTTCCTTGACACGTTACTTGATACGTTGACATTTATCGGTATTTTTTATGGTGTTGTAAAATCCGTAAAAATAGTTTTATTTACAACTAGCAACCCGCCCTCGCTTCGCTTCGGTTATAGGTTATAGTCGTTTTACCGGAGTAGTTACCGTTCCCGTGGGAATACCGGGATAAAATATAGCCTAGTTTACTTCCTGATATTATAGCTTTCCATTGGTGAAAGAATTTTTGAAATCGGTCCAGCCGTTTTGAAGATTACCCGGAACAAACAGACAGACAGACAGACAAAAAAAATATAAAGTGTATTTTAGGCATATGTATAGTGCAAATAACCTTGTGAGCATGAAGAGCATGAGCCTATTATTTTGACATTACAAACAGACACTCCAATTTTTTTTTTTTTTTTTATTTAAGACAACACTCTGCACTAAGGAAATATTCCTTGTATTGCAGGGGACTTTACAAACATATAATTAACGGACACAAATTACATCCAGACTCAGAACAACAATTTGTGGATCGCACAGTGTTGTCCCGCGTGAGATTCGAACCCTCGACACTGGCGCTGTAGGTCGCTATCTTAACCACTACGCCATCTGTGCAGTCAAATTTTAGTTTTCTTATAGAATATTTACATTACGAATAACAAATAGAGGCCGTATTTGTGTGAAAATAAATACGTTTAAAAAACTTCTTACGGTTTTAAATACCTAATAAGCGAGATTAAAGGAAATTCACAATCAAATATTTTCTTTATATTACTTATAGCGATCCGCCCTCGCTTCGCTTCGGTTTTAGTCACCTTACCCGCGTAGTTCCTGTTCCCGTGGGAATACCGCGATAAAATATAGCCTATGTTACTCCCTGATATTATAGTTTTTCATTGGTGAAAGAATTTTTTAATTCGGTCCAGTAGTTTTGCAACCTATTCAATACAAATAAACAAACAAACAAACAAATCTTTCCTCTTTATAATATTAGTATAGACAAAATTCTTATTACATTAACCACGATTAGTTTGATACAGCTTTAAATTGAATAAAACCACAGTTTTCGAGTTATCTCCTTTCTCAACTAAAAAGCTTCACATTTCAAAAGAACTTATATACATAAATATTAATGAGAAAAGTGAAATTTTGTTTGAATTAATCTCGGCAACAAAATTATTTATTTAAACTTACATTACATTAACCACAATTTAATAGTTTGCAAACTTTAAAATGAACTAAAAAGATCTTTAGCTTCCTTTTTCAAATAAAAAGCTTTACTATTGAAAAGATCTTATAATACCTAAATCTTAGAATAATAACGTACCTATAGAAGGATAGTGTCAGTACTTCGAACCTTCGAAACTTGAATCTAAAAATACTAATGGCGCGCAGACGATTACACACGTACGCACACCACTATACAAATTATGAAATCAAATATTGTTTTTATTAACATAAATTGTCGAAATACTTTTAAAAGTAATGTTAAAAACCTTTTTAAGTTTTTCAAATGTGTTATGACACCATTTGAATGCACAAACCGTCATAATTACCTATTTATTTTTTAAGAGTTGCGTACGTACGTGCAATAGTGACCTTGTACATTACGGAACGGTTCTGGCGTAAGCTCCATTAGGCTCCAATTGAAATGCTTCACTTTTTGTGCGCGAACTTACCTTCTATACGTTATTATTCTAAGACCTAAATATTAATAAGAAAAATGATTATAGAGAGAGTCTCCGCGTGGTGACGGAGTAAGAATACAATTCCCCATCTCTCTATCTTTCCCGTGGGTGTCGTAAAAGGTGTCTAACGGATATCTAGTGCATATAAAATCTATGCAAGAGAAGAAAAACTTGAAATAAAATCCTATACCAACCCGTAAATATCGTGGTATATTAAATCAATTTGCCTCCCAATCTCGCGAAGGCTAAGTCATCAGTTTTTTTTTTTGTGTGTGTGCTACACACAGATGTTGATGATGGTTAGCCGCAGATGGCTTTCAAAGCTTAACCCGGACTATGGGTGAGCGCTGAGGGCTCTCAACCCGGTAAGAAAGTGAAAGCGAACATCGCCCGAGGGCTCCCCCTGTGGGGAAAGTACCTCGGCTCGGGGTGTCGCTGAGAGGCTCAGCCTCAGTAGTGGGACGTATGTGAGCTGTAATGAGGATAATGATGAAGAAAAATGATATTTTATTTAAATGAAATTAATCACGGTAAAAAAAATATTTAAAAGATACCTGCTTCGAAAAATTACCATCCATAGAATCTTTTTAAAAAGCTCCCAAATTACATCCTCTATCATACTCAACGTGGAAGTGGGTAAAACAAAAAGCGCGGAGACAGCACGGTATCAGATGGGCGTAATTTTTCATTACATTACCATGGGATAGCCATGCACGTGTGAAGATAAAAACCTCGTACTCGTTCCGTCCCTACCCTGTACCATGTTATATTAAACGATACGATTTATACGTCTTATTTTTTTATTTTTCAAATACGAAATAACTTCCGTGTGTTGACGGAGTAAGAATTCACTACCCCCTCTCTCTTGCCGATGAATGTCGTAAAAGCCGACTAACGACTGTGACTGGGCTCTGGCCTCCTTCACAATGGGATGAAATTTGATCTACTATGTCGTGCTGGTCAGACAAGTTGGTATTTTTTATTTTTTGTTTTTTTTTTCTTTTTTTTTTATGGGTGGGCTATGGTAAGCGCACGCGCGGTCCTGTCCGTCCGGGGCGATGAAAGAACGGCGCGCGGGCCCATAACCCACCCGTACTCACATCACCTCGTTGTTGGGCCGACCACTGGAGCAGATGTGACTTGTCATCTGTGGTCGGCCCGACGGAATACCCTTTCGGGTAATCTCTCACCTCTCGACGTACTGGGACGTCGGTCACCGTCGCGCGGTCAGCCTCTTTGCGGGTGACGGACAATTCCCCGGTCCGATCACCCGCGGCCTCGGCTAGGGCGGCATTAGGCGCAGATACTCACGCCTGCGCCACCCGAGTCGCCGGCGGCGGAACGTGTCGCCGAATAGGAGCTCTACTCGCACACGATCCGCCGCCTCCTTCCGTGAGATTACGGCCTCACAGAAGGCGGCGACCGTGTCCCAGTTCCTGACGCTGACGAGCATCTCCCTGGCGATGGTCGGCAGCGCCAGGTCGGCACCGATAATTGCGACGAGTTCACGGCGATCCCTCTCCCATGCAGCACACTCCTCGAGCGTGTGCTGCGCCGTGTCCTCGTCGCAACTGCAGTGGTGGCAGGACGGTGTGCTCTCCCTCCTGACAATCTTGTGCAGGTACTTCCCGACAGACAAGTTGGTATAGGGTTTCATTTAGAGCTTTCCTTCTTTTGCACAGATGCTATGTGCATTTTATATCCCAAATAGATATTTTTTTATCAAGGCCAGAAAATTAAAACTTGATATAAATTCCTATGGCAACACATTTGACCAGCGCGGTGTAGTAGGTAGATTAATTGCCGCCCCATTGTGGAGAAGGCCTGTGCCCCATATTACTACTTACATGGGCTGAGATGATAATGTTGAAATAAGAATACCTAGCAGTTTAAACAAAATAATAAATGATGTAAAAAATATAATGCACCATCCCATTTCTTATCCATAAGTATCATAAAGCATGACGAAGATATTAAATATGCATATCACATGCAAGAGAAGAAGATTCGAAATAAAATCTTATATCAACCCGTTTGTTCAGTAAGATATAAGTAGGTTCATTTCCTTCCCATTGTGGAGGAGGCTCGAGCCCACCCGTAGTACGTATAAAAGCTGAAATATTGATGATATTTGTCCATGTGGCTATGGAGTAGGAATACAATTTATCCCCTCTCTTGCTCATGGGTGTCGAAAAAGAGGACTAATGCAGGTAATATATAGATATGATATATATAGAAGGTGAGAAAAGGAAAACTCGATTTAAACCCCTATTCCAATAAGTCTGACCAGCGTGGAATATTAAGTCAATTTCCCTCCCATTTTATTGAGCAAACCTGAGCCCAATAGTGGAACCTAGGTATATAAGCTGAGATGAATGAATGATAAGTGATGAATCATGATGATAATAATTTTAAATTTACCAGAATTTTCTGTTGATAAATGTATGAATATGATTCATCATCATCATCTCGGCCCATGGGATTACATCATGCAGAAAACATCTATGCAAGAGAAGAGAATTCGAAATAAAATCCTATACCAATCAGTCTGACCAGCGTGGTATAGTAGGTCAATTGCCCTCCCATTGTAGGGGAGACTCGAACCCAGTAGTGTGACGTAGGTACGAACGTTATGAGCGCTATTTGAAATCCAGTTCTCGATTTGAAGCGAAAGCCTTAAAACCATTACAATTTGAAACAGAAAGGTCATATTAAAACAAATATTAAAACAATTTTATAACAATCTGGAAATATCAAATAATAAAGCAAGATTATTCAAATAAATAATCATAATTCTGGTTAAAAAAAAGCGACTGTAACAGTTTTGTCATGGATACTATTGTCAGAACTAGACTAAATAGGACCACACCGGTAGCACGAGCTTTCAAATAAAAAAAAGAATGATCATTATCGGTTGACTCAGGCGAAAGGTAACAAATAAAAAAAAATACAGTCTAATTGAGTTCTTTTTTGAAGTCAGTTAAAAATATAATTATTGTTTAGATTTACAAAAAATAGACGAGAATTAAACTATATTTCTAAACATAACAAATTATATAAATAAAAATAATCAAGTAGAGTTAACATTTTTCTTTCGATTACGTGGTAGGAGGGTCGGAGTGTAGAGTTCCCTTAGGAAATTAATAGCCGAGCGAGAAAGACCTTTGCACGAAGTTCACACCGACTCTACTAGGTGGCGACACTGTTAACAATTTATATTGAAACTTTTACTATATGAATATTTTTGAAACAAAGATTTTTAAAGGGAAATATTTTTGCTGGATTATATTTTTTTTAATTATCATCATGACGGGTGATATACGTCTCACTGTTGGGCTCGATCCACCTCCACAATGGGAGGGAAATTGACCTACTATACCGCCCTGGTCAGACTGATTGGTATAGGATTTTATTTCGAATTCTCGTCTCTTGCATAGATGTTTTCTGCATGATGTAATCCCATGGGCCGAGATGATGATGATGATGAATCATATTCATTCATTTACCAACAGAAAATTCTGGTAAATTGAAAATTACTATCATCATGATTCATCACTTATCATTCATTCATCTCAGCTTATATACCTAGGTTCCACTATTGGGCTCAGGTTTGCTCGATAAAATGGGAGGGAAATTGACTTAATATTCCACGCTGGTCAGACGTATTGCAATAGGGGTTAAATCGAGTTTTCCTTTTCTCACCTTCTATATATATATATAGGTATCATATCTATATATTACCTGCATTAGTCCTCTTTTTCGACACCCATGAGCAAGAGAGGGTAAATTGTATTCTTATTCCATAGCCATTGGTATAGGGTATTGGTATAGGGTATTGGTATAGGGTATTGTTTCGAGTTTTTCTTCTCTTGCAAAGATGATTATAGTGGTAGGACCACATTATTGACAGTTGCCTAACTACAGCCGCAGGCTGGTCCGGCCGGGGTAGTATCACACTCTCGCAGAAAATCGACGTATGAGTTGTAGCAATTTATTACTGCGCTTCGTTTGGTGAGCGAAAGAGTCGGAAGCCCAACTTTCTGAAGGTGTTTGCGTGTAGTGAGTTTTAGTGATGCTTTTATAGTCCATAAAATATAGGATGATCTCTGTGACAGTTGTTCCTAGTGCTGTCACGCTTACGATAAAGTCCGTAGTTTTTATCAAACTGTTTAAAAACTGTTTTTCGACTGTTTTAATTATTCAAAAGGAGTACAATCAAGGTCTAGGTCACTATTATCGTCATCACTGGAGCGTTCCTGCTGGAACATTTATCATTTTTTGCCAAATAGGGACAGTCATTAGATCAATCGATCAATTACAACTATTTTATAAATAAATACATCTAGTTTATTGACACTAATTATTATTTACTCTGAGACGTAAAACAGTTTTTTAATGATTAATTAATTCAATTGATGTATTTTATAATGTAACTGTCTGTTTTAACTGTAAAAAATATGTTGATAGTTTTATATAGGTACTGTATTAGGTTTATTTCTTTTATGAATAATTTAATAAAGATCGGTTATCGATTTACATATATCGACTGTCTCATCTCTTTTTTATTTTCAGTCCAGTATGACCTTGTACGTGCGTAAGCGTCATTTATGTATAAAATGTTTACTGGGTATTTCAGTACTTACGAGGTACATTTTAGGCATGAATATTAATATTTTTATAATTATAATATATTGCAATTCAGTTGCAATAAAACTAGCACGAAAAGAATGAAAATTTTTTTGATACAAAATGAAATTGTAAACATGTCGCTCGTTCAAACTTACTTCGTTGGTTTCGTTGACATCTGTCACAGAGATCAAGCTATATTTTATGGACTATAGTACCTATTACCGTACGTCATTGCACGTATTCACATTACCTTCACTTTCTTCACGGTAGGCAGTGACCTTGCAAAAGTCCATGAGCGATAGCAACACTTACCATCAGGTGTACTGTTTGCTCATTTGCCAAAATTTGCATTTAAAAAAAAAATGCTATATGCATATTAAATCCCTTAGTCGTCTATGTCGACAACTACGGGCAAGATGGTGGTGAATCCGCATGGGGGGCAGGGAGTGCAGACCCCCGGCTTCGGCCCCAAAGGGGCGGAGCGGCCCGACGACCCCGGCCGCTCCTGCCCCTAGCGCGACCCGATCGCCCGCCAGCGTGGAGGAGGTAATGGATACGGCCCACTAATGGCGGCCGAATCTTACCACCTCCTGCAGGCCAACCTCAACCACGCCGCCGAGGCACAGGACGTTTTCCTGCAAGCCATGGCGGAGTGGTTGATCGGTGCAGCCGTAGCCGCGGAGCCGTACGTGGTGCCTGACCGGCCCAATTGGCTGGGCAGCAGTGACGGCTCTGTGGCAATCGTCGCCTCCACGTCGTGGCATTTCCCGCCCTTGCTGCTCAAGGACAGGGGCGATGGGTATGTCGCGGCGGAATGGGGAGAGGTTACGCTATTTGGTGTTTACTTCTCCCCTAACAGGAGCGCGACGGATTTCGGGGCCTTCCTCACCATCCTGGGGGCCTCGATACGGCGACTGGCACCGCGCCAGGTCTTCGTCATGGGGGACTACAACGCCAAGTCCACGGCGTGGGGGTCCCCCAGGACGAATGACCGCGGGCGGGCGGTCGAAGAGTGGGCGGCGGCACTGGGCCTCTGTTTGCTGAACAGGGGCTCGGTGCAAACGTGCGTGCGGCAGCAGGGCGGGTCGATAGTGGACTTGTCGTTCGCTAGCCCTAATGTCGCAGCACGTGTGAGGAGCTGGTGCGTCCAGGAGGAGGTTGAGACCCTATCCGACCACCGATACATCCGGATAGAGGTCTCCCGGACCCTCCTGGGGCCCAGCAGGGGTCACATGGCGGACGGAGCTCCCGCGTTTCCGCGGTGGGCTGTGGGTCGATTGGATCGGGACCTGTTGGCGGAGGCAGCCATCGTTCAGTCGTGGCTGTCCTCACTGCCCCAGGCGGACGGGGTGGATGCCGAGGCTGGCCGCATCCGCTGTGCGTTAACGCAGATCTGCGATGCGGCCATGCCCCGTGTGCGGCGTCTGCCCCCGAAGAGTGCGGTCCCCTGGTGGTCCCGAGAATTGGCAGACCTTCGGGCCGCGTGCATACGTGCCCGGAGGGCCTACACCCGCAGCCGAGCGCGTCACCGCGACGCTGAGCGGGAGGGCCAGCTGTACGAGGCTTACCGCAGTGCGCGGTCTGCCTTCAGGCTGGCCGTCCGTACCGCCAAGGACGTTAGTCGGCGGGAGATGCTGGACAGTCTCGAGCGTGACCCCTGGGGTCGCCCCTACCTCGCGGCGCTGAACAAGCTCCGCGGGCGGGGCCCCCCCCTCACCGAGACTCTCCAGCCCAGCCTCCTCACCAGAGTTGTCGAGGACCTCTTTCCACGGCGGGTGGAGCACACGCCCCCGGTCATGGCTTCGCCGGACAGCGACCGGGAGGCCGACGATGAAAGTGCTCCGCCCATCACGGAGCCGGAAATGGGGGCGGCGGTGGCGCCTATGCGAGTCAAATCCACCGCCCCAGGGCCCGACGGTATTCCGAACCGTGTGCTGGCCCTGGTCCTCGAGCATCTGGGACCACGCCTCAGGGGACTGTTCGACGCCTGTTTGACGTCCGGGCAGTTCCCTGGGTGCTGGAAAGAGGGGAGGCTGGTTCTCCTGCCGAAGCCGGGACGGTCTCCCGAGTCGGCCTCGGCCTACAGGCCCATCGTGCTGCTCGATGATGCGGGCAAGCTGCTGGAGAGGGTGTTGGCTGCCCGCATCGAGCGGCACCTTGTCGGGGTTGGGCCCGATCTGTCCGACGCCCAGTTTGGTTTTCGGAGGGGGCGTTCGACGATCGCGGCCCTGCTGCGCCTGAAGGCCGTGGTAGCGGAGGCCGTCACCGGCGGAGGAGTCCTATTGGCGGTGTCCCTGGACATCGCCAACGCCTTCAACAGTCTGCCATTCAGCTGCATCAGGGAGGGGCTAAGGTACCACGGGGTGCCCGTGTACCTCAGGCGGCTGGTGGCAGACTACTTGGAGGGGCGCAGCGTCCTCTACGTTGACCGAGTAGGGGACGTTGTGCGAACGCCCATGACGTGCGGTGTCCCACAGGGGTCGGTTCTGGGTCCGACCCTGTGGAACATCGGCTACGACTGGGCGTTGAGAGGAAGCCTCCCACCCGGGCTGGGCGTAATTTGCTACGCCGACGATACACTCGTCACAGCCCGGGGTGGGACGCTCGAGGAGGCGGCACGCCTGGCAACTCTCGGCACCGAGGAGATTGTCAGGCGGATCGAAGCGCTGGGGTTGAGGGTAGCCCTGGAAAAGACGGAGGCCCTTTTGTTCCATGGCCTCCGTACCGCCGGGCCTCCCGCCGGCGCTTCGATCACCGTGAATTCGGTCACCATCAGCATCCAGGCCCACATGAAGTACTTGGGCCTGGTGCTCGACGGGCATTTTTGGTTCCGGGAGCATCTCCATCGACTTGTTCCCCGGCTTGTCGGCGCGGCGTCTGCCCTTTCGCGGCTGATGCCGAATGTGGGCGGACCCAGTGCTACGTGCCGACAGCTGTACGTGGGGGTGATCCGGTCGATGGCCCTGTACGGCGCACCGGTGTGGGCGGGGTCCCTGACCGTTCGTCTTAGGGCCCTCCTGTGGCGACCACAGAGGGTCATGGCGATCAGGGCCATACGGGGTTACCGCACGGTGGCGACGGAGGCAGCGTGCCTCCTGGCCGGAACCCCCCCGTGGGACCTGGAGGCGGAGATGCTCGCCGACATTTATCGGCGGGTGTCGGAGACGCGCGCCCGCGGCAGCATGGTCTCCATCAATGAGATCACCGCCTGGCGGGTCGACGCCCGCCGAGAAGTAATTGCCCGTTGGGCAGTCCGGCTGGAGAGTCCTCGGTACGGTGTCAGGACTGTCGAGGCCCTCCGGCCGGTGCTGATGGAGTGGTTGGAGCGGACGCACGGGGTGCTTTCCTTCCGACTGGTGCAGGTGCTGACGGGGCACGGTTGCTTCGGGAAGTACCTGCACAAGATTGTCAGGAGGGAGAGCACACCGTCCTGCCACCACTGCAGTTGCGACGAGGACACGGCGCAGCACACGCTCGAGGAGTGTGCTGCATGGGAGGGGGATCGCCGTGAACTCGTCGCAATTATCGGTGCCGACCTGGCGCTGCCGACCATCGCCAGGGAGATGCTCGTCAGCGTCAGGAACTGGGACGCGGTCGCCGCCTTCTGTGAGGCCGTAATCTCACGGAAGGAGGCGGCGGATCGTGTGCGAGTAGAGCTCCTATTCGGCGACACGTTCCGCCGCCGGCGACTCGGGCGGCGCAGGCGCGAGTATCTGCGCCTAATGCCGCCCTAGCCGAGGCCGCGGGTGATCGGACCGGGGAATTGTCCGTCACCCGCGGAGAGGCTGACCGCGCGACGGCGACCGGCGTCCCAGTACGTCGAGAGGTGAGGATACCCGAAAGGGTATTCCGTCGGGCCGACCACTGACGACAAGTCACATCTGCTCCGGTGGTCGGCCCAACAACGAGGTGACGTGGGTACGGGTGGGTTATGGGCCCGCGCGCCGTCCTTTCATCGCCCCGGACGGATTGGACCGCGCGTGCGCTTACCATAGCCCACCCATAAAAAAAAAAAAAAAAAAAAAAAACAAAAAAAAAAAAAAAAAAAAGATGGTGGTGAATTGTATTCTTTCTCCGTCACCACACGGAACACTCCCACTTTAATCTATACTAATAAATAAAATTGGAGTGTCTGTTTGTAATGTCAAAATAATAGGCTTTTTTCATGCTCACACGGTTATTTGCACGAGACCTATGCCTAAAATACAGATTAAAAATTTTTTGTCTGTCTCTTTGTTCCGGGTAATCTTCAAAACGGCTGGACCGATTTCAAAAATTATTTCACCAATGGAAAGCTGTAATACCAGGGCGTAAACTAGGCTATATTTTATCTCGATATTCCCACGGGAACGCGAACTACGCGGGTAAAACGACTAAAACCGAAGCGAAGCGAGGGCGGGTTGCTAGTTAAATATAAATTCAAAGTTATTTAATATTAAACGAACTAAAAGTTAAACCAAAATATTTAATATAAGGTACAACATTTACCCACTAGAAATGATATGCGACACGAAACTGCTCATTTTAATTACCACCAAATATTTTCACTTTAGCTTTGAAGCTATGATTTTAATCGCTGTAAATATTTCCGGGAACTTCTAACAGAATATCGGATTATATAAATTAGAATAGATTCAACGCTTTGAGTTGTAAAGGATTGTATATGTCTAAATTAATACGTTTTAATGCTGAAAGTATGAAGTACAGCGTAATTTTCATGCAGATAATGATAATTAAAAAGTTAGTTCATCATCATTCATCATTTTAGCTCATATACGTTTCATTGTTGGGCTCATGCCTCCTTCACAATAGGAAGGAAATAGAGATTCTATACCATACTGGTCAAATGTGTTGGTATAGGGTTTTATTTCGAGTTTTCAATCTATTCTTTTATATGCATATTTTATTCTCTTAGTCGTCTTTTACGACTTTCACGAGTAAAAGAGTGGGTGTTGAATTATATTCTTACTCCGTCACTAAATCACCATACGGATAAGTTAATTCAACGGTTACATATTATTTATATGTTACATTTTGTTAAACAAAAAACTTAGAAATAAAGAATTGTATATTACATAATTTTAACCTGATAAAACTGATAAATATTGCTAAGGAATTAAAATGAAGGATACACGGAAGGTGACTATGGAGATATTTACTTCTAGAGACTACTTTGTTATCAGTGCAGTAATTTTTCATCATTCACAATGGGTAAAATTTAATAAAAATCCGAGTTTAAAAAAATCTTATAATTAACACTTACATATGCAGATAAACCGAGATTTCATAATAACCTTTTTTCTAAAGTCTATTCTTGATAGCTTTTTTTAACTTGTTCACTGGCAAGTATCGGATATCTTTAGATAATTTATTGCTTCTAGAATATACACTGCTCCAGGAATGATTAACACAATTTTTAGAGAAGAGTTGTATGTGCAACTATCTATTTTATCCTTATGTCCGAGTATTCACTTGATGAATGTCTCAATATCTTTCAACGTTACCCATATTTTATTTACATATAATATATTTTCGTATATAAGTATATCTATACCAATAAATAAAATTGAAGTATCTGTTTGTAATGTCAAAATAATAGGCTTTTTCCATGCTCACACGGTTATTTGCACGACACCTATGCCTAAAATACAGATTAAAATTTTTTTGTGTCTGTCTGTCTGTTTGATCCGGATAATCTTCAAAACGACTGGACCGATTTCAAAAATTCTTTCACCAATGGAAAGCTATAATATCAGGGAGTAACCTAGGCTATATTTTATCCCGCTATTCCCACGGGAACGGCAACTATGCGGGTAAAACTACTAAAACCGAAGCGAGGGCGGGTTGCTAGTCCTTATTAATATTATAAATGCGAAAGTAAGTTTGTATGTTACGCTTTCACACTTAAACCACCGAACTGATTTCAAAAATTCTTTCACCAGTGGAAAGCTATAATATTAGGCAGTAACATAGGCTATATTTTATCCCGGTATTTCCACGGAAACGGGAGCTATGCGGATAAGGCGACTGAAACCGAAGCGAAGCGAGGGCGGGTTGCTAGTATAATATATTTAAGTATGTTTTTTCCGTGTGATGACGGATTATAAATACTATTCACCACTCCCTATCTTGCCAGTGGATGTTGTAAAAGACGACTAAGGGATATAATATGCACATAACATCTGTGCAAGAGAAGGAAAACTCGAAATGAAACCCTATACCAACATGCCTGACCAGCACGGTATAGTAGGTTCAATTCCTTCCCATTGTGGAGGAGGCCCGAGCGCTACAGTGAGACGTTTGTGGGCTGTGATGATGATGTAAAATATTTATTTCTTCGAAATTTCTTCGAAAGTAGTATAAAATTGTTACAACCTATTTCGTAAGAATTAGCTTCAATTTTGCCCTTTGAACCGCAATATAATATAATTTACAAATATAATACAAAATATTATGACTGCACTGGACCCCACAACCGACATGAACTCCCACACGAATTAACTATTAGAGCAGCCATCATCTCTAGCCGTGTCAGCGGGTGACTGGATCGGGGATAATTCAGATCACGAAGAGAGAGCAATCGTATGAAGGCGACATCTTGACGGCGATTATAGAGACGCAGCCGGGGCGTCGACTGGAGACTGCAACCGAAAACTGATGGCAAGATCGGGTACCGGTAGCTCGCCCACTTGACGCAAAAGAGAGGTACCAACCCGGCGGGTTATGGCCTCACTCCCAGGCTGCTCTGATACGTTGGCATAAACAATTTATAAGTTCGACCTAAATGTAATCTTTAGCAGATAGGTAGTTTTTAGTAAATATAATTTCCTCAGTGACATAACTATTAATACTAAAGTTAATGTGGTTTGAATAACTAACCTAACACGCTAACAATTAGTGCGCAGCGCACGAAAGTTGAACCTCCTATAAATAACCGTTATGTGTAAAATACGGGCAAAGTGTAAAGTTAGACAATGTTTCTATACTTGCGAGGCCGTAATTCATTTGTGGCAAACTTCTGAGAGTACGGTCTGCAGAAAAATTGAAACGGAATTACAGGAAATAGTTTTACTGTCTCGATAAGTCAATTGTTATTCATAAAGTTCGTTCATTATGGTAATTAAATTTACCTGAAACGTCAGTGAGAACGTATTTATTATGTTAGAATTGTAACTTTTCAGAAATTAGTCTTATTTTCTGCATTTTACTTTCTTGAATTTGTAATATTAGGTTAGCCTTATTTTCTGTGATATATGTACTATGTGATAACGGCTACGAATACTACCAACCCTTAGATGGGTCGTGGGTGTTATAAATGACGACTAAGAGATTTACGTAGACCTTTTTTTTTTGGGGGTGGGTTACGATCGGCGCGCTACTCGCACCACTCCGTCCGGGGCGACAGAGGGGCGTAAGCACGCATACCCGTAACCCACCCGTGACACGTCGCCTTCGTCGTTGGGCCGACCACCGGAGCAGGGTGACTTGACGTCAGTGGTCAGCCCGACGGAATGCCCCTTGAGGAGTACCCTCCTATCGATCGACGAAATCGGGGAGGACGTCGGTCTTTCCTCACGCGATCGGCCTCTCGGCGGGTGACGGGCTAACTCCCCGGTCCAGTCACCCGCGGCCTCGGAGATTTACGTAGACCTAGGCCAACTACATCTAATGCTGTCTGGCCTACAATTACATTCCCAATAAGGATTGAAATCAGGCAGGTCATAAAACTATTGTAATATAAGTCCCACTGATGGGCTCGGACCTCTGTCACTGTGGAAGGTAATTAACCTACTATACCAAGCTGATTAGACGTGTTGTCATAGCATAATGAATACAAAAATAAAATATAAGAGGAGCGTGTAGTAGATAAATTGGAATTACGTCATTGATTATAGTGAATGTTTAAAAATGGAGCATTAGAAGCATGCTTCATTTAGTCACTAAACACTAAAATTCAACAGCTTTTACTCACTCATTCAACACATGTACTCAATTTACATCAATTTATTACTATTTCAACTGTATAGTACATATATTTTCATTTTAAATGAGGATAGATTATTTTTTTTTTTTTTTTTTTTAAACACCCTGCACTAAGGAAATAATCCTTGTATTGCGGGGGACTTTACAAACATACAATTAACGGACACAAATTACATCCAGACTCAGAACAACAATTTGTGGATCGCACAAAGTGTTGTCCCGCGTGGGATTCGAACCCCCGACACTGGCAATGTAGGTCGCTATTTTAACCACTACGCCATCTGTGCAGTCAAGATTAAACTGCCATGGTGCCTTAAAAGCTAACTCACGTATATCACACGTTATTAAGAAAAATTTTAGGGTATCTCAATATAGATTTCTTGTGTACGTGTAGGTATATGTCACTGAACTCCTCCTAAACCACTGGACCGATGTTGACGAAATTTTTTGTGTGTATTCAAGAGGATTCGAGGATGGTTTAGATTCACAGTTAGACCCGGTAGGTGGCGCTGCTTTTATTTTATTTTATTGGAACAGAACAACGTCTGTTGGGTCAGCTAGTTTATTATAAATACGTAAGTATTTTCACGATAATTTATTTAGGATTAATTTAATTTATGAAAAGTAATCCATACTAATATTATAAATGCGAAAGTAAGGATGTTTGTTTGTTTATTTGTTTGTTTGTAACGCTTTCACACTTAAACCACCGAACCGATTTCAAAAATTCTTTCACCAATGGAAAGCTATAATATCAGGGAGTAACATAGGCTATATTTTATCCCGGTATTCTCACAGGAACGGGAACTACGCGGGTTTAAGCGACTGAAACCGAAGCGAAGCGAGGGCGGGTTGCTAGTTATTTATATTTTCCAGTCAATACATAGGGTATATCTAATACTATATCGTATACCAAGTGCAGTAACAGTCTTCTTTCTTACTATTTCCATCATGGCAAAATCTAATGACAATGTTCAACTCAATATTCGAATCTTCATGATAATGGTTGCATGCTTATTTCAGGAGAAGACAAGGCTTATCAAGAAAATTAAAAACATATTACTTATTTCGCCTTTTGACTTTTTTTGCAGATGATACGAGCGGGCCTGCGAATAGGAGGGATAGACGGTAATTGTACAAAAGTCCACCATCCTCAGCTATGGTAGCTTCCTTACTACCATGAACGAGCGAATGAAATGCTTCGATTTCAATGTTTTACTATTATAAAAGGTATAATATTAGTATACACTAATGATTCCTGATGTTTACGTGGATATTTGATATTTTAAATAATTTTTTTTTAAGGATTTCTTTTCAGCATTCATAGTCGTGATCATCGAATACTTTTTAGTGTTCATGGTCCTCCCGTGGCCCTGAACACTGAAAAATGTTCGTAACGTTGAGAAATCAAAAATCAAATACAATAAACATCCGTAAAAAAAGTTTTATTTCAAAGCCACATTATACTATTAGAAGTCTTAAAATAAAAAAAAAACAAAATTACTATAGAGTGCTGTAATAGTCACGAACTGTCATACGGAGTGTATTAGATTCGATTTCCCAGAGGAACAATTCTTTGTTCAGTTTGCAAATATTTATCCTCAGAGTGGATGACATATTTTCTATTATTATTAATTTTATTATTATTAATTAATATTTTCTATTATTAACTTATAACATCTACCCACATAATATATAGATTTAATATTAAAACCAATTCTTGTAATTTATTCATAATTCATGTTGCAAATATTTATTATAAAATTATCTACTTTAATTATCTGTTTTAATAATGATTAATTTATATATGTATCTTATATCTAATAAATAATGTATTAACATTATGCGCATAAGCCTTTATTAATATGGTTAACACTTTATTTGGCATAAGTGACTTCACTGATGGATCTGTCAGAATACCAGCGCTAAGGTAATCATATTGCCTTAGCAACAGCTGAGGCAGATACCATATTTTGGCCTCACGCATGTGCACATTATTAATAAAATCCATAAACTTGTTGCTGTAGGAAAATGTGAGGTTGCAAAATAAAATTTTTCTTTCTTTCTTTCTTTCTTTATTATCACCAGCTACTAGCGACATTGACGTTGATCCTAATGTAGTATAGTAGTATGTAATATAGTGTAGAGTATTTATAATTTGTGCTTATTTCTTTTTTGTCTAAACTATACCTACTATTAAATCCTTGTATTGCGGAGGATTAAAATAAAATTAAAAGATATAAATTAAACACGGATCCAAAACAACCATTTGTGGATCGCACAAAGAATTGTCATATGCAGTAATCGATACGCAGCCAGTGCATAGACTAATCTAAATATGTAGTCTTGATTACATTATTACTTACCTAAGCAGCAATAGCTTGAAAAAAAGATATGTGGAACATCAAAGAGAGAATTTCTTGATATGGAAAATAATTCTTTATTAATCACCAACAACCCGTACTCGCTTCGCTTCGGTTATAGGTTATAGTCGTTTTACCCGCGTAGTTCCCGTTCCCGTGGGAATACCGGAATAAAATATAGCCTAGTTTACGCCCTGATTATAGCCTTCCATTGGTGAAAGATTTTTTGAAATCGGTCCAGATGTTTTGAAGATTACCCGGAACAAACAGACAGACAGACAGACAAAAATTTTTTAATTGCTATTTTAGGCATAGATGTCGTGCAAATAACCGTGTGAGCATGAAAAAAGCCTATTATTTTGACATTACAAACAGACACTCCAATTTTATTTATTGGTATAGATAACTGTTTTTATCAAACACTAATTCTATCAGATACAAATTAACATTGCATCATTGTTTGTTTTTTCTTTATATATTTATTTAGGAATTTCAGCACATTCATAGACATTCCTTCTCTTGCATAGACGTAATATGCATATAATATCCTTTAGTCGTCTTTTACGACATCCACGGGTAGAAAAGAGAATGGTAAATTTTATTGTTACTCCGTCACCACACGGAAAACCATACAGCAAGATTTTACCAATAATATGTATCATTACAGCTCACATACGTCCCACTGCTGGGCTCGGGCCTCTTCCACGATGGGAGGAAAATTGACCTACTGTATCATGCTGGTCAGACGGGTTGGTATAGGGTTTTATTATTCATGCTCATGCACAGATGTCATCTGCAACAATCCCTTAGTCGTCTTTTACGAGGCAAGCAAGAGAGTGGTGAATTGTATTCTTAATCCGTCATCACTCGGAATATTATACAGACTTTAAATCATGACAATTTATCCAACATATTACCAAGCTATATTAAAAATAATCGATTGATTTCTGATTTACTTCCCTCCCTAATATTGCTCGCTTATACCCTAACATTCTATTTCCGCCCCTAATCGTAACTTTTCTTCAATCAGCGTTCTACAAATTGTACGCCATGAAATCTAATTACCGGGCCTTACTGAGCCTTACTGGGCCTTACAGATTGCGATCGAGGCCAGGGCTGGTACGTAATTAAAAATTTTAATTATGTTTTAAAATTAGAGTGTTTTAATCTAGGGTGTGGTTTAAAAAAGTTTCTATTCAAGTGGGAATGCTTAAAGTTGACGTCCGCTGTTGAAAGCGGTCAGATGTAGGGTTGCGTTGTAATTTTTTTTTTTATTACGTATTTTTCCTTTAAAAAGGTGTAACTAATTCAGTGTAATTTATCAACGTGTGAAAAACAAGACTCAAATTAATATTTAAGATTAGAAAACCTATTTATAATTTATGCATTTATATTAACTAACCAACATTATTATTTCAGCTCATATACGTCCCACTGTTGGGCTCGAGTCTTGTCCACAATAGGAGAAAAATTGACCAACTATATCACACTGGTCAAACGTGTTGACATAGGGCTTTCTTCCGAGTTGTCATTCTCTACTATAGATGACAGATTTTATATGCATATTATATCCCTTAGTCGTCTCTTACGATACCCACGGGTAAGAGAGGGGGAACAAATTGTATTCTTATTCCGTCACCACACGGCATATTAACTAATAATTAAATTTTATTTATTACAAAAACTTTTATTCAACTGAATGTTTTTGTTATTTTCAGATAGATATAAACAGTAATATCAGTTTATAGAAGTAACGTATGCACATATCTTTACTGATCATCGCTTACCCAAAAGGACAATCCATCTTGAGCTCCGGTGGCTGTCAACCCTGGCCCGCATGGAAGTTAGGCAAGCGGTGGACGGGGCGGGTCTTGCGGCACAGGGCGGGTGGTAATGAGTTGGGAGACGAATAGCTTCTCGTAGACGGTCACGTAGGTATTAAACTGTACATAAAAAAGTTATACATTATATTTATATTGCAATAATATTAACTAGCCATATTTTCCGTTTGGTGACGGAGTAAGAATACAATACACCACTCCCTATATTGCCCGTGCAAGTCGTAAAAGACAACTAAGGGATATAATATGCACATAACATTTGTACAAGAGAAGGAAAACTCGAAATGAAACCCTATACCAACATGTCTGATCAGCATGGTATAGTAGTTTTGGAGGAGGCCCGAGCCCAACAGTGGGACGAATGTGGGCCGCAATGATGATGATGATGATTCTGTGGCAGCTAAGAACACTACCAACGTTTACGTTTCTCGCAGGTGTTATAGAAAACCACCAAGAATTTTTTATTTATTAACCTAGATCAACTCCACCTAATGCTGTCAGGTCCACAATTACATTCCCAAGGAAGGTTGACGTCAGGCAGGCGGCCAGTCATAAAACTATGGCCAATAACTTTACAATATGTGCTATGAAAGAAGAGTAGGTATATATTACGTTGACCCCATATAATTAGGATATGAGTCTGGTGGTGATAATTCTAGTGCTTTAACATGGAATATTAAATAATAATATCTGGTTGACCGAGCTTTGCTCATTATATTTTTTTGTTTTTATTTTTGCCGAACTTATTTAGTTATATCTTAATAAAAAATAGAAATGATGAAATACTGAAAAAATATCAAAAATTACAAAAAGAGAAAAATAATAACACCGAGATTCGATCTCACGCTGTTTGAATGCAACTGGACTTCCCAACTAAACTATCGTTACTTGACGGCGATAGCGAAATTTGAATTCTCATTCTATTGACATTTTATGTCATTATATTGATTAACTAAAAACACCGTCAAAACACCATTTTCTATAAATAAAACCTAGCTAGATCGATTTTTTGACCCCTAAACCTCTAGTATGCTAAATTTCATGAAAATCGTTGGAGCCGTTGCCGAGATCCTTCTTGTATATATATCCTTTTTGTATATATATACAAAAATTGCTCGTTTAAAGATATAAAATTTATAGCATTTTATATAAGTTAAAGGTTTTGTGAATACCTATAATATAATAGTGCTTTACATATGTTTTAGTCTGTCTTGTTATTGAAGTTTGTAACAAATTTAAAAGATTTTAAAAGTTAAATATATCGAATTTATCGAATAACAGGAGAAATATACTTTTTCTTTTTTTTTTGTCACAGACCACGGTGCACCGTGCACTGTCTGAATTGTCCGGGGTGAATAGAGGAGGCGGCGAACGAGCCCAAGCGCGAAGTGGATGAACCACCGGTACCCGACCTTGTCATCAGTGTCTTACCCGTGTTACCCTTTCGGGTAGGTACCCGTAGGTAGAGAAGGTTCTCTATAAGCACCGTCGAAACGTCGCCCTCACGCGATCAGACTTTGCGCGGGCGACCGAATTATAATCCCTAGTCCAGTCACTCGCTGCTTCGGCTAAGACGTCATCAGGCGTCATCAGGCGAAGGTACACGCGCCTACGTCGCCCAAGTCACCGATGGCAAAGTGTGTCGCTGTAGAGGAGTTCCTCCTACTCACGAAGAAGGATATATTTGTGCTGCAAATGAGAAAATATGTATTTAATTTAATCCAATATATTATAGAATACCGCCTCTAAATATTTTCTCGAAACTCTTTGATAGAAAGTTGAAATTCGGCTCCGCTCTCGAGACTACAGATATTTATCTGGCCGCGGCCGGACTTTTTTAATATAAATGTTCTTTGTTCCTGACGGGAGAAAGTTTTAATGAAAATTCAAATAAGGACAACTTTTAACCTTTTGTTTTTTAATGTTTTTTTTTCGTAGAATTATTTTTTGTTATTTCAAGTGGCGGTGATAAGGATCGGCTTTTGTACTGCTTTTTGTAAGTTTTTGTTTTCCAAATAAATATTTATTAGTAATCTAGCACATTAGGTACTATGGATTCACTCGCATACTTATCATTCCCGTGGCAATACAGGGATAAAAAATAGCTTATATTACTCATTGATAATATAACTTTTCATGGTTGTAAGAATTTTTAATATAAGTCAAATGCCCCTAGTTAGCCGCTACGAGATTATGAGGATAAAATACAGCCTATGTTACTAACCGATAATATAGCTTTTCATTGGTGATAGATTTTTTAAATCGTTTGTGTAGGTAGTTCAGGCGTGGAAGCGTAAAAAATGAACAAAATCACTTTCGCGTTTATAATATTAGTCGGGACATGTGAATCTAGTCACAACTGTATGATCACTCAGATATTTGTCGTGATTTAAAGGATTAATGGTAGACATTTTGTAAGATTCCTAATTTTATTTCATCATCATCATTTCAGCTCATATACGTCCTGTAATTGGGCTCGAGCCGGCTCCTCAATAGGAGGACATTTGACTTGACTTTGACAGTTCTCATAAAGTGGATTCTAAGCATTGAATTCCATCTTCTCCATAACATTATTATCGTTTTCTAAAAGAAAGATCCCAAATTCATCAATAAATCCGAATCGAAGTAAGAATACAATTCACTATTTTTTTATTTTTTTTTTATTGCAAACGGTGGCAAACGAGCAAACAGTACACCTGATGGTAAGTGTTGCTGCCGCTCATGGTCCTTTGCAAGGCCGCTGCCTACCGCGAAGAAAATGAAGGGAGTGTGAATGCGTGCATTGAGGCTCGGTGATACCAAGGGCACCACCAAAACCTTCCACACGCAAACACCCTCAGAAAATTGGGCTTCCGGCTCTCTCGCTCACCGAACGAAGCGCAGTAACAAATCGCTACTACTGAGACGTCGATTTTCTGCGAGAGTGTGGTACTGCCCCGGACGGACTGGCCCGCGGCTGTAGACAGATAACTGTCGACAGTGTGGTCCTACCACTCCAAAAACCACCACCACTCCAAAAACCACTCCACTACCTCCTTTCTTATCCGTAGGTGTATTAAAAGCGACTAAGGGATATTATAGCCGCCCTAGCTGAGGCCGCGGGTGACTTGACCGGGGAATTATCCCGTCACCCACCGAGAGGCCGACCGCGTGAGGAAATACCGACGTCCTCCCCGAAGGGGGGACGTCGGTCGATGGGAGGGTACCCCACTAGGGGGTATTGCGTCGGGCCGACCACTGAATCTAATCCTGCTCCGGTGGTCGGGAATTGTCCGTCACCCGCAGAGAGGCTGACCGCGCGATGGCGACCGACGTCCCAGTACGTCGAGAGGTGAGGTTACCCGAAAGGGTATTCCGTCGGGCCGACCACTGATAACAAGTCACATCTGCTCCGGTGGTCGGCCCAACAACACAACAACAAGGTGACGTGGGTACGGGTGGGTTATGGGCCCGCGCGCCGTCCTTTCAACGCCCCGGACGGACAGGACCGCGCGTGCGCTTACCATAGCCAACCAAAAAAAAAAAAAAAAAAAAAAATACCAAAACCGTCTGATCAGTGTAATATAGTGAGTGGGTCAATTTCTCTTCCATTATAGAAGAGGCTCGATCCCAACAGTGGGACGTATATGAGCTGTGATATATACTTCAATTCCCAATTTCGTTACACAATAAGAAACGTCATTAGAATTTACCAACCTAACCACATTACGTCACAAAGAATCCACTATAACGAATGAAGGCCCTTATTTATTCCACCGAGTGTTGCCTCAGGGACTAAAGCAAATAAAACCCTCTTTATTTGGTCTACAGCATACATTTTAATCAAGTACCGAGGACCTGAAGTTGATTACTTAAGTTGATTAGGTAGTAGCGTTTGTGAACGATGTCTTTTTATACCTTTTTTATTGTATTATTTTAACACATAAACTAGCTTAGTACATCTCAGCGTATATATCCCTGGTATTGTAACCATGTGCGACAGTATCACTTACCAACGAGTGTGTTGCTTACTCGTTTGCCACCATCGGTAATAAAACATATACGATCCATTGCTGGTCTCTAGCCTCTTCTAATATAGGAGGAAAATTGACTTCCTATACCGCAGGGTAGACGGGTTCATCATCATCTTAGCCAATTTACGTCACTGTTGGGCAGTTTTATTTTGAGTTTTCGTTCTCTTGCATATATTTTATCTGCATATGATATTCCCTTAGTCGTCTTTTACGACACCCACGGGCAAGAAAGGGGAAGTGACGCATATTAAAACAATGCATACGGTAATACTACTATACTACACTATATGTGATCACGATTATATGTGTATTAATATATAATTAATCAAACATTAGTGTTATAATAATAATACCTAAAATGTAAATAATTTAGTTAGTTAATTTTAGTGGTACCTGAAAAATGGCGTCTTTGATATTTTAAATTTGAAAGCTTAGAATAATAACGTATAGAAGGATAGTGTCAATACTTCGAACTTTTAAAATTTGAATCTAAAAATACTAATGGCGCGCAGACGATTACACACGTACACACGCACACCACTATACAAATTATGAAATCAAATTTTGTTTTTATTAACATAAATCGTCGAAATACTTTTAAAAGTAATGTTAAAAACCTTTTTAAGTTTATTAAATGTGTTATGACACCATTTGAATGCACAAACCATCATAATTACCTATATATTTTTTAAGAGTTGCGTACGTTCGTGCAGTACAATGACTTGTACATTATGGAACGGTTATAAAGCATATTTATTGCTGTTCCTATTCTATTTTTAAAATAATCCTCATCTGTCATGATGTAAAAAAAGTTTTTCTTTAACCGCGTATTATAGTTACGCGCGCTTTACTTTTTTGAGTTTTCTCTGTCATAAATTGACATCTAGGTACATATTATATTCCAAAGTCATCTTTTACGACACCTACAAATAAGATGGAGGGGTATTCTTACTTCGTCACTATACCGAATAAATGTCGTATTAAATCTTACTAGTGGTCACCGTGTGGTCGAAATTCCGCCATAATTAATTTTAATTAATTTTTCTGCTACACAATTTTCTTCTAATTTTATTTATGTATAATTTTAAATTGAGCAAGCTGTATTTCACTAATAACTAATATATAAAATACTAAGTACAAATGTATATTAGACATTTTCATCATAATTGGATGCTGATAAACGATAATATGTTAACCCTCACAAACTTCGTTTTGAGAAAATGGCGTTTAAAGATTTCAAACCAATTCTTAAAAAGTTTGTTTGAAAAAATATACATCCACCGATTCTTTCTCTATTTAATAAAAATAATTATGGATTAGAAATAGATTGGCAACATAAAAAGAAAAGAAGTTAGTATATTTATCCACAAAAATAAGATTTTTGCTTATTACAAAATATGGAACACACTGAAATAAGTGAAACATGAACTTAAGGAACTTAACACTATTTTACTAAATGCGTGCACTAGTATTTAGTGACACTAAATGCACATTGAGGAACATAAATGAATATTAATAAACATATGTTGTCACTTATAAAGTGTAAAATGTTTTAAGTAGAACTATTAAGATATGACTTTTTTATTTTACTTTTATTATTTGATAAATCCAAAAAAGCCTAAACTATTTCTAAACAAATTGTCTATCTAATGTTATAAAAAACGTGGTTGACGCTGCGTAGAATAACTGAATGTGATTTAAGCAATACAGTATCAAGCCTCATAATATATTGGTCGTCACGATAGATGGCACATTTCGAATTTCAACTACGTTAAGAAACTTGAAGGATTATTGAAAAATATTGTATACTTGATTCCCGATTTGTTTTATGATATATATCCATTTTTTTCATACTTAACTCTTTCCAATGACCTGGAACTCTTTTCCAGAATGTTAAATACGTGATCATCATCATCATCTTGCTCTTATCCCAATTACTTGGGGTCGACGCAATATGTCATCTGTTTTGACATATTGCAAAAAGTTTCGGCAATGACTTTTATGACCGGCCGCCTGCCTGACGTCAACCCTCCTTGGGAATGTAATCGTTGACCCAAATGGTACCAGATGGAGTTGGTCCGGGTCAATCTAGGGCTCTTAGTCGTCTTTTACGACACCCACGAGCAAAGCAAGGGTTGGTAGTATTCGAAGCCGCTACCACACAGCACGTGATGTACCTACACAATACGTGATGTACTATCAAAATATATCAACATCTTTGATTTTGACTTTTTGTGGGTTGACACATTATTGCTTATCAGTATCCATTTATGATTATTTGACATTCGGTTTGACCGGAGATTTCAACCGTAAACAAACTTGTGTATAAGCGCGCGCATGTATGCATGTGTGTGTAGCGATTGCGTTGTAGTGTGCGTAATGCCTTTTTTAATGAATTTAATGTATTTCTAATGCATTATTGTATGGAATTTCAGTTTTATGCACTTCTCCTCATTATATACTTCAACTGTGCCACATTTCATATTTGTTCATCCACGTAATTTTCGTAAAAAGGGGTACAAAGTTTTTGCTTCACGTATTTATATATAGATGTAGATATTTTTTTAATTCCATTTTTACCTAACATCCGTATTCGCGAGCTTCTATCGTGAAGAAAAATATTTCTCTCTTTCGTCCTTCCTTTATTTAGTCTATTTTATATGTAAAACATACCTAATATGTATATATATATCACGACTATATCATAATATAAAACATACTCATGTTTAAAACATGCTCCCTTTGCCGTTCTTTTGCATTTTAAGTCTTTACAGTCCCAGGATTTATATTCTACGAGCACTTCAGTGTACTCGAGGGGCTCATAATTTACACCACAGAGGTCTGAACACAACTTTTCCCGGGTAGGTACACCCCCTACGCTTTGGTTTCGGACCCGCCCCCTAATCCGCAAACGACTAAGGTGCCCGCATGTGTACGGGGGAAGATGAAAGAATACAACCATAAATCTTTTTCAAAGTGATCCTTGGTAATATTAATTGCTAACGTTTTTTACTGTAGATAATGTTAAAACTGTAGGTATAATAATAATAATAATAATATAATAATATCTATTTATTGCAGACCATATAGATCCATGTATGCAACATCTATGTATGCAAGTAATCTATATTGTAAAACGTTACAGCAAATAGAATACCTACTCTCAAATGGTATTTATCATCAACTCAAGCCATACACGTCCCACTATTGGGCTGTGCCTACTCTTGAATCTCGATTCCAATCCTAAATCCAATCGCAGCTCGAATTTGAACAAATTTGGTACTCTCGAAAGCAACACTTTTTTTTTTTGGGGTGGGCTGCGGTTGGTGCACTCCTCGCACCACTCAGTCCGGGGCGACAGGCGACAGAGGGGCGTAAGCACGCACACCCGCGACCTACGCGAACACCACGTCGCCTTCGTCGTTGGGCCGACCACCGGAGCAGGATTACTTGTCATCAGTGGTCGGCTCGACGGAATACCCCCTAGTGGGGTACCCTCCCATCGACCGACGTCCCCCCCTCGGGGAGGACGTCGGTCTTTCCTCACGCGGTTGGCCTCTCAGCGGGTGAAGGACTAATTCCCCGGTCACGTTATCCGCGGTCTCGGCTAGGGCGGCATGACGCGCAGGTAGTCGCGCCTGCGCCGCCTCAGTCGCCGGCGGCGGGTCGCTTCGTCGAGGCTGCGCTCTCGTTGAAAGCGACACTAGCGCACGATTGGAATCAAATTTGGTGAAATTTTTTTAAACTAAATGAATTCGACTCTCGTCGATTAAGTCAATTATTTGCTACTCCCGACGTGATTTTGATGTAGTTTAAAATCGTTGATGTTGTAAAATTTCAAGAAAGCGTTGTGATGATCGAGTTAGGTAACGTTATTAGTTTAAAGTAATAAAATACGATACATTTGGTGCAAATAACAACAGCAAATGCGAAGAATTCATTCTCGATTTTCTTTAAGAGTACCAAATATTAGTATGGTGAGATTGGAATTGAATCGGCTTCGAAATTAGAATTGATTTCAAGGGTAAGCCCACAGGCCTTCTCTACTATGGGAGGGAAATTAACCTACTATACCTACTACGGTGATCAGACGTATTGGTATAGAGTTTTATTGTGAATTTTCCTTCTTTTACATTATATGCATAGCATATCCTTTAGTCGTCTTTTACGACATCCATGGGCAAGTGATGAGGAGGTGAATTATATCCTTACTCCGTCACCACACGGAAATATTCTTAAATGGTAGGTATTTATCATCCTATCAGCTCAATCACGTCACACTATTGAGCTCGGGCCTCCTCCACTATGGGAGGGAAATTGATCTACTATACTACTCTGGTCAGACGTGTTGGTATAGCGTTTTATTTCGAGTTGTCCTTCTCGTGCGTAGTTGTTATATGAAGTTCCTTTAGTGGATTTTTACGACACCCACGGGCAAGAAAGGGGGTGGTGAATTGTATTCTTACTCCGACACACGATCTTTTATATTAGTATAATCATCATCATCATCTTGCTCTTATCCCAATTACTTGGGGTCGACGCAATATGTCATCTATTTTGACATATTGCAAAAAGTTTCGGCAATGACTTTTATGATCGGCCGCCTGCCTGACGTCAACCCTCCTTGGGAATGTAATCGTTGACCCAAATGGTACCAGATGGAGTTGGTCCAGGTCAATCTAGGGCTCTTAGTCGTCTTTTACGACACCCACGAGCAAAGCAAGGGTTGGTAGTAGGTATTCGAAGTCGCTACCACACAGCAATTTTATATTAGTATATAATTATATTAGTATAATATAATATAAAAAATAAGTACATATAGCTTGAATTGGAGCATGATACAAATTAACGTGGTAATGCGACGTCCGTCGTGTTGGTTTAATGAGGGATTGTGTGCGACATCACGCTATATTGAATGGTACAAGCGAAAAGAGAAAGACGTAAAAACTTCTAACGCGGATTAAAACAAACGGTGTATCAGTTTATGAGGTAATTGTTCGAGTATGTTGCAATTTAACGGTCATAGATCGTAATTAGAATGTATATTACACAATAAACAATATAACATAAAAGTTATAGTGATTTCAAATATGTATATCTAAGAGTCTATGCCTTAAATGTTACGTATTATGTAGGCATGTACAGATAGTATACATGTAGGCATATAAAGCTTCGACAGTATAAATAGGTATAAATTGCGCAAACGCTTCAACGGTAACGTAAATAAAGGCGCCCTGTCAATGGTCATCGGTTGATCAGCTGATTTAAAGCGAAGTTTTTTCTTGCTTATGCGAACGTAATCACTGATTTATTCAATTTCAAATGAACATTTAACAAAGTACGAATATATTGCAGATCACTAACTTTATACATTTCAATCAGATTTACACGAAAAAGCGATGACAAAATTGCAAACTTTACATGTCTCTAATTCATTAACGAATCGATATTTTTATTTCAAATTTTTGCATGGGTTCTTACCATCATTGCCTAACCCCCGTCTGACCAGTTGCCCCATAACCTGATACACTCTGTATATAAATACGGTACTCGACATGGTCACGTAATGTGTTAACTTTAACACTATATCTGTGCATGCCAATGTCACTATATCTGTGACGACCAATGTCACAACCACTTAGATGGTAGGTATAAAAAATCATCTACAAATTTTAATTCAAGATCAAACGATTAATTTGAATATTTTGGATATTTCTAAGTTGCTATATTTGCTTGTGCATAGTTTTAAGTTATAATTTCTTTCGTTTTGTCTTCTGTCTTCTACAGTCCTCATGATTGCTTTATACTATTTTAGTTTCTATACTACAGTCTGTGCTAAACAGTAATTTCCTTTGACGCAGATGATCAATCATCATCATCATCATTTCAGCCTCTCGCCGTCCACTGCTGGACGTAGGCCTCCCTCGTGTTATGTCCCATCTGATCTGCTTGCAGATGATGTATAGACATATATAATCCTTCTTCTCATAATCTCAACTCATTTACATTCGATTGCTGGGCTTGAGCCTCTTCTATAAGAGGAGAGAAAATAATCTACTATTCCACGTCAAACAAGTCTGTATAGTGTAGTGATATAATATATCACTGCATGTTATTATCATACATTCATTCAAAAAACCGTCTAACATAATAGATTTATTAGGATTCCATAGTGAGTCGATAGATGGCACTATGTCATTAGATAAAGCCTATACCAATAAATAAAATTGGAGTGTCTGTTTGTAATGTCAAAATAATAGGCTTTTTTCATGCTCACACGGTTATTTGCACAACACCTATGCCTAAAATACAGATTTAAAAATTTTGTCTGTCTGTCTGTTTGTTCCGGGTAATCTTCAAAACGGCTGGACCGATTTCAAAAATTCTTTCACCAATGGAAAGCTATAATATCAGGGAGTAAACTAGGCTATATTTTATCCCTGCGAATACGCACGGGAACGGGAACTACGCGGGTAAAACGACTAAAACCGAAGCGAAGCGAGGGCGGGTGGCTAGTATTTAATATAAGTTACACATTCAAACTACTAGCTGGCACCCGCTATAACATGAATCAATTATTCAAATCAATTAATATTCATGTAGATACTTATATGTAGATGGATTGAATAGCACACAATGTCATATCATCTTATTATTTTATAAAATACAGAATTCCATCGCCAAGTGTAATTCACAATAACATTTGTTCATGGTTCGGTTTTGGTCTATACTTGTATAGCTGGCCAATAGGAACCTTTCTTTTTGAAATGGGATTATGCCATCTTTGATGCGACATGACACGGACCGTTGCGTCGTAAACGCTTTCTCTTTTGGATCCCGTCATCGAGCGAGGTCGGACGCGCCATGTAAGACTACGTGGGAGCCCGCGTGCTGAGCATGCGGGGCTTGTCTCGTACTTCTCTTCTTGTTCCCGTCATGGCGCCGCTTGCAACGCGCTGGTACGCCGCCCTCTTTTCGTATTATACTAGCAACCTGTTCAAAATCATTTCATCACCGGCGAGTCTGTCGAGCATTTATTTTCTTGTCCACATGCCACGTCATGGGTCAGCTTTGCTGCATCAGCTGCGCTAGTTATCGCTCCAGCGTAGTGCCACACCCTTCCGCTTACATACATAGATGTGCATGACGAATTACCAGTCTGGTTGAGACTGTGTGCTTATTTGCATAATCAACGACGAAGAAAGAACGCTGGAGATCGCATCATCTAGTTCGACAAGCGGTAATGACACGCCGTCCTGAAGGAGCACATTTCCCCGCGGACGTCTAGGTCCAGCACACGTCGGGGCTTGCTTCTCATGAGATGCAGTCCTTGTCAACGTCTTTTTTGTTCTTCGTTAGTAATTAGTGTAAACGTATCGTGTGCAGTGCACTTTCTCTCGCTTAGTGCATTAACATGTGAATGTGGTGTTTATGACCACGTGTCATTTGTAGTGTGCAACCGAAAACTTATAGACTTATAGGTATTATTAAATAAGTAGTAGTAAGCTATTGTAATAGTAACCTGGGTACCATTCCGATAGGGGTGACGTTTATAATATATTTTCCATCAATATACAGTGAAATGTACTTAGCATTTTTATTGGTGCACTTTTTAACTCTCCTCTCACAGATGACATTTCCCTAGAGCCGCAATAAACATTTCCACAAGAGGTCCTTGAACTAATAGTCCAATGCCATCTGCCAGACAATTCCAAGGCAATATAAATTGTATTCATAATTCTAAGGCATTAATATCATGGCGAGGTGATGACAATAGTATTCTTACGTCATCACCGCAGTTACATATGAACCGCCATACCTCTCGTATACAATATACATCAACATACTATTTCTATAGCAACAAGTATATTCCTTATAACCCTTTGACCCTCTTTCTATACACTATGAGTTCCATAAACTTCTTCCATACGTTACAATAGGTCTATTTCAAATAGTGTTGCCCAAAAAAGTCTTGGTCTTGCGGTCTTGGTCTTGGTCTTGCGAGAAATGCGAAACCGAGACCAAGACCAAGACCGCTTAATTTTTGCAAGACCAAGACTGGCCCTGCAAGACTTGAGCAAGACCAAGACTGAGCCTGCAAGAGTCTCGCGGTCTTGCATTTAATTCAAATCACTATTTCATCTTATATACGTTGGAGCTCGTGTCTTCTACATAATAGGAGGTAAATCGGCCGTGGCCGGAGGGGAATCGCCACGGTGATCGGCCGTGTTGTTACAGGGTTTCATATCAAGTTTTCCTTCTCTTGCACCGATGTTATATATTATAGCCCTTACTCGTGGGTTCGCACTCGCGGGTAAAATAGGGGGTGATGACTTGTATTCTTACTCCGTCACTACACGGCAAGTCAAATGAGTCTTGAGATATCTATCTATTGGCCAATCGATTGCCAATGTTGGTGTTGACTTTTCAGAATTACTCTTCGGAAAGCCTTAAGGACAAAAATACCGTAATCACGAGAGTGCTCTGGCCCATTATATATATTTATATATCCGTTTATTCATTAGCCCAACGACGTTCACCGTTGGACATAGAAATATGCCTACAATTAATGTACATAAATGTCCGTGTAGGGACAGAGTACGAATACAATTCACCACTCTCTTACCCCTGGATGTCGTATCAAATCAGACCGAGGCAATAGTGTTAGGAAGCCATTATTTTTTTTATGGGTGGGCTATGGTAAGCATACGTGCGGTCCATTCTGTCCGAGGCGATGAAAGGACGGCGCGCGAGCCCATAACCCACCCGTACCCACGTCGCCTCGTTGTTGGGACGACCACTAGAGCAGGGTGACTTGTCGTCAGTGGTCAAATAACTCCGTCGTTTGCCAATCAAATTGAAAAAATCTTTTTTGTTGGAAAGGGGGAATGTTAAATGACATAAAATTTATTGTACCAACTGCCCCGTGTGGTGACGTCTTAAGAAAACAGGGTCGAAATTCCTTCCTTTGTCATAGGAATAGTAACTCTGTCTAATGTAACACCAGGAGAATAGGAGAGTAATTTTCCCCAGTGGTAAAGGTTATATTCAATAGTGGACTATAGGCTAGCAGATGGATAGATAGAATAGGTTGATCTTTGATTAATTTAGTTGGATTTTTCATTGCTATGATAAATGACCGTTACGTTATTCCAACTGCAGGACTTGCAAGACTTTGCGAGACTCTTGCTGCAATACCAAGACCAAGACTCGAGTGTGCAATACCAAGACCAAGACGAAACCAGGTGTGCTGTGCAAGACCAAGACCAAGACTGGTCCAAGTCTCGTCTTGGCAAGACCAAGACCATTTGGGCAACACTAATTTCAAATTCTTTTTCTCTTGCATATATTATGTCCATGTTTTCTCTATGACTTCAATCCGTGTGGTAATGGAGTAAGAATAGAATTTACCACCCACTATCTTGACAGGAAAGGAGGATTTGGAATAAAACCCAAAAAGTTCGACCAGCAAGGTGTCAACATCATCACAGCTCAGACGTTCCAATGCTGGGCTAGAACCTCCTCCATAATGTAAGGAAAATTGACCTTGTATACCACGGGTTGGTATAGGGTTTAATTTCGAGTTTTCCTTCTATTGCATAGATGTCACCTGCAATAATCCCTTAGCCGTCATTAACGATATGCGTGGGTAAGGAGGTGGTGAAGTGAATTCTTACTCTGTCACCATACGGTGCCTTGATCCTAATAGTGAGATGTATATAAGATGATAAATACGAGTTTTTCTTCTCTTGTAGTGATGTCTTTTACGCTTACTCGATTGTCACGATCATACAGGCAAATAAGGTTTTTTTTTTTGGCGTGGGTTGCGGTCGTCGCACTCCTCGCACCACTCCGTCCGTGGCGACAGAGGGGCGTAAGCACGCACACCCGCAACCCACCCGCGATGCACGTCGCCTTCGTCGTTGGGCCAACCGACGTTCCCCCCTCCCCGAGGGGAGGACTTCGGTCTTTCCTCACACGGTCGGCCTCTCGGCGGGTGACTGACTAATTCTCTGGTCACGTCACCCGCAAATAATGGGTGGGGTGTCTTATCAATTTTGTGCTAGCGCGAAAACATTTAAAAAAAAATGTGTCTCAATTGATTTAGACTTAGACCATACGCTAAAAAAGTTGAGTAAAGTGCGTACTTTACGAATGAGCTTACGAGTTATGACGAATCCGCGTGTTTTTCGTAGATACCTCAAATTCGTGTACACCTCGCCTAAGCACATTTATATTGCTTAGCCACTGACTAGCATATTTTTATAGAAAACATAAGCATATTTTTTAATTTGTTTTTTTTTAATAAGCTATATTATCTGTTAATTTTTTTATGTTTACGCGAGAATTAAAATATGGTACGGATATTTTTGCGGATTTCAGTTTATTGGCTCCTAGGAAGCCTTCCTTGACCGTAAATCTTGAAGAGTATTTGAATATCGGGCAAACAAA
This sequence comes from Lymantria dispar, assembly GCA_032191425.1. Lineage (NCBI taxonomy): Eukaryota > Metazoa > Arthropoda > Insecta > Lepidoptera > Erebidae > Lymantria > Lymantria dispar. The sequence goes on from CM063459.1 coordinate 20,887,177, forward strand.
CTTTATTCCAACCCGTTTAACTAGGTTGGTATAGTAGGTCAATTTCCCTGTATATATATATGAGCTGCGATCATGATAATGATGGTGGTGATGTATATCAGTGGGAACTAGCTCATTCGTTTAATATATACATATCAAATGATACTTAATATTTCTCGAGTTGAAATACCCATTTTTTCTAGAAAAAGTTGCGCGCTAATTCATTTCTAATCATCACGTCCCGTAATGCCCGTAGTCTCACTGGTGGACTCGGGCTTTCTCCAGAATATGAAAATTGACCTACTGCACTAGGCTGATCAGACCTAGACCTATTTCGAGTTTTCTTTCACTTGCTATAACAACTATTGTTATATGCAGATTATATCCCTTAGTCGCCTTTAAGACATGGACAAGGAAGGGGTGATGAATCCATTTATAGTATTAATTTCGATTTCTGTGGTATGTCTAATACCGATATTAAAAAAAAATTGAAAATCACATAATCAAATACTTTTCGAAAAAATGTACCTACGTGCAAATTTAATAATTCAATTACCTATATTGTAAATAAAGTACTTTACAGATTTTATCGTGCTTGTATTTAATTTTTGATAGCCCGACGTTTCGAACACTTTGCTGGGTTAACAACTAATTTTCTGTATCGGGTAAATAATTATAAGTTTTCTGTAATAAGGATGACTTGTTGGAAGTGAGACATTTTAGTCCACCCGTGACCATGAACGCTGCAAAGTGCGATCACTTTGCAGCGTTCATGGTCACGGGTGGATTTCGATAAATGTCGGGCAATCAAAAATCAAATACAAACGCGATAAAATCCGTAAAGTATTTTCATTTACAATGTGTAATTCCCCCGTAAACATCAGAAATCATAATTCAATTATAGTTGAAATTCTTTTAAGAAAACTGTTATTCTGAAATAATTATCATAAATATCTAATATCCCCTTTATAATAGATATAATATTAAAGAGCGTACGACGGAACGTACGAAAATATCTTATGAAAGAATTTATAATGAGCCCGTTGAAAAGGGATAATTGATATGAATTTTCCGTTGAGCCTACCCGGGTAAGGCTTTGTGATGGGACAAAAGGAATTATAAACAAGTGGTGGTGGGGGGAAGCTGATATATCTACAGTACTATAGATGGTAATTAGCAATTTTGTGAGTTTAAAATAGCTACTGGGTAAACATGTCGATTGCGGTGAATTAAATTGTGATGTTTTAATTGATAGATGTGCGGAAAATAAATAGGGGACTGTTCTGTGTTTGTTGTTAGAATTTGTGGTAGAGCATTTGCTCGTTTTACGAATAAATTGTTATTGTAATTAGAGATATTTTTATATAATACTAGCTGACCCGACAGACGTTGTCATGTCTTAACTATGAATATTGAATTCGAATTGAATTAAAAAAAATGTTTATTATTCTAATTCCTATATACAACATACTTATTTTTTTCCTTATGCGTATGAAACCAATTAATGTAATGACTCTGACGGTGGTACCAATGGCGTCAATGCCGCTCGCGCAGCACAATCCAGTTTAAAAATCCTTAATTTTTAAATTTAAATGCCTTGCAATATTGGCATACAACGTTCAATACTTACAACTTAAGTTTGTATGTCTAATTGCTGGCATTTTCAAAAACGAAAATTCAACTGTAAATTAAAGAAAACTATTATATTCTTCTTAATAACTAAGTATATCACTTGTTATATTAGTAACATGTATCTTAATTACCAAAACTCCATATTAAATTGACTTTTTATATTAGGCGTGATGGCTCTGAACTTATGTACCTACCCTGATGTGCACTAAGAAATTCAGTTTTCTTACATCATTTCTGTAAGAAATAATGAATTAATTGTTTTACATATATTTTATTAATAAAATAACTCCAACCGAAGCATCTGTTTTAAACAATTTTCAGTTTTTTTACATCCTCTTTGACGATATTTGCAGCACGCGTTCTGTCAATTCTATGTTAAACGTCATAAGGTTACATTAAAAAAATTTATATTGTCCAAAGCGCTTAGATTAGAAATAATTTTATATGATGGTTAAGTATTTAATTATAAGTATTAAATTTTCTAATTTTCTGGGCAATTTTCTTATTTTTCTTTCATACAAACCTTCTCCTGACAATAACAAATACAACAAAAAAAAGAATTAATGAAATTGGTTTAGCCGTTCACGCGTGATGGCGTGACCAAGGAAAACAGGGATTCATTTTTATATATATAGATTCACGAAAATTATTATATTTACATTCGATTGCAGGGCTTGAGTCGTGAGCCTTGAGGTTCTATAAGAGGAGAAAAAATTATCTACTATTCCACGTCAAACAAATCTGTATGACCCTATTTCAAATTATTTTTCTCTTGCATATGTTATGTCCATGTTGTCTCTATTTTATTACGACTTCAATCTGTGTGGTGACGGAGTAAGAATACGATTCATTACCTTTACCATCTTGCCTATGGATGTTGTGACGACTAAGGGATTACAATATGCATCTCATCTAGGCAAGAGAAAGAAAACTCGAAGTAACACCCTATACCAACCCGCCTGACCAGTGTTGTATAGCAGGTGAATATCCCTCCCAATGTGGAGCAGGCTCGATCCCAGTAGTGAGATGTATATGAGCAGAGATGATGATGATGATTCATTTAGTGTCGTCATTTTTTCAGCTTATATAGGATAGGAGTGGATTTGGCCTTCTTTTTTATCGTAGGCTATAGACACACCCTGCCCCATCGGTTCCTGCTGACTTGTCTCCTGGTGTTTCCTTAGCCAGTTTTTACGATTTCAATGTAAAAATAAGGGGTGGTGTGAGTTTTTAGGTATCAGATCTTCTTGGTATTATAAACTAGCAACCCGCCCTCGCTTCGCTTCGGTTTCAGTCGTCTTTCCTGCGTAGAGTACCGAGTACCGAGATTATATATAGCCTAGTTTACTCCCTGATATTATAGCTTTCCATTGGTGAAAGAATATTTGAAATCGTTCCAGACGTTTTGAAGATTACCTGGCATAAACAGACAGACAGACAGGAAAAATAAATATAAAGTGTATTTTAGGCATATGTATAGTGCAAATAACCGTGTGAGCATGAAAAAGGCCTATTATTTTGACATTACAAACAGACACTCCAATTTTATTTATTGATATAGATAACTTTTTTAATCTTAAAATCCTTATACAATATCTATTGAAAACCCTATATCTATTAGTAAATAAGATTAGGCTTTAAAATAATGAAGGGAACAAAGATAAGACCCAAAAACTAATAACGCTTCGTTTTCTCCATTTCCAGCACACTTTACTGAGCTCCAATCTTCGTCAGCGATATCAAGCGCATTCTACTTTACGCTTCAATTTATTTGAAGTTGCACAATGGAAGCGATTCAATTAAAACAAAGGATAGTCATTACTCCGCCCCAATTTCCTGAGGCCACAAAAGAAATGCTAGATAGCATTGCCGCCGAAACCACTGAAGTTAATTTCGAAAAGAATTTTGCAATTACTATTTTTATACTTTTCTTGTAACAAGATTTTCGTGTAAGGAAGTAAGAATACAATTCACCACTCCCGATTAGTTGGGTTTAATACCTATGGTTTTTTTGGGGTTGGGCTATAGTTTTTCCGTGTGGTGGCGGAGTAAGAATACAATTCGCAACCCCCCTCTCTCTTACTCAATATGCATACAACATCTATGCAAGAGAAGAAAACCTCGAAACAAAATCCTATGCCAACACGTCTGACCAGCATGGTATAGTAGGTCAATTTCCCTCCCATCGTAGAGGAGGCCCAACAGTGGAATGTATATGGGCTGAAATGATGATGATGATGGGCTATGGTCATCGTACGCAACAGCGCTGTTGGGCTGACCACCGGTACCGAGTTCCTTAACCTAGGTTTAATACCTATACCAATGCATCTGACCAGCGTAGGTCAATATTCTCCTACTGTGAATGAGGCTCATGTCCTACAGTACTCATGACCACTGAGCTATATGAGCTCTAAAATAATAATAATGTAAAAACATATCTCTAACTTAAGTATACTTTTTATAATGATTTCTGATATTTACGCGAGTATTACATCATCTCAGCCCATATACGTCCCACTGTTGGGCTCGGTCCTCCTCCATAATGGAAGGGTTGATCACGCTGGTCGGACGTGTTAGTATAGGGTTTTATTTCGAGTTTTCCTTCTCTCGCATAGATGTTATATGCGTTTTATATCCCTTAGTCGTCTCGTACGATCACCCACGGGTAAGATAGGGGGTGGTGAATTGTATTCTTACTCCGTCACCACACGGAAGTTCCGTCACCATACGGAAGTATTACATATTGCAAATAAAACTATTTCATGGATTTTATCGCGTTTGTATTGGATTTTTGATATCCCGAAGTTTTCAACAATTTACAGCGTTCAGGGTCACGAGCAGTTCTAGTCCGGCCGAAATCAAATACAAATCCGTCGGCGAATCAATGATATCGAGTTCTTCTCTTCGATATGATAAGAATATTAAGAAACGAATGCCTATTTTCATTAAACACCTCCTATATTTCTGGTCATCTATGTGATAGCGCCAACGAATACCTATTATCTACCCTTATATTGGTCGTAGGTGTTGTAAAAGACGACTAAGTGCTTTACACGGATCTAGGCCAATACCATCTAATAGCGATTGGTCAACAATTACATTTTCAAAAAGGATTGACGTCAGGATAGCGACCATCATAAAACTATTGCCAAAACTTTTTACAATATGTACAATGAAATAAGGGTACATTAAGTGCTATGTATCAGTGTATCATGTATTTGTATTGCATCACGTATATTTTTTTTATTGCAAATAGTGGCAAACGAGCCAACAATACACCTATAGTCCATAAAATATAGGATGATCTCTGTGACAGTTGTCCCTAGTGCTGTCACGCTTACGATAAAGTCCGTAGTTTTTATCAATAAAACTCTTTATTTTTATAATTGTGATTTTCTATTATAATTAAAATACAATCAATGAAAATCTTTTTGAATTTATTTCAAACAAAAAGTGTTTTTTGACTGTTTTAATTATTCAAAAGGAGTACAATCTAGGTCTAGGATACTATTATCGTCATCACTGGAGCATTCCTGCTAGAACATTTATCATTTTTTGCCAAATAGGGACAGTCGTTAGATCAATTAATCAATTACGACTGTTTTATAAATAAATATGTATAGTTTATTGACAATAATACGTACATAATATTATCATTTACTCTGAGACGAAAAGTAGTTTTTCAATGTTTAATTAATTCAATTTATGTATTTTATAATGTACATAACTGTCTGTTTTAATTGAAAAAACTATGTTGAAAGTTTTATATACATTGTAGGACTGTAGTGGGTTTATTTCTTTTATGAATAATTTAATAAAGATCGGTTATCGATTTACGTATATCGACTGTCCCATCTCTTTTTAATTTTCAGTCCAGTATGACCTTGTACGTGTGTAAGCGTCATTTATGTATAAAATGTTTACTAGGTATTTCAGTACTTATGAGGTACATTTTAGGCATGAATATTAATATTTTTATATTTATAACTAGCAACCCGCCCTCGCTTCGCTTCGGTTTTAGTCGTTTTACCCGCGTAGTTCCCGTTCCCATGGGAATACCGGGATAAAATATAGCCTAGTTTACGCTCTGATTTTTTCTGAAGCTTTCCATTGGTGAAAGAATTTTTGAAATCGGTCCAGACGTTTTGAAGATTACTCGGAACAAACAGACAGACAGACAGACAAAAAATTTTTAATCGCTATTTTAGACATAGGTGTCGTGCAAATAACCGTGTGAGCATGAAAAAAGCCTAATATTTTGACATTACAAACAGACACTCCAATTTCATTTATTGGTATAGATATAGATATATTGCAATTTAGTTGCAATAAAACTGGCACGAAAAGAATGAAAATATATTTGATACAAAATGAAATTGTAAACATGACGCTCGTTCAAACTTACTTCGTTGGTTTCGTTGACATCTGTCACAGAGATCAAGCTATATTTTATGGACTATAATGGTAAATGTTGCTGCCGCTTATGGACCTTTGCAAGACCGCTGCCTACCGCGAAAAAAGTAAAAGTAGTTTGAATGCGTGCAATGAGGTTCGGTCATACAAAAGGCATCACTAAAACCCACCACACACAAACACCCTCAGAAAATTGGGCTTCCGGCTCTCTCGCTCACCGAACGAAGCGCAATAACAAATTGCTACTACTTTTATTATTGCTATTACTATTAATACGTCGATTTTCTGCTCAGTGTAGTACTACCCCGAAAGAACCGGTCCACGGCTGTAGACAGATAACTGTCAACAGTTTGATCCTACCACTATAAGTATGAAAGTAAGACACCCGAACAATATGAGTCATCATCATCCCGCTCATTATTTGTGGTCGATGTACTATATACTCCTCATTCAACTCTTTAAAATTACTATCAATAGTTTTATGACTGGCCACCTGCCTGACGTCAATCCTTCTTGGGAATCTAATTGTTGACCAGACGGCATCGGATGGAGCAGTAATATACCTAAGAGTTGGTAGTATTCGTAACCATTACTACACAGCAGATTATATCTAGGAATCATTATCTAGGTAAAATAATGTATTTTGAATCTTCCAACATATTGTCCGTCCTTCAGCGTATCATTGTCCAATACACAATTTAAGTCAATACTTTGATTACAGTTTTTTTTTTATTGCCAACGGTGGCAAACGAGCAAACAGTACACCTGATGGTAAGTGTTGCTGCCGCTCATGGATCCTTACAAGGCCGCTGCCTACCGCGAAGAAAGTGTAGGGAGTGCGAATGCGTGCATCGAGGCTCGGTGACACCAAGGGCACCAACAAAACCCTCCACACGCAAACACCCTCAGAAAGTTGGGCTTCCGGCTCTCTCGCTCACAGAACGAAGCGCAGTAACTAATTGCTACTACTCAGACGTCGATTTTCTGCGAGAGCGTGGTACTACCCCGGACGGACCGGCCCATTGCTGTAGACAGATAACTGTCGACAGTGTGGTCCTACCACTCTTCCTCTAGTGCGACTAAGATATTTCGTCATCATCGTCATCACCGTCGTAGCTCATTGAAGTTACTGGTGGGCTCTACTCCACAATAGGAGTGAAATTAACCTACTATACCACGCTGGTCCGACGTGTTGTTATAGGGTTTTGTTTATTTACTCTGCACCGGTGGTCGGCCCAACGACGAAGGCGGTCATGGGCCGCGCGGAGCCTCTCTGTCGCCCCGGACGAAGCTGGGCGGCGAGCGAGCTGAACATGGTCCACCCTAAAAAAAAGAAAAAAGGCTTTTATTTCGAGTTTTTCATCTTTGCCATAGATGTTATATGCATAGGTATTATATCCCATAGTCGTCTTTGCCAACACCCATCGCCAAGTTAGTGGTAAATTGTATTTTTACACCGTCATCACACGGACATATATTTCTTTAGATTGTTTAAAAGATTTATTTTGTTTTATTTTAGAACAAACCGTTTCTAAACAAAATTGGATAATGCCGTAACTTTAAGCTCCAAAAAATTTTAATTCAATTCCCTTTCTAATTGCATAGTGTTCTGGAGCTTGGGTTTCCATAATGAGGTCTGCACACGGTTTCAATTCACTCCCGCAGCTGCCTCGCATCCTTCTTGCTTTTTATTGTAGATAAATCTGTACACGTTTTGTTCCATATATAATTAACTTTATACACTCAAATGTATTGTTTACTTTGTTAATCCAGCACAATCCTTACTAATATTATAAATGCGAAAGTAACTTTTGTTTGTTTATTTCTTTGTTACGCTTTCACGCTTAAAACACAGAACCGATTTCAAAAATTCTTCCACCAATGGAAAGCTATAATATCAGGGAGTAACAGGCTGTATTTTATCCCGGTATTCCTACGGGAACTGGAACACCGTGGTAAAAGCCACTGAAACCGAAGAGAAGCGAAGTCGGGGTGCTAGTTGTCATATAATCATAAGTTATCAAGTTAGAATCCTGGACATCGGGCAGCAATACGTAACAATAGCTAATTGTTACATAAAATTTAAATAGTTACAAGTGAAATGCTGATCATATTAAACAGGTAGGTACTTTTACAGGTACTGTTATATATTTAAATTAAAAGCAAAATATATTTAAAAAACCTGTTATTATCTTTCAGCCGGCCTTTTTTTTGGCGTGGGCTACGGTCAGCGCACCCCCCGCCCGGCTCCGTCCGGGACGACAGAGAGGCAGCAGGCGGCCCCGTAACCCACCCATATAGCACGTCGCCTTCGTCGTTGGGCCGATCACATGTGCAGAGTTTCTTGACTTCAGTGGTCGGCCCGACGGAATACCCCAAGGTCCTCTTCCGTCGACGTCCCCTTCCCGGGACGCCGATCGCATCGCGAGGCTAACCTCGCGGGTGGCCGACTATCCCTGGTCCAGTATCTTTCAGCCAGCCTAAACACTACTCTACTAAAGGTTGGGATTCACCCCTCTTAATCAATAATCACCATATGTTATCCGGCTTTGTTTCGAGTTTTCTTCTCTCGCATAGATGTTATATGCATATTAAATCCCTTAGTCACCTTTTACGACACCCATGGCAAGAAAGGTGGTGGTGAATTGTATTCTTACTCCGTTACCACACGAAATGAAAAAATCTTATACTTCTATAATTACCTTATATATCACAAAAGACAATAGATGAACTTAAACGAATAAAGACCGACTAAAACACAAAGCTGTCCATTCAGCATCCAACAAGACGGGTATAAATTCACAACTATTTGTTGGACGGCGCCCGACCAATTAAATCCACTCATTTAATCTAGTCACATCTGGACACTGGCTGGGTGGAGCTAGACCGACATGTGGGATTGAAAAATAAAATCAGCTTTATTTTTCTATGTTTAGAATAAACTTAAAAGTAATAAGTATGTTTAACAGTTTATATATTTGATTTGATTAAGTCAATCTTATCATTATTTGAATATCATTGAATTAAATTTAGATATAAACTCGTTCTTTTTATTACGTCTTTTTATGGATGGGGTCGACGTCGAGGGTACAGTTCATCACCGCATTTCTTGTCCGTGAATCTCGTAAAAGTCATCTATAGGATACTAAAAGATTTCTATACAATAGATAGAAAACTTGAATAAAACCCAGTATCAACCTCTCTAACCAACGTGGTCTTAAGGTTCGATTTCTCCGCGCGAGGAAAGACCGTCGTCCTCCCCTTAGGGAGGTCCAGGAGAGAATACTCCTCAAGGGTATTCCGTCGGGCCAACTACTGACGACAAGTCACCCTGCACCAGTGGTAAGCCCAGCGGCGAAGGCGACGTGTCACGGGTAGGCTACGGGTGTGCGTGATTACGCCCCTCTGTCGCCCCAGACGAAGCCGAACGCTGAGTGCGCCGACCGTAGCCCACCCCAGCAAAAGGGTTTCTCTTTCGTCCTGGAGTAGGCTCGAGCCCAGTAGTGGGACATATATAAGCTGAGACCATGACATATTTATTTACACAATTTTTGTCCATAAATCCCTATGTATCAAAATTTATTGTTTAATATTCCTAATTTCCCTAAGGCAGATAAAGAGTTTATGTCAGAATCATTAAACTTGGTAGGCGTGTTGGCGATCGAAGTTGGTGTTAAAAGTTTCTCAAAAAGTTCTAATGCCAAATCTCTTAGTGATCTCTCAACTAGATTTTACTATCTCCACGGAATCCATAAAATAAAGGGTAGTAACAAAATAGTAATATTTTAACAGCAATTATAAGCGCTGAGTCTATGTAGTGTCTGTTTTATTGATAGATCATGATTTAACCACCTCCCGCCGACGTAGCAGCAGGATAACCTAGGCTTCCATAATTAGCTTCCATCTAACAAATTCTTTAAAGGCATTATAAAATTAAAAATATATAACAAGATCTGTCAACTTCTCATATATGTCCCACCGTTGGGCCCGAGCCTCCCGCAAACGGAAATTGACCTACACCACGCTAGTGAGACGGGTTGGCATAGTGTTTTCTTTCGAGTTTTCTTCTCTTGTATAGATATTATCACCATATTATATCCCTTGGTCGACATACATCTACCTAAGAAAACAATATAAGTATTATTACTCCGTCATGACACAGAAATTTGCCACGTTTATACAACAAAAAAGATTTCTACCTTTTTACACTCAACACTATATTTACATAATAACACTGAGTTTATTGTACAGATTTATTCCCCAATAAAGAGTAATAAATAAAAAAAATAGGTAAAGTAAATCGACTCGAATGACTTATAAAGTCAACACTTAGTATTTTTGCTAATGTGGCCGCGTTCCGATCCGGTGGTAGCATATTATATTTATCAGGATTACGTTAATAAATCTTCCAAATATTTTTTTAATAATTATTATAAATCTAATCTTTAGTCTACTTTAATTTTCTGTACGGTGACGGAGTAAGAATACAATTCACCACTCCTTATCGTGCCTGTGGATGTTGTAAAAGACAACTAAGGGATATAATATGCATATAACATCTACGCAAGAGAAGGAAAACTCGAAATAAAACCCTATACCAACCTGTTTGACCAGCATGGTACTGTGGAGGAGGCTCGAGCCCAACAGTGGGACGTATATAAGCTGAAATGATGATGAAATGATGATGAAATGATGATCTTTAATAGTCTGACCAAAATATTTATACGATCATTTTCTTTTCCTACAGGCAATAAATTTAAATAATGTAGGTAAAAAATTTGTAACAAATATGATTAAAATCATTATAATAACTCCCAATACTTACTATTGTTTTACTCTAGGGTAATAACAACGACTGGTTGGACGCTAAACAGTTTAGTCGACAGGTAATCATGAGCACTGAAGAGTGTACGAAACGTCGCGAAATTAAAAAACAATTATAATCACAACAAATTCCATAAATACTTTTATTTCGTACTATCTTTACAGTTAAATATCTGGGGGGCGCGGCCGGAGCACCTCCTCGTGGTGCTCCCTGGTAACGTCCATTTGGACGTCATGCGGCCATTTGGACGGCCAAGATTCCGGCAGGGGGGGGGTCTCCGCGTGCGGCTCTGGTGGCAGAGCACGGCGGATCTGACCCGGGGCCAATGGGGCGGATGTGCCTCATGGCACTCCGTCGCCAGGGACGGTTGCGTCACGGCCCGGGGGCGTGACGGGTTGGTCGCTCGCGAGCGGCCAGACCCGGAAGGCCCAAACCGTAATCCTGAATGGGGGGGTCAGGACCGGGGGTCTTCGGACCGCGGGGAAGAAAACCCCTATAAAAAATCACCCCAATCTTAAGTTTGGCCACTCGGCGAGGAGATGTATGACTGGTGGGTTAAGAAGCGCGCGAGCGTCCAGTCGTTAGAGTGGTAGTCAAGGCGAGACTTAAAAATGACCAAACACCATGGCAGGAGTTGAAACGAGCGTAGCTACTCCAGAGGGTCCCGGCCACGCCGGGGAATCCCTCACTGTGCTGGTTTCTGAGCGCGAGAGGCGCACAGTCACCAGCACAGTCAGTCTCCACACGTATGGGAGGGAGACGACAACTGCTTTGACGGCCGAGAGCCCGGCCCAACATCAAGTGGCTCAGGGGGGGAAGGGGAATGAGGAGAAGGCGGTGAGGAAGAAGACCCGGAGGACGAAGCCGAGGCGTTCCGCCGCTGCGCGAGCCCGCATAAGCGCCATAACATCCAAGGCGAGGCGGGAGCGAAAGAAGGCAGAAGCCATTGCTGCACGCGAGGCGGGTGGCAGCATTGCCTCCACTGGGCCGTCGGGCCTGGAGAGCGAGTCCACCGCAGAGCCGTCGCTGGAGGAGAGCGTCGGCAGTGGCAGCGGATCCGAGGACGAGGGCGGCATTGCCGCAGGGCCGTCCAAGACGATGGAAGGCAGCTCGGAGTCGAGGCTGCCGAGCGACGAGGGCGGCACTGCTGCAGAGCCGTCGCGAGACGAGGGCGGCAGTGCCGCAGGACCGTTGGAGGCGGCAATACACACGGCCTCGGAGATGTCGGCGGACGAGGGCGGCAGTGCCAAGGAGCCGTCCGCCGAGGAGGGTGGCTGGATGCAGGTCGGCCGAGGTGGTAGCGAGGGCGGTGGATGCGCCGTAGCGAGTAGCGGGCCGTCAGTTGAGGTTCTGCGTAGGTCGTCGGTGTCGCCGAAGAGAAGCGAGGAGAGGGTTAGGGAGGCTGCGGAGGCGCCATCCCCAAGGGTGAAGAAGAGGGAGGAGGCCCTCCCCCCGAGCGTCCGGAAGCGCCCCCTCAACGGGGACAGCTCGAACACCGACTCGGAGGGGAGTACCAACATGCCTCCTCCCAAGGTCCCGACTATGCCCCGTGGACGCAGAGGTCGAGGATCGGCGGTGGTGGCGAGGCCAGGGACCCCCGGTCCGGCCGGCCACGGTGGCGAGGTGGCGGCCCTACAGGCCGCGAACGCCCGCCTTAGTGAGGAGGTCTCCGGCTTGCGGGAACGCAACCGCAAGCTGGAGACGGAGCTATCGGCGGTGCGACGGGAGAACCGCGGGTTGGCCAAGGAGATGGCCGACCTGCGGGCCCAGTTCGCGCGCCTGGCGCCGGCCACGCCGCCGGTGCCAGCCTCGCCACCGAAACGGGCTGCGCCGGGGAGGGCGGGCCCGTCGTCGGCGTCTGTGGTGCCGGCTGCGCCCGTCGCGGCTGCTGCGCCGGCTGCGCCCGTCGCGGCTTCGGCGCTTCCTCCCCTCGTCGTGGTCCCTCCGCCGCCTCGTGGCCGCGGGAGACCGCGGAAGGGGGAGGAGCCGCCGCTCGACGAGGTGCACGGCGTGTCGGAGACGGCGGTACGCGTCATCTTAGCCCGAGTAGGGGTGATGGTGGATGCGCGTATCGCCGCCGTAGCGGCCAGGCTCCCGCCTGAGCCGCCCCTCCGACCGCCGCTCGCCGCGGACGGGGCGAGACGGCCGCAAGCGTCAGCTCCCACCCCGCTGCCCTGTCAGGGTGGCCGCGTGGTGAGCTACGCTGCGGCCGCGGCCGGGCCCAAGGAGGCCAAGAAGGCCGGCAAGGTGCCGGCTCCCGCCAAGGCCGGGCCGCGACCGGCGCCAGCGGCTGCACCGCAGGCGCCGGCCAGCGCACCCGCGACCGCTCCTGCTGCGCTCAGCGCTGCTGCCAGGCTCGAACAGGGCTGGCAGGTGGCTGAGCGGAGCAGGAAGGCACGCGGCCAGAAGCGGAGAGCGGCGGCCAAGAGTGCCGCCGTGGCCGCCGCTCCCCAGGCGGGAGCCGGCAGAAAGGGGAAGAAAAGGTCGCGCAGGGGCCTCAAGTCGCCGAAGACGGCCGCGGTGGTCATCACCGTGCTGCCTGAGGCGGCTGAGAGGGGCCTCAACTATGAGGCCATCCTAAAACGCGCCCGGCGGGAGCTGGACGTCTCCGGTATCGGGGGCGTCGAGGCGAGGACCCGCAAGGCCCGGACAGGGGCTCGAATACTCGAGTTCCCTGGGGCCGAGGGCGCGAAGACGGCCGATAGTTTGGCCACGATGTTGAGGGGGCTGTTCGGGCCGGAGGATGGTGTCCGAATCGCCAGGCCTGTCAAGTGCGCAGAGATGCGCCTGACGGGCTTGGACGATTCCGTGACGGTGGAGGACGTCCGGGAGGCCATTATGGCGCGTACCGGATGTGCCTCGGACACCGTCCGGATTGGCACCATCCGCACTGGTCCGGGCGGCGTCGGTGCTGCCTGGGTGCAGTGTCCGGTGGAGTCGGTCAAGCAATTGGCCGACTCAGGCAGGCTCCTCGTGGGCTGGAGCTCGGCGCGGGTAACCGTGCTAGAGCCCCGGCCCGCGAGGTGTTACAAATGCATGGCGGTCGGGCATACCCGACCGACATGCAAAAACTGCTTTGACTGCAGCGGGCTATGTTTCCGTTGCGGTCAGACCGGACACCAGGCGGCATCGTGCTCTGCGGTGCCCCACTGCCCCGCGTGTGCGGCAGGCAATAGGCCTGCCAAACACCGCATGGGCTCTGGGGACTGCAGACCCCCGGCATCGGCCCCGAAGGGGCGGGACGGCCCATCGACCGGGCCAGTCCCCGCTCCGAGCGCGGCCCGATCGCCCGTCAGCGCGGAGGAGGTGACGATGGATACGGACCGTTAATGGACCCCGTATCCATTCGTCTCCTCCAGGCCAACCTCAACCACACCGCCGGTGCGCAGGACGTGTTCCTGCAAGCCATGGCGGAGTGGTTGATAGGAGTAGCCGTAGCCGCGGAGCCGTACGTGGTGCCCGCCCGGCCTAACTGGTTGGGTAGCACCGATGGCACCGTGGCAATCGTCGCCTCCACGTCGTGGCCTTCGTCGCCTCTGACCCTTAGGGACAGGGGCGTCGGATACGTCGCGGCGGACTGGGGGGAGATTACGCTCCTCGGAGTCTATCTCTCCCCTAACTGGAGTGTGACCGATTTCGAGGCCTCCCTCACCATCATGGAGGCCTCGTTACGGCGAATGGCATCGCGCCAGGTCTTCGTCTTGGGGGACTTCAACGCCAAGTCCGTGGCGTGGGGGTCTCCCCGGACGAACGACCGAGGACGGGCGATCGAGGAGTGGGCGGCGGCACTGGGCCTCTGTTTGCTGAACAGGGGCTCGGTGCATACGTGCGTGCGACAACGGGGCGGGTCGATAGTGGACCTTTCGTTCGCTAGCCCCGAGGTCGCCGCACGCGTGGGGAGCTGGCGCGTCGTGGAGGAGGTGGAGACCTTGTCGGACCACCGGTATATCCGGATGGAGGTCTCCCCGGTAATCCCGACGCCCAGCAGGGGTCACGGGGCGGATGGACGTCCTGCGTTCCCGCGATGGGCTGTGGGTCGCTTAGACCGGGACCAGCTGGCGGAGACAGCCATCGTTTACTCGTGGCTGTCCTCTGCCAACCAGTCGGACGGGGTGGACGCCGAGGCTGGCCGCATCCGCAGTGCGTTGACGCAGATCTGCGATGCGGCCATGCCCCGGGTACGGCGTCCGCCCCCGAGGAGGGCGGTCCACTGGTGGTCCCGGGAGCTGGCGGATCTCCGGGCCGCGTGCATTCGCGCCCGGAGGGCCTACACCCGCAGCCGGCGGCGGCAACGCGACGCGGAGCGGGAGGCCTTGCTGTATGAGGGCTACCGCAATGCGCGGTCGGCCTTCAGGCTGGCCGTCCGCTCCGCCAAGGACGTCAGTCGGCAGGAGATGCTGGACGGTCTCGATCGTGACCCCTGGGGACGCCCCTATCGCGCGGTGCTGAATAAGCTCCGCGCGCGGGGCCTTCCCCTCACCGAGACTCTCCAGCCCAGCCTTCTCACCCGGGTCGTCGAGGACCTGTTCCCGCGGCGGGCGGAACACACGCCCCCGGTCATGGCTCCGCCAGACACTGACCGGGAGGCCGACGACGACAGTGTTCCGCCCATCACGGAACCCGAGATGGGAGTGGCGGTGGCGCGCATGTGCGCAAAGTCCACCGCCCCCGGGCCCGACGGTGTTCCAAACCGCGTGTTGGGCCTGGTCCTCGACCACCTGGGTCCCCGCCTCAGGGAGCTGTTCGACGCGTGTTTAGCGTCCGGACGGTTCCCTGGGTGCTGGAAGGAGGGAAGGCTGGTGCTCCTGCCGAAGCCGGGACGGTCTCCGGGGTCGCCTTCGGCCTACAGGCCTATCGTGCTGCTCGATGACACGGGCAAGCTACTGGAGAGGGTGGTAGCTGCCCGCATCGAGCGGCACCTCGTCGGCACGGGGCCCGATCTGTCGGACGCCCAGTTTGGGTTTAGGAGGGGTCGTTCGACGATCGCGGCTCTGTTGCGCCTGAGGGCCGTGGCGACTGAGGCCGTCACCGGTGGGGGAGTGCTGTTGGCGGTGTCCCTAGACATCGCCAACGCATTCAATAGTCTGCCATTCAGCTGCATCAGGGAGGCGCTCCGGTATCACGGAGTGCCAGCTTACCTGAGGCGGCTAGTGGCAGACTATTTGGTGGGGCGCAGCGTCCTCTGTACCAACCGAGCAGGGGACGTTGTGCGAACGCCCATGACGTGCGGTGTCCCACAGGGGTCGGTCCTCGGACCCACCCTGTGGAACATCGGCTACGACTGGGCGTTGCGGGGGAGCCTCCCGCCCGGGCTGGGCGTGATTTGTTACGCCGACGACACGCTCGTCACAGCCCGCGGTGGGACGCTAGAAGAGGCGGTAAGCCTGGCGACCTATGGCACCGAAGAGGTCGTCAGGCGGATCGAGGCGCTGGGGTTGAGGGTCGCCCTGGACAAGACGGAGGCCCTCTTGTTCCATGGGCGCCTTATGAGCCCTCCCATCGGCGTCTCGATCACCGTCCGATCGGTTGACATCAGCATCCGGGCCCATATGAGGTACTTGGGCCTGGTGCTCGACGGGCAATGGTGGTTCCGGGAGCATTTCCGCAGGCTCGCTCCGCGGCTCGTCGGCGCGGCGTCCGCCCTATCGTGGCTAATGCCGAACGTGGGCGGACCGAGCGCTACGTGCCGACGGCTGTACACGGGGGTCATCCGGTCGATGGCCCTGTACGGCGCACCGGTGTGGGCGGGGTCCTTGACCGTCCGACTTAGGGCCCTTCTGTGGCGACCACAGAGGGTCATGGCGGTCAGGGCCATCCGCGGATACCGCACGGTTGCGACGGAGGCAGCGTGCCTATTGGCCGGGACTCCCCCGTGGGACCTGGAGGCGGAAATGCTCGCCGAGTTGTATCGGCGGGTGTCGGGGGTGCGCGGGGAGGGCGGTGTGATCTCGTTAAGGGATCTCACCGCCTGGCGCGTCGACGCCCGCCGAGACGTCATTGCCCGTTGGGCAGTCCGGCTGGAGAGGCCTCGGTTCGGGGTGCGAACCGTGGAGGCCTTCCGGCCGGTGCTGATGCAGTGGTTGGAGAGGCGGCACGGGGTGCTCTCCTTCCGACTAGTGCAGGTGCTGACGGGGCACGGGAGCTTCGCCAAATACCTGCACAGGGTCGTGAGGAGGGAGAGTACACCGTCCTGCCACCACTGCGATTGCGACGAGGACACGGCGCGCCACACGCTCGAGGCCTGCGCGGCTTGGGCAGTGCAGCGCCGTGAACTCGTCGCAATCATCGGTGCCGACCTGACGCTGCCGGCCATCGCTAGGGCGATGGTTGACAGCGTCAGGAACTGGGACGCGGTCGCAGCCTTCTGCGAGACAGTGATCTCGCAGAAGGAGGCGGCGGATCGTCTGCGCGTGGAGCGCAGCCTCGATGAGGAGATCCGCCGCCGGCGACTGGGGCGGCGCAGGCGCAACTATCTGCGCCTCATGCCGCCCTAGCCGAGGCCGCGGGTGACGTGACCGGGGATTAGTCCGTCACCCGCCGAGAGGCCGACCGCGTGAGGAAAGACCGACGTCCTCCCCGAGGGGGGGACGTCGGTCGATGGGAGGGTACCCCGCGTAGGGGGTATTCCGTCGGGCCGACCACTGACGACAAGTAAACCTGCTCCGGTGGTCGGCCCAATGACGAAGGCGAGGTG
This sequence comes from Lymantria dispar, assembly GCA_032191425.1. Classification (NCBI taxonomy): domain Eukaryota; kingdom Metazoa; phylum Arthropoda; class Insecta; order Lepidoptera; family Erebidae; genus Lymantria; species Lymantria dispar. Next base: position 20,904,720 of record CM063459.1, read on the forward strand.
GTTTTCGGGTGGGTTGCGGGAGTTGCGTGCTTAAGCCCCTCTGTCGCCCCGGACGGAGTGGTGCGGAGGCGCGCCGACTGCGACCCACCCAAAAAAAAAAAAAAAAAAAAAAACAGTTAAATATCTAATATTATACACATTATGTTTGACATTGTGACGGCCCATGTCTATGAATAATATCATAAGTCTCGTCCATATGACTCTTATATCTTATTCACGAATCAGTCGCGATAATTCTACTAAAATAGACGTGTCAGAATCTATCTAGACATTATCATCTTGACAATTATGTCAGCTCTATTCACCCAACAAACTATAATTGGATTACTGTCGTCTACTAAAATACTGTGTGTCTGGTATAAAACAAAGTACTCACCAATATGCAGGTCAGGAACTGGGGAAGCACAGCCACGGTGTCTTTTGTGTTCTAGATATTGATTCTCGGCACTAATTGTATATAATGATGTTTTTGTGACCGAGCGGCGTACGCGATTGACACACGCGTGGCGGGGAGGAAAGGGAAGCACATAGCAAGTACCTGTCGCCACCGTGCAGAAATGATCCGACTAGATCTGTTGTGCAATTTTTATAATTTGGCGCCAATACTGTGACTGTAATGTTGTAGCCTTGGAGCGAGGATATGTAATAACGGTCCACTCAATAGGTGTAAGGTGGTTATGAATCCCCATGCTGTCCTATTATTGTCGCGGACAGCTGATCTGAATGAGGTGGGATAGTTACTGACCCAAAAAGCATGTGTTTGGCTGCTAATCAGACAGTAAATCCATACTAATATTATAAATGCTAAAGTAAGGATGTTTGTTTGTTTGTTTGTAACGCTTTCACGCTTAAACCACCAAACCGATTTCAAAAATTCTTTCACCAATGGAAAGCTATAATATCAGGGAGTAACATAGGCTATATTTTATCCCGGTATTCCCATAGGAACGGGAACTACGTCGCAGGTAAAGCGACTGAAACCGAAGCGAAGCGAGGGCGGGTTGCTAGTTATAATATATTAGTTTCATTGCTATAAAATCTGGGAATTTCCTTGATTAATAACTTGGTACCGGTGGTCGGCCCAATGGCGAAGGAGAGGAGATGGTGAGTTACGGTGCCGCGCGCCGCCCCTTTCCATACCTCGGACGGAGCTGGACGATATGTGCGCTGATCATAATTCACCACAAAAAAAAATAGCGTGAGTACTAAGTACGCATGTCGGAAGTGAAACTTCTTTGCTTCCATTTGTTTTTATCAGTATTAAAAAAAAAACAAAAAAAAAATAAACGGAACTCTCAATCTTTTTTTTTTTTATTGCAAGCAGTGGCAAACGAGCAAACAGTACACCGGATGGTAAGTGTTGCTCATGGACCTTTACAAGGGCGCTGCCTACCGCGAAGAGTGTGAATGCGTGTGTTGAGGCTCGGTGATACCAAAGGCACCACAGTCCACCACACGCAAATACCCTCAGAAAGTTGGGCTGCCGTCTCTCTCGCTCACCGAACGAAGCGCAGTAACAAATTGCTACTATTCAGACGTCAATTTTCTGCGAGAGCATGGTACTACCCCGGACGGACCGGCCCGCGGCTGTAGACAGATAACTGTCGACAGTGTAGTCCTACCACTACTGATCTTTCTCACTTGCTTGCTCCCTACTCTCGCCTTATGGCTGTGCTTCGTGCTATGTTCGCCCTTTCTCACTCTCTCTCAATTGGTTTCAATCGCTCTCTCCCTCTTCTCCGACAAAAATGCTGCACATCTTCGTGATGCTAAATTGCGTTTCATCCGTAAAAAATTTACCCTTATGCGCGCAAAGAAATTTCACTTCAAAAATACGACGATATCTGACCAGCATGGTATATTAGGTCCAATTCTCTCCCATTGTGGAGGAGGCCCGAACCCAACAGTGGGACGCATGATGGGTGGGACGACGATGATGATATTTGTTTTCCCAATCAAACTTAGGTTAGAGGTGGAGAAGTTTACTACTACACCGCCACCTAAGGAGGCCTATATCCAAAAATGGACGTATCAGAAGCTGATTAATGCACTAATAAATAATATCCTCATCCTATTTCATCTATCCTATCCTATCACTGATGAATATCATCATCATTAACCTGCTCTTATCCCCATTTATTTTAGGTCAACGCAATACGTACAATTCTCCCATCGTACAAATTGCAAAATTTTTGACAATAGTCTTATAATCGACCGTTTGCCTGAAGTCTTTCTTGAGACTGCAATTGATAAGAGGGCATCAGTTTAGAATGGGCAAGATCTACATAAAGCTCTTAGTCATACTTTACAACACCCATGAGCAACGTAAGTATTGTTGCTATTCGTAGCCACCATGAATAACATATTTCTACAAAATTTTCCTGAAATGTAAATTTAATGAATACATACTATAAATATATAAAGGAAGTATATAAGAAGAGGCGGTAATATTATCCCAGCATCGCTAGACAAGCTTAAATAAAGTCTTACATTCTCGCAAAATGAGCAAACTTTTCCGACTTAGGGTTGTCAAAAACCCAAGAAACCAATGTATAAGAAATATTTTTTTATATATCATTATTTTATTGTATAGATAATAATGATTCTTTATGTGGTGACGGAGTAAAAATATAATTCACCTCTCCCTATCTTACCCGTGGATGTCGTAAAGGACGACTAAGGTGTATAATATGCATATAACATCTATGCAAGAGAAGAAATACTCGAAATATAACCTGTCTGACCAGCATGCTATAGTAATGACAATTTTCCTCCTATTGTGGAGGAAGCTAGAGCTCAGCAGTGGGACTTCTATGAGCCACAACAATAACATCTATGGAAAACAGGGACAACTCGAAATAAAACTCTATACCAACACGTCTGACATTTTGTATGTCATCTTGTAAGTCAATTGCTCTCTTATTGTAGAGGGACTCGAGCCCAGGACGTATACAAATTGTGATGATGATGATTGCGATGAATATTAGAAACGTCAATGGACGGAGAATGCTTTTCATTCTTAAGCATGTCCAGGCATTGAAAGGTTACTTGCCAACCAAAAAATAGTTACAATAATTACCAAGAAGTGTTCAAGTGTATAAAATATATAATCTTTATTTACTTAAGAAAATAAATTATAGTTTTAATTATCTGTATAAGTATCGCATGCCAACCCTAAGATAAACCAGAGACACGAGTGCGAGGCTTGTTCCAAGTCTTTGCTTTAGTGCTGTTATTTAACGGATTATCTCATTACAGAGCCAACATAAATTCTTATCTTAATTTAGACATCAGTTTGGTGCATTTTTTCCGCGTTTAATTAAATACCAGTAATAAATTTCCGTGTAGTGACGGAGTAGGTATATCTTACCTGTGGATATATTGTAAAAGACGACTAAGGAATATGTAGATAACACACAAGAGAAGCGAAAAACAATATGTGGGTAGTTCTTCTTTTCAACCTACAAAAAGTTCTCTCCTGCCAGCTAATGGAGAAAAATTCAAAAGATTTACCAATACGGTTTCATATTATGCACTAGCAACCCGTCCTCGCTTCGCTTCGGTTTCAGTCTTCCTGCGTAGTTCCCGTTCCCGTGGGAATACCGGGATAAAATATAGCCTAGGTTACGCCCTGATATTATAGCTTTCCATTGGTGAAAGAATTTTTGAAATCAGTCCAGCCGTTTTGAAGATTACCCGGAACAAACAGACAGACAGACAAAAAAATTTAAAGTGTATTTTAGGCATATGTATAGTGCAAATAACCGTGTGAGCATGAAAAAAGTCTATTATTTTGACATTACAAACAGACACTCCAATTTTATTTATTGGTATAGATTACATCCTGCATATTACTAGAAACATAACAGATGTACACATTTTAAATGAAATTTGTAATAAAAATAACGTTACAAAATCGGTGATTTATAGCAAAAATATATTGAAAATGTGGCACAGCGGCATTGTAGTATAGTTGTGTGACGGAGGTGTACTATTTTCTGTCAAATCCACTTTTTAGGTCCTGAAAATCTTAAAAAATATGTTAACTTCGTGGCTAATAATTTTGTCCTGTAGAATGGACATTAAACTATCACAAAAAATTATAAGTGCTGACGAAACTGTTTTAATATTTTTACGAATTTTAGCTGATCTATACCAATAAATAAAATTGGAGTGTCTATTTATAATGTCAAAATAATAGGCTTTTTTCATGCTCACACGGTTATTTGCACTATACATATGCCTAAAACACACTTTATATATTTTTTGTCTGTCTGTCTTTTTGTTCCGGGTAATTTTCAAAACGGCTGGACCGATTTCAAAAATTCTTTCACCAATGGAAAGCTATAATATCAGAGCGTAAACTAGGCTATATTTTATCCCGGTATTCCCACGGGAACGGGTACTATTCAGGAAATACGACTGAAACCGAAGCGAAGCGAGGGCGGGTTGCTAGTATTTTATAAAAATGTAGGTTAACAAAGAGAATGACCCATAAAACCCTATGCCAAGACGTCTGATCAGCTAGGTAAAGTAGGTCAATTTCTCTCCAGTTGTGGAGGAGGGTCGAGCCCAGCAATAGGATATATATGAGCTAAAATGGATGGAAGTATGGAGGACTATCATCTATGGGAAAAGAAGGGGCAACGATCACGGTATTCTTACTCGAGCACCACGCGAAATCTCTCTATCATCACTTAAAAGTAATATTAAGATAAGATTAAAACCATGAAACTAATCATTGGTAATATCTTAAAATGGCCATCAAATCATTTAAAATAAACATTTAATATGCAACTAATAAAGAACATTTGCTTTAATTTTAAGTTAAATATTTATTATGTTCGCGTTGAACTAAAGTATTCACGTTGAGGATGGAAGGCGTCTATTTGAGTAGAGACAAGTAGTGATTCACATTTGGAACTGTAGAAGCTGACAAGCCTCGCGGCCGTCCACTAATATTGTGCTGACTGCACCCCGTTCTATACCTAAGAACATTTAGATGCGGCATTGAGATATTTTCTAAAGTAGAATCAGTTTTAGAGTATTTTGTGACTTATCTGTAAAACATAGATTATAGAAATATCGATTTTAATTCAAGCTTTTCATTTTTCGCACAGATTCATAGTAGAAGATGTTAGGACAGTTTTTAATGTATCTTGTAACAATTTTGTGTACCTATTTTTAATGAAATTGTTTGTAAAGCGTAGGTTATAAAGATATCAATTTCGAATTTAGGCCATAATTTTAAGGCTTTTCATTTTTCGTGTCTAAATATCGCACCTTTATACCAATACCGTCACTATCCTAAATAAGCAAATTTTACATGAGAACTATTTAAAGATTTATCACAAATATTAACTAATATAAATAAGAGTATATTAGCGTTACAGGAATTGTCTTTTATTTTTATTTTATTAATAATTATTATTCCTATTTAAAAATCCTTTTTTTTCGTGTTAATTATTATTAATTAGTGGATATAAATAATTTAAAATATTAGTGACGTACACATTTTCGAAAAAAAGATAAAAAGTTAAGTGAAATTAAAATATTTAAATTGAAGCAATGTGTAAATTCAGTGCTCAGCAAATAGATGGCATTAAAAACAGTTTTTCGAAAACATTCGTTTAGTTCGGTATTAGATTAAAGGTGCGATATATATTGCCCTATGTAGGTGAAATTGGTATCAGTGTTAGGTTATTTTATGCTTTATTTGTAAAGCTAAAGTTAAATAGTCATCAATTTCCAATTCGGACCATAATTTTAGAACTTTTCGTGCATAAACGATCTCGTCCTCATCTTACAACCTTACGTAGTAGATATCAGGAGCAAAAATCAAATACATAGGCAAAAAAAAATCGCGATAAATAAAAAATCAAATACAAACCCGATAAAATTCGTAAAGTAGTTTTATTTACAATGTGTAATACTCGCGTAAACATCAGAAATTGCCTTTGATTATATACAAAAGCCACCTCTATTTCATTTTCAAGTCACAGCGACCTAAGCTTTTAGACTTGCACATGGAGCTTCTAAACTTTAAGCTCTAGTCATTTATAATTCTAAACCAAGCTTTTGTTCCGTTGGGAAATAGCGGGGAGTTCCAACTTAAATTATTTATCCAACTCGCTTCCAGCTAACCGTAGGCGAACCGGTTAAATACGGAAATGTTCGCTATTGTAGTCATGCGAGATTTAATAAGAATATCTTTACGTTTGTGCAGAATATGCTTATAAAATATTAAACTTAACTGCATAGATGCTTGAATGGTCTAAGCACCGACCTCTTTTGATGAATGTCGTGGGTTCGATTACTAAATAGTAGTTCTATGTCTGATTGTAATTTAGGTGTGTTACTGCATTTTAGTGGGTTCTTCCGTGACAATAAGCTTCGTTCCTTAGTGCAGAATATTTTCTTATAAAAAAAATTGGCGCCTTGGGAGAAGTGCCTCTTATTTGGAGTTTTATAGAGTGTGTCAATGAATTAAAACACCAACGCTGCAATAAAAAGTGATTATGATCAAATACGTGAAGAAAAGTATGAATTAATTTTAAATCTGTTTTCTATTTTATGGATACTAAATCTATACTGTGTGGTAGCAGCTGCTGCCAATACAACTTAGAATATGTACTATAAAAGAAGAGTTAAGAATAAGAAGAGATGAGAGTTAAGAATCTCTTTATAGCTATGCAGAATATTTGGGGTGTCGGGATCGAGTGTCATCAGACGATCTCTCTGGCGCCCCGTAAAAGCACGGAAGGGGCCGCTGTGGTTTTAGTGGGTATGCCGGTCACGCAATGGCTGGTGAGTCCCACACACTCCTCCGTCTGTCACCGGTGGGGGAGAGTGCGCAAATGCATTTCCACAGCGTGAACAAAAAAAAGCTATGCAGAATGTACTCGTGAATTTTTAAACATTAATTTAATGTTGGTATTGGTGATAATTTTAAAATAAAATAATGTGATATATTCTTGGATGAAAAATAATTATTTAATATACCACACTGTCCCGATGTAGCGGCTTTTATTTTGATTTTTAATTTTATGGTGTGATGTTTTATAGTTTTTTTTTATAGTGTAAGGCACTAACTTTTTTGTAGTAATGCTCGCTTTAAATGATTATGAATCAAACATTTTCTCAGACCGCTTAATATTGATAAATAATCATTAATCTAACTCGTTCGTATTGATTTTAATATAAAGAGCAGTTTCAGGATCCAATGTAATATGGCAACAAAAAAAATCAAATTAATGCTAAGTTTAACTTCGCAAATGTGCTTCATAATTAAAAAAGGAGACGGCAACTTTGTTTGTCGTAATGCAAACTCTTTGACTATAAATTTAAATACAATGTACAGAACTACAGATAAATTTACTTTTACTAAGCTTAAAATACAGGTCAAAAAGTGATATGCTTTACAGCTAATCAAATAAAACATGAATCCCATCCCTAATTAATTCCTTGTCCTGGGTAAACATAAAAAAAAAATAATAAAAAAGTAAAAAAATACACAGCAAAACCTCTCGTGCGAAACATTGGTACTCGATTGAATCAATTTAAACTTCAACCGACTCTCATCTCACAGGGTACGTCCCTAATTATGCCCGCGGAAGGACAGGGGTATAGAAGAGACAAACTTTAATTTGCGTCCGCTAAAATTAAACTTGGAACGATTTTGTTCCTTGCACATAGATAATATAGACTTTTATTTGGAATGAATGATTTTGTAATTCTAAATTCAAATGTAGTAGAAGTGTAATCGTCCGTTTCGAGCAGAAGAGGGTGGGATAAGGGTTTCCAAAATGGCGGCCGTAAGATTTTGTTCGGTTAAATTAATTAAATCTTCGTAATTTATTACCGACTCGCCTAGTACCATATGGCGTATATGATTTATGGTTTTTGCTGTATTAATTTTACATTAAGCTAATTCGAAAATAATCTTATGTATGTAGGTTCACATTTGTACCATGTTAACTATGTAATTTAATTATGTCATTCTAATTCACTAAATTTAACTAACATCTATTTCTTAAATAACCTACTATATGTTAGATACCTGTTGTGTGTGCTTGTGCTTCTAGTTTGAGGTAAAAAGGTGAATATATTAATCTATTTTACAAATACTTAACTAGATAGAGTAAATTAGACATAAAACCCTCTATCAACCCTTCTAACCAGCGTGGCTTAGAATAATAACATATAGAAGGTAAGTCCACGCACAAAAAGTGAGGCATTTCAATTGGAGCCTAATGGAGCCTACGCCGGAACAGTCCCGTAATGTACAAGTCATTGCACTGCACGAACGTACGCAACTCTTAAAAAATAAATAGCTAATTATGACGGCTTGTGCATTCAAATGGTGCCACAACACATTTGAAAAACATAAAAAGGTTTTTAACATTACTTTTAAAAGTATTTCAACGATTTATGTTAATAAAAACAAAATTTGATTTCATAATTTGTATAGTGGTTTCCGTGTGTACGTGTGTCTGCCCGCCATCAGTATTTATAGATTCAAATTTTTAAAGTTCGAAGTACTGACACTATCCTTCTATACGTTATTATTCTAAGCAGCGTGGTGTAGTAAGGCAATATTTCTCTTATTATGGAGGAGTCTGAAGACCTCTATACGTCCCGTCGCTGGTATCGAGCAGAGATGTATTTGATTTTTGACTGCCCGACCTTTCAAATACTTTGTACCGTTTATGGTCACGATAGGACCACGAAGCATAGAGAACCACAGGACGATAGTATTGATAGTAAATCATAAATTAAAGTACAAACACGTTATCGCGTAAACATCAGAAATCATATAATAATTTAATTTTAATACTAAATATTACACAACTTAAACTTTAAGAAAAGAAGGTTAATAAGAGAAATAAGGCAAATAGTTACTTGTTTGTAATTCATATAACTAATACTCCATATTGTTGTACTTGTCTCTGGTACATGGATAGTTTTATAGGCCTTACGTCATGCGAAATTTGCTAACAATTAAAATTGTTCTGATAGTCCTCTTATAACTTAAAATAATTTGTTCTTTTTCTCCTTGTCAACCTATATAACTACACAGATGCCAATTCTAAGCATGAACACCAAGGCCAATTAAACTTTTACACAGACGTTTTAGTATAGGATTTGCTTTCAAATTTACCTTTTCTTGCAACAATTTTATCTACATATTATATCCCTTAGTGTTCTTTAAACTCCCATGGGAAAGAAAGGGAATTTCTATTCCTACTCCATCACTACAAGAAATAGTTACTTTATTAAATATGCTATAATTAGTTCTTTTTATTTTAATGTTATTAATTCTTTTTTTCAAATTTATTACGTGTAAATAAACGTACTTAAACTTTATAGGGGCCATTTTTAATTTTCACTCTATTTTTGAGAACTAGTTTCACTAACTTAACAGTATGTTACAAGGCATGGAAAACATGATTGTGACATGAGGGTTACATCACGATAATTTAGTTCATCAATAAAATATAACTCTGCAATATAACAGAAAAAGAATATCAAAAAATGAGAGATGCCTGACAACAGAATTCGAACTCGAGACCTAACCGTAGCAAACTATCAGTCTTCTCATTCAGCCCAGTAGCCTATAGCCCAGTAGCCAATATTTCCGTCATTATAAAAAAATTAGCAAGGTTTAATAGTTCAAAGATTATTTTTGCAGCATACTCAACCGGAATTTTCTTTTTAAGTTATAAAAAAAAGCTTAAATTAACGCCAAAACACGCCTACCTAAGCATGTACAAGTCAATTGACGTCAATGAGATCCTGAATACAGATAATACCATTATACAGGGACCCAACCTCTTTCAACTAACCTCGGCGCAAAAAATTAGGCCATGACTCCCTGACCCTCCCACCACCCGAGCGATAACTCACACCCTCAGCACGGCCCTTGAGAAAAATAGCTCGAAAAACAGACAAGATTTAAACTCGGCCCAGTTTCGGGTTGATATCATGAGGAACGGCTTAAAACCGAATTGATACTAATGTTGTTAATGTATGTACGAATTACCAGTTAAAATAAAATAATTGGTTGTTGTTTTGTATAATTAAGGAATTAGGGGACAATGTTCTGTAATTATATTCAGTCATTTCAAAAATAGCAAAAACATTAAGCATTTTAGTATAAATACTTTATATTTATGTCTATAGCTAAAGTAATTTGAAGAGGGTCTTCGTTGCTGCATATTTAAAATAACCAGTAAGGGGAAACTTTAAAAAACAAGTTATGTGTATGTCTTCAATTAGCTATCCTTATTGCGCAGACTATTTAAATATTTTAAAATGATCTTAAATTCAGATATTTTAAACAAATACCCTGTTTATAAAACACAAGAGTATATTCTACATTTGGTTGAAAACTAAAATCTGAACAGAGAAACAGTCATGTTTTGGTTGTTTTAAAATCCAAAGTATGTAACAAGAATAGAATTTATTATATTATACCATATAATAATGAACTATACCTACACTTTTATTATAAATCAATTATATGCTAAATATTAAGCATCTCTTTTCATACTATACAAATTCTTTACATATTAAATCAAATTTTATTTCTTAATATCATTCGGTCATCATCAACACCTTAGGTACATTCCCTTACGCGTGCCGTTAATCTAGGCAAATGTACCAAACCCGACCCGCGCCCACCTAAACTGTTTGATGTTTTAACTCATGGGCCTTTATAAAACTTTGTTTATTTAATCCTAGCTCTATAATACATATAAGTATATCCACAAAGGCTATCCCTTTTACATAATATAAAATAATGGTTAGCTTTTGTATATATTAATATACATTATACATATATAGGCTGTTTTAACATAGTGCTCATCAAAAAGTAGAGAGTAAGTAGTAAGAGGACTATCAAAACCTTGAAAAATCCTTAGTATCTAGGTTTACATAAAATATTTAAAAAAAAAGCTCCTTTAAATCGGTCGTACCTTTTGGGTCGCGTACAGTTTCTTATTTTTACGGATCGCGTTTGTATTTGATCTTTGATTGCTCGACATTTCGAATACTTCACAGCGGACGGACAGTCCGGCCGTGACCATAGTTTTATTTAGAATCGGGTACAATTAATTGTCAAGTGGATTACTTGAACACAGACAAAAATTGCATCAAAATCGATGCAGCCGTTAAGAAGAAATTGAATCACATACACACGTAAAAAACTTAATAAATATATAAAGATACACCCCGCAAATGTAGCTTATTGAAATGTTTATGGAATATTAATAATAACAGTATTATGAAATTCTAATGCTAAAAAAAAACAAGTTTAAAAATATAAGGAGCTAACCAATGTACACATACGTTTATCTAATCACTAGCTTCTGCCCGCGACTTCGTCCGCGGAAAATTTCTTGTTTTAACATAAGATTACACTCGATTGATATTACTGTATTTAATTTTATTAGTAAAATATTTTTTGGAATCAGATCAGTAACTTAAAAGATTACCGAAGTTCTATTTTCTGCTCAAGGTAACTTAACCCTTAGTTGCCTTTTACTTATTTTATTTATTTGTTTAAGTTAGGTATCTATTTAATTTAAAGCTTCTCTATATACAATGTTTGAGGTTGTTTTATTTTCCGGTAACAGAATAATCTGCCTTTCGGATGATCCCACTCTTGATAGACCAACATATAATTGCCCATGGGAAAAACATTCTTTTCGTAGGTCAATGCCAACCAAAGAGAATGTTTGTCCCTGGGACTTATTAATAGTCAGGGCAAATGATGTTTTTATTGGAAACTGGAGTCGTTTAAACGGTATGGGTAGGTCCGTCGGAATCATTGGAATTCTTGGGATGTGCGCCAACTGGCCAGCTCCTGGGCCGATGAGAATGGTCGCCACAATTAGGTTGTCTTTTAAATCTTTTATTAGTAGCCTTGTGCCATTGCACAGGTTAGGTGGGCTTAAATTTCTTAAAAGCATGATAGGTGTCCCGGATTTCAACAGCAGTTCGTGAGGTGGCAGACCAGATGGTTTAAGCGAATTTAAAAATTCCTGCGGATAGTGGACTGCATCCTCGATATTACACACTGTATCAATTGACTTGTAGATTTTACCATGGCCGGGAACTTTTTGTAAAATTAGATTATTGATTTCATTGACTGTATCGTTCCTTGGTGAGACGATAGCCCTTGAACAATGCCAATGAATGTCTCTATCTAGTAAATATTCGAGGTCAGGATATACTGCATCTATAAGATGCTGTAGACTGTGAACTATACGACCCAGAGTCTCATTTATAACGATTTCCGCAGAGTTAGAGTCCAAGGTTCGAGAAGAAAAAGACCCTTCTCCAATTTTGAGCAGCTGTTGTGGAAAATCGTTATCCATATTTCCAATAACGTGGACTCTCATGTTCGTACGTAAATTCAAAGTTTGGACTATACTCCATAGGGGCGATGATTTTAGACATGCCTTTATGATATCCGCACGTGTACCTCTTGTGACGACGGGAAGTGTCTGACGAAAGTCACCTGCAAACACAAAAGTGACACCACCCATGACAGCGACTGAGTTTCTCAAGTCCTTAAGTGTTCGATCCACTGCTTCAACATGAGCTCTATGACTCATGGTACATTCGTCCCACATTATCAACGACGTATTCTGTAACAATTGACCAATGGGCCCATTTTTGCGTATCGAACATACCGACTGTTGCTCCAATGAAACTGTCAATGGGAGTTTGAAGGTAGAGTGAGCAGTTTTACCGTCACTCAATAAAGTAGCCGCAATCCCAGAAGAAGCCACTGCCAAAGCTATTTTTCCGGATTGCCTAACATGTGCTAATATTAAATTAGCGAGGAATGTTTTCCCTGTGCCTCCTGGGGCGTCTAAAAAAAAAATTTTTCCTTTATTATTCGTTACGCTATCAATAATTTCATCAAAAGCCTGTTTTTGGTCTGTGACTAATTTAGGCAAATTTTCATTTACAAAAGTAGCTAATTCACTGATGTTGTGCGGATGTACCAACATTGTATCTATTGCATCATTTACAGGGCGAACTGGAGACGGTAATCCAAAGTCACTCAATGTTTTATCATTCAATGCTAAAAGTTTGTTTTCAATTTGTATTAAACCTTCATTGTACATAACATCATTAAAAGGCATGGTAAAGTCCTGATTTTGTTGTCGATTTCTATGTCTGATATCTTCACAAAAATTGTCCTTGAAGATATCCCATAGTTTTAACGGTTCAGATGGCTGACAAAATAGCAGTATCACCACAAATAACTCCCTAAGTTTCAATGAACATTCCGACATCGAAGCTTCTCTTAATGTCTTCTCCCAGTGATCATCATTTTCCAGCAAACCTCTGTCCCGGCAAGCCGCTTGATACGTCTCCTTGACCACTCCATTTATAGTTTTCAAATCTTTGAATGATGTGGGACCGCGTACGTGGTGCAATAAAATTCTTAGATAAAAGCATTCTGATTGTGACGGATGTACACCGTACACTCTTCCCAAAGCTTCATCTCTTTTTATTTCTGGATGCCCATCGACGTCTTGACCGCGCCTTCGTCTTGAAAATTTGTTATTAGCCCACGTATAATAGTGTGGAACTTCGTGGTACAACAGCGTTTTTGCAAATTCGTCGGTATTGCAGAGTTCAAAAAACGCTAATAGAGTGGTTTTGCGCGGATTTTGGGCAACTTGTCGCGCAGTTCCTGGTGTGAAAAACACCCTTTGCCCGTTTTCTAAGTGCACGGCCAAATGCACGACCGTGGGATGTCGGTCGTGGATCGGAAATTCGAGTATTCGCCAGACGGCTTCCGATGTACTTATATATCGCCCATTTAAATAATTTTCCACCTCATCATGCGGATTTCTAACGCTGAACGTGGCTTGATCGGAACCTTTATTTATATATTTACATATATATTTTATAGCCTGAACTGAATGGCAGTATTCGACGTTAATGTGGGCGTTAAATGACCTGCACAACATTGGAGAGTATGGTACAATCCATCTGTTATCTATTGTAATCGGCCTCCCTCTGATGTTTACAACTGCGACTTGACCACCATTTTCAGCATTACGACGACGATATACAGGATAACCATCCTCGCCTGTCTGAGTATCGGTGACGAATCGCCGAGGATATTTCTTTGAACATATACCGTTCTTCATACACGGTGATGATAAATTGTGCTCCCCACAAGGTCCATGGATCATGTTTTTGGTGATAATATCGAATAATATTGGGTCATCATCTTTGTTTGGTAGTTCAGCAACTATTATACTGTCTATTTCATCTGGTTGTATTTTTTGTGCAAACCAAAACAGCATATGACAGTGTGGTAGTCCGCGTTTTTGCCATTCAACACTAAGCATATGGCATTTGACTTTGCCGAATACCTCGTCTTTAGTGAACGACTTGATCATTTTCTTCATCTTTAAATGAAAAACCCTAGCAATAATGTCATGACGGTCGAAAGAACGTTGGCCAGCAAATAGCTCTTTCTTAATTTCTGGCCACTCCGGATTGCAAGTGAACGTCACAAATAAATCGGGTCTTCCATAGTTGCGTACATACGTCATTGCATCTTGGGTTTTTTCATGCATGTAACGCGGAGAGCCGGTGAAAGATGAAGGCAAGATGACATGTTGGCCAATATTTGCAGCGTTGACATTAGCATCCTGATTTATAGCGTCTCTTAAATGGATATAGTCATCAGCTCTCAGTTGTTGTTGATTGCGACTTATGTAACTTAGTCTCTCTGTTATCATTTTAGCCATCATGTCAACACAGTATTGACTAAACAAATCCCGATAATAATGAAGGGGATTAAAACTGTTGGCCCTGGTCATCAATCTATACATATAAAATTGCATACACGAAACTGTTTTATTTCGCGCTGAATTTTGTAGAGGGATAGTCAAATAATAACCATCTTCACCGTTAACAAACATCAAAGGGTATTGTAAGGGATCGTAAGCTCTGTGTAATTCAGAAACTCTTTTCAGTTGACCATCTTTGCAATGAAGGACTATATCTCTAGGTCCCTTATCTTCGTCCACCAATAATACTGCAACTTCGTTTGCTGTAGGTGAATTGTATCTTCCACGATGTTGATTTTGTGGAGTGCGGTCAGCGTGAATGATTAATTTTAAGTTTTCAGATGAAGAGTTATGTTCTAAATTGTATTTGAAACTGCGAATATAAATGTTATGACTATTTAACGACGTCTGTAAATCATTGATTAAATCGATATTTAGGTTAGGAGCAATATTAGACCGCAACGAAAGTTGGTCGGCATCAGAAATGAAATAAATTTGTAGAAACTGCGGGCTTTGCCCTGGCGAAGGGAGTAGACTACCAATTAAGTGATAAACTTGCCCTTCTACTTTAAATGTAGGCATAAAGTTTCCTTCGCGAATTTCTTTAGCACCGAATGACGTCATTTGGAAGAGTGTATTATACTTTCGTATGTTTTTTAAAAAATGCGCAGATAATAGATGATTGCCCAGTAATAGATCTTTTATTGGTTGTGGTGGTGCCTGGATATCAGGAAGAACCACTTTTCCTGCAGCACAACACATACCATTTGGTTCATCGCTCCATTTATTTGCAAAACACTTAGGACATGTTTTATTCATTTCGCCTATTTTCACAGTGTTTTGCTGAGCATAATCTATATTGGCATCGTAATTGAAGGCTGATCTATTTCCTTGGGCTATATTCCGATTACGCGCTCTGACTGTAGCTGCTCGCTGTCTTTCTGTTGCTAGGCGCTGCGAGCGCTCAGTGCTAGTCTCCCTATCCCTTGTCTCACAGACATGCTGCCTTAACTCAGATAGACGGTGCGCACGTTCAGCGCTAGTTTCTCGAGCACGGGCCCGCGTCGTCCTCACATTTTGGCTTGCGAGGCGCTGTGAGCGCTCGGAGCTAGATTCTCTAGCGCGTGCTTGCGAAATATATTCTCTATTTCTCGAGAGGCGTTGCTCATTTTCAGGGGCAGATTCTTCCGTACGGCGTACTCGATCGGCTCTTGTCTGTGATGTCTGCCGAGACAGTTGAGATTTCCTTTTAGGCATGCTCTCAACAAACCACGCACAGACTTGAAAACAATTATGAACAAAGGGAGAGCGACTCGAACACCGTCCGCCTTTACAAAACAAAACAATCGTAATATCGAATAACTCGTGTCGATTATTACGATAGAACGAAGTACGAAACTACGAACATACAAAACAAACGTACAACGAAATTACGATATTTTCGATTATGAGGTATCTATCAACAACAACAACCATGCGAACGAAACAACCGAAACCAATAACCAACTGACATGTAATTTTTAGAACTCCAACTAACGACAACGTGGGCATAATAATTCGAGAGGGTCATCAATCCACGGAAAGTCTTAACACCGCGATTCAGAAAAATGACGTCATTGCAGAACGCCATCTATGGGCAAATAGGTAAAACGTCTGCACAATGAAAGTTATGCTAGGGTCATTTTGCGTTTTAGTAATTTTATATTATCTCCGAAACTTTATGACCAATTGATATACTGTAAATGGCAAATCTTATCTGTATGATGTTCCTGTGATACTGAAATAATTTATTGTCATAAGAATTAATATTTTGTTGCTCAAATAATCAACCAAACGTAACAATGCCGAAAAAAAAATTTTTTAATGCAATAATAGAAGTATAAAAGATAAAATATAAAAGATAGAGATATGGTATCGCTGACTTTTTTGTAGAAATAATTAAGATGAACCAGGTAGCCATACATTCTTTTTAATTTTAAGCAACTGTTTAGGCAGCGCACGCAAATAATTCTGTTTTACGAGGTATTTTTTTCCGACTTGCCAGACAAAAGTTGTGATAGCTCGGTTAATATACATGTTATAGAAACAATTTATAGCCTATAGCACTCAGGAATAATGTAGCTTTCTGCCAGTTAAAATAAAATTAGAATTAGATTATGAGTTCCAGAGATTACCCCCTGCATACAAACTTACAAATTTTACCTCTTTATAATATTAGTATAGATTAGATTATAATGCCTACATTAGGGTTGTGCAATAAGGTAAGGGTTGTCGAAGATGACATGTCAGGTGCCTCACGCACATGCCAACCCTCCTCAAGTGTCACCAAATTGGCCTGGATCCCTGGTAATTAATTAGTCTTGTATACACATATATATTATGGAGCTAACAGATTTATTAAATTCTTATAATGCTTCTGCTATATTTATGAAAACGTTATAATAATTTAAGAACGCTTGTATTATACATTTTTAATAAAAAAAAATACTGATTTTATTATGTTTGCATTTGATTATTGATTCCCGACGTTTTGAGCAATTTTGAGACATTTTGCGCGATTCCCGTAACCATGAATGTTATTAAGTGTTGAAAAATTCGATAATTTTGAAATCAAATTCAAATTCGTAAAAATTGTTTCATTGTAACGTCTGTAAGTGAGTTTTTGGCGGGAACATCAAAATGTCAAGTAGCATGTTATTATATTTTAATGACTTTGAATTTATATTTAATTATTTCATACTATTTTATTAAATATGAAAGAAAAATTTTAATTTTTGTAAAAAAATGTCATGTTGCACTAAAAATCCTCATAAAAAATACAGCAAGATGTCGTCACTTTACTAGAGGCAACGACTTTCCTAAACTAAAAAACTAACTGCTAAATAAACACTTAGAAAAACTTAAGAAACAAATTTTATAATACTGGCAATCAAAACAAACAAGTACTCATACTGCTGATAACAACAAAAGCTAATAATAAAATCAGATTTTGGCGGGTACAGATGCCTTTGTGTCGATTTTTTTTTGCTCTGTTGTCACTGTCTATTAATAAGACAAGTCGCTTCTAAGCTTCCATAGCCAGAAAACAGATATCGATGTTCTTTGTATAACATCGATGCCAGTATTTACGGTTTATGATACCTAAGACAAATCAAATGCGCGTATAAGCCATCATAGGCTTTTATCGTTAACTAAATTAAATTATTTGCCTGTAAAATATAGTAAATAAATAAATAAATATAAGTAAAATTGTAAATTTTGTATAATCCCTGACACAAACTTAAATAATAAAAAAAGTATTACGTTCTAATCAAAAGGAATTATCAATTAATTCTCATTTAACGATTATAATTTATTAGTACTCATTATACGCCATTACATCATTTTGGAAAAGAGCTGATACTCTTACACTGCTGGATCGATATTAACCAAACATTGCTAATAACCACCGCAAGAAAAATATCTTTCAAAAGAAAAAACCGCATTGAAAACTGTCTATCCGTTTGAGAGCTGCGATGCCACAGACAGACAGACATCAACGTCAAACTTACAACACCCCTCTTTTTGCGTCGGGGGTTAAAAATAATGCTGTAGCCTGTTTCTGACTGTAAATGCACATTATCAGAATCGTATTCACGACACTCGGGAATGCGATTGACACATAAATCACTACCCTACCTGTGCCTTAAAAAGTAAACCAAGTATAACCGTATATGACTTAAATAGACATTCAAATATCATACTTAATAGAAAAAGATAAACAATTGTTGCATTTCGTCACCATTCAGTATTGATCTGCATCAAGTTGTGAGGTCACAGCTACGCTCTTGAACTAGGTGTTTGCGATTGAAGCAAAAAATAACTCAGAACATACTACTACTGGCCATTTGTAGTCTATGGATATTGGCAAGTGACAGCGGGTACCAACGAATTCAAATTTGAAATGAGTTTCGGCGGGAATATTTGAAATGAGTTTCGGCGGGAATATGGTAGTAGGTAGGTATAACATGTCACGCTCTTAAATTATATTAATTTTTCGGTGTTTTATAGTCTTACACTGAATAATTTGGCTGATACTTTATGTAATATAATCTAGTTAAGATGGCATTTATGAATATGATCTAATTACAGTTTACTTGTATTTTACTTGTAATTTGGTTTTTAGCGACTAATTAATGGTAATGACACAATCTTAGAATAATAACCTTAGAATAATAACATATAGAAGGTGAGTCCACGCACAAAAAGTGAGGCATTTCAATTGGAGCCTAATGAAGCTTACGCCGGAACAGTCCCGTAATGTACAAATCATTGCACTGCACGAACGTACGCAACTCTTAAAAAATAAATAGGTAATTATGACGGCTTGTGCATTCAAATGGTGTCACAACACATTTGAAAAACATAAAAAGGTTTTTAACATTACTTTTAAAAGTATTTCGACGATTTATGTTAATAAAAACAAAATTGGATTTCATAATTTGTATAGTGGTTTCCGTGTGTACGTGTGTAATCGTCTGCCCGCCATTAGTATTTTTAGATTCAAATTTTTAAAGTTCGAAGTACTGACACTATCCTTCTATACGTTATTATTCTAAGATAATAACGTATAGAAGGATAGTGTCCATATGTAAGCCATCAAAAATATGAAGCAAACAATAGTACATGTGTGCAGGCGATTACACACGCACCCTACTATACAAATTATGGAATCAAATTTTATTTTTTTTTTAACATAAATCGTCGAAATACTTTTAAAAGTAATATTAAAAACCTTTTTATGTTTTTCAAATGTGTTGTGACACCATTTGAATGCACAAACCGTCATAATTGCCTATTTATTTTTTAAGAGTAGCGTACGTACATGCAGTACAGTGACCTTGTACACTACGGAATGAGTCCGGCGTAAACTCCATTAGGCTCCAATTGAAATGCTTCACTTTTTGTGCGCGAACTTACCTTTTATACGTTATTATTCTAAGAACACAACTTACTAACGGACGATAACTATTAATAAGTTATTCAACGCATGTATAGTATATATGTTACATTGATTTAATATAAAAAGATTTTACTCAGAAAAAACTAAAACCACAAACCCCATTAGGAACGAAACAAATAAACACAATTCAAAATCAATCTAATAGTATCACGAAAGACAATAAAAATATTTGCATTGAGCAAACAAAAACGAGTAACAAGAAATGAATGGAGTTGAAGTGTTGAGTCCACGGAAGTCCATTCGAGAAGAGCGACTCCATAACGTTCGATGCACTTGCACTTTTGTACGAAGAGTCGAATCGCTACTGGATAAGGACTAAAATGGATCAGATAGATTCCCACAGTTAAAAAAATACATTTGAAAGTAATCATTAATATATATAATTATACAACTAGCAGACCCGGCCAAGCGTTGCTGTGGCTAATGTTTTGTTTATATTACATTTTATTAAACTATTTAAATGGAACTAAACTATTTAGGAGAACATCTATCATGGAGGTCGTCATATTTTTTTGCAAATGGCATCTATGTAAAAAAGCAAGTTAAGATCGTATATGACACGTTTATAGGTTTGACATAGCAGCGCCATCTATTAATTAATTACTCAATCCAGTCAACCGATATCATCATCTGTTAAAATCGTTTGGAGTTGACAGATAATTGTGAATGTATACTGCTGAAATAACAGCCAAATAATTTGCAATAAAATAATATTGCGACTATAACTTAAGATGTAAGCTATCCTATCTTTCAAGTTGGATCAAACTACACACGGTGTGCAAATTTGATTAAAATCGGTTAAGTAGTTTAGGAGTCCATCGCGGACAAACAACGTGACACGTAATTTATATATATTAAGATTATATTTCCTGATGGTAACAGAGTTAGTTTCCATCTGGTTACAGAATAAGAACACAATTCACCAATTTGCCCGTGGGTGTCGTAAAAGCCAAGGGATATAATATGCATACCTTAGAATAATAACGTATAGAAAGAGAGTGTCCATACGTAAGCCATCAAAAATATGAAGCAAACAATACTGCAAGCGCGCGGGCGATTACACATGTACACCACTATTCAAATTATGAAATCAAATTTTGTTTTTATTAACATAAATCGTCGACATACTTTTAAAAGTAGTAGTAGTAGGACCACACTGTCGACAGTTATCTGTCTACAGCAGCGGGCCGGTCCGTCCGGGGCAGTACCATGCTCTCGCAGAAAATCGACGTCTGAGTAGTAGCAATTTGTTACTGCGCTTCGTTCGGTGAGCGAGAGAGCCGGAAGCCCAACTTTCTGAGGGTGATTGCGTGTGGAGGGTTTTGGTGGTGCCCTTGATATCACCGAGCCTCAATGCACGCATTCACACTCCCTTCGCTTTCTTCGCGGTAGGCAACGGCCTTGTAAAGGTCCATGAGCGGTAGCAACACTTACCATCAGATGTACTGTTCGCTCGTTTGCCACCGTTTGCAAAAAAAAAAAAAGTAATGTTAATATACTTTTTATGTTTTTTAAATATGTTATGACACCATTTGAATGGACAAGCCGTCATAATTACTTATTTATATTTTAAGATTTGCGTACGTACGTGCAGTACAGTGACCTTGTACATTACGGAACGGTTCCAGCGTAATGTAGCTTCTATTAGGTTCCAATTGAAATGCTTCACTTTTTGTACACGAACTTACCTTCTATACGTTATTATTCTAAGATACATACAAACAAAACCAAACCCATCATGTCTGATTAGCGTTGTAGTAGATTAATCTACTACATAAGTTCAGTCTTATTGTGGACTAGGCTCGAGCCCATCAAAGACACATTAATGAGATTTAACGATGACGATGATGACGACAGAGTAAGAATACTATTCCTCACCGCTCTATCTTACCCACGGATATCGTAAAAGATGACTAAGACATATTTATATAACGTCGATACAAGAGAAGTGAAAATTGAAATGTAATCCTACACCAACACATTGGCACGAAAGGAGGCGGCGGATCGTGTGCGAGTAGAGCTCCTATTCGGCGACACGTTCCGCCGCCGGCGACTCGGGCGGCGCAGGCGCGAGTATCTGCGCCTAATGCCGCCCTAGCCGAGGCCGCGGGTGATAGGACCGGGGAATTGTCCGTCACCCGCAGAGTGGCGTCCCAGGAGGTCGAGAGGTGAGGTTACCCGAAAAGGTATTCCGTCGGGCCGACCACTGACGACAAGTCACATCTGCTCCGGTGGTCAGCCCAACAACGAAGTGACGTGGGTACGGATATGTTGTGGGCCCGCGCGCCGTCCTTTCATCGCCCCGGACGGACTAGACCGCGCGTTCGCTTACCATAGCCCACCCATAAAAAAAAAACACCAACACATTGTGACAGCGTGAAATACGTCAATTATCCTCCTGTAGTGAAGAAGGTTTTCAAGCCCAGCAATTTTAACCAAATTTGACTAAGAACGAATCCCTGTTCTTAACACCTTATGTTCGATTACCACGACAAACTGTTATTTATATCATTAATAATCATAAGTAATCCTTAATCTATACCAATAAATAAAATTGGAGTGTCTGTTTGTAATGTCAAAATAATAGGCTTTTTTTCATGCTCACACGGTTATTTGCACGACACCTATGCCTTTTTTGTTTTTTTTTTTTATGGGTGGGCTATGGTATGCGCACGCGCGGTCCAATCCATCCGAGGCGATGAAAGGACGGCGCGCGGGCCCGTAACCCACCCGTACCCACGTCACCTCGTTGTTGGGCCGACCACCGGAGCAGATGTGACTTGTCGTCAGTGGTCGGCCCGACGGAATACCCTTTCGGGTAACGTCACCTCTCGACGTCCTGGGACGTCGGTCGCCGTCGCACGGTCAGCCTCTCCGCGGGTGACGGACAATTCCCCGATCCGATCACCCGCGGCCTCGGCTAGGGCGGCATTAGGCGCAGATACACGCGCCTGCGCCGCCCGAGTCGCCGGCGGCGGAACGTGTCGCCGAATAGGAGCTCTACTCGCACACGATCCGCCGCCTCCTTCCGTGAGATTACGGCCTCACAGAAGGCGGCGACCGCGTTCCAGTTTCTGACGCTGTCGAGCATCTCCCTGGCGATGGTCGGCAGCGTCAGGTCGGCATCGATAATCGCGACGAGTTCACGGCGTTCCCCCTCCCACGCAGCACATACCTCGAGCGTGTGCTGCGCCGACGACACCTATGCCTAAAATACAGATTAAAAAATTTTTGTTTATCTGTCTGTCTGTTTGTTCCGGGTAATCTTCAAAACGGCTGGACCGATTTCAAAAATTCTTTCACCAATGGAAAGCTATAATATCAGGGCGTAAACTAGGCTATATTTTATCCTGGTATTCCCACGAGAACTACACGGGTAAAACGACTAAAACCGAAGCGAAGCGAGGGCGGGTTGCTAGTAATATTATAAACTAGCAACCCGCCCTCGCTTCGCTTCGGTTATAGGTTATAGTCGTTTTACCCGCGTAGTTCCCGTTCCCGCGGGAATACCGGGATAAAGTATAGCCTAGTTTACGCCCTGATATTATAGCTTTCCATTGGTGAAAGAATTTTTGAAATCGGTCCAGCCGTTTTGAAGATTACCCGGAACAAACAGACAGACAGACAGACAGACAGACAAAAATTTTTTTATTGCTATTTTAGGCATAGGTGTCGTGCAAATAACCGTGTGAGCATGAAAAAAGCCTATTATTTTGACATTACAAACAGACACTCCAATTTTATTTATTGGTATAGATGCGAAAGTAAGTTTTTTCGTTTGTTTGTTACGCTTTGACACTTAAACCAGCGAACCGATTTCCAAAATTCTTTCACCAATGGAAAGTTATAATATCAGGGAGTAACATAGGCATTTAAACATTTTATCCCGGTATTCCCAGGGGAACAGGAACTACGCGGGTAAGGCGTCTGAAACCGAAGTGAAGCGGGCGGGTTGCTAATTATTTATAAGTGACTCAACAGACGTTGTTCTGTTCAAATAAGCGACACATACCGGGTCCATTTGTAAATCTAAACCATTCTCAAATGCATATTCAATGCATAAAAAATTTCATCAACATCGGTCCAGCCGTTTAGGAGGAGTGCAATGACATACACACTTACACAAGATATATTTACATATATAAAGATTGGGTGTTTGTAAAGTATACAAAGATATATTTCTTACTGATTGGTATCGTTGGAATATTCTTTCTGCACTGAAATTAATTATAAAGTCTCGAATAAAAAGTGTAAAATTTCAGTTACGAAAGCGAAAAAAAAAAATAGAATAACTGATCGTGTCATTATTAGTAACTAAAATGTCATTATTTAATAACTAACTAGTAATTTAGCACCTAATCCTTATAAATAAGTTTCTTGTGTACGTGTGTGTCACAGAACTCCTCCTAAACGGCTGAACCGATATTGATGAATTTTTTTGGGTCTATTCAAGGGCATTCAAGAATGGTTTAGATTCACAACTGGATCCGGTAGGTCACGTTGCTATCGATTTCAAGGAGAATTCCTTTTATTTTATTTCAACAGAACAACGTCTTTTGGGTCAGCTAGTTAAATGTAAATTTATAAAAACTAGTTGGAATAATTTGTAACTATATCCGATAGATGGCATAGCCCATAGCTCCTATATAAATGAGAAATTAATTCTTAATTGGTTATTTCATATGGCTTATTTGGTATTTTTTTCTAATTTCAGTTCATATATATCCCAATGCTGGGCTCGAGCCACCTCCTGGATAGGAGTTAAGAAAAGGTAATATTTAATAGTGGTAAGACCAAACTGTTGACAGTTGTCTACAGCCGCGGGCCGGTCCGTCCGGGGTAGTACCACACTGAGCAGAAACGTCTGAGTAGTAGCAATCTGTTACTGGGCTTCGTACGGTGACAAAAAAAAACACAACTTTCTGAGGGTGTTTGCGTGTAGTGGGTTTTAATGATGCTTTAAGTAACACCGAACCTCATTGCAAGGATGCACCCTCTCTTCACTTACTTCGCGGTAGGCAGCGGCCTAGCTATGCCCCTAGTATTGCAAAGACCATTAGCGACAGCAACACTTACCATCAGGTATACTGTTTGCTCGTTTGCCACTGTTTGCTTATTTGCTTCCGTTTGCAATAAAAAATAAATTGTAAAATACTTGGCACTAATTTCAAATAAATATAGAGTCAAGATGTACCTAAAGTAAGCTCTTTTTTTAACACATTTGGTGGATTCAAATCATAAAAAGGTCATTTAGCCTAGTGTTTATAAGTGTATACTTCCTTAAATCATCTTAGTTTATAGTCACTGCGATGTGTAACATTTACTGCACCATCCTATATATTAGGTAAAAATATTTTATTACCTATTTATCCAAAAAGTAACCGATACACTCTCAAATCTAATAAAAAATTCATCCACTGGAAACCTGCTCCAATTTTAAAGCTACAGATAAGTCTCCCTTTAGGGAGAAGACCGCAGCATCCCCTATAAACAGCCTCCACAAACCCCCTGGATTATATACGGAAGATAGTTAAAACCCGCCCTGAATAAATTTCGCCCGTCAATAAAACGGGCCTTTTG
Source organism: Lymantria dispar (assembly GCA_032191425.1). NCBI lineage: Eukaryota > Metazoa > Arthropoda > Insecta > Lepidoptera > Erebidae > Lymantria > Lymantria dispar. Next base: position 20,930,130 of record CM063459.1, read on the forward strand.
TCCCTTGGTATAAAGGGAATGTTTTGTTATCTTGAGGATTGGCTAATTTGACAATAACAAAAGGGTTTTCCGTTTTGGGAATTGCGTCCACAGATGATAATCAACTTTTCGTGTTTACGAAAAAGGATTACGGTTTGTATTTGTTGGAGAATAACGATAAAAATGTAGGTAACATACATATAACAAAAATGTCCGTGTTTGATAAAAAAGATGTTCTAATAACCATATTTCAATTCCCGCGGCAATTATTAATAAACTCCAGCTATTTTCACAGAATAGGATTCGCCATCAACTCAGCTCACATACTTCACAATGCTGGGTTCGAGTTTCCTCTATAATAGAAGGTAAATTAACCTATTATACCACACTGGTCAGACGGTCCCAGATTTTAGTTTCAGTTTTCCTTCTATTGCATTAATGGTATATGGATTTTATAACCCTTAGTCGTCTTTTATGACACCCACGGGGGTGGTATTCATTAATGAACAACTCAAGCGTGACGCACAAAAGCTACCAAGGTTACTAATTCACCCTCAGAATTGCCACCTTTCAATGGATGGCAACAATATGTTTTACATATTTTCTGTTACAAAGGTAAATACAGACTAAGATAATGATTTAACTTTAAGTGGAATTCAGACAGATGTCTTAGATTTTACGACATTCATGAACAATATTTACTAGTTCGTATATGATTTTTGATTGCCCTACGTTTCGAACACTTTACAGCTTTCATAGTCACGGGCGAATAAGCAATCACAAATCAGATACAAACACGATAACATCTCTAAAATAGTTTACAATGTGTTATAGGTACTCGCGTAAACATCAGAAATCATTATAGACTAAACTGCATGGCCCAATACCTAGTGGATTTAATCCCTACGCTAGACATTTCTATTACGACTAGCTTATGCCCACGACTTCGTCCACTTTGGGCTAATGTTAACTTTAACCCGCGACTTTGTTTACGTAGAAGGTGAAAATACTTTTAAATAATACAATTCTGTGACACATGATTTTTGCGAAACCCAATCGCTTAGAATAATAACATATAGAAGGTAAGTTCGCGCACAAAAAGTGAAGCATTTCAATTGGAGCCTAATGGAGCTTACGCCGGAATCGTTCCGTAATGTACAAGTCATTGTACTGCACGTACTTACGCAACTCTTAAAAAATAAATAGATAATTATGACGGTTTGTGCATTCAAATGGTGTCATAACACATTTGTAAAACTTAAAAAGGTTTTAAATGTCCCTTTTAAAAGTATTTCGACGATTTATGTTAATAAAAACAAAATTTGATTTCATAATTTGTATAGTGGTTTGCGTGTGTACGTGTGTAATCGTCTGCGCGCCATTAGTATTTTTAGATTAAAATTTTGAAAATTCGAAGTATGGAAACTATCCTTCTATACGTTATTATTCTAAGCCCTACCGTTTATGTAGTGCACGCAGCGGAAGCTCTCAAAAGAAAAAAAGCCGTTTCTGAAACATTTTTCATTGTTGCTCCGTTCTTATTAGTCTTAGCCTCGATAAATTGGCTATCTAACACTGCATAAAAATTTCAAATCGGACCAGTAACTCATGAGATTAACGTGTTCAAGCAAACAAATTCTTCCGCTTTATTGGTATACTTATTAGTACTAGTGGTCGCCGTGTGGTCGAATTCGGCCATAATTCATTTTAATTAATTTTTCTGCTACACAATTTTCTTTAATTTTATTTATGTATAATTGTAAATTGAGCAAGCTGTATTTCACTAATAACTAATATATAAGCACAAATCTCTATTAGACATTGTCATCATAATTATGATTGTTTGACATTCAGTTTGACCAGAGATTTTAACCGTAAACAAAAGTGTAAAAGCGTTGCTACGCAACACACTCACACAAACATGTATGTGTGTGTGTGTGTGTAGCGATTGCGTTGTAGTGTGCGTAATGCCTTTTTTAATGAATTTAATGCATTTCTAATACATTACTATATAAAATTTCAGTTTTATGCACGTCCCCTCATTATATACTTCAACTATGCCAAATTTCATATTTGTCCATCCACATAATTTTCGTAAAAAGGGGTACAAAGTTTTTGCTTCACGTATTTATATATAGATAAAGTATAGATTACGATTTTAGGATTGTAAAGTCACTCGCGATATAATATACGGGTAGGTATGTATACGGTAAGGTACGGTCTTTAAAAAAATTACTTGGTAGATATTTAAACATATAATTACAATATACCTATTTAAATATATATACAAAATATATTCATTATTTTAATATTTAGTCTACTTGCTGTAAAGGAAATTGATTTTAAAAATTACCGCCAAGCCAAACATTAAAAAACACTTCGTTTTATTAAAGACATAAAACCTTACAATTCAGAGGGAGTTGGGCAATTTTAACTATCCTTGTATGTAATGAGGGTGGTTTAGGTAGGGCTTAGAGTGGGTGGTGGATTATGAGGGTGCGTCTTGCAAACGGCTCTGCGTGCCTACCCGCGGGCAACAGCGATTTGTCGTAACATCCCCGCCGCACTGAGGGAAATAATCTGTGAATTCCAAACTTCTAGAATTGAAATCTAATTTTGTCATATTTCTATAAGTAATCAATGTTTTTTATAATGATGTGCATGTGCATGATGGCGGTTACAAATACTACCAATCCATAGATTACTCATCATCATCATCGCAGCCCATATACATCCCACTGTTGGCCTCGGGCCTCCTCCGCAATGGGAGGGAATTTAACCTACTATAACATGCAGGTAACCAGCAGGTTAGACATGTTGGTATAGGGTTTCATTTCGAGTTTTCCTTCTCTTGCACAGATGTTATATACATATTATATCCCTCATCACCTCCCCAATAGGAAGCAAATTGACCTACTATAACGCGCAGGTCAAACATGTTGATATAGGGTTTTATATCATACTAGCAACCAGCCCTCACCTCGCTTCAGTTGCAGTCGCCTTACTCGCGTAGTTCCCAATCCCGTGGGAATACCGGGATAAAATATAGCCTATGTTATTCCCTGATGTTATAGCTTTCCATTGGTGAAAGAATATTTGAAATCGGTCTAGTAGTTTCGGAGCCCATTCAATACAAACGAACAAATCTTTCCTCTTTATAGTATTTCCTTCTCTTGCATTAATATTATGTACAATACTCCCACACGGACGTCCACTAACCAGTGGTGTTAAAAAATACCTAATTCTTGATTTAAATTATTTGCTGCCGTTAAATATTTATATTTAGCTAAATGTTGTTTTTATAAATACAATGATTCTGATTTAAAACTTTGATAACCGCTGTAAAAACGTATGTTTACGTCGTAAAAGGTGGTTGAGGGAGACCCTCAAGCGAGGATGCCTCACCCTCGCATTACGAAAGCTATTGTGACTGAGCTGTGAATTATTAGGAGTTATATCGAGCCCTGTGCAGTAAATAACAATATTGTTTGTCTATCAAAATAATAAGAAGTATACCTATATCAACGGGCAGGCCACATCGCTCGACGAACCGACAACCGCTGAGGAAGAAAGGTTCTCGAGTGGCGACCACGTATCGGACGACGCAGTGTAGGACACCCTCCCACCAGGTGGACCGACGACCTTGTGAAAGTTGCTGGGCGTCGTTGGATGCAGGCGGCACAGGACCGCACTTTGTAGCATAAGATGAGGGAGGCCTATGTCCAGCATTGAACGGCGATAGGCTGAAATGATGATGATGACACCTATATCTTCATAATCTTCATTTCCGTGTGGTGACGGAGTAAGAATACAATTCACCACCCCGTATCTTGTCCGTGGATGTCGTAAAAGACGACTAAGGGATATATAATAAGCATATAATATTTACGCAAGAGAAGGAAAATGTGAAATTACACACCGTATACTAATCTATGTGACTAGCATGGTATAGTAAGGTCAATGTCCCTCCTATTGTGGAGGAGGCTTGAGCCCAATAGTGGCAGGTATATAAGCTGAAACAATGATGAGGATCTTCATAATCATTATCATTTTTAAGCCCATATACTTTCACAATTGGGCTCTGAAAATTCACTTCCAATACCACGCTGCTCAGGCTCGTTGGTATAAGATTTTATTTCTAGTTTACCATTAGTTTTTTTTAATTTGTTTTTATTGCAATCGGTGGCAAACGAGCAAATGTGTTGCTGCCACTTATGGACCTTTGCAAGGTTGCTGCCTACCGTAAAGAAAATGAAGGGAGTGTGAATGCGTGCAATAAGTTTCGGTGATACTAAAGGCATCACTAAAACCCACCACACACAAACACCCTCAGAAAGTTGGGCTGCCGGCTCTCTCGCTCACCGAACGAAGCGCAGTAACAAATTGCTACTACTCGGTCGTCCATTTTCTGTGATACTACACCAAACGGACCGGCCCGCAGGTCCTATCACTCTGAAAATACTTAGTCTTAAATTGATATTATCTACACCAATAAATAAAATTGGAGTGCCTGTTTGTAATGTCAAAATAATAGGCTTTTTTCATGCTCACACGGTTATTTGCACGACACCTATGCCTAAAATAGCAATTAAAAAATTTTTGTCTGTCTGTCTGTCTGTTTGTTCCGGGTAATCTTCTAAACGGCTGGACCGATTTGAAAAATTCTTTCACCAATGGCAAGCTATAATATTAGAGCGTAAACTAGGCTATATTTTATCCTGGTATTCCCACGGGAACAGGAACTACGCGGGTAAAACGCCTATAACCTATAACCGAAGCGAAGCGAAGGCGGGTTGCTAGTCTGCATATAAGATGCCATATAAGCCCACCCTATATAAGATCTCGGTGTGGTGACGGAATAAGAATACAATTCACCACTCCCTATCTTGCCCGTGGATGTCGTGAAAGGTTACCTATGTAAGAGAAAACAAAATTCGAAACAACCCTATAACAACCTGTCTGATGAGCATGGTATAAATAAGGACACTTTCCCTCCTATTGTGAAGGAGGCTCGAGCCCAGCAATGGGACGTATGAGCCGGGATGATAACGATAATATCCCTTAGTCGTCTTTTATGACACCTATGAGCAAGATAGGGGCTGGTAACATTACCATCCGTCACCACGTGCATATGCATCACCCTGTCACCACGTGGAAAATTTACCATCTCTCGATTAATTTAGTATTATAGACTGTAACTTCAGTTACAATTTTATTCAATGCAAAAGTGACTAAGGCGAATCTATTCTTTAATCATCGTTGTATTAGTTCTCTTTTGACTGCATAGATGACATGTTGGTTAAGGCGATCTACCGTTTCGGTGTCATGGGTTCGTTTTTATGCACGAAAATACTACGTGCGGTCAACAAATTATTGATATAAAATATTGGTTAAGATACCGACCTACCCTTCCTTTCCCGTGCGTTAGAACCATAAATTGTTGTTCTAAGTCAAGATTTAATTTGTGTTCGTTAAATGTTTGTAAAGTAAATCTATATATATATATATATATATATATATAAAAGTCGTGTTAGTTACACTATTTATAACTCAAGAACGACTGGACCGGTTTGGTTGAAAATTGATGGGGAGGTAGCTTAGAACCAGGAGACGGACATAAGATACTTTTTATCCTGTTCGATCGCATACCCGTGGGATGTGACATAAAACTTCAAAAAGAATACACCTCAAAATGAAACGTGGTATAACAAAAATGCATTTGATATGTAATAACAAAACGCAAATGACAGCGAAACATAATTTTGTCTATGATTAAGTATGGTTGAAAATTTGATAATTATAATTTTGTCAGAAATTAATAATCAGTCACATAATTTGTGTTCTCTTTGAATCATCAATGACAATGCCGCGACCAAGACGATTGAATCTTTCTCGACAGAGCCGTAATGGTTCTTCTATTAGAGACTATATTTTTGGAAATTGAGAAAATATATTTACAAAAAAAAATATGGCGGTACGAAGTTTGCCGGGTCAGCTAGTTTTTAAATAAAAATGCAATACGAGAATTATGTCTTTGGTACAAGTTGTTTTCTTTAAAAAAAATAATTTACGCTGGTCTAAAGCGTCCGTCACAATAAGAATAACATTATACTCAGACAAGTTGACATAGCTTTATTTTAACCTTTACTTCTGTACTATTTTTGTCTCCTAGTCTTGTTTTATGATCACTCACATGTAAAAAAGAGAACGCAACACAACATACTCTTACTTCGTCAACACACGAAAGATTCTTCAATATTTTAAACGTATCGCGAAAACATTATTCCTTATTCTTTGTGTGGAGTCCGCTGTGAAGCCGAAACAAGAAGAAAGAAAGAAGAAAGAAGAACAAGAAATCAATACATTTCTTTGTTTGTTACACATAGATCCTAAAACAAAGAATAGACTGGCATGGGATCGATCCTACGAGACTGTATATAGATTAGCGTTACTCAAATGACTAACACTAATACCCATAAAATTAAGTTTTCATAAAATAAATTAAGAAAATAGTGTCATAAGGACATAATCCTTAGCAATTATCAGAATATCGCAAAGTTTTAAATTATCTATTTTTAAATTATGCTTTTTAAACCTATACGTTTGCCTGCACAGATGGCGTACTGGTTAAGATACCGACCTGCCGTGCCAGTATCCACGTTCGAATCCCATGCAGGATACTACTTGATTACGCCTGATGCTACCCTAGCCGAGGCCGTGGGTGACTGGACCGGGGATTTAGTCCGTCACCCGTGGAGAGGCCGACCGCGCGATGGCGACCGAGACGTCCCTCGAGGTGGAACGTCGAGATGAGAAGGTACCCCGCGAGCGGGGTATTCCGTCGGGTCTAACATTGAAGATAAGGAACTCTGCACCACTGGTCGGCTCTACAACGAAGGCGACGTGCCACGGGTGGGTCAAGTGCCCGCGCGGAGCACGTCAGAAAAAAAAAAGGACAATACTTGGTACGATCCACAAATTGTTGTTCTGAGTCTAGATAATAATAATAATAATAACCTCTGGGCCAGTCGTTATCTCGCCATGAGACTGACGCAAAACTCGGAGGAATATTATATGGCTCTCTAAATTCTTTTGATATAAAAGAAAAAATGTATCACAAGATTTATAGGAAAGCCAATAAACCGCAGGGCAGCTTGTGGCGTGTTGAATGTGAGTGGCGACACTGCAGTCCTGAGTGCCCCAGAGAGTCGGCCAGGGCCTCGTATCCAGCTGGCCTTTATTGGCTGGCTGGAGTGGAAACCGAAGAGTGCCCGCAGGATTCTCAACTCTGGCTTGCCTTGAACGGCTGGTCAGAGAGGGGTCGCCAGAGCTATATGCTCGGGGGTGGAAGTGTCATTTTCAAGGGCATAACTACGGGGAAACCACTTCGATGGTGAAACCGGCGCCGCACCGCTCGACACCCCAAGCCACTTGCACCAATGTTACCCTCCTGTTGCCCGTATGGCCTGTGTGTCTGTAGCGACCGTTTGGGGGGGCCCATTCAGTGAGTTGGCGGGTCACCGTCTGCCAAAGTTCAAGACGATAAAGGTATTGAAGGCAGACGACAGTTTTTCAATCAATAGTTTTTAGTTTAGTCAGTCCATCAAACCTCCAACCCCATAAACAGTTATTAGATACCATCATCACACAATAGTTTTACACCTACCGTTGGCAGTACACGTGTGTTATGTGCAGACGTGGAGTGTCATCGGTAGACGTCCCATCCCATTTTTACATTAAATTTCTCCAAAGGCCTCTGCGTGTTGGATCCATATCCCCATGTAAGCCTTTCAAAGGACCGGGTATCTTCCCTAAGGAAAATATCCGTGAAACCAAAAGGAGATACAAGATAATAATAATAAAGTTTATTACCAAAGAACTCATTACATATTAATTTACATTAAGCAATGATCCCCAAACTAGGCGAAAAGGCCTGTGTCTTGGGATTCAGAGCACAAGTTGATTTAACATATGAATATGTAAGATTATTAACAAGATGTGATTTTTACATACAATTACAATTACATATGGCTATTAAAAGAGTTTAACTGGACTGAGCGTATTTGTGTGTGAGTGTATGTGCGTGTGTGTGAATGTGTGTGTGTGTTTTCGATGGCATTTAATATTAATTCAATATCACAGGAAAAGCGATTTGTGTTCTAAGAGTTTCTCGGTAGCTTCATAGGATAAGGTAAATAACCAAGTTTTAACTATATTTTTACAAGTTGGAACATTACAGTTAAGTATAGCACAGTTTCTGCATACGCTGTTGTAGATGTTAAGATGAGAAAAATGTGGGCTTCTGAGGGCAAGTGAAGAGGACCATTTTGGAGTTGGTATTTTAAATACTCGGCGTGTCATGAGAGCATCGAAATCATCACGATTTAAGAGTAGTCTGTGTGTTTTTACAGTGGCATTCAAAATATAGAGTTGTCGCACACGAAGGACTTTCAAGTTCGTTATATATCTTATCTGTAGGATATCTAAATGGCCGTTTCAGGATAACCTTGATCATGGCAAGATGTAATTTATGTCCGTTAATTACGTGTTTATAAAGTTTCCTGATATATAATAATTATCTCCTTAGTGCAGGGTATTATTGTTAATTAAAAAAAAAAAAGAAATGTACTACAAACATGTTGGCTTGCATATCATTATGAATATCGCGTTTTGGTAGAAGACGCAATAAACTGTCTACTCTATAGCATTGGAAATCCTTATATTGCTGCTAATATCTCGCTAATTGAAAGCTGTTAAAGGTCTTTACTTTTTTTCTAACGGACAAAATTAAATAGAGTATGAAGTCAATTCTCCCTAATTTTATTTAAATATTACTCTTTCATGCTTTACCTACCCACTCGAACAAACGTCTTGAAATTTCGCCTCCACGTCTTCTAGTATATATCAAAGGATATAAAATATTTACTTTTCATCTACTTTTCTGTACACTACCATTTAGCATTATTCTCGAGGCATAGGAAATTAATTGATAAAATCGATATGAAAGCGATTGTAATCATAGGCATAGCTAGCACTTGCCATGGATGACCGAGTACCAGTCGTGGGCCCATATGGTAATAGAGAAAGGCACCCATGACAGATTACGGAGTTTTACGCATGCTCCTCCGTCGCCACGGTTGGATCGGACGAGGAGTGAATATATCACAACATGTCGCCAAATAAAGTTATATTTAGCGTTTAATAAATACAACAGATTTATACAATCTCTTCTTTTCTTACAGTGACGTGATGCCATACCAAAATATTTACATCTTAATATATATAAATTACGTGTCACGTTGTTCGTCCGCGATGGACTCCTAAACTACTTAACCGATTTTAATCAAATTTGCACATCGTGTGCAGTTTGATCCAACTTGGAAGATAGAATAGCTTACATCTTAATTTATAGTCGCAATATTATTTTATTGCAAATTATTTGTATTACCTATATATACCTATTATTTGACAGTCACAATTATCTGTTAACTCCAAACGATTTTAACAGATGGCGCTATCTGTTGACCGGAATGAGAAATTAATTAATAGATGGTGCTGCTATGTCAAACCTACAAACGTTTTACATAGAATTTGAACTTTTTACATAGATACCATTTGTAAAAAAATATGACGACCTCCATGACAGATGTTCTCCTACAGTTCCACTTAAATAGTTTAATAAAATGTAATATAACAAAAATATTAGCCACAGTAACGCGTGGCCGGGTCTGCTAGTTTTTATATATATTTAGTTTATTACCTCATTATCTCGATTCATATACGTTCCACTGATGGGCTCGAGTCTCCTCCACAATAGGAAGGAAATCGACCTTACTATACCATGCTGGTCAGACAGATTGGTATAAAGTTTTGTTTCGAGTTGTTATTTTCTTGCATAGATGTTATATACGTTTTATACCCTATAGTCGTCTTTTAAGGCGTCTACGGGCAAGATAGAGAATGGTGAGTTGTATTTTTATTCCGTCCCCATACGGATATTTAGTTTATACTTTACAATATTTAGCAATTAACTCAAAAGCGCGCCGTAAAACGTATAGGTTCATACACTCACAAATATTTTACACCAAGCTCAAATTTCGTTATTTACAAAAGCGTTTAACCCTAAAATAGCATGTGACCAAAATGACAAAAGCCAGGTCGAAGATCAACCGTACAACCGGTGTCTTATGACCGTAAAAAGCACATGACTGACTAGTTCACTTGAAAAAAGGTTAGAAACCAACCCTATTATGTTTAATAGACAAGAAAAATCATCCTTTTGCATGCTTCAAACGAGGGTATCACAATATGTCGTCATTGCGAATACAATATATTAATATAGATACTCATTGTGAAAGTGTTAATGACATTGAAAATTAAAATACGTTGCATTCGTCCCATTGACCGGGCGGTCGCTCGTGACCGAAAAAAAAATCAACAACACGCAGTCCAATAAAAACGTAAAATTGCCACTGACATTATCCTATTACGTCATCAGTCCATTCATGAAAACGATGCGCGAAAAAACAATCGCATCGGAACACGTGTTAAACGATACCATTAAACGGCACGGCCGTCGAAAAATATTAATTATTAATTAACACGCTCGCGTCGAATTAAAATATTTTTATCGGCGCCAAAAGGCAAAAAGTCGGGAGTTAATTCAGTGGCCACGATGGCATTGTTTGTGGGCCCGCATGTATAAAAAACCGAAACGAGACCGTGGAAAAAATACAAATGAAACTTTGGGAAATAAAACAGTGAACCTCGCGGAGCACGCCGTGATTTAAAAATAAAAAACGTCGGACGTTCGTAATGAAATCGAAAGGTGGTTCGTCGATAGCCATTGGAAAAAGGTAAAAGAAGCGGGGCACTTTCACGCGTGAGAATTTTGGCCTTTTTTGATATCGGCTGCGGTTCGCTCGGCACCGCAATGTTTATGTTTCATTGGCTAATAAGACAACTAGTAGCGGATGAGGGTTACAGTCTGTGGTTATTGTTGTTCTATTTTTAGCATTTTTGCAAATAACATACATGCTTTATGGTTCGCTACGAATGGCTACGAGTACTACCAAGCCCTACGTTGCTCGTGACTTTCGTAAAAGACGACTAAGCTTTACATTGACCTGGGCCAACTGTATCTGATGCCGTTATCAGACCGACGACAAAAGCTGGATCGCCGTAGGGGATGCAATTATCGATCAATAATTGCATTCCCAAGGAGGGTTGACATCAGGCGGGCGGCTGGTTATAAAGCTATTGCCAAAAACTTTTGCAATATGTTCTATGAAAGAAGAGTACATATTGGATCAACCCCAAGGAATTGAAATAAGAGCAGGGTAATGATGATTGCGAATAACACAGCGATAATGCTGTAGCTTTCCATCTGCTGACATAAATGATCCAGTTCCCATCCCAGTGTCCGAATATAATACTTTCACAAAAAAATTTACTGCCCATTTTTTCATTCGAATAAACCGGAGACCTAAACATCGTCTTACAAATAATCTCTTATTTTAAGACTTAGCTGTACCCCTAGTATTTTAATAGTCCATGAGCGGTAGTAACTACTATCAGGTGGTCTACTTGCTCGTCTAGGACCAGATGCAATTAAAAAACAATAATAAGAGATTGAGAGTTTTTGAATTTCTCTTCTCTTGAAGTGATGTTATCAACTAATATTAGTTAGTTTTATAACTAGCTGACCCGCAGAAGTTCGTCTGCATCACCCAAGAGTGAGCGATAGAGTGCCTCGTAGGCCCCTTTCTCACGTTATGTGCAATGCACACAACGGAAGCTCTCAAAAGGAATCATTTTGCAACCTGCTCCTTTTGATCGAAGCGTAATGTTGCTCCTTTTAATTGTAACCTATAGTCTGCCTCGATAAATGAGCTATCCAATACTTATATAATTTTTTTAATTCAAATCATAGTTTCTGTGAAACAAACTGTTCGGTTTTAGTATATTATCTATACCAATAAATAAAATTGGAGTGTCTGTTTGTAATGTCAAAATAATAGGCTTTTTTCATGCTCACATGATTATTTGCACGACACCTATGCCTAAAATAGCAATTAAAACATTTTTGTCTGTCTGTCTGTCTGTTTGTTCCGGGTAATCTTCAAAACGGCTGGACCGATTTCAAAAATTCTTTCACCAATGGAAAGCTATAATATCAGGGCGTAAACTAGGCTTATAATAATATTTTATCCCGGTATTCCCACGGGAACGGGAACTACGCGGGTAAAACGACTATAACCTATAACCGAAGCGAAGCGAGGGCGGGTTGCTAGTAGGTTATATATCTGTATTATAGTCCTGAACTGAACTGTCCTATAGTTCTGAAATACACGGAAAAAAATATTTATTGGTGTCAACTATATTCAATATATTCGCTAGATTATGGCTGCCAAGAATTCTACCATGTATGATGCCCATGATCAGAAGAGAAATGCCGTGATCATGCCACTTACAATAGTGCCGATATTTATCGGGAACTCGTAAATAATAAAAAAAAACATATACCCCGTTAATCAAACCTTCTCTCAGTCATCTCTGCAGTCACTCCCAGGCTATACATATCATGCCTTACACAGTCCATTCATCTTTTCCTCGGTCTTCCTTTACCCCTTAAGCCTTCAATATTCATACCCAAAACTTTTCTTACAACATTACTTTCATCCCGCTTCATCACATGTCCATACCATCTCAGCTATTCACTCCTCAACTTTTCCGTCACTGGCGCAACTTTCAAACTTCCTCTAATCTGTTCATTTCTTACTTTATCCATTCTTGTCACACCACACATCCACTTCAAGAAGCATTAATGACTATGATAGTTAAAAATCCTATATTAAATAGACAATCTAACCCTTAAAATTTATCACAACTTTATTTCCTTCAAAATTATACGAAGTAATCCCCTATTAATTTTAATTAAAATACTAATTAACAGGCCGGGTGCGACAGTCTAAATTGGGCTGTTTTACTCGACGATAAAGGGCTTAGCTAGAGCCCGTTGGATCGTACAAAAATATTCTTTGTAACAATCACTCCATTAATAATAATTTTCTAGCCGGTCTTATCGCTTCATTTTTATTTAAACCAAAAAGACCCATTGATTATGTAAGCGCTTAAATCGCTTAAGCTCTTTTAGTACCTAGCTTTATAAAATATAGAATAAAAAACTTGATAATCTCCAGGTACGAGACTGTAGCAATTTGTTTAAATGAGTTTTATATTTTCGTTGTTTGTCAGTTTTTATCTAAAATACGTTAATGATTGAGTAAGATTTAGGTATATATCCAAATAAAAGATTAAAAAACTGAGATCTCAGAATCTCCAAGTGATACCTTGACTGTTTCTTATGAATCCAAAAAAAAGCAAGGAGTAGTTATATTATACCCTCTTTCTTGCCCGTGGGTGACGTAGAATACGACTAAGGAATGTAATATGCAAATGAACACCTATGCAAGAGAAGGAAAGCTTGAAATAAAACCTTACATCTGACCAGCGTGGTATAGTAGGTCAATTTCACTCCCATTTCGGAGGAGGGTCGAGCCCAATAGTGTGACGTATGTAAACTGAAATGAATTAATTAATATCATTATAATATTCTGTAACCTTTTTTTTTTTTGGGTTGGGCAATGGTCAGCTCGCTCGCCGCCCGGCTTCATCTGGGGCGACAGAGGGGCGCCGCACGGCCCTATGATCCACCCGTGGCATGTCGCCTTCGTCGTTGGGCTGACCACCAGCACAAAGTTCCTTGTCTTCAGTGGTCGGTCCGACGGAATACCCCTGCGGAGTACCCTCTCCTCAATATTCTATCACCCTACGAGTTACTTCGCTGCCATCTAAGGGAAATCATTGAGTCGGTTTTGTCCTAGCTAATTAGCTTACGAGTCTAGATAATTGTGAAGAATTTTAATAAAAAGTATAGTAATTGTATAACTGAGTTTTTATGATTTACATGTCATAAAAAACTGCTGTGTGGTAGCGGCTTCGAATACTACCAACCCTTGCTTTGCTCGTGGGTGTCGTAAAAGACGACTAAGAGCCCTAGATTGACCTGGACCAACTCCATCTGGTACCATTTGGGTCAACGATTACATTCCCAAGGAGGGTTGACGTCAGGCAGGCGGCCGGTCATAAAAGTCATTGCCGAAACTTTTTGCAATATGTCAAAACAGATGACATATTGCGTCGACCCCAAGTAATTGGGATAAGAGCAAGATGATGTCATAAAAAATTGTCGTGTGTTTGCCAGGAACTCGCTGCTGCCCACCCCTTGTAACCAGTTCTCATTACTCCCACTGAGAAGTAAAGGTTAACACATTATCAGAAGGATTGAAAAAAATGTATCAAAAATTATTTACACTATTAAATCTCACATTATATAACGAAATAATCCAGTAACAAACTTAAAAAATATTATTTTACACAATTTTAAAAATAATTTTCTAAGATATATAACTCCGCAAAGGGTTGGAAAAGGGACGGTTACGTAAAAAAATACGATTAAAAATAAAAAAGAGGATCTCATTATGCTTCAACATCGTCAGCTACTGTTCCCTTCAAAACCACCCTTTAATATAATAACCCTCCCACACCTCCCGGGGTCATAACGTCCATCCCTTCGAAATATTCTTTCAACGAAACTCGCAACCCTTCGGAACAAAAAAGAAAACGCCACATCACGGTCATTTTTAATTTTAACCCTAACGACGTCATTGAAGGCCTTTAGCGTCGGCCATTATGCCGTCACTATCTGGTGCGTGCATCTTGCCACGGTAAATGGACGGGAAAGGGTCTGGAACAACACGGATAGCATTTGGATGGGATGGGGAGAAATTAAGTAGATTTTATATGGGACTAAAACTTTGTGTTAGTAAGCATGAAAAATTATTTCAGCTTTCATCTTCAGCGATATAAATAATTTAGTCTGTTTTACTTTAGTTTGAACGAACAAATTTTAAAGTATCTAAATACAAATATGTGAAGCAAAAACTTTGTACCCCTTTTTACGAAAATTACGTGAATGTACAAGTATGAAATTTGGCACAGATGAAGTATATGAGAAGCAGTGCATGAAATTTCATATAATAATGGATTAGAAATACATTAAATTCATTAAAAAAGGTATTACGCACACTAGCATGCAATCGATACACACACACAAACAAACACAAACACACACACACGCGCTTATACACTTTTACACTTTTGTTTATGGTTAAAATCTCTGGTCGAACTGAATGTCAAACAATCATAATTATGATGACAATGTCTAATAGAGATTTGTACTTTTATATTAGTTATTAGTGAAATACAGTTTGTTTAATATACAATTATACGTAAATAAAAGTAAAGAAAATTATGTAGCAGAAAAAATTATTTAAATTAATTATGGGCGAATTGCCACTACTCGGCAACCACTAGTTTACATAATTACCTAAATTTGTAACTCCTTCCTCTTTCCGTGTGGTGACAGAATAAAAATACATTTCATCACCCCTTTTCTTGTCCATGGGTGTTGTGAAAGACCACTAGGGGATATAAATACCTATTATAATATGCAAATATAATATATGCAAGAGGAGAACTCGAAATAAAATCTTATACCAATCCGTCTGACCAGTGTGATCTAGTAGGTTAATATCCGTACCATTGCATTGTAGAGGAGATTCAGCCTCATCAATGGTAGCTGTATGATCTGAGATTATGACATGATGATGCCTAACTCTTTATTTCATAATTCTAATCTATATCTATACCAATAAATAAAATTGGAGTGTCTGTTTGTAATGTCAAAATAATAGGCTTTTTTCATGCTCACACGGTTATTTGCACGACACCTATGCCTAAAATAGCAATTAAAAAATTTTTGCCTGTCTGTCTGTCTGTCTGTTTGTTCTGGGTTATCTTCAAAACGGCTGGACCGATTTGAAAAATTCTTTCACCAATGGAAAGCTATAATATCAGGGCGTAAACTAGGCTATATTTTATCCCGGTATTCCCACGGGAACGGGCACTACGCGGGTAAAGCGACTAAAACCGAAGCGAAGCGAGGGCGGGTTGCTAGTTTAGAATAAAAATTTATAGATCGCTCTAAGAATTGAAGGCCCATAACACTTGGTACAGAAAAACGCTGTTAAGACTACTACAGCATTTATGTATGTAGATGAAAAAAATAAATAAACAAAAATTTTGGATGCTTCACCACACTCTTTCATCGATGACTAGCAACACGCCCTCACTTCGCTTCGGTTTCAGTCGTCTTCCCGGCGTAGTTCCCGTTCCCATGGGTATACTGGGATAAAATATGGTCTATGTTATTCCCTGAAATTATAGCTTTCCATTGGTGAAAGAATTTTTGAAATCCGTTCGGTGGTTTAAGCGTGAAAGCGTAACAAACAAACTTACTTTCGCATTTATAATATTAGTAAGGATGTACAAGACAACTAAAAAACTTAATCTTCAAATTTATTAGCATCCATTTATACAGCAACTTGAACGCAAGTTAGATTAAATTAGTCACAGTATCAAATGATTAAATTTTGTGCCGTTATGGTATGTGTAGTAAAGGATGACTAAAGGAGGCGTACTGTTTATGCAAGTGAAGAAAATCTCCTAATACCCAATGCCAAACCGTCTGACCAGCGTGGTATTGTAGGTCAATGTATGATTTGAAATCGTGGTGATGACTTACTAATGTAATTCATTTCATCTCATAAAGGTTCTTCACTATTATACTATACCACGCTGGTCAAACAGATTGGTATAGGGTTTTATTTCGAGTTTTCCTTCTCTTGCTTACGTTATATGCATATTATATACCTTAGTCGTCTTTTACGACATTCACGGACAAGGGAGTGGTGAATCGTATTCTAATTTCGTCACCACATGGATGCAACGAATTATGTTGTATATAATCCATACTAATATTATAAATGCGAAAGTAAGGATGTTTGTTTGTTTGTTTGTTTGTTTGTAACGCTTTCACGCTTAAACCACCGAACCGATTTCAAAAATTCTTCCACCAATGGAAAGCTATAATATCAGGGAGTAACATAGGCTATATTTTATTCCGGTATTCCCACAGAAACGGGAACTACGCCGCGGGTAAAGCGACTGAAACCGAAGCGAAGTGAGGGCTGGTTGCTAGTTTACCTATAAAATGATTGCCATTTGACATCTTTATATAAAAACTAGCAGCATCTTCTCGTGGGAATATCGAGATAAATTATAGCCTATGTATTATTTTGATATGTAAGCTATATTATTGTGAAATTTCACCAAAATCCATTCAGTAGTTTAAAACTTATGCGATATTTTTAGATCATAACATATGAATTAAATACAACTAACACAAAAATATTCAATTGTATAATGTCCCATGAATCCCATCCCATGAAAAGTAGCCATGCATAAATACGAGTTCAGAGCATTCATCTCTCCATACGTATTAATATTAATACTCATGATTTGCATTTTAGCACTTTGCTCAACGTACCCTCGGAGTCTCGCGCAGAAAAATCTCCGCTATGACGAACATCTGAGTAAATTGCGCGAGAAAAATAACGCACGTCGTGTGCACACTGCGGAAATTACCGCGCGGTAAATTAAAGTGTTATGTTGGATGCCTGGTGTACCTATAACTGTCCCAAAAATATTGTAAGGTTAATTCTAAGTATAATTAACATTACATAGTACATTATACGTAAGTGTTTCGTGTGGTGACGGAAAACATAACTAAAAAATACAATTCACCACTCCCATCTTGGCGGGGGATGTCGAAAAAAAAAAAAGGCGCGTAATAATTACACACGGTTAAAGTAAAACTAATTCGACTTTTTGACAGAAAATCAACAAAAATAAGTATGCAACATTTGCTTAACTTTGCTTCCGTGTGGTGACGGAGTAAGAATACAATTCACCGCCCCCTCTCTTCCCACTGGGTGTCGTTAAAGTCGACTAAGGGATATTATATGCATATAACATCTATGCAAGAGAAGGTAAACTTAAAACAAAACCCTATGCTAACACGTCCGACCGGCGTGGTATAGTAGGTCAATTTCCCTCCTGTAGTGGAGGAGGCTCGAGACCAACAGGGGGACGTATATAGCCTGAGATGGGATGATGAGATGATTTACTTAACATCAACCTTTCTTAGGAATACAATTATTGACCAGGAGGTATTCGATGGGACTGGCCCAGATCTATCTCTTAATTATCATCTTTGAGACACTCACAAGAAAATAAAGTTTAGTATTAGGTCCTTACATATGAAATTGGCGTTTTGTACGGGAGGAATATAAGGTCAAGTTTTTTTTTTTTGTAAAATATATTTAATTAATCAAAGTATGCACCGTTGTTATCTATGCATTTTTTCCCTCTCATAGGTGGTTTATTGATCCCTTTACTAAAAAACCATGGGGGCGAGAATCAACAAACTCTTTGAAGGCGGTTTGGACTGCCGCATCGGCGTTGAATTTTTTTCCTTGTAAGAAGTTGTCCAAATTCCGGAAAAGATAGTAATCTGTTGGAGCGAGGTCCGGGAAGTACGGTGGATGTCGCAGACATTCCAATTGTAGCTCATCTAACTTAATGGTTGTTTGTTGTGCAGTGTGTGGCCTTGCGTTGTCGTGAAGCAGCAGTGGCCTAGAGTGATTGACCAATATCGGTTGTTTAGCAGCTAGTTCTTCCTTCGTAGTTTACATTTGCTGACAATAAATATCTGCCGTAATCGTTTGGCCAGATTTTAGAAAACTGTAGTGAATGACACCAGCGCTAGTCCACCAAACACTCACAAGTAACTTTTTCCGAGTCAATTTTCGTTTAGAGCAGGATTTGGCTGGGTCTCCAGGGTTCAGCCATTGTACTTCTGATTATCGTACAGTATTCACTTTTCATCACAAGTAATGATTCGATTTAAAATCCTTTCACTATTATGTCGGCTGAGCAAAGTAACACAGCAGTCGACGCGTGTTTGCAAGTTCGATTCACTCAATTACCCATCGTTAAAGTTTTTTTACTTGCCCGATTTGCTTCAAGTGGATAATACAGTTTTATCACTTATCCTGAAGTCTGCAGCTATCTCTGAAGTGCTTTGTGATGGATCTGCTTCCACAATAGCCTTTAATTCTTCATTTGCCACTTTGGTCTCCGGCCGTCTACGGGGTTAGTTCTGAAGATCGAAATTTCCAGAACGAAAACATTGAAACCAAAAACGTACCGTGCTTTCTTCTAAGACATCAGCGCCGTACACAGCATTAGTCTTTCGAGCTGTTTCTGCAGCACTGGTACCACGGTAGAACTCGTACTCGTAAATATACCAATATTTCATGTTTTCCATTGTGCGGTAATAAGCGACGCCAAAGAAAAAAAAATAATGAGGACAAAAAAATGAATGACTGTTTTCAAAACTGAAATGTACCAGTTAATGAATTTATAAATTTGAATTAAGAATCCTTAACCAAAGAGGAGATACTTCAGAACAAAGTGGTCAGTACGACAAAACGCTAATTTCATATGTAAGGACCTAATAGTTCCTCAGTTCATTCGTCACCATATAACTAACATATCTACGCTACTTAAAAGTGATTGATAAATAATTAAAATGTTTACCTTTAAGTACAAAAGTTTCAATTGAATCGCGTGTCTTATAGTTTTTTGTTACACATCGTAGGCTACAATCATTATAGTAGTAGGTTACAATCATCTTCGCAGCCCACACATGTTCCACTATTGGGTTCGGGCCTCCCTCCACAATGGGAGGGAATTTGACCTACTATATCATGCCAGTCAGACATGTTAGTATAGGGTTTCATTTTGAGTTTTCCTTCTTTTGCACAGATGTTATGTGCATATTATATCCCTTAGTCGTCTTTTACCATATCCACGGGTAAGATAGGGAGGGTGAATAGTGGAGGGTGACCTTACTCCGTCACTGCACGCGAAAAATTACAATACAACAACTTTATACTTAATTCCTGGTACAGAATTCGTACGTCTTTCCAGCAACCACCTTTATAAACATATTTGCTATCACAGGGGCATATTCACGACGAATTTTTTCAACCAAACCAGCTATATTCATAACTTATATACCGTAAAGCCGTAACTAATTGCAATAACAAATTAAAATCATCCATAGCGTAACGAAACCGTCGGATCTTTTGCTTAATGACTAGTAAACATTGGGTGAGGTCGTATTTGAGTACGCTCCTAAATGAGGCGGCGATTATTTGCTCCTAAACCGGGCCTGTTTACCCAAACCTCCTCTACTAATTGATGTGAACCGTTCAGAGGCTTTTTTTACCCAAGACCGATGTAATGGGGCTCTTTTGAGTGAAATATCTTTTTCGGTTTTTTGTTTACACCATATCCCCTTTTTGCGTAAAGGGTTGTATACTTACGAAATTGCTGTAATCAGTTATGCTACGGTTACTCTTGCCCGGTACACAGCGAAATTCCTATGTCCTTGCTGTTTTAATGAATATAATTATTTGAGTATACCCTTAATTTGCAAGTACATTATACCTACTGTTTACGGTCGTATGAAATAAGCAGAATTTAAATGAGAAATAAACATTTGAATATAACCGTGTAGACTCGTTAAAGAAAATTCACAAGTTACTGAACATTTAAAAATATCCAAATCACAATTGGTGCCTATATCTACATATAACGTTTGGAGACTTTCTTCAATAAATTTCTACAAGAACACATTTCTGAAATACTGAAGTAATCACGGGATCACCTTATGAGCATAATTCTTTTAAAAAAAAGTTTACCGGATCTTTGCACAATGTACAAATCTGGATATAATTTGTGTCAGTTAATTATATATTTGTGATTTCAGCTGCGATGCAAGAATTGGAGCGGGGTGTTATCTTTATAAAATAAATCAGAATTAGTTTAGTCGTCTTCAAGTAATACAACAAACTCTATCACTAAAAACAAAGACAAAGCAGCGCAAGAAGCAAATGCATGATTGTAATTTTTCCCTTCGATCGAACGGGATAAAAAGTATCCTATGTCCGTCTCCTGGATCTAAGCTACCTCCCCACCCATTTTCAGGCAAATCGATACAGCCATTCTTGAGTTACAAATAGTGTAACTAATACGACTTTCTTTTATATATATATATAGATTTGTCCGAAATCAAGTTTACAAATAGTATATAAGAAAACATTTACGACTTTTCAAAAAATATTCCTAACTGGTAACACTGAGCTGTAATTTCGTTAGCGAACCTTTCCCTGAATATTACGGTTCCCGCCTTCCGGATAATTTGTGCGCAAAATTTACATGTGTCGACTTACCGCCCCCTTCCGTGATTGATGACACGTTCACGAATTATATTAACGAGTTCTCGGCTGAGCGAGCTAGGTATCTACCTAAGTCCCTAATACAAGTACTTATGTCGACTGAGCTAAAGTTATACGATTAATTTTCAGTCCATTTAATGAATTTTTGGTATAGTACTCAGACTCGACTTAAATGATTTGTAATGAGTACCTGAAACATGTATATATTGTCAAATTACAACATCTTTTGGGAAGGATATTGACTTTTCTTGCCGCTTCTCTGTTAGTTATTCCTACACTAATATAAAAGTAATTGCCGTAATCTGCGTTAATAAATAGCTAAGTACTCTATGTACTACATTTACACAGATAATTAATAAACTCATGTAGGTTGATAAAGCCTGTTATAGACTAGTGTTGAGCACAATGACGTTGAATAACCATCAATATATGCCGGCCCGTAGTAGAATGCCTAGAATAAAATGTACAGTTTGCATAAATGTCAATTAATTATTATAACATCATTTAGTTTTAGAGTGTGGTTATGGAGTTTGAATTCAATGTTATGTACATATGCTTCGTTTAAAATAGTACATAAAAAACATTTTTGCAAGCGTAATTAATACTATATTAATCAGAGGTGAGCAAATACATGTTTTACTTTAACTAAAATATCATCAGGTAGGGCAATGTAGATAGAATAGAACCAGCTAGCACATCATATTAATCAGTAAAGCCTGTAAATTACCTTTGATCGCTTCACTTTTGATACCAGTTTCTAAGATATTATCGTGTTACTATAGTGACAATATCCACTATTCTACTATTTCTTCTCTTGCGCAATTATTATTTGCATAATGTATCCCTTAGTCATCTTTTATGACAGTCAAAGACAAGAGTGGAGGTGGTAAATTGTATTCTTGCTCCATCACCATAGGAAAATAACATTTTCATGTGGTGATGTATACCATATTTGATGAGCAAATTAAGCAGTAACGGATTTACAAATAGTCTGAGTAGGTTACAGCCCACAGCGATAAATTTGGGAGGGCGGTAAATTTATCACTGAAAGTTGATGTAATGCTAAAGATAGAGTGTCAAACAAACGAATCATAACATTTAAATTTTATTGATAAAGAAAATCATCATCATCTTGCTCTTATCCCAATTACTTGGGGTCGACGCAATATGTCATCTGTTTTGACATATTGCAAAAAGTTTCGGCAATGACTTTTATGACCGGCCGCCTGCCTGACGTCAACCCTCCTTGGGAATGTAATCGTTGACCCAAATGGTACCAGATGGAATTGGTCCGGGTCAATCTATATTGATAAAGAAAATATTATTACTAAAATTATTTCTGACACAATTATTACGCAATATAAATACATATAACCATTTTTACGGATTTTCTTGTGTTTGTTTTTGATGTTTCGAACACTTTAAAGCGTTCATGGTACGTCCTTGACTCTGGCAATAAACGTGTCAATCAACTATCAAATACAAAAGCCTTAAAATGCGTAAAAATAGTTTATTTACAATATTATTACTATGACTGTGATCTAGGGTAGAACTACCCGGATTTTTAGTAGGGGACGATAAAAATTAAATAGCCTATTGACAGCGAATATGTAAATCTGCCACTGAATTTAAGCTTTATGCAATTTACTGAATGTTCCGTATGGTTCGGTAATTTATTATAAATAATGTTATCAATCTGCTGACCTTACCTATACGTTGCTACTAGGATAATGGTACACTATTAGCTACGACATATTGTGACGTCACACATACTTGTTCACTTTCACTTCGGTAACCACAAATACACATTTAAATTAATAGTGATCGTTTTACGGAACATAAACAATTCTGACGAGGAAACTTTATGCATTGGTGATCAAAATGCCGGTAGGTATAAGGATATATATAGAATCTAGTATTACCATAATTTAAGAAAAAAAATATCTTGACAGTTGTTTTTGTTATCCGTCAATGTTTTATCCATTTGAAATTTAGAACCAACGTATTTGGTATTTTATTTTGAACATTTATTTTACAGACTTCGAACATAAGGAATAGATCCTTGTGTCTCGAGAAACAAGCCATATAATTAACTGTAACAAATTTAGCACTCAGAACGTTTTTCTGGATCGCGACACTCGGCATGAAAGGTCAATATGCACCAATATGACGATAGAGAGTTTGCATGCTGGCACTTCTACTGCCCCGAGTGGTTGCGCGGGGTATGACCGGTCCATGGCCATACATCAGCCCGTAGATGTACATTGTAGGACACCTCCCCACGAGATCCCATTCAGAACGGTCCGGTGCCATATGCATCCAACGATTCTATGACAAAAAAAAATAACGGTTCTCTGTAACTTATAAAATGTCGTTCAATAAACCTAGAAGGGACGCGATATTGCACTTTACCCCACTACTCACTTAGCTGTTTTTTAAGACTCCCACGGCAAATATATGATGACATAGAAAACTATTTCCAATACGTTTAAGATTAGTATCATAACGAAGCTCAAAGTCGCTCAGCGTGCTGGTTCTCAAGTGTCTCCACTCCATGCCCATGCACCATATAGACGACGCAGTGGAGGATATCCCCCGATAGTAGACTGACGACCTGGCAAAAGTTAAAGGGCGTTGGATGCAAATAGCACAGGAGCACGATTCATAGCGAAATATGAGGCAGGTCTACGTCTAGCAGTGGACGGCAAAAGGTTGAACTATGATGATGAAATATTACTATTAAAATCTTATATTATTACTACTTCATAATAAATACGCAATCGTTTCCAGTATGGTGATGTAGGAATACAATTCACCGCCCATGGTGTCATAAGAGACGACTAAGAACGTGCATTTTTTTTTTTTTTTTTTTTTTTTTTTATGGGTGGTATATGGTAAGCGCACGCGCGGTCCAGTCCGTCCGGAGTGATGAAAGGACGGCGCGCGGGCCCATAACCCACCCGTACCCACGTCACCTCGTTGTTGGGCCGACCACCGGAGCAGATGTGACTTGTCGTCAGTGGTCAGCCTGACGGAATACCCTTTCGGGTAACCTCACCTCTCGACGTCCTGGAACGTCGATCGCCGTCGCGCGGTCAGCCTCTCCACGGGTGACGGACAATTAATTCCCCGGTCCGATCACCCGCGGCCTCGGCTAGGGCGGCATTAGGCGCAGATACTCGCGCCTGCGCCGCCCGAGTCGCCGGCGGCGGAACGTGTCGCCGAATAGGAGCTCTACTCGCACACGATCCGCCGCCTCCTTCCGTGAAATAACGGCCTCACAGAAGGCGGCGACCGCGTCCCAGTTCCTGACGCTGACGAGCATCTCCCTGGCGATGGTCGGCAGCGCCAGGTTGGCACCGATAATTGCGACGAGTTCACGTGAAGAACGTGCATACACATTTTTTTCTTATTATCGTTATCTTAGGTCATATATGTCTTAATTCTGGGGTTGAATCTCCACCAAAATAGGAAGAAAATTGACTGAGTAAAATACATAATGATCTCTGATGTTTACACGAGTATTAGGTACACATCCTTACTAATATTATAAATGCGAAAGTAAGTTTGTTTGTTACGCTTTCACGCTTCAACCACCGAACCGATTACAAAAATTCATTCACCAATGGAAAGCTATAATATCAGGGCGTAACATAAGCTATATATCCCGGTATTCCCACGGGAACGGGAACTACGCCGGTTCAAGCGACTGAAACCGAAGCGAAGCGAGAGCGGGTTGCTAGTTGTAAATAAAACTTTACGGTGTAAATAAAACTACTTTACGAATTTTATCGCGTTTGTAAACAGAAAATTTATTATTATTAAAATGTATTATTTTCTGTAATAACGATGACTTGTTGGACGTGAGACAACTTAGTCCGCCCGTGACTATGAACACTGTAAAGTGTTCGTAACGTCGGGCAATCAAAAATCAAATACAAACGCGAAGGAATCCGTAAAGTAGTTTTATTTAAAACTAACAACCCGCCCTCGCTTCGCTTCGGTTTCAGTCACTTTACCCGCGGCGTAGTTCCCGTTCCTGTGGGAATACCGGGATAAAATATAGCCTATGTTACTCCCTGATATTATAGCTTTCCATTAGTGAAAGAATTTTTGAAATCGGTTCCGTGGTTTAAGCGTGAAAGCGTTACAAACAAACAAATATCCTTACTTTCGCATTTATAATATTAGTATGGGTGATCAGAATAAGACTCTCATAAACGAACTTACAATTTATGCCAAGATTAGCAAGACTAGCATTGACCTCAAAGGTATTTGCAAGCCATTCAATCTTACTAGACATAGTATACATAGACATAGGTACTATTGTATAAACATTTATGCGTTGGCTACAATACGTTCACTTTCACTATCATACAACCTCAAACGACACCTTTGACCTTAACCCTACACTTATCGGAATACCTTGGCTTGAATCACATAACCTAGTTTAAGAATTAGGACGTAATCTAAATGTATCATATACAAGATTTGGGTAATGTTCTTATACATTTTAAATAAAACTACTTTACGGATTTTATCGCGTTTGTATTTGATTTTTGATTACCCGACGTTTCGAACACTTTACAGCGTTCATGATCACGGGTGGACTAAGATGTCTCACGTCCAACAAGTCATCGTTACTGCAGATCATCGTTACTACATCCAGTCATTTTTCTGCAGTAACGATGACTTGTTGGACGTGAGACATCTTAGTCCACCCGTGATCATGAACGCTGTAAAGTGTTCGAAACGTCGGGTAATCAAAAATCAAATACAAACGCGATAAAATCCGTAAAGTAGTTTTATTTAAAATGTATAATACTCGCGTAAACATCAGAAATCATAATGTTCTTATACTTTGTAAATAATTCATTTTTATATAGTACAGAGTAATTTATTTTATTTATTTAAGACAACACCCTGCACTAAGGAAATAATCCTTGTATTGCGGGGGACTTTACAAACATAATTAACGGACACAAATTACATCCAGACTCAGAATAACAATTTGTGGATCGCACAAAGTGTTGTCCCGCGTGGGATTCGAACCCCCGACACTGGCGCTGTAAGTCGCTATCTTAACCACTACGCCATCTGTGCAGTCATGATCAGTAATGGTCGTTTACAGCAGATATACTTCCCACTGTTGAGTCGAGCTTTCTCCACAAGAGTAGGAAAATTGACGTACCAAGCTGAAGAGAAGGAAAAAAAATAGGATTTTATTTCGAGTTTTCCATCTCTTGCATAGATATTATACATATTGTATTCCTTAGTCTAGACATGAAAGGGGGTACTTAGTCAGTTGTGTTCTCATTCCATCACCGCAGGAATTATTATTTCATTACCTACCTATACCTATTTTTTACATTGTGACCCTTCCCTTTCTACGTAATAACTGAATAAGAATACTATTCACCAACCTCTTGCACCACTATCATCTTGGCAGGTATAGTAAAAGACGAATAAGGGATATTAAATACATAAAACATATATGCAAGAGGAGGAAACTGGCAATAAATCTTATACTAACCTCTTTGACCAGCGTGATATAGAAAGTGAATTTCCCTCCTATTGTGAAGGAGGCTCGAACCCAGCAGACGTATATGACTTGTGATGTTAATAATAGTGATTAAATTATTTTGTATTTGTAGTTTTTATCTATGTACATCTACACTGATATAAAGAGGAAACGATCTATTTTTGTATGTTTGTTATGAATAAACTCAAAAACAACTGGACGGATTTGGATAATTCTTTCACCATTAGAATGCTACATTATCTCTGAGTAACATAGGTTATATTTTATTCCAGTATTCTCATGGGAACGGGAACTACGCGGATAAAGCAACTGAAACCGAAGCAAAGCGAGGACGGGCCGCTAACATTTTATAAATACCATATGTTCCGTATCTTAAAAAAACATTCGCGATGAAGAAAATTGGTTTATTTGGACCGGATTTTCCTAATGCATATATACTCTACTCTACATGTGTACTCTACCGACTCTTTCACGGGGAGTGCTCCGAGGAACTGTTTGACTTGGTACCACCGTCACCATTCTACCAACGTACCACTCGACACCGTAGCAGAGTTCATCCATTTCACCTGGAAACGTTATGGTCTTCAACTGTACGTTTCCAGCGTTCATTTCTCCCACGTACGTGCAAGCTCTGGAATGAACTACCTGCTGCTGTGTTTCCCGAGCGCTATAACATGTCCTTCTTTAAACGAGGTTTAAAAAGAGTATTTCCTTCACGGTAGGCAGCGGCCTGGCTGTGCCCCTGGTATTGCAATGGTCCATGTGCAACAGTTTCACTTACCATCAGGTGTGCTACTTGCTCGTTTGCCACCGTTGGCAATAAAAAAAAAATTCATCATCATCATCATTATCATCATCATCATCTCAGCCCACGTTAGTACTACTATTGGGCTTGAGCATCCGCCATAATGTGAGGGAAATTGACCTACTATAGCACGTTGACTAAACGTGCTGGCATAGGATTTTTTATTAAGTTTTCCTTCTTTAACATAGATTTTATCTGTATATCATATCACTTGTCGTGTGGTGACGGAGTAAGACAATACACCACTGCCTTTCTTGCTCGTGGTTCTCTTTAAGACTACTCATCATTTCAGCTTATCGCCGTCTACTGCTGGACGTAGGCCAATCTCATGTTACGCCATGCGCTTCTGTGCCGCCTGCATCCAACGACGCCCAGCAACCCTCACCAGGTCGTCGGTCCATCTAGTGGTGAAGCGTCCTACATTGCGTCGTCCGATACGTGGTCGACGAAAGACTACTAGTGCATTAATACTTCGTAGATAACATCTATGCAAGAGAAGAAATACCTACTCAGAATGAAGCACGTCTGACTAGCTAGGCCAGCAAATTCCCTCCCACATTGGAGGAGGCCTAAACCCAACAATGGGAACTGTATGATGACGATGATATCCTTTAGTTATCCTTTACGATACAGACAAGAGAGGGAGTGCTGAATTGTATTCTTATTCCGTCACCACACGGATAATTAAGGCAGTGACCACTTCCTTCCACTTCCTACGATCTTGACATTTCGCCTCCTCCACATTCATTAATCTCCTCATTCATTTTCGTCGGTTCAGGGTACTCCTAATCTTGCCTTTCTTTAGAATGTCACCGATTTGATCGTTGAACGTCCATCTTGGTTTTCCCCTTTCAACACTTCCGTTCACATTTGCCCTATTAAGACTTACCTAATACGTAAAATAGCCGCTAAATTGTAAATTATAACAATAACAATTGACTAATTATTACCTAATATATTTCTGTCAATCAATGATTCACTTATCTACATGAGTGAATATGAATGAACCAACACAAAGCCGTGCTCACAATTAATATTTCGTCATAGATCTTTATATATATATTTCTTGTGTACGTATGTCACTAAACTTCTAAACGGCTAGACCGAAGTTGATGAAATTTTTTGTGTGTTCAAGGGGATTTGAGAATGGTTTAGATTCGCAATTGAACCCGGTAGATCGCGCTGCTGTCGATTTCAAAGAGATTTCCTTTTATTTTATTTAAACAGAACAACGTCTGTTGGGTTAGCTAGTCTTTATATATAAATTTCTTGTGTACGCGTGTGGGGCTGGACCGAAGTTGATGAAATTTTTTATGTGTGTTCAAGGGAATTCGAGAATGGTTTAGAGTTACAATTGGACCCGGTAGATGGCACTGCGATTGATTTTAAGGAGAATTCCTTTTATATGAACAGAACAACGTTTGTTGGGTCAGCCAGTATACTATGAAATATTAACGACCAGCTGTGCTATATGGTGGCAGCTTAGAATACTACTTACTAGATTCGTCGTAGACTATAGTAAAAGACGACTAAGAGATTTACATCGACCTGGACCAACTCCATCTGATGTCTGGTCAACAATACCCAAGGAGAGTTGACGTCGGAGAGGCGATCGTTCATAAAACCATTGCCAATAACTATTGCATATGTGTACGATGAAGGAAAAGTACATATTACGTCGACCCCAAGTAATTAGGGATAAGAGTAAGATGATGACGATAATTTTACAAAACGTATCACAAATTCGTAACTATTAAATATCGTTTTTCTTTTATCCGTGTGATAACGGAATAAGAACAGTTCACCACTCCCTCACCTCATCAAACTTCATTGCACGCGTTCTTATTTTCTTCACTTTTTTACAGTAGGCAGCGGCCTAGTAAAGGTTCATGAACAGTATTGCTTACAATCAGGTGTGCTGTTTGCTCTTTAGTGAGCAATAGAAATAAAACACTGCACTGATGGCTTAGTGATTAAGATACCGACCTACCGTGTAAGTATCATGGGTTTGATTCCCACGCAGGATAACACTTTGTTCGTGGAAGGAGGCGGCGGACCGTGTGCGTGTGCGGTCCTCCGCCGGCGACTGGAGCGGCGCAGGCACGATTACCTGCGCTTGATGCCGGTCTAGCAGGTGACCGGACTGAGGTGCCGGCTGCGGACTGGGGATTTAGTCTGGGCACCCGCAGAGAGGTTAGCCTCGCGACGGCATTCGGCATCCCAGTAGGGGACGTCGACGGGAAAGGGTACTCTCTCAGAGTATTCTGTCGGATCGACCACTGAAGTTAAGGAACTCTGCACCGGTGGTAGACTCAAAGACGAAGGCGACGTGCTATACGGGTAAGTTACGGGTGTGCGTGCTTTCGCCCCTCTGTCTGTCGCCCCAGGCGGAGTGGTACGAGGAATGCGCCAACCGTAACCCAAAAAAAAAAGAGGGAAAAAAAGGATAACACTTTGTGCTATCCACAAAATATTCTTTTAAGCCTGTAATGTAATTTGTCGGGCCGACCATTGATGACAAGTCACATCTGCTCCGGTGGTCGGCCCAACAACGAGGTGACGTAGGTACGGGTGGGTTATGGGCCCACGCGCCGTCCTTTCATCGCCTCGGATGGACTGGACTGCGCGTGCGCTTACCATAGCCCACCCATAAAAAAAAAAATAAAAAAAAAAGCCTGTATGTAATTTGTATTCGTTAATTATATGTTTGTAAAGTCCCCCGCAATACAGTCCTGCGACGTCTGTTGACAATATACAGGTAGCAGGAGAATATAATTAACCTACACCAAAAGGCATAATAGGGGTTATAAATTGCATTATTACTCAAGAACCACACCGAAAAAATTCATACACTGTTGTAAAATAACGAATAAATCCAATAACCCTGTCTTAACTCTAGTTTTTGTACACGACATAATTCATAAAATCTCTCGTCTCTATAACACAATATGAACGCGGCCTGTTCTCTATGGTTATCAATGAACATGTTACTAACACGTTATACGTACACGTCTATCGTCTATGGTCTAATAGCACTTTCACTATAGCACACACAAATGTGTGTACCTATTTGTAACTATTAACGACCACAGAGTTAGAAACCGGATTAACGCTTTCACTGTCTTTGATCACTGAATATGCTTTACTATGTCATCATTTTAGTTTAAATACGTCCTACTGCTGGGCTTGAGCTCCGCAATGGGAATGAAATTGATCTACTGTATCACGCTAGTCAGACGGGTTGATATAGGGTTTTGTTACGAGTTTTCCTTCTCTGGCATAGATATTATACACGTGTTATATCCCTTAGTCGTTTTTTACGACACCCACGGACAAGATAGTGTTGAATTGTATTCTTACTCCGTCATCACACGGAAAATTATAACGTCATATAATATTTAAATCAAAAAAGCTTTACGCAATTGTTTGCAGTGAGCTCTTCTGAGAAATAATTATAGCACCAACTACGATAGCCACCTCACCAACGAAGCCCGGCGATTATGTTATTATCTTTCAGATAAGGAGGCCTCTTTCTAATGGTGGATTTTTTTAACCGACTTTAAAAAGGAGGAGATTCTTAATGCGACTATATTTTTTATGTGTGTTTCCCGGTCATTCCGCCAATTGTGAATCGATTTTGATGATTCTTTGATTTTGCTAGTCCATACTTCAGAACTGATTTCTTATAATTTGATCAAGATCTGACAAATAGTTTCTGAGTTTTATAATATGCATTTGGTTCATCTAACATAATTTACATTTAATCAAGTTATTTATTCAGTTTTCTGTTTATGGCCTGTTGGTTTTATCACATT
This sequence comes from Lymantria dispar, assembly GCA_032191425.1. Lineage (NCBI taxonomy): Eukaryota > Metazoa > Arthropoda > Insecta > Lepidoptera > Erebidae > Lymantria > Lymantria dispar. The sequence continues at coordinate 20,961,603 of CM063459.1, forward strand.
TTTTAAATTTATTTAACAACTTGTAGATTCCAACGATTTCAACCGCGTAGTTCCAGTTCCCATAGTACCTAATACTGCGATAAAGTATTGCTTATGTTGCTTTCTTCATGATAATGTAGTGTAGGTACTTATAGTAAAATAGTTTTCCAAATTGGTCAAAGTTCCGCTGATTCATCTGCGTATTCACCGTTTTTGTTGGAATCATCATTTCATCATCATCATTTCAGCCCATACACGTCCCACTGTTAGGCTCGAGCCTCCTCCATAATAGGAGGGAATTTGACCTTACTATACCATGCTGGTCAGACAGGATGGTATAGGGTTTCATTTCGGGTTTTCCTTCTCTTGCATAGATGTTATATGCATATTATATCCCTATTATATACCCAGGGACTGGTGAATTGTATTTTTACTCCGTCACCACACGGATAATCGGAATGCTGACGTAAAATATAGCTTATTTTACTCGCTGATAATGTAGTTTTGATGGGTGTAAGAATTATTAAAATCGGTTTAGTGGTTTAGGCGTGAAAGTGTAACAAACTAACAAACTTATATTCGCATTTATAATATTAGTTAGGATAAATAGTAGACGTTGATAGGTTTATAGAGAGTTAAAATTAACAGATGCAATTCTTAAAATCCATGTCAAAAAATATGAATGGAGTAAATTATAGATTTTTTTCTTTTTGCGATGTAGGGGTGAACCCTTACATTCTTATATTCGCACCCTCCAGTCAAGAAGTACAGCCGTGCTAATAAATTGTAATCTTGATTCATTACCATAGGCAAAAGAAAAACGCGATGTTACAGCAGTTGAAATTTGATTTCCAGTTCTCAATTATAGCTTAGTTGATTTATACCCGTTTCCACCAACGTGCTCTAAATTTTAGATAATACCTAAATGCTAAATAAGTGACTAAAATATCGATGTTATACCTATGTCAAATATGTCACCGTAGATGGTACTTAAAATTTAAATAACTTCAACTGCTATCATAAAAATTAAATTAACATCATTTTTTTTTTGGGGTGGGCCGCGGTTGGCGCCCTCCTCGCACCACTCCGTCCGGGGCGACAGAGGGGTGTAAGCAAGCAACACCCGCAACCCATCCGAAAACCACGTTGCCTTCGTCGTTGGGCCGACCACCGGAGCAGGGTTACTTGTCATCAGTGGTCATCCCAACGGAATACCCCCTACTTGGGTACCCTCCCATCGACCGACGTCCCCTCCTCGGGGAGGACGTCGGTCTTTCCTCACGCGGTCGGCCTCTCGGCGGGTGACGGACTAATCCCCGGTCACGTCACCCGCGGCCTCGGCTAGGGCGGCATGAGGCGCAGGTACTCGCGCCTACGCCGCCCCAGTCGCCGACGGTGGATCGCCTCATCGAGGCTGCGCTCCTCGCGCAGTCGATCCGCCGCCTCCTTCTGCGAGATCACAGCCTCGCAGAAGGCTGCGACCGCGTCCCAGAAATTAACATCATAAACATTGTCTCAGTGTCGCCTAAAATTTAAGAGTTGTAGGTGAATGTATAAATATCAACCAAGTCTTAGCTAGAATTTTGGCGGAAACGCAGGAGCGACAAGTAGACATTTTATCATCATCATCATTCAAATTATAGTGTTTTATTCGATTTAAATTAAACAATTTTGAAGAAATTTTATGTAATGTAATGAGCGGGAACTGCTTGGGGTGTAATAAATATGATATATAAGTGTTTTACAAATGTTTTCATTTTCCACTACAATTCCTAAAAGAAATCATTCATAGTTTGGTATTAGTACTGTGAAAGCGACATTTAGCCTTAATGACCGACAACGAATATGAAGAAACTAAAGTCGTAAAGAAACTGATAATTTGTAAAGAAAATTATAATATATACTGGCAACAAAAAAGCTCGTATAAGTAGAAGTTGCCAATACAAAAAAGAGCTGTTTTGCTTTGTTCTTTTTAAGCATAGGTATTGTTGTTGACTATTGGCATTATTTTTAAAATTAGAATGTGATAATAATTTCCAATCGTATTGTTTTATGACAAAAACCTGATTACCTCTAATATTTAAGTCCACCGTATGTGATATAATGTAACTGTACCTAACAAAGATATCTATACCCACATCAAACTCCAACCCACAAAGTCCCCCTGCCTACGATTAAAGAAAATTATAACGCGGGCTTTATCGACCGGCCAAACACGAAGGCGGCGTTGCCTAGCAACCAGGACCAATGGGCCTAACCCTTCAGACGCCGCGAGCCGCTTACTTTGCGGCGAGCCTGCCGCGGGGGACACAAACCCCCGTTTTTCGGCATTGATCCGGACACCAACGCGCCTGCGTGTTAAACGAAAAACGAATCGAGGAAAAGCAAGGTCACATCACTACAAGTTCTTTTTTCAAATTCGAATATTGAATGGAGAAGGATTGCATTCAGATATGTTGCTTGTAGCTTTGAACGGCTTAGTAGGACAGTATTGTGATAGATGCCGAGATGAATGGTCGTACAAGTTTAATAACACCTAAACTTAGATGGTAATTTAAGAACTTCCCAAATCTCTATTCATATTTCAAGGACTCGTTATTCTTTCATTAAGACATGATTCATCTTAGCTCTTATACCTCCTAAGACTGAGTTTAAGTTTCATTTACAATACGAGGCCAATTGATCTACTACCATAACTAGGCTAGTTCATATAGAGTATTATTTCTAGGTTTTCTTATATCTTTCTCTCTCTTCCTCCCTTTTCATCCTTGCAAGATTATCTCCTTCTTATATTCCTGGTTTTATGTCACCCGCAAGCAAGAAAAGATATCGTTTTATTCTTAATCCGTTACGATACGAGTTACAATATTAGTAAATTATTATAATTAATTAAATTATTTCTATTCTATTCCTCACGTGGTGAGAAAAAAAGAATACAATACAGCACTCCCGATCTTGCCCGTTGATGTCTTAAATGACGATTAAGGGATATGATACGCATATAACATCGATGCAAGAATCACAAAAAAGAAAGAAAACTCAAAATAAAACTCTATACCAACCTGTTTGACTAGCATGGTATAGTAAGGTCAAAATTCACCCCTATTGTGGATGAAGTGCGAGCCCAGCAGTGGGAAATATATGAACCGAGATCATGAATTAAATTATATTGCCATAATGATGACTCAAATCAAATCATGTTACTTATTCTGCCCTTTATGGGCACTTACATATTGTCAAATTTAAACATCATGTATACAACATATGGTACCAGCTCCAGTATGATGCCTTTTAAATAGGATCAAAATCTAATACTATTAATAATTAAAAAAAAATGGCTAAGGCAGGTCGCACAAGCAGCACCCAATCACTAATACAGCCATGATTTCTGTGTAGATAACGATTTTTTTTTTCTTTTATTTAAGGAACTTTTATACATTGAGTACATGTCAGTTCCGTTTGAGTATATTATTACATTTTATAAAAAAAAAATCTAGTATAACTAACGACGACTAATATACAAAAATAAGTATTTCGCGGCATTTGAAGTTGGTGAGGCTAGCACTCCATGGAAGGTACCCATGTCGAGTCTATTTAAATTTAATTTTTTCATCAAAGTATCTCGTTCTGACTGAAATCGGACACATTCTACCAACAAATGTTGCATATCTTCTACAATACCACATAGTTCACAATTCGGAGAGTCTCTTACTTTAAATATATATGCTATCCTGTTAAGTGGCATATGTCCAGATCTAAGCCTGAACGCTGTTACAATTAGTTTTCTATTTAGTTTTGCATTAATAAACCAAGGTATACGAGGTGGCTCACATTGCAGCGTTTTGTACCATATACCCTTCTCTAAAGATTTCTTATCAAAGTATTCTTTCCATTCTTGGTAACAATCTTTCTTACAATAAGGTAGGTATTCACAATATTATGCCAAGATAGACACTTAGGTTTCTTCTATGACTCCTTTTTAGCTAACAAGTCAGCCTCCTCGTTACCTTTTAACCCTATTAGATAACGATTTACGTACGGTAAAAATACGGTTCACCACCCCATTTCTTGTTCGTGGGTTTCGATGAAGACGGCTAAAAGATATAATCCATGTATAACATCCATGCAAGAGAAGGAAAACTTGAAATAAAACTATATACCTGCCAACCCATCTGCAAGAGGTCGAACCTACCAGTGAGATGAATATGAACGTAGTTGTGTGCATTTGAAGTATGATTATCATGTGCTTCTCAACTCTTGGCGTATAAAATTATTTTGAGCTTACCTCTCACGTTCGCCGCTCACGTTCTTTAATTTCCCTTACTTATACCCTCGATAAAAAAGGTATCAATCTCGTTATTATTTGTCTATGGCCAATAATCACTAAGCAATAGAATTCTTTTGCTGGCGTTGAATAAAATAAGATGACATCTAGATTGTCGCTGAAAATAATAAGCTGTAAGTACAACCGCTTAAATTATTTAAGCCACAATAATTACATATATTTATCACGCAATAATGCTAACGATATTTCACAATTAAATAACAAATTGAAGTAGATATTTGGAATCCGGAACTTATCCACAGATTATATGAATGAAATAATTGTTGTGAAATTTATACATCATTAAAACATCATTTTATTGAATATTATAGCTAATTAGTAATTACATGGTTTAGCAGCAGTTCGTTCGGAAATTAAATTATCTAATAATTTAACTGCAATCGATTATGCCCGAATAATTGAAAAGGAATCGCGGTACACGGCACTAACTAATCGTTTTGTCGTTTCAATTAACTTTAAATTGAGACAAATCCGATATAAATAGTGAATTGGCGTGCACAACCATAGGGGTGACACTAACACGCCAACTAAATTCATTCAATTAAATTCCTTTTCAAAACGAACTTTTTAGACCAACCTATTTTTTGTTTTACTTTAAAAAAGCTTTTGTTTCAAATTCAGAATACATTTTTTTATATTATACAAATAAAAGGAATACACATTTGATTTGCTTTGCAATTCTTAATTTAAAGTATTTAAAATGAAGCCACGTCCTTTTAACGTTAGTCTAAAATGTATAAAAACAATAATTATCTGCTGTGTAGAGGCGGGTACGAATACTACTAACAACATTGCTCATGGATGTCGTATACGACGACTAAGAAATACTTGACTAAGTTCTCGTCCCATTGACTTCTTTTACGTCCCATGGTTTATCATAATTATGCAAAGTTTTCATAGATGATGCCATTGGTGATGGTTCCTAAACCTATACAGGGCCTCTTTCCATCTTCTATTCAAATCACCCCTCATTTTTTTAAGATACTGTCATAATGTCTGGACGTTCACCTTACGTGTCTAAAACGTCCCTTTTGTTCATGAGTTTTTCTGTTACTTTAGATTTAGTTACTAGATACATTTAGTAGGTATGTATGAATACCACCTATCGTCTAGGTTACATAAAGCCTACGATAAACTTAAAAAAACTATTAAATGCATTTTATACAGTTTTTACCAGTAAACGGATGAAGGTTTATGTGTATAATTAAACTAAAAAGTCCAGGAGTGTATACCAAAGAATCCGAGATAGAATGTCCATCTATCTTTTATGATGGCATAGGTACCTATATCTGCCGCTTGCGATGTGGATCCCGAGTTACAGAAAGTACAGTGCCACATATCATCATTCATCATCATCATTTCAGCCTATTGCCGTCCACTGCTGGACGTAGGCCTCCCTCATGTTGCGCCACAATATGCGGTCCTGTGCCGCCTGCATCCAACGACGCCCAGCAACTTTCACTAGGTCGTCGGTCCACCTAGTGGGGGGCGTGGGGGGCGTGCCACATATGTCGTATATTTAATCTATAAAAATATATTTTATGTGAAAGCCAACATAAGAAAAATTAGGACAATATCTTCGTAATCATTTTCAACACTTTTTTTTTTTGTGGATGGGCTGCGGTCGGCGCGCCTCCGCACCACTCCGTCCTGGGCGACAGAGGGGCTTAAGCACGCAACTCCCGCAACCCACCAGAAAACCACGTCGCCTTCGTCGTTGGGCCGACCACCGGAGCAGGGTTACTTGACATCAGTGGTCGGCCCGACGGAATACCCCCTATTGGGGTACCCTCCCATCGACCGACGTCCCTCCCTCGGGGAGGATCATTTTCAACACTGCCATCAACTTCAAGCTAGCCTCATTCCTTATGTTTAATCTTGTTACGCCACACATCCATCTTAACATAATTACGCATCTCATTTAATACAAATAAATTAAACCGCAAACAGAATGCAAACACCTAGTCTACAGTAAGCATAGAGATCGAATGACTTCAGTTCTGAAATAAAAAAAACATTACCTAGTAGTACCATAATCTGCTAAATTGTTAAATAAATGCATCAACAATCGCTTGCAATATCGTCCCCCACCACGCTGGGAAGTTTCCCTCGATATCAATCAATCAAAACGGATCAAAGCTCGCACCTGATGCCCCACGCGGTTCTATAAGCTATCAACTTCAGATATTGTTATTCATTTCCCTTTGCCTCATTTCCCTTCCGTTTTCGAAGAGAATTTTAACGGGAACGGGTTAATACTCAATCTTAATAAAAATAATCAGTATTTTAGTGTTGCACGATGTACTTTATTTTAAAGAAAATTACATTTTATTTAATAATATATTCAATGCTAAGTGAATTACAATAATTTAGATGTTTCTAAATATTTTGTCAAAAATTCCAGCAAATTAATGATAACCTCTTATAAGTCATAATCGTGTAGGAATCTCTGTATTAAATAATGACATAATATATACACAAGAAAATGTTTGAGAAAACGAGTTAAAGTATTTTTATATGAAAATAAGTTACGCTTTTTTTTTGTACCTTTAGGTATATAGCCCAGACAATGTACAATTGCAAAAAAAAACTTAGGATAACAAATAATGAATATAAAGAAGATTAAAACATCAAGTCTTATCGTCTTTATCTATACCAATAAATAAAATTGGAGTGTCTGTTTGTAATGTCAAAATAATAGGTTATTTTCATGCTCACACGGTTATTTGCACGACACCTATGCCTAAAATAGCAATTAAAAAAATTTTGTCTGTCTGTCTGTCTGTCTGTTTGTTCCGGGTAATCTTCAAAACGGCTGGACCGATTTCAAAAATTCTTTCACCAATGGAAAGCTACAATATCAGGGCGTAAACTAGGCTATATTTTATCCCGGGATTCCCACGGGAACGGGAACTACGCGGGTAACACGATTATAACCCATAACCGAAGCGAAGCGAGGGCGGATTGCTAGTCGTTTATATATTCAGAAGTTAGCAGACAAATTAGTAATACTAATCCATTTATTAAAAAAAGCGATAAGTCTTTTTGCAACTAATAAACCATTAACAATAAGGTATAAAGTAACTTTATATAAAAAGCTAGTTTTATATAAAATAACTCGCGCAACAACTTTTTCTAACTTTTAACGACCACGTTGCATGTGTCTTTCCCTGTGCTGGCAAATTGAAAACAATAAAAAAGGGGAATAACATGAAGATACAATTACTGCAAGAGATGCAAATCTAGAAATAAAACCGAATGCCAAACCGTATGACCGTGCCGATTAGCATGGTAAAATAGGTAGGTCAATTTCCTTTGGTTGCGGATGGACGGGCCGGGGATTGGTCCACCACCAGCAGAGAGGTCGACCGCGTGAGGGCGATGCTCCGGCAACACTATTTTGTTGCCAGGGCGTTGAATGGGACGATACCCGAAAGGATAACCCGCTGGACCGGCCACGGAAGTTAAGGAGTCGGTACTAGTGGTCGGCCCAAATGACGTTGGGGAGCAAATACGGTAGGTAATGGGATCGTATGCCGTCCATCTGTCACTCCGGATGGATTAGGCGGGGTGTGTCCAGGCTATAGCCTACCAAAAAAAAAAGTTTATTTTCCTCTCATCGTTAAGAAGAGCGTCCAACAGTGGGCTGTATATGAGCTGGAAGATATGATATGCTTGCATATTAAGCGACTCGGGCGGCGCCGGCGCGAGTATCTGCGCCTAATGCCGCCCTAGCCGAGGCCGCGGGTGATCGGACCGGGGAATTGTCCGTCACCCGCAGAGAGACGTCGAGAGGTGAGGTTACCCGAAAGGGTATTCCGTCAGGCCGACCACTGACGACAAGTCACATCTGCTCCGGTGGTCGGCCCAACAACCAGGTGACGTGGGTACGGGTGGGTTATGGGCCCGCGCGTCGTCCTTTCATCGCCCCGGACGGACTGGACGGCGCGTGCGCTTACCATAGCCCACCCATAAAAAAAAATGCTTGAATATTAAACACCAGTTACAGTTCAGAGCTTTAAATATCTAATAATTACAATAATCTACTCACCATATAAACAATCACTTATCACTAGACATATAATTTTAATTTCTTCTTGTAAAGAAACACAAACTTCTTTAAACTTATTAGTGCATCGTAAATTAAATTATGTCAAATTTTATCATTATAACGATACAAATACTATGGTTAAAATTTTATTCACTCATTATTTTTAATATCTATTTAATATTATATATTATGTTTATATATCATGTTTTGGTATTTACACCTACCTATTAATTACTGCCAAAAAAATGCAATAAAATTTTATAATAAATTAGCAAATTCTAAATAGAGTAACTAAAATTCTACTATAATCCTACACAAAGTAACTCAAAAACATTTAAATGGTCGTGGTACAATCCTGCCCGTTAAAATAATTAGTTTTACTTCGTGTAACACTCGCGTCCATCAAACTATTACGAAAAATATTTTAAGCTATGAAACCTCTTTTCTACGAACAGATCACATCTACTACCCATGCTTACTCAACAGTTAAAACCCCAAGTAGATCGCGACAAAAGTAACAGACTTAATTACTCAACCCTTCCGTTACTAAAATTCGTTAAAATTTTCACATGCACGTAACAGAAGCAAAAATATATCATAGTATTCTAATGCTAATAAACTGCGAGAGAAATTTATTACGAAACAAGATTTGTTTATATTTTTTCACAAAAGTTATGTAAATTACCTGAATAGTTTGTGAAACAGGTGAGGTCAAGTTAGATAAAGGGGTCAAAATTAAAGAATGAGTCCGTACATTTTGTGAACTAATTATTTATTCAAATGGTCAAGAATTCACACGGTCCGGAAAGTGAAAATTCTAGATATTAATGCAATAATATACAAAAGCTGAGAGTTTTATCAAAAAAAGTATACGTGTATTTACTTAGGTACGTACGCACGTAATAGGCTATATTTCTTTGGCGAGAGATGAAAAGAAGATAAAAAAATCTTTTTAAAAATTTGACTGCACCTATGGCATGTTTAGTTAATATGCCGACCTACTGTATCAGTGTCGCGGGATCGAATTCCACGCAGGACAACACTTTGTGCGATCCACAGATTATTGTTCTGAGTCTGGATGTAATTTGTGTCCATTAATTATATGTTTGTGTTTTTAAATAAAACTACTTTACGGATGTTATCGCGTATCTGAAGTTTCAAACACTTTGCAGCGTTCATGGTCACGGGCGGACTGTACCTATGAAAATCCGTAAAGTTTTATTTAGAGGTGTAATACTCGCGTAAACATCAGAAATCATTATATTTGTGTTTTGATTATTCTTGATCAGTTATAGTTAACATTTATGATAATTATTATATTACTAGCTGACCCGGCGAACTTCGTACCGCCATAATTTTTTTCGTAAATATATTTTCTAAATTGCCTATTTTCTAAAATATAGCCTCTAATGGAAGAACCATTACGGCATTGTTAATGATAACTCAAAGAGAATATAAATTACTGATTATTAATTTCTGAAAAAATTATAATTATCAAATTTTCAACCATACTTAATCATAGACAAAATTACATTTACCTGTCATCTGCGTTTGTTATTACATATCATTTACCTCCCCACCAATTTTCAGCCAAATTAGTACAGCCATTCTTGAATTATAAATAGTGTAACTAACACGACTTTCTTTTATATAAATATATATATATATATAGATCACAATTAATTAATTCCAACCTTTTTTTTTTCTTTTTTTGGGGGTGGGTTGCGGTCGAATTAATTCCAACCTAACAAATCTCATACAAAAGAAATTGACCTACTACCTATAGGTACCATGCAGATCAGACAATTTGTTATAACAACCCGATAGGATTTAAATTAGAAATTTTATGCATATTAATTATCTTAGTCATCTTTTATGACACCCACGGTCAAGGCATGGGGTAGTTAATTGTATTCTTACTCCATCATCACAAGGGTCACAATGACTTTAACAATTACAAATTTAATAACATTTCTTAATCTATCCTCAAGAAAAAAGCGAATAGTAACTATATTTGTTGCGAAAGCTCATGTCGCAATAAATAGGGTCTAGTGACAAATCTGACCTATATATTGTCTATAACATATTATGAATATTATTATTCAACTATAAGATTTTTATTCCTGTTAATCTCTTGACCAACCGCCAAAAAACGTTCCCATACTTAACCCTAACGCTCTGCAAGAAATTAACATTTTTAATTCGCTACTAAAATTTCGCTTTATGCAAATCATTTCTCAAGGTTCCACACTACAAAGGGTCATTCTTGCGATATGGACCATCTCATTGTTGATCTTATGACCCTACTATGATATATTTATGTAAATCTGGCACACGTAGGGTCAGAGGTCTTGATCTCAATACAAAGTTCATGAATATTCCGTGGACAGGTCAACTTGAACTGTGTTCTCACGGTTAGTAAGTTAACAGATGCGATTAGTTTTAATTAAGTCACAGTGAGCGTTTACAAATCTTTGCTGCTTTTTATGTTTTGGTTTTTAAAAATTAACATCGCCCTGCACTAAGGCAATAATCTTTGTATTGCGAGGGACTTTACAAACAGATAATTAACAGACACAAATTACATTACACTTTATGCGATTCACAAAATGTTATAATTTTGTGAATCGCATAAAGTGTTGTCCTGTGTGGGATTTGAACCCAAGATACGGCACAATAGGTCGGTATCTTAACCACTACGCCTGTGCAGTCAACATCATGATTCCACTCAAGTGTGCAGAATTTGTAAGAAAGAAATTCTTTGGTAAAAATCATAACTATTATTACAGATTTATGATGTTTGCTGTGTGGTAGCGGCTTCGAATACTACCAACCCTTGCTTTGCTCGTGGGTGTCGTAAAAGACGACTAAGAGCCCTAGATTGACCCAGACCAACTCCATCTGGTACCATTTGAGTCAACGATTACATTCCCAAGGAGGGTTGACGTCAGGCAGGCGGCCGGTCATAAAAGTCATTGCCGAAACTTTTTGCAATATGTCAAAACAGATGACATATTGCGTCGACCCCAAGTAATTGGGATAAGAGCAAGATGATGATGATGATTTTTACGGGAGTATCATACATAAATAAAACTATTTTACTTATTTCATAGCGTTTGTATTTGATTTTTAATTGCCCGACGTTTCGAACACTTTTTAGCATTCATGGTCACGGGCAGACTAATATGTTTTATATCCAACAAGTCATCGTTATAACCATAAAATCCGTAAAAATAGTTTTATATATAATACTAGCTGACCCCATAGACGTTATTCTGTTCAAATAAAATAAAAGGAATTCTCCTTAAAATCGACAGCAACGCCACCTACCGGATCCAATTGTGAATCTGAACCATTCCCGAATCCCCTTGAACACACCCAAAAAATTTCATCAACAGTGGTCCAGCCTTGTATTTGCTTCGTGGTCCAGCCGTTTAGGCGGAATTCGGACATACACGCACACAAGAAATATATATGTATAAAGATACTCGCGTAAATAACAGAAATCACTAAACAGATTTTAAAAATTCTTTCACGAATTGAAAGCTATATTAGGTACGTACTAGCGTTAACCTTTTACATTATTAACCTAGTTTATACTTTATCCTAATATGGAGTGGTAGGACCACACTGTCGACAGTTATCTGTCTACAGCCGCAGTAGTAGCGATTTGTTACTGCGCTTCGTTCGGTGAGCGAGAGAGCCGGAAGCCCAATTTTCTGAGGGTGTTTGCGTGTGGAGGGTTTTGGTGGTGCCCTTGGTATCACCGAGCCTCAATGCACGCATTCACACTCCCTTCAATTTCTTCGCGGTAGGCAGCGGCCTTGCAGAGGTCCATGAGCTGCTGCTGCTCATGGACCTCTACCATCAGGTTTACTGTTTGCTCGTTTGCCACCGTTTGCAATAAAAGAAAAAAAAAGAAATATATCCCAGTTTGCCTACCGGTATGGTAACCCGTCCGGACAGTGACGCATAGCAGCTTAACTGTCTCCATTTATGGAGACCCATATCTAAGGTCTTAAGGTTTTCCGTGTGGTGACGGAGTAAGAATACAATTCACCATTCCCTATCATACCCGTGGGTGTCGTAAAAGACGACTAAGGAATTAATTATGCATTTAACATCCATGCAAGTGAAGGAAAACTCGAAATAAAACCCTATATCAACCTGCCTGACCAGCATGGTATAGTAACGTCAATTTCCCTCCTAATGTGGAGGCGGCTCGAGCCCAACAGTGGGACTTATATGACATGAAATGATATTAAGGTTTTAGGTAGGTACGTATATGAGTTAAGAAGTTATATATTTTTTATAACTTTTTTAAAGATTAGGTACACAAATGAAATAATCCTTACATTCCGAGGCACTTCACATAGTTAATTTAAGGAACGCAAATTACACCCAGAGAGACAGTTTATGAATTGCACAAGTTTCGTCCTGCATAGGAATCAAAGCCATTACACGTGGTATTACGTAAGGTATCTTGACCACTATGTCACCCATTTAGGCCATATACCTACTACACCTCGTTGCCAATCGAGCCGATTTATTGCCTTCGGTTGCCGAATTTTCGTATCTCTTATCCAGTTAAAAATAAAAGAAAAAAACCTTTTTTCAAAACAAGCTTTTATTATTTTTTTAATAAAACGAACTAAAAAGTTAAAAATCCAAGTCCATCATCAGACCCTGGTTACCATATAGCATCAAAGTACTCGTCAAAATGAATCAAATGAGTGCAAACTCGATAGGGTTGCGTCGTTTAATTACGGAGTTCCGATGGCCAGCTCTCATCAGATCATCTCTATGCCATAATAATATTGTATTGCCATCTGATTTATACATGTTTGCAAAATTTTAACTCAATCAGAAACTGGAAAGTGGATCAAATTTAACTTACAAGATTTGATTACAGACAACGGGAGAGTTGAAACTAAATAAAAGCTTGTAATGACCACATTTGTCCTTTATGATAATACAATTCCAAAAATAAAAGAACTTTTGAGCAACACTAGTTGATATTACTCCAATATAGCTACCTAATACACTAAATATAGGTAGTTAGGTAGATACTTATTTAACGATCAAATGATTGAATTGAAATAAAACACATATAAATAGTATATAATGATTCAACGCAAATGACAAACATGATGCTATCAAACTAATGGATGAACCACATAATTATTCAACAAGCATTTTACATTCCACTTTCCAGTTGTATTTAATTGGATGTTTATATCTACCGCAGTAATATAAAATAAATGTGATTCAGTGATCATAGAAAAAATATAAAACCAAAAATAAAGTATGTATATATTTGAGTCATTTAAATAGACGCAAAACTGCGAATCGATTCGTCAAGATAATCATTAAAATATTTTTTATAAACTCGAATTTTTGCAGCGTAAACTAAGTACTCCAAAACCGTGATTAAATATTCTACACTATTCATTATCTATGGTACGTTAGTATAAACCACCCCTAAAACATTACACGCACGCTCGTTCATCCTCCCCACAATCCACCCTTACTCATACCCGAAAGCATCGTTTTTCTCCCCGGCAAGATAAAGACCAAATAAAAAAAGAAAATGTGAAAAATCCATTTGTCTCTTTTTATCGTATGTTAGTTGCGTTTGTGCGAGCGGTGCGATATCTAAGCTACAAATGACTCACGAAAACTTGGGCTCCGCCCGAGACAGCCGCCTCTATCCGTCTCTCTCACTTTTTCACACTTTTCATATGACATATACACCTCCAAAATGTTAGAATTACGGTCTAAGCTACAATAGAATTCCAACTCTGTTTGAAAGCTTTGAAAGTATAATTTTGATTGGTAGCAATTGGTTAGTGAAAATATTTTAGAATGAAAGCGTTTGGATGTGGAATGTCTCTCTCGCTCACAAAAAAGCCGGTGTTTGAAGGGTTAGAGTGCGCAGGGGGGTGGTATGCCCGGATAGTATACGCCATGATGGCTGCCCGACGGCCCAAGACTGGTATTAATTTCGGCTTAATTCTCCTATTGATTTCAAGTTTATAACTAATATTAACCATAAAAATATTCTATAAAATAAACGTTACATACAAAAAAAACTCGCTTTGCATTATATTATTTTAACAGTTTAAATTAACTACTGTAGTCACATTGTGTGTGGCGACGAAGTAAAAATAAAATTTATCACTCTCTATCTTGCCCGTTGATGTTTTTTTTTTTTTTATTGCAAGCAGTGGCAAACGAGCAGACAGTACACCTGGTGGTAAGTGTTGCTGCCACTCATGGACCTTTACAAGGCCGCTGCCTACCGCGAAGAAAGTGAAGGGAGTGTGAATGCGTGCATTTAGGCTCGTTGATACCAAAGGCACCACCAAAACCCTCCACACGCAAACACCCTCAGAAAGTTGGGCATCCGGCTCTCTCGCTCACCGAACGAAGCGCAGTAACAAATTGCTACTACTCAGACGGCTAAGGGATATAATACGCATATAACATCTATGCAATAGAAGAAAAACTCGACATAAAATCCTGTACCAACATGTCTGAGCAGCAAAGTATAGTAGGTTAATTTCCCTCCTATTAGGGAAGAGACTCGAGCCCAACAGTGGGACGTGTATCAGTTGAGACCACGACAGCGATGACTGTATTCATTTATTTTATTAATTACATATTTTACATCGACCTGAGCAAACTCGGGTCGATGCCGTAAATATTATGAAAATCTTGTGTAGGTACATATTAATTAAACCATAATTATTTGGGATATGAGCAGGATTATGATAATAAGGGGCCTTTTATTAAGCCAGCTTCTAAAATAGGTCAGTAGCAGTTGTAACGTGACACGTCTTATTTGTATAATGTCTCAATATGAGAAATCGAAATAGGTACCTATCTGTAAAAAGGTGAAATTTAATAAAAAAGAAATTCCCTTTACAATTTTATTGCTTTGGATTATAATATAAATAAATATAAACTGACACAGTTTCAAATTTAATATGAATAATTTTAAACAAAAAAAAGACCTCAACCGTTGTCTCCCATAGATTCCATTGTCAGAACTGAATATGAACTTGATATGAGACATGGAAAGCACCAGCTTTCAAATAAAAAAAGAATCATCAAAATTGGTTCATCCAGTCGAAAGTTCTGAGGTAACAAACAAAACATAGAGTTGAAATGAAAACCTCCTCCTTTTTTGAAGTTAGAAAAAACTCATCATAATTTGTCTAAAACTAATTAACTATTCCAGTTATACCTACGCGATATAGAGCTACAAAATTTTAATTATAAAACTAAATGGAGAAATCTAAGATAGTGCCTCAACTACAAAGGTTTGAAAATACCCAGTAACAGATATTTCAATTTAACTGCACAGATGTCGTAGTGGATACGATAGCGACCTCAAGTCATGGGTTTGATTCCCACGCAAGACAATACTTTGTGCAATCCACATATTGTTTTTTTTGAGTCTAGGTGTAATTTGAGTCTGTTAAATTATGTTTGATATGTCCCCCGCACTGAAATGTGGTCCCTAAACGTAGGCATTTTAAAAAGCTCAAAATTGCTCAACGTGCTATGGAGAGGGCTATGCTCAGTATTTCGCTACGTGATAAAATCCGGAATACGGAAATCCGTAGAAGAACAAGTGTAAACGACATAGCCTGCAGAATTAGCACGTTGAAATGCCAATGGGCATGCTACAACGCTCGTCGAACAGACAACCGTGCGAGAAGAACGGTTCTCGAATGGCGACCACCCCATAGACCCCCTACCAGGTGGACTGACGACATCTTAAAATTGGCAGGAAACCGTTGGGTGCAAGTGGCACAGGACCGTGCCGAGTGGCATTCTCGTGGTGTATTCACTTATGTCCAGCAGTGGACGACTATAGGCTGTAGAATGAATGGACGAATGCCCCCCGCATAAAAAAGACTGTTTAGTCTTTAAAAAAATGTAAAGGCGTTGGGACCATATTGTTATTTTTAATAACAATGGTTTCTCACATATGTAGACTTATGTGACGGAGTCGGAATACAATTCACCTCACCCTCTCATACCCATGGATGTCGTAAAAGACGACTAAGCCGTCTAAGGGATATATTACGCATATGACATCTATGCAAGAAATGAAAAACTCGAAACAAAACCCTTTACCGACCTGACCAGCATGGTATAGTAAGGTCAATTGCCCTCCTATTATGGAAGAGGCTCGAGCCCAACAGTGGGACGTATATGAGCCGAAATGATGATCATTAATTCATTATCATCATTATCGTACATGCATTATCTCAATTAATTAGGATTTTCTTCAATCTTAAATATTGTAGACCATTACAGAACGCAACCTTCCCCTAAATTTCTATATGATAATAATATCTACCTACACATTTGAAATTAAACTCTTTTTACGGATGTAATTTTTCGACGACGACGAACACTTATTAAAAGCTTTTATTTAACTTGTCCTGTTAGTATGGGACAAATCTTGCGAGTTAAATAAGAACCACTTCCTGTCGTTAGATTAGGTTGAAATTTGGTTTACTTAACTTCGGTGACAATACAATAATATAGTACCATGAAGCTTGGTCTCAAGATGGCGTAAGAAGGTAGCTATAGGAACTCGTACACTAAACAAGATAAAACCGTCGAGTTTGGACTCGTTTGAATAGTCTTGACAAGTACTCTTGTTCTACATGACAACCAGGGTCTCAAGATGGCGTTTGTCCCTGTTTTAGAGCATTTAAAAAATTTTTAGCTTTCAACTGGCCCTGCGAAAAAATTTCTAAAGATAATTTTACTTAAAATAACGATAATCCGTCTCATCCATTTCAGCTCATATATGTCCAACTGATGGGCTCAGGCCTAGTCCACTATGGAAAGGCAAATCACCTACTATACCACGCTGATCAGACGTTTTGGCATAGGGTTTTGTTTCGAGTTTTCCTTCTTTGACGTAGATTTTTATTTGCATGTTATATTCCTTAGTTGTCTCCTACGATACCCACCGGCAAGATAGGGGATGGTCAATTATATTCACCGCACGGAAAACACAAAATTGTTTATGTAAATTACTAATGTGAATATATAATTAATCGTTTTTTTTTTTGTGGGTGGGCTGCGGTCGGCGCGCCTCCGTACCACTCCCTCCGGGGCGACAGAGGGGCTTAAGCACGCAACTCCCGCAACCCACCCGAAAACCACGTCGCCTTCGTCGTTGGGCCGACCACCGGAGCAGGGTTACTTGACAGGTTACCGACGGAATACCCCCTATTGGGGTCATCATCGACCGACGTCCCCCCCTCGGGGAGGACGTCGGTCTTTGGGTGGCCATGGCATCCTTCTGCGAAGCCGTGATGTCGCAAAAGGAGGCCGCAGAGCGGCAACGCGAGTCTCATGCCACCGTTGACCCTCTGCGTAGACGACGGCCAGGTAGACGGCGCCAGCAGTATGCGCGCCTTCTTCCTTCATAGCGTGGCACAAAGATGCAAAGATGAGGCTAACAGACCGTCGGGGCATCCGAGTTGAATGCCGAAAGGCGACCCTCCGACGTCCCCAGAATGACGGGGTAGTGGAGCCGCTGATTGTTTTTAGTGGGTATTCCGGGAGGTTACGCCATCCGGTGAGTCCCACATACCCCCCAATACCACCAAAGGGGGACATGCATAAAAGCATTTTCCATCAGTGTCACAAAAAAAAAAAAAAGGACCTCGGTCTTTCCTCACGATAATTAATCGTTTGTCACGATAATTTATTGTTTCATATTGAATAAAAATTACTAATTTATATTTGAGCTTTCTATGGAATGACCAAGTAAGAATACAATTTACCACTCCCTATCTCATTTATGGGCATATTAAAAGACAAATGTAAAATTATTATCATTTCATTGACAACTTGCCATTGACTTACCATACCGCGCTGATTAATCTTATTAGTACAGGGTTTAATATCGAGTTTTCTTCTCTGAGACATAATATGTACATAACATATGTTGCATAGGAAAGAGAGAACAGTCGTCATAACAGCCTATCAACCTGTCTAATCAGCAAGATATAGGTAGTAATGCCCCTCCTATTGCGGAGAAGACCTGAATACTTCTATACTAATATACTAGCAACCCGCCCTCGCTTCGCTTCGGTTATAGGTTATAGTCGTTTTACCCGCGTAGTTCCCGTGGGAATACCGGAATAAAATATCGGTCGGTCCAGCCGTTTTGAAGATTACCCGGAACAAACAGACAGACAGACAAAAATTTTATTATTGCTATTTTAGGCATAGGTGTCGTGCAAATAACCGTGTGAGCATGAAAAAAGCTTATTATTTTGACATTACAAACAGACACTCCAATTTTATTTATTGGTATAGATAAAGCGGAAGAGTTTGTTTGTTTGAACGCGCTAATCGCATGAACTACTGATCCGATTTGAAAAAATCTTTCAGTGTTATCGAGCCCTTTTATCGAGAAAGGCTAAGCTGTAGGTATGTCATTAGGCTGAGACCAATAGGAGCGGAATAACAATGAAAAATGCTTCAGAATCAGATATTTTTTCCTTATGAGCTTCCGTTGCGTGCACTACATAGACGGTTAAGTTTCGCAAATTGTATTATTTAAAAATATTTTCATCTTCTACGTAAACAAAGTCGTGGGTTAAAATTAGCATTAGCCCAAAGTAACTGTGCCGCGTGGACGACGTCGCGGGCATAAGGTAGTGTTACTATATAATTTATTTATTTATTTATTTAAGACAACACCCTGCACTAAGGAAATAATCCTTGTATTGCGGGGGACTTTACAAACATACAATTAACGGACACAAATTACATCCAGACTCAGAACAACAATTTGTGGATCGCACAAAGTGTTGTCCCGCGTGGAATTCGAACCCCTGACACTGGCGCTGTAGGTCGCTATCTTAACCACTACGCCATCTGTGCAGTCATAATAGAATCGAATAGTGGGATCTTTATTTATGATTTGTAAAAAGTCTGTGTTAGACGTTAATATTGTTCAAAGAATACCTTTATTTATAGGAATACCCAAGACAATCGGCAAACTTTATATTAAAATGCTCTAGAAATTCTTACTAATATTATAAATGCGAAAGTAAGTTTGTTTATTTGTTACGCTTTCACGCTTAAACCACTGAACCATTTTCAAAAATAATTTCACCAATGGAAAGCTGTAATATCAGGAAATAACATGGCCTATATTTTATCCTGGTATTCCCACGGGAACGGGAACTATGCGAGTAAGTCGACTGAAATCGAAGCGAAGCAAGGGCGGGTTGCTAGTTGTAAATAAAATAAATAGCTATTAAAAGTTTGCGCCACAAATTTTTATGGATACCTATATCTAGAATTTTCTAAAAAGGTCTCTTCTTGGAATAAAATATTTAGATTTTTAAACTATACGTGTTAAACAACAGCGATAGACCTTAATTATATGGAACTGCGTTCCAAAACCAAAACATGGGAGTCTCTATACAGACAACATCAAAGCCGGAGTAGGAAAATCTATACCAATAAATAAAATTGGAGTGTCTGTTTGTAATATCAAAATAATAGGCTTTTTTCATGCTCACACGGTTATTTGCACTATACATATGCCTAATATACACTTTATAATTTTTTTGTCTGTCTGTTTGTTCCGGGTAATCTTCAAAACGGCTGGACTGATTTCAAAAATTCTTTCAGCAATGGAAAGCTATATTATAGCTTTGATATTAATCAGGGAGTAACCTAGGCTATATTTTATCCCGGTATTCCCACGGGAACGGGCACTATGTAGGAAAGATGACTGAAACCGAAGCGAAGGGTGGGTTGCTAGTTCAAAATATAAACCTATATCTTCCCTCTGTTCTGCGTGGTATTAGGTCAGCAAGTCAGTACTGAGATTTTTTTTTTCATAGGTGGGCTATGGTAAGCGCACACGCGGTCCAGTTCGTCTGGGGCGATGAAAGGACGGCGCGCGGGAACGTCACCTCGTTATTGGGCTGACCACCGGAGCAGATGTGACTTGTCGTCAGTGGTCGGCCTGACGGAATACCCTTTCGGGTAACCTCACCTCTCGACGTCCTGGGACGTCGGTCGCCGTCGCGCGGTCAGCCTTTCCACAGGTGACGGACAATTCCCCGGTCCGATCACCCGCGGCCTCGGCTAGGCGCAGATACTCACGCCTGCGCCGCCCGAGAAAGTAGGTATAGATACTTTTATACATAAGCCTCTTCTGAAATAAAAAACATTGGCTTCTTCCTCTTATTCTCCACTCATACACTTCACACCGATGGGCAGGGGCCTCCTCCAGATGATGAGAGTTAGCCTGCAAAATCACGCTGATCTGACGGGTTGGCGTATGAACAAGTGCATGAGCAAGTGTGGGTTGGTCTTTTCTTACATCGATATCATGTCTTAATCGTCTTTTATGACACCCACTGGCAAGAAAAGGAGTGACGAATTACACCAGAGGAAAACGAATGACTACACTAATGACGAATGACAGGTTGAATATCTTTCATCATTAGTGTGGTTAATCGTCCGTGGAATAACGAAGTACCTACATGCAGAACAAGTCACCATTATATCGCCTTTTGTCTCTCATATTGCCTTTTGTCTGTGCGTTATTAAGGTTCCCTACCCTAAGGGTAAAAACGGGACCCTATTACTAAGACTTCGCTGTCTGTCCGTCGGTCTATCTGTCACCAGGCTTGTATCTCAAGAACCGCGATAGCTAGACAGTTGAAATTTTTACAATTTATGTATTTCTGTTGCCGCTATAACAACAAATACCTACTGAAAACAAAATAAAATATATATTTAAGGGGGACTCCCATTCAACAAACACGGTTTCTATACATAACTAGCAACCCGCCCTCGCTTCGCTTCGGTTTTAGTCGTTTTACCCGCGTAGTTCCCGTTCCCGTGGGAATACCAGGATAAAATATAGCCTAGTTTACGCCCTGATATTATAGCTTTCCATTGGTGAAAGAATTTTTGAAATCGGTCCAGCCGTTTTGAAGATTACCTGGAACAAACAGACAGACAAAAATTTTTTAATCTGCATTTTAGGCATAGGTGTCGTGCGAATAACCGTGTGAGCATGAAAAAAGCCTATTATTTTGACATTACAAACAGACACTCCAATTTTATTTATTGGTATAGATTGTGCGGAACATTGCGTGCGTGACTCCGACTCGCACTTAACCGGTTTTTTATTGCTTTTTATCATTAATCGTGGACGACTTGCTACGCTTTATCAACACGTCCCCTAGCCGAAGCCGCGGGTGACGTGATCGGGGAGTTAGTCCGTCACCCGCCGAGAGGCCGACCGCGTGAGGAAAGACCGACGTCCCCCTCTCGATGGGAGGGTACCCCACTAGGGGGTATTCCGTCGGGCCGACCACTGATGACAAGTAACCCTGCTCCGGTGCTCGGCCCAACGACGAAGGCGACGTGGTGTTCGGGTGGGTTGCGGGTGTGCGTGCTTACACCCCTCTGTCGCCCTGGACGGAGTGGTGCGAGGAGTGCGCCGACCGTAGCCCACTCAAAAAAAAAACTCTTTATCAATACGTCTGACCAGCGTGATGTAGGTTAATTTCACTCCTATTGTGGATTAGGCTCATGCCCAGCAATGGGATGCATATGAACTGTGATAATGATGATGATGATTCGTTAATAGATTACTTACATTTTTATTATCCATCGCTCATCAACGTACAAGAAACTTACTGAATATAATCATCACAGCTTATCTACATCGCTCATATTCGATGGGCTTTAGCCTCCTCCAAAATGGGAGTGATATTGGTCTACTGATACAGCGTGGTATAATTACCACGCTAGTCAGACGTCTTGGTATAAGGTTTTATGTCAAGTTTCCTTTCTTTTACCGATGTTATCTGCATAATGTATGCATCACTCCCTATCTTGCCCGTGGATGTCGTAAAAGACGACTATGGGATAAGTATAATAAGCATATAACATCTGTGCAAGAGAAGTAAAACTCGTAACAAAACCCTATTACAACACGACCAGCGTGGAATAGTAGGTCAAGTCTCCTCCCATTATGAAGGAGGCCTGAGCCATTATCATCATCATCTCGGCTCATATACGTCCCACTGCTGGGCACGAGTGTCCTCCACAATATGAGGGAAATTGTCCTTACCATGCTGTCCTTGCCATACTAGTATAGGGTTTTTTTTAGAGTTTTCCTTCTCTTGCATAGATGTTACACGCATATTATATCCTTTGATTGTCTTTTACGATATCCACAAGCAAAATAGGGAGTGGTGAATAAAAAATTTACATCATCATCATTTCAGTCTATATATTCCCACTATTGGGCTCAGGCGTCCTTCATTACATACCTACGAGAAATTCGGACATCACTAAATATTTACTTCATCGCAACTCATATATGTCCCACTGTTGGGCTCGAGCCTCCTCCAGAATAAGAGAGAAATTAACCTTACTATACCATACTGGTCAGACTGGTTGGTATAAGGTTTTATTTCGAGTTTTCCTTCTCTTGGGTTGATGTTATATGCCTATTATATCCCTTAGTCGTCTTTTACGACATCCACGACCAAGATAGGGAGTGGTGAATTGTATTCTTACTCACTATACGGAAAAAAAATCTAATTACAAATATATTATTGCAATTTCTTTTTCCCGAATTAATAAATAATTCTTCCATATGTATGTGACCGAACTCCTACTAAACGGCTGGAACAACTGTTGGTTTTTATCTGTGTGTTCCAGTGAGTTCGGGAATAGTTTAGATTAATCATCATCATCATCATCATTTCGGCTCATATACGTCCCACTGCTGGATTCGAGACTCCTCCATAAAAGGAGGGAAATTGACCTTA
Source organism: Lymantria dispar (assembly GCA_032191425.1). Classification (NCBI taxonomy): domain Eukaryota; kingdom Metazoa; phylum Arthropoda; class Insecta; order Lepidoptera; family Erebidae; genus Lymantria; species Lymantria dispar. The sequence goes on from CM063459.1 coordinate 20,984,839, forward strand.
CTACCTTGCTGGTCAGACAGGTTGGTATAGGGTCTTGTTTCGAGTTTTCCTTCTTTTGCATAGATGTTATTTGCATATTTAATACCTTAGTCGTCTTTTAGTATATCCACGAGCTAGAGATGGTGTCGTGATGGTGTCGTCTTACTCCGTCACCAAACGGTCAACACCGTTACAAACACTGTTAGAAACACGAAAATATTTCCTCGCCATCAACTAGTTAAATGGATCACAGGGAGCGAAGATTCTTTGTTTTTTTTTATTGCAGTTGGTGTCAAACGAGCAGGCAGCACGCCCGATGGTAAGTAATACTGCCGCACATGGACCTTTGCTATACCAGGGGCATAGCTAGACCTACAATGAAATCGTTGCCTACCGTGAAGAAACTGCTCTTCTTAAACCTCGTTTAAAGAAGGACATGTCATAGCGCTCGGGAAACACAGCAGCAGGTAATTAATTCCAGAGCCTGCACGTACGTAGGAGAAATGATCGCTGGAAACGTACAGTTAAAGACTATAACGTTTCTATATGAAATGGATGAACCCTACTATGGTATCGGAGTGGTACGTTGGTAAAACGGTGATGGCGGTACCAAGTCAAACAGTTCCTCAGAGCAATCCCCATGAAAGAGCCGATAAAGTACACAGAATGACCCAAAGTCTCTCCGTCGTGGCAGATTTGATAGAATGAATATTGGAAATAGCTATATATTGCTATCTTCGGTTATTTTAGTTTGACAGGCAGTCTGAGCACTATCTCTCTCTCTATCTGCACCGTCCGGAGCGACAGAATAGCGGCGTATCTATAACCTGCCTTCCCATGGTCATTTAGGGTAACCACTGGTAACAATTGCTTGATAACGGTGAAAAGGTGTAATCTACCTTTATGTCGCTCTATTTTTTTTTTATATAAATAATAAATTTATTCTCCGACATAAAGGTTACGAACTAATTTCTTTATTTTTACAATTTATTTCGGAATATATGACTGCCTTTGTGAGACAATGGTATCTACAGTAAAATAATAATGCACATAATAGTCATCTTACAAAGAAGCAAAAATATATAATTAGAAGAAATTTTTTTTTTTTTTTTTTTTTTTTTTTTATCTACCTGCCACTAAGAAATCTTTGTCCGTGTGGTAACGGAAAACAATTCACCACGCCCTATTTTGTGGATACCGTAAAAGAAGACTGAGGGATATAACACGCATATAATATCTATGGAAGAGAAGGAAAATTCGATAAAAACCCATATTTCTTTCCAGGTATGGAGGAGGCTCGAGACCAGTAGCGGGACATATATGAGCCGTGATAATAATAATAATATATTATACAATTAGAAATAATTTGTGAACTGTAAAACTCTCGACAATAAGAGATAAATTGATAGAGCATCTAAGTAACAATTACTTTTCCTCTTTCACAATAAATAAAAATATCGCATATTGATACACGGAATACCAATGTTCGTCGTGAGAAGTGCAACGCACTTGACATGAGGTGAGGGTTAGACAATGTAGCGACATCTGTTATCGAATAGTGAATTTATAATAAAAATGCTAAAAATCCTTATTACAAGTTACACAATAAAATTCTGATAATTAAATATTCGTAATCTATTTTTTAATCGTTTCTAGTCATTTATTTTTCCTTTTTGGTTTAAATCTAAACTCTAAAATTAAACATTTTAATATGTATTCTTGAGATGGCGTTGATAGCATCTATCGTTACTTTTTAAAATTACTATATAAAATAATTATTGCATAGAATTATTTTGATATTTATTTATACCCTATCATAAATATATCCTTATCGATTATATTATCATGTCACAATATTATTGTGAATTTGATACAATTAATTATAAACCTAATTTGTTATGCTACTCGCCGCTAGATGGCAAACATTGTTGACATCTCTGATGCTTTTAAACAAATAGTACCTACGTAAAGACAAATGGATTTTTTGTGACAAATGTTTGCTTATTTAACAATAGTCTTATGGGTCTCATAATTTATTTAACAATTAATGGTCATGCATGTAACACTTTAATGAAGGTTCATGAATCATGCCCATGCATCATAACATGTCTATGTATATAGGCTATAGAGAAGCAGTATAACTATTACCAATGACATGAGGGTAATAATGTGCGTTTTCTACAATTAATTTAATTACAAGCATCCCAGACCTATATGACAACACAATAAACACAACCACTACGCCATTTGTGAAATGATATCCTGTTGTAAATAATACTATTTTACGGATTTTATCGCGTTTGTATTTGATATTTTTGGACTAAAGTCCGCCCGTGACCATGATCGCTGCAAAATGTTCGAAACGTCAGGCAAACAAACATCAAATACAAGCGCGATAATATTCATAGTTTTGTTTACAATGTATAATAATTACACAATCTATGTGGTTGTCGAATACCGATATTACAATCTAGTATACTACCACCGGATCGGAACACGGCCACACTGAGAAGAAGGCCGACAAGAAAACTCAGGGGACATAATGCTAAATTAATATATTTTCTTATTTTTTTTTGTTTGTTTAATTTATAATCTATTATTAATTTGAGAAAATATCTACCTATTTATATAATGATTTCAGACAATGCGAATAACACGCGTAGTGAATAAAATTATATTCATAATCTTCATAATGTTTCCAGCATCTATTGATATACATTATACATCCTACTTCTGACCTCGAGTCTTCACAACAATAGGAGTGAAATTCACCTACACTTTGCAATGTTCATGTTTACAGAAGGACGCTGTAAATATTTGAGGCGTTCATGGTTATGGAGAAAACTATTGTTATCGCCCATCTAATGGTGGCAACTCAGAACGTGCTTTGATAGCATTTGTAACTACGGATTGTCACGCTTGAGTGGTTTCATTATTCATCATCATTTCAGCTCATATACGTCCCACTGTTGGGCTCGAGCCTCCTCCACAATAGGAGGGAAATTGACCTTACAATACCATGCCGGTTCTGACCGGCTGGTTCGTATAGAGTTTCATTTCGAGTTCCCCCTCTCTTTTATAGATGTGCATATTATATACCATAGTCGTCTTTTACAACATCTAGTAGCAAGATCACCACAAGGAAAACTACGAACTTTTCTTCCTTTTTTGGGGTGGCCTATGGTCAGCGCACCCGCCGCTGGCCCCGCCTGGGGCGACAGAGAAGCAGCGCGCGGCCCCATAACCCACCGTAGCACGTCGCCTTCATCGTTGGGCCGACCACCGGTATAGAGATCCTTGTCCTCCGTGGTCGGTCCGAACTTTTTCTTTCTAAATTAATATACATATATGTAAATTTTTGACTGCTTGAGTTTTCGAACACTGTTCAGCGTTCATGGTCACAGGCTGACTTAAAATACAGCAGTTTAATTGTGTTAAATCTGTAAATTTCTATAAATTTTCAGAATTCAATTGATACAGACCTACCAACTTGATACTTATCGTTCAATTATGTGGTTCTTATTCTTAGTATGAATATTTTATCTCCTCCTATACTACTTTTGCAAAGCTAATAATAGCGTATCAGTACACTAAAAATAATAAAAGAAATCACATAATCATCTTTTTATTTATAGATTTTTATTTAATACTAGCAGCGACCTGCGATTTTACTCACATAGTTCCCCTTCCCGAGGGCATATCGAGATAAATTATAGCTTATGTGTTATTCTGATATGTAAGGTATATTATTGTGAAATTTGATCAAAATCCATTCAGTAGTTTTTGCGTGAAAGAGCAATAAACATCCTCACATACTCACAATCTTTCGCGTTTGTAATATTAGTAGGATTTCCGTGTGATAACGGAGTAAGAATAAAATTTGTCACCCCCTATCCCCCCCTATGAGTGTTATAAAAGACAGACTAAAGGATTAAATATGCTTATAACATCTACGTAAGAGAAGAGATACTCGAAATAAAACCCTGTAACCTGTTGCTATAGGGTTTTATTTGGAGTGTCTGACCAGCGTGGTATAGTAGGTCAATTTTGCCTCCTATTGTGGAGCAGGCTAGAGCCCAATATTGGGACTTATATGAGCAGTAACAATGATATTGTTCTTCCATTTGTATGTGACTGAACTCCTCCTAAACGACTGGACCGATTTTGATGTTTATTTCTGTGTACTCCAGTAAAATCGAGAATGGTTTGGATTAGTATCTTGATCCGGCAGGTGGCGGTGCGCTCGATTTCAAGACGAATTTCTTTAATTTTTTTTTCAGATTTGAACAGAACAGCATCTCTACAATTAATAATAGATGGTTGTGTTCTTCTTCTGATGTTGAACTAGGGGGTTTAATTAGGCCTTCCCGCCGGGCCGGTTATGGATGTCAAGGAATGGCTACCAGTGGTCGGCCCAATGGCGATAGGAATACGGTTATGCGGCCGCACGCCGCCCATTCGTCGCCCCGGACAGTTTGGGCGGATGTGTCCAGACCATATAGCATACCACAAAAAAGGGGTTTAATTAGGTTCAATAACAGAAGTAGGAATGTAACACTCCGACTAATCTATACTAATATTATAAAGAGGAAAGATTTGTTTGTTTGTATTGAATAGTCTCCGAAACTATTGGACCGATTTCAAAAATTCTTTCCCCATTGGTAAGCTGTAATATCAGGGAGTAACATAGGCTATATTTTATCCCGGCAACCCCACGGGATTGGGAACTACGCGGGCAAGGCGACTGAAACCGAAACGAGGGCGGGTTGCTAGTATAGAATGAAGCTGCTCAGGGCGTAATGCATATCAAAGCGGACTCGGCGGCCACTGTCTGTCGTTGTGGTCCAGGAATCTTCGCACTATGGGACTCTGACTATGGTGCGGAGGACCTGGCTTGCGGCTTCTTACACCCTTTGTTTTAAATCAGAGAATTCCGGGCCGAGGTAGCTTAAGTCAGTCGTGAAAGCGCGTAAACGCGGTACAGGGAGAGTTTGATGGGTATGGGGAGACCTCCCGCATGGACATAATGATGTGGGTCTTCTTATGAAGACGACGGTCTCTGTTAACATTCAAATAGGTTGTTGATACCTTCTTGATCTACTCAATGGGGCAACCAAAAGGGCGTGCAAGTGGAGCGCTCCCTGGGCTGCGTAAAAGATGCAATCGCCTACATTTTGCTGACATTTATGGCTAAGCACACCGAATGCGTTCCACTCATTCGAGACCGCTATTAATATCATTTTTTATTATTAAACCACTTATTCCGTGTGGTGACGGAGTAAGAATGCAAATCACCACTCCCTATCTTGCCCAAGTATGTCGTAAAAGACGACTAAGGGATATAATACGCATATAACATCCCTGAAAGAGAAGGAAAACTCAAAATAAAACCCTATACCAACCTGTCTGATCAGCATGGTATAGTAAGGTCAATTTCCCTCCTCTTGTGGAGGGGGCTCGAGCCCACATATACTGTATACTAGCAGCCCGCCCTCACTTCGCTTCGGTTTTAGTAGTTTTACCCGCGTAGTTCGCGTACCCGTGGGAATACCGGGATAAAATATAGCCTAGGTTACTCCCTGATATTATAGCTTTCCATTGGTGAGAGAATTTTTAAAATCGGTCCAGCCGTTTTGAAGATTACCTGGAACAAACAGACAGACAGACAAAAAAAATATAAAGTGATTTTTAGGCAAGTGTATCGTGCAAATAACAGTGTGAGCATGAAAAAAGCCTATTATTTTGACATTACAAACAGACACTCCAATGTTATTTATTGGTATAGATGAGCTGAAATGATGATGAATGATGAAACCACTCAAACGTGATAATCTATAGCTACAAATGCTATCAAAGCACATTCTGATTTGCCACCTTTAGATGGGCGATAGCAATAGTTTTCCCCCATAACCATGAACGCTTCAAATATTTTACAGCGTACTCCTGTAAACATGAACACTGTCAAATGTTTGATATTTTGTGTTTGGGTAATTTGAAATATAAACACGCATTTTTGAAACATATGCTATTTGTGGCAACGAATATTTATATAAAAATACAATTTATATATAAAACATGGCACGTACCTACAAATTATAATAAAGTATCTATACACGAAACGAAAGTTACGATGTTATTTGAATAACCAAAACTACTAAAATAAAACAAATAAAACGGTATCTAACTAGAGGATCGAAGTTTTATACCCAGAAAGTAATATTTCATCCACAAATTTCAATATTTACTCGTTATACTCTGAAAAACGAGCCAAAAGTTAACAAGGCCCTCGATTTCTGAGTATTATGTTTACGAAATCTAATACACACAAACTTTAATAGGTATCTAAATGTAGACGAAATTAAATTAATTACAATGAAATTTAATTTCAATCACTTAGTGATATAATTTTTCTTTAATAGTGATAAATAGTATAATAGAGATATTACGGGATCTTGTAAAAGACGACTAATGAAAACGGCAGTAACATTATTACAATAGAAGAGAAAACTAAGAATTAAATGTTATGCTAACTACAAGATCATTTTTGGAACGCGGTCGCCGCCTTCTGTGAGGCCGTTATGTCATGGATGGAGGCGGCGGATCGTACGCGAGAGGAGCTCCTCTTTAGTGACACGTTCCGCTGCCGGTGACTCGGGCGGCGCAGGCGCGAGTACCTGCGCCTGATGCCGCTCTAGACGAGGCCGCGGGTGACCGGGTCGGAGATTTTAGTCCGGCACCCACAGAGAGGCTGACCGCGCGACGGCGACCGATGTCCCGGGACAGGGACGTCGAGAGATGAGGATACCCGAAAGGGTATTCCGTCGGGCCGACCACTGACGACAAGTCCCCCTGCTCCGGTGGTCGGCCCAACGACGAAGGCGACCTAGGTACGGGTGGGTTATGGACCCGCACGCCGTCCTTTCGTCGTCCCGGACGGAACGGACCGCGTGTGCGCTTACCATAGCCCACCCATAAAAAAAAACTACAGGATCATTTTACATTTTATTAAATAAAGACCCTTGTTGAACTCGAACCTCCTCCACAATAGGAGGGAAATTGACCTACTATACCGCGCTGGTCTCCCCTCCGACGTTCCACTGCTGGGCTGGAGCTTTCTCCACAATTAATGGGAACTTAACCTATTATAGCACGCTGATTAGACGTTTTGGTATTTCTTTTTTCTTTTTTTTTATGGGTGTGCTATGGTCAGCGCACAAGCTGTCCATTCCATCCGGGGCGACGAAAGTCCGGCGTGCGGGCCCATAACCCACCCGTAGCCACGTCGCCTTCGTCGTTGGACCGACTACCAGCGCCGACTTCCTTGTCCTCAGTGGTCGGCCCGACGGAATACCCTTTCGGGCACCCTCAGCTCTCGACGTCCCTGTCCCGGGCCGTCGCGCAAGACGTGTTGGTATAGGGTTTTATTTCAAATTTTTCTTCAAGAGGCAAGAGACAGGGTAGTGAATTGTTTTCTTACTCTCTCAACATATGCAAATATAAAATTACAGGACACAAATTACACTCAGATTCAGAACATTTATTTGTGGATCGTACACAACTATTGCGGAGATCAAAATCAGAATCCTCAATACGTGAGAACGGTTCTTATACCACTACCCTTTGCAGAAAAACCCACTGGTGAAGCCCAGAAAGCATAGCCCTGTGTAGGAATCAAATCCATGATACTCGACATGCACCTACTACCATATGATTCACCACCCTATTTTACCCGTGGGTATTGTAAAAAACGACTAAGGAATATAAGGAATATACGTAACATTGTTTCGTGTTTGCATTCTCTATACCAGAGAATGCAAACACGAAACAACCCTATGCCAATCGATCTGCCTAGCGAAGCCAGCTATAGTAGCTCAATTTCCTTTCCATATTGGAAGAGGCTCGAGCCCAGTAGTACCAGTACTTGTATAAGCTGATAATCATATCAGCTGATGATGATTAGGATTTTCTTTTCCAATCCATTCCAATGGCATTACACTATTTGGGCACAGGCCTAAGATTATTGAAACATACGTCAAACGAATTGGGCACAGTTCGTTGTATAATGGCAATACATACATATTTGGACACAGGTCTCTTTTATAATGTGAAGGAGAATTGCCCATTATTTTATGTTACCTGAATGGATTAGCATAACCTTTTTTCTAATTTTCTGTCTTTCAGTGACCTGTATCATACATAATCAAACGAATTGCGATCATTTTGATAAACCAAAATATTGAAAAATGAACGCATCTTAGTTTTTGCAATTAAAAAAAACACAAAAGACATAAAATTTAAAAAAAATCAAAAGAAAACTAAATGCATTTAGGCTTAACTTATGGCTGGGAATGCGAGTGTACCCCAGCCGTTGATTTTCACCCCAAGACAAAATTTACAAACTAACCCGCCAATATTACTACTCTCCTGAAAAGGTAAGACTTTAAATTCGAATAAATATAAATACATACACATTAAATATACATAGTGTACCATTACAAATATTTAAATCAAATTTTTCGAAACCAATTTGGACTGGACTTTTCATTACATTCAGTATTTTACATAACATCCAAACGTCAGAATTTTCCACAGCTCGTCTAATTATCCCAAAGCAATTGGATTATCTTAACGTCAGAGAAGTATGAAGACATGTGTTCTCTTCAAGCAATTAGACCCCAGTGGGTGTATATCGGGCGAGGGGTCGCCCCCTACAATGTCGCCATATCATCTTCACCCCACATTTTCACTGATTAAGATATGTTAATCGTCGGATTCGAGACAGTTTGTCATTGAGAATTGACCTTTTAGTTTGTTCGGAGTTTGTCATACAATAGCTGTATATTTTAAAGGATTTAGGGCATAAATATATACCTAGTTTAATGCTATATTTTTTTAATCCTTACTAATATTATAAATGCGAAAGTAACTGTCTGTCTGTCTGTTACGCTTTCACGTCTAAACCACTGAACCGATTTTGATGAAATTTGGTATAGAGATGGACTAAAGCTTGAGAAAGGACATAGGCTACTTTTTATCGCGAAAAAATGGGTATAAGGGGTTGAAATAGGGGATGACATTTAGTATGAAAATTCGTCATTTTCGATGATAGAACCATAAATCTTTGTATTAAGGCACTTGATAATATATTTATAAATATTTGTTCTAGCGTTTTGGAAATTTTATTTATATGGGGATGAAATTCAACCCCTAAAAGACAAAAAGGCATAAAGCCGAAACCACTGGGCCTAGAAACGTATTTTTTTACATTGTAGTATTTCTTAGGGTACACGAGCTCTAGCAAAGAAATCGAGAAAAATGGGTATAAGGGGTTGAAATAGGGGATGACATTTTGTATGAAAATTCGTCATTTTCGATGATAGAACCATAAATCTTTGTATTAAGGCACTTGATAATATATAAATAAATATTCATTCTAGCGTTTTGGAAATTTCATTTATATGGGGATGAAATTCAACCCCTAAAAGACAAAAAAGCTTACAACCGAAACCACTGGGCCTAGAAACGTAATTTTTTTTTACACCGTTGTATTTCTTGGGGTACACGAGCTCTAGCAAAGGATTTTTGGAAAATCACCCCCTTAAGAGGGTGAAAAGCGTATAGCCTTTAACACCTAAACCACTGAACCGATTTTGATGAAATCGGGTACAGAGATGGACTAAAGCTTGAGAAAGTACATGGGCTATTTTTTATCGCGAAAAAATGGTTTGTATTAAGGCATTTGATAATTAATAATAAATAAATATTCGTTCTAGGGTACACGAGTTCTAGCAAAGAAATCGAGAAAAATGGGTATAAGGGGTTGAAATAGGGGATGACATTTTGTATGAAAATTCGTCATTTTCGATGATAGAACCATAAATCTTTGTATTAAGGTACTTGATAATATATAAATAAATATTCATTCTAGCGTTTTGGAAATTTCATTTATATGGGGATAAAATTCAACCCATAAAAGACCAAAAAGCGTACAGCGGAAACTACTTGGCCTAGAAACGTAATTTTTTTTTACTCCGTCGTATTTTTTTGGGGTACGTGAACGATTTTTGGAAAATGACTCCCTTAAGGGAGTGAAAAGCCGAAACTATTGGGACTAGGAACGTGAAACTATGTATTCCTGTGTACTGTGCGATTCTCTTACTTTTGTTGTAAATGAGTTCTAAGAAATTAGTTTTTGAATTTCATTCTCTAAGGGGGTGAAAAATGTATATCCGAAATCATTAGCCTAGAAACTAGGGATGTGAAAAATAATCGACTTTTATAATAATCGATTTTTATAATAATCGATTTTTATAATAATCGAGTATTAATCGATTTTTTTGTAATAATCGATTTTTACAACCGATTATCAAAATAATAGAAAATCCATTATTTTATAATCGATTATTTATTTTTAATTAATCGATTATTTTATAATCGATTTATTTTGAAGAACAAAACATCGATTATTTTCTCTCCAAGTCACATCACTACTAGAAACATGAAATTTTGTACAAAGTTGTCTTTCTTGGGGAAAGTGCTCACTAAAAAAAAGTTTATACCCTAAGGAGGTGAAAAGCGTATAACCGATATCACTGAGCCTAGGAACGATCATTTTAGTATACGGTCGGCTTTCTTGGGTTACCCCATTATTTTTTCTTAATGCTCGCTTATCAAGATTACTTTGGATCGACGCAATATGTAGGCGGTCCTCTGCCATCGTAGATATATTGCAAAGGTTCTTCTAGCAACATTTTATGACCATTTTATGACATTTTATGACGACATTGCTGGCTAGATGGCATCACCAATTAGTCCAGGTCAATGTAAATCTTTGTCTTAGTAGTATTTTGCGACACTCACAAACAATGAAAGCATTATAATATTTCTAGCCGCTACCAGACAGTAAGTAAAATCAAGATATTAATCCAATTTTCTATCTCTAGAAATAAACAAATTTGAAGCGTCTATTTGTTGTCAAAATAATAAGTTTTATTTATGCTCACACAATTATTTGCACGATACCTACCTATGTCTAAAAACCGGCCAAGTGCGAGTCGGGGTCGCGCAATGTTTTTAATATTTATTGTTATAGCGGCAACAGAAATGCATAATTTGTATAAAAATCGACTGTCTAGCTATCGCGGTCCTTGAGATACAGCTTGGTGACAGACAGAAGGACGGACAGACAGCGAAGTTTTAGTAATAGGGTCCCGTTTTTACCCTTTGGGTACGAAACCCTAAACGCCTCAATTTTTTTGTCTGTCTATTCGTTACGGGTAATCTTCAAAACGGCTGGACCGATACAGATAATACTTTACTACCAGGTCTACCAAGCCTTACATAAGGAATAACTTAGGCTATATTTTATCCCAGGTTATATTTTATCTCGGTGTGGCTGGAGCAACTGTGAGACTTTAGTCGATTTTAAAATTATTTCACTAATGGAATGCTATTTTTAAGCGAGGAACATATTTAGGTTTTATTCCGTGTGGTGACGGAGTAAGAATATAATTCACCACCCCCTCTCTTACCCGTGGGTGTCGTAAGAGAAGACTCAGGGATATATTATGCACATGACATCTATGCAAGAGATGGAAACTCGAAACAAAACCCTATACCAACCTGTCTGACCAGCATGGTATAGTAAGGTTAATTTCCCTCCTACTATGGAGGGGGCTCGAGCCCAGCAGTGGGACGTATTTGAGCCGAAATGATGATGAACATATTTAGGCTATTTTTTTTTATCCCGATATTCCTACGGGCCCGGGCACAATGCCAGTGAAATCGCGGGCATTTAATGGATATAAAAATTAATTCACGAATGAAAATCTACATTATCAGTGAATAACAAATAAAGGCTATTTTCATCCTGGTGTTTGCCCGGGAACGAGAACTCTGCGAGTGAAACCCGTGGATGTTGACCAATTTTTAAAATTCTTTCACCAATAGGAAGCTACGTTATCAGAGAGTAAAATAGGCAATTTTTATCTCGGATATTTGTATGGGATTTGATTAGTATAATTTTTTTTCACCTATGTAAACTTATAATATCAGTGAGTAACATAGGCAATTTTTATCTCGGCATTCGCATGGGAATGGGGTCTACATGGGTGCAACTACGGGAGTTTGATCGATATTATTTTTTTCACCAATGGAAACCTATCATGGATAATGTATTATCAGCGACTAAGGATGGCCATATTTATCATCGTCTTTCCACGTGAATTTGAACTACAAGGGTGGAAGTAATATACAAATATAAAAATTTGTGAAGATATTTGGACGTTTGTTACTCGATCACGCGTAAACTGTTGACCAGATTTGGATGAAAATTGACACATAGATAAGAGTATTTCTTAAATTAAGAAATATCATGATCATCATCATCGCAGCCCACATACTTCCCACTTTTGGGCTCGGGCCTCCTCCATAATGGGAGAGAATTTGACCTACTATAACATGCTGGTCAGATATGTTGGTATAGGGTTTCATTTTTCGAGTTTTCCTTCTCTTGCATAGATGTTATGTGCATATATCCCATAGTCGTCTTATACGACATCCACGGGCAAGATAGGGAGTGGTGAATTGTATTCTTACTCCGTTACCACAGTAACACAATAAAAAGAAATATGCAAGCCAACTTTTACGCGGGCGAAGCCGCGGGCAAAAGCTAGTCTATTATATAAAAACTAGAGAGATACATCTGTAGTATAAAGTTTATGCTATTCAAATTTGGTGATATGTGGGTGGATGCTACGAGTTTTACCAAGCCTTATATTTCTCGTGGGTGTCGTAAAAGACGAATATATTTGTCCACTGCTAGACGTAGGCCTCTGGTAACGCCACAGAGTGCGGTCTTGTGCCGCCTGCATCCAACGACGCCCAGCAACTTCCACCAGGTTGTCGGTCCACCTAGCAGTAATCTGCCTTGTCCGATATGTGGTCGTTACTTGAGAATTTTTCTTCCCCAGCGATTGCCGGTTCGTCGAGCGAAAATTAGAATGTCATTTCTTCACAATGCCACCTATTTGGATTGTATTCACTGCCGGTGAGTCATTTTACATTTTATATTTTTAAATATTTTATCTATTTATTATTATGTAAAAATATATTTAATAGGCAGAATTTTTAGAAGCCGGCAGTATATACCTAGTAGGCGAATTTATTTCTCCATGTAGAGTCGGAGTAAGAATACAGTTCATCACCCCCTCTCGTGCCCTTAGGTGTCGTAAAAGACGACTAAGGGATATAGATATAATATGCAGATAACATACATGCAGGAGAAGGGAAAATCGACATAAAACCCTGTCAACACGCCTGACCAGCGCGGTATGGTAGGTCAATTTCACTCGCATTGCCCAAGAAACCCAACGAGCCCAATAGTGGGACTTATGTGGGCTGAGACAAGATAATTAGACAGAATTTTAAATATCCATATATATAAAAGAAAGTCGTGTTAGTTACACTATATATAACTCAAGAACGGCTGTACCGATTTACCTGAAGATTGGCGGGGAGGTAACTTAGAACCAGGAGACGGACATAGGATACTTTTTATCCCGTTCGACCGGGTTCCCGTGGGACTTTACATAAAACTTCAAAGAGAATACAAGTCACTAGCATGTAATAACAAAACGCAAATGGAGTGTCTGTTTGTAATGTCAAAATAATAGGCTATTTTCATGCTTACACGGTTATTTGCACGACACCTATGCCTAAAATAGCAATTAAAAAATTTTTGTCTGTCTGTCTATCTGTCTGTCTGTTTGTTCCGGGTAATCTTCAAAACGGCTGGACCGATTTCAAAAATTCTTTCACCAATGGAAAGCTATAATATCAGGCCGTAAACTAGGCTATATTTTATCCCGGTATTCCCACGGGAACGGGAACTACGCGGGTAAAACGACTATAACCTATAACCGAAGCGAAGCGAGGGCGGATTGCTAGTAGATAATAATATGTATTTCATGTGAACCAACATAAACATGCGTAATGTATGTATATAAAAGAGGTTCTGACCGTCGCTACCTAACCGCTTAAACTTCGGCCATCATCCGCACCCACGTAGCGAAGATCATTATCTGCTACGAGAAAGTTGGGAGGAATCTAGTTAGGATACACCCCCGCGCATCGCGACTCACCCCCGGGCACACCTCACACCAACCTTAACTTGTTATAGCCAGTTTAAGTCAGTTCGCTTTAGTTGGGCACCTACGATACAAGACAAACTTATGGTTTCTCTTGTATTCATATAAATTGAAACCCTGTAGCGACAATCACATGTGGTCAGTTTTACATAAATAAATAGATATATATTAGCTGAATCAACAGACGTTGTTCAACAGATGAAAGTAACATTTTCGCCACCTTTGTATTTGATTTTTGATTGCCCGACGTTTCGAGCACTTTGCAGTTCATGGTCACGGGCGGACTAAGATGTCTCGCGTCCAACAAGTCATCGTTATTGCAGAAAATTTATAATTATTTACCCGATACAGAAATTAGTTATTAAATATTGACCCACATTTTGATACAAATTTATTGCCAGTGTAAGAAGAAAATGATTCTATTTGAAAAAAGTGTTCGAAACGTCGGGCAATCAAAAATCAAATACAAACGTGATAAAATCCGTAAAGTAGTTTTATTTAAAAAAATGTCGCCACCCTTAACTTGCGCATGGGACTGATACAAAAACTATGAATCGAATGACTACTTGCCCTTACTGACCAATCTGAATGTGCCACCTGTATTACATATTAAGTTTCACCACAAGTCATCATCTTCATCTCAGCTCATAATACGTCCCACTGTTGAGCTCGAGCCTACTCCACATTAAGAGGGAAATTGACCTACTATACCTACCACGCTGGTCAGACTTGTTAGTATAGGATTTTGTTTACAGTTTATCTTCTCTTACATAGATGCTACATGCGTAATTAATCCCTTAGTCGTTTTTTACGACACCCACGGATAAGAGAGGGGGTGGAGAATTGTATTCCTACTCCGTCACCACATGGAAAAGTCACCATATCAAATCTGTGAATATACAAATAAAGATACATTGTATTGTAAACTGTTTCAACTTAACAAACTGTAAGTTCAAAAGGTCGGCCTCGCACATAAAATCTTATTTTCAACGTAATCCGTCTGGCGGCTTATCTCTGAGTGAGCTAGGCCAACTTAAACCATTTACATAAGCTGATTAAGCCGTTCATTTATCTTCAATGTGCACACCAATGAGGGTATGTATTTACGTAGATTATTAAAAAAGAAACTACTAATATAACTTGTTGATTAAAAAAAAAACATTTACATCTTCATCAGAGAATTAGCACGTTGGAATGGCAATGGGTAAACCACGTCGCACGTCGAACCGACAACCGTTGGGGCAGAAAGGTTCTTGAGTGGCGACCACGAATCGGACAGCGCAGCGTAGGACAAGCCCCAGGTGGATTAACGACATTCTCAAAGTCACAGAGAACCGTTCGATCACAGTGGCGCAGGACCGTTCCGAGTGGCATTCTCGTGGGGAGGCCTATGTCCAGCAGTGGACGTCTGTAGGCTGGTGGATGGATGAAATCTTCATCATATATCCCAAAACTGGGCTCAATCAAGTCCACTTATCATCATCATCATCCTTCTCTTATCTCAATTACTTAGGTTCGGCTATATAATCATCTTTCAGAGTACATACTGCAAAAGTATTTAGAAATCATTGAACAGTCCGCCTGCTTGTCATTCTATAGTCAATCATTTTATAATCAACCCAGTTAGCCAGACGGCATTAGATATGGGATCTTCGGTAAGTACCTACATAAAATTGGAAGAGAAGAGGCCCCAGAGTGCCATGAGTGTTGCGCGCTAATCGACGATGCGCGCCACATACTGGTAGTATGCCCCGCCTGGGGGCCTCAGCGCCACGTTCTATCAACGGAAATGGGAACAACGGACCTGTCGTTGCCGACCATCATCTTCAAGATGCTCGGCAGTGACAGCGGCTGGTCGTCGGTGGCCTCCTTCTGAGAGGCTGTCATGACAAGGAAGGAGGCCGCGGAGCGTGCCCGCGAGGCGCTTGCGTCCGCCGACTCGCTCCGCCGACGGCGACCAGGGAGGAGGAGACGCCCTTATGCGCTTCTTCTCCCACCGCCCTGAATGATGACACGACGTGGCCAGACGGCCAAGGGTTGGGGTATCGGGGATAGAATGTCATCAGATGATCTCTCTGGCACCCCGTAAAAGCGCGGCGGGGGCCGTTGTGGTTTTAGTGGATGTTGCGGTCGCATTTGTGGCCGGTGAGTCCCACACACACTCTCCCGTCTGTAACCGGTGGGGGAATAGTGCGTAAATGCATTTCCACAGCGTGAACAAAAAAATAAGATGGAATTGGCTCAGGTCAATGTCTCTTAGTCATCTCACGACGACATAAGGGTAGTTAGTAACTAAAGCCTCACACCAGAATGGAACTTAATGCAGGGCAATCCCACAAAGACACAAGTTTGCGCGCTCGCTGCAGAGAAGGACTTGTTTGTGATGGCGCCTCATTTCCAAGAAGTGACTATCAAAATTGCCGAAACTCCAATAGGATTCTTGGCGTCGAAATATCAAGCAAAGTCCAGTTTGAAGGTTTAGCAAGCAAAAAATTTTTCAAATTAGCAAGCAAAAAATTGAGCTTCCTGAACAGAACCAGACGGTACTGCACACTGAGACAGCGTCTTGTGTTATACAAAACACAAGTTTGCCCCCATGTGCAGTATTGCTCATATCTCTGGGCAGGTCTGCTATATATTAGGTTAACCCACTTGATTACCTGTAAAGACGTTTTGTCTAATTTGCCGATGATCTCAATCTTACTGAAACATTGGAGTCATCGGAGCGGCGATATTTGGTTTGGACCAATGTCTCCCTTCTATCATCGTACTACTCAAGATCCCAGCAAAGGTTTATTGTCAATGTTTGACTGTACATTTTCAGGGTTCATTTCTCCCACGCAAGTGTAGGCTGGAATTAAGAACCTGCGGTGTTTACCGAACGCTGTGATAAAACCTTTTTAGACAAGTTCTTTTCTTATGGTTGGCAGTGACTTGGCTTGTTATCGCTGAGTTAACAGCAACTGCCAACTTAATAGGTGACTAAAAATAATATAAGATATATTATTTTCCTTTTTATTGGCAATAAAAATTTTTCAAAAATTTGGTTCAATATTGGTAACTAACATTCATCATCATCATCATCATTTTAGCCTATCGCCATCCACTGGACCTAGGACTCCCTCATGTTACGCCACAGACTGCGGGTCTGTGCCTGTATCCATTGACGCCCAGCAACTTTCATCAGGTCATCGGTCCACCTAGTAAGGAGCGTCCTACACTGCGTCGTCCGATACGTGGTCGCCACTCGAGAACCTTTCTTCACCGGCGATTGTCGGTTCACCGGGTGATATGACCTGTTCATTGCCTCTTTAGTACGCTAATTCTTTATGCTATGTTGATTATACCCGTTCTTCTACGGATTTCCGTGTTTCGGATTCTATCTCGTACAGAAATCCCGAGCCTAGCTTGCTCCATAGCACGCTGAGTGACTTTGAGCTTGATTATGAGGCCTAAATTTAGGGACCACGTTTCCGAGCCGTCAGTCATCACTGGTACCACACACTGGTCGTAGACCTGCGTTTTTAGACACTTAGATATGTTGGACGAAAAGATCCTCTTAAGTTTCTCAAACGCTGCCCAACCGCGTTGGATTCGTCGGCTGACCTCTTTCTCGAAATTGGATCTACCTAACTGGACTGTTTATCCTAAGTAAACATAGTGAAATAAAATTATATTAGGTAAATAAAAAAACATCTGCAATAACGATGACCAAGGTGGACTTTGAGTAGCATAGTCCTTCCGGAACCATGAATGCTGAAAGGTCCACGAAATCTGAGACAAAATTCATATATATTCTTTTATGCCCCGTTGTAGCAAGCATGTAAGGGCTAGTCTATATATATGTTAATATCTATATATAAGACAAAGAATGTACTGACGTAGAACAGGCTATATTAAAACAAAACACTACAAGGTGTTCACGGTAGGGTTGTCAACGATGCGTACGGTGCGTGACCCCATTGGTTACTGAGCGTATGATAGATACACTACCTATACCGTAGGGCTTCTTACTTAAATATTTTTAACACCATATGAAAATACTCGCTTACTCAGGCATACAATGTGTAAAGTTTTACACGAAATAATTTTAAATTTTAAAATTATTTTTAAGAACAAGCTTTTAGTTTTTTTTGGTATATCTCTAGTTGCTAGCTTTATCAATAGTATTAGCCACTACCTTTCTTTTTCTTGTGTTTTTTTTATGAATTAGTGATTCGTTCCAAATAGGGATCCATTGCTGCCAAAATGAAGTTACAATTATTTTCAAAAATTAGAAATTGCCTATATCAACCTATCTGACCAGCATGACATAGTAGTCGATTTCGCTCCTATTGCGTTTTCAGAAATCATTAATTTCCTATACGAACCTATCTGACCAGCATGGTATAATAGTGTAAGGTCACTTTACCTTGTATTGTTAAGGCGATTCAAGACCTGCACTGGAACGAATATGAGCCGAGATGTTGATGATAAATTTTTTAACATCTTTTGTTTTTTCATATTAGTCAGTGTCCGTCAGTATGTCAAATTGTCACCTTTAATAATGTTATGATCACACTGTTAATGGTATCTTCTTTTTATATATACCTATAGTTTGATATTAAACTAATTTAACAGATTTTATTACGTTTAACTTTATTATTATAATCTCAATAATCTGTACCAATTTGGCTACATACACAAAATGGCACCGGGGGAAAAAAATGATATAGAAGTCACAGTCTCAGACTTTTATTTGAAAGTTGGAATTATGTCATTTTGATGTTATTAAGACGCCATATTAGAACGTGTCATCATTAAAAAAACAACCCTCTAAAAGAAATAAATGTGTTTATCAAGTCATCAACATCCTGCTCTTATCAGTATTAGTTGGGGTTGACTTAATATAAATGCTCTTCTTTCATAAATAAATAAATTTTGCAATATATACTTACATGTCGCAAAATTTATTAGCAATATTTCATTACCTGCCTGCTTGACGTTATTTTTCCTTGGGAATGTAGTTGTTGACCAGACGGCACCAAATGGAGTTGGCCCAGGTCTATATTAAGCTTTTAGTCATCTTTTACAACACCCACGAGCAATGTAAGGTTTGATAGTATTTGTAGCATCTACCTCACAACCTAAATATCCTGAACAAGTAACAATTAAAAATAGAATTTAGTATAAAATATAATTAACAGACAATATTCACTACTAAAAAAAAGACTAAAAAAGAGGAACACGAAAGTATTCTACATTAGATTTAAACACTAACTAAGAGTACACTAACATACTTAAGAGATTTGTCCAGTCCAATGAACTATAATGAAAAAAAGTAATGCAATTAAGGCAAGGCCTCCTTGCAGGCGACAGATGGGCGGCGCGCGGCCCCGTAACCCACCCATAGCACGTCGCCTTTCTTGTTGGGCCGACCACCGGAGCCGTATTTCTTGTCTTCAGTGGTCGACACTCTCCCGCCGTCACGCGATCAGCTTCTCTGCAGATGCCGGACTAAACTCCCCGGTCTGATCACCTGCGACCGAGGCTAGACCAATAAATTTAATATCTAACATTTTATAATTAATGAGAGTAACAAAATCGTCGTATAAGTTAGATCTCTTATCGAGAGATCAAATGTAAGGGATAGTTAAACTACGCACATAACATCGTTTACGCACATAAAGTGTTTATCTGCACTTAGCCTTAGGCGTCCAAGCGATGTATAGGTATGTGGTGTACCGCATAAAAGATAGCGATTTGTGAAATATACTTCCAGTGTGATATTATTTTTAAGCGTCTTCGTTTTCGGGTCGCTAGTGAAGACAAGGAACTCGGCTCCGGTGGTCGACCCAACGACGAAGACGACGTACTTTGGGGTACGGGACCGCGCGGCCCCTCTATCGCCCCGGACGGAGTCGAGTGGAGGGTGCGTTGACCGTAGCCCACGCCTAAAAAAAAGTCTTTATTTACATAGTCTTGAAAAAGGCTGGAAGAAAAGTTTGTCTACTGTACCATACTGTTCAAAATTGCGACATAGGACTTAATTTTCAGTTTTTCTTGCAATGATCGTCGAGTCCAGGTTAAATACTAACTACATGAAAAAACTTAAAAAAAAACCGTAAATAATTACATACCTATCATGAAAATATGGAACGAATTAGTAAACTATAACTATATCTATATTGTTTTATTTCAATTATATTAAATTCGTTTATTCAAATAAGTCTACAAAATCTTTGAAAGTGAGAGTTTGTTGAATAAGTCATTATTTTTGAAATAAAGAAAAATATGGCAGATCTACCACATTTTAAGGATTAACCTTTATCAATATACCGCACACGTCAAGAATGAATACGTTATGATCAAGGTGGATAAGAATATAAAGAACTCTTACTTACTCATATGTGATAAGTTATCTCCAAAATTTCTACCTGTATTTGTCCGTAGAACTTCAAATATTCATTGGACACGTGTTTCCTCAAAAGCAAAAGTAGTATGAAAGCAATAGAAACTATATAGCTAATTTACCAATTACATATTCCATTCTATTTTTGAATTTGCATTTTTTAGTTAATCTATTAAGAATGTACAAAATAGTGGCGATTATTTGAATTGCGGATATAGAGCTATTTTTTTAACTTCAAAAAGGAGGAAGTTACCAATTCGAATGTATTTTTTTTTAAGTTCGTTACCTCAGAACTTTCGATTGAGGGAACCAATTTAAATGATTAATATTCTTTTCTTTGTCAATTTGGTCCAGTTCTAACAATGGCATCCATGAGAAAACGGTTGAAGTCGATTTTTGGGGTTCCATACCCAAAGGTTAAAAACGGGACCCTATTACTAGGACTTCGCTATCTGTCCGTCCGTCTGTCTGTCACCAGGCTGTATCTCAAGAACCGCGATAGCTAGACAGCTGAAATTTTTAGAAATTGTGTATTTCGGTTGTCTCTATAACAACAAACACTAAAAACAAAATAAAATAAATATTCAAGGGGTGTTCCCATACAACAAACGCGATTTTTATAGATAACTAGCAACCGCCCTCGCTTCGCTTCGGTTTCAGTCGCCTTACCCGTGGCGTAGTTCCCGTTTCCGTGGGGATACCGGGATAAAATATAGCCTATGTTACTCCCTGATATTATAGCTTTCCATTGGTGAAAGAATTTTTGAAATCGGTTCAGTGGTTTAAACGTGAAAGCGTAACAAACAAACAAACAAACATCCTTACTTTCGCATTTATAATATTAGTAAGGATGGTACGGAACCCTATGTGCGCGACTCCAACTCGAACTTAGCCGTTTTTTTTGGTCAGAATTATAATATCCGCTACCCGCTTATAACTCAGAATGATAAGATGTAATTATCACGATACGATTGCAAAGTATAATTATTGTGATTACATTGTTTCCAACTCTGTTCCGTGTACGTACTAAGTCATCTCGTACCGCCGCGGTACAACGCTTCGGGCAATCATTACTTGGGCACTTCATTAATGTTTACTAACTTTTAAATGTTCGAAACATTGTTGCAGTTTCGTAAACTGATCTAACCATATAATAATGAGTAATTCATACCTTTTTCACTAACGACTCCTAAATTTTAGGCAATTTTAGGCTTTCGTTAACATTTAATTTGAGGTAACATTTGGTCACAGATAAAATTGGGCTCGGGCCTCCTCTACCATGGAAGGGAAATAGGCCTACTATACCACGCTGGTCAGACGTATTGGCATAGGGATTTTCTGCGAATTTGCGTTCTTTTATATAGATGTTAAATGCATATTATATCTCTTAGTCGCCTTTTACGACACCCACGGACCAGAGGAGGCAAGGCGAATTGTATTCTTACTCCATCACAAGCAGTAACCTTTTAACACAATATAAATGATGTAACATTAAAATGAAAATTAATGTTTTGACAGCTAAAGCAAAAATAAATGGCACATAACATCAATTATGTGTTATTTGTTGTATTACCTAAAATTTGTAGTGGACGTCATTAGGTCAATATATATACAGGGAGTGTCCCTAAATTAAACGTCCAACGGTAAGTGGGTTCTAGATGACTTTATGACAGCTATAAAAAAAATAAAAAAAGCCATGTCACTTTTTTTTTATATGAGCATATTACTAAAAACGGTGAAAAATCAGACCTTGTACGATATTTTCAAGTACTATAAAGACAAATAGGATAGTTTTGGCATCGGATATTTCTTGTTGGAAGCGCAGATAACTGCACTATCGACCACAAGTACAATTACAACTAGACATGTTACAATAACATAAAAAAATATACATTTGTTATGGCTATTCCTTAATTTTTTCGAAGAAAACATTAATCATTTGACTTTAACACACCACTCTGTAAAAAAATGTACCGCAACCATAGTGGCAATTAATTTCAAAATTGGCCAAATTATTCATTATTCCAAAATGGTATAGTACCTTCTAGATGTTATCGTAACTTTTATAAAAAAATGTTTTGTGACAGACAACGAAGTTTATGAAAAATGATTAGGTATATTTTTTGTTCTATTTTATTAGACCTCATATAAAAAATCTTATTGCGTGTGTGTAAGAGAGAGAGACAGAGAGTGACGCCTATTGTATTTTATTGGGTACTAGGTAAATGTCCCTCCAAATATGCTCGAGGAACATGAATGAACACTCGATGGTCTGGATAGCGTTCAGTATTCGGATATCGCTCACGATACAATCTACTTGCAGCATGATCATTGCATCTGTACTCTCCATAGATCAAATGCATATTAGGGGATTCTAACATTGTATAAGAAGACGACATCGTAATCACACAAGTCACTTTTTATTTTTAATGTCATTCTTTCTATACTAGTACTATCTACTTTATGCATATAAATGGCGTGGCTGCGGGTGACCGGTCCGTGGCTGCAGGTGATCGGACTGGGAATTTAGTCCGGGCACCCACGGAGAGGCTAGCCTCGCGACGGCGTTCGGCGTCCCTTGGGGTGTTCCGTCGGGTCGACCACTGAAGTCCAGGAAATCTGCTCCGGAGGTCGACCCAACGACGAAGGCGACCTGCTCTATACGGGTGGGTTACGGATGTGCGTGTTTACTTGAAAATATCTTAAGGTCTGATTTTTCGCCGTTTTTAGTAATATGCTCATATCAAAAGAAAAAGTGACATGGATTTTTTTTTAATTTTTTTCATAGCTTATTTCATAGCTTTCATAGTGACAAGGATTTTTTTTTTTCTTAGCTCATAGTTATAAAGTCATCTAGAACCTACTTACCGTTAGACGTTTAATTTAGGGACATCCTGTATATATATACATATACCTATATACATAAATATTTCTTGTGTACGTATTTTGTCACTGAACTCCTAAGCGGATGCACCGATGTTGATGAATTTTTTTGCGTGTATTCAAGGAGATTCGAGAATGGTTTATTTTCACAATTGAACCCGGTGAGTGACGCTGCTGTCGATTTCAAGAAGAATTCCTTTTATTTTATTTGAACAAAACAACGTCTCTTGGGTCAGCTAGTGTATAGGTATATACATATTTATCCGTGTATACAATTAACCACTCCCTCTCTTTCCCGTGGGTGTCGTAAAAGACAACTAAGGCATTTATGCAGATAACATCGATGCAAGAGGAGGAAAACTCGATATAAAACCCTATACTAACACGTCTCACCAACGTGGAAAAGAAGGTCAATTTACCTCGAATTGTAGAGGAGTTCTAAGCCAAATAATGGGACTTGTACAAGCTGAGATATATCTATCAAACTTAGGCATAACAGTCTTGTTGTAATTTGCAGAGCGTCTGTCGCGAGGGTCACAAGATGATTTGTAACAGGAAATGAACGCGAACAGTGGTAGGAGTGGTTCCAACTTCACTCACATCTGTCTACCTATACGTGAACCTTGTTCGGTACAGTCACGATCTATATAAGACTAGTATAGAGATAAGTCTCATTATAAGTGTAATTGGAAGTTTGGTTTATAGTTTAGTAATTAAGTTTTTTTAATCGCCTCAATTTATTTAGGTATAGATAAACTTTAAACAGTATAATAGATATACTGTTTAAAGTTTATCTATAAATAAATTAAATCATGTGTTAATAAAAGAAAAATAATAAAATAGCAAAATATTTAATAATTTATTATTTTATTCATGTACTTTCCTTTTGCTCACGGCATCTTCCACAGAGAAGATACCCGGTCCCTTGTTAGGCTTACATTATTATGTATCTTTAATTTGACAGGATCTTCCAAGGAAAGATATATATTGCTTGTGTACGTGTGTGTCAGTGAACACCTCCAAAACGACTGGACCGATTTGGTTTTCTTTTTGTGTGTATTCAAGGGGATTCGAGAATGGTTTATATCCACAATTGGATCCGGTAGGTGGCGCTGCTGTCGATTTCAAGGAGAATTCCTTTTATCTTATTTGAACAGAACAACGTCTGTTGAGTCTGCTAGTATAATCCATACTAATATTATAAATGCGAAAGTAAGGAAGTTTGTTAGTTTGTTTGTAACACTTTCACGCTTAAACCACTGAACCGATTTCAAAAATTCTTTCACCAATGGAAAGCTCTATAATATCAAGGAGTAACATAGGCTATATGTTATCCCGGTATTCCCACAGGAACGGGAACTACGCGGGTTTAAGCGACTGAAACCGAAGCGAAGCGAGGGTGGGTTGCTAGTATATAATATTATAACAGTAAGACAAATTTCACATTTATAGATTTGGTATTTTTGTATAGTAAAATAATATATGTATTATATTATATATTGCTATATCTATACCAATAAATAAAATTGGAGTGTCTGTTTGTAATGTCAAAATAATAGGCTTTTTTCATGCTCACACGGTTATTTGCACGACACCTATGCCTAAAATAGCAATTAAAAAATTTTTGTCTGTCTGTCTGTCTGTCTGTTTGTTCCGGGTAATCTTCAAAACGGCTGGACCGATTTCAAAAATTCTTTCACCAATGGGAAGCTATAATATCAGGGCGTAAACTAGGCTATATTTTATTCCGGTATTCCCACGGGAACGGGAACTACGCGGGTAAAACGACTATAACCTATAACCGAAGCGAAGCGAGGGCGGGTTGCTAGTAATAAATAAAATAGTATTAATAATTTAATCGATCTATGTGGTGACAGAGTAAGAATACAATTCGCCACTCACACTGGACACACTATGCTGCCCGTGGATGTCGTAAAAGACGACTAAGGGATATAATATGCATATAAAATCTATGCAAGAGAAAGATAACTCATAATGAAACCCTATACCAACGTGTCTGACCAGCATGGTTTAGTAAGTCAAATGCCCTTCCATTGTAGAGAAGGCCCGGACCAACAGTGGGACGTATGTGAACTGTGATGATGATGATGATGAATAATTTAATAGTAATGTATACTATTTCTTTTTTTAGGGTTTCGTACCAAAAGGATAAAAACGGGACCCTATTACTAAGACTTGGCTGTCTGCCCGTTCGTCTGTCTGCCATCAGGCTGTAACTCAAGAACCGCGACAGCTAGACAATTGAAATTTTTACAAATTATGTATTTCTGTTGCCGCTATAACAACAAATACTAAAAACAAACTAAAATAAATATTTAAGGGGGGCTCCCATACAACAAACGCGATTTTTATATATAACTAGCAATCTGCCCCCGCTTCGCTTCGGTTATAGGTTATAGTCGTTTTACCCGTGTAGTTCCCGTTCCCGTGGGAATACCGGGATAAAATATAGCTTAGTTTATGCCCCGATATTATAGCTTTCCATTGGTGAAAGAATTTTTGAAATCGGTCTAGCCGTTTTGAAGATTACCCGGAACAAACAAACAGACAGACAGACAAAAATTTTTTAATTGCTATTTTAGGCATAGGTGTCGTGCAAATAACCGTGTAAGCATGAAAAAAGCCTATTATTTTGACATTACAAACAGACACTCCAATTTTGTTTATTGGTATAGATGGTACGGAACCCTTCGTGCGCGACTCCGACTCGCACTTAGCCAGTTTTTATTTAATAATTGCAGTTCGTATTTTAAGGTTGAGAGAAGTGTTTTAAAACTCGTACTTCATTCTAACATGTCATCATTCAATGATCATTTCAACTCATTATACGCCCCACTGTTGGACTCGAGCCTTCTCCAAAATAGCAGAGAAATTGGCTTACTATACCAATCTGGTCAGACGTTTAGGTATAGGGTTATATTTTGAGATTTCCTTCTCTTACATAGATATTATACATACATACATAGATTCACGCCTCTTTCCCATAGGGATAGGCAGAGGCCACTTCCCTCCACTTGCTAAGATCTTGGCATACTACTTTCACCTCCTTCACATTCATTAATCTCCTCGTGCATGTTCTTCGGTTTGGAGTAGGTACTTCTAACCTGGCCTTTCTTAAGAATATCTCTGATTTAATCGTGGAACATCCGCCTTGGTCTTCTCCTTCCAATACTTCCATTCACATTCGCCCTATAAATTTCCCTTATCAATCTCCTTTCATTCTTTCTCTCTACATGACCAAACCAACTTAACATACCTTTTTCAATCCTTGTTAATCCAATTGATGTTATATGCATATTTAGTCCCGTATTCGTCTTTTATGACACCCATGGGCAATAGAAGGGATGATGAAGTGTATTCTTCCTCCGTCACCATACAGCAACTAACATGTACTAAACTAAATTTTATCTGTATTTCGTCAATCTGACTTCTCTACTCCTGTGGAAATCAAGTTCAAAAGTAATCGTCATTTATTCCAAGATAATGTAAGGCTACACATTATTAAAAGATTTTTAAATGTTATCTATAATGATACCATGTACTGACGGAGTAAGAATACAATTCACCACCCCTTCAGCCACATCGCTTGTCGAACTGATAATCGCTGGGAAGAAAGGTTCACGAATGGCGACCACGTATCGGATGACGCAGTGTAGGACGCTCCCCACCAGGTGGACCGGTGACCTGGTGAAAGTGACTGGGCGTCGTTGGATGCAGGCGGCATAGCATCGCACTTTGTGGCGTAACATGAGGGAACTATTTTTATGAATTTTATGGAGTACATATTAATTTTGTTTCTAGATTCACATAAAATTTTAATGTTCCTCATGATGATAAATTTTTTATATTGCGGATGGCAAACGATCAAGCAGCACACCTGATGTTAAGTTATACTGACGTACCTTTGCGAAACCAGGGACACAGATAGGCTGCTGTCTACCGTGAAGAAAAGTACTCTTCTTAAACCTTGTTTAATGAAGGACATTTTATAGAGCATGGGAAACACAGCAGCAGATAGCTCATTCCAGATCCTTCAGGTATGGCGAAAGAACCGCTGGTAACGTTGAAGACTATTACGTTTCCAGGTGAAATGGAAGAACTCTGCTATGGTATCTAGTGGTAGGTATGTCGGTAAAACAGTGACTGTGGTGCCAAGTCAAGCTCCTCCATATTTTGGTTTTGAATAAACTAAAGTGACATGTGATTTCTATGTAATTAATAATATAAAGTGCTAAGATTTAGATTGGATATAGGTATAACTATTATTCATAATCATCATTTCAGCTTATATGCCCACTGTTGGGCTCGAACCTCCTCTACAATAGGAGGGAAATTGACTTATACCATGCTGGTCAAACGAGTTGGTACAGGGTTTAATTTCAAGTTTTCCTTATCTGGCATAGATGTTATATGAATATAGCCCTTAGCCGTCTTTTACGACATCGATGGGCAAGATAGGGAGTAGTGAATTGTATATTTGATAACATTAGTGCAAAAGAATATAAAATCGAATTAAACTCATTCCAACTACATGGCATGCCAATTAACTTTTGTTATGGAGAATAAATAAATATACAAGGAAAAAATTATTATTAATTACTTAAAAGGTCCTTAGTTATTCAAAAACAATAAAATTGAAATACGAAAAGTTTTTTTTTCGTAACTCAAACTTAGTATTGTAACTCCATAAACAGGACAAAAAAGGATGCCATCGTTATAATGCTTATGAGTTGTATACCATAACTGTCTTAGATATTCATAACAGCCAACGTGCTCTCCTAGACATAGTTTCACACTCAGACTCAGAATTGCCCACATAAACACTTTTTTACAGAACTTTTAAACACAATCTCCTTGCGATGTATTTCTTCGCCGTCTATATAAACCGTAATTAACAATTTTCTCTTTAGTACAGAAACAGCTCTGAGAAGTCATAGGTCTACACAATGGAAATCAAACCCGATGCCTCAATACCTCTATGTAGCAATCAATTAGTCCCCCACTCGGTTAGCGGTACTTTAAAATTTACTAAACATTTTCAAATGATTGCCATGTGGTGACGAGGTAAGAACACAATTCACCAACCCCTCTCTTACCAGTGGGTGTCGTAAAAGACTACTAAGAGACTAGCTGACCCAAAAGACGTTGTTCTGTTCAAATAAAGCGCCACCTACCGGGTCCAATTGTGAATCTAAACCATTCTCGAATCTCATTGAGCACACACAAATTACTTAAATTACTTAAATCCAGTCAACAGATATCGCCATCTGTTAGAATCTTTTGGAGTTAACAGATAATTGTGACTGTCAATTAATTATAGACAAATAATTTGTAATAAAATAAAATTGCGACTATAATTAAAGATCTAAGCTATCCTATTTCTCAAGTTGGACCAGATTGCTCACGGTGTGCCAATTTAATTTAAAATCGGTTAAGTAGTTTAGGAATCCATCGCGGACAAACATCGTCACAGGAGATTTATATATATACTAGCAACCCACCCTCGCTTCGCTTCGGTTATAGGTTATAGTCGTTTTACCCGCGTAGTTCCCGTTCCCGTAGGAATACCGGGATAAAATATAGCCTAGTTTACGCCCTGATATTATAGCTTTCCATTGGTGAAAGAATTTTTGAAATCGGTCCAGCCGTTTTGAAGATTACCCGGAACAAACAGACAGACAGACAGACAAAAATTTTTTAATTGCTATTTTAGGCATAGGTGTCGTGCAAATAACCGTGTGAGCATGAAAAATGCCTATTATTTTGACATTACAAACAGACACTCCAATTTTATTTATTGGTATAGATATAGATAAGATATAATATGCATCTAATATCTATGCAAAACAATGAGAACTCGTGCAATAAATGAAACTGCTGTTGGAGTCTAACTGGTGTTTATTTCCATTGATTGACTTTTATTCATGTTAATATCATAGACAAACCTATCAATAAGGTTAAATACACTGCAACTCGAAACAAAACCCTATACCGCGTCTGACCAGCGTGCTATAATAGGTCAATTTCCTTCCCATAGTGGAGGAGGCCCGAGCCCAATAGTGCGATGTGAATGGTCTAAGATGACGATGATGTTATCTTAAGAAAGGTCATCATTATCGTCATTATCTCAGCCCACTATTGGGCTCGGGCCTCCTCCACAATGAAAGGGTAATTGAACTAGTGTAATGCACTAGTAATCGGGAGTGTGTTGCGTTTAATGTCGAATTTTCCATCTCTTGCATCGATCCTTTATATATATATCCCTTAGTCGTCTTTTATATCCATGGGCAAGACAAGGAGTGGTAAATTATATTCTTACTCCGTCACCACACGACAATTAAGAATCGTTTCAAAAATCTCTAATAAAACCAACTCGTCTATTTAGCGTGACGTAGTAGGTTATTTTCACTCATCTTGAGGCAACCAATGACAAACAGTCAGATAATTTTAAGTAAATAAACATTTTATACCAAAGCTTAATCACACCTGCATGACATTTATATAAAAATCCTGCGTCTATTGCTATTTACAGCAGTTGACCTCCAAATTCCCACAGAATCCATTCCAAAAACAGATCCCACGGCACTAACTAAACACTAAAATGTTCCAGGGTCAAAAAGACCACGGGTTCAAATCTGCTGTATTCGAACAAGGGGATGCTGCATCCAACTTAATATATGCACACACCTTTACATCACATTAACAATATTAAAAAATCAATTTAATAAATCAAAACATACAATTGTAAACTCTATTCCGATGTGTTAAGAGAGTCTTAATATTTTCAAATGGAAATAATGTAATTGTGTTTTCTCTGCTCACCCTTAATTTGTCAAATAACAACCGGTTTTTCCACAATAATAGTAAGGCCTATTAACATAACTCCTTGACCGGACACAACTGGACACTTATTAATATTTATAATACTGTATTTCTGTTTAAAAATGATCTAAAACTGTTAGTTGTTTCAGCGCTGTCGGCGTTACAACGTGTGTGACTTGAAAAATGTTTACCGCAGAAAGAAAACGATCAATTTATAGGTAAGTTTATTTATTTTAAAGATAGCTTTTCAAGCGATGATAGAGTAAGAATTTATACTTCAATTCGTTTTAAATTTTTTTAGACACCCACCTGCTCTAAAGGATATTTTTAGGATTCCGTACCCAAAGAGTAGAAACGGGACCCTATTACTAAGAATTCGCTGTCTGGCCGTCCGTCTAACTGTCACCAGACAGTATCTCAAGGACCGCGACAGCTAGACGGTTGAAATTTTTACAAATTATATATTTCTGTTGCCGCTATAACAACAAATACTAAAAACAAATATTTAGGGGGGTTCCCATATAACAAACGCAATTTTTATATATAATATACGGAACCCTACGTGCGCGACTCCGACTCGTACTTACCCGTTTTTTTATATCGCGGGGGACTTAGAAAAGTAAGTAAATAAACGGAGACAAATTATATTCGGACTTGGAATTCGATTTCGATAGTACAAAGACTTGTCCTGCGTCGACGCCCACAACATTCAGATTAGAGGTAGGTACTTGACTACTACGACAACTGTGCAGTTAAACCTAGATAAGATCATAGTAAAAGAAGGTAAACTCGAAATGAAACCCTAAACAACTCGTCTGACCAGTCTGCTATGGAAGTTCATTCCTCACATTGTAGAAGACCGTTTCCATGTGGTGACGGGGTAAGAATACAATTCACTACTCCCTCTCTTGTCCGTGTATATCGTAAAAGATCATTAAGGGATATAATATTCATATAACATCCGTGAAAAAAGGAAAACTCCAACTAAAACTCTTTCCCAACATGTCCGACCAATATGGTCATGGTGGTATAGTAGGTCAATTTCCCTCCTACTGTCCCCTCGTCCCCCTCGGACACTCGAGCCAAGTAGGTTAGAAAAGAAGAAAAAATCTTCTGCTTATTTTTCGTAACTTTAACACTGTCAAACTTACGAACACATATTGACCGATCCAAGCTACAGGCTCATGATAATCATTTTTGATTCTCACAAAGAATTCTTCTTTGTAGAAATACAGCTCCTAATACTTCATGAAAACTCAATACTGACAGCTCTTTTGTATATCTATTCAGTCAATACCAAAATCTATTAAACCATACTAGCGTGGCCGCGGGTGGTGTGACCGGGGATTAGTCCGTCACCCGCCGAGAGGCCGACCGCGTGAGGAAAGACCGACGTCCTCCCCGAGGGGGGGACGTCGGTCGATGGAAGAGTACCCCAGGTAGGGGGTATTCCGTCGGGCCGACCACTGATGACAAGTAACCCTGCTCTAGTAGTCGGCCCAACGACGAAGGCTACGTGGTGTTCGGGTGGGTTGCGGGAGTTGCGTGCTTAAGTCCCTCTGTCGCCCCGGACAGAGTGGTGCGGGGGCGCGCCGACCGCAGCCCACACCAAAAAAAAAAAAAAAGAAGAAGAAGACCATACTAGCGTGTCTTGTTTCATGTCAAGTTTTATTTTGAATTTTTCGTCCCATATAAATATATAATTTTCTTACGACTTCTGTATAGTAGCGGTTACCAAGACTACCATTATACAATATATGTACCTATTGATCGGTGTTGAAGGGGGTGTCGTAAAAAACGACTAAGAATTTTACAACGACTTCATCTAATGGCGTCTGGTCAACGATTACATTCTCAAGGAGGGTTGACATATTACAACTGTATAACTTTTGCAATTTGTACGAATGAAGAGAAATACATATTGCGTCGACCACAGGCAATAGGAATAATAATAGGATGATGATGATAAGGATACAGTTAACTCACGTCTCGTTATATAATTTAACTAGCAACCCGCCCTCGCTTCGCTTCGGTTTTAGTCATTTTACCCGCGTAGTACCCGTTCCCGTTCCTGTAAATAATAATAAAATATAGCCTAGTTTACGCCCTGATATTATAGCTTTCCATTGGTGAAAGAATTTTTGAAATCGGTCCAGTCGTTTTGAAGATTACCCGGAACAAACAGACAGAGAGACAGACAAAATTTTTTAATCTGTATTTTAGGCATAGGTGTCGTGCAAATAACCGTGTGAGCATGAAAAAAGCCTATTATTTTGACATTACAAACAGACACTCCAATTTTATTTATTGGTATAGATTTGGACACCCTCCAGTTAACTATATATCATCAATAAACTTTCAGTCCTTCGATAATCCATCCCATCACTAAAGAACCAATAAATCGATAAACGTCGCGATGGCCAGCCGTCTCATCACTAATTTACAATTTTATGGCTTGTGGGATCGTGCTGGGGTGAGTGGGAGGGGGTTAGGTCGCCACTCCATTAGTGGAGTTTAAACCCCCTGCGCGGACCGGTTAACCTTAAGGGACTGGGCGCAGAAAAATTAGTTTTCCTAAAGATTTTCATTTCACTTTTAAGTATATTTGTTTGTTGTATAGTTAACAGAGTTTTAAATATCAGAAGACATTCTTATTTCATGGGTCCTAGATTTATAACCAATGGACTGGACACACTTTTTTTTTAAATACAACTCAACACCTTTTTTTTGGGGGTGGGTTACGGTCGGCGCGCTCCTAGCTCCACTCCTTCTGAGGCGACAGAGGGGCGTAAGGACGCACACCCGTAACCCACCCGCGATACGTCGCCTTCATCGTTATATCGGTCTCTTTACGTCAGTCTTTCCTCACGCGGTCGGCCTCTCGGCGGGTGACGGACTAACTCCCCGGTCCAGTCACCCGCGGCCTCGGCTAGGGAAACTCAACACCCTAAGGAAATAATCCTTTATTATAGAGGACTTTACAAATATACGATTAACGGATACAAATTTCATCCAGATTCAGAACAATAGCTTGTAGATGTCGTAAAAGACGACTAAGGGAATCAATATGCATATAAGATCTGTGCAAGAGAAGGAAAACTCGAAACAAAACCCTATACTAACCGATCTGACCAGCATGATATATTAAGGTCAATTTCCCTCTTGTTGTGGAGGAGGCTCGAGCCCAGCAGTTGGACGTATATGAGCTGAAATTATAATGATGGACTAAGCATTAAATTAAGATATATAACAGAACTAGCAATCTGCCCTCGCTTCGCTTCGGTTATAGGTTATAGTCGTTTTACCCGCGTAGTTCCCGTTCCCGTGGGAATACCGGGATAAAATATAGCTTAGTTTACGCCCTGATATTATAGCTTTCCATTGGTGAAAGAATTTTTGAAATCGGTCCATCCATTTTGAAGATTACCCGGAACAAACAGACAGACAGACAGACAAAAATTTTTTACTTGCTATTTTAGGCATAGGTGTCGTGCAAATAACCGTGTGAGCATGAAAAAAGCCTATTATTTTGACATTACAAACAGACACTCCAATTTTATTTATTGGTATAGATAACTGATATTAAAAATTATAAATAACATATCTATAGTATTAAAAGGTCTAAGCAAAATCCCGTACAAAACCATTTACTTGATGCGCAAACCGTACAAATTCACGCCTCCCCACAAGAAACGCGTGCAAAGGAGAACGGTCAAAACTGAGACGAGACAGAGAGGGAGATCTTAAAGATACGTTGTCATGACAACGGTGACGCACACATACTCAATCAATGATAGTTACCACCCACACTCGGACAACTTAAGCCATAGATTCTCAAAGTGAGTTCACAAACCCCCACTATTACGTAATTGTAACTGGCTGTCACTAATTTTTTTAAATCAACTCGATTTCATATAAAAATAAATTCTTAAATCTTACTTTGTGTATTCGCCGTATAGTGATGAGGAAGAATATCAATCATCACCCTCCATCTTATTCGTGGGTGTTGTAAAAAATAACTAAGGTATATACATATACCATAATATGCATCTAAGATTTATGTAAAAGGAGGAAAACTCGAAATAGGACCCTATACCAACTCGTCTGACCGGCATGGTCGATCAATTTGCCTCCTATTAGATTTACAAATAACACTGTCTTTCTTAAAAAAGTAAAATATATAATCAAATATGTACCATCACACTAGAAAAATAAAATTCTCTGATCACGTAAGATAGTAAGGCTATCTTTCTACCATTTATGAATAACGTCAGAGTCGAAAAGAGGGACAGGTTGAGTTTTGTATTTTATATTTATAATAATAATAATAATAGGCCATCATCACATAATAATTTTACACCTACCGTTGGCAGTCCACGTGTGTTATGTGCAGACAGGGAGTATCATCGGTAGACGTCCCATCCCACTTTTAGATTAAATATCTCCAAAGGCCTCTGCATGTTGGATCCATATCCTCCATGTAAGCCTTTCAAAGGACCGGGTATCTATCTACCCTTGGGAGATAGCCGTGAAACTGGGAGATAATAATAGACCTAAAATCAAAAGATCACGAGGTAATGGGTAACATCTATTTGTCTCATCTCATATACGTCGCACTGCTGGCTTCAAGCCTCCTCCACATAGATCCTCCTCCTCCTCTTACTTAGATATTATCTTCGTATTACAATCCGTTAGTCGTCTTTTACGACACTCACGAAAAAGAAAGGGGATGGTGAATTATCTTCTTACTCCATCACTACACAAAAGAGTATTAGTTAAATAAATATCATATAAATGAAATAATACCGTATCGGATCGTTTTTTATATTATATGGCAGGGATTCCCACAGTGTGTTCCGCGGTACCAAGAGGTTCCGTAGAATAGTAATCAGGACTCCGTCAAAATTAAATAGCTTTTAATATCAGCTTCGACTATGGCACGTAGTCAGTATCGATACTTTTTGGTATTGTGTACTCTTCCTTTCGATACCTATACTTTTGGACTCAATTTTGGTAGGTATCATATCGAATAAATTGTAGTAATAAGCTATTGTAAACTTAAATTTCTATGCGTTCAATTCCTAAAAAAGAGCTCATCACGGGAATCCCATAAATGTTGTGGTGCGGTATGTAAAAATCATTTCCTCCTACAATTTTACAAAAAAAAAAGATCATCACATTTCCGCAGTAAACGTATTTTAGGCTCTCCACAGGCACTTTGTTCATATGTATTATTATTTGATATGGGGTTCCATACATTAAAAGGTATTAAAGTATGGGGTTCTATAAATAAAAGGTATTAAGTTGGTATTCCATTTTCTTTAAAGTTTATGAACCCATGTTATTTGGTATATGACCTATAAAGTTTCGGGCTCAGAATAGAAAATGTCATCACCTCCTGCTTTCTCCTTTGATGAATAGTAAAAGAAAAGAACACCTTAATGAATTTATATATTTCGATGCTGTGTATAATTGTAAAAAGGGAAAATTACAGTGGGAAGAAATTTTGAACGGAATCAAACCAAATTCATTTAATTACACAGCTTATTTATTATCTTGTAGAATAATGTAATAATTTAGAATTAAACTTAGTAGATATAGGATTTTTATAATTTAATTAATTTATTAGGGTACTATCTAAGTCATAGGTTTGAGAAACGACGTTGTAGGTATTAGGAGAATTCGACCCGACCCCAAAGTTTCAGTTATTAAGCAAATGCTTCGTAAACATTCTGGGTGGGCACCTTTACTTCGCTACTATAAATAGGACAGGGCTTAAGGCTTCAATTAAGTAAATGTATGTAAAGTTCCTTTGTTTGAAGCTAGACAAATATTGAATTTTGGGCGTACACAAATATTTTTTTTTTTTTACTCATTTCAAGGTCTTAAAAAATAAGAAAATCTTTAAAAGGTTACTTGGGGTTTTTTGGCGGGAATCTGGAAGTGTCATGTAGTGTTCTTGTATTATATTCAATATCTTAGTGTTTTAACGTGTTATATTCAATAATCTTGACGGCATTTTATGTAATATATAGCGGCAGAACTGCTGAGGTGTAGTGAATATGATATAAAACTGCTATACATACCTTTTTGTTTCCACCAAAATTCCCAGAAGATACTCTTAACAGTGACCATTACACTGTTGAGGGCGATACTTTGACTTACTGACAGACCATTACTGACATGATTAAACTGATAACTTGAAAAGATAATTATAACTCGACACTGGCAAAAATGGCTCGTATTTGTAGCTGATTGCCAAGACAAAAAAAGAAGAAGAAGAAAGGTTACTAAAATGTATGCACACTGGCAATATCTTTTAGTGGACTATACAATTATATAGGTACTTATGAAAGATACATTTGTATGTGCAATAGAGTTTTGCAAAACTCTCTGTATACACACGAAGGCTGAAACTAGTAAATAACTAGTAACCCGCCCTCGCTTCGCTTCGGTTTTAGTCGTTTTACCCGCGTAGTTCCCGTTCCCGTGGGAATACCGGAATAAAATATAGCCTAGGTTACTCCCTGATATTATAGCTTTCCATTGGTGGAAGAATTTTTGAAATCGGTCCAGCCGTTTTGAAGATTACCCGGAACAAACAGACAGACAGATAAAAAAATATAAAGTGATTTTTTAGGCATGTGTATAGTACAAATAACCGTGTGAACATGAAAAAAGCCTATTATTTTGACATTACAAACAGACACTCCAATTTTATTTATTGGTATAAGTCTTAATATATCAAATTGTTTTATTTAGAAATTTTATTGCGATCTTGCCGCTAATTCTTCAAAAAATTTTAAACCGGCTTTTAGGCATATGTATCTTGCAAATAACCGTATCAGCATAAAAAAAGCTCATTATTTTGACATAACAAACATACACTTCAATTTTATTTATTTGTATAGATTGTCTTATAGGGATGTGAAAAAATAATCGACTATTACAAAAAAATAATCGATTAATAATCGATTTTTACAATCGATTATCAAAATAATAAAAATCGATTGTTAATCGATTTTTTATTATTTGAAGTTCGATCGAAATTAATAGATTACTCACTGCCAGATTTCCTAAAAAAAAGGTCATCACGATAAAGCTCACATTTACTAAAAAAAAAAGGTCATCATAATCCTGTTGGGAGAAAAAATCGATTATTTTACAATCGATTATTTATTTTTAATTAATAGATTATTTTATAATCGATTTATTTTAAAGAACAAAAAATCGATTGTTTAAAAATTGATTATTTTCCCTCCAAGTCACATCTCTAATGTCCTATCATCATCATCTCAGCTTATATAACTACGTCCCACTGCTGGGCTCAAACTTCCTCCACAACACGAGGAAAATTGACCTAGTATACAATGCGGGTCAGAGATGTTGGTATAGGATTTTCTTTCGAGTTTTCTTTCTCTTATGTTTATCTAGCTACGTTAAAAATTTTATTTAAATAATTTACGTCATGAGACAATGCTCAGTGTTGTGCTAAGAACTGGTATCATCATCATCATCAACGTCATCATTATTCAGTCTATCACCGTTCACTAATGGACGCAGGCTTCTATCAGAATTGAAAGTATAATACTATAATTGCCATCTTTGACCAGCGAGATGGTGAACGCAGTGAAGTATTATACGTAACCCAGGAAAGTGGTATTTCTCATCTCCCGCTCCTTAGTAAAGTTTACAACTCTTACGGTTAAGTAAAGGACAGTAACGATTACGCGGGTTAAGCTACAGCTGTTTTCTAGTATGTAGTTATATAAATAAAAAAAGATCTTCATTTCTTGATATTATAAGAATTCTTTGTACCAAAAGACCGCAGACTTAGCTACCCCCTACTCACAAGTAAGTTGCGCTCATTTAGAAGCTTAAGTCGGTCTCCTTCTCCCCTTTTCACCCCAAGACATATTTCATCGGAACCTCCGACTAGGGAGGGTGGTAACTACTTAGACTTGGATATCGTATTCACACACATACAAGTTATGTATAACTTACAAAAAACAAAGTGCCTAACTATGTATTTTATGATAAATATTTTAGTAACAAAGTATATTAATAGATAGGAATATTATAGAACTGCGTAACCAATACTGTCGGATATTCGAAGCAAAAATATATCCTACACTATAACCGAAACTACTATAAAGGCTGTGAATAATTTCGGATAAGGTAGATGTCTGTATGAAACAAGTTTTCTTTTAACCAGCCAGACTAACAGCCTAAATACCTACCACTCGACACCGTAGCAGAGTTCTTCAATTTCACCTGGCAACGTTATTTTCATGAACTGTACGTTTCCAGTGACTATTTCTTCCACGCACGTGCTTACGGACAGATTGGAGTCGCTGGAGCAGCGGAGAGTCTTTGGGTTACTCTGTGTACTCTACCGACTCTTTCACGGAAAGTGTTCCGAGGAACTGTTTCATTTGGTACCACCGTCACCATTCTACCAACGTACCACTCGACATGGTCTTTAACTGTACGTTTCCAGTGATCATTTCTCCTACGTACGTGCAAGCTCTGGAATGAACCAGCTGCTGCTGTATTTCCAGAGCGCTATGACATGTCCTTCTTTAAACGAGGTTTAAGGAGAGTATTTTCTTCACGGTAGGCAACGGCCTGGCTGTGCCCCTGGTATTGCAAAAGTCCATGTGCGCCAGCATCACTTACCATCAGGTGTGCTGCTTGCTCGTTTGTCACCGATGGAAATAAAAAA
Organism: Lymantria dispar; assembly: GCA_032191425.1. NCBI lineage: Eukaryota > Metazoa > Arthropoda > Insecta > Lepidoptera > Erebidae > Lymantria > Lymantria dispar. The sequence continues at coordinate 21,023,807 of CM063459.1, forward strand.
AATAAAACTCTGGTCTGGAATGAACTATCTGCTGCAGTGATTCCCGAGCGCTATAACATGTTCTTCTTTAAACGAGGTTTAAGGTTTCATGAAAACATTTGGCAACAATCTATTTGATTCAATGGTATTTTCAAACTATAGGCAAAAACCCGATCAAATAAAGAAAATTCTATTCAAATCTGTCCAGAAATCCCTCAAGGGAGCCGAAAGAGTAACCTATAAGACATTTCACTAATATCGAAACAGTGTTAATGATAACAATCTGAAAAAGTTATAGAGCTTCACGCCACCCTTCTGTTGCCTCAAACAACTATAGGCGAAGCCGTAACTGGCCCCATGATAAAAAGGGATATAAAAAGATACTATTACATAAATGAAAAACCCAAAATAAGATCATATATCAACACCTCTGTCTACCGTGGGATACCAGATCTATTGTCGAAACGTAGGAATCAAGCTTTATTTCATTTCATCGTCATCATCATCACAGCTCAATACGTTCTACTGCTGATCTCTTCTATAACAGGTGTGGTGATGGAGTAAGCATACAATTCATGACCCCTTTTCTTGCCCGTGGGTGTCGTAAAAGACGACAAAGGAAATTATTATGCATACAAAATCTATGCAAGAGAAGAAAAATTCGAAACGAAACCCTGTACTAAACCATCCGACCAGCGTGGTATAGTAGGTAAATTTCTCTCTCATTGCGGCTCGCATCGCAGCTCATATACGTCCCACTTTTAGGCTCGAGTCTCCTCCACAATGGGAGAGAGATTGACCTATTATACCACGCTGGTCGGACGTTTTAGTATAGAATTTTATTTTGACTTTCTTTCTCTTGCATAGATGTTATCTGCATATTACACACTGCACTGTACACATGGCACAGATGGCGCAGTGGTTAAGGTACCGACTTACAGTGCCAGTGTCGCGGGTTCGAATCCCGCGCAGGATAACACTTTGTGCGCTCCACAAATTGTTGTTCTGAGTCTGGACGTGATTTGTGTCCGTTAATTATATGTTTGTAAAGTCCCCCGCAATACAAGGATTAATTTCCTTAGTGCAGGGTGTTATCTTTACAAAAAAAAAAAAAACATCCTGTAGTCATCTTTTATGACATCCACAGGCAGGAAAGGGGGTGGTGAATTGTATTCTTACTCGCGTTGCAGTGTGAACATATAATTGTAATATTATTATTATTGTAATATTACGAGCGGCGCACTCCTCGCACCACTCCATCCGGGGCGACAGAGGGGCGTAAGCACGCACACCCGCAACCCACCCGTGACACGTCGCCTTCGTCGTTGGGCCCACCACCGGAGCAGGATGCCTTGACGTCAGTGGTCGGCCCGACGGAATACCCCCTGAGTAGTACCCTCACCTCGACGGACGTCCCTCCCTCGGGGAGGACGCCGGTCTTTCCTCACGCGGTCGGCCTCTCGGCGGGTGACGGACTAATTCCCCGGTCCAGTCACCCGCAGGTAATAGCGCCTGCACCGCCCCATATTAAGAACCTTCAGCGCTCATAACTATCTCCGGCTAACAACTAAAGTCACAAAAAAAGCTTGAATCATCACCACACGGAATTATTACATATCATTTGGTAAAAATAATAATATACATCTCCATATTAAATTATAATAGCTATTCAAAGGCTATTCACCTTGTAGATAACTAAATAAAAATCGGACGAGAAACCCAACGCTGGCAAATTATTCCAACGATAAATGATCCTTGGGATATTTGGTATAACACCGAATACTTATCAACGGACACCAGATACGTTCCGCAAATATACCTACGTATAATAAACGCACACATAGCCATCTATGTATATATATACACTTTATACATATATACATGGCTATGTAAGCTTTCTAAATGTACACAAAAGGCGATAGTTTGTAGGCAAAAGGGTGCGGGGGAGGGATAGAATTACCACAAGATTGCTGCCATTCTTTAGGGCTCGGGAGACCCTTAACCCTTAGAAGGTACCCCGAATTTGAAACCTTGCGTGAGATAATTTAATTAATTATTTTGATTTCAAGTAAAGGCCACCTTTGTTGTAGAAGTTCATTGTGAAAGTGCTATTTAATATGAAACAGATGACAGCAAATTTACAAATGCTACATCTTTTTTTTTTACTAGCGTGCTAGCGTAAAGATAAATCGACTTATTTCATCATCATTTCAGCTCATATACAGCCCACTGTTGGGCTCGAGCCTCATCCACACTTTTTTTTTTTTTTTTTTTTTTTTTGGGTGGGCTGCGGTCGGCGCGCCTACGCACCACTCCGTCCGGGGCGACAGAGGGGCTCAAGCCCGCAACTCCCGCAACCCACCCGAACACCACGTCGCCCTCGTCGCTGGGCCGACCACTGGAGCAGGGTTACTTGTCATCAGTGGTCAGCCCGACGAAATACCCTCTACCCGGGGTACCCTCCCATCGACCGACGTCCCCCCCTCGGGGAGGACGTCGGTCTTTCCTCACGCGGTCGGCCTCTCGGCGGGTGACGGACTAATCCCCGGTCACGTCACCCGCGGCCTCGGCTAGGGCGGCATTGCACGCAGGTACTCCCGCCTGCGTCGCCCCAGTCGCCGACGGCGGGTCGCATCATCGAGGCTGTGCTCCTCGCGCTCGCGACCCGCCGCCTCCTTCTGCGAGATAACTGCCTCGCAGAAGGCTGCGACCGCGTCCCAATTCCTGATGCTGCCGAGCATCTCCCTAGCGATGGTCGGCAGCGTCAGGTCTGCACCGATGATTGCGACGAGTTCACGACGCGGCTCTGCCCAAGCGGCACAGACCTCGAGCGTGTGCTGCGCCGTGTCTTCGTCGCAATCGCAGTGGTGGCAGGACGGAGTTCTCTCCCTCCTAGCGACCCTGTACAGGTACTTGCCGAAGCATCCATGCCCCGTCAAGACCTGCACGAGTCGGAAGGAGAGCACCCCGTGCCGCCTTTCTAACCACTGCATCAGCACCGGCCGGAAGGCCTCCACGGTCCAAACACCGTATCGAGGCCTCTCCAGCCGGTCTGCCCAACGGGCGATGACGTCCCGGCGGGCGTCGACGCGCCAGGCGGTGAGCTCCTTCAAGGAAACAACACCACCCCCCCCGCGCACCCCCGACACCCGCCGATACAAGTCGGCGAGCATTTCCGCCTCCAGGTCCCACGGGGGAGTCCCGGCCAATAGGCACGCCGCCTCCGTCGCCACCGTGCGGTACCCGCGGATGATCCTGACCACCATGACCTTCTGTGGACGCCACAGAAGGGCCCTAAGTCGGGCGGTCATGGATCCCGCCCACACCGGTGCGCCGTACAGGGCCATCGACCGGATGACCCCCGCGTACAGCTGTCGACATGCCGCGCTCGGTCCGCCCACATTCGGCATCAGCCATTGTAGGGCGGACGCCACGCCGACGAGCCGCGGGACGAGCCTGCGGAAATGCTCCCGAAACCACCATCGCCCGTCGAGCACCAGGCCCAAGTACTTCATATGGGCCTGGATGCTGATCCCAACCGAATTGACGGTGATCGAGACGCCGATGGGAGGGTCCATACGGGGCCCATGGAACAAGAGGGCCTCCGTCTTGTCCAGGGCCACCCTCAACCCCAGCGCCTCGATCCGCCTGACGATCTCTTCGGTGCCTGAGGTCGCCAGGCTTACCGCCTCTTGTAGCGTCCCACCGCGGGCTGTGACGAGCGTGTCGTCGGCGTAACAAATCACGCCCAGCCCGCGTGGGAGGCTCCCCCGCAACGCCCAGTCGTAGCCGATGTTCCACAGGGTGGGTCCGAGGACCGACCCCTGTGGAACACCGCACGTCATGGGCGTTCGCACAACGTCCCCTACTCGGTTGGCGTAGAGGACGCTGCGCTCCTCTAAATAGTCTGCCACCAGCCGCCTCAGGTAAGCTGGCACTCCGTGGTAACGGAGCGCCTCCCTGACGCAGCTGAATGGCAGACTATTGAATGCGTTGGCGATGTCTAGGGACACCACCAACAGCACTCCCCCGCCGGTGACGGCCTCAGTCGCCACGGCCCTTAGGCGCAACAGGGCCTCGATCGTCGAACGACCTCTCCTAAACCCAAACTGGGCGTCCGACAGATCGGGCCCCGTGCCGACAAGGTGCCGCTCGATGCGGGCAGCTACTATCCTCTCCAGTAGCTTGCCCATATCATCGAGCAGCACGATAGGCCTGTAGGCCGATGGCGACTCCGGAGGCCGTCCCGGCTTCGGCAGGAGAACCAGCCTCCCCTCCTTCCAACACCCAGGGAACCGCCCGGACGCTAAACACGCGTCGAACAGCTCCCTGAGGCGGGGACCCAGATGGTCGAGGACCAGGGCCAACACACGGTTTGGAATACCGTCGGGCCCGGGGGCGGTGGATTTACCGCGCATGCGCGCCACCGACGCCCTCATCTCCGGTTCCGTGATGAGCGGAACACTGCCACCATCGCCCTCCCGATCATTGTCTGGCGGCGCCATGACCGGGGGCGTGTGTTCCGCCCGTCGTGGGAACAGGTCCTCGACGACCCGGGTAAGGAGGCTGGGTTGGAGAGTCTCGGTGAGGGGCGGGCCCCGTGCGCGGAGCTTACTCAGCGCCGCACCATAGGGGCGACCCCAGGGGTCACGGTCGAGACTCTCCAGCATCTCCCGCCGACTGGCGTCCTTGGCGGAACGGACGGCCAGCCTGAAGGCCGACCGCGCATTGCGGTAGCCCTCGTAAAGCTGGCCCTCCAGTTCCGCGCTGCGATTGCGCCGCCGGCTGCGGGTGTAGGCCCTCCGGGCGCGAATACACGCGGCCCGGAGATCTGCCAGCTCCCGGGACCACCAGTGGACAGCCCTCCTCGGGGGCAGACGCCGTACCCGGGGCATGGCCGCATCGCAGATCTGCGTCAACGCACTGCGGATGCGGCCAGCCTCGGCGTCCACCCCGTCCAACTGGTTGGCAGAGGACAGCCACGAGTGAACGATGGCTGCCTCCGCCAGCAGGTCCCGGTCTAGGCGACCCACAGCCCATCGCGGGAACGCAGGACGCCCTACCGCCCCCCTGTGACCCCTGCCGGGCGCCGGGATTGTCAGGGAGACCTCCATCCGGATATACCGGTGGTCCGACAAGGTCTCAACCTCCTCCTCGACGCACCAGCTCCCCACGCGTGCAGCGACCTCAGGGCTAGCGAACGAAAGGTCCACTATCGACCTGCCCTGAGGTCGCACGCACGTATGCACCGAGCCTCTGTTCAGCAAACAGAGGCCCAGTGCCGCCGCCCAATCCTCGACCGCCCGTCCTCGGTCGTCCGTACGGGAGGACCCCCACGCCACGGACTTGGCGTTGAAGTCCCCCAATACGATCACCTGGCGCGGTGCCAATCGCCGTAACGAGGCTCCCAAGATGGTAAGGGAGACCCCGAAATCAGCCGCTCTCCAGGCAGGGGAGAGATATACTCCGAGGAGCGTAATCTCTCCCCAGTCCGCCGCGACGTATCCGACGCCCCTGTCCCTAAGGATCAGAGGCGACGAAGGCCACGACGTGGAGGCGATGATTGCCACGGTACCGTCGGTGCTGCCCAGCCAATTTGGCCGGTCGGGCACCGCGTACGGCTCCGCGGCTACGGCTACTCCTATCAACCACTCCGCCATGGCTTGCAGGAAAACGTCCTGCGCACCGGCGGAGTGGTTGAGATTGGCTTGGAGGAGACGGATGGATACGGGGTCCATTAACGGTCCGTATCCATCGTCACCTCCTCCGCGCTAACGGGCGATCGGGTCGCGCTCGGAGCGGGGGTTGGCCCGGTCGATGGGCCGCCCCGCCCCTTTGGGGCCGATGCCGGGGGTCTGCAGTCCCCAGAGCCCATGCGATGTTTGGCAGGCCTATTGCCTGCCGCACACGCGGGGCAGTGGGGCACCGCAGAGCACGATGCCGCCTGGTGTCCGGTCAGACCGCAACGGAAACATAGCCCGCTGCAGTCAAAGCAGTTTTTGCATGTCGGTCGGGTATGCCGGACCGCCATGCATTTATAACACCTCGCGGGCCGGGGCTCTAGCACGGTTACCCGCGCCGAGCTCCAGCCCACGAGGAGTCTGCCTGAGTCGGCCAATTGCTTGACCGACTCCACCGGACACTGCACCCAGGCAGCACCGACGCCGCCTGGACCAGGGCGGATGGTGCCAATCCGGACGGTGTCTGAGGCACATCCGGTACGCGCCATAATGGCCTCTCGGACGTCCTCCACCGTCACGGAATCGTCCAAGCCCGTCAGGCGCATCTCTGCGCACTTGACAGGCCTGGCGATTCGGACACCATCCTCTGGCCCGAACAGCCCCCGCAGCTTCGAAGCCACACTATCGGCCGTCTTCGCGCCCTCGGCCCCAGGGAACTCGAGAATTCGAGCCCCTGTCCGGGCCTTGCGGGTCCTAGCCTCGACGCCTCCGATGTCGGAGACGTCCAGCTCCCGCCGGGCGCGTTTTAGGACGGCCTCATAGTTGAGGCCCCTCTCAGCCGCCTCAGGCAGCACGGTGATGACCACCGCGGCCGTCTTCGGCGACTTGAGGCCCCTGCGCGACCTTTTCCCCTTTCTGCCGTCTCCCGCCTGGGGAGCGGCGGCCACGGCGGCACCCTTGGCCGCCGCTCTCCGCTTCTGGCCGCGTGCCTTCCTGCTCCGCTCAGCCACCTGCCAGCCCTGTTCGAGCCTGGCAGCAGCGCTGAGCGCAGCAGGAGCGGTCGCGGGTGCACTGGCCGGCGCCTGCGGTGTAGCCGCTGGTGCCGGCCGCGGCCCGGCCTTGGCGGGAGCCGGCACCTTGCCGGCCTTCTTGGCCCCCTTGGGCCCAGCGGCGGCCGCAGCGTAGCTCACCACGCGGCCACCCTGACAGGGCAGCGGGGTGGGGGCCAACGCTTGCGGCCGCCTCGCTCTATCCGTGGCGAGCGGCGGCCGGAGGGGTGGCTCGGGCGGAAGGCGATCCACCAAGGCCTTGATGCGCGCATCCAGCATAAGCTCAAGCTTAGCAAAGATGACGCGCATCGACCCCTCCGGCACGCCGTGCACCACGGGCAGCGGCTCTGCCTCCTTTCGGGGCCCGCCGCGCTTCTTGGCGGCGCCAACGGCCGGCGCGGTGGGCGTAACCGGCGCGGCAGGCACCACAGGCGCAGGCGGCGCCACGGGCGCAGTCGACGGGCCCGCCCTCTCCGGCGCAGCCCGTTTCGGCGGCGAGGCCGGCGTCGGCGGTGCGGCTGGCACTAAAAGTGCGACTTGAGACCGCAGGTCAGCCACGTCTTTGGCCAACCCGCGGTTCTCCTTCCGCACCGCCGACAGCTCCGACTCGAGCTTCCGGTTGCGCTCCCGCAGGCCGGAAACCTCCTTACTGAGGCGGGCATTCGCGGCCTGGAGGGCCGCAACCTCCCCGCTCTGGCAGGCCGGACCTGGGGTCCCCGGCCTCGCCGCCACCGCCGATCCCCTACCCCTGCGCCCACGGCGCATGGTCGAGACCTTGGGAGGAGGCACGATGAAACTCCCCTCCGAGTCGGAGCTTGAGCCACCACCCTTTTGCAGGGGGCGCTTCCGGACGCTCGGGGGGAGGGCCTCCTCCCTCTCCTTCACAATTGGGGCTGCCGTTAGGGCCTCCTCGGCAGCCCCCCTACCCATCTCCTTCTCCTTCCTACCTCCTAACTCCTTCTCCTTCCTCTGGGATGACGGCCTACCTATACCCTCCTCAATTGACGGCCTGCCTTCCCTACTCCTACCACCTTTGGACGGACCCGCGCATCCACCGCCCTTGTCCCTCCTCTGGACGACCTGCAGCTGATGGCTGATGTTTTCGTCTGCGGACGGCTCTGTGGTATTGCCGCCCTCGTCCGCCGACATCTCAGAGACAGACGGCCCTGCGGCACTGCCGCCCTCGTCTGTCGACAGCGCGTACGCCACATCGCTCCCGAAGCTGTCCGATAGCCCCGTCGAGCAGCTTCTCGGGCGCATAGCTTTCGGCGGCCCTGCAGCACCACCGCCCTCGTCCTGCGACGGCTCTGCGGCGGTGCCGCCCTCGTCGCTCGACAGCCCCGTCGAGCTGTCGCTTCCTCCGCGCCTTTTTGGGGACGGCTCTGCGGCTTTCCCGCCCTCGTCCCGCAACGGTCCTGCGGCTGATCCGCCCTCGTCGCTCTCCTCTCCGCCTGACAGCCGGGCAGTACCGGCGTCCACTTTCTGCGACGGCTCTGCGGTGGCTGCGGTCACACCGCCCTCGTCGCTCGCGGCCACGGCGGCAGCTAGTTGCGCCTGCCGCGCCGCCTCCTTTTTTGCTGCCTCCTTTCGCGCACGCACCCTATTGGAGTGTACGGTGGTGGCGATCAGCTTCCTCCTCTTCCTCTTCTTCCTCGTCTTTGGAGCCTCCGGATGTTTTGCCAGGCTCTCGGCAACTACAGCAGCGATTGTCTCCCTCCCATACGATTGGAGACTGACCGTGCCGGTGTTTGTGCGCATCTCGCGCTCAGACACCGGCACAGTGAGGGATTCCCCGGCGTGGCCGGGACCCTCTGGAGTAGCTACGCTCGTTTTAATCTCTGCCATTTTTGGAACATTTTTAAGTCTTGCCTTGACTACCACTCTAACGGCTGGACGCTTGCGCGCTTTTTAACCCACCAACCATTCATCCCCTCGCCGAGTGGCCAAACTTAGGATTAGGGGTAATTTTTTATAGGGGTTTTCTTCCCCACGGTCCGAAGACCCCCGGCCCTGAGCTTCAGCCGCAGTCACACTCAGGGTTACGGTTTGGGCCTTCCGGGTCTGGCCGCTCGCGAGCGACCGACCCGTCACGCCCCCGGGCCGTGACGCCACCGTCTCTGGCGACGGAGTGCCATGAGGCACATCCGCCCCATTGGCCCCGGGTCAGATCCGCCGTGCGCTCTGCCATCAGAGCCGCACGCGGAGACCCCCTCCTGCCGGAATCTTGGCCGTCCAAATGGACGCGTGACGTCCAAATGGACGTTTCCAGGGAGCACCACGTGGAGGTGCTCCGGCCCCGCCCCCCAGCCTCATCCACACTAGGAGGAAAATCGACCTTACTATACCATGCTGGTCAGACACGTTGGTATAGGGTTTTATTTCGACTTTGCCTTCTCTTACATAGATGTTATATGTATATTATATTCCTTAGTCGTATTTTACGACATCCACGGGCAAGATAGCGAGCGGTGAATTTTATTCTTACTCCGTCACCACACGGACATCAAATCAATTTATTTACTCATATTTTTTCCGTATATTTATTCCATATAATAGGCATACAAAATCTATGCAAAAGAAGGAAAACTCTAAACTAAACCCTATGCCAACACGTCTTTCGTCGCCCCGGACGGAATGGACCGCGTATGTGCTTATCATAGAACACCCATAAAAAAAATGCCAACACGTCTGACCAGTGGTATAGTAAGTCAATTGCCCTCCCAAAGCGGAAGAGGTCCGAACCCAACGGTGGGATGTATATAGGCTGTGACGAGAGCGACTCATTTAAATAAATCTTAAATAATTAATTTGTTAATCATCGCAAACTAACAATAGTTATAAATATCTGACAGGTTTAAATAGAATTCTTTACATTTAATACATCTCAAGAGGATATGAAGCATATTAAATCGCCTACATCTAATGAAGTGCTACTACTCTCTTTCTAGTATAATTGTCCGAGTAATGTATACATGTCAAGCTAAATGTATATCTATACAAATAAATAAAATTAAAGTGTCTGTAATGTCAAAAAAAATGTTTTTTTTTATGCTCACACGGTTATTTGCACGACACCTATGCCTAAAAACCAGTTTAAAAATAATCTTCAAAACGGTAGGAATGATTTTGATAATATTTTACTACCATGTAACTGTGAATTGAATTCTTACTCCTATACTCCCCGAAAAGCCTAGTACTATGGTGAATCCATTCGTTATTTTCCAAGAAATTTTGTAAAAATTTAAAAAAGGTAGTAAATCATCCTATACTATGTCCATCCTACATTGTGAAATAAATTCATTGAATTAACACCCAGCTTCAAACCAAACCAATATTAGTTAAATGAAAATAGAGCTTAATTATTTTAACTAAAAGAATAAATACATTTAAAAGAGTTTAAGCATTAGAAGATTCGTTTGTAGTATTTTTAAATACGACCCACAAAGTTAAAAACCTTTACGAAAGCAATTAAAATGAAAACGAATAACTTTCTAACTGTATTACCACTAATATTCTCAAAGCTCAAACAGAATCGAACTAAACCAATCTTCTGAAGACAATTTTCCACTTTTTTCACATGTAGGCCAACGAAACTTGGGGCTCTATAATTTCGGTGCTCTTATAATTGACGATACGATACCGACACGATACAGTCCATACTTCAATACACAACGTTCAATGTACATGAGCTTCAACATAATGCTTATAATCCTACGCTTGGTCGATAAATTGTCGATCACAGTTCATGTTATACGTTTCCCAGGAGAATATTGTCATTCTTCTGGTGATTCTTCAGCCGATTATTATAATTTTATTCACGGGTAAGTCAAAGTTGAGAAGTTACTCTATTCTTATTTAGTCACTAATTTGAGATGACACAGTATCACTAATAATAATATATGCGTAGGAAAAAATATTTAATCGCTATTTACGAAGACGTTTAATTACTGTAAGCATTTTTTTTTGGAATTTACTTTAAGTATGGCTTATATTATAGATAATAAAAACAAATATATTTGGTGAATATATAGCCTAATATCTTTAATAGATACCACCTGGCAACGTTATTTTCATGAACTGTACGTTTCCAGTGACTATTTCTTCCACGCACGTGCTTACGGACAGATTGGAGTCGCTGGAGCAGCGGAGAGACTTTGGGTTACTCTGTGTACTCTACCGACTCTTTCACGGAAAGTGTTCCGAGGAACTGTTTCATTTGGTACCACCGTCACCATTCTACCAACGTACCACTCGACATGATCTTTAACTGTACGTTTCCAGCGATCATTTCTCCTACGTACGTGCAAGCTCTGGAATGAACCAGCTGCTGCTGTGTTTCCAGAGCACTATGACATGTCCTTCTTTAAACGAGGTTTAAGGAGAGTATTTTCTTCACGGTAGGCAACGGCCTGGCTGTGCCCCTGGTATTGCAAAAGTCCATGTGCGGCAGTATCACTTACTATCAGGTGTGCTGCTTGCTCGTTTGTCACCGATGGAAATAAAAATAATAAAGCTCTAGTCTGGAATGAACTACCTGCTGCAGTGATTCCCAAGCGCTATAACATGTTCTTCTTTAAACGAGGTTTAAGGTTTCATGAAAACATTTGGCAACAATCTATTTGATTCAATGGTATTTTCAAACTATAGGCAAAAACCCGATCAAATAAAGAAAATTCTATTCAAATCTGTCCAGAAATCCCTCAAGAGAGCCGAAAGAGTAACCTATAAGACATTTCACTAATATCGAAACAGTGTTAATGATAACAATCTGAAAAAGTTATAGAGCTTCACGCCATCCTTCTGTTGCCTCAAACAACTATAGGCGAAGCCGTAACTGGCCCCATGATAAAAAGGGATATAAAAAGATACTATTACATAAATGAAAAACCCAAAATAAGATCATATATCAACACCTCTATCTACCGTGGGATACCAGATCTATTGTCGAAACGTAGGAATCAAGCTTTATTTCATTTCATCGTCATCATCATCACAGCTCAATACGTTCTACTGCTGGTCTCTTCTATAACAGGTGTGGTGATGGAGTAAGCATACAATTCATGACCCCTTTTCTTGCCCGTGGGTGTCGTAAAAGACGACAAAGGAAATTATTATGCATACAAAATCTATGCAAGAGAAGAAAAATTCGAAACGAAACCCTGTACTAAACCATCCGACCAGCGTGGTATAGTAGGTAAATTTCTCTCTCATTGCGGCTCGCATCGCAGCTCATATACGTCCCACTTTTGGGCTCGAGTCTCCTCCACAATGGGAGCGAGATTGACCTATTATACCACGCTGGTCGGACGTTTTAGTATAGAATTTTATTTTGACTTTCTTTCTCTTGCATAGATGTTATCTGCATGTTACACACTGCACTGTACACATGGCACAGATGGCGCAGTGGTTAAGGTACCGACTTACAGAGCCAGTGTCGCGGGTTCGAATCCCGCGCAGGATAACACTTTGTGCGCTCCACAAATTGTTGTTCTGAGTCTGGACGTGATTTGTGTCCGTTAATTATATGTTTGTAAAGTCCCCCGCAATACAAGGATTAATTTCCTTAGTGCAGGGTGTTATCTTTACAAAAAAAAAAACATCCCGTAGTCATCGATAATATAATATAATTGATAATATTTTCACCACACATATTTAAAAGTCACATTTGATTTGCCTTATAACTTTCACTAATCATTATAATTGTCGACCATTAATTATAACTACACTTATACAGCTAACAAATCTGATAATAATATACAGATATACGAGTAAATATTCGCTTACAGATAGAGCAAAATCACATCACAGGTAATGCCACAGATTAAAATATATATCTTTTTTTTTTTTAATTTTTTCTTGGTTCATTTACGTAATTTTAAGACGATCTTATCCTTTATTTTGTTATTATTTTTATATATGTTTTTTAAGTTAGATTATTGTTATAGTTGTTATTATTGCAATATATTATTTGTAAAGAGATACTTATAATTCGTTAATGTCTTTTATACTCTGCTACGTGTACATCGTTGACGAACGTCGCAGGACGCTGCAGAATATCAGCGTTGTGGTATTTACTGAGTAGATACCTCAGCATTATGCTGAGCAGCTATCCCTTTGCTCTTTTGCGAAGGAGACCAGATCTTTATGTAATTTTTGTTATTTTCGTTGTTTCTCTTTTTCTTTTTTTTTGTTAGTTATAGTTTTTATCTTATTGTACTTTTATTATTATGTTCTTGTAGGTGTTCCTTTCGTAAAAGAGTAATATATTATTTTTCTTTCTTTCTTTCTTTCTATCTTTTATGACATCCATAGGCAGGAAAGGGGGTGGTGAATTGTATTCTTACTCGCGTTGCAGTGTGAACATACAATTGTAATATTATTATTGTAATATTACGAGCGGCGCACTCCTCGCACCACTCCGTCCGGGGCGACAGAGGGGCGTAAGCACGCACACCCGCAACCCACCCGTGACACGTCGCCTTCGTCGTTGGGCCCACCACCGGAGCAGGATGCCTTGACGTCAGTGGTCGGCCCGACGGAATACCCCCTGAGTAGTACCCTCACCTTGACGGACGTCCCTCCCTCGGGGAGGACGCCGGTCTTTCCTCACGCGGTCGGCCTCTCGGCGGGTGACGGACTAATTCCCCGGTCCAGTCACCCGCAGGTAATAGCGCCTGCACCGCCCCATATTAAGAACCTTCAGCGCTCATAACTATCTCCGGCTAACAACTAAAGTCACAAAAAAAGCTTGAATCATCACCACACGGAATTATTACATATCATTTGGTAAAAATAATAATATACATCTCCATATTAAATTATAATAGCTATTCAAAGGCTATTCACCTTGTAGATAACTAAATAAAAATCGAACGAGAAACCCAACGCTGGCAAATTATTCCAACGATAAATGATCCTTGGGATATTTGGTATAACACCGAATACTTATCAACGGACACCAGATACGTTCCGCAAATATACCTACGTATAATAAACGCACACATAGCCATCTATGTATATATATACACTTTATACATATATACATGGCTATGTAAGCTTTCTAAATGTACACAAAAGGCGATAGTTTGTAGGCAAAAGGGTGCGGGGGAGGGATAGAATTACCACAAGATTGCTGCCATTCTTTAGGGCTCGGGAGACCCTTAACCCTTAGAAGGTACCCCGAATTTGAAACCTTGCGTGAGATAATTTAATTAATTATTTTGATTTCAAGTAAAGGCCACCTTTGTTGTAGAAGTTCATTGTGAAAGTGCTATTTAATATGAAACAGATGACAGCAAATTTACAAATGCTAGATCTTTTTTTTTTACTAGCGTGCTAGCGTAAAGATAAATCGACTTATTTCATCATCATTTCAGCTCATATACAGCCCACTGTTGGGCTCGAGCCTCATCCACACTAGGAGGAAAATCGACCTTACTATACCATGCTGGTCAGACACGTTGGTATAGGGTTTTATTTCGACTTTGCCTTCTCTTACATAGATGTTATATGTATATTATATTCCTTAGTCGTATTTTACGACATCCACGGGCAAGATAGCGAGCGGTGAATTTTATTCTTACTCCGTCACCACACGGACATCAAATCAATTTATTTACTCATATTTTTTCCGTATATTTATTCCATATAATAGGCATACAAAATCTATGCAAAAGAAGGAAAACTCTAAACTAAACCCTATGCCAACACGTCTTTCGTCGCCCCGGACGGAATGGACCGCGTATGTGCTTATCATAGAACACCCATAAAAAAAATGCCAACACGTCTGACCAGTGGTATAGTAAGTCAATTGCCCTCCCAAAGCGGAAGAGGTCCGAACCCAACGGTGGGATGTATATAGGCTGTGACGAGAGCGACTCATTTAAATAAATCTTAAATAATTAATTTGTTAATCATCGCAAACTAACAATAGTTATAAATATCTGACAGGTTTAAATAGAATTCTTTACATTTAATACATCTCAAGAGGATATGAAGCATATTAAATCGCCTACATCTAATGAAGTGCTACTACTCTCTTTCTAGTATAATTATCCGAGTAATGTATACATGTCAAGCTAAATGTATATCTATACAAATAAATAAAATTAAAGTGTCTGTAATGTCAAAAAAAATGTTTTTTTTTATGCTCACACGGTTATTTGCACGACACCTATGCCTAAAAACCAGTTTAAAAATAATCTTCAAAACGGTAGGAATGATTTTGATAATATTTTACTACCATGTAACTGTGAATTGAATTCTTACTCCTATACTCCCCGAAAAGCCTAGTACTATGGTGAATCCATTCGTTATTTTCCAAGAAATTTTGTAAAAATTTAAAAAAGGTAGTAAATCATCCTATACTATGTCCATCCTACATTGTGAAATAAATTCATTGAATTAACACCCAGCTTCAAACCAAACCAATATTAGTTAAATGAAAATAGAGCTTAATTATTTTAACTAAAAGAATAAATACATTTAAAAGAGTTTAAGCATTAGAAGATTCGTTTGTAGTATTTTTAAATACGACCCACAAAGTTAAAAACCTTTACGAAAGCAATTAAAATGAAAACGAATAACTTTCTAACTGTATTACCACTAATATTCTCAAAGCTCAAACAGAATCGAACTAAACCAATCTTCTGAAGACAATTTTCCACTTTTTTCACATGTAGGCCAACGAAACTTGGGGCTCTATAATTTCGGTGCTCTTATAATTGACGATACGATACCGACACGATACAGTCCATACTTCAATACACAACGTTCAATGTACATGAGCTTCAACATAATGCTTATAATCCTACGCTTGGTCGATAAATTGTCGATCACAGTTCATGTTATACGTTTCCCAGGAGAATATTGTCATTCTTCTGGTGATTCTTCAGCCGATTATTATAATTTTATTCACGGGTAAGTCAAAGTTGAGAAGTTACTCTATTCTTATTTAGTCACTAATTTGAGATGACACAGTATCACTAATAATAATATATGCGTAGGAAAAAATATTTAATCGCTATTTACGAAGACGTTTAATTACTGTAAGCATTTTTTTACGATTTTACTTTAAGTATGGCTTATATTATAGATAATAAAAACAAATATATTTGGTGAATATATAGCCTAATATCTTTAATAGATATTTTAATAACATCAGGCACTGCTATTTTATAAATGCTGTCTGATCTTGAGTCTCCTTAACGTTCATGCTCACATTATTCTTAAATTTAAATAAAAGCAGTTATCTAATTATGACACAATACTGAATCACCTATTTAGCTGCAATATACAGTAGAAACTAGTAATTTACTTATTAAATAAAAACCTGTACCGTAAATGTGGTTTTATTTGATTCGGCGTTCATTAGGCCCTTTTTTATGGGGATGAGTTACGGTCGGCGCGCTCCTCGCTTCACTCCGTCCGGGGCTACAAAAGGGCGTAAGCACGCACACTTGTAACCCACCCGTGATGTTGTTGGATCGACCACCGGAGCAGGGTGACTTATCGTCAGTGGTTGGTCCGATGGAATACCCCTTGAGGAGTACCCTCTCCTCGACCGACGTCCTGTTTATTCGGCCCTGCAGAGAGCAACTGAGGATTAAAAATAGATATCTTTTACCAAAAGTCACTGCTTTTTTTGGCAAAAGAGATTTTAGCTGCGAGCCTGATACACTTATTTTACAGCAATTCACTCACTTTTACAACTTATGATATCGGTACCGTATCGTTATCGTCAATTATAAAAACTTCGTAGGGTCAGTACCTCGGGCCCTATATGCTCGAGTGAAGGTTGGGCGAGCTAACACTCAAGGAAATTGGGTCATTTGTCCCTTCTGCTAGTGAACACTTTGCTTAAACCCACTCCGTTTTTGTGTGAACGTGATTTGAAACTAGATAATGGCCTTGAACAATTCGGTATATATAGACTATAGATATAACGCTTACCTACATAACTTTTAAAAGGTTCAGCAATTTGCTTGTTCGAGCGCATTGATCTTAAGGATTCCTGATTTTTTTATAGTTTGATAACTTATTTAGATAACTATGTGATAGCAGCTACACATAATATTAACACTATCGTTACTAGCGGCTGCTGCTGCTGAAACATTACTAAGAACTTTACACCAACCGGGGCCAACTGCATTTGAAGCCACAAATACATTCACAAGGAGGGTTGACGTCAGTTAGGCGACCCCTCATAAAAGTTTCACTAAATCTTTTGCAATATGTACTATGAAAGAAGAGAAGATATTATATAGACTCCAAATAATTTGATAAGAGCACGATCATGATGATGATATGAGAAGAAAATAATCTGTTTACTAAGAAATGCCATAAACCTAACATATATTAGTATGTATCATAGTAACACCCTCTTCAATAACATTATAATTTAAGCATCCAGCTACTAAGTTTACTTAATGTTGTTAAGGAATATACTTTACTAGCAGTGCCCTGCGGTTTCACCCGCAGTTCCTCTTCCCGTGGGAATATCGGAATAAATTATAGCCTATGTGTTAATCTGATATGTAAGCTATATTATTGTGAAGTTTCATCAAAATTCATTCAGTATATTTTGCGTGAAAGAGCAACAAACATCTTCACATCCTCACATACTCACAAACTTTCGCGTTTATAATATTAGAAAGGATAAGCATTCATAGTATTCTTACTCCGTTGTCACCTTTCCGTGTGACGACGAAATAAGAATACTACCCCCTACCTCCTACCTCCTTTCTTCACCGTGGTTGTCGTGAAAATCGAGTAAGTACAAAAAATTAAACACTCGAAATAAAACTCTATACCAATATAACTGTTGTAGTATTGTAGGTCAGTTGCCCTCCTATGATGGCTCCTTCGAGCCCAGCAGTGGGATGTCTACGAGCTGCGACAATGAGATGATAGATAATGTCATTGACCACACTGCTTCAGGTATGGTTTACTAGTAAGTAGATTAAACCTACATTTTTATATTTAACTAGCAATCCGCCCTCGCTTCGCTTCGGTTATAGGTTATAGTCGTTTTACCCGCGTAGTTCCCGTTCCGGCATACCGGGATAAAATATAGCCTAGTTTACGCCCTAATATTATAGCTTTCCATTGGTGAAAGAATTTTTGAAATCGGTCCAGCCGTTTTAAAGATTACCCGGAATAAACAGACAGACAGACAGACAGGTAGACAGACAGACAGACAAAAATTTTTTAATTGCTATTTTAGGGATAGGTGTCGTGCAAATAACCGTGTGAGCATGAAAAAAGCCTATTATTTTGACATTACAAACAGACACTCCAATTTTATTTATTGGTATAGATATGTGAATGTTTTGTTACACGAGTTAAATTTTAATTACAGCTTCACCGTTAAGAAATAATATTTTCTATACAACTCGTACAGTGCTTTTGCATATTTGTCCAGATGTAGACGGACATTTGTCTAATTATTATCTTCTACTGCATTTCTCAAACAATGCTTGTGAACTTTTTTGAGCAGATAATTAATCAATAATTATATGGATTTTTTTAATCACTTAATGTTTTGGAAATTCTTCAAAAGAGCGCATTGAGATTGAGATAGATCGGTCAAAATGTAAATAAAATATACATTTCAGCAATTACGACAAATTTTCGAAAATGATACAAGTTTTTACGAATCTCACCAACCAGGATCTCCAGTTCACAGCACCATTAGTTTAATGGTTTAAACATGCGGATGAGATCTGTCAGCTTTTCGCGTTCGATCTTAGATCGTTATTAGACATTTTTATTGTCACATTTTGTGTTTCAATATCATTCCTTCAGGATTTGTATTTAGTAAAAGGTAACCTGTTGGATTACAAGAACTATAAAGCTTAATGACAAAATGGGAGAATGTTATTTCTTTACATATGCCTATGGAAATAAATCTCTAATTGCTTAGTTTTATAATGAACCACCATAAATGAATAATATCTCATCAACACAAATAACCAGCGGATTTACAGACTACGTTATCATCATCTTCATCTTGGATCATATACATCTCACTAGGCTCCAGACTCTTCCACAATAGGAGGGAAATTAACCTACTCTACCACGCTGATTAAACGAGTTGATATAGATTTTAAATAAAACTACTTTACGAATTTTATCGCGTTTGTATTTGATTTTTGATTACCCGACGTTTCGAACACTTTACAGCGTTCATGGTCACGGGTGGACTAAGATGTCTCACGTCCAACAAGTCATCGTTACTGCAGAAAATTTATAATTGAGTTGATATAGAGTTTAATTTTGAACTTTTTTCTCTTGCATAGAAATTATATGCATATTATATCCTTTAGTCGTCTATTACGATACAATATACAGATTAACATTTACGCAAGAGAAGCAAAACTTGAAATAAAACGCTATCCTACTACGTCTATAGGTGGTGGGTGGGTGGTCCGTGGTGGGTTATGGCCCTCTTTACAAAAGAATCATATGTTTCTTAATTTTTTTTTGTTCTACGTAATTCTAAGATATTTTTTGTTTATAAATAAAATTGAAGTCTCTGTTTGTAATGTCAAAATACTAGGCTTTTTTTCATGGTCACACGGTTATTTGTACGACAACTATGCCTAAAATCCAGTTTAAATTTTTTTGTCTGTCTGTTTGTTTGAGGTAATCTTCAAAATGGTTGGACCGATTTTGATAATATTTTACTACTAGATAGCTCTTTATGTTAGGATTAACTAACTAAATATGTTTGTCCCGGTATTCCCATGGCACTATGCGGGTATAATCGACTAAAACCGAAGCAAAGCGAGGACGGGTTTCTAGTTAATCTATATAAGATATAGAAAGAAGATATCCGAGATTTGAGTAAATATAATAACTTTTAAATGTATGTAAAACATAACACAACTCTTATCATAGCCCATCGCTTGATAAATAATAATAATTTATAACTTCATAGTTACGTACTGTATCGACCCATCTTAATTACACCCGAACTAACACACACATACATAGTTATATACAACAAGCAATTTAATAATGTTCTTAGCACCCCCAAGTTTAAGAACCCCCTTCTTACCTCCCGCGGGGTGTGAACCCGCCTTAAAATTGAGGGGGTTAATTTCACCCCTTGCTATTAGTTTTCGCCGAAGTAATCTTAGGTACCATCTGCAATGTCACCGTTTATTTTAATAGTGTAAGGAGCAAAATCATCAATTTACTTCTAATAGTTATGTTCATAGATTTATTAGTTTTAAAAATAATTAAAGATAATTATCGAAATCACTTTCATCGATTTTTTTTCTCTTTTTCGCTAAACCTTTTTGTCGAGTGTTATACACTCATAGATGTATAAAATAAAACTGTTTTTTTTTTCAGATTTTATTGTAATTACAAGATTAAAATGATAATATCAGGTTGACCGGAATATTTTTGTAGAATTTATTTAGGGATATATTAATAAAAAATAAATAATGAAAAATATATAAAAAATTACAAAAAAAGAATAATAATAACACCGAGACTCGATCCGACGCTGTTTGACACACAAAAACTAAAATTAAAACCGGTCAATGTCTCACCTGAGCTACCGTAACTCTTGACGTTGAGAACAAAATTTGAATTCATATTCTTTTAAAATCTAATGTCATTGTAACGTTTTGCTAAAAACACCGACAAAAGAACATTTTCTATACATAAAACCTAGCTAGATCGATTTTTTGGACCCGAATTCCTCTAGTATGCCAAGTTTCAACAAAATCGTTGGTGCCGTTTCCGAGATCCTGAAAATATATATATTTTTACAAGAATTGCTCGTTTAAAGATATAAGATTATATAAATATTTTTTTCTAAATAGAATAATTGTAATATTTTTACTCTCAAAGAATTTGTTTTTTTTTTATTGCAAACAGTGTCAAACGAGCAGACAGTACACATGATGGTAAGTGTTGCAGCCGCTCATGGACCTTTGCAAAGCCGTTGCCTACCGCGAAAAAAGTAAAGGGTCACTAAAACCCATCATACACAAAGACCCTTAGAAAGTTGGGCTGCTGGCTCTCTCGCTCACCGAACGAAGTGCAGTAACAAATTGCTGCTACTCGAACGTCGATTTTCTGTGAGAGTGTGGTACTGCCCCGGACGGACCGGCCCGCGGCTGTAGACAGACATCTGTCAACAGTGTGGTCCTACCTTGTATTAATAGTAAAACATTTTTAAAAACAAGCTTTCGTTTAAATGCTTTTAATTTTCCAATACTTCTTTGCAAGCCATTTTATTTGTACTTCACATATAAAATAGTTCATCCACCATCTTGGAACATCCGCCATATTAGATTTAGAATGACGTCACTTAGCTCACCATGAACTATCATCCAAACTAAATGTGTATACCAGCTCATTCAGTTGAAGCTAACAACTTTAAAATTCAATTGCAGAACTTACCCCAAGCATACATCGCAAGTTAAATAAAAGCGTATTAAATATGAGTTAAAATATAACAACTAATATTGTAGCGGGTAGATAGTCTCCCGTAAAACGAAGGACTTCTGGGCGTAAAACACCTTACTCCTTCCGTGACCTTGAATAGATACTGCAACATGTTCGAAATTTCGAGAATGTAATAATCAAATACAAACACAATAAAAGTCGTAAAAGTGGTTTTATTTCAGACTAGCTGACCCGAAAGACGTTGTCATGTCTTAACTATGAATATTGAATTCGAATTGAATTAAAAAAAATGTTTATTATTCTAATTCCTATATACAATATACTTATTCTTTTTCCTTATGCGTATGAAACCAATGAATGTAATGGCTCTGACGGCGGTACCAATGGCGTCAATTGCGCTCGCTCAACACAATCCAGGACCTTAATGCCTTGCAATATTGGCATACCTACAACGTTCATTGAGACAATACGTACAACTTAAGTTTGTACGTCTAATTGCTGGCATATTCAAAAACGAAAATTCAACTGTAAATTAAAGAAAACTATTGTATTCTTAATAACTAAGTATATCACTTGTTATATTAGTAACATGTATCTTAATTACCAAAACTCCATATTAAATTGACTTTTTATATTAGGCGTGATGGCTCTGAACTTACCTACCCGTGTGCACTAAGAAATTCAGTTTTCTTACATCATTTCTGTAAGAAATATTGAATTAATTGTTTTACATGTACCTATTTTATTAATAAGATATCTCAAACTGAAGCATCTGTTTTAAACAATTTTCAGTTTTTTACATTCTCTTTGACGATATTTGCAGCACGCGTTCTGTTAATTCTATGTTAAACGTCATAAGGTTACATTAAAAAAGTTTATATTGTCCAAAGCGGTTAGATTAGAAATAATTTTATATGATGGTTAAGTATTCTTAAATTTTCTAATTTTCTGGGCGATTTTCTTATTTTTTATTTCATAAGAACCTTCTCCTGACAATAACAAATACAACGAAAAAAGAATTAATGAAATTGGTCCAGCCGTTCACGCGTGATGGCGTGACCAAGGAAAACAGGGATTCATTTTTATATATATAGATGTAAGATACTTAAAAATATGAGAAATGTCAAAAAGTGAAAAACTTCTAGTAAAAACATTTCATATTTTTTTTAAATATGCTACTGCTACTTAATAATGATAAAATTGGGTTAGGTTATGCCGGAGCGCATGGCTATTGCCTCTATTTAAGATACCTAAAAGTTTTAATAGACATCTGATAACTATTTTCATCCATCCATCGACCCATAGACGTCCGCTGGACATAGATCTCCCCACGAGAATGCCAGTCGAAACGGTCCTGTGCCACTCGCATCAACTGCTTCCTGCAACTTTCAAAATGTCATCATAGCATCTAATAGACTTTGAAAATATCGTCCTAAGCTGCGTCGTCATTTCAACGTGCAGACTGGTGTTATTGACTGTGCCCTTTATCAGTTTTCAAGATTGTTGAATAGGGTTGTTGAAAATCTTCGTGATTATATTTTATATTTTAGTTGATATAAGTAAAGTGCATTCAACATTTTTTTTAAGAATTTTGACATTTGTCTTTGAGGTTTTTAAATATTCGTAAAAGTTCAACCAAGTTAATTGGGAATAAAAATTTAAAATATTGTCCATGGAATTTTAATATAAACTCTAGATTAGCAAGCATACTCTGGGTTATTATTTGCCGGTTATAATACAAATTTAGCGCCAGTTATAAGATTACTCCCCTTACATTGCTCATGGGTGTCTTAAAAGCCAACTAAAAGCTTAACATCGGCCATCTAATCAGCAATTACATTATCAGGGAGGGTTGATATCAGACTGGCGGCAGGTAATAAAATTATCGCGAAAAATATTGCATTATGAATTATAAAAGATACATATTGGAGTCGACGTCAATGAAATGGGAAAGTTGCAATTTGCAACAGGTTGCAATAGATGATGACGATGACTTTGCTAAGTTAGAATCATTTTTCTGCCCTGACAATAAATTTATTATAAATAAAACTACTTTACGGATTTTCTCGCGTGTGGTCACGAGCGGACTAAGTGACCATGAACGCTGTAAAGTGTTATATACGCGATAAAATCCGTAAAGTAGTTTTATTTACAATGTGTAATACTCGCGTAAACATGAGCAATCATTAAGAAATGTATTTTCACTTCATTTCATGAATAGCCTATTAATCAATCCACTAAGTTATTACATTTAATATTAAAATTGTTTCAAATAACAATAAATATCAAGGCAAACATGAGTCTTTATGCTTGTATATAACAAACTTGTTTCATACAAGCGATTATATTCTCTCTCCGCGGTTAACTATGGCCAACTATTACTTCCAAACTTTGTCTAAGGGTGGATGCATAATGGAGAATATTGTAGACATCATATAAAATATTTTAACTTATCTATTTTCAGAACATTTAGTTGTTAAAGAAGCCAAATGATAGTATTCCTGACATTAAAAGTTTTTCATTCAAATGTTAACGTCCTCCTAACATTAACTTTCTTTTAAAGAATTTTTAGGCATGTTTACGTTTATGCCAAGTCTTTATTTGATAAATTATTATGTTATTTAAAATCCTTGTCCATCAATAAGTCAAAATGTCGCCTTCGACTGTGATATGGCCACACTGTTAATTGTATTAAAATTTGGCCAAAGAAAATGCATGCAAAGCACTTTATATCATATTCACTACTCCCAGTACTTCTATTGCATTACATTATATAAAATGTCATTAAAAATATAATGTTACAAATACACTAAAATATTGAATATAAGACCACTACACTATATTTCCATGTTCCCGCCAAAATTTCAATTATACCGGTGATGCCATTAATTATATTTTAACCGACTTCAAAAAAGAGAAGGTTCTCATTTCAACTATATTTTTTTTTCTTTTTTTATGTTTCTAAGCTCAGAACTTTCGACTGGGTGAAGCGATTTTGACGGTTCTTTTTGTGTTGGTACTTCCCGTGTGGTCTAGTTGAATGTGTTTTTTTTTGTTACAAAAACATCAACATATTAACTTTCTCTATTTTTGCTGAAGCTAAGATTTACTGTGGACATTTTAATTAGATCTCAATACAGTGACTTAAGTATTAAGAGTGGGTGCTTGAAAGTCGCATCAATGCAAAATAAGCTATAAAGCATTCTTGCCAGGCGATATAATCATCTATAAGGCCATAAATAAAATTTAGGTACTATTTTTTTATATGGACATTTAAATGTCAATTGTACAGGTGTTAAACAAAATCGACACTAAAAAAAAGAACAAACATTCTAATTCCAAAAACAAATTAGACATCGGCTGAAACTTCTAAATTCAAAACATTTACAGAACACACTTCAATTTAAAGTTATAAAGAGACATCTCATCGAGCAACTGAGGAGGACGAAGGACAAAGAGAGGCTCGAGTTCGAAATTTAAATCCTACCCGCAGCTGTGGAATAGAACGAACCTTAGAAACAAACAAATCGTCCCTGTCCCCCCGCTGTTACTCGCTGGGTGCCTCACCCCTCGCTCGCCCGCCTCATACCGAATGAAACACGAATAGCCGCCTTATACGACCACATCTTACAGGCCCCAATTCCTACTTCCTTTCCATTACACAGCCAACGCTGACTAAACATAATCGTCGAACTTCCTTACGACTCTACCCTTCCGGCCAACTGCTCGCAACTATAACACAAATAAAATTAAACTTTATAACCTTTCAAATAGAGTCTACAATATTCTACAGCAACAAAATTCGCTTATCAATACCTATCGTTTGATTTTAAACTAAACTAAACACGTTACAAAGTTCATTTTCGTGTGAACGTTATTGAATTTCCAATTTTCCTCGAACGACCGCCGAAGCACCCGAGTTAAGAACATACCGAACAAGTTGTGTTGTTAGCAGCTAACGTTTGAATAGTTTTCGTTGTCGAAACTTATTCCCCGGGTTGTTTTGGGTGTATTTCTTATACAAAAGATGGGGGTAAAGGGGGGGGGGAGGTTTGGGTCATGATAAATGGCACAATATTAATAGTGGGCCCGGGTTGTATAGTTTTATGATCTTAGTTGGGTAGTAATATAAATCTGCTTGGCCGGGTCCTCTTGCCTAATGTTTTAGTTTAGTGCTTACTATCTCGGCCGGAGTGTTTAACGGCCTAACAGTTAATAGTTCTAGCTATCGTAAGGAAAACACGCTTAACTTTATACACTCATATAATATTATTCATAACTATAATCTAACTGAATAGTTTCGTTTGTTTGTTCTATTAAAATAATCTCGGAAACTGTAGCTTCAATTTGAATATGGGAGTGATGGTTACTCTAATGGTTAACCCATGATCGATTACTGTTTGTAAGATCTCGCGTAGCTATAACCTTTTTTTATCGTAGTCTAAAGACATCATATTTGACCTAAAACTTACTAAACTTGTTGTTTTAAATAAAAGACGGTATTAAAAAAATATAATAGACAAATCCGCTAAGTCTCAGGTTCTTCTCAGTGGCGATCGTATTCCGATCCGTTGGTAGTTTTTGGATAAATCTTAATATATATAAATTACGTGTCACGTTGTTTGTCCGGGATGGACTCCTAAACTACAGGCTGTTGGAGAGTGGGGGGCCCGGAATAGGCTGGACTTCTCCCCGGGTAAGTCAGCGAGTATGCCGCCTCTAGAAACGCCCCCTGCGTTTCTAGAGGCCTCCCACAATACGTCTTGAGGGGAGCTCTGTCAGGGACGTCTGTCTGGACGCGGGTCCGTCTTTCACGCAGCATGCGCACTCGATTGGCGAGCGAGCGGCCAAGTGCTTTGGTAAGGTGGCCCGCATTTCGACGTCTTCGTGGGGCGTTCGCTACAGGGCCCTTAAGACCCTGTACCACGGGACATATGTGGCGACGATTGCGTATGCTGCGGATGTATGGTTCCATGGAGCCGGTCTCTACGCGGTTAAGAGCGCGTTGTTACGCTCGCAGAGGGCTGCGCTCGTTCTGCTCACCAAGGCATATCGCACGACCAGTACGGCTGCCCTGCCGGTCATCAGTGGGGTACTGCCGGCCGACCTGGAGGTCATCCGTGCTGGGAGAGCAGCGGCAGCGCGCCAGGACGCAACTAGGCAGGAATATCGGGATAGGCGGAGGGCTATATGGACGGATGTTGTTGCTCAGTGGCAGGCGCGGTGGGATCGCGAGGACAAGGGGAGGGAGACGTATCGGTTTTTCCCGAACGTGGCGGCTCGCCTCAAGGCGACTTGGGTCGAGCCGGACTATGAAACCTCCCAATTACTGGGGGGTCATGGGTGCTTTCGCAGGCGGCTGTACGATTTAGGGCTAGGAGCTCACGCGGAATGTAGCTGCGGCGAAGGGGATGAGGACATGCACCACGTTCTGTGGGCATGTCCCCTCTAGATGAGATTAGATCGGGGATGCTCTCGGGGATACATCGCGATTGAGAAGGTCCGGTATACTACACGGATCTCGTGGCTTCGGAGGCGAACTACCGGCAGTTACGGGAATTCGCGCACGCCTGGTACAAGGCCCGCCGGCTTGAAGACCAGGTTGGCAGGATAAGCCAAGATGGCAGCCAGAGTAGCGGGTAAATGTGGCTAGCTAGCAGGAATACCGCGGACGACGAAGTTCGTACCGTGTGCTGTCCGCCCTAGTTATACAGGGAGAAGGACACAGGGCAAAGGATGAAGGAAGTTAAATAACTTGTAGAGATTCAAGAAGCATGTGCATACTTACGCAAAAAGCATGGTGTTCACATGTATCTCGATGATTCGGCCTGTATGACCAAGATGTCGAAAAGGCCATGGGTGGTTGGAGGGATTTGCCCGTTGGGCAGTCCATGTTATTGAGCGCTGTGCTGAGGAAAGTTTAGGTCTCAGCCGTGATAGGCCAAATGTGAGGGGCTACGAATGGTGGTATGGCAGGGTTCCAGGAAAAGAGGTCCAGAGCATTTAGAAGAGACTGCAAGATTGAGGTACTACGAATGCCGCAGGAAATATAGAGCTATGATGAGGCGGGCGCAGACCGACTTTTTCACAAGCATTGCAAACACTGGTGACGAGGGCACGTGGGGTGTAGCATACAAGCTAGCCCTGGGGAAAGTGCGACCCCCTTCAAATATCGTAAGTGGTGCTCGGCTCGTAGAGGGATACGTAGGTATAACTGAGGAATCGATCTCTGCACTAATTGGCGCGCTTTACCCTGATGACGATCCCCAAAGAGATGACCCTTACCATCACCAGGTACAGACCATGGCGGCATGCGCCCCGTCTGGGCGGGATGCGCCGCCCCCATCGAGATAGGTTATTGAGGGTATTAGGTTAGGTTAGGCGTTTATCGAACTCGGCTACGGCGTTTATTCGGCAAGTGCATCGAGGAAGGTACTTTTCCCGACGTGTGGAAGGACGGGCAGCTGATTGTTATCCCCAAGGGTAACAGTCGGTCACCGTCTGATCCTAGAGCATATCGCCCGATCACACTTCTCTCGGTTTTGGGTAAGGTCTTAGAGAGAATATTACTACATTGTGCTCCCAACATCTCGCGCAACATTTCCTCTTGTCAGCACGGGTTCAAGCGCGCACACTACCGTCACGGCTATCCGGTCCCTTTTAGACACCGTGGCCAACAGTAATTGTAAATATGTGCAGGCAGTGCTCTTGGACATTTCGGGGGCATTTGACAACGCGTGGTGGCTCATGATTCTACTGAAGGTCAAGAACGGGGGTTGCCCGCCGAACATCTATAGGATGCTGGTGTCCTATTTTTGCGGCCGTCGTGCCGGTCTCTTTGCTGGGGGTGAAATCGTGTGGAAACAATTAACCATGGGATGTCCGCAGGGCTCAGTATTAGGACCCTCTCTGTGGAATCTCCTGATAGGCGACCTGTTTCGACTCCCCTTACCGGAAGGAGTCAAATTGATTGGGTACGCGGATAGCGTAACTGTCATCATCGAGTCGAACTCTCGTGCGGGCGTCGAGGCTCTGGCCTCTACAGTCCTCGAACTGATCACAGCCTGGGGATCTTGTAACAGATTATCCTTCTCCTCCCTGAAATCATCTTCTATGACCCTAAAGGGGAAGATGAGTAGACGACCGCCCACAGTTAGGCTCGGTGGAGAGCCGGTCCGAAGCGTTCAATCAGCCATTATCCTGGGTGTCGTAATTGACTCTAATTTGAGCTTCCGGCTCCATGCACAGTCCATCGGAGAGCGTACTGCAGCAGCGTTCGGGAAAATGTCGCGTGTCTGCGCCTCATCCTGGGGTATACGGTATGTGGACCTTCGAATTCTGTACCAGGCTATATTCGTGGCTATTATTACTTATGCGGCTGGATATTGGTGGAGGCGCACGTCCACTTACATGGTAAGGAGCGCTTTGTTGAGGACTCAGCGGCAGGCCCTAATTTTACTCACTAAGGCCTACCGCTCGGTGAGTTCGGCAGCGTTGCCTGTTTTGGCAGGGGTACTTCCTGCTAATTTAGAGGTCACACGTGCTGGTAGGATAGATGACGTTAGGTTTTCTGGCCGGGACTGTCCTAGGACAGAGAGAAGCCAAATTTCGGAGGAGCTCTTTGCTGAGTGGCAGCGAAGATGGGCTGGTGAGGAGAAGAGTAGGGAACTCCATCGATTCTTTCCTGATGTAGGTGTACGTCTCAGATCCCCCTGGGTTGAGCCCGACTACCAGTGCTCTCAAATTTTGACAGGTCATGGCTGTTTTAAAAGGAGACTGTATGAAATGAAGCTGTGCCAGAGTAGCCTGTGTTACTGCGGGGAAGAGGATGAATGTCTGGATCATGTGTTGTGGCGATGCCACTTGTATGATGAAATACGCATGAAAATGTTGGACGGGATTGAACGGGTCAATCCTGAACCCATACACTACTGCGAGCTTATTAACTCCGAGGCCAACTTTCGACGGTTGAGAGACTTTTCGCACCATTGGCATAACATCAGGAGCGGGCTCGAGCTGGCGGAGAAAGGACAGAGTCAATGACGCAGTCACCATCATCATGTCGTTCGTCGCAATAGCGACACCCACGCAACATAAGCCGCCCCAGAAAGGGGAGAGGGCTCGGGCAGACAATTTGTAGGGAGTCAAGAAAGTGCACGCCCGAAAGAGCACACGCAAGTAAGGCGTGCATCTCCCGTGATTCGGTCCATATAGCCAGGATGGCTGGAGGGACCATGGGCTGGTGGAGGGGTCTGCCCGTTGGACAGTCCGGCTGGAGAGCCCTCGGTACGGTGTCAGGACGACCTGACGCTGCCGACCATCGCCAGGGAGATGCTCGACAGCATCAGGAACTGGGACGCGGTCGCCGCCTTCTGTGAGGCCGTAATCTCACGGAAGGAGGCGGCAGATCGTGTGCGCATAGAGCTCCTCTTCGGCGACAAGTTCCGCCGCCAGCGACTCGGGCGGCGCAGGCGCGAATATCTGTGCCTAATATATAATAATAAATCCGTGTGGTGACGGAGTAAGAATACAATTCACTACTCACTATCTTGCCCGTGGATGTCGTACAAGACGACTAAGGGATATAATATGCACATAACATCTGTGCAAGAGAAGGAAGACTCGAAACAAAACCCTATACCAACATGGCTGACCAACATGGCTGACCAGCATGGTATAGTAGGTCGAATTCCCTCTCATTATGGAGGAGGCCCGAGCCCAACAGTGGAACATATGCAAGGATGATGATGATGATAATTTATCCATAAAATTGATATGTAAATTGGTTTTACGAAATAAATGAGTAGGAGTATGAGTAATGATATTGGATGTTTACGCGAATATTAGGTACACATCTATAAAAATTAAAAAAAATTAAAGTGTCTGTTTGTAATGTCGAAATGGTGAACTATTTTTATGCTACCACGGCTATTTACACGATACCTAAGCCTAAAAACCAGATTCGAAAATTTTTATTTGGCTGCCAATTTCTTCAGGGTAATCTTCAAAATGGCTAGATTGATTTTGATTACATTTTACTATCAGTTATTTGTATATATAAAGAGTAGCTTAGTCTATTTTTCCTCTCAGATAAAAACCATTAAAATTTTGCTCGGTCCAAGACTCGAATGCGAGGCCATTTTGCAGATTTAAAATGAGGGATCAAAGCGGCTAGAACAGAAGCGTAGCGAGGGCGCGTTGCTAGTTATAAATAAAACTATTTTTACGAATTTTATCTTTTTTGTATTAGATTTTTAATGACCCAACGTTTCAAGCACTTTTAAGTGTGACCATGAACGCTGTAAAGTGTTCGAAACATCGGGCAATCAAAAATAATATACAAACGCGGTAAAATCTATAAATTAGTTTTATTTAGGGACCAGTCTTTTTTCGCAGCTCATTTCCATCTCACTGACGGACTCGAGCCTTCTTCATAATTGGATTGAAATTAACCAACTTATATACAATACATACAATAATTCGAAAGACTCAAAACATCATTTAGCCGACGCCGCAGGTGACTGGGCCAGGGAATAGTCCGTCACCCGTAGTAACGCTAACCGCGTGCGGGCGGCGTCCCAAAAGGGGTCTCTTTTTTCGAAATGGTATCGGGCTAACCACAGACGACAAGGAACTTGGTACCAGTGGTAGGCCCAATGGCGAAGGGACAATGGACAATGTGTGCGCCAACATTAGCCCGCCAAAAAAAACTTAATATCAGTCCGATCGTGTGGTATAAGAATCTGACAGCTCTATAACCAACTCATTCCAAAAGTTACTTCGCATATAATGTGATAATATACATAAAATAATATTGTCGTATACATTTTATAGCACACTCAAGACCCAAACACCGTATACTATGTAATAAAGTTGAGAATAAACCACTACGCAGTGTTTGAAAACATTTGGCAAATAATTGCCGTAAAGATACGTATTGGATATTATTATATAAGGTCTAATTTATTTAGTTATGTTTTAACTAAATAAATGCATTGATTTATCCTTGTGGAGCAAGAATACAATTCATCACTCTCTATCCAGCCCTTGAATGTCGTAAAAGACGACTGAGGGATATAACATGCATATAATACCTTCGGATTTCTCTGCGAGATAGAATCCGAAATTCCGTATTTCGGATCCGCAGAAGAACAGGTGTAACCGACATAGCACGAAGAATTGGCACGCTGAAGTGGCAATGGACAGGCTACATCGCTCGAAGAACTGACAACCGCTGGGGAAGAAAGGTTCTCGAGTGGTGACCACGTATTGGGTGACGCAGTGTAGGACACAACTACTAGAGATGGTCCGATGACCTGGTCAAAGTCGCAGGACGTCATTGGATGCAGGCGGCACAGGACCGCACTTTGTGGCCTAACATGAGGGAGGCCTACGTCCAGCAGTGGATGGCGATAGGCTGAAATGATGATGATGATAATATATGTACAGGAGAAGAAGAACTTGAAATAAAACCTTATACCCGTCTGATTAACGTAGTATAGTAAGTAATATATCCCTTCTGTTATGAAGGAGGCTCGTGCCCAGCAGTGGGACGTATATTAACCGAGATGATGAACTGTATTGATTTTGATTAATATATTCTTATGGGCACACCTTATGTTATAGATTAAGAATACAATATAACTAAAATTTGCTAAGAGATAATCGGCAGAAAAATTCCCCTGGCAAACTCATAGCATACGATCGTCAACTTGCTTACTAAGCGTGGCAATTATAGCATTACCTCCCTTTATAGGGTGGCCTCTGTACAGCAGTGGACGTCGATTGGCTGATAGATGCATGATTATTAGCCATTGAGAAATAGTAGGTTAATATATCTTCTCTTATGAAAGAGGCTCCTATCCAATGTCAGGATTTAAAAAGAAGACTTTTGTCTGAAATTGATTGTGTTTTAAATGGTATTTTTAAACGGGAGGAATGTTGCTAAATCTATATTGGAATTATAGATATTTGTAATGTACTCAAAAGTCAAATCATATAACTTTGAAACTATATGTATGTGCCTTAGAATAGTAACGTATAGAAAGTAAGTTCGCGCACAAAAAGTGAAACATTTCGATTGGAGCCTAATGGATCTTACGCCGGAACCGCTCCGTAATGTAGAAGGTCACTATACTGCACGTACGTACGCAACTCTTAAAAAATAAATAGGTAATTATGACGATTTGTGCATTCAAATGGTGTCACAACACATTTGAAAAACATAAAAAGGTTTTTAACGTTACTTTTAAAAATATTTCGACGATTTATGTTAATAAAAACAAAATTTGATTTTATAATTTGTGTAGTGGTATGCGTGTGTACGTGTGTAATCGTCGGCGCGCATGTAGTATTTTTAGATTCATGTTTCAAACGTTACAAGTACCGACACTATCCTTCTATACGTTATTATTCTAAGGTATGTGCAATATCTTTTAATAAGTCATGTATGCTGTAAAAGTTTAAGTGATTTTTGTCCATTACAAAATTGTATGTCGAACAGTTACAGAGGCGACAGACCCATAAATATGAATTTCTACCACGAATACATGAATATCTTACCTTTAAAGTGACCTCAGGCTTGAAACGACTGACGTTTATCTCACCATTCATATACCATCTAACGACGGTGCCATTGTTTAAATCCAGTTATTTATAAATTATAATTCCAGTTTACCAAATGTTTTGAAATTTTGTAAAAAATCAATAAACAGCGTCTAGCAATTGAATTTTTTTATCAATTTAATTATTTACCTATACAGACGGGTTTTTCGTGTTTTCAACAACGAAATCTAAATTTTAGAGTTAATCCATATAGCAAATAACATCAATAATAATTGATTAATGTTTTATATATACCTTTTTAAACATTTTGTTTTACTGAGTAATTAAATTCTGTCAAAAAAGACACAAAAAGAGATAATTTTAGGCTTTTTGTGACCATAGATACTATACAGTATTCATTGTTATAGTAAAATTTAAATAATAGCCAAAATCTATACATTTTTTTAACAGTAAAATCAACCAAATGTTGTTAACAAATGTTATTGATCGCATTCTTGCCGGAAGATCCTAGCACGCTTTCTGTTCGCCGATTAAGTCTAATTGCTTTACAATTTATGGCCTACTACTCCACAATTATAGTATGTTATCTCTTATTTATTATACGCAATTTGCTTCCAACAAATAATGTCAAATTATTTATTACTTTAGCTTAAATTATATTCGGTACATGGCATTTAACATACAAAGTAAATTTATATAATGAAAGATTCACTTTTAATATCTTTTCTTCTTCTGTTTCTATATATAGGTCGTACACACGCACCTATATGCTAATTCACACAATATTTACGATTTGATAATTATTTTTAAAATGTATCTACATATATGGGCATTTTCATAAAAATGTACAAGGGCGTGTTCAGGTCCTCTAAAACATTACCTTTTTTAAACAATTAATTCTATTTGAAACTAGCACAAAATTTTACATTAGGTTTATTGTACATTAAAGTAATATTTTATAATAGTATTTAAGCCAATTATAGTATAATTTTTCGATTAAAAAATAATATAACTACAGATTGCTATCATTTTATCGTGTCCCTTTGTAGCCAGGCGATATTTCAACACTGAATTTACATATTAGTTGTAATAATTTGCTCAGTGCCGTATTTTATTTTTCTGGTAGATAGTGTAGGGTCAATTTATTAAAAATATATATTAACTAATAGTGTTATTATTACACAAAACATCTACAAAAAGAGTAGAATTTCGGAGAAAATGTGGTAACAAAACTGACGTGTCAGGATTTTTAAAAACGCACTACGGTAATCATATTCTATTTAATTTATTTATTTTACATCTAGTTAATATATATTTCATTCATTAATAATAATATATATTTCATTCAATTCAATTTCAATAATCGTTGAAATTAAATTATTTCATGTAAGAAGTTCTTTTCTTTAGTTATATTTGTGTTTTTTTTTTTAATTAGATCTAATGAGAACAGAATGATTGTTTTTCTTCCTTTATTTTTGGTAGGAACGTGAAAGTTAAGTATTATATTTTAGTGTTTATCGTGTTATCTATACAAATATATAAAATTGAAGTGTCTGTTTGTAATGTCAAAATACCAGGCTTTTTTCATGCTCACACGGTTATTTGCACGACACCTATGCATACCTAGTTTTAAAAAAATTTTGTCTGTCCGTCAGTTTGTTTGAGGTAATCTTCAAAACGGTTGGACCGATTTTGATAATATTTTACTGTACAGCTGTCTATATAAGGAGTAACTTAGGCTATATTTATCCCGTAATTCCCACGGAAACTATGCGGACAGCTATGCAACTGAAACCGTAGTGAAGCGAGGCCATGTTGCTAGTTTATACCATCTATACCAATAAATAAAATTGGAGTGTCGGCTTGTAATATCAAAATAATAGGCTTTTTTCATGCTCACACGGTTATTTGTACGACACCTATGCCTAAAATACAGATTAAATAATTTTTGTTTGTCTGTCTGTCTGTTTGTTCCGGGTAATCTTCAAAACGGCTGGACCGATTTCAAAAATTCTTTCACCAATGGAAAGCTATAATATCAGGGAGTAAATTAAGCTATATTTTATCCCGGTATTCCCACGGGAACGGGAACTACGCGGGTAAAACGACTAAAACCGAAGCGAAGCGAAGGCGGGTTGCTAGTATTAAATAATTTTGCTATAACATGCTATGTATTACAAAGCTGAGGTATAGTGTATATAATATAATAGTGATACGAATTTGACATTTTGCGTTGCCGCCAAAACTTTGTCTTCTTCGTTTAAAAGCTAACTTAGTGCTACCATTCCGCCAATATTCGTTGATATAAATCTCTTTATCTATCTTACAAAATACATTATTGAGAATCCAATTAATAGATACCGAGATTATCGCGTTCAAACAAACAAATTATTCATATTTATAATAATTACTTCATATTATATCTTTAACTTAATATTATAGTGCTGTGTGATAGCAGCAACAATTAATACGAAGTCTACGAACCCTTACATTGTTAGTGGGTATGATATAAGAAGAGTAAGAGCACATCGAGTACATCAACCTGGGCCAATTAAATCTGATGCAATCTGGTTAACAATTATATTCTTAAGGAGGGTTTACGTCAGGCGACCGTGAATAAAACGATTCACTTTTGCTATATATATAATGGAAGAGAAGTACATATTGCATCGACCCCACGTAATTATGATAAGAGCGGGATGATGATAATGAAATTTTTCAACTGAAATCTATATCAATAAATAAAATTGGAGTATCTGTTTGTAATGTCAAAATAATAGGCTTTTTTCATGCTCACACGGTTATTTGCACTATACATATGCCTAAAATACAAATAAAAAAAATTTTGTCTGTCTGTCTGTCTGTTTGTTCCGGGTAATCTTCAAAACGGCTGGACCGATTACAAAAATTCTTTCACCAATGGAAAGCTATAATATCAGGGCGTAAACTAGGCTGTATTTTATCCCGGTATTCCCACGGGAACGGGAACTACGCGGGTAAAACGACTATAACCGAAGCGAAGCGAGGGCGGGTTGCTAGTATTATATATATTTCGTCTGGTAACGGAGTAAGATTACAATTAGCCACACACTCTCTTCCCCGCTGATGTTGTTTAAGATAGTCGATTAAGAGATATCATATACATATAATATCTCCCTAGCCGCGAGGCCCTAAGCCGCGGGTGACGTGAGAGGCCGACAGCGTGAGGAAAGACCGACGTCCTCCCCGAGGGGGGGACGTCGGTCGATGGGAGGGTACCCCAAGTATTCCGTCGGGCCGACCACTGAAGACAAGTAACCCTGCTCCGGTGGTCGGTCCAACGACGAAGGCGACGTGCACGTGGGGTGGGTTGCGGGTGTACGTCTCTATATTCATTAATCTCCTCATGCATATTCTTCGGTTTGGTATAGTTTTCACCTGGCCATTCTTAAAAACGTCCCCGATTTGATCGAGGAACTTCCGCCTTGGTCTTCCCCTTCGAACAATTCCGTTCACATTCGTCCTACAAATTTTCTTTGTTAGCCTCCTTTCATTCATTCTCTCTATATGACCAAACCAACTTCACATACCTTTTTCAATCCTTGTCACTACATCTACTTTCCTTTAATATCGATGATCATAATAGATCCTATTAATTTAATAATTATTCACTACAGATACCAAAATAAAAAGTTGACAAAGCTCTTTATTTTGGTGCGAGTCCACAAGTAATTTTAACCCTTTGCTGCCGTTAGCTGTGTAAGGTCACAGCTATGACCCCACGAGGCCAGAGGTTACCTCGTTTTGACGGTTACCCGTAAATTCCCACGACTATATCACAACAAACCATAAATATATTCAATTCTCAGTTTTATTTTTAACTTAGCATAAGTAAATATATTAAAAAATTAAATCGCGACTGCACTGATGGTATAGTTATATGGGGGCAGCGGAAATTACAACAAAAATGCGTTCGTTTGATTCCTTACTGTATCCTTATTTAAAACACTTTAGTTGTGTAATTCTTATATAAGATATTTAACGATTGACTATCATTATACATTATACATTTTAAGAACACGATCACTTGCAATTTCCTCTATAGAAAAAAAAACCAAAGTTACCTCTAAATGAAAAAATAAACTCACAATACAACGTAAATACTTCACAAAAGTTTATAAAATTTTTAATATTGATAAAACTACATATTTACCATAACTTATACACTGTAGATTTTTAAAATGTGTATTTGTTTTAGTAATATAAAGGAAAATCCTAAATTCGTCCGCGGTTCGTACACCATAGCTAGAGCCGCTACTCTCTCCCCCTATCCGCTTTAGTGTTGCTTCGGCCATCGGATGGGTAGGTTATGTCACTTGCGTTGTACGTCATTTTATAAACGTATCAAGAAATATAAAAGAAAACTATAAATAACTTCAATAAAAATATTTTAAATCGCTTGTCATCTTATTTTGTAAATATCATTAGCACCCTCGCTAATTGATCGGCGCACGGCTTCTGTAGCCTAGTCTTGTCAGTGCTCCTCACGCACACAAATACCTAAAATTGGTCAGTGACAAAAGTTCTATGCACTTTTAAAACCCCCGTAACGACAACGCTTTGCGCGATCCACAAATTGTTGTACTGAGTTTGAATGTAATTTGTGTCCGCTAATTATGTTTGTAAAGTTCTCCGTAATACAAGGATTCCTTAGTGTATTTAAAAAAAAATTATGTCCTTCCCTCACTCTTGAACGACTACATTACAGTAGAAACTATATTTTTAATTCATTGCCGTTGTCTGTCTACAGCCGTGGGTCAGTCCGGTCGGACGGACCACATTGAGCAGAAAATGGACTACCGAGTAGTAGCAATTTGACTGCGCTTCGTTCGATAAGCGAAAGATCCGGCAGCACATCTTTTTGGGGGTGTTTGCATGTGGTGGGTTTCGGTGATGCCTTTAGTATCACCAAACCTCATTTCACGCATTCACACTCCCTTCACTTTCTTTGCGGTAGGCAGCGGCCTAGCTGTGCCCCTGGTATTACAAAGGTCCATGAACGGCAGCAACACTTACCATCAGGTGTACTGTTTGTTCGTTTGTCAACGTCTGCAATAATAAAAAAATTTCATCATCATCATCTCAGTCTCAAGCCTTTTTCATTAGTTAGTTATTCATCAACTCATCTCGACACATAATACCTCTCACTGCTGGACTCAAGCCTCCTCCACAATGGAAGAGAAATTGTCCTACTATGAAATGCTGATCAGACGGGTTGATATAGAATTATTTTTTAAGTTTTCCGTATCTTGCATAGATTTTATCAGCGTAACATATCCCTTAGGCATATTTTACAGCACCCACGGGTAAGACAGGGATTGGTGAATTGTATTCTTACTCCGTCACCACACGGCATAATCTTTTTATCTTTTATCTTTTTATAAAATGCAGTAGTAGCGACTTGGTCCCTGATAGTGCTGAGGTCCATGGGCGGCAATTGCCACTTACCATCAGGTGGGCTGTTTACATGCCTGCCACCGAAAGTTAAATAATGCAAAAATTTTAACTAAATAAGAACTTGTTGATAAAACCACTGTTTCCTGTTTTCACTAACATCCGTTTTTACCAACGTCACTTTAATTTTAAATGACATAACATTAATCAATCATTGATTCAATCATATACATTGCTTTAGATGTTACCTAAAATATACCTACGTGACGTCAGCAAAAGCAGGCATTAAATTACCTAATATTAATCGTTTTATTTCTGCTTACAAATTTGAATATAAGCGGAATTCTATAAATAAATCAAAGTAGCTACACGACCCTCTTCTATAAGAGGACGGAATTTGACCTACTATACTTTGCTAGCCAGACGAGTTGAGATGGACCTTTGTTTAGAGCTTTTCTTTTCTTGGATTCGTTTTATATTTAGGTACTTCATGTAATGAAATACTGCAATCTCTGTATTCTTATTGTATCACCACTTTAATTCATATTTATTTAAATTCTATTAACCAATAGAATTTTCATGTTAAAAATGTAATAATAAGAATAAAATTCTAAAAACTTTATAAAATAACAAGTATTTCTCAGCATCTTAACATACTCAGATACTAGCAGCTACTGACCCGGGGTCGCGGAGACCCTTCATCTCAGCATTTCTCACGTAGCATTCAAAGGGTTAATCTGACAACCTGTTTATTTTGAAAAATCAACTCCAAATCTGGTGAGATAAATTTAATAAAAATTATAACGGTAGTTGGTTTTACAAATACTCGTTAAAAAGCAGGTTTTTTGAGACCCTCATAAATATAATCTGCGCCTTATACTACTGGACGTAAAATTGACTAACGTGAAAATACTTCTTCATACGATTTTTAGTCATTATATTGCCCAAACTAAAAAAAAAACAAACTAAGTAAAATCAACTCCACTAGACAAACAAAAAAGTTTGTAAAGCACTTTATGCTACATGCAGCGTGTGATTTTTACTTGCTTGAGACATAAAATACAAAAAATGCATTCTAATTTCCAATTATTTATATTAAGGCAATAACTAAAACAATAAGTACCAATTAAAAAATAGAATTTTATAAAACCCTTTATATTAATCAAGTTTAATAACTAATGTTTTCTAATACGTAAAACTCCATATTTGAAATTTTAAGACATTCTAATTTCTAATAATATCAAAATTATGACAAAGAACAAACTTAAAAAAAATATATATTCTCATTTCAAACAACACACAAACGAAAATAACGTCTTAATTCTCCTTAGTAATAATTGTGGCGTTATCTTCAAACCCTCACAAGGTTATATACGTGTATATATATATAATTAAATTATACGTGGGTCCATACTAAGGCCGATAAGACCGAGTGGGCGGCACGCGGGGGGTTGAAACGAAATGTTCGCGCTGGGGGTGGGCGTACGTGAAGACAGCGGACTGAAGACGTGCGAAAATCTTTATGGAGTTGTTAATACACATTTAACCCATGATTATTTTAAAATTGTTAAGGGATGGCTACGCTAGTGATAAAAAGATCGTTTTTAACATGCAACGGTAGTATACACAGGTAAATGACAGCATTTAGGAATAAGATGGTTGACTAATCTGCATAGGCGGAATAATGTTTTGAGTAGAGACCGACCTTGAGAATCACCGGTTCGATTCTCATTGAAAATAACTTTTGGTGTGATAACTTAATGATAATGCGGAATAGCCGCCTGGAAATTTATTTATTGAGTTCAGAGAAAGCTATAATTTTGAGACGTTCTATAAAACTGAAAAATAAAAAAGAAATACATATATTAAAGTTGGTTTGGATCTGAAAGTATTAAAACTGTTATTTAAATATATGAATACTATATTTAATATTGTTATAGCAACAAGTTCATCTTATAAATCTATTTTGTCCATACAAAGTTCTCGAATAAAGAATACCAAAAGGAGAAAATAAACGTGATGTTGGCCTTGTACAACGTAATCCTATTTGGCTTAACATATGGCTAAGTTGTGGCGATTTTGATATAATCCTCTTAGAAAAGCTTAGAACCAGTTGGTTCTAATGGACTTTGATATATTTGATGGACGGTAATAAGTTTTATTCTTTAAAAAAACTTTTTGAGCTTTCCAAAGAACTTCTTTAAATACAATACCATTGTTTTTACTTACCTAAGTAGTAGCCATTTTAGTGCCTATTTAATAGATTTTTATATCAAACTAGCTAACCCAACAAACCTTGTTCTGTTCAAATCTAAAATCGCCTTGAACTCGATCGCAGCGCCACCTACCGGTTCCAATTGTGACAACAATATAAACCATTCTTGAATCCCCTTGAACACACACAAAAAATTCATCAACATCGGTCTAGCCGTTTAGGAGGAGTTTAGTTAGGTCTGTATGTCACACGAACACAAGAAATATATATATAATTATATTAAGATTAATTATATGTTTAATGCCTATCTCTTTTAATTTCGATCTTTTTTTAAATTTTGTTAAACCTCTTTATGATTTCAGATTTAATACGAAAATCTGACTATGACCTGCTAAAGATTACCGAAAAAGAGTCGAATCCAACGTATCTATGTTAGATAACAAGTTGTAAGTATCTATATATAAATACGTGAAGCAAAAACTTTGTACCCCTTTTTACGAAAATTACCTGAATGGACAAGTATGAAATTTGGCACAGATGAAGTATATAATGAGGAGAAGTACATAAAACTGAAATTTCATATAATAATGGATTAGAAATGCATTAAATTCATTAAAAAAAAGCATTATGCACACTACAACGCAATTGCTACACACACAGACACACACACGTTTGTGTGAGTGTGTTGCGTAGGAACGCTTATACACTTTTGTTTACGGTTAAAATCTCTGGTCGAACTGAATGTCAAACAATCATAATTATGATGACAATGTCTAATGGACAATTGTACTTATATTTTAGTTATTAGTGAAATACAGCTTGCTCAATTTACAATTATACATAAATAGAATTA
This sequence comes from Lymantria dispar, assembly GCA_032191425.1. Classification (NCBI taxonomy): domain Eukaryota; kingdom Metazoa; phylum Arthropoda; class Insecta; order Lepidoptera; family Erebidae; genus Lymantria; species Lymantria dispar. The sequence continues at coordinate 21,065,009 of CM063459.1, forward strand.
AAATTAATTATGAGCGAATTTCGACCACACGGCGACCACTAGTATTATTTAATTATGAGAAGAACGGAAAACTTTGAAACGTAGAAAACTATTAGCTGCGTCTCCATCTTATTGATTTCATCTTAGAATAATAACGTATAGAAGGATAGTGTCAGTACTTCGAACGTTCGAAACTTCAATCTAAAAATACTAATGGCGTACACGTACACACGCACACCACTATACAAATTATGAAATCAAATTTTGTTTTCGTTAACATAAATCGTTGAAATACTTTTAAAAGTAATGTTAAAAAACCTTTTAATGTTTTTTAAATGTGTTAACACCATTTGAATGCACAAACCGTCATAATTACCTATTTATTTTTTAAGAGTTGCATACGTACGTGTAGTACAATGACTTGTACATTACGGAACGGTTCCGGCGTAAGCTCCATTAGGCTCCAATTGAAATGCTTCACTTTTTGTGCGCGAACTTACCTTCTATACGTTATTATTCTAAGAATTAAATATTTTTAAACAACACATCTTAAGCAACAAGCAAGATAAATAAACTAAAAGTATATATAATGACGAATATGCCTTAAATAACACACTTTTGGATATAATGGTAAAGTACTTAATGTTATTATGGATTATATTTAAACTTTTTAATGTGTATGTTTGCCGTGTTCAAATTCAAATTCAAATTATTTTATTATGCATAAACCCCGAGAGGGCTTACATATTGTCAGGTTCACAATTTCCAAAAAAAATATACTACCACCGGATCGGAACGCGACCGCTACTGAGAAGATCCGGCAAGAAACTCAGCGGGCTTGTCATTATTTTTAATTTTTTTTTTCTTCTTAATACAATTGTGTACATGTTTTGTAAGAACTAGCTCCAGTGTGATGCCCTGTGAGAATACAATTCACCACCCTCTTTCTCGCTCTTTGGTATCGTAAAAGACAACTATGGAATTATATTATGCATGTAACATATATGCATGAGAAATGAAACCCTATAGCTACCCTATACATTCTTAGTCCGCCCGAGATCATGAACGCTGCAAAGTGTTCGAAACGTCGGGCAATCAAAAATCAAATACAAACGCGATAAAATCCGTAAAGTAGTTTTATTTAAAATGTGTAATACTCGCGTAAACAGAAGTCCCTATAGCTACCCGTCAAGCTTTCTGTAGGTGACGGACTAATCCCAACTTCAGTCTCCCATTTCACATCCAACTTAAACCTTAATATATTTATCGAAATCGTGTATCGGTATCAACATCTCTATATAGTTCGCTTATGGTCCGCTCGAGCAGAGTCCGGGCGACTTTCGTTAGGGTGAAAGCAGTTTGAAAGTCGGGTCGGTATTGATCGAGTGTCTTGCCCCCCACCACTCAGCCTCCGCAACCCGCGCCTCAACCCCGCCAACGTCCATAAGGAGCGCCCAATTCTGAGGATGGCCGTCTTTAATGTAAAATTAAGGCTTGTTAGTTATATAAGTACTAGTTCATTATACATACTAGTGTGTACCAAGCTTTTTTAGGCTATGGGCATTGACGTTGAAAAGATTTTATGCGGTATGCAACTAGCCGAATATTTATTTTTTAAATTCAGAATTCCAATAAAAAATCATAAAATTAATTATTTCTCCGTTACACTTTAGAATAATAACGTATAGAAGGTAAGTCCGCGCACAAAAAGTGAAGCATTAAAATTGGAGCCTAATGGAGCTTACGCCGGACCGTTCCGTAGTGTACAAGGTCACTGTACTGCACGTACGGACGCAACTCTTAAAAAATAAATAGATAATTATGACGCTTTGTGCATTCAAATTCAACATCACATTTGAAAATCATAAAAAGATTTTTAACATTACTTTTAAAAGTATTTCGATGATTTATGTTAATAAAAACAAAATTTGATTTCAATATTTGTATAGTGCTGTACGTGTGTAATCCCCTGCGTGCATGTAGTATTTTTGGTTTCATGTTTTTGATCGCTCAAAGTACCGACACTATCCTTCTAAACGTTATTATTCTAAGCCGCCACACATTAATTATTAAAAGCTCTATATAAATAACATTAACAATTTAAGAGTGGTAGGACCACACTGTCGACAGTTATCTGTCTACAGCCGCGGACCGGTCCGTCCGGGGTAGTACCACACTCTCGCAGAAAATCGACGTCCGAGTAGTAGCAATTTGTTACTGCGCTTCGTTCGGTTAGCGAGAGAGCCGAAAGCCCAACTTTCTGAGGGTGTTTGCGTGTGGAGGGTTGGTGGTGCCTTTGGTATCACCGAGCCTTAATGCACGCATTCACACTCCCTTCACTTTTTTCGCGGTAGGCAGCGACCTTGTAAAGATCCATGAGCGGCAGCAACACTTACCACCAGGTGTACTGTTTGCTCGTAAAAAAAAAAAAACGTCACAAATAATGAAAATATTTAAAAAGTAAAGCGTGGTAACGGAATTCGAATACAATTTAGCATTCCCTATCTTGCGAGGAATGTCGTAAAAGACGACTAAAGGCATTATAATACGCATATAACATCTATGCAATAGATGAAAAACTTGAAATAAAACCCTATACCAACCTGTCTGACCAGCATGATATAGTAAGATCAATTTCCTTCTTATTGTGGAGGAGGTCAAGTCCAGTAGTGGCACGTATATGAGCTAAAATGATGATGATACAAGACATTAATAATTATATTTTAATCGCAATAGATGGATGACGTAGAGCCGAATATTTAATATCCATATAATATACATATGTATAAAATTGGAGTGTCTGTTTGTAATATTAAAATAATAGGCTTTTTCCATGCTCACACGGTTATTTGTACTATACACATGCCTAAAAATCACTTTATATTTTTTTGTCTGTCTGTCTGTTTGTTCCGGGTAATCTTCAAAACGACTGGGCCAATTTCAAAAATTCTTTCACCAATGGAAAGCTATAATATCAGGTATCAGAAGTAACCTAGGCTATATTTTATCCCGGTATTCCGACGGGAACAGGAACTACGAGGGTAAAACGACTAAAGCCGAAGCGAAGCTAGGGCGGGTTGCCAGTCTATATATATAAAAGAAAGTCGTGTTAGTTACACTATTTATGGCTCAAGGACGGCTATACAGATTTACCTGTAAATTGGCGGGGAGGTAGCTTAGAACCAGGAGACGGACATAGAACTTTTTATCCCCTTCGACCGGGTTCCCGTGGGACTTGACATAATACGTCAAAGAGAATACAAGTCACTATAAAACGTGGTGTAACAAAAACGAATCTATCATGTAATAACAAAACGCAAATGACAGCTATAGACAGACTATATTTTCGAAAATTTAGAATTACGAAAAAAATTATGGCAGTACGAAGTTCGCCGGGTGGGCTAGTTAATTATACTCCAAAGTTCTTAGCAATTGAGATAGTCTCGAGTTTTTAATTATCTTATATCTTTAAACGAGCAATTCTTGTATATATATATTCAGGATCTCGGAAACGGCTCCAACGATTTTGATGAAACTTGGCATACTAGAGGTTTCGAGGCCAAAAAATCGATCTAGCTAGGTTTTATTTATAGAAAATGTTGTTTTGTCGGTGTTTTTAGCAATACAATACAATGATATTAAATTTGAAAAGAATATGAATTCAAATTTCGGTGTCAATGTCATGAGTTACGCTAGCTAGCTCAGGTGAGAAGTTGACCGGTTCTAATTTTGTTTTTTTTGGCATTTAAACAGCGTCGGTTCGAATCTCGGTGTTATTATTATTCTCTTTTTGTAATTTTTTTATATATTTTTCATTATTTATTTTTTATTAATATATATCTAAATAAATTCGACAAAAATATTCCGAGCGAAGCTCGGTCAACCAGATATTTAATATTTAATTGTGAAAAACTGATGTTTACGCGAACATTACACATTGTAAATAATGTTTTGTAAATAAAACTACTTTACGGATTTTATCGCGTTTGTATTTGATTTATGATTGCCCGCTATTTCGTACACTTTACAGCGTTCATGGTCACGGGCGGATAAGGATGTCTCACGTCCAACAAGTCATCGTTATTACAGACATTTATAATTATCTACCCGCTACTGTAATGAATAAATTTGGTGGTCATTTACCAAAATGTGGGGACTTGGACCTCCTCCAAATGTAAGGGAAATTGGCCTACTATACCTTACTGGTCAGACGTGTTGGCATAAGATTTTATTTCGCGTTTTCATTCTCTTACATAGATATTGTATGCATATTCCTTAGTTGCCTTTTACGTAAGAAAGGGGTAGTGAATTGTAATTATACTCCATCACCACACGGACAAACTTATATTCCAGCTTTATCTACGTTCATCATCATCTCAGCCCACGTAAGATCCACTGTTGGGCTCGAGCCTCTTCCAAACCGGCAGTAAAATTGACTTACTATACCGCGCTGGTCACATATAGCATTTTTTTTTTCTGGGTGGGCTATGGTAAGCGCACGCGCGGTCCAGTTCGTCCGGGGCGATGAAAGGACGGCGCGCGGGCCCATAACCCACCCGTACCCACGTCACCTCGTTGTTGGGCCGACCACCGGAGCAGATGTGACTTGTCGTCAGTGGTCGGGGTCACATATAGCATAGGATTTTATTTCAAGTGTTTTTTTTATTGCAAGCAGTGGCAAACGAACAAACAGTACACCTGATGGTAAGTGTTGCTGCCGCTCATGGACCTTTACAAGGCTGTTGCCTACCGCGAAGAAAGTGAAAGGGCTTCCGGCTCTCTCGCTCACCGAACGAAGCGCAGTAACAAATTGCTACTACTCAGACGTCGATTTTCTGTGAGAGCGTGGTACTACTCCGGACGGACCGGCCCGCGGCTGTAGACAGATAACTGTCGACAGTGTGGTCCTACCACTATCAAATCGTTTTCCTTCTGCTTAGATATTATTTGCATATTATATCCCTTAATCACCCGTCACACACGGGGACGAAGGGTGGTGAATTGTATTCTTGCTCCATTACCACGAGATGTATCTCATAAAACACTATCAGTAAATTAAATATCTTGTTAAATTTATACGCAAGTTAGGTGAAGTTACAAAACCCCACGGTATGACAAGGTATCATACATAATGATGATAGGTAGAAGCAACGATCTTACATTACGTACAACCCTATTAACGACAAGCGACACCTGAGAGGCATCCCTACCGAGATCGAGGGATGACACTCGATACACGTCCCTATTCTGAATATTATGAAACGAAATAATTTCGAAAACAATTTACCTGCACTACGTACTGATTGTAATTAATTTATTTCCCATGGAAGACAAGTCTTTGTGCATTCCAAAAATCAATCCAGTTCAGTTCATCAACCCATAGGCGTCTACTCTTGAACATAGGTCTCCTTACGAGAATGCTACTTGGAATGGTCCTATGCTACTTGCACCCAACGGTTACCTCGGGACGGGACTCTCAAGATATCGTCATTCTACCTGGTAGATTCGTCCTATGCGGCGTCATTTGATTCGTGGGTTTCGTGGTTGCTACTCGAGAATCTTTCTTACCCAGCGGCTGTCGGTTCAATGATGTGGCCTGCCCATTACCATTTCAATGTGCTAATTGTTCGGGTCATGTCGATTACGCCCGTTCCGTATTTAATTCCGGATTTTATCACGTAAAGAAATACCGAGCCTCACCACTGTAATTTGAGCGATTTTGTGCCTTTTTAGGATGTCGTACCTAAAGGGTAAAAACGAGACCCTATTACTAAGATCTCGCTGTCTGTCCGTCCGTCTGTCTGTCACCAGACTGTATCTCAAGAATGGCGATAGCTAGACAGTTGAAATTTTTACAAATTATGTATTTCCGTTGCTGCTATAACAACAAATACTAAAAACATAATAAAATAAATATTTAAGGGGGGCTCCCATACAACAAACGCGATCCTTAAGATAATGGTACGGAACCCTACGCCCGCAACTCCCAACTCGCGTTTAGCCGGTCTTTATATATAGGTAAATTCAACTAGACGGATAGAGTAGTGGTCTAAGTAGCTTCTGAATATGATAAGTTCACTTCCTATGTGAAGTAATTTTTAGGGCGTTCCAAAAGCTATTATCTGAATGTTATAGGTATAATTCATTGATATGATAAATATCTTGAAAAGTTATTAAAATGTATGTATAATGTAAGACTACAGTACCTACTCGCCTCTAACTTGGGGATCCGTAGAAATCATAAAAGTCGGCAGTAGGAATACCAGAAGAATAGCGATTATGGTAATAACACCTCTAATGAACGACCGTATCTTGTGATGTGTCATAGTGAAGGCCTATGTCCTGCCTCCGTAAAAGACGACTAAAAGTTGAATAGGTAATAATGGTAATAACGAATTGTATATTTGTAAAGGCCCAACCATAATGAACCAACTACTTGTGTTGTTGTTAAAAGGAACATTCAAAATTTAAAAAAAGATGCAAATCTGTTCAATTTTAACTCTCATCTATGACAAGAAGTAGTCGTTTCTGACGAAATCTGACTGCGTTTGTTAAAATCACATAAATTTACCTACTTAATTCCTTACTCAATAATCGAATTGATTAACGCACTAATCATATAACATGTTGATATATTAAAAGCGTAATTTCATTTTCATTCGAATAAGAAAAAATTTCAATAGAGAGGATAGCTGGGTATTAGCATTAAACCGGGATCCTGTTATAAACATAATTAAAAATAAATCGAAAAAGACGAACAACACTGCAAGACGCTGTGAACACTTATTGTATAGATTTGACCCACAATAATAATAGTTAAAGATAATTTTATAAATCAAAAATCTTTTAGTACTAGTAAGACAAAGTAAGCCTTTAAAATCAAAATTAATATTAATTTAGCATTATGTCCCCTGAGTTTTCTTGCCGCATCTTTCTCAGTGTGGCCGATGCCAATTCGGTAGTAGTATATTTAATTTTTTAGGTTTGAATTAACAGATTGTCATTATAATTATTATAAATTTAATGTTGAATAATAACTAATCATAAACAATATAATTGTTTTATATATAATCATTTTCTTCTTGTACAGGCAATAAATTTGTACGAAAAGCAAGAAAATTTAGTAACTAATTTTCTGCAGCGAGTAGATAATTATAAATGTCTGTAATAACGTTGACTTGTTTGGACATCAGACATCTTAATCCGACCGGGACCATGAATGCCGTAAAGTGTTCGGAACGTCGGGCAATCATAATTCAAATACAAACGCGATAAAATCCGTAAAGTAGTTTTATTTACAATCTATTCGAATAATTTAATATTTAAATAATTAATAAAATTAAAAACATAAAATTGTTGAAGCTAACGTTAGAATAAGACTGCTGTGCTGCCACGATACACTTTCGACCGATCTCGCCTTACATTCTCGACTTGATTAATGTGTGTACCGACCGAGTTAATCACCCACTCGAGATGCCGATGATAACCGCTCGTTAATTTCAACGCTATGATTTCAAAATACACATAAGATGGCCGTCTATAGTTTACACTTGATTAAATTAGAAGCTTCTCATCTGTGAAGAAGTAAAAATACAATGAAGCTTCTCGTATTTAACGGATTAAAAAACAATAGACTAGATTTTACCCGTTACTTCGTTTGCGTGGAATAGTTATTTTGGGCTAACGTTAACTTTAATTCACGTCTTTGTTTATCTAGAAGGTGCAAATATTTTTAAATTATGTATTTACGATTCTATCATACATGATTTTTGCGAAAGTTAAACCGTTTACGCAGCGCACGCCGCGGAAGCTCTCAAAACGAAAAAAAGAGTCACAATATTGTAACATTCTTCATTGGTGCTTCTCCGTTTCTATTAGTCTTAGCGTGATGATATGCAACCTAAAGCTTTCCTCGATAAATGGGCTGTTTAACACTGAAGGAATTTTTCAAATCGACTAATGGTTCCTGAGATTAGCGCGTTCAAGCAAACAAACAAACTCTTAGGTAAGAATACAATTCACCCTATCTTACCCGTGGATGTCGTAAAAGACGACAATGGGATATAATGCGCATATAACATCTATGCAAGAGAAGGAAAACTCGAAACAAAACTTTATACCAACCTGTCTGACCAGCATGGTATAGTAAGGTCAATTTCCCTCCTATTGTGGAGGCAAGCCCAACAGTGGGACATATGTGAGCTGAAATGATGATGATAAGGTTTTTCAAATGTGATTTTATGATGAAATTTTGTAGCTAACTTTGTAGTGTTTTAATTTGTCGTATTAAAAAAGTGACTTCGGCGATCGAATAATAAGACTTCGCTGGATACAGCGTCTGTGTCAGTCTACCTCATAAAATTTCACATAGGGTTAATAGAAATTAACCACGCGGATTGATTGACAACCATTGTCGCTAAATTATGCTCAACTTGCTAACAATATAACTATAAACAAACTAAGAGCATAATGGATAACATAATGATAAAGTACAATTATTTTTCCAAAAAACAAACCGCCTTCAATAATGTAGACTATGCAGATAATTTTGTAGATATTTGTTGATTTTTCAAAAATCGCTTGTCTGAGTACGATAAAATTTTCACGGGACCATTTGGAAAGTATACCCTTTCCAACAAAAAAGAATCACCTCGGTTCATAAACGGCGAACATAAAAAAGCATATATACCTACGGTCGAATTAAGAAACCTCCTCCTTTTTTGGAGTCGGTTAATTGATAGACATTATTTGGCTCTTATTTATCGCAGAGCATGTCTAAAAGCTTTTTCGATAAACAGGCTATATGATACAAGTTGCTCAGGTGATGACGATGAACCGTAGTAAGTAAAATTAATTAATTTGCCATATGATGACGTAGTAAGAATACAATTCACCACTCCCCTATCTTGACCTTGGATGTCGTAAAAGACGACTAAGGGATATATAAGCACGTAATATCTGTGCAAGAAAAGAAAAACTCGAAGTGAAACCCTATACCAACAGGCCTGACCTGTTGGTCAGGCCTGTTGGTATAGGGTATAGGGTTGATATAATAGGTCAAATTCCCTCCCATTGTAGAGGAGACCCGACCCCAACAGTAGGACCTATGTGGGCTGCGATGAAGTAAAATTAATGCATGTAAATATCTCCTAATTCCCATTTAAATAATGTAGCTGAGCGTCAAGTTCCGTAAAATCGTTTTTCATTTAATGTAACACGTTTTCAAGACAGAAGAAATTTCCGTTTCATTTAGACCTCTGAGATACTAACTATATACCATAGAGAAGCAAAACGTTAATTAAGGCTTAACCGCGAACATGTTTAATCTGTTATCAACACAGAATTTACATTACTCTATCTAATTTATATTTCCGGTTGCTCTATAATAGCATATTCCAGCTCGCATACGTCCCACAGCTGGGTTCTAGCTTTCTCCACAATGGAAGGGAAATTGACTTACTATACCACGCTGGTGGACAGAGAGGTTGGTACAGGGTTTTATTTCGAGTTATCTTTTTCTTGCATAGTAGTTATATACACAGTAAAGCCCTTAATCGTCTTTTACAATATCCACAGGCAGGATAGGGCGTGATACCACTGATGTCAAGTCACCCTGCTCCGGTGGTCGGCCCAACGACGAAGGCGACGTGCATCGTGGGTGGTTTGCGGGTGTGCGTGCTGACGCTCCTCTGTCGCCCCGGACGGACTGGTGCAAGAAGCGCGCGGACCGCAACCCACCCCCCAAAAAAAAAAGGGCGTGATAAATTATATTCTTATTCCGTCACAATACGTATATACCTAATAAATTATAAAATCTGATTTGTAAATTAAAATGATTAATACATAATATTCCAATTGCCAGTGTCCGCCATCCATACTAATATTATAAATGCAAAAGTAAGGATGGATGTTTGTTTGTTTGTAACGCTTTCACGCTTAAACCACCGAACCGATTTCAAAAATTCTTTCACCAATGGAAAACTATAATATCAGGGAATAACATAGGCTATATTTTATCCCGGTATTCCCACAGGAACGGGAACTACGTCGCGGGTAAAGCGACTGAAACCGAAGCGAAGCGAGGGCGGGTTGCTAGTATTTATAATTACAACGAACTGTTTTTAAGATGTATCTGATAGATGACGATCGACGTCGTACATTCTATTTCCTTCCAGATAATTCTCGCGTTATCCTTAAAAAGCAACCAGTTACAAACTTTAGGTGGAATTTTAATTTTAATAATTACGAAAAAAATATATTTTTGACATATTACCGAAGTTTCGGTGAATTATTTAGAATATTCAAATTCAAATCATTTATTATGCATAAACCCCGAGAGGGCACTTACATATTGTCAGGTTTACAATTTCCAAAAAAAATATACTACTACCGGATCGGAACGCGACCGCTACTGAGAAGATCCGGCAAGAAACTCAGCGGGCTTGTCTATTATTTTTAATATTTTTTTTTCTTCTTACTAGATATACAATTGTGTACATGTTTTGTAAGAACTAGCTCCAGTGTGATGCCCTTCGAACCGCAAGATACTTAATATAATTCAAACGATTATGGCTGGACCAAATCCCACAAGCGGCTATTGTTGTATTATATTGAATAATTTTATTGCTGTTTCATATAATATAATATAGAGAAAGTGTTAATGTTTATTGAGTATGATATAACCGTGTTTTAAAAGTTTTTATATTCTACAAAAATTACCAGAGATCTCGAAGTTTGGTTGTCAGCGCTTATACATTGGTAACGACTTACCTTACTGACGAATGATAATTTATTCGAATTGCTTATAAATAAACTACTTAATATAAAGAAGTGAAATATTATTCTATAAATTAAGAAAAATATCTACAAATGAATTATTCAATTAAAGGATTTTGTATCCATAGTCGGGCAATTTTTTTTACATCAATAATGCCTCACACAGAGCATTTCCATAAATATATAATTATCATTACGAACTGATTACAAAATTCTAACAATTTATTACCAACAATCGCACAAAGTTCGTTATACAGAAGCTCATATACATTACAGTATATTGTAGTACCTACCCCACGGGGTGTTTCTTCTTACGTTCCTTACCTCCACCCCATCACAACCAGTTAAACAAGAACTTTCAAAGTTCATCGCGCGTTGTTCCCTCTTCAACCAGCACGTTTAACATTCAGGGTGGGCAGGTCGAATTATACTGGTAGTTTGTTTGTTGGTCGGTTACTCTGAATGTGTGAGTTTCCTCAACTTTAAGACAGTTAAGGGGTCGCAATCAACCAGCAGTGCTTTTCATTAGTCCAAACGGCTGTTATCTATGTTTTGTTCAATGTTTGTTTAGTATATGTGGCCGGGTTATCAATTGGATGTAATAAGTTTTGATATCAGAAAAAGAAGATTTACTACGAAAAGGATATAAGGATATTGTGGATAGATAATAATTGTATATTTATTTATTACTGGCAACTCGCCCTCGCTTCGTTTCGGTTTCAGTCGTCTTACCCGCGTAGTACCCGTTCCCGTGGGAATACCGGGATAAAATATAGCCCACGTTACTCCCTGATAGCTTTCCATTGGTGAAAGAATTTTTGAAATCAGGTCTGTGGTTTAAGAGGAAAGCGTAATAAACAAACTTACTATCGCATTTATTAAGAAGGATGTAGTATATTTTAATGTGGTGGCGGAGGAAGAATACATTTCACCGCCCCATTTCCTACCAGTGGGTATCGTTAAAGTTGATTAAGGGATATATGCAGATAATATATTTTCAAGAAAAGAAAAGCTCTAAGTAAAAGTCAATTCGTTTGACCAATGTGGTGTAGTAAGTCAATTTCCCTCCCATTATGAAGGAGGCTCGAGCCCAGTAGTGGGATATACAGAGCTGTGCTGATTGGCACTGCTTTATTCATATTTTGCATTATGATAATGCCTTTTCCGTATGGTGACGGAGTAAGAATACAATTCACGTCTCCCTATCTTACCCGCGGGTGTCGTAAGAGACGACTAAGGGATATATTACGCATATGACATCTATGCAAGAGATGGAAAACTTGAAACAAAATTCTATATCAACCTGTCTGACCAGCATGGTATAGTAAGGTCAATTTCTCTCCTGTTATGGAGGAGGCTCGAGCCCAGCAGTGGGACGACGAATTGATGAATGCATTTGATGGATTAATAAACAATTATTTTCGTCTTAGAATAATAACGTATAGAAGGATAGTCTTGGTACTTAAGCGATTAAAAACATGAAGCCAAAAATACTACATGTGTGCAAGCTAGCTACACACGTACCTACATATGCACACCACTATACAATAGAGTTGCTTTGCGTACGCCATGACCTTGTGCACTACGGAACGGTCCGGCGTAAGCTCCAATAGGCTCCAATTTAAATGCTTAATTTTTTGTGCACGTAGTTACCTTCCATGGGTTATTATCCTAATTATTTTCGTATTCGAATTTTAAAAACATCTCTTAGGTTATTACGACGCCTATGCAAAAGGTGTTTGCTAAAGTCAATGTATTCTTACTCCGTCACCACACGGATAGCTATCGAATATACTGAAGAAAAAACGAGAAAAATATTATTGTTCTTAATCCGAAGTCACATATAGTCCTTAAGTCGTGTTGAATCAGTATGCGACCCATGTACCCTGCACTTCTTTAATTTTCATATTCAAGTTATAAACGATTCTTAAGCGACGTGACCAGAAATTATAAACATTGATAATATGCTTAATTCGTGCTTTTTATAAATGTATTTCAAACAGTCTAGGTCCTCCTCGTTTCTTTTTATCAGGCATTCAGTTTTCTCTTTCGACACGTCGTTATTTCCTTTAATTATTAATTCAGTTTTTAAGGATTTAGCATAGATTGAAAAGCAAAAAATATTGTATAGTTAACTCAAATAAATTAATGTAGAAATAATGAAGAAATTAATAATCCAAATTTAAAAGAGAATGGTATGGTTCTTAGAATAATAACGTATAGAAGGATAGTGTCGATACTTCGAGCGATCAAAACATGAAGCCAAAAATACAAGATGCACGCAGGCGATTATACACGTACACACGCGCACCACTATACAAATTATTAAATCAAATTTTGTTTTTACATATTAACATAGTTAAATCGTCGAAATACTTTTAACATTAATGTAAATACACTTTTTATGTTTTTCAAATGTGTTGTGACAACATTAGAATGCACAAAACGTCATAATTGCCTATTTATTTTTTAAGAATTGCGTACGTACGTACAGTACAATGACGTTGTACACTACGGAACGTTCCGACGTAAGCTCCATTAAGCTCCAATTTATATGCTTCATTTTTTGTGCGCGGACTTACTTTCTATGCGTTATTATTCTAAGGGTCAATTATATTTCAAGTGGTCACTATAGATGTGTCTATGGACGACACCGCAGCATTTAATTGTGTTATGTCAAATATTCAAACCTTAAGTCCAACAAGCAAAATGATAATATTACACATAAAATATTGCCTACCATTTTTATTAATGTGTTAAAACCTAAAAGAATTTATAGCCTAAAAGAAACAATGCCTTAATTCGATAAAGCGTTACTAAAGATGTGTTAATAGTTAATAAATTAGATACGTCCAATCATCATTATCATCATCATCCCAGCCCATACACGTCCCACTGTTGGGCTCGGGCCTCCTCCACAAGGGGAGGGAATTTGACCTACTATACCATGCTGGTCAGACATGGGGTTTCTTTTCGAATTTTCCTTCTCTTGCACAGATGTTATTGCATATATCCCACACTCGTCTTGTACGACATCCACAGGCAGGATAGGGAGTGGTGAATTGTATTCTTACTCCGTCACCACACGGATGATATATGTGTGGCCATTACACTGTTGAGGGCGACACTTTGACTTACTGACAGATCATTACTGACATGAAGAAACAGAGAACTTGAAAAGATAATTATAACTCGACACTGGCAAAATTGGCTCGTATTTGTAGCTGATTGCCAAGACAAAAAAGAAGAAGAAGAAAACCATAACACATATTTAGACAGAGGATATTAATTAAGAAACTTAATTATTATTATTATACAACTTTAAATTGATACATATTGTCTATGAAACATATTAATACCCGCCTTTACTAATCCTAAAATTACATTTTGCTTGCAATAAAAATTTAATCTAAAAGCACTAGCGCATAGATAAAAAACTAAGATTCAAATAAAGAACACGGGTCCGTAAATGTCTTTTAAAAATAAACCAGTCGCTTACTGGACGGCACGAGTAAGTCGCTACATACAGACTATACAAAAATTATTTTCAGTCCATACATTCTTGGAATAGGGTTACCACCCATTAAATTTAATTAAGGTTTTCTTTTATTCTCTTATAAAAAAATTATATTTGGTTATGCATGACTTTTGAAAGGTTTTACGAATATTTTTAGTTTAAAAACTAATTAAGTAACAGATCTCGCAGTACTTGCAGTCTTTAGATGATTCAAATCCAGCATCAACACCCCTCCCCACCCAATCTTTGTCTCCCTACTTACCACGTGTAATTTTGTAAAGTTGACATAATGAATCAGAAAACCATCTCTAATAAAGTTAACTGTTAATTCTTTATATGTTCGATATTTCACTCAACTTATTATTATCATCGTTTTTTTTTTTTTTTTTTGTGGGTGGGCTGCGGTCGGCGCGCCTCCGCACCACTCCGTCCGGGGCGACAGAGGGGTTTAAGCACGCAACTCCCGCAACCCACCCGAAAACCACGTCGCCTTCGTCGTTGGGCCGACCACCGGAGCAGGGTTACTTGACATCAGTGGTCGGCCCGATGGAATACCCCCTATTGGGGTACCCTCCCATCGACCAACGTCCCCCCATCGGGGAGGACGTCGGTCTTTCCTCACGTGGTCGGCCTCTCGGCGGGAGACGGACTAATCCCCGGTCACGTCACCCGCATTATTATCATCGTATGGTAACGGAGTAAGAATACAATTCGCCACACTTATTCTGCCCAGCCTGGATATAATATGGATAGTAAGGGAAAGATAACTTAAAATATAGCCCTATATCGGCTATATCAACCCCTCTGACTGGCATGGTAGTAGGTCCATTTCTCTCAAGATTTGAAGGTAGCTCGAACTCAGCAGTGGGCGGTATATAAGCTGAAATGATTACTATTTTAAACATAAATTAACAGTTTATCGAAATATGCTTTATTCCTATGCGCAGAATAATATTTCTGAAAGTTCTTTACTTAATTTTTGCATATTAAAACTCAAGTCTACTGGAGACAGTGACAAATTATGTTATACTCTTAAAATAATAACGTATAGAAGGATAGTGTTGGTACTTAAGCGAACAAAAACATGAAGCCAAAAATATTACATGCTTGCAAGCGATTACACACGTACCTACACACGCACACCACTATACAATAGAGTTGCCTTGCGTACGCCATGACCTTGTACACTACGGAATGGTCCGGCGTAAGCTCCAATAGGCTCCAATTTAAATGCTTCATATTTTGTGCGTTGAGTTACCTTCTATGAGTTATTATTCTAAGATTATACTATTAAGAATTGCGGGCTGAAAAATCTCATACTTTTATCCTGACATTGTAACTCGATGTTTCATATGTCATAGAAGCATACACATATGTACACTACAAAATCAAAAAGACAAATAAATGTGACTTACCATTGGATTTGGTATGATTATATTAATTTTAAGCCCCAATTAAGCTTTAGTTGTCTCAAAGTAAGTCTAAAACTATTTCGAATATTACTCTACAGTTTCATAAGTGATTTAATACTAATTAAGTACCCGAGCAAGCCTTCTAATTGATAGATAAAACTAAGCTTATAATTTCATTATAAGACATTAACGAATTCGATTTTAATAACTAATTGCTTAGAATATTATACAGAGTGTATCAGGTTATGGGGTAACTAGTCAAACGGGAATTAGGCAATGGTGGTAGGAACCCATGAAAATTTGAAGAAAAATATCGATTCGTTAATGATAACTCGAGACAACAACAAGCGACGTATAAATTTTTAAAATTTGTCATCCCTTTTTCGTATAAATCTGATTGAAATGTATAAAGTCAGTGATACTTAATCTGCAACATATTTGTTGTACCTACGAATGCCATTAAATCGTTTGCGCAATTCATAACACGTAACATTTAAGACATAGACTCTTAGACACATATTTTTGAAATCACTATAACTTTTATGTTATATTGTTTTTTGTGTAATATACATTCTAATTACGATCTATGACCGTTAAACTACAACATACTCGAACAAATTCCAAATAATCAGATACATTCTGTATATGCGATATAAAGACAAGATTTTCATCATCCTGATCTAATCCCAATCGCTAACAATAATTGACAATAGTTTTATTGTCGGCTTCCTGCCTGATATTAACCCTCCTTGAGAATGCAAGTAACTACACAGCAATAAATGAAGGTGACCTAAGTCAATGTTAGACTTTTAGTTATCTTTTACGACATCCACGACCAGTGCAAAGATTGGTATTCGTAGCCGCCATCATACACCAAGATTTATATCGTTGCTTTACGAGAATAGTGACACAAATAAAAATTACTGATTTTAGAGAAGGGCATTTTTAAATTGTTTTTATAAATTTTTCGATGCATACTGTATAATATTTAGATGATTTATTGAGGTTGTGACTATACTCATTAATGGAAAATACCTCTATTCACGATAAAATATCAAGGATTTCAGATATAAAGAATCATTTGGCATGCCATATTCAATTTCACATAATTTTGAGTTAAGTCGATATTCTAGCAAATCAGCGACATGTATTTCATACCTATATGCTTAAATAGAATATTGCTTTACTGCGCTACTACAGACAGCCAAAAAGCTGACCAATATGTAATATAAATCGAATTTGAGTCTAAATATCATCTGACTAGGTTTTTAGCTTGGTTTACGGATTCAACATCATCCTCATCTTATCTCATATAAGTCTCTCTGCTGGCCTCAAGTTTCCTCTACAGTTGAAGGTAATTTTACCCACAGGCACCCACAGAAGCGATATTAACCAAACATAACTAAGAACCACCGCAAAGAAATTAGCTTTCCATTGAAATAAAACGCATCGAATTCTGTCCATCCATTTCAGTGCTATTATGCCACAGACAGGCACACACACACACACACAGACAGACATTGACATTATAACACCCCTCTTTTTGCCTCGGTGATTAATTATAAATAAAATTTAATAGCATATTGATACCTAAATAAACCAATGATAAACAGCACATCAACACATTTGACCAGCGTGGTATAATAGGTCAATTTCCCTCCTTTTGTGAAGGAGACTCGAGCCCAGGAGTGGCACAAATATGAGCTGAAATGAATGAATGAATGATACTTTTACATAAGACCGATCTAATGAATCTAAAACTAAATTTATGTCGTTTTATTAAGACGTTATACATATAAAAAAAAAATTTAATTAAGTGAAATAACTTTTAATTACAATGTGTACAACCCTAGCTTACGTTTGTTCCTCGAATGCTAAAGTAGCGGAAAAAGATTTGCATAAAATTGTCTTCTTATAAGGTTCAGTCCAACGCTAATGCCATTTTTATTATTTTGCACTGGCATTTTATCTTCGTTCCTTTTTTTTTCAAATTAGTCTTATATTTACTACGGGCTCGGATGCTCATTTATAGAAATGAATTTTATATTTCTTTTAAAATCTACGGCTAATTGTTTAATGCAGTATATGATACTTTCTGTGCAGCCATATTACTTTCTGAAATTTGTGACAAGTTTATCAAAAGTAAATTTAGATAATATTGAATAGATATGTACAATTTTCATAACACGAATCTCATATCATCGTAAAACGGAATTAGACACGTACAATCCAAAAGATTAACTCTGGAACGACACAAACGGTCCCCTAGGCAACAAAGCGAGCCAACCACAATTCTAATAAAGAAATACCAAATTGTCGCGCTGTGACGCAACGCAATAGAAATCTCCAAGTGTCCCGCGCGAAATCGTAAACGGACGAGCGAGCTGAATACAAAACAGGGCGGGGTGGTGCCCCTACCCGCGCTGCCCCGACCTCACCACCCCTCGACCCCCCGTCTTCATGCCCTTCTTCCTTAATGTGTAACAAAGACACCCCTCTTACGTTTCTATGTGTTTGTATAGTTTTTACATCTGTATGAGTTTAGTTTTACGTTCGTTAATGTTTTGTACACGTATTTATGTGTGCGTGAGCGTTTATTTGTGTTCGCTTTGAAATATTTCATATTAAATTTCAGGCCTCTATCAATATAGGCGTGTTTGGGTTATCTTTTGTGAGGTATCCCTTATTATATAGTTTGAAATAACTTTAGATGTACCGTTAAATCCTTATTACTGCTGATATTGTTTGCCAATTTACCTAATCATATACCTAATCATTGCCACAATCTTTGAGAAATTTTGTAAAATATAGTCCGACATGCTTTTATTTTTTTCTCCAACAAGTTCGGCTCTCTAGCTTAAATAATTTCCGTGCAAATATTTACAGGTGTTAGAAAAAGACTATATATTGACTATATACTAGAAAAGACTAGATATTGTAAACTGGGCCAGCACATTTAATATCGTCTGATCAAAGATGAAGTTCATAAGGAAGGTTGACACCAGAAAAAACGCAGGCAGAGAAATCTTTATGAATCTTGACCACGAGCCCTGGAGGATATACTGCCTAAAGACACGCTATTGTAACTGTGTGTAATATGAAACAACAGATATATTTGGTGGGCACATAAAGATTTCAAGGATTTATAATTTATAAAAATATTATTTTAGTTTCATTCCAGCTCCAGGCTATTTGAAGAAACTTAATTTGCTGTTATCATAAAAAATAACAAAAAACATATTTATATTTTTTGATGTGAAACATCTATAGGCGAGGGTAAACCTGATTGTTATCGTGGCGTTATAGACCGCTGCAACGCTTCGCCACGCTATATGACGGAATATAACCACACGGAAAATGATGTCCGGTGTGGCGAAGCATGCCGTGGCGAGGCGTCGTCACGCTATATGATAATAGGTAGGTGTAGCTCCGACCAATTGTTTGACCGGGTGGAGAGCCGTCAGCGCTCACCCATAGTCCGCGTCAAGCTGTCCACATTCCACGAAAAAAAAAATCAACGAATTGTCACAGTAATACCGTCAGAGTAGGGCTTCCAATCCCCTAATCCCGAGATCGCGGGATCCCGCGCCGTTTTCCAATCCCGTGTGATGCGGGGTTGCGGGCTACAGATTTTAAATGTTTTTTTTTTGGTTGATTTTTTAATTTTCATTGTGAATTTTTTGAAGAAGATTTGTTTTGTTTTGATTTGTTTTTATTCAGTATCTGTTACTGTTAATATGTGGTTAGTTGATTAAATCACTCTTTTTGTGTGATAAATAAACGAAGTAATTTGATTAATCGCATACTAATAGTAATACTTAAATAAATATGGAGTTAGTTGATAATTCATAGGATTTTCGTGATATATAAACAGAGTAAATTCATTAATCTCATACCAATAGTAATACTTTAATAATTGCGTAGTTAGTTGATTAATTACTTCTTTTTTTGTTACAAATAAACGGTGTAATTTGATTGATCTCATATAAATAGTAATAGGTACGTAAATAAATGTGGAGTTGATTAATTTATTGTTTCGTTTGCCTTATATAAATGAGAATATTTTCTATATGCGGGATCCCACAAATACCGAGATCCCGCGGGATGCTGCGGGATTGGAAGCCCTACGTCAGAGGCATGGAATATAACTATTATATTATATTATTACAGAAATCACTGATTAAAAGAATTGAGTTGTCACAATTTGAAATATTTTAGAATTGTTAATTCTTGTATTTAATGAAAATGAATGTTTATTGAATAATAATCATCATTTTCTGGAACCTGTTCTTTTAACATTAAAACAACTTTGTACAAGTATGCATATACTTGTACAAAGTCTTTTAATGTTTTACATCTCCCAGGCGTCCTGAGCGACAACTCACTTTTTTTAATTATTTAAAATCATGTTTATGTTTAATTCATGTTTATCATCATTCAGCCTTTCGATCCAGTGTTGGACATTGGTCTCCCTGTAAGCGCCAGGCGGAGATCGAATTGGCGATCGCAATAGGTGTTATATCTAACTGTTTGGTGGTCACTTCATGGTGTAATTCACTACAGCTTCCTCAGATCTGGTCAAGCAATAAACGCAGATGTCTACTGTGCAGAACTCCGAACAATGATGGCATAACTCGCAGTAAAACAGCCCTGACTTGTCAATCGATCTTCTCCATTATTGCTCCATGATAACGCAAAGACCTCATGCTGCTCGAGAAACATGTTTTAACACTACAAGATCTGCAGTTAGAAACCATAGGTCATCGTCCGTACTCGCCTGACCTCGGCCCAACCGAGAAAAACTCTTGCCGCGATTTGGTAAATTTTTTGCACGGAAAAATTTTCTTCCGAGGAAGCATTACAAAATAGCTTCACACAGTTTGTGGAGTCCAGGACCTCAGCGTTCTATCGCAAAGGTTTAAATGATCCTCCAATTAGATGACAAAAATGTATAGATAACGAGGGTAAATACTTTGATTAAAGAAATCTGTTTTATGAACAAAATAAAATGGTTTTAATTTATCAGTACCAAACGGCAATTTCATACTTTAATCGCTAATATTATTATACCTTTTACATTTTGTCCGTGTGGTAACGGAGTAAGAATACAATTCACTACCCCTCTTTTGCTCCTGGGTGTCGTAAAAGTCGACTAAGAGATACAATATGCATATAACATCTATACAAACTATACAAGAGAAGGAAAACATGAAATAAAACTCTAAACTAACACGTCTGACTATCGTGGCATAATAGATCAATTTCCTTCCTATCGTGGGGGTGACTCGAGCCCAGCAGTGGGGTGTATGTGAGCTGACATAATTATGACATGATGATACATTTTATATCCTTTTATCGTACATTACGACATCCACGGGCAGGATAAGGGGTGGGGAATTGTATTCTTACTCCATTAGCACACGGAAAACATAGATAATAATAAGTAATGATGTCTGATGTTTACGCGAGTATTACACATCTATACCAATAAATAAAATTGGAGTGTCTGTTTGTAATGTCTAAATAATAGGCTTTTTTCATGCTCATACGGTTATTTGCACGCAACCTACGCCTAAAATAGCAATTAAAAAATTTTTATCTGTCTGTCTGTTTGTTCCGGGTAATCTTCAAAACGGCTGGACCGATTTCAAAAATTCTTTCACCAATGGAAAGCTATAATATCAGGGCGTAAACTAGGTTATATTTTATCCCGGTATTCCCACGGGAACGGGAACTACGCGGGTAAAACGACTATAACCTATAACCGAAGCGAAGCGAGGGCGGATTGCTAGTTTTAAATAAAATTACGGATTTTATCGCGTTTGTATTTTGTATTTGAGCCAAATACATACATTTACAAAATTTTCTGTTATAACGACAGAAAATTTTCTGTAATAACGACATAAAATTTTCTGTTTTTTTTTTTGTAATAACGATAACTTGTTGAACGTGAGACATCTTAGTCCACCCGTGACCATGAATGCGGCAAAGTGTTCGAAACGTCGGGCAATCAAAAATCAAATACAAACGCGATAAAAGCCATAAAGTAGTTTTATTTAAAGATAATAATAAATGTTAAAGACAAATTATTTTTATTAGTTATTTGACATTATTAAAGTAAAACAACACCATCTACATAAAAGGTTAGAAAAAGATGCGGCGGAAAGAGTTAAGTGTGAAAAGTATTAAAACTCCTCAAGCGAGTACTCCGCCTAATGCGGTTTTTATTATATTACTTTCTCTTCTTTTATATTGACAATAAACTACAATAAGATGAGCTATTAGTGCCAGTGTCAAGTTATAATATTCTTCTTAATACGTCTTTACTCTCCTCGGGTTAATCATAGTCGCTACCATTGATTGGGTGCTGACAACCAAATCATTAAATGGGAATTTTGCGTAAAATGAAGATGCTAGCAATTCACTATCACATCGTATTCATTACACTTTACCATTTTCTCTGCATTATATTACATAAAATATAAGCATTTTATTATTATATATTATTCAATATAACACTGTAAAACACCAAAGTAATGAATAAAATTTAAAAGCGCTACATGACATTTTTACAATCCCATCAAAAATTGTATTATTTTTTAAACATTAACCAAAACGATTCAAGCGTCATTCTATCATTCAAAAATTTCAAACCATAGGTCTGATTTACTTCAAATTTTGCATGAATAGGTACACCTTTCGTAACGCATACTAACATATAACATAACATTTTTTACTAAAAATCTTATGCAATATATTTATTTTATCTATTATAATTAACTAGCAACCCGCCCTCGCTTCGCTTCGGTTTCAATCGCTTAAACCCGCGTAGTTCCCGTTCCTGTGGGAATACCGGGATAAAACATAGCCTATGTTACTCCCTGATATTATAGCTTTCCATTGGTGAAAGAATTTTTGGAATCAGTTCGGTGGTTTAAGCGTGAAAGCGTTACAAACAAACAAACAAACAAACAAACATCCTTACTTTCGCATTTATAATATTAGTATGGATGATTCCATGCCTCGACAGCCTTCACCATTGTGATCATTGCCATAGTAACCGTTGTTTTTATAACCATTGACATTTTAATCGTTGCTATGACAACCATTGCAAACGTAAATGTTGCTAAATAACTGTTCTTAAATCGATGCAGGCAGGATCGCACTTTATGGTGAAACATGAGGGAAGCCTACATTCAATAGTAGATGGCAATGGGCTGAATGATGATGATGAAATTTTTAATATTTTCAATTATAGTACTGAAGATCTTAGAATAATAACGTATAGAAGGTAAGTTCGCGCACAAAAAGTGAAGCATTTCAATTGAAGCCTAATGGAGCTTACGCCGGAACCGCTCCGTAATGTACAAGGTCACTATACTGCACGTACATACGCAACTCTTAAAAAATAAATAGGTAATTATGACGATTTGTGCATTCAAATAGTGTCACAACATATTTGAAAAACAAAAAGTATATTAAACTTACTTTTAAAAGTATACCGACGATTTATGTTTATAAAAACAAAATTTGATTTCATAATTTGTATAGTGGTGTGCGTGTGTACGTGTGTAATCATCTGCGCGCATGTAGTATTTTTAGATTCACGCTTCGAACATTCGAAGTACCGACACTATCCATCTATATGTTATTATTCTAAGACTGAAGATATTTTAAATTTGAAAAATTAATTCTTTTGAGAGCCACCGTTGCATATGCTCTCTCCTCTTATGTGACGCAAACTAAGTTTCACGGGCAGCTAGTATATCATAAAATCCTTTTTTTTATTTGGGTGGCTATGATCAGCACACCCGCCGCCCGGCTCCGTCCGGGGCGACAGAAGGTGGCGCGTGACCCCATAACCCACCGTAGCACGTCGCTTTCATCGTTGGGCCGACCACCGGTACCGAATTTCTTATCCTCCATGGTCGGTCGGGAGAGAATACCTTCCGAGAAACCTTCTCCTCTAGACGTCCAAGACGTCGGTTGCCGTCACGCTGTCAGTCTCTCTGCGGGTGACAGACTAAATCCCCGGTCCTGTTACTCGATCATAAAACCCTGTGGTGGAATCACAAATTCTCCGCCAATAGGCTAATTAATTTTTACCACCCCTACTAATTCCTGTAATTCAATACGCTAGTTCATAATGATATTAATAACATTTCCTTTATCAATAAAAAATATGTATAACTAATGATTCTTAAGCTTTTTAAGATACATTTGAGCTCATACGTTTGCATAAAGATACATTTCCAGCCTACTCAATCTATTTGTAAATTCAAAACTTCAGACCAGCTTGGTATAGTAGGTCAACTTGCCTCCCATTATGAAGGCTTGAAGGTAATAATGGAACGTGTATGGACTGAAAAGAAGAAGTTGTCTATCTACTATATATACGTGATATTACATAATGTATGTACATTTGTCTTTTCAGTTATAACGTCGACGATGACCACGGAGGCAGTAAGGAAGACGGAGTGGACGGTTAGATGAACTGCGCCTCCAATGAGTAGCCGCAAAGATGAACACTGGAAAAGGGAGGAATGCGCCTTGAACAGAATCGTTTTACTCCCGAAACCCGAACGAATCGGAGAAACTGGAAAGCAGCGAAGCTTTCCAGCGCCGAGAGTGTGTCGACACACTTATGACGTGCCACAGCAGCAATAAGGCAAGCGGGGAGGGTGATCAGTTAAACTACGGCTATAGAGAGTAGTCGTAGAGATGGACACTGCAAAAGGTAGCAACGCGCTTTAAACCGAATCGTTTTACTCCAGAAACCCGAAGAAAAGGAAAAACTGGCACGTTGTTAAACTTTCCAGCGCTAAGACTGTATCGACCCACATGACGTCGACGGGGGCAGTAAGAAAGGCGAAAATAAGAAAGGCTTATTTTACGCCTCCACCGCACTCGCTAACACTCGCCGATCAATCTCCAAAGCGATAGCAATAGCAATACCATAATTGTATTTATTTCTCTATATTTAATATATTATTTTATATTAGTTCTGTATGGTGACGGAGTAAGAATACAATTCACTACTCCCTATCTTGCCCGTGGATGTCTTAAAAGACAACTATGTGATATAATATGCACATAAGATCTGTGTAAGAGAAGGCAAACTCGGAATGAAACCCTTTACCAACATGTCTGATCAGCATGGTATAGTAGGTCAAATTCCCTCCCATTATGGAGGAGCCCCGAGCCTAACAGGGGCATGTATGTGAACTGCGATTATAATGATGATTTTATAAAAAGCGGGTCACTATTTATTTCATATTCTACTGAACATAACCCGTAGCTGAAACGCGCCCGCTACTTTTATTTTCTGAATAGCGAAATGTAGGCCTTCGAATAGTTCTCGCATGCATATTCAGATTTATCAGGTGAACAGGTCATCATCATTATCATCATCTCACCTTATATACCTATCGCTCCTTGACTCCAGCCTCGAAAATAAGAGGGAAATTGATTCACGTCAGTTGAGTTAGTATAATTTTTTAGTTCAAATTTTGCTTCTCTTGAATAGATGTCTTTTACGACACCCAGGAGTGAGAAAGTGAGTGCTAAATTGTATTCTTACTTCATCACCACATGTAAAGGTGGGCAGCCTAAATAGGACAAACTTATAATAAATTCCCATGCTTGATTTTTATATTGCCAAAAAAATTGACAAATTAAATTAATCGAATAAGCTACCACCAGATTGGAACGTGACCGCTACTGAGAAGATCCAACAAGAAACTCAGCTGGCTTGTCTATTATACTCATTTTTTTTTAATAAATTCTTTTAAAATTCTCGGCTTTACACATCTACACTAATAAAGAGGAAAGAATTGTGTCTTTGTTTGTATTGAATAGGCGCCGAAACTATTGGACTGATTTCAAAAATTCTTTCACCAATGGAAAGTTATAATATCAGGGAGTAACGTAGTATATATTTTATCTCGGTATACCCACGGGGTTGGTCACTACGCGGATAAGGCGACTGAAACCGATGCGGAGCGAGAGCGGGTTGCTAGTTGTCAATAAAAGTATTTTACGGATTTTATCGCGTTTGTATTTGATTGTGTTTGGCAGCGACCATGGTGCTTCCGTGACCATGAACCCTGCCAAGTGTTCGAAACATCGAGCAATCAAAAATCAGATACAAACGCGATAAACTCCGTAAAATAGTTATATTTATTCTTTTTATTTATTTATTTATTTGAGACAACACCCTGCACTAAGGAAATAATCCTTGTATTGCGGGGGACTTTACAAACATATAATTAACGGACACAAATTACATCCAGACTCAGAACAACAATTTGTGGATCGCACGAAGTGTTGTCCCGCGTGGGATTCGAACCCCCGACACTGGCGCTGTAGTTCGCTATCTTAACCACTACGCCATCTGTGCAGTCAAAACAACAAATTATTATTTACAAATTATTATTAACAACAAATTATTTTATATTAGATTGTATGTTGTAAGTACCAGCTCCAGTGATATGTTCCATGGGTATCACCATGGAACATATCCTGATACGTAATTTAATTCACCAATATAATTCAAACGATTTTGGCTACTAGTGCAGCCATCACTCCCCTCAACCACTAGGGAGATAAAGGCGAAACTCGCTCCACGCAGCTACCGTGGCAGCGTTGCATTTACGAGGCAAGTAAAATATGTAATTTAATTCACGGTAGAAATTTAATCCACTTTATTACGAATTTAAGACCTTAACATATAAGTACTGATAGTAAAAAAAGAAGAAAATACATTAATTTTCTTTGATAATAATGTTTTTTTTTTGAACAACAAATTTTTTATATTTCTACGCTATTGTAAGTTATCCATGAGTATGAATACAATTAATTACGCCATTTCTTGTCTGTGGGTGTGGTAAAAAACCAATAAGGTCTTAGAATAATAACGTATAAAGTTCGCGCACAAAAAGTGAAGCATTTCAATTGGAGCCTAATGGAGCTTACGCCGGAACCGTTCCGTAATGCACAAGGTCACTGTACTGCACATACGTATACAACTCTTAAAAGATAAATAGATAATTATGACGGTTTGTGCATTCAAATGGTGTCACAGCATATTTGAAAAACAAAAAGTATATTAAACTTACTTTTAAAAGTATACCGACGATTTATGTTAATAAAAACAAAATTTTATTTCATAATTTGTATAGTGGTGGGCGTGTGTACGTGTGTAATCGCTTGCACGCATGTGGGTAATATTGTTTGCTTTAAATTTTTAATGGCTGACGTATGGGCACTATCCTTCTATACGTTATTATTCGAAGACTAAGATATTATAAAATGCTGATAACATCTGTGCAGGCAAAGGAGAAATTAAAACCTTATACCAATGCGTCAATCCGTGTGGTTACGAAGTAAGAATACAAATCACCACCCCCCATTCTTGCCCGTGGGTGTCTTAAAAGACGACTATGGGAGTTAATATGCATATAACATCTTTGTAAGTGAAGAAAAACTTGAAATAAAACCCTAAACCATCACGTCTGGCTAGCGTGGTATAATAGGTCAATTTCTCTCCCACTGTGGAGGAGGCTCAAGCCCAACATTGGGACGTATATGAGCTGTGATGATGATGATGACCAATGAGTCTGATGTTGTAGGTCAATTTCTCTCCCATTCTGGAAGACAGTCGAGCCCAGCATTTATGAGCTGTTGTGATGAGTGTCCATTATCTCTTACTATTCACCTGCTCGTCTGTACTGAAAGAGAATAATAAAGAAGATATCGTCGTCGGCTCATATACGTCCCACTGCTGAGCTCGAGCCTCCTCCGTAATAGAAGGAATATTGATCTACTAAACCGCGCTGGTCAGTCGTGTTGGCAGAGGTTTTAATGCCGAAATTTCCCTCTGTGAATCTGAATCTCTTTGTCGTTTTTACGACATCCCCACATAATAGGGATTGATGAATGGTCCTTACTCCGTCACCATACGGAAAAATAAAAAGATGTACAAGAATCCAAATAAAACGATACAAACCCTCCCGTCTCAACATTCAAGTTCGCACCCTACCCTTGATTAATGTGCTCATCTTCCGACTGCGTTGTCATTATGCTAATCATACGAGGTTATTTAAAGGGCTATGTCCTTTCTTCATTCATATGTGTGTACTTCTTGCAGCGAATTGTAAATACATGACAATTTAAAGTCAAAACTGTTTGTGTTTTATTAGATAACTAGCAATTCAACCTCGTTTCGGTTCGGTTTCAGTTGCGTTACGTGAGCAATCACGTATTTTGAATCTTCAATATCTTCTAAAATATTACGATATACGGCTGCAGTCCATGAGGCTTCGGGTAGCATCGTGTAAACAACCGTGTGAGCATGAAAAACACGTATTTTTTGACATACAGACACTTCACTATTTGTTTAGAACATTAAAAATTGATACGCACTTTTTTGACTTTATATAATTTTCTTGGTATTTTTTTTTGGGGTGGGTTGCGGTCGGCGCGCTCCTCGCACCACTCCGTCCGGGGCGACAGAGGGGCGTAAGCACGCACACCCGCAACCCACCCACGATGCACGTCGCCTTCGTCGTTGGGCCGACCACCGGAGCAGGGTTAACTTGTCATCAGTGGTTGGCCCGACGGAATACCCCCTATTTGGGGTACCCTCCCATCGACCGACGTCCCCCCCTCGGGGAGGACGTCGGTCTTTCCTCACGCGGTTGTTGTGTATGTTCTGCTGGTATTGAGATTGTATATTTCCCTGTTGTTTGTTCTCTATTTGTTCATGTAATAATGTATGGTGACGTTTCTTACAGATGCGGCAGCACAATGGTACTCGACAACTCCATGAAGAATGTCCATGTCCTAGGCAGTTGTAGCATAATTTGTTATTCTTTACAAACTCATTTCTTTCTTTTACTTGCAGTTTGCCAAAATCCTTGCAATGACTTAGTGTGTGTGTCTCCTTGCATTTCATACAAGATTTATCTGGTGTTGTTGAAACATGACATACCTTTTCCTTGGTATGGTGTTTATCCTTTACTGTAAAAGCCGTAGGTGTAGTACTTACTAATTCCAATATTCTAAACTTTGTTTCTAAAAATGATTTTAATTCCACCCATGTCGGAAGCTCCTCCGAGTTTTGCTTATGTGAATATTCTTCCCAATTTTTATGGGTTTCTGCATCTAATTTCTGCACTACATGGTGCACTATGATAGGATCCCAATTTTCAATGGATATTCCTTGATTTTGTAAACTGTTCAAACATTCCATAGTAATATCTAACATTATTTTAATTTGATTAGCGCTTTGACTATAAATCTTTTTCAAACTAAATAATTTCTTTAATAATGAATTGATAATTAACCTTTTGTTTCCGAAACGTTGTTTTAAAATGTCCCAGGCTTGTTCATAGTTGTCTTCCACAACTTGTACATGTTTCAATAGACCTTCAGCTTCACCAGAGATGCTAGACTTCAAATAATGTAATTTTTGTATCTTGGTTATGGACGTATTTTCGTGAATTAATGATTTAAATAGATCGTTGAATGTTGGCCACTCTTCATATTTACCAGTAAATTTAGGCAAGTGTATAATTGGTAATTTTACATGTTATCTTTGTTCACATTGCAACATGTACGATGTATTTTGTGTACTATTTGCTGAGCCTGCTTCTAGTAATGTTGCAATCATATCTCTCATATCCGCCTGAACACATAAATATAATTCTTCGATAGCATGAAATTCCTCGTTTTTGAAAAATGGTATTGTGCCACGTGATTGTTTGGTTGTGCATAATACAAGTTTGCTATATGTGGCTTTAAAGGTTGTCCAATATTCATCGTTGCATTTTAATTTTGATTCTAAATATACCTTGGTTAAGCGTGATTTTGGAGATTTTTTAAGATTAACTTGTGATTTTCTTAACAAAATGGCGACATCTTCTAACGCGTTGATCAATTTTTCTTCGTTTTCTGTGGGATCTTTGGACTTTTCTGTACTCATTTTTACAAATAGTTGTCCACAATGAAAGAAGGCAGTACTTATTTAGTGCTTTGTACTCACTTGGTGGCTCTTCGCCGTGGAATCATACAGCGGCGGCCATCTCTCTTTGTACACGGCGTCGTATAAGTGTAGCGTAATGACGTGATGCAATTTGGTGTACTTTTGTATAATTTGCTTACGATTCGTTAAACCATATGTTGTGGTAGATAGACTGATGAATTTGATATCTCATCCTCTGGTATTTCTTCCATATGGTTTAACTCCCTGTATTCATCAATTACCTTTCTATATTCTTCTTCAAGGGTTTGATCTATCCTAAATCGCCTTTCTAATTGCTTAAATCATTTTTAGTGCTATTTCTCTCGTATTCCCTTCAGGTGACTTAGGAGTTTCTGTATTAAATGGTAATTTCACTATATATCTTCCATCTTGATTTCGTTTGTATGTTTTTGCATATATTTCCTCACAAGTCGGCCCAACGACGAAGACGACGTGGTTTTCGGGTGGGTTGCGGGTGTTGCGTGCTTACGCCCCTCTGTCGCCCCGGGCGGAATGGTGCGAGGGGCGCGCCGACCGCAGCCCACACCAAAAAAAAAACCCCTACAGATTTTGGTAGTGAAATTTCTTATAATATGTAAACTAGCTATTATTTTATCAGCCGTAGGTATCTGCCTGTCACGTTGAATTTAAATTTACCCTATTATATGAGATTACCAATCATGTTAGTGTTTATCTGGTTATGGCAACTTGAAAGTCTAATCTACTTCTGAAAATAATATTGTATCTATATCTACTACAATAATAAATACTTGTACATAAAAGACAACATAAATACGATAAAAGATACTCTAGTGCACAGTAATAATGATTAATTTATTTTAAATGAACGGTATAAACATGTTTGTCTAGTAATGTCGACGTATTTTAGTCAGGGCCGTTCGGTAATTTTCTTTAGAACGCTCCGTTGACGCGAAAAATTGTGTTTTTCAAAGGCATACCAGTTACCAATAACCTGAAGGATTTACTGCTATTTGTTACAAATTTGTAACTTACTAGGCAATCAACCAGCGCTATTAAACGTCGTGATGAAAGATACAAATTAATATCAGTTTTGGCTCACAGATAAAAATAATAATGTCGTCGGAATATAAGGTAGCTTATGTATATATCTAGCCCGAGCTATATCTAATTTATAATCCCGTAGAAATTAGTACATTCAAGCTCATTTTAAACTTTATTTTATTTATTCAAAGGCAATAAACCGCTTCTAAATTGTTAATGTGGTGCCATCTAGTGAGAAGTAGTTACCAAATAAAGACTTACTATTACACACTAGATGTCCCTGTAATCACATTAGTGCGACAATAAAACTATAGAGGCGCTGCTATCAATTGTAACTACCATCTAGTGTCCAATAGATGTAACTACTTAAGTCAATTTACAATATTAGTTATTTTTATTTTGTTTAGATATTTATAGTAAACTTCTCATGCAAAAAAAAACATTTTTAACATTCTTCCAAAGTAGGAAGCAACATATGCATGGAAATGAAATGAATCAAATACATAATGATGTCTGATGTTAACGCGAGCAATTAGGTACACATCCTTACTAATATTATAAATGCGAAAGTAAATTTGTTTGTTTGTTACGCTTTCACGCTTAAACTCAAAAGCTTAATTGTCAGCTTGGCTTGTACCAGGCAGCTTAAATTTCAAAAATTCTTTCACTAATGGAAAACTGTAATAGCAAGGAGTAACATAGGCTATATTTTATCCCAGTATTCCCACGGGAATGCGGGTAAGGTGACAGAAACCAAAGCGAAACGAGGGCGGGTTGCTAGTTGTAAATAAAACTACTTTACGGATTTTATCGCGTTTCTATTTGATTTTCATCGATTTTACAGAGATTTATAAATCTTTGTAACAACGATGACTTGTTGGACGTGAGACATCTTAGTCCTCCCTTGACCATGAACGCTGCAAAGTGTTCGAAACGTCGTTCGAGACAAATCTAATAACGTAGTTTTTATTACAAGACGTTAACCTTTTGAGTAGGTAATAACGAGCGAACACAGAAACAGACATACGTATGTATGTCTGTGTGCATGTAGGTATCTACATGCACACAAATCAAACATATAATCCTTTTGCGTTTAACCGCAGTGTACTAAAAAGAGAAACCAAAATTCCGAAAGAATAAATTAGAAAGTACTAGAGAATAGATAAGTTGACATTATAACACGTCAAAAATTCAGTTTGGTATCATCATCATCTTAATCATAACTCCCACTGTTGGGCTCAGGCCTCTGCCACAATACCTAGCCGAGGCCGCGGGTGACTGGACCGGGGATTTAGTCCGTCACCCGCAGAGAGGCTGACCGCGTGACGGTGACCGACGTCCCCAAGGGGGAATGTAGAGAGGAGAGAGTACCCCGCGACCGGGGTATTCCGTCGGGCCGACCACTGAAGACAAGTTACACTGCACCGGAGGTCAGCCCAACGACGAAGGCGACGTGTCACGGGTGGGTCATGAGACCACGCGCGCCACTCTATCGCCCCAGACGAATCCGGGCGGCGGGTGCGCTGATAAGGCGAATCCCTAAAAGAAAAAAAAGGTCTCTTCCACAATGGAAGGGAAATTGACCTACTATACCACGCTGGTCAGAAGTGTTGGTATAGGGTTTTGTTTAGAGTTTTCCTTCTCTTGCATAGATGTTATATGCATTTTATATCACTTAGTCGTCTTTTAAAACAGCCACGGGCAAGAGAGGGGGTGGTGAATCGTACTCTTACTCCGTTACCACACGGATAAAGTTTGCTATACCTATTCTTAAATATCCTATTATTTTATCCTTGACTTATAACTCAACTCAACTCTTAACTCATATCTTATCTACATCTCACACCTGTATGTAAGTATAGTTTTATTTCCAGTTTTCTTACTATTGCATATATGGTACCTGTATGTATATTATATCCCTTAGCTGTCTTTTACGACAACCACGGGCAACAAGGAAGCGGTGAATTGTATACACAGTGGGTCACCAGATAGAAATATTAATGAAACTTAAACAGAATAAATCTCTTACAAACAAAAATTTTCTTACATACCCTTAATGAGTTAAATTCGAAGATAGAATAAAATCTCTTTCTTTTAGTCCAATAATACATACTTATTGTATATAGTGAGAAGGGAGTAAGAATACAATTAACTAACCCCTCTCTTGCTCGTGTTTGTCGTAAAAGACGGTTGATGGATATAATACGTATATAACAGCTATGCTAGAAAAGGAAAACACGAAACGAAACCCTATACCAACCTGTTTCCCTAGCCGAAGTCGCGAATGACTGGACCGGGAACTTTAGTCCGTCACCCGCAGAGAAGCTGACCGCCCGACGGCGACCGACGTCCCGGGACAAGGACGTCGAGAGGTAAGAGTATCCGAAAGGATATGCCGTCGAGCCGACCACTGAGGACAAGGAGCTCGGCACTGGTAGTCGGCCCAACAACGAAGGCGACGTAGGTACGGGTGGGTTATGGGCCCGCGCGCCGTCCTTTTGTTGCCCCGGACGGAATGGACAGCGTGTGCGCTAACCATAGCCCACCCATAAATAAAAAAATACCAACCTGTTTAACCAGCACAGTATAGTAAGAGCAAATTCCACACTATAGTTTAGGGTGTCTTAAAAGACAACTAATGGATATGTAGATAACATCTATGCAAGAAAAGGTAAATGTGTTATTTTAAACACAAAATCTTCCCATAAACGAATCACAATATAACTGGTTAACTCTATTCAGTAATATCTATTGAATTTAAACACTGAAATACTAAGAGGGTGTACAATAACTTATTAAAATAACAAACAAATAGATCGGACACAGCTGCTGGACCGGTCTCGACACCAGTAAGATAAATTTAATTTAAATATTAACTGTAAATGATACCATCATCATCTTGCTCTTATCCCAATTACTTGGGGTCGACGCAATATGTCATCTGTTTTGACATATTGCAAAAAGTTTCGGCAATGACTTTTACGACCGGCCGCCTGCCTGACGTCAACCCTCCTTGTGAATGTAATCGTTGACCCAAATGGTACCAGATGGAGTTGGTCCGGGTCAATCTAGGGGCTCTTAGTCGTCTTTTACGACACCCACGAGCAAAGCAAGGGTTGGTAGTATTCGAAGCCGCTACCACACAGCACTGTAATGCACCACACAGCACATTAACTTTAAATGATATACATATTTATATTTATTTTTTCTAACTAGCAACCCGCCCTCGCTTCGCTTCGGTTTTAGTCGTTTTACCCTCGTAGTTCCCGTTCGTGGGAATACCAGGATAAAATATAGCTTAGTTTACGCGCTGATATTATAGCTTTCCATTGGTGAAAGAAATTTTGATATTGGTCCAGCCGTTTTGAAGATTACCCGGCACAAACAGACAGACAGACAGACAAAATTTTTTTAATCTGTATTTTAGGCATAGGTGTCGTGCAAATAACCGTGTGAGCATGAAAAAAGCCTATTATTTTGACATTACAAACAGACACTCCAATTTTATTTATTGGTATAGATTACAAAGAATATTAGCTAATATTTTCAACTTAACATCTAACATGCGGCAATCGATAGAAGAACGGGTGTAACCAACTAGCCCGAAGACAAAGCACATTGAAATGGCAATGGGCAGGCCGCATCGCTGGTCGAACCGATAAACGTTGAGGAAGGAAAGTTCTCGAGGGTAGACCACGAATCGGACGACGTAGTGTGGGACTACCCCCTATTAGGTGGACTGAGGACATCTTGAAAGTTGCAGGAAACCATTCGATGCAAGTGGCACAGAACCGTTCCGAGTGTGTCTAACAGTCGACGTCTATAGGCTCGTGGATGAATGGATGGATGGAAGTAGGTAACTGGTATCGGTGTAATGACAGAGTAAGAATAAAATTTTAGCTACCGTGGTATTTTAGGTCAATTTTCCACCTACAGTAAAAGAATCCCGAGCTCCATACTGAGGCTGAGATGAGTAACATAAACTGTGTTATTTATTGTCAAATTTGATAACTAGTCTCTTTTTAAGACAACACCCTGCACTAAATAAATAATCCTTGTATTGCGGCGGACTCTACAAACGTACAATTAACGGACACAAATTACACCCATCCTCAGAACAGCAATTTATGGAGCACACAAAAAATTGTCTTCTGTGGGAGTCGAACTCAATACATTGACGCTATAGTAACAGTAACTATCCCCCTTTTTTGGGGTGGGTTAAGGTCAGCGTACCCACTGTCCGGCTTCGTCCGGGACGACGAAGGGGCGGCGCGTAGCTCCATAACCCACCACAGCTCTTCTCCTTCGTCGTTGGGCCGACCACCGATACCGAGTTCCTTGATCTCCAAGGCCACCCGAAATAGAAACTAAACCCTACCTAGGGGTAGAGTTCAACAGAACCTGACTGTAGGTAATCAGATTATGTTCTAAGATATGAGAATATCTTTATTTATCACCAAATTAAAATCATTCTTCCTCGGTGGGGATGACAGATTTACAATCATTATGTTACCGTGTTTTATTTTTCGTGAGAGTTGTAAAAAATCCTTTTTTTAGTAGTAGGTAGATCGATACATAGTCAGTACTACTACTACGGGGCTACTACAGAGCAACGTGCTGTTACATAATGAACCGTATCCCTTCCATCGCCATTAAACTACTAGTACCAATTCTTACCCAGTTAACAAACAACAGCGTTGCCGGATCAACCTTTTTCCGAGTCGTGGAGAAATTCCCAGTCCGTCCACTCGCGTCGGAAAAAAAAATTGATCAATAGAAGAATGGATATCAACACTATTCCCGGGAACTTATATTGTCAACCGCGGTCAGCAACTCACCGACTAAGCATGGCAATTATGATATTGTTTGCCCTCGTAATTAGGCCTATGTTCGATAGTGGATATATGCTTGGATAAATGAAAAAATGAATTGTATATATTCATACCACTATTTAACCGTAAGGTAAGTGATTATAACATACATAGGCGAACAAATAAGATCCTATACCAAAACTTCTGAACTGCGTGTAGGTCAATTTCCCTTCTATTGTGGAAGAGGCTCGAGTTTAGCAAAAAACGGAAATAAGCTGAGATGATAATAGGATTATGTCTTCTGTAGATACTAGTCCATTTTTATAGACTTTCATGAAAATCTTATCATCATTATCATCTCAGCTCATATATGTTTCTCAGCTTGGCTCAAGCCTTCCCTATTTTAAGAGGGAAATTAACCTACTAAACCATAGTGACATGGTTAACATGTATGTGGTCTTATTTCGAGTTTTCTTCTCTTGGAGTGACATCGTATTTACATTGTTATTTTATGGTTGCCTTCTTCGATCGGGATGGGTCGGGAATAGGAGAGATAGCGACAATTTCCGTCAATTTTACCTTGAACGGCTCATTAGTTGTATATCGAAAACATACTCTTAAAAATCTGCATTACTACATAATGTCAATCATTTCTGATTTTTACGCAAGTGTTACACTTGAAATAAAGTTATATTTTTTATCATGTTTGTATTGATTTGTAATTTCACGATGTTTTGATTCCAACACTTCACAACGTTAATGGTCACGGGAGGACTGTCAAACGCCATATAATCGTTTAAAAACAGTTTCATTACAAAAATAATGTTGTCAACCGCTAGCTCTTAAAATAAAAGTAATTATAAGCATTATAACTTTGTGTTCATGATTTATTTAAACAATCAGTAACAAAGCCGAGAATAAACTGAATATTTCTGTCAGCCTTTTATATCGACGTCTTTTACTGACACATATTACTTATACTCCATTACACTTTGTAAAATTATTATTATATGTTAGTGGATATGTCAGACACATTGCGGTTCTTCTAAATCCACGCCTAGACATAATGCGAATAGAATATTATACTCAATATTATTACCAAGCATTTAACTTAAAATTATTTCATCATCATTTCACTTAGGTAAGTCTTACTATTGCGCTCAAGCCTCCTTGTTAAATAGGTGTAATATTAAATCCTTTAGTTGTTTTCTATGACACCTACGGGCAAGATAGAAGGTTTTTTTTTTTTTTTGGGGGTGTGCTGCGGTCGGCGCGCCTCCGCACCACTCCGTCCGGGGCGACAGAGGGGCTTAAGCACAGAACACCCGCAACCCACCCGAACACCACGTCGCCTTCGTCGTTGGGCCAACCACTGGAGCAGGGTTACTTGTCATCAGTGGTCGGCCCGACGGAATACCCCCTACCCGGGGCACCCTCCCATCGACCGACGTCCCCCCCTCGGGGAGGACGTCGGTCTTTCCTCACGCGGTCGGCCTCTCGGCGGGTGATGGACTAATCCCCGGTCACGTCACCCGCGGCCGCTGCTAGGGCGGCATGGCACGCAGGTAATCCCGCCTGCGCCGCCCCAGTCGCCGGCGGCGGGTCGCATCATCGAGGCTGTGCTCCTCGCGCTCGCGACCCGCCGCCTCCTTCTGCGAGATAACTGCCTCGCAGAAGGCTGCGATCGCGTCCCAATTCCTGATGCTGCCGAGCATCTCCCTAGCGATGGTCGGCAGCGTCAGGTCGGCACCGATGATTGCAACGAGTTCACGACGCGGTTCTGCCCAAGCGGCACAGACCTCGAGCGTATGCTGCGCCGTGTCCTCGTCGCAATCGCAGTGGTGGCAGGACGGAGTTCTCTCCCTCCTAGCGACCCTGTACAGGTACTTGCCGAAGCATCCATGCTCCGTCAAGACCTGTACGAGTCGGAAGGAGAGCACCCCGTGCCGCCTTTCCAACCACTGCATCAGCACCGGCCGGAAGGCCTCCACGGTCCAAACACCGTATCGAGGCCTCTCCAGCCGGTCTGCCCAACGGGCGGTGACGTCTCGGCGGGCGTCGACGCGCCAGGCGGTGAGCTCCCTCAGGGAAACAACACCGACCAGCCCCCCCGCGCACCGCCGACACCCGCCGATACAAGTCGGCGAGCAGGTTTCCGCCTCCAGGTCCCACGGGGGAGTCCCGGCCAACAGGCACGCTGCGTCCGTCGCCACCGTGCGCTACCCGCGGATGATCCTGACTGCCATGACCTTCTGTGGACGCCACAGAAGGGCCTTAAGTCGGGCGGTCATGGATCTCGCCCACACCGGTGCGCCGTAGAGGGTCATCGACCGGATGTCGGCGTAACAAATCACGCCCAGCCCGGGTGGGAGGCTCCCCCGCGACGCCCAGTCGTAGCCGATGTTCCACAGGGTGGGTCCGAGGACCGACCCCTGTGGAACACCACACGTCATGGGCGTTCGCACAACGTCCCCTACTCGGTTGGCGTAGAGGACGCTGCGCCCCTCCAAATAGTCTGCCACCAGCCGCCTCAGGTAAGCTGGCACTCCGTGGTAACGGAGCGACTCCCTGACGCAGCTGAATGGCAGACTATTGAATGCGTTGGCGATGTCTAGGGACACCACCAACAGCACTCCCCCGCCGGTGACGGCCTCAGTCGCCACGGCCCTCAGGCGCAACAGGGCCTCGATCGTCGAACGACCCCTCCTAAACCCAAACTGGGCGTCCGACAGATCGGGCCCCGTGCCGACGAGGTGCCGCTCGATGCGGGCAGCTACCACCCTCTCCAGTAGCTTGCCCATATCATCGAGCAGCACGATAGGCCTGTAGGCCGATAGCGACTCCGGAGGCCGTCCCGGCTTCGGCAGGAGAACCAGCCTCCCCTCCTTCCAGCACCCAGGGAACCGCCCGGACGCTAAACACGCTTCGAACAGCTCCCTGAGGTGGGGACCCAGATGGTCGAGGACCAGGGCCAGCACACGGTTTGGAATACCGTCGGGCCCGGGGGCGGTGGATTTTCTGCGCATGCGCGTCGCTGCCGCCCCTATCTCTGGTTCCGTGATGGGCGGAACACTGCCACCATCGCCCTCCCGGTCATTGTCTGGCGGCGCCATGACCGGGGGCGTGTGTTCCGCCCGTCGTGGGAACAGGTCCTCGACGACCCGGGTGAGGAAGCTGGGCTGGAGAGTCTTGGTGAGGGGCGGGCCCCGTGCGCGGAGCTTACTCAGCGCCGCGCCATAGGGGCGACCCCAGGGGTCACGGTCGAGACTTTCCAGCATCTCCCGCCGACTGGCGTCCTTGGCGGAACGGATGGCCAGCCTGAAGGCCGACCGCGCATTGCGGTAGCCCTCGTAAAGCTGGCCCTCCAGTTCCGCGCTGCGATGGCGCCGCCGGCCTCGGGTGTAGGCCCTCCGGGCGCGAATACACGCGGCCCGGCGATCCGTCAGCTCTCTGGACCACCAGTGGACAGCCCTCCTCGGGGGCAAACGCCGTACCCGAGGCATGGCCGCATCGCAGATCTGCGTTAACGCACTGCGGATGCGGCCAGCCTCGGCGTCCACCCCGTCCAACTAGTTGGCAGAGGACAGCCACGAGTGAACGATGGCTGCCTCCACCAGCAGGTCCCGGTCTAAGCGACCCACAGCCCATCGCGGGAACGCAGGACGCCCAACCGCCCCGTGACCCCTGCCGGGCGCCGGAATTGTCAGGGAGACCTCCATCCGGATATACCGGTGGTCCGACAAGGTCTCAACCTCCTCCTCGACGCACCAGCTCCCCACGCGTGCGGCGACATCAGGGCTAGCGAACGAAAGGTCCACTATCGACCCGCCCTGATGTCGCACGCACTTATGCACCGAGCCTCTGTTCAGCAAACAGAGGCCCAGTGCCGCCGCCCAAAGATAGAAGGTTGGTCATACGGCAAATCATAAAAAAATAGGCCAAGTGCGAGTCGCACTCGCGCTCGAAGGTTTCTGTACCATTGACTAGGTAAAAAATGGCGTTTTTTCTATAGAAGCGACTTTAATATTATTTTTTTATACTAATTTTATTATTTATTAATAAAGTAAAAATATAATTGATTGTTTTGTGAATATTTCCAATGCCTTCCTGTTGCCATTATCGATATTGATCAAATAAGGGCAAAAAGATCGCGGTGTCGTATGGGAGCCCGCCTTAAATATTTATTTTATTTTATTTTAGTATTTTTTGATATAGCGGCAACAGAAATACATAATTTGTAAGAATTTCAATTGTCTAGCCATCGCGGTTCTTGAGATACAGCCTAGTGACAGACAGACGGACGGACAAACAGCCAAGTCTTAGTAATAGTGTCCCGTTTTTACTCTTTGGTTACGGAACCCTAAAAACATCACTGTTTTACATATATTTACTATAAATTTTTCATGTTAATAATTCCGTACACGGCGTGAATATATTGACAAGTCGAAAATGCATACTTTTCAGGGCAGCCATTTTTAAGTTTACATATTATTGGTAAATCTATTTTTTTATCAATTTATTTAATTTTTATACGTTTCTAAGTAATTTAATTGTAATTTTCAGATATTGAAAGCTTAATAATTAATTAACGTTTTAATCAACAAAAAAATGACATATCAAGTTGTTCACCGACGACTTGTCAATTTATTCACCTAGCAATTTATGGAAATTTGAGAAAAGTAGCCAGTTCTCTCATAACTATTTGAATGGAGATTAATCATCTCACATTAAAACATAAAGCTTGTACTTTATTATTATCATCATCCTCGCAGCCCACATACGTCCCACTGTTGGGCTCGGGCCTCCTACATAATGGGAGGGTATTACGCAGGCGGGATTACCTGCGTGCAATGCCGCCCTAGCCGAGGCCGCGGGTGACGTGACCGGGGATTACTCTGTCACCCGCCGAGAGGCCGACCGCGTGAGGAAAGCCCGACGTCCTCACCGAGGGGGGACGTTGATCGATGGGAAGGTACCCCGGGTAGGGGGTATTCCGTCGGGCCGACCACTGATGACAAGTAACCCTGCTCCAGTGGTCGGCCCAACGACGAAGGCGACGTGGTGTTCGGGTGGGTTGCGGGTGTTGCGTGCTTAAGCCCCTCTGTCGCCCCGGACGGAG
Source organism: Lymantria dispar (assembly GCA_032191425.1). NCBI lineage: Eukaryota > Metazoa > Arthropoda > Insecta > Lepidoptera > Erebidae > Lymantria > Lymantria dispar. Next base: position 21,105,669 of record CM063459.1, read on the forward strand.
TGGTGCGGAGGCGCGCCGACCGCAGATCACCCCAAAAAAAAAGGATCACAAAACCTCATTGGACCTATTCACACTCCCTTCACTTTCTTCGCGGTAGGCAGCGGTCTTGTCGGTCCACGAGCGGTAAGAACACTTACCATCAGGTGTACTGTTTGTTCGTTTGCCACTATTACAATAGAAAAAAAAACGTCCTTCACTCATTGTTTGGTGTGTCATTGTCAGTCTTTATGTTTAAAAAAAAAACATGAAATGTTGTGTCTATTAAAGCTAATAATTTTTTTTAATCGGGAACGGGCTTTTTTAAACTTAATTATGTAAAATTTAAGATTTTTCGAGCTGCCTTAATACAGCGGCAATTGCGTTATTAATCTTGCAGGATCTTATGAGTTGCACACAGTCATTAAGATGTTTAATTTTAAATCGCGTTTTCTGTTTGGTTCCCCCTATCAAGGCATGATCCGAGTCACACTCCATTTTTTTTTTTATTGCAAACGGTGGTAATTGAGCAAACAGTAAACCTGATGGTATGTGTTCCTGCCGCTCATGGACCTTTATAAGGCCGTTGCCTACCGCAAAGAAAGTGAAGGGAGTGTGAATGCGTGCATTGAGGCTCGGTGATACCAAGGGCACCAGCAACACCCTCCACACGCAAACACCCTCAGAAAGTTGGGCTGCTGGCTCTCTCGCTCACCGAATGAAGCGTAGTTATAAATTGCTACTACTCAGACGTCGATTTTCTGCTCAGTGTGGTACTACCCCGGACGGGCCGGCCCGCGCCTGTAGACAGATAACTGTCGACAGTGTGGTCCAACCATGTTATGCGGCTATGTTCGCTGATAAGAAACTTGTGATTAATGGTTTGTAGCTTTGGATCTACAAAAGTAAGTACATAATCATCATTGCGACCGTATTATTTTTGTTTTGGCCTCCACATGTATTGAATAAAATATGACCTGTTTAACTTCTGAAGGCAAATTCTGAAGAAAATGCCACCAGACACGACGCGATTTGATTAGCTCCACGAGCACCGATGCTTTCGTCCCACATGTAACATGTAGGCTTATCAGTTGCTAAATCATGAATTATAAGATTATAGAACCATAGCTGTCTCTTATAAAAAGAAACAGAAGTTTTAAGATAGGGGGTGGGTAAGTACTGCTGAAGATCAAATATGTATGCTCACTGTTGTTGCACTTTTGTGCCGGTAATAACTTGACAACTTGATATGTATAGACGGGAACACAATTATGGGTAATGTGCATAATTGACCATCTAAAGCTATTCTGTTAGTTTATTTGATTATGTAGCGTAAATAACTTAACGTGTTGAGTTATTTAAATAAATAACATTAATATTTTTAAATATCTCTAAACGTCATAATGTTCTCGTTGGAAACAGAGTTGTGTAATAATTCACAAGTGCGATGTTCCAAAAATAAGTGAGAGAATCGAGTTACTCATTTATTCCCCATATAAAGCAGGTAATCTGGATGACAATTTTTTTGCTATATCTTAAAATTTGGTGTAAGTCGACTTGTCAATGTATTCACGCCGTGTACGGAATTATCATAATGAGAAGAAAATTTTAACGTAGGTACATATAGATTAAATGTGTCATCTCTGTCACGCAGTTAATAACAACCAATTAACAGTTCACATTATTTTCCGTGTGGTGACAGAATAAGAATACAATTCAACACCCCCTCTCTTATCCATGAGTGTCGTAATAGATGACTAATGGATATAACATGCATATACCATCTATCGAAGAGAAGGAACACTCGACATAAAACCTTATACCAACACGAACTGACCAGCGTGGGCATCATCATCACCGCAACCCATATACGTCCCACAGTTGAGCTCCAATTGGTGAGAATTTGACCTACTATACCATGCTGATCAGACATGTTGGTATAGGGTATCATTTTGAGTTTTCCTTCTCTTGCACAGATGTTATGTGCATGTCATATCCCATAGTCGTCTTTTACGACATCCACGCACAAGATAGGGATTGGTGAATTGTATTTTTATACCAGACCAGCTGATATATTAAGTCAATTATCCTATTGTGGAGGAGGCTCGAGTCCAAGAGTGGGACGTATATGAGTTCTGATGATGATGATGATGATTCTTTTACTTAAAGAAAAGGAAAACCTAAATTAAAATGTAGGTAACCGGTCATCGTAAACAAGGTTCGTGGCCAGAGTCCCATTTGCAGTCTCTAAATAAATAATAATATAAATAATGACATCAAAAGAATACTTCTACAACCGTGTTCATAATATCTAAAAATATTCTGAATATTTTCAGCAGCCATAGGAGAAATATTCCGGTGTCATAACCTAAACGCTTTTTATATAGACACGAGTGTTACTTATAAAATATTGTCACTTATTTAATGTTTTGCACAAACATTGTACGTTGAGACTGACACCCTTATAAAGAATAAAAATCGTGTTCGGATACAGTCACGAACATAATTGTTTCAAATTTTCATTTAAGTTATGTCACAAATAGAAGAATTGAACATTTTAGTGTATTATGGTGTTGCATTAAATAATTTTGTTGCAATCTTATGTAATATGAAGTATAAAAATGTGCACAATTATATAGTAAATATGAAACGGAAGTGCAGTATGTGGTTTTTTATACGAAAGTGTGTAAGAAATCTTTTCGTGCATTAGCCAGAGCAACGCTAGTGTTAATCGAAATCAACTAAAAAAATAAACTTATTACTAATAACAGCGTACACTAGCAACAGTGACTCCTATTACAAAGCCAATTTTTCTTCGTAGCTCATATTCGTCACACTCTTAGAAAAAGTAACATATCCCCATATCTAAGAGATTTTTGTTTAAGTTCGTTTTAATTAAAAAGGCACATGATTTAATTTACGTTGTTTGTGATTCGCTAAATGCAAAAAATTATTTATTGCAGATAACAAAAATTGTATCATCAATTGCATATGTATGAAGATCTTTACTTATTTAACTTTGACAAGCATTTTAATTCTCTTTTACACATTGTTGAAGAAGTGAAGAGGAACTAAAACTGTTTTATAAGCGATGTATTACAGTTTATAATTATAATACAAAATCAGCAAATATATACAACATTATTTACGTTAACTATTTGTTAAATTCTCCACGTGCAAAGGGCCTCGTTAAAAACTTGCACCATGGTTATGCGTGGCGTAAAATTAAGCACGTCGTGTTCAGGCGTGATACTTAAGTGTAACCCAAACTTAATATCATTTTTACTCGGTTACTACTCTTGATTATTACAATACAGGACCGGATTGAATCAGATGGGATGTTGTCAAATTCTACATTTTCTAATAATTATAAATTTTTATTATATAATTTATAATAATAATAATAATAGTGGTAGGACCACACTGTTGACAGTAGTCTGTCTACAGCCGCAGGTCGGACCGTCCGGGGTAGTACCACACTATCGCTGAAAATCAACGTCCGAGTAGTAGCAATTTGTTACTGTACTTTTTTCGGTGAGCGAGAAAGACGAAAACCCAACTTTCTGAGGGTATTAGCGTGGGGTTTTAGTGATGTCTTTAAAATCACCGAACCTCATTACACGCTTTCACACTCCCTTTACTGTCTTCGCGGTAGGCAACGGCCTTGCAAAGGTGAGCGGCAGTAGTACCTACCATCAAGTGTAGGTACTTGTTGCTCGTTTGCCACCGTTTCAATAAAAAAAAAATTCAATATTGAGTGTACCGACACGAATAAGAAAAAACTAATAATGCCAGACATCATTTTAGAAAAGAGATATTACACTTCAAACTACTATATCTATTTTACTAAAAGCTACCAATCGCATCAAGTAAACTCGTTTTCACGTTAAAAAATCTCAACGTAATCGGTCCATCTGTTCAAGACCTACGAGCCCACAGACTGACACACAGAGATTGCCCATTGGCTACGTTTTAGCCTCGGGTTTAAAAAAAAACATCGTTAACATTTTACTACACGACAGTACCTGTTGAACGTGGCGTCTTCTTTTTGTTACCGTACACCGGTCGCGTACTAAAAATCGAATAAATCAAAATAACCGATCACAGGACAAAAGCTCATTCACATTTTTAAAACCAGTTTTTTTTTTATTCTCCTTTTTTTAATACGCATGAAAACCGCGGTCGGTCGGACGCAGCATCCGCGTCCTTTCTGTGTAAATCCTTTGTGAATTACAAAAGATAAAGTATTGATGAACCGGTTTAGATTTTATTATATTTTTCTGGATCGCTATTTAGGTCACCAACGGCTAGTTTGTGTGTATCCGAACTTAGTTTAAATTGAAACCCGTTGCGGAACGTTGGTATCTTTATACAGTAAATTCTATTTTTAAATATCAGAGCGTATGTAAAAAAATAAAAACAAAAAAAACTTATTCATCCAAGAATGTTGACCGCAAATTTGAAATGTGAAAAAAAAAATCATTAAATTAAAAACTGTGATTAAACTTTGCAAATAGATTTGATTGTGCCAAATTCAAATAAGTAAAACAAGACACACACAACTAATATCGTGATAATCGTAAACAGAGTCGTGTAATTTTGTAGTGCAGTGAATAAATTAAACCTTGTATATCAAAAACGTTAGTCTTCCCGTAATAGTATGAAAAGTAAACGAAATTTCTGAAACAGTTTTAAAAAAGTTGGAGCGAGGTAAAATTCGTAAATTTAGTTTTTTTCTTGCTGCCTACACGTATCTATATATGTACTATATATTTGCATAATATATATAATAATCAGTAATAATCTTGTCTAAATTATTTTATCATAACTCTATAACAAGGGTAAGCTTTGTACCTCATAATTTTTTAATAATTATTTAGCCAATAATTGATTTTTTTTATACAATGGAGCCGACTCATCATCATCATCATTTCAGCTGATATACGTCTCACTATTGGGCTTGCACCTCCTCCACAATAGGAGGGAAATTGACTTTACTACACCATGCTGATCAAATAGGTAGATCGTATAGGGTTTTATTTCGAGTTTTCCTTCTCTTGTATAGATGTTATTTGCATATTATAATCCTTTAATCGTCTTTTATTACATCCATTGGCAAAATAGGGAGTGGTGAATTATATTCACATCACACGAAAGGAAGACGAAAAAAATGGAGCCGACTAGTATGAGAAATTACTATGAAAATTCTATATATAAATATTTTATCACACTTGTATTTAATATTAATTTTTTCATGCTTCGATCACTTTCCGTCGTTCATTCCGTCCACAAACACGATAAAATCTCTTTTCTTTCTTTCTCTTGCATAAATGTTAACTGCATATTATATTCCCTTAGTACACCTAGTCTTTTACAATACCCACGTGCAAGAAAAGGATAGGTACATTATATTTCGCTCGGGTTGAGAGCTCTCTACGCTCACCCATAATCCACATATCCATACTTCCATACTAATATTATAAATGCGAAAGTAAGGATGTTTGTTTGTTTGTAACGCTTTCACGCTTAAACCACTGAACCGATTTCAAAAATTCTTTCGCCAGTGGAAAGCTATAAAATCAGGGAGTAACATAGGCTATATTTTATCCCGGTATTCCCACAGGAACGGGAACTACGCCGCGGGTAAAGCGACTGAAACCGAAGCGAAGCGAGGGCGGGTTGCTAGTGGTACAATAAATAAGTAAATAAATAATAGCCATATTAGAAATATGGAGACCCCAAAAATAATATAACACGCTGTATAACTTCTGAATCACGCATAAAATAGGTCTAATCTGTTACAGTTTAGAGGAAAGCGTTTCAGATACTGCGATACTTACAATTTTCTTATTATACAAACCCAGTTCAAGGATGTCAAGGAATCGGTACAAGTGATTGTCCCAATAGCGATGGGGAGGGAATGCGGTAGATTATGGGGCCGCTCATCCGTCGCGTCGGCATCGTCCCGGGCAGATTGGGCGGGGTATGTCCAGACCTTAGCCTACCACAAAAAAAAGAAGTTACCATCAAGATCTTAGTCATCACTTACCACTGACTGTAACGTTGTCTAATACCTACTAATGTTCATTTAGACAAAAAAGCACTTAGTGTTTCCTAAAGTGTTGCCAATTCATTCTTTCATTAATTTCAATTCATATAGGTATGTTCCACTGCTGAGTTCGGGCCTCCTTCACTATGAGAGGCAAATAAACCTACCATACCACGCTGGTCAAAAATGTTAGTATAGGGTTTCATTTTGAGTTTTCCTTCTCTTGCATTGATGTTATAAGCATATTTTATCTCTTAGTAATTTTTAGGATACGCACAGGCAAGATAGGGAGTGGTGAATTGTATTCTTATTCCGTCACGACCCGGAGAAGTATCTACTTAATGTTACCTAAAGTGTAACTACAAATAATCTTTACTTGGCCTCTACAAAATAAAATTGTTAGTTAATCTTTATTTCTAGGCACTCACAGCGATATGTAATCCCTGCGAAATGTAATGCACTGAGGATAATCAACCTGGCACGGCTAACCTATATGTAGATGAGTGAACATTTACTTATATTCTAACTATACTGTCCATACTTTAAAGATGCATTCTGTTTCTGCCTTATCTCTCTTCGTCGCACTGCGTCTAATAAATAACAACAAGCATAATAACATCGATAGTGACAAATTCGTAACTCCTAATACCTACTAACGATTCTCGAAAGCTTGGTTGTGATAAGAGAATTTTTCTTTCATTATATACAAAAATAAAATTACTTAATCAGAATCGTTCCAAGACGAAAATAATTAAAAAAAAAACATTGTTTGACAGCCGCCATTTTGTTTACAATAAATATTCCAAAAAAGAACTTCACAAAAACCGATTCAATAATAAGTACATACCGCCATTCGGGTATCGATTTTAAAATCCCCTTTCTCCTATTATTATTTTTTTACATAACAAAGCAAGAAAATATAAAGGAGGAGCTTTGCAAGGGCGCGCGCCCCCTCATGGCTATTCTGCGTTAGTATGCGTCAGAATTCCTGTGCGAATAGTCCGTAGCGCTGTGTGTGTGCAACTTTGAGACGATCGGCGGACTCGAGTGAAATAAGGGGAGTGATTTATATTGCAGTTATATAAATTTGATCCTTGATGAATATTATCTAATAAATATTAAATTTAAAATATTCGTATATTAATATTTTTATTATCTTTGGTGGTAAAACTTTATCACTCACTCCTTATCTTGCTCGTGGATGTCGTAAAAGACGACTAAGGGATATAATAAGCATATAATATCATTGTAAGAGAACGAAAACTCGAAACAAAGCCCTATACCAACCTGATTTGATCAGCATGGTCAATTTCCTGCTATACTAGCTATATATGAACCGAGTTGAAAAAATGATGATATATAAGAAGAAATTGTGTATACCTAGTCAAGTCTACAATACGCCTAGGAGACAGTATCGGTCGCTGATGTACGGCCTGGGGTTGAGTCCGCCACCCGCAGAGAGGCCGACTGCATGAGGGTGTTGCTTCGATAACACTGTCTTGTTGCCGGGGCGTAAAATAGGATGATACCCGAAAACGTAGCCCGCCGGGCCAGCCACGGATGTCAAGGAATTGGTACCAGTGGTCGACCCAATGGCGATTGGGAGGGAGGTTATGGGGCCGGACACCGCTCATCCATCGCCCCAAGCGTATTGGGCGGGGTGTCCAGACTATAGACTACAAAAATAAAACTAAAGTGAGACAGCATCGCTTAAGTTGACTCAGAAGCTACTTACTACGACATACTTCGTTTTATACAGTCCTACCGTTCACGAATTATTACCGATTTATGGTATTCCTAAACTTAATACTTCGTTTTATACAGTCCTACCGTTCACGAATTATTACCGATTTATGGTATTCCTAAACTTAATTCTTCAAATAAGCTTTTAGTTTTTGTTAGTTGGGTTGGTACTTAATTAAAGGTCAACGTGTACATAAAAAATATTTCAAATCACATATAAAATCTGGCTTAAAGTATGGACCATATCACGCTTTATATTTTCTGTATTAAATTTTTGTATTAATAAAAAATATAGGTAAAGGTGGGATTATTATGCTGTGTTCGTGGATGTCATAAAAAACGACTAAGATCTTTATATAGACTTTGTTAACTTGGTTCAAATGCGTCTAAAGCGGTCTGATCAATTGCATTCCCAAGAAAGGTTGACGTTAAGCAGGCCGGTCATAAGCCGTTATCAATAACTTTGCAATATGTACTATGAAATAAGAGTACATATTGAGGCAACCCTAAGTAGTTAGGATAAGAGCAAGATAATGATGTTTATATGATAGGGATATGAAATCAAAAATGTATTAAAAAAATTACTGTAATATACAGTTATATATATTTTTGTAATGTACTACACATTATTAGATAATATGAAAAAATCTATATTTTCTTTTTTTTTTGGTGCTGGGTTGCGGTCGACGCGCTCCTCGCACCACTCCGTCCGGGGCGACAGAGAGGCGTAAGCACGCACACTCACAACCCACCCACGATGAACGTCACCTTCGTCATTGGGCCGACCACCGGAGCAGAGTGACTTGACGTCAGTGGTCAAAAAAAAAAATTACGGATTTTATCGCGTATATATTTAACTTTTACTTGCCCGACGTTACCAATAAAATCCCTAAAAGTGTGTTATTTCACAGGTGTTAAACGTTAACATCATTATTATATTATACACATATTTTAGATGTCTCACACTTTATATTAATATCAAAAGGAAGTTTTTACACAATTTCAATATATTATTATATGTGCCTGCAATTCCATCTCGAGCTAATTTTCTTCACTTTTTGGTGCAATATTTCACAATGTGAAACTTTCATAAATTCGGACTCATAGTTTCGTTTTTGTGTGGATTACGAACAAACAGACAGACAAACAATTCACATAAACAGGCAAACAAAAATTCCAATAACATCAGCACATTTTCTGTTAATGATTTTAACACCATGCAATTTACTCTCAATTATCCAATCTAGTACGCATAAGAATGTAATAATCATCTGCGGCTAACATCCCTAGCCCAAATAAAAAAAGTAACAAATCCATGTACAAATTTTCTCTTTCTACTAGGTACTTATAATAAATAAGTTTGTCTACAGCCGCGGGCCTGTCCATCAGGGCTAGTACCACACTCTCGCAGAAAATCGGCGTCTGAGTAGTAGCAATTTGCTACTGCGCTTCGTTCGGTGAGCGAGAGAGCCGGAAGCCCAACTTAACTTTCTGAGGGTGTTTGCGTGATGCCTTTAGTTTAACCGAACCTCATTGCACCTATTCACACTCCATCCACTTTCTTCACGGTAGGCAGCGGCCTAGCAAATGTCCATGAGTGGCAGCAACACTTACCGTCAGGTGTACTGCTTGCGCGTTTGCCACTGTTTGCAAAAAAAAATAGTATTTGAAAATACGTATCAAGTCTATTTACGCCTCCTATAAGAAACAAGGGTCTAAAGAAAGCATCTCTTAGCATCTCCCCTCCTTGCACACATACATCGTATATTAAAAATATACAACATACATGTCTAGAGCTATCAATAGATTCATTACACGTATTTCTTTGATACCCGCCAAGCTTTTAGCAAGCTCCCTGACAACTTTACGTTTACCTTTAAAAAAAGCAGAGTTAAACTATTTTCGACTTTATTTTAATAAGGGTTTAAGGATGTTAAATCTGTGAAGATAATTTTACAATTTGTTGTAAGAGTAATTATATCTTTGCTGGTCCGATTTTTCTTCGCCCTTTTGCAAGGGTTTGAAATGATGTTTAAAGTCTTTTAAGAATTGTAGTTTATTATAATTATGTAGGACTTTTCTATATTACAATTGTTAAATCGTATAATAGATATATCGCTACATTTCGTTTTCAGACGCTTTGACCTCCCTCTATCCCCCGCATTTTAAATATGCAGTATTGATATCGTATCCTAAGATATAGCGTCGAGTTCGAGTCCCGAACTAGATAAAATTTCATAGGGTTTTTCTGGGAGGAAAAATAACTGGCTAACTAGTAGAAAAATATTATCATAATCGGTGAAGCCCTTTTGAAGATTACCTGGAACAAAAATTGGTTTTTAGGCATAGGTATCGTGCAAATAACTGTGCGAGTATGGAAAAACCTATTATTTTGACATTACAAACGGACGAAATGTCTGTTTGTATAATGATTTCTGATTTTTATGCGAGTATTACACATTTTGAATAAACCTACGTTTCGGATTTTTCCGCGTCTGTCCGCCCGTGACCATGAACGCTGCAAAGTTTTCGATACATCGGGTAATCAAAAATCAAATACAAATGCGATAAAATCCGTAGTTTTATTTAAGACACTTCAATTTTATTTATTTGTATAGATAAAATACATTTCGTTATGCAAACACTAGAGATTCACGAAGTAATCTTAATTTTTAATACACTAGACGAGTCTGTATCATACGACTCTCGTAAGAAAGATAGAGCTGAATATACATAGTTATGTAGTAGAACCAAACTATCGACAGTTTTCTGTCTAAAGCCGCGGGTCCGCCCGTCCGGGGTAGTACCATACTTCCGCAGAAAATCTACGTCTGAGTAGGAGCAATTTGTTACTACACTTCGTTCAATAGTGAGTATGTTTGCGTGTGTTAGATTTTGGTGATGCCTTTAATATCACCAAAACTTATTGCACGCATTTACACTCCCTTCTATTTTCTTCACAGTAGGCAGCGATCTAGAAAAGGTACATAAGCGGCAGTATGACTTGCTGTCAGGTGTGCTGTTTACCTAGCCGAGGCCGCGGGTGAATGGACCGGGGAAAGGCCGACCGTGCGAGGAAAGACCGAGGTCCTCGTCGAGGGGGGGACGTCGGTCTAGGAGAGGGTACTCCTCAGGAGGTATCCCATCGGGCCGACCACTGACGATAAGTCCGATGTCTGTTCCGATGGTCGGCCCAATGACGAAGGCGACGTGTCACGGGTGGGTAACGGGTGTGCGTGCTTACGCCCCTCTGTCGCCCCGGACGGAGTCGGGCAAGGAGTGCGCCGACCGTAACCTACCCCCAAAAAAAACGTGAGCTGTTTACTCGTTTACTATCAATAGCTATCAAAGAACATCGTATTTCTTATAATCACCATAATGATTATGGATATTATGAGAAGAGAAGAAATACGATATGTATACAGTCATCAACATTTTGCTTTTGTCACAATTACTCGTGTTTGAATCAATATGTACTCTTCAATTATCTACATGTTGTAAATTTTGACAATAATTATATAACCGGCAGCTTGATATTGACCAGCCGTTGACCATACGGCATCAGGTCTATTGGCGCAGGTCGATTATAAGCTCTTACTTGGCCTTTACAACACCAACGAACAATATCAGATACATACATACATATATTCACGCCTTTTTCCCATAGGGGTAGGCAGAGACCACTTCCCTCCACTTGCTACGATCTTGACATACTACTTTCGCCTCCTCTACATTCATTAATCTCTTCATGCATATTCTTCGGTTTAGGGTACTTCTAATCTGGCCTTTCTTAAGAACGTCCCCGATTTGATCGCGGAACGTCCGCCTTGGTCTTCCCCTTCCAACACTTCCGCTCAGATTCGCCTTATAAATACTTCTTGTTAATCTCTTTTCATTCATTCTCTCTACATGTCCAAACCAACTTAACATACCTTTCTCAATCCTTGTCACTACATAAACATTCATACTACAACGTTCCCTGATTACAATGTAAGGGTTGGTAATATTCGTAGCCACACATTATCATCATCGTATCAGCCAATATAACGTTCCACTGTGAGCTCGGGTCTCCTCTACTATAAGAGGGAAATTGTCCTACTATACCATGCTGGGCAGACGTGTTGGCATAGGGTTTTGCTTAGAGATGTTTCTCTTTGCATAGATATTGTATGCATATTATAATGCCTTAGCCGTCTTTTACAACACCTACGTGCAAGACAGGGTGTGGTTAATTGTATTACTCCATCACCACACGGAAAAGCCGCATCAGGCTTAAATTATTACGGTATTAGCAACCCGCCCTCGCTTCGCTTTGATTTCAGTTGTCTTACCCGCGTAGTTTCGATTCCCGTGGGAATACCAACATAAAATATAGCCTATGTTACTCCCTGATATTATAGCTTTCTATTAGTGAAAGAATTTTTGAAATGTATTCAGTGGTTTCAGCATGAAAGCGTAACAAACAAACAAACTTCCTTTCGCATTTATAATATTAAAAAGTAAGGATTACAATAAAATATTTTCATTCCCTACTTACATATGATTTATCATCGTCCCTACGTATATATGAATAACGATACATAAATTATATATTATAGAATAACAACAAAGGGTGCAGTATAACCGATTGATTTAATAATTTTGAACTGTTACCGCAAATATGCGCTTATTGAAGGGGTAAGATTATTAATATTGCTATAAAGACATATGTACTACCTATATATAGATTAATAATTTGCATTAAGGGATAGATATAAATATATAGATAATTTGTATTAAGGGATAGAACGGGTGTAACCGACATAGCACGAAGAATTAGCACGCTGAAGTGGCAATAGGCAGGCCACATCGCTCAACGAACCAGCAACCGCTGGAAGAAAGGTTCTCGAGTGGCGACCACGTATCGGACGACGCAGTGTAGGACGAACCAGGTGGACCGACGACCTGGTGAAAGTTGCTGGGCGTGGTTTGATGCAGGCGGCACAGGACCGCACTTTGTGGCGTAACATGAAGGAGGCCTACGTCCTACGCAGTGGACGGCGATAGGCTGAAATGATGATGAATAATGATGATTAAGGGATAAAATAAATTACTACGTTAATGATAATTGTTTCTAATGTTTACGCGAATATTATACATCATCGTTATTCCACATAAGTCCCACTATTGGGCTCGTGCGTACTCCATAATGAAAGGGAAATTGACTTACTATGCCAAACTGATCAGACGTCTTGGTTTATGGGCTAACTAGGGCTAGTGAAATGTATTCTTACTCCGTCACCATACGGACAGTTGAATCAGTTTTAACAAATTATGGAAACTACATACATATTGAAATTAACTAAATAATTTAAATCTATGAAATAAAACCATTTTTACGAATTTTATTGTTATACACCTTACGACGATTATGGTCACTGGAGGATAATGACCGAAAAAAAGATGGAAAAGTGTTCTACACGTCGGCAAAGTAAAAATCAGATACAAACGCAATGAAATCCGTAAAAATAATCTAATTTCACATGTGTAATATTTACCCTAGTGGTACTCGCGTAAACATTAGATTTAATTTAAACCTCTACTCATTTACATCGGCATCCGAATAGAGCCACTAAAGCCCAAAATAGAACAATTAGATAGTCACTGCAAGTATTCGCTAGACAATATTTGCTACAAATAGTTATTGTAGTTAGTTGTATTATACAAATATTATGAATATGGCGACGTAATTCATCTACAGGTCGTCCCCTGCCCTCGTATCGAGGTGTACCGATGCATATGATGAGTCCATCCAAAGCAGGCAGGCCAGCAACCCCCGACGGTGCGTCTCGCTGAGACGAGATACTTGGCGTCGATTGAGCTTGTGTTACAAGTTTAAGCGGCTAGCGGATTAATATCCGCTTGTAAATTTCGGCTAGCGGATTAATATCCACTAGCCGCTGAGACTGTGTAACTTAAAGAGCTGCTTAAAATGTAGGAATATTTGTTGTCATATCTCTAAACATTGTTTGAATTAAACTACTGTAAGCGATAACTAAATGTTAATGAACTTACTAATGTATAGGTTTAACTGTAGGTGAGGTTGATACCTCACCGTTTTAGGTTCCATTTTAGGTAGCCAATCTAAATGATAAATAACAACATATTGATGTTTGAATTGATTGGACGTTATACGTCCTTCAACTTCAATTTGAAATGCACATTCAACATTCGCACTACAGATTTCGTTGTGGCAATGCATTGGAAACAGAAAAAATATCATATATCGACTTTTTATAATTAACGGATACGTCACTGCATCTAATTTAGATTTAAGACCCGGGACGGAAAATGAATTCAAAAATTTTGGTTAAAAATTAAACACAATCAAATACCTACGTAAAAATAGTATTTTCCACTAATACCGCATTTAGGATGTATATTCAGTGTCTCAAATAATTTCGGGCTGACCACTGACGACAAGTCATCCTGCTCCGGTGGTCGCCCCAACGACGAAAGCGACGTGTCACGGGTGGGTTACGGGTGTGCGTGCTTACGCCCCTCTGTCGCCCCGGATGGAGTCGGACGAGGAGTGTATCGACCGTAACCCACACCTGAAAAAAATAAGTTTTATTACAAATAGTCAGTATTCGACGGATTATTTTTTACCATATCTTTCAATGGGTCAAATGAGACACAACCTACACTCCCTTCACTTAGTAGGCCTTGCTTAAGATGTAACAGGCACGTAATACGTTTAGCTAGAAACCTGTTTCTGTATTTAGTTTTTATATGATTAACTTTTGAAAAAATTCTTTCGCATTTAGCGTTAAATGGGTATGCACATTGATTAGTCATTTTATAAAATTAGTCAAATTTTTGTACTTAGGAACATTTTTACTGTTAACAATACAACTTAATTTGCTCCAAAACTGTTCAACATTTACAGCACTAGCACTACTACTAGAACCACACATCAAGTTTTGTACCTCTGAATCATACTTAATTTGACGATATTCCTCGTCAATTAACTATACTACTGTGTAGCGCGTCGTGTGGCCATGTGTACATATGTGATTCTTAATGATACGCTTAGGATTAGAAAACCTTAAAGTTAATCGTCTAATAAATATAAAATCTTGCATTTCGACATTCCGATATCGTAGGTACACCACTTCACAAAAATGCTGGCAGCATTACTTGTAAATTTGACATTTGCGTGTGTCAATTTAGTCTCTGAGATTAAAAAACAGGCTATAGCTAAAGTACGATTCGCGGTTTTGTTAGCATTGACTGTTCGTAAGAGACAAAATGATACAGTCGCGGTAAACATCAGACAAAGACAAAATTATGTGAACGAAATACGAAGGAATGGAAATTAGTGTTGCCCGCCCAACCCAGAAATATATCAATAATGTGTTTAAAAATGTTGAAAGTTTAAACATGTACCAAGGTACCAAAAAATACCAGAATATGAAAGGATACCAAGAAATTTTGTCTCAAATAATTCCTTTAGTCATTAAATTTCTAGAGTTAATCCCAAAAGAAATTCATATATATATAATAGAAATATATATATATATATATATATATATATATATATATATATATAATTATAAAAAGGCATAGGAATATATACTATTTATATAATATTAATAAACAAAAATAATAAAACGAGTTACAGATAATCTGATGTTAGAAGAGTAAAAACGCGTTTTTCTTTTAACTTATTCCACAGTATTAAATATATCTAGTCCACCTACTTGGCAACTGATAAGTGGACGACAGTCCGCGTGGATACAGGAAACGTGATATAGAATTATACTTGCACGGTCTGCTTATCTCGGATATATTTATATCGTTTATAAATATAATGTAAACAGTTTATGAAACAACACAACTTATAATTTATTTACTTTTCTTTTCATGTAAGTATATTTTCCTTTAGTATGTTGTATTTAAATTTCTTTACTACGTCTATGGTTACGGAGGAATAAGGCTTTTGATATTCAACATGTCATCCATATGAAATCGTTAATTACAATAATTAACGATAGTAACTACTTATAATTAATGATTATCCATATAAAAAGTAGTGTTTTATCGGGATAAATTATACCTAGCCTATTTTGATATGTAAGCTGTATCATTGTGAAGCGTTATCAAAATCCATTCGGTAGTTTTTGCGTGAAAGGGCATCAAACATCTTCACATCCTCGCTCACTCATAAACTTTCGCGTTTATAATATTGTAGGATACTCTTTGATTAATATTAAAGGGATTTGTCTACCTACTCACTATTAATATGTTATTTATTTTTGTAAAATTATTTATTCTGTGCCTTATAATCGACTAATAGACTATCTAGGCAGTATTATTTTACTTATTTTGTGGCATAATTTAACCAACATATTGTTAAAAATGTATCTCATTCACTACCTTGGGGAAGTGACTTCCTTGTAAATAACAGTTTTTTGAGAATAGGACTGGACAGACTTCGCTAATCGTCCAGGATGGCAGAAGAGGCGGCGTGTGACCCCATAATCTGCCTTTATATTTTGCTCTATCACCATTGGGCATTCTACGGGTACCCAGTCCTTATCTTTGGTGTGAGAATAACAGCTTAACATTTCTTCGTGCGAACTCCTTCCAGCTCCCTTCCAGCAGGTATCGTCAAAGAGCAAGAGCAAAGCATCGCATCAAGCAAATAAAAATATAATTTCCTTTTCTTTTAATTTTTAACAGGCTATGATCCTGTCATAACTCGGCCTAAACTTCCAGGGCGACGTGAAGGGTGGCATGTGGCCTCATAACTTATCGTCTTACACATCACCATTTGAATAGACCATCGTTATTAATTCCTTAACTTCGGTGGTCCACCCGAGTTTCTGTTTCGTGCAGCAACCCCCGTCAATACGACAATACGCTAGGGTACAGCCCGCACGCGATGAGATACTCGCACTTGCGCCACTTCGTTCGTTGGGAGCAGCGATTATTACGACGGCTGTACGCGGGGGTCATCCGGTCGATGGCCCTGTACGGCGCACCGGTGTGGGCGGGGTCCATGACCGCCCGACTTAGGGCCCTTCTGTGGCGACCACAGAGGGTTACGGCGGTCAGGGCCATCCGCGGATACCGCACGGTGGCGACGGAGGCAGCGTGCCTATTGGCCGGGACACCCCCGTGGAACCTGGAGGCGGAGATGCTCGCCGGACTATATCGGCGGGTGACGGGGGTGCGAGCGGAGGGCGGTGTGGTCTCGTTAAGGGATCTCACCGCCTGGCGCGTCGACGCCCGCCGAGACGTCATTGCCCGTTGGGCAGTCCGGCTGGAGAGGCCTCGGTTCGGGGTGCGAACCGTGGAGGCCTTCCGGCCGGTGCTGATGCAGTGGTTGGAGAGGCGGCACGGGGTGCTCTCCTTCCGACTGGTGCAGGTTTTGACGGGGTATGGGTGCTTCGCCAAATACCTGCACAAGGTCGTTAGGAGGGAGAGTACACCGTCCTGCCACCACTGCGATTGCGACGAGGACACGGCGCGCCATACGCTCGAGGCCTGCGGGGCTTGGACAGTGCAGCGCTGTGAACTCGTCGCAATCATCGGTACGGACCTGACGCTGCCGTCTATCGCTAGAGCGATGGTCGACAGCGTCGGGAATTGGGACGCGGTCGCAGCCTTCTGCGAAACAGTGATCTCGCGGAAGGAGGCGGCGGATCGCCTGCGTGAGGAGCGCAGCCTTGATGAGGAGATCCGCCGCCGGCGACTGGGGCGGCGCAGGCACAACTATCTGCGCCTCATGCCGCCCTAGCCGAGGCCGCGGGTGACGTGACCGGGGATTAGTCCGTCACCCGCCGAGAGGCCGACCGCGTGAGGAAAGACTGACGTCCTCCCCGAGGGAGGGACGTTGGTCAATGGGAGGGTATCCCAATAGAGGGTATTCCGTCGGGCCGACCACTGACAACAAGTTAACGCTGCTCCAGTGGTCGGCCCAACGACGAAGGCGACGTGGTTTTTGGGTGGGTCGCGGGAGTTGCGTGCTTAAGCCCCTCTGTCGCCCCGGACGGAGTGGTGCGGAGGCGCGTCGACCGCGACCCACCCACAAAAAAAAAAAAAAGCAGCGATTATTAACACGGAACTTCTCCTCCAGGTCTCGCTCTGTCCCCTCCGGCCACGAGACAACAGCCTCGCAGAATCCCAGTTCCTAATACTGCCATCCTTCGCTCTAAATAAATCCAAAATTTACTTAAAACTCTGGATAAAACGACTGGCGGTCTACTAAAGAGGTTCATTTTCACTTCCCTTGAGTAGCATTTAACACGTCATCGTCATTATCAACTCTTATCCTAATTACTAGGGGGTCGACACACTATATACTCCTCTTGGATTGCATATATTTCAAAAATTATTAGCAATACTTTTGTAATTGGTCACCTGCCTGACGTCAACCCTCCTTGAGAATATGATTGTGACCAGACGACATCAGATTGGCCCAGGTGTAAAAAAACTAAACAAAGTAAAGTAGCATTAACGTAAAAACTAGAAAATATACGTATCTATTCGATATTTATGTCAAAATCATAACGCAGTCGTAATATCGAAATCGCATTAGACACGTAAGTGGAATTGAAATTAAGTTGGTAGCGAGCAGTATTTCCGCCGGATGTGCCGCCCGCCCTTCGGCCGCCGGGGTCCGCCCGCGCCAAGACGGTCCGCCTTCATTTGATATACTTTGAGAAGAAAACATTTGCAAAATATTTCATTATATGTTTTATTTGTCCAAAGGTTTTACCTAAAGTTTTATACGACTAATTTTTTAGGCAATCTACAAATCATCGTTCTAAATCGGGGTGAAATTTATGTCCTTTTAATTTTGAACTGGAATTTTGCGTGGATTTTCTCCCATTCAATATACTACACCTTATGAAAAGAATAAATACGAGATAGGATTAAAAGAGAATAGGATATAGGGCCTCTTCTTATTCTGTGCCGAGCGACCCTGGGTATGCTTCGCTAAGAGACGAAACGCGTGTTAATTCATTGTTCAAAACTCTCTGAAAAATCTCAAGTTGAATTACTGGCGACTGATTACCAAATAGGAGTAAGAAGCTTCTTTATATCCTATTCCACCTTCTGGCTGGTTATAGCCGTTGAGGATTTTGTACCAGTGGCCCAATAGCGATGGAGAAGGAATACGGTGGAGAAAGAGGCCGCACATTGCCCTTTCATCGCCCTAGACGGAACAGACCACGTATGCCAGGAACCACAGGCTGCCCAAAAAAAAAACCTATTCCACCTTGACACAAGCATTATAGATTGAGACCATGTATTGACTAATTCAATCTATTATTTTAATTTTATGTCTGTCAATAAGTGTGTTTTTAAAATATTCCAATATACAAGGATTTATTTCTTATTTCAGAGATTTCATTATACCATTCCCACAAAGTAAAACGTAACTGTTGAACACTTTAATAAACTGGCTGTACTTAATTAATCTCAAGCATACAAATGGCTCATTTATAAGAAACAATCGTAGGAAATCTGTCTGCTTGTAATTTAAAAGCTACACGAGTTAGTTTGTAAGACAAATTAGTTTATGTCCATGGGACGGTTGCGCCCAGCCTTGTGTGCGTTACAGAACTGCGTAGAGTAGGTATTAATATAATTATTTTCCTTTATTTCTACACTTCTTTTATAGATACGTATGGTAATGACAAGAGAAATCATTATTACCTCTAGCTATTTTCCCATATATTCGCTAGTACTTTTTTCTTTCCTCACGCGGTCGGCCTCTCGGCGGGTGACGGACTAATTCCCCGGTCACGTCACCCGCGACCTCGGCTAGGGCGGCATGAGGCACAGGTAGTCGCGCTTACGCCGCCCCAGTCGCCGGCGGTGGGTCGCTTCGTCGAGGCTGGGCTCGTCGCGCGCGTGACCCGCCACCTCCTTCTGCGAGATTACTGCCTCGCAGAAGGCTGCGAACGCGTCCCAGTTCCTCCCAGTGCGACCTGACGCTGCCGACCATCGCCAGGGCGATGCTCGACAGCGTCAGGTCGGCACCGATGATTGCGACGAGTTCACGACGCTGCCCTTCCCAGGCGGCACAAACCTCGGGCGTATGCTGCGCCGTGTCCTCGTTGCAATCGCAGTGGTGGTAGGACGGTGTACTCTCCCTCCTAGCGACCGTGTACAGGTACTTGGCGAAGCATCCATGCCCCGTCCAGTCGGACTTGCACCAGTCGGAAGGAAAGCACCCTGTGCTGTCGTTTTGGCCACTGCATCAGCACCGGCCGGAAGGCCTCCACGGTCCAGACACCGTATCGAGGCCTCTCTAGTTAGACCGCCCAACGGACAATGACGTCTTGGCGGTCGTCATGGCCCTCTGTGGTCGCCACTAAGTCACCACGCCGACAATACTATAGAAACCTTGAAGCAACTCGAAAAAAAAATTGCATTCAGGCATATCTGCCATACTTACTATAGAAATTAATATTTTGGCTCACATTTAGGCATCGTCAAGCTCTTCCATATCCGTAGTGCTGTGTGATCCTCTCCTCCTTTCCTTTAAATTTCCTAATTAAATTTGTGGCGAGTCCTAAGATAATTAATATTATTTGCCGGGCCTGTCTAAAGATGAAACCTCGGTATCATCTGTAGCGACCATTGTGGATCCTGGCTTAGAGGTGTTACAATAGTGGAAATATTTGATGGAATTAGTCGCATATAAAAAATACAGATTCTTATAGTTATAAGAATGAAAACTATTAAAGATATTTTAAATAGCATTTTCTCAACTCAAATATTTTCAATCCACTCTAAAGATCTTCTCTATAATGGGAAGATCTTCCTTTTGCGTAATCTCTTTCGTAAAATACCCACTAATAAATAATAGAAGATGATAGTATATTCTTGATCCTACGACAGGAAAAGATGATGATGAGTATTTGGATGCTTTGGGCACGTACCCCTACTACGTGACTCACTTTTTACAACATTTATTTTATTTTGTATCTAATACATATATACGTGAATATTCATGACAGTAGAAATTATTATGTAATTATCCAAATTATTTTGTTTTCTATCCAATAACAATACAATAGTAAAACTGTTATCTGAGCGCCCGTATTGAGGCAATATATTTCCTCTATCCCTTCAAAACATTAAAATCTCGAAGAATTTTGCTGCATTGCTTTTTGATATTAAATAATATTAACTATTTTGTATGTACTGTATTTTGTTGGTTTAAAAAAAAATATTTTTTTAACATTAATAAAAGTTATTTCATTCTATCACTTTAAGTAAACCAATATATGTATTAGGATTTTTTTTTGGATACTCCGTGTCATTCTCTGTTCACAATTCTTACTGAATATGATCAGAAAATTGCCGTAAGCCAAAATCGCGACGGTATCATATGATCAATCCTTTTATTAGATATCTATAAATTAATTATCCATAAAATTTTTAACAACAATTATTACACTTACCCTTAACTTAAATTAATGCTTGAGTATCTCAAGCTTTATTTTTTTAATTTCTTGTTCATACACATATGTCCACATATTAACACGAGTTTCTTCCACAACGTAAAAAAAAAATTGAACTTGAACAAAATGAGCCTGCTATACCACCCTTACTAGATAGGTTGGCAAAGAGATTGTTTCGTATTTTGCTTCTATTCAAGTGAAATTTTCTACTTATATGATAGCCAAAAACCCAGAAAAGTTGCTGACTATTGTCATTAAATAGTCTTAATCCATAACTAAATTCACAACTTTATTTCTTGACGACTTCCTAATTGAAAATAGCAAAGCAGTTATCAAAAATACAGAATCTACTTTATAAACAGGATTGAATATGACTAATAATTTAGGGTTACATTTCTTTTAATCTGCTTTCTATGTATATTTTGTCTACTGAAATAAAGTATACAACCATTAAATATTAATATTCCCCTATATCAATAAAGCAAAACCATAAAAAATTGTTCGATAATAAATTTTCTTTATGACTTCAGAATATCAACATTAAAATAATTTAATCTTAAAAAAGCAGTCACAGCAACTTAGGAAACATTTTAGGGGGAAAGAAAAAATATAGCCCTATTCTAAAACCGAAATTACGCAATGAAACGTTAGCTGAATGCAGTCAAATTCGCAAATCGGTTGCCCGCACACCCCTAGTCTCCCTTCGATATTTGAAAAATCAAAATGGCGTCGTTTCCCCGCGTCTTGTCTTTATCTTTTCCTTATGTAAATTACTTGGTATTATTCGATGTTGAATGAGGTTAAGAACTTTCTAGACGATATCGGCGCCAAACCTCGAGGCGCTCGTTAAGAGATTTTGCTCACTTCCTGAGTTAAAGCAAATATTATCTTTTTTTTCTCTAAATTGTTGATATTCAGGACACTCTCAAAAAGATTTTCATTGTGAAAATTACAACTATACGGTGCAGTTTACCGCGCTTATAATTTGGTAGGTACATGACTTTTAGTTACTAATTTTATTAGTATAATGGCCGTCTTTATATATATAATTCTTCTGTGCGTGTGTATGTGACTGAACTTCTCCAAAACTGCTGGGCCGATTTAGATAAAATAATTTGTGTATGTTTAGGTGGATTCAGAAATAGTTAAGATTGACAATTTGTACCAGTAGGTGGCGCTACTATTGTTTTATAATATCTATAACAGCAAAACACCAGCTGAGATCGATTACATTCAAATACTGCAAAAATTAAGAAACCTCGATAAATCAAAAATCGAATACAAACGCGATAAAAGCCGCGAAAATAGTTTTTTTTTTTAATGCCAAGTCGATATAAGTAGGTAATTTGTTTTTCATGATCGTTAAATAAATAATTCATATATTTTCATAAGTTAGTCCTGCTTACATAATTCACTTGTGTATTGTCTTACCCCCTAACGCCCATCCACAAGCCGAAGTCATTGCCAAAACACAAGCGAATTTATAGCAGACAGGAAATCTTCGCTACTTCCCGCGACGTCACAATAGCGCATCCGTTTCCTCTACACACTTGACTAGGAAATATTATTATATCAATAATATAAGTACATGGCTGACCGAGCTTCGCTAAGATTTGTTTAATGCTTTTTAATGTCAACTTTTAAAGCAAATTTTGGATATTAAATTTATGAATCAAGAGAAGGAAAAATCCGAAATAAAACCCTATGCCAACACGTCTGCCGCCCTAGCCGAGCCCGCGGGTGACTGGACCGGGAAATTTAGTCCGTCACCCGCAGAGAGGCTGACCGCGCGATGGCGACCGACGTCCCAGGACAGGAACGTCAAGAGGTGAGGGTATCCGAAAGGGTATTCCGTCGGGCCGACCACTGACGACAAGTCACCCTGCTCTGGTGATCGGCCCAACGACGAAGGCGACGTGGGTACGGGTGGATTATGGGCCCGTGCGCCGTCCATTCATCGCCCCGGACGGAATGGACCGCGTGTGCGCTTACCATAACCCACCGATAAAAAAAAAATGCCAACATGTCTGGCATAATGAAAGAGGCGCCAGCCTAGTAGTGAGACGTAAATGGGCTGAGATAATGATGATTATGAAACCTATGTAATGATTTCTGATTCTGATGTTACGCGAATACTTATTATGTACTTAAAATAAATTATTTCATGGATTTTATAGCGTTCGTATTTGATTATTAGGGTTCCGTATCCAAAGGATAAAAACGGGACCCTATTCCTAAGACTTCGCTGTCTGTCCGTCCGTCTATCCGTCTGTCTGTCACCAGGCTGTATCTCAAGAATCACGATAACTAGACAGTTAAAATTTTTACAAATTATGTATTTCTATTGCCGCTATAACAACAAATACTAAAAACAAAATAAAATAAATATTTAAGGGGGGCTCCCATACAACAAACGCCATATTTTTGCCCTTTTTTATAGATAACTAGCAACCCGCCCTCGCTTCGCTTCGGTTATAGGTTATAGTCGTTTTACCCGCGTAGTTCCCGTTCCCGTGGGAATACCGGGATAAAATATAGCCTAGTTTACGCCCTGATATTATAGCTTTCCATTGGTAAAAGAATTTTTGAAATTGGTCCAGCCGTTTTGAAGATTACCCGGAACAAACAGACAGACAGACAGACAATTTTTTAATTGCTATTTTAGGCATAGGTGTCGTGCAAATAACCGTGTGAGTATGAAAAATGCCTATTATTTTGACATTACTAACAGACACTTCAATTTTATTTATTGGTATAGATGGTACGGGACCCTTCGTGCGCGACTCCGACTCGCACTTAGCCGGTTTTTGATATCCCGCCGCGCCGTTTCGAACACTTTTCAGTATTCACGGTCACCATCGTTATTATAGAGGCATTTATCTGCATGTTACATTATTATTAAATTCAGTCACACAAAGTTGGCCTAGGTTTTTTTTTTTTATTGCAAACGGTGGCAAACGAGCAAACAGTACACCTGATGGTAAGTGTTGCTGCCGCTCATGGACCTTTACAAGGCTGTTGCCTACCGCGAAGAAAGCGAAGGGAGTGTGAATGCGTGCATTGAGGCTCCTACTCCTAAATTGCTACTACTCAGACGTCGATTTTCTGCGAGAGCATGGTACTGCCCCGGACGGACCGGCCCGCGACCGTAGACAGATAACTGTCGACAGTGTGGTCCTACCACTCCTAGGTAGATGTAAAAGCCTTAGTTGTCTCTTTCGATAACCCAGGAGCAGTGTAAAGGTGTTTTCTCTGTGGTGACGGAGTATGAATACAATTCACCACGCAATATCTTGCCCAAGGATGTCGTAAAAGATAACTAAGGGATATGATATACATATAACATCTCATCAACAATAAAGGTAAACTTGAAATTAAACTTAATACTAACCCGTCTGTCCAGCGTGTACGTCAATTGCCCTCCTTTGGATGAGGCCCGAGCCCAACAGTGGGACTTAGTTGGGCTGAGATGATGATGATAAATATAAAAGTTGGTACCTAGTAGTCTTAGCCGCCATCACACAATACTAAGGCAATGTTATATTAAGCTAACATAAACCAAACATCTTAGAACAATAACGTCAAGGAGGTAAGTTTGCGCACAAAAAGTGAAGCATTTCAATTGGAGCCTAATGGAGCTTACGCCGGAACCGTTCCGTAATTTACAAGGTCACTGTACCTACTGCACGTACATACGTCACTCTTAAACAATAAATAGGTAATTATGACGGCTTGTACATTCAAATGATATCACAACACATTTGAAAAACATAAAATGTATAAAAATTACTCCTAAAAATATTTTTACGATTTATGTTAATAAAAACAAAATTTGATTTCATAATTTATACGGGGTGTATCAGGTTATGGGACAACTGTTCGAGTATGTTGTAGTTTAACGGTCATAGATCGTAATTAGAATGTACATTACACAAAAAACAACATAACATAAAAGTTAGAGTGATTTCAAAAAAATGTGTCCAAGAGTCGTATCAGGAGGCCGTATCACACTTCCTATCAGGTGTGCTGCTTGCTCGTTTGGTATTATAAGCAATAAAAAAAAATAAAAAAAATCCATGCTTCCGGTATAACTATAGCGATATGATTAATGTAAACTTTGACTCTCTTTTTCAAATGAAAAGTCAAGCTTCCACCTAAATTTCTGTTATTTTTTTTAGTACCTACAGGCTATGAATCATCACAGCGCATATACGTCCCACTACTGGCCTCGAGCCTCCTCCACAATGGGAATCATTTTATGTTTGTACTGGCAATAAATTTATATTAAAAAATGTGGATTATAAATTTAATAAGTAATTCAGTAGCGGGTAGATAGAAATCTCTGTAATAAATCTCTGCGATAACGATGACTTGGTGGACATAAGACATCTTAGTCGGCCCGTGACCATGAACGCTGAAAGTGTTCAAAACGTCGGTTAATCAAAAATCAAATACAAACGCTATAAAATCCGTATAAATAGTTTTATTTATAAGATCCTATTTAATATGCATATGTTGTTTACCCTTAATTATATGTGATATTATATTTTAATATGTATATATATTTCTTCCACTTTCCGTAAATTATTTTCCATTCATTATTGTTTCTCTTCCTTTTCCAATGGGTATCATTCTATAGGCGAGGGTAAATCTGATCATTGGCATGACGTAAACAGGGCGCGGCGACGCAACGCTACGCTATAAGACGGTAAATATGTATGTAGTCTATACGTAGTAGTACAGTATATTATTACAAAAATCACCGATTAAAAGAAATGAGTTGTCACAATTTGAAATATTTTAGAAATTTTAATTCTTGTCTATACCAATAAATAAAATTGGAGTGTCTTGCACGACATCTATGCCTAAAATACAGATTAAAAAGTTTTTGTCTGTCTGTTTGTTCCAGGTAATCTTCAAAACGGCTGGACCGATTTCAAAAATTCTTTCACCAATGGAAAGCTTTAATTTCAGGGCGTAAACTAGGCTATATTTTATCCCGGTATTCCCACGGGAACGGGAACTACGCGGGTAAAACGACTATAACCTATAACCGAAGCGAAGCAAGGGCGGGTTGCTAGTATTTAATAAAAATAAATGTATATTGATTAAATAAAAATCATCATTTTCTAGAAAAAAAAATGTAATATTTTATTAATACTTTATGTCATATTAGTTCCTGTCGTAAACAGTTCTTTTATACATATATACTTGTACAAAATAATTTCGATGTTTCACATTTACCAGGCGCCCTGAGGGACGGCTCAGTTTATTTTCACTTTTTACAATTTTGAAACGCTTCCTCCCTGATGTAATAATTAAAAAGCTGTGTAAATAACTATTGGTAAAATAAATAAATAAACTTGATCTTACGATACCTCAATTCACGAATCGATTGACTCAAATTGTTCAAGTGTTGCTTAAGTCAAATAATTACTGTCGTAATTTACAACCGCGCGAACAGTTTGCTTACAATGGCGCATTGTGGACAAGACAAACTATAAATCTATCTGAATAGTATTCAATAATTCGACAAGTTGCGAAGTTTCCAAACACCGGACTTATGAATTAAGAAAGTATATAACTCGCTGACCATATTGTAATGTACAACTTTGATATCGATATCGATAATTAAAACCCAATATATTGATATCTCGATATATCGATATCTTTTCCGTGAGGTGACGGAGTAAGAATACAATTCACCACTCCCTGTCTTGCCCGTGGATGTCGTATAAGACGACTATGGGAAATAATGTGCACATAACATCTGTGCAAGAGAAGGAAAACTCGAAATGAAACCCTATACCAACATGTCTGACCATCATGGTATAGTAGGTCAAATTCCCTCCCATTGTGGAGGAGGCCCGAGCTCAACAGTGGGACGTATGTGGGCTGCGATGATGATGATATCGATATCAAAATTATTAGTAAAATACAAGTTGTTGTTACATCATTATCAACATCTGTCAACTCAAATAGGTCGCAATACGAAACTCGATCCTCCTCCAAAATACTACGGATGCACATAAATTAGTTTGGGACATCTTATTTTTATTATAAGTATAAGACCAGACTCATAAACTATTCAGTTATCTATACAAATAAATAAAATTGAAGTTTCTGTAATGTCGAAATAGTAAGTTGTAATTAGATTAAAAATGTTTTCTCTGTCTGTCTGGTGTCTGTTTATTCCTAATTTTGAAAACTGCTGCACTGTTTTTTATAATATTTTAGTTCTATGTAGCTGTCTATATAAGGTGTAACTTGACTATATATATTTTTTTTTATTGCAAACGGTGGCAAACGAGCAAACAGTACACCTGATGGTAAGTGTTGCTGCCGCTCATGGACCTTTACAAGGCCGCTGCCTACCGCGAAGAAAGTGAAGGGAGTGTGAATGCGTGCATTGAGGCTCGGTGATACCAAGGGCACCACCAAAACCCTCCACACGCAAACACCCTCAGAAAGTTGGGCTTCCGGCTCTCTCGCTCACCGAACGAAGCGCAGTAACAAATCGCTATTACTCAGACGTCGATTTTCTGCGAGAGTGTGGTACTGCCCCGGACGGACCGGCCCGCGGCTGTAGACAGATAACTGTCGACAGTGTGGTCCTACCACTCCAAAATACCATTTTATCCTGATATTCCCACGGGAACGGAAACTATACGGAAATTTGCTAGTCTTTTTATATATATATTTCTTGCGTACATGTGTATGTCACTGAACTCCTTCTAAACGGCTGCACCGATGTTGATGAAATTTTTCATGTGTGTTTAAAGTGATTCGAGAATGGTTTAGATTCACAATTGGACCCGGTAGGTGGCGCTTTATTTGGACAGAACAACGTCTGTTGGGTCAGCTAGTTATACATTTAAAATACATTCTTAATGTTGACATTGGTTACAACTGCAAAGTACCCTAACTCTAACTCATACTTAATAAAGTAGGAGTAGTTTACTTATAATCTCCATCAGTAAGTAATGTCGAGTCGACCACTGAAGTCAAGGAACTCTGCACCGGTGGTCGGCCCAACGACGAAGACGACGTGCTATATGGGTGGGTTACGGGGCCGCGCGCCGCTCCTCTGTCGCCCCGGACGGAACCGGGCGCTGGGTGCGCTGACCGTAGCCCACCCCAAAAAAAAAATCAGTAAGTAATAATAATATAATAACCTCATAAAGAAGTAGTAATAGAATATTGTTCTATCATCAGCATTTCAGGTTATTGCCGTCCACTGGACGTAGGCCTCCCTCATGTTACGAGACAGACGGTGGCGTACCGCCGGTCCTATGCCATCTGCATTCAAACGATGACCAGCGGCTTTCACCAGGTCGTCGGTCCACCTAGTTGACGCAGTGTAGGAACAATGCGTCGTCCGTTACAAGATCGAGAGACCACTCTCTTCTTTTCTCTCTCTTCTTCCCTAACAGTTGTCGGTTCGTTGAACGAAGTGGCCTGTTCATGCCATATTATTCTATAAATAATGAAAAGAAATATTGTACAAGACATAAATTTTGAAATTCGGCTTACACTGATATGTCCAGTGTCATAGTTTTAATGAAATAAATAAAAATAGCTAATTAATAGTGTATTTATTTGTTATTTATGATTGATGACCGACCAGGTGGACAGACGATCTAGTGAAAGTTGCTTGACGTCATTGGATACGGACGGCACAGTACCGCACTTTGTAGTGAAGCATGAGGGAGGCCTACGTAAAAGGGTACAGGTAAGGGGTACATAGATAAAGGTATACTGGTAAAGAGGATATAGATAAATGGATACAGGTAAGGATATATCGGTAAGAGGATACAGGTAAATGGATACAGGTAAGAATATATCGGTAAAAGGATACAGGTAAAGGGATAGAGGTTAGGGTATACCGGTAAGAGGATACAGTTAAGGGGGTACAGGTATATAGTCTATTGCCATTAAGAAAAAAAATTATCAAAACTATAGTTCTTGTTTACTTTTTAAATTGCAGATAATATAGTTAAACTATAAAGGTTTACCGTAAATTGAGTCGATACAATACAAAGTCAATGTATCGATACAATTTAATTTCATAATATAACATCTCTACAAATTGGGTGCGGTGTTTGCGAGCCTCAAGTCTGAGCATTTAAGCTGAAACAGTGGCTTACTTATTACCTGAGATGGCACAACTTGCTCTAACAGAACTTACGATCTATTTGAATTATGGCGTTTATGATTATTTTATACTTTATTTTGTCATTTTCTTTAAGGTGATATCTGCAATAAGAGTAAATCGTGAGGGACTTTACATAGGTATCTATATATAGGAGAGAAGAACGGACAGAAGTCGCGCTCCGACTTAGAAGAAATAAGTCATCGACGACTCAGACTTGAGTCGCTCGGCACATGAGAACAATACATGGTCTATATATTACGCCATCTACACAGGTAAATTATTGATCACCCTATTGGCACAAACCTTTCAAATGGAATGATTATATTGCAATAGGCCAAGCATTTTCTTCCAGACCTTAGTATGCATCAGTATGCATATCATATGCTCTAAATTTAAGATTTATTTTATCTCCACAGAAAGAGAAAATATTTATATGAGACTGCACAGATGGCGTAGTGGTTAAGATACCGATACCAGTCGATGTACCAGTGTCGTGGGTTCATTTCTTAGGCAGGACAATACTTTAGGTAGGGAGGGACGTCAGTCGAGGAGAGGAGTCAAGTGATATCCCGTCGGGCCCACCACTGACGATAAGTCACCCTGCACCGGTGGTCTGCCCAACGACGAAGGCGACGTGTCACTGGTAGGTTACGGGTGTGCGTGCTTACGCCCCTCGTTGCCCCGGACGGAGCCGGGCGACGGATGCCCCGACTGTAGCCCACCCCCAAAAAAAAGTACAATACTTATACTTTCGGTGATGCACAAATCGTTTCAAAATCTGGATGTAAAATGTGTCCTTTTAATTATATATTTGTAAAGTCCCTCGTAATACAGTAACGGCATGACACTCCTCTATTGTGGAAGGTAATTGACCTTCTATACCACGCTAGTCAGACCGGTTGATATAGACTTGTATTTCGAGTTTTCTTTCTTTTACATAGGTGCCATGTGTATATTATATCCCTTAGTAATCTTTTAGGATACCTACTCACGGACAAGGTGAGTGTTGGTGAATTGAATTCTTACGCAGTCACTAAAGGAAAAAAATTACACTTACCTCTCTATAATATAGGAGTGTATTATATCGTACTTAGTAAGCCAGGCTCGCGCCGGCCCTCTCTAAACAATACATCGAAGTATTAATAACTTAAGACTTGCCTAACTTATCTACCAGCTGCCGCTCTTTCTCACGGTTTTACGTAAATTTTAACTTAATTTGACAAAATGAATTACACTGTGTAATTAAGAATGTTGCTGAATTAGATTTTTTTTATTTAAGAATGTTGCAATTGTTGTTGATGACAGAGTAAGAATACAATTTACTACCCCCCTTTCTTACACGAGGGTGTCGTAAAAGACGACTAAGAGAATATGATATGCAGATAACATCTAGACAAGAAAAGGAAATCTCGAAATCCTATATCACACCATAGCCAGCGTAGTACTGTAGGTCAACTCTCCTCCCACTGTGGAAGAGGCTCGAGCCCAACAGTGGGATGTATAGATATTAATAATTAAAAGTGTGTGTTATTAGATGTTTAAGAATAGCAATTTTCTCATGATAAGTACTGGCTTGGATTTATCCCATGATTTCTTGCTGGCTGTTCCATTAGTTAGAGACTCTTCAACCATCGTAAACAATAAAAAAAGGTTAAAGAACTAAGATTTTGCATTTAACACGCTACGCTATTTATAAAAACTTATTTAGGTACAATCGAAAAATGTTTAACATATGTACTTAAGAAATGGAATACACATCTATTGGAAATCCATTCCAACCGCCTCAAATCTAAACATTTATACACACATTTAAACAATTATAATTAACAATTACATTTTTATTTATAAATAATTGAGTATAAACCTGTTATATATAACGGGTTTATACTCAAAAGTATTTTGAAACTTATCTATAGTATCCGACCGTAATCTCGGTTTTGGTTTCGGTCTAGTTTCGGTCAAAAAAGCGGGTTTCGGCTGATAATAGAGCCGAAACTACGGCAAAAACTGAAACTGAATTCGTGAGTTTTCGCGCTGCGCTAAGACTTGCTCGGTGCACGAGGTGCGAGAGACGAAGTATCATTTCACCGCGCTCCTTGTCATCTCACAATTTTAGGTCTTTCGTTTGTGTCTGCACGTCGCGAATTTCGCAATTTGAGGTGATCACTTCATAACAGGTATATTTTATTTCACTATTTATGTGATGTAGTTTATAAATTATCGAGAATACCTTTTGTCTTTGCAAAATTTTAGGAACAAGACAAACACAAGGCTTAGCACATAAGTTTATTATAAATCGAAATTATTTTGTTTTAATAGCTCAGTTTTATAAGTTCAATTTTATGTTTATATTAGTTATACAGTCAAAACCGATTATAACGACATCGTTTACAACGACCGATCGGTTATTACGACCAGATCGTAAGGTAAGATTTCGGCCCGACCACTGAAGACAAGTTACCCTGCACTGGTAGTCGGCCCAACGACGAAGGCGACGTGTCACGGGTGGGTCATAGAGCCGCGTACCGCCTTTCTGTCGCCTCGGAAGGATTCGGGCGCCGGGTGCGCTGACCATGGCCCACCCTTAAAACAAAAAAAACGGTCCCGACCGAATCTCTAGTAAACTATTCAGTAAACATACCGCCTATAACAACGTCGGATACAGCGACATATCGCTTACAACGACGAAACTTAATCGATATTCATCGACTATAACGACCAGCCGTTTACTTCTCCCAGCAAAACAAAACAATACGAACGATTTTAGATATTACTAGCAACCCGCCCTCGCTTCGCTTCGGTTTTAGTCGTTTTACCCGCGTAGTTCCCGTTCCCGTGGGAATACCGGGATAAAATATAGCCTAGTTTACTCCCTGTTATTATAGCTTTCCATTGGTGAAAGAATTTTTGAAATCGGTCCAGCCCTTTTGAAGATTACCCGGAACAAACAGACAGACAAACAGACAAAATTTTTTTAATCTGTATATTAGGCAAGGCTTTTTTCATACTCACACGGTTATTTGCACGACGCAAATAACCGTGTGAGTATGAAAAAAGCCTATTATTTTGACATTACAAACAGACACTCCAATTTTATTTATTGGTATAGATTACTAAGTCTTTATAATATTTCAATTTACCACCCGCCTTCTTGTGTATGGGGCACGACTAAAGAGTGTTAGATAAAAAAGAAAGTAAACCAAACCTATAGATAGTAAAAAATAAAGTACCTAACTAAAGATAAATAAAAAGACCTGTGCTGACCCGTCTGTTCAGCGTGGTATAGTAGGTCTACTTTATCATTATAAAGGAGGCCCGAACTCAACAATAGAACATATATGGGGTAAGAAAATAAATAAACCTTACACCAACATGCAACTGACCAACACAGCTTAGGTTACAGATACCTACGTATTTTTTTGGGGGTGGGTTGCGGTCGGCGCGCTCCTCGCATCACTCCATCCGGGGCGACAGAGGGGCGTAAGCACGCACACCCGCAACCCACGTGCACGTCCCCTTCGTCGTTGGGCCGACCACCGGAGCAGGGTTACTTGTCATCAGTGGTCGGCCCGACGGAATACCCCCTATTTGGGGTACCCTCCCATCGAGCGACGTCCCCCCCTCGGGGAGGACGTCGGTCTTTCCTCACGCGGTCGGCCTCTCAGCGGGTGACGGACTAATTCCCCGATTACGTCACCCGCGGCCTCGGCTAAGGCGGCATGAGGCGCAGGTAGTGGCGCCGTAGTGAGGCGAAAAAAATGTGGAACGCTTCACGATTTTGCGTGTCATCCTTGCGCAGGGGCCATGCTAATCTTCTCTGTATCGTTCCAATTTTAGTATATGTACTGCCGAAGCAAGTACAACATGCAACTGACCAACACAGCTTAAGTTACAGGTACATTTTCCTTTCATTATGAAATTAGGCCCGTAACAAATAGGTATAACATTAATTATTTCTGACGTTTACGCGAGTATTAGGTACACATCCTTACTAATATTATAAATGCGAAAGTAAGTTTGTTTGTTTATTAGTTTGTTTGTTATGCTTTCACGCTTAAACCACCGAACCGAATTCAAAAATTCTTTCACCAATGGAAAGCTATAATATCAGGAAGTAACATAGGCTATATTTTACCCCGGTATCCCACAGGAACGTGAACTACGCGGGTAAGGCAACTGAAATCGAAACAAATCGAGGGCGGATTGCTAGTTATTGTTACATATTTTATAGCGGTTATGTTATATTTTGACTGACTGACATTTCGAATAGACTTTGCAGCGTTCATGGTCACAGACGGACCGTCACAGTCCGCCCGTGACCCATATAAAAATAGTTTTATTTACAAGGTATAAAAGGTGTGGTGACGGAGTAAGAATACAATTCACCACTCCCTATCTTGCCCGTGGATGTCGTACAAGACGACTAAGGGATATAATATGCACATAACATCTGTGCAAGAGAAGGAAAACTTGAAATGAAGCCCTATACCAACATGTCTGACCAGCATGGTAGGTCAAATTCTCTCGCAGTGTGGAGGACGCCCGAGCCCAACATTGGGACGAATGATGATAAAATTATTTCATTTTTATTATTCCTTTTCAAGAGAAAGAAAAAAATAAATTATTTTATTTATCTACACAAAACAAGCAAAATATATATTAATACCCATACTAGATACTTTGTCTGAATCAGCGAAATGTCTTTCAACACAACTATTGAATACCGGTAGGTACACCGGTCGAGAATGGCGGTTCGCAAATTTGTAATCAAAGATGCGGGCTGCACGAATCTTAGCAAATTGGCGAGGGAGACACCCCTGTCGCCGCAAGGGTTGTCTACATGCAATAGATATTTAATATTTTTCTTTTGATATGCAGATATCACTAATTCTTACATTCAACTCGAAATTTTTAAAGTTAAGGTTGTTATTGTATTAAGTAATTTAATGTTCTCGGTACTTTTGTGCTGTATGCTGACGGAGTAAAAATACGATTCACCACCCTCTCTCTTGCCCGTGGGAGTCGTAAATATTGCCTAAAGAATATATCAGATAACCTTTATGGAAGACAAGGAAAATTCGACATAATTCGACATAAAACTCTTTTTCTTTGGGAGTGGGCTACGGTTAGCACACCCGCCGCCGCCCAGCTCCGTCCAGGTCGACAGAGTGGCGGCGCGCGGCCCCGTAACCCACCCATAGCACGTTGCCTTCGTCGCTGGGCCGACTACCAGAGCCGTGTTCCTTGTCTTCAATGGTCGACGCGACAGAGACAAAATACCCTGTATCAACATATCTGATCAGCGCGGTATAGTGGATCCATTCCTCTCCCATTGTGGAGGAGGCTTGAGCCCAACAGTGGGATTTTTGTGGGGTTAAATTGATTTATTGATTATATTAAGTTCCAAACTGCTATGAAGGTAGCATATAACCGCGCTTTATGGCGAATCATGAGAAAGGCCTATGTCTAGCAGTGAACGGCGAAAGGTTGTTGTATGATGATGATGACGATGATAATTAAAAACAATCTGTTAACAAGCTAATATTTGCGGGTGACGTGACCGGGGATTAGTCCGTCACCCGCCGAGAGGCCGACCGTGTGAAGAAAGACCGACGTCCTCCCCCCTCGGGGACGTCGGTCGATGGGAGGGTACCCCAATAGGGGGTATTCCGTCGGGCCGACCACTGATGTCAAGTAACCCTGCTCCGTTAGTCGGCCCAACGACGAAGGCGACGTGGTTTTCGGGTGGGTTGCGGGAGTTGCGTGCTTAAGCCCCTCTGTCGCCCCGGACGGAGTGACGCGGAGGCGCGCCGACCGCAGCCCATCCACAAAAAAAAAAAAACAAACTAATATTTGTTTTTGTTTTTGCCCATTTATATTTACATCAATATATATTTTTATAATTATTTCAATATTTTTCATATTTGTATTGTGACAACCCTGATCTATGTAAGTATCTAAGGAGTCCGAGTAGCGTCGTCTTGAGTGGTCTTGGGCACCTCTAATGCTCCACAAAGAGCTGGCAGACACAACCATACATACATATATTTATACTACCAAGGGGCCAAGCAACTAATGAATTAATTCTCTTACCCTTAAATTTGTAACTGATATTAGGGACAGCGATGATGGTTAAATTAAATATATGAATGTAAACTTCTAGTTAGATCAAATACGTAACAAAAAATTTTATCACGGCGGCATGCGGCAGTCGATCGGTATCGGTGGTCAGCACAATTAACAATAGGAAAGCAATACGGCAGTTATGGGCCCGCATACCACCTTTCTGTTGTCCTAGACAGTACTGATAGAGTGTATGCATGTCAAAAAAAGGAAAAAAGTATGATCTTTAAAGAAAATATTAAACGGAGTGAATGAAATGTGGTATAATCTGGAGTAACACTTATGTTACTTTTAAAATGTACCGTTGCCGTAGAATAGGTGTTAAAATTTAATAACAACGATACTGTAAGGATAAGCTAGTTATACAACGTTCTTTTGCCCCGGGTTTGATTAAGTATAGAACGTAAATAGGTAATAATAACCCGGCTCTTACTCCAATTGGAGTCGACACCGTCGTCCTCTCCCATCGCCCAAGAGTTATTATGTATGGTAATGGTTTTATGACCGCCTGACTGCCTGCTGACGACCCTCCATGCTAATGTAATTGTTGACCAGACTTCATCAGATAGAGCTGGTTCAGGTCGATGTTAAGCTCTTAGTCGTAATTTACGACAGTCGCCGACTACAAGGAACTCGGTAGCAGTAGTCGGTCCAAAGGCGAAAGGGCGGGAATACGGTGAGGTAAGGGGCCGCGCGTCGCCCTTGCGCCACTCCAGACGGAATGATCGGCATGTATACTGACCATAGCCCACCAAAAAAAATGCTTAACCCCTCATGCGCCAAACATCGCGGCGCTCTCAAGTGCCCCGCGCGCTTTGGTATATTGAAAAAAGTTCAGGGCATTTTATGGTTTTACATAAACTATTATTGTTGCTATATGACAAGGAAATATGAAATAAAATATATATCAATAGCTTTTGATTGGTTGATTTAAATAAAAGTACGAAAAGCAATTGCTAATTGTAAAGTGTTTTATTTGGGTCAAACGTGTGTCCAAAAACGCTTTGAGCACATTTTTTTTTGGGTCTAACGGTGTCCCAAAAGCGCTCGAGGGGTTAAGCTCTTTTACTCACGAACTTGAGATATACCTACCATCTTATCCCTGTCATAATTTTATGTAAATAAACGAATCAATTTTTTCGTGTGGTAATGGAATAAGAATATAATTCACCCCTTCCTATCATGCCCGTGGGTGTTGTAAAATACTATTAAGGGATAATAATTTGCAGATAATATCTATGCAAGAGACGGATAACTCAAAATAAAACCCTATACCTACCAACTCACCTGACCAGCATGATATATTAGGTCATTTTCCCTCCTATTATGGAGGAGGCTCGAGCCCAGTAGTGGGACGTGCTGTAACGATGATAATGATGAAATTAATCATAGGCAGGATCAATTCTATTAATAGGATACAAGGAGGACGTAAGTCTCAATTCAGTCTGAAGAAAGATATTCTTCACGAAATAAAGCGGTTTTTTTTTTGGGGGTGGACCACGGTCAGCGCATCTGCCGCCCGGCTCCAGCCATCCGACGACAGAGGGGCGTCGTACGGCCCCGTAACCCACCCTATAAGCACGTCGCCTTCGTTGTTGGGCCGACCACCAGTGCAGAGTTCCTTGACTTCAGTGGTCGGCCCGACGGAATACCCCGAGGGAGTACCCTCTCCGTTAGACGTCCCTTCCCTGGGATGCCGATCGCCGTCGCGAGGCTAACCTCTCCGCGGGTGCCGAACTAAATCCCTAGTCCGGTCACTCGCAGTATCTGCTAGGGCGGATTAAGGCGCAACGAAAAAAAAGAAAAAAGTTTAAGCGATAATTAGGTACATCACATGGTTATGTGTGTTCGTTAGACACTTTGAAGTCTCGATTTGATTTGATTCATACTATTTGTCGCAAAACAAGTTGCAGAATTGAATTTCAAAGCCTACCCACAAGAATTTTTACTACGAAAAAATATAGTCAAACCTTCTCATCTACCGATCTTTCCTATCTACCACAGGATTATTACGAGATACTATTTTTTCGTTGCTAATAGTGGCAAACTTAGTGTGATAATTGTAAATGAAATGTGCTCATAGACCTTTGCAATAACAGGGGTACACGTAGACCACTGCATATGAAAAGAGTGTTCGTTTTAAACCTCGTTTAAAGGACATGACATAGCGCTCGGCAAATGCAGCACCAAAATATTTCATTCCAAATTCTGCATTACTACTCGATTAATATATAATATAGAATTATCCACGCTGAAATGCTTTCGCGTCGCTCAGTATTAAACTGATTTTGTATTAGCATTTAAATTGTAAATTGAATTTGAATTAGGTAGTCCAAATTTCATTTAAACTCAATAATTTATTTCTATATTATGTAGTTTTCATTTCCGAAATAAATTATTTAATTAATATATACATTGCTTGTGACTTTAGGAGCTATGGCATAAGTTATTGAATGCCGAAAATTTGATAAATTTTACCTTTGTTTTGTGAGACATCTCTTGACAAATAGGCAGATTAACTCTTGAAATGATTTAATAACATGCAGTTCTAAAGTTTGCCATCTAGTGGCGAATAGTGCTACTATTATAAGTACCCTGACACCTATTGAGTAACAGACAAAGCTGTATTTACTTTTCATAATGAAACACGTGGTGACGGAGTAAGAATACAAAATTCATCACGCCCTCTCTTACCCGTGGGTGTCGTATGAGACGACTAAGGGATTATAATATGCATACAACATCTATGCAAGAGAAGGAAAACTCGACACAAAACCCTATGCCAATACGTCTGACCAGCGTGGTATAGTAGGACCAACAGTGAAACAGCGGGCCCCAGGATGCCATGAGTGTGGCGCAGCAATCGACGATTTGCGCCACACATTGGAAGTTTGCCCCGACTGGGGGGGCCCCAAGGCCACGTCCTATCGATGGAATTTGAAATAGACCTGTCGTTGCCGACCATCATCTCACAGATGCGACAGGTGCTGGTCTTCAATGTCCTCATTTTGTGAGGCCGTCATTTCAAGGAAGGAGGCTGCGGAACGAGAACGCGCGGCGCTTGCCTCCGCTGACTCGCTCCGCCGGCGGCGACCCGTATGGAGAAGGCGCCAATATGCGCAACTCCTTCCACAGCCTTGAATGACGATAGGACGTGGTGGACGTTGGGGTGTCGGGGATTCAATGTCATCAGACGATCTCTCCGGTGCCCCATAAAAGCGCGGAAGGGGCCGCTGTAGTTTTAGTGGGTATTTCAGTCACACGGGGACCAGCGAGTCCCACACACTCCTCCGTCTGTCACCTGGCGGGCGACAGTGCGTAAATGCATTTCCAAAGCGTAAAAAAAAAGGACAACAGTGGAACGTATATGCGGTGAGATGATGATGAATGAAACCTACTGTCTGATCCGATGAGAAATTATATGGCACATTTAAGATTATCTTCGCAAAACTTTTACATAGACTATTTCGCTACGAAGGAAAAATTTCCAAAGCAAATTGTCTATAGCCCTTTAATAAAAATTCTTGGCATGATACAATTCTTTTTGACATAACGTGAAACACATCAAAGGTTTTAATTGAGTTTTTTTAATATGGTTTATTTAATATGAATGTTGTTGAAATACAGTAAAAGCCTATAATTTTTCAACATTGTTATTATAATTATGTTCAAAAGAGGAATAAGAAGAATCCAACTCGTAAGATTCTATTATAATATATAACTATCAAATTGAAATCACTTTTTTACAGAAGAGCATTACCGTATTTCCAAATAAATATTTGCGGATCGCAAAAATAAGTATTCTTCTAGAAATTCAGCACGTCAATTGTATACTTAGTAGATATAGCACACCATCGGTCCAATGAATTTTATTTCCTAGTTTAGTTTATAGTCTAGTTTATTCCCAACCAGAGATGATGTGGATATGAAATTTACAATCTGTGGACTTAACACGAATACTTGACGATTTGAATTCATCGAAAAAGTATCGAGACCAATTTGTATCGATTTGGAGCATAGCCTCTATCGTTGAACAGAGAATCTGCTCCAAATTCCCATATGTTATGGATACGATGACCACAGGTTATGGATACGAATATTAAAATAACCGGTTTCGAATATAGTGACTTAGCTTAGCG
This sequence comes from Lymantria dispar, assembly GCA_032191425.1. Classification (NCBI taxonomy): domain Eukaryota; kingdom Metazoa; phylum Arthropoda; class Insecta; order Lepidoptera; family Erebidae; genus Lymantria; species Lymantria dispar. Next base: position 21,145,320 of record CM063459.1, read on the forward strand.
GCTTAAGTTATCCCACAGTTTCGGATAGTTTCATTAAAGGTCTTTATTTCTACTGTATGGTGACCGGCTAAGAGTACAATTCACTCCCTGTTTTGCCCATTGTAGGTTTTGGATATATTTTTATTTCAGATATCCGATAGTTTCGATTACAGTTACGGAACTCCAAAACATCCCTAATTTCATCGTCTCTCGTGCACTAAAATACCTCATCATTATCATCCTGCTCCTGTCCCAATTAGATATTTGGGGTCCTCTCAATATAAGCAAGTAAGTAAGACCACACTGTCGACAGTCGGCTGTCTAGAACCGTAGCCGGCTCGGGCTGGTATCTCGCAGAAAATGAACTTCTTTCAATGAGCGAGAGAGCCGGAAGGCCAACTTTATGAGCCAGTTCACATGTGGTGCGGTTTGGTGATGCCTTTACTTTCACCGAACATTGCTACGCATTCATACTCCCTTCACTTTCTTCACAGTAGGCAGCAGCCTGGCAAAAGTCAATGAGCGGAGGTATCACTAACAGACGGCACCAAATGGAATCGGCCCAGGTCGATGCCACGTCCTCGTCTTTAAGTAAACCCACAAATAATGACAGCGCCACAGCCTCCATCAGTAGGATTGTACTGTAAACAATAATAACTGTTTTTGTTTTAGATATATCATGTGAAGAAATCCTTAAGTAGTCTACAACACACGAAAAATACTTTATGTAGACGCCATTTAACATCATGCAGTACAGATGTTAGGTAATATTTTTCCTAATAATTGTTATTATGATGACGAAAGAAGAAAGAAATTATAATTTTTGTTGTTTCATAATATCCTACTAATATTATAAATGCGAAATTAAGTTTCTTTGTGTTTGTTTCTTCGTTACGCTTTCACGCTTAAACCACTGAACCGATTTCAAAAATTCTCTCACTAATGGAAAGCCATAATATCAGGGAGTAACATAGGCTATATTTTATACCGGTATTCCCACGGTAACGGGAACTACGCGGGTAAGGCCACTGAAACTTAAGCGAAGCGAGGGCGGGTTGCTAGTAAGTTCATAAACATAATCATCATCATCATCATCACCCTATTGTTATCCCAATTATTTGGGACTGATATAATATGTACTCTTGGTTCATAGTACATATATATTAAAAATATATTGGCAATAATTTTATGATCGGTCGCCTGCCTGACGTCAACCCTATGAAAATGTAATTGTGGACCAGACGGCAGCAAATGGAGCTGGCTCCCATGAAAAATTCTTAGTCATCTTTTACGACATCCCCAAGCAATTTAAGGGTTGGTAGTATTCCTAACCTACAAAACAGCTTAGTTTATAAGCATACCTTAGCTACTAGGTTATAGTAATACACGTAATGAATTCTTTACTAACGGTCCGAATTCACACGGTTCTTCTATTCTTAGTCGTCCAGTGCTAAACGTTGGCCTCCCTCATGCTTCGCCAGAGAGTACGGTCCTGTACTGCCCCCATCCAACGACACCCAGCGGTCCACCTGTATTGAGTGAGGGCTTACACTGCCTCATCCACAACGTGATTGCGACTCGACAAACCTTTTTCCTGAACGATTGTCGGTTCATCGTTGTAATGTCATGAATGTCAGTAATACCCGTACTTCTATGAATTGTCGAGTTTCGGATTCTATCTCGAAGAAAAATCACGAGCATAGTTGGGTCCATAGCACGCTGAGCAACTTTAAATTTTGTTATTAGGTCTATATTTAAAGATCACGTTTCTATGTCCCCTAAGTTATCACTGGTTATGCACACTGGTCGTAGAACTGTGCTTTCTGACACTGAGGTATATTGGATGAGATGATTCTCTTAAGTTTCCCAAACGCTAGTCTAATTAAGTCTAGTCTAATAAATTAAATAATATTTTCAGGTTTAAGAAGAGCAGCATGAACCAGTCTATTAACGAGATTCATACTTGTAAAGTAATGATGAAAGAGGAAGAAGTAAAGGCTCCCAACTACCCAGACTCTGTGACTACGGGTGATGTCAAGTATGCAACAACTTTTTTATGAACCTTTTTTATTAGCAAAGGAGTATTATCTTAACTGCCACTATTTGTCTATATTTCTTTTTTAATACTTATTATGAGTGTAATAATTATCTGTATGGTGACGGAGTAAGAATACAATTCACCACCCCCTCATGCCCTTCTTTTTTTTTTTTGTGGGTGGTTCGCGGTCGGCGCGCCTCCGCACCACTCCGTCCAGGGAGAAAGAGGGGCTTAAGCACGCAACTACAGCGACCCACCCAAAAACCACGTCGCCTTCGTCGTTGGGCCGACCACTGGAGCAGCGTTAACTTGTCGTCAGTGGTCGGCCCGACGGAATACCCCTAATTGGGGTACCCTCCCATCGACCGATGTCCCCCCCCCCTCGGGGAGGACGTCGGTCTTTCCTCACGCGGTCGGCCTCTCAGCGGGTGACGGACTAATCCCCGGTCACGTCACCCGCGGCCTTGGCTAGGGCGGCATGAGGCGCAGGTAGTTGCGCCTACGCCGCCCCAGTCGCCGGCGGCGGATCTCCTCATCGAGGCTGCGCTCCTCGCGCAGGCGATCCGCCGCCTCAATTTAGTTCCATGCGACTAAGTTATACGGTAGCGCTGTTGATATTTTTAAAAAATCGTTTCTTCGACATATCGATATTTTTAAATATATCATCTAAATATATATCGGAGTTCAACTTAACGAAAAAAATAACAATATTTCGATGTATCGATATTTTCCCCATTTAACGACCACTTTTAAAGTTCGTTCCTTGAAGGGTTTCCGTGATGAGCTTTTTTTAGCTAAATTCTTTTCTTTTTAGCTAAATTAAGTTTACGGTGATTTTGTAGAATAAATACTTTACAAGAAAACATAAAACAACAAATATATTCAAATAAATATCGACCCTTGGTATTTACTTTTTAGTATCGAAATATCGATATATCGTCCAAAAAAATATCAGTAATAAATATTGATATTTTTTTATTTTTTTTTAAATAGTAATGTCGGTATTTCGATATTTTATCAACCGCCCTATTATACGGTACCAAACGCAGGATTAACCTAGGATTGATAACATCTTGTGCCTGACCTTCTGTTAGTAAACCGATATTTTGTGGTTAAGATATCGATCTAATGTACCAAGTGTCGCGGCCTCTATTCCCACGCCGGGCAATACCTTGTATATCATTCACAAATTCTTGTTCTGAGTCTGGGTGTGTACGTACACAAACGTTAATTGTATGTACCTATTTAAAATCCTCCGAAATACAATCTTTACTAATATTATAAATGTGAAAGTAAGTTTGTTTGTTTGTCTATTTCTTTGTTTGTTACGCTTTCACGTTTAAACCACCGAACCGATTTCAAAAATTCTTTCACCAATGGATAGCCATAACCTCAGGGAGTAACATAGGCTATATTTTATTCCGGTATTCCTACGGGAACGGGAACTATGCGAGTTAGGCGATTGAAACCGAAGCGAGGGCGGGTTGCTAGTGATTAATATATTAATACAGGATGTTATCTTTAAAAAAACCGGCCAACTGTGAGTTACGAGTCGCACACGAAGGTTTTCGTACCATCTATATCTATACCAATAAATAAAATTGGAGTGTCTGTTTGTAATGTCAAAATAATAGGCTTTTTTCATGCTCACACGCTTATTTGCACGACACCTATGCCTAAAATAGCAATTAAAAAATTTTTGTCTGTCTGTCTGTTTGTTCCAGGTAATCTTCAAAACGGCTGGACCGATTTCAAAATTCTTTCACCAATGGAAAGCTATAATATCAGGGCGTAAACTAGGCTATATTTTATCCCGGTATTCCGACGGGAACGGGAACTACGCGGGTAAAACGACTATAACCTATAACCGAAGCGAAGCGAGGGCGGGTTGCTAGTTATCTATAAAAACCGGCTAAGTGCGGGTCGGTATCGCGGTTCCATACCATTATCTATAAAAAGGGCAAAAAAACCGCGTTTGTTGTATAAGGTAATCGTTTTAAAGAGCTTAAAATTACTAGATACGTAAAAAAGGAGGGTGAAGCGGTAGCCATGGACGAGGTGGTGATGGAGATTGAAACTGACAAGACAGCCCTGCCCGTGATGTCACCAGGCCACGGCATCGTACTCAAGTATCTAGTTAAAGAAGGCGAAGCTGTCAAAGCGCAACAACCTTTGTTCATAGTATGATTATAATTGTTGTGTTATTTTCTTAAGAATATTCAGTGATGCAATGGATATATTGTAATGGACACAAACAAACAAAAATGACGCAGTGTAGGACGAACTAGGTGGACCGACGACCTGGTGAAAGTTATTGGGCGTCGATGGATGCGGGCGGCACAGGACCGCACTCTGTGGCGTAACATAAGGGAGGCCTACATCCACCAGTGGACGGCGATAGGCTGAAATGATGATGATAATGAATTTATTATTGACGATAACTTGATTGGATTTCATTCTTCCCTCAAAACGTCGTAAACTTCCGTTCGAATTTCAGTTAAAATAAATGAGAGAACAGAAATACAAACCGATTTCAACCTACAAAAATTTCGCAGTTGCAGAAGCAGAAATCTGTTGCAATCACGCATAAACTGCTGAACAAATTTGGATGAAAATTGGCACATAAATATACTATTCTCTAGATTAAAACATTGGATACTTTATCTCGGTAATGTGTTCCCTTAGGATTATAGTTCCATTTAACTTATTCAATCAAGTAGTTTTCTATACATATAACAATGTAGCATGTTAAACTTATTAAGATCAACGTGACTGGACAAGCTCCGCCGCCGAAAGCTGCGGCAGCACCAGCGGCGGCGCCTACCCCAGCAGCCCCTGTCGCCGCTCCAGCCGCTGTCGCCGCTTCAGCTGCTCCAGTCTCCACAGCCGGCGCACCGGTTATTAGCGTAGCGACCAAGATATCAGGCCCAACGGTAAGTTTTACAGAAATAAAGAAACCAATCACATATTTAATGTCACTACATTTTAAATATTATATATACATTAATAATAGAATTATTAAGTAAGCAAGATTTGATATACGGCCAGGTTGCTGCGTTAAAGATTGGTGATCCAACAAAGACTATATCAGGGACGAGGACGGAACACCCAGTTCCAATGAACAAGATGCGCCAACGCATCGCACAAAGACTCAAGGAAGCGCAGAACACCACGGCCATGCTCACCACATTTAATGAATGCGATATGGGGTATTAAACCTTCTAGTATTTCTATTATTAAAACTTCATACGGCGTAGTTCGTTTCAAATTACGTCATTACGTCAAGAGGCACATCGGAGCGAACTAGGCAGTTTGCTATATAAGCAAATAACTTCAGAATAAACTGTTTTTCCGCAAAATGTGCTTCAATCTATCAAATTGAACAATTGTATAGGTCAAATATAAATACAAACGTAACTTAATAAATACACATATTAAAAGAAAACTTCTATAGAGACTTTCGGAGACCGCGTATTCTTAAAATACTACGTAGGTACACTTACATTGCTCTTGAGTATCCTAAACGAGCTTTAGGTCGACCTAGTCTTTCCCAAGGAGGATTGACGTCAAGCATGTGGCCGGTCATAAAACTATTGCCAATAACTTTTATAATATGGACCATGGAAGAAGAGCACATGTTGTGTCGACCCCAAGTAATTTATAGTTGTCACAAAATAAAAGGCCCGTTTTGACAGTTCACGCCCAAGAAGTTTTCTATTTTTTACCGATCGAAATGTTTTGAAGGTAATTACATTTTTCATTGACGGGTACCGCCCACTGGGCTAAGTGCTGTGGTATAACGATTTTTTCATATTATCCCCAGACTATTAATAATCGGTTAAGGAAAAATAAATCAATCAAGATATATTTTTTAAGGCGGACTCGTACGTGGTCGGTATTATTAATTTTAATACTAGTATTTAGACCAACTAATTACAGAATTTCATCAGCTGTGTAGTGATTTTTACTGAAAATTCGAGACGTTAATATTGACATTATGAAAATGAAATAATATATATATGGGTGACGATTAGTGTTGCCCAAATGCAAGACCAAGACGAGACTTGGACCAGTCTTGGTCTTGCAACAGCACACCTGGTCTCGTCTTGGTCTTGGTCTTGCGCACTCGAGTCTTGGTTTTGGTATTGCAGCAAGAGTCTCGCAAAGTCTTGCAAGTCTTGCAGTTGGAATAACGTAATAGTCATTTATCATGGCAAGGAATAATCCAACTAAATTAATCAAATATCATCCTATCCTATCTATCCATCTGCTAGCCTATAGTCCACTATCGAATATAACCCTTACCACTTGAAAAATTACTCTCCTATTCCCCTGGTGTTACATTAGACAGAGTTACTACTCCTATGACAAAGGAAGGAATTTCGACCCTGTTTTCTTAAGACGTCGCCACACGGGGCAGTTGATACAATAAATTTTATGTCATTTAACATTCCCCCTGTTCAATCAAAAAATATTTTTTCAATTTGATTGGCAAGCGACGGAGTTATTTGACCACTGACGACAAGTCACCCTGCTCCGGTGGTCGGCCCAACAACGAGGCGACGTGGGTACGGGTGGGTTATGGGCCCGCGCGCCGTCCTCTCGTCGCCCCGGACGGAATGGACCACGTGTGCGCTTACCATAGCCCACCCATAAAAATACCTAATAATTGCGCAATAAAAAGGAATGTATTAATGACTATATTTATACCTATAATTCTACCTACCTACCTCTAGATATATTTAATAATAGCTGTTCCATCAGCTTCGGTTGCTTGACTCACCTATCCATATAATGCTATTATTTTGTTTAAATACCCATATCGCCCCCTGGCATTAAAAATAATATCACTATTTATATGTAGGTAATATCCATAACATACCTATTTTAATCACAATTTGGTTATCTAAGTAGATAGTTGCCGTAACAATGGCTACTACGGACAACGCTTGACAGCTATTGCTTCAAAATTTTGTCCGATTTGTTAACCTTAATAGACACTGCTCCGGACCAATTTACCAATATGTCACAATGTTATGTATTAGAGCCTAAAACTTTTCTGGATAAACAGACTATCTGACAAAATAACATTCTTTTGGAATACAACTGGTATTTTGATTGGATTTGACTGGATTTTGATTGGGGCGTTCAAATAAACAATTTCATCCGATGTATAATAAGTAGGAGGTATAATAGTTTTTAATAAGTAATATACCTATGAAGAGGGTCACCAAATGTATGATATTCGTCGTCATCGTCGCAGCTCATAAAAGTGCCACTGCTGGGCTTAAGCTTCCTTCCAGTAAAAGGAAAATTGATCTACCACGCTGGTCAGGCATGTTGGTATAGGGTTTTATTTCTAGTTTCACTTCTCTTGCACATATGTTATATACACAGGGTGTATCAGGTTATGGGGAAACTGTTCGAATATGTTGTAGTTCAACGGTCATAGATCATAATTAGAATGTATATTACACAAAAACAATATAACATAAAAATTATAGTGATTACAAAAAAATGTGTGTCTAAGAGCCTTAAATTTTACGCATTATGTAGGCATGAACAGAGAGGATATATGTAGGCATGTAAAGCTTCGACAGTATAAATAGGTAATGATTTGGGTGAACCTTTCAATGGTTACGCAGGTACAAAGGCGACTCGTCAACGGTCGTCGAGCGACTTTATACATTTCAATCAGATGCAGACGAAAAAGCAATGAAAAAATTGAAAACTTTACATATCTCTCAATTCATTAACGAATCGATATTTTTATTTCAATTTTTTTTCATGGGTTCTTAACACCATTGCCTCGGTCCGATTTGATACGACATTCACGGGTAAGAGTGGTGAATTGTATTCGTACTCTGTCCCTACACGGAAAATTATTACATTGCGATCATTATGTACGCATACCGATCTACGCATAATAATTCTTTTTGCGAGTGTGGGTGTTATTTATGTAGATTAATTGTAGGTATATTTCTATGTCCAACAGTGAACGTCGTTGGGCTAATGAATAAATGGATATATAAATATGTATAATGGGCAAGAGCACTCACGTGTGAAACTTATCAAGAATAACTCACAGGGTGACGATTACGATACTTTTGTCCTTAAGCCTTTCCGAAGAGTCATTCTGAAAAGCCAACATCGACATTGGGAATGCCGTGTAGTGGCGGAGTAAGAATACAATTCATCACCCCTATTTTACCCGCGAGTGTCGTAATAGGCGACTAAGGACTATAATATATAACATCGGTGCAAGAGAAGGAAAACTTGACATGAAACCCTGTACCAACACGGACGATCACCGTGGCGATTCCCCTCCGGCCACGGCCGATTTCCCTCCTCTTATGTAGAAGACACGAGCTCAACCGTATATAAGCTAAAATGGTGATTTGAATTAAATGCAAGACCGCGAGACTCTTGCAGGCTCAGTCTTGGTCTTGCTCAAGTCTTGCAGGGCCAGTCTTGGTCTTGGTCTTGCAAAAATTAAGCGGTCTTGGTCTTGGTCTCGGTCTCGCATTTCACGCAAGACCATACCATCATCTTAAGAAAATGATTGACTGAAGATTCGCTTTTTCTCGATGTTTTTGTGATTGAGTGAATGTTATTGTAACAAAAATATTAAATGATAAAAAATGACCATTCGTAATATTATATCATTTCAAAATACCTACAATATCACAGTTTAAGTAAAATTTTCAAATCGGAACTTTAATCCAATGCACTTTACAATACATATTCAAATCGATCATATACTCATACAAACCTGAATCGAATTATCGTGAGTATCGAGTACCGAGTCGTATGGTTCATCACTAATTACATCGGTAAAACCAAATGTCAAAACGGGGCCTCTTATTTTGTGACAACTATAGATAAAAGAAAAATGATAATGACGTCTTTTGTTTTCATTATTTTTTTGCATAGAATTACGTTAGCGCGTAGTTTTTACGCTTTATTTATACTGTTAAACTTTGCTGCTCAGTTTATGTAGATACGTTCCACCGCTTAGCTCGAGCCTCCTTCATAATAGGAAAGCAGTTGACCTGCAATACCACCCTGGTCAGACGTGTTGGTATAGGGTTTTATTTCAAGGTTTTCTTTTGTTGCATGGATTTTATGAGCAAATAATATCCCTTACTTTATGGTAGGTACATGAGCAAAGTAGGGGAGTGGTGAATTTTATTCTTTGTCTATCAGCACACAGAGAATTGTTTTTATATAGTATTCAAGAAAAAACAATTTCATAGATCCTTTGACAGATTAAAAAGCTCATTGTAAAATTTGTAAAATCATGATACAAAGATATTTTGGTCATTTAATGTTTTATAAAAACGTTCATAGTCTGTTAAATAAGTGTCATTAATAATAAGTGTTTACGAATGTTACACCAACATTTATTTTATTGTTATAAAAATAAAGAAATTTCTAATTTAAAAATAAAAAAGTAAGCCGTCGCTCAGGACGCCTGGCAGATGTGAAACTTCGAAATTATTTTCTACAAGTATATATGATTTATTCATATATACTTGTAGAAAATAGATTACGACAGGAACTAATATGTAAAGTATTGAATAAAATAATACGATTTCTACTGATCATCATCATCTTGCTCTTATCCCAATTACTTGGGGTCGACGCAATATGTCATCTGTTTTGACATATTGCAAAAAGTTTCGGCAATGACTTTTATGACCGGCCGCCTGCCTGACGTCAACCCTCCTTGGGAATGTAATCGTTGACCCAAATGGTACCAGATGGAGTTGGTCCGGGTCAATCTAGGGCTCTTAGTCGCCTTTTACGACACCCACGAGCAAAGCAAGGGTTGGTAGTATTCGAAGCCGCTACCACACAGCACAATACGATTTCTACTATTATTTAAAATATTACAAAAAATGATATTAGTTGCGCGCTCAGTCGCTTGCGACCTAACATAGCGTCGCTACGTCTCCCTCACACACTTCTACGTAGTTCAAATCAAAAGGATCGGTTATCGGAAAGTATGATCTGGCAAATACAAATAACGACATCTATCGAGCTAAGACTAAATCTCAGCTACAAAATATATTTTATAAAGAAATCTCTAATCTTGTAATGATGATGATGATAATGAGACAAGCTATTTAAATTATTTTATCGTCATTGGTCCTTGTTAAATTAACAAATTTTAAATGAAATCTGACTGTTGAAAGTGGGTCAAGATGTAATTCCTAGGAGTCTGTAACACAAACAAATAAATATACATCTGAAACTAATATAACACCTATAAAAAGCGATTGTCCAGTTTTCGTACATGAAAGGTACTGTAAGTAGGTATGGTATACTTATGTTGGAAAGTTAGAGAATTATACATTATTTTATAGAACATACATTATTTTATAGAAGTATATATGCATAAAAGAACAGATTACGACAGGAACTAAAATAACACATTAATAAAAATAATATTACGATTATTTTTCCAAGAAAATGATGATTTTTATTCAATAAACATTTATTTTCATTATAGATAACAATTTACTTTAAGCGCACTAGATGGCGTTGTACATATATTAAATCGCACTATGGTTTCGTTACAAAAATGTACACATGTATCCGGATTTTTATTTGTAGTTAATTGCGGGTTGAGAGCCTTCAGCGCTTACCCACCAGTCCGGGTAAAGTTGTCACAGCCATCTGAGGCTAACAACTAAGTCACACAAAAAAAAAATTGTAGTTAGTTAAAATGGTGTCCCGAAGCGTGGCGTTAACGCCACGCGACCATCGGGATCACCCTCGCCTTTAGATGTTTCACATCAAAAACAAATCTCATTTTCTTATGGTAAGGGGGCTGATGCAAAGGTCAAAAGTTGCCTCCTCCAAGGTTGACGTCAGATGAACGCACATGTTAATTTATTCCCTGCTTATTAAAGTAAGATAACTAATGGTGTAAAAGTAACGAAAGAAACCGTACCCGTATGTTTTCGTTACTAGAAGAATGAGTACTCGTTACTTTCGTATCGTTACGTTACTCGTTACTTCTGATACCTGTATCTTAGGACACCGAATCGAGTCGTATTCCGTACCCTTACACTACAGTATAACGTCGCGGCATAGCAACATTCGTTATTTGTAGAATACATTTGTATACCAAGCTGCGTAAGGTGCATTTTCCACTTTACCGTATGTTGAATCCGATTTGTGTTAAAGTTATTCTAAGTTTAGATTCATTTAATAGGTAACGTGTAAAACTACAAATGAATTATTAACCGAATCTACAAAATTTGCAATGGATTTATTATTTTAAAAATGTTGACATAAGCTCATTGCTTATGTTATTTCCAATCTTAAACTTTGTCTACAAACACAATACATTTAATAAACAATAAAACAATTTAACGACGAATTACCAGATTATATTTTACTTATCAAACAAACATCGTTCTTTGTAACGTATATCTTTAAATTAACAGAATAAGCGCGCAAATGCATAATATAATACGATCAGCAAACGTTACCGGTATTAACGTTACTTGTGTGAACTAAAACATTGTGGGTACCCATCATACGAAACATGCGAGTAACGAAATGGATTCGTGAGTAACGTTTCGTTACTTCGTACTAAATGGCGCACCCGTTACTCAGTACCGAATACATACGGTTTGCTACAGTTCTAAAGATAACATACTATGCTGATCCTATTTATTATATATGATAATGAAAATACGAAAATAATAATCAAAGTCAGTCACTAGTCACTACTAACCTGAGGGAAGAGAAGAGAGCAATGTATTTTTAAATGGACAAATGCTCTAGTTAAAACTTCAGAAGTATATTTTTAATTGCTTCTAAAACAGCTAGTACTCTGTTATTTTACACTGTTTGTTGCTCAAGCATATATTTTCTCTGTTTTGCTGTGCTGTGCGTAATATGATTTAAGTTTAATAACATTTATTGCTAAAAACATTTACGTAACTGTGCGAATAAATACATTACAAAGTCATGTTACAGCTGACTAACGCAGATTCTAATCAAACTAAAATATTAATTTACAGTACTAAGTTTAGATATTGGTACCTTTTTTATGAGATATTGATTCCTAAAGATAATTGATTGTTTGTAAAGTTTTACAACCTTCCAGAGATATAGTTGTATTCTATCATTTGCTCCTTCTTAGCTCATTTACGTTCCGCAGCTGAAAATGGATCTTCACCAGTTATGGGCACTTATATCACGCTTCCAAATGTTCCTATTGAGTTTTCCTTCTTCTGTAGTAATATTATAAGCTTACATATTCAGTGTTACTGAAATCCGCAGAAGAACATGTCTAACCAACATAGCACGAAGAATTAGCACGCCGAATTGGCAATGGGCAGGCCACATCGCTCGACGAACCGACAACCGCTGGGGCAGAAAGGTTCTCGAGTGGCGACCACGTATTGAACGACGCAGTGTAGGATGCCCCCTCACTAGGTGGACCGACGACCTGGTGAAAGTTGCTGGGCATCGTTGGAGGTAGGCAGCAGAGGACCGCACTTTGTGGTGTATCATGAGGGAGGCCCACGTCCAGCAGTGGACGGCGACAGGCTGAAATGATGATGATGATGATATTCAATGTTTACGATACCCGTCGAAAAAAGGCTGACAAAGTTTATAAGTTAATAATTTTTAATTTGCAGTAAATTGATGAAATTCCGAAAAGCAAATTTAGAAACGTTTAAGAAGAAGTATGGTGTAAAATTATCGTTTATGTCTCCATTCCTGAAAGCGACGGCAAACGCGCTCATGGACCAACCAGTCATCAACAGCGTCATCGCAGACAACAACATAGTTTATAGGTATCTACCTATCTACTACTACTACTAACAACCAGGGACGCGCCAAAACGAGAAACGCGACTTCAGATTAAATATCTATTTTTATTTAACTTTATTATTTACTTAATGATTTCTGATGTTTACGCAAGTATACATCTATGCCAATAAATAAAATTGGAGTGTCTGTTTGTAATGTCAAATAATAGGCTTTTTTCATGCTCACACGGTTATTTGCACGACACCTATGCCTAAAATAGCGATTAAAAAATTTTTGTCTGTCTGTCTGTTTGTTCCGGGTAATCTTCAAAACGGCTGAATCGATTTCAAAAATTCTTCCACCAATGGAAAGCTATAATATCAGGGCGTAAACTAGGCTATATTTTATCCCAGTATTCCCACGGGAACGGGAACTACGCGGGTAAAACGACTATAACCGAAGCGAAGCGAGGGCGGGTTGCTAGTCTATACCAATAAATAAAATTGGAGTGTCTGTTTGTAATGTCAAAATAATAGGCTTTTTTCATGCTCACACGGTTATTTGCACGACACCTATGCCTAAAATAGCAATTAAAAAATTGTCTGTCTGTCTGTCAGTTTGTTCCGGGTAATCTTCAAAACGGCTGGACCGATTTCAAAAATTCTTTCACCAATGGAAAGCTATAATATCAGGGCGTAAACCAGGTTATATTTTATCCCGGTATTCCCACGGGAACGGGAACTACGCGGGTAAAACGACTATAACCTATAACCGAAGCGAAGCGAGGGCGGTTGCTAGTTTTAAATAAAATTATTGTCACGGATTTTGTCATTTTTGTATTTAATTTTTGATTGACTGATAACGTTTCAAACATTTTTCAGTGTTACATGTTTACATTTTTCAGTGCAATAAGTTTGATTTAATTAAACAGGTGCAGATTTACCTATTTTTTTTTTATTTTGTTTCTTTTCAGCTCATATTCATCCCACTGTTGCGGTCGAGCCTCCTCCACAAACGTATAGGAACACGTCTGACCAACGTGGTATATTAGGTCAATTGCCCTTCCATAATGTCGTGACTCAGTCTGCCCAGTCGCCGGACTGAGTCAGTCCGCTGGTGACCATAAACACTGTAAAATGTTTAAAACGTTAAGCAATCCAAATTCAAATACAAAAACGATAAAATCCGTAAAATAGTTTTATGAATGTGTAATACTCGCGTTAACATCAGAAATCATAACTTTAATTAATGTTAACTACATTTCTGTATCTCAGAGACTACGTGGATATATCCGTAGCCGTAGCCACGCCACGTGGTCTGGTCGTACCGATAATACGCAATGTGGACTCCATGGACTATCCTCGCATCGAGCTTGCATTAAATCAATTGGCTGAAAGGGCTAGAAGTGGTAACTTACACATGAAAAATTAATTACACTGTATTAACTAGTATATTAGCACTGTATTACATAGTATTAATTCTTCTCATTAGTTTTTAGCATTCCATAGCCAAAGGTTAAAAACGGAACCCTATTACTAAGACTTCGCTGTCTGTCCGTGCGTCTGTCCGTCCGTCCGTCTGTCCGTCCGTCTGTCCACCCGTCTGTCCGTTCGTCTGTCCGTTCGTCTGTCCGTCCGTCTGTCCGTCCCTCTGTCCGTCCGTCTATCTGTCACCAGGCTGTATGTCTCGAACCTCGATAGCTAGACAGTTGCAATATTTACAAATTATGTATTTCTGTTGCCGCTATAACAACAAATACCAAAAATAAAATAAAATAAATATTTAAGGGAGGCTCCCATCCCCCCAACAAACGCGAGTTTTTGCTCTCTTTTATAGATAATGGTACGGAACCCTTCTCGCGCGACTCCGACTTGCACTTAGCCGGTTTTTTCACTGTGTGGGGATGGAGTAAGGATTCAATTCAGTATTGAGGTCAGTCAACCCCTCTTGGGAATACAATCGCTGAGTAACAGGCACCAGATGAAGTTGGCACAGGACCATGTTAAGCTTTTAGTCGTCCTTTACTACACCCACAGGCAAGATAGGTGGTGGTGAATCGTATTCTTACTCTGTCACTACACGGAAATATATTTCACACATATTAAACTGCATTTATCAGCAGCGCCGAAAGGATACGCTGCTGACAATTTCCTATTTGCAGCCCTAAAGGTCCACTCACCCTGGCTAGTACCAATCTCTGGCAAAAAATCGACGTACAAATACCTAGTAGCAATTTTTTATTATGCTTTAAAAGAACAGATTACAACAGGAACAAATATGACATAACGTATAAATAAAATATTACGATTCTTTTTCCAGAAAATGATGATTTTTATTCAATAAACATTTATTTTCATTAAATACAAGAATTAAAAATTTAAAAATATTTCGAGTTAAACAACTCAATTCTTTTATACAGTAATTTCTGTAATAATATAATAGTTATTTTCGATGCCTCTGACGATATTACTGTGACAACTACACTTACTGTCATATAGCGTGGCGAGAGCTCGCCACGGCTTGCGTTGCTTTACGTCACGCCAACGATTATGTTCACCCTCGCCCATAGATGTTGCTCATCAAAAAACGCATTTTTACCTTTTACAACAACGTTGTGTACCTTCTATTAACAAAATGTTACAGGTAAACTTACACAAACTGATATGCAAGGTGGGACATTCACAATAAGCAACGGCGGAGTGTTCGGATCACTCATATCTATGCCTATCATCAACTTGCCACAGTCCGCCATTTTGGGAATGCATAGCATTGTGCAAAGACCAGTTGCCATTGCTGGCAAGGTAATAATGCTTTTCATATTGAATTTATTTGCACAACTAATATCATTCAATCTATTACCGCTGTTTACATAAGTAAATATTATACAATATACACACGATTTTTTTTTACGTTTTTATTACGTTAATATCTAGCCCGTAGGTGTCGTAAAAGACCACTAAAGAATATAATGTGCATATAACAATTACGCAAAAGAAATAAAACAGTAAATGAAACCCTATACCAACTCATCTGACCGATACTATACCATAGTAGATTAATTTCCCTTCAATTGTAGAAGAGGGGTGAACCCAGCAGTGGTGGACGTATACGAGCTGTGATGATCATGATATTTAGATTTGATTTTAACCCCCATATTCTGCCCTCCTGTCTGCCTTCCTGTGTGCATGAACATTGAAAAATATTTGAAACGTCAGGCAAGTAAAAATGAATCGTCGAAAATCCATAAAAACAGTTTTATTTCATCGGTAAATTTGTATTATCATCATCATCGTGGCCCACATACGTCCCGCTCTTGAGCACGGGCTTCTTCCACAATGGGAGGGAATTTAACTACTATACCATGCTGGTCAGATATGTTGGTATAGCGTTTCATTTCGAGTTTTCCTTCTCTTGTAGAGATGTTATGTGCATATTATAGTTTTCTTTTACGACATCCACGGGCAAGATAGGGAATGGTGAATTGTATTCTTACTCCATCACCATTGCTGAGACCCCAGTAAAACTGGAGGCCCCGAAGCGCAGTGCGGAAAAGCCCCTGGATAAGGGTGGTAGATTGGGCTCCGATTTCAGAAAGAATGTTGTCATCATGTGCCTTCCCGAGGTCGCAACCTCTCACAGAGGACGATGGGCCACAGTAGTTGCAAGGTCGGCGATAAGTCAACTGCGGGGGACCGAGGCTCAAAAATGGGCTGAAAATGAAGTGGCTACCGCGAAGGCGATGGGGGTATTACCCAACATCCCTCTCACTGACTCGGCAGTCGTTGAGACTGCTTTAAACTGTAAACTCCCATGTGCTCAGATGGAGCGCTACATACCGAAAATAAACGCCTTAGCGGCAAGATGTCATGCGAGACCAAATACGCAGATTAGAGACTGAGTTGACGACGGTGCGAAAGTGCAACCGCAAGCTGGCCAAAGACAAAGCCTGGCTGACTATGCTGCTGACGATTACCGAACCTACCACTACCACTACTGTGCCGGCTCGAGCTGCAAAGTTTGCCTCAAGGGCTCAGCCATACGCGGTGATTCTACTACCTACAGTAAAAACGGGATCCACTGTATTCAGTGAATATTCATCACTGTTTCTTACGAAACAAGGTGTTACAAAATTGTCGTAGCCAACACGGTGCCACATAATTCCACTTAAAATCACATTCTATTATAAATCTGTCGTCAGGGTTACTAATCATAATTTCGGCTACTGCTTCTCATAAAGTATTTGTTTGCAGGTTGAAATACGGCCCATGATGTATCTAGCACTTTCATACGACCACAGATTAATAGACGGTCGCGAAGCTGTGCTGTTTCTACGAAAAGTCATATCTGGCGTCGAAGACCCAACATCAATTTTAGCTGGCATATGATTTTGGAAAAAAAGTAACTGGTTTTCAACAAAAGTAGTCCACATAAAAATTCGAAAGTATACTTGATATTGTGCGCTATTAAATCAATAGGTATTCAAAGTAACCGTAACTGGATTTATACGAGTCCGGTGCGGGTTTCTATTGATAAACTATTTGTTTATACTATGAAACAGTCTCATAGTTTGGTAATTACTTCGTTTCTCCAGAATTTCAGCCCACCATGGCCATCATATTTACAGCTCTGTTTAAAGCTAGGAAGTATCATAAATACCAAACATTAAGAATTAACATGCCTCTGTAACTAATCTAACACATATGATGGTTCTCCAAGTTTTCAATCAACTTTTAAAGCTAATTTATCTATGTGTTATTCTGATATTTGGTGAGCAGCTATGTCTCTATTGATGGAGTCCCTCTAATTTTACGCGCTAGGCCCTGCAGATATTAAACTGTATAAAATGTCTAGTAATATTTACTAAAATAGAAAATTGTATTTGACTACACTTCTTTATTTTTCTTATATTTTTGTTATAGTTTTATTGTTTCAATTGATTTAATAATAAACATAAAATTTGCATTTAAAGACAACCAGCTACCAATTCACATAGATTACCATTAGGGTTGCCACCCGTACTTTATTATAAAGTATTGTACGTTATTTCGGGTAATTGTACTTTATACTTTATGTGAATAATAAAGTACGCAAAAATACTTTATTTCCCGCCGAGTTAATTTGCCTAGGGTTAATTTTCAAATTAAACATAGTGTCTTTGAATCTAATAAATAATATATTTATTTACTTTAAAATATTTATAACGTACAACGATTTTGTTTAGCAGTGATAAGTATTTATTCAAATTCTCTAAATATAATCAACAATATCTTTAAAAGTAAAACATATAGCAAACCGTAAGCTATTTGGACACAAAGTACTTATTTTTTTCTTCATTCATTAAGCAATGTACTTTATTTACACAAATAAAAGATGGCAACCCTAATTACCATGTATTAATAGCTTCCTAACCCTGATTGTCTTCTTTAAATCATAATTAGATTTACCTACTGTTACATAAATACATTTTATATACATTATAATAATAATTACTATGATTGTGAAATAAATTGAACTCGTTTTATTTGTAAATCTAAAACCCCATACACTTACATTAATTTTTCATCATATTATGTGAGAGTAAGTTTTTTTTTTACCACAACATGGAGTAACTATGGTGTTTTTTGTTGTGTCAAAACGGGACACTTACATAATAGGTAATATGAAACTAAAATATATATGTATGTAATTATGTATAACACATCCTGCAATTTTACAATCAATATTTCAACCACTTCCACTGAAACTATCGGGCTAAACATTAGTAGTTTAGCACATACTTTTGACTCACGTGACAAAGCCCGATTATTTAAATGCTATCATTGGACGCTACAAAATGGTGAATTATAATTTTCATAGAAGCCTCTACGTTATGGGGTGGTTATGGGCATCAAATGAACTTCATGAATTTAAGGTATGTGAAGCGATGTCACTCTAACTGCAGTATGGCAGTCGCCACAAAATAATATTGTAAGTTTTAACGTCCTTACAAATGTTGACAATTACTATACTCCGGCCGCTCGAGATTGCGTTCCTGACTCATGTCAATTCGTCATAACTAGTGATGTACAAATAATAACATTAATTATATTTAATAACTTTATTTATTGCATTCATTATGCATATTTATTCAATTCAATATAGATTTTGTTAAATTTATAGGAATTATTTCGCAAGTTTTTTTTAAAGTGTCTTGAACATTTTCTTTATGCTATAGGTACGGTGAAGAAGTATTATGGCCGGCTGCATAATCTTTAATTTAAACCCAGATTAGCTCAATGGTATTGTACTGGAAGTGGAATGGGGGAATTCGAAGAACGCAATAAGCGTAGTTCAGAGCCAGCTCATCTAAAACAAAACGAACTTATGCTGGCTTATGGTCATTGACTAATTTCATCAACTCTGCTTTTAGTGTAGACATATTTTCGTCATTGCCACGTCTTTGCAGTCACCGATTCCTCTTTTTATTAGCTTTGGTAGGTGCTTTACTTAATTGTACCAAATGATTAGGGGCGTTATCCATTAACATAACTTAAGGCTCTGGGAGGTCAGGTAGCAACGCATCCTGGAACCACTCCTTGAATGCAGTCACATTCATTTCTTCGTGGTAGTCAACAGTAGTTTTTGACTTAAAAACCAATAAACCGTTTTCCACAAAACCGTACTTCGCACAACCAGCGTGGCATATTATGAGTCGTGTTCCTTTACCCATTGGCACTTTCAACGTTGACGCTTGAGTGTCATTTGTCCAAGAACGAAAAAGCGTGTGGTTGGGGTTTAGACTTGTCTCGTCGATAAAATCTTTTTTTTATATTGAACTCCAATATCTTTAAAAAATTTGGATAAAGCAGTTTTACCTCCCCTAAATAAATCACCTGCTTTCAAAGATGCTAGAAGCGACGACCTATTACGGTATTCACTTCTGGGATAATAACTACTATATATATGCTTCCGTGTGATGACGGAATAATAATACAATTCACCACCCCCTTATATAATAAATAACTAATTAAATTTAATACAATGTAATTCATTTATTTTGATGTGATTTAATGTGTTTTGTTATGATTTAATTTAATGATTTAATATGTCACTAACACTAGTTTTTAAGTTATTTAATGGTACTAACAAAATATGGAATTTAAAAATTCTGAAATAAATGATTATTATTATTATTATTATTTACTGCCAGTGGGTGTCGTAAAAGACGATTAAGGGATTATAATATGCATACAACATCTAAGCAAGAGAAGGAAAATTCGAAGTAAAACCCTATACCAATACGTCTAACCAGCGTGGTGCAGTTGGTCAATTTCCCTCCCATTGAGTTGGATGTTTATGAACTATGGTGAGTGATGATGAATGAATGTGATTCCTTATAGCATCAGCCTCAAAGCTAACATTGTCTGTTATAGGTTCATTTCTGCATTTCCTTTTTTGGTGTTCGTAAAATATTTTCTACAGTGCCCTAGGAGCCGAACTTTTCTGTATTAATATTTGTTATTGTCCGTTCGCTTACTCCAAGCGTCTGAGAGATGCGCTCTTGTATTGTTATAATTACGGGATCCGCCATTTTGTCTTTCAAGCTCAAGGTAATATTGAAGCTTGATAATTAGTTTTCGTGTTTCACTTTTCAATACTTAACCGTGTTTCGGCATTATTATTTTGCACCAAAAGTGCAAAACAGTAATATACGATACGCAACAAAAGTCAAGATTAGCGCAGAGGCTGACCTCTTACTTACATAACAAGGAGAATCAGTCAAATAAACAACAATAACAGTCACGAGAAAATACATATTGAGAAACACTTTCTCAATATGTATTTTCTCGCGTAGTCTATGCGCGCGAGACTACAAGAAATTACTCTTTGTGACTGTCACAAAATGGCGGTCCCCACAACGTTATTATGGGTAGCCAGTTTTCACTAGCAATATAAAGTAGTAAGTCATTTTATTAAGCTATTGCATAGCTTTTATCGCGGGCTGCGCAGCGACCAAATCAAGAAATTCCGTAACGAAAATAAAACCTTACACCCCCGTACCATGTAACTCGGGCCATGTATGTAGCTCGGGACGAGTGACATGGTAGGCGGGTGGCGGCGGCTCGGCCGAGCGTACGGTCGTCAACACATTCTGCGTTCGTCCGTCTCGGTGCGCACACGTGCCACCGCTTTGCGTAGCTTACGTCAAAAAGTGTTTTCGCGCGTTTCTAACAACGATCTTCAGCGGACGACAGTGGTAATCCAAACTGCCTTTATTGTTATACATATAGTACATTTGTTTTCTTATCGGTCATCACGCTCAAAAAGTGTAACTTGAATTAATATCAAAGAAAAAAAATATTGCATAAATATAAAATAAATAAATAATTATAATTGCATAAGTTGATAAAAATATGCTATGGAATATCTTTACCGCGGCAGTCCCCGAGTGCCACACTTTTTTTTATTTTAATTTTTTTTATAGATCTGATTGATATCACGATATTTATTTTCTTAAGTTTTGATTGGGGGGGCACCTTTGTCACATTATTAACTTTATTAAATAATAAGTACATTATATATTATAAAATAAAATTATAACATTTTATTAATATTATACCGACAGATTATATTAAGATTATAACAATATGCGATTACAATTGCCGGGTTATTTTGTCCCATCACTACAAAAACAAACATAAGACAAAACCTTGAAACAGGGCAGTTTGACATGTTTTGATTTTTAAAACTATTGTTTTTATATTTGTTAATTGCGTAATTGTTAATAAATTTTAGCCGAAAATTAATACGTTTGTTGTAAGTTGGCATAATTATTAAATTTTTAATGTTATTTCTCGTTAATAAGGTAAATACGAGATATTTAAAATTGTGCCGTAAATAGTACGCCAGTTCAAAGTTACATCGCCCATTCAATCATGACCTGTCAGGTACGCAATCTCTGAGCGGCCGGACTATAAATATAATATTTCTTCCAAAATTTTAAACTATTTAATAATAAAATATTAACATATGTATACCATATTTTCTAAAATAAATTTGGAGGCGAAATTATGCTGAAAATTTATACAAGATTTTGCTACGTTTTACTATTGCTGTTCGGTTGTTACTAAATCACTACTACTGTATCATTATCTAATAAGTACCCTAGTTTTTATTTATATATAGCCAATACGAATAGAGAAATACCGTTTTAGGTTTATTTGATAAAAAAATATTTTCTCTTTTTAATATATTAAATTATATGTTAAATAAAAACTTTAAAATATCATTTACTATTTTTTTTATATTTCTATTTATTAACCTCATATTTCAAGGACATTTTTAAATTTCTTTGCTAATAACTAAGTGTATCAAAATTCTAAATCTTTCGTAATTAATATTCAAGAAATTCTCCATAAATATTTTTCTGAACGCACGCATAATAACAGTTTGTGTTTTTTAGTTTGACAATACTGTTGTTTGATTGTCAAATGGATTCCTTGATTCCTTGTTAGTATTTTTATCAAATTGTTTTTCTTGTGAAATTGCTAACTTTGGTGTTAGTTATTTGAAACTGAATATCCAGTGAAAAACTATAGTTAGTGTTTTGTGATTTGATATGCGCTAATTATAGCATAATGAGGCGAGGTCATCCAGGCATGGGAGGATGGCGAAATGAAAATCACAGGCATTTTAGGCCTAGGACTGGAGTTTCCCCGCGTTTCAGACCACCTAGAGCTTATCCATTACTAGACGATCCTAGGTGAGTTATATCAATTGTATTAATTATCACTATTTGTATTTCAACACTAACCCGCCAATATTGCTTTTGCCTCTAAATAAAAAATATGGAAACCGTCTTACTTGTTTATATTACCAAAACTCAATAGTCATTTGCCATAATTTATTATATATTCTATCCTATTGCTGTAGTAAATTAGTAATGAATTTGTTATTATACTATAAAAATTATATTAATAATACGTGTGGTGGCGGTTACGAGTACTACCAACCCTTACATTGCTCGTGGATGGCGTGAAAGCCGACTAATAGTTTTTCATGAACCTGGACCAACTTAATCAGATGCGTGTCAAGTCAAGAATTATATTTTGACATCGAGCCGGTGACTGATCTTAAAATTATTGTCAATAACGTTTCCAAATATTTACTATGAAAGAAAAGTACATATTGTGTCTACCCCAAATAATTAGGATAACAGCAGGGTGATGATGATGATATTATACTATAAAGTAATAATTACATTATTTTAGGTTCCCACCACCGAGTCCGCATTTACACAGAGGTCCTCCTCGTTATAACACTCATTTAATACATTCAGAGGATCATGGATTACCTGATTATCAAGAAAGAAATCAATATAGAAATTTAAATCATCATCCAATATTACCAGATAGAAATCACCAGCAGCGACCAAGACACCCATATCCGTATACACATTCTAACTTAAATCAAGATGACAATAATCAATATAAACATTCCTTAAATTATTATAAAGACAGTTCAAAAGAACCTTATCATATAAATAGTTTGGGAGATATTGATCAGAGGCAGCTTGGTAATGTTTATCAAACTCACAGAACAAATACTTGGGTCAATCCATCACTTGACCAAAGACATTTCTATGAAGACAGAAATGTACATAAATATCCTAAGCCTGAACCAGAGCGACAGGTAGAAGGCAATAAGGTAGCTTCTGTGGATTATACTGGTCATAGACCGCCATCTTCTGATTACTATGGTAGCACTTCTAGTACAATAATTAATAACAACAATACTTCGTTCAGTCGCTCTGTTGATGATACAGTAGATATTGTTCGGAAAAGGCTGATGAACCGTAATGATTCACAAAGTACAACAGAAGATGCTTTAGCCAATCAAAATATCCCAGATCAAGAGATTGGAGAGAATTTGCATCAAAATACACAACAAGAGCAACCTGTTAGAAAGAGGATACAAAAGCAGAAACAGAATGTCAAATCAAATTGTGATAAAATGAAAACAAATATTGTACACCAACTGTTTAAAATGGATAAAGATAAAATTCATAAATTAATGGATGATCCTGGTTCATCATCAAAGTTTGAGTATGCCATAAGCAGTCTAATAACCGAGTCTCAAAATAGTTTGAATCGCCAAATGAGATCGGCGGCTGAAAAGTCTCTAGTCAGTTCCAGCAGTGATTTTATTCATAATAATACAAATACTATATATGAAGACACATTCATGAAACAAATGCAATGTATCCTAGATCCGCAGGACACAGTATTTTTGGAAGATATAAAACCACTGGTAATGGCAGAATTAAGCAAAGTTCTTCAGCTCGATGACATTGATCTAAGATATGATACGGAATATCAAAATACTCATTATAATGTTGATGAACAGCATAATGCAATTTATGATATCTATAATTATGAAGATTACCCTCAGGAGAAGTTGTATGATGAGGACCTGAGGTTTTTGCCAAACTATGAAGATTCTACAATAAATGATATTGATGGTATTGGTTTGGTTCAAACTAGTGAGAACACCCAAAATGAACAGGAATGTAAAGAATCTGTAACTATTTTTGAAAGGCGCTCATCAGTGAAAAGTAATTTAACATATGATCAGGATAGAAGGCATAGTTCTGACAGTCAACGACAACGAAGAAACACAGATAACCCCATTGAGGAGAAATTTTGTTCTGGAGATGATGGTCGACCACTATTTGACACCAATCCTGAACAAGTGTCTGAAGATGAAGACACATTTGCAGAACTAGACAGACAATATCATGTTCCTGTTGATCATAACTTTCTTGATGATGTGTCTGCAAGGACAACACCGACATACACACAATCTACAGATCAAATATATCCAAATAACTGCAAAAGTGATATAGATAATCAGTCACCACTGCTTACTATGTTGCCAGTAACAATGCAATCTTTAAAAAGTAAGGAAGTTCATGAAAGTCAAATCACTGCAGTTCATATCAAACAAGAGATTCTACAGTCTCCAGATTTCCCTAAAGAAAACAGCACACCCACAAACACTGAAAATGTTGCACATAAAATAGAACATATAGATATCAAAACAGAACATGTACCTGATTGCAAAGAAATGGAAAAAGAAATTAGTAGATGTGATGTATTGACTAAAAGTAAAACATCTCAATCAAATAGTCGGAAAAGATCCATAGATCAAAGGCCATCACATCGCAAAGAAAAGCGCAAAAAAAGTGAATCAAGTTCCACTGATGCTATCAAATCTCTATCACACAAGCATGAAAAATCAAAAAATAAATGCTTTGATGGGCCTAAGACCCACAGTGTATGTACCTCTACTGTTAGTAGTAAAAAAATATCTAAGAACAGTAGCAAAAACAATGAAACAGAAAAAAGCTATTCAGATAAATATGTTAAAAGGAAAGAATCTCAAAAATCAAATAATCGTGAGACACATAAGAGAAGGAAATCTAGCTCATCTAGCCAAACTGCATTAAGTCCTAAAGATAATAATAATAGTAGCATAGTAACTCAGAAATCTGATTCAAAGGTTAAATATAAAACTATAGACATGTTTTTGGAACAACCAAAAAAAGTAACTGTTCATCATGCACACAGAAATACAGCGCCTACCTCCATTCCTAAGGCTACTGAAGACAATAAGGTTAAGCAAACAATAATGTCTCCATGTAAAGAAATACAGATGAAACATGCAACAACACAAGTTTTTAAAAGAGTAATAAGTAAAGAAACACAGACATTTGAAAGTAAATGCTCTAGTAGTAGATATTGTCAAACAGAAATATTGAAGTATTCAAAAGGTATTCAAACACCCCAAGCATTTTTACATAAACCAAAGCCCAAAGCAAAAGATGCTTTTGAAAGAATGAAGGAAATTGATATGGAAATACAAACATTATTACAAGAAAAATTTAAACTGTATCATAATTTAGAATCTAGAGATTCGTGTTCAATTGGTGAGAATCTTGGTATGACTGTATTGAATGTAACACCAATTGATGACAATGAAAGGAATAGTGGTAATGAAGAGGTAATATTAATAGATAGCAGTACAAATGAAGAAGTTGATGTAGATACAGATGATGATAGACAAGAAGATTCAATTGTTGATGATTTCACTAATATACCAGTAGAAGAGTTGGAAGAAATAGCTTTAGAGACTGCAATGGATAGAAACATAGAGGTACCTAAAACAGTTAAACGAAAAGGGCGTAACAAGAGTTTGCAAACAAGGCGACTGCATTCTTCAAGTCCATCATCAACCTCTAGCAGAAGAAGCAACAAGAAAGAAAAGGCACCAATCATATCATTAATAGAGCAGATAATAACTGACGATAGACCTTTAGAAGATATTATCTCACTTGATGATCTAGAGGAGCCTCCAAAAAAGAAACAAAGACCTAAATCTAAACCAAAGAGAAAAAGATCAAAGAAAGATCTACTTAAAAATCTTAAACAAAATCCATATAAATTAAAACCATGCTCGGTAGTCCTTATTAAAAAAGACATAACTAAATATTTAAAATCTCAATCGCAAGATATTAAAGAGATAAAATTTGAAGACAAAATGGAATCCATAGAGTCTGCCGAAACTAAAAATCAACCTATTATCCTAAGCAATGAGACTCTGGAAGAGAATGAAGTGCCTCTAGGAATAAATTTTACACATCAGTCTAAAAGTACTGAACCAAGGGACCAGCCATTAGTAGAAGAGACTGTTGATAATGATTTGCAATTTGACATGCTAGATGTATCGGAAGATATTGTTATTGGCGAAAGTTGTGAGATAAAAGACAAAGATTCAAGTGAACATGTTGTAAATATAAGTGAGGATTTAATTATTGATAACAGCCAATCATCTGTTAATGATGTAATATCAACAGATGTAGCACCGGCAGAGAATGAGTGTAAAACTTATGATTATTCAAATGATGAAGAGTTACAACGTGATTCACTAACAGTTACTGGAAATGCTGATGCTGTATTAGCAATAGAGGTAAGTACAACATAAAGTTTTATTATTTGTTTGAGAATTTATGTTTTTAAAAATCCAAGGCGAAATTACTTAATTTATAGTTTTTAAACCGTGTGATGTGTGTCTGTGTAGTGACAGAATAAGGATACAATTCTATTGTGGAGCAGGCTCGAGTCCAATAGTGGAAAATGAATAATGACTATTAAATCTCTTCAAGAAGCATTACATATTATTATTATATTAGCATTACTTAGCATTAAGAATTAGCACGCTAAAGTGGGATTGGGCAGGCCACATAGCTCGACAAACCGACAACTGCTGCTGAAGAATGGTTCTTGAGTGGCAACCACGTCTCTGACGAAGCATCCCAGGACCACTAGGTGAACCGACAACCTAATGAAAGTTGCTGGGCGCCCTTGGATGAAGGCAGCATAGGATCGCACTTTGTGGCGAAATATGAGGGAGGCCTATATCCACAGTGGACAGCGATAGGCTGAATGATGATAATGATGAAATCTCTCTATCCATTCCATCAATCTATTAACGCCCATGTATGGATATATAGATTATATGGTTATCTCTTTATTTTATTCAATCTTTCGTTAGGTTTTTATTAATTATGAATTCCAACTCAAATATATGTTTGACATCTGTCGGGTGTCCCGTGATGGCCAATTTTTTAATAATATGTTTTAAATTACAGTGTATAGAGAATGGTTTCATAGCAGCCTGTCTGGATGGCAATGTGTATCACTTCAGTAGCGATGGACAGCTGATAAACACATTAAGAGGGTCTAACTTGGCTGTTACCTGTCTTACCATTGTAAAGGAAAAGTATGGGACCACCGTCTATACAGGCTCCCTGGATTCTCGGATACGATATTATGACTTAGAAGTAAGTTTAAACTTCAGTATTATAATTTGAAGCATATTTTCGTCACCATATTGCTGGCCATCCACGACTATCCATGTGGTGACGGAGTAAGAATACATTCACCCCCTCTATTGCCCATGGGTATCGTAAAAGACATCTAAGGGATTTAATATGCATATAATATTTATGCAAGAGATGGTAAACTCGAAATGAAACGCTGTACCAACCGGTTTGACCAGTCTAGTAAATGGACAATTTCTCTCCTTTTGTGGAACAGGTTCAAGCCCAACAGTAGGACATATTTGAGCTGAGATGATGATGATAGTCGGTTTTATTAATTTTCTATCAGAATTTCCAGAGTGCTGTTAAGCTCTAACCTGGGTGCTCCTTTAGCCGATTATTTCACTCTTTGCTAGAAAATGATCACTTTCCTGCACCTCCTCATCGCCATTTGTTCTAACCACCGGTACCGATTTCTTAACATCAGTAACTCACTCAGCGGAAGTTAGGGATGTCGACATACTCTTCACTCATCACTATATAATCAGTAAAATTGAAAATTTTAAATTACCCCTGAAAAAAACTAAAATAATAAAAAATTGCGTTCTCTTCAAAAGGAATTATCAATTAATTGTCATTTATCGATCATACTGGGATGCGTGAAGCACTTAATCGAAAAGTCATACGGCATTACATGAATTTGGAGCCGATACAAGACAAAGAGAAGAATACTACTGGACCAATATTAACCAAACATAGCTAAGAACCACCGCCAGAAAACTGGCTTTCGGTTCTGAAATCGGTTCATCCATTTGAGAGATACAATGCCACAATAGACACACACACAGACAGACAGACATCGATGTCAAACTTATAACACCCCTCTTTTTCGTCGGGGGTTAAAAAATACAACATTTTAAATATGGGCTCTGCTTTATTTCAGACCGGCTTAGAGAAGGGGCCGGAGTGTAACGTCCTCAGTCCGATACAGACCATGGATCGGGCTTGGGATACAGTTTTTGTTGGGACCAGAACAGGATTTGTTTTGCAGTTTGAATGCAAGGTGAGTACAGTAATACCCCGGACTTACGCTATAGGTGGGACCGAGCGATAATACCGTAAGTCGAATTCGCGAAAGTCGGGGTTTAATTTCACTTAAATATGTACAATAAAATGTTTATATGGAACTTGTTCATAGAATTTTTAAATAATAATAATTAATTAAATATTAAATATAAATTAATTGACATTTTCTGAATATAAAAAGTAAATCTAAGGTCGGAGCGCTTAAATAAAAACCCGCTTATCTTCGAATTCGCGTAAAACGGTGTAGCGTAAGTCGGGGTATTACTGTGTAACATAAATCGAAGATAAATAGGTATATTTAATATATAGTAAATAGGTATATTTTTCATCGTTCAATACCAGAGTTCGTTTTCCCACGTATTTTTAGACAAGACAAGTCCGGGGCGAAGTACTGCATGTGGTGTCATAACACGCCATATTATGCCTCTCTGGCTATTGAGCGACCCACATGTTGCCATCATGTATGGCCAGGCCAACAACATAAGATCATAATGATTTCTGATGTTTACGCGAGTATTACACATTGTAAATAAAACTATTTTACGAATGTTATTGCGTTTGTATATGATTATTACCCGACGTTTCGAACATTTTCAAAAATATTGTAAATAAAACTACGGATTTTATTGCCCGTGTCCATGAACGCTACAACGTATATGTTAGACTAGCAACCCGCCCTCGCTTCGCTTTCATTTGCCTTACCCGCGTAGTTCCCGTGGGCATACCGGCATAAAATATAGCCTTACTCCATATATAGACAGCTACCTGGTAGTAAAATACTATCAAAATCGATCAAGCCGTTGTGAAGATTACCTGACATGACAAAAAAAAATTATACTGTATTTTAGGCATATGTATCATGCAAATAATTGTGTGAGCATGACAAAACCCCAGTATTTTGACATTACAAACAGACACTTTAATTTTATTTATTTGTGCATAAGGAAAACTCGAAATAAAACTAGACCACCTGTAAATTTACCTCCTATTGTGGAATTGAAGCCTTTGAGAAATAGGATATAAAGATTATACAAGTATCATAATATATCAGACCAGAAATCAAGGTTACACTTGCTACATTAACTGCATTATGTTAAACTGTTTGTTTTTATTACGTAACAACTTTGAAGTGTTATGTACATACATACATCATTTAATAAAATTATAGTCAAATTA
The DNA here is from genome assembly GCA_032191425.1 of Lymantria dispar. NCBI lineage: Eukaryota > Metazoa > Arthropoda > Insecta > Lepidoptera > Erebidae > Lymantria > Lymantria dispar. The sequence continues at coordinate 21,175,238 of CM063459.1, forward strand.
GAAAATAACAATAAAAACATTTAAAAAAGATTATGTAAATTAGGCATCAAATGGATACCAAACATATTATATTTTACTAGAAAAGGTTTTACCCGCGTAGATCCCGTTCCCGTGGGAATATCGCTAAGTTGTAACAGTCAGTACAGGCCTGGTAGTAAAATATTATCAAAATCGATCCAGTTCTGAAGATTAACGGCAGTGAACAAACAGACTGACAAAAAATATTTAACCTGGTTTTTAGGCATAGGTATCGCGTAAAATTGTATTTATTTGTAATAAGGAGAAAAAGAGGGTAACTCGAAATAAGACCCTATAAGCAACACGTCTTTTTTTTCCTATGTGCAGGAGGTTTTAGCCCAATAGTGCGACGTGTACGAGCTGAAATGATGGTAATGATAATCTGTTTATAGATGTTTTAAGCATATTCAATCCCTTAGTCGTCTTTAACGACACCTTTTTGATGTTTTTTTTTTTTTTTGGGTGGGCTAGTCAGCGCACACGCCGCCCGGCTCCGTCTGGGGCGACAGTGGGGCGGCGCGCGGCCCCATAACCCATCCCTGGGACGTCGCCGTCATCGTTGGGCCGACCACCGGTGCAGGGTGACTTGTCGTCATTGGTCGGCCTGACGGAATACCCCTAAAGAGTACCCTCTCCTCGACCGATGGCGCCCCCTCGGGGACGTTGGTCGCCGTCGCGCGGGCGGCCTCTCGGCGGGTGACGGACTAACTCCCCGGTCCAGTCACCCGCGGCCTCGGCTAGGGAGTCGACTTTAACGACACCTACGGGTAAAAGAGGGGGTGGCGCATTCTATTCTTACATGTATAGGAAAGATGTTGATTAACTGAATGATAATTCTTCATTTTCAGAACAACATGTTAATACCAGTGAGTACAGTGAAATTCTCAGAGCAGGCCATTTTAGCACTACGTGCAATGAAAGAGGGACCGAGGAAGGTGTTGCTGGTGGCTTCACGATCAGAGAATGTCACGGTAAAGGACGCACAGACAGGCCTCCTGCTGAGAACATTGTCTGGACCCAAGATGACAGTGTATACACTGTTATTTGAAGACGGAAAGGTGTATTGTGGAACCAGTAGCCATCAGATCCACGTGTTCGATTATGCTGTAAGTTTATTTTTTTTAATGATGGCAAACAGGCAAGCAGCGTACCTGATGGTAAGTGATACTGCTGCCCATGGATACCTTTGCAATACTAGGGACACAGTTAGGCCAAAGCCTATAGAGAAAAAGTGCCCTTCTTAAACCTCGTTTAAAGAACAACCAAAGTTTCCAGGTGAAATAGATGAACCTTGTTATGGTGCCGGAAGATACGGTGGTAAAACGGTGAAGTTGGCCAAGTTAAACAGCTCCTCAGAAGACTCCCTATGAAAGAGTCGGTAGAGTACACAGAGTGACTCAAAGTGACTCCAATCTGTCTGTAGGATTGGGATCACCGATGATTATGTTTAGGTTAGCCGGTTAGTCCCCTTAACCGGTTTTCATAACTCACACGGCAGCAATCACCATGTTGTGACCAATGTTGGTATGTCTTAGAAGCCTAATTTGTTTCATGTCTTCCACTTTGCATAGAAGGGAAATGGAATCTTTCCAACTCGTCCTGCTTTTCTTTTCTAATTAAATCTGTTGCGGATTCCAAGACAATTAAAAGCGTTTCCTGGGATTTCCTGAGGGTCTTATACGGAGACCATTGTGGATCCTGGCTTACAGGAGTCAAAGTGGTGGGATTAATCCCAAAAAAAAATCTTGGAGTGTTTCTATTGCTATTATATTAATCGAAGCAATTGGGTTTCAAACACTATGTATGTCTGCCGAACATAATTGGATTAGAAAGCAGGCTTTTGGTAGATGTTTGGGAGTAACGAACATTTGTTGAAATTATTTTGTTTTTCAGACTGGCATTCACACTAATAGCCACGAAGGTGGTAAGGGCGCTGTGTGCCTGCGAGCTACGGGTGGCCTACTGTTCGCTGGCTGCTACGATGGTTGCATTTACATTTACAGAGAAGGAGAGACCAGGCCATTAGCGCAACTACGAGGCCCTAGCTTGATGCTACTGTCCCTCGCTATTTTAGGAAGTAAGGTGAGTTGAAAAATATAATTTATCGTATTTTCATAACATCCTGGGTGTACTGACCATTTTAGCCACTTCGATCAAGGAATTAGTAGCAGTGGTGGCGATGGGGAGGGAAGGGCCCCATATGCCGTTCTTACGTCAACCCGTTTAGGGTATATCACAGCGTGGCAAAAAAAAATTCGCTGTGTAGTACCGGCTACGAATATGTTACGAGTACATTGTATTATAAATGAGATTTAATGTCAGGCGATTGATCAATCTTAAAACTTAACTACTCGCCTATGCCTATATCATCCATTACTTTCCTTTCTTTTTTCTTTAAAATAATCATCATCATCGGGAGAATAGTCGCCAGCTATCTCCTGGGCAATTTGATATATCAAAGGCGATCGCAAAACTGCCTGCACAGCGTGGTATTTATGGCATTATTACTTAGGGTAACCACTATCCAATGGTGGACGTCTATAGGCTATTGGTTAGACGGACCACCACCACCACTAGAACGTATCCCACGACATTGCATGAGAGATTGCTACTTAGCCCAATACCCCATACATACAGTGAGTTTTATCGAACTTAAACTACATCTAATATACGAACTGTATATTAGATGTGGAGTTGAATTTGAAATATTGCGACCTACAGCGCCAGTGTCGGGGGTTCGAATCCCACGCGGTACAACACTTTGTGCGATCCACAAATTGTTGTTCTGAGTCTGGATGTAATTTGTGTCTGTTAATTATATGTTTGTAAAGTCCCCTGCAATACAAGGATTATTTCCTTAGTGCAGGGTGATGTCTTAAATAAATAAATAAGAATACAATTTACCATTACTTATCTTGTTCTTGGGGGTTTTAAAAGATGGTTCTCACTATTGGGCGAGAGGGTAAACTCGAAATAAAAATTTCATATTAATATGTCCGTCCGTCCATCAATTGCCCACATATTATGGGCTCTCACCAAATAGTGAGATTTCTAAAATCTGAGAAGAATAAGTTATTAGTCAGAAGCTGCAAGCCTATACTGGTCATTAAGGTAGTATTTTCATATTCCTCACATAGGGCAGTAAGTGGACTTACTGGTGACTAGTCCACCAACTGCAATAAAACTACCCAAAATATAGTTAGTAGGAATCGGAATGAAATTATTAGTTCTATTGACTTGCTCAAAAAACGGTAAATATCGTTTCGTGGGTAATCCGGCTGATCCTGCATAAGGATAAGTGGGATGCAGTGAGAACGAAATCACCGCTGCACCAAAACTTCTCCACAGGTATATAGGAAATAATGTTTAGCAGACTGGTTGGTAATCGTAGTAGGTTTTGTAAGTTCTCCAGAATTTGCTGGTCCTTCCTACCCTCAGCTAGATGTTACGATTCTCATGGGACAATAGGGATTAGTCACGGATGGTATTCTTCTGCCCTGGGCTGCTTAATTAATGATCTTGATACTTCTGTTTCAGCTGATTGCAAATAGAATGAAAAATAATGCCTTGGTTTTCACAAGTCCACAAACATTATAAAAGACTAGCAGCGCCCTGCGGTTTTACCCGCATAGTTCCCCTTCCCGTGGGAATATCAAGATAAATTATAAACCTATGTGTTATTCTGATATGTAAACTATATTATTGTGAAGTTTTATAAAAACCATTGAATAATGTTTGTGTGAAAGAGCAACAAATATCCTCACATACTTTCGCGTTTATAATATTAGTAGGATGTATTATTATATAAAATAATCTAATATAATATTTAATTGTTACAGATAATTGCCGGGTACAAGGATAGAAGTCTGTATATATGGAAAATACCGTTAAGCATTCTTCAAGAAATGATTTTATAATTTAAATAAGTGTTGTAGATTAAATCTTACACTAACCTTTCCTTTAGTTCAATAATATTATGTGTTTAAACTATTTAGTGTAAACCATGTGTATATAATAAAAGAGTTCTACCATCGGTGTCAAATTTTGTTCATATATTTAAAGTTAAACTTCTTCAGCGGTTAGAAATGAGAATTGATCAAGAAGGGTTAAACCAAGAGAGAGAAAAGATTTAACGTCGAGAAAATGAGAATTTGTGATAAAGTCGCGGCTCATTTGTATTCTTATATTTTTTTAAATATGGATTATAATGCGATTTTTATCAACAGAGTAATTTCAAGAGAAGTTGTATGTATTATTGTTGAGGTTTTGTATGTATTATCATCATTTCGGCATCATACGTTCCACTGTGGGTCTCGAGCTTCTTTCATGAGCGAGGATTTAACCTACTATACCACGCCGGTCGGACGTATGGGGGGTAGAGTTTTATATCTCCTGCATGGTATATCCCTTAGTAATCTTTTACGACATCCACGAGCAATATACAGTGGTGAATTCTTACTCTGTCCCCGCACGCAAAACAGAGAATTTATAGATTTGAATTTAATGTAAAAAAACATTTTTTGTACGCTTTCATTACAGCTGCGGGTGACATTACAAACATAAAATTAATGGTCAATAATTAGGTACACCTACATTCAGTATTACCACGCGGGGAAGTACCACACTGTCGCAGAAAAGCGATGCAAATGGGAGAGAGCCGGCAGCACAATTTTCTGAGAGGGTGTATGTGGTGGGTTTTGGTGATGTCTTTAGTATCACCGAACCTCGCTACACGCATTCTCACTCCCTGCACTTTCTTCACAGTAGGCAGCGGCCTACCAAAGATCCATGAGCGGCAGCATCACTTACCATCAGAGGTGCTGTTTGCCACCAACAGCAATAGAAAAAACCTAAACATATACTTTATCCCAGTAATAAGTTCCCTTAGGATAACAGTTCTTTAATTTTATATTCCATCAAACTCGGAGGATTTTGAAAAAAGGATTTGTAATATAAATACTAATTTTGCATTAACTTCTAGGGGTAGTTCCAGACATTTTAAAAATTAGTTAAATCGAAGAACTCTTGAAACCTATATTAGTTATATCTACTATGAGGACTAAGTACAACAATGGATGTTGTCGGGCTGATAGATAGTGGCAGAAAAACAGACCATCTGGTGGCTTTCCAAATATGATAACAAGGGATACAATCAAATCGTCACTTACTATGAGAAAATTCATCTTTTTAAGTTCATTCAAGGAAAGGCATGCCACAGGGCTCAAGAAATATCCCCATCGGAAAGTTCATTACACAGTCCATAAGCCGAATATACCCTAACACATACAGTCATGAGCGTAGCTTCCAGATGATATAGATGTACCCAACTTCGGCAACGAATGTTATAGGAGAGGGTAGACACAAAGTATTGACTTCGTAGAAATCGAAATTCAAAGAACGACACTTCATGGAAAATTGCTAATCGAACATTCCTCAATCAGTTCCGTACCAACATCACTTACCATGGTCTTTAGTATAGTGGTATTATTCCTAAAAATTGAGCCTAAAAGAAATGGTCTAGGATTTTTTATAATAAATCTTGTGTCTATTTCAAACAAAGCTGTTACACGAATATAAGCGAGGGAGTATAACTATATGAGTAAAATCATTACAATTTTTTAAAATATTAAGTTCTTTAATTGTATATTACAAATCTAAAAAAATATGTATAAGAAATTGTCGTACTTCACCATGCCAAAGAATTGTAAATGCTGATAGCAAAGTCATCTCAAATACCTGTTACTATCGATAACTTTTGAAATTAATAAAAATTAACTACTGATATAGAATTACCTACACTAATGTCGTACATATCATCAATTGATTATTTTAATTTTAAAACTGCGATAATACTGCTCAACATGTGAAAGTATATTAGTTAAAATAGAGATATTTAGTCGATTTTTATTTTATAATCTTGTTTCTGAACGATTTTTAGTTTCTGCCAAGTGGCACTCCTGTTTCAATTTCTGACTTACGTCAGTGGGTGTTTCGTACGGCGGCCATTATTCTACGTATAATTATTAGTTTTTTTGCTGTTTTGTGCAAGAAACAAAGAACATAACTATTTTCGACATAATCTGTAACATAATAGTTTTGAAAATAAAAAACATATTTATAGTACAAAAATGAATCCAGAATAGTAAGTATTTTTTGCTATAATATGGCGATTCGGAAACAAGGATATTGTATAAACCTATCTTTTTTGCGTGTTCATGGTCTTTGCGTGGAATTTTTAATATGGTACTGTGTGCGCTACGTGTGAGATGGAATTCTAAAGGGTCAATAATAAATCAATTTATTACATATTCGGTGAGTCATTGTGTATTCGTGGTAGGTAGGTACTATCAAAGTATTTATGAAAACGTAATCGTATGGGTCATGAATGGCGCATTAGTGAACGATGATTGTAACACATAGCTCTCCACTTCCTTGTTCAATAATCTGGAACCCTAGCAAGTGAAGTCTTTGTTATACGAACAAAGCAACGCCTCCCTTCTTTTATCATTTATGACTATTAGTGCGCAACGCTCCCATTGTCCTTCTCTAGAGGCTGTGTATGTTCGTTTGTCAATAAAATGCATGTATTATTTTTTTCAGCGACTATTTGTTTAAACTACTCCTGATTGGTGACTCTGGAGTTGGAAAGTCATGTCTGTTGCTCAGATTTGCTGATGATACATATACAGAAAGCTACATCAGTACTATTGGTGTGGACTTTAAAATTAGAACAGTAGACCTAGATGATAAGACAATAAAGTTACAAATATGGGACACAGCTGGGCAGGAGCGGTTTAGAACAATCACGTCATCATACTACAGAGGAGCTCATGGAATTATCATTGTTTACGACTGCACAGACCAGGTAACACTCACCCTGCTTATATATTTTCAGCAGTCATTAACAAAAATGGAAAGATATTATAGACTACTTAATTTTAAAGACATTCAGTGGTGTATAATCTTTTTCATTGAAAATTGTAATTATGAATCAAATTTATCCCAAAACAACCTATAAAGTGAGAATACTATTCACCACCATCTGTATTCTCCATGGGTGTCATAGAAGATAGCTTAGGGATATAATATGTACATAAGAGAAGGAAAGGTTGAAATGAAACCCTATATCTAACTTGCCTGGGCAGCGTGGTTTGGTCAACTGCCCTCCTATTGTGGAAGAAGCTCTAGCCCAGCAGTGGGACCCATATGAGCTATGATGATGATAAGCCTTCGTACTAATTAGCTTGCAAACTCAAAACTCAACTTTGTTGTTATTCTTATAATAACAAGAAATAAATCAATACAAAGTAAAGACTAGATAACCTCAATGCATATGGCTGTCTTATATGACAATAATAAAATTAACTGACTCATAAATAATCATAACATTTGATAAATTAACAATAACTTTAATACAAAACTGTTAGGAAAATAAATGTGTAGGATAAATTTGCTTGCATGAATTTTAATCTTATTTTTAATATTTAAATATATGTTACTATTATTATTGTATATTAGTGAAATCATAATAATATTTATTAAGATTTTACTAATATAGAATAATAATAATTTGTATTATTCTATATTAGTAAAATCATAATAAAAGAAATAAGGAATCAATCTAGCAGAAACTTTATAATAAAATATTTACTGAGAATTGATAGGTCAACAGTAATATTTGAATGCAGAAATTATAATGACAAAGAAACATATTTTAAATGGATTGTGTGAAGTTACAGAAAAGACTAAAGCCTAGAGTAAAAAAATAAAGAATAAATTTCCTTGGATATTGTATTAATATTGGTATTTTTTTTTTACTAACAGACAACTGTGTGAAGGTTATTTATTCATCTGCTTAACTAGATTTCTAGGCCAGCATGAACAAACTAGCAATATAGGAAGTATTTTGATCAACCAAATGGCAAATTTTATCAATAAATTATTACTCATTGTCAATTACAGAGTTTAAATTCAATGTTGTACTGAACAAAGAGTTATTTTCTCATTGTATAAGTAATATTATCAGTCTCTAATACACGGTATGTTATTCATGTGGCAGTTTTGTGAATCAAGGATTTTAGTTGCACAGTTATTTTACTGCTGGTCTAATGCTTTAAATCAATCAGTTACTGAGATATTCCATATTGTTAGGTTGGTTTGTACTAACTTGTTTATTTAAAGATTAAAATCTTTATATATATAAATCTTGTCTTAGTTTGTCATTGAACTCCTTAATGACTGGAGGGATTTCAATGTTTTTTTTTGTGGTTGTTGCGATGGATACGAGAATGGTTTATGTATGTGTCTATTTCAAGATTTTCCATTATATAGTACTCACAGATAACATATTATTTTTAGTAGTGCAAGATTTTTCAAATCAGGTTAATAGTATGCAAAATTAATTCTAAATTAAAGTTGTATGTATAAAATTTATTTTCATCATATTGGTATAACTATATTAAGGAGCTTCCTAATTTCATCAGTATCATTTCATTTCTTAACTCAGTCTCTAAAAAAAAATAGATGCAAATCATATCAATATCACATGCATATAGTATCTATGCAAGAGAAGGAAAAGTCGTAACAAAACCCTATACCAAGACATCTGAGCAGCGTGGTATAGTAGTCAATTTCCCTCCCATAGTGGAGGAGTCCCGAGCCCAACAGTGGGAAGTGCATGGGCTGAGATGATAATGATGATTCATAGTCAGTTGCTATCATTCATGTATAACTTACTAGTATGAATCTAAGTAAACTTGATGATGTCATCACCCAGATGACCTTGGTTAGGGTTTCTTTGATATACCATAGGCACATAAAACTTGATTGGGCCTTTTTTTTAAGACAAATGTTCCATAAAGTTTTATTTTCAAGGTACATTTAAGAAGTCAGTCAAATTTGCCAATACACCATAAATAAAGCAAATATTTAATTATGAAATAGCAGTTTAAGGCATTTTGAGCCACCTAAGGTCTACCCATGCCCATCAAATTCTCCTATCAGAAAGGGCATAGAACTTCATAGCTTATCATATTACCTATCTCCACCTATTTTTGCGGGGCACAATTGATTTGTTGACGTAAATGGCCCACCTAAGAAGATACGCTTTCAGATACCTCCCCTATTAGTTTCAATACCTCTGGCACTACACAATCAACATCTTCTCTGTCCCACTGTTGAGGTCAGGCCTATTCCAAGGCACTAGTCAGACATATTGGCATAGGGTTTTGTTTCTACTTTTTTGTCTCGTGCATAGATGTTATATGCATATTATATTCCTTAGTCATATTTTACAACACCCATAGACACGAGAGCGGCTGGTGAATCGTGTTCTTATTCTGTCATGAAAACCACACAATAAAAACTAATTGGATTTTTTTAATTTAAGAATTTCATTCATTAACATTAATGTTGTTGTCTATACAACCAAATTTTTCGCAACTCATTGTATTCCATCTGTGCAAATGAGATATGGTGTGCAATGTTATTTGGCAGTATGCCAGTCGCCAAATACCTTATCACTTAGAATTTGTAAACAATGTACAAGTTATGAATTAGCAAACGGGCAGCCTATTAACCTATTTTTATTAAGTGTATGTACGCTTCATTGTGTCCGTGTTTCTCAATTATGGAATTATCTAGTTTAGATATTAATCAACATTCGGACCACTCTTTGTACATATCGATTTCTTTTTTTTTATCTCGAATATATCCATTTAATTAAGCTATATTATAGTATAATGATATCTGGTGTTTATGTGAGTATTACACATTTAAAATTAAACTATTTTTACGCAATTTATCGCGTTTATAATTGATTTTTAATTTCTCGATGTTTCAAAGGATTTAACTCTCCTGTCACCATAACCTTTTAAGGGCGTCAAAATCCCTCGACAATGAACGTTGTAAAGTGTTTGTCGGGCAATTAAAATCATATACAGACGCGATAAAATAAATAAAAATAGTTTTACTCCATATATTATAGTAACCTATTTGTCATTTAGTCCTTAACTTTATAAAAAAAATATTGCCAGTTCATAAATAAGTTTTACAGACAGCCTGTAACATAAGTTCATAAACAAAAAAGAAATTGAACTGTATACTTTCATGTCCGTTTACCAATCAATTATTAATATTAATTAGTAAGTTTATTGTACTCCATGTGGGACATAACCTTTTTCAGTAATTTGATACACTTTTATTATGTCGCGAATTTGTATCAAAACAACAAAAAATAAGTCAAAATCTAAAATGCGACTACAAAAAATCGTGCTCTCCGAGTATATAAATCTTCAAAATAACGATGTTCAATTCGCTTATTGCCGTTTCTTGTATTAATACTATAAAATCTATAGTTGTGTAAACAGTCCTTCAGATAAAAAATAGCCATATTTAGCAGGCGGTTTGGCGTTCGTAGTTGATCTTATAAGACTCTCAGGCGGGCCAGCGAGCAGTTCGCCTAGTATTTTCTTAGGCAATTTTTTATAACTCTTACGAAAATACACCAATAAATCGTATTCTTAACCCGTCACCATACAGGTAGAAAGTAAATACCTTGATCTAAAAATGTATTCTAAGTTATTCAACGCAAAATAAAAAACAATCTAATTCGATTATGAATTGCTAAATTTGAAAAAATCGCTTATAGGCCCGGTCTATCAGTACCTAATTTATCGATTATATCTTTATTTTAAGATTTGATTATAATGACTTCACTAGGCTACTAGAAAGGTCGTAACTATCGGTCATGTATTTAGTATATATTTGAATATATTTTATGCTGTCCATGGAAGGGCAAGAATATATAACTTCCTCAGCATATCATCTCATCATCTCTACTCATATACGTTCCACTGCATGCTGGGTTCGATCCTCCTCCGTAATAGGAGGGAAATTGACCTTACTATAGACAGACAAGTAAGACTAGGGTTTTGTTCTCGAGTTTGCCTTCTCTTGCATAGATGTTATATATAATATCCGTCAGTCGTCTTTTATGATATCCACGGTTAATACGTAATATTATATGATGAAGTAGCTTGCTGTGTGGTGGCAGCTACTAATACCACCAACCCTTACATTGCTCGTGGGTGTCATAAACGATGACTAAGAGTGTCATGTAAACTTGGGCCAACTGAATCTGATCTCGTTCGGTCAACAATTACAGTCCCAAGGAGGTTTGATGTAAAACAAGCGGTTGGTTATAAAGATGTGGGCAAAACTTTTGCAAAATGTACAAATAGAAGAGCAGATATTGACTCGAGCCCAAATAATTGTGAGAAGATCAGAATGATATTAGGAAATAGTCACACGCTCGTTTCTTTGTCGTATTTTAAAACCTGCGATGTGGGTATCCGTACATTATATATTCACCATAGGCAATCATTTCTAATCGTTAAAATAATTCGTCCGAATCTGCAACAACGGAACAAACTTTCACTTTGAATGTTGAAGTGGTTTTTTTTATTTAGTATCTATACTACCGAATCGTTCCAAAGGAAAGTGGAGCCAATAAAAACTGAATCAAAAGTATCAAATTAACTGGCGGACTAGTTTTGATTAGACGGCTGTTATTTGTATTGATTATTTGTTTACAATTATAATAGTTTTTGTTTAGTTTTTCATGGAAAGCGATAATAGAAAATTAATTATGTCGGTGTACAAATCATGTTCTTTTTCTTTTATTCTTTATTGCGAACGGTGGCAAACGAGCAAACAGTACACCTAATAATAAGTGTCGCTGCCGCTCATGTACCTTTGCAAGGTCGCCTACCGCGAAGAAAGTGAAAGGAGTGTAAATGCGTGCAATGAGCTTCGGTGATACTAAAGGCATTACTAAAACCCACTTATACCCTCAAATCAACTCAAAAAAACACGCAAATACCTTCAGAAAGTTGTGCGCCCGGCTCTCTCGCTCACCGAACGAAGCGGAGTAACAAATTGCTACTGTTCGGACGTCGATTTTCTGCAAGAGTGTGGTACTACTTACCCCGGACGGACCGGTCCGCGGCTGTAGCAAGACAACTATCAACAGTGTAGTCTTACCACTATTTTATTTAACAATTATCGCCTTTAAAGAAGCACTAACAGATTAATTAAAATACATTTTCCGATTTGATATAGCATAAATAGGGCCGTATTTAGGAATAGTATAGCCTCTGGACCGTACTGGACGTTTCGATTCTCGGGGGTAGACCTATTAGGGCTAGAATGGCCTACAATAACCTGTTAGGTGGTTGGTTAAACCGCATTGGGATCACCACGTAAAAGTCACCATTACCTAAATCTATACCAATAAATAAAATTGGAGTGTCTGTTTGTAATGTCAAAATAATAGGCTTTTTTCATGCTCACACGGTTATTTGCACGACACCTATGCCTAAAATAGCAATTAAAAAATTTTTGTCTGTTTGTTCCGGGTAATCTTCAAAACGGCTGGACCGATTTCAAAAATTCTTTCACCAATGGAAAGCTATAATATCAGGGCGTAAACTAGGCTATATTTTATCCCGGTATTCCCACGGGAATGGGAACTACGCGGGTAAAACGACTATAACCTATAACCGAAGCGAGGGCGGGTTGCTAGTCATACATAAAATAGAAGTCTGAAGTATATTTTTAACGTATATTTCATTAATAGTTGTTGTTATCATTATAATAAATATTGTGCTCTGAATACTTCTAATATTTTTAGTATAAATCCTGCGTTCAAAATAACATTTTTTTTTTAACCAGAAGGTTCATGTCATAGATTCTCCATATACGAATTAAGCGCTTTGCGTCATACTCCATACGTATAGTAACATAGTGAATAGGTCTCCAAAATCAAGCGTGAATAAATTCAGAAGTTGATCCTTACTAATATTATAAATGCGAAAGTAAGTTTGTTACGCTTTCACGCTTAAAACACAGAACCGATTTCAAAAATTCTTTCATTAATGGAAAGCTATAGTATCAGGGAGTAACATAGGCTATATTTTATCCTGGTATTCCCACGGGAGCGCGAACTACGCGAGTAAGGTCACTGAAACCGAAGCGAGGGCGAGTTGCTAGTAATATATAAATGAATTCATTAAATAAACTACAAAAATTAATAAATACATGTACACAAGCCTAATATTTTTTTTTTTTAGATTAGACAACATTACAGCGCATTAAGGAATAAAGTGTGGCGCAATATGTGCGAGGACTTTACATACATACATTTAACGGATCAAAATTATACCCAGACTCTGAACAATCATTTGTGGAATTATTTTGCGTGGGAATCGATTTCCTTATCACTCGTTATGAGAGCGTAGTATTTACAACTATATCAAATGTGCAGCTTAAAAATTCAAAATAAAATAAACGTGTTTCGCGTTATCTCTGATTACATCGTAATTTACCAGTAAGCATAGAGCAAACGGAATTATACGTATTTTTCACTACCTTAGCATATAAAGCGAATTTTTTTTATGGTCTTTGGTGGCAAAATAGCAAACAATCTACCCGATAAGTGGTAACTGTTTTTCAACAACCTCGGCAATACACGGAGCTATCTTACCGCAAGAGGCCAAGGTGTAGGATTGGACAATTATTTGTTCCTAAACATACATAAAATTGGCAGAGGAATTTATATTTGTCTGCCAATCATTAGATTCGAGTTAGAGCCGTTGGTGTTCACCAAATAGTCCGGGGTAAAGTTGCCATAGCCATCTGTGGTTAACAACTATAGTCACACAAAAAAAAAACTATCTTTAGAAAACATATCTCCGAGGTGCTTTTTTTTTAATGGTTAATGTAGTTTTACTTAACTCGAAATATATCGTTTTACTAAGCTTGAATAAACGTTTTAGTTCAAAGGAGTCGAGATCTGTTCATAGAATGGCAATTTGCTTTCAAAGGTATCAATCATTTCAGCTTATACACGTCCTACTATTAGGTTCAAACCTCCTCCACAATAAGAAGGCAATTGACCTACTAGGTATACCACGTTTGTCAGACGTGTTAATATAGGGTATCATTTCAAGATTTTCTTCTCTTGTATAGATGTTATATGCATGTTTAATCCCTTAGTCGTCTTTTACGATACCCACGAGGGTGGTGGTGAATTGCTTTCTTACACTCCATCACCACAAAAACGGATACCATCAGCTAACTAAATTAATCTAACTTAGCCTTAATTAATATAAAGATAATAATACCAAGATCGATCTGAGAAGGAGGTTACTTATCCATATCATTGTTTGCAAAGAAAATGAGTCAGGGATATTTATTTATGGCCACGAATGTCTAGGGACACGATATCGAAAAGAAAGTATCGATACTGTACTCATGAGTAGTATGGAAGAAAAAAGTATCGTATTCATTAAAGTATCGAGTACTGAGTACTTTTCCTAGAAGAAGTCGTGATGAGCTTTTTTTTAGGAATTTGACCGTCTGTGAACGGATTAAAATATTTCGAGCCACACTTCAGAAGGTTCATTACGTTTGAACTAGATGGCGTTACCATGACCGTGAGCAGTAAGGTCAAGTTTAACATGGATAAAAGTATCGAATGCAAAGTATCGGTATCGAAAGAAAAGTACTCGATACCTAAAAATATCGATACTTTTTTCGTGTCCCTACGGATGTCAAAGAATCTGTACCAGTGGTCAGCCCAATAGTGATGGGGAGGTTTTGCGATGTGTTAGGGGGACGAACGCTGCCTTTTCGTTGCCTGCCAAAAAAAGACATACTCATCTATACCAATAAGTAAAATTGGATTGGCCTTTTTCATGCTCACACGATTATTTGCACTATACATATGCCTAAAAATCACTTTATATTTTTTTTGTCTGTCTCTTCCGGGTAATCTTCAAAACGGCTCGACCGATTTTAAAAATTCTTTCACCAATGGAAAGCTATAATATCAGGGAGTAAACTAGGCTATATTTTATCCCGGTATTCCCACGGGAACGGAGCTAAGGCGACAGAAACCGAAGCGAAGCGAGGGCGGATTACTAGATTATAATACATACAATATAGTTATACAATTTGCTGATTCAAGTCTTATTATATATAACCTTGATCCAAGTTTCGCTCATACTATATTTATTTATCTTTCACGCTCAGGAAATTAATTATAATTCAAAATATATCATAATCATTGAAAAAAAATACCGTTAATGCATTCAGTATTAGCTTACAACAAGGCAATTCGCAATGCTTTTCAATTATCCGTCAAACTAAACATGTAAAGTAAAAACCACGAAAATTTAGCAACTTGTCTTAGTTTTTTTATAAGGGAACGTACCCGTACTATCTATCTTCAAAATAATACGTTGGGTGAAAATAATTTACTTCAAAAATTCCTAAGAAATCTGGTTTGACGAAATGTGTAATAAATTCCAGTGACACAACTGACTCGGCAATGGAACCTGGGCCTCCCCGAGCGGCGTTACACATACGCACAAATGGCGTAATACATATCGATTCTCATGCCGTGTACGAACATGAGCTCAATTACTTCGCAGTACAACATTGAATGATCCATAAACGATTTTACTGAATTTGGTTGTATTTTCTGTCCGTTTTTTAGGGTTCCGTACCGAAAGGGTAAAAACGGAACCCTATTACTAAGACTTCGCTGTCTGTTCGTCCGTCTGTCTGTCACCAGGCTGTATCTTAAGAACCGCAATAGCCAGATAGTTGAAATTTTTACAAATTATGTATTTCTGTTGCCGCTTTAACAACAAATACTAAAAACTAAATAAAATAAATATTTAAGGTGGGATTTTCATACAACAAACGCGATTTTTTATAGATATATTGTGGTACGGAACTAGTCGTGCGCGATTCCAACTCGCACTTAGCCGGTTTTGTATATTTGTGTATATTTAGGAGTGGTAGGACCACACTGTCGACAGTTATCTGTATACAGCCGCGGGCCGGTCCGTCCGGGGCAGTACCATGCTCTCGCAGAAAATCGACATCTGAGTAGTAGCAATTTGTTACTGCGCTTCGTTCGGTGAGCGAGAGAGCCGGAAGCCCAAATTTCTGAAGGTGATTGCGTGTGGAGGGTTTTGGTGGTGCCCTTGGTATCACCGAGCCTCAATGCACGCATTCACACTCCCTTCGCTTTCTTCGCGGTAGGCAACGGCCTTGTAAAAGTCCATGAGCGGCAGCAACACTTACTTACCATCAGGTGTACTGTTTGCTCGTTTGCCACCGTTTGCAATAAAAAAAAAATTGTAGTCTCTCTCCCTTGACATAGTCAAAGTCCAATTTGGGAGTCATTTGGAGGACAAAGCCAAATTGGCTAGCAAAAAGTTGGGCGTCCTGAACAGAGCCAGGCGGTACTTCACACCGAAACAGCGCCTTGTACTATACAAAGCGCAAGTTCGTCCTCATGTGGAGTACTGCTCACATCTCTGGGTAGGCGCGCCCAAATATCAGCTAGACCCACTTGACTCCCTCCAAAGGCGTGCTGTTCGAATGGTCGGGGATCGCAATCTTACGGACAGATTGGAGTCACTGGAGCGGCGGAGAGACTTTGGGTCACTCTGTGTACTCTATCGGCTCTTTCATGGGGAGTGCTCTGAGGAACTGTTTGATTTGGTACCACCGTCACTGTTTTACCAACGTACCACTCGACACCGCAGCAGGGTTCATCCATTTCACCTGGAAACGATATGGTCTTCAACTATACGTTTCCAGCTATCATTTCTCCCACGTACGTGCAGGCTCTGGAATGAACTACCTGCTGCTGTGTTTCCCGAGCGCTATGACATGTCCTTCTTTAAACGAGGTTTAAGAAGAGTATTTTCTTCACGGTAGGCAACGCCCTGGCTGTGCCCCTGGTATTGCAAAGGTCCATGTGCGCCAGTGTCACTTACCATCAGGTGTGCTGCCTGCTCGTTTGCCACCATCGCCAATAAAAAAAAAACATAAAGATTTTCTCAAACCGGGGTTATTGATACAATTAAACAAATTCATATCTACATATGCCAACCAATCAAGTATTTCTCTGTCATATTAAGTACACAGATAAGAAGTGACTGAGTGACAATAAACAAGAACACATCACTCGTCCTTAGTAGATCCTGGGTGATTGAACTTGACGTGTTTTATGGTTTCTGATGTTTACACATTGTAAATGAAACTACTTTACGGATTTAATGCGTTTGTATTTGATTTTTGATTGCCCGACGTTTCTAACACTTTGCAGCGTTCATTTCAGGGCGGATTTTTTTTTTCATATAGAATCATTTCTTATACTGGCAATTAATTTGTATCAAAATGTAGCTCAATATTTAATAACTAATTTTCTATATCGGGTAGATAATTACAAATGTCTGTAATTACGATGACCTGTTGGACGTGAGACATCTTAGTCCGCCCGTGACTATGAACGCTGCAAAGTGTTCGAAACTTCGGGCAATCAAACATCAAATACAAACTTGTTTCTTTGATATTTTTCTTTTTTTAAGTACCTTTAGTTCATTATCATAATGCTTATGTATTTTTCTTTTATTGCAAAAGTGACTGACAATTTTTTGACTGCACAGATGGCGTAGTGATTAAAGATTCCGCGACCTACCATGCCAACGTCACGGGTTCGAATCCCTTTAAATCCCCTTTTTTTATAAACTCAAATATTTGTAGCCAAGTCTATCTTTCAATTTAAAAAGTGAAATGATACAATATGTAATGCGCATAATAACTTCATTTGAATGCAGGAGTAGTTAATTTAAAATACCGTAACCTTATTAGAATATGTTTATTTTCAGGACTCGTTCAGTAACGTGAAGCAATGGTTGGAGGAGATCGATCGCTACGCGTGCGACAACGTGAACAAACTGCTTGTGGGGAACAAGTGCGACCTCACCGCTAAGAAAGTGGTCGAATATACCACAGCTAACGTACGTAACAAATTATACTATTATTATTTATTAGTAGTGGTAGGGCTACACTGTTGGCAGTTATCTATCTACAGCCGCGGGCCGATCCGTCCGGGGAAGTACCACACTGAGCAGAAAATCGACATCCGAGTAGTAGCAATTGGTTACTGCGCTTCGTTCGGTGAGCGAGAGAGCCGGCAGCTTTCAACTTTCTGAGGGTGTTTGTGTGTGATGGATTTTAGTTATGCCTTTAGTATCATCGAACCTCATTGCACGCGTTCACACTCCCTTCAGCACTTTCTTCATGGTAGACAGCGACCTAGTAAAGGTCCATGAGCGGCAGCAACACTTACCATCAGGTGTACTGGTTGCTCGTTTGCCTCCATTTACAATAAAAAAATTTGACCTACTATGATCAAGTTATTCAGATGGGTAACGTAGGGGTTTATGTCGAGTTTTCCTTCTCTTGCATCGCTGTTTGTATATCATATCTCTTAGACTTTTACGACACGCATAACTAGAAAGACAGTGGTGAACATATTATATTGATTTTTACTACGCCATCACACATATCAGTCCAACGTTGAGCTCAGCCTCCTCCACTATGTGAGAGAGATTGACCCACTATGCCAAGCCGGTCAGATGTGTTGGCATAGGATTTTATGTCGAGTTTGCCTTCTTTCGCTATGTTATCCGTGTATCATATCTCTTAGTAGTGTTTTGCGACACCCACGGGCAAGATCAGGAGTGCTGAATTGTATTCTTACTACGTCACTACACGGACATTATTTATTAACATAATAATATTAAGTCTTATTTTCCTTCATTTTGGCAATCAGTTATTAATATGAAGCATTGTTACCCGTGTTAAGCAAGCGTGCTTTCAAGGCTGTATTCTGTTATTGAGTTACTTAAATTTAACTTGCTCTAAGACACTAGAACAAAATTGTATCACCCCTGCTTTCTGGCTTTTGATAATCACACCGCACTGAACAAACAACAAAAGGTCTTTTACATTATCACGTAAAATCTGCCTGATCACGGCAAATACTAAAAATAACTGAACACTGCGATATCATTTCCCACATTATCACCAGAAGGCCTTCTAATGTTATCCGATTTATTACAGTGACCTTGGTAAAGATTTTTTACATACCGTACGACATTTGCATTTTAAAATTTAGAGAAGTTAATATTAAATAACATTGAATGAATGATAATGATAATACGTTAGGAATGAAAGGATGGGGGAGATGGAAACATACATACTTACAGTATTATAAAAATATTATTGGATATAATAAAGGAAACTAAACGAGTATTAATAGGAAAAGGAACTTTATAAACAGCAACTTTTTTCTTCCTTTCAACAAGCGTATTGTCAAAGGAAAGATATAAAATGCATAAAAAAACACATGTTTTGATCCCCAAATTCAGTAGTGTGAAGTTCGATAAATGATATCGTGTTACTTGTCTTGGAATTCCAATTTCAAATATAAATTTTTAAATATAATTTTTTTTAGTTTTACTTTTTTTAAGCCAATGCTCTAAAGAATGAATCCTTACGTCGTAAGTCCCCAGGACTTATAAACATCATCATCATCCTTCTGCTCTTATCCCTATTACTCGGGGATTCAATGCGTACTCCTCTTTAATAGCAATTGCAAAAGTTATTGTTAGTTATATGTCCGACCACCTGCATGACGGCAACCTTCTTTGGGAATGTAATTGTTGAACAGAAGGCAGGTCTATATCTATGTAAATTTCTTTGCTGTCTTTTACGACACCCACGACTAATGTTAGACTTGATAGTATTGGTAGGCGCTTATCATATAGGGCCTCCAGGACTTTGCAAACATAAAAATACATACATAATGTTTGATAAATAGCTTATATTAAATAAGGAACATTTGTGAAACAGCAATACGCAGAACAGCTGGGGATCCCGTTCCTGGAGACTTCCGCGAAGAACTCAACGAACGTGGAACAAGCGTTCATGACGATGGCTGCAGAGATCAAGGCGCGAGTGGGCCCACCGTCCACCGGTGCCTCGCCCGTCGGCGGGCAGGTTAAGATCGACCAGGGACACCCGATCGACACCGGCAAATCGTCTTGCTGCTGAATAAGCCGCCTACGGTACGTAGATCATAATTAACTCTTAACGAAAGGTAAATTTATGGCTTTTTACAATATTTTATTATCATCATGATCACCCTTTTTTGTTATCTCTGTGGAAATGCAATTTACGCATTATCCTCCACCGGTGACAGATGAGATGTGGGACTCGTCGGAAACCAACCTGAATACCCACCAAAATCACAGCGGTTCCTTCCGCGCTTTTACAGAGTGCATGATATTCGATCCCCGACACGATGATCATCCTGCTCTTGTCCCAACTACTTGAGGAATTG
This sequence comes from Lymantria dispar, assembly GCA_032191425.1. Classification (NCBI taxonomy): domain Eukaryota; kingdom Metazoa; phylum Arthropoda; class Insecta; order Lepidoptera; family Erebidae; genus Lymantria; species Lymantria dispar. The sequence continues at coordinate 21,195,528 of CM063459.1, forward strand.
GCTCAGGTCGATATATATTTGCATAAAACTATGAAAGCGAAAATAGCGTAGGTCAAGTTCGCGAGAAACAGAGCATAAGCGATTGCTATATCGCTTCATCACAGCTCATATACTTGCCACTGCTGGGTTCGACCCTCCTCCACAATGAGAGAAAAAATGACCTACTATAACGCGCTAGTCAGGCGGGCAGGGGGAAACTCGAAATAAATCGTATACTAAGAATTTATTTCGAGTTTCCCCCTTTTATAAAAGACACCCAAAGGTGGTAAATTGTATTTTTACTCCTTCACCACACGGAAAATTTTTATCGCTTACGTACGCGTATTCTTCACGCAAAAGAATTTGAAATTCCTGCCATAAAAAGTTACCATTTAACAAAAATACGATTGAATGTGTTTACAGGCTGGCGGCGAGACAGGCAAGCGGTAGACGCGGTCGCCGGCCGCTACACCCACACACAAGAAATGCAATTACCACAAAAATATTTCATGATCACATCATTATAATTATAAATATATAAATAAATAAAAAAGGTTATATAGTGCGAAGCGACTGACGGTCGTGAGCGTTTAAGCTAACTTAACATTAAGTTGCTATTGTCCGATAATATTGTTAGTTAAAACGGTTAGACGTCATATAACTTGATATTCAGAATAGAAACTAAAATTCGCAAATCAAATTTAAAAATATGGCCAAAATTAAATCGCATATTCTGTCCCAGCACCACAATTCATCTTATTGTCTATGATTCTAATATGAAATTACGACTATTACTATAATTATATTGTCTCGTAAATAATATATATTTATATCTTAGTCATATGAATGCATGATTGGATAATCTGTATAGGTTGTACTATGAGTATGTGTAAAAGAACCTTTTATATTTCAACACACCAGTATAAAAAAAATATAAAATTGTATTATTGCGGCTATGATACTGTATAGAAAATTACAAAAACTGTAAATTCCCTAATAAATCGGATTGCATTGAGCAGGAATATAACCTCTATATCGGCTTTTTGTCTGTTTTATATTGTATCAACATTTTGTAGGAAATGCCTTCATACCCTATGTCAGCACGACGACATTATTGTAAATCCAATTGTCAGCAAACAACTCACGGGCAAATTATAATTTTACGACAAAAAGCTGTTAAAATCACCACGTATATAGGCGTGCAATATGTGTTTCATTTCAGAAATATGTCAATAAATAACTTTATTACCGCACTGCCCGAGATCGTATTTGTACGGGATAGAATATTGGATTGTTCAACAACTCGTAATAATAATACGAAACTATTGTGCACTATATAATAAGATTTTTCTTCACAATACATTAATTCTAGATCGCTTATATACTCTTAAACTATTACTGATAGTCTGATGTGATCTGTTTCGAATACGGTCTTTAGCGTCTGACCCATTTAAAAGCAAAATTAAAATGAAAGGGTGTCTGTTTATACATGTTTATATATAATGAATATAGTAAGTTAATTTTGTGCTGTTTCAACCGTTATAAAAAACCACATAGTTATGCGAAATTCAAGTTTTATAAAACTTATATTAATTTTGTAGCTTTGTATTGTAACTATTAAGGTGCGTCGATTTCGCGTCAGCATTACGCCACTGGTGGTCGGTTTCATCTGTGTTAGCGATGTAATTGTTGCGATTCCGTGAAATATATTAAAAGATGTTTTGCCGGATATAACTTGATGCGCAAATATTCTTAAATCCGCTATACAATAGTATCGTCAAACAGTTAAAATAACCCGATTCTTTTTTTATTGAATATATTAAACATTTGAAATTAGAATTTCGATTTGAAAATTTAAAAATAAACATTTAAAAATCGAAGGCAAATTCTTATAGCCATTCAAATACAGATAATTTACAAACAAAATAATCTGCATTTTTTTATTCATCTGATTAACATTTAAAATTCGCAGACTTGAAAAATTAACAAAATTGAAAAGATTAAAAATCGAAGCAACATGGCGTCTATCCATTCAAGTATTTGATTTAAAATCATTTTTTTTTTTTTGAAAAATTGCCGTGTAGTTAATAATTTAGCTTCGCTATAGTCCTAGTAGATATTATTTTTAAACGTGTTATTACAACCAATCGCATATGTTTGCAGATGTCGTGGTTGAGCTTGCATTGTGATGTTTTTAGCTAGCGTGGCGTGGTGTACGCGCGTTCATAACTTTTACTCCAGCTGTCCATTACGAAGTGTAGGCTAATTTACTTTTATATTCCAGCTTGAGTTAAAAATTAATGTCTTCACTCGAGGTACTAATTATAAACCTTATTGTATGCACTGGGTGTTTATATTATTGAAATTATATTTTATATTCGATATTGTACGGGCCATTCTTTTTATAAGGGGGACCACATTATTGCGTATCGCAAATCGCCAGCTACTTAATTATCATGAAATATATAAGCCGTATACGCATGTGGGATACAGAATGCCGCCCTTACAATGTCAACATATAAACCACAATGTATTTACTATATAAAGGCGTACTGAAGTTACGCTATTAATGAATATTTTGTGTTATACATATATATATATTTAATTGGATCGCGATTTCTTACACAAAATTGTAGATATAGCATATTGGCCTTAGATAATTAGACAGAACTAGTAATTTGTAGCCATCGAAGCGGGATCATAGTATTAAATAAAAGACACGTTCATTTTATCACTAACCAGCAACATTGTGATAGTTTTAAATTTTAACATAAATATCCGAATGTTTCATTTATTTGTATTTCGAGTGTTCTCTAAATACATGCTCCAACTTTAAGAGTATAATTGGAAGTTTTAGCTAAGCTAGTAAAATAGTGAGAAAGTATTTTATCTACTTAAATGTTTCTTCAACGTGGTGTGCTTTGAAAATCGGTGAGGCATGTTGATTAATTATTTTAATGGCATGATATGATTATGTTATTGTGTCGATAATAATTAGCTTTAGATATTTCTAAATATACTCGATAAGGAAATTGAGCGTTGTTTTAAGGGAATACAATACATCGGGTATGTTGATTCGTCCTATTTTTCACTTATTGTTATAATAGCGTTGTAAATGTACTTATAAATGAAACATTGGATTGTATAATTAATTGCTATAAATTATATTATTTTCTGTCAATGTAATAGTTACGTTATTTTTATACTATAGTTACTTAAAATCAAAACCGCTAACCCCCTATTCTGTATTGAGGGTTTTTTAGAAATTAAAACAGTATGCTATAATTCATGTGTTTTATTTTTTATAACCTTTGTTGTATCCTATTATTTAGTAGTTGTGGTCTTGTCTATAATATCAATTTCCTAGGCAAAACCATATGTATGTATGTCCTACTGTTGAAATAACGAAAAATATTTTTTTTGCTGCTTTTAAAAGCTAATAAAAAAAACAACTAAACATAAGAGCTTCTATATAAAACAATTTAACGAGGAACCAAAAAAGCTATTTACTCAGTTGGAGTTACTTCTCTCTAAAGAATTCTGGTATTTTACTTAACTATTGTGTGGTTGTGCATTTGTGTATGCGTGTTTGTGTAAGTAATAATGGATATTTTGCATATATATATAATATCTATACATAAAATGTATAATAATAAAATATATGTTATATTATTTTCAGTGTCAAGTAAACATGACACTTCGAACACCTTTCAGCGTTTATGGTTACGAGAACTGAATATACCTTTTACTATATAAATCAGAATTAAAATTCGACACTAAATAAGACAACAAAGTTGTGCTTTTAGTAAGTGTTGTTTCAATTTTTTTTGACATTGTCTTTTTAATAGGAACAAACTCTGCTACAATACCGCACTGGTCCAATGATATTTTTGGATCATGCCCTATTTTACCTTGGCTATCTGAATTTACATCAACTTATGTTGCTCAATAACCCTTAATGTTATTTAATGACATCTTGGACAAAGCTATTTGGTTAAATAGTAGAATTATCTCTCCGGTAAATGCTGCTAGCAATTAATTCGTAGTAGACGACTGATTAAACTGGGTAGAAAGTAAGTGTTTATATAATTTTAACAGACCATCTTATGTCACGTAAGAGCCGCCTACCTGTATTTTATGTGAACTGACAAATGTACAATAATACTAGTTCCTGTCGGGATTTAAACCGACCATTTGTGAATCCTACATTGATTCATTTTAAAAACAACACTCCTCGCAAAAGAATGTTTGTCACAACGAATTACACAAACATAATTCACGAATACAATTATTATACCAGCTGTGACGGTGTAAGAATACAATTCACCACTGCCTATTTTACCCGTGGATGTCGTAAAAGACGACTAAGAGATATAATATGCATATAAGATCTGTGACACTAGAAGGAAAACTCCGAAAACAAAAAAGGAAAACACTGCTGGGCTCCAGCGTCCTCCCCAATAAAAGAAAAAATTGACCTACTATGCTGGTCAGACATATTGGTATAGGGTTTTATTTCGAATTTTCCTTCTCTTGCACAGATGTTATATGCATATTAGTCTTAGTCGTCTTTTGCAACATCCACGAGTAACATAGGGAGTAGTGAATTGTGTTCATAATTCTTCATCACACGGAAAGTCACTACAATTATTCATTACTATAGTCCATAAAATATAGCTTGATCTCTGTGACAGATGTCAACGAAATAAGTTTGAACGAGCGCCATGTTTACAATTTCATTTTGTATCAAATATATTTCCATTCTTTTCGTGCCAGTTTTATTGCAACTGAATTGCAATATATTATAAAAATATTAATATTCATGCCTAAAATGTACCTCGTAAGTGCTGAAATAACTAGTAAACATTTTATACATGAATGACGCTTACGCACGTACAAGATCATACTGAACTGTAAATAAAAAAGAGATGGGACAGTCGATATACGTAAATCGATAACCGATCCTTATTAAATTATTCATAAAAGAAATAAACCCAATACAGTACCTACATAAAACTTTCAACATATTTTTTACAATTAAAATACAGTTACACTATAAAATACATAAATTGAATTAATTAAACATTAAAAAACCACTTTTTGTCTCAAAGTAATTGATAATATTTTGTAAGCATTATTATCAATAAACTAGATATATTTATTTATAAAACAGTCATAATTAATCGATTGATCTAACGACTCGCTATTTCGCTAAAAATAATAAATATTCTAGCAGGAACGCTCCAGTGATGACGATAATAGTGACCTAGACCTTGATTGTCTTGACCTTTTGAATAATTAAAACAGTTAAAAAACAGTTTAGTTTGAAATAAATTCAAAAAGATTTTTATTGATTATATTTCAACTATAATATAAAATCACAATTTTAAAAATAAAGAGTTTTATCGATATCAAACTACGGACTTCATCGTAAGCGTGACAGCACTAGGGACAACTGTCACAGAGATCAAGCTATATTTTATGGACTATAATGTATAATAACACAGCGTAGTTAAACTTATTAAAACGAAGGCGCTATAGATGTTGATATTCTTATTACAGAGAATTTAGTCTCGATTTTTTTCATAGATTTATTTTCCTTTATTTAACAACAACATCTGATCATGTATTCATAGTCGTGACAAAGTCCATGTAAGTTGAGAGGACATTGCAGGAACTCTGGACATATAACTGGTAGATGATCTGAAACACATTTGGATGTATACATTATTTATTTTTATATTTGCCAATTCCTGCGGTAGTATACCCGCATAGATCCCGTGGAAATACCGCGATAAAATATAACTTAAATATCTCCTTATACAGATATGAAAATATTATAAAAATACGGTCCAGCCGTTTCAAAGGTTACCCGGAATAAACAGATATACAATTTTTACAGATACACATTTTTTTTTAAACTGGGCTTTTAGGCATCAGTATCGTGCAAATAACCGCGTGAGAAAGATTAAAACATATTATTTTGACATTACAAATAGTCACTAATTCCTTTTATTTGTATAGATATTTAGATGTAAAAGGTACACTTAAAAACCATTTACGAATTTAAAAAGACAGCAATTACCTGATTGCCCATAAAAATGTAGGTATACCTATTCGCATGTAGGCAGTATCGTCTTTACAATAAAGTCACTCTGCACCCGTCCCCAAGGCTCGCACTAACGAAGGCAGCCAAAGTGCATGGAAATCATTTATATATATATATAACTAGCAACCCGCCCTCGCTTCGCTTCGGTTTCAGTCGCTTTACCCGCGGCGTAGTTCCCGTTCCTGTGAGAATACCGGGATAAAATATAGCCTATGTTACTCCCTGATATTATAGCTTTCCATTGGTGAAAGAATTTTTGAAATCGGTTCGGTGGTTTAAGCGTGAAAGCATTACAAACAAATAAACAAACATCCTTACTTTCGCATTTATAATATTAGTATGGAAGCATCGCAGTGTGAACATTTTATCTGCGCCTCATGCCGCCCTAGCCAAGGCCGTGGGTGATGTGACCAGGGAATTAGTCCGTTACCCGCCGAAAAACCGAGTGCGTGAGGAAAGACAGACGTCTTTCGACGATGGGGGACGTCGGTCGATGGGAGGATACTCCTCAAGGGGATATTAAGTCGGGCCGACCACTGACGTCAAGTCACCCTGCTCCGGTGGTCGGCCCAACAACGAAGGTGACGTGTCATGCGGGTGGGTTAGGGGTGTGCGTGCTTACGCCCCTCTGTCGCTCCGGACGGAGTGGTGCGAGGAGTGCGCCGACCGTAACCCACCCCAAAAAAAAGTCTGAGCATTTTATTTTTATTCTATCCTTACACAGCCACCACACAACTTCCAATCATATTGTAGACAATAAGAATGAATGGAAAACAATTATTTAAAATTGCAGCTTATCTAATTAAACAGCATATGTTTTCCAATTCATACCAATCAACTGCAAGTAAAGCGCACTAATGTTTTTGTTGTTATGAAACTTTTTTAACTTCCCACTGGACTAACTTCTCGTGTACCCAAAGGTGTGACCTAAGATGGCCCTGTATCAAGTAGTATAATGAGATAGGATAGTTTACCTAAGCTGTAAGCGCACCCACAGCAGTAACCGTGTATGATTGCCTCATCATCTTCACAGCTACGAGGAGGGCAGCCGTTACACCATATGCCGAGCCATAACCATGGTAAGTTCACTGTCAATATAAATAAACTGTAATATATTTACAAAAAAAAAATAGATGAACGCATATCCTAATTTTTTCATTCATTTATTTCGACTCATATATGTCTCACTGCTGGGCTCGAGCCTCCTCCATAATAGGAAGGAAATTGACGTTACTATACCATGCTGGTCAGACAGGTTGGTATAGACTTTTATTTCGAGTTTTACTTCTCTTGCATAGATTTTATATGCGTATTATATACCTACCTTAGTCGCCTTTTACGACATTTACGGGTAAGATAGGATGAATTGTATTCTTACTCCGTCACCTCACGGATATTATCCTACAGTCCATAAAATATAGGATGATCTCTGTGACAGTTGTCCCTAGTGCTGTCACGCTTACGATAAAGTCCGTAGTTTTTTATCGATAAACCTTTTAATTTTTATAATTGTGATTTTCTATTATAATTGAAACACAATCAATAAAAATCTTTTTGAATTTATTTCAAACAAAACTGTTTTTTGCTGTTTTAATTATTCAAAAGGTCAAGACAATCAAGGTCTAGGTCACTATTATCGTCATTACTGGAGCGTTCCTGCTAGAACGTTTATCATTTTTTGCCAAAAATGTTTTGTTGTTAGATCAATCGATTAATTACGACTGTTTTATCTATACCAATAAATAATATTGGAGTGTCTGTTTGTAATGTCAAAATAATAGGCTTTTTTCATGCTCACGCGGCTATTTGCACTATACATATGCCTAAAATACACTTTATATTTTTTTGTCTGTCCGTTTGTTCCGGGTAATCTTCAAAACGGCTGGACCGATTTCAAAAATTCTTTCACCAATGGAAAGCTATAATATCAGGGCGTAAACTAGGCTATATTTTATCCCGGTATTCCCACGGGAACGGGAACTACGCGGGTAAAACGACTAAAACCGAAGCGAAGCGAGGGCGGGTTGCTAGTAAATAAATATGTTTAGTTTATTGACAATAATGCGTACATAATATTATCATTTACTCTGAGACAAAAAGTAGTTTTTAATGTTTAATTAATTCAATTTATGTATTTTATAATGTAACTGTCTGTTTTAATTGTAAAAAATATGTTGAAAGTTTTATATAGGTACTGTATTGGTTTTATTTCTTTTATGAATAATTTAATAAAGATCGGTTATCGATTTACGTATATCGACTGTCCCATCTCTTTTTTATTTTTAGTCCAGTATGATCTTGTACGTACGTAAGCGTCATTTATGTATAAAATGTTTACTAGGTATTTCAGTACTTACGAGGTACATTTTAGGCGTAAATATTAATATTTTTAAATTTATAATATATTGCAATTTAGTTGCAATAAAACTGGCACGAAAAGAACGAAAATATATTTGATACAAAATGAAATTGTAAACATGTCGCTCGTTCAAACTTACTTCGTTGGTTTCGTTGACATCTGTCACAGAGATCAAGCTATATTTTATGGACTATAATTCATCATTTCTGCTCATATATGTCGGCGTTGCGCCAGGAATTTGGACGATGATAGTAAAATACTGAGTATGTAATCACTGTATTTATTAGGAGTTCTTGCCGGAGAAGTGAGTGAAGTAAAACTGTCCTCTATTCTAATCTTACAATGTTTTTATAACCTCCGCTTTACAATGAAACGGTCTAGTCTTAGTAACTACAATTACTTTTTATAACAAACCAATAAAACAATATTGTTAACTATCTGAATATAGCTAAATAATAATGATAAATATTCTAATGCATTTAACATAATTCTAAATAGTCAATTTTACACAATTTACATTAATGTAATTAAAGGAAATATTGTTCTCATATATTGTTCAATAGACGGCGCTCTAACTAGAAATAAATTACAATCTTTATTATGTAAAAACAACTAAATATGGTTACAAATAATTACATTAATTCTAATCGATTTTAATTTGATCAATTATATAAATATTTAAACAATTAAATCAAAGATTTCTAGAAATACATTCAAAAAGTGTCTTAAATATCATAGCATGGTAAATAGCAGTGTTGTTACTACAAATAATTATTTAAATATTAGTTGCAATTATTTCAAACATGTTTATAACTATAATTGATAATACATACATCAACAATTTACAAATATTGCCGATAGAGGGCGATATGCGCCCATATATACGTCCTACTGTTGAGCTCGAGCCTCCTCCATAATAGGAGGGAAATTGACCTTACTATACCATGCTGGTCAGACAGGTTGGCATAGGGTTGTATTTGGAGTTTTCCTCCTCTTATCCTAATTACTTAGTAGATAAGGATAGAATTTAATTAAAATCTATAATATTAAGATTTGAAACGGACAATGATGGTTTTGTTGGTCCAGCAATATATGCATGTGAATGTGGAAATTGAGATTTCAATTTTATTCTCTGATATATTTAATAGCTGAAAAGATTCGATAGTATGAAGTATAAATTTGTAACTACCAGCTACACAGTACTACAATTTTATATATGGCTAAGCATATACATTTCCGTGTGGTGACAGAATAAGAATACAATTCACGCCTCCCTATCTTACCCGTGGATGTCGTAAAAGACAAGGAAGGGATATAGTAAGCATAAAACATCTATGTAATATATGATATGATGAAGCATATACATAGCAAATTGTTTCTCTTTTCATCATTCTTTCATTCGACATTTCTGCTTCGTTCTCCAGGTATAAAGGCGCGAAACTATAAAAAATATTAATCTCATACTTACGCCTAGGCGATTTTCTGACAGTATCTGCGCTACTTTCAAGTGACGAAGGTTTAAAGAATATTCCATGAACTCTTCGATTACAACACAATAACAAAACAAAGAACAATAACATACGCCTCATCGTGAAGCAGCGATGTGTCACTTTAAATGCAGGTGTAACTTAAGAATACGAAAATATCCCCTTATATAAGGCACCCGAAGTTTAGAGTTTAAGGTGATTAGTTAAAGTTCAGTGTCTCCAGATAAGATAATACCCGTTTAAAAAGTTATTGAACAATTAATAGTCTTATAATGAACTCTGACTAATAGGAAGTCTGTAGTTGTATACAACTGTGCTATAGCACACACTAGTAACGTTGTTTTTAAAAGTCCAAGCTAACTTCTATCTTGTGTTTGAATAAATTATTTATTTATTTCGCTAACAGTACCTATTCCATCTTTCTATTTATATTTTTTTTAAAGTGGCCCCTTGACATTTTGTTACTCTGCCCATTTTCTTCCTCTTCGGAAAGAAATGGAAATCCCTTCGGTTTCCGCGCCAAGAAAGGGCAAACTCTAGGCGTAAGGCAACCCGTAGCCATTGTTCTGTAGTAAACAAACTTACCCTAATCACAATCTGCCATTTAGAGGCGGCTCTCAATAGATTGGTTAGGAATAGATGATGAAAGAATTTATTTTGGAATGCGAGCATAGAAAAGACCACCACCAATCCACTATAATGTCTGAAAATACCCCACATATCAAATAGGTGAGATAGGAAAGTGGGATAAACAGCTTCTAGAAATCAACCGTACGTTTTCAAGCCGTGTATAAAATTGACCTTACTATACCATGCTGGTCAGACAGGTTGTTATCGGGTATTTTTTGAATTTTCTTCTCTTGCATAGATGTTATATGCGTATTATATCCCTTAGTTGCTTTTTTACTACATTCACAGGCAAGATAGCGTTAATTGTATTCTTTTATATTTTCAGCAGTTGGAGAGTAAGTATATGTACTGAGACGTCGACGACATTTTGAATAATAAACGACGACATTTTGGTTAATAAACCACTCTAAAGAGGCAAAATAAATACATCTATACCAACATGGGCGTACCCAGGTTCTGGGCCAAGGGGGGACAAATTAGATTTTTTATAAGCTAGGTGCTTATCTATATATATACATATGTATATAAAAGGAGAAGGTGACTAACATAGCAACGCAGGGCCTAAACTATAAGAGTTAGAAACTTGAAATTTTGCACAGGGGTTCCCTTTATAACGTAGGGGAGCACTAAGAAAGGATTTTGGAAAATTCATCTCTTAAGGGGGTCAAACAGGGGTACAAAATTAGTATGAAAATTTGCCGCTTTTGAACTTATTCCAATGAAATTCAGTACGAAGGTTCTTCATTGAAAACCATGAAATAGGTGTTAACCACGTCGCCTTCCTCGTTGGGCCGACCACCGGAGCAGGGTTACTTGTCATCAGTGGTCGGCCCGTCGGAATACCCCCTATTTGGGGTACCCTCCCATCGACCGACGTCCCCCCCTCGAGGAGGACGTCGGTCTTTCCTCACGCGATCGGCCTCTCGGCGGGTGACGGACTAACTCCCCGGTCACTTCACCCGCGGCCTCGGCTAGGCCGGCATGGCACGCAGGTAGTCGCGCCTGCGCCGCCCCAGTCGCCGGCGACCGTGACCCCTGGGGTTACCCCTATCGTGCGGCGGTGAGTAAGCTCCACGACACCTCGAATCGAGACTCTCCAGCCCGGCCTTCTCACCCGAGTCATCGAGGACCTGCTCCGACAGCGGGCGGAACACACGCCCCCGGTCATGGCTTCGCCAGACACTGACCGGGTGACGATGACAGTGTTCCGCCCATCACGGAACCCGAGATGGAGGTAGCGGTGGCGCGTATGCGCGGCAAATCCCCCGCCCCCGGGCCCGACGGTGTTCCCAACCGTGTGCTGGCCCTGGTCCTCGACCACCTGGGTCCCCGCCTCAGGAAGCTGTTCGACGTGTGTTTGGCGTTTGGCAGACGGTTCCTTAGGTGTGGAAGGAGGGGAGGCTGGCGCTCCTGCCGAAGCCGGGACGGTCTCCACAGTCGGTCTCGGCCTACAGGCCCATAGTGCTGCTCGACGATGCGGGCAAGCTACTGGAGAGGGTGCTAGCTGCCCGCACCGAACGGCACCTCGTTGGCACGGGGCCCTATCTGTCGGACGCCCAGTTTGGGTTTAAGAGGGGTCGTTCGACGATCGCGGCTCTGTTGCGCCTGAAGGCCGTGGCTACTGAGGCCGTCACTGGCGGGGGAGTGCTGTTGGTGGTGTCCCTGGACATCGCCGGATCGGACATCGTGATTAGTTACGCCGACGACACACTCGTCACAGCCCGCGGTGGGACGCTAGAAGAGGCGGCAAGCCTGGCGTCTCTAGGCACCGAAGAGATCGTCAGGCGGATTGAGACGTTGGGGTTGAGGGTCGCCCTGGACAAGACGGAGGCCCTCTTGTTCCATGGGCACCGCATGAGCCCTCTCATCGGCGTCTCGATCACCGTCCATTCGGTTGATATCAGCATCCGGACCCATATAAGGTATTTGGGCCTGGTGCTCGACGGACATTGGTGGTTTTGGGAGCATTTCCGCAGGCTCGCTCCACGGCTCGTTAGCGCGGCGTCCGCCCTATCGTGGCTTATGCCGAACGTGGGCGATCCGAGCGCTACGTGCCGATGGCTGTACGCGAGGGTCATCTGGTCGATGACCCTGTACGGCGCACCGGTGTGGGCGGGGTCCCTGACCGTTCGACTCGGGGCTCTTCTGTGGTGACCACAGAGGGCCATGGCAGTCAGGGCCATACGCGGATACCACACGGTGGCGACGGAGGCAGCGTGTCTGTTGGCCGGGACTCCTCCGTGGGACCTGGAGGCGGAAATGCTCGCCGGTTTGTATCGGCGGGTGTCGGGGATGCGAGCGGAGGGCGGTGTAGTCTCGTTAAGGGAGCTCACCGCCTAGCGCGTCGACACCCGCCGAGACGTCATTGCCCGTTGGGCAGTCCGGCTGGAGAGGCCTCGGCTCGGGGTGCGAATCGTGGAGGCCATCCGGCCGGTGCTGATGCAGTGGTTGGAATGACGGCACGAGGTGCTCTGATTCCGACTGGTGCAGGTGTTGACGGGGCATGAATGCTTTGCCAAATAGGTACCTGAACTAGGTCGTTAGGAGGTAGAGTACACCGTCCTGCCCCCACTGCGATTGCGACAAGGACACGGCGCAGCATACGCTCGAGGTCTGTGACGCTTGGGCAGAGCAGCGCCGTGAACTCGTCACAATCATCGGTGTCGACCTGACGCTGCTGACTGTCGCCAGGGCGATGGTCGGCGGCGTCAGGAACTGGGATGCGATCGCAGCCTTCTGCGAGGCAGTAGTCTCGCGGAAGGAGGCTGCAGATCGCCTGCGCGAGGAGCGCATCCTCGATGACCAACAGGTGTATAGCAACAGGGTCTATGAAACAGCAAATCATTCGTTTTATATGGGGCTACTCTAGGCGGCATCGTGACTCATCGAATCACCACCTTGATAACGAGTATGGACAAACATATCGCTTATTTAAATTAAGCCCTCAGCTAATGTACCATACAATCACCCGCAAGTACGGAACGGGGAGCAGTACAACGTAGGGGTTAGCACAAAGTCTTCTGCGCGCTTCACGTAGGGGCCACTGCGCCACTTCAATTAGTCTGGAGTCAGCCGCCTAAGGTATAGAAGCACCCCCTGATCATAGCGCCTCTGGTATACCAGGTTGGCATTAAATCATCAAGAGCAACAGTGAGCCTGTAGAACCCTGAACACACTACACAGTTATCCGTGATTGCCTCTGGCACACATGATTTCTACGCGGACGAAGTCGCGGGCAAAAACTAGTAAAAAATAAAAAAACTTAGATTAAAATAGATATGTTTTAATCTAATGGGCTGTGTGGTAGCGGCTTCGAATACTACCAACCCTTGCTTTGCTCGTGGGTGTCGTAAAAGACGACTAAGAGCCCTAGATTGACCCGGACCAACTCCATCTGGTACCATTTGGGTCAACGACTACATTCCCAAGGAGGGTTGACGTCAGGCAGGCGGCCGGTCATAAAAGTCATTGCCGAAACTTTTTGCAATATGTCAAAACAGATGACATATTGCGTCGACCCCAAGTAATTGGGATAAGAGCAAGATGATGATGATGTTTTAATATAAATCCTTTAACTAGGTACTTATACAAAGGCTATATTTTAAAAGTATCTTTCGAGGGTCTTCAGCAAAACGATTTGACTGTTTCTGTTATAGGTATCTAACGAACGCGTCGCGTAATTTTTTGTTGTAAAAATATTGTATTGCAAACTAATGGCAAAATTCGTTTTCTTAATTTTTATCGATAAAAGTACTAATATAATACATAGTAGGGACGTCAACATTATCCTTGCAGCGGCCCCCCCCCTGCCCTACCCTGGGTACGCTCATGTATACCAATAAATAAAATTGGAGTGTCTGTTTGTAATGTCATAATAATAGGCTTTTTTCATGCTCACACCATTATTTGCACGACACCTATGCCTAAAATAGCAGTTAAAAAATTTTTGTCTGTCTGTCTGTCTGTTTGTTCCGGGTAATCTTCAAAACGGCTGGACCGATTTCAAAAATTCTTTCACCAATGGGAAGCTATAATATCAGGGCGTAAACTAGGCTATATTTTATTCCGGTATTCCCACGGGAACGGGAACTACGCGGGTAAAACGACTATAACCTATAACCGAAGCGAAGCGAGGGCTTGCTAGTATTAAAATAAAACCGTCGATTTTCTCAAGTGACGAAGCTTTAAGAACGTATGTTTAAATGACTGAGAAAACTGTTGCAAAATTACAGTTACTTATATAACAAATCCTCTACGAATAGTCCAAAATATGTGCAATGGCTTTTTAGTATAAATAAAAACTCGTTATTATCAAAAAAGTTTTATTTAATATTTGTAGATACAACGAATATAATATTTATAAAAATAACATCAAAGATCCTTACTAATATTATAAATGCGAAAGTAACTCTGTCTGTCTGTCTGTCTGTCTGTCTGTCTGCTACGCTTTCACGTCTAAACCACTGGACCGATTTTGATGAAATTTGGTACAGAGATGGACTAAAGCTTGAGAAAGGACATAGGCTACTTTTTATCGCGAAAAAATGGGTATAAGGGGTTGAAATAGGGGATGACATTTTGTATGGAAATTCGTCATTTTCGATGATACAACCACGAATCTTTGTATTAAGACACCTAATAATAAATAAATAAATATTTGTTCAAGCGTTTTGGAAATTTCATTTACATGGGGATGAAATTCAACCCCTAAAATACCAAAAAGCATACAGCCGAAACCACTGGGCCTAGAAACATATTTTTTTTTACACCGTCGTATTTCTTGGGGTGCACGAGCAATATCAAAGGATTTTTGGAAATTCACCCCCTTAAGGGGGTGAAAAATATATAGTCCTTCACGTCTAAACCGATTTTGATGAAATTTGGTACAGAGATGGACTAAAGCTTGAGAAAGGATATAGGCTACTTTTTATCGCAAAAAAATGTGTATAAGGGGTTGAAATAGGGGATGACATTTTGTATGGAAATTCGTCATTTTCGATGATCGAACCACGAATCTTTGTATTGAGGCACCTAATAATAAATAAATAAATATTCGCTCAAGCGTTTTGGAAATTCCATTTACATGGGGATGAAATTCAACCCCTAAAATACCAAAAAGCAAACGGCCGAAACCACTGGACCTAGAAACGTATTTTTTTTTACACCATCGTATTTCTTGGGGTGCACGAGCACTAGCAAAGGAATTTTGGAAATTCACCCCCTTAAGGGGGTGAAAAACATATAGTCTTTCGCGTCTAAACCGATTTTGATGAAATTTGGTACAGAGATGGACTAAAGTTTGAAAAAGGATATAGGCTACTTTTTATTGCGAAAAAATGTGTATAAGGGGTTGAAATAGGGGATGACATTTTGTATGGAAATTCGTCATTTTCGATGATCGAACCACGAATCTTTATATTGAGGCACCTAATAATAAATAAATAAATATACGCTCAAGCGTTTTGGAAATCCCATTTACATGGGGATGAAATTCAACCCCTAAAATACCAAAAAGCATACAGCCGAAACCACTGGGCCTAGAAACGTATTTTTTTTTATACCATCGTATTTCTTGGGGTGCACGAGCACTAGCAAAGGATTTTTGGAAATTCACCCCCTTAAGGGGGTGAAAAACATATAGTCTTTCACGTCTAAACCGATTTTGATGAAATTTGGTACAGTGATGGACTAAAGCTTGAGAAAGGATATAGGCTACTTTTTATCGCAAAAAAATGTGTATAAGGGGTTGAAATAGGGGATGACATTTTGTATGGAAATTCGTCATTTTCGATGATCGAACCACGAATCTTTGTATTGAGACACCTAATAATAAATAAATAAATATTCGCTCAAACGTTTTGGAAATTCCATTTACATGGGGATGAAATTCAACCCCTAAAATACCAAAAAGCATACAGCCGAAACCACTGGGCCTGGAAACGTATTTTTTTTTACACCATCGTATTTCTTGGGGTGCCCGGACGGAGTGGTACGAGGAGCGCGCCAACCGCAGCCCAACCCAAAAAAAAATAGGGGTTGAAAAGCATATAGCCTTTTACGTCGAAACCACTTAACCGATTTTGATGAAATTTGATACAGAGATGAACTAAAGCTAGAGAAAGGATATAATGCTACTTTTTATCGCGAAAAAATAGGTATAAGGGGTTGAAATAGGGGAAAGTATTTTCTTTTTACGTCGTCTTATTTCTTGGGGTACACGAGCACTAGCAAAGGATTTTTGGAAAATCACCCCCTTAAGTGGGTGAAAAGCGTATAGACGAAACTCTTGGAGCTAGGAACGTAAAACTTTCTATGCAATTCTCTTTCTTTTGTTGTAAGTGAGCTCTAAGAAATTATTTTATTAAAATCAACTCCTAAAGGGGTGCAAAATATATAGCCGAAATCATTAGGCCTAGAAACATGGAATTTTGTATAAAGTTTCCTTTCTTGGGGTAAGAGATTTTTGCAATTTTAGCCCTAAGGGGGTGAAAAGTGTTTAACCGAAATCACTGAGCCTAGGAAGGATCATTTTATTATACGGTCGGCTTTCTTGGATTACCCCCAGATTTTCTTAGTGCTCACTTACCAAGCACTATGAAACAATTTTTGGCAAGGATAAGCGAGCTATAACAAAGAATTTTTGGAAATTCAACCCCTAAGAGGGTGAAAGTGTATAGCCAAAGATACCGGGCCTAAGAATGTGAAATTTTGTATACCGATCGGTTATTTGGGGTAAGCACTCACTAAGAAACAATTTTGGGCTGCCCCAAAAGGATAAAACACATATAGCCGAAGACACCCAGCCAATGATATATCATCATTATCTTGCTCTTATCCTAATTACTTTGGATCGACGCGATATGTAGGTACTCTTCTGCCATCGTAGATATATTGCAAAGGTTCCAGCAACATTTTATGACCTGGCGGACGACATTGTTGGCCAGACGGCATCACCAATTGGTCCAGGTCGATGTAAATCTTTGTCTTAGTAGTATTTTGCGACACCCACGAACAATGAAAGCGTGGTAATATTTCTAACAGCTACCAGACAGTAAGTTACAATCAAGATATTATTCCAATTTTCTATCTCTACAAATAAATAAATTTGAAGCGTCTGTTTGTCTATCAAAATAATAGGTTTTATTTATGCTCACACAATACGGTCCAAATTTTTTTGTCTGTCTGTCTATTCGTTACAGGTAATCTTCAAAATGGCTGGACCGATATTGATTATATTTTACCATCAGGTCTACCAGTCGTACATAAGGAATAACTTAGACTATATTTTATCCCAGGTTATATTTTATCCCGGTGTGGCTGAATTAAGTCGATTTTAAAATTATTTCACTAATGGAAAGCTATTTTTAAGCGAGTAACATATTTAAGCTATTTTTATCCCGATATTCCTATGGGATCGGGTACAATGTCGATGAAATCACGGGAATTTAATGGTTTTAAAAATTAATTCGCTAATGAAAAGCTATATTATCAGTGAAAGGCTATTTTCATTCCGGTATTTGCCCAGGAACGAGAACTATACCGAGGGAAGTCGAGCAATTTTTAAAATTCTTTCACCAATGGAAAGCTACCTATGTTGTCAGCGAGTAACATAGGCAATTTATATCTCTGATATTTCTGGGATTAATATTTTTTTTTTTTTTTGGTATGTGTGTAAATTTATAATATCAGCGAGTAACATAGGCATTTTTTATCTCGGTATTGGCATGGGAATTTCTACGTGAATGAAACTGCGGGTGTTTGATTGATATAATTTTTTTCACCAATGGAAAAGTACGTTATCAGAGACTAAAGAAAGGCATATTTATCATCGTATTTGCACGGCAATCTGAACTATAAGGCTGGAAGTAATATTCAAATGTGAAAGTTTGTGAAGATATTTGGATGTTTGTTACTCAATCACGCTTAAACTGTTGAGCAGATTTGGATGAAAATTGACACTTAGATAGAGTATTTCTTAAATTAAGAAATATAATACTCTTTATGCCGATAATATTCTTTGCGATAATAGACAATATGCAAGTAAATTTTTACGCGGGCGAAGCCGCGGGCAAAAGCTAGTAAAATAATATTTGGCAAGTGTTTATGGCATACAGTAACATGTTTTTAATGTACCTAACCTATCCTTACTAATATTATAAATGCGAAAGTAAGTTTATTTGTTACGCTTACCCGCTTAAATCATCAAACCGATTTCAAAAATTCATTTACTAATGGAAAGCTATATTATCAAGGAGTAGTAACCATAGGCTATATTTTATCCCGATATACCCAAGGAAACAGGAACTACGCGGGTAAGGCGACTGAAACCGAAGCGAGGGCGGATTGCTAGTAAACTATAAAATAATGTGAGATCAAAAACATATCACAAATTTTTGAAAATAAGTGTTATTACATAAAATTTAGATTTTTTTTTAATTTAAGTTGAAGTCCTTCCCCTAATATCAGACATATTAAGTGAGTAGTTATTATAATATACAGAGTATCAGGTTATGGGTCTGGTCAAACGGGAGTTAGGCAATGATGGTAGGAAACCATAAAAAAAATTGAAGTAAAAATAACGATTCGTTAATGAATTAGAGACATCTAAAGTTTTCAATTTTGTCATCGTTTTGCCGTATAAATCAGATTGAAATGTATAAAGTCAGTGATACTTAGTATCGGTACACAATCTGTTTCGATTGAAAAATATCGATACTAACTGGTATCGGTATCGAATCGATTGTGAAGTATCGAGTACTATTCATAGAGCCTATCAAATACGAGAAATGTTTTTGGCGGGATTGTGATGAGCTTTTTTTAGGAATTCTGATAGTCATATCTTATAATATAGGGATGAATCAATACTCTCCATTCGATACAAGTATCGAGTACTTTTCTCTGATGAGTTTTTTTTTAGGAAATCTGGGAGTAATATTTACAGTAACTTTCGATACTGAACAACAATATCAATTGAAATGTATGGATACTTACTCTAGTATCGAATCGTTTTTGAAGTATCGATTACTTTTCCTGGCAAAATTGTGATGAGCTGTTTTTTTTTAGGTTTCCTTGACTTACGCTTAGAGCGTAAGTCAAAGTAATACGAGGCGTGCAATTGACGCAATACCCGGCAAT
This sequence comes from Lymantria dispar, assembly GCA_032191425.1. Classification (NCBI taxonomy): domain Eukaryota; kingdom Metazoa; phylum Arthropoda; class Insecta; order Lepidoptera; family Erebidae; genus Lymantria; species Lymantria dispar. Next base: position 21,215,227 of record CM063459.1, read on the forward strand.
CGATACCATTCTTTTCCTTCGATACCGATACCATGGTTTTCATTCGATACTAGTACTCAGTATCGAATGCTGAGTACTAGTATCGAATGAAAAGTATCGATATTGATATGAGTACTTATTAGTATCGATTCATCCCGAATAGCAGCCACTTAGGCCGGTCGAGCGACTTGCACTTCGTTTTGTGTACACGAGTGCTGGAAATTCACAAAATCCATGTTTTTTAACGATGAACCGATTACCGATATTATTTAACTCTAAAAGCAATATAAATATGACAAAACTCTTATATCTATTTGGCCTGAAATCATAAGCATATTTAACTTAACTAATTATATTTTGTCATCAACAATCAGACATCTAGTTCCAAAACACTTAAGGAAGATTTGTAATACATTTAAATTCATTTAATGAATATTCTTTTTATATTTTTATCACAAATTAAAATATCTTTTAAAGAATATACATTACTACCGAGATCAGTTGTGTACCAAATTATAATAAACTAGAATTTCAAAATTTTATAATACTCATTGGTCAAGTTCCTTCTTAAAAACAAACATATCGATAAGACCCGATTGTGGCATAATTCTTAAAGTTTAATTATACATCATGGTAACTAATTATAAATAAATTATCAAATAATACATAATTATTTATATAAACTCAATACATGCTCAACAATGGATTTGGTTATCTTCTTCTTTATCAAGCAATATACTTAAGTCCCATTGTTAATGCAAGACACTTCCCACACTTGCCGAGCCTTAAAAACTAAAAAGACTCGCATATAGTGGAAGCTAATCTTAGTAGGTACGTAATAGTGCTTTTACAAATCGGATAAAAATAGACCCAACAGACGTTGTTCTGTTCAAATAAAATAAAAGGAATTCTCCTTGAAATCGACAGCAGCGGCACCTACCGGGTCCAATTGTGAATATAAACCATTCTCGACTCCCCTTGAACATACACAAAAATTTCATCAACATCAGTGCAGCCGTTTAGGAGTAGAGAGACATACACAAGACCTATATATAAAGATTAAATTTCAGTATTCTGAGCAAAATCATTGGAAGCCTGAAATCATATGTCTTACAGGGTGTATCAGGTTATGGGGCACCTGTTTGAGTATATTTTAGTTTATCGGTCATAGATCGTAATTAAAATGTATATTACACAAAAACAATATAACATAAAAGTTATAGTGATTTCAAAAATGTGTTTCTAAAAGTCTATGCGTTAAATGTTACGTATTATGTAGGCATGTACAGACAGGATACATGTAGGCATATAAAGCTTCGACAGTATTAATAGGTATCAATTGCGCAAACACTTCAATGGTACGTAGGTACAAAGGCGACTCGGCAACGGTCATCGGCCGATCAGCTGATTTAAAGCGATGTTTATCTTGCTTATGGGAACGTAATCATTGATTTTTTCAAATTCTAATGAACATTTAACAAAGTACGAATATGTTGCCGATTAAGTATCACTGACTTTATACATTTCAATCAGATTTACACGAAAAAGCGATGATAAAATTGAAAACTTTATATGTCTCTGATTCATTAACGAATCGATATTTTTTTTCTTCAAATTTTTTCATGGGTTCCTACCACCATTGCCTATCTCCCATTCATTGCCCCCACAGTTAACCCATAACCTTATAAACCCTGTATAGACGCGATCCCACGAAGGGTACCCGCGCTCATATGCGCGAACGCACTCATGGTGTTCGTTGGAATGACATAAACTACCCATAAAATTTCATTTATGCATTGAGGTTTTATTTTACTCAACATAATTTAATAACATATTTACGTGAACACTTCATATAACATAATAAATTAATATGCAAATTACATTAATAATAATACTGCTTTGGTACTCGTGTAATTACAATCTTACATACTAAAAACACTTATCTTAAACTTTATAAAACAAATTGATAACTAAAACGATATGCATAAAGCAATAATATCAATCGACTTGTTTCAAAATATAAAATAAATAACTAAATTATAAATATTTCCAAAGACGAGTTTCCAAAGATAAATCTTTCTCGCGCTATTATGTTAAATCAGCGCGACAAAAAACTGTCATTACTTACCTAAGCCTGTAAGGCGTTATTCACTACGTACTAGCCTTGTCTAATAATATATCGCTACGTTATTCCACGTGGATAATTTACGTCGTGAAAAATGAATAAAAGTCGTTGGCAAATAACAGTTCCATCTACACAAACTATAACACCGCACGCATATATGTAGATAAAGCCACGCTGGCAATGAATGAAATCTTTAGCCCAGTCGGGTTAGACTTTAACCTGGAATTAATTATAGTCAGTTTTTTTTTTGCGCCAATGTTTTTTTATAAATAGCTTAAAACTAAAAACTCGACCAAATCCCACCGGTGCGTTAGCCGCCATATTGGTTTGAAAGTCAAACCTTTTTTTTGCTACATATATCTCCTTTATTTTTTATTATTTTACAAAAATGATAAGAGCCAAAGTTGTTGCAAATTTGATTCTCTACAACTTTGGTCCTCATAATTTTCATCGTACAATCAATATTTACGGCAATAACTGCAAATAATTGCAAAAATGAGGTCAATGTATAATTCGCCTGTATCTCGATTATTATCGAAATTAGCTAAAAAAAAATATAGAATCAAAGTTGTAGATCATTAAATTTCCTATAACTTTGCTTCTTATGAATTTTTCAAAAATTAATATTTAAGGGATATAGCTAAAAAAAGGTTTGACCTTCAAATCAATATGGCGGCTAACGCACCGGTCGGATTTGGTCGAGTTTTTGGTTTTAAGCTAGTTATGACCCCATCTAAACATTGGCGCAAAAAAAATTCTGACTATAATTAATTCCAGGTTACCCCTATTTTTGAGCTAACCCGACTGGGCTACTTGCTTTGAATGCATAAAGCCCTTGAATCTGTTAAATGTTATTTATCACCGAGTTTCAAGTCAAAATTAGACTGTAATAGGAAATAGAACCATCTAGTTGGACTGCATATTTTTTTATCAGAACTATACTCAGTAGATGGCGTTGTATAATCAAGAAATGCGTTATGAGTTCATTAAATATGGAGATAAAACAATATTTAATTATTTCAATTAATTACTACTTTAAGTAGTTACTTATATGTAAAAAATGTTTTTTTTTTCGGAGCTGGCAAGCGTAAAGGTGGTTTTTTATACACGCATATTCTATCTCGTTTTCACTCGGATTAGTATGAAAATTACGGCGTTGACGTCATATCATTGATATTGTTATCTCAGTCTAATTATTAAAATTGAAATGTTTTAGTATAGTTTGCATAACTGTATAGTTTGCAATATTTTTTATAAATATGCCATGAAATTATCAACCCCCAATTCTAATGCATATGCCATTTAATAATTATGAAATTGTTCATATTTTTTACGTTATGTTGGCATTATTATTAGAAGACTTGTGTCTCAGGAAGACTGTGGTCATAACTTATTCGTAAGAATGTTGTCATAACTTATTCGTAAGAATGTTGTCATAACTTATTTGTTATCACTTACTTATTTACTAACTTATTTTAACAAAAACAAAATCGACTTCAAAATAGATCAACTTGAAATGGGACCACACAGGAAGCCCCAGCTTTCAAATAAAAAAAGAATCGTCAAAATCGGTTCACCCAGTTGAAAGTTCTGATGTAACAAACATAAAAAAATACAGTCGAATTGAGAACCTCCTCCTTTTTTGAAGTCGGTTAAAGAGTAAAAAAAAAACAGTATAATAGTGAGTTTTCAAACGGATGCTCGCTCTGTGAGTTCAGGTGCGAGTGAGAGAGACGCTCGAGATCGCAGTCGATGTTGACGCGGCGGGGGTAGAAGGGCGCCACCCTCGCATTGCTTGTTACCTAAGCAATTGCATGAACACACCTGGAAAAGACAAGTATATATTTATTTTATACACAAAAACAAAACTTCAATATCTATATTATTATTATAAATCTAAAGAAAAGATAAATTGAAAGAAGAGTGTGTAAGGGAAATATGGTGAATGGTGCTTTGCGCACCTTTATGGGCAGCCGAAGTCTGTCTAAGAAGGCTCGCTTAGCTGTGCATAGAAGAGTGCTTGTACCAACCTTAATGTGTGGAAGTGAGAGCTGGGTATGGCAGAAGAAACACGAAAGTAGAATAAATGCTGTGGAAATGAGAGCGCTGAGGAGCATGATTAGCGTGAAATTGAGTGATAGAATTAAGAACTAGGTGATTAGAGAACGTTGTGGTATGAATCTAGATGTAGTGACAAGGATTGAGTGAGAAAGTTATGTTTAGTTTGGTCATGTAGAGAGAATGAATAAAAAAGAGGAGTAACATAGGCTATATTTTATTCCTGTAGTTCTACGGGAACTATGCGGGTGAAATCGCGGACATTTGCTGATACCATCATAAATGCCATAGGGCAATGTAGATAATGAAACAAAATACAATATCCGATTATAAATATTACACATCGGTGTTTGGAAACAGGTAATCGGTTAATATTGCGTCGTGTAAACGGGAACACTAATGGATGGATGTAGGGATGTGCGATATTTATCGATATTGTTGAAATATCGATATTAGCCGCCGAAATATCGATATTTATAACTTTGAAATATCGCCATATCGATATTATGAACACGATATCGATATCGCTTTTGCAATGAAATGAAAAATTATTAATAACATAATTAATTTGATAAAAAGTGTGATCCCTAGGCATCCGGACAAATTTCCTAAAAAAAAAGATCATCAAAATTTGCCCGGAGGATTTTATTTCGTCGTAAAGTCCCGCTGTATCTTAATACATTCAGACAAATTTCCTAAAAAAAAAAGTCATCAAAATTTGTACGGAGAATTTTCTTTCCATTAGTTTCGATATTATAAAATATATTACAAAATATCCGATAATATCGACTTATCGATATTTGGCTATCGATACCAATATCGATATTTTACTAATATCGCTCATCCCTAGATGGATGATAAATGTGAAATGTATTTCCTAAACGGCCAGACAGAGACTTACCGATGCTTGATCGTCGTGTGATCTGAGTCGTCCACCAATAATATGTCCTTCTATCGGTAATAGAATACCGGAGCCATCTTTATCTTCATCACGAGCGTTTTCTTCTGCTTGCCTGAATAGAAAATTTAGTTTTTAATTTGTTTTTTAACAACACCAGGAAGGCGAAAATTTAGCGCTTAACTGCTGGAAAGACGATAGGGGATTATCGTGCTAAGAAAATAGTAATGGTGGTCAGCCCAATTGGGTTTGGGGGACATAATATGATGTACGTAAACTTGCCGTTGCCCCGGATAATTCTGCCCAGACTAGGAGCTTGTTAAAAAAAAGATAACAGTGGAAATTATGTGGGCTGAGATAATTATGATCTGTAGCTACGTTTGCGAAGTACCCCACGACACATGGATTTATTTTATCTGCAATAGAAACAAAAGGCTTGCACAAATAATAGATATCAACTTACATTGTCATGAACCGCAATACGAGTAGATTAATGCTGGCCGCTACAACAGCCAGACCGAATAGGATAAACACAAGGCTCAGCGCTACGTAACCCGGTTTACTTGTTAAAGCTTGGTCGTTCTGAAATAGTAATAAAATATAACGAATCATCTCAGCACATACGTCCCACTACTGAATTCGAGCCTCCTCCACAAAAAGAGAAAATTAATCTACTATGCCACGCTCGTCAAATATTCCTTCTCTTGCATACACTTTATATGCCTATTATATCCTTTAGCCCACGAATAAGATAGGTGGTGCTGAATTGTATTCTTACTCCGTCAGCATACGGAATAATTTACTATTCCGTATGGTAACGAATATACCCACGATATCCACATAATTTTCATGTGAGTTAAGAATAAAAAATGTTACTTTTTGGTGAAAGTCGTAAAAAGCGACTAAGCAAAGACCAGAAAAATGAAGTACAGTGAAGAACAGAAAGTGGAGTAGTGTAAAGGTGCTTTTATGAGTTTCTCAGGAGATCTGGGCAACTCATAACAGCGCCTTTAAACTGTAAGCTAAATGTGGTCATTATATGGCCTATTGGGCCTAGAAGGTCTAGGTCGAATACTAGAAATCGATCGGTTGATGTACGGATGGATGGCTCAATATCGTTGTCATAAATACCTCAGCCTAGAGCTTCCGTATTCACACGTATAAACGACTTTTCTTTAATTTATAGTCACTATCCAGCCATCAGCCCGTAGACGTTTACTGCTCGACATAGGCCACCCCACAAGAATGCCACTTGGAACGGTCCTGTGGCACTTGCATAGTGTTACTATAGAAATTTTTAATATTTTGATGTGTGATCCAAATACTATAGTAAATGGCACATTGGTAGTCTTTTATTATAACTAAGAGCTATACACAGACCTAGGCCGACTCTATTTGATGCCGTCTGTTTAACAATTACATCCTCAAGGAAGTTGACATCAGACAAACGGCCGTTCGTAAAACTATTGGCAACATTATTTGCGGGGCATGCTCCAATTGACGACACCTTAGATCATTATTCCATAGCAATGGTAAAGTGGATTTGGGTAAAGTACAAGACTAATGCAGAGTGGATGAGATGACGGCAGGTTTGGATACGATACGTGTAACTCAAATTTATATTTACAACATATAAGACAATTGTGTTGTTTTAATCAATCATTATTAAGATTAATTAAATATAAGGCTATTGGTAATATATAAGGTTAATGAAAATATCTGTCGGGCCTTAGCGTTGTAAATTAAGTTTACCATCAATCACACTATCAGAGCATTCCCATTAAAAAAATTTACCTATGGAAAGTCAAAATAAAGATATTGCTTCGCCATATCGCTCGTAGAGCCGATAAACGCTGGGGAGGAACGGTTCTCGAGTGGCTCAGCGGGGCAGTCCCAAACAGTTGCATTGAACTGACGACTTAAAAGTTACTCAGAACCGTTGAATACGGTCAGTATAGGACTGCGACTTTTAGCTTTCTATGGATAATCTACTACCTACATCCAGCAATAGACGGTAAACGGCTGAACAATGATGCTTACTTGTAAAGCGACGTAATCGCCGAAGCCGATGGTGGTCAGTGTTACAAAACAGTAATAGAAACTGTCGAAGTAGCTCCAACCTTCGTAACGTGAAAATACAGCAGCGCCTAGATTAAAAAAAAAAATCGTCTACAAATAGGTAAAAGGTAAGTGTATTTCCTCCTTCCTCCTCCTTCATATTGGGAGGTAAATTGACCTGCTATAGCACGCCGGTCAGGCGGATTAGTATAAGGTTTTATCTCGAATTTTCTTTCTCTCGCATAGCTGTTATATGCACAAGATATCCCTTAGTCGTGTTTTACGACATCTATGGACAAGAGAGGGGGTTATAAATTGTATTATTATTCTGTCACCACACGGAATAAGTGTATTTATTTATTACTAAAAAAACTAGGGACCGAGTGGTATTCCTAAACAAAAATGATAACGTGTCTGTCCGTGGTTTTGCTAAACGGCTATACCAAATTTAATAAAGAGTAAACTTATTTTGTCGGCAGAAAACTTGTATTTGCGAAAAAATAAATAGCGTGAGTACTAAGTACGCATATCAGAAGTGAAACTTCTTTTGTTCCATGTGTTTTTTTATACTGATAATATAAAAAAATAAAAAAGGGAAAAAAGTAAAAAGGAAAAAAAAAGAAAAAAGGAAAAAAAAAAGAAAAAAGGAAAAAAAAGAAAAAGGGGAAAAAAAAGAAAAAAGGAAAAAAAAAGAAAAAGGAAAGAAAAATTAAAAAAACTCGATCTTTCTCACTCGCTTGCTCCCTACTCTCGCCCCATGGCTGTGCTTCGTGCTATGTTCGCCCTTTCTCACTCTCTCTCAATCGGTCTCAATCGCTTTCTGCCTCTTCGACAAAAACGCTGCACATCTTCGTGACGCTAAAATAAAAAAATACCCTCATGCACGCAAGGAAGTTTCACTTCAAAATTGCCGGGTGTTTAAAAACAATATACATAATTAGTGTAGTGGTCTACTACTAGAGTTCGGGCCTCCTCCACATTGGGAGGAAGATTCTCCTGCTATACCACGCTGGTCAAAAGTTTTGCCATAGGTAAAGAGAAATTGATTAAGGAAGTATTATTTACCGGTAGTAATTATAATAGAAGAGAGCATTCCCGTAGCAAACATGAGATTCATCTCCGTGGCCTCGGTGGTGTTGCAGCGTAAGTAACATTTGGCGCGTCTGATTACGACTGAGGCAAACTTATTCAAACGTTCACCTATACTTTGGAACATCACCAGGCCTAATGGTATACCAACCTGGAACATTTACACAGACAATGTTTAGCTGATGGTAAGTGGTGATCGCAACTGTGCTGGAAGAGCTTTAGCATGCTCGAGAAGCCTTATTTTGGATGCAAATTTTAAGTAGACTCATCATCATCACAGATCATATACATTCCACTGTTGGGCTTGAGCCTTCTCCACAATCGGAGGGAAAATGAGCTACCACGCTGTTCAGACTGGTTGGTATAGCGTTTTATTTCGAATTTTCCTTCTCCTGCAAATAATCTATTAATCGTCTTTTACGACACCCACGAGTAAGAAATTCAGGGCCTTGAGGCATGAATTGTATTTTTACTCTGTCACCACACGGAGAAGTAAGTAGACTCAACACTACTGTGTTGAGTGGTATCGTGCATGAGGCTTGTCTGGTGTGTGGTGGCGACTACGAGTATTACTAACCCTTACATTCCTCGACGGTGTCCTAAAAGACGACTAAGAGCTGTATATTAACCTTCTTTTTGTTTTTTAGGGGTGGGCCATGGTTAGCGCACATGCCGCCCGGATCCGTCCGGGGCGACAGAGGGGCGGCGCGCGGCCCTATGACCCACCCGCGACTCGTCGCCTTCGTTGTTGGGCCCACCACCGGTGCAGGGTAACTTGTCTTTAGCGGTTGGCCCGACGGAATACCCCGGTCGCGGAACACCCTCTCCTCTCGACGTTCCCCCTCGGGGACTGTATATTAACCTGGATCAAGTTTATCTGATATTGTATAGTCAACAATTCCATTACCAATAAGATTTGAAGTCAGGTAGGCGGTCGGTCATAAAACTATAGTCAGTAATTTTGTAATATGTATGAAAGAGGAGAACATTTTGTGTAAAACTCTTTTTCATCAAATGTTCAATGTCCATAGTGCCAGTGTGTGAAAAAATTCATATCAATTTATCACTTTTTAAATTAGTTTTGTGTTTAAGTTTACGGCAATCCTGGAATCAAAATAGGTGGTGTCTATTATTTATTAAGACCGGGTCACAATTGTTTTAAACCCTGGTTCCCCCGCCTAAATTAAACAACTATGAAAAGCATTTCTATAACACAAGCTTATCTAACTGTCCTGACTAGAAAATTAACCTAAATATAAGCCATCATGTCGGCTCATACACGACCCTATCCTGGCCTCGAGGCTCGAGCCTGCAAGAGGTTACAATACTAAGCTGGTCAGATGCGTTGTCTAGTTTATCTTGAGTTTTCCATCTCTTGTAGGTACATCTATATGTAACACGCCTATCATATCCCTTAGTCGTTTTATATGACACCCACAGACAAGAATCGGGGTGATAAATTGTATTCTTACTCCGTCACCACACGGAAAAACATAATAGAAATATGTAATAATTATTTACCATAGCGTAAGCCATACAGAATGCTTTGCCTCCGACAGTCACAGGTGTTGAATGGCCATATCCAATCATAGCTAACACTACAGTCGCAAAATAGAACGCTCCAGCAAATTTCCACTGCGGCCCGGCCTTATGAGGTTTGTTTTCTATAATCACTATCTCTATCATATGGTAATCCTCTGGTGTAATATTGTATCTACGAATTAAACCATTTCTCATATCTGTAACAAATATTTTATATCTGAAAATAGTTCATTTTGATTAGAGACATTAAGCTCCATAACCATAACCAAAATTATTGGATATCTGAAATGAAAATATAACTGAAACCGATATAACAGTTTTTGATATTTTTGGATAGGGTCAGTGTCTGTATGAGACTTGTTATGCCAGGTTTTTTATCTACCAGCTGACCTGACAACATAAACATAAACCTCTCTAAAGGAAAATAATATGATGATTACCACAATTAACTTAATCCTTTTACAATTCCCAAAGAAATCAATATCTATAATCAAAACTGTCGGATAATCCGAAATAATATAATGTTATACAAATATCTGTAACCGTATCCAGATCCAAAACTTCATATTCATAACATTCCTAATTTTTTTTATATGTTGTGTGGCTACAAGTTCCAACCCTTACATTGCTCATGGATGTTGTAAAAGATGACTAAAAGCTTTACATAGACCTGGGCTACCTCCATCTGATGCTATCTGGTCAACAATTACATTCCCAAAGAGGGTTAATGGCAGGCAGGCGGCCGGTCATAAATCTATTGAAAAAACTTTTGCAATCCATACAAATAAATAAAATCGAAGTGTCTGTTTGTAATGTCAAAATAATGGGCTATTTTCATGCTGATAGAGTTATTTGCACGAAAAATGCCTAAAAACCGGTTTCATTTTTTTTCTTCTGTCTGTTTGTTTTGGGTAATCTTCAAAACAGCTGAACGGATTTTGATATTTTACTACCCGGAAGCTGATCATATAAGGAGTAACTTAGGCTATATTTTATCCTAATATTCCCATGGGAACGGGAACTACACGGGTAGGGTGACTGAAACTGAAGCTAGGGCTGGTTGCTAGTATATACTGAAAGAAGAGCACACAATGATTCGACATCAAGTTATTGTGATAAGAACAAGGTGACAATGATGAGCTGATATTTAAAATAATAGATGTAAAATAAAAAGTATTGGGCTATATTCCTAATGATGGAAAGAAGCTATGCAGGTCTAAATCGTAAATAAATGCAGCTTTTAGTTTTAAATTATATCTAACACAAATGAAATAAAAATTCTGAAAAAAGTTCTCATTCATTGTTTCACAAACAGAATGCTGGTTTTAAGGGAAACCCTCTTATGACCCATTGATGCAAAACTAATGAGTTTATATTAAATTTTAATAATACCAATTTTATCATAATCAAAATGTCATGTCACATCTTACTAGACTGTGATAACAGGCCAGTGCTTGAGGCAGTTCTCTTTGTAATATGCAGAGGAATGTAATAAGACTGCAATCCCACTGGTTTAGTTGCACAGCATAATGGTGGCAGATAAGAAAACAATGGGGACTATTAACCTTCGTAGAGAAAATTGCGACCGATCTCACTTCATCTACTATTGGTTATATATAATAAAAATACATATACGTTCAAAAATACCTGATAGCACTTCCCATCTTTTACTCTCAGTCTCGGACTCCAGGGCATCAAATACCGCAGCGCCGATGAGTAAATATGTGAATGTACAGACCACTAACGATAACGTCCGAACATTTTGCCGCTTCATTTTCATTACTATAGCTTTCAAATCACTCACAAAATAATTATTTCTCAAGCCAAATTTACTGTGTTAACTGTTACGGCGACGGTATACTTACATATAAAATGTATTTGGATCGACACAAAAGCTTTATACTAATTAATGTACGATCAAATAAAAAAGATTTGCAATACTATATGTATAGATATTATTTATTTATAATTTCGCATTAATAAATCTGTTCACATACAGAGCGCCCAGTAAATGAGATTGTCATTGAATAGCACGATTATACTTAAGATGCACCGACGTTTAAAAATAATTAACCATAATTAAAAACAAAAAGAACCATATTTTAATTAACAATTTACAAATATTATTCATAGATTAAAAGAAAACAATGCCACAAAAATAATTTCTTTTCGAAAAGTCACATAATTTAAAAATCTAAATATGTATGTCAAATAGTAGAACGTTTAACAATTCAATGTACATAGACACATTCACGAGATACTATAAAAATATTGGATTAAACAGAAAAGTAATGTATATAGTTTAAGCGAATAATTAATCTAATCACTTTCATAAAGCTCTCTATCTCTATTTCTTTATTTTCGTTACAAAGTGTTAGAAAAGGACTAGTTTCATTAATGCTCAACATATGTAATATATCAATTTGGAATGCAACGTACATGTACGTTCGTAAACCACAAACTCTAAGATAAAAGATGTATTCTAATTTATAAAAATATCTTAGAAATGTAAATTATATTAAAAACGGCAACAATAAATACAGTATTTAGCTTTGTTTATGGAATTATATATATATATATTTTGATATTTTCACTTTATAACTAAGAAAATGACAATGGAATAGAACGTCTCACAAAATGTCATCTAAATTAGGCTTAGACTACAATTATGTGTAAAATACATTTAAATTTTCAGTTTTGTCAAGAATCTTTATCTTCATTCTTGATAGGCTTCTGTTTTGTTATCATGGTTTAAACCAAAACTTAATTAACGTATACTATATAATTAAAGATTAAACATGATTAAACATTTTAAGTTCGAGAGTATGTTAATCAACCGACTTTAAACCTCTGTGATCTCTGACACATGGGGACAACAATCTCAACCAAAGTATAATTTTGTTATTGTACTAAGAATTTTATCACGTCAGTGATAAAATTCTTCACTATCGCAAACCATGAATTGGATGGGAAGAATAATATACCGTAAATTAAAAAAAAAATGGATTGTGTGGTTTTATGAAACCACGATAAAAGTGAATCTTTTCCACATTAAAAATAGCAACATTTACTTTAAACACTCATAAAAACAAACAATTAGCGTGGAGCACTGGCACAAATGAGAAATAGTCTAAATACTACACGGTCAGCTGATGCGAACGCCGTCATAATAGCCTCTGCTGCTCTGTCAAGCGCCTTTCACTTTATCCCTACTCCACGGCCGACCGTCACACGACATGCCATTTATTACATTTTTACACGAAAAAGTGTGAGGCGATGTAATAAAAGTTTCACTTTAAAAAATCGCATGGATAATTTAGAAAAACTATCTGTATCACATGTAATCTTATTACAAAATTCAGAATTTATATCCTAATTATTTATAGATCATATTTGTAGTCTATGTATCAGAAAAAAAAATAATACGTTTTAGCAAGTCTAACCTTTGCCTTAGAATAATTATTTTATACTTATTTGACGTTTCTCCCATTTTCTCTCTCGTGGTGGCTGAAACTAATTCGGCGAGTGTTGAGCTTTTCATTAATTGATTTAAGCACATTAGTATAGAATATCTCCGAAATATTTTTACAATGAAAATTAATTGTAATAAATCTAACCCACCAATAGGTAAATACTATAATTTCATACATATATTTACTCAATTTTAATAATTTAAAATAGGCTTGCCTAAAAAGTAATATATTGTATTTCTAGGTGGTTTGCTTGCTGCTGAGCTCTATAGGTCTTCGGCAAAAGAGATAAACATCGTATGGGGAAGCGACTCCTCGATTATTTTGCCAAACTCAACAAAATCAGTGCCATATGTGACCAGCAATGATTTAATTCGAATTCTTGAAAACGCCTTCAGTAATGATGTGGAGCCCCTGCAGAAATTGGCCATGAATCATTGGCTGTCTTTTAGCCTTACTTTGGAGGACGATATTCCTAAATCTATTCAATATTTGGATCGGACTCTCTGTCCTATAACCTATTTGGTTGGTGAAACTTTATCAGTTTCTGATTTGGCAGTTTTTAGTGTGTTGTATGGTGAGTGTTATCAGTGTTATTTTATAGACACAATTAAAGTTGTACTATCTACATTTAAAGTAGTTATTATCATAAAACTTTAAGTATTGAACATTATAATTAACAATAATTTAGAATTTTTTATACCAAAGAAAAAAATCTCTCCATGTAATATTTGTAAAAATTATGAAATTTATTTTAAAACATTTAATAATTTCTGTTTTAACTCATGGTGTTAGCTTATAACCATTGGATTTTTTTTAAACACAAGCACTTTAACACAAATACCATCAACAATCAACACAGACATTGTGTTAAGTCAGTCTGTTTGTCATACTTTTTTAATTTATTCTCTAACATTGACATATAAAATTTTCAGCATCCACTAGATTCAAAGATATTTCAAAGAAAACTCCACCAAAAAATATTCAACGGTGGATGAAGTTGATTGAAGCCCAGCCTAATGTTGTGAAAGCTCTTAAAGATTTACCTTCCGATGTTATTGACAACCTAAATAAGGCATCTGCAAGGTACGTAAATATTATATACCATAAATTTCTAAAATTCTGTATTGGGAACATATTAGTTCAAATTCAAATCGTTTATTATGTATGAACCCCACAGGGGCACTTACATATTGTCAATTATTTTACATTTTTTCTTAAAATTACTGCCTGATCGGAACGCAGCTGCACTGAAAAGATCCGGCAAGAAACTTAGCGAGCTTGCCTATTTTTATTTATTTTCTAATTTCACTTAAATAAAATTACATCTTACAACATGCTTATTAATAGTTCCAGTGTGATGCCATTCGAAATATTATATAATAAAATACAATTCACAAATATAATAATAATGACAAATATAATGAGAGGATTATGGCTGGACACCGCAAGCGGCACCCGATCACGAGTTAACCACTAGAGCAGCCATCACTCCCCTCAACCATAATGGAGGGAAGGGAGTGACCCGCTCCTCGTAGCTACCGCAAGCAGACCCTTCAGTGAGCATGACCAATACCATTCACCACAAATATCACAGATCCAATATGAAATTCAAGTTAAATTTTATACTTGGATTACTATCTTTCTACCTGGAAATGTTTGGTAGATTGGGCTAAGACTGTCTGTATCTGTTCTTTGGTTCAGCTTGGCTCAACATGAGGTAGTATGAAGGGATGGTGACAAATTGTGTTCTTGACTCCTCAGATCAAAAGATTTTAAAATTGAATTTATATACATTTCTGTATATGTATCACCATTTATATGCATTTGTTTATTTTATAGGAAGTCTCCATCTGGCAATGAAGCTAGTTCTGGTAGACAACAGGAAGGCAAGTTCATTGAACTGCCTCATGCTGAGATGGGGAAGGTAGTGGTACGCTTCCCACCTGAAGCTTCAGGGTATGTTCCTATTGTTATACGATTATATTATACATTTTTATCTATATGAGTATCTTTTTCCTTTATTGTCTACTAGCAGTGCCCTGCCGCAGTTCCTTTTCCCGTGGGAATATCAGGATAAATCAACATATGTGTTATTTTGATATGTAAGCTATATTATTGTGAAGTTTCATCAAAATCCATTCAGTGGTTTTTGCGTGAAAGAGCAACAAACATCTTCATATACTCACAAACTTTCGCGTTTATAATATTAGTAGGATAGGCAATAAATGTTCTTGAACTTATAGAGCGAGTTAGAGCTATTAACTATCCTAGCTGGCGGGTTTCCTGTAATGTAGAAAATGTGTAAACGTATTTTCTAGTGTTAAAAAACTAATATGACCATGAAGTATATACAGGATATATCAGGTTATGGGGCAACTGGTCAAACGGGAGATAGGCAATGGTGGTACAAACCCATGAAAAAAATTTTAAGGAAATATATTGATTCGTTAATGAATTAGAGACATGTAAAGTTTTCAATTTTGTCATCGCTTTTTCGTGTAAATCTGATTGAAATGTATTCGTACTTTGTTAAACGTTCATTAGATATTGAAAAATCAATGATTACGTTCGCATAAGCAAGACAAATTTCGCTTTAAATCAGCTGATCGGCCGATGATCGTTGACGAGATTCATTTGTACCTACGCTACCATTGAAGGATTACCTATTTATACTGTCGACGCGTAACGTGCCTACATGTATCCTGTCTGTACATGCCTACATAATACGTAACATTTAAGGCACAGACTCTTAGACACACATTTTTGAAATCACCATAACTTTTATGTTAAATTGTTTTTTGTGTAATATACATTCTAATTACGATCTATGATCATTAAACCACAACATACTCGAACAGTTGCCCCATAACGTGATACACCTGTATATGTATATAAACAATAGGAGATTGACCAAGTGGACAATCAGTGGTGACAAGTTTATTGTTCTATACATAAAAATACACTAAAATCTATACCAGTTTATACAACAAAATTATTGTTTATACTGAGTTACAAGCAATTTCATTTTATTCATTAGGCAGAGGGGGCAATATAATGTGATGTCTATGTTGCTACTAATCTGTGTCCGTCTTAAACAAACATTGTGCGAGAAAAGGATAGAATATGCCCTACCCAAAATAACTTTAAAAGCTTGTAATATCTGATTCTGTATATTACTAATTCTTAAAGTCCCACGCATTATAAAAAAAAGGGAGAAATTGCTCAGGACGCCTTTTTTTTGGGAGGGTGGGTTACGGTCGGCGCACTCCTCGCACCACTCCGTCCCGGGCAACAGAGGGGCGTAAGCACGCACATGTTACACGTCGCCTTCTTCGTTGGGCCGACCACCTGAGCAGGGTGACTTGACGTCAGTGGTCGGCCCGACGGAATACCCCTTGAGGAGTACCCTCCCATCGACCGACGTCCCCACCTCGGGGAGGACGTCGGTCTTTCCTCACGCGGTCAGCCTCTCAGCGGGTGAATCGCGTGAAGGACGCCGGGCTGATGCTTGATCAAAATTATTTTGAACAAGTATATATGCATATAAGAACAGACTACGAAAGGAACTAATATGGCGTGGCGTTGCTTCGCCACGTCGGCGGTCGGTTTTAGGCGGCTATAGATGTTTCACATCAAAAATCTTTATAATTTGATATAAAATATTAAAGTCTTATGTAATTGTAGCCACCATTATCCAATATTTATCTCTATTACAGATACCTACACATTGGTCATGCTAAGGCTGCTTTATTAAATCAATATTACCAGTTAGCTTTCCAGGGTAAACTTATTATGCGATTTGATGACACAAATCCTGCTAAAGAAAATGCTGAGTTTGAAAAGGTGAGTATATTATGTTGATAACGGTATAACTTAAGTAACCTATTAAATGGTGATCGCAGGCAAGGTTACAGCATCAATTTTGCAGTTGGTTCGTCTCATAGGACTGTTTATGTGCAATATTTTCTTAAAAGCAGAAAAAAGTCCCACAGTACAAACTTGGGGCTCCTACACTATGGGTGGGAAACTGTATATGTTGGTTTGCTGCATTGGTATAGGGTTATACATTAAGTTTTTTTTAATTTT
Organism: Lymantria dispar; assembly: GCA_032191425.1. NCBI lineage: Eukaryota > Metazoa > Arthropoda > Insecta > Lepidoptera > Erebidae > Lymantria > Lymantria dispar. Next base: position 21,232,535 of record CM063459.1, read on the forward strand.
ACCATAGCCACATCTGTCCATTAATATTATTTTATGGCAATCATAAATAAGAAAGAAACTCAATCACCACACAGATTAAGGCAGTTTGTCTTTGAACATTATATTTGTAAAATCTTGTACAATGTTTAGATTTAAACTAGAGCCAGAGATTGTATTAAAAAAGTAAATAGGCATCCAAGAATAGAATATAATAGTAGGCAACACTGTGGTAAACATTTTTCATTTGTTGCATATGAATTATTTCATTTTAGGGCTATCTACATTACTGCGCCTAATCAATCAATTTTTTTGTGGTGACGGAGTAAGAATACAAATCACCACTCCCGTAGACGACTTAGGGATATGATATGAATATCACATCTATGCAAGAGAAGGTAAACTCGAAATAAAACCCTATACCAACCTGTCTGTCGGGCCGACTACTAACGACAAGTCACCGGGCTTCGGTGGTCGGCCCAACGACGAAGGCGACGTGGGTACGGGTGGGTTATGGGTCCCCGCGCCGTCCTTTCGTCGCCCCGGACGGAATGGAGCGCGTGTGCGCTTACCATAGCCCACCCATAAAAAAAAATACCAACCTGTCTGACCAGCATGGTATCTTGCCCATGGATATCGTAAAAGACGACTAAGGGATATGATACGCATATAACATCTATGCAAGAGAAGGTAAACTCGAAATAAAACTCTATACCAACCTGTCTGACTGGGGTGATATAGTAAGGCCAATTTCCCTTCTACTGTGGAGAGGAGGCTCGAGCCTAACAGTAGGATGTATATGAGCTGAAATGATGACCCCTAATCAGCTGGGAGCAGCAGGCATTTTGGGAATAATTAAATTGACGGTAATTTTCAGGTGATATTGGAAGATGTGGCCATGTTGGAGATCAAGCCAGACATGTTCACTCACACATCTCAATATTTTGACCTCATGATGGAGTTATGTGAGAAGCTTATGAAAGAGGGCAAAGCATTTGTAGATGATACTCCTGCTGAGCAAATGAAGAATGAGAGAGAACAGAAGGTTGAGAGCAAGAATAGAAATAATTGTATGTATCTGTCTATCTCCCTATTGATATCCATGGTTGGCAATGGGCCTATTCAAGGAGGAATATAACATAATCGCCAGGTTTAGTAGTCGAGTTGGCTATCATAGTTGCAATTGTAAGGAGCACCTAATATGTATTAGGCTGGTTTTAGAGTCACGCTGACCGTCGGCGCTGATAGCCAAAATGTATGAACGTCTAGGAAGCGTTTTAGAATAACGCGTGGGTATCAGCGCGTGCGGTGGTGCGCACTGACAGGTCAGCGGCAGTACGCGTCGCGCGTCGGCGCCGCGTAGCTATCGGTGCTGACCGCCGCACACGCGCCTCTGCCTTCAGTGAGCGTTTTCGCGTCTTCTTTTTTTTTTTAGATAATACAAAGCAGCAATAATTAACGCACTTCGTATTTTTGTGCGTCTTGACTTGATCTTGATGAATGGCTTCTGCTGGCGTTACACCGCAACTTTGCCAATGTCCCGTTAGACTCTTTTTGTGCGTCTGTACTAAGCAGTGGTCAGCACGATACTGGAACGTCACGCGCTGAACTTCAACGTTGACAAACGACGCGCTGAGCTGTCGGCGCCGATAGTCAGCGTGATTCTAAAACCAGCCTTAAGGACATCTAGTTTGTGGTCTTAAAAATAGCACACTGGTCAAAATTGGATCTTGGCCGTATAATAAAAGGGAGGAAGAACGTTAAATTATTAGGGGATCATATACCGTCGGTGTCCGAAAAAAAATATTTTAATAGGATATTTAGTTCAAAATTTAAATACCAATTTTTTAATATATTCGGTATCAGAATCAAGTAATGAACATCCTCCTACAATATGTACAATCTTTTACCAGTCATACTGTATATTAGTTACATTATTTCATTGCAAGGCCTTTAAAAAGGAATTCGAACACTTATTTGTAGATCGCGCAAAATATGTCGTGCGCGAAAATTAAAATATTTTCTCATATACAGCTGTAGAGAAAAATCTCCAGCTATGGGAGGAGATGAAGAAAGCGTCAGATGTTGGAGTTCAATGCTGCGTTCGAGCGAAGATAGATATGCAATCTGCTAATGGATGCATGAGAGACCCTACAATTTATCGTTGCAAGCCTGAAACACATCCACGTACCGGAACACAATATAAGTGCGTATTATGATTTAATTCAATTATCCGCTTATCGACTGCTACCCATATTCGGCAACCGTTATCGATATCGGTATTAACACTAAATATTGGTTGCACTAATAGCCGTCGGAATGGCGGAATGCCGGAAATGTCTAGTACGAAAAAAGTAGTGATGATATAATCACTAAATAGGATAAGAATATTGCATTGATGATGGTGATCTCGTCATAATCACCGGCAGTGTGTTTGCGATGTGGTGTTAGGTGATTTTAAATGAAGCTATTTTTTGCCCACTGGGTCCTAAATTCTTATCTGCAAGCATTATCTAAGATAACATTGTATTTGGGCATTTTCACAAAAATAAGCAGTTCAAAAAAAACTTGTGAATTTTTTTAACTTTCATTTCTAGTTGGTATTATGTATGTTAGAAATGGTCTAATTTATATATTTAACGAAATTCAATTTTTAACTTGGATTCATTGCATAATTTATTAAAAATAAGCAAAAATGTGGGCCTAGTCAGACAAAAAGATGTGAGGTTTGATACTTTTTTATAACATGATTAAAATGAAACAATAAATGGAATATCTTTTTTTTTTTAATAAAAAACGGAAAGAACATGGGTGAACTACCTAATCATATAGATTCGTCCAAGAAACTTAAAAAATACTAAAAATATGACACATAAATTCAAAATTGTGTTACCGTTGGTAACAGAAGAAACACTTAACTTTAATTTTTTTTTTATGTAAAGCTATGGTTCTTTTAATTTAATTATAATAATAAAACAGTTATCATATTTCTGAACTTAAGTTAAATTACGGTATTAAAGCCCGAAATATAGAAAATAGCCAGAATTTAAGTTGAAATATTTGGGGGACAGTAACAATACTGATGGTAACAAAATTGTAAAGAAACATTTACATTCTCATCAGAATCCAATAATAAGTTCTAAAATCTCTATAATAAAATAAAATGGTAGGCATACATAGGTACCTTCTTTGGTAAGTTGGTAAAAAGTGTAATGTCCAGTCTTTTTTATGGTCTGTTTTGTTACTTTTTAGGTCATACTATATGTTACCATACAAAACTGACGTAACGTTATCTTACCCTCGCAAGATGATTAATTATTTAAAAAATATACGATTGTGGTGACGACTCATCACGAGTTTTATAAGTTGTATTAGATGATAAATATTTTGAAAATAACCACAAAAATATGTTTACTAATTAATGCATTAAGAAATATTGGTAGCTTACCTTGACAAAAAATGTACGTCCGCGTGAAGCACTGAATCAAACGTGTACCTGACACGAAATTTTGGAAGAAACTAAACAATATTTACAAATCAGCCGCTGAATAAAAGACTGTTAGTGTTATTATTACATAAAACATCTACAAAAAGAGTAGTATTTCGGCGAAAATGTGGTAACAAAACTGATGTGTCAGGATTTTTAAAAACGCACTGCGGTAATCAAATTTTATTTAATTTATTTATTTTACGTCTAGTTAATATATAATTTTAATAAATTGATCCTACACTATGTACCAGAAAAATAAAATACGGCATTGAGCAAATTATTACAACTAATATGTAAATTCAGTGTTGAAATATCGTCTGGCTACAAAGGGACACGATAAAATGATAGCAATCTGTTGTTATATTATTTTTAATCGAAAAATTGTACTATAATTGGCTTAAATAATACTATAAAATATTACTTAAATGTACAATAAACCTAATGTAAAATTTTGTGCTAGTTTCAAATAGAATTAATTGTTTAAAAAAGGTAATGTTTTAGAGGGACAGGCCTGAACACGCCCTTGTACATTTTTTATGAAAATGCCCATTTGGACTATGTTTGTTCTTTAAAAGTACTTTTTTCTTACTAGTGTAGAAATACAATTGCATTCAATCGCACGCCACCTTCTAGGCCCAGTTGTTAATCTAAACCATTCTTGAATTGAACTGAACACAACCAGCCAGGAGGAGTTAAATCATATACCTTCATAAGGTTGAGTATATATATATATATATATATATATATATATATATATATATATATATATATATATATATATATATATATATATATATATTTATTCTATGCTTTCAGGGTATATCCAACCTATGACTTCGCCTGCCCCATAGTGGATTCCATCGAAGGTGTGACCCATGTGCTCCGTACAATGGAGTATCACGACAGAGACCCGCAGTTCTACTGGTTCATAGACGCACTAGGTATTAGAAAGCCTTACATCTGGGAATACAGCAGGTACATACAATAAAATTTTAATAAATTTTACAATAAATAAAAAACCTGTATTTAAGTATATTTATCTGATAACTCAAGACTATATAACATATAAATACACGCACACGCATGCACACACGACATTCATATATTGTACTACTAAAGATTATTTTTAAATTTTGAATTATCGAGTGGTGGGCCACACTTCTGACAGTTGCCTGTCTACAGCCGCAGGCCGGTCCGTCCAGGGTAGTACCACACTCGCAGAAAATCGACGTCTGAGTAGTAGCAATTTGTTGAGAAAATTTCCGTGCGTTTCTGCCATACCTACTGTAGCAATCAATCTTAACGCTCACATATAGGCCCCGTTAAGCTCTTCCGTATCCGTGGTGCCGTACTGCTGCGCTATCGTAGCTGTACACCTTTTTACTTATTGGCTGACTAGTCATTTTGTTTTCCTGTCTCCCGCTTTGCCTAGGAGGGAAGTGGAATCTCTCTTTCCAACTCCTCCTCTTTAATCTTTTCTAATTATATTTATTGCGGGTCCCAAGACAATTAGAATCATATCCCGGGACTGCCTGAGGGTCAAACCTCGGTGTCATTTATGGAGACCATTGTGGATCCTGGCTTACAGGAGTTACAATGGTGGGAATGTGTGGTGGGATTAGTCCCATACAAAAAAAAGTAGCAATTTGTTAGTGTGCTTCATTCGGTGAGCGAGAGAGCTAGAAGCCCAATTTTCTGAGGGTGTTTGCATGTACACGGTCTATAGGAGGGAGAGTACAACGTCCTACCACCATTGCGATTGCGACGAGGACACGGCGCAGCACACGCTTGAGGTGTGTGCTGAGGCACGGGCGTAGGCAGAGAGGCGCCGTGAACTTGTCACAATCATCGGTGCCGACCATCGCTAGGGAGATGCTCGGCAGCATCAGGAACTGGGACGCGGTCCCGCCTTCTGCGAGGCAGTCGTCTCGCGCAGTCGCTCTCATTTCATTTAAAGCATAAACTTGCGATAGTAAACAGTTCCACTGCTGGGCTCCTCCTCAAGAGTAGTGAAATTACACTACCATACCACACTGGTCAGGCGGGTTGTTAAAGGGTTTTATTAATAGCTTTCCTTCTCTTGCATATATGTTATATGCATATTCAATTCCTTAGTGGTCTTTTACGACATTCATGGCCAAGAGTGGGGGGTGGTGAATTATATTCTTATATTTGAGCAATAACTACTTTAAACAATATTATTGTAAATTCAAAAAATTGTTTGTTAATCAATCGCGCCAACAAAGATGGCAGTTGGTCTCACTAACAATATCGAGTGTCGCGGGTTTTATTCCTCACGCAGGAACATTTTTATGTGATCCACAAATGATTTAATTTGTGTCCGTTAATTCATCATCATCATCTCAGCCCATATACGTCCTACTGTTGGGCTCGGGCCTCCTCCATAATGGAAGGGTAATTGACCTACTACACCACGCTGGTCAGACGTGTTGGTATAGGGTTTTATTTCGAGTTTTCCTTCTCTCGCATAGATGTTATGTGCATTTTATATCCCTTGGTCGTCTGGTATGATCATCCACGGGTAAGATGGTGCTGAATTGTATTCTTACTCCGTCACCACAAGGATGGTCCGTTAATAATTTGTAAATAAAACTATTTTTTTTTTCGGATTCTATTTGATTTTTGTGTCAGACACGTTCCCATCTATTCACTAGTTTTTGCGTGAAAGAGCAACAAACATCCTAACAAACTTTCACGTTTATAATATTAGTAGGATGTAATACTGCCGTAAAAATTTTAAATCTGTAAAAAAAATATCTAAAGTTGTCCGCAATAAGGATTTATTACATTATGTATTGTATATTTTAAAAAAAATGTTACAGATTGAGTATGACTAACACAGTGCTGTCAAAACGAAAACTCACTTGGTTCGTGGAGCAAGGACTTGTTGATGGATGGTAAGATGTATATTTATATTATAAAAGGTAGGTTGGTTAAATGTACCCACACTAGTCTAATTGGTAAGGCGTATGGAAACGATTTCCAATAGATATGTGTTTGAGTGCCAATAGCTAGCAGGCCACTAGCTGTACACCCCGTTACACCTAGCAGCCAACTACCCTATTCGGCAGCAACCGCTTTTTTGTGACAGACATAGTTTGTATTTGGTTTCCACTAAAATAACTCGCGGGCGGCGATAGACGCGTGGCAAATGGCTGACCCCTTCCGCACGTCGACAAGCTAGCAACTGCTTTAAGCGAGCAGTCTGAGCGTAAAGCGCACGGGGGTAGGTCGCTTAAAGCGCGGTAAGGGTGCGGTAAGCGAGCCGTCAAGCTAATGCGTCTTGTCAATGTAAAATATATCTATACCGAACGACCTAAAGCTCAAATTTAAATGAACATAATTATGTCGTATGGGAGCGGTGTTGTCTGAATCGGCTGAAAACCCTACGCCGAACTTGTCTCTCTATCGCTTGTTCCGCGCTCTCGCTTGCACGCTCGGCTCAGGCGGAACGTGACAATGAGTCGAACGTTTTCATGCATACAGTGAGCGTTCATTGATTTGTGATTAACACGTTATCATCATCATCATCATCGCAGCCCACATCGTCCCACTGTTGGGCTCGGGCCTCCTCCACTGTGGGAGGGATTTTGACCTACTATACCATGCTGGTCAGACATGTTGGTATAGGCTTTCATTTCGACTTTGCCTTCTCTTACACAGATGTTATGTGCATATTATATCTCATAGTCGTCTTTTACGACATCCACGAGCAAGATAGGGAGTGGTGAATTATATTCTTACTCCGTCACCACACGGAACGTTAACACCTCAAAAATACGTAATTAGTGAGTTTGTTTTGTGTGTTCCTTTGCAGGGATGACCCACGTATGCCTACTGTTCGGGGTGTATTGCGGCGTGGTATGACTGTAGAAGGTCTACGACAGTTTATACAGGCGCAGGGCTCCAGTCGCTCCGTCGTTTTCATGGAATGGGACAAGATATGGGCTATTAATAAGAAGGTAATTTGACACAATGTTCAAAGTCTTTTCTTTTCATCTTCATTCTCTTAGCCCATATACATCCCACTGTTGGACTCAGGCTTCCTCCATAAGGGAATTTGACCTACTATATATGGGCTATTAATAAGAAGGTAATTTGACACAATGTTCAAAGTCTTTTCTTTTCATCTTCATTCTCTTAGCCCATATACATCCCACTGTTGGACTCAGGCTTCCTCCATAAGGGAATTTGACCTACTATACCATGTCAGGCATGTTGGTATAGGGTGTCATTTCGAGTTTTCTTTCTCTTGCACAGATGTTATGCGCATATTAATCCCTTAGTAGTCTTTTACGACATCCACGGGCAAGGTGAATTGTATTCTTTCTCCGTAACCACATGAAAACTCCATGATATTAACTAGTACATATAACTCCATTATATGTACTATAAATTATTGCATGTATTAATATTGTTGTATTATGACTCGTGAGAAAACAATTATATATTGGCGGATTTATTTCGTATGATCTTCAGACCGCGGCTTCGCTCGCGTAAAAAATAACTGTCCTAATGCTGAAATGTTATCCCAGGTGAATACATTCATTAATTTTATTTCAAGTTTTCCTTCTCATGCAAAGATGATACCATGCATATTTAGTCCCTTAGTCGTCTTTTACAACACCAACAGACAAGAGAAGGGGTGGGGAATTGCATTCGCACTCCGTTACCACACAGAACATATTACCAGGATAAAAATTTTATGTGGTAATCTAGGGTGTGTCACCCTGCAACCAATATGCAAATTTTTATCAAAATTGGTCCAGCCGTTAGTGTGAATGAGAAACAAATATACATACACACTTGCATACTTACAAACTCACATATAAACTTTCGCCTTCATAATATTAGTGTGATGTGATAACTTATCGACATGCTTTTACAATTTGATAATACATTCTTAAAAATTTACATATACAAGAGAATCAAATGGCCGACTGCACAGATGGCATGGTGGTTAAGAAGACCGACATGACAATACTTTGTGCGATCTCCAGATTATTGTCCTGTGTAATTTTTGTCCATTAAATTGTGTTTATAAAGTCCCCTGCAATACACAGATTATATTTCTAAGTGCATGGTATTTATTGTCTTTAAAATAAAAAAATAATGATATCTGATGTTTACGCGAGCACTATACATTGTAAATAAAACTACTTTTACGGATTATATTGCGTTTGTATTTGATTTATGATTGCCCGACGTTTTGACCCACAATAATAATAGTTAAAGATAATTTTATAAATCAAAAATCTTTTAGTAAGCCGCATCTAAAATTAAAAATCAATATTAATTTAGCATCATGTCCCCTGAGTTTTCTTGCCGGCTCTTTCTCAGTGTGGCCGCGTTCCGATCCGGTGGTAGTATATTAGTTTTGTTAGTTTTAAATCAACAAATTGTAATAATAATTGCTACAAATTTAATAATTAATAATTACTAACCATAAACAATATAATTTTTTCATATAGATTCATTTTCTTCTTACACTGGCAATAAATTTGTACTAAAATGTGGGTAACAATTTAATAAATTTATAACTATTTTCTGTATCGGGTAGATAATTGTAAATGTCTGTAATAACGATTACTTGTTGGACGTGAGACACCTTAGTCCGCCCGTGACCATGAATGCTGCAAAGTGTTCGAAACGTCGGGCAATCATAAATCAAATACAAACGCGATATAATCCGTAAAAGTAGTTTTATTTACAATAAAAAAATATATATTCCAGATAGCAAAATAATCTCATATCAAATATTTTTACTTTTATTCTATTGCCACACAGGTGCCAAAGATAACTAATAATTTGGTATTTTTGTTACAGGTTATCGATCCAATCGCTCCTAGGTACACAGCACTAGAATTATCGCCAGTGTCAGTGAACCTCAATGACGTCACTGAGAAAACTTTAGCTGTTGCCTTGCATCCTAAAAACCCTGATGTGGGCCAAAAAAATGTATGGGTGACATCCAGATTATTTATAGATCAGGTCGACGCGCAAATGTTAAAAGAAGGACAAAATACTACGTTCATTAATTACGGAAATATTATGATTGATAAGATTCATAGGTAAGTACATATTTGTTTGATTATAATCTCAGGTTATATATGTCCACTGCTGGGCTCAAGTCAGCACCACAGTGAAATGCTGGTAGTAGAGTTTTATTTCGAGTGTTCCTACCCTTGCATAGATTTTATATGCATATTAAACGCCCTAGTCTCCTCTCTCCTGTCTCTTACGACACCCACGGACAAGAAAGGGAAAGGTGAATTGTATTCTTAAACCGTCATCACGCTTTTTGTTTTTATTGCAAACGGTGGCGAACGAGCAGATAGCACACCTGATGGTAAGCATTGCTGCCGCTTATGGAACTTTGCAAGGCCGCTTACCGTGAAGAGGGTGAAGGGAGTATGAATGCGTGCAATAAGGTTCGGTGAAACTAGAGGCATCACCAAAATCCACCACACGCAAACACCCTCAGAAAGTTGGGCTGCCGGCTCTCTCGCTCAACGAACGAAGCGCAGTAACAAATTGCTATTACTCAGACGTCGATTTTTTGCGAGTGTGGTACTACCACTAATATAAGATATTAATACAGGGTGTATCAGGTTATGGGGCAACTGGTCAAAAGGGAGCTAGGCAATGGTGGTAGGAACTCATGAAAAAAATTTGAACGAAAAATATCGATTCGTTAAGGAATTAGAGACATGTAAAGTTTTCAATTTTGTCATCGCTTTTTCGTATAAATCCGATTGAAACGTATAAAGTCAATGATACTTAATACGGAACATATTCATACTTTGTTAAATGTTTATTAGAAATTGAATAAATCAATGATTACGTTCTCATAAGCAAGACAAACTTCGCTTTAAAACAGCTGATCGGCCGATGACCGTTGACGGCTCGCCGTTGTTACCTACGCTCATTGAAGCGTTTGCGCAATTCTAGGTATGAAATTATACTGTCGAAGCTTTACATGCCTACATGTATTCTGTCTGTACATGCCTACATAATACGTAACATTTAAGGTATAGACTCTTAGATACATTTTTATGAAATCACTATATCTTTTATGTTATATTGTTTTTTGTGTAATATACTTTCTAATTACGATCTATGACCGTTAAACTACAACATACTCGAACAGTTGTCCCATAACCTGATACACCCTGTATATTAGATAAATAATATATCATAATCATGATCAATTGCAGCCCACATATATCCCACGGTTAGGCTCGGGCTATTTCCACAATGGGAGGGAATTGGACCTACTATACCATGCTGGTCAGACACGTTGGTATAGGGTTTCATTTCGAGTTTTCCTTCTCTTGCACAGATGTTATGGGCATATTATAACCCTTCGTCGTTTTTTACAACATCCATGGGACAAGATAGGGAGTGGTGAATTGTATTCTTACTCCGTCACCACACAGAAATATTATATAAGATATTAATATTCTTTAATTTTTTAGAACACCAGATGGTACAGTGACAAGTATAGATGCAACGCCGAATCTAGAAAACAAAGACTTTAAAAAAACACTGAAAGTGACCTGGTTGGCTGATACGGCGAAATGCCCAAAACTGGAAATGTACTGCGTGTACTTTGATCATATTATATCAAAACCATTACTTGGCAAGGATGAAGATTTCAAGCAATTTATCGGACATCAGACAAGGGTAAATTTTTTTATATGTTTTTAAAATTTCTGTATGTCCTTCTATAGTTGTCACAAAATAAGAGGCCAGTTTTGACACTTGGTCTTACCGATGTATTTAGTGATGAACCATACGAGTACTAACTCGATACTCACGATAAATCGAATCAAGTTTATATGAGTATATAATCGATTTGAATATGTATTGTAAAGTAAAGGAGTGGTAGGATCACACTGTCGACAGTTATCTGTCTACAGCCGCGGGTCGGTCCGTCCGGGGCAGTACCATGCTCTCGCAGAAAATCGACGTCCGAGTAGTAGCAATTTGTTACTGCGCTTCGTTCGGTGAGCGAGAGAGCCGGAAGCCCAACTTTCTGAGGGTGATTGCGTGTGGAGGGTTTTGGTGGTGCCCTTGGTATCACCGAGCCTCAATGCACGCATTCACACTCCCTTCGCTTTCTTCGCGGTAGGCAACGGCCTTGTAAAGACCCATGAGCGGCAGCAACACTTACCATCAGGTGTACTGTTTGCTCGTTTGCCACAGTTTGCAATAAAAAAAAAAAAGTGCATTGGATTAAAGTTCTGATTTGAAAATTTTACTTAAACTGTGATATTGTAGATATTTTGAAATGATACAATGTTACGAATGGTCATTTTTCTATCATTTTATATTTTTGTTACAATAACATTCACTCAATCACAAAAATATCGAGAAAAGTGAATCTTCAGTCAATCATTTTCTTAAGATGATGAGCCAAAATTGTCAGTTGAGCTATCGTCACTCATATATATATATGACGGGAGGAGACCTCCAGAAACGTTTTTAGAAACCGCGACGTCAGCATCGCTGACGTCACTACTTATTATACCTTCAGTGTCATTGTTTAAATTAAAGCTAGTAAACAGTCAATTAATTTTAATACTAGTACAAAACTGTTTTAAACAATTATATTATGTTGACACAAATCATGAAGCATAAATTCTTAAGCATAAACGCCAAACAAAATATTAAACACTAATTCAATCTATCTAGTGTAAATACAATATAGAAACGCTACTATAAAAATACTACTATAGAAAGCCAGTATAAAACTTATTGCTAATACTTAGCTTAGTATCCAGCTCGTCCTGCTAGGCCGACCTCTCCAACAAAAGTGATTTAATTTGAATGCCTGCAAAATCCACGAAGACTGCCGACCGTTATACGAGCGCCATTGTACTTTACGGAAGTCGTGGAGTTTGCAGAGATTTTACAAGTTTATATGAGACAAATGCATCCGGTTTGTTATGTAATTAAATGTTATTTAATTAATGTAAATTACTAGAAATTGTAACAGTTTATAAAACTTTACTTTATAAACCGGATGCTTAAAGAACGGTATGACGGATATACATTACGATTTCGAATTATTTCAAATAGTTAAATTACACAGAAAATAATCATTTAAAATCCAACTTCTAATTACAATATTAATTATTTATTGAGAGGCAAATTATAATATTAAACATTATTTAAAATGATGCGACTTAACTTCCGGAAGAACAAATACTCTAAACGCAGGAAATACTAATTGATTACTTTTAATGGCATATGTCCTTTTATTATTTTAAAACAAACTACTAAATACCGATTGCTAATGAATTAGAATTAAATACGATTATTATGAAATGTGTTTTAGCGTTTAAAAATTATTGAATGACGTAATCGCGCCGACATATATTATTTCATTTTTATATTGTCAATGTTGACGTCTCGAATTTTCAGTAAAAATCACTACACAGCTGGTGAAATTCTGTAATTAGTTGGTCTAAATACTAGTATTCAAATTAATAACACCGGCCAAGTAGGAGTCCGCCTTAAAAAATATATCTTGATCAATTTATTTTTCCTTAACCGATTATTAATAGTCTGTGGGCAATATGAAAAAAATCGTTATGCCACAGCACTTAGCCCAGTGGGCGGTACCCGTCAATGAAAAATGTAATTACCTTCAAAACATTTCGATCGGTAAAAAATAGAAAACTTCTTGGGCGTGAACTGTCAAAACAGGCCTTTTATTTTGTGTCGACTATAAGTGTATTTTTTTATTCTTGTTTGCTATGGTTTGGTCCACAGACGATATCCTGTTAATAAAAGAAGACATGTATACTATCTAGTGGTTTATGTGGAGACAGAGTAAGAATACAATTCACTGCCCCCTATCTTACTTGTGGGTGTCGTAAAAGATAACTAAGGGATATCATATGCATATCTACACTAATATTACAGAGAGGGAAAATTTGTGTTTTTGTGTGTGTGTGTGTGTGTGTATGTTTGTAATGAATAAACTCAAAAACTACTGTGACGCTTTCAAAAATTCTTTCACCATTGGAAAGCTGTATTCACTCTGAGTAACATAGGCTATATTTTCTCCCGGTATTCCTACGGGAACTACGCGGGAAAAGCGACTGAAACTGAAGCGAAGCGAGGGCGGGGTGCTAGTAACATATATGCAAGAGAAGGAAAACTCGATATAAACTCTATATCAACCAATCTGACCAATGTGGTATAGTAGGTCCATTTACGTTCTATTGTGCAGGCGGTTCGAGCCCAACAGTGGGACATACACGAGCCGAGATGATTATTGAATAGCACACAGTAAAAGGCCTATTATTGTCATATTTTCAAAGTTTAGATAAATAAAAATTAATACTAATTTTGGCGTGAACATGAGTCTTGCATAAAATAATTCAGTATTTTATTATTAGTTTTAACATGTTATTTTAAATATTTTTTATATTTCATATGTGGTAATGCAGAGAAAGTGCAAAATGGATGTAATAGCTCTTTACGCGTATAGTGTGGCCATAGCACTAACGGCGACGATTTGACTTTGAGAGGTTTTAAATGAAACTGTCAATGATGACTAAATAATGCGCATAAAGATCTATGTGGTAAGAATACAATTCACCACCCTCCTTTCTTACCTATGGGTGTAGTAAAAGATATATATGATATATGCACATAACATCTATGAAAGAGAAGGAAAACTCGAAATAAAACTATATACCGACATGTCTAACCAGTGAGGTAAAATAGGTGAAGTTGCCTCCTATATGTGGAGGAAGCTCGAGCCCAAGAGTGGGACGTATATGAGCTGTGATGATGATGATATAGATATTTATGATTATGTCAAGACTTACTAGCTCCACTAGGACGATCTGATCTAACCTATTCAATGTTAAATTTCCAGTGGGAAGTACCAATGTTAGGCGAAGGTGAGATGCAGAAGTTGAAGGTTGGCGATATTATTCAATTGCAAAGACGCGGTTTCTTCCGCGTTGACGTGGCGTTTGCTCCACCTTCGACGCAAACCTGTCGTGCTACACCTCTCGTACTCTTCCACATACCCGATGGACATACCAAAGAGATGCCTGGACAGGTAAGTACTTACTACTTTAAGAAAATTATTTCATACGGCAATAGAGTAAAATGTGGTTATCTACTAAGTATATGATATATCTGTAAATATATTTAATAATACGGTTAAATTAGCACCAGGAGTGTTGTCAGCAGTTATCTCATAGACCCCCTTAATGTGGAGCCCTGTGGTTAACAGTGGACATTGAAGGCTGATGAATTGATGGAATTTAAGCTATCATGGTATGCTTGTGGGGACGCTTATGTCCAACAGTGAAGATCTACAAGCTGATGGATGGATGGACTGTATTTGACTACTTAAATATGCCTCAACAAGCGCAATTGAAACTATGGTAGCAGTAGTCCTTCTCATCATTGGAAAAGTTAAACAATTGCGATAACGCTTTCGCACTTAGAATTTAATTTTCCGACGGTATTATAAGACACGAGAGGTGTAAGCAGATATCATTGCAATAGAAGGAAAACTCATAAGAAAACCTTATTAAACCATTTTTCCGTGTGGCGACGTAGTAGGAATGCAATTCATCACCCCCCCCCATTCTTCTTCATGGGTGTCGTAAATGAAAAGTAAACGATTATTATTGATAACATCTATGCAAGAGATAGATAACTTGGCATAAAACCCTATACCATCTCGTCTGACCAGTGTAGGCCAATTTCCCTCCCAACATGGAGAAGGCTTGAGCTCAGCAGTGGGATGGATATGAGCTGTGATGATGGCACCGGGACTATCAAGGTCAATTACATTTACACTATGAATGGGACTCATGCCCAAAAAAGTGGCTTACTTATAAGGGCTGAAAGTGAAATATATCTATATACATACTAGCAACTCTCGCCCTTGCTTCGCTTCGGTTTCAGTCGCCTTATCCACGTAGTTCCCCTGGGAATACCGGGATAAAATATAGCCTATGTTACTCGCCGATATTATAGCTTGCCGTTAGTGAAAGAATTTTTGAAATCGGTTCGGTGGTTTAAGCGTGAAAGCGTAACAAAAAAACAAACTTACTTTCGCATTTATAATATTAGTAAGGATGTAATGTCATTGATTTATTTCTATTATATGTATGAAGTTATGAATAAATTATTAGAAAAATTATGTCTATTTTCTCTTACTCCGTATTGTCTGTGGTCTGTGCTGTATTTTATTACACACCTGCATTCGTATATACTTCCTTGGATAAGCCATCCTTTATTTTTAATGTTCAAATAGGAGAAATAAATCTTGCCTGTTAAAAAAGAGTGCTGTGCCACCAAATGAACACAACATGTGTTCAATTTTTTTTATTATTTGTATTCGATTTTATTTTTAAATCAAATAAAAATTGGCCTGTGGGTTCATCCAATTTTATTTATTACTAGCAATCCGCCCTCGCTTCGGTTATAGGTTATAGTCGTTTTACCCGCGTAGTTCCCGTTCCCGTGGGAATACCGGGATAAAATATAGCCTAGTTTACGCCCTGATATTATAGCTTTCCATTGGTGAAAGAATTTTTGAAATCGGTCCAGCCGTTTTGAAGATTACCCGGAACAAACAGACAGACAGATAAAAAAAATTAAAGTGTATTTTAGCCATATGTATAGTGCAAATAACCGTGTGAGCATGAAAAAAGCCTATTATTTTGACATTACAAACAGACACTCCAATTTTATTTATTGGTATAGATTGTATACATACAATTGCATTTAAAATAAATTATTTAAATAACATCCCGCCGAGTTTCTTACCCAATCTCGACTTGTGGTCACCCTCCGATCCGGTGGTAGATCGTTAGATAAATTTCAAATGTTATGTAAATTGGACAATATGCAAGTGCCCTTATACAGAATTAATGTTTTGATTTAAAAAAATGCGATAATATGTTAACATTGCCAAGTACTAGTTTTTTAAATACATATATCCATTATAGAAATCTCAGTTGAAACTTTGTTTTAGACTATGCTTTTGCGAATGGATAGGTTATCCTTCTGCGAGGTAGTAGTCTCGCCGAAGGAGGCGGCGAAACGCGTGCGCGAGGAGCGTCTCCTCGACGACGCGAACCGCCGCCGGCGACTGGGGCGGCGTAGGCGCGCTTACCTGCGCCTCATGCCGCCCTAGCCAAGGCCGCGGGTGACGTGACCGGGGAATTAGTCCGTCACCCGCCGAGAGGCCGACCGCGTGAGGAAAGACCGACGTCCTCCCCGAGGGGGGACGTCGGTCGATGGGAGGGTACCCCTCAAGGAGGTATTCCGTCGGGCAGATCACTGACGTCAAGTCACCCTGCTCCGGTGGTAGCCCCAACGACGAAGGCGACGTGTCACGGGTGTGCGTGCTTACGCCCCTCTGTCGCCCCGGACGGAGTGGTGCGAGGAGAGCGCCGACCGTAACCCACACCCAAAACAAATAGGTAGGCTAATAGATTTTTTAAATTGAAGTACTTGTCTGAACATTTGATTACCATACTGAAATATAAAACTAATAATTTATTATGATATAGAAGTAGCTCAATGAATTTATACTAACTGTATTCTGGCATTCGCCGGATAGTGACGGATGTGTCACCATCCTTTAATTTTCCATGGGAGTCATAAAAAAGTTGCTAAGTGAGCAACATGGGCACAACACAGGCGAGCGTGCCCAGTCCACTAAACTCATAACTGCGATTACCAACGTCAGTAGGCTTATGCAAGGATGCATTGGATTTCGTTTACGGTTAATTTCGGCTTAGCAAAGGAGTGTTGTCTCTGCGTCTGATCAAAAAATATAATAGTTGTTAAAACCAACGAACGATTTAGAAAAAAGCCTGTGGAATATTTAGTAACAAAAAAGAAATGCGTGAGTGTCTTGGAATACTCGGTTCCAACGATTTTTTCGAGTTATGAACATAAATATTTTATTGTAAAGCATATAAACTTCATCAGTGCATTCTCTCATTTCAAAAATTGTTTTAACAACTTCTAATTGACAGTATGTGCAATATTTATCGCCGGGCCTGTAATTTACGGGTATTTAAAACAAAAGGCATATAAGCAAAATCAAATTTATTAATAAGCAAAAAAAAACTTAATTGGTACAAAAAAGTGCTCCTGAGCTATTGGTAAACCTAACTGTTTAATCTTAAAAGTGCAAATGCACCTTGAGAAATGATTGAATTTACACTGCTAAATCTTAAAAAATCAACACTGCAGAACTTAAATATACTAATCAATTTGTTTTATATTTAAACTAGGATTGTTGATTAAATATCGATATTATTATTTAAAAATCGATACTTATCACTGGTATTTTTTGGACGATATATCGATAGTGCGGTACTAAATATGTAGTAAATATCGAGGTTCGATATTTTTTTCAATAAATTTGTTATTTTATCTTTTTTGTAAAGCAAAATCACCTACTGTAAAAATGCTGGCATGAAATTGATGATAAGTTATCACTTCTAGAATTTTGCTGAAAAAAAAAACTCATCATAGAAACCCGGCAATGAGAGAAGTTAAAAAGTGGTCATGGGAAAAAATATCGATATATCGAAAAACCAAAAATTTTCAAAAAATATCAACAGCCCCAATTTAAACCAAATAAATTTTAAAAATTAATCACCTCACCACACAAATAATTCTTAAAAATTAATTACCCTTATTTAGAATAAACTCGTTAACCGCAACGAAATTAATAGGGATTCTGTTCCTAGGATCCATGACCAACATTTGACGTAATAACTTATAAAGCATATCAATTTTGTTCAGATCTTTAATAATTTGAACATCTTGCATTCCATTTCTCCAATCTCTGTTATATGACACGAAGAGACTGTTTTGTAGCTTATTGTTACATGTGAAAAATGAAACAGCAGTCCATTTCTGAAATGAAATATTTTTAAACATTATATATAAATTTCTTGTGTACGTGTGTATGTCACTGAACTCCTCCTAAACGACTGTACCAATGTTGATGAAATATTTGTGTGTCTTTGAGGGGATTTGAGAATGGTTTAGATCCAAAATTGGACCCGGTAGGTGGCGCTTATTTGAACAGAACAACGTCTGTTGAGTCAGCTAGTTTAAAAATATTCATCATTATTATTGTAGGTCATATACGTTCCACTGCTGAGCTCGAACCTCCTTCATGATATGAGGGATTACTATAGCCCGCTGGTCAAATAGGTTGATATAGGGTTATATTTCGAGTATTTCTTCGCTTGCATAGATGTGTACTACTGGGTCCGAGCCTTCTCCATACTAGGAAGGCAATTGACCTAGTCAATGCTGGTCAGTCAATTATAGGCTTTTATTTCAAGTTTGCTTCTTTTGCATTTATGTTAAACTCACAACTCGCCTTCGCGTCGGTTTCAGTTGTCTTACCCACGTAGTTCCTGTCCCCGCGGGAATACCGGGATAAAGTATAGCCTGTGTTACTCCCTGATATAATAGCTTTCCATTTGTGAAAAAATTTTTTAAATAGGTTTGGTGGTTTAAGCGTGAAAGCGTAACAAACAAATTTATTTTCGCATTTATAATATTAGTAAGGATGTATATTAAATTCCTTAGTCGTCTTTTACGACACCCACAGGCGAGATGTAGGGCGGAAAAAATATAATATTGGTATATAATTATAATTATAATATGGGCAAGGGGATAATATTATCAATGGAAGAATTTTCTTATATTACTGTATGATAGCAGTTACAAATACTACCAACACATTGCACGTGGGTGTCGTAAAAGACGATTGAGAACTTTACATCGACCTGGGTCCCAACTCTGTATGATGCCGGCTGGTCAATAATTACATTGCCAAGGAGGTTTGATGTCAGTTAGGTAGCCGTTCATATTGCCAAATACTAATGCAATATGTACGATGAAAGAAGAGTACATATTGGATCTACTCAAGGAATTGGAATAAGAGCAGGATAAAAACAATGATTCAGGGCTGGATTGTCCATAAGGCAGACTAGGCAACTGCCTATGGGCCCCGAGTATGCACCAAAAATTTTTTAACGAAATATTTTTTTTTTGGGGATTGGGTGTCGGTCGGCGCTCTCCTCGCACCACTCTGTCCGGGGCGACAGAGGGGCGTAAGCACACACACCTGTAACCCATCCGTGACACATCGCCTTCGTCGTTGGGCCGACCACCGGAGCAGGGTGACTTGTCGTCAGTAGTTGGCCCGACGGAATACCCCCTTAAGGGGTACCCTCCCATCGACAAAATAGCACACCTGATGGCAACTGCTGCATTGCTAAGGAGCCCCGATAGGGTTAATCCGGCCCTGCAATGATTATACTTAAAACTATCCATAAATAGATTCTATAATATTGGTTCATGATGAATACTGGCTGGGCTGAAGCCTGTCTACTGAAAAAATGGTAAGATTTATAGTGGTAGGACACTGTTAACAGTTGTCTACTGCCGGGGGTCGGACCGTCCGGGGTATTACCACACTCTCACAGAAAATCAACGTCAGAGTAGTAGCGATTTATTACTGCGCTTCGTTCGGTGAACAAGAGAACCGAAAGCCCAACTTTTTAGGGGTGTTTGCGTGTGGTGGGTTTGAGTGATGCCTTTAGTATCGCCAAACCTCATTGCACGCATTCAACTCCCTTCACTTTCTTTGCGGTAGGCAGCGGCCTAACTGTGCCACTGGTGCCAAGATCTACGAGCAGCAGCAACACTTACCATCAGGCGTACTGTTTGCTCGTTTTCCACCGATTACAATAGTAAAAAAATTATACTTCGATATTAATGAGTCAATTTTCCATGTGGTGACAGTAAGAAAACAAATTCACCACTCCCTATCTTGCCCGTGGATGTCGTATAAGACGACTAAGGGATATAATATGCACGTAAGATCTGTGCAAGAGAAGGAAAACTCGAAATGATACCCTATACTAACATGTCTGACCAGCATGGTATAGTAGGTCAAATTCCCTCTCATTGTGGAGGAGGCCCAAGCCCAACAGTGAGACGTATGTGGGCTGCGATGATGAATGAGTCAATGGGAGGATTTTTACCATATATTTACTGCAACCGAAATAAAAATTTAAATTCTCACCTGTTTATGATATTGTCGCATAAATATCTTGCCACAAAAGTGCTGCTTAGCGTACACACAACTTTCCAGTATATCAAAACTGAAATTATCCAACGTAGATAGTTGTTTAAACAATATATCGTTATTAAATTGACCTGGAAATAATTTAATTCCTGTTGCCATTTCAAATATGACCAAGGCCGTGCTCCATACATCTATGCCACAGCTAGAGAAAAAGCCAAGTATGGTTTCGGGGGCCCGATAGTTGACCGTGCCTAAGCATGGTAATATTTTAATTTTATAACTGTAGTCACTACGCTCGAAGCCACAGAGTTTCAGTTGATCATTTGTAGAGTTTAGAAGAATGTGGCTTGGTTTTATATCTGAAACATATTAAAAAAAACATATGAAATATACCTTACATGTATATATAAAACAAACGGCGATCACAATTTCTATCTGTAGACATAAATGGATCATCGTCTAGCAATGTAATACACTCTTGCTGCAAATTGAAGTAGTAGAAATTTACTACTGCGCATTGTTCGATGAGTGACATAGCTGAAGGGCAAAACTCGGACTATAAATAGGCAACGATTTGGTTCATCATCATCATTACAGCTCATATACGTCCCATTGTTGGGCTCTAGCCTCCTCTACAATAGGAGGGTAATTAACCTTACTATACCATGCTGGTCAGACATGTTGGTCAGATAGGATTTTATTTCGAGTTTTCCTTCTCTTGTATAGTTGTTATCATCATCATCTCAGCCCATATATGTCCCACTGTTGGGCTCGGGCCTCCTCCATAATGGAAGGGTAATTGACCTACTATACCACGCTGGTCAGACGTGTTGGTATAGGGTTTTATTTCGAGTTTTCTTTTTCTCGCATAGATGTTATAGGCGTTTTATATCCCTTAGTCGTCTCGTACGATCACCCACGGGTAAGATGGGGGTGGTGAATTGTATTCTTACTCCGTCACCACACGGAAAATAGTTGTTATATGAGTATTATATCCCTTAGTCGTCTTTTACGACATCCATGGGCAAGATAGGGAGTGGTGAATTGTATTCTTACTCCGTAACCACACGGATAACGATTTGGTTATGTCTTTGGTATTGCAGAGAGTTCAAAAATACTCAAAAGTGGCCTATTATATCAAAAATAACCTATAATACCACGCTGGTCAGACGTGTTTATTTCGAGTTCTCCTTCTTTTCCATGTATGTTATCTGCATAGCATAATTTCTTAGTTGTCTCTTACGACACCCACTCGTTACCCGTACTGGCGTAATATTTGTATCCGCTATCACACAACACAAGCCGCTAAAGCGCCCCGTTTTCTTAAATTGTATTATAGCTTTTTAATAAAAAATAACATACCTGCATGTATAATTTGGATATTAGCCAACATTGTAACGGCAGAGACTAATTGTTTAGCCAATTTTTGCACCAAATCTATATGAAAACATTTTTTGTTTTCTAACAATGCTATTTCTAAGTTTTTAGGATAAAAATCTGTTAGAACAAAATATTCCTTTCCAATGTAAACGGTATTCATTATTTCCATAATGGGTGAGCTGTTGTTTCCGCCGAGGTTTTTAATTAATGTCATTCTATTGCGGTATGCCATTGATTTTAGGATATTGTTCCTGTAACATATTAAAAGTGTATTTAGAATTATATTCCAAACTATATTCGTGTGGTGAAGGAGTAAATATACAACTCAACACCTCTCTTCTTGTCTGTGGGTGTCGTAAAAGACAACTAAGGGGTTGTAATATATAGATAATATCTATACAAGAGAAAACTCAAAACCCTATACCAAGCCGTCTGACCAGCGTGGTTATAGTTATATATATATATATATAACTGGGAAATTGACCAATAGGTCAATTTTCTGTAATTGTGGAGGAGGCTCGAACCCAACAGTAGGACATATATAAGCTGTAATGATGATGATGAATCTGGACCAACCCACCATTGTCAATAATTTCCCTTATTTTGAGGACCGTTACTATTAATTTAGCAAAGGATGAAGATGTCCTCTTATTTTAAAAGATGTATGGACTTTTGTAACGCTTAGTTGGATGTCTTTTCAACTTCGTCTTTTATCATCTCTTTAACAATGATGGCATTTAAATAAGTTTGAATTTAAATTATAGAATTGAATAGAAATTCGATAAAATTAGTAAGTGATAAAAAATTGTAGAATTCGACCGAAATGACGGTTTCGGCCCACTTCAATCAAACAATCATCATAATCTCAGTTCATATGTGTCCAGCTCGAACTTCCTGCATAATAGAAGGGACACTACCTACTACGGCGTGCTGTCAAATATGTAGTTGCATAGATGTTATATGCATATTGTATCTCTGAGTAGGTAGTCTTTTACGATAACCAGGGTGTAGAACTGTATTCTTATTCAGTCACCACATGAAAGGACAAATTTACTTAAAAATTCGACAGCCTTCAAATTATTCAAATATTTCTAACAGGTGACTAAAAATCACCGAATTGATCATTGTTACGACTTTGACAATTCACAAGGTATTTTATCTATATGTCATTTTTTATACATATTAAAAATGTATATCATATTTATTTTAAACTCATCTGTCAACTAGCGGGGAGGGTTTTCTATAATTAAAAGTAACTACTGTTTTAATGTACACTAAATACATACCTTATTATTTTAATACTAAAACTGTCTCCTTTCTCGTTCTTGTACTTGTAAATATTAGAATAATAACCGCGATGAATAAGTTCTGTTATTTTAATCTTTTTATTCAGTGTCTGTAGTATTCTCTCTTGTATTTCTGTTATGTTTTCATTATTCATAATCGATGAAGATATTCTATGTTCATCTAAAACATCATTCGTGGTCTGCTCAGATTCCTCTAAAGATTTTTCAGCAACCAACTCTTGTGAAGTGATGTTATCATTAGAAACAATTACAGATAATGCCTCTATTGTTGGTTCAGCTGTTTCAGAAGTTTTATTTTCTGGTTTGTTCAAATTATCTATGTCACTTACTGTATTCGGCTTCTCATGGGTGGAACATTTGTTACCATTTTTAAAATAATTTTCTTCTTTTGTAGCGCAAACTGAATTGTTAGTCTCATTAGCAACTTTTGTACCACAAATAGGATTGTTTACAACTAGTGTTTCACAACTTTCAACACCGTTTTTTACTTGTTCGTCACTGTTGACATCATTTTTAGTTTTTGAATCTATATTCTCATCACTGATTTTAATATTTAAACCACTATCAGGAACTTCTATATTTTGTACTTCAAGGGTTGCGATAGACTTTTCTGGATTTCGATTAATTATTGCATGATTAATTTGAGGTTGTTCCATATCAGTTATAGCTTCACTTACTATGTTTTGGTTTCCATTCAAAACTTCTACATTGTTCGAGAATTTGATGCCTAAATTCCCTTTTGGATCTATTGTCATAATTTTCTCATCATCGTCAGAAATTAAATCTTTATTTGTTAATGCACCCGTCTGCACATCACATTTTAATGTAGCTAAGCGTTGAGGTGCTATGTTGTCTTCAGATTTAACCAAATCCTCACATACTTTTTGCATTTGATCTTTTTTTAATTGTTTTTGAAGTTCTGGATTCGTCGTTAAATGTGTCGAATTGACATCTGTTGCATTATAAACAACTTTATTCCTAACGAAATTTGTCAGATCTGTTAAGCTCGTAACCATGTCATTATCAGGAAACTTATTATCGTGATTTAATACAGTAGCAACTCGAGATAGTTGATCGTTATCAGATTTAATCGAATTGACACTTGTCACTTGTTGCAAGTCATTATTAACCGATTTACTTTTATCGATCATTGTAAGGTTTTTTGCATCATTTGTTATTACAACAACATCCTGAAAGGTTCGATAATTTTCAGAGTTAATTGAGTCTTTACATGTGGTTTGTATTTCATCATGTTTTACATGAAGTAGTGCTTTGCCATCGCTTAGATCTGTATTTACAGGCAATGTGGTATTTTGATCGATTAACTCTGGTGATTTATGTTCTATTTTTAGAACAGAGACATCCTTATTTGTTACTGCATGTGGCTCACTGCCAATAGTCACATTTCCTATGCCCGTAATTTTTATTTCTTGCTGCATATTGACGTCATCAAATTTAGGAATTGGTTCATTTCGTATACTTTCCTGTAAATCTCCATCAACTATAACACTTTCTGTTTTAGTATTTTTGTTAGATAAATCTTCTCTATTAACGTCGTCAGTATCTGATGATCCAAATATCTGTTTTATTAGATCTTCTACTTGATCTTCTATTAGAATCTTGTCATTTTCATCATTGCTCGTTATATCTATTACTTCGTATACGTCGTCATCATATAACTGTTTTGATACAATGTTTTCGTTAGTGTCGTTCACATTTATATTATTGTGACTGGTTTGTTTTTCTTCTATTACAATTTTATTATTTAAACATTTTGTTTCTTTCTCTTCAGAATTATTTGATTTAGGCAACAATCTAAAAACAAGATTTATTTATCAACCAAAGAATGTCTATTTTTGCAGCAATATTTATTTATGTCCCCTATATCACTTACGATCGTCATTCATCATTTTGGCTAAATATACATCGCACTGCTGGACTCGAGCCTTATTGAACTACTATACCACGGTAGTCAGACGGGTTGGTATAGTTTTATTTCGAGTTTTCCTTCTCTTGCATAGACGAGTAAGTGGTGAATTGTATTCTTACTCCGTCACCACACAGTAAACTTACGATACATTCGGAAAACTAAGGTGGTGACACTTTCTACTATAACTTCGTCACTACGTGGCAACTTACTATTTGTCGAGAAAAAGTTATAATTAAAAATATCCCACTAAAATCTGGTGATTGTAGTAATTATTGCGCAAGTCCCATAATTGAACATCACGTGGCCAGTTTTATTATATGTATAGATTATTGAATCTTACCTTGGTTTTATATCGATACTTTTTGCGATAACATTCTTGTTTCTATCTTTTTTGATGCAGGTATTTATTACGTGTTCTATGTCTGATTTATGACTTTTATCAACATTCAAACTATCAACTATTTCATCGACGTTAAAATCGTCAAGAAAACTCAAGTCTTGATATGGTGATGTACATTTTGTCTTCGTTTGACCATCTGAGTCATCTGATTCACCAGAACAACATTCTATATTTATTACAAATTTCATCTTTTTGGTCTTCTTATCTTTGGGTTTGCGAGAGGTATGGGTCACTTTAGTTAATTTTGAATTCAGAACATCTTGTTTGACAGTTATTATTAAATTATCCCGTTCTGAAGTATACTGTTTAAAATGTTTTTGTTCTGAATAGTATTGGTTTTTAGTCTGCTTCCGAATCAGCATTTTTCTAAGATCTATTTTATCGCAGTTTTTACGTGGTAACCTAAGGGTACTGGGTTTTTTACCGGCATCTACGGCTCCAATAGTAGATGCCGTCCTTTCGGTCTCTATTTGTCCTGGTTTAACGATCGTATTCGCTGTATTGTTTGATTCTTGTTTTGATTTTGTTTTATCAGCCATTTTAATATTTTTTTTATTGCATTTCAAAAAGGTATTCGTTTTTTCATTACATTCTTTCTTTTCTTCTTTTCTATATTTACTAATTTCTTTGTTTGGTTGTACTTTTTCTTTTTGTTGTACATTGTTGTACGAGGGTTTATTGGAATCTTTTTTAATTTTTCTATCTTCTGAGCAAAGAGGTTGTTTTCGACCCGATTTTTTATTAATATTTCTGTATTCCAAATGAATAAAAGCTTTTTGGGCTTTTTCTTTCTTCTTCTTTAATTCTATATAATCCTCAATTTTTTTCTTGCGTATTTCTTTGTTTTTCTTATATGTTAAATGATAAGATATTGTTTTATTTGATTCTATATTCCTTTTTTTCGAATCTGAAAAGACAGCCGATGGACTTTTTGAAACCTCTTTAATTTCCTTAACATCTAGGGAAGGCGTAGACTTTTCCTTAGCTTTTCTTTCTTTTTTATTTACATCTAAGGGACTTGGTAGATTATCGCTTAATCTTTTTTTCTTAATAATTTGTTCTGATTCTTTATTAGTTGCTTTTTTATTAGACCTTTTTTTCTCGTTGTCCTGTTCTATAAGAGTAGTTGAGCTCACGTGCTTTTTTATTGGTTTTTCGGTATTATCCACACATTTTACTTCGTTTTGCTTCCTATGTATAGAGTGCTTATGACTTACTTTGTTTTTATTCGATTTTAGAATATCGTTATTACTTAATACAATGTCTGTTTTTTCAACTTCTTTGTTTTGGGTTTCTTGCGAAGACTTTTTCAAGAAACGTTGGTAATCTAAATGTCTTTTTAATTCACCTGGACTGAGGTTCCTTATTTGGGCTTCTGACAACGTATTATGTTTTATTTTGGCACTGTTGGTTTTATCGTCCAATTGAGAATTACTTGAACTCCCAGATGCAACATAATCATTAGTGTTATTAGGGTTAGTAGCAGATATTGGTTCTAACTCTTGATTAACAGTATACAATCTCGTCTTTTTTTCATTAGTAGTTCCCTCCGTTGTTACTATTTTACGTTTTTGGGATTTCCTTGAGATTTTGTCGTCGTTGCTAACTACCTTAAGATTATCATTAGAATTACACGAATTTTCACTGTTATCTATATGACAATCGTGTAACCGCTTCATGCTATCTTCTCTTTCACTGAATTTTTGACTAGTTTTATCTTTATCCTTATCTGCTTGTAGAATTATTTCGTTATTATTTCTTCTTTCTTTATCAATATTTAAACTAGTCATATCTAGGACAGAAATCTTATCCGTGTTATAAATACGTGAGTCAGTTAGAGTTGCCAAGTTATTATGGTACTGAGAATAAATTCGTTTTCTTAATCTAGGATCTCGTAATTCATATGAGCGGAGCTGTAAGAAAGAATCTTATGATTATAAGTTTAAATAAGATTTCAATCGCAATTTGAGGTATGATATATTTCCTTTTAGTGGAAGGGTAAAGAATATTTAAAATAAGTTTATTATTACCAAATGCTTAAGGCATAATCCACCTCTGGCCGAAATACTTTTTTCCATAAAATACACTTCAAAATAGCCCCGAATTTAATCAATGTCCATCCCACTCAATGCTCATTAAAATGAGAGCAAAATAATAATTGATATTTAGTTTATCGAATAGTAGAATGTAAAAACGTTACTGAATCCGCTAATATCAGATAAGGCACCTTCAGAATGGAGAAACAATAACTTACTATAGCATAGCATTTGACTAGAGAGAACTTTATCAGTTGTCCTTGAGATCTCCTTTCTAAGTATGGCATAATTCACAAGTAGCACGTGAAAAAGCATATGATATGGTTTTTCATACGTCACGTCTGTTACCTGCCTTAAAAATCATATGGTGCTACTTCTCTGTTACCCACTTTACCTACGTCGCACATCACAGCTTAATCGCATATCATCGTAGTCGACACGAGTGAATGGGACAAGTAATAATATTTATTCAGTCGTGTTAGAAAGAGCAAAATGTAATTTACTGATTCGTCACTATACGGTCGCACTTGTATCACAATTTTAATTTGAACTTCGACCATGATTAAACAAGACTTTTAAAATTGAACTCTAAGTTTAGTGCTTTAAAGTATTAACTGTTTTGCAATGATTTGTAGCAAATCACAAAATTATTTTTTTGTTTATAAAATGAATGAAATGAAATTTTACTTGTCGTGTGACGTTCTTTAAGGGCGATACGTGTTTATTATAATTTTGCTTTCAGTTTGTTTCCAAATTTTTTAGTGTAAATAAATATAGATTAGTGTTTTGTGTAAAGTGTATTCCAAATAGTTATTATATATATGATTCTCATCTTTACGCGACTATTACACATTTGAAATATAACTACTTTTTATCAACATTACCGTAATTTTATATGATTTTTGACGATTCAAACACTACAGTGTCCGTGGTCACGGGATGACTAAGGTATCTATTATCATACAGGTCATCGTCATTATTTATTATTAAACATTAAATTTTATGGTAATTATTATATTACGTCAATTTAATTTCATCATTATCATTACAGCTCATATACGTCCCACTGTTGGGCTCAAGCCTCTTCCACAATAGGAGGGCAATTGACCTTACTATATCATGTTAGTCAGACAGGTTGGTATAGGGTTTTATTTCTAGTTTTCCTTCTCTTAATAGATGTTATATGCGTTATATATCCCTTAGTCGTCTTTTACCATATCCAAGGGCAAGACGGAGGGATGAATTGTATTCTTACTCCATCACCACAATTTAATTTCATCTCAGCCCATATATGTCCCACTGTTGGGCTCGGGCCTCCTCCATAATGGAAGAGTAATTGACCTACTATACCACGCTGGTCAGACGTGTTGATATAGGGTTTTATTTCAAGTTTTCCTTCTCTCGCATAGATGTTATATGCGTTTTATATCCCTTAGTCGTCTCGTACGATCACCCACGGGTAAGATAGGGGGTGGTGAATTGTATTCTTACTCCGTCACCACACAGAAAGAACACCACACAAAAAAAACAATTTAATTTAAAACTATAAAATCTAATAAGCTAGCACCTGATCAGCACGCAGCCATACCGACCAGAAATGATTTTTAAAATGTGTTATAATATTGTAACAGGTAGACATATTCTTTAACAACAATGATTTGTTGGACAAAGATACTTCTAGATACCTATAGTCGTCCTGTGACGATAAACGCTGTAAATTATTGGCTGTTGCCATAGGGAACAACATAGGGAAATCATTTTTATTATATCATATACAAACGCAATAAAAAATAGTTTTATTTCAAATAGATATATATTTCTTGACTGACTTGGTTAAACATTAAATTAGGTTTTGCAAAAAGAAAAAATGAGTGCAGCTATTTGGGATCATTATGAAAGAATCCCAGATAAAACTGTGTCAAAATGTATATTGTGTAAAAAGAATTATTCGTATAACTTAACATCCGTTTAAAAATAATATAATAATTTAAAAAAAACATTTGAACCACAAATATTTAAGTGCGTACCAAAATTATTCCGATTCACAACAAAAACAAACTCGAGTGGCTGTTACGCTTGAAAGTCATCCAGCTTGTGTTATCGCACAGGCGGGATCATCAAGCTCGGCTAAACCAATTAAAAATTCCAACAAACACTCAAATTGTCACGTGCCACGTAAAATAGACGACAAACGAAAAAATATATTGACAAAAAGTTACTCCAGATGATTACCCAGGACCATCAACCATTTTCCAAAACCAATTTTTAAAAGTTAATAATGTATGTACGAGTAACTTCTGTGTATAAAGTGTATATAAAATCAATGAACTCTTAAATATGCCTATAAATGTGTTAAAATTTAATTTAGTATAAAATATTTTCTTGTCTACATAAATGTGAAAAATCAAAAAAGCAAGTTGTATGTTCCTAACAAAAAGCTAATGATTTAATTCATATTGTAGCGCCATGAATCATAAATCATTCTGCATTTGTAATAGCAAGCGTGTAGTAAATGTGACTAGAGCATTGCTAAAAAAAAATCATTGGAGGTGAAATTTCGCATGTGAAATCATTGTGAAAAAAAAATAATTTCATCAAATGAAAATGAAATAAAATTAGCAATCATTTCCATGTCTACTCCTTTCTCATACCACGATGATATTTTCCACACTAAAGAAAGCGATCGTAACACAACATGAGGTGTTACAACTTATTAGACATGGGCGTTACCGGCTATTTCTGGGAACGGCTACTAGCCGTTTATTTGGTGTCTATACCGATATCGAGAATCGTTGCCGAATATCCGAATAATACGCATAAAATAATCGCGGCCTTATTTCTATTAATGCACGGTTCCAGTCAACTCTAACTGGTCAAACTATAGTGAACACTTTTCGTAGTATATGATAGCAACGAGACACAAACCCACTTTACCACTACAGTCCACAGCTTATAATAGTTAAGTCTTAATGCAATAGAAATAAGAGCGTCTTCCGCATATACTAATATTCGTGAAATCTTGCTTGTTATATTACGCCGCTAGCTAAAAACCGCCCTCTTTCTGTTTTGCTGTTTGCATGTCAGAAATCATCCAGAAAGAGATAGATGACATTATTATTTTGGTTATTAGACTTATTAGTAATCTTAACGAAACAAGATCACGGCACGTAACCAATTATTGTTGTGATATTGTTAGTAGACAACGTAGCGTCATCGTCAGTTGTTTGTAGCTACGAGTAGATATGGTTGGTAGAGATGGTTGCCTGGAAGAAATCGCTGTTAGCGATAAGGCCGCCCATTGTACTGACTATTGTTATTATAAGTTTCTACTTTTATATATAATATGGTGTACAATAAAGTATAAATAAATAAATAACTGATAGCCGTTATTAATTATATCAATATCGGTACGATACGTTAGAGGCATGTCACCGTTTTCAGGTACGTTTTGCTATAGCGGACATATTGTCTACAACATACTTTGAATATAAATTTGATTAAAAATTAGCTTACTTACTGCCAATTTTAAAATATACAGGTTAATTTAAGTATACTAAGGGACTATAGGTTTTTTACTTAAAAACTTACTACGGGAATATAAACATATTCAAATATGAGCGGGCTCGTAGGTTTTCTGGCCACTAAGGGCGTTACCTGATAGTGAATCACAACTGTCGTTCATGGACTTCAACAATAACAAGTAGTTATCTTGTGTAGGAAGGATTTCCTCGCAGGATATGAAATGTGAGTAAGAAGTGAGAGGGAGGGAGTTTCCCACTAACTCTCGCTCAGAGCGCACTCGCAAATTGTAACTATTCAGAGTTTGGTACTGCATCGAGCAAGCTGGCGAACTAAAATCTTTGAAAATCACCAGCGAATTCAATAGTCTACCAATTGGTTTCATCAGATAGACATTCGTTACTATGAAATGGAAAGGCGATATCATACGGCCGAGTTTAAAAGCCATATCTTTTTTAAATTTAGGAATACGTCAGGTATTTCTTGTAGTTAGTGGCCATACTAAGCTTGTTACAGTAAACAGTAATAGGATCCATACCTTATTTCTGGGTGCAAGCCATGGTATGATCACAACCTGACCGATCCATCCGAGGCGTCAGGAAGAACGACGCGCGACCTCATAACCATACTTCTGTGTAACCTGTCGTACATGTACATCGCTAAGTGCCATATGAACGGGCCAAGGATCGTTCCATAACATAAAAACACTTAAAAGTTATATATAGTTCGTCATAGATTTCACTTACCTTCTCGGAGGATTAAAATGTATTAACTTATTTACCTTAAATACTTATCCACCGAAAACGATAATAATTGTGTTCAAAAACTGACCAATTATAATGACAGATTTGAGACCCTTGTAATAAGTATAATTTAAAAAATATATCGACAACTTCGAACACTTAAGTAATTACTTTTAAATAATATAAGTAATTACTTTCTTTTCTTTCAATAGGTATCTTGAATAGAAATTATTTCATTGCATGAGATTTTTTTAACATTCACAAACTGACCGTTCTCTCACAGTATCTTCAAGATAAACTGCTGCATACTTGCTCTCTACTTAAGCATAATTTTGCTGAGTACCCACTTGCAAATCTTGTATTTTTTTTTTGTTAGCCACGCGCGACGCCTTAACTAAAAGTCCCACATCTGTGTGCTTTTTATGATTCTTACTAGTAACGGTTATTCTTTATTTATAATATACTTACATAAAATACCTCAACTAATTAAATTAGCTTTTGCTTTGAATATTTGAGTTTAAAAAAATTCGAATCATCATCATCTAGCTGTTATGCCAATTATTTGAAATCAACTCAATATGTACCCTTCTTTCAACCTTACTAATATTATAAATGCGAAAGTAAGTTTGTTTGTTACGCTTTCACGCTTAAACCACAAACGATTTCAAAAATTCTTTCGCCAATGGAAATCTATAATATCAGGGAGTAACAACACCGAATCGAAGCGAGGGCGGGATGCTAGTAGGATATAAAGCAAAAGTTATTAGCAATAGTTTCTTAGTTCTGCCTACCCTACTTAGCAATGCAATTGTAGACCAACCATACGCATAGTTTTATTTTATCCGTCGGGTCAACCACTGAAGTCAAGGAACTCTGCACCGGTGGTCGGCCCAACGACGAAGGCGACGTGCTATATGGGTTACACGGGTGTGCATGCTTACGCTCCTCTGTCGCCCCGGACGGAGCCGGGCGATGAGTGCGCCGACCGTAGAAAAAAAATACATAGTTTTATTTTAAGACACTTACGAGCAATGTAAAGATTGGTAGTATTCGTAACCGCCATGACACAGCAAACAAAACAATCCGAATATCTAATCAAAACTGATATTTATTTATAGTTTTGTTATGTAAGGTTTAAGAGTCAATTTCTTTGAATACCTTGAAAGAGTTATTTATTTTATTTATTCGCCGTTCGTCCGCGTGCAAGGCATACATTTTGATAAAGTATTACCTAACAGACCCTGTTCTGTAAAAATCTAGGCAAACTCTTTAAAAATGCAGCAATCGCAGCACTACATACCGGCTATATTCATCATACTTAACTCTATAACGAACTCATCCTATAATAATAACTAAGAATTAGTACGAGACTAATTCTTGAATCCACCTGAACACAATCATCAAAATCACTCCAGCCGTGTAGTATGAGTTCAGTCACAAGCACGCTTACAGAAAAATTATATTTATAAAGACTAAGTCGAACCGATTAACATTCCGATCAAATTACATAAAGTACATAATATCAAATTACATAATGTCGTTATAATTTATAACCTACTAGGAATTTCCCGTGGGAATATGGAGATGAAATATAACCTATTTTTCTGTGACAAAATATGGTTTTTTATTCTTGAAAGAATTTACTAA
The DNA here is from genome assembly GCA_032191425.1 of Lymantria dispar. NCBI lineage: Eukaryota > Metazoa > Arthropoda > Insecta > Lepidoptera > Erebidae > Lymantria > Lymantria dispar. The sequence goes on from CM063459.1 coordinate 21,266,103, forward strand.
ATTATTTAGTAGCTTAGCGTAACAAAGAAACAAAATAATGTTCGCATTTATAATACATAATAGGATGTGTTACCCAGTGCGTAAACACATGCTGACAATTTTTTTTTGTATTATGCTCAAACTTCTTTATCTTCACGGTTCCTGTTCGTCCCACGCCTTCTCCACGATGGAAGGTTAATTGACCTACTATACCACGCTGGTCAGGTGTGTTGGCATAGAATTATATTTAGAGTTTTCCTTCTCTTGTATAAATATTATCTACATATTATAATCCCTTAGTCGGCTTTTACGACACTCACGGGTAGGAAAGGGAGTATTAAATTGTATTCTTACTCCGTCACCACAAGGATAATTATGTTCGAACACACAATATTTTTGAAGTCAGCGTCAACAATAAATTACGCATCAGTTTATTTTTGTATCATCATTCCCATCATCTCGGCTCGTATAGGTACTTCCCATTGATTGCTGAGCTCGAGGCTCCTCCACAATAGGAGGGAAATTAACCTTTCCCTTGATGGTAAAACGTTGGGTATGGGGTTTTATTTCGAGTTGTTCGTCTTTTGCCTAGAAGTTATATATCTAGGGACACGAAAGAAGTATCGATACTTTTAGGTATCGAGTACTTTTCTTTCGACATCGATGCTTTTGTTCTCGATACTTTGCATTCGATACTTTTACTCAATTAGTACTTTTTGGCAGGTATCGCATCGAATAAATAGTAGAGATTATCCATGTTAAACTTCACCTTATGGCTCATGTTTATGGTAACGCCATCTAGTTCAAACGGAATAAACCTTCTAAAATGTGGCTCGAAATATTTATATTATCAAAGTTCAAAGGAGAAAGGAATATGGTACAGAACGATCCAGTCGGCACCTATGCCTCAGCCATGGCTCGATAAATGTTCCTATTCTAGAGGGGACTTGACTCTGTTGATGCGGCTTCGTTCCGGACACATGCCGTTAAATAAATTTGGCAACCTAATGAGGAAAGTACCGTCACCCAAATATGACGTTTGCATAGAAGACGATGAAGACGTATATCATATCTTGACGAGATGTGCTCGGAACAAAGCCCGCAGATCACAACTCAGTGTCGGTTTCACTTTATCGGACCCTCTGGTGGAGGAAGTGAAACTGATACTGGACATGGTCAAATATGCACTAAATCTTAGAAAGCTAGCAATATTTAGTTTAAGCTATAATTAAGTCAACATTATATTTTGATTGTACCTACAGAGTGTCATATTCACATTTGTGAAAAAGCTCTTTAAATAAAGGAAAAAAAAAAAAAATTTGAAATAATCAGTTCACAGACGCATCACGATATAGATTCTAGGAAAAGTACTGACTACTCGCTACTTTTGTTTCGATACTTTAATGAGTACAATACTTTTTCTTCGATATTACTCATGAGTACAGTATCGATACTTTCTTTCCGATATTGTGTCCCTATATATATCCCTTAGTACTTTTCTACGACACCCACGGGCAAGATAGGGACTGGGGAATTGCATTATTACTCCGTTATCACACTAAAATATTTGTGTACTAATGAATTTCTTTTTTTACTTGACATAAATTTTTTGTCACAATCTTGTGAATTAACAATACAATGTACAATACACCTTATATTCCATGGGAGTCGCGAAAACAGTCTGTGTGCCTTCTAAGCATGAAGATTATGACATTATGCGCCTTTGTAGTGAGGTTTATGTCCAACAATGAAAGGCGGATGGACAGGCAAAGTCATCATGCTGAAACTATAGTAGTTGCCCTATCTATAACCCTATACCAATCCGTCTGACCAGCGTGTTGTAGTAGGTCAATTTCACTCATATTGTGGTAAAGGCTCGAGACCAAGATTGGGATAGTAGCCGAGTTATGAGAGAGAATTAGTAAATTATTTGTTATCATCGTCATAATCAAAGCACACGTAAATCCCACTGTTGGGCTCTGATCTCCGTCATAATCGAAGGGAAATTGATCTACTCCATCGCGCTGGTTAGAAATGTTGACATAAAGTTTTATGTCAATTTTTTCTTTTTTTAACACGCTTTTATTAGCTTCACCTGTATGTTTGTTTGTAACGATCGGATTTTCTTTAAACTTTGCACATCTATCAAAGACCGATGGCAATGCAATAATCCGCTTTTTTTTGTTTGGGTTACGGTCGGCGCACTCCTCGCCCGCTCCGTCCGGGGCGACAGAGGGAGGTAAGTGCGCACACCCCTAACCCACCCGTGCTATGTGCCACATTTTTATAAGACGAGCACCCCACGCTTTTTTCACAGTAATATTAATATACTAGCAACCTTCGACTGCACAGATGGCGTAGTGGTTAAGATAGCGACTTACAACGCCAGTGTCGAGGGTTCGAATCCCACGCGGGACAACACTTTGTGTGATCCACAACTTGTTGTTCTGAGTCTGGATGTAATTTGTGTCCGTTAATTATATGTTTGTAAAGTTCCCAGCAATACAAGGATTATTTCCTTAGTGCATGGTGTTGTCTTATAAATAAAGATAAAATAAAAACCTGCCCTCGCTTCGCTTCGGTTTCAGTGGTCTTTCCTGCGTAGTTCCCGATCCCGTGGGAATACCGGGATAAAATAGGGTTAGGCCTAGGTTACTCCCCGATATTATAGCTTTCCATTGGTGAAAGAATTTTTGAAATCGGTTCAGCCGCTTTGAAGATTACCCAGAACAAACAGACAGACAAAAAAAATATGAAGTGTATTTTAGGCATATGTATAGTGCAAATAACCATGTGAGCATGAAAAAAAGCCTATTATTTTGACATTACAAACAAACACTCCAATTTTATTTATTGCTATAGATTTCGTTCATTATTGCTTTCTGCCTATATTAATTATTTTACACTTTTTAGTTTGATATGCTATGAAAGCGTGTTTTTTAGTTTTTTGAAACTATATTTTTATATAGATGTTATCATCCTATCATTCACACCTTTAGTCGTCCTTCACGACACCCACGGGTAGCGACGGAGGAAGAATACTATCCGTGAGTGACACGGATGTTTAGCTATTAATCTTAGGGTAACGTAATTAGTATTATTCTAGTGGTCGGAGGTTTGTCAAATTCCGACTGAAATAATTTGTCTATTCAATTATAAACGCGTTAGATAGAGGCTTTAAAAGTTAAAAGGAAAAATATGTGCATAATAGAGGTTTTAAATGGCGTATGAAATCTGCCAACATGTATTAAGCAAGCGTAGAACACACACACACAAAGTACTTAGAAGTAAGTAGGTAACTAAATTGCCTACGTTAGCGGAGTTGAGGGCATTGCCATAAGAAATTATTGTAGGTATGAAAGATATGCTACTTCATTCGAGTTTGACAAATTAATGTTTAGACTAAACAATTTCTAGATTCAATGTTTTAAAATGCAATTTTATTATTTAGGTCACGTACATACTCATTTTTAGTTTTTTAATCAAACATACAACTTGTATGATACAAGTGACCCCTCGTAGTTTATACGACTAAGGCCCAATTTTGTTCCAGCATAGTATTTTTGAAGAACTTTATAAATTTAAGAATTTTATAAATTTGGTAGGACCACACTGTCGGCAGTTATCTGTCTACAGCCGCGGGCTGGTCCGTCCGGGGCAGTACCATGCTCTCGCAGAAAATCGACGTCTGAGTAGTAGCAATTTGTTACTGGGCTTCGTTCGGTGAGCGAGAGAGCCGGAAGCCCAACTTTCTGAGGGTGATTGCGTGTGGAGGGTTTTGGTGGTGCCCTTGGTATCACCAAGCCTCAATGCACGCATTCACACTCCCTTCGCTTTCTTCGCGGTAGGCAACGGCCTTGTAAAGGTCCATGAGCGGCAGCAACACTTACCATCAGGTGTACTGTTTGCTCGTTTGCCACCGTTTGCAATAAAAAAAAAAACTCGACTCCCGAACGGATCACGAATTACATACGTTCCCTTGCCAGCATCAGTCCACCGACCAGTTGGACATGGCCCCCTCACAAAGTCGCATCATGATTTAATCAATACCCTAAGCAGTCAGGTTAGCAACCACATGCGTTTTGCTAAAGTGCTGCTGCCTATTAGGTAACATAGCCGTTTTATTTTCTATTTAAAAAGAAAAACTGCTAAGTATCAGTGGGCAGAAGCGATGTATTTAAGGTCTGGCGTATATTCTTTTCCGTTACTACACGTGGATCTAGTATGCATCATAGCTTAGAATAATAACGTATAAAAGGTAAGTCCGCGCACAAAAAATGAAGCATTGCAATTGAAGCCTAATGGAACTTACGCCGGAACCGTTCCGTAATGTACAAGGTCACTGTACTGCACGTACGTACGCAACTGTTAAAAAATAAATAGGTAATTATGACGGTTTGTATAATTAAATGGTGTCACAACACATTTGAAAAACATAAAAAGGTTTTTAACATTACTTTTAAAAGTATTTCGACGATTTATGTTAATAAAAGCAAATTTTGATTTCATAATTTGTATAGTGGTTTGCGTGTGTACGTGTGTAATCGCCTGCGCGCATGTTGTATTTTTGGCTTCATGTTTTTAATCCCTCGAAGTACCGACACTATCTTTCTATACGTTATTATTCTAAGAATCTTAGGTTTCTCCAATGAGAGAAATGACGTAATCGTCATGATTGATAGATGGTTTAACGATTGCAATTGGTGTTATGTTACTTGATACAGTGTTTTCTCAGCCAGTTTTTACGAACCTCGCACAAAGTAAGAGATGGTGACGCATTATATCATCATCATCATTTCAGCTCATATACGTCCCACTGTTGGGCTCGAGCCACCGCCACTATTTTAGGGCAATTGACCTGCCATACCGCGCTGGTCAGACGTGTCGTAGGGTTTAATTTCAAGTTTTCCTTCTCTTGCATAGATGTTATATGCATATGCAATCCCTAAGTCGCTTTTTACACCCACGGACAAGAGAGGGAGTGGTGAATTATATTTTAACTCCGTCACCACACAGAAAAAAATTATAAACATATTAGGCACATACTTCGTAATCACACGGGGTTTTATATACCTAATATATATGCAAATAATTGAGGTAACTAGTCGAAATAGTAGGCAAAGGTAGACCATTTCCCATAATTTTATAAGAAGATCATCTCCAAGAACAGAACGTAGTAGTTAGCCTTTCAGGTAACTAAATAGGCTTTGAAGAACCATGTGTTTTACATAAATTATTGACCTAATAATCTATCTTCTTGAATTAGTTAAAACCAGGTGGTTCCTACTTACATCACTTTCGCAAATAAGTAGGTATTTACACAAAGATTTTAAATCGATATTTACTAAATGCTTTGTACTACACAAGTATCTTATTATTTAGTACTATTTGAATTAGAACCTTACCTACGTACTTGTCTTGAATAAGTTATAATGTTTTAAACAATCGGTAAAGGGAATACTTACTTAGGTACCCTATCTCTTTTAGCAAGCTAGAAAAAGCCGCGTGAGGGCAAATTGCGGGGAAACACACCATGCTATTTTTCTATTAATATAGCTATGTACTGAAGTAATTCTTATACATTTCTTCTGTTATGTGATCATACCTTCACAAATATAATTGCAGATAGGCACCAAGTAAGAAAGCAGATACTTATTTATAAGGGTGGGACAAAGAATTAGATATTATGTTGGTACTTACGTGATTCAAGTAACCCACGCTGCCGGTACTATCAGCATTTTCAATGTTAAGAGAAATGTTTCCATTAGTTAGCATGTTCTTGTTTTGAATTTCAGGTAATACAGAGCTATTATTTGTCACTACGGGCTCATTATTCTGAACGCGAGTAAATGAAGAGGCGCGATCAAAATGCTCAATTCGTGTAAACGTATTGGTAGTTGGCATTATAATGATATTGGGACAAACATAACGCGCGAAATACAACTTTGCCGAATCGTTATTATTGCAATTCATAATTTTAATATTGTGGTTATTTATATTTGACAATACACATTTTCCTTTTTTCACATAGATATCACTAAAAATTATCTATTTGTAGGTCGAGTCTTGCTAAAAAGTATTAATTAGGTAATTTTAGTTTGAATAACAATCTAATTTTTTAAAACTAATGTTATTTGTAAATTGAAAATTATAATAGGATAGATAATTTAACCGTACAATTGTAATACATAATAATTTAGATTTATAAAGATATAGGTAATTACTTGAATAAAAAAATATATGTTTTGATTCATGAGACGCGTCAACTTTAAACCAATACATATGCTTCAATTGAAATAAGAACAAACGCTACTATATATGGAATAGGGACAGGGCAGCGAGAGCAGTGTTACCACTATCACGTTGTAGTTTTACCCTAGATTTTCCATCAATTACTCTAAATACCCTAATTAGTCTCCGAAAATCCTTGATTTAGGGCGCAATATTTAAATGAAACAAAACATGATGGTTTGATTTTTATTTTCATCTCTTAATCAGAGGTAGTAAACAATTAATCACAAAAGTATTCATTTTAATCTGTGGAAGAAGTAGATGGTGAAATATGATGCTGAAGTTGAAGCATTGGGCTCAGTGTTGCAAAAATGATTTTTTTTAAATCGGGAAATCTGATACCTAAAAATCGGGCGAAATCGGGAGATTTTTTTTTTCGAAATAATACAGAATATTAATATGAATAAAATCATATAATAACTAATACCAATAATAAATCAACATGATTTTTATTTATTTCCATTTTCGTACCACCCCTTACTCGCTATTTTAGGGAATATTTTGCCATCAATTTGAAAATTAAAACGGTTTTGATTGTTTTCTTCCACAAATCTTTTTGTGTGGGAGAAGACCCCTTTTTTTGGGTGGGCTGCGGTCGGCGCGCTTCTCGCACCACTCTGTCCGGGGCGACAGAGGGGCGTAAGCACGCACACCCGCAACCCATCCGAACACCACGTCGCCTTCGTCGTTGGGCCGACCACCGGATGTGGGAGAAGCCCTACCATGGAATTAGAGGAAAGTTTATTACTTTGTTATGTTTTCAATAAATTAATCGTTGAAAATATTCTTTCCACATTCGCAGACAAGTGCGACAAAACTTAAAACTTCAAAAACAACGGAACAAATATGTTCAAACCATCACCATATTTCAAATTACTGACACTAAAACAAAATTCTTCCAGTTTTCACTTAATGATTTGATTTCTTTAGTATTACGAAGCAAACGCCATTCCGTGTCAATATTTTGATAATTATTGATGTCTACTAAATTGGTAAATTGTATATATATATTGCTATTATTGATAATATATTACCTTTTCTTACATTTTCTGAAGAGAAAGCCCCCAAATCTTTTAGTGAATTATTTTTGTTTGGAAACCTTTGTATGATTTGGTCACATGCCGCAACATAAAATTGCATGCATCTAGTTTGGAACAAGTGGATTTATTCTGAGGTCAAGCTATTATTATGTGTAAGCAATAATAGGTATAATGTACAAGTGTGGTTTCGAACTTCTAAGGTCTCAATACAAAACGATATATAGTAAGAATATTCTTTAACATCTATTTCTCACTTCTACGTCTTATAAGTTAGATTCCGGGATTATTGTCGTGAATGAATGAGATAGTTACCAAATTATTAAGACGAGGATAAATTGTAAGGGATGCTCATACTTTTAATGAAACCTAATTAAGTAATAAAAATCGGGAGATTGGGTCGCTATATCGGTATATCGGGAGACGATATCCAAAATCAGTAGATCTCCTGATAAATCGGGAACTTTTGCATCACTGATTGGGCTTATAGTCGTATTTTTAATTAGACGAAGTCAACTGACGTTTACTGTGTTGTCAGTTTTTGATGAAATAAAAATAGTGTTGTGACAAAGTATTTGATTTGATTTATGATTGCCCGACGTTTCGAAGACTTTGCAGCATTCATGGTCAAGGGTCAGGTTCAGCACACTTGGTCAGTTTTCTTGCCGGATCTTTCTCAGTGTGGCCGCGTTCCGATCCAGTGGTAGTATATTAGTTTTATTAGTTTTAAATCAACAAATTGTAACAATAATTGCTACAAATTTAATAATTAATAATTACTAACCATAAACAATATATTTTTTTCTTACACTGGCAATAAATTTGTACTAAAATCTGGGTCAAAATTTAATAAATTTATAACTAATTTTCTGTATCGGGTAGATAATTATAAATGTCTGTAATAACGATTACTTGTTGGACATGAGACACCTTAGTTCGCCCGTGACCATGAATGCTGCAAAGTAATAATAATAATAATTTATTGCCAAAATAGAATATACAAATCACTTAATACAGTAACTTACATTACTACATCTCTTGCTTAAGTGTTAGGTATCCGGTGAGGCTCAAACTAGATGTTAGTCTGTATCTCGAGCCTCCGAGTACGACAGTTTACAGTACATACAAGCGAATAATATTGAAATTAGAGTTTACTAAGATTAAGGGTTTCTGTTTTTGAAAAACTTTGGCAAGTAAAGAATAAAAACATAAGTAGTTAATAGTATTGTGAAGGCGTGTGTCATTGTGAGTGCTTATGTATATATTCATGTGTATGTGTGTGTGTGTATGTGAGATTGTATGTTTGTTTAAATTAAGTTCTCAGTAGCATCATATGAAAGATCGTATAACCAAGTTTTGATCATTTTATTGCATTGGAAATTATTGCAGTTTTTTAACATTATTAATCTACATATATTGTTATAAACCTTTATTAACGAATAAGCGGGACTTCTCTCTGCCATTTGGGAGGAAATATGAGGGAGTGGAATATTATACGTTCGTTTTGCCATTATCTTTGTGTAATCTGCTCGTGCTTTTACCTTCTGATGGATAATGTTTACAGCCTTGATTATAAAAAGTTGCCGAACTCAATGGACTTTAAATTCCCTCTACAGTTCGTCCGTGGAAAATCTAAGAGGCTTTCTCAATGCAACCTTCAGGAGGGCTCTCTGTGCTCTTTCTATTATTATAAAATAGCTCTTCCCTGCGCGGCCCCACACCGAAATACAATATTGTATTACGGACTGGCAGAGGGAGATGTATACTGTCCTTAAAATTTTAGTTGGTGTACAATCTCGAAGACACTTCATGACATAAATTAACCTTCTCACTCTCCCAGACAAGTACGTTATATGTTCCTTAAAATTAATATTGTGATCAATCATAACACCTAGATATTTTATGGTATGTGAGCGTTCTATTAAGTAGCAGCTGCAATCTGAGCCGTATGGCTGCATGGAGGTAGTTGAACATGTGTGTATTCTAAGGCTCATAATAGGATGGGGGTTGTTGGCAGCTGTCTTAGAGAAACATAAAAATCTAGTCTTACTTGTGTTAAGTGTAAGAAGATTCTCATGTAAGACGTTACCAATTTTAGACATTCCCACCTCTGTGCGACTCAACACCTGCTCCCAGTTCTGTCCATAAAAAAGAATCGTAGTGTCGTCTGCATAAGCTATGATATCTGAGTTAGGTATTTTTAGATTCACAATATCATTTATGTAGAGTAAAAACAAGGTAGGGCCGAGAATACTGCCCTGTGGCACACCAAATTCTATAGGGAGCTCAGAGCTAAGGTGAATGTTATCAAGTTTGATACACTGTTTTCTGTTAGTCAGGTAGCTCTCGAACCATTTAAGAGTTATTCCTCGGATTCTCATAGCCTCAAGCTTTCTCAGGAGCAAACCAACTGAGACCGTGTCGAATGCCTTAACGAGATCTAAAAATACACCAATACAACATTCACCATTATCTACATGTGAGGAAACTAGATCGATAAAGTTCGACACAGCATCTTCAGTTGATTTGCCTTGCCTAAAACCGAATTGGTTGTTAGAAAGGAGACGGTATTTCTCTACAAATGAAACTAGGCGTCTGTGGACGAGTTTCTCAAAAACCTTCGCAAGAACGCTTAGAAGCGCTATAGGTCTATAACTATCGGGTAACTGTTTTTGGCCACCTTTGTAAATAGGAGACACAATCGCCAATTTCCAACAATTTGGGAATACCCCATTTTCCAGGCTTATATTAAATATGTGAGTTAGAGGGCTAAGTAAACTAGGTAAGGCTTTTTTGAGAAGCGCTACCGGAAAATTGTCGAAACCAGGAGAAGAATCATTTTTGAGACTCAAGACTATTGTTCGTATCTCAACGGGATCCGTAGGAGAGAAAAAGAATGATTGTGGTAAATTCCTAGCGGTACTGTATGATTGAACAAGCATTTCATGTGTACAATGAAGGTTGTTTAGAATTTTACCTGCCATAACTTTACCAACGGATGCAAAATGGGAGTTACAGTGATTGAGAGAGTTGGTAATGCTATTCCTAGATTTCAACAATTCTGAGGTGCTGTCTTTATTAGAGAGTGTTTGGCTTATAGTTTTAATGTTATGCCACAGCTTTTTAGGATTATCTTTTGCGTTTAGAATTAGATCACTATTATACTGAGTTTTAACCTTACGCAGAAGCTTACTAAAGAAATTTCTGTATCTAGTATAGATCCTACGACGAATTTCATCTCTTGGATGACGCTTACAGTCATTATGTAGATGATCTCTGTGTTTCATACATCTAATTAAACCCGCTGTGATCCATGGCTTCAAGATGCGATATTTTCGGCTTAATTTTACTGGCGTAGTATGTTTTTTGAGGAGTTTAGTTAAAATATCGTTGAATGAAGAAGCTGCGCTATTAACATCTAGATTATTAGTTACGTCCCTCCAATCAATCGACTCAAGGTCAGCTGCTGCTGCGTCAGTGTCCAATTTCTTACGTACTATGTGTCGCCTAAGGCTGTCTGTCACTACGGGTATGCCTGCCACTACAATATTATGGTCGGTAGTACAGGATTGACAGACGGCACCAATAGGCTTAGTATGCGATTTTATGAAAATGTGGTCCAAGCATGCTGTCCCTCTTGTAGGCTCAGTTATAATTGAAAGATAACTATGTGATGCCATAGTGCACAAATTGTCCGATAACTTACTATCTAAGGGTATGCAGAGATCCAGATTTAATCACCAGCAAGTATAGAGACTGATTTGCTGTTTAACGAGCTCAATAAAGAGTCTAAACTAGTGAGAAATACATCTATTGCTGAAATAGAAGGCGTGCGGTAAATGCCGAGTACTGCAGTATTATTATTAATAATAGCCAGGACACTGTCAGCATAAACAAGTGATGAGTCCTGACATACCACGTCGTGAATATTTTTTATGTACATAACTACACCACCATTCTTATTAACCTGTTGTTTTGACCGAAACACATTGTGTACATACAAGGAGTCTGGTTGAATATCATCTCACAGCCAACATTCTGTCAAAATAATTATATCAATATTTTTTATTATAGGGCTTATAGTTACAATAAAATCATCAAAATTGCGCTGAATACTTCTTATGTTTAGCGATATGATCGTATATCCAAAGCTAGCAAGATTGAAGAATCTCTCGCAGTCTCCCGTGCTTCTGTATGTATGGCAGTCTATTACAGAAGTTTCATCTAGGTAATTTACTAAATTAAATAAAGACATGTCAAAATTATAGAACATAAAGTGCAAAGTTCGCAAAATAACCACTGCGCATACGGGATAAATAGTTTTATATGAGCAATAAATATCTCTTTTATGCCAACACTAAGCGATAATTTTTTATCTGTGAAAGCGAATGAGTGAAAAAACTCCTGAATGAATGAAATGGCCTCAATTGTCTAGTGAATAGTTAGTGTGCCGAACTGCCGATATGTACGGGGTTCAAATTATAGTCGTGCTTTGTACATACCAACGAGTTTTCGACGATTATGTTCCTATAGTGTCTACCTATACTGAATACCTTTTAAACATTAAGGAAAACATTGCGAGAAAACTTGTAAGACTGTCCTGTCCTATTTTCAATACATCATGTAGTTGAAACTGTAGATGTATAAAATATAACAATTATAGTTAGGTAATGAAAATAAAAAACATCACTTATTACATAATTTGTTTTTATTCATCATCAGATAAAAAATCATCACTATTGCTTTCGGTGACATTAGTTATAAATCTGTCTGAAACATTGTCGATCATGTGGTCGAGACCATACATTTTGTCTTCTTCTTTAATTATATGAGACACGCAGCTACTCCATTTTTCAGGTGTGATATGTTAAAGTCCTTCTTCAAAAAGTTTTTACTTCTGTCATTTTGAAGGTTTTGTTATTTCTTGCAACACATCCTTTAGCCTGCGCTCATACCAACTCAATGTGATTGAGCTCACAGTGGTATGGGGGCAGACGTAAAACAATTATCCCATGCTGCGCTGCCATCTCGTTAACAACATACTTATCGCAATGTCCTTGTTTGTGCTGCCGTACAAGTCTATAACAGTAGCTTTAACCATTGTTGCTTCGAATGAAATATTTTTGCTCGTTAACCACTCTTCTATTCTAGGTTTAGTCAAAGATATTGTAGGCAGCAATTCTAGTTTCCTGGAGTGGTAGGGCGTATTATCCATCACTACTACGGAATTTGGTTTTAGTTTTGGCAAGACCCCCTAAACCACTTTTCAAAAGAATCGGCATTCATCTCTTGATGATAATCATCTTTATTTTTTTTGGCTTCAAATATTAATAAGCTGTCTTCTACGAATCCTTCTTCTCCGCTTATATGGCCGATAATTAATCGTTTGCCCCTTCCTGAAGGCTGTTTTAAGTCAGTGGTCAAGCCATCTAGGAAGGCCTGGCCGGACGATAACACTGTCTGATCAAGCCATGGCTTCTTCGGTGCATGACCTTCAAGATAGTGAAAAATATCAATTAATTATTGAAAGTACAATTCAATGTAAAGAAAACGGAAAATTGTAATTACCCTCGTTGATCCAGGTTTCATCTTGGTAATAAATATACCTTCCTTCCCTTCGATACTCTTTAATTTTTCGAAGGTATCGCTGGCGCCATAAAATAATGTCCTGTTTGTCAATTAAAATGCTTTGTCTTGATTTTGTGACATATTTGAAATTTAAATGTTTCATAACATTTCTTAATGTACTCCAAGAAAAATTGAGTAAGTCTGGGTCTTCATTGACAACCTTAAGAATCTGTATAGTAATAAAAAAAAGTTTTTGAGTAAGGAAGTCTACGCAATGTAATACTTTGGTTTTACAAAGAACATTATGGTGGACACAGAATATAAAGCAGTAGAAGGAATAAAGTTTAAGTTACCTTTATAATGGTGGGTGGCTCATTTGCATACAAAAAAAAAATGGTGTACTTTTCGCCTTATAGCGGCAAAAGTAAAATCGTCTAATTTATCTTTCAAACTGTGTTTCGGTCCACGTTTCTCGGGAGACTTAAATTGTTCATTTTCTTTATATTCTTTTAATACACTGTAAACTGAGGTCACACCAATTCCCAAAATGTCGGGAGCCTCAATAGGTAATAGTGAAGCAGCTTTCTCCTCAAATACGTGTTTGTAGACGTTTTGTATCATAAGTTTTTCGGTAACGCTTAAAGCAATCCGTGGTCTCTTCTTCCTTGGAGGCAAGCTTTGGCTTGACGTGCTTGGTTGAGGATTGATATCGTTTGTATGAAACAATATAGCAACAAATAAACACAACAATTACCACAAACACAACGTAACGAAAAACTTAACAAAAACAATAACTAAACAGCGTGAGCGCAGAAAAAACATTCGTGCTATCAGACCAGAGGTTAGAATCCGAATTACAAACATAATAGCGACCAACGCGCGCGGCGTTGATCGGTGTTGGCACTAGTCGCCGCGCCGCGCTTTGTAATACGCCGTCAAAAAACTGATTGTAGTTACATACTACTAGTAACTTATATCAGAGCACTTTTATACAATTTTATTGTAAAATAGAAATAATATTCTTTTATAGTTTGAAATGATTAACTATTCATACTCATTGTTCATTCATCTGATTGAACGAGAACTGAACGCATCACTATTACTTTAAATATGGCAACATTATTTTACAAAGTGACATTAGCTACTGTCAGTTGGCTTCGTCTAATTAAAAATACAACTATAAGTTTTTTGCTACATTCAACATTTGACTATCGAGGTCCAAAATCGAGCCTGACGTACTTAATATGTTGGGCTATGGCCAGCGAACGCGCCATCCATTTCTTCCGGGGTGACGAAAAGGAGGCGCGTGCTTCATAATGAAACCAACCGTATTCCCTCCCCTTCACCTTTGGGCTCATGGATCCTCGTCGAAATCGCAGTGTTGGCAGGACGGTGTGCTATCCTTCCTCACGACCGTGTGCAGGTACTTGGCGAAGCAACCGTTCCTCGTCAATACCTGCACAAGTCGGAAGGGAGCACCACGTGCCGCCGACCTAACCACTCCATCAGCACGACGTCCCGAACACCGTACCGAGGCCTCTCCAGCTGGACTGCCCAATGGGCAATTTTCTTATACTAGCTCTTAGTTGGTAGCACTCAAATATTGACAAGTAAATACTGCATTATATTATAGTATGCACAAAATAAGAGGCCCGTTTTGACACTTGGTCTTACCGATGTATTTAGTGATGAACCTTACGACTCGGTACTCGATACTCACTATCAATCGAATCAATTTTATATGAGTATATAATCGATTTGAATATGTATTGTAAAGTGCATTGGATTAAACTTCTGATTTGAAAATTTTATTTAAACTGTGATATTGTAGATATTTTGAAATGATACAATGTTACGAATGAGCATTTTTCTACCATTTAATATTTTTGTTACAATAACATTCACTCAATTACAAAAATATCGAGAAAAGTGAATCTTCAGTCAATCATTTTCTTAAGATGATGAGCCAAAATTGTCAGTTGAGCTATCGTCAGCCATATATATATTATTTCCTTTTCATATTGTCAATATTGACATTTTTTTTTTATATTGCAAACGGTGGCAAACGAGCAAACAGTACACCTGATGGTAAGTGTTGCTGCCGCTCATGGACCTTTACAAGGCCGTTGCCTACCGCGAAGAAAGTGAAGGGAGTGTGAATGCGTGCATTGAGGCTCGGTGATACCAAGGGCACCACCAAAACCCTCCACACGCAAACACCCTCAGAAAGTTGGGCTGCCGGCTCTCTCGCTCACCGAACGAAGCGCAGTTACAAATTGCTACTATTCAGACGTGGATTTTCTGCGAGAGTGTGGTACTGCCCCGGACGGACCGGCCCGCGGCTGTAGACAGATAACTGTCGACAGTGTGGTCCTACCACTCTTAAACTGACGTTAAAAAACTGACGTCAGACGAATTTTCAGTAATAATCACTACACGGCTGGTGAAATTCTGTAATTAGTTGGTCTAAATACTAGTATTCAAATTAATAATAGCGGCCAAGTACGAATCCGCCTTAAAAATATATCTTGATCGATTTATTTTTCCTTAACCGATTAATAATAGTCTGTGGTCAATATGAAAAAAATCGTTATGCCACAGCACTTAGCCCAGTGGGCGGTACCCGTCAATAAAAAATGTAATTACCTTCTTCAGAAGGTTCATTTCAATCGATAAAAAATAGAAAACTTCTTGAGCGTGAACTGTCAAAACGGGCCTTTTATTTTGTGTCAACTATAATTTAAATTTCTACTATCGTCCCTCTGTGTGTGTAAGAACACAAAGTAATTGCGGGGAACCATGGGGACCCATTGAAGGGCAAAATCAATGATAAAATAATGTTGTTATTCTTATTTTCAATTTTACCCCAAATTACCATAAATCCTTAAAAATATTAAATAGCCCTAAGCCATAATTTAAATTAGTAGTTTCGCCTTAAAAAAGGAGAAATCCCTAAAAGTGGAAACACTAAGCGAGAGTGAATGATTTTGAATGAATATTTTATATAGTTGTTGAATGTATAAATAAAACTGTCGTCGTTGGAATATGAAACTTTAGAAGGTACTTACACATATAGCTACCTTGATAGGTAGGTAGCTATACCAAGAAGCGTCAATTTTAGTGCTATCTGTAAAGTTCATCAACAGATTGCGCATGAGTTAAGTAGGTATATATGTACTACTTACATAATATATTAATATTATTATAATAGGGAATACTTTAACTGCTGGCATCTGTTTGTCCGTTACGTTAACTCAGCTCAAGGAGTTCAGATTAAATAAAAATTCTTGTTTACTTATTGTCTACAGGACATGTTTCCACGTTTGCTATTAAAATTATCGTTGTTAACAGTTTTCTGATAGCTGCCATAAATGAGCTGGTTCGTCCGAAATAATACCACACTTTCGCAGATAATCCACGTTTGTGTAATAATACAGTGGACCCTCGGTAGTCCGACAAACGTTTTGCACGGCAATGTCGGACTGTCGAATTTGTCGGATTATACAGTACTGCCAAAGGCCCCTTATAGTCCGGCTCTTTTACAGAAGAGTACCTTATAATCCGACAGGTATGTATACGTAATATACAATGAATAAACGAAACTATCAACGTACGCTAGGGCGTACCGCTGTAACATGTAGACAAATTCAAAGTAATATAAACTAAACAATCAGATTCAAACAAAAGCATAATGTTCAATCATACATTAGGTACTTACATAAACAAAGATTGACAAATTTTTTTTAATAATAAATAGATGTGTCGGATTACAACTGGCGCCGGATTAAACAGGGGCCGGATTATCGCGGGTCCATTGTAATTTGCTTTTGTGCTTTGTTGGGTATGTGGTGTCGCAGACGGACGATAGTGGTTTCGGGAGCATTTTCGGCAACTTCCTGCGCGGCTTGCGGGCATGGTATCCGTTCTTTTGTGGCTCATGCCGAATATGGGCGGATCCAGCGCTAGGTGCTAGCGGCTGTACGCGGGGGTGGTTCGGTCCATGGTCCTGTTCGGCGTACCCCTCTCTTGTGGCGACCACAGAGGACCATGGCGGTCAGGACCATACGTGGATACACGGTGGCGACGGAGGAAGCGTGACTCTTGGCCGGTACTGCGCGGCGGCGTGGGACTTGAAGATGCTCGCTGGTCTTTACGTGTAATTGACAACTCCATCTCTAAGACGTTTCACCAGAATGGTGGGACAATGGTCTACCAGGTCATTTTCACTCTTATAGTGGAGGAAGCCCGAGCCCAATAGTGGGACTATGTGGGCGGAGATTGTAGAATAAATAATCCACGCGAGCAAAGTCGTTTTCGATTGCATAATTAATTTTCATATCTTCAATATACATACCTTTAAAATTAAATTTATATTGATGTGAAACATCTATAGGCGAGGGTGATCGTGACCGTCGCGTGGCGTTTAACGCCACGCCTCGCGGTCCCCTAATAATCATATATTAAATAAATATTTGGATGCATATACCTACAATTTTGTAACGAAACCATGGTACGATTTAAAATTTTGTACAACGCCATCTAATGAACTCAAAGTAAACTTGTTACTGATAATGTATATTAATGAAAATAAATGTTTATTGAATAAAAATCATAATTTTTTGGAAAAAAATCGATCGATATTTTATTAATACTTTATGCCTTAGTTTTTTCGTATTAGTTCCTGTCGTAATCTAATGTTCTTTTATGCATATATACTTGTTTTATAAATTAATGTAAAATTCTCTAACTTTGTAATATAAATATACCAGTAGGTATGGTATTTAGTTTACTTTCAGCTACGAAAACTGGAGAACCGTTTTTTTATAGGCTTTTATTTAGTTTCAGGTGTATATATATTTATTTCTTTGTATATTACCGACTTCATAGGAATTGGATTTTGACTCACTTTAAACAGTCAAATTTCATTTAAAAGTTGAAAATTTAATTATCTATACAGCTATCTATAAAAATAAATAAAATTGAAGCGCCTGTTTGTAATGTCAAAATACTGGCCTTTTTTCATGTTCACACGGTTATTTGCACGACACCTATGCCTAAAATACAGTTTAAAAAATGTTTGACTGTCTGTTTGTTTGAGGTAATCTTCAAAACGGCTGGACCGATTTTGATAATATTTTACTACCATTATTTTATCCCGGTATTCCCACGGGAACGGGAACTAGGTGTGTAAGGCAACTAAAATCGAAGCGAAGCGAGGGCGGGTTGCTAGTGTATTGTATAAAATATTAACAACAGTATGTAATTAGCACAAAGCAGTGGAAAAATTGCAAGCTGTGTTTTAAGAAATGTAGTCGCTTATTAATCATTTTGAAATAATGAATATGTTGATGTAGTTTTTGTTTCATTATCGGTTTGCCTATATTTGCGATTTTAAACAATATGATGATCTATACTAATATTTTAAAGAATTCAATTATACTTAGGTACCTATAAAATACAAATATTTTCATTGCAAAATTTATATGACGTTTGGTAGTTTGTATGTTAATAACTGGTTGACCGAGCTTCGCTCGGAATATTTTTATCGAATTTATTTAGATATATCTTAATAAAAAATAAATAATAAAAAAATTACAAAAAGAGAATAATAATAACACCGAGATTCGAACCGACGCTGTTTGAATGTCAACAAAATCAAAATTAGAACCTGTCAACTTCCCATCTGAGCTATCGTAACTCATGACGTTGACAACGGAATTCATATTCTTTTAAAATTTAATGTCATTGTTTGTTTTGCTAAAAACACGTACAAAACAACATTTTCTATAAATAAAACCTAGCTAGATCCATTTTTTGGACCCGAAACCTCTAGTATGCCAAGTTTCAACAAAATCGTTGGAGCCGTTTCCGAGATCCTGAATAAATATACATATATTCATATATATATATATATATATACATATACATACAAGCATTGCTCGTTTAAAGATATAAGATAATTATATTGTGTGCTATAATTTTCTGAATCGATTTTTACTAATAAGAAAATATGTATGCTATATTCTGCGACTGCTTTAGGTTGCCTGCTGAAATATTTATACCGTTATCATTATTCAGCTTTTCACCGTCCACTGCTGAACGTAGGTTTTTCCCATGAATGAGGCGGGCTTACAAACGCCATGAAGTATTATGCTTCCTATGCGAGAGTTTCTGCACACTCTTTTGGTGAACCTTACCTAATTTTACAACTTTTCACGGGCTGGGTGATGACGATTTTATTGTTATCCCATCGCTACACGGTGAAGGAAGTCAGTATTATAATATATTTTTTCCGTCTGGTGACGGATTCAGAAAACAATACAGTTCACCAATCCATTTCTTGCCCATGGGTGTAAAAGTTGACTAAGGGATATAATATGGGCATAACATTTGTGCAAGAAAATGAAAACTCAAAAAAGCTATATAACTATACCACGGTATAGTAGTATTTTTCCTTACATTGAGGAGGAGGTTCGAGCTCAGTAGTGGCATATGTATATAAAAATATGTGCCATTGAAATCGGTTAAACTTTCGATGTACAAATAACAGTCTGGGCTGTATTGGGTTCACACAGACCTTAAATTATTTCTTGGACTAGATATTGGAATATATTCCGAGGTTCTGTGTGGTAAGAATAATAATCCACCCCCTTGATTTTCTGAGGGTGTTGTTAGCTCCGGGTTGGCCACGGATGTCAAGGAATCAGTAGCAGTGGTCAGCCCAATGCCGATGGGGAGGGAATATGGTAGATTATGGGGCCGCACGCCGCTCATTCGTCACCCCGGACAGATTGGGCAGTGTTTCTAGACCATATCCTACCATACAAAAAAAAAAGTGTTGTTTAATGTGACCAAGAGATGCAAGCAGAATGCTGTTGCATTGTAAGGGTAACCAAATCTATACCAATAAATAAAATTGGAGTGTCTGTTTGTAATGTCAAAATAATAGGCTTTTTTCATGCTCACAGGGTTATTTTCACGACACCTACGCCTAAAATACAAATTAAAAAAATTTTGTCTGTCTGTCTGTTTGTTCCGGATAATCTTCAAAACGGCTGAACCGATTTCAAAAATTCTTTCACCAATGGAAAGCTATAATATCAGGGCGTAAACTAGGCTATATTTTATCCCGGTATTCCCACGGGAACGGGAACTACGCGGGTAAAACGATTATAACCTATAACCGAAGCGAAGCGAGGGCGGATTGCTAGTTTTATATAAAACCCTACATCAACTCGTCTGAGCGGCATGGTGTTAGAGGTTGATTTTTTTCTTATTATGAAAGAGATTGATGCCCAGTGGTGGAATGTCTAAGAATGGAGAAGAAGACATACGAGGGGTGATCCAAAAGTAATGATAATCAATAATAAACACAATGAATAAAATAAAAAAATATATTTATTTCTCAACATAGTCTCCTAGCAAGTCTATACATTTAGTCCATCTCTTTTCTAAACCTAAAATTCCCTTACAAAAAAAATCTTTATCTTGACTCTCAAAAAAGTCCTCAACCGCGGCCATCACGTCGCTATCATCATCAAATTTCTTGCCTCGGAGGTGTTCCTTGAGTCGTGGAAAGAGATAGAAGTCACTGGGGGCTAGATCTGGTGAATAGGGGGGGTGTTCCACCAACTCAAAGCCCGCTTCCTGAATGCCAGCCATGGCAATTGCAGCTTTGTGAACAGGTGCGTTGTCTTGATGGAACAACACTCCAGCCCGCAGTTTGCCTCGCCTTTTCTCCTTAATAGCCTCCCGCAATCTTCTTATTTGTTCTGCATAGTAGGAGCCTGTAATAGTGGCCCCCTTTTCCAAGTAGTCCACCATGATTATTCCTTCAGCGTCCCAAAAAACAGACGCCATAACCTTCCCTGCTGAGCTTGACACTTTGAATTTCTTCGGCGTCGGTTCATCGGATCGTTTCCATGTCATCGATTGTTGTTTTGTTTCAGGATCAAAATGGTGGATCCAGGTCTCGTCCATGGTCACAAAACGTGACAAAAAATTGTCCTTGTCTGCCTGGAACTTTTCGAGATTTGCTCTTGACATGTCGACTCGTTTCTTCTTTTGCTCGTCGTTTAACATTTTCGGTACCCAACGCGCGGAGACCTTTCTCATATGCAATTCGTTCGCAAGGATTCTTTGAATGCTGCCATATGAGATCCCTGTGACCTCAGCTACATGCCTGATAGTCACTCTTCGATCTTCCAATACAACTTCTTCAACTTTTTTCACATTTTCTTCAGTGAGGGACGTCGATGGGCGTCCTTCGCGGTGTTCGTCTTCCGTCGATGTTCTTCCCAGCTTAAACTCCTTAGCCCAGCGTGCAACTGTGGAATATGGAGGAGAAGAGTCCCCTAATGTTTCCACCAAGTCGCTGTGTATGTCTTTGGTAGACATTTTTTTCAAGCAGAGGTATTTAATGACAGCTCTGATTTCGTGTTTTTCCATTTTGATGTTCACTCCTTGACAGTCCGTATTCAAATGAATGTAGCTCCCGGGAATTGTGGCCTATTTATATGATTTTTTTTTCCTGAACTAGTGGGTAACTGAGCAAGTGACTGAAATTTTTTTGTATTTTTGTGTGCACTAGAAATAACTGATTATCATTACTTTTGGATCACCCCTCGTACGACGCAAGATCGTAAGAATATATCTAGCTTCAGCAGTACAAATTAGATTATATGGACTAAACACAAAGATTTAGTCTATTATTAAGAAAATAGTAGTAACTTTTCTTTCTAGTCACTGACAGAAGAACGCAACGTCATATTGCATTGCCTACGTGATGTAGCCGGCTGATTTTCCTTTTGCAAGAGGCCCGTACAGATGATACAGATGCAGAGTGATACAGATGCTAAGAGGGAATTTTGCCGTAATCGCCACGCTTGGCAGGCGGGTTGGCGATCGCAGCAACATTTTTAGATGTTTTACATTTCCCAGCAGAGAGCTGCTGCCCGCTCTCCTGGTGAACCCTCAACCGATTTTTACGACTCCTACGGGCAAGTAAGGGCTGGTGACATATGTATTCTCAACCCGTCGCCACACGGGCGTCGTTGGATGTATGCGGCACAGGACTGCACTTTATGGCGTAACATGAGGGAGGCCTACGTCCAGCAGTGGACGGTGATAGGCTGAAATGATGAATGATGATGATGACAGATGCTAAGGTGAAAAAGACGACCGTCGAAAAACCTAGATAATACTCATTGATCATAAATTATGTAATTCGGTTACAGTTAATATTCGTACTAGTGCTGTCTAGACAATAAATAATCAGAATAGTGACCAGACGGCACTAGGTGGATTTCCAGTCGATATCGGCCGGTTTTTAAGTTGGCTTTTGCGGCACCCACGTAATGTTTAAATTATACAATGTGACATAAATTTACGTAGATCTGTTTAACCTTGACTTTGTCTCATAGGCTAAAGTAACGAAATAAAAACATATATCTAGATAGAAAATTGTTTTCTTGGTAAACGAGCACCTTACTGTGATTGCCAACCTGCTTGACCAGCGGAGCGAGTGAGGCAATAATACCTATGAATGACCACGTCTAGGGGAGGTTTACGTTCATCATTGGATGGTGATACGACGATTGAATGAACGAAAACTACAATCTTCTAAAAAAATAGTATTAATTTACATGAGTACTATTAATAATAATTTGAAAACGAATAGTCCTGAGTAACCTCGTTCAAAGGCGAATCACGTGTTGAATGTTATTCGAAGTTCTACGAATATTTGCAAGTTGAAATTGTGGAGGCAGATCATCACATAGGAGTTCCTTATATCCTATTCCATCTCGATTTTATCCTGTATCTGTTCTTGAGGTATACGGCATTGATTAACCGTAAGAGATAGTCTCCCCATCTTCTCTCCATTTTAAAATATTTTAAGTTTATTTTTACCTTTATCTTTTTGGTACGATGAAGGACTAAAAATACGAAAATTAAATTTCAATATCTGCGGACGATTAAAAGGACCTAAACAAATAACATCAATGTAAGAAAGAAATCTCGAAACACTTAGCCTGTCTGGTCCAAATCTGTCTGATCACCGTGGCATAGTAGACGAACTACTCTTTATTTATGGGAGAGGATCACGCCCCATAGTGGGGCTTTTGTGACCTTTAATGAAAAATATGTTATTCCCTAGCTAAACATATTATGTTACTACGAGTACGAAATAATCATTGCGATTATTTAATAAAAATCCAAATTGGATTTAATAGGCGTGACGAAAGATTTTGAAATCCTTTTCCGTAATGTGGGCACACACTATTTACGAAAAAACCTATATTTTAGTAATAAATTTATGTTTAAAGAAGTTTAAAACAATTTTCCAATATTTTTTAAATATTGCGCGAAAACAGCTCGCCGATGTCATGGCGTCGGCTGTTACGTCACGTTAAGGTAACACGTCCTTGTGTCTTATGTGTAGCGAAGAAAGTAAGCAAAACATTAAATTAATTCTTGTGATAAAAATGAATTCCAAAGTTTATAAGTGGTGTGCAGTACCTCAGTGCAAAATTACATCAATAAAACCCCCAACAAAGTATTTGTACATGTTCCTAACAAGAAAATAATAAGATTTAAGTGGTTAAAGCTCGCAAAGCTGTGAGGGAGCTAACCTCAAGAATAAACAATGACAAGTTTAATGTAAAAATAAGCTATGAAAATAAAATAAACTCACATCAATTCAAAACGAGTTAGATTATATCTAAGTTGGTACTAGAGATTAGGTTACTAGAGATTAGGTTACTAGAAACATGGTAGTAAAGATAAACAAAAATTTACTTACAAAGAAGTTTTTACGTTTCTAAACTCAGGCGAGCAAAATTCTTTATTTGTAGCGAGGAAATCATCCAACATGAATACATCAATCCTGGGCAAATTTGAGCTGTTTGCTTTAACAAAGCTTGGTTCCATTGTAATAATCGAGTGGAGTCGGTAAATCACACGTAAACAAATAAAAAATCAATCCAAAGGCGTAATCAGTAGTACTGAGAACAACAGAGTAGTTTACCTTAACGTGACGTAATACACTGTGATTGGTGTTTCAGCCAAAATGGCCGAATGCAGTATTGTAATGATTTAATTTATTGAACATCTTAATAATCTCAATTATTTAGATAAATCTAAACTAGCGTATTAAATTTTTTTGATATGTATTTTCCCCTAAAATCATTAATGCATCGATTCTTTTATACTGTCGTCATACCTATTCCAGATTCAAATCACATCGCAATTTAAGCTCTGTATAAGTATATACATAGTTTTAAAATCTTTTGTTTCACATTCTCTTCCGCTAAATTAATGGTACCACAATAACCATAAAAACTCTACACGTTGACTTATCTATAGCATTGTACTATACATTGCTTGTTATAAGCAATGTACTTTGGCAAGCATGACCACAGTCGCGTAATATACATCAAGGTCAAAGATAAAGTCGGAACCGGTTCTCGCAATATTTTTTTAGAAAGTTTACGTCCACGTTTCGCGCCATATCATCATTCATCAGTCAGTATTGAATCGACTAACCTTATACAGTTTTCGTTTTATTTAACTGGTTAATTTATTGAACGTAAGTGATGTGTTTGTATTTCTAATAAATATTCTAAAGGATTTCATATTATTTAAGTGATTGTGAATATGTTCAAGTAGTGGTATCATATAACGGAACGTGAATGCTTATTGTTATATCAAGTTATGTTGGCAATTGATTGGTACATAATTAATATAATCGTTTCGTTAGTATGTACTCTGGTTTATAGGGACTTAAAATACTTTTTTAGATACAAAGATTTTTTAAATATAAACCTTTAGTGTTATAAATTATTGTAAATGTACACAATGTGGTTTTTTATTTAAAGCGGCACTCTAGGTATTAAAAAATAATCTTATTCAAAAGTATTAGTGTATATCCTGTAAAAAATCCTTCATAATAATCGCATTATTCTTACAAGTATGTGTTTATCCTCGAAGTATTAGACACAGGTGTAAATAACTAATTTAGTCATCCAACACAGTCATTAACCATAACCTAAGTTGCCTTTAGTTTTATTTAATAAGGGATTAGTATGCCACTGACAAAAGTTTAATACTTTACGGTCTGCTATTAAACATTTTTTTTAAATCTAGTTGCGTTTTTTGCCCAATCCAATTATCGTGCATGCTTATATCACTATAGGTACATATATCCACTAGGTAGGAGATGAATACTTACACTTTTTAAAATACCTATGTAAAATTAAATGTAAAATAACTATGTACTAAATCACGGGTATAAATAACATTTATTATAAGGGACTGTCCCTAACTTTAGAATTGTCATTCACTCTTTTAACCGACTTCATAAAGACAGGCTCTATTGAACACCTTTTATTTTGTGTAAGCGTTTCACAGGTGATATTTTTTTCTTCCGTTTTCGCTAATGGAGTTCATATAATCCTTACTAATATTATAAATGCGAAAGTAAGTTTGTTTGTTTGTTACGCTTTCACGCTTAAACCACTGAACCGATTTCAGAAATTCTTTCACCAATGGAAAACTATAATATCAGGGAGTAACATTGGCTATATTTTATCCCGGTATTCCCACGGGAACTATGCGGGTAAGGCGATTGAAACCGAAGCGAAACGAGGGCGGGTTGCTAGTAAGTAAAAATTTACATTATTATCAAAGAAAATTAACACGTGGTTAATATTTATTTAATATGAGAATAAAATATTCTTCAATTTTTTTGAAACACTAACGATGAGATACCACTAACTTCACTATTTTTTTTAAGAATCAAAAATACCCTTCTGTCACTTTCAGAAATAAGTTGTAATAAGAATTTATATTAACACTAGCAACCCATCCTCGCTTCGCTTCGGGTTCAGTCGCTTTACCGCGTAGCGCCCGTCCCCGTGGGAATACCGGGATAAAATATAGCCTATGTTACTCTCTGATACTATAGCTTTCCATTGGTGAAAGAATTTTTGAAATCGGTTCAGTGGTTTAAGCGTGAAAGCGTAACAAACAAACATCCTTACTGTCGCATTTATAATATTAGTAAAGATTTATTAGAAAGCGAGGACATTGAAAAATGTGTTAATAACAATTATTATATAATTTGTATTAATATTAGGTAGCAGTTTCAGACGCATTTGTTTTTGTATTATCAAATATATATCGGCGAGACATATCACTTTTCAAATAACGCCTCCAGTTTTCAAGTAGGAATGGGAGGTAGAAATTTGATGATATTGCTCTTGGTAATTCAAATGTCTTTCCGTTTGCGAAAGCCGGTCATTTTTTATTTGACTGCTGGAGAACGGGGCAGACAGACTGAAAACGCGACTATCCTATCAAGAACGAGATGTATGGCCACGTTATACATATTATAGCGCCTCTGGGATCTGCTCCAGCCATATTTTCTTCCTTTCTTTATGCTTTAATTTTTTTTTGTCTTGTATTATCTTCAAAATTTGTACATATATACAATTTCGAAGGGCATCACACTGGAGCTAATACCATATATGTTGTACGAAGCATAATATTATGTATATTTAAAGGATTAAGAAAAAAAATGACTGCCCGCTGAGTTTCTTGCCGGATCTTCTCAGTTTGTAGCCGCGTTCCGATCCGGTGGTAGATTATTGTATTGTATTCAAACGTGTAAATTGACAATATGTAAGTGCCCTTAAGGGGCCTATGCAGAATAAATGATTTGATTTGCGTGAAGAAGCGTGGGGCAGTAAAGAAAATTTTAAAAACGTATATTCGTACACGTCCCACTGCTCGGTTCGACCTTCCTCCCCAATAGAAAGACAGTTGACCTCCTACACCATGCTTATCAGACTTGTTGGTATAGGGTTGTATTAAGAGTTTTCCTTCTCTTAAATGTTATATGCATATTATATCCCATCGTCTTTTACGACATCCACGGGTATGTCAGGGAGTGGTGAATTGATTCTTACTCCGTCTCCACACGGAAAAATATTTAATAATAATTTATCTATACCAATAAATAAAATTAGAGTGTCTGTTTGTAATGTCAAAATAACAGGCTTTTTTCATGCTCACACGGTTATTTGCACGACACCTATGCCTAAAATACAGATTAAAAAATGTTTGTCTGTCTGTTTGTTCCGGGTAATCTTCAAAACGGCTAGACCGATTTCAAAAATTCTTTCACCAATGGAAAGCTATAATATCAGGGCGTAAACTAGGCTATATTTTATCCCGGTATTCCTACGGGAACGGGAACTACGCGGGTAAAACGACTAAAACCGAAGCGAAGCGAGTGCGGGTTGCTAGTCTAAATAGTATATAATTCATCATTATTAAACTGTCACTCTTGTTGTTACAGCCAAAACCTGTGCAAGCTACGGTAGCGAAAAAACCGGCTGAAGCACCAGCTGCCAATACCTCCGATCTTAACGATCAAATTGTCAAGCAAGGCGATTTAGTGCGCTCCCTGAAGACCGCTAAAGCAGGCAAGACCGAAGTCGACGAGGCGGTGAAAACCTTATTGGAGCTCAAGAATAAATATAAGGCGGCTGCTGGGCGGGTGCGTTTAAAAATTTTAACCCTCGTCTTATCGTTTCGATGGCTCCTACGAATAGTGAGTCATCTGAAAAATTCTAATTTTACAAGGGAGCGTGTCAAAGATAAAATGTTTACATTTTTTACAAATTCTTGTTCTAGGATTTTTAAGTTTTTGTATTGATTACGACGTGATCCATTGGACATTTAAATAGTTTACGGGATCAAACCATTCTTTATAGAGATCAAACATCTTAGGAAACGACAAGGATCCATCCAAATATTTACGATTTGTATCATTGCGGGTGTAATGAGCTTCCACAGGTGAAAAGCTTCAATGATTTTCTGCAATGATTTTTTGAATTTTTATGACCAAGATTGATAAATAAGGTTATTTTAATGATATCTGATGTTTACGCGAGCACTACACATTGTAAATAAAACTACTTTTACGGATTATATCGCGTTTGTATTTGATTTATGATTTCCCGGCGTTTCGAACACTTTGCAGCATTCATGGCCACGGGCGGACTAAGGTGTCTCACGTCCAACAAGTAATCGTTATTATAGACATTTATAATTATCTACCCCATACAGAAAATTAGTTATAAATTTATTAAATTTTGACCCACATTTTAGTACAAATTTATTGCCAGTGTAAGAAGAAAATGATTCTATATGAAAAAATTATATTGTTTATGGTTAGTAATTATTAATTATTAAATTTGTAGCAATTATTGTTACAATTTGTTGATTTAAAACTAACAAAACTAATATACTACCACCGGATCGGAACGCGGCCACACTGAGAAAGATCCGGCAAGAAAACTCAGGGGACATGATGCTAAATTAATACTGATTTTTAATTTTAGATGCGGCTTACTTAATTATGCATAATTAAAAATAAATCCAAAGAGACCACCACAAGATTGCATGATACTGTGAGCACTTATTGTATAGATTTGACCCACAATAATAATAGTTAAAGATAATTTTATAAATCAATAATCTTTTAGTAAGACAAAGTAAGCCGCATCTAAAATGAAAACTCAATATTAATTTAGCATCATGTCCCCTGAGTTTTCTTGCCGGATCTTTCTGTGTGGCCGCGTTGCGATCTGGTGGTAGTATATTAGGTTTGTTAGTTTTAAATCAACAAATTGTAACAATAATTGCTACAAATTTAATAATTAATAATTACTAACCATAAACAATATAATTTTTTCATATAGAATCATTTTCTTCTTACACTGGCAATAAATTTGTACTAAAATGTGGGTCAAAATTTAATAAATTTATAACTAATTTTCTGTATCGGGTAGATAATTATAAATGTCTATAATAACGATTACTTGTTGGATGTGAGACACCTTAGTCCGCCCGTGACCATGAATGCTGCAAAGTGTTCGAAACGTCGGGCAATCATAAATCAAATACAAACGCGATATAATCCGTAAAAGTAGTTTTATTTACAATAAGGTTATTTTTTTATTTATTATTTCATCAAGAAAGTTAAAATACCTAAAAATGTTAGTTGACTCACTATACTTAAGAGCCATCGGTCTCAGCTCATATATGTCCAATTTGGCCTTGAGCCTCTTCTATAATATGGAGGAATGGTTAGACGGGTTGGTATAGGGTTTTTTTTCGAGTTTGCTTTCCCTTGTATAAATGTTATATGCATGTGACCTGTTAGTCGTCTTTTATAACATCCACGGACAAGAAAGGTGAATTGTGTTTTTAGTCAGTCACCACATGAATATAACCCTCGTCTCAGCTCATAAACGTTCCACTTCTGGGGTCGAGCCGACTTCCCAATAGGAAGGCAAATTGATCTACTATACCATGCTGGTCAGACATGTCGGTATAGAGTTTTATTTTGAGTTTGCTTTCTCTTGTATAAATCTTAATATACCCCTTATTCATCTTTTACCACATCTACGGGCACGGGAGTGGTGAATTTGTATTCTTACACCGTCATCACACGGAATATAACCTTATTATTGTTAATAACCTGTGCTGATATAACTACTGATCTCCCGAATTTGGGTTCGATCCTCGCGCAGAACAATTCTTTGTTCACTCCACAAATAATTATTCTTAGTCTGGGTGTAATTTGTGTCCGTTGATTACATGTATGTTTATAGTCTCCTGTGACAAGGTATTTTTTTTAAAGTACTTAGCATTTTGAATACTACAATTTATAGGATTGGAAACCAGGCGCGGTTACGTCATCCTCCACAGTATCTGCTCCATCAGACAACGCAGGGAGCTTAGACCAGGATATCGCAAAACAAGGTGATTTGGTACGCCAGCTTAAAGCCGCGAAGGCTGCGAAAGCACAAGTCGATGAAGCCGTGAAAATTCTATTGGAGCTTAAAACTAAATATAAAGCAGCGACTGGCAAGGTATGTAAACTTTTTCCCCCTTTTTTCCCCTTTGGGTAGGTTATGGTCAGCACACACCGTCTGTTCCGTCCGGGGTAACGGAAGGGCGGAGCGCGGCCCTATAACCCATCGTATTCTTTCCCATTCGCCTTTGGGCAGACCACAAGTATCAATTCCTTGTCGTGCGTGGCCAGCCCGGCGGGAAACCCTTTCGGGTACCCTCCCTCTCTAATGCCCCTCCTGTGATGTCTTTCGCCCTCGCACGATCAGCCTCTCTGTGGACCACTATTCCCCGGTCCATAAAATTTTGTCCTAATCGACTCTTTAAGCGCTTGCAATATTGTAAATGCGAAAGATTGTTAATATGTTCGTCACTTTCATGTAGAATCTATGAAATAGAGTTATTTTTATTAAACCTGGTACAAAACACGTCCATATTCGATGCTATCATTTGTGGATCGCACAAACAATTGTCCTGTACGAGAATTGAACATAAGACATTCAGCATGTGTAGTAGTTACATAGACCACTACTCCCTCTAACAAAACATATTTAAAACTTCATTAATCAAATGAAAATTCATTAATTTTTAATTTTATTTGATGTGTAGGTATGTTTTATTGTTATATCGCGAATAGAAATGCCTCATCCATTTCGGCTCATGTACGTCCCACTGATGGGCCCCAGCCTCCTCCACAATAGGAGGGATATTGACCTACTATACCACGCTGGTCAATTGTCTCTTTTGAACTACGTCCAATTTATCATATTTTTTTTACATTTAAATCCCAACTTATGCGAATTCGACTTACGCCATTGTCGTTTATTCATACCTATTGCGTAAGTCCGGGGCATGACTGTACCTACTTGATATTTGCCCGAAATAAGCGGCCGTGTGGTGACGGAGTAAGAATACAATTCACCACTCCATATCTTGCCCGTGGGTGTCATATAAGACGACTAAGGGATATAATAAACATATAACATCTCTGCAAGGGAAGGAAAGCTCGGAACAAAGCCCTACACCAACCCGTGGATGTCGTAAAAGACCACTAATGGATATAATAACCATATAACATATAAGCAAGACAAAGAAAACTCGAAACAAAACCTAATCCAACCTGTCTGACCGGCATGTTATAGTGAGGTCAACTTGCCTCCTTATGGAGGAGGCTCGAGCCCAGCAGTCGGACGCATTTGAGCCGAAATGATGAATGACAAAAATTATGATGAAATCAAACCCAAAGCATCTTGGATAAAGTTTTACTATATATTCTTATTTTTCTATATATTTTAAGGATTGGAAACCAGACACAACGCCAGCTCCCGCAGCAGCTCCAGCGCGTACTGGTAACGCGTCATCTCTCAATCAAGATATCAACAAGCAAGGAGAACTGGTGCGATCGTTGAAGGCTAATAAAGCCGACAAAACTAAAATTAACGAAGCCGTCAAGACCTTATTGGAACTCAAGGCTCAATATAAAACGGCTACTGGACAGGTATTCGTCTAAATCGTTTAATGTTTACAACAATTTTATTTTCTTTATATATATCATAACTATACATATAGGAATTAGGACTTATCCGTGTGTTGTCGGAATTACGAATATGACACTACCCGTTTCTTTCCTGTGGTTATAATAAATATCGATAAAGGTTTGCCTTATTCGATGCTTAAATCAAATTTTATAACAATATTTTTGGTGTAGTGACGACGTGAGAATACATTTCATCCTGGCTTTTCTTTCGATGTATATGAGCTGAAGTAGAAGATATAGAACTATAATAGGCTGATTATTTTAAGTCTGAGTGTTTGTGTAGTTCAATACTTAGTGCAGAGAATCTCAAAGAATCTTTATACTTTTGAATTATAGGATTGGACAGCCACTGCATCTCCAGCGTCCACAACTACTGCTCCGTCATCAACACCTGTTTCCGGAGACGTGACAGCTCTCAATGAGGACATAACCAAGCAAGGCGACCTGGTGCGGACTCTGAAAACTGCTAAAGCCGATAAATCTAAGGTCGAGGAAGCCGTAAAGGTCCTGTTAGAGTTGAAAGCTAAATATAAAACCGCTACGGGACAGGTGATTACTTATATTATTAATTTATTTAAATCACTTTGATAATTGCATATTGGCTTAGCACTTCAGTGAATATTCTATTTAAACATGCTTGAAGAAAAATTAAAATCTTTATGACCCTGTGTCATGATCTTAGGATGAACAGTCGCATGTTTATACCATTAAACCAAGTGTAATAAAAAGAAAATAAAAATTTTTTGACCGTACCTCATGATTTCATGACGAGCGATCGCTTGGTTATGGGATTAAACCAAGTTTATTAATAAAAAAATTAAAATCTTTTTGACCCTACCTTATGATCTCATGATAAGCAGTCCAATACTTATGCCGTTAAATCGGGTGTCTTAGAATAATAACGTACAGAAGGATAGTGTCAGTACTTCGAACTTTAAAAATTTGAATCTAAAAATACTAATGGCGGGCAGACGATTACACACGTACCTACACACGGAAACCACTATACAAATTATGAAATCAAATTTTGTTTTTATTAACGTAAATCGTCGAAATACTTTTAAAAGTAATGTTAAAAACCTTTTTAAGTTTTTCAAATGTGTTGTGGTACCATTTGAATGCACAAGCCGTCATAATTACCTATTTATTTTTTAAGAGTTGCGTACGTTCGTGCAGTGCAATGACTTGTACATTACGGGACTGTTCCGTCGTAAGCTCCATTAGGCTCCAATTGAAATGCCTCACTTTTTGTGCGTGGACTTACTTTCTATATGTTATTATTCTAAGTCGGGTGTATTAAAAACAATAAAATTAAAAACTTTTTGATCCTACCTCATGATCTAATGATGAGCAATCGCTTAGTTACACCCTTAGAATAATAACGTGTAGAAGGTAAGTTCGCGCACAAAAAGTGAAGCATTTCAATTGGAGCCTAATGGAGCTCTTATTCAAAGGTTTACACCATTAAACCGAGCTTTATAATAAAAAAAATTAAAGCTTTTGACCCTACCTCATGATATCATGATGAGCAATCATTTGGTTATGCCATTAAACCGAGTGTATTAATTTATTGGGTTGGCCTTTGAAAATGTTGTCTTTGAAGAAAAATCTTAAATTTTTCCCCCCCGTTTTGATGAAGTAAAACAATCTGGAAATCCTGTTTTAGCTGCGGTGGAATAGTCAGTAAATTAACTATTAATTTCTTTACAAAGTTAATAAGAAGCTAAATATTTTTTTAGATGCCATCACGTTCGTTTTTCGAAAAATGGTTGGAAATGTGATGGATTGTCTGACTGATCTGTCAATAAAAAATAATAAATGTAATAAAAAATTATCTTTTTTTTTGTTTCGTGTAGTTTAGTGCGTATGGTTTGTTGCCATAAAAAAGTGGGCGATTCGGCAACAACACTTTTTATAATACAAAGTATGACCGCCAACCCGCTTGCCAAGCGTGGCGATTAAGGCATTATCTTTCTTGGAATAACTATGCATTAGTGATATGATGACATACTCTTTTTCAGGACTGGAAACCAGGCGCCGTTCCTGCAAAACAGTCCTCGCCGGCCCGAGGTCCACCTTCGAAGCAGTCAGATGAGAAGCAACTTGTTATACTATTGAAGCAAATTGTAGTCCAAGGTGATAAGGTTCGAAAGGTCAAAGCTGAGAAAGCTGAGAAGTCTGTTATTGATGTTGAGGTTAGTGTTTTTATTGTTACTTTATTTTACTTGGTGTCTCTGATAACTTGGGTAATACAATTATAAAATTATTGATTTTGATGATCATAACATTATTGATTGACATTCAAAGATGGTGTATTATCTAGATACGCGGTAGCGTGTCAAGACAAGTTTAAGCAAAGAGAACTGCATACTATTTCGCGTCAACCTTTCTGTGAGGTGACGCAGTATGAATAGAATTCACTACTCCCCATCTTGCCCGTGGATGTCGTAAAAGACGACTAAGGGATAATGTCATATGCACGTAAGAGCTGTGCAAGAGAAGGAAAACTCGAAATGAAACCCTATACCAACATGTCTGACCAGCATGGTATAGTAGGTCAAATTCCCTCTCATTGTGGAGGAGACCTGAGCCCAACTGTGGGACGTATGTGGGCTGCGATGATGATTTCGTGCCACTTTTGACCCTAACTAATGTCTGATAACTAATTAAGTCAAATTTTGAGGTTCAATAGGTAGTTATTTGATATACATATATAAATAATTCAATTATTGGAATTTAAACAGTCATATTTATACATAAAAAATTCTTTTACAGTAAACCAGAATTTGTTTAAATTTTTCTGTTTTAAAGTTTCCTTGTTCTTTTAATAAATAAACTTCCTAAAATTATCTCCAGAACTTGGCACCTATTTATATCTCAAGTCTTTTATCTGTCAAGTCGATAACCACACGATAGTTATCATAGTAGCTTAGCTCCTATTTTTCCATATATTATTTTGATGGGATGTCAAGTCATTATCATCACAGTTTTCTTATACTGATTATTTGGAGCTTGTTGATATACGTAAAATGAACGAATACATTAATAAAATTTTAAGCAACTTAATAGCACTTTTCCAAGTCGACATTTTAGCAGCTAAATCTGTATTTCGTTCTTTCTTTTGCATTTACCTTGACCTTCGAGTTATCAAGATTCCGTTGTAAGTTTTTTACAGTGTCAGCGCCCTCCTTGCGAGAAATTGACGTAAGTCTATATATTTGTACAAAATTCTAGGATTTATTTACTATCTAATGTTTAAATTATATTTTTAGGTGAAGAATCTTCTAAATCTCAAAGCACAATACAAAGCAATCGCTGGTGTTGACTGGACACCCAACGCTACTCCACCAAAACTGTCTGACGAACAGCCCTCCACAATGAACGGTGACGGAGATAAAGCCGCTGCACTTGGCGTCGTCATCACCAAGCAGGGTGAACTGGTCAGAGAACTAAAGACAAAGAAAGCAGAAAAGGTATATTAATTTATGTTATTTTTAATGATAAAGAAAAGAGAAATTTTGTAATAAAATATTAAAAAATTTGGAAGTGGTGCCAATGGCGGCAAATTTGGGCAAGGGTGAATGGAAATTAAAATAATGTTGTGAGGAAATTTTTAAGTATGAATGTCGAAGACTAGGCTTAAAGATGTATGTTAAATCTGTCAACTTGTCTAACTTTAAATACATCTGAAATAAATGGTAGAATTGATTACGCTGCATCAATTGAAACTAAAAAAGAACGCAGTTATGATAGGGCTGCCGACAGAAGTGAAAACTTAAAACTATCAACAAACAGTTGTTATTTTTGGATATTCAAATTAATTGTTTGATGTTAAGTTATGCTATTACCTTTACCTGGTTTTGATATCTATCGACACAGGTATACTGACATTGACATAGCCACAAATGAAGTGTTAGCTAAACACGTCTTGCGATCATGTCGATGACGACTTTGAGGAATATACTGCCGATCCAAACCTGCCTATAGAAGATTTCGTTTAATATGAAGCTATGATTTGAGAAATATTTAAAAATTAAAGTCTCTAATTCCATTTGGGTCAAAAGTTGACAAGTGAAATTAACTTTAAAATGGAAGAATGGATGGGAGACCCACCACTTTCCCACAGTGATTAATATACCGCATACCACAGTAAGAAGCAAGGAAGGGAGACCCACCACTTTCCCACGATAATCAATATATCGCACACCACAATAGAAGGAATACGGGATAGGATTAAGGTGGACAAGGAAATAAGAAAATCTTACTCTCACGTGATGAGTACCTTCCAGAACATCAACTTGCAATTTTCCGCAGAAGTTCGAATATTTATTCAACATGCGTTTCGCCTCTAAACGAGGCATCCTCAGGACAGAATCCTTTGAAGCCGAACCATAAAATTGCAAGTTGATGTTCTATTCTATAAATATCCCGTATTCCTTCTATTGTGGTGTGCGGTATATAGATTACCGTGGAAAAGAGGTGGGTCTCCCTTCCTTCCATTTTAAAGTAAAAATGGATTTCCGCAATGTATCGCCTAATCCAATAAATTGTATTAAGTGAAATTAAAATGATAAAATACTATAAATATAATATTTATCATCACTTCGGAGGCCTAAATCCTATTGTGTACGTCAATAATAATGTCTCATGTTTTATTTTTTGTTATGTGATATTTCAGGATGTAGTGGCAGCAGAAGTTCAGAAGCTTTTAGAGTTAAAGGCGCAATACCTTGCAGAAACCGGCACTGCGTTCGCTCCACCGGTCCAACCGCGCGATCCCAAAGCCAAAGAGAAGAAGGAGAAGCCTAAAGAGACCAAGAAGGAGGTTAAGAAAGAAAAGAAGGAACCGGTAAGCTATTTAAAATAATTACAGTTCTATAATACCAGATTTAATTACACTATGTAGTAGTGGTAGGACCACACTGTTGAGTCTGTCTATAGCCTCGCGTCGGTGCGTCCAGAGTAGCAGATGTCGACATCTGAGTCGTAGCAATTTGTTACTGCACTTTGTTCGGTGAGCGAGAGAGCCTGGAGCCCACTTTCTGAGGGTGTTTGCATGTGATGAATTTCGGTGATGTTTTTAGTATCATCGAATCTCATTGGACGCATTCACACTTCCTTCATTTTCATCACGGTAGGCAGCGGTTCAACTAAGGTCCACGAATGGCAGCATCACTTACCATCAGGTGTACTGTCTGCTCGTTTGCCACCATTTGCAATAATAAAAAACCTTTTTTACATAACAATTTTATCTATGAAGATACAATTCATCAGCTCGAGCCTCCTCCGCTGTAGGAGGGAAATTGATCTGGTACCACACTGGTCAGACGTCTTGGTTTCATTTCGAGTTTTGCTCTAGATGTTGTTTGCATATTATATCTGATCTGTCTTATACAACACCCCTATCTTGCCCGTGGGTGGTAAATTGTATTCTTACTCTGTCACTGCACATAATAACTATTAATTTTATTGTTCAGGCACGGGGAAATTCGGGTCTATTCCAAGAAAACGATTTCTTCGTATATTATTTTTGTTTTAATATTTTAATACGAAGTAATTACATGTGAACGTATCGGCAACCGTTAATTGTACATGAATATTGAAAGAGTAATAGAAATCATATAATATTAATAGTTCAGTCGTTCTTCGCGAACATCATTCCAACCTCATTCGTCAAGATCGGACTGTCTTCGTTATATGTCACTAGATGGCGCTAGAAGTTAGTGGTGTCGACAATTATATTAAAAACTAGCAACCCGCCCTCGCTTCGCTTCGGTTATAGGTTATAGTCGTTATACCCGCGTAGTTCCCATTCCCGTGGGAATACCGGGATAAAATATAGCCTAGTTTACGCCCTGATATTATAGCTTTCCATTGGTGAAAGAATTTTTGAAATCGGTCCAGCCGTTTTGAAGATTACCCGGAACAAACAGACAGACAAAAATTTTTTAATTGCTATTTTAGGCATAGGTGTCGTGCAAATAACCGTGTGAGCATGAAAAAAACCTATTATTTTGACATTACAAACAGACACTCCAATTTTATTTATTGGTATAGATAATTCATTTTGTATGTGTACTAATTCATGCTCGTGTTTGTTGACAGTCACCAAAGCCAGCCAAGGAAGATACATCATCAGGTGTTAAGAAAATCACGAGGTTAGGTTTGGAAGCCAACAAGGAGACCGATCTGTCAGAGTGGTACACACAAGTTATTACAAAATGTAAGGCTATATTTTTTTTCAACACATATATTTCCTCACTATTCCGTGAGGTGACAGTGTAAGAATACAATTCAGCACAAAGCTCTCTTGCCCGTGGGTGTCCTAAAAGATGACTAAGGGATATGCATATAACATATAACATATGCAAGAGACGAAATACTCGAAACAAAACTCTATGCCAATACGTCTGACTAGCGCAGAATAGTAGGTTAATTTCCCTTTCATAGTGGTGGAGGCCCACGCCCAACACCGAGATGTATATGTGCTGAGTTCATGATGATGTCCTCACTATGGGCACAGGTCATGTTCACATCGTACTGCTCGCATACCAATTACTTGGGGTTGGCTTAATATATACTCCTATTCCATTATACATATTGCAAGTTTTGGTATTAGTTTTATGACTGACGTCAACTCTCCTTAGAATCTAATTGCTGAATAGACTGCTTCAGCTGGATTGGCTCTGTTCGATGTAAAGCTTAGTCGTCTTTTACGACACTCAAGAGAAATGTAAGGGTTGTTGGTAATATTCGTAGCCGTTACCATACCACAGCAATCTATTTCGTGGTAGTTGTAAATTTAAAAAATAGAAATAGCCCGTCTGCTATACCAGATGCTATACCTATCTCTATATCAAATTCATCCACTTCTGTAGGGTAATTGAACAACATACTCCATTCAAACATTCGCTGTAAATAGTTATATTTTGTACCTCCGTTTTCACGCTATCTTCCAAAGGAAGATACCCGGTCCTTTAAAAGTCTTCCATGGGGATATAGAATCCAACACGCCTTTGCAGAAATCTAATGTTAAAATGGGATGGAACATCTGTTGATGACACTCCATGCTGGCACATAACACTCGTGGACTGTCAACGTAAAAATGTAAAACTATTGTGCAATGATGATATCTAAAACCTGATTATGGGGTTGCCAGGTTTAATGGTTTATTTTACTTAAATAGTCATATTATTATGTGTAAAAAATATACATATATCAAATATTTATAATACATATATTCAATATTTGGTTTTATTTCAATTTCCAGCTGAAATGATTGATTACTACGACATATCCGGTTGCTACATCCTGAGGCCGTGGTCTTACAGCATATGGGACAGGATACGACACTTCCTCACCACCGAGTTCCGGAAACTTGGCGTCAAAGATGGATACTTTCCAATATTTGTGTCCAAGGTACAACTTGATGGCGTAGTAGTTAAGATACCTACCGTGCCAATGTCGTGGGTTCCAATGCCACGCAGAACAATACTTTGTGCGATCCACAAATTGTTATTCTGAGTCTGGATGTAATTTGTGTCCGTTAATTTAATGTTTGTCAAGTGCCCCGCAACACGAGGAGTATTAACGTTGCGCAGGCGTTGTCTTATTAAAAAAAAATTCATGGACGGGTACATACGTGACTTTCATCATTATTCAACCTTTCGCCGTCTATTGCTGGACGTTGGACATCCGCACACTAAAATACCATTCTGATTAATTTGAGGCGATAGTGTTGTAATTGACACGCTTGGCTGATGCGTTGGCGATAGGAATATACCTGATATCCTAAGCCGTTTTTTTACGAATACCATATAATTATCGTCACTTGCTTGGCAAGTGACGATAATTATATTCTTATTCTGTCGTCACGCAAGAAAGCGTGACATTACTTACCGCTATAAACTACTATATCGTCGTGTGGTAATGGAATACCGAGGTAGGATAGTGCTGCTTTCGGGCCGGCCACGGATGTTAAGGAATCGGTACCAGTGGTTGGCCCAATGGTTATGAGGCCGCACGCCGCTCTCTCGTCTACCACAAAAAAAAAGTGTAGTGTTGTTGGCTAGACATCTTATTGAGCTCCATAATCGAAACTATCAGATATCCGAATTAATAATATATCTGAAACCGTTATAAAAGGTTGGAATCATTTTAGATAGGTTCAATATCAGTCGTTGGTTTGCGAGAATATTGACGTAACTCAAAATTATGTAAAATTTATTATTGTATACCAAATGATCCATGATATCTAAAATCCTTGATAATTTATCGTGAATTGAGGAATTTTCCATTTATCAGTATAGTCACAACCTCAATAAATCAGTTAAATATTAGGTATTTATTTATTTATTCAAACTTTAGCACACAAAAATAAGGTACAAGGCGGACTTAATGCCTCAGGCATTTTCTACCAGTCAACCTAGGGTGGAGCAGAAATTAGGCAGTTGCAATTCATGTAAATGGTGATTTATAAAGTTGGTTATCCAAATATGGCAAATTTATTCTTATACTCAATACATACAAACAATACACATATATAGATACACATATATATATATATACACATATAAATACATATACACATACATTTAAATATTATGGTATGCACTAAAACATTTATAAAAACAATTTAAAAATGCCCTCTCTATAATCAGTAGTTTTGATTTGTGTCACTATTCTCGCAAAGCAGCGCTGTATAAAACACGTTACAATAGATTTTATTTTAACGGACCGTACGGACAGCCTAAACGTAAAGGTTCAAAGGTGAATTACATAACAATTACCACCGAACCACATTTAACGTTTTTTTTTACAATTGTTATAATAATCGAATATTTGTAACAGAAATTTGTCAGGTAATCCGAAATAATTTCATATCCATAATCATATCCAAAACCGGTATAATGTTATTCTAATATCCGTTCCCATTTTGTGACCCATTCTATTCTTAACCCATCACCATCTGTCAAATCTGTCACCATTTTCATCAAATTGCACATATTTTCACTACACAGATGACATAGTGGTTAAAATCTACCTACAATGCAAGAGGATTCAATTACCATGCCTGAATTTAATTTCTGTCCGTTAATTGTATGTTTAAGTCCCTCGCAATACAAGGATTAATTTCTTAGTGCTATATCACACGGATATTGTTCTCAATATCCGTGTGATGACGGAGGAAGAATACTAATCACCACTCCCTATCTTGCCCGTGGGTGTCGTAAAAGACGACTAAGGTATATAATACGCATATAACATCTATGCAAGAGAAGGAAAACTCGAAATAAAACTCTATACCAACCTATCTAACCAACATGGTTAAGGTCAATTTTCCTCCTATTGTGGAGGAGGCTCGAGCCCAACAGTGCGATACATATGAGTTGAAATGATGATGATGAAATGATGGGTATTGTCTTGGAAAAATAAAACTTTAAAATGTTATGTTTTTATGTAGGCGGCGTTGGAACGCGAGAAGGCTCACATAGCAGACTTCGCACCAGAGGTGGCCTGGGTGACACACTCAGGCTCCTCGGAGTTAGCTGAACACATCGCGGTGCGGCCCACGTCCGAGACCGTCATGTACCCAGCGTACGCCAAGTGGATACAGAGCCATCGTGATTTACCATTCAAGCTGAACCAGTGGAACAACGTTGTCGTAAGTACCACAGTCATATAATATACATTCTACATATACTGTTTCGTGTGGTGACGGAGTAAGAATACAATTCACCACCCGTGGTATATCTTACCCGTGGGTGATCGTACGAGACGACTAAGGGATATAAAACGCATATAACATCTATGCGAGAGAAGGAAAACTCGAAATAAAACCCTATACCAACATGTCCGACCAGCGGGGTTTAGTAGGTCAATTACCCTTCCCTTATGGAGGAGGCCCGAGCCTAACAGTGGGACGTATATGGGCTGAGATGATGATGATATACTGAAGATGATCTAAGGTGCCGAGTATTATAGGTTCGATTTAAAGTTATCCTACCATTATCTAACCCTCTTAGGCATAGGTGTCGCGTAAATAATCTTGTGAGCATGAAACAAAATGTATTATTCCGACTTTACATATATTTATATTTACTTTCAATTTTATTTAAGTAAGTTTAAATTAGTGTTTTTCTTTTTATTTTCTCTTGGTGATAGGCGCTAGGGTCAAGGCGGTCTCAGATTGCAGGCCCGGTATCATTTTGCCTTTTATATTCGCCCTCGTATTGTAAAGTACGATGATATGTATTTTTAATATACTATACTAAATGTTAAACAGAGGTGGGAGTTCAAACAGCCACAACCTTTCCTACGCACACGTGAGTTCCTCTGGCAGGAGGGACACACCGCCTTCAGGATGAAGGAAGAAGCCGCGGAAGAAGTACTGCAGATTTTAGGTAAACTTCAAATATTTTAATGAGTGTTTTCGTATTTTCTTCGTCGTCTCATCTGCGCTCATACACGTCCCACTCTTGGGCTCGAGCCTCCTCCCCGATAGGAGGGCAATTGACCTACTATACCATGCTGGTCAGACATGGTGGTATAGGATTTATTTCGAGTTTTCCTTCTCTTATACATTGTTATATGCCTTAATTGCCCTTTACGACATCCACGGGCCAGATAGGGAGTGGTGAATTATATTCTTACTCCGTCACCGCACGGCGTATGATCGTCGCTGTTTTAGTATTTACTTTTAAACGTATTAAGATTTTTATGATATATGAAGATTCTTAGCTAGAGATGGAGCCAAAAATATATTTTATGGACATCATACACACACACATATTGTGTTAGTCCCATAGTCGTCTTTTACGACACCCACGGGCAAGAGAGGAGGTGGGGAATTGTATTCTTACTCCGTCACTACACGGAGAATTATCAACATCTGAACCAATTAATTTTTTGTAAATAAAATTATTTTTACGGATTTTATCGCAGTTGTATTTGATTTTTGATTGCCCGTAGCGATGTTTCGAACACTACAGCATTCATGATAACGGTAGAATCTCTGCCCATACTCGCGTAATAATCCAAAATTTATTTTCTTGTTATAAGTAATAACCCCGCGGTGCCACTTACGTATTGTCAATTTTAACATTTTATGTTAAATTTATCCAATAAACTACCACCAGATCGTAAAGCGACCGCCACTATGACGATCTGGTAAGAAAATCAGTATGTTTGTCTACTTTATTCCGGGTAATCTTTAAACGACTGGACTGATATTGATATATATTACTACCAGGTGTAGCGGCGTAGCGTGCCTTGCAGGGGCCCTATATTAAAATTAATTGGTGAAGGAAAATGAAGGTTAAAATTCCGATATTCCTACGGGAACAGGAACTACGCGGGTGGAACAGGGGGAATTTGCTAGCTCATACTAAAAATGACATTTTGTAAAAAATAAATTGTGTTTTGATAGATTTGTACGCGCGGGTGTACGAGGAACTCTTGGCAGTTCCCGTGATCAAAGGGCGGAAGACTGAAAAGGAGAAATTCGCTGGCAGCGAGTATACCACCACAGTAGAAGGATATATTCCAGCTAGCGGTAGGGGCATACAGGTATGCTTGCTCATTTTGCAGTTCTAGTTTGGTCATTTTGGGGAACCAAAAACCACCTTTGGTATTAAGGAATCTAGCTGTATTTTTTTTGTCTACTACCCTGCACTAAGGAAATAGTCCTTGTCTTGCGGGAGACTTTACAAACATATAATTAACGGACACAATTTAAATCCAGACTCAGAACAACAATTTGTCGATCGAACAAAGTGTTGTCTTACGTGGGATCCGAACCTGCGATACTGACACTGTAGGTCGGTATCTTAACCACTACGCCATCTGTACATTCAAAGTATTGTAAAAGTCTATGGGCAGACATCATTTACCATCAGTTAGGCTGCTTGCTTGTAGCCGTTACTGCTCTTGACCTTAT
This sequence comes from Lymantria dispar, assembly GCA_032191425.1. Taxonomy (NCBI): domain Eukaryota; kingdom Metazoa; phylum Arthropoda; class Insecta; order Lepidoptera; family Erebidae; genus Lymantria; species Lymantria dispar. Next base: position 21,309,376 of record CM063459.1, read on the forward strand.
AAGAGGGGTACAGCAAGGTCGCTGCCTACCGTAGGTGCAGGATAGGAGGCAATGAAATGTGGAGGAAGGTAAGTGTAGAGAGTGGAGTGGGAGATCTCTCGCTCACCAAATGAGGTGGAATTGCAAATTGCTACTGAGTTTTTGCAAGAGTTACGTACTACTTCGAACAAGCCGAACAATTGTGAACAATTAGTGGTAGGAGCACACTGTCGACAGTTATCTGTCTACAGCCGCGGGCCGGTCCGTCCGGGGTAGTACCACACTCTCGCAGAAAATCGACGTCTGAGTAGTGGCAATTTGTTACTGCGCTTCGTTTGGTGAGCGAGAGAGCCGGCAGCCCAACTTTTTGAGAGTGTTTGCGTGTTGAGGGTTTTGGTGGTGCCTTTGGTATCACCGAGCCTCAATGCACGCATTCACACTCCCTTCACTTTCTTCGCGGTAGGCAGCGGCCTTGTAAAGGTCCATGAGCGGCAGCAACACTTACCATCAGGTGTACTGTTTGCTCGTGTGCCACCACTAGCAATAAAAAAAAAAAAGCCGAATCATTAGCTGAAGTCAGAAAATTGACATTTCAGTTTAATACCATTCTATGGTCCTACCACTAAAACTCTTTCAGGGTTAGAGACATTAAGTAAAAATTTAAAAAAAATTGTTTATGGTTAACAGGGTGCTACAAGCCATCATCTCGGGCAAAACTTCTCCAAGATGTTCGAGATTGTATACGATGATCCTGATACTCAAGAGAAGAACTACGTTTACCAAAATTCGTGGGGTCTTACCACCAGAACTATCGGTATGTCCTTGCAGTAATTAAATTTTCTTTGTATTCTCCTATGCTACTAAACTCGAGCCTTCTCCACGCTAAGAGGGAGATTGACCTACTATACCACGCTACTCAGACGTTGGTATAACAATCAGAATATTTCATCTCAGCTTATATACGTCCCACTACTACTAAGCCCGAGCCTCCTCCCCAGGGAAGTTGACCCATTGTACCACACTGATCAAACTGGTTGGTACAATTATTTTTGAGTTTGCCCTTTGTATAGATTTTATATATACAGTAATACCTCGCTTTCACGAGGGATAGGTACGTTCCGTAAAAAATCGCGTTAAGTGAAATTCGCGTATATCGGGGTTTATGATTTAATATGATTTAATACAAAAATAAAATACAAATCATTTGAATCAATCAATTTAATGATTTCTGATGTTTACGCGAGTATTATACATTTTAAATAAAACTACTTTACGGATTTTATCGCGTTTGTATTTGATTTTTGATTACCCGACGTTTCGAACACTTTACAGCGTTCATGATCACGGGTGGACTAAGATGTCTCACGTCCAACAAGTCATCGTTACATCAATCAATTTAATTCTAAAAACACTTCATGATTTTACGTTCTTGTAAAATACGTTCATAACACCCAACGCGGTTTTTAATCGTTTAACACAGGGTCAAAACACGATGATAACTACGTTATGTACATACACATTCATGCTTACCTATGAATATGTATGTACATAACGCGGTCATTCTCTGAAGTAGCGTAATTCGAGGTATTTTAACGCGAAATTTGAAATTCGCGTAAAAGTGAAACCGCGCATAACGGAGTCGTGTAAAGCGAGGTATTACTGTATACATATTATATCCTCTAGTCATTTTTTACGATACCCACGGGCAAGAAAGAAGGAAGTGAATTGAATCCTTACTCCGTCACGACATTAAAATATTCATCATCATCATTTCAGCTCATATATGTCCCACTGTTGAGCTTGAACCTCCTCCACAATAGGAGGGAAATTGACCTTACTATACCATACTGCAATTTCCTTCTCTTGCATAGATATATGCGTATTATATCCCATAGTCGTCTATTACGACGCCCATGTACAAGATAGGGAGTGGTGAATTGTATTCTTACTCCCTCACCACACGGAAAGTATTACAACTACCACATTAAAATATTACTACCATATTTACAGGTGTAATGGTGTTAGTTCATGGTGACAACAAGGGTTTGGTGTTACCACCGCGGATAGCAGACATACAAGCTATAGTAGTGCCCTGCGGTATAACAGCTTCAAGCTCGACAGAAGAACGCAAGAGTCTAATAGAGTCGTGCAAGGCGCTCGTCAACGATCTAATAGACGCTGGTATTAGGGCCGAAGGTGATTACAGAGATAATTATTCACCAGGATGGAAGTTTAACCATTGGGAATTGAAGGTAAGTTTGATTTTATTTTAATTTTGACGTAATAACGTTTAAATCGATAAACGCCGGCTGCATGCACGAAAAAGCATGACTCATTGTCACGTTCCGCATGAGCCGAGCGTGCAAGCGAGAGCGCGACACGAGCGATAGAGAGGCACGATCGGCGTAAGCATTCGGCTTGTGACACATCTATCTCTAATTTAAGTAAAATACAATATTTGAATTAACGAGTGCAAATAAATGTTAATTTATAAAAAAAAAATCGATTAACTATTTTGTATCATTATACGAAACTAGCTGACCCAACAGACGTTGTTCTATTCAAATAAAATAAAAGGAATTTTACTTGAAAACGACAGCAGCGCCACCTACCGAGTCCAATTGTGAATCTAAACCATCCTCGAACCCCCTTGAACACACACAAAAAATTTCATCAACATCTGTCCAGCCGTTCAGGAGGAGTTCAGTGACATACACACGTACACAAGAAATTTATATATTACGATAATGAAAATTCAGTGATAATAATTCAATTTATAAAAATATGCAATTTTTAATCATGTTTTATTATGACATTATCGCCGACTTTACAGACAATATTTTTTTTAGATATCAATAAAAATAATGAAGGATATAGGATCTTCGGATTAGATAGGATCACATAAATAATTTAACGTACTACACTAGTCAACGAGTACATTGCGTCTGCGAGACAGTTTAACAAACTGGTGCTAACAATATTAAATATACACATTTAATATGTTAAACTAATAAACATACATTATAAATAATATAATACAGTTTTTTAACATATTAAAACGGACTTCAAAAGAATGTAGGCCAGATGAACCTAATACACTTTATTAAGGACTAGCTTTTAGCCAACTGAAGGAGGCTCAAGCCTAGGACGTGTATGAGAATGATTAAAACTTGAATGAAAACGTGGGAATGATAAACAGATTATTCATCGTCATCATCATTTCAACTGTTGGGCTTTAGACTCCTCCAATATAGGAGGGAAATTGACTTGCTATACCATCTAGTCAGACGTGTTGAACGCCGTAATTTTAAGTTTCCCCTTCACTTGCATAGATGTTATATGCATATTAATCCCTTAGTTGTCTTTTTCGACACCCACGGGTAAGAGAGGGGGTGGTGAATTGTATTCTTACTCTGTCACCTCACGGAAAATGATAAACACAATCTATGATAAACATTAATATTTGTGCAGGGCGTCCCAATTCGTGTGGAGTTAGGTCCCAAGGATATAGCACGTGGCGAAGCAGTGGCAGTTCGTCGTTTGACTGGAGAAAAGGTTACATTGAAGAGAGCAAACGCCGGCAAGGAGCTTGTCGACTTGTTGGAAAAGACCCATGATGAAATGCTCGCCAAGTAAGTGTTTGTACATTTCCATTTTTTTAGTACCTGCTCTAGGGAATATTCATTGTATTAGACGCAATTTGCACACAGACTCGGAACAACAATTTGTCGATCGATCGATGTGGGAATGAAACCTGCGGCACTGGCACTGTAGTTATCTTAACCATCTGTGCAGTATCATTTTTTAATTAGTTCATTTTCCCATGTAGTGACGAGTTAGCAATACAATGTTAATAGTGGTAGGTAGGACCACACTGTTGATAGTTGTCTGTCTACAGCCGCGGGTCGGTCCGTCTGGGGTAGTACCACACTGAGCAGAAAATCGACGTTTGAGTAGTAGCAATTTGTTACTGCACTTCGTTCGCTGAGCAAGAGAGCCGGCAGCTCAACTTTCTGTGAGTGTTTGCGTGTGGTGGGTTAGGGGTGTTACCTGTAGTCTCTCCAAACCTCGTTGCATGCATTCACACTTCATTCTCTTTCTACGGTAGGCAGCCGCCTAGCAAAGATCTATGAACAGCAGGATCACTTACCATCAAGTCTGCTGTTTGCTCGTTTGCCACCGCAACATTTACATTAAACACTGATAAAACAAACAAATAGCGTGGAGCACTGGCACTAATGAGTAATAGTCTATAGACTATATAGTCTAGACTATGCACTACACGGTCAGCTGATGAGAACGCCGCCATATTGGCCTCGGTTGCTCTGTCGAACGCCTTTCACTTTACCCTTACTCCGCGGCCAACCGTCACGCGACATGCAATAGATGGATGAAAAAGTGTGAGGCGATGTAATAAAAGTTTCACTTTAAAATTTGCTAAAGAACCACAGACTATTCTCTGCTCACAGAACCTCACCGTCCCGTGCAGTGGAAAGGACGGGCGTGTAATCCCATAACCTGCTACACTGTACTCCTATCGCTATTTAGGTCCATACCGAGTCCTTATCTTGAGTGGTGACAGGGGCCAGTTTAAGTGGTAATTATGCCATACTCTGGTGAATGTATATAATCAAATTATTATTTTTATACACAGGGCAGTGAAAGAACGTGACGCGAGAATGTCAATTGTTACCAAATGGGATGATTTCACAAGTGCCCTGGAGTCAAAGAATATACTGCTTGCACCTTTCTGCGGTGAGATTCAATGCGAGGATAACATCAAGAATGACAGTGCTCGGTAAGTAAAAAAAACTAATTATGTGTTGTGTTAATTCTGACGCACGACTTGAGTTACCTTAAGTACGATAATTTATACAAAAAATAAAATTGAAGCGAAGTGTTTGTAATGTCAAATAATAGGCTTTTTCATGCTCACCTGGCTATTTACATGATACCTATGCCTAAAAATCAGCTTAAATATTTTTGTCTGTCTGTTAGTTCCGGGTAATCAAAACACCTGGACCGATTTTGATAACATTAGGCCACCAGATAGCTGTATAGAGAGCTATATTATACGGAGTACTTTGGCTATTTTTCCTCTCAGAAAAACGCTATAAAATTTTGTCCAGTCTGGGATTCGAACCTGAGGCCTCCTGCACTGTGATATTAGGAGATATTGCAGATTTAAAAGTCAGTTATAATATTAATTGCAGATATTAGTGTCATAACTCCACACCAACCATTAATGTAAATACACCAACATTAATTAATCTAAATTACTTTGTACCAACAGAACTGATGATGATTCAACAACGGAGGTGAAAGCACCAGCAATGGGTGCCAAATCACTGTGCATACCGTTCGAGCAACCCCGTGAGCTAGCTGCTGGTGATAAATGTATTCACCCAGCTTGTAACAACAAACCCAAGTTTATCACACTCTTTGGTAGGAGTTACTAATAATATCAATCACCCGATGTTGTAAGCAAAGATTTTTATGAAAATAAATAATTTATTATTTATATTTTTGTTTTATTTTTTAATGTTTTTTTTTGTGTGATAAGTTGTTAGTTGCAGATGGCTGTGACAACTTTATCCGGACTGTGTTAAACGTTTAACGTAACGCTACAGGAATAGAAAGAGACAGAGCGTGAGTGAATGCGTGGCACTCGAGCGCATGCGCGTAGTATACCTGTTACCAGCCAGCGCGAGCGTTAGCAACGAGGAGTGTCCAATATTTTTTATCATTTTTTTTTATATTGACAAAAAACACGTGGCACGAAAAAAGTTTCACTTCTGACATTCGTATTTTGTACGCACGCTCTTTTTTAATCCGTCTGATAATTTCATCAAAATAATTGTAGATATGAATAAATATAATTTCACTGACGTGTATTAGTCAATATTAGTAGTAATATTTTCATTAGATTTTATTTCTATTATTTTGACATCTAGGTAATGTCTCTAATGAATTACATAATTTGCACACCGATGTTTGTTAGATATGGCATTAAACTTTCTGTATTATTAATTTTATCATCTTTAATGTAAATCAATATTCTGCAAATAAATGATCAATCGGTTATTGTTTAAGAGAAATCTATATCTATAAAGCATAAACACTCATACTTTGGCATATAATGTTTAGCTAGGCTGATAACGCTGCTAAAGATTACAGATCGTATCAGATCAGATCATATTGATTTAGCATTACGTTGATTTCTTAAAAAAAACTTAAAAAATAAAAAAGAAAAATTAAGACAAACTAAAATCTTTTCAATTTCAAATATAGGATGCAAACCTAGAAAAACCTTCAAAATTTCAGAAGTATATCTATGACACTAGACCAACAATGTAGTTGATATATTTTAGTCCAAAAATATTCTTTCGGCTCATATTGGTTACAAAAGTTGGGCATAATTCTCTACCACAACAGCTAAATTTCTGAGGCTTCACCCCACATAGTACTCGGCCAGAAACTAATTATATAGCTTTCTTTTTAAAATTTGTTTATACTCGTTCCAACCATTTATTTTACTTTTGGCAGGTCGAATTCTGATCAATTAGTGTTGTACCAATGTATTACGGATACTATGTTTTGTAATAATCGATTTTAGTCAGGAAGAACTTTTAATCGATTTAACACGGATATTTTATTTTTGCTTAAATACATATTTCATATTATTTAAAAACTTCACTTCTGTAAATATATTTGTTATTTGGGCACATTAATTTTTGCATACCCACTAATTCAGTCCTCCCAAAATATTTTACTTTGTACTTTGCAAAATAAAAAATAACTACTTTATGAAGCATTTTTCCATTAAGCGGGGTCCGCTGCTCCAAACTTTACTTAGAGACAATGGCGCCCTCGTCTGCGGTAGTAAATCACTAATTTTCTCATCCAGCCTACCCCTTTTTTTTTTAAGCCGAATTGGCAACACTGAACGGCGCGCCGGCGACGCCATTTTGTTGTGTTGTCTGTCACTCGCAACAAGACTCCCGTGCTAGTCACATTTCTGTTCGCTGAGTGCTCTTTCATATTTTTCATACGCTGTGTTGAGTATTTATATTCCACCGTATTGATTTCATTGTTCTTACTTTGATTGAGTTGAGCGTATCGTTCCTCCCAGTAAGATTTTACTTGCAAAATGCCGAAAGGTATGGTGCTTAAAGGACAATCCAGAGAGTTAGTGCTGCGGCTTCGTGAATTTTTTGAAAAGGAAAGCCGCAATGGCGGATTCCTTATACCAATAACCCAAGTTAGAGACCGTGTTGCAGCAGCATTAGGTATTAGTGCTCCAACGGTGGCGAAAATCACTAAAGAAGCCTATGGTAGTAGTGGTATTGAACAGAACAAGCTATCTACGCCTAAGAAAAAACGTCAGCCCCGTAAAGTGACAGCAATTGACAGTTTTGATACTGATGCTATTCGTCGTCATATATACAATTATTACACAAGCAAAGAGATTCCTACTTTGAAAAAATTAGTAGCGTCTCTACGAAATTGTGGCTTGTTTCGTGGTCAAAAATCTTCTTTGTCAAAGGTGCTGCACCAAATCGGGTTCTTGTATAAGAAATCCGACAAAAGAAAAATTTTAATGGAACGTCGTGATATAGCCTTGTCTCGCTGTGAATTTTTAAGACAAGCGAAGAAAATAGAAGACTGGTCGAATGTCGTTTTCACAGATGAAACTTGGCTCAATGCCAATCATTCCATACCAAAAGGTTGGACTGACGATACTGCTGCTTCTACTTCTGCAGTGCCAATGGGGAAAGGTAAACGCCTCATCATTTGCCATGCGGGAACTACAAAGGGATTTGTACCAGACGCTCTGTTAGCGTTCAAATAAAAAAAAAACAGGAGACTATCATGAGGAGATGAATGCGGACGTGTATGAAAAGTGGTTCAGAGAAATGCTTACATCACTTGAAGAGCCATACAACAATATTTATTGATAATGCACCCTATCACTCTCGCCAAATTAATAAAATGCCAACACAGGCCAACAAAAAACACGAGATTATAAACTGGCTTCGTGATAATGGGGAAGATGTGGACGAATCCCTACTAAAAGTAGAAATACTTAAAATATTAAAAAGTAAAAAGCAGCCAAAACGATATGTCATCGACGAAATGGCAGCAGAATATGGGCATGTTGTAATCAGAATTCCTCCGTACCACTGTCAATATAATCCAATTGAAATGATCTGGGCACAAGTCAAAGGACACGCCGCAAGAAACAATACAACTCCTCCTTTCACAGCAAATAAAATGCTTGAACTTTTAAAAAACGCATGTGCTAGTGTGACGCCTGAAAACTGGGCGAGTGTCGTCAACAAGACAAAAAATATAATATTCTCTGATTGGGATCGGGAAATTGAATTTGACAACATACCTACACAAGAGTTAATAATAAACACTGCAGATGATTCAAGCGACGATTCGAGTTCGTATGAAGAATCCGACGATTCGTTATAATAAAATAATATTAAAATATTTCGGTTGTTTTATTTCATGTTATAGGTATGATGAGAAGATTTTTATATCTCCCTGATACAATTTTAACGTGTTGTCTATTACAACAATTCAAAACTCAGTTGTCAGCTGACTTAACTACAAATAAGTGTAATCGATTATTTGCGATTCATTAGTTTGCACCGAATACTTTTGATCCTGTCACTAGATGCGATAGAACGTAACTTTTTTTATAACGGAAATGAATTATCACTTAGATTTTATGAATAGAGCTATTTACGGCATATTAATGTATTTAGTGGGTAATAATTAAGATATATAAATATTATTGGGCAGTTTATATATTTCTCTGTTCACTCGTTTCAAAGTTAATAATTGCGTATAATGAAACAGTTACGTCCTAAAGCATGTGTCAAAAGTAAAATAAATGGTTGGAACGAGTATAGACAATAATAAACGTTCGTAACTGAATTTTTCAAAATAAATTCTTTATTTCTAATGTATTTAGATTAGAGGCAGTTGGTATAAATTAGGAGGCACCTTGGTGTTTCTGGCGTATTTAAAAAGTGGAATCATACCTATGTACAGTGATTAAATAATAAATCTATTTACAAATTACAATTACGCTAATCCCAGCAATCAAAATTAACAAAATAATTGCTTACTTCTTCGCGTACGTAAATGATCAACTTTAGTTACTAATATTGTTAATTCACAACGATTTAGTGAATATGAAATTAAAAATTCATATCACTATTCTATCACTTTTTACAAATACGGTTAAAAAAGCGCGGGCAATCAAATCAGAGAAGAAGAGCAGAACGAAATTTTACTCTCGATGTCAAGAATATTCGACAGATGTACTAAAAAAAAAAAAGAAGCTCATCAAAAATTGCCTATAAGATTTCATCGATGTCAAAATTATTCAGACATTTTAGACAGTATTCCTGAAAAAAAAAAGCTCATCAAAATTAGCCCAGAAGTTTGTGGTTCTTCATCGTAACATCGATGTGTCAAAAGCACCTACAAATTTCCTAAAAAAAAAAAGCTCATCAAAATTTGCCACGAGAAACATCGTAACATCGATGTTAGGTGTTCGATAAACATCGAACATCGATGTTGGGCTTTCGATGTTAACATCGATGTCAACGTCGATGTTTTTCTAACATCGATCATCCCTACTCTTAACTACATTTACAGTAACTAGATAAAACTTATTTACTGACTTTTTTTAATGCAGATAAAACAGTAATTTTATAAATTATTAGCAACCCGCCCTCGCTTTTAGTCGTTTTATCCGCGCAGTTCTCGTTCCCGTGGGAATACCGGGATAAAATACAGCCTAGGTTACTCCCTGATATTATAGCTTTCCATTGGTGAAAGAATTTTTGAAATCAGTCCAGCCGTTTTAAAGATTACCCGGAACAAACAGAAAGACAGACAAAAATTTTTTAATCCTAATTTTTTATTCATACGTATAGTGCAAATAACCGTGTGAGTATGAAAAAAGCCTATTATTTTGACATTACAAACAGACACTCCAATTTTATTTATTGATATAGATATATACTGAAGTAAACTTTTTTCTGTATGGTGACAGAGTTAGAATACAATTCACTCTCTATCTTCAACTTCTTATTATGGCTTCAGCGGCGTAGGGTTGAGCCTGTGGGATGTTAAAAAACATGTCTTTTCTTTTTCTTGGGGTGGGTTACGGTCGGCGCACTCCTCGCACCACTCCGTCCGGGGCCACAGAGGGGCGTAAGCACGCACACCCGCAACTCACCGGCGCGACACGTCGCCTTCGTAGTTGGGCCGATTACCGGAGCAGGGTGACTCAACTTCAGTGGTCAGCCCAACGGAATACTCCTTGAGACTCGGTAGGCGGCCCAGGATACTCACCCTCCCATCGATTTGTAAAACATGTCTAAGGGATATATTATACATATTACACCTATGCGGGTAAGGAAAACTCAAAAACAACCCTCTACCAACCCGTTTGACCTGATGTAGCAGGTAAATTTCTCTCCCACTGTAGAGGAGACTCCAGCTCCAAAGTTGGGTGTATATGAGCTCAGATTATGATGAATATACACTTGGTAATAGTTAGAATTGTGGTGATGAATTGTATTCTTATTATGTCATGATATAGAGAGTATATCGCACCTTTATTCCAATACCGTCACTATCATAAATAAGGAAATTGTACAGGAGAGCTATATAAACATTCATGGCAAACATTAACTGTTATAAATAAGGGTATGTTAGCTTTTCAGGAATAATTGTTTTTATTTTATTAATATCTTATACCTAATAAAACATTTTTTTTTTATATTAATTACTGGATATAAATAATTTAAAATATTAGTGACAGAACCATTTTCGAAAAAATTTTACAAGTAGTTTTAAATTCAATGCTCAGCAAATAGATATTAAAAACAGTTTAAAAACTTGGTTTCATGATGGTATTTGATTAAACATGCGATATTATGTACAAGTTAATTGTACATTGATCCAAAAAATTCACATATAAAATGTCATCATCTCAGCTCACGTAAGTCCCACTGTTGCGCTCAGACCTCTACAATGGGATGGAAAATGACTTTTTTTTTCACGCTGTGCAAGGGCGTACCCAGGATTTCAGATAGGAGGGGGCAGCTCATATGATGGTCATGATGGTCGGTCGGGTATATTGAAACAAAAAATCATGAAAATTGTCTTTTATTATATATATATATATATATATATATATATATATATATATATATATATATATATATATATATATATATATATATATATATATATATATATATATATATATTAATTTAACAGTAATCTTCTCGGATTTGCCGAAAATTTGTCTATGATAGTCTTTTGAATAAACTCACTGTTTTCTTTTAAATAATTGCGATGTACGCTCATCAGACATAAACCCGTAAGCCTTTCTTCATCCATGGTGCTTCTAAGCCACGTGTTAACTCTTCGAAGCGTACTGAAGGACCGTTCTACGGTCGCCGTGGTGCATGGGATAGTGCTTAAAATAATCAATGCCTTTCTGACAGCAGGGTAAAAAATGTTGGCTTCGTTGAACAGATCAACTACTTCTATGTCCCTTAATTGATTATCTGATAAAGCATTCTTCACCCATAAATTATGCCAAAGGTTCAGTTCTCCGGTGATATCCAGGTTATAAAATTCTTGGAATGATTCTGCGTTCTTGTGTAAGTCTGTAATGCTGGTTTTGGTCATATACAAGGGATGTAGCTTACTTAAAGCAAACGCCGGAGTATTTTCTTGGGAGAATCGAATATTCAACGATGAAATGAGTGAATCAATGTATGGTATTATCAGGGAACGCCGCCAATATTCGTTATCATTGTCTGATGGCGGGTTACTTCTATGTGTTTGCTTGTGAGCAAGACGTGGAACCGAAATTTCTATGTTCAAATCCATTGCAACAGATCGCGCTTTTTGAAGCATTTCATTACTTATTTTATCAGGAAACTCGCTGTCATTTCTGAGAATGTCCTTGATATTTTTGATGTGTTCCCCCACCGAGATCATATCGATCGATTTAACTTGCAGTGCGTTAACTACTGGTTCTAAAACTGTTGAATATTTGGCTATTGTTTGTAGAGCAACAATAAACACTGGTTTTGTAACGGCTGAATGCAACTGATATGCAGATTTTCTGGTGGCATAATTTCCCTCTACAGATAACGTTTTTAGAGATTTCACAAGCTCTGGGAAATGTTGAGAAAACTTTCTGATTGATTTATATTTTCCGGACCATCTCGTCTCACACAATCGTGATAGGTTTGGAGCGTAGTTTCGACGAGTAGTCGATTCTCTGAAAAACGTTATAACATCCTTTACAGTGGCGACAGTATTTCTAATTTCTGGCACTGCGTTCGCATCATTCACAACAAGGTTGAGTTTGTGACTTGAGCAATGAAAATATAAAGCACGAGGATATTTTTTTCTCAAAATGGCTTGTACGTAATGATGAGTTCGATATATCAAAACGTAACTTATATCGGATATGTGTTAGATATCATACCACATCGATATCTATATCAATGTAGCCGATATCACAAAAACCGTATCGAATCAAAACTTAAAACTATAACGATATGAACACGTACGAACAAAACGTAAACTTCACAAACGATATTGAGTTATGAACCATATTCGTTCTTCTCGTTCTAAGTATATATTCTTTTATTAGTATAAAAGAGATAAAGAGAATATGAAATAACTTTAGCCATGTTTGCGTGGTTAATATATCTTACTGTATTAGCAATAAGGTTTAGTTTCCATCGTATAGTTATAGTTATGATAACGTTTCTGGCGGCTACGGCTACGGCTACTCGATATTAATGAGACACTTATTCTACAAAGTGGAACTAAATTTCGAAGTTATAAGGTTGAATTTGAGTTGCTACAATATGGACACAAGTCTGAAAGTAATAATAATAATTGTTGTTGTTTCGTGACATATTTTGATTTGAAAACAAATTGTGTATTGTTTGTGATAGTTTTTAATTGCACTATATTTAATCATTGTAAATATGTCAATTTTTAAATGCGTCAGAGAAGTAATACCAGTTCACAAAAAAAAATAATTAACATTTACTAGTCAAAAACTTTTCTGCTAGTACTAAGCCTAGTAAAGCATGAAGGGAAATCGCCGTAGTTATAGTTAGCTAATTGTTAAATAACTTTAGGTTAGCTAATTGTTAAATACCTATACCTTTTTTTTTTGTGGGTGGGCTGCGGTCGGCGCGCCTCCGCACCACTACGTCCGGGGCGACAGAGGGGCTTAAGCACGCAACTCCCGCAACCCACCCGAAAACCACGTCGCCTTCGTCGTTGGGCCGACCACCGGAGCAGGGTTACTTGACATTAGTAGTCGGCCCGACGGAATACCCCCTATTGGGGTACCCTCCCATCGACCGACGTCCCCCCCTCGGGGAGGACGTCGATCTTCCCTCACGCGGTCGGCCAAAAATAATAAATAATAATGATAAATACCTATACCTAAGACCTGCATCGATGTACCGCTGACAGCTTAACTGTAAATGTGAGAGTCTGTGTTAGTTCGCATTCGTAGTTAGTTTGCTCATTTTAATATCAATGTTAACGTTTGAAAACTGTACTACTGATATCGATATGAAAAAACCGTTTTCGATATCGATATGCAAACTGTATATCGGATACATAACCGTTTGTGGCACAAACAGAAAACGCCCATATCTACTTGTACGCCACCCTCTTTCCCTGCCATTGTAGAACATAGCCATCGAATCCAAACACTACGCAATCTTCGGTTGGGAGATTAGAACTAATCAAGAAATTGTCAATTGCTTCGGCAATTGCTGAAGCATTTTGTGCTTTTAGTTCAACGAACCCTACAAATTCTTCTCTGATTCTCCTTTTGCTTTCGTCGTAGAACCGCACGCCTATTGATAGCTGTTCTTTCCCAGCTACGTCTGCTGTTCCATCAGCTAAGACTGCGTAAGCCACGGTCTTCTGAACCTCACTTATTATATTCTCCTTAATAACTTCTCCACATAAATTAATCAATTCGTTTTGTATTTTTGGCGATGTGTAAACTGCATTGCGACGGCCCTTTTCCAGGTGACTCTTTAATTTGTCGTCCCCTGAATTGATTCTCAACTTCAAAAAATCTAATAAAACACCCTCATCTGCTTGTTATCCCCTAAGAGGCATACCATGTGTACCGCAAAATACTATACAAGAAATAATTGATGACAATATTTGTCTGTTTTCATCGATTGCTTTTTGGTGTCCACTTTGCAGTTAAATGTCTACAGGAACATTTTTAAGAAAATTTTTTGCAGCATTTGTCGCTGTTAGGTGAAGGTTAGTCGTTGCATGCTTTCGGCAGTCTTCATGCATATTTTTGAACTTTATATATGACCTGACCATAAATAATCCCAAAATTCCTTTCACAGTGCTGATGGGCGGAGTGAACAAAACACAATGCTTACAAAGAGCGCCTTTTAGTCGCTTGAAATATACTAGCCATGGTGCATATTGATCCAACCAAGCATGATTAAATTTTCTTTTCAAATGGCTTGCATCACTTTCAAAATCATAATTTCTGGGCGGGATCCAAGGATTTTGTAACAACTCCCTCTTCTTTTCCGTCGATAGCTGAGTAGCCAACCCAACATAACGACCCAGATCATTTTCATGATAGCCATCGTCCACTATAATTTCAGGATCGACGTTGACACCATAAGTTTGTTGGGATGTCGATGGAGAAGAATGGTCGGCAACAGATATATTTACAGGTTCTGCTGGAGAATGTGACGCTTGTCCAATGTTAGCATGCAATGATCTTGCCATTACATGAGATTTATCACGGTTGTCATTTTCATCGCTTCCACTGCTACTTTCCCGCCTTTTTTTTGTTTTTTCGCGTGTTGTCCCAAAAAAAGGATACACAAACATAATTACTCTTACAGTGTTTAGGCATAGAACGAAAAAAAAAATTAATATACCACGTTTTTAAAACGGACTAAAAAGTATAAAATAATATTTTCTAATGCCATATAAATTGACCTAAGCATTTTTAATTTATAACAGTTACAGAAATTCTTGATAAATTTAAAACGAAATACGTGGGTCGCATGAAATAGATAGATACCTAAATTACAAATTTTATTCTACTGCAAATATATATGCATAAAAAGTAGCAGTCAATGAGAAAGCTCATCTAACATGAGGTTTCTCAACGACTGCTACTTTTTACACTTTTTATCATTACCTATCTTATTTTTTTTTCTTGCGCCCCATTATACTTTTTAGTCCGTTTTAAAAACGTGGTATATTAAAAAAAAAAATATTTATCTTTTTTAAACTTTCAAACAAACAAACAAGAAAACAAACGAACAAACATCCACTTCTGACCTACAGTGCTACAGTCAAAATTTCAAGTCTCTAGCTCATCGGGAAGTTAGTTTAAAATCAATTGCAAGATTTGTACGGAACAGACAAACAAACAAACAGACAGACAAGAAAACAATCTAATATTGTATTGTTATCCACTTCTGACCTACAGTCAAAATTTTAAGTCTAGCTCATCGGGAGATCGGGAAGTTACAGACAGACAAGAAAGCGACCTAATAAAAACGTAGTAATAAATAAAGATCAAGATACCTATAAAAACATCACATTCAAATATCATTTACTTCCTATACACTTAGAAGAGAGCCCCCCTTAAACAAATCGAATAATCATATTAGGTACATATGTGTTTTGTTTTGACTCACCTCTTTCAAAGAATTTCCTGATATCCATTTGACGGAGTAATATTTCCAGTTGTTGCGCAGTAAACGTAAATCTCGTGTCGCCGCAACTAAACTATAAGACACTATTATGGCGCATGAAATATTCGCTCGTATTAAACTCCGAACTGAATTGAATTGTATTCGAAATTTCGAACTGAATTGCCTTGCTCTGCCTTTTTTTTTTTGTGTGTGTACAGCTGTTGGCCGCAGATGACCTTGACAGCTTGACGCGGACTATGGGTGAGCGCTGAGGGCTCTCAACCCGGAGAAAAGTATGCTAAGCGACATCGCCCAAGGGTTCCCCCTGTGGGGAACGGACCTCGGCTTGGGGCGTCGATGGAGGCAAAGTGGGCGTGCCCACGTTTTTAGTCGTGACTTTTGCGCGGCGCGGTTTCGCACCTCGACGGCGAGGGCGAAACCGCGGATATTTATTTGTTAAGGCCTCGCGGGCCGTGTAGGCTCTTTGTTGAGCGAGTGTGATATTGTCGTCCTCTTCGTCGAGGACGTGACGAGGACGTCGGATGGAGGAGATTTTGGAGGGTCTATAGGAAGCCGCCCCAACCACTAGTTGGTTGGGGTGTGTCATGGCAGAGTCAAAGTAGCTCTGAGAGCACCGTTTCATAAACTGCTTGATGGTTGGCAGTTCGAGGTCGATGTGGAGATCGACGTTTCGTATGAACCACGGTGCTCCCGTATCTCGGCGCATGAAACGATTTTGTAGTGTCTGTAGCCTGTGGATCCTGTGTGGCTTAACATGCGCGAACACCACGCTGGCATAGGTCATGATGGGCCGTATGCAGGTGGTGTAAAGTCGGATTTTGCTACTCAGGGGCATACGCGACCTAGAGTTGAGTAGACAGTGGAGACGGCCCATCACAAAGGCTGCCCGTGCGCGGACTTGCTTTATGTGAGGGGCGAAGCTGAGTCGATCGTCAAGGGTCACACCCAAGTATTTGGCCTGCCTGGTCCAAGTGACCGGCTTGTTGAAAATTTTAAGGGGGGGAATGCTATCGATAGAGTAGGAACGGGCAGTTCGTCTAGTGAACATGACCGCCTGACTTCTCGGGGTTGATTTCTAATCTCCATTTCCTAAACTAATTGGCTAGGGCGGTAACCGCTGTTTGGAGAGTCTTGGCTACTGTTGTCGGGGATCTACCAGCACAAAAGAGTGCGGTGTCATCAGCGTAAAGCGCTTTATGTACCCGGTTGAATTTGGGAATATCGCTAGTGTATAGCGTGAAGAGAAATGGGGAGAGGACCGACCCCTGAGGGACGCCGGCCTTGATAGGGTGGGAGGTCGACAACATCCCTTCCACCCTGTAGCGAAAGCTGCGATGACTTAGGTAGTCATGTATAATGAGAATTAAGTAGTGAGGGATCTTGAGGAGATAGAGTTTGTAGATTAGGCCTTCATGCCAAACCTTGTCGAATGCTTTCGCTACGTCTAGGAATAATACACCCGTATATCTGTTCATGATGAACTGACTACTTGTGTATTCTACCAAGCGGTGAACTTGTTGTACGCAGTTGTGTTTAGCTTGGAAGCCAAACTGTGCGTCGGGAACGAGGTTGTTAGCCTCAGCGAATGTACGTAGTCTACTAAGAACTATTCGTTCGTAGATCTTACCTAGACCTTTTAGTAGACTATTCGGGCGGTAACTACTGGGTTCGGTACGGCGCTTGCCGGGTTTGTGGATTCCTATTACCACGGCCTCTTTCCATTGCGCGGGAAAGATGTTATTATTTAGTGCTGCATTGAAGATGCAGCACAACAGGACTATCAAGTGGGCGGGGAATAATTTAATGACTTTATTTGAGATTCCGTCCGAACCTGGGGCTTTTCTGGTTTTAAGACCCCTGACTAACGATTCGACCTCATCGGTGGTCACTACTGGGATAGGCTGATCGGGGTTGTCGTTTCCTAACGAGCGCGAGAGAGTGGTACGACGTTCCACTTCGTCGGCGATGAAGCGGTGATTCGCGGCGTTGGGTGTAGTGTACTCGGCGTACACTGAAGCTCCAAGCAGTCGGCCAGGCATTCTGACTTTTCGTCGTCCATAAACGCCGGTGGCTGGTTGGGTCTGGTGAGAGGAGGGAGAGTGGACACGATGTCTTTTTTGAGTGAGCGGGAAAGCTGCTAAAAGGCTGTGTGAGAGGGCTCTAGCTCCTCTTTTTTTTTATTGCAAACGGTGGCAAACGAGCAAACAGCACACCTGATGGCAAGTGTTGCCGCCGCTCATGGACCCCCACAAGGCCGCCGCCTACCGCGAAGAAAGCGAAGGGAGTGCGAATGCGTGCACCGAGGCTATATCCTCGAGCATGGCATCCCATTTGCTCTGTTTCAATTCATTATTAGCTTGTTTAACCTCCCTCTGGAGTGACCGTAGGCGGGTACGGTTGTCCTCCGTGGGGTAGCGGTCATAAGCGCGTGTCGCGGCGTTTTTACGTCTTAACAAGTCACGGACGTCGTCTGGCAGGCGCCATTTACGATCGCTCGTATCTGGTACCGGCCGCGAACAGTCGTCCATTATCGACTGCACGTGACTTGTAAGCGACTCGATCGCCTGAGAGGTATGTTCCTTAGACGTAATGTCACTGGGAATTTGATCAAGGTGGACCGACGAGGTTGACTTGAGATTTTCTCTAGCCGTGCCCAGTCAGTCGCTATTTTGATCTTTTCGTTGTTGTGGCCTGAGGGGCCGGGGGTGCGGGAGGCTAATTCCAGAGTCACCGGGCGGTGATCTGAGTCTAACTCGTGTTGAACTTCTATAGAACATAAACGAAGGTTTATGTTTTTGAGAAGAAAGATATCGAGTATGTCCGGCCTGTGTGAAATGTTAAAGGGGAAGTGTGTCGGCTCTAAGGGCGCTATGACATCAAATCCCAGTCTGTCAGCAAATAGCTCTAAAGTCTTGCCCCTCTTATTGGAACTTTGACAGCTCCAAGAGGTGTTCTTGGTGTTAAGGTCACCGCCAATGATGACGGCGCCTCCCAATTCTAGCAAGGCTTTTGGATATTTTTCAACCAACTGTTTCGAATGTTCTCTATTGGGAGAGAGATATGCGGATACAAGGGTGACAGGCTGATGGCCTGAGAGGGCTAGCCTGCAAATTGAAGCTTCAATGTACATCAGAGGGGGCGGATCCACAGGTGTGCAATGCAGCGACCTTTTGTAGTAAATGAGCGTTCCACCCGTTGGTGAGGTTGTCCTATCATTGCGAACTATATTATAGTTCGCGATTCTAGGGTCCCTGTTGAATGGTTTTAAGAACGTTTCTTGTACTAACAAGATGTCGAGCTGGTGTTCCCGAAGGAATGTGCCTACTTCATCCCTCTGTTGGGTAAGGCTATTTGCGTTGAATGTCCCTACTTTGAGGTGTCTGGGTTTAACTCTGCCGGGAGTGTACCTATCCATTTTAGTTGAATTTGAGTGAGCCTAGACGCTCTAACGTGGGGGCGAATTTGATCGCTATATTAAGGAGGGCGAGGTTGTTTCCCTCGTTCTTTCTAAGATCGGCTGCAATTTCGCGGATTTCCGCGAAATTGATTTGAGCCGCGAAGTTGGCCACCAGGGCTAGATCTGGATCTAGTCCTTGGGGGGCTTTTGGGGGCGCGCTTTTAGCGACGACGATGGGAAGGGGGGCGCCCTGAGGGGACTTGGGATTACCACCGGTGGGCTGGTTTGGCCCGATTATTGGTGGTTTGGGCTGAGATGGTGCGGGTGGGGCAGCGGGCTGCCTGTTGGGCAGGGTTGGGAAAGCCTCCTTACTGGTTAGCCTTGCTCTGCCTCACGATCCCGCTTATATATTCAAATATTCTCGCTCCCGAAATACGTAGAAAATACTAGACTCTGTTTCCATCCTTGTCTCATACTTGCTATCACTGTCTTTCCTTTCCAGAATACTCCATGCTAGAACGTTCTTCGTGGTATTGCTATTCAATACAAGATGTTGCTATTGACCGTATATTATAAAATAAATTGATCCTATTTCTCTTTACTGGAAAAAGTACTGTCGAGTGTCGTCCGTAACTAGATAGCGCTAGCGCTAGATGTTGTTTTCTCCAAATTATATTCGGCTTTAATCCTAGATGGCTCTGATTATCACGTCGCGAGCGGCAACTACGAGATGCGACGGTTTCGCGGGAGATTTAAATTATATTGCGTCGCTAACAGTATACTATATCGAATGTTGTAGAATATTTAATTATAGATAAAAAAAAAAAAAATATTAAATCAAAATATCTGACTGAAAAGATGTTTTGTTTCCAACACTTCATTTTGCGCAGAGTAGATAACACGTTTGTAATTCCCACTTGCCAGGAAAATTGACGTTTATTTTATCTTCTAGGGGGTGCAGCTGCCCCCCCCCTGCCCCTACCTGGGTACGCCCATGACGCTGTGGAAATGCATTTACGCACTATCACCCGCCGGTTACAGACAGGGGAATGTGTGTGGGACTCGCCGGCCACAGAAGTGACCGAAATACTCACTAAAACCACAGCGGCCTCTTTCCTCGCTTTTACGGGGTGCCGGAGAGATTGTCTGATAACATTCTATCCCCGCCACCCCAACGCTTGGCCGTCTGGCCACATCCTGTCATCATTCAGGGCGGTGGGTGGAGGAGCGCATAGCGGCGTCTCCTCCTCCCTGGTCGTCGCCGGCGGAGTGAGTCAGCGGATGCAAGCGCCTCGCGTGCCCCCTCCGCGGCCTCCTTCCTTGTCTTGACAGCCTCACAGAAGGAGGCTATTGACGACCAACAGCTGTCACTGCCGAGCATCTTGGAGATGATGGTCGGCAGCGACAGGTCTGTTATTCCCAATTCCGTTGACAGGACGTGGCGCTGAGGCTCCCAGGCGGGGCATACTTCCAGTGTGTGGCGCGCATCGTCGATTAGCGCGCCACGCTTATGACATCCTGGGGCCTCTTCTCTTCCAATTCTGTGCAGGTACTTAGGATGGAAATTGACCTACTGTACCCCACAGTCAGATATGTTGGCATAGTTTTATGTTGAGTTTTCTATCTATTGCATAGGTGTTATCTGCATACCATATCCCACAGGTAAGAGAGGGTGTAGTTACACATGGATATACACTCGCGTGCAAGTAAATCGACTCAAGCGTCAAGACTCGCATAAAAAGTGATTTATCTTAACAATGACTCATTTTACCTCTTTATAATGTTTTACATATTTAAAGCCTAGGAATTGGGCTTTAAAATGGTGTAAGTTGCATGAAAATCGATTCAGTAGTTTATTAAAAAAGGTGTATGTCAATGATATTGTAAAAAATATTGAAAATTCATACAATTTCACAGTATGAGGTTATTGTGTATAAATGAAACAAATGTGTGTAAGAAAAAGAATTTATTCATGTCAATACTTGGTATTCCCTCCTCTAGCCCTAATCACTGCCCTCATGCGATTCTTCATAGACCTAATCAACTTTTTTATTGATGATTGTGGTATTCGACCCCACTCTTCTACCAACGCAGTCTTGAGCTCATTTATGTTTGTAGGAGCTGGATTCCTCGCTCTAACTTTCCTTTTGAGCTCGACCCATATGTGCTCAATGGGATTCAAATCAAGGCTGAGCGCTGGCCAATCCATAGTGTCAATTTCAACTTCGTTCAGGAACTCGCGTGTCGCCTGAGCAGTGTGACATCGGGCATTGTCATGCATCAAGATGAAATTATCCCCAATAACGCCTTGATAAGGGACAACTTGATCCCGTAGAACCTCTTCAATGTAACGATCACTGGTCAGACCTCCTCCCCGGCCTCCCCCAGTAACGAAAACAAGATCCGTTTTTCCTTCTAAGGAAATTCCAGCCCACATCATGCAAGAACCGCCACCATATGCCACGGTTTCAACAAAGCAGCACTGTGAAAACCGTTCACCGGGACGCCGGTACACCCGGCTTCTTCTATCGCTGCCATGGAGACACATCCTCGTCTCATCAGTGAACAGGACTGACTGCCATTGCTCTATGCTCCAATCCAAGTGTTCTCGAGCAAAGTGAAGGCGTGCTTGACGGTGAGCTGTGGTCAACTTCGGGCCTGTAGCGGGTCGTTTGGGAGTAAGGTTGGCTTCCTTTAACCTTCTTCTAACTGTCCATTGACTGACAGTCACCCCGCGAACTTGACGTAGCTCCTGCTGCATATCTACACTGGTAAGGTATCGATTTCGGAGAGAGGTCGAGACCAAAAACCGGTCGTTACGCTCCGAGGTGCACCGGCGTCGACTGGTATTAGGCCTCCGAGTGAAGGCACCAGTCTCTTGAAACCTTCTGTACACTCTTGAGACACCAGACTGACTCATATTCAACCGACGAGCGACTTCTCGCTGGTTCAACCCTTCTTGCAACAGGGCAACAGCTTGAGCGGCTTCTTCAGGTGTAGTGTCCATAATTTTCTTCAAACAATGGCTTCAATTTACAGAGATGGGTTCAAGTCAACGTCTGATGAGCAACTGATAAGAAAAATTTTTTTTTTTTTTTGTGTGACGTAGTTGTTAGCCTCAGATGGCTGTGACAACTTTACCCGGACTGGTGGGTGAGCGCTGAGGGCTCTCAACCCGTTTAAAGTTAAGCAACCCATCCCGAGGGCACCCCCTGTGGGGTACGGACCTCGGCTCGGGCGGTCGCTGGCAAACTGGGCACTTCCACGTTTATGATTTTAACGCGACACGTCTTCCTTCCCCGTCGGCGGGGGCGGTAACGTGGATATTTATTACTATTTGTCAAGGCCGCGCGGGCTGTGTATGCCTCTGAGCGAGCGTAATAATGTCGTCGGGTTCGTCGAGTATTAGTCGCGGTTGTTTAATCGCGGACATTTTAGAGGGGATGTAAGAAGCCGCCCTTACCACTAATGGGTTCGGGTGTGTCGCGGCAGAGTCGAAGTAGCGGCGGGAGCACTGTTTCATGAATTGCCTGATGGTCGGCAAGCCAAGATCTATGTGAAGATCCACATTGCGCATGTACCACGGTGCTCCCGTCGCTCGGCGCATGAACCTATTCTGTAATGCCTGTAGCCGATGTAGCCTGTGGCTTCGCTTGTGTGAACACTACACTTGCATACGTCATGATAGGACGTATACAAGCGGTGTATAATCTAACTTTATTGCGGAGAGATAGCTTAGACTTTGTGTGTACTAAGCTGTGTAACCATCCTAGCACTAGGGCTGCGCGCGCGCGGACTCGCCCTATGTGAGGACCGAAGGTCAGTCGTCTGTCCAAGGTCACACCCAGATATTTGACCTCCCTTGTCCAGGGGATGGGTTGGTCGAACATCTTTATCTGTGGGTATTCAGCCATTGGGTAGCGGCGATCTATCCCCTTATGGAATATGATCGCCTGGCTTTTGGTGGGGTTTATACCGATTCTCCATTTCCTAGTCCATTTCGCTAGGGCGGTAGCCGCAGTTTGGAGAGCGGTTATCACTGTAGTGGAGGATTGACCTGCATAGAAGATGGCAGTGTCGTCAGCGAATAATGCCGTTTGTATTTTACTATGTTGGGGTATGTCGCTGGTGAACAGCGAGAAGAGAATTGGAGAGAGCACCGATCCCTGGGGGACGCCGGCTTCTAGTTTGTGCGGTGCTGATAAAGTACCTTCCACTCTGTAGCGAAAGCTACGCTCGAGTAGGAAGTCCCTAACTATCATAACTAAGTAGTGGGGGATTTTAAGCTTTATTAACTTGAAAATAAGGCCGTTATGACAGACTTTGTCAAACGCTTTTTCTACATCAAATAAAAGCATACCCGTATATAAACCGCGTTGCAGTTTATAACTTGTATACTCGACTATTCGATGTACTTGCTGAACGCAAGAGTGTTGCGTGCGAAAGCCGAACTGAATAGGCGGGATGAGGTTGTTATCCTCAGCGCACTTTCTTAGCCTACTAAGTAGTACGCGCTCATAGATTTTACCTAAACTGTTTAATAAGCTAATCGGGCGATATGATGACGGTTCGGTACGTCGCTTGCCGGGTTTAGGTATACCTATTACCACGGCTTTTTTCCATTGTTTAGGAAATATGTAATTAACTAATGCGGCGTTAATAATTGCTGTTAATATTAATAATAATGAGTGAGGGAAGAGTTTAATGACTCTATTAGAAATACCGTCCGAACCGGGGGATTTCCTAGGGTGGAGACCTCTAACAATCGACTGAACCTCCTCCACTGTCGCTGTTGGTATAGGCTCTTGCTCTTGTGGCTCAGCGTCTGCGGTACGCGTACGCGATGTACATCGTTCCACTTCGCTGTTAACGGTGTCGGTGTGTCGCGCGTCTGTGTGTTGATAAGAAAAAACGATTACAGGGGTTTTTATAGGGGGTTGAGTCACGCAAGATGTGTATAGAGCGCAGAGCATTTTTCGAGGGTTGCGTTCAATTGCATTGTAAAGACAAGTGTTTATTTAATTATTACTATTATTGTTGTATTTATTACTATTAAGTGTTTATTAATTACTGAAATAATGCTACCATTTTAAAGCCCAATTCCTAGGCTTTAAATATGTAAAACATTATAAAGAGGTAAAATGAGTCATTGTTAAGATAAATCACTTTTTATGCGCACTTGACGCTTGAGTCGATTTACTTGCACGCGAGTGTAGTTAGCTATTATATACATATTATCTCTATGTACTACTCTATATACTCTATGACTGTAATGCTGAAAAGTATTTAAAATATCTAACACATTGAATGCCGATGGGATGCCATTTCCTTTTAACTCATAGGGAAGTGACACGCAGTATTGTGCAGCTGGCAGTCAATATGTTAAAATAGTAAAACTATAAAATGTTAAAAATTAATAAAAATTGTTTTATTTAATATTCACATAAACATCAAAAATAAATTGTATTAATTATTAGGCTGGTCTATCTGTAAAATTACAGCTTATTCAACATATTATGTTTAACTAATCCAGTTCATCCCCTATATTATTATTTTTATTTGATTTTGCAATCTTATTTAAACTGTCTTCTAGTAATAGAATTCTTCTCTTCTTTGCATTTAAAAGTTGAACAAATTTACCATAAAGACTAGATTCTAAATTAGTTTTAATATCCACGAATTTCATCAAATCCTCACGGCATTTATTTAAATCAATAGAAAGCTGTTCATTTTTTAATTTTAAACTATCAAATTTATTTCGAAGGTCTTCATTTTCTGATAATAGGAAATCTACAAGAGTGTCTTTTGACTCATTTTTTTGATCGCGATGAATAGGGACAGTACCGTAAACCATATATCCTAATCCGTGTAGAGAGTCTTCGAATTTCTTTTTCCAACTGAAAGTAGCAGAATTATTGTCATCTGGCTGTAAAACGAATGAGTATTTGAAGTCTTGGTGATTTGACAAGCCTGTTCTAACGTTATCATAATAGTCTTCTTCACTCTCTTCTAAACGTTCCCTATATTTTTGGGCGAATGCGTAAGAATAATGTCCAGACCAAGTTCCATCGCCATCAAATATAGTTATGTGAAACAAGTCATTTTCGTTAGGTTTCCATGATATTTTCAAATAAAATATTTTTTCATTTATTTCAAATTTCGTTATCGATGTCTGCTTTTCCATTTTTTTAAATATTATTGAGGGTTAAATTGTTCTTTGACTACTTTTATACCAACTTAAGATATTATAAATTTCTTCTTCGTCTTGCTTTAATAACCTTAGTAGCAATAGCAATCATAAATTTCGAAAAATCTAACAATTTGGATAAATGACACTGATTGAATGAGCATTTTGACAGGAATGATAGTGTTAGAGCACTGTCTCGATCACGATTGATCGAATCCTTTTGATTCTATCATAGCTTGCACGCGAACGATCGGGTCTTCAATCTCAAAAAGATTTGATCATTTATGATCCGCTATATATCTCGTCTCTCCGAAGCGATAGGCAAAGACGGCAGTGAGGAGTTTTTGGCGGGAATCTGAAGTGTCATGTGGTGTTCTTGTATTATATTCAATATCTTAGTGTTTTAACGTGTTATATTAAATAATTTTGATGGCATTTTATGTAATATATAGCGGCAAAGCTGCTGAGGTGTAGTGAATATGATATAAAACTGCTATACATACCTTTTTGTTTCCACCAAAATTCTCATAAGATAATCCCCAACAGTGGCCATTACACTGTTGGCGGCGATACTTTGACTTACTGACGGACTATTACTGACACGAAGAAATTGATAATTTGAAAAGAAAATTATAACTCTACACTGGCAAAAATGGCTTGTATTAATAGCTGATTGCCAAGACAAAAAAAAGAAGAAGAAGACGGCAGTGAGGGAGTTTTTGGCGGGAATCTGAAGTGTCATGTGATGTTCTTGTATTATATTCAATATCTTAGTGTTTTAACGTGTTATATTAAATAATTTTGATGGCATTTTATGTAATATATAGTGGCAAAACTGCTGAGGTGTAGTGAATATGATATAAAATTGCTATCCATACCTTTTTGTTTCCACCAAAATACTCAGAAGATAACCCCCAACAGTGGCCATTACACTGTTGAGGGCGACACTTTGACTTACTGACAGACCATTACTGACATGAAGAAACTGAGAACTTGAAAAGATAATTATAACTCGAAACTGGCAAAAATGGCTCGTATTTGTAGCTGATTGCCAAGACAAAAAAGAAGAAGAAGAAGACGGCAGTGAGGGGAGTTTTTGGCGGGAATCTGAAGTGTCATGTGGTGTTCTTGTATTATATTCAACACCTTAGTGTTTTAACGTGTTATGTTAAATAATCTTGATGGCATTGTATGTAATATATAGCGACAGAACTGCTGAGGTGTAGTGAATATGATATAAAACTGCTATACATACCTTTGTATTTCCACCAAAATTCTCAGAAGATACCCTTAACAGTGGCCACACTGTTGAGGGCGACACTTTGACTTACTGACAGACCATTACTGACATGAAGAAACTGAGAACTTGAAAAGATAATTATAACTCGACACTGGCAAAAATGGCTCGTATTTGTAGCTGATTGCCAAGGCAAAAAAGAAGAAGAAGAAGAAGACGGCAGTGAGGTGTAATACACAGGTAGGTAATTTGCATTGTACAAATGAACTTTACACGCGCACAAATTTACAGCACCGTTGCACGCTCAAAGAAGCGAAACTAATTAATTATATTTGTCTCTTTCCATCGTATACGGACAAGTAGGCATCTATTTCGCTTTCATTAGACGAGTTCGCGATACAGTTTATTTGGGTATCGTGAAACCCGCGAGTCGACCGAGATTCGCAATCGATTGATTTATTGATAAATTTGACAAATCTACTGCGCCGTGACCCACGACCTGTGACCCGAGTTTCGGTGCTTGCTTTCGCTACCTAAAAGTTTTCTGTTTGTTGTTTCTGTGTGTTTGTGTTTAACGTGCTTTTACTAATTTGCATGAATTCGGTGTCAGTTTAATTGTGTAATAAAACAATAGGTACTTATCTATTATCAATGTTTCATCAACTTTGATCGGATTATTAAGCCGGCTTTTAACTATGGGATGTAATTTATATTACATCTTGAAGTATTTTCGTTAACTAAAACGGCCTTTATTATATTGCTTATTCAAATTACAATACTCGATAATATAAGTTACACACAAAACAATCACGATCCACGATAGAAGTACCTGTGATCAAGTGATCAAATCATTGGGACCTGTAGGCCTACTCTTGAAATCAATTCTAATTTCGAATCCGATTCGATTCCAATCTCACCAAACTTATATTTGGTACTCTTGAACAAAATCGAGAATGAATTTTACGCGTTCGTCGTTGTTATATTCACCAAATGTGCCATGTTTTCTTACTTTAAATTAATAACGTTATCGAACTTGATCACCACAAAGACGCTTTCTTGAAATTGTGTAACAATAACGATTTTAAACCACGTCAAAATCCCGTCGGGAGTAGCAAATATATATTAATATAATTTCAAGAGTAGGCCCACTGGGTCGTCTTAAGTCAGTGATCGACACAGTGCTAATTGAGTAGGATATAAAAGTAGCAGTACATTTGTCGCGTCAATCACGTCAAAATGTAAGTGGCTAGGGATGAATCGATACTAATGAGTATTCATATGGTATCGATGAGATGACGGAATTACGGCAGAGCTTCTGAAGGCGGGCGGCAAGCCGATCTTAATAGCCCTTCAGATGCTATTTAATTCCGTTATCCTCGGGGGCGACGTTCCAGAGTCGTGGACCAGGAGTGTGGTGGTGCTGTTCTTCAAGAAGGGTGACAAAGCTCTTTTAAAGAACTACAGACCCATCTCACTCCTGAGCCACGTTTATAAGTTGTTTTCGAGGGTCATTACCAATCGACTCACGCGCAAGCTCGATGACTTCCAACCGCCTGAACAAGCCGGCTGCCGAAAAGGCTATAGCACCATAGACCATATCCTCACGCTTCGGCATATTATACAAAAGACCGAGGAGTATAATCGGCCCATGTGCTTAGCGTTTGTGGACTATAAGAAAGCCTTTGATTCAGTCGAAAGTTGGGCGGTACTGCAGTCCCTTCAGCGGTGCCAAATCGACCATCGCTATATCGAAGTGCTGAAGTGTTTGTATAGGAACGCCACAATGTTAGTCCGTATCTGGGATAAGAGTACGAAACCGATCCAGTTGCAGAAAGGAGTGAGACAGGGAGATGTCATCTCTCCGAAACTGTTTACCACTGCACTGGAAGATGTCTTCAAGCTCTTAGACTGGACTGGATTCGGCATGAACATTAACGGCGAATACATCACTCACCTTCGATTTGCAGACGATATCGTCGTTATGGCAGAATCCATGGAGGACCTTGGCACAATGCTCAATGATCTCAGCAGGGTATCCCAACTAGTGAGTTTACGAATGAACATGGACAAGACGAAAGTCATGTCAAATGCCCATGTCATTCCTGTACCGGTTCTAGTTGGCAATGCGATTCTCGAAGTTGTCCATCACTATGTTTACCTAGGACAAACAGTCTAGTTAGGTAGATTCAATTTCGAGAAAGAGATCAGCCGACGAATCCAACTCGGTTGGGCAGCGTTCGGGAAACTTAAGAGGATCTTCTCGTTCAACATACCTGTGTCTGAAAACACAGGTCTACGACCAGTGTGTGTTACCAGTGATGACTTACGGCACGGAAACGTGGTCCCTAAATGTAGGCCTCATATCAAGGCTCAAAGTCACTCAGTGTGCTATGGAACGTGCTATATGCTATGGGCTATGCTCGGGATTACTCTGCGAGATAGAATCCGGAATACGAAAATCCGCAGGAGAACAGGTGTAACCGACATAGTACGAAGAATTAGCACGCTGAAGTGGCAATGGTCAGGCCACATCACTCGACGAACCGACAGCCGCTGGGGAAGAAAGGTTCTCGAGTGGCGACCACGTATCCGACGACGCAGTGTAGGACGAACTAAAGTCTAACTTTTTATTAGCTGCAGTAAAATGACGTTTCTAAATGTCATTCCGTAAAATAATGTTGACAGCCTAATCTCAATAGGGATGTGATTCAGTTCACAAAAGTTTACAGAATATCTAATCGTTCCATAGCTGACTCATAATGATCATACTAAATTCTATTTAATATTAATGTAAATAAAAGGCTGTATAAACGTTGATCCTTTTAGACATATACAAGGTAACACTCAAGAAAACGCTCTCTCAAGTTGGTAGTACTGGTTTTTGGTTACGGTGCTACGATGACGCTTGACCGCCATTTTGTTTCGGTTGTCATTCGCTCATTCGGCTTCATACTTCTGTTTTGAGGGCATGAATAACTTTGATTTGCCCACTGCGCGTTGTTTTTGTTATCATTATTGTTAAACTTATGTTACGTTGTGTTTGTTTTTCATTACCTGTTTTCGTTAATCGTGTTAGTTTTTTTTTGTTTGATACATTGAAGACATGGATGCTCTGCCGAAAACATCGCAAGATGGAGACACATTTTTATCTCCTTTTCAGGTCATACTACAAAAAAAACCTGGATTGACGGAAGTATTAAATCTTCTCGACAGGCATTTTTAGACGGCCTGACTACGGGATTAAAAAATCCCACAGGAAAGGGCAAACGACTCATAATTAGTCATATAGGCGGAGAAGAAGGCTTCCTGGTCGACGGACTTCTTATGTTTGAAGCAAAGAAAGGTACAGAAGACTACCATGATGAAATGAACGCGGAGTGTTTCGAGGATTGGTTCGGCGGTATTCTACCTAAACTCAAGCCGAATGCAGTAGTCGTAATGGACAATGCGCCCTATCACTCTCGGAAGATCGAAACAATCCCGAAGATGTCGTGGACGAAAGCACACAAAACGTCATTTTACTGCAGCTAATAAAAAGTTAGACTTTAGGTGGCCCGACGTTCTAGTGAAAGTTGCTGGGCGTCATTGGATGTAAGCGGCACAGGACCGCACATTGTGGTGCAACATGAGGGAGGCCTACGTCCAGCTGTGGACGACAATAGGCTGAAATGATGATGATGATGGTATCGATACTTTTCATTAGATAGATTTCATTAGATATAGAGAGTACTCAGTATCGAACATTAGTCCATTCGATACTGAGTACTAGTATCGAATGAAAAGAGTACTCGATACTTCGAAATGATGTTCGGTACGCACGGTACATATCGATACTAGTGCTCAGTATCTGACTGTTAAAGCTGAGATTGCCTAATAAAAAAGCTGATCACAATTCTGTTACAAGAAAAGTACTCGATAATATAAAAACGATTCGATACCAGGGTAAGTATAGATACTTTTCAATATATTAATCGATATCAATATAAAAGATTCAATATATTATCGAATAAAAAAAAAGCTTATCGCAATTGTGCTCGGTGGAAAAGTTCTTATTACTACTAGCAGTGTCGACTGTAGATTTTACCCCTGTATATGTAATTGATAGGATAGGCTCTATGAATAGTTCATTCGATACTGAATATTAGTATGAATAGGATTCGATACCGATACCAGTAAGTATCGATACTTTTCAATCGATGCTGATTGAGTACCGATACTTACGATACGACCGATACGGTATCGATACCTAGATCGTATCGATTCATCCATAGCTCAGCATAGTCTTTGAATAAAGTGAACGAATGAACATAAATAAGCATAAAAGGATAAAAAATAATACTCACGTAAAATATAAAGTCTGCGATCAATTACTAAAAACAAAAATTTGTCACATTTTATTAGTTTTAGGGGAATCGCTCGAAGCTTAAATCACTCCTCAGTTAAATAAGCATGAAAATAAAAAAATAATGGACATAAAATATCTTCTTATAGTGCTGCTCATAGCTCCAATCGTAGCATCGATCATCTTAGAAGTTAGAAGTTTTGCAAACCTGTGGTGTAGGAAGTCTCTTGAAAAACAGTTAATTACAGTAGCAACTCGGTTATCCGTCCTTCAGTTATAAGGATTCGGACTACCAACCGCAACTTATGTATCTATACTAGTGATGTAACGAATGTTAGGATTGAGACATTCGCGAAGGCGAATGTGAGTGCGAATATTTATCTCCAACATTCGCGAATGCGAATATAATATATATGAATGTTGACTTTCAAATAAAGCGCGTGCAACATATCATATGGGTTTAACATTTCGTACCAGCCATATTTAAGCCAAATATAGCAAAGGTTAACCGTTACAAGTTGAACGAATGAAACTAATCAGATTCGTTCGAAAATATTCGTTGTAATTTGAGATTAGTTTGTTATTATTATTGTATTTGTCAAATTTACAAACATGAGTAAAGCACATGTTACTGAAGTGTGGAGTTATTTCACAATTTGTGACGCTGAGAGTGTTAAATGCATGGTATGTCAAAAAAGTTTAATGATTATTTAACAAAAATAATGTAATTTTTTCATATAGAATCATGTTCTTTTTTTATTGGCAAAATTCATTGTTCATTCACACAAAAAATCAGTTGTCTGTAAAGTCGGTTTACTGACGATAGTTGAACGTGACAACGTCATAAGAAAATACTGATGGAATGGTTTAATTTTTCAAAAGAAAATTTTAATTTTATTTGTTTGATAGATATTTTGTATGGCAAGCCTTAAATGAAACTGGAGGCGGCAGTGCTCGCCGAATTGTATCGGCGGGTGTCGGGGGTGCGAGGGGAGGACGGTGTTGTTTCCTTAAGGGAGCTCACCGCCCGCCGAGATGTCATCGCCCGTTGGGCAGACCGGTTGGAGAGGCCTCGATACGGTGTCTGGACCGTGGAGGCCTTCCGGCCGGTGCTGATGCAGTGGTTGGAACGGCGGCATGGTGTGCTCTTCTTCCGACTCGTGCAGGTCTTGACGGGGCATGGATGCTTCGGCAAGTACCTGTACAGGGTCGCTAGGAGGGAGAGAACACCGTCCTGCCACCACTGCGATTGCGACGAGGACACGGCGCAGCATACGCTCGAGGTCTGTGCCGCTTGGGCAGAGCAGTGCCGTGAACTCGTTGCAATCATCGGTGCCGACCTGACGCTGCCGACCATCGCTAGGGAGATGCTGGGCAGCATCAGGCACTGGGACGCGGTCGCATCCTTCTGCGAGGCAGTTATCTCCCAGAAGGAGGCGGTGGGTTGCGAACGCGAGGAGCACAGCCTCGACGAAGCGACCTGCCGCCAGTGACTGGGGCGGCGCAGGCACGACTACCTGCGTCCCATGCCGCCCTAGCCGAGGCTGCGGGTGACATGACCGGGGAGTTAGTCCGTCACCCGCCGAGAGGCCACCCGCGTGAGGAAAGACCGACGTCCTCCCCGAGCGGGGGACGTTGGTCGATGGGAGGGTACCCCGGGTAGGGTATATTCCGTCGGGCCGACCACTGATGACAAGTAACCCTGCTCCGGTGGTCGATCCAACGACGAAGGCGACGTGGTGTTCGGGTGGGTTGCGGGTGTTGCGTGCTTAAGCCCCTCTGTCGCCCCGGACAGAGTGGTGCGGAGGCGCGCCGACCGCAGCCTATCCCAAAAAAAAAAGCCTTAAATGGAACGCCTCAAAGCGAGCTAACGCCGCATACGTCATGTTTTTTCGTGTGTGCAGCTGGCTCCATCGAATTATAAGACGTTGTCACGTCAAAAACAAATATAAATTCTGGATAAGTATTCACCAACATATCATATACTAAATCTTTCTCCGAAACATGCTGCATCTTATGGTATAAATATTATTCTGATCGTTCAGTGGTTTTCGCAGTATAACCGAACAAGAAACCGGCTCCCCATTCATTAGTTTATATTAGACTGACAAAAATAAGAGAGACAGTATTTCTAATTTAGTTGCCGACCTGAGTGTTCCATAATATTGTTTTATTCAAATATTATGAGTAAATAAAAATAATAAATATTATCATATCATTACACAATTACATATATAATTTGCTTTTAGTTTGTCAAATATATTCGCCAAACATTCGCATCGTTCCTTGCGAATGTCAGAAACATATGCGAATATTCGCGTTGCGAATGCGAATATTCGTTACATCACTAATCTATACCAATAAATAAAATTGGAGTGTCTGTTTGTAATGTCAAAATAATAGGCTTTTTTCATGCTCACACGGTTATTCGCACTATACACATGCCTAAAAATCATTTTATTTTTTTTTGTCTGTCTGTTTGTTTCAGGTAATCTTCAAAACGGCTGAACTGATTTCAGCTATAATATCAGCGCGTAAACTAGGCTATATTTTATCCCGGTATTCCCACGGGAACGGGAACTACGCGGGTAAAACGACTAAAACCGAAGCGAAGCGAGGGCGGGTTGCTAGTTGTATATACAAATCGAATTTATGCAAGCATGTACGTGTCTGCAATAGCATGTCCCGCCCTCGCCTCGCGGGAACACTGCCCCACGCCTTTCGTTATTGTTTTAATTAGTTGTGCATGGCAACCTCCTCAGATGGATAGATTGTTACATTTGAAACAGGAGTTAAAGGCGTATTACACTAG
This sequence comes from Lymantria dispar, assembly GCA_032191425.1. Classification (NCBI taxonomy): domain Eukaryota; kingdom Metazoa; phylum Arthropoda; class Insecta; order Lepidoptera; family Erebidae; genus Lymantria; species Lymantria dispar. Next base: position 21,343,130 of record CM063459.1, read on the forward strand.
ACGGTATTCAGGGCCCTGTGGCAAGGATGGGCGTGGCCCATAACTAGGGAGCCGCGTATTACACTAGCCGCGGTCCATTTGACCCCGAGTTGTGGGGTGACGTGAGATATTTTTGTTATGGTAACCTTTTTATTAAAATTTTTATATACATATAATTTCCAATAAAACTTTGAAGCTTTTAATCCTATGTTATATATGTATGTTCTTTCTGCCATCTTTTTGTTAACTGTACGACATCGGTGATAATGGGAGGGAAATTAACCTACTATACCACGTTGGTCAGACGTGTTGGTATAGGGTTTTATTTCGAGTTTTCCTTCTCTTGTATAAATGTTATGTGCATATTATACCCATTAATCGTCTTTTACGATACCAACGGGCAAGAACGCAACGCAAGAAGCAACGGTGGTGAATTGTATTCTTGCTCCGTCACCACACGGAGAACTGACTTACGCACTCGAAACGTCTGTTCACTCCGCTAGTCTAGCGACGAGTCGACGACTGAAGCACACTAGCTCCCTAAACGCTATTACACTGCCCGGTGGCAAGGGAGTTAGGGCGACAGAGTCGGTCCGGTCGCCCTGATTAAGGACCCTAACTCACTGTTATTCCACCATCCTAAATCAGGGCCCTAACGCCTGAAGATCCTGTAGTGTGATACGCCTGTTTGTGTTAATGGTCATTGTTTCTCGTTTTTATTCATAACTTCTGCCGTGCCTCAGGGTTCACATTTGGGACTTCAGTTTTTGTTATACATCAATAACTTAGGAAGTTATATATAACTTGCATCAGCTCTTTTATGCAGCTGACATAAAACTATTCAAGACAGTTGCCAATATTACTGATTCTATAAAATTACAGCGGGCTTTGATATCTTTGGAAATATGTAAGCTTTTAGGGACAACCGACAAGTTTTGGGGCAAATTGACGTTCTGGAAGGAGCTAATCACGTGAGAGTAAGATTCCTTTATATCCTATTTCACCTTGATCCCATCCTGTATTACTGCCATTCCGTTGTGGTGGGTGGTATATTGACTAACTGTGGGAAAGTGATGGGTCTCCCTACCTTCCTTCCATTTTAAAATAAGAATGGATTGCCGCCATGCGCCTTATTCAATCAATTAGACACTATTTACAACCCAGCATGCAACTATATGAATCATGTAAAAGCAAATATAGCAATCTCCATTCAGAGTGATTTTGAGAAAATTAAATAAAACACATTTTCGTAATTATAGCTATAGCTTTTTGAACAAATTCTATTGTACTATAACAGGGATGTTATAATGCACGTGTAGTAGCAATGACATATTAAAATTACTAAACAATTACGTTAAAATAATGAAAAAATAATTGGATATTGCTGTTTACGTTTATGACAGTATGATATTGCTGTACTTGAATCTCCTAATTAAGGATATTGCTGTCCTTGCACCTAACCACGCCATTTTTAAAACTGAGTTTACTAGGACGTACCAATTAGATACTTTAATAAAATAGGTATTGTGGTATTTTTAATTGATCAGAATTTGAAATTATACACATAAATTCAAAACTAAAAAAATATATTCTTATTTATTCATAAATTTACATTATAATAGACGCAATCAATGCTATGACTAATCAATGTATGTACTTTTACAAAACAATATTAATATTTTTGAAATATTCCCAGTACATAATTAAACTCGGGTGACGTGACCGGGGAATTAGTCCGTCACCCGCCGAGAGGCCGACCGCGTGAGGAAAGACCGACGTCCTCCCCGAGGGGGGGACGTCGGTCGATGGGAGGGTACCCCAATAGGGGGTATTCCGTCGGGCCGACCACTGATGTCAAGTAACCCTGTTCCGGTGGTCGGCCCAACGACGAAGGCGACGTGCATCGTGGGTGGGTTGCGGGAGTTGCGTGCTTACGCCCCGAACGGAAGTACATAATTAAATTAGCATGCTCGTAATTTCTTCCTGAGGTTCACAAATCACATCTTCTATAATCTCAGTACTTTCAGCGTTCAATGTCTGCATTTCGTTACTTGTAACGGAACTCAATGGAACGAAAAATTTTAGACGCTCAACATTTTGCCAATTATCACCGTAACGATTGATTTTTTTTTTCAGTTTACGAACATGCGATACTTTAGAATTACTAATTACATTTGTAGGTAGAATTTCCATGGGATGTAAGTTAATAGATAGCTTGCCTGGAAGGTTGACGTTTTTAAAAACACCATCATCATGCTTGTAATGTAGGTTTCCTTTAATAAGAACGTTTCCCTCTTTTTTTGAATGTATCGTTTGGCATTTTTAAATTGAAAATGCCATTTTCCGACAAGTTTCATCACTTTTGCTGCATCTTCCTTCCAATCAAATACCTTGCAGTCTTTACCTAAAATTATTACCTGCCCAAAATCTTTTATAATACTATAATATTCGTCGGGGTTTGCTATTATCTCGAGTTTACGTATTTCTTTTTCTATCTGTGCAAAAACTCTGTCTGGGGGAATAGAAGAATGTCCAACTACAGGAAAAATAAGCTCCAAAGTCTTTACATGGCGAGGGGCATCAGCTAGCCACTTAGTACACATTGCTAGAACTGTGGTATTTTTATTTTGACCAGCACAGTCATCTGCAATCAAGCGTATAGTATTTATTCCATCTAGTTCAGTATTTTGCAGTCTATGGTAAACACATGAGGCAATTTCGTTTGAAGCTTTAGGAAATGAGTTCTCTACCCAGCAATAAGCAAAAACATTGGATGGTTCCAATTTACTTTTCGACGATCCCTGAACTATAGTAAAATTGAATAAATAAATTTGGCGGTAGTAATATGCAGATTGATCGAGTCTTTGGTAAACACAATTTTTTTTGGCAGTCAAAGGATAACGTAAGTAAATCAGATTTTTCGTCTTTGACATAACCAAAAAAGCCTTTGCTTTTAATTTATGTATTCTTTGATTTATTAATAATTGACTGTTAATATTATTATCATTTTCGGTTTTTATTTTTTCACTAAACTGCAGACAAGTCGAGCACACATCGGTCCGAGGTGAACCAAAACCCAAATTATAATTCTGATTAAATATATTACGGAAGTACGAGTTTTTTATTTTCAAATCAGGATGTGAATTATTGTACATCAGACATAGTTTATTGATACTGAGTTCTGCAGGCAGGTGATACCTTTGTTTTGCCGCGGCAATAATGTGGTTCTTCACAGTTCAATCTACCTATAAAATCCATTATTGCCTTTTTTTGTGTGCATTTTTGTGGGCAACATGATCGCCGCCTCTTTTTTCCTTAAGTCATCATCATCATCATCTTGCTCTTATCCCAATTACTTGGGGTCGACGCAATATGTCATCAAATGTTTTGACATATTGCAAAAAGTTTCGGCAATGACTTTTATGACCGGCCGCCTGCCTGAGGTCAACCCTCCTTGGGAATGTAATCGTTAACCCAAATAGTACCAGATGGAGTTGGTCCGGGTCAATCTAGGGCTCTTAGTCATCTTTTACGACACCCACTTTCCTTAAGTAATACACCTGTTTTAAAATATTCATTCATAACTGATTGCACTCTATATTTAGTTATTTGAAGAATAATCAAAAAAAAAACTTCTGGCAAACTTGTAGACGTTTCTTTAAAGCCAGACTATAGACAAAATAAGTAATTTGTGTACTCTTTGCCTTATAGTTACCAGTCGTTGGACGACGACGTTTAGTCTGTTTAATTGTACAATGTTTTAATAGAAAAGAATCTTGTTGGCTTTTGTTTTTAAATTTATAAAAATTATCATGAAACATTTTAATGTCTCTCATTGAGAGAGACAGGCATTCAAGTTTTGTTTTATGATTGCACAAAGGTTTCATCGGCAATGTTTTTGTGAATACCTAAAAGAAAGACGACAAATTAAATATCTATGTTATATTATTAACAAATATAAAAACTTTCTCATTTATTAATACACTACACATCATGTTCATCAAAATCAGATTCAGCACTTTACAGACAAAATATCAGCCTTCTTTTTGCGGTCGGCGAAGCGACTCCTCGCACCACTTCGTTCGGAGCGACAGAGGGGCGTAAGCACGCACAAGCGCCAACCCACCCGAACACCACGTCGCCTTCGTCGTTGGACAGACCACCGGAGCAGGGTGACTTGACGGCAGTGGTCGGCCCGATGGGATACCCCCGGAATATTTGGGGTACCCTCCCATCGACCAACGTTCCCCCCTCGGGGTGGACGTCGGTCTTTTCTCACGCGGTCGGCCTCTCGGCGAGTGATGGAGTAATTCCTCGGTCCCGTCACCCGCGGCCTCGGCTAGGGTGGCATGAAGCGCAGGTAGTCGCGCCTACGCCGTCCCGTCCCCGGCAGCGGATCGCTTCGTCGAGGCTGCGTTCTTCACGCCGCGACTCGCCGCCTCTTTCCGCGAGACTACTACCTCGTAGAAGGCTGCGACCGCGTCCCAGTTCCTGACGTTGGCTGATGCCCTGATGGTCGGCACCGATGATTGCGACGAGTTTACGACGCTACTGTGCCCAGGCGGCACAAACCTTGAGCGTATACAGCGCCGTGTCCTCGTCGCAATCGCAGGGATGGTAGGACGGTGTACTCTCCCTCCTAGCGACCGTGTACAGGTATTTGGCGAAGCATCAATGTCCCGTCAAAACCTGCACCAGTCGGACGGAGAGCACCCTGTGCTGCCGTTTTAGCCACTGCATCAGCACCGGCCGGAAGGCCTCGACGGTCCAGACACCGTACCGAGGCCTCTCCAGCCGGACTGCCCAACGGGCAATGACGTCTCGGCGGGCGTCGACGCGCCAGCCGGTGAGCTGCCTCAAAGAGACCACATCGCCCTCCGCTCGCACCCCTGAAACCGGCCGATACAAATCGTCGTGCATTGCCGCTTCCACAAATATCAGCCATAAAGGCTTTTTTAAAAAATATATAATACGAAAAAATAGATATGCGTCTAAATTCAATCGGCAAATTGAATTAATTAATAAAATTAATATGAACAAATTCGGTTACCAAAAAAGTATCAAATTATATGTATCCCTATAAAATATGGGCACTAACCTCTGAACTTTAGCGATATTACGTTTCCAGTTTGCCGCATTTCGCTGACGTTTTCTCGTAGAATTATTATTTATAGGGAAACAATCCATTTTGATTATTTAATAAGTTGATCACTTCAAAACTCAATAAAACTTAAGAATAATCGTAGAAATTAGAGCATGTATTTACTTCGTACAACGGTTTTCACCATACTTACTGAATAACGCTATGTGATTAGCTAATTAGGACATTGCTGCGTTTGGCTTTGACGGGCTTGGATTTTGCTATTTTTGCACCGAATATTAAGAGTTGAACTACTTTTTATAAGGGATATTGCTGTTTTAGAAGTACTATTACTTAAAAATACAGTTTGGGTTTTTACGTAGATGGTGGATAGCGCCGAGAAAAAAGTGAATATTGCTATATTTGCTTCTATATGATTCATATATAACCTCTCCAAAAAATTACTGGGACTTATCAAATTCTATGAAGGCCGCGTATGTATAGCAGTGGACTATGAAAGACTAAAGATTGAGTAGTATATTATATACTATATATCAGATACACATATATACCAATATATACAATATTAGAGGACTAATTACAGCCACCAATCTATTAATGAAGTTTGGGTTTAATTATTCAGAAAATACTCAATTTAGAATTAATATTTATTTCAACTGACACCTGTAGGTGCTTTGTGCGACCGTTTCTTAACTTTTTGCTGTCTTCTTTTAAGGTGACGTTGAATACGACCAGCGCCTTCTTTCTTCAGCTCCTCATATTGTTTCACTAAAGTCTCGACACGGATTTCAGCTGTAACGTAAAAATAATTAACAAATTAGACTTTATCCTAGATTAGACCTAATATTTAAAACGTAACTCTGTAGTTGAAATGTGGGCGATTTGAATTTGTGGTTAGAGTTACAGGAAAGGAGCTGCAAAATTCTTTTCTTTTCTTCAGCGGAAGATACAAAAATACAAAACGACTTTTTTATTTTTGCTAAACCCATTCTAGCGTAACTTACAACAATTATTGTGAATTGGCATACAAGTACATATTACAAATGATAATCTTCTCATTACATTTATTTTTCTTTTCAGCATATACAAGTATGCTGTTTCAGCATATAAGTTGTATACAATGTGTCCCAAAATTCAACGATAAGCGGGCACCAACGGGTGGGTACTTATGACTGCTCTAGAAAAAAAAAAGAAAAACATTCTACCCTTATTTTTTTTCATTACGAAAAAAAAAGTGAAATCTTTAAAAAATGCAACAATTTGCAAAATATGGTTGTTGTTGTGAAATAGTACCTATGCATATTTTTTTGGCCAGTTTGCCTAGAATATTATACCACTTTAGAATTGTAGTTAGTTGCGCCAATTTTTAAATCTATTTGCCATAGTAGTGTCAATACTTTTTTTTTCACCATGATGAGTGAAAGGGAGCTGAAAGTGAATCTTACAAAATTTATGGAAAAAACACAGTTTTGGTTAATTTTTGTGTCAAAACTATAGACATTCTGGGATCTTTAATGGTTGTGATCGATAGCAGAGCTACTTAAGTTGCTAATACAAAAAAAATCACGCAATTATTTGTAAAATTGTAGCAATGGCACTTAAAAGTATAATAAAGGTGTCCATTTTTAAAATTTTCACTTTTTTGTCGTACTGAAAAAAAAATTAGGGTGGGATTTTTCTTTTTTTTTCTCGAGCAATCACAAGTAGGCCCACCTGTTGGTGCCCGCTTATCGTTGAATTTTGGGACATGTTGTATACTACTGCAGAGCCAATGTGATGATGATTTAAGAACATAATCTATCACCAGTCCTTCAAAAGGGAGAATTTTTCATGTCTCATTTTTGTAATGCAGAGTAAGAATACAATTCACCACCCCTACAGACTTTGTAGATGTTGTAACAGTCAACTAAGCAAGATAAAAACTCAAAACAACCTAATCCATAAGCTATCCAGGGAGTACTATTTTATCTTCACAGAGTGAAAGAGTCTGTTGCCTAATACTGAAGCCGAGAATTGTTTTTTTATTACATTTAACGCTTTCACTGCTGTCTTATATCGTATACAGGTACATTACGATGCGTCATAACACACGCATGTGCGGCCGCATACACGCCTGGCATGTAATCACCGCATACGCGTATGTTATCAAAAACACGCTTGTGTGTTTGCCCGCAGCAACGTGTTAATATCAAATTTATTCAACTTACATTTATTTTTAAAGTGCGGTTGTCTTCCCTGTTTAAAATCTTGTTCAATTTGTTCTCTTTTCCTTTCTTGTTTGTCTTTGTCTATTCTATCTTTCTTATTTGATTTGTGCTGATCATTCAACCTTTGGAGTAGCCTTTTAAGCTTGATTTGTCTTTCTGGATCAGTAGTAGTTTTTAATTCAGACCGTATTGCCTTGATGTCCTTCATGCGGATGTCAGATAGGAAATTATAATTATCAGAAAACTGTTTTTTATCAAATTCACCACAAAGTGGATCAAATCTGAAAATGTAAAAATTGTTTAAATAAATAATAAAACAACAACAGATTATTACAGTGTCTATTAGCTCAAACCATAGTGTCTGTACATACAGACACTATGGTTTGAGCTAATAGACACTGTAATAATCCCAACGTAGATGAGCTGAAATGATGATGATGACTACATAGTCATCATCATCATTTCAGCTCATCTACGTTGGGCTTGAGCCTCCTCTATAACAGAAGGGAAATTGATCTACACTACGCCGGTCACAAGGTATAGGGTTTTATTTCAAGTTTTCCTTCTCTTGCAAAAATGTTATACACATATTTAATCCTTTAGTCGTGTTTAACAACAACCACTGGTAAGATAGGTGGTGAATTGTATTCACACTCTCTCTCACACACACACACACACACACACACACACACACACACAAGGAAAGTGGAAGCATTATTTTGTTGCAATTTTTGTTTTTCAAATGTCATATAAGTCTTAGTATTAGTTATGAGTCATCATCATCTCAGCCCATATACGTCCCACTGTTGGGCTCGGGCCTCCTCCATAATGGAAGGGTAATTGACCTACTATACCACGCTGGTCAGACGTGTTGGTATAGGGTTTTATTTCGAGTTTTCCTTCTCTCACATAGCTGTTATATGCGTTTTATATCCCTTAGTCGTCTCGTACGATCACCCACGGGTAAGATAGGGGTTGGTGAATTGTATTCTTACTCTGTCACCACACGGACTTTAGTTATGAGTATTATCTATAAATTCAAATCTTATCTTACTAATAGGTGACAAGCCGTAGCCATCAATAACTACGTCTCTGGGTGGATACATATACCCAGTGGAGTTCCACAAGGATCTTTGCTAGGTCCTCTGCTTTTTAATATCTTTATTAACGATATTGACAAATGTTTCAAGTATGCACAACTTCTGTGTTTTGCAGACGACATGAATATGTTCGCTACCATTAGCTCAATCGATGATGTCAATGCATTACAATCTGACTTGAATCGCCTCACTGATTACTGTACTCAAATTCAACTTGACTTAAATCCATCTAAGTGCACCCTATTAACATTTACAAGAAAAAGTACTATAATAGATTCTAAGTACGTCATAAAGGGAGAAGAACTTTGTAGAGTTGATAGTATACGTGACTTGGGCGTTGTTCATGATACTACGTTGTTATACGATGAACATATTAATAATATTATAAATAAAGCGTCGAAATCTCTAGGCTTCGTATTACGCAACTCAAGAGCCTTTACTAGGATCAAAACAATGAAAATAATTTATTGTATGTATGTAAGAAGCAATCTAGAATATGTGTTCCAGATATGGAATCCTAGGTACAATACATATAAAAATAGAATTGAAAATATACAGAAAAAATTTCTCAAGTATGTTAATTTTAGGCTTGGTGTTAATTATAATTCTTGTGATTACGAGAGAACTTGCATTAAACATCACTTATTACCGTTATACGTTCGTCGTGACATATCTGATATAGTTTACCTATTTAAAATAGCTCAGAATTGTGTCGACTGTATAGAGTTAGTATCAAAACTGTCATTGCAAGTTCCACATAGAACTCTGAGAAAAAACCGTCCGGTTCATGTACCATGTAACGTTGGACTTTCGGTCACGTCACATTATGCATCAGGCTGTATGCGTTTCCTGTGCCTATGGCGGCAGGTGATAAAAAAAAAATCAAAAATGGCTGATATTTGACACTTGTCAAAGAGTCAGACTTTCGATCCAGCCTGGACGATGTCGGAAACGTAACTGTAAACTGCATTATCACAGTGCAATCTTCGTTCCTTATACGACAGATTGTTATTTATAGACGGGCTTATACACCTTATGGGTGAACCCATATTTTTCAAGTAACTGCTATAGAAAGCGGTTTCTTTTTCTTTCTTACTTTGGTTATTTCTTCTTTTCTTGTATTATTCCATGGATTAGTGGCTTATAAATTCTTCTTTCGCCTTTATATCGACCAACATTCATGGAACTGCCATTTGCGATGCCGAGTTTTAAAGCGTTAAATGCTTGCTGAAATAGCTTATGTGGAAACCGTAGTTGACGCCACCACACGGATGGATATTGAGGCCACATGGTATTGGTGAATTTAAATTGGTTTTACAGCATAAAAGGTTTCAATTAATCTTTATATTTTATCTCATATTGCAGACATGGACCCGTAGGAGTTATTTAAACTTTTATAAATAAGTATGTATTAGATTACTTTATTAAATTTTAAGTGTATCATAATTGCTCTCACAAGGAAAATAAAGTTATGGAAGGCTCATCTTGCATTTTCTTTAACTGTCCCCTTTGGACCCTTCTGAGAAGCTAAAGTTCAATGATTCTTGTCCGGCACTTTAGAGTTTCACTTGGCGCCCGAAAAACTTACTTTTAGTCTACTTTATTTGGTGAAGCACTGACCTCTTGGTATGTATAATAATTTTTTAAATTTTTAAACATCTCACAAATACCATTTCTCTTTTTTTTTAATATTACAATTAGCTCGCGAGTAAGGGACGGTTTAAAATTACTTTTTTTAATATTACATACAACATATCTCATTTTTTTAATTTTTTTAATATTACAATTGGCTTCCCGAAGCAGGGACCAATAAACGGAATGAACTAATATAATATCCTTCTTTTCTCTACTAATTCATTTTTATAATTTTTTTAATATTACAACCATTAGTCTCAACCAATAGGCATGATGACAGTAACCAAAAATCACTAAAATAATGTGTTTATCTACTATAACACAAAGAATATATCTTGAAATAAATATTTATTTTCTTTTATAAGATGAGATTATTAATTTATTTAATAAAATAAAACTGCAAAATACACAAGTCCGCCATGCTCAGCTAAACACCAATCAAATTTAGTTACGTCACTCCTATGTACACCTGTCATTATCATCGCAAATTCTGTACGAAATTCTACGATCGTTACACTTATTAATTGTTTTAACTTGCATTTAAAGAGTGTTTCGTGATTTTTATCGATCTCTTGCTTACTTTTGTGTTCTTACTAAAAAAGGTAAGTCATGAAAGAAGGATTCATCAAGGCAAACAGCTCTTATTTGCCTAAAGTTGATTTGTTAATGCTGGGAGAGAGTACCTAGCATCAAACAAAAACTTCTGTTCAGCAGAATTTAGAAATGTCAAAACTACGATACAAGTAAAATATTGATTAATAATCTTCTAAGATCTAATTTAAAATCTATTTAAAAATAATACCGCTTGAGATGTTAGAGGTTATGTTATTTAAATAATGCTTTTGTAAACTTGGTATTAAACTGCAGTTAAATAAAGTGACATACCAAATAAAATATACGATATAAAGTAATTACTTACGTCAAAATGATCTTCACAAAAATAAATAGTTTTCTATTTATTTTTTTAAATATATATATATAAATTTTGGCTTTTGGATCTCGCTGTGCAAGATTAAACCACTTACTAGCAACCCGCCCTCGCTTCGCTTCGGTTTTAGTCATTTTACCCGCGTAGTTCCCGTTCCCGTGGGAATACCGGGATAAAATATAGCCTAGTTTACGCCCTGATACTGAGCTTTCCATTGGTGAAAGAGTTTTTGAAATCGGTCCAGGCGTTTTGAAGATTTCCCGGAACAAACAGACAGACAGACAAAAATTTTTAATCTGTATTTTAGGAATAGGTGTTGTGCAAATAACTATGTGAGCATGAAAAAAGCCTATTATTTTGACATTACAAACAGACACTCCAATTTTATTTATTGGTATAGATTGTTTACAAACAAACAGTTTGTTAGGGGTTTTTATTGATGTATTAACACATTGAGGAACCGCACACCACTTATAGACTTTCGAATTCATGTCTAAATAAAATATATCAGATTTTTTGCTTTAACTCCCTTACGTTCACAACTAAAGTGAATAGACGTGACGTCACAAGCAGACGCCATGACACTAGGCACCGTTTTGGCGCTAATTTAAATGTATTTAATTAAAATAGCATTTATTTCTAAAGAAACCGTACTTATTGCAAAAATAATATATTTTTTGATAATAGTAGTTATTTAAGAATATTATAAAACAGTTTTTCAAAATTAGTCATCATGCCTATTATCGGCAGAACTCGTATCTGTGGAGAGTGTGCAGTAGGTTCAACGAACTAACGGCTGTTCAAGATTTTGATTTGTTTAATACAAGTATTACTTCTGTAACAACTAGACTAAGTGAGCATTTCTCTGGGGGTGTCAGTGGTAGCATTCTTTAGTATAAGTATTCTTTCTTTTTCATTTCTTCGATCTTTGCGTTTAAGTATGTGATTGGTTTCTCCTCACTGTCGACTGATGAATTTCTCCTATTGTAATAAATTATCTATCTGTAAGAACCTATAATTGGCTATCTGTTGTTATTCTGCTGAAATATATTATATGTAAGCTGTTGGTTCTGCTTTAAATAAATAAATAATGACAGGGCGATTGGTTTACTATTAGCCAGACAGGTTATAGTCTTCTAGACCCTTTGTAATATGAGAATGATGGCGTTGACATAAATTAATTAATCTAAACCTGTTACCATACTAATACGACTGCACAGATGGTATAGTTGCAAAGACCGACTTACAGTGCCAGTGTTGGGGTTCCACTGCCACTTGGACAACACTTTGTGCAATCCGATCAAATTGTTCTGAGAGATGTAATTTGTGACGATTCATTTAAGTTTGTAAAGTCCTTCGCAATACAAGGATTAATTTCCTCAGTACAGGATGTTGTCTAAGAAAAAAAAATCATGTCCTACGCATGTCAGAAGTGAAACTTCTTTATTCTTTATCTCATTCTCTCGCCGGCTGAATCTTATACATTTATGTGTTTGTGTCTCTATGGATTCACTTTTTTGTTTTAATTTTAAAATGGAAGGAAGGAAGGGAGATCCACCACTTTACCACGGTAATCAATATACCGCACACCACAATAGGAGGAGTACGTGATAGGTTTAAGGTTTTAGATTGAGCGTCACACAGCTTTGATGGCGTCACACAGCTTTAATTGGTCTCACAGATTTGTTTGGTCACACAGCTTTGATCTTTATCGACCTCACACAGCTTTGGTCGGTGTCACACAGCTTTGATCGGTATTAGGACTAGGAAATAAGGAAATCTTACCCTTATGTGAGGAGCACCTTGAACAGAACATCAACTTGCAATTTGCTGCGAAACACGTGTCAAATAAACATTCGAAGTTCTGTGAAGGTGTTCATCACGTAAGGGTAAGATTTCCTTATTCCCTAGTCCTAATATCGAATAAAGCTGTGTGATAAGGCTGTGTGACACCAACTAAAGCTGTGTGAGGTCGATAAAGATCAAAGCTGTGTGAGCAATTACACCTGTGTGACGCCATCAAAGCTGTGTGACGCCCAATCTAAAACCTTAATCCCATCCCGTACTCCTTCTATTGTGGGGTGCAGTATATTGATTACCGTGGGAAAGTGGTGGGTTTCCCTTCCTTCCTTCCATTTTAAAATAAAAATGGATTTCCACAATGTATCGCCTAATTCAATCAATTATCACTTTTTTGTTTCATTGAGTTTGAAATCACAACGATTCTAAAGAAGTTTCACTTTAATAACTAAATGACAATTGTACATATTGAGTTATTAGATGCAGTATTACCTGTAATCATCTAAATTCCATCATATGCAAGTTTATGAAGAAATTCTATACTTATATGTTTTAACAAATGGAATGATTTAGCATTAGATATAACAACTTATTATGAATAATAATTTATAAATACAGTAGGAACTCAATTAACTGGACTAATTGTTGTCGGTGGGTATTCAGACAATCGAAAATCTGGATAATCGAATGTATGAAATACTTCCTTCGGTTTTGTATATAAGTTTATATGTTTATTAAAAGTCAAATACATATCTCGCGAGGCATGGACCTTAGAGCAGCTTAACAATTACTAAACAGAACAATAATAAAACGCTTAGGGCAGCGAGTCCGCGGGGCATGGTGGGACATTCCATTTCAGACACATTCATGCTTTTATAAATTCGATTTGCATGTACAATGAAGTTGCGGTTAGTAGTTCGGATAATCGCGAATCCGTGTAACCGAGTGCTGCTGGATAATCGAGTTTCTACTGTAGGTATATTTTCTAAGATATATGTTACCTGGGATCACGAATTTCTTTCTTTTTTGCTACAGGAACACTTTTTAACATTGGAACAGGCTTTTTTGAGCTCATTTCCCTTGGTCTGTTCTTATTTTCTCTTTTAAAAACTTTCACTGTGCTCTGTTTAGCTTTGGCCGTTTTGCCAAAGAGAGCTTCCTTGTATACCTTAGCACCAATTCTCTCTTTCAATTTTTGAAGTTCTTCAAATGATAACGTAGATAACTCTGATCTGATGACAGTCTGAAAATGTATATGGCAATAAATGTAAGTAATATAAACACGTACGTGCAAGATCTGGAGTGAACTTCCTGCTGCTGTGTTTCCTGAGCGCTAAGACATGTCCTTCTTTAAATGGGGTTTAAGAAGAGTATTTTCTTCACAGTATACAACGGCCTAGCTGTGCCTCTGGTAATGCAAAGGGCCACGTGCGGCAGCTCCATTTATCATCAGGTGTGTTGCTTCCTCTTTTGCCACCCCATTAAATAAATAATCAACATAACGACTTATTTATCAAGATGCAAATTTTTCTTCTACTTACTCGTTCTCCATCATCTTGATCTTCAGCAGATGACATATTATCAGAGTCATCACTGCTACTCATTTTGGATAATTTACAAATTATGTATTTATGAAAATTACAACTTTAAGATGTACGGAAATTCTTTAAGGTTATAGCACAGATTAAACATATGTAGATCGCACAGACTAATATTATAGCTAGGTTATAGATATGGAGTGTAGAAGTAAGGAGCACCATCTCGTATGGGGGATTAGTCGAAAAAGTGTCCACTTGTAAACAGCAAATTAATAGCGCTAGTGTAGCAAGTGGAAATTATATGAACTTAGCAGTTATAAACAGAGTTATGGAGTGAAGTGTGCTGGGTTGAAAAATTTAATATTTATCTTGACTTCTCTCGTTAAGAAATATGAATTGCGCTGTAACAAAGCGGAAATGTTTCTTTCCTTTTCTAATTTAGTATCCTACTCTAATAATTTGTGGCGCTCTATTTAAAATTCTTCCACTTGCTACTATAGCGCCACCTTAATTTTCTCCTTTCAACGGACACTTTTTCAACACTGAGATGGTCCTCCTTACTTCTACACTCCATAGTTATAGAGGAGTCTATATGTTCTTCATTCTTATAGGCAAAGGGAATAAATCTGTAGAGCCAAGCAAGCTAAAAAACTGGCCATCCATATGAAATATGTACATTGTGTTCGGCAAAACAAAAAACCTACATAAAGTACTGTAATATTATATTCATTGCACTTAGAACATTCTCAGTATAGCATTAGTTAAAAGTTTATTTATTACACGGTACTTATGTTGAAAGAGCTTTTTCCTCATAGAAAATTTAAGGATAGGTTAGTTATAGTTTACTTATAATGAGATACAAACTAAAATTAGGTACAATAATATTATTATTGTTCTTATTATTTAGTTTATGGTGTGTGTCAATTTTTGAGAATAAAAAATTAACAACAAAAAAACATTACTATACTTAGTGCCAGATAAGGTGGCAAAAGACGACCTTCACCTACCTTCACCATGATATCTTAAAATGCAAAAAAAATTATCGCTTACCATACAAATCTATCGAAAAGTTGTATCGCAAAATTCTCTTGGTAGATGCCTACTAGGAAGCAACATTACAAACAGCACAACTCAAAATTTTACGAAATCTAGTCATCATTTCATCATTCATCATCATTTCAGCCTATTGCCGTCCACTGCTGGACGTAGGCCTCCCTCATATTGCGCCACAATGTGCGGTCCTGTGCCGCCTGCATCCAACGACGCCCAGCAACTTTCACTAGGTCGTCGGTCCACCTAGTGGGGGGGCGTCCTACACTGCGTCGTCCGATGCGTGGTCGCCACTCGAGAACCTTTCTTCCCCAGCGGTTGTCGGTTCGTCGAGCGATGTGGCCTGCCCATTGCCACTTCAGCGTGCTAATTCTTCGTGCTATGTCGGTTACACCCGTTCTTCTGCGGATTTCTGTATTCCGGATTCTATCTCGCAGAGAAATCCCGAGCATAGCCCGTTCCATAGCACGCTGAGCGACTTTGAGCCTTGATATGAGGCCTACATTTAGGGACCACGTTTCCGTGCCGTAAGTCATCACTGGTAACACACACTGGTCGTAGACCTGTGTTTTCAGACACTGAGGTATGTTGGACGAGAAGATCCTCTTAAGTTTCCCGAACGCTGCCCAACCGAGTTGGATTCGTCGGCTGATCTCTTTCTCGAAATTGGATCTACCTAACTGGACTGTTTGTCCTAGGTAAACATAGTGATTGACAACTTCGAGAATCGCATTGCCAACTAGGACCGGTACAGGAATGACATGGGTATTTGACATGACTTTCGTCTTGTCCATGTTCATTCGTAGACCCACTAGTTGGGATACCCTGCTGAGATCATTGAGCATAGTGCCAAGGTCCTCCATGGATTCTGCCATAACGACGATATCGTCTGCGAATCGAAGGTGAGTGATGTATTCGCCGTTAATGTTGATGCCGAGTCCAGTCCAGTTTAAGAGCTTGAAGACATCTTCCAGTGCAGTGGTGAACAGTTTCGGAGAGATGACATCTCCCTGTCTCACGCCTTTCTGCAACTGGATCGGTTTCGTACTCTTATCTCGGATACGGACTGACATTGTGGCGTTCCTATACAAACACTTCAGCACTTCGATATAGCGATGGTCGATTTGGCACCGCTGAAGGGACTGCAGCACCGCCCAAGTTTCGACTGAATCAAAGGCTTTCTCATAGTCCACAAACGCTAAGCACAGGGGCCGATTATACTCCTCGGTCTTTTGTATAATCTGCCGAAGCGTGAGGATATGGTCTATGGTGCTATAGCCTTTTCGGAAGCCGGCTTGTTCGGGCGGCTGGAAGTCATCGAGCTTGCGCGTGAGTCGATTGGTAATGACCCTCGAAAACAACTTATAAACATGGCTCAGGAGTGAGATGGGTCTGTAGTTCTTTAAAAGAGCTTTGTCACCCTTCTTGAAGAACAGCACCACCACACTCCTGGTCCACGACTCTGGAACGTCGCCCCCGAGGATAACGGAATTAAATAGCTTCTGAAGGGCTATTAATACCGGCTTGCCGCCCGCCTTCAAAAGCTCTGCCGTAATTCCGTCATCTCCCGGTGCCTTACCGAAATCTAGTAAAATTACCATATAAAATATCCGAAAAAAAAAATATCCGAAATCTAGTAAAATTACCATATAAAATATCCATCCATCCATCCATCAGCCTACGGACGTCCACTGCTGGACATAGGCCTCCCCACGAGAATGCCACTCGGAACGGTCCTGCGCCACTTGCATCCAACGGTTTCCTGCGACTTTGAGAATGTCGTCAGTCCATCTAGTGGGGGGTCGTCCTACGTTGCGCCGTCCGATTCGTGGTCGCCACTCAAGAACCTTTCTTCCCCAATGGTTATCGGTTCGACGAGCGATGTGGCCGGCCCATTGCCATTTCAACGTGCTAATTCTGCGGGCTATGTCGGTTACACCCGTTCTTCTACGGATTTCCGTGTTCCGGATTTTATCACGTAGAGAAATACCGAGCATAGCTCTCTCCATAGCACGCTGAGCGACTTTGAGCTTTTTTATGAGGCCGACATTTAGAGACCACGTTTCAGTCCCGTAAATCATCGCTGGTAACACACACTGGTTATAAAACTTTGTTTTCAGACACTGCGGAATATTGGACGAGAAGATCCTCTTAAGTTTCCCAAACGCTGCCCAGCCGAGCTGGATTTGTCGGCTGACCTCTTTCTGGAAATTGGATCTACCTAACTGGACTGCTTGTCCTAGGTAAACATAATGATCCACAACTTCGAGAATCGCATTCCCAACTAGGACCGGTACAGGAATGACATGGGCATTAGAGATTACTTTCGTCTTGTCCATGTTCATTTGTAGACCCACTAGTTGAGATACCCTGCTGAGGTCATTGAGCATAGTGCCAAGGTCCTCCATGGATTCTGCCATGACTACGATGTCGTCAGCGAATCGAAGGTGAGTGATGTATTCGCCGTTGATGTTGATGCCGAGTCCGGTCCAGTCTAAGAGCTTGAAGATATCTTCCAGCGCAGTGGTGAACAGTTTCGGAGAGATGACGTCTCCCTGTCTCACATCTCTCTGCAACTGGATCGGTTTCGTACTCTTATTCTGGATGCGGACTGACATAGTGGCGTTTCTATACAAACACTTCAGCACTTCGATGTATCGATAGTCAATTTGGCACCGCTGAAGGGACTGCAGCACTGCCCAAGTTTCGACAGAATAAAAGGCTTTCTCATAGTCCACAAACGGTAGACACAGAGGCCGATTATACTCCTCGGTCTTCTGTACAATCTGACGTAGCGTCTGGATGTGGTCTATGGTACTATAACCTCTTCGGAAGCCGGCTTGTTCGGGCGGCTGGAAGTCGTCGAGCTTGCACGCGAGTCGGTTCGTAATGACTCTTGAGAACAATTTGTAGACGTGGCTCAAGAGTGAGATAGGTCTGTAATTCCTTAAGAGCGTTTTATCGCCCTTCTTGAAAAACAGCACCATCACACTCCTGGTCCACGACTTTGGGACGTCGCCCCCGAGAATGACAGAATTAAACAACTTCTGAAGGGCTTTTAGAACTGGCTTGCCGCTATATAAAATATATGTTTTTAATGTCCTATAATCACGTATTTCATTGTTTTAAAATACCAGATAAACCTGTAACTGGTGACATTTCATTATTTTATAAATAATATCATTGATAACAATGCCAAATTACTTTCAAATGTCTGAAAATCAAAAGTTTTTAAGTAACATTAAAATTAAAGTACAGAGAATATCTATATAAATTCAATATAATATAGATCCTATAATTAAATACGTAATTAGCTTCGAAGAATTATGTAACGCCCAAAAAATGCCAAGTTTTAAGTTATGACACATTTCTTTCAACTCATTTTACCGTCAGGTATAATAAACCTAAAGGGTCGCACAAGTAGATGCAAGATTTTAGGTTATGTGTATCAAACATAAAATCTTAGCGTCAGGTGTACGAGATCAGTGGCGTCATGTGGCCCAGTCGCCATTTTGTTGGACATTCCGTGTGGAGCACGTAAAAGATATTGAAAAAAAATGATGGGCCTCGATGACAGTATATACCGAAAGGTTGATGCATTCATAATTCATGTATCAGACAGCGATGATAGTAATAGTAGTGGAAGGGACAGTTCAGAACTATAGATTTTTGTAAAGTCATAAATAAATTATTTTAGTATATTATTTTACCTTACCTTACGTATTTAACAAAAAGTTAGCTTTAAGATAGGTTAGCTATCAGTTTCATGCTAGGGCAGTGGTAAGGTAGGTAACGTGTATGTATGCTTTATTATTGCACGTGTAGGTGTTTAATAATTTCTTAATTAAAATTCTAAACAAATTATACGCAGATAAATGTTTGTAACCTCTGTTCGGTCTAGACACCTTCACCACGATATTACAACGATAAGACGGTTTGTATGGAAAGCGATAGAATTAGCGATAAATTACTTGAATTTGATGATATCGTGGTGAAGGTCACCAAATGACCTCTTTTGCCATGCTATTTGGCAAACAGTATAATAATATGTGAGCTAACAGCTCACATTTATACTATTAGTTTACATATTATATATTTTTATAAACTTTCTAATTAGGTATACAAAGAGTATGGTCAATTTTTATCTTTTAAACGGTAAACTATTAACTAACCTAGACCCGTCATAGAGATATTTAATTTACGTACCAACTGGTACCAAGTCAGAGAGATCTTCAGACTAATTTACATAAAAAGTGAACAAAATATGTAAAATAGAAAAGTATTGAAATCTCTCAAACAACATGATAATTTAAAAGGTTCATGTGAAAAAAATAAGCAATTTTTACGCATGAAAATGTTTTCATGAAATGGATAATTTGTAACATACCCGTACCTATCTTGTTGTGGAAATATGACTCAAAAATATTATGTTTGGCAATTACTTGGATTGACGGCATAATGGAGTTACATGACGCCATTACAGTAACGAAAATAGAAGTTGAAAATGAAGGTCAATGTTATCTCATGGTAGTTTGGCAGGTTGATTCATTTGAGGTTAATCTTTTCAAAACGGATAAACTTTGGAAGGGTCGGTTTTCACGCAACAGGTTACTGGGTTTTAGTAAAAACTTACATGTCTCTGAAATAGCGTACTTCAATAATGTAAAAACATGTCTATCTAAAGCAAGAGGAAATTACAGATTTGAATTGAAGGGCGGCTTCTTCTACTGGCAAAGAAAAGTAGACGATTCATTTGTTTTAGAGGGATTTCTGCCAGTGGATATAGAAACATCGCCTAAGAATACATATCCACAATTGACAGAGATTCTATTAACATTAAACAACCATTTGAAAGAAAAAGTTAATGGATTAAAATATAATTATGAGACTCTTAAATCGGATTATCAAAAATGTTTACAAGATACGGAAGAGTTTTTAGGACTTAAAATCGACATGGAAAAGGCACTTTGTGATAAGTTTATGAAGTTACTGGATGCCAAGAAATCTAACGTCGTTTTTTTAGAACACTCACAAATTTTGACTCAAAATAAAGATTAGTTACGAAATCTCAATTTTGGGATTAGTTTTATTTTTACTTTCATTCATACGAAACTCTCTATATCTTGAAGGCAGTTGGAGACCCTTAAAACGTAAACTACTCCAATAATATTGTAAATAAGGCAAATACTTATTAGTTATCATTAAAAAGTAAATGGGATTCTTGGTCAGGTACACGAGCAGTTTATCTTATTCTCTAGCATCATTTCATTTTTTTTATTGTCAACGGTGGCAAACGAGCAAGCAGCACACCTGATAAGTGATACTACCATGGACCTTTGAAATACCAGGGGACAGCGAGGCCGTTGCCTACCGTGAAGAAAATACTCTTCTTAAAGCTCGTTTAAAGAAGGGCATGTCATAGCGCTCGGGAAACACGGTAGCAGGAAGTTTATTTCAGAGCCTGCACGTACGTGAGAGAAATGATCGCCGGAAACGTACAGTTGAAGACCATATAGTTTCCAGGTGAAATGGATGAACCATGTTGCGGTGTCGAGTGGTACGTTGGTAGAATGGTGACGGTGGGTCATCATCTCAACCGGCGTAAATCGCAT
The DNA here is from genome assembly GCA_032191425.1 of Lymantria dispar. NCBI lineage: Eukaryota > Metazoa > Arthropoda > Insecta > Lepidoptera > Erebidae > Lymantria > Lymantria dispar. The sequence continues at coordinate 21,364,080 of CM063459.1, forward strand.
TGTTGGGCTCGTGCCATTTGCACAATGGGAGGGAAATTGACCTACTGTACCTCGCTGGTCACATGTGTTGGTATAAGGTTTCATTTCGAGTTTACTTTCTCTTGTATAGATGTTATATGCTTATTAATACGACGACTATAAAAGAATATAAAAGACGACTAAGGGATAGCCTTAGTCGTCTTTTAGAACATCCACGCGGGTAAGAGAAAGAGTGGTAAATTATATGTTAATTCCGTAACCACACGGAAGACGGGTTCTTTGGCATAAATACCTGATAATTTGTAGTAGACTGCAATTAAGCCAAAAGAAAGGTTATGAGTTTGACCAGTACGTATTTCCATATCAAGTTCATCTGTTTCCTTATAACTCCTAAGCTGCTGATCCTAATTTATCAAATGGTTCATTAGAAGCATCTCGATAATCTCGATAATAATAATAACTGGTTATGTCGTACTAAATTCAATGTGATGCCCTGTAGACGATGGGGAGGAAATACAATAGGCTATGAGGCCGCACACCGCTCATCCGTCGCCCCCGAACAAATTGGGTGGAGTGTGCCGAGACCATAGTCTACCACGAAAAAAAAAAGAGGGGAGAAATTTCAAAAGTCCTTCCTTAGTGATCCCTTGCAACACAAAAGGTGTTACTACTAATTTTTTTTAACTAAGTATAGATAAATGGTTATTGTATTTAAAATAGAATTAACTAGACGGTAATAAACAAACAATCAAAAGAGAGAGAGAGAGAGAGAGAGAGAGAGAGAGAGAGAGAGAGAGAGAGAAGAGAAGAGAAGAGGAGATTTCCTTATCTCCTAGTCCACCTTGATCCTATTCCGTATTCCTTCCATTCCATTGTGGTATGCGATATATTGATTAACCGTTAGAAAGTTGTGGGTGGTTCCTTCCTTCTATTTTAAAATAATAGTGGATTCCCGCAATGTATCGCCTAATTTAATCCGTTATGAATATATTTAGTTAAGTAAATGTATGGTTCTGGGGTGTAAACGATATAACCCGCAGAATTCTCACGTTGAAATGACAATGGGCAGGTCACATCGCTCGTCGAACAGCTCATACTCATTTATTTCGTAAAACCAATTTACATGTCAATTTTATAGTCACATTACATTATTATTATTAAATTATTACTATTCCATTATTCTCATTACATTATACTTATTACATTACTTACATAGTTATTTATTATTATCAATTCATTTTCAGGAATTTTTCATAGCTATAAAAAGTTTGCTCGACCAGCCAACGCTTAAGACGCGTTTTAAATACATTAAGACTAGGAGCTATGGCAATTGTGCTCGGCAGCTTATTATATACTGCCGGCCCCATGACGTGAGTTGTTCTGGCGGTTTTTTTTAGCGTTCGTTTTATGCTGATCAATTTATTCGCGCTTCTAATGTTGTACGAGTGAATATCGTTGTCTCTTGTACTCCGCCAGATTTATCCGTACCTAAGTTGCCACCTGAAAAATAACTATGGAGGGTAAAGTCATGACGCCGAGTCTTTAAAAATATGGTCTAGCAGACGCGTTCTTTGGAATCCTAACAATGGCTATAATGGCCCTCTTTTGCATGCGGTAGGCTCTCTCCCATTCGGCAGCAATGCCCCATAATTCCACCCCATATTGCAGAATTGAGTGGACAGTTGCAAAGTAGCACGAGCGTGCTACTGTCGGTGCCACCATTCGGGCAACGCGTCGCAGCGTGAAACATGCACTGCCTACCTTACTACAAACACTCTGAATATGTTCATCCCACTTAAGAACGGTGTCGATTCTAAATCCGAGAAAATTTGTAGTTTCGGTTTGTTGCATGTAAGGTGGGTGGACCGTGGAAGGCTATGCTCCTTTGAAGGCCAACTGTAAAAAAGTCATAGTTGACATGTCATGTGATGACAAATTCCTTCCACTCATATTAAGATCTATTAATCTCAATCACACAGACGCGGCGTCGAGTCACTCGCGTCGCTATTTTGTTCGTAGGGTCCCTCTCTTTGTAGACTTCAGTCAACGACGCTAAAATTGTAATTTCCGCTCACAGCAAAAAGTAATTTTTATGTAAATATTATTTTATTATCATATTTTTGTAAATTGTAAATTGTCATGTAAGGCTTTGTTATGACCCTAAAGAAGAAAATAATAATTTTGTTTCTATTGGAGTTAAAATATCGGTAATTTTCCTATGAAAGCCGGTGGTTCCTTGTAAGGTCAATCAAAAAAGGCAATCAATCATAACGGATGGCCTAGCTAGGGGACACAGAACAACAAACCAAGCAAGATTGAAAATAGAGATGAAAGTAGAGAGAGGAAAGTGCAGAAGGTCAAGAAAAGGAACGGCGCATGTTGCGAGTGTGGAATCGAAGAGATAAGGTAACCAAGGCAAGCAGATGTAGCCAAAGTCAAAAGTGGTATTACGAGGAGTGTATTAATCTCACTAAAATATCCCATATTTTTATGCTCTGATTGTGATTAAATATCCAAAACTATTATTGATGTGAAACATCTACAGGCGAGGGTGACCGCAATCGTCGCGTGGCGATTAACGCCACGCCTCGCGGTCCCCTCTTAATTAACTATAAAATATATTTTTTTCTACATTTTTGTAACGAAACCATGGTGCGATTTAAAATTTTGTACAACGCCATCTAGTGAACTCAAAGTAAATTGTTACCTATAATGTAAACTAATGAAAATAAATGTTTATTGAATAAAAATCATCATTTTCTTGAAAAAAATCGCGATATTTTGTTAATACTTTATAACATATTAGTTCCTGTTGTAATCTGTTCTTTTATGCATATATCCTCGTTTTATAAATTAATGTATAATTCTCTAACTTCATAATATAAATATCCAGTAGGTATGGTATTTAGTTTACTTTCAGCTACGAAAAATGGAGGACCCTTTTTTATAGGCTTTTATTAGTTTCAGCTGTATATATATTTATTTCTTTTTATGTCACCAACTCCTTAGGAATTGGATTTTGACTCACTTTAAACAGTCAGATTTCATTTAAAATTTGTAAACTTTGCAACTTCTAAAATTGCAAGGACCAATGACGCTAATAATTTAGATAGCTTGTCTTATTATCATTACAGGATTAAAGATTTCTTTATTAAAAATATTGAAGCTGAGAGTTGGTCGTAAGCTCGATAGATGGCGCTATTTTTGTTTCCTAAATCGCACACTTTCAGAAATAACGTCTGTGTACGGATGAATGTATATCATTTTTTTTTATAGGCTTTTATTAGTATGAGGCTATGAGCTGTATATTTGTTTGTAATGTATGTCACCGTCTGCTTAAGAATTGGAGTTTGGTGGAACGAGGCGACGCTAGGGATGGGCAATCTTTCTGAAAAAGATCGATTCTTGAATCGATTTGAATCGTCGTCCAAAGAATCGATTCACAATAAAATCGAGGTCTGAAGAATCGATCCCCGATTAATCGATCTATCGATCTTTTTTTCGAATTTTCTTTCTGGCGGGATTGTGATGACCTTGTTTTTTAGGAAATCTGGAGAGAGTAATGTCTTATAATAAAATAATATAGACATGAATCGATTGAAAACGGAACACTAGTTAGTATCAAAGAATCGTTTTTAAAGTATGAGGTACCTTTCTCCCAGTAGGATTGTGATGAGGTTTTTTTATAGGACATCTAAAAGTGTTATTTATCTTAGTATCGATGTACAGAAAAAATCGAATGTCGATTTTCAAGGGTGAAAGATCGATTCACTGAATCGATTCAGTACAACATATCCATTTAAAAAATCGATCTTTTGGGCCTGAAAAATCGATTCTTCGATTAATCGATCTCAGATCGCCATCCCTAGTTTGGCTCACTTGGAACAGTCAGATTTCATTTAAGATTTCTAAACTTAACAAGAATCAATGACGCTAAAATAATTTAAATAGCTTGTCTTATTATCATTACAGGATTAGAGATTTCTTTATAAAATATATTATAGCTTAGAGTTGGTAGTTAGCTCGATAGATGCCGCTATTTCTGATTTATAAACCGCACTTATCGTGCTAAGGAACGCCTGTGAACGGATGAAAGTATTTCAAGCTACATTTTGGAAGGTTAATTACGTTTGTACTAAATGATGTTACCATAAAATATGAGCAGTAAAGTCAATTTTAAAATGAATAATTAAATCGAGATGATACCTGCCATAAACTACTTATTGACTAAAAGTATCGAATACAAAAGTATCGGTATCGAAAGAAAAGTAGTCGATACCTAAAGATAAAGTAAGTAAAAGTATTCGATACTTTAATCAGTAGGTTACTTATCTTTCGGTACTACTCATGAGTTCAGTATCGATAACTTATATTCGATACCGTGTCTCTACTCGTACAAAATAGTTTCGATGTTTCACATCTGCCAGGCGTCCTTAGCGACGGCTCACTTTTTTCTTTTTCTTTTATAAATTTGTTTCAAAACTTAAGTTATTATTTTCTTATATTTTCATATTATAATCGTAAGAATGGTTGATTTTAAATATTCCTGACTACAAGACTGGCAAGTGGCATTATAAGTGCGTTATAATTAGAGAAATTAGTTGTTAGTTAGTAGTTAATATCTATTATTTTATTAAATATAAAAAAGCATGTCACAATATCACATAATTACCAGTTTGGCCTTCTTAGGAACATTTTGGCCTTACAAAGAACGGACCCCTAAGAAGGCTATTATGGGCAATTTCTTTTTTTATAATTTCGTTCTAAAACGCATTAGAAACTTATTTTTTATTGTTATAATACTCCTTACTATAAATTTTAAATAATTTCTATTAATATATTCTTAGTTATACGTTGTTGTTCATGCAATGTTCGGTGATTTTTTTAAAAAAGGTTATTTTGTGTTAAGCATTTATTGTTTCGTTTAAATGAAAGAACTTTTTATATAGTTTTAGTAAAAGCAAATATTTTGATTATTACAACTCTAGTTTTAAGTTAAACGACTGATTTATAATATTGGCCTTGTATGGAGTCCTGTTCCTTGCAAGGCCGTTTGGAAGAGCGAGCGGAATTAAAAGTGTCTATTTAATGTGTAATAATTACATCTAGAAGAAAAGAAAGTAATTTATATGTTACACAATAAAACAAAGTGTTAATTAATAATTTGTTTGTTTAATTTTTTCTGTAAATAAACGAATAAAAACTGTTTATTCGTTAGAGTGGCCATCCTTGGTCCACCCACCTTATGTTCTATTGAGGGAAACTATTAACCGTCTATTTTTCCTGCCGGATAAACAAAAGTGCATAATATGGCTTTTCTTTAAGTTTAAAAATAGGCCGTTAATGCAGAACCATTCCGCGAGTTGGTAGGTTGATAAATTCAGCCTCTGTTCTAGTAAATCAACAGAGTCAGCACGTACAACTGCAGCTACATCGTCTGCATACATCAAGATGTCCGCTGCAGTTACCGCCTCTGGTAAATCGTTCAGGGGTAGGTAAAACAGTATGTTCGATATAGAAGAACCCTGCGGAACACCCATTGCCGTTTTCATAGGATCAGATCTAGTTTTCCCTTCATTTGTAACTACTATCTGCGATCTATTCATCAGCATGTCGATTAGCAACCTAAACGAAGCTCCGCGTAGCCCATAGTGCTGTAATTTAACTGCTAGCACTGAATGGTCGGTGACATAAAATGCCTTAGAGAGATCACAGAAAATGACAGCTACCTGCTGCCTCCCTTCACGCGCAGCCATAATGCGGTGTATCAATTCCCTAGATAGGGATGTCGTGGACCGACCCTTGCGATAGACATATTGACAGTCCGTCAATACCTTGGTAGACGCAACAAAGCTTAATAAACGGGAGCTTAATCCATTCTCGAAGACCTTCGCAATGACAGGGATAATTAAGACCGGTCTATAGGCATCTATTTCTGACCTTTTACCCTTGCCTTTAAATATGGGGTTTTAAATACCTTGGCAGTTTTTAGTGCATCAGGGTACGCTTCCTCTCTCATACAATCATTGAAAAGTTCAGCCAACAAAGGTGAGAGAGGAGTCGCGGACATCCTAATCACTTTCATGCTTAGGCCGTACACATCCTTTGATAGTTTAGGAGGTCTACGAGCATTGATTAAGTGATGCACTTCCTCTGCACTAAATCGTTTTAATCTGAGTGAACTAGTTGCCATCGGCGGCGTGGCCAAAAGGAGTGCGCACTGAACTTGGGCAACATTAGGTGAGGGTGCTCCACATGAAAGCGCTGCAGTTACGAACCGACTGTTCATGGCATTTACCGCTTTTTGTTTATTAGTGAAGACGGAATCATCTAAGTTTCTTATTACATCAGTAATATCCAACTTGAGCTTCGAGTTCTTTCCCCTCTCTCTATTGACTACAGACCACATAGCCTTTGAAGCATTTCTACTCGTTTCAATGTAGTTGCTATGGTAATTATATTTACTACTAGCTTTTGCCCGCGGCTTCGCCCGCGTAAAAGTTGGTTTTCATAATTCTTAATTTAAGAAATACTCTGTGTCAATTTTCGTCCAAATCCGGTCAACAGTTTACGCGTGATTGAGTAACAAACGTCCAAATATCTTCACAAATTTTTATATTTGAATATTACTTCCACCCTTGTAGTTTAAATTCAAGTGAAAAGACGATGAGAAATATGGCCATCCTTAGTCGCTGATAATACATTATCCATGATAGGTTTCCATGGGGGAAAAAAATAATATCGATCAAACTCCCACAGTTTCACCCACGTAGACCCCATTTCCATGCAAACGCCGAGATAAAAATTGCCTATGTTACTCGCTGATATTATAAGTTTATATGGGTGAAAATAAAAATAATAATTATCAAATCCCATACAAATATCCGACATAAAAATTGCTTATCTTACTCGCTGATAACGTAGCTTCCTATTGGTGAAAGAATTTAAAAATTAGTCAACATCCACCGGTTTTACTCGCGGAGTTCTCGTTCCCGGGCAAACACCAGGATGAAAATAGCCTTTATTTGTTATTCACTGATAATGTAGATTTTCATTCGTAAATTAATTTTCATATCCATTTAGTGCCCGCAATTTCACCGGCATTGTGCCCGGTCCCGTAGGAATATCGGGATAAAAAAATAGCCTAAATATGTTACTCGCTCAAAAATAGCTTTGCGTTAGTGAAATAATTTTAAAATCGACTAAATTCTCACAGTTGTTCCAGCCACACCGGGATAAAATATAGCCCTGGATAAAATATAGCCTAAGTTATTCCTTATGTAAGGCTTGGTAGACCTGTTAGTAAAGTATTATCAGTATGGGTCCAGCCGTTTTGAAGGTTACCCCGTAACGAATATAAGTCAAAAAAAATTTGTCCGTCCGTCTGTCTGTCATCAAGCCATATCTCAAGGACCGCGATAGCTAGACAGTTGAATTTTTTACAAATTATGCATTTCTGTTGCCGTTATAACAATAAATATAAAAAACAAAATAAAATAAATATTTAAGGTGGCTCCTATACAACAAACGCAATTTTCCCCCTTTTTATAGATAGTGGTACGGAACCCTTCGTGCGCGACCCCGACTCGCACTTGGCCGGTTTTTTAGACATAGGTATCGTGCAAATAATTGTGTTACCATAAATAAATCCTATTATTTTGACAGACAAATAGACGCTTCAAATTTGTTTATTTCTAGACATAGAAAATTGGATTAATATCTTGATTTTAACTTACTGTCTGGTAGCGGCTAGGAATATTATAACGCTTTCATTGTTTGTGAGTGTCGCAAAATACTACTAAGACAAAGATTTACATCGACCTGGACCAATTGGTGATGCCATCTAGCCAGCAATGTCGTTTGGCAGGCAGCTGGTCATAAAATGTTGCTAGAAGAACCTTTGCAATATCTATGATGGCAGAGCAGTGCCTACATATTGCGTCGATCCAAAGCTATCTTGATAAGCGAGCATTAAGAAAAAATAATGGGGTAACCCAAGAAAGCCGACCGTATACTAAAATGATCGTTCCTAGGCCCAGTGATATCGGTTATATGCTTTTCACCTCCTTGGGGGTAAAATTGCAAAAAACCCTTTTTTAGTGAGCACTTTCTCCAAGAGAGACAACTTTGTACAAAATTTCATATTTCTAGGCCTAATGATTTCGGCTATACATTTTTCACCCTCTTAGAGAATGAATTTCAAAAACTAATTTCTTAGAGCTCATTTACAACAAAAGAAAGAGAATCGAACAATATACAGAAATACACAGTTTCACGTTCCTAGCCCCAATAGTTTCGGCTATACGCTTTTCATTCCCTTAAGGGGGTGATTTGCCAAAAATACTTTGCTAGTGCTCGTGTACCCCAAAAATACGCCGGAGTAAAAAAAAATACGTTTCTAGGCCCAGTGGTTGCCGCTGTATACTTTTTGTTTTTTTAGGGGTTGAATTTCATCCCCATGTAAGTAAAATTTTCAAAATGCTAGAATGAATACTTATTTATTTATTATCAAATACCTTAATACAAAGATTCATGGTTTTATCATCGAAAATGTCGAATTTCCATACAAAATGGCAGCCCCTATTTCAACCCCTTATAACTATTTTTTCGCGATTTCTTTACTATAGCTCGTGAACCCCAAGAAATACCACGGTGTAAAAAAATTACGGTTCTAGGCCCAGTGGTTTCAGATATATGCTTTTTTGTCTTTTAGGGGTTGAATTTCATCCCCATATAAATGAAATTTCTAAAACGCTAGAACGAATATTAATTTATTTATTATAAACTGCCTCAATACAAAGATTCATGGTTTTATCATCGAAAATGACGAATTTCCATACAAAAGGTCATCCCCTATTTCAACCCCTTATACCCATTTTTTCGCGATTTCTTTGCTAGAGCTCGTGTACCCCAAGAAATACTACGGTGTAAAAAAATTACGTTTCTAGGCCCAGTGGTTTCGGCTGTATGCTTTTTTGTCTTTTAGGGGTTGAATTTCATCCCCATGTAATTAAAATTTTCAAAATGCTAGAATGAATACTTATTTATTTATTATCAAATACCTTCATGGTTTTATCATCGAAAATGTCGAATTTCCATACAAAATGGCAGCCCCTATTTCAACCCCTTATAACTATTTTTTCGCGATTTCTTTACTATAGCTCGTGAACCCCAAGAAATACTACGGTGTAAAAAAATTACGGTTCTAGGCCCAGTGGTTTCGGCTGTATGCTTTTTTGTCTTTTAGGGGTTGAATTTCATCCCCATATAAATGAAATTTCTAAAACGCTAGAACGAATATTAATTTATTTATTATAAACTGCCTCAATACAAAGATTCATGGTTTTATCATCGAAAATGACGAATTTCCATACAAAAGGTCATCCCCTATTTCAACCCCTTATACCCATTTTTTCGCGATTTCTTTGCTAGAGCTCGTGTACCCCAAGAAATACTACGGTGTAAAAAAATTACGTTTCTAGGCCCAGTGGTTTCGGCTGTATGCTTTTTTGTCTTTTAGGCGTTGAATTTCATCCCCATGTAATTAAAATTTTCAAAATGCTGGAACGAATACTTATTTATTTATTATCAAATACCTTAATACAAAGATTCATGGTTTTATCATCGAAAATGTCGAATTTCCATACAAAATGGCAGCCCCTATTTCAACCCCTTATAACTATTTTTTCGCGATTTCTTTACTATAGCTCGTGAACCCCAAGAAATACTACGGTGTAAAAAAATTACGGTTCTAGGCCCAGTGGTTTCAGATATATGCTTTTTTGTCTTTTAGGGGTTGAATTTCATCCCCATATAAATGAAATTTCTAAAACGCTAGAACGAATATTAATTTATTTATTATAAACTGCCTCAATACAAAGATTCATGGTTTTATCATCGAAAGTGACGAATTTCCATACAAAAGGTCAGCCCCTATTTCAACCCCTTATAACTATTTTTTCGCGATTTCTTTACTATAGCTCGTGAACCCCAAGAAATACTACGGTGTAAAAAAATTACGGTTCTAGGCTCAGTGGTTTCAGATATATGCTTTTTTGTCTTTTAGGGGTTGAATTTCATCCCCATATAAATGAAATTTCTAAAACGCTAGAACGAATATTAATTTATTTATTATAAACTGCCTCAATACAAAGATTCATGGTTTTATCATCGAAAGTGACGAATTTCCATACAAAAGGTCAGCCCCTATTTCAACCCCTTATACCCATTTTTTCGCGATTTCTTTGCTAGAGCTCGTGTACCCCAAGAAATACTACGGTATAAAAAAATTACGTTTCTAGGCCCAGTGGTTTCGGCTGTATGCTTTTTTGTCTTTTAGGGGTTGAATTTCATCCCCATATAAATGATATTTCCAAAATGCTAGAACGAATATTTATTTATTTATTATAAAGTGCCTTAATACAAAGATTCATGGTTCTATCGTCGAAAATGACGAATTTCCATACAAAATGTCATCCCCTATTTCAACCCCTTATACCCATTTTTTCGCGATTTCTTTGCTAGAGCTCGTGTACCGCAAGAAATACTACCGTGTAAAAAAATTACGTTTCTAGGCCCAGTGGTTTCGGCTGTATGCTTTTTTGTCTTTTAGGGGTTGAATTTCATCCCCATATAAATGAAATTTCCAAAATGCTAGAACGAATATTTATTTATTTATTATAAAGTGCCTTAATACAAAGATTCATGGTTCTATCGTCGAAAATGACGAATTTCCATACAAAATGTCATCCCCTATTTCAACCCCTTATGCCCATTTTTTCGCGATAAAAAGTAGCCTATGTCCTTTCTCAAGTTTTAGTCCATCTCTGTACCAAATTTTATCAAAATCGGTTCAGTGGTTTAGACGTGAAAGCGTAGCAGACAGACAGACAGACAGACAGACAGACAGACAGACAGACAGACAGACAGACAGACAGACAGAGTTACTTTCGCATTTATAATATTAGTAAGGATTCCTCAATAAGTCGTCAAATACTACCTTCATGTCAATAATAATTTCTTTCAGTACATCATTATTCGGATGTAGCTCGCTTAACCTTGCAATGTCAAAAATAATGCTTTATAGGTTTTTTTAATGTCGCACGTAATCCACGAGGTATATATTTTCTTGGGTAAGAAAGGTTCTCGAGTGGTGCCTAGCAGTTGGACGATGCAGTCTAGGACGACCCCCTCTCGTGGGGAGGTCTACGTCCAATAGTGGACGTCTATAGGCTGATAGATGGATGGATGTTTCTTGTTTCGTGATTCAAGGATTATTGACATCCTGGCGTGCATATGCGTGCGTGCGCGTGTGCGAACTTATATTAATGTTGCTGGAGTTGTAATTTAAGTCGATTTTGCTCTAAAACTTAGTAATTGTCTATCAGTAATTTATGATGTTACCTTTAATAGATAATGGCTATGCTGCTAAAAGTTTTGTTTACGCGTTTGAACAGATTAAAACCTAAACCCTTTTCCGTGTGGAGACGGCATTCGAATACAATTTACTACGTTGCCCGTGGGTGTCGTAAAAGACGACTAGGGGATATAATATGCATGTAACATCTACCTAAGATAACAAAAACCCAAAATAAAATCATATACCAACCCGTCTGACCTGCTGGTCAAAATAAAATCATAATACCAACCCGCTGATATACTAGGTTATTTCTTCTCCTATAACAAGGCTCAAGCTCAATAGTGGGACGAATATGAGCTGAAATAATAGTTAATGCATAAAGTGGGGATTATATTATTATTTTTTATATTATTTTTTTTTGCAAACGGTGGCACATGAACACACAGTACACCTGATAGTTGCTGGCGCTCATGGACCTTTGCAAGGCTGCTGCCTTCTGCGAAGAAAGTGATGGGAGTATGAATGCGTGCAATGAGGTTCAGTGATACTAAAAGCATCACTAAAACCCACCACATGCAAAGACCCTCAGAAAGTTGGGCTGCCGGCTCTCTGAGCGAAGCGCAGTAACAAATTGCTACTACTCGGACGAAGATTTTCTGCGAGAGTGTGGTACTACCCCAGACGGATCGGCGAACGATCGACAAACCACTGTCAACAATGTGGTCCTACCACTGTTAAAACTGTCACCCGCCGAGAGGCCGACCGCGTGAGGTAAGGCCGACGTCCTCCCCGAGGGGGGGACGTCGATCAATGGGAGGGTACCCCCAAGGGGGGGGGGGGTATTCCGTCGGGCCGACCACTGATGTCAAGTAACTCTGCTCCAGTGGTCGGCCCAACGACGAAGGCGACGTGCAGGTGGGTGGGTTGCGGGAGTTGCGTGCTTACGCTCCTCTGTCGCCCCGGAGGGAGTGGTGCGAGGAGCGCGGCGACCGCAACCCACCCCAAAAAAAAAAAGAGAAAACCACTGTTAAAACTACTATGATTTCGTATTCGCTGCACTTTAAACATGTTTTTGTATTATTGTTTTATAAATACAATAAAATGTAAAAATAATGTATACATAATAAGTCTGCTGTATGACATTTTAACCCAATAGTTTTCTCGAAATTTCCATTGCTAAGACAATATTTAAAAATATTTATTTCATATTTGTTATAGACAATATCATACGATGAATAGTATTAATAGATTCAGGTATGTGAGAGATCTTCAAGTTCACAATTGTGAACATGTAGGTAAGTGGACGCGAAAACAAAGTATTTCCTTAGTAGTAAAATGCATTGTTTGTTATGTATATACATACGTATACAAGTGCATTTTATTAATTTTAAAGGTTAGCAGTTTTTAAGTGACAGGTGATATCATTTGATTGCTTTTGGCTGACTATCTGCAGTTGCCAGGTTCAAGTGCAGCCCCTTAGTAGTTGGGGCGACTAACCGCTATACTCCATCAATCATTGCCGCGATCCGACATCTCCGATGTTTATTTAATGAGACTGAAGAAACATTACGCTAAGCTCAGCAAAAAGTATACACAGCACGCGAGGCCGTTATAAATAAACATCGGTGGGCCCAGCACCGCCGTTGGGTTCGGCGGCGAGTAGGTAATAGTCAATAATTCAAATGTGAGTAGTCCCACTATGCCATCAGCGACGCCCCATTCCGTTTATCCTAAGGCGAGTTCTTAAGTGATATCGTTAAAAGCTTTGCCGAGTTGTGAGCTTGGATCTCTCGTTTGGGCCAATATGTTAAAGCACAAACACAAAAGAAAATAAGCTGATCATCTGAGGTGACAGGATGCCCTACATCCACAACATGTCCTGCTATTGCTCTCTATATTTTGAATGGATCATTGGTGAGACAAACTTCAGCTTTGACTTCGGCGATCCAATCCACGAGCTGTTTTCGCTTTTGCTTCTTTCGATTCTGACTGATATTTTGCAGCAATTCGGGATTTTGTAACCACATGACAGGCTTATTGCCTGCAGCAGGCTGTTACCGGGTCATCAATTGCAGTTGGGATGGCATTAGAGATGAGTATTCAGGCTTATCGGCACAAGGTGTTGAACGTCGCTCTGATTAGCATGCATCTGTTTCCCCAAATTTGCAGCGACAGCTTTTACATTCGAAATCTTTTCCTTAAGTAAATTTTTGTAAAACATTACATCAAAATTCGTTGTGCATTTTAAAAGATCTAAGGGACGATATGAAGTGACATTCTTTTGAAATTTATAAAGATTATTTTTATACATAGCAAGCATTATTGTTGTAAAAAGAAACAAGAAATTGTTTTTTAAATTTACCCAAGAATGTCATACGTTCTTCTAATAAATAAATTTCAACATCTATCATCTATCTTAATTGGCACCCATTTAGATCTGAAGGGTTTTGTCGGTGAAGTCGGTAACCACACTGTAATCAATGATTTTTAGCGTGCCGTACCCAAAGGGTAAAAAACAGGACCCTATTACTAAGACCGTTGTCTGTCCGTCCGTCTGCTTGTCACCAGGCTGTATTTCAAGAACCGTGATCGCTAGACAGTTAAAATTTTTACAAATTATATATTTCTGTTGCCGCTATAACAACAAATACTAAAAACAAAATAAAATAAATATTTAAGGGGGCTGCCACACAACAAACGTGATTTTTTATAGATAATGGTACGGAACCTTTCGTGCGTGACTCCGACTCGCACTTAGCCGATTTTTGAGGCTTACACGAATATTTCACATCCTTACTAATATTATAAATGCGAAAGTAACTCTGTCTGTTGTCTGTAAAAATGGGTATAAGGGGCTAAAATAGGGGATGACATTTTTTATGGGAATTCGTCATTTTCCATGATAGAACCATGTATCTTTGTATTAAGACACTTGATAATAAATAAATAAATATTCGTTCTACCGTTATGAAAATTTTACTTACATGGGATGAAATTCAACCCCTAAAAGACCAAAAAGCATAAAGTTGAAACCACTGGGCCTAGCAACGTAATTTTTTTTACACCGTCGTATTTCTTGGAGTACATGAGCACTAGCAAATTATTTTTGAAAAATCACCGCCTCAAGGGGATGAAAAGCGTATAGACGAAATTATTGGGGCTAGGAACGTACAACTTTGTATGCGATTCTCTTTCTTTAGTTGTAAGTGAGCTATAAGAAATTATTTTTTGAATTTCAACTCCTTTTACCCCTAAGGGGGTAAAAAGCGTGTAACCGAAATCACTGAGCCTAGGAACGATCATTTTAGTACACCGTCGGCTTTCTTGGGTTACCCTAAGATTTTTTCTTAGTGCTCGCTTACCAAGCACTATGAAAGAATTTTTGGCAATCTCACTCCTAAGGGGATGAAAAGTGTAGAACCTAAAATAATAGTCCTAGGAACGTGAAAGATCTGTTTTAGGATAAGCGAGCACTTTTTTTTTTTTTTTTGTGGGTGGGTCGCGGTCGGCGCGCCTCCGCACCACTCCGTCCGGGGCGACAGAGGGGCTTAAGCACGCAACTCCCGCGACCCACCCAAAAACCACGTCGCCTTCGTCGTTGGGCCCACCACTGGAGCAGCGTTAACTTGTCGTCAGTGGTCGGCAAATTAAGACCTGTCACCTTCCCATCTGAGCTATAGCAACTCATAGGATAACTAACAAAGAATTTTTGGAAATTCAACTCCTAAGAGGGTGAAAAGTGTATAGCCAAAGATATCGGGCCCAGGAATGTGAAATTTTGAATACCGATCTGTTTTTTGGGGTGAGCGCCTACTAAGAAATAATTTTGGGCAGCCCCAAAGGGGGAAAACGCATGTAGTCGAAGACACCCAGTCTATATATCATCATTATCTTGCTCTTATCCTAATTACTTTGGATCAACGCAATTTGTAGGTACTCTTCTGCCATCTAGCAACATTTTATGATCGGCTGCCTGGCGGATGATATTGTTGGCCAGACAGCATCACCAATTGGTCCAGGTCGATGTAAATCTTTGTCTTAGTAGTATTTTGCGACACCCACGAACAATGAAAGCGTGACAATATTCCTAGCTGCTACCAGACAGCAAGTTATAATCAAGATATTAATCCAATTTTCTATCTTTACAAATAATAAATTTGAAGCATCTGTCAAAATTATAGGTTTTATTTATGCTCACACAATTATTTGCACGATGCCTATACCTAAATAACTGTTCAAATTTATGAAGTGAAACTTCTAATGCGACTTCCAACAAGGTTGCGTTAAACGTTTAACGCTACCATGGAGGGGGTATGAAAGCACTATTGAGTTAAACGTTCAACACTCCTGGGGAGGGGGGAATAGAAAGAGATAGAGCGAGAGTGAATGCGTGGTTATTAATATATATCTAAATAAGCTTATTTTATATTTTTCAAGAAGCTTCACTTCTGTGCTGTGTACAGTGTTACACGCGCAATTTTTTATCTGTATATTCCTTACGGGTAATCTTCAAAACGGCTGGACCGATACTGATAATATTTTACTACCAGGTCTATCAGTTCACCAATGGAAAGCTCCGTTATCAACGAGTAACATAGGCAATTTTTATCTCTGATATTTCTATGCGATTTGGTTAATATATTTTTTTTTCACCCATCTAAACTTACAATATCAGCGAGTACCCTAGGCATTTTTTTATCTCGACATTCGCATGGGAATACGTGGGTGAAATTGCGAGAGTTTGATCGATATTTTTTTCATCAATGGAAAGCTACATTGTCAGGGACTAAGGAAAGCCAAATTTATCATCGTATTTCCACGGGAATCTGAACTACAAGGATGGAAGTAATATTCAAATGTGAAAGTTTGTGAAGATATTTGGATGTTTGTTACTCAATCACGCGTAAACTGTTGAGCAGATTTGGGTGAGAATTGACACATAGATAAAGCATTTCTTAAATTAAGAAATAGAATACTTTTATGTCGATAATATTCTTTGAGATAATAGTTCAATCATCATCATCATCATCACTGCTCAGCTCAGGGGCCTTATGCAGTAAAAAAAAAATAAGAATGTTAACCGATATTGAAACAGCTAGAATGGTTTATTTCACTTATTTCCATAGTCTTATGTCTTACGGCATATTACTGTGGGGATGCTCCGCGGACTTGAACAGAATCTTTGTTCTTCAAAAAAGGGCTGTCCGTGCAATTTATAATCTAGGCCCAAGAGTCTCACTTCGGGAAAAATTCAAAGAAATAAATATTCTAACTGTTGTATCACAATATATATACGAAAATATATTATATGTCAAAAAAAATATCGCTAACTTCAAAAGATATTGTGACATTCATGAAATAAATACTCTGAATAAGGACAAACTAGTTGTAAGTACATACTACTCGTCTCCAAAAAATTTGCAAATCATTCATAGGGCAATGTATACGTTTTTACAATAGATTACCTAAAGATATCCGAGACCTGCCAACGAAAAGGTTTAAAAAAGCCATCAAGAATAAATAGACTTTGTAAGAAAGCTTATTATAAAATCTCGGATTATGTAGATGATAATACAGATTGGTTGTGAGCAGCTCCTCATTATGCAATTTCCTTGTTATTTTAAATAAACTCTTTTTTAATAACTCTAATATTGTAAAGCGTAGCGTGTTTTGCCTATCAAAATTTTGCATTTTCGTCGTTTGTAACATGTTTGTAACATATGGTCTTGGTCATGCTCACCGAAGGATCTACTTGCGGTAGCTGCGGTGAGCGGGTCTCTCCCTTCCCTCCATAGTGGTTGAGGGGAGTGATGGCTGCTCTAATAGTTAACTCGTGATCGGGTGCCGCTTGTGGGATCTGGTCCAGCCATAATAATTTGAATTATATTAAGTATCTTGCAGTTCGAAGGGCATCACACTGGAGCTAGTTCTTACAAAACATTGTACACAATTGTATATCTAGTAAGAAGAAAAACAAAATTAAAAATAATAGGCAAACCCATGGGCGTACCCAGGTTCTGGGCCAGGGGGGGCAAATCAGATTTTTTTATAAGCTAGGTGCTTATCTTTATAATTTTTAATGGCTTATACAATGGCTATTTTAAAAGCAACTTTCGAGGGTCTTCAGCAAAACGATTTATGACTGTTACTGTTATAGGTATCTAACGAACACGCCACGTAATTTTTAGTTATAAAAATATTGTATTGCAAACAAATGGCAAAAAAATTGTTTTCTTAATTTTTATTGATAAAAGTACTAGATAAAATATATAGTTAGCAGGGACGTCAATATTATCCAGGGGGGGGGCAGCTGAAACCCCTGCCCTACCCTGGGTACGCCCATGGGCAAACCCGCTGAGTTTCTTGCCGGATCTTCTCAGTAGCGGTCGCGTTCCGATCCGGTGGTAGTTTATTTTTTTTGGATAATTTAATTTTATTTTGTAAAATTGACAATATTTAAGTGCCCTCTCGGGGTCTATGCATAATAAATGATGTGAATTTGAATTTGAATTGCAGCTCACATACGTCTCACTGTTGGCCTCGGGCCTCCTCCATTATGGGAGGGAGTTTGACCATTCTGGTCAGACATGTTTGTTGTTTTGTTTCGAGTCTTACTTCTCTTGCATAGATGTTATGTGCATTTTATATCCCTTAGTCGTCTCTTACGACATCCACGGGCAAATAGTAATATGCAAGTTATTTTTTACGCGGGCGAAGTCGCGGGTAAAAGCTAGTTTTAAATAAAAGTATTTTTATGGATTTTATACTACTTTAATATTTAATTGGCTGATATCTCGAACAATTTTCAGCATTTATGGTCACGGGAGTCCTCGAATGATAGCTTCCGTCAACAAATAGTATTCCTAGAGGATTCCCATGACCGGCAAACGCCGGACAATCAAAACTCAAACACAAACGCAATAAAATCGGTAAAAATTGTTTTATTTAA
Organism: Lymantria dispar; assembly: GCA_032191425.1. Classification (NCBI taxonomy): domain Eukaryota; kingdom Metazoa; phylum Arthropoda; class Insecta; order Lepidoptera; family Erebidae; genus Lymantria; species Lymantria dispar. The sequence continues at coordinate 21,382,367 of CM063459.1, forward strand.
AACACATAAAACATATTGAACTAGGCTTCAATTGTCACATTTATATTTTTGGTGGATACTCTTCTACTGTAGAAATAGGTACCTATTGTTGAATATTAAGTGAAAATTCATTTCCTTGAAACATATGAGCAGACATCTGCTGAGTTTATTTGCATATGGATACATATAGAATATGCATTACTGCATTTTCTATACGTATACTTACTGTATGAGCGATAGTATATAAGGTAGGTAGGTATCTTAGTGTGGTGACGGAGTAAGAATACAATTCAACATCCCCTTTTTTCCCCAGGAGTGTCGTAAAAGATTAATAGGGGATTTAATATTATTTAATTTAGAGAAGAAAAGCTCAAAACAAAACCATTTAGTAATCCGTCTGATGAGCTTGGTATAGTATATTAATTTCTCTTCTATTATGGAACAGGCCCCTCCCGCTCAACAGTGGGACATGTACGAGCCGAAATGATAATGATGGTGTATTATCTATGTACGCGGATCTAGGCTGTCACAGTTTTGGGAATGTTATTTCTGTAATATTAGGTTTCTACCTTTGAAAATGCAGTTTTGTTGACATTACATCAAACTATTTTTCTTCCTTTCTTATTTACATGAATAATAGTGCAATGAATGGATTTTTGGCAGGGCCGGATTAACCTTCAAGTAACCCTGCTCCGGTGATCGGCCCAACGACGAAGGTGACGTGAATCGTGGGTGGGTTGCGGGTGTGCGTGCTTACGCCCCTCTGTCGCCCCGGACGGAGTGGTGCGAGGAGCGCGCCGACCGCAACCCACCCAAAAAAAAAGGGCCGGATTAACCTTATCAGGGCCTCTAGGCAATGGCAATCCCTATCAGAGCCCCTTTCCTTTATCTCTTTTTTTAAATGGACATTTTCTATTATCTCCAGCCGATCAAATCGATTCCTTTGGTATTCTGTTACTTCAATCGCTCATTGCGGGGGGCGGGGCCGGAGCACCTCCACGTGGTGCTCCCTGGAAACGTCCATTTGGACGTCACGCGTCCATTTGGACGGCCAAGATTCCGGCAGGAGGGGGTCTCCGCGTGCGGCTCTGATGGCAGAGCGCACGGCGGATCTGACCCGGGGCCAATGGGGCGGATGTGCCTCATGGCACTCCGTCGCCAGAGACGGTGGCGTCACGGCCCGGGGGCGTGACGGGTCGGTCGCTCGCGAGCGGCCAGACTCGGAAGGCCCAAACCGTAACCCTGAGTGTGACTGCGGCTGAAGCTCAGGGCCGGGGGTCTTCGGACCGTGGGGAAGAAAACCCCTATAAAAAATTACCCCTAATCCTAAGTTTGGCCACTCGGCGAGGGGATGAATGGTTGGTGGGTTAAAAAGCGCGCAAGCGTCCAGCCGTTAGAGTGGTAGTCAAGGCAAGACTTAAAAATGTTCCAAAAATGGCAGAGATTAAAACGAGCGTAGCTACTCCAGAGGGTCCCGGCCACGCCGGGGAATCCCTCACTGTGCCGGTGTCTGAGCGCGAGATGCGCACAAACACCGGCACGGTCAGTCTCCGATCGTATGGGAGGGAGACAATCGCTGCTGTAGTTGCCGAGAGCCTGGCAAAACATCCGGAGGCTCCAAAGACGAGGAAGAAGAGGAAGAGGAGGAAGCTGATCGCCACCACCGTACACTCCAATAGGGTGCGTGCGCGAAAGGAGGCAGCAAAAAAGGAGGCGGCGCGGCAGGCGCAACTAGCTGCCGCCGTGGCCGCGAGCGACGAGGGCGGTGTGACTGCAGCCACCGCAGAGCCGTCGCAGAAAGTGGACGCCGGTACTGCCCGGCTGTCAGGCGGAGAGGAGAGCGACGAGGGCGGATCAGCCGCAGGACCGTCGCGGGACGAGGGCGGGAAAGCCGCAGAGCCGTCCCCAAAAAGGCGCGGAGGAAGCGACAGCTCGACGGGGCTGTCGAGCGACGAGGGCGGCACCGCCGCAGAGCCGTCGCAGGACGAGGGCGGTGGTGCTGCAGGGCCGCCGAAAGCTATGCGCCGGAGAAGCTGCTCGACGGGGCTATCGGACAGCTCCGGGAGCGATGTGGCGTACGCGCTGTCGACAGACGAGGGCGGCAGTGCCGCAGGGCCGTCTGTCTCTGAGATGTCGGCGGACGAGGGCGGCAATACCACAGAGCCGTCCGCCGACGAAAACATCAGCCATCAGCTGCAGGTCGTCCAGAGGAGGGACAAGGGCGGTGGATGCGCGGGTCCGTCCAAAGGTGGTAGGAGTAGGGAAGGCAGGCCGTCAATTGAGGAGGGTATAGGTAGGCCGTCATCCCAGAGGAAGGAGAAGGAGTTAGGAGGTAGGAAGGAGAAGGAGACGGGTAGGGGGGCTGCCGAGGAGGCTCTAACGGCAGCCCCAATTGTGAAGGAGAGGGAGGAGGCCCTCCCCCCGAGCGTCCGGAAGCGCCCCCTGCAAAAGGGTGGTGGCTCAAGCTCCGACTCGGAGGGGAGTTTCATCGTGCCTCCTCCCAAGGTCTCGACCATGCGCCGTGGGCGCAGGGGTAGGGGATCGGCGGTGGCGGCGAGGCCGGGGAGGTTTCCGGCCTGCGGGAGCGCAACCGGAAGCTCGAGTCGGAGCTGTCGGCGGTGCGGAAGGAGAACCGCGGGTTGGCCAAAGACGTGGCTGACCTGCGGTCTCAAGTCGCACTCTTAGTGCCAGCCGCACCGCCGACGCCGGCCTCGCCGCCGAAACGGGCTGCGCCGGAGAGGGCGGGCCGCCTGCGCCTTGGTGCCTGCCGCGCCGGTTGCGCCCACCGCGCCGGCCGTTGGCGCCGCCAAGAAGCGCGGCGGGCCCCGAAAGGAGGCAGAGCCGCTGCCCGTGGTGCACGGCGTGCCGGAGGGGTCGATGCGCGTCATCTTTGCTAAGCTTGAGCTTATGCTGGATGCGCGCATCAAGGCCTTGGTGGATCGCCTTCCGCCCGAGCCACCCCTCCGGCCACCGCTCGCCACGGATAGAGCGAGGCGGCCGCAAGCGTTGGCTCCCACCCCGCTGCCCTGTCAGGGTGGCCGCGTGGTGAGCTACGCTGCGGCCGCCGCTGGGCCCAAGGGGGCCAAGAAGGCCGGCAAGGTGCCGGCTCCCGCCAAGGCCGGGCCGCGGCCGGCGCCAGCGGCTGCACCGCAGGCGCCGGCCAGCGCACCCGCGACCGCTCCTGCTGGGCTCAGCGCTGCTGCCAGGCTCGAACAGGGCTGGCAGGTGGCTGAGCGGAGCAGGAAGGCACGCGGCCAGAAGCGGAGAGCGGCGGCCAAGGGTGCCGCCGTGGCCGCCGCTCCCCAGGCGGGAGTCGGCAGAAAGGGGAAAAGGTCGCGCAGGGGCCTCAAGTCGCCGAAGACGGCCGCGGTGGTCATCACCGTGCTGCCTGAGGCGGCTGAGAGGGGCCTCAACTATGAGGCCGTCCTAAAACGCGCCCGGCGGGAGCTGGACGTCTCCGACATTGGAGGCGTCGAGGCTAGGACCCGCAAGGCCCGGACAGGGGCTCGAATTCTCGAGAACCCTGGGGCCGAGGGCGCGAAGACGGCCGATAGTGTGGCTTCGAAGCTGCGGGGGCTGTTCGGGCCAGAGGATGGTGTCCGAATCGCCAGGCCTGTCAAGTGCGCAGAGATGCGCCTGACGGGCTTGGACGATTCCGTGACGGTGGAGGACGTCCGAGAGGCCATTATGGCGCGTACCGGATGTGCCTCGGACACCGTCCGGATTGGCACCATCCGCCCTGGTCCAGGCGGCGTCGGTGCTGCCTGGGTGCAGTGTCCGGTGGAGTCGGTCAAGCAATTGGCCGACTCAGGCAGACTCCTCGTGGGCTGGAGCTCGGCGCGGGTAACCGTGCTAGAGCCCCGGCCCGCGAGGTGTTATAAATGCATGGCGGTCGGGCATACCCGACCGACATGCAAAATCTGCTTTGACTGCAGCGGGCTATGTTTCCGTTGCGGTCTGACCGGACACCAGGCGGCATCGTGCTCTGCGGTGCCCCACTGCCCCGCGTGTGCGGCAGGCAATAGGCCTGCCAAACATCGCATGGGCTCTGGGGACTGCAGACCCCCGGCATCGGCTCCAAGGGGGCGGGGCGGCCTATCGACCGGGCCAACCCCCGCTCCGAGCGCGACCCGATCGCCCGTTAGCGCGGAGGAGGTGACGATGGATACGGACCGTTAATGGACCCCGTATCCATCCGTCTCCTCCAAGCCAATCTCAATCACTCCGCCGGTGCGCAGGACGTTTTCCTGCAAGCCATGGCGGAGTGGTTGATAGGAGTAGCCGTAGCCGCGGAGCCGTACGCGGTGCCCGACCGGCCAAATTGGCTGGGCAGCACCGACGGTACCGTGGCAATCATCGCCTCCACGTCGTGGCCTTCGTCGCCTCTGATCCTTAGGGACAGGGGCGTCGGATACGTCGCGGCGGACTGGGGAGAGATTACGCTCCTCGGAGTATATCTCTCCCCTGCCTGGAGAGCGGCTGATTTCGGGGTCTCCCTTACCATCTTGGGAGCCTCGTTACGGCGATTGGCACCGCGCCAGGTGATCGTATTGGGGGACTTCAACGCCAAGTCCGTGGCGTGGGGGTCCTCCCGTACGGACGACCGAGGACGGGCGGTCGAGGATTGGGCGGCGGCTCTGGGCCTCTGTTTGCTGAACAGAGGCTCGGTGCATACGTGCGTGCGACCTCAGGGCAGGTCGATAGTGGACCTTTCGTTCGCTAGCCCTGAGGTCGCTGCACGCGTGGGGAGCTGGTGCGTCGAGGAGGAGGTTGAGACCTTGTCGGACCACCGGTATATCCGGATGGAGGTCTCCCTGACAATCCCGGCGCCCGGCAGGGGTCACAGGGGGGCGGTAGGGCGTCCTGCGTTCCCGCGATGGGCTGTGGGTCACCTAGACCGGGACCTGCTGGCGGAGGCAGCCATCGTTCATTCGTGGCCGTCCTCTGCCAACCAGTTGGACGGGGTGGACGCCGAGGCTGGCCGCATCCGCAGTGCGTTGACGCAGATCTGCGATGCGGCCATGCCCCGGGTACGGCGTCTGCCCCCGAGGAGGGCTGTCCACTGGTGGTCCCGGGAGCTGGCAGATCTCCGGGCCGCGTGTATTCGCGTCCGGAGGGCCTACACCCGCAGCCGGCGGCGCAATCGCAGCGCGGAACTGGAGGGCCAGCTTTACGAGGGCTACCGCAATGCGCGGTCGGCCTTCAGGCTGGCCGTCCGTTCCGCCAAGGACGCCAGTCGGCGGGAGATGCTGGAGAGTCTCGACCGTGACCCCTGGGGTCGCCCCTATGGTGCGGCGCTGAGTAAGCTCCGCGCACGGGGCCCGCCCCTCACCGAGACTCTCCAACCCAGCCTCCTTACCCGGGTCGTCGAGGACCTGTTCCCACGACGGGCGGAACACACGCCCCCGGTCATGGCGCCGCCAGACAATGACCGGGAGGGCGATGGTGGCAGTGTTCCGCTCATCACGGAACCGGAGATGAGGGCGTCGGTGGCGCGCATGCGCGGTAAATCCACCGCCCCCGGGCCCGACGGTATTCCAAACCGTGTGTTGGCCCTGGTCCTCGACCATCTGGGTCCCCGCCTCAGGGAGCTGTTCAACGCGTGTTTAGCGTCCGGGCGGTTCCCTGGGTGCTGGAAGGAGGGGAGGCTGGTTCTCCTGCCGAAGCCGGGACGGCCTCCGGAGTCGCCATCGGCCTACAGGCCTATCGTGCTGCTCGATGATATGGGCAAGCTACTGGAGAGGATAGTAGCTGCCCGCATCGAGCGGCACCTTGTCGGCACGGGGCCCGATCTGTCGGACGCCCAGTTTGGGTTTAGGAGAGGTCGTTCGACGATCGAGGCCCTGTTGCGCCTGAGGGCCGTGACGACTGAGGCCGTCACCGGCGGGGGAGTGCTGTTGGTGGTGTCTCTAGACATCGCCAACGCATTCAATAGTCTGCCATTCAGCTGCGTCAGGGAGGCGCTCCGTTCCACGGAGTGCCAGCTTACCTGAGGCGGCTGGTGGCAGACTATTTAGAGGAGCGCAGCGTCCTCTACGCCAACCGAGTAGGGGACGTTGTGCGAACGCCCATGACGTGCGGTGTTCCACAGGGGTCGGTCCTCGGACCCACCCTGTGGAACATCGGCTACGACTGGGCGTTGCGGGGGAGCCTCCCACCCGGGCTGGGCGTGATTTGTTACGCCGACGACACGCTCGTCACAGCCCGCGGTGGGACGCTACAAGAGGCGGTAAGCCTGGCGACCTCAGGCACCGAAGAGGTCGTCAGGCGGATCGAGGCGCTGGGGTTGAGGGTGGCCCTGGACAAGACGGAGGCCCTCTTGTTCCATGGGCCCCGTATGGACCCTCCCATCGGCGTCTCGATCACCGTCAATTCGGTTGGGATCAGCATCCAGGCCCATATGAAGTACTTGGGCCTGGTGCTCGACGGGCGATGGTGGTTTCGGGAGCATTTCCGCAGGCTTGTCCCGCGGCTCGTCGGCGTGGCGTCCGCCCTACAATGGCTGATGCCGAATGTGGGCGGACCGAGCGCGGCATGTCGACAGCTGTACGCGGGGGTCATCCGGTCGATGGCCCTGTACGGCGCACCGGTGTGGGCGGGATCCATGACCGCCCGACTTAGGGCCCTTCTGTGGCGTCCACAGAAGGTCATGGCGGTCAGGATCATCCGCGGGTACCGCACGGTGGCGACAGAGGCGGCGCGCCTATTGGCCGGGACTCCCCCGTGGGACCTGGAGGCGGAAATGCTCGCCGACTTGTATCGGCGGGTGTCGGGGGTGCGCGGGGGAGGGTGGTGTTGTTTCCTTGAAGGAGCTCACCGCCTGGCGCGTCGACGCCCGCCGGGACGTCATCGCCCGTTGGGCAGACCGGCTGGAGAGGCCTCGATACGGTGTTTGGACCGTGGAGGCCTTCCGGCCGGTGCTGATGCAGTGGTTAGAAAGGCGGCACGGGGTGCTCTCCTTCCGACTCGTGCAGGTCTTGACGGGGCATGGATGCTTCGGCAAGTACCTGTACAGGGTCGCTAGGAGGGAGAGAACTCCGTCCTGCCACCACTGCGATTGCGACGAGGACACGGCGCAGCACACGCTCGAGGTCTGTGCCGCTTGGGCAGAGCCGCGTCGTGAACTCGTCGCAATCATCGGTGCAGACCTGACGCTGCCGACCATCGCTAGGGAGATGCTCGGCAGCATCAGGAATTGGGACGCGGTCGCAGCCTTCTGCGAGGCAGTTATCTCGCAGAAGGAGGCGGCGGGTCGCGAGCGCGAGGAGCACAGCCTCGATGATGCGACCCGCCGTCGGCGACTGGGGCGGCGCAGGCGGGAGTACCTGCGTGCAATGCCGCCCTAGCCGAGGCCGCGGGTGACGTGACCGGGGATTAGTCCGTCACCCGCCGAGAGGCCGACCGCGTGAGGAAAGATCGACGTCCTCCCCGAGGGGGGGACGTCGGTCGATCGGAGGGTACCCCGGGTAGAGGGTATTTCGTCGGGCTGACCACTGATGACAAGTAACCCTGCTCCAGTGGTCGGCCCAGCGACGAGGGCGACGTGGTGTTCGGGTGGGTTGCGGGAGTTGCGGGCTTGAGCCCCTCTGTCGCCCCGGACGGAGTGGTGCGTAGGCGCGCCGACCGCAGCCCACACAAAAAAAAAAAAAAAATCGCTCATTGCAACAATATACCTTGTTACCTTGATGTTACAGAATCACCTTACACGCCTGACTCATTTTTATTTTCATATTCATTGAAATTATATTAATAAATAGGTTATAGTTGTAGTCAAATGATGATCCAGACCTCATGATGGAGTAGACAAGAGAAATAAGACGCGATACGGTTGTTTTAAGTTTGATCTTGTTAAATTCAACAAAATACAATTAATGAAAAAAATAAATATATTTTCTTGCTTGGGGCCCCTAGTTAATTAGGGGAGGGGGGGATTCAGGGGAGGCTAGGCAGATGCCTAATCTGCCTTATGGATAATCCAGCCCTGATTTTCTGTAGATGCCTAATATGCCTTATGGATAAACCAGCCCTGATTTTCTGTAGATGCCTAATCTGCCTTATGGATAACCCGGCCCTCTGATTTTCTGCAGATGCCTAATCTGCCTTATGGATAATCCAGCTCTGATTTTTGGCAACCTAGCTCTAGTTGATTGATGCTTTTCTTAAAGAAATTAGCCTGACGGGACGTAAAAACTATTCAAAAACATTTTGTACAGCTACTCGTGTATTGATTTTTTCCCGAGACAAAGTTGTCTAAATTCAGAATAAGTATAAGTTCTGATGGATGCAGTGGATGATGGCGACCTTCCATCTATAACTATTGTAGCTTGGAATTCGTTTGCTGCCTGTTCTAGTAGTTAAATTGTGATCGGATGCCGCTTTTGGGTTCTGGTCCTGCTATAATCGTTTGAATTATATTTGTAAATGTTTATTTTGATAAAAGTTTCCTCTGAGCAGATTAATATTTAAAGAAGGAAATGTTATTTTATCGCTTGTATATACATTCTTTGCATTATTGTTTAATATACTTAACACACTAAGTAAGAACTTATAATATATTAATACATATAATTCTTCTGTATATGTGTTTGTCGCCTAACTTTTCTAAAAGGTTGGACTGATTTGGATAAAACTTTGTACATATATTTAAACGGGCTCCTTGATGGTTTGGAAACACAATTGGTCCCGGTGGTGCGATTAGTTACGAGGTGATACCTACTGCGGTTGGTATGTCACCAAATTAGATTTGCTGTACAACAGACAACATACCATAATATTATATGTAACTAGCTGACCCAGTAGGCGTTGTTCTGTTCAAATAATCCAAGCAATTCGCCTTGAAATCGATAGCAGCGCCACCTGCCAGGTCTAATTTTTAATCTAAACCATTCTCAAATCTCCTTGAGCACGCACAACATTGTCATCAATATCGGTCCAGTCGTTTAGGAGGAGTTCAGTGACATACACACGTACACAAATATATAAAGATGTGGCGCTGCTTTATTGGGCAGTACGAAGTCAGTCAGGAATGCCAGTTGAATATAAATTTATTACGCCATATAACATTTTAACACAACAACAATGGTTTCTCGAAATTTCCATTGCTAAGGAAATATTTGTAAGAAAAATATTGGCTATAATATACATTTATTGGCATATGACATTTGTAGACGACGCCGAATATCAGACAATGAATAATAGGATAAATAGAGTCAGGTGTGCGAGACATATTCAGGTTCACTTGTAAACATGTAAGTGGCGAAGACCACATATATTAACAACTAGCAACCCGCCCTTGCTTCGCTTCGGTTATAGGTTATAGTCGTTTTACCCGCGTAGTTCCCGTTCCCGTGGGAATACCGAGATAAAATATAGCCTAATTTACGTCCTGATATTATAGCTTTCCATTGGTGAAAGAATTTTTGAAATCGGCCCAGCCGTTTTGAAGTTTACCCGGAACAAACAGACAGACAGACAGACAAAAATTTTTTAATTGCTATTTTAGGCATAGGTGTTGTGCAAATAACCGTGTGAGCATAAAAAAAGCCTATTATTTTGACATTACAAACAGACACTCCAATTTTATTTATTGGTATAGATTATCTTCTTATTATTCTGTAAAATATTGTTTAATAAGAGCAAATAGTAGATATACAAGTGTTTCTTTTTATTATAAAAATTGGTTATAAATTGCCGAATGTTACATTGCAAAATTGAGTTAAAAAGAACTGAAAATAAATTTTAATAAATTGTTTCATCATTATTATCGTCCTGTTCTTATCTCGATTACTGAAGGTCGACGCAATATGAACACTTCTTCTATCGTACATATGCAAAAGTTTTGGAAATAGTTTTAAGACCGGACATTTGCCTGAGGTCAACCCTCTTTGGGAATGTAATTGTTGACAGACGGCACTATATGGAGTTGTAAAGCTCTTAATCGTCTTTTACGGGAGATTCAAACACAGATAAATAATGAAAAATAGAAAGAATAGACAAAGATTTATTAGATATGCAAAGAAAATAATACAAGTTATATTAGTGTTGGTATTTGGAGCCACTTGCTACAGTGGCTCCAAATACCAACCCTAATATCAAATCCTACTAATCCCCCTAATATTATAAACGCGAAAGTTTGCGAGTATGTGAGAATATGAAGATGTGATGATGTGAATGTGTGAAGATGTTTGTTGCTCTTTCATGCAAAAACTACCGAATGGATTTTGATGAAATTTCACAATAATATAGCTTACATATCAGAATAACACATAGGCTATAATTTATCCCGATATTCCTAAGGGAAGGGGAACTATACGGGTAAAATAGTAGGCGCTGCTAGTAGTGAATAATTTGGTTCATCATCATCATCTCAGCTCTTATATGTCCCATTGTTGAGCTTAAGCATCCTCCATAATAGGAGAGAAATAGATTCTTCTATACCAAGCTGATCAGACCGGTTGATATAGGGCTTTATTTTGAGTTTTCATAACTGTCTCATAACTCTTGTTTGTGTCATTAATCCAATTTTTTTTAAAGAAGAGAACTACTTTAAAACCACATTAGAGTCAGTTAGAAGATTACATTTGGACATGTATACGTACATGAAAGATTGTTCCATAAAAGCGCGTCTAATTTTTTTATGGCAGTCTACATTTGGCTGGACATTTGAGGACACAGGACGATCTTACAATTAGCCATGCTATCGATTTCTCTTTGAGCGGATCACTATTGCCGTATTTCAGTTTGGTTGTCCAACGGAAGGGCTATTGTTTGGGGTTTCTTTCCTCAGAATGACGTTCTGAAGCACTACAAGACTTTGTACCCACACGATTTTATTGCAGACTGATACCAGTTCATGAACTATAATTCCGATGGCCTTGCTTATGTCGTGTAACGCGTTGACCATAAATCTAATTAACATGGAGTCTGTCTTGCCTGAACTGCTCCACCGTCTTTTATACTAGGTCACTTTGACATAGAATCCTTCAATTTCAGTCGCCTTACTCTCGTAGTTCCCGTTCCCGTGGAAATACCGGGATAAAATATAGTCTATGTTACTCCCTGATATTATAGCTTTCCATTGGTGAAAGAATTTTTGAAATCGGTTCAGTGGTTTAAGCAATGAAAGCGAAACAAACAAACAAACTTACTTTCACATTTATAATATTGGATGTTATTCCCAAAATTAAGTTCTATGTAGAATAATTGTAAGTTATATATTGTTATGTACAAACAGGTCAAAATGGAGGTTCGCTTTTGATGGGTTTTTCTTTCAGTCTGGGCGAAAGAAGAACAGTGCGAGACCCCAGGTCGAGTTCTCTTTGCTACCTATTGAGGCGGCCACTAAATCTATTCGTTGACTTTTGTGGACCGCTTGGTGGAATAACATTCGGATAACTATCACCGTCGGCTTCCTAACTAGAAAGCGTTAGGACGTCAAGTTATCGCGGCTAACCTGCCTGTTTTAACGATTTTAAATAATAGCTCTCTACACCCACTACCTGAAGCGATCCGAAATCTTCTGAAGAAATGTCATCTTTAAAAGAAAGAAATCACCATTTGCTGGATCAAAGCGCATGTTGGGTTGGAAGGTAACGAACGTGCAGACACCCTTACCAAAGAAGCAGCTGCTCATTTAAAAACTCAGCCAAACTACGACAAATGTCCGGTGTCATTCATCAAGCGACAAATCCGTAAGGAGGCGCTTGGTAATGGAACCAGCAGTATAGAGAGGGTGAGATCGCAAGAGTTACCAAAATGTTTTTCCTGGATCGATAGACGCCTATCCAATCGTCAAGAAAATAGAAATCGAGCAGGAATTAACACAAGTCTTTTTTTTTGGGGTTGTTACGGTCGGCGCACTCCTCGTTCCGCTCCGTCCGGGACGACAGAGGGGCGTAAGCACGCACACCCGTAACCCACCCGTGACACGTCGCTTTCGTCGTTGAGCCGACCACCGGAGCAGGGTGACTTGTAGTCAGTGGTCCGTCCGACGGAATACCCCCTGAGAGGGTACTCGCCAAAAACTATTTACTCTATTTATTTATTGAAAAGGCTAGAATAAACTATACTCGAGACATTCAGGTAGCTGATATAGTGTTAGCGTTAACACGTGACCATGTTGATGACAATTTACATGAATTTATTCCCCATACAAACATGTCTATAGAAATTTACATTTAAAAAAATATGATCTCAAAACAATCCTAGCCAATATTATAAATGCGGGAGTATGTTTGTTTGTGTGTGCTTAAAACCACCGAACAGATTTCAAAAATTCTTTCACCAATGGAAAGCTATATTGACAAGTAGTAATTATTCTTATATCGTTATTGGCTGCAAACTTCTTTGAATATTTGTAATTGTTTCATCTATACATATATATGTACAACATTATTAAATTCGTTATTAAATATGAATACGTTTATGTACACACACCTGAGCAGACATCTGAGATGTTTGCCTACATGATATGCATAATTCAGTGTAGTATATATACTGCACGTACATGAGTGCCAGCATATAAGGTGGACACTTTAGACGGTCCACGAATAAGCAGAGACATCCATCATGATTCTTGTACTTGCAATACTATGCGTCCTAACAGCACCCACATTAGGTAAGTGCAGTGAAATGAAAATTATATATCATATTATGTGCAACATTTTTATTATCGCGGTTTTTGGAAAGTCATTTCTTAAAATTGCGGTTTTGTTGGCACTAAATTAAAGTATTTTTCATTTTTTTTTTATTTATATGAAGCAAAGTGCAATAGATGTATATTTGGCAATTCAGTGGCAGTTTATTTATGCTTTGCCTGATAAAAGTAGCCTGACGGGCGGTATATAATTATTCAAAACGATTTTCGGGTATAGACTTTGCTCGACAAAAAGTTGTCTAAATTCAGGATAAGTAGACGTCTGTAGGTAAAAGTTCCGACGGTACAGTGGATGACGGCGAGCTTCCAGCCACAAGGCTTGTAGATTAGAATCTGTTTGTAGAGAAGTATGGCGTCGCTTATTTTTGTATCAGAACAGCGAGGACGAGCGATTGGCCAAAACTAGTGGCAGATGCGGGAACCCCTTTAGCGTAGTATTCTGTTCATCACAGTACACATCTACATAAATGCTAATCTTGTATGATATAAATCCGTGCAGCCGATAACAGCACTAAGTCACCAAACAACTAATTATTGTAGGTTCTTTTTTTTCATTCAGAGCATTGGTTAGGAACTGAACTGGGAACGAAACGACTTGCTGATCGCTTGCGAGTGTCAGATTCGAATAACTCAATTGACTCAGTACCACCGTTATCATTTTACTATCGTACACTTGACGCTGTAGCAGGGTTTATTAATTTCACCTATAAACATAAAGTTCCTCAGTTGTATATTTTCAGCGATCATTTCTCTCATTTACATGCAAGATTTGTCAAACTATAATATGGCCTTGTAAACAGATTTCAAGAAGAGCCTGAATAAATCAAGCATAGATAGGTAGTGGTCTATCTGTGATCCTCATATTTCCGGTCCGTAAGTGGCATTTAAAATCAGGTACGCTGCTTCATCGTTTGCCACAAATAGGCAATATAAAAAAGTGATTCTTTATTGCAAAACGATAGTAATAATTTAATATTATTCGGTAAATTTAATGACATTTTTTATTTCAGGTACCAGCACGATGCTTCCGGGTTGGAAAAGTGAGTTGTACTAATTTCATTTTAGCTGTTTAATATATAAGTTTTAAATATAGGTACTATTGTAATTCTACTAGTAAAACGTCTCAATGTTACTGGAAGTATAAGTACTGACGTTATTTTACTAGAGAAACTACTGAATATAGGGGCTAGCGTTACTCTAGACCAGTGATGGGCAAAGTGCGGCCCGCGGACCAACTCCGGCCCGCGAAAGTATTTAATCCGGCCCGCCGAGAATCCATCCATCCTAAATATTCTAGTCAGTATTTTGACGCGAAAAATAAAATCTGACATTTATAATTTCATCAAAATTTTTTTGAAAAAGAAAAATAAAAAACCAAACACTTGATTATTTGAATTTTTCACCTAAATTTTGAGGTTATGTGAAAAAATTATAAATACAAAAGTTGTAGATCTTTTTAATACCTACAACTTTGCCATTTAACTTTTTTCCGTAGGACTTGTAGTTTTGCCGTAAATCGAGATAAACTATTTTTTACCCTTAAAAGTCTAAAATAAAGATAAGAAATCCATGTGACCAAAATGTGGGTATCTGCAACACCATTCTAACAGACCCACATTCTGAAGAATGTAGTAGACTTGTTAAATTGTATTCTAAAGCGAGCTAAAATGTTAAACATCTAACTTAAGTATATATAGGTAGTATAAGTAAGGTGTGTGTATATATATATATATATATATATATATATAGATGTGTGTATATATATGTGTATATATGTATGTATAACTTAGGTATATTTAAATAAGTTACAATGTATAGATAAAGACGCACTATTTTGTTCGTATATATACGGGGGTGACATAGTCACTGAGTGACTAAACCCCTTTTCAATAATAAAGATTAAAAAAAAAGAACTATATCTATAATATATTGTAAAATATGTACCTACTACATTTTCATTGAACTCACTGCTGTTGATTTCAATGTCGCTGTGATGGCGTTAGATTATTTTGATTTAAATTGTCCTATAAATTAAGTATCCGTCTGATATTTTCGGATTTATCTGTGAAATACGAGGATTATGGAGGCAACAATATTAATCCTTTAGGGAAGATATTGTGCTAAGAAATGGACTGAATTTTCTCCTATAATCAATGTATCCCAACTAATTTATTTAAGTTATTAGCTACGAATGAATATGGACAAGACGAAAGTCATATCAGATGCCCATGTCATTCCTGAACCAGTCCTAGGTGACAATGCGATTCTCGAAGTTATCGATCATTATGTTTACCTTGAACAAACAGTCCAGTTAGGCAGATCTAATTTCGAGAAAGAGGTCAGCCGACGAATCCAATCGGTTGGGGAATCTTAAGAGGACCTTCTCGTCCAACATACCTCAGTGCCAATCTATATATGCCTTGCCAATCCGTCTATTGAGTAGAAGTTTGCTACAGAAAGAGAATTTAATACATTACTCTGCGATGACGGGGTAAGAATACAAGTCACTACCTCTTGTTTTACCCGCTCATGTCTTAAAAGACGGCTAAGGAATGTAATATGCATATAAGATCTATACAAGAGACAGTTAATTCAAAATAAATCCTATTCCAATCCGTCTGCATAGCGTGGTATAGTAAAGAATTAGTAGTGGTGTATTAGTACTCATATAGTTGAGTCCAGTAGATGGATGTTTGCGCCTGATGCCACTCTAGACGAGGCCACGGGTCACTAGGGTAAAAGTCCGTCACCCAAAAAGAGGCTGACCACGTGAGGGCGATCGACGTATCGGGAGGGGCGTTAGGGAGGGACGGTACCCGAAAGGGTACCCAGCCGAGCTAGCCGCGGACGACAAGGAACTTGGTATCAGTGGCCGCCCAATGACTAAGAGGGAGGGAATACAGTGGGTTATACTTGACGGGAGATAATGATGAGAAAATAGTAATCACTTAGCCATTTTCAACTACAATATTTCACATAAACACGTGGCAGATTGTTAAACCAAAATCAATGAAGAAAATTGGCGAGCTATAATATGTGTAAATTTACAAGAACCATTTCGAACCACTTTTAACTAGGCTAGTTTTTATCAGCAGATCAAATATTTAGAAGAGAACGTTACAATATAATTTTCCGTGTAATGACGGTGTAAGAATACGATTCACCAGCCCCTGTCGTGGGTGTCGTAAAAGACGACAAAGGTATATTGCATACAAATCTGTGCAAGAGAAGGAAAACTTGAAATAAAATCCCATACCAATCACTTTGACGAGTATGTTATAGCAGATTAATTGTCCTACTCTTATGGAGGAGGCCTGAGTCCAGCAGTGAGATGTGTATGAGATGTGGTGGTGGTTACAATAAAAAAAAAATAACTTTACAGAAAGATGATGCAATAAAAAGTTTAGCTAAATTTAAAATTACTAGTACAGTAGAAACTCGATTAACTGGACTAATTGTTGTCGGTAGGCATTCGGATAATTGAAAATCCGGATAATCGAATGTATGAAAAACCTTCAGTTTTGTGCCTAATTGTTGCATGTTCGTAATTTTATGCATTTATTAAAAGACGAATACATAACCCTCGGGCATGCACTTCAGAGCAGCGATTCCACGGGCCGCGGGCAGGACATTCCATTTCAGACACGTTCATGCTTGCATTAATTCGATTTGTAGATACAATAAGCTCACGGTTGGTGGTCCGGATAACCGCGAATCCGTATAACCTAGGGCCGGATAATCGAGTTTCTACTGTATCTGAAAACTAGTCAAGTCAAATGTTGATTTGCAATCATAAGTTATTCGCTATTTGTAAATACTTCGACCATTGGAATTTAAAAATTCATATTTATGACTAGTAAACATTTTCGTGGTAGAAATAAAAGATAAGAAAATGTGTTTTAAATTTATTTATTATGTTCTATGTTCTCCTAATAAATATAATTTAGGATTGTTTACAGAACTTGGTTCAAGTTCGAGGCTTTAGGTCTCAAGTCTTCTAACGGTGGAGACTGTGTGGTGTGGTGGCTTTTATTTTCATATTTATGTAATAATCTAATAATCAAAATGATGGGATATTTTGCAGGGACGTTCAGTTTTAACTATATGACAATCAACTCGACCTCTTTCGTAGAGATGCCTCAGAATACTATTCAAGCAGCGGCAGAAAATTGGATAAATGTAACGAGACCTACTGGACCGACTGGATATGAGAATTTAACTCTGTGGTGCCCATCAACAAATTACACGATATGCATATTATTTGACGATACTGGCTATGTAGCGGGTGCTCAAGTTGCTGTAAGTTAAAGTAACCTTCCATACACCACAATGACACCAAAATATTATCATGTAAAATATTGCCGGGCCATATGACTCGTACGTAAAAAGATATCGAATCCTATGTAGAGCCATGCTTCTAACTCTATCTGCACTAAACCTACAGGCACTAACTTCACGAACTCTACACCTTTTTCAAAATTTCGAAATTTTGAATTAAACAGCTAAGTAACATATTTCGACAAAGTTGTAAAGTTGTAAAGTTATACAAAGTTGTAAACTTAGGGCCTGTAGGGTAAGGGTATGTAGAGTAAGAAGCTTGGCTCCATTTGAGTGCTAATATCTCTTTGACAGTGTACACTATACGGTCTCAACTTAGCAACTTTTTACACGAAAAAGGTTTTGGTGGGATTTTACTTATTTTTGTAAGTTGCTTAAGACAGCACTTGTTTATTAGAGAGCTCTTTTTTCATAGCTCACTCTCTAACAGCGGGTACAGATTACGCGTACGTTATGGTTATTTGCGAGAGCTTAATTTCATTCCCTTTTTACTTTTTTTTTTTCACGCTGTGGAAATGCATTTACGCACTATCCCCCGCCGGTTACAGACGGGAGAGTGTGTGTGGGACTCGTCGGCCACAAAAGTGACCGAAATACCCACTAAAACCACAGCGGCCAAGTTTGTATGTATTTCATTATTTATAATAAGGAGTCCTTATATAAATTTTCAGACTCATAGTTTATGATGCTGGGCGAAAGCTGGGTAAAAGCTTCAAGTTTTATTCTTTTATATTGTTTTTCTATTAATGGAATGAAGCGTATATATCAAATTTTAGCTTCTAGGACCTCAGAAAGTAGCCTAAACATTTCGATGATTTTCAGTATGTTAGTGGCCAAATCGAAGCATTTTAGATATCACGTAAAATATAAGAGATATTCAATGATTTATTAAAAATCCTAAAATATTTTTTTTATAATATATAATAAGAAGTCTGACTGGAGGATATCAATTATCAGATGGATGGCTTCAAAATTTGCAGAGGTCTTGTACAAAATTTCATCTCCTGGTTAGGGGTTTGAGTGTAAAAGTTTTATAATTTTTTTGTTGTTTCTGTACTAATACTAGCTTATTTGTCAAATATCAACTTTCTAGGACCTGAGGAAATATTCTATGAATCTTGATAACTTTTAGTGACCAAATCAAGGTTTTCGAAGACAACAATTGAATTTAAATTATAAGAAATATGTAATGATTTACTAAAATCCAAAAACATGTATTTATTTCACAATTTGCGGCAGTCCCGTAGTTTAAGGAGTAAGAGCGTAAAAGTTACGAGTTTTATAATTTTTGTTGTTCGTGTACTAACTAATACTAGTTTATATACCAAATTTAAACTTTTGAGGACCTCAGGAAGTGTCCTAAAAAGTTTTAGTGACGGAATCAGGGGATTTATATTTTTAATAAGTCTACTATTAATATCAAATCCGCAGAATTTTGTTTATTGACTATAATGCAAACTCAAGTTATGAGGGTTAAAAATATCGGCGAAATGCTTAGAGAAAATGTAATAGTGCCCTTGCGCTTTGCTTGGCAGGTCTTGGCGGATCAAATATTTATACACATTACTTAAAACTCAATAGCTGCAGTTAGAAAAATGTTTATTCCATTTAAAAATACGTAATGGTCTAAGATCCGGTATAAGAAATATATACCTTTATCTGTTATTTATTAGTGACTAGCTGACCCGGCGAACTTCGTACCGCCATAATTTTTTCGTAAATATATTTTTTATATTGCCGAAAATATAGTACATATATAATAGAAGAACCATTACAGCTTTGTCGGTAAAGATTCGATCGTCTTGGTCGCGTCATTGTCAATGAGGATTCAAAGAGAATACAAATTACTGATTTTATTAATTTCTGACAAAATTATATTTATCAAATTTTCAACCATACTTAACTATAGATAAAATTATTCTTAGCTATCATTTGCGTTTTTTTTATTACTCATACTCTATATATCAAATGCGTTTTTTTATACTACGTTTCATAGTGACTTGTATTCTCTTTGACATTTTATGTCACGTCACACGGGAACGCGATCTAACGGAATAAAAGAGTTATTGGCGAAATCTTGTAAACTCCATAATAAAAAAAACGGGATATAAAGTCCTATGTCCGTCTCCTGGTTCTAAGCTACTTCCCCACCAATTTTCAGTCAAATCCGTATAGCCGTTCTTGAGTTAAAAATGTAGTAACTAACACGACTTTCTTTTATATATATAGATAAGAAATAAATGATAGATTATAATTACACATTGCAAATAGGTTGCTTAGTTAGATTGCACCCGGATACTATCAAATAATTAAACTTATAATTAAATTTATTATATCTATTCCCATCGACGGTTATTAAAAAAATTATACTAGTTAAAATAATATACTCAACAGAATTGTAAATGTAAGGGTTGCCTATTTTAATAACTGTGCGACTATAGGGTTGCCAGGTATAAACAAATTCATCATCATCGTCATGAAAGAATGGTAGCTTAATTTACCTGGCGAGCCGACGCCCGTCGTGACGTCGTTGGCTGGATAGTTTTTATGTGTATTTAAGTGAAATTATGAATGGTTTAGATTAATAGTTAAACTCGGTAGCTGGCTACCAAATAGTGGCAGGATGGTGTCCTCTCACTCCTCGTGACAGCGTACAAGTACTTGCCGAAGTAACTATGTCCCGATTCCGTTAGTATCATGCAGTATCCGTGTATGTATTTGATCGCCTTGCCACTCTATGGATGCCACAAGTGGGCCCTAAGGTAGATATATAAGTCAGGGAGTCCAGCGAGCACGGGGTTGACTCTGAGACCAATCCCTGTAGAACAACGCGACACTGTACCCCTACAAAACATCTACCACTAGTAGTCAACCACTTCTTTATGATTAAAATTCAGCCGTTCATTCTCCACAGTTGGACTTAGGCTTCCCCTATAAAGAAGCGGATACTGCTGTAATCGCCACGCTTGGAAGGCAAAATTACGATCGCAGTGAGGTGTTATACCTACGTTTCTTAAGAGACGGGTGATGTTCGTCCTCCTGGTGAAACTCTTCCCCGATTTTTACGACTCCCAGGGATAGGTGTCCCACGGAAGGGTGGTGGCAATTGTATTCTTAGCCTATCGGGTTATACGGGATCACTTTTAAATTATTTTAATTGTTTTCTTCCTTATTCTCGAATGTTTACCAGTTTGAGCGAAAGGGGTATTCTGGCAACCAGTTTTGGATAGAATTATATATTTACGCAGAACAACGCTACACAAGTTTCGAATTTATACGGTCATAAAAAATAATAATGGTGTTGTAAAAATATAAATGTTAGTGTATTCTATTGTAATATTCACTTATACTTACTTCAGCTGTATTTGCAGTTTGATCCCGCGAAAATATCCGATACAATCTTTGATTGGGAAAGAGCCGGCTTCACTAATTGGACTACCACTTGTGATGGAACAAGTATTACATATTATGCCTCTCAACTATATTTGATATCCGAAGGTATGTTTAATCCAATAATTTAAAATGAAATTATCTTTAAAACTAATTTCAGAAAAGAAAAAGAGATTACCATATTTATTTTAATACAATTTATTTAAGAGTTACCTACTGCAGTTACATAAAACAAAGATGTTGTGGTCATTTAATATGTTTTATAAAGACGTCCCTAGTCTGTTAAAAACACTAGTAATAAGTGTTACGAATGTTATGCAACATTTATTGTATTGTTATGAAAATAAAGAAATTTCAAGATCAAAAAAAAAAATCGTACTATGATAACCTGTATGATCTTTTTCTAGTTCACTTTTGGCCTTTACTGCATCGACGGTCGATGCCATCTATCGGATATGTTATTTCGACTTAGCATTTCTAAATTAAGAGCCAGAAAATTACGTAGTGATCGAATATACTAAATTACTTATCTTTATATATACATATATGTATTTTTTTTGTGTACGTGTGTATGTCACTGAACTCCTAAATAGCTGGACTGATGTTGATGAAATGTTTTGTGTGTATTCAAGGGGATTCGAGAATGGTTTAGATTCACAATTGGACCCGGCGCTGCGATCGAGTTCAAGGAGAATACCTTTTACCATTCTTTTAGATTTTAACAGAATAACGTCTATTGGGTCAGCTAGTATTTATGTTAATACAATTTAAAAATTGTGTAATCTCGATATGAAAGAAAAACTCTAAAAAGTTCACATGCACACGTCCTTGGTGTAAGGAGAAATGAAAAAAACTGTTTAAAATTAATCTAATGAGTTCAAATTTAGTAGATATATTAATAGCAATTCCATGATTTATCATCAGAATAGATCAATAGTACCATCATACATGAGTGTTTAAAATTTTAAGTCACATGCGTATTAAAACTAAGTAAATATTCATTATACGTCTAAGACGCCTACGGTGGCTAACAGGAAGCCGATGACTTTGAAACACCATAAATAAATTATAGTTAAGAACTATCTCAATTATATCAGCTTTCAAAATAAAAATAGCCGTGATCGAGCCATTTATTTAGGAGCTACCATCTCACAGACAGACACACAAACATGTCAAACTTATAACACCTTCTTTTTGCGTCCGGGATACAAAATAAATAATACATTTTATGGAAATATATTATATAGAAACACTAAATATCATTATGTATAAAACACAAAAGTAAAAATAAATTATTTGTAATGCTTTCTTATGTTCTAGTTTTTGATTAAGACTAACCTTTAATAGAAAAAATAAAGATAAATTATTCAATAGTTAAACATGTTTGTAGATGATCTGCAGACAAGTGCAGAATCTAGAATTGCAGCCCGCGATGCGAATTATATCGTCCAAGGAGATTATTATTACGTCACTAGTTTTAATAAAACACTTATCAAAGTACCAGTTAATGAAACAGAAATGGAATCCTGTGGCTATACAAAACAAGCTTGCATGATTGGCATGGGTAAGTATTCTTAAAATTATATGAGCAAATGCATAGGAGGCGCACAGAGACGGTTTTCTTAAATTTTGTCTGATTCAAATGTTCAAAATATCGAAGCAATTGAAGGTGAAACATGAATAGCATAGCATAATATTAAATTTTATTTGTTAATCCTTTACAACCTTGTAATATTTTTGAATGTTATTCATTCTTATTTGTCTATATATCTAGGGGACCGGGGAGCTAGTTGTAACGATTTTTTGCTTCTTGGCAGTAAAAGCTTCCTTGTTAGATATTTAGGAAATGCAGCAGTAGGCTGCACCTACTATTCGAATGAACTACTATTGTACTATCGATTCCAAAAAAAAAAAATACTGATCAAACCTATAACGAATTCTTAGAAAAGTGGCTTAGAACTACAAAAGTGACGAGTGTTACAACCTACCCTGTGATGGTTACCGAATGGGGCAATTTGTAAGAGTAGAAATTGAAAACCAGTTTTCTATTTTTCAAGGAGTTATTTAGCATATTCAGAATTACAAACTTTAGAGACAATAAAAGAGACTTAGACTTTTAAGTTTAGACTAAATAAAATAGAAATATACTCAAAAGCTAACGAAATATGTTCTTTCTTTTTAAAACCATTTTTTTTTGGGGTGGGCCACAGTCATCGCACCCGCCGCCCAGCTCCGTCCGGGACGACGGAGGGATGGCGCGTGGCCCCGTGACTTACCCATATAGCACGTCGCCTTCGTCGTAGGGCCGACCACCGGTGCAGAGTTCCTGGACTTCAGTGGTTGGCCCAACGGATACTTCTTTTTAAAACTATAAAGTAACTTTAGGCTAACAGCCATTTTCCGTCAGGCCGACCACGGAGGACAAGGAACTCGGTACCGGTGGTCGGCCCAACGATGAAGGCGACGTGCTACGGGTGGGTTATGGAGCCGCGCGCCACCCCTCTGTTGCCCAGGATGGATCCGGACGGCGGGTGCGCTGACCATAGCCCACCCCAAACAAAAAAGGCACTTAATAAGGCAATAATGATAAAATCGTGTATGAATGAAGTACCTACGTAAAACAGATTCTGTGTGCAATCTAAATAAATTCATTCTCCCTTTTTTAGTTTTTCTATCAATTGCCTTTTAACTATTAGCTTATCTTTTGACCCCGTTCTTTTGCCTATACCCTTGCTTTTCTTAGGTTGTTTTTTTTTCTTATTTGACTTAGCTTCATATTTATCTTGTAATTTGATCCGCTCTTCACTTTTTTAACTTGTTACAAATGCCCCATGAAAGTGTTACAAAATACTCCACTGCATGGTTTTAATCGAAGTAAACAAGTGCTAAATGCATTTCATAATTCAACAACCCCTAAAAAATTTTAACTCAGCAATAATCAAGTCTGGATATTAAATAGCGGCTTAGGTTGAAAATGCAATGAATATTCTTGTATTACAACTAGCCCCTGCCACCGCCCCTCTCCCAGCTCCCTATATATAATACTTTTGATGTTTACGCGAGTATTACACATTGTAAATAAAATTACTTTACGAATTTCATCGCGTTTGTATTTGATTTTTGATTGCCCGACGTTTTGAAGTGGTTTTCGAGTCCACCTGTGACCATGAACGCTGTAAATCAAATAGAAACGCGATGAAATCCGGAGTTTTATTTACAATACTATTTTCATCATCATCATACAGCCCATATAAATATTTGTTAACTCCAATTTACAACTTTATAATATACTAACTATATATATTAACTATGTCTAATAGTCATCATCATCATCGTACAGTTCACACAGGGCTTGAGCCTCTTCTACAATAGGAAGGAAATTGACCTACCACGCTGCCGAGACGTGTTGGTATAATGTTTTATGTCGAGTGTCCCTTTTCTTGCATAGATGTTATCTGTATTTCATGTCCCTTAGTCGTCTTTCATAAAACCTACGGGCAAGAGTGTTGGTGGTGCATTGCATTCGTATGCTGTCACCAATTGTTATTAAAAAGACAATACTTTGTAACAGCCTAGAAAATATTACATTAATTGCTAGTGGACGCCAGATACCAATAAGATTCGAAGAATTATGTCATGACTGCCTTCATAAATTCAGGTTTTGACAGCGAATATTTGAATATCCACTTGTGTGTTGGTACAAAATAAAACTGAGCTGAGAGAGTTTCTTGGTATGACTTTCATGCATCCTGCATTTATTTGTCTGATTACGTATTTCTAGTCTATTTTTGGGTATGTATCTCTTAATTGCATTTTGTAATGAGCCGAGAGTCAGGGCAACGATTCCTTCTCTAAATAAATTTCATGAATGTCAAAGTTTATTCTTCAATCAATCAATTTATTATTGCAAAATACATAAGATGTTACAAATAATATAAGTCTCACCAAAGTCGATACGTTCACATATTATTATAAAGAGTTAACCATTTGTATACATTCTTAACTCAGGAAAGACATTAATAAATTTGAATAATGTCATTAGGATGTTTCGAGAATACACATTTGATATTGTTTTGTTTAACAGGTCAGCATTACTTCTATAATATGAGCAGTACACTAACGTGCTCTGTGGATACCATATCGACATGGTTTCATACAACATATTATGGCCGAAGTATCGTAGCCGGATTAGTTATACCTGGCGTATATACGGCTGGTAATGGGGTATCGCCATTTGAAGCACCGAGTAAAACCGCCATTGAGGTACATAATCGTTTCTTAATTTTCATTCATTATCATCATCTTAGCTTATATAATGGTGGGCTTGAGCCTCCTTCACAATGGAGGAAGGGTGACCTACTATACAACTATGGACAGACAGGACCATGTACCAACATGGTAGGGATGTGACTTGGAGGGAAAATAATCGATTAATAAATAATCGATTATTTTTTCACATCCCTAGTACATGGTTTTCTTTCTCTTGCATAGATGTTGTATAGGTATATTATATCTCTTGGTCGTTTTTTACGACTCACGGGCAAGAGAGGGTTTCAATTGTATTCTTAATCGGTCTCTACACGGAAAAAAATCATTTGTATATATACTGTTTTTATCACTCTGTATTTAAGCATGTTCATGCATATTTTAGGTGATAATTTTTGTTGGAAAGGGATTTTAATTCATCGTGCTTGCGACGTCCATAACCATGTAGGTTGAGAAAAGAGAAAGGATCATCCTAATTTGATTTCATTGTCTTAAACTTCGAAGCTATACCTACTAATAGACAACTGTTTTAAATCAAGTATAAAACGTATAATATTTAAGTTACGGATAGGTTTACGATTGCAAATATCAGTATAAGTATTTGAATTTCCAAATTTCTCCACTATGTAACTGTATAGACTTAATTAGATGAATCCTCCAATGTTCGGTCCATATTTTTATTGACATGGAACATGGATAGGCGAGGATGAACCTGATCGTTGGCGTGGCGTTAACGCCACGCTTGGATATATATATATATTTGTGTAACGAAACCATAACCTGTTTTAGAATTTTGTACGACACCTTCTAGTGAACTCAAAATAAATTATTAACCTAAACACATACTTATAATGTATAATGGAAATATATGTTTATTGAATAAAAATCATCATTTTATGGAAAAAAATCCTAATATTTTATTGATACTTTATGCCATATATACTTGTACGAAATAATTTCGATGTTTCACATTTACCTAGCGTCCCGAGTGACGGCTCCCTTTTTTTTAAAAATCTTTTTAAATTTTTTTATTTCCAGCCATAATATTTTTTATAAAAATGTTGTGTTGTAGTTATGATTTGTAGAACGAAAATAATTATATCAGAAATTTTATGTTCTAGACGAATGCTACATGCATTCGACAGGTCCGACTGAATACCCTTCTGGTGTTAACACGTTTACCTTCTACGAATATGGAATTCTATTAGTATTGTACGAAAGTCGATATTGGTGCATGAGGATGGAGGTCAACTCAACGCGTTCGTTTTATTAAACTCATGGTAATTATTATGTTTACAGTTAATCGTGCCCAACGGTCCTGATTGTTTGTACGAATATGGCGACACCCCCGGAATAATTACTATACACTTTTACTTTGTCAAGAGGCCTTATTTTATCACGTGCTTATGGTAATATTAGCGACTTGCCTTTACTTCGCTGTTGTTAGAATATCAATATAATAATTCCAAAAATTTCATTAGAGCATTCGTCTTCATAAATAATATCAATTCGCATTCGCATCACTATATATAAAATCATCTGAATCGTAGTAAAATGACGACGATGTTTTTGTCAACGCACATTGAACCAACATTTTGAATTATGCGGATTGTGTTTTTTTTGTGTGAAAGGAACAGTGCTCTAAATATATCTATTGTATTTTATTTTAAACAAATATTTACATATTCAACTATATGTGGACGTATTTCTAAAAAAAAATGATATACTGATTATGCATAGTAAGATGATAAAAATAGAGTTCATAAAAATATTTCTGAAAATGTTTGTCAAATGAAATGCTGAAAAAAAAATTTTATGTATTTTCAAAATTTTTCTGATTTTATGTATCTTTGTGTTTGGTGTCAGGGATGGGTCTTAAAAAAAGCAAAAATTAAATAAAGTTATTATTGTGAATTTTATTGTTTTATTTAATAAAGTAAAATTGATTCTTCTAATTTATTTTATCTGTTTAATTCTGTGTTATGCTTCTTTGCTCTGTGTTTTATTTGTTACTTGTAACAACAAAGAATATGTAATAAATTAAAGAAACTAAACATAGACTTTTGGATTTGGACATAGATATTTGGATTTATTTGTTATTACTACGATGAACTAAGAAAAATCGCATCGATCTGAAAATAAACAGTAAACAGTTCAATAGTAACGTCATCATCATGACAGCTGATATACGTCCCACTGTTGGGCTCGAACATCCTTTACAATGGGAGGGAAACTGATCTATTATAGAACGCTGGTCAGAAGGGTTGGTATATGGTTTCAAATTCAAATTATTTATTATGCATAAACCCCGAGAGGGCACTTACATATTGTCAGGTTTACAATTTCCAAAAAAATTATACTACCACCGGATCGGAACGCGACCGCTACTGAGAAGATCTGGCAAGAAACTCAGCGGGCTTGTCATTATATTTAATTTTTTTTTCTTCTTACTAGTTATACAATTGTGTACATGTTTTGTAAGAACTAGCTCCAGTGTGATGCCCTTCGAACCGCAAGACACTTAATATAATTTAAACGATTATGGCTGGACCAAATCCCACAAGCGGCACCCGATCACGAGTTAACTACTAGAGCAACCATCACTCCCCTCAACCACTATGGAGGGAAGGGAGAGACCCGCTCCACACAGCTACCGCAAGTAGATCCTTATGTGAGCATGACCAACACCACAATATGTTACAAACAGTGAAAATACAAAAATTCGTTAGGCAAAACACGCTACACTTTACAATAAAAGTTAAAAGTACATTTACAAACAGTATATTTAAAATAACAAGGAAATTGCTGAATGAGGAGCTGCTCACAACCAATCTGTATTATCCTCTACATAATCCGAGATTTTATAATAAGCTTTTTTAGAAAGTCTATTCTTGATGGCTTTTTTAAACTTTTTCATAGGCAGGTCTCGGATATCTTTAGGTAATCTATTGTAAAAGCGTATACATTGCCCCATGAATGATTTGCTAACTTTTTGGAGACGAGTGGTGTGTACAACTAATCTGGCCTTATTATGAGTATTCATTTCATGAATGTCACAATATCTCTTAAAGTTAGCGATATTTTTTTTGACATCTATACCAATAAATAAAATTGGAGTGTCTGTTTGTAATGTCAAAATAAAAGGCTTTTTTCATGCTCACACGGTTATTTGCACGACACCTATGCCTAAAATAGCAATTAAAAAATTTTTGTCTGTCTGTCTGTCTGTCTGTTTGTTCCGGGTAATCTTCAAAACGGCTAGACTGATTTCAAAAATTCTTTCACCAATGGAAAGCTATAATATCAGGGCGTAAACTAGGCTATATTTTATCCTGGTATTCCCACGGGAACGGGAACTACGAGGGTAAAACGACTATAACCTATAACCGAAGCGAAGCGAGGGCGGGTTGCTAGTATAATATATTTTCGTATATATATTGTGATACAGCAGTTAGAATATTTATTTCTTTGAATTTCTCCCGAAGTGAGATTCTTGGGCCTAGATTATAAATTGCACGGACAGCCCTTTTTTGGAGAACAAAGATTCTATTAAAGTCCGCGGAGCATCCCCACAGTAATATGCCGTAAGACATAAGACTATGGAAATAAGCGAAAGAAACCATTCTAGCTGTTTCAGTATCTGTTAACATTCTTATTTTTTTTTACTGCATAAGCCGCTGCGCTAAGCCTACTCGACAACTTTTCAATATGAGGTCCCCACTGAAGTTTAGCATCTATGGTGATACCTAAAAAAACTGTTGACTCCACAAGGTCTAGAGCCACACCATTCATTTGGACATTGGTTTCCACTTGCCTCACATTGGGAGTAGTAAATTTGATACATTTAGTTTTTTTCTCATTGAGAACCAAATTATTAGTGTTAAACCAATGAACAACGTTAGATAGTGCATTGTTCACATCGTCATAATTAAACATTTGTCTTTTAATTTTAAATAACAAAGAAGTATCATCTGCGAACAACACAATATCCAGATTGTCCCCTATATGGTAGGGTAGGTCATTAATATATACAAGAAACAGAAATGGCCCCAGAATGGACCCTTGTGGAACGCCCATTTTTATAATAGAACCAGATGGTCGTGCACCATTAACATCAACCCTCTGGATTCTGTTGCTTAAATAAGAAGTTACAAGTTCAAGAGCGTTATTCCTGATCCCATAGTGGTATAGTTTTCTGATGAGTGTTTCATGTTGTACACAATCAAATGCCTTGGATAAATCACAGAAAACACCTAAGGCCTCATGTGATTCCTCCCAGGCTGCAAAAATATTTTTCAATAACTCTACGCCCATTTCGCGCTTTACGCTTCATTTCGCGCTTTCCTTCTCTTGCATAGATGTTATCTGCAAATAAGACCTTAATCGTCTTTTACGACACCCACGAGCCAGAAAACGCGGTGCGTGACGTCGGTCGACGGGAGGGTACTCCACAAGGGGTATTCCGTCGGGCCGACCACTGACGACAAGTCACCCTGCTCCGGTCAGTCCAACGACGAAGGCAACGTGTCACGGGTGGGTTACGGGTGTGCGTGCTTACGCCCCTCAGTCGCTCCAGATGGAGCGAAGCGAGGAGTGTGCCGACCGTAACCGTCACCCCCAAAAAAGAGGGACATAGATGAGCTGTGATGACAATGATGATGATTGTAGAAGAGGTATATAGTGGGCCTTCATTTCTGTCTGAAAACTTGATCTTCTTTATTATTATTACTGGAGAACATAATAGAGAAGTATGTACAAGGAATGTCAAAAGCCCCTCTACTTAGCGTTCATTGATTATCAACAAGCGTTTGACTCTATATCACATATGGACTAAGATCTGGCTGTAGAATCACTACGTTCATCGCGTACATAATCAAACTCAAATTCTTACATACATTTATGATTAGGAGAATACATTGATAACAGGCTGCCAGTCAATAAGAGGCCGCAAGTAATTTTAATTAAACTTATGTTAATAAATTTTTTGAACAAAATTTCGTTCACTTTGGTTTTTAAATAAAATATCATCCACATCATAGCAATGTATGTAAAGAATTCGAAAATCGATGGGTGCCGTTGCACACTTGGCCGCAACTACTTCGCAGCCAGGTGTAAACAGGTAATATTTTGGTGTATTTATACGTTCATGACGTACACACTTGGTTTTTATATCAAATTAAAGCTACTTTTTTTTAAATATGATGATATATCGCTGCCTGTAAACAAATGGCCGCAAATTAGGGCTGCCAGCTGTTAAACATTCAAGGTATTCGAGATAAAGTGAAAGAGACTTAGCGCGCAACGCCACTTGTTAAAAGAGGATGGCGTGTGCCAGCTGTGCGAGTATTTAAAGCCATTGCGATTTGGCATTTACTCTAAAATTGTAATTAATATTCTGGCAAAATTGTTTATTGATCAAGTAAAAATGAAAAAAGTGTATTCATGAAGAATAGAATTATGGTTATTTCTTACTTTTTTAACAGAAAAGATACTACGTATATAATATTTAGAAAATTTAAGTTTTTATTACAGTTCGTTAATACAGTTATTAATTTGACATTAAATATTAGTTAAAAAATATATCAATATTGTACTTAAAATAAACAAATGAAAGAGAACGTTAAAAAAAGTGAGCCGTCGCTCAGGACGCCTGGCAGATGTGAAACATCGAAACTATTTTGTACGAGTAGAGACACGGTATCGCATATAAAGTATCGATACTGAACTCATGAGTAGTATCGAAAGATAAGTAACGTACTGATTAAAGTATCGAGTACTTTAACTTACTTTATCTTTAGGTATCGAGTACTTTTTTTTCGATACCGATACTTTTGTATTCGATACTTTGCATTCGATACTTTTAGTCAATAAGTACTTTTTGGCAGGTATCGTATGGAATAAATTATCCATTTTGAAATTGACTTTACGGCTCATAGGTATGGTATTTATGGTGGCGTCATTTAGTACAAACGTAATTAGCCTTCCAAAATGTAGCTTGAAATACTTTCATCCGTTCACAGACGTTCTTTCGCACGATAAGTGCGATTTATAAACCAGAAATAGCGACATCTAACGAGCTAACGACAAACTCTATACTACAATATATTTTATAAAGAAATCTCTAATCTTGTAATGATAATAAGACAAGCTATTTAAATTATTTTAGCGTCATTGATTCTTTCTAAGTTTAGAAATCTTAAATGAAATCTGACTGTTCAAAGTGAGCCCAAATCCAATTCTTAAGGAGGTGACATACAAACAAATATACAGCAGAAACTAATAAAAGCCTATAAAAAATGAAATACATTCATCTCTTCACAGAAGTTATTTCTGCACGAAGTGTGCGCTTTAGGAAACAAAAATAGCGCTATCTATCGAGCTAACGACCTCAGCTTCAATATATTTAATAAAGAAACCTTTATTCCTGTAATGATAATAAGACAAGCTATCTAAATTATTTTCTTTCTTCTATTATGGTCCTTGCAATTTTACAAATTGCCAAGTTTACAAATTTTAAATGAAATCTGACTGTTTAAAGTGAGTCAAAATACAATTTACAGGTTTCGCGGCCAAAAAATCCATCTTTTTCGAATTTATTTATATAAAATGTTGTTTTGTCGGTGTTTTAGCTAATCCATACAATGACATAAAACGTCAATAGAATAGGAATTTAAATTTAGCCGTCGTCGTCAAGAGTTACAAGAGCTCAGTGGGGAAGTTGTCCAGTCGCATTCAAACAGCGTGAGATCGAATCATTGTGTTATTATTATTCTGTTTTTCATTATTTCATCATTTTAAGTAAAAAAAGTAATTTAAACAGGTGTTTCTAATGACGCTTTAAAGAAGTATTGACTATTCAATGTTTTTAAAAGCTTTTATTTAACTTGCAATGTATGTGTATGTAAGTTTGTATGTTCGGGTGGAATCTTTGAACTCAATTTTGAAGTAGATATCTTCAACCGATTGAGCTGAAATTTTATATACTCGTTTAGTTTGACAATGCACGATATGGTGTGTGACATCATTCTAAATCCAATATGGCAGATCATCCATGATGGTGGAATAGATATTTTTAATGTATTTCTACAATATGGGTATCAAATGAAAGGGTTTGTTGAGAGTAACTCAAAAAATAATGTTGCGTCATTCTAAATCTAATATGGCGGACCATCAAAGATGGCGGGATAGATATTTTTAATGCATTTCTACAATATGGGTATCAAATGAAAGGGCTTGTTGACAGTAACTTGAAAAAGAATGTCGCGTCATTCTAAATTCAATATGGCGGACCATCCAAGATGGCGGAGTAGTTATTTTGATGCACTTCTATAATATGGGTATCAAATGAAAGGGTTTGTTGGGAGTAACTCGAAAAATAATGTGAAGTCATTCTAAATCCAATATGGCGAATCATCCCAGATAGAGGAATAGTTATTTTTAATGCACTTCTGCAATATGTGTATCAAATGAAAGGGCTCATTGCGAGTAAATTGAAAAGAGAGCTCCAAGCTGAAATAAGTTTGACTTGTGTTATTTGGCGAGATGGGCACCATAAACATTGGTCTGCAACCTGTATAGGAAAAGGATAACTCCAAAATCAAACTAGGAACTGTGTTTCATCGCACACAAGTAAGTTTCTAACTGAACTAAGTTTGACTTGTGTAATTTGGCGAGATGGGCGTCATCAGCATTGGTCTGCAACCTGTCTAGAAGAAAGACAACTCAAAATTAAACTCGAAACTGTGTTTCGTCACACACAAGTGAGGTCCAAACTGAAATAAGTTTGACTTGTGTAATTTGACGAGATAAGCGTCATCAGCATAGGTCTGCAGCCTGTCTAGGAGAAGGACAACTCCAAAATCAAACTAGGAACTGTGTATCGTCACGCACAAGTAAGTTCCTAACTGAACTAAGTTTGACTTGTGTAATTTGGCGAGATGGGCGTCATCAGCATTAGTCTACAACCTGTCTAGAAGAAGGATAACTCAGAATTAAACTCGAAACTGTGTTTCGTCACGCACATGTGAGGTCCAAACTGAAATAAGTTTGACTTGTGTAATTTGGCGAGATGGGCGTCATCAGCATTGGTCTGCAACCTGTCTAGGAGAAGGACAACTCCAAAATCAAACTCGGAACAGTGTTTCGTCACGCACAAGTAAGCTTCAAACTGAGATAAGTTTGACTTGTATAATTTGGCAAGATGGGACGTCATCAGCATTGGCCTGCAACCTGTCTAGGAGAAGGACAACTCTTTACTTAGGCTCAAAGCTTTTTGCTGCTGGTCAAGCATACGTAGCCTAAAGTAGGTAAAAACATTCTTTATTGAAGAGTTGAACTGTTCGCAATTAACCGGTAAACGACCTTGCAGCAATGATGCGTTGAATGAGATGAACAAACAGACTGAGAAACCTAACTAGCCATAACTAAAAAATAAATAAAAAGCAAAAAAACTTTTTGATGTGAAACATCTATAGGCGAGACCACGATCGTCGCGTGGCGTTTAACGCCACGCTTCATAGTCCGCTCTTAATTAACTACTAAATAAATATCTGGACACATATCTACATTTTTGTAACGAAACTATGGTGCGTTTAAAAATTTTGTATAACGCCATCTAGTGAACTCAAAGTAAATTGTTATGTATACTAATGAAAATAAATGTTTATTGAATAAAAAACATCATTTTCTGGAAAAGAATCGTAACTTTATTTTTCTTAATACTTTATGCTATATTAATACCTGTCGTAATATGTTATTTTATGCGTATGTACTTGTTCTATAAAATAATGTATAATTTTCTAACTTCCTAACGTAAGTATACCAAACCTACCTTATTTTCACGGACGAAAACTGAACAAGCGCTTTTTATAGGCTTTGTATTAGTTTCAGCTGTATATTTATTTGTTTATATGTTACCGACTCCTAGGAATTGTATTTTGACCCACTTTGAGTTAGATTTAATTTAAAATTTGTAGACTTAACGAGGTACCCAATGACGATAAAATAATTTAGATAGCTTGTCTTATTATCATCATAGGATTAGAGATTTCTTTATAAAATATGTTTTGTAGTTGACATTTAGGCTAGGCTCGATAGATGTCGCTAATTCGATCTTCTAATTTCTACATGGCACTTTTTCATGTATTTGACCTATAATTTTTACCCAATCGGTTAGATTTCATTCAAACGCAATAGACTTATCAAGTAGACATGCACGAAACAGTGCTTCGCGAAGTAATGTGATATGGCATTATATTCCCGCCGAGTAATTTTACATTTTACCATCACTTCAAACATCACACTTATTACACTTATAGTTCTTTATAGTTCCTCCCAGACTTAGTAAAAAAAGCTCATCCCAAACAATCCCGCGATCGCGATCTGATAGGCTCTGTGACAAGTACTCGATGCTTCGAAAACGATTCAATATCAGTAAAGATCGTTACTTTTCAATTGATACCGATTATTGTTCATGCGATACTAGTACTCATTATAGAATGTTACTTTCTCTCAAACTTACAAAAAAAAAAACGCGCATCACAAACAATCCCGTCAAGGACGTATCCGATAGGCTCCCTAAAAAATATTCGATGCTTCGAAAATGATTAAATATCAGTAAGTATCGATACTTGTCAATTGATACTTATTACTGTTCCTTCGATACTAGTACTCATTATAGAATGTTACTTTCTCTCAAACTTACCAAAGAAAAAAGCTCATCACAAATAATCCCGGCAAGACATTATCCGATAGGTTCTATGAAAAGTACTTAATGCTTTCAAAACGATTCGATTGTTAAGTATCGATACTTTTCAATTGATACTGATAATTGTCCTTCGATATTAGTACTTACTGGCTCGATAGATGTCGCTATTTTTATTTCCTAGATCACACTTTCTTAGCCGATCCCTTTGAACTACGTACAAGTGTGTGAGGGAGAAGGAGCTGCGGCTCTGCGGCGGATCAATTTTATTGCCGTGTAATATTTCGAATAATCGAAATCGTATTATTTTATTCAATACTTCTTGCCATATTAGTTCTGTCGTAATCTATTCTTTTTTGCATATATACTTGTACAAATAATTTCGGTGTTTCACATCTGCCAGGCGTCCTGAGCGACGGCTCACTTTTTTTTTTAAAGTTTTTATTTAAACTCTCTAAAAAGAAGAAAATAATATTTTCCTTAAAATTATAACTATAAACTTATAACCTCATTATATACAATTTATATGATAATGAAGAGTGAACGGCTAACATGGTATGGACATGTGATGAGGCGGGATGAAAGTAATGTTGGGAGGAAAGTTTTAGGTATGAATGTTGAAGGCTTTAGGGGGAAAGGAAGACCGAGGAAAAGATGGATGGACTGCGTGAGGCATGACATGGATAGCGTGGGAGTGACTGCAGAGATGACGTCTGATAGGACCGTATGGAAGAAGATGACATATTGCGTCGACCCCAAGTAATTGGGATAAGAGCAAGATGATGATGATATGATAATAAAAGCTTGTCGCGATTTGTAAACTAATACCAATTTAATTAAGTAAATTGATCTGCTAAGTTTACTATATTTTCAATTTAAGTAAATACTGATAGGTAGTTACACCTCGCGACAAGCTTTTATTATCATATAAGTTGTATATAATGAGGTTATAAGTTTATAGTTATAATTTTAAGGAAAAATATTATTTTCTTCTTTTTAGAGAGTTTAAATAAAAGCTTTTTTAAAAAAGTTTATTTGCTTTTAATTTATTTTCTTTTTTCATCGATGTATCGATGTTATCGGAGTAAAAACATTGATATTTTTTAGCTAATGTCTACCGATCATCCTTATTTTGTAGTTTGGTTATTATTTGTTTGTTAAACTAAATAAAACCAAATTATTGCATAGTAATTGTGTCATATTTTACTTCAATCTAATATCCGTAACCGAAACTATCCGAAACTAACGGATAATCCGAAATAATTACATATCCGTAACCGTAACCGATATAATTATATTCCTATATCCGTATCTGTATCCGTATCCGTAACCGAAATATTATATCCATAACATCCCTGATTTTCATGCATCCATAAATGCGTGTTATGTTGATTATACAATCCCACACGAGTGAATGTACTTTCGTCAGTCCAAATAATGTTTCGTTGCCAATATTGTAATAACCAGCGGCAGAACTCTAAGCGTGGTAAGTAGTCACTTGGCGTCAACTCCTGGCATCGCCTGAGATGGAATGGATGCTCGCCATCACCACGAAGCGTGCGCCATATGTGCATATGACTACACCCAAAGCGTGGCGCTACTTCCCGGGTACTACTATGCGGATTTTCGTCGAAATAATCGAGAATTTCGTTTTGAAGACGAGTGTGTGTACGCATATTGTCTCCCCTGTCGATAGCCGTGTTTGGACGAAAAGTTCCGTGGTCTCGAAGCCGTTGTGTTGCTGATAACATAGTCCGGCGGTCTACACTAGTACCGTATCTCGCGTTAAATGTTCTACACGCTAGTGCCACATTATCATCACACCGTGACAAAGTTCTCACCATTTCCGTGTATTGAACGTTGGTATACAGAAAAGACATAGCGAAATGCGGGAGTACGATATTTTATTTGCACTTTACAATTGACCTCTTATCGATAAGGTGCACACGGCGTGGCTGGTGACTTGTCCCAAACATATTTTGTTGATTTCGTTGTTTAGGCTTTTTTGATCGGCGCCGGCGCAGTCGTCTCACTCTATTGTAAGGTAATAGCCGCCGAAAGAAAGAGAAAGTAATTATTTTTGTATTAGGTACGTGGCTTTCTTTTATGTAGGTACTGTAGTGTTGCTGTGAGCCGGCTGTCACTGTAGGTATTTGTAAAAGACTATTAGCCTTGAAATAAGTATCAGATTTCTTTAATTGAATGATGAAATTTGCTTACTAATTAACTATTTCATTTTAAAAAGTCTTAATACACTGATTTACATTCCATTTTCGCTTCTATGAACTGTTTAGCTAGCTGTTTAGGATGACTGTAATTTACTTAGTTCTAACTAAATTTGAGAAAAAAATTAGCTACATAAAAAACAATCAAAATCGATCCAGATACCGATTCTGAACAAATTACTTTCAGGGTGCGCGTTAATTATGTTACATGCTGTATATATACACAAGAATAGCTCGTTTAAAGATATAAGATGTCACTGAATTCCTCCTAAAAGGTTGGACCGATGTTGATGAAATTTTTTGTGCATATTCAAGGGAATTCTAGAATAGTTTAGATTCACAATTGGACCCGGTATGTGGTGCTGTTGTAGATCAGAACGAGGATTCATTTTATTTTATTTGATCAGAACAACGTCTGTTGGGTTAGCTAGTCTAGCTTGTAGGTCGGTGCGTCGATTTTACTCACAATTGGTTGAATAGGATCATATAATTTGTGTATTTTCGGCTATGTAGGTATCTACATAGTGGACGACTTGAGACAGTATAAGGTCTTTGACGATTAAGTCCAATGGGGCGAGGCATGTTATCATAATTTTGGTAGTAATCGAAAGGGTAATCTGCCCGGTAGGTCACGGATGTCAAGGATTCGGTACCAGTGGACGGCCCAATGGGAAGGGAATAGGACGGGTGATAGGGCCGCACGCCGCCCTTTTGTCACCTCAGATGGAACGGCCGGCCTGGGTCAATACCACAGTAAAAAAAGACCTTAAATACTTTAGTGGTTATGACGACAGCGTCAAATAAAATACAAATTAAAATGCCATAAAAACTGTAAAAGTAGTTTCATTTCATACATTAAAATTCTACGCCAAGTGTGTGAAAGACATTTGCGCAGGACGTAAATAGACTGTCAAGGAGATAAGAAAAGAAAAATCGCTTTTAAGCATTGTCGTGATGTTTAGTTCAACAAATGTGACACCGTAACCGATTCAAAAGTTTCGGATAATTTCGAATAAGGGTGGAGTCTAAATAAAACATATTTCGACAGGTTTTGTTTCGCCGCTCTTGCACTCCTTGTGAATTTTGTAGTAGGGACGATCGATATTAGAAAAACGTCGATGTTTATATGGATGTCAACATCGAATCCAAAGCATCAATGCACGACATATATCGATTGCAAAACATCGATGTATTAAAAACATCGATATTTTGGTAACAAAATAAATAAAACTGTCTAATTTTCTACTGAAGTGTGGTTTTATTTATTTTTATATGAAATAAGAAAAATGTTTGATGTTTTGGTAACAAATAGATAAACACTCCCATTTTTTTAGGCAATGAGTTTTTGTATATTTATTTATTTTATTGCCAACGATGACAAACGAGCAAGCAGCACACCTGATGGTAAGTGGTTCTGCCGCACATAAACCTTTGAAATAACAGGGGAACAGCCAGGCCATTGCCTACCGTGGAGAAAATACTCTTCTTAAACCTAGAGTGGTAGGACCACACTATCGATAGTTATCTGTCTACAGCCGCGGGCCGGTCCGTCCGGGGCAGTACCACACTCTCGCAGAAAATCGACGTCTGAGTAGTAGCGATTATTACAGCGCTTCATTCGGTGAGCGAGAGAGCCGGAAGCCCAATTTTCTGAGGGTGTTTGCGTGTGGAGGGTTTTGGTGGTGGCCTTGGTATCACCGAGCCTCAATGCACGCATTCACACTCCCTTCAATTTCTTCGCAGTAGGCAGCGGCCTTGTAGAGGTCCATGAGCGGCAGCAACACTTACCATCAGGTGTACTGTTTGCTCCTTTGCCACCGTTTGTAATAATAAAAAAAAAACCTCGTTTAAAGAAGGACATGTCACAGCGCTCGGGAAACACAGCAGCAGGTAGTTCATTCCAGAGTTTGCACGTACGTGGCAGAAATGATCGCTGGAAACGTACAGTTGAAGACCATAACGTTTCCAGGTGAAATGGATGAACACTGCTACGATGTCGAGTGGTACGTTGGTAGAATGACGGTGGCGGGTGGTACCAAGTCAAACAGTTCCTCGGAGCACTCCCCGTGAAAGAGTCGGTGGAGTACACAAAGTCACCCAAAGTGCCTCCGCAGCTCCAGTGGCTCCAATCCGTCCGTAAGATTGGGATCCCCGACGATTCGAACAGCACGCCTTTGCAGGGAGTCAGTGGGTCGAGCTGATATTTGGGCGCACCTGCCCAGAGATGTGAGCAGTACTCTACATGAGGACGAACTTGTGCTTTGTACAGCACAAGACGCTGTCTCGGTGTGAAGTACTGCCTGGCTCTGCTTAGGACCCCCGACTTTTTACTTGCCAATTTGGCTTTGTCCTTCAAATGACTCCTAAACTAGTCTCTGCTCGATATTTCGACGGCGAGAATCCCAATACTCTCAGAAATTGGAAGAGTTACTCCTTGGAACTGAAGCGCCATGCCAAATGAGTCTTTCTTTACAGTGAATGCGCAAACTTGTATCTTTGTGGGATTGAACTTACGTTCACCCCATTCCGAGGCCCACCCCAGGGAGCGCTCGTCTACAGACACAAG
Source organism: Lymantria dispar (assembly GCA_032191425.1). Classification (NCBI taxonomy): domain Eukaryota; kingdom Metazoa; phylum Arthropoda; class Insecta; order Lepidoptera; family Erebidae; genus Lymantria; species Lymantria dispar. Next base: position 21,421,489 of record CM063459.1, read on the forward strand.
TTGAACCCTTCTTGCCTGTGTACTCCCAGGGATATTCCGTTGCTCGGCGTACCGCTCGTCACCCGTGCTGTCATCCGCATAGCAACGCATACTCTCGATAGAGAACATGTCGTTGATATGCAGGATAAACAACGTCGGGGAGAGCAGCGAGCCTTGTGGTATACTAGCATTAATGGTCATTGTATCGGAGCAGGAGCCATCTACGACGACTTTTATATGTAACATAAGTAAACATTGACATATTTGGTAACCGACAAATAAAGCAATCAAAATATTTTTATGAAATGTGGTTTTATTTGTGTTTTGAAACAAAAGTAAACATCAATATTTTTGACAACATACAAATCATCATCTTGCTCTTATCCCAATTACTTGCGGTCGACGAAATATGTCATCTGTTTTGACATATTGCAAAAAGTTTCGGCAATGACTTTTATGATCGGCCGCCTGCCTGACGTCAACCCTCCTTGGGAATGTAATCGTTGATCCAAATGGTACCAGATGGAGTTGGTCCGGGTCAATCTAGGGCTCTTAGTCGTCTTTTACGACACCCACGAGCAAAGCAAGGGTTGGTAGTATTCGAAGCCGCTACCACACAGCACAAATTTGACAACATACAAATAAAACTGCCAAAAAATGCCAGGACTCGAACGCCAAAGAGGTGAAGCGGAAATTTAACGCCGCCTCCAGATCTAGTAAGAAAGCTATTGCCAGAGCCAAGGCGGAACATGTTGCCAGAATTGGCGAGCGATTGCAAAGCTATTCCGCTGGGAGTCGTGCATTCTGATCGCTCGCCAAGGCTACCCAAGGCAACTTCTGCCAGCCCAATCTCCCACCACTGCAGAAACATGATAGTAGTCTGGCCCACAGCGCAAAGGAGAAGGCCGATCTTCTAGGTCAATTCTTTGCCTGTAACTCGACTTTGGATGGCGGAGCTGCCACACCACCTACCATCCCACGGTGTGAAAGCTCACTGCCCGAAATCCGCATCACGCAGCGAGCGCTTAGGCGGGAGCTGCGGCTTTTAGACCCGACTTTTCTACGCTACTAATAGGGTTCCGTCTTCGTGGAAGGTAGCCCATGTCCACCCGATCCCTAAAAAGGGAGACCGGTCTGACCCATCGAATTACAGGCCAATTGCGATAACATCCTTGCTCTCCAAGATAATGGAGAAGGTTATAAACCGCCAGCTTCTGCAGTACCTTGAGGATCGCCAGCTTATCAGTGATCGCCAATACGGCTTTCGTCATGGTTGGTCGGCTGGTGATCTTCTTGTGTACCTCACACACCGTTGGACAGAGGCCTTGGAGGGCAAGGGTGAGGCGCTGGCGTTCAGCCTAGATATCGCAAAGGCGTTCGATAGGGTCTGGCACAGGGCATTTCTATCGAAGCTACCATCTTACGGAATCCCCGAGGGACTCTGTAATTGGATCGCCAGCTTTTTGGATGGTCGGAGTATAAAAGTCGTCGTAGATGGCTCCTGCTCCGATACCATGACCATTAATGCTGGTGTACCACAAGGCTCGGTGCTCTCCCCGACGTTGTTTATCCTGCATATCAATGACATGCTCTCTATCGAGAGTATGCGTTGCTATGCGGATGATAGTACGGGTGATGAGCGGTACACTGAGCAACGGAATATCCCTCGGAGTACTCAGGAAAGAAGGGTTCAACTTGTGTCAGAAGTCGAGCGCTCTCTGGGGCGGGCCTCGGAATGGGGTGAACGGAACCTAATCCAGTTCAACCCCACAAAGACACAAGTTTGCGCGTTCACTGCAAAGAAGGACCCGTTTGTCATGGCGCCACAGTTCCAAGGAGTAACTCTCCCAATTTCTGAGAGTAGAGGGATTCTCGGCGTCAAAATATCGAGCAAAGTCCAGTTTGGGAGTCATTTGGAGGACAAAGCCAAATTGGCAAGCAAAAAGTTGGGCGTCCTGAACAGAGCCAGGCGGTACTTCACACCGAGACAGCGTCTTGTGCTATACAAAGCGCAAGTTCGTCCTCATGTGGAGTACTGCTCACATCTCTGGGCAGGTGCGCCCAAATATCAGCTAGACCCACTTGACTCCCTGCAAAGACGGGCTGTTCGAATCGTCGGGGATCCCAATCTTACGGACAGATTGGAGTCGCTGGAGCAGCGGAGAGACTTTGGGTCACTCTGTGTACTCTACCGACTCTTTCACGGGGAGTGCTCCGAGGAACTGTTTGACTTGGTACCACCGTCACCATTCTACCAACGTACCACTTGACATCGTAGCAGGGTTCATCCATTTCACCTGGAAACGTTATGGTCTTCAACTGTACGTTTCCAGCGATCATTTCTCCCACGTACGTGCAAGCTCTGGAATGAACTACCTGCTGCTGTGTTTCCCGAGCGCTATGACATGTCCTTCTTTAAACGAGGTTTAAGAAGAGTATTTGCTTCACGGTAGGCAGCGGCCTGGCTGTGCCCCTAGTATTGCAAAGGTCCATGTGCAGCAGTTTCACTTACCATCAGGTGTGCTGCTTGCTCGTTTGCCACCGTTGGCAATAAAAAAAAAACTGTTCAAAATTTGTATCATTTATAAAATGGAGTTTTTATTATTTTTACACGAAACAAAAGAAAACATCGATCTTTTTGGAAACAATCAAATGAAAGTTAAATGTTTTTTTTATGAAATGTGTTTCTATTCATAAAAATAAAAATGTTTGCAATAAAAATAAGGGGAAAAATCAGCAGTCTTAGTGTCGTTTAGGCACACTGTAAAAAATTAATTTCAACAGGTGTTTCTAATGACGCTCTAGAGAATTATTGACTATTCAATGTTTTTTTCTTTTTTCTTCGATGTATCGATGTTATCGGAGTTAAAACACCGATATTTTTAGTTAATGTATATCGGTCATCCCTATTTTTTAATTTGTTTATTATTTGTTATACTAAATAAAACCAAATTATTTCATAGTAATTTTGTTTATATTTTACTTCAATTTAATATCCGTAACCGAAACTATCCGAAACTAACGGATAATCCGAAATAATTACATATCCGTAACCGTAACCGTAACCGATATAATTCTATTCCTATATCCGTATATATCCGTAACCGAAATATCATATCCATAACATCCCTGCTCCTAGGACGAGTGCCTTGGGTTCGATCTCCACCGTAGGACAATTCTTTATGCTATACACAAATGATTATTCAGAGTACGGGTGTTAGTGTCCGTTAGTTGTATATCTGCAAAATCCGCCATAAATCTCAAGGATTTATTTCGAAGTTTCGGGTGTTATATTTAAAAATGTAGTATTAACGCCATCTGTCTTTTATCTTTTGTACTATTAGTGCAAGCTCAAGTTCATATTTCTTATCTTCTTAGTACATTTTTCTTTCATGCCATCTATTGGTGTGATATTTATAGTTTAAAATGGGTATGCTTTGTAAATAAAACTAATTTACTTTTTAATAAAACTATTTTATCGCGGTTGTTGTTTGCTGAATTTTAATCATCACTTTACAGCGTTCATGGTCAATTGGTGAACCCCATAAATAATTAAAATAGTTTTATTAACAATGTATAATACACAACACAGAAATCATTATGGGTATACTTTTTAATATACACATAGCCACTGCATTCTATCAGATTTAAAGTTTTGTATTTCTTATTAAGAAATAATTAGAAGTCCCCGTACGGTGATGAGTTTAGAAAAAAAGTTTCACGTCCTCTTACTTTCATGAGGTAGTCGTAAAAACTGAAGGATTACCAGAATAGCAGCACTCTTCTGGACAACTTAAATTACCCACAACTATAGCCAATCCGTCTGCTAAGCGTGATGAATATGGCATTGTTTCTCCTACGGCTAACTGTAGTATAGCATAGTCTATACCACCCAATCAAAGTGCAGTCCCACCGGGCTGGCCAAGGATACGATACCAAGAGATCAAGGATTCAATACCAGTAGTCAGCCCAACAGCGATGGTGAAGGGATAGATCGGGGTACGGGGTCGCGCGCCGACCTTTTGACGACCCGATTTGAATAAAGGTACAGCATGTGCCCACACCATAGCCTGCAACAGAAATTGGTTGTTTATAAAGTGGGTTTACGCAAGATAAATTATACGTTTTTTTATTGCTGATGGTGGCAAACAAACAGGTAGCGCACCTGATGGTAAGTGATACTGTCGCAATGGACCTTTGCAATACTAGGGGCACAGCCAGGCCGTTGCCTACAGTGAAGTAAATACTCTTCTTAAACCTCGTTTAAAGAAGGACATGTCATAGCGCTCGGGCAACACAGCAGCAGGTAGTTCATTCCAGAGCCTGCATGTACGTGGGAAAAATAACGTGATAGCGTCATAAGATAACATTGATGAAAACTTTAATACTTTTATGAATTGAATTGAAATATTATCACTAAATTTCCTTGTGGTGACGGAGTAAGAATACATTTCACCACTCCCTCTCTTGCCCGTGGCTGTCGTGAAAGACGACTAAGGGATATAATATGGATGTAACATCTGTGCAAGAGAAGGAATACACAAAATAAAGTCTTATACCAACCCTTTTTGACCAGCATGGTATAGTAAGGTCAATTTCCCTCCTATTGTGGAGGAAGCTCGAGCCTAATATGACACGTATGTGAGCTGAAATGCAATGATGATGACCATTATTTTGTATAATACAAAAAAGGCGTTAAGTTTTTCGACAAATTAACATTTATTTGCATTTATAATTGGAATATTTTTTTTGAGAGCATCTATTTCTCTTCACACGTCACAAGCCGAACGTTTAGGTCGATGATGCTTTAACCCTTGCTTTACGCTCTCCCTTGCACACTCGATTCAGGCGGAACGTGACAATGCGTCATACTTTTTATGTGTGCAGCCGGCATTAATCAATTTATAAAACGTTATCACGTCAAAACGATTGCAGTCCCAAAACCTGGCTTCGATTACCATTTCAAGTACTATTAAAACTGTTCTAGATTATTCCCTCTTATAAACGCTTATATCCAATAGTGAACATCAATAGGCTGATGGATGGATGAATGGAATTAAATAATATGATGATTATGTACGTCTGTCACTAGTCTGTGAAGCTATAAGTACATTCATGTGTATCTGTATTACCATGTTTACTGTACCGGATGTCGTAACAATCAACTCGCCACTAGATAAATATTTGAGCAGTAAATCCATTGCGTTATCCATCGTCATGATTACAGCTCATAGAAGTTCCACTGCTGGGCTCGAGCCTCATTCACAACGGGATCGACATTTACCTACTATATGGTCAGACGTGGACTACCACCGTGGACTACCTATACTAATAGGGATTTATATCGAGTTTTCTTTCTTACAATGTTATCTGCATAGTATCCCTTAGTCGTCTTTTACGACACCCACGGGTAAGAGAGGCGGTGGTGAATTGTATTCATACTCCATCACCACACGGAACTTGATAAAAGTTAATGTCACCGGTATCTTATATTGACGATAGTGAAGTAATTGAAGTAATGAAGCGAGGGAATGGTCGCCTATTTTAGTGAAGTATTGAAGTAATAAAACAAAGGAATGGTTCCCTATATTACCTGTGGGTCTCGTAGAAAATGATAAAAATATAACACCTTTGCCAGAGATGCAATTTGTGGGTCGCACAAAGTGTTGTTCTGCGTGGGATTCGAACCGGCGACACTAGAACACATGTTAACCACTACGTCATCTGTGCAATCAATTCTATGTGGAGGAGGCTCGAATTCAACAATAGGGCGTGTTCGAGTTGAAATAATAATAATGATGACGACTAAAAAAGTGGATGATGAATTGTATTCTTACTCCATCACCACGCTCAGTGGCGCAGTGGATAAGTGGCGTACTGGGTTCGAATCACTTTATGCGCTTCAGAAATTATTGTTCTGTGCCGGGATGTTATTGTGTTCGTTAAATATATGTTCCGCAACACAAGGACTTAGTGTAGGGTGATGTGTTGTGTAGTCTTTAAAAAAAATTGTTTAGAAGGCGTCACCAAGTTGACTTACTGGTAATTCTATTGTATGCTGCAAATCTGATATAAAGATCCTATTAAAACCCACTATACATTAGTTTCAATACAAACGTCTATGCATATACACGGCTTAATCTGATGAAGACATTTATGATAGAAATATGAAGTGTATTTATATTTTACTTGCATTTATTTCAGCAGTATGTTGTGAGTGTTTATTTAATATATTATTATTTAGACATTATAATTTCTTTTTGATTTTGTCGCCTGCTTATTTTATTGTAAATAAGTAGCCATCGCTTTTAATTTTATATAGTTACTTAAAATTCTCTGAAATACTTTGATTATCTTCAATTGAAGACGTCAAGATTCTGAAATATAATGTTTTTACTATTTTAAGTGCAAATATACTCAATAGGTGGCGTAGCATGTTCCTGCAAAGGATGTTAGTTACACAGAATAATATAAATATGAATGCTGCAAAGTGTTCGAAACGTCGGGCACTCATAAATCAAATACAAACGCAATATAATCCGTAAAAGTAGTTTTATTTACAATATTTTTGTAGATTAAAGTTTTTTAATGAACGATTAATTCAGTAGAAGGCAAGTGTTTGTCTATTATTTATATCCTTGGCATTATAATTGTTGTAATATTGTACAACAAAATACATAAATAGAAAAACCTTGTTACCCTAAACTCAGATCAAATATGTAATTGCATGTTTTGTTTTTAATATGTGTGTCCACAACCACCTAACTTTAATAATTTTTTTGATTCAGGTATAGAATATAATGGACTCAGAGGTATGTATTATTATTTTTAAACAAACTAAGGCACGTATTAAAGTTTTCTACAATAAGAATTATAGAAGACTTAATAAACAAAATTACATTCACAAATTAAATTCAAACTTATTATAATTAATTGTGGATCATACAGAATAATGGATAGGGCGACAGACTATTCAGGATAAGCAGAGACAGATAGCATTATATTTTGTGCAGCCATATTTTTGAATTTCTAATACACACTTTCATCAAAACTCTAGAAAGGAAAGTCTGCTATAAAAATAAGCAAGTACGTAGTAATAATATTAAAAGATATTCGTAATAAAATGTTTCAGTAAAATTCGGCTGGTCAGATGCTCTCGCAGGAACTCAGTATTTCTTTTCAATTCCTCGAACCATCATTGAGGCAGTGAATGCTGAATGGGAGCGAACAGAAAGGCCACCCGGACCGATGCCTGAACTGAGAATGTATTGCCCTGGAGGGAGGGGAGTATGTGCGCTTTACGATACAGCTGGCTTCGTGGCTGGCATAATGATTGCTGTAAGTGTTTTTACGCTTTTACTAAAAAGACTACCTTTTTAAGTTTCAGTCGCCCCATGATCACGGCTGATGTAATCCAACCGAGATATAGGGAATTTTTTATTAAAACTAATGCCACTCGACGTTGTAACCTCTTTTAAGCTAAGATTCCCAATTGGGAACATTAATAACGCTGAGGCTTGACCCTCAGGAAGTCCTGGGAAATGATATTAATTATCCTAAGACCCGCAAGAAATTGAATTAGAAAAATTAAAAAGAGTTGGAAGTGATCGATTCCACTCCTCTCTTATGTGATGTGCGATACAGGAAGAAGGATTGACTAATTAGCTAATAAATAAGCCGCATAGCACTACGGATATGGGAGCGCTTGTTTATCTTTATATAGAGCTTATTTAGCTTATAATAAACATCGGCAATATAGGATATCTGTTAAAAACTTCAAGGCATTCTTGAAATGTGCAGTATACCGATTAACTGTAGGAAAGTAATGGATCTGCCTTCTCATTCTCCATTTCCTAACAAAATTATTAGCAATCTTTAGCTTGTTTTATTTTATACTAAAGTCTTCCTGGTTGCATATAACCCATTCAATTCTCATGTGACGTTAGGATATCTGTAGCTATTATCTAATTTATTTGAACGAACAATGATGACCGGGAAGGGTTCTCCGTCAAAGAGTGTTGTGAAACTTTATTATACATGTTCTTAGTGAATGAAGGAAATAGTTGAGAGCTATGATAACTTTTGAGTTTTTTGGCAAGGCCTCATTTGTCATAATTTATATTTTTAAATTAGATAGAACTATAAAGTACTTTTAAAAATATTTTAAGGAACAAAATACACCCAGAAAGATGTTAAGCTGGAACGAACAATGTTTTGACTACGGTTCAATGGTTGTAGAACACTTATTAAAGAATATTTACCATCGTATACTTCAAACTGTTGGGCTCGAGCTTCCTCCACAATGGGAGTGAAAGTGACCTACTATACCACCCTGGTCAGACATGTTGGTTTAGGGTTTTATTTAGAGTTTTCCCTTCTCTTGCTAAGATATATTATTATGTGCGTACTACATCCCTTAGTCGTCTTCTAAGACAACCACTGGCAAGAGAGGGGTATTTTATTCTTACTCCGTCACCACACGAAAAATTCTATTGCTAGCTATTTCTAATCTCTACCGTCTACGCATGTATAATTACTATAAAATAAAGATATTGTTACAGATTTTATCGCTTTTGTACTTTCTTTTTACTTTTCAAACGGCATGAAACACCGCATTCCTTCCATAATCAGGTATGCTTAAACGATGGAAAAATCAAAATAAATACAAATGCAATAATATCCGTAAAAATAGTTTTATTTATAAATATAAGCTTATCTCGTCTTTCAATACCACTGGTGACGGGTGAATTGATATATAGGTTAAGAATACAATATGTATTGACTTTCTCGTGGTAATCGTTAAATCGGCTAAGAGATCATTGCGGGAGTGAGTAGCAGCACTCTTTATCTAAAATTATAACACCAATTGCAATTGTCAATTCGCTCTCCAGTATATTAGAGCAGAGCCAACTATGACAAAGATGAACCAATGACAGGTATGGGCATGGTAGGTTATGCGGTTGTACGCACTCTATTCTATCGCTCCGGACGATTGGGACGGCGTTTGACTATACCATAATCTATCCCCCAAAAAACGTGTTTTGGCAATATCCTCCTGTGGGGAGACCGACGTCTCGAAAAACTGCCTGATGGCGACGACCCGGCTATATTGTTGTTTCCGGGGCGTCGATGGGTACCCGAAAGGATAACCTGCTGGGCCGACCACCGATGTCAAGGAATCGGTATCAGTGACAGACTCAATGGTGACGTGGAGGCCACATGATGGGTTACATAGCTGGTACACAGCTGTTTTGTGATCTCGCACGGAACGGGTGAGCTCTGTACGGACCATAGTCTGTCAAAAATAACAGTAGGTAGATGTAGTTGGACCACACTGTTGTCAGTTGTTTGTCTACAACCGCAGGCCGGTCCGTCCGGGGTACCACACTCTCGCGGAAAATCGACGTCCGAGTAGTAGCAATTTGTTTCTGCGCTTCGTTCGGTGAGCGAGAGAGCCGGTAGCCCAACTTTCTGAGGGTATTTGCGTGTGGTGAGTTTTAGTGATGTCTTTAGTATTACCAAACCTCATTGCACGCATTCACACTCCCTTCAATTTCTTCGCAGTAGGCAGCGGTCTTGAAAAGGTCCATGAGCGGCAGTAACACTTACCATCAGCTGTACTGTTTGTCGTCGACTGTGTATCGTCTGACACCGTTTGCAATAAAAAAAAAACGGTGATATAACATATAACAGTAGACGTAGATGTACTAACGTTGACGATGATGACATTGTATTTTTAGATCAGTATCTAACGGACAATCTAATACCATCAAAAACAAAACTTGTAAAAACAAGCCAAGCCTCGCAACTGAGTTCTTCTACCATAAAAAGTTGTGAGATCCATGTTATACTTATACCAAGTTGGTTAACTCATTCAGTCCCTGCTTAAGGGACCTTTCTTCTTAAGTTATTACGTAAATAGCTAACCTAACAACTTCTTATAGTGACTATATCAATATTAAAGATCTTCTATGTCTTAAATAAACAGAATGACTTGCCAATTGCATGAAAACACAATGTACCTCACAAGTAATACATATTATATTAAATTGTACTAAACAAAGTGCGATTGCCAAGTCAATTTATTTATTTAAAACATAAAAGATCTTTAATATTGATATAGTCACTATAAGAAGTTGTTAGGTTAGCTATTTACGTAATAACTTAAGAAGAAAGGTCCCTTAAGCAGGGACTGAATGAGTTAACCGACTTGGTATAAGTATAACATGGATCTCACAACTTTTTATGGTAGAAGAACTCAGTTGCGAGGCTTGGCTTTTTTTACAAGTTTTGTTTTTGATGGTATCTCACTTCTTTTTGTAGATAGACCTACTTATTTTCCTTTCCAGTACCTTCTACTTCTTGAATACCAACTACGGATTTTCTTAGAGCCCGCTCTCTGAAAATTGAGACATCTCTCCTTTCCGCTTGAGTCATTTTTACCTAAACTAAGCGGAGAAATGTGGAAATAAAGAAATTTGATTGAATTTTGAAACACATCTCCTCTAGTCTCCTCTCCGCTTTGATGTGCAATCAAGCCTAATGATGGCGTTCTTTCTTTCAGGTAAATTTCAGGCAATTTAGTTTGCATAATAATTTGGGAGATTTTGGTACAATTTCATAAAACATGTCCGACACTTGTTTTTGCATTCCGTTGATTGACCATTTTACAAGTTATCTTTGAACATAATTATATCTAGGTATCTGTCTACACCTATTATGCCAATCATCATTCAGCCTATCGCCGTCCACTGCAGAACATAGACCCCCCCCCCTTATGCTTTACCATAAAATGCGGTACTGTGGCACCTGCATCCAACAACGCTCAAGGATCACAGAGTTGCCATGACTCAGGCTCATTTTTCTTCACCATATGAGGAATAATGCTGTAATCGCCACGTTTGGTAAGCGGGTTGGTTTCGCAGTGAGATATCATACATTTCCCCGGCAAGAGCTGCTGCCCACTCTCCTGTTGAATCTTTTTTTTTAAATGACAACGTCTTGCACTTGGGAATAATAATCCTTAAATTGTGGGGGACTTCACAAACATATAATTCATCATCGCAGCCCTCATACGTCCCACTGTTGGGCTCGGGCCTACTATTGGCTCGAACCTCCTCCACAATGGGAGGGAATTTGACCCACTATACCATGCTGGTCAGACATGTTGATATAGGGTTTCATTTCGAGTTTTCCTTCTCTTGCACAGATGGTATGTGCATATTATATCCCATAGTCGTCTTATACGCCATCTATGGGCAAGATTTAGTAGTGGTAGGACTACACTGTTGACAGTTATCTGTCTACAGCCGCGGGCCGGTCCATCGGGGTGGTACCACGCTCTCGCAGAAGGTCGACGTCTGAGTAGTAGCATTTTGTTACTGCGCTTCGTTCGGTGAGCGAGAGAGCCGGCAGCCCAACTTTCTGAGGGTGTTCGCGTGTGGAGGGTTTTGGTGGTGCCTTTGGTATCACCGAGCCTCAATGCACGCATTCACACTCCCTTCATTCTCTTCGCGGTAGGCAGCGGCCTTGTAAAGGTCCATGAGCGGCAGCAACACTTACCATCAGGTGTACTGTTTGCTCGTTTGCCACTGCTTGCAATAAAAAAAAAACGATAGAGAGTGGTGAATTTTATTCTTACGTCGTCACCATACGGAAAGAACATATAATTAACAGACACAAATTACATTCAGACTCAGAACAACAATTTGTGGATCGTACAAGGTGTTGTATTGCATGGGATTCGAACCCGCGACACTGGTACGGTACGTTGGTATCTTAACCACTACGCCATCTGCGCAGTCTTTAGCTTTTTTTTTTACGATTCCCATAGGGAACCAATGATGGCGACAAATTAATGTGTTCTTATTTTTTACAAAGTTACATTTCATTAACAGCAAATGTAACTTTGTAATCTTATATATTTATATGGGTTTACAAAATTATTTATGCAGTTAGTGTATTACGGAAACTGGAAGAAAATTACAATGTTTCATAATTTTTCCTTCATTTATATCCCAAATGCTAAATGTATTTTAAATTTGAAGTCTCTATGACTGCTAGAAGTGCCTCTTTAATATTGATGATCGGTCAGTCAGTCAGTGAGTGACAAAATTACGAAATTTCGACTAGTTATAATTCATAAACTATTGGTTCAAATTGAATGAAATTTGAAATATACCGTGTGTAGACAATGCCTGCTGGGTTACCAAAAATTCAGGCTTCTAGTTTTATTCACAACGAAGTTATAGGGGGTCGAAAATGGCCTGAATTGCTTCGAGAAAAGTATGTTACGGCAGTGTTGCGTTTTGCCAAACTTTTTTTTTGATCAACTTGGCGGGGCACTGCCGTGCCCCCAGATCTAATAAGCTACTTTTTTCATATATTTTCCGTATGGTGACGGAGTAAGAATACAATTCATTGGCCCTTTTCTTGCCTATGGCTGTCGTAAAAGACGATTAAAGGATTATAATAGGCATACGATAGGACAAGTGAGTTAATCTCGATATAAAACCCTGTACCAACCCGTCTCATCAGCGTGGTATTGTTGGTCAATCCCATTTTGTAGGAGGCTCGAGCTGTATATGCTCAAATACGTCTTTGTGACGATGATAATGAATTGTATCACATTTTAAATAGCTTCCAATATACGAACTCGATTCTCCAGTGATTAAGCCAGAGAAGATATTTGTGAAATGGGTGCCACCTCCTATGGTGGGTTCGCCTTCGATTGAATATTGGACAGCCACGCAATACTACGTATCAGAAGGTACTGTGAGTTGCTTTTTTAAATCATTATTACAAATTAATTTATTAGTAAATTATTTAGATTATTAATTTACACATTTATAGTGTCTCAAAGAATGGACAAGCTGATTAAATGAGTTAGCCAATATTGGTAGGAACTTATGAAAAACTCTGAAGTAAAAATATCAATTCGTCATTGAATTGGAAACATGTAAAATTTTTAATTTTGTCATCACTTTATCGTGTGAATTTGAATGAAATGTATATGTCAGTGATACTTAATCTGCAATATATTTATACTTTGTTAAACGTTTATTGAATAAATCAATGATTATGAGCTGCTGACGCTATCGATTATCCCTCTAGCAATGATTGGCAGCGTCAAGTTGGCACCGATAATTGTTACGAGTTCACCAGTATGCTGTGCCGTGCCGTCATGGCACAGCATACGCTCGAGGTGTGTGCTATTGCACACGAAAAAATCACATAAATGTTGACAATTTGAAATAAAACAATTTTTACAGCAATTATGTAACGCGTTTGTATTTGATTTTCCGACATTTCGAATAATTTTCAGTGGAGCATCTAAAGTCCTCCCGTAACCCTAAGCTCTGAAAAGTGTTAGAAACGAAGGGAAATCAAAAACGCGATAAAATCCGTAACAATAATTTTATCTTACATACGTAATACTCGCGTAAGAACATACATACATCCTAAAATTGACAATTACAAATGACCGTAATACAAGATTATAAATATGTATAAATAGGTTTTGTATTCAACATAGAGTCTCTGAAAGCTGGCGCAGGGCCTCAAGTAGAGAATGGATATACGCTGCAAGACGGTGGTGTATGGGTGCCTGATTTAGATGGTAGACTGATGAGGATACCGAGTACAGAAGCTGAGCTGAACAGTACAGCATTCAAGAAACAGAACTGCTTTCCAAATATGGGTTAGTATCACATAATCTCTGTATATTATTTCTCAAAGATTTTATTGTTATTATGAAGTATCTCCTATGACGCTGAATCGATTTTATTGTAATTGATCCGCCATTTTGAAGATTATTTTTCACTTTAATGATAAAATGTTTCAAAATGAATCATTTCATTCAAAAGTTAGTTGATTGTTTGTTTAGTAGTCCGGTCAAGTTAGACTTAAAAATAGTGGTCAAATAAGAAAAATTCCGACAGAGCCAAATTTTTGTGGGAAGTTTGGGTTCACCATGAGAAAGAAAACTTTAAAAGTCCTCATCGATCCCATGTATGCTACAAAAGTTATTTGGGGTCAAAGGTCAAGGTTTGAGGTTTTATGAATTTTTCTCGAAAGAGGTAAGTTTTATCGAAAAACTACTACAGACTAAACTTGTAGATCTAAAAATTTTCTACAAAAATGGTTCTTGTAATTTTTGTTAAGCTTGTAAGCTAAATACAAAAATTTGGCTCTGTCGGAATTTTTGATATTTAAAATGTCTAAAATGACCAGACTATAGAATGTTTGTTTATAAAAAACTGCATAGACATGAAATTCTTACGTTACAGTTATTTACGTAATAAACCCTCTGCGTTTGGTGATAGAATGAAATATAATATTTCATCTGCCGCTTTTACGTTCCATCACCAAAAAATAAGCAGTACTCTCTTGCGCAACTTAATACCCAACCAAGGATATTATAATTATTCTTCCTTAGAGAAGTCAACTCGTATGTCCAATAGGGAAAGTCGATAGGCAAATAAAAAGACCTGGGGAAAAGGTCTGTTAATCTGAATGTACTAGTTTTATTTGTCTTCACGTTGTGGCAATGCATTTACACATACCCCGCCTGTGCCAGACTAGGTTGTGTGTTTGAGATAAAACAATAGGTAATGTTGTCCTGTTCGTCCGCATTGATCAGAAAAAGCAAATCAAATATTGGATTCTTATAAAACATAGATGGTCGACGTAAGATTATAAGAAGAAAGTGCCCAGACACTAAACAAGTATTATACAGCCCACTGAGGCGTGGTTCGAGGTGTTCGAGGTGCTCGAGGGCCTTGGCCAAGAGCTGATCGGTATGCTGTTCAACTTGAGGGCAGTGGTCTTAGATCAAATCCTTCAACATCACAGTCAGAACCATCAGCCCCATCTCCAACTCCGTGATTGTACGGCGTGATTGTACTCCGTGTACATGTTATACGGCGGATAAAATGTTCAATTTCAAAAGGGAAATCCTTTCATTTACATGAATTATTTATTAAAAAAAATATTTTTTTTTATGACAGGTACGCATTATTATTATAATATGACAAAAAACTTGAAGTGCGATAATCTACTGCCATGGTTTGCACTAACTACGGAAGGTGAGCTGGTCGGCACGGGATTTCAGATAATCGGCAAATTGGTTAGACAAAAGACTCAGGAGTGGATTGAAAGACAATTTACAGGCGCAATCGGGGTAAGGTATAGTTTGTATTCCTTTTTTTAAAAGTAATCCTCTCAAAGAGTTAAGTTTGTCACAGGGAATATTAAGAGATGCAAGGTACCAAGGACCAAGGTACTGGACATGGAATGTCGCTTTTAATGATATATTAGTAAAATAATGGCAGTGAAAGCTTCACTAAAATCAATACAGCCGTTTCGCAGATTGTAACCCATACAGGTTATAATATTGCTTGGCGGAACTCTACTTCTATTTGTAAAAATAAAAATAACTTAAATGATTCTTTATAAAATCAGATAATTGTCAGTAAACATTCCTTAGAGTCGGTCTATCCGTTTTAAAGAATAACTAGAGCAACAAACGGACAAAAATTGTAAAAATTGCTTTTACATTTGAATGTTTTGCATATTAAAGATTTCTGATGTTTAAGCAAGTATTACACATTTAAAATAAAATAATTTTTGCGCATTTTATCGCGTTTAACGGCAGAACTCCTGTGGCCATTAACTTTAAAGAGTGCTCAAAACGTTAGGGAATCAAAAATCAAATACAACACTATAAAATTGACTGCACAAATGGCTATATATAAATAATGATTAAGATACCGACTTACCCCGCCAGCGTCTTGGGTTCGATTCCCATGTAGGACAATACTTTGTGCGACCCACAAATTGGTGTTCTGTGTCTGAGTGTAGGTATTGTATATACATATCTGTAAAGTAGGGCTACTTTACAAAGATTATTTCCTTATTGTTGTAGTCTTTATAACAAAACTAGTTAAAATATGTAGTTTAATTTCTATATTTTAAAATAGTTTTATCTATACCAATAAATAAAATTGGAGTGTCTGTTTGTAATGTCAAAATAATAGGCTTTTTTCATGCTCACACGGTTATTTGCACGACACCTATGCCTAAAATAGCAATTAAAAAATTTTTGTCTGTCTGTCTGTCTGTCTGTCTGTTTGTTCCGGGTAATCTTCAAAACGGCTGGACTGATTTCAAAAATTCTTTCACCAATGGAAAGCTATAATATCAGGGCGTAAACTAGGCTATATTTTATCCCGGTATTCCCACGGGAACGGGAACTACGTGGGTAAAACGACTATAACCTATAACCGAAGCGAAGCGAGGGCGGATTGCTAGTTTCCAATATATTAAACTAGCAACCCGCCCTCGCTTTGCTTCGGTTTTAATTGTTTTACCCGCGTAGTTCCCGTTCCCGTGGGAATACCGGGATAAAATATAGCCTAGTTTACTCCCTGATATTATAGCTTTCCATTGATGAAAGAATTTTTTAAATCGGTCCAGCCGTTTTGAAGATTACCCGGAACAAACAGACAGACAGACAAAAATTTTTTTAATCTGTATTTTAGGCATAGGTGTCGTGCAAATAACCGTGTGAGCATGAAAAAAGCCTATTATTTTGACATTACAGACAGACACTCCAATTTTATTTATTAGTATAGATAACTAGCTGATCCAACAGACGCTGTTCTGATCAAATTAAAAAAAGGTATTTTCTTTAAAATCAACCGCAGCGCCATCTACCGGCTCCAATATAGATATCTATATAATCTTAACCATTCTCGAACCCTTGAAGAGTACACGCACACAAAAAATTACATCAAAATCGGTCACGCCGTTTAGGAGTTCAATTACAAATACGAACAGAAGATTTATAATACACTCCTTTGCAAAAAGAAAATCGGCTAAGTGCGAGTCGGAGTCGCGCACGAAGGGTTCCGTACATCTACAAAAAGGACAAAATAATCGCATTTGTTGTAGGGGAGCTCCCCTTTAATATTTATTTTCCTTTGTCTTTAGTATTTTTTGTTATAGCGGCAGCAGAAATACATAATTTATAAAAATTTCAACGGTTTAGCTATGACGGTTCTTGAGGTACAGTCTGGTGACAGACAGACGGACAGACAGACAGCGAAGTCTTAGTAATAGGGTCCCGTTTTTCCCTTTGGGTGCGGAATTCTAAAAACGGACACCTTACAATCATTGGCTTTTCTGTGGATAATATTAATATTTTCAGTATGTCATTAGTTAAGATGACTAGAAATTTCTTATTATCAATGAAAATATAGTTATAAGCACTTAGATCCTGGAATTAGCGTTTCAGTTATTTTAAACAGAGAGCCATAGTAAAATTGATTTTTTATGGGTATTATGAAATTTAGACTACGAGTATTTTTGTGGTATTTTAATAAAAAAATAGACACTAAAGAGGTAAAAAATAATAATAAGTAAGACCTCCCCTTGCAGCGATTACGGCATGTAATCGTCTTGGGATGCTTTCCACCAGGCTTGATGGTATCCTGTGGAATGTGTTCCCACTCAACCGAGATCACAAGTTTAAGCTACCTAATGTTTTGTGGAGGTGGTTGACTAGATCGTACTCGCCTTCTTAGGGGGTTCCAAACGTGCTCAATAGATTTTCAATAAAACTATGGATTTTATCGCGTTTGTATTTGATTTTTGATTGCCCGACGTTTCGAACACTTTGAAGCGTTCATGGTCACCGGCGGACTAAGATTTCTCATGTACAACAAGTCATCGTAATTGCAGAAAATTTTATAATTATCTACCCGATACAGAAATTAGTTATTAAATATTGACCCACATTTTGATACAGATTTATTGCCAGTGTAAGAAGAAAATGATTCTATATAAAAATTGTGACCATGACTATGCGCCCCCATATACAAATATATCTGTTAATAATAATAATAACAATCTTTATTTCCAAAAATATGGTTATAGTAGGTCTTAATTATATAACATGATCCAGCATATTCTACCATATATGTATGGCATGGAAATGTTTAAAACAGTGTCTTTTTTATTGATACAGCTTATTAGCTATATCTAGTCGTTGTAATTAATTATTTAAATAAATTTTATTCGTTACAATCATTAAAATATTAAAAACGCAATTACTCATAGCATGTCAATAAATGTATAAAATTTTCAAATTATATGTAAAGTTATATGTTTTATGTTACAATAAGGTAGAATTATTTGACAAACATGAATTATTCTACTAAAAATAACTTTAGTTGCCCGATAACCTTTTAACCGCAATCCCGCCAAAAGTAAGTAAAAAGTTACAAACTGAAAAAGGGATTATTATTTTAAAAGCGAAACTTTCAAGTTTAGAATAAACTTTTTTCATATCTAAACTATTAAGTGCCAGTAACATAGTTTGGCTATTTAAACCTTTTTAAACTAAATTATTACCAAAAATATAGAAAATCAAAACCGGCTGTTTTTTTGAAGTGAAACTTTTTTAGAATCGGTGTGATTTCAAACTCGATGAAACGTAAAAACGAGTCCACAGAGACACAAACACTTATGTATAGGACTCAGCCGGCAAAAGAATGAGATAAAGGATAAAGAAGTTTCACTTCTGACATGCATAGGTGCTATGTACACACGCTCTTTTATTTTTGCAAAAGAGTGTATAAAGCTTAGAATAATTACGTATAGAAGGTAAGTTCGCGCACAAAAGTGAAGCATTTAAATTGGAGTCTAACGGAGCCTACGCCGAAACCGTTCCGTAATGCACAAGGTCACTGTACTGCACATACGTACGCAACTCTTAAAAAATAAATAGATAATTATGACGATTTGTGAATTCAAATGATGTCACACACCACCTTTGAAAAACATAAAAAGGTTTTTAAAATTACTTTTAAAAGTATTTCGATGATTAATGTTAATAAAAACAAAATTTGATTTCATAATTTGTATAGTGGTGTGCGTGTGTATGCGTGTAAACGTTAGCGCGCATGTAGTATTTTTAGATTCATGTTTCGAACGTTCGAAGTACTGACACTATCCTTCTATACATTATTATTCTAAGACTAGCAATCCGCCCTCGCTTCGCTTCGATTATAGGTTATAGTCGTTTTACCCGCGTAGTTCCCGTTCCCGTGGGAATACCGGGATAAAATATAGCCTAGTTTACGCCTTGATATTATAGCTTTCCATTGGTGAAAGAATTTTTGAAATCGGTCCAGCCGTTTTGAAGATTACCCGGAACAAACAGACAGACAGACAGACAAAATTTTTATATTGCTATTTTAGGCATAGGTGTCGTGCAAATAACCATGTGAGCATGAAAAAAGCCTATTATTTTGACATTACAAACAGACACTCCAATTTTATTTATTGGTATAGATGTTTAATATTCTTTCAGTCCATAATACCATCTGCACCACAATGTCTTTTGGATATGGAAAAGAAATTTGATGTACTCTCTATACATATATACTACGTTGATAATCCTTGGCATATAGTATGCAGGTGAGTTTATATTGTGGCAGTATGTTGTAATTTATCTATAAGATAAACACTTTTATTGTGTGGTGACGGAGTAAGAATACAATTCACCACAAATTGCCCATGAATGTCGTAAAAGGGATATAATAATATGCATATAATATCTAAAGAGGACTTGCAGGTATTTTTACAAATATATTATAATATAATAATGTGATTGCGTCGCTAACAATATCTATGTAAGAGAAAGAAAACTCGAAATAAAACGTCTGTTTAGCCTGGTATAGTAGGTCAATTTCCCTCCCATTATGGAGGAGGTCTGAGCCCCATAATGGGACATATATGGATTTAAATGATAATGATTATGAAGAACACTAAGGAATTAACCTTTGTATTGCGGGAGACTTTACGAACGTACATAATCTAAAATTTTAACAAAAAAGATTTTAATAAGATATATGTATAAATAAGAACAATGAATAAAATATAATAATATATAAATTAGAATATACAAGGTGTATCAGGTTACGGGGCAACTGGTCAAACAGAAGTTAGGCAATAGTGGTAGGAATACATGAAAAAAATTTGTAGGAAACATTGTTAAACATTTTGTTAATGAATTCATCATCATCATCATTTCAGCCTATTGCCGTCCACTGCTGGACGTAGGCCTCCCTCATATTGCGCCACAATGTGCGGTCCTGTGCCGCCTGCATCCAACGACGCCCAGCAACTTTCACTAGGTCGTCGGTCCACCTAGTGGGGGGGCGTCCTACACTGCGTCGTCCGATGCGTGGTCGCCACTCGAGAACCTTTCTTCCCCAGCGGTTGTCGGTTCGTCGAGCGATGTGGCCTGCCCATTGCCACTTCAGCGTGCTAATTCTTCGTGCTATGTCGGTTACACCCGTTCTTCTGCGGATTTCTGTATTCCGGATTCTATCTCGCAGAGAAATCCCGAGCATAGCCCGTTCCATAGCACGCTGAGCGACTTTGAGCCTTGATATGAGGCCTACATTTAGGGACCACGTTTCCGTGCCGTAAGTCATCACTGGTAACACACACTGGTCGTAGACCTGTGTTTTCAGACACTGAGGTATGTTGGACGAGAAGATCCTCTTAAGTTTCCCGAACGCTGCCCAACCGAGTTGGATTCGTCGGCTGATCTCTTTCTCGAAATTGGATCTACCTAACTGGACTGTTTGTCCTAGGTAAACATAGTGATTGACAACTTCGAGAATCGCATTGCCAACTAGGACCGGTACAGGAATGACATGGGTATTTGACATGACTTTCGTCTTGTCCATGTTCATTCGTAGACCCACTAGTTGGGATACCCTGCTGAGATCATTGAGCATAGTGCCAAGGTCCTCCATGGATTCTGCAATAACGACGATATCGTCTGCGAATCGAAGGTGAGTGATGTATTCGCCGTTAATGTTGATGCCGAGTCCAGTCCAGTCTAAGAGCTTGAAGACATCTTCCAGTGCAGTGGTGAACAGTTTCGGAGAGATGACATCTCCCTGTCTCACGCCTTTCTGCAACTGGATCGGTTTCGTACTCTTATCCCGGATACGGACTGACATTGTGGCGTTCCTATACAAACACTTCAGCACTTCGATATAGCGATGGTCGATTTGGCACCGCTGAAGGGACTGCAGCACCGCCCAAGTTTCGACTGAATCATTGTTAATGAATTAGAGACATGTAAATTTTTTAATCTTGCTATCGCTTTTTCGTGTAAATCTGATTTAAATGTATGAAGTTAGTGATACTTAATCTTCAACATATTCGTACTTTGTTATATGTTCATTAGAAATTGAATAAACCAATAATTACGTTCGCATAAGTAAGAGAAACTTCGCTTTAAATCAGCTGATGACCGTTGACGAGGCGTCTTTGTACCCACGCTACCATTAAAGCGTTTGCGCAATTCATACTTATTTATATTGTCGAAGCTTTACATGCCTACATGTATCCTGTCTATACATGCCTACATAAAACGTAACCTTGAGGGCATAGACTCTTAGACATATATTTTTGAAATCACTATAATTATTATGTTATATTGTTTATTGTGTAATATATATTCTAATGACGATCTATGACCGTTAAACTACAACATACTCCAACAGTTGCCCCATAACCTGATACAGCCTGTATTTATATATGATATTGGGTTTTCTTTTTTCTACAGAACAGGTGACTCCATTCAACCAGTGCCAATCATAGACAGGCTTTTACTCAACGGTTTCAGACATTTCAATCGAGTTTCTGATGAATTGGTTAAATTATTCAACGGTTGAGTAGGCTAAAGTAAATAATATTCTTTTTTATTAAATAAATTACAATTAATGATAATATTTATGGTGTTTATTTTATATTATTCCCCTGTTGTGACAAAGTAAGAATTCACCATCCTCTATCCTATCCATGAGTGTTGTAAATGACTAAGGGATTTAATATTTATATAACACTTACGTCCTTAACCTACCACCTATGGAACCTAAGTATGCCGGTATGCCAACGGTAATAGGAATTACGCGAGTAAGGCCGCTGGATGTTGACCGATTTGAATAATTATTTTACTAACGGAAAGCTACAATATCAGCGAGTAACATATGAAGGCAATTTTTTATTCTAGTATTTCCACGGAGACTGAAAATACGCGAGTGAAACTAACAATGGGAACTTACAACGAACGATAAACAATAGGAACTAGGTGCCGCTGAATGGTTAATCGATTTTAAAAATTGTTTCACCAATGGAAAGCCACATTATCATCGAGTAACGTGGACATTTTTCATGCTGGTATTGCCACGGGAACAATATTAATTCACTACTTCCTATCTTGCCCGTGGATGTCGTAAAAGACGACTAAGGGATATAAATATGCACATGACATCTGCGAAAGAGAAGGAAAACTCGAAACCCTATACCAACAATATGTCTGACTAGCATGGTATAGTAGGCTATTGTACAGGAGGCCCGAGCCCAACAGTGGTACGTATGTGGGCTACGATGATGATGATGAGGACGAGCTTGCTTGAAGTGTAATTGTAAGTGAAAATTGTATTTAATATTTGTATTTGAACAACACGCACGAGACTCGGATTTATTCTTACTTTATCTTTATATTTGTAACTAGCAAACCGTCCTCGCTTCGCTTCGGTTTCAGTCGCCTTACCCGCGTAGTTCCCAATCCCGTGGGAAGTCCGGGATAAAATAAAGCCTATGTTACTCCCTGATATTATAGTTTTATATTGGTGAAAGAATTTTTTAAATCGGCCCAAGGCCCAACCGTTTTGAAGATTACCCGGAACAAACAGACAGACAGACAAAAAAAATATAAAGTGATTTTTAGGCATATGTATACTACAAATAACCGTATGAGCATGAAAAAGGCCTATTACTTTGACATTACAAACAGACACTCCAATTTTATTTATTGGTATATCTATACCAATAAATATATTCGAAACTAATACCGTCATTATCCTGTTCTTATCGAACTGAGCAAGTTCGACGCATTATGTACTTTTACATCGTAAATATTGTAAACAGTTTTGGAAATAGTTTAATGGTCGTTCGCTTGCTTGAGGTCAACCCTTCTTGGCAATTGTTGACCAGACAGCGTCAGATGGAGTTGGTCCAGCTCGGTGTAAAGTTTTAGTTATTTTTTTACGACACCCACAAATAATGTAAGGGTAGCTATCATATACACAAACAATAGGTAAGTATTAATAAATGTAATTAAATTTAAAATTAAAGTAATATATAAATTTAAAATTAAATTAAATTTTTAGGGTGGTGACGGACTAAGAATAAAATTCACCACCTCTCCCGTGGGTATCGTAAAAGACGAGTTAGGGATATCTTATGCATATAACAACGAAGCAAGGGAAAGAAAACTCGAAATAAATCCTATACCAACTTGTCTGACCAGCGTGCTTCCATTCTACTCTAGAGGAGGCTCGAGCCCAATAGTGGGACGTATATGAACTGTGATGATGATGAATGAATAATAAATTAAAATAAACAGCAGTAAACCAAAATTTATTAAAAGTTATTAACCAGCAACCCGCCGTAGCTTCGCTTCAGTTTCGGCCGCCTTACAACTATAGTTCCCGTGCCCGTGTTAATAGTGGGAGAAAATATAGCCTAAGTTACTCCATATATAGACAGTTACCTGGTAGTAAAATATTATCAAAATCAATCCAGCCGATTTGAAGATTACCTCAAATAAACAGACAGACAGACAAACATTTTTAAACTGTATTTTAGGCATGCGTGTCATGTAACTAACCGCGTGAGCATGGAAAAAGCACATTATTTTGACATTACAAACAGACACATCAATTTTATTTATTTGTATAGACAATACTTAGTTCTAGAGCTTGATTGTCAACAGCACCATCTTAATATATATAAATTACGTGTCACGTTGTTTGTCTGCGATGGACTCCTAAACTACTTAACCGATTTTAATCAAATTTGCACACCGTGTGCAGTTTGATCCAACTTGAAAGATAGGATAGCTTACATCTTAATTTATAGTAGCAATATTATTTTATTGCAAATTATTTCTCTATTATTTGACATTCACAATTATCTGTTAACTCCAAACGATTTTAACAGATGGCGATATCTGTTCACTGGATTGAATAATTAATTAATAGATGACGCTGCTATGTCAAACCTACAAACGTGTCATATACGATTTTAACTTGCTTTTTTACATAGATGCCAGATATAAAAAAAAAAATGACGACCTCCATGACAGATGTTCTCAGTTCCACTTAAATAGTTTAATAAAATGTAATATAACAAAAACGTTAGCCATAGCAACGCGTGGCCCAGTCTGCTAGTATAATATAAATATTAGAAATAAAAAAAAATAAAAAATATTGTAATGATTAAAATCCATACTAATATTATAAATGCGTAAGTAAGGATGTTTGTTTGTTTGTTTGTAACGCTTTCACGCTTAAACCACCGAACCGATTTCAAAAATTCTTTCACCAATGGAAAGCTATAATATCAGGGAGTAACATAGGCTACATTTTATCCCGGTATTCCCACGGGAACAGGAACTACGCGGGTTTAAGTGACTGAAACCGAAGCGAAGCGAGGGCGGGTTGCTAGTATGTTATAAAATACAAAGTTAAAGAAAGACCTAATAAAATATGCTAAAAAAAATATTAAAATTTGTTAAGATGTCGACGGTTTAACTAAAGTTAAGCGGTCACCGCCACTTAATTGTTATGTATTCAGCAAGACTTCCGTATAGTTATGGAGTTAATATACAGGGTGTATCAGGTTATGGGGCATCTGGTCAAAAGGGAGCTAGGCAATGGTGGTAGGAACCCATGAAAAAAATTTGAACGAAAAATACATATCGATTCGTTAAGGAATTAGAGACATGTAAAATTTTTAGCTTTGTCATCGCTTTTTCGTGTAAATCCGATTGAAATGTATAAAGTCAATGATCCTTAATACGCAACATATTCATACTTTGTTAAATGTTCATTAGAAATTGAATAAATCAATGATTACGTTCGCATAAGCAAGACAAACTTCGCTTTAAAACTGCTGATCGGCCGATGACCGTTGACGGCTCGCCGTTGTTACCTACGCTCATTGAAGCGTTTGCGCAATTCTAGGTATGAATGAATGAAATTATACTGTCGAAGTTTTACATGCCTACATGTATTCTGTCTGTACATAATACGTAACATTTAAGGCATAGACTCTTGGACATATGTTTTTGAAATCACTGTAACTTTTATGTTATATTGTTTTTTTTTGTGTAATGTACATTCTAATTACGATCTATGACCGTTAAACTATAACATACTGGAGCAGTTGTCCCATAATCTGATACACCCTGTATAAATCAAAAACACTTCCTATCCTGTAGATGTCGTAAAAGATGAGTAAATGATGTAAGCGGTGGTTCTAATAAGAATTAGAAAGTAAACGTTTGAAATCGAAACGAGCACTTGTCATCGTTCGAAAACTTATCATCTAATATTTCAGTTACAATGGCTCTCTGGGGCAAAACCTTCCGTATTATAATTACAGCTAATTGATTGGACCACCGGGATCGATGAAGACCGCCCGGTCATCTATTACACAATACTTGAGTTTGAAGAGATGCATCCTCTATTTTTTTTTAACAAGCGAGTTTTTGTAGTTTACTTCTCCTCCAATTACTGCTTGCTACGTATTTGTTACTAAAATATGATAAAGAAATTAAAAAAAAAAAACTAATATACGGCACTAATTACTGTGTTGTAACGTATTTCTAATTAGGAAAGCCCGTTTACAACGGCCATTAAAAGTTACAAGGGTTGTTAAAACGAAATATCGGGAGTAACTACCTCTATAAATGTCAAACTTGAAAAATAAATTGTAACCTGCTATTTTTTAAAGGTGGTTCGTTTCGGCTCATATACGTCCCACTGTCGGGCTTAAGCCTTCTCCACAATAGGAGAGAAATTTACCTTATTATACCATTCTGGTCAGACAGGTTGGTATAGGGTTTTATTTCGAGTTTTCCTTCGCTACTTCGGTTCGGTTATCTTGAAGGTGCCTCGTTGATTCAATGACAAATTAAAGTTCGGAAGAGTGGTCATCATTTAGGAGTAAGAATTTTCGTTATTTCCTATTCTACGTATTGATGTAATAATAGGGTGGTTTTTTTTTTGGGGTGGGCTGCGGTCGGCGCGCTCCTCGCACCATTCCGTCCGGGGCGACAGAGGGGTGTAAGCACGCAACACCCGCAACCCACCCAAAAACCACGTCGCCTTCGTCGTTGGGCCGACCGCCGGAGCAGGGTTACTTATCATCAGTGATCGGCCCGACGGAATGCCCCCTACTTGGGGTACCCTCCCATCGACCGACGTCCCCCCTTCGGGGAGGACGTCAGTCTTTCCTCACGCGGTCGGCCTCTCGGCGGGTGACGCACTAATCCCCGGTCACGTCACCCGCGGCCTCAGCTAGGGCGGCATGAGGCGCAGGTAGTCGCACCTACGCCGCCCCAGTCGCCGGCAGCGGATCGCCTCATCGAGGCTGCGCTCCTCGCGCAGGCGATCCGCCGCCTCAATAATAGGGTGGTAGCGCAGACAATGAAATGTAATATTTAATTGCTGCTAGTGGCAAACGAGCAAACAGTATACTTGATAGTAATGTTGCCGCCTTCTACGAGGCTGTCATCTGGCGGAAGGAGGTGGCGGACCGTGTGCGGGAGGAAAGACTCTACGCGGACACGGTCCTCTACCGGCGACTTGGGCGGCGCAGGCGCCAGTACCTGTGCCTGATGACGCCCTAGCAGGCTGTGGGTGACTGGGTCGGGGATTTGAACCGGGCACCCGTGGAGAGGTTAGGCTCGCGACGGCGTTCAGCATCCCGTAGGGGATGTCTACGGGAGAGGGACTGCACTCCCTAGGGGTATTTCGTCGGGTCGACCACTCAAGTCAAGGAACTCTACACCGGTGATCGACCCAACGACGAAGGCGACGTGCTATATGGGTGGGTTACGGTTGTGCGTGCTAACGCCCCTTTGTCGCCCCAGACGGAGTGGAGTGAGGAGTGCGCCGACCGTAACCCATCACCCAAAAAAAAAGAAATACCCGATGGTAATTGATACTGATGCTCATGGAGTTTTGCTATGCCGCTGCCTACCCGGAAGAAATTGAATGAGGTTTGGTGATACTAAAGGCATCATCAAAACTCATCACAAGCAAACACCCTCAGAAAATTGGGCTGCCGGCTCTCTCGCAACCGAAAGAAGTTCAGCAACAAATTGCTACTACTCAGACGTCGATTTTCTGTGAGAGTGTGGTACTATTCCTGACGGTCCGGCACACAGCTGTAGACAGAAGATCGTCAATAGTGTGGTACTACCACTATAGGCCCGGCCGGCTTAAAGGGGCGATGATTTTAGAGGCTCTAAAGACTTGTTAAGATGGCGCTGTGGTATCTAAAAAATGTGAATATCTCATCCGATAATAATTTGGTTACAGTATAGTTACAGCACTGATACTATGCCAATCCTATTCTATTTCTTTATGTGACTATCGCCTTGTCGATCCATCAGTCCACTGTTATACCTATGTGTAACAGTGGACTTAGGCCTTCTTTAAAAGGGATAATCGTGGACTAGGCCTTCTTTAAGAAGGATAATGTCACAATTGTCAAACTTAGCAGACGGGTTGGCAATCGCAGTTTGCGTTTGTTTCATAGAAAGAGTATTGATGATCATACACTTGGTGTCCACATAGCAAATTATATTTAATGACTAGCAATCTGCCCTCGCTTCGCTTCGGTTATAGGTTATAGTCGTTTTACCCGCGTAGTTCCCGTTCCCGTGAGAATACCGGGATAAAATATAGCCTAGTTTACGCCCTGATATTATAGCTTTCCATTGGTGAAAGAATTTTTGAAATCGGTCCAGCCGTTTTGAAGATTACCCGGAACAAACAGACAGACAGACAGACAGACAGACAGACAAAAATTTTTTAATTGCTATTTTAGGCATAGGTGTCGTGCAAATAACCGTGTGAGCATGATAAAAGCCTATTATTTTGACATTACAAACAGACACTCCAATTTTATTTATTGGTATAGATGGTCGCGGGAACGGAAGGTGTGAAAATGGTGGGTTTTCTTATCTTCAATTTCAAAGTCAGTTCAGAGATGGATTACTGAAGATTATAAAAATGAGAATCTCTTGAAGATTAAAGCAATATAAGTCCATTAAATTTTATGTAAAATCGATTTAATGTGTAGATTGGAAATCCGTGAGCGCCTGATAGAAATATATTGCAATGAATAAATCTCAAATTAGAATGTTCGGCGCCCGGCAGGCGTTGTCATTTTAACGACACCGAATTGGCCCAGTGCCTGTTGTTAATTTTTATATCAAATACAATGATTTTATGGTGAAAGATTTTTATATATGCAATAATTTATTTTAAAGACATGTCACTCGAACCGTCCGAAGTGACGAAAGCGGTCAACAGGATGTAATGACACTAGCAAAATAATTATTTATTTTTAATGCAGGCTGTTGTGGAACTTAATTACAGTACGTAGAAACTTGCGTCTTGCTTGAAGGCTTTCATATAGACGAGTATAAAGACTCAAGTGGTTCCTAATGTATCTTATATCGCAGTATGCGCATTTCTTTTTTTGGAGTGTATAGCTGTTAGACGCAGATGTATTTGCCAGCTTAACGTGGTCTATTGGTAAGCACTGAAACCTCTCAACCCGATGAAAATAAGTTAAGCAGCATCGTCTAAGGTCTCCCCTTATAGGGATAGAGCTCGGCTTGAGGCGTCGCTGAAGGCAAAGTGCCCACGATAGTATTAATGACTTTATCAATCCGCGCATTATTCTCCTAACAGGCGATGTGTGGTCTCATGAACTGCCATATTGCCTTCTTATCGTTAAGCTGATCACCACAAGCTTCGATTAAGCTGATCTCCGGTATGGATTCCTTGACATCAGTGGCTTATATATGCGATTCATTACAGACTTTAAATTTCTAAAAACATGAAGAAATGAAGTTTATTAGGGCAATGATTTTTAGTTATATGTTTAAGAGCGAATCGAATAACAGGATGTAATGTTATGAAGAAGAGAGATTTAAAACGCAAAAGGAAATCCTATGATAACTTTCTTTTATGACAACATTAAAAAAGGTATTGGTGGGATCTTGATTAACAAAATATTTTTTTTTCTGCCGAATTGGCTGACTAGCTGACTCAAACAATCGTTGTTTGAAGTTCTGATGCCATTGATAGGTTAAGTAAAAAAAAGTTATAATCATCATCATCACAGCTCATATATGTCCCACTGCTAGGCTCCAGCCTCCTCCACTTTAGAAGGCAAATTGACCTACCCTATTATGTGCATTTTAGTCGTCGTTTACGATACCTACGGCTAAGATAGAAAGAGGTGAATTATATTTTTACTCCGGTATAACGCTCCATAATCTATTGCTATCTTTTTCAACCTTCTGCAATTGAAAACACGAAGGGGAAATGTCATCGGTGACTAGTCTGATGGTTAAGTCTTTCTGGTATCTATAACTAGAGCAACGCTTCGCCTCTTTTACGAAATGTGGATGGGAACGGGGCGTCACTGTGTATAGTGGACTATCGTCGAGTTACTTAGGTCAGGCAGATCGTACCTACATGTTTAGGCGCAGACATGTGGCAGCCAGTAACAAGTATGGGTACCGGTGGTCCACCTGATTGTCAGGAGGGAGAGCACACCGTCCTGCCACCACTGCAGTTGCGACGAGGACACGGCGCAGCACACGCTCGAGGAGTGTGCTGCATGGGAGGGGGATCGCCGTGAACTCGTCGCAATTATCGGTGCCGACCTGGCGCTGCCGACCATCGCCAGGGAGATGCTCGTCAGCGTCAGGAACTGGGACGCGGTCGCCGCCTTCTGTGAGGCCGTAATCTCACGGAAGGAGGCGGCGGATCGTGTGCGAGTAGAGCTCCTATTCGGCGACACGTTCCGCCGCCGGCGACTCGGGCGGCGCAGGCGCGAGTATTTGCGCCTAATGCCGCCCTAGCCGAGGCCGCGGGTGATTGGACCGGGGAATTGTCCGTCACCCGCAGAGAGGCTGACCGCGCGACGGCGACTGACGTCCCAGGACGTCGAGAGGTGAGAGGTTACCCGAAAGGGTATTCCGTCGGGCTGACCACTGATGACAAGTCACATCTGCTCCGGTGGTCGGCCCAACAACGAGGTGACGTGGGTACGGGTGGGTTATGGGCCCGCGCGCCGTACTTTCATCCCGTCCCGTCCCCTTTCGTCCCCGGACGGACTGGACCGCGCGTGCGCTTACCGTAGCCCACCCATAAAAAAAAAAAAAAAAAAAAACCGGTGGTCCACCTATAGGGGAATGAGAGGTAGATAGATAAATAGATAATTCTTTATTTGTATAACAATTACAAAAACAAAAATTTAAATACTATTATTTCACAATTTATTTTGTACAAGTATATGTATACTAGCAACCCGCCCTCGCTTCGCTTCGGTTTCAGTCGTCTTGCCCGCGTAGTTCCCGTGGGAATACCGGGATAAAATATAGCCTATGTTACTCCCTGATATTATAGCTTTCCATTGGTGAATGAATTTTTGAAATCGGTTTGGTGGTTTAAGCGTGAAAGCGTTACAAACAAACAAATAAACAAACAAACAAACATCCTTACTTTCGCATTTATAATATTAGTATGGATGCATAAAAGAACAGATTACGATAGGAACAAATATGGCATAAAGTATTAATAAAATATTACGAATTTTTTCCAGAACGTGATGATTTTTATTCAATAAACAAATTTTCACCAGTATACACTGTAAGTATGTGTTTAGGTTAATAATTTATTTTGAGCTCACTAGATGACGTTGTACAAAATTCTAAAAACAGTTCATGGTTTCGTTACACAAATGTAGATACATATATATCCAAGCCGTTAACGCCACGCCAGCGATCAGGTTCACCCTCGCCTATATCCCATCAATAGCGAAATTGTTCAATATAACACTAAGAAGGGCAGTAAAAAGAGATTATATTTTGTAGATGTTTGCAATTTAGTATTTTAATCTGCACCATTTCAAAGCGCCCGTTTCGGTGGGCAAAAATATCGCATGTTTGCACCTTTATGGAATAATGGGTTAAAATTGCTACACCTCCAAATCCATCACGCCGGTCTTTTCTATGAGTATTATAACCGGTTATATGGACACTACTATGCGGGTCAAGCCAAGTCTCACTTATGATTGCCACATGAATTTTCTCCTGGCTCAAAACTGCTTCAAAATCAAGTTTTTTGGGTCGGAGACTTTGTGCATTCCATTGTAGTATATTAATAGAAAATAGTGTTTTGTCAAGATCCATGTTGATTTAAAAAAGAAAGTAATGGCGAGTCTGAAAAGTACTGCACGATGAATGTTATAGCACATTTATATATTATTTGTATGCAGCTTTTTAGTTTCTCTTCCCATGGTTCATTAATCTCTAGAATTTTTTCTATTGTATTTACACCGACGGGTCTACAGAAGGGATGAGATCAGGAGCGGCTTTTTTCGATCCTCAAGCTAACGTTAGAGCTAAATTTCAAATTAAAGCACACATATCAATCATGCACACCGAGTTGATTGCTATATCGGAATCACTTTCTTATATTTTATCACTAGATTATGCAAAGTTTGTCGTTTATTCTGACTCGAAAAGTGCGCTCCAACATTTGGCTCGGTTAACCTCGAACATTCGAGGTCTCCCGATAGCCTATACCATCCTAGATACGATTCAAAAGATTCGCAACTCTAATAAATTGATTATTATTCAATGGCTACCTTCTCACATTGGCATCATGGGTAACGAAGAAGCCGACTGTGCAGCCCGGCAAGCTAGCGAAGAGGGTATTTTCTATAACTGTTTGGCCGTACATAGTGAAATTTTATTCAAGGTCAAAGAGATATGCCGCCTTAAATGGAGTGAATATTTTGACGAGAGATCACAATCAAAAGGTATTTGGTTTAAAACTATCCAGTGTGAACTTCCTCGTTGTCCATGGTTAGATAATATAAATCTTTGTAGAAAACAAATTATCACCCTGCTAAGATTACGTTCGGGACACATACCGACAAATAAATTGAAATATCTACTGAAGTTGTCAAATACGCCAAACTTCACCAATTGCAACATGATTGAAGACGTACATCATGTACTGACGGAGTGTGTCCGGAACGCGGTCCAGCGCTATAGTTTATTGCTGTCCAATAATAATTATAATGTGGGTATATGCAACAGTATTTTGTCATCGCCTTTGTCGAGCGATGCCAAGAAACTGTTGAATTTGTATTTGCCCATTGCGACAGAAAATTTATAATATTTGTCCTTTTTGTTTTTATTTTCTATTGTTGTAATAGCTACTTAGTTGTTAAGTTTATGTATAGGGGTGATATAGTCAGCCTGTGGCTAAAACCCCAAATAATAAATTGAAAAAAAAAAAAAAAACACTAAGAAATACTAAAGAATATAATTCATTTAATGAATATAGTTCAAGCGCACAACACTTCTAGTCTTCTACATTCCCTCCAAAAAAAAAACCCCATACCATAACTTATAAAAAAAGAGTTCTCAGAGGTCTCAAGATTTGGTTGCCTGTACCCAGTCAATGGTAACGACTATGACTAATAATATGAAAAGGCTAAAGACGTGAAGAAAATAATAATTTGTGAAAAATTATAACTTGACACTGGCAACAATAGCTCATATTTGTAGCTCATTGCCAATACAAAAGAAGAAGATGTTCGGCGATATATAGGAGACACATTGCAAAGGTTTTGGATATTATTTTTATTAAGTTCGTTATAAAACACAATATTATATAGGGAAATATGTCCGTATTACCTCTTAGGAGATAAAGTCGTGAAAATATGACTAACATGAGAAAACGTTCTCATAATTGTAGTTTGTAATCTAGAACAAATTATTCTCATTAAAATTAAGAACGTAGTTCATCACCTGTGACGATAATCATTAAGAAAATACCAAGACTCGTAACTTGCAATACAAATGACTTCTTACATAACACGTCAATGTTGCAAGTTTCTGGTACACTCAGTCAATATGTTTATGCAATCCGTCTACGCATTGCTTCGGCAAAGCATATTTGCTGTCGATATTATTGATTTTATTCCTTACTTCTTTGAGTTAGAGACTAAATTATGGTTTAATAATTGTTAGATAAAGGTTGTGTACAGTATTTCTATTGCTGTAACTCTGTACGGTTGGGTTCCTTGTATCCGTTATTTGGCTGCCTTTAGGAATTACCTGTGACGCATGTTTCGGTTATGAAATTTACTTATTGTATACATTTTATTGTTATGCTATATTGTCCTACTTACAGGATGTTTAATTGTATCCGTTTCGAAAATGCTGCAGTTTTGTCAAATTTGTCGCTATTTGAAAATACATCAATATCAACTTTATAGTCACTATACCAAGCAGAATATTTTTCGGTTACTTTTTCAATATGACGTATGAAACATACTTAGATCTCGCCTCTTAATAGTAATATTTTCACTCGAATGCCAATCGTTTCTTTTTCTGCATAGAAATCTTAAAAATATCACCATTATCATCATCATTATCATAGCACATATACTCGTATGTACGTACCACTGCTGGCTCGAGCCTCTTCCACATAGAGGGAAATTGACCTGCTATATCATGTTTGTCAAACGTTTTGATATAGGGTGCATTTCGAATTTCTCTTTTCTTGTATTTCATTTGCATATTATCCCTTAGTCGTCTTTTACGTCACCCACGGGCGAGAAATGGGGTGGTGGAGGTCGTCATTGCAGAAAAAAAAATTCAATTATTCTCAAAACTGGTGATGGATTTAGAATAAATGGCGGCACTTCTTTTCTGCATATATCTTATGAAATCATCATCATCATCATTGCAGCCCACATACGTCCCACCGTTGGGCTCGGGCCTCCTCCACAATGGCAGGGAATTTGACCTACTATATCATGCTGGTCAGACATGTTGGTATAGGGTTTCATTTCGAGTTTTGCTTCTCTTGCACAGATGTTATTTGTATATTATATCCCTAAGTAGTCTTTTACGACATCCACGGAAAAGATAGGGAGAGGTGAATTGTATTCTTACTCCGTCACCACACGGAAATCTTATGAAATGGTTGAAGAAAATTTTTCAATAAGGAAATTGGAAAACAAATCTTATGCCAACCCGCATATATTATCTAGATAGCGTTAGGTAGCCCAGTTTTCCTTCCATGGGGTAAAAATATAATAAGATAGACAGCTTATAATATTTTCATCATCTTGGCAGAGTGGTCATAATCATTGTGTAGTTGAACTAGTAGATTAGACAGATGTCACGCGCTTCACGATTTCTTGTCATCATTATCTGTTGGAGGTTGCATACGTTTAAAGGATCAACCTAGGCATGGGTGACCTTTCTGAAAAAAATCGATTATTGAATCGATTCGAATCATCGTCCAAACAATCGATTCATAAGAAAATCGAGGTCTGAAGGATCGATTCCCGATAATCGATCTTTTTTGGACGGGCTTGTGAATGTGATGACCTTTTTTTTTAGGAAACCTGGAGAGTAAATATGTGAATGAGCTTTTTTTTAGGTAATCTGAGTGTTATTAATCTTAAAATGTAGTATAAAACATAAAAGACTTACATACTTAGTATCGAATAGGCAGAAAAAAATCGAATGACAATTTTCTAGGGTAAAGTATCGATTTAGTGCTTTATATCGATTTATAAAATAAATTTTTTAGGCCTGATAAATAGATTCTTCGCTTAATCGATCTCAGATCGCCCTAGCAGATTTAATGGTTGAATCCATCGCGGGGGTGACTTTTTAGGTAGTAAAAACCTTCCACATTCCCTTGGACAACGAGGCATTCTATAGATTGGCTATCACTGATTTTTCTACCAATCGTCAAAACCCTGATATTAAATTTCAGTGTAATAATTTAAAAAAAAATGTTTGCTTTCGGATTGGATGTAACGTAACAAGACTGTTTTTTTATTGCCAATGGTGGCATACGAGCAGCCAGTACACCTGATGGTAAGTGTTGCTGCCGCTCATGGATCTAGACTAAAACCGCTGCCTACCGCGAGGAAAGTGAAGGGAGTGTGAATGCGTGAATGAGGTTCGGTGATACTAAAATCATCATCAAAGGCCATCATACGCAAACACCATCAGAAAGTTGGGCTGCTGGATCCCTCACTCACTGAACGAAGTGCAGTAACAAATCGCTACTACTCGGACGTCGATTTTCTGTGAGAGTGTGGTACTATCCCGGACGGACCAGCCCGCGGCTGAAGACAGACAACTGTCAATAGCGTGGTCCTACCATTATAATTGGGAAAATGTATGGTATTGTTGATCTCTTTGATGCTTAAGAGAAAATTCAGGTCATAGATAAGCAACAGCGATTATAAACTACCTTGGCACGGTTAAAATGCAGGCAGAATGTTAGGTATCACGATAACAGAGACTCGAATAATAAGCTCTACTTATTATTCGAGTGTCCAAGTTTTTCAGCTTGTATACAGTCCACTGACTTCTACAAAAAGTGGGACAGCACAAACCTGGGGGTCCGGCGGTAAGTCACAGCATAAGATTTTATAAAATAAAACTATTTTTATACATTTTATCGTTTTAAATACAATATTGTTAATATTTTAGCTGATCCAACAAACGCTATTCTGTACATTATTATCATCATCGCAGCCTGCATACGTCCCACTGTTGGGCTTTCTCCACAATGGGAGGGAATTTGACCTACTATACCAAGCTGGTCAAACATATTGGTATAGGGTTTCGTTTCGAGTTTTCCTTCTCTTGCACATAGTCGTCTTTTACGACATCCGGTAAGATATGGTGAATGGAATGAATGGTGAATTATATTCTTATTCCGCCACATGGAAAATTCTGTACAAATTAAAAAATATATAATGTTTGGAAATCGACCGCAGCGCCACCTACTGGGTTCAATTAGTAATATAAAACATACTTGAATTCACCGGAATGCATAAAAAAAAAATCCGCAGAATCGGCCCAGGTATTTAGGACCTCAGTCCCACATACGTACAGAAGAATTATGTAAATAAAGATATGTTTTCAAGTATCGACACATTTTTATGTACAAGAATGTTATTTGGTCACATAAGTATTTCTGTTCTTTACGCGAGTATTACACATCTATATCTATACCAATATATAAAGCTGAAGAGTTTGTTTGTTTGAACGCGCTAATCTCAGGAACTAGTCGCGACCAGTAGCTAGTTATAAATAAAATTTTGAATGAAATTTTGATGATTTTATCCGGTTTCAACGCGATAAAATCCGTAATATTAGTTTAGACATAAGGCACGAGACTTGTTATAGATAACAGAAAAGTAAAGTTTTAGTTAAATTCTAATAATTGTCACTCTTATATAATAATACAAAATATATTTGTGAGGATATTGACTTTTACTGAACAGCGAACGCTGTACATCTTAGATCTAAAACTTTCTAACATGCGTAAATGAAGACTGTAAAACCATGCACTCTGAAAGTTTTTGAAATGTGGGAGAAAACAAATAAAAACGCCATAAAATTCCTAAAAAAAAAAGATAGTTTTATTTTATATACAATACTTGCGTAATCATCATTTCCGTGTGGTGACGAAGTAAGAATACAATTCACTACCCCTTGCGGGTGTCGTAAAAGACGACTAAGGGACTTAATATCCATATAACATCTATGTAAGAGAGGAAAAACTTGAAATAAATTCATGAGCCAACCCAGACGGCTTGGCCCAGCGTGTTATAGTAGAAGAGGCTCAAACTAAAGTAGGACGTATATATTTTTTTTTATTGTTATCGGTGGCAAACGAGCAGACAGTACACCTGATGGTAACTGTTGTTGCCGCTCATGGACATTTGCTAGGCTGTTGCCTACCGTGAACAAAGTGAAAGGAGTGTGAATGCGTGAAATAAGGCTCAGTGAAACCAAAACCTACCACACACACGCAAACACCCTCAGAAAGTTGGGCTGCTGGCTCTCTCGCTCACTAAATAAAGCGCAGTAACAAATTGATACTTAGACGTCGTTTTCCGCGGGAGTGTGGCACTACCCCGGACGGCGGCTGTAGACAGACAACTATCAACAGTGTGGTCCTTCCACCAATAGATATAGGCTGAGTGAGTGCGAGTTCGAGTTCGGAAAACTTAAGAGGATCATCTCGTCCAACATACCTCAGTGTCTGAAAACACAGGTCTACGACCAGTGTGTGTTACCAATGATGACTTACGGCACAGAAACGTGATCCCTAAATATAGGCCTCATAACAAGGCTCAAAGTTGCTCAGCATGCTATGGAACGGGCTATGCTCGGAACTTCTCTGCAAGATAGAATCCGAAATACGGAAATCCGCAGAAGAACGGGTGTAACCAACATAGCACGAAGAATTAGCACGCTGAAATGGCAATGGGCAGGCCACATCGCTCGACGAACCGACAACCGCTGAGGAAGAAAGGTTCTCGAGTGGCGACCACGTATCGGACGACGCAGTGTAGGACGCGATGTCATCTGCTTAGATGTCTAATCACCGTTTACGACATTTGCAAGGAAGTATATGATGATAGGGCTATTCTATGATGGGCTATGAGGGCTATGCTTGCTAGTTCTCTACGTGATAAAATCCGGAACACAGAAATTGTTAGAAGAACGGGTGTAACCGACATAGCCCGCAAAATTAGCACGTTGAAATGGCGATGGACAGGCCACATCGCTCGTCGAACGGACAACCGTTGGGGAAGAAAGGTTCTTGAGTGACGACCACGATGCAGCATAGGACGAACCCCCACTAGGTGGACTGACGACATTCTCAAAGTCGCAGGGAACCGTTGGATGCAAGTGGCGCAGGACCGTTCCGAGTGGCTTTCTCGTGGGGAAGCCTATGTCCAGCAGTGGACGTCTGTAGGCTGATGGATGGATGATGGATGGATATGATGATAAATAATTTTCTTAGCTCATCATAACACAGAATTCCAATCCGTATTCGCTATTGTAATATAAAATTCCTATACTTCAAGGCAATGAGGCGGATATGTACAAGTTCACAGTTATCTTCAATTGTGACTCAGTTGGTATCAGCACGCAATGGGAATGCCCACCTTCATTTATTTGGCTCAAGGCTTGCATTGTAATGTGTGACAAATTAAACCGTATCGCATGGTAACGTATTGTTGCATAAATATGTATGTTACGGTCAAAATTATTATACTATAATAAATATGTTTTTAAATTTATATTAAATTGGATTCGAATTTTCCGTGTGGTGATGGAGTAAGAATACAATTCACTACTCCCTATCTTGACCGTGGATGTCGTAAAAGACGGCTAAGGGATATCATACGCACATTAAAACTATGCAAGAGAAGCAGAACTCGAAATAAAACTTTATACCCACCTGTCTGACCAGCATGGTATAGTAAGGTCAATTTCCCTCTTATTCTGCAAGAGGCTCGAGTCCAACAGTGGGACGTATGTGGGCTATGATGAAGTCATATAATATGCAGATAACATCTATACACGAAAAGAAAAATCAAAGTAAAATCTATACCAGGAGTCGGCAAGTAGTTTTTAGGGACCGGATATTGTTGGAAAATTTGAACCAGATCCAGGAAAAAACAACTAATAATAATTAAGGGCTACGTATCTATTTATTGCATCAACATCAACGGCAAATACATAACTCACCTTCGATTTGCAGACGATCATGGTTATCGCAGAATCCTTGGCACCATGCTCAATGTTCTCAGCAGGATATCGCAACTAGTGGGTTTACGAATGAACATGGACAAGACGAAAGTCATGTCAAATGTCCATGTCATTCCTGTACCGGTCCTAGTTGGTAATGCGTTTCTTGAAGTTGTCGATCAATATGTTTACCTTGGACAATCGGTCCAGTTAGGTAGATACAATTTCGCGAAGTCCAACATATCTGTGTCTGAAAACACAGGTTTAATGTGTGTTACTAGTGATAACTTACGGCATGGCAACGTGGTCCCTAAATGTAGACCTCACAACTAAGCTCAAAGTCGCTCAACATGCTATGGAGCGAGCTATGCTCGGGATTTCTCTGC
Source organism: Lymantria dispar (assembly GCA_032191425.1). Lineage (NCBI taxonomy): Eukaryota > Metazoa > Arthropoda > Insecta > Lepidoptera > Erebidae > Lymantria > Lymantria dispar. Next base: position 21,460,642 of record CM063459.1, read on the forward strand.
GAGATAGTATACGAAATACGGAAATCCGCAGAAAAAAGGGTGTAACCGATATAGCATGAAGAATTATCACGCTAAAATGGTAATGGGTTGGCCACATCGCTCGACGAACTGAAAACCGCTAGGGAAAAAGTTCTCGAGTGGCGACCACGTATTGGACGACGCAGTGAAGGACGCTCCCAATAAGTGGATCGACGCCCTGATGAATATTGTTGGGCGTCGTTGAATGTAGGCGGCAGTAATATGAGGGAAGCCTACGTCCAGCAGTGGACTGCTGAAATTATGAATAATGAAAAACCTATTTATTTTATGGTTTCAAGTAAAATTTTAAATTATAAAACACAAATCGAAACCGATGGTCTGCAGCCAGTTTTAGAGTTTAAAGTTTAAGTAGGTTCTCGAGAAGAACAATAAATTCGAAGTATTCATACTTGATATATATATTACAATATTTGGTAATACGATCCGAGGTTCAACCTTTCGCTGTTCGCGAATCGCGGTCTGCCTGTTGCTGACCGTTGACCTATACCAATACGTCTGACCAACTTGCTACTAATCAGACGTCAATTTTTTGTGAAAGTACGGTATTATCCCGCACGAGCAGAAAATGGTTTTCTATCTGTAGCTATAAATTTTATTTATTCGTTTTCTATAAATTTTCTTTTTATTTTTAATAAGTACATGTTTTGAATAAATCTTGCCTTTATTGTCCAAGGTGATGGAAGGGCGTCTTGCGGTCTCATAACTTGCTTCCTTATCGCTATTTGGGCTGTCCACTGTTATCAATACCTTGATATTGATGGCCAGCAGCATCGTCATTTCACAAATACCTGGTTGACCGTTTGGTTGGTATATTTTTTTTTGTAAATTATATTTTTGACGAATATTTTTTGATATACCTATATTAATAAAAAATAAAAATCATGAAATAATGAAAAAAATATCAAAAATTCAAAAACAGAAAAATAATAACACCGAGATTCGAACTCACGTTGTTTGAATGGGACTGGAGAACTTCTCAACGGAGCTATTGTCACTCTTGACGGCAATGGCTAAATTTACATTCCTATTCTAATGACATTTTATGTCATTTTATTGATTAGTTAAAAACACCGAAAAGGCGACATTTTCTATAAATAAAACTTAGCTAGCCCGATTTTTTGCCCCCGAAACATCTTTTTTCTAAATTTCATGAAAATCATTGGTGCCGTTGCCGAGATTCTGAAAATATAGAAATTATATATATACTAGCTGACCCAACAGACGTTTTGTTCAAATAATGTTGACGTGTTTTGTTCAAATACAGACTACAGCAATGCCACCTACCGGGCCCAATTGTAAATCTAAACCATTCTCGAATCCCCTTGAACACGCACAAAAAATTTCGTCAACATCGGTCCAGCCGTTTAGGAGCAGTTCAGTGACGTACACACGTACATAAGAAATTTATATATAAAGTTAGAAATATAGAAACATACAAGAATTGCTCATTTAAATTCAAATTCAAATCATTTATTATGCATAGACCCCGAGGGGGCACTTAAATATTGTCAATTTTACAAAATAAAATTAAATTATTCAATAAAAATAAACTACCACCGGATCGGAACGTGACCGCTACTGAGAAGATCCGGCAAGAAACTCAGCGGGCTTGTCTATTATTTTAATTTTTTTTCTTCTTACTAGATATAAATTTGTGTACATGTTTAGTAAGACCTAGCTCCAGTGTGATGCCCTTCGAACTGCAAGATCTATACCAATAAATAAAATTGGAGTGTCTGTTTGTAATGTCAAAATAATAGGCTTTTTTCATGCTCACACGGTTATTTGCACGACCCCTATGCCTAAAATAGCAATTAAAAAATTTTTGTCTGTCTGTCTGTCTGTTTGTTCCGGGTAATCTTCAAAACGGCTGGACCGATTTCAAAAATTCTTTCACCAATGGAAAGCTATAATATCAGGGCGTAAACTAGGCTATATTTTATCCCGGTATTCCCACGGGAACGGGAACTACGTGGGTAAAACGACTATAACCTATAACCGAAGCGAAGCGAGGGCGGGTTGCTAGTACTTAATATAATTCAAATGATTATGGCTGGACCAGATCCCACAAGCGGCACCCGATCACGAGTTAACTACTAGAGCAGCCATCACTCCCCTCAACCACTATGGAGGGAAGGGAGTGACCCGCTCCACGCAGCTACCGCAAGTAGATATAAGATTCACGTTTACACAATATTAAAGTAATTGCATATATATTTAGCTCTTGTTAAATAACAACACACAACAAAACATTATTCAACTATTGTTCAACAATAAATTCATTACAGAATTTCCTTTAAGTTGCAAACTTCTCTAGAACGTTGAAACTATTCGAATTATGTAAGTAATTATTATCATAGTACATTGTTAACTATTACGTTCGTGAATTGAAAACAAACGGGACTTTATCAAGTAAATAAATTATGCAACGTTTGTATTGATTGTAACATTAAAATTCAATACACAATGAAAACATAATTGATTTAGTTTTGTCTTTAGTTTAAATGTCGTAAGGATATTTAAGTAATAGATTTGGAAATGATTTTTAAGGTTCCATACCCAAAGGGTAAAAACGGGACCTTATTACTGAGACTTCACTGTCCGTCCGTCACCAGGCTGTATCTCAAGAACGGTGATAGCTAGACAGTTGAAATTTTCACAGATGATGTATTTCTATTGCCGCTATAACAATAAATACTTAAAATAAAATAAATATTTAAGGGGGGCTCCCATACAACAAACTTGATTTTTTTTGCTCAATATCGATAATGACAATAGCTCCCTATTGCACTTGTTTACCTAGTTAATGGTACGGAACCCTTCGTGCGCGAGTCCGACTCACACTTGGCCGATTTTTTGGTTTTCATTTAATATCAAATCCTATATGGTGGCTACTAATATTACCAACCTTAATATTGCTCGTGGGTGTCGTAAAGGACGACTGTTTACATACCCGGGGCAATTTCATCTGATGCCGTCTTTTTTTTTTGGAGTTGGGCTACGGTCGGCGCACTCCCTGCCCGGCTCCGTCCGGGACGACAGAGGGGCGGCGCGCTGGCCCCTTACCTACCCATAGCAGGTCGCCTTCGTCGTTGGTCCGACCACCGGAGCAGAGTTCCTTATCTTCAGTGGTCGACCCAACATCTGATGCCATTTGGTCGATAGTTACAGTCCTGAAACTGATAAGTATACAATTGTCTCCATTCAGTACTTGGTCGTGGGAGTCGTAAAAATTGACTAAGAGTCTTAATAGGAGACCGGTCAGCAGTTCTATCTTCACTGTAATCGCCAAACCGTTTGCCAAGCATGCTAATTACCATAGCCAATGCCGCGGGTGATGGGACCGGGGATTAGTCGGTAACCTGCAGAGAGACTGACCGCGCGACGGCGACCGACGTCCCGGGACAGGAATGCCGAGAGGGTATTTCGTCAGGCCTACCACTGAGTACATGGAACTCGGCACCAGTGGTTGGCCCAACGACGAAGGCGACGTGCTACGTGGGTCATGGGGCCGCTCGCCGTCCTTCTGTCGCTCCGGACGGAACGGAATTACGGATTAAGAATATCTTAGTATTTCCTCATGACATTGTAATTGTCGTAAAGGATGATTAAAAACATACATGACATTACTGCATAAGGTGTATAATTGTCATCATGATCATTTCAGCTCATATACGTCCCCACAGAAATATTAATACTTTAGAAAGGCCATTCGGCTGATTTTGTTCGAAAACCAGCGTGGCATAATTACTCCCTGCTGATGTTAACACATATGCAAGGTCTATGCTTACAATAATTTCACACACTAACATAACACACACACATCAATCTCGAAGCTGCAGTTGGTACACAAACTATAACTAAGTTCTGTAGGCAACGTATGCTCACATATAAAAAAGCACATGTACGCTAGTGCTTGCCATGGTCGATATACTACACGATATTTATTTCGCCTGTTTTATCGAAACAAAAATATTAATGCCTTTAAATTAAGCACTTACTTGTGTGATGTGTTGAAGTTATTTGTAATGCAAGTCAGTAATTTAACAGTAAAATCATGCAAATGAAATACTCCTCACTATACTCTGTATAGGTGACAGAAAATTTAAGAGCTATAATAAATTACGCGAGTAGCGATTTGTATATTATATTGTTGCCATTTCAGATTGCCCGTTTCAGGATGAAGTCGGGCAATCATAAATCAAATACAAACGCGATATAATCCGTATAAGTAGTTTTATTTACAAGTAGCAACCCGCCCTCGGTTCGCTTCGGTTATAGGTTATAGTCGTTTTACCCGCGTAGTTCCTATATAGCCTAATTTACGCCCTGATATTATATCTTTCCATTGGTGAAAGAATTTTTCAAATCGGTCCAGCCGTTTTGAAGATTACCCGGAACAAACAGACAGACAGACAAAAAAATTTTAATTGCTATTATAGGCATAGGTGTCGTGCAAATAACCGTGTGAGCATGAAAAAAGCCTATTATTTTGACATTACAAACAGACGCTCCAATTTTATTTATTGGTATAGATGTGAAGTGCTCGCGTAAGTATCAGATATCATTCTTAAAATATGTTAAAATATTATTGTTTTTTGAAATTCGGTTTATTTTTATTAGTGCTATTATTTAACTTAAAAAACAAAACAGTTATTTAATTTTTTTTATACACTGCTACTGCTACTTGTTAGTACATTTTTTTTTATTGTAAACAAAAATGTACTAACATTATCCGTGTGGTGACGGAATAAGAATACCAATCATCACTACGTATATTAGCCGCGGATGTCCCATCCTAATATATTGAGACGACTGAGAGATATAGTAAGCATATAACATCTATGCGAGAGAAGAAAAACTCAAAAGAAAACTCTATACTAAACTGTCCGACTACTATAGTATAGTAAGGTAAATTTGCCTATTTTTGCGGAGGAGGCTCGAGCCCAGCAATGGAACATATATGAGCCAAGATGATGACTATTATGTCAACATTTCTTGGAATAAAAATTCAACACTTATGAAAAGTTAGAAATCAACACATATATAATAACTAGTAATGAATAACCAGTCTCAAGAAATTAATTCTTATCATAAATTATTCCACCTTTTTTTTTTTTTTTTTTTTTTTTGGTTGGGTCGCGGTCGGCGCGCCTCCGCACCACTCCGTCCGGGGCGACAGAGGGGCTTAAGCACGCAACTCCCGCAACCCACCCGAAAACCACCTCGCCTTCGTCATTGGGCCGACCACCGGAGCAGGTTTACTTGTCGTCAGTGGTCGGCCCGACGGAATACCCCCTACGCGGGGTACCCTCCCATCGACCGACGTCCCCCCCACGGGGAGGACGTCGGTCTTTCCTCACGCGGTCGGCCTCTCGGCGGGTGACGGACTAATCCCCGGTCACGTCACCCGCGGCCTCGGCTAGGGCGGCATGAGGCGCAGATAGTTGCGCCTGCGCCGCCCCAGTCGCCGGCGGCGGATCTCCTCATCGAGGCTGCGCTCCACGCGCAGACGATCCGCCGCCTCCTTCTGCGAGATCACTGTCTCGCAGAAGGCTGCGACCGCGTCCCAGTTCCTGACGCTGTCGACCATCGCCCTAGCGATGGCCGGCAGCGTCAGGTCGGCACCGATGATTGCGACGAGTTCACGGCGCTGCACTGCCCAAGCCGCGCAGGCCTCGAGCGTGTGGCGCGCCGTGTCCTCGTCGCAATCGCAGTGGTGGCAGGACGGTGTACTCTCCCTCCTCACGACCCTGTGCAGGTATTTGGCGAAGCTCCCGTGCCCCGTCAACACCTGCACTAGTCGGAAGGAGAGCACCCCGTGCCGCCTCTCCAACCACTGCATCAGCACCGGCCGGAAGGCCTCCACGGTTCGCACCCCGAACCGAGGCCTCTCCAGCCGGACTGCCCAACGGGCAATGACGTCTCGGCGGGCGTCGACGCGCCAGGCGGTGAGATCCCTTAACGAGATCACACCGCCCTCCCCGCGCACCCCCGACACCCGCCGATACAACTCGGCGGGTGTCGGGGGGGGGGCGTAACAAATCACGCCGACGACACGCTCGTCACAGCCCGCGGTGGGACGCTAGAAGAGGCGGTAAGCCTGGCGACCTATGGCACCGAAGAGGTCGTCAGGCGGATCGAGGCGCTGGGGTTGAGGGTCGCCCTGGACAAGACGGAGGCCCTCTTGTTCCATGGGCGCCTTATGAGCCCTCCCATCGGCGTCTCGATCACCGTCCGATCGGTTGACATCAGCATCCGGGCCCATATGAGGTACTTGGGCCTGGTGCTCGACGGGCAATGGTGGTTCCGGGAGCATTTCCGCAGGCTCGCTCCGCGGCTCGTCGGCGCGGCGTCCGCCCTATCGTGGCTAATGCCGAACGTGGGCGGACCGAGCGCTACGTGCCGACGGCTGTACACGGGGGTCATCCGGTCGATGGCCCTGTACGGCGCACCGGTGTGGGCGGGGTCCTTGACCGTCCGACTTAGGGCCCTTCTGTGGCGACCACAGAGGGTCATGGCGGTCAGGGCCATCCGTGGATACCGCACGGTTGCGACGGAGGCAGCGTGCCTATTGGCCGGGACTCCCCCGTGGGACCTGGAGGCGGAAATGCTCGCCGAGTTGTATCGGCGGGTGTCGGGGGTGCGCGGGGAGGGCGGTGTGATCTCGTTAAGGGATCTCACCGCCTGGCGCGTCGACGCCCGCCGAGACGTCATTGCCCGTTGGGCAGTCCGGCTGGAGAGGCCTCGGTTCGGGGTGCGAACCGTGGAGGCCTTCCGGCCGGTGCTGATGCAGTGGTTGGAGAGGCGGCACGGGGTGCTCTCCTTCCGACTAGTGCAGGTGTTGACGGGGCACGGGAGCTTCGCCAAATACCTGCACAGGGTCGTGAGGAGGGAGAGTACACCGTCCTGCCACCACTGCGATTGCGACGAGGACACGGCGCGCCACACGCTCGAGGCCTGCGCGGCTTGGGCAGTGCAGCGCCGTGAACTCGTCGCAATCATCGGTGCCGACCTGACGCTGCCGGCCATCGCTAGGGCGATGGTCGACAGCGTCAGGAACTGGGACGCGGTCGCAGCCTTCTGCGAGACAGTGATCTCGCAGAAGGAGGCGGCGGATCGTCTGCGCGTGGAGCGCAGCCTCGATGAGGAGATCCGCCGCCGGCGACTGGGGCGGCGCAGGCGCAACTATCTGCGCCTCATGCCGCCCTAGCCGAGGCCGCGGGTGACGTGACCGGGGATTAGTCCGTCACCCGCCGAGAGGCCGACCGCGTGAGGAAAGACCGACGTCCTCCCCGTGGGGGGGACGTCGGTCGATGGGAGGGTACCCCGCGTAGGGGGTATTCCGTCGGGCCGACCACTGACGACAAGTAAACCTGCTCCGGTGGTCGGCCCAATGACGAAGGCGAGGTGGTTTTCGGGTGGGTTGCGGGAGTTGCGTGCTTAAGCCCCTCTGTCGCCCCGGACGGAGTGGTGCGGAGGCGCGCCGACCGCGACCCAACCAAAAAAAAAAAAAAAAAAAAAAAAAGGTGGAATAATTTATGATAAGAATTAATTTCTTGAGACTGGTTATTCATTACTAGTTATTATATATGTGTTGATTTCTAACTTTTCATAAGTGTTGAATTTTTATTCCAAGAAATGTTGACATAATAGTCATCATCTTGGCTCATATATGTTCCATTGCTGGGCTCGAGCCTCCTCCGCAAAAATAGGCAAATTTACCTTACTATACTATAGTAGTCGGACAGTTTAGTATAGAGTTTTCTTTTGAGTTTTTCTTCTCTCGCATAGATGTTATATGCTTACTATATCTCTCAGTCGTCTCAATATATTAGGATGGGACATCCGCGGCTAATATACGTAGTGATGATTGGTATTCTTATTCCGTCACCACACGGATAATGTTAGTACATTTTTGTTTACAATAAAAAAAAATGTACTAACAAGTAGCAGTAGCAGTGTATAAAAAAAATTAAATAACTGTTTTGTTTTTTAAGTTAAATAATAGCACTAATAAAAATAAACCGAATTTCAAAAAACAATAATATTTTAACATATTTTAAGAATGATATCTGATACTTACGCGAGCACTTCACATCTATACCAATAAATAAAATTGGAGCGTCTGTTTGTAATGTCAAAATAATAGGCTTTTTTCATGCTCACACGGTTATTTGCACGACACCTATGCCTATAATAGCAATTAAAATTTTTTTGTCTGTCTGTCTGTTTGTTCCGGGTAATCTTCAAAACGGCTGGACCGATTTGAAAAATTCTTTCACCAATGGAAAGATATAATATCAGGGCGTAAATTAGGCTATATAGGAACTACGCGGGTAAAACGACTATAACCTATAACCGAAGCGAACCGAGGGCGGGTTGCTACTTGTAAATAAAACTACTTATACGGATTATATCGCGTTTGTATTTGATTTATGATTGCCCGACTTCATCCTGAAACGGGCAATCTGAAATGGCAACAATATAATATACAAATCGCTACTCGCGTAATTTATTATAGCTCTTAAATTTTCTGTCACCTATACAGAGTATAGTGAGGAGTATTTCATTTGCATGATTTTACTGTTAAATTACTGACTTGCATTACAAATAACTTCAACACATCACACAAGTAAGTGCTTAATTTAAAGGCATTAATATTTTTGTTTCGATAAAACAGGCGAAATAAATATCGTGTAGTATATCGACCATGGCAAGCACTAGCGTACATGTGCTTTTTTATATGTGAGCATACGTTGCCTACAGAACTTAGTTATAGTTTGTGTACCAACTGCAGCTTCGAGATTGATGTGTGTGTGTTATGTTAGTGTGTGAAATTATTGTAAGCATAGACCTTGCATATGTGTTAACATCAGCAGGGAGTAATTATGCCACGCTGGTTTTCGAACAAAATCAGCCGAATGGCCTTTCTAAAGTATTAATATTTCTGTGGGGACGTATATGAGCTGAAATGATCATGATGACAATTATACACCTTATGCAGTAATGTCATGTATGTTTTTAATCATCCTTTACGACAATTACAATGTCATGAGGAAATACTAAGATATTCTTAATCCGTAATTCCGTTCCGTCCGGAGCGACAGAAGGACGGCGAGCGGCCCCATGACCCACGTAGCACGTCGCCTTCGTCGTTGGGCCAACCACTGGTGCCGAGTTCCATGTACTCAGTGGTAGGCCTGACGAAATACCCTCTCGGCATTCCTGTCCCGGGACGTCGGTCGCCGTCGCGCGGTCAGTCTCTCTGCAGGTTACCGACTAATCCCCGGTCCCATCACCCGCGGCATTGGCTATGGTAATTAGCATGCTTGGCAAACGGTTTGGCGATTACAGTGAAGATAGAACTGCTGACCGGTCTCCTATTAAGACTCTTAGTCAATTTTTACGACTCCCACGACCAAGTACTGAATGGAGACAATTGTATACTTATCAGTTTCAGGACTGTAACTATCGACCAAATGGCATCAGATGTTGGGTCGACCACTGAAGATAAGGAACTCTGCTCCGGTGGTCGGACCAACGACGAAGGCGACCTGCTATGGGTAGGTAAGGGGCCAGCGCGCCGCCCCTCTGTCGTCCCGGACGGAGCCGGGCAGGGAGTGCGCCGACCGTAGCCCAACTCCAAAAAAAAAAGACGGCATCAGATGAAATTGCCCCGGGTATGTAAACAGTCGTCCTTTACGACACCCACGAGCAATATTAAGGTTGGTAATATTAGTAGCCACCATATAGGATTTGATATTAAATGAAAACCAAAAAATCGGCCAAGTGTGAGTCGGACTCGCGCACGAAGGGTTCCGTACCATTAACTAGGTAAACAAGTGCAATAGGGAGCTATTGTCATTATCGATATTGAGCAAAAAAAATCAAGTTTGTTGTATGGGAGCCCCCCTTAAATATTTATTTTATTTTAAGTATTTATTGTATTAAAAGAGTGTGTCAGCGTGTGTGAATACCTTGCATGTCAAGTATCGTGACTTTGATTCCCACGTAGTATAATATAGTGCGATTTACAAATCATTGTTGTGAAATTTGAATGAAAAAAGAAAGTGTGGTGATTATATTCTTTTCCCTTCACCGCAGGGAAATCTAAATATAAATAAGCCATTCATCTGCCCATAGATTCACTGTTCATAGGGCTCCTCACGAGAATGCCACTCGGCATGGTCCTGTGCCACTTGCATCCAACGGTTTTCTGCGACTTTCAAGATGTCGTCTGTCCACTTAATAGGGAGTTGTTAGTTGGGTCGTTTTTACGCTGCGTCGTCCCATTCGTGTTCGTCACTTGAGAACCTTTCTGACACAACGGTGGTCAGTTCGACAAGCTATGTAGCCTGCTCATTGCCACTTCAACTTGCTAATCCTTCAAGCTATGTCCCTTGCACCTTCTACGGATACCCGTATATATTATCAAAGCACGTTAAGCGGATTATATCCTAGCCCACAGACAGCCTTTCTGTGCTGTGTCACCATATTTTTGCCCATAGAAGTCAAATGACAGATAGATAGATTACCAGACATGTAAAAAGTTTAAACTTGCAAATTTTAAATTTAAGATGAACAATTAATTTGAATATTCAAAATTAACAAGTGTTTATGTTTTAAGTTTTCACTTCCATCAGCAGTACTCATGATTGCTGTGTGCTCTATTTTCTTGTTCGATGAAATTAATCTTAGTATTTCGGAGGACTTTGATTCAATTAATGTACTGAAACTAAGAGAAAAGATATCGTGCGATTTATAAGGTACTGAAGCAGTATTTTATTGCTTTTGTTAGCATTTAATTAATTAGCTTAACTGAGAGTACCTACCTGTCACGTCGATTTTCTAGGGATTTTCCAGGGAACCTGCTGAAATGAGGATAGAATTTGACGGCAAGGGGGTTTGTGCTACCGCCTTTTTCCCTCATCAAACGATGACCAATGTGTAATTGCTTAATAATATTGGTCATTATCTGAGTAAACTCAGACGTCAATTTTCTGCAAGTATGAGGTACTATTCCGGACGTGTCCTCTATACTATCCGACGCATTTATAGCTGCAGGCAGGAGCCACAGCAGTATAGCTCCATTAACGATGTCGCTATTAGACTAATGCCCTATCTTCGCAATCATTACAATATATTTCAACAACCATATAAAGGATTACACTTTTCTTAGAATAACTTTCAATAAGCGCGAAGTGTAAATCCAATTTGGAGAAAGTGTTGACAACATTTTTAAATACAAAGGAACCTTAAATATGTTACCGGCTCTGTTCGTATTTGTAAGCCGGTATCTATTTCTACACGAATAAACTAGCTTCTTATGCCTCTAGGGCTAGAACATCTTTTAACGGATTCTGAGCGGAATGAGCGTAATAAAATTGTCACAAAATTCAACAAGCTGTATTTTTAGACTTTCTAACTCGGCGAACGTCTCGAAAAGCAAAAATAGTGTGTAACTTAGTTAATATTTAAGATTACAATATATGGTTCATTTTTCGATGGGTCTGACATGAATTGTGTTTAAAAGACCTTATTAAAAATAAAGATTAAAAATGCCTATAGGGCCGGTCGGACAATGGCCATGAAAAGGTCGGATACCGGTGGCCCGCCCATCTGGAGCTTGAGAAAGGCTGGCAGGTTATGGGCTCGCTCGTCATCCCTTCCGTCACTCCGGATGGATCGGATGAGATGTGACTGCACCATAAACTACTGCCAAAAAGGGGCAGGAATTATTTCGGTGGTCGTTCGCGTGAGAGCGGCGCCCCAGCAAGATTGTCTGTTGCAATTATCGTCGATGGATGGGTTGGGACGATATCCAAGAGGGTAACCCACCGAGCAGGCCACCGAGGATAATAGCTCAGCGCCAATGGTCAATCCAAGTAGAATACAACAGATTATAGGTTATTTTATAATTACAACGCCCCTATTCTCCCCTATCTTGTCTGTGGGTTCACCGTATGGTGACGGAGCAAAAATACAATTCACGATCCTGTGGGTGTCGTAGAGACGTGTTAGGAATTAAAATATGCAAATAACAGTTATGCAAGAGAAGAAAACCTCGAAATAAAACCCTGTACCAACATAACTAAACAGCGTGTGTATGTCAATTTCCCTGCCACTCTGTAGGAGGCTCGAGCCTAGCAGTGGTTATATGTGAGCTGTGATAATAATGACGATTTTATTCTACTTTTAGATAAACTTTGCCGACTACTTCTAAAACCGGTTATTCTTGTCATTGTTGTTCGTGTTACGATTTTGTAATCTAACATTGCCCAAAAAACAGACTTCGACTCTTTTTAAGTCAATCAGTTAGGTATCTAGTTAATAAAATTAGTACGTTCAAATAAACGGCTTTTATTTTAAATAAAAGATATCATCTAGCACTTAAAAATAAATCTTTGTATAGCGAGGGATTTGACAAGCCTAATTGACGTCCTCAACTTAAGCCCACGCCCGAGACAAACACTTATGACTTATACAAATAATTATTCTGCCTAGAATTCTAAATCTCTATTATTTTATTTATCGATCCATCATCTTCACTGTAGGACATAAATGAGAAGGGAAACTCGAAATAAAACTCAGCTTGTGGGACATGTACGTGATGAAATGATAATGATAATTACTTCTGATTTTTACGCGAGGATTTTTACAAATCATAAATATGTCTGAAAACTTCGTAATATCGAGAAATCTAAAATCAAGTACATACGCAATAAAATCCCTAAAATAGTTTTATTTATAATGATGATGACGATAAAAAATTAAAGAAAAAAGGTTTCCTTATCCGAACTGTAAATACTATTTGGTAAATATAACTTTTAACAGGACCATAAATAAGTAAGAGCCATAAAAGTTAGCCGTAAATCTGATCAAGATAAACATTCGAAAATAATAATCAATCTTGTCCAAAAGCTTAATATACGAGTATATTTCAGAGAACTGAATTGAATTTTATTAATTGATGTTGGTGGAAATAATTAATGAACTTTTAAAATGCTTTGAATAAGTACATTACGACTAACCATTTTTATTTTTCAGTTCGAGGTCAACGGCTTATACTAATCAAGTCATAACATGTGGAACGGAACGGAACTTAAACCCCTTTAGATGGTGTGAAATAAAACTATTTTTACAGTCGTGTTTTTATTTCATGATTATTTGCTTGATATATCGATCACTTTCAGGGTCATGCTTGCCAGATTGAGGTTAAGAAATCGGTACCAGTAGTCGGCCTATTGGTTATAGGGAGGGACCACAGTAGTGTGACAGACATGTTGGTATAAGGTTTCGTTTCGAGATTTCCTTCTCTTGCATAGATATTATATGCGTATTATATCCCTTAGTCATCTTTTACATCCACGGGCAAGATAGGGAGTGCTGAACTGTATTCTTACTCCGTCCACGCCACACGGAAAATAGTAGTATAGTAGTGGATAGTAGGTCATCTTCCCTTCTTTTGAGCAGGAGGGTCGAGCCCAACAGTGGGACGTATATGAGCTGAAATGAAATGATGATCAGCTTATCTTATATTGTTGAACTTAAATCACCAACAGGGATAATGCCCAATCGTTATGCTGGATGAGCGGATAACCAATTGATACTGGCGCTTTGTGTTCTAAGACTATAGGTAACTCTCTGCATTCTACCGCCTCTTTCTTGGGGGCCCTGTAGAACTGTTTGACTTGGTACCATCGTCAGGTTTTTAATAACGTAGCACCCCACGCTGAAGCTGGATTCAACCATTTCACTTGGAAACGTTATGATGCAGTTGGATGTTTTCAGCAGTTATTTCTGTTTTGTAGGTGTAGGTTCTAGAATGAACTATCTGCTGCTGTTTTCCGAGAGCTTTTATATGCCCTTTTTTAAGCGAGGTTTAAGAAGAGCATTTTTTCAGGGTAGGCAACGGCCTAGCTGTATCTTTGGTATTACAAAGATCCATGTGCGGCAGTAGGTATCACTTACCATCAGATGTGTTGCTTGCTCGTTTGCCACCATCGGCAATAAAAAAAGTTGCCCAGAAGAGTACAGCTATGAAAACTCTTGGTTCAAGTTTGAGACGATTTTTACGACTTCCACGGGCCAAAAAGGTTTCACACATTGTATTTTTAACTTGCCCACAACTTGAAATAAGATGTATTAATATTTATTTCCAAATTCTCAAAGCAAAGTTCTAAAGCGTGACAAACTCAAAATGACATATGAAATGGCTTTTAAATGTCAGATGATAGAGACTAGTGTTATTAAGTGACAAAGGAGTGATTGTGTTGTAATAGAATTGTAACGAACTGTGAAATTAAATGACCGCGTTCATAGTAATGATGTTGCGTGAAATTTAATCTGTACCAGTAGCCTCAATATTATGAGTATAAAGTTGTAGGGCCTATTTGAATGAGAACTTAAAACTGAAGCCCATGAGGACCAAATATTGAACTCCGTAAGGACTAAATATTGACCACCTTTTTTTTTGTTCGGTGGGGTACGGTCGGTGCACTCGTCGCCCGGCTCCGTCCGGGGCGACAGAGGGACGGAAGCACGCACACCCGTAACCCACCCGTGACACATCGCTTTCGTCGTTGGGCCGACCACGGGTGCAGGGTGGCATGTCATCAGTGATAGGCCCGACGCAATAACCTTGAGGAGTCTCTTCTCGACCGACAGGAAATATTGACCACCTAATGACTAAAATATATTGAACCCCTTTTTTTTTTTTGGGGACCCGCGGTCGGCGCGCTCCTCGCACCACTCCGTCCGGGGCGACAGAGGGGCGTAAGCACGCAACACCCGCAACCCACCCGAAAACCACGTCGCCTTCGTCGTTGGGCCGACCACCGGAGCAGGGTTACTTGTCATCAGTGGTCGGCTATCCTGGGGGCTAAAATATATTGAACTCCGTGGGCACTAAATATTGAACCTCGCGAGGACTACATATTGAACCTCGTGAGGATTCAATATTGAACGCTGTGAGGACTAAATATTGAACCTTGTGAGGACTAAATATTGAACCCCTAAATATTGTGGCGGAGGCCTGAGCCCTACAGTGGGACTTATATGGGGAGAGAAATATTGAAAAAAAAAAAAACGATATTGAAGGTAAAAACGAACATATCAATGTGATTTAGACGTTTTTATAAAAGTACTCAATTACTTTTCCTATGTGAAATAAAACCCTTTTTACGATTTTATCGTTTGGTATATTTAGAAATAATTAGGTAATGTAGTTTTATAATGCGTTGGATAAGTACATTAAAAGTAACCATATTTATTTCTTTCTTGACCTGAGGTATTATAGTCTCTTCCGTATGGTGACGGAGTAAAAATAGAATTCACCACCCCACTTTCTTGCTTGTGGTTGTCGCGTAAAAGACGACTAAGGGATATAATATGCAGATAACATCTATGTAAGAGAAGGAAAACTCAAAATAAAATCCTATGTCAACACGTCTAAACAGTGCGATTGTAGGTCTAAATCTCCCTTATTGTCTAACAGGTCCGAGCCTGGGACTTATGTGAGTGGAGATGATGATGATTTAAAAATAATACTTACATTAGATACTAGAATGTATTATGTTATTAAATATATGAAAACAAAAACTTACAGGGTATAAAAAACACGTAAAATTTCAAACTGAACAGATGGCGTAGTGGTATGATATTACTCCGTGCCAAGTGCTGTGGTTTCGCTTCATACACTCCTGTTTACGATCTACATTGTTGTTTAAGTCTAGGTGCATCTTGTGTCGGATGGTACCTGAAAGGGTAACCCGAGCCGGCCACAGATATCAAGAATTCGGTACCTGTGGTCGGTCCCATGGCGACGGGGAGGGAATACGGTTGTTTATGGGGCCTTCGCCTCGGACAGAACGGATGGCGTGCGCTCACACCACAGCCTGTCAAAATAAAGGTATAATTTGTGTCCGATAATTGATTATTCATAGAGACTCTGTACAATATACAAAGATTAGTTCCGTATTACCTTTAAAAAAAGAAAGAACCGATAAGGAACGTTCAGAGTTTTTTAAAGTATATATTACAAGCGAGATCACTATTATATAAATAACTTGATATACAAAGAGAATGTTTGCATGTCAATGCACTAGATGAGGACTTCTCATAACAAAGAGACCTATTGAATATGTTGGCACGCTGTCAATATATTATACGCTATATTATAAGCAGTTATTTGAGTACAAATGCCATAATACATTCATAGCATGCCATTATACATTTTTTAAAGAGGAAAAAACAGCCCAATAGTAAGTTGTAGTTAATTACCACTCATGAGCTTCAATATCAGAGGCACAACCACGCCACTGCCTATTGTAATGGCTTGGGTCTCCAATTCTCTCGATTTTTTTTCGAGAGTATGGTTATTAATAGACGTGCGACTGTCAGAAGATGTTTAGCAATATGACTATACC
The DNA here is from genome assembly GCA_032191425.1 of Lymantria dispar. Lineage (NCBI taxonomy): Eukaryota > Metazoa > Arthropoda > Insecta > Lepidoptera > Erebidae > Lymantria > Lymantria dispar. The sequence goes on from CM063459.1 coordinate 21,477,111, forward strand.
ATTTAAAAATATTCTTTTATTTATTTATTTAAAATTCTGCACAAAAAAAGGTACGAGTTGGATATAATGCCTTAAACATTTTCTATCAGTTGACCGTAGGATGGATCAGAAATAATTTATTAGGCAAAAAAAAGGTGGAAATTACTTTTACAGCATAGAGAAAATTATACTTATGTTAGTTGTTAGTATGTTAGTTGTTTATTTTTTTAATTAATTAAATCTTTATACTGACACTTTAATTAGTGATTTGTGAAAATAAACTACAGAAACTGAATTTTTGGGCGGGAACGTGGAAAACGTTATGTGATGGTCTTGAATGACATTCAATATCTTGATACTTTAATATTAGTCGAAAGTTTGTATGTATGTGAAGATGTTTGTTGCTCTTTCACGCAAAAACTACTGAATGGATTTTGATGAAACTTCACAATAATATAGCTTACATATCAGAATAACACGTAGACTATAATTTATCTCAATATTCCCACGGGAAGGGGCACTATGCGGGTAAAACTAGAGGACGTTGCTAATAATTTAGATGACATTTTTAATGTGATGCGGAGAAAGTGCTGGGCTAAAGTGAATATAATATCATGCCATTTCCGTGTCGTGGGAGAGTTAAGAATATAATTCACAACCCTTAGTAGTAAGTGGGTATCATAAAAGACGACTAAGCAATATGATATTCAGATAATATTTATACAACAGAAATAAAACTCGACCTAAAACCCTAACCCAGTCTGACTAGCGCGGTATAGTAGGTCAATTTGCCTCCCACTATAGAGGAGTTCAGATCCCAACAGTGGGACTCGTGTTGGTTGCGATGATAATGATAATGCTGATCACGCCAAGTAATACTAAGATTAGTTGATTAACAATCTTTGAAACAAGTCACATGCTAGTAAGCTTATTTTCCGGACGCAATTATAAATTCAAAAATCTTATCAATAAACTGAAGGTTATGCTAACCCCCATCATCCACGGTTGATGTCAAAACTTTAACTAATAATTTACTCTTAAATTTTGATTACTGGTCGATCACTAATTTATTTAAACATTTGAAGTAACATTTATGTTAATCAGTTGAATAAAAATTAAAATATATTTGAGGCTTACCACTAAGAAAAAAAAGTCATCAAATTATAACAGAATTTAAGTCCATTGAAAATTTTTTTGTTTGTATAAAGAAATAGCTTGACTGTGGCTTCTCCCGCGTAAAAAGTAATTCTTCTCTTTGGAATTGAACTATTATACCAAGGGAATTTCAAGACATTACCCGCTTAAAAAGTATTCTATGTGTTAATTCAGGCCATAATCTAATTAGATGCTAATTTTCATTGAAATTTGATCAACGGTTCATGCGTGATCGAATAACAAACATTCAAATATCTTTGCAAACCTTCATGTTTCTAATATTAGTAGGAATTTAAATTTTCTTTGCTATTTTTTGGACTGGACGCTCATATATGTAGATCTCATTGTTAATTACGTGCCTTCTGTCATAGAATTGACATTGACTGGTCGATACGCAATTTTTTATCTATTTTTTTCTTCTCTTGCAGTTACCTACATACATCGTTTCCCTTTCAATGCTTTTAGAACATTACCCGGGAAATAAATCGTTGTCGATTTGAATGACTAATCGTTTTGTAATTACTATTTTTTTCTGTTCATGAGGTGTCGTACTAAGGGCACACATGCTCATAAATATGAAGAAAATAATTTCTAGCCACCTTACTTTTATATTCAAATGGACAATAAGAAAGAGACGTAATATTTGCCTATAGTTAACCAATATACCTTATAACAAAGGCAATTCCTTTTTTATTATATCAAGGTACATGAATATATAAGAAAATGCTTATATTTGTATGATGAACCTGCTTCCAGAACTTGAAGTTGCAATTAGAATTTCTTTTCAGCGATAATCTTATACCCGTTACCTTTAACATATGAGTTGACGATAGCTATTGGGGTTATAAGTTTCACAGGAGAATGCTGCTATTTACTGTCCGGTTCTTTAACCGAATTTTTTGACCTTGGAATAGTTTGATGTTGATGTACAGATCATAACCATACTTCCATCCCCATTTCTATGGGTCAACACAATATGTATTTTCTTCCATTGCACATATTGGAAAAGACTAGGCAATAGTTAGCATACATTTATGACGCTATTACCGCAGAGATCTCATCATCGTCATCATTCCATCTTTTTCTATCATACATATTGCAATGCATCGAAAATATTAAGAGATGGAATACTCGAAACAAAATATAGGGTATTCCCAACCAACCCAGCCAACCCGTTTGACTAGCGTGGTATAGCAAGTCAATTTTCCTGCGATTACAAAGGAGGCTCGAGCCGAGTTCTCTCCTATTATGGAGGAGGCTTGAGCCTAGCAGTAGAACAGCAGTTTAATAATGTAGGACCACACTGTTGACAGTTGTTTGTCTACAGCCGCGGGCCGGTCCGTCCGGGGAAGTACCACATTCTCGCAGAAAATCGACGTCCGAGTAGTAGCAATTTGTTACTGCGCTTCGTTCGGTGAGCGAGAGAGCCAGAAGCCCAACTTTCTAAGGGTATTTGTGTGTGGTGCATTTTAGTGATGCCTTTAGTATCACCGAACCTCATTGCACGTATTCACACTCACACTTTTACGCGGTAGACAGCGGCCTTGCAAAAGTTCATAAGCGGCAGCGACACTTACCATCAGGTGTACTATTTGCTCATTTGCCACAGTATGCATAAAAAAAAGAACGTATATGAGCTGTTGACGATGATGATGACATATTAAAAAAGTTTTTGACAATAATTCTAGGAACTACCGCCTGCCTGATGTAAAACGTCCTTGGGAATATATTGTAGGCAGAATTAAAGAGCACTAGCCAGGGCCAGATTGTCCATAAGGCGGATTAGGCAATTGTCTATGGGCCCCGCACTGATTAGGAGCTCCGTGCATGCACCAAGACATTTCATGGAACTATCTTTCGATAATTTGTATACTTTCTCAATATTATTTCTTTTTTTATTGTTGTTGGTGGCAAAAGAAAAAACAGCACGCCAGACGGTAAATGATACTACTGCTCATAGACCTTGGATCATGGCCCCTTGAATCGCATTGTCTAGGGGCCCTGATAGGGTTAATCCGGCCCTGGCACTAGCCCAGGACGATGTAAAGCTCTTAGTCATCTTTTATAACACTCACGAGCAATGTAAGATTTGGTAATCATAGCCACTATTGCGATGATTATGCATTATCATTAAATTTATCTTCTTTTACAGACATTGCAACGAAACAAATCCGTATTGTCTGAGGTCAGAGGCCAAAAAGGATATAGACTTCATCAATGGTGACTTATTGTACAACTTATATACAAGAATGAACGTATATTTTTCTAAAAAATTAGCGTTAACTAATAGTCGTTATACAAGTTTAAATTTTGCCTCGAGCATCAATAGAAACCGTGGTTTAACTTTTTCTTTTTCAATAACAGAGTTGGCGCCTCCAAAACCGGTTCATTCACTTTCCATAGTTGCATGTAGTTGCAGACAACGGAATCATCTCAACGAATGACTCAGAACGATCAATTTTTGGGTGCTTTCTCCCACACCTGCCCGAAAGGGGCACGGATCACGGATACGAACACTTTCCACTAGGGGAAATGGGAGCAGCGTTTTGCATGGCCTTGATTCGGCGAGCGGTGCTTCGTATGGCCAGATTGGCTAGCCGGCAATCAGTCTTTGTCAGGCGTTCGACGAGAGTATACGTGTCGGAGGAAATAAACTCAGTAAAAGGCGTGCGTCGCGAGTGCTAACATCAGTGCTGCAAGTGAAAAACGAAGTGAAATTTGTGATTTACATTGTTCGAGGATTCCATAAGCAAATCTGGAGCGATACGTCTTAACTCGAAGGTGTGTGTGTTTTCATTTAATCTTTTGTATTAAATTTAACTTGCGTTTCAACTTAAATGTTTATTTTTATGAATGAGCGTCGTTTCCATTGAAGTATTGGATGGCGTTTTATAGTTAATTATAGTTATTTATTCTTTCTTTCTTAGTAGTATTTACGCGTTTAAATATTTTTTCAAGTTACAAATTACGTTCGTGAATAAGTTGTATATATTTTGAAAGTCAGTGAAAATTTTGGACACTAACTGTGCAATTAATGAAATGTTAATAAGTACTAGCTAATAGTAATGTCTGTGTAATATATAGAAAATAAGACGACGCGTAATTTTAATTATGCGGTTCACGCTTGTCGTTAAAAAAATGTGAAAGTAATGTGACGTGTACGGGTAGACAGTGCTCGGTGATTTTATCATGATATGGTCACGCTTGCCTGACGAACGATTATTTAGTTAAAAGAAAAATTTACAACTTTCCTTATTAATCCTTTGAGTCTTTATTATTGGGAATAATTTTTTCGCCTTTCCAGTATAATCAGTTTTGGCAGATTCGGTTCAGATTACCAGCGATTCAGTATTCTGATTGAGTTATTTAGCGGACATATTAGAAATATTATATTATATAATTATTAATATTATATTATATAATATTAATTATTATTTTAAAGAGCACTTTATAATCGTAAAATAAACAAACAAAAATTAAATACAAGTTTAAAATAACTATTTATAGAGCACACAAAAAATATCCTGCTTAAGAATCGAATTTCAATACTTGGTATTTGATAAAAGAGTTAACAAAATCGTAATTTTATTTAATGATAGGCTAGCTAGTAGCCTGCCGATTCCTGTTTTAGCAGTCTTGTAAATACGATGTAGGCCACGACTGAGTTCGCTCTCAACATTTTCGAATTTGAATCGAAAACCTTTAGGTACCTGTTTATCCATACTTTTCCCGGTGTGGTTACATTTTCCCGGTATATATTTTTTTTCTTCTTAAATCTAAGTAATAGTAACACTATTGGGCCTTTTCCATACTTAGGAAAAACTGCCCATTATCACATGATGATGAAAGCGATTGACATACATAGGCTTTTGTTTTCTTTTTTTTTTCCTCAAAACTGGCAATTAGTATCGGATCATCCAAGAAGTAGTGCTCCGCTCAAAACATGGCAAGAGGCCATATGATATAACGAGAAGGGCTAAAGTAATAGCCATTTCATTTTTTATTCTAGGGGTAGTTAATCCTACTTCCTACTAATATTATAAACGTGAAAGTTTGTGAATAGGAATGTGAGTATGTGAAGATGTTTGTGGCTCTTTCACGCAAAAACTACTGAGTGGATTTTGATGAAACTTCACAATAATATAGCTTACATATCAGAATAACACATAGGCTATAATTTATCCCGATATTCTCACGGGCAGAGGAACTGCAGGTGAAACCGCAGGGCGCTACTAGTTATATATAAAACTATTTTTGCGGATTTTATCGCGTTTGTGCTTACGCTTTACAACATTCGTAGTCACCATGAACGCTGTAAAGCATTTGAAACGTCGGGAAATCAAAAATCAAATACAATCGGTGATAAAATACACAAACATAGTTTTATTTACAATGTGTGTAATACTCGTGTAAACATCAAAAATAATTATCAAATAAATTACTTGGTATTGATTTGATTTAGAAATTTTTTTTTCGGAAAGCGTTTTATATGGTGTAGTTAATATATTTAAATATATTTAGAACTAGCAATCCGCCCTCGCTTCGCTTCGGTTATAGGTTATAGTCGTTTTACCCGCGTAGTTCCCGTTCCCGTGGGAATACCGGGATAAAATATAGCCTAGTTTACGCCCTGATATTATAGCTTTCCATTGGTGAAAGAATTTTTGAAATCGGTCCAGCCGTTTTGAAGATTACCCGGAACAAACAGACAGACAGACAGACAGACAAAAATTTTTTAATTGCTGTTTTAGGCATAGGTGTCGTGCAAATAACCGTATGAGCATGAAAAAAGCCTATTATTTTGACATTACAAACAGACACTCCAATTTTATTTATTGGTATAGATATAGATGTACGTCATGTCATTCAATTACATGTGTGTCATGGTTTGCCAACATATAATAAAACATCTGCGAAGATTCCTAAAATTTATAATAATAATAAAAATATTACCGCAAATATTAAAATAATCGCATTCATATTACTGTACCATGACCTAATTTTAACATCAAAAGAATATAATTATGTGATATTACTGTAAATGTACTGTAAAACAGACATAAATTAAATTATTGAGGTCCCTTTGTTCGCTCTGAACATGAAGGCTGTATAATGTACGCTTTTACCATAAAATTACAGTACCTATCTGTGCAAAACAAATAAATTGGCGTGTGAAAGCAATTTCCATTTTGTCAGAATTTCGGTGCTGATATGAATGAAATTACTTGCTCCAAATTTTCTGAATTAGTAGGCCAATCAAATTAACATATACATGTGTTCCAATCTAGGCATATTTATTAATATTCACAAAAATATGATAGGCGATTTATAGATTGAAATAGATATGACTGAAATAACATTTTTTTGTACGGATCGGCTGTGCGTTGTCAATCTCAATACTTATTGAATTTATATATTGAATTAATATCGTCGGTAATATACGTCCCATAACTGGGCTTGAGTCTCCACTATAATAAAGTGACAATTGACTGACTACACGCTGGTCTGACGGGGTTTTTTAAATAATGTATTAAAAGTTTGAAATGTATTAAGTAATCGAAATAAGTTTGAATAATTTTTAGGCTTTATTTTTTCTTAAATGACACCATGCCGCACTAAGAATTGTATCACAGTTGAGAAAAATCCCGTGTGGTGACGGAGAAAGAATATAATTCACCACTCTCTCTCTCTTGCCCGTGGGTGTTATAAAAAAAAACTACTTAAGAATTTAATATGAATAGAAGGTGGGCATCGTAAAAGGCGACAAGGGGTATAATATGTTAGCCGAGGCCGCGGGTGACGTGACCGGGGATTAGTCCGTCACCCGCCAAGAGCCCGACCGCGCGAGGAATGACCGACGTCCTCCCCGAGGGGGGGACGTCGGTCGATGGGAGGGTACCCCAATAGGCCGTATTCCGTCGGGCCGACCACTGATGTCAAGTAACCCTGCTCCGGTGGTTGGCCCAACGACGAAGGCGGCGTGGTTTTTGGGTGAGTTGCGGGAGTTGCGTGCTTAAGCCCCTCTGTCGCCCCGGATGGAGTGGTGCGGAGGCGCGCCGACCGCAGCCCACCCACAAAAAATAAAAGGGTATAATATGAATATAACATATATGCAAGAGAAGAAATCTCGACAGGCAACACGCCTAACCAGCCTGGAATAGTAGGTCAATTTCCCTGCCGTAATGGTGGAGGAGAGAGCCCAATTGTGAGATATACATATATGGGTTGAGATGATAAGAGAAATATCTACTTCTAGCTAATAAGAATATAAATTCGTAAATATCGATGGCCATATTATATAACACACGTTACAAATCATATAAGCATTTATTCGCTCGAACAAATTGTGTTCAGCGAAGCTGTTGATTGTGATGGACATCTGAGAAGTTAGTACCCTTAAAATATCTTGATATTTACTCCAATCTTGAAATATTATTATAGCTATAGATTGCGAATGTTCGCTGATAGTTAGTCCATAGAAAAATATATTCTGACGGGGCTATTATATTAGAAAATCAATCATATTACAATTAATTGTATAATAATAGTCATCTCATCTCTTACCATATATATGCATTTGTTTTTTCATAATTTCAGCTCATTATATGTCCCACTATTTGTGTGGTGGCGGAGTAAGAATATAATCCACTACTGCCTATCTTACCCGTGGATGTTGTAAAAGACGACCAAGGGAGGTAATAAACGTATAACATTTATGCAAGAGAAGCAAAAATTCGAAACAAAACCCTATACAAATCTTTGACCAACATGAGATCAGTTTCCCTCTTATTTTGGAGGAGGCTGGAGCCCAACAGTGGGACGTATATGAGCTATTATGATGATGATGATGATGTCCCACTATTGATCTTGGGCTTCTTCCACAATAGAAGAGAAGTAGACCCACTATTTATTTATTTATTTTAGGATTACCAACGAAAAATACACAAACACAATGTAGTAAAAAAAAAAATCACATGGATCATGTTTTGTGCTCTTTCAGTTAAAGATAAGATAAGATACAGATAAGAAACAATACACAACTTGCAAAATATATATACATACACAGATACACATATATACATACATAATATATATATATATATATATATATATATATATATATATATATATATATATATATATATACGCACACACAGACAAAATAAAGTTATTCCTCGCCGTTAAGACGTGTTGCAAAAGAATTTTATTTCGTCTTCTCTTACATCGATGTTACCTGGATATTCTTAGCCATCTTTTACGATACTGACGGGTAAGAGATGGTGTGGTTAACTGTATTAATACTCAGTAATCACACGGAATGTAAGGATAGTTGATTATAGTAAACAGCTGCTCTGGCCAGGCCGTTGAAGGCGATGATGTTAATCTGCTGGGCCGGCCACGGATGCTTAGGAATCGGTACCAGTGGTCAGTCCAATGATGTAGGGAAAACGGTAGGTTATGGAGCCGCATGCCACCCATCCATCGTCCCGGGCACATTTGGGAGGGGTAGGTCCAGAGCACAGCCTGCCCTAAAAACCGAACCTCATTGCTCGCATTCATACTCCCTTCACTTTCTTCGCGTTCGGCAGCGGCCTTGCAAAGGTCCATCCATGAGCGGTAGCAACACTTACCATCATGTATACTGTTTGCTTGTTTGCCACCGTTTGCAATAAAAAAGAGCCTAAATAGCCTTCCTTACTTAATTATATAAGAAATATTTTATTACCTATACAGCACAGTATTTTAAATTTTCACATTTCGCTCATAATGGTTACTTCATCAAAGCTAATTAATCACTAAAAAAAATCATAAAAAATCGATTTCTTGGATCTAAACGACCGCGATGACCTAATTGAATAATGCTTCTTCGTGTGAAGTATTTGCTAATGTTGGTTATGGAAAACGTCGTAAATACTCCGAACGATTTCTAATTACTCGACACTAATTGGCAGAAGTCATTTATAAATGACTTATAAGCTATATAGAAACATTATCGGTACTATATCACTAATCACGATATTCGTAGACTGTTTCCTTGTGGTGACAGAGTAAGGATACAATTCACCACTCCCTTTTTTGCCAGTGGATGTTGTAAAAGACGACTAGGGGATGTGATATGCACGTAAAGTCTGTGCAAGAGAAGGAGAACTCGAAATGAAATCCAATATCAACACGTCTGACCAGCATGGTATAGTAAGGTTAATTTCCCTCCTATTGTGGAGGAGTCTCGAGACCTACAATGAGACGTATATGAGCTGAAATGATGATCCTCACAGCGACATAAATAGCACTGTTGGGCGTGGACTGCCTTCTCAATGGAAGATAAATTGACCTACTATATCACGCTGAATAGACGTGTTGGTATAGTGTTTTATGTCGAATTTTCCTTCTCTTGCATAGATGTTAATATATATCATATCTTTTAGTCGTTTTTTACAACTGTATTACTATGTAAAAATGAAAAACGGTTAATTATTATAATAATTTTTAATAACTGTTTTTTAGGATTCCGTACCCAAAGGGTAAAAACGGGCTCCTATTACTAAGACTTTGCTGTCTATCCGTCTGTCTGTCTATCACCAGGCTGTACCTCAAGAACCGCGATACCTGACAGTTGAAATTTTTACAAATTATGTATTTCTTTTGCCGCTATAACAACAAATACTAAACATAAAATAAAATAAATATTTTGCTCCCATACAACAAACGCGATTTTTTTGCCCTTTTTTGCTCAATATCGATAATGGCAACAGGTAGGCACTAAAAATATTCACAAAATACTCAGTTGTAATTTTACTTTAATAATAAATAATAAAATTAATATTTAATTTTGGTAAGTGCCCATGTAGAAAACGCCATGTTTTGCTTATTTTTGCTCGATATCAGTAAATGGTAACAGGTAGGCACTTGAAATATTCAGAAAATACTTAAATTACTTAAAAAAAGGTTACAATATGAAATTTGCGTACCTGCTGTTGTTTACCTAGTCAATGGTACGGAACCCTTCGTGCGCGAGTCCTACTCGCACTTAGGTGATATTTAAATAACTGCACTTGAAATACAGCTTTATGTAGAAAGAGAAATATACCGTAAAAGACAAAAGGGTAGAAAGGTAAATCCCTTAAGTAATAATCCGTAAAGCCGCTGTCAAGAATGCTTGAATAATTTTGTCTTGAATTGAGATAGTGAGGAGTAAAGAGGAATATACATGTATAGCATGTTTAAATAGATACCCGTATAGATTTTTTGTAGTAAAATTTTATACTATCTCCGGTGCTGGATTAGAAATGTAATTTGTCAATCCTTAGTTAGATGGGGTTCGAAAAAATCGTTTAAAGGATCACTAGGTAAATGGGTAAGTTAGAAAATGATCGTGTAGGACCACACTGTTGACAGTTGTCTATCTACAGCCGCGGGCCGGTCCGTCTGGGGTAGTACCACACTCTTGCAGAAAATCGACGTCCTAGTAGTAGCAATTTGTTACTGCGCTTCGTTCGGTGAGCGAGAGTGTTTGCGTGTAGTGGATTTTAGTAATGCCTTTAGTATCATCGAACCACAATGCACGCATCAGATCATGGGGCCGCATGTCACCCATCCATCGTCCCGGGTACATTGGGTGGGATGAGTCTACATCACAGCCTGCGCTAAAAACCGAACCTCATTGCATGGATTCACACTCCCTTCACTTTCTTCGCGATAGGCAGCGACCTTGCAAAGGTCCATGAGCGGCAGCAATACTTACCGTCAGGTGCACTGTTTGCTCGTTTGCAACCGTTTACAATAAAAAAAACTATGGTAATCATCCTTGTATTGCGGAGGACTTTACAAATATTAATTTAACGGATACAAATTACATCCAGACTCAGAACAATAATTTGTCAAACCTACGACATTGGCACGCTAAGTCGGTGTCATAATCACTACGCTATCTATGCAGTCAGTCTTTACAACTTCCACGGGAAAGTGCTACATATTTCTAACTCAACATCACGTGGAGAAAAAAGCCAATTGCTTTATAAATACTTATTCAATGATATCTCACTTAACATACTTCGTTGACTTTCACTTTTTTATTTTTCAATATGGCGTTTGGTTGTTATGAATTTTGATTACTACTATGTGTCTCAGTGAATATGATTTCAAGATTAAGACGATTTATGTGACGTACATCAAATTCGGCCCACGCTTTTGTTCCTATAGGGACTAAAGACGTGGGCCGTTTTTGATCCACACCTTCCGTTCTTTGGTCCTTATAACAACATAAAGGAATAAAAATATATATACAAGAGATTAGGTCGATAAGGAGATTAAGTTGCTTTCGTCACGCACTCAGTAGAAAACGATCGAAGGTACTTCGGACTATATCTATACAAACAAATAAAATTGAAGTGTCTGTTTGTAAAGTCAAAATAATGGGCTTTTTTCATGATGATACAGTTATTTGCACGATACCTATGCTTGAAAACCGGTATAAAACTTAATCTGTCTGTCTGTCTATCTGTCTATCTGTCTGTCTGTCTACCTGTCCGTTTGTTTGACCAGACAGTCAGTAAGTTAGTTACCAGACCATAGCCTATCACAAAAATGGGCGCCATTTTTTTTTGGGGTGGGCTATGGGCAGCGCACCCGCTGTCCAGCTCCGTTCGGGGCGACAGAGGGGCGGCGCGCGGCCCCGTAACCCACCCATGTAGCACGTCGCCTTCGTTGTTGGGCCGACCACCGGTGCAGAGTTCCTTGACTTCAGAGGAAAATGGGAGGCATGATCAGACTGAGATACTTTATACGTGAAAAGCCTTTCGCCTAATATATGGGATTTGAAAAAATACTTAATACAAGAATACACGGCATTATATTATGCCATTAGCCCAATAGGAGGTATGGACGCCTCGCAAAATCATATTAAATCAGTACCTAGAGGTTAGGCCAAGAAAAATATTTTTAACAAAATACACACGGCCTTTCTCAGATGTTTATGAGATTTAAATGGAACATTTCGGAATAAACCTGTTTTAAACAAAAATAGAACTTTGCGTATCCGATGACGGAGTTATGACCGAATATATACATCGGAATTGAGAATCATCTCTTTTATTGAAGCCGAATAAAAATATTGAATATAGATTGTTTTAATTTTTTTTTATGTTTATAACTTTTTTATCTTTAAATGATCTTGATATTATGAAAATAACTTCTTGTCATTATTAATTGAAACACCCACGCTCTTCAGAGGGTCATTAAACAACCCAGGTAAGTCCGTGTCGGATTCGCTTACGAAAAGTTCCGTAATAACGTACAAAATGTAACACTACAATATGTATTATTTAAATAAATTCGTATAACAAAAACGCTAGTAACGTTTTTTTTGTATGTGATGATATATCATCATTCATCATTTTGGCTCATATGCGTTCCACTTTTGGGCTCAAGCCTGCTCCACAATAAGAGGTACATTGAGCTACTATACCACGCTAGTCAGATACATATCTGACTGATCTGATATAGGGTTTCGAGTTTACGTTCTCTTGCATAAATAAGTTATATGCACATTTAATCTCTTAATCGTATTTTACGATATCCACGGGCAAGAGAGGGAGTGGTGAATTACTCCGTCACCACACGGAAGATGATTGAATGAAAATAAATGAATAATTACAACATTTCCCTGTAATACAAAAGCTTCATTTCCATCGTGTATTTATGCATGTGTTAGCAAACACTGGTCGCTGTCTGGTTTTATTTTTTAAAACAACATCTCGCTTTATTTAATAAATCCTTGTGTCGCGTGGACTTTATAAATACAATTAAGAAATATAATAAACAATTGTCTGAATAGATGGCGTAGCGATAATAGCCAACTCCAAAAAAGGACAATAATTTGTGCGATCCACAATTCGTTGTTCTGAGTCTGTTATTTGTATGTTTGTAAAGTTTTAACGCAATATATGGTCTGTAAAGAAAAGTGTATGTATACTTATGTACGCACGTTAGAAATGCTACTTCTTTGGCATAAGGAGTGAAAAATCTTTTTAAAAATTTTATCCATCGCATTATCCTACGTTTGTAGAAAAAATAACTCAAATAATAGAAACAAAGGGTATTTAATACGTGGAAAGTTTTAACGCATTATCTAGTTGACATTTGTAACTGTATGCGCGCGTATCGTAATGTAAAAATTTACTTTCATAATATTTCCCTGACGCGCTAAAAAAGAAGTATAACTTTAAAAAATAAAATAAATGAAATAATTTATGATAGCAACTCATCCTCGCTTCGCTTCGGTTTCAGTCGCCTTACCCACATAGCTCCCGTTCCCGTGAGAATACTGAAATGTATAGCCTATTTTACTCCCAGGTATTATAGCTTTCGATTGGTGAAAGAATTTTTTAAATAGGTCCAGTAGTTTCGGAGCCTATTCAATAAAAACAAACACATGTTTCCTCTTTATAATATTAGTATAGATTATCATAAAAAACTTGTTGGACGTGTGATAGAGGTAGCTCCGCTCGTGACTATGAACGCTATAATATGTTCGGAACGGGCCATCAAAAGTCAAAAACAAATAAAAATAGTTTTATGTGTAATAAAAAAAAATGTTCTATATTGAGATTGAACTCACGACACTGATCATAGTAACCCGCTACTTATATAACTACGTCATCAATGCTTTCCGTGTGGTGACAGAGTATGAATACAAATTACCACTCCCTGTCTTGCCCGTGGATGTCGTAAAAGACGACTACGGGATATAATACGCATATAACATCTATGCAAGAGAAGGAAAACTCGAAATAAAACCCTTTACCAATCTGTCTGACCAGCATGGCGTAGTAAGGTCAATTTCCCTCCTATTGAGGAGGAGGTTCGAGCCCAACAGTGGGACGTATAAAAGCTGAAATGAAAAAATACTACTACAAAATAAATACAAAATTTATTCAAATTAGATTATTAAGATATATATATTTAGCAATAACGAGGTATTAGAAATACAGAAAATAACTTCGGTACTGAGTTTATTAAAACGTCAAATTTATTTTTATCGTTTATACTAAAGAGGACGTCTGAATCTGACAGCATGATTTAGGCAAAGGGAACAAGGTGAAATGAGATTAATTAAGGTGAAGTTGACACGTGAATAAAATCTGATGACTTTTAATTGGACTAATGTCCGTTTATAACGACATTTAAAGTTTTAGAGAATACCTAAAACCTTGAACACAATGTCAATTAATTAAACGTTGATGTTTTATGTCATATAGATTCCCTTAAGTGTTATTGAAAATTTAGGTGTCGCTTGTTTTAAACGAAAATATGTTGATTTTATCACCCGTATTATAATGTATCACCATCTCTTACTCTTCTGTTGGAGCGATAAAAAAACGTCTTAATAAGTGACCAGGGGAGTGAGTAGTAACCGCCTGGAAAACTTATTACGCTTAATATCAACAGCGATCCACCATAAGTGTGGTGGATCGCTAACTACATCATTTTCTTTCGTAGAGAAGTCGACATTGGACTCCTCTAGGCAGAGGTATGGATAGCTAGATTTTTTTTCTGAATTTGCGCTTTCATTGCGGCGATTGTCGTATTAAATGCTTGATAATACTTGGTAGGTAGGCTCGAAATGGGCTGACCACTAACGTCAAGTCACCTGCTCCAGTGGTCGGCCCAATGACGAAGGCGACGTGTCACGGGTGCGTTACGGGTGTGCATGCTTATGACCCTCTGTTGCCCCGGATGGAGTGGAGTGAGGAGTGCGCTGACCGTAACCCAGAACAAAAAAAGGTAGGCTCGAAATAAAATCATATTCCAACTGCTCATATCATCATATTTCAACTGCTGGCCAGAGAGTGATTGTGTATTAATTTCTTCTTCAATAATTGACGAAGATTGACTCCAAGAGTAAAATGCTTTTTAATTGATTTAAAAAAATGAGGAGCTTCTCTTGTTGGCTGTTTCTTACACGATCATTACGCCAATTATTTACTAACTACAATAAAAAATAAAAGAACTATAGTTTACTAGAGTATTCTAGTAAGAGAATAAACTATAGTATTCTAATATTCTAATTGGAATTTGTTTTTATAATTTAGAATAGTAAGTTAAGGAGAATCTTCTAATTTTGACTTTGAAACGAGAGACGCTATAGGTGAAACTATATTGTTATATAAACAAACCTTTGCGTGTTTAGGGGCCCTAAAATTGCGTATGTTTATCGCGAAATTAACGTTCAGAGTCAGCAAATAACCCAACGGGATGATAAAATATAAACATAATATACTTAAGAAAGACAAAGAACTTTAAGGGAAAATTTATAATGCGTTGTTTTGAACAATTAAACAATATTTTTAACATAAAAAGCCTAGTGCTAGCAATGTTAACAGAGACCGGCAAATAAATTTTCCAACATTTCTAAAATATTAACCAGCTCTGTAACCCACCCGAAAGCACGTCGCCTTCATCGTTGGATCGACCACCGGCGCAGAGGTCAGTCTTCAGTGGTCGCCCCGACGGACCCAGGCTGACCTTCTGAGCAAAAGTTACACAAATCGCTTTAAGCATCATCCTAACCACCTGTCTAGAACCTTTTGGAAAAATTGAACTCGTCCTCTCAAAAGGCATATAATGACATCGAAACAGACTGGCAAAACAAATATCCTACTAAGAAATCAAAAGTCCTATTTACCAATGAGAACTTGGCACTGGACATGTCTAGCTCAAAGTAAAATAAGCGGAACTGTACTGATTGATTTAAAAAAAAAAATTAAAAGCCACTTCTTAAAATCTTGCGAAATGATTTGCGACACTAGTTTCATCCGCCTAAAAGGTTTCTATCTACAGAAAAATATCTGCGACAGACAAAATAATATATTAAAGTGAACGAAGCAGCGTCAAAAATCTAATAATAGTTTCAAATTCATGGAATTCAGCGCTTTTATATTAAGAAATACGAACTTTATATCAGAATAGTTCAAGAACATTCTCTAACTAACCCTTTTGTATGTCTAGCACGAATATATTGTATGTACCAAGTATGTTATCTTTAAAATAAACTTGAAAATCTCCGAGGAAATTAGATTCTTTCATCGAAGTAAGAACATCAGAAAAATGTATCAGGATATACGCTGAGAAAATGTTTTCTCCTATTTGTTAGCATCGCTCTAATATTTACGATCTTGATATTAATCTTTTTAACCGACTTTTATTAGATATTTATTTTTATCAGTCTTTGTGAGCGTTACGGGATCTTAACAAACAATATAATTTTAAGAAAAGGACAATTCTAAGTAGAAATGTTAGGCTGGTAACCTTTTTTTGGGTAGACTATGGTTGGTAACCACGCTGTTCGCTTCGTCCAGGGTGACAAAAGTATGGCGCGCGGCCCCATAGGTAACCATATCTTCCGTAGGCGGCGTCTTTCTCGCGCAGTCAGTCTTTCTGCGGGTGACAAACTCAGTCGGTCTCGATCGATCCAGTCACCACGCTTAATTACTAAACAGATTTACTCCAATTGGAGGAATTTCATACTCAACCATCCAACTTCTTTAACTTTAACTGTGGTAGGACCACACTGTTGACAGTTGTCTGTCTACAGCAGTGGGCCGGTCCGTCTGGGGTAGTAACACGCTCTCGCAGAAAATCGACGTCTGAGTAGTAGCAATTTGTTACTGCGCTTCGTTCGGTGAGCGAGACCGCCGGCACAGCCTAACTTTCTGAGGGTGTTTGCGTCTGGTGGGTTTTGGTGATGCCTTTAGAATGGCCGAACCTCATTGCACCCATTCACACTCCCTTTACTTTCTGCATGGTAGGCAGCGACCTAGCAAAGGTCCATGAGCGGCAGCAACATTTATCATCACGTGTTTGCTCGTTTGCCACCGCTTGCAATAAAAAAATCTTCAATTACCAATTATATTCCATCCATTTGCATTAGACTCCCTTTTTTATAACCTTCCCCAAAGAGGAGATAATACCATAATTGTCACTTTGGCCAACTAGTTGGCGATCGTAGTTGGTGTTTTAATTTTTCCAGGACATTGTTAGCCCCAAGACCTTGGCGACCTAAGAACAGTTCAGTAACTTTTCGTCTACCTAGCAAAGTATTTTTGATATAAATTTAGATAAGTTGTTTCTTACAAAACTTTGTAGTAGATTTAAAGAAGTTATAAGCCATGAAAGACCGAAGATCGACTAATTATTTCTTAAAATTTGAGATTATGTCACGATCCAATGTAGGCGTATTACTTGGTGACGAGTTCAGAATGGGTGTGATGATATATAGTTATAAGTTTTCCACGAGAGAGTTGCTACCCGTTCACCCAGAGAAGCCTTAACCGACTTTTACGACTCCCACGGGTAAGCAAGGGGTGGCGACAATTGCATACTTATCCTTTCTCCATACGGCTACGGGGTTAATAATATGTAGACATTACCAATCTGGAATTGTAAAAATCTAAAACTCTTTGGCAGTCATTATATATTGTAATCTAATAAAGCAAAGTTAATCATAGTCGTATTTTTCTACATCAGCAAAAAAGTACTCGTCTCATTTGACAAAAGATAATGCCGCTCATCTCTGTATACGAATATTTTTTTGCCAGCCGCCTTCCTTATCCTAAAAAACATTATTAACAAGGAAATAAATCCGCCTCATACTAACATATGAGTACGCCTACCTTAACAATGGCATTGTTAGACATTGTTTTTACGTTCTGAATCTCGTGTGTTTCTTTTCATCGGGCTGTGTGAAAAGCTAAAGAGTATAACAACAATAGCTCGGGCGTACATCTCTTACTTCTTTAGTTCAGCTGTACTTGAGATGTAGAAATTGTAAGACAAGTTTCAAAGTTCACTACTTACATAATGATTTCTGATGTTTACGCGAATATTAACATTTTAAATAAAACTACTTTACGGATTTTATCGCGTTTGTATTTGATTTTTGATTGCCTGACGTTTCGAACACTTTGCAGCGTTCATGGTCACGGGCGGACTAAGATGTCTCACGTCCAACAAGTCATCGTTGTTACAGAAAATTTATAATTATCTACCCGACACAGAAAATTTTTCTATGAATTCACTATTTATGTTTTTTTATTTATGTTACTGCAAGCGAGCAAACAGTATACCTAATGGTAAATAATACTACCTGTTATTATAGAGATGACGGATTCAGAATAAAATCTGCTGACGAATCACCACTAGAATGGGCAACGTCCCTCTTGGACAACTTAAAATATGAATATTGGGGTGGTTTATATCGAATATTAGCAACCCGCCCTCGCTTCGCTTCGGTTATAGGTTATAGTCGTTTTATCCGCGTAGTTCCCGTTCCCGTGGGAATACCGAGATAAAATATAGCCTAGTTTACGCCCTGATATTATAGCTTTCCACTGGTGAAAGAATTTTTGAAATCGGTCCAGCCGTTTTGAAGATTACCCGAATCAAACAGACAGACAGACAAAAATTTTTTAATTGCTATTTTAGGCATAGGTGTCGTGCAAATAACCGTGTGAGCATGAAAAAAGCCTATTATTTTGACATTACAAACAGACACTTCAGTTTTGTTTATTGGTATAGATGGGTCATGACAGTCTGAGGAAGGAAATTAAACATGTGACCGAGAATTCACATACTAATACCTCAGTATAGTCATCTATCCAGTAATGTATCTCGGCCGTAACCTTGAATTAAATGCCTAAACGTAAACATGTGATAGGGCTGCCCGTCTCCAGCATTTTAATTACATTTGCCTACTTTGTGTTTCCATTTAGTTTTGTATATACTTTTCTTATATAAACAAATAAAATACTTTGTGAATTGAATAGGAAGTGTTCAATAAGAATGCGTGTTCATTTTTGATTGGTAGTTTTAATTAAAAAAAACATGTTTATGTTTAAATAACAAATCGGTCTATAAATGTAAATTATCTAGTGACAGACAGACGGTCAAATTATTTTTTTCTAGTACTATTTATACACATACTACAATAAACATATATTATTAATAATAAAATACCACGTCTTTACTTTGAATTATATAAACTAACAAAACAAAACACATGAGTTTTAACACAAGCGTACCGTAACATGATTCATGAACCGCCTATAACTACCTATTTCACTCGTGTCAATTACACTATTCACTTTATTTATTAATCCAGACAACTTTTTTTCGGGAGATAAAAGGAAATTAAAACGACATACTTTATGTACCTACCTACTAGTAAGTAAAATTATTTTATAATCTTACCTTTCAGAGTTTCCAGGTAATCTAAAAAAAGTTATCTCTGGATTCGTTATTGACGAATTCATGCATGCAACCAAAAACAGCACACTATACCCTACTTGTCATATTAAATATGTGTATAATTATGTATTTTAGTGAAAAATTCGCACAGTTATTGTTAAAAAAACAACACACCGTTCGTTCGTCACTGCAGCACAGTCGCGACTGTCTACATGCCGAGCGCATGCCGAGATCGAGGCGCGTAGGTATAGCTCGCGTTTCGTCCGTTTGTATGAAGTTGGATTACTGGTAGATTATATTACCGTGCTAATACCCTTTCATCATCAGATATGTTAGTAAGGGATTTTATTTATATAATGCTAGTCAAATGGGTGGACATAGGGACATAGGAAAATTTTGAGACTTTCTTCTCTTGCGTAGATGTTATTTGCAGATCATATCCCTTAGTCGTCTTTTACAATACCCACAAGCAAGATAGAGGTGAATCATATTCTTCCTCCATCACCACACGGAAATTCATATACATATGTAAATCATAAATTAACATATAAAACGGTTCAAGATTCGTTCATTTTCTTCAATATAATAATGTTTTTTAGGGCTGAGTGAAAAAATAAGTATATTTTTGGTATTCACATAAAGAGCTGCGAAAAAAATATCTTGTAGTATAACAACAGCTATTCATAAAGGTGTATATGAAGCGAATTGTGTAAATGTGCCCCGTCAGAGGCTAAAGGTATTCTATTGTAAAGAGAAATAACTTTTTGCCGGTTAACTGTAAGGATGTAACTGTACAGGATGCTCTACTTTTATTTATATATATTTATTATCAACAATGCCTGGGTATTGACGGAGTAAGAATACAATTCACCATCATCTTGCCCGTGGGTGTCGTAAAAGAAAACTAAGTAATGTAATATGCAGATAACATCAGTGCAAGACAAGATAATCTTGAAATAAAATCAAATGCCAACACGTCTGACTAATGTGTTATCCATCCATCCATCAACCTACAGACGTCCACTGCTGGACATAGGCCTCCCCACGAGAATGCCACTCGGAACGGTCCTGCGCCACTTGTATCCAACTGTTCTCTACGACTTTGAGAATGACGTCAGTCCACCTAGTGGGGGGTCGTCCTACACTGCGCCGTCCGATTCGTAGTCGCCACTCAAGAATTTTTCTTCCACAACGGTTATCGGTTACTAAGATGTTATATTTGACTAATGTGTTATAGTAGGTCAAATTCTCTCTCGTGAAAGAGGAGGCCTCAGCCCAACAATGAGACATATATGGGTTAAGGTGATGGTGATGGATCAGCAATCTTGCGTTTTCACGATCATCACCATTACGTACGTCTACTACTTCGAGCCTCCTCCACAATAGGAGGGAAATTGACCTTACTATACCGTGCTGGTCAAGTAGGTTGGTATAGGGCTTTACTTTTCATATTTTCTTTCTGTTACATATATGTTATATGCGTATTATATCCCTTAGTCATCTTTAACGATATCCATAGGCATGATAGGGAGTGGTGAATTGTATTTTAACTCCGTCATATAGTGACGGAGTTAAAATACAGGAAGAGAACTTACGTCTTAGTAGAACTCTTAGTAGAAGTACAATTCATCTCTTAAACTCACCTAGATGATAATCACACCAATGGGAAACAAGTAGTTTTCAAAGGAGGTCTGTATTAGAATAGTAGAGGCCACTGTATAGCTTTACGTTTATTTTATATATATTTGATGTCATTTTTTATATGATTTTGAAGACATTATGGGTCAGGTTGTAGCTGAAAATCAGCGACAGACAAATTTCAAAAGTTTTGTTTATGCCTGATATCAATCATCCTTGGGCATTTAATGATTGGCCAGACAGCATCAGATGGAGTTGGTCCAAGTTGATGTAAAACTTTTAGTCGTCTTTTGAAACACATAGAAGTACATTGCATAATTAGACTTTATCCTACTAATATTATAAACGCGAATGTGAGAATGTGAAAATGTGAAGATGTTTGTTGCCCTTTCACGAAAAACTACTGAATGGATTTTGATGAAACATCACAATAATATAGCTTACATATCAGGATAACACATAGGCTAAAATTTGTCTCGATATTCCCACGGGAAGAGGACTAGTTATGAACATTTTATCATCATCGCGGCAGCTCATATATGTCCCACTACTGGGCTCGAGCTTCCTCCACAATGGGAGGGAAATTGACCTGCTATACCACGCGGTCAGGCGGGTTGGTATAGGTTTTATTTCGGGTTTTTCTTCTCTTGTGTGGCAGTTATATGCACAAGATATCTTTTAGTCATCTCTTACGACACCCGTTAGCAAGAGAGGGACTGGTGAATTGTATTCTTACTCCGCCAACACACGAAATATTATAAAGATATACCGATTTGAAATATTATTCTCCATTTAAATAAGATGGTAATACATGTATTAAGAAGATATGTATGCTTTGAATGTCAAATATTACATGCCGAATTCTTAGAAGGGTAAAATAACTAATAAAAAGGTCAAAAGCAAAACTCGCCAAGCTATATCCAATAAAACAAAGACGCAATGAGAATTATTACATACCTACGTATAATGTTAGTTATTGATATATTTAAGATCGACCGCTTTGTAACAATGGCTGTCCATTGTTGTCCCTTAAAGGCGTGGTACACACATTGAAAACTCGCAAGAATCTATACGCCATTGTTTCTTTTACGTATTTGTTAAGTGTTAAAAAGAAAGTTAATTTATGTCGTCATAAAGTCTTTTGAGTTCTTGAAAGATTTTTGTAAGCAAAGCGATCTCAATTGCGTTATTAAATCGATTAGCGACTTTATCATCATGAACCTTTTTTATAAGGTAAAGATTGGTGAACCGACGACCTGGTGAAAGTTGCTAGGCGTTATTGAATGCAGGCGGTACAGTACCACACTTTGTGATGAAACATAAGGGCGGTCTACATTCAGCAGTGTACGGTGATAGTTTGAATGACGATGACGATTAAAAAACGGAAATAAAACCAAAAACCAATATGTAAATGTCTTCTTTTTCTTCTCCTTTGCCTTTTCTAAATGTGGAAATTAGCTTACTATACAGTTCTAATGAGTTAATTATTTTTGTATCGTAAAAGTATTGTCCTGCATCGGAACCAAATCCTTCCAGTACAGGTGGTTCTTACCGAGTAGAATCAGTTGACTAACTAACTAATTAACAGATATCTGCACTAATGCTTATCGTGTAGGTGTGACCACTAGAATCGCGCCAAATTGTGTACCTAAGGAAAATCTTTGCATAAATTCGCCCGGCGATCTAAACGTTTTTTTTTTTATTGCAAATGGTGGCAAACGAGCAAACAGTACACCTGATGGTAAGTGTTGCTGCCGCTCATGGACCTTTACAGGAACACACACCCTCAGAAAGTTGGGCTTCCGGCTCTCTCGCTCACCGAACGAAGCGCAGTAACAAATCGCTACTACTCAGACGTCGATTTTCTGCGAGAGTGTGGTACTGCCCCGGACGGACCGGCCCGCGACAGTAGACAGATAACTGTCGACAGTGTGGTCCTGTGGTGGTAATTGCCAAATGGAATGGTGAAGAGCAGTCATTCTGAGGCCTTATACTGTTCTGACTTCATTTCTAACGTCTGTGAGCAGAATGATAAAATAGGGCATCTGTTAAAAATGAAATAAAAAGTTATTATTTCTTGTTTTAGAAAAACTTAAACATTGCTTGTTATCGAGTATATCTCACTGTAATTTTAGTTACTAACAGTGTGACATAATTAATTAGAAGATTAACAAACAGCACCGACTTATTTATTTTTAATTTATTTTAAAGATAATGCCCGCATATACAATAAATAAAATGTCTACTCGTTGTACACAAATAATTAAAAGAATGCAAGCTGATAATCAAATGTTTCATTTCTAGGTACTGAAAAGGGTAAGCTGGCGGCGGGCTCGTGATGATTGTAATTGACATGGATATTTGGATACGATGCAAACAGATCCCATCAGAAAATTGGTTGCCTGTAAAGTCGGTTCACTTTTTATTTTCATTATTTTGTGGCATACAAAGTAGCTTTTTTTTTTTCGAAAAAAATATAATTATTAATTAAAAAAATTATATTTTTTTCGATAAATGAACATTTATTTGAACTCGTTAATTTAAATATTTTCTACTTTAATTATACAGATGAATTAGAAATGATAATGTCATTTTTATTTTCCGTGTGGTGACGGAGTGAGAATACAATTCATCATTCCCTATCTTGCCCGTGCATGTCGTAAAAGACGCCTGTGAGATATAATATGCACATAAGATCTGTGCAAGAGAAGGAAAACTCGAAATGAAACCCTATACCAACATCTCTGACCAGCATGGTATAGGAGATCAAAATCCCTCCCATTGTGGAGGAGGCCCGAGCCCAACAGTGGGATGTACGTGGGCTGTGATGATGATGAATGTCACAAGCTGAACGCTTAAGCCGATCTATCGTTTGATCCACGCTCTCGCTTACACGTGTGGCTCGGCTGGAACGTGACAATGAGTCATGCTTTTTTGTGCGTGTGGCCGGGCGTTCATCGTTTATTCGAGACGTTTTCACACTGAAATATTACTAATGCCCAGATTTTTTTGGTCTTGTTTGGCCGATTGGCTTCACCCCGTGTAACCAATAGATGTGACGAAAGAGTGACGTTGCCCCATAACTCGCCGTACCTTATTTCCACTTTCCGCCTATTGAGCGAGCTAACGGAACCAAAAGCCTTGGATTGTGAACTAATTACGGTTTCCTTATCATAGAAAGCAACTCGTTGTTTTATATAATTCATAGTTTCCTATTCAACCTATATTAATATATACGTTTCATATATTAGACTTCGCCGCAATTTATGAAAAATTGAACTAACCATACTAATCAAATGGGAAAATTATGTTTAGAGCTTTCCTTGCAGTAATGTTATCTACTTAAATTCTTTAGTCCTCTTTCACGACATCCACGGGTAAATACAAATTATTTTTTTTATTTACTTAAAATATAGTGCAATGGCTTAATAATATTTTCAAATTTAAGTCACCTATTTGACCCTTAAATAATAGCTTGCAATTTGCAAATATAAAACCTTGAAAACTACTTAAACTATATATGCCTCATTCCATTCTCTTTATACATCCAAAATTGATCAACTGAATAGAAGGCCTTTTCTAAGAACCATTTTTTAAATGTTATTTTATATGAATAAAAACAAAAAACCTTTTTTTTAAAACGTTGCCATAGATATTTTTGTATCTCATGTAACCCTTTTTTGCATTCGATTGCTTTTTGGAATTTCTTCTAGAAGCAAGAGGTTTTGGCTATTGTATTCTTACTAAGTCGCCACACGGATATTACAAAATTAAATTTTTCAATTTGATACGTGGTATATTGCGATTAAATATTATATGTTAGTCCAAATAACTAAAATAAAAATCATAACAAGACCTTGGTAAATCTACTACTTCCTGCTACACTTTTACATTTTGCATTCACTTATGATCAATTAATAAAAAAAGCAAATAGTTTAATAAAAATTTCAATACAATCTTCTGAAAATCAGGCTTTTGGAATTATTCATGGAAATATGTGAGCCAATGAAAACAGTTACAAAATACTATCACAGCTGGTATACGTCCCACTGTTGAGCTCGAGTTTCCCCTGCAATAGGATAAAAATTGATCTACTATACCACGCTGGTTGGACGGATTGGTATAGGGTTTTATTTGGAGTTTTACTTGCCTTGTATAGATGTTATATGGATATTATATCCCTTAATCACTTTTTACGATGTTCACAGTTAAGATAGGTAATTGTATTTTTATTTCGACACCACAAGGAACTATAAATTTCACACATAATACTGTAAATTCTACATAAAATAAAATGTATACTAGTAAAAGTAAAAGGCTCCTTGCTGTATTCTCAAGCCATTTTGCAAAGCTAAGGACAAAAACGACTACTGGGAATACGAAATGACGTAACTGAGATTCCCATGTATCTTAGAATTTAGGAGTAAGCCTTTTAGTCTTAAGGGAAAACTATAAATCAATGTCTTTGTCTTGATATTTGTGTCAATCAAACATATATCCACGTATTATTTTAATAAGTTTGACATTTTTTTTATTGTCTTTTGGTGGCAGATGAGCGAGTAACCCACCCGATGTAAAATGGCGTCTGTTACCCACAGACTTCAATACTACTAGTAGCATACCTAAGTCGTTACGTACTGTACCTACTCATTCTAATAATTACGGTTTACATAACTGTTTTTTTTTTTTATTGCAAAGCAAACTTTATTGACTGCACAGATGGCGTAGTGGTTAAGATAGCGACTTACAGCGTCAGTGTCGGGGGTTCGAATCCCACGCGGGACAACACTTTGTGCGATCCACAAATTGTTGTTCTGAGTCTGGATGTAATTTGTGTCCGTTAATTATGTTTGTAAAGTCCCCCGCAATACAAGGATTATTTCCTTAGTGCAGGGTGTTGTCTTCTAAAGGCATCACTAAAACCCACTACGCGCAAATACTCTTAGAAAATTGGGCTCCCGGCTCTCTTCATGGGAATACTTATGTATGGAAGAATTGAATGTAGATATGAACGGCGATCAGGAGCCTATAGAAGATATGGACATCTTGTGCTGACCTCGCGTGTGGTTACTGCTTACCTGTATAATAACTGGTTAACAATACAAAATCTCATCACGTGTTACTTTTGTAGCACCAAATGCGATCGCTAGGTATCTAGCTAGGTGACATTATGGCATCGTCTTACTAATATTAACAGCGGAACAGTAATAGACTGATCTGAATAGACGGAGCTACTTAAAAGAGATAAACAAAGTGAACAGGAAGATTATATAATGTAGGCCTAGCTTAGTCTGTACTTTAAAATATATACCTATTGATTTCAGATGTTTACGCGAGTATTACACGTTATAAATAAAACGTTCATGGTCACAGGCGTATCATGAACGCTGCAAAGTGTTCGAAACGTCGGGCAATCAAAAATCAAATACAAATGCGATAAAATCCGTAAAGTTAAAGTTTTATTTACCTATTCATCATTTTTGTTTAAAGAGCCTGCGCTAAAAAAATAGTCTTTGTATTGCGGGGGACTTCACACCTAGACTCAGAACAACAGTTTGTAGATCGATCAAAGCATTGTCCTGCGTGGGAATCGAACCCATGGTCGGTATCTTAATCACTACGCCATCTGTGCATTCAAAGTAATTGAAAATTAGTTATTAGTTTGGTAAATAATTAGACCCTTTTAAAGGTTCTTAATAATTACCTACCTGACGAAATTTTCTGAGAGAATTATTTATAAATAAACCATTATGTAAATTACAGAGCCATTTAATGGAGGCTTGTAACTAATGATTATTTTTTTATATTTTGCCGTCTTTATCCTAGAAAGAGGCACCAGAGATGTAATATCTTGACATGTGATTTTATTCCCATATAATAGGGGGTAAACATTAAAACAAGCAAATTTATAGACTTCGAGTGTCCTTTTAAAACTTACCTTAGAAATCTGCAAACAAATCCAAATAATTATTGTTATATTTAAACTTTAGACCTTAATATTGCCACTTTTAATTCTTATGTTACTGAAACCACGAGGCAATTCGATAATTACTTTTTCATTTTATATTTGTTCTGCACGTTTTTTTTTATGGGTGGGCTATGGTAAGCGCGCACGCGGTGGACCGCGAATGGATTCCGTCCGGCGACGAAAGGACGGCGCGCGGGACCATAACCCACCCGTACCCACGTCATCTTCAGCGTTGGGCCGACCACCAGAGCAGGGTGACTTGTCGTCAGTGGTCGGTCCGACGGAATACCCTTTCGGGTACCCTCACCTCTCGACGTCCCCGTCCTGGGACGTCGGTCGCGCGGTTAGCCTCTCTGCGGGTTGAGGACTAAATTCCCCGGTTCGGTCACCCGCGGCCTCGGCTAGGGCGAAGAGGAAGCTCCGAAGAGGAGCTCCTCTCGCGCTCCTCTTCGGCTTTTGTTTGTTTGTTTTGTTCTGCCCGCGGGGCAAGACCTCGATTTTAATGGGAGTTAAATTAAGCCATTCAACAAAGCTGGTAAAACGATTGGTATAAGGCTTCATTTCTAGTTTAACATCTCTTGCTGTTATTGTACGTACTTAGATGCGTTAATTGTCTTTTACAACCCTCACCGGAAAGGAACGGTTGCTAAATTATATTTTTACAGAGTTACTAAATGAATAACGACCAACGAACATCCTTGAAACTTTTAATTATTATAAAATGGCATTTCAGTCTCGAAATTCTCAATTTGGTTAGATTGTACCTTTATAATATTAGATAGGCAACGTATATATTTTACTTATAATGTCATCTTTGTGTGTAATTTATGTTAGCTATCATTCAAAATCTTTATATTACGCCAGGGAACTGTAAAAGCGGAAGGCTTGATAAATTGAGCTATGAACAAGTAAATAATATCCTAAAGTATGTACAGTTAGGATGCAGTTTTAAGAAATATTCAGACTGTTGAAAGCGCTTTTTAAATATTACAAAGCAGTCAAGAGGACTGCCGACAGAAGTGAAAACTTAAAACTATGAACATATAGGTAGTTGCTATTTTTCGATCTTCAATTTAAATTAACTGGTTTTTAAATGATAAGTTTTTGATTCTTACAATGTCTATCGGTTCTCTAAGATAGGCAGATAAAAAAAATTATAAGTTAGGTGATTCAATCAATCAATCAAACATGCCTCCCTTTTAAGTCATGTGCTCTCAAAGATGTCAAAACTGCTTATTTGTCTAATTGCGATCCACAAAAAATAACTCATGGATGTATATCTACTTACATATATGCGCAGTATACATGTAGTTCATGTTCATGGGAAGCGTGCGGTGACGATGACGCGATTTTCACATTTTTTTTACCTATTCGGTGACAATGGCGCGAGTTGCATGATTTTTGTTCATCTAGAAAAGTGCTCAGCGTCTTCAGGCGAAGAAGATTTCACTTCAAAAAACTAAATCTTACTCTAGGTAGCACATATAATTACCTGCGCCTGAAGCCGCCCTAGCCGAGGCCGCGGATGACTGGACCGGAGAATAGTCCGTCACCCGCAGAGAGGCTGACCACACTAGGGCAATTGACGTCCCGGGAGGGGCGTTGGGGAGTAAGGGTACCCGAAAGGGTATCCCGCCGGGCTGGCCACGGCCGACAATGAACTCGATACTGGTCATTGGCCCAATGGCGAAGGGGAGTGGATACGGTGGATTATGGGGCCGCGTTCTGCCATTTCGTCACCGGATGGAACGATCGGCGTCTGCGTTGACCATAGTCCACCCAAAAATAGGTAGCACAGATATAGTCATGATAGCGCAACTCCCGTTTTAAATTATTGCCTCAGTATTGCCTCTTTCCGTGTGGTGACAGAGTAAGAATACATACAATTGACCACTCTCTCGTGCCTGTGGTTGTTGTAAAAGAAGACTAGGGGATGTAATATGCATATAACATCTATGCAAGCGAAGGTAAACTCGAAAGCAAATCCTACAAGTTGGTATAGGGTTGACGTCTGACAAGCGTAACATAGTACGTCAATTCCCATTGTGGAGGAGGCTCGAGCCCAGCAGTGGGACGTAGCTGTGATGATGATGAAAATATTGCCTCTAGTGGAACATAACTTATCTGCTCCACTAGAGGCATACGCGTACAGATTTCATTCAAACTCAGACGTGGTATGTAAGTCATAATCACACTATGGTTTCTATATACTTGCCTGCACCTCATGCCGTCCTAGCCGAGGCCGCGGGTGACGTGACCGGGGATTAGTCCGTCACCCGCCGAGAGGCCGACCGCGTGAGGAAAGACCGACGTCCTCCCCGAGGGGGGGACGTCGGTCGATGGGAGGGTACCCCAAGTAGGGGGTATTCCGTCGGGCCGACCACTGACGACAAGTTAACTCTGCTCCGGTGGTCGGCCCAACGACGAAGGCGACGTGGTTTTCGGGTGGGTTGCGGGAGTTGCGTGTTTAAGCCCCTCTGTCGCCCCGGACGGAGTGGTGCGGAGGCGCGCCGACCGCAGCCCACCCACAAAAAAAAAAATAAAATGGTTTCTATATACATAGATATCGATGACGTAAGAAGTTCAAATTATTTTACTGTCTTGTCCGCGTAATGATATAACTGTAGATATATATTAATAGAGAGAGACCGTTATATTTCAAACTTTTTGCATGTAATTAAGGATTTCGACGACATCTTTTGGTGGAAGGTCGTTACTTTATAAGTATTAAATTGATTACGATCTTGTTATTTATTTTTCATTATATTGTCCTATATTTAAGTGCTCTGGTAGGCGAAGGTAGGTTGCATTTGTGACAGACAGTGGAGAGTGGAGAGAGTTGTGTGTAGACAGTGGAGCGGGTTGCTGTTAGCGGTAACCTGTCAGATAAAGAAGAAAAAATATGACTAACAAACTTGTTTATTATTATTATACCATATAAAAACAATCTATACGAAATGATCAATAATTCTAAATTTGGTTACTTGCCTAGTCTTGAATCTTTATCCCTTAAGGAGCAAGTACATATAGCGTATATTATATTGTTAATATAAAATTGTAATTATGACATAATATGTGCTACATGGTGGCAGCTAGGAATATTACCAACCCTTGTATTATAGAAAAGCTCGAAATAAAACCATGGCAACACGTCTGAATAGCGTGGCTAAGTAGGTCAATTACCGTGCTATAGCATAGAAGGCCCGAGTCCAACAGTGGGACGTATATGAGGTGAAGATGATGCTCGGCTTACATAAATCTTACTATCAGAACCGTCTTCACTACAATAGTGGCCTACTATAGTTAAGAAAGTTTATTTTTTTATCTGCTGGAAAGAGACTCAAAACACTAGTTATAAACTAGTAATCTCAAATTTTTAATCCTATTCCCTTAGAATAATAACGTATAGAAAGTAAGTTCACGCACAAAAAGTGAGGCATTTCAATTGGAGCCTAATGGAGCTTACACCGAAACCGTTCCGTAATGTACAAGTTATTGTACTGCACGAACGTACGCAACTCTTAAAAAATAAATAGGTAATTATGACGGTTTGTGCATTCGAATGGTGTCACAACACATTTGAAAAATATAAAAAGATTATTAACATTACTTTTAAAGGTAATTCGACGATTTATGTTAATAAAAACAAAATTTGATTTCATAATTTGTATAGTGGTATGCGTGTGTACGTGTGTAATCGTCTGCGCGCCATTAGTATTTTTAGATTCATGTTTCGAACGTTCGAAGTATTGGCACTATCCTTCTATACGTGCAGTAAAATCACTTGTACATTACGGAACGGTACCGGCGTAAGCTCCATTAGGCTCCAATTGAAATGCTTCACTTTTTGTGCGCGAACTTACCTTCTATACGTTATTATTCTATGCCAATTCCAGATAGAATTTACTTCGAAAAGATACTGAACATAGTAATCGGTGCGTAATACCTAATCTTATTTGGATTACAGGTATAATACAAAAAGTTGTGAGGATCAAACTTGCCTCGCCTTCATCGGTGAATCCCTTTGGATTACTCTAGAGACTTCTTTCGAATATAAAATCCTTTACTTTGTCAGTTAGTGCCCTGGTGACCTATTCGAGTTTATACGTTTAATTCTTCAGACTTCAGCCATTGTAAATTAATAATATGTATTTTCTTGTAATAGTGGATCGTTTTCTGTGTGATGACGGAATAAGAATACAATTCTGTTGATTATAGTCATGATAGTGTAAGCTCTCGTTTTAAATTATTACCTCATTATTGCTTCTTTCCGTGTGGTGACGGAGTAAGAATACAATTCACCATTCCCTATCTTGCTCGTGGATGTCGTAAAAGACGAATAAGGGATATAATATGCACATAACATCTGTGCAAGAGAAGGAAAACTCGAAATGAAACGCTATACCAATATATCTGACCAGTATGGTATAGTAGATCAAATTCCCTCTCATTGTGGAGGAAGCCCGAGCCCAACAGTGGTACCGTTGGGCTGCAATGATGATACCACTCTGGTCGGACGGGTTGGTATAGGATTCTATTTTAAGTTTTCTTTCTCTTGCACGATTTTTATATGCATGATAGATCCTTTAATCATCTTTTACAACATCCACCAGCACGATAGGGGAGTGGTGAATTGTATTCTTACTTCGTCACCACACGGAAATTATCTTTACAGTAATTCTCTGTTTTCATATTACTTTTATTCTATAATAATAACATTTCTTTCTAAAAGAGCGGCCAGAGACTCTCATGCTCTCAAATTTATAATTAGGTACTCGTGTAAATTAAAGTTTTTTGGTCGAAGTACAACCAGGCAAATCATAAAATAATTCAACAAGTTTTTAAGAGTTGTTTATTCTTACTCATAAGTAAATGTACTATTAGGTATTATTAAAAGTTTTGAGATTTAATTTTTTTGTTGTTTGTATACTAATACTAGCTTACATATCAAACTTCAGCATTCTATGACTTCAGGAACCGTAAAAATTTTGATGAGCATCAGTGAGTCAGTGACGAAATCGAGTATTTTTAGATATCAATAAAATTTAAAGTAAAAAAGAGTTTATTAAATCGGCTATTGACATCATATCCTGAGAATTAAATAGATGATATTATTCAAATACCCTCATAAAATAATTCAAAAACCCTCATACGTTCAAAAAAATGAACAATATCCTTCGAAAAAATATAGTAGTCCCATTACGCTTTTCTTAGTTCATTTTGGCGGGGCACTTCATGTACCCAAATCACTTTATTATTAATTGTATAAAGGGTATTAAAAATATAACTCTACAACTAGCTTCTTGCATTTTTTCTATGAAAGTATTCTTACTACTCTTTACGTTACATAAAATGCAAGAAGCTGGTTGTAGAGTATTTATATTGAAACATCTTTTAAAGAATATTATAAGGTTTTTTTAATAAATTTAGCAATTAAATATAGTTGGTGTATTAAAGATTGTTCGACGCTCTCATAGAGACAATAACCTCATTTAGTCAAACATACTTACGCATATACAAACACATAAGAAAAATATTTATTTATTATTTTAGTAAAGAGTAGCATTCTAATAATATTAAATATGTCTCATATAATTTCCATATTGTGGTCTCATAAATTATATTCAATATACGAATAGCATTAACACTTACGATGCTCTTAAAAGATGACTAAAAGCTTTACATAGACCTGAGCCATTCCATCTCATGGTGACTGACCAACAATTATATTCCCGAGAAATCAGGCATGACGTCAGTCAGGTGGCCGGTCATATTTTTTTATTTTGCAATACGCAATCTTATGTATCATGTAAGAAGAATACATATTTCGTCGACCCCAAGTAATTTGAATTTTAATCTAAATGGATGACAGAATAATGAGACAGAAAACTACTGGGGTATTTAGTTTCCACTACACTAATCTGTGAGCAGACATCTATTTATTTAAGCTATCAATACAGACATTAGCTTAATTAATTCAAGGTTTTATTTAATTTACGATGGAGACTTAGGCATTGGAGGACTTAGTGTCGGCAAGTAGTGCCAAGATATTCTTGTGCCAAAAAATGTATCGCAGTCTCAAGGTCGTAACCCAATCTGATGCTAATTAAGAAGCCTTTAAATGATACTCTGTCTTAGTGTTATAATAAATTAGCCTTATTTTAATAAATGTCTTTCATTTTATTTGCTTCATCTAGAAATTGATGTTTCAATCCATACTAATATTATAAATGCGAAAGTAAGGATGTTTGTTTGTTTGTTTGTAACGCTTTCACGCTTAAACCACCGAACCGATTTCAAAAATTCTTTCACCAATGGAAAGCTATAATATCAGGGAGTAACATAGGCTATATTTTATCTCATTATTCCCACAGGAACGGGAACTACGCCGCGGGTAAAGCGACTGAAACCGAAGCGAAGCGAGGGCGGGTTGCTAGCCTTCTATATTTTATTTATATGATACTAGCAACCCGCCCTCGCTTCGCTTCAGTTTCAGTCGCTTAAACCCGCGTAGTTCCGGTTCCTGTGGGAATACCGGGATAAAATATAGCCTATGTTACTCCCTGATATTATAGCTTTCCATTGGTGAAAGAATTTTTGAAATCGGTTCTGTGGTTTAAGCGTGAAAGCGTTACAAACAAACAAACAAACATCCTTACTTTCGCATTTATAATATTAGTATGGATTCCAGCTTAGAGAAACTTATATGATCTATTTTTTACGATTCTTAACCCGTCGCCGCTGCTCCACCATGTAATATAAAAGAAAAGAAAGAAAGTATTTACAAGGTACTAAATCTAGGTAACGCACGTAATAGAAATGAATTATACAAATCGAAATTTAAAAAATGTAAAAACAAGACTATATACTTTTAGACAGAAAAAAAGAAAAGAGAAGAAACAAAAAGATTAAATAAAAAAATGAATTTAATTTATACATAATCCCTGCTCTTATCCCAATTACTTACGGCAGAAGCTATATGTCCTGTTCTACCACACAAACCTATCAGACGTCTGTGTTTACTCCTTTTCTATCCATGTTATAATTATTTAATAGTTACTGACCAAAAACAATATATGTAACTTTTTCGTATAGAATTATTTTCTTTTTGTAGTGCCAATAACTTTGTCTCGAGATACAGGTCAAAAATTTAATAACTAATTCTGTATCAGGTAGATATATCTCTGTAATAACGATTACTTGTTGGACCTGAGAAATCTTAGTCCATCCGTGACCATGAACGCTGTAAAGTGTTCAAAACGTCGGGCAATCAAATACAAATGAGATAAAATGTGTAAAAATAGTTTAATTTATAATCTAATGGTAACTTTTGGTTTGTTTTTGCCATCGTGTCTGCGGTTACTCATAATTTTTATGGTTTCTTATCATGTAAATGATTTTCATTAAAATCTGTAACTCATTATCAACATTATACTTGATAATAGCGAATCATAAAAATCTCATTAACATCGATCGATTAGGTGGTTAGGTGTTGCGTGTCGGAGGTACATCAGTTCCATGCAGGGTAGGGGTTTTGTCGATTAATTTATAGCCAAGATTTACTGCCATGAACGCGAAATGAAGGCGAGCAAATTAAAAAATTATGTAATAAAATTGATTGTCGTATTTTTAATAGAAAAATGTTTGTATTGGTTCATTTAAAACGAAATCTTCATTTCACAACTTGTTATGAATTGGTACGAATTATCTAGAATATGTAGAGGATTTTCGTGTCCTTTCATTTTTACTTAAACTTTTCTTTTGGTGTAAGAACTTAAAACCGTTGCAGGCTAGTTGTAGCCCAGTAGGTTTACTACCTAATTAATTTATTTTTTAACCTGACCTTAATATCATGAAATATAATGAATAGGCATGATGACAATAACCAAAAATCACTAAAATAATGTGTTTATCTACTGTAACACAAATAATATATCTTGAAATAAATATTTATTTTCTTTTATAAGATGAGATTATTAATTTATTTAATAAAATAAAACTACAAAATACACAAGTCCGCCATGCTCAGCTAAACACCAATCACATTGAGTTACGTCATTCCTATGTACACCTGTCATTATCATCGCAAATTCTGTACGAAACTCTACGATCGTTACACTTATTAATTGTTTTAACTTGCATTTAAAGAGTATTTCGTGATTTTTATCGATCTCTTACTTACTTTTGTGTTCTTACTAAAAATGTAAGTCATGGAAGAAGGATTCACCAAGGCAAACAGCTCTAATTTGCCTAGAGTTGATTTGTTAATGCTGGGAGAGTACCTAGCATCAAACAAAGACTTCTGTTCAGCAGAATTGAGAAATGTCAAACTACGATGTAAATAATATATTGATTAATAATCTTCTAACCATTCCGAGTGGCATTCTTGTGGGGAGGCCTATGTCCAGCAGTGGACGTCCGTAGGCTGATGGATGGATGGATGGATGGATGAATCTTCTAACACCAATAATTTAAAATTTATTTAAAAATATGTTATTTAAATATTGGTTATGTTATTTAAATAATGCTTTTGTAAACTTGGTATTAAACTGCAGTTACAATAAAATCACACACCAAATAAAATATACGATATAAAGTAATTACTTACGTCAAAATGATCTTCACAGAAATAAATAGTCTCCTATTTATTTATTTATATTTATTTATTTAAATTTATGACTTTGAATTTCGCCGTGCAAGATTAAGCCACTTATATCTTACTGTTTTATTGTGTGGCACATAAACAAACAGTTTGTTAGGAGTTTTTATTGATGTATTAACACATTGAGGAACCGCACACCACTTACAGACTTTCGAATTCATGTCTAAATAAAATATATCAGATTTTTTGCTTTAATTCCCTTACATTTACAACTCAAGTAGATAGACGTGACGTCACAAGCAGACGCCATGACACTAGGCACCGTTTTGGCGCTAATTTAAATGCATTGAATTAAAATAGCATTTATTTCTAAAGAAACCGTACTTATTGCAAAAATAATATGTTTTTTGATAATAGTAGTTATTTAAGACTATTATAAAACAGTTTTTCAAAATTAGTCATCATGCCTATTCTGATGTTTACGCGAGTATTAGATATCTATACCAATAAATAAAATTGGAGTGTCTGTTTGTAATGTCAAAATAATAGGCTTTTTTCATGCTGACACGGTTATTTGCACAACACGTATGCCTAAAATAGAGATTAAAAAATTTTTGTCTGTATGTTTGTTCCGGGTACTCTTCAAAACGGCTAGACCGATTTCAAAAATTCTTTCACCAATGGAAAGCTATAATATCAGGGCGTAAACTAGGCTATATTTTATCCCGGTATTCCCACGGGAACGGGAACTACGCGGGTAAAACGACTAAAACCGAAGCGAAGCGAGGGCGGGTTGCTAGTTATAAATAAAACTATCTTTACGGATTTTATCGCGTTTGTATTTGACTTTTAATACTCAGATGACCGCTGATACCTATTCTTCAGATAACACATTGTATTCTTAACCCGTCATCCACCGGGCAAATAGTTTAACCATTATTAGGGATTGTAAATAAAACTACTTTTACGGATTATATCGCGTTTGTATTTACAAATACAAACGCGATATAATCCGTAAAAGTAGTTTTATTTACAATGTGTAGTGCTCGCGTAAACATCAGATATCATCATTATTAGGGATGTTATCTCTATCATCGTAACTGAAACTATCGGATATTCGAATCGAAAATAGTAGGTATATCCAAAATCTTTTTCTTCTATTTTTCTTTACGGGCGCCGCACTCCTCGCTCGGCTCCGTCCGGGGCGACAGAGGGGTGCAAGCACGCACACCCGTGACCCACCTGTAACACGTCGCCTTCGTCGTTGGGTCGACCACCGGTGCAGGGTGACTTGTCGTCACTGGTCGGCCCGTATATCCAAAACTCTAACCGAAAGGGGTATAAAACTTTGGAATAATTTCTGATAAACTTGTGGTCTTTATTAGACACGTTACAACAGATTTTCTTTCAACTAGCCGTACTGATAGTCCAAATGTAAGCCTCACCAAAGAGGAATAATACTATAAGTAAGTAGACTTATTTTTCCCTTTTACAATGCCCTAAAAATTTAATCATTTGTAACTGAAACAATCCAAAGCCGCCCTGTAATCTATACAAATAAATAAAATTGAAATGTCTGTTTGTAATGTCAAAATAGTAATTTTTTTTATTCTGACACGGTTATTTACACAATACCTATGCCTAAAAATCTGTTTTTTTTTTTGTCTTTCTGGGTGTTTCTGTCTGTTTGTTTCGGGTAATCTTCTAAATGCCTGGATCGATTTTAATAATATTTCGACATTACGGACACTTCAATTTTATTTATTTGTATAGATTTATTGCGTGCAAGAATAAAATCTAGAACACCGGACGAACAGAAAAAGCTTACCTCAAATGGTGCCATTCTGTCAGATCAATGGATAACATTAAATTTATAATGCAAAAGTCCTCTAAAAGGAAATGAGGTGGTAGTGATATGTAGCCTACTTTATTTAAATGTTGCGGTACTAATCGGCGATGACTCCGAAGTTTAAATGTACAGCTAAAACTTAAAATTTATGGCCCGCGATGTCTTGATGTTAACAATTACTGTACGGTAGTAAAGTTTTAGATAGCAATGAGAATAATTACTTCCTTCTTCATCAGTTATGGTGGCTAAAGTTAAATATCCGCCAATCGAGCAGGTCCTTTACAAGGTCATTAAATCATCTGAAGGACTTTCAAATGCTTTATACTTGTAGTGTATTCTAGCGGCAATTCAAGATCATTGCGGAGACATTAGTGGCTGGATCGATTCTTTAATATATCTGGCAAGGTATCATGACATAATTTATAAATATTTATTATATCAACTGATACATAGTCCCTTGCTCATTTGGAAATATATTTAATGC
This sequence comes from Lymantria dispar, assembly GCA_032191425.1. Classification (NCBI taxonomy): domain Eukaryota; kingdom Metazoa; phylum Arthropoda; class Insecta; order Lepidoptera; family Erebidae; genus Lymantria; species Lymantria dispar. Next base: position 21,515,029 of record CM063459.1, read on the forward strand.
TGTTATTTTTATTTTCATCCGAGTTATTTCGTGACAGTTTTTGTTTGGGACTAATACTACACATTTCTATCTCTGTAATTCCTATAAACCAATATCCATAATGGTCTCCGTATAAGACTCCGAGGTTTGACCTTCAGGAAGTCTCGGGGAATGCTTGTACTTGTCTTGGGACCCGCAACAACTTGAATTAGAAAAGAAAAACAGGAGGAGTTGGAATGGTTCGACTTTCCTTCTATGCAAAGCGTGAGACATGAAGCAAAATTGACTAATAAGCCAGTAGATAAGAGGATGTATAACTACGTAAAGCGCAGTGTATAGCACCAAGGATTTAGCAGAGCTTAAGGATTGGTTGCAATAGTAGATATGGCAAAAACGCCTGAACGCACGGAAATTTTCTCGAATTGTTACAAGGTCCGTATAGTACACTACCCCGGACGTGACTTTATAAAATCAGTAATTAATATCCATTATACATTAATTTCAATTTTTGTTATCCTAGCAGTTGTTATGACAACGGGTATTACACCAGACGTGTGATTAGTGATGTTTCATTATTACTAAAATATATCCTATACAGATGCTCTGCTTGTACTTGTGTTGTGGTGTTATACCTTTTGGATAACCAATAAAATGTTTTTGAAATACAACAAGGAGTTACCTAGATTATTGCGTTCAACAAACATATAAATTAACTCTAAGACATATAAATAGACTCTACAGCTTCATAATACATAATTCGCTGCGTGATGATTTGAAAAACTGAACAAGAAGACCTGACTAATAAAAACTTATCAGAAAATCAGCAGCCGAATTCTTCTAGGAAACTTATAATATCAACTGTGATCGTCAACGGTGAGTAAAAAGCGTAGTAATTAAATAATCACTTCTCCTTTGTAGGGAGGCTTTCCTATAACAATGGATATCGATATATTATCGTCATCGATATATTTTTTTTTTTTTTTTTTTTTATATATTCACGCCTTTTTCCCATAGGGGTAGGCAGAGTCCACTGCCCTCCACCTGCTACGATCTTTGACATATTCAGCGTAGCAAAGCGGTTCTCTGTGGGCCACTTTTCGCCCCCGACGGAAACGAGACGTGACGTGTCGCGAGCCACATCGCCGCCATTCGTACAGTTTTTTAATTTTTTTGAAACTCATTGCGTTTCCGCGAGAAATACATACACATATAATTAAACGGACACAAATTACATCCAGACTCAGAACAACAATTTGTGGATCGCACAAAGTGTTGTCCTGCGTGGGATTCGAACCCCCGACACTGGCGCTGTAGGTCACTAGCATTAACCACTACGCCATCTGTGCAGTCATCGATATATACTACAATTATAGAATAGAATGCAAATAGATATTTGATTAATTCATTTAATTCTTTGAGCATTAATTTCTTCTCATTAACATTCCAAAGTTGAGCTCGGGACCCCTTCACAATGAGAGGGAAATTTACCTACCAGAAGGGTTGGTAGGGCTTTATATGGAGTTTTCTTTCTCTTGCTAAAATGTTTTTGTTATAGATTAAAGACATCTTTGTATTTCAGGAAATTTCACAAAAAAAATTGATTTTAAAAATCTGCAATTAACAAAATCATATTATTATAGCCAGATTCAAAATGATTATTTGTGGTTTGCATAAAGTATTACGTCATCTGTGAAATCATGTTGATGTTACCATATCCCTTAGCAGTCTCTTATGACATTCACGGGCAAAAAGGAGGTGCCGGTCTTAATTTTTATTCCTTCGCCGTACGATCAAAGCTTTAACTATGTATCGGTGTTGTATTATTTCTTATTCCTTTATTATACAGACAAGGTTTTATCTATATTTATTTATCTATATATCTATATTTTAATGGTATTATAGTCAACAATGTCATTGCCAACGGATGTTATAAGAATCGCCTGAAGGAAATGGGTTAAAATGGCTTCCGTTCACAAGCAACCAATCGGTTTTTTGTACATTATTGTGTTATTTTCATGGTGAATTGACTTCCACGGAATATATAGTAACTATATGAGGTGACTTTTCACACCGGCCTACTTAATGCCCATATAAAATATGCGATACATAAGTAGTTTTGTCAGTTTGTGTATCATTGTTGTTCATAAATTGTACATTTATAAATGGATGCTAGATAAAGAAACTCAAAGGAAAAACGAATCTTCTGGTCGGTGTGGTATATGTGAGTTAAAAAATAGCAAACTCTCAGAAAATCAGCATCTGAGTAGTAACAATTTATTATAGCGCTTTGTTAGGAGAACGACCGAGCCGAGGGTTAAATTTTTTATGGTAAAAAATGAGCTAGCTGTGGCCATGGTGCTGCAAAGATCAATAAACAGTATTACTGCTTACGCTATCCGGTGGTTTGCTGCTTGTCGATCATCTACGTCTCACTATGGGTTCTTCTCTAAAACAGAAGGTAAATTTATCTATTATACCGTTGGTTTCCGTGTGGTGATGGAGTAAGAATACAATTCACCTCTCCCTCTCTCACCACTCACTGATCTTGCCAGTGGATGTCATAAAAGACGACTAAGTGGTATATATATATATATATATATATATAACATCCGTGAAAGAGAAGGGAAACTCGAAATGAAACCCTATACCAACATGTCTGACCAGCATGGCATAGTAGGTCAGGGGGTAGGTAAATTTCCTCCCATTGTGGAGGAGACTCGGCCCAACAGCAGGACGTATGTAGGCTGCTAGGATGATGATGACATCATATTGGTTGGACGGATTGGTATAGAATTTTAATTCGCGTTTTTATTTTCTTACATAGATATTATACATGCGCGGAACAAGATCCTTTAATCGTTTTTATGGCACCCACGAGCAAGAAATATGGTGCTCAATTTTATTCTTACTCTGTCACCACACGGAAAACATTTGTCTGTATTCAAAGGCAATCAAAAAATTTATGGAATTTCAAGAGGTGTTATAAGAACGATCGAGCCGGCGGTAGGGATGTGAAAAATAATCGATTTTTATAATAATCGATTATTACAAAAAAATAATCGATTAATAATCGATTTTTACAATCGATTATCAAAATAATAAAAATCGATTATTAATCGATTTTTTATTATTCGAAATTTGGAAGAAATCGAAATTAATCGATTATTCACTGCCCGATTACCCCAAAAAAAATTCATCACGATTGTTTCATACTATATTAGAAAATAAAGCTCACATTTCCTAAAAAAAAGGCATCATTATCCTGTTGGGAGAAAAAATCGATTATTTTATAATCGATTATTTATTTTTAATTAATCGATTATTTTATAATCGATTTATTTTTAAGAACAAAAATTCGATTATTTAAAAAATCGATTTTTTTCCCTCCAAGTCACATCCCTAGCCGGCGGTTTAATTTTTTATTGTATAAAATGGTCTAGATTCTTACTGACACCACACAAAAAACATTCGTTTGTATTCAAAGGCAATCAAAAAAATTATCGAATTTCAAGCGACTATATAGCTGGTCAGACAAGTATAGGAAAACACCATCTATACCAATAAATAAAATTGGAGTGTCTGTTTGTAATGTCAAAATAAAAGGCTTTTTTCATGCTCACACGGTTATTTGCACGACACCTATGCCTAAAATACAAATTAAAAAAATTTTGTCTGTCTGTTTGTTCCGGGTAATCTTCAAAACGGCTGTACCGATTTCAAAAATTCTTTCACCAATGGAAAGCTATAATATCAGGGCGTAAACTAGACTATATTTTATCCTGGTATTCCCACAGGAACGGGTACTACGCGGGTAAAACCACTAAAACCGAAGCGAAGCGAGGGCGGGTTGCTAGTAATGTAATAAAATACGTTGGTATATCAACGGTCGGATATTCGCAAACGAGGTTAGTAGGAGCGGCTGTTGTGGCTGTTTTTTAATATAAGAGTTATCGATCGAATCTATTACACTAATTGCTGAGAAGTTACAGTTATAACTATAATTAGAACAATTTTTTTATTAACAAACGAGCAACCCGCCCTCGCTTCGCTTCGGTTTCAGTCACCTTACCCGCGTTGTTCCCGTCGGAATACCGGGATAAAATATAGCCTATGTTACTCCCTGATATTACAGCTTGCCATTGGTAAAAGAATTTTTGAAATCGGTTCAGTGGTTTAAGCGGGAAAGCGTAACATACAAACAAAACAAACAAACTTTCGCATTTATAACATTACTAGCAACCCGCTCTCGCTTCGCTTCGGTTGCAGTCGCATTACCCGCGGCGTAGTTCCCGTTCCCGTGGGAATATCGGGATAAAATATAGCCTATCTTACTCCCTGATATTATAGCTTTCCAGTGGTGAAAGAATTTTTGAAATCGATTCGGTGGTTTAAGTGTGAAAGCGTGACAAACAAACATCCTTACTTTCGCATTTATAACATTAGTAAGAATATATCATCAGACTAGCCCACGTCCAGGTGCTCGATACCAGTGGTCGGTCCAATAGCGAATGGGCGGGAATACGGTGGTTTTTGAAGACACCACACAGCTTATTCTATCGTTTTATTAGAAGACTGTGGACACCTGCCATCTATTCCATCCGGAGTGATGAAAGGACAACGCCTGGTCCTATAACCTGCCGTATTTGCTCCTCAACTGTGGCCACCAGGGATAGTATATTTTAACGACATCATTACAGCTCATATGCGTCCCACTGTTGGGCTCGAGTCTCCTCCACAATGGGAGGGAAATTGACCTACTGTATCACGCTGGTCATACGTGTTGCTGTAGGATTTTATTCCCGTTTTTAATAGGGCAAATAAGGGGCTGGTGAATTGTATTCTTACTCTGTCACCACACGGAACGAGACACATGAAAATTGGACGTGTTTCACTTCTAAAGTCACTATCTTCTATCCTACTCTATCTTAAAGAGGCAAACATGACATAAGTATACCTAAAATGCTCTATGTGGCACAATTAGTAAAGTTTTAATCTCTGCAATTACCACTGACAGAGGATTTTCTCGCTCTGAAACCCGTCCTTTTATACTCGTCAACTAAATGCACATTCATGTGAACTTTTAATAGACAATTTGTGGGTAAGCTACATTCGTTTAGTATAATTACAGTAAATTATATATTGAGTAAGTCCCTTACCCGTGGCAGTCGTATTAATCTCAGATTATTTACATTCTAAAACTGGGCTTGGGCTTTCCCCACGATAGGGAGAATATTGGTCTACTATATCGCCTTAGTCAAAGGGATTTATATAGGTTTCTTTATTATCAAAATTTCCTTTCCTTTCATAAATAGAATGGAAAACCACATTAAATAAAAAATATGTATGCATATTATATTGTTTGTCTTTTACGGTTATCAGTCGTGTGCTCGAGCGTCCTTCATAATAAGAGGGGAAATTGACGTACAATGCTGATCAGGAATGTTATTTATAGGGTTTAATTTCGAGTGTTCTATCCTTTGCATAGATTTATATGCATATTATATCACTTAGTTGTCTTTTACGATAACCACGAATAAGAAAGTGGATATGAATATCTGTCACCACATTGAAAGTGAACAGGCGTAAGCCGTAATTAGTGTCCGATCCAAATTACTTATTTACTTTACGGCCGAAACCGAAGCCAAATTTCGGCTTCAGTCTGAGTTTCGGCCGAAACAAAAACCGAAACTTTTGTATAAATTATAAGGTTAATATTTTTGGGGGAAGAAAATAAATAGTCTATCATAATTAGTCTCTTTTTACTCTTCACAGATGTTTATATTAATAAACATAAAATGAAACTTACAAAACATAACTATAAGACCAAAGTAATTTCGATTTATAATAAACCTAGGTGATAAGCCACTCTTGTGTTTGTCTTGTTTCTAAAAAATTGCAAAGACATAAAATGTTCTAGATAATTTATGAACTACATCACATATTTAAGTAGTGAAATAAAATATACCTGTTTTGAAGTGATTACCGCAAACTGAGAAATTCGCGACCCACGCAGACACAAATAAAAAGACAAAACTTGTGAGACGAGTATGAGCGCGGTAAAATGACACATCGTCTCTCGCACCTCGTGCATCGAGCATGTCCAAGCTCAGCGCGAAAATTCACGAATTCAGTTTCGGTTTCGGCCGTAGTTTCAGCTAGATTATCAGCTGAAATCGGAACTAAGCTGAAACCAGTTTTTTTAGCCGAAACTAGGCCGAAACCGAAATTTCGATCGGACACTTAATATAAAAACCATATAACGTAGGCGTTACATAATTTTCTTATTTTATTTAAAATCAATTCATATAACAAATAATAATGAACTTAATGTTAGGTGTTATTTTCTTAGCTGTTCTTAAAAGAAGTAGTTGGTGGAAAGAGGTATTACACTTTTAGTATCTATCCCCATTTCGAAAGAGAAAATGGCAAAGAACAATAGTAGTAGTTTAATAATCAATAAAAAATTAGTGAAATGTGTGTTTCTTCTAGTCATGAGTTATACAGACCATACAAGTTAGGCAATCACATAAATCTTGTATTAAGCAATACATCACAGCTTTTTGTTTGAGGAAATAAATAAATATATAATTTATTTAATAAAAATTATACAATAGACACATTATGTTGAAAGCAGTATTACCATATGTTTTTTTTTATAAGTTAAAGGAAATTGCGTCAATGTTTATCAAACTGTTTAAAATAAATTTATTTAAATGCAAGTAATTTGGTTTCGATTATAATCTGTTTTAAGTATGTTTATAGTCAGCGGTTACATCCGAGTGCCGTGACCATGGGCTGTCATGGTTTAAATTACTAGTTTAATACACAATGAAAACAATAACAGTAATGGTATATTTCGTTAGTTAAAGTATGTTTTAAAGACTGCACTGTGTCGACGTTTCAGCTCGTAAACGTTCTGCAGGGCTCGAGCTTCCTCCCCAATAGGAGGGAAATTGACCTATTATACGATGCTGGTCAAGACATATATAGGGCTTTATTTCGAGTTTTCCTTCTCTTGCGTAAATGTAATATGCATATTATATCCCTTAGTCGTATTTTACAATATCCACGGACAAGATAAGGAGTGGTGAATTGCATTCTTACACTGTCACCATACGGAAACTATACTATGAATAAAATCTGTTTATTACGGAGTATTTTAAGCAGCCAAACTCAAAACAATTATTGGTGAATCGTACACCCTTAGGACCGAATGTTTTTGAAAATTACGCACTTTTAAACAACATTTGGTATTACTTAAAGGCATGCAGCATTTAATTTAAATCAGGCAATAAAATAATCCTTACTTAATATTTATAAATGCGAAAGTAAGGTTGTTTGTTTGTTTGTTACGCTTTCACACTTGAACAACTGAATCGATTTCAAAAATTCTTTCACCAATGGAAAGCTATAATATTAGGGAGTAACATAGGCTATAATTTATCCCAGTATTTCCACAGGAACGGGCACTACGTGGTTAAAGCGACTCAAACCGAAGCGAAGCGAGGGCGGGTTGCTTGTAATCTATATATCTACCTACTACTATCTTAATTACTACTATCTTAATAATAATTATTACACAATTATTATTATAATAATATATTAATATACATTAACGAAATACTTGTATAATCTTGTATCTTGTTGTATAATCTTAGTATCATCCAAAATTCAAAAGTTTGTATGTTTGAGGTAATCTCAAGAACTTCCATTAGGATTTGAAAAAATCTTATTGTATTACATAACTTATTTATCAGGAATGGTTATAGGCCTATAATATATTGCGGTTTAATGAACAAGGATGAAACAGGTACCACAAATTTTAGAAAATCTAGCAGGAAATAGTAATCATAGACTAAGTAACTCCTTATATAGACAACTACTCGGTAGTAAAATATTATCAACATCGGTCCAGCTGTTTTGAAGATTAATCGGAACAATTTTAAAATGCGGAGGCAAAGCGGCTAAAATCGAAGCGAAGCGAGGGCGGATGATAGTCTATCATAAAATTGGCCTCGTAATAGCCGTTGTAATTAGTTATATCAGATAGACAAAATACTTCAATTAAAATTACAAGGACGCTTTTGGAAATAACTTTTGTACGTGCTCTTGTTTCTTTTCGTTAAAAAGGTACGCTGTTAAATTGAATATGATCTTCAAAGAATAACGTCTTTAAAATCTTAGAGAAATTTGAAGTTAATTAAAAGTCCACAGAGTATATTTTAATTAATACTGTGAATTAAAAAAAAATGCGAGCAAGAATAGTTGATTAGTAAATTGCTGTTTTTTTTTTTATTACCGTTGGTGGCAAATAGGCACACCTGATGAGAAATGATATTGCCGCTCATCAACCTTCCCTAGGCCGCTGTTTACCGTGAAGAAAAAGAGAACGCGTGCAATGAGGTTCGGTGATACTAAATCATCACCAAAACCTACCACACTCACCGCTTGCACTCTTCTCTTCTTCTTTTTTGTTTTGGCAATCAGCTACAAATACGAGCCATTTTTGCCAGTGTCGAGTTATAATTATCTTTTCAAGTTCTCAGTTTCTTCATGTCAGTAATGGTCTGTCAGTAAGTCAAAGTGTCGCCCTCAACAGTGTAATGGCCACTGTTAAGGGTATCTTCTGAGAATTTTGGTGGAAACAAAAAGGTAAAAAAAAAAAAGGTATAGCAATTTTATATCATATTCACTGCACCTCAGCAGTTTTGCCACTATATATTCAATATCTTAGTGGTATTTACACGTTAAAACCACTAAGATATTGAATATAATACAAGAACACCACATGACACTTCTGATTCCCGCCAAAAATCATCAATTGCACTCTTTCGCTCCCCGAATAAAATGCAGTAACACATTGCTACTATTCAGACGTCAATTTTCTGCGAGAATGTGGTATTGCCCCGGACGGATCGACCCGTTGTAGACAGAAAACAATATGGTGCTACTGCTATTAAACCTCTTTGATACAATATTTTTCTTAGAATATATAATTCTCCCAATTAGGGGTATGCCGTCGGGCCGACCACTGACGACAAGTTAACGCTGCTCCAGTGGTCGACCCAACGATGAAGGCGACGTGGTTTTTGGGTGGGTCGCGGGAGTTGCGTGCTTAAGCCCCTCTGTCGCCCCGGACGGAGTGGTGAGGAGGCGCGCCGACCGCGACCCACCCACAAAAAAAAAAAAGAATATATAATTCCCTTATTGATCATTACGCTGTCTGTGGTGATGAAATAAGAATTTAATTCATCACTCCCTATTTTCCACGTGGATATCGTAAAGGATGACTAAGCTATTATATGTACATACTAGCAACCCGCCCTCGCTTCGCTTCGGTTATAGGTTATAGTCGTTTTACCCGCGTAGTTCCTGTTCCCGTGGGAATACCGGAATAAAATATAGCCTAGTTTACGCCCTGATATTATAGCTTTCCATTGGTGAAAGAATTTTTGAAATCGGTCCAGCCGTTTTGAAGATTACCCGGAACAAACAGACAGACAGACATACAAAAATTTTTAATTGCTATTTTAGGCATAGGTGTCGTGCAAATAACCGTGTGAGCATGAAAAAAGTCTATTATTTTGACATTACAAACAGACACTCCAATTTTATTTATTGGTATAAATATTACATTTATGCAAGAGAAGAAAAACTCTAAATAAAACCGTATACCAATCCGTCTAACTAGCGTAGTCATAGGTCAATTTTCCTCCTATTATAGAGAAGGTTCAAGCCTGGCAGAGGGGCGTATATGAAGTGAGATGAAGTAAGATGAGAAAGTCTCCCTCATTACAAGAATTAGTTACTTAGTGTGAGGGGTAGTCTTACTCGAATGAGCAACTGCCGGCCACAGATGTCAAGAAATCAGTTGAGTGGTGCAATGGTGAACGGGATATGGTAGGTTATGGATAAAATGGCCAGGGTCCAGATTATAGTGCTTCAAACAAATAATTTTAACAAAAAAACGTCTTCATTTAGACCACATTGAAACGGGGCCACATAGCAATCAAGCTTTTAAGTAAAAAAAGAATCAGCAAAATCAGTTTACCCATTCAACAGTACTGAGGTAATAAACATAAAAAAAAACAAAGAACTTCCTCCTTGTTAATAAAACTATCACATTTGTATCTGATTTTTGATTGTCCGACGTTTTGAACACTTGACTTGACGCGAGACATCTTAGTCCGCCCGTGACGATAATCACTATAAAGTGTTCGAAACATCGGGCAATCTAAAATCAAATAGAAACACGATAAAATCCGTAAAGTAGTTGTATTTACAAACCTCTTCCTTTTTAGAAGTCTGTTTAAAATGCTGTAGTCTGTGTCTGTAGTAATAGACGTCTTTTATGCCCATCAAACAAAAGTTCCCAAACCCTATGTGATAATTAATGAGGTAAATTGTCTACATATGTGTACACTTCTGATTACACCACTTAGCTTATTACTTTGATAGTCATAGGTGTGTCGTTAGTAGAAATTTATTAATTGCTACTACATTAGCTCGTAATTCACATACCACAGGAACTGTATCGGTTGTTTCCACTACATTAAACAATGTGAAAACAGGCTATTTGAGATCGCTGGTGTGTATTAGATGTCTTTCATTTGTATACAGTACACCGGTGTTCAACGGTGCGAAAATATATTTTAAATGTTGTTGATTTATTTTTACACTGTAGTTATTTCCTTTATATTTTTTTTTCGTCGAAGGCATTGAATGCTGGCTGTATAAACGTAGTAAGAGTATTTTCTGTGTAATGATGCAGTGAGAACACAATTTACTATCTGTCGTAGTTGTAAAATGTCGACTAAGGGATATACAGATCAATTTATTTAAGATAAAGGAAACCTTGAAATTAAATTCTGTATCAATCAATTATGTAAGAATGGAGTAGTGCGTCAGTTTGTTTCTCATTGCAGAGGATTTCGGACATATGGACTAAAGACGTAATGATTTTTTTCGTTGTAAATATTCAAAATAAAGTAGTGGTTATTTATGAGAAACAGATGCTTTCCAATCCCTGATGCTTCTGGATTTTATGACTCCCAAGGAAATTAAGTGACGGTGGTATTGTAACTTTAACCTATTAACCACAAGAAGGTATACGTCCCACTGTTGGGCTTAGGCCTCCTCCACAATAGGAGGGAAATTGTCCTATTATACCACGCTGGTTAGACAAAGGTAAGGTTTAATTTTGAGTGTTTCTTCCTTCCTTACTCGTCTTTTACGACACCAACGGGCAAGATAATAGGTGGTTAATTGTATTCTTACTTCATCACTACACGGTACCAGTACGTTACTTCTCTGTTCAACTATTCGAAAATAAAAACCTGAGAATAATTAACAAAAAAAAATATAATCCTAAACCTTTTAAGCAATATTTTATGCAACTTTACGTACCACTGAATCCGCCTCTTAATATCTAAATCACGGAGCATATTTTAATTAAATCCTTTACTTTAAAAGCAGCGGTTAATTATGAAAACGGAACGCTTTTAGAACCTTTTACGCATCGACGATTTCTTAGTGCCACTTTTAGAGGTGATGTGAGCTGAAAGGCCTTGGAATGTATAAGAATTGGAAGTGGAACTCAAGGTGTTTCTGAATTTTCTAAATTTAGTGAGTATTATAATTGTTTGAAAAACTGAACCAGTCGAATCAATATACTAACTGAAGACTGGATTCAGTGGCGCAGAGGACTTTGGGTAGCTCTGTGTTTCTATCAGTATACTAATTATAACCATCTGAAGACTGAATTCGCTGGAGTGAAGGAGAGCCTTTGGATAGCTCTATACATTCTATTGGCTCTTTTACGAGAACGGTGTTCGAAAAAACCTTAAAGCCCATCACGGTCAGTTTTTTTTTATCACTGTATCAATCGACACCGTAGTCGCCCGACTTGAATTAGTTACTTGCTGTGTTTACCGAAGGCTATGATATATCCTTCTTCAAACAAAGTTTAAGAGGAGCATTTTCATCATATTAGGAGCAGCGTGGGTATTGTTAAGGAACATTAGTGGTAGAAGCTATTCATCCAATAGCCTATAGACTTCCACTGTTGGATATAGTCGTCCCCGCGAGAATGCCACTCGAAACGGTCCTGTACCACTTGCATCCAAGTGGTAGTATCACGTATCATCAATTGTGCTACTTTGTTGTGTGTTATTCGCTAACATAAAAAATAAAGAAATATTGAATTCTTACTGAAGCCGAAAATTTCTAGCTGTTTCTCTAGTACGTATTTTCTTCGCATCGACAACTCATAAAAATAGCATTTAATATGTTTATGTATTCAAAAAGTATCTTTTTCTAAATTGATGGCAACATCAACAGTGCTTATTTTATTCATTATATATCCCTAACCTTGCCAGAAAATATAGTTTTTATTATAAAAAACATTATCGAATGAGTGGATTTAAACTGATCACAATATAAGCGACTAGTCTTTTTTTCTAGACGGTTCTAATATGTAGGTATATAAAATTCAGTTGCAAAAGACTAATAGCTTTAGTGATTAATTTAGCTCAACGAATTGCTAATTTATGATGAAGGTACACAACCTTCATTTTTAATGAGTTTTAGTTAAACGCCATTGTCATTGACCTTTATATAAAACAAAGTTTATTTTTCATAAAATGGTCTCAAAGAAAATAAAATATAGCTTTCTAAAATGCCAACCATTTTATCGAAAGAATAACAGCAGTATTTTACATTTTGTGCAAGAAAAATATTTCATAAAAATTTCTTAAGTCAAAGCACGTAAAATTTTCCTAAAATTTTTAATTGCATATTTTCAGAGAAATAAAGGTAACATTTCGCTATGATTACATAGCGTATATTATATAGCATATAGCATACATTACGTATATTATTATATGTCTATTTTCAATGCCAGAAATTGTATGAGACCCGTGCCAACATCAAAATCTTCCAAACTTTAAAAGTTATTTCAAAAGCTGCCACCGAATTCGTGGCCGTCCATAAAAAAACACAATTAATTTAAAAACATCCAACTGTCTATAGAGATAAATAATTAACTGAAACAAAACTCATTTATCTCCAAACACGAACCCGAAATCAAATTTTTCGGAGCATCCAAACTTTTTCGGGAGTTTTACGAGTAAATTAATCACGCTACAACGAATTGCGTCTCATTGGCTTATAATAATTTAATCCATGTACATACACGTATTGTTGATATGGTATAATTACGTTACATTTTCACTCAAAGGGAGACGAAGGGAATAAAAACTCGATCAAAGGGAGGGACAAGAGGAATAAAACCTTAATTTTATATTAATTTTGAAAATAACTGGATACTTTATGAACGTACAAGTAACGATTATTAAAAAAGTCAATAAAAAATCTATATCAATAAATAAAATTGGAGTGTCTGTTTGTAATGTCAAAATAATAGACTTTTTTCATGTCTAAAATCATTTTATATTTTTTTGTATGTCTGTTCCGGGTAATCATCAAAAAGGCTTTACCGATTTCAAAAATTCTTTCACCAATGGAAAGCTATAATATCAGGGAGTAACTTAGGCTATATTTTATCTCGGTATTCCCACGGGATTGGGCACCATGCGGGTAAGGCCACTGAAACCGAAGCGAAGCGAGGGCGGGTTGCTAGTATCTAAATAATTAAACAATAAGCTCTGATATAATAGATTAATGCTCCCTTCAGTGAGGTGAGAACGATACTCATGCTCCTTTCAATGAGGACGATACTCATGGTCAATAGTAACTTGTATAGTTTGAATTAAGGTAATGATAAAATTAATAAACAATGCATGCTTGAACATATGATGTCTTCCTGACCATATTTCAATCCCGACGGCTACTGTTATAGGACAGTTAATGAAGCCAGATTATAGATCACAACTTGAGTATAGATGCATTCTATATTTCTTCACTCCAGTATTCTTGGGACGTGAATATGAGACGAATGTATTATAAATAAATACGCACATATTTTCAAAAAGTGGTTCAGTTTTCGGATGAGGTTCGAACATGTTACCTTAAAATTGATATTACTCGACCACCAGTAGCTAAAGACACAGTAAGTGCTTTATTTTCGTCGCTGTCGTCATAATTTCCTTCAACATGATGAGTAAAGTTGCGCCGAAAACAAATTTAGACAAAACAATAAAGTTTTGGTGTTTTGTAAGCGTTTTGATATTCATAAATAATTCAGTTATTTTGTTAAAGTTATTAGATGCTAAATTAGAAAAGTTTGTTGGGCAACGATAAGCAGACGTCATTCTGCGAGAAATTGCGTTATTTATTTTCAGATTAGTTTTGTTACAATTATCAAATTGTACGCTATATTATTCTTGGTAACCGTAACTTACTTATTTTCTAGACTGAGTAGATTCAAAACAAAATTATTTTTCAATACAGTAAATGACATTTTAGGCATTATGAATATATTTAACTATTAAACTATTCACGAATTTTGTAAGAGACGAATATGGGAGTTAATATAAAATAAGACAAGGCAAGAATCATCATCATCATCGCAGCCCACATACGTCCCACTGCTGGGCTCAGGCCTCCTCCATAATGGGAGGAAATTTGACCTACTATACCACGCTAGTCAGACATGTTGGTATAAGGTTTCATTTTGAGTTTCCTTTCTCTTGCACATATGTTATGTGCATATTATATCCCATAGTCGTCTTTTACGACATCCACGGGAAGATAGGGAGTGGTGAATCATATTCTTACGCCCTCACCACACGGAAGAAGGCAAGAATAGTAAAAGAAAATGAAAACCTATACCAATCTGGTTATCAAGATACAGGAGTATAATTACCCTCCCGTTGTGAAGGAAGCTCGGGATTGAAAGTAGAACCTAAATGGGTAAATAAAATCATATAAGTAACTTCCGAACCCCCGCACCTTGAGGATTGTCTCCTTATTATTCTCCGTATTCTGATTCCATTAGATATGTTTTAGGATACATATTTATAATATTTGTTTAAAAATTATGAATCAGCTAATTATTGAAGTGGAAGGATGAGGTCATATTAATTGATGTTTGGAGGTATAAAAAGCTTTAACTACGGCTAAAGATTATGATAGACGTTACCACAGATTATTTTGGTATGGGAGTTGTCACCATAGAAAAAGATTCTGTACCGGTGCTCTACCCAAACAGTAAGACAGAAGTACAATACCGCAGGTTATAGAGCTGCATGCCTCATTCGCTTGGGTGGGGTATGACCTGACGATAGCCTGTTGAAATATAGAGAATTGCTGACCGATCATTCTGATGATTCCCAGATTTTAATAAGACACATGGGAATCTAAGTGATGGTGACGCATCGTATTCTTATCCTGTCACATATCGTCATCATCATCTCAGCCCATTTGCGTCCTACTATTGGGCTCGGGTCTCCTTCATTATGAGAGGGAAATTGACCTATTATACTGCGCTGTCCAGACGTATCGGTATAGGATTTTGTTTAGAGTTATTTTTCTCTTGCATAGATGTTAAATGCACATCTTATCCCTTAGTCGTATTTTACGAAACCCCTGGGTGAGAGAGAGTGCCTTGAGCTGTATTCGCGTGAATCCTGTCACTACACCACATATATATTCAAATACTTTTTCATATACATATTTTAAGATTTCTGTTGGTTGCCAATGGTTTGGTGCTTCTTATATCAAGCTAAAGCATTTCACAACCGGTAAATATTATATAAATAATTGCACAAGTTTCTAGTAGTTAACTCGGGCACTTTTTATTTCGCGTAAGTATGTTACCGAATCTGGGGTAAGTCAAGATATTTGAGCGATAGCAAGTCATTCCGTCGAGTAGTAGGGAATCAACTGTTCCCTATAAAATATGATGAATGTTTTATTTCCTTCTCTTAAATATAAATCTTATCTATTATATAAATGTGGATTCCATATAAATAATGCGTTATCCGTGTGGTGATGGAGTAAGATTACAATTCATCACCCCATGTCTTGTCCATGGGTGTCGTATAAGACGACTGAGAGATATAATGTGGATATAAGATCTATACAAAAGCAAAAAACCTATACCAACACTTTGGACCAGCGTGATAGTGTTGGTCAATTGCCTGCCTATTGGGAAGGAGACTCAACCTCAACAGTGGGACGTATATGAGCTAAGACGATGATGATTATAAATGTGAACGCGTGTATTGATGTGAGGAAATGTATATATTATTTGGGTGAAAAAAAACTCTTAGATAAACTAGATTAACACCCAAAATAATATTTTCTATGCAGTAATATTCAAGATAGTTATCAATTTAAAGCAAAAAAAAAACTTAAAAGAATATCGTCATTTTAGAACCGACTTGGTCCCGTTTTAATTCCTAAACTTGACACATTTTGTCTCATCTACAAAAAAAAGGCCTTAATCAGAAAGTAATTTGTATCCACTAATTACTTGTATAAATCTTAAAGAATTATTCCTTAATGCAGAATGAAGGTTTATAAGCAAAGGCGATATCAGAATGAAAAACATGTCATCATCATCATCATTTCATCTCATATATGTCCCACTGTTGGGCTCGAGCCTCCTCCGCAATAGGAGGGAAATTGACCTTACATACACCATGATGGTCAGACAGGTTGGTATAGGGTTTTATTTCGAGTTGACCCTCTCTTGTATATATGTTATATTCGTATTATATCCCTTAGTCGTCCTTTACGACATCCACGGGCAAGATATGGAGTGTTGAATTGTATTCTTTATCCTTCACCACACGGAAAAAATTAAAAATGTTTAGCTGGGTTGAATAGTATTCAAACAATCCATTTCAAAAAATTTACTGATATCCAGCCAAGCCTCTAAAAAAATCTTTGGAATAATTACTAAAAATTACTGAAAACTAAATAAAATGGTGAATATACTAATAATAATATTTAGTTATTTTATAATTTATAATCATTCACTAACTCCGGTATTCCCAGAGGGGAAGAGTTAGCCGGATGTATATAACAGCCATTAAATTAGTCTTTAAAAAAATAAGCGACAGCTGAAGGGTATTTATTTATATATTATAAGGTATATATCTATAAACGGTTTCGTTTTTTTTTAGCTAAGTTTATACATGTCGACTATCATCATTATTCCGCTCTTATCCCAATTAGTTTGGGTTAACCAAATATGTACTTCATTATACTACGCTAGCTGACCCAACAGACGTTGTTTTGTTGAAATAAGCGCCACCTACTAGGACGAATTGTAAATCTAAACCATTCTAGAATCGCCTTGAACACACACAAAAAATTTCGTCAACATCGGTCTAGCCGTTTAGGAGGAGTTCAGTGACATACACACGTACCCTAGAAATTTATATATAAGATATTGCAAAAGTTAGTTGATCTGTCGCCTACCTAACGACAACCCAACTTGGGAATGCATTGTTGCAGAGACGGTATCAAATAGAGTTGGCTTAGGTTAATGTAAAACTCTTAGTAGTCTTTTACGACAATAATGGAAAGGTTAGTAGTATTCGTAGCTAGCAACATATATCAATATACACGTCGTCTATTTATAATTGAATATACAGTTCTAATGAAAACAATGGTTACATAGTCAGTAGAGTGTAAACGGGTCAGATTCGCGGCCCACTGCCTTCTAATCCGCATGTAAGCCCGTCAGTTTATGTAGGACACTTAGAAACTAACAATTATTCGTTATAATTGGATTTGTTTATTACATTTGTTATTTTTATATATGTATTGTATTTTACGAGCATCTTTAATTTTTGTGTATTAATTCCCTTTGTGTATGCCTTTTTTAGACTATTTACGTCGCGTATGTACGTAACGCTCATAAGCTTTAGCAATACTAGACTCATAGGTAAGTTTTACTAAAATGTGCCACCATAACGACGAAGGTATTTTCATTCTAATAGAAAAGGAGAATAGGAGATAGGATCTAAAGCAGTAGTTCTCTTGCTGACCAACTAAAGCGGTGTGACAAATTGACAACTACCCGACGCTGATTTTCTGCGAGAGTATTGTACTATTCTAGATGAGCGGGCTATTATGATTGCTGGCAGCAAATGGTCAATAGGGCGGCCTATCATGAGCCACTGATAACAGGGTGACCCGACTCCTGGGCATAAGAGAGAGGTAATGACTAAAATGTTGTCGAATTAATATTTGGGAAGAAAATTTTAATAAAAGAGACTCAGGTGTCTAATCAGATAAAATAATTCTATTGGGTGAGAAACTTGAAACAACCGTATATATATCTGGCTGACCAGTTTGACGTTCATAGTTGTGTTTTTTATTGTTTTTTTTTTAATTTATTATAGGCTTTGTCGCTGAACGACCATATCGCCTTGTAAGATATTACATTTTTCCTACTAATCTAATACTAATACTAATGAAATACTAATACTAATAAAATAATAATACTAATCAAATACTAATACTAATGAAATACTAATGCTAATGAAATACTAATACTAATGAAATACTAATCTAACTTTAATACTGTGATTACTTACTAATACTAATCTAATACTAATTTAGCTAACCTGTAAAAGAAAATAGCTTGTTCAGCGGTATGATATGCTAAAATGGAGTTACAGAACCCGATATCAAATTTATAATTCTGCCCAAAAAACGATCTTCTACAATTTTCGTTTCGCACACATTCCGTCAAAATATGCTGCACATCTTCTATCTTTCCACATTCCACACAATTAGGCGATGGGGTTTTTGTCATTAAGAATCTAAACTTATTTGATGGAATGTGTGCTGAACGTAAACGAAGGGCTATTACATTCATTTGTCGATTCAACCTATTGTTCGCAAACCATTTTTTATTGGTAAAGGACTGTGATGTTAATTGACCAGCTATGGGATATGGTATTGGTCGTAATGTAAGTTTTATTGCTATAATATGTGATATTATAAATAAGTTTTTTACCAATACCATAGATTATGGGCAACATTTTGTCGCTCACTACCAGTTAAAATATTGTCAAACTAATTGCCTCTAATTTAATCTAAATGGGTGTGGAAAATACCTGTTTTTACCAAAATACCTGCTTTTTTTTCATGTTAATAATATATGATCACTGTGCTTAGAGTTGTTCATTCTAATCTGAATCCATAGCCATGTTTTTGAAACCACAACGGCTATAAATAAAATGAAAATAATGAGTATTTTTATTGCCTTCACAATATAAATCATAAAGTAAAAATACTGCAATATTTTTCGCTTCACGCTTTTCAAAGCCTTTTCATGCATATGAATTTGTTTCAGCATTTAACTTTTGACATAGAATACTTTTGCCTTTGAATTCTTTAAAAAAAAGATACGTTAATCCCGGCTGAAAGCAATATTTATATTTAAAAAGGATTGTTAGCTTAGGCCGATGTGGAAGAAAGGTCGTCAAAATTCAAATTAAATATCTTATTCTTTTTATAAAAAGCCATTCTTTATGAAAAGGTTAAAGAGGTATTATAGAAAGAAAAACTAAGGGTTTATATTGTAATTAATTTTCCGCATCGTAGTCTTGATAATTCTAATTTCCGTGATTGCAAAATGGATTTTCGGATTAAATTCGATGGGTTAGTCAGAAATTAATAATAGCTATCATACCTTTCGGTTTTAAGTCCTCCCTTATAATAAGTTGTAAGTATGGGGTTATTTTCGATTTCATACAGCCTAAACTGAACCTGGAGCCTAAAAGCGTTAAGCTCCGTTAGTTATAAGATTGAAATTTGACATGCAACGTTAGCCTTACCAGCAAATAAGACATAACATGAATCTGTTAAATAGATTATGTTTTGATATAATTGACACCGGGATCCCGGTTATTCGTAGGCATGGACGAAGAAGTTAGGAATAGATTCAATTCAGGTTAATAATGCTGTTCACGAGCGAAAGATGTTTTTACAACCAGAAGTCATAAAGGGAGAGTCGCGGACTGCATATGGTCCGTAGTCCACTGGTTGCGACCAGTAAAAACCTTTAAAAATATGTACGATATACGAAGAGTACATAAAGCGTCGACCTCGTCGAGTAATAGAGAGAAGATAATGAACTATATTACATAATGTAAATATTTTTATTTATTAATTTTAATACGTACATATGTATAAAAAATACACAAAGGAAAATAATTTCAGTGATGTTATCTTTGTATGCGTGACCGGAATATATTTAGTAGAATTTACCAAATAAAAATGAACGCGTATTTTGTGTAAATTCCATTGAAATGTGAGAGGAGTCAATAAAATATGACACATAACGGAGTATGTATCGAACAATAATAAATATTAAGACAGTTTTAGAATCTAAAGTGGTATCTTTCTAGAATTTTTCTGTCATATTACATCTCTGCTTTGCTTCTCTTTTTATTAATCTTAATTTTTTTTTTAGTTTATGGCTCGGTCACTAAGACATAAGCCAAATCTTTAATTTTGAAGTAACACTTCATTTAAAATATCCGTGAGTAAGAAAAAAACCATCGCTTTCAATAGTGTCATGGCTACACTGTTAATGGTATCTTCTAGGCATTTTGGTGACATATTATTATATGTTCATTTTCTCTACACCCCAGTACTTTCTGCGCATAATATTACATAAAATGTCCTCAAAATTATTACATGTTAAAACGCTAAGATATCGAATATAATACAACATAACACTTTCCCTTTCCCGCCAAAACACGTCATATTAGATGTTTGCTTGATCCCATTTATGGTATAGAGGAATAGATAGTAATCTCCCAGATTGAGTGTTGGGTGGCCATTAATTATATATTTGTAAAGCATCCTACACAGCCTTTTCTTGTTTACAGATATATGTATAAGCAGTACGTCAATACCGTATATCATATACAATCCGTTACACGTATGTCTCCACAATTACATCTTCATAAATACACACTTAGTAATATAAGCACTTGTAATATCCAAAAATTCTTTCTTGCTTCTGTTGACTCTGCCATATGTGACCACTGAATGTCCTCAACTCATTTTTTTTGTGTGTGTTTAGCTGTTGGTCGCAGATGACCTTGATAGCTTTGCCCGGACTATGGGTGAGCGCTAATGGCTCTCAACCCGGTATAATACCTCAACGCATTCGTGACCATCTCTTTATAACCTTTGTTCACTAGTAAACTACTCAAGCATAACGGTACGCAGCTACAAATGTTGTCAGGACATACTTTCTGTTGTCACCTTTCGATTGGCGATAACATATGTTATTAAAACTTTCTGGTTCTTTCCTTCTGGGTACTCTTACGAAATTCTAGAAAAGTACATAGTATAAAATCAAATATAATGATAGTTTTTTTGAGGGTATCCTTACTTTCTATCGGTGTTAATATTTGCCAAATTAATATCGACTTAATACAGTTGATAGCATGAACTAATAAACCGTTTATTACTTGTTTTAAAGAAATTAAAAAGATTCGGAATAAATCTCTATGTAGTACGAGCGTTCAGAGATATACAGTTAATGAAGAGACATAACGCCATCTGGAAAGAAGACGTATTTCGTATGTCTGAACTTAATTTTTTTTTTTACGTCAGCTTATAGCACCAAGGAAAAAACCTTTATACCACTAGACACGTTACAAACATATGTAAATTTAATACCAAGAAGAACTATCCTGTTTCGCAGCATTTTACATATGAATTCGCTACTTAGGCCACTATGCCAGCTGGTACAGGCAAATTACTATAAATTTTGTGGTTCTTCGACTGTTTATACTTTTATCTCACAGTTATATACAAGCTTTTATTTCTAATTGGAAATTAGTTTAATATCACACTATATAACCCTTTCCGTGTAGTAACGGGGTAAGAATACAATTCACTACTACCCTCTCTTACCCATAGATGTCGTAAAAGGCGACTGAGGGATTTTTTTTGTGCATATAACAACTGAATGCTAGAGAAGAAAACTCGAAATAAAATCCTATACCAAATGGCCTGACTAGCGTGGTATAGAAAGTTAATTTGCCTCCCAATATGGGTGGATATCACGCTGGCCAGACGAGTAAGCGTAATATCCGATTTTGAGTTCTCCTTCTATTTCATTATCGTCATCGCAGCCCACATACGTCCCACTGTTGGCCTCGGGCCTCCCCCACAATGGGAGGGAATTTGACCTACTATACCATGCTGTTCAGATAAGTTAGTATAAGGTTTAATTTCGAGTTTTCCTTTTCTTGCACAGGTGTTATGTGCATAGTATATCCCATAGTCGTCTTTTACGACATCCACAAGCAAGATAGGGAGTGGTGAATTGTATTCTTATTACGTCACCACACGGAAAACCTTCTATTTCAGTGATACTATTTTCTTACATCCATTAGTCATCTATGTAAAGCCTTAAATTGTGATTAAAGTTTTCTCTACCACTATACTCTGTACAAAATATGATTGAATGAATTAATTTAAATATAAAAATAAACCTCTATAAACACAAACTGGTCTACAGTGATATGCGACAGTCGGGCCACTTCCGCCTGGCCCACTGACCGGCGGTTGTCTTTGTGGTTTGCACTTGGTAAGCTGGTTAAACTTGCTTTGTGGTTTTGCAGATTATACATAGTTTAATTTTACGTAGCGCAAAGCAATAATTTTCTCATCTATAATATTATTTTTTTTTTTTTAAATTTGATGTCGATATTTTCTTATGAACCATTGAACAGATTGAATTCAAGTTCCAAAAGATTCGTTTTGGAAAAAAATTCTAAATCTTATGAATATTAAATCAGTTATTCTGTTTTTATGAATCCAGAAGTAACATAGACAGCTTATTTAGCAGGTTTTTCCAATGATAATAAATTCTTCTTTGCAGTGGACTTTACAAATATATTTACTTTATAAATTTATCTTACTCAAATTAGACCCACAACAAATATTTGTGGATTGCACAAAGTTTTATAACACTTAGAAATTAATCCCACTATATGTATTCCGCGAGATTCACTTGTGGTCTCTGTTTAGTGCCCTCGACTATTGTATTATCTTGACACCTATGCAGTTAATCATTGATCTAATAATTAAAGTGGAGTTTTGATATAAAGCAGATTCTTTATTAGTTTATATTGTTCTCTAATTTTATAGAATTACGTTATAATTTCATTACATAAAAAAATTAAACAAGATATTGCCTTATTGCCTATGTAAAAGTTTAAATTTTTGGTCTGAAACCTGATAGTTTTATATACCAACTGTATTTTAATTAAGCCTTGTAGTTAGTATATTAAATTTATCCATCAGCCCATGAACGACAAAACTAGAGAAACGACTAAATCAGAACTAAATAATATATTAAATAGATAAATATATTAAAATGTATTAAATAAAGTTATGTTTTCGAGGCACTTTATATTCTGTTAAGATCATAGAAGGTAGACTCAGAATTTTATGAAAATTCTTTTCACAAAAAATATAAGCGAAATGTGCGGATAGCGGCTTGAAGTTCCGTAGCTATTTATCTTTCTTTAAGAAATTTTTGTTTAGCTATTTGCTAATGACATCGCAAAAATTCTTTGTTTACTATTAAAAATACTATTTTTAGATATTGTATAGAATTCTCTATTTAATATAGAACACTTAAGTTTTAAATAGTGAGTGTACAGATGATAAGTGGTCGTGAAAATAAAAGGATTGATCTCCCTTGTCGAGTGTCTTGGATTTGATTCCCACATAAAACTATGTACCATTTACAAATATTTTTTCAGTGTCCGAGTGTAAATAATGTCCGTTAAGTTTATGAAGTCTTCTGTGATATTAATATTTATTCCTCCACGAGCAAGGAATCTTTAAAAAATAATAATATAAAAATACACGATGAATGAAATAGTAATCAATTTCAACTTTTTTAATTTTCATTTTTCAGCCTAATTTTTCCATACTTTTCGTCCTTTTAGACCATAATCTTCGAATGTTGGCCATTGCTTTTCTCTAGGTGAGGGCAATTAGCTTACTATGTTATGCTAACATAGGGTTCTATTTAGCAGTTTTCTTCTCCTGCAGTGATGTTATTTGCTTACGTCACTTAATATAATATTTTTTGATATCCTTGGCTAAAGAGGTTGTAGGAACCATTATATTTATACTTTGTTACCAAACGTATACACAGTTTCCGATACACCGTACCCTAAATTACGCAGGCAGTCGTATTGGGGTTTTAAAAACTAAGCAGCTTATTGCTTCTCATTTTTACCGCCTTTTATTTCTGTTTTTAATTACCAATGGATCGATATTGTTTTGTTTCATTTACTGTAAGACTTGATCATATAGTATTTATGGACTTTATGCCAATGAACTTCCAAATTGTCTTCAATATACGAAGGTAGAAAAAAAATCAAATGACAGCAGTATAGTGATATTTATTATGTCCTTAGTATTTTTTTTGTATTGTTTGGTACTGTCTAGTGTCTTTACGATGCCCTTCGATCTTCATACAGACAGTAAAAAATTTCGCCAAAATTAGTAGGCATGTAATACATTTCGCCAAAGATACCTTTGCAGTTATTCTTCAGGAAACTTAAAATGAGAATTACACAATCAGCATGGCAATGGGGAGGTCTATATTTAACCATCAAGGGTTAGACAACATGCCCGTGGATATCGTTAAAGACGACTGAGGTATATAATATGTATAGAACATCTGTGAAAGAGAAGGAAAACTCAAAATAAAATCAACTAACATGTCTGACCCGACTACAGAGTCGAACCCTCACGATTACAGTAGCAAACTTATATCATTGTATCAAAGAGACAGCCGGCCTACTTTCTATATAGCTAAATTGCAACTGCAAAATGTATATTTATTTCGCATTGCAATTTCTCTTTGCAAAGTTAGTTCGTTCGTTCCATTTAAAGAGAACATTAGTTGCATTTCAACATAACAGTGAATAAACAAACTAGTTATTTGTCTAAATATTTATGACGTTGTTTGTAGCGCTTAGCTTTTTATTGCCTTATCTTTATTTTTAACTTACAGAAAAGGAATCATCCCATGTGAACCAGGTATATAGTGTCTATATTATCTTTGGTTATGCGCTTTTTTTAAGCAGGCTGTGGTGCGGCCGCCTGTCGTCCTTCTTATCCGGGATGATGAGTGGGTGACGCGCAACTCCATAATAGGAATATTCGATATACATCGATGCATCGAAAACATCGATGTTTGCAATGAAAAACATCGAATTGGTTTGATGTTTTGAAAAGCTTTTAAAATACTCGATGCATTGATGTTTTTTAAAAAAGCAACGGATTGGTGATAGACAAGTTTGACCACGTTGTGATTAATTGATCGGGAATTACTTCCACTTACTCATTGTGAAAATGTCAACAAATTCCTAAAAAAAGCTCATCACGACATAGACTCTAGGAAGTACTCGATACTATGAAGTATTGATACTTAAAATTTTAGAAAAGTACTCGATGTTTAAAAGTATCGATGTTTTCATCCGATACATCCAAAGACATCGATGTATAGTTGCGATGTGTCAAATCAAAAAAACATCGATGTTTTTTCAAAGTGGATACCTCTTATCCATAACCTGCCGTATTCCCTCCCCTTCGCCTTTGGTACTGAACCCTTGACGTCCATGGTTAGCCCAACGGGACACCCTTTCGGGTATCATCCCTTCTCGGCGCCCCCGGGGCGTCGCCTTCATGCGGCCTCGGCTAGTTAGTTATTGGGGATGGGTTGGCAGTCTGGTGAAGTAATAAGAGAAATCTATATTCAAACTTAGTATCTGTAGATATAAGAAAATTAATGGAAAATCATTGTTTTACACCTTTAGCAAGGCAATGAAAGAAAAATACTCGACTGTATTTACAGGTTATTTGCTCAATTTCCTGGTACTATAGTCCCAACAGAACTAAACGTTGATTGGCTAGCCGGCTTTTAATTAAAACTAGTCGAAACATTTCTCACAGTGCAACAGGGAATTCGATCATCGCATCCAGCGCATAATAGAGTTGAGTTAATAAAAATGGAAGCCATTCCATCGAATCTGACGAAGTGATTGTAATAACGAATTTTAAATTGAATGCGAATCCATTTGACTAGCATATAAAACTTATGTTCCCCTTGTAGACGAGCTTGCGATCGCAGTTAATTTTCCTGGCAATTTATCCCTTCGATGGTTGTTCCGACTCCCATGATAAAGTTAGAGGTGGTGACATTATAATCTTAAACCATACGGACAAAGCGTTTAATAAAGTATATTTTGAGCCAACTTCAATAGACGACGAGGTTCTCAATTCGGCTGTATATTTTTTTAATGTTTGTTACCTTAGAACTTTCGACTGGGTGAAGCGATTTTCATGATTTTTACTTAAAAGCTGATGCTTTTCGTTTGTTCGCAATTCTGACAATCACATCCATAAGAAAACCATATAAGTCTTATTAAATTCGGTTATTTGTTTGCTAAAATTTTAGGTTATTCTTATGGTATCATTAGCAAACTATTCGCAAAGGATTTAATTTTAAATGATCACAGCTTTTTAAAGAAATCCTACAGAATGGTATCGAAAATAATTGCAGTAGTTACTACTGTGTATATTACTACTTTCAGTGTGGAGTAGGAATACTATTCACTACCCCTATTTTGCCCGTGGATGTCGTAAAAGACGGCTACCAAGGGATATAACACGCACATAATATCTATGTAAGATAAAGAAAATTCAAAATAATACCCGATACCAACCCGTCTGACAGCGTAGTAGTAGGCCAATTTCTCTCCTATCCAGGAGGAAGCTCGAGGCCAGCAATGGGACGTATATGAGCTGAAATAATGAGGATAATGATTTTATTATATCTCTTGATTATTGGAAATTGTATCATAATGTCAAATTACAATATAAAGTTATAATATCTAGAAATTTCTGCACAAAAGACTAGGGTTTTAAGTTTAGAGAAGTGCACTTGAGAATACCAGTATGTAGATGCTCAGACCAATTCAAAGTAGGGTTGCCAACTATGATCTCTTAATAGCAGACAAGATAGTGATTTTAGTAGTTTTTCGTTTTATGTTAAAAAGTTCACAGAAACTCTTGGTCCAAAGTTCACAATTCATACTAAGTATAATTTACAATTTTATTTTCTGTGTGGTGACGGAGTAAGAATACAATTCACCGCTCCTTATCTTGCTCGTGGATGTCGTAAAAGACGACCAAGGGATACGCATATAACATCTATGAAAGAGAAAGAAGACTCAAAACAAAACCCTATACCAACCTGTCTCGGGCGGCGCAGGCGCGAGTATCTGCACCTAATGCCGCCCTAGCCGAGGCCGCGGGTGATCGGACCGGGGACTTGTCCGTCACCCGCAGAGAGGCTGACCGCGCGATGGCGACCGACGTCCCAGTACGTCGAGGGGTGAGAGGTTACCCGAAAGGGTATTCCGTCAGGCCGACCACTGATGACAAGTCACATCTGCTCCGGTGGTCGGCCCAACAACGAGGTGACGTGGGTACGGGTGGGTTATGGGCCCGCGCGCCGTCCTTTCATCGCCCCGGACAGACAAGACCGCGCGTGCGCTTACCATAGCCCACCCATAAAAAAAAAAAAAAGAAAATTCCAACTGTCTGATCAGCATGGTATAGTAAGGTCAATTTCCGTTTTGGTATAGCGTTTTATTTTGAATTTTCTTACGTTTGCTTAGATATTACATGCGTGTTACATCCGATAATCGCCTTTATGACACCCCATCAAAGAAATGTTGTGACTAACTGTATCCTTACATCATCACCAAATAGAAAGTTTTTAAGTTTACCTCATTGTAATTATTATACATTTAATTACCTCAATATTATATTCTAAAATACTACGCAGTACGTATTTAATTTTTATTAGTAGCCACTTATCAAGAATGTTTAGACAACCCTATTGTTGTGAGCGATGAAACCTGACTATGCATATTCAGTGATCTTGCACGAACCGCGTATAATATACAGTTTCCTTTAATACACAATATTATATCACATACATAGGTATATATCATTTCGAGTTATAAATATTAAGAAACAGGTATCCCGCTGCGTCACTCAGGTTTAACTAAGTTTTGAAACTATCTTCTCACTAAGTTTTAAAACTATCTGTAAAGTTTTTTTTAACGTTCATTTGTTTTTCTTTTAAGGTTTAGGCTTAATATCTATAGATCAAAGTTGGAAAGATAAAACCGGCTAAGTGCGAGTCGGAGACGCGCACGAAGGGTTCCGTACCATTATCTATAAAAAGTGCAAAAAATTTTGTTTGTAGTATGGGAGCCCCCTTTAAATATTTATTTTATTTTTAGTATTTGTTGTTATAGCGATCACAGAAATAGATAATTTGTTGTTTGTTTCAAATTTCAACTGTCTAGCTATTGCGCTTCTTGAGATACAGTCTGATGACAGACAGCCGGACGGGCAGACGGATGGACAGACACCGAAGTCTTAGTAATAAGGTTTTGTTGTTACCCTTTGGGTACAGAATCCTAAAAATAATCTTCATATAATTCGGCGGTATAATAAGCGATATTTTGAAGGTATAAAAATACATTAATTAAACCATAATCATCATCCTTGTGGTGACGGAGTAATAATACATTTTACCATCCCATCTCCTGCCTGTGAATGTCGTTAAAGATGACTAAGGGATATGATATGCAAATAACATTAAGCCATTTTTTTTTACCACTGACGACGAGTCGCCCTGCTCCGGTGGTCGCCTCAACGACGAAGGCGACATGTCACGGGTGGGTTACTGGTGTGCGTGCTTACGACCCTCTGTCGACTCGGACGGAGCAGAGCGAGGAGTGCGCCGACCGTAACCCACCCACAAAAGAAAAAAAAAGCCTCATATTTTGACCAAGATGTAGAGTTTGTGAAGTTAGCGCTTGTAGGGTTAGGGGGTGTAGAGTTAGAAGCTTGGCTCTATATGAGATCTGGTATTTTATTGATAGTGCGAGTCATATGGTCTCATCTTGGCAACATTTTACATGAAAATATTTTTAGTGGGATATAGCCTTTTTCTTGTGGTGACGGAGTAGGAATACAATTCATCAACCCTCTCTTGCGCGTGGGTGTCGTAAAATATGACTAAGGGACTAAATATGCATATAACATCAATACAAGAGAAGGCAGATTCAAAATAAAACCCTAAAGCAACACGTCTGCCCAGCGTTATATAATAGGTCAATTCCCTCGTATTGTGGAGGAGGCTCGAACCTAACAGTGAGTCATATATAAGCTGAATTGATGATAATGATGATGATAACCTTACAGAAATCACGCAATAGGTCGGTAGTTTTATTTACTGCTATGCCCCTTGAGTAATCAATGTCAATCAATAAGGTCCCATACAAAACCACACAATATCCCCAATCAATTTTGTTTCCAACGGATATGATGTAGGCGATAGATTGATCAAAAAGTGGACCTAATGTCAAAACAAGAGCTTATGTTTTATTGATATTTCTTAGTATTGAGGTTTGAGTTTTCTTTATAGAATGCTCAGCTTTATTACAAATGAATGTTTTATTTTTTTCTTCTTCGCAGCCCACGTCGCACTGTTGAGCTCGGGCCCCCTCCACAGTGGGCGGGAATTTGACTTACTATACCACGCTGGTCAGACATGTTGCTATTGAGTTTCATTTTGAGTTTTCTTCTCTTGCACAGATCTTATGGGTATATTATATCCCTCATTTACGAACTCCACGGGCAAGGTAGGGAGTGGTGAATTGTATTCTTACGATGTGATGACGGTCACACAGAATGTTTTATATATAGACACAAAGCCTGATTTCTTAAAATATGCATCACATAGGACGGTAAAAACTGCTAACCATTTCAACAAACGAACCGAAGGATACATTTTATATGCTTTTTTTATTTTGTCAACCCTCCAAAGGTGCCGTGTATTTAGAATAAACTAACAATGAGACGTCATGTCTCAACTTCTCTGTCATAAAATTCTTTTAGCTTAATGAGGTTTGAACGACGTCTATATTTTAATTTGGTTTATCTGATTCAATAAAATATTTAAGTACGACTAAAAAACTAAATAAAATGGAAAATCCCCAAAAAATCTGCATTAAATAACGTGTTAAGATAACCTAAAAATATAATTTCTTTAATGTTTGTTTGCCATTTTCATTAAATTTTCAATAGTAAATGAATTTTAAACTATATATGTACTCGAAAATTTAAGATTATTTCTGTTCTTCATCATTTTAATTTACAGAGTAACTCCCATTTTCTTTACAAATAGACTAGCAACCCGCCCTCGCTTCGCTTCGATTTCAGTCGCTTTATGCGCGTAGTGCCTGTTCCCGTCGGAATACCACTACAAAATAGCCTAAGTTACTCCTTATATAGACAGCTACCTGGTAGTAAAATATTATCAAAATCGGTCGGTTTTGAAGATTACTCAATACAAACATACACAACACAACAGACACCAAATGAAGTCCAGTAACAAATTGCTACTACTCAGACGTTAATCTGCGAGAGTGTGGTACTACCCCGGATGGATCGGCCAGAGGCTGTAGACAGACAACTGTCAATAGTGTGGTCCTACCACTTTTAAAATTTTAAATAACTAGCTGACCCAACAGACGTTGTTCTGTTCAAATAAAGCGCCACCTACCGGGTCCAATTGTGAATCTAAACCATTCTCGAATCTCATTGAGCACACACAAATTACTTAAATTACTTAAATCCAGTCAACAGATATCGCCATCTGTTAGAATCTTTTGGAGTTAACAGATAATTGTGACTGTCAATTAATTATAGACTTATAATAAAATAATATTGCGACTATAAATTAAGATGTAAGTTATCCTATGTTTCAAGTTGGAGCAAACTGCACACGGTGTGCAAATTTGATTAAAATCGGTTAAGTAGTTTAGGATTCCATCACGGACAAACATCGTGACAGGAGATTTATATATATTAAGATAATGGGCTTTTTTTAGGCTGATACAGTTGTATCAGCCAGCCCATTATTTTGACATTACAAACAGACACTTCAATTTCATTTATTTGTATAGATGTATAAATAAAAAAAAACCTAAATCACCGCTTTTCTACCTAAGTATCATTTAATTTGTTATATCAGTTTTCATAATAGAAAACATTTTAAACACTCTTCCATTGAGATAAAATAAGATATTTTTATGTTAATAGAATCTTAAAACCTTTCACACAATAAAAACAAAATATTTTATCCTTATTTCATTGCTATTCTCTGCTCTAATGTACAAGTAAATGGTTCAAACCATAAAGTAAAACAGTCCATAAAGCAACATTTTTGTATATTGTAATACGAACATCCGCTCTCAAAAATGTTTAATAGATAAATTTTTAACGTTGGCAACCTTGGGGTAAGAGATGCCCCTAATAAATTCATTCTTTGTTTCGACCGGCTTGCGTTGGCGTGTATACATTTTATTCTTGTTTATTTTATACAATTTACTTGTAAATGTGCCTTGTACAAGGTTGTATTTTCGTGTGATGTGCTTATTGTATTACTAATTTAATTACAGCTGTCAGATGTTGTAACTTTCGTTAGCGTTATGATCAGTTTTAATAATAATGCTTAGAAATATTTCTTTTATAAACGTAATAGTTATGCCAGCAGCTTCGCTTGAATGGCTTATCTACTTACATATTTATTCATAACCATCATCTCGACTCATGTATGATTTACTACTGAGCTGGCTCAATAGGGAGGAATTTGACGTAGGTGTTACGCCACGCCGGTTTAATTAGACGTGTTGGCATAGATAAGGTTTTATTAGAAGGTGTTCCTCTCTGGGATAGATGCTATATGCATAATATATATCCACTCTTAAAACAACCATGGTTAAGGGTGGTGATTTGTATTCTTACCTCATCACCACATGTAAGGGATGATCTAAATTAACATAATTATGTTATCCACCATCAACCAACTAATCTTACTCCGTGTGGTGACGGAGTAAGATTAGTTGGTTCGGAAAAGGTTCAAAATCGCTAAATGTCGCTCAGCGTGCTACAGAGAATACAGAATACGGTAAACTTTAGAAAAATGGGTGTAACTAATATAACCCGAAGAATCTGTACGCTTAAGTGGCAAAGGCAAGTCATATCACTTGTCAACTCAACGACCGTCGGGGAAAGAAAATTCAGGAATCGGACTACCCAGGATGGGCGGGGCTCCTCGACTAAATGGACTGAAGACATTTTGAAAGTCGCAGGAATGGTTGGATACCGGTAGCAGAGAACCGTTCTAAGTGGCATTGTCGCGAGGAGGCCTATGTCCAGCAGTATATATCTACGAGCTGATGATGACAATGAAGATAACGGAGTAAGAATTCAATTCACTAACCTCTTTCTTATCCATTGATAAAAGATGACTAAATGATTTAGTATACGTATAATATCTATGCAATAGATAGAAAACTCGAAATAAAACCCTATGCCAACACGTCTGAATCGGCGTGATATAGTAGGTGAATTATTTCTACAGGGGGCTCGAGCCCAGCAGTGGGACATATATAAGCTGTATCATCTCAGCCCATGTAAATTCCAGTATATGGCATGGGCCTCCTTAAACGGAAGGCGATTTGATCTACTATACCGCGCTCGATGAGTTGGTATAGGGTTTTATGTGAAATTTTCCGTCTCTTGCATAAATATTACTTTTTTTTTTTGCTTCTTTTATTTGCATTTACCGTAGTCATCTTTTATGACATCCACAGACAAGATAGGGAGTGGTGATTTGTATTCCCATTCCGTCACTACAAGAAATATATAAACTATAACTTTTCATCAAATTATTGTATTCGTTACATAAAGTTTTTAATGATACATGATATTTACGCAATTATTACAAATAATACTACTTTGAAAGGAAAGGTTTGTATGTATGTTTGTAACGAATAGGCTCCGAAACTACTGTATCGATTTCGAAAATTCTTTCACCAATAGAAAGCTATAATATCAGGGAGTAACATAGGCTATATTTTATCCCGGTATTCCCACGGGAACGGGAACTACGCGGGTAAGGCGACTGAAACCAAAGCGAAGCGAGGGCGAGTTGCTAGTTATAAATAAAACTATTATTACAGATTTTATCGCGTTTGTATTTGATTTTTCATTGATCGACGTTTTGAGCACTCTTCAGCGTAAAAAAAACGTAAAAATAGGTTTATTTACAAAGCTTTTATTATATGACTCTACCAAAACGTTAATCGTATTTCATAATTGTGGTGCTTCACGCACGAAAGATAACAAGTCAAAAATCACTAATATAGAAATTAGATGGGCGTATCTGGTGCATCCGACGAAGCGTAACGATGTTAACGTTATCCAACAGTTCTTAGATACCGTGGTAACGGAGTGTTCCACTATACTACGATACAAAAACATATATAGGTATATTCTAAAATAAAGCCATCCATTAATATATAAGATAATATGTATTATAAGGTTTTCGTATGGTGACGGAGTAAGAATATAATTCACAACCCTCCTTTCTTGCCCGTGGGTGTCGTAAAAGATGACAAAAGGATACAATATTACACCTTACTAATATTATAAACGCGAAAGTTTGTGAAGATGTTTGTTGCTCTTTCGCGCAAAGACTACTGAATGGATTTTGACGAAACTTTACAATAATATAGCTTACATATCAGAATAACACAGGCTATAATTTATCCCGATATTCCCATGGGAAGAGCAACTGCGGGTGAAACTGCAGGATGCTGCTAGTATAAAATATATCCAAGAAAAGGCAACCTCACTCAAAATATAATCCTATATCAACCCGTTTCATCAGCGTAGTATAAGCAGATTAATTACTCTCCTATTACGGAGGAGGCTTGAGCCCAACAGTGATACGTATTTGAGCTGTGGTGTAAGTGTGGTGCGAGTTTTTTGTAACACTTTTACGCCATAACTAATCAACTGAAAGTTTTGAAATATTCAATACTACGTGTTAATAGGGATAAGTTAATAGGGACAAATATCGAAACCAAAAACATCGATGTACAAAAAACATCCCCCTGAAATCATCGATGTATCGAAACATCGATGTTTTCTAGAAATGTTTGCGATGAGCTTTTTTTAGCTAAATCAAGCATACTTTTTACATGAAACACCAGCATTTGCGTGATGTGAGGAACTACTTTTTGCAGGCTCTGCTAAAAGTACCATACATTTTTAATGCAGGCAAACATCGATGTCAAAACATCGTATAAATTAACATCGATACATCGATGTTTTACAATAACGAACATCGATGGCAAACATCGATGTTTTTTTTATTGATACATCAATGTTTCAAAAACATCGATGTATCGTTTGCAACCCTACGTCATAATTATATAGAAAAATCTATATACATATGTAGCTTTCAGTTATCGTCATCATCATCTCGGCTCATATACGTCTCGTTACTAGACTAGGGACACGATATCGAACAGAAAGTATCGATAATGTACTCATGAGTACACGAGTACTCAATAAAGTATCGAAACAAAAGTATCAATACTCCAAGTATCGAGTATTGAGTACTTTTCCTGGAATTTGTCGTCATGCGCTTTTTTTTAGGAAATTTGATCGTCCATGAAGGGATTAAAATATTCTGAGCCACATTTTAGAAGGTTCATTACGTTTTAAATAGATGGCGTTACCATAACTATAAGCTGTAAGGTCAAGTTTAACATAGATACTCTTAGAATAATAACGTATAGAAGGATAGTGTCAGTACTTCGAACTTTAAAAATTTGAATCTGAAAATACTCATGGCGGGCAGACAATTACACACCTACACACGGAAACCTCTATACAAATTATGAAATCAAATTTTGTTTTTATTAACATAAATTGTCGAAATACTTTTAAAAGGAATGTTAAAAACCTTTTTATGTTTTTCAAATGTGTTATGGCACCATTTGAATGCACAAGCCGTCATAATTACCTATTTATTTTTTACGAGTTGCGTACGTTCGTGCAGTGCAATGACTTGTACAGTACGGGACTGTTCCGGCGTAAGCTCCATTAGGCTCCAATTGAAATGCCTCACTTTTTGTACGTGAACTTACCTTCTATATGTTATTATTCTAAGATAGATACTACTATTTATTCGATATGATACCTGCCAAAAAGTACTCATTAAGTAAAAGTATCGAAAGCAAACTACTCGATACCTAAAAGTATCGATACTTTTTTCGTGTCCCTATACCAGACTCCAACCTCCTCTATAATGCTAGGGAATTCGACCATAAAACTAAACCATGCTGCTCAAACGGGTTGGTATAGTGTTTTATTTTGAATTATCCTTCTCTTGCGTAGGTTTTGTATGCATATTATACCCTTAGTCATTTTTTACGATACATCCACGGCTATGATAGGGAATGGGAAATTATATTTTTACTCTGTCAATACACACAACCACATATCCAGTAAAAAGTAATTCTGCTGAGGTTAAAAAAATAAGTTAACAAAATCCACATTGGCGCGAGCGAAACCTTGCGGCTTGTGGATTCGCGTGTATAATATAGAAGCTCGCGATTTCGTAATAATATAGAAGATGTTTTCTTCGTTTACTTGATATTGAAAGGGGACTATGCTTTTATTATCGGAAATTTTGCGACTGGATTGTGCGTATCAGAAATTAATTAGAACTTTAGTGTATGTATGTATTGAGCGTTTAAAAAGCGACTCACTGGTGCAGAATAATAAAAATCAAATTATTATACCAGCGAGGCTACGGGTTGAGAGCCCTCAGCGCTCACCCACCAGTCCGGGTAAAGTTGTCATAGCCATCTGAGGCTAACAACTAAGTCACACAAAAAAAAAATCCAGCGAGGCTTAATTATGACAAGAAATTTCATTGATTTGTGCAAGACCAATCGTACTTCAGTCTTTTTTTTTAAGAGTCGCAGTTTGTTTAAGGTAAACGTATCGAGACTATATAAGTACATATTTGCAAGGTAAAATACGAAATTACGAAATATTTACCGAATAGATACTGACCTACTGTACCAGTGTCATGGGTTAAATTAATGCGCAGGACAATACTTTACAAATTATTATTCTGAATCCGAATGTAATTTATGTCCGCTAATTATATGTTTATAAAGTCCCCCGCAATACAATACGTTCGGTGAGCGAGAAAGCCAATAGCCCAACTTTCTGAGGGTGTGTGTTTGCGTTTGGTGTGTTTTGGTGATGCCTTTAGTATCAGCGAACTACAATGCACGCATTCACACTCCTTTAACTTTCTTCACGGTAGGCAACGGCCTAGCAAATGTCCATGAGCGGCATCGTCACTTATCATCAGGTGTACTATTTGCTTGTTTGCCACCGATAGCAAAAAAATATGTCATTAGCCAGGTAATCGACAACTAGAAAAATTGCTATTTTCATTTTATATTCGGATTTATATCATCAATTGCTGGATAATTTTATTATAACTGTTTAAAACCTAAATGCTCTTACGTATGCCCTGTGATATCCGGGATTACTTAGAACTCACTTTAAAGAATTTAACTAATAGCTTTAAAGAATTTAACGAAGTTAATTCTATTTCTATTAATTAACTACACCTTCTATTATTATAATTACTTTTAATGAAATATTTATGTAAATTAATTCAAATTGAAATTCATTAGAAATAGGAAAACATTTAGAAATTTTGTTGCTACAAATATATTCCGCTGATAATCATTTTAATATTTATTTTATACTAGCAACCCGCCCTCGCTTCGCTTCGGTTATAGGTTATAGTCGTTTTACCCGTGTAGTTCCCGTTCCCGTGGGAATACTGGGATAAAATATAGCCTAGTTTACGCCCTGATATTATAGCTTTCCATTGGTGAAAGAATTTTTGAAATCGGTCCAGCCGTTTTGAAGATTACCCGGAACAAACAGACAGACAGACAGACAAAAATTTTTTAATTGCTATTTTAGGCATAGGTGTCGTGCAAATAACCGTGTGAGCATGAAAAAAGCCTATTATTTTGACATTACAAACAGACACTCCAATTTTATTTATTGGTATAGATAACTATTTTTAATTCTAGAATGCAAATATATTTGCATTTTATTTAGTTACTGTTTTATGATAGTTAAACTAACAGTAAATGCCGTTATATTAGTTCTCAAAAAAGGAATATATAGAGTAAAACAACATTGTTCCCACCAATTGTATCAAGATTTTATACCTAATGAGGTAATGAGAATTTAATACCGTTAAATGAGCAGTTCTCACATTTAGAATTGTAGAGTATTTAGTTAGAGCATTTGTATTGTATTACCAAGTCGGGTAGTGGTCCGTTTTAAGCAAATGGAAGGTCATGCAACTAATGCAATTCTGCTACAAAATTTAGAAACGTTTTAAATAAAACAACTTTACGAATTTTATCGCGTTTGTATTTGATTTTTGATTGCTCGACGTTTCGTACATTTTGCAGTGTTCATGGCCACGGGCGGACTAAATAAACATCGGGCAATCAAAACTCAAATACAGACGCGATAAAATCCGTAAAGAAGTTTTATATAAAACTAGCAACCCGCCCTCGTTTCACTTCGGTTATAGGTTATAGTCGTTTTACCTGCGTAGTTCCCGTTCCCGTGGGAATACCGGGATAAAATATAGCCTAGCTTACGCCCTGATATTATAGCTTTCCATTGGTGAAAGAATTTTTGAAATCGGTCCAGTTGTTTTAAAGATTAACCCGGAACAAACAGACAGACAGACAAAAATTTTTTAATTACTATTTTAGGCATAGGTGTCGTGTAAATAACCGTGTGAGCATGAAAAAGCCTATTATTTTGACATTACAAACAGACACTCCAATTTTATTTATTGGTATAGATGTGTAATACTCACGTAAACATCAGAAATCATTTAGAAACGTTATTACGATGACGGAGTAAGAATACTATTCATCACCCCTTATCTTGCCCGTGGATGTCTTAAGAGACGACTGGGGGATGTAATGTGCACATAACATCAGTACAAGAGAAGGAAAACTCAACATGAAACCCTATACCAACATGTCTGACCAGCATGGTATAGTAGGTCAAATTCCCTCTGATTGTGGAGGAGGTTTGAACCCAACAGTGGGACGAATGTGGGCTGCGATGATGATAATGACGATTCTTCATTTAATTTCGTCTTCTAATGAAAAAAAATAAGGAAGAGATTTAGAATTAGTAACTACTAGATTAAGATTACTAGATTATTTTTCTATGTGGTGCGTAAGAATACAATGCATCACCCTCCCTCTTGCCCGTGGGTGACGTAAAAGACAACAAAGGTATATAAAATACACATATAGATATAATATCTATGCAAGAAAAGATAATCAAAATAAAATCCTATACTAAACCGTCTGACCAGCGTGGTATCATCTTTTTCATCGTTCCAGCTCATATATGTCCCACTGTCGGGTGCAAGCCTCCTCCCCAACAGGCGGGAAGTTGACCTTACTATACCATGCTGGTCAGACAGGTTGGTATAGGGTTTAAATTCAAGTTTTACTTCCCTTGCATAGATGTTAAATGCGTATTATATCCCTTTGGCGTCTTTTACGACATTCACGGCAGTGGTGAATTGTATTCTTACTCCGTCACCACGCGGAAAAATAGCGTGGTAGAGTAGGTCAATTTTCTTCCTAATATGAAAGCGACTCGAGCTATCAAATGGGAGAAGAACAAAAGCTAAGATAATGATAATAATAGGCAGTCAATCTTTTTTTTTTTTTTATGGGTGGGCTATGGTAAGCGCACGCGCGGTCCTGTCCGTCCGGGGCGATGAAAAGACGGCGCGCGGGCCCATAATCCACCCGTACCCACGTCACCTCGTTGTTGGGCCGACCACCGGAGCAGATGTGACTTGTCATCAGTGGTCGGCCCGACGGAATACCCTTTCGGGTAACCTCTCACCTCTCGACGTACTGGGACGTCGGTCGCCATCGCGCGGTCAGCCTCTCTGCGGGTGACGGACAATTCCCCAGTCCGATCACCCGCGGCCTCGGCTAATAGGCAGTCAATCTAGCCTTTATTTTTAAGTCACCATCATCATTTCAGGTCTCATATGTCCTATTTCTGGTCTCAAGTCTCCTCCTGTATAGGAGTAAAATTGACCTACAACGTGCGTCAGACGGATTCGTAGGTATATGGTTTTATTTTGAATTTGCCTACTCTTACATAAATATTATATCTCGTAGTAGTTTTTTACGGCACCGACATACGGCAAATATCATAAGATTAAGATATTAAGAGTCGTAGGACCACACTGTCGACAGTTATCTGTCTACAGCCGCGGGCCGGTCCGTCCGGGGCAGTACCATGCTCTCGCAGAAAATCGACGTCTGAGTAGTAGCGCTTTGTTACTATGCTTCGTTCGGTGAGCGAGAGAGCCGGAAGCCCAACTTTCTAAGGGTATTTGCGTGTGGAGGGTTTTGGTGGTGCCCTTGGTATCACCGAGCCTCAATGCACGCATTCACACTCCCTTCATTTTCTTCGCGGTAGGCAGCGGCCCTGTAAAGGTCCATGAGCGGCAGCAACACTTACCATCAGGTGTACTGTTTGATCGTTCGCCACCGTTTGCAATGAAAAAAAAGTACCACGTACAAATGAAAACAATTTTGATGTTTTTATTTATTAAAAACAATCTAGTAAAATGAATACTTCATTGTAAAGCAAAATATTGTAATCAATCACTATTAATAATTAAAATGGACGACAATAAATTATTATAACAATACTCGTATTATAAACACCATTCATTCTCTCATTAAAGAAATAAAAGGCAATTCATGGTTCACTCTTTCCGCAATCACGAAACGAAAACGGAAGCAGGGCTCTATTAATAAAACAATTAATGGCCATACCAACTCAGAAAAATAATACAATATCCAAAATTACTATATTATCTATACTTTTATACTAATATATAAAGCTGAAGAGATTGTTTGTTTGAACGTGCTAATCTCAGGAACTACTGATCCAATTTGAAAATTCTTTCAGTGTTAGATAGCCCATTTATCGAGAAAGGATATCATCTATCATCACACTAAGACCAACAGGAGCGGCGCAACAATGAAGAATGTTTCAAAATCGGGTTTTCCTTCTCCTTTTGAGAGCTTCCGCTGCGTAAACGACAAATTTTTCGTAAAAATCATGTGTCGTATCGCATTATTAAAAAATATTTTCACTTTTTACGTAAACAAAATCTTAGGTTAGAGTTAGAGCGTTAGCCCAAAGTATCTATACCACGCGGACGAAGTTGCGAGTAGAAGCTAGTTTTATATGAAAAAATAAATGTCAAAATTGATTGATTTGAGATTACACTTCTTTTTTAAAAAGAAAACTGGTTTTGCTTCGATGTAATATAATGCGAAGCGACCAGTCGGTTTTAAACTTATTTGCTTAGTTCAGATTAATTATTTAGTCACGCGGAATTGAGTTCTCAGCTTAGTCAAAGTTATGGTGGCGCAATTTACGGTGTTTTTCCACAGTGTAAGATTTACGTCGTAAATTTCTAATAGCAATTGCATTTATGATAGCCATTGCGTTCTCAGTGTGGTGACGGAATAAGAAACCAATTCACTATTCCCTATCTTGCCTGTGGATGTCGTAAAAAACGACTAAAGAATGTAATAAACATATGACATCACCAGTGTGTGTGTGTATACTAGACGGCTAAGGAATATAGTATGCAAATAACATTTATGCAGGAGTAGGCAAACTCGAAATAAAACTCTACATCAATCCATCTGACCAGCTTGGAATAACATGTCAATTTCATTCCTATTGTGAAGGAGGATCGCGCCCAGCAGTGGGACGTATACAAGCCCGGTTGAAGACCATGACGTTGAAGGATATGTTGCACTAGTCCCACTTATCATGGGATGAAAACAGGTCAATCATGATATGAAAAATGCTTCCTGAATTAAATAACAACTGTAACTATAAGTACTGAAGTTATGTTTATAGACGTAACCTCTAAAACATAATTATTTTGCGTGCAACATGATCATTAATATTACGAAAACCGTTACGTGCTGGTACCGCAAATGTACGAAAACGGTTAATTGCCAATCAAAAGTATCCTCTATAATTAATTATAGTTTGAACAGAGCTTGAAGAACAGATAAAATTTAAGTGAAATCATATAGCAATCTTAATAACCGACAATAAAGATCGTAAGTTTTGCCACTTGATTTTCACCACTCAAAGGGATAGTAATATTTTACGATTAAATTATAAATCACATCGCAAATCGACTGTTCTAGACGTGAAGAATATTTGAAAACAATGATTTAACGTGTTCACCAAGATTTATTACATATTCATGTATCTACGATTCACGGCTATCGCCCAAGGGAAGATACCCGGTCCTTTGAAAGGCTTACATGGGGATATGGATCCAACACGCAGAGGCCTTTGGAGAAATTTAATGTAAAAATGGGATGGGACGTCTACCGATGACACTCCAAGTCTGCACATAACACACGTGGACTGCCAACGGTAGGTGTAAAATTATTGTGTGTTGATGGTATCTAATAACTGTTTATGAGGTTGGAGGTTTGATGGACTGGCTAAACCAAAAACTATTGATTGAAAAACTCTCCTCTGCCTTCAATACCTTTATCGTCTTGAACTTTGGCAGACGGTGACAAGCCAACTCACTGAATGGACCCCCCCCCCAAACGGTCGCCACAGTCACACAGGCCATACGGGCAACAGGGGGCAACATTGGTGCAAGTGGCTTGGGGTGTCGAGCGGTCCGGCGCCGGTTTCACCATCACAGTGGTTTCCCCGTAGTTATGCCCTTGAAAATGACACTTCCACCCCCGAGCATATAGCTCTGGCGACCCCTCTCTGACCAGCCGTTTAAGGCAAGCCAGAGTTGAGAATCCTGCGGGTACTCTTCGCTTTCCACTCCAGCCAGCCAATAAAGGCCAGCTGGATACGAACAACGTCTGGTGGGTCAGCTAGTTCATTATAAAAATTAAAATGCATATAAAATACACGCAATAAAAGGAATATAGTAGCTAAACTGTTGATTATATGAGCTGTTTCTAACAGTTAAGTGAATATGCTGCATTATAAGTCAACGGTAAATTGATAAGTAATTAAAATTTGACTAAACTGCAGTCTTTTATGCAAAAGTTTCACTTTGCGAACGGCCAACGCGTCCGACATACGGCTTTTTTTTTCTTCTCCTTTGCCTACATATATCCCAATGCTGTGCATTAGCTACCTCAACAATGAGAGTAAAATTAAAGCACGATTATAATGGTGGAGACTTTCCCTGTGGTGACGGAGTAAAAATACAATTCAGCACCCCCTGTCTAGCCCCATATTCTTACTCCTACTCCGTCACTTTTTTTTTTGTGTGTGTATAGCTGTTGGTTGCAGATGACCTTGACAGCTTCAACACGGGCTATGGGTGAGCGCTGATGGCTCTCAACCCGGTAAGTAAGTTAAGCAAACATCGCCCGAGGGCTCCCCCTGTGGGGAGACTCCGTCACCATACGGAAGACTTATTTATACTTGATACTGCAAAAATAAAATGAACTGTCATATTTAAGTTATTCGTTGACGTATTAAGTTATGTATTAGAGAAATTCCCATTAAAATAAGTGCATGAATAGGTCAGCGATCGCATCTTTGCGGTCCATCCTAACGGTTCCTTAGAACCGCAATACAACATGCAAGCCGTGTAAGGGCAAATGGCGGACGAAGTGGTTTAATAAAACTTAATCTATATTACAGTATCGATCTCATTTTAAATTGCCTTTACAGTGTATAAGAGATTTATTGGATACTTGACCCAGTAAATCTTTACATAGTATAAAATAATGTCGCTTTCCGTCGTTTGTACGTCTGTACCTACTGTTTTAAACTACGCAACGTATTTTAATGCTGTTTTAATCAATAGACAAGAGTAATTCAAGCTTATTATCGTAGAGAATTTTTTATGTTTCTTCTGTGCGTATTTTGACAGAGTAAGAAAACAATTCACCATCTCCTCTATGTTTTATTTCAAGATTTCCTTCTCTTGAATAATGCTATAATTATATCATATCCCTTAGTGGTCTTTTACGACACCCATGGGCAAGATAGGGGGTGGTGAATTGTATTCTTACTCCACTACCACACGAAAAACGATAGCGTGCTATAAAAAGGTGTTCTTTTTAAAGAAAAAGAAAGAGCGTTTGTACAAAGTACGCATGGCAGAAGTGAAACTTCTTTATCCTTTATCCCTTTATCCTTCATCTCATTCTCTCGCCGGCTGAATCCTATACATTTACGTGTTTATGTCTCTATGAACTCGCTTTTTCGTTTCATCGAGTTTGAAATCACAACGATTCTAAAGAAGTATCACTTCAAAAAATTATATTGATATTAGCCTACCCTCGTAAAGTTCCCTTTAGCACCCCATTCTATGGGGTAGGATCTCACTGTTGACATTCGTTTGTGTACAGCCGCAAGTGATCCGTCTGGGGTAGTACCACGCTCTCATAGAAAATCGACGTCTAAGTAGTAGCAGTTTATTATACTGCAATTCGTTCGGTGAACAAGAAAGCCGCAAGCCCAACTTTCTGAAGGTGTTTGTGTGTAGTGGGTTTTTGTTTGCAAATTTCATTGCGCGCATTCACACTCCCTTAGATTTCTTAGCAAAGGCCCATGAGCGACAGCATCACTTACCATCAGAGTCGGAATCGCGCGCGAAGGGTTCCGTATCATTAAGCTAAAAAGGGCCAATAAAATGAGTTTGTTGTATGGGATAGATATTTATTTTATTTTGTTTTTGGTATTTGTTGTTATAGCGGCAACAGAAATACATAATTTGTAAAAATTTCATCTGTCTAGCTAACGCGGTTCTTGATGTATAGCCTGGTGACAGTCAGACAGACGGACAAACAGCGAAGTCTTAGTAATAGGGTCCCGTTTTTATCCTTTGGGTACAGAACCCTAAAAACAAAGTAATTTTATGGATTCTATTGCATTTAATAATGTTTCTGGTATCTTTACGTTTAATATTCGTAAACATCAGAAGTCATTAAAACTTTACTAGTTTACCGTGATATCTAATAAGAGACTTTATACGCAACTGTAAATCCGCTTAAGTTTTAGTAGTCCCACTAAAACTGTGTAACGATGTTACAAACTACAGTAACTACTTATCATCGTTTTGCTGTTATCACAATTACTCAACTCATTATGAAGGTACTTTTCTTTTATAGTCATCATCATTTCAGCTCCTATACGTGTGGTAAAAGAGATGACTAAGGGACATAATATGCAGATAACATCTAAGCAAGAAATGGAAAACTCTAAATAAAATCCTTTAGTAAAAGATCTGTGCGCCTATTCTTAAATCTCGATTCCAATCCTAAATCCAATCGCAGCTCGAATTTGAGCAAATTTGGTACTCTTGAAAGCGATACTAGCGCACGATTGGAATCAAATTCGATGAAACTAAATGAATTCGATTCTCGTCGATTAAGTCAAATATTTGCTACTCCCGACGTGATTTTGAGGTAGTTTAAAATCGTTAATGTTGCACAATTTCAAGAAGGCGTCTTTGTGGTGATCGAATCCGATAACG
The DNA here is from genome assembly GCA_032191425.1 of Lymantria dispar. Classification (NCBI taxonomy): domain Eukaryota; kingdom Metazoa; phylum Arthropoda; class Insecta; order Lepidoptera; family Erebidae; genus Lymantria; species Lymantria dispar. The sequence goes on from CM063459.1 coordinate 21,559,604, forward strand.
TTATGAATTTACAGTAAGAAAATGTGCCATACATTTCGTGAAAATAATAACGGCAAACGCGAAGAATTCATTCTCTATTTTGTTCAAGAGTATCAAATATAATTTTGGTGAGATTGGAATTGAATCAAATTCGATATTAGAATTGATTTCAAGAGTAGGCGCACTGATCAGCATGGTGTAGTAGGTCAATTTCACTTCTGTTGTGGAGAAGGTTCCAGTCTAGCAGTGAGGCATATACATATAAGCTCAGATGATGATGATAATAATGTTGGTAATTCTTCTACTTCCATCATCATCATTTCAGCTCATATATGTCCCACTGTTGGCTCGAGCCTCCATAATGAGAGGGAAATTAACCTACTATACCACTATGATCACACGAGTTAGTATAGGGTTTTATTTCAAATTTGCCTTATCTTGCATAGATGTTTATTAATTTAGTCCCTTAGTCGTCATATACGATACCCACAGGTAGGAAAGGGGGGTGCTTAATTGTATTCATACTCCGTCACCATACGGATTGTTAAATATTTTTATAGTACTTATTGTATTGTTTTTTTATAGTACTTATTGTAGAAATTATTGGCAATAGTTTTATGCCTGGCCTATCTGACGTCAACCCTTCCTTGGAATGTAATTGTTGACCAAACGTCATCAGAACGAGTTGGCCCAGATCTATGTAAAGCTCTTAGTCATCTCTCACGATTCCCGCGGGCATTGAAAGGACTGGTAGTAATTGTAACCTCCGCCACATAGCATAAAAACTTCGATTATCTCAAGAAAAACGTAAATATAGAAACGGGAATCAAGTTCGATAATTTTATAATTATAGTTATTACCAAATTCACGGACAAAATACCTACTTGAGATTTAAATGGGTGCCAAGTTTTGTGGATAATCCTGAAATTTATTTATAAGAAGAATATAACCTTCTTAATGTAAAACACAATTAATTCTAGTTTTACTCTCAAAAAATATTTACTATTAAGAAATATAACTTCTTAAATTGCCAATAATCGAATGATTTACACAAAGCCAAAAACTTATGATTGATTGAACCTTAACATTTGACCGAGCTCTCAGCTAATTTGATGTGTTATTTGTCAAATAGTCTTTGAATTATGAAGGCGTCAAAAATGGCTCGAAATGTTTTGTGTAACTTTACACATGGTGCTGCTCATCACTTCTTTTTGAAGTGAAACTTCTTTAGAATCAGTGTGATTTCAAACTCGATGAAACGAAAAAGCGAGTTCATAGAGACATAAACACGTAAATGTATAGGATTCAGCCGGCGAGAGAATGAGATGAAGGATGAAAGATGAAGAATGAAGGATGAAGAATGAAGGATGAAGAATGAAGGATGAAGAATGACGGATGAAGGAGGAAGGATAAAGAAGTTTCACTTCTGCCATGCGTACCTACTTTGTACACATATATTTATATTACGGTTCCCCAGAAATATATGTCGATAGGTTGATGGATGGATGAAACTGTTGTACAAAATAATACCTGAACTCCTCCTAAAAAGCTGGACCGAACTTGATGAATCTTTTATGTGGATTCAAGACTAGTTTAGATTAACAATTAAAGCAGGTAGATGGCGCTGTCAGAGAGATACCAGAGAATCCCATTTTATTCTTTACTAGCAACCTCGCTTCGCTTCGGTTTCAATTGCATTACACGAAAAGTTCCCGTGGGAATACCGAGATATAGCCTATGTATGAATATAGCCTATGTTACTCACTGATATTATAGTTTTTCATTGGTGAAAGAATTGCCGAAATCGGTTCGGTGGTTTAAGTGTGAATGCGTACAAACAAACAAACTTATTTCGCATTCATAATATTAGTAAGGATGAGATTTGTACAGACAAAATAAAAAAAAAATAATATACATACGTCTATAAAGTTGTAGTTATTAGAGAGATTTGTATCTACCCGCTAAAGAAATTAGTTATTAAATTTTGACCCACATTTTGATTCAAATTTATTGCCAGTAAAAAATGAAAATATGTAATTCTATGTTTATATATATTTCTTGTGTACCTATGTATGTCGCTGAACTCCTAAACGGCTGGACCGATGTTAATTAAATTTTTTGTGTGTATTCAAGAGGATACGAAAGTGATTTAGATTCACAATTAGACCCGGTAGGTAGCCCTGCGATCGAGTTCAAGAAGAACTCCTTTTACCGTTTTTCTTGATTTGAACAAAACAACGTGTGTCGGGCCAGGTAGTATGAAAATATTAAAAAACAAAAATTATAATGAATTATTCCAAACACAAAACAATGACATTATGATTTTTGTTTTTTAATATTTTCCCTCTGGAGTTCTTTGAAATTGATCGCAGCGATTTCTATCTGATCCTAATACATTGTATTGTTTTAGCGGTCTAAAACCATTTTCGCATTATTATCTTTCTAATGAAATTGGTTTGCGACTCATCATGCGGTTGAATGATTTCAAAGTCTATAGACTTTGAAATCATTCAACTGACCTTTCTGTTCCGGGTAATCTTCAAAACGGATGGACCGATCAATCGACAGATATATGTTTGACGTCTTATATATGTCTCATCATCATCATCATATACATCCCACTGTTGGACTCGGACCTCGAGCTTTCGAGTTTGTCTTGCACAGATGTTATGTGCATATTATATTCCATAGTCGTTTTTTACGTCATCCACGGGCAAGATAGGGAGTGGTGAATTGTATTTTTACTCCTTCACCACATGGAAATATATACCTACGTCTACATATTCATATTAAAAAACTATTTTATTCTCTGTTTCAGGTAAATACTGCAGCACTTTTAAGTTTTAAGCAACGCGGTTGGACTATCTTTGGTTACTATGGATCTACTAAATAAGTAAGTTATTGATGTACATTTAATAATGCAATTAGACATTAAATCTAATGTTGGCTCATATCTGAAAATTTTGCGCCGAAGAATTGTCACAAAAATAAAAATAAATCCTACCATACATCCATCAGTAGACGTCCAATATTGGACATAGGCCTTCCCACGAGAATGCCATTTGCATCCAACGGTTCCCTGCTACTTTCAAAATGCCGTCAGTCCACCTAGTAGAAAGTTGTCCTACGCTGATTATTAAATACTAACAAATGCCCGTGGTTTCACCCGCGTGGTTCCTGTTCCCGTGTGGATACCGGGGTTAAATATAGCTTAAGTTATTCCTTATATAGACAACTATCTGTAGCAAAAACTTATCAATATCGGTCCATCCATTTTGAGAATACCCGGAACAAACAGGCAGATCTACAAAAAAATTTAAACGGGTTTATAGGCATGATTATCTTGCAAATAACCGTCACACAGCATGAAAAAATCCTACTATTTCGGCATCGGAAACAGAGACATTATTTTTTTATTTGTATATATATTTTTTTTAATATTATGCAACATGATAAAATCCGTATAAATGGTTTTATTTACAATTCGTAATTCTCGCGTAAACATCAGAAACCATTAAATAAATCACAAATTTAAAATTTCACTAGTATGTATTATTGCATCTTCTTTTATTGTTATATTTATTTTAAATGTCAAGCGGACACTACATGATAGTCGTACCATATCTAGCATTTTTATTCTTACTTCGTTCCTCATATTTTATTCTATGTGGTCTCATGTTTATGGAAAACAAAGTTTCGTGTTTCAACGAAGGTGACGTTTATGCGTAACCCTGAATGATATCGTAAAATGGAACGTGAAGCAGGAAGGTATAGAGATATTCTTTATATAAAGTATTTATTTACTGCATACATAAATATTATTTTCTATATAAACATTAATAATACGCTATATAGAGTTTTTTTAGAAAAATACTGAGCAAAGGCCTCTCCACGTGCTATGGAGAGGGCTATGCTCGGTATTTCTCTACGTGATAAAATCTGGAATACGGATATTCGTAGAAAAACGGATTAAATTGACATATGCCGAAAAATTAACACATTGAAATGGCAATGGACAGGCCACACCGCTTGCCGAACTGACCACCGTTGGGGAAGAAAGGCTCTCGAGTGGCGATCATGAATCGGACGATGCAGCGTAGGACAATCGGGCGCTTGACCCACATTGTGTATTGTTCTAATAGCGGTACTAGGTGAACTGACGTCATCTTAAAAGTCGCAGGATCTGCCTACTTTCAAGATGTGCGACATTGGATTCAAGTGGCAGAGAACCATTTTGTCGGATGCAAGTAGCTTTCTCGCTTTCTCTCGTCGCACGCTACCTATCTAGGGATGCAAACGATACATCGATGTTTCTAAAACATCGATGTTTCAGTAAAAAAACATCGATGTTTGCCATCGATGTTCGTTATTGCGAAACATCGATGTTATTTTCTACGATGTTTTAACATCGATCTTTTGCCTGACATATGTTTGAAATGTATGGTCATTTAAGCAAAACTTGCGTAACAGTTTATTTACTAGAGTAAATGACTTACGTAAGTACGTTTTCGTAAAAACTGTTATTTTTAAACTCCGTTTCTAAATAGGTAATAACTTTACTGAATAGAGAAATATATGTTAAATATAACTTTATGTACTCAACTCTCTCTTGTTATAAAGACTCATCTATCCATCCATCCATCCATCAGCCTACAGACGTTCACGGCTAGACATAGGCCTCCCTACAAGAATGCCCCTCGGAACGATCCTGCGCCACTTGCATCAAACGGTTCTTTGCGACTTTGAGAATGTCGTCAGTCATCTAGTGGGGAGTCGTCCTACGCTGCGCTGTCCGATTCATGGTCGCCACTTAAGAACTATTTTTCCCAACGGTTGTCGGTTCGACGAGCGATGTGCCCTGCCCATTGCAATTTCAACGTACTAAGACTCACCTATTGAATGATAATATTGTTACAGATAATAAATATAGCTTGCATTTTAAAATTAAACTTGTTTGCACGATCGTTAAGAAAACATCGATGTTTCGATACATCGATGTTTTTTGTACATCGATGTTTGTTTTGAAACATCGATGTACTGACACACTGTTTTTGGTTTCGATATTTGCATCCCTATATCTATCCGTCGTTCCGAACAGATTCGGCGTCATATGTGCAGACTATAGCCTACCACAAAAGAAAGGGGAACGTGTTTTGGCCTATTTTTTTTCTTTTACGAAAGTATTTAAAAAAACAGTTTCTTTTTATATTTCATACAATTATTTAAAATAAAAGGAATTCTCCTCGAAATCGACAGCAGCGCCACTTACTGCCTACCGGATGCAATTGTGAATCTAAACCATTCTCGAATCCTCTTGAACATGCACAAAAAAATTCATTAACATGGGTCCAGCCGTTTAGGAAAGGTTCAGTGACACACACGTATACAAGAAATTCATATATAAAGATGGTTATTAAATCAATCTCAGGTTTAAATCAAAATAATCGTTAGTAATTATTTGTAGTCTGTATTCAAAATGTCGGCGCGACGACATTCGCGGGCAGCTAACTCTCTCTCACCGCCGCGGTTTCACTCGCCTGGTATGTCGCATGAGTCAAGTTAGAGAAAGTGTTGAGCTATTACTATGTATTACACGTCGTTTATTATTGTACATTAAAATCGTATACATCATTGAAATACTTCCGTGGTTTTGTTTATACTTTACTTTAACTCCCATGGGAATTATGAAAGTCAATTTTATAATTTAAGTCCCTCCGTGGTAAAGAAATATCCTATTGAGTCATGTGGGTACTTTAAATTATACAATTGCTGTCCATAAATTGTAGCTTAACTGAATAATTACGTATTATTTTAAAGAAAGAAAGAAAGAAATCATTTATATTGTAATGCATCTGCCTAAATTATTTCTGCCCCACCCTAGGTCAATTGGTAGAAAATCGCTAAGCCATTAAATCCGCCTTGTACCTTTTTCTGTTCAAAAGTTGAAATAAATCCCCTAATCATACTGAATTCTATAAGACAATTTATATAAAAATACTTTTATAAAAGCAATTTGCACGATATTACATTAAACCAAGCCGATAAGACCTGATGAAAAGAACCTTCAAATACAAATCTCTCCCAAGCCATTGGAACAAAAAAAAAATCGTTTTAAGATAAAACGCGTATTTGCCACCCATCATGAATAAGTACCGTTTATTTTAATCGCGAATCCTTTACTGTATTGTCGCGAAGTTTCTATACAGCCAAGGAAAGTATTTCGTGCTCTCGAGCTTGGCAATAGATTTGTTTTGAACAGTTTCACTTGGGGAGAGATTTTATTGATATTGATGAAGTTTTTCAGGCAGAATTCTCTTAAGAATTTGTATATAATTTCGATTGCGAAATCAAGCTACTAATTCCTAACAGATGAATTGCAGATGAAATTATTAGTCACTAGCAACCTACCCTCGTTTCGTTTCGGTTTCAGTCGTCTTACCCGCGTAGTTCCCGTTCCCGTGGGAATACCGGGATAAAATATAGCCTATGTTACTCCCTGATATTATAGCTTTCCAATGGTGAAAGAATTTTTGAAATCGGTTCGGTGGTTTAAGCGTGAAAGCGTAACAAACAAACAAACAACTACGTGGGTAAAGCGACTGAAACCGAAGCGAAGCGAGGGCGGGTTGCTAGTTATTTATATATTAATTTTTAGCAATAAGACGTGTTTTATAGTTAAATATAAACCCATATAAAACATTAAAAGTTTTTCAAGATATAATTACATACTAACTCTGTGGAGTTAGTATATAATTATTTAGGAATTTCCGTGTGGTGACAGAGTAAGAATACAATTCCCTACACTCTTTCTCGCCCGTTGCTATAATAACAGACGGCTAAAGGATTTATTATACAGATAACACACATTTATGCAAGATAAGAAAAATTGGGAATAAGACTTTAATACGATTCTGTGAAACATGATTTTTGCGAAAATTTAGCCGTTTATGCAGCGGAAGCTCTCAAAAGGAAAAAGAAACGATTTTGAAACATTCTTCATTGGTACTCCTCTCCTGTTCGTCTTAGCGTGATGATATTATAGATAGCCTATAGCCTTCCTCGATAAATGGGCTATCTAACACTGAAAAAATTTTTCAATTTGGACCAGCAGTTCCTGAGATTAGCGCGTTCAAACAAACAAACTCTTCAGCTTTATATATATTAATAATACGTGAGGCAAAAACTTTGTACCTCTTTTTACGAAAATCACGTGGATGGACAAGTATGAAATTTGGCACAATTGAAGTATATAATGAGGAGAAGTGCATAAAACTGAAGTTTCATTTATTAATGGATTAGAAATACATTAAATTCATTAAAAAAAGAATTACGCACACTACAACGCAATCGCTACACACGCACGCACACAGTCGCGCTTATACACTTTTGTTTAAGGTTAAAATCTCTGGTCAAACCGAATGTCAAATAATCATAATTATGATGACCATGTCTAATAGGCATTTGTACTTAGTACTTTATATATTATTTATTAGTGAAATACAGCTTGCTCAATTTACAATTACATAAATAAAATTAAAAGAAAATTGTGTAGCAGAAAAATTAATTAAAATGAATTATGGCCGAATTTCGACCACACGGCGACCACTTTTTTTTTTTTTTTTTTCACGTTGTGGAAATGCATTTACGCACCGTCCCCCGCCGGTGACAGACGGAGGAGTGTGTGGGGCTCGCCGGTCATGTGATCGGAATACCCACTAAAACCACAGCGGCCCCTTCCGCGCTTTTACGGGGCGCCGGAGAGATCGTCTGATGACATTCAATCCCCGACACCCCAACACATGCCCGTCTGGCCACGTCCTATCGTCATTCAGGGCTGTGGAAGGAGTTGCGCATATTGGCGCCTTCTCCTCCCGGGTCGCCGCGCGCGGAGCGAGTCAGCGGAGGCAAGTGCCTCGCGTTCTCGCTCCGCAACCTCCTTCCTTGAAATAACGGCCTCACAAAATGAGGCCATGGACGACCAGCACCTGTCGCTGTCGAGCATCTGTGTGATAATGGTCGGCAACGACAGGTCTATTCCGAATTCCATCGATAGGACGTGGCGTTGGGGCCCCCAGGCGGGGCAAACTTCCAAAGTGTGGCGCGAATCGTCGATTGCTGCGCCACACTCATGGCATCCTGGGACCCCTTCTCTTCCAATTCCATGCAGGTACTTACCGAAGACCCCGTGTCCGGTAAGCACCTGATACGGCGACCACTACTTAGTATAGATATGAGTCGTGAAATGTGAGATCGGGATATCGCATAAGTTTTAAAGTGCAGGCAATTTGACAGATAAATGTGTAGCTCTCGTTACAGAATATATGTGGGTATTACGGACATTTTCTTTGAATGCTCATGCGTATATGACAATATTATTAAATCTTCCTTTCAGTATAGTGATGAAGTAGAAATACATTTCACTACCCCCTATCCTATGCATAGGTATCGTTAAAGACGACTGAATATATAGATATAATATCTATCCAAGAAAAGAAAAAGTCAAAATAAAACCCTGTACCAATCCGTCTAACTAGGAAGGTCTAGATCAATTTTCCTTCTTTTGCATAGATGTTAAATACATATTTAATCCCTAGTCGTCTTTTACAACACACACGGGCAAGAGAGGAAGAGGTGAACTGTATTTTTATTACGTCATCATACAGAAAATACCTTTTTTTGGGCGAGCTATGGTCAGCGCACATGCCGTCCATTCCGTCGCGACGCAAAGGCGGCGTTAGGCCCTATAACTCACTGTATTTCTACCACTTCGTCATTGGGTCGACAATTGGTACCCAGTTCCTTGTCGTCTGTAGTCCTTTCTTTCGGGTAACGTCTCTTCCCGACACCTTTTCCGGAACGTCATCACCCGGTCAGCCTCTCTGTGGATGACGAACTATTGCCCGATCCATTTACCCGCGACCTCGTCTACGGAAAATACCATACGGAAACAACAGTCAAGCTAAATTACATGAATACCTCACTTGAAAATAAAAAGTTTAGTGTACTACTAAGCATAGAGATCTTTAATTTATAACTGGTAAGGATTTCGTAAAAAGTATAGAACATTTAGAACTCTTTATTACTTATCAAAGTTATAAAAAATACTTGAAAGCTTAAACAACTATATAAAAGTTTTTAAACTTTAACAATAACCTTTATAGCGTTTAAACATATTATTTATTGCAGATACAATATATAGACATCAACTCCAACACCTAGTGTTAGATAAAAATAATTGCACAGATGTAATATGCATATTAAATCCCTTTGTCGTCTCGAGGTGGTGAATTGTATTTATACTTCGTCACCAAATGATAACACTGCACTAAGAAAACGCAAGCAATCACACTCGTGAATGCGTGCAATGAGATTCAGTGATACTAAAAGCTACTAAAACCCGCGCAAATACCTTCAGAAAGTTGGGCTGCCGGTTATCTCGCTCACCGAACGAAGAGCAGTAACAAATTGCTACTACTCAGACGTCGACTTTCTGCGAGAGTGTAGTAATACCCCGCCCGCGGCTGTAGACAGGTAACTGTCAACAGTGTGGTCCTACCACTAATGTAATTAGAACAGGAATGGAGATGATGAATTTGGGCCCTCGGCTATAATTTAGATGTTGATCATCTACGAGAGACCACCCCGTTTATGACTGCTTTCAAAATTTGTCAGGAGCTTGACTATTTCTTTATTGAAGGTCACGGTATAGTAATCACACCGCGCCCTAATCGCTTGAAGTGGCGAAAGGGGAGGCGTACACCCCGTTACATACCGTACATCATCACTCCTTTATTGGGGTGGACCGTCGATACCCTCGTCTCCAGTAGTCTGTAGCGTGCACCTACTATTAACATTATCGTCCTATGTCTTTTAGTCGTCGTTTCTTCTTCTTGAGTAATGGCAATAAGCTACAATTATGAGCTATTGATGAGTGTCGAGTTATCTATATATATATAGGAGAGGCGGGTTTTGCGAACGATATATTGACTCATCACCATATCTCTGGAACCATAAGGCGTACAGACTTGAAATTTGGCAGAAATATTCGTTTTGTCAAGTAGAGGTCAGCTTTTTACGAAATCAGAATGACAGCACAACTTGAAAAATAAATCCACTTTAGACTAGCCAACAACCAGCTCGTATTAATAGATTATTGCCAAAGTAAAAAAAAAACATTCATTCATTTCAGCTCATATACATCCCACCGTTGGGCTTGAACCTCCTTCTGGATAGGAATGAAACTGACCTACTATATCACGCTGATCAGGCGGGTTCATCATCATCATCATCATCATTCGTCATTTCAACTCATATACGTCCCACTTCTGGGCTCGAGCCTTCTCCACGATGGGAGGAAAACTGACCTTCCTATACCATGCTGGTCAGACAGGTTGATTATGGGGTTTTATTTCGGGTTTTCCTTTCTCTTGCATACATATTATATGCCTGTTATATGAATGTTGACATACCTATTATATTTTTAATTTATGTATTATGAATCATTATTACTAAGTAGAAATGATTCCGTTTATGGTAACGTTTCAATAGCGCCAAGTGAAGTTGTGAAAGCGCAGACATCAATGACCTCAAGCTTATTTGTTTTCTTCAACACGACTTTCGCGATAATTCATGGCAGTAGTTCACGATTATGAATAAACTATTCCTATATTACTATTAGAAATAAATATAAATAAAACGTGTGGCGGAGTAAGAATACAATTCATCATCCCATGTCTTCCCGTGGGTGTCGTAAAAGACGTTTAGGGGGATATAATACGCAGATAAAATCAGTGCAAGAGATGGAAAACTCGAAGTGGATCCCTATGCTAACACGTTTAGCGTACTCCAGCTTGATGTAGTATGTTAAATTCTTTCCTACAATGGAGGATGCCCTAGCCCAACTGTGGGACGTACATAGGCTGCGATGACAGATATGTAATATTTCGAACTTCCTAAATCTTTACATATATAGAAACTATTTATTATATTATTTACAATGTGTAGTGCTCGCGTAAACATCAGATATCATTATCTATATCTATACCAATAAATAAAATTGGAGTGTCTGTTTGTAATGTCAAAATAATAGGCTTTTTTCATGCTCACACGGTTATTTGCACGACGCCTATGCCTAAAATAGCAATTAAAAAAATTTTGTCTGTCTGTCTGTCTGTTTGTTCCGGGTAATCTTCAAAACGGCTGGACCGATTTCAAAAATTCTTTCACCAATGGAAAGCTATAATATCAGGGCGTAAACTAGGCTATATTTTATCCCGGTATTCCCACGGGAACGGGAACTACGCGGGTAAAACGACTATAACCTATAACCGAAGCGAAGCGAGGGCGGGCTGCTAGTTTTTTATATATAAGTATTACCACGATTACTTTGAATGTTTGCGTGAATGAACAAGGTACTCATATGGAAGAACGCACAGGAACGATTTCGTATCTTAACAATAACAAAATGGTAAGAATGGTTTTTTGATCACCGCTTTGAAGTATGAAGGATGCGGTTACTATAGAAATATTCCATAAATAATTCACAGTTTTTTTTATACATATCTTATATATTCTACAGCAAATATGGAAATCTATACCAATAAATAAAATTGGAGTGTCTATTTGTAATGTCAAAATAATAAACTTTTTTCATGCTCACACGGTTATTTGCACTATACATATGCCTAAAATACACTTTATATTTTTTCTGTCTGTCTGTCTCTGTATCTGTCTGTCTGTCTGTCTGTTCCGGGTAATCTTCAAAACGGCTGGGCCGATTTCAAAAATTCTTTCACCAATGGATAGCTATAATATCAGGGAGTAACCTAAGCTATATTTTATCCCCGTATTCCCACGGGAACTACGCAGAAAAGACTGAAACTGAAGCGCAGCGAGGGTGGGTTGCTAGTATTATATATGATGGAATTATCTTTATATATAAATTTCTTGTGTACGTGTGTATGTCACTGAACTCCTCCTAAACGGCTGGATAGTTATTGATAATTTTTTTGTGTATTTTCAAGGGGATTCAAGAATGTTTTAGATTTACAATTGGACCCGGTAGGTAGCGCTTACTTGAAAATAACAACGTCTGTTGGGTCAGCTAGTATATTATAATTATCCGTATGGTGACGGAGTAAGAATACAATTCAACACTCCCTATCTTGCCCGTGGGTGTCGTAAAAGACGACTAAAAGTATGTGTAGAACAAAGGCGGCAAGGGTGACGGCGAAGGTAATGAAGACACACTTTGTACTTTACAATTTGTAATTAACCTTACAGCGGTTACAATACGAATGACCTACAATATTCAAGATGGCGGTATTTATAGATACACGTGGCGTGAACTAATATGAAATACACAAACTTAATAGATAATACTAATTATAAAATATCTTAATAATTCTAATAGTTATTTACGTGCAAATATTATACAGGATTATGTAACATTGAATATTTATTACGGCGGAAGTTGACATGCAGACGTGTTAATGATGACATCATGATTCAGTGAAATAAGAATCTAATACATGTAGTAAAATATAAGGAATATAGGTGCGATTAGTCGACATAGTGTAAGAGAGTACCGAGGTCTACAACAATAAGTACTATTTAATAGTGGCGCCGGAAGCTGACAAGCGGAAGGCGCCCATTGTATAAGAATTATATTAACTTACGGAAATATTAATTAACTATTTACCTAATTATATAAAATATCAGTTAAATTATAAAACTATAATCAAGTCTGTAAATAATTAGGATGTATCTAAATTAGCCGTACATCTGAGGCCGGAAGTAGTACTTGATAACATATGATATGCAGAGAACATCAATGAAAGAGAAGAACAACTAGACATTAAACTCTATCTCAATATGACTGACTAGGCGCGGTGTAGTAGATGGATTTTCATTCCAATTGTGCATTTGCTTCAGCCCAACAGTGCGACTTATAGGTCTAAGATGACGATAATGAATAAGCGTAAGGAACGGAATTGTACAACTGGCCCAGTTTTTGTAAATTTTTCTAACAGACTATATTTAGTTTCGTAGACATTCTAACGCTAGTCTCTTTTTTACATCTACAAAAAATTTAAATCCTAAACGAAAATGGTAACATGAAAAAGGAGTTTCGCTTTGTCTTAAGTGACAATGCAAAAAGCCTTTGACACTTAAAAATGTTTTTCTAATACCGCTTGGATACTCGAAAAATCATTGGTGTTTAAGTAATACAGATCTCTCATTTACTACAGAATTTTTTTTTTTTTTGCCGGCGTCTGGGGCGGCTTAGGCGCAACTACCTACGCCTCATGCCGCCCTAGCCGAGGCCGCGGGTGACGCGACCGGGGATTAGTCCGTCACCCGCCGAGAGGCCTACCGCGTGAGCAAAGACCGACGTCCTCCCCGAGGGGGGGACGTCGGTCGATGGGAGGGTACCCCAATAGGGGGTATTCCGTCGGGCCGACCACTGATGTCGAGTAACCCTGCTCCGGTGGTCGGCCCAACGACGAAGGCGACATGGTTTTCGGGTGGGTTGCGGGTGTTGCGTGCTTAAGCCCCTCTGTCGCCCCGGACGGAGTAGTGCGGAGGCGCGCCGACTGCAGCCCACCCGCAAAAAAAAAAAATACAGATATTTTTAGATGATTTTAGGGAAAATATAAATTGAAGAGTATTAGAGCTAATACTAAAAATGTTGTGTACTATCTATACAAATAAATTAAATTTAAATGTCTGTTTGTAATGTCAAAATAGTAGGTATTTTTCATGCTTACACCGTTATTTGCATGATACTTAATTTTTAGTGACTTCAAAACGGCAAGATTTTTCTAAATAAAACAACATTGGTCATGTTTGAATAAACGAAACTGTGCAAATATATATGTATATTCACGGTCCTTTTATAACTGAATAAACACAATATCTTTTTTTTGCTTGTACACTTTAATAATAGTTAACATTAACGTGACTTGTAAACATTGAGTTTTTTTCTTAATATTAGTAGGTAGCTAATGAATTTGTCTGTGGTACATATTGTAATTTACTAGTTGTGTCAGGCACTTCGCTTGGATTATCTATGCTTTGTATTGCAAGACTTACTGACTGGAGGATCAATGCACAGCCTAAATTGCTGAACTTAGAGACCTGAAACTTAAAAGGTGTTTTGTTTGTATGACGTAGGGTTCTGATAAGAAAGGATTTTGCGACATTTTACCACTGAAGGGGGTAAAAGGGGAAAGAAAAATTGTATTGACGTGATTCCTGAGTCCAATCTACTTAAAGTTTTGATAATAAGTACATAGTTATATTTTATAATAATAAATTAATATTAGCGTATTTAAAAAAAACTAATAGAATCATTTTCGTCTTTCATGCGGACGAAGTCGCAGGCAAAAGCTAGTTATCTACATAAAGGTATAATTTTAAACACTCGCGTCTTAATATGAGTTATAATATCTCATCAGTTGCTATGACAAAGTAATTGTGTATGTGTAGTACGCTTGAAGTCTTATTGTTATTATATTCGGCCTGATTTGCTAACATTTATGGATATTGTTCCGCTCTTATTCGTCCCCCTATTTTATCTTTCATAGGTAATCTTTCTCCATAAACAGATGGTCTACAATTATGTTTCTTATAATTCAACTAGTAACTACTTATCTCGTTCAACCAAATAAACACCTCAGTTTTTAATAGTAATATAAATTCAATATTTATACTTCATGATTGCATAGTTTGAATGTTTTTTTTTTACTTCAATTACCTGCTTTCTACGTATCTAGATAATGAGCATTTCGTCTCGTAAATAAAATAAAGACTACAATGAAATTATCAGCTTGCTATATAATCGTCACTAACAACACCCACGAAATGGAAAGTTAATATTTATGTATGAATAAGTATCTGTTCTTAGACTGTTATTAAATAAATGGCAATCTTTTCGAAGTGGATATGTCTTCTAATCTTCATATATAATAAACATAATATATATTAAAATATACCTTTCTGGGGAGTGGGCTATTGTCAGCGCAGCGCACACGTCGTCCAGCTCTGCCCGGGGTGACGAAGGGGCGACGCGCGGTCCCATAACCCAACCCATCTTCTCTCCTTTCCTTCGCCGTTGGACCGACTACCGGTACCGAGTTCTTTGTCCTCCGTAGTCAGCCTGAAGATTAAAATATACTTGAGATTTTCTTTTGCAAAAATCGACACCCTAAAGTTAGCGTTTGAAGTTAGCACCCTGAAGTTGAAGTTAGGTCAATTTTTTTTATGATACGCGCGCATATTTTCACAAGTGTCAACTAGATAATGCGTTACAATAAAACTTTAAATGTATTAAATACTTTTTTCTGTTAATAATGTCGTTTCTACAAACGTAGGATAGCGCGAAGCATAATTTTTTTGGTAATAATTTGATCTTCTTATTTCAAAGAAGCATAACTTTATTAGCATAAGTATATACACACTTTTTTTAATTATAATTGTTAATCGAGGGAGATGAGTTTTTTATAACGATCTATTCAAATCCTGGCTCGGCTAAAAAATATTGTTACATTTCCTGCCGTTTGTCTTCGATAGTCGAAGATTTTCTCAGAAAATTTCCAGGAATCAACTAGTTAATTAGATCTATGGTTTAAACGACTCTCACCCTTTGCTACGTGGGTGTAAAGATTGTGTACGTTGTACAAGAAATGTGTTTACTCCTCTAATTGCTTCCATTCCGGGACAAAAGCGTGTACTACAAATTTAAAGTAAATATTTTATAAATAATAACATTATGAAGACAACCCATGTAAATCAATAAAACGTTAGACTTCACAAATCCTACTAGTAATATTATAAACGCGAAAGTTTGTATATATATGAGTATGTTTGTTGCTCTTTCACGCAAAAACTACAGAACGGATTTTGATGAAATTTAATAATAATATAGCTTACATATCAGAATAACACATAAGATATAATTTATCCCGATATTCCCACGGGAAGGGAAACTATGCGGGTAAAACCGCAGGGCGCTGCTAGTATAGAATACACAGGCGCAAATTACACGGCAAAGTGAAAACGGTAACCTGTCGGTACCGTTGAATTACAGACCAATCATCATCATCATCGTCACAGCTCATATACGTCCCACTGTTGGGCTCGAGCCTCCTCCACAATAGGAGGGAAATTGACCTACATCACTGGTCAGACGTGTTGGTTTTTCTTCTCTTGCATAAATGTTGTGTGCATTAATTTTTATTCCCTTAGTCGTCTTTTACGACACCCACGGGCTTAACAGGAGTGGTGAATTATATCCTTAATTCGTAACCACAGAGAGACCAGTAGCGATAACATATCTACTTTATAAGGTAACTAGCAACCCGGCTTCGCTTCGGTTACAGTCGCCTACAGTTCGTTCGGTTACAGTACACGCGTAGTTCCCGTTCCCATGGGAATACCGGGATAAAATATAGCCTATGTTACTCAGGGATAATCTAGCTTTCCAATGGTGAAAATTTTTTGTAATTGGCACAGTAGTTTTTGAGTTTATTCATTACAAACAAACTCAATAAAACAATAATTTGTTCCTTCAAAGTATTGTAATGATACTCGGCCGTACTGTCCACTATCTTAATCACTGCGAAGTTTATGCAGACAATTGAATAGGGTTGATGTTGATAGAATTTAAATAAGTCGGATATCAGTGTATATAAAAACGCTTGTTGGTTGACACATCAGCGCTCAGCTATTTTTATGGCTGTTTCTACTTAAAAAAATGATATTCGCTTCTTTTTATGAAGTCACAATGCACCACCCCCTGTCCTACTCATGGGTGTCGTAAAAGACGACTAAGGGATTACAATATGCATACAACATCTATGTAAGGGAAGGAAAACTCGAAACAAAACCCAACACCAACACGTCTGACCAGCGTGGGTCAATTTTCCTCCCATACTGGTGGAGGCCCGAACCCAATTGTAGGACGTATATGGGCTGAGATGATGATGAGACTTATTCTTACTCATCCGTGTGATGATTTTAGGAAATCTGAGATTTATTTTCCAATATAGTATGAAACACTGACGGTCTTCACTTTTGCTGGCAGAACTGTGATGACCTTTTTTTTTCTTTTTGTAGGAAATTAGAGATTTATTTTCTAATATAGTATGAAACACAATAGAAAACTTTAAATTTAAAAGCAAATACTAATATAATCGATTATTAAAATCGATTATTACAAAAAAATAATCGATTAATATAAAAATCGATTATTTTTTTCACATCCCTAGTATAAAATAGTGGGTTAATTTTGCTTTGAATATTTTCATCATTTAATACAAATAATAAAAATCATATTTATCAGAGATGACATACATGATTTCTACGCGAACGAAGTTAAGGCTCAACTCGTCTCAGCTCATACATGTTCCACTTTTGGACCCGAACCTTTTCCCCAATAGACAGGCAATTGACCTACTATACCATGACCTACTGACCATGCTGGTCAGACATGTTGGCATAGCCTTTTATTACAAGGTTTTTCCCCTTCTTTTGCAGATGTTATATTCATATTATATCCCTTAGTCGTCTTTTACGATATCCACGGGCAAGAGAGGGAGTGGTAAATTGTATTCTTATTCTGTCACCACACAGAAGACGTTGAGGGTATAAACTAGCAATATTATATTACTCATATCTATTGTGATAGACACAATGATGCGGACCAAATCGTGAGTGACATATTACAATACACTTTCTACATTTTGATTATAATGATTGCCTCATACGAAATATCAACATTGTTACGTCTTTATAAATAACATCTATTGTGTGAGAATATATACAGCTGCATTAATTTAATCATCAATCTTAAGATATATCTGATAGGATCGCTCTTAGAATAATAACGTATAGAATGATAGTGTCGGTACTTAAGCGATAAAAAATATGAAGCCAAAAATACTATATGCGCGCAGGCGATTACACACGTACACACGCACACCACTATATAAATTACGAAATCTAATTTTGTTTTTATTAACATAAATCGTCGAAATTCTTTTAGAAATAATATAACGTTTTATGGTTTTCAAATGTGTTGTGACACCATTTGAATGCACAAACTGTCATAATTACCCATTTATTTTTTAAGATTTGCGTACATACGTGCAATACAGTGACCTTATACACTACGTAACGGTCCGGTGTAAGCTCCATTAGGCTCCAATTTAAATGCTTCATTTTTTGTGCGCGGATTTACCTTCTATACGTTATTAAAGGCATCGCTATTTTATATTTATAATTTTTCATCATTATTATCATCACAGCTCATGTAAGGCCTACTGTTGGACTCGACTCCACAATGGGAGGGAAATTGACCTACTATATCAAATTGGTTAGGCGTGTTAGCATAGGATTTTATTTCTAGATTTCTTTCTCTTGCATAGATGTTATATGCGTACCGTAAAACGGGGCTATTTAATAAGTGTGGGGCTTTTTGCAAGAAAATAATATTTTGTTTATACGTATCAGTTAAAATAAAATATTATAAATTTGAATGCAACTTTTTCCTTTATAGTTAGTATTGTCCTTAACTGTCAAAATTGACAAAATATACCACACGTAAAAATGTGTTATTATTCCATAATCTCTTTAAGTGAGATGCTCTTTAAGCAAAACATAGACCTGTGATAAATAAAAAAACAAAAATAATATTTTCAAAATATCCTTTTTTTGGCACCAAATAGCCCCGTTTTACGGTATTATAATCCCTTGGACATGTTTTTTGAAACCCACGGATAAGAAACAATTTTTAAATTCCACATAATATGAGAAGGGTTTATTGCCTTTACGAAGGTCACAGTTCTAAATCTAGTTACTACTAGGATTATATTCTATGTATTTTCAAACACTGAATAATTTCATAATATAGTAAAATAGTTGAAATAATTAAACTTTTTGTACATTTTTACCTTTATTTCATTCATCAACGGCCAAGGGGGATAATACCGTAATCACCACACATAACATATAGGTTGGCGATCGCGTATTATGTTATAAATATCCCAGCTATAGCCATTCTGCTGGTGAACCCACAACCAGTTATTATTCGGCGGAGCGCGCGCGGAAGGAACGCCTCCACGACGACGCGGTCCGCCACCGGCGACTGAGGCAGCGCAGGCGCGATTACCTGCGCCTCATGCCGCCCTAGCCGAGGCCGCGGGTGACAGGACCGGGGATTTAGTTCGTCACCCGCCGAGAGGCCGACCGCGAGATGACGACCGACGTCCCGCCCTCGGGGACATCGGTCGAGGAGAGGGTACTCCTCAGGGGTATTCCGTCGGGCCGACCACTAAAGACAAGTCATCCTGCATCGGTGGTCGGCCCAACGACGAAGGCAACGTGCCACCGGCGTCGTGCAACGACGACCATAACCCACCCCGAAAAAAAAATCACTTATTATTCGCTGGGAACAGCAGTGGATGGGTCACATAATGTATTCTTAACCTATCACCATACGAGTATCATCAGGACATTAACTGACACATATAATTATCAAATTGCCAGTACTTAAAAACTTTACATAATCACAAACTATTTTGATAGCAAAATATAAGGGAACAATTTCAGTTGCCACAAGCATCCCTTATAATTTGTACCGTACTTTATAAACATTACAGTCTCCTTATCATTACTTTAAACTAGAACGTTAGCTGTAGGTAAAGGTATGAAACATTTTTCAACCCAAAAATTTCACTTACAATATTCGCCTTTTCAGCTTTTATTATATGAATAAAATATATTTCACTAAAACTATTTTCAGTAGACAGTAAATTTATAACAGAAATGTTAGCTTAAAATCAAGTTTTTGAATCAAAAATGGCTACATTTTTTAGTATCTTGGAAATTCGTCATATCAACAACATAATAGCAGAAGTAAAATTTTATTATACCATGCTGGTCAAACGTGTTGGTAGGGTTTTCTTTGCTAACATAGAGGATATATGCATATTATAATTCCTTCGGAGCCTAAGGCAAACTGGCGACAAAACCCTATTCCAACACGTCTGACCAGCATGGTATAGTAGGTCAATTTCACTTTTATTGGGGAAGAGGCTCAAGCCCAGCAGTGGGACGCGTATGAACTGAGACGATAGATGGCCTAGAATATTACCCTGCTTTAAAAATATAAAGGGTTTTACTTGGAGTTTTTTTTCTCTTTTTCGCAAGGGTAGTAAAAGGTATTCTTAATCCGTCACCACACGAAAACCCTAATCGATAGACAATATCAAATATATTGTCTTGCATTCAATATTTAGTCACGATTTATCGGACTATAATAGTTTATGCGGCTAGTTTACACAACAACGACCGCGGAAATAAAATAATAATAGATTCAGCTACTGATGTCGAAGAAAGTTATCTCAAGTGAATAAAGAAAAAAGTTTAAAAAGAAAGTTACGTTTAGTAAATACCGGTTTGCAACTATGAAATTATTCGTAAATTGTATTCAACCGCTTATTCCCCGTACGGTGATAGCTTAAGATGAACTCTTGCATAGATGTTATCTGTGTATTATAATCCCTTGGTCGTCTTTTACAACACCCACGGGTAAGAGAGGGGGATGGTTATAAACTCTTAATCGTCTTTTACGACACCCACATGTTTTAATAATTAATTTCTTTCAGTTATATTTTTGTGACATTTATCGCATTTTTTATTGTTGTTAAAAGGGCAAACAGCGCATCTGTTGGTCAGTGATACAGCTATACTCTTGCTAAACCACTATCTACAGTGAAAAAGCGAAGGGAATGTGAATTCGTTCAATGAGGTTCAGTGATATTAAAGGATATAAAAGCCATTACTAAAACCCACTACTAAAACCCACTACACGCAAACATCCTCAGAAAGTTGGGTTCCCAGCTCCCTCGTTCAACGAAGTGTAACAAATTGCTACTACTTAGGCGTCAATTTTCTGCCAAAGTGTGGTACTACCCTGGACGGACCGGTCTGTGGCTACGTCTTTTACGACATCCACGGGAAAAATAGGCAGTGGTGAACTGTATTCTTATTCCGTCACCACAGGCAAAATTGTATTTAAAAGTAACAGTACATAATTTTATTTATCTACTAAACTTTAATCGACTAACATAAAATGAAAAAAAAAACAAAGCATTTCTCTGTGCGCAAACAAATTCACATCTACTTTTATAAGGTGGTTTTCACGAACCCTTTGTGAAGTTTATACATTTTCCGTCGAGATCTTGTCGATCTTTACGAGTACAGTGACTTTTAACCACTAGAATTCTCCTGTTGCTTTCGGTTGATCGTAAATTCAATTCTACAGACGAAGTTTAGTCTGACATTCTCGATTAATTTCCTTTAAAACTTATTTTGAAGAAGTCGTAAGATTTAGTTAGGAACTCCGAATCATTTTATCAATAAATTGCAGCGATTTTTTTATTATAGATTATATTAAAAAATATTAAGACTCCTCAGACTCAATGCCAAAAATTAGAAATCTCTAGTTTGAACGACATTATTATCAGTCGTAACAATTTGGAATTATTCTTAGTTAGTGGCACTTAAAATGGTTCGCGATATGTTTGTTTTTCAGGGATTGTATAAAATATTTTTAGTATTCTTCTTATTATATTCGGTTTATAGTTATTTTCCTTCTTTCTTTCTTTATAATCCACAGTACTTAAATAAAATAGACATACTTTTTTTTTAGGGTGGGCTATGGTCAACGCACCCGTTGTCCGGCTCCGTCCGGTGGCCCCGCAACCCACCCGTGGCACATCGCCTTCGTCGTTGTCAGGTCGACTCGATGGTATACCCCGTTCGCAGGGTACCCTCCCCTCACGACGTCTCCCCCTCGGGGACGTCGGTCACCGTTACGCGATCGGCCTCTCGGCGGGTGACGGACTAAGTCCCCGGGCCAGTCACCAGTTCACAGGCAATGAATTAGCATAGCGTTTTATTTCAAATTTTCTTTTTTCTGTCATCATGATCCTACTCTTATCCCAATTACTTGAGGTCAGCACAGTATGTTCTCTTCTTTCAAATTACATATTATAAAAGTTATGGGCAATAGCTTTATGACGCCTGCCTAACATCAACCCATCTTGGGAATGTGATTGTTGACTTGATTTTATGAACCTGGGCTAGCTTCATATGATGCCGTCATATGAAGCTAGCCCAAGTTCATAAAAAATCATAGTCGTCTTTATAACCCGTGAACAATTGTTAGTATTCGTAAATACCATCACAACGAATATTATTAATGTTAATTTAATCTCATCACAAGTGTTAAAAAGTCATCAGTTTTAAAATACAGTAGAACTGCGGTAATCCGGCCCCTGTCTAATCTGGCACCCCTTGTAATCCGACATGTCTAGATTGTTGAATATATTTTTCGTCAATTTTTGCTAATGTAAGTTGTGCATGATAGAACAGGTTACAACTTTTTTTTTTATTGCAAGCAGTGGCAAACGAGCAAACAGTACACCTGATGGTAAGTGTTGCTGCCGCTCATGGACCTTTACAGGGCCGCTGTCTACCGCGAAGAAAGTGAAGGGAGTGTGAATGTGTGCATTGAGGCTCGGTGATACCAAAGGCACCACCAAAACCCTCCACACACAAACACCCTCAGAAATTTGGGCTTCCGGCTCTCTAGCTCACCGAACGAAGCGCAGTAACATATTGCTACTACTCAGACGTCGATTTTCTGCGAGAGCGTGGTACTACCCCGGACGGACCGGCCCGCAGCTGTAGACAGATAACTGTCGACAATGAACTTATACGCGACACTAGTATTGTGCTTTAGTTTTGATTCTGATTGTTTAGTTTGAATTTGACTACATGTGACCTGACGTGCGTTCATAGTTAGTTTATACATTGTATATTACAATACGTACCTGTCGGATTACTAGGTACACTTTTGTAAAAAAATCTTTATACGGCGGTACTCTCTATAATCCGACAAATTCGATAAGCCGACACTGCCGTGCAAAACGTTTGTCGGATTACCGGGTCCACTGTAATGATAATTGTGATTGTCCACTTCACCGACAAAAGATTTGAGATCAAAATGGATGCAAAGTTCTACAAATGAAACTGCCAGCATAACTGGTTAAAACATATTAGTCTCGTCAATTACAGGTTCTATGACCAATATAATTTTAATTACAGTCGTTAATTATTACTTTCACTAACCCTAATTATGTTTATTGTGAAATATATATAAATAAAAACGAAACCTTAGAAGTCTTTCGAGCAATTTTAATCTTACGCACTTGGAAGCGATTTCACAAAAGAAATATTAAAACGTGCATTAAATGCATCACAATGCATTTAAACTAACGTCAGGGGCCTTTCACCATGCGTCGTTGCGTCATTGCCTAGCGTCGAGTGAGTTCACTCACTCCTAAGTTACGACATCAACGACTATATCTCGACGTGACTTTTGAAACTTTGAAAGATTTTATTCTGATATCCGTATGAATAAGTTTTATTTCATATGAAAAGGGACGTTATGCTTTCGATACACTCCATAATATTGTGGTGACGAAGTATGAATACAATTCACCATCCCCTTTAATGTCGTAAAAGACGACTAAGGGATATAATATGCATATAAGAGAAAGCAAACTCGAAACAAAACCCTATACCAACATAACTGACCATCGTGTATAGTAGTAGCAATAGTAGTATGCAATAGTAGGTCAATTTCCCTTCCATAGTGTAGGCCCGAGTTCAACAGTGGGATGTCCATGGGTTGAGATGATAATGATGAGATGAACGCTGTATGGTAGCTACAAATACTACCAACTCTTATATTGTTCGTGGATATTGTAAAAGATGTCTAAGAGTTTTACAACTTGATCTCTTTGATCTCTCTCTCCATCTGATGCCGTCATGTTAATAAATATTTCAGATTCTCTCTGATAACGTCTGAATAGTAGCAATTTTATTAATGGTATGACCACACTGTTGACAGTTGTCTAACTACAGCCGCGGGCCGGTCTGTCCAGGCTGGTAGATATCGAGCAGAAAATCGACGTTTGAGTAGTAGCAATTGATTACTGCACTTCGTTCGATTAGCGCGAAAGTCGGCAACCCAACTTTTAGGGTGTTTGCCTGTAGTGTGTTTTTGGTGATGCCTTTAGTATCACCGAACCTCATTGCGGCATAATGATAATGATGACACTCCATAATATTGCAAACTGAGTGATTCAAAATTAATTTTATTGTAGGCCAATAAGTACTCTTTTTAAGTCACTTATGTTCAATGATAATATTGAATGAAAATCTCTGTTAAAGACGGTGCTAAAAATCAGTTATACATACTTTCTTTGTCGCAGTGGAGACGTACGATAGACAGTTTTATAATTACTATAACTGCTTATTTATGTTTTTTAATTATTTTTCTATTTTGCGTCTTTTGTGTAGCACGAAATTAATAACTTCTGTCAGTGTTTTGTCATTGTAAAATTGTGAATTAAATAAACAAACAGATACAGAGTAAAGATTTACCATACTGAGTGACACGAATTCAATGTCGTAAATCTGTCTGTTATCGTTTACGGGACAGTTGCAAGCCTTGTGAAAAAGCAATTATACTCTAAATAGACAAATTTACCGACTTTATTTAATTATTAGAATCCCAGAAAAACGTCTTAAATTTACCAGAATACTTCTGTGCAATGCATCAATTTACGTAACTTTTGTAGCTAAGGTAAAAAATACTTGTACATATATCAACATGAAGAATATTGTTTTGCCCATGTCGATATATACATCCACCTAATTGAACTTCAACTCTCTCGACAACATCAACATTATACAAAGTTAATTGCAATTTGTGATTACTTGGTTGTATAAGCTTTACCTACTTGCTTAATATAGTTAATATAGTGTAGCAGGCGCTAAGTCCAGTGTAAAGTTTTCTCATAAGGCTTAACTGTTGTTAGTATAAGAAAAATCTTGTCATATGATTATCGACGTAATCAATCATATGTATCTTGATAATATTTACAATGTGCCTTCCTTACCCAGTTTCGTGAGAGTAAACAAGTAAGAAAAAGGTAAATAAAACTCTATGCCAATCCAATAGCCAACAAAACTCTATGCCAATCCATTTTATAGATTTAGAGCAGCGTCCCTATCATGCGATAGAGGCGCTGCTCCAAATCCCATACAAATTAGTCTCGATAACGTTACGAATCATCATTATCACCACAGCTCATATACGTCCCACTGTATGCCAGATTGCCAGCCTCCTGTGTAATGGGAATAAATTGATCAACTATACCACGCTGCTCAGACGTATTGCTAGAGGGTTATATTTGACTACTGAAGTCAAGGAACTCTGCACCGGTGGTCGGCCCAACGACGAAGGCGACGTGCTACTTGGGTGGGTTACGGGGCCGCGCGCCGCCCATCTGTCGCCCCGGACGGAGCTGGGCCGTGGGATTGCTGACCGTAGCCCACCCCGAAAAAAGAGGTTTATATTTCGAGGTTTCCTTCTCTTGCATAGTTGTTATAGGCCTATCGTATCTTAATTGTCTTTTGCGACATCCACCGGCAAGGTGAAGAAAAGGGGGTGGTGAATTGTATTCTTACTCCGTCCACACGGTACGATACGAATATTTTGACGCTAATATTTCTGTTAAGCCCAAAGGTCGCTCACTGAATGCACTGATAGTTGGTATAAATAATAAGAATTTATATCGTAACGTCAATTCTAATCTTTGCCAGTTACTTGAACTGAATTTTCAGTTGTAATTTGGGGTAAATTCTGAATAAATTATTAATTATGAAATTAAATTGATATTTTTTATTTAGGTTTTTAGTATTTCATGTTACAGTTATTCTTCCTTCCGCGATCAAACCATAACTATTGTGTTACTTTCATTTTATTCTACTTTATTCTATTAGCAGACCTAGCACGTAAATCACAATGACTTGAAATGTCGCGACATAGTTTTTTTCGACAATTTGTCTCTCGATTCATGCGATTATATGGTTTTGTATGGTTTCGTCCCCGTGTGGTGACGGAGTAAGAATACAATTCACTACTCGCTATCTTGCCCTGGATGTCGTAAAGGACGACTTCCGGGATTAAATATATCTATGTCATCATTTCTGAAAACACATGTCTATAACCAGTGTGTATTACCAATGATGACTATGGCACAAAAAGGTGGTCCCTAAATGTAGGCCTCATAACAAGGCTCAAAGTCGCTCAGCGTGCTATGGAGCGGGCTATGCTTGGGATTTCTCTGCGAGATAGAATACGGCAATCCGCAGAGGAACGGGTGTAACCAACATAGCACGCAGAATGAGCACGCTGAAGTGGCAATGGGCAGGCTACATCGCTCGACAAACTGGCAACCGCTGGAGAAGGATGGTTCTCAAGTGGCAACCACGTATCGGACGACGCAGAGTAGGACGCCCCCCCACTAGCTGGACCGACGACCTGGTGAAAGTTGCTGGGCGTCGTTGGATGCAGACGGTACAGGACCGCACTTTGTGACGTAACATGAGGGAGGCCTACGTCCAGCAGTAAACGGCGATAGGCTAAAATGATGATGATGAAAGATGTTATCATTTCAGCTTATATATATCCCACTGTTGGGTTCGTGGCTCCTCCATAATACGAGGGAAATTGATCTTACTTCATTCTTCCATGCTAGTCAGACAGGTTGGTATAGGGTTTTATTGCGAATTTTCCTTTTCTTACATAGATGTTATATGCGTCGTAGTCGTCTTTTACGACATCCACGGGCAAAATAGGAGAGTGGTGAATTGTATTCTTACTGCGTCACTACACGGAAAACATCATAACATCTATGTAAGAGAAGGAACCAGCATGGTATAGGTCAACGCTTTCTTATTAAAGAGGAGGCTTGAACCCAATAGTGGGACGTATGTGAGCTGAAATGTATAGTTTTAATGTGATATCGAATTAATACAAGTATCGCCATACCTCATTTTATCATGAGAAATCGCTTAAAGGACTATTAAAAAGTGGCCCTGAAGTGCACTCCTGGGAAACTGCAACTGACTATGGTCGCCGGAAATTGTTGGATTATAATCCATCATATATAATATCGGCTAAACATAAGACTAGTCTTAGTTTGACAACTTCTCGTATTTTTACATGGAACAATAGCGTGACAAAGTCATTCTGTATACTAATTTCCTCAGATCTAGAATGTGCATTTTGAGTATCCTTCTATAAAATTCTGTCCCTAAAAGTAGGCTACATAAGCAATCTCAAAGTCGCTCAGTATGCTATTGAATGGGCTATGCTCTGGATTTCTTTGCGAAATAGAATCCGAAATACGGCAATCCACAGAATAACGTAACCGACATAGCACGAAGAATTAGCACGCCTAAGTGGCAATAGGCAGACATCTCTTGACGAACCAACACCCGGGAAAAAAGTTCTCGAGTGGCGACCACGTATCGAACGACGCAGATTAAGACGCATAACTAAGTGGACAAACGACTTGATAAAAGTTGCTAGACGTCGTTGGATGCAGGCGGCGCGAACTGCACTCTTTGCTGCAACTTAAGGGAGTTCTAACTCCAGCAGTGGACGGTGTTAGTCAAAAATGATGATGATGACGATAAAATTCTGCTTTAATTAATTTAAGAGTGGTTCTTACCACTCTTAAATTAATTAACCACATTAACCACACTGTCGATAGTTATCTGTCTACAGCCGCGGGCCGGTCCGTCCGGGGCAGTACCACGCTCTCGCAGAAAATCGACGTCTGAGTAGTAGCAATTTGTTATTGCGCTTCGTTCGGTGAGCGAGAGAGCCGGAAGCCCAACTTTCTGAGGGTGTTTGTGTGTGGAGGATTTTGGGGATGCCTTTGGTATCATCGAGCCTCAATGCACACATTCACACTCCCTTCACTTTCTTCGCGGTAGGCAGCGGCCTTGTAAAGGTCCATGAGCGGCAGCAACACTTACCATCAGGTGTACTGTTTGCTCGTTTGCCACTGCTGGCAATATAAAAAAAAAAAATACATGAAAAATATAGCATGAAATCTATTAAGATGGCTTTGTTTACAGTCATTGCCCTTAAATACTAATTTAAACAAAATATACAAAGGTTATTTATATTGTTAACTATAAAGTCAAAGAACAGAGTTCAGTGACCGCCCAACCGTAAACTCCAAACCGGAGAAAGTAATCGTTAATTAGCATGCAATCCGTGGGTACGATGTTACGTAACTTCCGTAGCTAATTATGAACAGAAATGTCTAGTTATAATAACAAAAAAAAAGCGAGAATGAATTTAAAATGAACCATAAAAGCTATTGATTCAAAGTTATGGCTACAAGATGCATTAAAAGTGCTATACATTTTATGTACGATATATCCAAGGATTTCGTTTTATGCGTTTAGTACTTATATAATTCTAATCTATATATATAAAAGAAAGTCGTGTTAGTTACTATATTTATAACTCAAGAACAGCTGTACCGATGAAAATTGGTGGGGAGGTAGCTTAGAACCAGGCGACGGACATAGAATACTTTTATCCCGTTCGATTGCGTTCCTGTGTGATGTGATATGCAACGTCAAAGAGAATACAAGTCACTATGAAACGTGGTTTAACAAAAACGCATTCGATATGTAATAACAAAACGCAAATGACAGCTAAACGTAATTTTCTTTATGATTAAGTATGTTTGAAAATTTGATAATTATAATTTTGTCAGATATCAATAATCAGTCCTTTTTATTCTCTTTGAATCATCATTAACAACGCTGCTACTAAGACGATCGAATCTCTCTCAATAAAGCCGTAATGGTTCTTCCATTGGTGACTATATTTAGAAAATTTAGAAAATATATTTACGAAAAAAAATTTGGCGGTACGAAATTCGCCGGGTCAGCTAGTTAATATTATAAAAGCGATTGTTTTATGTTCTTTCAGTTCGTGGATCGCACGAAGTGTTGTTCTGAGTGGGATCCGAACCCTCGACACAGGCACTGTAGGTTGATATCTTAACCGCTAAGGGTTTATAATGTGCATGCAACATCTATGTAAGAGAAGGAGGACTCGAAACAGAACCCTGTATCAACCCGTCTGATTAGCGCGGTATAGTAGGTCAATTTCCCTTCTATTATGGAGGGGGCACGGCAGTAGAAATAATATTGATTCAACTTATTATCTCTACTGCTCCGTAGCTAAGCACAATCTTGATTTTTTTAATGTAATTAATAAACATAAAAAAATATATTCTTAACGCATCCTTCATTTAATTGTACGGGAAAGCCCGGTGAACGTAACCGCGAAGTGGCGCGAGGACGCATGCGCGTTCGGAATCCTGACATAGTATAGTGCATGCACGTACATTAGGAATACGTGATCGAATGGTCAGTTATTTATGATTGTATGTATATTAGGCTGAATAACTCGTTTCTATCGACTTTCCAACCGATGTAAATAAATTAAAATAGTCGTAAAATAGACATATTAATGTCAAACAGCGACTACATTATTAACTCACTGAATAAGGTTCTGCTTGCGGTAGCTATGTGGGGCGGGTCGCTCCCTTCCCTCTAATTTGGTTGAGGAGAGTGATGGCTGCTCTAGTAGTTAACTCGTGATCGGGTGCTGGTTGTGGGATCTGGTCCAGCCCTATTTTCTTCCTTTCTTTATGCTTTAATTTTTTTTGTCTTGTATTAAATCTTGAAGATTTATACATATATTTAATTTCGAAGGGCATCACACTGGAGCTAATACCATATATGTTGTACGAAGCATAATATTATGTATATTTAAAAGATTAAGAAAAAAAATGACTGTCCGCTGAGTTTCTTGCCGGCTCTTATCAGTTTGTGGCCGCGTTCCGATGCGGTGGTAGATTATTGTATTTAGTCCATTGAAATGTTACATTTTTTAGGCCTTACCTTGCGTTCTTTAGAGGACGCAATTTTATTTTTTAGATGTGTAGGGGGGGTCAGTGTAAACTATTTATCTGATAAAAAAAAAATGTTAACATTTTTTGTTGAAAATTAAATTCTTTACAACTTTGGTCAAGTAACTTTTTGTCGTAGAACTATAAATAAAAAAGTTATAAGCGCAAATGGTCAGAAATTCGAGAAAAAGATTTCGATATAATTTTTTTTATCATTTTACGAATAAATGATATCAGATCATTTTTGTAGATCGTTTTTTAAGGAACAATTTTTATAAGCAACATTTTTTCATTAAGTCAATAGCTAAGGTTTTACAGCGCTCCGAAGTGAGTACTATTTTTCAGTACTCTTAACTATACATACTACGTGTGTACTAATAATCATCTGTTATTGTTTTTTTTTTTTATTTTGTTACTATAATTTTTTTAATTATTAATATTGCAATATTATTATCTAATAATTAATTATTGACTATTTTCCCTACCACCCACGAGGTAGAGTCTGGAGTTCATACTTTCCGAGTCTACCATCAGGTCCAGTCGTGGCTTGGTAATAATAATGATCCTGAAGACTGGGGCTGGAAAAACTGTGGAAAATTATTGATGCCAGTGTAGAGCCCTAAACCTCCAGCACCCCCTGAGCTTCTAAAATTGATCTTTTGCAAATGCAAAGGAAACTGTGGAGCGATGTGTGGATGTCGAAAAGCAGGACCGAAATATTCTGCAGTGTGCTTCCATTGTTCTAGAGAGACATGCAGCAACGTAATGTGGTTCTCAAAATTAATAAATGAAAATGATTTTGATGATAAACCGCCGACATTAACACCCCTCTCTTCTCCAGTTCTCCCACTGATATTTAATTCAAAAAGCCGATTAGATGCTGAGCCGCAGCCTGGTCCATCGAAAAGACTAAGGACGGAGTAGTTTAAATTTAGAAAATCATCGTGGGTTATGCCTATTGGGGGATACCACTTAAAAGAAAACGCACCTCCAGTACTCACTTCGGAGCGCTGTAAAACCTTAGCTATTGACTTAATGAAGAAATGTTGCTTACAAAAGTTGTTCCTTAAAAACGATCTACAAAAATGGTCTGATATAATTTTTTCGTAAAAAATTATATATTATATTATTATTTTTTTTTTAGGAGTGGTAGGACCACACTGTCGACAGTTATGTCTACAGCCGCGGGCCGGTCCGTCCGGGGCAGTACCATGCTCTCGCAGAAAATCGACGTCTGAGTAGTAGCAATTTGTTACTGCGCTTCGTTCGGTGAGCGAGAGAGCCGGGAGCCCAATTTTCTGAGGGTGATTGCGTGTGGAGGGTTTTGGTGGTGCCCTTGGTATCACCGAGCCTCAATGCACTCCCTTCACTTTCTTCCCTTCACATTCACACTCCCTTCGCTTTCTTCGCGGTAGGCAACGGCCTTGTAAAGGTCCATGAGCGGCAGCAACACTTACCATCAGGTGTACTGTTTGCTCGTTTGCCACCGTTTGCAATAAAAAAAAAAAAAAATGATAAAAAAAAGTTATATCGAAAAATATAAATACTTTTCTCAAATTTCTGAACATGCGCTTATAACTTTTTTATTTTTAGTTCTACGACAAAAAGTTACTTGACCAAAGTTGGAGAGAATTTAATTTGCAAGAAAAAGTTTAAAATTTTTTTTATTCGATAAATAGTTTAAGAGATATATCGTAAAAACCATTTCAACCCCTATTTTCAAGATGGCGGCCGTGGGACAAGGGTGGCGACCCCACAAACTTGGTTTTAGCTTTACACTGACCCCCCCTACACATCAAAAAAATAAAATTGCGTCCTCTAAAAAACGCAACCCCAAATGTAACTTTTCAATGGACTAATTGTATTCAAACGTGTAATTTGACAATATGTAAGTGCCCTTAAGGGGCCTATGCAGAATAAATGATTTGATTTTGATTATGACTTATAAAAAAGAGTTATTTTTTCATTCCTTCTCTATGATGAATGCGATGACAAGATAAGATGGAGTTTGGTCGGAATCTGAACGCGTCATGGTGGTTTTACTTTAGATACAATATTTTAATTTTTGAACGTATTAGATTAAACACTTTTAATATCTTTTATATAGTGTAATACGGAGGAGCTGCTGGAGTGTAGTCAATATAATATAAAACTGATTTACAAATGTTTTTATTTTGCCACCAAAATTGAATCTGAGTTGTGAAGAACGTGATAATATGGAAAAAAAAAACAAGTAACAATGGGCTCGTAAAATGAATTATCAAATAATTTTGTAAGATAAATCGTTATTCTTAGATTACAGTTTGGGTCTAATAAATTTTGTGAATCCTCATAAAGTAATTTAAATACTTAGAATAATAACGTATAGAAGGTAAGTTCACGCACAAAAAGCGAAGCATTTCAATTGGAGCCTAATGGAGCTTACACCGGAACCGTTCCGTAATGTACAAGTCATTGTACTGCACGAACGTACGCAACTCTTAAAAAATAAATAGGTAATTATGACGGTTTGTGCATTCAAATGGTGTCACAACACATTTGAAAAATATAAAAAGATTATTAACATTACTTTTAAAGGTAATTCGACGATTTATGTTAATAAAAACAAAATTTGATTTCATAATTTGTATAGTGGTGTGCGTGTGTACATGTGTAATCGTCTGCGCGCCATTAGTATTTTTGGATTCAAATTTTGAAAGTTCGAAGTATTGACACTATCCTTCTATACGTTTATTTACTATTCTAAGTTTAAATAATTGAAATTCTAAAAATAACTAATTGAAATTATTACAGTTTTCAATATAATTTATTTATATGTATGCCATTACATGCGTGAAAACAAATTTAAAACAAGACCTAATGACAACTCTATTGTTGAATGTTCCGTGGTTCCGTTGGAGTAGTTAATAAAAGCCAGAATTGTATTTATAAGGATTCGCAGAGATTTACAATTCTCAACTATATGATCTTAAGTTATAATGCAATTTTTACCCATACAAAATAGAATTAATCCACATAAAGTTGGTCAAAACTAAACTGTGTTTATTTTCACTTTATATTATCTTTTTATGCATTCATATTGCAATTGCAAATTCATTTATTCAGTGAAAACTTCATTTTCGCAAATTAAACTCATAATATCTGCGCTTCATTAAAAATTCAGCACCTGCTTGCCATTTGTTTTAAATATCTCATTATATTTCAACAATGGTGTCCAATCAATTCAGCAGCAAGGCCAAAAATCCTTGTTTGTCAAAGACGATCGTTTGTATGAGTCAATGCAACACGAATTTGTAAATAAAACAATACCGTCTTGCTAGTATATACGTGATCAAAGATATTAATTGTCTTAACAATGAAATATATTGTAGGTACTTGTAAGCAAGCAAGATGAGTAGGATGAATTTATTTATAGGAAAACCCACACTGCAAAAACGTCTTACGAATGATCACTTAAGTACAACAACTTATGGTTGCTGAAATGATGTTTTTTTAGAGACAATAAGTAAATGCGCCCTGCAATAAGGAAATAATCCTTGTGTTGCGGGGGACTTTACAAATATATAATTAGCAGACACAAATTACACCCAGACTCCGAACAACAATTTGTGGATCGTACAAAGTGTAGTGGTAGGTATTTACTAGGGTTGCCACCTTTTTTTCGTGTAAATAAAGTACATTGGTTAATGAAATTAGAAAAATAAAGTACATTGTGTCAAAATAAAGTACGATTGATTTTATTTCATAATTTTCGTCAAAAACATAATTACCACAAATAGACATCTGCACAGCATGTGCCGTAATTATTTATCTTTGCCCTATTTATTTAAGTGAAACTAAATAATATATTGTACATCACATGCAAATCTCTCTATATGAATGCTGCAGTGGCAGGAATCGCCATTAAATATGTAACTATTTTATACAAATTTTAAAAAAATGGGTTTAGTTTTTATCTCAAGAAATCAGTTCCTGCGAAATACGTATTTTCGCGTACTTTATCCCCTACATAAAGTATAAAGTACAATTAATAAAAATAACGTACAATACTTTATAATACAGGTGACAACCCTAGTATTTACTGTGAATGCGTAATACAAAGGTGGTAACGCCACTTATCCCACTCGAGACTATACAAAATACACTGCTGAAGCCCGTTTTAAGAAGGTATAGAGAGGAAGATATATTCACACGATATGTGGATAATATTAGGATATCTAGCGACCCGATATGGCTTGGCTTAACCGTGTTACTGGGTAAATAAATGAAAATCAATTAAATAATGTATTTATATACGGTAGAATATCTGGTTGATCGAGCTTCGTTCGGAATATTTTTGTCGAATTTATTTAGATATATATTAACAAAAAATAAATAATGAAAATTATATAAAAAAATACAAAAATAGAATAATAATAACACCGAGATTCGAACCGACGCTGTTTGAATGCCACATAACCCAAAATTAAAACCGGCCGTCTCCCCAACTGAGCTATCGTAACTCATGACATTGTCAACGAAATTTGAATTCATATTCTTTTAAAATTTAATGTCATTATATTGTTTTACTAAAAACACGGACAAAACAACATTTTCTATAAATAAAACCTAGCTAGATCGATTTTTTGGATCCGAAACCTCCGAAACGACTTAGATGCTGATATTTCATAGCAAATGTTTAAATAAAGCTGTAAAGTATACTGATGAGAATGGATATCACTTCGAGGTATAACCAGAATTTTATGAATCATTAAATTAATTTATTTACGAATGGGTTAGTTAACAAATTTTGAAAATAAATACATCATATAACGCATAACATAACCATTAAGGGTTCTATACGTTTCACTATTTGGGTCGAGCCTTCTCTTTATAGGGAGGGAAACCGATTTACTACACCACGCTGGTCAGACGGATTGATATAAAGTTTTATTTCGAGTTGTTATATACACAATATATTCCTTAATCGTCCTATAGGACACCCACGGGCATGATAAGGGGTGGTGAATTGTATTCTTACATCGTCACTAGAAGTAAAATGTATATATATATATATATATATATATATATATATATATATATATATATATATATATAATACGTTTCAAATTGTATGCTAAACAACGAAACGATTGATGATTGAAACGATTTTCGGCAGCCTTTGCAGGTGAACTTTAAAAAAACCGGCTTTTAAAATTAAAAATAACCAGTATCCTAAAAGCCAGTTTCGGAAGCTATATGCAAGACACGCAAACACATATTAAAGTGTCCAGAGTTATGAAAGGAAGTCGTGCTGTAATTGCATTTTTTGTTTCTTTTCGTTATGGCCTCTCGTGACTTGCGTATCATTCGGTTTTGAAATAAAACAATTTGCATTATATTCTCTTTCAAAAAATCTAACAACTTTGTTTAAAATTCAATGTTTATTCGTCATTCAACTCGACTTTAAAAGCATGATGGCTATGCTAACATTTGTCTGGCAAATTTTTGTCAAATATTATTTGCACTTCCCCAAATTTACACAATACTTACTTAGGTAATTAATACTGCCATTTTCTTTACAACAAACTTAATGAAATACTACCAAAACCATTTAATATAATACAACAAAAGGTTCAAATATTAAAATTAATTATAGGAAATTTCAATTAATTGTTATTTTTATAATGGCAATTGTAGATTAAAAAAGTTAATATAATTGCGTTAATGGCGCCATAATGCAAGTGAGTAGGAGATAATTCTCCCCGCAAAACAATGCCCTGCACGATTCTAAAATGTTGTTTTCAGACAAGGTATAGTTTGTATCTTTTAAATCATATACTCGTACCTATCTGTAAAGTCTGCCATGTTATTATTGAGGCGAAATATTAGTAAGATATAAAGAAAATTGACTGAATGCCTAATAAAGGCATTCAGTCAATTTGCCGTGTGGTGACGGAGTAAGAATACAATTTACCACCACTTCTTACACATGGCTATCGTAAAAAACGACTAAACTACACCCTATGCCAACACATCTGATCAGCGTAGCGTAGGTTACCTAATATCCATCCCATAATGAAGGAAGTGCCAGCCCAGCAGTGGAACATATATGAGCTGAAATGATGATGATGTAAATAAAACTACTTTTACGGATTATATCGCGTTTGTATTTGATTTATGATTGCTCGACGTTTCGAACACTTTGCAGCATTCATGGTCACGGGCGGACTAAGGTGTCTCACGTCCAACAAGTAATCGTTATTACAGACACTTATAATTATCTACCCAATACAGAAAATTAGTTATAAATTTATTAAATTTTGACCCACATTTTAGTACAAATTTATTGCCCGTGTAAGAAGAAAATGATTCTATATGAAAAAATTATATTGTTTATGGTTAGTAATTATTAATTATTAAATTTGTAGCAATTATTGTTACAATTGTTACAAAAGCGATATAATCCGTAAAAGTCAACATCAGATATCATCTTGATGATTTCATTTTCAACTTTACAATTATTAATACCAAATCCTATTAAATACGCATTTGTACTTATAATTCTCTTAAACACTACCAATGGTAGGTAGTGGGTGATATTTTGAACAAAAAAATCTCATTCAAAGGATGATGTAATTGTGTACCTGCTTGAAAGGTCACTTCTAAATTAAATTATACAAGATGAAACAATTTGTTATTTTAATTCAAAGTGTTTTCGTAACAGCATAATTGGTAACTTTAGATTCTATAGAATATTTTTTAAAAGGAATTTTCCTTAACATCGATCGCAGCAAGCCGTGACCATGAACGCTGTAAAGTGTTTCGAAACGTCGGGCAATCAAAAATCAAATAAAAAACGCGATAAAATCCATAGTTTTATTTACAACTAGCAACCCGCCCTTGCTTCGTTTCGGTTTGAGTCGCTTTACCCGCGGCGTAGTTCCCGTTTCTGTGGGAATACCGGGATAAAATATAGCCTATGTTACTCCCTGATATTATAGCTTTCCATTGGTGAAAGAATTTTTGAAATCGGTTCGGTGGTTTAAGTGTGAAAGCGTTACAAACAAACAAACAAACAAACATCCTTACTTTCGCATTTATAATATTAGTATGGATACTGTCTACATCTAGTTTATTTGGACCAAATGTGTTAGTCTCAGATGGTTGTTACACCCTTATGTGTCCTACTCAGAACGCAGAGGGCTCTTAATCCATAACATTTTAGCAACGGGGCACCCGGGCACCATCTGTGAGTTACGATCCTAGGCTTAAGGCATTACTGAAGATAATGTGAGATATCTCACGTTATATTACTTGTACCATCTACACATTAAAGTCCCTATTTTCACCCTTTTTACGCCACTGAACCATTATACCCTGATGCTCAGTACCCACAATGTTACCAGTGGGCTTAGTACGAATAATTGCATCAAAGTATTCGTAACATTATCGAATCCAATTCATATGGGTTGTGCAGTGCCTCTATTGTCCTATAGAGACGCTACTACAGATCTCATACTAATTGATCTCGATGACGATACGAATACTTTGACGCAAATATTCCTGCTAAGCCCCTAGAGCATAATCACAGAATTGCGTCTTTCTGATGGGCCATAATAGAAATATTCGTCACTTCCTCTATATTATGATACATGTTATTTATTTATATTTTAAATATTAATATTTGTTGTAGATATCGAGTGTGTAATGCAGCGATGTTGGTGTCGGTGAGGACGGCGCTGCTCTGCGCGGGCGCATTGCTTTTGCAACACGGTAAATGTACAAAAATATTAGACATTATTATTGGAAAGCAAATATTGGCAGCTATGAATATTACCAACCTTTATATTGCTCATAAGTATCTTAAAAGACAATTAAAAGCTTTACATCGCCCTGGACCAACTCCATCTGACAATTAAATTCCCAAAGAAGATTGACATCAGGCAGGTGGTCAGTCTCAAAACTATTGTTGAAACTTTTGCATGGAAGAAGAGACACATTGTGTTGAACTCAACTAGAAAAGATAAAAGTACGAAGATAATGATGATAGTCGACAAGAACACCTCGTAATAATTATAAAAAATTTTTGGGTGTAAGACGTTATAAATATAATTCTTTTTTTTTTCTATTGCTGTTGATGGCAAACGAACAACAGCATGCCTGATAGTAAGCGATACTGTCGCTTATAGACTTTTGGTAGGCCGCTGTAAAACAAGTGAAGGTAGTATGAATACGTGCAATGAGGTTTAATGATAATAAAGGCCTCACAAAAACCTACTACACGTACTCAGAAAGTCGGGCTTCCCGCTCTCTGATCGAAAAGCAGTACCAAATTTTTACACTGTTCAGTCGTCGATTTTCTGCGAAAGTGTAGTAGTACCCCTATCAGTCCTGCCCGTGGGTGTAGACAGACGACTGTCGACGGAGTGCTCCTACCATATAAATAATTCTGACTCAAATTATGCCCAGACCCATAACAAGCATATGTGCATTGCTAAAATTTCACGTAGAAATCCAACTCACAATATTCAAGCACGGCAGTTCAATACATAGACATTATAGTAAAATGGCATAAAAATAGATAAATTTAAAATACAAGTACGTGCTATCAGGTAAGTATCACGCAAGTTATCGGTAAAGGAATTTTTCGTTACACCAGTCTGTACTCGCGTTTTGAAGAGACAATTAGGATCGTGTGATCAGTGAGCAGGAAGGTATTTCTCACTTATAGAATATATCACGGTCATAATCATCATCATCACCCTGTCCTTGTCCCAATTACTTGGGGTCCATTCAATATGTATTCTTCTTTAGTACATATTGCAAAAGTTATTGGTAATATTTTTATGATTGCCGGTTGCCTGACATCTTTAGATAACTTCCTGACTGAACTAGACTATACTGAATCATCGTCCTGCTCTTATCCTAATTCTTTGGGTTCAACGCAATATTTAAGTACACTGTTGCCATCTTACGTATTGCAAAGTTATTGGCAACAGTTTTAACCGGCCGCCTCCTGACGTCAACTCTCCTTGGAATTGTAATTGTTGACGCAATGGCTTAGATAAAGGTAGCCCAGGTCGAAGGAAACCTCCTAATCGTACTGATCGCAAATTGTTTGATTTTTGTATTGTAAACAGAGATTGGTAGCGGCTCCTCTACTGGTAAAGAAATAAATCAATCAAAGAAACAAATTGAACATTTCACAATGTTAAAATATAAAGAACCCAAATTACTCCACAGCTTTTTTATCATCTTGCATAAAGAGTTATAATAAAAAAAATACACCTATTTTAAAATATCATTTGCGTTTTGCTCAAGTTAGATTTGGAGTAAAGGACAAATGAATGAATGATAATCGTTATCTTCACTGTGATATAATATTGTAGGTTTTCATCCTATAACAAGTACAAAGTACACAATACTGCTTAAGAGTTTTGGTTCACGACCACGTGTGTAACTTCAATCAGTTAAAGTTCAATCAGTTCTACTACAAAATTCAAAAACAAAACAAATACTCAACTATCATGGTAAAAAATTTACCACAAAAACATTTCAGTTACAATGCCTTTCGTTTCGGATGCATAGTTAAGTCGCTCAAATGGATACCGTAAGCTATGTGTAAAACAACAAGCGTCGATTGACAGTAGTCGATTTGAGCACAAGATTATAATTAAAACTACTTATTTAATTAATGATTTTTGATGTTGCCGTACAAACGCCATAAAATCCGTGAAATTGTTTTATTTACAATGTGTCATTGAAGAAATAAAAACAGAGTTGATAACTTCTTTAAATATATTTGGATTTATTTTTTTACAAAATGCACGGTGCGCCATTAGACGAATTAACAAGGTAAGAAGGAAGAAAACCACAGACAACATAAAAGTAGTGATGTGTATAGCAAATAGAGTTGGCATTCAATTATATCTCAACAGTCATACTCGCGTAAACATCAGATATCATTATATATTATAAAATTAGCAACCGGCGCTCGCTTCACTTCGGTTTCAGTCGCCTTACCCACGGCGTAGTTCCCATTCCCGTAGGAATACCGGGATAAAATATAGCCTATGTTACGTCCTGATATTATAGCTTTCCATTGGTGAAAAATTTTTGAAATCGGTTCTGTGGTTAACAGCTAAAGTTAAAGCGTAACAAACAAACAGACTTACTTTCGCATTTATAATATTAAGTAAAGGTATTTATTGAATCCGTCGAATTTCTCAGTAGAGTCTCTGGACTTCACTGATATTTTTCTAGCCTCTGGTGTATAACATAGATTTATTATTATTGCAGCAAGTGCCGAGCTTAAAGGAAGATGTGATGCGCAAATGTCTTGCCCAGCGCGGGCTACACCTTGCATTTCTGACAGCGAGTGTGGAGACAAGATTTGTTGTAATACCTCATGTGGACCAGCTTGTGTAGATCCTTTATATACTGGTAAGTCTAATAATATTATTCATCAAATCAGCACATCTCAGCTGAAACATGTCCTCCTGCTGGGCTCGGACCTCCTGGAAAATTAACCTATAAACAAGTTTTATTTCAACAGGTTTTTTTTTTTTTTTTTTGTGGGTGGGCCGCGGTCGGCGCGCCTCCGCACCACTCCGTCCGGGGCGACAGAGGGGCTTAAGCACGCAACTCCCGCGATCCACCCGAAAACCACGTCGCCTTCGTCGTTGGGCCGACCACTGAAGCAGCGTTAACTTGTCGTCAGTGGTCGGCCCGACGGAATACCTCCTATTGGGGTACCCTCCCATCGACCGACGTCCCCCCCTCGGCTGCGCTCCTCACGCAGGCGATCCTTTATTTCAACAGGTAAACAGGGTTTATTTCGAGTTTTTAATCTTTTGCACAGATTACATATTTTATTCCTTACATTTTTTACGACAGCCACAGGTAAGGGGTGGTGAATTGT
Organism: Lymantria dispar; assembly: GCA_032191425.1. Taxonomy (NCBI): domain Eukaryota; kingdom Metazoa; phylum Arthropoda; class Insecta; order Lepidoptera; family Erebidae; genus Lymantria; species Lymantria dispar. The sequence goes on from CM063459.1 coordinate 21,600,416, forward strand.
ATTCTTACTCCGCACGGAAAAAAAGGCGGCAATACCTTTATTATTAAATTATGAATACCGCCGAGTGGTAAAGGTTCATTTCCGTGTATCGCGGCCGCGCGCGATCAATCGCTTGCGACTGTCGCGCGCGGCCGATGCGACAATAGTCAAAGTATGGTAATAGTCAAAGTGAAATTGTATGACGTCGTTTCTGTCGTTGGCCGCGGGCGACTATCGCGTACCTCGAAAACGGCGCCATACAATTTCATACTTTGACTATTGTCGCATCGGCCGCGCGCGATCGACCCCTTACGACTGTCGCGTCGGCCGCGATGCACGGAAATTAACCTTAAGGGATGCGTAATCTGCGGATGTCCTAAAACAGGCTGAGGTATCACTAAAAATGTGGCAGTACTTCACCGCCAACTCTCTTACCCATGAATGTCGTAAAACGCGACTAAGGGATATAATATGCATATAACATAAGAGAAGAAAAACTCGAAATGAAAACCTATGCCAACAAGTCTTACCAGCATGGTATAGTGGGTCATATTCTCTCCCACAAGGAAGGAGGCCTGAGCCCAACAGTGGGACGCTTATGGGCTGAGACGGTGTAATTACTGGGTAACATTTTAATTTTGAATATTTGTTATAAAATTATGAAAGCGGAAAATGCGAATTTGTCACTTCTCTCAAGTTCACGAGGAAAAAGAACTTCATATACTACTTTATCGAATACTTACGTCTATTCCACTTCAAAGTGAAAATTTTATAACAAATACGCAATATAGCAGTCGCTTAAGCTTATTTTCTCGCGAACTGGTTGTCGTAAAGTTTCACTATTAATAATCACGTTCATGTGAATGATCCAACTATTAATAATATTTATCTTACAGGTTGTGAGAACTTAAAACTATCTTCAGAGCGGATATCTCGTGCCTTAATAGCTGAAAACAGTCGAGGGGGCAGGGGGAAGGTGCCGTCAGTAAGAACACCTAGGTGCAGAATAACTGATGGAGAATTTGAGGAGATACAGTGTGATAACGAGATTGTCAGCTCATGCTGGTGTGTCGACTCCACAGGTTTCGAGGTAAATGCAATTTTTTGGTGACTTCTGGTGGTTTCTGGTGCGAATCGTAAAAACCGGATAAGGAATCATTAGTATCAGGCAGTATCATTCTTCTGAGAAACTTTTAACACCAAATGTGATTGCCAATGTCGCCGCGTGGCGAGTATCGGAGACGGATATAAAGAAGGATAATATCCTCCTTTGGAGACGGCTGTATTACCACCAACATCATCATCAGGATGATATTCTGATGTTAATCAGTAACAGACATAGGCGTTGGTCACGGGGCTACCATGAACGCTGTAAAGTATTCGAAATGTGTGGCAATTGAAAATCAAATGCAAACACGATGAAATCCGTAAAAACATTTTTATTCCAAGCGTGTTCAGTGTTCTACATTTACCAAGATAGTGCTGCTGGCCACTCCCCTTACCCTCCCCCTTATCCACTTCCCTTTATCTTTCCTCTTATCCTGTCACCACATAAAGAAATAAGGTGGATTACTATTTACTATTTTTTGTATGGAGACGTAGTAAAAATACATTTCACCACCCGCTTTTTTGCCCGTCAGTGTGACGAAAATCAACTAAGGGATTTTTATGCAGATAACACTTATGCAAAAGTAGGATAAATACATAATTTAAAGAAAAAAGAAAAATTAATGATGTTGTTTATAAATATTCCACTTATTTTTGAGAATTTTTAAGTATGAAAATGATACATGTATGAGTTTGTTCGCATGAACCCCTCCTCAAGTGAGGGTGAAGGCCTCCCCAAAAGAATTCCATGTGGCTCTGTCTTGAGCTATTTGCGGCCAGCAGTTACCAGCTATTTTTTTCAATTCGTCTGCCCATCTCGTGTGGGGTCTGCCTTTGAGACGTTGGCCGATTTTTATTTTTTTTTTATTTTTATTAACACAAGACAAAACTGATACACAAGATAAAACAAAACAATGACACAAGATAAAACTGACTAACCTTTTTCCCTCCTATTGTGAAGAAGGCTCAAACTTAACAGTGAGACGTATATAAATTCAAATCATGATGATTAATATTATTTTCAGATACCAGGTACAAGAGCGCCAGCGGCGGCCTTAGTAAATTGTACTCGTGTAGCTCCGTGTGCGGCACACACCTGCCGCATGTTATGTCCATTGGGTTTCGATTTAGACGATAGAGGCTGCCCGTTATGCAAATGCAGAGATCCTTGCTCAAGTATAACTTGTCCAGGACAATTATCATGCCAATTGGAGGAGGTTCCGTGTCTCAAACCACCGTGTCCACCAGTACCTACATGTAAGTATACTTAGTCGACTTATAATCCCGATACATATTATTGCTAAAGTCTCTTCGCCTTTTAAAGAAATGGTAGTGACGTGGCCTTCGACATTTTTTTTTGACGATGACAGCACACTGGCTTATCTAAGAGCCTACATAGCCCGCGTGGGTACAACAGCAATACATTCCTTACCCGCCGTCGATATGCGAAACCTTTCCACGAAAAAACCAATCATCCAAACGTGGGAACATCCATTTATCCCCTAGCGACGCTTTAAATCTATAGTCTAATTTAAATATATAGAGTCTATACCCAATGGGGATTTCCTTGGACTATTTCTGTTGCCTTTTTGTCATCGGCTTGAGAGGCATGAGCTCATTCGTGCCATATCCATATTCAGCCATTCTTCGTGCTGGTTACACCCGTTCTTTTACGGATTGCCGTATTTTCCTCACCACACGGACATTATAATATATACGAAGGAAAAAATATATATATGGCGTCAACCCCAAGTAATTGGGATGTAGATGACGATAATGATGATAATATAGAAATCAAATTTCATTAATATTTATTTTCAGGTAAGCGAGGTCGCAGCCTACAAAACATTTGTCCAGTAGGCGAGCCGTTGCTCATAACAGAAACGAGTCGGCCGTTCCTCTGTGGCACTGATCCTGGCAAACCAAACTGCCCACCATTGTATAGATGCCTTGTTGAATCAGGTAATTTTCACCACAATAATATTCCTGTTGTCCACGAATTAGACTTCATGTATGATCTAACCGTTAAATGATATTCATTATATATATTGGACGGTGAAAAATATCAACGTAAAATTCATTCCCTGATTTATACACACCTACATATATACGATATATCTTATGAAGGTCTGATTTTGAGAATATTCCTATCTAATAAGTATCTACATCATAAAACTAAGACAATGTCTAATATTGATTTGTAGTAATTTTTATTTCATTAATATAACAAGTAAAGGTACCACCGCAAAAATTTATTCAATATTTTACAACCTTTTTTTGGGGTGGGTTACAGTCGGCGCATTCCTCGTACCACTCCGTCCGGGGCGACAGAGGGGCGTAAGCACGCACACGCGCAACCCACCCGTGACACGTCGCCTTCGTCGTTGGGCCGACCATCGGAGCAGGGTGAATTAACTTCAGTGGTCGGATATTTTACACCCTTAAAAAATTAGCCTATTTTTGATCTATTTTTACTGAAGGGTTGTGCTTAATTACTTTTTCGTATGTTAATGAAATGAAAACACAATTCACCACTAATTCATTCTTGCCAGTGAAATGTGAATGTTTTGAAACACGATTAAAGGTATAACGTCTATGCAAGGGAAGGAAAGAATAGTAGGTCAGTTTCCTTCCTATTTCAGAGTAAACTCGAGCGGGATGTATATGATTGGAAATGGAGGAGTATTTATCCAATAAAAGACATTTATTTGCTGATGAATAGACATTTTCATTGTTACAATTATTTTTTATTCATTATTTTCAGGAAATGACTACGGTGTATGCTGTCCAGCTTCATTAGAACTACAAAAAGCCGGCACGTGTCCTGCCCCAACCAATAGTGATTTAGATTGTGGAACACCTTGTGCCCACGATCTAGAATGCCCGTCAATGCAGAAGTGTTGTGATGGAGGAGAATGCGGCAAACATTGTATATTACCACATAATGTTACAATGTGCACTCAGCAGAAACTTATTGCAGAGTTGTTAGTGGTTAGTGAGAAGGAGGGTAGAGGATATGTGCCTCAATGTGCGGTAGACGGGTCATTCGTTTCAAAACAGTGTTCCAGAAATGGTTTGGTTTGCTGGTAAGTAATAGTACCTATATTAAGGAGCTTAGCTTGACATTCATTTTAATACTAGCAACCCGCCCTCACTTCGCTTCGGTTTCAGTCGTTTTTCCTGCGTAGTTCCCGTTGGAATACTGGGATAAAATATAGCCTAGTTTACTCCCTGATATTATAGCTTTCCATTGGTGAAAGAATTTTTTAAATCGGTCTAGTCGTTTTGAAGATTACCCGGAACATACAGACAGACAGACAAAAAAATATAAAGTGATTTTTAGGCATATGTATAGTGCAAATAACCGTGTGAGCATGAAAAAAGCCTATTATTTTGACATTACAAACAGATTTAGACTCCAATTTTATTTATTGGTATAGATATGATAAAAAATAATGAATTCTCAAAGAAGACTAAGGGATTAAATGTGAATATAACCTCTATGCAAGAGAAGGAAAATCCGAAATACAACCCTATGCCAAAGTCTGACCAGCGTGGCACAGTAAATCCATTGCCCTCCTATTGTGGAGGAAGCTCGAAGCCAACAGTAGGGCATATATTATTATCTAAAATGATGATGATGAATTTAAAAAAAAAGAAAAAAAAAAGATAAACCGAGGTTCGAAGCTGCGTGGATTGTTCAATTACCCAAATGCAAACATCGATGCAAGAGAAAGAAAACTCAGAATGAAACCCTATGTCAAACCGTCTGACCAGCGTGATATAGTAGGTCAAATTCCCACAGTGGAAAAAGCCCTAACCCAACAGTGGAACGTATATGGGCTAACAAGATGATGATAATGATTAATAATTGAATTATTCACCAGGTGTGTGGACTCAGATGGTAACAAACTCCGAGGATCTATGGGGCCTTCATCATCAGTGGAATGCTCTAAATCCCCTCTACCGGCACGCAGTGGTGCTCGTAGCCTTGACACTTGTACACACGCCCTATGTGCTGGAGTATGCGAGTACGGTTACAAGATCGGCACTGATGGATGTCCTACATGCGAATGTGACGATCCATGCGCTGGTTTTCCCTGTTCTGACGACGAGGAATGTGTCAGAGTCAAAGACGCCGATTGTTCTGGTGAACTGTGTACTGGATATCCTGTGTGTAAGTGTTAAAATTTCATGTAAATACTTTACTATATAAAAAAATGTGCGTGTACTTATGTAGCCACGTAAGAAGTTATACTACTTTGGCGTAACAAGATAAAAATCTTTCTAAACATTTTATCCTTCGCGTTATCCTACGTTTGTAGAATAAACGAGACTAATAATAGAAAAAAGATTGAAAGTTTTATTATAACGCATTTTCTAATTGACATTTGTGACGGTGTACGCGCACATCGTAAAAAATGTTGACTAGCTAGACTTCAGGGTGTCAGTTTTTCGTGACGGTGTGCGCGCGTTCTCTAACGCCCCAAAAGAAGTATAACTTCAAAAATAGCTTTTTCAAAATTAAACAATTTAAATATTCCAAAATTAACAGTGTGTGTTCATTGTTTTAAGTTTTCACTTTTGTCGGCAGTTCTCATAACTGCTATGTGCTATTATAATGAGGTATTATGAACAAATAGTAATTATGAATAAAATTACTTTCCGTGTAGTGACGGACTAAAAATACATTTCGCAACCGTGCTTGTCCCAAAAGACGACTCCCTAGTCGTCTTTTCGGACAAGCATCATTGCATTCTATGGCATGGATGTTATTTGCATATTAATTACTTAGTCGTATTTTACGACACCCACTGGCAAGAAAGGAAGCGGTAAATTGTATTCTTACTCCATCAACATACGGAAGAAATCGTCTATAAGATATTGAAATCGCTGATAACTTCATGAGGTAAAGAATGCCTTAGTACTGGATCATAATACTGCTCCCATCCCAATTACTTTGGGTCGATAAAATATGTACTCTTCTATGGTACATATTGCAGAGGATATTAGAGGCATTAGTTTTATGACGGGCCGTCTGCCTAGTGTCCTTGGGAATGTTATTGTTGACGGCATCAGATGGAGGTGACTTAGGTCAATATAGGATCTTAGTCGTCTTGTACGACACCCACCAACAATGTTAAATAGTAAGCCGCTACCACACGGCTAGTCCTGGATATTGTATATTAAAAGTGTTCTTTTTGTCACCAGGTCGTCGAAAAGGCTCATATGAGAATCCATGCCAAATAGGTGCTCCAGCTACAGAAGAAGATGGTTCTCTGTTACCATGTGGTGCTGATGTGGACTGTCCTGGTGCACAAATTTGTACAACCACTAGGAGAAGTGGTATATCTGTCTGTTGTCCAGACCCTCACTATTCTGAAAATGCCACTGATAGTGAAGTTATGGAAGTGAGTTAAAGATATTACATTGTTTTATCATACAATATACTGTTTTTTTTTATGACAGTCTATAGTCAGATGGTCTACTCAAACCATACGGGGAATGGAAGGGCCCAGTGTGCAGTCCATAACCTACCGTATTGTATCTCCTCATCACCATTTGAACGGACTATTGGTATCAAAGTTTTATCTTAAGTCCGAGCCGTCCGAGTATTTTTAAGGATTAATTCTGTACAAAGAAATATTTGTAAATTCTACTCTACTTAAAAAAAATACAAACTTTCTGCACTAAGGAACTAATCCTTATATTGCGGTGGATTTAACAAATAGACAATTAAGGAACACCAATCACACCTAGATAAAGACAGAGTATGATCCCGCAGGTGAATCGAACCCGTGACACTTAATCTTAAGCACTATGCCACCTGTACGATCGATTTTTCATTCTTTTCTTCCATCCATCCTTTTTTATAAATAAAACTGAACGATTGTATTCATTCGCTAAACGTGAGCGCATTGTTGAAATGGCAATGGGCAAATCATATCACTCGTCGAACCGGTAATTATTGGGAAAGAAAGGTTCTCGATTGGCGTGTAGGACGACCCCCTACTACTTTACACCCTACGTCGTGGATTGACGATATCTTGAAAGTCGCAGGCAAAAGTTGGATGCAAGTAGCACAAGACTATTCCGAGTGGTATTCTAGTGGGGAGGCCTATGTCTAATAGTGGACGTCTACGGGCTGATGGATAAGCGCGTCGTTGATTCAATTGAGCTACACTATTGAAATTTGAACATACACGTACATTAAGATTCTGTGAAGAAAATACATAATCTTTATGTAATTAGAAATAATTCAATATGACTGTAGATAAACAAAGATTATATGATTGTTTTATATATGAACATGTCTCCAGGTAAACTTCGAATCTTGCGGCTCAGAGGCAGAAGCTCTTTGTGGATTAAACACAACTATAATCTGCCCTGAAGGCGAATGCGACAACGGTTTATTATGCTGTGCTACATCTAGTTGCGGTCCTGTATGCGTTGATTCAGCAAAAATACGTCTACAGTCAGATAGAGTGGACGATACTCCTAGCAGTTAGTATTTATTTTCATTAAATTTGTAAAATACCTGCGCCTGATGACGCCCTAACCAAGGCCGCGGATGACTGGGCCGGGGAATAGTCCGTCACCCGCAGAGAGGCTGACCGCGCGAGAGCGACCGACGTCCCTGGAGGAGCGTTAGAAAGGCAAGATACCCGAAAGAGTATCTCGGCGGGCTGGCCATGGACTACAAGGAACTCGGTACCGGTGGTCGCCCCAATGGCGAAGGAGAGGGAATACGGTGGGTTATGGGACCACGCACCGCCCTTTCGTCACTCTGGACGGAGCGGACGACGTGTGCGCTTACCATATCCCACCCAAAAAACCCGGTATTATGGCATAAATACTTCGTGTCGCTGGATATTGTACAATTAACGGGCAAAAACTACATTCAGACTCTGAACAATCATTGTGAACTGAACAAAAGATTTTCCTACGTGAATATTAAACTCAGGACGCTCAGCACCAATATATGTCAGGAGAGGAGTGCGCCGACCGTAACCCATCCCAAAAAAAAAGGATATAGCTTTTAGATTTTACCAATTTTGTTTTCAATCTACCTCGTTGCATAAGCTTTTCAAGTTCTGCTATTTATCTTTTCTGAATAAATGTGGCTACGGAGTAAAAATATTATTCACCATACTTATCTTGCCCGTGGGTATCGTAGAAAACGACTATGGGATAAAATATGCATATAACATCTGTGCAAGAGAAATAAAACTTGACACCAGCGCGTTAGAATAGGTCAATTAGCCTCCTATTGCGGAGGGGGCTTAAGTCCAACTTTGGAACGTATATGGGTTCTAGGAGAAGTATAACTCCTCACCTAACTTCGTGAGTAGCAAAGCTATCATCGATAGAAATAATTGTAGGATCTAGCTTACAGTATTTACTATGTATGATATATAAAGTTCGAATCCTGGATGATTAGTAATTTAATTCATTCCAGTGTGCGAATACCTTCGCGACTTCGACGAGAAGATGGAAGGCACGGTGGATGGAATGAAATTGGCTCTACCGGCCCCAACTTGTAACGCAGATGGATCCTACACATCGCAGCAGTGCGCTAATGGAGAGTGTTGGTGCGTCGATAATTTCGGCACGAAGATACCTGAAACTAGCACTAACAATGCTTCATCTGTAGATTGCAATAAGTAAGTATCGATTATAAAAGATATTTATTTATTGTATTCAAAGAAACTTATTCGTGAACTTTATCCGTGTAGTGACGGAGTAAGAATACAATTCACCACCCCTAATCTTGTCCGTGGGTGTCGTAAAAGACATCTAAGGGTTATTCACACCTGCGCCTGTTACCGCCCTAGCCGAGGCCGCGGGTGATCGGACCGGGGATTTTCGTCCGTCACCCGAAAAGAGGCTGACCGCACGACGGCGACCGACGTCCCGGGACAGGGACGTTGAGGGTACCCAAAAGGGTATTCCGTCAGGCCGACCACTGATGACAAGTCACCCTGCTCCGGTGGTTGGCCCAACGACGAAGGCGACGTGGGTACGGGTGGGTTATGGGTCTGCACGCCGTCCTTTCGTCACCCCGGACGGAATGGACCTCGTGCGCTTACCATAGCCCACCCATAAAAAAAAGAAGAGAGGAAGATTTGAAACAAAATCATATGGAACACGTCTAAGTCTAACGTATTGTAGATAAATTTTCCTCCTATAGTGAGGGACGCCCGAGCCCAACAGTGGCACTAGTATGAGCTGAGAAGATGATTCAAAGAAACATACATGAGTTAATTTACAAAGACAATAAAATTATTAAACCTGTCACGAATGAAGTTTCTAAAATACTTTAAGAAATTATTAAAAACAGTTTATTTTTTTCATGTTATATACTCGCGTAAACATCAGAAGTCATTATTAGCCTTGCTTGCTTTAATTGTAATAATGCGTAGGATCCGATCGGAACTGACATGTTTGGACCTAACATGCCGCATGGGCTGCGACTATGGCTTCGAGCTGGGTGCAGAACGCTGTCCAACATGCCGGTGTCGTGACCCTTGCGCCGGAGTGACTTGCCCTGCCGGTCGCTCTTGCTCCGCCGTAGATGTTGCCTGCGATGCAGATTATTGTCCACCTGTGCCAGCTTGTAAGTATTCTTTTTCTTAGAGAATATTTCACCCACTATTTGAGTCTACCATTATTTAATTTCTTTTGTTTTTTTAAAGACGACATCCTTTATTAAGAAAATAATCTTTGTATTGCGGTGGACTTTACAAACATATAATTTAAATATATGACACAAATTACACCCAGACTCGGATCAATAATTAGTAAATGGCACAAAGTGTTGTTCCTGCATGGGGTTCGAACCTTGGCTCTGTAGATTGGCATTTAACCACTACGCCATCTGTACACTCGGCATTATGGAAGGCAAATTGACTTATTATACGATGCTGATAAGACTTGATGGTATAAGCCTCCATATTAATTGAGATAAGGACAGGAGAAAATGATGATATTTTCAATCTCTATAATCATATTAGCACCACAGCATTAGACAGACTGTGTTTTGGCATAGAATTTAATTTCGCGTTTGACTAACTAATATATAATACGTCCGTTAGCCTTCTTCTATGGTACTCATAATAAGAAAAGCTTATAACTTCAATGTTTTCTTTCTCTATTTAAGAAACAATGGCATTATGAATGCGAAAACATTGAAAAATTGTCACTTACTGACGTTATAAAAATCGAATCGATTTCAGAGAAATCTGATTGCATATTGTTCAAATTGTGGACTAGCAAATGAGCTACAATTATTATATCATATAAATCCAAAAACAATTTCAAAATCTACTGCACACTAAAATACTAATTAAACACATCCAGGTCTACCAAAGAAACCAGGTCAATGTCCGTACTTGGTCCCGTCGAACGGTGCTTGCGAATGGTCGTGCAGAACCGATGCTGAATGCGGTCCAAGCGAGCGTTGTTGTGCAACCGGTTGTGGCACTGCTTGCACAAAAGCAGTTTATCAGACTGCTTGTCAACAACGAAGGTGAGTTTAATAATAGAAGCTGCAATGATGATTATAAAGCTAGTTTAATTAAACTTGAAAAGCAAAATGATTTATAATATGGTAATTGCCATATTTGCTTAGGAAATGTGTTTTTGAGACTATTCCACCTCACATTCCCACCATTTTAACTTTTGTAAGTTAGGATCCATAATAGTCTCCATAAAGACAATGATATATAATCCTCTGAAAAATTCCGATAAAGTTTTTAATTGTCTTGGAACGCGCAACAAATATATTTATTTATTGTGAATGGAAAAACAGGAGTTGAAAAATATCAATTCCCTTCTGTATATAGCAGGAGACGAAACATGAAGCAAAATTGGCTAGTAAGCTAATAGATGTACAAATACGAGAAAGGCATTAGTGCAGAACTATAGTTATGACACAGCTTAAAGGGTCTATATGTGGGTTTTAATATTGATTGCAATAATAGGTAGAAAAGCCTAAACGCACGATAATTTGCTCGACGTGCTACAAGTTCCGTGTAGTATAGTATAGCAGGTGGTTTTGCGATCGTAGTTCACGATATAAATTTCCCAGAAGAATGCTGCTAGGGGTGGTTGGTGAAATCAGGCATAAAAGTTACATGAAAATACCATTCTAGAAACAAAATGCGTTGAGATTATAAATAAAAAAAAATCCAATCAAATATCAATTGTCTAATTATCGTTATTATTTTCTTTTCTTTGCCTTTCCTCAGCCAAATAACGTGATATCCTATACCTATAATAAATCATGTGATAGCATAATAAAAATCTGAGTAATTTTTAGGGCACTAGCTCTTCATACAGCAGCAGAGAGCGGTAACCCACCAGCCTGGACTTGGATACCAAAATGCAAAGAGGACGGCGCCTATGAAATGATACAATGCCGTGGTTCTGATCATACGTGCTGGTGTGTTGATGTTGCTGGTACCGAGGTTAGTATAACTAGCTATCTTTTCTTTTCATAAGGAAATAGTGGTAGACGTGTTAATGTTCCGACGGGTTAAGTCAGACAATGTCATACAACTGAAATCGTAAAAATCACCCAACAAAGCTGCAAAACACTCGAAAACTCAACATTCTGGCATTGTTGTCCTTGGAGAGGTCTATATCCAGTAATAGATGTCAATAGACTAATAGATATGAGGGTAGGAGAGCCAAGCAACCGTATTTCTGCAATTATATACCGCAAAGTGATCTCCGACCGGCATTTACTTTGCTATTCGTGATAATTGGATGGGGATTTTAAAGATCCTCTGGATGGGATTTTTCGCTTCAATATGAAAATATTAGTAACCTCTTCCAGGTTCCAGCCCACCATTACCTTACTCACCAAAACATGATAGCAGTCTCCTAAACTTTAATAATAGCACTCTGCTGCTTTATAACAATATGGGTCTGGCACATCTTTTTGATAACTTGTATAGTTAGTATCTATTATATAGTTATACATAAAAGCAGAATACCTGTTACATCCAATCATTTCCTCAACGGAACTTTAAGTAAGGCCCTTCGAATTATATTAAAAATTTAAGCCCTACTCTTCTTAAATAGTACCTAATTAATCCATATTTGTATCACCAGATCGCGGGCACGCGGACAACGAACTCTACACCAAATTGTGATGCACCAACCAAGTGTCCAATACCGACATGCAAGGAATTAGATATTTGTGACCACGGTCGCAAGTTAGATGACAAGGGTTGCCCAACTTGTGATTGCAGGGATCCTTGTGCTGAAGCCCAATGTAGACTCGATGAAACCTGTGAACTAGTTCCATTGGATTGTGAGGTAATAGGCAATAAGTTTTTTTTTTTATGAAGCATATCATATCCACTGAATAGAAATAATAAATTAATTAATAAATAATAATAATATAAAATATTTTCTTTTATAATGAAATTTACATCCATTGATAATCTATGTTATTCTTAGGGTGTATCCTGTCCGCCTTTAGCACGCTGTGCGCCATCTCCTCAATGTCCCGATGGTGTAAGTCCACTGCTAGCACCAGACGGTTCTGCACCTTTACAATGTGGACCGAGCGCTGCTGCCTGCCCGTCAACACACGCATGCAGATTTGCACCTCATGATTCTAAACCATCGGTGTGCTGTCCTAAACCACGTGAGTAACATATCTGAAATTCCTATTGGCACCTTTCATGGCATGGTTAGATCTCAATAAATTGGCTATTAACCAGATTTTCAGGCCCCTTAAAAGAACTCTATGGCCGCAAATTCCTAAATGGAGATATTTTTTATTACAATATCAATTAAACTTTTTAGATCCATTATTCCTTGTAATAAAATATATAGAAAATATATTTTCTATACATTTTATTACATGGAATAATGAAATTCCATGTGGTGACGGATTAATAATACATCTAGAAAGATAACTGGAAACATAATTTTATACCAACTCATCGGACCACCATGCTATAGCAGGTCATTTTTCTCCTATTGTGGAGAATAATTATGATGATATTATTCTATCTAATTAATAAAAGAATAATATATAAACATCAAAGATGTACATGAAAATCAAAAACTATGACTACAGTTTATGAAATAATATATTTTGCAAAGAATTCTAGTGTTAAATAAATCATCGCACAATATTCCAAAATTTGCATATTACTAAGGATTTACTTTAGCTATACATTTATTGCGTCCCAGAAGGGGACGTCGACGGGAGAGGGTACCTTATAGGGGGGTATTCCGTCGGGTCGATCACTGAAGTCAAGGAACTTTGCACCGGTCGACCCAACGACGAAGGCGACGTGCTGTACGGGTGGGTTACGGGTGTGCGTGATTACGCCCCACTGTTGTCCCGGACGGAGTGGTGCGAGGAGTGTGCCGACCGTAACCCACCCCCAAAAAAAAGCTATACATTTATTAGGGACGTTATCCGAAAGGACCCACCGGACTGGACACGAACGTCAAAGATTCGATACTAGTCGCCGGCCTCATGGCGGAGGAGAGGGAATAGGGTGGGTTTAAGAGATCACACGCTACTCTTTCGTCGTCCCGGACGGAACGGACGGCGTATGCACAGACTATAGCCAGCCCAAAAAAAACCTATTAGTTTATTATGTAATTTCATGGCTTTTATAACCTAATAAATATCACTTTCTTTAATTTCAGGTACTGTGTGTTTCGAGAATAAGGACGAGGGCTCCTGTGCCGATGGTGAAGTATTAAATGCGACTAGATGGTACTTCAATCATGAACGTAATCGATGCGAACGGTTCAGATATCACGGTTGTTCTGGAAATCATAACAACTTTAGGACGAAAGAGGAATGTAATGCTGTATGCCCTGGTAAATATTTGATACTATTTGGACATTTGGCTTTGGCCCTATAAATCTACTTATTGGGATACTGTAAATCTGAGAACTGTGTATGGGAGCATGTAAAACTTTGTGATGAATTGTTATGTAGATTGAATCTTCTGTTATTTTAGTAAATATACCAAATCATATACCTGAAATTGTTATAAAAAAGCCAAACATGTATAAACATCGATATTTGGAGAGAGGTAATCGGGTTTTAGCGTCCTGCTAGAGAGCGTCGTTGCGTCGAGTTCGTCGAGCTAGATTCTTGCTCAATGGACCAGTGCAATCAATTATAATATTGATGTTATAAGTTGTAACTGATACTCTAAAATTGCTGTAAATAAGCATAATTTTTCTGCATGCTTTGTAAACACCTGCGCGATAATTCTTCCATTTCCATTAAGTAGAATTTATTTTAACAGTGAAAGATGCGGCATCAAAAGTACCAAAGTCAAAGAAGATAACGTATCTCATAGATGCAGGCATGTCGTAAATTTGTATTATATTATATGTGTAATAACACCACAAAAATGTAGTGCACTGTGTTTTAATTGCATGCTTGCTTTGTAGTTCGGGAATTATTTAAGATCCGGGAGACAGCGGCATTACGGTATAGAGCTTCTGAAGGCATATTGAGAGACATTCCTTTTTTTAACAGGCTATGGGGTAGACGCTCGCCGTCCATTCTATCCAGGGCGCCTTAAAAACTTTTCAGAAGTAATCTGATTCCTTTATATTCCTGAATAATGTTCCAGAGACGTGATCATGAAACTTGCATGGTATTACTATTGTTCAAGAAGGGTGATAAAAGCCTTCTAAAAACTAAAAATTCATCTCACTCTTGAACCACATTCATAAGATGTTTTCGAGAATTCTTATAAATAGACTCGCGTGCAAGCTCAATAACTTTCAACCACCCAAGGAAGCTGCTTGCCGAAAAGGCCAAATATAATTGAACATGTCGACACTCCAGCACCGTCTTTACTTTCCCGTAGGAGTCGTAACAAACCTCCTAAGAATACCAAGGGAATAGACAGGAGCAATTTCTTACGGTACTTATAATTCCTAAGAACAATTGGAATCGCCAACCCACCAACCAAGGGTGCTTATAACATTACCCCTTCTTCGCAATAAATTCTAATCAACAGTAGACTTCGATAAACTGCTATCAGCTTCTATTCATATGTAGAAGTGTTGGTACACGCTATATTAAAATTTATATTAAATAGGATATAAGTAATTAAAATAATATCATTTTCTTCTAATTAAATCTGCAGTTCTGAGCCCATGTGAAAGACTCCGAGAAAAGAATGAAGCAGCAGCTGAAAAATACGGCAAGGGTACATTTATACCTAAGTGCGACTCTAGTGGATCCTGGGAACCAGTACAGTGTATGTCTCATATTGGTGAGTTCGAATTGCATTTGAAGAAACTTTTTATCTTTTTATATTTACCACAACTGCCATAATCCTCAATATCGATAGAGTTCATAAGAACAAGTTTCTTTCGTATTAACAAGTAGAAGATGAGCAGAAAAGATTATGTGGTTTTAGCTACAATTTGTTTAACTTCTATTCCTATAATAATATATTTATGAGTTTTATTAAGGCGGTATTTTTCTTTTGCACACAGGGGAAAGGCAACATAGTTTCAGTTAATTTTATAATTTGTTATCTATCTAAGTCATGTTGACAATGCATCAATCTAGTCCTTGGCTGTACACTCCAACAAGTAAAACGAACTTTAAAAAGAGCTCTTTTCTCATGCAGCAGCGCAGGCAGCCGAACGACCCAATGATAGAAAAGTCCCGGTACAGGTGGCATAGCACGTGCATACCTATAACACGGTAGGTTATAGGGTGGTAAAACATCCCTTCCATCGTCCCAGACGGATCGGACATGACATGATTGCACCATAGTCTGGCCAAAAAAAAACTAAAAAATAAAAGACAGTGATTTTGCTATGCCCCTGTTGTTACTGAGGTTCATGAGCGGTAGTCGCAACTTACGGTCAGGTGGGCTGTTTATTCATCTGCCATTAAAAGAATTATAATCGCTAGTATCACAAAACAAGTCCGCTCGTGACCATGAATGCTGTAAAGAGCTCGAAACGTCGGGCAATCAAAAATCCAATACAAACGCGATAAAATCCGTAAAGTAGTTTTATTTACAATAATTCAAAAAAGTATATGTTTTAATCTTTAGATGTTTGTTGGTGCGTGAGTGCAAGAGGTGAACCAATGAAAGGTTCATTGGTACGCGGTGGAATGCCGTCGTGTAACTTTAGACAAGCTCGCAAATATATACCTCGTGATCCTCTGGACGAGCGTACAAGAGCCGACGAAGGTATAGTTTTGATTTCCAGTTATTTCAAAGTCTTGACCTTTAAAATCTTTAAACTTAAAGTATTTAAATGTTTACAGTATTAGAAGAACTCATCAGACAAATGACAGCATACAAAGATGAAGAATTCGAAGATGATAATGAAGAATTTGGTCTCGATTTTGATATTGAAAGTAAAGAAGATGGTATTTTCGAAAAGGAAGAAGATCAAAAAGATGATCCCGTGTTGGTATCTGAATTTATAGAGCCAAAGACTGCAGACGCGACTAAAAAAACAGACAAGCCTTTAGAGATATCCACTGAAAAGAAGACATTTAATGTTGAGAATATTCTTTTCAAAACTAAGTGTCAGATGATGCAGCAAGAAATTGAAAATGGTAAGTAAATTAATCCCAAATATTCAAACTAAGAGGACTAGGAGTTGCAATTTATTAATTCTGAGATAAATTCAATTACCAATCGTCACTTGCTTTAAATTGTAAAAAAGTAACGACTTTTTATAGCAACAGTGGGGTACTGCGATAAGTTCCAAGTTCATAAATAGTTTATATCTGATGACACCAGAATTTGTCATGTAAAATTTGTGCACTTCAAAAGAAAGACCTGCGTGATTAATGCTTGACACATTAAAATCGACCAAAACTAGTAAAACCACAATATTTAAATTTCATCATCCAGTTATTGTTAACAAAACAACGAAATTTAATTAATATGATTTTTATTTTCATAACAGGTGGTGATGGCTTTCGACCACGTTGCTTGTCCGATGGATCTTTCTCTCCAAGACAGTGTACCCGTGGTAGGTGTTGGTGTGTTGATGCTGCTGGACAAAGAAGAGTGCGAACAGGAACAGTTGAAGATGCTCCTAAAAGAGATCCATGTGGTATGTAGCGTTCGCCATATGTTTATAAGCGTAATTTATAAATTAACTCTGTAATCATTTTCTAATATAATAGGCGTGACGAAAGATTTTAAAATCCTTTTCCGTAATGTGGGCACACACTTACTATTTACGAAAAAACCTATATTTCGGTAATAAATTTATGTTTAAAGAAGTTTAAAACAATTTTTCCAATATTTTTTAAATATTGCGCGAAAACAGCTCGCCGGTGTCATGGCGTCGGCTGTTACGTCACGTTAAGGTAAAAACGTCCTTGTGTCTATGTGTAGCGAAGAAAGTAAGCAAAACATTGGATTAATTCTTGTGATAAAAATGAATTCCAAAGTTTATAAGTGGTGTGCAGTACCTCAGTGCAAAAATACATCAATAAAAACCCCCAACAAAGTATTTGTACATGTTCTTAACAAGAAAATAATAAGAGTTAAGTGGTTAAAGCTCGCAAAGCTGTGAGGGAGCTAACCTCGAGAATAAACAATGACAAGTTTAATGTAAAAATAAGCTATTTTTTTTTTGTGGGTGGGCTGCTGTCGGCGCGCCTCCGCACCACTCCATCCGGGGCGACAGAGGGGCTTAAGCACGCAACTCCCGCAAACCACCCGAAAACCACCTCGCTTTCGTCGTTGGGCCGACCACCGGAGCAGGTTTACTTGTCGTCAGTGGTCGGTCCGACGGAATACCCCCTACGTGGGGTACACTCCCATCGACCGACGTCCCCCCCTCGGGGAGGACGTCAGTCTTTCCTCACGCGGTAGGCCTCTCGGCGGGTGACGGACTAATCCCCGGTCACGTCACCCGCGGCCTCGGCTAGGGCGGCATGAGGCGCAGGTAGTTGCGCCTGCGCCGCCCCATTCGCCGGCAGTGGATCTCCTCATCGAGGCTCCGCTCCTCGCGCAGACGATCCGCCGCCTCCTTCTGCGAGATCACTGTCTCGCAGAAGGCTGCGACCGCGTCCCAATTCCCGTCAGGTCGGCACCGATGATTGCGACGAGTTCACGGCGCTGCGTGGCCCAAGCGGCGCAGGCCTCGAGCGTATGCTGCGCCGTGTCCTCGTCGCAATCGCAGTGGTGGCAGGACGGTGTACTCTCCCTCCTTACGACCTTGTGCAGGTATTTGGCGAAGCTCCCATGCCCCGTCAACACCTGCACTAGTCGGAAGGCCTCCACGATTCGCACCCCGAACCGAGTCCTCTCCAGCCGCACTGCCCAACGGGCAATGACGTCTCGGCGGGCGTCGACGCGCCAGGCGGTGAGCTCCCTCAAGGAAACAACACCGCCCTCCCCGCGCACCCCCGCCACCAGCCGATACAACTTGGCGAGCATTTCCGCCTCCAGGTCCCACGGGGGAGTCCCGGCAAATAGGCACGCTGCCTCCGTCGCCACCGTGCGGTATCCGCGGATGGTCCTGACCGCCGTGACCCTCTGTGGTCGCCACAGAAGGGCCCTAAGTCGGACGGTCAAGGACCCCGCCCACCGATGCGCCGTACAGGGCCATCGACCGGATAACCCCCGCGTACAACCGTCGGCACGTGGCGCTCGGTCCGCCCACGTTTGGCATAAGCCACGATAGAGCGGACGCCGCGCTAACGAGCCGTGGAGCGAGCCTGCGGAAATGCTCCCAGAACCACCATTGCCCGTCGAGCACCAGGCCCAAGTACCTCATATGGCCCAGATGCTGATGTCAACCGAGTGGACGGTGATCGAGACGCCGATGGGAGGGCTCATACGGCGCCCATGGAACCAGAGGGCCTCCGTCTTGTCCAGGGCGACCCTCAACCCCAGCGCCTCGATCCACCTGACGACCTCTTCGGTGCCATAGGTCGCCAGGCTTACCGCCTCTTCTAGCGTCCCACCGCGGGCTGTGACGAGCGTGTCGTCGGCGTAACAAATCACGCCCAGCCCGGGTGGGAGGCTCCCCCGCAACGCCCAGTCGTAGCCGATGTTCCACAGGGTGGGTCCGAGGACCGAACCCTGTGGGACACCGCACGACATGGGCGTTCGCACAACGTCCCCTGCTCGGTTGGTGCAGAGGACGCTGCGCCCCTCCAAATAGTCTGCCACTAGCCGCCTCAGGTAAGCTGGCACTCCGTGATACCGGAGCGCCTCCCTGATGCAGCTGAATGGCAGACTATTGAATGCGTTGGCGATGTCTAGGGACACCGCCAACAGCACTCCCCCACCGGTGACGGCCTCAGTCGCCACGGCCCTCAGGCGCAACAGAGCCGCGATCGTCGAACGACCCCTCCTAAACCCAAACTGGGCGTCCGACAGATCGGGCCCCGTGCCGACGAGGTGCCGCTCGATGCGGGCAGCTACCACCCTCTCCAGTAGCTTGCCCGTGTCATCGAGCAGCACGAAATTAAAAATAAGCTATGAAAATAAAATAAACTCACATCAGTTCAAAACGAGTTAGATTATATCTAAGTTGGTACTAATGATTAGGTTACTAGAAACATGGTAGTAAAGATAAACAAAAATTTACTTACAAAGAAGTTTTTACGTTTCTAAACTCAGGCGAGCAAAATTCTTTATTTGTAGCGAGGAAATCACCCAACATCAATACATCAATCCTGGGCAAATTTGAGCTGTTTGCTTTAACAAAGCTTGTTTCCATTGTAATAATCGAGTGGAGTCGGTAAATCACACGTAAACAAATAAAAAATCAATCCAAATGCGTAATGCATACAGAGTACTGAGAACAACAAACAGTAGTTTACCTTAACGTGACGTAATACACTGTGATTGGTGTTTCAGCCAAAATGGCCGAATGCAGTATTTTAATGATTTAATTTATTGAAAATCTTAATAATCTCAATTATTTAGATAAATCTAAACTAGTGTATTAAATTTTTTTGATATGTATTTTCCCCTAAAATCATTAATGCATCGATTCTTTTATACTGTCGTCACGCCTATTATAGGTGCTTAATTTTCAAGGAATTATGTGCTATTTCAAAAAACGTAGTAACTTCAAGACTACAGATTTTATCACGGTAAAATCCGTAAAGTAGTCTTGGTTTTATTTATAATGTATAATACTCACGTAAACATCAGAAATCATTAACTCCAAGATTGCTAATCGAAGTAGTAATGCAAAACACATAAAATTTCTAAGTAAAATTTTTCTATAAATTTTGCAGCATTTAAAAATTGAAAAATATAAATATAACTGATAGATGTAACTTTATCCTTTCAGAACCGACCAAAATAGAGTCAGCAATCCTGGAATTAGAACTACTGAATGTAGACAACGGTGCCGCAGAACGTGCCCGAATAGCACTATCAGCTCGGTTGGCAGCACTTGGTGTTCGAGTTCCTGTTACTATAGAGAGAGATCGTAGCGTACTTAGACTGCGAACTGCACTGCAAGGCCCTAGAGCTGTCGACTACGTCTATCATATAGAGAACTTAGTACGTGCTTCGTTATTATTATTATTATTATTGTATCTCCGATTCACGGCTATCTCCCAAGGGAAGATATCCGGTCCTTTGAAAGGCTTAC
Source organism: Lymantria dispar (assembly GCA_032191425.1). Lineage (NCBI taxonomy): Eukaryota > Metazoa > Arthropoda > Insecta > Lepidoptera > Erebidae > Lymantria > Lymantria dispar. The sequence continues at coordinate 21,621,116 of CM063459.1, forward strand.
ATGGGGATATGGATCCAACACGCAGAGGCCTTTGGAGAAATTTAATGTAAAAATGGGATGAGACGTCTACCGATGACACTCCACGTCTGCACATAACACACGTGGACTGCCAACGGTAGGTGTAAAACTATTGTGTGATGATGGTATCTAATAACTGTTTATGGGGTTGGAGGTTTGATGGACTGGCTAAACTAAAAAACTATTGATTAAAAACTGTCGTCTGCCTTCAATACCTTTATCGTCTTGAACTTTGGCAGACGGTGACTCGCCAACTCACTGAATGGGCCCCCCCCAAACGGTCGCCACAGACACTCAGGCCATACGGGCAACAGGGGGGCAACATTGGTGCAAGTGGCTTGGGGTGTCGAGCGGTGCGGCGCCGGTTTCACCATCGCAATGGTTTCCCCGTAGTTATGCCCTTGAAAATGACACTTCCACCCCCGAGCATATAGCTCTGGCGACCCCTCTCTGACCAGCTAAACGGCTGGCCAGAGTTGAGAATCCTGCAGGCACTCTTCGGTTTCCACTCCAGCCAGCCAATAAAGGCCAGCTGGATACGAGGCCCTGACCGACTCTCTGGGGCACTCAGGACCGCAGTGTCGCCACTCACTTATTATTATTATTAATGGAACAGAAATATTTATATCTGATTTATATTTACGTTTTCTGTATATTCATATAATATTTATAAAGTTGGGATTCACACGCATTCAGTAAGGCTGGATTTAATATTATCTAAAGTAGGCAGTTGCCTAGAGACCCCGTGCGCCGACATAAAGAATTGTAAATACATCCGATAATTGCATTGCCTAAGTGCTAAGACACGGTTAATCTAACCACAACAATCAATATTTTCCTTGCTGCAATAACCTATAGGCATCTCAAAAATAGGTAGTCTAAATAATTTGAGAATCTATTTTTTGTTATCCTTAATAAGTTTTACGGCAAAAATATCGATGAACAAACTTTTCTGTTCTCACAGTTTTTATGTTTTTAAATGATTTTACCTGTTATTGTGATTCTTCAGACGACAGACTGACCGACGAACCAAAAGTCTCTAGTTTACCAAGAGACTCTAAATTATAATTGCCGTCCATGTAGTAAAGGTCGCCTTTTAAATACATAAATAAAATTCAGAAAAACATTTGGTATCGGTTTGAATTTTATCATTTATAGACTGCCTGAATCACATCGAACAGCTTTGGAGATAGGTAAAATCGTCAAGACGATGGCAATGATTCACCTACTAGTCTAAATACGTATAGTGCAAAGATTAATTTCTTTAAGTAGCGCGTTGCCTTTAAAAAAAACTGGCAGTTCGCTCTAGTTCTAGGTAACTGTTAAAATTTATAGTTTAGTAGTACATCAAATGAGAACAGTGTCACAGTGATCTGTAGACAGTTATGTGTACTAAGATAGTTCATTCAATTTTACAAAACATTCTTATATCTTGTTCTTCCTGTTACGAGTGAATGAATATGGAAATAAATCTCTCTGTTATTTGATAGTCACCGTTTGTACAACACGTTTTATTTTCCTAATAGGAACTTATGATATTTTTTATGATATTGTAGGTTAAACAAGAAAAGCTGTCCGGCCGGTCTCATGATAACCATATGCTAAACGCTGATGTCATCCGCAGCGAGTACCGTTTGGCACAAATGCCTCCACCTGCTATGCAACAACGAGAGATACTGAGTGAGAGCACGGTGAGTAGTTTCTTTTTTTTTTTTTATATATTTGGACTATCGTGTATTATTTTGATTTAATTTATTTATTTATGACAAACACTTATTAAAAGCATAGAGTATAAATATCAGCAACATATAGCGTTACTATTCACTACAAAAAAGAACCTTCATCGTAGCGCCTCAGTTCTAAGGTGTAACAACTCCTCAATCTCCAACATTACTAGGATCCTTGGCATTAAAATAGGTAGCCAGCTAAGTCTAGCTTGACGTCCTGATCTTAATGGTACTCCAGGCCGAGATAACGACTTCTCTTTTGCAAAGCATAAGTCCGTCCACACGTAGAGTACTGCTCACATTTTTGCGCGGATGTTTCGGAATATCAGATTCACTCATTTGACTCCCTACAAAGACATACTGTTTGAAGTGTCGATGATTCCAATCTCACGGACGAATTGGAGCGCGCGAGATTTCACTTGCCCCGTGTGCTCTATTAACTCTTTAAATGGGAGTACTCTGAGAAGCTGTTTGGCTTGGTACCAATATCTCCTTTCTATCGTGATACTATTCGATACAGCAATATAATTCATTCACCCCACCTGGAAACGATTTCATTCGACGACTGTACGTTTTCATTTCTCTCATGCAAGTACAAGTTCTGAAATAAATTACCTGTTGCATTGTACCTCGAACACTAGACATGTCCTCATTAAAACAAGGTTTAAAAAGAACCTTTATCTCACAGTAGTGAGATAAGGGCCCTGCATTCCCAAGCAAGACAATATCTATCACATCAGTGTCCTGGGCTGTATTCCAGGAGGTATAGAACCTGATGCGATAGGTCGGTATCTTTTAGCATTTTAAGAGAAATAGCAGATCAACGTAAACACATACCTAAATTGGTACAGTTTTATATTGCTGGTGTTGAAGAAGCTCTTAGCCTTCATAGGTAATTATCATTTGAAAAGATTTTATCAGCCTTTATTAAAATATTTATTATTTACCAGGTATCGGCCACAACATCATATCACACTGCGCTAATAGTTTTAGCGGCGACTTCTGCATTTATCATCAGCGTTCTTTGCGTCCTCGTGATGCTTTATCGGGCAAGACTACAGAGGGAGCCACAAAAAGCAGAACGGTTCCTTCCTCCTGCACCACCAGTGTACGTACTCTCAGCAGACGAAAAGGCTGAATTAGCTAGAGTTCTCCATGCACCACCTCCTCCAGTCCCACCACAAATAGACGATCAAATAAAGGTGTAACCATACGAGGATAAATTATTAAATTTTCATTTTAGCATGGATATGACAACATAAAATTTCCCGCCAAAATACAACTAGTGATGTCACCGAAGCTGTTTGACGTATTAAATATTGCCATATGTATTAAAAATGGTTTATGTACACTGGTTTTACGTTAGACTTAGCTTACGTGACAAGAAATAGTTAAGAAAATTTTAGCGATATTGCATTGTCTAGATTATTATTATTCACATACATTTAATATTAGATTTCTAAATTACTTTATCATAATGTCGCCTTAAAACTTTTATATAATTTTAGTAGTATAGAATTCCAAAATTTAATAATTATATTTTTTAACTGTTATCATTACTTGATCCTGTCATATCTGTGTATGTAGATACATATGATAACAAAATTTAAGGTATTAGTAAATAAAGCTACAAAGGGCAATGGTCGTCTACGTTACTCGTTAAAGAACTTTTAAGAATATAGTACAGGTACTAATATAATTATAGGGTCCAAATAATATTGGCTAGATTTTGGAGTAACGTAGATATCAAACGATACCTTATCTCTGTATTTGTAATTTTGTATAAATTTCAAACCAAAAATTATTGTCTAAAATATAAATATTTTACCCTATCATATTATTAGATGGTTATTGCATTATTAGTGGGTAGTGATTAAATTAAAGAAAATATCAATTGAGCCGTTTATTGAGGCTAAATAATAATGAAGTAAAAATAAAATTCTGAGTACAGAGCTAAGTTTCAATACATCAAAGAAATTGGATATGGTCATTGAACATAATACAATTAGAGACTGATTGGCGATGGTTGAATGCTCATAAAACTATATCTAAAACTCTTTTTACTATACGAGGGTGACTCTTAATTGGTCAACTTGTTATTAAAAAACTAACATTATATCATTGAGGCAACTAAAACTCTAAGTGATAGGATTAATAAAAATTGTATCTAAAAAGTGACGATGACATTATTTAAATACGACAGAGTATGAAATAAACTGTTATATTTACTTGGAACCAGCTAAAGAATTTTGCTATATTTTATATTTAATATAAGATCCTATTATTAAGGCAGCGCAAGGGTGCGCGTAAAATCATAATACGCGCTCCTTTACGCCTTCTTTAGTTCCTCTCGTTAAGTCACGCTCTATATAAATACTATCATATTCGTTAAGAAAGATCCATCCGACGTCCTCGTCACGTCCTCGACGAAGAGGACGACAATATCACACTCGCTCAACAAAAAGCCTACACGGCCCGCGAGGCCTTAACAAATAAATATCCGCGGTTCCGTCCTCGCCGTCGAGGTGCGAAACCGCGCCGCGCAAAAGTCACGAGTAAAAACGTGGGCACGCCCACTTTGCCTTCAGCGACGCCCCAAGCCGAGGTCCGTTCCCCACAGAGGGAGCCCTTGGGCGATGTCGCTTAGCATACTTTTCTCCGGGTTGAGAGCCCTCAGCGCTCACCCATAGTCCGCGTCAAGCTGACTATATACACAAAAAGTTAAGAAAGAAGGTTATTGGGGTATACTATATTAATAAACATTCAAACTATCTCTTTATACATTATTCAATATGAACGTGACTCGACGTAGAACTAATCTAGTCTATTTTTATTCACGGAGATTCCACTTCATAATCATCGTTTACAATTATTATAAAAAGTTTTCTTCGTTTCCATTTCTATTTGTAAATAAATATAATATTTATTAAATTTCATTAAAACTTATTTTCTTTTAAACTAAATGTTTATATGTGAGTGTTGTATACTTGATAAGCCTTAATATTTAGTTTAATTGCAACTCATTTTCCGAAGTATTTCGTCTATCTCGAAATATTTAAAGATAATAATTTTATTCATATTATAAATAAGTTTATTCCAATAAATCAATAATTTTATATATTTTATTTTTATCTACCTTCGTTTTAATGAACTTCGTAGATTTAATGAAAGCCCATGACGGATAAGGTCGCGTAAGGATACTGAAATATCAACGCTTTATAGACTTTTTTATACTACCGCCCTTTCCATGTGGTGACGGATTAAGAATACAATTCACCACTCCCTATCTTACCCGTGGATGTCGTAAACGACGACTATGTGATATAATATGCACATAACATCTGTGCAAGAGAAGAGAAACTCGAAATGAAACCCTATACCAACATGTCTGACCAGCATGGTATAGTAGGTCAAATGCCCTCCCATTGTGGAGGAGGCCCGAGCCCAACAGTGGGACGTATGTGGGCTGCGATGATGATAGTACCATTAGGATCGCACTTACGTGAGTTAAGTATACAGAAATATTAGTATGACATAATGGCCATTATTGTTGTGAAAATAAATGCAAATAATTACAGTACACATTACCCGACAGTAAAGCGTCAAACACAGCTAAGATTTCAAAATACATTTAGGTATCTATAGTTTTAACTCTTCCTTTCCACGAGGTAGTGCCATAGCTAATCTTTCCTCCATAATGTGCGAGATTCTATAACTGCATTCTTTTTAGGGCTGGTTATGTGGGATGAAGTATCGCATCAAAATATCGTTACTTACGCCGCAATCCGTAAGTAGTTGTCGCAAAACATGAGTAATAAAAGAAAGCAAATAATGTAATCGGCAGGTTGAACAGCGCAGGCGCAAGTCCCTGCGCCTGATGCCACCTTAGCTGAGGTCGCGCGTGGACGGACCGGGTATTATTCCACCACCCGCAGAGAGGTGGACCGCGTGAGTGCGACTCCCCGGCCGGCAACACTACAATGTTGCCGGAGCGCCAAAGGACGGTACCCGAAAAGGTAACCCGCCGAGCCGGCCACCGATATCAAGGAATCGTTACCACTGGGGTCGGCCCACTGGCGACCGGGAGGGGGTAGGTTATGAGGTCGCACGACGCTCATCTGTCGCCCCGGACGCATTGGGCGGGATGTGCCCAGACCATAGCCTACCAAAAAGGCGGCAGTAGGTATCGCACGCGGGAGATGAAACAACTAGCGGCGGGCCTGGTCTTCAGTGTAAACACACGGGGTAGATGTATTTCCTTTGCACTTATTACAATACTTGCACTTTTTATGCAAATACGTTTATGTCCGCGGTCTTTTTTAACAGCGGCATCTATGTCCATACCAGACTACGAGGTGACCGTAACCTTTTAGTTGTGGAACTATACCATCCGGATCCGGTAGTTCATTCGAGTTAGAAATTATAAAGAGAACTTACCTACAACCCAGTAAACAATATGATGTCTTCAAGAGTTCTTGATGGGTTCTTATTCAAGATTTGGACGTCGTAATTTTTTCACGGAATGATATCTCTAAGACGTCTTGAAGACGTCGAATGCGCCACTTCAAGAGCAAAACAAGACTTTTAAACATATTCTCAAAGAGATCTTTTTTCTGAGTACAGAAAAAAGAGTACCAATAGACATTAGGATGGAGAAGTCTTTTTGAATTTAAAAATAAGATGTCTGTCAAAAATCATAATTAAGAGCTCTTTATGACTTCAAATAAAAGATTTATTACAGAAGTCAGAATTGAGAGCTTTTTCTGACTTTCTTTAGAAAATTGGCAGGAAATAAATATTATCATGTATCGCCGATTCACGGCTATCTTCCAAGGGAAGATACCCGGTCCTTTGAAAGGCTTACATGGGGATATGGATCCAACACGCAGAGGTCTTTGGAGAAATTTAATGTAAAAATGGGGTGGGACATCTACCTATGACACTCCATGTCATGACTCTGCGTGCTGGATCCATTCCCCATGTAAGGCTTTCAAAGGACCGGGTATCTTCCCTTGAAAGACAGCCGTGAATCGGAGATACATGAAAATAATAATAATAACAATAAAATAATAATAATAACAATAAAATAATAATAATAACGATAAAATAATAATAATAACAGTAAAATAATAATAATAACAATAATAATGGGGGGCCCATTCAGTGAGTTGGTGAGTCACAGTCTGCCAAAATTCAAGACGATAAAGGTATTGAAGGCAGACGACAGTTTTAAATCAATAGTTTACCATTAATCCAGTCCATCTAACCTTCAACCCCATAATCATGTATTAGATAACATCAACACACAATAGTTTTACACCTACCGTTGGCAGTCCACGTGTGTTATGTGCAGACGTGGAGTGTCATCGGTAGACGTCCCATCCCATTTCAGATTAAATTTCTCCAAAGGCCTCTGCATGTTGGATCTATATCCCCATGTAAGCCTTTCAAAGGACCGGGTATCTTCCCTTGGAAGATAGCCGTGAAATTGAGAGATACAATATAACAATAATAATGATGATTATGGTATTAAGAATATTCATATTTTAATATTAATGATAATAATTTTATTAGTGACAAACGAAAAATTTATAAAACATTTTAGAATGTTTTAAATTAATTAGATTTTTTTTAAATTAATGGTAGTCGTTCCAAAATAATTATTATTTTACTATCAAATTTTTTATTATCTTAAAGAATACTTTATATGTTATTTGGTTGTGATTCCTTGACTTTGGTTTTGTTTCCTGAATGATAATCAATCCTGTCACCACTGTGCTGGAGCCATGACTTAACAGCTGATTTAATCATACTATTTGAGCTTGCACAATTACTCTGAGTAATTGTTTCTGAAAAATAAAAAAGAATGACTAAAATTAGACATAATGTCTAAGCATAATGTATTAAAATTTTTATTCAAACTTATCCTTCAAATATTTTTTCTATAACAATATATCATATATATTAACAATATATATTGTTTAATTAATTCAAAATTGCATATTATGGTTGAGACATATGTATCAACCATAATATGAATTTATTATTATAATTTTTGTGGTTTTCTTAATGAATGTATATAAAACTTTAAATCAATATCAGCTTACTACTTTTTGGTTTACTAATGGATTTTAAAATTCAGTTAACAATTATTATCTTTATTGGGTTAAAAATAAATAATAAAATCTAATCAACTCCATGATCAATTTAAATTAAATAAATAATTAAATTCCATAAAAAATTCACTAATATAATTTATACTCGTTCCAACCATTTATTTTACTTTTGACACATGCTTTAGGACGTAACTGTTTCATTATACGCAATTATTAACTTTGAAACGAGTGAACAGAGAAATATATAAACTGCCCAATAATATTTATATATCTTAATTATTGCCCACTAAATACATTAATATGCCGTAAATAGCTCTATTCATAAAATTTAAGTGATAATTCATTTCCGTTATAAAAAAAGTTACGTTCTATCGCATCTAGTGACAGGATCAAAAGTATTCGGTGCAAACTAATGAATCGCAAATAATCGATTACACTTATTTGCAGTTAAGTCAGCTGACAACTGAGTTTTGAATTGTTGTAATAGACAACACGTTAAAATTGTATCAGGGAGATATAAAAATCTTCTCATCATACCTATAACATGAAATAAAACAACCAAAATATTTTAATATTATTTTATTATAACGAATCGTCGGATTCTTCATACGAACTCGAATCGTCGCTTGAATCATCTGCAGTGTTTATTATAAACTCTTGTGTAGGTATGTTGTCAAATTCAATTTCCCGATCCCAATCAGAGAATATTATATTTTTTGTCTTGTTGACGACACTCGCCCAGTTTTCAGGCGTCACACTAGCACATGCGTTTTTTAAAAGTTCAAGCATTTTATTTGCTGTGAAAGGAGGAGTTGTATTGTTTCTTGCAGCGTGTCCTTTGACTTGTGCCCAGATCATTTCAATTGACTTCACTAGCACGGGAGTCCTGTTGCGAGTGAAAGTAGTTATTTTTTATTTTGCAAAGTACAAAGTAATATATTTTGGGAGGACTGAATTAGTGGGTATGCAAAAATTAATGTGCCCAAATAACAAATATATTTACAGAAGTGAAGTTTTTAAATAATATGAAATATGTATTTAAGCAAAAATAAAATATCCGTATTAAATCGATTAAAAGTTCTTCCTGACTAAAATCGATTATTACAAAACATAGTATCCGTAATACATTGGTACCACACTAATTGATCAGAATTCGACCTGCCAAAAGTAAAATAAATGGTTGGAACGAGTATAAGAGTATGTTGTTATTTTGCAAAACAATAATTGGTAGAGTATAATTTAAATGAAACATGCTATAGTTAGCAATTAAAAATAGTGGAACTCTTTTGAATATCAATAAATTTATGGTACAAACTATACGAAAATAGGACTTCAACTCACCGATTAATACTTTAACAAACTCCATGTCCTTGACTTTAATAGTATTTTTTTGTCCAGTCCAGGAAAATGGGCAAGCAAACAAGCAATAATGTAGGATAAGACATTACGGATGTGTTTCTTGCCATCGTGATCGCGTCTTACATTAATTATATCAATCTGTAATGAACAATTACAAAGTTATGAATGAATTTGATTATGTGAGTTAAAATTATAAGAGCAAATATATAAAAGAAAAAATGAATTTTGTGAAAAACAGATAATAAAAATATACAAACGATTTACGTAATAAAATGATTATTTACATTAATTTGATATATGATTTTTGATTAAACTTATTAATAACTTATAATATCGACAGATAAGTTATAATTAAATGAACTTACTTAACACTGTTTTTATAAATCACAATCAGCACTCAATATTTATATTATAATCGGGGCTGCAGTCTGCATATAATTTAGATCGACTAATAAACGCGAAACTTCTCTATGCTGGTATTCACATATTTGTATGTATTGATAGTTTGTGTATTACAATATAGTTATGTGTGAATATTGATTTTTACAAGAAGCACCTTCTAAATTAAAGAATTCCTCAAATAAACACTGATAAAAGCTTGCAATGTAAACAGAAAATGGACCTTATAGGGTAACCAATATAGTTATTGCCCGGCTAAGGGATTGATACACGTTTTTTGTTAATAATATCTTTATATAGAAATGTATCGACTAAAAAACTATTATTTATGAAACTTAAATAAACTTTCTAAAGGAACATTAGTCATTAGTTTTATTAGATTCTATCTTTGGAATCAAAATAAATAAAAATTGAGAATAATTATTCTTCTAAAATCATAGTAATTGCCCACTAAATTCAGTGGTGGCCACTTATCACACACAGTTATTGACCACCTTACAGTCGTCTGTTATTCCTTTCAAATATCTATCTGACTACTAGTATTCTGCCCTAAGTAGTAGAATAGTTGATAGAATCGAGATTAAACGGGTAAAGACCACAAGCTCTGAAGCCATTGACCAATATTTTTGGCCTCAGGCTTGCTTTGAGAACGTCATAGAAAATAGGTGCAAAATTAAGCTTTGTTATTCGCTCGTTTCCATTCAAGAGTTGCCATTTCTTCAAATGTATTCTCCAGCCAACTTTTGGGGATCTAAATGCAGGCACGTCAGCTGGTTGAATTATTCTCGTCGCATTAGGATACAAAGCTATCAGCTCAATTGGAAGGTGCGTGCACAACTGGCTCAAATCATAATTTCAATGTGTTTTATGACAATCAACATAAAGAATCACTGGGAACTCAACTGACTTCGTAACTAAGAATGGGTTTCATCCATTTATAGTTATAAAGTCAGTTGAGTTGACATTGGCTATAAATTCGTAAAACACTTCGGTAGTCATCCAACCATTGTCGGATTTGCCAATGCCCCACCCATCTGGTGAAGTCTCACATATTTTTCTGGTAGTTTTTGATAGGGATACACAATAAATGGGCAGCATATTTCACCACCAGCAGAAAAGGTGATTAAAGCAGTTATAAATTCTCTTCGCGTTAGCGAAAGTTAGTGTTCGGTGTTATAAACATTTTTAGATCCCTTCTCAGCTACGAGTCCCGAACTTACACAAATCTGAAAATTAGTCTCGTCGACATTAAAAATCCTACTGGGTTGATCAAGAACCTCAATTAATGCTTTTTCTTCAGCAGCAGCACGAATTTCATCATCCCCTTGTCTTTTTCAGATACGTTTGAGCTAGCTTTAATCACTCCCTCGGCAGTTGTGATGCTTAATTTAGGTCTATTATTCAAAAATCTTGGTCTTAGATTCTCAACAAGAGAGTTCTGTACATTATCTAAAATATTTTCTTTATTTTTTTGGGCAACCTTTGTGAGCTGCAGTTATTATCCAATCTTCAAGAAGAGTTTCTTCATTTACAGTCAAGATGATGCGATGATGAAGATGCGATGGGCCTAGACTAGTCTTGTAATTAAGGCTCTATAAACGTAACCCAGGTCGGGTTACGTTTATAGAGCCTTAATGTTGATCTAAAAACACCATACTTTTGTGCTATTTGCCGATCTAATAATTGCTGTTTATTATGCTGTACTTCAGCAATCGCTATTTCAAGGTTTTCCTGTGTATTTTAACATAGCTTTAGGAATTCTGAAATCAACAAATTATTTTCAGTTCCTAAATAAGCCCTAATAAACATATATTGACCGGGCAATAGCTGTATTAATTGTCATTGGCAATAACTGAAATTAAATATGGCAATTACTATAATTGTTAAAAATTTAGTACAGTAATTGCCCACTCCCTTTAAAAACTTTACGGATGAAAATTATACCTTAGATACTACAACCATTCTAATAACATATAAATTGATTAAAATCGTCTTGAAAACGAGAAATCCTACCAAATATTGTAAATTTTGAAACACTGTTCTTATATTACATATTATTTACCTACTTCTTCATTATGTATAACTTTTTTTTTTGTGGGTGGGCTGCGGTCGGCTCGCCTCCGCATCACTCCGTCCGGGGTGACAGAGGGGCTTAAGCACGCGACTCCCGCAACCCACCCGAAAACCACCTCGCCTTCGTCGTTGGGCCGACCACCGAAGCAGGTTTACTTGTCGTCAGTGGTCGGCCTGACGGAATACCCCCTACGTGGGGTACCCTCCCATCGACCGACGTCCCCCCCTCGGGGGGGACGTCGGTCTTTCCTCACGCGGTCGGCCTCTCAGCGGGTGACGGACTAATCCCCGGTCACGTCACCCGCGGCCTCGGCTAGGGCGGCATGAGGCGCAGGTAGTTGCGCCTACGCCGCCCCAGTCGCCGGCTCATATTGTATAACTTATCATTAGTCATTGTCCGTCAGTAAGTCAAGTTGTTATCATTAATTAGGCGCTGAAAACCTAATTAAATGATTTACCTGGAAATTCCGGTAGAATATGCATGTAAACCACTGTTATATCACATTCACCATTCTTCAGCACCTTAATTGTATTATAATATTTATAATACAAAAAACTTCAGCAAAATTATTCAATATAACACTATAAAACACTAAAATAATGAATATAATACAAGAGCTTCAACATGACATTTCCATATTCGCGCCGAAACTCCAGAGAAATATGACATCGCCAAATAATTTTTTTTTCGTTGATTTTATTTTTTTTGGTTCTGATTGTTCTTTCGGACAGGCAAAGGGATCAAAGCCCATACAGCCAAGTCTTATACAATTTTCTTCATATTATTTAACATTTCTTTATATAGAACTAGCAACCCGCTCTCACTTCGCTTCGGTTTCAGTCGCTTTACCCGCGGCGTAGTTCCCGTTCCAATGGGAATACCGGGATAAAATATAGCCTATGTTACTCCCTGATATTATAGCTTTCCATTGGTGAAAGAATTTTTGAAATCGGTTCGGTGGTTAAAGCGTGAAAGCGTTACAAACAAACAAACATCCTTACTTTCGCATTTATAATATTAGTATGGATAGCTTATTTATAGTCATTGTCCGTCAGTAAGTCAAGTCGTTACCATTAATTAGGCGCTGAAAACCTAATTAAATGATATCTCTAGGAATTTCTGTAGAATATCAAAATACACGTAAACCACTCTTATATCACATTCACTACACTTCAGCACCTTAACTGTATTATATTACATAAAATATCAGCATTTTTTTTTTATTGCAAGCAGTGGCAAACGAGCAAACAGTACACCTGATGGTAAGTGTTGCTGCCGCTCATGGACCTTTACAAGGCCGCTGCCTACCGTGAAGGGAATGAAGGGAGTGTGAATGCGTGCATTGAGGCTCGGTAATACCAAAGGCACCACCAACACCCTCCACACGCGAGCACCTTCAGAAAGTTAGGCTTCCGGCTCTCTCGCTCACCGAACGAAGCGCAGTAACAAAATGCTACTACTCAGACGTCGATTTTCTGCGAGAGCGTGGTACCACCCCGGACAGACCGGCCCGCGGCTGTAGACAGATAACTGTCGACAGTGTGGTCCTACCACTACTATATAATTATTATTATAATTATTCAATATAACACTATAAAACACAAAAAAAATTATAAAATACAAGAGCTTAACATGACATTTCCATATTCGCGCCGAAACTCTTTTTTTTATTGTGGCCCCGCATATTATTTTACCTATTCTGTATTTTTAGCAACCAGTAACAATATAAGTCAATGTTGCCAATGTCTAGTAAGGCTTCATTAGAGATTATCTCGTAAATTATTCACTGATAGTTCTTCACTAATTAATAGGTCAAGCCAGCAGCCATGCCCATAATCATATTTTTTTCCATTTACAGCCAGACCTGCAAATACACGCGAAGCCCTATTGTAGCCGTTTACACGTACCTTCCTTCAGTATAATAATATAAGTGCCTGCACACATAAATAAAATAAATTTTGGCGAAACGATCAGATATATGTAAAGATCTACCATTGGTTTTTACAATAAAATAATCTACTTACCTTTTTAAAAGACTAAAATTAATACTAGGATAAACACAAATTGTACATAGAGAGAAATAATATAGTATGAATTAAAAGTTATAGAACTACAGCAGAGGAAACATTTATTGTTAATAGTAGGATTGTCTGTCCTAAATTAATTGTTAATGGTAGGTACGCCCCTTGTTGATGTCAGAACGATTATGATCGTATATCAGTGTGCCTACTCTTGAATCTTGATTCGAATCCTAAATCCAATCGTAGCTCGAATTTGAGCAAATTTGGTACTCTTGAAAGCGACACTAGTGCACGATTGGAAACAAATTCAGTGGAATATTTTTGAGCTAAATGAATTCGACTCTTGTCGATTAAATCAAATATTTGCTACTCCCGACGCGATTTTGATGTAGTTTAAAATCGTTGATGTTGCACAATTGCAAGAAAGCGCCTTTGTAGTAATCGAGTTCGATAACGTTATTAATTTAAAATAAGAAAATATAACACATTTGGTGAAAATATCAGCGCCAAACGCGAAGAATTCATTCTCGATTTTGTTCAAGAGTACCAAATATGGTGAGATTGGAATTGAATCGGATTAGAAATTAGAATAGATTGCCAGAGTAGGCACACTGTTATTGTTGTTGTGTGTACGCTCTATGGACGTAATTTTAATAGTTCACGTTATAGAAAATATAAAATTGCAAAAATATATATATAATACGTGTATACTGTATATTGTTTGTAATATCCTACTGTCACGTCCGTGATGACAAATTGACAATATGACATTTCCTTCAGTTGACAAGTCGCAGGGTCAGGCCCTACGATAAAAATTATTTTAGAATGAATCAAGACGGTCTTGCTTGCTGCGCTATTTGCAACGAGAAAAGTTACCGACGATGTGCTCGTTGCCTTAGCGTATATTATTGTAATACAGAACACCAGCGACAAGACTGGAAAAGACATAAAAGTGAATGTGTACCCAAGTTACCAAAGGGTTCGAAAAGTGATAATACAAGTGAACGCACGATAGTTAGTGAAGAAGTTACTAAGAAAGTTGAAGATGTATCTTCAAATGACAAAAATGATTTGCAGAAGAAAATTACTATAGAAGACAACGTTAGAGATAAAAGAAATAAGAAAACAAAGTCGAAAAATCTAATAAATAGTAAAGTAGGAAATACGGACAGTGTTAGTAAACATAATTCACAACTATCGACTGAGAACAGTAAACAAAGTGTCGAAGACGCCTTAACAAAGTCGAACCATAATGTCAATAGTGTAATTTCTAGTGTAGTGTATACTAATCGGGACTTAACTACTAGCAGTGCCATAACATATGAAGGTTCCTCTGAGCAGGAAGTGTTGAGGGAATCCGCTCAGCAATTGAGCATGGTAGATTTTACTACTGCTGATACTAATGTGTTGAAAACTGTGAACAGGACAGATACTGTTAAAATGCCAATATTGCCTAATTATGGAGCTGAGCATGGTACTCGAGTGAAGGAGTATCCTGAAGCTTCATTAAAAGGCAGTGGTGCACCGTTTAATCATACCCCAAATAGTTACTACTTGGATCCCAGTGATCCTTGCTATGAGATATGCCATAGAGTAATCAGGGACATGACTCAATATGGTGTCTGTGTTTTAGATAATTTTTTGGGTAAAGAAAGAGGACTGTCAGTGCTACAGGAAGTATTAAAAATGTATAGTTCAGGCATATTCACAGTAAGTATTTTTTATATTTTGTAATGTTATAATGAAAAACATTTGTAGTAAGCTTCCATGACTATATTTGTATACAGAATTTTGAAATGATTTATACATATTGTGACCCACTATCATACTATAATAGCAAATTCCTGTGATTGCACTTGCTTAGGTCCTGTGGAAATAAGATTTAGCCTAGATACATCATTTTCATCATCATTTCAGCTCATATAATATATGCGCTGCTTTGCATGAATAGTGACACAAATAAAAATTACTGATTTTAGAGAAGGGCATCTTTAAATTGTTTTTATAAATGCTTTAGTGCATATCATCATATTCAAATAATTTATTGAGATTGTGACTATACTGATTAATGGAAAATTCCTCAATTCACGATAATATATCAAGGATTTTAGATATTAAGGACCATTAATTGGCGTACAATATTCAATTATACATAATTTTGAGTTATGTCGATATTCTCGCAAACCAGCAATCTGACCGTGACCATGAACTCTGTAAAGTGTTTGAAATGTCGGGCAATAAAAAATCAAATACAAATGCGATAAAATCCGTAAAGTAGTTTTATTTAAAATGTGTAATACTCGCGTAAACATCAGAAATGATTTTTTTTTAATAATATTCAATATCTGCCACAAAATTATATTATCTGATATACCGTTTTGAAGATTATTTTCCCTTCTGGTAATGATAAATCAGGGAACATTTCAATTTATTGATTTTTATATATGTATCAAAGTATAGATACATGATGTTAATTTTTAATTATATATGTAGTAAACTCCTGTGAAGTAAACTGCTGTGTGGTAGCGGCTTCGAATACTACCAACCCTTGCTTTGCTCGTGGGTGTCGTAAAAGACGACTAAAAGCCCTAGATTGACCCGGACCAACTCCATCTGGTACCATTTGGGTCAACGATTACATTCCCAAGGAGGGTTGACGTCGGGGAGGCGGCCGGTCATAAAAGTCATTGCCGAAACTTTTTGCAATATGTCAAAACAGATGACATATTGCGTCAACCCCAAGTAATTGGGATAAGAGCAAGATGATGATGATGATATGTAGTAAACTCCCATTTCTTTTACAAATATTGTAAAGTATCCCATTTACAATTGTAAGCATTTGCATGGCTCTTCTAGCTATGCATGAAACTATGGTTAAGAAGGTTAATAAGTATAACACATAATAAGTTCCTTATTTATGTGTTATGTCCCCTGAGTTTTCTTGCCGGATCTTTCTCAGTGTGGCCGCTTTCCGATCCGGTGGTAGTATATTAGTTTTGTTAGTTTTAAATCAACAAATTGTAACAATAATTGCTACAACTTTAATAATTAATAATTACTAACCATAAACAATATAATTTTTTCATATAGAATTATTTTCTTCTTACACTGACAATAAATTTGTACTAAAATGTGGGTAACAATTTAATAAATTTATAACTAATTTCTGTATCGGGTAGATAATTATAAATGTCTGTAATAACGATTACTTGTTGGACGTGAGACACCTTAGTCTGCCCGTGACCATGAATGCTGCAAAGTGTTCGAAACGTCGGGCAATCATAAATCAAATACAAACGCGATATAATCCGTAAAAGTAGTTTTATTTACAATGTGTAGTGCTCGCGTAAAGATCAGATATCATTATGTGTTAATTTTTTTATATTTCATTTTACCATTTTCCGTGTGGTGACTGATTAAGAATACCATTCACCACACTCTCATCCCCCATCTTGCCTATGAATGTCATAAAAATGACTGTGGAATATCATATGCATATGACATCTATGCAGGAGAAGGAAAACTTGCAACAATACCCTTTACCAACCTGCCTGACCAGCATGGTATAGTTAGGTTAATTTGCCTCCTATCGTGGAAGAGGCTCGAGCCCAGCAATGAAATCTATAAGCTAACATTATGATGATATTGATTCTCGGCTCAGTTGAACTGTTGTAATGAGTGATTCAAGGAATACTTGAGATTATTGAGCATAAAAATTAAACCGAGTCACTATTTTAAAATTATCTTTGTATTAATTAAAGATATAGCAATTGTATTTTTGAAATACTGCAGAGCTAAGTAATTATGTAGTAAATCTGTAATTCACTATTATTGTTGATTTATTATGCTTAGTGGAGAACTTTTCAATAGAATTTTGAAAAAATTGCTGGAATACAAATAAAACAGAACTTAATTACTATAATTAATACTAATGCAGGAAGAGAGAAAAGATAACTTAATTATTATATATTTGCCAAATTTATCCTCATACTATTTTTGTATTAAATATATCAAAATATTGAATATAAACATTAATTAATTGACATAGAAAGATATAGTAAGCATAAGCTTAATTTTCCTCCCAATTGCATAGGTTTTTCTTGCCCTTTTTCCCCAACATTGGCAAAAATCTTTGCCTGATAATCAAACAATCATCATCATCACAGCTCATGTACATTCCACTATTGGGCTGGTGTCTTCAAGTTTACCATCTCTTGCATATCTATACCAATAAATAAAATTGAAGTGTCTGTTTGTAATGTCAAAATAATAGGCTTTTTTCATGCTCACACGGTTATTTGCACGACACCTATGCCTAAAATAGCAATTAAAAAATTTTTGTCTGTCTGTTTGTTCTGGGTAATCTTCAAAACGGCTGGGCCGATTTAAAAAATTCTTTCACCAATGGAAAGCTATAATATCAGGGCGTAAACTAGGCTATATTTTATCCCGGTAATCCCACGGGAACGGGAACTACGGGGGCAAAACGACTATAACCTATAACCGAAGTGAAGCGAGGGCGGGTTGCTAGTATGTCATATGTGTAATATATCGCTTAGTCATCTTTTACATGGTATGAGAGAGGGTGGTGATTTGTATTCTTACTCTGTCACCACACGGAATGAATGATGATAACCCTTAGTCCTCTTTTAGACACCCCCGGGCAAGAGGATAATTGACATGACACAAATTTATTTGTGAAATATGTACTTTGAATTAATTTAGGCAGTCACTTCTATTATAATTAGGGTTGCCACCTTTTTTTTGGTGTACTTTAAACATTGGTTAATGAATGAAGAAAAAATAATGTACTTTGTGTCCAAATAAAGTACGCTTTGCATTATTTTACTTTAAAACATGTTTTGTATTATTTTTAACAAATTTCAATAAATAATGATAATTATAAAATAATTTACTAAACAATAAATATAAAGTAGGTACAAAGATGCTGTTTAGCATTGATAATTATCAATGCTAAACAGCATATACTTTATATTTATTTTTTAGTTAATTAATAACAATTTTTATAACATACACTTAGTTTATCTTGAAAAATGTTCCTAGAGAAATCAATTCAGGGGAAATATTAGGGAGAATTGCAACAGGGAAGTATTGTAGCATACTTTATTGTTTACATAAAGTATAAAGTAAAATAATAGAAATAACGTACAATAGTTTATTATAAAGTACTGGTGGCAACCCTAATTATAATCATCATCAATTATTCATCCTTTCAGTTTATATATGTTCCCACTGTTAAGTTTGAAAATTCTCCACAATCTAAGGAAAATTGATCTACTTATATTGTGCTGGTCAGTTGGTGTAGTTTTATTTCAAGTTCTTCTTCTCTTGCTTAGATGTAATATACATATTTAATCCCTTAGTTCTCTTACCCGGCATCTACAAGGGGTGGTGTATTGTATTATTACTCTGTCACCACACAGAAAGATTTTAATAATTATATGAAATGCTTTGCAAGCATGTAGCAACAGATTTAAACTCAATTCTTGCTGAATTCAAATAAATTATATCTATACCAATAAATAAAATTGGAGGGTCTGTTTGTAATGTCAAAATAATAGGCTTTTTTCATGCTCACACGGTTATTTGCAATATACACATGCCTAAAAATCACTTTATATTTTTTTTGTCTGTCTGTATGTCTGTTTGTTCCGGGTAATCTTCAAAACGGCTATACCGATTTCAAAAATTCTTTCACCAATGATAAGCCATAATATCAGGGAGTAACCTAGGCTATATTTTATCCCGGTATTCCCACGGGAACGGGAACTACCTGTGTAAAACGACTAAAACCGAAGCGAAGCGAGGGCGGGTTGCTAGTAGAAAATAAATTTGAAATACTGGATTGTATTAGATCATCAAAAGTAATGGTTTCATTAACATCTCAGCTTATAAATGTCCCACTGTTAGGCTCAGGCCTCCTTCATAAAGGAAGGGGAATTGACCTACTATTCCACACTGTTCAGTCGTGCTGGCATAGGGTTTTGTTTAGAGGTTACAATAATATACCTCGGTCGTCTTTTTTACGACATCGACGGGAGCAAGAAAAGGAGTGGTGAATTGTATTCTTACTCCCTCACCACACGGACAATGACAGCCAAGTAATGGTTTAATAAAATCTTAAACATTAAATTTTTGAATGAGACTTGAGCCCCTACAGTGAGACATATGTATATGAGCAAACATTGATGATCATAATGATTAGCTTGACAAAACATACAACTTGTACTACTTAAGTTTACTTTAAAAGTATAAGTTATTTATTTGTTCAAGCAACTTTTTGGACAAAAAATACACAAATGGATAATAGATTTACTTTTGTAATATAAAGACTTCCAACTCAAAATGTTTGATTGGGTTGAGAGTTCTCAGTGCTCACTCATCAGTCCAGGTAAACTTGATACATCCATCTGCGGCGAACAGCTATAGTCACACAAAAAACAATCAAAATGTTGGATGCCCATAGATACCTAAAATATTTCCTTGGTGCTCCAAAATGGAATGGTCGTGCGACGGGTCTATGTGTTTTAAACGAACCGATGCTGTCTTGGGTATTTGGGCTTAAGTCACCCGCCATTTTGCACACTAGAAGATTGCTATCTTATATTTTTTTTTTGTGTAATGACTAATTGAATTATTTTGGTATAGCGAGGTCAATTGGTGTCAAGGGCTGGAAGTACGGAGGCGCAGACGATTAGAAGTGATCTAATCACTTGGATCGACGGTAAAGAGACCACCTGCTTCAATATTAAACAACTTATCACCCAGGTCAGTATAACTACCACCATTATCTATATTTTCTTTTTTTAAAAGTGTAGTAAGAGCTGAGTTATACTCTGATTTTTATACCTATAAATTGGTCCTCAATCAGTCAAGGAATGTCCATTGTAGGATATAGAACAAAGCCCCACCAGAATGAGGAATCCTCAAGACTGTTCGACTTCTAATGTGCCATATTGATTAACGGTGAGCAATTCGTGGATCTCCTTTCAATCCCTTATAATAAATTAAAAATTTTAAGAAACCCTGACACTACTCGTCAATAGGTGAAATGAATTTCGTATTATGCCGAAAATTCCTTACATCGTTATGGAAAAAGGCTGATGCTCTTTAAACTGTCAGGCTCATTTTCACCAAATATAGCTGAGAACTACTACAAGGCAACTCTTCGAAACAAAGTCACATCGAAATCGAGATCGAAAGTTCGAGTGCTTCGATCTCACAGACAGACATTTAGACATTGGCGTCAAACTTATAACATCAAATTTATATGAAATATTATAAACCATTCTGAGAGTTGTTTTTTTTATAAAAATGGCATTTGAAAATCATTACTGGGTCTTGTACATTGTTCTATTCTATTTTCCAGACTTTAAGTCTGAAGCCATGGGCAATGTGCTAGTAATATGTAAATGAAATGCGGTTTACCGCACAGTAAAGCAATTCTCATCGACAATTTACATAAAGAAGTATAAGTTATTAGTTTTCTTACGTATCTATTAAACCGTAATTTTTTTCCGTGTGATGACGAAATAAGAATACAATTCGTCACCCCCTTTCATGCCTGTGGGTGTCTTAAAAGATGACTAAAAGGTATAATATTGTAATGCTTCTGGTAAAGGTACCTATAATATGTTCTTTCATTCCATACAACCTATTTTTTTAAGGATATCCTTCTGCGCTATGGAAATCTTTGTATCGCAGGGGATTACAAATATAGGTTCAACTAGCAACCCGCCCTCGCTTCGCTTCGGTTTCAGTCGTCTTCCCTGCGTAGTTCCCGTTCCCGTGGGAATACCGGGATAAAATATAGCCTAGTTTACGCCCTGATATTATAGCTTTCCATTGGTGAGAGAATTTTTGAAATCGGTCCAGCCGTTTTGAAGATTACCCGGAACAAACAGACAGACAGACAGACAAAAATTTTTTAATTTGTATTTTAGGCATAGGTGTCGTGAAAATAACCCTGTGAGCATGAAAAAAGCCTATTATTTTGACATTACAAACAGACACTCCAATGTTATTTATTGGTATAGATTATACCCGCCTATAGATACAATAACGCAATTTACACCCAAAATCAAAACAATAGTTTATGGATCTCACAAAATACTAATCTTTTTTTCTGCGGTCTGCGCACCCATCGCACGGCTCCGTCCGGGGAGACAGAGGGGCGTAAGCACGCACACCCGTAACCCACCCCTGACACGTCGCCTTTGTCGTTGGGCCGACCACCGGTGCAGGGTGACTTGTAATCAGTGGTCGGCCCGACGGAATACCCCTGAGAAGTACCCTCTCCTCGCGCGGTCAGCCTCTCGGCGGGTGACGGACTAATTCCCTGGTCCAGTCACCTGCGGCCTCGGCTAGGGCGGCATCAGGCGCAGATACTCGCGCCTACGCCGCCCTAGTCACCAGCGGCAGTTCGGCGTCGAGGAGACGTTCCTCACGCGCGCGCTCCGCCGCCTCCTTTCGCGAACAAAATATTGACCTGAGTAGAAATCGAACCTGACTCGGTATCTTAACTACTATCTGTGCGATCAAACCTATAAAAGACTACCTCACTCAACAGACGTTGTTCTGTTCAAATCTAAAAAAATAATAAATGAAATTCTCCTTGAAATCGATCGCAGCGCCACCTACCGGTTCCAATTATTAATCTAAACTCTCATATCTATGGGACCAGCCACAAAAGTGGCAGTTCGGGCAGGAGTTCAGTGACACACACGTACACAAGACATTTATATGTATATAAAGAGAATAAGTGTCCCCGTCTATTACGTATGTCCAAAAGTTACACGATATTTTAAAGCTTTGGCTACCCCTTCGCAGATGCAGGCGTTATACTATAAAAAAAAAAAATCTTAAGGCACACACTAATTTACTATAGACTACATCGACTATACATGAAAAAGTCATCACGTTTTAACGTTAGTGCAAACCAACGTTTTTTTATACTAGTTAATTAATGTTTTTGTAAGAGCAAATACGAGGGGTGATCCAAAAGTAATGATAATCAGTTATTTCTAGTGCACACAAAAATACAAAAAAATTTCAGTCACTTGCTCAGTTACCCACTAGTTCAGGAAAAAAAAATCATATAAATAGGCCACAATTCCCGGGAGCTACATTCATTTGAATACGGACTGTCAAGGAGTGAACATCAAAATGGAAAAACACGAAATCAGAGCTGTCATTAAATACCTCTGCTTGAAAAAAATGTCTACCAAAGACATACACAGCGACTTGGTGGAAACATTAGGGGACTCTTCTCCTCCATATTCCACAGTTGCACGCTGGGCTAAGGAGTTTAAGCTGGGAAGAACATCGACGGAAGACGAACACCGCGAAGGACGCCCATCGACGTCCCTCACTGAAGAAAATGTGAAAAAAGTTGAAGAAGTTGTATTGGAAGATCGAAGAGTGACTATCAGGCATGTAGCTGAGGTCACAGGGATCTCATATGGCAGCATTCAAAGAATCCTTGCGAACGAATTGCATATGAGAAAGGTCTCCGCGCGTTGGGTACCGAAAATGTTAAACGACGAGCAAAAGAAGAAACGAGTCGACATGTCAAGAGCAAATCTCGAAAAGTTCCAGGCAGACAAGGACAATTTTTTGTCACGTTTTGTGACCATGGACGAGACCTGGATCCACCATTTTGATCCTGAAACAAAACAACAATCGATGACATGGAAACGATCCGATGAACCGACGCCGAAGAAATTCAAAGTGTCAAGCTCAGCAGGGAAGGTTATGGCGTCTGTTTTTTGGGACGCTGAAGGAATAATCATGGTGGACTACTTGGAAAAGGGGGCCACTATTACAGGCTCCTACTATGCAGAACAAATAAGAAGATTGCGGGAGGCTATTAAGGAGAAAAGGCGAGGCAAACTGCGGGCTGGAGTGTTGTTCCATCAAGACAACGCACCTGTTCACAAAGCTGCAATTGCCATGGCTGGCATTCAGGAAGCGGGCTTTGAGTTGGTGGAACACCCCCCCTATTCACCAGATCTAGCCCCCAGTGACTTCTATCTCTTTCCACGACTCAAGGAACACCTCCGAGGCAAGAAATTTGATGATGATAGCGACGTGATGGCCGCGGTTGAGGACTTTTTTGAGAGTCAAGATAAAGATTTTTTTTGTAAGGGAATTTTAGGTTTAGAAAAGAGATGGACTAAATGTATAGACTTGCTAGGAGACTATGTTGAGAAATAAATATATTTTTTTATTTTATTCATTGTGTTTATTATTGATTATCATTACTTTTGGATCACCCCTCGTATTACATCATACTCTTCAATTTTCAGATATATTAGAGTTGATTATCTTTCCTTGTGTTGACAAAGTAAATATACAACCACCATACCCCCTATCTTGCGCATGGGTGCCGGAAACGACGACTAAAGGTTATAATATTGTGCCTGATACCGCTCTAGCAGAGGCTGCGGGTGACCGCACCGGGGATTTAGTCCGGCACCCGCGGAGAGGCTAACCTCGCGACGGCGGCCGGCGTCCCAGGAAGGGGACGTCGATGGGAGAAGTACTCCCTTGGGGTATTCCGTCGGGCCGACCACTAAAGTCAAGGAACTCTGCACAGGTGGTCGGCCCAACGACGAAGGCGACGTGCTATTGGGTGGGTTACGATGCCGTGCGCCGCCCCTTTGTCGCCCCGGACGCCGCCCTTTTGTCGCCCCGGACGGAGCCGGGCGGCGGGTGCGCTGACCGTAGCCCACCCCAAAAAAAGGGATATAACATGCCTATAATATCTATGTAAGAGAAGGAAAACTCCAAACTAAACCCTATACCAACACGTTTGACCAGCGTGGTATAGTAGGTCAATTGACCCCCTACTCTGGAGGAAGTTCAAGTCCACTAGTGGGACATATATGAGCCATGATTGGAAGTGAAATAAAACTATTTTGACGAATTTTATTAACTTAAGTTTTCGTATACTTTTCGGCATAAACAATTACAAGTGAACTATAAACGTCATTTCGCATTTATAATATTATAGTAAGGATTGGTAATCTCCATGTGGTGACGAGTTAGGAATACAATATGTGCCCCACCCTATACTTGCCTAATGGGAGTCGATAAAACCGCTTTAGGCAGCACCAGTGGGATGGTCAGTCAGAGCGACCCGAGGTATGCGGACCAAGGCGACGGCAGGGCACTACGCGGCGGGCTGGCCACGGACGACAACGAAGTCGGTACCGGTGGTCGGCCCAATGGGAGGAGAGGAAATACGGTGGGTTATGGGGCCGCACACCGCCCTTTCGTCACCCCAGACGCAGCGGACAGGGTATGCGCTGACCATAGCCAAAAAAAAAGGGCGATACGCGACTCCATATCGTATTAAATTCTTGTATTTACTCCCTATCGGAATATGGACTAATCACTAGTGTCGATTAACGATTCTTTGTCATCGGTTGCCAGTAGTGTAGTAATAGTGTTCTAATAAAAAAAAAGCTTGTAATATTGCAGACACAGATAGTGTAGTGATAAATATATCGAAGTACCGTACCAGTGTCGTGGGTTCGAATCCCACACATAACAATACTTTGTGCCTTAAATTGTTGTTCTGGATCTGGACGTAATTTGAGTCCATTAATCATGTTTGTAAAAACACCCGCAATACAGGGGTTATTTCCTTAGTGCACGGTGTTGTCATTTTTAAAAATAATTCTGAACAAAAAATCGACTTCAACCGTTTTCTCGTGGGTGCCATTAACAGAACTGAACCACACAGGAAGCGCCCAATTTCAAATAAAAATGTCATCAAAATTGGTTCACCCAGTCGAAAGTTCTGAGGTAAGAAATATAAAAAGTCGAATGGAGCACCTCCTTTTTTGAAGTCTGATAAAAATTACAGTACCACGCTTATATTAAAACGGAAGGAAGGGAAACCCACCACTTTCCCACGGTAATCATAATACCGTACACCACAATAAAAGGAATACGGGATAGGATTAAAGTTGACTAGGAAATAAGGAAATCTTACACTTGCGTGATGAGCACCTTCCAGAATATCAACTTGCAATTTTCCGCAGAACTTCGAATATTCATTCGACACGTGTTTCGTCTCTAAACGAGGTATCCTCAGGGCGGTTTGGCTTCAAATGCGCTACCTGTACCACGCTTGCCAATCGTGGCTCGTGGATATGTATATGTTCTTTATTGATCAAGCAAATCTAATGTAATATCGAATAAGAAAATTCTGTATCGTATTTGTTAGTACATTTCCGCTTCTAACGAGCATTCCCATTAAGTGTACGATAACAGATAAACAATCAAAACGCAATTAATATTTATTGTTCTTCCAGGTTGACAATATCGTACTGAGGGCGAACAAGATGGCGAACAATGGGAAGATGGGGGACTACGTCATCAATGGAAGAACTAAGGTAAAAATTTGTCATAATTCCATCGTCTAAGAAAGTGCTTTTCGTTCGTAAAACATTTTCTATCCGCACTTATTGATCGATTCGTTTATTTTTAAGGTTCCGTACCCAAAGGGTAAAAACGGAATCCTATTACTAAGACTTCACTGTCTCTCCGTCCGTCTGTCTGTCACCAGGCTGTATCTCAAGAGCCGCGATAGCTAGACAGTTGAAATTTTTACAAATTATGTATTTATGTTGCCGCTATAACAACAAATACTAAAAATAAAATAAATATTAAGGGGGCTCCCATACAACAAAAGCGATTTTTTATAGATAATTTCTTTGCCACCTGATTTCTTTTGAGTTAGCGACTCCTTCATTACTATATCGGCAGATTTTAGGATCCCATTCCGGTCTCCCGTCAACCTGGGGAGTTGGGTGAAGTGGGTCCGTATGATTGGTTCATATGATCCGCGACCCGACCTGCGCCTGATGCCGCCCTAGCCGAGGCCGCGGGTGACTGGACCGGGGAATTTAGTCCGTCACCCGCGGAGAGGCTGACCGCGTGACGGCGACCGACGTCCCAGGAACGGGGACGTCGAGAGGTGAGGGTACCTGAAAGGGTATTCCATCGGGCCGACCACTGACGACAAGTCACTCTGCTCCGGTTGTCGGCCCAACAACGAGGCGACGTGGGTACGGGTGGGTTATGATTGCGACGAGGACACGGCGCAACATACGCTCGAGGCCTGCGCCGCTTGGGCAGAGCAGCGTCGTGAACTCGTCGCAATCATCGGTGCCGACCTGACGCTGCCGACTATCGCCAGGGCGATGGTCGACAGCATCAGGAACTGGGACGCGGTCGCAGCCTTCTGCGAGGCAGTGATCTCGCAGAAGGAGGCGGCGGATCGCCTGGGCGATGAGCGCAGCCTCGATGAGGCGATCCGTCGCCGGCGACTGGGGCGGCGTAGGCGCGTGTACCTGCGCCTCATGCCGCCCTAGCCGAGGCCGCGGGTGACGTGACCGGGGATTAGTCCGTCACCCGAGGCCGACCGCGTGAGGAAAGACCGACGTCCTCCCCGAGGGAGAGACGTTGGTCGATGGGAGGGTACCCCAAATAGGGGGTATTCCGTCGGGCCGATCACTGATGATAAGTTAACCCTGCTCCGGTGGTCCGCCCAACGACGAAGGCGACGTGCATCGTGGGTGGGTTGTGAGTTACGCCCCTCTGTCGCCCCGGACGGAGTGGTGCGAGGAGCGCGCCGACCGCAACCCACCCCCAAAAAAAAAATGGGTGGGTTATGAGCCCGCGCGCCGTTCTCTCGTCGCCCCGGACGAAATGGACCGCGTGTGCGCTTACCATAGCCCACCATAAAAAAAATGATTGCGACCGGAAAAATTTGAATAGATTTGCACAAAGAAAGAGTGCAAATATTCTACTAATATTATAAACGCGAAAATTTGTGAGTATGTATGTACATTTTACAATAATACAGCTTACATATCAGAATAACACATAGGCTATAATTTTATATACCTAGTAGAATATTTTATATAGCTAGTAGGATAATATTTCTAGTTTTCCTTCTCTTGCAGTGATTTTAGCTGCTTTCTTCAAACTATTTTTACCATATCCGTTAAAAGGAAGCAGTAGGTATATTATAATTTCGTCGATGGTATCTTCAAGACCTATCGGATGTTATACATGTACTTATGTATATTATAAATAGTTAGTTCATTTGAATGCGGCATATAACTGTTCGATTCCAAAAAATCTTATTGTATCCTATAGTTTATTTATTCCATCCATCAGCCAATAGACGTCCACTGCTGGACATAGGCCTCCCCACGAGAATGCCACTCGGAACGGTCCTGCGCCACCTGCATCCAGCGGTTCCCTCCGACTTTGAGAATGTCGTCAGTCCACCTGGTGGGGGGTCGTCCTACGCTGCGCCGTCCAATTCGTGGTCGCCACTCAAGAACCTTTCTTCCCCAACGAATGTCGGTTCGACGAGCGATGTGGCCTGCCCATTGCCATTTCAACGTGCTAATTCTGCGGGCTATGTCGGTTACACCCGTTCTTCTACGGATTTCCGTGTTCCAAATTTTATCACGTAGAGAAATACCGAGCATAGACCTCTCCATAGCACGCTGAGCGACTTTGAGCTTTTTTATGAGGCCGACATTTAGAGACCACGTTTCAGTGCCGTAAGTCATCGCTAGTAACACACACTGGTTATAAACCTTTGTTTTCAGACACTGCGGAATATTGGACGAGAAGATCCTCTTAAGTTTCCCGAACCCTCTTAAGTTTATTTATTGCAAAATTTCTAAATAAAGCTGTTTTACAGTTTGTACTTTATCGCGTTTGTATTTTATTTTTGATTGCCCGACGTTTTGAACACTTTAGAGCATTCATGGTCACTGGCAGTCCGCCGTAAAGTAGTTATATTTAAAACGTGTAATACTCAGGTGAACAAATTATTTAAAAATATTATAGGGTATGTACATAACGCTGCGACAAATAAGAATAGATCAAGCATAATGTAATATAAATGGTCGACCAAGGGTTTTGCTCAATCCCTGTAGACATAGTAACTGCTGACATAACAAATATTGTGATTGATGTATTGTGGAAATTATTAGTGTTGAATTGTTGATATTATGAGACAACATGGGTATTAAAACAAAATATAAGTATTGTATGTATAAGTAATCCACAAGCTAAGTTAATGCCGTAATGTATTATACTGATGCTCAAGCACTTGCCTAAGTATAACTAGTACAATATTGTTTATAACTTGATATCAATTATGACAACACAATGTTGACATAGTCAACATATTTCATCGTTACTTAACCGTTATTATTGTGTAACTGCTATTACTTATTACAAATAAATCTTTACGGATTTGCGTTTGTATTCGATTTCACGACGTTTCGAACACTTTTCAGCGTTCATGGTCAATGGCGGGCCGTGAATATCCGTGACCGTGATTATTGAAGAATACAAAGGCGATAAAAGCCGTAAAAATAATTTTATTTATAATTTGTACTCGCGTAAACAATAGAAATTGTTATGCCATTACTTGTTTGAGTTTAGTTTATGTCTGACGTAAGCGTGTGTCATATATTCTCTTTATAATTTTAGGATTATGTGAACGTGTAAACACATTCATATTTTGCTCCACAATTCTTAGTTCTGAATAAGCGCTGACGAGCAAATTACCGTAATTGGTCCCTTAAAAAACTAAGGTTTTTACTAATTTGTTGTCCAAGCAAAAATATTTGGTTTGATATGTATAACTATTCAAGGTGTTATGATGGTACTTGTCTTAAGTTTAAATTAACTTTCTTTAATTTCTTTCATTATATTTGCGTCCTGTAACCTTTTATGGTAGTCTTTTTCTGTTCTGCAATTTTTTTATACGACGAACGAGTTAGATAAATAGCTTAAGCGACAGTCCTATCGCGAACTTTTGCATATTAGTCGCACACGTTTAAACAGTTCAACACGTTTAACGAGTTCTAACACTATAGATTTATATTGTTTTTTTTATAGACTTATTATACATTTATATTGTAATTTATTATTAAATAAAATTTAATATATAACATTTAAAACGAATTCAACTCGGCTGGGCAGCGTTCGTGAAACTTAAGAGAATCTTCTCATCCGACATACCTCAATGCTTGACAGCACAGGTCTACTGTGTGTTATTGGTGATGACTTACGGCACGGAAACGTGGTTTAGGGACCACGCTGTACGCTTCATAACCAAGCTCAAAGTCGCTCAGCCTGCTATGGAGCGGGCTATACTTTTTTTTTTTTTTTTCACGCTGTGGAAATGCATTTACGCACTATCCCCCGCCGGTTACAGACAGGGGAGTGTGTGTGGGACTCGCCGGCCACAGAGGTGACCGAAATACCCACTAAAACCACAGCGGCCCCTTCCGCGCTTTTACGAGGTGCCGGAGAGATCGTCTGATAACATTCTATCCCCGACATCCCAGCGCTTGGCCGTCTGGCCACGTCCTTACATCATTCAGAGCGGTGGGTGGAGGAGCGCGTAGCGGCGTCTCCTCCTTCCTGGTCGTCGCCGGCGGAGCGAGTCAGCTGACGCAAGCGCCTCGCGTGCCCGCTCCGCGGCCTCCTTCCTTGTCATGACAGCCTCACAGAAGGAGGCCATCGACGACCAACAGCTGTCACTGCCGAGCATCTTGGAGATGATGGTCGGCAGCGACAAGTCTGTTATTCCCAGTTCCGTTGACAGGACGTGACGCTGAGGCCCCCAGGCGGGGCATACTTCCAGTGTGTGTCGCGCATCGTCGATTAGCGCGCCACACTCATGACATCCTGGGGCCTTTCTCTTCCAATTCTGTGCAGGTACTTACGGAAGACCCCATGTCCGGTAAGCACCTGGAGCGGGCTATACTTGGGATTTCTCTGCGAGATAGAATACGCAATATGGAAATCCGTAGTAGAATGTATGTAACCGATAAAGCACGAAAAATTGCACGCTGAAGTGGCAATGGGCATGTATCAGATGGACCTGGACCATGTACCACGTATCAGACGACGCAGTTTAGGACACGTCCCACACAACTAGGTGTAACTTGGAGGTTCGAGCGAGGTTGAGCTGAGGTGATGATCCTTGTCCGTCGGTTTCAAGGTTATATTTGAACATCTGTTGTATCCATTGTAAATTACGACCAGTTGGAGCTATTGTCACCCGAAAAGTAACTTACATCATTGATTTTTTTCTTGTGTCCAAAACGCCAGCTGTTATTTAACAATAGTTTTAATTCACTACCTGATGTAGTCGACCCTGTGCTAAAGAAACTATGAATAGAAAACACAGTTTCTAATACTATTGAAATTGATTAAACAGCTGTTTTTATCGCCATAAGGAATGGAATGATCATGACCTTATGTATTGGATACTTATTAGGAAATAGTTGGTGGCCGCGACTTTATCCGCATGAAACTCAGTTAATACCTACTGATTGATAGATGAATAACTTTTTATTGACATCATATTTCAGTGAAATAAATCCTTATATTTGGAGGTGGGCTATGGTCAGCGTTCCCGCCGCCCGGCTTCTTCGGACGACAGAGGGGCGGCGTGCGGCCCCATAACCCACTCGGTAGCACGTCGCCTCCGTCGTTAGCCCGACCACCGGTGCAGACTTCCTTATCTTTAGTGGTCGGCCCGTCGGAATGCCCTGAGGGGGTACCCTCTCCCGTCGACGTCCCCTTCCCGGGACGTCGGTCGCCGTTGCGAGGTCAACCTCTCCGCTATTTTAGTTTTTAGAACCCCCCAACGATTTTCCATACGATCATTATTTCCGAAGTTATTGAATATTAAAGTTAAAAAGAACCTTTTGGCTTTGATTCACGATAACTCCGCAGCAAATCATCGTACAAGCCTCATGAAAATATCAAATTAAAGGGGATTAAATTTTCTACGAGAGCTTTTGAGTGGAATTATGGAAAATTTTTTTTTTAAGTCCCTAGACCATTTTTAGACAAGGAAAAACTTGTAATTTTTTTTTGTAGTTTCCTTGGAATTTCTCCAGACTCAAACATGAAAAAAAATTTTCATGGTCATATCTGAAAACTAGATACTTGGAGCTACTATTTGCTTTTTTATTTGCTGTACGATTATTTTCCTCGGAGTTACAGCTCGTTGAATTTTACCCAAAAATTTTGATTTTTTTATCCCTTAATTTTTGTTACTATAGTCCATAAAATATAGCTTGATCTCTGTGACAGATGTCAACGAAACCAACGAAGCAAGTTTGAACGAGCGACATGTTTACCATTTTGTATCAAATATATTTTCATTCTTTTCGTGCCAGTTTTATTATAACTGAATTGCAATATATTATAAATATAAATATATTCATGCCTAAAATGTACCTCGTAAGTACTGAAATACTTAGTAAACATTTTATACATAAATGACGCTTACGCACGTACAAGGTCTTACTGGACTGAAAATAAAAAAGAGATGGGACAGTCGATATACGTAAATCGATAACCGTTCTTTATTACATTATTCATAAAAGAAATAAACCTAATACAGTACCTATATAAAACTTTCAACATATTTTTTACAATCAAAACAGATAGTTAGTTACATTATAAAATACATAAATTGAATTAATTAAACATTAAAAAATTCTTTTCGTCTCGGAGTAAATGATAATATTATGTACGCATTATTGTCAATACACTAGACATATTTATTTATAAAGCGGTCGTAATTGATCGATTGATCTAACTACTGTCCCTATTTGGCAAAAAAATGATAAATGTTCTAGCAGAAACGCTCCAGTGATGACGTTAATAGTGACATAGCCCTTGATTGTACTCCTTTTGATTAATTAAAACAGTCAAAAAAACAGTCTTTGTTTGAAATAAATTCAAAAAGATTTCCATTGATTATATTTTAATTATAATAGAAAATCACAATTATAAAAATAAAGAGTTTTATCGATAAAAAAACTACGGACCTTATCGTAAGCGTGACAGCACTAGGGACAACTGTCACGGAGATCATCCTATATTTTATGGTCTATAGTGTATAAAGATCGATTTTGACTATCAAGTACTGAACCATTTTAAAGAAAAGGACTAGTGAACTATAATGGCGAGCTAAACCGGCAGTTTGTAAAAATTTGCTTGTAAGCTCAAGACTATAGATTGTTCAGGTGTAGAATATATCCATGATTCATACAACGAAAGCTAAAGTATAATAAAACTAAAGTTTTGTACTTACGATAATGTAAATTTAAAAATAAATTTTCTTGGTGACTCATATAATCAAATATACGGAACAAGTTGAGTATCTAAATAATCTCTAAATTGCTGTCTTATACCATTTTGTTCATAGGAATTTGGAGAATAATGATTTTGGTACTATCCTCTATAGAAAACATTCCCCTACATTTATTTCATTATTGATATTGGCCCAATATGGTATATATTCAGCTT
Source organism: Lymantria dispar (assembly GCA_032191425.1). Taxonomy (NCBI): domain Eukaryota; kingdom Metazoa; phylum Arthropoda; class Insecta; order Lepidoptera; family Erebidae; genus Lymantria; species Lymantria dispar. The sequence goes on from CM063459.1 coordinate 21,654,234, forward strand.
CTAAGAATAGAATATACGCTGAATATACTGGTATTATCAACGTACTGATGAAATAAAAATATAATTGGTGAACCCAGTTCTTGCTCATGATATGTAGATAACATTGACGCAAGAGAAGAATCATCATCATCATCGCAGCCCACATACGCCCCACTGTTGGGCTCGGGCCTCCTCCAAAATGAGAGGGAATTTGACCTACTATACCATGCTGGTCAGACATGTTGGTATAGGGTTTTATTTCGAGTTTTACTTCTCTTATATAGATGTTATATGTATTTAATCCCTTAGTCGTCTGTTACGACATCCACGGATAAGAGTGGGGGTGGTGAATTGTATTCCTACTCCGTCACCACATGGAAAAGAGATGAAACGCTGTACCTGGTGGTACAGCGTTTCATCTCTTACAACACGTAAGACTAGATTAGATGGATAGAGGGGTACGTGATGATGATGATGATACTGGCACTTTTGCATAGAGAATCGTCCTGTAGAACCTCTTTACAATTGCTGTTGCTATGGTAACAGCGGCCTACAGTGTCCTGTAAACGAAATTAGGTACATATACCCTTAATGTTTTTTCTAAATAAACTATCAATACCAAAATTTAAATTAAACAACAATATTTTACCTTCATGATGATGACTCTGATAAGTGCGAATGAAGTGATGGAGGTATGACAGAATCGTAGTTTGTGGCAATCCATAGTCTCTGCCTAGCCATCTGGAAAACAGGCATAAGGCCATGATGTGTATAATTACGATGGGAGGGTACCCCAAATAGGGGGTATTCCGTCGGGCCGACCACTGATGACAAGTAACCCTGCTCCGGTGAGCGGCCCAACGACAAAGGCGACGTGCATCGTGAGTGGGTTGCGGGTGTGCGTGCTTACGCCCCTCTGTCGCCCCGGACGGAGTGGTGCGAGGAACGCGCCGACCGCAACCCACCCCAAAAAAAAGAAATGATGTATATAATTAATTATACATGTGTATGTTTTAGCTTTTATGCATGAAACACCCTCAGAAAGTTGGGCTTCCGGGTCCGTCGCTCACTGAACGAAATACTACTCAGACGTTGAATTTCTGTGTGGTACTACTCCGGATGGAACGGCCCACGGCTGTAGACAGTAGACTCGACAGCGTGGTTCCACCACTGTTATATCTAGTACTAGCAACCTGCCCTCGCTTCGCTTTCAGTCGTCTTACACGCGTAGTTCCCGTTCCCGTAGGAATACCGGGATAAAATATAACCTTCGTTACCCCCTGATATTGTAGCTTTCCATTGAAGAAAGAATGTTTGAAATCGGTCTAGTAGTTTCGGAGCCTTACCAATAGAAATTACAAATAAACGAACAAATCTTCCTGTTTGGAATATTAGTATAGATTCATACGAATAAATAAAATCTTGATGATGAAGTAAACGTAATTGTATGAGCAATCGTCTGTTTAAAAAATAAGATTGTTTGTAAACAGTTCGTGTGATTTCGGCATAAACATATTGGTAAACAGTTCGTGTGAATTCGGCATAAACATATTGGTCTATTTTCACTTTAGTTGGTGAGAGAAACCATGACGGTTGAAAGCCAGTGAGAGCCTATTCATTTAATTACTTTAGTGTAATTGGCCTATTGCCGTGTTTATATGCTATTATACAAATTCATTTCTTATATAGTTTTTCTTTCTCTATTCGTTGAATCGCGTTTTTCTGTGTTGCTACGGAATAAGAATAATTCGCCACGCCCTTCTTGTTCGTGGGTGTCGTAAATGACGACTAAGGGATTATAATAAGAGATTATATAAGATTATATTCCGAGTGCCCCTCTCTTGCATAGATACGGGTGTGGGCGCTTACGTCCCTCTGTCGCCCCGGACGGAGCGGGCGAGGAGTGCGCCGACTGTAACCCACCTTGCATTGTCCGGTCTTTGATGTGCAAAGTTTATAGAAAATCTGATCGCTCAAAGTAGGGCAAAATTGAGCTCAAAGGTGGGCGTTACAAACAAACTTACAGGTGAAGCTAATAAAAGCGTGTTAAAAAAAACACCCGATTCTGAAATATTCTTCATTGGTGCTCCGCTCCTGTTAGTCTTAGCGTGGTGATATAGCCTATAGCCTTCCTCGATAAATGGCCTAACACTGAAAGAATTTTTCACATCGGACCAGTAGTTCCAGAGATTAGCGCCTTTAAACCAACAAACTCTTGCAGCTTTATATTTATATTAGTACTAGCTGACCCAATAGACGTTGTTCTGTTCAAATCTAAAAAAATAGTAAACAGGAATTCTCCTTGAAATCGATCGCAACGCCACCTACCGGTTCCAATTATTAATCTAAACCATTCTCATATCCATCGGAATAGCTAAAAACATCAAAATCGGTCCAGCCGCTTAGAAGGAGTTCATTTACAAACATACGAACAGAAGATTTATATATATATATATATATAAAGAAAAAAGAAAGAAAAGTTTATATAGTCGAAAATAAGGTTACATTAGAAAAGTTTATATAGTCGTTAAGTTTCTTAAATGTTCTAATTTTCTGCGCAACTTTTTTAATTTTTTTTGTCGTAAAAGTTATTTTCAAAGTACATATTAAAAAACTTAAAAAAAAAGATGGACGAAATCGGTAAAGTCGTTCTCAAGTTATGTTATTGTCTTGCCCGAACAGCGCCACCTACCGGGTTCAATTGTGAATCTAAACCATCCTCAAATCCTCTTGAATACACACAAAAAATTTCGTCAACATCGGTCCAGCCGTTTAGGAGGAGTTCAGTACATACACACGTACGCTAGAAATTAATATATAAGATAGAGTATAGATATACTATTCAGTCTATAAATATGTAAACATTCCACTAAATATCCATAATAGTGAGATTAATAAGAATAAACTATGATACTGTTATAAGGCCTTCAGCCTTAGATTGTTAGTTTTTACAGTCTTAATGGTATTACTTGGATTCCAAAAAATCTTATTGTATCAGATAACTTGTTTATCAAGAAAGGTTATTAGGCTATAAAACATAACACTGTGACAGATAGGAGCGGAACAGTGTCTATAAACGTTAACAAATCCGGCAAAATAATAACGTTAAACTTTCTGCGCAATCACCGTTGTCATACCAGCCGCTGTATTACAAATATTGTGATTGATGTATTAGAGGTATAACGAAAGCAAGAAAGAATGACAGAAAATAGAGAAGAAAGAAAAATATTCATTTCCGTTTCCAAAATATAACGTAATAAAATTTCAAATAATTATTACAAACACATGCACATAGGATACCGAGAAAAGTCTTGCCTTAGCATAAGCTGCATAAGCTATCACAACGTATAGTACATGTATTATGTAATATATAAGAAAAATATTAATATTTATCTCCTATAAATAAATAATGAATTATAAAATTTGTGTGCCCGCAACTAATATAAAAGGATATCGCTCAACGGTTGCGAGACCATACTCTGCCACGACTCACCCCAATCCACTAGTGGTTGGGGCGGTAAACTACGTCCCATCAAAAATATCCGCGGTCCGACGACCCCGTCATCTCCTTGAAGAAGGGAATGATGCCATTACGATCGCCCAAGAAAGGGCCTACACAGCTCGCGCAGCGATAACACATAAAACTGCGCGGTATCGGCCTCGCCGACGAGGTCGAAAACTGCGCCGCATAAAAATCATTAACCTAAACGTGGCCACGCCCACTTTGCTTTCAGCGACGCCCCGAGCCGAGGTCCGTTCCCCACAGGGGGAGCCCTCGGGCGATGTTCGCTTAACTTACTTACCGGGTTGAGAGCCTTCCGCTCGCCCATTGCCCGCGTTAAGCTGTCAAGGTCATCTGCGACCAACAGCTAAATACACACAAAAAAAAAAAAAAGGTTGCGAGACCACTGGGTTGAGAGCCCTCAGCGCTGACCCATAGTCCGGGCTAAGCTGTGGAGGCCATCTGCGGCTAACAGCCACACACACGCACACGCACGCACCCACGCACAAACGCACGCACACACACATACACAAAGGTTGCGAGACATACCTGGTTGAGAGCCCTCAACGCTCACCCATAGTCCGGGCTAAGCTGTGAAAGACATCTGCGGCTAACAACTATACACAAACAAAAAAAAGTTTGCGGGACAGAATGATCGCGCTGACTTTCGAGAAAAAGGTCCGGCTACGAACCCAATTCGACTGGGCAGCTGCAGCGTTTAGAAAACTAAAGAGGATCTTCTCATCTAACATACCTCGGTGTCTGAAAACACGTCTGCGACCAGTGTATGCCAACAGGGATGACTTAGGGCACGAAAATGTGCTCCCTAAATGTAAGCCTCATAACCAAGTTTTAATTTGTTCAATGTATTTTGGAACGGTCCATGTTTGGGATTTCTCTGCGAGATAGAATCCGAAATACGGAAATTCGTAGAAGAACGGATATGACCGAGATAGCAGGAAGAATTAGCACGCTGAAGTCGCAATAAGCAAACCAGCAGGAATGGTGAATTGTATTCTTACTCTGTGACCACACGGAACGTCTAGTATTTGTCTCCTTAAATATGTAGTCTTCATCATCATGCAGCCTTTTGTCATCCTCTGCTGCACTAAGCCTAAGCCTTCCTTCTAGATCGCCACAAACCGCGGTCCTATAATGACTCTATGCTAAGTTCATCACGTCGTATATGGTATTCCACAGGTATTTGTGGAATACCAGGCCGCAATTATAGTTGATTTATTCTTAGATGATTCATGGCGCCGGTCAGAGCGCGCGGAGAGCTATCAATAATCTAAGGGATTCTAGTTGGATTCAAAATTGCAAATATACATGGCAAAATATGCCAATACACACATGTCGACAGGACTAGTTAATCTAATTTCTGTGTGGTCTTGTTGGGTTGTTATTCTAACAATTGCCGGATTTATTAACAAAAAATTTAACGTTTCTACTTCTGTGTCAACTAATACGCGATAATGTTCTTCAAATTTTCTTCTCAAACTGTTTATAAAAAGGCCATTTCTCCATAATACAAATATTTAGGTAGTAATATGTATATATATGAAACTCTAAATTTACTACGCATCGAACGTTATCGTTATCATTGCAAAAGTAATATCAGTCATCGTAAGCTAATGCGATAAAAACCAAAATACCGCGAGCGAATACGCCGCGCATGCGCCGTGATGCCGGTGCGTACGTGACTTGCCGCATGGCTGTGGTGTGCGGGGAAGCGGGGTGAGGGCGACTGTAAACAATACTACAAGAATCATAAACGAATCCCACGCCCGTCCGTCATCCCTCTGTTTACAAACTACGTTTGATTAACTAAATTTGGTGCACGCATCTTCCGTTTATATTCGAATTCAGAACGCCAAACATCCGATGCGGGTCTAGGTTAAATTGATCATAATGTTGACATTGATTTCGCGCGTTGTAGGGTTGTCTTCGAACAAGTCGTCGGCCGTAAATCGTAGACGAAACTATTTCGCTGTTATTCTATTTTTCGCTATATAAACAAGACACACTGTGCCAATTCTTTACAGCAATAAAAGCAATATTGATTATTTGAAACTCACCATAAATTATATAGATTATTTTCTTTTTTTTTTCATCTAGTTTATACAAGCAACGTGCTCTGAAAATGAAATCAGTATGTATCAGGCAGACTTTAAAGATATACAACCTAATAGAAAGACACAAATAACACTAGATTCAGACAATAATTTGTGATTCTCTCATCACATTGAAAAAAAAATCCAATCGCATTCAGTAGGGATCGCTACTTCAAATACGCAAAAAATCTTTGTAGTAATTTTTGCTAATACTTTATTTTATACTAGCAATCCGCCCTCGCTTCGCTTCGGTTATAGGTTATAGTCGTTTTACCCGCGTAGTTCCCGTTCCCGTGGGAATACCGGAATAAAATATAGCCTAGTTTACGCCCTGATATTATAGCTTTCCATTGGTGAAAGAGTTTTTGAAATCGGTCCAGCCGTTTTGAAGATTACCCGGAACAAACAGACAGACAGACAAAAATTTTTTAATTGCTATTTTAGGCATAGGTGTCGTGCAAATAACCGTGTGAGCATGAAAAAAGCCTATTATTTTGACATTACAAACAGACACTCCAATTTTATTTATTGGTATAGATAAGGAAAAGCATATTCCGTCTGACCTATTTTAATAAGGAGATAGTTATTTATTGAAAACAATTTTAATTTAAACGAGCAATTCAAGCAAAGAGGATTCGGGTCCAAAAAATCGATCTAGCTAGGTTTTATTTATAGAAAATATTCTTTTTTTGTCGGTGTTTTTAGCATAACAATAAATGACATTAAATTTCAAAAGAATATGAATTCAAATTTCGTTGTAAATGTCAAGAGTTACGGTAGCTCAGTTAGGGGGACGGCCGGTTTTAATTTTGTGTTTTGTAGCATCCATACAGCGTCGGTTCGAATCTCGGTGATATTATTATTCTCTTTTTGTAATCTATACCAATAAATAAAATTGGAGTGTCTGTTAGTAATGTAAAAATAATCGGCTTTTTTCATGCTCACACGGTTATTTGCACGACACCTATGCCTAAAATAGCAATTAAAAAATTTTTGTCTGTCTGTCTGTCTGTTTGTTCCGGGTAATCTTCAAAACGGCTGGACCGATTTCAAAAATTCTTTCACCAATGGAAAGCTATAATATCAGGGCGTAAACTAGGCTATATTTTATCCCGATATTCCCACGGGAACGGGAACTACGCGGGTAAAACGACTATAACCTATAACCGAAGCGAAGCGAGGGCGGATTGCTAGTTTTTTATATAATTTTTATTTTTTATTAATATATAGATATCTAAATAAATTCGACAAAAATATTCCGAGCGAAGCTCGGTCAACCAGATATTATTACATTTACAAGAGGAAACAAGCGCGTAAATTATCTATTTCAAATAGGTAGGTACCTATATATTACGTTCTTACTGTCACGTAGGCTTTGCCCTTGTGGTAATTAGTGTTGCCCAAATGCAAGACCAAGACGAGACTTGGACCAGTCTTGGTCTTGCAACATCACACCTGGTCTCGTCTTGGTCTTGGTATTGCAGCAAGAGTCTCGCAAAGTCTTGCAGTTGGAATAACGTAACAGTCATTTATCATGGCAATGAAAAATCCAACTAAATTAATCAAATAGCATCCTATCTATCCATCTGCTAGCCTATAGTTCACTATTAAATACAATACTTACCACTGGGGAAAATTACTCTTCTATTCCCCTGGTGTTCCATTAGACAGCGTTACTACTCCTATGGCAGGACTTTCGACCCTATTTTCTTAAGACGTCACCACACGAGGCAGTTGATACAATAAATTTTATGTCATTTTATAATCAATGGGATATTTTTACAATTAACGCGATTGTTTATATTCCGCTTCAAGTTAAGTGGTATGTATCTATTGTATTTCCAGTTTAGTTACTGATACTCTGGATACTTGAAAAAACCTTTTGCTCTATTGCCTATATAAATACTTTGGCCGCTGGATCCATGTAGCTCTTAATATATTATTTACTAGCAACCCGCCCTCGCTTCGCTTCGGTTTTAGTCGTTTTACCCCCGTAGTTCCCGTTCCCGTGGGAATACCGGGATAAAATATAGCCTAGTTTACGCCCTGATATTATAGCTTCCATTGGTGAAAGAATTTTTGAAATCGGTCCAGCCGTTTTGAAGATTACCCGGAACAAACAGACAGACAGACAAAAGTTTTTTAATTTGTATTTTAGGCATAGGTGTCGTGCAAATAACCGTGTGAGCATGAAAAAAGTCTATTATTTTGACATTACAAACAGACACTCCAATTTTATTTATTGGTATAGATTCAAGAACATATAAAACCGATTTAAAATTTTATGGTTTTAATACTTGTAAAATGTATGATATTCGTCGTCATCGTCACAGCTCATAAAAGTGCCATTGCTGGGCTTAAGCTTCCTTCCAGTAAGAGGAAAATTGATCTACTATACCACGCTGATCAGACATGTTGATATAGGGTTTTATTTCTAGTTTCACTTCTCTTGCACATAGGTTATATACACAGGGTGTATCAGGTTATGGGGCAACTGTTCGTGTATGTTGTAGTTCAACGATCATAGATCATAATTAGAATGTATATTACACAAAAACAATATAACGTAAAAGTTATAGTGATTACAAAAATGTGTGTCTAAGAGTTTATGCCTTAAATTTTATGCATTATGTAGGTATGTACAGACAGGATATATGTAAGCATGTAAAATTTCGACAGTATAAATAGGTATTAGATTTGCGCGAACCTTTCAATGGTTATGTGCTTATGCAAACGTAATCATTGATTTATTCAAATTCTAATGAACATTTAACAAAATACGAATATGTTGTAGATTAAGTATCATTGCTTTATACATTTTAATCAAATTTACACGAAAAAACGATGACAAAATTGAGAACTTACATGTCTCTCAATTCATTAATGAATCGATATTTTTATTTCAATTTTTTTCATGGGTTCCTAACACCACTGCCCGATCCGATTTGATACGAAATCCACGGGTAAGAGAGTGGTGAATTGTATTCGTACTCTGTCCCTACATGGACATTTATGTAGATTAATTGTAGGCATATTTCTATGTCCAACAGTGAACGTCGTTGGGCTAATGAATAAACGGATATATAAATATATATAATGGGCAAGAGCACTCTCGTGATTACGGTATTTTTGTCCTTAAGCCTTTCCGAAGAGTAATTCTGAAAGCCAACACTAACATTGGGAATCGATTGGCCAATAGATGGATATCTCAAGACTGATTTGACTTGCCGTGTAGTGACGGAGTAAGAATATAATTCATCACCCCCTATTTTACCCGCGACTGCGAACCCACGACTAAGGTCTATAATATATAACATCGGTGCAGGAGAAGGAAAACTTGACATGTAAGTATGACCTGTAACAACACGGCCGATCACCGTGGCGATTCCCCTCCGGCCACGGCCGATTTCCCTCCTATTATGTAGAAGACACGAGCTCAACCATATTTTTTTTTTTTTTTTTTTTTATATATTCACGCCTTTTTCCCATAGGGGTAGGCAGAGTCCACTGCCCTCCACCTGCTACGATCTTTGACATATTCAGCGTAGCAAAGCGGTTCTCTGTGGGCCACTTTTCGCCCCCGACGGAAACGAGACGTGACGTGTCGCGAGCCACATCGCCGCCATTCGTACAGTTTTTTAATTTTTGAAACTCATTGCGTTTCCGCGAGAAATACATACACATATAATTAACGGACACAAATTACATCCTCAACCTCAACCATATATAAGCTGAAATGGTGATTTGAATTAAATGCAAGACCGCGAGACTCTTGCTGGCCCAGTCTTGCTCAAGTCTTGCAGGGCCAGTCTTGGTCTTGCAAAAATTAAGCGGTCTTGGTCTCGGTCTCGCATTTCTCGCAAGACCAAGACTTTTTTGGGCAACACTAGTGGTAATAGACATATAAGTGCCTCGTAGCCTTATTGTTCATTACACTTCAATATTCTTAATAATAATATTACTTAATAATAATCTTTATATTATACCTGCTTACCTATAATGGCTGCCCTAATAGTTAACTCGTGATCTGATGCCACTTGTGGCATATCTTCATCATCATCATTTCCGCTCATATACCTCCCACTGATGGGCTTAAGTCTCCTACACAATAGAAGGGACACTAACCTTACTATCCCTTGCTGGTCAGACAGTTTGGTATAGGGTTTTATTTCGAGTTTTCCGTCTCTTGCATAGACGTTATATGCGTATTATAACCCTTAGTCGTCTTTTACGACATCCACGGGCATGATAGGAAGTTGTGAATTGTATTCTTATTCCGTTATCACACAGATTATGGAATACAGGCCAGTCCAATTTTTTGCTTTTGTATTATGTTTTGAAAAAGCGATATATTCTGCTTTAAAGGGCATCGCATTGGCGTTATTACTTACTAAATGTCTTATTTAAAGGGTTTTTCAACAAGAACTTTGTTTTCTAAAACAAAATAAAACAAGAAATTTAGATGAAGATGATTCAAATTTTTATTGTATTACGAAGAGAAAAGTTCGGCAATTATGAATGAAAAATGATATCTGGCAAATGTCCACCACGACCACGCTGAGAGATGTCGATTCTTTCATCAAAGTTTTTAATCAGTTTTTAGCAAAATGGCGGGTCTATTTCGTTAATCACATCACGGATTTTGAGTTTTAAGGCTGCAATCGATTCGATTGGCTCCGTATAGACTCTGTCCTTAACATAGCCCCACAAAAATAATCCAGTGGTGTTAAATCACACGATCTGGCTGGCCACATAATAGCTGATTTTCGTGAAATTATGCGATCGGGAAATTTGGTTTGCAATAAATTGATCGTTTCATTGGATGTGTGACATGTGGCACCGTCCTGCTGAAACCACACGTCAGTTATATCCACGTCATCAATAATAAGCCAGAATTGAGTTGATGTTGTTGAACAACTCAATTTGACCTATTCAATAATTTTCACATATCTTCATTTTTTTTTTTAATAAAGGGGTGTCGACAAATTGTGTAGATCAATGTTCTGATATTTCTAAAATAAACAAAAATAAAATAAACTCAAAAATGGAAATAAACCCTGAAACCCTAACAAAATATTATTTTTTCGTTTGGTGTTTCCTTAATGATATTCACTATCCTCTCTGTACAGTGAATTTCGGTTACGTACCTAATACAATTGACAAATATCAATCCTTTTTTTTTATGGGTGGGCTTATGGTAAGAGCACGCGCGGTCCAGTCCGTCCGGGGCGATGAAAGTACGGCGCGCGGGCCCATATATAAATCCTACAATGGCGCGGGCCAATATCAATCCTACAATTAATTTTCAAGAAGTTTTTCCGCCTTAGTTTTAAATTCGGAGTAAGTCAAGACATCGCTGTTAATAAATTGATGCATTTTACCGAATGTGTTTTCTGGAAATTTTTCTGGAACTAAAATCACACCTAAAAAAGAGCTGTTCTTCATTGTATCACTTTTTCTGCATTACATTACATAAAATTGCATCATAATTATTTAAAACAACGGGCCAAAATGTATAGAAACAATTTCAATTATCCATTTTGGTTAGCAAGATAAAGCCAGTCTAACACAGATGAGCGGCCTAAGGCTTAGTTTAGTTACAACAGCTTGATTGAATAACGATTTTTTTAAAAGGTTTGTTATTTATGCTTTATTGGCGCGTGTCTGAGTTCTATATTTGAAAATGTGCATGTGCTGCCGTGAATCCGGAAATGTTGTTTGGCCGCCAGACCTCGCCCAAACATGGCCAACAAGTATGTATTAATAAGCTCATATGAATACGAGTACCGAAAAGATGCGTATATCGAACTGACTCATGCGAAAAAATTATTACTTCGCGCCCTTAGTAGAGTACTTGTTATATCATCTCATCATCATCATATCAACTCATATACGTCTTCACCTTTGGGCTCGAGCTTCCTCCACAATAGGAGGGAAATTGACTTACTATACCATGCTGGTCAGATGTGTTGGCATATAGTACCAGTTCGAGTTTTCCCTCTCTTGTACAGATATTATATATATTATATCCCTCAGTCGTCTCTTACGACACCCTCGGGGTAGTGAACTGTATTTTTACTCCGTCACCACACGTATTATATATGTAGTACCAAATTCTCGCGGAGTAACTCGCATAATTTCTTTTCCCGTGGGAATACAATATAGTCTGAATTACTCGCTGATAATAATTCGTGTCGTGACGAGGTAAGAATACAATTTACCGTCGCCTATCTTGCCTGTGGATGTCGTAAAAGAAAACTAAGGAATATAATGTGCATATAACAGTTAGGCGATAGAAGAGAAATAATAAAGCCCCATACAAACCCGTCTGATCAATGTGTTATAGTAGGTCAGAGATAAGAATTTTAACAAAGAGAAACAATGGTAAGAATTTTTAAAATTTGTCACTTCTCGAGATTTCACCAGCGCAGTTCTCATTCCCATGGGAAACGTCATTATTTGCATGCCCTTATCCCACGCTAAGTGGGGTCGGTACAGTATGATCTTACCTTCTATAGAACTGTTAGCCGTCATATTTGCACTCACTGCTTTCCTACGCATATCTTCATTCCCATTATCCATCCATCTCTTTTTGGGTCTCCCACGATTCTTACTTCCATTCGCAATCATACTGATAACTTATCACATGCCTTTCATCCCTCATCATATTGCCATACCAAGATAATCTCGGGCTCCTAATCCTCTCTATCACTGGCGAAATTTTCACACTTATCAAGGTCCGGTGATAATTAATAATCTATAATAGTTTCTCCCATTAACCTTGCAGGACTTTTTTGAGATAGGCTATGGTCTGGACACACTCGACCCAATCTGTCTAGGGCAACGAATGAGTGGCGTGCGGCCCCATAACCTAGAGTATTCCCTCCTCATCGCCATTGGCCCGACCATAGAAACTGATTTCTTGACATTCGTAGATGGGCCCGGTGGGTTACCCTTTCGGATATCGTCCCCTTAACCTCACAGGACTAGCAAATTTTTCACTGCCTGAAATTTTGCCCGAATACGATGTCGCTTTCCCTATTTTCTGCATCGCACTTTTTAGTTTGGCAGTCTACAAAACCGTAATTTTTTTAACAACCTATCGAAATGGGAGTCCTCATCACTCGCCCAAATAGTCTGGATAAAGTTGTCACAGCCATCTGCGTCTAACAACTACAGTCATCATCATCTTGCTCTTATCCCAATTACTTGGGGTCGACGCAATATGTCATCTGTTTTGACATATTGCAAAAAGTTTCGGCAATGACTTTTATGACCGGCCGCCTGCCTGACGTCAACCCTCCTTGGGAATATAATCGTTGACCCAAATGGTACCAGATGGAGTTGGTCCGGGTTAATCTAGGGCTCTTAGTCGTCTTTTACGACACCCACGAGCAAAGCAAGGGTTGGTAGTATTCGAAGCCGCTACCACACAGCACCTAACTCTACACTACTCTACTCTAACAACTACAGTCACACAAAAAAATAGACAACCTACATTATCGTTTTGAGTTTTTCCTTCTGTCTATGTTAGAAAAAGAAGACATTCTGTGCAGAGTTATTTAAATTATAATAAGGAGAATGTCATAATGAGGTACCAGTTTATACTTTATCTTAATATATATAAATTACGTGTCACGTTGTTTGTCCGCGATGGACTTCTAAACTACTTAACCGATCTTAATCAAATTTGCACACCGTGTGCAATTTGATCCAACTTGAAAGATAGAATAGCTTACATCTTAATTTATAGTCGCAATATTATTTTATTGCAAATTATTTGTATTCCCTATATATACCTATTATTTGACATTCACAATTATCCGTTAACTCCAAACGATTTTAATAGTTGGCGCTTCTATGTCAAACCTACAAACGTGTCATATACGCTTGCTTTTTTTACATAGATGCCATTTGTAAAAAATATGACGACCTCCATGACAGATGTTCTCCTACAGCTCCACTTAAATAGTTTAATAAATGTAATATAACAAAAACATTAGCCATAGCAACGCGTGGCCGGGTCTGCTAGTAGGTTATATTTCTTCGTCTCATCTGTGCAAATATTTGTAAAGCATTTGATTATGACTGAGATAAAAAGTTGGATTATTTTATACGTATTTTTAATTACAAGCTGGGTTACATTTTAATAAAAAAATAAAACTATCTTACGGATTTTATCGTGTTTGTATTTGATTATTAATTGCCCCATGTTTCGAATACTTTACAGCGTTCATGGTCACGGACGGGAGTGCGCCCGTGACCATGAACGCTATCAAATCCGTAGAAATAGTTATATTTACAATGTATTACCCATTGTAAATATAACTTGCCGACGGCTGTACGCGGGGGTCATCCGGTCGATGGCCCTGTATGGCGCACCGGTGTGGGCGGGGTCCATGACCGTCTGACTTAGGGCCCTTCTGTGGCGACCACAGAGGGTCATGGCGGTCAGGGCCATCCGCGGATACCGCACGGTGGCGACGGAGGCAGCGTGCCTATTGGCCGGGACTCCCCCGTGGGACCTGGAGGCGGAGATGCTTGTCGGACTATATCGGCGGGTGAAGGGTGTGCGAGCGGAGGGCGGTGTGGTCTCGTTAAGGGATCTCACCGCCTGGCGCGTCGACGCCCGCCGAGACGTCATTGCCCGTTGGGCAGTCCGGCTGGAGAGGCCTCGGTTCGGGGTGCGAACCGTGGAGGCCTTCCGGCCGGTGCTGATGCAGTGGTTGGAAAGGCGGCACGGGGTGCTCTCCTTCCGACTGGTGCAGGTTTTGACGGGGCATGGGTGCTTCGCCAAATACCTGCACAAGGTCGTTAGGAGGGAGAGTACACCGTCCTGCCACCACTGCGATTGCGACGAGGACACGGCGCGCCATACGCTCGAGGCCTGCGGGGCTTGGGCAGTGCAGCGCTGTGAACTCGTCGCAATCATCGGCACGGACCTGGCGCTGCCGTCGCTAGGGCGATGGTCGACAGCGTCGGGAATTGGGACGCGGTCGCAGCCTTCTGCGAGACGGTGGTCTCGCGGAAGGAGGCGGCGGATCGCCTGCGCGAGGAGCGCAGCCTCGATGAGGAGATCCGCCGCCGGCGACTGGGGCGACGTAGGCGCAACTATCTGCGCCTCATGCCGCCCTAGCCGAGGTCGCGGGTGACGTGACCGGGGATTAGTCCGTCACCCGCCGAGAGGCCGACCGCGTGAGGAAAGACCGACGTCCTCCCCGAGGGGGGGACGTCGGTCGATGGGAGGGTACCCCAATAGGGGGTATTCCGTCGGGCTGACCACTGACGACAAGTTAACGCTGCTCCAGTGGTCGGCCCAACGACGAAGGCGACGTGGTTTTTGGGTGGGTCGCGGGAGTTGCGTGCTTAAGCCTCTCTGTCGCCCCGGACGGAGTGGTGCGGAGGCGCGCCGACCGCGACCCACCCACAAAAAAAAAATTGTAAATATAACTATTTTTACATTCTGTAAACATCAGAAATCATTCATAAAATTGATTTAACTAATTCTATTGCGTTTTAACTTATTTTTCCCTGTGGTAAGATTACAATACACCACTCCCTATCTTTCCCATGGATGTCGGGTATAATATGCATATAACATCTGTGCAGGAGAAGGAATACTTGAAATAACTCTACACCAACACGTCTGACCAACGTCCTATAGTAGGTCAATTTCCCTCCTACAGTGAAAGAGGCTCGGTTGAGAGCCCTCGGCGCTCACCCATAGTCTGGGCTAAGCTGTGAAAGCCATCTGCGGCTAAAAGCTATACACACACAAAAAAAAAAAGACTTATTTCGACACCAACAATTTATACTACGCTAAGTCATAAAAGTGTACTTTACAGTAGGGGTTTATATAGGCAAAAACGTGATAACTTTTATATTAATTAAGATATTTATTTGCGTTATATGAGATATGTAATTTTGTTATTTTTGTGTATTTCTTCACGATTTTTTATGACATAAAAGAAACCACATTTTAAACTATTTGGCATAAAAAACGATTTTTCTTAAAATTTGAGTTAGCGTAGTATAAATTGTTAGTGTCGATTTATACTATTTTAAGTATTCGGAGATTTCATAATACACGGTCTTTCCAATCGCTATAAATAAGTAAAATACTTTTATTTCAAGTTTTCTTATCTTAACCTGTTTGTATAGAACATTTGCTAAAGTCTGTGAGAGACGTGAATAGTTTTGATAATATTGCGTCGTTTTGTAGGTGTGCCGGTGTAGACCGGAAATCGCGATTTGCTTATATGTATATATTCTTATTTACAAAGATATGATAAGCAAATTATAACATCAAATAAGATATGTTTGTCGACATAAACCCACCGACTAATGTGTGCAAAACTCAAAAGGATTTATTTTTGTAGTCTTAAGTATTTATTTATCGCGCGAAGTATAAGTAGGGATGTAACCAATTTAATTTTCGGAGTTTCGGAATGCGTTAGTAACTGATTTTGGTTTGGATTTTGGATTTTAGCTTCAGATGTGTGTTACATATTTAAGCCTAGTATATATTACTGGACTGGCCATGGACGTTAAGGACTCGGTACCAGTGGTCAGCCTTATGGCGAAGGGCAGGCAATACAGTGAGTTATGGAGCCTTGCTCCGTTTTTCTTTCAAATCAGTATAACATTGATGTACTTTTTAAAAACTGCATTTCAAGTATTCGATGTTATTTGCTCTTTGCTACGGAAAAACTACGGATTTTACCGCGTTTGTATTTGATTTACGATTGTCCGACGTTTCGAACACTTTACAGCATTCATGGTCACGGGTGAACTCAAGTACAAGCGCGATAAAATCCGTAGTTTTATTTCATCATCATTGCAACCTATCGCCGTCCACTGCTGGACGTAGGCCTTCCTCATGTTACGACACAAAGTGTGGTTTTATGCCGCCTGCATCCAACGACGCCCCGCAACTTTCACCAGGTCGTCGGTCCACCTGGTTCGTCCTACACTGCGTCGTCCAATACGTGGTCGCCACTCGAGAACATTTCTTCTCCAGCGGTTGTCGGTTCGTCTAGCGATGTGGCCTGTCCATTGCCACTTCAGCGTGCTAATTCTTCGTGCTGTGTCGGTACAGTACTGTGTGTTACAACCGTAGTTTTATTTACAATAATTTTAATATTCTCTCATCATCATCATCATCACCTTGCTTATATCTCAATTTCTTGATCCACGCAATATGTATTCCTTCTCACGTAAATATTGTAAAAGTTTTGCCAATAGTATTATGACCCATTTTCTTTTAGGGTGGGTTGCGGTCGGCGCGTTCCTCGCACCACTCCGTCCGGGGCGACAGAGGGGCGTAAGCACGCACACCCGCAACCCACCCACGATGCACGTCGCCTTCGTCATTGGGCCGACCACCGGAGCAGGGTTACTTGACATCAGTGGTCGGCCCGACGGAATACCCCCTACTTGAGGTACCCTCCCATCGACCGACCATCGAGGAGGACGTCGGTCTTTCCTCGCACTTGGGGTACCCTCCCATCGACCGACGTCCCCCCCTCGGGAAGGACGTAGGTCTTTCCTCACAGTATTATGACCCATAGCCTCAAATCGAGTCGCCTTGGGAATGTAATTGCTAATTAGACACCATCAAATTAAACCTGCCCAAGTCTATGTAATGCCTCCTCTACATTACTCGCGAAGTTGAACGAAGTTAGATGAATATGATAGTGTAGAGAGGCACTTCGGCTTACTTTACCCCGTCAAATTTTACTTCGCCTCGGGCGACTTCCATTTATTGTCGGTTTTTGCTCCCGAGTCAAAGGGCCCGAAGTCGCACTTCTTGCGTTCACGAAGTACGAGAGGTACTTACTACACTACTCGGCCGATTTCAGTACTTCATTGGTACTCATTCAGACGTCGTGTGCGCTGCTGTGCTGCCGGTGCATGATTTAGGCTTTAATTAGTGCACGCAGTGGTCACCGGAGCAAATTATATTGTTTGTTGATAAATATGCGTGCACATTGCTACAGCAGTTTCTACTTGAGCGTCCATTACAAGCGTGCGCAGGCTATCAGACAGAGAGAATGAGCTCATCGCGAAGTTGAACGAGTGTGTAGTGACACACTTCGGACTTCAGTCAAAGTTTTTAGAGTACTTCGCCGAGGAACTTCGCGAGTAGTGTAGAGGAGGCATAAAACTCTTAGTTATTTCGACCCCCTTAAACAATATAAGGGTTGATGGTATTCATAGCCGCTACTACAGCATAATATATTTATACAAATAAATAAAATTGAAGTGTCTGTTTGTAATGTCAAAATGATACGTTTTTTTTCATGCCCACGCGGTTATTTACACGATACTTATGCCTCAAAACCAGTTTAAAAATGTATTGTCTGTCTGTCTATATGTTTGTTCTGAGTAATCTTCCAAACAGCTAGATCGATTTCAATAATGTTTTACTACCAGGTTTCTGTCTATATAAGGAGTAACTTAGGCTATGTCTCCTGTCAAGAAACTCCTACAAATTTTTTTCTGAACAGAAATCAAACCAGAGGCCTCATGGACTGCAGTCTGCGTATCGTAATATTTTAGAACATATTGGAGATTTTACTGCACAGATGGCGTAGTGGTTAAGATACCGACCTACTGTGCCAGTGTCGCGGGTTCGAATCCCACGCAGGACCACATATACATAAATTGTGAGTCTGGATGTAATTTGTATCCGTTAAATACATGTTTGTAAAGTCGCCCGCAATACAAGGATTATTAACTTAGCACGCGGCGTTGACTTTAAAAGAAAAAAATGCGGGGTAACGCGATTGAAACCGAAGAGAAGCGAAGCCCAATTGTTAAGTCTTAATATAAAATGTAAAACAAATTACATACCTGTCGCAGATTTGATTCAGACATTTTAATCTGTGATAAAATAACATGATAACAATGTGGTACGATAATATGACGTATAAATAGGTTTTTAAAATATTTGTTTTCATGAAACCCTTGTGTAATAATTAAAGTTATGACGTTTTTATGTCTATTCACTTAATGTTTACCTTTTTTGTTTTTCATTCATTATAAGGGTGTATCGGGCTATAGGACAACGGGTCAAGCGGGAGTTATGGTGGTAGGAACCCATCAAAAAAATTTGAAGTAACAATATCGTTTCATTAATGAATTAGAGACATGTAAAGTTTTCAATTTTGTCGTCGCTTTTTCGTGTAAATCTGATTAAAATGTATAAAGTCAGTGATACCTACTTAATTTGCAACAGATTCGTACTTCGTTAAATGTTAATTAGAAATTAAATCGATGATTACGTTTCCATGAGCAAGATAAACTTCGCTTTAAATTAGCTGATCGGCCGATGACCGTTGACGAGTCGCCTTTGTACCTTGAACGTTACCATTGAAGTGCTCGTGCAATTCATACCTATTAATACTGTCGAAGTTTTATATACTTACATGTATTCTGTCTGTACATGCCTACATAATACGTAACATTTAAGGCATAGACTCTTAGACACACATTTTTAAATTCACTATAACTTTTATGTTATATTGTTTTTTGTGTAATATACATTCTAATTACGATCAATGACCGTTAAACTACAACATACTTGAACAGTTGCCCCCATAACCCGATTCATCCTGTATAGAGAATTTTGCCATATGGTGATGGACTTAAAATTAAGTATAATGATTTCTGATGGTAATCATCAGTAAGTATTACATATTATATACAGAGTGTATCAGGTTATGGGGCAACTGTTCGAGTATGTTGTAGTTTAACGGTCATAGATCATAATTAGAATGTACATTACACAAAAAACAATATAACATAAAAGTTATAATGATTTCAAAAAAATGTGTCTAAGAGTCTATGCCTTAAATGCCTTATTATGTAGGTATGGATAGGCAGGATACCTACATGTAGGCATGTAAAGCTTCGACAGTATAATTTCATTCATACATACCTAGAATTGCGCAAAAGCTTCAATGGTGCCGTAGGTACAAACGTGACTTGGCGACGGTAATCGGCCGATCAGCTGATTTAAAGCAAAGTTCGTTTTACTTATGCGAACGTAATCATTGATTTTTTCAATTTCTATTGAACATTTAACAAAGTACGAATATGTTGCAGATTAAGTATCACTGACTTTATACATTTCAATCAGATTTAAACGAAAAAACAATGACAAAATTGAAAACTTTACATGTCTCTAATTCATTAACGAATCGATATTTTTCCTTCATATTTTTTTTATGGAATCCTACCACCATTGCCTACCTCCCGTTTGACCAGTTGCCCCATAACCTGATACACTCTGTATATGACCGTAGCGGGTAGATATTAATCTATAATAACGATAACTTGTTGGACGTGAGTCATCTTAGTCCGCCCGTGACATTAACGCTGTAAAGTTTTCGAAACGTCGGGCAATCAAAATTCAAATATAAACGCGATAAAAGCCCGGAAAATAGTTTTATTTACAATATAAATTAATCACCCGCCCATGGATATCATAACAAGCAATCAAGGGATATAATACGCAGATACAATTTATAACAAAAGGAAAACTGGACATAAAACTCTATAGGAGCCTCTAACCAGCCAGGTTACAGTTAGGGATGTGAAAAATAATTGATTTAATAATCGTAATAATCGATTATCTAAAATCGTTTTTTTTATATTAAAATTAATCGATTATTTTAGTATTTGCTTTTTTGATTAAAATAATATAACTGCCAGAATTCCTAAAAAGAAAAGTCATCACGATACTGCCAGGAAAAGTGCTTGATCGAATGTCAGTGTTTCATACCATATTAGAAAATAAAACTCACATTTCCTAATTAAATAAATAACTAGCAAATTTTCTTTTAAATTATACCTTAAAAGATATCATCTTAAAAAGCAGCAAAACATGTGACATATATTTATAAAATTGTGGCTACACGTTTGGACTTATGTTCGGGACTCGGTAATTAAATAAATGATATATCATAACTATGAATGATGTTCAACATAGTAATACTTTTGGCTAAAACTAATCAATATACCTAATTCTTATAATTACATTCTTCTTTTGTATTAAATTGTTATTAAAATATACTTCTTATTTATTAAATTCTTATTATGTATCTGTATATTTATGTAATTGCTATCTTGTCGCTTAGGCTTTTTGTTCGTTTGATTAATTCGTACGTCATTAAGGTACCCATTGAAAATCAGCGTTGCACTGTAGCATTATTGCTGAATGGGAACCTCATTGACACTTATCATATTTTGTTTTTCTTCTTTGTGTTGTATTTACAGTTAAGTTTAGCTATTATTTTAATTTTCTTATAAAACCTTTATATTTCATTCGACTTACTGTAATATCTAAATTTAAAGTCAATAAATTTTAAGATTAAGTTAAATTTTAAGTCAATAAAACAGTTTTATCTTATCTATCTAAAAAAAAGGTCATCATAATCCTGTTGGGAGAAAAATTTTAAGAAAGAACTATGAATAGTAAAATGATCGATTATAAAATAATCGATTAATTATTTTTAATTAATCCAATTATTTTATAATCGATTTATTTTAAAGAAAAACAATCGATTATTTATTAATCGATTGTTTTTCCCTTCAAATCACATCCCTAGTTACAGTAGGTCCATTCCATTTATTCCACACTTGTGGTGTAGGTGAAGATGGTCGCGTGACTTGATCGTATTCTTAGCCAGGGACAGGGTGTCGTTTTCAACGTGGTGGTAAGGTGGGCTCTTATACAAACAAACGCGACTTTTATATATAATGGTACGGAATTCTACATGCGCGACTCCGACTCGCACTCAGCCGGTTTTATTTATTTTTATATCTACCTACCTAATGCAAAGTGAGTTTAATGTCTTCATATGTGCACGATTTTAAACACAATTGCAAAAATACAATTTAAAAATACAAAAGTGCAAAAATACAATTTTGTTAAATAATCTGTTTACAAAACCATTATGAAGTCTGCGGTCTAATCTAATAAATACGATTCGGGATTTTCTCAACGATGAAAAACCAGAAATTATACGTATTTGTCGTGAGATAGCGTTCTAATAAATTGATTACTATTTCGTTTCCCCATGAGGTTACGGGTTAAGTGTCATATTATTCCTTTTCAGTGAGAATTGGAAAAACAAATCGAGATTTTTAGGCTTCCGTACCCAAAGGGTAAAAACGGAACCCTATTACTGAGACTTCACTGTCCGTTCGTCCGTCCGTCTGTCACCAGGCTGTATCTCAAGAACGGAGATAGCTAGACAGTTGAAATTTTCATAGATGATGTATTTCTATTGCCGCCATAACAACAAATACTAAAAATAAAATAAATATTTAAGGGGGCCTCCCATACAACAAACTTGATTTTTTGTTCGATATCGATAATGGCAACAGGTAGGCACTAGTTTACCTAGTCAATGGTACGGAACCCTTCGTGCGCGAGTCCGACTCGTACTTGGCTGATTTTTATTATTGCAAACTGTGGCAAACTAGCAAACAGTAAGTACACCTGATGGTAAGTGTTGCTGCCGCTCGGACGGACCTATGTTAAGACCGCTGCCTACCGCGAAAAAAATTAAGGAAGTATGAATGTGTGCAATCAGGTTTTATATGGTAGTATTCGTAGCCGCTACCACACGAACAAGTAAAGTATCTACAATTTAGGGTGGTTCATTTCCCGGTATAAAAATGGCTGTAAATTCATTAAATATTGGTCGGATAACTTTTTTTTGAGTCAGTTCTTTTTTTCTTTCTACTTTTGGCGGTTTGCTCAAAAAAATTAAAAGAAAATATATTTTTTTCAAAAACTGTACTTTGACGACTCCTACTGGTGAACCAATGCGAATTATACAAAAAACACTACAACTATTTTGAAGAGCGTGAAATTCCCCACAAGTTCCATCAAACCGATTTGCAATATTGTAAAAGCCAGGTTTTAAGGCATTAGAAATTTGAAAAAAAAAAAGATTTTTTTACATACATTTTGAATGGTAAAACTTTAAATTTAAATTGTAAGTACTTAAAATTAATATTAAAAGCTCAAACTTGGTGAGATTTTTTTTTTCTATATGTAGATTAATATTTTGCATTAGCCACGAAAAAAAAATTGCTGAAATGAACCACCCTAATCTACATATATACAAATACTACTTGACAGTCCTACCTCAACTCTTTAGACGGTTAATGGTACCAAGACATCCATATTGATTATGTTAGACCACCCGGCGAGCGTGTTCTATTCGGCATATTTAATAACCGCAATACGTGTAGCTATTTCGCGCGTGTTTTTCCTACAAATCACTGGAGCGTTTTATTTTAAAACTGTGTGTGGAGTACGTCACACAAGGCACCAGTTAAATTTGCCAATACATTTATTTATATGCCTACAATTTAATTTTGTTGCTGTTGGTGGCAAACGGACGAACAGCACAGGTGTTAGTAACTTATACGGCTGCTCATGGACTTTTGCTAGACCGCTGCCTACCTAGAAAGTGAAGGGAGTGTGAATGCAGGCAATGAGGTTCGGTGTTACTAAAGGCATCGCCAAAACTCACTACACGTAAATACCCTCAGAAAGCTGGACTTGGGACTCAAAAGTGTTATTATGTCACACCTGTAATCAAACAGAAAATAATTTATTGATTAACCCAAAATGTGTTTGCAAAAGATTGTGCAATTTTTTTCGTTGTGTATTCCAATTTTACCGAATGGTGACTGAGAGAGACTACAATCACCACCCCATTTCATGCCCATGAGTGTCGGCAAAGACGACTAAGGCATTATAATATGCCTAAAACAACTATGCATTGTAAGGAAAACTCGAAATAAAATCTTATACCAACTCATCTGATCAAAGTAGGTCAATTTTCTTTTTGTAGAGGTGGCTCGATATACGTCCTACTGCTGGGCTTGAGCCTCCTCCACAATTGGAGGGAAATTGACAAATATATTGCGCTAGTCAGAGGTTGGTATAAGATTTTATTTCGAATTTTCTCTCTCTCTCTCACATAGATCTCGATATACCGTCTTATACCACACCTACGGGGTAGAAAGGGAGTGGTGAATTGTATTCTTACTCCGTCACCACACGGATAACAAATAATTTGATTTAACTCATGTATACTTGAAATTTATATAATGTATTTGTTCAGGCGATGGTGGCATGTTACCCCGGATCCGGCAGCCATTATGTGAAGCACGTGGACAACCCTAACAAAGACGGAAGATGTATCACGGCCATCTACTATTTGAATCTCGATTGGGACGTCGAACGATGCGGCGGTCTATTAAGGTGGGTAATTCTAAAATCAACGTCGATAATACTTTTCTTTTTTGGTAGGCTATGACGGCACGCGATTCTATGCCCCGCAATATTTCCTCCCCTTCGCCATAGGGCCTATCACTGTTACTGAATCCTTGACGTTTGTGGCCAGTCCGGTGTTTTGCGTACCCTCCTTTTCCGATGGCCCTCGCGGCGTCGCCCTCTCGCGGTCAGCCTCTTTGCGGGTGGCGGAGTATTCTGGACCCGGCCAGACATTCGCAACGTCGATATTCTGGTAAATATTTGACGATATCCTGATAGGTAGATAATTCTTTATTTTTACCAGTTACAAGAAGAAACTTAGCTTGTAAACCAGCATAACGCAGAATGTACAAAAGGTGGTATTATAGCATTACGCGATCTCTTGCAGTCCACCTTAGGATGAAACTGCCAGAAAAGAGGATAACAGAAAGGATTTTGAAGCATTTTTATGATTCTTTTTACTTATTTACGTAAAAAAAAACCAACAACATAAACTACCCCACGAGTCTCGAAACCCTCGAGCAATATAGGCGTTCGTACAATTTGTAGCCGCCATTACACACCAAGCAGCTTCTTAGATAATGCCTCTCGCCTCTACAGATTTTCTTTTGCAGAAGTGATGTAATTAGTTATCTTGAAATGCGAATGTTATGGGTTCTACTAAATGACAGTTCTTTGTGCAATCCATAAATAATTGTTTCGATTTTTTTTTAAATACCACACAAAATATAAGATTGCTGGTAACTTTACAAAAATATAATTTAACGGATACAAATTACACCCAGACTCAGAATGACAATTTGTGGACTGCTCAAAAAATCGTCATGCGTGGGAATTGAATCCATGACACTGGCATGATACGATCTTAACCACTACGCCATCTGTGCAATCGAATTTAAGTCCTTTAATTATATGTTTTGTATTATTGTACATTTATTCCTTATAAAGGAGTAGGCGCTTTAAAAAAATATATATCCCGAATCATATACTAGAAAGAACATGGAGTGCACTAATGTGAATTTTTATTTCCAGAGTTTTCCCCGAAGGTACAAATAAAGTGGCGGATATCGCGCCCAGTTTTGACAGAATGCTGTTCTTCTGGTCGGATAGACGCAACCCTCACGAAGTTCAACCAGCCTATAATACAAGGTAAAGATTCTTAATCTCGTATGCATGTGGCTCACTGTCCAAACGGGTTGTTTCGGGTTGCCCTCTTATACAATATCACTGGAAAGGAAAGAAATATTTCTACTTTGATACCACATGCCCATAATTAATCCTTAGCCGAGGCCGCGGGTGACGTGAGCGGGGATTAGTCCGTTACCCGCCGAGAGGCCGACCGCGTGAGGAAAGACCGACGTCCTCGCCGAGGGGGGGACCTCGGTCGATGGGAGGGTACCCCAAATAGTGGGTATTCCGTCGGGCCGACCACTGACGTCAGGCTCGAGCCCATCAGTGGGATGTATATGAGCTCAGATGATGATGACGAATAATTATTAATTATGGGCATTTTTTTTTGGGGTGGGTTGCGGTCGGCGCGCTCCTCGCACCACTCCGTCCGGGACGACAAAGGGGCGTAAGCACGCACACCCACAACCCACCCACGATGCACGTCGCCTTCGTCGTTGGGCCGACCACCGGAGCAGGGTGACTTGACGGCAGTGGTCGGCCCGAAAGGAATAACGCCCTACAATACCACACCGTTCAGACGGGTTGCTATAGGATATTATTTCTAGTTTCAGTCTGTGTTATCTGCATATATCCCTTAGCCATGTTTTACGATAGCTACGGGTAAGATTGGAGGGTGATGAATTGTATTCTTACTCGGTCACCACACTTAATATACTCAATATCTGGTTGACCGAGCTTCGCGCGGAATATTTTTGTCGAATTTATTTATTATATTAATAAAAATAAATAATGAAAAATATATAAAAAATTACAAAAATAGAATAATAATAACACCGAGATTCGAACCGACGCTGTTTGAATGCCAAAAAAACCAAAATTAGAACCGCTCAACTTCCCAACTGAGCTATCGTAACTCATGACGTTGATAACGAAATTTGAATTCATATTCTTTTAAAATTTAATGTCATTGTATTTTTTTGCTAAAAACACGGACAAAACAACATTTTCTATAAATAAAACCTAGCTAGATCGATTTTTTGGACTTGAAACCTCTAGTATGCCAAGTTTCATCAAAATCGTTGGTGCGGTTTCCGAGATCCTGGATACATATATAGGTATATATATACAAGAATTGCTCGTTTAAAGATATAAGATTCACCACATGGAAATGGTTACCGTTATTTTTTTAATAGACATGTTGTCGTTTAAAACACATATCTAAACAACGTTCTTTGTCATTGAAAATTTATTTAGCCGATTCAAAAGAAAATAACCATGACATATGAACATATATATTACTTGATACTAACGGAAAATTCGGCGTCGTTTACTCATAAGCCAACATAGAGCTCAGCCAAGACAAAGTTGTAGCAAAAATTTACATTATGTATGTTTGTATTATTATAATAATTTATTTCTAAAGATATAATTTGTTTACTTAGTATTCTTTCTATGTGGTGACAGTAATAATTAAGTTCACCAGCCCCTCTCTTGCCCGTGGATGTCGTAAAAGACGGCTAAGGGATATGGTATGCTTATAACATGTATGCGAAAGAAGGAAAACTCGACGTAAAATCTTATACGAACGCGTCTGACCAGCGTGATAGTAGATCAATTTTCCTCTCATTGTGAAGGAGACCTGCGCCCAACAACAGAAGTATTATTTTCCCTTAATAAAGATTTTCTTTTCTAATATATATGTTTTCATTTAAACGATTCCGCTTTAAATATGATTTTCTAAGACAAGCTTGACGACTTAAAGTTTAGTTATGCTAATGCATTTTTATTATTTCGCCACACGGATAAATCGATTCGATACCTATACTATTTCCATTTCTTTATTTTCTCGATGACAGCTCCTGTGGAAACTTAAACGAGCGTCTTTTTTACATTATGTATACATTATTTAATATAAATATGACGCTTACGCGCGTACAAGGTCATAGCAGAGTCGGAGAAACTGATAGGGATGGAGCTATCGATAAACGTAACACGATAAGAGACCCGATATTTTTTTACAAAGTGTAAGAAACTAAACTATTGCCGGATAATTTTATACAAATTTATTAACTAATATTACATTTCATTACAAGATGTAATTATATTATGTTGATTGTTCATTTATTTATTTTAATCAAAATCTGATGAATCGCCACTATCACTCGAGGAGCTCTCCTCAACATTTATTATAAGTTCCTGTATTTCTATATTATCTAATGCCACATGAATTTCCCAATCCGACGCTATAATGTTTTGGGTTCTTCTCACAATTTTTTCCCAGTGTTCGGTGGTTACTTCCGCACATGCATTTTTTAATAAATCTAACATCTTGTTTGCCGTAAAAGGGAGATGGGTATTGTTTCGAGCGGCGTGTCCTTTGATTTGTGGCCATATTAGTTCTATAGCATTGTACTGGCAATGATACGGCGGAAGTCGAAGATCCCAATGACCACATGCGGCAGCTATTTCGTCAGTAATATATCTTTTAGGGAGGCTTTTTTTAGATTTTATAATATTCACTAATTGTACTTTTAATAAAGTATCATCCACATTTTCGCCATGACGTTTGAGCCAGTCAATTATCTCTTGTTTTTTATTGGCTTGCGTCGGCATTTTATCAATTTGTCTAGAGTTAGCGTTGTCCATAATAATTATCGACGGTTCTTCCAGAGATTGCACCATTTCTTTGAACCATCCTTCGTAAATCTCCGTGTTCATTTCTTTGTGGTAGTCCACTTTTCTTGGATTTAAAGGCCAGTAAAGCATCTGACACCAATCCTTTCGTAGACCCTGCATAGCATATGATAAGGCGTTCACCTTTTCCCGTTGGCCCTGAACTAGTGGAAGCGGCGGTGTCGTCAGTCCAGTTCTTTGATACTGTGTGGTTTGCATTTAACCAAGTCTCGTCAGTGAAAATAACATTTGACCAATCTGATATCTTTTTGGCTTCGCTCAAAAATTCGCAGCGAGCCATAGCAACGTCGTGACGCTCCATCAATATTTTACGTTTGTCCAATTTTTTATAAGAAAATCCAATTTCTTTCAAAACTAACCTTAAAGACGATTTTTGGCCATGGAACAAACCACGTTCACGTAAAGAAACAACAAGTTTTTTAAGTGTTGGAATTTCTTTGCGCAAGTAATAGTCATATATATGACGACGAATAGCGTCAGCGTCGAAGTTGTCAACCGATGTCATACGACGTGGTTGGCGTTTCTTCTTCGGCGTACGAAGCTTATTTGCTTGCATGCCGCTTGTACCGTAAGCTTCGGTAGTAATTTTTGAAACAGTAGGTCCACTAATTCCTAATGCGGCCGCAACACGCTCTCGCACTTGTGACAGTGGTAATAGCGGGCCACCATTTTGATATTCTGCTTCAAAGTAATTACGAACCTTGATCACCAGTTCTCTCGCCTGACTTTTCAGAACAGATCCTTTAGGCATTTTGATATTTGACAGCTGGGCAGCAATCAACACGGAACACAAAATACACAACGTAACGTATGGATAATGTGAAAAAACTCAGCGAACAGAAATGTAGTGACCATATAGCACGACCGTCTTGTTGCGAGTGACAGATTAAAACAAATACAAAATGGCGGTGGGTCATTGAGTGTTCCCAGCTTGAAAAATATATTTGAATGTTTTTGTTGAATTTGTCTTTGTTCAAAACATATATGCGATCGATATCATTACTTATTTGGTCACAACACTACAACTATCAAATTAGAACTGTCATCGAGAAAATAAAGAAATGGAAATAGTATAATATCAGTCAACTTTAATTGCTGATCATTTTCTGATTTCATTTCTGAGTCACACGATTAATTTACTTCTTAGAATATATAATATGCCTAAATTACTGAGATTTAGCATTTTACATGCTGTCTTATTATAAATATGTATTTAGTTAAATCGTGTTCCTACACAGTAGGCCTCATAACCACGGTCAAAGTCACTCAGCGTGACATGGAGAAGACTATGCTCGAGCTTTCTCTTCGTAATGGAATCCGAAATATGGAAATTCGTAGAAGAACGGGCGTTATCGACATAGCACAAGGACGCAGAAATAGTAATGGCTAAGCCACATGGCTCGACGAATCGGCAACCGCTGCGAAAAAAGGTCCTCGGTCGTATTGAACGATGAATACAATCCTAACAAGAATGTTAGAGTATTGAATCAGAACAATGTTTAAGCATTTTCTGATAGATTGCGTTTAAAACACCTCCCCTAAATATGATAATACGAATTACAATTTTACAACAAGTACGTAAACAATCACATAAATTATAGTTAATAATAAATTTAAAAAAATTAAGGCGTAGTAGGTATGTACCTAAACTGTTACGCAGGCTCTGCTAAAAGTACCATACATTTTAAACCATGCAGGCAAAACATCGTATAAAATGACATCGATACATCGATGTTTTACAATAGTGAACATCGATGGCAAGCATCGATGTTTTTTTTTGAAACATCGATGTATCGTTTGCATCAGGCGTACGTGCGTGCGCATGTGTGTTTGTGTGTGTGCGTGCGCATTTATTAATGCGTGCGTGCACATTTGTATATGCGTTCATACTCGTGTTTATGTGTGTGTTCATGGAAATGTTTAAATGTATATTTTCACACTATGGTACTGTATGGATTTCATTTACGTTTGTTATGTAATGTATTATTTTATTTTCAGATACGCAATAACGTTGTGGTACTTCGACGCTCACGAAAGAGAAATAGCAAGACGTAACTATAGTAGGTAACTTTGTCAATTGTATATTTTTTTCTAATTTATAGTATTAGGAGTAAGTTTGTTAAATTTAATATCTTTTACTAAGAAGTCTTAAGTCAAGCCAATTATTTTACGATATGATTTTTACTTGCCAAGCCAGTGCATTTTTATTCTCAACGCATATAGTCTCAATTTTAACCAAGATGCTCCCCCGTATGAGGAGACATTAATCTTCACGCTGGTGAGAAAGGTGGATATGGCATAAGATTTCATTCGGAATTTTGATTCTCTTGCATCATGGTATGGAAAGGCTATCATAACCTTTATATTCCAAGTATTCATGGTGCTATGAGACTGAGTTTATCATAGCTGTACATCCTCTTTTATATTGGCTAAATATTTTGTTTCCTCGTCTCCCGCATTGTGTAGGAGAAAAGTGGAAACAATCTCTTCCAACTCCACCTGTTTAATTTTTCCAATTAAAGTTGTTGCGGGTCCCAAGATAATTAATATCATGTCATCTATGGAGACCATTACAAATCCTGGCTTACAGGAGTTACAATGTTGAAAATGTGTGGTAGGATTAGTCGTAAAAAAGATAATGCCGTATGACTATTATTTTGTAGTTTCTGTATTCGCGTGTATATATATATATATATATATATATATATATATATATATATACACGCGAATACAGAAATATATATAATATATATATATATATATACATATATATACTAGCTGACCCGACAGACGTTGTCATGTCTTAACTATGAATATTGAATTCGAATTGAATTAAAAAAAATGTTTATTATTCTAATTCCTATTTTTTTTTTTTTTTTGTGGGTGGGCTGCGGTCGGCTCGTCTCCGCACCACTCCGTCCGGGGCGACAGAGGGGCTTAAGCACGCAACTCCCGCACGCAACCCACCCGAAAACCACGTCGCCTTCGTCGTTGGGCCGACCACCGGAGCAGGGTTACTTGACATCAGTGGTCGGCCCGACGGAATACCCCCTCCTATTGGGGTACCCTCCCATCGACCGACGTCCCCCTCCTCGGGGAGGACGTCGGTCTTTCCTCACGCGGTCGACCTCTCGGCGGGTGACGGACTAATCCCCGGTCACGTCACCCGCGGCCTCGGCTAGGGCGGCATGAGGCGCAGGTAGTTGCGTCTACGCCGCCCCAGTCGCCGGCGGCGGATCTCCTCATCGAGGCTGCGCTCCTCGCGCAGGCGATCCGCCACCTCCTTCCGCGTAATTCCTATATACAACATACTTATTTTTTTCCTTATGCGTATGAAACCAATGAATGTAATGGCTCTGACGGCGGTACCAATGGCGTCAATTGCGCTAGCACAACACAATCCAGGACCTTAATTTTTAAACTTAAATGTCTTGCAATATTGGCATACAACGTTCATTGACCCAATACTTACAACTTAAGTTTGTACGTCTAATTGCTGGCATTTTCAAAAACGAAAATTCAACTGTAAATTAAAGAAAACTATTAAATTCTTCTTAATAACTAAGTATATCACTTGTTATATTAGTAACATGTATCTTAATTACCAAAACTCCATATTAAATTGACTTTTTATATTAGGCGTGATGGCTCTGAACTTACCTACCCTGATGTGCACTAAGAAATTCAGTTTTCTTATATCATTTCTGTAAGAAATAATGAATTAATTGTTTTACATGTATTTTATTAATAAAATAACTCCAACCGAAGCATCCGTTTTAAACAATTTTCAGTTTTTTTACATCCTCTTTGACGATATTTGCAGCACGCGTTATGTCAATTCTATGTTAAACGTCATAAGGTTACATTAAAAAAGTTTATATGTGTTTTTTATGTCCAAAGCGGTTAGATTAGAAATAATTTTATATGATGGTTAAGTATTCTTAAATTTTCTAATTTTCTGGGCAATTTTCTTATTATTTTCTTTCATAAGAAACTTCTCCTAACAATAACAAATACAACAAAAAAAGAGTTAATGAAATTGGTCCAGCCGTTCACGCGTGATGGCGTGACCAAGGAAAACAGGGATTCATTTTTATATATATAGATAAATGAATTGCTGTTCTTTAGTCTCGCTGAAACTCGAGAATGGCTGGTTTTGGTCTTGAATTATTTGTGAAAGTCAAGGGAAGGTTTATATGGTGAGAAAATATGGCAAAATTGCGAGTAAAATACTAAAAACAACAATTTTATTTTCCCATACAAACTGTTCTTACCTGTCAAACATTTGATGTTCGTCTCGTCGATTCGGCATTTTGGCATAATTACATGTAGATCTAGATTAAAAAACGTTTTGGAATCGATAAGAAGACACCCGTGGGTGTCGTAAAAGACGACTAAGGGATATAATATGCATATAATATTTATGCAAGAGAAGGAAAACAAGAAACAAAACCCTATATTGACGCGTCTGACCAGCGTGGTATGGTAGTTCGATTGCCCTCCCATAATGGAGGACGTGCGAGCCCAACAGTTGCCATCCACAATTAGTGTAAAGTTGCGGACTGAGGAAATATAACACTTGCCGTAAATTCAATTCAATTGGATTATCAATAATTCGATTATATTGATACGTTTGAGGCCGAGTCAGGAGACCGCCCCAGCTTCGGCAGGAACACCAGTCTCCCTTCTTTCAACATCCAGAGAACTGGCCAAACGCTATTCAAGCGTTGTACAGTCAAGGTACCAGGTGCTCAAAGACCAGCGCCAGCACCCATCAAGAGATGCTGGAGAGTGCCGAACGTGACCCCTGGGGTCGTCCTTATTGTGCGGCACTAAGTAGGGATTGCACTTCTTCTTCAGATCAATCAGTAGGAAATTCTGGACAGTCTTGAATGTGACCCCTAGGGTCGCCTCTATCGCGCAGCGCTGAGTAAGCTACGCCCTCCTCACCTCACCGAAATTTTCAACACCGACCTAACCATCACGGTTGTCGAGGACTTTTTCCCTCCGCGGAAAGCTCCCTCAATCATCGCTTTGTTGGACAGTAACCGGAAACCGTCGAGATGAGGCGGCAGTGACGCATATACGTGTTAAATCTACCACTCTCCGGCGAGACGGTTAACCCTAATGGTTGCTGGCACTGGTCCTTGAGCACCTGGTACCACATCTCCCAGGTCTGTACAACGCTTGCATAGCGTTTGGCCAGTTCCCTGGATGCTGGAAGGAGGAGAGGCTGGTGCTCGTGCCGAAGATGGGACGGTCTCCAGCCTCGGCGACAAACATGTCGATATAATGGTATTATTGTTAATCTAACTGGATGGAATTTACGGAAAATGTTATATTTCCTTAATCCGCAACTGTACGCCATTTGTAGGAGGCTAATAAGTCATCAGCAGAGTCTCAACCCATACACGTCCCATTGTTGGGCTAGGGCCTCCTCCTTATGGGAGGGAAATCGACCTACTATACCACGCTGGTCAGACGTGTTGGTATAGGGTTTTGTACCGAGTTTTCCCTTTCTTGCATAGATATTATATGCATACTATATCACTTAGTCGTCTTTTACGACACACACGGGTGGTGAATTGTATTCTTACTCCGTCACCGCACGGATAATACTAAAACCAAACTGATAAATACTAAAACAAAATAATTACGAAGAAAAGGCGGTACGAAGTTCGCCGTTTTCTCTTTTTCACGCCGTCCAAAACTTTTTTTACGGATTTTATTGTTTGTGTTTGATGTTATGTAGGATATTACATATATATGTATACAAATATCTCTATAATAAACACGACTTGTAGAACGCGAGGAACCCTAATCATTCCGTGACCATGATTTTTTTTATTGCAAACGAGCAAACAGTACACCTGATGGTAAGTGTTGCTACCGTTCATGGACCTTTGCAAGGTCGTTGCTCTGCGAAAAAAGTGAAGAGAGTGTGAATGCGTGCAATGAGGTTCGGTGATACTAAAGCGATCACAGGCATAGACCCTCAGAAAGATGGGCTTCCGGCTCTCTCGTTCACCGAACGAAGCGCAATAACAAATAGCTACATCTCAGACGTCGATTTTCTGCTCAGTGTGGTACTACCCCGGACGGACAGACAACTGTCAACAGTGTGATCCTACCACTCCCAAAATATACGCTGAAAAGTGTTGTCGTCAATCAAATCTCTAATACCAATAAATAAAATTGGAGTGTCTGTTTGTAATGTCAAAATAATAGACTTTTTTCATGCTCACACGGTTATTTGCACGACAAAATACCGATTAAAAAATTTTTGTCTGTTTGTTCCGGGTAATCTTCAAAACGGCTGGACCGATTTCAAAAATTATTTCACCAATGGAAAGCTATAATATCAGGGCGTAAACTAGGCTATATTTTATCCCGGTATTCCCACGGGAACGGGAACTGCGCGGGTAAATCGACTATAACCTATAACTGAAGCAAAGCGAGGGCGGGTTGCTAGTTAAAAATATAAAACAAACGCGTTTAATCTGTCAAAGTAGTTTTATTATTATTTTATTATAGATTAGCAACCCGCTTTGCTTCGGTTTCAGTCGCCTTACCCGCGTAGTTCCCAATCCCGTGGGAATACCGGGATAAAATATATATCTTACTCTCTGATATTTTAGTTTACCATTGGTGAAAGAATTTTTGAAATCAGACCAATAGTTTCGGAGCCTATACAATACAAACAAATCTTGCCCCTTTATCATATTACTGTAGACAACGTTCGCATTACGAAATAAATCTCTTTGTATGACAAAGGTGACGATACAAACATATAATATTCAAACACAATAGCCTAATCATAACAATAATTTGTAAGTATCGAACGCGAACACTCAAGCAGAACTGTTTATATCACTACGTCATCCATGCAGTCTATTGCACAATAAATGCAACATGACTTGTAGCTACTCTCGGGGATTTACCTATACACTTAAAAGGAGGAAAATACTTATTCATCCATATTTATTAGCCGTTGAGTATGTTTTACAAGTGGTTTATTATGATAGACATTGAACTATTAATTGTGAAATATATATACGCCATACTAGTGATCTACACTCGCTTCGCTTTAGTTTAAATTGCTTTATTCCCGCATTTTAAATATCCAATAATTCTTAAGACTTAAGGTCTTGTTTTATAGAGTTTTTCTGAGAATAAAAACAGCCTAGAAAAATAGGTTAGTCCTTATATAAACAGCTACCTAATTGTCAAATATTATCAAAATCAGTTCAGGTGTTTTGAAGAATACCCAAAACGAACAACCACACAAACAAAAAATTTTTAAACCTAGGTGTCGTGCAAACAATCGCCTGCGTTTTAAAAATTTACTATTTGGACATTAGAAACAGACACTTTAATTTTATTTATTTGTATAGATTAATTACGCTTTTTTTGGGGTTGGCTGCGGTCGGCGCGCTCCTCGCACCACTCCGTCCGGGGCGACAGAGGGGCGTAAGCACGCAACACCCATAACCCACCCGAACACCACGTCGCCTTCGTCGTTGGGCCGACCACCGGAGCAGGGCTACTTGTCATCAGTGGTCGGCCCGACGGAATACAGGGGGTATTCCGTCGGGCCGACCATCCGACTTGGGGTGGATGGGAGGGTTCCCATCGACCGACGTTACGCTTACACTGCAGCTTGCTTTGGGTATTCAATGGCCTTTCGCACTGACAATTTATTAAAGAATTTATAGACCGACCAAGTTCATATGATGCTGTCAAGTCTACAATTATATTCCCAATGAGGGTTGAAGTTAGGCTGGTGGCCGGTCATAGAACTATTGTCAAAACTTTTGCAATATGTACTATGAAACAAGAGTACATATTGAGTTGAAGTTCATGGGAAAAAAGTAGGGTGATGTTATTCGCTAATGATTTATATTTCCATTGGTGAAAGAATTTTGTAAATTGATCCAATTTCTTTTTTCACCTACGTGGTTCCCGTTCTTGTGGGGATACGGAGATAAAATATAGCCTATGTTGCTCGCTGATAATGTAGCTTTAAATTGCTGGATGCATGAATATTTAAAATCGGTTTAGTGGTTTAGGCGTCAAGGTGTAACAAACAAATAAATTCACGTTCGTATATATTATTAACTAGCAACCCGCCCTCGCTTCGCTTCGGTTATAGGTTATAGTCGTTTTACCCGCGTAGTACCCGTTCCCGTGGGAATACCGGGATAAAATATAGCCTAGTTTACGCCCTGCTATTATAGCTTTCCATTGGTGAAAGAATTTTTGAAATCGGTCCAGCCGTTTTGAAGATTACCCGGAACAAACAGACAGACAGACACAAAAATTTTTAATTGCTATTTTAGGCATAGGTGTCGTGCAAATAACCGTGTGAGCATGAAAAAAGCCTATTATTTTGACATTACAAACAGACACTCCAATTTTATTTATTGGATATACAATTTTATACAATGAGTCACCAGAATATCATATCACATCATTCAAGGATTATTTTTTATCAATTTATTGACTGCACAGATAATGGAGTGTACTTAGTTGACCTGCAATGTCATGAGTTCGATCTCCACGCAGGAATATCTGTCCATCATCAATCCATCATAGCTCATATACGTCCCACTGTTGGGCTCCAACCTCCTCCACAATGGGAAGAAATTGACCTACTTGACCACGCTGGTCAGACGGGTTGGTATAGGGATTTTTTTCGAGTTTTCCTTCTCTTGCATAGATGTTATATGCATAGTCGTTCCTTAGTCGTCTTTAACGACACCCACGGGCAAGAGAAGGGGTGGATCTGTGCGAACAACGAATTATTGCCCCGAGACTGTCTGGCAATTACATATGTATCAAGAATTTGGGTGACATAACTTGCACCTACATTAGTAGGTCAATAAAAAATATCTAATAACTATGACCTCATCTCATATAGGTTACTGCAGACTCCTTTACAACAGGAGAGAAATTGACCTACTATACCACGCTGGTGAGACGTGTTGGCATAGGGTTTAATTTCGAATTGTCCTTCTCTTGCATATTATATCCCTCCGTCATCTCTTGCGAAACCTACGGATAAGATAGATAATGAATTGTATTCTTACTCAGTCACTACACGGTACTTCTAGTATTTGTCTCCTGGAAATTGCCTTGATCATCATATAACCTTTTGCCATCGCCCGCTGGGCATAAGCTTTCGTCATGTATCACCACAAACCACGGTCCTATAATGACTCCCTGCCACCTTTACCAAGACGTTTATGGTATTTCATAAACGTCTCATAATAATTACAATCTAGCCATGAAGCTAATAAGTAATTTAAATCTAACTTAATTTGCTAAGATTTACAGAATAAGAATGTGTCCATTGGCACTTTTCTTATAGTCTCTAGTAATATTAAAAAAAAACTTTGTTGTTGTGTTCTTCAAAGATAGCACTCACTGCCCTACTTATCACTAATTTCACCTACTC
The DNA here is from genome assembly GCA_032191425.1 of Lymantria dispar. Lineage (NCBI taxonomy): Eukaryota > Metazoa > Arthropoda > Insecta > Lepidoptera > Erebidae > Lymantria > Lymantria dispar. The sequence goes on from CM063459.1 coordinate 21,691,415, forward strand.
ACCTACTAGTTTTTTCAATCTTTGATCAAAGGAAGTTAAAATATTTAATATTTTATTTATATTGTTACTTAAATCGGAGTCTCCCATCTTGGGTGATTGTGTATCGTGTACCAGTGTTTGTATATGTGGCTGCTGTGCTTTCGTGGCTAAATTAAATAGTTTGATCTTTTATAAATAAACATTATCATCACAGCTGATACTCTTCCCACTGCTGAACTCACCGCCTCCTGCACAATGAGACGGAAATTGACCTATTTTACCACGCTGGGTAGAACCCGCCTACCTGGTATAGAGTTGCCCTCTCTTACATAAATGTTATCTGCACATTGTCATATCTTAGTCGTCTTTTACAACACAAAATTGTGATACAGATAAATTATAATTTTATTCGTATTGTTTTTTCCAGACAAATGTAGCCAGCCTTCTTCAAGTAAGTGATGTTCGGCATTATTGCGTCTGCAATACCACGAATGCCAATCTCATAGGCGGTGACCTCTAAGCTGACTATCCTGAACTACAGTAGCTATACCTTACATATATATAAAATGGATGTTCCTTTCAGCCTCGGTAGATACTTTTCAAATTTGTTATTTACAACCGTGAAAAGAGTAATTATGAGGCAGATTTAGTGTTTTTTTTTTATTATCAGACGGGCTGTGTATGCCTTAAGCAAGAACAGAAGTTATCCGGGTAGAATTTGTCAAGTTTCTTTATATTTAAGTATACATTTTTGTATGCCAAAATTCTATATTTGACAAGACAGGCGGTTTTTTGAACTAGTTTTTTACTTTTACTATTTTTTTAGAATTGAACAGAACAACGTCTGTTGGCTCAGCTAGTATATGTAATAAACTATCATCTAACAACGTAAAATATTTTCACTGATCTATTTATCTTGAAATATGGTGAAATTTCCAACAATCCACACAAAACCTGGATCATTTTACTCTTGGATAGCTTCTGGAATAAATTGTAAATATAATTTCTGCCCTCCAGCCTTTATATATAGCAAATACAATATTTATGTACCTGGTTAAACAGTTTGATACAGTTGAAACAAAAATTTAGTAATTGTTTATATACATGTAGAGTGTAACCAACTGTATTCTCAGCGAGGCATGTATAAAATATTTAGTAATAAATTATCAAATTGAATTATGTTTATATATATTAACGCATTAATATTATAATAACGAATGTCTTTAACCTCAACAATTTGAGGTCATGACGGATTGAATTAAATTCTAAATTGTATTAACCCATTTTATGGATGGCAATTGTATGTTGCAATGAGTAGTTTTTTCTATTGGTAGGGCCACGCTTATCACCATAGTTTTGCTATAGACGTAATGTTTCCTGTCAGGTAAAATATGACCTGAATTTTCATACTTTATGCAGTCTATTCATCTTTCATTTGGTCTTCTCTTACTCCTAAAGCCTTCACATTCATAATAGCGTAGAGTCACGCTCTTGACAGTTTTTTTTTCTACAGCCATAAAAGTTTCAGCCGATCTGGCATAGTACTCTCTCAAAAAACGATAGCAATTCGCTACTATGGTTCGGTCGGTGTGCGAGAGAGGATAAACCTAATAGAATAGCCTTGTTTGTGCTCCTTGAACTTTAAAACTTTATAAATAAAACTATTTTACGGATTTTAAATAAAACTACTTTACGGATTTTATCGCGTTTGTATTTGATTTTTGATTACCCGACGTTTCGAACACTTTACAGCGTTCATGATCACGGGTGGACTAAGATGTCTCACGTCCAACAAGTCATCGTTACTGCAGAAAATTTTATAATTATCTACCCGATACAGAAATTAGTTATTAAATATTGACCCACATTTTGATACAAAATTTATTGCCAGTGTAAGAAGAAAATGATTTTGAATGATTTTCTGCAGTAACGATGACTTGTTGGACGTGAGACATCTTAGTCCACCCGTGATCATGAACGCTGTAAAGTGTTCGAAACGTCGGGTAATCAAAAATCAAATACAAACGCGATAAAATCCGTAAAGTAGTTTTATTTAAAATGTATAATACTCGCGTAAACATCAGAAATCACTATTTTACGGATTTTATCACGTTTGTATTTGATTTCTGATTAACCGACGTTTAGAAGATTTTCAGCGTTCATAGTCACGGTTGAACTAAGGTGTGTACTTACGTCCAATAAGTCATGGTTGTTACAGAAATTTATATCTACCCACTATAAAATTATTTGTTGGACCCACATTTTTGATACAAATTTATTGTTTTTGGTTAGTTTATTATTAAAGATTATATTTATGGTAATTATTATATTATGACTAGTAATTTAAACCTAACAAATCTAATATGAGACCACCGGAGCGGCAAGCGGTCACACTGAGAAAGTTCCGGCAAGAAAACTCCGTGAGTTTTGAGTGATTTTTCTTGCCGGATCTTTCTCAGTCTTATTAGATTCATTAGGTTTAATTCAATAAAAAATGTGGATCAAATTTAATAACTAATTCTGTAGTGGGTAGATATAAATTTCTGTAATAACAATGACTTTGTGGGCGTGAGAAATCATAGTCCTGCCGTGACCATGAACGCTGAAAAGTCAGAAATTCAAAAACCATATGCAAACGCGACTAAATCCGTAAAAAATATTTTATTTATATTGCGTAATACTCTCGTTAACATTAGAAATCATTATTATAGACTTGATTTTGTGACCTTACAAATGAAATGCCTTATCAAATCTACAGTGTTTTTACAATTGCAGTCCAGTCTAATGCATACTATAAAATATTATGTTTTTAATGTCGAAAGACATGAGTCATGTAATATAAGTTATATAGTTTTATTAATTATAGATAAGATTGATATGTTATTTTTTAATGTAAGTACATTCGTGTAATTATCGTGGAAAGCGAATTAAACAGCTTTTTGTTTTAGTGGGATAACCAAATCGTTGATGTCGTCTTAAACGTAATTCTCAATACCATCCAACAATAGATTAAAATGTAGGTACCTATACCCATAGGCCTCCTCATAGGGACGTGACGCCATAATTGCTGTGCTTGACCGATGGGCTGGTGATATTGGGATTGGTGTAAAATTATTATATTTAGCTATGTATAATTGATTAACTATTCACAAGTTTTAGTGTCTTCTATGCCCATCATCAGTCTAAATTATTATTGTTTTTTTTTTGCGTGAGTATAGTCGTTAGCCGTAAATAGCTGTGACAGCTTTGCCCGGAATGTTGGATAAGCCGTGAAGACTCTCAACCCTTTCTATTATCAGTATAAAGCCAGTTTTTTAATATCTAACGCGTTAACGTTAATTGAAAGACGTTTGGTCAACGCCATCTCGTGTTCCTTATATGAAACAACTCCATATCCATATAAATTATGTTGAATTTAACGTGTATTAGGTAAGAAACACTTAACGTTTTTACGAATGATTTCGTGAATAAATCTTGAGTAGTAGTTATTGTCTGAAGGGTGTCAATGCCACCCTAGCCGAGGCTGCAGGTGATCGGTTGGAGTAATAGATCGCCCCCGCAAATAAACTAATCGCGTGACGCGATATCCCAACCCTTTGTTACCGAGACGTTGAATGGAGGAAGTGCCTGAAAAGTTAACCCGCTGACCAGACAAGTGAAGTCAAAAAAATCAGAACAACTAGCCCACTCACAGCAAGTTAATAAGTTGCTTGCAAATTAATGTTAATCGTATGTGGTATTGATATAGATCTACTAAATTGCTCCCGTTTCTTTTTTATTCTAAGCTTTATTGTAAAAAACTGATTATATGTACATTTTTACTTTAAAATATGTATTGGGGATATTCCGATCCCCGTGATTTTGCGCTTGCAGATATCATAAAAAAACCTCCTTTTCTCCTCCAGTCACAATGCGATGCAAAATCGCCATCCTTGAAGCTTTCTTCAAAATCACCTCCCTTGAAGCGTTCAAACGACTCACCATATGTTCTTTCACTCATAGCACCCTCTCTATAAGTATTTGAGAGCATTCGGTGAGACTCATTTGCGATTTTTTATTATTAAAAAATGCCTGCAATTGAGGAGAATTTAGCTCATAAGATGACATTTTATCTGATAATAACTATACAGGTACTTATGCTATGGTCTAAAACTAAAGAGTATTCTAATTCGTCTATGATGAATGTACTCGACGTCTACATATCGCTAACACCATCTATAGAAAAATTGCGGGAGCAAAGTTGTAGGCATAATAAATACATAATGGTTTATATTGTTTTAATACAAAATTGATGGTATAAAATTACACAAATGTAGTTACATATTATGGCTTGCAGTGTTCTACAATCCTATGGAAGTATTAATTTGTTAAAACTGTTTTAATAGGAGGAAAAATTATGTTGTTCATTTATATTTAGTTGACTTTAGTCTGTATTGAATGGCGACAGACGTGATTATTTCTATATGTTGTGCTGCCATGACAGATATTAAAATGTCCGAATATACCTTTAGTTAAAAATTACTTTTGAAAGGAGTTTTGGCGGGAACGTGAAAATGTAGTGTATTTTTATATAATCTTTTTGAGTTTCATGGTATTAAATCATTTTGACAGTATTATATAATAATTTAATGCAGAGAAAGTGCTGAATTATAAAATGTTACACGTGCGTTTTCATGTTCTAGCCAAATTATGAAGATTTTTTTATGATTTAGCTTGTCGTTCTAGTAAATAGGGACATTATAAATATTTACTAACAGACAATGACTTTAAGAGTAACTCAACTTGCAAAACAGGCTCACGGAACAAAGTCACGTAAGGACTTATTGATCCTCCCGTGACTGTAAAAAAACTCATTTGAAATGTGTACTCGCATAAACATCGGAAATCGATTTAATGTCATTAATCGATTTAATAATCGCTTTAATAAAGTTGACTAAATATAAATACACTTTACGTACTTGGAATTATTCAACGTTCAAATTAGTTCACTGATGTTATATTAAATTTAGCTTGTGGAAAATGACGCGTTTTCAGCTATGATTACTAAAAATAGACGAACAAGTGTAGTTAATAGGTTTCAAACTATTCATGTGATTATTCTTCTTAACACTATATTTTATTTGTGTAACAATAAAAAAAATGTCTGTCATTTTGAGAAACCTGATCGCAATACAATTCAATATTTATTTATTGAAATAATATTACATTGATTCCATCAGTGAACTATGAGGGTAGTTTAAGACTGAAACATAAATTTTACATATGTTTAAGGGATTTCAACATGTACTTTTTATTTATTTTATTTTTATATTGTTTATTGCGTGTTTTTCACTGCTCTGTAAATAATTATATTTAAAACTATATTGTATTTATTCAGTTTTTAACATCAATTGTATTGGAGGACGAATTTAATATGTTACGAAATGAATATGTTGATTTTAATGCTAAGAGTATGGCTGTCGATTAAATGCGTTCGATAGTTAATATAAATGGCAAAAACGGAATTTATTCCATCATCAACGTTTCAGCTAGAACACGTTTCACTGTTGGGTTTGAGGCTCCTCCAAAATAGGAGGGAAATTGATTTACTACTATGCTGATCAGACGTATTAGTACAGCGATTCATTCAGAAATTGCCTTTTCTTGCGTAAATGTTATATGCATATCTAATCTCTTAGTTGTTTTTTACGACACCCACGGGTAAGATAGTGATGTATTGTACTTTTACTCCATCACCAAACGGAAATATCCCACGGATTTATTCCATACTGTGTCTTAAATGAAAACCAGTTATTTAATTATAACTTAATCGAAGATTTTGTATCTTAATAAGATACAAAGTATTAAGTAATAAAGTCAAGTCTTCGATAAATTACCATTTATCGTAACTATCAAATGGATGAAGTCTAGTCGGCCTATTCGACTAATAACTATATAGTCGATTAGTTTACTTTTTAATCGACTAGTTGCGTGTTTGTATAAAAACTATTATCTACAGTTTAGCGTTGCGAATCTGTCCTATTTTTTTTTTTAAATACCTTCAATTAAATTTACTAATTACTAACGTCATACTTACCAACATATATTTTATATATATATTGTCACAAATTTAATGCAATCGTAATTTCGTATTACAATACCTAATTTAATTATCTATGTAAATATAAATACTAATTGTGAAAAGAAAAAAAATATATAAATAGCTTTATTTTATCATAGTTGTGTGTAAAAAAAGTATTGATTTTTAATTATACAAAAAAATAATATAGATTAATTCCTAATATTAGGTATTATATTTTCCCTTATAACGATAATATTAAAATGTTATTGTGAATAAATAATCATAGTTAAGTTGTGTGATGTAATATTTAGGATATTATGATTTTGTATATGCGGTATCGATAACGACATTGTTGTCTAAGATTTCTGTTATAATTTTAGGCAAAATCGACTTGTCTAAAGTCTTAAATTATTTTGTGGACAGTACCTTTATTAAATTTTACATTTGATAATATGCTTTTATTTCTTTTTTTCTACAGATTCCAATCATATAAGGGGAATGTTTCCTATATGGTTCATTATTGTACCCTTATCTTCTCCTCGGTGACAACCCGTCATATACGCTGTGACCAACTCTAGTTTTTACGTAGTAAGTCATTAATATTCCATCCGTGTGATGACGGGGTAAGAATACAATTCACCACTCCCTCTCATACTCGTGGGTGTCGTAAAAGACGACTAGGGGATATATTACGCATATGACATCTATGCAAGAGATGGAAAACTCGAGACAAAACCTTATACCAGCCTGTCTGACCAGCATTTTATAATAAGGTCAATCTCCCTCCTGTTGTGGAGGAGGCTCAAGCCTAGCAGTGGGACGTAAATGAGCCGAAATGATGAAATGAAATCATGAAGTCATTAATAACGTTTTAAATCGAGAGCAAACAAAAACTTAAAAAAACGATTACGTAATTAAAGTCCAACTCCACTTTGACCAAGGATATTTTTGACGACCGCTTCTCCTTACCAACACGTCATGTAGTATGTATCTAGACCAATAAATAAAATTGGAGTGTCTGTTTGTAATGTCAAAATAATAGGCTTTTTTCATGCTCACACGGTTATTTGCACTATATACACGGTGACATTTATGTCGTCTTACAAAAGCAGGCCAATTAAAGTATCCAGTATCCTACAATACATTCGTACAATTAAAAGTTAAAAAAAAAGATTTACTAGAATATTTTTTAATAAAAATGATTATAAATAATTACAAGTTAAAATAGTAAGGAAACAGCATGTAGTGAGCGCGGCGAGCGCGTATGTAGGTACTTAACACAGCTGTTACCTCGCCGCCCACGCGGTCATTCACTTTACACCTTAGAAAAAGTTCGATTGTCAACTCGTAAAATTGTACCATAGTCTACCTACGTCCTTTTCAGAAATACCACTACATATTCAGTACGTGCGGAGTCCAATTTTTTCCTTAATACTTTCTACGCACTTAGGACCGTCAGAAACAATTATTTAAAGTGTTAGAGACTTGGTATCTACTAGTAGGTGATTATTTCAATAAAGTAAATTGGTTCAGAGGTATTTAGATAAAATGGAATCAGTTATTTACAAATAATTGCGAACAAAGTAACAAGAATATCGTTCTACCGATATTGAAAGAACTGTTCAAATTGCTCACCATTTTTTTGTCTATGCATAAACCACCATTTGCGCACTATTTGTACTACGTACAGGTACGATATTCGAGTATTGATAATGTCTATTAGACATTTCGTAACAACACAAACACACAATGATGTCGTGAAATATGTAATTATTTGTAGGGAAATTGTAAGTTCATGCGCACGACCTTCAACTTTCGCACACCGGCGGATACTAAAACAAAAAGGCAGTCAATGGGGGCCGGGATTACGCTTTGTAATAGCTGTCCACGTGGACTTCCTAGCTATGATTGGCTAACGAAATTCCGCAGGATTTGTTTGTTTAAAATGTAAACATGATAAACAGGCTGCTACAAAATATTAACTTTAATTTATTTTATTACTTTTTATAACTACCACTATTGAACATTTAAATAAACTCATTTGCAAAAAAAACGGGCGGTTTTGATTTTCATTCATATTTAAAAAGATACAATACCAAAAAGGTTTCAATCGTTTGTACACGTTACTGGCCGGTTTTAAAAATGCTGTGGTATTTAAAAAAGTACGTTCTAAATTCAATTTTTCATTTGATGTTCATTTTTACAGAAAACCCCTTTTTATCCTACATTTTTGGCGCGAAGTTCCAGAAGTTAACATCGACTTTCATAACTTTTATTCAATTTTTATCGATTAATTTCATATCCTTGACTGTCAAAGCTTTATTTAATGCTGTTTGGCTGTATCAAAAATGGTAGATAAAGTGGTAAAAGCTACCAAAATTATCGCGCTGCTTGAAGAGGGTTGCAGCCAATGTTTCGTGGCTAGGAGGCTAAATGTTAGTCGCTCGACAGTCCAAAGGACCTGGCAGCGATATCAGGAGACTGGTTCCGTCGAGAGAAGGCCTGGTTCTGGAAGAAAACCATGTACCCAACCACGGGATGATCGTTTTCTTGTGAGTCACGCATTGAGAAATCGCAAATCTTCGTATGTGGATCTTAAGAACAACCTCCAAGAAGTAAGAAATGTGCATATTAGTCTATGGACGGTCAGGAGGAGGCTTCTCGCTGCCAATATACGCAGTCACCGCCCGGCCCGCGGCCCCAAATTACTCCGTGAGCACAGAGTTCACAGGCTTAGGTTCGCTAGAAATTGTGAATCATGGACTCAAGACGATTGGAATAGGGTTTTGTTCTCTGATGAAGCCAGGATATCTCTGTTCGGTGAAGATCGACGTCGGCGAGTGCTAAGAAGACAAGGAGAACGCTTTGCAGAGGCATGTTTCGAAGAAATCACACCTTATGGTGGGGGCTCTGTTATGTTTTGGGCAGGAATAAATTCAATGGATCGTACAGAGTTAGTCTTCATTGAAAACGGCTCACTGACTGGGCATCGATACATAACGGAAGTTCTAATTTCTCATGCACAACCCGCATTGGCCGCTCTAGGTGAAGACTCGATTTTTATGGACGACAATGCTCGCGCCCACCGATCCCGCGATGTTAATGCCTATGTGCAAGAGGTCGGCATTCGTCGTTTGGATTGGCCAGCTCGATGTCCCGACCTCAATCCCATAGAGCATGTCTGGGACGTTCTGAAACGGCGTGTGAGATCAGTACACCCGGCTCCGCAGACCATCAGAGAGCTGAAGAATGTGATTACTGCGGAGTGGGAACGTATTCCGCAAGCAAGTATCCGGGATATACTCGCTAGCATGCCCAGACGAATTCAAGCTGTGATTTTAGCTAGAGGGGGTCACACTCGATACTAAACATTTATCTGCTTTTACTTTATTAAAGAAAAACAAACAAAAAAACTTTTTTATTTTTACTTCATGAGCATATGCACTACTAGCGAATATACACTACTAGCGAGGTTTAGCATTATTTCCCATAAATTGTATCTAAATTTTATGAAATACTGATGAAAACGATTATTTTCTTATTAATTTAGCAAATTGTGTGGATAAAACTACCTATAATTATCAAACAAAGAAATATTAACATTTGAAATGGTTAATTGCTTAGGTGCCCGTTTTTTTTGCAAAAGAGTGTATGTTAGATATGTTTCTTAGGTCGAATACTTTTATGGTTTTTTTTTTTGTAAGACGATAAAAAAGTCACCGTGTATAAGCCCCTACTGTAAAGTACACTTTTATGACTTAGCGTAGTATAAATTGTTGGTGTCGAAATAAGAGTCTTTTTTTGTGTGTGTATAGTTTTTAGCCGCAGATGGCATTCACGATTTAGCCCAGACTATGGGTGAGCGCCGAGGGCTTTCAACCCGGTGGGTAAATAAGACTCATTTTCATTTCAACTTATATACGCTCCATTGTTAGGTACGAGCCTCTTTCACTGTAGGAGGGAAATTGACCTACTATAGGACGTTGGTCAGACGTGTTGGTGTAGAGTTATTTCAAGTATTCCTTCTGTTGGTCTAGGTCACTATTATCGTCATCACTGGAGCGTTCCTGCTATAACATTTAGCATTTATTGCTAAAATAAGGGCAGTCGTTAGATCAATCGATCAATTACGACTGTTTTATAAATAAATATGTCCAGTTTATTGACAATAATGCGTACATAATATTATCAATTACTCTGAAACAAAAAGTACCTAGTTATTTAATGTATAATTAATTCAATTTATGTATTTTATAATGTAACTGTCTGTTTTAATTGTAAAAAATATGTTGAAAGTTTTATATAGGTACTGTATTGGGTTTATTTGTGTTATGAATAATTTAATAAAGATCGGTTATCGATTTACGTATATCGACTGTCCCATCTCTTTTTTATTTTCAGTCCATTAAAACTTTGTACGTGCGTAAGCGTTATTAATGTATAAAATGTTTACTAGGTATTTTAGTACCTACGAAGTACATTTTAGGCATGAATATTAATATTTTTATATTTATAATATATTGCAGTTCAGTTGCAATAAAACTGGCACGGAAAGAATGAAAATATATTTGATACAAATTGAAATTGTAAACCTTTTTTTTTTTTTTTTTTTTTTTCTTTTTCTTGGGTGGGTCGCGGTCGGCGCGCCTCCGCACCACTCCGTCCGGGGCGACAGAGGGGCTTAAGTACGCAACTCCCGCAACCCACCCGAAAACCACCTCGCCTTCGTCATTGGGCCGACCACCGGAGCAGGTTTACTTGTCGTCAGTGGTCGGCCCGACGGAATACCCCCTACGCGGGGTACCCTCCCATCGACCGACGTCCCCCCCTCGAGGAGGACGTCGGTCTTTCCTCACGCGGTCGGCCTCTCGGCGGGTGACGGACTAATCCCCGGTCACGTCACCCGCGGCCTCGGCTAGGGCGGCATGAGGCGCAGATAGTTGCGCCTGCGCCGCCCCAGTCGCCGGCGGCGGATCTCCTCATCGAGGCTGCGCTCCACGCGCAGACGATCCGCCGCCTCCTTCTGCGAGATCACTGTCTCGCAGAAGGCTGCGACCGCGTCCCAGTTCCCGACGCTGTCGACCATCGCCCTAGCGATGGCCGGCAGCGTCAGGTCGGCACCGATGATTGCGACGAGTTCACGGCGCTGCACTGCCCAAGCCGCGCAGGCCTCGAGCGTGTGGCGCGCCGTGTCCTCGTCGCAATCGCAGTGGTGGCAGGACGGTGTACTCTCCCTCCTAACGACCTTGTGCAGGTATTTGGCGAAGCACCCATGCCCCGTCAAAACCTGCACCAGTCGGAAGGAGAGCACCCCGTGCCGCCTCTCCAACCACTGCATCAGCACCGGCCGGAAGGCCCCACGGTTCGCACCCCGAACCGAGGCCTCTCCAGCCAGACTGCCCAACGGGCAATGACGTCTCGGCGGGCGTCGACGCGCCAGGCGGTGAGCTCCCTTATCGAGATCACACCGCCCTCCGCTTGCACCCCCGTCACCCGCTGATACAATCCGGCGAGCATTTCCGCCTCCAGGTCCCACGGGGGAGTCCCGGCCAATAGGCACGCTGCCTCCGTCGCCACCATGCGGTATCCGCGGATGGCCCTGACCGCCATGACCCTCTGTGGTCGCCACAGAAGGGCCCTAAGTCGGACGGTCAAGGACCCCGCCCACACCGGTGCGCCGTACAGGGCCATCGACCGGATGACCCCCGTGTACAGCCGTCGGCACGTAGCGCTCGGTCCGCCCACGTTCGGCATAAGCCACGATAGGGCGGACGCCGCGCCGACGAGCCGCGGAGCGAGCCTGCGGAAAAATTGTAAACCTGTCGCTCGTTCAAACTTACTTAGTTGGTTTCATTGACATCTGTCACAGAGATCAAGCTATATTTTATGGACTATAGTTCGTCATTGGATTGCGAACTAGTGATGTCGGTCGATAGTCCTATCGATATCTTAAATTCCTAACCAGGGGCACGTAAAAAGTATCGATCTTTTTTGGTATTGAGTACTTTTGCTTTCGACGGCGATATTTTTGTATTTGTTACTTTTATCGGTATCGTATCGAATAAATTGTAGAAATTACTTATATTAACCTTGACCTTACGGCTCACATTTACAGTAACGCTATGAAGAAATGAACCGAAAATTTTGATCCCTTCACAGATGTTCAATTCCTAAAAGCTCATCATGGAAGTCCCGCAAATGTTGGTGCTTTTAGTGCATAAAATTGATTACAAGTAATCACTTCCTTCTAGAATTCGGCTAAAAAAGCTCATCACGACAACCCCGCAATGAAAGAAGTAGTAGTTAAATATTTTTTTAACAGCCCTAACTAATATTGACGTCCTGACGTATGCGCATTTGGCTCTATGAAAAGTACTCGATACTTTTATGAGTACCATACTTTTTTTTCATACTACTCATGAGTACAGTATAATTATTTCGTACAAGTACGATAGGAACTAATATAGCATAAAGTATTAATAAAATATAAGGTTTTTTTACAGAAAATTGTGATTTTTATTCAATAAACATTTATTTTCATTAGTATACAGGTGTGTGTTTAAGTTAATAATTTATATTGAGCTCACTAGATGGCGGTGTACAAAATTCTAAAACTTGTTATGGTTTCATTACACAAATATACATATCCAAGCGTGGCGTTAACGTCACGCCAACCAGACCAGGCCAGCCAATCAGGTTCACCCTCGCCTACCCATATGTTTCACATCAAAAAAGCTCATAACGGCAACCCTGTAAAGAACGAGGAGAAAAAGTGGTCATGCGAAAAAATATCGATTTTTTATCGATATATCGAACTCCGATATTGATATTTTTAAAAATATCGATATATCGAAAAAACAATATTTTAAAAAATATCATCAACAGCCCTTCTAACGTAGGCCTGTTGATAAAATATCGAATTTATTATTTAAAAATATCGGTACTTATCACCGAAACTTTTTTAGACGAATATCTATAGTTCTCTGAAACTCAAAAGTAAGTGTCGAGGTTCGATATTTATTTGAACACATTTAAATTATGATTTACGCCTAGAACTTAGCTAAAAAAAAGCTCATCACGGCAACAAAGAAAGAAGCAAAAAAGTCGTCATGCGCAAAACAAAAATAGCGATTTTTCTTTTCGATATTGATATATTGAAAAAAATACATTTTATTTTTAAAAAATAACAACAGCCCTATTCTATTTATTTTATATATAGGGACTCGGAAAAAGTATCGATATTTTTAGGTATCTAGTACTTGTCTTCCGATACCGATACTTTTCTACTCGATACTTTCTATTCGATACTTTTACTCAATGAGTACTTTTAGGCAAGTATCGTATCGAACAAATTGTAGAAAGTATCCATGTTAAACTTGACCTTACGGCGCACGCTTATGGTAACGGCATCTAGGTAAAACGTAACGAACCTTCTAAAAAGTGGCTCGATATATTTTAACCAGAACACAAACGGGAAATTCCTAAAAAAAAGCTCATCACGACTTAGATTCTAGGAAAAGTACTCAGTACTCGATACTTAGGAGTATCGATACTTTTGTTTCGATATTTTATTGAGTATGAGTACGATAATTTTTCTTCGATACTACTCATGAGTACAGTATCGATACTTTCGTTTCGATATCGTGTGCGTGTCTAGGGATGCAAACAAAACATCAATGTATCGTACATAAACATCGATGTTGAAACCAAAACATCGACGATACATCGTTGTTGAAGAATGATGTATTATGAACGATGTTTTATCGTACATAGATCGTGCCCGGAGGACTTTATTTCTTCGTCGTAACGTCGATGTCATAAGTCCCGCTGTATGTTAAAACATCCGACAAATTTCCTTAAAAAAAAGCTCTTAAAAATTTGTCCGGAGAATTTTATACCTTAGGAACATCGATGTTCGATGTTTTCCTAACCTCGATGTTCGGTTTTCGATAAACATCGAACATCGATCCTCCCTAGGGATATTCATTAAACATCGATATATAAGTATTTATTCGATATTTATCATGCGATATATCGGATTGATACGATGTTTTCACCAACATTCATTTTATTCGATATATCGATATTTTATTTATTGAATAATCGAGTATTTTTATCTCGTTTCTATTAAAAAATAACTCACTAATAACTACAATAAAAACAAAAGTCAATTATAATACCACTTTATGGTTTCAATTCTAAATAATTTAATTAACAGATAATTATAACTAAATTTTTCATCCGTAATTATCGATCAACCGTTCAATCTCGATCTAGTTATTCTTTCTTCTTGCATAGTCCAATAGCAGACAAGCTCAATGAGAATACATTACAGATTTGACAATATAAAAATTTTAAATTCCAATCACTATAATATGTATGGCCTTTAAATACTTAACTTTTATTGAAATTTTTGTGCCATCGAAACGTTTATTTCCATATCGTTATCACTTATCATTTGAGCAGCCTTTTTTCGAACGATCAATCAACAAATAAATATAATAATAAACGTTTATGGTTAATTACAATTTATTTTTAATGTTTGGCTAAAGAGCGGTCTTAAACAGATAAAATTTTACAAGTCTATTTTTAAGTGGACATCTCTACTCTGGTCACTGATTCTACATTCACATGTGCAAAATCAAAGACCACAAATTTTACGCATTTCACTGGAAAAAGGTAATATTAAACTTTTGTGGAAAGTAATCGATAGTAGAAAAATATCGATGTTTTCTAGCGATATATCGATAAACATCGATGCTGGAATCCGATGTTTTACATCGAATATAAATATCGATATATTTTTTAAGTAGACAACCCTAATCGATATATCGTTCATAAACATCGATGTTTCAAATTTGAAAACATCGATGTTTTTTATGAACGATATTGCATGCCTACGTTGTCCCTATTTGTATATATTTTATTAAATTCTAATCCTTAAAAGCCAGAGTGCGGCTTTGAGGGATATTAAAAATTCCATCTTATTTCGAGCGTGGTATATTATGATTTATAGGCCAATTAAAGAATACTGTTGAGGTTTAGACTAACTTCAAAAATGAAACACCAGCGCGATTCAATTGTACTGTACAGCGCCATCTTTCGGGTATTGGTGAGTATCGTATGGCACAGGGAATATTTTTTTACTAGGGATATTGCGGCGATCAGTATCCCTAATTGTGAAACGCTTGCACCAATTTAAACCCCCACATCTGTATTTATTGATACGGATGCATATATAAACGTCTGGCAAATCACAACAAGATAGAAATTATTAAATTTTTACTAGTTATCTAAACTCGCAAATATGTTATAAAAATGATTCTGAACAAAATTTGTTTCAGCCCGTAGAACTTGAAGGAAAAGTATAAAATCCCATTACATATTTAAAACGTGCCTCAATCACAAATCACAAGGTAAATGAATCTTGTCAATTAAGATCGTCATTAACAATACCCGTGGTAAAGAAAGAAATGTTTAATAATAGAATAGACCAGCATTTATTAACAACATAACAATAATTAAAGTTAACAGGTGAATGCTCAGCGCTGTGCTACATAGAAACTATGCAAGACTATGTTGATAATTACTAAATAGTAGATCCTACTATGTCACAAACCGGAAAAGTCTTTCATTACCTCTTTTTATTGCCTTACCGATTCCAAACTTGTTCATTCAAAAAGTGTATGCGTAATACGTCGTATCGCAAGTCTAGTTGGACTCCCATTTACATGACAATGTTTTTTGACATCTTTATCCTTTTTTAGATATATTTATTATTATTAACTTTTGATACGTTTTTATTAAGATATTTAATATGCAAGTAACATTCTGCGACCCAGATGATGATGATTATGACGATACCCCGTTGATAACTCGGCCATCTATTAAACTAATAAGACAAGTTTAGTACCAATTTATTATCTTTTACACCACAAGTAATGGTATTCGAAACAACATTTTATATAGAGATATTAGTAGTCACAATTTTCATGTCTAAAGGGATTGTATTGCTGCAAATCAGCCCAAGATGTTATGATGACGTCACAATAAGCGCTAAACAATGAATCATTTTCTTTATCTTAGCTATATTGTTAGAAGCACTTACATTCGTACATATTTTTAGCTTACTCCCTTTTTTCTATGGTCTAGACATGTCACGCCCAATCTTGGAGACAGATAGGCGGCGTGTGACCCCATAACCAATTGTGTTCCCTCCACATTGCCATTGGGCCGACTACTAGTACCGTTTCCTTGACATACATGGCCGACGCTCCAGCAAAAAAATAGTATTACCGAGGCGTCGCCCCCATGCGGTCGATGGACTAATCCCCAGTCCGTCCACCCGCGACCTTTGCTAGGTCGCCTACTCGCTTGCTTCAGAAGCAATAAAAATTAACCTATTTTTTTATGGGTGGGCTATGGAACGCACACGCGGTGCATTTCATCCGGGGCGACGAAAGGACGGCGCGCGGGCCCATAACCCACCCGCACCCACGTCGCCTTCGTCGTTGGGCCGACCACCTTTGCAGGGTGACTTGTCGTCAGTGGTCGGCCCGACGGAATACCTTTTTGGATACCCTTACCTCTCGACGTCCCTGTCCCGGGACGTTGGTCGCCGTCGCGCGGTCAGCCTCTCTGCGGGTGACGAACTAAAATCCCCGGTCCGAGACAAAACTTTGCCTAACCTAGTTCTTATCACGAAAACAACTAGTCCTTGCTTTTAAGTCTGACAAGTGTCTTTCATCGCACAAATACTCTTGCAATATGCCTGCGTAGTAAAATATTGGCATTGCTAATCTGTCAAAAATATATTTTTATAGAAGCTATATGTTGCTTTTACTAATAATTTATTAAAATGTTTAATAATAAAATGCAATGATTTGCTACTGAACACTAATTGCCGTCATTTTATAATAATTTACTTTTATATGTATTTTGTTATTTTATTTGTGATGATTTATTATTGATTATTTTATTTTAATATGGAGCATTGGAATAACTTGCGGCAAACTAAAAGTCGTGGAAGGCGTCATCGAGCATCCACAGGCGAGTCTGAAGATAGTGAATATGAATTACTTAAACAAGTAAGTTATTGTCTTTTTGAAATGTATGGTATTTTTAGCAGAGCCTTTGCGTGACAGTTTATTTACTCTGTTTTTAAATATCTTACAAAATGCATCACGCAAATGTTTGCTTCTTGCAATGCTTCATGTAAAAAACATGCTTGTATGACATTGATTACCTATAAGTTATTACGCTTAGAATGTAACTACAAAAAAGCTTATTGCAATTCGCAAGGAAAGTATCTGATATGGTGTATGAAAAGTACATACTTTAGAGATCTTTAAAAAAAACATCGAGGTTTCGATACATGGATGTTTTAGGGCGATGTTTTTTGTACATCGATGTTTGTTCTGAAACATCGATGTATCGATAATTCGATACATCAATGTTCTTGGTTTCAATATTTGCATCCCTAGTTGGTATAGGGTTTTATTCCAAGGTTTCTTTCTCCTGCATAGATATTAAATGCATATTATGTCCCTTAGACGTCTTTTAAAGACACCCACGGGCAAGATAGGGGGTGGTAGATTTTGTTCTTACTCCATCACCACACTCATCACAAAACATTTTAATACATACATCATTTTTGGGCACGACTTATGCCCGTTTACAACGACGATAGCTAAATTTTAGGCAAGATTTAAACGCTGTATGACTATAAATATTAAATGTTAAGTCATATCCATCATTTATTGCTGATGAAAACTGACATTATTCTTTCAGACTGAAAGGGCTATACCTATTCTATAGCCCTCCATATTCAATCTTCCAGTCCTTATTTATTTATTCATCATCATCATCATTTCAGCCTATTGCCGTCCACTGCTGGACGTAGGCCTCCCTCATGCTGCGCCACAATGTGCAGTCCTGTGCCGCCTGCATCCAACGACGCCCAGCAACTTTCACTAGATTATCGGTCCACCTAGTTCGTCCTACACTGGGTCGTCCGATACGTGGTTGCCACTCGAGAACCTTTCTTCCCCAGCGGTTGTCGGTTCGTCGAGCGATGTGGCCTGCCTATTGCCACTTCAGCGTGCTAATTCTTCGTGCTATGTCGATTACACCCGTTCTTCTGCGGATTTCCGGATTCTATCTCGCAGAGAAATCCCAAGCATAGCCCGCTCACGCTGAGCGACTTTGAGCCTTGATATGAGGCCTACATTTAGGGATCACGTTTCCGTGCCGTAAGTCATCACTGGTAACACACACTGGTCGTAGACCTGTGTTTTCAGTATTTTATTTATTACGGCCTGAATATTTCTTTCTTTCACAGCTAAGACAAAGATATATTAAGTCATAAGTTTGAATACATATTGCAATATTTAATATTGAGAAATTCTTGTATAATTCTATACTAGCAAATTACCGCAATTTCACCCGCGTAGTTCCCGTTCAGTTTCATTTTCGTGTGGTGACGGAGTAAGAATACAATTCGCCACTCCCTATCTTGCCCGTGGGTGTCGTAAAAGAAGACTAAGGGATTAAATATGCACCTGACATCTATGCAAGAGAAGGAAAACTTGAAATAAAACCCTATACCACGCGTCTGATCAGCGTGGTATAGTAAGTCTATTTCCTCACTATGGTGGAGGAGGCTCGAGACCAACCGTGGGACGTATATGAGCTAAAATGAGTTCCCGTTCCCGTAGGAATAAGGCTTTTTCATACGCATAGTTTAGACCATATAATCATTTTTAGGCTTCTGGGCAAGAAGAGCATGCTGTTGAGCCTCACATAGAACAAGAAGATAGGTTAGTGTACATCAATCAAATCAAGCGTTTAGCATAGTTTTAACCCTACGTTGTAAATCAATCAAATCAAGCGTTTAGCATAGTTTTAACCCTATGTTGTAAATCAATCAAATCAAGCGTTTAGCATTGTTTTAACCCTACGTTGTAAATCAATCAAATCAAGCGTTTAGCATAGTTTTAACCCTACGGTGTAAATCAATCAAATCAAGCGTTTAGCATAGTTTTAACCCTACGGTGTAAATCAATCAAATCAAGCGTTTAGCATAGTTTTAACCCTACGGTGTAAATCAATCAAATCAAGCGTTTAGCATTGTTTTAACCCTACGTTGTAAATCAATCAAATCAAGCGTTTAGCATAGTTTTAACCCTACGTTGTAAATCAATCAAATCAAGCGTTTAGCATTGTTTTAACCCTACGTTGTAAATCAATCAAATCAAGCGTTTAGCATAGTTTTAACCCTACGTTGTAAATCAATCAAATCAAGCGTTTAGCATTGTTTTAACCCTACGTTGTAAATCAATCAAATCAAGCGTTTAGCATAGTTTTAACCCTACGTTGTAAATCAATCAAATCAAGCGTTTAGCATTGTTTTAACCCTACGTTTCCCTTATAGTAATGGAGAAATACTATAGCTCCCCAAATCTTATATTACCTTTAGGTGTCGCAAAATACGACTAAGAGTTATAATATGCTTATAGCATCTATGTAAGAGAAAAAAAACTCGACATAAAATATTATGCCAGCCTCTGTTATCAGTGTGGTACGTAGGTCAATTTCTCCTGATATGAAGGAGGCTTATATTCAATGTAGGACGTATATGAGCTGACATGAAAAGAAGTATTTAACGGTGTTATTAAACGAGTTATTTTAATTTTAGACTTAAATTGGTCTTGAAATTTTCTGCGCTGTACCTACACAGGAGTATTTTCTAAAATTTTTGGTCAAACCATTTTAGAATATGAATAAAACAATTTAATGTTATTATGTATATATAACCAATTAATATTTGAATTTTTAAAAAATGGAAGGAAGGATGGGAGACCCACCACTTTCCCACGGTAATCAATATACCAAATGCGCATTTGAAGCCGAACCGTCCTGAGGATGCCTCGTTTAGAGGCGAAACACGTGTCGAATAAATATTCGAAGTTCTGCGGAAAATTGCAAATTGATGTTCTGGAAGGTGCATCACGTAAGGGTAAGCGCCCAATCAAATACCTTAATCCTATCCCGTACTCCTTCTATTGTGGTGTGCGGTATATTGATTACTGGGAAAGTGGCGGGTCCTTCCTTCCTTCCATTTTGTTAAATTCAAATAAAAATGGATTTTCGCTATATATCGCCTAATTTAATCAATTATAACCAATTAAATTTAGTATTTACATATGAAATGAAAGAAGAGTAGCATATATGTATTAGCAAGTGTTAAACACACAAATATAGATGTTAACGTAAGACTTGTATAACATTATTATAATACACATATTATAATAACTGATTGTAATGAATTCATTACTTTAGGTATATTTAAATGAAATTCATTTTTATGTAAAGTTTGGTTGATAAATTACCTCTATTTTAGTTCAAATAAACAATCAAAAATATAATAAATCTCAAATCAATCATTTATTCTGCATAAACCCCTTAAGGGCGTTTACATATTGTCAAGTTTATACATTGTTTGAACACAATACAACAATCTACCACCGGATCGGAAAGCGGCCACAAGCTGAGAAGATCCGGCAAGAATCTCGGCGGGCTGTCACTTTTTTTTTAGTCTTATAAATATATATAATTTTATACTTCGTACAATATATAGTATTAGCTCCAGTGTGATGCCCTTCGAAATTGTATACCTACATGTATAAATTTTCAAATATTAGTAGGTACAAAACAAAAAAAAAAATAAAGAAAAGAGGAAGAAAATATGGCTGGACCATATCCCACAAGCATCTATTATTAATATACAAATACCTCTAGTGGTCTAAGATCCCGCTATACAACGACCTTCACCGAGATGTTTATTTGATGAAACTTATTTTTTACATAATTTAATATGTCAATAAATATATTGCATATGGGTTGCCTAACAAATTTTAGTCCAGAGTATGATTAGTTAATATTTTTGTATGCATTGCACCGGTTTGATTAGTAGACAAATTATATACCAATCAAAAGTATGAAGCCCATAGAATATGCAAACGTCGATCAGACCGGTGCAAAATGCTAGTATCGATTTTTTTGTTTATACCTGGCTACCCGAGAGTTGTGACCGAAAAAGAATAGGCAATCTAACGTTTGCATATTCTATGGGCTTCATACTTTCGATTGGTATAGAATTTGTTTAATAATCAAACCGGTGCAATGTTAAAACAAAAAAAAATTTTTTAAGATTATTAATTAATCATACTCGGGACTAAAATTTGTTAGGCAACCCATATGCAATATATTTATTGACATATTAAATTAAATAAAAAATAAGTTTAATCAAATAAACGTCTCGGTGAAGGTCGTTGTATAGCGGGATCCTATACTATAGGTTCACAAAAAATTATAAATGTTATAACAAAGATTTAAAATACAGCGCGGTTGTTTTTAATATTTTGGACTTTAAAGTTTAGTCAGTCTTTATTTAAAAGACGATAATTTATAACAGTAGGTAGGTAGTAGCATTTAAAACATTAGTTTAAAATATTGCCTTAACCATTGGGCTGACCACCAGTACCAAGTTCTTTGTCATCAACTGTGGATGCTAGATACAATAAGAATCGAAAAAAAAACAAGTCACATTACTGTCATGGCTGACTTTATAAATTGGGATTTTCACCAAATATGTTTGAAAATGCGCCTGTATGTACTGGTATGAGATACAAGCCAGTTCTTTTTTTTCAGTTTATCATATCTTCAGGCAACATTATTCGCGACAATCATGGAAGACACTATTGCACAACTACGTATTATGGGTATAATTTTATATTATTATTCAAAACATACCTTACACATTCATTTCAGAACTAGTGCGTTCAAATGCTGAGGTACCTATTTGACTTCTCACGTGTGACATAGTGCATTTACGCTATCTTTTAAGAAACGCTAAGCATGTCCTTTGTAGTGATCGCTTAAGAATATAATTTATCACTAAGCTTTACAGTACCCGGCAGCAATAAATATCCTTACTTCCTTACTAGTATTATAAATGCGAAAGTAAGTTTGTTTGATTGTTACGCTTTCACGCTTAAACCACCGAACCGATTTCAAAAATTCTTTCACTAATAGAAAGCTATAATATAAGGGAGTAACATAGGTTAACAACCCGTGGGAACTACGCGGGTAAAGCGACTAAAACCGAAGCGAAGCGAGGGCGGGTTGCTAGTTGCACATCGATCTTTGGAACGAGGCAACTATTAATTTCGGCTTCGTGGATCATTGTCTCTGGAATACACTGTGTGCGAGAAAGTATAGTTACGAATAATAAATGTTTGTTTTTATAGAATTCTAGTACCTAGCTCAAAAGCGTATGAATGAAAAATCTCTTTTACACTATAATTAAGCATCATCTTCACCTCGCACTTATCCCAATTACATGGTGTTGACTCAATGTGTACTCTTCTTTCATAGTAGGTACATATTGCAAAATTCCTTGTGGTGACGGAGTAAGAATATAATTCACCAACCCTTTTCTTGCTCGTGGGTGTCGTAGAAGACAAACTAAGATATAGAGTCATGTGGGGTAACTGTACGCAAATTTAGGCACTTTGCTTTTAGAATAAAAGGCACAGGTGATTGTGCAAAAGCGACGTTTATTCTAATATAATAAACCGTTTTTTTTTTTTGTGGGTGGGCTGCGGTCGGTGCGCCTCCGCACCACTCCGTCCGGGGCGACAGAGGGGCCTAAGCACGCAACTCCCGCAACCCACCCGAAAACCACGTCGCCTTCGTCGTTGGGCCGACCACCGGAGCAGGGTTACTTGACATCAGTGGTCGGCCATATAATAAACCTTTGACAGTAATAACAAAACATATATTTTTTTATTCTAATAATAATTGGTGCTTTTTTTGCAACTTTTATTCTTCTAGGGAAATGCGGACACTTACCCGCATCGGTGGGAAAGTGTACGCACTCCTTCGGTTAAGTGTACGCACTGTCGACAAAGGGTACGCACATCGAAAACTAATCTTCTGCTATACAGAGATCACAAATAAATGTGTGCGCTCTCGTAGCTGGTGCAAGTTTCGAGCCATCAAAATTTATATATTGAACACTTAGTTGTATCGCTATACTTCCCTTGACATAACGGACAATAGTGCTCTTGTTTCAGCTGGAGTTCCATTCATAAGATAACCCTTCATTTTTTTGCGAAGAAAAATAAAGGATTTGAGTTTCCAATGTTGTCTTAAGGTACTCTCATTGCTGCCAACAATTTTTGTCGCTGTTCGTTTCGATTTTCCCTCTTCAATCAACTTTTTGGCTATATTAATCTGCTCTTGAGTACAGACTTTCCGATCTAGGCATTTCCTTATATATTTGGGAGGCATTTTCAGTCTGGAAAGTATAAAAACGAATTATTTTAAATTAATAGGGTAAGTATACACATTATAATATTGCGTACACTTATTCCCACACACCCCAAATCGTCGAAGTAAATAAATTTTATACAGAAAAAAATATTACTTGCCTTAGATTAAATATACAAATTTACATAAAATATTGATTAGTTTTTCCTATGCCTGGTTACTTATTCATCAACTAGAACTAATTATGATACCTTAAACAACCAATTTAAGTTTTTGAAAATAAATAAGAAAAGCATTCAAAAACAAAATTTTATTTTTAACGCTTGTTGGTTTGAGCGATAAACCTGGGATGCGGTACTTTTGCTTGGTGGTCAAATACGAATCAAACGCGATAGGTTTTGACCAGTTCTCAGCCATGCATAATATTCACTGCGTACACTTACTCACCGCGTACGGTTACCCCACATAACTCTATAATACGCATATAACATTATGCAAGAGGAGGAAAATTCGAAATAAAACTCTATACCACACGTCTGATCAGCGTGGTATAATAGGTCAATTTCTCTTCCATTGTGGAGGAGGCTCGAGCCTAACAGTGGGACGTAGCAGCTGTGATGATGATGATGATTGCAAAATTTATTGGCAATACTTTTGTGACTAGACGTCTTTTTTTTTAGGCGGGCTATAGTGTGGACGTACGCCATCCGTTCCGTCCAGCGGACAGTGCCACCAAGCCGTCGTCATCGTGCGGTCAGCCTCTTAGTGGCTTCAGTCCTCTGCGCCTTCGACTAGGGCAGCATCAGAGGCAGGTATTCTCGCTTGCGCCGCTCCAAGCACTGGTAGCGAAGTGTGTCTGCATGATAGTTCTCGGCTCTAAACCACTCTGTCGCTTCCTTCCACGAGGTCATCATTTGCCTACCTGATGTCAACCCTGCCGCTACCATACAGCATTACTCCTAAGATTAATTTACAAGATGTAAATTGCCTTAGGTTTAATATATTTATCCGGTCAATGGCCCTGTACGGCGCACCGGTGTGGGCGGGGTCCTTGACCGTCCGACTTAGGGCCCTTCTGTGGCGACCACAGAGGGTCATGGCGGTCAGGGCCATCCGCGGATACCGCACGGTGGCGACGGAGGCAGCGTGCCTATTGGCCGGGACCCCCCCGTGGGACCTGGAGGCGGAAATGCTCGCCGGATTGTATCAGCGGGTGACGGGGGTGCAAGCGGAGGGCGGTGTGATCTCGATAAGGGAGCTCACCGCCTGGCGCGTCGTCGCCCGCCGAGACATCATTGCCCGTTGGGCAGTCTGGCTGGAGAGGCCTCGGTTCGGGGTGCGAACCGTGGAGGCCTTCCGGCCGGTGCTGATGCAGTGGTTGGAGAGGCGGCACGGGGTGCTCTCCTTCCGACTGGTGCAGGTTTTGACGGGGCATGGGTGCTTCGCCAAATACCTGCACAAGGTCGTTAGGAGGGAGAGTACACCGTCCTGCCACCACTGCGATTGCGACGAGGACACGGCGCGCCATACGCTCGAGGCCTGCGCGGCTTGGGCCACGCAGCGCCGTGAACTCGTCGCAATCATCGGTACAGACCTGACGCTGCCGGCTATCGCTAGGGCGATGGTTGACAGCGGCAGGAATTGGGACGCGGTCGCAGCCTTCTGCGAGACAGTGATCTCGCGGAAGGAGGCGGCGGATCGCCTGCGCGAGGAGCGCAGCCTCGATGAGGAGATCCGCCGCCGGCGACTGGGGCGGCGTAGGCGCAACTACCTGCGCCTCATGCCGCCCTAGCCGAGGCCGCGGGTGACGTGACCGGGGATTAGCCCATCACCCGCCGAGAGGCCGACCGCGTGAGGAAAGACCGACGTCCTCCCCGAGGGGGGGACGTCGGTCGATGGGAGGGTACCCCAATAGGGGGTATTCCGCCGGGCCGACCACTGATGTCAAGTAACCCTACTCTGGTGGTCGGGCCAACGACGAAGGCGACGTGGTTTTCGGGTGGGTTGCGGGAGTTGCGTGCTTAAGACCCTCTGTCGCCCCGGACGGAGTGGTGCGGAGGAGCGCCGACCGCAGCCCACCCACAAAAAAAAAAGGTTTAATATATTTCATAATTTTCAGATGAAAGTAACAATGAGCTCCGCATAATTAAGGCACTATCCAATAAAGACTTCTTAATACGAGAAAAATTTTCTGTGCCACAACCGACAGTTGCTGATGAGTTCAACAATAAAAATGTGCAATTTTTTGAAAGTGATAAATACAAGTTAAATAAATTGGCTAAAGACATGTTCGTTGTATTTACTTATTAGGATAAATTTCATTACTCGTGAAGTAACACTATTTTGATTTCTGATGTTTGCACACTTGAAATATAACAATTTTTATGGCTTTTGTCGCGTTTGTATTTAATTTTTAAAGTCGGGACGTTTCAAACAATTTTCAGCGTTCATGGTCACAGGAGGACTAAGGTGACTCGCATTCAACAAATTACTCTTTTAAATCTAACAACTCTAATATGCTACACACGGCCTCACTGATAAGATACGGCAAGAAAACTCAAAGGGCATATATAATTCCGTTCCCTTCCATCAGCCTATAGACGTCCACTGCTGGACATAGGCCTCCCAATGAGAATGCCACTCGGGACGGTCCTGCGCCACTTGCGCCACTGCAACAATGAGTGCTTATATAATGTTTTGCAATCATATGCTGGTTTAATTTTCTTTTTAATTAGATTTATAACAGGATTCAAGCTTGATGGTATCTCGTCCTACTGTGACCATAAACGGCGAAAGGTCTTCGAAACATCGGGCATTTAAAAATCAAATACAAACGCGATTATAATAATTTCAAAAAACCCGTTATAATCATTTCTGATATTTACGCGAGCATTACATATTTTAAATAAAACTATTTTACGGATTTTATCGCGTTTGTATTTGATTTTTGATTGCCCGACGTTTCGAACACCTTGCAGTGTTCATGGTCACGGGCGGACTGTCAGTCCGCCCCATTATAATAGCTTTCAACGCGACTTTTACGAATTTTATCGCATTTGTATTTGAATTTAACTTTTGCGACGTTCTAAACACTTTTCAGGGTTTATGGTTATGAACGGAGTTGGATTGGGGGAAATTCATTGCTTTTAGTATGTAAAAAAAACGCATGAAATTGTACAAGCTCAATGTTTTGAAACACAATTATACAGTGTGGATGCGATATGAAATTTGTCGATACACCACTAGTTTCTATAAAAATCTTTATAAGTCTAACGTAGAAGAATTTAAATACTAGTCAGCAGGGTTATATTGATTGTAATTTATCAAATATTTCAGGAAGTACTGCACGGATTCGCTCACATCAACGTATTTAGATTTAGCGCTTTGGAAACGTTATGGTGCGTTAACAAACGCTAATATTGTTGTAATACAGCAGAATGAATATTACAATTGCCTACTGGAGGATGAAGCAAAGAATAAACTGTAATTTTACGTTTTTCTTAATTTTTGCCTTTCATTTAAAAACAAAATAGAAACGCTGAGAAATAAATCTTGATGACTTACGAACTAAAGGACATATTTCGGCGCGCTGTAGAACAACTGCGAAATTTGTAGTTTTTATTAAGATTTTTAGCTTTTACCCGCAAATTTGTCTGCGTAGAAATCATGTGTGACGATTAAACATGTTTTGTATTGTGTTGTAAGTGTGAAAAATATCAAAGTGAAATTCAAAAATTTGCTTTCCCAGTCTCTACATTAGGTACAAAAGTTCTAAACCCTTTCTATTACTTTTATTTTAATCTATACGGAACCAAATACAAGTATCAAAAAATTTGATTGTGTGGTTTTATGAAACCACGGTAAAAGTGAAACTTTTTTTCGCATTACAACAAAAGAGCAACATTTACATTAAACACTGATAAAAACAAATAGCGTGATAACGGGTTGAGAGCCCTCAGCGCTCACCCACCAGTCCGGGTAAAGTTGTCACAGCCATCTGAGGCTAACAACTAAGACACAAAAAAAAAAAAAAAAAAAAGAAGCATTGGCGGTCAGCTGATACGAACCATAGGCGCCGCCATATTGGCCGCGGTGCCTTTGTCGAGTGCCTTTTACTTTACCCTTACTCGGCGGCCAGGCGTCACGCGACATGTAATAGATGGACGAAAAAGTTTGAGGCGATGTATATTTTCCATACAGATTTTACCATTGTGTGAAACGCCCTTACTCTTTCTTAGTGTGGAACACACGTCATAAAAGAAAACTACTGACAAATATTTATATTTTATTTTCAATAGCAACCCGCCCTCGCTTCGGTTTCAGTCGCCTTACCCGCGTAGTTCCCCTTCCCGTGGGAATACCTGTTACTCCCTGATATTATAGCTTTCCATTGGTCAAAGAATTTTTGAAGTCGGTCCAGTAGTTTCGGAGCTTACTCAATACAAACAAACAAAAAAATATTTCCTCTTTATAATATTTGTATAGATACTATAGATAATTTCGGGTCGTGTTGATAAGTCAGTCAACCAGCTTCTTTATATCATAATCATCCTGCTGTCATCCCAATTACTTAGGGCCTACTCTTTCTTCTCCATGTATATTGTAAAAGGTTTAGACCAGTAATGGGCAAAGTACGACCCGCGGACCAACTCCGGCCCGCGAAAGTATTTAATCCGGCGCACCGAAAGTCCATCCATCCTAAATATTCTAGTCAGCATTTTGGCGCGAATAATAAAATCTGACGTTTATAATTAAAAATCTCCGAATTGTTAATGAAAGCCGTCAGGGGTGTTTTGAGCTTTCATTATCACATAATTAACTTGCCATAATTATAATTATCTCGCCAGTCTGTCACAGATATTAGTTTATTTATTGAAAAATTCCATTCTCTTCACCTATCGGTGAAGCTAAACTAGCCGCGTAGTTCATGTGTTGGGCAATACGGGGCGCAAAGCGTGATGAAATGTGAGGTGCAGGCGGCGAGGGCGAGAATGGAAAAACTCAATCAGAAACCGATTGACTGATGAACACCTTTTCGCACTGCTAAAAGTTGCTTCGTCACAGATGGATCCTGCTTTCGAAAATATTATGGAAAATCAAAAACAATTCCATATGTCTCACACGCCTAACATGGCGTAAAAGTAAAAGGTATTTTGTTTATTAAAAAGCTTTAATACAAAATGCATTTTTCTATAGTTCTGGCCCTCCTCTAGAATTTATTAAATTTTGTGGCCTGCCATTAAAAAAGTTTGCCCACCACTGGTTTAGACAATAGTTTTATGACCGGCCGCATACCTGATGTCAACCCTCGTTTTTTTCGATACCCACGACCAATGTAAGGATTATAATTAGTAGTAGGTATTCGTAGCTGTAGCCGTCAGCGAACTTCAATATATATAGAGATTGAATAAGCCTTTAATCATATATTTTTCTGTTTATTCCTATGTTAGAACCCGTCGCGAGCTATTGAAACAGGTTCGACAAAAACATAATTATGTCAAGTCCGTACTGTATGATACAAACGGGACTATAGAAGGTCTCAGGAGCGAACTTGAAGTAAGTATGTCTCTAGATTTTCAGATAACATATGTATATATGTAACCTAGATTTTTGACCCCGGGTATCGTAAAAGACGTCTAAGGGGTACAACATGCGCGTAACATCCATGCAAGAGAAGGTAAACTCGAAACAAAACCCTATATCAACCCGACTGAGCAGCGTGGTATAGTAGGTCCTTTCTCATCTATTGTGGAGGAGGGTCCCAACAGTGGGGCTTATATGAGTTGTGCCATATGCCATGTACATAACCATTTCCGAGGTCTGCGATAGACGCCTACGATGAATGATTTACACCATACATATTATCACACGTATCGGACGACACAGTGTCAGTCCACCACTAGGTGGACTGACGACCTGGTGAAAATTGCTGGTCGACGTTGGATGCAGGCGGCATAAGACCGTACTCTGTGGCATAACATGAGAGAGGCCTACATGCAGCAGTGGACGGCGATAGGCTGAAATGATGATGACGATATTATCACATCAGCCGCATGCGTCTGCAGAGCCCGGCAATGAATCTTTATAAAATTTTATTCCTAATCTTATTCAATGTACCCATATAGATATATTAGTAGAGTAGTAGACACTACAGTAGTAAATACATATAAGTTTTAATAGACGTATTCTCAATTTAGGATCTGAACTTGGTTTCGGAGATTAAGGGCAGGTACATCAATAACTGGCAATTAGCACGAGCCGAGCAAAATATTCAAAATATAACGGACAAGGAGTCTGAAGCTTCCAATAACATCAAATACTACCGCGGTCGACATGAAAACGAGTTACGCGTACATAGTGAAGTGGAACTAATAACTAACATTTATATTACGGTAGGCCAATTTTCTGTGTGATAACAAAGTAAATAAATTAAAAAAAAAATCGACCAAGTGCGGGTTGAATTCGCGCACGAAGGGTTCCATACCATTGACTAGGTAAACAAGTGCCTACCTGTTACCATTATCGATATTGAGCAAAAAAAGTTAAAAAAATCGCGTTTGTTTTATGGCAGCCCTCCTTAAATATTTATTTTATTTTTAGTATTTGTTGTTATATCGACAATAGAAATACATAATTTGTCAAAATTTCAACTCTCTAGCTATCCTGGTTCTTGAGATACAGCCTGGTGACAGACAGACGGACGGAGAGACGGACGGACAGACAGCGAAGTCTTAGTAATAGAGTCCCGTTTTTATCCTTTGGATACGGAACCCTAAAAAACTAAAAACACGCTTACAAGTTACAACTCAAGCATACTCAACTTATATTATTATTACACACTAACTCTTACTCTTATACAAAGAGTACCTACGATTAGAAATTTCTAAATACTGGCAAATCTAATCAGGATATTCGGCTATTTTGATTGAATTATTGCATTGTCATGGGCCTTCAACGAGTGTGCGAAGTTTAAATAAAATCCGTTCATTCAAAGTTGGGTAAAATGACGTTCAAAGATTCCGTTATTTACCTACATAGATACATACATACAGGTGAAATTAATAAAAGCGTGTTAAAATACACTGTCGCATTACAAATTCCCTTCTAAAGGGGTGGAAATTGTTCCACTATATGTAGCTAGCTAGAAATCCTTCTCATAATATTAATAACGTATAACGTTCTTCCGTGTGGTGGATATGGAGTAAGGATACAATTCACCACCCTCTTGCCTGCCCGTGGGTATTTTAAAAAGCGACTAAGGGACTACAATATGCAGATAACATTTATGCAAGAGATGGAAAACGCGAAATAAAATTCTATGCCTACCCGCCTGACCAGCGTGAAATAGTAAATCAATTTCCCTCTCATTGTGAAGGAGGCTCGAGTCCAGCAGTGGGAAGTATATGAGCTCTGAGGATGAGGATAACATTCAGCCATTTGTTTAATTTTATTCTCTTGTAGTTATGTGTTGTGTAGTAGCTGCTACGAATATTAACAACCCTTATTTTTAGGGGATGGGCCATGGTCGGCGCACCTGCCGTCCGGCTCCGTCCGGGGCGACGAAGACGTCGCGCGGGCTCATGACCCACCCGTAACACATCGCCTTCGTCGTTGGGCCGACCACTGGTGCAGACTTCCTTCTCTTCAGTGGTCGGCCCGACAGAATACCCCGTCGCGGGGTACTCTCTCCTCTCGACGTTCCCCCTCGGTGGACGTTGGTTGCCGTAGCGCGGTCAGCCTCTCTGCGGGTGAAGGACTAAATCCCCGGTCCAGTCACCCGCGGCCTCAGCTAGGGCGCCATCAAGCGCAGGTATTCGCGCCTGCGCCGCCCGAGTCGCCGACGGTGGACCGCGTCGTCGTGGAGGCGATCCTCCCGCACGCGCTTCGCCGCCTCCTTCCGCGAGACGACTGCCTCGCAGAAGGCGGCAACCGCGTCCCAGTTCCTGATGCTGCCAAGCATCTCCCTAGCGATGATTGGCAGCGTTAGGTCGGCACCGATGATTGCGACGAGTTCACGGCGCTGCTCAGCCCACGCGGCATACACCTTGTGTGCTGCGCCGTGTCCTCGTCGCAATCGCAGTGATGGCAGACCGATGCCGATGCTCTCTCTCCACGACCGTGTGCAGGTGCTTGGCAAAGCATCCGTGCCCCGTCAAGTCCTGCACCAGTCGGAAGGAAAGCACCCCGTGCCTCCGATTCAACCACTCCATCAGCACCAGCCGGCAAGCTTCGACGGTCCTGACACCGAACTGAGTACTCGAGAGCCGGACTGCCCAACGGGCAATGACGTCTCGGCGGGCAATCTTAACAAACCTGAAATTGCTCGTGGGTGTCGTAAAAGATGACTAAGAATTTTACATAGACCTGGGCTAACTCCATCTGAGCAATAATTACATTCCCAAGGAGGGTTAACGTCAGGCAATCGGTTGGTCATCAGTACGAACTGTTTCATAATGTATAATACTACATTAACGGTTTCTTATGTTTATGCGAGTATGTAATACATACACATTGTAAGTAAAACTATTTTACGGATTTTATCGCGTTTATATTTGATTGCCCGACGATTCGAACACTTTACGGCGTTCATGATTACGGGCGGATTAGGTGATTATTTTATAAATCAAAAAATTTGTAGTAAGATAAAGTAGGCCGCCTTTAAAAATTAATAATAATATATCATCATACTCTGAGTTTTCTTGCCGAATCGTTTATTTAATTTTTTTTAAATGATAGCTAGAATGATATAAATTATTGAGAAAAATAAAAGTAGTATACCAGGATAAAAATATATTGTTTATCATCAAGGAAACTTTGACCAAAGTAGAACACTGGATGGACAAATATGATATAGATATGGAAAGTATGGACCTCAAGATACAACTGATGAAGAACCAGTGTCAAGATCAGACTGAGGATAGGATAGAAATGGAACAGACGGTAATTTTTTCGAAATATAAAGATTTCTTAATACAAACAATATTGTTTAGTAGTAATCACGAATATTACCAACTCTGAAATTACTCGCAGTTGTTCTAAAGTTCGCTTAATAACTTTACAGGCGTATATGTAGACCTGTACTTACATTAGGCTTGTCAATAAACATAATAGCAAGTAACGTTAACCGCAATCTATGAGCATAGTAAAAAAGTAATTTGAACGGCTGTCCTTGGATGCCCTGAAAGGTTTTCAAACTGAGCTAAAATTGTGTTGTAAAAGACGATTAAAGAATGCAAATGGATAATATTATTGAAAATGGTAAATTTGAAATAATACTTTATGTCAAACCATCTAAACGACGGAGATGGCTGCTTTCTCTCCCAATTTGATGATCCATTTAGTAAAACTTATATGAGTGGAGATGGAGAAAAAGGAAACTTATAGGTATAGATAATATATGGGTGTACCATACATCCCATTTTCAAACTCCATCCGACATCCTCGTCACGTCCTCGACGAAGAGGATGACACCCACGCGGCTCGCAAGGCCATTACACGTAAATACCCGCGGTTACACCTTCGCCGTCGAGGTGCAAAACCGTGTCGCGTAAAAGACAGGAATCAAAACGTGGGCACGCCCACTTTGCCTCCAGCGACGCCCCAAGCCGAGGTCCGTTCCCTACAGGAGGAGCCCTTGGGCGATGTCGTTTAGTATACTTTTACAGGGTTGAGAGCCCTCAGCGCCTACCCATAGTCCGTGTCAAGCTGTAAAAACCATCTGCGGCTAACAGCTGTACACATCTAAACATACACAAAAAAAAAAAATTCAAGCTGTCTATCCCGTTGTCTTCAGAACCGTAACAAAAATACCCCACTTTTGCAAACATTGTCCGCTTGTTTTTTTAACTTTTCATTTCATATCTTTGCCTACTTCTGCAAGTAATGCGCGTTAAAGTATATCAAACGCTTTTGAAGAGTCCTTGTTTTCATTTAACTTTTAAGTTCATATTTTTATCCCGTTTTAACACAAAAATACTATTTACGTTATACTAGCGTCCCGTTTTGAAGTAAAAATTTGGTCAAACTAATAAATAGTTAGTAATAATGTTCATTCTATCATAGCTATATGCGAATTGTTCTTCTTATCCGCTCATATATAGGCTCTTGTTAGGTACGTATCTCCTGCCTTACTCCTTACTTATAATGCCTTACTTACCATACTGGCCAGATGAGTATTTATAGAGTTCTATTAGGAGTTTACGTTCTCTTACACTGAAGTGCTCTGTTCCCTATCTCATTGTATCTTACTAGACCTGGAAAGGGAATAGGACTGATCATCCTATTTTTAATTCCTTACAATACGAAACGCACGCACGCAACGCATTTAATATTAATATGTCTTTTGACAGCTGCAACTTCATGCCAAAGATATAGAGGCATGGCTCCACTTCAAGGATGAACGCGAAAAGGCTCGTCAGTATGCCTTGAAAATGACAAATGCTGCCATTGCTGTGCAATCTTGGTGGCGAGGTCTACTTGTGCGCCTTCAATTGGGACCATTTAAACCTGTTAGAAAAAAGACAGCTCCAGCTCGTAAAGAAAAAAATAAAAAGTAAAATAGTAGTACCCTTTAGTAATTCCATTTTCTACAATGAGGACCCTACTGTGGATGATCGAAAGACCAAGAAAACAGAAGAGTATGACCAATTTTATAGGCATTTATTTGAAGCTATTTATAATTTATTTATGTTTGAGTTATTTAATAATTGTAATGTAATATGTGTTTTTAATTATTTAAATATATTTACATACATAAATGTTTATTATTTATACTACTTTTTGACATGCGATAAATCAGTTTGATAATGATTTCTGATATTTACGCGAGTATTACACAATTTAAATAAAACTATTTTACGGATTTTATCGCGTTTGTATTTGATTTTTGATTGCCCAACGTTTCAGTCTACCCATGTCCGACCATGGACACTGTAAAGTGTCAGAAACTTCGGGCATTCAAAAATCAAATACGAACGCGCTAAAATCCGTAAAATAGTTTTATTTACAGTTTGATAATATTAATCTCACGTAGATGTAAATATATATTATACTAGCAACCCGCCCTCGCTTCACTTCGGTTATAGTCGTTTTACCCGCGTAGTTCCCGTTCCCGTGGGAATACCGGGATAAAATATAGCCTAGTTTACGCCCTGATATTATAGCTTTCCAATGGTGAAAGAATTTTTGAAATCCGTCCAGCCGTTTTGAAGATTACACGGAACAAACGGACAGATAGACAGACAAAAATGTTTTAATCGCTATTTTAGGCATAGGTGTCGTGAAAATAACCGTGTGAGAATGAAAAAAGCCTATTATTTTGACATTACAAACAGACACTCCAATTTTATTTATTGGTATAGATTAGCTAACCCAACAGACGTTGTTCTGTTCAAATAAAGCGCCACCTACCGGGTTCGATTGTGAATCTAAACCATTCTCGAATGTCCTTGAAAAAAGTTTTCATTAACTTCGCTAGGTGGTCCAACAGACGCTGTTCTGTTCAAATCTAAAAAAATAAAACGAATTTGATTGAAATCGATTGCAGCGCCATCTACAGAGTCCAATTATTAATCCAATCCATACTTGAATCCACTGGAATACACACAAAAATGTGTCAGTATATATTTATGCCAAATAATAACTAATGGATAGTGTTATAATCATTATGGCCGATTTATCATATGGTAATGTAATTCACCACTTCCGCTGTTGCCCGTCGATTCTCGTAAAAGATGACTACGAAAAGTAATTCAGATAACAGCTATGCAATATATAGAATTTGGAAAAAAGCTCTATACTAATTCGTCTGACCAGCGTATTATAGTAGACCACATGCCTTCCTACTGTAAAGGACCACGTTATAGTGAATAAATTTTTCGCCTGCTGTAGGGCAGGCTCAAGCCTATGGTTGAATAATGAACCTAGATTATCCTTGCTGATATTATAAATGCGAAAGTAAGGATGTTTGTTTGTTTGTTACGCTTTCACGCTTAAACCACCGAACCGATTTCAAAAATTCTTTCACCAATGGAAAGCTGTAATATCAGGGAGTAACATAGGCTTTTATCACAGTGTTCCCACGGGAAAGGGAACTACGCCGCGGGTAAGGCGACTGAATCCGAAGCGAAGCGAGGGCGGGTTGCTAGTAATACTATATTTTTATGCAATGGGATTTTAGGAACTAAGTCAAGGATTTATACTTCTTGAAGACGACTGCATATTGCTATAAAACAATAGAACGCATTTAAAAAAATATCTGACGTATAAGGAAAAAAATAAGAGCATAATGTCAATTGTACTTTTTTGCATAAATGTTTTTTGTATAAATGTTAAGAATACCTAAGTGTTTTTTTTAAGAATTAATTTATTTTGTAGTACAATTATAAATAGGGGCTGGGTGTCTACAAAATATACCAATGGGGCACCAGGATACCGGGACTGAATTGTTTTATGATAAAGAGCTTACGCTATTAGAATCGTCAAAGGTAATCTTAATTGATTTTTCTTTTCCAAGATTTCAAACGCGCAGCTGTCATGATAACGGAAGAACTAAGGTGTTTCACATCCAACAAGTCATCTATTTATAAAAAATATTTTTATTTTACATGTTATAATACTCGCAAAATCAGTATTCATAAATTCCTGTGTGGTGCAGCTAAGTCTTCAACAGGAGAGTAAGAAGAAGCTTTGTTCACGTAACAACTTATTGCGATTGCCAACCCCTCTGTTAAAATTGGCAATTATAACACTATACCACCTTGTGAGCAGTCCTATGTCCAATAATAGACATCGACAGGCTATTGGATTATTGATAAAGAACCATAAGTAGCGTCTTCCGGGATAATGCATTAAGGATAAAATATATAAACTACGATGGTAAAAGGGGTCCATAACGCATGGCGATTATGACGTGTC
This sequence comes from Lymantria dispar, assembly GCA_032191425.1. Lineage (NCBI taxonomy): Eukaryota > Metazoa > Arthropoda > Insecta > Lepidoptera > Erebidae > Lymantria > Lymantria dispar. Next base: position 21,727,704 of record CM063459.1, read on the forward strand.
CGAATTTTTGACTTCCCTTACGAGGCGTTTGACCAACGTCAATAGGCTGGTAGATATTATAAGTTTAAACAGTTTTAAACTTTATTGATTTTACGTTTATAAATGTCCGTATGGTAACGGAGCAAAAATACGGCTTACCGCCTCCCTCCCTCCCTTACGTGGGTGTCATAAAAGACGCCTAAGGGATATGATATGTAGATAATATTTATCAAGAAGGAAAACTCGACATAAAATCCTATTTCAACACGTCTGACCAGCGCGGTATAGTAGGTTCATTTCCGGCTTTTTGCATAGCGTTCATGGACACGAGCGGACTGGAGTGAGTCCACCCGTGACCATGAACGCTGTAAAGTGTTCGAAACTACGGGGAATCAAAAATCAAATACAAACGCGATAAAATCCGTAAAATAGTTTTATTTACAATGTGTAGGTAGTACTCTCGTACACATCAGAAATCATTAGGTTAATTTTCCTTCCATCGTGGAGAAGGCCCGAGTCCAACAATAAAACTTATATGGGCTGAAATGATGATGATGAAATGTAATATTTAGAATTGTATTTGTATTAAATTATATAAAAAAATCATTTAACGTAGAATAACATAGAAGAAAGCGACACTTCAACTCGAGCATTAGTACACCATGATACGCATAAGTATCCATCGCTGCCATTGATAACGGAGAATCTCATTCAAGAAAAGAAGCATCATTTTGTCTCACAAAATGGGTAATCCATGCACTTCTTTCTTCCTTTACAGCACAAATAAGATATGTTGTTGAGGAGATGATGTTTTAATAAAGGGAGCAAAATTAGATTAATTTTGGTATAGTGGGCAAATTTGCCATCAAATTACAATATACTTATTTCTGTGCATCAATCCACGTGGATATGAATAATGGATAGTAACTCCTAATGGATAAGTTTTTTTATTTCCTTTTGATACTTCCCCATCTCTCTCATTCTCCGTGTAGTGACGAGAGTAAAAATACAATTCACCATCCCCTTTTCTTGCCCGTGGGTATCGTAAAAGACGATTAAGGAATATAATATGCATATAATATCCATGCAAGAGAAGGAAACCTCGAAATATAAACTTATACCAACACGTCTCACCAGCGTAGTTTAGTGGGTCAATTTCTCTCCCATTGTGGAGGAGGTTCGGGCCCAACAGTGGGACGTATATGAGTTGTAATGACTTCCCCCTTATCGTAGGGCCCACTGGTAGTGGCCTTTACTTCGGTGGTCCGTCTGACGAATTACCCTTGTACCTACCGTCCAACTCAGACCTGCTGACAACAAACGATAGGGTTGCTACGGGGTCTCAAATCCTTGCGCGCTCGTCCGCTCTCTGGGTTACAGATTAATCTCCTGTCGTGGGTGATAGGTCACCCGCGACGTTCACGGGAAAGAATGATATTGTTTTATTATTAATTGTCACTGTATAGAAATATCGATATTTTTATTTCTTTATCGAAATATTTTTGCTACTATTCTGAGCCCGCTTTCTTCTGGCCTACAATGGTCTAACCGCACCCTGTTGATCTCAGGGCAAAGGGTGGCCGACGAAAACTACATCATAACCTGTCATATTGTTCACCGTCGCCGCTTGAATGAGCCACTGGAATAAATGCCTTGATTTTGATAGGCTACTCTTTCGGATAAGTATACGAATGAAATAGAAAGACAGAAAGCCAACAAAACATCGGGGCGTTTTTCAAAGAAAAACGTTCTTCAATTCTCGTCTGTCCATTCTCGTCCGTCCTCGGTTCGACTGCTCGGTACTCTGCCTGGTACATTTCTTTGACATCTCGTGAACATAATATTGATGTGAAACATCTATAGGCGAGGGTAAACCTGATCGTTGGCATGGCGTAAACAGGCCGGCGACGTAACGCCACGCTACATGATGGAATATAAGTACTATACGTAGTCTATACGTAGTAGTGTGCGAGTAAGACAGAGCGATGCGATGTTGTGTGTGTAAGCGATTGTGCGCTGAATTAATTATGATTATTGTGTAATATTTTAAATATAAGAGTAAATTGTAATATTATATTTTCCTATACATTATGCCATATTAGTTTCTATCGTAATCTTTTCTTTTATGCATACCTATGTGCTTGTACAAAATAATTTAAATTTTTCACATCTGCCGACGTCCTCCTTAGCGTCAGCTCGCTTGTTTTTAAGATTTTACTATCTTTTAATACTGTTTTAGGCTTTTTATATCATCTCTGATTTGTACTTGCTTTGAAGACACTCTCAGTAAATTGAAATGTTTGGGTAAGAATATTTTTCATAGTATCTTACTGACGTTTTTGGCATTCACTCTTTTAGATATTATACATTTTAACAGTGGTGAATTTACACATTCAACGCCAATCATCATCATCATCATCATCATCTCAGCCCATATAAGTCCTACTGTTGGGCACGCGTACCCTCCACAATGGAAGGGAAATTGACCTACTATACCATGCTGGACAGACGTGTTGGTATAGGATTTTATATCGAGTTTTCCTTCTCTTGTATAGATATTATGTGCATATTATATTCCTTAGTAATCTTTTACGACATCCACGGGGAGTGGCTAATATCCTATTTAATTATTACCGCCCCCTACTAATTCCTGTAATTCAATTGCCTTGTCACAATCATATTAATAAAATTTTCTTTACTAATAAAGCCTAAATGTTATGATTTGTAGATTCTATCTTCATCATTAGGTACATCATGTTTTTGAGATAAAGCTGTCCTCCCAAATTTACCGTCATACTGTTCCAAAATTGGTTGCCTACTTACCCTAATCGTAAATCCGACTCTTCATTTTAATAAGTTCTTTTGTTGTATTACCATCTTAACGTTTCATGGACGTTTTTACGTGTACTTCATTGTTTATTATCATATCATCATCATCACAGTTCATATACGTCCCACTGCTGAGCTCAAGCTGCCTCCGCAATAGGAGGGAAAGCTGACCGTACTATACCATGCTGGTCAGACAGGTTGGTATAGGGTTGTTTTTCGAGTTTTCCTTTTTCTGCCTAGATATTATATGCATATTATATTCGTCATTAGTAGACTTTTACGATACCCACAGGCTAGTGGTGAATTGTATTCTTACTCCTTCACCACACGGAAAGTGGTGGTACCATATGCGTGGTTTTAATTCATATCTATAAGAAATCCTGAAAATCTCAATTGCTTCATCAATTAAGCTACTATTATACACAATTTACATTAGTTTATTACCATAAAGAGGTGTAATTTTCGGCAATCATTTGGTTTATTGTTTGAATTTAAATAGATTTTTAAATAAATAGTCATCGATGTGGTTATGGAATAAGAATACAATTCACTACTCCCTATCTTGCCCGTGGATGTCGTTAAAAACGACTATGGGATATAATATGCACATAACATATGTGCAAGAGAAGGAAAACTCGAAACAAAATCCTATACCAACATGTCTGACCAGCATGATATAGTAGGTTAAATTCCCTCCCATTCTGGATGAGGCCCGAGCCCAAAGGTGGGACGTATGTGGGCTACGATGATGATGATGATGATGAAATAGTGATTCTCTTTATTTCTTTAATTACCATTTCACAAATGTATTCTGAAGTAAATATAACAAAATATATACATATCTTTTCAGATAAATGCAACAATGAACTGAAAATTATAAAAACAATGGCCGATTTGAAGCACCTGAAGACAATGAAATATGATGTAAAGCCTTTTGTTATATTGGACAATGTAGTTACAATGAGCAAGGAAGAATTAAATTCTACCATAAAAAAAGTTGCTAAATTAGAAGGAGACAGGTAGATAAATATTAAAACAGCAAGTCTTGAGACTACATCTGGTTTTGCGATCATTACCTAAATAATGTTTATTATGAGGACACTGGTTTAATAAATTAATGGATAAAATATAATTATTTTTACGGTATTTGTTGCGTTTGTTGAAGAGTTGAGAAGTCGGCGTCTTTGCGTGATCATAGCGGTTTCGGTGTCCGTGTGGTGACGGAGTAAGAATACTATTCACCACACCCTTTCTTACCCGTAGGGTTCGTAAAAAACGATTAAGAGATTATAGTATGCACATAAGATCAAGAGAGGAAATTTAGAAATAATAGCCTATATCAACATATTTTACCAGCGGGGTATAGAAGGTCAATTTCACTCCAATTGAGGAGGAGGTTCCAGCCCAGCAGTGGGACGTATATGAGAAATGGACATTGAAGAGTGTTCGAAACATCGATCAAGTATAAATGAAATACAAACGCGATGAAAACCGTAAAATTGGTTTAATTTCAAACGCGTAATATTCGTGTAAACATCTGAAATCACAATGGTAAAAGCTTTGCTAGTGTAATGGCCGCTTTCAAATGCGGTCTCATGGCCATTTTTACCAATGATCCTTATTCAAAACTAATCATTTATTCTACATAATCCCCTTAAGCATATGTATATTATTAAAACACATCGTTTGAAACAATCCAATTATCTACCACTGGATCGGAACGCGGCCACAAATTAGAAGATGCGACAAAAAAACTCAGCCGTAAATTGGAAATTTTAATACATAACATTGAAGTTAATTAATGATTTCGGAACACGTTCCCAACATTCCCGTTATTTGTCAACGCAGTTGAATATTATAACGATAAAACTTGACCATATTACCTTCACTTTGGCCAACACTGCTAACCACGCATTCGACCTTTACTACCTAAGACAACGTAAAAATAGCATAACATAATTTCTGACTTGAAAAAACTTCTAATAACATAAATATCAGCGTCACTTTATTCTTATTTCAATTACTTGGGGTGAACTCAATATGTACTATTTTTTCATAGTACATATTGTAAAAGTTATTAGCAATGTAAATAGTTTTTATAACTAACCGCCTGCCTGACTTCAATCTTCTTTGAGAATGCAATTGTTGACCAGATGGCTTCAAGTGAAGTTATCCCAGATCTGTGTAAAGCTTTTAGCCATCCTTTACGACACTCACGAGTAATGTAAGGATTGGTAGTATTTGAAGCCGCTACCATACAGCATAATAATAAATGTAAATCTATACCAATAAATAAAATTGGAGTGTCTGTTTGTAATGTCAAAATAATAGGCTTTTTTCATGCTCACACGGTTATTTGCACGACACCTATGCCTAAAATAGCAATTAAAAATTTTTTGTCTGTCTGTCTGTCTGTCGGTCTGTTTGTTCCGGGTAATCTTCAAAACGGCTGGACCGATTTCAAAAATTCTTTCACCAATGGAAAGCTATAATATCAGGGCGTAAACTAGGCTATATTTTATCCCGGTATTCCCACGGGAACAGGAACTACGCGGATAAAACGACTATAACCTATAACCGAAGCGAAGCGAGGGCGGGTTGCTAGTATATTAATAAAAAAACCGCGTAGTGACGGAGTAAGAATACAATTCACCACCCCCTTTCTTGCCCGTGGGTGTCTTAAACGACTAAAGAATATAATATACATATAACATATTATGCAAGAGAAGGAAAACTCGAAAAAAAACACTATACTAACCTATCTGACCAGCGTGCTATAGGATGTCAATTTCCCTCCCATTGTGGAGGAGGCTCGAGCTCAACGGTGGGAGGTATATGAACTGTGATGATGATGATGATTATTAGAGAATAATATATTCCTTTTTTGTTTACGCGGTGGAAATGCAGTTACGCACTATGCCGACGGTAACAAGACGGGGAAGTAGGACTCACCAGTCACCTACGCGATCGGTATAGCCACTAAAACTACAGCGGCTCCTTCCGCATTTTAAGAGGTGTCAGAGATATCATCTAATGACTTTGAATCCCCAACATCTCAAAAAAATTATACTGTATCGCTGATATTGTTTATTTCTTTAGACAATACGTTACTGACGCAATCCAAAAGATTTATTTGGAATTGGCTTTACAACAAAGTTTCAAAGTACTGACGGAATTTAACAAAGAAATGGTTGATCGTAATTATTATCACAATGATTTGGAAATAGAAGAAGCAAGAAATAAAGCGTGAGTATCAATCTATTTGAGGAATTCACGGGAACGGGAACTACGCGGGTAAAACGACTATAACCTATAACCGAAGCGAAGCGAGGGCGGGTTGCTACTCTATACCAATAAATAAAATTGGACAACTTTTTTTTTTGTGAGGATGGTGGGTTACGATCGGCCCAGACCACTATAAGGCAGCGTTCAAAATTCTGTTAAGTATTTGTGACGTCCCAAGAAAAATCTACACATAATTTTGAAAACCGTAAAAGGGACAAGTTTAAAAAAAATATGCTGGGGTTTAACGTAACAAAAAAAAATACATGTGATAGCATAAGAATAGAATTCATTACTCCTTCTACGGGTAGTAGGTATCGTAAAAGACGACAAACGGGTATATATAATATGCATTATTTACGAATAACTGTAACAAAAATGTTTAACGCTATTTTTTTTAATAAAATAATTCGTATTAAGTTATAAACGCTTATTTTGCAAGGGACTGTAAAATCTTACAATTAATGGATACCAATTACACCAATGCTCGGAACAGTAATTTAATAATAATTTAAAGAATGGTCATGCTTGGATGTTGAACCGTCGACAATCGGCTTGATAATTGGCATTTGGCATTAGCATCGGCCATTTGCGTAGTGATAACTGTAGTAATCAGTTTTCTCACTCATCATCACCCTGCCTCCTATTTTAATTACAGATCGTCGAGGCAATATATACTCTTCTCCCGTTGTACATATTTCATTGACAAGGGTTTTATGCCCAGTCGCCTGCCTGATGTCAACCCTCATTGCGAATGTAATTGTTGACCAGACGAATATAAAGGTTGGTAGTATTTGTAACTGCCACCACACAGCGCCACTTTTATTACTATTGAAACATCTAGATGCCCAGACACTTCTTTGTGCATTTCACAAATAATTGTTACGACTTGTTGTGTGTTATTTGTGTCCATTAATTGTACACTCGTGTCGTGGATTTATTAATATTACTAGCTATAAATGTTCTTTTACAGAACATGCAAGGAGCTAAGCAAGCAAGTTAGACAGCAACGCAATCATGTCAAATCGGTATTGTACGATACTCATGCAACTATTGAGCTGTTAAGGGTTCAAGTAGAAGTAAGAATTTATTATATTACCTACTTCTATCCTCTTTCAGATTATAAATGTTCCTGTCTTCAGTTTTCTTTTTTAAACTATCACCTAAGTATATTGTAAATAAAACTATTTTTACTGATTTCATCGCGTTTTTTTTTTTAGGGTTCCGTACCCAAAGAGTAAAAACGGGACCCTATTACTATGACTTCGCTGTCTGTCCGTCCGTTGGTCTGTCTCCAGGCTATATATCAAGAACCGTGATAGCTAGACAGTTAAAATTTTTACACATTGTGTATTTCTGTTGCCGCTATAGCAACAAATACTAAAAATAAAATAAAATAAATATTTAAGAGGGACTTCCATACAACAAACGCGATTTTTATAGATAATGGTACGGAACCCTACCTGCGCGACTCCGACTCGCACTTAGCCGGTTTTTATTTAATGATGCGGTCCTCCAGTAACCGTGAACGCTGAAGGTAAAGTATTCGAAACGTCGAGCAAATAAAAATCAAATACAAACGCGACAAAAATTCGTAAAATAGTTTTATTTAGAATGTGTAATACTCGTGTAAACATCAGAAATTATTATATCACCTATATCGTAAAGGCAATTGACTTGAACACACTTGTGATTCCTTAAATACACGATATTATCGCAATAAGTATAAGCAAATGTCATCATCATTCTACTCTTATCCTATTATTTGAGACTGGTGCAATATGTGTTCTTCTCTCATCGTGGGTATTGCAAAAATTTTGGCCATGGTTTTATGACTGAGCCCCTGCCTGACGTCAACACTTCTTGGGAATGTAATTGTTGATCAAAAGGCATCAGATGGAATCGGTCCTGACCATTGTAATTGATAAGCAGAGATATGACATTATATTTCTATGAATTTCTATGATCAATCAAAAGCTGATTTTGCAGTCCAAAAGCGTCATTTACAATTTATATTAGTTATATTTATATGACAAATATCAGATAAAAATACTCTTATAAGCATCAACTCTTATACGTCCATATACTGCTTCATATACTCCACAATAGAACTAAAATTAACCTACTATACCACGTTGATCAGACATGTTAGTATTTTTTTATGGGTGGCCTATGGTAAGCGCACACACCGTCCATTCCGTCCGCGGCGACGAAAGGACGGCGCGCGGGACCATAACCCACCCATACAATGAAACAAAAGTATTTTTAATGATTTTATAATGTTTTTTTGCTACGTGGTGCCGGCTTTAGAATAATACCACCCTGTCTCTTTTTGTGGGTGTCGTCAAGGCGACTAAGGGATCCTTATACAAGAGAACAAGTAGCAGCGTTATTCTGTGTACTCCAACTTACTGCGATCGCCAATCCGTCTGGCAAGCGTGGTGATTATGTCAATTCCCCCAAGACCTGTTATAGGTTCTCTTGGGACGACCCGTGCTCAGCAGTAAGGACACTTATGGGTTGATATGATGATGATAATAATGTTTTAATTTTATTTTTACTTTACTGTTGTTTCGAATAATTTTCAGCATCTATTGTAAAGGAAAGAAAAATCGAAACAAAACCCTATGTCAACTTGTATGACCAGCATGGTATGGTAAGGTCAATTTCCTTCCTATTATGGAAGAGCCCAGCAGTGGGACGTATTTAAGCCGAAATGATGATGATTGTGATGGAAACTTACAAATAAGTTTAGCATTATATCTAGAAGTGCACTGCGTAAAGTAACAAAAAGCTTTAAATTATTAATTAGTTCCTTTAGCATTTATTTTTATGGTTGTCGTAGCGGTTAGGGACACGAAAAAAGTATCGATACTTTTAGGTATCGAGTACTTTTCTTTCGATACCGATACTTTTGTACTCGATACTTTGCATTCGATACTTTTACTCAATGAGTACTTTTTGGCAGATATCGTATCGAATAAATAGTAGAAATTAACCATGTTAAACTTGACCATACGGCTCATGTTTATGGTAACGCTAGCTAGTTCAAACGTAATAAACCTTCTAAAATGTGGCTCAAAGTATCGTAATCTGTTCAGAGAGGGTCAAATTCCTAAAAAAAAACTCATCACGACAGATTCTAGGAAAAGTACTCAGTACTCGATACTTTGGAGTATCGATACTTTTGTTTCGATACTTTGGAGTATCGATACTTTTGTTTCGATACTTATTGAGTACGATACTTTTTCTTCGATACTACTCATGAGTACATTATCGATACTTTCTGTTCGATATCGTGTCCCTAGTAGCGGTTAAATGGCATTAGCGGGCAACCGGTAATAAAGTAGCGGGTACGGGTCTAAGTTATCCCGCCATAAATTGCCAATTCACGACTATATACTCGTCTCTAATTACTATGATATTAATAACACGACAAAATATATGTGTGTTCCTCTAACATTTTAGGAGTTAATTAAGTGTAAAATAATATTTGTTAATGTAGGATTCCATACTGTTATCTGAGACGCAATGTCGTTATATTGACAACTGGCAAATCGCACGCACGGAGCAAAATGATAAGACCATCGCTGATACTGAAGTGTACCCTTTAACGAATATCAATTATTTCAAACAAAGATCTGAACACGAAATCCGAGTACATACTGAAATGGATGTGTTGGTTAATGTTATTATAAATGTTAGTATAAAAATGTTATTCGTTCTTAAAGTAAGTTGACAGTCCCAGCTATCAGGAACGGGTTTTACTATAAAGTAACTATCTATATAAATATTTTAAGTCAAAACAAGACGCTTGAATAACCATCTTTTTATTTTTCTGTCAGAAAGGGACACTTGCAGAAATAGGTAAAAATATCAAATTAAAACCTAAAAAAAAACAATATGTTCCCACCAGTATAACAAATGATCATTTATGTCCTATTTGCCAAAACGGGATATTATTGTACGGTTGTGGAATACAGGACATACACTGTAAAAATGGAACTGCCCCGTTCGAAACGGGATGTATAGTCACTTTATATTTCTATAGTAGTCGTCAAAACTGGCTCGGTGCTCTCCTAAGAAACTAATAATATCAATCGAGATTGCCAATTGCGATATTAACCCCCTTTTTTTTGGGGTGGACTACGGTCTGCACACTCGCCGCCCCGTTCCGTCTGGGGCGACAGAAGGTCGGCGCGTGGCCCCTAACCCACCCGCGATAGCACGTCGCTGTTGGGCCTACCACCGCTGCAGAGTTCCTTGACTTCAGTGGTCGGCCCGACGGCATACCCCGAGGGAGTACCCTCTTCCATCGACGTCCCCTTCTCGGGACATCCGTCGCCGTCGCGATGTCAGGCTCTCCGCGGGTGACGGACTCAATCCCCGGTCCGGTCACCCGCAGATATTATCCTCCTTGTGGGGAAGCTGTTGGAGTTGATGGAGTGTTACGTTATGTTGCCAGGTCCAATTTATTTTAAATCGTATGTAGAAAGGTAAATCAATTGGGGTTTTGATTCTTAGATCCGGAGAAGTAACAGCGTTCGTTAAAAATTACGATTTAGTTTATTGCGTTACTGAACTAATATTAGCAGTGAATCAGTACTTTATCTTATATTAATAGTTAGAGTTTGTGGTTTATTTTGTTTTGTTCTAAGAGATATTTAGCGTCCCAGTCAGGTGCAATTTGGGGTGAAACTCGAAACCTGAAAAATGGGACATAAATTTTTAACTCAAGATGCAGAACGCGACTGCACTGACCTAGACCCTCTGGCAGTAGTCTGCCAGAGGGTCTAGGTCAGTGCGGATCTAGTGATCAGCGTGGATGTTTTCCCTCCCTTATCTGTTTTACCGTCTTATTCTGTGAGACAACACTCTCGCGTAAAAGGAGGACCGTTTTCTAGTTGGAAACGTTCGTTCTAACGACCGCCTGCAGCTACAATTCAGTCCCAATGAAGCGAGTTCACGCTGCTCTGTTTAGGCAACGTGGAATTTACGCGTCGCCGTGTTATTGCTGAAATCTCAGCAGTGATAGTACGGTATCGATTTCCTCCTTGTATGCGTACACGGGTACCTAATTATCGAAACACCCATTCCCCGTCATGAGTTGCAATACTCGGTTAACACATAAGAATTCGCCGTTCCATTACTATTCTGTATTCATTAGTTCTCTCTGATGTGAGGGAGTAAGGATATAATTTATCAATCCCTTTTTTTGCTCGTAGCGTGAATGTCATAAAAAACAACCAAAGGATATATGAATATATCATCTATGCAAGAGATGGAAAACTCTAAATTAAAATGTCTGACAAACGTGGTATGATAAGTCAATTTGCCTCCTATCGTGGAGGAGCCTTGAGCCCAGCTGTAGGACGTAATATGAGCTGTAATGATGATGCCATGACATGCGTGTACTAAATGTATTTTTTTAGGAAACGTTGACAAAAGTTGAAAGATGGATGGACAAATACGATAATGATATGGAAAATATTGATTTAAAAATACAGTTAAAGAAAAATGCGTATCAAGATATGCGTGATACGAGAATATCAATGGAGGAAAAAGTATGTATATATTGAAGTGAGACTTCTTTAGAATCGTTGTGATTTCACAACTCGATGAAACGAAAAAGCGAGTCCATAGAGACACAAACACGTAAATGTATAGGATTTAGCCGACGAGAGAATGAGATAGAACACATTACACGTTCTCGGTCTCCTCTTTGCGCGATGCTCCGTAGCGTTCCCACTGTCCTCTACTAAGCATTGTCCATATTATGTATGCTCCTGTGTAGTGAGATAGTCAGTATATCTATATCTTGCTCCAGTTTCGAGCATTCTACGTGTTTAAGCTTTAAGCTTTAATATAAAGCAAGTTGATGCATTTTTATTTTTTATTTATTTTTCGTTTATATTATTTTTTTATTTATTATTTAATATTGACAAAAACACGTGGTACCAAAGAAGTTTCACTTCTGAGATGCGTACTTTGTACGCTCTTTTTTTTTCAATTAATATTCGTTTTAGAACTGATTTATCAGAATGGTAATGATAGCATAGTCACTGTTCGCATACGATACGATATCACACTGATTTATTTACACATCATCATTATCATCATCATCAATCATTAAAATTTGCTCAACTGAGTAAAAGACTTTTTCTAAAAGTCATTTTTAATGTTATTTTCCATCTCAGCCGATATACGTCCCACTGTTGGGCTCGGGCCTCCTTCACTATGGAAGGGAAATTGACCAGCATAGGGTTTTGTTTCAAGTTTTCCTTCTCTTGCATAGATGTTATAGGTATGCATATTAGGTAAATCCCTTAGTCGTCTTTTATAACACCCACGGGCAAGAGGGGGTGGTGAAAAGTATTCTTACTCCGTCACCACGACAAATGTTATATTAAATATATTTAAAAGTATATTACAGAAAGAATAAAATGCTTAGTAAAAAACTCATTTAATGTTAAATGAGTTTATTACTAGCATTTTATTTTTTCTGCAATATTCTTTTGAATATTTCGAAATCTCTTCGAGAAACAAGCGATTTGGAATTCTCGTATTGCTTCTAATCTTACATCCTGCTGGCGTATAATTGATATATACATATTTATTTTGGTAAATACTTCACACATTGGAGAAGCCAATAACCTAAAAGAAAACCGGCTTTAGATTTAAGCAGGGACGCTCGCAAGAGAAGAGAATCAGGCAAACATACCAACCAAGTGACCAGAGTGGTGTAGTCTATTTACCTCCGGTTATAGAGAGGGCCCATTACCAACAGTAGCATATACGTGCCATATTTCTTGCACCATTAGGCATGAGCCTGAAACAGAATCAGTTGTGTAAGCCTGTTCGATTACACTATATTTTTATTTGATAAAAATAAATCATAGATTTAAATCTATTTTGACCTTTAAAGGACTCTAATGTGTATTTGCAAAGTGTTAAATTCGATTGCGTCCAAAACGTTTTTTCCACACAAAAGTCGTGTCAAGAAAACTCCAAAATGTTCACATACAGTTTTACCGCAAAACTAACCTCTTTTGGTTTAAAAATTCTAATTTATACACATATTTTAGCTCGAAAGACACGACAAGAGGATGAAAGAATGGAGTCATTTCAAGAAAGAAAGAGAAGAAGCCCGTCTATATCGTGAGAAGATGACAAATGCTGCTACAGCCGTACAAGCGTGGTGGCGTGGTTTAATTGTGCGTCTTAAGCTTGGCCCCTACAAGGAAAAGAAAAACAAAGGAGCCAAAAAGAAAAAATAAGACATAATGAATATTATTTAAATATATATTAGTAGCGTGTTTTATTAACTAACGAGTATGTTTCTCTTCTTGTTATTATTTTTTTTATATGAATTAGAGCCAATCATAAGACAGATTATACAGCATACTGCTGCGGCAAAAACTGTTTATTTGATGAACGTTTTCAATTTAAAATGAAACCTAACATTTGGTTTTGGGCAATATTTACGAGATGTTTTAAACCCTTGGCCTATATATCCAAACTTAAAGTTATTCGCAACATGAATGCATATTTTCAGTCTGCAGGTTTCATACTACACTATAATAATTTGCAAGTATACCTGTTCAAAAACAATCTGTGGTCCTTAGAATAATAACGTCATCATCATCATCTTGCTCTTATCCCAATTACTTGGGGTCGACGCAATATGTCATCTGTTTTGACATATTGCAAAAAGTTTCGGCAATGACTTTTATGACCGGCCGCCTGCCTGACGTCAACCCTCCTTGGGAATGTAATCGTTGACCCAAATGGTACCAGATGGAGTTGGTCCAGGTCAATCTAGCGCTCTTAGTCGTCTTTTACGACACCCACGAGCAAAGCAAGGGTTGGTAGTATTCGAAGCCGCTACCACACAGCAAAAAAAAAGAATAATAACGTATAGAAGGTAAGTTCGCGCACAAAAAGTGAAGCATTTCAATTGGAGCCTAATGGAGCTTACGCCGGAACCGTTCTGTAATGTACAAGTCTTTGTACTGCATGTATGTACGCAATTCTTAAAAAATAAATAGGTAATTATGACGGTTTGTGCATTTAAATGGTGTCATAACACATTTGAAAAACTTAAAAAGGTTTTTAACATTACTTTTAAAAGTATTTCTACGATTTATGTTAATAAAAACAAAATTTGATTTCATAATTTGTATAGTGGTGTGCGTGTGTACGTGTTTAATAGTCTGTGCGCCATTAATATTTTGAGATTCATGTTTCGAACGTTTGAAGTACTGACACTATCCTTGACACTCCACTATACGTTATTATTCTATGCTGTGGTTAGTTGTGGTTATGCGTTATTATTAAATAGTGAAACCGGTAGGAATGCTGTACGGAAGAAGGACTTTAATTTAAAAATTGGTGATAAAAATGTATGTGCGGACAATGACGTTGCAACAGAATTTGAAAATGATTTCACTAATATACCTATATTAACCACTAGATCGTTGACATCGTCTCCTATGTTAGCAGAATCGCTGCTCAAACAATGTACTGCAAAATGCGACACAACCTTTAAATTTTCAGATGTAAGCTCGAAGGCTATCATTAACACTTTCAGAAATCTTAATATTAAGAAGACTGCTGATTCGTGGGGCTTGTCTGTTAAGTCAATTAACTCTATGATTGATATTATTGCTCCCCATTTGGCATCTGTGTTTAATGGTTGTGCTGCTCGAGGTGTATTTCCTGAACTCATGAAAATTAGTAGCGTGATTCCTTTGTTCAAAGCGGGTAGTACGTCAGATATTAATAACTTTCGGCCTATTTCCATACTACCTACACTCAGTAAAGTTTTTAAAAAATTATTCTTAACCAAATGCTGAGCCATTTTAATAAACATGGCATCTTTCACAAAAATCAGTTTGGCTTTACCAAGAATCGCTCTACTACTGATGCGGGTGTAGAATTATTAAAAAATATCTTTGAAGCCTGGGAGAAATCGCACGATGCTTTGGGTATATTTTGCGATTTATTCAAGGCGTTTGATTGTGTACACCACGAAACCCTCATCAAGAAATTACATCACTATGGAATCAGGAATAAAGCTCTTGAACTTTTAACGTCTTATTTGTGTAACAGAATTCAGAGGGTTGATGTGTGGTGTGCAATCATCTGGCTCTATTATAGAAATGGGCGTGCCGCAAGGATCCATTTTGGGGCCATTTCTGTTCCTTGTTTATATTAATGACTTACCCTATTATATAGGGGACAATCAAGACATTGTGTTGTTTGCGGATGATACCTCTTTGTTATTTAAAATCAAAAGACGAATGCTTAGTTATGACGATGTGAACAACGCACTGTTTAACGTTGTTAATTGGTTCAATATAAACAATCTTGTTATTAATGAGAAGAAAACAAAAAGTATTAAATTTACCACGCCTAATGTGAGACAAATGGAAACCAATGTTCAAATGAATGGTGTGGCCCTAGACCTAGTGGAGTCCACGGTTTTTTTAGGTATCACCATAGATACGAAACTCCAGTGGGGTCTCATATTGAAAAATTGTCAAATAGACTTAGCTCAGCGGCTTATGCTGTAAAGAAAATTCGAATGTTAACTAACATTGAAACGGCTATAATAGCTTATTTCTCTTATTTTCACAGCCTTATGTCATATGGCATACTACTTTGGGGATGCTCCGCGGATTTGAATACCATCTTTATTCTCCAAAAACGGGCTGTCCGCGCTATTTATAATCTAGGCCCAAGAGCTTCACTTCGGGAAAAGTTCAGAGAGATAAACATTCTAACTGTTATATCACAAGTCCTATTCGAAAATCTTATGTATCTAAAAAAGAATTTTGAAAAATTTGAAAAGTACAGTAACATTCATCATGTAAATACTAGGAATAAGGATAATCTAGTAATTCATACTACTCGTCTACAAAGGATTAGTAGGTCTTTCATGGGGCAATGTATACGTTTTTACAATAAACTACCTAAAAATATCCGAGACATGCCAATTAACATGTTTAAAAAAGCTATTAAGAGTAGACTTTGTAGCAAATGCTATTACAAAATTTCGGATTATTTAGATGATAATACAGAGTGGTTATGAGCAGCTCCTCATTCAGCAATTAATGTTATTGTAATTGTTACAGCTCTAAGGTACTCTTAACTTGTATGAATTCACAGGTTATTTTTTTTTCTTTTTTTCTCACTCTTGTGATTGTACAGCGTTGTTTTGCCTGTCGAATTTTGGTTTTGATCTCTTTTAGCATACCTGCTATAGTTCGTAGTTTATTTTAAAGTAGTAGTTTTTTGATGAAGTTGATGGTGCTATGTCCGGAATCGAAAAGTGTCAGACGATCCCAGTGAAGGATCAAGTAACGGAAACGAATTGTTATTTAAATGAACCTAATCATACACTTCATTGATTAAATGGTCTCTATAGTTTATAATATATTTATATTAAATATTCATGTACCTACTTTCGAATAGGTAATTTAATTAGATGACAAACCGTTAATAATAATATCTTTTAATATAAGGTTATAGATATAAATAATATACATAGATACATTTATAATGATCAAAAGATATAAAATTGCTTTAACGGTACCTACATTAAAATATATTATTTTTTCGAATTGTCATTATAGATCTTGTGTATGCTGACAGTACAGTCATAATTGGTCGCCATTTATAATCCCATTCTTTATCTGTACAGGTAGTACATTTTATTATAATGCATAACTTGAATCATTGGAGTCAGCAAATCGTAGATAAAAAGATGACAAAGTTATAGATACTGTTTTACCAGTATTTATTTGGTTAAACTTTTGTGTTTGGTAGAAACAATGATAATAAAAATATATGTTCCATTTGTCAATAGTCATAATAGATTTTCTTTGTAAACAGCTTCAAAGATAATTATTTATAAGTATTCAATTAAATATATTAAACGCCTAATCAAGTCACAAAAAAACAGCGATGGACAGTAAGTTAAAAAACATTAAAACTGACTTGGAATAAGTCAAATAATTATATTTCTTAAATTGCATACGTGAAGAAGAGTTAAAATGAACAATATAAAATACCAAAAATCGCTTTCATTTGCAAAAGTACCTAGCGTGTAATATATTCTAGCGCCATCTTGTAGAATTTTTACATAATAAGAGGAAGTATGGTGTGTATTTTGTGCAAACAATGTATTTTTCAAACAAGCGAATAAACGAAGTTTAACCGTCCGAGTACTATATACGTTATACCTAATATTTCCATTATAGTTATTAATAGTTAATTTTATCCAGAAAGTCTAAAGTAACCCGCCATAAATAAAAGCAAGAGCCTTACGTCACTATTTGCAACGTCAATGCAGTCACGTGACTATTTTAGCCAATCAGAAATCCGTGTTTGACAACTAAAATGTAAACTCTCCACGCGAATGTGAATAAAAACTTGTATTTATAGCTTTATTTATTATTTATTTAGTTTATTATGCCGAAAAAAGAAAAGGTGAGTATTATATAGAGGGAAGGAGGATTAAAAAATATTACTAGCTTCTTAATCAGATCAAAAACAGAATATAATTTTACGTTGTCGGCATTATAAGAAGTCGTTGCTGTAAGACCGACTATGCCATGTCAGTTGGCTTATGGTATTGGTATGCAGTGCAGCGTAATTTGCGTGTGATAAATCTGTCTAAATTTGTGTTTTTAAGCGAATTAGAGTGTGTTGTGAGAGTTTAAGTGGACGCTGTTGTTTACAGGAGGCGATGAAGACTAAAGTTGATAAAAACAAAAACGGCGATAGTGAGCCTGAGGTGAGTAGTTTTTAATGTAATTTACAAGACCATGTTATCTTCCCGTTGGCAATTGAAATTCGATTTAATTGGACTTATAGTTACTATGAACGAAAACCTGATTGCAGAACTTGTCGCGCTTGTAATATTACTAATTGGTTGAGATGATATATTTTAACTTTACGGAACGTCACACATATCGCTCTTATTATTGTCAGTAGTCAATAGCAGGATGTCTTCTTATGAAAATGTGTCTACTATAAATAAAAACTTTGTTGGATACTTTTTCAATTATTGTTATATTGGCAATGAGTATATTTTGTAAATATATAGCATTGGAATACATTTTAAATATGTCAAACGCATTATCATAATGTTTATTCGGTTACATTCCATTCTTAAAGTATTTAAAAAAAGAATAGGAGATATTTATGGTGATAAAGATAACTATAGTCCATAAAATATAGCTTGATCTCTGTGACAGTGTCCCTAGTGCTGTCACGCTTACGATGAAGTCCGTAGTTTGATATTGATAAAACTCTTTATTTTTATAACTGTGATTTTCTATTTATAATTGAAATACAATCAAAGAAAATCTTTTTAAATTTATTTCAAATATAAACTGTTTTGGTTATTCAAAAGGAGTACAATCAAGGTCTATGTCACTGTTATCGTCATCACTGGAGCGTTCCTGCTAGAAAATGTATCACTTTTTGCCAAAATAGGGACAGTCTTTAGATCAATTGAACAATTGCGACGGTTTTATGAATAAATATGTTTAGTTTATTAATAATGCGTACATAATATTATCATTTACTCAGAGACAAAAAGTAGTTTTTTTAATGTTTAATTAATTTATGTATTTTATAACGTAACTGTTTGTTATAATTGTAAAAAATATGTTGAAAGTTTTATATGGGTACTGTATTGGGTTTATTTGTTTAATGAATAATTTAATAAAGATTGGTTATCGATTTACGTATATCGACTGTCCCATCTCTTTTATATTTTCAGTCCAGTATGACCTTGTACATGTGTAACCGTCACTTTTTCTATTAAATGTTTACTAGGGATTTCAGTACTTACGAGATACATTTTAGGTAGGAATATTAATATTTTTAAATTTATAATATATTGCACTTCAGTTGCAATAAAACTGGCACAAAAAAAATGAAAATATATGTGACACAAAATGAAATTTTAAATATGTTGCTCATTCAAACTTACTTCATCGGTTTCGTTGGCATCTGTCACAGAGATCAAGCTATATTTTATGGACTATAAATTCTAAATTTCTTCGCATCTTACACCTAATTATATGTTCATTAACTAAAATAATTATAAAAGTAAGCAATGTTAGATAAATGTTTGTTAAGTTATTCATACTTTATTTTCAGCATTAGGAAGTTTAATTTTCAATATTACAATACTTGTGTAGCATAAGAGTAATTTCAAAAGCTGTTTCTATTCTATATTTGAATCTGTTCAAAAAATTCTGTTCAATGGAATAGTACTGTATTTAAATCTATTCATACATGTAAATTAGTTGATTTATGAGTGAAAATATATCTCTAATCGCTCTTTATATTTAATTCAAATCAAAAGTTTTGGTCTTCCTCTTCCCCTTTTTGTAAAATGCATAACTATAATTGTTTTGGATAATGTAGCTATTCCAGATGAGAAATTCAAATAAATTTATAAACACCTATTATTGAACTTTTAAGATGTATTTATCCAATTTGTATGAATTATCTAGAATTCTCTTAATATGCCTGATTATATTTAGAAAAAAGTACAAGTTAAAGGTCTTAATATGTTAGTACTCAAATATTCTAGGTCTTGTGACCAGGAATTATGTATACTAAATTTAAATCTTATACTGCATTAAAATTTTATTAGCAATTAATGTAATATTAATTTCCATATAAATATATATCTCCAAAGGGCAAATGTGTAATACAATTACATTAGCTTGTGCAATATTTAACCACCGATGCAGCAACAAAGATGTTATAAGTTTGATGATCAATGTTTTTGGACTTTATGAAGTGATGTACTAATATTGATGCATTTTTTAAGTAAATATGCATTACCTTTTGGTGGCTCCTAACTATGATAGATAGAAATCTATTCAGCAGTTTGAAGTGTATCAGATCTTTTCCAAAATGATGTAAGGCATTTTTAGTTTTATTGTTTGTGTCAGGTTGACTAAAAATTTTCAATTTTATTTATAATATATTACATATATTATAATAGGTGTAATAAAAATGACTCTTATGCTCATTTTAATACTTTCTTAAGTATCAGACGATATGTTATTAATAATTTTATGATTATGAATAATTTTATGAATTTTAGTAGAACTACAAGTAGGCTGCCATAGTTCATTTAACCCTGCAAATAGAATCTCTATTTTATTTAATTCTAATATTTAAATATTATCATCTGTGTTGTCTTATTACAATTAGTTGCGGTCTCCGCAAAATACCTTCTTATCTCATTAGGTGTATTCTCTTTCTATCCATGTCATGCTTCATGCAGTCCTTCCATTTTTCCCTAGGTCTTCACTTGTATCACATTGGAGATATGCCCCGCCTGGGGGTCTCAGCGCCACGACCTGTCGGCAGCGCCACGACCTGTCGGCGGTACTTAGAGCGGACCTGTCGCTGCCGACCGTTATCGCAAAGATGCTTGGCAGCGACAGGTGCTGGTCGTCGATGGCCTCATTTTGTGAGGCCGTCATATCAAGGAAGGAAGTGGCGGAGCGGGAACGCGAGGCGCTTGCGTCTGCTAACTCGCTTCGTCGCCGGCGACCCGGGAGGAGGAGGCGACAATATGCCCACCTACTCTCACCGCCCTGAACAGTAATGACAGGACGTGGCCAGACGGCCATGCGTTGGGGTGTCGGGGATTGAATGTCATCAGACGACCTCTCCGGCACCCCGTAAAAGCGCGGAAGGGGCCGCTGTGGTTTTAGTGGGTATTCCGGCCGCGGATGTGGTCGGTGAGTCCCACACGGTCCCCCCCGTCCGTCACTGGCGGAGAACAGTGCGTAAATGCATTTCCACAGCGTGAACAAAAAAAAAAAAAAGGTCTTCACTTGTATCAAGAACTGTCACTTATATTAAAACTTACATCACAACACTAATTTCATTCCGTTGCATTGAACATCTCTATCATGTCAGGCATTTCTTTTTACTTTTCCGTTTCTAATACCTACTTAATAATTTCAACAAAAAATTATAGAAATTACGTGACATATAGGTAACATCCAGCTATTTGTCATTATATCTACTTACTTTGTTTGGACATGCTAATGCTGAAGAATTGTTAGAACACTCTTTTAATGCTACTTACACTGATTATTTATTGAATTTATAAGTGATACTAAAGGCAGTTGTACTGAGTTAATTCTATGATCAGCAAATTTAATCAAGAATAGTGTTCAATGTCTTAAAACAAACCTGTAACCACACCCATATTTTCCACTACCAGTGCTAAACACTCATGGTAAGAGTTTATTTGGTACAAGAGCTGTAGAAGCTCTAGATTGATGGCAACCAATAATCCTACATAAATGTAAGAACATTAAACCATATGTAAACTAACATTATTACAAAAGATCTATTGGTTGTGGAATCCTATAAAACTAGCAACTATGGTTCCCATAAGTCAAGAGTGATGCTGTCTCAAGCCACTGTCAAATGTCAGAAGTCTTTCCATTTTTACTATCAACAAATTATTGTTCAGAATCTGATTATAATTTTGCGTCCCTTAATTGTATGATTAAGTCTACTGGATTTTCCTATGTAAGGGTATATTTTACCCAGATTTTCAGCCGTGAGTCTGGCTGTGTGCGGATGTGTGCATACTGTAATGAGATACATCATCATCATTTCAGCCTATTGCCGTCCACTGCTGGACATAGGCCTCCCTAATGTGACGGCACAATGTGCGGTCCTGTGCCGCCTGCATCCAATGACGCCCAGCAACTTTCACTAGGTCATCGGTCCACCTAGTCGTCCTACACTGCGTCGTCCGATACGTGGTCGCCACTCGAGAACCTTTCTTCCCCAGCGGTTGTCGATTCGTCGAGCGATGTGGCCTGCCCTTTGCCGCTTCAGCGTGCTAATTCTTCGTGCTATGTCGGTTACACCCGTTCTTCTGCGGATTTCCGTATGCCGGATTTTATCTCGCAGAGAAATCCCGAGCATAGCCCGCTCCATACACTGATCGACTTTTAGCCTTGTTATGAGGCCTACATTTAGGGACCACGTTTCTGTGTCGTAAGTCATTACTGGTAACACACACTGGTCGTAGACCTGTGTTTTTAGATATATAATATTTCTATATTGTATCTCATTGTGTTTTCATTCTGAAAACATAATGAGATACAATATACGAAAAATTTAAAATGAACCTAAATCTAAACTAGGTAAATGTACCATCCCATATCGCCAGCGTAGGATAAATAAGCCGTTTTCCTACCCATTGTGAACGTCTATGATCCCGCGATACGAAAATATATTGCTTAGTGAGGGATAATGTTAAAAAAGTTACTCTCGCGCCAGAAGCGCATCAATCCTTGTCATTAAAACGTCCCGCGAAAAACATCTATTTCGGACTCGCGCAAAAATTATTTGCTTTGCTATTCTGTACTCTATATCTATGAAATAATGCATTAAATGTTTATCAATGATATTATGGAATATGTAAACAACTCGACGTATGTATGTAGGTGGTTTTGGCATCTTTGATAGTTATGAACGCAGTGCGTGCTTTGCCTCTGAGGAACAAACGCGTTATCGGCTCCTTGAGTATGTTCCTCTGTTGTGATTTCAAATTAACTAATTAGTATACTGTAAATAGTGATTGTGTAAGATATGTTTACTTTGGCAGATCTGTGGAATTCCGTCGCTTTTGTATGTATGTTTTCGTTGATTGGTGTAAAAATGTATTTACTACTAGCAACCCGCCCTCGCTTCGCTTCGGTTTCAGTCGCTTAAACCCGTGTAGTTCCCGTTCCTATGGGAATATCGGGATAAAATATAACCTATGTTACTCCCTGATATTATAGCTTTTCATTGGTGAAAGAATTTTTGAAATCGGTTCGGTGGTTTAAGCGTGAAAGCGTTACAAACAAACAAACAAACATCCTTACTTTTGCATTTATAATATTAGTATGGATGTTTACTAATTTAATTTTTCGTGTGGTGATGGTATAAGAAAGCAGTTTACCACCCCTCTCTTGCCTGTGGATGTCGTAAATATATCATAGATTTATGCAAGAGAAGGAAAACTTGAAATAAAACTTATACCAATATGTCTGACGAGCATGGTAATTATAGTAGATCAATTTCTCTTTTATTGTGGAGGAGTCTCGGGCTCAACAGTGGGACATGCTTGAGCTGACATGATAGATGACAAGTTTAATTTTGTTAAATTAAAAAAAAAACGTAGGTTAACAAAAAATTGTTTACGGAGGTTGTCAATATGTATACAGCTAATATTCGTGTTTGGTTTTAATCGCGTTAAGTCATGCTCGCCTAACTGAAAATTATAGGAATAAAATCCCTCCTGGGTTTCATTACTCTATTGCCACACTAAATGAATAACTAATTACTGTAAGCGTAGCACAAAGCAATAGTAGTAGTAGTATTATAGTAGTACAGTAGTAGTAGTATAATAGCAACATCGCTCGACGAACCGACAACCGCTGGGGAATAAAGGTTTTCGAGTGGCGATCACGTATTGTACGACGCAGTGTAGGACGCCCAGTGTAATGAGGGGCACTAGGTGGACCGACGCCCTGGTAAAAGTTGCTGTGCGTCGTTGGATGCAGGCGGCACAAGACCGCACTCTGTGGCGTAACATGAGAGAGGCCTACGTCCAGTAGTAGACGGCGATAGGCTGAAGTGATGATGATGTACGCGTAGCATCAATTGGAAAAAAAAACAGTTGCCGTCATCACACGGAAATGATTTGATTTACGGGATTTGGGGCACGGATTAGATTTATAATAGCAATGCTCAATTTTATGTCTTATTATATTTGTGAATTCTATTGAGTATACTCTATTCCAAGCTAAGGTTAGGTCAGGTTAGTTGACGGCAGTGACTCTGCGTCGTTTATATAAGATGTAACCTTAAACTGGTCTCTTTTGCATTTGTAATTCAGTTATTTTTATAACAGTCTTATATCTATTTATCTATCGAAGGGATTACTTGATACTATCTAAGATAGGCCCAGTGGAACTAGAAGAATTTGTTTCTTCAAGATAAACGTCATAAATATACCTACTTATATATAAAAAGTGGATTTTAAACTGCATTTTGATGAAATCTGTTTTTATATGGTAACTCTATAATAGGAATGTTATGGATATGCAGTTTCGGATCTGGATACGGTTACGGATATTAGGATAACATTATATCGGTTACGGATATGTAATTATTTTGGGATTATCCGATATTTTCGATTACGGATGTTGATTTTTCGGGAATTGTAAAAGGATCTAGCTAATTATGGTGACCATTGTATTATTTCCCTTTAGATAGGCTTATGTTTAGGCATGGGAGCTTCGCCAAATACCTGCACAAGGTCGTAAGGAGGGAGAGTACACCGTCCTGCCACCACTGCGATTGCGACGAGGACACGGCGCAGCATACGCTCGAGGCCTGCGCCGCTTGGACCACGCAGCGCCGTGAACTCGTCGCAATCATCGGTGCCGACCTGAAGCTGCCGGCCATCGCTAGGGCGATGATCGACAGCGTCAGGAATTGGGACGCGGTCGCAGCCTTCTGCGAGACAGTGATCTCGCAGAAGGAGGCGGCGGATCGTCTGCGCGAGGAGCGCAGCCTCGATGAGGAGATCCGCCGCCGGTGAATGGGGCGGCGCAGGCGCAACTACCTGCGCCTCATGCCGCCCTAGCCGAGGCCGCGGGTGACGTGACCGGGGATTAGTCCGTCACCCGCCGAGCGGCCGACCGCGTGAGGAAAGACCGACGTCCTCCCCGAGGGGGGGACGTCGGTCGATGGGAGGGTACCCCACGTAGGGGTATTCCGTCGGGCCGACCACTGACGACAAGTAAACCTGCTCCGGTGGTCGGCCCAGCGACGAAGGCGAGGTAGTTTTCGGATGGGTTGCGGGAGCTGCGTGCTTAAGCCCCTCTGTCGCCCCGGACGGAGTGGTGCGGAGACGCGCCGACCGCAGCCCACCCACAAAAAAAAAAGGCTGTCAGTTCGGCTCGTGGGTAGAAAACCTGTCCTTTACAGACACTGACCCGATTTGAAAATATACAAAACTTTTATATCGGTTTCGGTTATATTTTCATTTCGGATATCCGATAGTTTCTGTTATGTTTACGGAGTTCTCTAATATCCCTAGTATATAATTTAATCAGTGAAGTTCTTAGAGGCGATAAAACGAGAAATGCGATATTGTCAAATAACTCTTACAAGAATTTTGTCTTCGACTAGACACTAGGCGTGTTTGAGCGATATAATCGAGATGGCGTTCTGTGAGGCTAATTATGTTTCGTCCGGTTAATTAAAATTGTTAATTTAAAAAATTGGTATAATGAGTTATAATAATTATTAACAAAGGTTTATGCGCCTTAATTTTTAGGCGTGGTTAGTCATCTGTATTAAATCTATTGATCCTATTTACCAGACACAAAACTTGGCTATCACCTATCATCACAAATCCTTCCTAACCGATGTTTCAATCTATTGCGCAAAAATTGCTGAATTCATTATTTTAAAAAAGATAGATATTAGGTATGTACTTATATTAAAACCTAGTTTAATCATCATAATCATCTCGGCCCACATCCTACTAATACCTCTGTGAATTTGGCAGTCGACTTTTGGAAAAAATATTTTTGTAATTTCCATCGGATTCCACATCGTTTGTACCCGTACGTACCACTTTGATTTTCGTTTGTACCTCAAACCAAAAAAGTTACAGCGTTTTCAAAACTTGACCCGCAGCCGACTTTGAAAAATTAAAAATTTACAAAAGGGGTCTGATTCGGGATCGTTTGTACCCGTTTGTACCAACCTTCATTTTTCATTTTTCTCAAAACCCAAAAAGTTACAGAAATTTGAATATTTCAAAAAACCAATTTTCACAATTTTTAGATTTTAGTAAATCTGTAAACGGGAATCGACGCTGAATCGTTTGTACCCGCAGAAATCACTTTTCGTTTGTACCTCAAACCAAAAAATTTCTAAGAGCCGGCCGGGAACCTCACGACGCCGTCCCTTATCGAACCCCGTTTTCAGAATTGAGATATCTCAAAAATTACGGAAATTGCATGGATTTTATTTTTGAAAAATTAGAAATTTTCCCAAAATTTTTGGTTTGAGGTACAAACGAAAATCAAAATGGTACATACGGGTACAAACGATGTGGAATCCGATGGGAATAACAAAAATTTTTTCCTAAAAGTCGGCTGCCAAGTTCACAGAGGTCCTACTAATATTATAAACGCGAAAGTTTGTATGTTTGTTGCTCTTTCATGCAAAAACTACTGAATGGATTTTGATGAAATTTCACAATAATACAGCTTATATATCAGAATAACACATAGGCTATAATTTGTCCCGATGTTCCCACGGGAAAGGGAACTATGCGGGTAAACCCGCAGGGCGCTGCTAGTAAGTCATAATGATGGGTTCGGGCCTCCTCCACCACGGACGGGAAATTGAACTACTATACTGCGCTCATCAGACATGTTGGTATAGGATTTTATGTCAAGTTTTCTTTCTCTTGCACATAACATCCCTTAGTCGTCTTTTACGACACCCGCAGGGAAGAGATCGGGTGGTGAATTATATTCTTACTCCTTCACCACAGGGATAGTTTAATAATTACGATATTTTAAAGTGAAAGCTTCTGGGGTTTAGTTTGGATGGGGAGCAAACTCATGTAAGTCGTCATCGACATGGTCACGTGACGTGTTAGCGCTAACATTATATCTCTAGCTATGTCAACGTCACTATATCAGTGCCGATAGATGTCAAAACCAGATAAAAGTAAACAGTTTTAATTTAAGATTAAACAATTTGAGTATCCGACAACAACAAATGCTTGTTAGTTTTAAGTTTTCATTTCTGTCGGCAGTCCTCGTGATTGCTTTGTGTTTTATTATTGTAGTAAATATTGACTAATTGCTTAACAACTGTTATCATTTTATATTAAATTGTTAGTAAGAAAATAATGATTGTGCGTAGGCATTACAGTGATAACCTTTTGTTAAATGTTTATTGATAATTATTACCTATCTGCATACATTCATGTAAACATAATACTAGATATAGGTATCTACTTATACTTAAAATTTTCATACAAACCTTTCTATACCTATACAAACTAGTGGTCGCAGAGTGGTCGAAATTCGGCCATAATTAATTTAAATTAATTTTTCTGCTACACGATTTTCATTTTATTTTATTTATGTATAATTGTAGATATATTGAGCAAGCTGTAGTTCATAAAATATAGGATGATCCCTGTGACAGTTGTCCCTAGTGCTGTCACGCTTACGATAAAGTCCGTAGTTTTTTTAACGATAAAACTCTTTATTTTTATAATTGTGATTTTCTATTATAATTAAAATACAATCAATGAAAATCTTTTTGAATTTACTTCAAACAAAAAGTGTTTTTTTGACTGTTTTAATTATTCAAAAGAAGTACAATCAAGGTCTAGGTCACTATTATCGTCATCACTGGAGCGTTCCTGCTAGACCATTTATCAGTTTTTGCCAAATAGGGACAGTCGTTAGATTAATCAATTACGACTGTTTTATAAATAAATATGTCTAGTTTATTGACAATAATGCGTACATAATATTATCGTCTACTCTGAGACGAAAAGTAATTTTTTAATGTTTAATTAATTCAATTTATGTATTTTATAATGTAACTGTCTGTTTTAATTGTAAAAAATCTGTTGAAAGTTTTATATAGGTACTGTATTGGGTTTACTTGTTTTATGAATAATTTAATAAAGATCAGTTATCGATTTACGTATATCGACTATCCCATCTCTTTTTTATTTTCAGCCCAGTATGACCTTGTACGTGTGTAAGCGTCATTTATGTATAAAATGTTTACTAGGTATTTCAGTACTTATGAGGCACATTTTAGGCATGAATATTAATATTTTTATATTTATAATATATTGCAATTTAGTTGCAATAAAATTGGCACGAAAAGAATGAAAATATATTTGATATAAAATGAAATTGTAAACATGTCGCTCGTTCAAACTTCGTTGGTTTCTTTGACATCTATCACAGAGATCAAGCTATATTTTATGGACTATAATAACTAATACATAAAGTACAAATGTCTATTAGACATTGTCATCATAATTATGATTGTTTGACATTCAGTTCGACCAGAGATTTTTAAGTGAATAAGCGTGTGTGTGTAGCGATAGCATGGTAGTGTGCGTAATGCCTTTTTAAATCAGTTTAATCTATTTATAATCCATTATTATATGAAATTTCAATTTTATGCACTTCTTCTCATTATATACTTCAACTGTGTTAAATTTCATACTTGTACATCCACGTAATTTTCGTAAAAAGGGGTACAAAGTTTTTACTTCACGTATTAATAACTATATGAATAAATAAAATTGAAGTGTATATACAAAATAATGTTTTTTTTTTTCATGTTGATACGGTTATTTGCACGATACCTATGCCGAAAACCAGTTTCAAAAATTTTCTGTCTGTTTTAGGTAATCTTTTAGGTAATATTTTACTACCAAGAAGCTGTCTATATAAGGAGTAATGTAGGCTATATTTTATCTCGGTATTCCCACGAGAACGGTAACTACACGAGTAAGGCGACTGAAACCGAAACGAAGCGAGGGCGGGTTGCTAGTTCCATATAAGTTTCTATGATATTGGATACAATTCCTTTTTGTATTTGGACATCGGAGTTTTCTTCTCTCACATTGATATCTATCTAACCTTGACTATGTCTTGCTACTTCAGCGGGAGGGTTGGTAACATATGATATTCTTGGCCCATCACTTCACGGACAAAAAATAAACACCTGTTCAAACTTTAAAATGGCTACATTCCATTGATAGCTGATTTTGTTAACAAAAATAGCATTTTACCAATTATTAATATTAAATTGTTTATTACATGTCTACACTAGGTCAGGGCGTAGTTCCTTTTGTGAAACGTTAAGAGAATTTGATAGTTTGCATACCTGAGAACTAAATTCCCAAATAAAAACATTCAATTGAACCTTATTAGGAGAGTATTGTGTGTGGTTGTTCTTTCATTTTATCACGAGTTATGTGAAGTTTGTCTTGTTTTTATTAATTTTACTCTACAATATTTTATTGAATTGCCGCGCGGTTGCGGAGTAAGAATACAATTTACCATATAGGTGTCGTAAAAGACGATTAAGGGATGTGTGATAATATGAATGCAGGAGAAGGAAACTCGTCATAAAACCAGTATAGTGGGTCAATTTCCCTTCTTTTGGGGAGAAGACCCAATCCCAAAAGTGAGACTTAAATGGACTGAGATGATGATGAATGATGTTTGCCACTATCCACTGTTTTCGATCCCTCACATAGTTTTAGAATAACTTTGAGAGATGCGGTAAACCGTACAAATCACAGAACAGCGTAAAAGTATTGATCAACTGTATTGTGCACCTTTACTTATATACTTAATCTATAAAGCGGAAGAATTTGTTTGTTTGAACGCGCTAATCTCAGGAAGTACTGGTCTGATTCGAAAAATTCTTTCAATTAAATTATATATCATCACGCTAAGACCAATAGAAGCGGAGCAACAATGAAAAACGTTTTAGAATCGGTTTTTTTCCTTTTGAGAGCTTCCGCTTCGTGCACTACATAAACGGTTAGGCTTCGCAATAATCATGTGTGACAGAATTGTATTATTTTAAAATATTTTCACCTTCTATGTAAACAAAGTCGCGAGTTAAAGTTAGCATTAGCCCAAAGTAGCTGTTCCACGCGGACGAAGTCGCGGGCATAAGCTATTAGGTAATAAATAGATTCTAAAAAGTCCACTAATAGCTTAAATACACGTGAGTCACATTAATAAATCATAATATACACGTGGTAAACGTTATAAAGTGATGTGGTTTTTACGTTTATTCTGTTTTAATAAATCATCAGAAATTGTAAACATACGCATCGCTATTTTGTTTCAAACCTACCTTTAGTATAAACAAATCAATGTAAACATCTTTACTACAATAATATTCGAATTTCATCATCGATGATTTTTTGCCCTTATCCCAACGTTGAATGTGGGCTCGGTCCACTACCTATGTGTGTGTATACAGTTGCAGCAGTTAAAGCATCGGTTACGATTACGTAGCTCTATAGAATCCTTAAGGCATAGGTTTGGACTAGGATATGCCCTACATTTGGTCTTGTTGTTGATAATCTCTGTTTCTTCTTCTCCACCCATATACATCTCACTTGACACGCGCCTCTTTCACATCAAATAAATTATCCTACTATAACTGTTCCTTTTTTTCAGTGATGATACCTGCGTTTATATGTTCATGGGGTATTCGCGACATAAACCGCGACGAGTGATCTTCGTCTGTCTCCGCCTAATTTCGTTTGATTTCGTCGTGCGCCCGCGCTGCTGAGACTCTGCCCGCCATTTTGACACCCTCTGCCCTCTAGTCAAGTAATCCGTGGCGTGAACACATAATTGTACATTATTGTAACGTAATATATATTTTTCATAATTGTACGTTTTTACGACGCTCACAATAAAACAAGGGGTGGAAAACATTGTATACTTACTCTGTCACCACACTCATGGTTATCTACCGTATCGCTGTAACTTTGAAATGCATACCTTAATGCAAAGTAAAATATTATATCGGTTAGATTTAGGACCAGTGGGCCTACTCTTGAAATCAATTCTAATTTCGAATCCGATTTAATTCCAATCTCACCAAACTTATATTTGGTACTCTTGAACAAAATCGAGAATGAATTCTTCGCGTTTGTCGTTGTTATTTTCACCAAATGTGCCGTATTTTCTTACTTTAAATTATACTCGTTCCAACCATTTATTTTACTTTTGGCAGGTCGAATTCTGATCAATTAGTGTTGTACCAATGTATTACGGATACTATGTTTTGTAATAATCGATTTTAGTCAGGAAGAACTTTTAATCGATTTAACACGGATATTTTATTTTTGCTTAAATACATATTTCATATTATTTAAAAACTTCACTTCTGTAAATATATTTGTTGTTTGGGCACATTAATTTTTGCATACCCACTAATTCAGTCCTCCCAAAATATTTTACTTTGTACTTTGCAAAATAAAAAATAACTACTTTATGAAGCATTTTTCCATTAAGCGGGGTCCGCTGCTCCAAACTTTACTTAGAGACAATGGCGCCCTCGTCTGCGGTAGTAAATCACTAATTTTCTCATCCAGCCTACCCCTTTTTTTTTTAAGCCGAATTGGCAACACTGAACGGCGCGCCGGCGACGCCATTTTGTTGTGTTATCTGTCACTCGCAACAAGACTCCCGTGCTAGTCACATTTCTGTTCGCTGAGTGCTCTTTCATATTTTTCATACGCTGTGTTGAGTATTTATATTCCACCGTATTGATTTCATTGTTCTTACTTTGATTGAGTTGAGCGTATCGTTCCTCCCAGTAAGATTTTACTTGCAAAATGCCGAAAGGTATGGTGCTTAAAGGACAATCCAGAGAGTTAGTGCTGCGACTTCGTGAATTTTTTGAAAAGGAAAGCCGCAATGGCGGATTCCTTATACCAGTAACCCAAGTTAGAGATCGTGTTGCAGCAGCATTAGGTATTAGTGCTCCAACGGTGGCGAAAATCACTAAAGAAGCCTATGGTAGTAGTGGTATTGAACAGAACAAGCTATCTACGCCTAAGAAAAAACGTCAGCCCCGTAAAGTGACAGCAATTGACAGTTTTGATACTGATGCTATTCGTCGTCATATATACAATTATTACACAAGCAAAGAGATTCCTACTTTGAAAAAATTAGTAGCGTCTCTACGAAATTGTGGCTTGTTTCGTGGTCAAAAATCTTCTTTGTCAAAGGTGCTGCACCAAATCGGGTTCTTGTATAAGAAATCCGACAAAAGAAAAATTTTAATGGAACGTCGTGATATAGCCTTGTCTCGCTGTGAATTTTTAAGACAAGCTAAGAAAATAGAAGACTGGTCGAATGTCGTTTTCACAGATGAAACTTGGCTCAATGCCAATCATTCCATACCAAAAGGTTGGACTGACGATACTGCTGCTTCTACTTCTGCAGTGCCAATGGGGAAAGGTGAACGCCTCATCATTTGCCATGCGGGAACTACAAAGGGATTTGTACCAGACGCTCTGTTAGCGTTCAAATAAAAAAAAACAGGAGACTATCATGAGGAGATGAATGCGGACGTGTATGAAAAGTGGTTCAGAGAAATGCTTACATCACTTGAAGAGCCATCAACAATATTTATTGATAATGCACCCTATCACTCTCGCCAAATTAATAAAATGCCAACACAGGCCAACAAAAAACACGAGATTATAAACTGGCTTCGTGATAATGGGGAAGATGTGGACGAATCCCTATTAAAAGTAGAATCACTTAACATATTAAAAAGTAAAAAGCAGCCAAAACGATATGTCATCGACGAAATGGCAGCAGAATATGGGCATGTTGTAATCAGAATTCCTCCGTACCACTGTCAACGGAGGCCCTCTTGTTCCATGGGCGCCTTATGAGCCCTCCCATCGGCGCCTCGATCACCGTCCGATCGGTTGACATCAGCATCCGGGCCCATATGAGGTACTTGGGCCTGGTGCTCGACGGGCAATGGTGGTTCCGGGAGCATTTCCGCAGGCTCGCTCCGCGGCTCGTCGGCGCGGCGTCCGCCCTATCGTGGCTAATGCCGAACGTGGGCGGACCGAGCGCTACGTGCCGACGGCTGTACACGGGGGTCATCCGGTCGATGGCCCTGTACGGCGCACCGGTGTGGGCGGGGTCCTTGACCGTCCGACTTAGGGCCCTTCTGTGGCGACCACAGAGGGTCATGGCGGTCAGGGCCATCCGCGGATACCGCACGGTTGCGACGGAGGCAGCGTGCCTATTGGCCGGGACTCCCCCGTGGGACCTGGAGGCGGAAATGCTCGCCGAGTTGTATCGGCGGGTGTCGGGGGTGCGCGGGGAGGGCGGTGTGATCTCGTTAAGGGATCTCACCGCCTGGCGCGTCGACGCCCGCCGAGACGTCATTGCCCGTTGGGCAGTCCGGCTGGAGAGGCCTCGGTTCGGGGTGCGAACCGTGGAGGCCTTCCGGCCGGTGCTGATGCAGTGGTTGGAAAGGCGGCACGGGGTGCTCTCCTTCCGACTAGTGCAGGTGTTGACGGGGCACGGGAGCTTCGCCAAATACCTGCACAGGGTCGTAAGGAGGGAGAGTACACCGTCCTGCCACCACTGCGATTGCGACGAGGACACGGCGCGTCACACGCTCGAGGCCTGCGCGGCTTGGGCAGTGCAGCGCCGTGAACTCGTCGCAATCATCGGTGCCGACCTGACGCTGCCGGCCATCGCTAGGGCGATGGTCGACAGCGTCGGGAACTGGGACGCGGTCGCAGCCTTCTGCGAGACAGTGATCTCGCAGAAGGAGGCGGCGGATCGTCTGCGCGTGGAGCGCAGCCTCGATGAGGAGATCCGCCGCCGGCGACTGGGGCGGCGCAGGCGCAACTATCTGCGCCTCATGCCGCCCTAGCCGAGGCCGCGGGTGACGTGACCGGGGATTAGTCCGTCACCCGCCGAGAGGCCGACCGCGTGAGGAAAGACCGACGTCCTCCCCGAGGGGGGGACGTCGGTCGACGGGAGGGTACCCCGAGTAGGGGGTATTCCGTCGGGCCGACCACTGACGACAAGTAAACCTGCTCCGGTGGTCGGCCCAATGACGAAGGCGAGGTGGTTTT
Source organism: Lymantria dispar (assembly GCA_032191425.1). NCBI lineage: Eukaryota > Metazoa > Arthropoda > Insecta > Lepidoptera > Erebidae > Lymantria > Lymantria dispar. Next base: position 21,761,575 of record CM063459.1, read on the forward strand.
CGGGTGGGTTGCGGGAGTTGCGTGCTTAAGCCCCTCTGTCGCCCCGGACGGAGTGGTGCGGAGGCGCGCCGACCGCGACCCACCCAAAAAAAAAAAAAAAAAACCACTGTCAATATAATCCAATTGAAATGATCTGGGCACAAGTCAAAGGACACGCCGCAAGAAACAATACAACTCCTCCTTTCACAGCAAATAAAATGCTTGAACTTTTAAAAAACGCATGTGCTAGTGTGACGCCTGAAAACTGGGCGAGTGTCGTCAACAAGACAAAAAATATAATATTCTCTAATTGGGATCGGGAAATTGAATTTGACAACATACCTACACAAGAGTTAATAATAAACACTGCAGATGATTCAAGCGACGATTCGAGTTCGTATGAAGAATCCGACGATTCGTTATAATAAAATAATATTAAAATATTTTGGTTGTTTTATTTCATGTTATAGGTATGATGAGAAGATTTTTATATCTCCCTGATACAATTTTAACGTGTTGTCTATTACAACAATTCAAAACTCAGTTGTCAGCTGACTTAACTGCAAATAAGTGTAATCGATTATTTGCGATTCATTAGTTTGCACCGAATACTTTTGATCCTGTCACTAGATGCGATAGAACGTAACTTTTTTTATAACGGAAATGAATTATCACTTAAATTTTATGAATAGAGCTATTTACGGCATATTAATGTATTTAGTGGGTAATAATTAAGATATATAAATATTATTGGGCAGTTTATATATTTCTCTGTTCACTCGTTTCAAAGTTAATAATTGCGTATAATGAAACAATTACGTCCTAAAGCATGTGTCAAAAGTAAAATAAATGGTTGGAACGAGTATAATAACGTTATCGAACTCGATCAACACAAAGACGCTTTTATGAAATTGTGCAACATTAACAATTTTAAACTACGTCAAAATCACGTCGGGAGTAGCAAATATTTGATTTAATCGACAAGAGTCGAATTCATTTAGTTTAAATAGGTTCCACCAAATTTGATTCCAATCGTGCGCTAGTGTCGCTTTCAAGAGTACCAAATTTGCTCAAATTCGAGCTGCGATTGGATTTAGGATTGGAATCGAGATTCAAGAGTAGGCACACAGTTCTGATTTAAACGTGATAACTAATAACTGATTTATCTCTATTTTAGATCATTTACATCCCACTGTTGTGCTCGTGTCTCTACAATAGGGTGGAAATTAACTATCTACTATGCCACTTTCTTCAGGTGGCTAGGTATTTTTTTTTGTTTTGTTTATGGTTGCGCTATGGTAAGCGCACACGCCGTCCATTCCGTCCGGGGCGACGAAAGGACGGCGCGCGGGGGCCCATAACCCACCCGTACCCACGTCGCCTTCGACGTTGGGTCAACCAACAGTGCTGAGTTCCTTGTCCCCAGTGGTCGGCCCGACGGAATACCCTTTCGGGCACCCTCATCTCGCAACCTCCCTGCCCCGGCACGTCGGTCGCCGTCGCGCGGTCAGCCTCTCTGCGGGTGATGGACTAAAGTCCCCGGTCCGGTCACCCGCGGCCTCGGCTAGGGCGGCATCAGGCGCAGGTACTCGCGTCTACGCCGCTCGAGTCGCCGACGGCGGAACGTGTCACCGAAGAGAAATTCCTCTAGCCCCCGTCTCTCCGTGAGATGACGGCCTCACAGAAGATTACGACGAGTTCAGGGCGCTGCTCTGCCCTCGCGGCACACACCTCGACCGTGTCCTCATGCAATCGCAGTGGTGGCAGGACGGTGTGCTCTCCCTCCTAACGATCTGGTGCAGGTTGGCGAAGCTACCGTGCCCCGTCAAAACCTGCACCAGTCGGAAGGAAAGCACCCCGTGTGTCCGCTCTAACTACTCCATCAGCGACGGCACGCACGACGGTCCTGACACCGTACCGAGGCCTCTCCAGCCGGACTGCCCAATAGGCAATGACGGTTCGGCGGGCGTCGACCCGCCAGGCGGCAATCTCCTGCGGCAATCTCCTTGATGGAGACTGCCGCCTAGGTAGCTTGGTATAGGGTTTTATTTGGAAGATGCCTTTTCTTCTATAGATCTTATATGTTTATTATAACTCTTAGTCGTCTTTTACGACACTTACGGACAAGAAAGGTGCTGAATTGAAAATTTACAACCATAAAATAATATCCTAAATTTATGTGTATTATTTAATACTGCTCACAGATGGCGTAATGGTTAAGATACCGACCTACCGTGCCAGTATCGTGGGTTCGAATCCCATGCAGGACCACACTTTGTACGATCCGCAAACTGTTGTTCTGAGTCTGGATGTAAAGTTGTGTCCGTTAATTATATGTTTGTAAAGTTCTCCGCAACAAAAGGATTATTTCCTTAGTGCAAGGTTTTGTCTTTTTTGTTTAAGTACCTGTTTTATATTTCCTTTTATTTTTAAATTAATATGATCAAAATGTAAACATAATACTCACCTAGTGCTTGGAAATTTTATTAGAACTCTTTATTCTGTTATTTTCCTTTTATCGTTTTCCTTATTATAAGTGAAGCATGCAATGGATGACTTTTCAAAGGGAGTCGTAAAAATCGTCTGAGAAATTATCAGTATGGGCAGTAGAACTCTCCAGAAAACTTGTAACATCAATTGCGATCGTCAAATTACCTGCAAGCGTGGTGATTGATGTTAAACCTTCTTGGAGAAGTCTAGGGTAGTCCCTAGGTTGATAGATGATGGAAAAATTTGATCAACATAACTAAGAAGTGTTTACGACAGAAATGAGGTCTTAAAACTTACTCAAAACCTTAAGCAGCATATTCTATTTATTTCTTCAAGAGGAATAACACCAGTTTTCTGCGTGGTGACGGAGCAAGAATACAATTCACCACCCCCTCTCTTGCCCGTGGATGTCGTAAAAGAAGACTAAAGAATATAATATGCATATAATATCTATAGCATGAGAAGGAAAACTCGACACACAATCCTATACCAACACGTCTGACCAGTATAGTATAGAAGGTCAATTTTTCTCCTATAGTGGAGGAAGTCCGAGCCCAGCAGGAGGACGTGTGTGGGCTGAGATGATGGTGAATAACACCAGTTGTAATATAAAATGTAATAAGGGCAGAACGATAATAGATTATAGAAATTTGTTTTTTTTATACCCAAATTATATGCTAGTTATATAGTCGTCCATAGCTGAAGGCAGTAGTCATATAAAGGTAAATTTAATAGCACGCCGTGTGACGGTATCGTTTATTAATTTCCGGCATTCAATTCAACCATGATTAATTAATTTTAGGTGCGTTTATAACGCCAGTAAAAACGTAATGAAATATAGTAGCTTCCTTCACTAATCTGTTTCTTGTTTGTTAATTTATTGTTTTATTATGATAAAAGTTTTGATTGGCTCGTTGATCCAGCGTTGGTTTTATTGTTTTTTTATTCATCCATCTATTACATATTTGACGTCCACAGCTATAGGTCTGCCCCCCATAGGAAGCATCATAGTGTGATTTTGTGTCACTTGTATTCAACTCCCTGCGACTTGTGACTTTTTTTGAAATCGATTCGTTGAGTGATTTCGCCTGCCCATCCTCAACATTACCACCACTCCAGCATAGTAATTTTAAGGATTAAATGAGTAGTCTCTGGTAGTAGGCCCGTTACAAACATTATCCCAAGTGAAATTACTTTGAATATGCTGTCAATGACACATATATCAAACATGATGAATATAAGGATCGTTCTTAAGAGTAGGGACTGTTCATACGTCATATTATTTTTCAACGTCAAAGAGTGATTGATGTATTCACCTAGGCCATACGGGTTTGCGGAAATTATTGTTTCGAGTTTCCTTTTTGACTCCTGGGCTAAAGTTAGTGACATACTTTATTCTTAGTCCGAACTCGCATGAAGAATACAACGAATACATATGTACTTTAAGCATTATTAGCGGCCGTATTTCACTACCCTGGTTTAATTTAGGTCAAAATGCAAAATTGAAAAGTCGCAAGTGCCCTCGCAGCTTTTATGCGTAGAAAATAAATTGAATTTGAACATAGTAGATTATACGTAAAAAGTGTTATTTAGCGAAATAATTTCTATGTCATGATTATCATTTTCATCATATCAATTCGTACATGTCCCAGTGCTGGGCTCGAGCGTCCTCTACAGTAGAAGGGAACTTAACCTACTATACCACGCTGATCAGACAAGCTGGCATACGGTTTTATTTCGAGTTAAGATTGTCTTGCATAGATGTTATTTGCACATATTCCTTAGTCGTGTTTTATGACAGCCACAAGACGGGGTGAAGCTGTATTCTTACACCGTTACCACACGCAAAAATTTCTCCACCGCGACTATGGGAATAATGCATTTTGTTTCTTCTTCTCTGTTTCTATTCTTTACACGAATAATAGTTTTTTGAGTAAAATCCCAATCGTTTTTCAATGATTATGCTATAACATTAAGTCTTCATTCAACGTCGATCAAATTGATCAATCAACACCATTAACACCAATACTATTTTTATCAACGGCCTAGTTGAAATCCATCATTCAAAAATACAACATGAATATTGCTTTCGTGTGCCACACACATACGAATGGAATTGATTCTCTTATTATGTTAATCTAATGGAATCTCTAATACGAATTCTTTAGCATAGAACGCGAGAGTACCGACATTATTCGTTTCCAGTAAAGTAACTTTCACTGTTATATGTATGAGCTGTGATAGATTTACACGTCGCAAATCGAAGATAATCTATTAATATTCTGTTAAGTTCATAATAAGAGTGGAAAATATTTTTCTCTTAATAATATCGGCAAAATTGTTGGAAAATTTTGCTATTAAATGTTACACCTTGCAGAATAGTTGGTTTGCTGGAAGGAGATTCGAAAGAAAACCAAGGTTAACAAATGGTGCCATAGCATATGTAGTGCTTCCTTGCTGCCTGCTGGAATCGATTCCAACTCAAGAAGGTTCTTTTCCAGAATCACATCAAATAATTGTGGCTGATACGCGCCCGTTGATTTTATCTGTGATGTCCTGTGGATTTATGGATTTATTTTATAGTTTTTTTTAATCTATGCTAATCAGTCTAACTGGAATGTTAAAGTATGCTAGTAGCCCTCTTGTTATAGAAACTTGAGACACCGGATGTAACGGTAAACTAGATGCGACCATTTATTGCCTATTTAAATACATCAGCTGACGCGTTTTTCCTCAGCATTATGCCAGTTGATTTTTTAATCATTTCTAAAACCATAATTAACTATCAGCGTAGGAATGAAACTCTTTTACGGCTTTTATCGCATTTGTATTTCATTTTTAATTGTCCGACATTTTGAACACTACAGCTTTCATTGCCACAGGCGGACAATGAACGCTGTAAAGTGTTCGAAACGTCACCACCACCATCCACCCGTGACCATGAACGCTGTAAAGTGTTCGGAACGTCGGTCAATCAAAAATCAAATACAAACGCGATAAAATCCGTAGAATAGTTTTTTACAATGTGTAATACTCGCGTAAACATCAGAAATCATTATATCAGCGTAGGAATTTTCAGTCGAAAAGAAATATGCAACCTTAAGAGCATCAACTGACGGTCTTTCCACGGCAATATAACCAGCTGATATATGTATGTATTCACAATATTATATAAATTATCATATAACAAATTTTCCATTGAGTGGAAATGACAGAACATATGTATTTTTTTTCATGTTCGTAGCAGCTGACCTATTATCCACTACGCTATGGTCAGCTGACTTTTGTCCTTGAAGATATTTGAATTATTGGCTGCAATTTGTCAAATATCAATTTCTTTTTATATGCGTTGGAGGTTACCGCTGTTTAATCCACCTACGGAATCGCTGCTGAGGATTTCAGCGCTTCATGATACAACACTCAGAAGTATTTTACATTCAGCTCCGTCCGTGGTGACGAAGGGACAGCGCGTGGCCCCATAACTCACCTTCTCGTCTCCTTCTTTCCTTCGTCGTTGGGCCGACCACTGGTACAGAATTCCTTGTCCTCCGTGGCCGGCCCGACAATATTATTATACTGGGATAAAGCCAGGCGGCTGATGACTCCATAAACTTCTAATTTACTTTTGGATAGATACTTTCTTCAGCAAATTTTTAACATATCGGTGCACATTTGACCTGGTTTCTTTTTTAATTCGTACGTTGCTGATAAATTTGTACCAGAAAACGTGTTTGTGGTTACAAACAACACATTTTTGATGTCTTCACTATAATTTCAATTGAGTTAATGAATTGTCCATTACTGTTAATGGGTTGACACGCTGTGCGTCAATTTACACACGTCACAACGCCAATAAATCGCCTTACGGCCCTAAAATGTCTACATACCATTATCTATATTTAGAGATTCTAATTTCTTAAGTAATATACACTTAAAATTGTGGTTTACTATTTTCTTTCACGTTGTCGAAGAGACAGATCATTTGATCATCATGTTTTATGCAATACAATATGCAATTCATTACCAAAGCAGTTTAATTTTGATTCTATAAAATGCTGTAATCATCATTATTTCAGCTCATATATGTCCACTGTTGGGCTCGAGCCTTCTCCACAATAGGAGGTAAATTGACCTACTATACCATGCTGGTTAGAGATGTTGGTATAGGGTTTAATTTCAAATTTTCCTCCTCTTGCATAGGTGGTATGTGCATATTAATCCCATAGTCGTCTTTTAAGACCCACGGGCAAGAGAGGGAATTGTATTCTTATTCCGTCCCCACTCGGGCAAAATGCTCTAATGGATATTTATTAGTTAAAAATATTTATTATCTGTGTAAATTTATTATGTAATCATATAGATAAGATTGATATGTCGAGAATTTAATAAAATTTATATCTAATCCGGAGGCGTCTGTCGAAGTTCTCTCACAAACTTTGGCACAGTTATATGGGCTGTAATATTAACTAAGAAGTCTGGTGTCAATCACTTAACTTTCAAATAATCTATTATGCAACATAATTCTTATGAATTAAATGTGAAAATCATAGAATAATAACGTATAGAAGGTAAGTTCACGCACAAAAAGTGGGGCATTTCATTTGGAGCCTAATGGAGCTTACACCGGAACGGTTCCGTAATGTACATGTCATTGTACTGCACGAACGTACGCAACTCTTAAAAACAAATAGGTAATTATGACGGTTTGTGCATTCAAATGGTGTCACAACTAGTGTTGCCCAAATGCAAGACCAAGACGAGACTTGGACCGGTCTTGGTCTTGCAACATCACACCTGGTCTCGTCTTGGTCTTGGTCTTGCGCACCGAGTTTTGGTCTTGGTCTTGGTCTTGCGCACCCGAGTCTTGGTATTGCAGCAAGAGTCTTGCAAAGTTTTGCAGTTAGAATAACGTAACAGTAATTTATCATGGCAATGAAAAATCCAACTAAATTAATCAAATATCCTATCGTATCTATCCATCTGCTAGCCTATAGTTCACTCTTGAATACAATACTTACCACTGGAGAAAATTACTCTTCTATTCCCCTGGTATTCCATTAGACAGTGTTACTACTCTTATGACAGGACTTTCGACCCTATTTTCTTAAGACGACACCACACGAGGCAATTGATACAATAAATTTTATGTCATTTTATAATCAATGCGATATTTTACAATTAATGCGATTGTTTATATTCCCCTTCAAGTTAAGTGGTATGTATTTATTGTATTTCCAGTTTAGTTACTGATACTCTGGATACTTGAAAAAACCTGTTGCTCTATTGCCTATATAAATACTTTGGCCGCTGGATCCATTTAGCTCTTAATATACTATTTATTCAAGAACATATAAAACTGATTTAAAATTTTATGGTTTTAATACTTGTAAAATGTATGATATTCGTCGTCATCGTCACATCTCATAAAAGTGCCACTGCTGGGCTTAAGCTTTCTTCCAGTAAGAGGAAAATTGATCTACTATACCACGCTGGTCAGACATGTTGGTACAGGGTTTTCTTTCTAGTTTCACTCCTCTTGCACATATGTTATATATACAGGATGTATCAGGTTATGGGACAACTGTTCATGTATGTTGTAGTTCAACAGTCATAGATCATAATTAGAATGCATATTACACAAAAACAATATAACGTAAAAGTTATAGTGATTACAAAAATGTGTGTCTAAGAGTTTATGCCTTAAATTTTATGCATTATGTAGGTATGTACAGACAGGATATATGTAAGCATGTAAAATTTCGACAGTATAAATAGGTATTAGATTTGCGCGAACCTTTCAATGGTTACGTAGGTACAAAGGCGACTCATCAATGGTCATCGGCCGATCAGCTGATTTATGTTAAAGCAAAGTTTGTCTTGCTTATGCAAACGTAATCATTGATTTATTCAAATTCTAATGAACATTTAACAAAATACGAATATGTTGTAGATTAAGTATCATTGCTTTATACATTTTAATCAATTTTCACGAAAAAACGATGACAAAATTGAGAACTTACATGTCTCTCAATTCATTAACGAATCGATATTTTTATTTCAATTTTTTTTCATGGGTTCCTAACACTATTGCCCGATCCGATTTGATACGACATCCACGGGTAAGAGAGTGGTGAATTATATTCGTACTCTGTCTTTTTTTTGTGTGTGTGTAGCTGTTGGTCGCAGACGACCTTGACAGCTTAACGCGGTCAATGGGTGAGCGCTGATGGCTCTCAACCCGGTAAGTAAGTTAAGCGAACATCGCCCGAGGGCTCCTCCCTGTGGGGAACGGACCTCGGCTCGGGGCGTCGCTGAGAGCAAAGTGGGCGTGGCCAAGTTTAGGTTACTGACTTTTACGCGGCGCGGTTTTCGACCTCGACGGCGAGGCCGATACCGCGGAGTTTTATCTGTTATCGCTGCGCGAGCTGTGTAGGTCCTTTCTTGGGCGATCATAATAGCGTCATCTTCTTCTTCAAGAAGATGACGAGGACGTCGGACCGCGGATATTTTTGAGGGGACGTAGTTTACCGCCCCAACCACTAGTGGATTGGGGTGAGTCGTGGCAGAGGCAAAATAGCGCTGGGAGCAACGCTTCATGTACCGCCTGATGGTGATCGTACTCTGTCCCTACATGGACATTTATATAGATTAATTGTAGGCATATTTCTATGTCCAACAGTGAACGTCGTTGGACTAATGAATAAACGGATATATAAATATGTATAATGGGCAAGAGCACTCTCGTGATTACGGTATTTTTGTCCTTAAGCCTTTCCGAAGAGTAATTCTGAAAAGCCAACACCAACATTGGGAATCGATTGGCCAATAGATGGATATCTCAAGACTGATTTGACTTGCCGTGTAGTGACGGAGTAAGAATATAATTCATCACCCCCTATTTTACCCGTGACTGCGAACCCACGACTAAGGGCTATAATATATAACATCGGTGCAAGAGAAGGAAAACTTGACATGTATGACCTGTAACAACACGGCCGATCACCGTGGCGATTCCCCTCCGGCCACGGCCGATTCTCCTCCTGTTATGTAGAAGACACGAGCTCAACCGTATATAAGCTGAAATGGTGATTTGAATTAAATGCAAGACCGCGAGATTCTTGCAGGCCCAGTCTTGGTCTTGCTCAAGTCTTGCAGGGCCAGTCTTGGTCTTGGTCTTGCAAAAATTAAGCGGTCTTGGTCTTGGTCTCGGTCTCGCATTTCTCGCAAGACCAAGACCAAGACCGCAAGACCAAGACTTTTTTGGGCAACACTAGTCACAACACATTTGAAAAATATAAAAAGATTATTAACATTACTTTTAAAGGTAATTCTACGATTTATATTAATAAAAACAAAATTTGACTTGATAAATTGTATAGTGGTGTGCGTGTGTACGTGTGTAATCGTCTGCGCGCCATTAGTATTTTTAGATTCAAATTTTGAAAATTCGAAGTATTGACACTCCTTCTATACGTTATTATTCTAAGGTGAAAATAAATATTAAATTAATTTTACAACAATGTTAAATTTAATAATAAAAACCATGGCTGATGCCAAAGAAGTAAATAAACGTTCAGGCATATTTAGCCGATGTAGAAAAAACAAGAAATCTTATAAAATATGTATGTATAATAATAAACTCATTTGCAAAAAAAACGGGCGGTTTTGATTTTCATTCATATTTAAAAAGATACAATACCAAAAAGGTTTCAATCGTTTGTACACGTTACTGGCCGGTTTTAAAAATGCTGTGGTATTTAAAAAAGTACGTTCTAAATTCAATTTTTCATTTGATGTTCATTTTTACAGAAAACCCCTTTTTATCCTACATTTTTGGCGCGAAGTTCCAGAAGTTAACATCGACTTTCATAACTTTTATTCAATTTTTATCGATTAATTTCATATCCTTGACTGTCAAAGCTTTATTTAATGCTGTTTGGCTGTATCAAAAATGGTAGATAAAGTGGTAAAAGCTACCAAAATTATCGCGCTGCTTGAAGAGGGTTGCAGCCAATGTTTCGTGGCTAGGAGGCTAAATGTTAGTCGCTCGACAGTCCAAAGGACCTGGCAGCGATATCAGGAGACTGGTTCCGTCGAGAGAAGGCCTGGTTCTGGAAGAAAACCATGTACCCAACCACGGGATGATCGTTTTCTTGTGAGTCGCGCATTGAGAAATCGCAAATCTTCGTATGTGGATCTTAAGAACAACCTCCAAGAAGTAAGAAATGTGCATATTAGTCTATGGACGGTCAGGAGGAGGCTTCTCGCTGCCAATATACGCAGTCACCGCCCGGCCCGCGGCCCCAAATTACTCCGTGAGCACAGAGTTCACAGGCTTAGGTTCGCTAGAAATTGTGAATCATGGACTCAAGACGATTGGAATAGGGTTTTGTTCTCTGATGAAGCCAGGATATCTCTGTTCGGTGAAGATCGACGTCGGCGAGTGCTAAGAAGACAAGGAGAACGCTTTGCAGAGGCATGTTTCGAAGAAATCACACCTTATGGTGGGGGCTCTGTTATGTTTTGGGCAGGAATAAATTCAATGGATCGTACAGAGTTAGTCTTCATTGAAAACGGCTCACTGACTGGGCATCGATACATAACGGAAGTTCTAATTTCTCATGCACAACCCGCATTGGCCGCTCTAGGTGAAGACTCGATTTTTATGGACGACAATGCTCGCGCCCACCGATCCCGCGATGTTAATGCGTATGTGCAAGAGGTCGGCATTCGTCGTTTGGATTGACCAGCTCGAAGTCCCGACCTCAATCCCATAGAGCATGTCTGGGACGTTCTGAAACGGCGTGTGAGATCAGTACACCCGGCTCCGCAGACCATCAGAGAGCTGAAGAATGTGATTACTGCGGAGTGGGAACGTATTCCGCAAGCAAGTATCCGGGATATACTCGCTAGCATGCCCAGACGAATTCAAGCTGTGATTTTAGCTAGAGGGGGTCACACTCGATACTAAACATTCATCTGCTTTTACTTTATTAAAGAAAAACAAACAAAAAAACTTTTTTATTTTTACTTCATGAGCATATGCACTACTAGCGAATATACACTACTAGCGAGGTTTAGCATTATTTCCCATAAATTGTATCTAAATTTTATGAAATACTGATGAAAACGATTATTTTCTTATTAATTTAGCAAATTGTGTGGATAAAACTACCTATAATTATCAAACAAAGAAATATTAACATTTGAAATGGTTCATTGCTTAGGTGCCCGTTTTTTTTGCAAATGAGTGTATAATATTAAATAGGAAGCCTTACCTTCCTTCCTATTTTAAATTACAAACCTTCTTTCTATTTTAAATTACATTTTTAAATTCAGAATGTCATCACTTGCAATGTGTTTATAATATAACAATTTAGCACGGATTCCGTATGGTGATTAAGGGTTAACTAAAGAAACATGTTTGTTTAAAAAAATACAAACAAATACCGTATATTTCCTTCTCACAGAAATAAAGTTTCTAAATACGTAGATTTTTTTTTTTGGGGGTGGGTTGCGGTCACCGCGCTCCTCGCACCACTCCGTCCGGAGCGACAGAGGGGCGTAAGCACGCAACTCCCGCAAGCCACCCACGATGCACGTCGCCTTCGTCGTTGGGCCGACCACCGGAGCAGGGTTACTTGACATCAGTGGTCGGCCCGACGGAATACCCCCTACGTGGGGTACCTTCCCATCGACCGATGTCCCCCCCTCGGGGAGGACGTCGGTCTTTCCTCACGCGGTCGGCCTCTCAGCGGGTGACGGACTAATTCCCCGGTCACGTCACCCGCGGCCTCGGCTAGGGCGGCATGAGGTGCAGGTATTGGCGCCTACGCCGCCCCAGTCGCCGGCGGCGGATCGCCTCATCGAGGCTGCGCTCCTCACGCAGGCGATCCGCCGTAAATACGTAGATAAGGTGAGAATGGTTGAAACGGTGCTATATTTTCTTCCGAAATGTTTGTTATGGAACGTAAATTTATTTATACGGTAGGACCATACTGTCCCCAGTTGTTTGGCTACAGCCACGGGCCGAACCTTCCGGGTAGTACCACAGAATCTTGCTGAAAATCCACATATGAGTAGTAGCAATTTCTTATTGCAATTAGTTCAGTGAGCGAGAGCTGAAAGCCCAACTTTCTGAGGGTTTTTGCGTATGGTGGGGGGTGGGAGAATAGGGGATGATGGAGTGAGATTACAAAATATTACTCTATCACCAGATGGAAAACGTGGGACGTATATAATTAGTTAAAAAGAAAAGTTTAATTACTCGTTTTTCATATCGTCATCATCATCATCTCAGCCCACGTAAGACCCACTGTTAGGCTCGGGCCTCTTTCACTATGGGAGAGTAGTTGACTTACTATACATAGGGGTTCAATATCGAGTTTTCTTTTTCTGCATAGATGTTATCTGCATATCATTTCCCTTATTCGTCTTTTATGACATCTACGGGCAAAATAGGGAGTGGTGAATTGTATTCTTACTCCGTCACCACACGGAAATATCATATTATACAATATATGTAAATGATATTAAATTATATTTAAACTAAATGATATTTATATTATTAGTAGTTACGTAATGATATCATCAATAGCAGCGCATGCTCGTGATATCTGCATTACGTTTGCGATAACGATGTGAATCAGCACTTTGCTTCATCATAAATTCATCTACGTTAGTTTTAATAAGGCACTATCATGTGATAATATTTAAAAGCTTTGGAGCAAAGTATAAAAATAATATTATTGACTTGATTGATTGACTATTACTTGATTGCACAACACATGTGTAGTGGTTTAAGCGGCGTCCTTCAATAATTATAGAGTAAAATTTGTTAGTCTGAATATTATTATTGTACTGAATGTTACTGATACCACTTAAAGCGAACAAATTTTATGCTCAAATGATGTTTATGTTTGAAACTGTATTTTATTAATGGAAACATTCATTCTACATTCGAGAAGAAAACTCTTTCAATGATAATAATCTTCAAAGTGGTGTATCAAACAATAATTTTCAATGCGAGCAATTTAATAAACATAAAAGAACTTTCAGAAGTAATATATAGAGGGCACTGGCGTGGCCACGTTTGTCCTACGAAGGAGGTTCAATATATTAAAACAACAAAAATACACATACGTGATACCTACTAATATGTATTTGGGATTTTTTTCCTGATTTTGAACACTTTTTCTCCATCATCATAATTATCATTATCGCAGCTCATATAAACCCCACCCCATCTGAGGTCGAGCCTCCTCTACAACGAAAGGTAAATTGACCTACTATATCACGCTGGTCAGGCGGATTGGCATATGGTGTTATTTCGAATTTTCCTTCACTTGCATGCCTTAATAATTGCTTAGTCGTCCTAATCCGTCCGTATTTTACGACACCCATGGGCAGGAAAAGGTGTAGTGATTTCTACCCTTATTCCTTTACCATAAGGAATGAACGCTTTTGAAAACCTTCAAAATAACCCCTTTGGCTAGGGCTACGCCCGTGATAAAGGAAATGGTTTCTCCTTTGTTGGCTGGAATCAAATTTACCGGGTCAAATGTCGGTCTGCTAAATATCTACTGCTTACAAAAATAAAAAGTTTATCTCAGTCGTCATTAAAATGTATGAAGCATCTCTATTGCACGCAGACCATGCAATTTTCTTTCTAATGTTTTATGAAATAGCGGTGAAGGAGTATCCCTCGGCTTAAAAGAATTATATATCTAATGTTATTATTAGCTGCATCGCTCGCTTCACTGTTTACTTTCTCCGTTTTATGTGGGCGAGTTAGATGACGTTTATTGCGGCTGAACAGGGTCATCTGTTTTATTTAAAGGTTAAGGCCGGTAGCACATCGTAGATGCGAAATTACACAAACGTGTGTATACTGTGTGCTTTGTTTACACATTTATCTGCGTAGAGGTTTGGAATTTTTATATACCGGTGACTATGTCAGGTGGTGATTTAAAAAGAAACCGAATATATTTTAGTTATAATTAACTTATTTCCAAAATACGTTGTTATCAATATCAGGAGCGATCTACACCACGAGTGGGTTTAAACTTGTGCGTATCTCTTCCGCGTTGTGACGGAGTAAGAATACTATTCACCATCCTTCTATAGTATCCGTGGCTATCGTAAAAAACGACTAAGGGATTAATTATGCGTATGACATCTAAGTAAGAGGAGGAAAAGTTGAACTGAAACTTTATCGTCCGATAGAGGCACTGCTCCAAATCCCATAGAGATTGGTCTTGATAACGATATGAATACTTTGACCCAAATATTCATGCTAAGTCCACAGTCCTATTTCATAAGTACCTGCTGCCTCCATTTACATAACTTGCCCTTTTCATATGTTCTTCTTTAATAAAGGTATTATTTCAGTGGTTATGGATTAACATTAACGTTTCTTGCTGACGGGTGTCAAGATAAGCAACGACTAAGAAATTTAGAAACCTGTAGAAAGATAGCCTAATTTCAAAATTTCTAATAAAACCTCAAGCTAAATTCATTGGCCTAGAATGATTATAGTATACTAAGCTAATTTCTCTCTTACTTGGGAGGGAGGGAGCTGCTTGCACCTTAAAGTATGGTTATTATTCTTCAACCGTCATGGAATGGAAAAATCGTCTAGCATGAAAAAATGTCGTGTACAAGACAAATATTATTTTATTTATGCAAATCGACTTATCTTTTTGTTTTATTTATCTATGACATTGTAACTATTCTCAAGAACTTGCCTTATCATTTGCAAACTCTTTACTATACTTACTAAGGTAGATTTTAATAGGGCGATTTTTATTATCTGGTTGGTTTCGCTTAGTCAGGCATTAATATAGCTTACTGATCTTTATATGTAGAAATTCAATTTTTCAAATTTTTATACACAAGTGTAGCGGGAACCCAGATACACGGTAATTTTTTTAGCTACTTTTAATTAAGCCCCAAGGGTTTAAAATTAAACAGAGACATAATTTTGTAAATAAATATATATTTTACCATTATAAATATATAAGAAATAAGGTATAGCATTATAGGAATAGTGAAATGTACTCTACTCAGTCCTAAATCAAATCGTCTGACTAGTGTAGAATAGTAGGCCAATTTCCTTCCTGTATTGGGAGGCCAGTGCCCAATAGAGGTGATGTATATGAGCTAACGAAATATACCTGTTGTTCCGGACGTAATTTTTTTTGCTCATGTATTAAAAACAATTCAACAACCACACGAAAAATAATTTATACATAATGTTTAATTTAGGGCACTTCTGAAATCCTAAGATATATTTATAACAGAAAAAATCTAAGCATATATTTTTTGCTGAATATATATACACCGTTGAATTATACAAAGTATTTTATGTAATAGTGTATAAGAAGATCATTAAAAATATCATTCGAGGCGCGTTCATAGCTGTACATCTAACGGGTAGCTAAATGGTAGAGCGGTTAAGAATGCTTGACGTGGTCAGTCACCCTTATCACTAGTGCCGGCCCTTTATCGAGCAAGGCAGTGACGTCATTTATCTTCTTCATATATATACAAACTTTACATTTTTTTAAACCGTCCTTTCTTTTTGGACAATATATAGAAGGCGATCTCGGATGAGGATTATCTATAAGATAACTTTAAATTGAAGTCAAGTGTAGGATGCTTTAGACACCAGTGTGCTTACTCTTGAATCTCGATTCCAATCCTAAATCTAATCGCAGCTCGAATTTGAGCAATTTGGTAATCTTGGAAGCGACACTAGCGCACGATTGGAACCAAATTCGGTGGAATTTTTTTAAACTAATTGTATTCGGCTCTCGTCGATTAAGTCAAATATTTGCTACTCCCGACGTGATTTTGACGTAGTTTAAAATCGTTACTATTACACAATTTCAAGAAAGCGTCTTTGTAGTGATCGAGTTCGGTAACGTTATTAATTTAAAGTAATAAAATACGACACATTTGGTGAAAATAACAATGGCAAATGCGATAAATTCATTCTCGATTTTGTTTAAGAGTACCAAATATAAGTTTGGTGAGATTGGAATCGAATCAGATTCAAAATTAGAATTGATTTCAAGAGTAAGCCCACAGGTGGGCCAATGATTAGGTGAACATTGCTTTGTGTTGTTGGATGCGAGTGATGCAAGACTCTTCACTATCTGGCGAAATATGAAGTGGGCTTACGTCGGACAGCGGATGGTAAACGGTTGAATGTTGATGATAATGATGATATTAAGTCTAAACTTACTGATTTTTACACGTTAACATTTTTACTATATGTCGTTTTGAATGGTTTATAATAAGTAATAACTGTGCTCACTTGAGCACTTATTAATGAGACAAACTTGAACGAAAGATTCCTATATCTCGACAACTCCTATACGTTATTATTAGTCTTTCATTTCGTACATAATGGGAGGATAATTAATCGGACGGGTTGGGATATGGTTTTAAACTATTATAAACACATCTATAGTCTTTCGCCATTCGCTGGGAAGAAGGCATCACTATTTTAATCCATTACCACATGCATATAATTTATCACTCATTATTTATTTTATCCATCCACGATCCTATCGACGTCAACTGTTAGACATAGGTGTTCCTAAAGGGTGTTATAATGAAATGAATGAAAATAAAAAAAATGTTATAATCGCTACGTTTGCCAGGCGAGTTAGCGATCGATTCTTTAAAAGTAGTGGGTGACGAAGAATATTTTTTTTTGTCTCATTTTGTATACGTAATTTTGTGATTTCTTCATATATCTAAGTGCATAATATTGTTATTTTTTTATGAATGGTGATTATAAACGAGCAGTACGTGTATTAACTCGATCCACATACTCTCAAATATTACCAGGATCGCTTCGTCCCAGGTTGTAATTTGTCAGACGATAATTTGTACAATTATGTCGAACGTTGGGGCGCCGAATATTCTGCGCTTCGGGCAGCAGGGAGAGCGAATATTCGTTATTCGATATACCGCAAAACGACTATTTTGCGACATCTCTACTTAGTATACTGACAGTATGCAACTAGCTTAATATTCATAGACAATTTTATGCGTACCTACTTGTACGTGAGGTATAATGTATACATGGATTTTTTGTTTGGATTTCAAACATGTCGTCATCTTTTGAAGAATATTGGTGTATAGGAAGGATCGTACGGAGCATATATGTATTTCGTAATTTCTAAAAATGTTTGGCCAATGTATAAGCTTTGCGTAATGCGCTCCAAACTAAAAATAATATGTAAACATGTTTCGAATTCTACGTTTCGAAGTAAACACATTGATTACCTTACATAATGTTTTATTTACATAATTTGTGTTTTTTATTATGTTACTAGCTGAGCATAGATATCCGCTTGCGTGGATGCCTTGTAATATGACTACACAGATGCCTTTGTGGCTAACCTCTTACTAGGTACAATGATGGTTAAGAGTACAATTGAAAGTTGCTTGCCCGTGGGAATCCTTAAATCCACCTAAAAACTACTTAAGTTCGCCTGGGAAATTACACGGACTACATTTGACTACAATCACCAACTCGTCTGCATAATGTCATGGTTGTAATATTATCTCTACCCTCAAGGGGAGGATTGGGATTGGATAGTTATTCCATTACTTATCATCTCAGCTTATATAAGTTGCAATTCTGTTCTTGAGTCTACTCCATAATAGCAGGAAAATTGACCTACAATACCACACTGGTCAGACGGGTTGGTAGAGTTGTATTTCGAAATCCTTGTTTTGCATAAATTTTATCTGCTTATTACAAACCTTAGTCGTTCATTACGACACTCACGGGAAAGAAAGGTGTTCATGGATTGTATTGATACTCTGTCATATACACTGTCAAGTTTGAGAGCAGAGCAGTGACCAAAAATAAATTACCAATTAAACAATCGTTCAAGACTATCGCCTCCTTGAGAAACTAGGACGTAATATTTAGCACGTCTTATGTTTTTGTATTCCTTTACAATTGATCTAAATACTTCATGGATGAATAATCAGAATATTGACATCAATTGTTGGTCTTTAGACCTCTGTAAATTGGAATAATTTCATTAACGTAACGCTTGGTTTGGTAATAACAATTTGTATTTTGAGTTTGCCAGGAGAGTGCTTCTGATCATTCTTTTGATTATCCTTCAGGCGATTTTTACAACTTTTATCCACGGAAATGTTAGGGTTGTTGAATTGTATTCTTAATTCTTCATCGTATGGCAAATTTCGGCTAATGCGATTGTGGATCTACTGATGATTGTTCATTGTTTTTCTAATTCTTCACCGTATAAAAAATTCTAACGCGATAATGTATCTACTGATGATAATCGGGTATTCATCAACATCGTCTGTTGGCCTCGAGCCTCCTCCGTAATGGGAGGAAAATTGATCTATACCACTCTGGTCAGACGTGTTGGTATAGGGTTTTACTTCGAGTTTACCTTCTTTTGCATATTATATCCCTTAGTCGTCTTTTATGACACCCACTGGCAAGAGAGGGGTGGTGAATTGTATTCGTATTCCGTCGCCACATGATAAGGAAGGTAGGTATTAAATTAGGGATGTGAAAAGATTATCGATTTTTATAATAATCGATTATTTTTTTGTAATAATCGATTTTGATATTCGATTATCAAAATAATGAAAAATCGATTATTTTCGATTATTTTTATATTAAAATTAATCTATTATTTCACAGCCAGATTTCCAAAAAAAAAAGTTCATCACGATACTGCGTGCAGTGTTTCATACTATTTTAGACAATAAAGCTCTCACATTTCCTAAAAAAAAAGGTCATCATACGATCCTGTTGGAGAAAATATCGATTATTTTATAATCGATTATTTATTTTTAATTATTCTATTATTTTATAATCGATTTTTTTAAAGAACAAAATATCGATTATTTAATTAATCGATTATTGTCCCTCTAAGTCACATCCCTAGTATTAATAAATATAATCTCGTCAAAACCATCGCTTATAAAGAAATTCACATCATAAGGCTTATATAGAATATAATAGAGGCTAAAAGCTTCTCACAACATAATAACATTCGTATCTTGTATCGATCGTGTTGACTTACTTTACAAATTAATATATGTAAGTTCATGTCCTCAATTCTGTACAACCTTTCTTGGTAATATAGCCTTTTGTTCGCGTCTCAAGAACAAATGCTTGTTACTGACAGCCTCTAATAACTCAATTAACTAATTTCTTCACAACTCGTACATACAACTGTTGGTCATCAACTTCATTACTAATGGGAGGCAATAAACTTATTGATAGTTAATAAACATTTAGGACTTGCCCAGTATGCAAACAATTAGCTGTTATTTTTAAAGTTTTGCCATACACTGCATTAATGTATTCGTACGAATTACATTTCTTGTCAATCAACGGTATCCGTTTTGAGTTTGTATTCCAATTGTTATCTACATTACTTTATCCAAATGTGAGTAATATTTGTATGTTGAAACCTTGTGGCGTGTGGTGTGTTTTTTTTTTGTGGCTGGGTTACGGCCTGCACACTCCTCGCACCACTCCGTCCGGGGCGACAAAGGGGCGTAAGCACGCACACCCATAACCCAACCTCGTGACACGTCGCCTTCGTCGTTGGGCCGACCATCGGAGCAGGGTGACTTGACGTCAGTGGTCGGCCCGACGGAATACTCCTTGAGGAGTACCCTACCATTGACCGACGTCCCCCCCCTCGGGGAGGACGTCGGTCTTTCCAAACGCGGTCGGCCTCTCGGCGGGTGACGGATTAAATCCCCGGTCCAGTCACCCGCGGCCTCGGCTAGGGCGGTATCAGGCGCAGGTAGTCGCGCCTACGCCGCCCCAGTCGTTGGCGGCGGTTCGCGACGTCAATTTATTACCTGAATGAATATTGTTACCTTTCATCACTTCAGCTCCTATACGTCCCTCTACTGGGCTGGAGTCTCCTCCACAATAGGAGGGAAATTGATCTTATTATACCATGCTGGTCAGACAGGTTGGTATAGGGTTTTATTTTGGGCTTTCCTTCTCTTGCATAGATGTTGTATGCGTTTTATATCCTTTAATCATATTTAGGACATCCATGGGCAAGATAGGGAGTGGTGAAATATATTCTTATTCGGTCACCACACGGAAACGGTACCCTTTAGTGATCAAATCTGGGCGATATAAATCAACACTTATTTTTTTTTTACTCTTTAACTAACCTAGTTAGAATCGAAATTCGTGAGGATGTCCCGGTAATTTAGGCCTGTTATCATTATCAACATTTCAAAACTCTATTGTTTGTTACCTCTCCACAAAGGAACATAATGGCGTAATCACCACGCTTGGTAGGTATATTGGCGATCGCACGGTCTTATAAGATTCCCAGGAGAGTGCTGCATGCGCTGGAGCTGGTGTTTTTTAGCCCGTATCAACTCTTTGATGCTGAAAAGACGTGAGATTGTGAAAATCGCGTTAAGGCTTCTTTTACAGCGTATTTTATTTATGACTTACAATATTTACAGATAAATGTTGTCCCTTATACGACCATTACATGTAGCAAGAAGCAACATATTTATACTTTTTTTATTTGCTAGTTAACGCAACGGAGCCGGTGAGGTTTGCTAACTAACGTTAATATAATTTTAGTTGCACTATTTTTACTGTATAATTGTAGGAAATCAGCTGTAATTCGCCAATGCGTTTAGAAATCCTATTCCTGTATAGTTGAACATTGTGAACGCTTCTGTGTGCACGCATCAATTTAAATTCATTTTAAATTTACCGGTGTTTTTGTTTACCACATTACTGTGATAAATTAACATTGTAATTTACAAAAAGTCTACCTTAAAACCCGAATTTACAACGGTTGTCACTAAAATTTAACACGCGAGATAATAGCAATAAAAGCTAAAAAAAAAAATTACGATCAAGTAGGTTACACAGATAATTTATTCAGTAGATTGTGCGCCCGGAATCGAATCACCCTGTCTGTCAGATTGTCTGACGAGTTTTTAAACGGTGTGATGTTTTTTATAAAAAACTACAAAATAATTCCGAATTAGATGTATACTATCGATTTTAAATCGAAAATATTTCGTTCTTAAACCGTTCAGTTTTACCTTATACGTTGACATATAAGTACTATGTTGTGACTCGAATATGGTAAAATTGCAGAGAAAGTTTTTGTTTTGACCAAACGAAGAAGTGACTGGTTCTGTCGCGTCTCGCAAAATATGAGATACTGAACACATTCGGCACTAGTGAAACTTTTTATGTGGCTTGGTATAATAGTAAAAGTTTATTGTTATCTGAATCGCAAAATTCTTCAGTGTGCTTTACTGTGTCTGTGTGCATGTTGTGTGGAGCTTCTTTAAAAACATTTGCAGTTCAGTGAATCATTGAAAGTGAAAAGGAATGTACCGGTTTCAGTGTATGTGTTAGTGTTTAAAGTGAAAATGTTGATGTCTGCCGCCTCAACAGGCAACTTGACTACTCATACTTTATCTTCTATGTTTCGGAGACGAAGAAATCGATCCCCTGTTACGGTAAGACTTGTCGTGTGACATTGATGTTATTTTTTATTTAAAAAAAAATTCTTGTTAAAGCAAAGGCATGTATCTGCCAGAAGATGTACATACAATTAGTGTAGCTTATTTTGTATGTCAAATCATGCTTCCCTATATTTACAATTGTATTTTCAAACAAAGTTACGAGTATCGCGTGAATATGTAAATATCGGTCCAATATTTATATTGTTCTATAGAATACCCGTGTATACCCTTTAAATTTACGATACATTACAAATGTATTCTAACCGAATATCTGCCAAAAACCGTTAAAGCTAAATTTGTATCTATCAAAAAATACGATAAAACGAGTTGGTGATAAAGTGGGCTGCGTCTGGCATTCTTATTACAACGAACGGAGCTAACGTTCCGAATGAAAGTGATCAGAATGTAAACAACATGATACATTAAAATAACAATAAGTTTAGATAGCATGGGCAACCGCATTTTAAAATATAGTTTCCCTCACTCGCTAGTATTTTACTTTATTATCAAAAAAATAACACGTCAATTGACTTTTTCGTTCCGCAATTAAATGAATAACACGCTTGCACCAATCTATGTTTCTGATTAGGTACATTCATCAATATTATTTTTAAAGACTGTGTTTGACGTATTTATTTTTAAAAATGAAAAATGCAGTAATAACACGAAAAAGTGCTAATTAGTATGAAAGAAACTTTTGTTTGAGATTCATTTTTCGCATATTAGAAAAAAGCACTACTTGCTTCTTCAACGAAATATCAATCAACAGTCTCGTTTACTGAAATAAATCATTTCGCGATGTTAGGTAGTCATCATTAATTGGTTTCAGATCCTTTAGTACCTGCTATTTTTTGTGGTATTTTAAATATAAAATTTCAACGATTTCTTATTATGTTAACAAGAAACTAGGTTTAAAATTTTGGCCTTTTCATCTGGAACTGGGCACCAATTATTTTAAATTATTGTTATATCAAAAGTCCTAGGCAGTTTAGCGGATTTTATTTAATTCATTTATTTGTATTTTATTTACGTATAGTGTTGACAGTTGTCTAACCGTTGAACATATTCCTCCCAACTATGCAACTGAGTTTTACATACATATTTTGTTATTTTTGCTTATCGAGTAACCTATTTACTAGGGTCTCTTTATCGGTTAGAAAACGAAATAGTCGAGATCATAAGTAATTTTAAATTTCAAGTCTTATTTATTCTTTTTGGATTTCTGTGTACGGGCGGCCGTATAAAAAATGGTAACTTTGCAACATTGTCGTTTATTTTTGACTAAAAATATTTGAAGATCTATTTTTCAAACTGCACGAATGCCAAAATATTCTCATAACTAGGCGAAGAATGTGTTCGTTAGAAATTATTGTAAGTTTACCTACATAGATATTTGCTACGGATCTGAGAATATTTCCTACATTAAAACTGGTTATTTGATTACTGTCAAAATATTGAATATTCAAAATATTCATAAAAGAAAAAGAAAACATAAACATTTTTCCTTTTTTTATATTCCTACTTATGTCATAAAAAGTAGTCAACAATCTAATGCTTTTTAGTAAATTGCCATGTTATGTTATCCGCAGATTATTGTTTTTTTTTTCCTTTATTTATTTGGGACTTTTATAGATTATTGTTAGAAAATATTTATTTGTAGACTTTTCTTTTAATTATAACTTCGGCACCTGCTGGAGTATCACCTAATGCACAATGACGACAAATGAAATGGAAGCATGAAAGGCCAAATCGCACTTCCGTAGCATGTAAAGGGTGAGTTGCTGTCAATCTAAATAGTAAATTTGACAGCCACATACGCTGTCATGCCACGCAAACTTCGTTTGCACCTAGCGTCGTAATATTTTTACTCGATCTAGATATGAAATATATTTGCACCCTTGTGCTGTTGGGTTTAAAGGCAACAATAAAACGAGGTGCTATTTGATAAGTAGCAGGTATTAACATTAAAAGTGAAATTTCTACATTAAAAATAATAATTTGTTGCCGGTTATAATTGTGACTTTGCGAGCCCGCGTTTAGCACAACTCGTTTCCTTTCAAATGTGTACATATCTATCCATCGTTTACTTTTAAGTGTTTTTAATTAATAATCCACAAAAAAAATACAGAACAAGTTATTGGATGACTTCCAATAGAAATAGATCGCAGCAAGAAGCGTGTACGTTTTAGTGGTTGAATTACGATTTCAATATTTTTAAGAATACCCATATGCCTATCTATGTTGGGCCTAAAAATACAATTTGATGCTGCCTTCATTACCTGCGAATGTCGGAAGAGGTGCCTTTAAACAAATAGTGAAAGTATACAAATAGTTAAATCTAGTAAAAGAATATTTAGATAATTGCCTTTTCTTGGCGGAGGAAGTTCGTGTCATCATTTCGGCTCATATCATAGTACTGGGCTCGAGCTTCCTTCTCAATAAGAAGGAATAATCTGCCGCTGGCTCGATGGGTTGATATAGGGTTTTATTTCTTTCCTTCTCTTTCACAAATGTTACAGGCTTATCATACTTAGTAGTTTTTTACGACACCCACGAGCATGGTTGGTTATGGTGAATCGTTCAATAAAAATATCTAAATTAGTGTAATTCAAGTTCATTCCATCGAATGATATGATTACATGGCTAACATATTGTACCATAAAAATTCAGAATGACCGAGCAGCACGGTATTGAATGTTTACATTACATTGATTGGTGAATATGTCATGACATGTCAACATTCATATGTGTACCATCAATGTTAATTGTACATGATGGAAAATAATAAATGACTAAAACCAATATTATAATATGTATTTGTAATTTACTTTCCGTGTGGCGACAGAATATGAATACAATTCACTATTCCCTATCTTGCCCGTGGATGTCGTTAAAGACGACTAAGGGATATAATACGCATATAACATCGAGGCAAGAGAAGTAAAACTCGAAATAAAACCCTATACCAACTGTCTGACCAACATGGTAAAGTCAGGTCAATTTCCCTCCTATTATGGAGAAATTATTGTAATTTACTAGCCTTTGCCTGTGAAAAATCATCATCATTACACTTCATATACGTCCTACTGCTGGCCTCGGGCCTTCTCCGCAATGGGAGGGAATTTGATCTACTATACCACGCTGCTCAAACCGGTTAGTACAGGTGTTATTTTGAGATTTTTCTTATCTTGCATAAATGTTGTATGCATATTATAATCATTTAGTCGTCTCTTACGCCTTCCACGAGAAAGATTGGGGTATTGAATTGTATTCTTACTCCGTCACCGCACGGAAAAGGATGCACGTTTAGAGAATGTAAATTGTTAAACGCTGTAACGTGTTATTTATTATCATCTACTTATTAAATTATCAACTCATACAAATATAAAAAAATATGTTTACATTATCTGTTATTAATAGCCTATATTTGGGATGCTTTTAAAACCGAAAAAATCAAGGCCAAATAATGATCGCGTCTCTAAAAATTCTCACTGTACTTTAATAATGCGAATTATTTTAAAGTGAGAGCAAGAAATTCAAAACAACGAAATATTTTAGGGTTCTGTACGTCGAAATAAAAAAGGAACCTGCAATGACTACTTGTCTACTGGTAAAGCCAAATTTGAATCCACTGAACCGCTTAAGTTTAGATATAGTAGACATAAGTATGTATGCACTTCTACGACCCAATTAAGAAAGCATAACGTGAATAAATGAATTTTTGTTTTTAATTTGTGTATTTTTTTTTTTTACTAAAAAATAAG
Organism: Lymantria dispar; assembly: GCA_032191425.1. Lineage (NCBI taxonomy): Eukaryota > Metazoa > Arthropoda > Insecta > Lepidoptera > Erebidae > Lymantria > Lymantria dispar. The sequence goes on from CM063459.1 coordinate 21,787,353, forward strand.
TACTTTTAAAGTTGTTTAGAAATGTGTGACAAGTGATATTAATCTACGAAATTACTAAGCTTCAAATTTTGTAAAAAAAATAGCCTGCTATAATGTAGTGAATCTTTCTTTATTTTGTGTACAAAACTTGTGTCGAGTAATAATGGACCGGAGAACATTTTATTCTTCAATTGAAATGTTAAGTTTTCTGGGTAAATTCTTGGTATTTACTACAATTCGTTGAGAGTTAGATAAAAATATACAGGGTAACAACCAACGTACGGATCACTTTCCATGTGAGGTCAGCTTCCACTTGGCTGCTTTTTGGGGTTCCGTACCCAAAGGGCAAAAATGGGATCCTATTACTAAATCTTCGCTGTCTGTCACCAGGCTGTATCTCAAAAACCGCGATAGTTTAGATTTTTACAAATTATGTATTTCTGTTGTCGTTATAACAACAAATACTAAAAACAAACCAAAATAAATATTTAAGGGGGGCTCTCATACAGCAAACGCGATTTTTTATATATAATGGAACGGAACCCTTCGTGCGCGACTCCGACTCGCACTTAGCCGGTTTTTTTTTCTATTTTACTCGTTAAACATACACAAAAATATATAATTTTCCCACATTAGATATTAAGAAACAGTGACAATAGAAGAATTCACAGAGGGTCAAGTTCATTCGCTCGTCGTGATCAAATTTCACCTTCTTGAAAGTAACAGTGATGTCGACTAATGATTTAAGTATTGTAAATTTTCACTCTTTATTATTTCGTCAAATCAATGCTGATTTGGCGGATCTGGAATCAAATCTTAGATATGGCAAAATAGTCTAAATGTTTGTTAGAGAACACCTCGATTTTAGAAGTCCCTGCTCTGATTATGGAGTCACGGCAAACGATTCTTTAACTTCAGTGTGCGTAGAACCATCCTTATTTCTATAATCGGCTATATAGTTAGTATCCGTATCATCGTCTGCATATATTCCTTATATCCTATAAAAGCTGATATGACAAGTAATTTCCTCTATTCTTTACACCCTAGGAGCCGTTATCATTTTTATGTTGTCATAACGTAGGTATTCGTTATTGCCGCTGTTCTTTAAGTAGAGCCTAGGTTTAGGAATTTATGTAAAAATGGGTTGATACTGCCGAGAAATATGTTAGATTTAATCTTTTGTATAATATTAACATGTAAAACTAACGTCATGCTATTAACTTTAGGTATGGACTGGGCATCGGCTTCAACGTCAAGACTTAGTTACCATTTAGAAGATAGTTTTCAATGAGATTATCTCCTTACATCGTAGGAGCTGCCACCATTTTTATGTTCTCATAACGTAGGCAATATCCAATACCTGCGTTGCCCCCATGAGCTAACCTCCTTACCTGCGCCTGATGCCGCCCTAGCCGAGGCCGCTGGACTGAAAAGGTGTATAGTCAGTCACTCGTAGAGGGCGGACTGCGTGAAGGCGAAGCCCCGAAGTGCATCGGAGAGGGACGCAAGCCGAAAAGGCAACCAGCCGGGCTGGCTACGGCCGTCAAGGACTTGATATCAGTTGTTCGCCCAGTAGCGAAGGGAATACGGTGGATTATGGGGCCGCGCGCCGCCCTTTTGTCACCCCGGACGGCACGGACGGTGCCTGTGCTGACCATAGTCCGGCCAAAAAAATGAGATAACCTTCTTCACTTTCACCTCCTCAATCCAAATGATAACGATATCATAGGATAAGACTGGAAAATCAGGGTAACGGTAGAACCAGTTATCAGAGATAACAAGGACGAGTACCGTTATCCGCCCACATAACATAATAAAGGTACATTTACGGCAGGTTATGTAGCCGCCTGCCGTCCCTTCCCTCACCCCCGGACATTTTGCGCGGTGTGACAGCTAACCTTAAAAAAGTAATACACAGTAGTATTTGTAGACCCTATTACATGGCATAGATATTAATAATTTAACTCTCCTTTATTATATAAAACTCGTTACCTATAATAAAATTAACGGTATCGTATAAAACTGGGACTGATAAAATCTGGCTGCCGATATCCGTGAACAAAGCATGCGGTCGGTAGCGAACCACCCGCTGCGTAGATTCGTTGAAATGGGAGCTCTTTAAATCGGAAGCCACTTTTTATCACATCCGAGTTCATTGTTATGTTCTTTATTTTACTTTCTTTCCAGGCCGTGCACTGTTAGGTATGAGATGTTTTATTAAAAAATAAGGTACCTATGAGGTGCTTCTATCATGGGAAGGAAGATTTCATAGCATACCACGCAGATCTAGCAAGTTAGCATAGATTTTCCAGAATTTTCTTTACTTAATATGTAAGTGCTTAATGATCCTATATTGTTGGCGTCCCTGGATCATGCATCACTCGCTGAACAAGAATGGGTGATTCAACGATATATTCACAGTCACCCAACGCACGGAATAGCTAGATACTATTACTGCGATGGGAGGGTGCCCCTCAAGGGGGTATTCCGTCGGGCCGACCACTGACGATAAGTCACCCTGCTCCGGTGGTCGGCCCAACGACGAAGGCGACGTGTCACGAGTGAGTTATGGGTGTGTCTGTTGCCCCGGACGGAGTGGTGCGAGGAGTGCGCCGACCGTAACCCACCCCCCCAAAAAAAAGATACTATTACTGCCTTCGCGTCACCTTCTCATTTTTAATTCGTTTAGTTTGTGTGTAAAGAGATCTTTGATAGTGATTTTTACCCTCTTAACGTATTTAACCCCCGTAACGGATTTATTTGAAACTTCGCACATTTATCAAGGACCGATGACAAAGCAATAATTTTAATAGTTTGTCCCATAATCCTTACAGGATTAGATTTGTTGAAGTGGAATTTCTTTAGAATCGTTGTGATTTCAAACCGGATGCAACGGAAAAACGATAGGTAAGAGACACAAATACAAAAATGTGTAGCATGAAGCCGGCAAGACAATGAGATAAAGGATGAAGGATGGACGATGTAAAATGAAGGTTGAAGGATAAAAGATAAAGGAGTTTCACTTCTGATATGCGTACTTTGTACACACTCTTGTTTTTATACAGATGGTTGATATTTTAGCGTGACTCGATAGTTGTCACTATCCTATCGTTTATTACCGAACCATTGTTGGTTCGGTTATCTACACAAACGTGTTTCCTTTTTGTTTTTCTTTTAACTATCCGCTTATTTTTTGTGGAATAACATCGAAATAAATGTTGGACGTCAAAAATATTATAATTACGGATTATTTGCACAATACTTTCCTATTTGAATAGGAATTGTTTATATTTTTATTGGTTTCGATTTTTATGCGAAAGCCTTTTCTTTTTAAAAGCGCATGTTACTCCAATAAAATATCAGCTTTTTGTCAGTGAAAGGACCGTTGCAATCAGGTACATATATGGCAATCTATTTACGTGTACTCTTGCCTGTTACGGCAAGGGATTATGTAGGTCTCACAAATGGCGTCGAAGTACACGGGCGTATTGCAGTAGCGGCTTCAGTTTTAAAATCATGTAAAGTGGTAATGAAGTTTTTCGGCTGATCTTTAGTAGAGACATTCTTATTAGCAAGCACGAACTCTGGATTTGGAAATTTTGACATTTCGTACTCGTCAAAATTATACTTTACCTTTAAGTAGTGACATGGAGTCTCAGAGGCGACGCGCGTGTTGCGACTTCTTTAAATTGGCAACTTCTTTCTGCTTAACTCAGTGTCTCAGTAGCTTCAGTTTTTGTACTAAATAAACCGTGGAAGGAGGTATATATGTTATCAGCCCGATGATAATGAGATTTTGCCCCTTGTGCAAAGATGACCAGTAATTTTTGCTGAATTGAGTCATTGTCAGAATTATTTTTATTATTTTGGTTATGAAAGTGATTATTTTATTTGTTGTCTTTCTAGGTTAGAATTTAAGTAAAAATGTTAACTTCATCGTTTTCCTTTCATAAGGTCAATTAATCGTAAAACATGGGCCCAATTGAGGCTGAAAAATACCATTAGTTGTAGATGTTTAGTTTCTTTCTTTACTTTGATATTTTATAAAAAAAAAGTTGAATTTATTTACCAATGCCTTTTCCATTACATGGCGATGGTTGAATATTAAGACAATGTTAAAACACTCAAGTTGATTGTCATAACAAAAATTAATTTAAAAGTAGTAAGTAGCCTGTGAGACGTCATGTCCTTCATAGTGTTAGGAATTTATTACGTCACCAGTTAAGGGTTTATTAGGCTTAATACTGTATGCCCACATCGGAGAACAAATAGAATTGTGATTGGGGAGCAATAAAAGGTACCTACTCTTGACTTTAAGTGCAGGCATAAGAGTACAAAACTTCAGTGAGTTTTAGCCTTTGGTATCACCGAGCATTAATGCACGCTTTCACACTCCCTTCACTTTGGTCATGGTAGGCAGCGGCCTAGCAAAGGTCTATGAGCGGCAGTATGACTTACCATCAGGTATGTTGTTAGTTAGCTTGCCAGCAACAGCAATATTCTTTTTTGTATATGCCGCTGTATATTCTTAAGGGACAAGTGCGAATATAAAATACAATAAAACCTGAATAAGTCTTGTGGCTGTGGATATGTGAAAGTCTCGATTATTGATAACTACTCTGAAATCTCGACACTTATATTTATTACTGCAAATAGCTTTGTTAATAGGAATTTTCAAACATTTGCAATTCACACTTGATTTCTTTGATTTATTCGATGTTTACCTCTATAATTGGTGCTTTTTAGTTCTATAGCTAGTGTGGGTATGTTTGTTTCACAAATAACAGTACCACAATACTAAATCTGTTCGTTACAACATAGAAGCTAATACTTGTCTATATCTTTGCCAATATTTTACGATCTCACGTGCTTTTTTAAATGAATCTTCTTCTACTTTTAGTGATGTGCCAATACTTGATTACACAGGTGTTCTAGTAATAGTCTAAATACCAGTTCCTTTTGCCAAATATCGCGGATTCTATTTCCATGATTTACTAATAATAAACTATCTTTTCTACTTCTTACTATTGTTATGAGTCAGCTCATACACGTCCTACTGTTGGGCTCGAGCCTCCTCCTCAATAGGAGGGAAATTGACCTACTATACCATGCTGGTCAGACATGTTGGTATAGGGTTTCATTTCGAGTTTTCCTTTTTCTTGCATAGATGTTAGATCCATATTCTATCCTTTAGTCATCTTTTACGACATCCACGCGGGCAATAGAGGTAGTGGTGAATTGTGTTATTACTCCATCACTACGCGGAATGGTAGTACTCGTAGGGTTGGTAATACTCGTAGACTATTGAGATTTAATGATTTCTGATGTTTACGTGACTTTACGCGAGTATTACACATTATAAATAAAACTACTTTACGGCCTTAGAATAATAACGTATAGAAGGTAAGTTCGCGCACAAAAAGTGAAGCATTTCAATTGGAGCCTAATGGAGCTTACGCCGAAACCGTTCCGTAGTGTACAAGGTCACTGTACTGCACGTACGTATGCAACTCTTAAAAAATAAATAGGTAATTATGACAGTTTGTGCATTCAAATGGTGTCATAACACATTTGAAAAACTTAAAAAGGTTTTTAACATTACTTTTAAAATTATTTAGACGATTTATGTTAATAAAAACAAAATTTGATTTCATAATTTGTGTAGTGGTGTGCGTGAGTACGTGTGTAATCGTCTGCGCGCATGTAGCATTTTTTATATTCGTATTTCGCACGTTCGAAGTAGCGACACTATCTTTCTATACGTTATTATTCTAAGTTTACGGCTTTTATCGCGTTTGTATTTGATTGATATTGCTAAGAATATTCCAAAAAAAAAACTACCAGGTCGGTCGAGTAAATATGGGTGTGTTGTGTTGCCAACGTAAGTTACTAAACGTAGGCGGCTGAAAAAAAATGTGTATACCGTTTATCGTCATATAGTTATAGAGCTAGACTTGTATTGATTAGTTATTACGGTGCGACCTTGACATTGTCTGATTGTACTGTAGATAGCTTCAGTAGGTACCTCCATCGCCTACGCTCATAATAAATAATTCCAATTGATCGATATCCACAATTACCGAATGGTTATGTTATTTTGTATTGAATATTACTGTGGACTAGCGAATTTCGCCGGTTTCAGCCGTGTAGTTCCCCTGCCCATGGGAATACCGGGATGAAATATGTATAGCCTTAGTTACTTCTTATACAGACAGCTGCCTGGTAATAAAATATCAAAATCGGTCCCACCGCTATGAAGATTACCCGGCACAAACAGAGAGATGGACAAAAAATGGTTTTTAGACATGGGTATCGTGTAAATAACCGTGTGAGCATGAAAAGACCTACTATTTTGATATTACCCTATATGTATATTTAGATAAATTCAATACCTACCTACATCGTAGAATAATAACGTATAGAAGGTAAGTTCGCGCACAAAAAGTGAAGCATTTCAATTAGAGCCTAATGGAGCTTACGCCGGAACCGTTCCGTAATGTATAAGGTCACTACTGCACGTACGTACGCAACTCTTAAAAAGTAAATAGGTAATTATGACGGTTTGTGCATTCAAATGGTATCACAACACATTTGAAAAACATAAAGGTATTTATTAACATTACTTTTAAAAGTATTCCGACAATTTATGTTTATAAAAACAAAATTTGATTTCATAATTTGTATAATGGTATACGTGTGTAATCACTTGCACGCATGTAGTATTATTTGCTTCATAATTTTGATGGCTTACGTATGGACACTATCCTTCTATACGTTATTATTCTAAGACCTAGGTAGATAGTAAACGTCTTCTAATGCCCCACCTCTATACAATTTTATGCTATAACTGTGAGAACTATTTGGGCAAAAAAAATTCTTGAATTGAAAATTACGAGATTGTGTCCCCTAGACCATTCCTTAATCGACCATACCGTTGCGTGACATGCACAGACCATCAAACTGGCGCGTATATTTTGCCGATGCCACTACCCTCCGATTTAGTAAACGGAAAGTGACAGTAGGAAACATGATCCGGACAATAGGCCGTGTTTCGTTTCCTACGGTACAATAGGGAGATTTATAGATATGGGTCTCTCTCCAAGAGAAGATAATATCAGAAATACCACGTCTGGCAAGAGGTTTGGTGATTCTTGTTCGTTCTTATAAGTTTCCCAACAGAATGTAGCTGCCCGTTCTCATAATAGCAAATCATTTTGATTTTCACGACAAAAAAAAACGCGTTCAAAGATACGAAAAAATAACATATTCCAAAGATTCCGTTACGTATAAGCGTGTTAAAATTTAATTAACCTATGTTACGAATGGACGACGCAGTGTAGGACGCTCCCCCACTAGGTGGACCGACGACCTGGTGAAAGTTGCTGGGCGTCGTTGGATACAGGCGGCACAGGACCGCACTTTGTGGCGTAACATGAGGGAGGCCTACGTCCAGCAGTGGACGGCGATAGGCTGAAATGATGACGATGATGATGTTACGATTGTTATATATCAATTAAATTGCTTTGGGTGTTGCCTAAAATTTAGGAGTCTGGGGAAAATGGGTATTATTCTCTCTAACAGTAACCAATCAGTAGTAAAGATGATACATTGTATTCGTAGACTATCATCATCTTCATTATCATAGGCCTCGAGCTTCCTCCGCAATGTGAAGGAAATTGACCTACGCTGGTCAGGCGACTTGGTATAGGGTTTTAATTCAAGATTTTCTTCTCTTCCTTAGTTATTATTTGCATATTGTAATCCCTTAGTCATCTTTTACGACACCCACAGACAAGAAAGGAGGTGGTGAATTGTATTCTGAATCCGTCACCACACGGCATAATTGTTCTTTTTTTTTGGGGTGGGCTACGGTCAGCGTACACCCCGCCCGGCTCCATCCGGGCGACAGAGCCTCTGTAGCACGTCGCCCTCGTCGTTGGGCGGACCACCAGTGCCGAGTTTCTTGACTTCAGTGATTGACCCGACAGAATACCCCGAGAGTACCCTCTCCCATCGACATCCCCTTCCCGGGACACCGATCGCCGTCGCGAGGCTAGCCTCTCTGAGGGTGCTGGACTAAATCCTCGGTCCGGTCACCTGCAGCCTCTGTTAGGGCAGCATCAGGCGCAGGGAATAATTATCCTAATCTATCACGACACGGATACATACACGGATATATGACACAAGCTAAAGAATTATTAATATAATTGCCCAAACAATTTAGGTAATCGATTTCTTTGAGTAATTTTAGATGTAATTATTGCAAAAAAACATTACAATGTATATAACGTATAGATTTAAAACGTAAAGTTAAATTCATCGGTATAGCTGCGGAGGGACTTCATGTCTCTCCGTATATATGTCTCTTTCCTAGAGGTGATGGAGTTAGAATTCAATTCACCACCCCTTTCTAGGATTCTAATGTGCTGATAACATGCAAGGAAAGAAAACTGGAAATAAAACCTTATACCAACCCGTCTGACCATGATGGCATAATAGATCAATTTCCCTTCCATTGTACAGGAGGTTCGAGCCCAGCAGTAGAACGTGTATTAGCTGAAATGAATTAATATAGTAATAAAAAATTGTATATATACAGCGAGACGCATGAATTATGCCTCTGCAACTTTTTCCACATTCAAAAAGTGCCTCGTGCCTACAAAAGTTTTGTTTAGGATTTTATTCTATTTTGAAATTTCTTAGCATAAATCTGACTTTATAGTTTCACTATATCATACTTTATATACTTTATACTTTGACTATCTGACTTTATATATGGCGTAGTTTTAATTTGCCAGAGTCAAATAAATGAGTTAAGAGTATCTAATTTCTTTTCTCATGACCCTCGCAAATGTTCCTGACAGCTGAGACCTACAACTTATCTCGTTCTTCAAAACAAGCCTTACGCACACATTGGTAAACATTATAGAACAGCAGTTATAGACTTTCTGTTCATTATAAGATGTTTTAATTTCATTAGAAGGCAACATAATATGTATCGTATTATGTTCAACGCAAGCAAAAAGTATGCTTGCTTTTGTAATAAAGATAACGAAGCTAAGAAATATAATACCGGCAGAACAATTCTAACCTACGCTCGTTCATTGGCTACCTCGACGATTACATATACTAAACGAATTTTCTTCCATATGAAACCTTCATATTATTAAGGTCGAATAATATAATAATATGTATTTCAATAATTAACATTCCACCTTCTACTCACAGGTATAATATATTTGATACTATTACTCGATCATCATTTGAGTTTTGTACGTGAAAACCATGAAACAAATGCTTCTTCTTCTTTTTTTGCCTTGGCAATCAGCTACTAATACGAGCCATTTTTGCCAATGTCGTGTTATATATTTCTTTTCAAATTATCAGTTTCTTCATGTCAGTAATGGTCCGTCAGTAAGTCAAATTGTCACCTTCAACAGTGTAATGGCCACTGTTAAGGGAGAGATCGATTCGAATTATCGTCCAAAGAATCGATTCCCAAGAAAATCGAGGTCTGAAGGATCGATTCCCGATTAATCGAACTATCGATCTTTTTTTGAACGGGCTAGAGATGAAAGGAAATCTGAAAGTGTTATTAATCTTAAAATATAGTATAAAACACTACCGTAGGTACTTAGTATCGAATAGATAGAAAAAATCGAATGTCAATTTTCTAGGGTAGAGTATCGATTGACCGAATCGATTCAGTGCTTCGTGTCGGTTTATAAAATCGATTGTTCGGGCCTAAAAAATCGATTCTTCGATTAATCGATCTCAGATCTCCATCCCTAGCTATGACATATCCTTCTTTTGATACGGTTTAAGGAAAGCACTTTTCTTACGGTCTGACTATGCTCCTGATATTCCTAAGGTCCATTAACGACACCATTTGCACAGCAGCAGCTTGCACGTACGCCACTGTAGTATTGTTTGTTTTCAAAATAGGTTTATATTTATTTTCGTTTTACTCTCCTTGTTACGAATATCTAGAGAAAGCGTATTAACGAGAGAAGTAAGTTCGAAGTTCAACATACTGAGTTTCATTTGTCCGGGACAAATTGTAACCAGAAAAAATATAAATTAATCTAAATAAATATGATAGTCTTTTTAGTAACTCATTAATAACATAATATATGATAATTATTATACTATGATAATTTAATAATTTTAAAAATATAATGAATTACCACGAGATAGCAACACAGCCACATTCAGATAGATCCGTCTAGAAATCTTATTAGAAGTGATACAACTTTTAAACCCTGACAAGTTTTAATATTATTATTTTTATAGGATTTTTATATTTTAACTAATATTATAGGGCTGATGAAACGCTTGAGTTTTCCTTCTCTCGCATAGATATTATATGCATATTATATACTTTAGTCGTCTTTTACGACATTCATGGTAAGAAAGATTATGTGTGTTGAATTGCATTCAATTGAAATCAGTTTCTTTTAAATGCCGCCCAGTCAATTTAGTAACAATTACTACTTTGTTTGTTAATACATAGTGATATAGTCCGTTAGTTCCGTGTGGTGACGGAGTAGGAATACTATTCACTACCCCATCTTGCCCATGGGTGTCAAAGACGATGAAGGGATTAAATATGCATATAGCATCTATGCAAGAAAAGGAAAACTCAACCGATTCATCAGCCCTATAATATTAGTTAAAATATACAAATCCTATGAAAAATAATAATTTTAAAGCTTGTCAGGGTTTAAAAGTTAGTATCACTTATAGTAAGATTTCTAGACGGATATATATGAGTGTGGCTGTGTTATTATACCAACAGGTCTGACCAGTGTGGTATAGTAGGTCAAATCCGCTCCTTTGTGGAGCAGGCTCGAGCCCAGCAGTGAGACTTATATGAGCTGAGATCATGAGATATCTGAGAAGACTCTATTAACAATATGCCTGTATTCTATTCGAGAAGTTATAACGATTTAATAGGATAGGCGATTTAATAGGATATTTATAATTTAAATGTAGAGATGACCGACAAAGAATACCATGTGTCACATTACTTTCACAGTCGTAAGACAACATTAAAGGACCAAGTAGCATCATTACGATAGAAGGGAAACTGGAAATATAACTTTATTCTAATACGACTGGTCGATTATAAATGAGGCTTGCACTCAACACGTAAAACGTAAATGAGGCAAAACAAGATTAATGATGAACAGTTCTGGCATCATTTCATTTATTAATATACTTGTTCTCGCATACAAAGATTCATAACGGTAATTAAGCAAATGTTGAAATTTTAACTACGGCATTTTAATAATATGTATTTAAATTATATTCATATAATTTTTTTTCTACATGTATTTTTTATCGCGGTTGGTGGCAAATGGGCAAACAGCATACCTGATGGTTAGTGATAGTGCTACTCATGGACCTTTGCTAGATCGCTGTGGTCGCCGACTAAAGTGAATTGTATTTTTACTTCGTCACAAAAAATATGTAATACACACAGACACAGAAAATATATATATATATATATATATGTATGTGTATATATGTGTGTATACACATGCATGCATATATACATATATATTATTCATCTCACCGTTAACTACGACACTCCTCCACAGAGGAAGGAAATTCGACCGACTACTCAATTTTTTCCCTTGTAGACATTTTATCCGCTCTCCCTTAAGGAATGCATTTTTTTTCTCTTATGAGATCCACGAATTCAGAAGAATTGAGTACCAAGTTTATCTTTTTTTTTGTATTGAGATATAACTTGGCGCTATTCAATAAATCCTTAGGAGACATTAACAAACGTACTTGTACCTAAGCACTCCGATTCGATACAGCTTTTTTGTGGTACGAATAGAGAACTATCCTCTTTGGGACTCGATTTCATGATATGAAAGGTCGCTGCTCATATCACTATATCATATGTGCAGCCAATCAATCAAATTCTTTCATTATTACGTCACCAAATAAATACCAAAAGTGATTAATTAAATAATCATTTTATACATCAGCAGGTTCGTCCCGAGAAACAGTCGTCACTTGCATCAGGCCCACCACCACCAGCTGCGATAGTTCCCCGCTCTACTGCTGATGGTCCAAAACCACCAGACTGGAACGGTCAACCTAGAAGACATGGTTCCAGCAGGTTTAACGTGCAGCATCATAATCAAGAATTAGTAAAATTGCCTCCAATCAAAGGTAAGTTGAAAAGGTGGGATTTGCTTTTCATTATTTCTCATAAATTATCTGGAAGTTTTGACCGCGAGGTCTTGGTTACTTATCTGGGTCTGATTTCATTGAATTTACCTATAGAAAATTCTTATCAGCAATATACATACAATTGTTCGGTAGTCGCAACTGTTCGATAGACGATTATCCTCTATTAAACAACATTTTTTAAAATAGTTAACTGAACTCTTTATAAACATAATACGGTCGGGCATTAATAACATCTATACTCGGAACAAACATTGTCGGATTGCACAAAGAACTCTTCTGTCTGGGGATCGCATTTACTGCACTTAGCATAGGAGTCTACTAGACCATTACTTCATTTATACAGCCAAAATATTTAAATAAATTTAAATTCATGATCATTTCAGCTTATATAACTCCCACTGTTGAGCTCAGGCCGCCTCCACAACGGGAGGGGTAATGACCTACTATTCCACGCTGGTTAGACGTGCTGAAATACGGTTTTATATCGAGTTTTACTTCTTTTGCATCAATATTACCTGCTTATAACCACGAGAGGGGTTGGTTAATTCTTACTCAGTAACCACAGAAAAAATTAAGTTAGATAAGAGAAATAGTTTTCCGGCATTAGGCGTTAAACTATTTCTCTCAACTTACCTAAATTTCTATTTAAATCCTAACCTAACTTAAAACTATACATTAGTATACGGTGCCTGTTAAGTTCTGGTGCTAGAAGTCTTAGTCCTGTGGAACTTGATTATACGTAGATCTTAGGCATTCGCCTTCCATCAGTTGACATTTATAAATCAATTATTGAACTAGTGCTGTGCATTTGTTGAACTAGTCTACACGTCTACTACTAGTCTACACAAACTTGTAATTTATCGCATTTCATCACACTTCACATCACATCAGAGTGGTAGGACCACACTGTTGACAGTTGTCTGTCTACAGCCGAGGGCCTTTCCGTCCGGGGTAGTATCACACTCGCAGAAAATCGACTTCTGAGTAATAGTAACTTGTTACTGCGCTTCGTTCGTTAGCGAGAGAGCCGGAAGCCCAACTTTCTGACGGTTTTTGCGTGTGGTGGGTTTTGGTGATGCCTTTAGTATCACCGAACCTCATTGTGCGCATTCACACTTCCTTCACTTACTTAACGGTAGGTAGCGCCCTAGCAAGGTCTATGAGCGGCAGCAACACTTACCATCAGGTATACTGTTTGCTCGTTTGCCACTGTTTGCAATAAAAAAAACCACCAGGTGTGCTGTTTGCTCGTTTGCCACCGTTTGCAGGAAAAAAAAAAGTTATTAGTTTATATGTATGCTTGTTATCTTTTCATGTTTGGCTGAACCAGTTTTTATAAAATTTGGTAGCTGACACCCTGAATTGTATGTTAATAAGATACTTTTTTTACGCAAAGTGACTAAGACTAAAACGAAGTGAGGGTGGGTGGCTAGTTAGCTATAAAAACCGTGATGGAAACCGATGACTTCTAAAACGTATCGCTTACAAGTCACGTAGTTAATGTTTCCAATTTCGCTATTATCATTAAATCCATCTTTGCAATAGCTCAAGTGCAACAAACAAAGCATGTAACATATCAACGTAATTCAATACTTCGTTATAAAATATATGTATAGTATGCTCTTTAGTATAAATTGTGATGTTTTTCACATGAATATTAAATTCACGAGTCATAATTTCTTGCCCGTGGGTATCGTAAAACAAGACTGAGCGAACATGCATATGTTATCTGTGCAAGAGAAGAAAAACTCTAAATAAAGCCCTCTTACCAATCCGTCTGACCATTCTGGTGTAGTAGGTCAGTTTCCCTCCTTTCGTGGAGGAGGTTCGAGCCCAACAGTGGGACATATGTGGTCTGCGATTATGATGAAATAGTTTTCCTTCGGTGTGGTGACGGAGTAAGAATACAATTCACCGTCCCCTCTCTTGCCCGTGGGTGTCGTAAAGGATGACTAAGAAATTAAATATGGATAATAAAATCTATGAAAGAGAATGAAAACTCGAAACGAAACCCTATGCTAACACGTCTGGCCAGCGGGATATTATACATTAATTTCCATCCTTTTATGGAGGAGGATCGAGCCAAAAAGTGGGGCGTATATGAACTGCAATGAAATAGTTTTAATAGTGCTGTAACACCCACGAGTAATACGCATACTACCTAGCCTAGCCTTAGGCATAGCCCATATTTATTTTTCTGTTCTGTATCGAAAGTTAACTCGATAAGCTCTGGTACTCTAGAGCAATAGATATCAGTGAACATCTGTTTAAAAGTACCAATTAGTTTCTCTATAATTTACATAAAGAAAACGCAAATTAAAAATCGTCTTTGTAATTTGAAGAACTTTCGGCTAATCTAATTTATGTAATAGGTATATGTAATTTTTCCGTCCGTGTGTATATGATTGAAATCCTCATAAATGACTGGACCGATTTTTTATCCCTTGGGTGTCGTTAAAAGAAATGAGGAACGTAAGTAAAAAGGGAAAAATGTATTGTCCTTCACCATATAGGCTTGTGACCAGTACGGGTGAAAATGAGTCGTGAACGAACAGTTTTATATATTTTCGTATCCATCAGCCTATAGACATCCATTACTAGACATATCGAAGCCTGCTCATCATGGGTGCCACAATGACTAAGCTTGACATCAGTGTTGTTTTTCGTATAGTAAGTATAAAAACTTTCATAGGACAGTGATCAGATTTTACGACTCCCCCGGGCAAGAAAAGTTGTGGGCATGTCTTACTCTTGACTCGTCAATATAATATTCTGATTCTTTCGGGGTCTATACTTCCGTAACGGTTGCATAAATATTCTAAAGTTCAATGTCGTAGGTACTAGCGTTTCTAATCTTCTTAGCGACTTACAAACCGTTGCGTATGTCTTCGCTTCTACAGCCTTGGTGGTTAAGCTGATGTTATTACGTGTCGCATTATTACGTTTACTATAGGGTAAATATTCACTGATTTATATACATATGTATATGTAGTTAATTACGTACTTAATTGGATATTAACTGATATTTGTTGATTTGTCAGATATTCAGATCTTGATAAATAAACCAATGTACAAGTAAATGTAATTAATGTTCGTTCGTGCATTAAATCAATTGAAATAATGTGACTTTCTTATTTATTTTGGTTGTGGTATATTTATTAATTATTACTCAATTGCCATTTTGCTATTTATATCGCACTGCCATAGGATCAATGTGACTATATTTTTTATACGTCAAAACGAGACGCTTACATAACGTAACTGTTATTTGGGCATTTGCAGAAATGAGTAAAAATATGAATTAAAACCTTATTGTAATTAAAAAAAATTAAAGAACACGCTTTAATGTAAATTGAACTATGAAGTAAAAATAACTCTTAATATAGGAATAAAATTATGAACGAAAAATATTACTATTATTATGAAAAAAGCGTGGGACACTTTCGGACGTATCCGTCGAATCATTTTTGAACTAATCATACCGATCGAATATTATCAAGAACTGATTTATTGAGCGTACCACGCCTTTCTGTCGTTCATTATTTTATTATACAAAGAATTATTTCCACTTTTTAGTTTGATTTATCATTAAAGCGTATTTTTTAGTTTTTTTTAACTATATTTATTTATCTGGGTCCGAAGCGGTAGACATGCGCAAACTGCGCGTTTGCTATATACATATATCTCTCTCGTTCTCACGCAAAGGATTTACGCGA
Organism: Lymantria dispar; assembly: GCA_032191425.1. NCBI lineage: Eukaryota > Metazoa > Arthropoda > Insecta > Lepidoptera > Erebidae > Lymantria > Lymantria dispar. Next base: position 21,803,258 of record CM063459.1, read on the forward strand.
AAATTATTAATCCCGCCGATCCTATTCAGATCACGATAATGAGATTATCTTATCGAATTATTGTATTGTCATCTGTCCTTGATACGGTTAGAACATTTAAATCAAATTTGGCCGTTTAAGTGGAACAAAATCGAGTTCAACAAACAAACATGCAGGTGGAATTAATAAAAGCGTGCTAAAATGTATTCATCTTAAAAACCCTTAGATAGGCGTTTGAAAAAAAAACAAATTGGCGGCTTTGTGTCTGAAAATATATGTTAATAAACCTATCGAATATGGAATTAAAGTAAAGAAAATTAAAAGAGGATTACAAAAAATATATAAATTATATGTTTAAATTCAATTATGACTAATAAATTGCTAATAAAAAATCTATTACAAACGCGACAAAATCCGTAAAATATTTTTATTTACAATCCCATATTAATTCCATAATTATTTTCCATAATTCCAAATTAATCCATAATTATTGTCTGTGAGTCATATGCAGTATCCCACGGCCTGAAGTATATCGTCATTAAGAGTCAGCTGATGATTTTTAAAACGAAAGGTTGTCCAAGTTACACCACATTTCCAAAGGTGTCGTTGTATGGGACGCCCCTGCTTAAGGTAGATGATTTTAAATATTTAGGTCACTGGATAACAGATAATTTAAAAGACGATCTTGATATAGACAGGGAACGTAGGTCGCTGGCTGTCCGCTGTAACATGCTGGCTCGCAGGTTTGCATGATGTACTGTACCAGTCAAAAAAACGCTTTTTAAGGCATTCTGTCAGTCGTTTTACACGTGCAGCCTGTGAGTCAGTTATGGGTGGCGGTCATACAGCGACCTACGTGTCCAATACAACAATACACTTAGGGTACTGCTGGGACTGCCGTGGCGATGTAGTGCGTCGGGTATGTTCGCGGAGGCACGTATTGACGGCTTTACTGCTATAATGAGAAAGAGGAGTGCCTCCCTGATGTCGCGTTTACGCGGCAGTACTAACAGTATCCTGGGAGTTTTTACAGATCGGTGGGACACTCCAATGTTTCAACATTGGTTACGGCTCCATACCGAATTTTTATAATACCTAATTATGTAGATACTAACACTAGTTCTTAAGAAAATTGTTACTAACACCTATGGACCTTGTCTGAAAATAAATGTTATTATTATTATTTTCATGTATCTCAGTGTCACGGGTATCTTCCAAAAAAGGAAGATACCCGTGACAAGACAATCAAGACAATCTACTAATTCAACTTAATTACAAGAAACTAACTAGTCTTAAAACTTGCAACTTAAACTTATAATATTTTTATGGAATCGGCCTTTGTAACGTGACAAGCGCTTATTTTCAAGAAGGGTCGTCGCGGATGTCATTTTTCATGTTTCCCAGCCTACTTTCTAAGGGGAAATGTCACAAAATGGCCTTTTATAACGCCATGGAACTTTAGACACCGCAGGCATGACTCATATGTTAAAATGTTATATGGACGAAAGGATTTTTAAAAATGAAAACCTGCTGAATAGTGGGAGTTATAAATTCGAATGTTTGCGTGTGATTGAATCATTATATGAATTTTAATGGACTATTTAAGCTAAAAGTATGCCTATAACTCGATATACAGTTAGATATTTTTAGAATATTCAAAATCTAACCTGCCCGTGGTTTTATTTTGGATGATATATTTGAAATAGAGGTTAACGGTTATCGTCAATATTAGCATCCGCACTGAGGGTTAATTTTAGGCAGGCGGACAGACTTGAAAATTATCCAAATTTATGGAGTGCATTCTGTAATCCTAAACGCTGAAGTGTTCGAAACGTAGAAAAAGTAAAAAATCACATACAAACACGATAAAATCTTTAAAATAGTTTTATTACAAATATACTTATAATTATATATATGTAAATAGTCCAGTCAAAATACGGCTCACAATGGGAAAAAAATCACTAAATTTGGTTTTTTGGGGATTATGAAGGATCGATAGGGGGGTGTATTCTGAGCATACATTCCAATTTGAGGGATTCTGGGGAGGTCAGCTCAAGGTCATTTCGATGAAAACGCGTTTAATTCGATACGATTAGTGTGTCGTTACTCGAGAACGGTTAGTGTTAGGCAAAAAATTATAGAGACCTTTTCTCTTCTAAATTAAATTTACTAACTTTTTTATCTGAAACTTTTTTTATCATCAATAATTTTCAATTTATCACTTCGAAAATTTTACTTTTTTTTTCTTCTTTTTTTATTTTTCGCCACTTTCTCCCCAACCGTTCAATTTTATTAAATTTTACCGATTAACAAAGTGTAGATCTTTTAATTATGAACAACTTTTTTCTTAAACTGTTTTCTGTAATGCCAATACCTTCGCAGTTATATATACATTACTTTGCCGAGCGAAATCCACGCCATTGTCTCAACGTGTATTCACGGACACACTGTGCGTGCATTAGTGCGGGTAAGGGACATCTGTTCCTCGAATCTCGTATACCTGGGGTAACCGTTGTCCTATGGAATCTATTTTTAGCCTAACAAGGGGTCGGGGTGCAGGGAAGTGGAAAGTGAGCATAAGCGTTCTTCAGTCGTTCAGTGTATTCTTGGCTTCTACACAGTGAGGATTAAAAATCGAATATTTTCTGTTTTAAAATGTTTTACTGATGCACGAAGTGAAAATGGAAGATTGTTTTATATGCAGCAAAACGTTAAGCAAAGGAGAAGTGATTACGGTGCAAAAAAACGGATTCAAACACTTACAGTCTGTCAAGTAAGAGCGTGGTCGTCTTTACCGACAGTTAATGAAAGATTTCGCTCTAATTCCTTCGCGAGCCAATAGAGGAAAGCTTTGTCCTTGATGCATTGTCATCAAAGGTTCAGTTGTCGTTGATCTTTTGAAAGAGAATCACGTCAAACGCCATGAGTGCTAAGTACGCGTCGCGCTACGAGGCTGTGTTCCTTTGCATCCACCCAAAAGGTCCCAAAATGTCGCAATCAGCGGCTGCTAAATATATGAGAAAGTCGAAGGCATTTGTACAGAAGTGGATACAGCGATATAAAGTGGCTAAAAATGTCGATGATTTACCAGAACGTGGTTCGATAGGCAAAGTGAACAAAAAAGATGAAAAAAGTATAGTGAATCTATTTTCGCGGAATCCTGCTTTAACACTGCGGCAAGGATAAGCAAAATTAATGGCAAAAGGTTTAGATATATCCTACGAAACTATCCGAACACTTCTTCGTACTCATGATCTGAAATGGCGCAACACAATGAAGAAGCCTCTGTTGACTGAAAAACATGCGACAAAGCGACTCGCTTGGGCGCATGAGAATATTGATAGAGATTTTGAAAATGTCATTTTTACTGATGAATGTTCTATATGGGCACGTTCTGTCCTCACGCGAGCCTGGTCAACTTCCACTAATAGGCTTCAGGTTCAGCGGACCGTAAAACATGGAATAAAGGTGCATCTTTGGGGCTGCTTCTCAAAGCAGGGATTCGGTACTTTGTACCTCTTTACTGACAACCTAAATGCCAAGAAAATGATAAAAATCTGCAAAAAGGCTTTACTGCCATCTGCCAAACGATGGTTCATCACAAAAAATGAAGATTGGATTCTGCAGGAGGACAACGATCCTAAACACCGCAGCAAGCTCTGTACTCAGTGGAAGACTCAATCTGGCATCGTTACATTGGATTGGCCGTCGCAGTCGCCCGATGCAAACCCTATTGAAAATGTGTGGGCATATATTAAACAGAAGCTTCGTGGAAGACGCACATACACTTTGAAGCAGTTGTCTTACGAAATTCGTCGGATGGAGGGAGGGTTAAATTAGAATCCCTTCCTCCTACCTCTGATGCCGCATTTTTTCACTCGTTGAGGTGTTACTATCAAGTGCAATACTGGCTGGAAAATTATCTGGAACCCGAGGAGTGGGGCTGGCGTCGCACCCCACGTGGATTGGAGCCGATACCAATGTCATTGAAACCAGCTCCGAAAGATTTACTCAGATCGACTGCGTGCAAATACAAAACCAACTGCGGCAAAGCGTGCGGATGCAGAAAGGCCGGCCTGTTTTGCTCAGTGATTTGCACTAATTGCCAAGAGAACTATTATTCTAATATCACCAATGTTGTCGACGATAATATTTTTGACGCAATGGACGAGGACGACGTATGCCTCGATACCGTCAGGGCCTTTTTTAACGAATCACTTCCATCGACCTCGGGTGCTTAATTTTACGAATTTTATGACCTATTTTTTATCAATAAATGTGTGAAACAGTTTCAATTATTTATTTACTTCTTTTTGTAATCTTTATTCACATTATTATCCCGCTCGGCAAAGTTATTACTTTGCCGAGCGGGTTATAACTCCGAAGGTATTGGCATTACAGAAAAAAAACTTTAAGAAAAAAGTTGTTCATAATTAAAAGATCTGTACTTTGATAATCGGTAAAAATTTAATAAAATTGAACGGTTGGGGAGAAAATAGCGAAAAATAAAAAAAGGCGAAAAAAAGTAAAATTTTGCCTTTCGGAAGTGATAAATTGAAAATTATTGATGATAAAAAAAGTTTCAGATAAAAAAGTTAGTAAATTTAATTTAGAAGAGAACAGGTCTATAATTTTTGCCTAACACTAACCGTTCTCGAGATATCGAATTAAACGCCTTTTCATCGAAATGACCTTGAGCTGACCTGCCCAGAATCCCTCAAATTGGAACGTATGTTCAGAATACACCCCCCTATCGATCCTTCATAATCCCCAAAAACCAAATTTAGTGATTATTTTTTTCGGTAAATTGACTGGACTAAAAAAGAAGGCATTGAGTCGATGCCAAGTAATTGGCCTAAGAGCAGGATGACGATGATTTGCCTGTGTTCTGGGGCGAGATGAGTCAATCGTGTATTTAGAATTAAATGGTATTTTACATGCATATAGCCAAAACCCCATGTGGTAACTGACAAGTTAAGAAAAAAATATTATCACCACTGCCTCTTCCATGGAAATTGAAAAAAACTGTTGAGGAACTACCAGAGGAACTGCAGCAGCAATCTTTTGGATAGCCAATGAACACCAATTGCAATCGCAAAACTGCCTTTTAAACGTGACGATTATGTAGCTATATTCATATTATAAAAACATGAAAGTTATATACTAGTGCTGTAATAACTTAGAAAAAATGCTCCTAATTTTCATTCGAATCTTCAAAGATTATCCTTTATAACACAAGTATGAAAATTTACCTGAAATTTGGCTTAGTATTATGCTAATATAATGACGGCTACGTAAGCTACTAAGTTTACCAGGAGTTATTGACCAAGGGAGGGCTGTTTGCGTCATCTGGGTTAGACATTTTAGAACTTAGTTTAGTACTCCGAGGGTCCTCCGTATGACGTAAACTAAGGCGTTTCTAATTTCTAAAATTATATATGCGTATTTAATAATGTATGTGCATGGATCTGAGATGGGAGGGTTTAAAGTCCTGATATTTAAATAATCTTTGACCTAAATTTCTGTGTATACATAGATGATCCGTTACATAAACCGTTAAATGAATTTGAAATTATTGGCTAACCTGTTCTGCACGGTGTTTAAAACCATAGATTTATATACGTTAGGGAGTACCCTCTCCCGTTGATGTCCCTACTGGGACGCCAAACGCCATCGCGTGGCTAACCTCTCCGCGGGTGCCTGGACTAAATCCCCGGTCCGGTCACCCGCAGCCTCTGCTAAGGTGGCATCAAGCGCAGGTACTCGCGCCTGCGCCGCCCTAGTCGCCGGCGTAGGACTGTGTCCGCGTAGAGTTTTTCCTCCCGCACACGGTTCGCCGCCTCCTTCCGCGAGATGACAGCCTCGCAGAAGGATTTATAGCCATCATAGTGCATGTTATCCAATAAAACAAAGTCTTCTATCAGTCCCAACGTACGCTTAGATGTTAGCAATTATGCGGGTGACTGGACCGGGGAGTTTGTCCGTCACACGTTGAGAGGCAGACCGCGCGACGAAGACCGACGTCTTCCCCGAGGGGGGGGCCGTCGCTCGAGGAGAGGGGAGTATACTCTCCTCGACAGACGGCCCAAGGGGTATTCCGTCGGGCCGACCACTGACGACAAGTCATCCTGCACCAGTCGGCCCAACGACGAACATCCTGCACCAGTCGGCCCAACGACGAACATCCTGCACCAGTCGGCCCAATGACGAAAGCGAAGTGCCACGGGTGGGTTACGGGGCCGCGCGCCGCCTCTGTCGCCTCAGACTCAGCGGCGCTCACCTAACAGCCCGCGTAAAATTGACATATAAACATCTGCATCTAACAACTATAGTCAAAAAGAAAAAAAAATCACCTGTAGAAATATATCTTTGAAGTTTTTCAAATTAGTTTTAGAGAAAACCTAACATGTTATGTAAATCATAAACAAACATTAAATAGTAATTATAACATCAATATCCATAGTTTCATAATGATTTATTATTGATATTTACGCGAGGCTTCCCATGGCCCTTTATGACGTAAAATATTGGAAACCTAAGAAAAACCATGAAATTAAAACACCAATCTGTTAAAATAGTGTTATTTTATACATAGATGTTTGTGTGTGGTGACTGTGACAGAGTAAGAATACAATTCACCACTCCCTATCTTGCCCTTGGATATCGTAACAGACGACTATGGGATGTAATATGTACATAACATCTGTGCAAGAGAAGGAAAACTCGAAATGAAACCCTATACCAATATGTCTGACCAGCATGGTATAGTAGGTCAAATTCCCTCCCATTTTATTTGGGATGCGAATGAAGAGGTTTTTGTCATGTATCATTATATAAGCTCATTGATATGTATTTCACTTGTCTCTGGCTCTTATGTGTACTTTACTCTCTGTTATAAAAATCACAAACACAGTCCTCATGTATTTTTTATTTGAACCAATTCACTATACATTCAAGCCAAGTACGAAAAATGGAAGCATTTCAAAGGCATTGTCGATTATTTACACGACACTACATACTTAGCATCAATAAAAAACAAAGGATCTTCTCACGTTCAGAATCTTCAAAGCAATTTAGTTCTGTTATCATTTTTTTTCTTTGCACGGCAATTGACAATAATGACTATTCCACATCGATTTATGGCGCAGATAGCTAAATAATTGTCGCTTGGCGAGTACATAAGATCATTTATTCGTTCAAGGTTAAACTTATCTACATTATTTCAAAGGTTTTTGTTTCCCTAGCTTTAAATAGGAAAAATATATCTTAAAGAATTATAGAATCTTATGATTTTTTTTTTATTTTCTGACCTTTCGAATAGTTCATCTGCCCGTAGGAATATCGGAACAAATTATAGCCCATGTGCTATTCTGATATGTAAGCTATATTTTTGTGAAGCTTCATCAAAATTAATTCAGTAATTTATGCGTGAAAGAGCAACAAACACCTTCACATCCTCACAAACTTTCGCGTTTATAATATTAGTAAGGATTTTTTGCTTAAAAAGTTTATAACGATGATTTCTGATGTTTACGCGAGCATTACACATTGTAAATAAAACTACCTTACGGATTTTATCGCGTTTATATTTGATTTCTGATTACCCGATGTTTCGAACACTTTGCAGCGTTCACGGTCACGGGCGAACTGCTCCAAACAATAGAAATGCGATAATATCCGCAAAGTAGTTTTATTTACAATTTATAAAGATGACTTGTTGGATGTGAAGCACCTTAGTCCTTCCACGACCACGAACACTGAAGATCGCTTGAAACATCGGAAAAGTAAAAATCAGACAGTCGTATTATTTTTGGTCTGCTAAGAAATATAAATTCTTAGTTTTAACGAAAATAGACGTTTCATATTGTATTTTGGAACTAAATATCATCAAAGGCAAGCACTGTCACACAATTTATCAAATCCTAATGCATTAGAAGTTAATGTATTCCCCTTTATCTTGACAAAACGCTTAGTATTATCTATCCTTATTAAATTTTTGCTACTCATGGTTTGTCCCTTCACATAAGATGTAATATTTTCTTAGGGTAAATGAATTAATCACGTAGAAGAGGATACCGTTTCTAATTAATCAACATACAAACTATTACATTTATGATTTATTTATGATCTGACCCTTTGTTATTCTCATCAAATTTCTAGTATAACCAATTTATGCAGAATATTATTTTGCATCTGATCTCCAAAAACTAAAACATTCTACCATTAACCAAGATGTCAGGATAGCTGTATCTGGCATTGACTGTCATTTAACTTTTGCTTGCCGAGGTTTTTATGCTTCTTATTTATGATATAATCTCACGCACTTTCCTGAAAGGGTAAAAACAGTTTTGAACATATACACAACTTACCATAAGATTTATCTTATCTATTGCAAACTTTGAGTTGAAAGATGGTCGAAATTATTGAAAAACCATATATATTTCTCCGTTATGCGATATCTATAAATAAATCTGTACCCTAAACCTCATATTCGGTAATGCGAATTAGTACTACGCCACGCTATCAACTAGACACGTATTAGTAGATTTATAAAACTAGAATAAGTAACAAATATGTACTGATGTAACACAAATCATAAAAATATATTGTGTCATTTTATTAGTTCATAAAAACCCATTAGGACGGCACTCGTTGAGTGTTGTATGCTTCCTTCTACAGCAGATATTTTTATTACAATCGCGGCGTAAATCCTTCGTTATAATAGACACTAGGGAATTATTACAATCCATGGACAAACGTTAATTGAATTATTCATTTTAACCATCCAATATTAGTTCAGATATATTTTCTTGGTTTTTTTACTTGAACCGTTGAAAATGAAATCATGTTGATCATGCTTATCAAATAAAAACTGTGCGTGTACTTATGTACGCACGTAAGGAGTTAAAACTTCTTTAGCTGAACAAGATAATAATCTTTCTAAAAATTGTCCTACGCGCTAACGTAGGAACGTTCCTAGAAAAACTACACTAGTAACAGAAAAAAAGGTATTTAATTAAAAGTTTTATTACAATGCATTATATTGTTGAAATTTATGACGTTGTGCTCGTGAATCGAATAAAATATTGGCTAACTTCATGGTGACGGTTTTTCGTGACGGTGTGCTCGCGCATCGTAATAATTTATCCTCATCATTTTTCTCTAACGTACCCAACAATAAAAGTATAAATTCGAAAATTTGATTAACTAAATAAGTTACTTGTTTTAATTCTAAAATTAGTGGTAAAGAACATTTCACTTTATGGTACGCTTTGATTTCGTGTTTTGGATTTCACCAAGTATTGCAGAAATTACTTTACTTACAGTCATATGGCAGCATAGTTACTATGTGAGTGGTAGTAAGCTCACAGCTGAACACTCTCATATAAAGCTCATGCAGGTGGATGAGTACGAAGTGAAGGAGCCCATTCTGAAACTAGTTCTCAATCTATACCAATAAATAAAATTGGAGTGTCTGTTTGTAATGTCAAAATAATAGGTTTTTTTCATGCTCACACGGTTATTTGCACGACACCTATGCCTAAAATAGCAATTAAAAAATTTTTGTGTCTATCTGTCTGTCTGTCTGTTTGTTCCGGGTAATCTTCAAAACGGCTGGACCGATTTCAAAAATTCTTTCACCAATGGAAAGCTATAATATCAGGGCGTAAACTAGGCTATATTTTATCCCGGGATTCCCACGGGAACGGGAACTACGCGGGTAAAACGATTATAACCTATAACCGAAGCGAAGCGAGGGCGGATTGCTAGTTTATATATATAATCACACGTATAATATGTATACATACTAACTAGGTACCCGGCATGAGCGCTATGTTAGGCTATAGTAAAGTAAATAATCTTTTGCCTGGTTTTGACTCCACATATCGAAATACATTTATAAAATTTTATCAAAATCGGTTTAGTGATTCTAGAGGTTATTATTGTGAACGTACGGCGTTATATATAAAGAATATGAAGGCTGACTTTAATATAATCTATACCAATAAATAAAATTGGAGTGTCTGTTTGTAATGTCAAAATAATAGGCTTTTTTCATGCTCACAGGGTTATTTGCACGACACCTATGCCTAAAATACAGATTAAAAAATTTTTGTCTGTCTGTCTATTCCGGGTAATCTTCAAAACGGCTGGACCAATTTCAAAAATTCTTTCACCAATTGAAAGCTATAATATCAGGGCGTAAACTAGGCTATATTTTATCCCAGTATTCCCACGGGAACGGGCACTACGCGGGTAAAACGACTAAAACCGAAGCGAAGCGAGGGCAGGTTGCTAGTAATATAATAAAGCAAAGTTGTCAATTTTGGCGCTTCGCGGCAAAAAGATTAAAAAGCTGCTGCTTTTGATCCTGCTGTCTCGCTTATTCGGCTGGCCTGAAAACTATTCTATATTCAAATTCGGCACGTGAAGTATCTGTACAACGATAAAATTGATTTGTTGAGCGATTGCCATTTGATATCCGTTATTTAAAGCCATAACGAGCTTCTAAGCATATACCAAATGTACCAACTGTATTTCAGGGCATACTACGCTCGCATTTTGACTGTCATAAGATAGTTATTGGTAGATTCTTATTAGCTCCTAGTCGGCTTTTATGACTAGCACGGGACAGTAAGGGGTGGTGACATATTATATTCATAATTGATCATAACATGGAGAAGAGAACCAACGGTAAAGTTGACATTGCAGATATGAAAACACCTACCAACATTACAGACATTTAATAAACACACCAATAGGATTTTAGCGCCTCTTATATTGTACGTAATGCAGTATTACGCTGCCTTGTTCCTAATAGGTGTATGAAAGAACCTAAAGAGCTTTAGATGCTAAATGCTGTACAAAGTGGCATATGTCTAGTTTCAACCTAAAGTTCCTTTGTGTACTACACTGTTACCGCCCTCTTTTCAACGCTGAAAACGAATTCTAGTTTGTAATGTGCATTCATACTAGGCAGACTTTAATTTATTAAAAAATTTAAAACCAGCTTTTGTAGTTTTTTTTTTCTATACTTACACTATAAACAGTTCAATACTGGCGATATGCGAGGTCTAGGGGTTAAAACCAGGTGTCTAAAAATATTAACGGGTTTTGATGTCAGAAAGTTCTCATGTAGACGCTTTAAGTTTCTTGATAAAAGTGCGTTACACTTGTCTTTATCTTTAAAGTTAAGATTCTCTTATTATACTATACTCGTCCGATGAGTGAGAGAGTCGGAAGCTCAACTTTCCGACGGTGTTTGCGTGTGGTGATTTCATCACTAATGATGGCTTTAGTATCATCGAACCTCATTGCGCGCATTTACACTCTTCATTTTCTTCATGGTAGATAGCGGCGTAGCAAAGGTCTAGGAGCGATAGTATCACTTACCATCAGATGTGCTGTTTGCTCGTTTGCCACCAACAGCAATAATATTTCTTTATGGACATATTTCGATCGACTTCTGGCTTTTTCCCTTTACGTTTTTATACATTGGAAGCATTCATTATATATATAAACTCATTTGCAAAAAAAACGGGCGGTTTTGATTTTCATTCATATTTAAAAAGATACAATACCAAAAAGGTTTCAATCGTTTGTACACGTTACTGGCCGGTTTTAAAAATGCTGTGGTATTTAAAAAAGTACGTTCTAAATTCAATTTTTCATTTGATGTTCATTTTTACAGAAAACCCCTTTTTATCCTACATTTTTGGCGCGAAGTTCCAGAACTTAACATCGACTTTCATAACTTTTATTCAATTTTTATCGATTAATTTCATATCCTTGACTGTCAAAGCTTTATTTAATGCTGTTTGGCTGTATCAAAAATGGTAGATAAAGTGGTAAAAGCTACCAAAATTATCGCGCTGCTTGAAGAGGGTTGCAGCCAATGTTTCGTGGCTAGGAGGCTAAATGTTAGTCGCTCGACAGTCCAAAGGACCTGGCAGCGATATCAGGAGACTGGTTCCGTCGAGAGAAGGCCTGGTTCTGGAAGAAAACCATGTACCCAACCACGGGATGATCGTTTTCTTGTGAGTCGCGCATTGAGAAATCGCAAATCTTCGTATGTGGATCTTAAGAACAACCTCCAAGAAGTAAGAAATGTGCATATTAGTCTATGGACGGTCAGGAGGAGGCTTCTCGCTGCCAATATACGCAGTCACCGCCCGGCCCGCGGCCCCAAATTACTCCGTGAGCACAGAGTTCACAGGCTTAGGTTCGCTAGAAATTGTGAATCATGGACTCAAGACGATTGGAATAGGGTTTTGTTCTCTGATGAAGCCAGGATATCTCTGTTCGGTGAAGATCGACGTCGGCGAGTGCTAAGAAGACCAGGAGAACGCTTTGCAGAGGCATGTTTCGAAGAAATCACACCTTATGGTGGGGGCTCTGTTATGTTTTGGGCAGGAATAAATTCAATGGATCGTACAGAGTTAGTCTTCATTGAAAACGGCTCACTGGCTGGGCATCGATACATAACGGAAGTTCTAATTTCTCATGCACAACCCGCATTGGCCGCTCTAGGTGAAGACTCGATTTTTATGGACGACAATGCTCGCGCCCACCGATCCCGCGATGTTAATGCGTATGTGCAAGAGGTCGGCATTCGTCGTTTGGATTGGCCAGCTCGAAGTCCCGACCTCAATCCCATAGAGCATGTCTGGGACGTTCTGAAACGGCGTGTGAGATCAGTACACCCGGCTCCGCAGACCATCAGAGAGCTGAAGAATGTGATTACTGCGGAGTGGGAACGTATTCCGCAAGCAAGTATCCGGGATATACTCGCTAGCATGCCCAGACGAATTCAAGCTGTGATTTTAGCTAGAGGGGGTCACACTCGATACTAAACATTTATCTGCTTTTACTTTATTAAAGAAAAACAAACAAAAAAACTTTTTTATTTTTACTTCATGAGCATATGCACTACTAGCGAATATACACTACTAGCGAGGTTTAGCATTATTTCCCATAAATTGTATCTAAATTTTATGAAATACTGATGAAAACGATTATTTTCTTATTAATTTAGCAAATTGTGTGGATAAAACTACCTATAATTATCAAACAAAGAAATATTAACATTTGAAATGGTTCATTGCTTAGGTGCCCGTTTTTTTTGCAAATGAGTGTATATATATATATATCATTTTAATTTATAGCTACAGTATGGACTAGCATTGGGTCGATATTAACAAATTGATAACATTGTTAAGCCATTAACCATTTATAGTCATTATCATTTTTCATAAATATATATTTACCCTAGTATATACTAGGGTTGGCACCCGTTATTTATTATTAAATTTTGTACGTTATTTCCGGTAATCGTACTCTATACTTTATGCGAACAATAAAGTACTCGAAAATACTTGATTTTGCATCAGTTGATTGCTTTAGAATTAATTTGATAATGCACAAATTGTCATTGATTCTGATACGAAATGAATAATTTACTTTGAAATAAATATGGAGTACGAAGATTCTGTTTAACAGTGGTAAATATTTATTGAAATTTGTTAAAACCAACCAAAAATATGTTTTGTAACAAAATAATGTAGTAAAAGTGCGTCTGGTGACGCAATAAGAATACAACTCACCACCCTTTCTTCTCCGAAGGTGTCCTAAAAGACGATTAAGGGATTATAATGTTCAGCAATGCAAAAAAAAAAATTGAAACCAACACGACCAGTGTATTAAAGTGGGTGAATTTCCCTCCCTTTGTGGAGGAGGCTCGAGCCCAGCACTGGGATATACATAAGCTGTAATGATTGCAGATTATTCGTCATTCATTAACCAATGCATTTTAGTTACAGAAAAAATATAGCAACCCCAACGGTGTACTTATAATCATTTAGCATTCATAAAAATCATTATTTGTGTTAAATTAGTTTATAAATATTGAACCGAGAAGCTCAAACATACACTTTCGGCGATGAGTCTGGAATAAACTGCGATATTGTTCGAGATGTGTAAACAGTAGGTTTGCCTCAAAAAAAAAACTAATCATGTGCAAATTTTATTCAAAGCCGTTAAGATATTTTTGGTTGATTGATGAACAAATATCTAAATATACATATTTGTTAATAATATTAGTTGGCATATAACTTCCAGCTATATTATTCGCCATTTTGTTTACGTTCGCTTGAAATACAGTAACTTGGTACTGATCTTCCGGTGTCGCAAATATCCCTGAGTAATGGAATTAGGTTCTATCGGGTGGTCTGACGCGCATTTACTTCAGAAACACGTCAGCTATGTTCGTATTTAGCTAACGTATGCTCAGTTGTATCATTTTTATGTGTCTAATTACATTACTCGTGTGTACTGATAATTAAAATTATAACTTGGCATTGTAGCGTTTTCCTTGTGGTGACGGAGTAAGAATACAATTCACCACTCCCCATCTTACCCATGGATGTCGTAAAAGACGACTGAGGGATGTGATAAGCATATAACGTCTAAGCAAGAAAAAGAAAACTGGAAATGAATCCCTATACCAACCCGCCTAACCAGCGTGCTATACTATATTAGATCAATTTCCCTCCTATTGTGGAGGAGGCTCGAGCCCAGCAGTGGGACGTATATGAGCCGAGATGATGATTGTAGCGTTTTTTAGTTGTACATGAATACATAAAGATTTTTAGAGTCCAAAACTTAGAACCTTACAAATATGATAAATCAAATCATTCATTCTGCATAAGCCAATTTACATATTATCAAATTTACGCATTGTTTGAAATAATTCAATAAACTACCACCGGATCGGAACTCGGCCACAAGCTGAGAAGATCAAGTATGAATCTTAACGGGTTGTCATGTTTTTAATAATTTTTAAATTATGTTGTATGTATAAGATTATAAACAAGAAAGGAAGACTTTTGATTAAAAGTCATTTTACGTAAAGTTACTCTAGAATCTGGAAGCTTGGGGCCGTATTGAAAAATTAGCAAATAGGTCTTCCAGTATCCTTGTGCGACATTAAATAACAATATTATGTCATCATCATCATCATCACACCTCATGTATGTCCCACTGTTGGGCTCCAGTCTCCTCCACCATGCTGGTCAGATGTGTTGGTATAGGGTTTTATTATCGGGTTTTTCTTCTCAGCATAGATGGTATATGCACATTATATCCCTCAGTCGTCTTTTAAGTGGTGACCACGCTTCAAACAACGTTGCTTATGACGAACCCCTACTAACAGGACTGATGAAATCTTGAAATTCACAAAGAGACGTGGGATGAAATTGGCACAAAACTGTTCTGGGTGTCATTCTCGTAGATAGGCCTATGCCCAACAGTGGACGTCTACGGGGTTATAGATAGATAATCATGCTGGGAGATACATTTAGCCTATACATATATCAAATTATTATTGTATAGACAAAATGTGATCGTTTTATATCTGTGCATGGTCCTTCGCACATAATAAAATAGGTAGATAACTAAAAGCACCCTTTTGTTGATAAACGAATTAAAAGTGCGATGCAGAAACTAGGGATAGCGACATCTGTCGCGTTATGCCAACGTCTCAGTAACGAATGTAAAATAATCATTAATCCTATTTGGATAATAAGACAGTATTTTAAATAAGTGCATTGTCATCAGTCCTTGAAAAGTATGCAAAGTTATAAATTAATCCGACATTCCTAAGCAAGTGGATATAAAGTTCAATAACAATTACATACAAACCAAGTTAAAAAAAAGCGTGTTAAAGAGGCGGGATTATAAAAATTCACGGGTTTCACGTACCCTAAATCTGAACGTACAGTTCCACTCTCTTGGAAAAGGCTGTGGATACTTCACTGAACTCGTCCTAATTCTGTGCCAAACGACCGCTCTGCAGCTCATTTTCTGGCCTGAAATGGCATCTAAATGGCCTAGTGTCACGTCTGTTGTGTTTAGTTTGTTTTTGTGCTAACCAAACTTAATAATCGTAGTCTAACTTAATAATCGTAGTCGCTGTCGCTTGATTAAAATTGAATAGCTTTTAGTAATCTTTATATATATATTTCTTGTGTACCTCTTGTGGCTAGACCGATGTTGATGATATTTTTTTGTGTGTGTTCAAAGGGATTCGAGAATGGTTTAGATTCATAATTGGATGCGGTAGGTGGCTTTGCTGTCGATTTCAAGGAGAATTCCTTTTATTTTATTTGAACAGAACAATGTCTGTCGGGTCCAGCTAGTGTCATCTATACCAATAAATAAAATTGGAGTGTCTGTTTGTAATGTCAAAATAATAGACTTTTTTCATGCTCACACGGTTATTTGCACGACACCTATGCCTAAAATAGCGATTAAAATTTTTTTTGACTGTCTGTCTGTTTGTTCCGGGTAATCTTCAAAACGGCTGAACCGATTTCAAAAATTCAGGGTTAAGTTTTTATAGGGATGTTATTTATTTGCGATGCTTTTTTGTCTCTTAAACCGCTCACGGAAAAGGTAAAGGTGGTGATTTGTACTCCATCATAACACGGAACATTTTAACGTAAAAGATTTAAACAGGCAGATGCAAAAATCTGACTGAACAGATGGCGTAGGAGTATAACGTAAGAGTCATACTTACCGTGTAAAATGCTGTTGGGCTCCGTCCGGGGCGACTGAGGGGCGGCGCACGGCCCCATAACTCACCCGTAGTAGGGATATGACTTGGGGGTGAAAAATCGATTAATAAATAATCGATTTTTTATAATCGATTTTCTAAGTATTTGTAAGGTGGGATTATTTGTACATAATAATACAATTAAATAAAAGGCGATAATACTTAAAACAATAATGTGTTCGTTTTAAAACAGAAAAACAAAACAATTTTTTTCTTTTTGGTGTCAATTTGGAAGTTTCATGTGGTGCTCTTGTATTATAAATAGTGTTGCCCAAAAAAGTCTTGGTCTTGCGGTCTTGGTCTTGGTCTTGCGAGAAATGCGAGACCGAGACCAAGACCAAGACCAAGACTGGCCCTGCAAGACTTGAGCAAGACCAAGACTGGGCCTGCAAGAGTCTCGCGGTCTTGCATTTAATTCAAATCACCATTTCAGCTTATATACGGTTGAGCTCGTGTCTTCTACATAACAGGAGGAGAATCGGCCGTGGCCGGAGGGGAATCGCCACGGTGATCGGCGTTGTTACAGGTCATACATGTCAAGTTTTCCTTCTCTTGCACCGATGTTATATATTATAGCCCTTAGTCGTGGGTTCGCAGTCACGGGTAAAATAGGGGGTGATGAATTATATTCTTACTCCGTCACTACACGGCAAGTCAAATCAGTCTTGAGATATCCATCTATTGGCCAATCGATTCCCAATGTTGGTGTTGGCTTTTCAGAATTACTCTTCGGAAAGGCTTAAGGACAAAAATACCGTAATCACGAGAGTGCTCTTGCCCATTATACATATTTATATATCCGTTTATTCATTAGCCCAATGACGTTCACTGTTGGACATAGAAATATGCCTACAATTAATCTACATAAATGTCCATGTAGGGACAGAGTACGATCACCATCAGGCAGTACATGAAGCGTTGCTCCCACCGCTATTTTGCCTCTGCCACGACTCACCCCAATCCACTAGTGGTTGGGGCGGTAAACTACGTCCCCTCAAAAATATCCGCGGTCCGACGTCCTCGTCATCTTCTTGAAGAAGAAGATGACGCTATTATGATCGCCCAAGAAAGGACCTACACAGCTCGCGCAGTGATAACAGATAAAACTCCGCGGTATCGGCCTCGCCATCGAGGTCGAAAACCACGCCGCGTAAAAGTCATTAACCTAAACTTGGCCACGCCCACTTTGCTCTCAGCGACGCCCCGAGCCGAGGTCCGTTCCCCACAGAGGGGCGCCCTCGGTCGATGTTCGCTTAACTTACTTACCGGGTTGAGAGCCATCAGCGCTCACCCATTGACCGCGTTAAGCTGTCAAGGTCATCTGCGACCAACAGCTACACACACACAAAAAAAAAGGCAGAGTACGAATATAATTC
The DNA here is from genome assembly GCA_032191425.1 of Lymantria dispar. Taxonomy (NCBI): domain Eukaryota; kingdom Metazoa; phylum Arthropoda; class Insecta; order Lepidoptera; family Erebidae; genus Lymantria; species Lymantria dispar. Next base: position 21,821,225 of record CM063459.1, read on the forward strand.
ACCACTCTCTTACCCGTGGATGTCGTATCAAATCGGATCGGGCAATGGTGTTAGGAACCCATGAAAAAAAATTGAAATAAAAATATCGATTCGTTAATGAATTGAGAGACATGTAAGTTCTCAATTTTGTCATCGTTTTTTCGTGTAAATTGATTAAAATGTATAAAGGAATGATCCTTAATCTACAACATATTCGTATTGTGTTAAATGTTCATTAGAATTTGAATAAATCAATGATTACGTTTGCATAAGCAAGACAAACTTCGCTTTAACATAAATCAGCTGATCGGCCGATGACCGTTGATGAGTCGCCTTTGTACCTACGTAACCATTGAAAGGTTCGCGCAAATCTAATACCTATTTATAGTGTCGAAATTTTACATGCTTACATATATCCTGTCTGTACATACCTACATAATGCATAAAATTTAAGGCATAAACTTTTAGACACACATTTTTGTAATCACTATAACTTTTACGTTATATTGTTTTTGTGTAATATACATTCTAATTATGATCTATGACTGTTGAACTACAATATACATGAACAGTTGTCCCATAACCTGATACACCCTGTGTATATAACATATGTGCAAGAGAAGTGAAACTTAAAAGAAAACCCTGTACCAACATGTCTGACCAGCGTGGTATAGTAGATCAATTTTCCTCTTACTGGAAGGAAGCTTAAGCCCAGCAGTGGCACTTTTATGAGCTGTGACGATGACGACGAATATCATACATTTTACAAGTATTAAAACCATAAAATTTTAAATCAGTTTTATATGTTCTTGAATAAATAGTATATTAAGAGCTACATGGATCCAGCGGCCAAAGTAATTATATAGGCAATAGAGCAACAGGATTTTTCAAGTATCCAGAGTATCAGTAACTAAACTGGAAATACAATAGATACATACCACTTAACTTGAAGGGAAATATAAACAATCGCATTAATTGTAAAATATCGCATTGATTATAAAATGACATAAAATTTATTGTATCAACTGCCTCGTGTGGTGACGTCTTAAGAAAATAGGGTCGAAAGTCCTGTCATAAGAGTAGTCATCATCATCATCATCATTTCAGCCTACAGCCGTCCACTGCTGGACGTAGGCCTCCCTCATGTTGCGCCACAATGTGCGGTCCTGTGCCGCCTGCATCCAACGACGCCCAGCAACTTTCACTAAGTCATCGGTCCACCTAGTGGGGGGGCGTCCTACAGTGCGTCGTCCGATACGTGGTCGCCACTCGAGAACCTTTCTTCCCCAGCGGTTGTCGGTTCGTCGAGTAATAAGAGTAGTAACGCTGTCTAATGGAACACCAGGGGAATAGAAGAGTAATTTTCTCCAGTGGTAAGTATTGTATTCAATAGTGAACTATAGGCTAGCAGATGGATAGATAGGATAGGATATTTGATTAATTTAGTTGGATTTTTCATTGCCATGATAAATTACTGTTACGTTATTCTAACTGCAAAACTTTGCGAGACTCTTGCTGCAATACCAAGACTCGGGTGCGCAAGACCAAGACCAAGACCAAGACTCGGGTGCGCAAGACCAAGACGAGACCAGGTGTGATGTTGCAAGACCAAGACCAAGACCGGTCCAAGTCTCATCTTGGTCTTGCATTTGGGCAACACTAATTATAAACTAATACAATAGAAAACTTTTAAGTACAATACACAATAAAATTACAATAAAAAATTACAGTTACAATAAAAAAGCAAATAGCAATATAATAGATTTATTTTATTATTAAAAAAACGATTTGTTTAAAAACGATTTTTATTATTTTAATAATCGATTAATATAAAAATCGATTAATTTTTCGCGACCCTAACCCGTAGCACATCGCCGACGTCGTTGGGCCGACCACAGGTACGGAGTTCCTGGTCTTCAGTGGTCAGCCCGACAGAATACTCCACAATTTGTTGTCCTGAGTTTAAGTGTAAATTTTGTTCGTAAAGTTCCTCGTAATACAAAAATTATTGCTGGGTATTAAAAAAAAAGCTAATTAACTGTCGATTGCTTTGCACGAGAAAATGCAATGACAGTATGTCTGACAAAGAATCTTAAGTCTTATTAATCGAACTCAATAGTTCGTTTAGATTTATGCGAAGAGTTGCTAAAAGGAGACAAGTTAATTCTGCCTTGCCTTAATTTATAAAAAAGAGTGGATTGGAATGAGAATTGATAAGGCCGCATCGTTTAGCAAAACGTCAACCGAGGAAGGTTTTGGAGTATTGATCGCTAATCTGGCGATGGGACACGTGACAATTAACCGTCCAACTTGGTAACCAACATGTAGGCATCATAAGAGACGTCTTTTACGGCTGTCACGGGAAAGAAAAAGAATGGTGAATTGTATCCTTACTTTGTCCACACGGCCAATATATTATACTTCTATACTATTCTGTGTGGTGACGGAGTAAGAATATTCAAATTCAAATCATTATGTATAAACCCCGCGGGGGCACTTACATATTGTCATTTTTTTTTTTACAATTTTCTTAAAGTTATAACTACCGCCGGATCGGAACGCGACCGCACTGAGAAGATCCGGCAAGAAACTCAGCGGGATTGTCTATTTTTTATTTATTTTTAAATTTCTTTTAAATAAAATTACATCTTACAACATGCTTATTAATAGTTCCAGTGTAATGCCATTCGAAATATTATATAATACAATAATACAATTCACAACCCCCTTTCTTACCCGTGGGTCTCATAAAAGACGACTAAGGGAGATAATATGCCCACGACACCTAAAGTTAGGGACATATAACGCGAATAGCCTCTGCTCACAGAGGGACGAGTTAGGTACATTTCTTAGGAGTGGTAGGACCTCACTGTCGACAGTTATCTGTCTACAGCCGCGGGCCGGTCCGTCCGGGGCAGTACCATGCTCTCGCAGAAAATCGACGTCTGAGTAGTAGCAATTTGTTACTGCGCTTCGTTCGGTGAGCGAGAGAGCCGGAAGCCCAACTTTCTGAGGATGATTGCGTGTGGAGGGTTTTGGTGGTGCCCTTGGTATCACCGAGCCTTAATGCACGCATTCATACTCCCTTCGCTTTCTTCGCGGTAGGCAACGGCCTTGTAAAGGTCCATGAGCGGCAGCAACACTTACCACCAGGTGTACTGTTTGCTCGTTTGCCACCGTTTGCAATAAAAAAAAAAAATAAAAAAAAAAAAAAAAAACAACAGCTCGACATTCTTATGGTACAAGAGACGTTTCTCAAACCTTTCAACAAGGACCCTAGAATTGCGAATTATAATATAGTTCGCAACGATAGGGTCACTTCGCAAGGAGGGGGAACGCTCATCTACTATAGGAGGTCGTTGCACTGCACGCCTGTGGACCCGCCACCTCTGGCGTACATTGAAGCGTCAGTATGCAGACTAGCGCTCACCGGCCATCAGCCAATTACATTTGTCTCGGCTTACCTGTCACCCGAAAGAAGGGACGGTAAACACTTAGTGGAGAGCGATCTCAAGGCATTGCTTGACTTGGGCGGCGCCGTCATCATTGGCGGTGACCTTAACGCCAAGAACACCTCGTGGAACTGTCATAGTTCGAACAAGAGGGGCAAAGTCTTAGAGTTATACGCTGACAGATTAGGTTGTGACGTCATAGCGCCATTAGAGCCGACTCACTACCCTAACATTGTCGACCACAGGCCAGACATATTAGATATTGTACTTCTCAAAAATATAAACTTACGTTTATGTTTAATCGAAGTACAACACGAACTAGATTCAGATCACCGTCCGGTGACTCTGGAATTCGCCCCCCGCTTACCTGGCCCCTCAGGCCACAATAACGTAACAACAAGGTTGACCACCGACTGGGCACGGCTCGGGAGAAATCTCAAGGCCACCTCATCGGCATACCTTGATAAGATTCCCAAGGACATAAAGTCCGAGGAAGAAACCTCCCTGGCGATCGATTTACTCACGGGTCACGTGCAGTCGGTAATTGACGACTGCTCGCGGCGGGTGCCGGATACGAGCGATCGTAGATGGCAACTGCCGAGTGACGTACGCGACCTACTGAGAAGAAAGAACGCCGCAACCCGCGCGTACGACCGATACCCCACGGAGGAGAACCGCAAACGCCTGCGGGTCCTCCAAAGGGAGGTCAAAACCGAAATTAATAATATGAGACAGAGCAGATGGGACGCCACTTTAGAAGAGCTGAAGCCCACGCACACAGCCTTCTGGCAGCTTTCCCGCTCACTCAAAAAAGATGTAGTGTCCACACTCCCTCCCCTCAGTAGAATAAATCAACCGCCGGCATTCATGGATGACGAAAAGTCTGAATGTCTGGCAGAGAGCCTAGAGCTTCAGTGTACGCCGAGTACATTATACGAACAAGAAGCGTCTCACTACAACACTATTAATTCGGAAGTGGCCAGTCGTACCACTTTATCGCGGTCGAATATAAACAACGACAACAATATGCCTATTCCAACAGTGAGCACCGACGAAGTCGAGTCGCTTATTAGGGGTCTCCACGCTAGGAAAGCCCCGGGTTCGGACGGTATTACAAATAGAGTAATTAAATTATTCCCAGCCCATTTAATAATATTACTGTGTTGTATATTTAATGCAGCCCTCAAATATAACATCTTTCCTTCACAGTGGAAAGAGGCCGTGGTAATCGGAATCCACAAACCCGGCAAAAAACGTACCGAACCCAACAGTTATCGACCTATTAGCCTACTGAGAAGTTTAGGTAAATTATACGAACGATTAGTACTCAGTAGGCTACGATCATATGCAGAGTTCAACAAACTCATACCGGACGCGCAATTTGGCTTTCGCGCTAAACACAGCTGTGTTCAGCAAGTTCATAGACTGGTAGAATACACCAGTAGTCAGTTCATCAGGGGACGGTACACTGGTGTATTATTTCTAGATGTAGCGAAAGCTTTCGATAAAGTTTGGCATGAGGGCTTAATTTACAAATTATATTTATTAAAAATCCCCGAATATTTAATTCTAATAATACATGACTATCTGAGTCATCGCAGCTTTCGCTATAGGGTGGAAGGGACGTTGTCGACCTCCCATCCTCTCAAGGCCGGTGTTCCACAGGGCTCGGTCCTCGCCCCATTTTTGTTTACACTGTATACAAGTGATTTACCCAAGTTCACTCGTGTGCACACGGCGCTTTACGCCGACGATACCGCACTCTATTGTGCAGGTATGTCCCCGACAACCGTAGTCAATACACTCCAAAAAGCGGTTACCGCCCTTGCCAATTGGTATAGGAAATGGAGAATAGAAATTAATCCCGAGAAGAGCCAAGCGGTCATGTTCACTAAACGAACTGCCCGTCTGTGCTCTCCGGACAGCATCCCTCCTCTCACTCTCTTCGGCCGACCTGTCTCATGGAGCAGAGAGGCCAAGTACTTAGGTGTGACCCTTGATAGCCGACTCACCTTCCTGTCCCACTTGAAGCGGGTCCGCGCGCGCGCCGCCTTCGTGATGGGACGCCTTCACTGCCTATTAAACGCAAAATCAAAACTATCACTTAAAAATAAAGTCCGATTATACACTACCTGCATACGGCCGATCATGACGTATGCCAGTGTAGTGTTCGCGCACGTTAGGCCAAACAGGATCCACAGGTTACAAACACTACAAAATAGATTCATGCGACGGGCAACGGGAGCACCGTGGTTCGTTCGTAATGTCGATTTACACATCGATCTCGAATTGCCGACCATCAGGCAGTATATGAAGCGTTGCTCCCAGCGCTATTTTGACTCTGCCACGACTCACCCCAATCCACTAGTGGTTGGGGCGGTAAACTACGTTCCATCAAAAATATCCGCGGTCCGACGACCCCGTCATCTCCTTGAAGAAGGGGATGATGCCATCACGATCGCCCAAGAAAGGGCCTACACAGCTCGCGCAGCGATAACACATAAAACTGCGCGGTATCGGCCTCGCCGACGAGGTCGAAAACCGCGCCGCGTAAAAATCATTAATCTAAACGTGGCCACGCCCACTTTGCTTTCAGCGACGCCCCGAGCCGAGGTCCGTTCCCCACAGGGGGAGCCCTCGGGCGATGTTCGCTTAACTTACTTACCGGGTTGAGAGCCTTCAGCTCGCCCATTGCCCGCGTTAAGCTGTCAAGGTCATCTGCGACCAACAGCTAAATACACACAAAAAAAAAAAAAAAAAAAAAAAAAAAAAAAGAGATAATATGCATATAACACCTATGCAAGAGAAGGAAAACTTGAAATAAAACCCTAAACCAACACGTCCGACCAGCTTTGTATAGCCTCCTATTGTGCAGGTGGCTCGAGCCATAGCCGAGTGGTACATACATATATTATGAGCTGTGATGATGATGACTGTTATTAAATATAAGAGTTTGTTTGGCTGAACGCGTTAATTTCGGAAACTTCAGTTAGCCCATTTATCTAGGAAGGCTATATAACATCACGATAGTACCAACAGGAGTGAAGCATCAATGAAAATTGTTGCAAAAAAGGGATACATTTATTGCTTTTGAGAGCTTCAGTGTGTCCACTGCGCGTTAAAGGGACCTATAAGGGGGCGTCCATAAATTACGTGAGGTGTTTTTTAAAATTTTCTGTAACTCCCTCCCCCCCTGGTAAGATGTCGTGAGATTTTATTCAACCCCCTCCCCCATCCCCCAATCTCACGTGAGATTTTTCAAAATGTGGGTTTCTTACGTAAACGCGTTGGAGCAGGTACTCAGATTACAAATTTAAAACCTCAGTTGCACATCTGTCTTATTTTATATCTATGGTATAACGTCGAAGTATGAATGGAATTATTTTCTTCCGAACGAATTAGTGAATGATCTTAATCGAATTACGATTACGCTTAAGATTAAATCTTAAGCATGTACAATCTGGATTAAATGGACCTTTTGGTACATATAGACTGTCATATGTGACGCAGACAAGGTCGCGCGGGACAGCTAGGTAGCTAATAAAACATACCTCGAAAATACGCGAGGCCAAAATATGGTTCCCATCTCAGCTTATGATGCAGTATACAGGAATTCTATAGCACTGATATTCTGATGGGCCCATACAATGAATGGTAGCGATTATGGTGTTATTACGCAGTTCTATGTGTTACTGTGAAGGTAGATATCGATAATAAAATACATACCTGCTTATTTTAATTATATTCTAGTAACGTCCATCGGAAAACTTGATGATTACATGGGTTATTGCAAGTAAAAATTAAATATGTGCGATATCATGCATTGTCTTAGTTTGCTGAGGAACTGGTTCAGGGTTAAAGATAGTGCTAGATAATTGAAACTGATAAATAATCAGCCTTCACGGTCATCTATATATACACAGGGATAATGTTTAAGTGTAATAGTTTCAAAACTGGTCGTATTAGTTGTGACCAAATCCCTTGAAGTGGTTGCCTCCCAGGCAATAAGTAATAAATTAACTCAATAAGTTATAAATTCAAATCTTTTATCTTTACCAATAAATAAAATTGGAGTGTCTGTTTGTAATGTCAAAATAATAGACTTTTTTCATGCTCACACGGTTATTTGCACTATACATATGCCTAAAATACACTTTATATATTTTAAATAAAACTACTTTACGGATTTTATCGCGTTTGTATTTGATTTTTGATTACCCGACGTTTCGAACACTTTACAGCGTTCATGATCACGGGTGGACTAAGATGTCTCACGTCCAACAAGTCATCGTTACTGCAGAAAATTTATAATTATCTACCCGATACAGAAATTAGTTATTAAATATTGACCCACATTTTGATACAAAATTTATTGCCAGTGTAAGAAGAAAATGATTCTATATGAAAAAATTATATTGTTTATGGTTAGTAATAATTAAACATTAAAATTAATAGTAATTATATTTAAAAAAAACTAACTAATAATCTAGTATACTACCACCGGATCGGAACACGGTTACACTGAGAAAGATCCGGCAAGAAAACTCAGGTAACATGATGCTAAATTAAAATTAATTTTGAAGGCGGCTTACTTTATGTTACTAAAAAGGTTTTAATTTATAAAATTATCTTTAGTTATTATTATTGTGGGTCAAATCTATACAATATGAGCTCACGGTGTCTTGCAGTCTTGTGGTGGTCTTTTTGGATTTCTTTTTAATAATGTTTATAACAGGATCCCAGCTTGATGGTAACACCCAGCCATCCTCTCTATTGAAATTTTTGTGTTTTTTAATCTCAATAGCCTCGCGTACCATTCTAGGCAGGTATCGGTGTTCTTTTGCGAGGATTTGTGGTTTATCAAACCTGATGTTATGGTGGGCGCGGTCCTGACTATGTTCACAGACTGCAGACCTAGTGTCCCGGCGGTGCTTCACATCGGCTATGTGTTCTTTGATCCGAGTTCTTATGGATCTCTTTGTTTGTCCAATGTAAGAGAGACCACAGTCACAGTCAAGTTTATATACTCCTGCATCTTGTAAAGGGATCTGGCACTTGACAGGTGGTAAGAATTGGTTAATCCTCTTCAGTGGCTTAAAATAAGTTTTAATGGAAGAGCGTTTCAGGATGTAGCCAATCTTGTCAGTGACTCCTTTGACATAAGGTAGTATTGCAGGAAGGCGCTCAACTGTGGGTGGTTTCACTCGGTCTCTGCGACGGGCGCGAGGAACTGGCAGCTTGTTTGATTTGTGCACAAATCAAATGCACCACTGCGACCAATAGTAAGTCAGATCGACACGCCGACTTATAAATTAGCACAGAAGGTTGCGAAAGTCCTCTCCCAACTCCGGGGACACACTAGTGCATTTGTGAAAGACTCTTACCATTTTGTCAGTGAAATCAAAGATCTACATCTCGCTGACAATGAAACTATGGTCAGTTTTGATGTCACATCACTCTTCACCTCTCTACCTGTGGAGGATTGCATCGAAACCATATCTAAGAAGCTATCTGACAATAATATGCCATTGGGATATGCGGAACTGTTACGTCAATGCCTAACAACTGGCTATTTAATGTGGAATGATGACTTCTACAAGCAAGTAGATGGAGTGGCTATGGGCTCGCCGGTCTCCCCTGTCGTTGCCGATATATTCATGGAGGACTTCGAGGAGACGGCCTTATCAAGCTCACCTGTCACACCCAGGTTCTACAAGCGGTACGTAGATGACACTTTCACAATATTACCCACAGACAAAATAACCATATTCCTAAACCATCTTAACTCCATTAATCCAAAAATTCAATTCACTATGGAACTGGAGTCAAATAACTCTTTAGCCTTCTTAGACATTTTGGTTATACGTAACCCTAATAACACCTTGAGTCATACAGTGTATCGTAAAGCAACACATACAGACAGATACTTGAACGGTGATTCTCATCATCCCCCTTCACAGTTAGCTACCGTGTGTGAATCTTTGTTCCAGAGAGCACGAGGAATCTGTGACGATGAACACCTGGCTGGGGAGCTGCAGCATGTCAAGCAGGTGCTACGTGCAAACAAGCTGCCAGTTCCTCGCGCCCGTCGCAGAGACCGAGTGAAACCACCCACAGTTGAGCGCCTTCCTGCAATACTACCTTATGTCAAAGGAGTCACTGACAAGATTGGCTACATCCTGAAACGCTCTTCCATTAAAACTTATTTTAAGCCACTGAAGAGGATTAGCCAATTCTTACCACCTGTCAAGTGCCAGATCCCTTTACAAGATGCAGGAGTATATAAACTTGACTGTGACTGTGGTCTCTCTTACATTGGACAAACAAAGAGATCCATAAGAACTCGGATCAAAGAACACATAGCCGATGTGAAGCACCGCCGGGACACTAGGTCTGCAGTCTGTGAACATAGTCAGGACCGCGCCCACCATAACATCAGGTTTGATAAACCACAAATCCTCGCAAAAGAACACCGATACCTGCCTAGAATGGTACGCGAGGCTATTGAGATTAAAAAACACAAAAATTTCAATAGAGAGGATGGCTGGGTGTTACCATCAAGCTGGGATCCTGTTATAAACATTATTAAAAAGAAATCCAAAAAGACCACCACAAGACTGCAAGACACCGTGAGCTCATATTGTATAGATTTGACCCACAATAATAATAACTAAAGATAATTTTATAAATTAAAACCTTTTTAGTAACATAAAGTAAGCCGCCTTCAAAATTAATTTTAATTTAGCATCATGTTACCTGAGTTTTCTTGCCGGATCTTTCTCAGTGTAACCGTGTTCCGATCCGGTGGTAGTATACTAGATTATTAGTTAGTTTTTTTAAATATAATTACTATTAATTTTAATGTTTAATTATTACTAACCATAAACAATATAATTTTTTCATATAGAATCATTTTCTTCTTACACTGGCAATAAATTTTGTATCAAAATGTGGGTCAATATTTAATAACTAATTTCTGTATCGGGTAGATAATTATAAATTTTCTGCAGTAACGATGACTTGTTGGACGTGAGACATCTTAGTCCACCCGTGATCATGAACGCTGTAAAGTGTTCGAAACGTCGGGTAATCAAAAATCAAATACAAACGCGATAAAATCCGTAAATGTAGTTTTATTTAAAATGTATAATACTCGCGTAAACATCAGAAATCATTACACTTTATATTTTTTTTGTCTGTCTGTTTGTTCCGGGTAATCATCAAAACGGCTGGACCGATTTCAAAAATTCTTTCACCAATGGTAAGCTATAATATCAGGGAGTCACCTAGGCTATATTTTATCCCGCTATTCCCATGGGAACGGGAACTACGCAGGCAAGACTGAAACCGAAGCGAGGGAGAGTTGCTAGTTATAAATAAATTCTGCGAAAGTAGTTACTTAGTGTTATTTACGCACACTTCTCTCTCTTATTTTTAAACAACTTCAAAAAAGGAGGAGGTTCTCAATTTAACTGTATGCTTTTTTATATGTATGCTATACAATCATTTCGCCAATTATGATTGGATGATTGGATTTTGATGATTCTGTTTTGTTTGGTAGATTATGTTTCACAGGTGTTGGGGTGGTCCCATATAAATTTGATAAATATATGTCCAGTAGTTTTTAAGTTATCTATAATAATGCGTGTTTGGATTATCTCAAAATTTTATAAAGTTCTCTTTATTGTCAAATACTGTGCAACATTTTACTAAGTATTAGCTCGTATATGATATCCTTCGAACCAGGATATATTACTGTTTTCAAAATATAATCCAAAGCACAACTAGGCCAGATCCCTCAAGCGGTACACGATCATAAATTAAATATTAGAGAAACCGCTACTACCTTCAACTACATTAGAGAGAAGAAAAAATCCATTTCACGTGGCTGCCGCAATCAAAAAACTGTTAGTAATCATGACCAAACCATGGTCGTATTTGATAAAAAAAATACATATATTAAAATTGCATCAAAGCTTTTGTAAATGCTATGGCAATAAATACACTAGTAAAAATGCGTAAATCGATAAGCTGGAATGGCTGCCAGCCCTTCGCTTTTTAGTATGCGCTATAAAACTACATTTGTATGCGATATAATATCGTATATATGTATCTCAATATTTGACCCGAATTCGCTTACTGTATGGGCGTGTGTGCCATCTTCGTTGATGTGTAACTTCGACTCCAAGTACATAAGCATCTTTTTAGTAATTTTTCTCGTCTACTACTTCTAATCGTGTGATGACGGATTAAAAAGAATATTTTCAACCCTCTAAGCCAAGTCTTGCTTTTGTAGCATGTAAAGTCCCAGTGCCTGTCAATATTAGTATTAAGTTTAGCTTTTAATTCACCGTTTTTCTCCATCCATCCATCAGTCTACAGACATCCACTGTTGGATATAGGCCTCTACACGAAAATGCTACTTGGAAGGGACCTGTGCTACTTGCATCCAACGGTTCCCTGCGACTTTGAAATTATCGTAGACCTAGTAGGGGGTCTTCCTAAGCTGAGTCGTCCGATTCGTGGTCGCCACTTAAGAACCATCCTTCCCCAACGGTTGTAGGTTCAGATGTAGCTCATTTTATCTACACGTAGTTTATCTACGTACCCACGCGTGTGTGCATGTTTTGTCATGAAAAACAAGTCTTACTATCGTGCTAACCCTACGGTGATAGGCGTCATAAAAATATTCAACATGCCTTATTGTACAAATATTCATTTGAAGGCCATTTCATTTCTATATATGTATTTTAATGTGTGTGTAGATACTATTGCTTTAAAGTAGCCCTTTAATGAGTCTCTAATTAAAGCACGGGTCCCCGTCGCTCGGACACTTAATCTCGCTAACTTCGTCAACAACCTACTAATCCCTACTCTTATCTTAATTAAGCGCTGACCTTGCTCCATCTGTTAATACACACCTAGGTACTATGCGTATGATAGTTTGTAAGTTTTGATAATTATAACGTTATATTATAGTAGGTAATTTATCGAAGGATTTAAGTAATACAAATGATTATGTTTGGGTGGAAAACTATTTTCGCTTATAATTAATTGTAAGTATTTTCGATTAAGGTTTTTGCCAATATGAAGTTGGTAATATAAATACTGATACGGATGTTACAATAACATCATATCACTTTCGGATACGATTACGAATGTATAATTATTTCGGAATAGCCGATATTTTCGGTAATGGATATAATTTTTTTAGGGACTTTTTTTATCGTGCCTGTATTTGATTTTTAATTTATTCATCATTATACACAATCAATATTTTCTATGTAGTTTCCATTCTTATAGACTTTAAAGACCGCAAAGAGGAAAAGGAAACCCCGATTTAAAACATTATAATAAGGTCAGACAGGTCTGACCAGCGTGTTATAGTAAATAAATTTCTCTTCCATTATAGAGGAATCACAATAGATTTATATGTGACTAAAAAAGATAGTGACAACCGCTATCATAATTATGTTATCATAGAACATTTTTCAGAACTTGACTTATAAAGTTTTAGATTTTCATTTATCACTAAGATAATGAAATATCAAATAAGTTTTCGATGGGGAACACTGTAATATCATATCGATAATAAACTTCTTGTATTCAACCCACATTTTGCGAGGGGCCAGCGTGATGATGCATACATTTTCTATCTTATCTGTCCCTCCGTATAAGCGAACCACCCTATAGGGTTCGTTTCTAATTTGACAAATAACCTATGTGTATATATGTATTTTTTCCTAAAAGATATTGACGAAAACTGAAGATTAATTTGTTATGAAAGCCATTTTTACTTTTTAATACGCTTTTATTATTAGCTTCATAGGTAAGATAAGTCCATAAAATATTTATAACTATTGATACCAAGCATCCCACGCTTTTTTACAATAATATACATTTTAAAATATTATTTATATTATTCATTGTCAATTTATATTATACACTAGTAATCCGCCCTCGCTTCGGTTTCAGACGCCTTAACCGCGTAGTGCCCGTTCCCATGGGAAGACCGGGATAAATTATAGCCTATGTTACTCCCTGACATTATAGCTTTCCATTGGTGAAAGAGTTTTTGAAATCGGTTCGGTGGTTTAAGCGTGAAAGCGTAACAAATAAACATATTTTCGCATTTATAATATTAGTAAGGATGATTTGGAAAAAATTGGCGTGTGCAGTTGTTTAAACTCGAAACCAAGTGTTATATATTAAATTTTTTCATTTTACAGCTTACTACATACATCTCGTATTTATAAAATAGTTTATTTTCGTTTATAGGTAAGTCTTTAAAATTATGTAATCATCATCGCAGTCCAGCCCCAGTACGTCCCACTATTGGGCTCGGGACTCCTCAATTATGGGAGAGAAATTGACTTATTATACCACGATGGTCAGACGAGTTGGTATAGGGTTTTGCTTCGAGTTTCCCTTCTCTTGCATATATGTCATGTGTATATTATATTCCTTAGGGGGCGTCCATAAATTACGTGAGGTGTTCTTTTAAATTTTCTGTGCCTCCCTCCCCCCCTGGTGAGATGTCGTGAGATTTTATTCAACCCCCTCCCCCAACCCCTAATCTCACGTGAGTTTTTTCTAAATGTGTGATTCAGATTAAATTGAGCTATTTGGTATAAAACAAATATGGTGATTTGACAGTCAGTAAATGTATAACGTCGAAGTAGGAATGAAATTATTTTCTTTCGAACGAATTAGTGAATGATCTTACTAGTATTACGATTACGCTTAAGATTAAATCTTAAGCATGTACAATCTGGATTAAGTGGACTAAAATAGTACAATTTATTTTTTGTTTCAATCAGAAAAAAAATTGCGGGATATTTGCCAAGACCCCCCCTCTCTCCAACGTAAGATTAGATGAGATTTGACTCGACCCCCTCTCCCCCTTAAACATCTCACGTATTTTATGAACGCCCCCTTACTCGTATTTTACGACACCCACGGGCAAGGCAAGATGTGGATAATTGTATTATTACTCTGTCACCACATAGAAGTTAGTTAAAGTATAATTCATTAATGCACTAGTTGTTATTGATTGTTCCTAACCAAAGCTGCGGATGGACGAACTACCGCGTAAGAACCACGTCTCAAATGTTCCGTCCTGGGACGTCCCCAGGGTATAGGAGTTTATATATCGGGGTATATATAACGGGTTGTAGGACTTACTTCGCCAGCGGTAGTGATCAATTATAAGCCTTCAGCACAAAATGGAATATAGTCTGATGATACATGATTGGCATAGATTGGTGTGATGATTTAGATGTTATATATATATATATATATACTTCTTTGTCCGACTGATGACGGAGTAAGAATACAATTCACTATTGCCTGTCTGGCCCGGACATGTTGTGAAAGATTCCTAAGGGATATAATATACACATAACATCTGTGCAAGAGAATGAAACTTCGAAATAAAACCCTTTTCCAACCCGTCTGACCAGTGTAGGTCAATTTCATTACTATTATGGAGGAGTTATATGAGCTGGGATGATGACGATGATGATGAAAGACTCAAACAGTCATTTCATTCTATTAACCACTTTAATATCATCTCACACAGATTAATCTAAGAAAATAGAAAGGCCTTAATTTGGGCAAGGCAATTTACATTATTTGGAAAAGTGACTTGGTCGATTAACGTTGATATTAAAACATCGTTGCGGGTATTTGGCACAGGAATGCGCCTCTCCCCAACAGGGGTGGAACTCCTTTGTGGTATCACCAAAAAAAACTTGCCCTTGTACCGCCCTTATTATTCTTTCATTTCCTAGAAAAGCCACACCTTCCTAGTTCAATATCGTTACATTTAGTTATCAATAGCTAAGTTTATTTAAAGATTATGCCGATAACTTAGTGGTCTAAGTTACGTTTTTGTGTCGAGATTTTTCACAGAATTGCCGCTGAGGCAATTTTTATATGATCCTCCTTAAACGTTTGTTATAGTCGTAATAATAATAAGTGTATAATTATGTCCGTTAATTGTTATAACAGCCGCGGTATATAATGAATTGTTCTCTTATTCCGTCATAGGCATATAAATACAAATAAGCAACTCTTCAAAACTATGTATTGCATGTATTGTACTCCGCAGAAACTCTCAGGCGTTATCAGAAAACTTGTAACTAATAATTAGCTCCATTCATCCGTAATAAATTGACATTACTTAACAGCTGATAATGTTTACGTGTCTTTTCATACCTTACAATTTTATAATAATATATTTTATTATTCAATAACATCGCAGCAGTTTCTTTGTTTTATGCTCCAAATGGTTCCACCTAATACTGTTACTCGTTCTCGTCTCACGACCGCGTCAAATTATGTACTGTCGTTATATTTAACATACACATACCTACGTATGTACAGTAATGATTTCTGATTTCTGAAAGTATTTTGATCGATTTTGTCTTTTTCGTGCTAATTTATGACCTACATTTTTGATGAATGTGTAACTTCGATATAATTATCAAAATTTTTTTGCGTGCTGTCGGAGGAACAAGACAATTCACCACCTTAGGAGTGGTAGGACCACACGTGGTGGGTGCCCTTGGTATCACCGAGCCTCAATGCACGCATTCACACTCCCTTCGCTTTCTTCGCGGTAGGCAACGGCCTTGTAAAGGTCCATGAGTGGCAGCAACACTTACCATCAGGTGTACTGTTTGCTCGTTTGCCACCGTTTGCAATTAAAAAAAAAAAAAAAAAACCTATCTTGCCGGTGGATGTCGAAAAAGACGACCAAGAGATATGAGATGCAAATAACATCGATGTGAAAGCAGGAAAAACTCGACATGAAACCCCATGCCAATACCAAGACCAACGTGGTATAGCAAATCCATTTATTTCTCGCACTGAAGCAGGCCTGAGTCCTGTAGTGGGAAGTATTTGGACTCGGATAATGATCAATTTTAAGTAATATACCTACTCTAGTATTGGGTAAATAAAAATATCTGTAACAACAGTGACTTGTTGGACATGAACACCATCATCTCTCTGTGTCCACAAATACTGAAACGTGTTTGTAATGTTCGAAAAGTTGAAAAACAAACGCGATAAAATCCATAAGTATATTTTTATTTCATAGATATACATACATATATAGATATACATACATCTATAATGATAGGCGGTCTTATATACATTGCATTGAAATACTATTTGTCTATCATTATAAGCGTCCAGTGTAGTGTGTATACAGCTATTGAAAGGCGCTGTGGTGTATAAGCGAAGGCGTTATTGTATTACAAAATCGTATACCTATTCGTTATGTTGTGACGTGCAGCTGTAGCTGAGGTTGTATAAAGCGAAACGGGTAGGGCCGTGGCGGGGTGCGGCGGGTGTGATGCGCGCGCAGACTCTGTGCCGCAAGTGGCAAGTCGCGGTCGAGACCGGCGCGTGGTAGTCCGGCCGCCCCCGCAGTTCGCACCGGTCCCGGCGCTGCCGGGCTCCCGCTCGGATGCCGCTGCCGGCCGCCGCCTGCGATGGTCCACGCCGGGCCGGCCGCGCGCGCGCCCTCTCGCGCGATGTTCGCCGCCGCTGAGAGCAAACCGCGTCGTGCCGTCTCGCCCCTCGGTATACCCAAATCTCCGTCGTTCCACTCGGGGCTCGATCTCGTCGCGAATCAAGCGGCCACCAAGCGTTCAGAGAGTGTATCGGACGTCGCGCGCGCCTTCCGATTCGCCTTGTTAGCCGGCACCGGCATGGAGGGCCAGGGCTTGCCGCAGAAGGCGCCGTCACCGCCGAACGCGCGCAGCCCGCCGCTCCCCGCCGCGGCCGCCGTCTCACCCGAGCGCCCGCCACCGATACCTAATGCCGATAAGGAGAGTTTGATGGTGCAACTCCCACCACTCAAAGGTTCGTCAGAGATATCAACACTTATAAACGCATTATAATATCGGTGATACGGAACTCATATTTACATGCAACTTTCAGCATTCGTAAATATTTTTATATTCCTAATTGACAAAAAGTACTAATCATCTATAACAAACTAAGACTTCCTTACATGGAGAGTAACGTTTTCTATATACCCTTGTAATAACAACGTACGTAATAACAATGTACTATAACTATAGGTAATGACAAATAAAAGTCGCCGATAGTGTCAGCCAACTTGATAACCTTCCAATAAGTACAGCATATTTATCAATCTCAAAATACTGTTGTAACTAAAACTTTTACAGTTCCAACAAACGACGTAGATATAGCTATAAATTGTTAGGGGGAAATGGCGAAAATGCCGCAGAAATATATCGACCCATCGTCGGCCAGCGGCCGGCCTTTGCTATATGTATGCTATAGAAAATTGTTTGTGACGTCCTTGTGCTCTGCACCATAACTCCAATGACATTAATTTATAGGTATAGCGTAATATGCTTCAAGCTAATGGGCAGCTGCTAATTACTTCACAATGGACTCTTAGCACATGTTAACTGTACTAATAAGGAAAAATTACCATAGTGCCTACATATTTCTGCGGGTTTTGTTTACAATCATTGCATCCTATGGACGCCAAATATTGATTACATCAAACCAATTATTTCAATAGAGTTTTTAAACGGCTTAAAATCTTCAACTGTTATTTATTTTAATTTTAGTCTACAAATAAAACGAAGACAAATATTTTCGTCATATTTTTAGCAAAAAAAAACTACGTATTGATTTTTGTTTAAAAGGCTATAAATATTTAAAATAAGCAATGAAAATTTGAAATATGAAATTTTATTTTGGTCTGTTGATAAAATCGTCCTTGACATTACTCATAATTATATAGTTTAAAGTTTAACGATAAAGCTAAATCTGTACAGAATTACCATAATTATAACGTAATTACTTCTCGAATTGATCGCGGAATATATCATGTTGTTCTGATGAACAGACCAAAGGAAATCAACAAATTTGACTTTATGCAAATCGTCTTGCTAAATTATTATAATTAATCTTTTTGGATTACGCGGCCAAATATTATCATTGACGATTTAAAAAAACATTGTTCTTATAGAAAAATCGTTATTACTCTAGGCTCAACAGTGAACATCATGGATGACATAAGAATTCCGATCGTCTTTAAAGACATGAAACTTTAATAGGAAATAATTAATGTATGCTTTGACTTCGACAAGGATCATAAATATCTCAAAAAAATTACATAAAAGGTATAAATAATAAAGTCGAGAGAGTATATAATAAGATGGAGTAGAGTATAGATATACAAGTTAATTAAACTCATTTAGGATTTGACATAGTATTTTTCTATCTTTAATACAGGTGGAATTTAGACAAAACTGCTGTATAGAATTTTCACTAGATTATGCTAAGGGCTGCTTGCCCGACGTCAACCACTCACTCACCATCCAGGAACTCCTTTCAGAAAAAAAAGATTTCTAGCATTTCTCTTATAACGGTGACACTGTTAGGCCTCTTCTATGGTGAAAGCTATGTTGACCTACTACGCCACGCTTATCAAACTGCTTCGGCTGGCAGAAGAATTTAAATTTCGAGTTCTCCATTTCTTACAGTGACATCTGTCAGTCATCTTATCGACAGCCACGGGCAAGAAAGTTGTGTGGAATGTACATAGATCAAAGAAAATAAAATGATTAACTCACCAGATTGTTTGAATTCTCAGGATTTATGTGATTTGTTCTTATCCAACGCTTTAGTGTTCCAACTATTTTAGCGGCTTGTTTTTATTTTCGTGACAAACACGTATTTGAGCTATAACTTACCGAACCCTTGTAGAGGGGTGTCTGGAACGGGTGACAAATTTATTACGAAAGCTAAAGAGAACGCTGAATTGTTGGCAAGATTATATCTTCACTTAAACTATTGCCTTCCTTATGAGAATACCGTACCCAATTTCTTCGTTTATTTTGCGAACAAACTGACCCAAATTTGTTTTTGTTTCTATAAATATATCAGATCTTGATTATTCTTTGACTATCCATCCATATATCAGCCTATCGACGACCACTATTGAATATAGGCTTCCACCACAATAGAGGTATAATTACATGACCTCCACACTCACTCAGTCCATAACAAGAGCGGTAATTATCGTTGTTGGGTTTACGAGGTTATCAAGAGAATACTGTTCCTATTGACCTGATAATCTCTAAGTGTTTTGCCACCACACAGAGCTCTTAAACCGTCACCATACTACGTAATTTTATTTAGCCCCAAGTAATTAATAACTACTCTACTGAGGTCTACCGTAGACGCTAACATTTCTGTTCTATCTTTCTTCCTTTGGCGATCGCCGATTCTATGGATATATCCTAGTCGTCTTTTCTTCGTCCTTTGAACGGATCTCCTGTATCTTGAGAATTTGTCTTCATTGGCTCGCCTTTGATTTACTTGGAGTTAAGCAAAGTATTGTTGTATTGCGGGACATGTATGGGGTTAGGATTCTCGGCAATTAGCGGACTTTCCCTGGTCTGTGCCTCGTACACTGGCCACCTAGCCTGGTTATTAATTCTAAAACATTGAGCTGAAAACTTACTGACTGTTCATTTGCAATGAACATTGGTTTATGTACGGATATTTTCAACTGCTGAGGTTTTCAACTGATAACGCAAATTTGTATGCTGCCACTTCTTTTTTTTATTTTCCACCGGTAATATTGCTCGTATAACTTAAGTTAAATAAAATATTTTAAAAGTTTTTTATTCCTCAGATGCACCTGCCGCAGAGCGCGAACAACTGTTCGTTCAGAAGCTGCGGCAATGCTGCCTTCTGTTCGACTTCGCAGAGGAACCGCTCTCCGACCTCAAATGGAAGGAAGTCAAACGGGCCGCCCTACTGGAAATGGTCGAATACGTGACGTCACAGCGTGGTGTCGTCACGGAAGCCATATACCCAGAGGCTGTGAACATGGTGAGTTTAATTAATCTAACTACATATTTAATGTTGTATTATAGTTTATATAGTTATGGTCTTATAAACAATGGCGTTCATTGATTAGTCTGCAAAATGGACAAGGTTCAATTAACTGTCTTGCTAATACTTCAGTGAAATCCACCTGTATTACAGACCTCCAGACTCGTAACAACTATTAATCGATAGATAACATAAAATACTACCTGAGGATAAAACCATGTGGTGTCGGAGTAAGGATATAACTCACTATCCCCCCTGTCTTGTCCGTGGGTGTCATAAAAGGTGATTACGGGATTATCACATGCAGGTAAAAGGAGGAATACTCGAAATAAAACCCTATGCAAACCCGCCTGAGCAGGGTGTATAGTAAGTCAATTTCCCTCTCATTGTGGAGGGGGCTCGTGCCCAGCAGTGGGACGTATATGAGCTGTGATGATAATTATAATAAGAATGAAACTACCTATTATCGAAGGTATATCGATTCGAAATATCAAAATCGCCATGATTGTTAAGGCGATCAGATTTGGTGTTATAAGTTTGCCAGGATCTACCTACCCATATTGCTATGGAATGCAAGGGGTGGTGTCGTATCTTAACCCATCATCATAAAGGCCTCAAGTTTAATGGTGAAAATTTACATCTTAGACCTCTAAGTGAAAAGTCTCCTCCAGACCTCAATAACAACACCACGACTAATTCAGAATAGTGCGTCATCAATCTTTCATTTACCGTGGGTATGGTGGACTACGAAAGCACTTAAGCATCATCATCTCAGCTCGTATACTTGCGTTTCACTATCTGAGTTTCCTACATAATAGAAGGTTAATTGACCTGTACCTGTTATACCACGCTAGCCAGGATGATACAATATTTTATTTGGAGTTATTCTTTCTATTAAATTGATGTTACCTGGATACTTAATCGTCTTTTAATATATCCACGGGCAAGAATAGGAGTAGTAAATTGTATTTTTACTTTGTTATCACTTAGGAAAATATCAGAATTAACATTATTGCAAGATAAGATTATTCAGAAATAAAATCGTGTCTTCTCAGCGTAATTTAGTTGATCATTTCGTCCCTTTGTAAATGACGATCGTTTCAACCAGCATGTGGTTTGTAATTGTGTTGTACTGCACTTAGTTCGGTGAGCGAGAGAACCGGCAGCCCCAACTTTCTGGGTACGTTTGCGTGTGATGGGTTTTGGTGATGCCTTATCACCGAATCTCATTGCACACATTCACACTCCCTTCATTTTCTTCACGGTAGGCAGCGGCGTAGCAAAGGTGTGCGGCAGTATCACTTACCATCAGGTGTGCTGTTTGCTCGTCTGCCACCGTCAATAATAAGAAAAAATCTAGCAGTATATGATGAAAATACTCAGATGAGAATTTTCATTAGTTATTAACTTGTGCTGTATGGTGCTGGCTTGAGAAGTGTCGTTAAGGCGACTAAGGGATCCTTATACCAGAGAACGGGCAGCAACGTTATTCTGTGTACTCCAACACACTGCGATCGCCAATCCGCCTGGCAAGCGTGGTGATTATGCCAATTCCTCTAAGACCTATGATAGGTTCTCTTGGGAAGACCCATACCCAGCAATGGGGAAATTTTATGGGTTAATATGATGATGGTGATGATTAGCTTGTTTGTGGAGTATAAATATTAAACTTGTCCGGCCAATGGTTCGCGTCTAAAAAATTACGATAGCCTGAAATATTTTTATTTACATTTTATATATAACTTTGTTTCTAAACTATACGCTTGTTTGGATCCATTGATAAATTAATATATTGCCTGAAACAATGCGTCAACTAATTAATTAAAACAACGTGGACTTCTTGCACGCTGTACGTGTAAAAATGTTATAGTGGCATAGTTTGGCTTATTGAATAGTTTTGTTTCAGTAGGTAGATTAAGTACAGGTATTGTTGCGAGGATATTTGAAAAAATATATAGCTGGTTTTTTTTGGGCGAGTTACGGTCGGCGCGCTCCTCGCCCCACTCCGTCCGGGGCGACAGAGGGGCGTAAGCACGCACACCCATAACCCACCTGTGACACGTCGCCTTCGTCGTTGGACCGACCACCGGAGCAGGGTGACTTGTCGTCAGTGGTCGGCCCATATATCGCTGGTTTACGAGAATATCGAAGTAATTTATAATTATGTCAAATTCAATATTATATGCTAAATCCTTCATATCTAAAATCACATGAACAAAAAAAAATCCTTTAAACAGTACAGTCACACCCTCAATATATCATTTAAATATTATGATATGCACTAAAACATTTAAAAATTAACAACGCCCTTCTCTAAAATCGGTATTGTTTACTTGCGTCGCTATTCTAGCAAACTAGCGATATTTCGCTTTACAGTTTTTTTTTTATATCATATGATTTAGGCTAAAAACAAATAGTGCTTATAGAAAACATTTTATTTCTGGATTGCGCGTGTTTATGTGAAATCTCTCCCTTGTGGTGACGAAATAAGAATACACATTAACTCTCTCACCCGTGGGTGTCGTAAAAGACGACTAAGGAATGCAGATATCTATGCAGGAGGCCTTAGCCCAACAGTGAGACTTATATATAGGGTAAGATGATGATTTTGTGAAATCTCAATTTTGCAGACTGTTTGAGTTATCGCAAGGTACATCAACAAAGTTTGTTACAGCTTTACTTTAGCGACTAATCAACAGAATAAACTTAAAGACTCATCAACGAAATAAACTTGGATACTGTCAACAACGGCTAATTATAGCTAACCTACAAAAGCAAAGTAATAACTTACACAAAAGTATATAAAGAAAACATTAAAAATTCTAATTCAAATTATTTATTATGTATAAACCCTGTGAGAACCAACACCTGGATCGAAACTTGGCCGCAATTGACGGCAGGAAACTTAGTGTCTTTAAATTACTTCTTTGAATTTTTTTTAACATGCTTTGTGATGCCCTTTGAACCAGGTTGCATTTCTTTTTAAAATATAATGTTAGAATCCCACAAACGGTCTCGATCATAAGTTAACTAATTGATACCTACATTTGTATCAATTAATCAAATCAATTTCTTTTCCATATGGTGGCGGAGTAAGAATACAAATCACCACTCCCTATCTTGCCCGTGGATGTCGTAAAAGACAACTATGGGATACAAAATGCATATAACATATATGCAAGAGAAGAAAAACTCGAAATAAAACCCTATACCAACATGTCTGACCAGCATGGTGTAGAAAGATCAATTTCCCTCCCATTGTGGAGGAGGCTCGAGCTCAACAGTGGGACGTATATGAGCCGAAACGATGATGAACAAATCAAATTTATTATTTAATAAATAAAGTCGTCTTGGGGCTTATTTTCGTACTTTTGAGCTCACCTCCACTAACATGGGTCATCACTATCATCTCAGCCTGTATAAGTCCCACTGTCGGGCTGAATATGAGGGAAATTTTAAGGAGTGGTAGGATCACACTGTCGACAGTTATCTGTCTACAGCCGCGGGCCGGTCCGTCCGGGGTAGTACCACGCTCTCGCAGAAAATCGACGTCTGAGTAGTAGCAATTTGTTACTGCGCTTCTTTCGGTGAGCGAGAGAGCCGGAAGCCCAACTTTCTGAGGGTGTTTGCGCGTGGAGGGTTTTGGTGGTGCCCTTGGTATCACCGAGCCTCAATGCACGCATTCACACTCCCTTCACTTTCTTCGCGGTAGACAGCGGCCTTGTAAGGTCCATGAGCGGCAGCAACACTTACCATCAGGTGTACTGTTTGCTCGTTTGCCACCGGTGCAATAAAAAAAAAAAAATTAACCTGCTATTTCGCGCTAACAAGACGTGTTGCAATAAGGTGTTATATTGAATATTCCTTCTCTTGCGTAGATGTTACCTGAATATATCCCATAGTCCGCCGCTACGACACTCTTAGGCACGAAAAAGGGCGTAGTGGATTCGCACTCGGTAACCATACGAAGTAAATACCAACGTGGGTATTTGAATTCAATGACGTATAAGCGAATTAACATTTGTTTTCTATTCTTCCTACCAGTAACGTCACGATGCACTTCTAGACACCGCATCTATACGCGACATAATATTGTGGATTGCCAACTGTCCCTGTTGAATCTGCCTATACCTTATACTAGTACGTCTACTAATTTCTATATAATCCATCCATTAGCCTACAGACGTCCACTGCTGGACATAGGCCTCCCCACGAGAATGCCACTCGGAACGGTCCTGCGCCATTTGCATCCAACGGTGCCCTGCGATAAAATGAGCCCGTAGAGAGGCGGTACTGCCGTGACTGGGGCCGTCATTTTTATAGCATCCATTTTTATATTTACGGACGGGTTGGCGATCGCAGTAGGCGTTGGTGTAAGTTTTCCCGGGAGATAGCTGCTGCCCATTCTCCTGGTGAAGCCGTCAGCCGATTTTTACGACTCCCACGGGCAAGCAAGGGGTGACGACAATTGTATTTTATCCTGTCGCCACACGGGCAATTCCTATATAATATCTAATATTATATCAGAAGAGCTTACCCATTTAGCTGCAGACACAAAGCAGCTAGCGAAGTTGCCCTCATCATCATCATCTCAGCTCACACGCGTCTCCTCTGTTGGGCTTGGAAGTGGAATTGACCTAATATACCACGCTGGTCAGACGTATTGATATAGGGTTTTTCTTATAGCGTTTTTCTTCTCGTGCATAGATGTTATATGCCTATTTAATCTCTTAGTCGTCTTCTACGACACCCACTGGTAAGAGAGAGTGAGTGCTGAATTGTTTTCTCACTCCGTTGTTGCCCTATGACTAGAAAAAATTATGTACAATAAATTTTAACAGAATTTTCAAAAGAGTCTTTAACCATATTTAAATATTACCATCATTTTCATATTGATTTTGCATTTTCCATTTTCCTTACTAATATTATAAACGCGAAAATAAGTTTGTTTGTCACGCTTTCATGCTTAAAGCAATGAACCGATTTCAAAAATTCTTTCACCAATGGAAAGCTATAATATCAGGGAGTAACATAGGCTATATTTTATCCCGGTATTCCCACGGGAACGGAAACTACGCGGGTAAGGCAACTGAAACCGAAGCGAAACGAGGGCAGGTTGATTGAGGAAGATACTAGATCTTATAAATGCGTTAAAATCACAAAATATGTTTCTGAAATTCTTAAAATAGCTACAATAATTTAACTTCATTTAAGAGATTTGTTTTTTTTTGTGAGTTGAACCGAATAAGGTCTTGTGTAAAAGTTGTTTGTTTGAGGTTGAAAAATAAATTGTGAAAGTACCATGTATATTTTGTTCAAAGGGATTTGTTGTGATTCACAGTTAACGTGTTTATATTAGGTCCTTACATATGAAATTGGCGTTTTGTACGGGAGGAAATAGTAATTTTTTTTGTAAAATATATTTAATTAATCAAAGTATGCACCGTTGTTATGTATGCCCTTTTGCCATTTCATAGGTTGATCCCTTTACTATAAAAACCTTGGGGCGAGAATCAATAAACTCTTTGAAGGCAATTTGGACGGCTGCATCGGAGTTGAATTTTTTTCCTTGTAAGAAGTTGTCCAGATGCCGGAAAAAAATGGTAATCTGTTGGAGCAAGGTCGTACGGGAGGAACAAGGGAAGTACAATGGATGTCGCAGACATTCCAATTGTAGCTCATCTAACTTAGTGGTTGTTTGTTGTGCAGTGTGTGGTCTTGCATTGTCGTGAAGCAGCAGTGGCCTAGAGCGATTGACCAATCTCGGGTTTTTTAGCAGTTAGTTCTTCTTTCATGGTTTGCAGTTGCTGACAATAGATATCTGCCGTAATCGTTTGGCCAGATTTTAGAAAGCTCTAGTGAACGACACCAGCTCTAGTCTACCAAACACTCACAAGTAACTTTTTCTGAGTCAATTTTCATTTAGGGCAGGATTTTTGTTTTATTTTTTTTTATTGCCAACGGTGGCAAACGAGCAAGCAGCACACCTGATGGTAAATGATACTGCCGCACATGGACCTTTGCGATACCAGGGGCGCAGCCAGGCCGTTGCCTACCGTGAAGAAAATACTCTTCTTAAACCTTGTTTAAAGAAGGACATGTCATAGCGCTCAGGAAACACAGCAGCAGGTAGTTCATTCCAGAGCTTGCACGTTCGTGGGAGAAATGATCGCTGGAAATGTACAGTTGAAGACCATAACGTTTCCAGGTGAAATGGATGAACCCTGCTACGATGTCGAACTGTACGTTAGTAGAATGGTGACGGTGGTACCAAGTCAAACAGTTCCTCGGAGCACTCCCCATGCAAGAGTCTGTAGAGTACACAGAGTGACCCAAAGTCTCTCCGCTGCTCCAGCGACTCTAACTGTCCATTAAGATTGGGATCCCCGACGATTCGAACAAGCCCGTCTTTGCAGGGAGTCAAGTTGGACTAGCTGATATTTGGACGCACCTGCCCAGAGATGTGAGCAGTACTCCACATGAGGACTGACTTGTGCTTTGTAGAGCACAAGACGTTGTCTCCGTGTGAAGTACCGCCTGGCTCTGTTCAGGACGCCCAACTTTTTGCTTGCCAATTTGACCAAATTTGCTTCTAAATGACTCCCAAACTGGACTTTGCTCGTTATTTCAACGCCGAGAATCCTAATACTCTCAGAAATTGGGAGAGTTACTCCTTGAAACTGAGGCGCCATGACAAACGGGTCCTTCTTTGCAGTGAACGCGCAAACTTGTGTCTTTGTGGGGTTGAACTGGACTAAGTTCCGTTCACCCCATTCAGAGGCCCGCCCCAGAGAGCGCTCGACTTCAGACACATTTGGCTGGGTCTCCATGGTTCAGCCGTTGCGACGAGCGCTTCCGATTACCGTACAGTATCCACTTTTTATCACAAGTAATGATACAATTTAAAATCCTTTCATTATTGTGTCGGTTGAGCAAAGTAACACAGCAGTAGACGCGTGTTTGCAAGTTCGATTCACTCAATTCATGAGGTACCCATCGTTCAAGTTCTTTTACTTTCCCGATTTGCTTCAAGTGGATTAATACAGTTTTGTCACTTACCCCTGTAACTATCTCTGAAGTGCTTTGTGATGAATCCGCTTCCACAATAGCCTTTAATTCTTCATTTTCCACTTTAGTCTCCGGTCGTCCACGGGTTGGTACTGAAGGTCGAAATTTCTAGAACGAAAACGTTGAAACCAAAAACGTACCGTGCTTTCTTTTGCGACACCAGCGCCGTACACATAAATAATCCTTCGAGCTGTTTTTGCAGCACTGATGCCACGGTAAAACTCGTACTCTTAAATATACCGATATTTCATGTTTTCCATTGTACGGTAATAAGCGACGCCAAAGAAAAAAATAATGAGGAAAAACAAATGAATGATTGATTTAAAACTCAAATGTACTAGCTAAATGAATTTATAAATTTGAATTTGGAATTCTTAACCAAAGAGGAGATATTTCAGATCAAAGTGGTCAGCATGATAAAACGCTAATTTCATATGTAATGACCTACTATGTAGCTAACAAACTGGTGTACCAAAACCGCTGATTGTTATCTAGATGGTTGGAGAAGTATTTAGCTAGTGGTAAGAGAAATAGAATCCGTAATAAAATCTTTATAACATACCATCTAACCAGCGTGATGTATTAGGCGAAGTTCCTTCATCTATCTGCACGGGGCGGCCTGTGCCCAAAGGACTGAGAAAAAGAAATAGTAATATTAATTCCCTCGCCCTGTATTTGTTATGAGACGAAGCACCATTGAGAAGAGACGATGCTTCAAGTACCACAAAACGTTAATATTTTTTTGAACAACCGTAACGTAGTAAGAATACAATTCACCACTCCCTCCCTTGACAATGAGTCTCGTAAAAGACGACTAAGAAATATTATTGTATTCCTTACTCGCAGTTTACATTGATGTAAAATAAGGAAAACATATGGACATAAAAGCTGTTGTAAACACGCCTTAGCAGCATGATAGAGTAGGCCAATTTCCCTCCCACAGCTGAGGAGGCTCGAGCCTAACTGTGGAACCTATATGAGCTGATATAATGATGATGATTGTGATAGTATTTACTATCATAAACTCTGGAATGAACTACCTGCTGCTGTGTTTCCCGAGCTCTATGACATATCCTTTAAATAAAGTTTAAGAAGAGTATTGTCTTCAAGATAGGCAACGGCCTACCTGTGCCCCTGGTAATGCAAAGGTCCATATAGCGCAGAATCACTTACCATCAGGTGTACTGCTTGCTTGTTTGCCACCATCGGCATTGACAATAAAAAAAATAGCGTGAGTACTAAGTACGTTGTCAGAAGTGAAACTTCTTTGGTGTGTTTAGTATTAAAAAAAAAAACAAACATTTAAAAAAAGCCTCTCGATTTTTCTCACTCGCTTGCTCCCTACTCTCACCCCATGGCTGTGCTTCGTGCTATGTTCGCCCTTTCTCAATCGGTCTCGATTGCTGTCTCTCTCTCTTCTTCGACAAAAACGTTGCACATTTTCGTGACGCGTTTCATCCGTAAAAAATTTACCCTCATGCCCTCAAAAATTACGACTTTTTATTAGTTCTCCGCCTAGTGACGAGTAAAAAATACTATGTCATCATCCCTTACTTTACGGACATCTCGACTCATATATGTCTAACTGTTAGGCTAAAACTGCCTCTATAATGTAAAATATAGTAATTTACTACCACGCTAATCAGATGAAGTGGTAAAGGGTAGTATACCTTCCTTTACTTTACCCAGGGATTCGTAAAAACCAGCTAAATAGAGTATCATAAGGAATGGGCAGCAGCAATCTCATGAGCAACTTGTAAAAGCAACTATGATTGCAAACCTACCTTCCAACCGTCAGCAATAGACCGATGTTGATGATGATGCAGATATTTTAGTTCTCGAAAAGCTCTTAATGAAAGTGAAAATATATTTACCTAACGTTACATTGTCAATGTCATTTGAACCAGGAATCAATAATCAACCTAAAATTATAATTCAATAGCTACTGTTTACCTAGGTCAAGGTCTTTCCATTAAATTGATAGACATACATTATTTATGATCGAAAACCTTGATCATTAAAAGGTCCGCCTCCAAAAATTATTTATATGCCTTTTAGCTATCGATGGAATAGATAAATCTGTTAATTAATATAAAAACAAAGAATAATAGCTAAGTAATAAAATAATAGAAAAACATCTGTGTTGTGGTGTTGGGACGAAGGAAGGATACAATACTCTCCACTTATACGCAAAAATACAGTCTTGCCCTTGGTATCGTAAAACACGATTAAGGGATATAATATACATATAATATTTATGGAAGAAAAGGCAAACTCTTACTTTTATTCTATTCCAAGAAGTCTGACCAGCGTTTATAGTAGGTTAATTTCTCTTGTAGAGGAGGTTCAAGCTCAACAGTGGTACGTATATGAGCCGAGATGAATGAAATAATACCCGTAGAGTGACGTGTTAACACTTTTAAGGCAGTTGTGAAAGCCAACAGACAGATTACACAGGGAAATGGGCTGCAGGGCTCTCCTAGGAAACTCATAACACAAATTACATTCGTCAACCCGTGTACCAATCATGAAAATTGTAGTACCCTTTTATGATTAGGCCTACATATCTCCAATAGCATATTTATAGGTTCATGATGATTCATGAAAGTACAAGTACAGCAATAGACTGACATTTATTTTGCTCTTCAAAGTCCCTTCATAATAAGTAATCTAATAGGTATAACCGTTTCAGAAATAATCCGAACAGATAACTTTTTTTGTATAGCTGTTAGCCATAATTGGCTTCACAGCTTTGGCCGTGGTATGGGTGAGCGCTGATCGTTGAGGGCTCTCAAACCGGAGGCATAGACAATATTTAATAAAATAGATACATACACCTAAGAACTGAAATAGAAAATGTGGATATCGATATCAATCGAGTCCGGACAAAATCTCAGTCACGGATATAAATACAAATAAAGGGAGAACATCGCTTTCATAGACGCCGTTGCATATAAGTTAATATGCAGCATGCTAAAAATAATGTTCTTTATTATGATTACCTTTATACTGATTTGCATTCAGTATAAAACTATTTTGATATTACAAATAGGCAATTCAACGTTATTTATTTGTATAGATTATCGTTATGCTGTTTTGAACAAGCAAGTTGTACACAATTACAGATATAACTAGGTTTGAGGAAGGAAACATGTCAAGTGGTCTAACTTTGACCAACTTCTGAAGTGAGGTTTATTGATTCGAAACTCTGTTTACTTAACTTAGTTTTGCAATATTGCTTAATATCATCGACCAAAACAGATTATAGTTTAGCGTTATGTATTAGCGTTTAGTGTATTAATTTTAAAAGCGTCAGAGGAGTATGTACGGAAACTCATATTCTAACAATAAACTAGGGCGGGGCCATTGTTGTATTTACTCGACAGCGGCAAAGCCTAAACCGAGATTACGTGTTTGACTTGTACACATTTATGTCCGTTCCTATCTCCGCCTGTAACTACTTAATACTTCAACCGATTTTAAAATCATGGGAAATTTAGAGAGATTTATATTTTGGAATAGCTTAACAAATTTTGGCAAGCAATTTCTGCATCATGCAACTATATATGAGTAGTTCTTCTTTTTACCCTACACAAAGTCGTCTCCCGCCAGATAATGGAGAATAATTCAAATGATTTACCAATACTATTTTCTTTGTATGTATTACATCATGCATACTACTAGCAACGTAAAAGATTTACACGTTTAAATGGAATCTGAAAAGTGAAAATAACGTTCGTTACAAAGTCTTTGATTTATAGCAAAAATATGAGAAAATGTGACAGAGTGTTATGTGTATACTGTATAGTTTTGTGATGGAGGTGTACTATTTCCCGTCCAATTCTCTAAACGAATTTCAGCTAATATTTTTTCAAAATGTAGATTAAGAAATAGAATAACCCTTATATTAAATAATAAAAGATTCTCTTTGTCTACAGTTCGCGATAAACCTATTTCGAACACTGCCACCGTCATCAAACCCGAACGGTGCTGAGTTCGATCCGGAGGAAGATGAACCCACCTTGGAAGCCGCCTGGCCACACTTGCAGCTAGTGTACGAGCTGTTCTTAAGGTTACTGGAGTCGCCAGACTTCCAGCCTAACGTCGCCAAGAAGTATATTGACCAGAAGTTTGTATTACAGGTTAGTTTTATAATATAAAGTTTTCCATTTATCTTATCTTCTTTCAGGCAGCCTTCTATTCACAGTAAGTTCAACGACAAACATTCCGTAAGGTTTCTCTAGTTGTGGCCTTTTTCGTATCTGTGTGGCGACAGGCTAATAATACAATGTGACTTCCTTAGAGCCTTCGCAGACCACAGATACGGTATCAGTCGGTTTTATAATCGATATGAAGATATAGGTTTTTTTTTGGGGACTAATCCCACCACACATTCCTACCATTGCAACTCCTGTAAGCCAGGATCCACAATGGTCTCCATATATGACACCGAGGTTTAACCTTCAGGCAGTCCCGGGAGATGATTTTAATTGTCTTGGGACCCGCAACAAATTTAATTAAAAAAGTTAAAGAGGAGGAGTTGGAAAATATTGATTCCACTTCCTTCCTACATAATGCCGGAAACATGAAACAAAATTGACTAGTTAGTCAATAAATAAAAGGATGTGCAGCTACGTTAACGCAGCGGCACAGCACCAGAGAAATGGGCGAGCTTGACGGGGCCTATATGTGAGCCTTAAGATTGATTGCTATAGTATGTATGGCAGAAACGCCTGAACGCGCTGAAATTTTCTCGAGTTGCTACAAGGTCTGTATAGAATACTACTCCAGAGGAGACTTGCAAACTGTTTAACATATGGTCGCGCTCGTTACGCCAGAGATCGCACTCCCAGAGAATGTGGTGTGCTGATTGTTCATACTGGCGGTTAAATGTGGAACATAGTGTGGAAGATATAGGTTAATACATATTACCTATAACAACATTGCATCGATCAATAATTAAAATTAATCGTGTAGCCTACACGATTGCCTTCAAACTGAACTGTCGGCAAATTATATAGTAGGTACCTAAGCGAATCGTTGCACGTGTTCGCGCTAGAAGCCCATCTCGACGAAAATTTCAGTCGATAGATAAGTCTGGTTTGCGGGCACTTTTACTTGCCGTGTCGTAGAAATGGCAATTCATCACAAGAATAATGAGTAACGAGTCCTGGCAAAATTATTACAACAATTGCGATCGCCAACTCGTGTGACGATCGGTGATCCTTCGCTACCAACTTAAAAACAACGTAAAGTTTCTACAAGTCCATATATATCCGGGTTGAGAGCCCTCAGCGCTCACCCATAGTCCGCGTCAAGCTGTCAAGGCCATCTCCGGCCAACAGCTGTACACACAGAAAAAAAAAAAAAAAAAAAAACACGTCCATATATCAGTGTAACGACGTCCACATTTGGACGACTATCGATTTTCGCTACTCAGAAGTCGATTTTCTGTAAACCATGATCTCTTTAGTTTCCCAGAAGAATACTACTCCCAATCCTAATTATGATCTTTCGCCAGTTTTTTACGACTTCATCTTAGCCCATATAAGTCCCACCGTTGAGCTTGGGTCTCCTCTACAATGGAGGGAAAATGGATACCGCGCTCATCAGACGTATTGGCATAGGGTTTAATGTCGAGTTTGCCTTCTCTTGCTATAGATGTTATCTGCATATCATATTCCTTAGTCGTCTTTTACAACACTTACGGGTAAGAGAGACGGTGGTGAATTGTATTTGCTTATACTCAGTCACCACACGGATATTTTACAATTTACACGGATAATAATTAAGGACATATTATATTTATAACTAACCCATCATCCCGCAAGAAACCTTCGTTAAGTCTTCTTGCGAAAAGTACTTATGCCAACCGAAGTATTGATTATTTTGCCGTCTGTGTAATCCAAAATGAAACCTAGACGACATGACACACTCCTAAAAGGCAAATCTAGCAATCGATTGATATACATATATTATTAGTACATAGTACTTGTATACCGAATGACAAATTGTCGATAATATAAAGTTTTTGTTTCTTTGAACGTTCCTTGAATTTTTATTCTATTACTTGCTTTAAAGATTTTTTATTTTATAAAAGAGCTAGACCCCACAGATTCTGTTCTACACATATTAAAATAAAATATAATGCCTTGAAATTGATCGCACCGCTATCTACTAGGTCCATTTATTAATATAAACCATTCTTGTAATCACCTGGACACAAAAAATTTCAACAAAATCGGGCTAGCAGTTTAGGAGCTCAGTCAATACACACGTACAGAAACATTATAAAAATAACTTTATAAAACATGGTGATGTGAGGTGACACGAAAATCATTCAACAGCGAGGAGTTATGTTTTGTGTAACCTACTCGTTCACTTGTCTAACTTATTTTGTAACAACGTTAATTAATGATAAAAATAAAACTATTTAACGGATTTTATCGCGTTTGTACTTGATTTTTGATTGCCCGAAGTTTCGTACATTATTCCGCATTCATGGTCATGGGTGGACTAAGAAGTTTTTGTCCAACAATTAATAACTACATTTTATGAGATTATTAAGAAATGTTTTTCTGTGATGAGATTCGTATTGGCTCAAAAGCCGGTGATATCGAAAATAAATACGCAAATGTATAAATTATTCATTTTATGTATATAAAACTTCATAACTTAGAACATATACACGATTATTTCTAGACCGCATAAATATTAATAAGCCCCATGTGGTGATTTATATGTCACCACCTCCTTTCTTACAGTGGAAGTTGTAAAAACCGCCTAAAAGAGTACCAGTGGAATGGGCAACGGCGGTTATTATCCCTCCTCAATAGGAGGCGTTTGTCCAACAAGGGGCGTCAATAAGCTGATCGATGGATGATTCAATGCAAATAATAAATTGCTGACTTGTAGGTAGGTACCTAATAGGCGAGTCCTATCTGGTAACAGCATCCGTGTGGTGACGGAGTAAGAATACAATTCACCACCCCCTATCTTACCCGTGGGTGATCGTACGAGACGACTAAGGGATATAAAACGCATATAACATCTATGCGAGAAAAGGAAAACTCGAAATAAAACCCTACACCAACACGTCTGACCAGCGTGGTATAGTAGGTCAATTACCCTTCCATTACGGAGGAGGCCCGAGCCCAACAGTGGGACGTATATGGGCTGAGATGATGATGATGATGACCTGGTAACAGCTACGAATATTACAAACCTTTACATTGTCCTTGCATGTCGTAAAGACGACTAAGAGATTTAAACAACAATTACATTTCTTTTTTTGGGATCGGGCTACGGTCAGCGCACCCGTTGCCCGGCTCCGTCCGGGGCGACCGAGGGGCGGCGCGAGGCCCCGTAACTCACCCGCGACACGTCGCCTTCGTCGTTGGGCCAACCACCGGTGCAGGGTAACTGGTCGTCAGTGGTCGGCCCGACGGAATACCCCTTGAGGAGTACCCTCTCCTCGACCAACGTCCCCCCGTTGTTCGGGGTGGTCGGTCGTTGTCGCGCAGTCGGCCTTTCGGCGGGTGACGGACTAGTTCCCCGATTCAATCACCCGCGGCCTCGGCTAGGGCTGCATCAAACGCGGGTAATCGCGCCTGCACCGCCCCAGTCGAACAATTACATTCCTAAAGAAGGTTCACGTCGAGTAGGTGACCGCTCATAAATCTTCTGCAATATGCATTAAAAAGAAAAGTATATATTGAGTTGATAAAAATAATTGAAATAATAGCAGGGTGATAATGATGATGAGGTGATAGGCGAGAAAATGCACAAAAGATTGCTACGTATTGTTGTCACTATCTATAAAATGTTAATGATTTTTATCAAACTATTTGCCCTCGAGTTCTTGATTTTTTCTATTATATAAATAATGATATTCGACATTTCTTGGCGGGATGAAATCTTTCTATTTTCTTAAACGATTGCACGTTTAGTGGAGTGGTTTACATACCACATCGTCCCAAGTGTAGCGAATTGGTTTCCCATTCAGGACAATATTTTGTCTTGATCCACAAATTCTAAAGTTCACTACAATATAAGAATCATTTCCTTAGTGCAGTTATCTTTAAAAAAAAACATTTTACTATGCAAATGATCTCCTACAGTCGTGCAGCTTTAATGACCACATAAAACAGATTAGATAATATAATTATCTAATTGTACGAGCAATAGGTATCGTATTATCTGACTACTCTTTAATATTAGCGTATGCTTACTAGTTCTGACTGTAAATCGGGTATGAATTTATCTATCTACCTATCTAATCTCATACAAATCGCAATTTTGGGCTCGACCCTCTCTCACAATAGAAAAGAAATTGACCTACTATACCACTGGTTAGACACGTTCGCATAGGATTTTATTTTGAGGTTTTCTTCTCTTGCAAAGATGATATATACATAACATTTCCCTTAGTCGTCTTTTATAATACCCATGGGGGCAAGATAGGGGATAGTGAATTTCGGTTATAACGACGGCAGAGGGACCACTTTAATGTGGGCGCTATATCCGAAAGTCTCTATATCCGAAATAATTATATTAACATTTTTCTTTAACAGTAAATGTACGTCTAGGAACCATGTTCATAAGTTTAAGAAACACTGTTTACTCACTGGAAATTGGCTACGTAACTTACTCATAATTTTAACTTCGTGCACATGCTAAGTAACTACACACAAACAAAGCAGCATTCGCAGATGGTCAAATACCATCTGCGAATATAAAGAAAGGATAACCCACAATACACACAAGGCATTTGACGATCTGCGAATATGAATAAAGGATAAGAAAGCTTAATAGTTAAAGCTTATGAATGAGTCTTTGTGCCTTTGCCGACTCAATCGCAACATCCGCAAGCAATTTCTAGGAATCTGTCCCAAACAGTTCATAAAAACAAGTCGGTATACCTGAATTCGGCGTTATATCTGGAGTCGCTATTGCCGAATGTATTTCCTACAAGAGGATGCTTTAAATTCTAGGGACTTAAGTTCGACGTCGCTATAACCGAAAAGTCGTTACAACCGAGG
Organism: Lymantria dispar; assembly: GCA_032191425.1. NCBI lineage: Eukaryota > Metazoa > Arthropoda > Insecta > Lepidoptera > Erebidae > Lymantria > Lymantria dispar. The sequence goes on from CM063459.1 coordinate 21,857,664, forward strand.
TCGTTATAAATGAAATCCACTGTATATTATTATAAAGCTGCAGAGCCGAAACTATTGAAACTAGAAAATATTTTAGGAAATCCAACCCTAAAGGGATTGAAACATAGCGACAAAATTTGCATGGAAATAAAATATCTTGTTCTTGAATTAAGCACAAACATTTTTCAATTGCAAATATATAATAACTGTTTCAGCATTTTTCAATTGTCATCTTTTAAGGATGTAAAATCGTGAGTGACATTTTTATTCATATTTTCATCCCTTTTATAGTGTGGCCTTGGCTGAACTGTCTGGGGCGACCAAGGGATGGCGGGCGACCCAATAACCTCCCGTGTCATGGTATTGGTATTGTCATGGTATGTCGCCACGTGGGCGGGCCACCGGTACCCAGTCTTTCTCCCATTTGGCGGGATAAACTTTCGGGTCATCATTTCGAGTCTAGCAACTATCCCTGCCGGGGTGTCATCTTCTTACGGCCAGTCCCTCCTCGGTCTGATCCCCTGCTACTTAGGCTAGAGTAGCAGCGCGGCGGGTTTTTTTAATCCACCCTACAATACACTAAAAAAGAGCAACGGCAGACACAATGTCTACTCGTAGTAAGTCCCGTTAAGCTAATGAAAAATAAATTCGAAATTCTACAGGAATAACTTCATGAATTCTATTTTTTTTTTTGTTTCAGTTATTAGAACTATTCGATTCAGAAGATCCTAGAGAGCGTGACTTCTTGAAGACCACACTACACAGAATTTATGGCAAATTTCTCGTTCTACGCGCTTACATAAGAAAACAAATCAATAATGTATTCTATAGGTAAATATTTATCTGATTATATTTCATTCGAAATTACGCCGTCACGAAATGGGCATCAGACATATTGAACATTGTACACGACTTTTTTGGGACACAGAAATGGTAAAGGTATCATCATCATCACAGCTTACTGTTCCACTGCTTGGCTCAAGCCTCCTCCATAATGGGAGGAAAATTGACTTACCACGATGGTCAGACGGGTTAGTATAGGGTTTTATTGGAAGTACTAGCAACCCGCCCTCGCTTCGCTTCGTTTGTAGTCGCCTTACCCGTGTAGTGCCCGTTCCCGTAGGAATACCGGGATAAAATATAGCCTATGTTGTTCCCTGATATTATAGCTTAGACAAAAATTTTTAATTGCTATTTTAGTCATAGGTGTCGTGCAAATAACCGTGTGAGCATGAAAAAAGCCTATTATTTTGACATTACAAACAGACACTCCAATTTTATTTATTGGTATAAATTTGTCGCCACACGGAATAGAAAATATTATTTCAGAAAAATTACTATTTCCAAGGGATTGAAGACCTAACATTCTAACGATTTTTCGACATAGCTTGCAATTTAAAATTCGACCGGCCTTTCTTTCTCAGCACTTTATTTCGGAACATAGTAGTTATATAGTATATTATGTATAGGGACAATGTGCAAACAAACAATTTGGTGATAATGGATGCCCGATTTGGTATCGTATGTTGCATAGAAATAGACGTTATTGTTTCAGTTATTGTGCTATCTCACAAGGTTATACTAATATTACATATGTTATTACAATGACTTGTTGTCTATTTAACATTTGATGCCATAAGCAAACGGTGTGAAAACACATCTATTTTTGGAAAGTGAGATAATGAATATATTTGTCATATTTCATTTCAACAAATTGAACAAGCGATAAAAGATGAAATTGATATCTAATAGATACAATTTTTAGAAATACGAATTTCTCAGTAAATTTACGGAATAAAAAAATAATATACTACTTACTAATCCTTATTTTTAGAAATACAAATTCCTCAGTAAATTTACGGAATAAAAAAATAATATGCTACTTACTAATCCTTATTTTTAGAAATACAAATTCCTCAGTAAATTTACGGAATAAAAATATAATATGCTACTTACTAATCCTTATTTTTAGAAATACAAATTCCTCAGTAAATTTACGGAATAAAAATATAATATGCTACTTACTAATCCTTATTTTTAGAAATACAAATTCCTCAGTAAATTTACGGAATAAAAAAATAATATGCTACTTACTAATCCTTATTTTTAGAAATACAAATTCCTCAGTAAATTTACGGAATAAAAATATAATATGCTACTTACTAATCCTTATTTTTAGAAATACAAATTCCTCAGTAAATTTACGGAATAAAAATATAATATGCTACTTACTAATCCTTATTTTTAGAAATACGAATTTCTCAGTAAATTTATGGAATAAAAAAATAATATGCTACTTACTAATCCTTATTTTTAGAAATACAAATTCCTCAGTAAATTTACGGAATAAAAATATAATATGCTACTTACTAATCCTTATTTTTTAGAAATACAAATTCCTCAGTAAATTTACGGAATAAAAATATAATATGCTACTTACTAATCCTTATTTTCCCATGGTAGTCATAAAAAGCGGATCAGGAATTATTAGGAGGATGGCGACTACAGTTGCCTTGGCAACTTATAATATTTACTGCGATCGTCACGCCATCTGCATGACAATTACCCACCAAGTGGACAAACGATATTAAATCGCAGGGAACCGTTGGATGCAGGTGTCAAAGGACCGTTCTTAATGACATTTAGGTCTGTTGCTTACTTATCTACCTCTTTAGGGATAAAGCGGACAGTTATAAAAAAAGTTGAGAAAACTTTTAGCTGTGTGAAATCTTAAGTTTGTGTTTTTTACTGATTACGTCCTCGAAAATCGTAAAAGCCTGGCGAAAATCCCAAAAACACGTTATTAAAAACTAATTTTGAATTCGAAACCAGAATGGCATGGTTATGCCACTGGGCCAATGCAGCAATCGCTTCTATTCTTGTTTACATATTCATAAACCAGCTATTTAAGACACTTTTTTCTAGAAAAATCTTGTGGCGCCATTTCTCTTTATACATATTATAATTACTGACATAACAAGTCATTGTATTGTGAGAGCGCATTTAGTTAGTTATTTGACACCTAATTGAATGCTCCAATGGCTGACATCATTAGTCCTGACAATGGCACACGTGTGTCCATTATTACCGGGAAACCTTGGTAATGCAATAACGATGATAAATATGACACCTTAACTACTGTGGGACATACACGAAGGAATTTCTGGAAAGTTCTGATATTATAGTTATTATATAAAGTTGTTAATTTATTTTTGTTCATTTTACATGCTATTAATAAAACTCATTTTATAACCGAAAAATAATTACCGGTACTAAAACCTATTAGAAATTCTTTTTAAGTAATAACTTTTCGTTTCGCAAATGATGTTTTTAATCTAACAAGCGCTGTAAATGCCTTTTGCATTTGTAATTAACCAAAAAGTAATAAGTTTCATTATTTGATCGTATTAACAACTAAAATTATAATACTACAGCGATACAATAAATAAAAATTTTGGAATAGATAGCGGGGTAAAACATCTTTTTAAAAGACGAGAACGCAAACGAGTTGCAACTGCACTGTGATATAGCGGTCGGAACGGTGCGGGTCACGCTCTCTTTAGAACCAAATATCAAGAACATTGTTATTATACAAATCATCATCATCATCATCATCCTGCTCTTATTCCCAACTAGCAACCCGCCCTCGCTTCGCTTCGGTGTCAGTCACCTTATCCGCCTAGTTCCCGATCCTGTGGGAATACCGGGATAAAGTATAGCCTAAGTTACTCCTTATATAGACAGCTACCTGGTAGTAAAATATTTTAACAATCGGTCCAGCCATTTTGAAAATTACTTGAAATGAACATACAGACAAAAATTTTTCAACTATTTTAGGCATGGGTGTCGTTTAGAGTTTAAATATACCTATCAGCATGAAAAAGGCCCAGTATTTTGACATTAAAACAGACTCTTCAGTTTTATTTATTTGCATAGATTATTGGCGTTCAACATATTCTCATTTCCCCACATAATCTTATCGGATGTCATCTCTATGTTCACTTCCTTTCTAACCATTTGGTTCACGCAACCCATTTTTATTTTCTTAAAATCTTTTCATATTAAAAATATTGCGATCTAAATGTATATACGTAAATATTTCGTCTATTACGACTAAACAAGTGTCAACATTTATGCAAAAGAAGAAAAACTTTAAATTAGAGATGTGGCGACTATGACTATGGCCGACTAGCTGATTAATCGATCCAGGCGATCACAGTTTCGGAGATGTTTGTAAATTTCAGTGACGGCAATTTTCCTCCTATCGTGGAGGAGCCTAGAGCCCAACAGTGGGATATAGATGAGCTAAAATGATAGTGATGATTAATATTATATATCATATTAATTTAATAAATTATGTTTAATATATCTTCAATCAAATATTAAATCATCATCATCTTGCTGTTATCCCAATTACTTGGGGTCGACGCAATATGTCATCTGTTTTGACATATTGCAAAAAGTTTCGGCAATGACTTTTATGACCGGCCGCCTGCCTGACGTCAACCCTCCTTGGGACTGTAATCGTTGACTCAAATGGTACCAGATGGAGTTGGTCCGGGTCAATCTAGGGCTCTTAGTCGTCTTTTACAACACCCAGGAGCAAAGCAAGGGTTGGTAGTATTCGAAGCCGCTACCACACAGCACAATCAAATCTTCAATCAAATATTAAATGCTAACATTTAATTCGATATTTGATTGAAGATTTTATTACACAATATTGTTGGAGGAAACTTTGTATATAATATATAAAAGGACAATAATACATTTTATTATATGATTGCATAAACGTTTTATAAATAAACAATTTATCTATGAACTATAAACGTAAACATAATAGTTACATAGTAATAGTAATGTTAAGTTAATAATATAATGAAAAGTATAATAATATTATTTGGTTAATCAAGAGTATTAGTCATCATCATCTCGGATTATATACGTCCCACTGTTGGGCTCGGGCCTCCTCCATTATAAAAAGGAAATAAATACCGCAAGAAAACTATACCGCGCTGAAGAGACGTGTTGGCATTTTTTTTTACAGTTTTGTTTGGAGATTTCTTTCTCTTGCATAGATTTTATATGCATATTCTTTGTCGTCTTTTACAACATCCACGGGCAAAAGAGGGGGTGGTTAATTGTATTCTTACTCTGTCACCATACGGATAATGAAAAATACAAATTATTAATATCAGCTATATCTATACAAATAAATACTGTGTGGTAGCGGCTTCGAATACTACCAACCCTTGCTTTGCTCGTGGGTGTCGTAAAAGACGACTAAGAGCCCTAAATTGACCCGGACCAACTCCATCTGGTACCATTTGGATCAACGATTACATTCCCAAGGAGGGTTGACGTCAGGCAGGCGGCCGGTCATAAAAGTCATTGCCGAAACTTTTTGCAATATGTCAAAACAGATGACATATTGCGTCGACCCCAAGTAATTGGGATAAGAGCAAGATGATGATGATCTATACCAATAAATAAAATTGGAGTGTCTGTTTGTAATGTCAAAATAATAAGATTCTTTCATGCTCACACGGTTATTTGCACGATACCTATGCCTAAAATACAGATTAAAAAATTTTTGTCTGTCTGTTTGCTCCGGGTAATCTTCAAAACGGCTGGACCGATTTCAAAAATTCTTTCACCAATGGAAAGCTATAATATCTAGCTATATAAATCTAGGCTATATTTTATCCTGATATTCCCTGGGATCGGGAACTACGCGGGTAAAACGACTAAGGCCGAAGCGAAGCGAGGGCGGGTTGCTAGTATAATATAAGAACCTAAGTACAGTTACAATTATATTAAGATCTGGGAACTAGCCGGGACGATACTACCTAACCTTCGGCTGGCCTTCGCCAAGCCCTGCATCCCAGCTGGCAAACGGCATCTCGACTCTATAGCCATTGCAACAATGTGAAAGTGTTTCAAATATTTAGCGCTATAAGTAATTTATGCACATTTTCAACAACCACACCTAAATTTTAAGTAACACCTTAGGCAATCTAACTAATACACACACAATCTAATAACACACATAAACTCGAATGATTTAATGTATCATTCAACGCTTTTAAATTGTCCTAGGATTAAACTATGTAAATCACTAGTAAATTTTGATACGATGTCTATCATAATGTGCAGGTTTATCTACGAAACGGAACACCACAATGGGATTGCGGAGCTACTGGAGATCCTTGGCTCCATCATCAACGGCTTTGCGCTACCACTCAAGGAGGAACACAAATTATTTTTACTAAGGGTAATTAATGATCAAGTCATCTTTATCAATAGTATCACGTAATTTTTGCAGTCAATAATAATAGAAAGCAGAATTAGGCCAGCTCCATGTGGTGACGGAGTAAGGATACGATTCACCGCTCCCCTTTTCTAACCGTAAAACACATGTCTTAAAAGACGACCCACTAATAGATATAATGTGCATATAACATCTATTTAAGTTGTCATCTATACCAATAAATAAAATTGGAGTGTCTGTTTGTAATGTCAAAATAATAGGCTTTTTTCATACTCACACGGTTATTTGCACAACACCTATGCCTAAAATAGCAATAAAAAAAAATTTCTCTGTCTGTTTGTTCCGGGTAATCTTCAAAACGGCTGGACCGATTTCAAAAATTCTTTCACCTATGGAAAGCTATAATATCAGGGCGTAAACTAGGCTATGTTTTATCCCGGTATTCCCACCGGAACGGGAACTACGCGGGTAAAACGACTATAACCTATAACCGAAGCGAAGCGAGGGTGGGTTGCTAGTATTCTATATGCACAATGTTATATGAATCCACTTCCTATCTTGCCCGTGAAACTTCAATGGTCAAAAGACGTCAATTTCCCTACTACTGTGGAGAATGCCCGAGCCTGGCAGTTGGACATATATGAGATATATGAACTAAGATGATGATGCTTAAATGTTATGTGTAATATTATTTGTCCGAAGGTTTGGTAGGAAAGAGGAAAATGCCATATGTTTCAACGTTTTGTATTAAATATTTATTGTGTTAATATATATAATATGATGCGCAAGTAGTCTGAGGTGTGGTAGGACCACACTGTCGACAGTTATCTGACTACAGCCGCGGGCCGGTCCGTCCGGGGTAGTACCACGCTCTCGCAGAAAATCGACGTCTGAGTAGTAGCAATTTGTTACTGCGCTTCGTTCGGTGAGCGAGAGAGCCGGCAGCCCAACTTTCTGAGGGTGTTTGCGTGTGGATGGTTTTGGTGGTGCCTTTGGTATCACCGAGCCTCAATGCACACATTCACACTCCCTTCACTTTCTTCGCGGTAGGCAGCGGCCTTGTAAAGGTCCATGAGCGGCAGCAACACTTACCATCAGGTGTACTGTTTACTCGTTTGCCACTGCTTGCAATAAAAAAAAAAGTGTAGTGAATACGATATAACAGTGCTTTACGTACGTTCTACACCAAAATTCCCAGAAAATACCGTAGCCAAAGCGCTGTTGAAGGCGACGATTTGACTTATTGACGTATAAGACCTTAAAAAAGAGTACATTCATAAATAAAGATTTAGCTTAGAAGATCTTAATAAATAAACTTAAAAAAATATGTAATACTAGCAACCCGCCCTCGCTTCTCTTCGGTTATAGGTTATAGTCGTTTTACCTGCGTAGTTCCAGTTCCCGTGGGAATACCGGGATAAAATATAGCCTAGTTTACGCCCTGATATTATAGCTTTCCATTGGTGAAAGAATTTTAGAAATCGGTCCAGCCGTTTTGAAGATTACCCGGAACAAACCGACAGACAGACAAAAATTTTTTAATTGCTATTTTAGGCATAGGTGTCGTGCAAATAACCGTGTGAGCATGAAAAAAGCCTATTATATTGACATTACAAACAGACACTCCAATTTTATTTATTGGTATAGATATTGTCAACTTGTACGCTTCTGATTTATGTACCCGTTGTCTTTTTTTATTGTTTTCTTGGTAAGCGTTAGCTACTCATTGGCTTCTGCAATCCTAGGGGCACAGGCAGGTCGCTGCCCACAGTAAGATTTGGGACTCAGGTTCTCTAGTTCATCGAATATAGCACAGTAGCAATTGCTGCTATTCTAGTTTTTCTGCAATAGTATGTATAAATATTTACTCATGGCTCTATGTACCTACTGGTTTAGTAATGAGGCCGATGTTATTTAGCTTCAATGCATAAACCTTGTCTTAACATTTTTCTATATGTCAACAATAGTATTCATTGTTACGGAAGTCAGCTAATCTGTCAAATCGCGGGCATCTGTTCGATATTAAACATGAAAAAATTTGGTGTTACGTAATCAAATAATCCATCATCGAATCCGTCTTTATTCGAATTTTCTAGTAGGAACTCGGAACCCATAGAGCAAAATTTTACAACTTCCTTATAAGTGAGGTGTTGATAGATCAGCCTTTCGATGAGTTCATGTTGCGTAGTTGTAAAGCCATTATATGTCATAACGTCAAGTCTTTGATTTTAAAGTAAAAATTGACAATATGTAAGGGGTTTAAACAATTTTATTATTATTTTCAGGTATTGCTACCACTGCACAAAGCGAAATCGTTGTCAGTTTACCATCCACAACTGGCCTATTGCGTGGTACAGTTCTTAGAAAAGGACCCTTCACTTACACAACCTGTAGTTAAGTAAGTTTGAATGAATTTCTCATGAAATATGTCCAAAATTCTTATACCTTGTGATTTTATAGCGTTTAATTTTGATCATTCAATAATACCTCTTCATATAATAAGGTTCTAAATAGTTGGTTACTTTTTATATTTAGCACTTAATACTTACACCTTAGAATAATAACGTATAGAAGGATACTTCGAAAGTTCGAAACTTGAATCTAAAAATATTACATGCGCGCAGACGATTACACACGTACACCACTATACAAATTATGAAATCAAATATTGTTTTTATTAATTTAAATCGTCGAAATACTTTTAAAAGTAATGTTAAAAACACTTTTAAGTTTTTCAAATGTGTTATGACACCATTTGAATGCACAAACCGTCATAATTACCTATTTATTTTTTAAGAGTTACGTACGTGCAATACAGTGACTTGTACATTGATTGATTGATTTGAAAATGTCTTTATTTATAAATTATTAACAAAGGTAGTATACAATTGATCTTATTCTAATTGATACTATTTCTATATATTAGAAACTGTTACTTAGGCTAAGCGCGCCTTTATGAACTTTTAGCATTGATAGGTACAATAATAAATTTTAATATAATGAAGAAAAATACTAGAACAACAAACTTACCATATTGGTGTTTAAAAAGCAAACTTAGTGAGTCCGACTAACTAATAACTTTAAAATAATATTAAATGCGGAAATAATTACACTTTCTAACAATATAATAAATACATTGCAAATAATATCGCAACAATATAATTTGCGGGTAAGATCCAACGTAAAAAAATAATAGAATCGGTCAATACAAGTACATACGACCGGTCCGAGGGTAAGTGAGCATTCGTTAGGTGTATGGTTCATCGAGGAAATAGTGATGCGGTAAGCGATATCGATTATATGTATGTGAATAGGACAGAGTAGCGAAACGGGTTTTGCCTATACCTGAGACTAAAGTATTACGATGCATGGGGTTTTTGTCTAAGTAAAATGTACGTGATAATTTTAATATGAACTGTTTAATAAAGGGGTATTTAATGCGTAAATGAAGCGTTTTAAGATTCATTCTGAACGGAGTATTATACGCTATTTTGATAGCTTTATTTTGTATTACTTGTAGTTTTTTGTAGTTACTATCACCACACAGGTGCAGCATAAGTGAGGCACGGTCTAACTAATGTTATATAAATTCGTAACTTCATGGGTGCACTCAGTTTTGACTTCCTGTTAAGAACTGGCTTCAAACAATTAAGTGCTTTCACCCCCTTGTTACGAAGTGCGTCAGTATTTATGTTCCAGTTGAGTTTGCAGTCAAGAAATGTCCCTAAGTATTTTACTGATTTACTCCAAGGGATTTCAAAGCCGTCAAGTTTTACGAACTTAGTTAGTGGAGATCGCTTTCGAGTAAAAAATATACCTTCTGTTTTGGTAGTATTCAATTTCAATTTCCATCTGTTAAAGAAATTACTTAAAAGGTCGAGTGACATCTGTAAGCGACTAATAATTATGTCCGGGTCCTTTTCTGTGGTGAATGTAGCGGTATCGTCTGCGTAAACTGCTAAGTGTGTACGGGGTTGCTTTGGCATATCATAGAGGTATTGGATAAAGAGATAGGGCCCAAGAACCGAACCTTGGGGCACGCCTGCAATAACATTTTTAGGCTTAGAAGAACTACCCTTCACATAAACAGCAAAGGAACGATCAGATAGGTAATTTTGGATCATTTTGACAAGATAAAAAGGAACGTGATTGATCAAAAGCTTGTGAAGCAGTCCTTGGTGCCACACAGTATCAAAGGCTTTTTCCAGATCTAATAGAATCATACCCGTAGACTGTCTCAAATTTAGGCCATGAGCTACCTGTTCCGCAACTCTAGCTAGTTGTTGGGTCGTAGAATGACAATTGCGAAATCCAAACTGCTCAGCCATTAAACTTTTATCAGCGAAATGGGCTAAACGTGCTAAGATAAGGGATTCAAATAATTTACCTAGGCTAGGCAATAAACTGATCGGACGATAACTGGATGAAAGATTTTCATTCTTGCCAGGTTTTTTAATTGCTATAACTTTAGCACCTTTCCATATTTTGGGAAAATAGCTCTGCTGGAGACAGCAATTCATAATTTTGGTCAGAAGAACTACTGCTTTTTGAGAGAGGTTTTTAATTAATATATTCTGAAGTTCATCAGGACCAGGCGCTTTTCGAGGTTTTAGCTTATTTAATTCCACCTCATTAGGTCTGATGAAAGAATTCATTGCACCTGCTTCATACGTATCAAGAAAATTCATTGACATGGCAACTGTCATCTCGGTATCCAAATCACTAGTCCAGTCATGTGTTAGGCACATGTTGTTAGCGAAAGCTTCTGCAAGAATCTCACATTGATCAAGAACAGTACTAGTGTAACGGCCATCTAGTGTTTTTAAGGGGGGAATAGTTACTGTCCTGTAATTTATTGATTTTACTATACGCCATAAGTCTGATGAAGGATTTCTAACTTTAGATAATTTACTGTCCCAGCTATGATCATTGAAATATTTTATTGTCGACTTTATTTGTAACTGCATATAATTTACTTGAGTGAATAGATACCGACGATGTAGAAAATCAGTCTCTTTGATAGCCATTCTTTTAGCGCGATTTTTAGATTTAATGAGGTTCCTGATACGCCTAGGCAAATTACAGACTTCTGGTGTAGCCATTTTAGGAACATTTATATCACGAGATTTAAGAATAGCCGTAGTCAATATGTCGATAGCATTGTCAATACCTGTTACAGAATTGATATCAGCTGGTGTTGTAGTGATATTTCGATCAAGGATAGCTCTATAGCCTTTCCAATCTGCCTTAGAGTAGTTATACATAAATTTGTTATATCTAACAATTTCGCCCCTTACTGAGAAAGAAACAGGTAAGTGATTTGGTGACAAGCTCGGTATGACTTGAGGTTCAGTGACATGAGAAACATTATTGAGAAGAACAACGTCCGGAGTCGAAGGAATATATGAACTATGGTAATGAATCAGTGTAGCGTTGCGCGGAGCAATGATTCGTAATCCCTGTCTATCATGTGATCAAATAATATATTTCCACGCTGGTTAGAGCATGAACAGTGCCAGTACGGATGTTTTGCATTAAGGTCTCCCATAATTAATGACTTCTTACTGACATTCAGAACAGTATCTAGATCACGACGCAATAAAGGTAAATTTGGTGACTGATATGCAGATATGAAAGCAACGCTATTTTGCGAAATGGTAATTTGGATGCCCACACATTCGAGATTATTAGTCTGTGGGATAACAATAGGACTGTGAACTATTTTTGATTTAATTAAAATCGCAACACCTTGCCCTGATCCGTCAGGCTTCTTATCTTTACGATAACACGTATATCCAGGAGTGAGAAGTTTAAAATTAGATGAAATTCTAGTCTCAGATACAGCAATAATGTCTATCGAATGCTCACTCACCAAATGAAGTAGCTCGGAGATTTTCATGCGAATACCATCGGCATTCCAGTAAAGAACACGTAAGTTGTTTGCATTATACATATTTACCTAAATGTGTCAAAATAAGAATAATCTTATCCATCATATTATTACAGCCGAGGAACTGACTCTTGATGGATTTAATGGTCATTAGAATGGCTAGCATATCAGCCGTGGTTTGATCTGGTTCATCATTTAAAATGTAGTTTTGAGATTTGGAAGCAGCACTTGAACTCCAAGGCGTTTCATCAATTAAATTGGTCTTCGAATGAGGTTTGTTGGCAGCAATTGAACTCCAAGGTCTTCCATCAATTGTACTATTTTTGGCTAGAGGCTTCGTAGCATTAATCGCATTAGATTGTTCGTGTCTATTACGTATAATTTGTAGGTACTTTTCGCGTTTCTTACACTGGCGGTAATTAGCAGGATGGTTCTCGCCACAGTTGCAACAAGAAGCTGGTTGATCCCTGGATTTTTTAGGACAGTCTTCGGACGCATGTGATTCAGTACATTTAACGCAACGTGGTGGTAGGTTGCAATTGCGGGAAGAATTACCAAAATTTTGACATCTATAACATTGTGTTCCATAAATGTTTTTGTTTCGATATTTTCTGATTTGCACCACACTATTACACAATAGCTTAATTTGTCTGAATTTAGTAAAGTCTGTGCCAGGCGGTAGTTCAACCAAAAAAGGTGGACAGTAAGATTCCTTGTCAACGGGTACTTTCATTTTACGGACAACCACTTTTTCAAAACCATGTGAAGTTAGTTCATCTGGAAGTATATCCTCAACATAAGCGGGCAATCCAAATATTACTGCCTTATACATTCTCTCATCTTTACGCATAAATGTATGGAAAGCCTTATCCTCAGTTCGCAATCCTTCTTTAATGGCCTGATGACTTTCAGATGAATAACAAATTATTGCTACTCTATTATTGGTTCTGTATTGTAGATGGAAGTTTTTCGAGTACGTCGCGATGATTGTTCTAATGTTTTCATGGGTCCATGTTGATTGTATCTCCAAAATGATAGGAGGAATGCGACTGCTTTTTTTAACTTTTGTTGCTTCACGGAATCTTGTTAATGCATCTAAGTTTTTGTTAGAAAGCGATGTGAATCGATTAGCTGTTTCAATTGGCTCACCTTGTTTTTTCTTAGCTGCATTCACAGTTTTTCGCGGAATTTTCCACTCACTAGTATCAACTGGGTCCTCGAGTGGGCGTTTGCCAACCGAATTGGAACGTGTTAAGAACCGCTCCATACCGATAACTTTTTATCGACTCGTGTTCCCATTCCTAGGTAACAAGTACTATTCAAAGAAAGGAGTATTAGCGATATACGTGCTACTGGGACGATAGTGCACGATGGAATGTACATGACTTGTACATTACGGAACGGTTCCGGCGTAAGCTCCATTAGGCTCCAATTGAAATGCTTCACTCTTTGTGCACGAACTTACCTTCTATACGTTATTATTCTAAGACTACACATATAGCCATTTTTCACACTATAATGTGTAATCATTTCTATTAAAAATGCTTACACATAGGATTTTGGAGAAGTAATCTTATTTTTAGCTACAATTGGTTTGGTTTGGATTAACGAAAGCTAATTTCAATTTTATGATATTCCTACAATAGGCACGATGAAAAGTATGTAATTACAGACCTATAATATAGGTACACGTATTATTTATGAAAATAATTAACTTAAAAAAAGGAAGTTTCAAGGCAAATTAATGCATTTTTCTAGTTACTTTGAATTAATAATAAAAAATCGTAATTATTCAAATGTTCAGGTGGCATGGTAGGGTTTACTTAGTCATTTGCTCAATTAACATGATCGATGGCGATATTTTTATAGTGTTTAATTTATGTAAAAAAAAATGTTTAATTTCAATATTTATAACAAAATTGAGTCTTCTATATAATCCTTTCAACAAATTTTTGAATGCCAACTATTTTCTAATTATTGAATAGTCATCATGCCTATTAGCTTTATTTCATATGATAATTCTCGCAAAACACATTACAGATGTATCGAAAAATGTTCACCTCTGTCTTTAAAATTTCAGGGCATTACTTAAATATTGGCCAAAGACACACTCACCGAAAGAAGTCATGTTCTTAAACGAGATGGAAGAGATATTAGACGTAATAGAACCAGCCGAATTTCAGAAGATAATGGATCCGTTATTCAAACAACTTGCCAAGTGTGTCTCCAGCCCTCATTTTCAGGTCAGTCATATTAAAGATCAGTGAAAATAATTGTTTTAATTACTATTCCGTTTCACTATAAACGATTGTTTTCGACTATCACATGCTATTCAAATTTCTGTGATATGTGCGATCATTATTATCATCACAGTCCCACTGCTGAGCTTGAGCTTCCTCCACAATGTCAAACATGTCACCAACATGTTTCCTTAGGTTAGGTTTACGGTAATTGTTTCGGCAAGTGTCCTGCACAAGGTCGCGAAGAGGGAGAGGTCGCCGTTTTGCCACCATTGCGTTTGCGACGAGGACACGGCGCAGCCTCGGCAGAGCAGCGCCGTGAACTTGTCGCTGTCATCGGTGCTGACCTGACGCTGCCGACCATCGCTAGAACGATGCTCGACAGCGTCAGAAAGTGGGAGGCGGTCGGCGGCGGAGCAAGTCCGGAAGGAAATCCTTTACCACGACACCCTCCGCCGCCGGCGCTGTGGGCGGCGTAGGCTCGAGAGATGGCGCCCTAGCCGAGGACGCAGGAAGACGGACTGGCGTTTATTCCGCCACCAGCAGGCCCGATGGCGATGGGGAGGGACTACGGTAGGTTATGGAGTCACACACCGCTCATCCGTCTCTCTGTCAGATTGAGTAGAGTGTGCCCAGGCCATAGCCTACAAAAAAAACACATCTTCCTACTATATGCATATACCTCTTAGTAGTCCATTACGGCACCCATAGGCAAAACATGGGGTGGTTAATTGTATTCTTATTCCGTCACCACATACAATGTGTCACGATATTTCTTATTTATTCATACTTATGCTTTACTTACTCTCTTTTCCTTTGCCAGCTCGCATCGCGCAGAGTTAGATAACTTTAAAATTAGATGATTCCATATATGTTCACGGTCTGTGAATACGAGAAATAATCTCAAAACTGTTCTATCGGTATAAAATATCTTTTGTGATACTGTGCCACTATTAACATATGATTTGCCATTTCAAAGATTATTCTATCTCTTATATACAGACAAAAAGTAATTAGATATCTTAAAATTAATTTTTGTTTTATAAACTTATAAAATGTGTAAAAATATCGTGCCTGGGTTACAGTTATATAACTGTAATCCAGGCAGTAATAAATCCATAATTAAGGGTGCGTAGTTCGGACGGGTGTTGTTTTTTTTTATTTATTCTTTTAATACCTATTATCTCAAAGATCCATTACCGCATTTATATAGTGTATTCAAAAACGTATAATTGAATTCATCAGGTGGCGGAACGAGCTCTATATTATTGGAATAACGAGTATATAATGTCATTAATATCTGACAATGCGACACACATATTGCCAATTATGTTCCCGTCCTTATACCGAAATACTAAAAGTCATTGGAACAAGACTATACACGGTCTCGTCTATAATGCACTCAAACTCTTCATGGAAATGAATCAGAAGCTATTCGACGAGTGCACACAGCAATTTAAACAGGAGAAGCAAAAGTGAGTATAAAATTTTTTATAATACAAAAAGTGGCATAATCATCAGTTATCATCATTTCAGTTCATATCGTCGTCCCTGTGTTGAGCTCAAGCTTCCTTTCTAAATAGGGGAGAAATTGAGCTACTATACCATGCTGGTCAGACGGGTTGTTACAGATTTCTATTTCGAGGTTTCCTTGTTTGTATTCTTACTCCGTCACCGCATCGAAAACTTACTCCACAGTGGAGGAAAATTGACTTACTATACCACGCTGATCAGAAGCTTGGAGCCGCAACCCGCGTATGAAAAAGAAAGGAATACAATTGTCGTCCCTCTTACTTGCATGTGACAGTCGTAAGAATTGACTAACGGTTCACTAGAAGGCTGAGCAGCAGCTCTCTTCTGGGAAACATGTAACACCTAACTGCGGTCACCAACCTGCATTCCAAATGTGGCTATTACGGTACTATAGACCTACGCGCAGGAATGAACTGTGACAGTCTGAATGATGAGAGTATCCAGACAGTGAAAGGGTGTTACATATTCAAGTGATGGTCTTTTTACAGGGAACGTGAGCGGTTGCTTCAGCGGGAGGAGGTGTGGCAAGCTTTAGAGGCGCGTGCCGCTGCCACGGTAGCGCCCCCCATCGATGATCTACCACCGCTTACTTACCAACGCATAGAACACGAAGCGCAAGAGGTACGCACATACATATGTAGCTTCATTCTCATTATCGCTTAACTTACTTAATTCTCATTATAATGATTTCTGATGTTTACGCGAGTATTACACATCTATACCAATAAATAAAATTGGAGTGTCTGTTTGTAATGTCAAAATAATAGGCTTGTTTCATGTTCACACGGTTATTTGCATTATACACATGCCTCACTCACTTTATATTTTTTTGTCTGTCTGTTTGTTCCGGGTAATCTTCAAAACGGCTGGACCGATTTAAAAAATTCTTTCACCAATAGAAAGCCATAAAATCAGGGCGTAAACTAGGCTATATTTTATCCCGGTATTCCCACGGGAACATGAACTACGCGGGTAAAACGACTAAAACCGAAGCGAAGCGGGGGCGGGTTGCTAGTTATACATAAAACTATTTTACGGCTTTTAATGCGTTTGTATTTGATTTTCGATTGCCCGAACACTACAGCGTTCATGTCCACAGGTGGACTGAATGAATGAACTTGAATGACTTAATGCTGTAAAGTGTTCGAAACGTTGGGCAATCAAAAATCAAATGCTAACGCGATAAAAGCCCTAATTTTATTTACAGAGAAGATTACCCGGAACAAACAGACAGGCAAAAATTTTTTAATCTGTATTTTAGGCATAAGTGTCGTGCAAATAACCGTGTGAGCATGAAACAAGCCTATTATTTTGACATTACAAACAGACACTCCAATTTTATTTATTGGTATAGACTAGTTGACCCAACAGACGTTGTTCTGTTCAAATAAAAAAAAAATCTCCTTGAAATCTACAGCAGCGCCACCTACCGGGTCCAATTGTGAATCTAAACCATTCTCGAATCTCCTTGACCACCACACACACAAAAATTTCATCAGCATCGGTCCAGCCACTTAGGAGGAGTTCAGTGACATACACACGTACACAAGAAATGTATATATATATAAAGATGTGTAATACTTGCGCAGAAATCATTATGCAACCTAATGATGTCCACTGAAATCATCATCACCGTAATCATCATCCTGCTCTTATCCTATTTACTTAGTTGACACTAGTTTACGATACTTAGTTTACGATACCACTACTTAGTTTTACGATACTTACGGGCAAAAGACGTAAAATTCTTACGAATATAATTCACCACAACCACTGGTGAAGTATATTCTTACTCCGTCACCACACAGAAAATAGAAACAAAATAAATAGAATATTAGTAGAAATTAAAAAAAATAACGACAAGACCTTGTATCCAAACAATATAACCTTCTGGTACTTCACAAAGATATAATTTGTTTCACAAATCTCACTCAAGATTGAATCTACGGTACTTAGACCACTCCACAATCTAGACAGTCAATTTCAAATATTTACTTTAGATGTTTCTTCCACAGCTTCTGAAACAGGGATACAACGCAAGCAAACCGCTGCTGCGCAAGAAATCAGAATTGCCCGCGGACACGACGACGGTCAAAGCGTTGATCGAACACAAGCGCGCCGACGCGTACCTGCCACCAACGCCCGACATCAACCAATGCTAGCGGGCTACACTTAAAGCGTTGAATAATAACAACACTAAGTGGAATTGACTGACTTTGAACCGTACCTGAATCTTTTGTAGCCTTATAGAGCGATTCAGGCTGTGCGAGTTGTCCATGACTTAACTCATAAACCATAGACAGCGCGCTATTTTTTTTGTCTAACTTTAACCAATGGCAGTTTTAGCATGGACAATTAAAGATGTATTTTTTTCGGAAAGTGTCTGTATTTTCAGCTAAAGACTTTGAATTGTATTAAACAATAAGTCGTTAATAAAAAGGATTATGCTTAGAGAACATTGACAGGGTCACAGAACCGTCAAAGTTTTAGAATCGTCAGTCTTCTTTATGGATTCCACGGAAGTCTGTTCAACGCATGCTGTTAACGAATTTCTAATGGTCAATGGCCTCAAGTAACAAAGTTAATTGATTAATCGTGTCAAGTGCTGGACTCGTTGACTTGATTGTCACTAGTGTGCGAGCGAGAGGACGCTATACGTGCGACACGAGTGGCGCATTGTGGTCATATTAAATAGTTAGTACACATATATAATTAAATCAGTAGTGTTCTTTTGTTGATGTTTTATATTCACTCGGGTCGACAATCGCGAACGAACTTCGTTATAACCGACCTATTAGAAATAATGGTTCTACTAACAAATTCGAAAGTGAACGTTTCTGATCGAAGTAAAGTTCAGTATCATTGTCCAAATCATGAAATGTAAGTGTCGTACCGATCGTGGAATGCGAAAGGTTTACTATTAGAAAAAATAAGGATTCGACATCTAATTAGGGACCATCCATAAAGTACGTCACACGTTAAAGGGAGAGAGGTCGATAATGAATGTCATTATGTGACAAGGGTTTCAGTCCTAAGTTTAATGACGTCACTTTTCATAACTTTATACATTTAAGGAAAATAATTACACATTACATTTAATTATTATGCCAATTTTTAAGTACCTATTACCGTAAAACTTAAAAATAATTCCAACCCTGTCTCTTCAACAGCATCAGCTCTGACAAATGCGGCGGATGTCATCCTAATTTCATTATTAATGTATTGCGAAATTGCAAAAATGTGACGTCACACTAGGAAGAGAGTTTCACAAATGTGACTAACTGTGAAAAGGACGGAGTAAAAAAAATCACGAAATTAGTGTGACGTACTTTATGGATGACCCCTTATGCCGAATTTCGTAGTAAGACCTCGGATCCGTATGGGCTGTTCTTTGATTGGTCGGTTATCACGCTATTAATTACTACTTATATGTACTCTGAAGCACTGCTGTTGAATAAATTCTAATATGGTAATGAATTCGTGGTTTTCGTCGCATTGTCGATCTTTTATTGTACGAAAGCAAATTGTGGGAGTAAATGAAATATAATTTTCTTTCTGTGGTCCTTCAAAACTAATTTAATTTACATTTTCATTTGAATTAAAATTGTTAAAGATATATTTTTGTGAAATGATTATTCTTTTATATTCCAATGTTTTATTAATTTTACGCTATCTCTTTCAAACAGCCAATGAAAGCAAATTTATAATTTAAAGTAGATTTTATTTTTTTATTTATACATATTCAAGTCATTATAGTTTGTAGTAGATGCATAGACAATCATAGGGCGGTACGTAGCCACAAATCCGACTCTGAAGGGACGTAGAAATTAACGATCTGAGAGACTTGATGTAGGCGGCCCAAAAATAAAATACTAGAATGTAATAGAAACTTGTACCAGGCGGATAAAATGCTAGTTTAGGTTCTGAGTGGATATAAATCATACCTAAAAATGTGACCGAATTGAAAGAATCCCTGTCAATTCTACCGTACATTCCCATTATTGTAAGTAAAAATCTTGTAATGACTTTAATGGTTGTAGTTCAATGATTTTCACTCTTTGATCTCTTGGTCGAAGCTTTAAGCCGCAACTTTATTTTTATTATGCTAATATTCGAGTTAAAGAGTTTCGACTTAACAAATAATTTGGCATACAGAAGATGCCAAAATATTCGTCTTAAAGAGAATTATGTTTAAGTTGCTTAAAAAGTTTAATGGAGTTTTATTTCACGTTTTACTAACTACTGCTTAGGGACACTGGTTTTAAAAATTCGAGTTATAAAATATTTAGCACTATCAATAAATAACTCGCAAGGACATAACATTGTTCGAGTTACAAAGTCTAAATTTAATTCGAGGTATCCCGTTTTGATGGGGTTCACCGAAAAGGACTGTATTTTTTTCGGCTTCCTGAGGATCACGACTTAACGAGGTTCGAGATATAGATTTCACTGTATCACGTCTAATAAAGATCCTTAAAAAAACGTTCGGAATTTTCACAGGTTTTATATCTACTACAAGCTAATATGACAATAGTAAATTAAAAATATATATTATACATTATTTGGTGTTTGTTAGAGAGTGAAGATATACAATTAAGGGTTATTTTGTAGCAACAGCGCTGTGTCTGCCAATGTCATGGCTATAGAAAATGGTTATTAAAGTCATCCATCCATGGTTGTGCACTTCGTTTTATAACGGCAGCTTTCATAACAAATTATTGCATAACATTTGCAATATGTTGTAGACTTAGTCGGCGAACCATTTTCACGTATTAATTTGCTATGCTCTCATTTATTGGTCAATTAATTCTATACGTTTTCAATACGCGATCGTGAAACATTCATGCTATTAAAAAAAAAGAGAAAAATTACGCCATCTTGCAGATTTTAAGCAGCACGAATTTCTGTACATATTTTGATTATTTTTTATCTCGGAAGACACAAGTGCATTTTAAAGCAAATTTTATAGTTTATTGCCAAAAATTAAACTTTTATCGTTTTTAACTAAATAACACCATTCCACTATATTACCACCTATAAAATGTTGTTAAAACAAGCACATTGTGTTAATTAATTGAATTTAGTTTATAATCATGTTGATTTTAACGCCATATGGTTTAAGTATATGGAGCATGCTACTGGTATTTAATAGTTATGCTGCTCCAAAGAGTCTATCCAGCGAGACGGCAAAAGTGAACATGAAAAAATAACAGTTAAATTCAAACATATGAAATTATGGAGGTAGTTGCAAATTATACATATTTATATTTAAAAAAAAATGTATCAAAACATTGCGTCATCAACTTTTTTTTTTCATAAGACAACACCACGCACTAAGGAAATAATCCTTATATTGCGGATTTAACTAACATATAATTAACGGACACAAATTACATCCAGACTTAGAACAACAATTTGTGGATAGCACATAGTGTTGTCCTGCGTGCGTTAAATAAATCAATAATAAGAAAAAATCTTTTAATTTTCTTTAAAAAGAAAATGAAAATTCATAATATAATTAAATATTATGTACATTTTTATTACACAAAGTATATTAAATTATATATTATGTATATACAATATTTGGCAAAATTAGAATCAATAATATTTGGAGACGGTTTTCTATTATTTGTCGACTCGCTGGATACTCTATAACACCCTTGTTCATAATCAGCCAGTAACGTTAAATCTGTGTCATTCATATCGTGCTCTCTTTTTAGTCACTTGAGAATGACAGAGACAAATCATTATTATGGATAAAGGGGTAAGTTTAATTTATTGTCAATAAAAACCAAATAGAAAACATGTATTTTTTATTCGTAGTTACTATTAGTTTGACATCTATGTATCTATATGTTTTTAAAAGTACTTATATGTGTATTTTATGTCAACCAATAAATATTTTATCTTTACATTATGACACTTCTATACTAGAATCAGTTTGTATTATTTGCATAATATTTAGAATCTACCTTGTTAAGAACTACTTTTACAATAAATAGTAATGATATTCACTTAAATTGTTCATTATAAATAAAATATCGTTATAACTGTAAAAAAAAACTAAAGATACAGGAGGACTAGTATTTCAGCTACGTAAAGCTTCGTAACACAGCTTCGTAAAAAGATCAAACTTGGGACCTGGAACGTGAGAGGAATGATTCAGCCTGGAAAAAAGGACATTATAGACAGGGAGCAGGTGAACTACAAGATAGACATACTTGCTATCACCGAGACACACATGAGAGGTTCCGGCTTCTATACGACCCCCAGCGGCAACACAACCTATTTCTCCGGACCAGAAAATGAGAGTAGGAATGGGGTGGCTCTTTCTGTAACTCCCAGCATGAATCGAGTGATTTTGGACTATAATCCAGTAAGTGACCGAATCTTGACTGCTAAGATAAACACCAAACCATGCCGACTAAATATTGTCATAGTGTATGCCCCGATGTCTGCCTCGTCGGACGAAGAGATTGACGCCTTCTATAAACAGCTTGAAGATGTCGTTACGAACTTGCCAAATAGAGACATCACACTAGTAATGAGCGACCTAAATGCCAAGATTGGACTCACCAAGGACGAAAACCACTTGAGAGACGTAGTAGGAAAGTTTGGACTCGGAGACAGGAATAGTAGAGGAGAGAAATGGATCCAATTCTGTGCTGAAAACTCACTAACTGTAATGAACACCTGCTTCGAACAACATCCAAGGCGCCTTTATACCTGGGTGTCGCCTGGCGATCGAGCAAGAAATCAAATAGATTACATAGCAATCGCTCGAAGATGGCGACCATGCATCAGCAGTACTAAAACATACCCTGGGGCGGATTGTGGTAGCGATCATAAACTGCTCGTAGCTGAAATGACAGCTAAACTCAGGAACTGTAAACGCACCATCCACAAGCCACAGAAACGCCTTAGTCACAGAGAACTTGAAGCTTTCGAGGATAGGGTTAGCCATAAATTTAAGAACTATAGACTAGATCAAAAACAGACAGCCGACATAAGCTGGGACAAGTTTAAAAACATTATTACTACGTCACGCGAGAAGGCCCGCGGCGGATTATCTGATGAGCCGAAAAAACATTGGATTACAGTAGATACGTGGAACGCTATCAAAGAAAGGAAAATGCTGCTTGAGGGTGATATCGACTGTAATGACACGGACTAACGTAGACTGTCGCCAAAAATACAAAAGTTATGTCGTAAAGACAAAACCACCTACTTCAATGACATGTGCCAGGATATTGAATATCACGCCCAGAATATGCGTCCAAAGGACTTTTTCATGAAGGTAAGAAAAATTACCAGCGTCTTTAAAGCAAAAACCTGGGCAATTGAAGACGAGGACGGATCTTTGCTGGTAGAGATTGATCAAGTGACGGAAAGATGGAGACAATACTGTGAGCAACTATACAAGAATAGTAACAACCTATCCACAAGCATAATAACTCAGGACACACCCGTAGAACCAGATATACTGGAGGCTGAAATAGTGGATGCCGTCCGAAAACTCAAAGCCAATAAGTCAGCCGGTCGTGACACGATTTATGCTGAAGAGTTAAAACATATTGGACGAGACGGATGGCAAATATTGCTCAAGATATGCAATCAGATTTGGAACACAGGCCATTGGATTAATGACTGAAGGAATCTCTCCTTGTACCCCTTCATAAAAAGGGATCCACGCGCGTATGCAGCAATTACCGCTCAATCGCCCTGATATCTCATGCCAGCAAGGTGCTCCTACATGTGATCAATGAGAGACTGATGCACTACATGCAGCCACAGATACCAAACGAACAAGCTGGTTTCATCAGAGGACGTAGCACCAGAGACCACATTGTGAACGTCAGACTAATGATAGAAAAGGCGAGGGAGTTTAACGTGCCTATGCTGATGTGCTTTATTGATTACTCCAAGGCATTTGACTGCGTGCAATGGGATAGTATGTGGAGCATCCTAAGAGAAATGGGGGTACCAGATCACCTCACGAAATTGATTCAAAACCTGTATATGGATGGTGAATCTACTGTAAGAGTTAATAACGTTGTGTCGAAGTCCTTCCGTCCTGAAAAAGGTGTCCGACAGGGATGCATTTTGTCGCCTCTGCTGTTTAACATTTACGGGGAATATATTATGAGAAAATCCCTGGAGAACTGGGACGGTGGCATTGTCGTAGGAGGTAAGATCAGCAACCTCCGGTACGCAGACGATACTACACTGTTTGCGTCTTCTGAAAGCGAACTTGTGGAACTCATCAGAAGAGTCGAGCGAGAAAGTGAACAAGTAGGACTCCATATTAATAAGTCAAAAACTATGGTTGTGGATCGATCAAACCAACTCACTTCAACAGGACAACTTGCTCAACTCGAACAGGTGAAGCAGTTCGTGTACCTCAGGTCAATGCTACAGGATGAAGGTGGATGCGAGAAGGAAATTAGGAGGAGAATCCAGATGGGTAAAGACGCCGTGAGTAAGCTCAGTAAAATATGGCAAGACAGAAGCATCTCCAACGGCACCAAGATGAGATTAGTGCACGCTCTGGTTTTCCTATTTTCCTATACAGCGCTGAATCATGGACTCTCCGTGCCTCCGAGCGCAAGAAAATAGATGCCTTCGAAATGTGGTGTTGGCGCCGTATGCTGCGACAGCAAAAAGGACCAATAAATCAATTCTCGACCAATTGAAGATAAAATCAAGATTGTCAATAGTTTGCATCCAGCGTATTCTAGGTTACTTCGGACACGTAGCCAGGAGGGGTCCAGATAACTTGGAGAAACAGATCATGCTTGGCAGAGTAGAAGGCAAACGCTCCCGTGGCAGAGCGCCCTACCGCTGGTCTGACCAAGTAAAGGAGGTCCTTAATCTACCCATCACCACCGCTCTCCGTTTGGCTGAGGACAGAAACTCGTGGAGGAGCCTAGTAAGGAGTACCGCCGAAGCTCACGAACAGAGTTAGACACGACCTTCAGATAATTGAAGAGCACGACGACGAAGAAGAAGAAGTATTTTAGCTAAAGAATATTAAGAAAGACCGTAGATGTCGAGAGGAACTTTATATTCCTTGCTAAATTACAGTACACCCAAAGACAATTTATGAGACCGTCTACTGACGTCTACTGTTAACATAGACCTCTGTCACGAGAATGCCACTCGGAGCGGTCCTGTGCCCTTTGCATCCAACGTTTCCCTGCTACTTTCAAGATGTCGTCAGTCCACCTAGTAGAGGATTATTATGTCAACAATTAATTACATTTACCGAATCTTTATAATTAAATAACAATAAAAATGGAGTCATTATACCTACTCTAATCTAAGCATTATTTTTTATTGATTTTAAAAAAGCCTATGGACTGTCAGTGACTGATTCTAGTGTCAAAGTTTATATTGGACGATACTTATTTACGTGGTTTACTAACTTCAATGCATTTCATTTAGCTAGAAGTAATTACTATTGTTTTACCTCGCCATTACGGACGTATTCAGCTTAAGCGATTTATGAGAAAAATAGGCAAATGACTCATTTATTAATATTACAAAAAATCTTGCCAATGAACATGTTTGCTTGATGTAAGCTGAATCTGTCTTGTATATCATGATTATTTAAAAAGAAATATCTATCGGCCTTTACAAGAATCATTTATTTTCATTTCCATTATATTGAGTCAAACATGCCTGTCTCAAGCTAACTTGGCGTAATTTTAAATTTAAAAGAAGATATAATATTCGGCATATTCGCTAGGATACTAGCCCGTACACTGACGCTCAAAAATGTGCGTCTTGAGGAGTCTACCCACTACATCGTAATTTATTTATTTATTTGGTTAACCAACAATTGTTTATACTTATACAATTGAAAGCTTAGATTAACAAAAAAAAGTATAACAATTAATTATAGGTTAACACCACATGCACATACGAACGCTCAGAATTTATATATAATGTAATGGTGCGTACATCGCATCCGTAGTGGTCAGTGACAGAACGGGCTAATGGTAATACTTTTTAATACAGAGAATAAGTTTTTGCCTTACACATTCCTAAGACGGGCATAATATGACACCGTGAAGTAGGCAGACCGTGACTGTAGTTCGGTGCGCAGAGTTCGATGAAATCGGAGCATACTACAGCTGTCCGCGTACGAGACGAGTTGCGATGCTAACTGGGGCTTGGTAAGCTTTATGCTGGACGAGACTGCGGTGTGTATAACCGCTGGAGGTGCACACAGGCCGATGCCACAAATGCTCGTCTACATCTGGTATAATATGGAAGTTTGCAGTGTATGGACCTTCGTATATTCCATCTCAATAGACATTCGTCGCTGCGGCCGTTAAAATGTCTGCCTAACTACACAGTCTCATATTATAATCGTGTTAGGAACTTATTAGGCAAGGAGTGAAATACGACACGGTATTCAATGGCATGACGCGTGATAATGTTGTTCGGTAATAGAACGTACTAAAGGGAATTTATTGCCTGATACATGCGTAGAACGATACGGTGTAGTGGACAGATTTCTTTATGTGAACGGGCTAGCCCTGATGCCAAAGGTGTTTGTGTTGACTTTTAAACGCTCTATAATCATGTATAAATGCATTAGAAGCTTCAAAAATGAACCTGTGGAGCACCTATATTTTTTATAATTATTTCGTTTTTATTTCAAAAAGAGCCAGTTCTTATTAGGCAAAGTCAAACGTCTTCTATGGTAACACAACCCAGAGTATATCATAACGACATACATAAATTATAATATATCGATTGTACAGATAGCCTTCGTGTGTGAAGTGTTATGGGTTAGATTCCCATACGGAACAAGTTTTTATGTGATCCACTGGTGGTTTGTTCTGAGTCTAGACTATAAGATTTATTCCAAGATGCATTTTTTAAAATATAAAGACGTCTAGCTATGCTCGCGGCTTTGCTCGCATTAATGTAGATTTTGTCAGTCAATTCTTCTATCTTCGTGAACTACATTTTCCTCTATGAAAGGCCTAAAGGAAACGTACAGCCTTTTCTATCCCTGACAAAGTATATGCAAAATTTCAAGACGTTCGTTTGAGTATTTAAGGTGTCTAAGCGTGATAAAAAACGCAATCGCATTTTTAAAATCACGATTATTACAATAGCGTGTAAAATATACAGTATATAATAAAAATATTTGATAATTTTGCAATATATAATTTATATATATTTTTAGTACGAGTTGCGTTACCATTGGATATGTTTAGATGTTGCCTGCATAAGATGGCGTACTTTTGTATTGAATGACGACTGAAAGGGAATATATATATTATAAGGCGTAGCTTTGTCCACAGCATTTGATACTAGCAATTAACAAATAAATTATATTTTTTTTACTTATTAACGACAAGGCAACCGTACCGTAATCAGAGAATAATTGGCCTACAAAATCAGTGGCCGATGGGTTAAATTACAATTGCTGATACACCCACCTTAAATTTGAGGGGAGGGACGTGTGATGTATTCGGTGTTAGGAAAATTGGTAAATTAAGCTGTAAAATCCATAATAACTTGTATTAATGGCTACAAAATAAGGCAAACTTGTCTCAATAGTTCTGGCCTGGAGTTTATTGCTACAAAATAAGGCAAACTTGTCTCAATAGTTCTGGCCTGGAGTTTATTGTAGGTTAATTTCTCGTAAGTCGTATGTGATGTAAGAAGAAAGGAATCTTTTTCTGTTATTTGAATGGTTTCGCAATCATTTTTATTTATAGACGGTCTGTATTAAACCAATATAGTTTATATATTACCTATATGAGAACATCTGGCAAAAACAATAAAATATTTGATAGTATCGAATGCTTATATTTAATAATAGCCATCTGTTTTCAATAATTAAGCAAGTGACTGTACTAGGCTATAAATAAGTATAAATTTAAGTTGTAATAATAATAATTGTAAACTTTATTGTAATTGTAATATGACATATATTGCAATACGCTTGTGGCGAGTGCAATGTTTTTTGATATACATTATAAAAGGTCTGGAACAGTTGCTTGCTACAACTGTGTCGCTTTGTCTATCAGTGCGATGTATGAATGTTGGTAATGACCTCACTTTAGGCAATTATTTGCAAAGCGCTGTTCAACAAATTGATAAATTTTGTATAAATATTTATAACGGTAATGTAACTGTTGAATGAAAATAAATATTGTAACAAATGACATATTATAAGGTGCTTATGATTATCGTTATAATACAAAGTTGTGCATATTACACGAGTTTTAATTTTATACTATTCCTAAATATCCTTTCAACAGCCTCATCATTTCAGCCTATTGCCGTCCACTGCTGGACGTAGGCCTCCCTCATATTGCGCCACAATGTGCGGTCCTGTGCCGCCTGCATCCAACGACGCCCAGCAACTTTCACTAGGTCGTCGGTCCACCTAGTGGGGGGGCGTCCTACACTGCGTCGTCCGATGCGTGGTCGCCACTCGAGAACCTTTCTTCCCCAGCGGTTGTCGGTTCGTCGAGCGATGTGGCCTGCCCATTGCCACTTCAGCGTGCTAATTCTTCGTGCTATGTCGGTTACACCCGTTCTTCTGCGGATTTCTGTATTCCGGATTCTATCTCGCAGAGAAATCCCGAGCATAGCCCGTTCCATAGCACGCTGAGCGACTTTGAGCCTTGATATGAGGCCTACATTTAGGGACCACGTTTCCGTGCCGTAAGTCATCACTGGTAACACACACTGGTCGTAGACCTGTGTTTTCAGACACTGAGGTATGTTGGACGAGAAGATCCTCTTAAGTTTCCCGAACGCTGCCCAAACGAGTTGCATTCGTCGGCTGATCTCTTTCTCGAAATTGGATCTACCTAACTGGACTGTTTGTCCTAGGTAAACATAGTGATTGACAACTTCGAGAATCGCATTGCCAACTAGGACCGGTACAGGAATGACATGGGTATTTGACATGACTTTCGTCTTGTCCATGTTCATTCGTAGACCCACTAGTTGGGATACCCTGCTGAGATCATTGAGCATAGTGCCAAGGTCCTCCATGGATTCTGCCATAACGACGATATCGTCTGCGAATCGAAGGTGAGTGATGTATTCGCCGTTAATGTTGATGCCGAGTCCAGTCCAGTCTAAGAGCTTGAAGACATCTTCCAGTGCAGTGGTGAACAGTTTCGGAGAGATGACATCTCCCTGTCTCACGCCTTTCTGCAACTGGATCGGTTTCGTACTCTTATCCCGGATACGGACTGACATTGTGGCGTTCCTATACAAACACTTCAGCACTTCGATATAGCGATGGTCGATTTGGCACCGCTGAAGGGACTGCAGCACCGCCCAAGTTTCGACTGAATCAAAGGCTTTCTCATAGTCCACAAACGCTAAGCACAGGGGCCGATTATACTCCTCGGTCTTTTGTATAATCTGCCGAAGCGTGAGGATATGGTCTATGGTGCTATAGCCTTTTCGGAAGCCGGCTTGTTCGGGCGGCTGGAAGTCATCGAGCTTGCGCGTGAGTCGATTGGTAATGACCCTCGAAAACAACTTATAAACATGGCTCAGGAGTGAGATGGGTCTGTAGTTCTTTAAAAGAGCCTTGTCACCCTTCTTGAAGAACAGCACCACCACACTCCTGGTCCACGACTCTGGAACGTCGCCCCCGAGGATAACGGAATTAAATAGCTTCTGAAGGGCTATTAATACCGGCTTGTCGCCCGCCTTCAAAAGCTCTGCCGTAATTCCGTCATCTCCCGGTGCCTTACCGTTACGTAGTTGTTTGAGAGCCATTCTGATCTCGTACAAGCTGATGTCCGGGATTTCTTCGGTATAGTGCCGAGTTAGCTTGGATCTGGGATCTTGGACCAAGCCGACAACAGGATTTCGGGATGATTTGTATAACTGTCCATAGAACCTTTCGACCTCTCCCAAGATCTCACTTTGGGATGAAATGACAGTGCCGTCATCGGTCTTCAGCTTAGTCATTTGGCTTTTCCCAATAGACAGATTTTGTGCGAACACTTTCGAGCCACGATTCCGCTCTATCGCTTCTTTAATACGGAACGTATTAAATCGGCGAATATCGCGACGCACAGACCTGGAGATCTGTCTATTTAGCTGCCTATGTTTGGACCAATCGGCTGCAGACTGCACCGTCATCTCTTTTCTCCGCTCCATGAGCTCGAGAGTCTGGTCAGAAAGTTTTTTAGGTCTATTAACGCGGTGAGCCTTGAAAAATTTCGACCCAACCGCGTGGACAGTTTCCACGAACCTGTTGTTCATATCGTTCGGAGATTCGCACTCGTCCAGACATTGGAAGCGATTATGTAGTTCGAGTTGAAAGTTTTCGAGGTTCTGGTATTGGACAGATGTAGGTCGGAGTGTAGACTTCATCAAGCGTGACCGCTCGACTTTTGTATGGATATTCAATGTGCCTCGTACCATCCGGTGATCGCTCCCAGTTTTAATTCTGCTGATCACTGAGACATCATTGAATATCTGTCGTTTGTCTGACAAGCCTATCGACGATTAATCAATTTGCTTGTTAGATATAGGCCTTAATAAATTGATTCTCATCATCTTTCGATCATTTCAGGTCCATACACATCACACTATTGGGTTTGGCTCTCCTATGGAAGGGAAATTGACCTACTATAGTACGCTGGTATAGGACATAGACGTGTTGGTATAGGATTTATTTCGGGTTTTCCTTGCCTTGCATAGATATATGTATTTTATATGCCTTTGTCGTCTCTTACGACAACCACGGGCGATGGGGGTGATGAATTGTATTCTTACTACGTCACGGCACGGAATTGATATACATAATTCTATAATTCGCAACGTTTAGCGATAGTGATAAATTTCACATGAGTGCTGACCATTCTTTTTAATTCTCAGTTGGTGGCAGATGAGCAAGCAGTCCACTTGATGGTAAGCGGTAACTGCCGATTCTTAAATCTGGTTTGAAGATGCGTGTTATAGTGCTCGCGTTCGAGAAACACCGCTGCGTTATATCAGTGCCTAAACGTACGTGATGGAAATGGACGTTGAAAACCTAGTCGAGAACGATATCGTTTCCAGATGATATTATACCATTTAGGCTTCAGGTTTGATGCCAGACCGGGCAAAATTGTATAGAGGTTTCTTGAGAGGAAAAATTGCCAGTTACTCCTTATACAGACAGGCGCCTGATAGTAAAATATTATTACAATAGCGTGTAAAATATACATTAAAATTGGTCCAGCCGTTTGTGAAACCTGGGACGAATAGAAAAAAAATAAAGTGGTTTTTAGGCATAGGTATCGAGCTTGATGCCGCTCTAGCAGAGGCCGCGAATAACTGGATCAGGAAACAGTCTCACCTACAGAGAGGCTGACCGCGTGAGGACGACTGACTCCCGGGCGAGACCTCAGATCTCAATGGCGAAGGGGAGAGAATACAGTGGGTTATGGGGCCGCCCGCCGCTCTTCCGTCACCCCAGACGGCGTGTTTGCTGACTATGGTCAGCCAACCAGGTCAGCACACCCAAAAAAAAGCATATTTATCGTGTAAATTTCGTTCCGTGTGGTGACGGAGTAAGAATACAATTCACCACTCTCTATCTTGCCCGTGGGTGTCGTAAAAGACGACTAAGGGATATAATACGCATATAACATCTATGCAAGAAAAGGAAACAAAACCCCATACCACCAACCTGTCTGGCCAGCATGTCTTTTACATGGCCTTACTGTAGTAAGGTCAATTTCCCTCCTAATGTGGAGGAGGCTCGAGTCCAACAGTGGGACGTATATGAGCTGAAATGATGATGATCGTGTAAAAGCAAGTAAGCATGAAAAACTTTGAGGATTTATTTTTTATTTGAAAACTGATCAAGAATTTTTAGGTCATTTAAATTAGTTCAAGACTTGACCAGTAATTTTCAGTTATCGTCAATAATGCATATTTAGCTTGCTACCTACATTGTCTTAAGGTCAATTTTTTTTGATAAATTTCAACTTGTAACTCATACAATAGAACGTTACCATTACGCGTATATAGATTGTAAAGACCAATAAGGCTAGGTGTGTATAAAAGTCGAGGTATGACAATAAAACTCGCATTACACGTATTCAAAACTATTGATAATTTATTTTCATTTATCTATACAATACATGTATACACGTAAGACAGTTTGAAAATATTAACATATATAAACACATTTGGACCGTTTACGTTGGAATATTCAAATATTACATACAAAATGGATGGGCATTTTATAATAATAAATGCGACAAAAGGAGTGTGTACTGGGCAACGTTTCATAAAATACATGAGCGTACCCAGGGGTAAGATTTAGGCCCCAAGAAATAAAGACTACGCGGTCCTTTTATTTAGTAAGTCCAATTTAATAAACGATTATATTTTTCTGTGGTGGCAATATTTCAAATATCTATGTGAAAGATAATCCCGCACGCTATAATTATGAATTATTTTTCAAATAATTTTGAAATTACTGAAACAAATTTACTGATTGTGGTAATAATAATTTACTGCTGATAGAACTACTAGTCAATTTGTAGTAATTTACTCAAACACATTAATTTTACTGCCCTTTTTATTTTTTTGTTAAAAAGCAATGCAAGGAAATACTTTTTCTGTCAAGTGTTAGATTTTAAACATGATTAGAAAAGAAACTGGCCTATCGCATGTGAAATAAAGCCGTAATAAAATTAAAATTTGGGTAGAAGGTACGTATTTTGCTAAAATACTAGATCGAACACTTGCTGCGTTTATTGGTTAAAAAAGTTCACAAATTGAGGACGAGTACATATGAACTAATAATATATTAAAACTTATAGTTACATGAGAATATCGATCAAAATATATAGAAGATGCAGTTCTTTAAAACGAATCATTTCTAGCATAATGTCGTTAAATACGAAAAACAATCTGATATAAACCTAGCACATATTTCACTTTAAATTCTCTTAGAAATATTAAACTATTCACAAGTAGTCTGTAACAACTTTATACATATAAATACATAATTATATACTTTATACATACATATTAGGGTGGTCCTTAATAAGGTTATTTTCAAATTTCTTTGCTCCCAGGGGCTCAAATTAAGGCTAAGTATCCGAGCGGTATCATATTTCATCTGTCCTTTCATTTTATTAACTTGAAAATTAGAAAACTATTTGTTTTATTGATTTAAAAATCACACATATCAATCACAATCCTAAAGAAAACATTATATTCGCTTATTTTAATCATAAATAAAATATTTTAACAATAAATATTTAATAATATAATAATTTACTCGATAATATTAATAAAAAGCCTTGATAATATTAATAATAATATGAAAATTAAACTTTGACGTTGAATAACTTTTAAACCGATAGACTAATGGAAAAATTATAAGAAACCTTTTTTGTAGAGCGTTAAATTCTCTTATAAAAGTATGTATGATTTATAATTTGTAATTCATTCGTTCCCAAGTTATAAAATTATAAACAACAAAAGTAAATTTTCCTATGTTATTTCCATATTAAACTTAGATTGGAATGCGCACTATCTTAGAGTTAATATTAAGAACTCAAATTATCAGGGATTTTTTTATCAATTTGGAAGCATTTGAGCCCCTGGGAGCAAAGAAATTTGAAAATAACCTTATTAAGGACCACCCTAATACATATATATACATATTTTATAGTATAATAATTTTACGTTTAGATATTCTTAGGTATCTAAATAAAATGAACAGCCTGTACCTCAGATATAGTTATTTCGTAGATCATATTTTTATTTTAAAATGGAAGGAAGAAAGGGACCCACCACTTTCTCACGATTAATATACAAATTTAAATTTACAATTAAATCAAATGCCATTTGCAGCCGAACCGTCCTGAGGATGCCTCGTTTAGTGGCGAAACAAATAAATATTCAAAGTTCTGCGGCAAATTGCAAATTGACGTTTTTGAAGATCACGTGAGAGTAAGATTTCCTTATCTCCTAGTCCACCTTGATCCTATCCCGTATTCATTCCATTCCATTGTGGTGTGCAGTATATTGATTAACAGTGGGAAAGTGGTGGGTCTCCCTTCTATTTTAAAATAATAATGGATTTCGCCCATGCATCGCCTAATTCAATCAATTAGATCACATTTTTGTTAAAACAATTCCATCTATGTATAAAATGTGTTACTACCCCCGTTATTGCCCGATGATGTGGTAAGAAACTGGTTTTTTAATGCTAATGACATCACTGTGACTAGCACAATTTCATATAGCCAATATTTTGGATAGACAGTTTCATAGATGAGACAAATTATCTGAAATCGAACGTTATAGAAGGGAAGCATGGGCTTAGAAAAGTAAATACATCCACCCATTCATACAATTTTTACAAAACAAAAGCTTTATAAACATTGCATGAATGGATTAAAAGACAAACGTTTGTCACACCTTATCCAGCTTGCATTCAGAAAACTAATGCAATGGAAAACTACAGCGGCCATGTATCACTTGCTATTCATTAATTCCTTAGCAACCTTTAAAATATGGATTTCTATTGCCAATATTTTGAAAAATAATTACTTGATTTAAGCAAATTTAAGTACTAAAATGACGCATCTATGATCAGGAATATTTTTTTCTCTACGCAGAGCCATAAATAGAGCAGTGCCTAGTCATGGCGCATTGCCTGGCAAGTCAATCATAGCCAGTCAAAAAAGGGTGCTCTCACCAAGCCGATAAAAGTATAGATACGTGTACTAATAAAATGCCAATAAAATAAAAAGTACATATGTATTATATGAAACGCTCAGACCTTAATTAACAGTGCCCTTAAGCAGTGTAATTAACCATGAACACTGTGAAATCAACTATATACGTAGGAATTGGGGTTAAGGTTAAACATTCGAGAACATTAAAAAAACACGCAACGACTTTTTGATCACATAATTATTGTATTTAACTAAAATTTTGTTAAAATACTTTATATATTTCTTTATCAATTATGTTAATAAAAAGAACAATTTGCAATCAAATACTATAAAATATAAAGTCGGTAAACCAAGTCAGTTCAACCAAACAATAATAAAGATTCTTATTGTTTGATTCTATGATACTTTATATAATTTATGAACTCATGTTTTGATTCCTATCGCGGTAATTGACGGTTTATCATATCCATATCTCGCTATATAAGCTATTGGAACATCTAAAACATTTCATACTTAAATCCACACATTTAGGAATCGAACTTGGGGGCCCTACTATGAAATTCGATCATTCGAATTTCATAGTAGGGCCCCCAAGTTCGACACTAAAGTTTATATCCTATTCTACAATCGATCCGACGAATGTTTCGGCGCATCAGCTGACTGCATCCAATCGAACATTTAACAATGTATTCGTTTCACGAAAGGCATTTACAATAGAAATGTTTTGGTGGTAGGTTTTTGGGAGTCATCAGCCATGTTAGTTTCGATCCAGCGATATTCAATTCGATAGCAGAGCATTTGCTCACTGCTGAATTAACTAAGGTTTTATGATACTCTTGTAAAGATGTGATTTAATGAAATATTATATTTCATTAAATCGGGAAGGGAATGCCCGTCTACAAATAACGTCAACTTTTTGCATTTTACTATTAAGTAGAAAATATTAAATAGAAAATTATTAAAAAAAAGGAATTAAAAGTATGAGTCACTAGCCAATTTTAATACAAATTTTGTGAAAATCTTAGGCCATAACGATTCTCTTTTATCGTTGAAAAGAATCGTTCTTACTAGGATTGCAATATAATAGGCGACTAGATAAACTAAGACTTGTGAAGTAACCATACAAAATTATTTATTCCGCCCACAATATGTATCTATTGAAGGATCCTTTAATAGGCCTTTAGATCCTTTAATCACAAACGAGCAATGAAATAAAATTATCAAATCAAAAAATCAAGAAGATATTCAAAATTAACCCATTAACGACAGAGAACCGTATTTTATTTCATAATTTTTAAGGCAAATTCTCATCAATAAAAATCGAGAATTTTCAAATGAAAAATATGGTCTCCCGTACTTTGCAGTGTGCTCTCTCAGAATCTGGGGTTGAAATTGCGATTTTTCCACTAAAAAATATGTGGCCGCTCTTAAACAAAAAATAATACGAAAAATCTAAGACATTTTTTGAAAAACGATGAAAAAGTACGATTCGCGGTCGTTAGTGGGTTAACTGCTTCGTTCGGCCAATACTTCTGCATTGTTTAATAACCATTTTTAATGTTTGTTAGTAATCGCATATAGATCATGTAACAACTAGTTGATAAAGTGAGCCTACAAGCTTATTAGACTGTTCTTTTCATTTTCGACAGCATATTTATCCCTCTATAAGTTGTCTGGTGGCGGCTACGAATTCTACCAACCCTTACAT
The DNA here is from genome assembly GCA_032191425.1 of Lymantria dispar. Classification (NCBI taxonomy): domain Eukaryota; kingdom Metazoa; phylum Arthropoda; class Insecta; order Lepidoptera; family Erebidae; genus Lymantria; species Lymantria dispar. The sequence continues at coordinate 21,893,977 of CM063459.1, forward strand.
TGAAGTGTCTTAAAAGACGACAAAGAGTTTTCATCGACCTGAACCAAGTCTATCTGATGTAGGGATACTCGATGATCATCGATGTCGAAAGCAAAAACATCGATATTTTAACATCCATGTTGCTATACGAAAAATATCGTAACATCAATGTTAACGGAATTGATCATCGATGTTAATTCACGGCCCCACGCACGATCAAAGCGGCGAAACAAATTGTGTCTTCTATGAACGCTGGTACGTCCTCAGGCGGGTAGCTATCTCCACCTGTTGATTATTCAATTAAATGATGTAACGTAAATATTTCACTGCATTTTATTTCTTTGTCAATTATTAATGCAAAAACCATCGACGTTATCCAACATCGATGTTCCATTTTCGATAAATATCGAATATCGCTTTCGATTATGACATTGATGTCAACATGGATGTTTTTCTAATATCGATCATCCCTAATCTGACGCCGTCAGTTCGACATTTGCATTCCCAAGGAGGGCTGACGTCAAGCAGATGTCCGGTCACAAAACTAGTGCCAGAATTTTTCTAATATGTAAATGTTCTTCTATGAAAGAAGAGCACATATTTAGACGACCTCAAGTAATTGGGATAAGAGCCGTAGAATGATGAGTTGTCCCTCTCTAAGCATCTCTCGCTTTGTACTTAGTTAATTGCTATTCCATATTCAAAGAATCGACAAATCTTCCATTGTGATGTCTGTATGACCGCAAATTAAAAACTAATAACCCGTGCTGTGAGTTTATGGTCGGCTTGAATCGATGCAAAATATCGAGATTTTGATATTAAACAACCCTAACCATGTAGTGACGGAGTAAGAATACAATTCACCACTCACTTTCTTAGGTGTCGTAAAAGACGACTAAGGAACACAATATGCATATATCTATGCAGGACGCGAAAAAGTCGAAATAAAACCATGTATGCCAACAAGTCTGACCAGCGCGATATGGTAGGTTAATTTCCCTATTATTTTGTAGGAGGTTCGAGCCCCAGCAGTATATACGTCCCGTATATGAGCTGAGATGATGATGATGAAATTTTTTGATAGATTTCGTCTGCCGAAAATTTACACTAACTTTTTCTTGGTAATTAATTTAGTCAGCATTGACTTTTAACTGTACATTGATGACTGTTAAATTATTTTACATTATTTTTTTTTAATTATATACACCTAAATTTTGTATTTGAGTGTGTATTCACATTTTCTTTTAAGATTTTGAATTGACTGTGAAATTTTAATGATGTTAAAATATATAATGGTCTCTATTGTTTACGAGAAACACATTGTAAATAAAACTACTTTACGGATTTTATCGCGTTAGTATTTATGATTGCCTGACGTTTCGAACACTTTACAGCGTTCATGGTCACGGGCGGACGGGTGTTATAATACAATTACCACGCGTAAACGGACGTACTTACAATCTAACTACCTGTATGATTGTGAACATACTTTTGTCAAGTTTAATCTCATAATTCTACTGTTTTATTCCACCAAATATAAAAATAGATAAACTCTTAAGTATTCGAAACCGTATTTGTACCTGGGTAGCTAGCACAAAGTACAAATTGACGCCATTAGACCAAATTTATTCGACCGTTAATATATTACATCGATAGAATGTAAATAAAAAAAAAATACAGAACAGTCAAAAGGGCGGCCGACAGAAGTGAAAACTTAAAACTATTAAAACACAGTTGCTATTTTTGGATCTTCAAATAATATTTAGACTCATTTCGCTCTTTGTTAGTATATCTTACTGATTATAGTAATTAAATATTCTTGTATATTTTTGCAGATGTAAATTTTATTTTTCTTAATGTTACGGTTTCTTCACAGCGTCCATGATCACAAGAGAATGCTGTATGGGATACATCGGATCAAGAACATAATTAAAACCTGATATAATCCCTAAAATAATTTTATTAATATAGAAATTTAATTTTATTTTATATGTATTAGATATTAAACGATTTCTAGATAAAAATTACCACCGCCAGCCTGCCTACCAGCGTTAATAAGCTTGTTGGAGACAATTTGCTACAAAAAACGGATGACCGCGTTTAAGACCAAATAAAACGTATGTAAATTATTGTACTAGATCTGAGATAAAACTTATAATTTTGCATCAATTCATGGTGATGATATTTATAAATGAATATTAATTTCAATTGATTGACAATACAACAAAAAATATTGCACATTGATCTTTGAAAAGAGCCTATCGGTTAATTTCGGCTTTGTAAAGCGTCAGTCAAAAAATATATAAAATTGTTAAAACCGCATTAATTTAGATAAAAAGGCTATGGCAAAGATGATTTTATTGAATAACAAAAACTTATATTTGTTTTAACAGCTCCTAATAGATACTACATTGTTACTGCTACGTGCGTCGTCACACAGATAGAGTGAGACAGGGATAAAACCTTACGAAGCTGAAATTAGTCGATTGTCACTTTCCAAAGGCCGATGTGCAATATTTATGTACCCGGCGCGCATACGGAACGGTGTGATTGATTATCTCCGGGTACAATACAACCAGTATTAACCTCAAATTACAATATGAATGTTGTCATCATAAATATAAATGTACTCTTGAATTTGCTTATCTCCTAGTACAATATTACATATAAGTTTACACTGCAACGTTGTCGTCATAACAAATATGCACTGAATTAATTTGCTTATATCCTGGTACAGGTAGTGAAATTCAGATTACAATATGCCTCTACCAATATCATTATATGTACCTAACCCTGCATTTGCTTACATTCTGGTACAATATTGGTATTTAAACCCAAATACAATATGATTTTGGTCCTAGTAATCTCTGGTAGTAGAAATCTCTTACGGATTATTTTCTCCTGGTACTTAGTTGGTGTTTTAGCTGCTGTATCTCGTCGTGCTGCCGCGTCAATTGCTCGTTGAGACCAGCAACGTGTTCTGTGAGAACAGACATCTGTTCTTCATAATTATGTGAAGTGGAGTGGAGTTCCTCTTCCTATGACAAAAACAGAATAGTATTATTAATGACAGACAGTTAGCACACTAGCGTTGTCATTATATGTGTAGGATGGATGGATAAATGCATGGATGCTATATTGATAGTTTTTATTTATTAAATCTAGGGATTCTAAGTTCCTATAGGTAATTATATAATTATAAATACAATTGCGTTTGCATGTTTGGAGTCATTCTACATTCATTCGGATGAATATCGGTCAGAAGTCTACTCCATTATTAATCTGTGACGATTACTACTCTGTGACTGGTCGAGTTTTAGCGGCAATGTAACGATCATGTTGTTTTCGGCGCGAATATGGAAATGTCATGTTGAGCTCTTGTATTATATTCATTTTTTTAGTGTTTTATAGTGTTATATTGTATAATTTTGCTGATGTTTTATGTAATATAATATAATTAAGGTGCTGAAGTGTGGTGAATGTGATATAAGAGTGGTTAACGTGTATTTTCATATTCAACCGAAATTCCCAGAGAAATCATCTAATTAGGTTCTCAGCGCCTAATTAATGATAACGACTTGACTTACTGACGGAAAATGACTGTTAATAAGTTATACGATATGAAGAAGTAAATAATATCTTCCTACACATGTAACTGGCAAATACTCAAACCGAGTGGCCCAAAAGCAAAAGAAAAAAAAAAACGATCATGTTATATTCAACATCTTATTGTTTTAAAGTGTTATATTAGGTAATTTTAATGACATTTTTAACATGCTTTTATTAGCTTCACCTGTATGTTTGTTTGTAACATCCACCTTTGAGCTCGTTTTTGCCCTACTTCGAGCGATCAGATTTTCTTTAAACTTTGCACATCTATCAAAGACCGATGACAATGACAATGCAATTCGCTTAAAAAAATTCGATTATCCTAATTAGATTCGCCAGAATTCATCAATTTCTTTCCGCATCCTTTACATGAGAGTAAGAGAGATAGAGCTATGTGATTTGCGCATGTTGTATCATATATCTACTCTCCGACTTGCACAATAACTTAATAGTCCCCCTTAATATTTTTACTACATTCCGGGTGGCTATTCACTAAAAAGTGAAAAATAAATATAGTTTAAAAAAACTAACAAACACGCTTTCATAGCATATAAAGTGTAAAATAATTTTCAATATAGGCAGCAAACAATAATGAACGAAAAATATTAATATAATTGTGAAAAAAGCGTGGGGTGCTCGACTTACACAAATTTGTGGCACAAAGCGTAATTTTTAATGTAGGCAGAAGCCTATATTGAAAATTATATTACACTTTTTAGTTTGATATGCTATGAAAGCGTGTTTTTTAGTTTTTTTTAACTATATTTATATGTAATGTGATGCGGTGGGATACCATTTCGGGTACCGTCCATCCCCGATGGACTCCCGGGGCGTCGCTCTCACGAGGTATCTATCCATTTAGCTAACCATCAAAGTGCACTATTAGACATAGGGCTCTTTAGGTAGGGGGTATACTATATAATCTGGGGGTGAAATGGAGCTACGTAACGTATATCTATATCTTCTACACTAGGGATGATCGATGAACATCGATGTTCGATGATCATCGATGTTGAAAGGAAAAACATCGATGTTTTTACATCGATGTTGCTATAGGCAAAACATCGTAACATCGATGTTAACTGTTTTTAACATCGATGTTGAAAAGGAAACATCGATGTTGTAAGAAAAACATCGATATTGAAAGGAAAGCACACCGATGTTGCTATGGGCAGAACGAAATTTCCTAAAAAAAAAATCTCATCAAAATTTGCCTGGAAGATTTTACACTTCATCGTCGGTAACATCGATGTCAAAAACATTCGACAGATTCCCTAAAAAAAAAAACATCGAACATCGATGTTGGGCATTCGATGTTTTCTAACATCGTCCCTATTCTACACACACTACTATATCTTCTACACACAGTATATCTATACACACGCACGCACGCACACACACATACACACGCACGCACACACACACGCACACACACACACACACACGCACACACACACACACACGCACACACACACACACACACACACACACACACACACACACACACACACGCACGCACGCACGCACGCACGCACGCACGCACGCACGCACGCACGCACGCACGCACGCACGCACACACACACACACACACACACACACACACACGCACACGCACACACACACGCACACACACACACACACACATGCATGAACTCACGCACGCGCACTAATACATGCACACATACTTGTACGAATTCAGATACATTAACTCATGCACAACACACACTTTTTCTGTTATTAGATGTATATTATTTTTCTTTTGTTTATGTTTTTTTTTTTAAGTTGTCTGGCAAAAGTGTATGAAATATTGTCTAATGCTACTGAGGGGGAGCCTGGTAATATGTATGACAGGGCAACCTAGTTCAGATACCAGTCTCCCACAAAGGTTTATTTTACCATTAAATGTAAACATTAGTTATAAGATACCTTTGTGGAAGAAAACAATAAATTATTATTATTATCTTGCTCTAGTTCCGAGCGTTCTACGTGTTTATTTTAGTATGTGTTTGCGCCTGTATATTGGAAAGCTTTAATATAAAACAAGCGTGTTGATGCAGTTTTATTCGTGTGAATATTTTTATTTCCTTGATAAATTAATTTTACATATTTTTACTCATCATCATCATCATCTTGCTCTTATCCCAATTACTTAGGGTCGACGCAATATGTCATCTGTTTTGACATATTGCAAAAAGTTTCGGCAATGACTTTTATGACCGGCCGCCTGCCTGACGTCAACCCTCCTTGGGAATGTAATCGTTGACCCAAATGGTACCAGATGGAGTTGGTCCGGATCAATCTAGGGCTCTTAGTCGTCTTTTACGACACCCACAAGCAAAGCAAGGGTTGGTAGTATTCGAAGCCGCTACCACACAGCACATATTTTTACATATTTTTACTATTGACAAAAAACACGTAGGACCAAAGAAGTTTCATTTCTGACATGCATGCTTTGCAGGCACGCTCTTTTTTTTTTGTATGACTTACCAATCTACTGATGGTGTTGTGCTTCTCATGTAAAGTGTGTTCATCTGTCTCTTTGTCCCGCTCCATCAATTCGAACCTAATACGCAGCATTTCGCACTGAAAAAAAAACACATACAAATATACTAACAAAACTAGAATCTCACTTTTATAAGCGATGAAGTCTTGAATTAGTTTTAGTAAAGAGAGCCTATAAACGGAAACGTTTAATAATGAGCTATAAATACATTGTGTCAGAACCCTTTTACTTGTCCGAGGTAACCGGTTGGAGGAACCCCAAGAAAAATATCACCAATTATCTTCTGGGATACTTATAAAAACTGCTCGCCAACTCAAATCCCGAGCGCGAATATGTCTATTTTCAAATTCATTATATTTTTAATATTTTCTCCTTTCGAGAAAATATTCTCGAGACACAGATTATTTTTGATGGATCGAGATGGAGAATCTACGTTATTGCATAGCTAATGCGTATTTCACACACCTTTAAGTTTTCCTTTACTACTAAAGCTTCAATATCTATACTTATACTTTCTTAACATTACAGAAACTTCGTTAGAAATCTAGATCATCATCATTCAACAGACTTTATATAGATCTGAGCAAGGCTTTATTGCCTTTGTCAATGTATGCATGTTAATCGTTGGATTTGTAACTATTCAGCTAACACAGATAATTTGATTCACCTACCTCTTTAACATAATGTTCAGTCTTGCTCTTCAACTCCTCTTTTTCAGCTTCCAGCTCGCTAATCTTATTTCTAAAATATATCTTCATTCTATCTTCCCTTGATTCAACTTCATGACTTAACAGGAACGGAACTTCAAGGCTACCTAGTAGCCCTACAACTCTTCCTTCACTATCTATAGTGGTTTCTCCAAATGTATTAAAGTCACCAGAATCATGACCATCACTCCTACGCTTTTGGGATGCCGATACATATTTTGAAACTTCTAATTTAAGACTATCGTTTTCCATTCGTAGTAATTCAAATTCCATTTTAAGTTTTTGATTCTCCTGTAATGTTGAATATTGATAGAAACATTATATAAAGAAAAACACTGGCGGAATAAGAATACGATTTATCGCTCACTCTTGCCCGTGGGTGTCGTAAAAGACAGCTTTAGCTGCAGGATATAATATGCTGATAGTATCGTGCGAGAGTGAGAGAGAGAAAGAGCCCGCCCCTCTCTGGGGGGACTGTAAAAGAAATAATATTGGAAATAAAACCCTATGCCCAACATCAAGGACGTCGAGAGGTGAGGGTACCCAAAAGGGTATGCCGTCGGGCCGACCACTGACGACAAGTCAACCTGCTCCGGTGGTCGGCCCAACGACGAAGGCGACGTGGGTACTGGTGTGTTATGGGCTCGCGCTCCGTCCTTTCGTCACCCCGGACGCAATGGACCACGTGTGCCCTTACCATAGCCCACAAAAAAAAAATGCCAACATCTAGTATCCCGTGTAGTACAGTGGGGCAAATTTCTCCCCATAATGGCGCTTGAGCCCCACAGACTGTATACCCAACCGAATGCTGGCCTATCTGACTGTAATCTCTGTCCATTAATTATGCCCCGCAAAACAGATTAGTTCCTCAATACTTAAAAAAAAACAGACTTATTAACAATAATGATATAAAATCAGTGCCCCGTGCTCTACAATAAATGATGTAATAAAAAGAAGTTCGAAAATAATTAAGAAAAATATAAATGTATAAATTATGTATATATATTTTTAGTGCTTGTGGTGACAGAGGAGCAAACAGACGACGTGATAGCAAGTGTTGAATACTGTATGGACCTATACAATATCAGTCACAACCAGATCTCTCGCTCACCAAATAACAAAGTGTAGCAATTCCATTTTCTGTCGTAGTGGTATTTCCTAGATAACCCGATCTATATACGACCTCATATATATATGTACATATTACGTTATTCGCGTCTGACGAATTACGAAATCGAGGCATAACGATTTAAAAATTATGTAAAACAATAATTTCACGGCCGGCTCTAATTAAAATTGATGCGCAATATTATATATATACCTTACATAACATATATAAAAATAATAATAAAATACTACACCTTTTCTAATGAATGCACTTTCATACTTAATTGTTCAGTTACGTTCATATCATCCACAGAGCTCAATGCATCTTCACTACCAACCTGAAAACATATTATCAATTACTGGTAAATATGTCTCAAATGCTAGTAAAAAAAAAATTACATCTTTACCAGCTACCCTGAATAAATTTTCCTAATTTGCCTTGGTCCATAACAAGCTTATTCAAAATTAAAACTCGATTCAAATTGAACCAGTGATTAAATCGTATAATAGTTCCATTCTATTCCATCGGCCTAGAGACTTCCACTGCTGAACATAGGCCTCCTCACGCGAATGCCACCCGGAACGGTCCTGCGCCACGTACATCCAATGGTTTCCTGCGACTCTCAAGATGTCATCAGTCCACCTAGTAGGTGGTCGTCCAATGCTGCGTTGTCCGTTTCGTGATCTCTTTCTTCCCCAACGGTTATCGGTTTGACGAGCGATATGACCTGCCCACTGCTATTTCGTTGTGCTAATTCTGCGGACTATGTCGGTTACATCCATTCTTCTACGGATTGCCGTATTCTGGATTTTATCACGTACAGAAATACCCTCTCCACAGCACGTTGAGTGAATTCAAGAATTTTTATAGGCTCAGAAGACTGGTAGCATTACCGCGTTATAGCAATGCTAATCTTTTGGCAAAAATATATAACTAACTTCTGATCAGGCGAAACATCAGTTTGTCTCTGCGCTCTCTTGTAAGACTACGAGTATTCGGATCCTACGACCTGAGTGCTTCGACTCCAAACGGCTAAAAGATACAATTACGAACAAGATTATAATACTCTAACCGCATGAGGGTCTCCGCAGAATCGGCAGCAGCGCCGCGCTGGCACAATCTGATATACTCGGCAGATCATCATTACTAATATCAAACTGAAGAAAGGTTTGGTTAAACACCGTTAGGTTTCCAAAAAATCTTGTGCAAGATAGATAATTAGATAGCCTATTTACGAGAATGATTTTAGCCTATAATATATAATGATGAGACAAATAGTAGAGAAACAGTAGTAACAGGTACATCTTAGCAAATCTGGCAAACCATGGAACGTCGCGCAAAGAGTTCTACGCAATCACTGTTGGATGGCGACAACTAATATAACAAGTATTGTTATGGACAATATTAATATTATTGTTATGCCAAAGAACAATAGGAATTTTCGAACGAAATAATAACTTATATGCGAACGAAATAATGCACATCATCCATCCATCAGCATATCATGGTCCACTGTTGGATAAAAGAGTCCCTAAGATGGATAATGCTATAGCATTTGTCATTATCAACTACGTTGTAAATTTCGATAAACTGCTTCACAATCCCCTGTTAATGCCTTAGTTCATTCTTAGCACTTCCAAAAAAAAAAGGGATAGCATTTTCTATGTATTCTAAACCTATAACAATACAGCAATACGTCTATCCCTCAATTTAAATTAAAGAGTCTTGACACTCTGCTCTGGTTTGTTACACACTACACTGTTAATGCCTTAGTTATACTCGTTCCAACCATTTATTTTACTTTTGGCAGGTCGAATTCTGATCAATTAGTGTTGTACCAATGTATTACGGATACTATGTTTTGTAATAATCAATTTTAGTCAGGAAGAACTTTTAATCGATTTAACACGGATATTTTATTTTTGCTTAAATACATATTTCATATTATTTAAAAACTTCACTTCTGTAAATATATTTGTTATTTGGGCACATTAATTTTTGCATACCCACTAATTCAGTCCTCCCAAAATATTTTACTTTGTACTTTGCAAAATAAAAAATAACTACTTTATGAAGCATTTTTCCATTAAGCGGGGTCCGCTGCTCCAAACTTTACTTAGAGACAATGGCGCCCTCGTCTGCGGTAGTAAATCACTAATTTTTTCATCCAGCCTACCCTTTTTTTTTTAAGCCGAATTGGCAACACTGAACGGCGCGCCGGCGACGCCATTTTGTTGTGTTGTCTGTCACTCGCAACAAGACTCCCGTGCTAGTCACATTTCTGTTCACTGAGTGCTCTTTCATATTTTTCATACGCTGTATTGAGTATTTATATTCCACCGTATTGATTTCATTGTTCTTACTTTGATTGAGTTGAGCGTATCGTTCCTCCCAGTAAGATTTTACTTGCAAAATACCGAAAGGTATGGTGCTTAAAGGACAATCCAGAGAGTTAGTGCTGCGGCTTCGTGAATTTTTTGAAAAGGAAAGCCGCAATGGCGGATTCCTTATACCAGTAACCCAAGTTAGAGACCGTGTTGCAGCAGCATTAGGTATTAGTGCTCCAACGGTGGCGAAAATCACTAAAGAAGCCTATGGTAGTAGTGGTATTGAACAGAACAAGCTATCTACGCCTAAGAAAAAACGTCAGCCCCGTAAAGTGACAGCAATTGATAGTTTTGATACTGATGCTATTCGTCGTCATATATACAATTATTACACAAGCAAAGAGATTCCTACTTTGAAAAAATTAGTAGCGTCTCTACGAATTTGTGGCTTGTTTCGTGGTCAAAAATCTTCTTTGTCAAAGGTGCTGCACCAAATCGGGTTCTTGTATAAGAAATCCGACAAAAGAAAAATTTTAATGGAACGTCGTGATATAGCCTTGTCTCGCTGTGAATTTTTAAGACAAGCGAAGAAAATAGAAGACTGGTCGAATGTCGTTTTCACAGATGAAACTTGGCTCAATGCCAATCATTCCATACCAAAAGGTTGGACTGACGATACTGCTGTTTCTACTTCTGCAGTGCCAATGGGGAAAGGTGAACGCCTCATCATTTGCCATACGGGAACTACAAAGGGATTTGTACCAGACGCTCTGTTAGCGTTCAAATAAAAAAAAACAGGAGACTATCATGAGGAGATGAATGCGGACGGACGTGTATGAAAAGTGGTTCAGAGAAATGCTTACATCACTTGAAGAGCCATCAACAATATTTATTGATAATGCAACCTATCACTCTCGCCAAATTAATAAAATGCCAACACAGGCCAACAAAAAACACGAGATTATAAACTGGCTTCGTGATAATGGGGAAGATGTGGACGAATCCCTACTAAAAGTAGAATTACTTAACATATTAAAAAGTAAAAAGCAGCCAAAATGATATGTCATCGACGAAATGGCAGCAGAATATGGGCATGTTGTAATCAGAATTCCTCCGTACCACTGTCAATATAATCCAATTGAAATGATCTGGGCACAAGTCAAAGGACACGCCGCAAGAAACAATACAACTCCTCCTTTCACAGCAAATAAAATGCTTGAACTTTTAAAAAACGCATGTGCTAGTGTGACGCCTGAAAACTGGGCGAGTGTCGTCAACAAGACAAAAAATATAATATTCTCTGATTGGGATCGGGAAATTGAATTTGACAACATACCTACACAAGAGTTAATAATAAACACTGCAGATGATTCAAGCGACGATTCGAGTTCGTATGAAGAATCCGACGATTCGTTATAATAAAATAATATTAAAATATTTTGGTTGTTTTATTTCATGTTATAGGTATGATGAGAAGATTTTTATATCTCCCTGATACAATTTTAACGTGTTGTCTATTACAACAATTCAAAACTCAGTTGTCAGCTGACTTAACTGCAAATAAGTGTAATCGATTATTTGCGATTCATTAGTTTGCACCGAATACTTTTGATCCTGTCACTAGATGCGATAGAACGTAACTTTTTTTATAACGGAAATGAATTATCACTTAAATTTTATGAATAGAGCTATTTACGGCATATTAATGTATTTAGTGGGTAATAATTAAGATATATAAATATTATTGGGCAGTTTATATATTTCTCTGTTCACTCGTTTCAAAGTTAATAATTGCGTATAATGAAACAATTACGTCCTAAAGCATGTGTCAAAAGTAAAATAAATGATTGGAACGAGTATAGTTTTCACTATTTCCATGAGAAAAGATATCGCCTTTATATTAGGTCTTTACCTATGAAATTGCCGTTATGTATGAAAAATATTTTTCATGTATTTTTTATTTGTATTAATCGAAGTAATCACCCATGCAATCAATGCATCTTTGCCAACGCAGCGGCAGTTTGTTGATGCCCTTTTTAAAGAAATCAGCTGGACGGGAGGCAACAAATTCTTCAAAGGCATTTTGTACTGCCTCTCGGGTATTGAATTTCTTTCCCGCCAAAAAGTTATCCAAATTCCGGAAAAAGAAGTAGTCTGTAGGCGCAAGGTCTGGTGAGTATGGCGGATGACGGAGAGCTTCCAACCCCAGTTCTTGCAACTTGGAGACCGTCTGCTGTGCAGTATGAGGTCGCGCATTGTCGTGCAGGAGCAGCGGAGACGAGCGATTGACCAATGCTGGTTGGAGACGTGCCAGCTTCTCCATCATTGTGTTCAGTTCTTCACAGTACACATCTGCAGTAATGCTCACCCCATTTGGTAAGAAGCTGTGATGAATCACACCGGCGTTAGACCACCAAACAGTGACCATCACTTTTCTAGGGGTAAGTTTTCGTTTAGGGCATTGTTTAGGTGCTGAACCAGGATCCAAGCAACTCGCTGAGCGCTTGCGGTTATCAAACAGAGTCCATTTTTCATCGCAAGTAACAATGCGTTTCAAAATTCCTTCATTTGTGTCTGTTGAGCAATGCAACTCATGTCTCGACGCGTACTTCGCGCTGGCGATCATTGAGTTCATGGGGCACCCATTTGTCAAGCTTTCTTACCTTGCCAATTTGACGCAAATGGACCAATATTGTTTTGACGCTAACGTCGAAAGCTGCTGCTAATTCAGCCGTAGATTGTGTATCATCGGCTTCCACAATCGCCTTTAATTCGTTACTGTCAACCAAGTCTTCGGACGACCGCGAGGTTCATTTTTCAGGTCGAAATTTCCAGAACGGAAGCGAGCAAACCAATAACAGGCGGTGCGTTGGTTTGTAGTGTTAGCTCCGTAAACGTCGTTGATGTTGCGTGCCGCTTGTGCTTCACTATTCCATAATTACTCGAATTTTTAACGTATCCATGATGACGAAAAAGATTGAAATGTGATGAAAACGTAACACTAATCAATAAACAAATGACTACTTTTGGTAAATGAATTCCATGTTTTAAAATAAAATTAATTTGAAATTAGAATTCTTAGCCAAACAAAAATTATTTTGATTTGAATTGGCCAGTACTGCAGAACGGCAATTACATAGGTAAAGACCTATTATTAGGAATATAGGACCTGTCACAACACATTAATACATCTATCCCTTATAAACTAAAGGGTCCTGCCAAACTGTGTAAAGCAAAATAAACTGCCAATATATGCTCAATTCAGTTGTTCATTTAAGAAAAACCAGAATCTTAAAACCTTCCTACTGAATAAGTTATAGATTAGGTAAAAAGCTAACACAGAAATTTAAAATAAATTAAACATGTAATCGCTGTGGTGAACTAATTTGTGTTTACGTATTTACATATTTAACTGAAGGTCTATTGCATTTTACATTACGGGGATTCCCCCATTATTTCCATCAGTGTTGCCATGTGCATGAAATTTAAATTTGTTTTTCGAATATGCAACCTTAGACACTTTTATATGTTTTTTTTAAATTCATTATAGTCTGTGTAAAAGCGAAGTCGTGTAAAACAGATAGCTTGTAAACAGGGAGAGATAAGTGTTTATTTAAAATAATGCAGTGATGAATCAAATATTTATTTTAAATCAAAATGAAAATAACTAAATGTGTATTCTTCCTAAATTATGCAATAAAAAGCTTACCAAACTACCAGCCTCTGACAAAAAGTCTCCATTACAACTAGCAGCCTGACTACCGCTAGGTAAATGCATCTTATTTGGAGTACCCCCTAATCTTTCCTTCTGCACATCTTCTAAAGTCAACTGTAACTCCTGGTTCTTATTCTTAAGCTTAGCTATTTCACACTTGTATTTACTATCACAATCACTTATGTGCCTCTGGTAGTCTTCAAGAGATGCTCTTAGTTGTGATACTTCAAATATCTTATCTGATAACTATAAAAGAGAAAATATTAAATGTTTAGTAATAAACCTGTTTTGGACGGGTTGGGGTTTCATTTTGAGTTTCCTTCCTTCACATACATGTTCTATACAAATTTAATCGCTTAATCATTGTAAATAAAACTACTTTTACAGATTTTATCGTGTTTTTATTTGATTTATGATTGCCCAAAGTTTCAAACACTTTACAGCATTCATGGTCACGGGCGGAATGAGATGTCTGACCTCCAAACAAGTCGATGTTAATACAAATTTTTATAATTATCTACCCGCTACAGAAAATTAGTTTATCAAGTTTTGACCCATATTTTTAGTACAAATTTATTGCCAGAACAAGCAGAAAATGATTCTATATGAAAAAATTATATTGTTTATGATTAGTAATTATTCAACATTAAAATTTGTGGTAATTATTATTACAATTTGTTAATTTAAACCTAACAAAACTAATATACTACCACCAGATCGGCATGCGGCAAGAAAACTCATAATGCTAAATTAATATTGATTTATCTTAGTCATTGTTACAATGCCCATGGAGTGATGAATTGTATTCGTACTTCTTCATCACATAGAAAAGCTCTTGTATTTAATGGGAATCTTTTTATTGCCATAAGTAGTTTCACATTTATTAAATACTGCAGTTTTACCTGCATAGTTCCCCTTTCCAGGGAAATATCAGAATCAATTATAGCCTATGTGTTATTCTGATATGTAGCTGTATTATTGTGAAATTTCATCAAAATCCATTCAGTAGTTTTTGCGTGAAAGAGCAACAAAATATACTTCACTTTCATACAAACTTTCGTATTTATAATATTAGTAGGATAATATAAAAAAGCATCTTCATAGTATTATGAACTGATGAAAGAATATACTTGTACCATTTTAGTACAGCACACAAATATCATTCACAAGCTGCAAAATTTATGAATCATCTCAGCCTATAGGTGTCCCACTGTTGGGCACGGGCCTCCTCCATAATGAGAGGAGAATTGACCCACTATTCCACACTGGTCAGACTTGTTGGAATAGGGTTTTGTTTCAAGTTTTCCTTCTCCTGCACAGATGTTATAAGCTTACCATATCCCTTAGTCGTCTTTTACGACATCCACAGGCAAGATATGGAGTGGTGAATTGTATTCTTACTCAGTCACCAAACAGGGGAAATTTAAAGTTATGAATGCCAGCTGCTTTTTTTTTTAAAGAATTAGTCTGTTATTGCTGTATTCAATTTTGATATTAAAAAGGCAACAACAATTTCAATGAAGCACAACAAAGAGATAGGAACAATTATATATTGGTTAAGAGACAAATAAGTCGACATAAAACTCTATACCAACACATTGGACAGCATGGTACAGTAGGTGAATAGTGCTACCATTGTGAAAGAGGTCCGAGCCCAATAGTGGGACTTATGTGGGCTCCGAACAACAAAAATTTTAACATAATTAAGTATTCATAAACCTGTGATGCATAATGAGCATTCTCAATAATTTTCTTTTGTAATTCCTCTTGAAGAAGACCAGAATCTAAGGGTCCAGGTTTGCTAGCAGTTGGCTGTTTGTCATCCCCTTTACTCTTGTTCTTTTTGGTCAATTTCAACTGTAAAAATCATCCATATAAAAATTTAATTGAACAATACAATAAATATACATATAATTCTTGTTAGAATTTCATAACTATTTAATTAGAAACAAAAGCATATCCACAATACAAAAATAGGCTTAATAACAGTTATTATGTAAACAAAGCAAGTTTAAGAGTATTGTGTCTGAAAACACGATAAGCATTACGTACCAAAATAAAGAATTAGAACAAAACAATTTTGCTACACAAATAATCCTAATACTACAAAGTTAGCTTTTACTTTTATAATACAGTGAACCCGCAGTAATTCGGCCCCTAATCCGGCACCCCTTGTAATCTAACATATCTGATATTATTGAATTTTTTCGTCAATCTTTGGTAATGTAAGTAATGTATGATTGAACAAGTTACAACTTGTATGTGCCATCGCTTTTATGCTTTTGTTTTCAATCTGATTGTTTAATTTGAATTTGACTACATGTAATAACAGTACAGCCTAGTGTACATTCATAGTTTAGTTCATTCATTGTGTATTACGTATACAAGGTACTTTACTGTAAAAAACCGGACTGTAAGTGGTCTTAGGCAGTACTCTATAATCCGACAAATTTAACAGTCCGATACCTCTGTACAAAACGTTTTTTGGAATACCGAGGGTCCACTGGATAAGAGAATTGTCGAATTTGGTTGTGATTATATACAAATATAAGTACAGCATTATTTTATTTATACTCAGCATTTCATTGATTCTTAATATACCACCAACCTGTAATGCATCAAGTTCATCCTGAAGGACGGACACACGCCGTGTCAGCTGCTGATTTCTAAACGTCAATGAATCTATCTCAAGCTCGCCTTTTCGTAAAGACTTATCTTTTTCTTTCAAAGTATCCCGTAGTTCGTTTGATTTGGCCTGCTCATCTAATACTCCTTTTTTTAGTACTTTTACATGCACCCGCAACTGTAACAACGGAAACAACGTATTCAGTCAATTGTCCATGATTTTACCGCATCGCTGTTAATAGAGATACACACTTTAGAATACTCAGACGCCAACTTCTGGTATTTAGCCTGTACATCACCAGAAGGCAGTCCCTCCATTGTTGAACTTTAAGTGGTCATAACTGTAAAAGGATAATATTTAGCTGTTTATTTGTTATGTTAAAAAAAACACTTCACTTTCGTCTGCCCACTTTTATGAAAATGACGGACGGAACATGACAAATACATGGATGACATTCTTGACATTTTAGTACATAGCAGTGTCATGTGTCACTGTCAATTTTATATTTTTGATTTATTTTTAAAATTTTAAGACCCTTACAGAAATTTAATAACCTGGTTACATGTGCTTTTCAGCTACTCAGTTTTTATTTCTATCATCATTGTGCCTACACATAATCAAGCCAATAAAGTCAAAACGTTGAAATGGTATTTTATAAATATATTCTTTAAAATGTAGGTGAAACATCCTAAAATATATCCAAAGTACATATAGATAATAATGTCGAAGCTGCACATGATCTAATGTTAGAACAATTTCGATTCTTCACCTTAACCTGAGTATTTCCCACTGCTGGACTCAACCCTCCTCCAAGTAGGAGGGCAGCTGACCTATTATACCATGCTGGTCAGTCGTGTTGGTATAAGGTATGGTTTTGAGTTTTCCATCTGTTGCATAGATGTTACGTCTTAATCGTATTTTACAACACTCAAAGGCTGGAAAGGGGATGGTGAATTATATTTTTACTCTGTCACCACATGAAAATTCAAATTCTTCATTAGAATATCTAAAAGTATATGTTTCTCATTAAAAGCTGTAATAGATATTACTAATGCAAAGGTTCAGCCGCTTTACGTAATAGTTTAATATAAGCACCGCAACTCATTTAACATAATAAAAATTGTAAAATATTTAATTTGCTCTAATAATCCATGACACATTAATTATTAGAGACTTATTAAAGTATTCTTGTTTCTTACTGAGGATAAACTGGTATTTTAAATATCAAGCTCATTATCACGCATAATTTGATTAAAACATTGACAAGAACGACACAAAAAACTGTTTTGGTGATAACTCATAATGACTTGGTCAGTTGCGAAGGAGGGAGCTGAACGCAACGACTGTTTAGGAATATATATTTCATTATTCCAAAGCTGTGGACAGTCAATAGACAGAAAAATTTCAATCCGCGTTAGAAATAACATATGAGAGGTTAGGCGGCGTTTTGCTAATTTAAGGAAATGATGGTTTACAACACAAAGGAGTGTAGTCCTGCAAACTTGAATTCGTGCGGTTACGTTACAAAATTATGTAACCGTGTTTGCGTGATACATGTACATACAGAGACAAAAATTAAAAAAGTATGCTTTAAGATATTCTGTAAAAGACAGTCTGTATTTTGGATTTCTTCAATATCTATTATATACGTCGATTATATGTGATATATATGTGTGGAAAATATATTATTATATATAGGTAGTTTTCCAATTACAGCACTAGAGCGCATTATGCGGCATAATGCTTAACGGTGAATGTTTCAACTACAGTAACGCTTCGCACAATCGAGCACTCTCAAAAGTAATGCGCGTATCACGCGTGCAATCGATACCAACTGAGTGACAGAAAATTAACAAGTGTTTTTCTTTAAGTTGGCATTGATCGAAATGTTTTATTTATATATTATCGTTAGTAATATTATTTATTATTGAAAAAAAATTTAAAGCTTTCGTTTCATTGTAGTTTTTTCGAAAGAATCAAAGTTAATTCAAACTGTGTTAAAAAAATAAATATAAGTATGGATGAAGGTACAAACATTGACTTTTTTTTTATATTCCTCATTTAAAATGTGAATACAATTTCATTTTAGAATTCGAATCGAATATACTTTTGTAAACATTGCAATGGCTTGATCGAATCATTTAATGAAGCAGGCAATCATCAATGTTTTCGAGGAAAAGAACATATTTATCAAGATGAAGAAGTCAACACAATCTTATTTGTTCATAATTACGATAATGAAATCTATATTTTTTTTTTACACTGAACTTAGCGCACTCTGTTGGTGCATTTGAAAACTAATTCACGTCCCAATTAAGTATCAGCATAATTCGGCATTATGCGCCAGAGTCGCATTATGCTCTGTAATTGGAAAACAAACATAGTTTTTAAACGAACTTAAGAACGTAGTGAAATTACAACAATAAAAAAAAATAGAAAACGAGGGAAAATATTTTCATGTTGGTAACACCGTCTCTGTTGATGTGTCGTGATTGTTCAATGTGAAATATCAATATTTGGAAATTTATGAAAGAAAAGCTGTAATTTTGTACATAGTGAACATAATTATACATTACCAATTTTATTTCATCCTTCAATGATACGGTTATAAACAATAGGTACGTGGTTTGCTATCATTTTACAACATTGTATCGCAACAGGTAAAACTAAGTTAGAACAAAGTAAATTATGACTAAATTAAGCGGTATTTTACAGGAATATGGAATCAGGCAGTTCTCACTTTACCGATGTTGAAAGCGATCACTCCAAGTGTATAATTCACATCGACGCTGATTGTTTTTACGCTCAAGTCGAAATGGTACAAAACCCTGAATTACGGTCGGTTCCTCTCGGCATACAACAGAAGAATATTGTTGTAACTAGTAACTATGAAGCTAGAAAATATGGACTACAAAAATGCATGCTTGTTACGGATGCACTTAAGATTTGCCCGAACTTAAAACTTATAAATGGTGAAGATTTGCACAACTACAGAACAGCTTCGAACAAAATTTTTACCGTTTTATTAACTTGGAAATGTCCAGTAGAAAAATTGGGTATGGACGAAAATTATATAGATGTCACAAAATTAGTACAAGAAAATTCAAATAATAGTAATGTCACTCTCGCTGGTCACACATACAATAAACCAAGCATGGACTGCCCATGCGGTTGTCACACAAGACTGAAGTTAGCATCACAAATAGCCAGTGAGATGAGAAAAAAAATATATGATGAATTAGGTTTCACAACTTGTGCCGGAATCGCTCACAACAAGTTGTTAGCAAAACTAATGTCTCCATTAAATAAACCGAACGACCAAACAACTATATTTCCAGAACATGGTACAAGTTTCATGTCCACTTTACCTAGTGTTCGATCTATTCCAAGTATTGGTCCTAAAACAATGGAAGCACTTATATCACAAAATATTATAACTGTAAGTGATCTTCAACAGGTATCTGTAGATGTATTGAAAAAGCACTTCAGTAGTGATATGGCAGTTAGATTGAAAAACTTAAGTTTAGGTGAAGATAATACTCCAGTAAAACAGACAGGTAAACCTCAGAGTATAGGTCTAGAGGACAGTTTTAAAATAGTCAGTGTGAGAAGTGAGGTAGAGGACAAGTTCTCTGCTTTGCTGCAGAGATTATTGGTGTTGGTTAGAGAAGATGGGCGCATTCCAGTTTCATTAAGAGTTACACTAAGAAAGAAAGATGCTAAGAGACTGAGTAGCCATAGAGAGTCGAGGCAAAGCCAGATTTCTCCATCAATTTTCACATTGAGCAATGGCACTTTAACGGTCACAGAGGCTGGTCAGCAGAAGCTCATGAACATTATAATGAGATTGTTTAATAAACTTATTAATTTATCTAAACCATTCCATTTAACTTTAGTGGGATTGGCATTTACAAAATTCCAGGAGCGCATGACAGGAAGAAGTTCTATAGTAAACTACTTAATGAATGACATTTCCGTCCAATCTGTGCTTAACTTGCAAAGTGAATGTGATACATCTGCAACTTCCATGGACTACTCAGCAATGTCACCAAGTAGTAGTACAACAACTGATCTTTCGGATGCAGAAGTTGAGCCCTCACCTAAAAAACCCAAAAAAGTTACATGGATAGCAAAAAAGAGATGTTTGTCTAAAGAAGAAGTTGCATCACCCAGTAAACTAAAAGTTGGAGAACTGAGATTAAATTCAAAAGAATTGGAGAAGGTATCAGAATTAAGACTGAATTCACGGGATAGGTCATTGACCCCCCGTGCCAGTCCTGCAAAAGACAATGTGTCTGACACATCAGATACTGTGAAAGAAACTGAAGATCATAGTTGTGATGACTGCCCCAGTTATGTTGATAAAGAGGTATTCAACGCACTGTCTGATGAATTGCAGAAAGAACTAAAAGCTATGTGGAGAAACCCCTCTAGCTCAGGGATACAAAGAATTAGTCCAAGAACTTTGAACAAAGCTAAAACGAACACAATTATGAAATATTTTGTTCCACACAAATAGTATTAGTAAGATTTTATCTTGTTAATTATTTTAAGTGATAAGTGAATGGTTTCTATTTTTTCAATCATACAATTTTTATTCATCTGATCAAATACATGTTTATGTTAAAAAATAAATACCTTTTATTTATAATATATTTACATTCACATTATAAGAGGTTAAACAACAAAAACTTTAGTATACAACGGGGTATATCATTTAATATCTATATTTTTTACAGCTTCATTCACTATACTAGATAGCTCTGCTAACTTGTGAACACTATTTACATTTATGGAGAGCAAGGTGGCAAGCTTTCCATATGAAACAACATCCACGTTTAGTTGTAACCTAATTTTATCTCCATCGGTCACACCTGCATTGTCTGCATTCTGTGGTGAACTCATCTCTCTTATTTGCTTCAGTCTTCTCAGAGAATCCTCAGTTTTTTGTACTGAGGTCAAAACATCTTCTACATATTTATAGTACCTACAACATAACATCTATTTATAGTTAGATGCCACAGATAAGGAGCAAGTTGTTTTTACAGTTTCACAAATTTGTTTAAAGATAAAAAACAGTACTTACGAAACAGTCATAATATTGAATAGAGCTTCAAATATTTTTATTATAAATGCATTATCCAACTGTTTAGAAGCTTCTTGTTTAAATTCCTTTAAAACATTGCCAACTACTTCTATGTATGTACAAGGTTTAGTTGGAATACTACGATTCGTCTTTCTGTATAGTCTAGGAATATCACTGACTTGTTTCAACTGTATGTTGCAATTATCATACAATTCGTTTACTATACATTCTTGTATTTTACTTTTTATATCTTCTAGAGCTACTTCTGAAGACTTTAAACTATGTCCAAGAATATTTTTATTTTCTATTGGAATTTTTCTCTTTACCAGATCTAAAAGTTGGGGTAGCCTTTGCAGTAATGTTTGTATATCAACATATATGTTAATACTGTTGTTAATTAAGCTTTTGTTTATATTCATTACCTCATTTTTATGTGATGACTGTTTCTGAAACACCAATACAAATTTGAATTATAACTAAAACAAATCTGAAATGAAAAACACTCATTAAAAGTACCAAAGATTTAAAAACATGTATGAGTGTCAAGGGAAAATCTGATTCCATAATCCTTATCACACAACATAATTTAGCAGCATTACAGTTATACCTATTATAGACAACAAATTTACAGTACAGTTATCTTCATTAGTTAATTAATTACCTGTGTACAATATGCACTAGCCCATGTTGTATACCGTGATAACATTTGCATTGTCAGTTTCCAGAACTTGTGCGCTAAAGTTTCAATAAAGATTCCTTCTGACCAGCACTCTTCTATTGCACTCCAGCATGTTTGTGTCTCTCTCAATACAAAACCATTGTTATGTTCGCTTATTGGACTCTTTTGTAAAGTTGCTTCAAATTTCCCTAAAATTATAATATTTTTAAACATAGTTTCAATAATAGAGGAGTAAAAAGACAATAAATATTATCAATTGTAACTGGCCTGCTCATACTTTATGGTAGTAGAGCACCGCCATAACGGCTATGAGTAATAAGGGTTGGCCCTTACACTGCTTGTTGGCACCCAAAAGAATATTAAGAGCTTTATATCAGACTAGGTCCAGACCATCTGATGCTAATTAATCAACAATTGTATTCCCAAGGAGGGCTGACATTTGGCAGGTGACCAGTCATAAAATTATTCCTAAAACTTATGCAATATGTCTTATGAGAGAATAGTATATATTGAGTCAACCCCAAATAATTAGGGTAAGTGCAGGATGATGGTGATGAGTAAATGGCCTGCTTGTATTGTCATATTAGAATTTCATGTAGAACACTTATTTTAGGTGTATTATCTTAATCTTACCTGCAATTTCTTGAAACCGTATTTGAAAATAAACTGGTAAATTCCACCTTTTTTGGAAGCTCTTATACTCTGATGTTTCATGCAACAATTTGATATCTTCTACTGAACAATATTCTTCTAATTTTTTTATAAATTGTGTACTTTCATTATATCTTTTATAAAATATTTGAGGGTTGCCAGGAGCAAAAATAGAAGCCAGGTTTATCTCTAACCTATTTTCAATTTCACACCAAAAACAATTAACTAAAAATCTATATTTCTTTACAAGAAATGTAAGTTTGGAATGTTGCATAACTGTTAGCAATAACTTTAATTTTGTATCTAATAATGACAAGATTTTTCCATAAATCCCTTTTAATCCATCTTTACTTTTTTGCAGTGCCAGTTCATTGATTATATTTTGCAATAATGGTGCTATAACTTGTTTCCTTAAGAGAATTTCTGTTTCTGTAACTAAATCTAAAGAGGCAAGCGTTATAATAGTTTCAAGAAGAGCTTCTTCATTAGAATCATTCCAAAATTCAAAGAGTAATTCATTAAGATTTAGTATAAGTTTTGCTCCAATTTCATGGTATTGTAATTTATGTTCTGGTTTAATAATACTATCACATTTTGCAATAGAAAATTTCAATTGATTATATTGCATGGCTGCACGGTCTGCTAAGGCGACTCTCTCTATTATTTTCTTTTCAGAGATATTTTTTAAAATGTTATTTAATGTTTTTAAACTGTTGATTGTTTGGCTATAATGTTTTAATAGCTGCTTCTTCTTCTGCAAGTTATGTCTCTGATTCATCCACATTAATAGCTCTTTCATTGCATCTTCTAAGCATTGTTTTACACTCTAGAAAAATAAATTACACTAATTGTTATTTTGAGAAATATATAAAATTAGAAATATTAAAATATATTATTATCGTTTTTTTTGGGCTGTTATATTAGCACATGCTGCCAGTTCCATGCAGTGTGATAAAAGGATGGTGCAAGTCCCCATAACCCTCGGTATTCTCTACCTGGCCAGGCTGGGAGTGTGACATACTAGAAATAATTTGTAAAGCTGTACTTACAAGAATTTCATCATTCAATTGTCCCAATGGCATCTGAATTTTAACTATCGCCTTATCGAATCCAATCAGAGTAGCACATAGGTTTACGAAATTGGCGTAATCTTTGTTGATGAGCTCTATCATCGCTAGTCTGAGGACTTTTAAGTACACTCCTAGATCATCTCGCATAGTCTCCAATGACGCTACATTCTGATGCTCCGCCAAAAAGTTATCCACAGAAAAGTTTGTCTGTAATTATTATCATGAAGATCAAAAAATATCCTAAGGCATATGAACTGTTAACGCCTTAATTATTAGGAAATCGGTGAATTTACCTTGACAAAATCATTTCTATCGAAGCACAGTCCCCTGGGGGCAGGCGGAAGTGTAAACTCCATCATGTCATTCTCCATTTTAACGAGTCACTATCATTGTATTATGAAGGCACCATTATCGAGAGGAATAGTTAAAAAACACTAAATTATCTATTTAGTTTGGTACTCTCTACGAGGATCATTTTGACACCTTCTTTGACGTATGTCTGACACATCCACGTCAATTCAGGCCAGTTTTTTAATTAAGGAATTTTATGGCACGGGTCAAGAATCTTTCTGCCCAAACTTTATTATCATTTAAGGATATATGTAAATTCAAGTATTAGCATACATCTAATTATTTTTTGAGGTTCATTTCCAATTCCCAAATTGTCGAAATTTTTAAATTTTTAACGCCGAAATTCCGTGTGGTGGTGGAGTAAGAATACAACTCACCACTCTCTATCTTACCCGTGGATGTCGTAAGAGACGACTAAGGGATATAAGAAAGAAAGCTCGAAACAAAACCCTATTCCAATACGTCTGACCAGCGTGGAATAGTAGGTCTATTCCCCTTCCATTATAGAGAAAACTTGAGCCCAACAGTGGGACATATATAGGCAGTGATAATGATGATGAATGTCGAAATACTTTTGTTACATTTTATAAAAATACCACTGAAACGTCAAAAGTTAATTACGAATATCTCTACAAAAACTTCGATAACGATTATTCTTTTTTTCTATATTAATATTATAAAGAGGAAAGATTTGTTTGTTTCTTTGTATTGAAGAGCATTCGAAACTACTGGACCGATTTTAAAAATTCTTTGACCAGTAGAAAGCTACAATATCAGGGAGTAACATAGGCTATATTTTATCCCGGTATTCCCACAGCAACGGGAACTAAAAGGGTAAGAAACTGTAGCGAAGTGTAGGCGAGTTGCTAGTCGTAAATAAATTGAAATGTTTGAATATTTGATGAATGGGATCTGATAAAAAGATCGATAAACTTTATTCATCTTTCTCCCACATTTATATTAATAGACCTTTCTTAACAGTCTTACTAGTAGTACTTTCGTAAGAAAGAATTGATGGCTGAATCTTAAGGTATTTAAAATCGGATCAGACTAGAACTATTTTCTATGAGGTTGTATTTTTAGACAAATAAATTCATGTAGAAAAAGGCTACCCTTTGTTTCCGTACAAATGTATGTAGAATATTGTATCAAAGACCTGGTATGTGGCTATAAGGATAGATAAATTAAAACCAGTAGCAGTATTATTACAGTATATAATATTATTATCTACACTATACAATTTAGCGATGTAGTCAATTGTGAGTGAGTTAAAAAGTATTAAGGTATTATGTGACACTATGAGTCTCACCGAGTAGCGACAATATAAGAATACAATCATCGCCACCCCTTTGCTTGCTTGTGAGAGTGGCGATTACGGTAATATTCCCTTACATAGTAACAACGATACAGATACGGTCCCAGACATGACAGCTTCACCATTCTATTCTTTTTGGTAGCGGGTTCAATAGCAGTGGAGTAGCGGGTGCAAAGAACTTTCCGCAGCGATCTGGCTGCTATAAAAAACGGCCTTAGTAATGCATAACATTCGGACCTTTTAACATTCGGACGCACTAATGTAAAGGTCATCGAGCTGGAAGAGGAATTGAGCGAAAACTGTTTGGACATTGTGGGATTTTTAAAAGTACGAAGAGAAGGAGAAGGTACGCTAATGCTCTGGTCTGGCAAACTTGCCCTTCTGCCAGGAGGGCAACAGTTCATCCCAAGGCGGTATAGGGTTTATCGTTTGTAGGCCTTTCATAGACAACGTGGATGGGATCAAAAGTGTACGGTTAAAAAGGCGTATCATATAGTCAGAATTACTAAGCTATATTTGTTGAAAGTTATAGAGGATTACGCAGCGACTACCGGCATATTCCGCTCACGAGGTGGAGACCTATTTCGAAGACATCTCGAAAGCCATACATGCGTCCAAAACCACCTTCACGGTGGTTATGGGGGACTGGGTAAAGGTAATGAAGCTGAGTTAAGAAAGGGCAATCTGAATATGGGCAGAGAAATCCGAGGGACCAGAAATTGGTTTATTTTCTTTAGAGGTAAAATTTTTAAAGACATAAATATAATAGACCTGGTCCCGATAATTCAACAAAAAAATAGGCTTCATCATAGTAACGACAAATCTTCAATGATGACTCAGTCATAGTCTCAACTCATACATATATGTCCTGCTCTAGGGAGAAGGCTCCAAGACCTACTCTAAAATAGTAGGGAAATTGACCAATTACACTACTCTGGTCAGACGTGTCAGTATTTTTTTTTTTTATGGGTGGGCTATGGTAAGCGCACGCGCGGTCCAGTTCGTCCGGGGCGATGAAAGGACGGCGCGCGGGCCCATAACCCACCCGTACCCACGTCACCTCGTTGTTGGGTCGACCACCGGAGCAGATGTGTCTTGTCGTCAGTGATCGGCCCGACGGAATACCCTTTCGGGTAAACTCACCTGTCGACGTCCTGGGACGTCGGTCGCCGTCGCACGGTCAGCCTCTCTGCGGGTGATGGACAAATCCCCGGTCCGATCACCCGCGGCCTCGGCTAGGGTGGCATTAGGCGCAGATACTCGCGCCTGCACCGCCCGAGTCGCCGGCGGCGAAACGTGTCGCCGAATAGGAGCTCTACTCGCACACGATCCGCCGCCTCCTTCCGTGAGATAACGGCTTCACAGAAGGCGGCGACCGCGTCCCAGTTCCTGACGCTAACGAGCAGAGCATCTCCCTGGCGATGGTCGGCAGCGCCAGGTCGGCACCGATAATTGCGACGAGTTCTCGGCGATCCCCCTCCCATGCAGCACACTCCTCGAGCGTGTGCTGCGCCGTGTCCTCGTCGCAACTGCAGTGATGGCAGGACGGTGTGCACTCCCTCCTGACAATCTTGTGCAGGTACTTCCCGAAGCAACCGTGCTCCGTGAGTACCTGCACCAGTCGGAAGGAAAGCATCCCATGCGTCCGCTCCAACCACTCCATCAGCACCGGTCGGAGGGCCTCGACGGTCCTGACACCGTACCGAGGACTCTCCAGCCGGACTGCCCAACGGGCAATGACTTCTTGGCGGGCGTCGACCCGCCAGAGACGTGTCGGTATAGGGTTTTATTTCGAGTTTTCCTTCTCTTGCACAGAGGCATATTAATCGCCTTTTACCATATCCATGGCCAAGGAAGAGGATGGTGAATTATATTCTTACTCCGTCACCACACAGAAGTCTCAGTGATTAGTAGAATAAAATTAAGAGTGATTGGTATGAAAAATATCCACACAGAAGTCGAGCGGTTATGGTTGACGAAGTCTATCATCCCAAATACATTTGTCTCTTACCAGATTGCCCATGTGGCTATGGGATAAAAATTGTCGTTAACTCTTCCTTGTGCATTGCTCAAAAAGCGGCTAAGACTCTCACCAGGAGAGTGGGCAGTGTATGCTGACTATGGTCAGCCCGCTCAAAAAAAGCAGATAGTGCTTTTTTTGAGCGGGCTATGGTCAGCACGCGACGCAAGGGCGGCGCGAGTTCCCATAACCTACCGTATTCCCACCCCTTCGCTATCAGCCGGACACTGCTACCAAGTTCTTTGCTGGCCGTGGCCAGCCCGGCAGACATATATCACCTAAGAAAACTATAGCACCTACTGCGATCACCAACCCGCCTGCCAAGGGTGGCGATAATCTATTCTTTCTAAAAAGTAAATATGGATACAATCAAAATAACACTGAGTCACCGGAAACCGTTGGATGCAAATGGCACAGGACCGTTCCGAGTGGTATTGTCGTGGGAAGGATTGTCTCCAACAGTGGACTTGTACGGGCTGATGGATTACCCTGAAAGCTTACAGCTTGAGATACAGAATCATTTCCAGTGTCTAGACGAGTGCTAATATTTCAATTATATACACACCAAGTTTTAAACTGTCTACGTGGTTGGGTTGAAATTTTCCAAGACTCACCGTGTTAAGAGACCTAAAAAAGTTTATAGCCAGACTCTCAAGTTCATGGAGAAGATAAATATTGGTGCAGTTTTCAGCTGATTAGTCCGAATATAATAGCAGCTAAATAGGCAGCTTTCTGTGTGGTGACGATGTAAGGATACAATTCACCACTCTATATCTTGCTCGTAGATATCGTAAAAGAGGGCTAAGGGCTATAATATGCTTATAACATTTGTGCAAGAAAAGGAAAACTCGAAATAGAAACCTATACCAACATTTTTTTATTTATTTATTTATTTATTTACAAGCAATCATAATACCTTTACAGGACATTTAACCTAATGCGATATTATAAGTAAAATTAGAAAATTAATACAGTTATATATAGTAAGACAATAATATTATACAAATAATAAAATATAATATCAAAATATTAATCATAATTTAATATTATATTTTACCAAATAATATTTAACTAAATAATAAATTAAGACATGTAATACATATGGCAATAAACGAATAATAAAATATAATATCAAAATATTAATTATAAGTTAACATTATATTTTATCAAATAATATTTAACTAAATAATAAATTAAGACATGTAATACAATATGACAATAATATAAAACAATTAATAAAGAATAATATCAAAATATTAATTATAATTTAATATTATGTTTTACTAATTATAAGCCACGCACTTATATACAACGTCTGAGAATTCTCGCAAACTACAGTTGTAAATGTCCGTGGAATAGTGGACTGTATTTATTAGTCTGATAGCACGTGTCAGTGGAGCGTAATGGAGCATATTAGTTCTGGCCGTTGGCAAGCTTAACGCAAGCGGCCGGCGCCGTATGCCCATGCGACCTGCTGGTGCGCACAGGTGTAGCATTGCCAGTATAGCGGGGTGATGTAGTTGGCCGCGAAGTACACGCCACACGTAGCGGGCCAGCGACACATCGCGCCGCACGCTCAACTGGTCATAGCCAACCATACCCAACACAAACAGGCTTGGGTACATAAGTGGATAAAACGAATAAACTCCGTACTCTTTCATATATAAAAAACGGGTGAATTTATTCTGAAATTTTTCTAGCATTAGACTATATTTAGACTCGTGAGGATTCCAAACGATTGCGGATGTCTCTAGGTGACTGCGTACAAGAGCGTTATATAAAATTTTGATGGTCAAAATATTATTGAAATCTTTACAAATTCTCAAAATTAAACCTAATTTTCGGAATGCTTTATTACAAATTTTGATAATGTGTTTACGAAACCTTAATTCAGGTACCATATCAACGCCTAAGTCTCGTATATAACTTAAACATATCTGACCAGCATGGTTTAGTAGGTAATTTCCTTCCTATTGAGGATGCGGTTCGAACCCAGCAGTGAGAGTAGTTCAATGCAGGCGGCAGAGCTCACACTTTGTGGTGAAATATGAATGAGGCTCAGGTCCAGCTGTTGACGACAAAAGGTTGAATGAAGAATCATCCTCAGATTCTTGAAGCTCCGATGATTTTACGCTAATATCCCTCAATTCAAATCATACGCATTTACATATACCTACATATATGTGTCATGAAGCCAACTTGCCCACTCCTGAAAAAAAAATTGCTCCCCCATACTTCGCTGGACATCTGCCATGTGGCCCGGTATACCTATCAGCCCACCCCTGAAAAGAAAATTGCTCCCCCATACTTCGCTGGACATCTGCCATTTGGCCCGGTATACCTATCTGCTCACCCCTGAAAAGAAAATTGCTCCACCATACTAATCTGGACAGATGGACCGGTATATCTTCTCGAATATTATTGCGTGATTTCCTTGAGTAAAAAAGAGGTGGTCATTTGTATTTTTAGTCTTGTATTATTTTTGTAATAACAGTGAATAAGGGTACATTAGGTATATTTATTAGTTCTATATTATAAGTATTATAGTTTTCTTATCTCGTGTAAGAAAGAAGAAAGAAAAGCATTTATTTCGGTTTCCAAAACATAAAGTAAGTAATCAAAATTCGTAGAAATTCATGCACATAGGATACCGAAAAAGGTCCCACCTCAGCATGAGCTGCATCACAAACGTGTTACAGCGCTGATTTTCAGGTAGGACCTTTAGAGTGAGTACGGTTCATCACAACGTATAGAATAGAATATTGCGCTACACTATATATTGTATGCACAGTATACACACAATATACCCACAGACTTAAACATACTAAGTACTATTTTTTCCTATTTATTTATTATAATTGTGATTTTTAATTATTTGTAAAACTTAAAAGATATACATGGCCAATATCCATATATGGCCATATACACAAAGACACACACATACACAAAGACATACACATACACATAGACAACGCATGCGCACGCATATGCGCATAAACATGTACATGCATATAAACATATTTACAATTTATTAGTTTATGGATTTAATAGGTTACCGGGGCATTGAAAGAGGAAAAATAATATTAAAGAATTGTGGTAAATAAATTATAACTAACTTCATAAGGCTATTTACATAGTACCCGGGAGCGCGATATACATATATATATACATACATACATACACGTACACACATATACATACACTAGTTTAGATATATTATACAAGATGTATTATTACGCCTTGTGCTGTTCTTCAAGCAAATATTTTTTATATTTAATTTTAAAATAGTGAACTGACTCTAACAGGCGTAAAGGAGGTGGCAAATCGTTCCAGCATCGTGAAGCAGCGGATTTGAAGCTTCCACGAAATGCTGCCGTTCTATGTCTTGGTGTTAATAATAGATAGGAGGATGCCCTTGTTTTTATTGTGTGATGATTCTTCGACCATGATAACTTGCGATATAAATATTCAGGCGTTTTTGACACCACAACGTCAAACAAAAGCGTCGCTAAATGAAGTTTTCTACGTGCCGCCATTTTCATTAAATTCCTCTTATTTAAGAAGGGGGTGATATGAGATCGAGGAGGGACGTTATAACAATATCGCGCACAGGCGTTCTGAACCCGTTGTATAAGTTTTTCCGTTTTGCCCACAATACAAGTGCCATAAACTGTGTCCGCATAGTTGAGCTTAGACAGAATCAATGTCTCGCGGAGCATAACATGAATATCAACAGATATATAGGGACGAATCCTATACAATAGCTTAAGCTTATATAGATTTTCTATTTCGTTTGATTTAATACAGCGAAATATGAGTAAGACATTCGGAGTATCTGCAATAAAAATAAAAGGATTAATATTTTTAATAATTTACACTAAGGATGGTTCTGAACTTTTGGTTATCCAAGCACATTTACTGTCCTGCACTAAAGAAATAATAAACACCTACACTAAGAAAATAATTTTTGTATTAGGTATTTTACAAACACAAATAACAGACATATTACATCCGGACTTAAAACGACTATTTGCAACAATGCATATCAGTGGGCAAGGGTAGGTCGGTATCACTGACTGTAATGACCAGTGCCGGATTAAGGCAGCGCGGGGCCTGTAGCAAATTCTGTCGAGGGGCCCTTGATTTGTTTTAGGTTCTTAAGTTTAGGGTATTAAATAAAACAAAACTGTTGAGACAAGATATTTTACGCTCCTATCTAAATTGATATTTTTTTAATTAGCGGAGTGGAGTTGGAGCGCGAGGCCCCCCGGTTCGCGGGGCCCGTAGCATTTGCTACTCTTGCTGTATGGCTAATCCGGCACTGGTAATGACGTAATGGATATGACGTAATAATCTGTACCTTTATTAGGCATATTAAGGCAGATGTGATTATAAAACCGGATTACTATGAAATTAATCAAATAATTTATTAAATTAAGCGATACATCATCATCTTCTCAGTCCATGCACGTCCCACTGTTGAGCTCGGGCTTCCTCTACTAAGGGAGGGGAATTAACCTACTATACCACGCTAGTGAGACGTGTTGGTATAGGGTTTTATTTTGAGTTTTCCGTCTCTTGCATAGATATTATATGCATATTATATCCTTTAGTCGTCTTTTATGATATCCACGGGTAAAAGCGGGAGTGGTGAATTGTATTCTTATTCCGTCACTACACGGAATTCACAGCGAATCAATACTTACCGAGACGAAAGTTTGTCTGGATAATTGTATGTAGCGTCCTGCACGCAATACAAGCGGGTTTCTCATTCGCATCATTGCAAAACATAGGCCTCTTTTGAATTTTACGTCTTGTTCGTACCATATTGAATCGTAGAACACTCTAAGAAGCTCCTCACTCTGAGACAAAAGCGAATGATGTACAGATGTCTTAGGTTAAGGAACAATTGTTCGAGTATGTTGTAGTTTAACGGTCATGGATCGTAATTAGAACACACACAAAAAATAATTAAACATAATAGTATAGTGATTTCAAAAATGTGTGTCAAAAATTATATGCCTTAAATGCTACATATTATGACCAGAATACATGTAGGTATCTAAGTCGCATCGACGACATAAGTAGGTACGATACGCGCAAACGCGTCGACGGTATAGGTAGTTACGAAGGCGCACCGTCGCGTAGACTCGGTCATCGGCCGATCATTTGATATTAAGGCGAAGTTTGTCTTGCTTATGCGAACGTAATCATTGATTTATTCAATTGCTAATGAACATTTAGCAAACTACGAATATGTTGCAGATTAAGTATCACTGACTTTATACCTTTCAATCAGGCTCACACGAAAAGCAATGACAAAATTGAAAACTTTACATGTCTCTAATTCATTAATTAATCGTTACTTTTACTTCAATTTTTTTTTCACGGGTGCCTGCCACCATTGTCTAACTTACGTTTGTGAGGCTGCACTGCTCTGAGGCAATTATATTTTTTATTGTACATGATGGCTGATGAATTGATGGATGATTTAATGGTAAATGATAAGCGTCATTCATGGGCTTAACGTATAATGTAACTTAAGTAAGAATTTTTAAATTCTTTATTCGTTTCTACATTGGAAATTTTTGAATTAAATTTTAATCAGCTAGTCTTAAGCTATGCATCCATTATAAGAATATTGAATGTAAGTCTCTCTTCTTATTCCTTTAATAAAAATAGAGTGACAGTAAAATTACGACAATACTTACGGTTGCTGTGAGTTCATGTCCACACCAGCAGCAAACAAATAGCTGACTTATCATTACTGATAAGTAGGTTAAAATTGAAAAGAATTGTACACTCCGCCAGTCCACCTGTATATAAGAGAATCTTTGTTAAAAATTTGATCAAAGCGACAGTGGCGTAGCGTGAGTCACTGTCGCCCGGGGCGGAGTCATAATTTGCCGCTCTTTTGCCGTCGTAAAAATAATAATTGTTGGTGTGGTGAAAAAAAGGTAACAAAATGAAAGAATTGAGTGAAAAATACTTTTTCAAAACTATGTACATGTGTAAGTAATATGACTGTGTTAAAACATTAATAATTTACACTATAAAAATAATGTTTAATAAAGTCTAAACAGTCTAAAATTGTACATTTCGCGACTTACGCGCAGTGAAATCATTTATTCGGTCCTCGGACTCACCGGCTACGACTGGGCGTTGAGGGGGAGCCTCTCGCCCGGGCAGGGCGTGATTTGTTACGCCGACGACACGCTCGTCACAGCCCGCGGTGGGACGCTACAGGAGGCGGCAAGCTTGGCGACTTTAGGCACCGAAGAGATCGTCAGGCGGATCGGGGCGTTGGGGTTGAGGGTGGTCCTGGATAAGACGGAGGCCCTCTTGTTCCATGGGCTTCGCATGGGCCCTCCCATCAGCGTCTCGACCATCGTCAATTCGGTTGATATCAGCATCAGGCATTGGTGGTTCCGGGAGCATTTCCGCAGGCTCGCTCCACGGCTCGTCGGAGCGGCGTCGGCCTTATCGTGGCTTATGCCGAACGTGGGCAGACAGAGCGCTACATATCGACGGCTTTACGCGGGGGTCATCCGGTCGATGGCCCTGTACGGCGCACCGGTGTGGGCGGGGTCCCTGACTGTCCGACTCAGGGTTCTACTGTGGCGACCACAGATGGCCATGGCGGTCAGGGCCATATGCGAATACCGCACGGTATCGACGGAGGCAGCGTGCCTGTGTGCCGGGACTCCCCCGTGGGACCTGGAGGCAGGAATGCTCGCCGGTTTGTATTGACGGGTGTTAGGGCTGCAAGTGGAGGGCGGTGTAGTCTCTTTAAGGGAACTCACCGCCTGGCGCGTCGACGCCCGCCGAGACGTCATTGCCCGTTGGGGAATCCGGCTGGAGAGGCCTCGGTGCGGTGTGCGGACCGTGGAAGCCTTTCGGCCGGTGCTGATGCAGTGGTTAAAACGGCGGCACGGGATGCTCTCCTTCCGACTGGTGCAGGTTTTGACGCGGCATAGATGCTTCTCCAAATACTTGTACACGGTCGTTAGGAGGGAGAGTACACCGTCCTGCCACCACTGCGATTGCGACGAGGACACGGCGCAGCATACGCTCGAGGTTTCTGCCGCCTGGGTAGAGCAGCGTCGTGAACTCGTCGCAATTATCGGCGCCGACCTGACGCTGCCGACCATCGCCAGGGTGATGCTCGACAGCGTCAGAAACTGAGACGCGGTCGCAGCCTACTGCGAGGCAGTAGTCTCGCGGAAGGAGGCGGCGGAGCGCGTACGCGAGGAGCGTCTCCTCGACGACGCGAACCGCCGCCGGTGACTGGGGCGGCGTAGGCGCGACTACCTGCATCTCATGCCGCCCTAGCCAAAGCTAACTTCTTGAAAAATTAATTGTTCGACTCACAGCCAGTGTCCGCACAAAATAGTTTTCTTCCAATTTTGCCGCCCTTCTAATAGTGGCGCCCGGGGCGGACCGCACCTCAATCCCCCCCCCCCCCCCCCCTTGCTACGCCACTGCAAAGCGACTAGATTAGGTATAGCATGAAATGAGCTATTTAGATGTTAAATTGTTTTTTTTTTAATAAAAATCTCCGGTATAAAATAAATAATAGAATAAAGCGGCACCACACAAAGAATTATTTTACATACAGATCCAATCCAAGACAATTATGGCTGTTGTTGTTGTTGTCTACCAACGTCCCATAAAGTTTAGGAAATAAGCAATAAACATAATACATAAAATTATTATTAACCTAAGGAAAACTTAACTAAAATTGCAATTTTATTTAATTTTTAATAATAATTTTTCTACTGTACTTATCCATTCTATCGTAGACATCGCAATAGTTTTACAACCGGCCACCTCCTTGACGTCAATCCTTTCTTAAGAATATATTAATTGACTAGATGGCATTGGATAGGGTTAATCCATGGTAAGCGCTGAGTAGTCTATTAAGACACCCACGAGCAGTATTAGTAGCTGCCACAACACAGCACTTTTTAATAAATTTCATACACCATAAAACGCCAATGTTGTTTGTCGTTTATATTGCTTTAGATGTCACTTAAAATTTAAGGTTCCAAAGTGAAAATGGGTATTTAGGCGAGTGAAAATGCTGGTATAAGTTCAATAATAAGTTACAAAAATTATTTACTTACAACTAAAATTCTCAATGCCGACATGCAGATAATACCAACACTGCCAGTTAGTTGAAATAACAAATATGAATGATAAGCATTCTCCACAAGATTTGTAAAACTAAAACAAAACAATTTAAAGTCTGTATGATAGCGATCCGTATGTAGTTTTTTGTGTAGTGACGGAGTGAGAATACAATTCACCATCCCCTTTATTACCCGTGAGGTCGTAAAACAGAGATTCTCAAAGTGTGTTCCTCGGAACTTAGGGGTTTAGCAGAATAGTCATCAGGGTTCCGCCAAAATGAAATATCTTTTAATTTTAGAGTAATTTGGCTGTGAAATAATAGCACAGTTATAAATATTATTTTGAAATAGTGCTAAAGTAATGATGAGAAGAACTCATTACTATTATTTAAGTAGGTGGCAAGAATGCAGCTCCGACTATGGTAGGTACAGCAGCGCACGGAGCCAATGCGTATAAGGCGCGGCGGACTTGGACTTTCACACGCACCCCGTTCAGTGTGCCTACTCTGGAAATCCATTCTAATTTCGAATTAGATTCAATTCCAATCTTACCAAACTTATATTTGGTACTCTTGATCAAAATCGAGAATGAATTCTTCGCGTTTGGCGTTGTTATTTTCACTAAATGTGTCGTATTTTCTTACTTTAAATTAATAACGTTATCGAACTCGATCACTACAAAGACGCTTTCTTGCAATTGTGCAACATTACCGATTTTAAACTACGTCAAAATAGCGTCGGGAGTAGCAAATATTTGATTTAATCGACAAGAGTCGAATTCATTTAGTTCAAAAATATTTCACCGAATTTGATTCCAATCGTGCGCTAGTATCGCTTTCAAGAGTACCAAATTTGCTCAAATTCGTGCTGCGATTGGATTTAGGATTGGAATCGAGATTCAAGAGTAGGCAACTTATTTTTAGGCATAGGAATCATGCAAATAACCGCGTGAGCACGAAAAAACTTACTATTTGACATTAAAAACAGAAAATTTTATTTACATATTTGTAATGATAAAGACAGGAGGTCTACCGGGAAATGATACCACAATCGGAAGCTAATTGTTTAATGGCATGGTGATTGGGATTTGCTGTTATAAATTGCCAAGGTATTGTGTACGTACTTCTAGTGAGAATTGATAACATTATTTAATACTTACGTAATAATTGTCTGATAATGTTGTACACAGTCTATAAGCTTCGCATAATTGTTCGATCGCGCTTCCCTCAATTCATTACCTCGTTTATAATTTACAGGAGTAACCTTTAAATAAGAACAGGGTAATATGAGCACATATATTTACCTTGGCTTGGCGTATATTAAAGCTGGTCGCCGAGTTTAGGTGGTAAAAAGGGTGTAAAAATGGAGCACTTAATTTTGGGCATATTACGAGTGAAAATGTTAAACTAATCCAGTGAAATATATATAATTCGTTATACGTAAATATCCATAAATATAACTCAACAAATATATACAGGTTGTATCAGGTTATGGGGCAACTGTTCAAGTATGTTGTAGTTTACCAGTCATAGATCGTAATTAAAATGTATATATGTGTATACACAAAAAACAATATAACATAAAAGTTATAGTGATTTAAAAAATGTGTGTTAAACAGTCTATGCCTTAAATGATACGTATTATGTAGGCTTGTATAGACAGGATACATGTAGGCACGTAAAGCTTCGACAGTATGAGTAGGTAGGAATTGCGCAAACGCTTCAATGGTAGCGTAGGTAAAAACGCGACTCGGCGACGGGCATCGGCCGATCAGCTGATTTAAAGCGAAGTTTGTTTTGCTTATGCGAACGTAATCATTGATTTTTTCAATTTCTAATGAACATTTAACAAAGTACAAATACGGTGGATTTCATTAATAACGACACCTCGGTTATAGCGACGTCGAACTTGGGTCCCTAGAATTTAAAGCATACTTTCGTAGGAAATCCATTTGGTAATAGCGACTCCGGATATAACGCCTACTTCGGGTATATCGACTTGTTTTCATGAACTATTTAGGACAGATTCCTAGAAATTCCTTGCAGATGTTGCGACTGAGTCGGCAAAGGCACAAAGTCATAAGCTTTAACTATTAAGCTTTCTTATCCTTTGTTTATATTCGCAGATGTTCAAATACTTTGTTTGTGTGTAGCGTTACTTAGCATGTGCGCAAAGTTAAAATTATGAATCAGTTACATAGCTATTTCCAATGAGTGAACAGTGTTTCTTAAACTTGTGAAAATGGCTCCTAGACGTGCATTTACTGTTAATGAAAAACTGATTTCGGATATAGTGACCTCCGGATATAGCGACGACATTTAAGTGGTCCCTCCGCCATCGTTATAACCGAAATACACTGTATGTTGCAGATTAAGTATCACTGACTTTATACAATTCAATCGGAGTTACACGAAAAAACGATGACAAAATTGAAAACTTTACGTGTCTCTAATTCATTAACGAATCGATATTTTTCCTTCTAATTTTTTTTTAAGGGTTCTTACCACCATTGCCTATCTCCCGTTTGACCAGTTGTCCCATAATCTGATACATTCTGTATAGTAAGCATTAACTCTGTAGATATATTATACACTACAGCTTTTACCAAATGTAGAGGTCAATCAAATGCTATCTACTTTTTTTTATGGAGTGTATAGCTGTTAGTCGCACATGCCTTTGATAACTGGACATGAACTATGGGTGAGCGCTGAGGGCTCTCAACCCGGACTGTCTACAGGGTCGAGTCCGCTATTTATACCCGTTTTTCGATATACTCAAGCTTGACGCTAGACAGCTATGAAAGTTGCCAAAGCACAATCCGATTTGCCACCCTTCGATAGGCGATATCATTTTCAACAATTTTTTGATCAAAATACATGTCTCTTACATAATTGCCACTTTTATAAATATAAAAAAACACTTGTTGATACTCACACTAGTAATTTTCTCTTTAACAATATTAATTTGAGCACATCCGAAGATCACGGCGGAGAAGGCAACACTATCCACGCCGAAATACATGTAAGCGCTGATGGAAATAGTGACCAGCTGGAAAGTGTAACCGAAGTAGTACTGAATTATTTTCTCGGGCTTTACCGGCATCCTGAAAGTATCAAATAACTGTAACTTTTATCTCATAATTTTAGACAATATTTGCCTCACTTTTGGACCCGGAATTCTTCCATTATCATTACATACTCTTCCACTGTGTATATTACAAAAAAAATTAGCAAATTCAGCTCTCCTCAGGAATGTAATTGTTGATCAGACGGGATCAGACAGAGTTGGCTGGACATATTAAAGTTCTTGGTTGCCTTTTAGATATCAACGAGTAATGTACAGTGCCTCCGCATCTTGACGGAATAAGAATACAATTCACTACTCCCTATCTTGCTCACGGATCTCGTGAAATACGACTAAAAGAAATACGCATATAACACCTATCCAAAAAATGGAAAACTCGAGACAAAATTCTATACCAACTTGTCTGACCAGCGTGATATAGTATGGACAATTTTCTTCCAATTGTGGAGGAGGCTCAAGCCCAACAGTGGGACATATATGAGCTGTGATGAATGATTAATGCATGTAAAATTGCTAGTATTCGTAACTACCACCACACAGCAAATAGCTAAGTAA
Source organism: Lymantria dispar (assembly GCA_032191425.1). NCBI lineage: Eukaryota > Metazoa > Arthropoda > Insecta > Lepidoptera > Erebidae > Lymantria > Lymantria dispar. The sequence continues at coordinate 21,933,494 of CM063459.1, forward strand.
AAATAGTAAATCCACATTTAAACTATTAAGCTACATTAAAATAGTAAACTACATTACCACATATCAAAGGGAAATTTTCTTTCACTGTCATCAAATAGTGGTTTCAGTGCCCACATCCCACAAGTCATCTGGGAGCTGATCATAAAGGCTAACAACAATCTTTTGATGCGCTTTGCCTGTGACTTTAATATCCTAAAAGAGAAACAATTAAACAATAATTTGTTATGCGTTAAATGACCAGCTGTTAGGAGAACGTTTTGACAATAAGCCCAATTGATAAACATCTAATTCATCATCATCTTTCTGCTTTTAGCCCAATTACTTGGGGTCGCCGTGATATCAGTCCTCTTCTTCTACTATACAAAAGTTAATAGTAGCGTTAATAATAGCAGCAATAGTTTTATAGCTGGCCGTTTGCCTGATGATACCCCTTCTCGGGAATGTAACTCTTGACCAGACAACGTCAGATGGCGTTTATCCAGGTTATTATAAAGTTCATAGAAAAGTAAGAATTGGTATTATTCGTAGCCGCCATCACACATTAACTTGAATTCAATGAAATAGTCTCCTGATTATTATAACTGATAATTTACAATACAGTGTTGTGAAACAAAAAGTAAATAAATGCGTATTTTATATCATTATTATTTAAGCCCGTTGTCAAGAGCGTCCGGTTGCAAGTTGCAAGTCTGCGGAAGGTGAATTAAAATAACCTCGTACTGCCGCTGCCAGGCTGTTCAGAAAATAATCTTCTCGGAAAATGGGCTCATTGTTAGAAGGCCCTCTTATAGCATATCATCCATCCGTCCGTAAACCTCCACTATTAGACATAGGCCTACCCACGAGAATGCCACTCGCAACGGTTCTGTGCCATCAACGGTCTGTTGCATCCAACTGTTCGCTGCGACTTCCAAGATGTCGCAGTCCATCTAGTAAGGGGTCGTCCGGCTGGTGCTGATGGAGTGGTTTGGTTGACGGCACGGGGTGCTTTCCTTCCGACTGGTGCAGGTATTGACGGGATACGGTTGCTTCGCTAAGTACCTTCACATGGTCGTGAGGAGGAAGAGCACACCGTCCTGCCACCACTACGATTGCGACGAGGACACGGCGCAGCACACGCTCGAGGTGTGTGCCGCGTGGGCAGAGCAACACTGTGAAGTCGTTGCAATCATCGCTGCCGACCTGACCCTCCTGACCATCGCTAGGGAGATGCTCGACAGCGGCAGGCACTGAGACGCAGACGCCGCCTTCTGTGAGGCAGTCATCTCATGGAAGGAGGCGGTGAAGTGTGCGCCAGAGTCTAACATTTGAACTGAAGTTGGCATAGCTCTTTGGGGCTTTTAAATTAGAAATATCATTGTGTGTTATATAAAGTTATACAAGCTACCCGATTATCGCATAATTGCGAATCGGCTTATAGATACAATTAACTCATGATTTCTAAAATTGTGCGTGATTCGGAACACAGCTATGTACTTACTTACCACTCCCTCCATTCCGAATCACGCACGATTCATCGTTTATTAATTTTATTAAGGCGTTGGCTATAATATTATTAACCCATCAAGTCTATTAAGGTTGTGAGCATGCTCATTATGGTCACCACGGCGGATGCATGCTTGCAATTATGTTTATTATTTTTGTACGAATGTCAAAAATATACCGACCGATGTTTAAAAAATATCAACCATTGCGTATGCTCGCTTCTTTTCTACAAAGTGTATAGTGTGTATATATTTGTAGTGTGAGGTATACTTACTTCTCGTGTACTGCGTTCTGTGGCTTCATTATATTTTCATCCATAAGCCTCAATAATTCTCGCAGCATATCTACGTTGTATAGAAAAACTGTGACTTTCAAACAGAGGCATGCTTGCGTAAATAAAAGATAAGATGCTTGCGAGACTGCGTCCAAATCTCCCCAAACTTGAAATATGTAAATAATTTGGCATATTAAGAATGAATACTGCAGAGATACCATGAAAACCCTGTATGCTTTGCGAAATATCGATTCATTATTTATCGGCAACCATACACCTAAATATTTCATTACGAATTTGGCTCTATTCAAATAAAGGTCTTCTGAAGAGACCATCTTGTCTCATTGATTGAAAACTTAAAACAGACACGTAATGACCTGCTATTTATTTTATATCAATTGTCCCACTTAGTTGAAATTGTCTGATAATTTTGGAAAATAACCCTTTGGTGAAGTCAAATTGTTACGTTATCAAAACAATGCCATAATAAATATCATGTTGAGTGTATTTACTTTATAAATTATTTGACATACAGAATGATCTATTTTATACAAATACTAGCAACCCGCCCTCGCTTCGCTTCGGTTTCAGTCACCTTACCCGCATAGTTACCGTTTCCGTGGGAATACCGGGTTAAAATATAGCCTAAGTTACTCCATATACAAATAGCTAGTAAAATATTATTAAAATCTGTCCAGCCGTTTTGAAGATTACCTCAAACAAACAGACAGACAAAAAATTTTAAACTGTGTTTTAGGCATAGGTGTCGTGCAAATAACCGTGTGAGCATGAAAAAAGCCCAGTATTTTGACATTACAAACAGACACTTCAATTTTATTTATTTGTATAGACTAAATTAAGAACAGAAATCTTTGTGGTAGCCACAACGAATATTACCAACACTTATTTGTGGGTGTCGTAAAAGAAGACTACTTGGGCCACACCTAACTGAAACCGTCTTATCTACAATCATATTTTCAAGGAGATTTAACGTCAGGCAAGCTGGTCACAGAACCATTGCCATACATTTGCAATATGTACTATGAAATTAGGGTATATTATGAGTATATACTGTCAGTAGAGGTACATACGTGGTTGGCCCCAAGTAATCGTGATTAGATTTGGATAATGATAATATTGAGAACAATTGTTACTACGGTCATCGCAGGTTCGTACGATGTAGTAGAGACGTGAAAATTGCACTTTTTAAAACCTACTGCCAGTCTATCTATTCCAGCGGCCTGTGGGTGAATTTCACACTGCGAGCTTACAGGGGCCTGCGTACTCAGTATAATAACACACTTAGAATTTTGTTGGGCCTTCCGTGGCGGTGGAGCGCGTCGGGGATGTTTACAAAAGCGCGTACTGACGGCTTTGAGGCAATCATGCGCAAAAAACACCCTCACCGCTACATCGACTACGGAGTAGCGGCAGCAGCATTCTGAGGGCAATTGCAGCACGTTTGGACTGCCCATTTCAAAATTGGTGGATGGGGTTGGCCATAGGGTTAATTTAAGCTGAGCCTGTGGCTATCCTCACCTGTCGATATGTGCAGTTTCAGCCAGAGTAAATTACTAACAATACTAACATAAGTAATTTAAATCGTTATTATTTCAAATACTAACAAATGAATGAATGGCAACTATGGATAGTATTATGTCTGAAACTATTATTATTATAGTTTTTCTAACATTATTAATATTAGATTCATATATTTATTTTCATTATACGATTAGAGAAAAACATTGTTTTCTTTTTCTTTTATTTAAGGAACTTTTATACATTGAGTACATGTCAGTTCCGTTTGAGTATATTATTACATTTTACAAAAAAAATCTAATATATCTAACGACGACTAATATACAAAAATAAGTATTTCGCGGCGTTTGAAGTTGGTGAGGCTAGCACTCCATGGAAGGTACCCATGTCGAGTCTATTTAAATTTAATTTTTCCATCAAAGTATTTCGTTCTGACTAAAATCGGACACATTCCACCAACAAATGTTGCACATCTTCTACAATACCACATAGTTCACAATTCAGAGAGTCTCTTTAAACATATATGCTAACCTGTTAAATGGCATATGTCCAGATCTAAGCCTGAACGCTGTTACAATCAGTTTTCTATTTAGTTTTGAATTAATAAACCAAGGTATACGAGGTGGCTCACATTGCAGCGTTTTTTACCAAATACCCTTCTCTAAAGATTTCTTATCAAAGGATTCTTTCCATTCTTAGTCACAATCTTTCTTACAATGAGGTAAGTATTCACAATATTGTGGCAAGATAGATACTTTGGTTCCTTCTATGACTCCTTTTTTAGCTAACAAATCAGCCTTCTCGTTACCTTTTAACCCTATATGTGATGGAATCCATTGCAATGTTAGGCTGATATTATTAGAGTAGGCCTCATATATTGCCTCCAAAATTGCATATGCTTTTTTTTTTTTTTCCGGGTGGGCTATGGTAAGCGCACGCGCGGTCCAGTCCGTCCGGGGCGGTGAAAGGACGGCGCGCGGGCCCATAACCCACCCGTACCCACGTCACCTCGTTGTTGGGCCGACCACCGGAGCAGATGTGACTTGTCATCAGTGGTCGGCCCTACGGAATACCCTTTCGGGTAACCTCTCACCTCTCGACGTACTGGGACGTCGGTCGCCATCTCAGCCTCTCTGCGGTCAGCCTCTCTGCGGGTGACGGACAATTCCCCGGTCCGATCACCCGCGGCCTCGGCTAGGGCGGCATTAGGCGCAGATACTCGCGCCTGCGCTGCCCGAGTCGCCGGCGGCGGAACGTGTCGCCGAATAGGAGCTCTACTCGCACACGATCCGCCGCCTCCTTCCGTGAGATTACGGCCTCACAGAAGGCGGCGACCGCGTCCCAATTCCTGACGCTGACAAGCATCTCCCTGGCGATGGTCGGCAGCGCCAGGTCAGCACCGATAATCGCGACGAGTTCACGGCGCTCCCCCTCCCATGCAGCACACTCCTCGAGCGTGTGCTGCGCCGTGTCCTCATTGCAACTGCAGTGGTGGCAGGACGGTGTGCTCTCCCTCCTGACAATCTTGTGCAGGTACTTCCCGAAGCAACCGTGCCCCGTCAGCACCTGCACCAGTCGGAAGGAAAGCACCCCGTGCGTCGGCTCCAACCACTCCATCAGCACCGGCCGGAGGGCCTCGACGGTCCTGACACCGTACCGAGGACTCTCCAGCCGGACTGCCCAACGGGCAATGACTTCTCGGCGGGCGTCGACCCGCCAGGCGGTGATCTCTTTGATGGAGACCATACCGCCGCGGGCGCGCGTCTACGACACCCGCTGATAAATGTCGGCGAGCATCTCCGCCTCCAGGTCCCACGGGGAACTTCCGGCCAGGAGGCACGCTGCCTCCGTTGCCACCGTGCGGTAACCCCGTATGGCCCTGATCGCCATGACCCTCTGTGGTTACCACAGGAGGGCCCTAAGATGGACCGGTGCGCCATACAGAGCCATCGACCGGATCACTCCCGCATATAGCTGTCGGCTGAAAGGGCGGACGCCGCGCCGACAAGCCGGGGAACAAGTCGATGGAGATGCTCCCGGAATCAAAAATGCCCGTCGAGCACCAGGCCCAAGTACTTCATGTGGGCCTGGATGCTGATGGTGGCCGACTTCACGGTGATCGAAGCGCTAGCGGGAGGCCCGGCGGTACGGACGCCATGGAACAAAAGGGCCTCCGTTTTTTCCAGGGCTACCCTCAACCCCAGCGCTTCGATCCGCCTGACAATCTCCTCGGTGCCGAGAGTTACCAGGCGTGCCGCCTCGTCTAGCGTTCCACCCCGGGCTGTGACGAGTGTATTGTCGGCATAGCAAATTACGCCCAGCCCGGGTGGAAGGCTTCCTTTCAACGCCCAGTCGTAGCCGACGTTCCACAGGGTCGAACCCAGAACCGACCCCTGTGGGACACCGCACATCATGGGCGTTCGCACAACGTCCCCTATTCGGTCAACGTAGAGGACGCTGCGCCCCTCCAAGTAGTCTGCCACCAGCCGCCTGAGGTACACGGGCACCTCGTGATACCTCAGCCCCTCCCTGATGCAGCTGAATGGCAGACTGTTGAATGCGTTGGCGATGTGCAGGGACACCGCCAACAGGACTCCTCCGCCGGTGAAAAATTGCACATGCTACCGGTGAGCCTCTGAAGCCAGAGGCGCATCGAGCTATATGTAGTAAAGCACTATTACTGTCTGTATATATGAGAATATTTTTATTATTGACTCTATGTGCATACTAAAGCGCTTTTGAAATTGCTATGAGTTCCGTCGACATAACAGATAATTTGTAGACAGATTTAAAACAATTATAATTGTTTACATTATATTAATAATTATTTACATTATCAACCTTTGTTTTTGTACATCATAATATGAAGCCCCACACCCTTTTTCATCCTTTGAACCATCGGTAAAAATGGCGTAGTGACCATGATATTTAATTTGTAATTCTCTAATAACATTGTATTTTAATAAATTGTAATCATGCAATCGTTTAGCCTGTTGAACATTCTCCAGATCAGTTTTTATTATACTGTGGACATTAATATTCGTAACCCAAGTTTTCATCTTAAACATGTGTAGCTTTGAGGACTGACGATATTCGTATATCTCTGATGGAATCGAAGATCTTAATTTAAAAAAACATTGTTTAAAATAATGTTTCAATTACGGGACGCGATAGGAACGTCGTCCTTTACTTGGCACAGAGGTTAAGCATTGCCATTCAACGTAACAATGCTTTTGTACAATCTATGGTGTGAGCGCACGCTATCCGTCCCGTCCGGAGCGACGTGAGACCTGAGATGACTCAATAACCCGCTGTATTCCTTACTTAAGTCTATGGCCAGCCAGGCGTGATACCCTTTCAGGTACTTTCCTACCTCAACGCTCCCCGGGGCGTCGCTCACATGCGGTCAGCCTCTCTGCGGGTGACGGGCTATTCCTCGCTCCAGTCACCCACGGCTTCAGACGTGGAGTCTATGCCTCCCCTACTGCCTGCCGTCTATGACAACGGAGTAGGTTTTAATTTATTCTACTTTATAAAAACATAATAAATTACATAATAACCTACTAATAAACTACTTTATTTATTATCGGTCTTTAGGTGCATTGTGGAAAAAGAAACTCGTCGCTCAGGACGCCTGGCAGATGTGAAATATTGAAATTATGTTGTACAAGTATACATTAGGAGTGGTAGGACCACACTGTTGACAGTTATCTGTCTACAGCCGCGGGCCGGTCTGTCCGGGGCAGTACCATGCTCTCGCAGAAAATCGACGTCTGAGTAGTAGCAATTTGTTACTGCGCTTCGTTCGGTGAGCGAGAGAGCCGGAAGCCCAACTTTCTGAGGGTGATTGCGTGTGGAGGGTTTTGGCGGTACCCTTGGTATCACCGAGCCTCAATGCACGCATTCACACTCCCTTCGCTTTCTTCGCGGTAGGCAACGGCCTTGTAAAGCCGCAGCAACACTTACCATCAGGTGTACTGTTTGCTCGTTTGTCACCGTTTGCAATAAAAAAAAAAAAACATGCATAAAAACAGATTACAACAGAAACTAATATGCCATAAAGTATTAATAAAATTTTACGTTTTTCTTTCCAGAATATGATGATTTTTATTCAATAAATATTTATTTTCATCAGTATACACTATAGTTATGTGTTCAGGTTAATAATTTATTTTGAGCTCACTAGATGACGCTGTACAAAATTCTAAAACAGGTTATGGTTTCGTTACACAATTGTACATATCAAACCGTAGCGTTAACGCCATGCCAAAAATCAGGTACATCCTCGCCTATAGATGTTTCACATCGAAAAAAATACGAATCTTTCTGTTGTTGTAATGAAATTAATTTCTGTGATTAAGTTACCATTAGGTCTAATAAAAGTAAGTAAATAGTCTTTTAAATAAATAATAGGTAAATGAAATAATAATAGAGTGTATTCGTTTGTTATCGTAGTTAATTATCTAATTGGAATAATGGTGTAATAACCGTTTACCATTAGATCACTTATATTGCAAAATGATTGATCTATTTTATTAATTATAGTTTATCATTGTTATATTTATATCATTATTTTAAGCCAAACGAAGCATTTTGGTTAGGGAAATGTCATGTGCCTAACCATATTTAATTCCAAAAAGTAACAGTCATGCAAGCGTCCCGCGCTTGCATGACTGTTACTTTTTGTGTGAGAACGAGACACTTACAGAAGTAGGCAAAAATATGAAATACTAGCAACCCGCCCTCACTTCGCTTCAGTTTCAGTCGTTTTACCCTCATAGTGCCCGTTCCTGTGGGAATACCGAGATAAAATATAGCCTTTGTTACACCCCAATATTATAGATTTCCATTGGTGAAAAAATTTTTGAAGTCGGTTCAGTGGTTTAAGCGTTAAAGCGTAACAAACAAACTTACTTTCGCATTTATAATATTAGTAAGGATAAGAAAAAAAAAACAGGTACACGCACACGCGAAGTCTTGTAAGTTACAGCATTGATATAAGGTTTAATTTCAAATTTACCTTCCCTTGTATATATGTTACCTGCAATAATCTCTTAGTCGTCTCTAACGACACCCATAGGCAAAAAGTCTTCCGTAAAAACGTCAATGTCATCGAGAATTCGGTTATTATACGTTACGCCCACGCTAGTCTGGTTAACTGGTCAAAATATAAAATAGTGAGCTGATATTTTTCCCGACATCCATAGCCCGTTAAAAGCATAACAAATGTATGTGGCATATTTTATTAATAATAGACTACTAAGGTATCGTAAATGATAGAGGAAAGTACATAGGAAAATTACACCTACTCCGAATAACTTTGAAGATGTCCATGATTAATAGGTATCTCTTATTATTAGCCATGAGAAACATTTCATAGAGGACACGTGAAACAATTAGAAAAATTAACACCTTGTCATACCTTTTATCACTTTAAATTAACTGATATGCTTTTTGCTAATATCATTGTAAAATTGCACTACTTGGTATTTTATAACCTTTGTAAATCCTTATGGATAAAACTATTTGTGACATATTATTTCAAGTTGTAAGCTGTAAAGAACTAGGCCGTCACTGTCAGCTCTAGATGAAATTTTAAGCGTTACCTATTTATCCTTCAGGATTAAGATTATTTTAATATTTTTTAAACATTATTAAACGTATGTAACGACAGTGATTTAAATATTGTTTTCTCTGCGTGTAAAGATTGAGATGAGCATTAAAAATTCATCATTATATTTAGACAATGCGAAACGAATTCTAGATTTTTTCGGTCTCTGGCCACAATTAAATAGTTCTGTAATCCGGAAAATATGGTTGGCTTTTATTTTTACGATATTTGACACGTTTTTTGTTTTTGAATGTGGTTACGTGATACAGGTTTGGGGCGATCTTAACGAAGTGTCGGAGGCTTCTTACTTGCTAGTTACTCATTCAAGTCTTTGTTATAAAGCTTTAATTTTTGTTATGAAGAGAAAGAATTTGATTAGTCTTTTGGAGTTGATGGATAATATAATTTTTGAACCAAAATCTAATGTTCAAGAAGAGTAAGTATCTTCAGTTCATAAGTGTCGGCATTTTAATTTCTTGGATCGGCGAAACAAAATGCACGCCATTATTTTTACTTTTATCGTCTTAATTAACTCGGTAAAATGCCGATGGACTTAGGCCCTGTTCCAAAGACCACACTGACCAGTCTAGCGTTGCTCTTTCTCTGCTGAGCCTATTATTTTTAACACACAAATGTAAGCTTCGAAATACATTTAATGCCGTAGTAAAGTATTTGACGCAGACGATGTAGTTCCTATGTTAAGGCATCCTCTATAGAATAATGCATGTGCCTATTTAAAGAATTGCACATCGTATCCAAGAGAGTTGCCATAATGCTGTTGGTATATTCGTCTACCCGTTTAAATTTACCACCGTCTGAATTCACTGTCAGGAGCAAGAACACCGGCTTGTTTCCCGTAGACGCAAAGTGTAGTGGAGTTGATAAATTTGACAAGGAAATGTACAAGACAACTTGATATATCTATATTTTGTCGTGTCAAATCGTTTTTCTTTATTTGGGCAGGCTATGGTCTGGACGTGTGTTGACCGTTTATTTTTTTTTTTATAATTGTAAACTGAGGCAGACGAGCAAACAGTAGACCTAATGATAAGTGTTGCTGCCGCTCATGGACCTTTGCAAGGCCGCTGCCTACCGCGAAGAAAGTAAAGGGAGTGTGAATGCGCGCAATGAGGTACGGTGATACTAAAGGAATCTCTAAAACCCATCACACGCAAACACCCTCTGAAAGTTTGGCTGCCTCGCTCACCGAACGAAGCAGTAACAAATTGCTACTGCTCGGACGTTGATTTTCTGCGAGAGTGTGGTACTTCTATCTATATCATTATACTCAATCACCATTCTATTGCAACTGTATCACGACTTATAAACGAACTACCTCCAAATTTGTATAATAGTGTAACACATCAAAATATTAAAGTAAAACTAAAACAATATTTTTTAAAAAGTAATTTAGTTTAAAGAATGTGTAAATTAAATTATGTTTCAAGAATATGTAAAAAAATGAAGTGTGTTTAACACACTATTTCAAATATCTATAAATACTCTCCTTGATTACCACACAAACATGTTTGTAAGTAGACTTATAGCACGGGTTTAATTAAACCTTAGTGGTTTTTACTTGCTAATATTAACTAAACCTGTATTTTTTTTTGTATAAACAATAAATAAATAAATAAATAAAAAATATACTATAATATTCGCAAAATTATCACATTGGTTATATCAACTTAGTTCGAGAAATGAGATGACCAGTGGGCCTACTATTGAAATCAATTCAATTCCAATCTCACCAAACGTATATTTGGTACTCTTGAACAAAATCGAGAATGAATTCTTCGCGTTTGCCGTTGTTATTTACACCAAATGTGTCATATTTTCTTACTTTAAATTAATAATATTATCGAACTCGATGACCACAAAGACACTTTCTTGAAATTGTGCAACATTAACGTTTTTAAACTACGTCAAAATCACGTCGGGAGTAGCAAATATTTGACTTAATCGACGAGAGTCGAATTCAGTTAGTTAAAAAAAAAGCCACCGAATTTGATTCCAATCGTGCGCTAGTGTCGCTTTCAAGAGTACCGAATTTATTCAAATTCGAGATGTGATTGGATTTAGGATTGGAATCGAGATTCAAGAGTAGGCACACTGTTTTCCGTGTGGTGACGGAGTAAGAATACAATTCACCATCTTGGCTCTGGCTGTCGTAGAAGATGACTAAGGGATATGATTTGCATATCACATCTATGCAAGAGAAGGAAAACTCGAAACAAAACGCTATACCAACACGTCTGACTAGCGTGGTATAGTAGGTCAATTGCCCTCCCATTGTGGAGGAGGCTTGAGCCCGGCAGTGGAACGCGTATGAGCCGATATAGATAGATAGTTGTGACTGATAATACCGCTTATCAAATGATTATTATTTTTATTAGGATTTTAATAAATCAAGCTACTAGAATAAAGCGCTTATGCTTGTTTTATCTAACAAGTGCTGCAATGTCAGGAACTGTATGGGCTATGTTGCCGCTATTGATGACCAATGAACGCTACTTTCCTTATAAATTATGGTGAGTTTCATTATCGTTCATCATTATTTCAGCCTATTGCCGTCCACTGCTGGACGTAGGCCTCCCTCATGTAACGCCACAATGTGCGGTCCTGTGCCGCCTGCATCCAATGACGCCCAGCAACTTTCACTAGGTCGTCGGTCCACCTAGTGGGTAGTGGCGTCCTACACTGCGTCGTCCGATACGTGGTCGCCACTCGAGAACATTTCTTCCCCAGCGGTTCGTCGAGCTATGTGGCCTGCCCATTGCCATTTTAGCATGCTAATTCTTCGTGCTATGTCGGTTACACCCGTTCTTCTGCGGATTGCCGTATTTCGGATTCTATCTCGCAGAGAAATCCCGAGCATAGCCCGCTCCATAGCCTGCTGAGCGACTTTGAGCCTTGTTATTAGGCATACATTTAGGGACCACGTTTCCGTGCCGTAAGTCATCACTGGTAACACACACTGGTCGTAGACCTGTGTTTTCAGACACTGAGGTATGTTGGACGAGAAGATCCTCTTAAGTTTCCCGAACGCTGCCCAACCGAGTTGGATTCGTGGGTTGATCTCTTTCTTGAAATTGGATCTACCTAACTGGACTGTTTGTCCTAGGTAAACATAATGATCGACAACTTCGAGAATCGCATTGCCAACTAGGACCGGTACAGGAATGACATGGGCACTTGTCCTGACTTTCGTCTTGCCCATGTTCATTCGTAAACCCATTAGTAGGGATACCCTGCTGAGATCATTGAGCATGGTGAGTTTACCTTATTATTATTATTTATTCATATTTCATGTTGTGCAAATATTTAAAATTATCTACTCTAATTATCCTGTATAAATAATAGTTAACATATCTGTATTTCTTATATTTAATAAAATAATATAATATATTTTTACACATAAGCCTTTGTCAATACACTTTTTTTTTTTTTTTTTTTGGGGCGGGCTGCGGTCGGCGCGCCTCCGCACCACTCCGTCCGGGGCGACAGAGGGGCTTAAGCACGCAACTCCCGCAACCCACCCGAAAACCACCTCGCCTTCGTCGTTGGGCCGACCACCGGAGCAGGTTTACTTGTCGTCAGTGGTCGGCCCGACGGAATACCTCCTACGTGGGGTACCCTCCCATCGACCGACGTCACCCCCTCGGGGAGGACGTCGGTCTTTCCTCACGCGGTCGGCCTCTCGGCGGGTGACGGACTAATCCCCGGTCACGTCACCCGCGGCCGCGGCTAGGGCGGCATGGCACGCAGGTAATCCCGCCTGCGCCGCCCCAGTCGCTGGCGGCGGGTCGCATCATCGAGGCTGTGCTCCTCGCGCTCGCGACCCACCGCCTCCTTCTGCGAGATAACTGCCTCGCAGAAGGCTGCGACCGCGTCCCAATTCCTGATGCTGCCGAGCATCTCCCTAGCGATGGTCGGCAGCGTCAGGTCGGCACCGATGATTGCGACGAGTTCACGACGCGGTTCTGCCCAAGCGGCACAGGCCTCGAGCGTATGCTGCGCCGTGTCCTCGTCGCAATCGCAGTGGTGGCAGGACGGAGTTCTCTCCCTCCTAGCGACCCTGTACAGGTACTTGCCGAAGCATTCATGCCCCGTCAAGACCTGTATGAGTCGGAAGGAGAGCACCCCGTGCCGCCTTGCCAACCACTGCATCAGCACCGGTCGGAAGGCCTCCACGGTCCAAACACCGTATCGAGGCCTCTCCAGCCGGTCTGCCCAACGGGCGATGACGTCCCGGCGGGCGTGGACGCGCCAGGTGGTGAGCTCCCTCAGGGAAATAACACCCCCCCCCCCGCGCACCCCCGATACAAGTCGGCGAGCATTTCCGTCTCCAGGTCCCACGGGGGAGTCCCGGCCAACAGGCACGCCGCCTCCGTCGCCACCGTGCGGTACCCGCGGATGATCCTGACCGCCATGACCTTCTGTGGACGCCAAAGAAGGGCCCTAAGTCGGGCGGTCATGGATCCCGCCTACACCAGTGCGCCGTACAGGGCCATCGATCGGATGACCCCCGCGTACAGCTGTCGACATGCCGCGCTCGGTCCGCCCACATTCGGCATCAGCCATTGTAGGGCGGACGCCACGCCGACGAGCCGCGGGACGAGCCTGCGGAAATGCTCCCGAAACCACCATCGCCCGTCGAGCACCAGGCCCAAGCACTTCATATGGGCCTGGATGCTGATCCCAACCGAATTGACGGTGATCGAGACGCCGATGGGAGGGTCCATACGGGGCCCATGGAACAAGAGGGCCTCCGTCTTGTCCAGGGCCACCCTCAACCCCAGCGCCTCGATCCGCCTGACGACCTCTTCGGTGCCTGAGGTCGCCAGGCTTACCGCCTCTTGTAGCGTCCCACCGCGGGCTGTGACGAGCGTGTCGTCGGCGTAACAAATCACGCCCAGCCCGGGAGGGAGGCTCCCCCGCAACGTCCAGTCGTAGCCGATGTTCCACAGGGTGAGTCCGAGGACCGACCCCTGTGGAACACCGCACGTCATGGGCGTTCGCACAACGTCCCCTACTCGGTTGGCGTAGAGGACGCTGCGCCCCTCCAAATAGTCTGCCACCAGCCGCCTCGGGTAAGCTGGCACTCCGTGGTAACGGAGCGCCTCCCTGACGCAGCTGAATGGCAGACTATTAAATGCGTTGGCGATGTCTAGGGACACCACCAACAGCACTCCCCCGCCGGTGACGGCCTCAGTCGCCACGGCCCTCAGGCGCAACAGGGCCTCGATCGTCGAACGACCCCTCCTAAACCCAAACTGGGCGTCCGACAGATCGGGCCCCGTGCCGACGCGGTGCCGCTCGATGCGGGCAGCTACCACCCTCTCCAGTAGCTTGCCCTTATCATCGAGCAGCACGATAGGCCTGTAGGCCGATGGCGACTCCGGAGGCCGTCACGGCTTCGGCAGGAGAACCAGCCTCCCCTCCTTCCAGCATCCAGGGAACCGCCCGGACGCTAAACACGCGTCGAACAGCTCCCTGAGGCGGGGACCCAGATGGTCGAGGACCAGGGCTAGCACACGGTTTGGCATACCGTCGGGCCCGGGGGCGGTGGATTTTCTGCGCATGCGCGCCACCGCCACCCCCGTCTCCGGTTCCGTGATGGGCGGAACACTGCCACCATCGCCCTTTGTCAATACACTTAACACTTTATTTGGCATAAGTAACTTCAGTGACGGGTCTGTCAGAATACCAGCGCTAGTGTAACCATATCGCCTCAGCAATAGCTGAGACAGATACCATATTTTGGTCTCACCCATGTGCACAGTTATATATATAAAAATTCATTGCTTGAAAAAAATGAGGTGAGGTTGCAAAATAAAACTGATTTCTTTCTTCTTAAAACTGTTTTCTTAAAATAACATTGAATGTTTTGTCTATTATTTGTTACATTACAGTTCAATTTATCTCCTGTCTCAGTGTGGTGACGGATTAAGAATACAATTCACCACCCCCGCTTTTATCCGTGGGTGTCGTAAGAGACGACTAAGGGATATAATATGCATATAACATGCATAAGCAAAAGAAGGAAAACTGGAAATAAAACCCTATACCAACACATCTGACTACCGCATAGTAGGTCAATTTTCATTGGTGGAGGAGGCTCGAGCCCAACAGTGGGACGTATATGAGCTGTGATGATGATGATAAAATTCCATTTGTTACTGTACAATCCAATTTTAAAGTCAGTGCCATTTATCTGCTGTATATCTCATGTTGTGAAAAGGCTGGTCAACAATATATTCCAAAAGGAGGGTTGATGTGAGGCTGGCGGCCGATAATAAAACTATTACCAATAAATTTTACGATATGTATGATGAAAGACGAATACATATTCCGTTGATTATAAGTAATTGGGATAAGGACAGGATGATGATAATTTACGGCCGAACTTCTTTCAAATTTTTGTTTGAGCCTATGATTAGGCCTAGACCAATTTTAAGACGAAAAAGCACAACAAACAAGCAAATTAACTCATTTTCGCATTTATGATATTATATTTTAGTAATTCCCATGACTTTTCGCATGCTTTTTATAGTTACCTAGATTGATTTTTGTAGCAAAATGAAAACCAAAATTTGATTTTCCTTTTTTGCAATAACTTTTTTTATTGCAAACGAGCAAACAACACCAGGTTCATTGCCGTGCATCGCGGGCGGCCGCGCGCGATCAATCGCTTACGAATGTCGCGCGCGGCTGATGCGGCCATAGTCAAAGTATGAAAATGTTAGGCGCCGTTTATGTCGTTGGCCGCGCGCGACCATCGCGTACCTCGGAGAGTTTTTTTAATGTACAATCACCCGGGTGTTCATATGGTAGATTTTCATTCGTGTAAAAACTCAATCACACAGTCTAAACACAGTTGTATAAATAGGTATGAATCGTGCCATCTAAACGAGACAGAGCTATATTATACGCCACTGCAAGCCGAATACGTTAAAGTTCATTCGATTTGCTTGACAAGTTCGTTAAGTGTTCGTTTACACGCATAAGCGGTGTAAGATTTTTTGCAGCACAAACGACATGTGAATGGTTCTATGTACAATGTATGTGTCATTCATTCGTTAAGACGTATACTGTAAATAAACGTGCAGGACAATGCCGTGTGAAACCAACCTTATGGTAAGATGCTACTGCTCATGGACCTTGGCTAGGCCGCTGCCTACCGTGAAGGAAGTGAAAGGAGTGTGAATGGGTGCAATGAGGTTCGATGATACTAAAGGCATCACCAAAAACTCATCACACGGAAACACCTTCAGAAACTTCGGCTTAAGCTCTCCTGTATTGTTCTTGTAAAGCATATTTATGTTTTTTAGGATGCCAGTATCACCTGAAACATCTCCTCAATATGAGCTTGGTTATTTATATCAAGTGATATCGGCCTATATTAGTGCATTCAATTTTATTGGTGTCGACAGTGTTATTGTTACTTTGATCATGTTTGCCAGCGCTCAACTTGAAATTATCATGGACAAGATGAAAAAGGTTGAAGTGATTTTATTTATCTTAATTTTTTAATTCATAGCTTATATTTTTATATTATGCAATAGCAATCCGCCCTCGATTCGCTTCAGTTTCAGGCGCCCTGCCTCCACATTTTAAATTTCCAGATAACTTCGTCGTAGTTGAGTAAGTTTGTCCGCTTCCTGATGGACAGGGATACGAGCCTTTACCTGTGGATTAAGCACGAATATTTGCGTCAAAGTATTCGTATTGTTATCGAGACCAATTGTATAGGATTTGGAATAGCGCCTCTATCGGACGATAGGGGAACTGCTGCAAATCCATACAAATTGGTCTCGATAACATTACAAATACTTTGACGCAAATATTCGCACTAAGCCCAAAGTTCTTTTAGAAGATTTAGGAATGTAAGTAAATATGTGTAAAAAATATATGAAAGAAAAGAGATAACACTACATTTGGCTCAGTATTTAAAACAAATATTTACAATAACTTTTTCAAGGCAAGGTGTTTGTTTTTGGGTAACACTTTGTTTGCAATCCACAATTTGTTGTTTTGAGCCTGGATGTAATTTGTAACTGTTAGTCACATATTTGTAAAGTGCCCAGCAATATATGGATTATATTCTTTATACAGAGTGTTGTCTTAAAAAAAACATTTAAGCTAATAAATTTAAAAGTTACTAGTAATAAAAAAATATTTTAGGTACAAAATGTTAGTTATACAGCAATGTTAAAAAGAGAAAGGGACGATTTGATCAAAATCAATAATGAGATCCTGGTTGAATGTATTAAACAACATCAGATGCTTGAAAAGTAAGTCTTAATTTTTATCAACAACATTTTCTTCATAATCATCCTATTGCTGAGATCAAGCCAAAGCCAATAATTGGGAAATTGATCTACTATACCGTGCTTTGTTATTAAATCATACCTTTTTGAAATGAAAACTTCTATAGCCAGATTTATATGAACAGTAAATTTATATAAATCGTCATTGAAGTGGTCACGTGAGGTGTTAACGTTCTTCTTCTTGTTTAATGGCAATGAGCTGCAATAATATGAGCTATTGGTGCCAATGTCGAGTTATACTATAAATTATTCACGTCTTTCGTCTTCGTAATTAGTCAGTCGTTAGCATTGATTTGGTGCTGATAGCCAAATCATGCTTCCTCTGGAAATTTTGACAGAATTTTTCAAATGCACGCAATTCGCTATTATATCATATTCACTTAGCATTTTATTGACCTTATATTACATAAAATATCTGCAAAATTATTCAATATAACACTTTAAAACACCAACATAATGAAAAAATATAAAAGCGCTACATGACATTTTGACATTCTCGTCAAAATTCTAAACCCGGTATTAACGTTAACACTATATCTGTATTTATGTCAATGTCATTATATGTGTGTTGATAGATGTCAAAGTCAGATAAATGTACAAAGTTTTTATTCAAGATCAAACAATTAATTTGAATAGTCAAAAATAATAAAGGTTTGTTCGTAGTTTTAAGTTTTCACTTTTGCCTTCAGTCCTCATAAGTGTTTTTTCTTCTTTTTTTAAATTGTTGCCATTTAACGACTCTATATTTATTTTTTAATTTGGACGTAACTGCAAACTTTTGCACTTGTATAACGACTGGCTAACGTCACACCGGTTTTGTGCGATAGAGATAACGTCTACGCTGCCGAAATTAATCGATTGTCTTTTCCAAAGATCGATGTGCAATATTAATTACTGGACTGTACTATACCTAGTTATTGTACTTCGTTTAATATGATTAACAAAATCAAAGATTTTTAAGTGAAACTTTTATTACATCGTCTCAAACTTTTTCGTCCATCTATTGCATGTTGCGTGACGGTCGGCCGCGGAGCAGGGGTAAAGTGAAAGGCGCTCGACAGACCACTCGAGGCCAATATGGCGGCGCCTAATGTTCGCATCAGCTGACCATGTAGTATATAGACCGTGTAGTATTACTCATTTGCGCCAGTGCTCCACACTATTTGTTTGTTTTTATCACTGTAAATGTTGCTATTTTTTTTGTAATGCGAAAAAAATTTACACTGTTACCGTGGTTTCATAATTCCATACAATATTTTTTTTTACCGACTATCTTGAAACGGATTTATAACGTTACTCATTTGTTTGATTGACACTTCTTCCGCAATCTTCCCGTTTAAATTTCGCAACAAATTGAAGTTTTTTTTTATAACCCTTTAATTTGAGTTTTTTTTTTCAGGTTCATTAATCTCGTAACGGATACTTTTAGTGGGAATATATTTTACCAACTGTGTGGAACTGTAGCTATTGTTTGCAATATTGGACTAAGAATATCTAGAGTAAGCTGTTTGTAATTTTGTGTCACAAGTTTATCTAAGGTTTTACAACATCCTTACCGTGACAGCGGGCGACTGAATCCGGGAGCGGGTTCGGTGACCCTCGAAGAGGCCGACTGCGTAAGGGTGGCGCCTCGATGGCACTTATAGAAGCGCCGCCGGGGCGCCAATCTGAGACAATCCTCGCAAGGGTAACTTGCCTCGACGGGCCATTGATAAGGTCGAGTATCATTAGCCCACACACTTAGCCTTTGAAAGAGGCACGCACCCGGTAGGCTATGGATTAGTTCACCGCCCGGCCGCCCCAGACGGATCAGACATTGCGCGACGCACCATGGCTTGCGGCAAAATAAAAAAGGTTACACAGCATGATCATCCTTCCTTGCCCCCACCTCTAATCTTGCCCGTGGGTTTCGTAAAAAATGAATAAGGGATTATAATATGCAGATAACATGAGAGCAATGATGCAAGAGAAGGAAAAATCGAAATAAAACCCTTTTCCAACCCGCTTGAGCAGCGCGGTATAGTAGGTCAATTTCCCTTTCGAGGCTCCCAACAGTGGGATGTATACGAGCCGTGAGGAAGATAAAGCATAATTTGAAATTTTGATAGATATATCCACCTTTCAACGACGATAACTGTTGTCTGATGGGTATAGGCCTTCCCATTATAAAATAATGTCATAATTGCCGCGCTGGAGTGGTGGTTTCGCGGTCATAGATTTATTGCGTTGTATTATTGTTTATCAGAAAAGTGCTGCTGTCCATTTTTTTTGCCAGTGACTCCTCCACTCATTTTACGACTGATTCACAAAAGTAAAGCGAGGGGAAGTATCTCTTTTCACGTCACCACATGGTCATTTGTCTTATTTTAATTGTTTTTTTTTAAAGCTTTTTATATAACTTGCCCTGTTAATATGTTAGTAGGTATGGGACAAATCTTGCAAGTTTAATTAGAACCACTTCCTGTCCGTTAGATTAGGTTGAAATTTGGTTTACTTACGTAACTTCGGTGACAATGCTATGGTACCATGAAGCTGGTTTCAAGGTGGAGTCGGAAGGTGGCTATAGGAACTCCTAAACTGAACAAGATAATACCGTCGAATTTGGACTCGTTTGAATAGTTTTGACAAGCACTCTTCTTCGTTTTAGAGCATTTAAATCAAATATTTTTTAAAAAGATATATTTATATTTTATTTTATTTCATCCAGGTCGAAGACAAAGGCTCGCAGTTTTCAATGTTCAATCACTTGCTGACAATGATATTACAACTGTTCTTGTATTGTTGGTTTGGAAACCATCTTACTATTGCGGTAATCATATTTGGAGTTATTTTATGTTAGAGAGGCCAAACTAAATAAATCCTATGTCATGTCTGACCAGCGTAGTATATTGGGTCAATTTGCCTCCTATATTGAAGGACGCTCGAACTCGGCAGTGGTACATGTAATGCCTGAGATGATGATGCCGATATTGCCGTAAGTGGTACTTTAAATGTAGGAATCGTTGATAAAAATAATTTATTGTGTAGTTTTATGAAACCACGGTAAAAGTGAAATTTTTTTTCGCATTACAAAAAAATAGCCACATTTACATTAAACACTAATAAAAACAAACAAATAGCGTGGAGCACTGGCACAAATAAGTACACTACACGGTCACAGCTGATGCGAACGCCATCATATTGGCCTCGGCTGCTCTGTCGAGCGCCTTTCACTTTTCCCTACTCTGCGACCGACCATCACGCGACATGCAATAGATGGACGAAATAGTTTGAGGCGATGTAATAAAAGTTTCATTTTATAAACCCGTATTTTATAAATAAGACTATTTTTGCAGATTTGATTTAATTTTTGATTTCCTGATGACGTTTCGAACATATTTCAGCGTTCATGGACGGTCAGTCGGGCGGTGACTATGAACACTGAAAAGTGTTGTGTCATATGTCTAATACTCGCGTAAATATCAGAAATCAATCAGAGTATAAATGATGATTTTTTCTAGAGTGAGCAACTCCAAGATTGCCTGTACATGTGTCCGTGGTATCAGCAAGACTTTAAGTTTAATCAAGCCCTGTGGATTACAATGGAGCGTATGAAGAATCCAATTGTAATCAAAGTTGGTCACTATATTCCATTATCCAGGCCTACGTTTGTTGCAGTGAGTGTTTTACTTTGTATAGTTTATAGCTGACTATATAGACTAGCCGGTTTTACTTTTTGGCAGGCTGTGGTATGTACCCACGCCGTTCGGTTTAGCCGCCTTTTGTGACACTCACGGGTTTGGGGGGGTTGTTAGTGAATTGTATTTTTACTCCGACACCCCACCTAATGTTATTGCCAACCATCCAGCCATCAACTTCTAGAGGTCTACTGTTGGACATATTCAACATTATCTGTTTGTTATCGTTTCGTAAAAGGCGACGTGTCACAGGTTATAGGAAGGGAAAATGCAGTTAACAGCTAGACAAGAGAAGATACACTCAAAATACCCTATAACATCCTGTCTGTCCAGCGTGAGATAGTAGGTCAATTATCCTACTCTTGCGGTGAAAGTACGAGCCCAGCAGTGGGACATATTTGAGCTGAGAAGATGATGATAAGATAGCATTACGATAAATAGATTTTCAAGATGTCTGCGGGTAAGACATTGTATTTATTACTCCACAAGTAGACGCGTAGACAATAATGCAAAGTTATTCTAATTATAATTTTCTTTTTCAGATTCTACGCTGTTCATATTCCTACTTCGCAATATTGAATAGTCTAAAAGATTAATTAATTCAACAGTTTATAGGTTATTTAAAACTTTTACGAAGTTAAATTTATCCTCACAGATGCTTAATCACATTTATATTACACTTTAGTAATATTACTACACTTGAAAGTAGTTTCTTTGTAATTTAGAATTTTAAGGAATGACAGCACCAAACCCAAGAAATCAAAGAAGCTGGCATTGGAATCAGCAATTATGAGATGGTGCATTGTGATTAAATGATTGTGATACGCTTTAAGTTTAATTGGAGAATGTTTTTATAATGTTTGCTCGTTATGTCTAGTCTCTTAGAATAATCGCAATTAACACGTAGTACCTATCTTAACAGTATTGTACCTATCTAATCATAAAATTGTATCTAAGCAACAGCATCTATTGTATATTTTAACATATTAAAATTCATTTAAAATATGAGCGGATTTGTTTGATACCATATTTCATAACAGTACCTTTAAATTTTTAAACTTAACTTAGGAAATACTAATTAAAAAGACTACAAGTAATAAAACTAAAAATTTAAAGTCTTAGATGTGGGAAATAAGCCCACACTAGATAAGTAGATTAGTTAGTATTAGATATTATATCGAGTTTTCCTTCTCTTGTGATGTTATTTGCTTACATTCCTTCATATGATATTTGTGAGAACGGAAGCAACGGGGGCCATTGTATTCTTACTCGGTCGCCACACGGCAACTTACAGGATAATTTAAAGAACGAAGAATTTGGCCTTTATAATTCTTTTTCAAATAACTGTTAAGAAATCAAGTTTTGAAGAAAATTTGGCCTACCAACGTTGGTAGGTTGCGCGGGTTGGTGTAGGCTCTTGTTATGAGTTCACTTTCCATTGCAGTACCTATTATTGGCTGCTTTTGTCCTTTACTTAACTCTTAAGACAGTCGGGGGGATAAGAACTATTGAAGAATTAAGGTATTTATATCTTTCATCATATTTTTCGTCAATTCAGCTAATATACGTCCCACTATTTGTCTTGAGTCTCCTCTTGGTTAGGAGTGACATTATCCAACTAACCACGCTTGTCAGACGGGTTGGTTTAGGGTGTTATTTCGAGTTTTCTTCCTCTCGCATAGATATTATATGCCTGTTATATCCCTTAGTAGTCTTTTACTATACCCCACGGACAAGATAGGGGTTGGTGAATAGTATACTTTCTCTGTCACCACACGGAAAGCCTTCACCGTCACCATATGGCTAAAAATCAAATCAAAAAATATAAAATTAGACAAATACCTTTGTCTAATTTTATATTTTTTTCTGCAAAACATAAACACCATGTTTACTTGGATGTATCACTAATTTAAGAAGACAATTTATATACAATTCTTTAAAAACATAATCTTTCTTTCTCTCTAGATGTATACGTGACACTGTTTGCCCGGAGCCTACTCCGTAGGGGAGACCTAGGAGAGTTGTGACAATTTTTATATAAAAATTATTATCTCAATATATAATGATGCTATGATTTTGAACTCTATATCCTACTTTACCTTAGTTATTGCTCTTTTAAAAACAGTCATCAACTTCAAAAAAAGATACAAGGTTTCTGAGAAATTCCTCGTAAAGTGAAACTACTCCCTTTGTCACAACGCTCCTAATACCGAGGTAAGTTGTGACAAGTACCAAGGTAAGTTGTGACAGCCATGAATTTTATAGATAAAGATACTTTTATATGAATTATAAACGGAATACGCATTGTTTTGCAGAAAAGTACTTTTATTGTCAATTTTGACATAATTTGTAGGAACTAACATAATATTTAACATTAACATAACAAGCATTTTTTTTTTATAAATCACTATAGTATTATTACGAGATCAATGGTTTTAAAAGCAGTGGAAAATCTTAATTTAATCTGATAAACAATTATGACAGACGTACTGCAGTTCGCCTCCTGTGCAATCTTCATAAGACCAACTTTGTATGCCAGGCACTGATGGGTTTAGTGCCTGGAATACATTTGATCTACCTCTGGCATAGGACTCAAAGCACCATAAGCAGACACAATCATTTTCTGCATCTTCTTCCGCACCACCTCTATTATTATTCTTGTTGTTCTTGTCCTGTCCTTGGTTTTTTAGGTTTATTCTTTTCTTACCTTA
Source organism: Lymantria dispar (assembly GCA_032191425.1). NCBI lineage: Eukaryota > Metazoa > Arthropoda > Insecta > Lepidoptera > Erebidae > Lymantria > Lymantria dispar. Next base: position 21,957,124 of record CM063459.1, read on the forward strand.
GAACACACTTTTTAACTTTCAACTTATTTCCGTTTCATTGACGTTCCAAATAACTTCTACATTTAATATTTTTTTGCTCTTCTGTAAACACCGTTGAACTAGCATAAGACATAGATGCAGCCATATCATATTCTTTAATTTGGAAAGCCTGTTTCTTCTTTATATATCTTTGCAAAGATATATGGTTGAGATTGTGAGAGGATGCGGGCTTTCGAAGACTTTGACCTCGTAACGAAATTGCCGAAACGCCAATTCATAACCTATGACGCCAGCCATTCTCCTCTCAGTCTTTCGTTTATATTTATTGGACATTCTGAAAAAAAAATCAGCACAACACCAAACAACATGCCCAAATAAATTTCTGTAAAAAATTACATATTTAACAGGGAATTAAATTGCCGATCACCTTTTATATCAAACTTAAGTTATAAGAGTTGATTAGAAAAACAAACATATACATAAACATAATAAAAATATTATAAAAAGCATGTTAAATAAGCTCACCAGAAAATAAAAGTAAAATAGGAGAGTTGTGACAGCGTGTCACAACTCTCCTATGGGCCAAAAATCGCGACCTATACAGAATAATAATTTGTAATTTTAAAACAAGATGCAAACACAATAAAAAAATGTCACGTGATGAAACTTCAAAAACTGCACAATATGGAAAAAAATAGCAAATCCACGTTAATGCAATAGATCACGATTTAAATGCATTCAAAATATTGATAAAAAACTTACTTTTCGGTGTTTTTTGACGCCGCCGTACTCACACAACCACTTGCCGTGTACCTTTAGTGCATAATTTGTCAAGTAGCGCATCACTAAAAAGACGATTATGCGTTTTTGCCACCTCGTTAACGGTCATAGGTTCCGAGAAATCGTCCTTGTCACAACTCTCCTCTGTCACAACTCTCCCAGGTCTCCCCTAATGGAAATTAAATTGACTAACACTGGTCAGAGGGATTGGTATAGGTTTTTATCTTAAGTTTGCCTTTTCTTGGAATGTTATATTTACTTTCATTTCTGATTCGTCTTTTATAATAAGGATATTATAGCTATAGCTCCATAATCGAAATGAAAATATTTCCGAAACTGTAAATGAAACCGATAAAAAAGTTTTGGATAGCCTCGCTCCCATATGCGACATTTTACGACACGAATATCTATCAACCGGCTGAACTGACAGCCTAAACGTGAATCTCTCCAAAAGGAAATGTTACGATAATCACTATGGTGATCACAGAAATATTAATACTACTCTTATTAATTTTTCTGTGATGGTGATAATCGTAATATTTCCCTATTGTAATTCCTTAAAAATTCAATATGCGTAATCGAAACTAAGTGAAACTGTCGGATACACCGAAATAATTTCATTTCCGTAACTGTAACCGAAACCAATAAAATGGTATACTAATATATCTGTATCCCAAATATCCATAGGTGGGCACAGTTAATCGAAAGGTTAACTTGGTTAATTGTTAATTGATATGTTAACTTCGATAATTGTTAAAACGTTAAATTTGCGAAAATTTAACGCAAGTTAAAGTTAACCGTTAAAATTAACTATTTAAAACTTATACTGCATTCGTGTTCGTGTGGTGACGGAGGAGTAAGAATACCACTTATCACTCCCTATCTTGCCCGTGGATGTCGTAAAAGACGAATAAGGGATATAATATGCATATCACATCTGTGCAAGGCAAGGAAAACTCGAAATAAAACCCTATATCAACATATCTGAGCAGCATGGTATAGTAGGTCAATTTCCCTCCTATTGGGGAGGAAGCTCGAGCCCAGCAATGAAACATGTACTAGTTGAAATGACGATGACGACGCCTGCTTTTAAGCTCTCAGCTTAAACAGAAGAATCAGAAATAGATAAATTCTACAGCATCTAGTGGAATTATTTTGGCATGCAACTGTCCACGCTGGCTTGGGATACGCTACTGCCGGCTCGGGCAGAAAGCTCGGGATCAGTTTTCTTTCTCTCGGGGCGCGGTGGGAAGCGGCTTATTCTCGTTTAACTAGATGGCCGCCTGGCGGGACGACGACGCCCGCCGTGACCTCTTTGTCCGTTGGGCAGTCCGGCTGGAGAGGTCTAGGTATGGTGTTCGGACCATCGAGGCTTTCCAGCTGGTGCTGATGGAAAAGAGGCGCGTAATTCAACTAAACAAAATGACAGTATGTCAAAAAAAGACTAATGTAATGGACTAAAGTTAACGGAAGTTTAATTTAACGGAAGTTAGCAAGCGCGTTAACATAAAAGTTAATCCGTTAAGCAAAATGTTAACTTCGTTATTGATTAACAGATTAAAGAGTTAATATCCACTTTTGCAGATATCCCTATTATATAATACCAGTAGAAAGGGCGTTCCGTATTCCGTCTTTGTAAGGTGTTCCCTATCCCTGTATGATGCCTAGGACCGAAAATATACAAGTGCGCGTGTTGGAATATTACAGTGGCTTTTTGTTGTAAAAATTTGATCGGTTTCCATTGCTATTTTGAAAGATTTTTTTTAATATGTGTATGATAAGTATATAATTCTGTGTGCTGACGATGTAAGAATACAGTTCTTATCTGTGGGTGTCGTAAAAGACGACTAAGGGATATGATAATCAGATAATATTTATGCAAGAGAAGAAAAACTCGACACAAAAGCCTATGCTAACACATCAACGCGTTATAGTAGGACAATTTCCCTTCCATTGTGTAGCAGGCTCAAGCCCAACAGTGGGAATTATGTGGCCTGAAACGACAATGATTATGATATAATACTAGCGCCTTATCGTTTTATAGGCATCCTTGTAACTATCGTTTCAATAATAAAATCAATTCGAAACTTTATATTTACTTCGAACAAACATCGCACCTTTTAAATAATAGATAGATAAACTTCACGCGTTTGTGTTGTTCTCTGAAACTGTAACAATTAAAACAATTTATAACACATTAAACCCATCAACAACTATTAAAACTTTGAAAGAATAATTTTGTATAAGACACTTTAACTATTCATCATAACTCCACAATATAAACAGAAAACGAAGAAAAATAGTCCCACTCTTCAGATTCATTATTCTTACTTCAGATCACTTCGTTTCGTTATATTTCTAAACGATTTAAGAACAGTGGAAGATTTTCAATTCGTCTATATTTTTTATGTGCTACCTAAATTTTTTTTTAGTTGAACCGCATTTGACTAATCTTATTTTATTTGAAAGCCGACGCTTTCAATGTGGCCCCATTTAAATTTGATCAAGATTTGACCAGTAGTTTTTGAGTTATACTCAATACTTAATGCGCATTATCACTACATTGATTTAAAGTCGTTTTTCTTTTCGTTAAAAACAAGGAATTTTCTAAGAATAAAATTATGGCCATTAAAAATACCTCTTTATATTTGGATCGTCCGAAAAAAATACTCAGTTTCTTCGGTATATGGCTACAGCCAGATAACTATATTATTTTTCGTAAATTATGGATGCTCTTTGTAATGTGGACTCAATACTCTTTTCTCTTATTCGAAATCATATACATTGTAAACGTATGGGGAGATATAGATGCGGTATCTGAGGCATCTTATTTATTGTTCACTCAAGCTTCACTATGTTATAAGTCGACTGCTTTCATGATCAACAAAAATCATTTGATTGCGTTATTGGAGTATTTGGATTGTGATATATTTGAAGCGATGTCTAATGTTCACGAGAAGTAAGTACCTATATATTTAGGAATTCTCAGCTACGTCAGATTTGTCCCACAGCTAGGCTCGAGTCTCTTCTGTGGTAGGAGGAATATTGACCTACTATACCTAGCTAGTAAAACGTGTTGGTATATTTTAGTTCGAGCTTTTCTTCTTTTCCGAGCAGTGGTCTTCTTTTACAAGCAATGGTGAATTTTATTCTTACTCCGCCACCACAGCGCAAACGATATATTTTTGAAAGTATAAACATAAAAATGATTAGCAATTTTTAGGATTTTATCACATCAAGCTACGAAGATAAAGCGGCTGTGTTTGTTTTTTCTAACGAGTGCTACAACCACATGTACCCTTTGGGGTTGCATACCGTTATTCGATGCTGCCAATAAGCGTTCTTTTCCTTTTAGGATTTGGTAAGTACATAATATGTTTGTCTGAATTTAATATAAACAGCGAGATAGCGACTACGAAAAAAGCCCAAAATACACCTTACGTCATGTACCTACTGCTCACAGCTCTTCTTTCTTTCACTGAAGTAGTATCTTGTCCATACCGTATTATTCACATTTGTCTAGAAGCACTTTATGATTTACCAGATTGAAAGATTTGCTTGTATCTAATAAAATGGCTATTATACGTTATTTTTTTATCTATATTATTAGTTATAAATCAGATGGAAATGTTTGAAGAGTAAAAAAGAAGTGAAAATACTGTCAAGGTTGCTAACTTTAGCAGAAGTCATACTCAGGGTTACGGGGGAGGCCCCACATTCGTCCCGTCGACCGTAGGTCAAAGCCGTTATGCACTCTGAGGACCGCGTCGCACTCTGGACGGGACGGATGGCATGCGTCCGCACCATAGCCTACCAAAAAATAAGCGTTGCTGACATGCCTTTTTGGAAGCCAAATTGTTCCCTGTTTATTATTTCATAGCTTGTAATAAAATCTAGGGGAGGCCTATGTCCAGCAGTGGAAGTCTGTAGGTTGATGGATGGAATAAAATCTATTAAAGAATTTTGCATAACTTGTTCATAAATTGTGGAAAATATTGATAAGAGTGCGGTAGGTCTATATATTGTTAATTCGACATCTCTGAAGGAGGGTGTATCTTCTATTCTTGGGTGCAATTCACACTAGGATTTGAAATATTTAAAAAAATAATTAAAAGCATTTGAAATGTCTATAGGCTAAGTGTGGTTTGGGTGCTATTTATATAAATACTGATTTTCTTATCGGAAAACATCATTTGTGAAAAAGTAAAAAGAAAATGTTATGAAATACAGCTTAAGTAGTCTTAAGGATAGTAAATCTTAAGGTTTTACAAAGTCCCCAAAAATTATTTTCAAAGATATAAGGTAAGAGCACCAGTAGTTGGTCATTTAAGTAAAGACATAGAATTTCTTTTTTATTGCTCAATCTGAGTTTGCACCCGAATTCAATGATTGTTTCTTTTTCTGAGCTCTGCGGAAGTTTTTCAATGAAAATAAACTAGTGGTTTTGCTTGTATAATAATGGAATAAAATAAAAAAAAAATATATATAATCAATCATCACCCCACATATTGATTTTGTAAATATTTTTTTTATGTCTCATATTCAACGTTACCTTAATTAATTCCAAACAAACAAAAAAGAAAACATTTACCATGAACACTAAATTGTTAATATTTCACTGTAAATTTTTACAATCCTTAAAAAAATGTTAAGAAGCCAATTATATGTCAAGAGTGCGTCACTTGAAAAACGATTGGAGTGCTTTTGTAATATTAAAAAAATAGAGGATGCATAATTTTGCGCGATTCAATGACTAGATAACAGCGTCGACTATTCAATGTGGAATTAGTTTAGAACATGGCGTAAATTCTTATTTTTTCTATTTATGGTGGTCAACTCAGGTGGTCAGATACATGATCAACTACTGGTGCTCTTACCTTACTGTCTATTTAAGAGATAAATAATTAAGCATAAAAATGTAAAATAAAATAAATCGTCTCAAACAGGTTGAGAGCCCTCAGCGCTCACCCACCAGTCCGGGTAAAGTTGTCACAGCCATCTGAGGCTAACAACTAAGTAACACAAAAAAAAAATGTAAAATAAACAACAATACTATGAAGAATAAAATACATACCAAGTATGAGGGGTAATAAAACGTATTTAATATATTTTGCTTATTGCTTAGGATGAATACTTATTTATAAATTATATTATCATTATTAATTAGAGGATTATGTGTTCCGATGTTTTAAGGATGCCAGTAGCTCCTACTAATTCTCCACAATATGAGCTGGGTTTCATTTATCAGATGATAAGCATTTATATCAGCGCATTTTTATTCATCGGAGTCGATAGCGTGGCTGTCACTATGATCATGTTTGGATGCGCACAACTTGAAATTATCATTGAGAAGATAAAAAAGGTTCTTGATAACAATCTTTATGAATTCTGTATTGGATACTAGTTTCATAAACATCATTCAATTTTGGACTTGTTTTTAGGTTCAAAATGTTATTTTTTCGGTAACCCCGAATACAGAAAGCGATGTTTTGATCAAACGCAATAACGAACTTTTGATGGAGTGCGTCAAACAACATCAGACGGTAGAAAAGTAAGTGAACATTCAAGAAATTGATATAAACGCATCAATTCTTATTGCAAGGCCAAGTGTACCTAATAAGTAAAATAGTGGTAGTTCAAATGTGTGCATACATATTTGTATTTAATACTATGCATTAATCTTAGTAATCAAGAGTTGGATTTGAAAAAAATGAATTCGTTTCTTAGCAAGAATTTCATAAAACTATTAATTACAGGTATGCCATCATTCATCATCATTTCAGCCTATTACCGTCCACTGCTGGACGTAGGCCTCCCTTATGTTACGCCACAGAGTGCGGTCCTGTGCCGTCTGCATCCAACGACTCCCAGTAACTTTCACCAGGTCATCGGTCCACCTAATCGCGTCCTATATTGCGTCGTCCGATACGTGGTCAACGCTTGAGGACCTTTTTCCCCCAGCAGTTGTCGGTTCGTCGAGCGATGTGGCCTGCCCATTGCCATTTCAGCGTGCTAATACTTACAGGAACATAGCAGCCTAAAATATGAAATAGGTAATTTGGACAAAAGTTTTAAATAAACTCCTGATATAGAACTAACGAACTTAATAAAGGTTTAAGGGAGTAATAAAGATATAAAATAAAAACTTATTTATGGGTTTTAACATATATCAGGCGTTTATGGGAGAACACCCCCATTAGGCTGCTATAAAAAGTCCAAAATGTTGGAATACTGAAAAACAAATTCAATGAAAACCGTTATATTAATTTCATTTTTAAAAACTAAATCAGATTTTTATTCGACGTTATACATATTAAGTGTAATCTTCGTGCTCTTTACAGGTTTATACAGCTCGTGGAGAACACATTTCACGTGAACATTTTCTTTCAATTGAGTGGAACAGTAGCCATCATTTGCAATATTGGTCTGAGGATATCTATTGTACGTTTATTTTAATTTGTTAAGAATTTTAATTTAAAATGTAAAGATGCACGACCTATTCGTGTCGTGTTCGGTGAGCGAGAGCCGGCAGCCCAATTTTCTGAGGGTATTTGTATGTGGTGGGCTTTGGTGATGCCTTTAGTATCACCAAACCTCATTGCACGCATTCACACCCCTTTACTTTCTTCGCGGTAGGCAGCGATCTTGCAAAGGTCCATGAACGGCAGCAACACTTACCATCACTCATCAGGTTTACTGTTTGCGCATTTGCCACCGTTTGTAATAAAAAAAAATCGACATTACTTATACAAAACAGTAACTGATGAAACACGCTGTTCTGCACACAAGCACATATACATACACACACCCACATTGTCTCCATCCGACGTCCTCGTCACGTCCTCGACGAAGAGGACGACAACATCACACTCGTTCAACGTAGAGCCTACACGGCCCGCGAGGCCTTAACACATAAATATTCGCGGTTCCGCCCTCGCCGTCGAGGTGCGAAACCGTGCCGCGCAAAAATCATTAATCAAAACGTGGGCACGCCCACTTTGCCTTCAGCGACGCCCCAAGCGGAAGTCCGTTCCCCACAGGGGGAGCCCTTGGGCGATGTCGCTTAGCATACTTTTCTCCGGGTTGAGAGCCCTCAGCGCTCACCCATAGTCCGCGTCAAGCTGTCAAGGTCATCTGCGGCCAACAGCTGTACACGAAAAAAAAAAACAAATAAAAAAACACCCACATACAGCCGTTATAGTTGTCACAAAATAAGAGGCCCGTTTTGACACTTGGTCTTACCGATGCCTTTAGTGATGCACCATACGACTCAGTACTCGATACTCACAATAAATCGAATCAATTTTATATGAGTATATAATCGATTAGAATATGTATTGTGAAGTGCATTGGATTAAAGTTTTGATTTGAAAATTTTACTTAAACTGTGATATTGTAGATATTTTGAAATGATACAATGTTACGAATGGTCATTTTTCTATCATTTAATATTTTTGTTACAATAACATTCACTCAATCACAAAAATATCGAGGAAAAGTGAATCTTCAGTCAATCATTTTCTTAAGACGATGAGCCAAAATTGTCAGTTAAGCTATCGTCACCCATATATATAATATATATTATCTCATTTTCATATTGTCAATATTGACGTCTCGAATTTTCAGTAAAAATCACTACACAGCTGGTGAAATTCTGTAATTAGTTGGTCTAAATACTAGTATTCAAATTAATAACACCGGCCAAGTACGAGTCCGCCTTTAAAAATATATCTTGATCGATTTATTTTGCCTTAACCGATTATTAATAGTCTGTGGACAATATGAAAAAAATCGTTATGTCGCAGCACTTAGCTCAGTGGGCGGTACCCGTCAATGAAAAATATAATTATCTACAAAACATTTCGATTGGTAAAAAATAGAAAACTTCTTGGCCGTGAACTGTCAAAACGGGCCTTTTATTTTGTGACAACTATAATTCGGATCACCTGCACATGTATTATATACATATAATACGTAGGTATGTATTTGCAATAATGTTATTATTCATGTTTTACAGGTGGACCATCAAAGTGTACAATTCTTTTCAATGTTGAATTACATGGTTACTATGCTGTCGCAACTATTTCTGTACTGTTGGTGTGGTCACGAACTTACTATCAGGGTAATGAAAATGTTTTAAAGTCTATAATTATGTAAGTTGGCATCTTCCCACACATTAAACTTCCTATTATTGAGCAAGAGATTTCGCTATATTGGGAGAAAATTCTACTATTAGTAATGCGACCAAAATTTTATGTCAAAACGTTACGCTTGCATATTGTGATCATTTTTTTTGTGTCGGAATAGAAAAGAAATAGATAATAATATGAACTTAATTTTTAATTATCTGTGTGGTAACGGAGTATGTTAAAACGAGCTCTAATAATAATCTGCATATCTGTAAGTCCATACTTATGTTTGTGATTAAGATCAGAGGTTATATACGCTAATGATGCCGCAATGACCTGACTTGTTAACTGGGCAAGGAAAACACAGCGAAGAGCAAAACCTTGACCAAGTAACCAATAGCGGATAAAAGTAAATATTCACCGCCCCTTCTCTTGCTCGATCGTAGATCGTATGTCAAAATCGTAGCAAGTGGAAGGAAGTGGTCTCTGTCTACCCCTATGGGAAAGAGGCGTGAGTATGTATGTATGTATCTTCTGTGTGGTGACGGAGTAAGAATACAATTCAACACTCCCTATCTTGCTCGTGGGTGTCGTAAAAGACGACTAAGGGATTAAATATGTATATAATACTAGCAACCGCACTCGCTTCGCTTCGGTTTCAGTCGTCTTACCCGCGGCGTAATTCCCGTTCCCGTGGGGATACCGGGATAAAATATAGCCTATTTTACTCCCTGATATTATAGCTTTCCATTGGTGAAAGAATTTTTGAAATCGGTTGTGGTTTAAACGTGAAAGCGTAACAAACAAACAAACGTCCTTACTTTTGCATTTATAATATTAGTAAGGATCTATGCAAGAGATATAAAACTTGAAATACAACCCAACACCAACATGTCTGACCGGCGTTGTACTCGTATAGTAGGACAATTTCTCTCCTATTGTGGAGGAAGCTTCAGCCCAATAGTGTGACGTGTATGAGCTGAAATGATGATATTAGATTCCTTTCTTTGCAACTTATGTCGTAAGAAATGATGGCATTTGAATGTGCATTTAGGGGAGGATGGGGGAATTGTGGACGCTGAAGGGAAATAATGCATAACATTCGTACTATTAGTAATAATCAGTCTGTCTTTATTAGTTATTAATCTTTAGTTATACATCTACAAATCCAGTTATAATTATTAAACGAGATCAATCAACAAATAGAATATTTTTAGCAAAAACAAAACCTTGTCTGTCCGTAATTACCCGTAGCGCTCGGAGTAAATTCGGACTTACCCTGGGTTAATTACGGACAGCATGGGGTATTTACGGACTAAGTCCACATCATAGACAAAAATCACAAGTAAAGCCTTTAGAAGAAGTTCCTGCAGTGCAGTTCTCATGAGCCCACTTCTTACACTTTGAACACATAATCCAGTCTTCGGCGGGTGGATCACTGTACTTTTCCTGACAATAAATGCAAAAGTAATCATCATTTCCTTCATTTTCAAAATTATTTAGATTTCTTACACCCTTAACACCCTTTGATCCTTTTCCTGTAGAAAGTTTTGATTTTTTTATCTTATTAGATGTAGTTTTATTCTCTTTTTCTTGAGCTTTTCTTTTCTTGTCTAATTTCTTTTGCTCCTTTTCTTCTAGATTTTCTTTTCCGGTGTGCTAGTAAAAATAATAGAATGCTTTTTGTTTACTGCCCGTTAGCTATGATGAATTTGTAGAGTTGGGACCTTTGTTAAATCACTAAGCGGTACTGATGAAGATTGACTTGTTTGACTTGTCGTACTTTGGTTTAAATCAGCATCACTTATGGCAATGCTCTCATTTATTTCGTCTTGAGCAGGTACATTGGGAACGGAATGATCGATAATATTTATGTTACTAGAGGGCTGAGACTCTTGTTGAGATCTTACTTCACTAGGAATGCTGTTATTAGCTGCATCACTAATTTGAGATTCGTTATGAAACTCTCTTTGGGTGTAATGATCAGGACCCACATGGCTAGTATCACATGGAGTTTTCGGTGTAATTATATCACCATAACTTTCGAAAGTGCCCTTAAATTTATCTTGATTAAATGGGAAAATTCCAGCACTCTTGAAGCCATTTCTAGCTTTATCAATAGACGTGCATCGGTTAAAAGCTTTTGTATAAAGACCAGCAATATCAAATGCTGTAATTTTTGCTCCCGGGTAGTTAACCATATAGGTTTCACATTCTCTGTTGTATGCTGTTTTTAGTGGTCCATGAAAGGTCAAGTCCAATGGCTGCATTCTATGCGACGTATGTCGAGGCAATGTCAAAACATGGATAAATTTTTTACGAAAAAACTCGTAAGCTTTCAGACTAATGTGGCTCTCGTGATTGTCTAGGACTAACAAAACGGGATTGTCAGTCGATGGTTTAGCAAATTCTTTAAAATGCTGGAGCCATTCAACAAATATTGATTCATTGATCCAACCAGAGTCTGAAACACAAGCTACTATGTTGCTATTACTGTCTTTCATAAGCTGAGCATTCATCCTTTTTCTTTTAAAGATAAAAAATGGTGGAATGTAGGAGCCTCCAGCAATAAAGCAATTCACAACTGTAGTTAAAGAACCACGTTCAGCACTGGTACATTTCCCAACCTGTTTTAGTCCCTTTGGTGCAAGAATCCTGAATTGCGTTGTACTGTACTAATCCCAGTTTCATCAATATTGTAAATTGAATCAGATTTAAATTGGTATTTAGTCATGACAGCTTTCAGATTTACAAAAAAAATATCGGTTTCTTCTTCATTAAATGCTGTAATTCTATTTATAGAAGTAGCTTCTGGCTTTCGAAGTGATATATTTGGATGTCTAGCTAAAAAATTGTGATACCAATCCATTCCTGCCATACCAGCTTCTTCATTGAAATTATGTTTTATGTTGTTTGCGGTGGCAAAGTCGAAAGCTATTTTTCTCAGAGTAGGTATTGTTATCCCAAAGAAAACCTTACATGACTTTAAAATAAAATCAACCAGTTCGTTTTCTTGTATTTCGTTAAAAACAGATTTTTTACCTCTCTTTGGTATTGTAGAAATATTGCCTTTTTTCACTTGGTCAAATAAAGTAGCTCTGGGAATACCATATTTTTCTTCCGCCTGACGAAAAGTTAACTTCTGATTTTTTATTTCTTGCACATCTTTTTGTAAGGATTCGATAGTGTATGATTGTTCTTTTTTTCTTATATATTTCCGAGGCATCTAAAAATGAGCAGTTATTGATTAATATCATAATAGTTTATCGAGTTAGGTGTAATTGCAGACGTCCGTATTTACTCAGATTGCTTGTCCGCAATTAACCTAACTGGGTATTTTTAAATCAAAGAGAGAAATTTGTAGGTTATTAAAACGAGTCATAAAAACAATAATTGGCGATTCAAACTCTATTTACAAGACAATCCATAGAAAATATCACTTTTTACCATCACTTACTATATAGACCTCTCCCTCAAATTAAAAAACACTGAAAATTAGATCAATATACACTTTGTTTTTAATTTTACCTACCTTTCAAATTGTGCGCAACCGGCAGTCGTAAGTTTTTGCGTGGCACTAAAGATGGCGGAAAGTAACAGATGACAGCACCGGGCTGTCGCGGGGGCAAGGGAATGAGTAGATACCTACTTGCTAGTCCGTATTTACCCCGCGTCCGCAATTCCCCCACATTCCCCTAAAGTAATTAAACTTCAGCGACCAATAATCAACTTTATTGCCATTTATGGACAAAGATGATTCTCTTTTATACCTTTAAACTCCATATGTACTTCGATTTGTGATTTTTTGTAAATAAAATTATTTAATTTTGTATAGAGTGAAGACCTTCGAGATTGGCTGTACCAATGTCCATGGTACGAACAAGATATGAAGTTTAAACGAGCCTTGTGGATTGCTATGGAACGTATGAAGCAACCAATCATATTGAAGGCGGGCCACTATATCTCACTGTCTCGGCCTACTTTTGTCGCGGTTTGTTTTATTCTATACATTCTGGATCTCAGTCACCAATCCATCAAATGCACTGCAGGAGATAGGTCTCCTCAAGGAAAGTATAACGTGATAGTCGGCCAAGGGCGCATTGATGATTTGCGGTTGATATTTTTTAAATGTCCTAGGAGAGTGCTGTTGTCCATGGCCATACTCCTTGTGATCCTCAGCTGGATTTTAAGTAAATGCTAGTGACGTAGTGTATTACTTAATTAAAGATTACGAAGATGTTTTCTGCAGGAGTAAATCATCGGCAGCAATGACTATAACATACATGCAAGAGTTTAAAGACTCGACATAAACCCCAAACCAACTCAATTCAGTCAATTTCCCTCTTATTGTGAAATAGGTTTAAGCCCAGAATTAGACATGTGTGAGCTAAGATGACGGTGTTAAACGCTTTATGAAAAATCTCCAGTAGGTCAACGAATAATACGTTCACTGCATAGATTGAATTTGACTACTATTATAAACGCAAGAAAGTTGCTTGTAATACTAACAACAATTGTTTTTAATCTAATATGTCTTAGATTATTATAATAACATTGCCGAGGAATGGAAAGGCCAATGCGAATTTGGGCGCCTTCTCACGCAATGACACAACTCATTGCGTGAGAAGGCGCCCAAATTCGCAAGTGCTCGAATTCTGGCCTGAAGTGTAAGAGAACGTTTAATTCAATAATCAAGATCTACTTGAAAATAATCGCGCCACTTCCCGCAAATCCCTCAGACGCTACAGGAAATCTCGCGAATCTGCGAAGATTCCCTGAAAGACGCGCAACGTATTTTTGTGACCAAACAATTTAACTTTTAAACTTATTGTGAGGCCCAAAAGTATTGTCTTTTGATTAAACCCGTTTTATGGGACTGCCTAGTGATCAAACCTCGATATGACCTGTAGAGACCGTTATGGATCTTTAAAACAAATTGCCTTATAAAATCGGATGACCAGCGCGATAACCATTATCGCCCATTACCTACCTGTATACCTTCCGTTTTACAGTAAGGCCTGACAGAGGTACATACATCTTTGCCTTTACCTTAGAAGATTAATTGTATATTTATACGGATATGTATTTAAATAAGTCGCCCACGACACAAGGGGGACCCTAATAAGTAATCATTAATAGGCAATGTCCTAAACGACGCTATATTTATTTATCATCATACTGCTCTTGTCCCAACTACTTGGGGTTGAAATAATATGTACTCTTCTTCTATACGTTGGAAGTTTTGGCAGTAGTTTCAAGTCCGGCCGCCCGTCGCACGTCAATACTCGTTGGGAATACAATTGTTGACCAGACGTCATCTGATGGACTAAGCTTAACAAAAACCTGGACTAGACCAGTCCAGGGTTTTGTTAAGCTTAGTTGCCTTTTATAATACCTACGAGTAATGAAAGGCTTGGTAGTATTATTAGCAGCTATCGCAGAGCAATTGATTTGATTTTCAGGACCACCAGCAACAATTTACCTACCATCTCTCTTTTCTGTTATATCCATCCTATGGTTGCCTGGAAGAGATCGCTTATAGCGATAAGGTCGCCCTTTGTACATTCTGGGTTATAACTATTATTTAAGTTTTTCTTGTAATTGGTGTACAAATAAAGAATTATCTATCTATCTATCAATAATAATAAACTAATAATAAAATAATAATAAAACCTCTGGGCCAGTCGTTATCTTATCATGAGACTAACGCAAACCTTGGAGGAACATTATATGGCTCCCTAAATTCTTTTGATATAAAAGAAAAAATGTATCACAAGATTTATAAGAAAGCCAATAAACCGCAGGGCAGCTTGTGGCGTGCTGAATGTGAGTGGCGACACTGCGGTCCTGAGTGCCCCAGAGAGTCGGCCAGGGCCTCGTATCCAGCTCGCCTTTATTGGCTGGCTGGAGTTGAAACCGAAGAGTGCCCGCAGGATTCTCAACTCTGGCTTGTCTTGAACGGCTGGTCAGAGAGAGGTCGCCAGAGCTATATGCTCGGGGGTGTAAGTGTCATTTTCAAGGGCATAACTACGGGGAAACCACTGTGATGGTGAAACCGGCGCCGTACCGCTCGACACCCCAAGCCACTTGCACCAATGTTGCTCCCCTGTTGCCCGTATGGCCTGTGTGTCTGTGGCGACCGTTTGGGGGGGCCCATTCAATGAGTTGGCAAATCACCATCTGCCAAAGTTCAAGACGATAAAGGTATTGAAGGCAGACGAGTTTTTCAATCAATAGTTTTTAGTTTAGCCAGTCCATCAAACCTCCAACCCCATAAACAGTTATTAGATACCATCATCACACAATAGTTTTACACCTACCGTTGGCAGTCCACGTGTGTTATGTGCAGACGTGGAGTGTCATCGGTAGACGTCCCATCCCATTTTTACATTAAATTTCTCCAAAGGCCTTTGCGTGTTGGATCCATATCCCCATGTAAGCCTTTCAAAGGACCGGGTATCTTCCCTAAGGAAAATATCCGTGAACCAAAAGGAGATACAAGATAATAATAATAATAATTTATTGTTATCTTCCACAAAGGTATCTTATTACTAATGTTTACAATATACGCTATATGTCCTAATATTATTTCATTTTTTGTTTCAGATTCTGCGCTGTTCATATTCCTATTTCGCAGTATTAAATCGAGTAAACAACGAATAAAACGCATTGTCACAAATTAATCGTTTATTTATAAATCGTGTAGGTATCACATATTATGCTTAGTGTACATTCACGACATTTTAGGCGAAAGTGTGCTTACTGGTGAAAAAATATTTTTTTTTCTCTCACATCACTCCACAACACTAAAACCAAGTACACACTTAATATCAATAAGATCACATCAATATAATTTGCTAGTGGATAATATAACAGTTTAAGCCTGGAAGAACAGTAGCGGAAATTGGAAGACTAGCACGTAATTTAACTTGTTTCTACGCGACATAAGCTTTCATAGCATGTATTTTATCCTAATGAAGAGGTTTACAGACAACTTTCATATAAAAACAGTTTATATTAAAAAAATGTCATCGTTTAATACAATTCTAAATGATAAATTGCGAGAATTAAATCGCGACAATGTGTAAATTTTATTCCTTCCGTAAAGAAAATAAAAAGAGTGACGATTTGGTGGTCTTACGTCAGCCCACGTTAGTCTAGTTTGTAGGAGAATTAGAATGGAATCCAATAGATGTGAGCTTGGCTTCCACGTATGGCTATAATTTGTTACTTGTAAACAAGTTTTACAAATAACTAAGCATGTTAAATGCTAATCTCAGCAATTCAAACATTTATATTCAGTATATTTATTAGTGGTTTTTTTTTTTTTTTGTGGGTGGGCTGCGGTCGGCGTGCCTCCGCACCACTCCGTCCGGGGCGACAGAGGGGCTTAAGCACGCAACTCCCGCAACCCACCCGAAAACCACCTCGCCTTCGTCATTGGGCCGACCACCAGAGCAGGTTTACTTGTCGTCAGTGGTCGGCCCGACGGAATACCCCTCCCATCGACCGACGTCCCCCCCTCGGGGAGGACGTCGGTCTTTCCTCACGCGGTCGGCCTCTCGGCGGGTGACAGACTAATCCCCGGTCACGTCACCCGCGGCCTCGGCTAGGGCGGCATGAGGCGCAGGTAGTTGCGCCTGCGCCGCCCCAGTCGCCGGCGGCGGATCTCCTCATCGAGGCTGTGCTCCACGCGCAGACGATCTGCCGCCTCCTTCTGCGAGATCACTGTCTCGCAGAAGGCTGCGACCGCGTCCCAATTCCCGACGCTGTCGACCATCGCCCTAGCGATGGCCGGCAGCGTCAGGTCGGCACCGATGATTACGACGAGTTCACGGCGCTGCACTGCCCAAGCCGCGCAGGCCTCGAGCGTCTGGCGCGCCGTGTCTTCGTCGCAATCGCAGTGGTGGCAGGACGGTGTGCTCTCCCTCCTTATATTTATTAGTGGTAGTGGTGACGACGAGTAAAGTCATCGTGTCCGAGGTTGTCTTAAAAATTCATTTCGGGATCATCAGCATAGGCAGCTGCATTCGTGGCATTATCCCAGTTAGGGAGGCCTATATCCAAGTGGAAGTTAATACGTTCATGAATGAATGACCATTCAAGAATTCCTAATAAATATTATATCGATATAAGAAGGCGCGACAAAATTGGCGAGATATGTCGTACTAGTAACGTGTCAATTTACATTACGTGCTAGGCAATCGGATAAGGTGGAGGAAGATTGAAAATTCAAGTGTGTACATGGCTTAACAAATTTTAGTCAATTTCATAAATTCGTGAGCTTTATTTAAAATAACAATTAGCATAACAGCGATCATGTACGAATAATTACAACCATTTTTTCGATTTGATTTATCAATTTAGTACAGGGCCTATTTATGCGACAAAATTGTGCACAAAACAATAATTAAAAAAGGATTGCCTTTTTTCAATTAATTTATTTGATCAAAAGTAATTGGGAATATTTTTCATAGGAATATTGCTGCCCGGTGACCGTTAGTCGATTAGACGAATGGTTTTTCACTCGATCGCTAAATAAGAAAAGCAGGATCGATTTAGTTTTTCTATAAATATGAAATTGTAAAATTGTATATTTACAATATTAAAAACTGAATTGGGTGAACGTTACGCGTGCTTATATTTAACGAATAAACAAATATTATATTTTGTGAAATAAAATATTTATAAACATTAGACTTGGCATGCGCAATATTTTCTTTTTACTAAACCATTTGGATTAAATAACATTTCAAAAGTCTAAAATAATTATATTTTTGGTAATCATTATTTAAACAACAATTTCGTGAGCACTGTATTTATTATTACAGGGCATACGCGGTGCATAAGAAAATTACATATACTTGCTTGTTAAAATGAGAACAAGACACCATCAAAAAAATTGTCTTAGAAGCTCAAACATCAAACAATTTCTTAACCATATTTAAGGTCAACAGTTTCAAAGGATAAGGGCAACAAAGTTTTAAAATGTAGAACATCAACTTTTTTAAACACTTGCTTAAAGAAATAAAGTGCAACGCATTGCGTATAAATAGGCCAAAAAGATGCACAACATTATAATTTAAAATTTATTCGAGAAAATTCGAAACATTCTAGCACAAGTTAAAATAATGAATAACAACAGATACCAAAAATTCTTTTCAAAGTTCTGTATCAAATTTCATTAATCATTTCGTTTACCACTTACATTTAAGAGTAATAAAAAAAAAATACAAACGATACCCATTTAACACTTTATACAATAAAAACAACCACATCAAAACGACTTAGGAAATAATTTTGAAATATTTTTTATATAGTAACAATCAGTCGCATATCGTTACTTATTTGTTACGAAGCTCGTTTTTGCTTGAAATAATCAGACAATATAAGCGTTGCCTATCATATAATCCAATATAATCAATGTATTAAATTGGTGGAATTTAAATAGACTCGGTATCAAGGAGTCCCCCAGACCAAGACTTAAAAAATTACAAATTTATATGATAGACAAACGTGTAAATAGACGTAACAATATAATGCGTAAAACAAATTAAGGCATTGGGTATTATTATCGATATCACAGCGATGCATTGAATGATGATGATACGATTGAACGAAGAAATCGTGAAATTATTGTAAATAGTGATTGTGATTTTTTTTAAGAACTTCAACATAGATGAATTCAATAAAGGAAACTAATCATTCAAATACATTATTGAAATTGAAATTGACAAAATAGTAAAACAATAGAAAGATGAATATACGATATTTCATGAAGATCTCTAGATTTGCATACTTTTTAAGTAATCAAGAGTAGTCTCTTAATTGCGACACTGAAATTTCGGCTTTAATAAACACACGACTATGGGGAATCAGGTACATCCAATACTCTGACCCAAGCTGTAATATTATTGTCGTCCATTTATGTAATAAGGATGAATGCAGTCGCAAGAATTAAATTGCTCTAATTTGACCACAACATTCAGTTAATGCTAAAGCATTACTTACTTGTAAACAAGTATTTTTTTTTATTTATCATTTTCAAAACGGTTTTCTTGTTCTTTAATACTTTTGTCGGTATAGTCATACAGCTTTCATTACAATACTTCTAATCCCAATAAAGGTGATATTTGCAAGAACTTTATTTAATTCAGATGTACGTACCTACAGAAAGTAGCTACTGTTATAAGTTTATGAGCATTAGGTCAGAGTATATTTATGTTTTTAAATAAGAAACACTTTTGCTAAATTTTGCGTCGTCTAGATTTTTTGCCTATCCACATTCTGTCAAATTTGAGTAAAAATTTTAATATGACTGTATTTAATAAAAACATTGCGAGCGTTATTTTGTTTAATTACCTACATATATGAAATAAAACGCTAAAGAATATTCGTGCCAACAGCATATATTATTTTTACTGTATCGAGTGCAATTCATAGGTTTGATGTCACTCTTATGTTACTTAATTGTAGTTTCTAGTTTAGGTATGTGCGTATATGTATTTAAAAAAGAATTACAACACTAATATATTTAGAAATATCATGTAATTGATGAAGGCGAAGTTATTATTTTGTTATAATATGATACATTCTAATCGGTGGTCTAGATTAGGTAGTAGATTTTCTAGAACACATTCGAGCATTGAGATTACACCGATCTAGTGAATACTGCATTCGATTTTTAAAGTTTTTATGCCATGTTTAGTGAAAGGCCACGAAAATAGAATGCGCCATAAATATTATGAGAAATTTGTAAAAACAAACATATAATACAGAGTTTTTCGTTCACTATCTAGATAATAAAAGGTATTTGTCGCATTCAATTCTTATCATCATAGACAAGTGACAATTTAATCTAATCCAAAGATCGCTAAAAGCTAATTAATAAATCAAAACTTCACATTTTGTACTAAAACAACATAATATTCGTTCAAAGACATAAACAACGAATACACTGTAATAAGACGATAAAAATTCAAAAAACGCTTAAATATTTCCACAACCAAAATTCTGAAAACATTGCATAAAACATAAAACAACGTTGCGCGTCGTTTCTTATTTTGCTTGCACACTTTCTTAAAGAATATTAACCATCACTATAAATGTTCGTGACTAAAACTCGACATACACTACTATACCCACGAAAAATGACAATTATCATACCAATACACACGAAATATTACTAGTGATATTGAATTGAGACCTAGACAAGAAAAACAATTGGCCGCGTTACATTTTTATTCATAGTTCTAAACTTTTACTATTAAACCCTACCTTAATTTACATACCCATATAATCTTACATACGTAGTAAAATATTCACTTTCTGTATATTCTATCAACATACACTCCCAATATACACTCTTTTACTAACCTTTAGTAGTGTATGACGAGTTTTGATAATCATGAATACCTATCTAAATCCTTTTGTCCACAAGACCACTTTTATATAACATAGACATTCTGAAAATCTTACAATAACAATTGCTTTACATTTATTGCTTCGAGGATAATAAGATGGATTTCATATATTAAATCGCAATCATTATTTAATAATATCAGTTATATCAAGCAGAAAATTACATAAAATCGCCTTTAGCGGACAACAGGTTAAGGAGCAAAACATATTTTTTCTAGATTAGCAATAAGAATAGTAACACTATAATACTAGCATATCTACAAAGCTGCGTTGCGGCGTGATAATTGTTACGTTCATGTTCTTCTAGTTCAAAACACTGAACAGCTATCGCAGAATTTTCTGCGATATGTATGAGTATATTTGTTAATGCCTCTAAAAATTACCAGCCTATGATATGCCTTCCTTTTCTTTAATTATTAGAGTCTAGTTGTGCAGAAAGTAATGGTTCTAAGTGAACTCCTTGCGAAACACCGTTGGTGTACCTTACTTCAAAATATACATTTTCTTGGCTTTTCTAAAGGCATTAAAGATATTTATTTTATAAAAAATTGAATCCATTAAACTTATAGCTTACATACACATGCAGACTCGTAAATGTTACACTAACTTCATAATGAAATGATCAAATGCCGTAGCAAACTCACGCCACAACGTAAGCATAAATATATTCCTGATCTACAGTAATTTTATTAATTTCTAGTATGTGAAACTACTACGTTATGCATTAATTGCTATCTCGCTGTATTCTTAGGAAATCTGTTCACTATCATTACAAAACTATCTAACTTTTGGCCTATATCAAATGTGTGATATCAAGCAGGAGGCACAGAGATAACTAAACATCTAGACTACTAAGAGGCATTTATTTTCTAAATTCTTTAGTTAGTTATTTTGTGACGAATATTTATAAATATATATATTTAAAGAGATTCTTTATCATATTATTTAGAAATGTCACTCTATATCCTAAAACATTGATTATAATTAATATTATCTTTCCGCACTTTTTTAGAATTGTCGTGTTTAAAATTTTATATTAAAAGGGTAAATGCTATTAAATTTATGCTTAGTAAATTGATATAATTCATTAATAATTCCCTGTAACTCCCGCTTTGAACAACACGCGAAACATAATATACCTACGTATAAATTTTACCACAAAATCTTGTAATCCAGCCGTACTATTAAGAAATAAGCTTGATAATCGTACATATTGTAAAATGATGCACTTGTATTGGATATATCCTAAACGTTCTTCACACGACAGATATAACTAGTCCATTGGAAGATTCCTTCATTATATTTCGGTACATAAATCTTGGGGTCTTGGATATATTTGCAGCAAAACTATTGTACGGCTGTAATTTTTATATGCTATTATTGAAGCCAAACTAATCTTAAGCAGCTGAATATAAGTGCTATACAACGCGAACTAGTTCATAACCCAAGATTCATGCACCAAATTATAACTATTAATTCATATGCCCACGATTACGAATAAATTTACTGGACAACAATTGTGTGAAGATATCCTAAATGGCACACTATGTCGCTACAATTGTATAGAATTGCATTGTCCAGTAATTGATAATTTCGATTAAACTTTTAATCCAAGAGATATATGATTTATAACAGACATTATGAAAATATATTATTTGTTTACGATCAAACTGGCTATTTTCTTTACAACTTTTTTGAGCAAACGGTTCAATAGACATTTTGCTAAGAAAGTTTTCTATCCGCCCATTAAATAAATCAGTTAGTCATAAGATTCGCAGCATATTTATAAAACATAATTAATTGTAGATAGTTGCGTGAAGATTAAAAATAAAGATATATAAAAAATCAACAGAATTAGATTATATTAAGTACATAGAATAACAATTTTTAAAATAAAAACTTATAATGCGATCATTACAGTTTTGAATAAAACTTCAAGCTAATATATATTTTATTGCAAAACTGCGTGGCCGTATTATTCATTTTGAAACTAATGATTAATCCAACAACATTGGGGGGTGTAAAATACAAATCTATGTTCAACAAATTTATCGACAACAGTACAAATAAAGTAGGTACAAGTACCACGGGTTAAGGAGAAGTTTTCTTCACTTGCATGATCTCTATATGTATTTACGTAAATACACATAGGGAATTACCTATAAGAAGTATTTCTTTCAATAAATATTAAACAATTTCTATACTACTAATACTTCATACCTGTTTCTAATAAACTTGCATATATTACTTTTATGAGATTGAATAACAAAAAATAATAAAGTTGTCGATAAAATTTAATACAATTCAACTATCAATAATTTCATTAAGCTAATACAATTAATTTCAATGGATATATTAAAATATACAAAATTATGAGATAATATTAATAATTAAAAAAACAACAATTTGTACATTATTAATTTGTTCAATGATTCAATTTTACGAGGCAGCGAAAATATATTTTTGCCTATAAAAGGCAGTACAAATGCGGTAACATCGGAATATGTATGTCTTATTTATTCGTCTTTATCACACCTACATGTATACAGAATGACAATACAGGCTTTGACATGTCTTCGTAGTGTTACCGTAGCATGTAAAGCGCGAGTGTGTATATTGTTTGATATATAAAAGCTAGGAGCGAAAATTTGGAGGAACGTAGCGGACATAGAATAAAGAATTAGCTCGCTTTAATTTTACCTGACTGGTTCACTTTTTTCTGAATTAATAGAATAAAAATAAGATATACATATCCGATGTTGCAAATATATCCATTTACACCTAAAAATAAACAAATAACTTGATATTTTTAAAAACAATACATTCAAACATTACAATTTCATGAGATTATTCAATGGAGTAATTTTATATTAAATTAAAATTAAATAATTTATAATTAAAATAATGTTATTTAAAAAATTCTTCAGATTGAAATTGTTTATTATATATTTGGACTATCGGTTAAAATTGGAAAATCGAATAAGCCAAAAGGACGTACATACATCCACAAATCATAATCAGCTCATTGATAAAGAGGGTAGTTTGAAAATTTTCATTTTGACTGGACGTGTGCTATGAGGGCTAATATAACCCGACTCGATAAAAAAGTGTTTAGCATAGAAGCGTTATAATGACATTTAAATACATCGAAAGCGACTTCTTTAACGATTCGGGTTACATTATATAATCATTACCCTTATGTTAATTTAAATTGGACTTGTATATTGTTTTTAACTTAGAATTACATATTGATATTAATATCGTATTATATTGATTTAAAAAGTAAAAAATGTAATAGACTAAGTTAAAAACAACATTTTTTTTTTATTATCAAAAGCATCACAACACTGACATTTTATTGCATGGCAAGTTTAATATAACATGTTTAATATTGGCAATTATCGATAAAATCTCATCGAGTTAGGGCAACACTATAATTCATTATCTGGTTTCAATACACACAATGCTTGACTAGATGCGATTCCATTACGCATGTTTATAATTATTAAAAAAAAAACGTCAATTGTAATGTCCATACTCGTCTCCACTACCGGAATGTTTCAACATTCTATTAGGAGATCTAAAGGGAATAATAACTTATTTTAAAATATTTGTCTTTCATTGCGGTTGAGACGGTAAAAAAAATGTATATTTGAGCGATGAATTGAGTGATAATCATTTGTATAACAACATCGTTCCGTCTTTTATATTCACTTAACGTTAATGACTCACCATCACTCTCGAGTAAATGTGCAATACCTGGATAAAAAAAAATATTTAGCTATTTGATTTTCCGTGGAGTTCCGCAGGAGCTTTCTACTATGACTTCTACATTTCAATCATCCAGAAAACTGGCGATCCAATTACAGGATCCCTCGGTGATTCCATATGATGGTCTTCGATAGAAGTGCCCCGTGCCAGACCCCATCAAACGCCATTGCGATATCTAGGCTGAACGCTACTTTTAGGTCTTGGAAGCCATCTAATCTAAGGCCTTCGCGCAACGGTGTATGAGGTACACAAGTCATCATTAAGACTTCGACTTACGATATACATAATTAGTAATTAGTACGTTCATCATTATAATTATCTTAAACTCATATAAGTCCCACTGTCGGGGCCCGGACTTTCTCCACAATGGGAAGGAAATTGACTGTAACCACGATGGTCAGACCTGTAGGTAAGTTTTATGTCAAATTTTCCTTCTCTTGCATAGATATTATCTGCATATCATATTCCTTAGTCGTCTTTTACGACATCCAGGAGCAAGATAGGGGGTAGGGAATTGTATTCTTACTCTGTCACCACACGGAAAATGCCTAGTCCTTGCCTCCGTAATTATTTATTATTATCATCATCATTATACCCACTGTCCTCTGTCTGTCCCACTCGAGCCTCCTCCACAATGGGTGGGAAATTGACCTACTATACCATGCTGACCAGACGGGTTGGCATAGGGTTTTGTTTCGAATTTTTCTTCTCTTGCATAAATGTTATAGGCATATTATATCCCTTAGTCATCTTTTACGACACCCACGCAAGAGAGGTGGTGGTGAATTGTATTCTTAATCCGTTACCTCCGTAATTATTACATGACTAGGAGTGCCCTGCGGTTTTACCCGCATAGTGCCCCTTCCCGTGGGATAATTGAAATAAATTATAGCCTATGTGTTATTCTGATATGTAAGCTATATTATTGTGAAGTTTCCTCAAAATCCATTCAGTAGTTTTTGCGTGATAGAGCAACAAACATCTTAACATCTTCACATACAAACTTTCGCGTTTATAACATTAGCAGTATTATATATGTTTCGATGTTATTACCTGTATAATTGTTCATAGTCCTAAATCTCCGTATTGTACGGACCACTTCTCGTAAGCGGCGAGGCTATGCGGTGATACCGACGGCCTGATCCTCTTGAGCGCATCTATGAAGTCCTGGTACGTGATGCTGCGTACCAGCGACAGGTCCAGGCACTTCACCTCTTCGGGATCTAATTCTGTGTGGCAAATATGTTATTATCATCATTCTGCTCTTAACCAAATTACTTAGAGTCGACGCAACGCTAGGGATGCAAACGATTCGCGTGTGGAAAGACTGAGGTTCTCCCCGAGGGGGGGACCTCAGTCGATGGGAGGGTACCCCACTAGGGGGTATTCCGTCGGGCCGACCACTGATGTCAAGTAACCCTGCTCGGGTGGTCGGCCCAACGACGAAGGCGACGTGGTGTTTGGGTGGGTTGTGGGTGTGCGTGCTTACGCCTCTCTGTCGCCCCGAACGCAGTGATGCGAGGAGTGCACCCACCGCGACCCTCCCCAAAAAAACAAAAAAAGGATGCAAACGATATATAAACAATGTTTCAATAAAAAAACATCAATGCTTGCCATCGATGTTCACTATTATAAAACATCGACGTATCGATGTTTTGACATCGATGTTTCGCCTGCATAATTTAAAATGTATGGTACTTTTAGCAGAGCCTGAGTAACAGTTTAGGTACTCTGTTTCTATATAACTAAAAAAAAGGTCATCACATCACGCAAATGTTGGTGTTGCATGTAAAAAATATGCTTGATTTAACTAAAAAAAGCTCATCGTATAGTTTTCTAAAAAACATCGATGTATCGATAAATCAATGTTTTAGGGCGATTTTTTTTTTACATCGATGTTTTTGATTTGGATATTTGCATCCCTATGCAACGCGTACTCTACCTTTGTAGATATTGCAAAAAAAATTGGCAATAGTTTTATAATCGACCGTCCACCTGACGTCAACCCACCTCGGGAAAATAATTGTTGACCAGACTGCATCAGATGGAGTCGGCCTAGGTCTATGTTAAGATTTTATTTCAAGTGTTCCTTCTGTTGATATTATATCCCTTAGTCCTCTTTAACGACAGCTACGAGCAAAATAGGAGGTGGTAAATTGTATTCTTACTCTTGACGGACAGACTCCACGCGGATATTTATTAATGCTATTGAAGTATTTTTTAGTCCGCCACCTTAGTGCCGGATGGCGTTCAACGATGCCTAGGGACACGAAAAAAGTATCCATACTTTTAGGTATCTAGTACTTGTCTTTCGATACCGATACTTTTGTACTCGATACTTTCTATTCGATACTTTTACTGAATGTACTTTTAGGCAGGTATCGTATCGAACAAATTGTAGAAAGTATCCAATGTTAAACTTGACCTTACGGCTCATGCTTATGGTAACGCCATCTAGTTAAAGCGTAACGAACCTTCTAAAAAGTGGCTCGACATATTTTAATTCGA
The DNA here is from genome assembly GCA_032191425.1 of Lymantria dispar. NCBI lineage: Eukaryota > Metazoa > Arthropoda > Insecta > Lepidoptera > Erebidae > Lymantria > Lymantria dispar. The sequence goes on from CM063459.1 coordinate 21,983,712, forward strand.
ACACAGCCGGACAAATTCCTAAAAAAAAGCTCATCACGTCCTAGATTCTAGGTAAAGTACTCAGTACTCGATTCTTTGGAGTATCGATACTTTATTGAGTACGATGCTTTTTCTTCGATACTACTCATGAGTACAGTATCGATACTTTCGTTTCGATATCGTGTCCCTAACGATGCCTCATGGCCGTATATTAGCCGCGGCATAAGGTGAGATTTTGAAAAGATAATAAACATGCAAATTTCGCAAGACTAACTTAAGGCGTTCGCGCTATTGTATTCAAATGTCCTTTGGCAATATGTTGGCGAAAGTAAAAGTAGTTCGGCTTCATACAAAGCATTATTAGATATATTAAGATATGAAATTATACTCTTAAACTATAAATGCTGTGTGGTAGCGGCTTCGAATACTACCAACCCTTGCTTTGCTCGTGGGTGTCGTAAAAGACGACTAAGAGCCCTAGATTGACCCGGACCAACTCCATCTGGTACAATTTGGGTCAACGATTACATTTCCAAGGAGGGTTGACGTCAGGCAGGCGGCCGGTCATAAAAGTCATTGCCGAAACTTTTTGCAATATGTCAAAACAGATGACATATTGCGTCGACCCCAAGTAATTGGGATAAGAGCAAGATGATGATGACTCTTAAACTATAAAACACATTCTACGTTTTTTTGTATTTGCTAACGTATGTAATTTTCAACTTTTGGGTAAGAGCCTCACGGTTGACCACGGACGTCAAGGATGGTACTAGTGGTTGGCCCTATGGCGATGGGGTGGGTATATGATGGCTTATGGGCCATTTGTCGCCTCGGATGGAACAGACGGTATGGGTCCAGACCATAGCCCGCCCGAAAAGGCATTCGAAGGGCATCACACTGGAGCTAGTTCTTACAAAACATGTACACAATTGCATATCTAGGAAGAAGAAAAAAAAATTAAAAATAATAGACAAGCCCGCTGAATTTCTTGCCGGATCCTCTCAGTAGCGGTCGCGTTCCGATCGGGTGATAGTATATTTTTTTTTGGAAATTGTAAACCTGACAATATGTAAGTGCCCTCTCGGGGTTTATGCATAATAAATAATTTGAATTTGAAAAAGGGCCTCTTCTAGATGAAAGGTTTTAGCCTAAGACTATATTAGCGAAACTCGAAATAAAAATTATTTATTCTGTCTAAGGTTGGTAATATACAAATCAACCTACGTTTCATCATCATCATGTCAGCTCATATACACTCATTTGCAAAAAAAACGGGCACCTAAGCAATGAACCATTTCAAATGTTAATATTTCTTTGCTTGATAATTATAGGTAGTTTTATCCACACAATTTGCTAAATTAATAAGAAAATAATCGTTTTCATCAGTATTTCATAAAATTTAGATACAATTTATGGGAAATAATGCTAAACCTCGCTAGTAGTGTATATTCGCTAGTAGTGCATATGCTCATGAAGTAAAAATAAAAAAGTTTTTTTGTTTGTTTTTCTTTAATAAAGTAAAAGCAGATAAATGTTTAGTATCGAGTGTGACCCCCTCTAGCTAAAATCACAGCTTGAATTCGTCTGGGCATGCTAGCGAGTATATCCCGGATACTTGCTTGCGGAATACGTTCCCACTCCGCAGTAATCACATTCTTCAGCTCTCTGATGGTCTGCGGAGCCGGGTGTACTGATCTCACACGCCGTTTCAGAACGTCCCAGACATGCTCTATGGGATTGAGGTCGGGACTTCGAGCTGGCCAATCCAAACGACGAATGCCGACCTCTTGCACATACGCATTAACATCGCGGGATCGGTGGGCGCGAGCATTGTCATCCATAAAAATAGAGTCTTCACCTAGAGCGGCCAATGCGGGTTGTGCATGAGAAATTAGAACTTCCGTTATGTATCGATGCCCAGTCAGTGAGCCGTTTTCAATGAAGACTAACTCTGTACGATCCATTGAATTTATTCCTGCCCAAAACATAACAGAGCCCCCACCATAAGGTGTGATTTCTTCGAAACATGCCTCTGCAAAGCGTTCTCCTTGTCTTCTTAGCACTCGCCGACGTCGATCTTCACCGAACAGAGATATCCTGGCTTCATCAGAGAACAAAACCCTATTCCAATCGTCTTGAGTCCATGATTCACAATTTCTAGCGAACCTAAGCCTGTGAACTCTGTGCTCACGGAGTAATTTGGGGCCGCGGGCCGGGCGGTGACTGCGTATATTGGCAGCGAGAAGCCTCCTCCTGACCGTCCATAGACTAATATGCACATTTCTTACTTCTTGGAGGTTGTTCTTAAGATCCACATACGAAGATTTGCGATTTCTCAATGCGCGACTCACAAGAAAACGATCATCCCGTGGTTGGGTACATGGTTTTCTTCCAGAACCAGGCCTTCTCTCGACGGAACCAGTCTCCTGATATCGCTGCCAGGTCCTTTGGACTGTCGAGCGACTAACATTTAGCCTCCTAGCCACGAAACATTGGCTGCAACCCTTTTCAAGCAGCGCGATAATTTTGGTAGCTTTTACCACTTTATCTACCATTTTTGATACAGCCAAACAGCATTAAATAAAGCTTTGACAGTCAAGGATATGAAATTAATCGATAAAAATTGAATAAAAGTTATGAAAGTCGATGTTAACTTCTGGAACTTCGCGCCAAAAATGTAGGATAAAAAGGGGTTTTCTGTAAAAATGAACATCAAATGAAAAATTGAATTTAGAACGTACTTTTTTAAATACCACAGCATTTTTAAAACCGGCCAGTAACGTGTACAAACGATTGAAACCTATTTGGTATTGTATCTTTTTAAATATGAATGAAAATCAAAACCGCCCGTTTTTTTTGCAAATGAGTTTATCTTCTACTGCTGGGCTCAAACCTCCACCGCATTATAAGGGAAATTGAATTACCTTCATGTTGATCAGAGGGGTTGGTATAGGGTTGTATTTAGAGTTTGCCTTCTCTTGGATAGATATTACCTGCATATTATATATTTTAATCGTTGTTTACCACTGCCGTTGACAAGAAAGATTGGTGAACTGAATTCTGTTTCCCACGCCACTCGGAAAACAAATTGACTACACAGATGGCGTAGTGGTTAAGATACCGACCTACTAGGGTCGCGGGTTCGAATCTCGTGCAGGATCACATTTTGTGCGATCCACAAATTATTTTTCTGAATTTGGATATAATTTGTGTTCGTTAATTATATGTTTGTAAAGTCCAATACAAAGATAACCTTAATGCAGGGCGTTATCTTAAATAAAAAAAGATTGATATAATGACTTTTGATGTTTACGCGAGTATTACACATTTTAAATAAAACTACTTTACGAATTTTATCGCGTTTGTATTTGATTTTCAATTGCCCGACATTTCGAACACTTTGCAGCATTCATCGACCATAGTTTTAATTAGAAGTTGATATATTCATAAAAACCATGAATACCTATATGATATAAAGCTCAAATATCAGAAGGTCTTTGTAACGGTAAACTGACTCACCCCGTATAGGTCCGAGCGCTGCGTCCCTACAGAGGGCGGTGAGGTCGCTGCCGGAGTATCCGTCAGTCAGAGCGGCGAGACGTGCCAGCTCCTCGTCGCTGAGCGTGGCGGCCGCAGCCCCTCGCGCCAGTACACGCCGCACCAATGACATGCGCGTGCGCACATCGGGAAGTGACACGTACACTCGTTTCGGAAACCGTCTATAATGTAATTCTTTGAATTAGATGACATTTTGTGAATGTTAGTTCATTTATGTGGAAATTATTTCTGAGCAATTTCTATGTGAAACAGCTAGTTTTTAGAGCTACGGATAATTTCAGGCTGCTATATCATAACTGTTATCCGTGTGGTGACGGAGTAAGAATACAATTTACCACTCCCTATCTTGCCCGTGGATGTCGTACAAGACGACTAAGGGATATAATATGCACATAAGATCTGTGCAAGAGAAGGCAAACTCGAAATGAAACCCTATACCAACATGTCTGACCAGCATGGTATAGTAGGTCAAATTCCCTCCCATTGTGGAGGAGGCCCGAGCCCAACAGTGGGACATATGTGGGCTGCGATGATGATGATGATAATGATATCATAACTATGCTGTACCATAAGCTGAGACAGGCTCCATATTTTGGCCTTTATATACCTATTCAACTATATACTCATTAATTCATCATAGTTTATATACGTTCCACTGTTGAGGGACGGAAAACTGACCTACTATATACCACGCTGATCAGGGGCGTTGGCATAGGGTTTTATTTCGAGTTTTCCTTCTCTTGCATAGCTGTTATATGCACAAAATATGTCTTAGTCACCTTTTACGAAACCCACGGGCAAGAGAGGGGGTGATGAATTGTATTCTTACTCCATCACCACACGAAAATATAACCCACAACCAGTTAAAACCATTTTTACTTTGACAGAATTTTAGAGCTTTGTCTGCAAAGACTAGTTCTCAGGTCTATCTAATGTCCAATCATAATTAAAGCCTTTTAATACCTGAGTGCAGCTTCGTCTAACTCTTGAGGCCTGTTAGTGGCCGCCATCACAATTAGTCTATCCGCTCCAGCAGCGGGTAGTCCGTCGAATTCCACCAAGAATTCAGTCTTCAATCTCCGAGAGGCTTCGTGTTCTCCCGAAGAACGCTCGCACAGAAGTGAATCAACTTCGTCCACGAAGATTATTGACGGCTGTGGATAATAATTTACTTAAGGCTGCTTTTTCTTATAATTTTACTTACAACTAAAGACTAATATTAGTTTTCTAATGCTTACGAGAGTATGAGAGAGTAATGTGTACATCCTTTCCTTACTAATATTATAAACGCGAAAGTTTGTATGTGAAGATGTTTCTTGCTCTTTCACGCAAAAACTACTGAATGGATTTTGATGAAACTTCACAATAATTTAGCTTACATATCACAATAACACGTAGACTATAATTTAGCCCGATATTCCCACGGGAAGAGGAATTGCGGGTGAAACTGTAGGGCACTTCTAGTTGTAAATAAAACTATTTTTACTGATTTTACCGCGTTTGTATATGATTTTTGATTGCATGACGTTTTAAACAGTTTTCAGCGTTCATGGTCACGGACGGACCATGAACAGTGTTCAAACAGACGCGATAAAATGCGTAAAATATATTTATTTATAACATTAGATTATTTTTAGAGTCCTGTCAACAGTTACGATGTTTTTATTAATTTGCAATAAATGAACCGTAGACGAGGCCGATGTCTAACATCCTCATTTCGCTACACAATCTTTAATTTCATTTAATAAGGCTTCAAACTACGAGCTTTTTGCTGGAATATTCTCGAAAAAAAAAACCCTCGATAATCGACCCACTTGCAGGAAATTCTAACATGTTTTTATTTTGCTCGTCGAATTCAGGTCCTAGGGTACCCTTATCATTATTCTACTGGTTCAAGGAGCCCGTTTAAATGAATAATATGTGTCCTTTTTTTCCCCTTGACAGTTGAAGGTATTAAGGACAGGTGTGTGTCAGTTTATACATCATTTGCGCAACCATTAACATTGATTATCCTGACCTTAGCTTATCGATCGCGTGTGATATTGTTATTATTGCATTTAATTATATTAATGATCTGAAACAGTATGCCAAGGATATTGAAATAACACAGAAACTTTACTAAATGAGCCGAGCAATGCTTACTGAAGGGGTTAAACAAAGGATCTCGTGATAAGTTTATTGTACGTCACCATTATCAATTCCAAATCTCACTGTGGGGCTCGAGTTTCTTCCAGAATAAGAGGGAAGTTGACCTACTATACCACGCTGGTGAAACGTGTTAGTATGGGGTAGTATGTTAGTATTGCGAATTTTCTTTCTCTTGCTCAGATCTTACACGCATATTATATCGCTTAGTCGTCTTTTACAACAACCACGGGCAAAGGAAGGGGCGGTGAACTGTATTCTTACTCTGTCACCACACGAATAATAAATGGTTTGAATTTGAATATGGTATTACGTCTGCATGAGACCACTACCCCAATTGATATTAAGGTCTTATTACTAACCGACTATATAGAAAGGACTGTCTTATTATAGGCCGACTATATAGAAAGGAGTATCATCATATGGGATGGAAAAAAGAGAAAAAAAGATTTAAATCACTTACATTGATCAACTTGATCAACTTTTACTTATACGGAAGTTACAAAAGCCAATTTAAAGTGAAATGGAAAGTATTATTTGTTTCGTTGTTATGTATCACAATCAAAATTGGAGCCGACTGCATTTTAGATTGCAATAGAATAGCTTCTATTGTTTTTTTTTATTATCTTGATTTGTATCGATGCGTAATTTGTTGTTATTTGCAGATAATTTGGGATTTTCACAATAGATACATACTTAATGATGTTGCGAATGTTATCAACACTTAAATTGCTTGTGATAATAGACTTAGTTCAACTCCACCTGATGTCATCCAGTTAATAACTACATTCCTAATTTTTATCTAAAAATAAATAACCAATATGCCGCGGTGTCTGAAGGTTGTGTCAGTGTGTGTTATCAGCGATGACATACGGCACTGAAATGTGGTCTCTAATTTAGGCCCTAAAAAGGCTCAAAGTTGCCAGGCTCAGTACATTGCTACATAATAAAAACCACCAATTCAAAAGTAGGGTGTAACCGACATAGCCTGAGAATTAGCACGTTGATATGGCAATCGGTTGGGGAGGAAAAGTATATAAGTGGCGACTACGAATCTGCGACCCCCTACTAAAATGGACTGACGACATCTTGAAAATAGCAGGGAACCGTTGGATGCAAGTGACAGGACAGTTCCGAGTGACTTTGTCCGGAAGACCTATGTCCAACAGCGGATGTCTAGGGTCTGATGAAGGGATGGATGGAAATAAATTATGACTCAGTATTGACGGATGCATAATATTTGTATTGAATATATTTTTATCAATTTAAATTTGCGATTACGCGATTGAAAGTCGGTCGACGACATATCCGTCAACTGAACACGGTTTCCAAGATAAGGATATGAGAAACGTTTTATATAAATTTTTATTCATAATATTTTTGTTTTTAACAGCACGTAAGTATGGCCAACGATCTGAGAGTCGAGTGCCTGTACCATTCATAAATCATTGTTTTGGTTGCAATTTTGTGTCTATTATTTGTAAGAGCGCTCTAAATGTGTCGTTAAATCCGTTTTCGTGGGAATACAGGAATAAAATATAGCCTATGTTACTCGCCGATAAAGCAACCATTGGTGAAAGACTTTTTCACATCGGTTTAGACATGAAAGCGTGACAAATAAACTTACATTCGCATTTGTAATACTAGTAAGGACTTTATATAGAGACAGAATTAGAAATTAAAAAACCAATTTGAACGTTAAATACGAAGTGAAAATTTATGTGGTAGTGGTTGTACGATAAATGACCATAGACTAACATCTATATTATTTATGCATCCAATTATCTATGTCCTAAAAATGTGATCTGCTGAGCCCAAATTTGTTATTTCCAGTTATAGCTCGTATGAAATTGGATCGGTGCCAGCTCAGTCATAGATAGGCATACTATCTTTAGTGTGCCATCGTTTAGATAATATTAGCATCAAACGTAGATAGATTTTGTTATGATAATCTGTAAAGCAAAATTACGACTTAGAGAGATACTCTTAAAGATCAAACAAATAATGTGCACGTATGTAAATTTTACCGCGTGGCGACGGAGTAGGCATACCAGTAGGTGACGTAAATTACGACTAGGTCCTTTGGCGGGAACGCGGAAGTGTGGCAGAATATGGTTGGTGGTCTTGTATTATATTTAATATCTTACTATTTTAACATATATATGTTATATTAAAATGTAAGTAATGTAATGCGGAGGAATTGCTGGAGTGTAGTGAATACGTTTTTTTTTTATTGCACACGGTGGCAAACGAGCAAACAGTGCACCTGATGGTAAGTGTTGCTGCCGCTCATGGACCTTTACAAGGTCGCTGCCTACCGCGAAGAAAGTGAAGGGAGTGTGAATGAGTGCATTGAGGCTCGGTGATACCAAGGGCACCACCAAAACCCTCCACAGGCAAACACCCTCAGAAAGTTGGGCTGCCAGCTCTCTCGCTCACCGAACGAAGCGTAGTAACAAATTGCTACTACTCAGACGTCGATTTTCTGCGAGAGTGTGGTACTACCCCGGACGGACCGGCCCGCGGCTGTAGACAGATAACTGTCGACAGTGTGGTCCTACCACTCTTACTCGTATGTAATAAAAGTGTTTTGCATTTTTGTCCTTTGCCACCAAAATTTGCAGAAGATACCAATAACTTTGTGACCATGATGTGGACGTGTAATAACGAATATTGCCAGCGAATAATAATGGTTGGTAACATATTTTGTAATTTTCCTCCAACTGAACTATAATGCATACCTACTATTATTTTTTATATTTATAATTACAACGTCCAATCTCAAAATTATTTATTATAAAAAGCTTATACCGAGCAGATATGCCAGCCTCACGGCAAGGGCGATAAACCATGAGTTCAAATCTTTAGACAATATCTATCTACACAAATAAATTGACTATAATGTGAAAATAATACGTTTTTTTTTTCATGCTCAAACGGTTACACGATACCTATACCTAAAAACCACTATAAATTTGTTCTATCTGTCTGTCTGCCTGTTTATTGTGGGTAATCTTCCAAACTGCTGGACCAATTTTAATAATATTTTGATACCAGATAGTTATATCTATATAAGGAGTAACTTGAGCTATTTTTCCTCTTAAGAAACCCCTAAAAAATCAAGCCGAGTCCGAGAATTGACCCGAGTCCTAATGGACAGTCGCATATCGTAATAGTTTAGAAGAGCCTTACCCCCAGGCGACTGAAATCGAAGCAATGTGATGGCGGCTCGCTAGTCTATACCAATAAATAAAATTGGAGTGTCTGTTTGTAATGGCAAAATAATAGGCTTTTTTCATGCTCACACGGTTATTTGCACGACACCTATGCCTAAAATACAGATTAAAAATTTTTTGTCTGTCTGTCTGTCTGTTTGTTCCGGGTAATCTTCAAAACGGCTGGACCGATTTCAAAATTCTTTCACCAATGGAAAGCTATAATATCAGGGCGTAAACTAGGCTATATTTTATCCCGGTATTCCCACGGGAACGGACACTACGCGGGTAAAACGACTAAAACCGAAGCGAAGCGAGGGCGGGTTGCTAGTTTAAAATAAAATAGTATGTTTTAGCAGATTGAGATTTGAAATCACACGTTTAGTGCATGCGCATAGATTGTAAGCCTTACGGAAGTATTTATCTGTAACGAGGTAAAACTTTTACAATAGCTTATATAAATAATTCTAAATTTTAACGAAAAAAAAAAACCGAACTCTAATCAATTTAGTGAACCAAATACGCATTATTAAGGATAATAATATTAAGGATAACTCTAAAGCTGATATTAATCCGATTTAAGTGGGACCACATCAGCAGCACTAACTTTCAAATAAAAAAGCATCATCATATTCGGTTCATCATCTTTTCAGCCTTACGTATCTCTTTTGGGTTCGGGTCTCCTGCACTGTTTGAGGGCAATTAAATATACCACGCTGGTCGGATTTCCTTCAAGGATAAAAGTATGAGTTTAGAAAACAAATTTTTGATTGCACAGATGGTGCAGTGGTTAAGATAACGCGACCTGACATGCCGGTACAAATGAGATAACTAAAATAAGAGCTTTTTGTTTTTTGTGGCTATAACTGTTAGCTGCAGATGGCTATAACAGCTTAACCCAAAAAAGTAGAAGTTGTGCGAAACCGCGGTTATAAAGACGACATAGATGCGTAATGTTTAAGATACGGACCTGCCGTGCTTAAGGGCTCGATTCCCACGCGAAAAAATACCTAATTTTTGCGATCCACAAATTGTTGTTCTAAATCAAATTATGTTTGTAAAATCCCCCGCAATACAATGATTATTTCTTTAGGGCAGGAGGACTTTAAAAAAAACTAATATTAAGGTAGAAGATTACATACCTGCAGTTCCCTTGCTACTTGAAAAAGGGCGCGTACCATCTTCTCACCCTCTCCAACGTATTTACTGGTGAGAGTCGCTGCTGATATCGAGAAGAATGTCGCTGAACATTCCGCTGCGACACACCTCGCTAATAACGTTTTACCTGATGAAAATAACACGGTAAACATCATTTCACAAACTTTCAAATAACTCGATATAAAAGCCTATTCCATCACGCCTGAGCCCAATGGTGGGAACTTATACAGGCTGAGATGAATAAATGAATGAATAGGGTATAGTCATATAGGGTATAGCGGAAATCAAAAAACCCTGTGTAATTTTATTTTCGTAAACCAGGAACCGACAATAGGCGAACCATAATCTAGATTACTAAAATGTTCTTAAAAAAAAAAACTATATTCGCAGTTATTTTCAATTATCGAATTTATAATCATAACTACATCGTTTATTGTAGATACAGTAGAAACTCGACTAACCGGACTAATTGTTGTCGTTAGGCATTCGGATAATCGAAAGGGTGAAAAACCTCCTTTTATTTTGTGCATATGTACATAGTATGTACATAATTTTATGCGTTTATTAAGACGAATGCATATCCCGCGGGGCACGCACGTCAAAGCGGAGTAACAATTACTAACTAAAACAATAATGTGGTGCAGCGATTCCGCGGGTCATGCCATTTCAGACACATATTTGTAGGTACAATATATATGTCGCGATTGGTAGTCCGGATAATCGCGAATCCGTATAACTGAGGTCCGGAAAATCGAGTTCCTACTGTAAAACTACGGATTTTATCGCCTTTGTATTTGATTTTTGATTGCCCGACATTTCGAACACGTTACAGCGTTCATGGTCACGGGCAGACTACATCTTTTATTTTATGTAGGATGGATCTAGGAGCTACAGTAGCAGCTACAATGTAAAGTTATAAGTGGTAGAAGCACACTGTAAATATTCGTCTGTCTCCAAGGCCGGTCCGTCCAGGATAGTACACTGTTGCCAAAAATTGACGTCGGTTAAGTTAAGTAACAATTTGTTAATGCACTTGATTCGGTGAGTGAGAAAGCCGGCAGTCACTTTCTGAAGGTGTTTGTGTATGGTGGGTTTTGTTTTGTCAAATCAAATCATTTATTCTGCATAGGCCCCTTGAGGGCACTTACATATTGTCAAATTTATACATCGTTTGAATATAATACAATATCTACCACCGGATCGGAACGCGGCCACAAGCTGAGAAGATTCGGCAAGAAACTCAGCGGGCTGTAATTTTTTTTACCATCTTTTGAATACAATTACGTATACAACATATAGTCTTAGCTCCAGTGTGATGCCCTTCGAGATAGGATATTACTATTTTTTTTTAATTTAGTTCAAATAAAATAAGAAAGGAAAACATGGTTGGACCAGATCCCACAAGCAGCACCCGATCACGAGTTAACTACTAGAGCAGCCATCACTCCCCTCAACCACATTGGAGGGAAGGGAGTGACCCGCCCCACATAGCTGTCGCAAGCAGAACCTTATTCAGTGAGCATGACCAAACCATAAATTGCGAACTATGATAGGTATGCTAAAAAGACCAAAACCTAAATTCGTTAGACAAAACACGCTACGCTGTACAAACCCAAGACCTTAGAATAATAACATATAGAAGGTAAGTCCACGCACAAAAAGTGAGGCATTTCAATTGGAGCCTAATGGAGCCTACGCCGGAACAGTCCCGTAATGTACAAGTCATTGCACTGCACGAATGTACGCAACTCTTAAAAAATAAATAGGTAATTATGACGGCTTGTGCATTCAAATGGTGCCACAACACATTTGGAAAACATAAAAAGGTTTTTAACATTACTTTTAAAAGTATTTCGACGATTTATGTTAATAAAAACAAAATTTGATTTCATAATTTGTATAGTGGTTGCCGTGTGTACGTGTGTAATCGTCTGCCCGCCATTAGTATTTTTAGATTCAAATTTTTAAAGTTCGAAGTACTGACACTATCCTTCTATACGTTATTATTCTAAGCCCAAGACTAACAACACGATAAAAAAAATACAAAACAGCGATTTCTTACTAGAAACGGGCCATAAAGCTGTGATCATTACAATAACAAAATTGCTGTGATCATTACAATAACAAAATTGCTGAAAGAGGAGCTGCTGATAGCCATTCAGTATTATCCTCTAAATGTCGTTAGTATTACCGATTAGCATTTACATTCCCTTCACTTTTTTCACAGTAGGCAGCGGCCTAGCAAATATCCATGAGCGGTAGTAACACTTACCACAAGTGTTACTGTTTGTTCGTTTACCACCAACGGCAATAAAAAAAACTGTCAAGCTAATCATTAAATTTAATCAGCTAAATTATACCATTCTATATGAAAAATTTATAAGTATGAATACAATTCACCACTCCCTCTCTTTCCCTTGGATATCGTAAGAAACGATTAAGGAATAAAATATGAATAGAATAATCTATGCAAGAGAAGGAAAACTCGAAATAAAACCCTGTACCAAACAGGGTGATCAGCATGGTATAAGTGAGTCAATTTTCCTCCCATAGTGGATGAGGCTTGAGCTCAACAGTGGGACCTATATGGGCTGAACAGTTGCTTTACAATTTCATAAGATATTTGACAGATTACACGATTATTTTAAACGGAAAGAGGTCGTTTCTATAGTAATACATCTGTAATAATTGTATAAGTATCATCCATTCATTCATCAGTCGATAGTCGTTCGCTACTGGACATAGGCCTCCCCACGAGAATGCCACTCGGAACGGTCCTGTGCCAATTGCATCTAACGTTTCCCTGCGACTTTCAAGATGTCGTCAGCCCAACTAGTAGAAGGTCGTACTACGCGGCGTCGTCCGATTCGTGGTCGCCACTAGAGAATCTTTTTTCTCATACAGTTAGCGATTCCACAAGCAACTTGGCCTGCCTATTGCCATTTCAAAGCGTTTTTCCTGCAGGCTATGTCTGTTACAACCATTCTACTACATATTTCCGTACTCCAGATTCAATCACATACCGAAATACCGAGCATACAGAGCGCCGTAGAACGTTGAGCGATTTTGAGCCGTTTTATGATGTCATTATTTGCCTATTTTTGCTCGATATCAGTAAATGGTAACAGGAAAGCATTTGAAATATTCACAAAATACTTAAATCACTTAAAAAAGGTTACAATATGAAATTTACCTACCTACCTACCTATTGTTGTTTACCTAGTCAATTGTACGGAACCCTTCGTGCGCGAGTTAAACTCGCACTAGGCCAATTTTTTTAGACACTATTTAAGTATATCACGCACGAATTTTTAATAATGTATACCAATAAGTTTATCGAATTTCATATATGATATAAATGCGCATAAGGATATTAATTTCAATGTATTCAATTAATTTTTATATTACTAACAACTATTTTATAATTCACTCACGATTATCTAACAAAATTGGCAATGACATTAACAATATAATTCATAAACTAACGCGTAACACATTCATTGATATAAGCTGAAATATATGAAGATAAAAAAAAACATACTAAATTGGCCTTCAAAACTTGACTCGCATTGAACTTTTCACGTCATTGTTTCATTTTTATTTTATCTGAGAATATTTTATAATTTATATAACCGTGGACTAATAATCTTCTGACTTTTAAAATTTATCTTGACCTTTTTCTTATTTAATACATGAATAATATTGTTTTCTTTATGATGACGAAATACAATGCGTCAGCACCTGCTGTTCCCTATATTTCGTAAAAGACAATTAAGGTACAGAAGCTGATAACATTACATCCAAATTCGGAACAAGAACTTGTACAAAAATATTTTTTGTAATACAAATCTGTTCCACAAAGAATCAATTTCTGTCCCATTGCAAAGAAGCCTAGTGTCACAAAGTAAAATGGAAACTGAACATAAGATCCGAAGTTGCCGAAACGTTCTTCTATCTGGCATTCATTTGTTCACTAATGAATCTACCATTCAAAATGACAAAGAAAACATTTTTATTTGGTTCCATTTTGTTAAGATTTTCTTGTTAACATACTAGCATCACACCTTGAGAATAACAACTCTGTAGTAGTATTTCAAAGGTGGACAGTTTTAGGTCATCTAGAGATATGAGCAATACAATTGTGAAACCTGAATTTTCTCCAATAACAAAATTTGGAAAACACCGGCTAAGTGGATTAGTCCGTCACCCGCCGAGAGGCCGACCGCGTGAGGAAAGACCGACGTCCTCCCCGAGGGGGGGACGTCGGTCGATGGTAGGGTACCCCGGGTAGGGGGTATTCCGTCGGGCCGACCACTGATGACAAGTAACCCTGCTCCAGTGGTCGGCCCAACGACGAAGGCGATGTGATGATGAAAGATTTTTTTATCAAACATTTGTGAAACGATAAGGTTACCACAATCCGGTCTGGAGTCTACATTCATTGAAAATCCATTCCGTGCTTTGGAATAAACAAGCTGATTACTTTTACAAGAAAAAAAAGGAGCTTATCAAATGCTATGTATATCAACTAAAAGTAATCAATAATTTACAAAGATATCTGTTTTTTTTTTTCCGCTTGGAATGATTGAAGTCAGACCTACTTAGTGTAATAGTGTTTATGTGTAATTGTGTGTTAGTATTCTTGAGTTCAATAGCAGCGGTTACTACTTATTATTAATTAGGTTAATAGCTTGTTAGACTATTTGCAATAACAAGGATACGTAAGGATGTTTTGTATTATTAAGAAATTGCCTTTTACTAGGTCAATATTTTCGTGTGATGACTTTGTAAAAACTACAATTTACCTGGCACTTTTCCCGAGGAAGTCGTGAAAGACAACTAGTACATAAGCAAAAACAAAGTAGTATGCCAATACATATGGCTAGTGGACACTGGTACACCATTTGGCCTCCCATTCTCTCCTATAAGGAAGTAGGCCCGTGTCCAATAATTGTACGTACAAGTTAATTATTCCAATAATTGTATTAAGTTGATGAAAAGCTCTTAATCGCCCACAAGCAATGGAAGGTTGGCAATATTCGTAGCCGCGATCGCATAGCTAGTATTAGGCACATATTTTAAAACTAACCCCTTTTGTAATATTTAAACCGCTATAGAATTTACTCTTATCATCTCAGCCTATAAATGTCCTATTGTTGGGCTCAGGTGTCCTTCACAATTGGAGGGCAATTTATCTACTATACCACGCTGGTCAGACGTGTTGGGATAGGGTTCTGTTTCGAGTTTTTCTTTTCTTGTATAGATGTTATATGCTTATTATATCCCTTAGTCGTCTTTTACGATATCCACGGGCAAGATAGGGAGTGCTGAATTGTATTCTTACTCCGTTACCACACGGAAATCTCTTATTGTAATCGTAAATATCGTTGCACAAAATACGCATACCTCCTTATCTACACGAGTCAAAAAACCGAAGTGTTTGTTTGAACGAGCTAATCTCAAGAACTAGCAACCTTATTTGCAAATCCTTTGCGACGTCAAATAACCAGGTCATTGGGTATTTTTTTGACTGCACCTACATAGTTATCTAAGTACCGACTTATCCAACCGATCATGTGTTTGATAGCCACACAAGACAATTCTTTGAGCGACACATAAATAGTCTTCATTATCATATCAGCCCACAAAAACGACTGTTGGGCTCAAGCCTCCTCTACAATAGGACGGAAATTGATCTTACTTATTTAGGTACTTAGTTGGTATATTGTTTTATTTCGAGTTTTCCTTCTCTTACATAGATGTTATATATATATATTCTATCCCCTAGTCGTCTTTTACGACAGCCACGGGTAAGAAAGGAGGTAGTGAATTGTATTCTTACTTCATCACTACACAAAGAATAGATTATTCATCATATCATCACCTCAGCCTATATATGTCCCACTGTTGGGCTCAGGCCGCCTCCAAAATGGGAGGGTTATTGACTTACTATGTCTCGCTGGTCAGACATGTTGGAATAGGGTTTTGTTTCAAGTTTTTATTCTCTTACACAAATGTTATATGCATATTATATCCCATAGTCGTCTTTTACGACATCCACGGGTAAGATAGAGAGTGGTGAATTGTATTCTTACTTCGTCACCACAGAGAATAGATTATTATAGTAAAATTAATAATATGTAAGTGCCCTTGCGCAGTGCGGTGACGGAATAAGAACGCAATTCACCATCTTGCACGTAGATGTCGTAAAAGACGACTAATGGATAAGATTTTATGTCAAGTTTTCTTTCATGAAATATCCCTTAGTCATCTTTTATCACCACCCACGGGCTCGTGCCTGTCGAATGGGTGATGAATTGTATTCTTACTCCGTCAGCACACGGACTAATAGTTGTCTTATCTGGGAGCAATGCGTCTGTTAATTGTATCTAATTAAAACCCTCACGATATAAGATGTTGTTTAAAAATAATAATTGTACCGGTAGTCATTTCGACCCACAGTCTAACAGCCAAGATCCTCAACAAACTCTATCTCGCCGCGGATGTCGTAAAGACGACTAAGGGATATCATATGTCTGTAATATGCATATGTCTGACCAGCATGGTGTAGTAGGTCAATTTCCCTCCTATTGGGGAGCGGGCTCGATCCCAGCAATGGGACGTTGGCATATATACATCACAGAGATATGAAAGGAGTGATACAAAAAGAAATGCTTACCATTTCCTGGAGGGCCAAATAGCAGGAGACCTTTAGCGGGAGACCTCAATCCTGTAAACAATTCAGGCCTTAGCGATGGTAGTACCACCATCTCTTGTAAAGCTTGCTTCGCCGCCTACAAACAAAACAAAATTGGTTAAGACTTCTTTTCGTGTATTTTTAGACTTTTTTTTATCATGTGGTGACGGATATAAGTACAAATAGCATCGATGCAATAAGTAAAACTCGAGATAAAACCCTATGCTAATACTTCTGACCAGCGTGGGGTAGTAAGTCAATTTCTCTCTCGTTGTAGATGAAGCCTAAGCCGAACACTGGTAATTATATATGGGCTAACATAATGATGGTTATTGTATTTTTAGGGTTCCGTACTCAAAGGGTAAAAACGGGACCCTATTACTAAGACTTCGCTGTCTGTCCGTCCGTCTGTCTGTCACCAGTGTGCCTACTCTTGAATCTCGATTCCAATCCTAAATCCAATCGCAGCTCGAATTTGAGTAAATTTGGTACTCTTGAAAACGACACTAGCGCCCGATTGGAATCAAATTAGGTGGAACGTTTCTAAACTAAATGAATTCGACTCTCGTCAATTAAGTCAAATATTTGCTACTCCCGACGGGATTTTGACGTAGTTTAAAATCGTTAATGTTACACAATTTCAAGAACGCGTCTTTGTGGTGATCGAGTTCGATAACGTTATTAATTTAAAGTAAGAAAACATGGCACATTTGGTGAAATAACAACGACGAACGCGTAAAATTCATTCTCGATTTTGTTCAAGAGTACCCAATATAAGTTTGGTGAGATTGGAATCGAATCGGATTCGAAATTAGAATTGATTTCAAGAGTAGGCCTACAGGTCTGTCTCAAGAACCGCGAAAGCTAGACAGTTGAAATTTTTACAAATTATGTATATTTGTTGCCGCTATAACAACAAATACTAAAAACAAAATAAAATAAATATTTATAGGGGGCTCCCATACAACAAACGCCATCTTTTGCCTATTTTTATAAATAGTGGTACGGAACCCTTCGTGGGCGACTCCGACTCGCACTTAACCGGTTTTTTCATTTATTCGTTCATCAACCACTGTTCGACATGGATGTTTTCACGAAAGCGATAAAGTCATAATCAGAACGCTTCACATGTGGGTTAGCACATAATAATATATTAATTAAAAAAAATAATTAAAAACAAGCTTTTATTTAAATGCTCTAAAACAAAGAAAAAGTGCTTGTCAAGACTATTCAAACGTGTCCAAACTCGACGGTTTATCTTGCTTAGTTTAGGAGTTCCTATGGCCACCTTCCGACGTCATTTCGAGACCAGCTTCGTGGTACCTAATGGTAATTAATGCATTGTCACCGAAGTTAAGTAAACCAAATTTTAACCTAATCTAACGACAGGAATTGGTTCTAATTTAACTGGCAAGATTTGTCTCATACTTTTAATTTTTTTTTTGGGGTGGGCTGCGGTCGGCGCGCCTCCGCACCACTCCGTCCGGGGCGACAGAGGGGCCTAAGCACGCAACACCCGCAACCCACCCGAACACCACGTCGCCTTCGTCGTTGGGCCGACCACTGAAGCAGGGTTACTTGTCATCAGTGGTCGGCCCGACGGAATACCCCCCACCCAGGGTACCCTCCCTCGTCTTTCCTCACGCGGTCGGCCTCTCGGCGGGTGACGGACTAATCCCCGGTCACGTCACCCGCGGCCTCGGCTAGGGCAGCATTGCACGCAGGTAATCCCGCCTGCGCCGCCCCAGTCGCCGGCAGCGGGTCGCATCATCGAGACTGTGCTCCTCGCGCTCACGACCCACCGCCTCCTTCTGCGAGATAACTGCCTCGCAGAAGGCTGCGACCGCGTCTCAATTCCTGATGCTGCCGAGCATCTCCATAGCGATGATCGGCAGCGTCAGGTCGGCACCGATGATTGCGACGAGTTCACGACGCGGCTCTGCCCAAGCGGCACAGACCTCGAGCGTATGCTGCGCCGTGTCCTCGTCGCAATCGCAGTGGTGGCAGGACGGAGTTCTCTCCCTCCTAGCGACCCTGTACAGCAGTGGTTCTCAAACTTTTTAAATGACGGAACCCTTTTGGGAAGCAAAATACTTGATGGAACCCTACAATAAAACAATTATTTTTATAAGTGTATTCTATATTAATCAGCATAATAAAAGTACAATGTATCAGTTACTAATTATTATTTACTTCACCACTTGGTAAGGACAATAATAGAAAACATTAAAAAAGAAAAAATCTAACTAGTGGGAGGTATGAAACTGTTTTTTATTTTTCATCAATTGCTTGATATCAGGTTTGATGGAAGAAAGTTGGAGTCTCATATCAGCTTCGGCGTCCAGTCTATTGCGATATTTTGTTTTCGTGGCTGCGTAGGTAGAGAATCCTGTTTCGCACAAATATGTAGTTGGGAACGGGAGAATATCCAGAGCCATTTGGCCAAGCATTGCATATTCATCTTGGATTCTGCACCAAAAATCATTAAGAGGCGTCGTTTTGAACAATGACTCCATACTTGTGTCTGATGACATTTCTAAAAGAGATTCATATATCTCATTTGACATGTTTTCAGGCTTTTCCAAGTTGGGTAAAAAAGGATTATGAATCCAGGAGTTCACTTTAATTTTTGTATTGTGTTCTTCGGGAAAATACTTTTCAAAAGATGCGCGCATTGAACTGAGATATTGGACCAATTCTTCAAACACATTATCTTCAAACATTTCTGAGTCGTTTTCGCTAACAAACTCACTGAGTAACGTAAAACTTTCTATTTCTTTCTTACCAATGCAAATGATCCAAAAATCTAATTTTCTTTTAAAAGCAGTTATTTTATTATAGGCCTGAAACACTGTTGTCTGTTTACCTTGCAACGATAAATTTAATTCGTTAAGTTTTTGAAAGATATCCGCCATAAAAGACAATCGGAACAACCAAGTTTTATCATACAAACGGTCCTTCAAATTAAAAGAAGTATCTGCTGAAAGAAACATTTGTAACTCGGCTCTAAGTTCAAATAGCCTTGTTAAAGTTTTTCCCCGAGACAGCCATCGCACTTCTGTATGGAGCAGCAGTGTTTTATGTTTGCTGCCATAATCTTCACACAATAATGAGAACAATCGGGATTGTAGTGGTCGTGATTTGATAAAATTAATTATTTTTACCGCTTCATCCATAACTAATTTTAGATTAGACGGCATTTGCTTCATCGCAAGTGCTTATCTATGCAGAATACAATGACTGGAACTACAATTAGGCGCTTTATTTTTCATTCGTGACACTGCTCCTGCTGTTTTACCTGTCATCGCCTTGGCCCCATCTGTACAAATGTCAATGCAATTGTTCCAACTGAGATTATGTTCTTCAAAAAATATATTTATTTTATTAAAAATTTCTTCCCCGGTAGTGTTTGTAAGCAGCGATGAACACATAAGCATGTCTTCTTCAAAAGAACTTTTATATGGATATCTCACAATAACCAGCAGGATAGCCAAACCAGCGACATCAGTCGACTCGTCCATTTGCAAAGCGAATCGTGTATTTTGTAGACGTGTAACTAGTTCTTGTTTGACGTAGCTTGCCAGATCATGGATTCGTCGTGAAACAGTATCGTTTGATAGCGGAACAGTAGAAAGATGCTTTGCAGATTTTTCATCAAGCATACATTTTGTTATGTCTAATACACATGGTTTTATTAATTTCTCAGCGATAGTGTGCGCTTCACCTGCTTGTGCAATGCGATAGCTAACTAAGTATGATGCCTCCGTGGCCTTTTCGTTGGTAGTTTGTGTTACATGCATCATATTTTTTTGACTTTCTAATAACTGATCTTTTTTGCGAACAAAAAATTCTTTATTCTTGTCTTTAGTCTCGGGGTGTACGGTTTCTAAATGTCGACGCAATTTGGCAGGTGCCATGGAACTATTAGGAAGCAATTTACTACAGAGCATGCAGAGAGGTGAGCCGTTGGAATCAACAAATCCGAAACTGATATAAGATTCATCATACTTCCTTTTTTTCGTCTTTGAAACCGTCGAGCTTGACGTCGTGGCACTCGTGGCATCATCTTCTGGATCGGTGATTGCTAAATTCTCCGCGCGCATTGCTTTTGAACATTCAGCGTCATTAGAAGATGTTGTTGGAACACGTTTAACACCTTTAAGCCAACGTTCCATTCTTCTTTATTTATAATGTTACAAGTCAGGATAGTGGAGTTTAAATAATGCACAATCGTTACTGCGTATAAGAGACTAAATTTAGAACCTACAGGGAAGAAATGTATAAAACTGAGACAACAGAATACAGCAGGCAGTAAAACAATGAACACTAGTTTCTCGCTAGCAAGCTTGTAAGTAGGTAGTAACTTATCGCTCCGAACGCTAATCATCAACTGACGACGCCAACGCGCGATCGCCGCTTTTATACTTAGTCCTAGACTCGATCTCAAATATTCTCGAAAATACTCGAGTCGGCACCTTTGATAAACAAAAAGCAAAAATAAAAACAGAAATTTAAAAATAGCGTTGTAAACAATATCGACTTTATCCTTTGAAGTTAGAGACGAAAGTCGCTAGTTGACAACTATAGCGTCTAATTCAGAGGCGGCTTTTATCAAAGAGACTGAGCGCTTACAAGTATACTACCTGCTCGTTTTAAGTTTGCCGCTGGCGATAGGTATGAGTGTATGACGTTCGAAATTTTTTATTTAATTGTAACAATAAAAATTGTGTACGTTAGATATTTGGGTAAAACTATGACACATTATAAGTTTTGTTGTCACGTGGGGGAGGGTACGCGCATTCCACAGACCGGCAAACTTAGAGCGAACGCGTTGTACAAGTATAAAATTGTTGAGACCAAACTTATGAGATATTGTACCAGCTAATGTAACACAAGCTTATACAAATACAAATAAATAAATAAATAACATTCATAGCGTTTTGTCTCCGCGCGGCCGCGGAGTCCGCACAGCCGCGGAGCGACCAGAGAGAGGTGTTTTGATTTTTTTATTTCTAAATTCTTGCGGAACCCCGACAGAGGTATCACGGAACCCTAGGGTTCCGCGGAACACACTTAGAGTATAGCTGCTGTACAGGTACTTGCCGAAGCATCCATGCCCCGTCAAGACCTGTACGAGTCGGAAGGAGAGCACCCCGTGCCGCCTTTCCAACCACTACATCAGCACCGGCCGGAAGGCCTCCACGGTCCATTTGTCTCATACTAACATACTAACAGGGCAAGTTAAATAAAAGCTTTTAAAAATTACTATTAAGGTTTCTGTGTGGGTTAGCCATCGCAAATAGAATAATGGGTCTCTTGAAGAGCGCTTCTGCACACCTGGAAACTTTTGTAGCTCAGCCGTTTTTTAGTTTACAACTAGGAGGAGAAAATACGGAACTGTGATCATTACATTCTTCAACATCTCATATACATTACAGTACTGAGCGCGAGCTTCTTCCACAATAGAAGAGAAATTGACTAGTCAGACGATTTGGTTGCATTCTTACTCCGTCATGATACTAAGAATCATTGCTTGCACTTTTACATTTTTTAAAATGCTCTTAAACTTAATAACATTTACATCCGTATTTGATTTATTATTTAGCAACTTAGTAATTGGACACTCAGATAACTAGTTAGACTTCAATTTTCAATATCAAAATGTTCGCAACTTTTTTCCATAGTTAAAAAGTTGTTTCGATTTGTATATTTACATTCACTTAATTGGTTTGTGAGTGGCGTAATGTTTTAACTTTCTCTGGGCTAGTGTTATTTTAGTACTTAGAATGTTAAACTAGGATCAATTTAAATATAAACGGAAGAGAATTTGAAAAAAATACACATTTGCCTTTAATTCTTTGTTATACACAACAAAATTCTAATTTTTCATAATCAGGTAATAATTTAGGAGGTGTTCCATCGGGCCGACCACTGACGTCAAGTCACCCTGCTCCGGTGGTCGGCCCAACGACGAAGGCGACGTATATCGCGGGTGGTTTGCGGGAGTGCGTGCTTACGCCTGCTTACGAGTGGTGCGAGGAGTGCACCGACCGCAACCCAACACAAAAAAAAACAGGTAATAATTTAAACGATGACGCAACGTAAGACGATCCCATACCAGGTGGACCGAGGACCTAGTGAAAGTTGCTGGGAGTCGTTGGACGCAGGCGCCACAGAACTGCACTTTGTGAAGAAATATGTGGGTGGCATACGTCCAATAATGGACGGCGAAAGACTGACTGATGATGATGATGCTCTCGAATGGCGAATACGTATATGTTCGCCACACGAAAACCTTTCTTCCCCAGCGGTTGTCCGTTCGCCAAGCGATGTGGCCTGTTCAATGCCGTTTCAGCGCGCTAATTCTTAGTGCTATATCTGTTATACCAGTTCTTCTGCGGATTGCCGTACTTGGTTTTCTATCTCGCAGAAAAATTCCGAGCAAAGCCCGCTCCGTAACACACTAAGTGACTTTTGAGTTTGGTTATGAGGCCTACATTTAGAGACCACGTTTCCGTGCCTTAAGTCATCACTGATAACACACATTGGGCAAAGACCTGAGCTTTCTTGCTATCTTATGTTCTACTTGTATAAAATTTTATCAAAATGATTCAACGCCTTGAAATGCAAAGAAGCAGCAAATTCCCATCACAAGAATAGAAGTAATAATGTTTACATTTCTCGAGAGCTCTAACTCAAGAATTAAGTACAAGGAATTTACTGAGAGTCACAGTCAACATGTCATGACTCAGACTTAGCTCAGACGAGTTTACTCTCCACAATTTCATTACAATAAAATTCTTTGGATTACCATGTTATTCGGATTCATCCGATTAACTTCCAAAGTAAATGGAATTGGAATCCTTATTTATAAGAATAGCAGAGCCGTCGCGTCGCTTTTACTCGCCACATTGGCCTTTTGACTATTATATATTACACACAAAACAGTATTTTTATATTTTCCTATTTATCAGTCTTCAGAAAATATTTTATTTTGATAAAGAAAATTGACTTAATTTTGCTACGGTAAAAAGTTCGTGTAGTGACGGAGTAAGAATACAATTCACCACCCTCTATCTCACCCGTGGGTGTAGTAAAGGACGCATAAGCGATATGATAGACAGATAACATCTTCGCAAGAGAAGGAAAACTCGACATAAAATCCTATACCAAGACGTGTCACCCGCGAGATATAGTATGTCAATTTGCCTCCCCCTGTGGAGGAGGCCCGAGCCCAACACTGGGACTTATGTGAGCTGAGATAATGATAATCTACAGCCACTTGCTTCAATCAACTGATACCTTCTATCAACATTTTAGACGCTGGAAATTTTCTAGTATTTCTGACAACATTGATAATATTATATTGCGCAGGATATTAAAAAATATTTAACCATGTCTATATAAGTGACACTTCATTATTGTCTACTAAACTACTGTATAGCTAATACAAATTATCATATTAGCTCTTATACGTCCCACTGCTGGGATAGAACCTTATTCTACTATAAATACAGGTCAGACTGATTATATGTAGGGCTTAGAATAATAACGTAAAGAAGGTAAGTCCGCGCACAAAAAATGAAGCATTTAAATTGGAGCTTAATGGAGCTTACGCCGGACCGTTCCGTAGTGTACAAGGTCACTATACTGCACGTACGTACGCAACTCTTAAAAAATAAATAGGTAATTATGACGGTTTGTGCATTCAAATGGTGTCACAACACAATTGAAAAACATAAAAGTGTATTAACATTACTTTTAAAAGTATTTCGACGATTTATGTTAATAAAAACAAAATTTGATTTCATAATTTGCACAGTGGTGTGCGTGTGTACGCGTGTAATCGCCTGCGCGCATGTAGTATTTTTGGCTTCATGTTTTTGATAGCTTAAGTACCGACACTGTCCTTCTATACGTTATTATTCTAAGATATAGGGTTTTATCATAAGATTTTCTTCTCTTGCAGTGCATGTTATTATTGTGATCTGTACTTATTCGATATGAGCTTCATCAGCGTCCATTCGAATAAACTATGCATCCGAAATATTACTTTTGAAATTGATAATTGTCGCCGATTTAGATGATTGAACAAAAATTAATAACGACCCCCACACTCCCATGTATTGCGGGGTGCTAAAAGTTTGTCTTTTGACATGACTTATATATGGATTTCAAATTGTAAATTTTCATTAATTTCTATTATCGCGTGCAAAGGCAGTTGATAAATAGTATATATTAACTTTCAATAAAGTTTCCAATGACGTGTTAAAGAACATTCAAATAACTTTGAAGAATATCGGGCATTCGCAACCTTTGCCCAAGGGCACTATTAAATCGACTTTATTAGAGGACGCCTGGAGTACATTTGGAACGTGGTCTAGGAATTATCGATGGTAACTGATAAATATCTTTATTCTGCCATTTTGAATACTTTGTATCATATATTGGAAATAACTGATGTTTGAAGTAGAGAGTGCATACATTCTATATAATCTGTTACCGTCGAAAATTCTTGGACCACGTTCCAACTACTACAGACGCCCTCTATTTAAAAATTATAGGTTAATAAACTATAGGGTTTTGTTTCGAGTTTTCCATCTCTTACATAGATGTCATAGGCATAATATATTCTTTAGTCGTCTTTTACGATACCCACGGGTATGAGAGGGGGTAATGAATTGTATTCTTACTCACCGTCACCACACGGAAAATAAAATTGATCAATTATTATAACTGTACCAGATTCCAAAAGTGATATCCGATCACAAGTTACTATTAGAGTAGCTAGCACTGCCCTCGACTACTTTAAATCTTTAAAGCTTTGTTATATTAATAAAGATATACCCCTGTCTGAAAAGAATTGGACGGCAATGTATTGTATTCCAAAGCTTAGTAAAAACTAGCTTTTAACCATCATTGTGTTGTAGCAGTATGTCCGCAAGTAACTGTTCAACCGTTGGGTCATTGTACACACGTTTATTTATTGTTAACGTCCAAGCAGCTGCACTAGTTTTTAGCAGTTATACAAAAAACTAGTTTTCAATAACATTTAAAATAGTTTTTTATGATGTAATAAGAAATATAAACGAAATCTCAATTATATATGTGTCTATATTACAGCTTCTGTCAAATAGTTGCAGTTTTTTTTTTCATTTTTCAATATTTTCATCACAAAAAAATAATTAAATACTAGAAAACACGTGCGAATAATTCGCACAGTTAATAATTCATTAAATTGTAGCTATTTGCTCATTTTATAATTACTACATATTTGTGATTATTATAATGTTTATTAGGATTTGTCAATAGATGGCAATATTAATATTTAGAATATTATTATTGGAATGTTATTTATTTATTTTTATTATTTTCACCGCCGGATGACGATTTGAAATGTAAGTTTTAAACTGAGTTTTTTTTTAATATGTGAAATTTCGTAAAGAGCTTTCAGAATTAATGTATAGATGCTGATTAATTAAACATGGCAGCTGCTTAGCTTTACCCCTGGTATTACCGAGGTTCATGAGCAGCAGCATCACTTACTATTAAGTAGGCTCCGATGTTTGTCATTAATTCTGCTCTTATCCCAATTATTTGAGGACTGCAAGAGAAGGAAAACTCAAAACAACATCCTATAACACTCCTGACCAGCGTGGTGTAGTAGGTCAATTTCCCTTCCATAGTGGAGGAGGTCCGCGCCCAACAGTAGGACATGTATGGGCCGAGACGATGATGATGAATGAACAGTCAGCGCAAGTCAAAATCTGTTTTCAATGTTGTATTCTTTTTCATTAAATTATAAAAATAAACAATAGTCGAAAAACCTACTGTTAATGATTTAATTTAACTTCTCGGTAATTTTAGTGAATAAGGTCACATTGGATTTAGATCTCTGGCTCCCATACTAAGATCGAGCTTGTGTTATGGATGCCATGTCAAGGTCAGCTACGATTACTATTGACGTCCAATTTTGGACATAGATATTCCAACAAAAGTGGAATAATGTGCCCTCCGTCTTTGGGGTGCCCACCGAGCTCAAGGAATCGGTACCAATGACTAGTCCAATCGCGATGGGATACGGTAGGTTATGGGGGCGCACCCCGCCCTTACGTCGCCCCGACACAAGAATGTGTCCAAACCATATCCTACCACAAACAAAAGCAAACGCTGATGGCCATTCCCCTTGGCCGTTATTTAAAAAAAATGGCACTGTGTGAAAAAATGGGTGACACATTATATTGTTAAACTGTCATCATACGAGATTCCGGGTCAGAGTCAATATAGGGTTATGTTTTGAGTTTTTCTTCGTTTACGGTAACGATTCGATGAATTTGCATCTACTGTAACATTACATATTAGATAGGCAACGTTTAGCAAATGCTAATAAAAATTAGTTAATAATATAATAACTGACCTCTTGTCCAG
The DNA here is from genome assembly GCA_032191425.1 of Lymantria dispar. Taxonomy (NCBI): domain Eukaryota; kingdom Metazoa; phylum Arthropoda; class Insecta; order Lepidoptera; family Erebidae; genus Lymantria; species Lymantria dispar. The sequence goes on from CM063459.1 coordinate 22,010,892, forward strand.
CGATGTCCTCCCACTGGACCTTTGGTCCACCTTCCACGATTTCATCCAGTATCAACTGTACCAGCTTGGGGTCCACTCCTCTGACGGACAGTCCCGACTGCGGGGTCCGACTTCTAGTTGGTGTGCCTCGCTGTGATCCACCACCCACGATTCGGCGGACTGGCGAGCCGTTGGATGGGACCTGGTACGCGCTCTGACGTGAGCAAGGATTGACGATAAACGTGTTAATGGATGAAGATGTTAGTTTGTGAGTGACTAATCCTACTATCCTATTAAACCTATTATCCTATTAATATTATAAATGTGAAAGTTTGGGAAGATGCTTAGATGTTTGTCACTCGATCCCATTTAAATCATTGAACAGATTTGGATGAAAATTTGCACATAGATAGACCATTTCCTGGACACATAAGATACTTTTTATCCTGGTAATGCTCCTCTGCGATATTAATTCATATTCCTTTTTTTGTTCAATCAATGCCGTCTAACGGACTTTGATAAAATTTCATATTAGGAAAGTTAAATTTTCCGAAAATTACTAATAACCAATTGAAAAAAGATACAAGAAAATAAATTTCTATTGCAGATGGATAACACAAAGTATTATTTCTGCGTGGGAATAGAACGCACGACACTGGCACGGTAGGTCGGTATCTTACCTAACCATCTGTGCAGTGCAGTCAGAACAGAGTCAGTGTGGACTTGATCAATTATTTACATTAAAAAAGTTTCAGTGACTATGATGCAGTAAAATTTATATCATTTTATAGCTCTATTCAGAAGCAAAACTAAAAACTTATTGAATAAAATTATCACAAATTATTTCTATTATATACATTTAAAACAATGTTCGGAATTATAATTTAAACCCGAGTCAACCATAATTGGAAGGATTAAATTAATTTATAGAGATTCTAAATGTTAAGTGAATGAAGATGATATGCTATTATGTTAATTTTATATGATATTAAGTATATGTTACCAATTAAAGAAGTAGATTTTATGCATAACAATGTATCATATCAAAAATAATAATTTTATACCCAAATTAAATAATCTTTTTCCGTGTTATAACGGGATAAGAATATAATTCAGTACCCCATCTTGCCGATGGGTGACGAAAAAGACGAGGGAAGAGATTAAATATACCTAATAGGTATGTATAAGAAAGAAAACTGGAAAGGAATCCCTATACCAATCCATGTAATCAGCGTGGTTTAGTAGGAGGATTTCGATATCAATCAATAATTACACTGCGATTCATTTCCCTTTTTGAGAGTTTTCAAAATAAATGCTCTTTTAACAGGTTTTAGCGTGTGTTGTTCTCGTGAAAAATGCAAAATTTACAAGACGCAAATGAAAATAAATGATATAAATGTCATTCCGTTGGGTAACGGAATAAGAATATAAGCCCCAATTCTCTCGCTCATCGAACGAAGTGAAGTGACAAATAGTCACTGCTCAGATATCGATTTATTGCGAGACTGTGGTATTACCCAGGACGGACCGGCGCGCCGCTGTAGATAGACAACTGTCGACATTGGAGTCCTACTGCAAATAAAACAGACTAGCCACTGTCGGACAAGTCACGTGTTAATCTGCATTACATGCCTATTCAAGTGGAATAACTGTCATACACAATCTTGGATATAAGAATAGAAAATACTTTACAATATCTTTAGTAGTATTTTATTTTTTCACTCACAAAATCTGCCTGGCAGGCTGCCGGTTATAAGCCTATTGCCAATAATTTGTACGATGTAAGAAGGGTACAAAATACGAGCATCTCAAGTAGTGTGGATAAGAGCTGGATAATAACGATGACTCACAGATAGCTGTCTTTTCACGGCAGGTGGAGTAGATGCAGGCTTCATAGGATATCTGCTGTACCCTCCATTGGAGCTGTTTGGTTGTGAGGAAGACCTGCCCATAGACCTAGGAAGAGTCTGTGATTTCATCAACGGACCGCCGCCTCCACCGCTTGGCACGCGGCGACCTGCCGTCGTCAGCTTTCTGCCTGCGACTGAAGATAACGTTGTTAAAAAATGGGCGGACACGATTTCGAGTTTGTTACAAGATGTTAATATAAGCCTTTGAAACAAGCTTCGGTGAAGCCAAAGGGTGTAACAAGCAGGAGAAATGTAGACTCACGATTTAGCCTCTTGATTATTAATGATTTCTGATATTTACGTTATTATTACATAGTATGTATATGTATATGAAAGAAATCTATATTTTTTCGTGTTTTTTTATGTGAAACATCTATAGACGAGGGTGAACCTGATCGTCGGCGTGGCGTTAACGCCACGATTGGATATGTACATTTGTCTAACGAAACCATAACCTGTTTTAGAATTTTGTACAACGCCATCTAGTGAGCACAAAATAAATTATTAACCTAAACACATACCAATAGTGCATAGGTACTAATGAAAATAAATGTTTATTGGATAAAAATCGTAATTTTCTAGAAAAGAAATCGTAATATTTTATTAATACTTTATACCGTATTAGTTCCTGTCGTAATCTGTTCTTTTATGCAAAACTTATATATACTTGTACAAAATAATTTCAATGTTTCACATCTGCCAGGCGTCCTGAGCGATGGCTCCTTTTTTTTACTATCCCGTCATTTTAAATAGATTCAATCATGTTTACGATAAGACCTCTTGGGTTTTTCATTTTTAGTTTTAGTAATCAGGTATAATACGCGATATTGTTATCAGTGTGGAGTAATTTTATCTAACAAATTTATTTTATTTTGAATTTAGTTTAAACGCCAAAGTCTGTCAGTAACCAAGTTGTCGAAATTAGGAATGCAATGGCATCCTACTGAAAGTTTCTACGGCGATTTTAGCAAGATATAGAAACACATATAATGTAAGTATTTTTATTTTATATTCACTGCATTTTACGACTTTCCCTGCTTCATATTAATATAATACTATATCAGCAAAATGATTTAATATAACACGTTAAAACAAACGTTGATTCTAATCAGTATAATTTAAGAGCGTGGTATTTTGCCGTTCCCACCAAATCGGGTTTAGCTTAGAGTGGCACTAATCTTAAGATGTCCTTAAAAAGCTGTCTGTATTTTTACAATGTACAATGTCTTCTGTAGCAGTCCTTACTGCATCATGTTCTTTTTTTTAAATACTTTATTATAAATTGTATACAAAATATTAATAAGTATTAACTCTTATTTGATGCCTTTTGAACCACGATACATTTTTAATTTTTTATTATACTGCAGTAAATTATGGCTGGGCCGGGCCAGTCGGCCGATTACTCGGCTTCTTTACAACGACTAATCGGCCATAGTTATAGTCGGTACACCTTTATTTTCAAGTGACATTTGCAAAATTGTTTAGTCAATACAATAATACTGTAAGTTTAGTCACCTCATGATAGGAAACTTCATTGTAAGATTAAGAAAAATTGCTATGAAGGCGGTAACACCCTAAATACCAGAGCAAACGAAAAATCCGCGTACGAAGAAAGCTTCTAGTGAAACATGCATTCTTAGAACGTCAATATGCATCATTCGAATAACGTTATGTATCGATATATCGAATTATTGAGGTCACAGATCTAACGCGTTTACAAAGTTAACCTACTTCTGAAATAAAATAAAACTAGTTTTTAAATACATGATATATTTATCTGAAACTAATTACGAAAGTGTTTAAAAAGAATTACAGCATCGTTTATTTTTACGACCACTAATTTGGGTCAACGGCCGAAAAAATACTAACCAATACGTAATAATTGTCAATCGTTTGCAACAGAAACATTTGCATAGAAATAATCACAGAAATATTATAAAATACAAAGTTTATGTCCGTTTGTGTGAAAGTATTTGTTTTTTTTTTTATTTTGTAGCAGAATCAAACAAAAAATCATCTTGAAAGTCTTACTATGAAATTCGAAAGAAGAACTATTCGATAATGACTCATTTGTCTTCCTGGCAACAAAATCATTCATACTAGCCGTTGGACTATACGCTTCCTATTTGAAGGCGTCCAAAATATAACGTATTGTACAATAACTAAAATTTAATGGTCGATTTTTAGATGATACCCGTCGAATGCTTTTTTCATATCGATATATGCATTTTGGAATTTGTAACAGAACTACAAGTAACGAAGCTGTTTTTAGGAATCAGGTACCCAAAGGGTAAAAACGGGACCCTATTACTGAGACTTCACTGTCCGTCCGTCTGTCACCAGGCTGTATCTCAAGAACGGTGATAGCTAGACAGTTGAAATTTTCACAGATGATGTATTTCTATTGCCACTATAACAACAAATACTAAAAATCAAATAAATATTTATTTCCCATACAACAAACTTGATTTTTTTTCTCAATATCGATAATGACAATAGGGAGGTACCTACTTGTTTACCTAGTCAATGGTACGGAACCCTTCGTGCACGAGTCCGACACGCACTTGGACAATTTTTTTGGTTTTGTCAACAGATCGAAAATATATTGCATTTTTTGCAGTAAGGCCAAGTTAGTCCTGAAGGTAACCGCCGCTTAAGCACCCAATGACAACATTAGGGGCATAACCAGATCGTTCTATGACAAAAGCAAGAGCTAGCTCTTCTCAAAGAGGAATTGCATTCAGACAACATCACGTTCTCCGTGTGGTGATGGAGTAAGAATACAATTCACCATTCCATTTCTTGACCGTGGTTGTCGTAAAAGACGATTAAAGGATTATAATACGCAGATAACATCAATATAATAGAAGGAAAACTCGAAATAAGGCCTTAGATCAAGAGGTCTGATCAGCAGGTGCTTACCGGACATGGGGTCTTCGGGCCTCTGCGTCACGTCCTGTCAACGGAACTGGGAATAACAGACCTGTCGCTGCCGGCCATCATCTCCAAGATGCTCGGCAGCGACAGCTGTTGGTCGTCGATGGCCTCCTTCTGTGAGGCTGTCATGACAAGGAAGGAGGCCGCGGAGCGGGCACGCGAGGCGCTTGCGTCAGCTGACTCGCTCTGCCGGCGACGACCAGGGAGGAGGAGACGCCGCTATGCGCTCCTCCACCCACCGCTCTGAATGATGACAGGACGTGGCCAGACGGCCAAGCGTTGGGGTGTCGGGGATAAAATGTTATCAGACGATCTCTCCGGCACCTCGTAAAAGCGCGGAACGGGCCGCTGTGGTTTTAGTGGCTATTTCAGTCACTTCTGTGGCCGGCGAGTCTCACACACACTCCCCTGTCTGTAACCGGCGGGGGATAGTGCGTAAATGCATTTGCACAGCGTGAAAAAAAAAAGAAAAAAAAAGAGGTCTGATCAGCGTGGCGCTGCGTCAATTTCCCTTCCATCTTGGAGGAGACGCGAGCCCGACAGTGGGTCGTTAATGAGCTGCGATGAACATCACCTTCATTTCATTCAAATCTCACACATATTTGGTATTAATTCTAACTAAATATTAGTTGCTATTGTTACCTTTTTTGTCACACTTTCATGCCGTAACTACGTCTTGAAACTTTGCACATGTTGTCAGGGATACATAAAAGGGTACCTTCGTAACGGAATGTTAATCTTAAACACGTTTTACCACCGGAATGATGCACTTTCGTTTTATGCATGTAAAGAAATCTAACGTAATAGGGGCGAGGACATTGCCGCCTACCAGCTTGATTCAAACTTTGCATTTTTTACGTAATCCACGTAACCCGTTTGGCTGACCTAAGTTTCGAACGTGATAAATAACAACTAACTAACCCACGCAGATGCAAACATGTGACATAATTTCTTGAGTCTTGAACGCAGCATCAGGAAAGATCCTTAGGCCGTTCATCATCACACTGAAGTGACTTGAACCTCCTCAACATTGGGAGGGAAATTAAGCTGCTATGCCACGCTGATCAGGTGGGTTGTATAGGGTTTTATTTCAAGTCTTCTATATGCACAAAAAATTCTTTAGTCATCTTTTACGACACCCCACAGACAATATCCGTGTGGTGACGGAATAAGAATACAATTTACCATCCCCTCTCTTGTTCATGGGTGTCATAAAAGACGACTAAGAGATGTGATATCGCCAATGCAAGAGAAGGAAAACTCGAAATAAAACCCTATGCCAACACGTCCGACCAATGTAGTATAGTAGGTCAAATTCCGTCTCATAATGGAGAGGGGCCGAGCCCAACTATGGAGCATATATGATAATGAAGGCCAAGATCATCATCATCTTTATTTCAGTTCGTATACGTCCCACTGTTGGGCTCGAGCCTCCTCCACATTAGGAGAAAAATTGACCTTACTATACCATGCTGGTCAGACAGGTTCCATTTCAAGTTTTCCTTCTCTTGCATAGATGTTATATGCATACTATATCCCTTAGTCGTCTTTTCGACATCCACAGGCAAGATAGGGAGGTTAACTGTATTCTTACTCTGTCACCACACGGAACCGTAGGCAGTTCCCATACACAAAAAATTCTTACATAAAATTAGTACGTACAAAAATATAAAATCGAATCAAACTTATATCAATTAACTCAATTTAGTGTGAAATCTTTTCAACGATCGCTACTATACGATATAATTGGCTCATTTGAAAATGCAAGTATCTCTTTCAGACAATTGTTTCGATTGATTGAAATGAATAGAGGCCAGTGCCAATGTCACTAGGTCAATGACCGTTCTCTCATTTCTTGCGAAAGGTCTCTCGTGGCTATCAGACAGATTGTGGAAAGGCGATTTTAATATTTGATAGCGAAACTTTCTTTTAGATCAGATTGCAGATTTGTTAGCAGTACAATAAACTTTTGTTGGCGGAGACAATGCTTATTGTACTACCTACAAGCTTTTTCTTGGAATAGTGGAGATATGAAATTTATTTTTGACACGACGAAGCAGTGTCTCCTGAATGGCTCTTAGGCTTTTTAGCAGAGAGATATATATCTTATTTGTACAAAAGAAAATATTCTGGCGAAGCTTTCATGATTCATACAATAATAAGAGATACGATCATTGTTTTTTTTTCATTCTCACTTTTTATAAAAACTAAAACAATAGAATCGTGAGAAAGTAATGAAAACATCGATACTGTGAGGAAATTAACATTATTACAATTTGACACTGGCGCGATTAGTTATTAGGGCCGATTCGAATAGGATAACATTTATTGTCACATAACAAAAATAACACTATTTCACATTATAATTTATATACGTCCCACTGTTGGGCTCGAGCCTTCTCGACAATAGAAGGAAAATTGACTAACTATATCACGCTGATCAGACGTGTTAGTATAGGGTTTTATTACGAGTTTCCCTTCTCTTGTATATATGTTAAATGCATATTATATTCGTTAGTAGTCTTTTACGACACCCACGGGCAAGAAAGGGGGTGGTGAATTTTATTCCTACTCCGTCACCACACGAATTGAATTTAAAAAAGTGTTAATAGCGTCTAGTCGTTAGTAAAAATAGAGATAAAGACACCTATTATGATCATTATCATGCTACTTTTATTCCAAATACTTGGTTGGAGTCGACTCAATATATAATTTTCTATCATAGTGTATATTGCTAATGTTATTGGCAATAGTTTTATAACCGGCCGCCTACCTGACTGATTACATTCCCTGGGAATGTCATTGTTGATCAGACGGCAACGGTTAGAATTGGCCCCGATCGTAGTAATCGTAACCGCTACCTTACAGCAGAACATAATATGTAATCTTATATCTTTAAACGAGCAATTCTTGTATGTATATTCAGGATCTCGGAAACGGCTCTAACGATTTGATGAAATTTGGCATCCTAGAGGTTTCGGGGCCAAAAAATCGATCTAGCTATATTTTTTTATAGAAAATGTTGTTTTGGTGGTGTTTTTAGCTAATCAATACAATGACATAAAATGTCAATAGAATATGGATTCAAATTTCGCCGTCAACGTCAAGATAGCTCAGTTGGGAAGTTGTCCAGTCTTTTTTGTTTTGTTTTGGCATTCAAACAGCGTGGGATCGAATCTCGGTATTATTATTATTTTCTTTTTGTAATTTTTGATATTTTTTCATTAATTAATTTTTATTTTTTATTAATATATATCTAAATAAATTCGACAAAAATATAACAGAAATATACTGAGCGAAGGTCAACCAGATATTATATACACAAAGACACCTACGACGGTACTATAATAATGATGTCACTTTTATGGCGGATTTCTTTCATTAAATATATGAGTAGGATCATGATTACCCAGATACAGTATACGTATGTTAACATTTTAAAAGTATTGTTCTTGATTGTATTATGATTTAATTTTTTTCCAATGGAAGGTAGTTTATTTTACTCAACACGGCTGCTACAAGAGCGCCACAGTAGGAGGTGATGTAAGCCAAGCGGCAGCCGTGTTCCGCCATTCGTTGTTAAGTCGTAGTGAAGTACAGTTGTTTATTTATTTAAAACCCTGCACTAAGAAAATAATCCTTGCATTGCGGGGGACTTTACAAACATATAATTTAACGGACACAAATTACATCCAGACTCGGAACAATAATTTGTGGATCGCACAAAGTGTTGTCCCGCGTGGGATTCGAACCCCCGACACTGGCGCTGTAGGTCGCTATCTTAACCACTACGCCATCTGTGCAGTCTAAATTTTAGTTTAATTTATTTAAATATGTATTAATTTTCGAGTAATGAATGATGGGCGATTTACTTTTTTATAAAAAAAGTGTGTGTACACAGTGTTTAGTATGTACGCACATAAGCAGACATACTTTGGCGTAACAAGATAAAAATCTTCCTAATATTTTTATCTTTCGCGTTTGTAGAAAAAAACGGCTAATTGCGAGTCGGAATCGCACACGAAGGGTTTCGTACTCATTATATATAAAAAAGGCAAAAAAAAATTCGTTTGTTTTATGAGAGCCCCCTTAAATATTTATTTTATTTTGTTTTTAGCATTTGTTGTTTAGCGGCACCAGAAATACATAATTTGTAAAAATTTCAAATTTCTAGCTATCGGGGTTCTTGAGATACGGCCTGATGACAGAGAGACGGACGGACAGACGGCGAAGTCTTAGTAATAGGGTGCTTTTCTCCTTTGGGTACGGAACACAAAAAACGACAGCGTTTAAAAAAACAGTATTTAATACATTTAACGTTTTACTATAACGCATTATCTAGTTGACATTTGTGACAGTGTGCGCGCGCGAATTCTAAAATTTACTCTCATCATTTTCGCTAACGCGCCGAACGAAGTATAACTTCAAAAATTAAAATAACAGCTAACGTTACCAAATAGACCTTTAACAATATTGGGCTATAAACACTTAGCGGTGTAGCCTAACTACCGAGCTGTCGTACTGAATGTAAAAGATTCGATCATCATGTCGAACAGCTCTTTAGTAGTCTTTAGGTTATTCACAAATAATCGTTCTTATTTAGTCTGTGATTTATGCCTGTTATGTTTGTAAAGTTCCCTCTGGTACAAAGATTTATTTCTTACTGCGGAGTGTTATTTTAGAAAAAATAAATACAGAAATCTTTTTAGTTGAAATTAAATCTTTAATAAATATTATTGTTATCAGTTGCGGAACACTGAGATTTATGCCCGACAAGCGAAGATAAATTCTTTGTATTGTATAAACTAAGATATTGCCATTATTTACTCGTGGGTTATCCCACGGGTAAATGTGATACAAAATGTATGCAAAATGCATTAATACCAAGTACCTACAATTATGATCAATGGCACAAAATAAAAGTTTTGTGTAAAAATAAAAACAATCAGTTTTCTCTTAACGACAAAGAACAAATCCTGTGTCGCGGAAGAATTTACAAAAACAGAAAATGAACAATAAATTGTGGATAGTACAAAAAACTGTTCTCCTTGAGAAACAAATCCACGACACTTGCTATAGGAATACATAACTTAGACCACTACGCCCTCTGTGCAGTCAATTTAAATGGTTTCAACAAAATACGGACAAGAAAGTCTTCTCTAGAACGCATTTTTTATCATTTATTTACCTGCTTTTAATTATTTTATGAATTACCCCTTTTCAATTATCACCATGGAATTGTATAGTTCAAATCCCATACTACTTGACCCCACACCGTTAACAAATAGCAAGTAAATTTTTCACATGTATATCTATTTATTCGTAATGAGGACCCGTTTTTAAGATATCTGAAATCCGCACAACAAGAAGCTTTTAACAGTATAGTCCTTTGAATTTAAGGAAAGCCTGTGTGAGCCTAATGGGTTGCTAGGTACTTTTGCCGTTCACTACTAGGTGTAGGCTTCCCCACAAATGAAAACATAGCGTCGTAATGGCTACGCTTGGTAGGTGGGTTGGCGATCGCAGTGAATTTTACACGTTTTTCAGCATAAAGCTACTGCGTACTCCCCTAAGGGCCTTTAACGGATATTTAAATAGCGACTAAGACGATCCTGTCACTTGTCAGCCTATATCGATTACTTTAACAAACTGCTTATGAAGCGTATATTGCCCGATGGGTACTATTACAAATAGGGTGTTGTTCCCCTTTATGACTTCTATGGCTTCTTTAAAATAAAAAGAAATATGACCTACATAATTTACAAATACGATTCCTACATGTATAAGCGATACAGTGCAATAACATATTTCTGATTCGTTACCATCATTTAGCCTTTCTCTGTCCACTTTTGGACGTAGTACCATAAATGAGGCCATAAATAGAGTAAATAGTGCCGTAATTGCCACGCTTGACAAGCGAGTTGGCGATCGCAGTAAGGTGATATACTTTTGCCAAAACAGAGCTGCAGCGCTCTCTTCAGATGAGACCCTTAGCCGATTTTTACGACTACTAGGGTCAAGCAAGGGTTGTCGACAACAGTATTCTTATCCCGTAGCCAGTTTCTAATTATAATATATATGTATTGCCAACTCCACACCCATGCATTCTCAATGGATATACTCATGCATTTCCAATTTTAAACTATCCGTCATTAACGAACCAGAAATGCTGAGGCTAAAAGTCAAATCCGTATAAGTGTATTCAGAGCTCCGATGACTCATATTGTACAGATTTAACTACACTTCCAAACAACCATAAGCTATCTTATTCTATTTTTTTTATTTTGATTTCAATCATGTAGGCAGAGTTGTAACAAAACCACATTACGACTGTGTTATTAAGTATCACGATATATTTGATCGAGCCCATCAAGCCCAGTTCAAAATAGTTTCAATCTTCATTTTAGTGCTCTGTTTTTTTAAGCCAATATCGTTACGGCAATGTTTGTAGAAGGACTGATGCTAAAATAGTCCTTCAGTGTAGACCGCGAACGGATACACGATCGCTAAGTCTACGATGAAATAAAAAAGGCGCCGCGAATAGATGCAAAAGGTGGAGAATCGGATGTTAAGGTGCAAATGATGCGCGACAATCCAATTAAAAGTAGCAAGATATTTTTTGTTCAAAGAAATATTGCAATTAAAACTAAACAATACTGTTCGGTCGTGCCTATTCAACCATTACGATATGTTAGGGAAGCAAATCGAATGAAAAGATTATGCGTATACGCACGGTTGATTGCGTCCGACCCGACCCTATACTCGTCCAATCAGTACATCTATACAAATGTAACGAACTGAAACTGACTAGCCTTATGTAATTAGCATAATATTTTTCGGTCGATAAATTAAGTACGTCAAATTGCTTGTTACGTTTCAAGGATAGATTTTATTTTGTCGCGCTTTTTTCATATTTTCGTATGATTCTGTTTGAGAGACCCGTTTTTATTATGTTTTTGTTGCATTTGGGGCCGAAACATTTGGTTTTGACGCTCGTTTCCGTTATAAAAAGTCTGTGAAGACTGGCGTAGCTTCGCATAGACACAGCTGTTTTATTTTTCCTATTAAACGTTAGCATTGAAGTAACAAGTGGCGGCTAACCTTCTAAACACAATACCAGTTATACGGATAAATATTACCGGTGCATATCTATTTTAAGAAACAGCTGCTTATATCTAGGATTAATTTTTTATGTTTATTCCATATTAAACCCCGTAATTTTCTAATAAAGTCCGTAAACCTCGTTTATAAATTCCGTTGAATTAAATCTTGTGTTTTAGAGAGTTATTGTACATTGTTGAATTACGTTTAGTTTTACATTTGAACATAAGTGCTTTACTAAATATTTATTTACTTCCTCGTAATCAGAGAGATATAGGATTCTACAACACTACGTCAATTATAATGCAGTCTAATTAAAATATTTGGTGAATCATTACATAATGCTGATAATAAGTCTTCAAAACAATTATGTATAATACGATTTAATACATGAAAATATATTATCTACAAAGTACTACTACACATCTTTTTATGTATTGCGATAAACATATAATTCTAATGTATCTATAATATTACGTGCAATTCGAAACGATGACAAATGTTTTGAGATTGACCATAATTAATTCATGCTATTTTTCCACAGATTATAAATCGCTCTGTAGTTCAGTATCCAGTCTCTAAATATAGATAAGATGAAGTCATATCTTAATATGCTCGTCGTGATCCTTGTAAATGCAGTTACTATGCATGTCAGTCAACATTGGGTGTCCATATTTAACATAAATAAATCTTTGCTGATACACTAACATGACACTATGATGAATCTATTCGCTAAGAAATATATTACGTAAAAGCCATATAGATACTGTTAGGTACAGATGCAGTGAGAACACTTATAGAAAAAGCAGAATATGCTATACTTGAATATACAAGGTGATAAAGTCCAAGCTGAAATGATGAGGCACAGTGAAACCCACATGCAAACATTGACAATCAAAAAACAAAATCCAATTAGTTTTCATTGATGTGTAGTGTTAAATTGGTTATAACTGACTATGTTAGTCAAATTTCGTTTGAATTTTGCAGTAGGTTACGTCAAACGAAGCTAAGCATTATCTCTGTGTATTCTACCTTCGTTCGGTGGCTTCGTTTGACCACTGTTATTTTCTGTATGCGCAAGTAACGTTGTCTTCGACTTCTCTAACGGTCTCCGCACCTTTAGAGGCGACTGCGTTGGTTTTTTGTCGCTCCTGTCGGGTTCACTCTCTACGCCCAACTTACTGAGCGCGACAAGGTTAGCTACATTGGGGAACAGTAAATTACATTGAAGAAAGTTCAAGTACAAGTTGTGTATATATGTTTGAAAAGAAAATACTAAGCTTAGCATGCAAACATACAGCCAATTTCCACTTTCAAGATAGCATTAGATTTAGCTTGGAGATGTGGCAGTGATCCGGGCGGTTTTTTTTTGTTAATATGTTTGATAGTCATACCGAGGAAGTGAAGTCTGTCTTTCGCCATGCCGAGATTTGTTTTCATTTTGTCGTGCAATCGTTGCGCCCTTTGCCAGGCGTCCCCGCGACCACCCCAGCAGTCTACAGCAATACCTCGTTCTAATTCATAAATGCCTTTTTTATATAACTCGATGGCTAGTTCTTTCTGCCCTGTAGAATGCAATAGTTTATTAAAAAATAAATCTTTTAGAGCGAGCCCAGAGGGAGCATTTAAACCCTTGCTTGGTCATGATCTTTTTGTGACTTAAATCGCTCCACCCACCTGGGTCCTTACCATACGAGTATAAGCAATAAACTTCAGCGTTTAGTGTCATGCAACCCGTGATAACGCTTTGTGATAATTTAGTAAATACAGCGATAATGTTAATAGATCATCTCGGCATATATGTATACCCCACTGCTGGGTTTGAGCCTTATCCACAATAGGAGGGAAATTGATCTGCTTTACCACGATGGTCAGACAGGTTGCTACAAGGTTTTACTTCGAGTGTTCCTTCTTTAGCATAGATATTACATGTATATTATATTCCTTAATCATATTTTACGAAGCCCTTGAAAAAATATGGGGTGGTGAAATGTATCTTACTTCATCACCACACGAAAGAATTAATTGAAAATAATAGATATAACTATATAGACATATTTACATGATATTATAAATTGACAAATTAAAGCAATTTCATAAGACATTTGATTAATGATTCCGAAGTCCATTAGCTTACAAGATAAGTCCCAAATCATTTCCTAGAACAAGATCGAGCCCTGATGCTATTCACGAGACCATTATAGATCGTAGCTTACTGAAACTACAAGGATAGAATAAGCTACCATCTTAGTAACTTCAATAAGCTATGATAAGGGTAAGGCTATAAGGATAGAATATAATGTATGGTAAAAAATAAGAATGTTGCGAATACGAAGTTTCGAAACTATAATCGGGTTCGAATATTAAAACAACAGCATATAGGTTTCGGATATAAAATTATATCGGATTATCCGCCAGTTTCGAATAGTTTCGGTTACCCATATTCAGTTTTAAAAGAATTGTAAAAGGGATATAAGTCGATACTAAGTGTGTATTATCACATTAATCCTCTAGTAGTTAGTAGTAGAGTAGGTTAAGTTTTAGACAGGGAGTTTGGCTAGTTGAAAGAAAACCTGTCGTAGCGTGTCTCATACAGAGACCGAGTCAATCCAAATTTATTCGAACTTTGTATATCGATTTTGGTTAGTATTTCAGACATATTGTCATTTTGAATATACGTGGGTCACGGGTATAGAGATCCACAACATCTCTAGTAAAAATCACTTAGCTCTGAATAAATAGGTAATTTTTTGTAGACTACACTGCTTGTAGGTTTAACCGACGATATTGTTTCATGAATTGACAGATTCAAAACTGCATTTAGAGATATTCTTTCAAGCTTATAGGAATTATCTCCACAGTATCGGCAGCATTATCAAAGCAATTTAATAATTGGCCAGTTTGAGTTCGCACGCAAGCCACCGACGCGATGCTATCAAACAAATTCGCTCATAGTAAATGGACGGATCGCGTTTAAAAGTCTATACTCAAGTGTTGGATATTTATAAATGCCAATAACTTAAAACAAATGGTAACAAAGCTATTGTCGTTTTCGAAACTTCAGACTTTCGAAAGGACACTACTTATAGGAATAACGCTGTGAGAGAGATTTCTTCTTTTTGCGCATAATGTAAATTAGCCACTAAAAATACAATACCAGCAACAGTAAAAGTTGTTCACATAGTGTATTATATAATGAAACTGGGTTTTTTAATTGATATAAGTAATATGATTCATTTCAATATCTCCTATTTTTCATAGTTTTATTTGAACTCTTGTTGATCCCATAATTATACATACTTGTACAGAGGTATTTACAGGCTTTTTTTATCAAAAAATGCCTGTAAATACATCAATTCTTATAGTCTACAAAAATATTTATAAACAAAAATAACAATTAATTAATTTAGGTAGAGCTGCGCCAATGGCGTACTGATTAAGATACTGACCTACCGAGCTAATGTCATGGGTTCGAATTCCACTCAGGACAACACTTTGAGTGATCCACAAATTGTTGTCCTAATTCTAGATGTAATCTGTGTCATTATATGTTTGTAAAGCCCCTCAACACAAGGATTGTTTCCTTAGGGCGGGAAGTGGCCTTTTAAAAAGAAAAGCAATACAAAAATAGCCAAATATTGTTCTCATACATTTCAAATGAAAGAAAATTACAAATTAGGCCAACTTTGAATTCAATTCAACTAATCACAAAAGATTAAACTGAGGAAAATAAATATTGAATTTCAATAAACTATATCATCTCCTCACAGTATAGTGGCATTCAAGCTGGTGACTCATATTCAGGCAATAGTGTGAGGAATGTACATGGGCCTGCTTATTCTAAGAAATTGCAGCTGGTTAAAACAAAAATCTTCGTGGCTATTAATATCTATTTGAATATAAGTGTGAATTCTAACACAGGACCATGTTTTTATTTAATTTGAAACCTTGTAACATATTGTATATGTAAATATGTAACTGTATAATTGTATGATTCTAATTAAAAATATATTAAAAGTAACTTAGAAATATATATTTTAAGTTTTACTTGTGAAACAGAATTTGATAGCACTCTTGAGAAAAATGACGAATTATTTTGGGTCCAATAATATATTAGGCAGTAATGATAAATAACTATAATTCAGTTTGGATATTATAATTAAGATATTTCAAAAATTATAGTCTACTAGTCAACTATTTATTGTGCCATATTTTTTTTTATTGGGACTAATCCCACCACACATTCCCACCACACATTCCCACCACTGTAACTCCTATAAGCCAGAATCCACAATAGTCTCCGTATAAGACACAGAGGTTTGATTCTCAGGAAGTCCCGGGAAACACTTTTAATTGGGATTTTTTTAGAACCGCAACAAATTTAATAAGAAAAGAAAAACAGGAGGATTTGTAAAGTTTCCACTTCCCTCCTATGCAAATCGGGAGATATGAAACAAAGTTGGCTAATAAGCCAGTAAATAATAATTTGTACAACTACGTGAAACGCAGCGGTACAGCACCACGGATTGAACAGAGGTTAATAGACCTATTTGTGAGCTTTAGGCTTGGTTACAATAGTAGACATAGCAAAAGCGCTTGAACGCACGGAAATTTTCTTGAGTTGCTACAAAGTTCGAATAGTATATTACCCCCAGACGTGACATGCAGATTGTCTAACATGAGATCCCGCTCGTTGCACCAGAGAATGCACTCGCAAATCATGTGATGAGCTGTTTGTTTAAAATCAGAATTATTGTGCCATATATGATCACAAGTTATTTACTAGACCAAGAGCTTGAACCATTAACACGTTGAACACCAAGGGGGTCAAAAAACTATATAAATGTCACCCATGACATTCAACATGTTAAAATAACTCTACCAGGGACCATTTCACATAGTCTTTTTTTTTAATATTTAATTTATTATACTTTTTAATTGATTTGATCATTTTAATTAATGATAATAACTACAAAAAATGTCCAAGAAACTATAAAATGAATGTAAAATTAAATGAACATAGCAAATAATATAACAACTGAATACATAGCTATGAAGGCATGTAAGATGATAAAAATAAATATAATTCATTTTTGTAATGATACATGAGCAGTATTTAAGGTTTATAATATTTTTGATCTATGAATGATTTATTTTAGGACATATTAAAACATTAATTTCCCTCATATTCGTTCCACCATCCTATACTATACTTACAGTTTTTAAAAATAACTTTGCTCACTTAGAGAATATATTTTCCTATAGCGCCTATAAAGAAGAATGTTGGAATATCTCGAGGCATCTAATTTTCTTCATTCTTTGCTGCCAGTTTATACTTATAATACCGACAAGGGGAGTCGGCGATTGGAGCCCATGTTGAGAATTTATGTGCTATAATTATGAATACAAAATCATGACAGAAAGTGTATACGAAATTTGGATTTTAAGTTAATTTAATAATCCTTAATTAAACCTTGAAATTTTTTTGGATAAACTTAGTTTATTTCTGTTTAAGGGTATACAAATTTTATGGAAAATATAAAAAATGATAATGGTTTATTATCTGGCGATTTTTGGGCCTAATTATTTACAATATAAATGTTATTAAAATGGGGAAACCAAAGCAAAACAAGCCTTACCTTCATTTTCTTCGTCAATTTTCAAGGCTTTTGAAATATATTCGAAAGCCTTTCGATGGTGGTGCTTTTGTTTGGCGAGTAATGGGTCCCCCGGGCCCACATTATGTATGTGGTTCATTTCGTCACCAGCAGCTACTTCTGTTGACACTATACCGTCTTTCACTACGACTTCTAAGTTACACTCGCCCGCCTTCCGCGGCTTGTGCATAAACCGATGCGAGGCCGTATACAAATATTTAAAAATTATAAAAAGTTGATATAAAATTGATCTCAATACATTAAACAAAATGATAATTGGGAAAGAAACAACGTAAAGATTCCTTTTATGGACCGAAGGTTGCGAGTCATTTCGCAACGCTGACCCCTTTGCTAGGTCTGCATCAGCCTTCTTCGATTTACGGTTCGGGGACCTCGTAATTTTACGCGACAAACGGCCACCATTTGAATCGTCGCCGGACACCATCAAGAACACCAACACACCTGACTGTTTAACACAAAATCTCCATATAATTTTCAGACAAAGAAATACGAGCCTATCCTACTCCCTATCATAAATACAGAAAAAAAAATGATCAGTGAAACGTATTATTGACAAAATTTGACGTTTGTCACGCTCACCCTCACTGCAGTGCAGATAACAAAATGATCTACATTTTTTAGGAATTTTTATGGCATGGTTACATTAATACCAAAACTTTATTCAACAGGATAACTCAAAATTTCTTACTCCTGCGTAGGATGTAATCATTATTTATTTGTAATTGTCAATTAAGATGACAAATTATTACGTTCAGTGGTGCAATAATATGCTAGTTTTGGTATTTTTCTTATCAAAACATGAACAGCTAATAAATTAATCATATATTATATACAGCATACATTCATACCTAACTTTCCTTGAATCACATTAAATTAAATGTCATCTAATATATAATAATTGCATAATTAATATAAGACGGCCACATGACTGGCTTTATTGCTAAAAGTTATATTACTCAGATTTTACATATGGTAGAAGTTAAAAAATTGTCCTCTGGAATTGTGTTTGCATAATTCTAGGACATACATATAAATGCAGTTAAATAAAAGCTTTCAAAACTTTGGAGTGACTTTCGTTATTTATTAGATTACAATAGCTTAAATCCTCGCTACTAAGTTATACCTAATAAGTATTAAGTCTTAAGTTTTGTAAGTTTGACAAATACTCTCACCCTCTCACTTACCTGTGAGTGGTAGCGTTCAGGAAACTTAAGAGGATCTCCTCTACTGTTACTATGAATGTAGCAATTAAATACACAATTTTTTTTTCAATGCCAACTGCCGATAGCAGCCAAATATACAAATTATAGTATAAACAATAATTAAACATATTTTCAGGTTTTGGCGGGAATCTGGAAGTGTTATGTGGTGTTCTTGTATTATATTCAATATCTTAGTATTTTAACGTGTTATATTAAATAATCTTGATGGCATTTTATGTAATATATAGCGGCAGAAATGTTGAGGTGTAGTGAATATGATATAAAACTGCTATGCATACCTTTTTGTTGCCACCAAAATTCTCAAAAGATACCCTTAACAGTGGCCATTATACTGTTGAAGGCGACACTTGACTTACTGACGAACCATTGTTGACATGAAGAAACTGATAAATTGAAAAGAAAATTATAACTCGATGGCAAAAATGGCTCGTATTAGTAGCTGATTGCCAAGACAAAAAAAGAAGAAGAACGTTCCTGTCAATGTCAAATTGTGAGTGTGACATGAGGAAATGACAGGATGATGAATGAAATGAAACGAGTTGCATCACAAATTATAAAGTATAGTAGTAGTGAGTTGCATACATCAGCAGTGCATTGCAGTAGAACGCATTGATTTTAGAATTTCTTCTATAGAAAAATTACACCGTCGTAGTTTTAAGTGCAGTATTTTAAATAAATAAGTATTACCTCTTATTGGTACGTAGTTACGTTAAATGTTTTGCGCTAACCTAACTGGAACAAATAGCTACCAGCTGCGTAGCCGATTATAGTCATATTCAGAAATTTTATCCGTTTTTAGATCTCACTATGACTGAAGAACAGACGGAGCAGTTAAAGGAAATGTCTGTAACTGAGGATGACGATTTTGTGGATCCATGGACTGTTACCGGCAAATCTGAATCAGGAATAGATTATGATAAATTAATAAGTAAGTATTAGATTCATCATCGTCATTCAGCCTTCTGCCGTCCGTTGCTGGACGTAGCTTTAGTTTGATCGTTATATTATTAAGTATTCATCTATTCGGTAATGAAGTAATGGAATTACTTCTTTGCCTAAATCCATATATGTACCACCGCTGGGCTCAACCCTCCTTCATAATAGCAGGGTAATTAACGTACCATGCTGGTTAGATGGGTTGGTATAGGTTTTATTTCAAGATTTTTCTTCCCTTGTATAGATATTATATGCCCTTAGTTGTATTTTACAACACCATCGGGCAACATGGGTTATTATTTATCTCACCCCTGGTGATGTGGTGAGTTTTAAGAGTAACCCTTTTCTCTCCCCCAAAATAATTAATGTATGTTTTAGTACTTACAGAGAATCTTAAAACTTTCAGAATATATATTATCTTATATATTGTAAAGTATAATTTTATTCTCAAATGAAGGTTCATGATGGTGTTTCTACAAAAGTAGTTAAAGAAGTGGTCAATCAAATATGCAGTCCGTTAAGTTATATACTGAATCTGAGTATAAGTGAAGGTATATATCCAGATGCTTTAAAAACAACAGTAGTTAAGCCACTTTTTAAAAAACATGATAGATTATTATTAGAATGTTATAGACCCATTTCTCTGATTCCTATTTTTTCAAAGATATTTGAGAAGTTTATGTATAAGGAACTAAATACGTACCTTGAAAAACATAATATTCTCTGCAATGAGCAGAAAGGATTTAGGGAAAATAGAACAATTAATATGGCAATATATGACTTCTTACACATTGTTATGACTAAAATGGACAAGAAAACGCCAGTATACGCGATTTTTTGCGACATGAAGCAAGCTTTTGATCACGTCCTACATGACATATTAATAAAGAAGTTAGATGCTTATGGGGTGAGAGGAAATGTCCAAAAACTTTTTCAATCATATCTTCATAGACGAAATCAATTTACAGAAATACATAAAGTAAACACTGTTAGTAAACAGAATGAAATCTATGCTTCCCAAGACCGTATAGTTGATAACGGCGTCCCACAGGGAAGCGTTCTGGGACCTCTACTCTTCACAATCTATATTAATGACTTTCCTAGATCTGTAGATCATCCTATGACACTCTTTGCTGATGACAGTACAGTCATTATACCTTGCAGAAGTAAGGACACATATCAACGCGATATTAATAACGCATTGACAAGCACCATAGCATGGTTAAGCAATAATAATTTAAAAATTAATTTTAATAAAACTTTAATTATGCATTTTAGCCAACGATTATTACCATTTGAATTTGACATAAAACACAACAATTTTACCATTCAGGCAGTTAATGCCACGAAATTTTTGGGACTTACAATTGACAGAAATTTGAATTGGAAATCCCATATAGACATCACAAATAAAAAAATTTGTAGTAGTGCATATGCCTTATACACGTTATCATGCGTAATAAATACAGATGCGATGCTTGCTGCGTACTATGGCTTAGTGGAATCCACACTCAGATACGGCGTAATATTCTGGGGTAACTCGGCTGATAGAAACATCATCTTTAAAGGTCAGAAAAGATGCCTTAGAAGCATGTTTTTATTAAAAAGTACTGAAAGAAACAGTACAAAATTCTTACTTTGTCGTCGCTTTACATATTGGAAGTGGTTACCTTTGTTAAAAGCAATCCAAACCTATTCCCTCGCTTAGATGATGCCGTAGTCCGAAACAGGCGAGACAACACAAAACTACGATTGCATTCATCAAAGACTGC
Source organism: Lymantria dispar (assembly GCA_032191425.1). NCBI lineage: Eukaryota > Metazoa > Arthropoda > Insecta > Lepidoptera > Erebidae > Lymantria > Lymantria dispar. The sequence continues at coordinate 22,032,428 of CM063459.1, forward strand.
ACTTATGGGCAAGAGTATCTTCTGCATGGCTCCTATAATTTATAATAGATTGCCAAAAAAATGGAGGGATTTGAACGCCAATGAATTAAAAATGAGACTAAAATCGTATTTATCTAACAGAGCGTACTATGACATAACGGAATTTTTGGAGGATCCAGATTTAATTTGAACATTGCTGTATTATTATTTTGGCTTATATATTGACTTATTTGACATTTACATATGTTACTAATTGACTTCATATTGATTATTACGACTGTTTTTCATTTATATTGTTTTGATTATGCAATTATATAACTTGACTATTGTTTATTATTATTATTCTGTTTGCGTTGATTATTATGTTTTTTTATTGATTCTCACATTGGCTGCTATTATTTGACCATTTACTTTTCTTTCTTAATTACATGTTTAGTAGCTGGCCAGATTTGTAATAATATCTTCTCTGACTTATATTTGTACGCCACACAGTCGGCAAACATGTCTGAACACCTTAACTGTAACATCTTGCATGCACCTAATAGTTTGTATGTATACACATGTTTCACAAATAAATGTTTACTTTACTTTACTTTACTATGATAAAAATATCTAGACAGAAAGGTTGCAGGTTGTTTTTGACGTGCATAAAAATAATAATAAAAGAATAGTGTAATCATGCAAATGCCAACGGCTAGAACTAACCTGCTAGCCAGAACGCCAATAACGCGAGCACTTGGTACCATAAACTAAGTTCACACAAAAGTTGATATTTTCACATGTCAATTGAGTGAATTCCATAAGACACTTCTTCTCTATCTTATGTTATAAATTAAGTTAAAAGTAGTATTAAGGTATAGATTAATTGTAAATCATCTAGAAGTAAGATTAGGATTAACACTAGTGTATGGACTATCGTATTAGGTTTTCAACCTGTAAATAGATAGTCCTATTATATTAAATAAATATATATTGTACTAGTACATGAACATATTAGTGAAGGTCACATAACATACCGCTTTTCGGTTTAGAATTTGCACATTTGACTAAAAAATAAATACATGTGATATCTTAATACACACCTTGTGATATTTTATGATTTTTGCCAAACAAGACTCCCCATTTCCTAACTTCACGTGATTAACGGACAGTCCCGCAATAGGAAGGCAGTGGCTTTAAAACAGCCCATCTTCAAATATTACTTGACTGAGTAGGAATTGGCCCACTAGTGAATATTAATAAATATAATAAATATTAATAAATATAATAAATATAAATATTAATACTTTATTTACATTCAGTCATAACCAAACACACTTTGTTTTGCGGAGAAGTCAGTGGATATTACAACTTTTATACATGCTTGTTTTAATAGAAGCTTTATTATTTTTAATAGGCCACACTCTGTCTAAACCTTCCAGGAAGGTGGAAAGGACAGTATGTAGCCAAATAACTACTATGTTGTTTTGATGTATCACTTTTTTGGGTGGTCCCAAACTGGGCTAAAATTTAAGGACAGTGAATTAAAGATGACTTATAATAGGTATTTTATTGGAATCATACTGTTTTATTAAATGAATGGGCTATAAAGCATAACAAATTGTTTTTCAGTAAATACTTACTATAAATGTTTTTACAGAAAGATTTGGAAGTCAAAAGATAGACACTGATGTTATTGAGAGGTTTGAGAAAGTTACAGGCAAAAAAGGTAAGTGTATGATTTAATTATCAGTTCTTCAATAGCTTAATAATAAAAAAGGTGCAATTGTATCTGTAGTTACAAATTCTAATTATTACAATTTAGATTCGATATTGATTGTTTAAATATTTTTACAAATCTAGTTTTTTTTTTTTTATTTTTGGAACGAAGTTCCTTATGGCAGGCTTGGAGGAGATAGGGATTTTGCTGCGCGACCGAACTGAAAAAAATGTGATAGTAACACCGTAAGAAAAAGTGCGTGGAATAAAACCGTTAAATGAGACGTGCGCAGGCGCGACAGTCGTATACACAAGCGAGTAGTGTATAATACCTTTCTCTTTCTCCTTCTTTCTTTTCGTTCTCTCATCCCTTCTCTCTCTATTACCACTCCACCCTGCCAATGCATAGTATATACTCATGAATTCATGGACAAGCACGTGGCGAATACTCACATTATAGATACATTTTACTTGTGAGTAGCCACGTTTATTTTTTGTAATTATTTCTATTTCTATGTAATTTTATGTTGTCAAACAAAAATAAAGAGACATATTTTGTTATTTTAATTGATAATTTGAATTACGATTTTTTTTTATTTAACGTAATTTATTATTTTCTAAAATACTGAGTTTCCTAAATACTTTCCTGTACTTAAATAAAAACTAATCAGCAACAAAATTTAAGAGAAAAATTAAGAAAATCTACATAAAATTGAGCATGATTTTTTTTTTTTCAAATTGTGTCGATTCTACATTAGCCGAAGGAACTTCGTTCCTACCTGGTGTCCTACGACACCACATTTCTTTTCATTATAGTTGTCACGATCCTGCTGTAATTCTCATTGCATGGAATGGATGCATTGCAACCATTTAAAACGTGTATTTACAAAAATTTTTAATTATGTTGCAGCTCATCACTTTCTCAAGCGAGGGATCTTCTTCTCCCATCGGGATATTCACAATATTCTGAACCTACATGAGGCTGGTAAAAAGTTTTACTTATATACTGGCCGTGGTCCATCTTCGGAAAGTATGCATATTGGACATATGATACCCTTCATGTTTACTAAGTGAGTAATGTTATACATCATTCATCATCATCATCATTTCAGCCTATTGCCGTCCACTGCTGGACGTAGGCCTCCCTCATATTGCGCCACAATGTGCGGTCCTGTGCCGCCTGCATCCAACGACGCCGAGCAACTTTCACTAGGTCGTCGGTCCACCTAGTGGGGGGGCGTCCTACACTGCGTCGTCCGATGCGTGGTCGCCACTCGAGAACCTTTCTTCCCCAGCGGTTGTCGGTTCGTCGAGCGATGTGGCCTGCCCATTGCCACTTCAGCGTGCTAATTCTTCGTGCTATGTCGGTTACACCCGTTCTTCTGCGGATTTCTGTATTCCGGATTCTATCTCGCAGAGAAATCCCGAGCATAGCCCGTTCCATAGCACGCTGAGCGACTTTGAGCCTTGATATGAGGCCTACATTTAGGGACCACGTTTCCGTGCCGTAAGTCATCACTGGTAACACACACTGGTCGTAGACCTGTGTTTTCAGACACTGAGGTATGTTGGACGAGAAGATCCTCTTAAGTTTCCCGAACGCTGCCCAACCGAGTTGGATTCGTCGGCTCTTTCTCGAAATTGGATCTACCTAACTGGACTGTTTGTCCTAGGTAAACATAGTGATTGACAACTTCGAGAATCGCATTGCCAACTAGGACCGGTACAGGAATGACATGGGTATTTGACATGACTTTCGTCTTGTCCATGTTCATTCGTAGACCCACTAGTTGGGATACCCTGCTGAGATTATTGAGCATAGTGCCAAGGTCCTCCATGGATTCTGCCATAACGACGATATCGTCTGCGAATGTGATGTATTCGCCGTTAATGTTGATGCCGAGTCCAGTCCAGTCTAAGAGCTTGAAGACATCTTCCAGTGCAGTGGTGAACAGTTTCGGAGAGATGACATCTCCCTGTCTCACGCCTTTCTGCAACTGGATCGGTTTCGTACTCTTATCCCGGATACGGACTGACATTGTGGCGTTCCTATACAAACACTTCAGCACTTCGATATAGCGATGGTCGATTTGGCACCGCTGAAGGGACTGCAGCACCGCCCAAGTTTCGACTGAATCAAAGGCTTTCTCATAGTCCACAAACGCTAAGCACAGGGGCCGATTATACTCCTCGGTCTTTTGTATAATCTGCCGAAGCGTGAGGATATGGTCTATGGTGCTATAACCTTTTCGGAAGCCGGCTTGTTCGGGCGGCTGGAAGTCATCGAGCTTGCGCGTGAGTCGATTGGTAATGACCCTCGAAAACAACTTATAAACATGGCTCAGGAGTGAGATGGGTCTGTAGTTCTTTAAAAGAGCTTTGTCACCCTTCTTGAAGAACAGCACCACCACACTCCTGGTCCACGACTCTGGAACGTCGCCCCCGAGGATAACGGAATTAAATAGCTTCTGAAGGGCTATTAATACCGGCTTGCCGCCCGCCTTCAAAAGCTCTGCCGTAATTCTGTCATCTCCCGATGCCTTACCGTTACGTAGTTGTTCGAGAGCCATTCTGATCTCGTACAAGCTGATGTCCGGGATTTCTTCGGTATAGTGCCGAGTTAGCTTGGATCTGGGATCTTGGACCAAGCCGACCACAGGATTTCGGGATGATTTGTATAACTGTCCATAGAACCTTTCGACCTCTCCCAAGATCTCACTTTGGGATGAAATGACAGTGCCGTCATCGGTCTTCAGCTTAGTCATTTGGCTTTTCCCAATAGACAGATCTTGTGCGAACACTTTCGAGCCACGATTCCGCTCTATCGCTTCTTTAATACGGAACGTATTAAATCGGCGAATCGCGACGCACAGACCTGGAGATCTGTCTATTTAGCTGCCTATGTTTGGACCAATCGGCTGCAGACTGCATCGTCATCTCTTTTCTCCGCTCCATGAGCTCGAGAGTCTGGTCAGAAAGTTTTTTAGGTCTATTAACGCGGTGAGCCTTGAAAAATTTCGACCCAACCGCGTTGACAGTTTCCACGAACCTGTTGTTCATATCGTTCGGAGATTCGCACTCGTCCAGACATTGGAAGCGATTATGTAGTTCGAGTTGAAAGTTTTCGAGGTTCTGGTATTGGACAGATGTAGGTCGGAGTGTAGACTTCATCAAGCGTGACCGCTCGACTTTTGTATGGATATTCAATGTGCCTCGTACCATCCGGTGATCGCTCCCAGTTTTAATTCTGCTGATCACTGAGACATCATTGAATATCTGTCGTTTGTCTGACAAGATGAAGTCTATCTCGTTTTTTGTTGAACCATCGGGGCTAATCCAGGTCCATTTCCTTTGTGGCTGCTTCCTGAAGAAGGAATTCATCATAAAGAGGCTTTCCTTCTCCAGAAAATCAGCCAGTTTCTGGCCCCTCTGGTTTCTCTGTCCATATCCATGTTTCCCCACTCTCAACTCATCATCACTCCCTTTGCCTAGTTTCGCGTTGAAGTCTCCCATAACCACCGTGAAGTGGGTTTTGGACGCGTGTATGGCTTTCGAGATGTCCTCGTAAAATGCCTCCACCTCGTCGTCGGAGTATGTCGAGGTCGGTGCGTATACCTGTATAACCTTCAGCGAATACCTCTTGGTAATTCTGAGTATAAGGTACGCTACCCTTGTCGACACACTCTCGATCCTCTCCACGTTGTCTATGAGAGACTTACGAACGATAAACCCTATACCACCTTGGGACGGGTGATCGCCCTCCCGGTAGAAGAGCAAGTTTCCAGACTGGAGGATTATCGTGCCCTCGCCCTCTCTTCGCACTTCTGATAATCCTACAATGTCCCAGCGGATTTTGCTCAATTCCTCTTCCAGCTCGATGACCCTCTCGTCAGTCCTGAGTGTCCGAATGTTGTGTGTTACCAGGGCCAAGGGTCGTTTTTGTTGGTAGCCGGATCGCTGCCGGAGATTCCTCGCACCCCCCGCTCCACCACTACTGGGCCCGCCACCAAAATGAGCCCGTAGGGTACCGGAGCCGCCGTGACTGGGGGCCATTTTTTTGTTGTACGCCATTTTTAAAAAGGGGATATTGCCGTAATCGCCACGCTTGGCAGGCGGGTTGGCGATCGCAGTATGGATGTTTTACGTTTCCCAGGAGAGAGCTGCTGCCCACTCTCCTGGTGAACCCTCAGCCGATTTTTACGACTCCCACGGGCAAGTAAGGGGTGGCGGCACATGTATTCTCAAACCGTCGCCACGCGATACATATTTTATTTTTATGCTCTCACATTTTTCTTCTAGGGAATTTACATTACATCAATACTTACATTTTTTCTCTTCATCAATTTCATGTAATTCAAATAAACATAAGGCTTGCCGGACAAAAATCCCAAAAATTAAAGTTTCAACCAAGTTTCAATCCATGACTTTCTAAAACCAATCGAATCTAAACCACTCGAAGAATTATACTTCGTGCCAATAGAGGCGAGGCCATCAATACCGAGAATTGGTAATTGGATCACTGCACCATCTATTAAAATAATGGAAAGACCCTATGTTAAAGCAAAATCTTTAAGTCACATTTCTATCATTATAATCTTCTCAGTAAATGATTGTTTCCCATTAGAGTGCTGCTGCCCAACTGCCTGGTTCTCTCTAAACCAATTTTTACGACTGCCACGGGAAAAGTAAAGGCATGGTAATAACAATATTTAATTTTCTTTCTTAACACCAGGTTACAGAGTAGTGATGACAAATTGTCATCTTGTTCTGTCGTACTATGGATAATGTTCTGCTGCTATCAAGCTTACAATTATTTTGTAGTACTATTATATATATCATTCCAGGTGGCTCCAAGATGTTTTTAATGTCCCATTAATAATCCAATTGACCGATGATGAAAAGGCTCTGTGGAGGGATATTAAAGTTGAAGATGCTCGACAAATGGCTTACAATAATGCCAAAGATATAATTGCTGTGGGATTTAGTCCAGAGAATACTTTTATATTCAATGACTTGGATTTTATTGGGTCAGTATATTTGCCAATATTTTCTTTTATTGTTGTTGCTGGCAAACGATGCAATAGCATACTTGATGGTCAGTGATTCTGCCACGCTTAGACCTTTGGTAGGTCACTGCATACCGTGAAGAAAGTGAAGGGAGACTGAATGCGTGTGTATGAGTTTCGGTAATATTAAAGGTATACCAAAACCACATGCAGACACCCACCCTGAGAAAATTAGGTTTTCAGCTCTCTTCTCACCGAACGAAGTGCTACTACAAATACTACTCAGACGTCGATTTTTGCGAGAATGTGATACTAACCTGGACTGCCCGGCCCGCGGCTGTAAACAGAAGACTGTCGACAGCGTGATCCTACCCGATATAGGATAAGACTGTATTATTGTCTTATCTTCTGAAGACATCTGACCTATTTCTAATATACTTTCTGAAGACCGATTTGTTGTATTAGTAAAAGTAGCAGGGAGCTAGGGAGCTGTTGTTGGATGGATAGATGAACCGAACTGAACAATTGTTGCAATCCGAAACACAGCAAGGTTTTTGGCGATAGCTAGAACATATGTTGGTATATAGTTTCATTTTGAATTTTTCGTGTGAGAAAGGGGGTTGTGTGTTATAATCTTACTCTGGCACCAAATAAAAGATATTTTGCTTAAGGTCAAAGCTCCATTCCTTAAATTTTTAATGACCACCGAAGAAGGGGACATTTTTTTTATTGCAAACGATGGCAAACGAGCAAACAGTACACCTGATGGTAAGTGTTGCTGCCGCTCATGGACCTTTACAAGGCCGCTGCCTACCGCGAAGAAAGTGAAGGGAGTGTGAATGAGTGCATTGAGGCTCGGTGATACCAAGGACACCACCAAAACCTTCCACACGCAAACACCCTCAGAAAGTTGGGCTTCCGGCTTCGGTGTCTAACCATAACATAATAGGGTATGTAACAATTACGATTCTTACTATAATCGACCGAGTATTAATTAAGGTGTATAAGCAAAACAATTTTGGCTTATCATATTACGCAAATTTTTTTTAAAAGACCTTGAGCAAAAGTAATAATCCTGGGGCATTTTACAAACAATATGGATGCAAGAGATAGAAACCTCGAAATGAAGCCCTATACCAACACATGTGACCAGCATGGTATAGTAAATCAAAGGCCCTCCTACAATGTGGAGGAGGTCCGAGCCCAACAGTGGAGCGGCGTATATGGTCTGAGAGGATGATGAATTATTCATTAATGTTGAATTTCAGCCAATGTCCAGCGTTCTATCAAAACATGGTTCGGATACAGAAATGCGTTACATATAATCAAGTGAAAGGTATTTTTGGATTTGGTGATTCTGACGTCATAGGCAAGATCACATTTCCCAGTATCGAGGCCGCGCCTGCATTTTCTACTAGCTTCCCATTCATATTTGAAAACAAAGTTGTAAGTTTTTTTTTACGTTTATCTACTACTACTACTCTACTAGATATATATAGTATATATCTACTTATTATATATATCATAATTAAAATCATGTACGAGGTAAATTCATTCCTTCATTTGACTAAATATATTTTATTTATAGTATTTGTATTATCATCATCATTGCAGCCCACATACGTGCCACTGTTGGGCTCGGGCCTCCTCCACAATGGGAGGGAATTTGACCTACTATACCATGCTGGTCAGACATGTTGGTATAGGGTTTCATTTCGAGTTTTCCTAATCTTGCACAGACATTGTGTGCATATTATATTCCATAGTCGTCTTTTCCGACATCCACGAGCAAGATAGGGAGTGGTGAATTGTATTCTTACTTCGTCACCACACAGAAAAGTATAGTATTTATTATTATAGTATTTGTTCTGAGGACAGCTCTTTTTCCATGCCGCTTGACAGTCAATTATGTTGATACATTGAATGCCTTTAACAACTAATATTTTATACCCATATACTGCTAACAGATATTTTTAGTGCCTTAAACTTATCCACATCTATGGAAAACGAGCAAAGTCATCCCCATACACAAAAGTGGGTCTAAATCCGACATTAAAAATTATCGCGCTGTTGCGGTGCTCTCAATATTTGGCAAAGTAATGGAATCCGTATTGTATACACTAATATACAAACAATTGCGTGGATGGTTTAGTGATCAACAGCACGGTTTTCTACCTAATCGATCCACTACAACCAACCTATTAACTATAACATCTATAATATCGAATGTAATAGATGCTAAAAAGCAAGTAGACGTGGCTTACCTTGATTTTCAGAAGGCGTTTGATCTAGTGGATAATGACCACCTATTATTCAAAATGTCCTCAATAGGATTCTCAGAACAACTTATTTTCTTGTTCTCTAACTACATTCGCGTGCAAGTAAATCGACTCGAGCGTCAAGTGCGCATAAAAAGTGATTTATCTTAACAATGACTCATTTTACCTCTTTATAATGTTTTACATATTTAAAGCCTAGGAATTGGCCTTTAAAATGGTGTAAGTTGCATGAGAATCTATTCAGTAGTTTAGTAAAAAAGGTGTATGTCAATGATATTGTAAAAAATATTGAAAATACATACAATTTCACAGTATGAGGTTATTGTGTATAAATGAAACAAAATGTGTGTAAGAAAAAGAATTTATTCATGTCAATACTTGGTATTCCCTCCTCTAGCCCTGATCACTGCCCTCATGCGATTCTTCATAGACCTAATCAACTTTTTATTGATGATTGTGGTATTCGACCCCACTCTTCTACCAACGCAGTCTTGAGCTCATTTATGTTTGTAGGAGCTGGATTCCTCGCTCTAACTTTCCTTTTGAGCTCGTCCCATATGTGCTCAATGGGATTCAAATCGGGGCTGAGCGCTGGCCATTCCATAGTGTCAATCACGTGTCGCCCGAGCAGTGTGACATCGGGCATTGTCATGCATCAAGATGAAATTATCCCCAATAACGCCTTGATAAGGGACAACTTGATCCCGTAGAACCTCTTCAATGTAACGATCACTGATCAGATCTCCTCCCCGGCCTCCTCCAGGAACGAAAACAAGATCCGTTTTTCCTTCTAAGGAAATTCCAGCCCACATCATGCAAGAACCGCCACCATATGCCACGGTTTCAACAAAGCAGCAATGTGAAAACCGTTCGCCGGGACGCCGGTACACCCGGCCTCTTCTATCGCTGCCATGGAGACACATCCTCGTCTCATCAGTGAACAGGACTGACTGCCATTGCTCTATGCTCCAATCCAAGTGTTCTCGAGCAAAGTGAAGGCGTGCTTGACGGTGAGCTGTGGTCAACTTCGGGCCTGTAGCGGGTCGTTTAGGAGTAAGGCTGGCTTCCTTTAACCTTCTTCTAACTGTCCATTGACTAACAGTCACCCCGCGAACTTGACGTAGCTCCTGCTGCACATCTACACCGGTAAGATGTCGATTTGGGAGAAAGGTCGAGACCAAAAACCGGTCGTCATGCTCCGAGGTGCACCGGCGTCGGCTGGTATTAAGCCTCCGAGTGAAGGCACCAGTCTCTTGAAAGCTTCTGTACACTCTCGAGACACCAGACTGACTCATATTCAACCGACGAGCGACTTCTCGCTGGTTCAACCCTTCTTGCAACAGGGTAACAGCTTGAGCGCCTTCTTCAGGTGTAGTGTCCATAATTTTCTTCAAACAACGGCTTCAATTTAGAGAGATGTGTTCAAGTCAACGCCTGATGAGCGACTGATAAGAATTTTTTTTTTTGTGTGTACAGCTGTTGGCCGCAGATGGCCTTGACAGCTTGACGCGGACTATGGGTGAGCGCTGAGGGCTCTCAATCCGGAGAAAAGTATGCTAAGCGACGTCGCCCAAGGGCTCCCCCTGTGGGGAACGGACCTCGGCTTGGGGCGTCGCTGGAGGCAAAGTGGGCGTGCCCACGTTTTTAGTCGTGACTTTTGCGCGGCGCGGTTTCGTACCTCGACGACGAGGGCGGAACCGCGGATATTTATTTGTTAAGGCCTCGCTTAAGCTCTTTGTTGAGCGAGTGTGATATTGTCGTCCTCTTCGTCGAGGACGTGACGAGGACGTCGGATGGATGAGATTTTGGAGGGTCTATAGGAAGCCGCCCCAACCACTAGTTGGTTGGGGTGTGTCATGGCAGAGTCAAAGTAGCTCTGAGAGCACCGTTTCATAAACTGCTTGATGGTCGGCAGTTCTAGGTCGATGTGGAGATCGCCGTTTCGTATGAACCACGGTGCTCCCGTAGCTCGGCGCATGAAACGATTTTGTAGTGTCTGTAGCCTGTGGATCCTGTGTGGCTTAACATGCGCGAACACCACGCTGGCATAGGTCATGATAGGACGTATGCAGGTGGTGTAAAGTCGGACTTTGCTACTCAGGGACATACGCGACCTAGAGTTGAGTAGACAGTGGAGACGGCCCATCACAAAGGCTGCCCGTGCGCGGACTTGCTTTATGTGAGGGGCGAAGTTGAGTCGATCGTCAAGGGTCACACCCAAGTATTTGGCCTGCCTGGTCCAAGTGACCGGCTTGTTGAAAATTTTAAGGGGCGGAATGCTATCGATAGAGTAGGAACGGGCAGTTCGTCTAGTGAACATGACCGCCTGACTCTTCTCGGGGTTGATTTCTAATCTCCATTTCCTAAACCAATTGGCTAGGGCGGTAACCGCTGTTTGGAGAGTCTTGGCTACTGTTGTCGGGGATCTACCAGCACAAAAGAGTGCGGTGTCATCAGCGTAAAGCGCTTTATGTACCCGGTTGAATTTGGACATATCGCTAGTGTAAAGCGTGAAGAGAAATGGGGAGAGGACCGACCCCTGAGGGACGCCGGCCTTGATAGGGTGGGAGGTCGACAACGTCCCTTCCACCCTGTAGCGAAAGCTGCGATGACTTAAGTAGTCATGTATAATGAGAATTAAGTAGTGAGGCATCTTGAGGAGATAGTTTGTAGATTAGGCCTTCATGCCAAACCTTGTCGAATGCTTTCGCTACGTCTAGGAATAATACACCCGTATATCTGTTCATGATGAACTGACTACTTGTGTATTCTACCAAGCGGTGAACTTGTTGTACGCAGCTGTGTTTAGCTCGGAAACCAAACTGTGCGTCGGGAACGAGGTTGTTAGCCTCGGCGAATGTACGTAGTCTACTGAGAACTATTCGTTCGTAGATCTTACCTAGACCTTTTAGTAGACTAATCGGGCGCTAACTACTGGGTTCGGTACGGCGCTTGCCGGGTTTGTGGATTCCTATTACCACGGCCTCTTTCCATTGCGCGGGAAAGATGTTATTATTTAGTGCTGCATTGAAGATGCAGCACAACAGGACTATCAAGTGGGCGGGGAATAATTTAATGACTTTATTTGAGATTCCGTCCGAACCTGAGGCTTTTCTGGTTTTAAGATCCCTGACTAACGATTCGACCTCATCGGTGGTTACTACTGGGATAGGCTGATCGGGGTTGTCATTTCCTAACGAGCGCGAGAGAGTGGTACGACGTTCCACTTCGTCGGCGATGAAGCGGTGATTCGCGGCGTCGGGGTGTAGTGTACTCGGCGTACACTGAAGCTCCAAGCAGTCGGCCAGGCATTCTGACTTTTCGTCGTCCATTATCGCCGGTGGCTGGTTGGGTCTGGTGAGAGGAGGGAGAGTGGACACGATGTCTTTTTTGAGTGAGCGGGAAAGCTGCCAAAAGGCTGTGTGAGAGGGCTCTAGCTCCTCGAGCATGGCGTCCCATTTGCTCTGTCTCAATTCATTAATAGCTTGTTTAACCTCCCTCTGGAGTGACCGTAGGCGGGTACGGTTGTCCTCCGTGGGGTAGCGGTCATAAGCGCGTGTCGCGGCGTTTTTACGTCTTAACAAGTCACGGACGTCGTCTGGCAGACGCCATTTACGATCGCTCGTATCTGGTACCGGCCGCGAGCAGTCGTCCATTATCGACTGCACGTGACTTGTAAGCGACTCGATCGCCTGAGAGGTATGTTCCTTAGACGTAATGTCACTGGGAATTTGATCAAGGTAGACCGACGAGGTGTTGCTGTCCGTAGTGGATGGGACAGAGATTGGGGCTGTCTGCGAGACGACTGGGGGGGCCCCGAGGCGGTCGTAGCGGTCGTTTCAGACGGGATTGTTGCTGGAGTTATGGCCGATTCGGTTGGCTTGATTTTAGTGGCCTTAGAGGGGGCCTCTTTGTTGGTTTTTGCCTTCTTAGTACGTTTACGGGAGTGAACTTCGATGAAGGAGCCCTCATTGGGCGAATCTTCCAACTCGGAGGAAGATGAAGCTGAGGAGGGGACCGATTTCGTATCCATCGCCGTGCCGGTGGCCGGTAATTCCGGTTTGAGCGGCAGGACGGTGGAGTGAGAGCGTAGTGGTTGCGGTGGGAGAATAGTAATCGCTCCAAAATGTTGAGCGATGTAAGCTTTTATTTTGGGGATCGCCAGAAGGGCGTCAATAGTGATAGTTTTTCCGCCATCGTGGGCTGGTGGGAAGAACGTTCGCAGAAATGTGTCCTATCGCCCTGGGTGGGGTAAACCCTGGGTTGTGTGTAGTGCGTGTCCCTCCCAACCGGGTGCAGGTCGGAAGGATGTGTACTTAACTAATGTGCCCTAAGCTTGTACTCCTTCGCCAATCTTAATGTGCGATAGGTTCCTAGCTGCTCGGGTCGTTAGGCCTTCGCAGAAAATGATGAAAAGCCGTAGATTAGGTCCGACTAGGAGATCCCCCAAGGCTGGATGCTCTAACCCCTTCCGACTGTTAGCTGTGCCATGAAAGGGGCTCGGCAGGCAAATCGAGGCCTTGCCTCACCCGGCTTCGTTGACACCGTGAGGTTTCCGCCGGGGACCATACAATATGGTTTTCTGCCCTGAGGGGGCCAAAATGGGTTGACTCTTTATCTACCAACGGTAGAAATCTGCACTCGACGTCTTGAGAAAGTCGACTCGTGCAGTTGGGATCCGGCAACACCTGCGTCCAAACAGCGGTACTGCCACAGACAACCGTAAACACGGCCACCCGGAGTGGGCCACTGAACGGCCACAGACGTTGAACAAGATGGCGGCTTGACGCGACGCGTGGTTCGCTGCAAGAGCGAGCGAGACGGATCGAGAGCGAGCAAGACGGAGCGAGAACGCACGACCGCAGGGGACGGGTGCGGGGTGAGCGCGGCGAAATGGAGAGCAGCGAGGCGCACGTCCGTGCGCTACGGGTCTCTGACGCGGAATTGATAAGAAAGAACGATTACAGGGGTTTTTATAGGGGGTTGAGTCGCGCAAGATGTGTATAGAGCGCAGAGCATTTTTCGAGGGTTGCGTTCAGTTGCATTCTAAAGACAAGTGTTTATTTAAATTACTGAAATAATGCTACCATTTTAAAGCCCAATTCCTAGGCTTTAAATATGTAAAACATTATAAAGAGGTAAAATGAGTCATTGTTAAGATAAATCACTTTTTATGCGCACTTGACGCTTGAGTCGATTTACTTGCACTACTTGATCTACTTGGCGGACCGTAAACAATATGTTGCGTACAAACGATGCTCATCCTCCACATACTGCGTAAATTCTGGTATAGGTCAGGGCAGCTGTTTGGGCCCATTGCTCTTTTTAATCCTAATCAATGATCTACCACACATAATTAAGCATAGCCTCTGTCTGATGTTTGCGGATGATGTCAAACTTGCACTGACCATTGACTCACCATCGGACTGCACGCTATTGCAAGCTGATATTAATAGTATTCACGAATGGGGCAAACTCAACAGTTTGAACCTAAATATTAATAAATGTGCTGTAGTAACTTACAGTCGTATTCGTTCCCCAACATATCATAACTATTACATTGCTACCAAACAATTAAAACGTGCTGACACCGTTAAAGATTTAGGCACATGGTTTGATAGCAAGTTTACATTTAAAAACCACATTTCTAAAATATGTGACCAAGCTAGGAGGAACTTAGGATTTGTACTACGACAGTCAAAAAAAATTAATAATAAAATAACGTTTAATATTTTATACAATGCATATGTTCGTAGTAGTATGGAGACAAACGCCATTGTTTGGAATCCCAATACATTACAATTAACTCTAACAGTCGAGAGAATACAAAAAAATGTTTATTCGTTACTTGTACAAAAGGACAAGGAAAAGGAGGATTATATGTAATAGGTATGGTAGACCATTAAATGCTGGACGCGTCGTAATATAGCATTGATTAAATATTTCTTCAGACTGATAAGTGGATCTGGATAACGGATTGTATAATCCGTTACTACTAGCACAAAATAACTTCCATGTACCTCGCCAGGTCGTAGGAAAGTTGCGCGAGCGACAGAGACCTCTACTGGCATCACACACGGCGCGCACTAGCATAGGCCAATTCGCACCGCTTCCTCGCGCGTTACAGTTTATAAATGAGATCGTAGCCTCTGAGCCTTCACTCGACATGTTTTCATGTACAGAGAGTAATTTCATGTGTATAGCTGAGAGATATGTGGAGTCACTGATCATTGGCGATCATTGGCAGTATTTGTTGATCTAAATTTGTTATATTACTAATAATCTTTGTTCTTCTTTTTTATGTTTAATCTTGATGTTTCTGTCTAATTAATATTTCTGTAATATTATTTTTTTCTAATCATTATTTTGTATTACTACTTCTATTATTGCGTATGGTACGTACGCTGTTAGCAATAAGAAATCAATTGAATTCGTAACAAGATTTCTATTATCTGCAGCAACCAATTAGATAGATGCGCCTAATGAATTTCAGTCATTGATGTTATCTGAATATCACATCAATTAATCGTCTTTTATAGTATCACCTACATGATAATAAAGGCTATATAGTCAATGGCCAGCATTGTAGCATTTGCTGCTTTGTCCAGGCCAAAATAAAAGTCACCTGTTAGGCTAGAAAGTTAAACATGAAACAATTATGAATAATTAGGTTCGGAGAGCTACAGGGTGGTGACAGAGGATCTTGCCCGTGGATTTTGTAACAGATGACTGAGGGATATAATACGCATATAACATCTATGCAAGAGGAGAAAAACTCGAAACATAACTCTGCAGCAACTGACCAGTGCCTGACCAGTATGGCATAGTAAGGTCAATTTACCTCCTATTGTGGTGAAGGCTCGAGCCCAAGAGTGGGACGTATATGAGCTGAAATGCATGATGATGAAGGTTTGGGCGAAACAGAAGCCTTCTGATGTTTATAGATTAACAATTTAATTTTTTTTTATCAATTTTTAATGTCGTCAATCCACAAACTTATTTTTCTGACAATATGTCTACATCTGTGGCTTTTTTAATGTAGCTACCCTGCCTGGTACCGTGTGCGATAGATCAAGACCCTTACTTCCGGATGACACGCGACGTGGCCGCTCGTCTCAAGATGCCCAAACCAGCCCTCATACACGCCACCTTCCTACCGGCACTGCAAGGAGCTCAACATAAAATGTCCGCCAGCGATCCGAATGCGTCTATTTTCCTGAACGATGGGCCGAAACAAATTAAGAATAAGGTTTGATTTTCATTTTCATTATTAGCTACGGTCGTCGTTGGATTCCCATGATCCATGCTATGGTTAGGAAGATTTTTCACAAGTTATTTCTCTGTCTTCCCATATAGCTACAATGTACCATAATTGTATATGCTTTTCTTTCCCAATTCGTTATTGGCTCATATTTAGATCAGCACCTGAGTGCCAAGCAGCATACTGCAAGTAGATACCTGAAATGGGCTTATATTTTATGTATTTTCATGAAATACATGTATGTATTTTATACTTATATATATAACACGCATATGATATCTATGCTAGAAGGAAAACTCGAAAAAAACCCAATAAAAACCTCGTCCGACTAGAGTGGGATAGTAGTCTAATTCATTCTTATTAAGGAGGAGACTCGAGCCCAGCTATGGGACGTATACAAACAAGCTGAAAGGAATGAAACTATACCAACCCGTCTACCCAGCATGGTATATTGGGTTACGCGACCGGGGAATTAGTCCGTCACCCGCTGAGAGGCCAACCGCGCGAGGAAAGACCGACGTCTTCCCCGAGGGAGGGGACGTCGGTCGATAGGAGGGTACCCCAAATAGGGGGAGTATTCCGTCGGGCCGACCACAAGTCACCCTGCTTCGGTGGTCGGCCCAACGACGAAGGCGACGTGGTTTTCGGGTGGGTTGCGGGTGTGCGTGCTTACGCCCCTCTGTCGCCTCAGACGGAGTGGTGCGAGGAGCGCGCCGACCGCAACCCACTCCCAAAAAAAAATCATGGTATATTGGGTTAATTTCACTCCTATTGTAGAGTAGACTCGAGCCCCGCAGTGGAATGCAATTTAGCTGTAATGATAATATGTAAATCCAGTGTATTTCGGTTATAACGACGGCGGAGGGACCACTTTAATGTCGTCGCTATATCTGGAGGTCTCTATATCCGAAATCATTTTTTCTTTAACAGTAAAAGTACGTCTAGGAGCCACTTTCACAAGATTAAGAAACACTATTCACTCACTGGAAATAGCTACGTAACTGATTCATAATTTTAACTTCGCGCACATGCTAAGTAACGCTACACACAAACAAAGCATTCGACCATCTGCGAATGTAAACAAAGGATAAGAAAGCTTAAGAGTGAAACTTTGTGCCTTTGCCGACTCAGTCGCAACATCCACAAGGAATTTCTAGGAATCTGTCCCAAATAGTTCATAAAAACAAGTCGGTATACCCGGATTAGGCGTTATATCCAGAGTCGCTATAACCGAAAAGTCGTTACAACCGAGGTCGTTATTAATGAAATCCACTGTACATGTAAAAATATATTCCATCCCTTAGTATTTTTTACGACAGGAAGAGGTCAATTGTATTCTTACTCCGTCACCACAAGGACTGAGTGACAGCACAAGGATGTGAATTACATTTGATAATCATCATCAATTCAGCTGAAAAACATCCCACTGCTGGGATCGAGCACACTGGGATAGAAATTGTTGTGGAACCTACTCATACCACACGGTCAGGGAGTCAATATGGAGCTTTAATTCGATTACTTTTCTGTGTGGTGACAGAGTAAGCATACAATTCACGATTCCCTATCTTACCCGTGGATGTCGTAAAAGACAACTGAGGGATTTAATATGCACATAAGATCCGTGCAAGAGATGGCAAACATGAAATGAAACCCTATGAAACCAACATGTCTGACCAGCATGGCATAGTAGGTCAAACTCCCTCCCATTGTGGAGGAGGCCCGAGCTCAACAGTGGGACGTATATGAGCTGAAATGATGATGAATGATGATATTTGATTTATTAAAAATGTTTGTACTGTTTACAGATTAATAAATACGCGTTCTCTGGTGGTCAGGCTACAGTTGAAGAGCATAGGCTGAAGGGTGGAAATACAGCAGTAGATATATCCTATAAGTATCTCACATTCTTCTTAGAAGATGATGAGAGGCTAGAACAAGTGAGTATGTTATTAGTTTTACTTTATTGCAGATGGGGACGATCAAACAGCCCATCTGATGGTAATTGGTAACTGTCACTGATGGATTTGGCAGAACCTAATTCGTTTTTGAAGTTATAATTCTTTTGGCGCGTTATGTAAAAATGATGAGAGTAAATTTTTACGATACGCTCGCACACCGTCACGAAAAACCGACACCCTGAAGTTAGCTAGTTAACATTCTTTACGATGCGCAGGCACACTGCCACAAATGTCAAATAGATAATGCAGTATAATAAAAATTTAAATGTATTAAATACGTTTTTAGAGTTCCGTACCCAAAGGGTAAAAACGGGACCCTATTACTAAGACTTCGCTGTCTGTCCGTCCGTCTGTCTGTATCTCAAGAACCGCTATAGATAGACAGCTGAAATTTTTACAAATTTTGTATTTCTGTTGCCGCTATAACAACAAATACTAAAAACAAATATTTAAGGGGGTTCCCATACAACAAACGGGATGTTTATAGATAATGGTACGGAACCCTACGTGCGCGACTCTGACTCGTACTTAGCCGGTTTTATTTTCTATTATTAATGTCGTTTTATTCTACAAACGTAGAATAACGCGAAAGGTAACATTTTTAGAAAGATTTTTATTTTGTTACGCCAAAGTAGTATAACTTCTTAAGTGCGTACTGTTACACGGCACCACAAAGAAAGTCTTTTAAAAAAAGAATTTACGAGTCCTCGAAACTATTTAATACTAGCAATCCGCCCTCGCTTCGGTTTTAGTCGTTTTACCCGCGTAGTTCCCGTTCCCGTGGGAATACCGGGATAAAATATAGCCTAGTTTACGCGCTGATATTATAGCTTTCCATTGGAGAAAGAATTTTTGAAATCAGTCCAGCCGTTTTGAAGATTACCCGGAACAAACAGACAGACAGACAAAAAAAATATAAAGTGTATTTTAGGCATATGTATAGTGCAAATAACCGTGTGAGCATGAAAAAAGCCTATTATTTTGACATTACAAACAGACACTCCAATTTTATTTATTGGTATAGATAATTATACAAATTTGATAAAATGAATTGGAAATTGTACACGAAATAGAAACGAAAAGGCGAGTTTACGAGATGGTGGTCGATAGTAGACTAACTTGCCCGTCACCCCTCTCGGCTCGGATGGTGAACAAAAGTGCTGATGTGACGCGTTCTGTCAGCATCTTTCATATTAATCGAAATATATAACAGTACGTACACACACAATTTTTTTTAAAATAGTTTTAGTAACTTGCAAACTCAGATCCACAATGGTGACCGTAAATGAAAACAAGTCCTTTTAATTGTTTTGGAACCTCTAACAAAATAAAGTAGAAAAGATGAAACATGAGGAGTTGGAAAGATGTCCATCTATGCGAAGCTGGAGACATGAACTAAAGTTAACTATACCAATGAATGGAATGATGACAGAAAGGAGAGAAGAGACTTCTGGTGGATTTTCGAGTCTCCGGTTCTGTAGGTCACCGAATGAAGCGCGGTAGTAAATTGTTACTACTCTGACTTCGATTTTCTGTCACAGTATTGTATTTCTCTAATTCATCACGAGACCATGGACAAGGGGAACTTTTGTGTCGTAAAAGATGCGATTGGAATTGTAATCTTACTTCGTTACCACATGCAAATGAATATAAATAGATAATATTTAATTTCGTGAAGTAACGGACTAAGAATACAATTCACCACCCCCTATCTTACCCGTGGGTGATCGTACGAGATGACTAAGGGATATAAAACGCATGTAACATCTATGCGAGAGAAGGAAAACTCGAAATAAAACCCCATACCAACACGTCTGACCAGCGTGGTATAATAGGTCAATTACCCTTCCATTATGGAGGAGGCCCGAGTCCAACAGTGGGACGTATATGGGCTGAGATGATGATGATGATGAATATTTAATTTCAGATAAAGAAGGAGTACGAGTCAGGGGAGATGCTGACTGGTGAATTAAAGAGGGAGGCGATAAATGTTATCACACCGTACATTCAAGCATATCAGAAACGACGGTCTCAAGTCACCGATGAAGTTATGCAAGAATTCTTCAAAATCAGAAAAATCAACGTATAAATATATTATATTATTTATTTCTATGTTTATTCATTTTCATATTATTGCACAGATGCCGTAGTGGTTAAGATAGCGACCGCCCGCGCCAGTGTCGCGGGTTCGAATCCCACGCAGGAAAACACTTTGTGTGATCCAGAAATTGTTGTTCTGAGTCTGAATGTAAATTGTGTCCCATTAATTATATGGTTATTGAGTCCCTCGCTATACAGGGTGACTGGTAAAAGATTGTACATATTGAAAGAGGGTATTCAGTACTCGATTCTGATACCGAATATATAAAAAAAATTGGTACTTAAATTTTGAACTAATTATCTTATAAAAATATTTAGTTATGGACACATGGGATAGGTCAACGTACGTCAGCAATTGTAGGTAATAAACAGTTCGCGCATTGAACTAATTACATTTTAGGTAAATATTCTACCTATGCGACTCGACCCAGTAGGTATTTTTTTTTCGTCGCGGGCCGCAGACAGGTCAACGTACGCTGGCAAACCTATTGTTATGATTAGAAACAAATCACTTTATCTCAGGATTGGTAAGAGCTATGAATCTGCAAATAACTTTAGTGTTTTATGACATTATTCTTACACCTAGTTTAAGTAATTCTAGTAATAAATATCCAAAATCTTGACAACAGTGCTCACAAAACTGTTACTCGATATCGGTACCGGTGTATCGCCAGTAGGGTGACAATATTTTTGGAAGTCTTGTAACACTAATATTGTTGATGTTTACTATGTAGTTAATTAATATTATCTTCTTTTTACACTTTTATTAGTTACATGTGGCCATTATCTATCGTTTCCTTGAATATGTACAATCTTTTACCAGTCATACTGTATAAGGAATGCCCTTAGTACAGAGTGTCATTTTAGAAAAAGAAAGAATAAATATAAGAAATGTTAGTCTTAGTTATGGCTTTATAAAGGCTTGAATCCAAATTCGTGGTCTTGGTGGCTTGCCGGTGGTCGGATCTCCTCGTTCACGTGTAGCCCTCACTCAATCAGTCTCCCTATGTAAGCATATGTTTTTAAAGACAATACAACCTAATTTTTTGTTAATACTGAGCAAAATGTTGTATGATTATTAGATGTCTTTTTAGTTAAAAAAATAGTTGCAATAGCTCATAAAGAAAGGTCTTATATGACTGGGCTTAGGAATGTAGGCGAAGAGGTCGATAATCTGAACCACTCAGATAATAGGAGGATGGTATCCTTCATATAATTACTACACATTACTCACAATGCTTTCTGTGATATACAGAGTAAACAATGTTTTAACTCCTCTGCATATCACTACACTTGATATAATTCACCATGCACTGTTGTACAGGTATTGATATACAGAGTAATATACAAGGTGTATCAGGTTATGGGGCAACTGGTCAAATGGGAGTTAGGCAGTGGTGGTAGGAACCCATGAAAAAAATTTGAAGGAAAAATATTGTAATGAATTTTAATTCGTTAATAAATTTGAGACATGTAAAGTTTTCAATTTTGCTACCACATTTCCGTGTAAATCTGATTGAAATGTATAAAGTCAGTGATACTTAATACGCAACATATTCGTACTTTGTTAAATGTTCATTATAAATTGAATAAATCAATGATTACGTTCGCATAAGCAAGACAAACTTCGCTTTAAATCAGATGTTCGCCGATGACCGTTGACGAGCCGCGTTTGTACCTACGTTACCATTGAAGCGTTTGCGCAATTGATTCTGTACATGCCTACATGATACGTAACATTTAAGGCGTAGACTCTTAGACACACATTTTTGAAATCACTATATTATGTTACCTTGTTTTTTGTGTAATATACATTCTAATTTCGATCTATGACCGTTAAATTACAACATACTCGAACAGTTGCCCCATAACCTGATACACCCTGTATATTTTAACTCCCCTGTATATCACTTATGGAGGGTAGTGGTAAGGACTACACTCTCACATGGCCTTCTGTCTCAAAAAGTGGCCACAAAATAACATTAAATAGGGGCGCTGGTATAGTGGAGGGTATGATCTGAATTTAACTATTTTAAATGACTTGAAATTTGCTGATTGGTTGAAGGTATGATTGACTTGAAGTTTACTTTTGGCGCTTTTTTTAAAAAGTCGTCCTCTGGTAGAGCAACGCCATCTTTATTTAAAGCCTCTACCTTCCATAATATCATTGCACTACATATTACTCAACATACATTGCTCTACAAGTAGTAATATGCAGAGTAATTAAAGTTTTAACTCCTCTGTATATTCATTACACTACATAAAACTTACTGCATTCCACTCAATTGTACATTACGCACATAAACACAATACACTCACAAAATTGCACATAATTATTTTTATTTTGTATTTGAATATATAAAGTGTTTAGTTTAAGGTTCGGCTGAAATATTGCTACGTTAATCGAGTATTTAACCAAAATATTTGTTTTTTTTTTATATACAACTAGCTGACGCAACAGACGTTCTGTTCAAATAAAAAAGAAAATCTTGAAATTAGTAGCAGCGTCACCTACCGGGTGCAATTGTGAATCTAAACCATTCTCGAATTTCATCAACATCGGTCATCATCTCCGT
Organism: Lymantria dispar; assembly: GCA_032191425.1. Lineage (NCBI taxonomy): Eukaryota > Metazoa > Arthropoda > Insecta > Lepidoptera > Erebidae > Lymantria > Lymantria dispar. The sequence continues at coordinate 22,055,285 of CM063459.1, forward strand.
AGAGCCCCCCCACAAAAATGGCCAATCTAGCTCAATGCCACAAATGCCAAATGTATGAGCACACGTCCAACAACTGTTACGCCAGGCCGAGGTTCGTCAAATGCCTAGGCGACCATCACCCCTCCAAATGTGAGAGACCCAAAGACCTCTCGCTATGCACAGAACCGCCATCGTGCGTGTTGTACGGCGAAAAAAACAACGCGGGTCAAACAGGTTGATAAAAGATTTTATTTCGAGTTTACCTGCACTTGTATATGTTATCTGCATATTATATTCCCTTAGTCGTCTTCTAGGACACCCAGCGTCAGGAAAGGGAGTGGATTTTTTGAACACGGATTGTGTTAACATTTTGATTGAATACTCGATTTCCGCGTGGTTACAGAGTAAGAATACAATTCAAAATATTCTTTTATGCCCTTGAATGTCTTAAAAAACGACTAAGGGATACTATATGCAAATACTATTTATACAAGAGAACTATGCCAATGTGTCTAACCAATTTGGTATAGTAAGTCATTCCTTCCTATTATGGAACACTCGAGCTCAACATTGGGACGCATTTGGTCTGAGAAGGAATATTTGAAGAACATAGCAATTTGACAACCGGATATCTTACTAGTATCACTGTCATAGATATGATTACTAGACTTTCTTCACCAACGACACCTAAATTTTAGGCAATACCTAGGACAAAAATGTGATTGTTTGATATAACATCAATGTAACATTGATGTTTAATAAAACTATTTTAATGGCGGACTAGGGTGACCATGAACGCTGTAAAGTATTCGAAACGTCGGGCAATCAAAAATCAAATATAAACGCGGTAAAGTCCGTAAAAATAATTTTATTTACAATGTGTAATACTCGAGTAAACAAGCTTGAACATCAGAAATGATTATTGATGTTTAAATTGCCTAAGTATTACTTAACATTTATTTCGTTGGTGTAAACAGTAATAGCTAAGTTTTTTTTTATTAAATGCGGGTACTTAATTATTTATTCATTATAGATTATATTTGTATATGTTATACAGTATTTTTATTTCACGAATTTTAGCAGTGGCAAACGAGCAAACAGTACACCTGATGGTAAGTGTTGCTGCCGCTCATGGACCTTTACAAGGCCGCTGCCTACCGCGAAGAAAGTGAAGGGAGTGTGAATGCGTGCATTGGGGCTCGCTGATACCAAAAGCACCACCAAAATCCACCACACGCAAACACCCTCAGAAAGTTGGGCTTCCGGCTCTCTCGCTCACCGAACGAAGCGCAGTAACAAATTGCTACTACTCAGACGTCGATTTTCTACGAGAGCGTGGTACTACCCCGGACGGACCGGCCCGCGGCTGTAAACAGATAACTGTCGACAGTGTGGTCCTACCACTACCGTAAAAAACTTTAAATAAAGACAAAAATGTAAACCCTCAACCTGTTTGGTATAGTAGGCCAAATACCTCATTCTGTAAGTTACTCCTGTGGTGACGGGCTAAGAATACCTACAATGTCTCGGCAACTCTTACTTTCTTGTGGAAACAATCTAATCTGTGTACCTATATTTTTGTAAGCACTTTCATCCCAGTTCATACACATAGCGTTGGGACTTCTATCAGTTGACCTCAAGCCTCCCCTTCTATTCCTATTGGAAGGGAACTGACTGACAGATGGGTTGCTATAGAATTTTACTTCAGAATTTCCTTCTCTTGCACATTCTGCCCCGTTTTTTCACATTTCCTTTAGTCGTTTTACTCAACAGTCATGGATATAATAGTGAGTGGTATTTGCAGTGAACTTAAGTTAATTACAATTAGATCGATAAGTTTAATTCTCATTTAGTGCGAGACTTAAGTAATAGGTCCACACTGCGGACAGTTTGTGCCTGCAGTTATAAATGAGCAGACTCATTCAGAATAATCACTGAAAGCCAACGTCTCAGTAGTAACAATTTGCTACGGTGGTTCGATAATCGGAGGACTAAAGCCTGTTCCTGTTTTTATTCCATTCCCTTCAATGCTGCATCTACGATAGTACGATAGGCAACGATTTTGTTGTTCTACTGATATTCCTGAGGTTCATAAGCGATAGTCATCATTGCTTGCTCGTATATCACCGGAGCTAATAAAAAATAAACCAATAAAAGTTCAAAAATATGCTATCTCCTGTACAGCTATAGTGAGCGATAGTGTGGTAATGGAGTAAAAATACAATTCAGGTTCCCTAATCTTACCCGTGGATGCCGTAAAAGATTAAGGGATATAATATGCATATAACAACTAGACAAGAAATGGAAAACTTTTAATGGAACCCTATACCAACACGTCTCACCAAGCTGATATAAGTATTAGGTGACTACTGAGAACAAGGAACTCTGTGGTCGGCCCAATGACGAAGGCGACGTGGGTACGGGTGGGCTATGGGCCCGCGTGCCATCCTTTCGTCGCCACGGACGGAATGGATGGCGTGTGCGATTATAGCGTATATACATAGCCCACCAATAAAAAAAATAAAAAAAAGCTTATATATATTAGGTTAATTTCACTCCTATTGTGATGTAGGCTCGAGTTCAGCAATAGGACATAATGAGTTCTGATGATGATGATGATAGTGAGCCAATTTCCTCCTCACTGTTTAGGGGGTTAGTGCAAAAAGTGGGACATATTATCTGACAAGAAGCAACATGTCAAATAAAATGAAACAACTGTGTTTAAACAAATAAAATTAAGGTTATCCAAGACTACCTTAGTTTTAGCAGGTATCCAAAGGTAATTAATTTGAAGCAATTGTTTCTACAGTATTCTGCACTCTCAGGGCCCAATATTTGCCGGGCTGGCCACAGACGTCAAAGAACTCCGTACAAATAGTCGGCCCAATGGCGAAGGGCAGGGAATACAGTGAGTTATGGGACCGCGTGTTGACCGCTACAGGGTAACGGAAAGGACGGCGTGCGTCCAGACCATCCAAAAAAAGGGCGCAATACTTAATCGGGGTTTAGAGTGGGTGATTACCTGGGACAAATTGCCAACCTAAGGTTTATCATGCAGGAATAACGTTTAAGAGTGTACTGAGTTAGTTTATTTTTTGTTCAGGAAATTAGATGCTCAACAAGGTAAGCCGACGTTCACATAAAAGATAAAGTTATGGAGCTCTACAATACTTTGCTGTTATATCGGACGGCGAGGCGGGGTATATAAAAGGCCCTCCCTCCAAAATAGATGGCGTGCTTACTCATATTTACTTATAAAGTAAGAACTATCATTTTCGCAATGAATGGTTAGATAAAGCTTGTAAATTGGTTGACAAGACAAAGTCGAAATTTTAACCAAGTCCTACCCTATGTCCTATGTTGATCAGCAGAAAATTTTGCATCAAAGATGTCACGCGCAGTATGATGGTGGTTAAATTCTATAATGAAGGTTATAGGTAATATGAATTAATAGCATCTTTACAAAGGGCTTGTTCATTTACTACGCTATGGGACAAATTTTTTGACAAAATGTCTTGAGATCGCCCGGATGTTCATCCCAGTCTCATTAAATCACAATGTCAGACCTATCCGCCTTTAACATTTTGAGGCTTTGCATTCATTGGACTGTGATGTGGGGAGTGGATTCGTTCGCAGTCATATTAGGATCACCGGCGTGATGTGCTTGTGTGCAAATATATTTCCGTAATTGATCCGTTTAATTGATAGGATTCTTAAGTTTCTGTAGCTATACCTTCACGCTACCATATTTAGTCATATTATGAATCTTTAAATTTTACGGTGACTTTGTAAATACTTATTAGTCATCGACTGCGAAGAAAAACAGTTTTGAAATCTATTGTTATTAGTAACAATGAAAATTCCAAACAGATTAACATAAAAATAGAAAATATTTTGATCAACTTGGGAGTCCTCACGGTGAAGGCTTGATACAAAACAAACAGGCAACAATAGTCCATAAGACAATAGCTGTCCTCTTCTGAAAAGTTTAAAAATTGTAGCACACACTTGTGCACACAACGATACTTTGATCGAATATGCATTACAATAGAGCAAAGTGTGGATGACACAGTCCTTATTTCGAACAGGTAGAAGGCGGGTGTGAGTGTGTGTCAGATTTTTGGATTACCTAAGTGATATTAGTTTATCGGTTTAAATTTGTTCAACTGATTTTAATAGTTCCAAAATCCGTTAGTTTTCATAAGGTTCTAGAAAAATCTATTGCGGCCATTTAAAGAACGGCAAATTCGGATTGCCACGTTAACATTTGTTTCAATCAACAGATGGTTGGTGAAGTTTTTATATGAGAATAGAATAAGGACTGATGCTTCAAAATGTACAATCAGACATACGAAGATGAGGCTCCGTTGCCTCTAACAGCTAATTACACAGTAGTCAAAGTACATGATGAGGAAAAACGTGAGGCGGAGGACAGAGTTATTTTAGAAATTGGACGACAAGATGATAAACCTAGAGAAGAACACACATTCTCTCATAAAAAGTATGATAAGACCATATCATATCACAGATCGTATGTTTTGGAAGATTATGAACCTAGACGAATCGCATATTTTAGGCCTCATGAATTAGAACATAGCAGCGGTGAAGGTAAGACAGTATCCAACATTTAAGCAGTAATTTCCAACAGTTGTAAGAGAAAGTGTGCCTAAATCTAACTGAACATAACTACAATAAGGAACGTTGAAAAGATTTTTGTTAAGACGTCACTAACCATATGTGCTACATTGACCATAGCCTATTATCGAAATTTTCTAAAAATTACATATGTCATAGACATAGTCTATGAATTAGGGCCTTACTTCAGTATCGTGATGACGTAAGTATACAGTGGTAAATAATGTCCCCCTTTATTACCCGTGAATGTGGTAAAAGACTACTACTTAGTAGTCTTTACTTCGTCTTAGTGTATAGTATACATGTAATATTTATGTAAGCGATGTAAAACTCGAAATAAAACCCTATGTCCAACCGTTTGACCATCGTGGTAAAGTAGGTAAATTTTCGTTCTAATACAGAGGAGGCTGGAGCCTAGGAATGAGACGTATACGAGCTTAGATGAAGCCGTTCTTCACTAGAATGCAATCACAGGTCAAACATTTAGGTATACATGGCCTAAAATTATTTGATGTCAATATCTCTTCAATAATTTCATGAAATTTTGCTTTCAATCTTCTCAGATGACTTACTTGAATTTTTCTATACTCGGTAGGTATATCATCACGTGTCATATATAATGTGAGCTTTATGTCAGTAGGCACTAACGAACCCTAAAATATTAGGTAACAATTAACAAACCGACGTCCCCGAACAGCGGGGAGACGTCAGTCGAGGAGAGGGTACTCCTCAGGGGTATTCCGTCGGGCCGACGAGTGACGACAAGTCACCCTGAACCGGTGGTCGGCCCAACAACGAAGGCGACGTGCCACGGGTGGGTTACAGGGCTGCGGGCTCCCCTCTATCGCCCCAGACAGAGCCGGGCGGCGGGTACGCTGACCGTAGCCTACCCCAAATATACACATTAAGTATGTCGTTTTTCCTAAATAATTCTGAGCAAAAAAACGACTTTAACCGTTTTCTCACGGATATCATTGTCAGAACTGGACCAGATTGGAATGGGAAGTAAGTCTAATGTAGAACTTCCTCCTTTTTTGGAGTCTGTTAAAATAGTTTTATTTAGAGTTCAATAACTTAATTATCCCTGAATATTTAATTTATATTGCCTTAATACCTAAGGTATTGCCTAAGATTTAGGGGTCGTCAACGAAAACAGACTTAAATCTTTTCTTTTTTACTTATGCTGGGTTAATACCTGTATGATGACGGTTGTGACGAGAATACAATTCCATCACCACTTTCTCAAAGGAGTTTAAACCCGACTGCATCTCATCAGAAGAATATAGATATTAGTATCCTCTTGGAAAACTTATACGATCAATTGCGATCGTTAACCCGCCTGCTATGCATGGCAATAAAGGCATTATTCTGCCTTAGGAGGACCTATGGTGCCACCGACGTTAAAGAATCACTAGCAGTGCTCAGTCCATTGGCGATGGGGAGCGAATTGAGTAGGTAGGGTAGTAGGTACGGGGCCGCACAACGCTTTTTCTTCACCCCAGACGGTTTAGACGGGGTGTGTCTGAACCATAGCCTGCCAAAAGGGAGACCTATAAATAACTGCGGAGATGTAGAAAATCGTGGACTTAATTACTCCTCTCGATAGCCTCCTGCTTGGTCTGCCTTGAGATAGGCTTCTTCATGTACATGATTATTAATTTGGCTAAAGGTTAAATAAAATTCAAAAGCGCGCTATGAATCTGTGAGGCTATGAAGCTTCAGGCTGTATGTGGCTGTGTGTCAGTCTTACATTAAGAAAAAATACCGAAACGCCTGTGAATAGTAACATAGCAAATAACATAAATAAAAAGTTTAAGACACTTAAGTCAGGCGTGTTACTCTATACTACATTATTATTGTGTATCGGACAAGTAACAAGTACATCAATGTTTACTATGAAACATTTAAATCCAGGCCTATATGTAGAACAAATAGGTACTTCAACAATAAACAGAGGGAGTTTTAGAATAGAAACTAATTACGAAAGGAGTGATTTGGAACTGAATTTAAATAATACGATAAAAATAACTAATCAGTTTCAAAAGTTATGCACTGACACGCAACAGTATACAAAAGACACCCATTGTGCAGAATTTTATTATCATTTGAACGAAGAGAAAGCACGATTTGAGAAGATAAAGGATTACCTTACTGGGATAAAGATTTCTAGAAGGAGACGTGGATTATTAGGACAAATGTTAACATACGTGTTCGGAGTTAACGATGAAGTATACAGAAGTATTGACTCATTGAGTAGCAATCAACAAGAACTTATAAACGCCGCCAATCATCAAACAAACATAATGATATCTACAGTATCCGCTGTAAACCAAACCGAGGAGCGGATTAAGAAAAAGTTAGAGAATTTTGAAAAGAAGTTAAATGAAGCTATAGCATTCATGTACGATAACGACGTATGGTATAAGATGGTAGACGCTAACAATGTGAAAATACAAGTAATACAAACGTATCAATTAGCGAGCAATTACATAACAGAGATTATTCACTATTACAACGGGTTACTTGAGATATACCTAAATAACGCATCGATATACACGATTTTGAGTCCTAAATACGCTAATGATATAATACAAACAACCAATCAAAAGTTACCTGGAAACTTAAGAATAATTCAGGATCAATTAATACAGACTAACATGGAAATAAATGCAACACATATAAACGTATTTGCGTACTATCCTATTCATGACATAAGAAAATATACACTAATACACATAACGGCGATTCCTCAAAAGTTGACCGGGAGTTCTTTTGAATGCTTGTCAATCCCAAGAGCATTCATAGGCTTCGACTATAACAATGAACGATACTTTGAATTAAGTAAAGACGAGTTCAAAGATTGTTTACACAAAAAATCGGAGTTTGTTTGCTATCCCGTGGCTGTTAAGAACATGCAATTGAACAAGAATTGCATTGTTGACCAGCTATTCAGCAACAATAATAACACTAAATCACAATGCACATCAAGAAGATACAACATTCAATCTACAATTCTATGGAAACAACTTTACATGCAGAATACGTGGATGTTTATCACTACAAAAACACAATCAGCTTCGATAATATGTGATGGACAAAGACAAGAGATTAACCTAGAGGATATAGGAGTACTACACATTTCAGAAAGCTGTGTAGTAAAGACGTTGAACAACATTCTTGCAGCTAAACGAATAACAACAACAACTGTGCAAGCATCATATTTTAAAAGGAGTAATTTTACTCTAGACACACAAGTAGTCCAATCAGAGATACCAGACATACCGAAGGAGGAAGTATTAGATAGCTCCACCAGTATATTTGACCACTTAGCCGCTTCAGAAGCGAAGCTAAAAACAAGATTAGATAACACAATATGGAGGCGAATAGAGTCTCATTCCTATGTGGTTAGCACCGTGACATCTCTTTCTTTAATAGTATTAGCTTGTCTTTTAATTTATTTCAGACCACTCAAACAATGTCGAGATAGACTTACGAGAAGACAAAACAAGGAGACAACTACAACACAAGCCACAGAAACAGACAAACAGCGGGCAGCTCCACCACAACCACGGCCACGGTATGGGAAACCTCGTCCCCAGACTACAGTCCAAACACCACAAGCGACGGAAGGACACATTGGACCATATGAGGTTATCGAATTATACGACTTGCAGTCGTGTTCCTGAGAGACGCCAGAATGTTCAATGCACATTGAACATGCAACGCAGCAAACTCAAAAGTAGAGCATGTCAACATACAAGTAAAGCATGTCAACATACAAATGTGCAAAATTAGCACTGACATGATTTAGAGACACTGCGTTATACTTTACACTTACGACACACTAACACAAAATGGTATATGTGTGTATTAGCAATAAGTAGTATATAAGGTGTACATTGTGTAAAATAAATCAGATTTGAATTTATTCATCTCTCAGTTACATCCCTCTCACTGCGGCCAAGACACCCTTAGCCGTCAGTTCTGATTAGTCGAGTGAGTCTGCTTGACTGGCAGTGAGAGTTACCAATCCTCCACCCAACATCCATCTCACATCCACCTGTCACCTTAGGTAGCACGGTGCAGGTATCCCATCATATAGGCTAGGAACTTAAGGGCTTTAGGTACTTCAAACTATAACCTTAGGTTCTTCTGTCAAACACGGCGTTAGTCCTTAGCCCAGACTACGCCTGTACAATTCATTAAATTTATCGTTGCTTTTGTTGTTAAAGTCTATTAAAACATCTCTTTTATTTAACGGTAGGCATCTTCATTTGACAATATCCTGTTCAGTTACCTCAATTGCGAGCAAAGCGACATGGGGTCTGTAAATCCCGTGGAAGTCAGTCAAAAAACTATATTCAAATACATAACTATCCACACCAGGTCCAAGATTCTACGAACAGGACTATAGGGAATCAGCTTCGATACCGGAAACCGCTAATTCTGAGTCATCACTGGATTATTCCCACGATTCTCAGGATAACACGAAATATGGTGCTGAAGATCATAATCAAGATGTTAATATTAATAATTGGAAGGAGAGAGCGCTACAGCTTGAAAAAGGTAATACTGCATTTCTATTACGATGAGGATTAAGACAGTTCCTTAAAACTCACAACCACAAAGTTGTATTATAGGTTATTAATATCATCTCATATAATTTACTACGCTCGAGACTCCCCTACAATGGGCGAGAGACCTACTACACCACGCTGGTCAAACATATTGATATAGGGTTTCTTTCAAGTTTACCTTCTCTTGTATAGATGTTATACGCACATTTAATCCCTTAGGCAAGGTGGTGAATTGTATCCTTATTCCATCGCCACACGGATGCCAATATATTACGGTAAAAGTATTAAAATACTAGTTGTTGAACACAAGCGCTGTTACGCTGTACAACTCTAAAAAAAGAGTTGCTTGAAATCGATTGATCATAACCTCTGCCAACATTATCATAGCAGCTACATTTGATTATAATTCCAGAATATAAAAAGACAGCTTGCGACAGGGAGAGAACACGGATGCGCGATATGAATCGTGCTTTTGACCTGCTACGTTCAAAACTGCCAGTCACTAAACCATCGAAGAAAAAGCATTCCAAAATTGAGTGTCTCAGGTAATCACTAACATCTGAATATCGCATTAAAGTATTAATTTTTATATTGCAGTTGACTTTACAAACGTACCTATTAATTAACAGCCGCAAATCGAGACGAAAAAGAAAATATTTTTTATTTTTGCTGTTGGTGACAAAGGAGCAAACAGCACACCTGATGTTTCATGATAATGCCGCTCATGGATCTTTGCTAGGCCGCTGTCTATCGTGAAGAAAGTTAAGCGAGTGTGAAAGCGTGCAATGAGGTTCGGTGATACTCTAAAGGCATTATCAAAACCTACCACACGAAAGACCAATAGAAAGTTTGAATTCCGGCTCTCGCTCACCGAACGAAGTGCAGTAACAAATTGCTACTAAGACGTCGATTTTCTGCGAGTATGGTACTGCCTCGGTTGGACCGGACCGCGGCTATAGGCAGAAGACAGTCGACAGTATGGTCCTACTAGCTACTAGGTACTGTTATATAACAGTACCCGTGATTATTGCACGTTTATCGTTCAAATGAGACAATAGACTATTTTCAGGTTCGTAAAGTATAGGCCTAGTCGCACACTATCTATGTACCTTCGCACAAACCACAGTCTGTTAGGTGTTGTTAAAACAATTATTAATTTTGCAATGAGCAGCTCCTCATACAGGAATTTCCTCATTATTACAATGATAGAAATTACGCACATGTTTATTATTATTATTATTTTATTGTTGCTACTATAATTGTAAAGTGTAGCGTGTTTTGCCAAATGATTTTTTATTGGATCTGTGTTTTATATTTGTGGCAAATGGTATTGGTCATGCTCACTGAAGGGTCTGCTAGCGGTAGCTATGAGGAGCGGGTCACTCCCTTCCCTCCATTAGGGTTGAGGGGAGTGATGGCTGCTCTAGTAGTTAACTCGTGATCGGGTGCCGCTTGCGGGATCTGGTCCAACAATAATTTTTTTATTACATTTGTGATTATTATTATATTTGTGAACTATATTATATAATATTTCGAATGGCATTACACTGGAACTATTAATAAGCATGTTGTAAGATGTAATTTTATTTAAAAGAAATTTAAAAAAATAAATAAAAAATAGACAATCCCGCCGAGTTTCTTGCCGGATCTTCTCAGTGCGGTCGCGTTCCGATCCGGCGGTAATTATAACTTTAAGAAAATTGTAAAAAAAATTACAGTATGTAAGTGCCCCCGCGGGGTTTATACATAATAAATGATTTGAATTTGAATTACTTTTTTTAATTTAATAATATACACAACTTTATATACATCCTTTTCACTGGAAATAACTAGATTTTCTCGCACTTACACAGCTGACAAACGAGAAGCAACGTAGAGACATTAATACAGGCTCAGGCTCACCTAGGAAGGGGTAACGCCACATTTTTTACCCTTGGAAGGCGACTGTCGCTGATTAATCCATCGGTCAATATAATTTGTAGGAATACGTGGGAACTGAAGTTCATTTTCATTTTTCAGGATAGCAATATGTTACATAAGACATTTGGAGTATATGTTGGCCGGAGGTTCGCCGGACGACAACCCAGTGTTTTTTGAACTACATTCCTCTGAACTACGACGCCGGCAACCAAGATATTAGCAATAGTAATAAAATTTAATTAATTAAACATTTCTATTAAACTAAAATAAATAATATTAAAATAACTGTATAATATTTGTATTAATAAAATAAATTTATGTAGGTAGGTAATATTTTTTCAAGCGTTCTTATAAAAACTGGTTTATGAACATAAGAATATTCAGTCTATATTTAAAGTCTAAGTTGTTTTCTAATCACGCCTATAAATAAAAATGTGCAATATAGTTTATTAATAGTTTTATTTATAACAATACAATATTACAAAAACAACATTTTGTTTCATTTTTATTTTATATTAACAAAGACAATCGTTCAATGTTTACATAATTACAAATTTTCAAACCAAGATCTACGCCATTATTGGCAAACACAGAAATTCTGTTCCAAAGATTAAATAAAGATATGTTTTGAAAGATTCTTGTGATTGATTCGAATAAACTTATTACTCACAATATTAAATAATAACTATATAAACTAATATTAAACCGAGCTTTGCAAGTGGCTTATAAGTTTGCCCAAAGAACTAATGTCGTCAACGTTGTAAAAATGTATTTAAAATAATGAAGACGTATATAAACGTAATTTGTGTGTTGAATTGCTGTGATAATGCCACAGTATAGTCATCTATCCAGTAATGTATCTCGGCCGTAACCTTGAATTAAATGCCTAAACGTAAACATGTGATAGGGCTGCCCGCCTCCAGCATTTTAATTACATTTGCCTACTTTGTGTTTCCATTTAGTTTTGTATATACTTTTCTTATATAAACAAATAAAATACTTTGTGAATTGAATAGGAAGTGTTCAATAAGAATGCGTGTTGATTTTTGATTGGTAGTTTTAATTTAAAAAAAACATGTTTATGTTTAAATAACAAATCGGTCTATAAATTTAAATTATCTAGTGACAGACAGACGGTCAAATTATTTTTTTCTAGTACTATTCATGCACATAGTACAATAAACATATATTATTAAGAATAAAATACCACGTCTTTACTTTGAATTATATAAACTAACAAAACAAAACACATTGAGTTTTAACACAAGCGTACCGTAACATGATTCATGAACCGCCTATAACTACCTATTTCACTCGTGTCAATCACTTTATTCACTTTATTTATTAATCCAGACAACTTTTTTTCGGGAGATAAAAGGAAATTAAAACGACACACATTATGTACCTACCTACTAGTAAGTAAAATTATTTTATAATCTTACCTTTCAGAGTTTCCAGGTAATCTAAAAAAAGTTATCTCTGGATTCGTTATTGACGAATTCATGCAACCAAAAACAGCACAATATACCCTACTTGTCATATTAAATATGTGTATAATTATGTATTTTAGTGAAAAATTCGCGCAGTTATTGTTAAAAAAACAACACACCGTTCGTTCACTGCAGCACAGTCGCGACTGTCTACATGCCGAGCGCATGCCGAGATCGAGGCGCGTAGGTATAGCTCGCGTTTCGTCCGTTTGTATGAAGTTGGATTACTGGTAGATTATATTACCGTGATAATGCTTTATGCGCATTGACAAATACAAACGTATAGACTGGAAAAACATTTTTTCACAATCCAAAACTTAATAATAATTTTTGGTTATTTTTTATATAGAATTTTGAGCTTGAATGGACATAAAACACACTAGATTAAAGGCTATTAGGTCAAAATATAGTAACGCTCCAAAGCTTTAGCGATTTTTAGTGTATTTTGCAATACATTCGAAACTCAGATCCGACGCAAAACGGGCTCCAATTCAGAGTCAGGGCACTTGTAAAAGTAAGTCTTTGTCACTTGTAAGTAGGTACTGAACCCTTTTTTGTTTACCATTGTAATTAGAGAAAAAAATATTACCATTTTTGTATGCTTCTTAGAAAATTTAGTTTTATTAGAGTATAGTAGTAGTAAGTACTGTATGAATGGGCGAATTTTTTCTATACAAATACTTTAATGGAACGGACAGTAAAATATTTTATATAATGCGCTGATTAAAGTTTCTCCAATTGACGATGAAGAAGAATTGCGACTGTTAATTTTCATATTTTTTTGAGAAGTCATTTAAATAGTTTTTGAGGAGGACAATATTTTGAAACACGATTTAATGTATTAATAAAATTTTAAATTGTCTCTGATAAATAGCAACGTCAAATACAGTTGCTATCGCATAAGGATGTTTTAATAACTACTGTAAATATCACAAACAATAATCGCAAGGGGAACTCTGCGGTCGTGAGCGTGACTGTTGTGAGTTCTTAGTGAAACTTAGTATAAAATATCTGTAAAATACACAACAAGTAGACGTTTCAGTTAATAGACGGTGACTCATTTTTTGTTTACGGGCAATTATTTCAAGCTCTCCTCTTGATCTGCCGTTCTTTGAGCTCTTCTGCTTGTTTTTTCTCCAATTCTTTGATGTAGTCCAAATATGCGCACTTGATCACGACCGGTATCTTTGCAACACCTAAGATATATCAGTGTTTTAGAGTTTTCAATAGATAGCTATTAGGTGAATACTATGTAGGACATCCATTTTTTAGCCTATTGACATCCAATGCCAAACACGCTGGAGGAGATCATATCATGACAACTGTAGTTGGGGGTTATAAGTGTCTCAGGAGAGTGATCCTAGCCATTATTTTGGTGAACCTATCTATGTTCTATCTATGTTCGACTCACACGGGCTTATATTCGGTTGTTATACATTATATTCTTAACCCGTCACCACAGGGGTGTGCATTTTAAGAATACAATACTTTAGAGATTTTCACCGCTACATTCTATTAAGTGCTCACAATACGCCCGTTCAATAGAGTGATTTTTCTAGTTCCACATGCTTGCCAGTGTTACAATTGTCACCACTGTTGACACGTAACTCTGCTCCGGTGGTCGGCCCAACGACGAAGGCGACGTGGTTTTCGAGTGGGTTGCGGGTATTGCGTGCTTACGCCCCTCTGTCGCCCCGGACGGAGTGGTGCGAGGAGCGCGCCGACCGCAGCCCACCCCAAAAAAAAAATACGTGTTACAATTGTTATCGCCAGCATTGGTCCACCCTTGTAAAAAGTAAAAGTAAAAAGTATTGCAATCTTTGTAAACGCTTAGCGAAACGTATCACTCATGAAATGTCTTCTTTAATAAATGTAATCAATTATTATAGGGACACAGTTTTAGTTTTTCAGGTAATGGTACCTACATCGCCTTAATTTTTTTTATATTTAATATATTTACTTAATTTGTACCATTACAACACGGATTTATTACTAAAACTAGCAACCCGCCCTCGCTTCGCTTCGGTTATAGGTTATAGTCGTTTTAACCGCGTAGTGCCCGTTCCCCGGGATAAAGTATAGCCTAGTTTATGCCCTGATATTAAAGGTTTCCATTGGTGAAAGAATTTTTGAAATCGGTCCAGCCGTTTTGAAGATTACCCAGAACAAACAGACAGACAGACAAAAATTTTTTAATTGCTATTTTAATTTTAGGCATAGGTGTCGTGCAAATGCACGACACCTATGCCTAAAATAACCGTATGAGCATGAAAAAAGCCTATTATTTTGACATTACAAACAGACACTCCAATTTTATTTATTGGTATAGATTTATTACAGTTATTATAATTTGAGGAGTATTTGCGAATTCATTTCACCTATAATAATTCATGTGCTGTATCACTTATCATCAGGTATGCTGTTTGCTCGTTTGTCACCAGAGCAATAAAAAAGTAATTAATAAGCACCGCAATGGAAATATCAGACCGGTGGCGTAGCCAAAATTTAATCGGAAGAGTTGAAAAAACACAAAACAACAAAAACAGTTGTGAAAAAATACTAATACCACACATCATACAATTTAAATGTGAAAAATAACAGATTTGTTTTTCACACGTTAAAATGCAGTTTTTGATTTTGTATCATTTTGAATCTCTATAACCCGTTTTTGGCTACGCTTGTGAGCTACAGGTATGAATTTCATCTGACAACATAACGGCAAACTACTTGCGTCACTTGACGGCATTATCTTACTACGTATGGGTTACTTAACCACGGCTAGTGCTCTCCAACTCGTCAATGTGCAAATAAAACGTATATTTTGAGAATTTCCAAGGAGGGTTGACGACAGGCAGGGAGCTGATCATAAAAGTAACGTCGAAACTTTTGCCAAAATATTTAATATAGGTAGGTACATATGGAGTCGACCACCGCCCGATTAGTCTACTAAGAGGTCTTGGTAAGATCTACGAACGAATAGTTCTCAGTAGACTACGTACATTCGCCGAGGCTAACAACCTCGTTCCCGACGCACAGTTTGGCTTCCGAGCTAAACACAGCTGCGTACAACAAGTTCACCGTTTGGTAGAATACACAAGTAGTCAGTTCATCATGAACAGATATACGGGTGTATTATTCCTAGACGTAGCGAAAGCATTCGACAAGGTTTGGCATGAAGGCCTAATCTACAAACTCTATCTCCTCAAGATCCCTCACTACTTAATTCACATTATACATGACTACTTAAGTCATCGCAGCTTTCGCTACAGGGTGGAAGGGACGTTGTCGACCTCCCACCCTATCAAGGCCGGCGTCCCTCAGGGGTCGGTCCTCTCCCCATTTCTCTTCACGCTATACACTAGCGATATGCCCAAATTCAACCGGGTACATAAAGCGCTTTACGCTGATGACACCGCACTCTTTTGTGCTGGTAGATCCCCGACAACAGTAGCCAAGACTCTCCAAACAGCGGTTACCGCCCTAGCCAATTGGTTTAGGAAATGGAGATTAGAAATCAACCCCGAGAAGAGTCAGGCGGTCATGTTCACTAGACGAACTGCCCGTTCCTACTCTATCGATAGCATTCCCCCCCTTAAAATTTTCAACAAGCCGGTCACTTGGACCAGGCAGGCCAAATACTTGGGTGTGACCCTTGACGATCGACTCAGCTTCGCCCCTCACATAAAGAAAGTCCGCGCACGGGCAGCTTTTGTGATGGGCCGTCTCCACTGTCTACTCAACTCTAGGTCGCGTATGCCCTTGAGTAGCAAAGTCCGACTCTACACCACCTGCATACGGCCTATCATGACCTATGCCAGCGTGGTGTTCGCGCATGTTAAGCCACACAGGATCCACAGGCTACAGACACTACAAAATCGTTTCATGCGCCGAGCTACGGGAGCACCGTGGTTCATACGAAACGTCGATCTCCACATCGACCTCGAACTGCCGACCATCAAGCAGTTTATGAAACGGTGCTCTCAGAGCTACTTTGACTCTGCCATGACACACCCCAACCAACTAGTGGTTGGGGCGGCTTCCTATAGACCCTCCAAAATCTCCTCTATCCGACGTCCTCGTCACGTCCTCGACGAAGAGGACGACATTATCACACTCGCTCAACAAAGAGCCTACACGGCCCGCGAGGCCTTAACAAATAAATATCCGCGGTTCCGCCCTCGCCGTCGAGGTGCGAAACCGCGCCGCGCAAAAGTCACTATTAAAAACGTGGGCACGCCCACTTTGCCTCCAGCGACGCCCCAAGCCGAGGTCCGTTCCCCACAGGGTGAGCCCTTGGGCGATGTCGCTTAGCATACTTTTCTCCGGGTTGAGAGCCCTCAGCGCTCACCCATAGTCCGCGTCAAGCTGTCAAGGCCATCTGCGGCCAACAGCTGTACACACACAAAAAAAAAAAAAAAAAAAAAAAAAAAAAAAAAAAAAAAAAAAAAAAAAAAAAAAAATATGGAGTCGACCCCAGTAGTAATTGAGCAGCAGTAATTGAGATAAGAAAAGGACGATGAATTGAGATAGAGATTTCAGCCAATTTGGAGGTGGATTAAGAATATATCATCACTTCTTACATTCAAGGGTGCCAGCGCAATGGAGACGTTTAATAGTAAACACCAACAGGCTATAGATGGTTAGAATATTACAGCTCTTGACTTACCAGCAAAGCAACTCGTAACTAAGCCTTTGTAAAGTCTATAAAAAGGCGTCGCAATGCACTCCACACTCTCCTTTTTCTGGAAAAATACAATTTTAACATCGGAATATTTTCTTTTAACAGTTTCATGATAATTTCAATCTTAAAACTATATTTTTAGTATTAATATACATATAATGATATGGATAGAGTGAACGCAGATACATATGACGTCAGATACGGTTGTATGAAAGAGGAATAGGTACATATTGCGTAGGCCGTAGATCTCACACAATTAGGACAAGAGCAGCTGAAGATTATTTATTTACTCGATTTTGCTTGCAGCTTCTGCCGCGTAGAAATCATGTGTGACCCGGTTAAATACAGGTGTATCAGGTTATGGGCAACTGTTCGAGTATGTTGTAGTTTACCGGTCATAGATCGTAATTAAAATATATATTACACAAAAAACAATATAATATAAAAGTTATAGCGATTTAAAAAATGTGTATTAAACAGTATATGCCTTAAATGTTACGTATTATGTAGGCATGAAAAGCTTCGCCAGTATGAATAGGTAGGAATTGCGCAGACGCTTCAATAGTAGCGTAGGTAAAAACGCGACTCGGCGACGGTCATCGGCCGATCAGCTGATTTAAAGCGAAGTTTGTTTTGCTTATGCGAACGTAATCTTTGATTTTTTCAATTTCTAATGAACATTTAACAAAGTACGAATATGTTGCGGATTAAGTTGACTTTATACATTTCAATTAGATTTACACGAAAAAGCGATGACAAAATTGAAAACTTTACATGTCTCTACTTCATTAACAAATCGATATTTTCCTTCAAATTTTTTTATAGGTTGCTACCACCATTGCCTATCTCACGTTTGACCAGTTGCCCCATAACCTAATACAGCCTGTATAACTTCCACTATTTATGTTATAGGGTGAAAAAATCATCACTTGCTTAGAGAGAAATATATCCTCTGAGGGATTTAATTTCAGTATGAATATTATATAAAAACGTCATAAAGGGCAGCCGCTGTCAAGTATTTGTGCTAATTTCTAATTGAATAAGAAATTTAGTAGAAGTATCACTCCACAATTTAATCCCCTATACTACACCCTTAGAGGATAAAAAGTCGCAAAGCAATAAGTACAAAACGCGTGTTTTTTTTATGTTTTTACTAATGATGATTTGTGCTTATTTTGAAGACTTGAACATAACATTTTCATTTATATATAAAATGAGAGCGTTGCGTTTCACGCTTTTGGTTTGTGAGTCTCTATTTTAGAAAAGATTTCACTGTCGAAATGTTTCTTCAGTAGTTTCAGTTCGGCGCTAATGAATTAGTCGGTTAGCTTCTTGCTATGAAGATACATATCTTCGTTGATTGTTATCAATAGAAAATAATATGTTGTTAATATGCTGTGGGGTATAAATTAGTCATTTTTAATAGCCACCTAAACCTTTGTGTACTTTTTGCGTGACTACAATTGTTAGCCGCAGATGGTTTTAACAGGTTAACCCGAACTGTGGGTGAGCAGTGAGAGCTCTCAACCCGGAACAAATCAATTTGACATATATCGACACCGTTTTATTTCCCTAATTGCTCCATCCATCATGGATTGTACTACAGGAACATGGAAATATTATTTATAAAATTTAGCGTCAATAATAATAACAATATATGTATTATATAAAATAAATAAACTCAGTAAATTTTACGTGATTTGCGTCGTCCCTTATCGATAACTTTTGAAACAAACACACAGGAATGGCGTGCCTCAAATGTAAGTGATGTGAAAATACCAGGGCTACATAAAGTAGAAAAGCGTCTCAGGAATGTGTCTGCGTGTGAAAAAGAACGCTTATAAAGTGCGCGTTTGGGGCGTGGCGGGACCACGTCGTGTGCCATTATACCAGGGAGCGAAAAGGATAGACCGATTAATATCATTGCGAATTGATGTTCCGTGGCTCTAATCTCCAGTGCTCCTCCTGCCACCAAATACGATTAAGTGACACGCGCCGTTTCTGAATTAGACTATTGTGTACTAGGCGCGCAGACTTAACTAAGAAGTATATAATATTTACCTAGATTTAAGTTGTAGATATTTTGGCTCTTTGAAAGAACGAACTTAACTACTTATCATAAGTACAAACATTATTCCAATCCACACGATTCACCTTATTCATTAAAATAAGTTAGAGGAAAGTTTTAGATACATGATTATGATGATTAATTGCCTATTTCAGTGTAAAAAATTAAAAGGCAATGTTGAGAGTAATATAATTAGTTAAAAAAGGATGATTGTTATTAGTTGCCTGAGACCGATAATGCTCATAGTGTAATACGAACATGTCATATGTGCCACATTTCAAAATACGTATCATAAAACGAAAAAACGATAGATTATATGAAAAATGCGTCTTCATACTTAGAATAATAACATATAGAAGGTAAGTCCACGCACAAAAAGTGAGGCATTTCAATTGGAGCCTAATGGAGCCTACGCCGTTTTTGCGTCAAAGAGTAATAAATATACTTACATACTCACAATCTTCCGTGTTTATAATATTAGTAGGATCTATCCTAATTCCTTTCCTCTACTCCCTTTTATATCTATTACATGTGTAGAGACGAAATAGTGTGATATATCTATTTAAATTTATTAATAATTAGTACGTACGTAGACGATTATGAATGGCGAGAAAGAGAGAGAAAGCTAAAAAAAGGAAATCGATAACCACGTGGAGCAGGGCCGAATCGACCGCGGTGACGTAACCAGTGCTACTAGGATAGCATCAAATACGGAGAGATAGTGAAAAAATTCAGCTAATCAATTTTCAATCATGTCTCTAAGCACTAACGTGACTTTTTGTGTGTTTATACATACTATAACGTTGCCGCATTCATCAAATGTAGGAGGGCGTCTTGTGTTCAAACTGCGGATGTATTCAGACCAACGATGTAGGCATTCTATGACGGCACGTTGATCGCCCCATATTCCTTGTGTGTATGTGAAGTAAACAGAACCTATTAGGATACCAGCCTGTGGAGAGGTAAACAAGTATAAAATGGAAACAATCTTTACTAATAGCGGTGAATTAGTGAGGAGGTATTATGAATTTATCTGTACTAAGTCCAATTTCTATCTAATATGTACATGTAAAAGATTATGTTTATTTTATTTCTTATGCATTCTTATAACGTTTAACCAATTGAAATAGAACGTCGTACATTGATTATATTCCTATACGCATTTTTATGAAGGGATGGTTAAAGAATATCAGCAAATAGTTTACATAATTGCAAGCAATTTCCTTCACTCGAAAGAAAACTATGTCAATTTATCTAGCAGGTGTGGTAGCAATAGATCAATTGCATTATTATTGCGAAGTGAGCTAGTGCCTTTTAATGTGATGTTGAAAAGACAAAGAATAATAGGTATTACAAAAGAAATATATTGACTGAAGATGCGGCGTGGCGTGATTTTTTTTAATTAGAAATTATATCTCGTTAGACCGAATCATACAGACTAATTTTAGTGAATCTATATTCGTATAACTTTAACTCTAGTACATTTAATAAATATATACAGCGACAGGAGTGTGGCACGACTTCCCATAACAAGTCGAATCTTTTTGGGTGCCATCACCTCGTCGACCTTCAAAATCGAACATCGAAAGCAAAATTTCGAGGTATTTTCGGCATCAAGGCATCAGCATGTCCGTAGTTTCGGCCAGGTTATATTTGTATGTATTGAATTATTACAGTTGTATTTTGCTATACCCGTATTTGTGTTGTGCTGTATTTCACCGATTTAGAAAGAAATATCAGGTATGCTGACATTTCATTCTGAAATTCATTGCGGTAAACTCCCACGTTACTGTGGCCGCTATCTTCTTGTCCTGCCAATACCTGTGTATAGCCGTTGAATTCAGTATAAAATCATGTTCTCTCTTGTCCTATCAATATGTGTGTAGCTAGCCGTTGTATTTAGTATAAAATCAAAATGTTGTTTTTAGCAACATTTCTCAGCGATGCTGCGCTGCTATAGTTTGTAACGTGATATTATATGGACGTGATATGCCTCGATAAATGAGCTGTCCATCACTAAAGAGTTTTTCAAATCGAACTACTAGTTTTTGAGATTAGCGCATTCAACCAAACAGACTCTTCACCTTTATAATATTAATATAGCTAAAAGTTGAACTAACTTTAACTGCGTACATCAATTTTCCATGCACATAATACGGCATTTTAGGTACTACGGGTTTAGCGCCCGACTTCCTCAACTTGTACTCCTCCTTTGTGCAAACTTTGATGCATGTAGGATAAAGTGGAAGTTCTGTTGAGAAAATTTTAATAATAATAAACCAATATGTTATACGTGGCGACGGAGTAACAATATCATTCACCTTACCTGTGAGTGTAGTGAAAGACGGCTAAGGAATATAATATGCACGACGGCGCCCGACGGTTCCGAGGGGGGGACGTGGTGAGGAGAGGTTACCCAGCGACCGGAGTATTCCGTCGGGTCGACCACTGACGACAAGGACCTCTGCACCTGTGGTCGGCTCAACGACGAAGGCAACTTGCTACGGGTGGGTCATAGTGGTGACATAGTGATCTACCTAATTAATAAGTTTATAAGTGAAGGGACAAGGTTTAGAGGGGGAAGAAGGCTTTATCCACTTAAAAGAATTTATTTGGACTAATGTAAAAGATTTATAACTATTACCTCAATGCGGATGTTCTCTTTAAAAAGTAGGAAAATATATTTTGTCATAGCTACCAGGGAAACATAAAACGAAGAGGCTGGTTATGACGTAATAACGGAGCTGTTACATGCTGTTGTAACTAGAACATACGTTTCATTTATGTGAAAGAGACAGCTTCCTGTAATAGTGAGTTTAAGACACGAATCCATCGGGTGGTATTACTCGATTATTAATTGCGATAAGAGGAATGAGGCTTATAATTATGTACTTTATGAGTTAATTATACATATTTATCCCCATGTCGATCTAATCCACAATTCTAAATCTATTATTAAAGTCTTTCACGACTTAATTGATCATTAATGTCGATGAATTGAAAGGTATATTATCCTTTTAATATTTAAGGCAATTTGCAAATAAATTGCTATAATTAGAACGCTTGTTTTTTTTTATTGTGCAATTGTGAAGCAAATAGGCTTTTGTATTTGAAAAAGGCCACAGTTTCATAATCGATTACCGTTGGTCGATAGACTTATCGCGCCGCCACTTCATCATTCATCATTTCAGCCTACAGTCGTCCATTGTTGGACGTAGGCATCCCTCATGTTACGCCACAAAGTGCGGTCCTGTGCCGCCTGCATCCAACGATGCCCAGCAACTTTCATCAGGTTGTCCAGGGCGTCCTGCACTGCGCCGTCCGATATGTGGTCGCCATTCAAGAACCTTTCTTCGCCAGCGGTGTGTCCTGCCTATTGCCACTTCACCGTGCTTATTCTTTTTTACTATTTATGCAATTTAAAAATAAATTGGTATAATTAGAATTTTATTTTTAACGGTGCAATTGTGCAGAAAATAGGTTTTTGTTTTTGAAAAAAGCCACACTTTCATAATTGCCTACTGTCGGTCGATAGACGTATCGGGCCGCCACTTATTCAACCTACTAGTAATATCAACCTAGTGTTCCCTAAAATTTAGAGATCGCTTGTAAAAACGGCTATCAATATTTTTTTATTAAATATACCTGTTGCCTGAGGACATTTGAATTTTTCTACGGGAACACATTTATCATATACTTGCATATCTGGTTTTGGTTGTTTTACATGATTTGCCAAGTTGATAGTGCGACAAACATCACAAGATACACGCTTAGAATCACACATTATATATGTTTAAACCACAAATAAATTTTATGCCAATAAATTTTAGGAGAAACAAACAATTTGGTACCAATAATAAAATTGAAATGATTGTCAATATTTCTTCTTCTTTCGTATTGGCAATTACAAATATGAGCCAGTGTCAAGTAATAATTTTGATACTTCTTTCACGTCTTTATTCTCCTCATAGTCATAATCGTAATATTTTCTCTGCATTATATTAGTCCATAAAATATAGGATGATCTCTGTGACAGTTGTCCCTAGTGCTGTTACGCTTACGATAAAGTCCGTAGTTTTTGACGTGACAACGTCTTATAATTCGATGGAGCTGGCTGCATACACGAAAAAACATGACGTATGCGGCGTTACCTCACTCTGAGGCGTTCCATTTAAGGCTTGATCCATACAAAATATCTATTAAACAAATAAAATTAAAATTTTCTTTTGAAAAATGAAACCATTCCATCAGTATTTTCTTATGAGGTTGTCACGTTCAACTATCGTCAGTAAACCGACTTTACAGACAACCGATTTTTTTATCGATAAAACTCTCTATTTTTATAATTGTGATTTTCTATTATAATTAAAATACAATATTTTTTTTTTTTTTTTGTGGGTGGGCTGCGGTCGGCGCGCCTCCGCACCACTCCGTCCGGGGCGACAGAGGGGCTTAAGCACGCAACTCCTGTAACCCACCCGAAAACTACGTCGCCTTCGTCGTTGGGCCGACCACCGGAGCAGAGTTAACTTGTCGTCAGTGGTCGGCCCGACGGAATACCTGGGGTATCCTCCTATCGACCGACGTCCCCCCTAGGGGAGGACGACGGTCTTTCCTCACGCGGTCAGCCTCTCGGCGGGTGACGGACTAATCCCCGGTCACGTCACCCGCGGCCTCGGCTAGGGCGGCATGAGATGCAGGTAGTTGCGCCTGCGCCGCCCCATTCGCCGGCGGCGGATCTCCTCATCGAGGCTGCACTCCTCGCGCAGGCGATCCGCCGCCTCCTTCTGCGAGATCACTGTCTCGCAGAAGGCTGCGACCGCGTCCCAATTCCCGACGCTGTCGACCATCGCCCTAGCGATGGCCGGCAGCGTCAGGTCAGCACCGATGATTGCGACGAGTTCACGGCGCTGCGTGGCCCAAGCGGCGCAGGCCTCGAGCGTATGCTGCGCCGTGTCCTCGTCGCAATCGCAGTGGTGGCAGGACGGTGTACTCTCCCTCCTTACGACCTTGTGCAGGTATTTGGCGAAGCTCCCATGCCCCGTCAATACCTGCACTAGTCAGAAGGAGAGCACCCCGTGCCGCCTTTTCAACCACTACATCAGCACCGGCGGAAAGCCTCCACGATTCGCACCCCGAACCGAGGCCTCTCCAGCCGGACTGCCGAACGGGCAATGACGTCTCGGCGGGCGTCGACGCGCCAGGCGGTGAGCTCCCTCAAGGAAACAACACCACCCTCTCCGCGCATCCCTGACACCCGTCGATACAACTCGGCGAGCATTTCCGCCTCCAGGTCCCACGGGGGAGTCCCGGCCAATAGGCACGCTGACCCCGTCGCCACCGTGCGGTATCCGCGGATGGCCCTGACCGCCATGACCCTCTGTGGTCGCCACAGAAGGGCCCTAAGTCGGACAGTCAAGGACCCCGCCCACACCGGTGCGCCGTACAGGGCCATCGACCGGATGACCCCCGCGTACAGCCATCGGCACGTAGCGCTCGGTCCGCCCACGTTCGGCATAAGCCACGATAGGGCGGACGTCGTGCTGACGAGCCGTGGAGCGAGCCTGCGGAAATGCTCCCGAAACCACAATTGCCCGTCGAGCACCAGGCCCAAGTACCTCATATGGGCCCGGATGCTGATGTCAACCGAGTGGACGGTGATCGAGACGCTGATGGGAGGGTTCATACGGCGCCCATGGAACAAGAGGGCCTCCGTCTTGTCCAGGGCGACCCTCAACCCCAGCGCCTCGATCCGCCTGACGACCTCTTCGGTGCCATAGGTCGCCAGGCTTACCGCCTCTTCTAGCGTCCCACCGCGGGTTGTGACGAGCGTGTCGTCGGCGTAACAAATCACGCCCAGCCCGGGCGGGAGGCTCCCCTGTAACGCCCAGTCGTAGCCGATGTTCCACAGGGTGGGTCCGAGGACCGACCCCTGCGGGACACCGCACGTTATGGGCGTTCGCACAACGTCCCCTGCTCGGTTGGTGCAGAGGACGCTGCGCCCCACCAAATATTCTGCCACAAAATACAATCAATGAAAATCTTTTTGAATTTATTTCAAACAAAAACTGTTTTAATTATTCAAAAAGAGTACAATCAAGGTCTAGGTCCCTATTATCGTCATCACTGGAGCGTTCCTGCTAGAACATTTATAATTTTTTGCTAAATAGGGACAGTCGTTAGATCCATCGATCAATTATGACTTTTTTATAAATAAATATGTCTAGTTTATTGACAATATGCATACATAATATTATCATCTACTCGTACTCTGAGACGTAAAGTAGTTTTTTAATGTTTAATTAATTCAATTTATGTATTTTATAATGTAACTGTATGTCTTAATTTTAAAAATATGTTGAAAGTTTTATATAGGTACTGTATTAGGTTTATTTCTTTTATGAATAATTTAATAAAGAACGGTTATCGATTTACGTATACCGACTGTCCCATCTCTTTTTTATTTTCAGTCCAGTATGACCTTGTACGTGCGTAAGCGTCATTTATGTATAAACTGTTTACTAAGCATTTCAGTACTTACGAGGTACATTTTAGGCATGAATATTAATATTTTTATATTTATAATATATTGCAATTCAGTTGCAATAAAACTGGCACAAAAAGAATGAAAATATATTTGATACAAAATGAACTTGTAAACATGTCGCTCGTTCAAACTTATTTCGTTGGTTTCGTTGACATCTGTCACAGAGATCAAGCTATATTTTATGGACTATAGCCACTCGCTTCGTTCCAGTTTCAATCGCTTTACCCGCGTAGTTCCTGTTCCCTTGCGAATACCGGAAAAAGATATTGCCTATGTTACTCCTTATATACCTGGTAACTAGCTACCTGGTAGTAAAATATTACCAAAATCGGTTCAGCCATTTTGAAGATTATCCAAAACAAACAGACAGACGAAATTTTTATAAATTGATTTTTAGGCATAGGTATCGTGCAAATAACCGTACCAGAATGAAAAAGGCTCATTCATTTGACATTATAAACAGATACTTCAATTTTATTTATTTGTATTATATAGATAATATAAATAGAGATAATATAAAGATACTAACAATAAATCTTCTTCAATTTTTAATTTATCAACAGGTATGTTTATGGTACTTCGGTGAAAGAATGTCTATTTCTTAGGGTTCCGTACGCAAAGGGTAAAAGCGGGACCCCATTACTAAGAATTCGCTGTCTGTCCGTTCGTCTGTCTGTGCTGTATCTCTAGAACCGTGATAGCTAGACAGTTGAAATTTTTACAAATTATGTATTTCTGTTGCAGCTATAACAACAAATACTAAAAACAAAGTAAAATAAATATTTAAGGGGCCCCCCGTTCGTTGTGTGGGGGCCCACCCACACAACAAACGCGATTTTTTTGCCCTTTTTATAGATAATGGTACGGAAGCCTTCGCACGCGACTCCGACTTGCACTAAGCCGATTTTTTACAGTTTCATCGTGTAACGAGGATTTGTTTCTCCGCTGTGTGGTGGCGGCTATGAATACCATCAATCCTTATCATAAACGACGACTAAGAGCTTTATATGGGACCTGGGCCAGCTATATCTGATGCTGTCTGGTCAACAATGTCATTCCCGGTTTATAATATGTTATTTTTTAACTGTGTGGTTACGGAGTAAGAATACAATTGATCACACTAGGGATGTGACTTGGAGGAAAAATAATCGATTAATAAAAAAATCGATTTTTTGTTCTTTAAAATAAATCGATTATAAAATAATCGATTAATTAAAAATAAATAATCGATTATAAAATAATCGATCTTTTCTCTCAAGAGGATTATGACCTTTTTTTTAGGAAATGTGTGCTTTATATTCTAATATAATCTATGAAACAATATTGATAACCTTTTTTTAGGCAATCTGGCAGTGAATAATCGATTAATTTCGATCGATTAATAAACGAATAATAAAAAATCGATTAATAATCGAATAATAAAAAATCGATTTTTATTATTTTGATTATCGATTATAAAAATCGATTATTGATCGATTATTTTTTTGTAATAATCGATTATTATAAAAATCGATTATTTTTTCACATCCTAGACCACACGACCACACCCTCTCTTGCCCGTGGGTGTTGTAAAATACGACTAAGGGATATATGTAGGTAACATTGTTGCAAGAGAAAGAAACCTCGATACAATAACGTATTGGAATAGCCAACACGTCTGACCAGCGTGCAATAGTAAGTTAATTTCCCTCCCATTGTGGAGAAGACCTGAACCCGACAGTGGGACTTATAAAGGTTGAGGTGATGAGTGATGAATATATGTTTTTATCTATTTTAAATTAGTGATACCAATAATGTCCTTGCATAAAACGTTTTCGCTGTAATGGTAAAATGCCATGAATCCATTAAGGTATATTATCTATTTATATAAATAGATAATATATCATTTTACGAGAAAAAACCTTAAAAAGATCTCTAAGTTAAACCCTCTGCCTAGAGCGGTTCCATCCCACTTTGAAGAAGATTTTTTGCTGAATACCTTTTAATGGGACACCCATCGTGTGTAATATAGGTAAGAAACGACGGGTGGGTATTTTTGCTGTGTGTTGGCTACGAATATGTAGTAAAACACGGGTAAGTGCTGTTTTTTGACCTAGACCATCTGTCTCTGATGCTGTCTGGCCAACAATTACATTTTTTAGGAGAGTTGACGTCAGGCAGGCGGTCAGTCTTAAAACTATTGCCAAAACTTTGCCAATATGTACGAGGACAAAAAGTGTAGGTACATAACGCGTCAACTCCAAGTATTTAATATAAGACCAAGATGGCTGATAGTTATGGCCATGTAGAGGCTATAAAAAAGGGAAATAGGTTAAGGTGTACCCTATCTTCCGTGTGGTGACGGAGTAAGAATACAATTCATTACTTTCTATCTTGCCCGTGGATGTCGTAAAAGACGACTATGGAATATAATATGCACATAACATCTGATCAAGAGAAGGAAATCTCGAAATAAAACCCTATACCAATATGTCTGACCAGCATGGTATAGTAGGTCAAATTCTCTTCCATTGTGGAGGAGGCCCGAGCCCAACAGTGGGACGTATGTGGGCTGCGATGATGACGATGATGTATCGTACTGGTGGTCCGGCCATGGAAGTTAAGGATTCGGTGCTAGTGCTCGGCCCATTGGCTATGGGGAGGAAATACGATGGGTTAAGGGGTCGCGCGCCGCCCTTTCGTCACCCCGGCTGGAAAGAATGACGTGGGCTCACACCACAGCCTGCTAAAAATGGTGTATCATATTCAGATTCAATTCAATTTCACTTGTAAACCATCCATTTTTCTGGAAGTTTCCTGTAGAAAACTACTATAGATTTTGGATAGAAAAACTGAGAACAATATTTTGCTAATACATTTTTATTGTCCATCTATTTACATTGTCACAATACAGAAGGATTTATCTTAGAATTAATATTATGACTCGAAACTAGCCATCCTAATGCACTTAACAACTAAACATCCACATTATTGAAAACTTATTACATAAATAATTTATTCACTATTATTTCTGACTAACTATAATAAAAAAATGTAATATTAAAATATAAATCCATCACAGATGGAGTTTGTGACATAATGACTAACGTGACCATAAATCTCATTCTCCACGGGACAGTCCCGTTTACAGGTCTGTCCCGTTGTCCCCAGAGCTGTAATAAAATGTCTTGTTTTTTCAAACAGACGTTCCTGTTTTTTGTTTCTTTAAGTTTTAAGTTCATAATTTTATTGAAATCGTCATTCTTGCTTTTTGTTTCTTGAACGGTTAAGTTCATATTTTTTGACATAATTTTGACGTAAAAAAAAGATGGCCACGTTAATAATGACATATATATATATATTTACATACGAATGTTAATTTGTGATAATTATTTTCACTATCTATATTAAATATCTATTGGTATTATTGTGCTAGATAACACAATAGATCATTGCCGTTAAGGCGTGTCAATGTTAAATCTATTCCATCTATGGCACATGAGACAACAAATATGTTGAGCGTTAGCGACCGATACAACAAACGTACTAGGGATGTTTTAGATGCGAAAGTACGCATGAGGATACGCATGCGGATACTAGATTATTCTGGTGAATAATACTGGTTTCGGATATGGTTATGTAATTATTTCGAATTATTCGACGGTTTTGGATAGTTTCACTTGCGGATATTTTTAGGTTCAATTCTCGGTGTGGTGATTATCGTATTATGGCTCTTTGACTCTCCAAAGGAGCATAATATGAACTTTTGTTCTTTATAAAAATATAACAAAATGTATCTTTAGATAATGTGAATCAAATTTTGAATAAGGGGGCGTCCATAAATTACGTGAGGTGTTTTTTTAAATTTTCTGTCCCTCCCTCTCCCCCTGGTGAGATGTCGTGAGATTTTATTCAACCCCCTCCCCCATCCCTCAATCTCACGTGAGATATTTCAAAATGTGGGTTTCTTACGTAAACGCGTTGGATTGTTATTGTAAAAAGAAAAATAAATTGCTTCGTGCTTTTATTTACGACTAGTTAAGACTAGTAATCAATATTGCTGAGAGTTTAATTATAAGTGTAATAAAAATTTGACATTTTTTTTGTTTCAATCAGAAAAAAATTGCGTGATATTTGCCGAGACCCCCCCTCTCTCCAATGTAAGATTAGATGAGATTTGTCTCGACCCCCTCCCCCCCTTAAACATCTCACGTATTTTATGAACGCCCCCTAAGTTCCTATGCGTATACGTGCGAATTGTAAATAAAGTATGAGGGTAATATGACCGATTAAGCAAGTAATGCAGAAGTATGGAAGCACAAAACTTGAAAGTCGTTCACTCTATTCGAAATTTTAATTACCTTTAATTATATTATGGAGGCTTTATTAATCCTTTTACTGTAACAAATACTACAAGATTTTAGCGAATAATGTTAAGTAGTGTGTTAGTGTATCGGTCGCAAACTTTAATTACTACTTTAGGTAGTATATGTGAATAGTCGTTGAAGTTTATTTCCTGCGGTAGGGTTGATCGGCTTGCAGCTCAGCCATGTGAGGATCCAGTTGTCCAGCCTCCACGCATGATTTGCAGCAGAATCTGTAATGGATATTAATTAAGTTTGATTATTTGAAATTTCTATAGTTGCAAATCTATTTCTGCGATACTGGGTCCAATTATCAATCTAAACCATTTTTGAATCCATCTGAACATGTACAAAAATTTTATCAACATCAGACGTTTGAGAGTTCACCGTTCGCAAAATACAAAAGAATTATATTTTTTCTATTCCACCAGCCCGCAGATGTTGTTGGACACGTATAAAGAATAACATATTTAAAGAAATGTATGGTGAATGAATAGGAACAAGAATGATGCAGAAGAAACGGCTTTATAGCGAGCGGAGTTTAATTCTCACTTAGAATTAGCGAGCAAAAGCGAAAAAGAAATCTAATTTGAACTTTTCACATAGTAAATCACAATATGCGGAGAGCAACTCTCGTTTTTTAGGGATAGTCTCTACTTAAGGTATGTCTACGTAGTATACAAATGATAAAATATATATCTAAAAAAAATTACAAAAATGAAAAATGATTAGATAGAAACTTAAGTTTGGGACGAGAAATTTAATTAAGTAGAAATTCTTCCAAAGAAAACGAGAGTTAGGCTGCTGTATATTTTGATTTCATCATCATCATGAGTCAGCCTTTCGATGTCTGCACTAGACTAGACGTAGGTCTCTCGCATATTTTGTTACTCATAAGGAAGGATAATGTTGTAATCGCCACGATTGGCATACTGGTTGCCGATCGCAGTGTTGGCTGATTTGACGGCATCAAATGGTTTTGGCTCAGGATGATACAAAGTTCTTAGTCGTCTTTATGACACCTATAATTTGGTAGAAAGTCGTAGCCGCTATAACACATTGGTAAGGTATTGTAATATTAAATGAAGATATAATACTCACTTAGAATAATAGTGGTGGTGACAATATTTGCTACGAACGATGAGGTCGCATTTAGCAAAGTACGGATTGTCAGTACATTTCGCTGGTACTGTTATTTCTGTAAGAAGAAACATCATGAATTTTTTGTAATTTAAAGAACATCAAAATTGTCTGTAAAGTCGGTTTACGGACAATAATTTCACATGATAACTTAATAAGAAAACATTAATGAAAATTGCATAATTTTAGAAATTTATTTTGTATCGCTGAATTATCAATACATTGTATAAATACAAAAGGAGTTAATTGAAAATTAAATTTTTGAGAAACTTCTTTCTCGATAAAACGAAAAAGCGAGTCCATAGAGACACAAACACGTAAATGTACAGGATTCAGCCGGCGAGAGAATGAGATGAAGGACGAGGGACGAAGAACGAAGGATGGAGGATGAAGGATAAAGGAGTTTCACTTCTGATATGCGTACTTTGTACATACACTTTTTTTCTATAAAATAACATTTATTTGCACATGTTAATTCAAATATTTTTTTAATTAAATTATACAGATTAATTAGAAGTAATAATGTCACAAGCCGACCGCCAAGGCCGATCGTGCCTCTCTATCGCTTGTTCCGCGCTCTCGCTCGCACGCTCGGCTCGGGCGGAACGCCACAATGAGTCAGGCTTTTTCGTGCGTGCAGCGTTCATCGGTTTATAAAACGTTATCACGTCAAAAACTCCATATCCCTTCAAGTTGAAATCATTATCATTATTTCAACTTATATACGACTCATTGTTGGGCGCAAGCCTTTTCCACAATAGGAAAGAATTACCTACTATACTACGCTGGTTAGACGGGTTGGTAGCACTTTACGATATTTTACGACACCCGTAAGAAAGACATGGGGTTGTGAATTATATTTTTATTCCCTTACCACACAACAATCATCAATCTTCATTCATCCGTTAGCTGGTTAGCATAGCGTGGTATACGCAGACGCATTGACATAGTGTTTTATTTCGAGCTTTTCTTCTATTGCATCGATGTCATCTGCATATTACATTCCATAACATTACGACACCCACGGGCAAGAGTGAGGGTGATGAATTGTAGTCTTACTCTTTCACCACAACAGAACCGGGCAGGACCACATTATTGACAGTTGTCTGTCTACAGCCGCGAGCCGGTTCGTCCAGGATAGTACCACGCTCTCGCAGAAAATCGACCTTTGATTAGTAACAATTTGTTACTGCGTTTCGTTCGGTGAGTGAGAGAGCTGGAAGCCTATCTGAGGTTGTCTGTGTGTGGTGGGTTTTGGTGATACCTTTAGTTTCACTGAAACACTCCTTCCTCCATGTTAGGCAGCGGCCTAACAAAGGTCCCTGAGCGGCAGCAACACTTACCATCAGGTGTACTGTTTGCTCGTTTGCATTTGCAATTAAAAATATATTTACAATGTTGACAATGGTGATTTTTTTAAAATTTTATTGTGTATGGTAGCAAACGAGTAAGCAGCACACCTGATGGTAAGTGATACCGCCGCACATGGACCTTTGCAATACCAGGGGCACAGCCAGGCCGTTGCCTACCGTGAAGAAAATAACCTTCTTAAACCTCGTTTAAAGAAGATAATATAAAACATGTTAATAATATATGTAGACTTACGTTGTACGTTGATCTGTGCGGTGTCGCTGTGGGAAGTGTAGCCGTTGCTAGCGTGACAGCCATACACTCCGCTGTCATTTACTGCCACTCGGGTTATTACCAGTCGTGATATTATTGCATTGCCTGGTTACATATGAATAATAAATACATCTGAATAATGTAGTTACATTAATAGGTATCTTAGTTCACCTTTTTACTGCCTCATGAAGGGTTAAGTAAGGACTTGTATGTGTGCTGACATTTTTAAATTTTAAACGATAAATTGATAATATTTTTAACAACGCTAGATAAGGTAATGCGTATCAAACATAGTCTTTTAGACAACGGTCCATCTTTTTTTATCTGTCCCTGCATTAAGGAAATAATTCTTCAATTGCGGTGGCGGTTTTGACATACAATTAAAGGACACAAATTACACAAAAACTCAGAATAACAACTTGTGGATCGTACAGTGTTGTCCTGAGTAGGAATTGAACCAGGAACCAGTAGGAAAAGACACTTGATCTTGATTGGTGGTTGTTTAACCACTTCACCAACAGTGCAGTCAATTTATTTTTATGGTTGATCAGCTCTACCATTATAAAATGAACTACTCCCGACCATCCGAAGATGTCACTAGGCATTCTTTAGGACTAAATTCTTAAGTGTCTAGAATACAGTCCAAAAGCACCCAAAGTCTTATACCATCATCATCACCGCAGCCCAGATACGTCGCACTGTTAGGGTCGGTCCTCCCCCACAATGGGAGGGAATTTGACGTACTATACTATGCTGTTGGTATAGGGTTTAATGTCG
Organism: Lymantria dispar; assembly: GCA_032191425.1. NCBI lineage: Eukaryota > Metazoa > Arthropoda > Insecta > Lepidoptera > Erebidae > Lymantria > Lymantria dispar. The sequence goes on from CM063459.1 coordinate 22,089,065, forward strand.
AGTTTTCCTTCTCTTGCACAGATGTTGTACTTATTATATCCCTTAGTCATCTTTTACGACATCCACGAACAAGATAGGGTGTGGTGAATTGTATTCTTACTCCGTCACCACACGGAAAGCCCTTATATGGCTCCATTAAATACAAAGCCTGGAAAATAATTACATACCGCTAATAGAGATCCTCTCGTTAGGCTCTATGACAACTCCATCCTTGGTCCATTGTGCAGTAGGTTCAGGGAACCCATCCACTTCACATGCGAGATGAAGTTCAGCACCGATATTTAGAGTGCTACTAGTTGTAGACACGTGGGCGATTACTGGCACTGTAGATCATCCATTATACACGTTAGACATTTATTTAAATAATACTATAATCGCTGTCGACTTAGTGTTTTACACAAACCGAGATCATCTCTATATGATGCTCTGTGGTCGAGATTTACAATCCCAATATGTTTTGACGTCATTTTAACATTCTGCCAAAATTCCCAGAGAAGGCATGACTTGGTTATCAGTACCAAATCATGCTAACGACTGACTGAAAGACGAAGACTTAAAGACGTGAATAACTAATATATAATACTCGACACTGGCACCAATAGCTCATATTATTGTAGCTCATTGCCATTACATAAGAAGAAGAAGAAGAAGAGAAGTTTTGACGTCAAGTAGGTGGCCGATAATAAAATGATTTCCAAAATTTACGATAGCAAAATATTAGATATTGCATCGATCACATTTCATTGGGATAAGAGTGGAATAATGATACTCTTACAAATAAATGTCATCAAAATAATATGTACAAATTTGTTTTGACTATTGATTTAATTCAGCATAATTTTTTGAAATTAAGAACTCGGAACTATAAAGGGATAATTCAATATACGCATAATAAAACTCAAGAAACAGAAATCGTAAAGTAATAATTATGCATTCAAAAATGAATATGCTTGGTGTTTCTGGAGACCTTATTTACAATAGTTGGCTGCAACGCTTTTATACAAGATGATTTTGCATTCGTGATTGCTAAGTAGATATAATTAGTCTACACTTTGACGCTAAATCTCTTTACTATCAATAAAATTATTAATTCATTTTAGCTCATGTTATTTCGGCTACTAATTATTACTTTATTTATTAAGAAGATTTAAATAGACGACACTCGTTTAAATCATTATAAGAGATGGAAAATTGGATAAAAGTTTATTCCAATCCATCTACAAGCCTAACAGTGCCTATATGGGCTGTAGAAGAAGAAATGAAGCGTGAAGTTTGACTGTAATTTATAAAAATAATAATTTTCTACGGCACTTTTATTTTGGTTTTATTTGTTTATTTTTAAACTATAATTCTAGTATACACGTTCACGTCTAATTTACTTTTTTATTAATATTCATGACATTTTCTTTTTATACATAAAAAAAATCACGATTTCAAAATCACATCGTAAAAGCGCTAATATTTAATTGTCATCCATTAAAAGAAATATATTTAAATAAAAAACAATGAATAAGTATTTATATAAGTAATTTACACTAATCACTGTTAAAACTATTATTAAGTATAGATACTTAAAGGAAGAGTATCATAAGATACTCTTCCTTTAAGTTTTAAATTCTTTTAATAAAAGCCAATTAAAATTCTCTCCAATCACATAATACGTTTATATGTATACACAAATACATACATGCTTAATTTATTTTCTTTAAATAAAACGTGCGTACCAGTACACAATCTTGCATATGTACACATTTATATAAAAGACAACACTAGGCTAAGGAAATAATACCTATATCGTGGAGATACTTAACAAACATTTAATTACAATTCGTGAATCATATAAAATATTGTCTGCTTGGGGATCGAACCCACGTCCCAGATACCGTCTATTCTCAATTCGCTCAGTCAGAAATTACACCATAAGTCGGAATAACCATTTGTCTAACATAGTGTTGTACTACGCGGGAATTGAACCCACGACCACCCACATTTGGTTCGTCAGTTGACATGTTGCTGCAAATTCAAAGACTGATCCATATTTTATTTGTTTCAGTGCTAATTCGGTAGATAGAATAACGAAGACTTGTCATATAAATAACACGGAAAATTTCCAAATAATTCTCAAAGAAATTTTTTGCACTATGCAATATATTTTAGGTGTTGCATAGAACTTTATAAAGATTTAATTAGCAGACATATTACAGTCACTAGTAAAATATTATTATGTATTAGACCAATGATTCCCAACCAGTGGTCCGAAGAAGCCAAGTCTAATGATTAGAGTAACAATTATATTTTTTTTTTGGCAAAAATCGAACCCATATATACGTAAATCATCGTGTAATATACACTAAACATACACTGTCAAAAATTATTCATACTTACGAATCGCTTGTAGCACATTTCCTGCTTTTAATTAATAAAATAAATTTGAATGAATAACCTTATCTCTAGTACATACTTGTGCATCCGTAACCAAAACATGCCATGCAAAGATAAGCCATGCTACATTTTAAAAACATATTAATTAACAAAATTTTGGTTTCATTCAACAGTTTTCTAAAAAGAACAGGGTTTAATTCAATTAAAAAAGTGAACATAAACATACGTCATTATTGCTTATATTATATTCAAAAGTATCCATCGATATTGGCCTCAAAGAACGAACGCGTACTTGAGAAATAAAACTAAAACATGATACAAAAGAGGTGAAAATTGATTTCTTTTGAAAGACTGCCATTTCATATGCCCTTACAATCCACTATCTCTCTCTACGCATACAAAGTTGCTTGATTCATCCAGTTATATATAAGATCAAATTCAATTAAAATATAAATAAATAATGAAATAAAATAACAATTCGATATTGATTAATCATTTGTAACAGCGAATGAAACCAAAAATTTGTAGGAAATGTTGATCAAATCCTAAGCTTACCCGTGAAGAGTATTGGCCTTTCTGTAGTTGTCGTAGTGCTGGTAGTAGTTGTAATTTCTCTAGTGGTACTGAGAAGCCGTGGTGGAGAACTTGAGAAGGAGGGTACAACATATCGCGGCACTAAATATTCGTGCTCAATGAAGAAACCCTCAGGTCTGTAAGCTCGTACAGACACAACCCAAGAAGTGGCCTTCCCAATTCCGTTATAGGCTTGACAGGTATATTGACCCAATGTATTAACAGCCAGCCTTCTAATGAGTAAATAATTTCCTCGAGCCTCATATATAGCATCGTTGAATGCAACCATTGCACCTCCATGTTCCCAATGTACGTCAGGTGGTGGATATCCATAAGCCATACAGTGAACTTGTAGCGGTTTATTCAATTCTCCAGTAACAACTGCGTTCTCATCTCCAACAATTCCAGCAGGCGTTTCCACAGGATCTACCAGCCCCGTTTGTTAGCGTACCAAAGTTAAAGAATCTCTGAATGCCTTCTCAGTTTCACCAATATATTATTATTAAGAAGAACACATTCAGAAACTCTAAATGTTAATATCTAATAAGCGTAAAATTATTAAAATTTTGGACATAACAAATGAAGTTAAAAAATGTTTTAGGTACTTCTGAAAGGCGTTTATTCAAATGAACATATTGAAGTCAATATACGAATAGTCGTTTAAAATTTTATGCGATTCAGGAATACCTAAATTAAAATGACGTCACCAACGGTTGAATGCGTGGAAATAAATCTATCACCTTCGTATGCGTATACGCACGATAGCCATATCACAATTATTAAAGGAACACAGCGAGGCATTATAATTTCAATATTGAGAGTATAAACACTGACACACGTTATCAAATTATTACTGATAGCAATACTTGTGACCCGTCCGGCTCGTATGATGACCGTTTCCTTACTAATTCATGTACGTCCATGTTCGCTAGTTGATAAAAGAATATTGACTGCAAAATAACAACGGGGTATTGACAATCATTAACAAGTTTGCTTTGTGATGAGCGTGATACGTAATATGTATTATAATAACTGTTATCTACTTGGACTTTTATATAATTTCTTTGTGAATGATCTCATAATGGTAAATACATTTGTATATAACTAAACTTCTTCAAAACGACTGGGCAGATATTGATGAATCTTTTGTGCATGTTTATATGGATTTGATTACATCTGTATGGTGATGGAGTAAGAATACAATTTACCACTCCCTTTCTTGCCTGTGGGTGTCCTAAAAGAAGGCTAAGGGATTATAATAAGCATACAACATATATGCAACAAAGGGAAAACTCGAAATAAAACCCTGTATTTACCCGTCTGACCAGCGTGGTATAGTAGGTCAATCTCTCTTTCATTGTAGAAGACGCTCGAGCCCAGTAGTATATGAGCTGTGGTAAGGATGACTTATAAGCTAAGTAACACATTTAAACTGAAAACAAAGACCGACGTTCAAAAGTATCAAAGAGAGAGAGAGAGAGCAACTCATTTATAGAGTAATCTAATTTATCAGAAAGGTCGGGTCTTGTTTACTCGTGTATATGTTGCATTAGACAAAGAAATAGATAACATTAGGTCAAGTATGCAGGGCAGAAAATAAATTACTAATCAAAACAAAGTTTGATTAGTAATATGATAGGTTTAAGTCTAACATAAATGTGTGTGTATTTGCAATAATCTAGAATTCTTATAGAAACATATACAGGATATGTACAGACGGGGTACATGTAGGCATTTAAAGTCTCGACAGTATAAATAGGTATAATTTGCGCGAAGGCTTCAATGGCAGCGTAGGTACAAAGGCGACTCGTCGACGGTCATCGGCCGATCAGCTGATTTAAAGCGAAGTTTGTTTTGCTTATGCGAACGTAATCATTGATTTATACAATTTCTAATGAACATTTAACAACGTACGAATATGTTGCGGACTAAGTTGACTTTATACATTTCAATTAGATTTACACGAAAAGCGATGACAAAATTGAAAACTTTACATGTCTGTAATTCATTAACGAATCGATATTTTTTTAAGCAGCATAAGCTTTCGATCAATATTACACCGTATTTTAATCGATCAATATTACATACATATTTTTTAAATTTAATATAAAAAAACCCAGTGATATCAGTAACCTAACTTAATAGTTGTATGTCTTTCCTGTTACGAACAAGAAAAAAACACACACTGTAATTATTTTGCAACAATCTAGAACCTATTTTTTTTGTATTATTTAAATAATACATATGGTTTCTCTAGGTATATACCATCGCAGCGAAAAAAGTCTGCGAAAAGATTATTTTTCTATAAATATACAATAACTGTCATCATTCGGTGTTAGAGTGTATTTCCAACTTAGGTCGTTTTAAAATCTAGCGCGGTGAATTGATATCAGTTTTACAGGAAGTACTATTTATACCACTATGATAATTATATTTTCACGAAGTAGGTACTACTAAATAGCTATGAAACAAAAGTATCAGCTGCAAAATTATATTTGTTTTGTCAATTTCAAATCATTTGTTATGCATAAGACCTCGCGGGGGTACATATTATCATTTTTTACATTTTACTTTAAATGACCACCGAATCTAACGTGACCGCGTCGAATAGATTCGCCAAATAACTCGGCGGGTTTATCTATTTTAACGAACTCAGCGGGTTTATTAAATAAAATTACATTCAACAAAACGCCTATTAATAGCTCCAGTGTGATGCGTTCTGGACTATGATATAATGCAACTTTCAAATATAATGAAAATATATAATAAAAAAAGATCTCGAGTTAATTACTAGAGAAGACATTACTACCCTCAATCACAATAGACGGATGAGTGTAACCTGCTCCTCGTAGCTACCGCAAGCAGACATTTCAGTGAGCATGACTAATACCATTTGCCACAAACATGAACCATAGATAAGATAATAAAATTCGTTTGGCAAAATACGCACACTACAATTATTGTAGCAACAATACGTAAAATAAACGTGTGTAAGTACATGAAATATGTGGGCTGAAAAGGAGATGGATAGAAGATTATGTTGAGTGAATTAAAAAGTAACGTCTAAGGATTTGACACTGCTCCATAATCTACTTATAACCAAGCTGCTTTTGTTCTATGGCTATTCGTTTGATAATCAGACGGGACGTCAAATATGGATGTAATTCATTAATTACTTTAATTACTAACAATCTCTAAAACATAAACTCAAATAAAAACTTTAATATAAAATTTTCAATTCTATACCTACATCAACCGTTGGTAACATGTTGAGTAAGGAAACAATAAAAGTTAGTGACGAAGAAAGTTCAAAGGCAAAAACAGTTATCTAAATTACTTCGAAAGATTTTCAATCCAAAACCAACTAACTACTGTAAGTATCAAATTCCAAAGTGCTTTGAAATTATGCACTAGCTAATAAGCATTCAAATAAATTGCTGTGAATCTTGAAGAAAATGTTTTCAATCAAATCCTTGCACTGTTGATGAGTAATCTGAGCCATTATTAATTACAATCGTATTGTGACCAGTTTTTGGTAGAATAGCATATATCCGTGCTGTCTATCCTCCGCATCCTATACGCTAATGATTTCTAGATTTGAACCAGAAGTCAGAACATGTGACAATTACTGGCTTCCCATATTGACCGGGAGTAATAATAGCGTAATGTGCATTCCAAAGCAAGGAACTCTTACATATGCGGCTTTCCTTACAATGTTTTTCCTTTACCATATATTTTTCAACTGATGAACAATATATGAGCTAACATACTAATGTATTCGGTATTAGAGCTAGTAATTAGTTACACTGAAAAAAGAGCTGTAACCAGTTAGCTGTAACGAGCTTCACACGAATATTTGCGTCGAAGTATTCGTATTGTTATCGAGACTAATTTGTATAGGATTTGGAGCCGCGCCTCTATCGAACGATAGGTATCCTGCTCCGAATCCAAACAATTGGTATCGATAACGTTACAAATACTTTGACGTAAAATTTGTGCTAAGCCTACAGTGTTCTTATGCAATATTAAAGTTAAACACTCAAAGAAAACACTATATTATTTCTAAGTGCTCATCAAGTTATCGTTAATTATTATTGTAATGAATAAAAAGGCTTTTTTACTTCTGTGAATAAGCAATTAAATCATTTTCAGTGACAGTTTTACTTGTAAAATAAAAGGCTGTAAGGAATCTGATTGCTAATGCTTTCTACATGTAAAGAGATTGCAAGTCTCTATGTAACGGTATTTTCACTATTCACAGCAATTTACTTTATTAACCATAGCCCAAGTTGTAATTATTTTGATATAATACAATCAAACTGTTTTGCTTACCGCTTACGACAAGATTAACCTCTTGCGTCGCAACACCAAGTCCATTGTCAGCAACACAAATATACACGCCTGTGTCGTTACGATATAAAGACACGATTTCTAAAGCACCATCAGATAAGAGCCTATAGCGGCCCACGTTTCCATTAATCTAAAAATAAAATTTCGACTTATTATAAAATGTATGCATTTACCTGCGGGCACGGGATCCTTACTCTTATTATAAATGCGAAAGTAAGTTTGTCTGTTACGCTTTCACGCTTAAACTACCAAATCGATTTCAAAAATTATTTCACCAATAGAAAGCTATAACGGAGTAACATAGGCTACGCGGGTAAGGCGACTGAAACCGAAGCGGAGCGATTGCGGGTTGCTAGTAAGAAAATAATTTATATCCTCCTATCTTGCCCGTGGGTGTTGTAAAAGATAAGTAAGGGATTAAATAAGCATAATAATATATATACAAGAGAAGAAAACTCGAAGTAAAATTCTATACAAAACCGTCTGACCGTGTGGTGTAGTAGATCAATATCCCTCTTATTGTGAAGGAGGCTTCATCAAGCAGTAAGACATATATGAGCTGAGATGATGATGATGATGATGATGATAAGTTCGTCTTTCATTGAAGATAATAATCCTCCCAATAGGACATTAACAGGCTGATGGACAGATGGATGGAAAGCATAAGCCCTGCTTACGTACAGTAAGTAACTATATATATAAGGAAGGCCTACATCCAGCAGTGGACGGCGAAAGGATAAATGAGGAACCAACGTAAAATGCAAAAGCATAACCAATTTTGAATTCCTATCATCAGCTTTGTCATTATCATTTTCTTTTCATCATCGCAGCCCACATACGTCCCACTGTTGGGCTCGGACTTCCTCCACAATGGGAGGGAATTTAACCTATTAAACCGAGCTAGTCAGACAAATTGGTATAGGGTTTCATTTCGAGTTTTCCTTCTCTTGCACAGATCTTATGTACATATAATATCCCTTAGTCGTCTTTTATGACATCCACGGGGAAGATGAAAGTGGTATATTGTATTATTCTGTATTCACACGGCAAATTCTCTCTTGTTATGGCTCAAACTTAGCAGTGATTCGGGTATAAGCCGTGATGTATTTTATAAAAAAAATCATTCTGGAATGGAAGTAATGACTTAAGTTCAGTTTTAGTGGCACTAAAATGATCTTACCGTAATTTCACCTCGTCTCCAGGTGATCTTGGGCGGTGGGTTGCTGTGGAATAAGCAACGTAGAGTGGCTTTGCCTCCCTCTGAGGCTTCTATTTCTGGTTCAGGTGGAGGTAAGGCTTGTGGTGCGGCTGGAATATCTATAGACAAACAGGTATAATATAACTTTAAAGCAACTGGAAAACAGAGAATATTGAACTACAGAATCAATTATAGTATTTTATGCATCGTTGGCGATTACCAGCAGACGACTTCGCAATTATCTTTTTTAATCCACACTATTGAATAAATCCTTGTGTTTGCGGATGATTTCATAAATATATTAGGTCTTTACCTATGAAATTGCCGTTATGTATGAAAAAAATTAAACGATTTTTTTTTCATGTATTTTTTACTGGATTAATCGAAGTAATCACCCATGCAATCAATGCATCTTTGCCAACGCAGCGGCAGTTTATTGATGCCCTTCTTAAAGAAATCAGCTGGACGGGAGGCAACAAATTCTTCAAAGGCATTTTGTACTGCCTCTCGGGTATTGAATTTCTTTCCCGCCAAGAAATTATCCAAATTCTGGAAAAAGAAGTAGTCTGTAGGCGCAAGGTCTGGTGAGTATGGCCGATGACGGAGAGCTTCCAACCCCAGTTCTTGCAACTTGGAGACCGTCTGCTGTGCAGTATGAGGTCGCGCATTGTCGTACAGGAGCAGCGGAGACGAGCGATTGACCAATGCTGGTTTGAGATGTGCCAGCTTCTCCATCATTGTGTTCAGTTCTTCACAGTACACATCTGCAGTAATGCTTACCCCGTTTGGTAAGAAGCTGTGATGAATCACACCGGCGCTAGACCACCAAACAGTGACCATCACTTTTCTAGGGGTAAGTTTTCGTTTAGGGCATTGTTTAGGTGCTGAACCAGGATCCAACCAACTTGCAGAGCGCTTGCGGTTATCAAACAGAATCCATTTTTCATCGCAAGTAACAATACGTTTCAAAATTCCTTCATTTGTGTGTCTGTTGAGCAATGCAAGGCATGTCTCGACGTACTTCGCGCTGGCGATCATTGAGTTCGTGGGGCACCCATTTGTCAAGCTTTCTTACCTTGCCAATTTGACGCAAATGGACCAATATTGTTTTGACGCTAACGTCGAAAGCTGCTGCTATTTCCGCCGTAGATTGTGTATCATCGGCTTCCACAATCGCCTGTAATTCATCATTGTCGACCAAAGTCTTCGGACGACCGCAAGGTTCATTTTTCAGGTCGAAATTTCCAGAACGGAAGCGAGCAAACCAATAACAGGCGGTGCGTTGGTTTGTAGTGTTAGCTCCATAAACGTCGTTGATGTTGCGTGCCGCTTGTGCCGCGTTGCTGCCACGACGATACTCATATTCCATAATTACTCGAATTTTTAACGTATCCATGATGACGAAAAAAATTGAAATGCGATGAAAACGTAACACTAATCAATAAACAAATGACTACTTTTAGAAAATGAATTCCATGTTTTAAAATAAAATTAATTTGAAATTAGAATTCTTAGCCAAACAAAAATTATTTTGATTTGAAATGGCCAGTATTGCAGAACGGCAATTACATAGGTAAAGACCTATTAATTAATGCAGACAAATTACGAGCAGAACCGGAACTATAATATGTCGAGCGTTCAAAGTTTTGTACTTCGTTCTACATAGGGATTTAAATCACGATATTCGACACTGAAGGTCGGTAGATATTTAGAACACTTCTGTATCGCTTATCTACTTTGAAACCATTCAACCGATATGTCATAAATTGGTTTCATTAGAAAGACGATTTTAGACTGCTTTAAATAATGCAATAGAATCCGATAGGTGGCGCTGCGCTCGATTTCAAGGAATTCAATTTGTTTTTAAATTTTATAGGACAGATAATGTGGAATCAGCGTGCGAATCACGTATATAACTTGATAACATCATAAACTTGGAAATCTCAGCCTTAAATCCATTAACTCCATATTTCGACGTATTTTCAATGTAACAACTAATCTTATAAGTAATGCTGATCTGTATTTAAATATAAATTACTTGGAGCATTAGTACTGGTGAAGATCTTTGGTAACTGCGTCGTAGGCTCCACAGGCAACGAGCATAGTTTACTGCAGCCTTGCGTGCAACATTTCCCGACGCCACGGCAATCAGCATCGTCATGACAATCTTGTCGACACGACCCTTCGTTCGATGTTGCCTCATCCTTCGGACATTCCCCTGGTTTCGATACTGTACAGAGAAAATATTATTTAATCCTGAAAAGACGCTGAGATACATCCATATTTGCCTATACAACTATGTAGGTATCTTATATATGTATTCCTGTAAATATGTATTTTTCTTATACATTGCTGAGGTAATAGTGGACAAGTCGAATCAGATATAGTTCGAGATACCGCTACTACTGCTAGTTAGAATGCTCAAATTCGAACGGGTGTCCAATTTCAAAGCACCTATACTTATATGAATAAACGAAGTCACTTAGGTACATGATGTCAATTTTACATCATCATCATCATTTCGGCTCATATACGTCCTACTGCTGGGCTCGAGCCTCCTCCATAATAAGAAAATTGACCTTACCATGCTGGTCAGTCAGGTCGGTATGGGGTTTTATTTCGAGTTTTCCTTTTCTTGCATAGACGTTATATGCGTATTATATTAGTCGTCTTTTACGACATCCATGGGTAAGATAGGGAGTGGTGAATTGTATTCTTACACCGTCACCACACGGAAACATACATTTACATATTACCTTCAATTATTCTAATACGGCTCGTAACGCGGGTACCACTGAGAAGATCCGATAAGACACTCAGTAGGTTGATCTTTTTTTACTTTTTGAATGATTTATTTTTATCATCATATTTCATATACGTCTCACTGTTGGGCTCGACCCTCCTCCACAGTGGGAGATGAGAATGAGAATGAGAATGCAATTCATCACCGCTTTGTTTTTCCCCGTGGCTGGCACAAAAGACGATCAAGGGATATCATATGCAGATAACGCCGAAGTACGAGAAAGAAACTCAAAATAAAGCCCCATAAAACACGTCTGACCAGTGTCGGCTAGTACGTTAATTTCCTTCCTAATGTGGAGGAGGTTCGAGCACAGTAGTGAGATGCATATGTGCTGAAATGATGATCATGAAGAATATGGTTAATTATTAGAATAATAACGTATAGAAGGTAAGTCCACGCACAAAAAATGAAGCATTTAAATTGGAAACTAATGGAGCTTACACCGGAACCGTTCCATAGTGTACAAGGTCACTGTACTGCACGTACGTACGCAACTCTTAAAATATAAATAGGTATTTATGACGGTTTGTGCATTCAAAAGGTGTCACAACACATTTGAAAAACATAAAAAATGTATTAACTTTACTTTTAAAATTATTTCGATAACGATTTTGTGTGCGTGTGTACGTGTGGAATCGTCTGCGTGCATGTAGTATTTCTGGCTTCATCTTTTGATTGCTTTAAGTACCGACACTATCCTTCTATACGTTACTATTCTAAAGATTAATTGTTGTTTTATACTGATTAAAGTCAGGAGTCGACAAACCTGTTCTGCAGTCAGCAGTGTATTTCGGTTCTTGAGTGAGAGGGTCTCTGTAGGCATCCACAACGCATCGTTGGCCTTCAGGACAAGTAATGCTCTCACACGGGTGTTCTATGCATTTGCATCTGCCAATTTATCATTATTTTATTAAATAAGAAATATTGGACATTCTTAGTGTTAAAAGCAATGCTAACTAAAAACAGGGAGCCGTCTCTCAGAACGCCTGGCAGATGTGAAACATCGAAATTATATAAAAGAACAGATTACGACAGAAACTACTATGGTATAAAGTATTAATATTATATAAAGATTTTTTTTCCAAAAATTCTTGATTTTTATTCAATAAACATTTATTTTCATTAGTATACACTGTAGATATGTGTTTAGGTTAATAATTTGTTTTGAGCTCACTAGATGGCGCTGTACAAAATTCTAAAACAGGTTATGGTTTCGTTACAAATGTACTTATCCAAGCGTGGCGTCAACGCCACGCCCACGATCAGGTTCACCCTCGCCTATGAAATATATATTTCACATCCAAAAAAATACAGGTAGAAAAAGGTTTTCTAGTCATCCACACTCCTGTATTGCTTGACTAAGTGGTTGTATTACCATTGTAAGCTATTTACATCTCGCTATATGGTGTATTGTAACCATTTCAAAGTTTAAGCCATTTTTAAATGCCTTACGGTCAATCGCAAGTGGATCAAATTTTTTAAAACATTTTGCATTACGTTGGACTTTTAAAATGTTTATTGCTAGGAAGTTTTACCAAAATTCGACCTGTTTTCCGTTTACAAATCGGCACCGCAAGTTTTTAAGTACTACCTCCAAACACTTCTGAATAATTATTACTCTTGATTGCAGAAGCCGGTCAAAGTAATGATCTGGTCCATTGGGAATCAAACTCGGATTAGTACTTTTTACCACAAGACTATCTGTGTAGTCAATTGTCCTCATTCTCTCAGAAGACCTATGTTCAATAATGGGCACTGAAAGAATATATGATGCGTGAATGATAATACCTGACACATCCGTCAACGCCAGTGGTCCTCTCCATGCCGTAGTTACACTTGACATTTTTGCATTCTTCTTCCAGAGGTGCACAATCTATTTCCACAGAAACACACTCGCATCTTTCGCATCCGTCAGCTGTTCGAATGTGCTGCATACCAAACTCACAGCGAAGACTACTGCACTCCTCTTGGAATCTCGAACAGTCCGGTATTTCATTCAGATCTGTTTAACATTGAACATTTTAAGTATGGTTGCATTTGTTTTGAGATTGCTTATAGTTGGTAGTATTGTTTAATAATCAGTTGTGTATTCATTCAGGAAGACTTATTGCTTGTCTAAAATTAGATAGGCTAATGAAAAATAAAAAATAATTAATGGAAGTATAAATTTTACATAGTTTCAAAATTTCTTTTTCTTCTGAATTTTATAAATGAATGAAGAGATAATGAAGAAGAATGAATGGAAGTATAAAGTTTATAAAGCTTCTGTTTTGATGCTAAATCAAATCTTTTAATTATGTATATTAAATAGCTAGCGAGGAAAGTTACGTATTGTCAATTTTTTATTTTATCTGGAATGATTCCAATATATTTCCATGCAGTGACGGAGAATACAATTCAAGGCGTAAGAATGCAATTCGTCATACCCTATCTTGGCCGTGGGTGTCCTTAAAGACGACTAAGGAAAATTGGCCATAAAAAAACTACGTAAAAGAGGTACAACTCGAAATAAAAGCCTATAACCGGTATAATAAGTGAATTTCCCTACCATTGCGAAGAAGACTCGACACCTAGCAGTGGGAATAGCGTTACTCGGCATTAGAATAAATGTGTCCAGCTTGTCCAGCTTTTGTTAGGATTTTTTACATTGTTGTATTTAATTAAAATTTAACAAGGCTTACGGTAATTATTAAAAAAAGGTCGATTTTACATATTGTTTTTGTTATACCTATTAATATTGAGACACATAATCCTCAACAATGTAGGGTGACCGACCTTTTTAACCATATGCCCGACCAAACTGGCTAGTCGGTCTGGTAATTAGGTACGTCGAACTGGCAACGCTAAATGATACATACAAGAGTTGTAATGATAGTAGTGATGATGGATTCCAATAATCTATTAAAGTTTTGGAAGTTGGTCGCCACTGAGAAAATGCATCAAGAAAATCCCTTATTCCTTCATGACTTCCTTTTATATAAAATTATATACAACACGTTTGGTAACTATTAGCTCTAGTGTGATACCCTTCGAACTAAAATATATTTCTTTTTATTTTTCCATATATAATGCCGAAAATTATGGTTGAACCAGAATGTACTAGCGGTACCCAATCACGAGTTAACAAATACTATTTCCTTCAACCACAGTGGAGCAAAGATAGAAAAATGCTTCACAAAAGCTTCATATATGGTTAGGAAATCCTAAATTTAATAGTTACCCTCATTAACTACACATCTTGCGGTGTACTTCTGCTCTTGTGTTTCTTGATCAATATAAACGGTGGATACGCACAATTCCTTCGCAGTGCAATTGGCTCTGGAGCACGGATCTTCGTGACATACGCATCTAAAGAGGCATACGAAATTAGTTTAATTTTGATATTAATAGTAGCAAGGTAGTTTCCAAGTGAATATAAGTTATTCAATGCGATTGTATCAACACATCTGAATAGAACGGTGTAGTAGGATAATTTCTCTCCCATTGTAGAGGAGGCCTGATGGGATAAAAAAAGCAATCAATAAGAAAAGAACATATAAATAGAGAACGAAGGCTTGAAGATCTTTAATCGTGTTTATTCATTTCCACTCTCTTTACTTTCTTGACCGTAGGCGGCCTAGCAAAGGTATGTTGCTGTACTGTTTGCTGTCGTTTGTAATAAAAAACTTGCTTTTCCATGGGTGATCAAGATAGTAGAATCAACGTGGTATAACTTTTTTATTTTTGCCGACGCGCGACGGTGGCAAACGAGCGAACAGTACACCTGATAGTAAGTGATGCTGCCGCTCATGGACCTTTACCAAGCCACTGCCTACCGTGAAGAACGGGAAGGGAATGTGAATGCGTGCAATGAGGTACTATGATATTAAAGGCATCACTAAAATCCACCATATGCAAACACCCTCAGAGAATTGGGCTAACGGCTCTCTCGCTGACCGAACAAAGCGCAGTAACAAATGGCTACTATTCAGACGTTAATTTTCTGCGAGAGTGTGGCAGTACTCCAGATGAACCGGCCTGCGGCTGTATGTAAGCAAGAATCAACAATGTGGTCCTATCACTTTGAAAACTATTAACTAAGCCAATTGAAACAAAACCCTCTCATTTTGGATATGAACCGAGATAATGTTCATGATTTCACTCACCTTTGACATCCGTTCTCTGGTATTCTATTAATGCCGTAAGCACACACAAGCGCATCGCACTCTTGAGTAAATTGTTCACAATGTGTGGCCTGGTCGACGCAAGTGCAACTTTCGCAGCCGCCTGGTACTGATGAGCGTACCATACCAAATTCGCATTCCAGCGCCGCGCATACTTGCTCGTATGTTTCACAATCCGACTCTTTCTTTTCTATTTGATAAATAATACAAGGTTAATTTTTATACGAGATTACGTTTTTAAACGATTTTATAAAATTTTTACAGTCTAGTAGAGATGGAATAACATTTTGAAGAATAACGGTTGTTTTATGTATTGCGTAATCATCATCTCATCATCTCAGCCCATATATGTCCCACTGTTGGGCTCGGGCCTCCTCCATAATGGAAGGGTACTTGACCTACTATACCACGCTGGTCAGACGTGTTGGTATAGGGTTTTATTTCGAGTTTTCCTTCTCTCGCATAGATGATATATGCCTTTTATATCCCTTAGTCGTCTCGTACGATCACCCACGGGTAAGATAGGGGGTGGTGAATTGTATTCTTACTCCGTCACCACACGGAATGTTTTGAATTGGGTAATATGTATAAGAAAATGTTTAGGGTTGATTTCCATGCATCGCGGCTGATCGGAATTGCGTGCGGTTTAACGCGTGCGATAAACTGACTGATGCGAATATGTAATTGTATGGCGCAGTTTACGTCACTTTTCGCATGCGTCTCTGAATGATCTCGGAAATGACGCCATACCTTTTCATAGTCTGACCATTGAGGCATCAGTTGTGCACGTCATCGATCCCGTAAGACTAGCATTGGCCGCAATGCAGGGAAAACCTTAAACTGTGACAACACCAAAACAACATCAAACGCAATTATGTACAGTTTAATTTGCTATAACTTGTTTTACCAACAAAAAGTAAATATTTATTACAATTATATCGTTTGTACTGGCAAACAAGATCTTAACATCGACCTGGGCTAACTCCATCTGATCTTCTTCTTTGGGAATATGATCAATACTTATATTCCCAAAGAAGTTTGATATCAGGCCGATTATAAAACTAGAGCCAAAACTTTGTGCAATATTTACAATGGAAGAAGCGTACATATTACGTCAACTGCAAGTAAGTTGGTTTAAGAGCAGGATGACTGGCAAACAAGAGATAATAGTACATAATAGTGAAGAACCTAGCACGATAGTATCTCAATATGAAAAGATAAGTCCGGGCTGCATCAATTAATATTTCATTTCTTTCTAGTTACAGTTAAAAATTTCAATTGTCGCCACCCTTTACTTGCCCGTGGGAGTCATAGAAACAGCTAAGAGCTTCACCAAGAGAGCAAGCAACAAATATGTTCTGTAAAACGTATAACACCTCATTGCAACAGCTAACGCCAAATGTAATGATTACAGCACTATCCTTTTATTGGTCTGTAAGGCTTACGTCCAACAGGAGGATGAAAGGTGAATGACGAATACTTAAATTTTGTAGATAAGAGTTGTGATGATGATGATGATGAAGAACTTATGGGCGTAATAGAACGCTCTCAGTTTTCACCCAAAACCCTGTCGTCTACCTTTCTCAACAAGTCTATCCCAATTGAATTTGAAGATTATCTAAGTTTTGATTAAGGCTTATACCGCCTAATTTTGTCATTTGCGCTTATGATACCAGTTTTGTTTGTTTAATATAATGTTTGATTTTATCCCTCAGAAAGAAGTTATTTTAGTTTTTGAGATTGCAAACGAAAACAGACATTAGTAAGTGCATGTGTTAAAAATAGCATCGGCCAAAAGCATGCAGATTATTTAATGCGCATGTATTGAAACGATTCATATCAAGAGTAAAGATAGCATGGTCGAATACACTAAAATTTTTTGGTCGTAACTAAATGATAAGAAAGATTGTAGCTAAAACTATTTTTACGGATTTTATCGCATTTGTATTTGATTTTTAATTGTCCAGCGTCTCCAAATGACGTTTTCTAAAAATCAAATACAAACGCAATAAAATCAACAAAAATAGTTTTATTTATAATGTGTGATAATCGCGTAAACATCAGAAATCATTAGATAAAAGATGTTTATATTTTAAGATTGGACTTGTTGATTTCATTTCTTAGAAGTCTTGTATGCTTGAATTTATATCCAGTTAACCTGAAAGGTTTTGATGATTCAATAAACACGTTTCAAAAACAAAACACTAGAAGAGCTAGCTTTACACTAGATATGAATTATTATCAGTAAACAGTCATCAAAACATTGCGGCGAGGAGCGTGATGACGTAAGTACCGAATGGAATGCAGTATTCACGACATTGTTGGTAAGTGGGGAAGTTATTTTCATTGCCGCCACAGCCCTCGTACACGAAGAGTATGCAGTCGCCTGTTGTTGCACTGTAGCGGTACCGAGGAACTGAAGGCGTGGTGCAACCGGTCGCGTATCCATAGTCCAGCTTCTGTAGGCACTCTGGTGCTGCCCAAATGCCAACCCAATAACTATATGTTAGTCACCAAGCGATTACGAAGCGAGTCGCTACTCTACATTAGTCCAAGAACCCATGTTACTTAGTAGTAATATCAACGATTCCACTTCAACTGACTCCAAAAACAAGTATATCTTTAATTAATTTGAAATATATTTTTTTTTATGTTTTGTTGTGACTGCATACTTTTAAATAATGATTTCTGATGTTTACGCGATTATTACAGATTTCAAATAAAACTATTTTTACGGATTTTATCGCGTTTGTATTTGATTTTTATTTCCTGATGCTTCGAACACTTTGTAGCGTTCATAGTTACAGGATGACTAAAGTGTCTCATAATCAACAAGTCATCATTATTATAAAGATTTATTATGATAAATCAAAAGCCATCCATGTGGAGATGGAGTAAGATTACAATTCCCTACCCCTTAATTTGCCCGTGGGTGTCGTAAAAGACAGCTAAGGGATTAAATATGCATATAACAACTATGCAATAAAAGGAAAGCTGGAAATAACATTGTATACCAACTCGTCTGACCAGCGTGCTATAGTAGGTCAAATTGCCTCCCAGTAGTGGAGGAGACTCGAGCCCAGCAGTGGGAATTATATGAGCCGTGATGATGAGATGAATCAAAAATTAAATACAAATGCGATAAAATCCATAAACATAGTTTTATTTTAAATATTTTAAAGGGGGCACAACTGATATCGTTGTTTCTTTACAACCAAATTGGTGTAATATTTACAATAACTCGCATATATTACTTTAACAATATTATATTGCAGACTCTAGAAAAAACTTTTTACTCGAATTTTGAAGTAATTTTTTTTTTGTTTTAGTGACCAAACCGTTTGATAGATATCACTGCTAAGTAGGTTAAACCTTCATGCTTCGTGGTATACCGTTAGATGTTTATTTTTGCTCAGTTTTTAGGGTTTTCTCAAAATATATACATATTTTTAACACATTTAAAAAGGAAGTAATATAACGCTTTGTCTTGACGTTATATGCATATATTTATCACAAGCAATTGCAACAAGTAGCAATTGAAATTAACAAAAATACGTTACATTATTAGCATCGTGAAGGTATATTCTGAGAAAACCATATATCAGTAGTATAATTATAAAGGAAACCAAATTTAGAAGCATATATTTCTACATCTACCAGAAGAAAGTTTTAGTACAGATTGCATTCGCAGAATTAAATACCTGGTCCGCTGTTTCCACAGATTTCTTCACATTCTTGAACGGTGGAGAATCTATTAGGTCCTCCAGCACAGCCACCGTAAGTGAAAGGCTGGCAGGTTCCAGATAATAAATCGAAGTAAATCTTTCGTGTTGGTTGGCGACAAGGACCGGGGTCTAGAGGAGCTTGACATACGTCTGAGAAAAGATTGTAATTTAAATTCAGGTAGTCGTCAAATATTATGCTACGCAACACTAATATTATGTTGACTTTAAATAACAACAAGCTGTAAAGCAATAATCTGCATTTGGGACAAGAATAAACTTGCAGGGATATATTACAAAGAAACCTCATATGTCGGTTATATTAAATACTATCCAAACAATTCACTGAGAAGACAATTTACCAATTTATTTCCGAAATATATTTTTTAATTTATGACAGATTTAGTGAAAAAACAATTTAGCTAAAACGTAATTCACCAAAATATGATGGGTGAATGAGTGCGAGAGCTAGTTGATGTTATAAATAACGGTGAGTTATTCATTTTCGGCGAATTATCTTCAGATCTATAATGAATTAAAGACAGCCAAATAAATTATCAATTTTCGATCAACTTGTCTTTGCTTTTCGGTGAATCGTTTTCGGTGAATTGATATCGGACCTATATTAAATACATTAATGAACTGTTATATATATTTTAAATTTCGAGTAGAAATTAGGATTTAATCGTAAAATCAATTATTGAATATAGTGTAATAGCTTCGTATTTGAAAAATAAAAATAAAAAAATAAAAAAAATTTTAGGAGGCTTGCATGGATAGTTCATAATATAGATAGATCACCTGTATCAAGTGTAAGGTAGAAAGTCTCAGTTCTATGGCGGTAGTATATGGAAAAAAAGCGATAGAAGCTCAAATATGTTATTAAACTCACTGATATTAAGGAAGGCACCGCATTGTCGTTCGCACTCTTCCTCAGAGCGGTAAGAATTTGGATGGTTGCATTCCCCAAACTCTCCTGATAAACAACTCCTTGCATTGGAGTCATAGTAAAACACTGTTTGGTTTCTGCCACACGGGGTTAAGGAGCTGGGTGTTGTGCATTTTTCAGGTTGCTAGAATGTACACAAAAGAAAGCAATCAGTTTTGTAATATCTTCTCCATCTAGAATATGTCGAGAACCGCCATAGTTAGGAATGTCTGTAAATTATATAAATCATTTAAAATCATAAAATGTATTCAGTATGGACTTAAAAATTATCAGGTTGTCAGTTTATGTGCAACTGAATTTGAGATTATCTTACCGGTTCAGGTGGTGGAATTGGTACAGCTAAAGTGGTGACAGTTGCAGTGGTTGGTGTTTTGCATCGAGCCTCACAATCTTGACGAGTTTCAAACCTGATAACATTAATTTTTAGTGGTTAAACACTATAAAAATCGTAATTACCATAAATATCAATCATAGACACAATGAAAGGCACAAGTTACAAATGTACTCGTAAAAAAGTTCATTATTAGTGGAGTCATTTCAAATGGTGCTTCCTTGATGATAACACAGGAAATCGAGTTGCCAATGGAGTCCATAACATCAGCTGAAACGGCTAAAGAGAAATTATATCAGAAGTTTAGGATTGGAAACCGGGATATTACTATTATACGATCTAAATTGGAAGAAAATGGTTAATTAAATGTAATATGTGGGCAATTGATTTTAAAAATAAATAATATTTGAGAAATTGAAAGTCGGTAAAATAATGGACTGTTAACTATGGAATTAGATTCTTACATCTTATTTTTAAAAGCTTAAAGTATTATTTTCTGGCTTTAATTCAAGGTATCTCCGGGTTGAGAGCCCTCAACGCTCACCCATAGTCAAGCTGTAAAAGCCATCTGCAGCTAACAATTGTAGACAAAAAAAAAATCAAAATATGTGATCTTATCACAGCGAATTTCCTTGTTCTAACACAGGTGGCAGAAAAATACAAGAAACTGTATAATGGCTGCCTGCCTGGGGTTTCCCAGTTTAGGTAGAGCCTTTGATTGGCTTTTAGAATACCTAACAGCAATATTGGGATAGGCAGTATTTAAGACTGACACTACAAGGTATTGTTTATTTATTACTGAAGATTTAAAAAATAGTATTTGGTTTGTTGGATACCTATGGGAAAATAAAGTGAGTCTATTTCACATATTTGTGTCTTTATTTTCTACTTTAATATTTTTTTTGATAATTTTTACATATCACCTACCTATTATTATTTCCACCGCAACCAGTATATACGAACTCGTTGCATTGCCCGAGGCTTGAGTCGTAATACCATTGCCTGAAGTAGTAATTGCAGTCACCCTCTTCTGGTTGTAGCGAGCATACATCTGCCGTAACACATACTAATAAAAAACTAGTTTTTCTAAAGAAACGACTAATTTAGTCGCCTGACTAAATTTTGTGTTTCTGTGGCTTAGATAGTCATATTTGATGTCCACAAATATTCAGTAATAGGTAATGGTAGTAGATCAAATTATGCTGGAAGGAATGTTCAAGTTAACTGGACTTGACGAATTTCTTTTTGAAGAAAAGTGTAGTTTGTGTAATCCATCTTACTCCTAAACTAGAAATCTGTGAATCTGTGATAGTTACAATTCGATCTATTTCTCGTATCACAGATGAAGCGCGCGGTCTGAACTGCCAATATTAGCGTAAATGATGGATCCTTGTTTTTTTTATTTTATTTAGTCAAACACAAACACACCTGCTTGAGCTCCGCAGACTTGCGAGCACTCCTCAATACTAGAGAATCGGTTGGCGCCGCCGAGACAACCACTGTAAAGGAACTGCTTGCAAGTACGCGACTCTTGGTCAAAGTAAACTTTTGTCACTAAGGTCGTACATGGACCAGGGTCTACAGGTTGCGCGCAAACGTCTGATGAGGGAAGAGATTATAGATCGTTTCAAGAATTCGCATATAAGTATGTTATTTTGACATAGTATATTGTTGATACTAACCAACTTCCCTGAAAGCACCACAAAGTCGTTCACAAGCTTCTTGGGATTCGAAGGTCGCAGTGTGCCTACAGTTCTGGCCTTCGTTTTGATTCTCATAAGGTAAGCATAGTCTTTGCTCGAGGTCCAAGAACCATACTACGCCAGAAGATCTACATTCTTCTAATTCAGGAGTAATTCTACACGATGCTGGAATCGTTTGATCCTATGGAAAACAAATGTTTTGCGTAACTCATTTGTATTAAACGGTTATTCGCAATTTAACTATTTCTATAGATATATTGATTAACACGATAAGCGTCACGGGACTGGAAGCCATTTTGTTTTAATGATAATGAGTTACTAAAAACGGTAATGATTAAATTTGCTGTTATAACTAATTATATTTGAAACTGTAACCAAGCAATTTTCATCTCTTTTCTGAAGCTAACGATCAATATATTAAAATATTACTACTTTAACTTAACAAATATGGCAACTTAAAAAGAACGAAATGACTCGTAGTGGGCCTCATGAGCAAGTTCACAAAGTAAGAGATATCTCGTTGTTGGCCGTCAACGTGTTATAACATTTTATTTTAATTTTCGTTCACAATATGTGTTTGTGTGTAAATTATTATATTCTAATTAAAAAAGAATGAAATTTAGGACTATTAAAATCAATTAATTAGTTTATGATGAAATCTTTCAAGCGAACATTAGGGTCTATAGAATCATAAAATGTTACCAAAATGTAAAGCATTTTTTTGGATCAATTTATCGCTTCAATTCTAAAAGATTTACTGTTTGTATTTGTTTACTTCTAAAGTAGTATAACAGCTTAGTTGTAGTACAACATTTTCATTGTATTTGCTTATACTTAAACTCATTACCGGGTAAATGAATGCATTTATTTATACTGTAACAACAGGAAGTTTTTGAGAAGAAAGAACGTCTTTTATTTAAGATAAAAGAAAAGAATAACATACTTATATAGAAATATAAGTATGTTATTCTTTTGATATCTATATATTAATACGTGAAGCAAAAACCTTGTACCCTTTTTTACAAAAATTACGTGGATGGAAAAGTATGAAATTTGGCACAGTTGAAGTATAAATTGAGAAGAAGTGCATACAAGTGAAATTTCATATAATAATGGATATGGAGAAATACATTAAATTAATTAAAAAGGCATTACGCACACTACCATGCAATCGCTACACACACACAGCACACACACCGAAACTTTTGTTTATGGTTAAAATCTCTGGTCGAACTGATGTCAAACAATTATAATTATGATAACAATGTCTAATAGACATTTGTACTTATATATTAGTTGTAATTATTCATAAAGAAAATTAAAAGAAAATTGTGTAGCAGAAAATTTAATATAAATGAATTATGGCCGAATTTCGACCACTCGGCGACCACTAGCACCTATATAAAACATATGAAGACATATTTTATTAACTAACGTATGGCATCAACTTCTTGCCTAAATTTAAATTTCTCTTTTTTTGTGGATCATGGTCAGCACACCTGCCGCCCGGCTCTGTCCGGGGCGACAGTGCGGCGGCGCGCGGCCTCATGATTCACCCGTAGCACGTCGCCCTCGTCGTTGGGCCGACCATCGGTGCCGAGTTCCTTGTCGTCAATGGTCGGCCCGACGAAATACCCCACGTGGGGTATTTCGTCTCCTCTAAATTTTTAAAACTTCCCTGGAGAATAATTGTATATTATTTCAAATTGTAAAAGTAATAGAAGATTCGTTACTAACAGCTGTATGAGCCGTGACAGTAGTTACAGTGGTTGTTTGCGTGGTATGAACTACAGGTCCTGTCTTGCATCTGCTCTCGCATGCCTCTCGGCTATCGAATCTATTCGCGTTTCCTTCACAACCACCATATGTAAATTGACTGCAGGCGTCTGTAGAGGGATCGTAGAACCAGCTCATCACTGAACCTTCACATGGACCCGACATCATTGGTAGTTGGCAAATATCTATAAATAATATAATAACATTAGCATTTACGTGCAGTGACAGAGTAAGAATATAATTCACCACCCCCTCTTTTGCCTGTGGGCGTCGTAAAAGATTAAAAGGGATATAATATTCATATAACATTTATGCAAGAGAAGGAAATCTCGACCCACTCGTCAGACCAGCGTGGTATAGTAGGTCAATTTCCCTCTCATAGTGGAGGAGGCCCGAGCCCAATAGTGGGACGTATGAGTCGAGATGATAATGATGATGACATTTATTTCTTGCTCAAGTTCTCGGTTAATTTTGGAAATATAAATATTGATTAAAGGCTCTTTTTTATACATAGCCGTTGACGTTATTAAGACGCTTATATTAACTTGATTTGAATGTAACGAAATTGAACGACGGATTTGAAATTGATTTTTATTCCCTTCTAAACGTCGTATTAATGTGAAATTTATTAAAGAAACACATTTATCAAAGATTGATCACAGTGCAATAACATAAATAGTTTATCACATTATCCTTCCAGAAATATCCTTTTTTTATATTTGAGATTTTTGCATCTCTCGATGCTTATCCTTATTTTCTGTAGTGCTTTTAATTATGTTATCTACAAAACCATGTTTATAAAGGTACCTATTTTATATGTATTTAATTTAGAAGTGTTTAAAGTATAATTCACAACTTTATTGTTTTTTTTTTTTATAATTGGTATGAACAAATATCTACTTGGATCCATGAGATAAACTTTTTAAGTCTTGATAGAATTTGTTGTAAATCGTTTTTTATAGCATCAAGTCTTTATCCTTGAACGGGCACATTGAAGAACAAATCTTACGGTGTTTATTTAAAGTTTAAGTGATAACCAAGTTTTCTTTAACTTTTTGTCTGATAACCAAGAATACTTTTTGTCTGATAACCAAGAATACTTTTTCGTGAAATTCCGTTTTATGTGATTAATTGATTATGGAATGGAAATTTAAAGAGTATAACATACCTTGTACTTGATGGCAGTAGTACGCACAATGTTCTTCTGTAGGGAAGTTGTTCTGATTACCACCACAGCCCAAATAATGGAAGGTAACACATTTACCGAGCGCACTGTCGTACGCGTAACGAGTCTCCTCATTTGCAACTGAACATTTACCGCCCTGATCGATCTCGTGGAAACAGATGGCTAAAAAGAGAACAAGAGTTCAATAAATAATGGTAATGTTTATTATTTTTATTTTAGTCTCTCGTCTTTATCTCCGTAAAAACATCCACGTGTATAATTAAAGGCATACACGTTTCGTCACATAGGCTTTAACCACACTTAATTAACCGACTTCTAAAAAAGTAGAAGGTTCTCAATTCGGATATTTGTATAATTTTTTTTATGTTTGTTCGCGCATAACTCCATCGCTTGCCAACCGATATATTTTTTTTTTGTTGGAAAGGTTATACTGCCGAACTAGTTCCATGTAAATTTTATCAAGCGGTTTTTGAAAAATCAACAAAAATATAAAAATTTATCTACATTAAAGTCGGTTTTTTTTGCAAAAATATGTTTTCGTGGACAAAACCTATTGTTGCTAACTGGGCAGTCCTAAACTATGTGTTTACTACTTGTAGTGAACCCAAAGACTCAAACGCAGCTCAGCGGAGTTGGATTCGTCGGCTGACCTCCTTCTCGAAATAGGATCTACCTAACCGGACTATTTGCCCAAGGAAACGTTAATGATCGAAAATTTTGAGAATCCCATTGCGAAGTTTTTTCATTTTTTTATTGCACACACTGGCAAACGAGCAACCAATACACCTGGTGGTACGTGATGCTGCCGCTCATGGACCTTTGCTAGGCCGTTGCCTACCGGTGATACTAAAGGCATCACCAAATCTTACCACCCTCAGAAAGTTGGGCATCCGGCTCTTTCGCTCACCGAACGAAGCGCAGTAACAAATTGCTACTACTCAGACGTCGATTTTCTGCGAGAGTGTGGTACTACTAGAGATTGCAAAGCGGGCCCGTCCGGGGCGGGCGCGCCCGGGCCCGGTGCCCTTTTAGGCATCCACCGGGTCCGGCCAATCTTATCGGGCCCGGTCACCGGACCCGGTCAGCTTTTTAAGATTATTCTTTCAGACTGAAAAATAATTGTTTTGCCTTATGCTAGTTAGAATATACTTTTTGTTTTGTTATAATATTCATACTTATAAAGCCTACGTAACGTAACCAATTTTACATTACATTTTGTTATACTCGTTCCAACCATTTATTTTACTTTTGGCAGGTCGAATTCTGATCAATTAGTGTTGTACCAATGTATTACGGATACTATGTTTTGTAATAATCGATTTTAGTCAGGAAGTACTTTTGATCGATTTAACACGGATATTTTATTTTTGCTTAAATACATATTTCATATTATTTAAAAAATTCACTTCTGTAAATATATTTGTTATTTGGGCACATTAATTTTTGCATACCCACTAATTCAGTCCTCCCAAAATATTTTACTTTGTACTTTGCAAAATAAAAAATAACTACTTTATGAAGCATTTTTCCATTAAGCGGGGTCCGCTGCTCCAAACTTTACTTAGAGACAATGGCGCCTTCGTCTGCGGTAGTAAATCACTAATTTTCTCATCCAGCCTACCCCTTTTTTTTAAGCCGAATTGGCAA
This sequence comes from Lymantria dispar, assembly GCA_032191425.1. Classification (NCBI taxonomy): domain Eukaryota; kingdom Metazoa; phylum Arthropoda; class Insecta; order Lepidoptera; family Erebidae; genus Lymantria; species Lymantria dispar. Next base: position 22,115,848 of record CM063459.1, read on the forward strand.
CACTGAACGGCGCGCCGTCGACGCCATTTTGTTGTGTTATCTGTCACTCGCAACAAGACTTGTGCTAGTAACATTTCTGTTCGCTGAGTGCTCTTTCATATTTTTCATACGCTGTGTTGAGTATTTATATTCCACCGTATTGATTTCATTGTTCTTACTTTGATTGAGTTGAGCGTATCGTTCCTCCCAGTAAGATTTTACTTGCAAAATGCCGAAAGGTATGGTGCTTAAAGGACAATCCAGAGAGTTAGTGCTGCGGCTTCGTGATTTTTTTGAAAAGGAAAGCCGCAATGGCGGAGTCCTTATACCAGTAACCCAAGTTAGAGACCGTGTTGCAGCAGCATTGGGTATTAGTGCTCCAACGGTGGCGAAAATCACTAAAGAAGCCTATGGTAGTAGTGGTATTGAACAGAACAAGCTATCTACGCCTAAGAAAAAACGTCAGCCCCGTAAAGTGACAGCAATTGACAATTTTGATACTAATGCTATTCGTCGTCATATATACAATTATTACACAAGCAAAGAGATTCCTACTTTGAAAAAATTAGTAGCGTCTCTACGAAATTGTGGTTTGTTTCGTGGTCAAAAATCTTCTTTGTCAAAGGTGCTGCACCAAATCGGGTTCTTGTATAAGAAATCCGACAAAAGAAAAATTTTAATGGAACGTCGTGATATAGCCTTGTCTCGCTGTGAATTTTTAAGACAAGCGAAGAAAATAGAAGACTGGTCGAATGTCGTTTTCACAGATGAAACTTGGCTCAATGCCAATCATTCCATACCAAAAGGTTGGACTGACGATACTGCTGCTTCTACTTCTGCAGTGCCAATGGGGAAAGGTGAACGCCTCATCATTTGCCATGCGGGAACTACAAAGGGATTTGTACCAGACGCTCTGTTAGCGTTCAAATAAAAAAAAAACAGGAGACTATCATGAGGAGATGAATGCGGACGTGTATGAAAAGTGGTTCAGAGAAATGCTTACATCACTTGAAGAGCCATCAACAATATTTATTGATAATGCACCCTATCACTCTTGCCAAATTAATAAAATGCCAACACAGGCCAACAAAAAACACGAGATTATAAACTGGCTTCGTGATAATGGGGAAGATGTGGACGAATCCCTACTAAAAGTAGAATTACTTAAAATATTAAAAAGTAAAAAGCAGCCAAAACGATATGTCATCGAAGAAATGGCAGCAGAATATGGGCATGTTGTAATCAGAATTCCTCCGTACCACTGTCAATATAATCCAATTGAAATGATCTGGGCACAAGTCAAAGGACACGCCGCAAGAAACAATACAACTCCTCCTTTCACAGCAAATAAAATGCTTGAACTTTTAAAAAACGCAACTCTGATTGGGATCGGGAAATTGAATTTGACAACATACCTACACAAGAGTTAATAATAAACACTGCAGATGATTCAAGCGACGATTCGAGTTTGTATGAAGAATCCGACGATTCGTTATAATAAAATAATATTAAAATATTTTGGTTGTTTTATTTCATGTTATAGGTATGATGAGAAGATTTTTATATCTCCCTGATACAATTTTAACGTGTTGTCTATTACAACAATTCAAAACTCAGTTGTCAGCTGACTTAACTGCAAATAAGTGTAATCGATTATTTGCGATTCATTAGTTTGCACCGAATACTTTTGATCCTGTCACTAGATGCGATAGAACGTAACTTTTTTTATAACGGAAATGAATTATCACTTAAATCTTATGAATAGAGCTATTTGCGGCATATTAATGTATTTAGTGGGTAATAATTAAGATATATAAATATTATTGGGCAGTTTATATATTTCTCTGTTCACTCATTTCAAAGTTAATAATTGCGTATAATGAAACAGTTACGTCCTAAAGCATGTGTCAAAAGTAAAATAAATGGTTGGAACGAGTATAGTTAAGACCATACAAGTTTGGTTGTTTACAGTTTCAATACAGGCTAGCCTATAAGATTTCGCTATTTGCAATTAGTAATAGTAACACTCACTAGCCTTAATAATCAAAGTTTAAGAATAAACATAATACTTTACTTTTAGCAAATAAGAATTTGTTTTTTTTCTACCAAAGCTACCATAGTTTATCTATCTATATAATCTAAGTTGTTATGACACGTTTAGTACTTTAAGCGGCGTTATTAGTTTCTTTATTTTAATACTATGTTTTCAAATAGATACTAAAAGGAGTAAAGAGAAAGACTTGCTTGTTTAAACTTATAAAAATGAATGATTATTAATACTAATGTTACTTTTCCGTCCATAAGTAAAAGTAATCAATTATGTATTAAGTGTGATTTTAAGACTTGAGTGAGACTGATTATTGTCATAACTGTTCATAAGCCAGTTTGAAATGAATATTAACCTTAAATCATTGTCTTTTTTCATTCATATATAGAAAATTTTCATAAAACACTTAAACGGTTTCATCGCTAATACAACCCGGCCGGGTTCCAATCAGAAAACACCGGACCGATCAGAAAAAACCAGAAACATACCGGGTTGCAATCTCTAGGTACTACCCCGGACAGACCAGCCCGCGGCTGTAGACAGACGACTGTTAACAGTGTGGTCCAACCACAATAAATTAGAACCAGTACCTACTGGAGGGATAAAGAATATTTACCTGTGTATGATGGTTCTGGTTGGGGCTGCGGTTCGGGTTGTAATTGCGATTCTGGTGGTTGCGTAGGGCGAGTTTGAGGCGCCACTGTAGTCATAATAGTCGTAGTAACTACTTCTGTGCAGGCATTCTCACACTCCGCTTCCGTAACAAAGTTATTCTCATTACCGCCGCAACCTCCATAATAGAATGTGCGACATCTGGAAGAAAAAAAACATCACTTGATGATTTACCCACTTATTTACATATTTCTTTCTTTATTTTATTTTCTTGACTGTTTATCATATATAGTGATTAAGCTTGAAAGAATTTATTTATCTTATTTACCGTTACATTATTTTAACAAAATTTATGTATTTAATATTCTGTGGCGTGACCTAAGAATATAATTCACGAGTCAGCTCTCTTGCCCGTGAGTTTCATAAAAAAATACTTAAGGGATAAAATATGCAAGAGAATAAAAATTCAAAATAAAATATTTTTAATAAAACTACTTTACGGATTTTATCGCGTTTGTAAAAAATCGAATACAAACGCGACAAAAGCCATAAAAATATTTGCGAAAACATCACAAATCATTATGAAAATAAAACCCTATACGAACCCGTGTGTTTAGCGTGGTGTAATAGGCAAACTACTCTGTTATTATGAAGAAGGGCAGCAGTGGGACGTATATAAGTCGAAATAAATAAACAATACATCGTGCTATCCACATTTTGTTATTCTAATTGTGGACCCACGTCTTGTGTGTTCTAAATGTAAGGGTTTCAATTGCATTTCTGTAAAATCCTCGCAATACAAGGATCGGGCAATTGCCCTAGTGCAGGACGTTATTAAAAAAATATTTGTCCATGCGGAGATCTGTGTGCAGTAAGCGTTGATATACCGATCTAAATTAGTGAAGAAATATTTCCTGAATTACGCTAACCGTCTCCTGGCAGAAGGTGAAAAATGCTTTTGTTGAGCATCAGTAACACTGTACATCTTACTTACCTTTTATTCGTGGTGTCGTAGAACCAATTGGTTCTGTACTCGGAACAGTCTCCTACTTCCGCTGGCAAGGTGCATTTTTCAGGTACTGCGAATATTTCAAATAAATAAATTACTTATTTTGAATTTGTGATAAATTATTTTCACTGTTATATTTTAATACACTATTTGGTGTTCTTTTGCAGCAGGTCATGGTGCTTCCCACACCGTCCTCTAAGGAGCTAAGCGACTTTAGAAAGACAACTGTCAACGGTATGGTTCTACTGCATAAATTCAATACACTTTTTTATAGGTAATCTAGAAAAAAATTATTTTCCTATTTATAAAATTATGAATAAAATATATATAGGACTGTAGTAATCTTGAAGCTGGATCTTTACTATATGTTTGATATTAAAGATTACTTGTATATAGGTGTAATAACCGAAATTGAAACTCATGTTGACCTGGAAGATTTAATGTAGACCTCAAACGCATGTGCTTTATCAACACCCGTTAAACAAAGAGAGAAATCAAACAAACATCAATTCGAGTAGGTACTCAGAGTTTTCAAAACGCGACGTTTATATCGCGCGTATTTGATTCGATTTAAATCGTTTGTCCGTACGGCAAGCGCGTGATAAGATACTACGTGTTTCATTTCAACGCTTTTTAACGGACGTTAATAAAACTCTAAGTTGGTCGTATTGGAAAGAGATTATTCATTTAAAGACTTTCGTATTCAAAAGTGCGCTTCATTTTGACGTGAGAGTTTTTCATATCCAACACAGCAGTAACGTATAATGCTTAGAATTTCAATAGTACACCCTTCTACAATAACGTTATAATATTTTCAAGGTCTGCTAAAACCTAATAACACACTGTAGTGATGAAATCCTACATAGATTTATTCATATAGTTACTATTAATACATGCTAAAAGAAGAATAAGTACAACATTCATACTAAAATAGATAAGTTACAAAAATATGAAGTTAATAAGATAAAGACATGCTGTAGAAGTTTTAGTAATAGCAAACCCATAACCTGTTTTATATTGCAAATATCAAACATTACATATTATTATTAAAACCGTACCTTTAAATATTTATATTAATTATAAATAAAACTCTATTTACGGCTTTTGTCTCGTTTGTATATGATTTCTGATTATCCGAAGTTTCGAACTTTTCTGTTGTTGTTTTTAACGAATGACTGTGGTAATTAAAACTATTCTTAGAATTATCAATACATTTAAATAAAATTTGGAATTTGTGGTCAAATGATCTATTTAGATTTCAAAACTTGAAGGAATAATTGCCAGTAATAATATTAAGAAATCTAACTAATATTCTTCTTCCGTTAATATTCTTTCAACTACATTATAACTAGAAAAGTTTTCGCAAAAAAAATCCTGAAAAAATACACCAAACTAGTTAACCATATAGGTAAATCGTTCTGCTATTTTATGGCTATTATTTTTGTCTGTAGCTGTCGTAAAAGACAACTAGGGCATCAACATGCAGATAACATCTATGCAAGAATGTAACAAGCTTAGGTTGACTTCCTTCTCATTGTGGAGGACGCTTCACCAGACTTTTTCAGAAAGTTTATGAATTAAGATGATAAGGATTATGAAACATTTTTTTATAACCGATTTATTTAGTGTTATGAATTAAGATCTTACCATATCGCTGATGATACCATATCCACCTATACCTGCTGATAAGGTATTTGTTTACCCTCGATACCGTGAATAAATGTAGTGAAAATGTATTTATTTTATTATTTAATATTATTATCTTTTTATATTTTAAATATTTTTAAACTTTTGTGCTTACCATAGGCACTAGGACAAAACTGTTCGCATGTTTCTCTGGAAGTGAACCTGTTGTTATTGCCACCACAACCGCTGTAGTAAAAGGGCAAACAACGATTCTCGCTCTGACTAAACGACCATAATGCCTCCTTGCTTGAACAGTTACCACTTTCTTGAAGCTCAGTACATTCCGCTGTGTATGCAAGCCATTTTTAGCAAAAGATTCCGCATGCCCCAAACATAGGAAATAATTACTGTTAGTAAAAGTACGTACAAGAAATTTTAATTAAGATAAGATTAAAATCACTGGGAGATTTACTTCGACCAAATTTCTTCAGTTTGACTATTATTCAATGTTATTTATTTTCTCATGAGGCAACAGCTCTATAGTTAATATTTGAGATTGAGGCTATGTAAGTAATTACATTTGGTCAAAGTTAATCGAGCCCAAAGCTTGAAAGACTAATAAGTTACATTAACATAGATGATACTAATAGGTATTATAGTTGTATGAAAAATTATACCAATTTTAAGAGCTACCCATTACCAAATAAAAGCAAATATTCAACACATTATATCACACACCATGCATTAATATTTTAAACAAAGTTACAAGCCGATAGGGTGCTAATAGCACTTGCTCAAAACTTTCTTTTTAAATTCGACACAAACATCACACCAAGTAGAAAGAAATGCAATATTATTAGTTGTTTTCAAATAAAAATAATTAAAACTAAACAAATTGAGGTCTTGATATATATTAGAACTCTATTTAAGATCATGTAATGGTGTTCTGCCGTTTTCAGTTCCAGATTAGAGGATGATATTAAGAATATCATAAAAGAAATGTTGAAACCATAGGCTCTTGTTATTGACGCCCTGAAAGGAGCGACGAAGAAAGAAGGTCGAAGGAGTGTCCCGCCGAGCTGGCCACGGAAGTCAAGGAACTCGGTACCAGTGGTCAGCCCAATGGCAAAGAGGAAGGGGTACGGTGGGTTATTGTGTAGCCCCGCAGGCCCGCCAAAAGAAAAGGTTCTTGCCATTAGACGAAAGTGGTAGTATTTTTTTTAAGTCAGCTTGTGCTAAAGAAATAATCCTTGTATTACGGGGCACTTTACAGACATAATTTCCGAATGTAAATTACACCCAAACTCCGAATAACAATTAGTGTATCGTACAAAGTATTATCCTGGAGTCGAATACTTGAAGATACACGCATACGCTTTGGATGATGAATGGATTATAAATAAGATTCAAATATATCCGTTTGCTGCGTGGCGTTTGCGAATACTACCAACACTAACATTGCTCGTGGGTGTCGTAAATGACCACTAAGGGATATAGTAGGCATAGAATACCTATGCATGAAATTTACAGATCGAAATAAAACTATACCAACTCGTCTAATCTGCGTGGTATTGTCAATTATGGTCAATTGCCCTCCTATTCTATAATAGGAAGGCTTGAGCCCAGCAGTGGGACATATATGAACTGTAATGGTAATGATGATGATATTTGTTTGGTTTTTGAACACTTTTATTTGAAACGATTTTGTTGCTATGATTTACGTTGTAGTCTACTTTGGCAAGATTACGTTGTATTATGCCCTGTACTCTGCAGTACTTACGTTTAATTACTCCAGGTGGATTGCAGCGCGATTCACAGGCAGCCTCGGTTTTGAATCTATTACTATTGCCCTCACAACCGCCCCAGGTGAACGGTTCACAGGTTCGTGACTTACTGTTGAAGCCCCAGCGGCTGAAGTTACCTGAGCATGGACCCTCTTCAATAGGCAAGTTACATGGGTCTGAAAAAATATTTTAACATTATAAATTATTGTTCTTAAGCTTATATCCAATTAAACATACACTCTATATCTTGTCTTGTTTCACAATTTACGAAACTTAAAAATATAGTAGATTGGTCGCGCTTAGAAAATATGTTAAGATATTATAGGGTTAATACGGAGTTTAATTACGGTAAAGTAGCAATTGGATATTGCTACTAAGTAAGATTTACGGAGTTAAATATATATTTACATTTAGATATAAATTACATACCGATGAAATATTAATATTTTTATATCCTATCGATACCATAATTAAAAACTAATAACGTGGAAAATAATAAATAAGGGGAAAACCAAGGATGGATTCGGGCGGTCTGGATTAAAAGACAGTACGATTACCCAAATGAGCTATTTGTTATTCTTAATGGCGCATCAGCATCTCCCTAGCGAAGTTCAGCAGCGTCAGGTCGGCACCGATGATTCAGATGAGTTCACAGCCTTGCTCTGCCCACGCGACACACACCTCGAGTGTGTGCTGCGTCGTGTCCTCGTCACAATCGCAGTAGTGGCAGGACAGTGTACTCTCCCTCCTTAAGACCTTGTGCAGGTACTTGACGATGCAGGCATACCCGTCAAGACCTGCACCAGTTGGAAGGAAAGCACCTCGTACTACCGACACAACCACTCCATCAGCACCACACGGAAGGCCTCGACGATCCGAAGGCCATACCGAGGCCTCTTCAGCCGGTCTGCCAACGGGCAATGACGTTACGGCGGGCGTCGGCCCGTCACGCGGCCATGTCGCTCATTGAGACTATGCCACCCCCGACACGCATTCATACTCCCTTCACTTTCATCACGGCAGGCAGCCGCGTAGGTAAGGTCCATGAACTGCAGTATCATTTACCATCATGTATGCTGTTTGCTCATGTGCCTCCAATAAAAAAAAAACTTTGAGGAAGGTAATGGAGATAATTAATTATGATAGAATTTGTAATCATCTTAAAAATTTTAATCTCACCGGTAGTCCTGTCAGGTTCACATTGCTTCTGACATAACTCCCTGGAGTCGAAGTTGTTACCATTGCCAAGACATCCTCCATATCTAAACGGTATACATTGTTCCCTTGTGCTGTTGTAGTACCACCGTACGTGGTTATCGTAACACGGTCCTTTCACCTCAGGTAACTTGCAGGCGTCTATGAACAAAAAATATATTTGGATAATTATATGAGTATAAATGATTTGAAAGGTTCACCAGTAGCGACTAGGTGGACTGACGGCCTGGTGTGAGGGTCATTGGATGCAGGCAGATAAGACTGCACTTTGTGGCAAAGCATGAAGGAGGCCAGGCCAGTCCAGCAGTGATTACTGGCTGAATGATGATGATTATAATGATGTTAATAAAATGACTTTATATTATTGCAACTTGATTTTGCTTTAGCTGTTGGAGTTATTTAGACATTTTATAGGATTCATGGCTAACGAGGACCTTTTTTGATAGGCTATATTAGTTATCTACATACATGCTGCTTGAATCGTCCGAGGTAACTGGGAGTCGGCGGCGTGTGGCCCTATAATCTCGCCAGTTGGACTGACCACCGATACCGATTCCTTAACATCGGTAGCCCTCTCAGTCTATTCAACGGCCCGAGTCAACGAAGAACAGAGTAGTGAATGATAAAATCTATAATAATATCGCAAAATCAACCAGAATCAACTCTATTTGATGCCACTTGGTTAAAAATTAAATTCCCAGAATAAGTTGACATCAGGCCGGTGGGCAGTCACATAACTGTTGTTAAAGCTTTTTGAAATATGTTTCATAGAAGAAGGGTACGTATTGCGTCGACCCCAAGTAATTGTGACAAGAGCAAGATGATGATAACAATAAATAGGGTATATAAGCCATTTCACCCGATATGGTATTAAAGATAGATGTCTCTAGAATAGTAGGTACAATCCCTAGATTATGTAACTGCCACAGTTGGCAGGCGGGTTAGATTTTGCAGTTATTATTGTTTGTTTCTCGGTATAGTGCTGCTGCCGATACTTCTGCTGATCCTGCAGCTGTTTTTTACAACTCCCACGAGTAAGTACTGAGTTATGTTCTTCATCCATTCTATTTTATTCTTACTTTGAAAGTATACGAAAGAATTTTAAAGGTAATAAGGATTGTAATATAAACAGGTAGACAAAAATTTTAACACTTATACCTTTAGGACTTGGCTGGACGCAAACATCCTCGCAGTCCTCTTTGGTAGCAAACTTGTTTCCGTTACCCTCGCAGCCTCCGTACCAGAATCGCATGCATCCTCCATATGTGAGGTCAAAGAACCACATAGCAGTGAAGTTGAAACATGGTCCTGGGTCCGTGGATAGACTGCATGCAGCTATAAGACATTATGTTGAATGAGTAATATATTCTATTCTATAGGGTTAAATCGATTATACATTTAGGCTACAGGGGCCATCAAGGTCGTGAAGATTTAATACACATCTTTTTATACGGGCAAACGAAAGTACAGATAATGAATCATATTTGCCTATTCTTTTTGATGTGTAACTTTTTATAGGAAAACTTTAAATTTCTGATTTGCCACCTTTTTGTGTAACGAAAAGCTCGCGAGAAAATGTGGTTAAGCCACGACAAGAGTTCAGTCACATATGCAAGTACAGAACAATTATATATATAAAGATATATGTAGATTAGATATTCTATATTTCTGCTTCTATATTTTAAATTTTTACATATAAACAGCTGCTTAAAACAGAGATATTTGTCTGCCGTTTAAAGAGGTAACTTTATAATTAGATGCTAGCCCTGCTGTTGAAAAATTAATAATATATAATAGAGTATTATTCACGAATTAGACTAAATCAATTCGCCTAGCCAACTTAATGTAGGATTATTATTATTCGTGTTTACGTCTGGTGGGTTTGGGTGATGACTTTATCACCGAACCTCATTGCACGCATTCACACTCCCTTTTGTCACGGTAGGTAACCTAACAAAGGTCACTGATGATATCAGGTGTACCGTTTGATAGTTTGTCACCGTTTGCAATAAAAAAAACTCACCCTGTTTGTCCTCAGGCACATCTGTACATCCAAGGAATTTGGGACCAGCTGCCTCACGTTGGCCATCAGGACAGCATCCATATTTACTGGTAGCACAATCACATCCTTCATTATCAGGTCCGGTAGCTGGTGTTTGATCATCGCCACAACATCCAAATGCGGAGTATCTGCAGTGGCAACCTTGCTTCTGTGGTCCTAGAGCAGTAGTGACTCCGTCAGGACAGCAGCCAAATTGGAATGTATGGCACGCGCAACCTTCGTTTGCAGGCCCGGTTGCTGGAGTATGTCTGTGGAAGTAATAGTAGGTCTTTTACTACCATTTTACCTGATTATTCCCAATATATTCTAGTAGGTTCTTCCTTGGAATGAGATAAGTTACGTATAGAAACTTTCCCTGAGGTGACGGAGTAAGAACACGATTCACCACTCCCTATCTTGCCCGTGGATGTCGCATAAGACGACTATGGGATATAATGTGCACATAACATCTGTGCAAGAGAAGGCAATGGTATATAGTAGATCAAATTCCCTCCTTTTGTGGAGGAGGCCCGAGCCCAATAATTGGACGTATATGGGCTGCGATGATGATGATGACGGATAGTAAGCTAAGCGTTTTCATCAAGGATATCTAAATTGTAGGTAACACCTATATCAATATAATTGTTACATTACACTAATATATGTTAAGTCATTTACATCGCATGATGCGTTACTTTGCCGTGTGGTGACGGGGTAAGAATTCACCACCACTTCTCTTATCCGTGGGTGTCGTAAAAGGTGACTAAGGGATACAATATGCATATAAAATATATGCATGAGAAGGAAAACTCGAAATAAAATCGTATACCAACCCATTTGACCGGCATGGTATAGTAGGCAATTACCCTCTTATTATGGTGGGACGTCCATATATTGAGATAATCATCACCCTGATCCTATCTCCATTATTTGGGGTCGACTTAGTATTTGGTTGTTTTTAATAGCACATATTGTACGAGTTATTGACAATAAAATTACAAATTGCCATGTGGTAACGGAGTAAGAATACAATTCACCACCCCGTATCTTGACCGTGGGCGTCGTAAAAGGCGACTGAGGGATATATTATGCATATAACAGCTATGCAAGAGAAGGAAAATCCGAAATAAACTCCATAGCAAGTGTATAATCAGCGTGCTATGGTAGATCAATTACTCTTCTATTGTACAGGGGGCTCGAGCCTAACAGGGGGACACATGTGAGCTGTGATGATTGACAACAGATTTATGACTAGCTCCCTGCCTGACATCAACTCTGCTTGGGAATGTAATTGTAGACCAGACGACTTCAGTGGAACTGGCTGGTCTATGTAAAGCTCTTAGTCGACCTTGAAACCCACGAGCCATCTAAGAGTTGGTAATATTCATAACCACTACCACACAGCATACACATCTATATATTTTCATAAATACACATGTCTTTGTTTTTAGTTTAAACCAATATAACATCTGTGTTATAAATGCCGAATTGGTACAGTCCAGAATTAGAGATAGTTCAGACTTAGTAAGTACACCATCCCTGTATGTAAACAGGTTAAGAATGCAATAAGATACCTTACCATACTTTCCGGTGAAGATCGTAAAAATGATTTAATAAATATATAACTATATAACAAACAAGTAGCGGAAGGAACACACTGTTAACAGTTATCTGTCTACAGCCACGGGCCGGTCCAGGGCAGTACCACATTCTCGCAGAAAATCGATGTCCGAGTAGTAGCAATTTGTTATTGCGCTTCGTTCGGTGAGCGAGAGAGCCGGACACACAACTTTCTGAGGGTGTTTGCGTGTGGTCAGTTTTGATGATGCTTTTAGTCTCATCGAACCTCATTGCACGCTCGTTGTCTTAGCGGGAGGCCGCGTAGGCACCGTTTGCATTATAATAAAAAAAAACCCTGCAATTTCTAATCCCCCTGCCATCACATTCGACTTTGAGCCTATGTAAAATACCGGAGGTCGATAGAATGATCCATGATGAGAGTACCCTTGCCGATAATATATTAGAACGATAATAAATTACCTGTCAGGACAGCAGCCGAACTCAGAGTATTGGCATCCGCAGCCCTCATTGCGTGGTCCTGTAGCCGTGGTGACTTTATCAGGGCAGCAACCGTATAGAGAGGAATCACATTCACAGCCTGGATAAATAATAACAGCGTAATAAATAATTAATTAATTTCGAGAACGAGATCAGCCGACGAATCCAACTCGGTTGGGCAGCGTTCAGGATACTTAAGAGGATCTTCTCATCCAACATACCTCAGTGTCTGAAAACACAGGTCTACGACCAATGTGTGTTACCAGTGATGACTTACGGCACGGAAACGTGGTCCCTAAATGTAGACCTCATAACAAGGCTCAAAGTCGCTCAGCGTGCTATGGAGCGGGCTATGCTCGGACTTTCTCTGCGAGATAGAATCCGGAATACGGCAATCCGCAGAAGAACGGGTGTAACCGACATAGCACGAAGAATTAGCACGCTGAAGTGGCAATGGGCAGGCCACATCGCTCGACGAACCGACGACCTCTGGGGAAGAAGGGTTCTCGAGTGGCGACCACGTATCGGACGACGCAGTGTAGGACGCCGATCCCTAAATCCCTATACCCACATGTCTGACCATTGTGGTATAGTAGTTGAATTTCCCTCCTATGATGGAGGAGGCTCGATCCCAATAGTGGGACGTATATGAGCTGAGATGATGAAATAATTGATGTATATAAGTATTTTATGTGTATGTCTGTATGTAATTGAACTCGTCCTGAACGGTTGACCGAATTTAATAAAATATTTTTCGTGTTTATTTTTCGTCAGTTGGATCTGTTGGTTACCACCAGCATCATCTCGGCTAATAAAACTGTCAAAAAGGGAGTTAGAAAAAAAAAACTATATAATAGATGAATTCACTTAAAAATTGTTAAGATCTCGAGCAAGTCTGACTCAGAGCATATGGTTTATTCTTTGTTAGCCACCAAATTTTATGTCTTCAGTGATCGCCGCATAAAAACGATTAAATAAATAAAAAAAAAATATTTTTGATTAAAAAAACTATAATAACTATTTACAGTTTTTTTATTGCTACTGAATTTCGGCAGCTGGTGAAAGTTCCTGAGCGTTGTTAGATACAGGCAGCACAGGACCTCACTTTGAAGCGAAACATGAGGCAGTCCTATGTCCAGCAGTGGAGCGCCATAGGCTCAATGATGATGATGAATTTCGGCATAATTTTATCGTGTAATCCGATATAATACTTGGCAAATTTTATCACCTTCAAGATGCGGTCCGTTCGCTGGCCTGCGGTTATCAGGACAACAGCCGTATGCTGTATTCAAACAGCAGCCCTCGAAGTTAGGACCATGGGCTGGAGTTTTACCATCTTCACAGCAGCCATACGCAAATTGTTTGCATCCAAGTTGACAGCCTGTCTTGTTTTCATCTTGAGCTGAATAACATACACACAATGTAGTCAGAATAGTTTATAGTCGCCATTTAGTAGTTTCCGTGTGGTGACGGAGTAAGAATACAATTCACCACTCCCTATCTTGCGTGGATGTCGTAAAAGACGACTAAGGGATATAATATGCACATAACAGCTGTGGAAGAGACTGAAAACTCGAAATGAAACCATACACTAATGTCTGACCAGCATGATATAGTAGGTCAAGACCCGAGCCCAACATATTATATATTGGCTGCGATGATGATGAGTCAGAATTGTTACGCAGCCATCTATGGGTTCATCAGAGTGTAATATTAGATATAGGTTTCACTAAAGAGCGATAGCGAAGCTATATTTTCATACTTGGCAAGCGGGTTGGTAATTGCATTTACTATTATAAATTTCCCAGAAGAATGCCTACATTTTCACCTGGTTGCCTCTTCATCTTTACGTGTGGTGATGGAGTAAGAATACAATTCACCACCCTTCTTGATATGTAGATAACATCTTGGCAAAGAAAACTCGAAATGAAACCCTGTTCCACGTCTGACCAACGCGGTAGAGTAGGTTAATTTTCTCCTTATTGTAAAGGAGCCTCGAGCCCAGCAATGGGACATATATGGTCTATAATGATGATAAACATCTTCCAGTGATTACAATTCTCAGGGAAAAATTGCATTCTTAAGTCCACAGGAATTTAGAATCTACCACGCAAATCAGAATGAGTGACAGTTCAGTTTGGAGATTTCATTTTTTAGAGTGATGTTACTGCTTTCGTTCTAAAGTCATCTCATATAACACCCACGGAAAAGATTATTGTAGTGGGCATTTAGTTTTATTCCATCATTGTCCAGAATATTACTTATGATCGAAATACGACTTAATTACTATATGATAAAATGGGTCCTATTAAATTAGTTACTTCAAGAGTTCTAATGTCAATGACTGAATTAGTCACGATATTTCTTACCTGGCGTTTCACCATCGGGGCAGCAGCCGAATTCAGTAGTATTGCACGAACATCCTTGTCCATCAGGACCTGAAGCTTCTGTCATGTTATCTTGGCAACACCCAAATTCTGAATCAGAACATCCTTCCTGTATTGTAGAGCTAAGAACAAGAGTGCTGCTTGCTTCACTTGAAGAACTAATCTCGGTAGATCCTGATGATATTTCCGTTGTCGAACTGGTTTCGGTAATTGTGTCCGTTTCGGTCGGCGTAGAAGTTTCCATCTCCGTTTCGCTAACAGTTTCAGGTGTAGTGGATGTCGTTGGAATTTCTAAATATAAAAAAGAATTTGATTAAGAAACTGCACAAATTATGCCAATGCCAACATTATGCTAATGGTAGTATCATGAATCCGTTTTCCAAGTAGAACAATTTGTGCGTATTCTAAATGATTGTTCTGAGTTTCAATATTACTTGTAACTGTGAATGCTAATTGTGGTAGTAAAAATATCTATAAAGTCTCTCGTGATATTAGGATTTATTCCGTGGTGAATAGTAGTTTAAAAAATAATCAAGCAATATTCATGTAATTTTCAATCTTCATTAGCATTATAAGTTGTCCCTGTCAGATGTTCACAATAAGTAAAAAAGAAACGCAATTAAAGCAGCAGTATTGGGACAGTGGAATGACCTACGTTAAATTACTAAAAGGTCTTAAAATGGATCCTCTAACGAATTTCAATTTTAATTTATTTAAACTTCATTAATTATTGGGCTATTAAACGTCCAGTACTGAAGATAAACCTCTAATTGATGATAATGCTAATAAAATTCAAAAGAAAACTCAACAATTTTTGCCGATCCATAAGTTTTATACCGAGCACCCCATAATCGTAGTAGGTAAAGTTATACTTCTTGATCAACTTTACTATACGGCGACAATGTTGGATGTTTAAATAATTCCATACAAGCAATTGATATTCTGAACTTCAAAAGATTCGGCACAGTAATTTTACGTGATTCGCGATTTAATAATAATCAGACCAGAAATTTGCAAAAATTAATAAATAATTTTAACTCGAATATCTTCAATGTACAGATTATGTATTTTAGTATTTTTTATTTATAAATATAAATTTTATTCATAATAATCGGGCAGAGTAATAAGTTATTTAAGGTGGTAAATTCATAGTATGAAATGAGGAATTCTTTGAGGTACTTGTTGATACTGGTAGCAATATGGATATATTAAAAAACGGAAACATTTCGTGTAGAATGAATAACTTACCGTCTTCGGGGCATCCTTTAGAATCAGGACCTTTAGCTTCGGTTTCTTCATCAGCACAACAACCATATCTATAAAATAAATAATTGTATAAGTGACTGAACTCCTCCTAAATATTTAGAAAGATTTTAATCAAAATCTATGTCCATTATTTAATGAATTGCAGGAAGATTCAAATTTTTTACCAGAATACGCTGCGATCGAGTACTTGTATTTCTACATTTTTTTTTAAATTATTAAGTATAAAGTCAGGTTAGCTAATATCATATAAAAAACTGGATTTTCAGCTTGTTATTTTTCGTGTGATAGGGTAAAAATATAATCAACCACACCTCTCTTGTCTGTGGTGGATATTGTGACGTGTGACCATCGACGTCTCCCTTGTAGCGACGGAGTAAGAATACATTTTATCATCCCCTGCCTTGCCCGTGGCTGCCGTAAAACACGACTAAGGGATTAAATAATCATATAACATCTATGCAAGAAAAGGAAAACTTGAAATCCTATACCAAAAACGTCTGACCTGATATGGTATTTCAGTTTCCCTCCTATTATTGAGGAGGCTCAAGCCCAACAGTGGGACGATAATGAGCTTAAATGATGATAATGATGAACATCGACGAAAGAGAAAGAAAAGCTCATATAAAACCATATGCCAACATGCCTTAACAGCAGGATATAAATAGTAGATTAATGTTCCTCCCATTGAGAGGGCCTGAGCCCAACAGTGAGACTTACATGGTCAAAGATGATAATGAAAAGGACTAGATATCGTAAGTAAAAATAAGCTTAAATGATTAAAGTATTTACTCGGACGATGCACAAGCTGGTGGTGGAGGCGGACATCCTTCTTGGTCATTTCCATTTGCCGCTGTTTTATTATCTGATTCACAGCAACCGAAGAGTGTTTCTTCACACGGAGTGACGGGACAGTCTTTACCGTCGGCTCCTCGAGACGGTGTCACTCCATCGGGGCAGCAACCGTAAATGGTTTCCTTGCAGGTTCGGGCTATCTTGCAACCTAAAATGGAATAAATGTTAATGATTTTCTTTTTTCATATTGTTATTTGTGTAATGAAATTATATAAAGTACCGTAAAAAGTTGGATGAAATATGAAAAAAAAATGTTATCATTTTTATCATACACCCGAATAGTGTTTATATCTGGAATAATTTAATTAACATTAGTTAATCGTCTTTTCTGTTCTATATATTTCACTGTTAGGTAAGAGGTTCATCCAGATGAAGGGAATTAACCAACGGAAGCTCTCAAAAGGAATGAATTTTCCCCGTTTTTTAAACTCTATCGCTTCGCTTTTATTGGACGTAACGAAATATTATAATTAGTCTAATAGTCTTCTTTGATAAATCGATTATTTAATAGTATTAACTTCGTTGTTGGATGTAAGCCTCTCCAAAAGCTGGAATACTTAATCCGCACGTTGTGTAGGTGAAATTGCGATGGTTGCATTTTAAGTTCCCCAGGCAATTACACCTATCCATTGTCCCAGTGATCGCTCACCTGGTTTTTACTATTTCCGCGGTAAAGTAATGGGTGATAATACATTGTTATCTACACAAAGTAACAATTGAAATTGTAAATCTAAACTTATATATTAATTATCTAGCCTGTTTTGTCGATTCTTTATTCCTTTATTAAATTACTTGATTCAGCTTTTTAAAGTATATCGAATGCTGATGACCAGAAATAGACCTACAGCCTAATTAATTATTATAAATTTTGGTGAATTATTTGACGTTTTTGGACACTACTTTATCGAAAGACTATTTCTCTCAATTATAATTGTTAATAAAAATACATAAACCGTACACAATTTCACTTTGTAGTAAATGGATTGTAATATGTATAATATTTCGCGTATAAGAGAAAACAAAACGTTTAAATTACCTTCCTCGAAGGGCCCTTTAGCAGCAGTGATCTTATTAGGGCAGCAGCCAAACTTACTATACTTGCAATGTTTTCTCGGCTTGCACATTCTGTCCTTTTTGGGCTTGTGAGTTGAGAATATCCACGTCACTATAATAATAATATTCATCAAGTTTAAATCAGAGTAGGTTTACTTAATTCTAATTTATTAAAGTCTGAAAGAGACAAATCACAATGTGACTGCAATCTTCTCTTGGGAGTTATCCGCCCTAATCAATGAGCCACCGTGGCTAGCTGAGGCTATAAAATTTTTATGCCACTAAAAGATACATTTTTGTTCACAGTCAATAAGAGTTTGGGTATATATTCCATTTTTTTTATTATTAACCGCATGAAGTCAAAGAGTATATTTTTGTTTGCTTATATATTTTTTAAAAGTATAGACAATGTTAGTGTACCTCCCGGTGATACTTCAGTAGTGCTTGTTTCTAATGTTTCCACAGTAGTAGTTGAAGTAGATTCTTCTGTAGTTTGAGTGGACACACGATCAGTAGTAATACCAGTACTTGATTCTGGTTCGGAGGTGGTAGGGGAGCCTGATATTTCTGTGGATTCTTCAGTTGATGATGGACTGCTTCTAAATTCAACAGTAGTCGATTCTGGTTCAAAAGATGTAGTTGGTCCAGATGATTCGGTAGATTCATCGGTTGAAGACATACTGCTCGTAGATACCCCCGTAGTTGATTCTAGTTCGGACTGAGTGGTACTAGACTCAGAAGATTCTAAACTAGAAGCTGTACTTGATTCCTCCGTTATTGAACTAGAACTTTCAGTTGATATGCTTGTAGATTCTGTTTCGGTTTCTACAGTGGACAAACTAGATCCTGAACTTGTTGTTTCAATAGTGGACGATTCATCAGCTGAAATAAGAAAAGACTTTAAACAAAAGTTTAATATAGTTAGTAGATTTGTTAATAAAATACGACTCCCGAAATTAAGCAATAAATCCTTGTAAATCTGAGGAGATTTAGAAATATTATTCAAACTCATGGCACTCTGTCCGGAAGATCAGCCCTTGATAATGATACCATCTGTTATATACAGGATGACTGGTAAAAGATTGTACATATTGAAGGAGGCTACTCAGTACTCGATTCTGACACCGAATATATAAAAAAAAATAGTACTTAAATTTTGAACTATTTATCTTATAAAAATATTTAGTCTAGCCTATAGGTATATCTATCTATGTATAGGTTAACGCACTTGTACTAAAAATTTACGTAACGACATTGAACTAGTTATTGGGTGATATGCCGACAAGGCCGTCGCGGGCCAATGAGACCGCAGGGCGGCTATCCCTACTTATCCCTCGAGTCATACGCGAATCCTTCAAAAAATTCTAGAATTACATTTAGTTGTCCGCGAACCGCGATGGCCTAATCGTACTAATGTGTTTCTAATCCTTACGTAGCTCCGTTCGTCGGATTGTCTTTTATGCACGTTTATTATTTTGTGATATTATGTAAATAACAATTTTCGATGTAGTGGTTGATGGTATCTTGTGCTGATAATGCTATAATACTGCAGGCGGTTGCTTAACTATGGCCCATTTCATATTCTGCGTCACCCTCAAGGACGTGGCTGAAACCGCTTTTCCAGTAAGCCTTGAAGGACATATCTTGCAGTACTTCCAAGAAGAACTGCAAGCTAGCACAAGAGAAGCCACTCGAAGTTTTAACGTACATATCTACGTCACAAAACTATTCGGAACATTTCAAAACGTGGCAGGAAACATGGATGTCAATTTCAACGTGTTCTAGACTTTAGCGAATGGACTATGTCCCGCGAGTTTTGCCAGTGATTACTGTTTAACGTAAAAGCATCAAGTGAGAGTCAACGTAAATGTGTTATTGTGTTTGGTCCATAGGATCGGTCTATAGGATCCCAAGTATAAAAAGAAAGGTATGTTGTATGTATTGTTTTAGACAGGCGCTCTCACCACGCTGGACGTCGTACAAACAACCAACATAACATACGGTTGTTTGTAGATTAATAACATTATCCCTATACCTACTTTTAATAATTCTAGCAGTAAAATCGGCATTAAAAAAGAAATTAGGAGAGTGCGTGACCTTGACAAGTGCTAATAAAACTAGTACCCCTACTCCCGCACGTGTCCCCCTCGCGGTGACAGTTCGTCTGTACTCAGTCAAAGCGCGCGCGCCGATTTGGCCATTTTGCATTTCCGTATTTATTAACTTACAGTTAGGAGTCATTTGATTGCCCGCGCTTTTTTTAACCGTATTTGTAAAAAGTGATAGAATAGTGATATGAATTTTTAATTTCATATTCACTAAATCGTTGTGAATTAACAATATTAGTAACTAAAGTTGATCATTTACGTACGCGAACAGGTAAGCAATTATTTTGTTAATTTTGATTGCTGGGATTAGCGTAATTGTAATTTGTAAATAGATTTATTATTTAATCACTGTACATAGGTATGATTCCACTTTTTAAATACGCCAGAAACACCAAGGTGCCTCCTAATTTATACCAACTGCCTCTAATCTAAGTACATTAGAAATTAAGAATTTATTTTGAAAAATTCAGTTACGAACGTTTATTATTATCTAGGTATTTTTGCCTGTCCTAAGCCAGGATCAAAGTATGAAGGAAAAGTGACTGATACCTTTATCAATGACTATAATAATTTATAATAATAATTTTAAGACAACACCATGCACTAAGGAAATAATCCTTATATTGCTGGGAACTTTACAAACAATAATAATTAACGGACACAAATTACATCCAGACTCAGAACAACAAGTTGTGGATCACACAAAGTGTTGTCCCGCGTGGGGGATTCGAACCGCCGATATCGGCGTTGCAAGTCGCTATCTTAACCACTACGCCATCTGTACACTAAGCTCGAATACGATCCGATATCTCTAGTCTATAGGGTGAGCATATTTTTGGGAGTCTTGCGACACTAATATTGTTGATGTTTACTATATTGTTAATTAATATCGTTTTCTTTTTACATTTTTATTGGTTACCTGTGACCATTATCCTTCAATATGTACAATCTTTTACTAGTCACACTGTATAATTTCAGTATTCGTTGTTTGACTTCATTGTAAGTGACCATTTATACTATAAATATAATATGATTTTTGTTTTACTAAAACGAATGTTTAACGTCTGTTACATCATTTATGTTATAATGTATTAACGATTGCAAAAAAACACCTATGAGTTGCAGACTCTTAATCTTTTTCTTTAGCCCACTTAAGGACGGTACGTATTCATTTGAGAGTAAATGATTTTTTAGATTATTAAGTCTTTAGACGTTAATTTTCCATTATGATCTTTTTACTTGTACAGGAGAATATTATTCATAATTACTTTGCAACACTAATAAGATTTGACATAAAGGTGACTGATAATTTTTATAACTTGATTTTATTGATTTTGTTAATATTTGTACATTTTATTAGTATTGTTTAATATGGTTTATTATAATAATTATAATATTTAATTATATCATTTTAAAACCCACCTTCTGATGTCGATGATATTTCAGTGGTTATTATAGCTGGAGATATGCTTGTAGATTCTAAAAAATAAACATAATATTTTTTAATACTATAATGGAAGTAAGGGCTACCAAACTAAGTAGTAAGAGTTCTTAGTTGTATAGTATGATATATCGATGTATAATATTACAGCAGCACTTGATCAATAAAGTGATATTCTTTGCAACAATTATGATGTGCTCGTCACAAATAACAGAGCTTGAGTCGCCTCAGTTAGGTAATGACGTCATTAGCTTGTAGCAAACCATCTGCCAAAGAAAGCTTTTACGACAAATGCAATTTTTCATGATTGTTGTTTACTCCATTTCTACATTTGCATTTCGTGTTTATCAAAGTATTTTTTTGTGTTTTTAGCTGTTGGTCGCAGATGACCTTGACAGCTTAGCCCGGACTATGGGTGAGCGCTGATGGCTCTCCACCCGGTAAGAAAGTTAAGCGAACATCGCCCGAGAGCTCCCCCTGTGAGGAACGGACCTCGGCTTGGGGCATCGCTGGTAACAAAGTGGGCGTGGCCACGTTAAGGTAATGACTTTTACGCGGTTTCCGACCTCGACGTCGAGGCCAGTACTCCGGAGTTTAATTTGTAATCGCTGCGCGAGTGGTGTTAGCCCTTTCTTGGGCGATCGTAATGAAATCATCCTCTTCATCAAGAAGATGACGGGGACGTCGGACCGCGGATATTTTTAAGGTCACGTAATTTACCGCTCCAACCATTAGTGGATTGGAGTGAGTCATGACAGAGTCAAAGTAGCGCCGGGAGCAACGTTTCATGTACCGCCTGATGGTCGCCAGTTCGAGATCGATGTGTAAATCGACATTGCGAATGAACCACGGTGCTCCCGTAGCCCGTCGCATAAATCTATTTTGTAATGCTTGTAACCTGCGGATCCTGTGTGGCCTAACGTGCGCGAACACTACGCTAGCATAGTATGCAGGCAGTGTATAATCGGACTTTATTTTTGAGTGATAATTTGGACTTTGCGTTTAATAGGCAGTAAAGGCGTCCCATCACGAAGGCTGCGCGCGCACGGACTTGCCTCATGTGGGACACGAAAGTGAATCGACTATCAAGGGTCACACCTAAGTACATGGCCTCTCTGCTCCAAGAGACAGGTCAGCCGAAGAGAGTGAGAGGGGGGATGCTCTCCGGAGAGCACAGGCGGACAGTTCGTTTAGTGAACATGACCGCTTGGCTCTTCTCGGGATTGATTTCTATTCTCCATTTCCTATACCAATTGGCAAGGGTGGTAACCGCTTTTTGGAGTGTATTGACTATGGTTGTCGGAAATAAACCAGCACAATGGAGTGCGGTATCATCAGCGTAAAGCGCTGTGTGTACTCGTCTAAACTTGGGCATGTCGCTGGTATACAGCGTGAACAAAAATGGGGGCGAGGACCCAGCCCTGTGGGACACCAGCCTTGAGAGGGTGGGAGGTCGACAACGTCCCTTCCACCATGTAGCGACAGCCGCGATGACTCAAATAGTCATGTATTATTAAAATTAAATATTCGGGGATTTTTAATGGATATAACTTGTAAATTAAGCCCTCATACCAGACTTTATCGAAAGCTTTCGCTACGTCTAGAAATAGTACACCAGTGAATCGTCCCTTCATGAACTGACTGCTGGTGTATTCGACAAGCCTATGTACTTGCTGCACACAACTGTGTTTAGCACGAAAACCAAATTGTGCATCGGGTACGAGTTTATTAACCTCGGCATATGATCGTAGCCTACTGAGTACTATCCGTTCCTATAATTTACCTAAACTTCTCAGTAGGCTGATAGGGCGATAATTAGTGGGTTCGGTACGTTTTTTGCCGGGTTTGTGCATTGTTTATCAAAGTAGTGGTTTCAATGTTATTTATTTCCACCCTCTCGCAGCTAATACTAATGTAATAAATCCATATCTATTACA
Source organism: Lymantria dispar (assembly GCA_032191425.1). Classification (NCBI taxonomy): domain Eukaryota; kingdom Metazoa; phylum Arthropoda; class Insecta; order Lepidoptera; family Erebidae; genus Lymantria; species Lymantria dispar. The sequence continues at coordinate 22,139,263 of CM063459.1, forward strand.
CTTCGTTGTTATTTGATCTATATGAGATCAACATATCATGTTTTATCCACTGTGCAGAAATTGAAGAAAATCAGGTCGTTGTATAAGCGAGTGCATTACTCAGTTTATACTTAGTCGCGGAGTCAATAATTTCACACGTCGTACAACGATTATCATGTAGTGGAGCGCCACGAATACCTCTATAAGAGCAATATGATAGTCGAAAGGACCAAAGGGAAGATTTTAACATACAAATACTTTGTAAATAAAATATTAAATTCTGTAAAACATATTAATACCTGTATCTTCATCAGAGCTTGTTGATGTTAATTCATTGGTTACTGTAGTAACTAAATCTGTTGACCCACTAACAGTAGATGATTCACTAGATGTTGAAATTTCATCCCTAATAGCTGTTGAAGGCGTTTCACCTGATATTGAACTTTCACTTGTAACAGGGGTTTCTGTTGAAGCTGTTTCTTCAGATATTGAGCTTCTTTCCGTAACAGTAGATGTAGGGCCCGTTTCACTAGATGTTGAGATTTCGTTTGTGACAGTAGAATCTGTAGAACTAGTTTCACTAGATGCTGATGTCACTTCTGTGACAGTGGATTCTATGGAACTTGATTTTGGACTAACATCTGTTATAGTAGATAATGTAGATCCTGTTTCTTCTGATATTGAACTAGATTCTGTGACAGGAGATTGTGTTGAAACTGTTTCTTCGGATACCGAACTTGTTTCTGTAATAGTGGATTCTGTAGAATCTGTCTCTTCAGATACTGAACTCATGTCTGTAACCGTAGATTCTGTAGAATCTGTTTCTTCAGATATTGAACTCATGTCTGTAACCGTAGATTCTGTTTCTTCAGATACCGAACTTATGTCTGTAATTGTGGAGTCTGTAGATCCTGTTTCTTCAGATACTGAACTTATGTCAGTTATTGTGGATTCTGTAGATCCTGTTTCTTTAGGTACTGAACTCATATCTGTAATCGTGGATTCTGTAGATCCTGTTTCTTCAGATACTGAACTTATGTCTGTAATTGTGGATTCTGTAGAGCCTGTATTATCAGATACCGTAGAAACAGTTTCACTAGAGGGTGATGTTTCGTCTGTCTTAATTGATTCCGTAGAACCAGTAGTCGGGGTCACATCTGTTACAGTTGATGGTGTGGAACCCGTTTCTTCCGATTCTGAACTAGTATCTGTACTAGAGGAATGTGTTGAACCTACTTCTTCAGTGACGGTGGATTCTGTTGAACCAGTTTCTGTTGAACCTATTGTGATAGCTGTTTCAGTAGAACCTGTTTCTTTTGATGTTGTTTCCTCTGTCCTTGTAGATTCAGTTAATTCAGATGTTAACTCTCCATCTGTATTAGTGCTATCGGTTGAACCTGTTTCGTTAGACATTAAAGTACTCTCTGTCATAGTAGATTCCGTAGAACCTGTAGCTTCAGATGCAGGGGTTTCTTCTGTAATGGTGGATTCGGTAGGGCTTGTTTCTTCAGACCTTAAGTTCGTGTTTGTGACAATAGATTCTGTGGATCCCGTTGTATCAGATACACTCTCTTCTGTAGAAGTTTGTTCACTAGATATTGTACTTGCTTCTGTAGTAGAGGATTCTGTTGAATCCGTTGAGCTAGATGTTAAAAATCCGTCTTCAGTAAATATTGTATCTGTAGAAATACAGAAATACATTTAATAAAATAAAGTATGGTTGTGGTGTGGTGAAGCAATCAGAATACAATATGCCACACTCTTGTTTTCTCGGTAGCAGTTTCTCGTAACAGACACTAAAAAATTATCAACGTGCTAATCTTTCGGACTATGTCGGGTACACCCGTTCTTCCACGAATAGTATTCCAGATTTTATTACGTACAGAAATATTAAGCGTAGTAAAGACTCAAGTCACTTAACGTGGTATGGACTCCTGTCCATTCCTTTTTATGAAGCTAACATTTAAAGACCACGTTTCTGTGCCATAAATCACCTGTATCTTAGTCGCTATTTATGGGTTTTAACAATTACCATAGGAAAGGTAAGGTTGGTGACATTGTATTCTGAACACTTTACCACGAGAGAAAGGGCGAAGCAACTAATCTAATTTTAAATATAGCTTTCGATAGTATGTATTGGTTTCCTAGCCTTTCCAGTTCATCATCATCTCAGTCCATATACATCCCACTGGTGGGCTCGGGCCTCCCTAACTATATAAGGGTTGACTTACTATAAGAGTGAAAATCTACCTACTATATCTACTATGCAGGTTAAACGAATTGGCATAGGGTTTTGTTTCGAGTTTTTCATCTCTTGCATAGATTTTATATGCATATTGTATCCCTCAGTCGCAAAAAAGCGACGACGTTCACGGTTAAGAAGAGGAGTGGTGAATTGTATTCTTACTCTGTCACCACACGGAAAAGACCTTGCCAGTTACATAGGAATATATATATATACTAGCTGACCCAACAGACGTTGTTCTGTTCAAATAAAGCGCCACCTACCGGGTCCAATTGTGAATCTAAACCATTCTCGAATCTCATTGAGCACACACAAATTACTTAAATTACTTAAATCCAGTCAACAGATATCGCCATCTGTTAGAATCTTTTGGAGTTAACAGATAATTGTGACTGTCAATTAATTATAGACAAATAATTTGTAATAAAATAAAATTGCGACTATAATTAAAGATCTAAATTATCCTATGTTTCAAGGTGGAGTAAACTGCACACGGTGTGCAAATTTGATTAAAATCGGTTAAGTAGTTTAGGAGTCCATCGCGGACAAACATCGTGACAGGAGATTTATATATATTAAGATATATTTCTAGAGGTGATAACAACATTCTTCCTTGGGTTAATTTTCTTCCACTTATATGCACTGGAAATAATGATTTAATTATTGCAATTGCAATCTTACTCCATTAAAACTTCATAGGAATCATCATCATCTCAGATTATACGTCCCCACTGCGGGGATTGGAACTCCTCCGCAGTGGATGTAAATTGATGTTATATACCACGCTAATTAGACGGGTTGGGTCAGGGTTTGTCTTCTCTTGCAATGACGTGATCTGCCGGAGTCATTTCGTATTCTGCGTATTACATATTCTTATTCTATCATCTAATAGAAGGAGAATGAAAGAGAATCCCAATAAAGTAATAGAATCCTTTTTTTGGGGTAGGTTATGGTCTGGATATATCCCGCCCAATTCATTCGGGGCGACGGAAGTGCGGCGACGTACGGACTTATAACCTTCCATATCCACTCTCCATTCCCAGTTGGACTGACCAATGGTACCGATTCCTTTACCCAGGTTGAGAATGATAGAATTCTAGGAAGAGTGTGTGTAAATAAAAGTGATACTGACATGTTTCGCCTGATCCACTGCCGCTAGTATAATCTTCATCGATATCGAGAGTGGAATCAGTTGCATCTTCAGGACTGAGTGAACCCTCGCTTGAACCCTCTAAATCTTCAGTTGACAACGAAGATCCTGAAAATAGAGGTAAGTGTAAACAAATGCTATGATTCATTATCATCTCAGCTGCTGGGTTCCATCTCACTGGTGAGTTTGAGCATTCTCCAAAACAAGAGGTTAATTGACCTACTATCCGCGTGGTGACGGAGTAAGAATACAATTCACTCTCTATCTTGCCCGTGGATGTCGTAAAAGACGACTAAACCCCGTCGCATATGCCCACACTCGCACTCGTTCACGACCCTGCGCTAATGGATACGCGCGTACACGCATATGTACGTGCCTGCGTCGACACGTGAGAGCAAATGCGGAGTTTGGTATTTTTTTTTGTGTGTTATAGCTGCTGGTCGCAGATGACCTTGACAGCTTAGCCCGGACAATGGGTGAGCGCTGATGGCTCTCAACCCGGTAGAGGAGTTTGGTACTGCGCCATAGGTTTTAAATACTGCCACTCGCACACGGCTCGTAACGGCCAATGCGAGTGTGGGCATGTGCGGCGGGGTTAAGGGGTATAATACGCATATAACATCTATGCAAGAGAAGGAAAACTTGAAATAAAACCCTGTACCAACCTGTCTGACCAGCATGATATAGTAAGGTCAGTCTCCCTCCTATTGTGGAGGACGCTCGAGCCCAGCAGTGGGACGTATACGAGCTAGAATGATGATGATAATGATAACCTACTATATCACATAGGTTACACGGATTGGATTTTATGTTGAGTTTTTCCTTCTCTTGCACATGTTTTTTTTTTTTTTATTGCAAACGGTGGCAAACGAGCAAACAGTACACCTGATGGTGTACTGCGGAGGGTCGCTGCCTACCGCGAAGAAAGTGAAGGGAGTGTGAATGCGTGCATTGAGGCTCGGTGATACCAAGGGCACCACTAAAACCCTCCACACACAAACACCCTCAGAAAGTTGGGCTTCCGGCTCTCTCGCTCACCGAATGAAGTGCAGTAACAAATTGCTACTACTCAGACGTCGATTTTCTGCTCAGTGTGGTACTACCCCGGACGGACCGGCCCGCGGCTGTAGACAGATAACTGTCGACAGTGTGGTCCTACCACTCTTATGTTATTTTTATATAATATTCCTTGGTCATATTTTACATCAGTGACGGATAAGGTAGTAAATCGTCACCACGTGATAATGTATTTTGATTACTGTTAGTTATTGTATTTATTTATTTGAAATGACTTAAAATAAAACTCAATTCTTCTAACTTCATACTAGATTTCGTACTGGACATGTTCCACTCAACAGGTTTCGACATATGATGGCGAAAAGTGCTACATCCAATTGTTCAGAGTGCAGCACTCCTGAAGATGTCCATCACCTGTTGGTGGAATGTGTCCAAAACATAATTTTAAGACAAACTTTGGTACTAAATTTTGAGATAAGTGTGAAAAATGTTGGAGTTTTCTTAACTTTCTTATCAAAACCTCTCTCTGAGGCAACCATTTTAGTTTATAAGTTGGTCAATAGGGTAGGGCAGCTAATATATGATTAGGTTATGATGGAGCTGGCATGGCCTTGAGGCTAAAAGCTCCTAAATAAACAAAGATGAAAACAAAATTATAACTTCTTATCAACTCTTGTACGTTCGAGTGCTCAGCGCGGGTCTTCACGGTATTATATGCATATTATATCCCTCAGTCGTACAAGACACTCACTGACAATATAGAAGTTAGTGAAGTAAGAATACAATTCACCACCCTCCATATCTTGCCCGTGGATGTCGTAAAAGACGACTAAGAGATTAAATATGCATATAACATCTATGCAAGAGAAAGAAAATTCGAAATAAAAGCCTATATGAACGCGTCTGACCAGCGTGGTAAGTCAATTACTATTATGGAGGAGGTTACCACTGACGACAAGTCACATCTGCTCCGGTGGTCGGCCCAACAACGAGGTGACGAGGGTACGGGTGGGTTATGGGCCCGCGCGCTGTCCTTTCATCGCCCCGGACGGACTGGACCGCGCGTGCGCTTACCATAGCCCAACCACAAAAAAAAAATTATGGAGGTTCGAGCCCAACAGTGGGAGGTATGTGGGCTGTAATGGAAAAAATTAAAAATCATCATTTTCATTTTTTTTTCTAAAATTACACTCGGTGTCGAGATATTTATAGGTAAAGCTAAAATATACAATTTAATACCATCAACAAAATTTTAGTTCGTATTTTTAGGGTTCCGTATCCAAAGGGTAAAAACGGGACCCTATTACTAAGACTTCGCTTTGTGTCCGTCCGTCTGGCTGTCACCAGGCTGTACCTCAAGAACCGCGATAGTTAGACAGTTGAAATTTTTACAAAATTAAGTATTTCTGTTGCCGCTATAACAACAAATACTAAAAACAAAATAAAATAAATAGATATTTAAGGGGGCTCACATACAGCAAATGCGATTTTTTATAGATAATGGTACGTAACCCTTCGTGCACGATGACGCACTTAGCCAGTTTTAATCTTTGCACACTTATTTCTATGACTCAAATAATAGGGAACGGCAATTCCAAACCAAGAATATTGAATGAGAAAGACTATCTAGCAAATGACTGTTACAGCCTAATAATAAAATGTTTAATACGTTTGACATTAACAGAGATTATAATTAACAAGAAAATAAAAATAAATTTACCAAAACCAGATCCTGTTTCGGTGAACAAGCTTGATTCAGGCTCAGCATAGCTTACTGAAAAAAAAAAACATTACAAATAAATTCTAACAGATCCTTCAATGACGTCACTTATTCCAGATTAAGTATTAGTTGTGTAATTTGGTAAGATGTTTAACCTATCATAGGATCTTAAGATTTTGTTATTGCTTTTCAGAAATTATTTAGATAACCCTATCATCATCGCAGCCCACATACGTCCCACTGTTGGGCTCGGGCCTCCTCCATAATGAGAGGGAAATTGACCTTACTATACCATGCTGGTCAGACAGGTTGGCAAAGATATTTGTTTCGAGGTTTCCTTCTCTTGCGTAGATATTATATGCTTATTATATCCCATAGTGGTCTTTCACGACATCCACAGGCAAGATAGGGAGTGGTGAATTGTATTCCTATTACGTCACCGCACGGAATAACCCTGTAGCAATATAATTAATAAGGTTTATTCTACTCTTTCATCCATACATCAGCATATAGATATCCCCACGAATATGGCACTCGGAACGGTCCTGTGCCACCTGCATATAACAATTGGCTGCGACTTTCAAGATGTCGTCAGTCCACCTAGTAGGGGTCTACACTCCGCCGTTCAATTCGTCGTCGCCACTCGAGAATCTTTCTTCCACAGCGGTTTGATAAGCGATGTGGCCTGCTTATTGCCATTTTAACGTGCTAATTCTGCAGGTTATCTCGGTTACACCCGTTCTTCTATGGATTTCTGTATTCCGGACTTATATCACGTAGAGTTATAACCAAGTAAAGACCTCGTCATGACACATACATACTTAATTCTTAAAGTAAAAGTAAATATTTGTTATAATTACACTTACCAGTATAAGGACTGTCACTCAGCATGTCATCCATCTGAAAAAGGTTATTCATTATTTGAATACTAAGTATATTCCTTACAAAAATATATTCATCATTTTTAATCATTTCAGCTCATTTACGTCTTACTGTTAGGCCTCGAGCCTCCTTCATAGTGGAAGTGAAATTATCCTAGTTTACCACGCTGGTCAGACGTGTTGGTAAGGGTTTTATTTCACCGACGTCCTCCCCGAGGAGGGGACATCGGTCGATGGGAGGGCACCACTGACGTCAAGTCACCCTGCTCCGGTGGTCGGTCCAACGACGAAGGCGACGTGTCGCGGGCGGGTTACGGGTGTGCGTGCTTACGCCTCTCTGTCGCCCCGGACGGAGTGGTGCGAGGAGTGCGCCGATCGTAACCACAAAAAAAAGGTTTTATTTCAAGTTTTACTTCTTTATGTTAATCTGCATATTTAGGAATCTTTTAACACGCAAGACCACACCCCCTCGGTGATGAATTTTACTCTATCGCCACACGGCGGAAAAAAGCATTAACAAATATAAATTAGACGTAAATTTTCTGTGTGGTGATGGGATAAGAATTTCCCACGCCTATTCTTGCCTGTGAGTGTCATAAAAGACGACTGAGTGATGTAATTTGCCAATAACAATTGTGTGAGAGAAGAAAAAAATTGAAACAAAACCCTATACCAACCCGTCTGACCAGCGTGGTATATTGGGTCAATTTCCCTCCTATTCTACAGGAGGCTAAAGGCCCAACAGTAGAACATATTTGAGCTGAGATAATGATAATAATGTCAATTAGATTCCGAACAATCATTTGGGAAGTGCACAAAGAATAATCCATGTGAAGGCTTAATGTGGAAGTTTTGCGTGGGAATCGAACTTGTACTTGAACTATCACTCGAATTTGTGTAGTTTATTAATAGAAGTTTAGTACTCAGCACAAGTTTACGTCTAAATTAATAAACTGGCTCAATAATCTCGATATCTTCGTATACGAAGAAGTATGGACGTCGTGATGAGTTTCTACAATATAACTATGTAACCACGTCAATGCGGGTGAAATCGTGAAAAGTTGTATATTATTTTCAATTGATTGCATAGAGCGTTTGGTGATTAAGATACCGACCTAACGTGCCAAAGGTCACTAGTTCGATTTTACCATTCGGTTATTCTAAATATGGATGTAATTTATGACCATGTCTGTAAAATCACTAGCAAAACAACAATTATTAATTGTTCTTCTTCTTCTTTCAATAAACAGCTAATAATATGATTTATTCTTAATTATTTGCGCTGCTCTAATAAATAGCTTTTTTGGCTAATTAAGTTCGTTGACAAACAATTTTTAAATAAAAGATAGAAGAAAAATGTTATGTTGTAACAAAATAAGAAGAAATTTCAAAGATCTTTACCGTGGATAACACGGCTTCCACGCCGACCTCGGGGTAATCGTCATCTTCACACTCCGGTAAATCATCATCGTCTTCAATGATTAGAGGTGCTTTGTTGTTCACTGGCATTACTTCGTCTATAATAACGGAATAATATTTACAATTTATAATTAAATAATCAGTTTATATACTTCCCACTAAGGGGTTGACACTCCTCCCTAATAGGAGGAAAAATAACTTTAGTATATTAAGTCGCTGGTCGGTTTTATTTAGAGCTGTCATTCATATGCAAGAGCATATATATTATCTGTATATTATAATCTCTCAATCATCTTTTACGACACCCATGATTAAGAAAAAGAATTGTGAATGGTACTCAGTCACCACAGGAAAAAAAAAATAATCGAAAAGTTGAAGATAATAGCTAGAATATGCTTCGACCTGGGCCAATGCCATCTGATGCTATTTAGTCAACAGTTACGTTCCCAAGCACGGTCAATGTTATGATAACAGCTGGCCAAAACTATATTACCAATAACTACTGCAATATTTACGGTACTATACATATTGCGTCGACCCCAAGTAATTGCGAGAAGAGCATGATAATAATGATAATCTAGAGAATAGATACATTCTATGCCATATGGACATGGCTTTATTTAAGGAGGTTCTTTATGCGATTTACGAATTATTGATATGAGTTTGGTGATGATTTTTGCCCGTTAATTGTGTTTAATTGCCGTGATACAAGGGATTCTTTCTTTATTGCTTTATTTTCTTTATATCTTTATTCTTTTTCTATTACTATAAATAAAAAATACGGGCGTTCGTGTGATGTAGGAATAAGAATATAATTCACCACACCCTTTCTTGCCGGTGGTTGTCATAAAAGAGGACTAAGAATATAATATCTTTATAACATCTATACATAAGAAGGAAAATTCGATACAAAACTCTATGCCAACACGTCTGACCAGCATGCTATAGTAGGTCATTTTCTCTCCCATAATGGAAGAGGCCCGAGCCCAATATGGGACGTATATAGTTTGACGTGATGATGATAAAAAAATAAAAGAATAATCTATATCTGTAATTCTACATCTAGGACGTTTGTCGCGAATGTCAGTGTCACGTAGCGCTTTTATATTTTTTCCATTATTTTAGTGTTTTATTTTTGTTTTTATATTGAATATTGCTGCTATTTTATGTAATATAATGCAGATAAAATTCTGAAATGTAGTGAATATGATATAATAGTGAATTGCGTACATTTTGATATTCTGCCAAAATTCCCAGAGAAGGCATGACTTGGATATCAGCACCAAATCATGCTAACGATTGACTGAAAGACGTTTTTTTTTTTTTTGGGTGTGCTGCGGTCGGCGCGCCTCCGCACCACTCCGTCCGGGGCGACAGAGGGGCTTAAGCACGCAACTCCCGCAACCCACCCGAACACCACGTCGCCTTCGTCGTTGGGGCCGACCACTGGAGCAGGGTTATTTGTCATCAGTGGTCAGCCCGACGAAATACCCCCTACTAGGAGTACCCTCCCATCGACCGACGTCCCCCCCTCGGGGAGGACGTCGGTCTTTCTTCACGCGGTCGGCCTCTCGGCGGGTGACGGACTAATCCCCGGTCACGTCACCCGCGGCCTCGGCTAGGGCGGCATTGCACGCAGGTACTCCCGCCTGCGCCGCCCCAGTCGCCGACGGCGGGTCGCATCATCGAGGCTGTGCTCCTCGCGCTCGCGACCCGCCGCCTCCTTCTGCGAAATAACTGCCTCGCAGAAGGCTGCGACCGCGTCCCAATTCCTGATGCTGCCGAGCATCTCCCTAGCGATGGTCGGCAGCGTCAGGTCTGCACCGATGATTGCGACGAGTTCACGACGCGGCTCTGCCCAAGCGGCACAGACCTCGAGCGTGTGCTGCGCCGCGTCCTCGTCGCAATCGCAGTGGTGGCAGGACGGAGTTCTCTCCCTCCTAGCGACCCTGTACAGGTACTTGCCGAAGCATCCATGCCCCGTCAAGACCTGTACGAGTCGGAAGGAGAGCACCCCATGCCACCTTTCTAACCACTGCATCAGCACCGGCCGGAAGGCCTCCACGGTCCAAACACCGTATCGAGGCCTCTCCAGCCGGTCTGCCCAACGGGCGATGACGTCCCGGCGGGCGTCGATGCGCCAGGCGGTGAGCTCCTTCAAGGAAACAACACCGCCCCCCCCCCCCCCCGCGCACCCCCGACACCCACCGATACAAGTCGGCGAGCATTTCCGCCTACAGGTCCCACGGGGGAGTCCCGGCCAATAGGCACGCCGCCTTCGTCGCCATCGTGCGGTACCCGCGGATGATCCTGACCGCCATGACCTTCTGTGGACGCCACAGAAGGGCCCTAAGTCGGGCGGTCATGGATCCCGCCCACAACGGTGCGCCATACAGGGCCATCGACCGGATGACCCCCGCGTACAGCTGTCGACATGCCGCGCTCGGTCCGCCCACATTCGGCATCAGCCATTGTAGGGCGGACGCCACGCCGACGAGCTGCGGGACGAGCCTGCGGAAATGCTCCCGAAACCACCATCGCCCGTCGAGCATCAGGCCCAAGTACTTCATATGGGCCTGGATGCTGAACCAACCGAATTGACGGTGATCGAGACGCCGATGGGAGGGTCCATATGGGGCCCATGGAACAAGAGGGCCTCCGTCTTGTCCAGGGCCACCCTCAACCCCAACGCCTCGATCCGCCTGACGACCTCTTCGGTGCCTGAGGTCGCCAGGCTTACCGCCTCTTGTAGCGTCCCACCGCAGGCTGTGACGAGCGTGTCGTCGGCGTAACAAATCACGCCCAGCCCGGGTGGGCGGCTCCCCCGCAACGCCCAGTCGTAGCCGATGTTCCACAGGGTGGGTCCGAGGACCGACCCCTGTGGAACACCGCACGTCATGGGCGTTCGCACAACGTCCCCTACTCGGTTGGCGTAGAGGACGCTGCGCCCCTCTAAATAGTCTGCCACCAGCTGCCTCAGGTAAGCTGGCACTCCGTGGTAACGGAGCGCCTCCCTGACGCAGCTGAATGGCAGACTATTGAATGCGTTGGCGATGTCTAGGGACACCACCAACAGCACTCCCCCCTGGTGATGGCCTCAGTCGCCACGGCCCTCAGACGCAACAGGACCTCGATCGTCGAACGACCTCTCCTAAACCCAAACTGGGCGTCCGACAGATCGGGCCCCGTGCCGACGAGGTGCCGCTCGATGCGGGCAGCTACTATCCTCTCCAGTAGCTTGCCCATATCATCGAGCAGCACGATAGGCCTGTGGGCCGATGGCGACTCCGGAGGCCGTCCCGGCTTCGGCAAGAGAACCAGCCTCCCCTCCTTCCAGCACCCAGGGAACCGCCTGGACGCTAAACACGCGTCGAACAACTCCCTGAGGCGGGGACCCAGATGGTCGAGGACCAGGGCCAACACACGGTTTGGAATACCGTCAGGCCCGGGGGCGGTGGATTTACCGCGCATGCGCGCCACCGCCGCCCCCATCTCCGGTTCCGTGATGAGCGGAACACTGCCACCATCGCCCTCCCGGTCATTGTCACCGGGGGCGTGTGTTCCGCCCGTCGTGGGAACAGGTCCTCGACGACTCGGGTGAGGAGGCTGGGCTGGAGAGTCTCGGTGAGGGGCGGGCCCCGTGCGCGGAGCTTACTCAGCGCCGCACCATAGGGGCGACCCCAGGGGTCACGGTCGAGACTCTCCAGCATCTCCCGCCGACTGGCGTCCTTGGCGGAACGGACGGCCAGCCTGAAGGCCGACCGCGCATTGCGGTAGCCCTCGTAAAGCTGGCCCTCCAGTTCCGCGCTGCGATTGCGCCGCCGGCTGCGGGTGTAGGCCCTCCGGGCGCGAATACACGCGGCCCGGAGATCCGCCAGCTCCCGGGACCACCAGTGGACAGCCCTCCTCGGGGGCAGACGCCGTACCCGGGGCATGGCCGCATCGCAGATCTGCGTCAACGCACTGCGGATGCGGCCAGCCTCGGCGTCCACCTCGTCCAACTGGTTGGCAGAGGACAGCCACGGGTGAACGATGGCTGCCTCCACCAGCAGGTCCCGGTCTAGGCGACCCACAGCCCATCGCGGGAACGCAGGACGCCCTACCGCCCCCCCGTGACCCCTGCCGGGCGCCGGGATTGTCAGGGAGACCTCCATCCGGATATACCGGTGGTCCGACAAGGTCTCAACCTCCTCCTCAACGCACCAGCTCCCCACGCGTGCAGCGACCTCAGGGCTAGCGAACGAAAGGACAGTAACTGAAAGACTAAGACTAAAGACGTGAATAATCAATGTAATAACTCGACACTGGCACCAACAGCTCATATTATTGTAACTCATTGCCATTATAGTTCATCTAATCTAAGAAGTGCATTTTGACGTTTCGGCTTTTTTAATGCACAATGACTTTGGTCAAACGTATACATATGATTGCAAGCAATAAATCTTAAATTTTAAAGAACTATTAAGTTATTTATATAATTAACGTTGCGGGTTACTTTCTTGTATAATAATCTAATGTTGAAACTCGTAAAACCAATTTAAAATAAAAACAACATGTAAAACAGTAATTGTTATTAACGATGTTTCAATGTCACGTCATTACGTTCTGTACAGTAGTGCAGTGGTCACTTCCAATTCACGAATATCCAAATAATCGGTAAAAATATTAGAATTATATAATTAATCGAATAGACTAAATTCTCAAAATATTCGTATTAAAATAAAACCGTGATTCCACATTGTCTTTCATTGGCTGAATTGTAAATTGTAATGTTCGCGACGATGATACTTCAAGTAATAGTAGTGATTCTGAATAAATAACTATTTTCGAATCCAGTTTTTGTTTTTACTTAACCCAATCCTACTAAATATGATGAATATATTTTATGCTAAAATAATTAAATTTGCTTAGTATTAATTTAGCATTTAATTTATCCGTCTCATTTTTGTGAGACAAAAAATAAACCGATTATTAATTAAAGAAAATCAATATCGATTTCTCATTAAAATCGGATGTTTTCGATTGCGATTATTTGGTTCACATACCAACAATTCACAACTTACTCTGACACCTGTCAAAATGCACTTCTTAGATTAGACAGACTATAAATAAGAAGAAGAATTCTACATCTAATAAACAGTCAGAGCAAAATGAGGTCTTTTGCTTAATTTTTTTCTTTCTTTCTACAATGACAAATAAATAACTAGTAGTATAACTAAATCTATCACTTCAATCATCATCATATTGCTCTTATTCCAATTATTTGGAGTCGACACAGTATCTCGTTATATCTCATATCGTATCTCGTTAGAAGTTTACAGTTAAGAAGTAATAGATTCTTTACTAATGTTGCGAATTCCGAGTTTTCAATGTTACTTTATTTCTTTTTTAAAAATGAAAACATCCTTAGTAATATTATAAATGCGAAAGTAAGTTTGTTTGTTTCGCTTTCACGCTTAAACCACTGAACTTCTTTTACCAATGGAAAGCTATAATTCCAGGGAGTAACATAAGCGATATTTTATCCCGGTATTCCCACGGAAACGGGAACTACGCGTATAAGGCGACTGAGACCGAAACGAAGCGAGGGCGGGTTGCTAGAGTTATAAATAAAACTTTTTTTTTATTTTTTTTATTGCAAACGGTGGCAAACGAGCAGACAGTACACCTGATGGTAAGTGTTGCTGCCGCTCATAGACCTTTACAAGGTCGCTGCCTACCGCGAAGAAAGTGAAAGGAGTGTGAATGCGTGCATTGAGGCTTGGTGATACCAAAGCCCTCCACACGCAAACACCCTCAGAAAGTTGGGCTTCCGGCTCTCTCACTCACCGAACGAAGCGCAGTAACAAATTGCTACTACTCAGACGTTGATTTTCTGCGAGAGCATGATGCTGCCCCGGACGGACCGGCCCGCGGCTGTAGACAGATAACTGTCGACAGTGTGGTCCTACCACTCCAATACACTAATATTTTTATGGATTTTATCGCGTTTGTATTTGATTTTTGATTAACTATCCTCCCGTGTAACGCCGGGAAATAAACCATAAATTAGTTTTATTTAATCAAATGAACACATTACCTTTATTGCATGGTTGTCGATTGCAAAAACGGGTTGATTCAGGCAGCATATTTCCCATACAATCTTTTGATGTCTGGTTTCCTCGAAGACACAAAACTTTGGAGTACTGCACGCCACCACCACATGGCTTCGTGCACTGTTTAATATATTTAATTAATATAAAATCAAACATTTAAACAACAACATTTTAACAATAAAACCTGCCGTGTGGTGAATGAGTAAGAATACATTTCAGCACTCCCTATCTTGCCCATGGATGTCGTAAAAGACGATTAAGGGATATAATATAATATGAAATAATATTCATAATAAAAGGAAAACAAGAAGAAAACTCAAAACGAGAAGGAAAACGCTTTGTAGAGATTTTTTCCGCGTAGTAATGGAGTAAGAATACAATTAATCAACCCCTAACTTGTCTGTGGGTGTTTTACAAGACAACTAAGGGATATAATATGCATGTAACATGTAATACAAGAGAAGGAAAACTCGAAATAAAATCACATACCGACTTAACAGACCAGAATGGTCATCATACTAGATATAAATACCTACTATAATAGTTAGTATGTAGTTCTATATTATAAAATGTCTTTTATAATGGGCAGGGCACTGGCTCCTGTAACACAGTTTACAACTAGCGTAGGAGCCAGAGACTGCCACATATTTACGACTATGTAATATTATTATTTTCCAAGTGGTGACGCAGCCGGAGGGCATAGTCTTCCCACTCTTAAGTTGATCACAAGCACATCTCTTTATACAGAGTGTATCAGGTTATGGGGCAACTGGTAAAAGGGAGCTAGGCAATGGTGGTAGGAACCCATGAAAATATTTGAACGAAAAATATCGATTCGTTAAGAAATTAGAGACATGTAAAGTTTTCAATTTTATCATCGCTTTTTCGTGTAAATATGATTGAAATGTATAAAGTCAATGATACTTAATACGCAACATATTCATACTTTGTTAAATGTTCATTAGAAATTGAATAAATCAATGATTACATTCACATAAGCAAGACAAACTTCGCTTCAAAACAGCTGATCGACCTATGACCGTTGACCGCTCTCCGTTGTACCTACATACAATGTCATTGAAACGTTTGCGCAATTCTAGATATGAATGAATGAAACTGCACAGATGGCGTAGTGGTTAATGCTAGTGACCTACAGCGCCAGTGTCGGGGGTTCGAATCCCACGCAGGACAACACTTTGTGCGATCCACAAATTGTTGTTCTGAGTCTGGATGTAATTTGTGTCCGTTAATTATATGTGTATGTATTTCTCGCGGAAACGCAATGAGTTTCAAAAAAATTAAAAAAAAAAAAAAAAAAAAAAAAAAAAACTACGAATGGCGGCGATGTGGTTCGCGACACGTCACGTCTCGTTTCCGTCGGGGGCGAAAAGTGGCCCACAGAGAACCGCTTTGCTACGCTGAATATGTCAAAGATCGTAGCAGGTGGAGGGCAGTGGACTCTGCCTACCCCTATGGGAAAAAGGCGTGAATATATAAAAAAAAAAAAAAAAAAAAAAATATGAATGAAATTATACTGTCGAAGCTTTACATGCCTACATGTATTCTGTCTGTACATGCCTACATAATACGTAACATTTAAGGCATAGACTCTTAGACACATTTTTTTTAAATCACTATAACTTTTATGTTATATTGTTTTTTGTGTAATGTACATTCTAATTACGATCTATGACCGTTAAACTACAACATACTCGAACAGTTGCCCCATAACCTGATACATCTTGTATATAAAAAAAATGCCGCCACTCGCACTCGGCTTGTGACGGTCAATGCGAGTGTGGACATGTGCGGCGGATGTAAACGGCTGGACCGATGTTGATGAAATTATTGTTCAAGGGGATTCTAGATTGGTTTAGAATCACAACTGGACCCGGTAGGTAGCGATGCTGTCGATTTCAAGGAGAATTCATTCTATTTTATTTGAACAGAACGACGTCTGTTGGATCAGATAGTGTATTTTAAAAAGGCTTAGTAAAGATTTTTTCCGTGCAGTGACGGAGTAAGAATACTATTTACTACTCCCTATCTTAACGATGGATGTCGTAAAAGACGATTACGGAATATATTACGCATATAACATCTATGCAAGAGAAAGAAAACTCGAAAATACCAACCTGCCTGATCAGCATGATATAATCAGGTCAATTGCCCTCCTATTGGAGGAGGCTCGAGCCCAACAGTGTGAAATGATGATGACGATGATGAATGTTATTATGGTAATAAATTATAATAATAATAGTAAATTTATTTACCTCTGACCATGGTCCAGAATACCATTGTGAGGGGCATTTTTCTTCTGACACTTCGCAGGGTTTTGTATCATTATATTTGGTCTGATTTGCACATTTTTCATCTTCCACTTCAAGCACCGACTCTCCATCATAGAGACCGCAGAACACTCGTCTAGTTTGTACTCCTTTACCACATTCCACAGAACACTGGAAAAAATTTTGGCGATAAGAATCTCTCAAATAGGTAATTAGTACATATGTAGCAAATGGTTTTTTCTATGTGGTGACGGTGTAAGTTTTCGTGTGGTGACGAAGTAAGAATACAATTCACCACCCCATCTTTTGCCCGTGGGTGTTGTAAGAGACGACTAAGGGATTAGAGTTGCATATAGCATCTATGCACGAGAAGGCAAACTCGAAATAAAACCCTATACCAACACGTCTGCGCCAGGCCGACCACTGACGACAAGTCACATCTGCTCCCGTGGTCGGCCCAACAACGAGATGACGTGGGTATGGGTGGGTTATGGACCCGCGCGCTGTCCTTTCATCGCCCCGGACGGACAGGACCGCGCGTGCGCTTACCATAGACCACCCGTAAAAAAAAAAAAATAACAACACGTCTGACCAGCATGGTATAGTAAGGGCAATTTCCCTCCTACTGTGAAGGAAGCTCGAGCCCAGTAGTGGGAGGTATATAGGTCGAAATGTTGCATGATGATATATATGTATTTATAATTCCCCCTCGTGTCAGTGGACCTATTTCGCAGGCGGGTTGGCGATTTTATTTGCTGTTATAAATTATGCAGGAGACTGAGACTGCAATTCCCTTCGTGATTCAGCGGTATTTTACGGCTGCCATGAAAAGGATGGTCCCTTTCCTATTGCAGACGTAAAATACAATCCAAACACATAAATGCTAATAAAATCAAATAATGATTACCTTACTCCATTGGGTTGAATACCACTGAACTTCGCATTTGGGTAGTTTATCCTTATCACATTTCTCTTCTATAGCTGGTTTGGGATGGTATGCGCATAAAGTTTCGTCGATAACGTTGCGCGACACGCGAGATACACATTGAGCTTGTCTAGTGCGAGTCGTTGATAGACATGTGTCACACTGCAATGAAAACAAACATAAAACTTATACAGATATATACAATTAACCCCTCGAGCGCTTTTGGGACACCATTTGACCCAAAAAAAAAAATGTGCTCAAAGCGCTTATGGGACACACGTTGACCCAAAAAAATACTTTACAATTAGCAATTACTTTTAGTACATTTATTTAAATCAACCAATCAAAAGCTATTAATATATATTTTATTTCATATTTCCTTGTCATATAGCAACAATAATAGTTTACGTAAAATCATAAAATTCACTGAACTTTTTTCAATATACCCAAGCGCGTGGGGCACTCGAGAGCGCCGCGATGTTTGGCGCGTGAGGGGTTAACTAACAAATATGATATTTCAAAAATTGTTAAAAAAAATGGTTGTTGTCAAAACTCACAACATTCAGAACTCACATCTTAAAAATACGATAGAAATGAAAATCTTATACTGTCGGGCAACATTTTACTTATTTACAATGAATACATGTAGGTATACGATATAGTAACCCTTTAAGTGCTTTTTATCGCGGACTCTTCGTTACATAAAAAGGTTGCAGAGCAAAATTTCAAAGTCATGTCATTAAAAAACAAAAATGTAAAAAAATTAGGTATAATGGAAGTATTTACACCATAGGTACCCGTAACCCCATCGATAACGACAACCCACTGGGCGGATGAACGTGGACAAGTAATTGTTCTCAGTGGCTCACTACGTTAGCGTGGTAATACAGCAGGTTTGTTCTTCAGGTTATAGTAATAATATAAGAATCCAATTCTTCACCTTAAGGACGACTAAGGGATTAAATATGCATAAAACATCTATGGTAGAAATGGAAAACTTGAATTGAAAACCAACACGTCTGACCTCGAGTGGCTAATTTCACTCTAATATTGGTGTAGGCTTGAACCCAGCACTGAAACAATAATGATGATAAAGACTCCAGGTTATGATGTTGCACGTCGCCCTTTCGTTATCTGGATGATCTTGACAGGGTGTGGGTGAAACCTGTTATAAAAATTTCTTACCCCAAACCATTGTGAGGTAGCCCAATCTACTCCTTCACAAACAGCCAGTATGCATGGTTTCTCAGTCTCGGGTTTCGTTTCCTCGCATTCTATATCGTCTAGGATCTCAACACGACCTTCTTTCTTTTGGTGGCACACGACTTGCCTTGTTTGTTTACCTTCATCGCATAACTTGTCACACTGTGGATAAATATGTTTGACATTAAAAATAATACTTAAAATTAATTTTATTAAAAAACTTGCCCCTAAACCAAGAAAATAATCCTTGTATTGCGGGGGTCATTACAATTATATAATTAATGGATACAAATTACATCCAGCCTCAGAACAACAATTTGTGGATCGCACAAATTATTGTCTTACGTGGGGTTCAAACCCGCGACACTAGCACAATA
This sequence comes from Lymantria dispar, assembly GCA_032191425.1. Classification (NCBI taxonomy): domain Eukaryota; kingdom Metazoa; phylum Arthropoda; class Insecta; order Lepidoptera; family Erebidae; genus Lymantria; species Lymantria dispar. The sequence goes on from CM063459.1 coordinate 22,158,562, forward strand.
GTTGTCATCTTAACAACTGCTCCATCTGTGTTGTGAAGTTGTCTTTAAAAAATTATTTGCACTATAGATATATTTAATGAAATAAAACTATTTTTGATTATTTTTTATTATTGTTCGTGGAGTAGAGGGTCACGAGTCCTTTCGCATGTTCATGAACGCTGAGACGTAATCGAATCGTAGGTATAATAAAAAAAAAACAAATACGTAATAAAATCTTTAAAAATATGTATATCAATTTCATATGTGTAAGTAATACTTTAATTTTCGTGTGGTGACGAAATGAGAATACAATTCACCACCGCTTCTCTTGCCCGTCGGAAAAGACGACTAAAGGATTAAATATGCTTATAACATATAGAGGTTTGCATAGGGAAGAGAAGGAAAACTCGATATAAAACCCTATGGCAACACGTCTGATCAGCGTGTTATAGTAGATGCACTTCACTCCCATTGTGGAAGAGGCTCGGCCTCAGCAGTGGGAAGTACGGCGGAGATGATGAGGTGATGAAAGTTTGTGAAGATGTTAGGATGTTTGTTACTCAATCACGCTTAAACTTTTCATCAGATTTGAAGGAAAATTGGCACATTGATACAGTATTTCCTAGATTAACACTTAGGTCCATAAACTACGAGAGGTGTTTTTTTAAATTTTCTGTCACTACCCTGGTGAGATGTCGTGAGATTTTATTCAACCCCCTCCCCCATCCCCAATCTCACGTGAGATTTATCAAAATGTGGGTTTCTTACGTAAACGCGTTGGATTGTTATTGTAAAAAGAAAAAAAAAATTGCGACTAGACTAGTTAAGACTTACGACTAGTTAAGACTAGTAATCAATATTGCTGAGAATTTAATTATAAGTGTAATAAAAATTTAACAATTTTTTTTTGTTTCAATCAGAAAGAAAATTGCGTGATATTTGCCGAGACCCCCCCTCTCTCCAACGTAAGATTAGATGAGATTTGACTCGACCCGCTCCCCCCCTTAAACATCTCACGTATTTTATGAACGCCCCCTTAGATTACTTTTTATCTCAGTAATATGTTGTCTTGGGAAAATAGATCTACATTGGGCAAATTAATTTTCACGCGTGCGAAGCAGCTTCTACCAGCTAGTAATTTTAAAAAATATTGTATATATTTACCGCTTTCCATCTGCCAATGAACCAAGTGGGACATGGTGCATCTGTATTGCACTCTTCAGATCGATGTGGTTTCGCACCATGGAGATCAATGCATTCCCTATCAGCCACTATAGATTGAAATCTGAAAAATGTAATATATTTTTAGATAAGTGCTTCTCCGTTTATTGACAGAGTAATAATACAATTTACCACTCCCTATCTTGTCCGTGGGTGTCGTTAAAGACACTAAGGGATATGATTTGCAGCTAACACCTATGTCTATACCAACCAGTTTGACCAACATGGTACAGTAGGTTAATTTCCCTCAAATTGTAGCGAAGGCTGGAACGAACTGGGATTTCAATCTTGATAGCATGACCGGATACCATCCCACAGCCTTCCTTTTCTGTTCACGTTGTAGAAATGAAGACTACAGGTGCCCCTTCTCCCATTTACGGGGTGCCGGAGTGATCGTCTGATGACTTTCTATCCCCAACACCCCAAAGCTTGGCCGTCTGACCACGTTATGTCATCACTCAGCATGCCCACCCCGCGGCTTCCTTCCTTCTCACGACAGTCATCGACGACAAGCACCTATCGCTGCCGGGCATCTTGGAGATGACGGTCGGAAGCGACAAGTATATGATCCTACAGCCTGCTCTACAACCGTTCCTCCATCTTTTAAACGGAATAGAATTACTGTATAGAAGAATTTTAACGCTGTATAATACATACCCATTAGCAATAATCTTCTGGCAGGTAACTTCACGCCTCCTTTCGCCATCTTTGCCGCAACGTTTAGAACATTCACCCCAAGCTCCTTCGACCCACTCCGCGGGGCACGCGTCGTTATTACAAGTCTGGTTGGTAGCAGGCTTTAGTCCATCGTCGCAGAGATTGTCATCGACCACCTCCAGCTCTTCACTCGTTCGGCAGGTCACATTTCGAGTTTGAATCCCTGTAAACGATACATTTATATATTTTTAATCTATTGGATTGAAAATGAAAAATGAATAATCCATGTGGTGCCGGAGTAAGAATACAATTCATCACTCTCTATCTTACCTAGGACTAATGTATACAATATTCAAATAGAATTTATGCAAAGAGAAAGAAAAGTCGAAATGAAACCCTATGCCAACACGTCTGACCAGCGTGGCATAGTAGGTCAATTTCACTCTCATTTGGAGGAGGCTCGAGCCCAGCAGTGGGACGTTACACACGTCCCACTGCTGGAGCCCAGTTGAGATGAATAATATAAGATTATTATTAATTACTAGCAACCCGCCCTTGCTTCGCTTCGGTTTTAGTCGTTTTACCCGATAGTTCTCGTTCCCGTAAGAATACCGAGATAAAATATAGCCTAGTTTACTCCCTGATATTATAGCTTTCCATTGGTGAAAGAATTTTTGAAATCGGTCCAGCCGTTTTGAAGATTACTCGGAACAAACAGACAGACAGACAAAAAATTTTTAATCTGTATTTTAGACATAGATGTCGTGCAAATAACCGTGTGAGCATGAAAAAAGCCTATTATTTTGACATTACAAACAGACACTCCAATTTTATTTATTGGTATAGATACCAAAAGATTTCTCACCCCTTTCTTGCTCGTAGATGTAGTAAATAACGAATAAGGGATATGATATTCAAGAAAATCTCCCACTGTTGGATTCGACCCACGTTCACATTGGGAGTGAGATCAACCAACTAGACCACGCTGGTCATATGTGTTGGTATAAGGTTTTATTTCGAATTTTCCTTCTCTTACAGTGATATGCTGCATATTATATCCCTTAGTCGTCTTTTATGACACTCATAGGTAAGAGCGTGTGGAATTTTATTATTACCCTGTCACTTCGTGCATATAAACTTCCTCATAAAGGCTGCTGTTATAAATTTTGCTGAAAATAACTGCTGTTGTATCCCATTTGTCGCTGAACTAGTCTTTACGTCGCCCACGAAAAAGAGAGATTACACATGATATTTAAACTCGCCACTACAATAGAGTTTGTCGTAAAGACACATGAAAAAATTTAAACTTTTATATTACTGAGAAACGTTGTAATTATTTATGGCGTTATAGCAATCGTTTAAGTTCTTTCTCAAAAGAAAATCACCTAAAAAGGTTGCGAATCTGATATTTAAAGGCCTGCTAAAAATTCCCTTCAAAAAACTAAAGCGTAAATATTACCTCCTCCACAGGAGACGCTGCACGGTGTGAATTTGTCATGTACCCAACTGTATCGTTTGTCTGTAGGTGGTGCTTGATCACTCGGAAGACTGTATTCATATTGAACACCAACATTTTTCTCTTGAAGAAGAATCTGAAATTTCATTATCATTTCAGCACATACATATTTGCCGTGTGGTGAGGAAGTAAGAATACAATTCACCATCCCCCTCTCGTACCCGTGGGTGTGATAAAAGACGACTAAGGGAATAAATATGCATACAGTATCTCTGCAAGAGAAGCTAATCTCTATATAAAACCACTATACCACGCTGGTCAGACTAGGTATAGGGATTCTTTCTTAGCACATATTACAAACGTTTTGGCAATAGTTTTAGGATCGGCCGCTTGACTGACGTCAACCCTCCTTGAGAATATAATTATTGACCTGAAGGCATCAGTTGCCGTTGGCTATTGGCGATGAAAAACTCTTAGTCATCTTTGACGACACCCATAAGTAATGCAAGATTTGGTAATATTCGAAGCCGCCACTGCCAGCTATAATAATATAGACGGAAATATATAACTCAGAGATACAATACCTTACCTAACGGGTTAGGAGCCAACGCTCACCCATAGCGGGACTATAGCAAGGCTGTGAGAGACATCTGCGGCTATCAGCTAAACACACACAGAAAAAAACACACCTCGCACATTTCAATACTTTTAGAAATAATAATCGAAGGCTACTTACAGAAAGGTATAGAGATTCGTTGATGGGACCCAAGCATTTTAGTCTGTCTGGTGATGCTAGAGATATGTGGCTGCTCTCATAGGTCCAGAGGGCGCCAGCGATCATCATAGTTCTCGGGAAGTCAATATGATAGTAGCCGTTTAGATAGAAAGTCCCATTATTGTTTCGAAGCGCTGTAAATATTCAAATATTGTTTAGCGGATTGGTATAAAATTCTGAAGATAAAGTTTTTATGCGTTTAGAACCATTAAATTGGTTACATAATTACATAATTTATAAGTTTCTAACAAAAGGACTGACCCTTGATTAAGTACTATTTATTTATTATTTAAATTTGTTTCGACTGGCTGATCATTTAAACTACTGTCCTGTATAGGAGTAATCAATTTTTCGTTCACATTCTCGTCCTTACAGTTGAGTCTTTAACACGGAATCTATTGAATAATCTCGCAAACTTACCCAAATAGTTACTAGAAGGCTGAATTTCTTCGATCACGATTGTGGTAGCCCCAGCAGGAATTAGCAAAACGTCATTATAACCTGAAAAATACACACACATTTATAAATGAATGCTCTCATTAATTGGGTATTTTAATTGCTTTTAGTAGCAATAAAATAGCCCACCTCATGGTAAGGGATAATGGCTGCTCATGGACTTTCACCATAGGAATGACAAAACCAGATCCCTACCTACTGTAAAAGTGCAAGATTACAAGGACTGAAATGTGATTAGGAAGGCAAGAGGAGGCGGCTTGGGCCTTCGAACGGAACACAGTTGTAAATTTCTATTACTTAAACGTCGATCTTTTTGCAAAAGTGTGATACTGTCTTCAACGGACCAGCCCGTTTCCGTTTATCAATCCAAGCAGAAAACTGTCCACATCACAGTGTTAACTGTTCTTGTCATTATAATGAATTAAAAATAATTGCAAAGTTAAACCTTTGTTGAATGAACAATAATTTTGTGACTTTCTTCTTGTTCTTTCGTCTTCTTAATCTACTATTAGACACGAGGCTTCTATAAAATGAGAGAAAGCTGTTCTAATATACTATGCTTCTTTTACACTGAGATAATCTGCTTGCAAATCATACTCGCATTTTACGATATGTCCAGAAGAGGAAGCGGTGCTCTGCTCAAGTCCCAAATTTGAGCACAAATCAACTCTATAAAGAGAGGCAAAACGGTCACGATAGCTTAACATGAAGACATAGGATTTTCATTTCGAAAATTATTTAATTTACAGCAGCTTTTTTAGTCTTAAGTAATTAAAAAAAGCGATGTTTAAGAATGAATTTCCATGTGGCGACGGAGTAAGAATACATTTCACCACCATAAATTGAAAAAAGCAAAGCACGAAATAAAATCCACCCAGCGTGGTCAATTACTTTCATATTGTGGAGAATATTTAAGCCTGTGGAACGTATATGTCCTGAGATATTGAAGATAAAGAATAAGTTAGTGACAGAATATCATTATTAAGAATATATATGAGATCTTACCGGCTAACAAATCCTGTGTATCAATGATGCCCATATTGGTATGACAGTTGATACCATTACCGCGACACTTTCGGCATTTGTCTTCGCGGGCTGTTGATCCTAACATCATATCGCAACCGACAGCCTGGTAATTAAATATAACATGTTAAAATTCAGTATTAAGATCTGTGAAGAGCTAGATGAGTTACTTAACGTATTTTCTCCGCTTGTGACCGCGTTCTGATCCGGTAATAGATTATTAGATTAATTACAACCGAAATGTAAATTGGACAATATGTGAAAGTGCTATTAAGGAGCTTACTAATATTATAAATGCGAAAGTAAGTTTGTTTGTTTGTTAAGCTTCCACGCATAAACGACGGCACCGATTTCAAAAGTTCTTTCACCACTGAAAATCTATAATATCAGGGAGTAAAATAAGCTATATTTTACTTTGGTATTCCCACGGGAACGGCAACTACGCGGGTAAGGCGACTGACACCGAAGCGAAACGAGGGCGAACTGCTAGTACTAAATAAGTGATTTGATTTGATGAAGTAAGAATACAATTCATCAGTCCCTCTCTTGCCCGTCGATAGACGATTAAGGAATAAAATATGCAAATAACATCCATAGAAGAGAAGGTACAATCACCCTCAAAAATTTGGGCTTCTTGCTCTGTTACTCAGTGAACGAAGTACAGTAACAAATTGCTACTATTCAGACGCCTATTTTCAGCGAGAGTATGGTACTACCACGGACGGACCAACCTGCGGCTGTAGACATAAAACTGTCGACAGTGTGGTCTTATCATATACTAGCAACCTGCCCTCGCTTCGCTTCTGTTTCAGTCGTCTTACTTTTTTTTTTTTTGGGGTGGGCTGCGGTCGGCGCGCCTCCGCACCACTCCGTCCGGGGCGACAGAGGGCTTAAGCACGCAACTCCCGCAACCCACCCGAACACCACGTCGCTTTCGTCGTTGGGCCGACCACCGGAGCAGGGTTACTTGTCTTTAGTGGTCGGCCCGACGAAATACCCCCTACTTGGGGTACCCTCCCTCAGTCGTCTTACTGACGCAGTGCCCGTTTCCGTAGAAATATCGAAATTAAATATAGCCTATGTTACTCCCTGATATTATAGCTTTCCATTGGTGAAAGAATTTTTAGGTTCAGTAGTTTCGTAGCCTATTAAATACAAACAAACAAATAAATCTGTCCTTTTTATAATATTAGTATAGAATAGTATAGATAAATTTAGCGGAGAAACTTAATGATCGACGTAGACACAGAAGAATCTTAACTGAATGGTGCTTTTTGGATTCACCTGTGTTTACCACGCCGTCTATTGATTATGTTTGCTACTTGTGTCGAATGGACTTGGGGGAACATATCAACAAGCTAATGACGTCAAGGTTTTTCTTACCTGACAAGTACCATCAACGCAGACATCGAAAGAGTCATCAGTACATCTGGTACCATCTATAACCTTCGGCTTGTGACGGTAGTAGAAACGTTCCCCATGTGGCATGCAGTTCAGCTCGCAAGGATTTACTGCTCTCGTATATGGCACCCACCTGAAGAAAGCGGTAATATGGTTTATCCTTATTATGCGAATGCAAGTTTGTTTGTTACGCTTTCACACTTAAATTATTGAATCGATTTTTACTACTATAAGGCCGTTTACTATACAGGGTGTATCAGGTTATGGGACAACTGGTTAAACGGGAGGTAGGCAATGGTGTTAGGAACCCATAAAATTAGAGACATGTAAAATTTAAAATTTTGTCATTGTTTTTTCGTTTAAATCTGATTGAAATATATAAAGTCAGTGATACTTAATGTGCATCATATTCGTACTTTGCTAAATGTTCATTAGAAATTGAAAAATTAATGATTACGTTCGCATAAGCAAAACAAACTTCGCTTTAAATCAGCTGATCGGCCGATGACCGTCGCCGTGTCGCGTTTGTACCTACATACCATTGAGGCGTTTGCGCAATTCTAGGTATGTATGAATGAAATTATACTGTCGAAGCTTACATGCCTACATGTATCCTGTCTATACATGCCTACATAATACGTAACATTTAAGGCATAGACTGTTAGATACACATTTTTGAAATCTCTATAACTTTTATATTATATTGTTTTTTGTGTAACATACATTTTAATTACGATCTATGACCGTTAAACTACAACATACTCGAACAGTTGCCCCATAACCTGATACACCCTGTAAATTTCGTGTGATGACAAAGTATCCTCTTTCGTGCCCGTGGGGGTCGTAAAAGACGAGTAAAGGATAATATGCTGATACCATCTATGTAATAGAAAAAAACTCTAAATCAAACCCTATACCAACACGTCTGACCATGCCCATTGTCACAGTATCCGAATTTTTCGTGCTATATCGGTTACACCCATTTTTCTCCGCCGAGAGGCCGACCGCGTGAGGAAAGACCGACGTCCTCCCCGAGGGGGGGACGTCGGTCGATGGGAGAGTACCCCAAGTAGGGGGTATTCCGTCGGACCGACCACTGATGACAAGTAACCCTGCTCCGGTGGTCGGCCCAACGACGAAGGCGACGTGGTTTTCGGGTGTTGCGTGCTTACGCCCCTCTGTCGCCCCGGACGGAGTGGTGCGAGGAGCGCGCCGACCACAGCCCACCCCAAAAAAAAAAAAAACAAAAAAAAAACACCCGTTTTTCTTTTATAGGATGACTTATAAATAAAATAAAATTATCAATGAGAATAATAAAACAAAACTTACTCGTATTTGGCTCCTCTGAAGTCCTTGTCGTTGAACTCGGAACATTGCTCAGCTCTAAAGTCACGGGAGTCATCTGGACAGTCTTGTGTGTGACAAGAGAAATACTTGGTATCACCCCCTTTACATTGTGGCTGACCATCTGATCTGGAAATAAAAGAAGAAGTTTTCCGTCTAGTAATACAGTAAGAATAAAATTCACGACACCCTCTCTTGCTCGTGGGTGTCGTAAAAGACGACTAAGTGATATAATATGTCGATAATATCGATGCAGTGGAACAACTCGAAATGAAGCCTTATGCCAACCCGTCTGACCTATATGGTACAGTAGGTCATATTTCCTCCCATAATAAAGGAGGTCCAAGGCCAGTAGTGGTACGTGTTTAGGCTGACATGATGAGATGAGCTGAACAGTCACATGAGATTACGGAAATAAAGAAATAATAAGATTTAGTCTTTAACATATAATGTTATCATGAGACCTTGTTTCGTCTCAACTTATACATGTCTCACTGCTGGGCTTGAGCCTCCTTCTCATTAGGAGGGAAATTGACCTACTGTACCACACTGGTCAGATATGTTGATATAACGTTTTTATTTCGAGATTTCCTTCTCTTCAACTTGTTTCCGAATGAAAAATGATTGCTACATGCGAGCATTAAACTCACGCTTATTGGCAACCCGATTGGTGTAGACATAAATAACCTGATGACAAGTCGACCACTGATGACAAGTCACATCTGCTCCGGTGGTCGGCCCAACAACGAGGTGACGTGAGTTCGGGTGGGTTATAAGCCCGCGCGCCGTCCTTTCATCGCCCTGGATAAACAGGACCGCGCGTGCGCTTACCATAGCCCACCCATAAAAAAAAATGGGTGTTATATTGATGTGTTATATATTCAGGATAAATATTTGTTAATATTATAAATATCTGTCCTGTGTGGGCATCTAACCCACACCAGTCCACATTCTTGTATCAAGTTTAAATCAAGTCACAGAGTGAACATTTAACATAATTGACTGCACAGATAGCGTAGTGGTTGAGATACCAACCTACAACGCCAGTAGGGGTTCAAATCCCACGCAGGACAAACACTGTACGATACACAAATTGTTGTGCCGAGTCTGGATGTAATTTTCGTCCGTTTGTTATATGTTTGTAAAGTTCCCCGCAATAGAAAGACTTTACATTTACAGTGCTATTTGCAGTGTGACTTAAAAAAAATTACAATAGATAATAAATATTTACTCAAATTTCAGACATATCCTCTTCTGACTGGCAACACCGCCACCACAGGTCCGAGAGCATGGAGAGACTTCTCCCCATTCTCCCCAACCATCACTTCTATCCTCGCCGGCATTTCCAGGTATTATGTATGAAGATGCTAAGAAGAGACCAGCACCTTGCCTTCTATGTCTGCTACGGTGACCATGAATCTGCAAAAAAATAGAAATAAATAAATCATGTGAACACACTCTGTTTATTTCATCATCTCATCATCTCAGCCCATATATGTCCCACTGTTGGGCTCGGGCCTCCTCCATAATGGAAGGGTAATTGACCTACTATACCAACAATTCTGACCAGCGCGTCAGAATTGTTGATATAGGGTTTTATTTCAAGTTTTCCTTCTCTCGCATAGATGTTATATGCGTTTTATATCCCTTAGTCGTGTCGTACGATCACCCACGGGTAAGATAGGGGGTGGTGAATTGTATTCTTACTCCGTCACCGAATGTCAAAATATCATATGGCGCTTTTTATTTTATTATTTTAGTGTTTTATAGCATTATCTATACCAATAAATAAAATTGGAGTGTCTGTTTGTAATGTCAAAATAATAGACTTTTTTCATGCTCACACGGTTATTTGCACGACACCTATGCCTAAAAAAGTCATTAAAATTTTTGTCTATCTGTCTGTCTGTTTGTTCCGGGTAATCTTCAAATCGGCTGGACCGATTTCAAAAATTCTTTCACCAATGGAAAACTATAATATCAGGGCGTAAACTAGGCTATATTTTATCCCGGTATTCCCACGGGAACGGGAACTACGCGGGTAAAACGACTATAACCTATAACCGAAGCGAAGCGAGGGCGGGTTGCTAGTATGGAATAATTTTATTGACATTTTATGTAGGAGCGGGTTTCTCCCTTCCCTCCATAGTGGTTGGAGGGAGTGATGGCTGCTCTGATAGTTAACTCGTGGTCGGTTGTCGCTTGTGGGATCTGGTCCAGACATAATTGTTTCGACCCCAAATAATTGGTATAAAGCAGAATGATGTTGGATGATGATGAATTTTGAATGTATGTATAATAAGTATCGACTTTTAATTCACTTCCCACATAAGGAAATCATTTGTACGGTCTAAAAACGTTTGTTCTGAATCCGAGATTAATTTGCCTACATCTTAATATATATAAATTACGTGTCACGTTGTTTGTCCGCGATGGACTCCTAAACTACTTATCCGATTTTAATCAAATTTGCACACCGTGTGCAGTTTGATCCAACTTGAAAGATAGGATAGCTTATATCTTAATTTATAGTCGCAATATTATTTTATTGCAAATTATTTGTATTACCTATATATACCTATTATTTGACATTCACAATTATCTGTTAACTCCAAACGATTTTAACAGATGGCGATATCTGTTGACTGGATTGAGTAATTAATTAATAGATGGCGCTGTTATGTCAAACCTACAAACGTGTCATATACGATTTTAACTTGCTTTATTACATATGTAGATGCCATTGGTAAGAAAATATGACGACCTCCATGACAGATGTTCTCCTACAGTTCCACTTAAATAGTTTAATAAAATGTAATATAACAAAAATATTAGCCACAGCAACGCGTGGCCGGATCTGCTAGTTTATTAGATACTAGCAACCCGCCCTCGCTTCGCTTCGGTTTCGGTGGGAATACCGGGATAAAATATAGCCTATGTTACTCCCTGATATTATAGCTTTCCATTGGTAAAAGAATTTTTGAAATCGGTTCGGTGGTTTAAACGTGAAAGCGTTACAAACAAACAAACATCCTTACCTTCGCATTTATAATATTAGTATGGATTTTTGAAGTCCTTCGCCGCACAAAAATGTATACCTAAGCGCGGGATTATCATTAAAGAAAAATACAATATTACATACTTCGTATTATTGGATTCAAAAAATCGTGTAGACCGCCCGTAGTGCTAATAACAGGTACACAGTGTGAACCCGCTCTTAGATGTCCGTTCACAACACCTTAGAAGGCGTATAAAATGTTATGAAGATAAACAACTTGTCGGGCATTGCTGCGTCGAGAGTGTTGCAACGTGGATGCGTTGGGCTCTTAAATATGTTAGGACCGGACTTGGTTCGTCGAAATCCGTAATGCTAATTGTATTATAAATTACGTTTTTATTCGCGGTTCATCACTCTTCATCATCTCGGAGTTTGAACTTCGCTGGTCAGAAAGATTGTAAACCGTTTACATTTCGAGTTTTCTTCTCTTTCATCGATTTTATCTACACATTATATCCTTTAATCGGTGGTGAATTGTATTCTTATTCCGTCACCACACGGAGGAATTAATATAGAACTGTGAAATATAAGAAAATTATCTTGCCCGTGGATGTCGTAAAAGACGACTTAGTGATATGATACGCATATAACATCTATGCAAAAGAAGGAAAACTGGAAATAAAATCCTATACCAACCAGTCTGACCAGCATGATATAATAAGGTTAATTCCCATCCAATATGAGTTGAAATGATGATGAATGATGATATTAATTTTATTAGATATTTTTCATGTAAATTACAGTAAAGAATTGAATGTCTTAAGCCCCATCCTATCCCGCGGCATAGCCCATCACCCGTAGCGAAGCTGACTGAGTGATGACGAGGCCCCGCGGGCATCGAGGAGGGATAGTACCCGAAAGGGTATCCCGCCGGGCTGGCCATGGAAGTCAATTACTCTATGTCAGTGATCGGCCTAATGGCGAAGGGAAGGGAATACGGTGGGTTATGCACCCTAGCGCCGTCTAGTCACCCCGGACGGAACGGACGGAGTAAGTGCTACCATAGCCCGGCCATAAAAGCCTTCTCCTATCAAACAGTTTTGTTGTTTGATAGGACAGGGCTTTTTTGTGTCTTCTTAATGACTACCGACTAATATTGAAACTGATAATATAGCTGATACATTTAAATTAGTTAGATACATTTATTGATGCTGATACATTTATTTAGTTTCTGTGCCAATATCTTGTTAAGATTTAAGGCAGTCAGTTAGTAAACACACCGAACTATATCAATATTATAATAACTATATAATTTTCAGTCGGACAGTTACACATTTCATTTTTTTTTTTAAATAATTCCCCGATCAAAGGAATAAATTCTTGTATCGCAGTGAACTATAGAAACCCATAAATAACGGACACAAATTACATTTAAAGTTGCACTGCTATGAATCGCATGAAAAATCGTCCTGTGTCGAACTTACGACACTCGATAAGGAATGTTTCTATATAGAAAAATACACTATCAGTGTGTTCAAAATAGTTCATCATCATCCTCATCTCCATCATTCAACCTAAAATAGTTACCTAAAATGTAAGTGTACACTAAAGAAAATAGCTACCGAGTACGGACCACAGCATGCAACTCAGTAATACCACTTATTGATTAAGTACGGTAACTATGTATTAAGGTTGTAGGTGACAGTTTGTTTTCATTTCTTTCACTCAAAATGCCACCTGTTGGATGCGATATATATATTCGATTGCGATATATATATATAAATTCTTTCTAATTATATTTTAAGCTTTCTATAGCTTAAGTTAAATGAAATACCATCAAAAATAAGACTTGTAAAAAAAGCCAAGCCTCGCAACTGAGTTGTTCTACCATAAAAATTTGTGAGATCCATGTTATACCAAGTCAGTTAACTCATTCAGTCCCTGCTTAAGGGACCTTTTTCTTAAGTTATTACGTAAATAGCTAACCTAACAACTTCTTATAGTGACTATATCAATATTAAAGATCATTTTTGTTTTAAATAAACAGAATGACTTGGCAATCGCATGAAAACACACCTCACAAGTAATACATATTATATTAAATTGTAATAAACATAGTGCAAGTCAGTCTATTTATTTAAAACATAAAAGATCTTTAATATTGATATAGTCACTATAAGAAGTTGTTAGGTTAGCTATGTACGTAATAACTTAAGAAGAAAGGTCCCTTAAGCAGGGACTGAATGAGTTAACTGACTTGGTATAACATGGATCTCACAAATTTTTATGGTAGAACAACTCAGTTGCGAGGCTTGGCTTTTTTTACAAGTCTTGTTTTTGATGGTATCTCATTTCTTTTTGTAGATAGACCTACTTATTTGCCTTTCCGGTACCTTCTACTTCTGGAATACCAACAAAGGATTTTCTTAGAGTACACTCTCTAAAACATGAGACATCTCTCCTTGCCGCTTGAGTCAATTCTACCTAAACTAAGCGAAGAGATGTGGTAGTAAAGAAATTTGATTGATTTTACGAAACACATCTCCTCTAGTCTCCTCCCACTTTGATGGCAATTGAGCCTAATGATGGCGTTCTTTCTTTCAGATAAATTTGAGGCAATTTAGTTTGCTTAATACTTTGGGAGATTTTGGTACAATTTCATAAGACACGTTCCACTCTTGCTTTTTCATTAAGTTGATTGACCATTTTACAAGTTATCTTTAAACATAATTATATCTAGGTATCTGTTTACACCTATTATGCCAATCATCATTCAGCCTATCGTCGTCCACTGTAGAACATAGACACCCCTCTTGCTTCACCATAAAGTGCCGTACTGTGGCACCTGCATCCAACGACGCTTAAGGGTAACAGAGTTGCCATGACTATTTTTTTTTTTGGGTGGCCTATGGTAAGCGCACGCGCGGTCCTGTTCGTCCAGGGCGATGAAAGGACGGCGCGCGGGCTTATAACCCACCCGTACTCACGTCACCTCGTTGTTGGGCCGACCACAGGAGCAGATGTGACTTGTCGTCAGTGGTCGGCCCGACGGAATACCCTTTCGGGTAACCTCACCTCTCGACGTACTGGGACGTCGGTCGCCATCGCGCGGTCAGCCTCTCCGCGGGTGACGGACAATTCCCCGGTCCGATCACCCGCGGCCTCGGCTAGGGCGGCATTAGGCGCAGATACTCGCGCCTGCGCCGCCCGAGTCGCCGGCGGCGGAACGTGTCGCCGAATAGGAGCTCTACTCGCACACGATCCGCCGCCTCCTTGCGTGAAATAACGGCCTCACAGAAGGCGGCGACCGCGTCCCAGTTCCTGACGCTGACGAGCATCTCCCTGGCGATGGTCGGCAGCGCCAGGTCGGCACCAATAATCGCGACGAGTTCACGGCGCTCCCTCTCCCACGAGAGTTGCCATGACTAGAGCTCATTTTTCTTCGCCTTATGAGGAATAATGACGTAGTCGCTACGTTTGGTAGGCGGGTTGGTTTCGCAGTAAGATATCACACATTTCACGTATGTGCATATTATATCCCATAGTCGTCTTATACGATATCCACGGGCAAGATAGAGAGTGGTCAATTGCATTCTTAATTCGTCACCACACGGAAAGAACATATAATTAACCGACACAAATTATATTCAGACTCAGAACAACAATTTGTGGATCGTACAAGCTGTTGTCTTGTATGGGATTCGAACACGCGACACTACTACGGTACGTAGGTACGTACCACTACGTACGTACTACTACGTCATCTGCGCAGTCTTAATAATAATAATAATAATAATAATATCTATTTATTGCAGACCACATAGATCCATAAATGTTAGTAATATAAAAATACTTAGGTAGCTAGGATTAGTAAAAAATAAAAAATAACAAAAATAACACTACACACGGAATTAAAATAATTTAACAAATGATATTAAGACAAAAGCTAAATTACATTACATTTTGCGACTGGGGCGTGTAAATGCGTCCAGTGCTCCAGTATTGGACAATCCCACCTATCGTTTATCACTGACAGGATACTGTGTGAACTGGAGCGTAATCTCTGTAGCAGGGAAGCGCAGCTTTTTCTAACGAGAGCTTTGAAGCCATCAACGCCCTTCTCTGCGAACATCCCAGAAGCGCTACAAAAACGAGGCAGCCCCAACAGCACCCTGAAAGCGTTGTTATACTGAACACGCAGGTCACTATATGCCCTCTGCGTGTACTTGGCCCACAGGCTACACGTGTACTGTGACTGACAGTAGGCCTTGAACAGTGTTACCTTAACCTCGGATGTACACCGTGCAAACCTGCGGGCCAGCATGTTGCATCGGACAGCCAGCGCTCTGCGTGCTCGTTCAATGTCTACGTTATCTCGCAGATCCTCCGTCAGCCAGTGGCCCAAGTACTTGAACTGAGTTACTCGTGTTAGCGGTTGATTGTATAATGTAACTGGTGGCACGTTACTGTAGCATTTGGTGCCAGCTTTAAACACGAGTAACTCGCTCTTTTTTATATTATAGGTCAAGCCGTGAGTGACTGCATAACTCTCACATATCTCCAACAGCCGCCTAAGAGCACCAACTGACGGACTTAACAACACCATGTCATCTGCGTAACTAATATTGTTTAGACATACGTCATCAATATGGCATCCGATTTTGGTGTTGCTCAGCTCAGCGATCAACCCATTTATATAGAGGTTGAATAGGCGAGGTGAGGTAATCCCCCCCTGTCTCACCCCACAGTCCAAACGATACACTTGCGACATTGCTCCCGCCCACCGGACATAATTCGTCTGGTTGGTATACCAATATTTAAGTAATGATGTTACTTCGTTTTCAATTTTTGTTTCTTTACTTAACTTATTCCAGAGTATTTCATAGGACACCATGTCAAATGCCCGTGACAAGTCCAGAAAACATGCATTGATGGGTGTTTTTCTACGGGTGTAGTATTGAACAGTCCGCTTCACACACATAATAGCCATCTCAGTGGATAATCCTGGTCTAAACCCAAACTGCGCATCGTGTAGCTCAACACGTGGAGCCATATATGCGTCAAGTAGACTGTCCAACACTTTTGCCGCAGTAGTGGCAAGAGATATGGGCCTATAATTAGTAGGAGCAGCCGGATCATCAGTTTTGTTTTTTATGATTGGCACAACTACGGTTTTCATTAGATCGTGTGGCAGAAATGAATGACTTAAACATAGGTTATATAGCCTAGCCAACATATTTGGTAGATGTTCACCAGCAAACCTTAGATGCTCAATACTGAGGTGATCGTGACCTGGAGACTTGCCTTTTACCATCTCTTTTATAACAGTTGCTACTAGCTGTGGAGAGAAATGGACCTTTTGTTCGGTTGAAATGAGCGGGTCAACCACTGGGGTAGCAGCCGTTGACAATAGTGGCTCACATTTAAACTGTTTTACAAACAAGTTTGCAATGGCTACATGCTCACTTTCTCCTGCGACACTACCAGGAATGCTCGGCTTGGGGATCAGTTTACTGGTATTTTTCCAAAATTTAGCAAAATCGTGTTCCTGGTGATTTTCAGCTAATATATTCATTTTAATTTGGATCTGATGGTTACGACACCACTTTAATTTATTTTTAAACAGTTGTCGTGTATTACGCATACTTTCATAAACTATTCCCGAGCCGGGGTGACCACACAGCCTCCACAACCGTAAGGCAAGTCGAGCCTCACTATGTGCCGCTCTGACGTGTTTATTCCATCCTATAAGTGGCTTATATTTTCTTATACATGAAACTCTTGATGTTAATTCTGCGCTCTCTGACATACTACATATAATATCCTTATAAAACTGCTCTATAAGATGTCTATGACTTAAATCACAACACATATTATTCTCACACTTAACAAGTTCATGAGGGAAAACAATTTTGTTTAATCTATCACTACATAACTTTTAAGCCGGTTGTTACGATTCCCATAGAGAAACAATGATGGCGATAAATGTATTCTTATTTTTTACAAAGTTACATTATATTAACTGCAAATGTAACTTTGTAATCCTATATATTTATATGAGTTTACAAAATTATTTATGCAGTTAGTGTATCTCGGAAACTGGATGAAAATTATAATATTTCATAATTTTTCCTTCATTTATACACTAAACACTAACTGTATTCTAAATTAGAAGCTTCTATGTCTGCTAGAAGTGCCACTTTAATATTGATGATCGGTCAGTCAGTCAGTGAGTGACAAAATTATGAAATTTTGACTAGTTATAATTCTTAAACTATTGGTTCAAATTGAATGAAATTTGAAATACACAATGTGTATATAATGCCTGCTAGGTTACTAAAAATTCAGGTTTCTAGCTTTATTAACAACGAAATTATAGGGGGTCGAAAATGGCTTGAATGGCTTCGAGAAAAGTATGTTACGGCAGTGTTGCGTTTTGCCCGACTTTTTTTTTGCTCGACTTGGCGGGGGCACTGCCGTGCCCCCAGATGAAAGGGGAGGGCGGACATTCCGCGATCAAATCGGGGATGTTCTTAAAAAAATCGAGATTAAATGTACCTACCCTAAACCGAAAAACATCAGAGGATTAATGAATGTAGAGGAGGCGAAAGTGGTATGTCAAGATCGTAGCAAGTGGAGGGAAGTGGTCTCTGCCTACCCCCATGGGAAGGACGCGTGAATATATGTATGTATGTAAGTTAAATGGAAAATGAACTACGAGTATTATATAACCTCCAATTTTAAAGTATTCTCAATATATCTGTCATTATAAAAGTTTTTAAGTTTTTATCATCATCATCATCGCAGCCCACATACGTCCCACTGTTGGGCTCGGGCCTCCTCCAATGGGAAGGAAATTAACCTACTATACCGTGCTGGTAAGACATGTTGGTATAGGGTTTCATTTCGAGTTTTCCTTCTCATGCACAGATCTTATGTGCATATAATATCCTTTAGTCGTCTTTTACTACGTCTACGGGCAAGATAGGGTGAATTGTATTCTTAATCCGTCACCACACGGATAAGCTTTGTCATATTTAAAAACTAACTTTCTGCGTGGTGACTGAGTTAGAATATAATTCACCACCCTCTTACTTGCCCGTGGTGTCGTAAAAGCGGCTAAGAGATATCTTCGGCGTGTAACAAATATACGAGAGTAGGGAAACTCGAATTAAACCCGCCTTATCAGCATGGTATATTAAATACAAGTAACCATGCTCCGGGGTCGGCCCAACGACGAAGGTGACGTGTATCGTGGGTGTGTTGCGGGAGTGCGTGCTTACGCTCCTCAATACGCCGATCAATTGCCCCCTCGATGGAGGCTCGAGCCCAGTAGTGACGTATATGAGCTGTGATGATGATGATGATAAAGTCACCACTCACGGCCAGAAGGGGTGGTAAATCGTATTCTTACTCTGTCACCACACGAATATATATATATATATAGAGTATATCATCACCATTTCATCATTCATCATCATCATTTCAGCTCATATGCATTCCACTGTTAGGCTCGAGCCTCCCCCACAATAAGAGAAAAATTTACCTACTATACCACGCTAGTCAGTCGTGTTGGTATAAGATTTTGTTTCGAGTTTTCTTTCTCTTTTTTTTTATGGCAAACGGTGGCAAACGAGCAAACAGTACACCTGATGGTAAGTGTTGCTGCCGCTCATGGACCTTTGTTAGGCCGCTTCCTATCGTGAAGAAAGTGAAGGGAGTGTGAATGCATGCAATGTTTGGTGAAACTAAAGGCATCACCAAAAACCCACCACATGCAAACACTTTCAGAAAATTGGGCTTCCGGCTCTCTCACTCACCGAATGAAGCGCAGTAACAAATGGCTACAACTCAGACGTCGATTTTCTACAAGAGTGTGTACTACCTCGGATGGACCGGCCCGCGGCTGTAGGCAGACATGTCAACAGTGTAGTCCTACATCTTGCATAGATAAGATGCTATATGCATATTATATCCTTTACTCATCTTTTATGATACCCAAGAGCAACAGAGGGGTTAGTGAATTGTATTCTTAGTCCGTCACCACACGGATAAGAGTGTATATACGTATAATGTATATAGAGTCCAAAATAGTGTATGACCAGATTAGGAAGTACAACGTACCGCGACGTTCACCTATCAGTAGGCGCCAACCCTGATTAGATTTATGACTGTTCATGTACCTACTTCACATTACTATCAATCGTTAGGGTTGTCCCATTTTTATAAAATCTTATTTGAATATATTTTTTTAATAATAAATATAAGGAGTAGTGAAATATTGTAAGTATTCCTAATTCCTATTCCGTCATTACACTGGTAGTTTTACAGTTTTTAGCTTTTTTGATGTGAAACATCAACCGTGAATCTGACCGTTGGCGGGGCGTTAACGCCACGCTTGGATATCCATGAACTCCATCTTTTTTTTTTTGCCAACGGTGGCAAACGAGCAAGCAGCACACCTGATAGTAAGTGAAACTGCTGCATATGGACCTTTGCAATACCAGGGGCACAGCCAGGCCGCTGCCTACCGTGAAGGAAATACTCTTCTTAAACCTCGTTTAAAGAAGGACATGTCATAGCGCTCGGGAAACACAGCAGCAGGTAGTTCATTCCAGAGCTTGCACGTACATGGGAGAAATTATCGCTGGAAACGTACAGTTGAAGACCATATCGTTTCCAGGTGAAATGGATGAACCCTGCTGCGGTGTCGAGTGGTACGTTGGTAGAATGGTGACGGTGGTACCAAGTCAAACAGTTCCTCGGAGCACTCCCCGTCAAAGAGTCGGTAGAGTACAAAAAGAGGTGGCGCTGTAGTCACGCTAACGAGTTACTCCGTTATATATTAGCAAAAATAAATACTAATAAAGTTAAAAACGCCTATTTTTGTTATAAACAAAAAGTATCTAGCATCCAGCATACGTGAAAGTGTTATCTAAACTAAACACATATTGTGAAATAGGATTTTTGGTGTTATAAAAATATTCTCGAGCAGTGGTGAAAATAAGCATAAGTTTACATAATAAGCTTCGAGAGACAATGTAGAACAGATTAAGTGAATATCTAGTGTTATCTACTAAAAAACTACATAAAAGTGATAATTTCCCAACTATAAATGAAGTGTAACTATCTAATAATACGTGACTCTAATATAATACTGCGTTATTAATCACTATATCTTATAGTAACACGTTTGACTTAAAAATATAAAGTGAAAATATAGCCAAAGTGTGTCTTTCTTTCTTTTAAATGTGGAAAAAAAAAGAGAGAATATTACTCACCGCCGTTATTTCAAACTCCTCCTTATCAGGAACAATACACTTAAGTGCCATCTAGTATCCAACTGCAGTGTGACCACAATATGTAACATTATAACGATCCTAGTGACAATCAAATATGCCTCAAAAACTAACTAATAACAGTAGAAGCCGCAGGGTGGCACCACTTGTTACATGTCATATATGTAAAAAACGAACGGATCGTAACAAAACATTACTATGCTCCCCATGTGGGTTCTATTTCGGTTTCGATTGTATTGATGAATTTAATAACGATAGGCATAGTCTAGAAACAGAAAAATGGAAGTGCAAAACATGTGAAAAAAAGATACTGAAAGAAAAGACTAACTTCACCAATTTCTAAGACTCTAGCTCAAATAAACCCAAAGCATCACTTGTTACAAAACTCAAACTGCAATAATACACCATTAAGTCCCTCATTAGGCATGTCTCAGGAAAATACGCCATGGTCTACTCCCGTGAGCAAAATATTAGATGAACATATATTGACGAACAATGACAGCAACCTGAAAAATCACCTAATTCTTCGACCCAAATATTATTATCAAGAAGCATGGATAATACAATAATTGACTCAATCACTGTACAGGAATTACAAAGTACCATGGAACAACTGCAAGTGCAACTTGGCAGCTCGCAAAATGAACTAGAAACTGTTATAATGGAAAACAATAAACTCCACCGCCAAATCTCCAAGATCGTCAAAGAAAGTACTCCCATAAAGAAAAGTAGGCATTATTCACAGCACTCAGAAACAAACACTCACTGTATACATTCCCCATCACTATTCACAACACACAGAAAAGTTCGCGAATGATCCTATCCTAACCATACAAAATAAACTTACTGACTTAGAAGACCAGTTAAAAGATATTAAAAAGGAAATTCATAATCTCAGTCAACAATTACACACACTTCAAGAAACACTTAGAACTCAAGCAAACACTAATTTATCACCCTACCCACATATCGTCATTGATAAAAACAATACACCTATGTACCAAACGAAACAGCTCAAGAATAAAATATGTTTATTAACTAACACCTACTCCTACGGCACACTACAGGCTATTGAGGATACATTTGGATGTCATTATAAATACTGTCGTTACGCTTTACCACATTGTAATATAGAACGCCTACTAAAAAATATAGAGCTAAAGTTAATTGGTTATAATTTGCACGACTATTGCATTATTATGATAGGAGAAAAGGATTTTAAAACTTCCTATAACAACACAAACCTGATAGAAATAATTAAGGAATCTCTAAAGCACATAACTTACACAAATATCATAATATGTACCCCCCACATATATTTGCGGGTTCCTATTTATAATTATAAATAGGGTCTCATAAGGGTCCTTATAAGGTCGAACTATTCAATAACTTGTTATACCAAACATTGGAAAATAGTAATTATATATATTTCTTTGATTCAAATTATCACCTCAGTTTTGACATGTTTTCTTATAGAACGGGTATGTAGAATAAGAAGGGTTTTGCAAGCATATATAAGAATATTCTAGAAATAATAAATACCCATAACATTAATCTATTGGATTCACCGCCTGTATCTAAGCATAACGATGTTACAGAACCAGCCAAAACAAATGTAGATTTTTTTCGATAGTAAATACATGTACATTCTCCACCAGAATATAGCTGGTCTTCTTAATAAAAGTGATTCATTGCTAGTCCACCTAGATACTCTCGCTAAAAACAAGCAATATCCGGATGTGTGACGGAATGTGTATTATATGTGTAACGGAAACCTTCATTTTATCAGGTCATGAAAAATTATTGTATATACAAAATTATAGACTAGCCGCATACTATTCCAGAAGTGTACAAAAACGCGGTGGTTCCTGTATATTAGTCAAGCATGGTCATGACTTCAAAGAACTGCCAAATATTGCAAAATTATCTAGACCAGGCATTATTGAATGTTGTGCTATTGAATTGTTGCAACAAAATATTAAAATCTTATGCATATATTGACCACCAAAAGCTAACAATGTTGATATATTTTATGAGGTCCTAGATACTATCTTAAAATTATTGTTGTAAAAATGATTCAAAGGTGCTATTGTGTGGGGATTTCAACATCGATATTCTGAAACGTAATAAATTGTCTCTAGATTTTGAATGCTTTCTCTTGAGCTATAATTTAAAATTAATTATATCTGAACCAACTATACTAATAAGCAAAAGCTGTATAGATAACATAATTTGCATGCACATAATTTTAAACATAACTTTAAATATGAAATACTTGATCTAGCCCTATTAGACCACACTGCGCAGCTATTGCATATACCAATAAAAAAATCACCCATTTTTAAGCCCTGGAAGAAAAAGCAACGCAACAAGTGCAAAGATAACTTAAAGAAGTTTTATAATTGCCTTCAAAGTTTAACTTTTTCTGACATTTATAAAACGGACTGCCCTAACGATTCATACGATAACTTTTTGGAACTTTTTGTGTTGTTTTATGACTTGTGTTTTCCCTGGCAACTAATACTAATCAAACCAAATAAAAAAGTCCAATGGATCTCCCGGGGAATTAGAACCTGTAGTAGAAGACAGAGGCATCTTCTATGGAAGTATAGACGAATGCCAACAAACGAAAACAAAGCAACATTTAGAACGTACTCAAGAAGATTAAAAAAGATCATAAAACTCACGCAGAAGGCCCAGAATAATCATAAAATAAACACATCTGAAAATAAAACGCGCACTGCCTGGCAAATAATAAATAACAACAAGACTGTAAAAGAACCAATTCTGCGAATTATAAATAATGGTACGATAATAAACGATCCTAAAGAAATCGCAGACAATTTTAATGACTTTTTTATAGACCAAATGACAAATATAGATCATAGCGTAGACATTACTGCTGTAAAACGTATTCCAAATAGCAATCACACTATGTTTATGCCACCTGTAGTTCCGCAAGACATATACAGAATATTGAAATCATTAAAGAATAAAAAAAGCTGCGGTTACGATGGCATCTCAACAACTGTGGTAAAGTATGTCTCTAATATCATATCTTTACCACTTTGCCACATAATGAATCTTAGTATATCTTCTGGTATATTTCCGAAGGCACTAAAAACAGCTATCGTAAAATTGCTTCATAAAAAGAATTGTCAAAAAACCATGAGTAATTATAGACCCATTGCGCTAATTCCTGTATTCTCAAAAGTATTTGAAAAGGTAATATACGAAGCAATTTACTCTTTTGTAACTAAATATGACATATTATGTGATGGACAGAAAGGATTTAGAAAAACAAAAGCATAAATATGGCTATATACGATCTACTATATAATGTATTAATAAACATGGACATAAGGACCCCTACTTGCGCTATATTTACAGATATATCAAAAGCTTTTGACTTTGTGAGACATGACATACTATTAAACAATCTGAGCTCTTATGGATTAAGAGGAAATATCTTAAAACTCATAAAATCATATCTCTCAGATCGCCAACAATACACTGTTATATCTAGGGTATGTCCTATAACCAACAATGAAGAAGACTACTACTCATACAGTCGAACGATTGAATATGGCGTACAACAAGGAAGTGTTCTCGGGCCGTTATTGTTTTTGCTGTACATTAATGACTTACCCCAATCAACCACTCATCCTATGGTATTATTTGCAGATGACAGTACAGTAATCATAAAATGCTTAGATAGCAAAAGTTACGAAACAGACGTATAATACCTTAAGAAATATTATAATTTGGATGAACATAAACAACCTAATCATAAACATCGATAAAACTAATATTATGCATTTTTACCAGCGTATGGCCACTAAATCTGACATAAACATTAATTATGATGGACAAACAATTACTGAAGTAACCAATACACGTTTTCTCGGCATAAACATCGACAGTCAGGTAACATGGAAAACACAGTCTAATGAGATCTGTAAAAAATTGAGTATATCTGCTTTTGCACTTCATAGCCTAAATAAAAAAGTCAATACGAAAACTGTGGTAATGGCATATCACGGTTTGGTTTCATCGCTTTTAAGGTTTGGGGTTATATTCTGGGGCAATTGTAACGAAAAAGAGAACGTATTCAGAGCACAAAAATGATGTATTAGGGCCATGCAAGGTCTGAAGTATACAGATAGCTGTATTCCAGTGTTTAAATCCCTAAAAATACTTACTTTTCCATGTATTTATATATTAGAAGTAGCCATGTTTGTAAAGACCAATAAGCATCTTTTCCATACGATATCAGAAAGAAGACTTCGATCAACAACATTGCGATCCCAATATAAAGACTTACTAACTACTTCTGGTCATAACACAGCACTATTAAAAAAGAGTATATTTCGTATGGGCCCTGCTATATATAATAAAATACCAGAAGCAATTAAGAGCGAGACTATTTATACATTTAAGAAAAATCTTACGACATTGTTATTGGACAAATGCTATTATTCCATAAAAGAATTTTTAGATGATATATTTTGAATTTATTTTATTTATTATTATTATATATTAATTAATTATTGTATGATTTGACATTTATTTAACATTCAATAGTGACATTTGTTTAATCATTAATAATATGACATTTGTTTAATATAATTTTTAGTTTGTATAATTTGAATATGGTGTGACTTTTTATTAACTACATTGACTTTTTTTAATATTTGCATGCTCAATGGGCAGAATGTATCTGAACAAACTATTTTTTGTAAGACCCTATCAATGTACATACATTCAACGCAAATAAATAATTTGATTGATTGATTGATTGAGTACACAGAGTGACCCAAAGTTTCTCCGCTGCTCCAGCGACTCCAATCTGTCCGTAAGATTTTGATCCCCGACGATTCGAACAGCCCGTCTTTGCAGGGAGTCAAGTGGGTCTAGCTGATATTTGGGTGCACCTGCCCAGAGATGTGAGCAGTACTCCACATGAGGACGAACTTGTGCTTTGTATAGCACAAGACGCTGTCTCGGTGTGAAGTACCGCCTGGCTCTGTTCAGGACACCCAACTTTTTGCTTGCCAATTTGGCTTTGTCCTCCAAATGACTCCCAAACTGGACTTTGCTCGATATTTTGACGCCGAGAATCCCAATACTCTCAGAAATTGGGAGAGTTACTCCTTGGAACTGTGGCGCCATGCCAAACGGGTTCTTCTTTGCAGTGAACGCTCAAACTTGTGTCTTTGTGGGGTTCAACTGGACTAGGTTCCGTTCACCCCATTCCGAGGCCCGCCCCAGAGAGCGCCCGACTTCAGACATAAGTTGAACCCTTCTTTCCTGAGTACTCCGAGGGATATTCCGTTGCTCAGTGTACCGCTCATCACCCGTACTGTCATCCGCATAGCAACGCATACTCTCGATAGAGAGCATGTCATTGATATGCAGGATAAACAACGTCGGGGAGAGCACCGAGCCTTATGGTACACCAGCATTAATGGTCATGGTATCGGAGCAGGAGCCATCTACGACGACTTTTATACTCCGACCATCCAAAAAGCTGGCGATCCAATTACAGAGTCCCTCGGGCATTCCGTAAGATGGTAGCTTCGATAGAAGTGCCCTGTGCTAGACCCTATCGAACGCCTTTGCGATATCTAGGCTGAACGCCAGCACCTCACCCTTGCCCTCCAAGGCCTATGCCCAACAGTGTGTGAGGTACACAAGAAGATCACCAGCCGACCGACCATGACAAAAGCCGTATTGGCGATCACTGATAAGCTGGCGATCCTCAAGGTACTGCAGAAGCTGGCGGTTTATAACCTTCTCCATTATCTTGGAGAGCAAGGATGTTATCGCAATTGGCCTGTAATTCGATGGGTCAAACCGGTCTCCCTTTTTAGGGATCGGGTGGACATGGGCTACCTTCCACAAAGACGGAACCCTATTAGTAGCGTAGAAAGTGAGCTCAAAATAAATTATTAACCTAAACACATACCTATAGTGTATACTAATGAAAATAAATGTTTATTGAATAAACATCATCATTTTTTTGGAAAAAACAATCGTAATTTTTTATAAATACTTTATGACATTTTAGTTCCTGTTGTAATCTGTTCTTTTATGCATATATACTTGTACTAAATAATTTTATTATAAGGCCTTCCGGCGACGGCTCCCTTTTTTATCTTTTCTGTTATTGTATTAGAATTTATATTTTTAATTAACCTATTTTTTTTTTGTGGGTGGGTCGCGGTCGGCGCGCCTCCGCACCACTCCGTCCGGGGCGACAGAGGGGCTTAAGCACGCAACTCCCGCGACCCACCCAAAAACCACGTCGCCTTCGTCGTTGGGCCGACCACTGGAGCAGCGTTAACTTGTCGTCAGTGGTCGGCCCGACGGAATACCCCTAATTGGGGTACCCTCCCATCGACCGACGTCCCCCCTCGGGGAGGACGTCGGTCTTTCGTCACGCGGTCGGCCTCTCAGCGGGTGACGGACTAATCCCCGGTCACGTCACCCGCGGCCTCGGCTAGGGCGGCATGAGGCGCAGATAGTTGCGCCTACGCCGCCCCAGTCGCCGGCGGCGGATCTCCTCATCGAGGTTGCGCTCCTCGCGCAGGCGATCCGCCGCCTCCTTCCGCGAGATCACTGTCTCGCAGAAGGCTGCGACCGCGTCCCAATTCCCGACGCTGTCGACCATCGCCCTAGCGATAGCCGGCAGCGTCAGGTCCGTACCGATGATTGCGACGAGTTCACAGCGCTGCACTGCCCAAACCGCGCAGGCCTCGAGCGTATGGCGCGCCGTGTCCTCGTCGCAATCGCAGTGGTCGCAGGACGGTGTACTCTCCCTCCTAACGACCTTGTGCAGGTATTTGGCGAAGCACCCATGCCCCGTCAAAACCTGCACCAGTCGGAAGGAGAGCACCCCGTGCCGCCTTTCCAACCACTGCATCAGCACCGGCCGGAGGGCCTCCACGGTTCGCACCCCGAACCGAGGCCTCTCCAGCCGGACTGCCCAACGGGCAATGACGTCTCGGCGGGCGTCGACGCGCCAGGCGGTGAGATCCCTTAACGAGGCCACACCGCCCTCCGCTCGCACCCCCGTCACCCGCCGATATAGTCCGGCGAGCATCTCCGCCTCCAGGTCCCACGGGGCATTCCCGGCCTCCGTCGCCACCGTGCGGTATCCGCGGATGACCCTGACCGCCATGACCCTCTGTAGTCGCCACAGATAATTAACCTATGAATTGAATATAAAGTGCTTATGATCTAAATATTATCAAAAAATTATCTAAATCACAGTTTACTTCTTATTGTAATGTAGATATTATTTTAATGTATGTGTGTAGCTGTTAGTCGCAAATGGCTTTAAGAGCTTTTCCTGGATTATAGATGAGCGTTGACGTCTCTTAAGCCGGTTATAGATGCTGATACAGAAGAAATTTAAAAGTGATAGTTTTTTTTAATTTGTAATATATGTTGCCAACCCTATGTTTCAAATAGATATACCTAACTATACAAAATAATGATTCTTACAAGATCTCACGCTGCTCTCACTGTCATGTTTCGTTACATGCATGCACACAAACATACAAAAATACATTAACGATAGACCATTTGCAAGTTTTACTAGGCATTGTATTAGCGCGATTTGGATTCGAACAAAGAAATATTTTATTAATACTATTGATCTTCACTCTTAAAACTAAGCTTCCTTGATGCGAAAATTTCCCATAATCAACTCGCTTAGTAGGTAGGTAAGCGATCTCAATTGGGGTATTATGTCGCCTAAACCATTGCTGCTAGAAATAGCATAGGGAGTCGTCGAGTTTTTCTTCTCTCACATTGATGTTATTTACAGTAGAAACTCGATAATCGGGCCCGCAGTTCTACGGATTCACGATTATCCGGACTACCAACTGCGACCTATGTATTGTACATACAAACGGAATTTATACAAGCATGAACGTATCTCCTAGCCGAGGCCGCGGGTGACGTGACCGGGGAATAGTCCGTCACCCGCCGAGAGGCCGACCGCGTGAGGAAAGACCGACGTCCTCCCCGAGGGGGGGGCCGTCGGTCGATGGGAGGGTACCCCGGGGTAGGGGGTATTCCGTCGGGCCGACCACTGATGACAAGTAACTCTGCTCCAGTGGTCGGCCCAACGACGTGGTGTTCGGGTGGGTTGCGGGTGTTGCGTGCTTAAGCCCCTCTGTCGCCCCGGACGGAGTGGTGCGGAAGCACGCCGACCGCAGCCCACCCTAAAAAAAAAAAACATGAACGTATCTGAAATGGCATGTCCTGCCCTCGCCCCGCGGGATCGCTGTTCCACGCGTTTCGTTATTGTTCTAGTTAGTAATTGTTACTCCGCTCTAACGTGCGTGCCCCGCGGGTTATGTAATCATCTTTTAATAACCTCATAAAATTATGTACATACTAGCAACTCGCCTTCGCTTCGCTTTGGTTTCAGTCGTCTTACCTGCGTAGTCCCTGTTCCCGTGGGAATACTGGTATAAAATATAACCTATGTTACTCACTGATATTATAGCTTTCCATTTTGAAACCGGTTCGGTAGTTTAAGCGTGAAAGCGTAACAAACAAACAAACTTACTTTCGCATTTATAACATTAAGTAAGGATTACATACATATTACATATGTACAAAATCAAAAGAAGTATTTCATACATTTGATTATCCGAATGCCTAACGACAACAATTAGTCCGGTTAATCGAGTTTCTACTATATGTAGTCTTTAATTCTCTTTTAAGCTGTGTGGTAGCGGCTACAAATATTACCAATTCTAACAATACTCGTGGATGTCGTAAAACACGAGGGCTTTATATCTCCTCCTACTACTCTACTCCATCTAATGCTGTGTATTTAACAATTACATTCCCTAAGAGTT
Organism: Lymantria dispar; assembly: GCA_032191425.1. Taxonomy (NCBI): domain Eukaryota; kingdom Metazoa; phylum Arthropoda; class Insecta; order Lepidoptera; family Erebidae; genus Lymantria; species Lymantria dispar. The sequence goes on from CM063459.1 coordinate 22,188,050, forward strand.
GACGTTCGGCAGGCAGCCGGTCATAAAATTATTGTTAATAACTTGCGAAAGTTATCTATATATATAAAAGAAAGTCGTGTTAGTTACTACGTTTACACGTTACATTGGTGGGGAGGTAGCTTAGAACCAGGAGACTTTTTATCCCGTATCTTCTTCTTAATGGCAATGAGCTACTTTTTATCCCGTTCGATCGCGTTCCCGTGTGACGTGATATAAAATGTCAAATAGATTTTCTTTTTTGTTTCTGTTTGTCCATTCGGACAGTCAAAGGTATCAAAGCCCATTCAGCCAATTGTGATATAATGTTCTGCATATTATTTAACATTTCTTTATATAGAATAGCTTATTTATAATCATGTCCGTCAATAAGTCAAGTCTTTACCATTAATTAGGCGCTGAAAACCTAATTAAATGATTTCTCAGGGAATCTCAGTAGAATATGAAAATACATTAGGTGTATTTGCCACCACTCTTATATCACATTCACCACACTTCAGTACCTTAACTATATTATATTACATAAAATATCAGCAAAATTATTTAATATAACACTATAAAATACTAAAATAATGAATATAATACAAGAGCTTAACATGTCCATATTCGCGGCGAAACTCATGTCAAAGAGAATACAAGTCACTATGAAACGTAGGATAGAAAACGCATTTGATATGTAATAACAAAATGCTAATGACAGCTAAACGTAATTTTGTCTATAGTTAAGTATGGTTGAAAATTTGATAATTATAATTTCTTCAGAAATCAATAATCAGTAATTACTCTTTGAATCATCATTAACAATGCCGCGACCAAGACGATTGAATCTTTCTTGACAAAGCTGTAATAGTTCTTCCGTTAGAGACTATATATTCGGCAATTTAGAAAATATATTTACGAAAAAAATTATGGCGGTACGAAGTTCGCCGGGTCAGCTAGTTGACAATAATTTTAGCAGCCGGTCATAAAATTATTGTCAATAACTTTCGCAATATGTACGATGGAAGAGGAATATAAATTGCGTCAGCCTCAAATTATTGGGATAACACAGGATAGATATGATTCTTTAGTCCTCTTACTGTAGTTACAAGAAATTCCCTACGTTTCCTCTAATCGTAAATGATACCTAAATACCGTAAACAGATACATCAACTTTAAGAGAGAAGTTTGAATAAAATCCTACTTTTTCAACCGGTGTGGTATGATCTTTGCTTATGCAATCCAATGACACGTTTATGGTTTGTGAAGAAAAGATCTTTTCAGTGGTTTATAATAAAACATTTCCGTGTGGTGACGGAATAAGAATACAATTCACCTTGCCCGTGGGTGTCGTAAAAGTCGACTAAGGGATAAATGCCAATAATATCGTTGCTAGAGAAGGAAACTCGATAAAAACCCTGTTCCAACACGTCTGACCAGCATAAAATGGACATCAATTTCCCTCTCATTGTGGAGTGGGCCTGAGCCCAACAGTGGGACGTATATGGGCTGAGATGATGATGAGTATAAAACTGCGTTACTTCTATCTAGATGGTATTTATCGTTTTGTATTACATGCTGGGTCAACAAACATCTGGATAATCGATCAGTCATCATTTAGATATAGATAACTACTAAATGTCTTCGATAGATAATAGATACATGCTTCGCATTTTGTGTCTAGCCATAAGTCGCCATAAATATTTATCAATTTCTAGGTCAATATATAGTTAATAAGTGCCAAATTTATATATGCAGATTTAAAAGAATAGGTTTGGTACTTTAATATTTTGTTTAATTTTTTGTATTGGTCACGTTGGATGGTAACATTTTCTTAAACTTTAAAGAACGAGGAGGTTCTCAATTTGATTGCATTATTTTTATGATCACAAAATATTTCTAAGTCAACCGATTTTGATGATTTTTAATTAAAAGCTGGTGCTTATGAATATATTCATATTCAGCTAGTTACAAGCATTTCAATTTTAATGATTGACTGTTTTTTTTGGAATGGGCTACGGTCAGCGCACCCGCAGCTTAGGGGCGTCCGGGGCGACAGAGGGGCGGTGCGCGGCCTCGTAACCCACCCGATAGCACATAGCCTTCGTCATTGGGCCGACCACGTTCTTTGTCTTCAGTGGTATGATTGAGAGAACTATACAACAGGATGTCGTCAACTTTAAAGTCTCCATATCAGTCTTTGGAAAACAAATCATCACCTTGCAAGAATGAATATGTGTCAAATAAAATGTTTTCTTAAATTTCCGTATATGAAAAATAAAAAATAATAACTAGCTGACCTGAGCAACTTCGCCTGCATCACCCAAAAGAGCGAAAGAATTAATGAGAATCGGTTTTAGACCCTATAACGCGTAGCGCAGTTTTCATAGAGGCTCCGCTCCTATTAGCCTTAGCGTCGTATTATATAGCCTTCTCTATAAATGGCCTATTCAGTACTAAAGAAATTTTTCAATTTGAATCAGTAGTTCCTGAGTTTAGGGTGTTCATATAAAAAAAAACTCTTCAGCGGGTGGATGGACCGAAGAGGCCGGTCCCCGCAGAAAGCCCAGCCGCGTGAGAACGACGCCCGGCAATACAGTTTTTGTTGCCTATTCAAAAGTGTAATCCACTGGAGCGTCCACGGAACTCAAGGAATCGGTACCAGTGGTTGGCCCAGTGACAATGGGCAGGGAACACAGTGACCGGCTCGAACCAGGTTTCATTTTGAGTTTTCCTTCAATTGTATAATTGTTATATGCACAAGATATCCCTTAGTCGCCTTTTACGACACCCACGGGAAAGGGAGGGGATGGAGAATTGTATTCTTACTCCTTCACCACACAAAAAATACCACCACCAAAAAATATACATACAAATAAATACATACTATTAAATTTGACATCATCGCGCAAACTGAATATGATCAAATAAAAGTATTTTCATAAATTTTATTACGTTTTAATTTTATTTTGGTTATCCAGATGTTCGGATACTTTATAGCGTTCATTATCTAGGGAGGCTATTCGCTATCTCTTCAAAATAGTTTTATCTCATACGTATAATATTCACGAAAATATTAAAAACTAGCAGCGCCCTGCGGTTTCACCCGCAGTTCCTCTTCCCGTGGGAATATCGGCCTATGTGTTTTTCTGATATGTAAGCTATATTATTGTGAGGTTTCATCAAAATCCATTCAGTGTTTTTACGTGAAAGAACAACAAACATCTTCACATCCTCACATACCTACAAACTTTCGCGTTTATAATATTAGTAGGATAGAATAGGATAACTACGAGTCATTATCGCGTGTACCTGTGCCTGCTGCCGCCTAAGCCGAGGCTGTGGGTGACTGGACCGGCGCAAAATCACAAAATGTCTGACCGCGGGCGATGAGGGATTGGACGTCAAAGACTCGGTACGGATAGTCGGCCCAAAGGCAAAGGAAAGGGAATATGGTCGGTTATGTAGTCGCACTACCCCAAACGGAACAGGCGACGTGAGTACGAACTATAATAACTATATATAACTCCCACAAAAAAAATATTTAAAAGAGAAGGAGAGAAATTGAACTACTATATCGGGCTGGTCCAACGAATTGCTATGGGGTTTTATTTCTAGCTATCCTTTTGTAGCGTGGTTTTCTGCAAATTACGAATCCTTTCGTCGTCTTTTACGACACCCATGGTCAAGAAAGGGGTGGTGAATTGTATTCTTATTCTGTCACCAGAAAGATACTGCACTTGAAATCTTTCTTGCCGGGCTGGCCACAGACGTCAAGGAACTCAATACCAGTGGTCGGCTCAGTAACCAAGGGGAGGGAATACGGTAGGCCTAGGTATGGGGCCGCGCGGACACATGATAGACAACATGTGTGCTGGTCCATAGCCCGCCTAAAAACAATTTAAATCTTGTAAATAAAATTATTTTAACGCGTTTGTATCAAGTTTTTGATTGCCCAACATTTTGAAGACTTTACAGCGTTTATGGTCACGGGCGGACATCTTAAATCTTTATTATTATGAAATATGACTCGTGCTCAATGGTCAGACAATAACGAATAAGGTTGACGAACTATAAATTTTATCTAGAGAGACTCGATTTAAAATACATTTAAGATCATTATGTTTAATCAGGTTGAATTTCAAGCTTTATTTAAAACGATGAATGGTACACGCGTATGTAATACGTAATCACTTGCGTATTCATAAGAAATAAAAAAATATATTTATCGATCTTAATGTAAAACGATTTAAGATAAATTTGGAAGTGTAAAGTTCCACAGTTCACTAGCGAAATATAAACATTGACGAAAATAACTAAATTCATGTTGATTTTTATCTTCTAACACTCAATTTTTTTATTGTAAATAACGTAATTGAATATACAGATGGCATAGTGGTCTAAATTCCCTGTGCTGTGTTCGATACCACGTTCATTTAGGACAATTTTATGATATACTAGCAACCCGCCCTCGCTTCGCTTCGGTTATAGGTTATAGTCGTTTTATCCGCGTAGTTCCCGTTCCCGTGGGAATACCGGGATAAAATATAGCCTAGTTTACGCCCTGATATTATAGCTTTCCATTGGTGAAAGAATTTTTTAAATCGGTCCAGCCGTTTTGAAGATTACCCGGAACAAACAGACAGACAGACAAAAAATTTTTAATTGCTATTTTAGGCATAGGTGTCGTGCAAATAACCGTGTGAGCATGAAAAAAGCCTATTATTTTGACATTACAAACAGACACTCCAATTTTATTTATTGGTATAGATATAGATCAATAAACAATTGTTGTCTATGTGCGTTTTTGTCTTATATTTGTATCCGTTAATAACACGTTTGCGAGGTCCACGTTAAGTAGCTTAGGTGTGAAAGCGTAACAAAAAAAACCGAGGTATCGCATTTATAATAATCATCAGAAATCATTGCATATTTATTATCTCATCTCAGCAAAAGTAAAAGGAGGGAAATTAGTCAGATGGTTTAGTATAGGGTTTATTTCAAGTTTTCTTTCTCTTGCATATATGTTATCTGCGTATCTTTTACGATACACACAGGCAAGATACGGGATGGTGAATTATATTCTTATTCCATCATTATCATCATCATTTCAGTTCTTCACATCCCACTGTTGGGCACCGGCCTCTTTCACAATAGAAAGGAAATTGTCCTATTCTACCACGATGGTCAGACCTATTGGTATAGGGTTTCATCAAGTTTGCCCATTATTCATAGATATTATATGCATAATTAATCCCTTAGTCGTCTTTTACGATAACCACGGACAAGAGAGAGATTGGTGACTTGTATTCTTATTCAATCACCGCATGGATATATTATCGCAAATTACGTAGTATTTTTCTAAAAAAAGTGTGTGTACAAAGTACGCATATCAGAAGTGAAAGTCTTTTATCTTTTATCCTTCATTCTTTAACCTTCATCCTTCATACTTCATCCTTCATATTTCATTCTCTCGCCGGCTAAATCCTATACATTTACGTGTTTGTGTCTCTATGGACTCGCTTTTTCGTTTCATCGAGTTTGAAATCACAACGATTCTAAAACAGTTTCACTTCAAAAATATTCTCGCTAATCGCTCCGCTTTTCATTCCGCTATTCTCAGTCCGTAGCTAAACGCTAATTGAAATTTAGTGATAGCCTCTAGTTCGTTGTAGATCGTAAACTGTGATCGTTCACCGTGGTCATCTCAATGCAATGTCAAGGTTTCGGTCGACGTCCGTGTTAATGTATTTAAAATATTACTCACATTTTTACTTTCGATTATTTCGTACTAATTGTATTATTAGAAGTACTATTGCTGCTTATTTTTTCGTTTTTCTTTAGTCTTCGATTCCTCGCTAAATTCTTTGATTTAGTTAGCGAGGGATAGAAGACTATTTCGATTTCGATCTATTTTATTTTATTTTGTAATAATGTTATATGCTTATGTATTTGGGATGCACAAGAATTTGCATTCTCACTTCGATACCACGTGGAATATTGTATCAGACTTACGTGGCAGGGATCATTGCTGGTAACGACCTAGTCTCAGGTTCAGCCATGGACGACCTTTGATTTAAGTACCTAGATTTTTTAATATTATTGTAATTATCTTCTAAACCAACTTCAACAAATAGGAAGGTTCACAACTTGAATGTTTAATTTTTTTATGTACCTATATCTGAAAGGTCTACGACCAATGTAAATACCGTTGATGACTTACGGCACGGTAATATGGTCCCTAAATGTAGGCCTCATAACCAAACTCGAAGTTGCCTACCGTGCTATGAAAGATCTAGTTTTCTTTATTATTTTAACTTTTTGCTCAAACAAATCCAACGATTGTAAGTTTTATTTGTGTACTAAATAAACACATGAGATATGTTTTTGGGTTTCGTATCCAAAGGGTAAAAACGAGACCCTATTACCAAGACTTCGCTGTCTGTTCCCATACAACAAACGCAATTTTTATAGATAATGGTACGAAACCCTACTTGCGCGACTCCGACTCGTACTAAGCCGGTTTTATTTTTCTTACAGCTGATGAAGAATATATGTATAGTGTGATTTTTATGAATTCGATATTTTCTTCCACGTACGTCCAAGTTCCGTGATGAACTACCTGCTGCCGTGTTTACCGAGCGTTATGACATATTTTTTAAACGAGATTTAAGAGAGAGCACTTTCTGTAAATGGTAGGCAGCGGCATAGTTGTGCCCCTAATGTTAAGGTCCATAAGTTATCATTAGGGTATTGTTTGATCGTTTGTCACCATCATCATTATCTCAGCTCATACATGTCCCATAGTTGGGGTCGAGCCTTCTTCACAACAGGAGGCAAATTGACCCATTGTACCACGCGAGCAGACGCATTTGGTATTGTTTTTTTTTATTGCCAATGGTGGCGAACGAGCAAGTAGCACGCCTGATGGTAAGTGATACTGCCACACATGGACCTTTGCAATACCAGGGGCACAGCCAGGCCGTTGCCTACCGTGAAGAAAATACTCTTCTTAAACCTCGTTTAAAGAAGGGCATGTCATAGCGCTCGGAAAATACAGCAGCAGATAGTTCATTCCAGAGCTTGCACGTACGTGGGAGAAATAATCGCTCGCGATTGGATTTTATTTCAAGTTTTCTTTCCCTTGCATATATATTTTATGGATATTTAATCCCTTAATCGTATTTTACGACACTCATGCGTAAGATAAGGAGTAGTGAACTGTATTTGTACTCTGTCACTACACATTTGTCACCATAAACAATAAAAAAAATGTTGAATATAATATAAGTTTTTATATATTGATAAATACTTACACTATGTGTATAATGATGTCTTGAGGCCGTCCATGTTATACAATTACTTAACACGATGGCTGCTAATAGCAGCGATCTGAAACAAAATAGAATTTATTAATAAAGTTAATCTTCTTAAATACAGTTACTGAATTCACAACCAAAACTTCCAAACATCATACCTCTGTCTACTAAAACGAACGCTTATTTACGAGTACAATACCCGTTCTCACAAACGACACCTAAACTATACGTAACACCTAAAGCAATCCATGTGATATTAACGGGTCTCTATGTTCGGTGATTCACCTGAATCTGGACTACTTCTAATTGTAACTGTCTTTTATAGCTAATGAAAAATAAAATAATCATTGTACTGTCAAAATAACACTATAGCTTAATAAAATATTATTCACATAATTTTCTCCAGATCATATACCTAATGACTTGACTAGATATGTATCTCCTTAAACAGTTAAATTATTCTAATAATATGCAACTGATATGAGGGTACAACACCAAAAACAGCAGCTATCTATAAAAAATCAAATTCAGAATAAAGAAAATCTGATAGGACAATAATTAGTTAGGACTTAAAGAGCTAAAAATATTTATTAATTTAATGAATTATAAAAACCGTCTGTAAAAACTTGTGAAAATTGTTTATAAAAACTTATAAAAAGAAATAGTAAAAATCGTTCTCCAATTTCCAAGACGGAGTAAAAATACCATTCGCCACCCCAGTTCTTCCCCGTAGGTGTCAATCTGTAAAAATAGTCTTATTTATAATGTGTGAAAATCAAAAATCACTATAATGGCGTTGCTCTTTTATACCCTTCATGTAAGCACCTATTATAATCTAATAAAGAATCTTAATATAGAATTAAATAAAAGATCAAAACAAAAGAGAGAAAAGGACCGACTTTATCTAAAATCTCCTTACATTAGAAGATTCCAATTAGAGAATATAAAGGTTTATAAATAGGAAGGTACATATATATCATTGATATCGTATGGACCTCAAATTATCGATAAGGATTGTTGACATCGACGAAGCGGAGGATTGTTAATAAAAGACACGGTCGGTTTAAATACAGATACAAGCTTGTGATAATATCTTTTTTATTTAATAGAATAAGGAAGGAAAGATACGTGGTATAATCCTGTACTCTCAGCTCACATAAGTCCAACTATGGGGCTCGGGCCTCCTACACAATGGGAGGGATTTTGACCAAATATACCACGACAGCCTTACATGCATATAAGATCCATCAGCCGTCTTTTGCGCTACCGAAAGGCAAGACAGGACGTGCTAAATTGTATTGTCTCTCCGTCAAGCCACAGAAATATTATATTCATGTATAACTTCAAATTTATAATCATTTAGTTTAATACCTTGTAGTATTAGTAGCAAATATATTAATCATAAATGTAATAACTACTTTTAGCTTAGAACGCGGACGTCATTAAAAAGATTCGGTAAGAAACTTAGCGGGCTTGTCTTATACATTTTAAACATTGAAATAGTGTTAATAAAAAATTTATTTATTTAATATATAATAATGTATATTTTATACATAATGCATGCATTATATTATTTGCTATCCCGGGTTTGAAATATTTTTAGTCATCTATAGTGTAGACGAAATTCTACATTGATCACACATATTAAAGCCCAGAATATTTAAAACGTTATCGAAGAGGAGCAATGGAAACCATAACAAAATTTTAATTACACATACAGTTAGATATACATTACAAATTATTTTTAAAGCTTTTCACAAAGCATTAAAACTGTGGTTATTGTGCGATTGATAGTCCAACACCTGCTAGGCGCAATTAATTACAATACTCACCACTCACCGCTCTTAGTCTATAACTTGAAACATCATTAAATAACTCCAAAGTCCCACGGGACATTGCTCCTCTCGATGAAAGCCAATAGTTAATTACATCCCGTGATTGAACAAAGAACACTGTTCGGTTCTCAACTTAATATTAACTTTATTATCGAGTTGTAACATTTATATTGGACGATACGACATAGATACGACGTCAATACGACTGTTCATTATCATTTCAGCTCATATACACCCCAATGTTGGGTTCAATCCTCGTCCATAATATTAGGGCAATTAACCTACTATATCACGCTGCTCAGTCGGGTTGTTATAAGGTCTTATTGCGTGTTTTCCTTCTCTTGCGTAGATGTTATATGCATATTTAATCCCTTCGTCGTCTTTTACGACACCCCCGTGGGTGTTCTAAGGACTGGTGAATTGTATTCTTACTCTGTCACCACACGGGGTGATGTAGTTAAATATTAATATTATACATATACATTAGTATATGTATACGTATGTATACATTATATGTATATATACATTCGTATATGTATACCCGTGAATGTTGTAAACTACTACTAAGGATTATCCTTAGTAGTAGTTTACAACATTCACGGGTAAGATGGGAGGGGCGGTTAATTATATTCTTACTCCGTTACTACACGGAAAACTCTTCTATAATAGCTTAGTTCTAAGCTGTATATATAGGAAAATGTGGGTGTTATAAATTAACACAGAGTCCTACCAAGATAAAGGGAATAATAATAAGAAAATAGGGTAATATCAATCTTGTTTTCAGCAAAAGCTACTTGCGATCCGACATCGCTACAGACATTGGGTTCTAGTTTATTTTAAATGTATTAGTCACGATGCCTTTTACATTAATTATCACAAGTAATCTAAGTAACTACGCGTCATTGAGCATTAATTTTGAGATAATCAGCCGTGAGGCGGTCGTCATTAACTTTTGTAATCTAACAATAATAACTCAATAATATAAAGGAGGGGTTCTCAAACCTTTTTCAGTTCACGGCGCACTTACTTTATTCTGTTTCGACACCCTTTTTGATATTTTTTTTGTTTGAGAAGCTATGATCAGTGTGCCTACTCTTGAATCTCGTTTCCAATCCTCAATCCAATCGCAGCTCGAATTTGAGCAAATTTGGTACCCTTGAAAGCGACACTAGCGCACGATTGGAATCAAATTCGGTGGAACGTTTCGAAACTAAATGAATTCGACTCTCGTCGAATAAGTCAAATATTTGCTACTCCCGACGTGATTTTGAAGCAGTTTAAAATCGTTAATGTTGCACAATTTCAAGAAAGCGTATTTGTGGTGATCGAGTTCGGTAACGTTATCAATTTAAAGAAATAAAATACGCCACATTTGGTGAAAATAACAACGGCAAACGCGAAGAATTTATTCTCGATTTTGTTCAAGAGTACCAAGTATACATTTGATGAGATTGGAATTGAATCGGATTCGAAATTAGAATTGATTTCAAGAATAGGCCCACAGGTCATTCCGTGTGGTCAGTAAGAATACAATTCACCAACTTGCGCATGGATATCGCAAATGGCGATTAAGGGATATAATATGCACATAGGTAAATTTGAAATATATATTGTTGCCTAGATGACATCAGATGAGGCCCAGGTTGCTGTTTACAGCTTTAGCTTTTAATTTGAGCTTTAGCTCAAATTGTAAATAAAACTTTATGGATTGTATCGCGTTTGTATTTCATTTTTGAATGCCCGACGTTTCGAACACTTTGCAGCATTCGTGGGCACGAGTGGACTAAGACGTCTGACGTTTAAAGAAGTCATCGTTATTACAGATATTTATGGCGCGCCACACGCTCGAGGCCTGCGCGGCTTGGGCAGTGCAGCGCCGTGAACTCGTCGCAATCATCGGTGCCGACCTGACGCTGCCGGCCATCGCTAGGGCGATGGTCGACAGCGTCGGGAATTGGGACGCGGTCGCAGCCTTCTGCGAGACAGTGATCTCGCAGAAGGAGGCGGTGGATCGTCTGCGCGAGGGGCGCAGCCTCGATGAGGAGATCCGCCGCCGGCGACTGGGGCGGCGTAGGCGCAACTTTTTGCGCCTCATGCCGCCCTAGCCGAGGCTGCGGGTGACGTGACCGGGGATTAGTCCGTCACCCGCCGAGAGGCCGACCGCGTGAGGAAAGACCGACGTCCTCCCCGAGGGGGGGACGTCGGTCGATGGGAGGGTACCCCACGTAGGGGGTATTCCGTCGGGCCGACCACTGACGACAAGTAAACCTGCTCCGGTGGTCGGCCCAATGACGAAGGCGAGGTGGTTTTCGGGTGGGTTGCGGGAGTTGCGTGCTTAAGCCCCTCTGTCGCTCCGGACGGAGCGGTGCGGAGGCGCGTCGACCGCAGCCCACCCAAAAAAAAAAAAATTACTGATATTTATAATTATCGACACGCTACAGAAATTAGTTATTAAATTTTGACCTACATTTTTTTGTACAAATTTATTGCCAGTACAAGAACAAAATGATTTACGAATGAAAAAATTATATTGTTTATGATTAGTAAGTATTAAACATTAAATTTTCTAGTCATTATTATGATCTTGTACTGACAATAAATTTGTACCAAAAATGTGGGTCAAAATTTAATAACTAATTTCTGTAGCGGGTAGACAATTATAAATATCTGTAACGTTGACTTGTCTGGACGTCAGATATCTTAGTTCATCCGTGACCATGAACGCTGCAAAGTGTTCGAAACGTCGGGCAATCAAAAATCAAATGCAAACGCGATAAAATCCGTAGTTTTATTTTTTATTTACATTATAAAGCTGAAAGTTTTGTTCTACGACACCCCTGAGCTATATAAGAGTTAGTGGTATTCAATGGCGCTACATAGCTCTATCGTACAGTACAATAATGTTGTTGAATAGATTTTAAATTTGAATGAAGTCATTGAGAACCGTTATAATATTTTTAGCAATGCATAATATTTATTATTCATAACATCGTTGCATTATGCGATTATCGTATAAGTATTAATTAATTAAATTTTATGCGTCCAAATCCTAACCCGTCTTAAGCACTGAATTAAATAAACATTACTGTCTATTCAACAGGTTATATGAATCATTATAAATATGTAATTATGTATTCGTGTCGTAAAACAGACTCATTTGCATCAATATGTTCAAATTGTTTAGCGAACAAAGTCGGCCTTCGTTCAGGTATGATTCCGTGCCCTAACTTGTGTCAAGACCATACAGGACAGGATGTTTGATACTTTTTTAGGTTGACCTTCGATTTAATACATCTTTAATATTGTTTCATTTGCCGGCTCTTATCCTAATCAATAATTAGCGTATGATATTTTCTCGCTCTTAAGTTTAAGTGGCAGACAAACAAATTAACTTCGTTTTGGGAAGTTTGCGTGACACATTCACCTAATTTTATTAAGGTACATCATCATCACAGGTCATATACGTCTCACTGCTGGGCTCGAGCCTCCTCCATAATGGGAGAGAAATCGATCTACTATACCACACTGGTCAGACGTGTTGGTATAGAGTTTGATTTCGAGTTTACCTTCTCTTGCACAGATGTTATATGCATATTATATCCCTTAGTTGTCTTTTACGACACCCACAGACAAGGTGAATTGTATTCTTACTTCGTCACGACCGCAACCAAAGAGTACGGGCTACAATTGCTCCTGAGCGTAACACTAAAACTGAATGTTCTTTCAAAGGGCTGGAGGGAGGATGGCGTGTTATCCATCCTTACCCTACCCTTTTTTTATGTGTGGGCTATGGTAATCGCACACGCGGTCCATTCCGTCCGGGGCGACGAAAGGACGGTGCGCGGGCCCATAACCCACCCGTACCCACGTCGCCTCCATCGTTGGGCAGACCACCGGAGCAGGATGACTTGTCGTCAGTGGTCGGCCCGAAACCTTACCCCACCCTGTCTGTCTTTCTGGAATATATTTCATTGACAGTATTTAATTCGTTGTCACATAAAAATCTCAGTCTAGTGATTTGTTAAGAAACATCATTGAATATTTTGTAACTTTTCTCTCTTTAGATTAAAAAGTTTCTATACGAATATGATGTACCTATAATTTACCTAGACGTCATAAAATAAGACCTAAATATGTGTATTTTTAATGTATATCTCCGTTGAACTAGTTTTCTAATATTATACAAGAATCTGTATAAAAAAATATACAAAAACATCTATTTAAAAATGGATCAGATATTAATCTCACAAATACTTCAAAGCGAAGGGTTAGAAGTGAAGCTTCATCATAACACAAACATCAACGGAATTCAATAACATTTTACCTAGAAATTATTGCTAAAAAGAATTTTAACACCTGGCCACCGTAGAACAAATAGCTATGTAATTGCGTAAACAATAATGGGAACGATCAATAGATGGCGTTATTGACAGCTTAAAATGTATGCCAATATACAATATGAGTTATAACTATGCGGACAGTGACCTCTTTCGTATCTGATATATATTTATACATATGAACGAAGTACTAAAGATACTTAGTTCTTTCTTTTTATAACACTGCACTAAGAAATAAATAAAACATAAAAAAAAAATACAATGAAAAGATCTAGGAATAATCTTTTATATGGGTAGGTATATAATAAAAATAATAACCTAAGGAATTAATTACACAAGAATCTAACATACGATACTCGCCTGGCGGATCAGTATTTAGACCGCAAAATCTGTCGATCAAATCAAACAACAGTTTTAAGAAATATTCACCAAAATAATAATACAATGTCACCATTTCTATTTTTCCGTCGGGTATCGTACAAGTTGAAATAACACCATATTGCACACTTATTAAGTTATGCCTCTAAACCCTGTAACTTCATTTGTGAAGCTTGTAACTTAAACGACAGGGATTAGCTACGTAGAACATAGATATTTTCACTTACAATTAGATGCAATATGGTCAAGCAGTATTTTTCAATGCTAGTGAAGTGGTTGGAGATAGCAAATACTACGACCCTTATGCCTTGGAGAGTACGTCTCGCCTTGGAAAGTCTCGCGGGTCACCCGAAATAAGGATTAAATTTGACAATAATTCTTATGGTGAATCTATTGAGAAAGTCATTGGGACATAACGTCTAAATAAAAAATGATTATTCTACTTAAATATATTGATTTGACTGATTAATTCTAAATTTTCTCAATATAAATCCCGATATTTTTTATAAATATGTTGTTATATTTTATACATTTAAATTGAAAACTTAGGTATTAGAAGAAATAAATAATCAAAGGCCTGCTTGTTTCCTACCTTGGTTTTTTTTAGTTTCTGTGTGAATGTGGAAGCTGTCTTAATAATCAAGTATATAATAAGCAATAAGTCTGTTTGAGAGGTATGCAAACATACCTCTTGAACTATGACCGTGGTTACATTTGACCATATCAACTTACACACAATTGAAGGTGGCGTCCTCTAACGGAAGTTGTCATTGTCACAAATGATATTGGATACAGTTTCGTTACAGCGCTCAATTCATTATGTGCAGTATCGTATACTAAGTGTTTGCCACCTGCACATTTTATGAAGGTAGGCATGCAGGGAATGTGCATAGCATTTTTTTAGTTTTAAATACCATCATTTTGAAGGTACCTTATTTATCTCGTGAAGGATTTTTTAAACATCTCTAATATGAAAACTTGACTTATCAATATGAATCATTGCATCGTAAAGAAAAAAAAATAGGAAAAAATAAAATCTCTAGGATAGAGAAAGACAAAGATCTGATTTCGCAAAGAAATTTCTGCAACAACTACAACAAAACAACTACTCTGTTTATATTTAACTATGTGTAAAAGTATAATTTCATCATCGTTATCATTATCCTGCTCCCATCCCAATTACTATGGGTCGATGCAATATGTACCTACTTTTCTTCCATCGTACATATTATCGAAGTTTTGGCAATATTTTTGTGACGGGCCTGCCTGAAATCAACCTTTCTTGGAATTTTAATAAAATTCTTATTAACTTTTGATGTTCACACATTTGAAAAAAAAATTTCAGATTTTATCAAGTTTGCGTTTAATTTTTAAGTCGTAAAGTCTGGATGTTTCGAGCAGTTTATAATGTTCTTGAAGGGCCTTCCGTGTCATCCCATAGCCGTGAAATAAATAAAACGTGATTAAATCCGTAAAAATAGTTTTATTTCGATGTAAAACTCTTAGTCATATTTTATTGCCGTCCACGAGCAATGTAAGACTTGATAACATTCGCAGCTGTCATAACATAGCATAAATAAATAAAACTTAAAATATATTTATCCACCTAGTATTACGTCAAACGAGGAAGAACTAAAAGTACTTAAATCACAAAGCTCCTACCTAGGTCACGCACAATGTAACCTATGGAATAGCAACTTCCTAGTGTAATTTCTAAAAGCTACAACTTATTACGCAAATTATACAATCCTTAAGAGCCACGGGTTGAGAGAAATGTTAGTCAAAAACATGTTAGGATGATCCTCATTACTTGGAGACATATTTACGGGTTTCATTATAGATATTGTAAAACTTATTGGTGATAGTTTTATGACCGGTCTGCCTGTCGTCAATCCTCCTTGAGAACATAACTGTTGACCTGACGGCGTCAGACGGCCCAGATTCATGAAAAACTCTACGTCTTCTTTGTAACACCTACGAACAATGTAAGGGTTGATAGTATTCGTAGCCGCCACCAAAACTTTCACATCTCTTGCCCGTGGTTATCGCAAAAAGAAACGTCTAAGAGAAATAATATGCATATAGCACCTATGTAAGAGAAGGAAAACTCGAAACAAAACCCCATGCCAATATGTCTGACCGGCAGTCACAGTAGCTCAATTATGCTCCCATAGTGGAGGAAGTCCGAGCCCAATAGTGGGACTTATATGGGCTGAGATGATGAGGTACTAAAATGGTAAATACTCTAAAATCACAAACTATTTATATCCGACATTTAGAGACCACGTTTCAGTGCCGTAAGTCATCGCTAGTAACACACACTGGTTATAAACCTTTGTTTTCAGACACTGCGGAATATTGGACGAGAAGATCCTCTTAAGTTTCTCGAACGCTGCCCAGCCGAGTTGGATTCGTCGGCTGACCTCTTTCTCAAAATTGGATCTACCTAACTGGACTGCTTGTCCTAGGTAAACATAATGATCCACATCTTCAAGAATCGCATTCCCAACTAGGACCGGTACAGGAATGACATGGGCATTAGATGTAACTTTCGTCTTGTCCATGTCCATGAACGATAATATCACTTATTGATAGATGTGCCGTTTGCTCGTTTCCCGCCAACGACAATAAAGAAAATAAAATAGGAGCAATACCTTTATAATTTCTTACAGCCGTCAAATCAACATCAATAATCGTAACAATAGTATATTATGTCTAATGTAATTATTCATGGCTTAATATTTTAACCACGGTCTTTAAGTAAAACAACCGTTAAACTTACATTGATAGGCATGCATAACTACTAGTGCATACAGCTAATTTCGCCAATGATATCACCATCCATTAAATTGTAATACATCACACTTCGATATACTTTAGGAATATTAAATTAAGTTGCCAACCAATTCAAAGAGCGTTGTTACATGAACTAATTGAATGTAAACTTTGTACCAAATAAATGAAGTTACTTTTAAAATAAAAGCTTTCAAATCTTCTATTTATACCATCATCATTTCAGCCTATCGACGTCCACTGCTGGACGTAGGCCTCCCTCATATTACGCCACAGAGTGCGGTCCTGTGCCGCCTGCATCCAACAATGCCCGGCAACTTTACACCAGATCGTCGTTCCACCTAGTGGAGGGGGGCATCTTACACCGTGATACGTGGTCGCTACTCGAGAACCTTTCTTCCCCAGCGATTGTCGGTTCGTCAACCTGCCCATTGCCACTTCAGCGGGCTAATTCTTCGTGCTATGTCTGTTACACCCATTCATATTTCGGATATCTCGCAGAAAAATCCCGAGCACGGCCCGCTCCATAGCACGCTGAGTGACTTTGTGCTTGGTTATGAGGCCTACATTTAGGGATCACGTTTCATAAAAGTCATAAAAGACGAATGAAGAAATATGATATGCAAATAATATAACTGTAAGAGAAAGAAAACTTGAAATAAAACTATATACCAACACTTATGACGAGCGAGGTATAAGTTGGTAAATTGCCCTCCACTGAAGAAGAGGCTCGAACCTAACAGCAGGACGTATATGAGCTGTGAAGAATAAAAAAATATAAACCATACAAGGATTAATTTCATAAGTCCAGAGTGCTGTTTAAGAAAAAGGAATCGAATTATTTTCTTCATCGTAATTATTATTTTATCCTCCTATTTTACGTGAACACAATTATTATTTTATTTTTTATAAAGGATCGTTTATAATGAAATAAACAATGATTTTCAAAAGACTAAGGATGAGTGTATTAAAGACAAGTAAGTATCGAATTCGTTACATCAAAATTTTCACTCTTTTTAGTCGGCTATTGAATTTTGTACTTAAATTATAAATGACTTTGATGATAGCAAATCTATTTCACCATTCAATGGTTAACTAGTAAACATATAAATTTAGCAATGCTTATAGCTCTTGTATTTCGATAAATCAAATATCAGAAAATTGTCATTCCCACGATTAGATCATGAGGCTATCATAATTTATTATTAAAATTTAATTCGTATGGCATACAAATTATTTTGATGAATGGATGCATTGCGCGCGCTTCGCTTCCGCTAGAAGACCGCCCGCGGCCGTGTCGCCGGCGCGTCTGCGGTCGCGAACATTAGGAATATTAGCACACACGGCGCTAAAAATAACAGTTAACTAATCGCGTACTCGTTCGATATACAAATGTTAGCCTTTTTTCTGTTGATATGATTGTAGATGGCGTTGATAACTGGCGCTAATACTCTTGTCAGTTTTTTGTCATTGCTAATTAGCAATCTGACAAGCAATTGTTTGACAGATTACTACGTGCCGTGATTATTATTCCAGTAAATTAGTACGAAATAGAGATAGGATCGGTTTATCTTATTCTATTATCGTCATCCTCACGATTCATATTCGTCTCCCTACTAGTGCCAAGCCTCCTTCATAACAGATTGGAAATTGACATTCTAAATCCACGATTTCCTTTCTTTTTTTGTCGGGCTGTGGTACACATGCTGTCCATTCCATCCGGGGCGACACAAGGGCGGCGTGCGCCCCCATAAACCATCATATTCCCACTCCTTGGCCATTGGGTCGATCACTGGTGCCGACTTGGTTGTCATCCGTATCCAGCCCGGTGGGATACCACTTCGGGTACCGTCCCACTACAACCACGCTGGTCAGACTTGTTGCTATAGATATTTATTTCGAATTTTCCTTCTCTAGTATAGATGTTATATGCATATTATATTCCTTAGTCGTCTTTGATTACATGCACGGACAAGATAGAGTCTGGTGAATTGTATTCTTACTCAGTCATTATATAATATTAAAAATCTTCAAGAGATCTTGATTGATCTTCTATATACCTACTATTAAATATCTTGAAGAGTTTGTCTGTTTGATAATGCCAATCTCAGGAACTACAAAATTGAATACTAAAAAATCTTATCCGTAAGATTAAAAAACGGCTGAGTTTCATGCCTTATCTTTTCAATTTGTGGCTGCGTTTCGATCCGGTGGTAGATTATTGGATTGTTTACAAAGATGTGAAAATTTGACAAAATGTAAGTGCCCTTAATCGACTTATGCAGAATAAATGATTTGTTTTGACTTGGAAATTACCTGTAAGTTCGAATTTCATTAAAAAGTTCGTTAACATTGCTGGGTAACAAATAAAAACCTAAATAGAAATGATGAACGATAGTTTTTATGAGAATATAAACATGCTTCAAACCTCTAAATGTTTCTAATTATATTAAAGTCGGTAGATTCTAATTGGTTGGGTTGCTGAATATAACTACGGTCTAGTAGTTTAATAGAAACAATTGCTATTAATGCCTTTCGCTGAGCATTCAGCAGCTATTAATCTACATAGTCTTCATTAGTTCCAGTGTATTTAGTTTAAGAGGGCATTTGAGAGCTAAATAATTGAACTATGTATAAAGTTTCAGGAATGCTTGCGGCTATCTTAAAAGCTATTCATTTGCAACTGAAGAACATTTAACTTTCACATATCTTGAAGACAATAGGCTTTTACTTGGGTGGAAAATACATTCTGGGTACACTTTCACTTATTGTAAACCGCAGAGTGGAAATAAAATATATTTTTTATTATGCGTGTGATAGTTTCAACTATATTTTAAGTCGCGAAAAGGAACTGTCTAAATCGCCACGTTTAGCTAGCGTATTGGCGATCGTAGTTGGCAGTAGGTTTTTGTTCTAATGATCCTCGTCTAGTTTTTACGACCGTTATGATAGTAAGGGACTAAGGGTTGTAATAGTGACAACGTGTATCGTCAACACGTCACCACAAAACGATATTTTTAACATAACCTTGAAGTTTTCTAACGTTTTATTATTCATTCTTTTATTGTCTCGAAGGGGACGCTGTGTCATGACGGCTATGTATACTACCATCCTGCTCATGGGTGTCGTAAACGATGACTAAAAACTTTATATCGACATGAGCCAAATCCATCTTATGCCATCTCTTCAATAACTACATTCCCAAGCCTGTCTGAAATCAAGTAAGGTCTTACTTGCAGGCGGCCGGTCGTAAAACTATTGCCAAAAGTTTTGCAGTGAAAGAGAATTACGTATTAAGTTGACCCCAAGTCATTTGAGATATGAGCAAAATGATGATGGTCTCAAAAATCAAGAAGGAGTGTACCGTCCGTATATTTGCTTGCTTCATCATTATAATTTCAGCTCATTTACGTCCAACTGCTAGAGCCTCCTACATATCAGGAGAGAAATCGAGCTACACTACGCGAGTTAGATGTATCGGTATAGGGTTTTATTTCGAGTGATTCTTCTTCTATGGCCATATTATCTACCTTGAAGGTCTTTAACAACACCCATGGGCAAGATTGGTGGTGGTGAATTCGTAGTCCGTCACCACACGAAATTTGCTTGCTTAATAACTTTTTAAATCCCAAATAATTAAGTGTTGTTATCGTTATAGATATTTGTAGCTGTACTGATGCTGTTTTGGCGAGAAAGCCGTTCGTCTCAGCTTGTACACGTCCCTGTTGGGCTTTACCCTCCTCCCCATTATGAGGGCAATTTACCTACTATATCGTGCTGGTCAGATATTTTGGTATAGGGGTTTCATTTCAAATTTTCTTTCTCTCCACAGATATGTGCATATGATATCCTTTAGCCGTCTTTTACGACATCCATGGGCAAGATAGGGAGTGGCAAATTGTATTCTTATTCCATCACCAAAAGCTTTCCTTTTATCATATATTAACGTAAAAATCAAACCCGGAAATACGATCTGAAGTCGATTACTTGATCTTTAAGATACTATTCAATGTTAAAGACGTATTGCCTAAACCTCCTATCTGAATTAAACTTGTATGTCATTCAATTAATTCGATATTGTTGAACAAAATAATCGGATTATATCGGCCGTTTTGTCGAACACGTCATCGAGTCACACGCGAAATCACTTATGGCCCGATGAGTTCATTGTTACATAGATTAAGTGGGTTGCGGAACGGCAACCGAATAATTTAAATTAAATATAAGTCTTTGTCTGCCTGCAAAATTAGACAGCGATGATATTAAAATACTAGAAATTTAAATAACGTATTATTTTTATTGGATATGTGGACTGTATTTTGACTGGCAGTGGATATAATTTGAAACTCTTTTGATTTTTTGCACGAGAGTGGTACTACTCCGGACGGACCGGCGCGCGGTTGTAGACAGAAGATGTAGCCCTACCACATATATAACAATTGAAGAAAGTTAGAAATTGTGAAGCGACCGAAGTAAGGTAAAGTCTTAAGCCCAAAACCATAAAGAGGTGTCTGGGATAAACCAAATCTACCGAGATTGAGGACTCTATACCAGCGGCTCAGCTGGCGTTAGATATTTCAGTAGATTATAAGGCTCCACGTGGCATTTCTATTGACCCGAACGATTTGGGTAAGGTATGACCCCGGCCTCTAAAATATCTGTCAATAAAAACTAGCAACGAATGCAGTATGTGAAGAACCGGGTACTGCGTAACCCGTGGTGATGTAAAATATGAAGAACCGGCTACTACAATAACCAGCTGTAATGCAGAATTCGAAGAATCGGGTACTGCGGGTAATTGGAAGAGACCTCTATGTCCAGCAATAGAGTACGAGACCGAAATTACATCCAAACAAATGAATAAAAGTTATCAACTTGATAACTTAAATAATATAACTGTCTATTTGTTATTTGACAAAACTACTAAATTGGTTTAAAAGATATGAGATTATATTAAACTATACGCTAGAATAATTTATAGAGGGCACTTTTAAAGTTATAAGATATTTTCCTCATACTCCACCTCAAAGCAAGGTGTGCTCTTATCTCAATTACTTAGTGTCGAATCAATATGTAAATACTCTTCTTATTTATTTAGTAGTTTCATCCACAGCAAAAGTACTACAAATTCACAATTACACTTCAAAAATACAATTTAGTTATAGTCTGATACAATTATTGCACTTTACGATAGACCAGCATATATAAATTAAAACATTTGAAATTAATAATAATATTAACTTAAACACATTTTCTTGTCTTGTTGAGTATAAAATTTAATATTCTTTGGAAAGGGAGAGACTATACTAGTCTGGTCGAATGAGTAGGATTTTATTCAGCCTTCTCTCTTCAAGTGGTATTTGTGTGGTATTAATTTAGTAATATTTTACGACCATGGAAGACGAGGGAGATTTATGCTGACTGCAGCAAAACAGGACTAAAGAATCATCATTATCGTGCTCTTATCCTAATTACTTGGAGTCGACTTAATTCGTATTCCTCTTCAATCATACATATTGCAAAAGTTATTGGCAATTTTATGACCGGCCACCTATCTGACATCAATTTTACCAACGAGCAATGTAAGGGTTAGGAATAAAAAAAAGGGAGCCATCGCTCAGGATGCCTGGCGGATGCGAAACGTTATTTTGTACAATTATCTGCATATGCATAAAAGAACAGATTACGACAGGTACTAATATGGCATAAAGTATTAATAAAATATTACGATCTTTTTTCTAGAAAATTATGATTTTTATTCAATAAACATTTATTTTCATTAGTATATATACAATATAGGTATGTGTTTAGGTTAATAATTTATTTTGAGTTCACTAGATGGCGTTGTACATAATTCTAAAATAGGTTATGGTTTCGGTTCACAAATGTGCATATACAAGCGTGGCGTTAACGCCACGCCAGCGATCGTTTTACCCTCGTCTATAGATTTCACATCAAAACACAATTAATAAAATTCTTAATAAAAGGTCTTAATTCATAAAATTATTAGGCACGTGCCCGCTGCACATATTGCGGTGATAAAGTTTAGTACAAATACACCTGCGTACCTGTTTTTATGCAAATTTTACAGCTACGTAACAACAGAGTAAATTTGTACATCCCGTTCAATGAATCACGTCAATGAAACGAGTATTTATAACGCGTACAAAATAAATCTCGTAGAAAAACTAACACATTCAGTAAGTAGACGTTGCAGAAAAATATGTTCTACATTTTGTTTTACAAATCGATCTTTCGATAACATCTGAGGCTAAGTGGTTCTAGGGTTGATACTTGTCATTGTAATAAAATCTCATCATTATCATTTCAGTCGTCCGATACATGGTCGCCACTCAAGAACCTTTCTTCGCCAGCAGTTGTCGGTTCGTCGAACGGTGTGGCCTGGCCATTGCCACTTCAGCGTGCTAATTCTACGTGCTATGTTAGATACACCCGTTGTAATAAAATCTATATTCCGTGTGGGGACGGAGTACGAATACAATTCACTACCCGTTCAAGTGGGTGGTAAAAGATGACTAATATGCAGAAAACATTTATGTAAGAGAAGGAAAACTCGACATAAAACACGTATGATTAGCGCGATGTAGCAAATCAATTTATCTTCTATTATGGAGGAGGCTCGAGCCCAACAGTAGGATTTATCTGAGGCTGATATGATGATAATGATAATTAATGTATTCAAAATGCGATGGACGCCCACATGTCGGCTAATGGGCGTCCTGTTGTCAATCATTTACCCCTTAATTTAACATAACAAACTATAAATCTGGAATCTTACAAAAAAAAAATGTTTTTTTTTGTAAATTTACAAATACATAATTAAAATTACTAAATTGCCTGCGATTATGGTTCGAGGAGACTGAGAGAATGTGCTTTTAACATCATTCACGCCTGCTAATATAATACTTAGATGAAGGCATTACTCGGCCTCCAATTAACGCCAGTATTGTTCAGGCGCGAGATGAGCGAAAGTAAATAAAAATCAGGTTTGTATTAGTAAATAGAATTGTAGAAAACCTACTCATTTTACATTTCGCATCGAAATAGTCAGCAGAAATACCCATATTTCGCAACAAAAATTGTAAAGCGTCTTAATAAAAAGCAATTCTTTTGCGACAAACAACCATAGTTTGATACCCCGTATAAAAAAATACTAAGCCAGAGATTCAAAATGGGAATCCTCATATGAAAATGATTTTATATGAAAAAATTATGTTGTTTTTGGTTAGTAATTATTAAACATAAATTATTAAGCATACATTTGCAGTAATTATTATGACAATTTATTGATTTAAACCTAACAAATCTAATATACTACCACCAGATCGGTACGTGGCCATACTGAATAAGATCCGACAAGAAAACTCAGAGGGCATGATGCAAAATTATTATTAATTATTAAAAGGCGGCTTACTTTATCATGCCTATGCCCTGGTTTTGATATATAAGATAATTATTAACTTAATTGTGGCTCAAATCTATACAATAAGTGATCACAGTGTCATGTCGTCCTGTGAGCGAGATAGCTATCAAGCTCGGAAGCTGGCTCGAAGCACAAACTCCAATTTAGACCCTAAATTTAAAGACCTTAAAGACAATGAATTAACTAAATATTAAATTTAATTTATTATGTATAAGCAACCCTATTTATAAAGTGTTTCGACATTCGTTGATATATGGCTAATCCAGATTTTTAGTGTTCCTACGCATTCACCCACGGATAAAGAGGTGAACGCCTTGTGTCTCTATTGAACTCAAAACGGTTGCGAATCTATGAGATTGTTGCCCCTAAGCGATTTGTAATCGTACATGTATGACAAATGTAATGGATGACGTTGAAAGAAACGCTTCAAAATGTGTGTAAATAATTCTGTAACATGAACGCGAATGTTTCATTGTTATTACTACGGTTTTAGCAAGCATATAATTTCTTATATTGTACATCATTATTGCACTAATTCAAACAATTTCATTGCCTTTCCTGTTCTTTTGGGAGATCCATAGAAAATCTAACTAATAGAAAATTTTGTATAAATTTAATAGAAAGTTAGCATTATTTATTAAGCTTTAATGTGCAAAACAAGTCTTGAATTTGACAAAAAAAAAAGAAAATTAAATTAAAGTTAATATAGTGGGTTCTATTATGACTTATGACAATTTATGATCCCCAAAATTAATGTGTGATAGCGGATATGAATGCTACCAACATAACTTTACAACAACCCCTTTTTTTGGTCACGCTGTGCAAATTCTTTTACGCACTATCCTCCCACCGGTGACAGACAAGTGTGCGATCAAAATACCTACTAAAACTACCCCTTCCTTGCTTTTACGGAGTGCCAGAGAGATCGTCTGATGACATTCTATCCCCGAGACCCTTGTTTTTATTTTTCTTTTTTTTCCTATCGCTTACTTTACATCGACCTGGACCCGCTACATATAATGCTGCCTCGTTAAAAATTACATTCCCAAGAAGGGTTAACGCCAGGAAGGCGGCCAGTCATAAAATTTCGTAATATGTACGATGGAAGAAGAGTAGGTATATATTGCGTCAACCTCAAATAATTGGGATAAGAGCAGGATGATGATGATGACTTATTAACATTATTTATGATAAATTGGAGAAAAAAATCTATACCAATAAATAAAATTGGAGTGTCTGTTTGCAATGTCAAAATAATGGGTTTTTTTCATGCTCACACGGTTATTTGCACGACACCTATGCCTAAAATGGCAATTAAAAAATTTTTGTCTGTCTGCCTGTCTGTTCCGGGTAATCTTCAAAACGGCTGGACCGATTTCAAAAATTCTTTCACCAATGGAAAGCTATAATATCAGGGCGTAAACTAGGCTATATTTTATCCCTGTATTTCCACGGGAACGGGAACTACGCGGGTAAAACGACTATAACCTATAACCGAAGCGAAGCGAGGGTTGCTAATTTATAATATAATTAAGTAGTAGTAAAGTACATATCTACATAGTGAGTTCTATTAATACCACTACAGTTTGATTCTCAAATGATTGCTTTTATGTGGTTTATAAGCAGCTACCTAATTTGTGTACATATGTTAATTCTGTTTATGCGATGCGTTACTATGATATAATTATTTATTCCTTAGCGGAGTTTGTCTTTCAAAGAAAGATGCGTTATTTCAAATCGTCTCAGTTCATCCACATTCCACTGATGGGCTCAAGCCTATTCACCAATTAGAAGGCAATTGATTTACTATGCCATGCTGCTAGGTATCTTGAAATAGGCTTTTATATCAAACTAGCAAACCGCCCTCGTTTCGCTTCGGTTATAGGTTATAGTCGTTTTACCCGCGTAGTTCCCGTTCCCGTGGGAATACCAGGATAAAATATAGCCTAGTTTACGCCCTGATATTATAGCTTTCCATTGGTGAAAGAATTTTTGAAATCGGTCCAGCCGTTTTGAAGATTACCCGGAACAAACAGACAGACAGACAGACAAAAATTTTTTAGTTGCTATTTTAGGCATAGGTGTCGTGCAAATAACCGTGTGAGCATGAAAAAAGCCTATTATTTTGACATTACAAACAGGCACTCCAATTTTATTTATTGGTATAGATTTTCCTTCCCTTGCATAGATATTAAATGCATTTAATATCCCTTAGTCGTCGGTACGACATCCAAGGACAACATAGAGATTAGAGTGTGTGTGTGTGTGTGTGTGTGTACCTATTGTATTCTTACTCTGTCATAGCACTTGTTAAATATTAATCAACGATGGTACAAAAAACAACGTACTTGTTTTCTTTTTAGTAGTAAAACTAGTGTAGATAATATTTCGTGTAAGACAATTAAAAAGAAAAAAATATTATCTAAACTTTCGTATTTTATGCCCAATTTAAAATAAGACGTTAACTTTTAAATTTTAATTATGTTTAGATAACAATAGCTATTAACACAGTTAAATAAAGATTTCGAAAGATCAACGTTTCTTTACTGTTTTTTAAGTAAACAGAGGCACGCGAATAGTATTGTTAGTTGTAGGGCAGGAAGCTCGTTAACTGATTTTGCGTAAAAAAAAATCTTCAAAAGAAAGCTTACATCGTGAAAATTGCGCAATTTATTATCGTAATTTATAGTTGGCGTATAAACTAACAGACAAAATGATGTCATGTTACTATATATAGCATGATCTTCATATATTCTTAAATAGGTATTTCTATGTCGTCAAGGCGTGGCCGGTAAGCCAATAACTGACACCTAGATTTAAAATATCTAAACTTCACAAGAGTTAGAAGGGAAGGCTTTTAGATTTAGAGGCTAAAGTGATAAATAGAACAGCACAGCAGAGCTTTAGTCTCATCATACCTCTGCAAATTGGAGATCTGACATTTTCTTGCTGCTAAACTCATCAAAGAAGGAATTTAGTCTATACGGGTATTCGACGGCGACTTATAAAGTGCTATTATAATTTCTTGAATATTATAAGAGACGACTAAGAGCTTTACATGCACCTGATTCAACTATATCTGGCCGCATTTGGTCAACAATTACATGCCCAAGGAGAGTTAACGTTAGACAGGCGACCGGTAATAAAATTACTGTCGAAACTTTAGCAATATTTACAATTAGCAACCCACCCTCGCTTCGTTTCGGTTCCAATTGCCTTACCCGCGTAGTGCCCGTTCGAGTGGGAATGCCGGAATAAAATGTTATATTACTCCCTGATTATCTTTCCATTAGTGAAAGAATTTTTGGATTAAGCGTGAAAGAGTAACAAACAAACAAACTTACTTTCGCGTTTATAATATTAGTAAGGATGTAAGAAGAGTACAAATTGCATGGTCTCCTCAGTAACTGAGGTAAGTGTATAATGATGATTATAGAGGAATTCGACTAAGATGTGTAAGTGTTTACGCATGTAGGTTGAATTCTTCTCCGTGCGTTCATAGCATGAAAATATTAGATCTTTAAGTTGCAGAGATATTTTGAGACTAAGGCTGTGCTATGCTGTTACATTTATCACTTTAGCCACTAAATTTAAGAACATGCCCTTCTGACTCTCGTGAAGTTTACGTATCTTGAACTGTGGTTTTAATAGAAAATTCGCCGGCAAGTCGCGAGTATCTACAACTAATAAAAATCGTTTTTTATAGTGAGAAATCGGGAGCAATATTGTTCCATCTGTGCTATATAAAGAATATTATGATCAAACTTTCTATTTTATTACAACCACAATTGTCGAACGTGTGTATCAATCAAAGGCGAGTATTCACTCGTTTACGATCAGTGATAAAAAGTTAAACGCTGTGGGTGTACTTGACCGGCGAGATTACGGATGGGTTCATCTGTCTGTTCTTTGAATTGCTTTAATATAGTTTTGATTTTCTTTTTAACATCATCCTGCACTGACGCAGTAACCCTGGTATTAATTTAGTAAAAATCCTGTTAATTATTCTGGTAAATAATTCTGGAAATACTTCTGATATTGCTGGCGACTTAATAAACATACAATTAACAAGTTACATCCAACCTCGCAACAATAATTTGTGGATTGCATGAAGTACTTTCTTGCTTGTACTTGCTGCTACTTTCCTTAAATATTTATTTTATTTTGTTTTTAGTATTTGTTGTTATAGCGGCAACAAAAATACATCGATTGTGAAAGTTTTAACTGTCTCACTATCGCGGTTCTTGCGATTCAGCCTGGTGACAGACAGACGGATGGACAGACAGCGAAGTCTTAGTATAATAGAGTCCCGTTTTTACTCTTTGGGTACGGCACCCTAAAAAAAAGAAAGCTTTTATAACAATAAATGCGATCGCCAATCTGAATACTAAGCATGGTAATTATAGCATTATCCTCCTTTTAGAGGCTCTAATCAAATGATTTACTAGAAAAAATGAATAAACCCCGTAAAGGCACGCAAATATTGTTACTTAATGGGTGGCCTATGTCCTAAAATAGACTTCGATAGACTAATAGATAGAAATTCAATAAGGCTTGCCTTTGGAAATTGCGACTGATATGTTCCTACATAACTATAATACCTTATCATCATCATCGTCGTTATATATCTCTGATGCATCCCACTGCTGGACTCGAGGCTCCTCTGCAAAGGGAGAAAAATTTACCTACCTAGTTTGGTATAGGAGTTTATTTCGAATTCCTGCGCCTGTATAGATATTATATCCTAAAATTGTTTTTCACTCACGGTCAAGATATTGTACAGACTCGAATGCAGAGGCAAAACGCCTTTCAACTTCCTATGAAAAATGTGAAACATAACAATTGTATTATAACTGTGCATGACTAGTTAATAGCTAAAACTAAATAGATTTAATTTGTTTTACAATCAAATAAAATCGATTATTCCAGGCCGCAACAAAATAATATCAATCCGTAGAGAATTACAATTTAAATAAAAAATGTGTATAACAAATAGATTTTATAGGTACTTATTATTTAAATGTTATACATTGATTTTGTCTACATCTCATCATCATCATCTCAACGTCTTGGGTTCAAACCTCCTCCAAAATAGGTGGGAAATTGGCCTACTATTCCATCCTGGTATAGAATTTTATATCGACTTATCTTGCATAGATATTATGTGCATATTACATCCCTTAGTCATATTTTACAATATTCATCATCATCACAGTTCATCATCACGTCCCACTGATGGGCTCGGGCTTCCGCCACAATGGGAGAGAATTTGACCTACTATACCATTCTGATCAGACATGTTGGTAACAGGTTTATGTTTCGAGTTTTCTTTCTCCTGCATAAATGCTATATTCTTATTATATCCCTTAGTCGTCTGTTACGACATCCACGGGCAAAATAGGGAGTGGTGAATTGTATTCTTACTCCGTCACCACACGAACAACGTTATGATAAACAGTGGTGTACTGCTTTTTTACTCCGTTAGGATTACACTATTTACACGAATAAACTAAATTATCTAAATCCGCTGAATAATAAAAATAAATTATTGTTCTAAAATAATTTTCTTCCTAATTCAGAGACAGGATCTAAAAACAAACTTCCGTTGAACTCCTCAAAATAAACAGTTCATTGCACTGTAAAAACGTCACATTAAAATCAGGATATTGAATCGAACGGTGACTTAAGTCACTGTTATTACATTATTATGTAGGCGGCGATTACAATTAGAAGCTTCTACATGTCCAAGCAGCATAACTTTAGTAAATTCTTAAACAATGTGTAATTATGTATCAAAATATACGTACACTATAGAGATTATATTGGCAAATCTCTAAAATTCATATACAGTGGATTTCATTTATAACGACCTCAGGTACAACGACTTCTCGGTTATAGCGACGCCGAACTTAGTCCTAAGAATTTAAAGCATCCTTTTGTAGGAAATACATGCGGCTATAGCGCCTCCGGATATAACGCTGAATTCGGGTATATCGACTTGTTTTTATAAACTATTTGGGACAGATTCCTAGAAATTGCTTGCGGATTTTGCGACTGAGTCGGCAAAAACACAAAGACTCATTCATAAGCATTAACTATTAAGCTTTCTTATCCTTTATTCACATTCGCAGATGGTCAAATGCTTTATTTGTGTGTAGGGTTATCCTTTGTTTACATTCGCAGATGATATTTGACCATCTGTGAATGCTACTTTGTTTGTATGTAGGGTTAGTTAGCATGTGCACGAAGTGAAAATTATGAGTAAGTTACGTAGCCAATTACTAGTGAGTAAATAATGTTTCTTAAACTTATGAACATGGTTCCTAGACGTACATATACTGTTAAAGAAAAAGTGTTAATACAATTATTTCGGATATAGTGACTTCCGGATATAGCGCCGACATTAAAGTGATCCCTCTACCGTCGTTATAACCACTTAAATTCGTCGTTAAATCCACTGTAATTGATTAGATATGACAACACAGTAGTAATTTATTTATTTTATCTACGGTAAGAGCTATATAATTAATTAGTTGGCAACAGTAATAGCGTTCCTTAATTTCCGGGTGGTGACAGAGTTGAATACAATAAATACCTCCTATCTTATCCGTGAGTTGATATTATATGCATATTACGTCCACATAAGAGAAAGAAATTTCGAAATAAAGCCCTATACTAATATGTGTGATCAGCATGGTATAGTAGGCCAATTTTCTGGTATTGTGGAGGAGACTCCGAGCTCATCAGCGGTACGCATATGCCAACGTATAGCCGAGACAGAGTTTATTTATCACAGCTTTAATATGTCCCACTCCTGGGCTCAAGCCTTCTCCACAATGGGAGGAAAATTGACTCACTATACCATGCTGGTCAGACGAGTTTGGTATTGGTTATTATTTAGAGACAATTTACATTAGAAAATGCCAAGGATTTGATTAAATTTGGCAATACTTAGAGCCGATTTATTTGTTATCCTAATTCTTTTTTTTGTGTGTAACTTAGTTGTTAGCTGCGGATGGCTGTGACAACTTTACCCGGACTATTGGGTAAGCGCTGAGGGCTCTCGAGGATTAAGGTGGACTAGGAAATAAAGAAATAAATAGGCAGTAAGTGCGCATTTGAAGACGAACCGTCCTGAGGATGCCTCGTTTAGAGGCCAAACACGTGTCGAATGGATATTCGAAGTTCTGCGCCAAATTGCAAGTTGATGTTCTGGAAGGCGCTTATCACATGAGAGTAAGATTTCCTTATTTCTTAGTCCACCTTAATCCTATTCCTTTTATTGTGGTGTGCGGTATATTGATTACCGTGGGAAAGTGGTGTGTCTACCTTCCTTCCTTCCATTTTAAAATAATCATTTCTTTATTCAATTTCTAATGAACATTTAACAAAGTACGAATATGTTGAAGATTACCACTGTCTTTATATATTTCAATCAGGTTCACACGAAAATGCAATGAAAACATTAAAAATTTTACGTGTCTCTAATTTATTAAAGATTTTACTTAAAATTTTTAAATTCCTACCACCGTTGACTAACTCTCGTTTGACCAGTTGTTCCATAACCTAAGACAATAATGCCGATAAGATGACTCTTTCATTGAAAAAAAAATGTATTTCCGCTATTACCTGTTACCCCAGCCTTAATGAGTAGGTAAGTGAAATTTAAGATTAAAATAGGATAAAAGAAAATAAATGTGTGTCTCTATAATCCACGCGAACAAACTAGTTACAAATGACTTTATCAACTGCGGAATCATTTCGACTAGCCCATTTGCATATTATTTCGTAAAAACCACCCACATATCGATTTATTCTTAATAGAATTCTAACTGGGCACCAACTATAGTTGACGCTAGCAGAAACAATACATTCAACATGTTGTGATTAAAAAGATATTAATTAACAAAATTATCGCTTTAGTAAATGAATATTTGGGGTTTAAGAGTTTGATGGCCGACTTCTCTGCCTGCTCAACATACCTAACTAAGAAAATACTCAATAAGGAATTGCATGATAAAATCAAAGACAGTATAGTGGTCTAGATAACAACCCAAAATCTAGAGTCTCTTTCATGTGAAATTTCTTTGCAGGATAATTATATGTACAAAGGGTAGTTCCAAATTTTTCTTTAGGGCCGTTGAATTTATAAAGTTTATTTTAAAGATGACAAAAGCCGGCTCTAATACATTAATAAAAAAATGCATAGCGTCTGAATTAACGGACACAAATTACACCCAGACCCAGAACAAAGATTTATTTATTGCTCAAGGTTAGGTTAGGATATTAAGTGAGGATAGAATTTACGCTACTAGCACGATAGGCCGTTGTTATAACCACTTCACCAATTGTGTAGTTAAACATCCCGTGATACAAGGATTCAAGGAATTCTAGATAAATCGATAAACATTATCATCATCCCAGATAAGTTCCACTTTTGGCTTTTGATGTCCTCCACAACGAATGGAAAATTTACCTGCTCTACTGCGCTAGTCTGACATGTTAGCATACTTTTATGTCGTGATTTCCTTTTCTTATACAGATGTTAGTCACTTTTATAACACCCACAGGGGAAAAGGGGACGGTGAATTGTATTCTTACTCCATCAATACGCAGATAGCAGCTAATAACAGCTATAAATACAAAACTCTTCGTAATCAATGTTAATAATTTGCTATGTTCATAAGAATAACTTTCTATGTGGTGATAGAGTAAGAATACAATTCAACGCCTCTTGTCCTGCCTGTAGGCATAGTAAAAGACTACTAAAGGCTCAAATATACATATAACATCCAGGCCAAGGAAGGCAAACTCGAAAAAAAAACCCTATTCCAATACGTCTGACCAATGTGTTTATAGTAGGCCAATTTCCCAAGCTCAACAGTGGAACGTGTATGAGCTACAATGATGATGAACATATCTCTTGGTCACTTTTTATAACACCCAAATAAGTGGTGAATTGTTCTTACTCCATTACCATACAGATAGCAGCTAGTAACAGCTATAAATACAAAACTCCTCATAATCAATATTAATAATTTGCTTTGACCGTAATAAATAAACTAAATTAAAAAAGACCACCCAAAGATACTATATAATCGTCTCCTAAATTAATAATGCAAACAATTCCATTGCTAGACGGTCAGATGCGTCCCGCAAATGTTTCTATGACACATACAGTTCGTCTTTAATTGCAATTTAGGTTACATTATTAACAGCTTGGGAACTAGGTCTCAGCTTAACTATAAGCACTAACTATTTGATTTATGGATTATAACAGTCAAATGGTGACTAATTGACAATTCATGTCACCATCCAAAATAGCTAACGTTTTAAAGATCTGAATAATATTTTTATAACAGCTTTTTCTTTTAAAGTTAACACCCTGCACTAAGGAAATGATCCTTGTATTGCGGAGGACTTTACAATCATATAATTAACGGACACAAATTACATCCAGACTCAGAACAACAATTTATGGATCGCACAAAGTGTTGTCCTGCGTGGGATTCGAACCCACGATACTGTCGCGTAAGGTCGATATCTTAACTACTACTTCATCTGTGTAGTGAAGTATATGGTATATGGAATGTTCCTTCTTATTTAGTGATGTTATCTCCTTATAACTTTTTTTCTCAGGCTGTCAATCAATCTGCCAAGCTGTCTATTACGTCCGGGGTGACTAAAGGACGCCATGCGGCCCCTTAACCCACCGTATCCCTCCTCTTTGCCACTGCGCCGATCACTGGTACCTAGTTCTTGATGTCTGTATTCCCGGCGCAGGGCGCCGCTGACAATCCTACTAATATTATAAACGCGAAAGTTTGTGAGGATGTGAGGATGTTTGTTGCTCTTTCACGCAAAAACTACTGAATGGATTTTGATGAAATTTCGTAATAATACAGCTTACATATCAGAATAACACATAGGCTATAATTTATCCCGATGTTCCCATGGGAAGGGAACGTGATGGTAAAACCGCAGGGCGCTGCTAGTCTCTTTATAACTTACGGCAAAGTGAAGTGGAGACCATTATCTCATTACTGCATGCATTACCATGGCATGTTATTGAAGGTTCTAATTGCCTAATTATTGCTATTTCATTGGTCGATGCCGTTCTCACGGCTACTTATACTTTTATGGTCTAATTAATTGTAAGTAACAATATTTATGGAATATATTGATCACGAAACGATGTAACTAAGTAATGATATAGGAACAGTTGCGTAAAATAGAAATTTATTGTTAGTCATTCATTTGAATGGAAGCTTCAATTATATTAGTCGATTATCATAGTTTAATAAGTGGGCGTTATTATTCTTGTTACGTTAACCTTACTTTGCGTAAGATTTATTTTATATAGTACTCAGTTTTTACCAAAATTTTCTCGCAAAGGCCGTTAAAGAGAACTAATGGATCTATATATATATGGGCATTTTCATAAAAATGTACAAGGGCGTTTTCAGGCCTGTCCCTCTAAAATATTACCTTTTTTAAACAATTAATTCTATTTGAAACTAGCACAAAATTTTACATTAGGTTTATTGTACATTTACGTAATATTTTATAATATTATTTAAGCCAATTTTAGTATAATTTTTCATATACTAGATTATTAGTTAGTTTTTAAATATAATTACTATTAATTTTAATGTTTAATTATTACTAACCATAAACAATATAATTTTTTCATATAGAATCATTTTCTTCTTACACTGGCAATAAATTTTGTATCAAAATGTGGGTCAATATTTAATAACTAATTTCTGTATCGGGTAGATAATTATAAAATTTTCTGCAGTAACGATGACTTGTTGGACGTGAGACATCTTAGTCCACCCGTGATCATGAACGCTGTAAAGTGTTCGAAACGTCGGGTAATCAAAAATCAAATACAAACGCGATAAAATCCGTAAAGTAGTTTTATTTAAAATGTATAATACTCGCGTAAACATCAGAAATCATAATTTTTCAATTAAAAAATAATATAACAACAGATTGCTATCATTTTATCGTGTCCCTTTGTAGCCAGACGATATTTCAACACTGAATTTACATATTAGTTGTAATAATTTGCTCAGTGCCGTATTTTATTTTTCTGGTAGATAGTGTAGGGTCAATTTATTAAAAATATATACATTTGTCAAAGTACAGTTTCTGAAAAAAAAAAATTTACTTTTAAATTTTCGAGCAAACCGCCAAAACTAGGAAGAAAAAAAGAACTGACTCATAAAAAAAAAGGTATCCGACCAATATTTAATGAATTTACAACCATTTTTATACCGGAAAATGTAAGAAATTGATAAAATAATAAAAAAATCTTACTAATTTTAAAAAAGTTAGTGTATGGAAATATAATGGTAATAAATAGAAAAAATGAATCTAAATAACATTATGAGTTAGTATTTATCAATTTATACGTGTGGTGACGTAGTAAGAATACAATTCACCACCCCCTCTCTTGCCCGTGAGTGTCTAGAAGGCAACTAACTCACCATACGGAACATTGCATAAAATTTTATTTTGGGTAAATTACTTTTTATGCTCATACGCTCATACTCATACGCCGCGGCTAAAAACTAGTTATTACTACATTTCAGTACTATTTTTATTAAACTTCTTGCCAATTGTCTTTCAACGTTATAAACTGCAATATATTTTACTTAGTTTTGACAATTATGGATGGTCAAAACAGTTCAATCTATTAAAACAGCGAGC
This sequence comes from Lymantria dispar, assembly GCA_032191425.1. Taxonomy (NCBI): domain Eukaryota; kingdom Metazoa; phylum Arthropoda; class Insecta; order Lepidoptera; family Erebidae; genus Lymantria; species Lymantria dispar. The sequence goes on from CM063459.1 coordinate 22,223,850, forward strand.
GGTAAGATTTGAAGGCGTTCTAGCAGTAAATTAGAAAAATTTTCCTCCTTTTAAAGGAATAATTATACGTTCGGCAATAAGCTGCGTGTTCCGTATACAATATTTTTAATTTAATTGGACACTTTGATCGCCTCTATTTTAGTGTCTGCTGCGAATTAATACTGTCTGATGAATGGAATAGCAATTATTACTAGTAGGTACAATAATTTAATTAAGGCCCAAGTAAATCATAGTCTCGTTTGAAAATCTTTATACTTATATATAAACCTTCTGTTCGTGTGTTTGTAATTGAACTCCTTTCTAAACGGCTGGACCGATTTTGATGTTTTTTGTGGCTGTTCCGATGGATATGAGAATGGTTTAGATTAATAACTGGAACCGATAGGTGGCGCTGTGATCGATGTCAAGGAGAATTCCTTTTCTTATTTTTTTTAGATTTGAACAGAACAACGTATATTGAGTCAGCCATTATTTTTATAAAATAAATACATATATTGTCATAATAATCGCTCACGCTAATCTGTGAAATCGTTGACTTAATAACTTATTATAAATATCTTTCAACTTGAGAGAGAGAGAATAGTTTTCTTCCCTTAAAATTTATCATAGGTATTTACTGAATTATACAGAATAAATCTATAGCCTTTCAATGGGCAATGCCTTCGTACTGAAGCCGTGACTTGGCTAATAGAAAAAGTTTTAGACCATCTGAATCATTTCGACGTGTGATGACGGAGTAAGAATACAATTCATCGCTCCCTATCTTACCCATGAGTATCTTAAAAAACGACCAAAAAAGAAAGCTCAGTATAAGACCCTATACCAACACATCTGACCAGCGTGGTATAGTAGGTCTTCCTTTCGTGGAGGAGGCTATAACCCAATAGTGGGACATTATATGAGCTCAGATAATGATGATGAATAAGGTTTTACATAATTATATCGTGGAACTCTAAAACAGCATATCGAATTTGGCCAGACCTAGATAGGTCACGGGTGGGCAAGTCTAAATAAATTCGATAATTCCAATCAATTAGTATCGCGCTGATATAGTTGACTGAGTCGGACATCGAACCTTTGGCCTGCCTAGGAACTTGAACTTCTTTGTTTCGTTTATGAGGTCAATAGCTTATTGTTCGCGGACATTCCTATTAAGATAATGTAATATTTTCGCATGGAATCTTTACGCTCCATAGCTTCATTATATACAAGCAATTGCTGTTAAACGACTAATACTTATAAGTAAAATACTACGATAATAGACTTTCCGTGTGGTGACGGAATAAGAATATAATTCACCATTCCCTTGCCCGTGGATGTCGTAAAAGACGACTAAGGGACATAATATGCATATAACATCTGTGCAAGAAAAGGAAAACTCGAAATGAAAACCAGACTGTCTGACCAGTACGGTATAGTAGGTCAAATTTCCCTTCCATTATGGAGGAGGCCCGATCCCAACAGTAAGACGTATATGGGCTGTGATGATGATGACGATTTTACACTGTTAAGTGTTTGAAACGTCAGGCAATCAAAAACCAAATACAAATGCGATAAAATCCGTAAAATTAGTTTTATTTACAACTAGCAACCCGCCCTCGCTTCGCTTCGGTTTCAGTCGCATTACCCGCGGCGTAGTTCCCGTTCCTGTGGGAAAAACGGAATAAAATATAGCCTATGTTACTCCCTGATATTATAGCTTTCCATTGGTGAAAGAATTTTTGGAATCGGTTCGGTGGTTTAAGCGTGAAAGCGTTACAAACAAACATCCTTACTTTCGCATTTATAATATTAAGTATTAGTATGGAAGTATGGATGTGTAATACTTACGTTAACATCAGAAATCATTCATACTTATTAGTAAAATACTAAGACAAATGGAGTTTTCGTGTAGTGACGGAGTAAAATTACAATTCACCACGGGAGTCATTTGGATGAGAAAGCCAAATTGGCTAACAGATTGAAGTCAGTGGAGTGGCGGCCAGTCTTTGGATCACTCTGTGTACTCTATCAGCTCTTTCATGGGGAGTGCTCTGAGGAACTGTTTGACTTGATACCACTGTCACCGTTTTACCAGCGTACCTCTCGATACCGCAGCAGGGTTCATCTATTTCACCTGGAAACGTTATGGTCCTCAATTGTATGTTTCCAGCGATCATTTCTCCCACGTACGTGCAGGCCCTGGAATGGACTACCCGCTGCTGTGTTTTTCCCGAGCGCTGTGACATATCCTTCTATAAACAAGGTTTAAGAAGAATATTTTCTTTCCAGTAGGCAACCGCCAAGCTGTGGCCTTGGTATTGCAGAGGTCCATGTCCGGCAGTATCACTTACCATCAGGTGTGCTGCCTGCTCGTTTGCCACCATCGGCAATAAAAAAATATAATGTCTATGCAAGAAAAGGAAAAGCTGAAAAAAATTCCAGCCAACCCGTTTGAATAGCATGGTTATAGTAAGGTCAATTTCCCTCCTATTGTGAAGGAGGCTCGAGCCCAGCAGTGGGACATATATGAGGCGAGATGAGGATGATGATTACATAGACCTAGGTCATCTGCATCTGATGCCGTCTGGTAATTTTCGCAGTAATTTAAACCCTAATAATTCCTTGCGGCATAGTCCACAACTAATTCTATACGAATGCTCACAAATTCATATAATTAAAGAAGAAAAAATAACATGAAAAATAAACCTAATAAATCTACAAAATACATATCATAATAATTTAACCGAATGATGCATAGTTAATAGCTACCTTTATTAAATCGGATTAAAATCGTCCCCCAAAATGTTCCCTACGTGATTAAGACACCGAAATGTGGGTCGTTTTTTGCCTACGTCATTATTTAAGTCGGCGGAGGCACGTCCTCCTCGGGAGGTCCTTGAAACCACGTGTGTGGTTTCGTAAAAACATAGCCGCGAAAGGGTTTAGGGTCATTTCATAGTAAGTGTATAATGCGGTGAATAAGAATTATATGACCATGAGTGGCAGGGTGGATATCATTAAAATTTAGACACAGTAGTACTAGCATATACAGGGTGTATTAGGTTATGGAACAACTGTTCGAGTATGTTGTAGTTTAACGGTCATAGATCGTAATTACAATGCACATTACACAAAAAACAATATAACATAAAAATTATAGTGATTTAAAAAAAATGTGTCTAAGAGTCTATGCCTTAAATGTTACGTATTATGTAGGCATGTACAGACAGAATACATGTAGGCATGTAAAGCTTCAACAGTATAATTTCATTCATTTATACCTAGATTTGCGCAAACGCTTCAATGACATGTAGGTACAACGGCAAGCGGTCAACGGCCATAGGCCGATCAGCTGTTTTAAAGCGAAGTTTGTCTTGCTTATGTGAACGTAATCATTGATTTATTCAATTTCTAATGAATATTTAACAAAGTATGAATATGTTGCGTATTAAGTATCATTGACTTTATACATTTCAATCAGATTTATACGAAAAAGCGATGACAAAATTGAAAACTTTACATGTCTCTAATTTCTTAACGAATCGATATTTTTCGTTCAAATTTTTTTTATGGGTTCCTACCACCATTGCCTAGCTCTCTTTTGACCAGTTGCCCCATAACCTGATACATCCTGTATACAAACTAGAAATACAATATAATCATTTCGTATTTATTTTCTAATCTTTATTCTCTTCTAAAGACAAAGATGTAACATAATTTATGCCGCTATATCCTTGCCTAGTTCCGCCTAGTAATATCTTTCGTTTTCTTCTGCCCAATACAATCCAATGTGGGTAGGTATAAATTTTATGTCAAGTTTACCTTGTTTTGTAGTGACTTAGACAACTTCAACGAAAGTAATGGGTAGCGACGCATTATATTCTTAACCCAATATCAGATGGAGATTTATACATAAAACTCTTTAAAACACTTTAAAGTATAATAAGAATTTATTTGTATTTTTACTATACGTTATTCTATGGTCGATGGTTTTACATGCTCTTTAGTTCTACAAACAATGACTAACAATACATCCAAACCGTCCCAATGCTGGAGTCGAACTTTCTTCACAATAGAAGACAAATTAACTTGTACGCTCATCGAAAGGACTGGTATAGAGTTTCATTTCGAGCTTCCCTTCTCTTGCTATTTTACAGCGGGTTATGGTAAGCACGCGCGTGACTCCATTATACACCTTATTCCCTCCCTTTCGCCCTTAAGCCGGCTGCTGGATGTTATCTGTGGCATTCTCTTACTGTTGTGATGTTTTCTGCATATTTGAGATATCCGATAGGTCCCTTAATTGTGTGTCCCTAAGTAATCTTACTCCATTGCCACACGGATTCACAACGTTATTTCAACAATAATGTCGTATTAACGACAATATCCATCCGATTATTACCCATCCCTCCATCAACTCGTAGATATCCACTGTTGGACATAGGCTTCCACGAGAATACCACTCCGAATGGTCCTGTGCCACTTGCATCCACCGGTTCCAAGAGACTTTCAAGATGGCGTCAGTCCACCTAGTAGGGTCATACGCGTCGTCATCCGATAAGTAGTGTTAAGTACACTTATGTAGTAGTAGATAGACAGAACAGTAATTATACGGATGTCGTTCTAACGAGTCGTGTTTATGATTTCACGCCTTCCCGGTAACACACCACACTACAGGGCGCCACTCAAAAATCTTTCTTCCCTAACGGTTATCGGCTCGGCGAGCGATGTGGCCTGCCCATTATCATTTCAACATGCTAATTCTACGGGATATGTCGATTACACAGTTCGTCTACGGATTCTATCACAAAATATCGATTATACTGCTCTAAAAATCGCTAATACATCCACCATGTACACAGGCGAAGACAGGGAGTGACTGACATTTTCAAAAATTTATGCTAATTTTATTATTTCGTTATTATTGAGACATTAACTGCGGACCTTAATAAATATTGAATTTGATGGTGATTATATAGCGTTTAAATCATAATTTCTATAGTATAGATTTTGTGTCGGCCGTGATTTTCAATTTTCATAATACTATGCTTTTATATTTTGTTATTATATATTAAATACATAAATATACAGGTTGGCCCATTTAGATTAGTCAGTAACGAAAAAAATAAGTAAAGAAAGAAGCAGTTCTTTCTTTTCTTATTAAATTTGTGGGAACAGGACAAAAAGCGTTTACTAGGCTTCCTGAGGATCGATTTTTAATAGCTTAACAATGACTGCTGTATTGTTTTTTTTTCAAGCCGGTTTTTATTCTAAATATGTTGATGAAATCTTTCCTTTTTTTATTGCCAACCATGGCAAACGAGCAAATGGTATACCTGATGGTAAGTGATGCTGCCGCTTTGCTAGGCTACTGCTTCCCGTGAAGAAAGTGAAGGGAGGGTGGAAGTGTACACTAAAGAGTCGGTGATACTAAAGGCATGACGAAAACCCTCCACACGCAATCACCCACAGAAAGTCGGGCTGCCGGCTTCCTCGCTCACCGACCGAAGCGCAGCAACAAATTGCCACTACTCCGACGTCGATTTTCTGCGAGAATGTAGTACTACCTCGGACGGACTGGCCTGCGGCTGTAGGCAAACAACTATCAACAGTTTAGTCCTACCACTAAAACAACTTTAAAACTAATAAGTTATCAGTCATTCTAATAAGTCCACGCATCTCAAATGTCGAATTATTTTCTGTAGCAAGTCAATAATTCACATAGGCCGGTTATCACAAGAAGTTCAATGCTGCATTGCTATCGTTAAAGCAATATATCAATTTAAATTGACGACCCGTCAATTTTGACATAATATAAATATGAAATGGCGATTGTTTTTCATTAAGTGATACAGAATTCGATAGCTTTGATTGTAAATTAACCTAAGGTATTAATTGTTCCGAATGAATGTGTCTTAAAAAGTAATTGACGCTTCTTATAAAACTTTTAAAAACCCAACGGACAACACTATGTAACAGAAAATTTGTAATATTTGTCAATTTTTTTGTTGAGTTTATGTACCTACTAGCTGACCCGGCGAACTACGTACCGCCATAATTTTTTTCGTAAATATATTTTCAAAATTACTGAAAATCTAGTCTCGGATTATGCCGGTCACGGATCTTAATCAGCGCTGTGCGATAGGGGGTGGGCCAGGGTCTAGTTCGAGACTCTCCAGCATCTCCTGTCGCCTAATGGCGTGAGGGGCACGTATGCACACATCCCGGAGATCCACTAAGGACTTGTTGAGCCGCTCGACAGTTTCGCATTGCCAACCGAGCCATTTCACAGGCTGCCTCATATTGCTCTTGTGATTGAGAAGCATGAAGTCGAGCCATACTAACGCGGCGCTCTTCACGGGCAATTTCTCGTTCTTCAGCCCTTTCGCAATATTTCGTGTCCTTCTTGAATTACGGCTCTGTCGGGCAAGACTCGATCGTCTTGGTCGCGACATTGATGATGAAGATTTAAAGAGAATACAAATTACTGATTATTACTGATTATTTATCTCTGACAAAATTATAATTATTAAATTTTCTTCTTCTTCTTTTCTTGATTAATGGCAATGAGCTGCAATAATATGAGCTATTGGTGCCAATGTCGAGTTATAATATTAATTATTCCCATCTTCAGTCTTCGTAATTAGTGAGTCGTTAGCATTGAATTGGTGCCGATATGGATGATATAGTCAACCTGTAGCTAAAACCCTATTTAATTAAATACAAAAAATTTAAAAATCTATATGTACCCCATATTAGACTCATACAGTAGCAGTGGCAGGTAGATAGATATTTTGTTTTTAATTAAAATGTATAAAACAAAACCTTTTACTTTCTGATGTTGCCAAAAACCTTATAAAAAAGAACATAAGATCAACTTAGATAATGAATTCTAATGTTTAAGAGAGTATTACACATTTTAAATTAAACTATTTTATTTTTTATCTTTCACAGTCCATAAATGCTGAATTGTATCCGAAACGTTACGAAATCAAAAATCAATTAGAAACGCGATGAAATCCGTACAAAGAGTTTTATCATAATAGATTATTGTCCGTGTGGTGAGGGAGTAAAAATACTATTTATACTATAAAGGAGGCTCGAGCCCAGCAGTGGGATGTATATCACACATTGGAGGTATGTCCCGCCCGGGTGCCTCAGCGCCACGACCTGTAGGCGGTACTTGGAGCGGACCTGTCGCTGCCGACCGCTATCGCAAAGATGCTTGGCAGCGACAGGTGCTGGTCATCGATAGCCTCATTTTGCGAGGCCGTTATATCAAGGAAGGAAGCGGCGGTGCGGAAACGCGAGGCGCTTGCGTCTGCTGACTCGCTTCGTCGCCGGCGACCCGGGAGGAATAGGCGACAATATGCCAACCTACTCCCACCGCCCTGAATAGTAATGACAGGACGTGGCCAGACGGCCATGCGTTGGGGTGTTAGGGATTGAATATCATCGCACGACCTCTCCGGCACCCCGTAAAAGCGCGGAAGGGGCCGCTGTGGTTTTAGTGGGTATGCCGGTGGGATGTATATGAGTTGTAATGACGGTGATAATAGATAGTTTGTTATCTGTCATCATCATCCTTACCCTGTTCTTGTACCAATTACTTGGGGTTGACTCAATATGTACCTTTTTTTTTTGGTGGTGTGGGTTACGGTCGGCGAACTCCTCGCACCACTCCATCCGGGGCGACAAAGGGGCGTAAGCACGCACACCCGTAACCCGCCCGTGACATGTCGCCTTCTTCGTTCGGCCGATCACCGGAGCAAGGTGACTTGACATCAGTAGTCGGCCCGACGGAATACCCCCTGAGGAGTACCCTCTCCTCGACCGACGTCCCCCTCTCAGGGAGATCGTCGGTCTTTCCTCACGCGAACTCAATATGTATGCAATGACCGCCTGCCTTAAGTAAACCCTTTTTGGGAACGTATTTGTTGACCAGGCATCAGATGGATTGGCCCAGGTAGATGAAAAACTCTTAGTCGTCTTTTACCCTTCCCACATCTTATACGACATCCATAAGATAGGGAGAGGTGAATTGTATTCTTACTCCGTCACCACACGGAAATTATTGCCATTATAGAACCGTTAAAATCTCAACTACTTTAAAATTAATTGAAATTCATTCAGTCAGAACTCGGCTTTATCTTTATCCATCATTAATGTTAATACCATATTTGAATTCGATCTTAGACTAAAACAAAAACGTAATTTTGAAACGGTTTTTATAGTTCATACAAACCTTACCGTGACTATAAGTAAAATATCGTAGTGTAGTAAAATAAATCTTATACATATTTTGACAAGGTTTAAAATTGTTCAGCTAACAAATATTACATTTTCAAACTTTATTCATACAATCTATGTCAAGCAGACAGGTGTTGAACTTTACATAGAAAAGGGTCATCACCGCAGGCCACGTGGGAAGCAAATACACCTGATAGTTGGGAGCGTACCTGTGGCAAGATGCCAGCCTAGTACCAGGCTAACAGAAGACAACAGGAGGTACCAAACTCACCTGGCGCATGCGTCCCACCTGAACACTACCTGTTTCAACAACCAAACATTAAAGAACTGTCTAATAGGTGAGAAATAAACTAATTTCAACGGATCGCAAAGATCAGGTTATGGTGGTGATTGTTAACGCATGCGTGCTAACTTACCTGGTGTGCAGTTGTTTATTTGGCACGTGACTACGGCACGTGATACACAGAAGTTTATTTGAAAAAGTTTACGATGCGGTTGAATGTAATTGTATTTGCCCTGAAGAGGCAGGTTTATTTTTACTTTATAAATTCACTTAAAAAATTTAGTATGTAAATAAATTTAGTATGTATCCTTGGGGTAATGGAGTAAGAAAACAATTCAACAGCCCATTGCCCGTGGATATCGTAAAAGATAACTAAAGGATGTAATATTCAGATAACATCAATGCGAGAGAAGGAAAACTAGAAATAAAACTCCCTAACACGTCTAACCAGCGTGTTATAGTAGGTCAAATTCAGTCTCAAAGAGGCCCGATCCCAACAGTGGGACATGTATGAATTGCACAGATAGCGGTGTATCTAAACACTGAACTTCTCTACCAAGTGTTATAAGTTAGAACCCCACGCAGATCAATTCTTTATACGATACACAAATGATTGTTCTGAGTGTGTAAAGTTTGATAAAAATTTAATTTTAGCCCGAAGCGTAGTCTTTAAAAAGAAACCTATTCTTTTTTATTGTATTACCATTTAATAAAATAAAAACATAAAATTCCAAAGTCCATATGTCTTCATCGCGGATAAATAAAAAACAATGTAAAAATACAAAAATACGAATACTCGGTGCACCTATCTATCTATACTAATAAATAAAATTGAAGTGTCTGTTTGTAATGTCAAAATAATACGTTTGTTGTCATACTCACTTGGTTATTTACACGGTACATATATATACCTTGGTTCCGTGTGGTGACGGAATAAGAATACAATTCACCACTCCCTATCTTACCCGTGGATGTCGTAGAAGACGATTAAGGGATATAAAGATATAATACGCATATAACATCTATTAAAGAGATGGAAAACTCGAAATGAAACCTTACACCAACCTGTCTACCACTGACGACAAGTCACCCTGCTTTGGTGGTCGGCCCAACGACGAAGGCGACGTGGGTACGGGTGGGTTATGGGCCCGCGCGCCGTCCTTTCGTCGCCCCAGACGGAATGGACCGCGGCAGGAACCTGTCTGACTAGCGTGTTACAGTAAGGTCAAATTCTCTCCTATTGTAGAGGAGGCTCGAGCCCAACAGTGGGACGTATATGAGCTGAAATGTAATGTCTAAAAAGTTTAAATATATTTTGTCTGTCTGTCTGTTTGTATGTTTGTTACGGGTAATCTTCAATACGGCTGGACTAATTTCGATAATATTATACTACCAGATAGCTGTCTATATAAGCAGTAGCTTAAACTATTTATATCCCGATATTCGAGAACGGGGACTACGTGAGTGAAACCGTGAAAATTTGCTAGTTTTAAATAACTTGATAATTCATAGTCAATAATCGCATTAAGTACATTCCATACTTACCTTCAACGAAGTCTTGTTTGATTCCCTTTTTTTATGAGAGTACAATGACCTCCTCGGTGCAAGGTCGTGGCTCGCACAATATTTCAGTAATAAAGAAGTAATTACGATACGTGAATAGCCACACCCAGTCTTTATTATCCGACCGGTCCTTATTAAAAACTAGTCTATAGAGATTTTTTTAAGACAATACCCTTTTTTTTACGGTAGGCGCACTCCTCGCACCACTTTATCCGGGGCAACAGAGGAGCGCAAGCACGCATACCCGTAACCCACCCGCGACACGTCGCCTTCGTCGTTGGACCGACCAGCGGAGCAGGGTGAGTTGACGTCAATGGTCGGCCCGACGGAATACCCCCTGAGGAGTACCCTCTCCTCACTGACGTCTCCCCTCGGGGAGGACGTCGGTCTTTCCTCACGCGGTCTTCCTCTTGGCGGGTGACGGACTAATTCCCCGGTCCAGTCACCCGCGGCCTCAGCTAGGGAAGACAATATCCTGCACTAAGCAAATAATCCTTGTACTGCGGGGGACTTTTATCTAATCGTCATCAATTCAGCTCATATACGTCCCACTGTTGGGCTTAGGCCTCCTCCATATTAGAAGGGAAATTGACCTACTATACTTCGCTATAGACGTGTTAGAATAGGGTTTTGTTTCGAGTTTTCCTCCTCTTGCATAGATGTTATACGCTTATTATATCCCTTAGTCGTCTTTTACGACGTCTACAAAATAGAGAGTTTTGAATTATATTCTTACTCGGTAGTTCACGACAAGGGTACTCCGTGGTTCACGAGGAGACCCGAATCCAACTAGACGTATATGGATTGAGATGATGATGAATCTAAAATATTGGCAATTCTAGAATTCAGCTGTCAGAAGAACAATCTATAAATCTATATTTTTTTGAGATTTGAAAGCGTTTTACATTTAAAATTGACTATACAGGTTCATTTTAAAACTCGTCAGGGGCACCATAAATTCATCTCACTTCCCTATTAGTCGCGACTATCTCTTCAGACGCTAGTTTTTATTTATGTCCATAATATATCAATATCTATTTTAGAATATTCTACAACACAATATCAGAGTTATAGTTACTATTGTCGCCCACACGACCGAGCATCAAGAAGATTTTTAACTAAAATTATATTATTTTTAACTACAATCGTCGTTAATAATCATCATCATCATTTCAGCTCATATACGTCCCACTGCTGGGCTTGAGCCTCTTGCACAACAGGAGAGAATTCGCCCTACTATATCACGCTGGTCAGATGGGTTGGTATTTTTTTTTTATGGGTGGGCTATGGTAAGCGCACACGCTGTCCGTTCCGACGAATGGACGGTGCGCGAGTCCATAACCCACCCGTACCCTCGTCGCCTTCGTCGTTGGGCCGACCACCAGTGCCGAGTTCCTTATTCTCAGTGGTTGGTGGACGGGTTAGTATAAGGTTTTATTTCGAACTAGCATCTGCTCGCGAATTCGTCCGCGTGGTGTAGATACTTTAGGCTAACTCTAACTTTAACCTAACACTTTGTTTACGGGTTTACGCAGCTGAAGCTCTCAAAAAGGAAAAAATTCCGATTTTTAAACTTTCTTCATTAGTGCTCCGCTCCTGTTAGTCTTAGCGTGATGATGTATAGCCTATAGCCTTCCTCGATAACTGGGCTATCTAGCACTGAAAGAATTTTTCATATCGGACCAGTAGTTCCTGATATTAGCGCGTTCAAACAAACAAACTATTCAGCTTTATATATTAAGTATAGATCATGCTTCTCTTGCATAGAACATCTTTTTTTTTTATTGCCAACGGTGACAAACGAGCAAGCAGCACACCTGATGGTAAGTGATACTGCCGCACATGGACCTTTTCAGTACCAGGGGCACAGCCAGGCCGTTGCCTACCGTGAAGAAAATACTCTTTCTAAGCCTCGTTTAAACAAGGACATATACATACATGTCCTATAGATAGATATATATATGCATATATCTCTATATTATATCCCCTAGTTCTCTTTTACAATACCCATGGGTTAGATAATGGTGAATTTTATTCTTACTCCATCATCACACAGTAAAAGTAAAGTGCTTTCATCATCATCATCTCAACCTATATATGTCCCACTATTGGGCTCAAGTCTCCTTCACAATGGGAGGGGAATTGACCTGCTATTCTACGCTGATCAGACGTGTTGGAATAGGGTTTCGAGTTTTCCTTTTCTTGCATAGATTTTGTATGCTTTTTATATCTCTTAGTTGTCTTTTACGACATCCACGGGCAAGATGTGAATTGTATTCTTACTCCGTCACCACACGGAACAAAGACATGCATTATATAGACATAAATAAATTCAAATTGAAGAAAGAAAGAAACAGATTATGTTAATTATACAGTTAGTGACTTCAAAGATTCCTTGAAAAATTTTGGAATCAAACACAAAAACATGTTTACGTATAAAAAATTAACAGTAGTGCATCTTGTGTGATGTTTGCGAAAAAGCCGACTAGCTTATCTTTACTCTTAAGGGTTGCCACTTTTATTAATTAATTTCAGCTCGTACACACGCCACTGCTGGGCCCGAGGCTCCTCCAAATGAGAGAGTAGGTAATTGACTTACAATATACAAATATGCCCCGTAAAGTCTTAGTTAATATAAAACGATAATACATACTAGTTTTACTTACAGTAAGAAAGCAACCGATGACAAAAATTATTCAGATTTCGAATTGTGTAGCTTTTTTGTGTGTGTCCAGTTGTTAGACATAGATGCCTTTCTTTTGGCCCAGACTATCAATTTGGTGCAAATAAACTAAGTAACATCGCCCAAAAGCACCTCCTGTACAGTGCAAATATCGACTCAGGATGTCGTTGGAAACAAAATAGGTATTTCCACATATTGAGTATTTTCCCGTTGCGGTTTTGTGCCTCGACGGTGAAGCTGTATTTCATCACGGATATTTGTGTTGTAATTTAAATGATCGAGTGTGATGTTATCCTCGGTCTTGTCAAGTATATGTCCAGGACGCCAGAATAACGCTTAATTATTTATTTAAACAACCAATAATTGTTATTAAATTTCAAGTATAGTATAAAATATGATCCGTGTGGTGTCGGAGTAAGAATACAATTCACCACCCCCGTCTTACCCGTGGGTGATCGTACGAGACGACTAAAGGATATAAAACGCATATAACATCTATGCGAGAGAAGGAAAACTCAAAATAAAACCCTATACGAACACGTCTGACCAGCGTGGTATAGTAGGTCAATTACCCTTCCGTTATGGAGGAGGCCTGAGCCCAACAGTGGGATGTATATGGGCTGAGATGATGATGATAAAATATGAAAAAAATAATAGTTGATCAATTATAATTGATAATTTCTGATGTTTACGCGAGTATTACACGACTATTTTACAGATTTTGATTGCCCGACGTTTCGAATACTTTAGCGCTCGTGAACACGAGCGGACTGAAAATCAAATACAAACGCGATAATCCGTAAAATAGTTATTTTTACAACTATAATAATTGTATCTGTCAACCCTATTATATAGTGTGAATTTAATCTGGCGTAATATCAGCAACCTGTCTCGTCACGTAGTCTTTATATGGTACATTTGTAGTACTATCACTTGATAGATCTCATGCCTTATCATTTAAGTGACAGACTTGCATCATAACAAGGCAATAATGACGTTTAAAGGCTCGTATTCATGTCACTATAGGGTTTATCTTATAGGCAACGAACTATAGTCTGAAATATCAACTTCAATATTGTATAACTATATATTTAATGACACATAATATCAACGTCGTGTACCTTAAGTGTTATCTTAACTTCAGATGTCGTTGAGTGAATACGGCTATTAGTTAAATGTCGTCGCTGGAGTCATATACGAACAATGTTCCTAGTCCGCCATATCAAGTACAGAGTATATTACTCTGTCTCGTACCATTCGTAAATTACACGAAGATAGTAAATAATTTAAAAAAATAAACGAAAATTTGTCCATGTGGTGACGGAATAATAATACAATTCACCACCCCCTATCTTGCCCGTGAATGTCGTAAATGACGACTGAGGGATGAGGGACGAATGATTTTAGATAAGGGCATATTTTTTTTTATAAATTATTTAGTGCATATCATAATATTTAAATGATTTATGGAGGATGTGACTGATTAAAGGAAAATTCCTCTATTCACGATCAAATATCAAGGATTTTAGATGTCTAGGATCATTTTGCATATAATATTCAATTTGATATAATTGTGAATGACGTCCATATTCTCGGAAACCACCGATTTGTATCATAATCTAAAATTCTTTACTTGAAAGAGCGTCACGTAGCCAAATGTAACAGCTATATTCAATGTTACAAAACAAAATACAAAGCGCGCCTATAGACATATTCACTTCAAAAAGGACAGTATAGATAGCATTGAATCGTGTAAATAAAATTTGATATCGTGTCCAATATGAATCATAATTTATTAATAGTGATATCAATTACAAATATTCCTTAGTATAAGTCTGTAACATTACATTCCAAGTTACAACACTATCTTTAAATCTTAACAGCATAATGAAAAGTTATACGATAAAAGATATAATCTTTTTTCACTTGACAACCGCTACTTGGGATCTTGATGTTGAAGAAGAGGATAAACGAGTTATTTTAATCCACCCCTCGTGATCCTTAGACTTAAATATAAACGACGCTCACAAAAAAAATTTGACTTGTGATTCAAAAGTTTCTGCGTGTGTTTTTGGTATTTTTGGTTTGCTCGGAGAGAAGGTTAAAAATTTTGTATTTATATTAGTATTTTCTGTTATTTTTTAGTGTAGGTTTTAAGGGTTAAGGCAATAATTTCTTGTACGATGAGGGACTTTACAAAGATACATATGTATAATCGAAAAATAGACGCTTCATCGTGCCGATAGATACACGCAGCAGGAAAACTTTTCATCGCTTTTTAAAAAATCAATCACAATTTTAATAAACCTCATTAAAATTTCACAATTAAATTAAATTATTATGTATAATAAATAACAGATATCTAAAAGTAACTGTCATACTTGTAAGCTTTGAAGCAATAATGAAATGGACTTTTCATTGCTAAAAAATATTATTAAAATTTTCTCACAGTGATTTGAAATAGTTGGCTTACGAAATGAAACACTTTTCATCGTTAATAATCACGGGAGAACTTCTACCGTATCCTGAAAAGTGTTCAAAACTTCTGGCAAGTAATCAAATACAAACGCGATTAAAGCCGTAAAACATTTTTATTTCATACACGTAATTATCTTATAAACATCAAAAATCATCATTTTGCTGTTAATTCGAAGTAATGAAGAAGTGTGGTGACGGAGTAAGAATACAATTCACCACCCCCTATCTTACCCGTGGGTGATCGTTCGAGACGACTATCTATGGGATATAAAACGCATATAACATCTATGCGAGAGAAGGAAAACTCGAAATAAAACCTTACACCAACACGTCTGACCAGCGTAGTGTAGTAAGTCAATTACCCTTCCATTATGGAGGAGGCCCGAGCCCAACAGTGGGACGTATATGGGCTGAGATGATGATGAATGAAGAAGTAACAATAATATATATAAGTCATCATCTTATATTTTATTTTTTATATTTTTATTTATTTATTTATTTAATATAATAGGACTATCTATTTACAGGTTGAAAACCTAAATCGATAGTCCATACACTAGTGTTAATCCTAATCTTACTTCTAGATGATTTACAATTAATCTATATTTTAATACTACTTTTAACTTAATTTATAACATAGAATAGAAAGAAGTGTCTTATGGAATTCACTCAATTGACATGTGAAAATATCAACTTTTGTGTGAACTTCGTTTATGGTACCAAGTGCTCGCGTTATTGGCGTTCTGGCTAGCAGGTTAGTTCTAGTTCTTCTTCTTCATCATTCCAACTCATGTACGTCCCTGTAGTGGGCTATAACCTCCTCTATAATAGAAGGTAAATTGACTTACTGTATCACGTTGGTCAAACGTATTGGTATAGGATTTTATATCGAAATCTCCTTTTCTTGCATAGATGTTATATGCATATTATATCCCTTATTCGTCTTTTACGACATCCACGGTCAAGGTAGGGGGGAGAAGTGAGTTGTATTCTTATTCCGTCAGCAAACGGAAAATATATAAGTAACTTAACAATTATTTAGTCTAAACGTTTCAACAACATAAAGCAATTAGTTTAGGTGTGTTCCATGCAAATATCAATGTTCCTGTCACAGCCGGTTTCGATACCTTTGATCTTCTATCGACTACGTACTCATGTATTTGCCAAAACAAAATATTATATTTAATAAGAATACTCTCAAGCTGAGACTAATAATAATACTTCTCGGGATGAAGCTGTCAGATGGCGTTAGAATCGATTCTAAGCAACGTTAATTAAAAAAACGTATTGTATTACAGACATAAAAGTCGATACCTGTTTCCATTATAACATTAGTAACTATCAACCTCCCAGTATATTATCTTACTATATACGTCAGCCATATTTCTGTGAATTTGTATGGGATTTTTGGCGGCAACATGAGTATCATGTGACGATTTATCATTTCATATTTAGTGACAATGGTTTGTGCTATTCCTATTGCTACTAAAGGTTAGGAGAATTTTTATAGTTTCATGCCTTTTTGGATTACGCCCTTTTAATTTTTAATTCGTTACGCTTTAGCACTTCTTTCGTTTTACATAAAATGCTATTCTATATATTTCGTTTTATACAATATTAACTGTCATATAAAACCATTACGTAAACTTTGACGGTCCCGCTAAAACTGGCATCCGAAATTAAGACCACAAAGTATTCGGACAATATTCTTTTAAACTAATTACAATATCTAAGGTAACGAGTCTAAGATAACACAAGAAAATAAAAGACTCCCGTTTATTGCCACTAGCTTTTTGAATCCTGTGAGCCTTCATTTGCCGATAATCGACTGAACAGCGTAGCTTGACTAGGCCTGCCATTTTGCAAGTAGTTTCAAGATATAACAAATATTAAAATTCTGAAAAAATAAATTATATAGAACACAAAATAATTAACCTTAGTGTTGACTATGGTAAAAAGATATAAAGCAGAAAATATAACTAATTAAAAGGCATGTTTCCTTTACGTAGAAATATAACGAACGCTCTCCACTTTCTCTATAAATGGACGAATTCTCAAAAGCGCCTAATATTTTTTACCTTATAAATCTTTTGGTAATTCATTCACGGATAATTCTGTGATGCCAACGTTAAAAGGATGCTACCGCACTTCCTTCTTAGAAGCTAAGGGGTTATATAAAATGATCTATTTCATCCTTACAACTTGTCTTCGGTTAAGTGTCATCGGCTTATTTTTAGTTCGTCAATAGTTCTGTGGGTGTTATGGAAAGGTCTTATGGAAAGAGTATGGGAATAATAATCTAAATACAACGTATCAAAATTAAATTTTGTTTTCAAGTTAGGAAGAAGAAAATAAGTTTCCATTTTTTTTATTTTTCTAGAAAATACGTGCCCTTGTGGTGACGGAGTAAGAATACAAATCACTACTCCCTCTCTTGCCCGTGGGTGACGTAAAAGACGATTAAGGTATATGATGTGCATATAACATCCATGTCATAGAAGGCAAACTTGAAACAAAACCCTATCTTTATATATAAATTTCTTGTGTACGTGTGTATGTCACTAAGTCCTCCTATACGGCTGTACCGATGTTGGTGAAATTTTGCGTGTCCAAGGGGATTCGAGAATGGTTTAGATTCACAATTGGAGCCGGTAGGTGGCGCTGTTCGGGCAGGACAATAACATAACTTGAGAACGACTGGACCAATTTCATCGATCTTCTTTTTTAAGTTTTCTAATACTTTGAAAAGTCTTTTATCGAAAAAAAATTGCGCAGAAAATTAGAAAACTTAAGAAAACTTAACAACTATATAAACTTTTCTAATGTAACCTTTTTTTCGACTATATAAACTAATCTATCTTTATATATGTATATAAATCTTCTGTTCGTGTGTTTGTTATTAAATTCCTAAACGCCTGGACCGAGTTTGATAATTTTTTATGGCTATTCTGATGGATATGAAAATGATTTAGAGTACTAATTGGTACCGGTAGGTGGCGCGCAATCGATTTCAAGGAGAATTCCTTTTACTATTTTTTTAGATTTGAACAGAACAACGTCTATTGGGTCAGCTAGTGCTATATCTTAATATATATAAATTACGTGTCACGTTGTTTGTCCGCGATGGACTCCTAAACTACTTAACCGATTTTATTCAAAATTGCACATCGTGTGCAGTTTGATCCAACTTGAAAGATAGGATAGCTTACAACTTAATTTATAGTCACAATATTATTTTAATGCAAATTATTTGTATTACCTATATATACCTATTATTTGACATTCACAATTATCTGTTAAATCCAAACGATTTTAACAGATGGCGATATCTGTTGACTGGATTGAGTAATTAATTAATAGATGGCGCTGCTATGTCAAACCAACAAACGTGTCATATACGATTTTAACTTGCTTTTTTAAATAGATGCCATTTGTAAAAAGATATGACGACCTCCATGATAGATGTTCCCCTACAGTTCCAGTTAAATAGTTTAATAAAATGTAATATAACAAAAACATTAGCCATAGCAACGCATGACCGGTTCTGCTAATAATATTAGTATAGATTAGTAAACATTAGATACAGATAGATATAAATAATTATAAACCACCTTATGATTTCGTATTAGGTTTTATGTCGAGTTTTTCTTCTCTCGTATAGATTTTATTTGCATATTATATCCCTTAGTCGTCTTTTATGGCATCTCGCCCGTGGGAGTGGAGGAGATGATGAATTATATTCTTACTCTGTTACAACACTGACTATGTATGTCATATGTACTTATAGACTGGGCCAAAAAAATCAACTATTTTTTTTAAGCATATCGAAAAAAAAATGTGAGAATTTGAGCTCTTAATATTTATATTAAGAGGTCTATCATCGCAACTTTTGATTTTTTTCCGGAGCGGGTTTTTGTCTTATAACTCCTAAACCGAGGTAAATGAAATTAACTAGGAGACATTTTTTTAAGAGAATTTAATTGTCTAGAAAAAAGACTGATTGAAATTTTTTGTCAGATGAACTGTTTTCTCATAACCACGCCTTGAAAATTGGTATGCTTTCAGAATTTGATTTTTAACTTTAGGCTTTTGTCATTCACTTAAAAATTTGTATTCGGAAAAATTCAATAGTGATTCTTGAAGGGAATTTAATTTCCTACAAAAAACGTCTCTTAACATTTTTAGCTAAATTCATTCCTTTGAAAGTTATTCAAAATTAAAGTTGAAGTCAAAATTAAATTCTTGTTTTTCTGTCATCCCAAATAATATTTTCGATATACTTTAAAAAAAAAATAGTTGATTTTTTTGGCCCAGTCTAATGTACTATGTGCGTTTTCATATGTAATATGACCATATTTTCTTACGTTGAAACGAGATACAAAAAATACGACAAAATATTGCACTTATAACGTGACCAATTACTTTTTTTTGTGTCTGAATTTGACACTTGCAGAAATAGGCAAAAATATGAACTGAAAAGTGAAAGGACATATGAAAAGCCTGCAGATGTAGGTAAAAATATGAACTTATAATATAAAACCAAGACCACGCCTGTTTGCAAAAACGGGTTATTTTTATTACGTCTTTGGAGGCAACGGGACAGAAAGCCGGCAAACTTTGTTATCCCGTTGAGTACAGGACATATAGCCACGTTATTTAAAAGTACCTACATCGTGTTTTCTTTAACCCTCTTTCTTTCTGATGCAGACGAAGTTGCGAGATTTAGCTAGTTTTATAATAAAAATGAACAATATTGATCGAATTGATAGTGATATGGAGTACTAGAACGGACTTCCATGCCTGATATGTCATCCGCCGCCCACGTTTGTAGATATATAATGGTCAGGGACAATTCACATTGTCGCAGATTCGCATTGAATTCATCAGACTTCAATGACAATATTCATTGCGAATGTTAGTAAAATTAGTTGGCAAATAAATTAATTAAAAATTTCGAGCCGTTTGGAGTCGAGACACTCAAGTCGTCGGATCCGAATTCTCGCAGTCTACAAAGAGATTGCGAAGAGGCTCATTGATGCTTCACGTGACCAAAAGGCTGGTCTATATTTTCCAGAGCATGTTAGGTACAAGTGCAAAACAATGTGTAGAAATTTTTAAATGCGTGATACCCCTTTACTTCATTTTGTAAATATTTTAATATACTGTTCTACGGTTTCTTGTAAATTGAATTAATTAAGTAAATTGAGACAATTAATTATAAAAATATTGTTTCTAAATGGGTATTATATAAAGCGACCTTACTTAACTTTTTGAACGGTATAGAACGACCCGTTTTCAGATTGTTTGTCCCTTCGTCCCCAGCCGTATAAGTAGGTATGTCACGTATTTTCAAAGAGAGCATGAATGATTATTTATTGGTTATACTGAAGATGTGTGGAGTTAAAAGGTTGGATAAAATAAGAAATGAATATATTAGGGGAAGTTTGAAAGTGGCACCAGTTGTAGAGAACATTAGGAGCGCGAGATTGTCTTGGTATGGACACGTGATAAGGAGGGATGAAGGTCATGTGACGAGGGGGGTTGTCAATATGTTTGTGGATGGATGTAAGAATCGTGGGAGACCTAAAAAGAGATGGATGAATTGTGTGAATGAGGATATGCGTGTGAAAGTAGTGAGTGCAGATATGACGGTTGATGGAAGGTTGTGGAAGGTAAAAACATATTGTGCCGACCCCACTTAGCGTGGGACGAGGGCAGGCAAATGATGATGATGATGATGTCGATTTCTGCAAGGATCTCTTTCCCACACAAAAAATAACGGGACAATTCTCGTTTTGATGTATTCAAATATGATCACAATGTATATACGTATGTATATTTATATAACTGAATAATCATATGTTTATATCATATAGTTACTGCTTAAACCACACCTACGCAGGTATTAATAATACAGTAACGTAATCGCTACTAATGATTTAAAACACTCTTCTAAATAATTTTACCGACAATTTAATGTCTAAACGATAATTTTATTGCATGCACCGTAATCAACTTCTAGTTAACCCTTTGAAGTAAGCTATAATAAATATGAGCTTGTAAAAATATTATTATTGTTTTAAAATTGTGTGGAGATGAACAATTTAGTAAGTTGTACAATAAAACTTCCATCGTACCGAAAATATGCTACTTAGAACGTGTTTGGGATTAAATATGATTTACAATTTGATCGCTTAAGCTCTGCTCTCCTGGTTATGTGTACCTGTAAAGAAAAAAATCTGGATTAATATTTTGATCATAAAATTGTTCTTATAATGAAAAAGACTTCCATCCTGATGGATGGAGTCCTTGATGGCTATCAAGGTCAACTATTAAACATAGGTCTTTCACGAGGAGTTAATATAATAATCATCACGTAAGGTAAGGCGTTCGAGAGTTGGTGTTCGAGGATTGCTTATATAACTTCCACAGGAACTTAAGGGATGGTAACATTTTATATTTTTAAAAGATTAATCTTTAAAATTTTAGAACAGGCTAAGGTAAGACTTGTAAGTATATCTATAATCAATCTAATATCTTTAAAAGGGCAATTCACATCATCATCATCATCTTGCTCTTATCCCAACTACTTGGGGTCGACGCAATATGTCATCTGTTTTGACATATTGCAAAAAGTTTCGGCAATGACTTTTATGACCGGCCGCCTGCCTGACGTCAACCCTCCTTGGGAATGTAATCGTTGACCCAAATGGTACCAGATGGAGTTGGTCCGGGTCAATCTAGGGCTCTTAGTCGTCTTTTACGACACCCACGAGCAAAACAAGGGTTGGTAGTATTCGAAGCCGCTACCACACAGCAATTCAAAAGCGCAATTCACATAGTAAAAATATTTGTATTAATCTATATATTCTGAATCTCGGCAAGTGAAATTTATTTTATGTTCCTTTAGGCGTCTTTTACAACACCCACGGGTAAGAAAGGGGGTGGTGAATTGTATTCCTATAGCGTGACTACGTAGAAAAAGTCAAATATACAATAATTTAAATTTGTCACTGCGACACGAAAAGTCGAGTCGCGCCAAACGGTAAAAGAATAAACTCGCTCAGAACCGGTACGCGACCTTGAGTAAACAAACAGTCATTTCAAACAACAAACATATTCGAGTTCGTTAAGCAACTCATACGGCACATCTGGAGTTGTTGACACGGACATCGAATCATGACCGCTACGTACACATTCACCACTTAGCAACATACGTATGGCGACCTGCACTTGTTTAGTTTCATTTTCAAATTCAAAATATTATGCATAAGCCCCGCGGAGACTCATGTTATCTATTTTAACATTTTATCTGAAATTAATCCAATAATCTACCATCAGAACAAAATGCGGCCGCTACTAAGAAGAATCTAGAAAAAATTCACCGGTCTTGTCTCTTTTTATAATGACATCTTTTTATTTAAAATTGTACACGACATCTGTGCACGACAAATGTCATATACAAGTAGTACTTTAATCTAGCCCTTACTGGGATCAAGCGATGGCTCGAACTAAAAAAGGGTTTATTTTATTTCTTTGCACTAATTGACTATACGCAAGCAAAAAAAAAAAACCAGTTGCCATATGGATGTCAAAAAAACTTATTTAATTTAATATATATTTAACGAGAAAAGCTAAATACATAACGCTACAACAAATACTAGTGGAGCTGCATCTATAATTGTTATAAAATAGGCCATAATATAGCAGCGATTGTCGTCAAGTGTTCTGCTAGCGCTTTCATGACAACTGCTGAGATAAAAGATAATTGTGGTTCATCATTATCATCAGAGCTCATACATGTCTCTACTGGGCTTAAACCTCCTCCATAACGGGAGGCAAATTGCCCTATTATAACCACGCTGGTCAAGCGGGTTGGTATAGTGTTTTAATTTCAGTTTCTTTTTCTTGTATAGATTTTATCTGCATATTCTAATCTCTTAGTCGTCTTTCACGAGACCTACGAGGCAAATATACTGGATTCTTACACCACACGGAAATCATGATTTAAGTATGTATGGATTGTATAAACATTGATACTATTACTATTTTTGTGATGTTATAGGGGTTCAAATTAAATCATCGTTATAATTTTTCTCTCCACAACATGTAATCTTCTCTCATCATATATATTGAGCATGCCCACCCCAAACGGCTTGAAAATACAGTTACCAAGGTTATTGTACTTTCGCTCCTTTAGGGTCTCCGCAGATTCTCATTATTCAACAATGTATGAAATATTTGACTAAATGTTTGAGTTTGAAAAAGCTTTTAAAAATTACAAAACCAGTCGCTCTTTGATTACATAGCTCTTATCTTCCACAGTTTACACAACTGTTTGAATTAAATTATACTGCTGATATATTTTCGTCATGCGTTTTTTATAACTAAATGTTCTTGAGAATTGAATTTTATTCAAATAAAAAGAAAACCGTTACACTTCATTTTGTAATTTTAAAATCTGTTACACTTGTAAACGCACCCAAAAATATATATATAATCATTTATCTATCCTCGCAAATTTTCGCGGTTCTGTGCTTTGTTGTAGGTTGTTAAGGTAGCCTCTCCCTTTGGTGAAATAATTTTTAAAATACGTGTAGTAATTTAGACGTAAAATAGTAACAAAGACGCAAACAAAATAACATTCTCAATTATAATATTAGTTAGAATGCACATCAAAATCAAATGCTATTCAAAAACGGACCAATTTGCTTTTATTTTACTTTTGTTCTCTATAGCACAAAAAAGAAAAAGTTTAGGCACACCCAAAAACACAGCAGAAACTCGAGAAATTTAAACTCTCAACGTAGTTACTTGGCTTATTTTCAGTTAGATTAAGTTCAAAACATAAAATTTTGATTTCTTTTTTATCCAAATAAACTAGTGCTAGGCAACATTCCACCTCATTAAATGACAAACTTGCTTGGTAAGATATTCAACTTTTTGACCAATACAAGTAGGTACTATACTAAAACAAAATTTAAGTCATTTAATGACATAGGTTATTAAATAGGTGGTAATAAATGAGCCAAGTACTGTGCAGAGGTACAAAAACCGATTTTCTTTGTCGCACTATATACATATAACTACGGGCATCGACAGGGCTGATAACGATCACTTATTTTTCTTGTCTATTACCATACCGTTATAAATCCGATATTTAAAAGTAATATGTAATATCTTAATTACCGTAGAGATTATTTTATGAATAAAGGAGTATTAGAATATAAGAACATAAATATAGTCGTCTATTTTCGCACAAGCTGAATAATTCCCGCCTCTTGTTCAATGAAAGCCTCTATGCTGAAAAGAGACACATACAGTTTTCTTTCTCACTTAATCCTTTACACCCCATGTGAAAATACTCCCGCATGTGAGAATGTTTAGAAATGTTTTTGATATACGATTGAGATATATTTGTTTTTCAAATTATTAGAAATCCACGTAAGTACCACATGTGTGGAGTTTGTGTTAGAAAAAAATAGCGTTTGTTTAGCAAATTCTAATCTCTACACATACTCGTGTACCAGGACATCAGAGTACGGGAAGAAGTTATCACACATTCTCTCCCTACGAGACATAACATACGGTATAGTCATATACGCATCGCATGTCGAAGGGGTTGAGCGTACGTGGCTCCTAATCTAAATTCACACGCCTACAAGTACGCGTGTGTGAAACGCTACCCCCAAAGCAAGTGGGAATGAGACAACACACGTCCTACGCCAAATGTTAGAAAGAGTTAGATATGGGTCACTGATTGCGAAGACACAAAACAAGTTTGAGTCTGCGCATCTTGAACCCGTTTTGAGGGTGAAAGTTCGTTTACCGCTCCTGTAATCTGAAACCCTGGTAGTTGTTTTTCATTTTAGGACAAAACTCGATAAAAAGGGCAACCGGGGATGGGGACTGAGGGATCAAGTTAATCAAGCTTAGAAGTTGAAGGGTGCGTAGGTTTGTTCAAAGACACGTGGGGGTGTGTGAACGTTTACAGGACATTACAGTTGTGTGCGTAAAAAAAATCTCCGAGCTAACTTACGAGCCTTTCTGAAAATTTGAATTCTGAAATTTGATTTGAATTGTTTCACTAAAACTTTTACATTTCTTTTGGGAACAATTATTTTCTTATAAGAACTACAACTTTGATTTAGCGGTATAAATGTGTGATTATACACTGCCTAGTCTTAAATTCGATTTCTATGTCAAGTCGCTTTCAATGGTGTAAGATTAATTCCTGAAATATGATGGTGACACATATACCAACCCCTTCAGGGGAAGATTACAAAATATGTACTACCATAATGACCTTAAAAATTTTTGGAATTGAAATTGGCTCTCTTTCAAAACGTAATTATTAAACGCGTAGTGGAAAGTAGCGACTTCGTGTTCCCCTTGGAGAGCCGTGCATTTGATTCCCATATCGGCATTTTTTCGATCCAAAAATGATTGTTCCGAGTCTGAATATAATTTGTTTTTATTCATTCCACATTCAAAAAGTCCCCGATGATAAAAGAATAAATTCCTAGGCATCGAATATTATAAACAAAAGAAATGGATGTTTTGTTATATATGTATGTATCTTAATATCGCATGCATGTCTTCTTATTTATTGACTAACTAGTCAATTTTGCTTCATGTCTCCCGCATTGCCTAGGAGGGAAGTGGAATCAAATTCTTCCAACTCTTCCTGTTTAACTTTTTCTAATTAAATTTGTTGCGGATCCCAAGACAATTAAAATCATATCCCGGGACTGCCTGAGGGTCAAACCTCGGTATGATCTATGGCGACCATTGTATATCCAGGCTTACAGGAATTACAATGGTGGGAATGTGTGGTGGCATTAGTCCCAACGAGAAAAAATATGTATCGTAACCAGGTATAATTACCGTAATCGCCGGCTTTAAGTTTCATTTTCCCATAATGCAAATATCTTTTGTTATTAACAGCTAAAGGAAACCATTGGAGTATAAATTTCATATATCACCGTTTATTTTGAGTGACTTCAGTCAAAGCCCGAATCATTTTAACGCATCACAGAATACGCTGTAACTAACTCCGTCTAATGAGGTCTGTCGATGTTCACCGAACCGCGAAATACATCCATTACGTTTCAACGATTTCAATGTAAATATTTCAATGACTTAATTTAAATGTATGCTCAATCTCATTGAAATTGAATCTGTTTGAATTGAATTTGACTTCGTAGCTGATTAAGTCTCAAGAAAATAAAATAAGTGATCAATGTAAAATGAGATGCGTCTCATCTGTATCTTAAGTCATCGATCAAGCAGTCATTTCAATTATGTGTAGCAGACGTTACTTATTTTGATGATAAATATTTCGGACTTGGATTATTAAACACTAAGAAAGTCCTTGAAGGATTTAGGTACGAGAAATAAGTCAATAAAAAAAGCAGACTGCCATGGTTCAGGTGATAAGCTCAATATTTAAAGGCCTCTACACCATAAATAACAGATAATTACTAAAAGAAAAAATATACCACCACCTTTTAACTGTTTAAACCACCTGACTTTTAGCAGAAAAGGGGTTATGTGTTTGAAATGTGTGTATGTATGTATGTATGCTTTAATATGTATATGTATGTACGCTTTATTCTTGGTCGTAAATACTGAATGGCTTAATCAACTTTGATAAATGATAGATTAGATATGCCTTGATGACGCTGTTATATAATAAGCACATAAAGTTATTTAAAATCAAAATAACCTTTTAATGTGCGGAGTAAAAAAATAAACATTTTAGCGGTTTCGAGTAGTACCTACACCTGACAAAGACAGACAATGAAGTAAAAATGGTAGGTAACAATTAGACAAAAAAACGGGATTGTTTTCAAACCACAGGTACTTCAACTTAGGATACAAGCCGAACAATACTTTGTAATTGGGCTATTATGAAATAAACGTCTTTTTATCATTCCTTGGCATCACAGCAAATAACAAAATTAACGTCATTCAATATCAGGGAACTAAATCATTCATATTAATTAAAACTAAAAACCCTCACACCCAAATATCAATAGCACCAATAAAAAATATAAAATCCACACCTCTATGGTCATATATCACAGACGAAAAAATAAAAGTAAACTTAGCCGTATAAAAGAAATGTTTAATAACAGGGTATTATAAAAAAAGATAAATTTCCCTTTCTAAGGAATGTCTAAGGCCGAATCCTTAAGGAATGTAACACTGTCCCTTTTTATATTGCTTTCTCCTTCTATCACACTAAACAAACTTATACTGGTTAACTTTTTGATTAATAGTTTTACTATTTTTTATCTCTCATGAATATATAATTAAAGTTTATACGAAGAAATCTAAGTTAAAAATAACTAACTAATTTGTCTGCTCTGCGTTCTAAAAAATATCTTAAATTAAACTAGATACAGTAAGGCAGTATTAGCTTTTAAAGTGACTTTTTAATTAAAACTAATGCACTGTGAAATGAATTCTGAAACATAGCGCAAGGTCACTCTGACCCGGGCAAGTTCTCTTAGACAACCGTTTAGTATCAGACCAAGTTGGGATAATATCAACACAACTTTGTTTGTAGTGTGTGTATACGCTTGTGTTTCGTACCGATTCGTACAATTCATGCACACGCACACTTTCGTTCGCTTAACCATCCTGTCTGGCGAATCGAATAACTCCTATCCGATTCTGTCGCCCTGGTAGATTCAGCGAAACATTACGTCACCATTTTGTGACGTTGACGTCATTTTGAAATATAACTTCGTTTGCGTTATCTGTAGCAATTTTTTTGGACTTTTGACGCGAATGTCAAAATGTCATGTAGCGCTTTTATATTCTTTTCATTATTTTAGTGTTTTAAAGTGTTATATTCAATAATTCTGCTGATATTTTATGTAATATAATGCAGATAAAATTTTGAAATGTAGTGAAAATGATATAATAGTGAATTACGTGCATTTTGACTTTCTGCCCAAATTTCCTGAGACGCATGACTTGTATCAGCACCAAGTCATGCTAACGACTGACTGAAAGACTAAGACTAAAGACGTGAATAATAATCAATATACTCGACACTGGCACCAATAGCTCATATTATTGTAGCTCATTGCCATTAACTAAGAAGAAGAAGAAGCAATTTTTTTTTCATATCTTTTTAAAAATATCATAATTTTTATTATGTTCTATGCATGAATGTTATATGTAAATCGACAATTCTATTGTGCTTTGGAGAGTAAATGAGAGAGAATATCCAAAGAATATGAAGTAGATATGTAGTATCCAATTGCGCATATAAGCCTTCATATCAACTGGAACAGAATAGCTAGGTGATAATTTTATTAAGCCTCTAAACATAAAGTGTTATTTTTTATATTCATACAGACGTGATTATACACTAATATTTCGGTCAGGGAAGGAAAGGGAATAACCACATAGTATGCGTAATCTATCATAAAATATACGTTACAAAAAAAGAGTTTAAAAAGATAAACTAAAATATATGATATCATTAAAACTTTACCAAAAACTTCTGGCCGGATAAATTTATAGATAATAAACATTTGATACCATACTGATTGAAATAATAAATCGGCACATATGAAGGCTAACAATGACGCAACGCTGAATAACGCTAAAAAAGAACAAAAATAAACTGCAAAAATTTTGTTGCAAGATCGGGAAACTCATAAAACGTTGTTCCAAACATCCTATATTCTATACTTGGTTGGAGAAATTAGGCTAGTGTAAGCAACTGGACGGCAAAGAGATTCATGACGGCGTAGGATGGCAACATATGGCGGAATTCCTAGAAGGTATATCTAAATCAAAAGAGCCGGTGCTATTTTATGTGATTTTTAGAACAATTAAATTTTAGCGGATGTTTCGCCATTTGGAACCAGATGCTTTTTAAAATATAACTGTTTGTTTAAGAATAAAATCACTCTACAGAATGACAAGACTGATTAACTAAATTTTTATTTGGATACACTTACATTTATTTTTTTGGAGCATATAAATGGTCTTACGTATCGCATCGTTGCTCTAAAGCCTCATAGGATAATTAACACAAAAATAATTACTACATTGTACTATTTGTTCCTGAGACCATTAAGTTCAAAGAAACCAAATAATTATTCAACTATTTAGTATAACTATAGATTGAAATAGCTGACTAATAATATAATAATCGATGTAAATAGCTGACTAGCTGACGAACAATATAATGACTATATTAGGTTTGGTGACGGAGTAAGAATAAAATCCACCATTTATCTTACCTGTGAGTGCCGTAAAAGACGATTAAGGGATATCATACGCATATAACATATTTGCAAGAGAATGAAAATTCGAAATAAAATTGTACCAACCCCTCCAAGCAGCGTGGTATAGTAGATCAATTTCCCTCCTATTTTGGAGGAAGCTTGAGCCTAGCAGTAGGTCGTATACGAGCTAAATTCAAATACTAGATACAGCTAATAAGTTGTATCAATAAAGCTGTAAAAAATATTTTCATTCCTTAAATATATGGCAGAATATAATGGACTATATTATATAATTAAGACCTCCTATAACCACATGAATATAAAGATTACTATTAATGTCTCCGATCTTTCGAGTTCTTTCAAGGTAAGATACCTGGTCCTTTGAAAAGCTGATATGGGGATATAGATCCAACACGTAGAGGCCTTTGGAGAAATTTAATTTAAAAATAGGACGGGATGTCTACCGATGGCACTCCACGCTTGCACATAACACTCATGAACTGCCAACAGTAGGTGTAAAACTATAGCGTGATTATAGTATTTAATGTCTGATTATGGGGTTGGAGGTTCGATGGACTGTATTAAATTTTAATCTGCTTTTTTTTATTGCAAACGGTGGCAAACGAGCAAACAGTACACCTGATGATAAGTGTTGCTGCCACTCATGGACCTTTACAAGGCCGCTGCCTACCGCGAAGATAGTGAAGGGAGTGTGAATGCAAGCATTGAGGCTCGGTGATACCAAAACCCTCCACACGCAAACACCCTCAGAAAGTTGGGCTTTCGGTTCTCTCGCTCACCGAACGAAGCGCAGTAACAAATTGCTACTACTCGGACGTCGATTTTCTGCGAGAGTGTGGTACTACCCCGGATGGACCGGCCCGCGGCTGTAGACAGATAACTGTCAACAATGTGGTCCTACCCTTAAATTCTTTCGCGAGTGATTCGCCAACTCACTGCACTGCACAACTTCGCTACAGACACACAAACCATACGAGCAACAAGGGGCAATTGAGGACATTGGTGTAAGTGGCTAAGGATGTCGAGCGGTGCGGCGCCGTTTTCACCATCACAAGTCCGCCATAAACGGAGACCCGCAGTAGTGTTTACATAGTAGGGCCCTTGAAAATGACACTACCAACCCCGCGCATATAGCTCTGGCGACTTCTCCCTGACCGGCAAGCCAAAGTTGAGAATTCTGCGGAAACTATTCAGCTCCCACTCCAGCCAGCCAATAAAGGCGGATTTATTATTATTATTAGTATGATGATAATGTTGATGATTATATTAAGAACGATCAAGACTATATCCTCAAAGGGCAATATTTCAAAGACGTTTAGTTCATATATAGATATGAAACAAGTATTCCGAGTATATCTATACCAATAAATAAAATTGGAGTGTCTGTTTGTAATGTCAAAATAATAGGCTTTTTTCATGCTCACACGGTTATTTGCACGACACCTATGCCTAAAATAGCAATTAAAAAATTTTTGATTGTCTGTCTGTCTGTCTGTTTGTTCCGGGTAATCTTCAAAACGGCTGGACCGATTTCAAAAATTCTTACACCAATGGAAAGCTATAATATCAGGGCGTAAACTAGGCTATATTTTATCCCGGTATTCTCACGGGAACGGAAACTACGCGGGTAAAACGACTATAACCAATAACCGAAGCGAAGCGAGGGCGGATTGCTAGTTTTAAGTATAATGAAAAACAGAACAACCCCGTGACCTAATTCAGTGCTAGACATGTTTATATTAACATCTTATGTTTATTTGTTCGGCACTGAAACACTCGCATAGTTGAAGATGCGAACTACCTATTAACTCGCTATGATTTGCGCTTTTATTTTTCACTATATTAAACCTGTTTGCTTGCAAATTATTTGACAATGCATCTGCTTTGCAAAAAAATTATTTAATGAAAATTTAATGAACGAATGAATAGATGCCGTGTGTTGTTGGAGTAAGAATACAATTCATCACCCCCCTCTGTTACCCGTGGGTGATGTAGAAGACTTACCTTAGACGAAAGAAATCCCTTAGTCGGATATGATATGTATATAACATCTATGCAAGCGGAGGAAAATTTGACGTAAAATCCTATATCAATGCCAGCGTGGTATAAAATGTCCATTTCCCTTCTATTAAAGATATGTGATGTTTACGTGATTATTACACAATTACATTGTGTAATAATCGCGTTAGTTATTTTTACTGATTTTATCGCGTTTGTATTTGATTTTTATTTGGCCGACGTTTCACTTTACAGCGTCCATGGTCATGGGCGGATTAAGATGTCTTGCGTCCAACAAGTCATCGTTATTACAGAAATTTATATCTATCCGCTACAGAATTATTTTCTTTCTATTTTAAAGGAGACCCGAGCCTAACAGTGGCACTTTTTTTTTTGCCTGGAATTATTGAAAATGAAAATAGATTAAGCAACGAAAAATATAAATAGATTTGAAATACAAATTGTAATTCCCACGCAATAATTCTCAAGAATAATACATGCAAAGACCCATATATATAAATGAAGCTATAACTTTTATTAATTTTAAATGTCAAAAAATAATTCTTATAAAACTTAGAATTTTTGACTATCCTTCTAGTTTCCGTGTATGGTTGGCTTGAGATGCAAGATATGTTTAGTGTATGCAACCTTACCACTAGACAGATGATCTACTACTATTGGTGCTCAACTACGCCAAATATTGTGAGTTCGATCCCACATAGGACAGTTCATTGTGATATTCTCAAAGATAATTCTGAGTTTAAGCGTTAAGTGTGTCGTTAAATGTAGGCCTCGCCACTGTTGGGCTCGGGTCTCCTCCAAAATAAAAGATAACCTACTATACCGCGTTGGTCAGTCGTATTGGCATGTGATTTTACCTGGAGTTTTTCTTCTCTTGTATAGATATTATACGCATATTGTATCACTTAGTCGTCTTTTACGACACCCACGAGTAGGGTTCCTGAATTCTCTTCTTACTCCATCACCACATGGATTGTCATACTTAGAAACAACTCATTAGTCAAGTGATGTCAGTATATAGCTACCAAAATCCTGACCACAGCAAAATAACTAGTGCTATACAATTGTTATTTTTATCAAATTTTCTTTGATTCCCCTAGTTAGATTTTCTTAGGTAATTACCTAAGAAAAGAAATTGTATTCGATAAATAAGATGAAGATCCCTTCTTATGCGAACCTAAAAATTACGTGCCAAAATGCCGGAATATAACTTATTTCCTCCAGATTTTAGTCTTAACTGGGTGTCTGGATAGGAATAAATCTGCCATCCACAGACAAGCCAATCACATGAGAACGACGCTCCAATGCTTTAATGACAAGTCATTGACGAAGAAAGGGTAACCCACCGTACAGGCCATCAAAGTTAAAGAATGGTTACCAGCTGCCTGCTCAATCGGTGATGAAGATAATAAGGTAATTATGGAGACACACACCATCCTTCCATCGTCCACAAGCTTCGGGCAAGGTACATGGACCAGACCAAAACCCATAATAAAAGTCTATAAAAAAGGTACCAAACAGTTTGAAAAAGTGCTCAAAATTGGATAAAATAATAATTTAAATCAGTTTTCTCTAGTCTATGTTCTATATTAAACATTATCGGATTCAATTCGTTCAAGTAGGAATATTTTGAAATATTTAACAAAATCACCGGCCATCTTTTTGAAAGTGCATTACACACGCACATAAAATTTCTCCCGGTGTGAGTTGCGCAAGTGTACGGTCCAGAGCCGTTCCTAATTTTATCGATATAGTGTTGTGAATAACGATTATAGGCCATTTACACATCGAACCGCCCTAATTGGTCGATGAACAGAATATAAAGCGGTCTTTACGTTTCGTCGATAAAACTTGAAACACATCATAATAACGACAGTTAAGACATAACTTTAATTTATGCAACTTGTATTTAAAGAAATCATTGGTTCGCTGACCTTGATTAGTATTTTATATTCTTTTATAGATATTCTTTTATAGATATTCTTTTATAAGTAGGTACTTCTACACGTATAAGGTTTGTATGACGAAATGAACAAATTATTATCTTACAAACACTAAAAAGTTATACATCAAACGGTCAAAACGGGACACTTACAAAAGAAATAGGGATAACGGGACAACCTACCTGAAAATGGGACAATTTCGTTCAAAACGGGACGTATGGTCACATTAGTTACACAGGATAGTGACCTTCAGTCGCGGGTGTCGTACAATACCATAACTATCGTCGTCAACGTCAACGAAATGACAGATCTTTATCTGGCTACCACGCATAACATGTAGAGTATGCGTGGCTGTTAGGAAATAATCTAAATATTAAGATTGACAGCCACTTGCACTATCAAATCCTCACCACGAGAAAGACCTGACGTTTAGACGACTGCCTTGCACATTTTTGTGTATATACCAGCTTTACTGCATAGTTACTTGTTTGAAGTTACGTTCATACATTGATTATTAGCCGAGGCCGCGGGTGACGTGACCGGGGATTAGTCCGTCACCCGCCGAGAGGCCGACCGCGTGAGGAAAGACCGACGCCCTCCCCGAGGGGGGGACGTCGGTCGATGGGAGGGTACCCCACGTAGGGGGTATTCCGTCGGGCCGACCACTGACGACAAGTAAACCTGCTCCGGTGGTCGGCCCAATGACGAAGGCGATGTGGTTTTCGGGTGGGTTGCGGGCGTTGCGTGCTTAAGCCCCTCTGTCGCCCCGGACGGAGTGGTGCGGAGGCGCGCCGACCGCAGCCCAACCACAAAAAAAAAAAAAATACATTGATTATTATGCTTTCAAATCAAGTACATACATAAGTCGCTTTTGAACATCCATTTGAAATTCAAAAACATAAAGCTTGCGTACTCTATTATTTCAAGCTTCAAGAAATATTTATATATGTATGTGTTATAATTTATCGATAAAATGCATTAATTTATATCATACTTTCTCTGCACTACTGAATGCTAAAAAGGTCCCTTGGATCTCTTATCCTGTAATCTGTTGAGTAGGTATAATATTTAACGTTCAAAATTAGCACTGAAATTTACCAAGAATGTTGCCAGATATTTCTTGCTCGATATACATTTTTAGTTTTAAAAGCAATAGTAATAACAAATAACAGTTTATTGTCTCCTCTGTTGTCTGTGTATGTATGATTTCGCCATGTATAAATAATAAAAGAAATATTGAAATATATTAAAAAAAAACACAAATATTAAAAAAATAATAAAAGAAAAAGAAGAGTTGGAGAGAGAGAGGAAGAGGAGATGGAGTACTGACGTAACCTCTGAGTGTACTTTATCTTTTTAAAAAGTCCAGAAATGTCTCTTAAGAAGCGAAATTAGCGCAGAATTAATAAAAGTTTATAAAACCGTTATGAGCAGAGAAGTTGGTCTACCCCAAGTTTGCTTTCTCTTGCAATGATGTTACCTACTTTCGTCCCTTATTCATCTTTCACCACAGCAGTAGAAATGGAATGATCACCTTAATCTGTCGCTACACGGTGTGGCAATACGTCAAAAATTCTACTATAACAAGTCCGTGAGTAACGTTATTGACGTTCAACTGTATTAAATATTAATTTCGTGTGATAACGGAGTAAGAATACAATTCACCACTTTCTTCTTAGAAGACAACACCTGCAGAAACAATCATTGTATTGATGAGGGTTCCACAAACATACACTATAACGGACATAAACTACATCCAGACTCAGAGGGACAATTTTTAGATCGCACAACATATTATCTTAAGCGGGAATCGAAGTCATGACACTGGCATGACACATCATTATATCAACCATTACGACATGTAAACCTATAAACTGCTGCATGATGGTCGTAAAAGACGACTAAGAGATGTAAAAGAAGGAAAACTTAAAACAAAACCTTATACCAATCCGTCTGATTAGCGTAGTGTAGTCAGTAAATTACAATCCTATGTGAATGGGGGTTCGAGCCCAGGAATGCGACGTATATGAACTAAGATAATGAGTTTTAAATCATTTAAATTCAATAAAAGACTAACTGCACAGATGGCGTAGCGGTTAAAAAACCGACCTACCGTGCCAGTGTCGGGTTCGAATCCCACGCAAGACAACATTTTATGTGATCCACGAATTGTTGTTCTGAGTCCTGACGTAATTTGTGTCCATTAAATTATATTTTTGTCAAATCCCCCACAACACAAGGATTATTTTCTAATTGCAAAGCGCTTTCTTTAAAAGAA
The DNA here is from genome assembly GCA_032191425.1 of Lymantria dispar. Lineage (NCBI taxonomy): Eukaryota > Metazoa > Arthropoda > Insecta > Lepidoptera > Erebidae > Lymantria > Lymantria dispar. The sequence continues at coordinate 22,259,605 of CM063459.1, forward strand.
AAAATGAAAACTAAGAAGGAATGCTTTTATAACATCTAAATCTATCGATCGGTAGGAACGGAAATCATTTTGATCATTGAAAAAGCCAGTCAGACAATTGGGTATAATGAAAGCTAGAAAGATAGTGATTACAGCGAGACAGTCTTATATTATATACTCGAGTAAATTATACGATGACGTAAAATTAAAGGGCGTCGAGAAAAATTATAGTCATTTTTACACTCCATTACACGCCATTACCTGTATTTCTAAGAATTGTTCTTAAAGCTCCTTTGAAAGATAAAATGTTTAAAGCTCAGTGTTTAAATGATCAAAGACGTGATCGTTATAAATTTTATAAAATATTTTATCTATATTTTTTTATTTATCTCATCTCAGTCTTTATACGTCCCATTGTTGGGCACTGTTCCACTAGAAGATTGAAATTGACCTACTATACCACGCTGGTCAGACGTGTTGGTGTAGAGTTGTATGTCGAATTTTCCTTCTCTGCATCAATGTTACATGCATATTATATCCCTAGGTCGTTCTTTACGACACATACGGACGATAGGTCGTGAATTGTATTCTTACTCCGTTACTACGCGGCAATTATTACCATCATCATCACAGCCCATATATCAACACGGCTGGGCTCGGGCCTCGATACCCACAGGCAAAATAGTGAATATTATTCTTAATTCGTTACCGCAGGAAAAATGTTATACTTATATAAACATAAATAGGAAGACATATGTAAGCGTGGGACAGTTTATTTTTTTTTCCTTACTGAGCAGACAACAGATATTTAAAAGTTATTAACAATTAATATAAACGCAGCAACTTAGCCGCGCCATGTCACAGATCATTAAGATAGGGAAAAAAAATCAGGAGACGAGATTATTTTTGTGAGTCATTATGGTTGGTACCTTAACTTAAAGGAGATTGGGAGTGTTAACAATTTTTTGTGCCGTATCATCATTAACTCTACTAAGATTTTATTAGTAATAAAGATATACTATGTCTCTGATTAATTTTATTTTCGTGGGATTATACTGCTTACATCATAACGGACGAAACAAGAATACATTTCACCAGCCCCTTTAATAAGATTTGATTTTTCCTTCTCGATTTTTCCATCTCTTGCATAGATGTTATCTGCATATTATATCCCTTAGTCGTCTTTTACGACACATCAGACAGCATCGTGAATATATAATAAGAATACATCTTACTTCTTCACCACACTGTCTATTTTTATGACTTAGTTCAAAGAAAATAACTATATAGGTACCCCATATCCTTTCAATTCCGTGCCGTGTCGGAGTAAGAATATATTGCCCCTACTCTTGCCCGTGGCTGTCGTAAAAGACGATTAAGGGATTAAATATGTATATAACATCTATGCAAGAGAAGGAAAACTCGAAATAGAACCCTATACCAACCCGTCAGACCAACGTATTATATAAGGTCAATTGCCCTCCTTTTGTGGAGGAGGCCAACATTGAGACGTGTATGAGCTGAAATGATAAATACTGAAGAGAAGGAGAATGCGAAATAAAATCCTATGCCAACACGTCTGACCACCATGGTATAGTAGGTCAATTTTCCTCCTATAGTGAAGGAGGCCCGAGCCCAGCAACGGGACATCTATGACATTATATGTTGACTAAATTTATTTAAAAAAAATATGAAATAATCACTGTCCCATGCTGTTAGCATGTGTCTATTTAACTGCATGCAGTCGTATCCAACGCCTCAAGATCGTAGACCAATCAGCCAAACCCTTTATTATGCTACGAGTATAGTTTCTTGCTTAGTCTAAAAATAAAACACTGATTTTAGGCCATCTATCAAATCATTGCTCGATCATAAACAACCCACATGAGTTGGTTGAGAAATTAGAACGAGCTTGCATTAATACCTTTGTTTTTGGTTGATTAATTAAAAAGTTTATATTGTATGTCTTTGGCTTAGATATCTTGTGAAACAGTATACTGACCCGCTTAAAAATGATTTATCTGTTAAGAAATTTTAACTGAACAATGATGAAAGTTATTATAATTTTTTTTTATTAATCCATTGGTCTTAGCCCATATACGTCCCACTATTGGACTTGAGTCTCCTCCACTGGGGGAGGGAGATTGATTACGCTGGTCAGACGTGTAAGGAGAGAGTTTAATTTCGGCTTTTGCATAGAAGTTATCTGCACGTGTTTTTCAAAAAAATAGTCACCGTTTTACCACCGTACTACTCGATACCATAGCTTAAGCCCCTCTGTCGCCCCGGACGGAGTGGTGCGGAGGCGCGCCGACCGCGACCCACCCACAAAAAAAAAAAAAGGGGTTCATTTTCACCTGGAAACGTTATTGTCTTCAACTGTACGTTTCCAGCAATCATTTCTCCCATGTACGTACAGGATCTAGAATAAACTACCTGCTTCTGTGTTTTATTTAAAGAATATTAAAACACTTTCTTCTCAATAGGCAGCGTTTTAGCTGTGCCCCTGGTATTGTAAGGGTCCATTTGCGACAGCATCAATTACCACCAAGTTATCTGAGAATATTTACGTTATAATATATTTATAATAAGATTCTAAAACTGTTAGGGGTGACGAAAGTAAGGAGAGTATCAAAATTGGATATTTTTATCCTACATCAAACGGTAGTTACAACGCAACGTTGAAACGATAAACAAAATAGGGAGAAGAGCAAACATAAAACAAAAAAAAAATTGTTGATTTTTGTCCTGTCACCTGCCTGCTCCTGTTTTGTACCAGGCGTACAGAACCAGCCAGGATATTAATGCTCCAGTTACAAGAAACGCATTGAATACGATTTTAAGGCGCTCTTGAACGCCGGCATTATAAACTCGTCTCGGTTTTAATAGCTGACTTAAATATATGGATATGATTTTGTACATTTTATTAGGTCGCTACAATTTCCAGTGAATTGTCCTAATTACATTATAATTGACAGTAAAACATATGTTTCATAAGGCATCTCTGTAGAACAAAAAAATACTAACGTTCAAACAAGATCAAAACCTCAACTTCGCTAACGGGAATCAAGGAACGGGTATTTCTAGTCCTATTTCTCATGAATTCTCATATGAATCTTATATGAATTGTGATATGGTTCAGAATGGTATAATTTACAAATACAGTGTCGAATTTCTGACCGTTACATATACGATCAGACGACCGTCTTTAGGTTTCCGAGTGAATGGGCACAGGTAATGACTTCCAGAAAATCAAGATTTTGATCGAATTAGCCGATATAAAGAAAAAACCTTTTTGCAAAATATTAAAATGTTTGCACTCGTTATTAAATTTATATTTTTATCAAGAAGTATATTATATTTATTTATTTGTTAATTTTTACTATTTTAATTTAACCCAATCGTTGAGTGGTAAAGGAAAATGCAATGTGTCGTCATCCCCTACTTAAATGTGCGGGTTGCATGACTCGGGCCCGCCAGCGGAGTGTTAAGCTGCGGGTTGGCCACGGAGGACAAGGAACTCTGTACCTGAGAAGCCATACGGTAGGTTACGGAGCCGTGCACCGCCCTTTTGGCACCCCGGACAGAGCAGAATGCGTATGCGCTGACCATAGCCCACCCCAAAGAAAAAGAAGGGGAGTGTTAAGCAACGCTCTCCTGAAAAATTCATAACACCCATTAAGATCGCCAACTCGCTAACTAAAGATAGTGATTATGACATCATTCCCCTTCCTTATGTCCAACAGAGAACAACGATATGGATGGATAGAAATAATAGAAATTTAATAATTTGGTTAATAGTATTTATATCATAATAGTAGTCAGAGGAAGAAATCCATGCTCATGTGCCCGATCAGGCATGCAGAGCTGCAAATTTATCCCTAGAGCGTAAAGGACAATGGCAATATTTATATGACACGTGTCACTGCTGGGTTCGAGCTTCCTCCTGGATAGGAGACAAATTTACCTATATTATGCTGTTCAGACATGTTGATATAGGATTTTATTTAGAATTTTCCCCCTCTTACACAGATGTTATATGCGGATTATATCCCTTTTATTACATCCACGGGCAAGATAGAGAACGGTGTATTGTATTCTTACTCTGTCACTACACGGAAATAATGATTTAGATTATGTAATTATGAAAATACGTTTAGAAATATGTCATGAATTATTTCACTTCCTTATGCGACCTAAATTTCCTGGCGGCACACTTGTAGCGCCATTCGTAAAACCAACATTGTTAAGAGTTAAAATGGTTCAATCGTTTCGTTCAAATGACAAATTAGCACACATTTCTAATATTTTAATGTACATACATATGTTGTCCGTGTGATTACAAAATAAGAATACAATTCACCACTTTCTAACTTAAATTACATTTTTTTCAATAAATTAACATTTATTTGCATTCGTTAAAACAAATATTTTTTTGACAATAGATATATATATATATAGTTACATAGTTATATAGTTACAAGCCAAACTCTTAGATAGAGCGTGCATCTCTATCGCTTGCATGCTCGGCTCAGGCGGAATGTGACAATAAGTCCTTTTTAGGGTTCCGTATCCAAAGGGTAAAAACGGGACCCTATTACTAAGACTTCGCTGTTTATTCGTCCGTCTGTCTGTTACTAGGCTGTATCTCGAGAACCGCGATAGCTACACGATTGAAATTTTTACACATTATGTATTTCTGTTGCCGCTATAACAATAAATACTAAAAACAAATATTTAAGGGGGTTCCCATACAACAAACGCTATTTTTATAGATAACGGTACGGAACCGATGTGCGCGACTCCGATTCGTACATAGCCGGTTTAATTTATCATGCTTGCAAACGGCGTTCAACGGTTTATAAGACGTTATCACTTCCTAAAACCCAAGAAAATTTTAATATAACAATACGTCAAATATTTCCACACAACTGTTTTATCAAATCATCATCATCTCATTTCAGCCCATACACGTCCCACAGCTGAACTCGGGCCTCCACCGCTAATGGGAGGGAAAATTAACCTTAATATACCATGCTGGTCAGACAGGTTGGTATAGGGTTGTTTTTCCAGTTTCTCTTTTCTTGCGTAGATATTATATGCATATTATATCCCTCAGTCGTCTTTTACGACATCCAGGGCAAGAGAGGGGGTGGTGAATTATATTCTTACTCCGTCACCACACGGATATTTCATTCGCTAGGGTTTCAGTCGCCCTACCCCCATAGTTCCCGTTCCTGTAGGAATATCGGGATAAAGTAGAGCCTAAATTGCTCCTTATATAGACAACGATCTGGTAGTAAAATATTATCAAAATTTGTCCCGCCGTTTTAAAGATTACCTCAAACAAACAGACAGACAGACAAAAAATATTTTGACATTGCAACCAGACACTTCATTTTTATTTATTTGTATAGATAATTATCAAATATTTCAAAGCAATTACGTGTTCTTATAACAATCAGCATATGTTTTACATACATTGAATAATTAGTCTAGACCTAGTAATTCTAACATTTGGTTATAAAGTAAACGTTTTTGTTTACATCTGCACTTCACAGAGTAGTGATGTAATGTTGCCAGAATATCTAAATTACATCATTGTTAGATCATATGGTTTGGAATTATAGACCAATATATTTCGATGTTCGATCATTACCTGTCCACCTACAAAGAACAGAGGTTTATTATTTTTTTAAACACTTACTATGATGAAAAACAAAAAATATTTAGCAATCTGTGCTCTATCGATTATGTGGTGGCTGTTACGAATAATCGATTCCATCCATCCATTCAGGCAATAGACGTCCACTGTTGGACATAGGCCTCCCCACGAGAATTCCACTCGGAATACTAGCAATACTAAGAATGCTATCAACCTTTAATTGTTCGTCTTTTACGACACCCGCGGGTAGAAAGGGCGTACTGAATTGTATTCTTACTCCGTCACCACACGAAAAATTATTTCTAATTCTTCTATGATATCACCGTCATAATTATCCATAAACTCTTTTGAAGTGAAACATTTTTAGGTACCTACTGTAAAGTGATTTTATGCTATGGGGTCACAGTGAAACGCTAGAGTGACACGGTCGGGTCGGCTCAGCTCTTTTCAGATCGGCCCTGAAGGTCCACGTTTTCCAAGCGTTAACACAGCTGATCGTGATTCGTGACTATTTTATGCGCGGTTATTATCATTGTAAAAATATAAAACGTATTTTTTTTTTATTTTATATCTATTAGACCAGGGATTCCCAAAGTGTGTTCCGCGGAACTTAGAGGTTCCGTATAATTGTCATCAGGGTTCCGCCAACATTAAATTGTTTCCAATTTTAGTAATTTGACTGTGAAATAATACCATGGTTACAAATATAATTTTAAAATAGAGCAACGCCACCTCGTTCAGATGTACTATCAGTACTATCACTTTGATATAGGGTTTCATAAAATAATAGGTATTTGGTTAGTGTCTTTAAGGTTTAAGAACCCCTGTATTAGATAGACGCTTACTGACAAGATAGATTGGGGAATTACATTACCACATGACATCATTTAATTTAAAATAAGCCTTATATAAACATCATAAGTATTATAATATTATTTTAATAAGTCGTGGAATTCGACCTACTTACTAATAAAGAATCACTTTAATAAATGTAAATATCATTTTATTATATACGTGCAATTGGAAGACATATTGTGTAAATTGACAATAGGTATCATAAGATTATGAATTGAGAGATCCTTTTAAATTAAATTTATATGAGGTAATAAATTAATTTGAAATAATTGATGTTCCGTGTGGTGACGGAGTAAGAATACAATTCACCACTCCCTATCTTGCCCGTGGATGTCGTATAAGACGACTATGGGAAATAATGTGCACATAACATCTGTGCAAGAGAAGGAAAACTCGAAATGAAACCCTATACCAACATGTCTCACCAGCATGGTATAATAGGTCTAATTTCCTCCCATTGTGGAGGAGGCCCGAGCCCAACAGTGGGACATATGTGGGCTGCGATGAATTGATGTTTGTTCAAACAATGTTTAAATTTGACAATATATAAGTGCCCTTAAGGGGGCTTATGCAGAATAAATGATTTTATTTGATTAGATATCTAACAATAAGATGTTTGTCTGTTTTTAGGGTTCTGTACCCAAAAGGTAAAAACGGGACCTTATTACTAAGACTTCGCTGTCTGTCCGTCCGTATGTCTGTCACCAGGCTGTAACGTGATCTTAGTAATGGCTGTAATCGTGTCCTTAGTCTTGGGTTTGTACAGCGTTTTTTTTTTTTTTTTTTATGGGTGGGCTACGGTAAGCGCACGCGCGGTCCAGTCCGTCCGGGGCGATGAAAGGACGGCGCGCGGGCCCATAACCGTACCCACGTCACCTCGTTGTTGGGCCGACCACCGGAGCAGATGTGACTTGTCGTCAGTGGCCGGCCAACGGAATACCCTTTCGGGTACCCTCACCTCTCGACGTCCTGGGACGTCAGTCGCCGTCGCGCGGTCAGCCTCTCCGCGGGTGACGGACAATTCCCCGATCCAATCACCCGCGGCCTCGGCTAGGGCGGCATTAGGCGCAAATACTCACGCCTGCGCCGCCCGAGTCGCCGGCGGCGGAACGTGTCGCCGAATAGGAGCTCTACTCGCACACGATCCGCCGCCTCCTTCCGTGAGATTACGGCCTCACAGAAGGCGGCGACCGCGTCCCAGTTCCTGACGCTGACGAGCATCTCCCTGGCGATGGTCGGCAGCGCCAGGTCAGCACCGATAATTGCGACGAGTTCACGGCGATCCCCCTCCCATGCAGCACACTCCTCGAGCGTGTGCTGCGCCGTGTCCTCGTCGCAACTGCAGTGGTGGCAGGACGGTGTGCTCTCCCTCCTGACAATCTTGTGCAGGTACTTCCCGAAGCAACCGTGCCCCGTCAGCACCTGCACCAGTCGGAAGGAAAGCACCCCGTGCGTCCGCTCCAACCACTCCATCAGCACCGGCCGGAAGGCCTCGACGGTCCTGACACCGTACCGAGGACTCTCCAGCCGGACTGCCCAACGGGCAATGACTTCTCGGCGGGCGTCGACCCGCCAGGCGGTGATCTCTTTGATGGAGACCATGCCGCCGCGGGCGCGCGTCTCCGACACCCGCCGATAAATTTCGGCGAGCATCTCCGCCTCCAGGTCCCACGGGGGAGTTCCGGCCAGGAGGCACGCTGCCTCCGTCGCCACCGTGCGGTAACCCCGTATGGCCCTGATCGTGGGTTTGTACAGCGTAGCGTGTTTTGCCTGACGAATTTAGGTTTTGGTCTTTTTAGCATACCTATCATAGTTCGCAATTTATGGTTTGGTCATGCTCACTGAACAAGGTTCTGCTTGCGGTAGCTATGTGGAATGGGTCACTCCCTTCCCTCCAATGTGGTTAAGGGGAGTGATGGCTGCTCTAGTAGTTAACTCGTGGCGGGTGCTACTTGTGGGATCTGGTCTGACCATGTTTTCGTTTCCTTTTTTTATTTGAACTAAATTAAAAAGAAATAGTTATATCCTATCTAAGAGAGGGAGCTAAGACTATATGTTGTATACGTAATTGTATTCAAAAGATGGGAAAAAAATTACAGCCCGCCGAGTTTCTTGCCAGATCTTCTCGGCTTGTGGCCGCGTTCCGATCTGGTGGTAGATATTGTATTATACTTATTCAAACGATGTATAAATTTGACAATATGTAAGTGCCCCCAAGGGGCCTATGCAGAATAAATGATTTGATTTAATTTGCTGTGTCTCTAGAACCGCAATAGCTAGACAGTTGAACTTTTTACAAATTATGTATTTATGTTGCCGCTATAACAACAAATACTACAAACAAAATAAAATAGATATTAAATCCTCCCATACGACAAACGCGATTTTATACAAAATGGTACGGAACCCTACGTGCGCGATGCCGGCTGCTCGCACTTAGCCGGTTTTTCTTTATTGCTTTTGGTGGCAAACAAGCATATAGTACACCTAATAGTAAATGATACAGCCGCTCATAAAGCTCTTCTAGATCGTGAAGTAGCTATCGTGAGGAAAATAAAGGGAGTGTGAATGTTTGTAATGAAGTTTGATAACACTAAAACCCACCACATGCATACACCATCAGAAAATTGGGATTACGGCTCTCTCGCTTACCAAACGAACTTCAGTGACAAATTGCTACTACTCAGACGTCGAAGCCTTTCGAGGTAGAATATAATTTATATCTGTAGTTATACACTAGCAACCCGCCCTCGATTCGCTTCGGTTTCGGTTTCGGTTCGTATTTTAGGCATAGGTGTCGTGCAAATAACCGTGTGAGCATGAAAAAACCCTATTATTTTGACATTACAAACAGACACTCCAATTTTATTAATTGGTATATATATATATATATATATATATATATATATATATATATATATATATATATATATATATATATATATATATAAGCTAACCCAACAGACGTTGTTCTGTTTAAATAAAATAAAAGGAATTCTCCTTGAAATCGACAGCGCAGCGCCACCTACTAGGTCCAATTGTGAATCTAACCATTCTCGAATCCCATTTTTCATCAACATCGGTCCAGCAGTTTAGTAGGAGTTCAGTGACATACACATGTATATAAGAAATTTATATGTAAAGATATAAAGATTAGACAAGTCCTTAAAGGCAAATACTTCTCTTTACTAAACTATATAATGGGCTAAAAGCGGAATGAATACTGGCTAATAAATCAATTCCTGTTCTCATTAACATTTTTCACTGCACGTCGTACACTTCCTTCCTTGTCACTGCGCAATGTACGACGAATACTTCATACTTACCGAGATATTTCGGGAATAGTAGGTTAGGGTTGTCACTTCTAACAAATTAAATATCTACTCTTCTATTTTATTATAGCACTACAATAATATTTTTATCTATTTACGTTATCCTTACTAATATTATAAACGCGAAAGTAAGATTGTTTGTTACACTTTCACGCTTAAACCACCGAACCGATTTCAACAATTCTTTCACCAATGGAAAGCTATAATATCAGGCAGTAACATAGGCTACATTTTATCGCGGTATTCGCATGGGAACTACGCGGATAAGGTGACTGAAACCGAAGCGAAGTGAGGGCGGGTTGCTAGTTTATATATAAAACTACTAATTATGTTATGACATTTATGTCAAATACTCAGTATCATAAAAGTACGGTTTACGACTTCCCATAACGAATGTTATGGATTTAATTGTTACTTAGCACAATTGTGATGTTGATTACTCTTTTAGAGTATATGTACTTACATAAAAAAGATTAAAAACTACTATATCGATTTATGAAAACAATATAGTATTTATTTTCTGTTAGTTGCAAACATTATCAATCAATTTATTATTGCGAAATATGGGTACATAAGATATTACAAATAATATACGTCTCACCATAGTCGACCTTACGGCATGCAGTTAATGTACAACATAATATAATAATCGAAAATACAATCAATAACATGTCAAAAAATTACGAAAGTCATTGCAATATATAATTTGTCATTAAAAAATTCTGCTAGTGAATAATACGTTTTCTCTATTAGTAATTTCGTAAGGGTAAATATATAGTCATGTATATTAGTACAGTCCCTAATTTGTTTGAGTAATTGACTATATACCTTGGGCGCCATTGCATAGACGCTTTTTTGAACCAGCGTAGTCTTAGCGTGTAGTAAATGTAGCTTATCACAACGCCGTGGGCTTTCGATAAATTGAAATAAATTTGTATTGGTTTTGACAAACATACCAACCTCGTATATATATAATGATGGCAGTGTCATGAGTTTTAACTGCCGAAAATATGTTTTACAAGACTGCGTGCGGTCTAATTTACAGATCGATCGTACACACTTTTTTTTGTGCAACAAAAACGTCGTGATTGTTTGTGGCATTACCCCAAAATATTAATCCATACCTTAAGGTTGATGTAACATAACCATGATACGCCACAAGAAGTGCATTGACGTTGACTATTTTACCCAATTTATACAATGCATATGCAAATTGATATAATTTATTACACACAATATCAATATGTGTTTTCCATGACATATCTCTATCGATATATACACCCAGAAACTTAGTAACACTCTTTTCTTCTACCATTTGTCCCCTATAACTAATATGTTGCTGTGAAATACATTTGTGTTTTATTTGAAAATCCATGACTTTCGTATTACTTTTTTTTTTTATAAATTAGACAGAGAGAGGGATACAAGTACTGTGACGTCATTGTCGCAATCTCCATACGTGTGTATCTACAAGAAACACATTGTCGCGGAAAATGTATAGAATATACGCCTCACAATGAATCCCGAAACTTGTAAGGTCTTTAATTCTATCCCCCTGTTTTTAACTATTACTACACATTATTCTTTGATTTTCGTGAAATATAAAAATAGCACAGGAACACACTCTGTAGCTTCACATGAAGGAGACCTACACCCAGTAGTGGACGAAGATAGGCCGAATTGATGATGATTATGGTGACAAAAATATTAGTAACAATTTAATAGTAATCAAATACACAATTCTATCAAATATCTATAAATGTTATCATTCAGCGCGTTGAAGTTAAAGCCAATCTCTATAGTCAGAGTATTTTTTTTTTTGGAACAAGCTATGGTATAGCTAAATCCCGCCCGATCACAACTAAAGTATCCACGCACTATGCCGTCACCTGCCGTACATACCGTACCTCTTAGGCGCCATGGTGATACCGAACAATTTCTTCCCATTGTCAATGGCAGTAAAATGCTAATAAAAAAGAATCATTAAAGAAAACTGTCATTATTTTTGACAGCCCTATGAATGATTGTCTTCCGCCCATGTGCCACACGCACACAGAGTCACAGACAATGCATTGCAATAGCTCCCTACAGAATATAGGCCGCACGAGAAATGCAATAAAAACGCAACCAAACTGTACAATAATAATAATTATTGTGCGTTCCTCGAAATGGATTCTTCATCATTAAAGTTTATGACACCGTTAGGAACCTGTTATTGAGTAACAGAGTATCGGATTATCTTATATTAAATTGTTAAAAAAGCCAAATCGTAAGAACAATAATTGTCACTCTCTATAATTATTTTAGGAGACCTTTTTTTATTTTTGGGGGGTGGGCTACCGTCAGCGCGTCCGTCACCCGGCTCCGTCCGGGACGACAAAAAGGCGTCGTGCGCCCTGAAACCCACCCGTGACACGCCGCCTTCGTCGTTCGGCTGACTACCGGTGCAGGCTGACTAGTCATTAGTCGTCAGCCCCACGGAATACCCCTTGAGGACCGACGCAGTACCCTCTCATTTTAAGAGCACTAAGTGAATGCCGGCTTCCCAGCGTAAATCACTCTCAGATAAAATCTTCAGGAGTGGTAGGACCACACTGTCGACAGTTATCTGTCTACAGCCGCGGGCCGGTCCGTCCGGGGTAGTACCACACTCTCGCAGAAAATCGACGTCTGAGTAGTAGCAATTTGTTACTGCGCTTCGTTCGGTGAGCGAGAGAGCCGGAAGCCCAACTTTCTGAGGGTGATTGCGTGTGGAGGGTTTTGGTGGTGCCCTTGGTATCACCGAGCCTCAATGCACGCATTCACACTCCTTTCGCTTTCTTCGCGGTAGGCAACGGCCTTGTAAAGGTCCATGAGCGGCAGCAACACTTACCACCAGGTGTACTGTTTGCTCGTTTGCCACCGTTTGCAATAAAAAAAACATTAGCGGGAGGGGGTAATGGGGCGACAGTGGTTATGGAACAAAATCAGCCCAAAGGCCTTTCTATAGTATTAATATTTCTGTAGGCAACACCAGCTTTCTAAAAAAAAAGAATCATCGAAATCGGTTCACCCAATCGAAAGTTCTAAGGCAACAAACATAAAAGGAAAATAGTCGACTTGAACCTCCTCTTACTTTTAAAGTCGGTTAAAAGAGGAAATTTCTCAAAGCGAACGGTATCGTAAACTATTTTCCATATTAATATTGAGTTGACTCTTGCTAATTGATATGACAGATTTGGAAGCTAAAGAAAAGTTTGTAAGTAATTTTTATTACAATACTGCAATTATTGTTAGGGTCTTTCACATGTTTACATCCTAAATAACATCGTCTTTATTTGTACGGATATGTTCATTTATCGAGATTTCATTTATAGCGACAGAATATTAGTATGTTGATTTTAGAACACTTTTCCTGTAGATACGACTTACTCTAGTCATTTATGATTTCCCAGTACTTAATTTAGGTATTTCATGTATTTTCATGTATTTTCTTTGACAATGAAGAAAAAGCATATTAAACAAACATTGCTCAAGGGTGTCGTAAAATCAGACCATAGCCCGACACAAAATAAAGAGTGGCATAAAAAGAGCAAAATCGACGACTGAGTAGTAGCAATTTACTACTGCGATGCATTCGAGGCCAAAACCTCTACCATAGACGGAGACTTGTTTATGACTAGTATTACGAAAGCTCATAAGCTGAAATTACCATTTACCACCAGGTTGTTTGTTTGTCTGCCACCAAGGTTAAGACGATATTACACATCTCCATTCATCCGTCTTATTACAAAACAAGAATATAATTCACCACCCCCTTTCTTTCCCCTGGGTAAAACGACTAAGGGATTACAAGGGATTACAATAAAACCCTATATCATACTCATCATACCCGCCTGACCAGAGTGCTATAGTAGATTAATTTCCCTTCCATTGTGGAGGAGGCTCGAGCCCAGCAGTGGGACATAATAAGCTGTGATGATGACGACACATACCCAATTTAGTATTCATTCATTTCAACTCATATTATGTCCCACTGTTGGGCTCGAGCCTCCTCCACTCCAGTTTTATTTCGAGTTTTCCTTCTCTTGCATAGATATTGCTAATGCATATTTAATCCCTTAGTCGTCTCTTACGACACCCACGTGCTAGATGAATTATATTCTTACTCCGTCACCACGCGGACTTATTAAAATATTGTTAGTATTAACAATATAATAAGTAATTTCAAACCAGGCAAGCATGTAGCGTTGCTAACTTATAAGCATAAATAAAGTCTTGTTTACGATTAATAGTGTAACTAATGGGTCAGAGGTCATACTTTCATTGCAACATGACCCTACGCCAAGTATCTACTCAAAGTTATTGCCGCACTATTACATGTATAATAGAGGATAAACTATGTAGGTACTATTACGAGTATGTATATTCATTTATATCTTACTCGCACTAACCAAACTTTAGTCCCTTCAAGTGATTTTAAATGTTTAAATACTACGTATAAAGTATTTTATTTAATTCAAAATGTATTGTTAAATTCCAATTTTGATAGTTCTATCTTTATAATCATCATTATCGCAGCCCACATACGTCCCACTGTTGGGCTCGGGCCTCCTCCACAATGGGAGGGAATTTGACCTACTATACCATGCTGGTCAGACATATTGGTATAGGGTTTCATTTCAAGTTTTCCTTCTCTAGCACAGATGTTATGTGCATATTATATACCTCAGTCATCTTTTACTACATCCACGGGAAAGATAGGGAGTGGTGAATTGTATTCTTACTCTGACACCACACGGAATAACTATCTTTATAATTGACGTATATATTTTCAAAAACAGCTCGTATTTCCAAAAAATTGATTCCTTAGTTATATTTTAAAGTACTCGATGAATCCTCGCTGCCGACAGTAGTTAAAAAATAATGCCACTGTAGTGGCGGCATAAGAGTATAATTGTCACCACCCATTGCTTAGTCGTGTAAAATCAGTTAAGGATATGAAGGCAGCAAATGTCTCCTGGGAAACGTATAACCAATTGCGATCACCAATCCGCTTGCTAATGGTGGCGATTACGGTTCTATCCCTTTAAATAAATTGGTGATCGTGTATTGTGGCGTTCTATGATGAATGCTTACCTTCAGAAGTGAACAGCGAAAGGCTTAATAATGATGAAAAATAACTTAGAATTAGATCTGTATGGAAGAATACAATTCACCACTCCCCCTCTTGCCCGTGGGTGTCGTCAAAGACTACTAAAAATTAACCAAAACCAGCGTGGTATTTTAGCTCAATTACCCTCCGATTGTAAAGAAGATTCGAGCCTAACAATAGGAATTATGTGGACTGAGATGCAATTTTGCGCCTAAAAGCGGAAGGTTAGATAGCGAAAAGGCAGCTATGTAACGAAGAATTAAGATCTCTAAGTTTGCAAGCCTGATATCAATATACACAACCCTTCTGGTTGTATATATTGACATCAGAAAAGCCTCTGATTCATCTACCGCCATCAGAAAAGCCTCTGAATCATCTATCGCCGTAAGCTATATTATTGATATTGAATTTCCAAATCCAATTTTAATTAGTTCTACAAATTTGCCTGTTAACATGTCTAATTCGATATATTCCATTGCTCCAGTGCATCGGCCCCTTTCCGTGTTTCCAATATCAATTACACCGTTTAGAGTCATACGGTACATGGGAAAAAATTTAGGTGAACTGTTCCGAGCTGTTTTTATATTAGTTTGCGCCATACTCACCATTTATGGAGACGTTTGTTTTGACAGATGCACTATAAAAGTTGTAAATGTTTGACTTATGGCGCACATAAACTAGTTGCATGTTGTGAAACGACGAATTTCAAAATTTGCTGATGACAGTTTGTGTCAATTCTCAAGCTTCGTAGAAAATTGTAAAAGAAAATGGAGCAAGAAGTACAAATGGGTTAAAAAATGCGATTTTTAGAAACAGAGCATTATTTGACCATTTGAGCGTAATAATTTCACAGTACCTTTTAGAATTTCCTCTTTTTCTGTGTGATAACGAAGTAAAAATATAATTCACCACTCTCTCTTTTGCCCTCGGATATCGTAAAAGACAACTAAGGGATTAAAGAGACCCTGTACTAACACGTCTGACCAGCATGGTAGTAGGTCAATTTCCCTCCTATTATGTAAGAGGTTCGAGCCCAGTGCGACATGTATGAGCTGAAATGATGACGAAATGAATTATAATCATTATAAAAATCTTAAAAAAAATATTTTAAAATGTTCCGTTTAAGTTTTTGTATTATCTTAAAGTAGAGATAGATCTGCATTAAATTTAGTAAATTATCTAAAGGCAGCGTTTCCACATCAAATTAATTTTAAATTTTGTATAATAATACCGTTATTTTTAAACATGAGAGTCTAGTCCTTACAGTGCCACTTAAAGAAATTATCCCAAAAAAACCGGGACATGTTTAAAAAATTGTCTAATAAACTAATTTTTTATTTGACGGAAATACAAATCGGCTAAAACAATGGGTTCACTTGTTTAGGTTATGTTTGTCACAAAGTTTATAATGGTCGGTCGTTGTCAGAGTCCGCACGCCGACGCCCGTCCCAGGATGTGACTCAAAGAACGTGACTACATAACTGTAGTTACGTATATATTTGCATTCAATATGTAAATCGTTACCTAATATTTGAGTCCCTATATAGTTGCATTATTAATGTTGTGGGCAATTTATTTATTTAAGAAATGAAGTAAGCTTTCGTAGCGGCTGTCTCCTGTTGCTCAAATTTATAAATTGCTATTCAACAACTTGATTAGGCATGTATTAAATAAGGAGCATTGAAATCCAGGTTTACTTTATTTATATTCCTAAAGCAGGTATTAATTTAATCTTTGTTATTTTTAACAGACTCATAAAAGTAGGAGATTGTTGACGGTTAAACAAAATGCGTTCTTTTTATTTGATTTTTATGTTATAATACATTAAAAAAAGTAATAGTAGAACAATTTTTTATATTATCTTGCGTATCAAATATTCCTCCACTTATGCATCTACCGGTAATGTGAGAATCAGAACTATACTTTTATTTTAAATTTTCCTTCCTTTGCAAAAATTGGTATATGCTTATTATAGTCCCTTAGTAGTCTTTTGGATCGTGGGCCCACCCACGATCAAGATAGGGGGAAGTGAAATTATATTTCTATTCCATCATCACACGAAATAAGTATTAACTGTGCGATAATATATTATAAGTATTAAAAGAAACCGTAAGTCTCATAAATAAGTACTAATAAGTCAAAAATATAGCAGACTAGCAACCCGCCCTCGCTACGCCTCGGTTTCAGTCGCTTTACCCGCGGCGTAGTTCCTGTTCCTGTGGGAATACCGGGATAAAATATAGCCTATGTTACTCCCTGATATTATAGCTTTCCATTGGTGAAAGAATTTTTGAAATCGGTTCGGTGGTTTAAGCGTGAAAGCGTTACAAACAAACAAATAAACAAACAAACAAACAAACAAACAAACATTCTTACTTCCGCATTTATAATATTAGTATGGATATTAAGAAAACATGCATCGCTCTCATTGTTGCTTGTCACGGTCAATAAATAAAATAACAGCGCGTCACGTTACGTCATTGTCACAGCGAATATGTCACCCGTTGTACCAGGCGCACATAAGTTGCGAGCAGTTCACCGCGGCGACAAACTAAGTGACACATTGATAACTAGAGCTCCGTAGATAACGCTACACACTTCACAGTAGCTATACCCAGAAAAGGCTGCAACTTGATAACACGTACATTGGACTTTGCTAAGCGTTTTAATTGTTATTTATGTATTTTAAAATGAAAACTTAGTGAATCCAGTTGTAATAGATCTTTACTTTAACATGTATTTCATCATTCATCATTTCAGCTCATGTACGTCCCACTGTTGGGCTCGAGCCTCCTCCGCAATAAGAGGGAAATTGACCTTACTATACCATGCTGGTCAGACAGGTTGGTATAGAGTTTTATTTCGAGTTTTCCTTCTCTGAAACATGTATTTAATAAAGAATATTCCTTTAAAGGTAATTTAAATTAGTAAGTAACTTAGGTTATTGAAATCCAATGTTAACTTGTTATTTTACCACTTATTTTGGGTAAACGAGCAATAATTCGGCACTTTATCAGTATTCACAGTTATTCTACTCTAGTATCGATAATATTACGTAGCAATTAAAGTTGATTTAATATGAATAAATAGTGCATTTTTCACCTGGTTACGGAGTAACAATATAAATTATGCGGAATGACACACCTTGAGTGACTTGAGTGACACACACACACAAGAGAAGGAAAAGTCGAAAAACCCTATAAGAACCCGACCAGCCAGCGCAGTGTGGTGTAGTACGGTAATTTCCTTTACCTGAGGGAGTCTCGTGCCCCACATTGGGACATATTTGTCCTGAGGAGAGATAAAGAGAATCACTTGGAATGCATGAAAATTTCTCTTCTCATTTATTTATGCTATTGAAACCATAATATATTCATAATCCGTCGGTGGTAGGACCTTATGCAGGATTCGTCCGGTGAAACCATATTCATAATCCGTCGGTGGTAGGACCTTGTGCAGATGGCAATCACTATCCTACCCGTTAATTCTTCCGCCAAGCAATAGAGCGTACATTATTGTGTTACCTGTTTGGAGAGTAAGACAGCCGGTATAATTTCAAGCACAAGAAGCGTATTAACTTAGCCCTCAAGATTCGCAAAGTGTTTGTAATCGCAAATATGTAAGGACGGCAGTACTTCATACCCTCGGGTAAACTGCATATGTGTTGCCTGTAACTGGTTTACTTATCTATTTCATAAAAAAGTCAGTATTTTTTGCCATAGTTTTAATCCTTGAACACCAAAGCGAAAAGTAAAAATATAGTAACATATAGCCCCATTTAATAGCTGAAATGCCCTGTTTACGGTTACAAACTATCAAACTTCAACTTATTGCAATATCACGAAAAAATAATTGTTTCTTTGGAATTATTTTTGTGTTGTATTTGACCGTATGTGAGAGCTGTACGTGTTGTGATACCTAGGCGAATGGAAGCATAGGATTGGTGTATGGACAGCTAATGCATTGCGCATGTGTGCGCGGTGCGGGCGTGCGGTGCTCGAACACCCGGCAAGTACCAGGCGATAAGACTAATATAGGAGATCCATTATAAACTTTGTGGTATCCGTGAATGTACATGCTAAAGCGAGATAGCGGTGGGAATAGCTTTGTTAGCAGACACATTATGGAGGGAAAAGTTTGAAGCAAAACTTAGGGTTATGTTACGTAGTGCGATACGTTCAGGAACTTGCGTCGAGCGGCCTTCGAAATGACATTTTAATTTAAATCATTTATTGCCGCTATAATTTCAAATTCTTATAACTGTCTCATCATAAAATAATAAATTATGCCAATAAGTGTTTTTTTTTTGTTTCTTTACAACCGTAAGTGAATTATTTTGAGTCTATATGGCTCGGTGATTCCGGTCCCGGCAGGGTAATGAATTTTTATCACTGAAATTAATTATAAGTTTGTTCAAAAAATTTGATGACTGCTGGGCCATTGACCTAAACAGTCGTGTACTGCCAATTTCGCTTGCCTTATTCGAAGTAAGAAATGGCTTTAAAAACGTGAACTGATCAGTGTTCTGGACTTTTTTATTAACATGTCTGTTACTTGTAAAGGCATTGTAAAAAATACGCATTAAATCTGGATCTGTGCTGATTAATGACAATAGAGTCATCAAACACGGTTGAAAATTATATGGCGAAACGTTGTTGATATTCTCTCTGCATACCGCTGTTTTTGAGACCATGTTGTGACTACATACTCACCTGATACTCTTTAAACTAATGAAATACGCTTAAAAACTTGATATTACATTCAATAATTTGCCATCAGCCAAAAAAACGTCTTTAAATTTAGGTGTGACTAATAGACACATTTATATGTAACCGGCTTCCATGTACAAAAAGAACAATAGACCATCAAACATAGCTTTTGCGTTTGCTAATAACCTAGAATATAAATTACACTATTGTAATAAAAATATATATGACATAGGTATTGGGAATAAGTGCCAGCTTAAAACCGAAGTGTTAAGCTATGATTTAGTATTTGAATGCGTCTTCACGAAAGGTATTATACATTCTGTACACCTATACAGTATCTTCGATAAGTTGGCAGTGCCTACACATTAACCTGTGTTAAACTTCTAACAACATAGCAAATTTATTCTTTTTTTTTTAAAGACAACACCCTGCTCTAAATAAATAATCCTTCTGTTGCGGGGGACCTTACAAACATATAATTAACAGACACAAATAACATCCAGACTCAGAACAACAATATGTGGATCGCACAAAGTATTGCCCTGCGTGGGATTCGAACCCACGACACTGGCTCGCCATCTGTGCAGTCTTTGCTAATATTGAAGAGAGCAGATATAAAACCTTTTTAATAACGATGATTTTTTGGATATGAAACACTTTGGTCTTCCGTTGACCATAATCGCTGAAAAGTGTTTAAAAAGTTGTCATTTTGAACAAGTACTTTCTTCTTAAGTACTTTCTTGTGAAAGTACTTGTTAAATACAAAGCATTAAAATGTTTAAAATTAGTTTTATTTCACAATCATAACAAAGTAGGGAAAATTATTACCTACTGCTTATAAATATTCGTGCGAGGAATTTCCACATTACTTGCGCTATCGCTTCACTAGCCCAACCGTATATTTTCCCGCCAAAGTAATATTTCAAACGTTCTGAAACACGCTACTCCGCCATTACAACTGTGAGCGCGTATTATTTATTTTAACAACGTTTAAAATCTAATAATACAACCTAAGGTACCTATTAATAATTCTGAGAAGAAATCAAATGTATTTTTATGATAAAGTTACACTAAACATGTTGGGTTAATAACAGATGTGATAAAAGAAAGTACAAATTTGAGATATGTAAGTATAAAATAAGGTTAAAATACAATGTGCATATTTTTACTAAGTAAATTACTACTTAGTATAATATGAAAATGCATGAAATCGTTACATGTGTATGTGCGTATGTGTTTATTTAAATCAGAAATAGACTTAAACATCATTAACAATCTCGAACAAATATAACCGATAACTTAAATTTAAGCAATCAACTAAAATGCTCCCTGTAATGATCAAAGGCTGTCCTTATCTTTCCATTACATTGAGAAATAAGCAAAAACCATTGGATAATTATTACCTCCTCCGACGAGTTAAAAATAAATGTTGTAAGTAGTATACATGCAAAGGGCACTGTTAAGCTAATGTTATCACGCGGGCTTATTCAACCCTCTTACATCTACGCACGTTCTGTTTTCCTGGTAGCTTTTACACGAAATTTACATGGTCCCTAGGGAATTACAACGGCGTTGATCGCAACAAGAAATTTATGTTTAATGGTTTTCAATATAAAATGTGTCACTTATTTATTACACAAACAATTATTTAATCATGTTTATGATTAATTAATTAATTGAAATTAGAAGTAGAGACTACAAAATAAATGTTCCGAAATAAAACGTGTGAAGATTTTTATTTCGTAAAATAGCTCTCTATAAGATTACGGGACGACATTATCGTCATACTGATTTGTTATACAAATAAATATAAATTAATAAAATATATTATTAATATTATACTTTACTTTGTCAATAATATAACAATATTAAAGAAATAGCATTTATAATAATTGTCTATTGAAAGACTATCGGTACATGATGTACTGCATCATGCACTATCATGAATATTGGCAATCACGAATATGTACCTTCCAATACTTATCCATAATGGTTAAATCTTAAGAGTTCATGATTAGTTCTTTGGTATATGCAGATAAAGATATCATTAATACGTCCCTGAAAACACGATATTCTGCCGAATACAATTAGACTAGAAAATTAACCTCAATACAATTGGAGAGTGGCTATTTCTCTTATTCAGACTTCATTCAAATGATAAAGAAAATAATGTTGGATGCCATATATTCACTTCAATAAGGTTTAATTATTCAACATCAAGGTTACTTGTACTTTTAACTTATCAAAACGAAGATGATTGCGTAGGTTGTCATTTGTATTTGTTAGGAATAAAATAAACTTTCTCCAAAAACATCCGGCGTATTGAATCTTTTTAAAGAGCCTTGGCGTAACTACGAAATTCTACTTACAATTTATTTATTATTATTATGGTGACTACGATGCTTTACGATAACAATTGAAAGGCAAATTGTGTCCAATAAAAATATTATAATTATCTTTTTTAAATCTTTGTACAGCGAGGACTCCATAAATGTACCAGTAATCGACACAATTTACATCCAAATAAAGAAACAAACACAAATATCACAAATATTTGTCTGGAGGGTAATTTAGCCTCTGACGTCATTGTTGCAGAAAGTTACTGCCGAAACTATTACGCATATTAATTACCATTTCGAAAATAATAATTAAATACCGTGATTTAAAAATGTCAAAATAGTTAAAATTATGTATATTAATTTCAGAGAAGTTTTATGCTTAGTTGATTTTTATAAAAACTTATTTGCGAGAATAAAATGGTTACCAAACGTGGGATTTGAACCCGCGCCTATTGATATCTCTACCAACTTGGTCACCTTTGATTCAATTGGAATAGATTTCAGAATAGATGAGAGTTCAAGCCCAAGGTACGAATCCGTGTAGTAATAATTTCTCGCTGGCAAATGAGTTTTTATAAATTGCCGAGCATGTTAAACGCTAAATGTTCAGGTAATTTAAAAGCAAAAAAAACAGAAGAATAAATTTAATTTTTTTATAAATATTTAAAATAAACGTTCTTCTTACGAAGCAGCATTTTTATCGAATCGTCTACGAAAGTACTAGGCGGTCAGCGAACGATTGAAGTTTATTTGGCTATCGCATCTAATATCGGCGAGTCAGGATGACGACGAATGTGTCGTTAAACGTAACGCGGCGTGTCAAACGCTTACGATGCCCGTCGCTGTCGTGCTCCGTGGGTGATTTAGCGCGCATTGTTGGTAAACTACGCTAGGGTTAACACATAAGATAATTAAATATTCACAGTTAATTAACCTTTTGGTCCATAAATTATTATGTAATTTAAATTTGATCTATAGCGGATGCTAATTATATTTACCTTTATAAAAGTTTTAATAAATATTATAACTTTGCAAATAGAGTTTAGTAGGAAACGAATACGTTATAGAGACAATTGACTTCACAATTGAATTTTAATTGATCAATATCATCGTACCTCATATACGTCCCACCAATAGAAGGACAATTCATTAATATGCCTTGCCGGTCAGAGGTCGACGACAAAAGAGGAAAACTCGAAATAAAATTCTATACCTACCAACGTATAGACTTTATTTCGAGTTTTCCTTCTCTTGTATAGGCGTTATATGCATATTATATCGTAGTCGTCTTGTAGGCCACCCACGGGCAAGATACGAAGTGGTGAATTGTTTTCTTAATCCGTTACCACACGGAATAACTTTATACGTAGTTATAAATCTGTCTAAAAATGTTCCACGACTGTTCCACATTGGAAGGGAAACTAGGCGCTAGCTCGCTACCAATACTTTATTAACATCGAATAATATAGAATACTAGCTGACCCAACAAATGTTGTTCTATTCAAATAAACGCCACCTACCGGGCCCAATTGTGTATCTAAACCAGCTATACTCTAAGTGTGTTCCGCGGAACCCTAGGGTTCCGTGATACCTCTGTCGGGGTTCCGCAAGAATTTAGAAATAAAAAAATCAAAACACCAGACCAGAGAGAGCTCTGGTCGCTCCGCGGCTGTGCGGACTCCGCGGCCGCGCGGAGACAAAACGCTATGAATGTTATTTATTTATTTATTTGTATTTGTATAAGCTTGTGTTACATTAGCTGGTACAATATCTCATAAGT
Source organism: Lymantria dispar (assembly GCA_032191425.1). NCBI lineage: Eukaryota > Metazoa > Arthropoda > Insecta > Lepidoptera > Erebidae > Lymantria > Lymantria dispar. Next base: position 22,283,398 of record CM063459.1, read on the forward strand.
TTGGTCTCAACAATTTTATACTTGTACAACGCGTTCGCTCTAAGTTTGCCGGTCTGTGGAATGCGCGTACCCTCCCCCACGTGACAACAAAACTTATAATGTGTCATAGTTTTACCCAAATATCTAACGTACACAATTTTTATTGTTACAATTAAATAAAAAATTTCGAACGTCATACACTCATACCTATCGCCAGCGGCAAACTTAAAACGAGCGGGTAGTATACTTGTAAGCGCTCAGTCTCTTTGATAAAAGCCGCCTCTGAATTAGACGCTATAGTTGTCAACTAGCGACTTTCGTCTCTAACTTCAAAGGATAAAGTCGATATTGTTTACAACGCTATTTTTAAATTTCTGTTTTTATTTTTGCTTTTTGTTTATCAAAGGTGCCGACTCGAGTATTTTCGAGAATATTTGAGATCGAGTCTAGGACTAAGTATAAAAGCGACGATCGCGCGTTGGCGTCGTCAAGCATTCCGCGTCGGAGACTCGTAGCGCACGGACGTGCGCCTCGCTGCTCTCCATTTCGCCGCGCTCACCCCGCACCCGCCCCCTGCGGTCGTGCGTTCTCGCTCCGTCTCGCTCGCTCTCGCAGCGAACCACGCGTCGCGTCAAGCCGCCATCTTGTTCAACGTCTGTGGCCGTTCAGTGGCCCGCTCCGGGTGGCCGTGTATACGGTTGTCTGCGGCAGTTTCGCTGTTTGGACGCAGGTGTTGCCGGATCCCAACTGCACGAGTCGACTTTCTCAAGAGGTCGAGTGCAGATTTCTACCGTTGGTAGATAAAAAGTCAACCTATTTTGGCCCCCTCAGGGCAGAAAACCATATTGTTTGGTCCCCGGCGGAAACCTCACGGTGTCAACGAAGCCGGGTGAGGCAAGGCCCCGATTTGCCTGCCGAGCCCCTTCAGGGCAGAGCTAACAATCGGAAGGGGTTAGAGCATCCGGCCTTGGGGGATCTCCTAGTCGGACCTAATCTACGGCTTTTCAACATTTTTCTGCGAAGGCCTAACGGCCCGAGCAGCTAGGAACCTATCGCACATTAAGATTGGCGAAGGATTACAAGCTTAGGGCACACTAATTAAGTACTCATCCTCCCGACCTGCACCCGGTTGGGAGGGACACGCACCACACACAACCCAGGGTATCCCACCCAGGGCGCTAGGTTTTTACATCCCTCTTAGCTATCGTTTTTTCCGTTAGCCCACGATGGCGGAAAAAACCATCACTATAGACGCCCTTCTGGCAATTCCAGAAATAAAAGCTTATATCGCTCAACATTTCGGAGCGATAACGATCCTTCCTCCGCAACCGAAACCCGCTCGATCCACCGCCCAGCCGCTCGAACCGGAACTACCGGCCGTCGGTACGGCGATGGAAACAGAATCTGTTTTTTCCTCCTCAAACCCGTCTTCCTCCTCCTCCGAGTCGGAAGATTCGCCCAATGAGGGTTCATTCATTGAGGTCCGCTCTCGCAAACGGAGCAAAAGGACCAAAAACATCAAAGAGGCCCCCTCTAAGACCCCAAAAATCAAGCAGACTGACTCTGCAACAACCTCTGCCGCAGCCCCGCCTGCAACGACCGCCACGGCCGCTCCGGCCCCCCCAGTCGTCTCACAGGCAGCCCTAATCGCTGCCCCACCACCTACGGACAGCAACACCGTCGCCCCACCGACGGTCAAAAAATCACTCGCTCCGCCGCCCCTATATATTAGGGACAAGGAGAAGTGGCTAGCCATCTCCGCATGGCTAAACACCAACAGGATTTCGTATAAATCTGCGAAATCCACCCCCCAAGGTATACGAGTGGACCTTCACTCGTCAGCCGACCACCGTTCTGTATCAAAAATGCTAGGGAATCAACAGATTCCCTACCATACGTACACCCTCCCTGAAGCCAAACTTCTGCGTGCTGTAATACGCAACGTACCGAGGGAAATAGAGACCAAAGAGATTCTAGAATCTCTTAAAACCCAGGATCTACCGGTTGTAGAAGTACACCGGATGATCCGGGGTAGGGGTCGTTATCCCCTCAACATGATACTCGTCTGCCTTACAAATAACGCAGAGGGTAAAGGCATTTTTAAAATTAAGACCATCTGCGGTCTATCTGGGGTCTCGGTTGAGCCCCCACACAAAAATGGCAACCTGGCACAATGCCACAAGTGCCAACTGTATGGACACTCGTCCAAAAACTGCTTTGCCCGTCCTAGGTGCGTTAAGTGCCTAGGTGACCATCACACCTCTCAGTGTGAACGGCCAAAGGACATCTCACTCTGCAAAGAGCCACCAGCGTGTGTTCTCTGTGGAGAATACGGACACCCGGCTAACTACCGCGGCTGCCCAAGAGCGCCGAGGAGGTTAGTCCGCCAGCCCAACACAAACGGCAAGGCCTTGTACTATAACAAGACCTTCGTCCCAGCCCCCTTACCAACCCACAATGCGTGGGCTCGCCCCCTGCTAAACAGCAAGGAGGCTTTCCCAACCCTGCCCAACAGGCAGCCCGCTGCCCCACCCGCAACATCTCAACTCAAACCACCAACAACCGGGCCAAACCAGCCCACTGGTGGTAATCCCAAGCCCCCTCAGGGCGCCCCTATTCCTATCGTCGTCGCTAAAAGCGCGCCCCCAAAAGCCCCCCAAGGACTAGATCCAGATCTAGCCCTGGTGGCCAACTTCGCAGCTCAAATCAATTTCACGGAAATCCGCGAAATTGCAGCCGAATTAAGAAGGAACGAGGGAAACAACCTCGCCCTCCTTAATACCGCAATTAAATTTTCCCCCACGTTAGAGCGTCTAGGCTCGCTTAAATTCAAATAAAATGGATAGGTACACTCCAGGCAGAGTTAAACCCAGACACCTCAAAATAGGGACATTCAATGCCAATAGCCTAACCCAACAGAAGGATGAAGTAGGCACATTCCTTCGGGAACACCAGCTCGACATCTTGCTAGTACAAGAGACGTTCCTTAAACCATTTAACAAGGACCCTAGAGTCGCCAACTATAATATAGTTCGCAACGATAGGACAACCTCACCAATGGGCGGAACGCTTATCTACTACAAAAGGTCGCTGCATTGCACACCTGTGGATCCGCCCCCTCTGATGTACATTGAAGCTTCAATTTGCAGGCTAGCCCTCTCAGGCCATCAGCCTATCACCATTGTATCCGCATATCTCTCTCCCAATAGAGAACATTCGAAACAGTTGGTTGAAAAAGATCTAAAAGCCTTGCTAGAATTGGGAGGCGCCGTCATCATTGGCGGTGACCTTAACGCCAAGAACACCTCTTGGAGCTGTCAAAGTTCCAATAAGAGGGGCAAGACTTTAGAGCTATTCGCTGACAGACTGGGATTTGATGTCATAGCGCCCATAGAGCCGACACAATTCCCCTTTAACGTTTCGCACAGGCCGGACATACTCGATATCTTTCTTCTCAAAAACATAAACCTTCGTTTATGTTCAATAGAAGTTCAACACGAGTTAGACTCAGATCACCGCCCGGTGACTCTGGAATTAGCCTCCCGCACCCCCGGCCCCTCAGGCCACAACAACGAAAGGACCAAGATAGCGACTGACTGGGCACGGCTAGAGAAAAATCTCAAGTCAACCTCGTCGGTCCACCTTGATCAAATTCCCAAAGACATTACGTCTAAGGAAGATACCTCTCAGGCGATCGACTCGCTCACAAGTCACGTGCAGTCGATAATGGACGACTGCTCGCGGCCGGTACCAGATACGAGCGATCGTAAATGGCGCCTGCCAGACGACGTCCGTGACTTGTTGAGACGGAAAAACGCCGCGACACGCGCTTATGACCGCTACCCTACGGAGGACAACCGTACCCGCCTACGGTCACTCCAGAGGGAGGTTAAACAAGCAATTAAAAAATTGAGACAGAGCAAATGGGACGCCATGATCGAGGAGCTTGAACCCTCTCACACAGCCTTTTGGCAGCTTTCCCGCTCACTCAAAAAAGACATCGTGTCCACTCTCCCTCCTCTCACCAGACCCAACCAGCCTCCGGCATTCATGGACGAAGAAAAGTCAGAATGCCTGGCCGACTGCTTAGAGCTTCAGTGTACGCCGAGTACACTACACCCCGACGCCGCGAATCACCGCTTCATCGGCGACGAAGTAGAACGTCGTAACACTCTCTCGCGCTCGTTAGGAAACGACAGCCCCGATCAGCCAATCCCAGCAGTGACCACCGATGAGGTCGAATCGTTAGTCAGGGGTCTCAAAACCAGGAAAGCCCCAGGTTCGGACGGAATCTCAAATAAAGTCATTAAATTATTCCCCGCCCACTTGATAATCCTGTTGTGCTGCATCTTCAATGCAGCACTAAATAATAACATCTTTCCCGCGCAATGGAAAGAGGCCGTGGTAATAGGAATCCACAAACCCGGCAAGCGCCGTACCGAACCTAGTAGTTACCGCCCGATTAGTCTACTAAGAGGTCTAGGTAAGATCTACGAACGAATAGTTCTCAGTAGACTACGCACATTCGCCGAGGCTAACAACCTCGTTCCCGACGCACAGTTTGGCTTCCGAGCTAAACACAGCTGCGTACAACAAGTTCACCGTTTGGTAGAATACACAAGTAGTCAGTTCATCATGAACAGATATACGGGTGTATTATTCCTAGACGTAGCGAAAGCATTCGACAAGGTTTGGCATGAAGGCCTAATCTACAAACTCTATCTCCTCAAGATCCCTCACTACTTAATTCACATTATACATGACTACTTAAGTCATCGCAGCTTTCGCTACAGGGTGGAAGGGACGTTGTCGACCTCCCACCCTATCAAGGCCGGCGTCCCTCAGGGGTCGGTCCTCTCCCCATTTCTCTTCACGCTATACACTAGCGATATGCCCAAATTCAACCGGGTACATAAAGCGCTTTACGCTGATGACACCGCACTCTTTTGTGCTGGTAGATCCCCGACAACAGTAGCCAAGACTCTCCAAACAGCGGTTACCGCCCTAGCCAATTGGTTTAGGAAATGGAGATTAGAAATCAACCCCGAGAAGAGTCAGGCGGTCATGTTCACTAGACGAACAGCCCGTTCCTACTCTATCGATAGCATTCCCCCCCTTAAAATTTTCAACAAGCCGGTCACTTGGACCAGGCAGGCCAAATACTTGGGTGTGACCCTTGACGATCGACTCAGCTTCGCCCCTCACATAAAGAAAGTCCGCGCACGGGCAGCCTTTGTGATGGGCCGTCTCCACTGTCTACTCAACTCTAGGTCGCGTATGCCCCTGAGTAGCAAAGTCCGACTTTACACCACCTGCATACGGCCTATCATGACCTATGCCAGCGTGGTGTTCGCGCATGTTAAGCCACACAGGATCCACAGGCTACAGACACTACAAAATCGTTTCATGCGCCGAGCTACGGGAGCACCGTGGTTCATACGAAACGTCGATCTCCACATCGACCTCGAACTGCCGACCATCAAGCAGTTTATGAAACGGTGCTCTCAGAGCTACTTTGACTCTGCCATGACACACCCCAACCAACTAGTGGTTGGGGCGGCTTCCTATAGACCCTCCAAAATCTCCTCCATCCGACGTCCTCGTCACGTCCTCGACGAAGAGGACGACATTATCACACTCGCTCAACAAAGAGCCTACACGGCCCGCGAGGCCTTAACAAATAAATATCCGCGGTTCCGCCCTCGCCGTCGAGGTGCGAAACCGCGCCGCGCAAAAGTCACTACCAAAAACGTGGGCACGCTCACTTTGCCTCCAGCGACGCCCCAAGCCGAGGTCCGTTCCCCACAGGGGGAGCCCTTGGGCGATGTCGCTTAGCATACTTTTCTCCGGGTTGAGAGCCCTCAGCGCTCACCCATAGTCCGCGTCAAGCTGTCAAGGCCATCTGCGGCCAACAGCTGTACACACACAAAAAAAAAAAAAAAAAAAAAAAAAAAAAAAAAAAAAAAAAAGTTGGCGTCGTCAGTTGATGATTAGCGTTCGGAGCGATAAGTTACTACCTACTTACAAGCTCGCTAGCGAGAAACTAGTGTTCATTGTTTTACTGCCTGCTGTATTCTGTTGTCTCAGTTTTATACATTTCTTCCCTGTAGGTTCTAAATTTAGTCTCTTATACGCAGTAACGATTGTGCATTATTTAAACCCCACTATCCTGACTTTTAACATTATAAATAAAGAAGAATGGAACGTTGGCTTAAAGGTGTTAAACGTGTTCCAACAACATCTTCTAATGACGCTGAATGTTCAAAAGCAATGCGCGCGGAGAATTTAGCAATCACCGATCCAGAAGATGATGCCACGAGTGCCACGACGTCAAGCTCGACGGTTTCAAAGACGAAAAAAAGGAAGTATGATGAATCTTATATCAGTTTCGGATTTGTTGATTCCAACGGCTCACCTCTCTGCATGCTCTGTAGTAAACTGCTTCCTAATAGTTCCATGGCACCTGCCAAATTGCGTCGACATTTAGAAACCGTACACCCCGAGACTAAAGACAAGAATAAAGAATATTTTGTTCGCAAAAAAGATCAGTTATTAGAAAGTCAAAAAAATATGATGCATGTAACACAAACTACCAACGAAAAGGCCACGGAGGCATCATACTTAGTTAGCTATCGCATTGCACAAGCAGGTGAAGCGCACACTATCGCTGAGAAATTAATAAAACCATGTGTATTAGACATAACAAAATGTATGCTTGATGAAAAATCTGCAAAGCATCTTTCTACTGTTCCGCTATCAAACGATACTGTTTCACGACGAATCCATGATCTGGCAAGCTACGTCAAACAAGAACTAGTTACACGTCTACAAAATACACGATTCGCTTTGCAAATGGACGAGTCGACTGATGTCGCTGGTTTGGCTATCCTGCTGCTTATTGTGAGATATCCATATAAAAGTTCTTTTGAAGAAGACATGCTTATGTGTTCATCGCTGCTTACAAACACTACCGGGGAAGAAATTTTTAATAAAATAAATATATTTTTTGAAGAACATAATCTCAGTTGGAACAATTGCATTGACATTTGTACAGATGGGGCCAAGGCGATGACAGGTAAAACAGCAGGAGCAGTGTCACGAATAAAAAATAAAGCGCCTAATTGTAGTTCCAGTCATTGTATTCTGCATAGACAAGCACTTGCGATGAAGCAAATGCCGTCTAATCTAAAATTAGTTATGGATGAAGCGGTAAAAATAATTAATTTTATCAAATCACGACCACTACAATCCCGATTGTTCTCATTATTGTGTGAAGATTATGGCAGCAAACATAAAACACTGCTGCTCCATACAGAAGTGCGATGGCTGTCTCGGGGAAAAACTTTAACAAGGCTATTTGAACTTAGAGCCGAGTTACAAATGTTTCTTTCAGCAGATACTTCTTTTAATTTGAAGGACCGTTTGTATGATAAAACTTGGTTGTTCCGATTGTCTTTTATGGCGGATATCTTTCAAAAACTTAACGAATTAAATTTATCGTTGCAAGGTAAACAGACAACAGTGTTTCAGGCCTATAATAAAATAACTGCTTTTAAAAGAAAATTAGATTTTTGGATCATTTGCATTGGTAAGAAAGAAATAGAAAGTTTTACGTTACTCAGTGAGTTTGTTAGCGAAAACGACTCAGAAATGTTTGAAGATAATGTGTTTGAAGAATTGGTCCAATATCTCAGTTCGATGCGCGCATCTTTTGAAAAGTATTTTCCCGAAGAACACAATACAAAAATTAAAGTGAACTCCTGGATTCATAATCCTTTTTTACCCAACTTGGAAAAAGCCTGAAAACATGTCAAATGAGATATATGAATCTCATTTAGAAATGTCATCAGACACAAGTATGGAGTCATTGTTCAAAACGACGCCTCTTAATGATTTTTGGTGCAGAATCCAAGATGAATATGCAATGCTTGGCCAAATGGCTCTGGATATTCTTCTCCCGTTCCCAACTACATATTTGTGCGAAACAGGATTCTCTACCTACGCAGCCACGAAAACAAAATATCGCAATAGACTGGACGCCGAAGCTGATATGAGACTCCAACTTTCTTCCATCAAACCTGATATCAAGCAATTGATGAAAAATAAAAAACAGTTTCATACCTCCCACTAGTTAGATTTTTTCTTTTTTAATGTTTTCTATTATTGTCCTTACCAAGTGGTGAAGTAAATAATAATTAGTAACTGATACATTGTACTTTTATTATGCTGATTAATATAGAATACACTTATAAAAATAATTGTTTTATTGTAGGGTTCCATCAAGTATTTTGCTTCCCAAAAGGGTTCCGTCATTTAAAAAGTTTGAGAACCACTGATCTAAACCATTCTCGAATCCCCTTGAACGCACACAAAAAAATTCATCAACATCGGTCCAGTCGTTTAGAAGGAGTTCAGTGACATATTTGAATATACATATTTGTATGTACACAAGAAATATATATGTATATAAAGATTATATCGACATTTTTCTTCTCATATAATATTGTCTCGCCTTTAATTATCATTTATGAGAAGTATTGTATTTTCATTTTATTACTCCACTCACAACACGGATAAGACAATTAATACTTTATTATTACAAATTCGTTTAAAAATAAAATAGATTCAAAAAAGTGCGATGCAGAAAATGGGGATCATCAACATCTATGATGGAGTTACGCCGAAATCTCAGCAACGGATGTAAAAAATCACTAATCCTATAAACCTTAGAATAATAACGTATAGAAGGATAGTGTCGCTACTTAAAGCGATCAAAACATGAAGCCAAAAATACTACAAGCGCGCGGGCGATTACACACGTACACACACACACAACTATACAAATTATGAAATCAAATTTTGTTTTTATTAACATAAATCGTCGAAATACTTTAAAAAGTAATGTTAAAAGCCTTTTTATGTTTTTCAAATGTGTTGTGACACCATTTGTATGGACAAACCGTCATAATTACCTATTTACATTTTAAGAGTTGCGTACGTACGTGCAGTACAGTGACCTTGTATATTACGGAACGGTTCCGGTGTAAGCTCCATTAGGCTCCAATTGAAATGCTTCATTTTTTGCGCCCGAATTTACATTCTATACGTTATTATTTTAAGCCTATAATCATAACGGGACCAACTTTTTAAATTATTACATTGTCGTCTTGCCCTGTGGTGTCGTCACTTGTCATTCTTACTTCGTAATAAGAATACAATTCACCACTCCCTATCTTGCCCGTGGATGTCGTAAAAGACAACTAAATGATATAATATACATATAACATACAGGCAAGAGAAGGAATCTCGAATACAAACCCTATACCAACCTGTCTGACCAGCATGGTATATAGTAAGGTTAGAAGAGGGTGAAAATCAAGTTCAAAGAATGCGTTACATACAAAGTATAATAATATAAGCGTTTCAAAATTGACAATATAATATTTCAGTTAATGATAGTGGGTTTAGCATCTATTGTCAACCCTATCCGAAGTGCATATGTACACCCCCTAAGGTGACAACATGTGGCTCCCGGCTGCGGCTGCACATAGACTCATTCCCATAATCTATGATAAAACGCTTAAACATATTGGGAACATTCATATTGACACAATTATGAAAACAATAACTGCACATGGAACAAATTTAATGTGCAGGAGGTATTTTGTTACTAAGACACATTTAAAAATAGAATAAATAAAACAGAAGATGATTTCGATATTTATCTTTACAAAGTATAAAACAAATTAGCCGCTGGTGTGTGTGTGTCTATGTACGCTTAGATCTTTTAAATTACGCAATGAATTTTAATGGGTATCTGCATATCGCAGTTTGGTAGTCAGAACACCCAAAACGAAACAAACGGGGTGGCTCACTAGTACACTTATAAATGTATAATATACTTTAGTATTTTAGATAATAAGAAAAACTAATAGCATTTAAAGTTTTTTTTTTTTTTTTTTTTTTTTTTTATTGTTCCACGATGCAAGTAATGGGCATCATAATGGTAGTAGCAAACTTATATCGTTGGTTTAATGGGACACCTGGAGGGCACTACGCTCTTACGTTACATGGTATAGCTAAAGTCCATGGGCGGCAGTTACCACCTCCATCCGACGTCCTCGTCACGTCCTCGACGAAGAGGACGACATTATCACACTCGCTCAACAAAGAGCCTACACGGCCCGCGAGGCCTTAACAAATAAATATCCGCGGTTCCGCCCTCGCCGTCGAGGTGCGAAACCGCGCCGCGCAAAAGTCATTACTAAAAACGTGGGCACGCCCACTTTGCCTCCAGCGACGCCCCAAGCCGAGGTCCGTTCCCCACAGGGGGAGCCCTTGGGCGATGTCGCTTAGCATACTCTTCTCCGGGTTGAGAGCCCTCAGCGCTCACCCATAGTCCGCGTCAAGCTGTCAAGGCCATCTGCGGCCAACAGCTGTACACATACAACAAAAAAAAAAAAAAAAAAAAAAAAAAGCAGTTACCATTTACCATCAGTCCGTCAGACTACTTACTCTTGCCACCAAACGTCAATAAAAAAAAAAAACAAAGCAATCGCTTTGTGATGTAGCCCTCAATAGATGGAGAGCACCAATATGGGTTGATCTAGGTGTGGCCAGACCATAGTCGACCCAAAAAAGTTTCCAACCTATTAACTTAAAAAATAAAATAAAAAAAAACATGTTATTTAAAAATAGTCCAACTAATTCTCAGAAATTCAGTACTAGGGTCTCAGAATTCGATAGAAGTTTCTCATTACACAAAATGCCAAGAGTCAAAACACTTCACAGTACGATTCTAACACAATATGTAGAAGTAAGGCCGATGTTAATTATACAAGGATTTTAGACGCGGAAGCGAATTTCAACCGACTGAAAGCTAGTCTCCGGGTCATTAACGCATTACGTACCTAAAAGCAAGACAAGTTTATGAGCTAGCAAATGGCGTAAATAAATTCCCTTCCGCTAATTCTGAACGTAATATTTTATTATTTCCATCTTGTTTTAGTTTTGCTCAAATTCTTTGTGAAGATAATTTTAATTTTACATTATTTCTTTACTTTATCTCAAAATATGGTAATAAGTGGCAGTGTTGAACATCAATCATATTTTAATCTAATTGTGAATTTATTAAAAAAACATTGTATTTAATTTAATTGCAATTAATATTTTAATTGCATATTACAATCACAAAAATACATTATTTGATTTAACGTATGCTCAATTATTATTTTTTTATTTTTAAGACAGCATCCTGCATTAATGATGAATAATCCTTGTATTACGGAGGACTTTACTAACAAATAATTTAGCGAACCCAAATTGCATCACGACTGAGAACCACAATTTATGGATCGCACAAAATATTAACCTGCATGGAAATCAAACCCACAACACTAGCATTATATTCATTATCCCAATCCCTACGCCATCTGTGCAGTCATTGCAATAAATAAATTAATAGTTGTTAGATATAAAGAACCAATTCGAACTATTGAAAATGAGTACATCTTCAGAAAATCGGCCAAGTGCGAGTAGGACTCGCGCACGAAGTATTCCGTACCATTGACTAGGTAAACAAGTGCCTTCCTATTGCCATTATCGATACTGAGCAAAGAAGAGAAAAAAATCGTGTTTGTTGTATGGGAGCCTCCCTTAAATATTGACTTTATTTTGTTTTTATTATTTGTTATTATAGAGGCAACAGAAATACATAATTTGTAAAAATTTCACCTGTCTAGCTATCGCGGTTCTTGAGTGTATCTCAATCTCTATCTGGTGACAGACAGACGGACGGACAGACACCGAAGTCTTAGTAATAGGGTCCCGTTTTTACCCTTTGGGTACGGAATCCTAAAAAAGGGAAAGTCTGGACCCTAGGTAAGAGCGTACTATTATTATGTAACTCATGATCATTTCAGCTTATACGTCAAACTGTTGGGCTCGACCCTCCTAAAGAAGGGCGATGACTTACTATATTACGCTGGTTAGTCGGTTTTATATTGGGTTATATTTTGAGTTTGCCTTCTCTGGCATAGATGCTATTTGCTTATTTAATCCCTTAGTCGTCTTTAACGATATCCAAGACCAAGAGAGAGGGTGGTGAATTATATTCTTTCTCCGTCATCAGACTGAAGCATTTTTAATTGTTAACTTATAATTAAAAATATTTAACCAATTTCAAATAGATTCCTGATGACGACCCACGAGTAAATAAGGAGTGGTGACAACTCTCATCCCGTCGCCACACGGGGCACACAAAGGGATGGGAATAACCACATCTAATGTCGCGGAATTCACAAACATAATTAACAAAAGTAAATTACGCCCGGTACAACCACTTTGCAAGCGGGTGGACGATTACAGTTGACGTTACAAATTTGCCAAAAGGGTGCTGCGCGCCTGGTGATAGATCAGGCGATTTTTACAATTCTTATGGCAAATTAAAGGTTATCGTCACCATAGTAGGAATCGAGAAACACGTATTATTAGGATCGAGAAACACGTATTAGAATCGAGAAACACGTATTATTTAACAATAAAAATAAAATGTGCGTGAGTACTAAGTACGCATGTCAGAAGTGAAACTTCTTTGGTTTCATGTATTTTATCAGTATGAAAAAAAAAAATAAAAAAAGGAAAGAAAATAAAATAAAAACTCGATCTTTCTCACTCGCTTGCTCCCCACTCTCACCCCCATGGCTGTGTTTCATGCTATGTTCGCCCTTTCTCACTCTCTCTCAATCGGTCTCAATCGCTCTCTCCCTCTTCTTCGACAAAAACGCTGCACATATTCGTGACGCTAAAATAAAAAAATTATCCTCATGCGCGCAAAGAAGTTTCACTTCGATAATTATATTAACCTGAATTACATGTGTGACAACACCCTCCTTTTTGTGGCAGACTATGGTCTGTATACACAGGACAATAAGTCCGAGGCATCGAAGGGGCGGTGCGCGGCCTCATAACCTGCTGTATTTCCACTCCCTCGCCATTAGACTGACTATTGGTACCAATTAATTGTATTCGGTGACCAACGCGGCGGGTTACTCTTTCGGTTTCAATCGTTGCCCCAGCAAGAAACCACAGTGCTTCCACTGTGTCGCCGTCGACCTCTTTGCGGCCGGCGGTCGGACAAATTCCCACTCCGAAAAGTCAAAACCGTACACTAACGAAGTAAGTATTGCGAATAACCTTACAAAAATACAATTAATGTACACAAATAAATACAAAGACAGAAAAGCAGTTTTGGATCGCACATTTTAACATCCTGCGTGAGAACGAACGCGTAATACTCGACATAGTAGATCGATTATCTTGATCACAACACGAAGATAAGTTAAAAAATTAAATACAGTCATAAGTCAAGGACGTATTAAACTTTCTTTAAAGGCCGCTGCTACACCAAAGAACTCTTAGCCGACATTCTTATATAAATAAACAAGTCCCTTTTGTTTTTTTAGTTAATAGTATAATAATGTAAACTAACGAAGAAACGGGCTATAAACATATACATTTACACCCACGCTTTGTTACCACACAGCAACACGAACCCTTCGTACGAATAAGGTTACCACTAATTTGAGACTTATTTTGAACTAGCAGAGCCCTCCGGTTTCACCCGCAGTTCCTCCGCCCGTCGGAATATCGGGATAAATTATAGCTTATGTGTTATTCTGATATGTAAGCTATATTATTGTCAAGTTTCATCAAAATCCATTTAGTAGTTTTTGCGTGAAAGAGCAACAAACATCTTCACATCCTCACATACAAACTTTCGCGTTTATAATATTAGTAAGGAAGAAACAATTATTACACATTATTTTCCCCTTTTGGTGACCTTGTAAGGCGGCTTCGAATACATACTTATACATAGCACAGATCGCGTAGTGGTTAAGACCTATCGTGCCAATGTCACGGGTTTGTATCTAACGCAGGACAATACTTTGCGCAACCCACAAATAGTTGTTCTGAGTCTGAATGTAATTTGTGTCCGTTAATTATATGTTTGTAAAGTCCCCCGCAACAGAAGGATTATTTATTTAGAGCAGGGTGTTTAAATTGTGTGTTGTATGTGTGTGTCTTTAAAAAAAAAAGAATATATTTGCTATGTTGTTGGAAGTTTAACATTAGGATTATTTCTTAAATACAGAGCGTTGCCTTGAAAAAAAAAACAATCCATACATTCTCTGCGGGTGTCGTAAAAGACGACTAAAAACTTTCCCCTCGTCCATGTCACCGTTATCATCGCTTGTCGCTCGGAGCTGAACCGCCCCCAGGATCGCGGCGGTGTGAAGAACGAGAAAAGTACGACACATTTACCCCAGGACCCGCTGTTCTCAAGCAGATAAGCGGAACACCACAGACTATGCTCCTGATACTGTTTAAATGCGTCCAAAAGTCGTTGTGAATACGTACTTGAAGAAGTAAGGGACTAAGGAATTTAGATCGACCTGCATCAACTCCGTCTGATGCTGTCAGGAATTACATTCCCAAGGAGGATTAATATCGGGCGGCTAGTAATAAAACTATAATCAAAATTTTACAATATATACGATAGACGAAGAGTAGATACTGCGACGACTCCAAATAATTTGATAAGCAGGATGATGATGATGACGACGTAAAAATACAATTTACAACCTCATTTCTTATCTATAGGTGTCGTGAAAGACTCCTAAGAGATATAACATACAATATAACATTTTTCAATGGCAATACCCTACACTAAGAATGAAATCCTTTATTGCGGGGGATTTTACAAACATATAATTTAATGAATACAAATTACATCCAGACTCAGAACAACGATTTGTGGATCGCATAAAGTATTTTCCTGCGTGGGAATCGAACTCGCGGCACTGGCGCTATAGGTCGGTACCTTAACCACTACTCAATCTGTGCAATCAATTAAAAAATTGACATTTAAAACGAATTAGATAAGGAAATGTATGAAGTGTTAATATCTAATTCATATGCCTCTTTATTAGGTGATGAAGATAAGAATCTAGAAATGAGAGATTAGCCATTGCTTTTCATGTCGGATCATGATTGACCATAACCCGCTCGGTCGTTCAGGGTAATAACATTTTTAGTTTATTTAAAAGTTTTAACCGGCCATACAATCGCTTTTCGCGTTTTAAACGGCAAGTTATCCATTTATTCAACTTGAATGCCCCTCTTTATTAGAACAATCTATGAATTGGTCGCACACCGTCTAAACCACTCTGGACGGCCAAAGTGGCGGCGAGCAATCTGAAAACCTGCTGTACAGCATATCGAGTTCTAGTCTTCAATGGGACATCAAGCGGATCCAAAAATTATCCATGATTTGAATTTGCCGTTAACCAACTCTTACTTGAGCTGTCCAAAAATACGTTACTATGTAGTTATATATTATTTGCATGAGTTTTTGAAGTGAAAACTTCTTTAGCGTAGTTGTGATTTCAAAGTCAATGAAACGAAAAAGCGACAGTAAAACGAGACAGACACATAAATTCATAAGATTTAACGTGGGAGAAAATGAGATAGGAAGCATTATACAGTGTTTCTTATATTCGTTGTTCTCGTATGTATGTGTCTGACGTGTATTATTAATATCTGTTTGTGCGCGCATTCGTAGTACAAAACTTGTACAATTTTGTTAAGGTTTCACTTCTACCACGCGTGAATTGCACATATCTTTTTCTTTCCAATTTCTCATTGACTGTACCGATCATGTGATGGTAATAGCCACCTCTCGTGCACTCGGTTCTTGGCTCGATCACTACGTAAGATAGAATGTCTACCTACTAATGACAAGGTCGGGTACCGGTTGCTTAGCCATTTGGCGTTAGAGAGAGGTGGCGATTTATGGGCTCGCCCGCCACCTCTTCCGTCGTCCCGTGCAAGTTGTGACCATATAATAGCCTGCCTCCCAATTAAAAACAGA
Organism: Lymantria dispar; assembly: GCA_032191425.1. Classification (NCBI taxonomy): domain Eukaryota; kingdom Metazoa; phylum Arthropoda; class Insecta; order Lepidoptera; family Erebidae; genus Lymantria; species Lymantria dispar. Next base: position 22,299,308 of record CM063459.1, read on the forward strand.
CAAGCTTTAAATAACAATAAAAATCAATATTTTTTTGGCGGCGGCAACCCTACATAACAGCATTCCATTTCCCTCTATCGCTGCTTCCCTAGTAATCTACTCAGCCAAGTAACGATTGATAACTGACCTTGGCCGATTTATATCAGCAACAGGTTGCCGGTAGCTTACTTCTATGATTACATGACTCAGGTGTTATACAATTAATTATCTTTAATATTGTAGTACACAATACATTGAAAATAGGTTATGAGAGGACTAAATATTGTTTTGAAGATATGTGGATAAATTAATTCCTCTGTGCTAACAGAGTATGAATTCGCTCGTAGATATCGTACAAGACAACTAAGGTATAGAAAGAAGCAGTTAGCATTTTGAGAGAAGAGAAAATCGATACCATACCCGTTCAGTGGTAAATCTACCACTTTCGCTCCTATTGTGGAGGAGGCCCATAACCAATTATTATTATTATCATTATCATTATCATAACCATCATTAAGCATTTCGCCGACGATTGTAGAACGAATAAGGTGCTATTTTTCTCTTCAATCTTTTTATTTAATAAAGACCAGGTGTCTTTTACCAAGTGTTTTTATCACTTATAAAATATTTTTAGTATTGCGAAGGACATTAAAAAATATAATAATTAACGCACACGAATTAGAATTAGAATCAGAACAGTAATTTCTGTATCACGCAAAATCCTGTGTGGGGAGTCAAACCGGCGGCACGGATCACGTAGATCAATATCTTAATCACCATGCCATCTGTGCAGTCGGTATAGGTCGAAAACTGAAGAAATTTCCTATCCCTTGCAATTAGTAAAACTAGACTTACTACTTAGACTTGACAATAATTGAAAAATGTACAGCTATACTTGCTTAGAAAACCGATAATGTCATCACCGTGCGACAACATAATCGCCTTACCCCTCTCTGGGAAGACCTCTATTCAACAAAAGAGATAGAATAATAGATGGATAACCATAACCGCTGATCGTTTCGTAATACATACCTGCAACTCGCCCTCGCTTCGCTTCGGTTTCAGTCGCCTTACCCGCGTAGTTCCCGTTCCAGTGGAAATACCGGGATAAAATATAGCCTATGTTACTCCTTGATATTATAGCTTTCCATTGGTGAAAGAATTTTTGAAATCGGTCCAGTATTTTCGGAGCCTATTCGTTACAAACATACATACAAACCTTTCCTCTTTATAATATTAGTATAGACTAGCAACCCGCCCTCGCTTCGCTTCGGTTTTAGTCGTTTTACCCGCGTAGTTCCCGTTCCCGTGGGAATACCGGGATAAAATATAGCCTAGTTTACGCCCTGATATTATAGCTTTCCATTGGTGAAAGAATTTTTGAAATCGGTCCAGCCGTTTTGAAAATTACCCGGAACAAACAGACAGACAGACAGACAAAAATTTTTTAATTGCTATTTTAGGCATAGGTGTCGTGCAAATAACCGTGTGAGCATGAAAAAAGCCTATTATTTTGACATTACAAACAGACACTCCAATTTTATTTATTGGTATAGATTAGCTAATAAGCATGGTATAATCCGTGTGGTGACGAAGTAAGAATAGTTCAGCACCCGCTCTCACACTCGAGGATGTTGTAAGAGATGACTAAGGGATATGATATGAGAATAAAATCTATGCAACTCGTCATAAAACACTACGTCACACGCTATAGTGGGGTATAGTAGATCAATTGCCCTCCAGTGGGATTAATATGAAACAGTGAGACTAAGATGAGAATGAAGCATAGTCTAAATACTCATCCTCATCATGATCCTACTCTTATCCCAATTACTTGAGATCGACGCAATATGTAAGTACTTTTTTTTTATTGCCAACGATGGCAAACGAGCAAGCAGCACACCTGATGGTAAGTGAAACTGCTGCACATAGACCTTTGCAATACCAGGGGCACAGCTAGACCGCTGCCTACCGTGAAGGAAATACTCTTCTTAAACCTCGTTTAAAGAAGGACATGTCATAGCGCTCGGGAACGCTGGCAACGTACAGTTGAAGACCATAACGTTTCCAGGTGAAATGGATGAACCCTGCTACGATGTCGAGTGGTACGTTGGTAGAATGGTGACGGTGGTACCAAGTCAAACAGTTCCTCGGAGCACTCCCCGTGAAAGAGTCGGTAGAGTACACAGAGTGACCCAAAGTCTCTCCGCTGCTCCAGCGACTCCAATCTGTCCGTAAGATTAGGATCCCCGACGATTCGAACAGCCCGTCTTTGCAGGGAGTCAAGTGGGTCTAGCTGATATTTGGGCGCACCTGCCCAGAGATGTGAGCAGTAGTCCACATGAGGACGAACTTGTGCTTCAACTTTTCTTTCATCATCCGTGTGTATGTCACTGAACTCTTCCTAAATAGCTGGACCGATGTTGACGAAATTTTTTGTGTGTTCAAAGGAATTCGAGGATGGTTTAGATTCAGAATTGGACCCGATAGGTTAGGCGTTGCTTTTATTTTATTTGAACAGAACAACGTCTGTTGGGTCAGCAAGTATAATATAAATTAGAAAAGTTTTGGCAATAGTTTTATAAAGAGTGATTCCGTGTACTTAAAATGCTTTGGGAATATAATTCTTAACAAGCATCAAATACGTTAATACAGGTCTATGTAAAACCCTTAGCGATATTCTAAAACACCCACGATTTCGTTGACTCCTCCACACAATATCATAGTATAAAATACTATTATTACATAAATACGAATATCACAATAAACGTATTGTCATTAATTATCACATTTCCGCCCTGCCAATGTTGATTACATATATACATATATACTCTATGTAGATTAGGTAAATATATATAGATACCTAACTACTACATAAGTCTATTTATGGAAAACTAGCAATCCGCCCTCGCTTCGCTTCGGTTATAGGTTATAGTCGTTTTACCCGCGTAGTTCCCGTTCCCGTGGGAATACCGGGATAAAATATAGCCTAGTTTACGCCCTGATATTATAGCTTGCCATTGGTGAAAGAATTTTTGAAATCGGTCCAGCCGTTTTGAAGATTACCCGGAACAAACAGACAGACAGACAGACAAAAAAATTTTAATTGCTATTTTAGGCATAGGTGTCGTGCAAATAACCGTGTGAGCATGAAAAAAGCCTATTATTTTGACATTACAAACAGACACTCCAATTTTATTTATTGGTATAGATATAGATGGAAGGCAACTATTCTGACGGATTTCATCTTATATATTACTAGCAACCCGCCCTCGCTTCGCTTCGATTATAGGTTATAGTCGTTTTACCCGCGTAGTTCCCGTTCCCGTGGGAATGCCGGGATAAAATATAGCCTAGTTTACGCCCTGATATTATAGCTTTCCATTGGTGAAAGAATTTTTGAAATCGGTCCAGCCGTTTTGAAGATTACCCGGAACAAACAGACAGACAGACGGACAGACAGACAAAAATTTTTTAATTGCTATTTTAGCCATAGGTGTCGTGCAAATAACCGTGTGAGCATGAAAAAAGCCTATTATTTTGTCATTACAAACAGACACTCCAATTTTATTTATTGGTATAGATTTGATTTTTGATTGCCCGACGTTTTGAACATTTTGCAGCGTTCATGGTCACGGGCGGACTAGACTAGTAGACTAGTCCGCCCGTGAAGTAAAGTAGTTTTATTTACAATGTGTAATACTCGTGTAAACATCAGAAATAACTATTCTGATAATTACAATTTTTTTTTACGTGTGGGAGTAAGAATAAAATTCAACAGCAACTCTCTTTCTTACCCGTGGGTATCGTAAAAGATAATTAAAGGATGTATGCAGAGAACATCTATACATGTTCATCCTGTTCTTATTTGAATTTAGTCCGACCCAATATGTACATATTGCAAATAACGTATTGCATGCATCGTACATACTGCAAAAGTTATTCGCAATACTTTTGTGACTGGTGGCCTATCGTCAACCCTCTTTGGGAATATAATAATGATGAGGTAAGATTGAGGTATATTGTGACGATTTTCTGACTATCCCCGGGCGTCGTAAGAACTAAGTTAGGAATAAAATGAATAGCAGCTTTACATTGTACAATTTATAGCACAAAATACTATTATCAACCCGCCTGCTAAGTGTAGTAATTTTGACATAATGTCAGCTTAAAGAGGCCTAAGTCTAAGTGGACGTCCTTTCCATAATTCTAAACAAGCACTACCCGATATTTATTTCACGGAAGGACAATAAATTCAGTGGTCTGTATTCAAAGTGTTTAAGGCCTAACGCGTTTTTAATTTAAATTTACAAAAAAGTCTACCAAGATTAAAGATTATCATCATCATCATTATCCGTATGGTGATGGAGTAAGAATACAATTCAAGTCTTTTATCCATGGATGTCGTAAACGACCATCCAAAGGAAAGAAAATTCAAAATAAAACCCTATGCCATGGCGTTTGACCAGCATGGTATAAGCAGGTCAATCTCTCTTCCACAAAGGAGAAGGCCCGATTATATAACTAAAGATTATTATTTAATTAATAACATATTGGAAAAATATTATAACATTTATAACAAACGAGAAAACAGTTTGACGATTTATTGTATTAAAGATATCACAAAATAATGATATTATAAATATTTAAAAAGGAATAAATTAACATAATTCTTCTAGTGAAGTTTCGTGCATATATTTAAAAAGACGCGCCTAGATAAAACCTAGACAAAGTTTCTATCTAGCTTTAGCCGTTCAGACTGAACGGGTTTCGTTTGTACCTAGAATTACCAGGACGACAGAAACTCGAAGATCTTTAAGCACTAAAAGTTTACTTTCAATGAATACTGACACGTGGACTGTTAGTACTAACGTTTGGGATGCCTATGATTTATATATATAAAAGTGTATATTTTTTGTACGCGAAAGATAATCTATTTGATTACGACAATCTAATTTAAAAATACTCTTACTATTTGAATAAAATGAAATGGACATCGCCATTATGTGTATTGTAATTAAATTAACTAAAATTCTGATGATATTTGTTAACTAAAAGAATAAAAATGGCATATCTTGAGTGATACCAGGAAGTGCATTGCATCGATAATTGAAATTGTTTGATAATAATTTATAAAGGAAATATTCCTCTCAATTCACCCTTTTTGTATCAAGGGTTTATAAACGCTACGAATAATCCATGCATAGCATATTTTAATAAATATAAATAATATGTTTTACGGTTAACTTAGAACTGCCGTTACTGTGATTTTAAAAATTTGTTGTAATAAATACTTCATTTACGGATATTTTTAAGGCTATAAGTGTTAGTAGAATGTAGTAGAATATTACCCACGTGGTGACGGAGTATGAATAGAATTCCCCAGCCCCTTATCGTGCCCGTGGGTGTCGTAAAAACCAATTGAAAAATGAATATCAGACAATATATTGTATTTTTAAACTGTCACAACACGATATTCAACCCGTTGAGTATTACGAGTCAAAGATTGAAATTATTATTCTTATATTACGTACCTCATTAACCTGTATGTGAAATACAGGTTAATTATGCAAATATACAATAGAATTGGTAACGCTCGTAGCAAAATTTTCAACATAGAGGTCGTTAAATTAATGAGTTCGCGTATTTGCAAACTGTTTCGCTTATCTAGTGGTATAAACCGGTTGCTGATCGCGAGGTGCCGAGTTCGATTGCTAGGTTGTGTCATTTTTTCAATGATCTCAGCTTAAACGTGTCCCTTTGCTGTGTTAGAACCTTTTCTCCAATAGGAGGAAAATTGACCTACTATAGTACCTATTTGTCCTCAATTTCCATGCTGGACAGACATGTTTGTATAAGGTTTTATTTCGAGTTTTTCTTCTATTGCACAGAGTTTATATCCCTTAGTCGTCTTTTACGACATCCACGGGCAAAATAGGGAGTGGTGAAATGTATTCTTACATCGTCGTCACACGGGAAATCAATTTTTTTATCACAATTAAAAATATTAGGTACTTTTTCTAGTAGTCATAGTTACTGCAGAAAATGACTTGTTGGACGTGAGACATCTTAGTCCGCCCGTGACCATGAACGCTGCAAAGTGTTCGAAACGTAGGGTAATCAAAAATCAAATACAAACGCGATAAAATCCGTAAAGTAGTTTTATTTAAAATACACTAACTTAAGGCGTGATTTATCCAAACAAATTTAAAAAATATGGACGTTTAAACGTCTTTATCTTTTAAACTAGACTTTAATTTCAAAATCTGACTGCAAATAATAACATAATAGAACAATAGATTTTTTGTTTCAAATTAAACTGCCTAAGAAATAGTTAAGTAAAAACCACAAAAAAATTGTATAGAGAGTTGGCTACTAAACTCGCCTTATTCGAAATAACAAATGCCATGTCATAACAGATATAAATTTATAACTTTTGTTCACAAAAGATCTTTTGAGTCATTTTGTAAATGTAATAATTTAATTTATTAACAATAATCAGTAAGACATCATCAAATCTTAGCAGATACACAACGCACCTAAAACCGACATTACACATGAAATTGGGTAGAACTAAAGGGCTTAAAATTAACCGGCTAGCCGTACTGAACTTGTAGATTTTAAGTGTCTTGTAAACTTATAATGCCCTGGTACATTGGCCACAATTACGACACCCACGAGAGATCGAAACGCTGGTCATTATTGATCGTATATACAACATACAAACAGCCTTTATTACTTTCGATGTTTTAATGCTTTTTATATTGAAGTCAGGCGATATAATTATATTGATTAATAAATTGCAAATTAACTTCTTTTAAAATAGTCATTCATTAGTAATATTTCCTGTTTTTTATATGCACCAAACTCCAGTCAAAAATATAAAAAATAAAAGCGTCCACAAGATATTGGTTTTACATATTAATACAGCGGAAAACAAATGTACTTATATTTGAAACAAAATTTACATACGAGCTTTGTTCCTTAGTTGCGCTGTAAGTTTATTCTAACAAACTTAAAATCTAAACACTGTTCTTAACTAAAAGAAGAGCTTTAGAAAATTATCGAACGGGACATAACAACAAAAACAAATACACAAATAAAGCTGAGTGAAATTTCAAAGAAATCGCATGCGCAAATAATGCTACCGTTTGCAAAAAAGTTAAAATGAAAACTTTTCACAATGAAAAATATACTCTATTATTAAGTATTTTAATTTGTTATTACATTGTATTATGAAAGAAAGGCTTTTCTGTCGTTATCCAAATCATCTAAGCGTTTAATTATACAGGTTTGTTGCCACAAAACCGACAATGAATTTATGCATGAAGGGACGAGAAATTCTTTCAAATCGTCGGGCTCTCATATAAAAGGAACAATAGTCTTTAGTTTTAATCTTGAGTTGTTTTTGGTGTATTTTTTGGCGCCCGCTTCTTAAGATCAGGTTCGTGTGCTTCAGGATTTACGACAGAACCAGATTAGGGTTGCCAGTTGTTAAAAATTTAAAATTTTTCACATGTAAATGTAGTATTTAATATTTGAATTAAAATTTTATATTCTTGAATCTTTATTGAGATGTAAAATGAGAATATTTTTATATTTTTAATATGTATGTTATTATCATTTTTAAAAGCAAATCGTTTAACTGTGTATGCACTTACATAAATTTTATATTTATTTTATTACTTGTTAATAAACACATAAAAATCCTTTTCAAGCAGCTTTTTGGTTTATTATAAACAGTGTCCAGCTTCACCCATAGACTTGGAACTACAACTAAATATTTAAATATATAAACATAATATAGCTGTGCTTCCGTATGGTGACGGAATAAGAATATAATTCACCACTCCCTATCTTGCCCATGGATATCGTAAAAGACAAATAGGGGATATAGTAAGCATACATATACGCAAGAGACGGAAAACTCGAAACAAAACCCTATATCAACATCTCTGACCAGCATGGTATAGTAAGGTCAATTTCCCTTCTATTGTGAAGGAGGCTCGAGGCCATTAGTGCGACGTACATGAGCAGAGATGAACATTTCTGTATTGTTCAGACGAGACTTAACGTAACATGTATCCCACAGCTGGGCTCGAGTCTACCTCACAATATGAGTGAAATTGACTTAATATACCATATTGGTCAGATGGAAAAGTCTAGAACCCCTTAATAGGACTTATATAATCTGAGACGAATAAGTATTTAGCAATTGATTCCAGTACTGTATAAAGGCATCCCCACGAGAATGCCACTCGGCATGGTACTGTGATACTGATAGAAGTAGATATCTACTTCTTTTGCAAACTTTTCTTCCTATATTAGGAAGCTAATAGCTGGTTGACCGAGCTTCGCTCGGAATATTTTTGTCGAATTTATTTAGATATATATTAATAAAAAATAAAAAATAAATAATGAAAATTATATAAAAAATTACAAAAAGAGAATAATAATAACACCGAGATTCGAACCGACGCTGTTTGGATGCTACAAAAAGCAAAATTAAAACCGGCCGTTCCCCCAACTAAGCTACCGTAACTCTTGACATTTACAACGAAATTTGAATTCATATGCTTTTAAAATTTAATGTAATTTATTATTTTACTAAAAACACGGACAAAACAACATTTTCTATAAATATAACCTAGCTAGATCGATTTTTTGAACCCGAAACCTCTAGTATGCCAAGTTTCAACAAAATCGTTGGAGCCGTTTCCGAGATCCTGAATATATATATAGGTATATATATATATATATATACAAGAATTGCTCGTTTAAAGATATAAGATTCTACGTATTTTTTTTTATTGCTGTTGACGGCAATAAAAAACAAAGTTAACAGCACACCTGTTGTTAAGTTATACTACGGCTTGTGGACCTTTGCTAAGTCGCTGCCTGCGGTGAAGAAAGTGAAGGGAGCTTAAATGCGTGCAATGATGTTCGATAGTACTAAAGTCATCAAAACCCACCACATGCAAATACCCTCCGAAAATTAGGCTACCGGCTCTCACTCTTACCGTACGAAATGCAGCAACAAATTGTTACTACTCGGACGTCGATTTTCTGCGAGAGTGTGGTACCCGGACCACTGATGATAAGTAACCCTGCTCCGGTAGTCGGCCCAACGACGAAGGCGACGTGGTGTTCGGGTGGGTTGCGGGTGTGCGTGCTTACGCCCCTCTGTCGCCCCGGTCGGAGTGATGCGAGGAGTGCGCCGAACGCAACCCACATTAAAAAAAGAAAAAGCCAAAAAGACTGTGGGACCCCGGACGGGCCGGCACGCGACTCAAGACAGAAGACTGTTGACAGTGTAGTCCTACAACGTATATGCTAATATATTCTTTATTTAATCCTTATTTCCTTACTTAAAACAATTAAAAATATTACTTATAATGTAATTTTTCTAAACTAAAATAATTGAAAAACGTATACAAAAACTTATTCAAGTTATCCGCTACCAAGTGGACATCGTGCCCATTGCTATATGGCATAATACTTAACCTCTTTGACAAGGAAACTTTCTCCCACAAGTCAACCCTGATCGTACACCCCTCTTTTCCCCTACCCGTCGCTGCAAGTTCCTCACCGAATGGCGCGATTTAGATTTTTAATGGCGCGCACGCATTTGTCCTCTGATATTTATTTAACAATTATATACCTAGTTGCGCAATTTTCTTTCAAATTCAAATTATTTTTTATGTATAAACCCCGTGGTGATACTTCCATCTTGTTATTTTTTACATTTTACCTTAAATTACCATGGGATTGGAACGCGACCACACTAAGAAGATTCGGCAAGAAACTCGGTGGATTTGTCTACTTTTTATTTATTTTCTAATTTCTTTTACATAGAATTACATACAACAGGCTTATTTATAGCTCCAGTGTAATGCCCTTCAGATCCCATTAGGTATTCCATGCTAGAAGCAAGCATGAAAATCGGTTATAAATGAAGTATTACAATTTATCAAAATTTTTCAGAATGAGTTTTCAAAGGGAAAAGAAAAAAGGAACGTTCTTTTATTGACACACAGATTAAGTAATGTTTAAGTTAATTTCTTTTTTCTTTATTGCTTATGTATGACATACGAGCAAGCAGTATATCTAATGATAAATGACAGCGGCTTTTGGACCTTTGCATTACCAGGGGCATAACTATGGCCGCGGGTGACGTGACCGGGGATTAGTCCGTCACCCGCCGAGAGGCCGACCGCGTGAGGAAAGACCGACGTCCTCCCCGAGGGGGGGACGTCGGTCGATAGGAGGGTACCCCGGGTAGGGGGTATTCCGTCGGGCCGACCACTGATGACAAGTAACCGTGCTCCAGTGGTCGGCCCAACGACGAAGGCGACGTGGTGTTCGGGTGGGTTGCGGGTGTTGCGTGCTTAAGCCCCTCTGTCGCCCCGGACAGAGTGGTGCGGAAGCGCGCCGACCGCAGCCCACCCCAAAAAAAAAAGAAAAGAAAAAGGGGCATAACTATCCCACTGAGTACTATGAAAAAGTGTTCTTCTTTAACCTAATATAAATAAGGACATGTAAGAAAAAATATAAAGCAACAATATGTTGTAAATTAAAAAAATACTACAAAAGAGTGAACATATCAATATTCTGTTAAAGGGCTCGGCTACTTAACCGAATAAACGAATCCTAATGTTGATTTTTAGCTCCAACACGTGAGTTTCTATTATACAATTAAAAATAAATGCCTTCATTACCATATAAAAGAAGAAAAATAATTAAAAAGTTACTAACAGGAGTACGAGTTTTAGTTTCTTGAGAAAGAATGAAGTGGTAATTACTTATATCACGGGCACAAGCATACCACCGCGGTTTGCTGTTAATATTGACATTAGAAGCGTAAAGATATATAGATTACAAGCAACCCGCCCTCGCTTCGCTTCGGTTTCAATCGCCTTATCCACGTAGTTCTCGTTCCCTTGAGAATACCGGGATAAACTATAGCCTATGTTACTCCCTGATATTATAGCTTTCCATTGGTGATAAAATTTTTGAAATCGGTTCGGTGTTTAACCGTGCAAGCATAACAAAGAAACTTTCGCATTTATAATATTAGTAAGGATAATAACTCGTATTTACAACTAACTTTTCCGTATGGTGACGCAGTTACACGCAGTGACACTACCCTTTAATTTTCCATGTAGTGACAGTAAAAATACAATTTACACAGGGGGTCGTAAAAGACGATTAAGGGATAGAATACGCAGATACTAACTACGCAAGGGAAAGAAAATTTTATATAAAACCCTATACCAATTCGTTTGACATTTTAAGTTTAAACTAGTTGAAGATAAGATATAAACTAAAAAAAATAAAAAAATAAAATATAAACGCTAAATAATTAAATTATTGTTATTAGGATTCTAGAAATAATTCCATAATTCTTATTTGCATAAACTATTTTGTTATTAAACACATCTCTCACCGTTATTTAATAAAAAAAAAATATTACAATATTACACATTTACGGAGAATGTCACAGGATTTATGGCCGATCTGCATACGTAAAAATAGCAATACGTAAAGGAGAGAATTCATATGATGATATAAATTAATGTGGCCAACCCTTTTTCTTCACTTTCATGTCGTAAGAAATATCTATAGAAGGGCATAGACAACATCACTGCAAAGAAAGCAGAAGGCAATTTGAAATAAAATTCTATGCCAACCTGATTAAAATAGTATACTAGGTTAATTTATTTGTCAATTTAGAACAAGATTATGCGTAACAGTAGAACTCTGAGCTTATTTATAAAAAAATGGAAACGGCAACATATTTTCAAATAATACACATTATCTTATATATATAGTCTTTTCAGTTATGAGCTATACATGTTTCTTTATAAAAATTTAGTTACTGCATTATGCTGAAAACTAATCATCGGGATATCTACAATGTCTAATTGAAGATTAAATTTAAAAATTAAACCAATGTAATTATTTTGTCATAATTAACTTTTATGTATATAATTATGAAAAGAATAGTTGGAATTTATTGTTATTATTGTAGCCTGAAAAGTTATATTATTAATAATAAAATTTACCAAAAAATACCGGATAACTTTTAGCGATAACATAATTTATTCATTGATTATATCGTCTTAGTTTAAAAACGCCTAAAATTATTACGCGAGCAATATTTATTCCGATTACACGTATTACGCTAATCATATCAAAATACCGGCTTAGATCCTTAATAAAATCAAATTATGAATAAAGATAAAAGAAAAATTACTAAAAAGGTTTGTCGAAATAATACAAAAAATATTATTTATTTGCATTTAAATTAGATATTTTCAGCTCGCTATTATGGCCGTTATGGTAATAGAGGATATCTGCAAAATATTTTCCTATTATAAAGGAATAATATGACAGTAATTTAATTCAACAAAATGTAACGAAATTAACGTTGTATAAAAATAGTGCTAAATTATTAGTAACAAAGTTATACATTGTAAATCTAATAATATATTAAATAAACCTACCTTAAGTTATGAGCTGTCATCGTTAGATCAGCATCGCCTAAACACCTAATGGAACAACACTAAACACACCACAGACAAGTCAAACAAAACAAAAAAAAATTAGAAAAATGTTCGAAGTTGTTATTTTAAATCTCCCGCCGGCTTTTACGCGCCCGATGTGCGCAAGCGCGCAGCCAGTGGAGTAATTCACTGAACTGCGTACACGCAGCCTCCGACCAACCGATTCCGAATCTTTGTCAGGAATATGCGCGGGGCATCCTTCCTATCCCCACCACATAACTACCATTCATGAAAACTGAATGAAGCTTCGAGCTTTCCAGGCCTTTTTAAGTATACAAATGGACCTGCAATTATTTTTTTTTTATGTTTTAACAGCTATGTTCACGACCCTTGTGTTAAAGTTTTTGCTTTACCGGGATGATGTGAATAATTAAGAAAGGCAACCGGCTCTTATACTCGATAAATTAATGAATTAAAATTCGTATCAAAAACATTTAATTGTGCGTAATACAACATTTGGCGCGTACATTATTTTATCAATGGATTCTAGTTTCATTTACTACATCGCCTTCCTGTTAAGCAATAATATTTTTTTATGTTTAAACCTGAAATTAGACTAAAGTATTAATAGCGGCAGCACGAATCTCCGTCCCTTTATTTACTGGCCTCATCTTTTTCTATTTACTCACCATTACAATAGGCAGATATTTGGCTGTACCCATGCCCCATAGTACCTATTGTTGGGCTTCGTGAGTGGCAGTTACCACTTGCCATTAGGCGCATTACCTGCTCGTCTGCCGCCATAGAACATAAATAAAAATATCTGAAAAATTAACGCCTGTATTTTAAAAAATAAAAACACATCCAAAACATTTATATTTTTAAATTTAAAATAATAGGGGTTAAAATAAGAAATTGCCGTTTTAAAGCCAATTTGAATTAAAATTAAACCTGCATAGTGTCAGATATCAAAGTGAAACTGTGTTCAAACAAAAACTATAACATTCTAAATTTCAAAAATGTCATGACATTTGATCGTTCGATTTTCAATTGTTTTACATTCAGCTTTTGAAATGACCATGTTCATTTATACGGCGAAAATCTGTGATTTTCCAATACGAGTTCCGACGACGTGGGACTAACGCAGCAGAAACGGTTCGTAATGTCAATACTGTGTTTGGAGAGGATACGACTAACGAGCGCACCGTGCGTACATACTTTAATCCCTAATACTATAGATTCTTATCCTATTGATTTTTTACCGTAAATTAAGCAAATTAGAATACAATTCTATATTTCCGGCTTTCTCGCCAGTACAGTATAAGACGACTAAACAGGTAATCTACCTGTCGATCCATAAGCCCGTAAACGTCCACTATGACACTGCGTGCCACTTGCAACAGTTCCCTGTGACTTTCAAGATGTCGTCAGTCCAGCTAGTAGAGGGTTGTCTTACGCTGCGTCGCCCGATTCGTGGTTGCCACTCGAGCAGCTTTCTTCCCCAACGGTTGTCGGTTCGACGAGCTAATTTTTTTGGGCTATGTCGGTTACACCCATTCTCCTACGTATTTCCGGCTTTTATTAAGTAAAGAAATATCGAGAGAAGCTCTCCCCCATAGCACATTGAGCGACTTTTATGAAGCCGACATCTATATATATAAAAGAAAGTCGTGTTAGTTACACTATTTATAACTCAAGAACGGCTGTACGGATTTGGCTGAAAATTGGTGGGGAGGTAGCTTAGAACCAGGAGACGGACATAGGATACTTTTTATCCCGTCTTTTTTTAGTGGTGTTTACAAGATTTCGCCAATAACTCTTTTATCCTGTTCGATCGCGTTCCCGTGTGACATGACATAAAATGTCAAAGAGAATACAAGTCACTATGAAATGTAGTATAAAAAAACGCATTTGATATGTAATAACCAAACGCAAATGACAGCTAAACGTAATTTTGTCCATAGTTAAGAACGGTTGAAAATTTTGATAATTATAATTTTATCAGAAATCAATAATGAGTAATTTATATTCTCTTTGAATCATCATTAACAATGTCGCGACCAAGACGATCGAACCTTTCCCGACAAGACTGTAATGGTTTTTCCATTAGAGACTATATTTTCGGAAATTTAGAAAATAAAGGTACGAAAAAAATTATGGCGGTACGAAGTACGCCGGGTCAGCTAGTTTAGAGATAAAGTTTTAATGTCGTATGTCATTGCAGGTAATTTCCAATCGAAACTCTGTATGGAACTGTAGGCATGATGTATTTTTCCGTCATTAAAGTTAACCTATGGGAATCGGTGATTATTAAAAGAATTTTCTAAATCGAATTGCAGAGATCATTCCATATAACGATGAAGGAAATACCTTTGGTCAGCATTTCTTCTTTTACCGTAGATATAAAAATGCAATAAAAAATGACGTATATGTATAACATTATAAAAAATCTATGGTAATACGTCTGGCCAAGAATGCTGAAATAATTTAATCTCCTTCATCTGAAGAAGACCTATGTCCGACAGCATGGCGTACATGATCTAAGAAGAAGAAGTGCCAGAATTACCTCTACATTTAAACATTCCAATCTTTATAAAATTAATACAGAACGTAATAGAATAGTCAAATCAACAAGAGATAGTCATATCCCACTTGATTTGACAGACTTCATATAATATAAAACAAACTTCCATCCCTTTTCTTTGCCTAAAAACTAAAGATTGAGGTAGGAGGAGATTAAAGGCATGGCAACATGACGTGGCTGGCTGGCTGCTAGCTGTTGCCTAATTTTTAACTTCTCTTTCGTTATTTAATCATTTATGGTTAGGCAATCAGTTTTTAAAAGAAGATTAGCTTCTTTTGATTGCTCGTGTCGAGTAAGTAGGTACGTATTATATATTTTATTTCGACATTCGAGAAAATGTACTAACATAAGATTCTGTTATTTTCTCGGCGATGGTGGCAAACGAGTAGTTCGGTTGCCACCATCGTGTCAATAAAAAGTCGGCGTCAATAAAAAATACATACATATAAAAATTAAAAATAACCAAAAAGTAAAAGCAAAATGGAATTGGGCTCAACTTACGGCTGGGAACGAGCGCACCCCTGCCGTTGATTTTCAGCCCACGCCCAACTTACAAATTAATAGCCGATATACTGCCCTCCCGAACACAAAACCAAAAACATAAAAATAGTGATGTAGTAATGATGAGTTTGAATTGATATAACTAACAAATAACAATTGCAAAACATTGTTCAGAGATAATTGCTCTGACATTTTTAACCTAAAAAAATAACATGCTTGAAATTGCGAATCATTTGTAGAAAACGAGACCACCTTTTCTTAGAACATTTAATTGTCTATTGTGTGTTAGTTTTTATAGATGTCATACCTAATGCAATATGCTATTGCACATATTGTGACTTAATTTAGCAAGAATTAACACGTTTTTTAAGATAATAATCTAACCTAACACTCTTTTTGAACATTCGACATTATTTTTACCGTTTAAACAAATTACCTAAATAAAGAAATTGTTTCACTTGTTCCACTTTTTCGTTTTGTTTTTATATTTTTATTTTTTTTGTGGTTTCTTAATAGTTTATAACTATTTGTCGTTTGTTGTATATCTTTATAGGCTCTATCGTTAATTTATGTAGACTCTATGGCAGGGGTGACAGACTTCATTAGACCCAAGAGCTACTCTTTACTGACAAAACCCGGAGCGATCTACCAATTACATACTTCTTGAAATCTTCACAATTGCAATTGATGCTTGCAGCAATTGGTGATTACGATGTGCAGTTTGTTCTACGTATTTATATTTTTTGCCTTACCACGATCAGCTGGACTAATAGTCGCGATCGACCGGTTGGCCATCCCGGCTCTATGGAACCTCATTTCTTCCTATAAGCATATACATATAGACGAAATATTTTTACAATCGGTTGCCTGTCCATAGCACTTTTTGGCCTAGGATCTCTAAAGTTTAGGTAATACTCAAGGTAATACAAATAACATATAACATATGTCATTTATATCGACTTAGATGATATTTCTTTTTTTATTAGCCCATTGTTGCCAGTGTCAAATTATAATTTTATTCACAAACTATTCATTTCTTCACCAGTATTTAGTTTCTTTATTCCTTATTAGTTATCGTCCGTCAGTAAGTCAAATCGTCGCCTTTAACGACCATGTGTGTAGATCGTAGTGCCTAATTCAATAAGTTATAAACCAAAGTATGTTTTAGTCTGTAGGAAAGAATAGGCAATGAGGAAAGTGTTATTTTCACAATATAAATGACAAACAGAATCCCTGATATTATTTAATTCTATAAATGATAGTTAATCAACCCTATTTTATAGTATTTAACCGACTTCAAAAAGAAGGAGGTTTCTCAATTCGACCGTATATATGCTTTTTTATGTTTGTTCGCGGATAACTTCGTCGTTTATGAATCGATTTTGATGATTATTTTTTTAATTGAAAAGGGTATACTTCCCAAATGGTTCCATGAAAATTTTATCGATATCGGACCAGCGAGTTTTGAAAAATCAACAAAAATCTTAAAAACTGTCTACATTGTCTATATTATTGAAGGCGATTTCTTTTTTGCAAAAAATAATTATTATATTTACTTGACTTTTATAATTCATAGGCGAGAGAAGAAAAACTCGACATGAGACCCTA
Organism: Lymantria dispar; assembly: GCA_032191425.1. Classification (NCBI taxonomy): domain Eukaryota; kingdom Metazoa; phylum Arthropoda; class Insecta; order Lepidoptera; family Erebidae; genus Lymantria; species Lymantria dispar. The sequence goes on from CM063459.1 coordinate 22,316,486, forward strand.
TGCCAACACGACTGACCATCGTATAGTAGGTCAATTTCCCCAATTCTGCAGGAGACCCGAGCCCAACAGTGGAACTTATGTGGGCTGAGGTGACGACGATAATAACGAATGCCTACAATGATATATTTGCAGCCTTTCAGCATCGGTTAAAGGAGGCTAGATGTAGGGCTCCTTCAGAAATGAGGGGTTAGTGCCATAATCGCCCCGTTTGGTAAGCGGGTTGGCGATCGCAGTGTTCATGTTGTACGTTTTTCAAGAGGGAATTAGTGCCTACTCGCCTGGTCTTTAGTGAATTTCTACAATTTGTATGCGCACGAATCGTAAAAATTTCATTTCAGCTCATATACGTCCCACTGTTGCTTTTTTTTGGGGGTGGGCTGCGGTCGACGCTCTCCTCGCATTACTCCCTCCGGGGCGACATAGGGGCGTAAGCACGCACACCCGCAACCCACCCGAACACCACGTCGCCTTCGTCGTTGGGCCGACCACCGGAGCAGGGTTAGTCCCACTGTTGCTAGAGCCTCGTCCACAATTGGAGGGAAAATTAACCTATAGTCACGCAGGTCAGACGTATTGGTATAGAGTTTTATTTCAAGTACCTAATCCCTCTCTTGCATAAGGTGTTATATGCATATTTAATCTCTTAGTGGTCCTTTATGACACCCACGGGCAAGATAAATTGTTAAAATTTACTCTCGTAATTTTACCCTAACGCTCCAAAGGATGTATAATATCAAAAATAGTAATCTATACTAATATATAAAGCTGAAGAGTTTGTTTGAACGCGCTAATCTCAGGTACTACTAGTCCGATTTGAAAAATTCTATCAGTGCTAGATAGCCCATTTATCGAGGAAGGCTATAGGCTATATATCATCACCCTAAGACCAACGGGAGAGGAACTTAAGGAATGTTTCATTCGTTTTCTTTTTTCCTTTTGAGAGCTTCCGCAAGTCTTAGCGAGAATCATGTGTGACAAAATCGTATTATTAAAAAATATTTTCACCTTCTACGTAAACAAAGTCTTAGATTAGCGTTAGCCCAAAGTATCTATACCATGCGGATGAAATCGTGAACAGAAGCCAGTTTATTATAATATTAATTATAATATGTGCTTATTCTGCGATAATACATAGTGTTATCGTACAATAGTTAGTCTCGGGGCCCTATTCCGATAACGTTTATCATAGTAACACTGCTACAACGTAGCGCAAATTTGGCAAAATTTCGCAATAATTTATACTATTTAGGATAGCACCACGGAAGCTTAACATTATAACTTGTGCAAGAGTAGGTATGTAGGGAGGAACATTGTGGGTGGATTTATCACATCCGCATACGAGTAATGGGTCTCAATGTTATTTAGATTTTTAATTAACTAAACTATACATACCTATTAATATTTTAAATAAAACTACTTTACGGATTTTATCGTGTTTGTATTTCATTTTTGATTGTCCGACGTTTCGAACACTTTGAAGCGTTCATGGTCACGGGCGGACTAAGATGTCTCACGTCCAACAAGTCATAGTTATTGCAGAAGATTTTAATTAAATTAAAATTTTCTACTATATTTAATTAAAAATTAATTTCAAAAAATTTATTAATAGTATTTTTAAGGATTTTATCGCGTTTGTGTTTGATTTTAGATTGCCCGTCTTTTCAAACATTATTCAGTGTTCATGGTCACTGTCCTAGTTTTATTTCAAACAATAATCTCAGAAATCATAAAAGTGAATTAATCAATACAAAAGAAAAAAATACATTATTTATAAGAGAACATCATCGTCGTGCTCACAGAAAAAACCGGCTAAGTGCGAGTCAGAGTCGCGCACGTAGGGTTCCGTACCATTATCTATAACAATCACGTTTGTTGTATGGTAGCCCCCTTACATATTTATTTTATTTTGTTTTTACATCTGTGTTATGTTATGTGATGGTGTTGCTGCCGCTCATGGACCTTTACAAGGCCGCTGCCTACCGCGAAGAAAGTGAAGGGAGTGTGAATGCGTGCATTGAGGCTCGGTGATACCAAAACCCTCCACACACAAACACCCTCAGAAAGTTGGGCTTCCGGCTCTCTCACTCAACGAACGAAGCGCAGTAACAAATTGCTACTACTCAGACGTCGATATTCTGCGAGAGCGTGGTACTACCCCGGACGGAGCGGCCCGCGGCTGTAGACAGATAACTGTCGACAGTGTGGTCCTACCACTCCAATAACGCTTTGTTGCTAAAGCGGCAACAGAAATACATAATTTGTTAAAATTTCAACTGTCTAACTATTGCGGTTCTTAAGATACAGCCTAGTGACAGACAGACGGACAGACAGCGAAGTCTTAGTAATAGGGTCCCATTTTAACCCTTTGGGTACGGAACCCTAAAAAGTATTAATATTTCTGTGGTCGTGCTCTTGTCCCAACATAATATGCCTAGGAACTTCCAAAGCACAAATTGCAAAGGTTTTGGGAACAGTTTTAAGAGCGACTGCACGCCGTATGTCAAGCGTCCTTGAGGATATAATCGTTGATCATCATCTTCACAGCCTACATATTGTTGGACAGACCTCCTCCACAATGGGAAGGAATTTGACTTACTATATCGTGCTGATCAGACATGTTTTTTTTTATTGCAAACGGTGGCAAACGAGCAAACAGTACACCGGTAAGTGTTGCTGCCGCTCATGGACCTTTACAAGGCCGCTGCCTACCGCGAAGAAAGTGAAGGGAGTGTGAATGCGTGCATTGAGGCTTGGTGATACCAAGGGCACCACCAAAACCCTCCACACGCAAACACCCGCAGAAAGTTGGGCTTCCGGCTCTCTCACTCACCGAACGAGGCGCAGTAACAAATTGCTACTACTCAGACGTCGATTTTCTGCGAGAGCGTGGTACTACCCCGGACGGACCGGCCCGCGGCTGTAGACAGATAACTGTCGACAGTGTGGTCCTACCATTATTGTGGTATAGGTAGGTATACTGTTGGTATAAGGTTTCATTTAGAGTTCTCCTTCTCTTTTTATAAATTATTCATTTAATGTGAAACATTTATAGGCGAGGGTAAACCTGATCGTTGATCAGACATCAAATTAGCTTGGTCCAAGTCAATATAAAGTTCTTAGTTGTATTTTATAACACACACAAATAATGTAAAAGTTGTAGTACCGGTAGTTTCATTCCAGCTATTGCAAAAAAAGATTTTTAAATACTCAATAGGAAGCAATCCTATTTTAGAATGTGTTTTATTTTTTAATTATTTGTCACCATGGATTGCCATGGACACAATATATTATTAGCTTTACAATCTGGACCTAACCAAATCTTGTACAATTTTCTTCATATTTTCATCATCGTTACCCTGCTCTCCTGCTAATTTGTGCGGTGACGGAGTAAGAATACAATTCACCACTCCCTATCTTGCCCGGGGATATCGTAAAAGACGATTAAGGGATATAATACGCAAATAACGTCTATGCAAGAGAAGGCAAACTCGAAATAAAACCCCTATACCAACCTGTCTGATCAGCATGGTATGGTAAGCTCAATTTCCCTCTTATTGTGGAGGAGGCTCGAGCCCAACAGTGGGACGTGGGACGTGTATGAGCTGAAATGATGAAAGGCTCTTATCCCAATTATTTGGAGTCAACTCAATATGTATCTTCTTTTATAGTACATACAGCCAAAATTATTGGTAATAGTTTCGTGACCGGCCGCCTGCCTGACGTTAACAATCCTTGGGAATGTTGCTGTTGACCCGACGACTTAGATTCCCAGGTCTATGAAAACCGTCGCCGTCTTGACCGGGCATTGTGCAAGTTTTGTATTGTACACGAAGAGTCGTGGCGGTTTCTCTACTGGTAGAGTATAATCCGCTTTGCTTCCGTTTCGCCAATTTTCTTCATAACTTATAGCATTATATTTCACTTTTTCATCTATACTAATATTATAAAGAGGAAAAGTTTGTATGTGTGTATGTTTGTAATGAATAAACTCAAAAACTACTATGCCGATTTCAAAAATTCTTTCACCAATGGAAAGCTATAATATCAGGGAGTAATATAGGTTATATTTTATCCCGATATTCCCACGGAAACGGGAACTACGCGGGTGAGGCAACTGAAACCGAAGCGAAGCGAGGGCGGATTGTTAGTTTTGAATAGCTTATTTAAGTAGTTACCATTGATTGGTGGGTCCAAGGATGGTACAGTAGTACAAGTAGGTTAAATTGATAGCCCAGTAGGACGCTACATAACAGAGGATTAGAATGTAAGTTTGTTTTTTACCCTTTCACGCCTCAAACATTAAACCGATTTTTAAAATCTTTTCACAAATTGAAAGCTACATTATCCGCAAGTCACATAGGCTATTTTTTATTCACATAGGCACAGAAACTACGCGAGGGTAACCACTGGAATTTGCTAGTATTAAATAAAATTTGAGAGCGCCATGTGACAATTTCACATGCCCGCCAAAACTTGCCTTTCGTTCAAAAAACTGCAGAAATACCAGACATAATATTTTACAGGGTTAAAACTATAACCTAAGGAGAATCACAAGCTTGTATCCCTATATCAATGAGTCAGAGATGAAAATCTGACCATCACATAACGTTTCCGTTCTTTAAGGTTTTTTTTTTAATTTTATTACAAAATAATGAGTATAATTTATTGCTAGGCAGTTAACGAGAGTCAGACGTAAATATAAAAGTTTTATTTCTTTATGGTTCTACTCAACAAGCTAACTCAACAGACGCTGTTTTGTAGAAATCTAAAAGAGAAATAGAAATTCTTGAAATCGATTGCAGTGCCTCCTACCTAGTTCGAGATATTCTTAACCATTATTGAATCCATCTGAACACGGACAGTAAATTTCATTGAAATTGTTACGGCCGTCAAGTAGTTCAGTCATATTACACATGTATAGAATAATTATGTACATACCTAAAGATATAGGTTCAGTCGGCCATTCTATTTACGAGAAACCAGTTTCCTTTTGTGCGATGCTCTATTTATAAAGGGTATCGTATAAATCCATTTAGCAGTAACAAACAGTAAAAAAAAAAGTCTAGACGGCTTGTCAGCGTTGTTTAGTCTCTAATCATCATTTAGCTTTTTGGCGCCCAATACTGGACGTAAAACATCGTCATGCTTCACCGCAAAGTGAGATTTTTTGTAGCTCACATCCACCGACATCCAGTAATCTTAAACCAAGTCGTAGATTCACTGTGTCGTTTGATGCGTGTACTCACACACAAAAGATTCTAAAACCTTTTTCTCCAGTGGTCATTGGTTCGTCAAGCGATGTGGCCTGCCCATTGCCACTTCAACGTGCTATTTCTTTGTGCTAAGTCGGTTAAATCAGTTCTTCTTTTTTTTTCCATGTTCAGCGCACCGGCCGCCCGGCACCTTCCGCGGCGCCAGAGGGGGCGCGCGGCCCAATGACCCACCCGTAGCACGTCGCCTTCGTCGTTGGGCCGACCACCGGTGCCGAATTCCTTGTCGTGGATGGTCGGCCAAATCCGCACTTTTACGGATTTCCATATTTCGGCAGACTACGCTCACAGTTTTTAAATTAATTTTGAGGAGTACCTTATTTAGAAAATATGTTTCATTGCAATAATACATCATCTGTATTTTACACAGACGAAAACCGGTTAAGTTTCCGAAGCGCTTTGCAGCCAAGTTAGATTTGTCAGCTGAATACTTTCTAGCCGGTCAGAATAAAATCACGAACTTATCTCGCTTTCTTAACCATAGGTCAAGGAGGGAACCTGTGAGAAGCCTTATTACGTAATTAGCTATTTGGCTTAATATAATAAAAAAAAACATAAGTCATCCCTAATGGCAATAAATAAAAAAATATAGAGCACTTTATAATTAAATAAATGATTTACTCATTTTAATTATTACTAGCAAACCGCCCTCGCTTTGTTTCGGTTACAGTCGCTTTACCCGCGTAGTGCCCGTTCCTGTGGGAATACCGGGACCGGATATAAGCTATATTACTCAAGGATAATGTAGCTTTCCAATGGAGAAAGAATTTTTGAAATCGGCACATTAGTTTTTGAGTTTATTCATTACAAATATACCCAAAAATACAATTTTTTCCTCTTTATAATATTAATAGCTGACCCAACAGATGTTGTTCTGTTCAAATAAAATGAAAGGAATTTTCATTGAAAGCAGCACTACCTACCGCATCCAATTGCGAATCTAAATCATTCTCGAATCCCCTTGAACATGCACAAAAAATTTCATCAACATTGGTCCAGCCATTTAGCCTCCTAAATTAGTTCAGTGACATACACACGTACACAAGAAATTTATATATATAGATAGTGTAGACTAGTAAACCGCCCTCGCTTCATTTCGGTTTCACTCACCTTACCCGTGCAGTACCCCTTACCCGTGGGCATACCGGGATAAAATATTGCCTATCTTACTCCTCGATTTCCATAAGTTCCCATAGATGAAAGAATTTTTGAAATCGGTTCGGTGGTTTAAGCGTGAAAGCGTAACAAAAAACAAACAAAACAAACTTTCGCATTTATAATATTAATAAAAATTAATAATAATCGTCATTTCAACTCATATACGTCCTACTGTTGGGCTTGAGCCTCTTCCACAATAAGAGGGACCTATACCACGCTGGTCAGACGTGTTGCTATAAGGTTTTATTTCAAATTACCTTCTCTTGCATCAATGTCATCTGCATATTTAATCCCTTGATCATCACCACTGATACACGTTCCAATATTGGGCTCGAGTCTTCTTCAAAATGGAAGGGAAAATGACCCACTAAATCACGCTAGTCAGACGTTGGTATAAGGTTTTATTTCGATTGTTCCTTATCTTCCATAATGGTATCTGCATATTATAATCCCTTAGTCGTCTTTTACGATACTCACGGGTAAGACCTCTCTTGACCCGTGAGTATCGTAAAAGGCGACTAAGGGATATCTTATACATGTACAACAACGCAAGAAAAGGAAAAATATACAGGTTGTATCAGGTTATAGGGCAACTGTTCGAGTATTTTTTAGTTTAACGGTCATAGAACGTAATTAGAATGTATATTACACAAAAAAACAATATAACATAAAAGTTATAGTGACTTCAATAAAATGTGTCTAAGAGTCTATGCCTTAAATGTTACGTATTATGTAGGCATGTACAGATAGAATACATGTAGGCATGTAAAGCTTCGACAGTATAATGTCATTCATTCATACCTAGAATTGCGCAAACGCTTCAATGACAGCGTAGGTACGAAGGCGAGCCGTCAACGGTCATAGGCCGATCAGCTGTTTTAAAGCGAAGTTTATATTGCTTATGCGAACGTAATCATTGATTTATTCAAGTTCTAATAAAAATTTAACAAAGTATGAATATGTTGCGTATTAAGTATATACAAGTTAAAATAGTTAGGTTTAAATAGTTATTCTACTAAAAACTCTAAAAACAATTATAACACCTAATATATTTATTTAATAATATAAAAAAGTATAAACTAATACCCAACTACGACAAAAACGAGGCTAAAAAAGTATGAGATAAGATTTTCAGGACACAGGATTAAAAAACTTTACTAAAGAACGTTGCTACTGAAGAAGCAAGATAATCGACACAGACTTCACCAAGATGCCTTCGTTGCAGTTTGATAATAATAGTACGAGATCCGGTTGCAGAATCACTACGTTCATTGCGTACATAATCAAACTCAGATTCTTACATACATTTATGATTAGGAGAATACATTGATAACAGGCTGCCAGTCAATAAGTGGCCGCAAGTAATTTTAATTAAATTTTTGTTAATAAATTTTCGGAACAAAATTTCATTCACTTGTTTTTTAAATAAAATATCATCCACATCATAGCAATGTATGTAAAGAATTCGAAAATCGATAGGTACCTTTGCACACTTGGCTGCAACTACTTCGCAGCCAGGTCTAAACGGGTAATATTTTGGTGTATTTATACGTTCATGACGTACACACTTGATGTTTATGTCAGATTAAAGCTATTTTTTTTAAATATGACGATATATCGCTGCTTGTAAACAAATGACCGCAAAAATTCACTTATTGATTGGCAGCCTATTATCAATGTATTCTCCTAATCATAAATGTATGTAAGAATCTGAGTTTGATTATCTACGCGATGAACGTAGTGATTCTGCAGTCGGATCTTAGTCCATAATATCATACGATACGATACTAAAGTACACAGTTATCAGTGTACAGAGATACACATATTCAACTTTGAAGAGCTGTAGTCAAGCGTGGTTATATTATGGTATTATATTGCATGTCTTGGAAAGACAAGCAATATATTAGATAAAGCTTGTAAATTTATTTCACTTTGGTGACGTTTTTGTGTTCAGTAGACCACACAGCTACTTTGGCAGCAGTCATGAGATCTTTAGCACTGCGAGATTGTACTAAATCTTCCACCCTACGTTTCTTTATTTTAGAAGACGATTCCTCGAACTCTTTTCAAGGTCTGCTGACTTTAGTTGACTCTTATGTGATGTTGAAGATTTCGGCTATTGGCAAATTATTTGGAACTTAATTTCTTCACCCCCTAACCACTCCTTATTTTTGGCTATGAATCGTTCCTTTGATTTTCCAGAAGCACTGCACTTAGAGGCGATAGTTGATGAGAGTTTTGCTAATTTCATCTTTATTGCACGTTCAGAATTATCGGTAATACATAAAATATTGAAATATGTCATAATAAAATCAAAAGGCGAAAATTCCTTTCACTTTTATCATATTTCGACCATTCTTCAAAAACAGTAATTTTCGAAATAGAATTAATGTATTCTGAAAAAATAAAAAAAAATATTTGCACTCATTTGTACTGATATGAAATAGATTTATATTTTAGTGAACTAAGCGAACTAAAGATGAAATCATAATTTAGCCCGTCTACAAAAGTCTATAAGTTGTTCCCAGTCCATTAAGTTCATAAATATTTAAAAAACGCAATAACTTTTAATGTTTTTTCAGATACGTTTTAGATATACAAATTCGTTAACAATATGATTGACTATAGTCAAAATGTGTAGTACTGACCTTCAGTTGTAAAATCCATTACTAAAAACTTGCACAAACCACTAACTGCCACAACAAGATATTGTTCAGTGTCGCATAGAAGTAACTGATATAAGTGCTTTAATTAAATGCGACTCATTACCTCGTATTGTAACCCTATGACTAATAATTCTGGAATATTAGACATAAACTATTCTTGGAATTAGAGGTTTGGGGGTGTTGTTTACCTGAATTAACTACCACTTGCCGGAAATTTAAGAGTGACTTTTGTTCACCTAGCTTGTTCTAGGCGGTACACTGTGCGGCGTAGTATTGGGCTGCCTCTTACTCCATCACTACACGGAACAAACCCACAATACATTCACAAAATAGCATTAAAATCGCAAAAGCGACAAGGGTTTAATCACTGGCGTGAACGAAAAGGAAATCCAAAAAAAAAGTAGGTTAGCAGCGTTCTCTTAAGAAATTCATAATTAATATCAACTAACATGCCTACCAAGTGCGGCATTTATTCCCTTTCCTTGGCATTCTCATTTTATTAATGTTTGACATGTGGTATAATGAAAGTTAAAATTGTTTTCATCCCGTCTCGGACAAGTTTTAAGGATGAATATCAATGTTATTATAGGTAAGATAAGACTAAAGAAAATACGGATGGATGGCGGGAAGCGTGACATGGATAAACAAAGATGACAGGACTTTGTATAGAAAGCATATTGCGTCAACCTAAAACGATTAGGATGAGAAAAGATTATACCAAGATTTTAAGTCGGTTATTGTAAATAAATCTATTTTACGGATTTTATCGCGTTTCTATTTGATTTTTGATTGCCCGATGTTTCGAATAGTTTACAGCCTTCTTGGCCACGGGTTGACTAAGATATCTCACGTTCAACGAGTCATCGTTATTATAGAGATTTATATCTACAAATATTATAAATGCGTAAGTTTGTTTATTTATTTGTTTGTTACGCTTTCACGCTTAAACCACCGAACCGATTTCAAAAATTCTTTCACCAATGGAAAGCTATAGGTAATATCCGGGAGCAACATAGGCCATATTTTATCCCGGTATTCCCACGGGAACGAGAACTACGCAGGTAAGGTTACTGAAACCGAAGCGAAGCGAGGTCGCTAGGTTGGTGATGGAGTAAGATTACCAATCACTTCTCACTATCTTACCCGTGGCTATGAACTAAGACGTAAAAGACGACTAAAGAATATAATATGCATATAACATCTATGCAAGAGAAGGAAAACTCGAAATAAAACTTTATACCAACCTATCTGACCGGCATGGTTATAGTACGGTGAATTTCCCTCCTATTGTGGAGGAGGCTCGAGCCCAGCAGTGGGACGTATATGAGCTAAAATGATGATGATGATATATATCTACCCGCTACAGAAATTAGTTATAAAATTTTGACCCACATTTTGGTAAAATTACACAGAGGATCAGCTCTAGAATGGTCCAAAAAATATTTAAGTAATCGACAGCAATATGTGGAGATATCATCAATGGAAAGTAATTCCTTAGCGCAAAGCAGATCCAATAGTGTAATAAACCGACATGGAGTTCCCCAAGGAAGTATTCTTGGACCTTCATACTTCTTAATTTATATCAATGACCTACCTGACATTATATCACATAAATGCTTTTTATTCGCTGATGACATTTCGATTCTTTTGACATACAATAATATTTATAATAATTTTGATGATTATGATATTCAAAGTAATAATACAATTAAATTGGTAATGCAATGGTTAGAGAAAAATAATTTACAAGCAAATCTTTACAAAACTTGTTATGTTCAATTTCGAACTCATGGGTTTAATATTGTGCCGCGTAATCAACTCTACAATAATCTAACTATACGCGAAGCATCCTCTACCAAATTTCTAGGAATGACAGTGGATAAATACTGTGACTGGAAAGAACACGTTAAAGCAGTATATAAAAAAGTTAACAGTTTTGTATATGCCTTGAATAAACTCCGACTTACAAGCACACTCGAAACATTGAAAATGGCATATCATGGTCATGTTGATTCTGCCATGCGTTATGGTTTGATACTATGGGGTAACTCTACGGATTCGTACAAGGCATTTCATTCCCAAAAGAGATGTATAAGAGCAATGGTTGGCATTCCGCCTTATGAATCGTGCAAACCACATTTTGAGAAATTGGGTATATTAACCCTGCCCAGCTTGTATATTTTTGAAATATGTGTATTTGTTAGGAATAACCTAAACCTCTTTGTAAAAGCATGCGAATTTTATCCCAGAAACACTCGAAAGGGAGTTCTACTTGTTCTGGGTTTTACTCCTAGAACCAGTGTTTACCAAAAAAAATGTTATTCCATATGTATAAAAATATTCAATAAGCTACCACGTAATATTCGCGGACTTCAATTTCCACATTTTAAAAACAAGCTTAAGACCCTACTTTTAAATGAAGTTATATATTCAATAAATGAATGGATTGATAGTAATTAAATATAAATTTTTCGATATATTATTTCTTTTTTTTTGTTAAATGAATGATTGCAATATGGCACAATGACTTTGTTGACTACAAACATATTTTGGTATTGTATTGTTGCCAAAATATGAATGTATTTAAATGCAAATTTTATCAAAAACTATTATATTTTAATATTATTATTTATTTCAAAATGACTTTCACATGCCAAAGCAAGGCTAAATATATAGCGATTCTACCGACTCTTTCACGGGGAGTGCTCCGAGGAACTGTTTGACTTGGTACCACCGTCACCATTCTAGCAACGTACCACTCGACATCGTAGCATGGTTTATCCATTTCACCTGGAAAGGTTATGGTCTTCAACTGTACGTTTCCAGCGATCATTTCTCCCACGTACGTGCAAGCTCTAGAATGAACTACCTGCTGCTGTGTTTTCCGAGCGCTATGACATGTCCTTCTTTAAACGAGGTTTAAGAACAGTATTTCCTTCACGGTAGGCAACGGCCTGGCTGTGCCCCTGGTATTGCAAAGGTCCATGTGCGGTAGCGTCACTTACCATCAGGTGTGCTGCTTGCTCGTTTGCCACCATTGGCAATAAAAAAAAAAAAAGATAGATCTATGTATGTTGACTGTAACATCTGATTATTGTACTCTATTTAAGGTGAATAAATGTATTTGATTTGATTTGATTTGAAAATATTGTTCATGGTTAGTAGTTAGTCGGTTATTGCTTTAAACTTTTACCTGGGAGAGATATTAACAGAGCTGAATGCAAAAATAAATTTGCTGTTTTTATACTACAAATAAGAATTTGAATATGTTATGAAAATTTCATAATTTAACGTCTTACATTGAACAGGGCTGACAACGATAAATTCATAAATTCTATTCGTTTGGAACAGGGCCGGATTATCCATAAGGCGAATTAGGCTACTGCCTAGGGGCCCCGCACTGACTAGGGGCCCCGAGCATACACCAAGAAAAAACATTTCATCAAAAACATTTTTTGAAAATTTGTATTCTTCTTCAATATTATTCCTTTTTGAAGTGAAACTTCTTTGCGCGCGGGGGGTAAATTTTTTACGGATGAAACGTAATTTAGCGTCACGAAGATGTGCAGCGTTTTGGTGAAGAAGAGGGAGAGAGCGATTGAGACCGATCGAGAGAGCAAGCGATAAAGGGCGAACATAGCACAAAGCACAGCCATGGGGCGAGAGTAGAGAGCAAGCGAGTGAGAAAGTTCTAGAGATTTTTTTTTTATCTATACTAATATTATAAAGAGGTAAAATTTGTAAGTTTGTATGCAGGGGGTAATCTCTGGAACTCATAATCTAATTCTAATTTTATTTTAACTGGCAGAAAGCTACATTATTCCTGAGTGCTATAGGCTATAAATTGTTTCTATAACATGTATATTAACCGAGCTATCACAACTTTTGTCTGGCAAGTCGGAAAAAAATACCTCGTAAAACAGAATTATTTGCGTGCGCTGCCTAAACAGTTGCTTAAAATTAAAAAGAATGTATGGCTACCTGGTTCATCTTAATTATTTCTACAAAAAAGTCAGCGATACCATATCTCTATCTTTTATATTTTATCTTTTATACTTCTATTATTGCATTAAAAAATTTTTTTTTCGGCATTGTTACGTTTGGTTGATTATTTGAGCAACAAAATATTAATTCTTATGACAATAAATTATTTCAGTATCACAGGAACATCATACAGATAAGATTTGCCATTTACAGTATATCAATTGGTCATAAAGTTTCGGAGATAATATAAAATTACTAAAACGCAAAATGACCCTAGCATAACTTTCATTGTGCAGACGTTTTACCTATTTGCCCATAGATGGCGTTCTGCAATGACGTCATTTTTCTGAATCGCGGTGTTAAGACTTTCCGTGGATTGATGACCCTCTCGAATTATTATGCCCACGTTGTCGTTAGTTGGAGTTCTAAAAATTACATGTCAGTTGGTTATTGGTTTCGGTTGTTTCGTTCGCATGGTTGTTGTTGTTGATAGATACCTCATAATCGAAAATATCGTAATTTCGTTGTACGTTTGTTTTGTATGTTCGTAGTTTCGTACTTCGTTCTATCGTAATAATCGACACGAGTTATTCGATATTACGATTGTTTTGTTTTGTAAAGGCGGACGGTGTTCGAGTCGCTCTCCCTTTGTTCATAATTGTTTTCAAGTCTGTGCGTGGTTTGTTGAGAGCATGCCTAAAAGGAAATCTCAACTGTCTCGGCAGACATCACAGACAAGAGCCGATCGAGTACGCCGTACGGAAGAATCTGCCCCTGAAAATGAGCAACGCCTCTCGAGAAATAGAGAATATATTTCGCAAGCACGCGCTAGAGAATCTAGCTCCGAGCGCTCACAGCGCCTCGCAAGCCAAAATGTGAGGACGACGCGGGCCCGTGCTCGAGAAACTAGCGCTGAACGTGCGCACCGTCTATCTGAGTTAAGGCAGCATGTCTGTGAGACAAGGGATAGGGAGACTAGCACTGAGCGCTCGCAGCGCCTAGCAACAGAAAGACAGCGAGCAGCTACAGTCAGAGCGCGTAATCGGAATATAGCCCAAGGAAATAGATCAGCCTTCAATTACGATGCCAATATAGATTATGCTCAGCAAAACACTGTGAAAATAGGCGAAATGAATAAAACATGTCCTAAGTGTTTTGCAAATAAATGGAGCGATGAACCAAATGGTATGTGTTGTGCTGCAGGAAAAGTGGTTCTTCCTGATATCCAGGCACCACCACAACCAATAAAAGATCTATTACTGGGCAATCATCTATTATCTGCGCATTTTTTAAAAAACATACGAAAGTATAATACACTCTTCCAAATGACGTCATTCGGTGCTAAAGAAATTCGCGAAGGAAACTTTATGCCTACATTTAAAGTAGAAGGGCAAGTTTATCACTTAATTGGTAGTCTACTCCCTTCGCCAGGGCAAAGCCCGCAGTTTCTACAAATTTATTTCATTTCTGATGCCGACCAACTTTCGTTGCGGTCTAATATTGCTCCTAACCTAAATATCGATTTAATCAATGATTTACAGACGTCGTTAAATAGTCATAACATTTATATTCGCAGTTTCAAATACAATTTAGAACATAACTCTTCATCTGAAAACTTAAAATTAATCATTCACGCTGACCGCACTCCACAAAATCAACATCGTGGAAGATACAATTCACCTACAGCAAACGAAGTTGCAGTATTATTGGTGGACGAAGATAAGGGACCTAGAGATATAGTCCTTCATTGCAAAGATGGTCAACTGAAAAGAGTTTCTGAATTACACAGAGCTTACGATCCCTTACAATACCCTTTGATGTTTGTTAACGGTGAAGATGGTTATTATTTGACTATCCCTCTACAAAATTCAGCGCGAAATAAAACAGTTTCGTGTATGCAATTTTATATGTATAGATTGATGACCAGGGCCAACAGTTTTAATCCCCTTCATTATTATCGGGATTTGTTTAGTCAATACTGTGTTGACATGATGGCTAAAATGATAACAGAGAGACTAAGTTACATAAGTCGCAATCAACAACAACTGAGAGCTGATGACTATATCCATTTAAGAGACGCTATAAATCAGGATGCTAATGTCAACGCTGCAAATATTGGCCAACATGTCATCTTGCCTTCATCTTTCACCGGCTCTCCGCGTTACATGCATGAAAAAACCCAAGATGCAATGACGTATGTACGCAACTATGGAAGACCCGATTTATTTGTGACGTTCACTTGCAATCCGGAGTGGCCAGAAATTAAGAAAGAGCTATTTGCTGGCCAACGTTCTTTCGACCGTCATGACATTATTGCTAGGGTTTTTCATTTAAAGATGAAGAAAATGATCAAGTCGTTCACTAAAGACGAGGTATTCGGCAAAGTCAAATGCCATATGCTTAGTGTTGAATGGCAAAAACGCGGACTACCACACTGTCATATGCTGTTTTGGTTTGCACAAAAAATACAACCAGATGAAATAGACAGTATAATAGTTGCTGAACTACCAAACAAAGATGATGACCCAATATTATTCGATATTATCACCAAAAACATGATCCATGGACCTTGTGGGGAGCACAATTTATCATCACCGTGTATGAAGAACGGTATATGTTCAAAGAAATATCCTCGGCGATTCGTCACCGATACTCAGACAGGCGAGGATGGTTATCCTGTATATCGTCGTCGTAATGCTGAAAATGGTGGTCAAGTCGCAGTTGTAAACATCAGAGGGAGGCCGATTACAATAGATAACAGATGGATTGTACCATACTCTCCAATGTTGTGCAGGTCATTTAACGCCCACATTAACGTCGAATACTGCCATTCAGTTCAGGCTATAAAATATATATGTAAATATATAAATAAAGGTTCCGATCAAGCCACGTTCAGCGTTAGAAATCCGCATGATGAGGTGGAAAATTATTTAAATGGGCGATATATAAGTACATCGGAAGCCGTCTGGCGAATACTCGAATTTCCGATCCACGACCGACATCCCACGGTCGTGCATTTGGCCGTGCACTTAGAAAACGGGCAAAGGGTGTTTTTCACACCAGGAACTGCGCGACAAGTTGCCCAAAATCCGCGCAAAACCACTCTATTAGCGTTTTTTGAACTCTGCAATACCGACGAATTTGCAAAAACGCTGTTGTACCACGAAGTTCCACACTATTATACGTGGGCTAATAACAAATTTTCAAGACGAAGGCGCGGTCAAGACGTCGATGGGCATCCAGAAATAAAAAGAGATGAAGCTTTGGGAAGAGTGTACGGTGTACATCCGTCACAATCAGAATGCTTTTATCTAAGAATTTTATTGCACCACGTACGCGGTCCCACATCATTCAAAGATTTGAAAACTATAAATGGAGTGGTCAAGGAGACGTATCAAGCGGCTTGCCGGGACAGAGGTTTGCTGGAAAATGATGATCACTGGGAGAAGACATTAAGAGAAGCTTCGATGTCGGAATGTTCATTGAAACTTAGGGAGTTATTTGTGGTGATACTGCTATTTTGTCAGCCATCTGAACCGTTAAAACTATGGGATATCTTCAAGGACAATTTTTGTGAAGATATCAGACATAGAAATCGACAACAAAATCAGGACTTTACCATGCCTTTTAATGATGTTATGTACAATGAAGGTTTAATACAAATTGAAAACAAACTTTTAGCATTGAATGATAAAACATTGAGTGACTTTGGATTACCGTCTCCAGTTCGCCCTGTAAATGATGCAATAGATACAATGTTGGTACATCCGCACAACATCAGTGAATTAGCTACTTTTGTAAATGAAAATTTGCCTAAATTAGTCACAGACCAAAAACAGGCTTTTGATGAAATTATTGATAGCGTAACGAATAATAAAGGAAAAATTTTTTTTTTAGACGCCCCAGGAGGCACAGGGAAAACATTCCTCGCTAATTTAATATTAGCACATGTTAGGCAATCCGGAAAAATAGCTTTGGCAGTGGCTTCTTCTGGGATTGCGGCTACTTTATTGAGTGACGGTAAAACTGCTCACTCTACCTTCAAACTCCCATTGACAGTTTCATTGGAGCAACAGTCGGTATGTTCGATACGCAAAAATGGGCCCATTGGTCAATTGTTACAGAATACGTCGTTGATAATGTGGGACGAATGTACCATGAGTCATAGAGCTCATGTTGAAGCAGTGGATCGAACACTTAAGGACTTGAGAAACTCAGTCGCTGTCATGGGTGGTGTCACTTTTGTGTTTGCAGGTGACTTTCGTCAGACACTTCCCGTCGTCACAAGAGGTACACGTGCGGATATCATAAAGGCATGTCTAAAATCATCGCCCCTATGGAGTATAGTCCAAACTTTGAATTTACGTACGAACATGAGAGTCCACGTTATTGGAAATATGGATAACGATTTTCCACAACAGCTGCTCAAAATTGGAGAAGGGTCTTTTTCTTCTCGAACCTTGGACTCTAACTCTGCGGAAATCGTTATAAATGAGACTCTGGGTCGTATAGTTCACAGTCTACAGCATCTTATAGATGCAGTATATCCTGACCTCGAATATTTACTAGATAGAGACATTCATTGGCATTGTTCAAGGGCTATCGTCTCACCAAGGAACGATACAGTCAATGAAATCAATAATCTAATTTTACAAAAAGTTCCCGGCCATGGTAAAATCTACAAGTCAATTGATACAGTGTGTAATATCGAGGATGCAGTCCACTATCCGCAGGAATTTTTAAATTCCCTTAAACCATCTGGTCTGCCACCTCACGAACTGCTGTTGAAATCCGGGACACCTATCATGCTTTTAAGAAATTTAAGCCCACCTAACCTGTGCAATGGCACAAGGCTACTAATAAAAGATTTAAAAGACAACCTAATTGTGGCGACCATTCTCATCGGCCCAGGAGCTGGCCAGTTGGCGCACATCCCAAGAATTCCAATGATTCCGACGGACCTACCCATACCGTTTAAACGACTCCAGTTTCCAATAAAAACATCATTTGCCCTGACTATTAATAAGTCCCAGGGACAAACATTCTCTTTGGTTGGCATTGACCTACGAAAAGAATGTTTTTCCCATGGGCAATTATATGTTGGTCTATCAAGAGTGGGATCATCCGAAAGGCAGATTATTCTGTTACCGGAAAATAAAACAACCTCAAACATTGTATATAGAGAAGCTTTAAATTAAATAGATACCTAACTTAAACAAATAAATAAAATAAGTAAAAGGCAACTAAGGGTTAAGTTACCTTGAGCAGAAAATAGAACTTCGGTAATCTTTTAAGTTACTGATCTGATTCCAAAAAATATTTTACTAATAAAATTAAATACAGTAATATCAATCGAGTGTAATCTTATGTTAAAACAAGAAATTTTCCGCGGACGAAGTCGCGGGCAGAAGCTAGTTACTGATAAAAACAGATGGAACCAAAGAAGTTTCACTTCTGACATGCGTACTTAGTACTCACGCTAGTTTTTTTTTCTTGCTTATGGTGGCAAAAGAGAAAATAGCATACCTTATGGTAAGTGATACTACTGCTCCTAAACCTTGGACCATAGACCCGAGAATCTTATTGCCTAGGGGCCCGGATATGGTTAATCCGACCCTGCTTTCGAAGAGGTAGAAATAGAATGTTTCACCACCCTTACAGGGAAATGCTTTCAACTGTATATATTTCCATTCCATGTGGTGACGGAGTAAGAAAACATTTCGCCACCCCTCTTTCTAGGGAGGTCGGACCGACCACTGAGGACAAGGCACTCGGCTCTAGTGGTCGGCCCAACGACGAAGGTGACGTGGGTACGGGTGGGTTATGGGCCCGCGCGCCGTCCTTTCGACGTCCCGGACGGAATGGACCGCGCGTGCGCTTACCATAGCCCATCCAATAAAAAAAAACCCTCTTTTTTGGCCGTGGATATCTTAAAAGATGACTAAGGTATTATAATCAGCATCATCATTTTAGCTCATATACGTCCCACTACTGGGCTCAAGCCTCCTCCACAATAGGAAGGCAATTGACCTTACTATACCATTCTGATCAGACAGGTTGGTATATGGTTTCATTTCGATTTTTCCTCCTCTGGCGTAGATGTTATATCCGTATTATATCCTTTAGTCGTCTTTTACGACATCCACGTGGTGAATTGTTTTCTTAGTCCAGTCACCACACGGAGTGGGATTAGGTATAATATATAGATTATAATATTTAATAGTAGCAGGACCTAATCCTTCTTTAAACGAGGTTTAAGAAGAGTATTGCAAAGGTCCATGTGCGGCAGTATCACTCACCATCAGGTGTGCTGCTTGCTCGTTTGCCACCGTTGGCAAAAAAGAAAAAAAAAAGACCACACTGTTGACAGTTGAGTTGTTTGTCTACAGCCGCGGGCCGGTCCGTCCGTGGTAGTATTACACTGAACAGAAAATCGACGCCCGAGTAGTAGCAATTTATTACTGCACTTCATTCGGTGAGCGATTGAGCCGGAAGTTCAGCTTCTGAAGGTGATTACGGGTGGTGGATTTTAGTGATGCCTTTAGTATCACCTAACCTCATTGCACGCATTTATACTCCCTTCACTTTCTTCACGGTAGGCAGCAACACTTACCATCAGGTGTACTGTTTGCTCGTTTGCCACCGTTTGCAATATAAAAAAGATAACTTCTATACGAGAGAAGGAAAACTCGAAATAGAATCCTATACTAACCTGTATGATCAGATGATAATAGTAGATCAATTTCTCTCCCACTGTGAAGTAGACACGAACCCAAATGTAGGACGTATATGATGCATCTCCAAATAATAACACATTCTCATATAAAATTAGTAATCCCTTAGTAGGTAGTCCCTTCACTTTCTTCGCGGTAGGCAGCGGCCTAGCAAAGGTCCATGAGCGGCAGCAACACTTACCATCGGGCATCGGCCATTTGCCACCGCTTGCAATAAATAAAAAAAAACACTAAATGGTTGCGTCTGGAATATAAATAAATTTGACACCCTTCCCTTTATAGTAAAAGACATTTGTAGGAAATATAAGGGATTGCAATAATACAGGAATCGCCAAATTCGAAATGGTATCTTAATCACTACGCCATTTGTGAGTGTGCAGTCAAAGTGGGGCATTCTGTAGATCAAGTGACATCGAGAGTAGGGACACGATATCGAATAGAAGGCATCGATACTGTACTCATGAGTAGTATCGAAGAAAAGTATCGTACTCAATAGAGTATCGAAACAAAAGTATCGATATACTTCAAAGTATCGAGTACTGAGTACTTTTCCCAAAATACTATGTCGTGATGAGCTTTTTTTTAGAAATTTGACCGTCTGTGAATATTTCAAGCCACGTTTTAGAAGGTTCGTTACGTTTGAACTAGATGGCGTTACCATAAACATTAGTCGTAAGGTCAAGTTGAACATGAATAATTTCTACAATTTATTCGATACGATACCTGCCATAAAGTACTCATTGAGTAAAAGTATCGAATCCAAAATATAGAGTACAAAAGCATCTGTATCGAAAGAAAAGTACTCGACACCTAAAAGTATCGATACGTTTTTCGTGTCCCTAATCTAGGGACTGATATGTTTATGGAATTAATCCTTCAGTCGAGTGATAGTTCGATAAAAGAAACCGTTATAATTTTGAATAATTACTTCAAGATTGAAGTAATTATTCAATATTATAACGGTTAAATAGAAATTTGATTTCTATCAATCAACCCTAAACTGAAGCATATTTCAGTGAAAGATCTGCATATTATCCGCACGTCTAAACATCCTTGAAGCGTATCATAAGTAACTTTAGATAACAAACAGTTCTTATACGTCACAGACAAAATTGTACATTACCTAAAAAATCACAACCGCGCATTCAAATTCATCACTTCGATAGACAATTGGGTATATATCTATTATTATCTATATATTAGTACGTTACGAAAATTACGCGAATGGACAAGTATGAAATTTGGCACAGTTGAAGTATATAATGAGGAAAAGTGCATAAAACTGAAATGTAATATAATAATAGATTAGAAATACATTAAATTTATTAAAAAAGGCATTACACACACTACCATGCTATCGCTACACACGCACACACACACCGACGCTTATACACTTTTGTTTACGGTTAAAATCTCTGGTCGAACTAAATGTCAAATAATCATAACTATGATGATAATGTCTAATAGACATTTGTACTTTTATATTAGTTATTAGTGGAATACAGCTTTCTCAATATATAATTATACATAAATATAATTAGAAGAAAATTGTGTAGCAGAAAAAATTATTTAAATAAATTATGGCCGTATTTCGACCACTCGGCGACTACTAGTATATATAGATAGAGAGAGAAATACAAATTATGTGACATTAATGTCGCAATATTCAGATTAATCCGTGTTACATCGTTACCCAAGAAAGGGATAGAAATGTTTTAACTCTTTTGTTTATATTTTCAAATTATTGTGACACATTTTTACTTGAATATTAACTTAATCATCGTCAATAAGTTTTTCAACCACTGATGAATACAGTCTTCCTCCATAAATAAGGGGATGAGGTGTGGGTCTCTCTAAGCTCTAAGTGATTGACGATTGAAGTGAGGTTAGATGTTATCCAGAAGATAACTACCATTCTTTCTCTTTAGCGAGGGCGTGAGACTGGCGATATTTACGACTCCTACGGTCAAGTATGGAGTTACGACTTTTTTTTTTTTTTTTTTTTTTTTTTTTTTTTTTTTTTTTTTTTTGGGACTAATCCCACCACACATTCCCACCATTGTAACTCCTGTAAGCCAGGATCCACAATGGTCTCCATAAATGACACCGAGGTTTGACCCTCAGGCAGTCCCGGGATATGATTTTAATTGTCTTGGGACCCGCAACAAATTTAATTAGAAAAGATTAAAGAGGAGGAGTTGGAAAGAGAGATTCCACTTCCCTCCCAGGCAAAGCGGGAGACAGGAAAACAAAATGACTAGTCAGCCAATAAGTAAACAGGAGTACAGCTACGATAGCGCAGCAGTACGGCACCACGGATACGGAAGAGCTTAACGGGGCCTATATGTGAGCGTTAAGATTGATTGCTACAGTAGGTATGACAGAAACGCATGAACGCACGGAAATTTTCTCGAGTTGCTACAAGGTCCGTATAGTATACTACCCCACAGGTGACTTGCAAACTGTTTAACATAAGGTTACGCTCGTTTCGCCAGAGATCGCACTCCCAGAGAATGTGATGTGCTGATTGTTCATACTCGTGGTCAGATGTGGAACATTGACATAATGGTGATGGTACGAGTTTAAAAGAAAATAATTTACTTTTAAAGTTGCCATGGCCAGTTAAAAATTGGGCCACGAAGTGGTCAACCTCCAACCACACCTTCTCCAGGCGCTCCCGGATGCATGGAAAAAATAGATAAAGATGACGACCTTTCGATGATGAATCCCATCTTTCTTGCCATTCAGTTAAAAGTTCCTCATAAACAATGGATTGTGGTGCAAACAATCTAGCAATTTTATTTCGGTCGCGCGGTAGAAGGAAATCTGTATTCATAGTTTCCTTTGTGGTGTAAGGTGGTGGAGTTACGACTTATGTATTCTTATACTACTACAATGAGAAGTCGTCCTCATCAACACCCCAGCTCATATACATATGTCTTACTACTGGGCTCGAGCATCCAAAATGGGGAGCATCCAAATTGACCCACCACGACGTTTTCCTTCTCTTGCATATATACGCGTTACATGGATATTGTATTACTTAGTCGGCTTTTACAACATCCACAGTATGATGAACTTTATTCTTACTTCGTGTATCACGCAATATAATATATTCAACCCCTTTTTTTTTTTTTTTTTGTGGGTGGGCCGCGGTCGGCGCGCCTCCGCACCACTCCGTCCGGGGCGACAGAGGGGCTTAAGCACGCAACTCCCGCGACCCACCCGAAGCCCACGTCGCCTTCGTCGTTGGGCCGACCACTGGAGCAGCGTTAACTTGTCGTCAGTGGTCGGCCCGACGGAATACCCCCTATCGGGGTACCCTCCCATCGACCGACGTCCCCCCCTCGGGGAGGACGTCGGTCTTTCCTCACGCGGTCGGCCTCTCGGCGGGTGACGGACTAATCCCCGGTCACGTCACCCGCAATATATTCAACCCCTAACTTAGCAAAACGATGTAACCACTTCAAATCAATTTCTCATTAAAATTGATAATGATATATCCTTGCATTGCTAACAGCCTGGTAGTTTGATCGATACATTGTATTGAAATGAGTCAGCGAATGAATGAAATATAAAATCTTAAATATTATGCTTAAAAATTATGTAAATTCTATTTTAGTTACGAGCAGATAACATACGAATGTCAGTGACTTCGCCGTTGGTCATTAAACAACTCATTAAACACAATAGAATTGCTATACTACAAAAGCCAACTCGATTAATTGAATACATATTTTAATTTAAATTGTGTAATATATTTTATTCAATTTTATACTATAGTTAATTATGTTCGCCTGGTGGTTCTTTTTCATTTTGGTAGAAATTAAATTAATGTATAGGTACAATGTATAGGTACTTATAATATAACTAGCTTCTGCCCGCGACTTCGTCCGCGGAAAATTTCTTGTTTTAACATAAGATTACACTCGATTGATATTACTGTATTTAATTTTATTAGTAAAATATTTTTTGGAATCAGATCAGTAACTTAAAAGATTACCGAAGTTCTATTTTCTGCTCAAGGTAACTTAACCCTTAGTTGCCTTTTACTTATTTTATTTATTTGTTTAAGTTAGGTATCTATTTAATTTAAAGCTTCTCTATATACAATGTTTGAGGTTGTTTTATTTTCCGGTAACAGAATAATCTGCCTTTCGGATGATCCCACTCTTGATAGACCAACATATAATTGCCCATGGGAAAAACATTCTTTTCGTAGGTCAATGCCAACCAAAGAGAATGTTTGTCCCTGGGACTTATTAATAGTCAGGGCAAATGATTGCGCACGTTCAGCGCTAGTTTCTCGAGCACGGGCCCGCGTCGTCCTCACATTTTGGCTTGCGAGGCGCTGTGAGCGCTCGGAGCTAGATTCTCTAGCGCGTGCTTGCGAAATATATTCTCTATTTCTCGAGAGGCGTTGCTCATTTTCAGGGGCAGATTCTTCCGTACGGCGTACTCGAGCGGCTCTTGTCTGTGATGTCTGCCGAGACAGTTGAGATTTCCTTTTAGGCATGCTCTCAACAAACCACGCACAGACTTGAAAACAATTATGAACAAAGGGAGAGCGACTCGAACACCGTCCGCCTTTACAAAACAAAACAATCGTAATATCGAATAACTCGTGTCGATTATTACGATAGAACGAAGTACGAAACTACGAACATACAAAACAAACGTACAACGAAATTACGATATTTTCGATTATGAGGTATCTATCAACAACAACAACCATGCGAACGAAACAACCGAAACCAATAACCAACTGACATGTAATTTTTAGAACTCCAACTAACGACAACGTGGGCATATTCGAGAGGGTCATCAATCCACGGAAAGTCTTAACACCGCGATTCAGAAAAATGACGTCATTGCAGAACGCCATCTATGGGCAAATAGGTAAAACGTCTGCACAATGAAAGTTATGCTAGGGTCATTTTGCGTTTTAGTAATTTTATATTATCTCCGAAACTGTATGACCAATTGATATACTGTAAATGGCAAATCTTATCTGTATGATGTTCTTGTGATACTGAAATAATTTATTGTCATAAGAATTAATATTTTGTTGCTCAAATAATCAACCAAACGTAACAATGCCGAAAAAAAAATTTTTTAATGCAATAATAGAAGTATAAAAGACTAGCTTCTGCCCGCGACTTCGTCCGCGGAAAATTTCTTGTTTTAACATAAGATTACACTCGATTGATATTACTGTATTTAATTTTATTAGTAAAATATTTTTTGGAATCAGATCAGTAACTTAAAAGATTACCGAAGTTCTATTTTCTGCTCAAGGTAACTTAACCCTTAGTTGCCTTTTACTTATTTTATTTATTTGTTTAAGTTAGGTATCTATTTAATTTAAAGCTTCTCTATATACAATGTTTGAGGTTGTTTTATTTTCCGGTAACAGAATAATCTGCCTTTCGGATGATCCCACTCTTGATAGACCAACATATAATTGCCCATGGGAAAAACATTCTTTTCGTAGGTCAATGCCAACCAAAGAGAATGTTTGTCCCTGGGACTTATTAATAGTCAGGGCAAATGATTGCGCACGTTCAGCGCTAGTTTCTCGAGCACGGGCCCGCGTCGTCCTCACATTTTGGCTTGCGAGGCGCTGTGAGCGCTCGGAGCTAGATTCTCTAGCGCGTGCTTGCGAAATATATTCTCTATTTCTCGAGAGGCGTTGCTCATTTTCAGGGGCAGATTCTTCCGTACGGCGTACTCGAGCGGCTCTTGTCTGTGATGTCTGCCGAGACAGTTGAGATTTCCTTTTAGGCATGCTCTCAACAAACCACGCACAGACTTGAAAACAATTATGAACAAAGGGAGAGCGACTCGAACACCGTCCGCCTTTACAAAACAAAACAATCGTAATATCGAATAACTCGTGTCGATTATTACGATAGAACGAAGTACGAAACTACGAACATACAAAACAAACGTACAACGAAATTACGATATTTTCGATTATGAGGTATCTATCAACAACAACAACCATGCGAACGAAACAACCGAAACCAATAACCAACTGACATGTAATTTTTAGAACTCCAACTAACGACAACGTGGGCATAATAATTCGAGAGGGTCATCAATCCACGGAAAGTCTTAACACCGCGATTCAGAAAAATGACGTCATTGCAGAACGCCATCTATGGGCAAATAGGTAAAACGTCTGCACAATGAAAGTTATGCTAGGGTCATTTTGCGTTTTAGTAATTTTATATTATCTCCGAAACTGTATGACCAATTGATATACTGTAAATGGCAAATCTTATCTGTATGATGTTCTTGTGATACTGAAATAATTTATTGTCATAAGAATTAATATTTTGTTGCTCAAATAATCAACCAAACGTAACAATGCCGAAAAAAAAATTTTTTAATGCAATAATAGAAGTATAAAAGATAAAATATAAAAGATAGAGATATGGTATCGCTGACTTTTTTGTAGAAATAATTAAGATGAACCAGGTAGCCATACATTCTTTTTAATTTTAAGCAACTGTTTAGGCAGCGCACGCAAATAATTCTGTTTTACGAGGTATTTTTTTCCGACTTGCCAGACAAAAGTTGTGATAGCTCGGTTAATATACATGTTATAGAAACAATTTATAGCCTATAGCACTCAGGAATAATGTAGCTTTCTGCCAGTTAAAATAAAATTAGAATTAGATTATGAGTTCCAGAGATTACCCCCTGCATACAAACTTACAAATTTTACCTCTTTATAATATTAGTATAGATAAAATATAAAAGATAGAGATATGGTATCGCTGACTTTTTTGTAGAAATAATTAAGATGAACCAGGTAGCCATACATTCTTTTTAATTTTAAGCAACTGTTTAGGCAGCGCACGCAAATAATTCTGTTTTACGAGGTATTTTTTTCCGACTTGCCAGACAAAAGTTGTGATAGCTCGGTTAATATACATGTTATAGAAACAATTTATAGCCTATAGCACTCAGGAATAATGTAGCTTTCTGCCAGTTAAAATAAAATTAGAATTAGATTATGAGTTCCAGAGATTACCCCCTGCATACAAACTTACAAATTTTACCTCTTTATAATATTAGTATAGATAATGACCAAAATATTACATAGTTGATTTTTTTTTTATGATAATGATATCATGACAACATTTAAATTACGCTAAGATCTTTGCCAAATAATTTTTATCATCATTTTAACTCATCGCAACTCCATACGGCTCACTGCTGGGCTGGAGTTTACTCCACAATAGAATGGAACCACGACGTAATATAACACGCTGGTCAGCCGGATAGTTTAGTTTCGAATTTTCCTTCACTACATCACTCAAATTTTTGTCCGTAAATCAGCATGTTAATTTTTGAAATATTTAATTAGTGTTAAATAGAACTGAATATGGTATTTATCAGTGAGGTACATTAACAGCGTGATATCGTCACCCACCTCCTCCCCTGTGAGTATCATAAGGGACGAAAAAATATAAACTCGAATTAAAACACTTCCAATCTGTCTATTTGGCCATCAGGGGATAAATGGATAATAGATCAATTTTGCAATTTTGCAGACATGTTTCTAATATGGCCGTTTACGTTCTTTTTGTAAACGTGAAAAAAGCATACGAATATTTTACTCCACACAAATAGGCAATCATAAAAGGCGAATATAAATAATAACTATAGTACGTACGTTCAGTATTTCAATTACCTATTACAAATTCAACGTTACTCTGTCCATTCATTGAAATTAAAAACAAAAAAAGTAAAAATATACACTCTACTAGGAAATAATAACTGTAGATAAGTTTCTAATTTCGTTTATCCAAAATACATTCGAGTTAGAGTGAAAGATAAAGTAATCAAGTTGTCTGTCTCGCTTACATGAATGAAATGTTCATGTAAAAGGTGACTGCCCTACATTTGCCGATCAAGTCGCTGTGCTTTATGCTGTCCTAGTCTATATTACAAATTATGTAACGTCTCCTAAATATTTAGAAACGTTTACCAGGTGGACAGCAGAATAAGTTTTATACGTCTTAAAGTTTACATTTTGTTGTGGTCACTAAGGCGTTTCTTCGTAATATCTCATAAAAATATTCTCAATAGTCTTAAAAGAAATTATTTATTACCATCTATAAAATACCAGCACTGTAAAATGTATACCTAGTGTTATATGAGCCCAAAGAAAAAGCCACAAAACTATATAGTAGTGTAAAATTTAATAACAAAGGTCTAACCATCCACTTATCCACAGTATTGCAATACTGTGTAGAAAAGTGCGTTACCTAATACTCTAATGCTTCTTTAGTAGGTTTTTACGACTCTGCCGACAAAGTGAGAGGCCATTACAAAGCAAAACAAAAGTCAAATCTGTAATTTTTAAGTTTGAACTATGAAGTAATAAAAAGTTAGCTAAAGTTGCATAAATAATAACATAGGTAAATAAAAATTATAGACAAATTCTTAACACCTCCTCATTCTTTCATCGTCATTAGTAACGAATGCAACAAATCATATCTTCGCCACTTCCTCACTATGCTGCTGTGCTCCTAATAATATATTATTTCACAGCGTGACGGTTTAATCTTTATTGCGAGTGAAGTTGACGGACAGTAATTTTAGTTTATAAGTAATAACTGCACCGCACCGGCTGTACTGATTATGCTTATCAAGTTCATTGTCACATCATTGTTATAAAATTTGCGTAATATGTAATTAGGACAATTTACAAGTCAAAATGTAATTACCTCAAGATCATTCGCAACCGTATATCGCGCTCTTAGCAATTAATGTTACCCTGGTACAAATGGTTACGTCACCGCGTTCAATTGTCACAGTTCCACGTGGTTATGGATCCTCCACAATGGTAGAAGTTATATGATCGCCTTCTCATTCTAACCTACCTAGTAACTAGCCTTCTCGTTCTAACTTACCTAGCAAGTAGCCTTCTCGCTCTAACCTACTTAGAAGTAACAATCAACATTTTTTTTCTATTTTGTCCCATATTGGATTGAATAAGTACCCGTAATAAAGTTATGAACAAATAAATTTAGAATTCTACATAAATTAATAAAAGACAAAATATAGAATCTTCTACAAGACTTGTTCAGAATTTTATGATTTTAACGCCATCTCCTCATCATATCTGTGCGCCTAGTATACAGGTGTCTGTCTGTTAACAGCGTGCGCCCGTTCACATCGGGAGCCGTGCAAATTTGCGAAACGTCTACTTACAGTGGGTGCCATTGGCGTATTGAATCCGAATGAGGAGTAATAATGAGTATGTACTATGTTGTATGAATATTAAGCTGAGCAAAAGTAAGCTCGAGTTCATATTACTTACCTACTTTATATCTACTTATCTAATTTAATGGTTCTAGGTAAACTTGGGTTTTTTTTTGTGTGTGACTTAGTTGTTAGCCTCAGATGGCTGTGACAACTTTACCCGGACTGGTGGGTGAGCGCTGAGGGCTCTCAACCCGTGTCTAGGTAAACTTGGTGTAGGTTTTCTTACATGTATAAACTATATTAGAGTGAGAATAACTTGAGTGGTCCAAATAAGGCAATATATTGTAAATTATCATTAAGTTATTTAGGAGTAGCTGCTGCCCGCGACTTCGTACGCGTGGAATAGTTACTTTAGGCTAACGCTAACTTTAACCCGCGAATTTGTTTACGTAGAAGGTGAAAATATTTTTAAATAATACGATTCTGTCATATATGATGATATTTGCGAAACTAACCGTTTACGTAGCGCACGCAGCGGCGACTCTCACAAGGCAAGAAAACCGTTTTCTAAACCTTCTTCATTTCTGTTCCGCTCCTGTTGGACGTGATGATATATAGCCTTCCTTGATAAATGGGCTATCTAACACTGAAAGAATTATTCAAATCGGACCAGTAGTTCCTGAGATTAGTGCGTTGAAACAAACAAACTCTTCAGCTTTATATGTATATTAGTATAGATTCATTCCGTGAAATTTATAGTCAATACTAACGACTAACATATTGTTAATAATTTAATTTCATATTGCCTAACTGTAGCTTTCTATGAATGTAACAAATGTTATTAATTAAATACAACGCTCAGCACACATATATGAGATGGGCGTGGCTTTCACTCGCAATTCTTTGAGTTGGAAAATTCCTGAGAAGCTTTTCCGCACTATGTCGTCCTGGTATACGCACATCTCTAAACAGCAATGAATGCCATTGTGAAATTAACGGGACCTTTAAATTAATTAGATTCCCAAAAATAATAAAAAACAATATATTTTTTATGAAGAACAGTTGATGGTTACTAAGTACTAGATCCCAAGACGCCAATTTAATGGCATCTACTGGGGTTTTTAAAGAAAATCTAAACTATTAAAGCTTTTAAAGCTTAACTATTAAAGGTCATATAGCGCTCTTCGCGTTCAATATAATGATTCGTTCAGGGTGCTGATGGGGCTGCCTCGCTACTGTAGCGCATCGGGGATGTTCGCGCATGCGCATGTTAATTGCTTTTATTCAACAATGCGTAAGCGGTGTGCATCCCTCGTGCGCAGGGTGCGGGGCAGCGCCAACAGTATCCTGAATATGATATCGAGCAGGCTGGATTGCATATATGTGGGGCGCTGCTGCGCCATCTCTCATGGGATGTTGCGGTAGTGGCTCACATCATGTGTAGACGTTAAGTAATTATTGAAGTTATACTTCTTTAGGCGCGTTATGAAAAAATGATGAGAGTGAAATTTTAATTATGTGACACAAATTAACAGTATGAAGTTGTCTGCTTAACCGCTCATTAAGTCTCGAAAAAAAAGCTACCAACAAAATAGAAATTGAACCTCAATATTAGTCGCGCATGTTGGTACGCTCGTCACCTCTGATCACTGTTTTTCTTTTTCTTTTTTTTTAGTATTTTTTTTTATTTTTTTTTTATTTTTTTTATATTTTTTTATTTTTTTTCTTCTTTTTTATTTTTTTTTTATTTCTTTATTCTTTTTTTTTATTTTTTTATTATTTTTTATTATTTTTTTTTCTTATTTTTTATTTTTTTCATATATTTTTTATTATTTTTTTTTCATATATTTTTTATTATTATTTTTTTATTTAGATTATTCTCTAAATTTGGTTTTTAATAATTATATATATATATATTTTAATGATGCCAAAGAAGTATAACTTCCCACGCGCGTACATAAGTACACGCACCCATTTTTTCTTTTTTAATTTTAATTTAATGTAATATATATATATATGTATTAATAATTGTTTTAATGTTAAGGTTTCATACTAACATAGATTTAAGTTTTACTAACTTTTTTGAGTCTTGGTTACTCGAATAAACAATATTATTATTATTATTTTTATGTATTTATTTCTCTCTTTTTTAAAGAGGTAAATTGCATATCATGCGGGCGTTAACCAAGCATAATATGCTAAATAGTCTAAGTAGATGAAATGCACGATGATGTTAGAAACTTTCGAGTAATACGACATATGTTTAAAATTGTAGCTTTTTGTAGTAAATGGAATGTGTGTACAGGCATATGTAGAACGTCGAGGCTTTCAGTGAGGGCCTTTGGTGAATAGAGGAGATGGTGGTAATGTGGTCCCCCACTTTGTTTTTGAGGTCTCATGTAAAAAATAAAAGGCAGACATAGGTAATAAATTCATCATTAGTTTTCTTATTTATTTGCCAATACACGACATAGTATGGAACAAATAAAAATGCAACAAATAACTTTTAAATATATTTATTAAAAAAAAGAGAGGAAATTTGGCAGTTTGAGATCAAGTGAGGGTTATATGGCACCCAGGGGGCCAAAATAAATGTATTATACTTAACGACAGAAATCGCAAATATAATATTCACCTTCAGGGCTGGCGCAACTACCAAGAGGCTTATGCACAAGTAAATCTAAAGATTCTTGAGAGTCTTTTACTAATCATTTTAATGTAGACCTAGGTACGGAAAATATTTTTACTGCCTTTTTATAGCCCCTGGTCGTGGTTCTCACTGCTTCAATAGCCTTTTTCATTTGGTCTGGGTCCCAAGTTTTTCTTTTCTTAGAAGATGGAGGCACTAAACTTAGTCGAGGCATCTGTAAGTAAATGAAAAAAATCAATATCACTCGTATATGTTATATAGCCCCCGGGACCATAATACAACCAATATGAGGGGGCCAAATTACCAGTACTCTGGAATCTACAAACGAACCTCTAAAAAAATGTAACATCAAATATTTTGCGTACGTACTTTTAAAATCCAATAAGAAAACGTTAATCCAACACAATATCCAAATTGCAGATGCATAAACTCGGTATATCCAGAATTATACAATTAAATACAACACAACAAAAAAGTTTTTACGAGTGCAAGTTCAAACTAGTTCGAATAACAAACGCATGTGCTGCCCTCGCTTATTTTTTTTTGCATTATATTAAAATTGTCATTGTTACTCTTCGTTATTAAAAAGTTACTCTAGATGACGTGATTCTAAATTAGAAATATCGAAGGGGGCCATAATACCTGTGGGGACCACATTACCACCTTCTCCCTGTACCTGTTGATGAGAGTACTATTGGCACTATATGTACAGTATGTGCTTTTCATTGCTTCTTTAATTCAATTGCAAGGTCTTGGTATTTTGAGAGTTTTTCAGAAATAGTAGATTGAAGGTTGTGGCTATTGGGGATTGCTATATCAATTATATAAACAATGTTACTACTTTTGTCATGGACAGCTGTATCTGGTCTGTTGAAATGGATAGTTTTATCTGTAATTATAGTACGATCCCAATATATTTTACACGTTTTATTTTCCAGTACTGTATTATTATTATTTTCCAAATTGGTCATCCCAGATGGCGCAACAACGATCTTCTTGAATTATAGTTTATTAGGTTTCTTTATCTGTAATCCTAGATGGCGCTGGCTTTACTTTTCAAATAATCTTATTCATAGCTATATTAGATTTATTTATAGTCCGACATAAAAGAGTGGCAAATAAATGAGGGCGCCACCATCGTTCATATAGCAACACAGCTAATATGACGAGAACGGTTTTGATACTTTTAATCTTTTGTTACATTTTTGCTTGCAAGATAATTAAGACAGTACGGAATATTTATTATTTTTTTATTACCAATGTCGCTTATTAGTGTGATTTCATTACTCAATACTTATAACATAGTAACAAAATTATATTAGCCAATAACAAATTTTAAATATTTTTGTTTATGAAAATTTTAGAAGTCCACGTTTAGAGGAAATATTAGAGGCAGCACTCTTAAATTCATCATCAGATTTGGATGATTTTGATACATGTGCAGTCCGACAGAAAGTTCATTATTATTATACTGTAAAAAAAGGCACCAATTAATTATTAGCAAATTACAGAAACAATTACCGGAAGGTACGAGTATAGGCTATGATGGCAGGGAACATTTGCGAAAACTTTTGAATCGTATTGGATTCCGTTTTAAAAAATGGTAATCAAACATTTAAGCTCTGCTAGAAAAGCCCATCATAGCACATAAGAGAGAAATTTATATGAGGGCTATAATACATAATAGAAATTTACTAGAAGAGCTGCAAAAAATATTATTTATCTGGACGAAAGTTTCATTCATTCCAGTTACAAATTCAAATAAAAAAAGCCCTCGCTCAGGACGCCTGGTAGATGTGAAACATTGAAATTATTTTGTACAAGTATATATGCATAAACAAACATTACGACAGGAACTAATATGCCATAAAGGATTAATAAAATATTACGATTTATATTATTATTATTATTCTTTTTTTATTGCAAACGGTGGCAAACGAGCAGACAGTACACCTGATTGTGTTGCTGCCGCTCATAGACCTTTGCAAGGCCGCTGGCTACCGCGAAGAAAGTGAAGGGAGTGTGAATGCGTGCATTGAGGCTCGGTGATACAAAAACCCTCCACACGCAAACACCCTCAGAAAGTTGGGCTTCCGGCTCTCTCACTCACCGAACGAAGCGCAGTAACAAACTGCTACTACTCAGACGTCAATTTTCTGCGAGAGCGTGGTACTACCCCGGACGGACCGGCTCGCGGCTGTAGACAGATAACTGTCGACAGTGTGGTCCTACCTACCAAATTATTATTATTTGAAATATTACACAACAATTAATTAGGGACAAATCGATACTTTTTTTTTTTTGTGGTTGGGTCGCGGTCGGTGCGCCTCCGCACCACTCCGTCCGGGGCGACAGAGGGGCTTAAGCACGCAACTCCCGCGACCCACCCAAAAACCACGTCGCCTTCGTCGTTGGGCCGACCACTGGAGCAGCGTTAACTTGTCGTCAGTGGTCAGCCCGACGGAATACCCCTAATTGGGGTAACCTCCCATCGACCGACGTCCCCCCCTCGGGGAGGACGTCGGTCTTTCCTCACGCGGTCGGCCTCTCAGCGGGTGACGGACTAATCCCCGGTCACGTCACCCGCGGCCTCGGTTAGGGCGGCATGAGGCGCAGATAGTTGCGCCTACGCCGCCGCAGTCGCCGGCGGCGGATCTCCTCATCGAGGCTGCGCTCCTCGCGCAGGCGATCCGCCGCCTCCTTCCGCGAGATCACTGTCTCGCAGAAGGCTGCGACCGCGTCCCAATTCCCGACGCTGTCGACCATCGCCCCAGCGATAGCCGGCAGCGTCAGGTCCGTACCGATGATTGCGACGAGTTCACTGCGCTGCACTGCCCAAGCCCCGCAGGCCTCGAGCCTATGGCGCGCCGTGTCCTCGTCGCAATCGCAGTGGTGGCAGGACGGTGTACTCTCCCTCCCAACGACCTTGTGCAGGTATTTGGCGAAGCACCCATGCCCCGTCAAAACCTGCACCAGTCGGAAGGAGAGCACCCCGTGCCGCCTTTCCAACCACTGCATCAGCACCGGCCAGAAGGCCTCCACGGTTCGCACCCCGAACCGAGGCCTCTCCAGCCGGAGACAAATCG
Source organism: Lymantria dispar (assembly GCA_032191425.1). Lineage (NCBI taxonomy): Eukaryota > Metazoa > Arthropoda > Insecta > Lepidoptera > Erebidae > Lymantria > Lymantria dispar. The sequence goes on from CM063459.1 coordinate 22,351,259, forward strand.
ATACTAATGAGTACTCATATGCTATCGATTACTTTCATTCGATTCTATTACTTGTATAACATCACCATTCGAAACTAGTACTGTATCACCATTCGACAAGATTAAATACGATGAGACACGATCAGACACGACCAGACTGGTTCAGACACGATCAGACACGATGAGACATGATGAGACACGTTCAGACACGATGAGATAAGATGGGACACGATCAGACACGACCAGACACGTTTAGACACGATCACACACGATGAGACACGACCAGACATGTTCAGACACGATCAGACAGGACGAGACACGATGACACACGTCTAGACACATTCAGACATGATCAGACACAATAAAACAAGATGAGACACGACTAGACACGATGAGACATGATCAGACACGTCCAGATAGGTTCAGACATGATCAGACGCGTTCAGAAACGATCAGAAACGATGATACACGATCTGACAAGACCAGACACATTCAAACACTGTCAAACACGATGAGACAGGTTCAGACACGATCAGACACGATGAGCCACGATGGGACACGATCAGACACGATCTGACATGATCTGACACGATCTGACACGATCAGACACGATGAGATAAGATGTGACACGATCAGACACGAAAAGACTCGTTCAAATACTATAAGATACAATCAGACACGATGAGACACTATGAGACACGATCAGACACGAGCAGACACGTTCAGACACGATCAGACACGATGAGACAGGATTAGAAATAATTAGACACGTCGAGACAGGTTCAGACACGATCAGACAAGACGAGGCACGATAAGAAATGATCGGACACGACCAGACACATTCAGAAACGATCAGACATGATGAAACAAGATGAGACACGATCAGACAAGTTCAGATACGATGAGACACGATCGGATACAACCAGACAGGTTCAGACACGTTCAGATATGATCAGACAAGATGAGACAGGATTAGACACGATCTGACAGGATCTGACACGATCAGACACGATGAGATAAGATGAGACACGATTAGACACGAAAAGACTCGTTCAAATACTATCAGACACGATCAGACACGATAAGACACGATGAGACACGATGAGACACTATGAGACACGATCAGACACGAGCAGACACGTTCAGACACGATCAGACACGAGCAGACATGACCAGACAGGATCAGACATAATTAGACACGTCCAGACAGGTTCAGACACATCCAGACAGGTTCAGACACGATCAGACAAGACGAGGCACGATAAGAAATAATCAGACACGACCAGACACATTCAGAAAAGATCAGACATGATGAAACAAGATGAGACACTATTAGACACGTTCAGATATGATCAGACAAGATGAGACAAGATCAGACACGATCAGACACGATTAGATAAGATGAGACACGATCAGACACGAAAAGACTCGTGCAAATACTATCAGACAAGATCAGACACGATGAGACACTATGAGACACGATCAGACACGAGCAGATACGAGTAGACACGTTCAGACACGATCAGACACGACAAGACATGACCAGACATGATCAGACATAATTAGACACGTCCAGACAGGTTCAGACACGATTAGACAAGACGAGGCACGATAAGAAATGATCAGACACGACCAGTTACATTCAGAAACGATCAGACATGATGAAACAAGATAAGACACGATCAGACATAACCAAACAAATTCAGGCACACGAACACACACGTTCAGACACGATCAGACAAGTTCAGATACGATGAGACACGATCGGATACAACCAGACAGGTTCAGACACGATCAGACATGTTCAGATATGATCAGACAAGATCTGACAGGATCAGACATGACCAGACACGATCAGACAGGATGAAACACGTTCAGACACGATGAGAGAGGATGAGACACGAACAGACGCGATGAGACACGATCAGACACGTCCAGATAGGTTCAGACACGATCAGATACGACGAGACACGATCAGACATAACCAGACACGTTCAGACACGATGAGACAAGATCAGACAAGACCAAACAGGATCAGACACCTCCAGACAGGTTCAGACACGATGAGACAAGATGAGACACGATCAGACACGTCCAGATAGGCTCAGACACGATGAGACAGGATGAGACACGACCAGACACGTTCAATAACGTCCAGACACGATGAGACAAGATCAGACACGACCAAACAGGATCAGACACGTCCAGACAGGTTCAGACACGATGAGAAACGATCACACACGACCAGATACATACAGACACGATGAGACAAGATGAGACACGATCAGACACGACAAAACACATTCAGACATGATGAGACACGTTCAGACACGTTCGGACGCGATCAGATACGATAAGATTAGATGAGACACCATCAGATACAACCAGACAAGACCAGTCATGACCAAACATGACGAGACATGATCAGACTCGTCCTGACAGGTTCAGACACGATCAGACAGGATGAAACATGATGAGACACGACCAGACACGTTCAAACACGATGAGACACGACCAGAGAGGATCAGACATGATGAGACACGATCTGACACGTTCAGACATGACCGATGAGACACAATCAGACACGATCAGACACGACCAGACACGATTAAACACGATCAGACACGATCAGACTCATCCTAATAGGTTCAGACACGATCAAACAGGATGAGACACGATGAAACAAGATCAGACACGAGCAGACAGGTTCAGACACGATGAGACATGACCAGATAGGATCAGACACAATTAGACATGTCCAGACAGGTTCAGACACGATCAGACAAGACGAGGCATGTTGAGAAACGATCAGACACGATGAAACAAAATGAGGCACATTCAGACGCGACCAAAAAAAATCAGACACGATGAGACACGTTCTTACACTGCCAAACACGACATCAGGCACGTCCAGACAGGTTCAGACACCATCAGACACGATGAGATACGATGTGACACGATCAGATATGATCAGACACGATGAGACATGATGAGACACGATCAGACACGACCAGATGGCTAGGTTCTGGAAGTATTTCTATTGGGCTAGGTTCTGAAAGTATTCTTCATTCTCCAGGTCTTTTTTTTCGGTCAGTGAAAAAAGATCTTCCAATATCACCAACATCATATTTCAAGAGAGCTATAAGCCCCAAAATGGCAGACGTTGGGCTCATAAGCCTAACATCTCAATTTTTAATCTCTCGGAACGCAAGGTGGTTCCTCAAAACGTTCAATTCTTTTGTCAGTGGGAAAAATTGGTAGTTCCTCTTAACTCAAATTCAAATCATTTATTATGTATAAACCCCGCGGGGGCACTTACATATTGTCATTTTTTTTTACGTTTTTTCTTAAAATTACCGTCGGATCGGAACGCGACCGCACTGAGAAGATCCGGCAAGAAACTCAGCGGGATTGTCTATTTTTTATTAATTTTTCTAATTTCACTTAAATAAAATTACATCTTACAACATGCTTATTAATAGGTCCAGTGTGATGCCATTCGAAATATTATATAATACAATTCACAAATATAATAATAATCACAAATATAATGATGAGACTATGGCTGGACCAGATTTCGCATGCGGCACCCGATCACGAGTTAACCACTAGATCAGCCATCACTCCCCTCAACCATAATGAAGGGAGGGAAAAAAATTCATTTGGCAAAACACGCTACGCTTTGCAATTATAGTAGCAACAATAAAAAAATAAACACGTGCGTAATTTCTATACTTGAAATAATGAGAAAATTCCTGTATGAGGAGCTGCTCATTGCCAGTCCGAGTTATCATCAAGATAATCCGAGATTTTATAATAACCTTTTAGATAAAATCTACTCCTGATTGCTTTTTTGAACTTATTCACTGGCATATCTCGGATATTATTCGGTAATTTGTTGTAAAAGCGTATATCTACGTCCTGACGAATTGAAGAATTCGGTTGGATGTCTTTAATCCTAGAAACGACTAAAGTCACTTTGTAGAAATAAACTCTATGGAGAATCTTTGTGATCCTAATGAGTAGCTTCAAATTCTTTAGTGTTAGTATTGACTTCGGAAGAAATGAAATGTGGTACAACTGAGCTAAGGTTTTGTGTATATCTTCAGTTTCTAAGAATTTAATTATTGTTAGTGTAGATAATTATTTACGAAAAGTTTCAATCTAATGTAAGACTATTTGACTATGCTAATAAATTATAAGAATAAATATTATTTTTGATAATAAACATTATCTTTGTCTTTTTATCATAAAAGGTTACCCTGTTGCTATTACAGTCTTTATTATCATAAAAGGCCTACCCTGTTGCTGCTACTGGGATAACGCTGCTGCTGCCACAGGCCTGCCTTTTGCTGCTACCGGCCTATCCTGTTGCTGCTATAAGCCTATCCTGTTGCTGTTACAAGCCTATCCTTTTGCTGCTACAAGCCTACCCTGATGCTGCTACATGGATAATACTGCTGCTGCGACAGGCCTACCCAATAGATACCACACTAAGAAAAAGGTTTTGTTCCTGTACCACTATATCAAATACAAAGGGGAGAGGTATAGTTATGGTCAAAACCTCTTATTTCTCGGCAAAATATAATGTATAGTTAGTTTAATTATACCAAGTTTTAGAGCTCAGAACAAGAGGTGTAGTGAGTGGAAAATAACTGTTCTTTCAGCGCAGGGCGTTCAAAACAGTACGTGGACAGACTTAGTTTTTTTTATTGTATGTCTTGTTGGACCTGAAGGATTAATATAATAATATTGTGAAACTTTTAATTAGGTCACATCCAGTTTGTAAGGCCAAAGTCATGCTGATAACGTAGCTCTATGCCATTTCAATCTAACACGTAGCGATAAAGGAAGTTGCGACTCTGTTGTCCTTGTATTGAAGCGTAGAGCGAGATAGAGTATCTTCGTAGCGATAATCAAAATAATGTAAAATTGTGTAATAGGAAGTGAATTACTCCTACGCATTTATAGTAGCATGGTAGGTACGTAGTATAAGGCCCTTCGCACATGGAGCTACTCAAAAATGACGGAACTGATCAGTAATTACAATTACAAATTAGTTAGAAACTATACCTCGCACATGACGCTACTTAAATTGGAAGGTTTGAGTGACTTCTGTTATTTCTGCTCTCACAAGCACACGATTAACGAGGAAATATTAGGGAAAATCAAACATGTCGAGTGGGTCGAGCGAGGATGACGACGATATTGTATTATACCACTACCTTAATAGACGTTGAAGGAATCTTCGCAGGTTTTGGATTCACCCGTGTATTCGAAATAATGTGAACTGCAGATGGTCAGTTCAGTAATCTGACAACATCTTCCTTGAATAATCTGAGTTTATGATTATATAAACATGGATACTTTTCCATCTCCTGCACAAATGATCGTTCATTTTTCGCAACAAAAACAGAAAACTCTGGTAACCAGTAGCGCGGCGACCGGCACGATGAGTCATGCGTGATCAGTTGCTAACGCGTTATTAACCGGCTGGTGACTAGTCGCGTCGTGTGCGTCCCTCAATGAGAACGTATGGGCGGTGACGCACCAGCAACTCGTTAGTAATTTGAGTTTGCAACTAGTACTTTTTCAGTAGCTCCATGTGCGGAGGGCCTAACACTGTTGGCAGTTTACTTAACAACTAGCAATCTGCCCTCGCTTCGCTTCAGTTTTAGTCGTTTCGTCGTTCCCGTGGGAATACCGGGATAAAATATAGCCTAGTTTACGCGCTGATATTATAGCTTTCCATTGGTGAAAGAATTTTTGAAATCAGTCCAGCCGTTTTGAAGATTACTCGGAACAAACAGACAGACAGACAAAATTTTTTTTATCTGTATTTTAGGCATAGGTGTCGTGCAAATAACCGTGTGAGCATGAAAAAAGCCTATTATTTTGACATTACAAACAGACACTCCAATTTTATTTATTGGTATAGATACAGGTGTCCCGTAAGTAGTGGACCAACGGGCTATGAGGCATAGTGAGACTTATTATCTAACTAGCAATCCGCCCTCGCTTCGCTTCGGTTATAGGTTATAGTCGTTATACCCGCGTAGTTCCCGTTCCCGTGGGAATACCGGGATAAAATATAGCCTAGTTTACGCCCTGATATTATAGCTTTCCATTGGTGAAAGAATTTTTGAAATCGGTCCAGCCGTTTTGAAGATTACCTGGAACAAACAGACAGACAGACAAAAATTTTTTAATTGCTATTTTAGGCATAGGTGTCGTGCAAATAACCGTGTGAGCATGAAAAAAGCCTATTATTTTGACATTACAAACAGACACTCCAATTTTATTTATTGGTATAGACAAAAATACTCAAACTTATTGTCCTAGCTCTTGTAGTTATGAAGTTGGTATTTTTTTAATGTGAAGAAAATGTCATCCATGTACGCTAAATATTAAATTTATAAAATATTTATTTTATTTTATTGTTATTTTTTGTTTAAGGTAGTTAAGAATACACAAGTCTTTCTAATTAAAACCATATTCAGGCGTAATTATTAATTACATGAACATTAAAGCATACAAGTGCAAATTTTACATTTAAAGTTGTTCTAAGTTAAATTTGAACTAAGCTGGTGTAAAAAAAAATGTATCACGGCCTTCAGGAACTAAGTCCCACTGCTGGGCTCGAGCATCCTCCAACATAAGGGGAATTGGCCTACTAAACAACGCTAAACAGATGTGTAGCTTAGGGTTTTTTATTTCCAATACCTATTCGTTATCTTCCATAGATATTAAACCTATGCATATCAAATACCTTAGTCGTCTTTTACAACACCCACGAGCATAATAGAGGTGATGAATTCTTACTCCGTCACCACACGGAATTGTTTTTATTAATTATAAGGTCCACCGGTTCTTTATATCCTGAATAGTTACGTTGCTAATTCTTATATTCACAACTTTTTTTTATAGTGATAATTGTGTCGACAGTGTTTTCTTACAGCAAGCCGGTCCGTTCGGGGTAATACCACGCACTCGCAGAAAATCGACGTCCGATTAGTAGCAATTTGTTACTGCATTTCGTTCGGTGAGCGAGAGAGCCGCAGAGTGTTTGCGTCTAGTTTATAGTGATGTGATGAGTATTACGGAACCTCAGCCATGCATTCGCACTACCTTCACTTTCTTCACGGTAAACAGCTAACCTAACAACAGTTTCATGAGCGGCGGTATCACTATCATCAGATTGTTTGCTACTATCGGTAATAAAAAAAAATCATTCAAGTCGGTTGATCCGTTTCCAAGTTCAGTGCTAACGAATGTCTTTTTTCATTGACATTAATAGCTTTTAGTTGGGTTACTCTGATTATAATGGTGCCAGTTGTAATCAAACTTTGCTCTATTACGCGATATCGTATGTAGGCGTATAAATATATTATATGATCATAATGAACACTGTAATATTTGTCCCATATTGATAAAAGTCAATTGTTTACAATATTTTCTGTGATAATAATTTTATATAAAAAGGCCACGCTGTTGAATATTCTACGAGTAGCCATAAAGGTGTCGGCACGTCCAAGATATTTTTTATTATGATGAGGACGCACGTATTTCCTCTCCTTCGCCATTGTGCCGATCAATGGTACTGAATCCTTGACTTCTGTGGCCAACGGGATACGCTTTCGGGTAACATGCGCCCCCAACGTCTACCTCACGCGGTTAGCCTAGCTATGGATGACGGACTTGTTCCCGGTCCAGTCACCCACGGCCTTGACGATCCGAAGACCGTACCGAGGCCTCTCTAGTCGGTCAACACAACGGTCAATGACGTCACGGCAGGTGTAATCTCGCCAGGCGGATATCTTAGTCAGCGCGTCCATACCGTCCGCGCCCACGTCGCCGACCCTCGCCAATAGAGACAGGCGAGCATCTCCACCTCCAGATTCCACGGGAGTAGTCGAGGCATACTGCCTTTGTCGCTACCGTGTGGTATCCGCGGATGGCCCTCTGTAGGCGTCACAAGAAAACTCGTACAAGGTGATAGCATTGCAGAAAATCGTCCGTGTATTATAATTTGCTTCGGACCATCGTGTGGTAAGCGAGCCGGAGTACCAAATACTACCTTACGGTAAATAACTACGCCATACTTGGACACGCCTCTGGCATTGTAGTTTCATGAACCGCAATTTATAAAAACTAACTGCCTCAACAGACGTTATGTTCAAATAAGCGCCCCTTACCGGGTCTAATTGTGAATGTAAACCGTTCTCGAATCCCCTTGAACATGCAAGTGGTCATCACAATAACATATATCATTCTTACTGTACTCCCAGTTTCATGTCCATCTTCCACAGGATACCCGGTCCTTTGAAAGGCTTACATGGGGATATGGATCCAACACACAGAGCCTTTGGAGAAATTTAATGTAAAAATGGAATGGGACATCTACCGATGACACTCCATGTCTGCACATAACACACGTGGACTGCCAACGGTAGGTGTAAAACTATTGTTGATGATGGTATCTAATATACGGTTATGGGGTTGGAGGTTCGATGGACTGGTCTAACTTCAGGCTATTGAATTAAAAACTGTCGTCTGCCTTCAATACCATTGTTTTGAAATTTGGCGAGTCGCCAACTCATTGAACGGGCCCCCCTAATCGGTCACCACAGACACGCAGGACATACGGGCAACATTGGTGCAAGTGGCTTGGGGTGTCGAGCGGTGCGGTGCCGATTTCACCATCGCAGTGGTTTCCCCGTATTTATGCCCTTGAAAATGACACTTCCACCCCCGAGCATATAGCTCTGGCGACCTCTCTCTGATCAGCCGTTTAAGGCAAGCCAGAGTTGAGAATCCTGCGGGCACTCTTCGGTTTTCACTCCAGCCAGCCAATAAAGACGAGCTGGATACGAGGCCCTGGCCGACTCTCTGGGGCATTCATGACAGCAAAATTAATGTACTTATTATTAAAGGTGCAATAAAAGAAACACATTGCAAAATGATGTTTTAATCATCGTTCGTTTGGATTACATAGCTGAATATCGTCATAATAAGTGAACGCCTGTCTTGTTGGATTCCAGCAATACAACAACAAAGCTAGTACACTAATAATAAATATTAAACATACAGACAGTCTATTATAAATACCACGGGAACGTGTAAAAATCAACAAGAATAAAAAGAATAATTGCGTTAACATAAATTTTTATTTACATTCCGAAATTCACAATGAAATATAACAATAAACATCCTAAATTCAAATTACACGGCAATGAAAGTACAGTGATAAGAGTACACGGGCTCTACGGGTTATTTATCTATATACAGGGATGAGCGTGACGTTACGAGCGGGACCGTGACGGCGCCGTACTCGTCACGACTCGCGCACGACATTTAAACATCGACACGACACTGTGGCGGCTAGGCCTGTACATAATTTACTACCAAATGAATTATACAATTTATATCCACGTATATATAGTACAGCCTCACTAAAACTCTTATAGAGCAAACACAGCAAATACATATACACAATTATATATTCTTACAATACAAAAAATTTAAACAATAAGTTATATACATCAAATTATAATTTCATGTACACGGTTCGATATATTTATATAATGGCGTACATATATGTATAGACATGGTTACGGCGTGTTGACGCTACACTTGATAGTGTATCTTATGTGTACCTAAATAAGGTGCACAGTGCACTATCGCGTGCGTTCGCCTGATCTCGCGCCGCATTAAGTTCTCCCACGGGCTATATGTAGTAATTATAATATCGGTCGGTCTGACTGTACTCATCCTCCTTAAATACCTTACCGGGCGCCATGCGGGGCCCACTTTAGTATCACAATCTCTGTAAAACTAAAAGAGTTCCCACTAAATCCTAAACGCCTAATAAAAAATATATATAATATATATATATATATATATAAAAACTGAATCCACTATTAAAATAAATGAAATAAATTATGTTTAAAAACGATAAACACATTACAAACCGGTTAGCACAAGGCACTATACGAGTGCATGCGAGTCGATTGAAAACCAACCGTATACTTTTATGGACATCATAATTTGAACCAATTAGTGTTGCCTTTTAAATAAATACTCATTATTATGTTTTCTATATATGCAAACTTTGATAAAGGCAATAAATTATTATCATTATGTATTAAAATAAATGCGTGGGAGTGTCTACTTGTACTTTCATTGTGCGGCGCGTGAAACACGACGGGCATATTTGTACAAACATGACTCGCAATAACGATATATTAATGTGGGTGTCATTAGCGGCCGAATCATGGCGCGTTCAATCCAAGACTTGCGAGACAATTTTCTCCATATCGTGGTCGATCTCGTCGTTGGTGGGTGGTGCAGGGGTTGCCACGTTCGGTGTTGGAGATGGCGCAGCCGGTAGCTGGAATGGTTCGTCTAGCTCCTCTAGTCCTGCCGGTACTGGTAACTTCACTAATTCTTCTTGTAACTTCACATAGTGACGCTGTAAAATGATAAATATTATTACTTAAAAACTATTTCACTGAAATGCGATTTAATCTACACTAATATTATAAAGAGGAAACATTTGTATTTTTGTGTGTGTATATATATGTTTGTAATGAATAAACTCAAAAACATCTGGGCCGATTTCAAATACTCTTTCACCAATGAAAAGCTATAATATCAGGGAGTAACATAGGCTATATTTTATCCCGGTATTTTCACGAGAACGGGAAATACACGGAGAAGGCAACCGAAGCGAAGCGAGGGCGGGTTGCTAGTAAGTAATAAATAAATCATGACTGAGTCAAAATACAATTCGCCACTACCTCTCTGTGTCGTAAAAGACGACTACGGGATATGATTTGCAGATAACATTTATGCAAGCAAAGAAAAACTCTACATTAAACTCTATACCAACATGTCTGACCAGCGAGGTATAGTAGGTTAATGAACCTCGTATTGTGGGAATTACTGTGTGCTGAGATAATGATGAAACACATACATAATTTACCAAAGGTCAGAGATGTCACACCGTGTATCTCGAAACCATGACCTACGTGCAGGTAGCGACTCCATGTGGTGACAGAGCAAGAATACAATTCATTAAACTCTATCTTGCCCGTGGGTGTCGTAAAGTACGACTAAGGGATATATTGTGTGTATAACAACTATGCAAGAGAAGGTCAACTCGAAACAAAACTATTCCAACCCATCCCAATTTCCCAAATCCAATCCATTTCCCCTCCCATTGTGGAGGCGACCCCGAATCCAGCGGTGGGACGTGTATGAGTTATGATGATGATAATACCATAACCCGTGTAGTGACAGAGTAAGAATACAATACACCACCCCACCCTATCTTACCCGTTGGTATCGCAAAAGACGACTAAGGGATATATGTGTATAACAACTATGCAAAGGAAGGACAACTCGAAACAAAACCAACCAACGAGCCTCCCTAGCCGAGGCCGCGGGTGGCCGGACCGGGGACTTTAGTCCGGCACCCGCAGAGAGGCTGACCGCGAGACGGCGACCGACGTCTCGGGATAGGGACGTCGAGAAGTGAGGGTAGGTACCCGAAAGAGTATTATTATTAAGGGTATATCGTCGGGCCGACTACTGAGGACAAGGAACTCGGCACTGGTGGTCGGCCCAACGACGAAGGTGACGTGGGTACGGGTGGGTTATGGCCCCGCGCGCCATCCTTTCGTCGCCCCGGACGGAATGGACCGCGTGTGCGCGCACCATAGCCCACGCATAAAAAAAAAATTCCAACGAGCCTGACTGGCGTCGTGTAGTAGGTCAATTGCCCACTCATTGTGGAGGAAGCTCAAACTCAGCAGTGAGACGTATATGAGCTGTAATGATGTTGATGATGATAAATAAAGTGTAAGTCTTAATACCTTGAGCGCCATAAGGTTATGTTGTATACTGCGTTGCGTGCGCTCGTCCCCACTTTGCGTCTCAAGCTCTGTGATCCAGTTGGCAACAGTCTGCATAATCTCGTTGCGCTTGATCCAAAAGTGTGTCTGGATCACCTACATTAACGGTATATATGGTTTAAATTAAGTAAATACTACGCTTGAGGCGTATATGTAATTTGTATCCATTATTTATATATACACCGTGGAATTTAATTGGCTGTTTTCATGAAACGTATATACTCAGTTAATCATTCTTAATATCCTCACATAACTAAAAACATAATACATTTAGAAAAAAAGTCTGATAATTGGACATTCTTAAGTTTGTCTGACATACAACAAACAGTATTGTTCCTAACATGCCTACGACCATAGCATTCGTATTAAATCGCAATAATAGGTAAAAACAAAATAATTTTAGGCATAACACATCGGAGCTCGGTGTCGCACCTCACCTGCGCCCGAGCCGCGTGACTTTGGTCTATGTTTTAATAGGTCAGTTAGCAAGCTACCGTACCTACGGTCGATGACCTTAATCACATGTTAGAGTTATACAAAGATGATATTTAAGGAAACGTCCGGTATTGCAAATGACAAGAATTTATGTTTTTATTTTATTGAATAAATGCTATGGTATGGTTCTATATCATTAATTGAGTATGTAGGTTTCGGGAAAACAGCCAATTAGATTCCACAGTGTATACATATATATTTTAAAAGACAACATCCTGCACTAAGGAAATAATCCTTGTGTTGCGGCGGACTTTACAAATATATAATTAACGGACACAAATTACATACATAGATTTTTATTAAATACATAGACACAGAACAACTGCGTGGGATTCGAACCCAGGACACTGGCACAGTAGATTGGTATCTTAACCACTACGCCATCTGCGCAGTGTATATAAAGTCAAGGCTTTAGTTCAGTGTTGTCTTAAGGAAGAATATGTACAATAATGCATTTATGCACACCTTCAGTAATAATAAAGCGAGAATATAAAAATAAAATTACAAAATACCTCTTTGAAGCATGGCTCTGGGTTTCTCAGGTGGTCGAGCATGGCCCAGCGCACGCACGCCTGGTATATATTTGAATTGTACTCGAGGGATGCTGTGGAGCCCATGCGAGTGCCGCGACTTCGTTCATATCCAGGCTCGTTGAAGTACGGCTCAGGGACTAAGATCAGTGATTGGATCGACACCAGCACCTGTACAAATTTACGTTATTAAGCATAATTTTTCTTCGTGCGATGACAGACTAAAAATACAAGCCTTATTAAGTAGATCATAGTAGTAATACGCTTTAATTAACTTTATAGGTATGTTAGTATGTGCTTATGTAATTTGGAAATTTTGATATATTTGATGAGGACCAATGACAATTCAATATTTTAAACAGTTTTCCCGTTTTCCTTAACAGGATTTTCAGGATTAGCGATTTTTATCATTTGATTTAATAATAATACTAATATTTTTCGTTCATTATTTTCTTTCTATATTAAGTATGATTTTTTACTTTTTATTTCGATTTCTCATTAAAGCGATTTTTCAGTTTTTTATACTATTTAATAATAGTGTTTAATAGTTTAATAACTTCCCGTGTGGTGACGGGGTAGGAAAACAATTCACCAATCCCTTTCTTGCCCGTAGGTGTCGTAAAATACGGCTAAGGGTTTATAATATGCATGCAAGAGAAGGAAAACTCGACATAAAACCCTGTGGCAACCTGCCTGACCAGCTTCGTATTATAGGTTTCCTCCCTTTGTGGAGGAGACTTGAGCCCAGCAGTGGGACGTATATGGGCTGTGATGTTGATGAAAAAAATAAAGATAAAAACTGTAATGCTAAGTAACTGTTAAACAAGGAAACGGCTAGAGGAGTGATTCGATTTCAAAGTATTCCTAACAAGGTAATTGAAAATGAATCAATATAAAATGTCTGCTTATTTAACTAGTGCATTGATATTTTGTAACACATACCTGTAGAAAACTGGAAGTATGAGCGTTCCACTTCTCTTCTGGTCGTCCATGCCAAGTGTTGAGTACAGATAAACACACTTTGCCGTCATTATATAGATTGGGGTTAAACCGCACCGAATGACGGCCAGTCGTCTCCAGGTTGATTAACATCGGCACTGTTGGATACTCCGCCGGGAAGTACACGTCCAGAATGAAGCATCCGTTAGCGTATGGCGTATCTGATGGACCCGTTATTAGGACCTGTCGAAAATACTTTATCGTTATTCTGGATTTTACATGTATACACCTGGAAGTGAGGAAAATGGTATGAAAAATATGTTACTAGCAACCCGCCCTCGCTTCGCTTTGGTTTCTGTCGCCTTATCCCCGTAGTTCCCATTGCCGTGGGCATACCGGGATAAAATATAGCCTAGTTTACTCCCTGATATTATAGCTTTCTATTGGTGAAAGAATTTTTGAAATCAGTCCAACCATTTTGAAGATTACCCGGAACAAACAGACAGAAATAAAAAGTGATTTTTAGGCATATGTATCAGTCAAATAACCGTGTGAGCATGAAAAAAGCCTATTATTTTGACATTACAAACAGACACTCCAATTTTATTTATTGGTATAGATAAGCGAGTATTTTCTGCATATTTAACAGTTAACAAAACTTTTTATTCTGATATTTACGGGCGTATTATAGAGATCTCGTAACCATGACTGCTGAAACATGTTCAGAGCGTCAGGAATACCATAACATCAGTAAAATAATTTTATTTCAAAACTATCTCTGGCCGGTATGAAATATCTATCATAATACTGTATCAATATTAATGTCTGCGTCATTTCGAAAATTTATTGACCACTGTAATGATAAAAGTTAGGTGAAATATGTTAAAATATTATCGTTATGCTGGTCAGATGGATTAGTATGTTTATAACCGAGCAGCAGTGTGTATGAATTAAGGTGATAATGTTGTACGTACCTTCATAACGTCAAGTCGGTCGGCGTCGGTTCTCACGAACACCGATGATGAATACGAGAGCGGTAACGATGTGGCGAGCGTGGCGGCCTCCTGCGCTAGGCGCTTCATACGCGCTGGATGCGTGCGGTCGCCGGCGGCACGCACCGCACTCTCGAAGTGATACGGCACCAAGAAACGGAAACCACTTTCGGAGCACTCCGCTATCATCTCAAACGTTTCTGAAATTTGACAACAAATAACGTAATTACAAAAAAAGAATACTATCAATTTAATAACTAATTATGTAGCGGGTAGATGTAAATCTTTGTAATAAGACTTGCTAGACATGAGACATCTTAGTCCACCCGTAACCTAATGCAAGCACGATAAAATCCATGGAATACTTTTTTACATTGTGTAATACTCGCGTCATTTTCATGCTCACGCGATTATTTGCACGACATCTATGCCTAAAATACAGATTAAAAAAATGTTGTCTGTCTGTTTGTTTCGGGTAATCTTCAAAACGGCTGGACCGAGATTTCAAAAATTCTTTCACCAATGGAAAGCTTATAATATCAGGGCGTAAACTAGGCTATATTTTATCCCGGTATTGCCACGGGAATTACGCGGGTAAAACGACTAAAACCGAAGCGAAGCGAGGGCGGGTTGCTAGTCATTAATAATATTATCAACTTAAAATAATACTAGTCATTGGGAGAATATATTTGAAAATTCATATTCATCATTTTTCCATGTGGATGTCGTAAAAGACAGCTAAGGGGTATAATACGGAGATAACATGCATGTGCAAGAGAAGGAAAACTCAAAATAAAACCCTATACCAACCTATCGAGGGAGGGGGTGAATTGTATTCTTACTCCATCGCCACAAGATATAATAAAATTCTATATTATTTCATTCTAAACTTCTTGAAATATTTTGGAAATAAAAAAAAAACATATATTCATTTTTGGTGGTCTCATTTCAGGTTTTATTTCGAGTTTCGCCTCTTTGCATAGATGTACACGTT
The DNA here is from genome assembly GCA_032191425.1 of Lymantria dispar. Taxonomy (NCBI): domain Eukaryota; kingdom Metazoa; phylum Arthropoda; class Insecta; order Lepidoptera; family Erebidae; genus Lymantria; species Lymantria dispar. Next base: position 22,367,103 of record CM063459.1, read on the forward strand.
GTTGTCTTTTAGGATACCCACGTACAAAATAGGGTGAATAATTTAAATTCTATGATGGAAGACAACTTTATACGGTAAATTTCGTGCTTATTGCTAAGAATTACCTGAGAAAGTTAAAGAAAAATCAAGCAATTATTCAGAAATATAATTTTTAACGATATTATAGCAACGTAAAATATCACTGAGTAAATATAAACAAATTTCAATCAATAGTTTCACATACCAAATTGCATGGTGCGCATCAACTCGATATATCTTGCCTCGCGCGACGCGCCGCTTAGTGGTAACGGAACACCGCTATTACGCGCACTGTCAGACTCTCCTTCCGACCGGCACATTAAAGCCGAAGTGGCCTGCAAATGCAACATACTCACTATAATAATAAAATTCAAAAATAAATTTAAAATCAAAACCAAATAATATTTATTGCTACAAAAAAAATACTACATATATAAGAAGAAGTAAAATAAAAAGATTAGATTAGGCTCCAATTGGTAAGTTCCTAAGATAAGAATGTTCGAACAAACAAACTTCTTCACTTTTATAAAATACTATAGATCAATAATAAGTACGTATAGAATGAGTGACTATAGACAAAATTGAGTATAACCCACGCCGGCAAAGAAAGGAACCATTGCCGGCGTTAATCAGTCTGTATCTGCCCTTTCTAAATTAATTGTTAATGCCCTTTATTTTTTGTTAAGCTTTCAATATTAAAGTTCGTTGTTGTTTATTGATAATATATTCATTGGTTATAATAAAGTTCATATCTTGTTTTATTTATAAATTGTAATAATGCAATTTAATAAAAATATTAGAAATAATATATGCACTAAACATCGATCAAGTGTCAGGAGGACTTGGCAATAAATTGCAACCATTATTTAATATAATAATTTAATTATTGGCGTTAGGGTAGTTCTAACCGCTATTTTAGATTCGTTTCTCCATTTGCGTGGATTATGCAATAAAAAGAAACATCACCGAGAGCTCAAATATGACAAGAACTCACCTGAATGTCAGCAATTAGAGCGGGTAACCCTTCGTCTTCTTCTGATAACTCTGAATTACTTGACGTACTAAATCTTTGGCTATATGTCATTTTTCCGAATATATTTTTCTTACTCATCCTAAAACAAAATTTTGTTAATTTAATATTTTAATTATAAAAACACTAGTTATATAAAAAAAAACATGGTTATTAATGATGTGCATTTAAAATTATATAACAAATTGAGACTAAACATTACTTTTACGTGGGTTTCATAAAAATAATCTAATGGTCTCGCCAGTAGTGACTAGCAGCTCTCTTCTAGGCAATATGTAATACTTCAGTGCCATTGTGGCTATTTAATAATTTATTTTATAATTAACTTGTTATTGGTATAGAAGTGGTTCAAGCTCTGACTCCCAAGCTAGCGTAAGCTGCGTTAGTTTATGCAAGTTTGGGAGTCAGAGCTTGCAAACAACATTGTGAAAAGTTAATAATACCATGAAGATTATTTATCTCTATATGATTTCACGGTATCTTCAAAAAGGGAATATAGGTCCTTAGGGAGGCTTATATGGGCCCATGGGTCTAACAAGCAGAGGAATATTATTATTATAGCCGACCTGAACACCAAATCTTCAAGAATGGATAACGAAAGGTTGAAGAAGACAGTAATAAATAAGTATAGTATTATATATTGTACCTGAGTTTGGTTGCATACGAATTAGTGGTTCTGCTCATGAGTGAAAGCAGACGTGGCAGTGGTCGTAGCGCTGCGTCTAGGCGTGGTGCTCGCGCCACGTGCAATGCGCGCGCACAACGCAACACGTGCACGTATAGCGGTATATGCCGAGACATGTCTAAAACTGTAACCCAAAAACAATATTATGTTATTCATAACTAGCAATACGTCGTCGCTTCGGTTTCAATCGCCTTATCCGCGTAGTTCCTGTTCTCGTGGGAATACCGAGATAAAATATAGCCTATGTTACTCCCTGATATTATAGCTTTCCATTGGTGAATGAATTTTGAAATCGGCTCGGTGGTTTAAGCGTGAAAGCGTAACAAACAAACCTACGGTCGCATTTATAATATTAGTAAGGATATCTGTGTGGTGACGGAGTACGAATACACTTCACCATCTTGCCCGTGATTGTCGTAAAAGACGACTAAGGGATATAATATGCATATAATATCAATGCAAGAGAAGGAAAAATCCAAATAAAACCCTATACCAGCACGTCTGACCAGCATGGTGTAATAAGTCAACTGCCCTCCTATATTTTAAATAAAACTACTTTACGGATTTTATCGCGTTTGTATTTGATTTTTGATTACCCGACGTTTCGAACACTTTACAGCGTTCATGGTCACGGGTGGACTAAGATGTCTCACGTCCAACAAGTCATCGTTACTGCAGAAAATTTATAATTATCTACCCGATACAGAAATTAGTTATTAAATATAGACCCACATTTTTGATACAAAATTTATTGCCAGTGTAAGAAGAAAATGATTCTATATGAAAAAAATTATATTTTTTATGGTTAGTAATAATTAAACATTAAAATTAATAGTAATTATATTTAAAAAACTACTGATGTTTACGCGAGTATTATACATACTCGCGTAAACATCAGAAATCATTATGCCCTCCTATAGTCGAGGAGACCCGAGCCCAACAGTGGGACGTGTATGGGCTTGAGATAAGATGATGGCTCATAATTTGGTTATGACGGAGTAAGTCTCGTGTGGTAACTCATGTAGACAGAAGAAATGATGAATAAAATTTACTACCCTCTATCTCGTCGGTGGGTGTCGTAAAAGGTGACTCATCATCATCCTCTTGCTCTTTCCCAATTACTTGGGATCGATGCGATATGTACCCTTCTACTAACATGCATGTTGCAAAAGTTTTGTGTCCTCCGAGTTGACGTCATGCAGGCATGACGTCAACTCTCCTCAAGTATGTAATTATTGATAGATGGCGTTATATGGAGTTCGCCCAGGTCTAAGTTTAGCTTATAGTCGTCTCTTAGGACACTCACAAGTAATGTAAGAATTGGCAGTATTCGAAGTCGCCACCACACAGCAGGCAAAAGCGACAAGCATCTGTTTAATGGGAAGAAAACTTGAAACAAAACTCTATACAAACCTATTTTACCAGAGTGGTAGATCAATTTCTTTCTTATTGTGTAGTAGCCTTGGGACACATGTGAGCTTAGATGATTATGCTGATAAATTAATTCATAACATCGAAATTGTGAGGCCTTTAAGAGAATTATAACAAATATAACCATACTTCCGTGTGGTGACAGATTAAGAATACAATTCACCACTCCCTATCTTGCGAGGGGCAAGTCGTAAAAGACGACTAAAAGATATAATATGCACATAAGATTTGTGCAAGAGAAGAAAAACTCGAAATAAAACTCTATGCTAACATGTCTTACCAGCACGGTATAGTAGGTTACATTCCCTCCCATTGTGAAGGAGGCCCGAGCCCAACAGTGGGACATGTGTGGGCTGCGACGATCATGATGATAACCGTACATTACTACGTACCCGAGTCATTCCTGAGATATGAACATATGGCAGGTACAAGTGAGCTGTTTGCCACGAGTTCGATGAACTCTGGCGCTAGGTCATGAGTCTCCTCTTCGCCAGCTTCCTCCTCTGTCATTTCCGCTGCACCTTCCTCTGGTGGCCATTTCTCGCCAGGGTTCATGTATGATGCTAATACCTGAAAGAAAAATATATAATTGTAATAAATTCATGTTCAAATTAATATTTTAAAAAGTCAAGGTTTCGAAGATACCAAAATCTCTTGATAATTAATAGTAAAAATTGAAAATTTTGAATAAACTAATATAATCAAAAAATGTTCATCAATTAATTGTCATTTAACGATTATACTAGCGCGCGTGAAGCACTTAACCAAGTAATCATACGGCATTACATCATATACATATTAACCAAACAACTAAGAACACCACAAAGAAACTGGCTTTCAAATGAAAAAAAAAAACCCGCATCGAAATCGGTCCATCCGTTTGACACATACAGCCAGATATCAAAGTCAAACTTATAACACCCCTCTTTTTTCGTCGGGATTTAGAAAATAGTAATAATGGTACAATATTTAAAAAAAGAAGAAATAAAAAATCTCTACTAATCATGACAGAAACCTTCGCTCCTCCAAAAACTTGCTCTTACTTTGTCCATCGCATCACTCTGATCGTGTGCATTCCTCTTTCGTTGTTCAGGCGGTTCTCCTCTGGAACTCACTACCTCTCGGTATCAGGTAGGCAACTAGTCGTCAAACATTTAAAAAGAGCGTTCGACTCCATCTCTTAAACGAGTTGGCAGAATCATCACAACTGATATAATGTCCTTATAATTATGTATATATACTATGTATGTATATTTATATATCTTAATATATATCATATCTATCTTTGTATTTGGGTATGTATGTATCTTTGGTATGTATTATATATTTTCGTATATACCTATTTATCTATGTAAAATATATTTTCTTTTTCATTTTACAATAATATAGCTATCTCGGAACATGCACCTACCTTTTTTTCGTCTCTGCATCACCTATGGTTGACTGGTCGAGAATGCCTTTGGCATTAAGTCCGCCATTGCATTGTTGCATGAAGTTTAATAAATAAATAAAAAAAAAAAATGTGATTCATACCTGTAGGAGAACAGTGACATGCTCTTCTTCAGTTCTCTGCCGGACGAGGGCTTGCTCTACGTTCCACGACTGTTGTGTAGAGCCGGTACCGAAGCCTGTGCCCTTCGCCCAATATAGCTGACTCTTCTCCTCTGCCTTACCAGTAGAACCGTTCGAGCCTTGGCTATTCTGCTAAGCAAGAATAATCCATATTTATAGTAACATCCCATAGATCAAGATTTTTTTTTACAAAAATCAGCTATGGTCTGTCTAGAGTCACAGCATGCTGTTCTAATTCATCTGCCTTGTATTTTTAATTTATACTATTATAATGTAATATTATTACGAAGCTGACGAGTTTGTTTGGATGAATTCGCTAATTTCAGGTATTTTTGGTTCCAATTTAAAATATCTGAGAAGACGGTTATATAACGCAGGAAGGTTATACTATGACCAATAGCAGCGGAGCATCAATGTAAAATGTTGTAAAAATGGGATTATTTTTTCCTTTAAGAGTTGCCTTATGGGTGTTTACAAGCCACTCTATCTCTCTTTCTGACGCAGAAGAAGTTGCCTGGGTCAGCTAGTTATATAAATACTGATGGTCTTGTCTCAGGTCATATAAGTCCTACTGCTTAGCTCGAACTTCTCCAAAATATGAAAGAATATTGAGCTACTATACCTCACTGGTCAAACATATTGGTATATGGATTTATTTTCGAGTTTACCTTCTCTTGCATAGTTATTATATCCATATTAGATCTCTTCGGTGGTGAATTGCGGTATATACTTAGTGTAGTGATGGAATAAGAATACACCTTACCATCCCCTTTCTTGCCCGTGGGTGTCGCAAAGACGACAGTAGGATTACAATAGGCATGCAACATCAATGTAAGAGGAGGGAAGCTCGAAAGAAAACCCTCTACAACAACCCATTGGGGGTTGTTGGTAGAGGCCAGCGTGCTCGTGGTCGTAGATACTGCGTTCATGGTCCGTAAAATAGCTTTATTTACAATATGAACACTCGCGTAAATATCAGAAATCATTATATACTCACGTCATTAGAAGTAGGTTTGTGATGTGTGAACACGGCGAGGCACGCTAGTAGAAGTCGCACCGCGCCACGTTGTAACAGCGCCCTGCGCAGCGCTCGTCCTTCGTCAGTGTTGCGCGGTGCATTCTCAAGCAGTCTCGCGATTACGCTGAACGGTAACGTGCCGAGCGAGCCGCCTGTGCGGGTGCAATCGCCTATTGCAATGCTGCCTGCAGTGCAAACTTAATAATATTATATACACATATAACAACTTTGTTGAACATAGGCCTCAAAAAGATGTGGATAATACTTTAAAGCAGCAGGCCTTACGGCAGCCAGACTGGTGACTATGTTTGGTTTAAGAGTTTTAATGCGTAGACTTCTTATGTGTTGGTATCGCCTACAGAAAAGTTGGTAACAAAACTATTCTATATTCGTTATCCCCTTTTAGACAGCATATCTTTATATACAGGCTGTATCAGGCTATGGGGGCAACTGGTCAAAGGGGAGCTAGGCAATCGTGGTAGGAACCCATGAAAAAAATTTGAAATAGAAATATCGATTCGTTAATGAATTAGAGACATGTAAAGTTTTTAATTTTGTCATCACTTTTTCGTGTAAATCTAATTGAAATGTATAATGTCTCTATACTTAATCTCCAACATATTCGTACTTTATTAAATGTTCATTAGAAATTGACTAAATCAATGATTATGTTCGCAGAAGTAAGACAAACTTCGCTTTAAATCAACTGATCGGCCGATGACCGTTTACGAGCCGTCTTTGTATCTACGCTACCATTGAAGCGTTCGCAAATCATACTTATACTGTCGAAGCTTTACATGCCTACATGTATCCTCTCTGTACATGCCTACATAATACGTACCTAACATTTAAGGCATAGACTTTTAGACCCACATTTTTGTAATCCCTATAACTTTTATGTTATATTGTTTTTTTGTGTAATATACATTCTAATTATGATCTATGACCGTTGATTTACAACATACTTGAACAGTTGCCCCATAACCTACTACACCTGTATATATTTCGTATGTATGTCACTGAACTCCTCCTAAATGGCTAGACCGTTGATGAATTTTTTGTGTGTGTTCAAGGGGATTCGAGGATGGTTTAGATTCACAATTGGACCCGGTAATTCAAATTCAAATCATTTATTATGCATAGACCCCGAAAGGGCACTTACATATTGTCAATTTTACAAAATAAAATTAGATTATCCAATAAAAATAAACTACCACCGGATCGGAACGCGTCCGCTACTGAGAAGATCCGGCAAGAAACTCAGCGGGCTTGTCTATTATTTTAATTTTTTTTTTCTTCTTACTAGATATAAATTTGTGTACATGTTTTGTAAGACCTAGCTCCAGTGTGATGCCCTGTGGTAGGTGGAGCTGCAGTCGATTTCAAGTAGAATTCCTTTTATTTTATTGGAACAACAATCTCTGTTGGGTCAGCTAGTATGTTTTATATAAATATTACAGGTGGGTTTAAGGTGGTTTCAGACACTCTTTAGCATCACTACAACACCCCAAAGACCAGCCGGAAATTAATCGTATCCGAGACATCTACGTATCAGCCTATTATTCTCTCAATTAAAAGTAAAGCATAAATACTAACGTCCATCTTCGTCGTGTGTAACCCCTAGCAGCAGTCGCAGTAAATGACAGGCACGTGCGCCTTCGTCGAGCAGCGCGTGCGCGTAGCCGGGTAGCTTCAGTAGCAGCCCTAACGCCACTAGCGCATGTGCAGGCACACCGGCACCGGCTGTTTCTTCGCCTGACGCTGACGTCACACCCAGCTCCACAACCTCCTACAAAAAAAGAATTACACTTTATCAACGAAGCCTTAATTAGAAATACTAGTCATCTGACAGGATAATGCTCAGTAAAGAGTTTGAAATACACATAATGTTAACAAAAAACCAACTTCAAACTGGACCAAAATGAAATGGAACTACACGGGAAGCACGAGCTTTCAAACAAGCAGAAGAATCATCAAAATCGGTTCACTCGGTGGAAAGTTGTGAGGTAACAAAATAACATTCAGTTGAATTAAGAACCCCCTCCTTTTTTGAAGTCAGTTAAAAAAGGTTTTTGTATCAGATAGCCTGTGTTAATCGAAAAAGGCTATTATAATATGCTATGCTGCAACAAATATGGTGGAGCAGTAACTGCAAATGTTAGCAAATTCGTCAAAAATTAATAACAGTGGCTATCAAGTATCGTGAGACAATGTGTCGAACGTTCAAAGAAAATAACAGCATTAAATATGATGTACCCCACGCAAACGGAGCTATTGGCACAGATGTTTTGATATGCAGATAAATTATCAACTAACCTCATATGGATCATCAAGTTTGACCCAATCCAAGTCGTGGTGATGAGAGTTGTGTGCGGCAGGCGGAAGGGGCGGTGGCGCGTGCGGTCTGGGCAGTCTCGCTGCAACGAGCGCCAAGCCACCACAAGCGCCAAATTCACGCAACACTGCATTATTATAGCTTGGGGTACTAGAGTTGTTGGAGCTGCCACCGTCCCACATTGGACCCGACCATGATTCTGAAACACACAATAGTTGTTACCTAAAATAGTAGCTATTGCAAATGCATTCTAGTTATATATACCTATATATAAATATATATACAGGGTGTATCAGGTTATGGGGCAACTGTTCGAGTATGTTGTAGTTTAACGGTCATAGATCATAATTAGAATGTACATTACACAAAAAACAATATAACATAAAAGTTATAGTGATTTCAAAAAAATGTGTCTAAGAGTCTATGCCTTAAATGTTACCCATTATGTAGGCATGTACAGACAGAATACATGTAGGCATGTAAAGCTTCGACAGTATAATTTCATTTATTTATACCTAAAATTGCGCAAACGCTTCAATGACATGTAGGTACAACGGCAAGCGGTCAACGCTCATAGGCCGATCAGCTGTTTTAAAGCGAAGTTTGTTTTGCTTATGTGAACGTAATCATTGATTTCTTCAATTTCTAATGAATATTTAACAAAGTATGAATATGTTGCGTATTAAGTATCATTGACTTTATACATTTCAATCAGATTTACACGAAAAAGCGATGACAAAATTGAAAACTTTACATGTCTCTAATTTCTAAACGAATCAATATTTTTCGTTCAAATTTTTTTTATGGGTTCCTACCACCATTGCCTAGCCCCCTTTTGACCAGTTGCCCCATAACCTGATACACCCTGTATAAACTAGCAACCTGCCCCGCTTCGCTTCGGTTTCAGTCGTCTTACCCGCGTAGTTCCCGTTCCCTTGGGAATACCGACATAAATTATAGACTATGTTACTCTCTGATATTTATAATATCACCAATGAAAAGCTATAAGCTTTTCATTGGTGAAAGAATTTTTTAAATCAGTCCAGTAATTTCGGAGCCTATTCAATGCAAACAAATCTTTCCTCTTTTTAATATTAATATAGATATATACATACATATATGTACATATATACACCGTGGAATATAATTGGCTGTTTTCCCGAAACGTGCATACTTAGTTAATGATATAGAACCATACTATAGCATTTATTCAATAAAATAAAAACATAAATTCCTGTCATTTGCAATCCCGGACGTTTCCTTTAAATATCATTTTTGTATAACTGTAACATGTGATTAAGGGCATCGACCGTAGGTACGGTAGCATGCTAACTAACCTAATAAAACATAGACTAAGGTCGCGGGACTCGGGCGCATCACAAAAGAAGAAAGAGGTGCGGGACGCGAACGGGTGAGGTGCGCCGTGCGACACCGAGCTCAACAAAATAATTTTAGGCATAACAATGCCTAAAATTATTTTGTTGTACCTATTATTGCGATTTAATAGGAATGCTATGTCGTAGGCATGTTGGGAACAATACCGTTGCATGTCAGACAAACTTAAGAATGTTTAATTATCAAACTTAAGAATGTCTTTTTTCTAAATATATTATGTTTTTAGTTATGTGGGGATATTAAGAATGATTAATTGAGTATATATGTTTCAGGAAAACAGCAAATTAGGTTCCACGGTGTATATTTCAATGTTTAGGTATGTTGCCTGTAATGAACAATGTCTCAATATAGCCTTATTTCAGCCCTAAAACCAATTTTGTACTATGAGTTTAGTAAGGTGATCTTCCTATATTATCGAGCCTGCTAGGCAATTTGGGTAATGTTATTTAAATCGGAGCAAACAATCCAGAGCTTTAAATGTAGTGAAATTATCACTTCATCTCGTCTTCTTATATGGCAGTATTATAATATTTTTTAATCCATGCCATCGCTTTTACACTATAGCAATATTATTTTATCGAATTCATGTATGAAACTACGTAATATTATTATAAAGTAGCAACATACTGCACTTAAAACTTTTGAAGTGAAACTTCTTTAGAATCATTCTGATTTCAAACTCGATGAAACGAAAAAGCGAGTCCATAGAAACACAAACACGTAAATGTATAGGATTCAGTCGGCGAGAGAATGAGATAAAGGATCTTTATCCTTTACCTAGAGATAGAGGATAAAGGAGTTTCACTTCTGATATGCATACTTTGTACACACACTCTTTTTTTTTGTTAAACTAAGACTAAACCTGGTGAGGAGCCCACAGGATCTTAAATATAATTCCCAAAAACAAACATAAATTCTTCACCTCTACACAGACTTACCTTACAATTGTATAATATAATACTTATAAAAAAATCAAACAATAGAGCTGATCTTCTAATCCATATAGCAAGGAATATATAGCAAGGAACTAATTATTATCGTTGTTATTAAAAAAGAATAAGTTCCAAAATATGACATACCAGCACTGGCATTGAAATGCAATAGAATAGTAAGATGAGGTCCAATGGTGTGAGGTACAGCCGCGGCGAGTTGAGCTAGCGTCGTATTCGGTGGTATGAAGCCTTCCAGACCCAAAACTTGTACCCGTATCGTGGTATCTATCATTTCTGTGTAATAAAACATATTTACTTTAACTAACGAACGACTGCTACTTTAACTTCGAACTTTGCATATATAATTAACTATCATTTTCTATTGACATCGGTGGAAAACGACAGCCGTTCATAAATTTTAGCTACATAAAGGCAGTCAAGTAATAGGTATAGATGCAAGATTGGTATTGGTAGAAAATTTTTACTATTCAGACCTACAACGATTTTTCACAAGTGTGGTATTCTGGATCAGACGACTCAGTGGCAGAAAATTGTTAGCAGTGTAGCGTTATCACTAAAATTTGGTAGAGTCCTTCTCTATGTCTGGATAACTCAAGCATTGGTTTTTAAAGAATAAAAAACCAAGAAATCTTTTTTATTCCACAACCTTTTTTAAAGTGTCTCCTATGAATCTTTAAAAAAGGAAAGGAAATTTAGTTAAAGTCTTAGTACATATGCAACCTAATATTAGACACAAGCCTACCCGCAATCGGAGGGGAGTTGTCTTACTATAGCACAGGTGCTCTCTGTTCTCTATATTCTTGGCCTCTGTATTCCTAATCTACTAATTAGATGCAAGACATATAAAGACGTACTTTAACGTTTTTATGTACTTACCGTCAGTGGTAGATGTTGTAGGTGCTTCATTGGCGTTCTTGGTCTGTCTCTTTTTGTTATTTTGCTGTTTGAGCGAGTTTTTCACATCTTTGACTCGCTTGTCTTTGGAAGCACTGGCGGCTGCTAAGGTCAGTTCCCAAGCTTCCGTCACGGTGGCAATGGCAGTATCTGAGGCACTACGTAGTACTGAGGTAACACCTGGTCCAGCGGATGTATTCATACATACTTTCGCGGTTTCTTCTGTTACTGGAACTATAAATGAAATGTTAAGAAATAATACAACAACATAAGAGTCACACCCAAACACAATAAAATGCGTAGGAATATAGTTTTATTTAGAAATCATTGCAATAATAAAAATCTAAAATTTTATCGTCGATACATCGTGGTGAACTACATTGGCCTTAAGAAACCAGATTTATAAATGGTACTTAAATTTCCAAAGGTCTGGAACATTATCATCCTACTGCCTTTATCCCAATAAATAGGGTAGGCAAGACTGTTTCCTGGTTCTAACACAGGAATGAAGAAAAAGTGTGCTGCTAAAAATAAGGTTTTGCACAAGTTTTATGACTGACTACACTTCTGACCCACCTTAAAAACTAGACACTATGCGCAATTGACCTAGGTCTTATCGGCATTTTCCTATACTTAAGTATATATTTGGAGTTGCAGGTATTCATAGCTACTAATAAATGCTACAAAGTTTTGTTAAAAAATGAAATGTTATACTCACGCTGCGGTCGGTAGGTGGTCACCAGCTGTCGCAAGGTAGTATGTAGCGGCAGCCCTAGGTCTAGAGGAGTTGTGCCACTAGTAGTTGCCCAGCGCAAGCGTAGACGTATGCGCTCCGCAGACAGTACCAACCGCAAAATCAGCGCACGCGTAAACCCTGAGATTCCCTCTGGCCCTGTAAAATAAAGATGCTGATATTACACATTTTTGCTGATAACTTGCTGATAACTATGTACTAGTCTAAAAAGTAGTTAAAGTTTTCATTGGTATACTCAACTTTAATACTTTATTTCGTAACAAGTTTCATATCTAATGAAAAAGAAAAATTCCCTTCTACATAATAAAATATATACAATTTTTTAGTATGTTAATTATATTTGAATTTGCTTTATATCCAATCACGAGATTACGGTCCAGCTACAGACGTAGGGATGCGAGTATCGAAACCAAGAACATCGATATCAGAACAAACATCGATGTACAAAAAACATCGATATATCGAAACATCTATGTTTTTTTACAGATCTATAAAGTAGCGATACTTCGAGTACTTTTCATAGATCCTATCAAATACTGTCCTTGCGGGATTACGATAATCATTTTTTTTAGTTAAATTCTTAAAGTAATAACTTATAATGAATTTCATGCAAAAAACATGCTTTTTTACATGAAGCACCAACATTTGTTTTTAAGTCATATTCAAACAGAGTAACTAAACTGTCACGCAGGGTCTGCTAAAAGGACCATACGTTTTAAACAGATTGCATGTAAAACATCGTATAAAATAACATTAATACATAGATGTTTTACAATAGTGAACATGATGGCAAGCATCAATGTTTTATTGAAATATCGATGTATCGTTTGCATCCCTATACAGACGACTCAGCGAATAATCAATAGAAATACTACTTTTACTCATCTATTCTATACCTTCTATCTGTGGTGAAGTAAGAATATAATTCAACATCTCCTTTCTGGCTCTTGGGGGGGTCATAAAGAATGACGAAAGAATAACAATATGGATATAAGGTTGAAGTTACAAAAAAAAAATTGACATAAAATCTTATACCAATCTGTCTGACCAGCTGGGTGTGAAAGGCTAAGTTTATTTTAAGAGATGTACGAACAGCGAGTACTTATTTGTTTAATTAACATAACCAATATGATAGCAAATATGTATCGAGCTCTTACCAACACAGTCCATAGATTCCAATATATCGTGTAGTGTCCTAGCAAATAGTTTTTGATTAACGGGATGACACGAGGTCATTTCGGCGAACAATCGTAGTGTACTTTCTTCTAGCTGGGCGTACTGAGCATCCTCACGCCATGTACTGCAAATGGAAAATAAAATAATGTTACATTGACATATTTTTTTTTTTATAATATAGAGCCCAACAAGCTCAAGTAAGAAAACGGGATGATAATGTATTAATATACGCTTATTTACGAGCGAAAGATGATTGCCACACGTGGAAATCGAAGCTACACTTATTGGAAATCCGTTCTAGTTATCCCACCAAATGGACGAGCGTGGATTGACGTAGGACAACCAACTTATAACTAGTATTTGCCTTTACGGGAGACGTACACTATCTATCGGAAATACAGATTATTCCGATCGCGCACCAAGTCCGACGCAGTTTTCTGTGTAGTAAGAATACAATTCACCTATCTTAACTATCATCATCATCATTTCAGCCTATCGCCGTACACTGCTGGATGTAGGCCTCCCTCATGTTGCGCCACAGAGTGCAGTCCTGTGCCGCCTGTATCCAACGACGCCCAGCAACTTCCACCAGGTCGTCGGTCCATCTAGTGTAGGGGGCGTCCATCACTGCGTCGTCCGATACCTGGTCACCATCGACCGATTACCGACTATAGGTATCGTAAAGGACGACTAGATATAATATGCATATAACATCTATGCAAGAGAAGGAAAACTCGATATAAAACCCTATATGCACACGTCTGACAAGCGTGGTATAGTGGGTCAATTTCCCTCCTATTGTGGGGGAGGGTCTCACACAACAGTGGGACGTATATGAGCTGAGATAATGGTGATTATTCCGTTGTAGTGCTCTAACGTCTCGGTTTGTATTGCATTAAACGATGACACAACCCCAAATTACTAAAATTTAGCTTTTAACATGAACTTATGAGCGAAAATGAGTCATTTACTGAGCTTCCGTGGCGTGTAAAGCACGAGTGATGATCAATCTTAGACTAGTCCCGCGTTTGGTAACATATTACATAGTGTGGATTTAAGCTTAGCAGGTATATTACCTAAAAGCAAAAGACAAGAAAATATTTATAAACGTCAAGCATTAAAGGCGTTCTAATTTCAAATACCCATGTAGTAAGTACATGGGTAACTGGAATTAGGACTGGCTATAATTTTATGACCGCACGCATAATGCTAGAATAGTCTCTATACAGTGTGATATTCATAACACAATTCAATTCTCACACAGGACCCTTTTTTAATGATCTAGTATTTTTCTTTATATCCATATTCCATTATCTATACCAATAAATAAAATTGGAGTGTCTGTTTGTAATGTCAAAATAATAGGCTTTTTTCATGCTCACACGGTTATTTGCACTATACACATGCCTAAAAAACACTTTATATTTTTTGTCTGTCTGTCTGTTTGTTCCGTAATCTTCAAAACGGCTGGACCGATTTCAAAAATTCTTTCACCAATGGGAAGCTATAATATCAGGGCGTAAACTAGGCTACATTTTATCCCGGTATTTCCACGGGAAAGGGAACTACGCGGGTAAAACGACTATAACCTATAACCGAAGCGAAGCGAGGGCGGGTTGCTAGTCTAATATATATCTATATAAAATAAATACCATAACTGTTACACCAAATAGATTAATTTAAAATTTAAATATATTTACCCATAATTTGGTCTAGGATGGCAGAGTAGCGTAAGAAGTGGACGCCAAAATGTTGAGCCAGGCCCACCAAGCCAGTCTTTCAGTCGCTTAGACCAGCACACTGCTCGACACCAATCAACTAACCGGCATACGCTATTCATTGATGGTAAATTAGCTGTCAACAAGAATAATTATGGTTATCATCTTTAATCTCGTATCATCATCATCTCAACCCATACACATCCCATTGTTCGGCTCAGGCCTCCTCCACTATGTGAGAGAAATTGACCTTGGTCAAACGTATCGGTATAAGATTTTATTTCGAGTTTTCCTTTTCTTGCATATATATTATTTTCCTTTGTCGTCTTTAACGGCACCCACGGGCAAGAGAGGGGGGTGGTGAATTGTATTCTCACTCCATCACCGTACGGAAAGTAGTAACCTCATTTCATATAAGTTTCACTAATGGGCCTGGGCCTTGAACCACATCAAACATTATGAAGTGACTATGGTGACATGCAAATTTGTCTTCTTATTTTTGTTTTCAGGCCATACAAGTCTAGAAATTAGTCTACTCTACCACGCTAGTCATACGTGTCTGCCTATCTCTCTTGACTGATTTTTACGTTACCAACGGGAAGTGAAGGGTGACCATGTATTAATGAATAACTGACTAAAATCTTAACGCTGACGGTAATTTCTCAACATTGTTGATTATAATTTTTTCATTAGCTACACCCGAAGTGCTGTGTGGCATCGACTACAATTATTACGTAGCTTATGGGTGTCGTAAGACTACTATAAAGGTTGACATCGACCTGGGCCAAGTCCATTTAACGTCACCTAGGAGTATTTCTAATCCTCCGGAACAATAGCTACTGTTTTTGGATGAAAGGCATTCCTTGTCTTTATCCCTGGAAATTGCATGCAATTTTGGGACAATCTGTGAGTAATTAAGGTGAAATCATAACAAACAAACCGACATTTTCATTTATAGCAAATATTAAAGGATGTTGCACTTCCATATTTGTGGCAACAGTAATTTTAATAAATAACCGTAAACAATTTGAATATAATACATAATTTCATATGTATCATACTTTAACTATTAATTTAACCATTAAAGTATAGTTAAAGACGACGTTTAAAGATGACTAAGAGATATGCACATAACATCTGCTCAAGAGAAGGAAAACTCGAAATGTAACCCTATACCAACATATCTGACCAGCATGACATAGTAGGTCAAATTCCCTCCCATTGTGGAGGAGGCCCGAGCCCAACAGTGGGACAAATGTGGGCTGCGATGATGAAGTAAGAGCTTTAATTTAAAATTTTAACAAAAAATAACCCACTTCAATAAGACTTACACGGTTTTGTCATGAATGCCATTGTCACAACTGGACCAAAATGGGACCATACGGGAAGCACCAGCATTCAAATAAAAAAAATCATCAAAATCGGTTCACTCAGTCGAAAGTTCTGAGGTAACAAACAAAAAAAATACAGTCAAATTGAGAACCTCCCACTTTTTTCAAAGCTAGTTAAAAAGTATTACATCGTTCGCAATTACAAAAACCGTCAAAGATACAAATTATTTATACCGGCTATGACAAATTTTAATGATAAATATATACAATACCTAATTTTGATTCTTTGTCCGGGTCCTTCATGGGTACATCCTCCTGTAACATGCTACGTTGTTCCTTGAGCATTTCTAATTTAAACTCACTAAAATCTGAAAACGAAAAATAATCATCTAGTTAATTGTTCGTAAACCTTATCCGTTTATGTAAGTAGTCTTCCACGCATTCGTCTATCATTCTATCAACATCAACTCTAGTCTCAACGGCAATTGTCTTATTAACCTGATACTGCAGATTAATTTCCTTTCATTACTAAAAGGTATGTGCGAAGTTGTGGCACATACGGACTGAAGCCAAGAAGATTTATTTTTATTCTTAGTTGTGTGTCCAACTCTAACAACGACCCTCGTCGTAACTACGCAGTGGTAATTAGGGCTATTACTATTATTATTATTATTATTTAAAAATATCGATATTGATCACCGATATATTTTTGGACGCTATATCGATAGTTCGATACTAAAAAGTAAGTATCGAGAGTCGACATTTACTTGAATACATGTTGTTTAATGGCTTTTTGTAAAATATGTATTCTACAAAATAACCGCAAACTTAATCTACTGTAAAAATGCATGAAATTGATGAGAAGTTATCATTTACGCCTAGAATTTAGCTAAAAATAAAAGAAAAGCTCATCACGGCAACCTTGCAAAGAACGAAGCTAAAAAGTGGCTATGCAGCAAAATATCGATGTATCAATATTTTTTTTCGATATATCGAACTCTGATAGTAATATATTTAAAAATATCGATATGTCGAAAAACAATATTTTTAAAAATATCTACAGTCCTACGGTCAGTAGGACCATTCAGAATAAGTGGTCTTTTACCGATCCACACATAATATTACGAATGTAGGAGTAATTTTCGCTCAATATTTTTTTATAGACTCCCACAGAAACTAGTCTTAATTAAAATAATAGTGCTATCCACATTTAGAAGAATAACTACAAACTATGTGTATAAAAAAAAACTAAATTTTCATTTTATGTACCAGCGATAGTTTTGACGACAAGGGCTGGCAATCCGGAGTGTAATAACGTGTGAGTAGCGGCAGGCGACATGGAAGCTGCGGCTATGCTCTTGAGCTCCCCACCAAGGGTCTCCCAAGACATGTTGTTAGCGCTGGGTAGAGCGGCACCATTAGAGCTAGTACCCGCGCAAGGGCTCTGCACCTTTGTGTCGTCGGTTAGACCTTCCATGCTGCAACAATAACCACTTCTGGTAAAGTGAAAATATTTTGCCAGATATATCCAGCTGAACAGGGCTGTACAACATATAGTTCCTTTACCGAGGATATCTTAGGAGATGACTAAGGGCGATCTAACTGTAAAACTAATAAGCAATTTCAAGAAACCCTATAGCTATCAGTAGACGTAATGTAGTGTACAGTTGCTTACATCAGAAAAAGTTCATGCCTCGTGGGCAGAATGAGAAGAATGAATTGCCTTTTTGAATAAGAGATGTAATAACAGAGTTATAGTAATTTTATAATGCACTTCATTCGGCGAATGAGAGAGCTAAGCCCAAATCCTTTTCCTTTCCGTCCTCATTCCAAACCCTCCAATACCTATAATGGACAGTGACCCTGTTATTCACCTGATGGTACCACTTACCATTAGGTGGGATATTTACTCATCTGTCATCATACACGATAAGAAATAAAATATTACTAATTCGAAATAAAATCTCATGTTATTAACCTTTCGCTAATCTGGTGTGTTAATTTCTAATTAAAGCAGCAAATGTAGCATCACTTCTGTATGTGATATTTACCTTTCATCCTGATCCATCGCAATGCCCATATGCTCTACCAGCCGCCTAAACAGTTCCGGACGAATGTAGCACATAGAGCACAAAACTGTAAATATAAAAAAGTCACGTATTATTATCAACATCTTCTAGTTATCCTAATATAGAGGTCGGAGCAGTATGTCTTCTGCTTTTTTCTCTCTTGCATGGATAGTATACTTATGTTTAATCTTAGAGACAGTCAGTGTAACGCCAGCATAGAAAAAGAACATGTCATAACTTTTCAATTCTCACGGCTGTCGTAAAAGATGATTAAGGGATGAACATTAAAAGACAAGACAATCCCATGCTAAGGATCACCTTATTGCGGAAAATGTATTAGTA
Source organism: Lymantria dispar (assembly GCA_032191425.1). Lineage (NCBI taxonomy): Eukaryota > Metazoa > Arthropoda > Insecta > Lepidoptera > Erebidae > Lymantria > Lymantria dispar. The sequence continues at coordinate 22,385,824 of CM063459.1, forward strand.
TGTCAAATTTCCTGAAGTCTCGTTACCAGGAGCGGCCGGGCAAGCTACAGTCAGACAAAAGCCTACAAAAAAGGTCTGTCTCATATTCTCATGATCTAAACATCATAGATAAGCGATGTACCCACATTCCAGGACCTAATCATGAGGAAAGGGATCTTCAAAAACACTGCGCTTGAACAAAGTTAAGCGTTTATTTTGAGTAGAGGTTGCGTAGTATGGATATGTTACCTAAATAGTTGCAAAATCTGCAGTGTTTAAATTAATTCACGCTAGTTCTACGTAAACATTTTGTTTATAACTTACTACTATCAAGTGATTTTTTCAGCAGACTAGTATCTTGCAATCTTTTTAGCCAGTTGTACACAAGCTCGAATAGATCATTTGATATTAACTCTTCCAAATTATCAAGTATATTTTCCTCTTTTAACGTCCATAGCACCTGTAACATAATAATTCTTTGAAGACAAAATACTTCAATATCAAAGATTTAGATATAAGACTTAAAATGAATTGCATTCAATTATGTATCCATTATGATAATTTCCTTCAGGACTAATTACTTTCTTAACGAAAGTATAATGTGTCGTTATCTCTTACTCTTCCGTAGAAGTCTTAATAACGGGTTGTGGGCCAGCACTACTGACAAAAAAATTAACCACCCACGAAATGTGGCGATTACATCATCCTACGTAGGGAGGCCTATCTACAACAGTAGAGATAGAGGCTGATATTTGTATGAACTAGGGCTATCCCTAGATCCATTCTTTTATCGGACTGTGATGATTATTATATTAGGTTCAGATAATAATCTGTGTTGTGATGGAGTAAGGATAAAATTCCTCACTCCCTTTTGGTCATGGGTGCTGTAAAATACTACAAAGAGTAAAGATAAGCAGATAACATTCATGCAAGAGAAGAAAAACTATACGTCTGACCAGCGTGTCCAGTAGATCAATCTCTCTCGAACTGATGAGAAGGCTCGAGACCAACATGGCTGTGATGATAATGATGATTATGGCAGGTCTACTAACTACAAGGGTTTACTTATTTGCCGAGATCATCGATCATTCACATACATTGCCACTACAAAATATACTTATGTATAGAAGCAAAATCAGTTAAACGAAATCTCTATTGGGAAAACTATCAAGCACAGAGCCTGTCAACAAACGTAAAAAATGCATTTATTAAACAGGATTCTCGGTAACTCGACATATACCAAACAGTGTAATATGTTTTTCTAAATGCTCGATAAATTACAATATTTTGAAATGATCTAACTTAAATAATATATTATAATGACATATACCTTTGAGTATTGGTGAGCGAGCTACGTCGTTTTTTGTTTGGTAGATAAGTAACGTCATTTTGTTCTTTAAGTATGCCATCCAATACTAAATTAACCAAATGCGTCAATGTTTTACAAAATGGCGATATAAAACAGTTTAACGTGTGTCATGATGATTTCTATATTAAAGACGTCACCACTTATATCCTCAATTTTCATTATAAAATAAACGATTACAATAAAAAACTTTAGTATAAAAGCTATTACAAATTGCCTAACACAACTCCATTGTGCACTTTCCCTATTTCACTCATACAAACAATGAAGGCTAGATTTTTAATCTGTATATAAAACACAAAATCTATTGTAATTTGGAAATAATTCAGTATTTATATGTTCAAGCTGGCGGACACACTGACTCATTTGATACAGACTAGGAGTAAAAAAGTCATGATGTAATTTCTAAGAAGTGGTCACAACAACTTATAAACAAAGTAAAGAACCAGTTTCATTAATACAAATAACCTGTTATGTGATAAGGAAGTTTGAATTTCACGTGCAATTCAGTTATATCCTACTAATATTATAAACGCGAAAGTCGGTGTGTGTATGTGAGTTTTGTTGTTCTTTCACGCAAAAACTACTGAATGGATTTTGATGAAACTTCACAATAATATAGCTTACATATCAGAATAACACATAGGTTATAATTTATCCCGATATTCCCACGGGAAGAGGAACTGCAGGTGATAAAACCGCATAAAATTTATTGAAAATAAAAAATATATTAGTATTATTTTTAATGAGAAAGGTATGTTCGTGTGTTCAGTCGATATTTTGAATATTTACGTAAAGATGCTGTATCTCATAGTTCTGATGATTCTGAAAACTGAACATGACAATTTTACTGCGTCATTTAATAAATCATCATCTAAATTGACTGCACAGATAGATGGCGTAGTGGTTAAGATAGCGACTTACAGCGCCAGTGTCGGGGGTTCGAATCCCACGCGGGACAACACTTTGTGCGATCCACAAATTGTTGTTCTGAGTCTGGATGTAATTTGTGTCCGTTAATTATATGTTTGTAAAGTCCCCCGCAATACAAGGATTATTTCCTTAGTGCAGGGTGTTGTCTTAAATAAATAAAAAAAATAAAATAAAAAAAGAAATAAATAAAAAAATAAAAATAAATTCAATAACGAAATATTTTAACGAAACGTAAGGAATAATAATATGGTTAAAGGGGTGCGGCATCCAAGTAGATCAAAGTGTATAAGCATTTTAGATCACAGTTCATATACATTCCACTACTGGACTCGAGCCTCCTTCATATTGGGAGGGAAATTGACCTACTACGCTGGTCAGATGGAATAGTATAAGGTTTTATTTAGAGTTTTCCTTCTCATGCATAGTTGTTATATGCACAAGATAAGACAAGAGAGGGTGAATTGTATTCCTACTCCATCACCACACAGAGTAGATTAAACTTAATGCCTGTAATAAATCCTCTATTTTTGACAATATATAACGTAAAAAGTACCTCTGCGAGCGTGTTGGTGAGTGCTACAGAAGGCGCCGAAGGTCGGAGAGCTCCACGCTGCACGGTGTTGCCCAACCACAGCACGTATGCAGCCAGAGAGCCGTCAGCGCAATGGCGACACAGCTGTCGTAACAACTCGCACACAGACCACATGCTGCCAAGAGGGCGACCACCACCCAGTCCCTGGCGGAATGCTGTCAAACACATACATTACTTATTAGCGCTAATAATAGCAAATAGATTCGTTTAGCATTAAGCTTTCCGCTTTATTCTAATGAATTCAATAGACGATGTACACCGAAGAGTGCCTAGGCTGATATAAGTCTACATTCTTATACAGGTGTATCAGGTTATGGGGGCAACTGTTCGAGTATGTTATAGTTTAACGGTCATAGATCATAATGAGAATGTATATTACACAAAAAACAACATAACATAAAAGTTATAGTGATTACAAAAATGTGTGTCTAAGAGTCTATGCCTTAAATGTAACGTATTATGTAGGCATGCAGACAGGATACATGTAGGCATGTAAAGCTTCGACAGTATAAACAGGTATTAATTGCGCAAACGCTTCAATGGTAAGGTAGGTACAAAGACGGCTCGTAAACAGTCATCGGTCGATCAGATGATTTAAAGCAAAGTTTGTTTTGCTTATGCGAACGTAATCATTGATTTATTCAATTTCTAATGAACATTTAGCAAAGTACTTACCAATATGTTGCAGATTAAGTATCACTGACTTAATACATTTCAATCAGATTTACACGAAAAAGCGATGACAAAATTGAAAACTTTACATGTCTCTAACTCATTAACGAATCGATATTTTTCCTTCAAATTTTTTTCATGGGTTCCTACCACCATTGCCTAGCTCCCATTTGACCAGATGCCCCATAACCTGATGCCCCATAACCTGATACACCCTGTATACGAGAAACGACTAAGAATATAAGGATTTTTTACTACACCTACCCAACTTATAACTGAACTATCCAAGGAACCACTCAATTAAAAGAAAGTCGTCAACAAATCGTTCCAACTGTTTAGTAGGAATTCATCGAGATACTTATTATGTACACAATAAATTAGATGATGGATAAGCTAAAACTGCAGTCGTTAAAAAATAGTTCAAGCACATATAGATATACAGAAGAATTAATTAAAAATTAATATATTTAATTTATTAGTCATACTGTCAACCCTTATATCGTAGGTGTCATAAAAGACGGCTAAGAGCTTTATATATACCTAGGCCATCTTCAGCTGATGCCGTTTGGTCAACAATTACTTTCCCAAAGAAGACTGACATCAGGCAGACAGTCAGTTATAGAACTATTGCCAAAACTTATTACAATATACAGGATGTATTAGGTTATGGAGCAACGAGCATGTTCAAGTATGTTGTAGTTTAACGATCACAGATCGTAATTAGCATGTATATTTCACAAAAAACTATAAAACATAATAGTTACAGTGATTTCAAAAATATGTGTCAAAGAGTCTACGCCTTAAATGTGACGTGTTGATGTTACGTAGGCGTCTGACTCGCCTCGCCCGCTTTTATACCTAAATAATGTCGGTGTGGTAGGATGGTTTATAAATAAACTCTTGTAGGTAAAAAGTAGAATAAGTATGTACTATTGATTTTGACTGCACAGATGGAGTAGTGTTTAAGATACTGTCCTACCGTGCCAGAGTCACGGGTTCGAATCTCACGCAGGACAACACTGTGCGATCAACAAATTGTTGTATTGAGTTTGGATGTAATTTCTGTCCGTTGATTCTATTTGTGAAGTCCCCTACAATACAAGGATTATTAACTTAAAAATAAAATAGAAGCTAGATATCTACCTATTTTTAATAAAAAGATGGACTACCTTTTTCCTGAATGTTGCCGTAAAGGTAAATATCCCATATCGATAACCGGAGTAATCCAGATAGGTAATAGGTATGTGGTATTAACATTCCGAAATTAACAATTCCTAACATATCACACATTTTTAATACCGCACATCGCACCAACACCGAACCGGGAAAAAGTCACATTTCAAATCACTTTAAATCAAGGACTTTTAATACGCGAAAAAGTCGTAAGGAGATAATAATGCCAGCCGTGCATTTAGACCGGACATCCGAGTCAAACTAAAGTAATTAAATAAAAACTAATAATTCAATTTTAAAAACCTATACTTTTATAGGCAATACGGACAGGCCCTCTGTCCGCACAGCGATATTTCATATTTTTCTTTTTTAGGTGGTGGGTTGCGGTCGGCGTGCTCCTCGCACCAATCCGCGCGAGGCGACAGTAGGGCGTAAGCACGCACACCCACAACCTACCCACGATGCACGTCGCCTTCGTCGTTGGGCCGACCACCGGAGCAGGGTGACTTGACGTCGGTGGTCGGCCCGTCAGAATCACAATATTTGAGGTATCCTCCCATCGACCGACGTCCCCCCTCGGGAAGGATGTCGGTCATTCCTCATGCGGTCGGCCTCTCGGCGGGTGACGTACTATCCCCGGTCACGTCACCTGCAGCCTCGACTAGGGCGGCATGAGGCGCAGGTATTCACGCCTACGCCGCCCCAGTCGCCGGCGACGGATCGCCTCATCGAGACTGCGCTCCTCGCGCAGGCAATTCGCCGCCTCCTTCCGCGAGACTGCCGTCTCGCAGAAGGTTGCAACCGCGTCCCAGTTCCTGACGGTGCCGACCATCGCCCTGGCGATAGTCGGCAGTGTCAAGTCGGCACCGATGATTGCGACGAGTTCATGGCACTGCTCTGCTCAAGCGTCACAGACCTCGAGCGTATGCTGCGCCGTGTCCTCGTCACAATCGCAGTGGTGGCAGGACGGTGTACTCTCCCTCCTAACGATCTTGTGCGTGGCAAGACGGTGTACTCTCCCTCCTAACGACATTGTGCAGGTATTTGGCAAAGCATCCATGCCCCGTCAACACCTGCACCAGTCGGAAGGAGAGCACCCCGTGCCGCCGTTCTAACCACTGCATCAGCACCGGCCGGAAGGCCTCCACAATTCGCACCCCGAACCGAGGCCTCTCCAGCCGGACTGCCCAACGGGCAATGATGTCTCGGCGGGCGTCGGCGCGCCAGGAGGTGAGCTTCCTTAAAGAGACCACACCGCCCTCCGCTCGCACCCCCGACACCCACCGATACAAACCGGCGACCATTTCCACCTCCAGGTCCCACGGGGGAGTCCCGGTCAACAGGCACGCTGCCCTGACCGCCATGGCCCTCTGTGGTCGCCACAGAAGAGCCCTGAGTCGGACGGTCATGGACCCCGTCCACACCGGTGCGCCGTACAGGGCCATCGACCGGATGACCCCCACGTACAGTAATAATCCTTGTATTGTAGGGGACTTTACAAATAGAATCAACGGACAGAAATTACATCCAAACTCAGTACAACAATTTGTTGATCGCACAGTGTTGTCCTGCGTGAGATTCGAACCCGTGACACTGGCACGGTAGGACAGTATCTTAAACACTACGCCATCTGTGCAGTCAAAATCAATAGTACATACTTATTCTACTTTTTACCTATAAGAGTTTATTATAAACCATCCTACCACACCGACATTATTTAGGTATAAAAGCGGGCGAGGCGAGTCAGACGCCTACGTAACATCAACACGTCACATTTAAGGCGTAGACTCTTTGACACATATTTTTGAAACCACTGTAACTATTATGTTTTATAGTTTTTTGTGAAATATACATTCTAATTACGATCTGTGATCGTTAAACTACAACATACTCGAACAGTTGCTCCATAACCTGATACATTGTATATGTGGTGATGGAATAAAAATACAATTCACCACTATCTTAGCTGTGGATTTCATAAAAGACGACTAAAGGAAATACGCATACAACATCTATGCAAGAGATAGAAAACTCGAAACAAAACAACCTATCTAACCAGCATGGTCTATCTAACCAGTAAGGTCAATTTCCATCCTCTATTGTGTAGGAGGCTCGAACCCAGCAGTGGGAGGTATATGAGCTGAAATGATAATAATTATATGCATTCCCTAATGTATGTACCGTGTGCGTGCGCATGCGCATCCATGTTGAGTAACGCTCCGACGAGCGGTGCGCGTAGTTCGGGTGCGTGTCTTGCTGCTGCAAGTAGTGCGCTGTGCGCATGTGAAGCGGCCGCTCCACCAGATGCGACGCATGCGCATAAAGCCGCTACAGCGCTGCCAGCACCGCCGCGAGCTAAACGCGCCGCAACAGCACCACTGGACCGAGTACACGCAGCTACCACGCACGCCCAATTGTTACTGCTGTAACACAACACAATTACCATGTAGTGACGGACTAAGAATACATAACCCTCGTAACCCCTGTCTCTCTTGGCTGCAGATATCGTACGACCAAGGACAAGAGAAAGTAAATACGTAATAAAAACCTACGCCAACATATCCTAGTGTGGTATAGTAGGTCAATTTACCTCCTATTGTAGAAGACTCTAGTCTAGCAGTGGGGCAGATATGAGCCGAGACGATTATGATGAAACGCGTCTGACCAGCGTAATGTAATAGGTCGATTTCCCTCCTACTATAGTGGAGGCACAAGCCCAGGAGTGTAATACTTATGGCTCGAAATAATGCGTTTGATCAACCAGGTATCATCATCATCACAGTCCATATACGTCCCACTGCTGGACCCAAGCCTCCTCCACAAAAGGAGGGAAAGTGACCTAGTATATCACGCTGGTCAGGCGGGTTGGCATAGGGTTTTATTTCGAGTTTTGCCTCTCTTGCATAGATGTTGTATGCGTACTAATTACTAAAATCCCTTAGTTGTCTTTTACCCACGGGCGATACCCACGGGCAAGAATAAGGATGGTCAATTGTATTCTTACTCGATCACCACACGGAATAGGGGGTATAATAGGTCATCCTATTGTAGAGGAGACTCGAATCTAGTAGTGAAATGTAGAAGAATTGAAATAATGATGATATGTTTTTCTTTCCGTGTGGTGACGGAGTAAGAATACAATTCACCACCCCCTATCTTACCTGTGGGTATCGTACGAGTCGACTAAGGGATATAAAACGCATATAACATCTATGCGAGAGAAGGAAAAGTCGAAATAAAACCCTATACCAACACGTCTGACCAGCGTGGTATAGTAGGTCAATTACCCTTCCATTATGGAAGAGGCCCAAGCCCAACAGTGGGACGTATATGGGCTGAGATGATGATGATGATGTTTTTCTTTAAGATATTTGATCAATAGAAAAGTACTCACGTGTTAGGCTGCGTGGCCACATTGTTGCTGAACGCGGGAGCGGCCAACAATCTTATTTGTATCAGGCCCATGTTGGATGAATCTCTTGGCTTGTACAGTCGTATCTGTACTGTGGTACAGACAATGGGACGAGCCAAAACGAGCCGGATGAATGTCATGCCAGCAGTATTCTGTGGTGGTCCTAGAGGCGCCAAAGTACCACCGCAACCAGCCTCAACAGCAACAGCTCCCGGACATGCTGAATAAATGATTAAAATTGTATTAGTGTTATTAGATTTGGTGCCAACAACAAATTAATAAGATGGTATGAAGAATAAAGCACCCACGTGAATCACAAAGCCAGAAGATATACTAATGTAAGTGATGTTACAGTATCCGGGTATAAATATTGCACATCGATCTTTATAAAGAGACAATCAATTAATTTCGGTTTCGTAGAGCGTTATCTCTAACGTACACTACTTAGGTGACGATTGATAGTCGTACATATGTGAGAGGTATTCCTCTCACATATGTACGACTATCAATCAGGTCAATTTAAAAATATGCAATTAGTAATAATTTAGAAAAAATATGTACATGTATTTTATTTAACAACAAAGTCATAATGGTTTTAATAACGTCTATTATATACCAGATTGTTAGTTCTTCGTCCGACTTCACATTGGTAGTGTGCGACAGGGAAAATGGCCTATATAACCGAAATTAGGCGATTGTCTCTTTTTAAAGGTCAAAAATGAGCTTTGATGTAATTTGTTGTTTGTCACGCAAAGCTATATACATATATCTCTTAGCCCTGTGAGTTCAGCTTTTTAAATAATAACTGAATTTTTAAGAAGTAACGATTTGCTCACAGTTTCGCTAAAGTCATAGATGGGCTTTACTGGTAAATAAATAACACCTTACAGCGATTGCCAACTGGCTCGATAAAGGTGATGATTATGGCAACAAATTTTTCAATTTGGCTTTATGGTGTTCTGAGGTAGGCAGGTAAGTCTAGCAATGGAAAGCGAAAGGAATGAGGACCAAAACGTTACTGACTCAGTTTCTATACAATGCAGGGGAGATTCATATGATTCATCATCTTTTGAGCAACAGCAGATAGCAAATCCGTCCACTATTGGACGTAGGTCTCCAGAAATAGGGTGGATAGTGGCGATCGTAGTGAGGATACAGTTCACAGGAGATAACCACGGAGGTGATCCTTGTATACTTAACTCGTCGCTACACGCCCATATTTACATATGGGCGTGTAGCGACGAGTTCAAGGTAAATGTATTGAATAAATATTGCTCTTACTAGCAAGACTAGTGTGATGCGGCTGCAGTTGCACCTCGTGCAGTTGCACAGCATACGGTAGTGTTAGTGTTAGGGCGAGGCTCGCATCGTCCGCACTGAAGAAGTGGTAGCTCCATGCGGCCGCGCGTACACGACGTGCCGCACAAGCACCGCGTACGTTCATAGTACCACCGGCACCTTCCAAGAGAACATCTGCCGCCTGCGCGGTTGGGTTACCGCAAGACACAGTACCTGAAACACACAATATGTTATCGTAACGTATTTCATCATCATCAGGATCGTTATATCACGTCCCACTACTGGGCTCGAGCCTCCTCTAAAATAGGAGGGAAAGTGACAATGATGAATGATATAGTACTCCACGCTGGTCAAATGTTTTGGTATAGGCTTTTATTTTTAGTTTTCAATCTTATACATAAACATTACATGCGTATTATATCCCTTAATCGTCTTTCACGACACCCACGAGCAAGATAGGTCAATTGTATTTTTATTCTGTCGCCACAGAGAATGAGTTGGATGAAAAAAAATAATTTGAACATCTATTAAAAATTATTTGCCTTACTACTACTAGGTACTATCATTTATAAAATTTCCACAAGTAAGACTTAAATTTATAATTGGATATCGCTTGCAATTGTTTATGATTGCTAAAAGATATTTTTCATAAATAAATAAGCATGTTAAATACTAAATAAAAAAAGTAAGCATTTAGAGCATTAAATTGTGTATTGTATAGTGCAATTCCAGCTGAACAGTTAGCAAAAAACTATAAGAAGGTTTTACACTTTGTTCTTATTCAATAGTCTTAACTTTTTATTTCCAATAGAGTAAGGAAGGCGAGAATGTAAAATTTGATAAAGCTGTCATACTTAAAGGACTCAAACTATTAAAACCAGCAATACTACCCTCACACACATTGAGAGGGAAACGAAAGACTACAAAGACCAATGTATTGCATTATAACTTTCAAGTAAGAAATGATACAGAATAAAATTTAAAACTGAATATTAATTATATTAAAAGTAAAATTAGTAAATAATATTATAGGATTTAATTGAACATTATTTTTATAAAATTTGTCTACTCTATATAAAAAAATAATATGGTATTATAGTCAATCATATAACGCGGTAATCTCAGAACGCGGTTTCCATATAACGCGGAGCTGAAATTGCGACAGCCCTCTTACAACGCGGTTTCCGTTCAACAGCATCCCATAAGTTCCTTCCGCGCAGCCTTTGAATGACTCTAGTAACTAGCTCCCTATAGAGAGGTTTTAGTGGAGTTAGAAAAAAATCTACAATCGAAAACCAATGTGAAGATGAACCAAGTGAGGAAGACATTTTGCCCATTAAAAGAAGACGAGTTAGGCGACTCATATCTGACAGCGAGGATGAGTGTTGAAAGATTACATAATTTTACAAAAGCCTTTCTTGTTTTTGTTGGAAAACAGTTTTATAGTTTAGTTTTTGTTTCATTTTTTGTATCATTTTCTTATATAAACTCTTCAATTCAATAAAAATAATTTATCTTATCTTTGGAATTTATTGGTCTCCATATAACGCGGTACGAATGATGTGATTTGTACTAATTCTGAGTTTCTTATAGCGCGGTTTCTATACAACGCGGTAGACGGTTTCCATAGAACGCGCTACGAATTAGCCTGGATTGTACGGTTAAATCCGAGTTTCTTATAGCGCGGTTTCCATATAACGCGGTACGCACTCACCGCGTTATAGGAGGGTTGACTGTATACTTTTTTTTAAATTCTTAATACAATATATACATACTTTGAATTAAGGCCTATTTATTCTGTACTTGGTAAGAATACTTACATAAAGGTGCAATGTTGACTAAACCATTAGCAACTTCTGTAGCAGGCGGTTGGCTTTTGTTATTCTTGTTATTGCCTGCTGCCGGTGTGGACATGTTTATTAATTGAGGCGGCATTTTCAAGTAATTCATCAATGATGACACTAGACCCTGACCGCTACTAGGACCATTCTGTGAAAAATTAATTACGAATGAAAAATTTTACCTTTGTTATATTTATATGGTTCAAAACCATACCCGATTTTGAATATGTTCAGTTTCGAAGTGGAAAAACTGTGACACATTTTGATATATATTTATTGTCAGTACAAAAAGAAAATGATTTTATATGAAAAAATTATACTGTTTGTCGTTAGTAATTAACAAACAATAAATTTGTAATAATTTGTAATTTCCATATGGTGACGGAGTAAGAATACAATTCACCACTCCCTATCTTTCTCGTGGATTTCGTAAAAGACGACTAAGGGATATAATATGCACATAACATCTGTGCAAGAGAAGGAAAACTCTGAATAAAACCCTATACCAACAGGTGTGACCAGCATGGTATAGTAGGTCAAATTGCCTCCCATTGTGGAGGAGACCCGAGCCCAACAGTGGGACGTATGTGGGCTGCGATGATGATGATGATGACATTTGTAGTAATCATTATATATGACAATATATTAATTTAAACCTAACAAATCTAATATATTACCACCGGCTCGTAAAGTCATAGTTTTGTTTAAAATGGTCAAAATATTATTAGAATGTGGTAAAATCAGCAAAAATTGTTTTAATTTTGATTTCCTTCGATAAAGACGCAGCAAAAACACTTCGCATGTCATCATGACTTAGTATACAAATTGTTGGGAATACTTTTATATATATACTAATTAATATTATAAATGAGAACATACGAACTTGCGTAAATATGTTGTTACGCTCTCATGTTTTAACTACTCAACGGATAATTACAAAATTTCGAATACGATATAAAGATGTATACACTATTATATAGCTCACCTAAAAGTTATAAAGTACAAATATATATTCGCCAAGTTGTACATGTATAAACATACAGACAAATTATCAAAATACTAGTGTAATAAATTATTTTTCAAAATTACAATGTACCTGGTGACAAAGTGTGAGTTTGTCTAAAGCCAACTCTAAACCGCCAGTGTCGATAAATGCGGTGAGCGCCTCTGGACAGTCCAGCAGTCGAATGATAAGTTGTTGCAAGGCTTGTGAAAGATTCACAATATCTTCTCGTCCTGTACAAAGAAAACACGGTTTTGAAGTTCTATTATAATTTATTTGGCTTATAGGTGCAGTGATAATGAGGTTATTTTCGATTAGAATTTCACCATTTAGCTTTAGCTTCGGGTCGTTAGTCCTAAATTTTTGATTACATTTTTTAACATTTAACATGGTTAGCTTTTTATATAGCTTTATTGTACGAAAGAGTTGGCATAGTCATAATTCAAGCCCACCATTTTATTGGCAAAAAATTCAAATACCGCTTTATCATATAAACTAAAGCGGCAGCTATAATTTAGTAATGAATATCTTGTATGAAATAAAATATTTTATACAATACAAACTTCAGCATTCATGATCGACTAGTCCTGCCTTGATGACGTAAAACATCAAGAAATTAAAAAATAAAATACAAACACGATAAAATCAATAAAAATTGTATTATTCTAATTTTATTTCTAAATTTTCAATGATAATTCGCGTAAACGTCATCAATCATTATCAAGTTAACATTCTCACATTTATTTCATTTCCATTGCATTTTGGAGAAGAATCGAGAGTAAAGTTGAGATATAATATACTTATGAACTGAAAAGCTAATAACTTTTATGAAGGTCATGCCAGTTGAATTAGATTCTATAAATTTTTAAAACCTTGTAATGTCAAACCCGCAAACTGTTCGTAAAACGTAGTAATAAAAGGGCATGCAATTTTTTGCTTTTCTTCTATCCAAGTATAAAATCAAGGCAAATTGCCTCAAGCGGTCTTATAAAGGGAAGGACACAGGTCCAGTTTTAGAATAATAATAAAACAGTGACTTACGTAAGAACTCCAATAAGGTTGTGACCATGTGTGCCGGATTAGACGTTATTGTAGCCATATGATCCACCAGCCAGAACACCTCCTCTTTAATGGAAGACGGCTCAGAGCTTGCGCCTATATATAAACGTAATTATATAGCAACAATCGTCTAACAATTTTGAATATAAATATGTCAGCTGCTTGTAATTATAATCACCTTGCCCTTATCCTAATTACTTTTTTTTGTGGTGGGCTACGGTCAGCTCACCCGTCGCCCGGCTCCGTCCGGGGCGACAGAGGCGCGGCGCGTGGCCCGGTAACCCACCCATAGCACGTCGCCTTCGTCGTGGGGCTGACCACCGGTGCAGAGTTTCTTGTCTTCAGTGGTCGACCCGACGGAATACCCTGAGGGGGGTACCCTCTCATCTCGCCTTCGCGCGGTCAGCCTCTCTGCAGATGACGGACTAAAGTCCTCGGTCCAGTCGACTAAATATGTACTTATTTCATAGTACATACTACATACTCCTGCCTGTCTGATGTCAACCCTCCTTGGAAATGTATTTATTGACCAGACAGAATCAGATAGAGCGGGCCCTGGTCTATGTAAAGCTCTTAGCAGTTTTGTATGACACCCACAAGCAATGAAATGGTGGGTAGTATTTGTAGCTGCTACCACACAGCAGCTTGTAGTGTAGCCTTTTATTTTACAATACACAAAATTTATATTCATGTGTCATACATTCGATTTTCAATCATTCGTGCAATTCATAAATGACAGTTCTGGGGTGTTAATTGTGCCTAATTTTTTTTAAATCAAATTAAGTTACTCACCGGAATTCAACGCGATGGTATTCAACCCGTCGCACATAGACAGAGTTCTGTAGAACTTGAACATTATCGCTGGCTGTAATAATACTGTTGAAAGAAAAATGAGTTAGTGTGAAGATAACAAAATAGCACATAATCAATATAATCATCGTAAAGACGTTACCGAAGTCACCATTCAATTCGGCGTTTTTTTTTTTTTTTTTTTTTTTATTGCAAACGGTGGCAAACGAGCAAACAGTACACCTGATGGTAAGTGTTGCTGCCGCTCATGGACCTTTACAAGGCCGTTGCCTACCGCGAAGAAAGCGAAGGGAGTGTGAATGCGTGCATTGAGGCTCGGTGATACCAAGGGCACCACCAAAACCCTCCACAAGCAATCACCCTCAGAAAGTTGGGCTTCCGGCTCTCTCGCTCACCGAACGAAGTGCAGTAACAAATTGCTACTACTCAGACGTCGATTTTCTACGAGAGCATGGTACTGCCCCGGACGGACCGGCCCGCGGCTGTAGGCAGATAACTGTCGACAGTGTGGTCCTACCACTCCTAAAAAAGACGATTAAGTTATATGATATGCAGATAACATCTAGGCAAGTGAAGGTAGACTTGACATAAACTTCTGAATCAACCTACCTGACCAGTATGGAACAGTAGGTGAAATTCCCTCCGACTATGGAGGTGGCTAGAGCCCAAAAGTGGAACTTGAAACAGATCAAAATAATAAAGTAACAAGATATTGAATAGAAACCTGAAACGAACCATATGCCTACCTATTTAGGAAACTTGACATAGACGGTTTATGTTCTCTCCTATTGCCGAGGCCTCCTATTTTCCCTGATGGAGTTAGAATACTATTCACCACCCCCTATCTTACCCGTGGCTGTTGTAGAAGATGACTAAAGGATATAGCATGCATACAATATATACTATGTAAGAGAAGGAAAACTTGAAATAAAAACCTACATCAACTAGTCAGAGTGGTATAGTAGATCAATTTCACTCCTATCTAGGAAGAGACTCGAGCCCAGCAGTGGGAGGTACATGAACTGAAATAAATGAATTGCCGAGGAAGCTGATGTTTAAAGATATGTTCAACTATAAAATAGATATTTCTATAAATAGAAAGCAGATTGTGTACGACTTGAGTAAAAAGGAAACCGTGACATTTAAAAGCTATTTCGTTGTATATACAAATCACCTATATCTGCAAAGCAAGGAGTACGCGCTGCTTGCTGTTTCTTTTCGTCCTCCACATTGATGGCTTCGGCCGTGGAGCTATGCTGGGCCTTGCTCTCGTCCGTTTGCGATTGTTCGGCGTTCGCTGACGATGACGCCGGTGGACTCGATGAAGACTGCACACAAAAATATCAATTTTTAAAAGTTAAGACATCTTCATTATATTATTAGCTACACGTCTCGATACCGCAAGTTTGCTAAGAGAAAACTATCATATATTTTCAATATTCCCTAGTCTAAACGTTTTAAATTTTATTCATGCCAGTAGTTCGAAATATTATGCTGGAACATCATTTAAAATTTATTTTTAATATCTAAAGGAAACAGGTTTTTTTTATGGGCGAAGTGTTTCAACGTTTTGTCCTTTGCCATACCCTATCCCATTGTATGCAAATTTTAACGATGAGGTGGTGTAGTTAAGGCAGGCAAGCATAATAAATGCATTTATATTCATAATTACAATATTAGGCAGGATTAACTATAATATGATATCATCTTATGATGTACGACTATTTCGTGTGGTGACAGAGTAAAAATACGATTCCCCACTATCTTGCCCATGGATGTCATAAAAGATGACTAAGGGATATAATATGCACATAACATCTGCGCAAGAGAAGGAAACCTCGAAATGAAACCCTATACCAACATGTCTGACCAGCATGGTCTATTTCCCTCCCAGTGGGAGGAGGCTGGAGCCCAGCGGTGGGACGTGTATGAGCTGAGACGAAGACGTACGACTACAATTTAAAAAACCCATCTGAATTTTTTTCAATTGTTAAAATATCAGTCATTTAGCCATTGTAGCTGTTTAGCTACATTACGAAGGATATTTTCCCTGTGATGACGGAGTAAGAATACAATTCACCACCCCCTCTTCTACCAGTGGGTGCCGTATAAGACGACTAAAGAATTAGAATACTTAGATAACATCTATAAAAGAGATGGATAACTCGAAATAATACCAACCGGTCTGACCAGCGTACCACCAGGTAAGTCAATTTCCTCTTCATTATGGAGGAGACACGTGCCCAGCATAATGAAGCATAATATTTGTTGCTCGGTGTTCTCAACAATATATTAACATTTCATTAGATTAATAACGTATAGAAGGATAGTGTCCATACGTAAGTCATCAAAAATATGAAGCAAACAATACTACACGCGTGCAAACGATTGCACACGCACACCACTATACAAATTACGAAATCAAATTTTGTTTTTATTATCATAAATCGTCTAAATACTTTTAAAAGTAATGTTAATATACATACTTTTTATGTTTTTCAAATGTGTTGTGACACCATTTGAATGCACAAACCGTCATAATTACCTATTTATTATTTAAGAGTTACGTACGTGCAGTGACCTTGTACATTACGGAACGGTTCCGGCATAAGCTCCATTAGGCTCCAATTGAAATGCTTCACTTTTTGTGCGCTAACTTACCTTCTATACGTTATTATTCTAAGAAAATTTGCAATTTCTTATTTGCGCATTCAAACAGACGGTATCACGGAAGGAAAAAGTAAGCATGACGAATTTGAAGACTTATATAGGTAAATGGTTTAAAAAATGGCAAGGTAGATAAAACAATACGTACTATATTTAGTGTTTGGAATAACAAACAAACAAATAGGCTAACTTACACTACAAACATTTGGACAGTGAATAAAACCTGTTGGTTCAATTACAATTTATTCATAATAAAATTAACGATTAGGGGAATTCCCCGTAATCAGGGGTGACAATAGATTCATATATATCTGTGGAAAACTTGAGGCAAAACTGGCTAGAAAGACGAAAATAGAATTATGTATAAAAATAATAAAAACCTATAAAGTTTTAAGCTAGTTTTCATCACCACTTCAGCTTATATACATTGCATTTATGGTGTCGAACCTCTGCTACAGTAGAGAAGAGAAACTGACCCACTACACCATGCTGTTCAGACGGATTGACATAGGACATTATTTCGAGATTTTCGTCTCTTGATGTCGAGTAAGCATACAAAGTGTCATTATACTTTCCCGAGAGTGATCTTAAAAGACGACTAAGAGATACAAGCAAATAACCCAAACTGTAGGACAAGGAAAATTCGAAATAAAACCAACCTAATATACCATGCTAGTGAAATGCACCAACGTAGTAAAAGTAGGTCAATTTCCCTGCAAATTTGGAGGAGAACCCAGGAGCAGTGGGACATATATGAGCTGAGATGACGAATTATTGCATAGCCGACATGTAGCAAATAGTTACCGAAGTTGTTTGCTGTCCTGCCGCGGTGGTAGGTGTTGAAGGATGCGGTAGGGGCGCCGTGAGCACCTTTCTACAGTAGTGCAGTAATTGCGCAAGTACAGCTCGGCGTAATGGCGCTCGACGTCCCGCACCTGATGCACCGCCGGCCAATACATCGGCCAACAAGCCGGATAATCGCGCTTCAGATGCGGTTTCAGCGCGCCACGCGCTGCCTTCACGGATCCACCATACGGATTGGTGCGCTGTCAATAATTTTCTTATTGTAATCATAATATCATAAATTAAATCATTGTAATCATAAGGGCACTGATCAAATAGATTCTTAGCCCTACTTGGCATCCTATCTTTAAACAGCTACGTCAAATCTCACATATTTATTGGAGTTAAATGGTCAGAGATACAGCACCGAGTGGGGTTAAGATTATTCATAGCAAATAAGAGCATGGTACAAATAAGAATAGAGAAATTTAGAGATCACCGATTGTAAACGTATTTATATAGCAAAATGAGAAAGAGAAAAAGATCATAGTTGTAGTATAAAGATGAGAAATGAGAGGGAAGTGATAGAGAAAATATGTAAATGACAGAGCATGGAAAAACCTGAGCGAAAGGGGCAAATTTTAATAAACTGATTAAAAAGAGATAGCATAACATGTAGCGTGCTCAAGATTGCACTCGACAGAGATCAACTTATCGTCAATACAGACATAAGTGTTTTTAAGACAACATCAGCACTAAGGCAACAATCCTTTTATTTCGTTGAAAATTTACAAACATATAATTAACGACCACAAATTACATCCAAACACAACAATAATTCATGGATCGCACAAAGTATTGTCCTGCGTGGGATTCGAACCCGATACACTGAGATAATAGGTCGGTATCTTAATCATTACGCCATCTGTGCAAGTCTTAAAGTCTATGTCTGTGTGTGAGTTTCATATGTCGTCGTCTGTACTCACCAACGGTCCGCATGAGCGGCATAGCGTGATGCGCATGCCGGGGCGAGAGTAGCGGCAGCATCGGTAGAGCGACACGCAGTAGTGTCGCGTGAAGGTCATAAGCAGCTGGTGTGTCACCGTCACGTCGCCACACACCGCATACGATTCGCAATGTGGCGAGCGCGCCCGCAGCGCCACGAGTTCCAACTACACGGGACAGCACTGAATACAACGCAGCCGCAGCTCCCGCACCAGCGCCAACCTGCGCTCCGCCCTAGCAACAGTAACACACTTTATTAATACACTGGCCTTTCCATGTTCTGACTTAAGTATTTAATGTCTAATATTCTATTTGTATTCATCATCATCACAGCCCACATACGCCCCACTGTTGGGTCGATCCTCCTCCATAATGACAGGGAATTCGACCTACTATACCATGCTGGTCAGACATGTTGGTATAGGGTTTCATTTCGAGTTTTCCTTCTCTTACACAGATGTTATATGCTTATTATATCCCTCAGTCGTCTTTTACGACATTCACGGGCAAGATAGGGAGTGGTGAATTGTATTCTTACTCTGTCACCACACAAATGACACTATTTGTATTATACTCGCCTAAAAAAGTGTGGAAATGAAAAGGGCGGTAAAATATTATCTTGTTATTCTTCATCATCTCAACTCATATGTGTCCCACTGTTGGGCATGAGCCTCCGGGAGGAGGTGTTATAGCAAGCCAATAACCCTTCTATTATGGATAAATAGGAATAGGAGGGTTATTGGCTTATTATACCACGCTAATCAGATGTTTGTTTTGAGCATGTTATTTTTCTTAGTCGTCTTTTACAACACCCGCGACTAGAAAATGGGGAGTGAATTATATTCTTACTCTGTCATCACACGGAATATTTATTCTTCACCAATGATAAAACATATTAAGCTGCAGATCAAACTATTATTTTTAAAAGCAGGTTTTAATTAAAATATGTATCTATAAAGATGGGATGAAAAATTAATTACTAGGTATGGCTCCGAGGACACAACAGCACAATCTGTGCTGACATTCATGCTGATAAATCTGACGATAGCAGGTACAAAGTGTTCACACTCCAGTATAACTCTGCCCATTGTTTGGGTGCTGCTACCCTCAGTCTGTAAAACAAATAATTATTCATATACTTTATTTGATAGAAAACATAATGTCACATACATTTATTGACCTAAATTATTAAACTTACAGAAATACGTATTTCATCAATATACCCACCGTATGTTGATAGTACTTCATAATCTCCATAATAATCCATGTCTGATCCAAATGAGTCCATAAAATATAGGATGATCTCTGTGACAGTTGTCCCTAGTGCTGTCACGCTTACGATAAAGTACGTAGTTTTTTATCGATAAAATTCCTTATTTTTATAATTGTGATTTCTATTATAATTGAAATACAATCAATGAAAATCTTTTTGAATTTATTTCAAACAAAAACTGTTTTTTTACTGTTTTAATTATTCAAAAGGAGTACAATCAAGGTCTAGGTCACTATTATCGTCATCATGGAGCGTTCCTGCTAGAACATTTATCACTTTTTGCCAAATAGGGACAGTCGTTAGATCAATCGATCAATTAAGACTGTTTGATAAATAAATAAGGCTAGTTTATTGACAATAATGCGTACATAATATTATCATCTACTGTGAGACGAAATTTAGTTTAATAATGTTTAATTAATTCAATTTATGTATTTTATAATGTAACTGTCTGTTTTAATTGTAAAAAATATGTTGAAAGTTTTATATAGGTAATGTATTGGGTTTATTTCTTATATGAATAAATTAATAAAGATCGGTTGTCGATTTAGGTATATCGACTGTCCCATCTCTTTTTTATTTTCAGTCCAGTATGACCTTGTACGTGTGTAAGCGTCATTTATGTATAAAATGTTTACTAGGTATTTCAGTACTTACGAGGCATTTAGGCATAAATATTAATATTTTTATATTTATAATATATTGCAATTCAATTGCAATAAAACTGGCACGAAAAGAATGGAAATATATTTGATAAAAAATGAAATTGTAAACATGTCGCTCATTCAAACTTACTTCGTTGCTTTCGTTGACATCTGTCATGGAGATCAAGCTATATTTTATGGACTATAATGTTTTAAAAAGATAGTATATATTTAAATAACTGTATGAGCTTTTAGTTTTTTTAATTTTTATATATATAAATCTACTGTTTGTGTTTTGTAATTGACGCCTAAACGGCTTGATCGATTTTGATTTTTTGTGGCTGTTCCGATCGATATGAGAATGATTTAGATTAATAATTGAGGCCGGTAGGTGGCGCTGCGATCAATTTCAAGGAGCATTCCTTTAACTATTTTTTTTTTATTTGAACAGAACGTCTGTTGGAATCAGCTAGTACTGCATAATTTACTCTCATTTAAAAAATGTTTTGATATTAGTTTACTATCCCATTTGCCACTTTCAATTTTTAACAATTAAAATTTTATGTATATATTACAGCAGAATATTCCATTACATTATCCTGCTTTTATTCCAATTGTTTGGGGTCAGTAGACAGTATATATTGCAAAAGTTTTGCCCACAGTTTTATGACCTTGCCATGTCTGCATACAATCACATGATAACCCTCCTGTTACATGCCTTTCACTCCTCCTCATCACATTTCTATACCAAGACAATCTCGCGCTCCTAATCTTCGCTACCACTGATGCCACTTTCAGACTTCCACTGATACACTACACTTCTTATTTTATTCAACCTTGTGACTCCATGCACCCATCTTAGCACATGCAACTTAGTAGCACGCAGTCTTCTCGCAACAAAAACATGCTTTATTACCTGCAGTGGCAAACTTGCAATCCACGCCAAGGCCTGCATCGATAACACCCAACATCTTAGCGATATATTTTCTATTCTGAAACAAATATATCACCAGCTTGTAATTACTTTTAATATTTTTGTCATAAGAAAAAAAAATTTAATAACAACCACAATCCTTCTCTGCTACCTTTAAACCCGAGCTATATATGGCAAACTTATCGTCAGATATTCTTCACAACCCACCCCACTATTAGGTTCGGGGAGCCTGCTTGCGCGGGGCTTGTAGAACAGTTAATATAATAATATAATAACTTTATTTCCAAAATAATTTACAATATTTTAACACCAAGTTAATTATCCGTTAAGTTATAAGGATCCGTTAAGTTATAAGGATCCGTTAAGTTGAACGCCACACTGGTCAGACATGATGATATGATGGTTTTTTGTCCAGTATATCTTCTTTTGCATTTATGTTATCCGCATATCCATATGCCTTAGTAGTCTTTTACGACACTCAGGGCAAATAAAAGAATTGGCGATTGTATTCTTCCAAGGCCATCATTACAAGGAATAATGGCGGTTAACGAGGCTAATTCCAACCTGCTGACTTGTTACTGAAAACATAAAAAAAACTGCTAGCTGCATAGGACGATGTGCGCCTTTTGAAGTATCCTCAAGAGGCAAATCCGTTGGTGATTAATTATTAATGTATTACATGACTATTATATACAATGTATGAATTATACTGACGAGCAAAGTGAAAACAGCAACGCATTAACGGTGTCAGAAGCTAATCTGATCCGCGGCGTATCAGCGGGTACGGCCAATGTTGCCAGAGACCAAGCACCGCCGCTGCCCCACGCTGAGCCGTTCAAAGTCAACCATAACGAAATCACGTTCTCCATGAAAGTGCCATCCATCTATAACAGAAAATATTTGTCTTATTAATGTCTATGGTGATGGTAATGACACTGATGTACTAGTTTTCAATTATAGTAGTGAGTGTCATGAATACATTACGTTAGTGAAGACAGCACTGGTAAAAGGGATTATTCAAGCCAACAACAATAATTATTCCTTTCGTCATCATCATTTCAGCTTAAACGTCCCACTGCTGGGCTCGAGCCTTCTCCAAAATAGGAGGAAACTTGACCTACTAAGTATACCATGCTGGTTAAACATGTTGGTATAAAGTTTTATTTCAAGTTTTCCATCTCTTGTATTGATGTTATATATATATTATGTCCCTTAGTCGTCTTTTACGACACCCACAGGTAGGCGGTTATGAATTGTATTCTTAATCTGTACACGGGATGAACATTCCTTTAATATTTTAAACATTTTATGCATGATTTATATAAATTAAATTGTTAAATCGACTTTATTTGTAATAAATAATTATTATATATTTTGAAGAGCCATTTCACGTGTGGAAATAAATCGAATTGAAATTTAGGCGAGTATAATACAAATAACATAGTCATTAATTATTTTTGTTCGCATCTTTGACGCATGTTACAATCCGAAGTATTGGGACAGTAAAATTATTAGATTAAGAACTGTTCATTACTTGGGCCACGTAAAACCAAAATGGTGTAAGCCATATTATTATGATTACAGGTGGGCACAGTTAATCCAAAAGTTAACTTCGTTAATTGTTAATTAAAATATTAACTTCGATAAACATTAAAGCGTTATATTTTCGTAAAATTTAACACAAGTTAAAGTTAACCGTTAAAAGTTAACTATTTAAAACTTATACTGCATTATTTATCCATTTCTCTCAGCCTAAAAGTATAAATATAAATAAATTCTACAGCATGTAGTGGAATTATGTGGCATATATATGCACTGTCCACACTAGCTTGCGGCACCGCTACTGCCGGTAGTCGCGATACCAAAAGATTCACCAATACTTTACGACGCTTTCTGACGTAACAACCACCTGGTTATGGAGGTGAGAACATATCACTTCTGCTACTATCATAATCTATAGAAGAATTTACAGCAATTGACGAAAGCTCCGGATCTGTTGCCTTTTTCGCGGAGCGGGGCGCGGACCGGCATATTCTCGTTTAGCCAGATGGCAGCCCGACGGGACGACATCCGCCGTGACGTCATTTGCCGTTGGTCAGTTCGGTTGGAGAGGCTTCGGTACGATATTCGCACCATCGAGACTTTCTGGCTGGTGCTGATGGAGTGCTTGGGTCGGCGGCACGGGGTGCTTATTAACGGGATATGGTAGCTTCGCCACGTACTTGCACACGGTCGTGAGGAAGGCGAGCACGCCGTCCTGCCACCATTGCATTTGTGACGAGGACAAGTCACAGTCACAGTACACGAGGTGTGTGCCTCAATATAGCCGATCTGAAGCTGCCGACTATCGCTAGGGCGATGCTCGATGGCGCTAGGAACTGGGACGCGATCACCGCCTTCTGTGTGTTAGATATGTCACGACAATAGGTGATGGATCGTGTGCGCGGGGAACTCCTCTACGACACGATCCGCTGCCGGCGACTTGGGTGGCGCATTCGTCGTGGAACTTACGAGCGTGGCGTGGCGCGTAATTCAAACAAACAAAATGACAGCATGTCAACAAATGACTAATGTTAACCGAAGTTCTACTTAACGGAAGTTAACAAGAGCGTTAACATTTTTTAAAGTTATCTTAAAAGTTAATCTGTTAACTAGATTGTTAACTTCGTTAATTAACGATTAACGGATTAACGAGTCAATGCCCACCTTTGATTATGATTCGGCTATATAATAACTTTTATCCAAATGCGTATAGAAAATTTCAACCTATTTTGTTTTAGCAGTGCTATGCTATCTCATAAGTGTTTAATTTAGAAAATTGCTCGAATGAGAAAATTATATTATCACAAAGTACGCGAGCATAATTATGACTTACATCACTTTGGCTCTAAGCAATTCACTTGTACACTGTACATTACCTGACGTTGAAACTCTAGTGCAAGATGTCTGAACACATCGTAGAGTGTGTGCGTGAGTGGTGGGTGTCGCTGAGGAGGTGACTCGGGGGAGGCAACCGGTGCGGTGGGCGAGTCCGGTGGGGCCAAGTGGGGCGGAGCCTGCACAGCCGCGGCGAGCACGCCTGCTGTTCGCAACAATGCACGGCGAGCGTGCGCTTCACCTGCACCTCCACATCCTCCTCCGGACGCTTCGGCTCGCGCATCAGTGCACACCGATACGTTACTGTCAAATATATAAGTCATAATAGAACCAGCAATTAAACAAAAATGTAAACAGATTGTTGGCGATCGATCAAAACTTTATCAATTTGAAGGTTCAATATGTTGTAAATAAAACCTCAGCATCATCATTCAGGCGACCACTAGTATCGAATCCTTGGTGTCTGCGGCTGCCGAAGCAGTCCCCTCTATCGGGTATCATGCCTCCTCCGTATTGCCTAAGTTAATTCTCACATTTGACATACTCCAACATTTTTCATACTGGATTCCAAATTCGAATCCAGGTCACCGTAGTGGAGTTTTTCCTGGCACAAGATTCTTATCCGGGAGTTTACGATGTTGAGTCTTATAGGGTTATAGAGGTTCGATACCGGTTACCAATCTTTCTGCCAATTCGAAGTTTCAATAGGAGTGTCAGACTTAATACGCTAAGAGAATTAACACAAATACAATAAAGACATAATAAAAAATGAGTAAACAAAACTCGTACCTAGTACTATTATCAACGACAATTTTCGGTCTTCTGGTCTCCTTCTTGACAGCGTCAATAAAGTACTTCTCGAGTTTGTCTTCGGACGATTC
The DNA here is from genome assembly GCA_032191425.1 of Lymantria dispar. NCBI lineage: Eukaryota > Metazoa > Arthropoda > Insecta > Lepidoptera > Erebidae > Lymantria > Lymantria dispar. The sequence continues at coordinate 22,411,027 of CM063459.1, forward strand.
CGAGTCATCTGATTCAGCTACCTGGGTCAACTGCTCTTCAACATCTAAAGCTTTGGAAAATATAAACCAAAAGTTAAATTCTGTACATATGATCTTAAAGTTTAGCAAATTTAAAAGGACATTACTGGACTATAAAATATGACGTTCGGGGTCAAAGAAGGGATGATAAATTTTTACTACATCGCTACGCGGAATATCTATCAGATTGTATTTAATGCACATGGTTTAAAACAGACTGCCATTACCGAGCACATTATTCCGTCTTTAGGATTATGGGTGACATGGTCCCATTACATTTATTGCGTCAGCTATGATTTAATTGCATACCGCCTCGCCCTAGTGAAAAAAAAGCGACGCGGAATCTTTGCTTTTTAATCGGTGCCGTGGCTTTGCTGATTAGTCTGTGCAAAGTATATATATATATTCTCTCATACGACACCTATGACCAATGATTGAATAATGGCCTCATGTTTTTTTTCTGTCGTGTGATGACAATGTCAATCAAAATTATTTATCAGATCAGTAATGTAGAGTTAATTCTTGATATTAGATCTTTGAAACCAATTTATCCGTTTTATAGCAGTAATATATTTAAATACCTGTTGGAAAAGCTCATTGACTGGGTCTAACCGTAACGTATCAGTTGGAATGGTTACACCCCTAATCCAGATGATCGCAAATGATTATAAAACAAACACGATACGTAATGCCGAAATGACTAGGCCAATAGTCTTTTATAATATTAAAAAATAAACAATGTTGCCCGTTTCTAATGTTATACTAATGCATCGTTTGCAATATCAAGCAGCTGGCTAAGTGGAATAGGCCCCATTTACTGTACAATCAGAGCAAATCGAATTAAGCTCACGCCAAAGACAAACTTAAATGTTCTTACGCATTAAGCGACAGTTAAAACGACCTAAGGACCCGATCATAGACACGAAATGGGTTTAGTGAGGTGACCTCTGGTACTATATATATGCGCAGCCTTGTGTCACAGTCCATACATCATAGTTAATGTCGCCACACGCTACTCATAATTTCGTAGGTCACATCATAAAACCCATTGTGTTTGAGCTGTAGTCAAGCGGTAACGTCTACAGCACTCAGGTGAATAACAAAAAGCAATCAATGTGAAAATATATAAAATGACTACCAACACAGTGTCATACCTACATATTTACCAGGGTTTATTGTAGGATGATTTACCAATAATATAAATTTAATAGAACGTTAATACCATAAAACTGATCTATTGATGGACCAGTAATCCACGCCAAAATCAATCATATAAGTAGTGTAATATTATTGGTTTTAATCAACTGTGAATCGTCGCGGTCTGCTAAAATTTGTAGATACACAATTATTATTAAAGTTTAATTATACGTGTACATATTGGATCTTTAACAATAGTATAAATTATAAATACATTTCGAAATAAAGTACAACAAACAGGACATATTCTATATGCTAGAACAGGTTTTTGTGGAATTACCTAAAATGCTTAAGGGTGTAGATTGTTGGCCTGAGTTCTCGATTTCGAGCGACCGCAGCGCCAAAGTTTAATGTAACATCCGACGGGGCGGATGAATGACCTAGAGAGCGCGATTTTCAAAATGTTTTGCAACAAACGTTCCACGTTGAGAAATTGTTATTGAACTTGAATATTTACAGCATAACAATAACGTTGAATTTTTGGAAACTAGCTGTTGATTCTTTTTAATAGATTAATAAGAGTAGTTGAGACACAATTTTTATGTTTTTCTATCATTACATTACATAGTATAAAACAAAGTCGCTATCCGCCGTCTGTCTGTCTCTATGTATGCTTAGATCTTTAAAACTACGCAACGGATTTTGATGCAGTTTTTTTTTAATAAATAGAATGATTCTTAAGGAAGGTTTATATGTATAATACATGCATAATATAGTAGAGAAACGCTGATTAATTTAGAGGTTTCTAATGTGATGTCGTAAATAAGCACGTTTTTTTGCGCTTATATTGCAAACGTTGGCTGAACCCTACGAGATAGACCAAAATAATGTACTACAGTATTATCCATCTTAAAAAGTTCAACAAAAAAGTCCACGATGGCATATGTCTATCTCTTAGGGATAACCCACCATAACCATTTTTTATCCTCTACTAAAAAATGATTATTTACTAAGTGATTTTATACAATACAGCATTAATCCTTATCCAATTAAGTACCTTAAATAAATTGTGCATTTATTATAGATCAATATGCTTTTTATAGTATGTAATTTAAGTGAATATTGCCGAAGATAGCGAAGATAGCGAGGGCGGGTTACTAGTTTATAATATAATATACAATCAAGAGCAGGTCCGGACTGACATTTTTGTATTCTACTTACCTAAAATTCCAACTATGTATTTATTTGTAATTTCACTACCAAAATTTATTCTAATTCGTAAAATATTCATTCAATAAAATAATTGCAAATTCAGTAGGAAGTGTGTTTATCTCTACGCAAGGAAATGTGCCTATTGCGTAAACTCAAATACTTACTTTTTGTTTACGATCACCTCGTCGATATCTAAAAAAAATCCTAGGGTTTTAAAAAAATGTCAATAAATGAAACAAGTATAAAAATGATTTATTTACTACACAATAACAAATATGAGTCGCCATTAATCGCTATCTCAAAAGCGTGCTAGGGTTGTACCTACAAAAATTAGTAAATAATTCATTTATTTACTAATTTTAGTAAATAATTCATTTATTTACTAATTTTAACAGAAGTTTGTAAATAAAACTACTTTTACGGATTATATCGCGTTTGTATTTGATTTATGATTGCCCGACGTTTCGAACACTTTGCAGCATTCATGGTCACGGGCGGACTAAGGTGTCTCACGTCCAACAAGTAATCGTTATTACAGACATTTACAATTATCTACCCGATACAGAAAACAGTTATAAATTTATTAAATTGTTACCCACATTTTAGTACAAATTTATTGCCAGTGTAAGAAGAAAATGAATCTATATGAAAAAATTATATTGTTTATGGTTAGTAATTATTAATTATTAAAGTTTGTAAATTATTAATATACTAATTAAAAGTATGTAATTAAACAATAACGAAATATGAGTTCAAAATTCTAATGTTTTTTCATTCGATTACGGATCAAGTTCTGATTTCTGCTAATTTGATGATAAAATCAATGGCTATCACAAAACCTATCAGAATGAAAACGTTACCAGCTGCCCGATTCACGTAAGTAATAAAAACCGTAGCGCAGTGACGTCACTTCGGTTTTTTTTTTAATTGCGGTTTCTTCGTTTTCGATACCGTACCGTACAGCAGGTAAACTGGAGATATTACTACCATAAACGATTTTACGAACAAGAACAGCACAACTTGTGCTTATTACTTCATGAGTTTTACTATGAATCGATCCTGTATTAAAAGACACAACAGCAGCTGCGCATCGGCCCGCACAAGAACCACGGGAAGAATAATTTACACGCTTACCCCCTACTAATTTGGCAATCACTGCGTTAAAACTTTCAACTATATTACTTGTACAATTATGAATTAAACTTCTAGAATGATATGACAGTCTTTTACTTAAAATGTGTACCGCGTCCATTAATCCGCATCCAACAATTGCTGGAAGCAACCCAACAGGTTCTATTCGACGAGTATCAGGTCTACAGAAATACTCCTTGCAATATTGGTGATTACCAAATACGTGTTGTGGACCATTTAGGATATCTTCACTAAGATTTTTTATTTTTTCTTCGAGTGACTGATTTTGATCGCCCCAATATTTAATAGCGCATTTTACACCCGTTCTTAAACGCAAATACCTTTCTTTTAGGAATTTCCGCAATTCGCAAGGATACTTAGTGTCTTTCGACAGTTTCTCCAAGCTATTGCAGTAGTTTCGTAAAAGATGATTTTTGCAATCAATTTTCTCTACTGTTAAATTACCGTACGGTCGCGAATCTAATATTTTTTATAAGTACTGGAATCGCCGTCTGCTACAAATTTATTATAAATTACACCGTGATCAACAATGGAACGTTTAAACCCCTCAACTATTATGGTCGATTCCATACCGGTAGATGATCCCGAATAATTCTTGAAACAACGGTGTTCCGAGGGCTGACTGTCGTTCTTTGCGGCTCGTGCACAAACTACGCAGTATTTATTTTTAACTCCAAAAAACAATACTTTATTAGTTTTAATGCCAATTATCGCAGCTGCGCCGGACAAGGCGGAAAAATTCTTACCATAAGATCTCTTGCTCCAACAACCGTCAACAGCAACAGATATTAATGGTGTACCATTTTTATCAACACTACCTATAGACACTGCGTACTCCGCTTCTTCCTTGACAGCTTCTGCCATGGAATGTGCTGCTGTCTTTTCCCACCAATCGCAAACCGTATTATTAATTTCATTGTATAATGAAGGTGACATGATTGGTAGGGCTACTGCGGCAGTTAATGTTTTTAACTGATAGTAGCTCCCATTCTATCTTCTTTCTTTTCAATCAAACACACAGTAAATTTCATACTACACATACTACATTTCATGATGAGTTTTGAGTCCAGACCAACTTTTACTTCACCTATTATACTGAGGTAACTTAACTTACAATCCATTGGACCGTGGTCCCCTATGGCCTGAAGAGCTTTAAAAAAAAAGAAACGTCTACAACTCTACGCCCAACTTCCATTTCATCCACCTTTCCCTCTTGGTCGTTTTCAATAACTAGTTCCTGTAAAGAAAGATAATGGCTTGATTTTTTTTATAAAAAATAATTAAAAATTTAAAAAATGCAAAAGAATTAATACAATATTAGGTTCCTGATGAATAGAAATTATAATTTCTTTACGCATTAGGTATTGTTTTTTTATGACGTCACCTATTTGAACGTAAATTTTCTTTTGAGAAAGTAATTGAGAAGTATTTCGGTACTAAGATGTTTGTCTCTCGATGAAAATAATAAATATTGCAAGAAAAAATCTATAGGTAGGTATTGAGATTTTGTCTTCGCCCATCACTAACTAAGTAGTTTGTTTATTTATGTAACAAGTCTACAAGAATTACGTATAACAACTTACCTCTATACAGCGCGTAGCATTGTTGCTCAGAGTCTCGGCCCCAAGGTTTTCTTTATTTTCAATACTGGAAATATTATTCATCAATATTATCCACTTTTTATTTATTTTGTACAACCCTAAGCCAGACGCTAGGCGTCTCGCGTCTGTTTGGCGGTATAGGTATGTCGACATAGTTGCGCTGTCGTCTACCTACTTCCACAATTTGATATTTAGACAATACTAGCCGACCCGGCGAACTCCGTATCGCCTTTTTTTTTTTAAATCCTATTATTTTGATATTACATACAGATACTTCAATTTTATTTATCAGTATAGATATAGATAATACAAACCAATATATACATGTTATTGTAGGTATATGTCTGAATCGGGCGATCTAAATCATATGACATATTGTATTAGCTTTGTAATGTACCCTGTTCAAATGCGATAATAAATAAGTAGGGAGGAACTTACATTTTATTCCGAGATCTTTTGGCTTTCATATTTTTATAATGCGTACAAAACTTTCTTTTCCCTGGCATGACACTCAAATTCAATCAGTCCTGCGAAAAAAATAGCCTATTATACTACTATATTACTCAGTGATAATGTAGCTTTCGAATGATAAAAGAATTATTAAAATCGGTCCAGTACTTTTTGAGTTTATTCGTTACATACAAAAATCCAAATCTTTCCTCTTTATAATACCTATTAGTGTAGATATTGTATTTTTTACGATTTATATCTAGTTCCATCATGGTTTTCTTTCAGACATTCATTATATCGATACTTTCTACTAACTGAAAATAAATTAATTATAAAAATGTTATACTTACAGTTTTTTACAAAAAACACAAATTCACAATACGTAATTCTGCTGTCTGCAGCCGACAAGCGTGGTGTCGCGTTCACTTACAGAAAGGAACTGCCGACCACCGAGATTGCACGAAACGAACGCGTTATCCCGTACATTTGTGTATGAAAAATTTATATCTAGATTTTAGGGCTTTAAAAGAGGAAGTCTTTGTTTGTAAAGGTATAAAAAGAAGTATACAGCTATACTTATTGGTTTCTTCAGTGTTCAAAAAGTGTTTCTTTTTATCAATTTGTGTTGATTTATGGGGTTAAATCTGAAAAATACGAAGTCATGTTTTTGCATTTTTACTCAATTTTGTGCGTTTGTTGACGTTTATTATATAACAACTATTAGGTTTAAGAGTTTAATATAAGCATGAACATACTTATTGGTCTTTGATTGTAATATATACAAATTATCATTGATATCAATCATATGTAAATAGGTTAAATATGAAAAATCGTAACACTCTTTTCGGTGATTTTCACGATCTACACCCTTAAGACAGAGGATCGCAGAAATAATACAGTATATGCTAAAATAGAGCGAACGCGGTGAAAGCGATAATTCTCATATTAAACAAATCACAGAAGCGGGTATACCTTAAGGTACTGCGAAATGAAATATTGGGGTATATGGTTACAGCGACATGCACTATTGAAAATCATTCTAAGGTATTTGCGAAACTGCCAATTAAAGTACGCTTCTATAATAAACTAGATATTTGTGCCAATTATAATGGTAATAGCAGTTGCTTAGTGCGCACGAACCCTTATTTTATATTTTGCTTACTTGCTAAATTGAGACCTGCTGTCAATAGTTTGGGCTTGCTAAAGTTGATAGGCTTCGCCAGACCAAAACTATCCGCTAACAAATCTGTAATGACAACAACACAGCAGGTCAATTCTGCTAACTTTTTCAAGGAATTTAGACTTTGGTTTAAAAATTTTTTAGCTGATGAAGTATGGCGTTAAAATTTAGTATGACAATAATAATGAAGTTAGCAGTTAAAACGACATCGAAAGTTTGACACTGCGGATACCATAATGAACGTAAAATTCGATTTCCACTAATGTAAAGTTATGAAGCCATATCCCATGAAATCCTTTTTGATATTTTAAGTGAAATTCTTTTATATGAACCATTATTATTTTTCAGTAATGTTTTGTTTATAGTACAGTCATATTATGGGTTCCATCTCTGAATGAAAGATAGCAATCTGTATAAATTTTTTTAATGCTTTAATAATTTCATACAAGATTTTATTAATTGAGGATCACAGTTGAGCTTGTACACCCACTGGCTGAGCGCTCCTCGCGCACCTCTATCTCAAAAACGATTGGACGTATACAAAAATTTTAACAACATTTGTCGCAAATTTTATGATCTACAATTTTTATAATAAATGTTAAATATGCCCGCTATAGAAACCTAGATAATAGTGAAACTTCATTTTTGTAGCCTTTATCATAGAATAACTTACGGGTGCAAACGTAAGATTTTATGAGACTCTTGAGCCAATTTTTAAAACACTAAAATGAAGGTGTATATATAAGTTTACGGCTTATGCGACTCCGAGGTTGGCTTAAATGACTGTATTACCACTGAAGAGGTGCTATCGGGTGGGTTACGAGTTAAAAGAGACCGCGCGTCGCTCCTCCGTCGCCCCGGACAGAGCCGGGCGGCGGGTGCGCTGACCGTAGCCTACCCAAAAGAAAAAAGTGACTGTACTATTAATATCGTCATGTAAAAGAATAAAACTTTACTATAATGCTAAGTTACTCTGTGAACTTTTGCTAATTAAGTCTACAGTAAGTTTCACAGTTTCAATTGTTTTTCATGTGCAGACTATTTTAAGTGATAGATTACGACTTTTTTTTATTTTTCTCTTTATATTCTTTTTAAGCAACACCGATCTTGGAGTTATTAAAATCGAAATGATAACAATTGTTGGCATTAGATTACAATATGATATCGGTGATATAAGTAATGACTGTAGATCATAAAGGTTTGAAATCACAGTTCTGATAAAAAGTGACATTGCAATTTTGCCTTATTAAAATTTCAATAATAGAGCTAACGCGGCCAAATAGTAACCCATGTACAGAATAAAGTTACACTTTTAAGCACTTGGCATAGCCTATTGAAACTTTCTTTCTTTTTTGTTGGAATAAAAAGTTAAATATTTGATTACTAACAAATGTGTGCCGTAAAAAGGCGAATCGACTACTTTAAGCCTATAATCAAATAACAAAGGTGATTGGCCATTTAAAAATTGCTCTATTCTCGCTTGACTGGTCAGTCATTTACTACAAACAATTTTTTTTATTATTATTTTTTTTTAAGACAACACCCTGCACTAAGGAAATAACCCTTGTATTGCGAGGGACTTTACAAACATACAATTAACGGACACAAATTACATCCAGACTCAGAACAACAATTTGTGGATCGCACAAAGTGCTGTCCCGCGTGGGATTCGAACCCCCGACACTGGCAATGTAGGTCGCTATCTTAACCACTACGCCATCTGTGCAGTCAGTATTATATGAAAATATAAGCAATTGTGAAGGCCTATTGTGAATGGGTAATGTTATTTACATTAAAAAATAAGGTGATTGTGAACAGACTCTCTAGACAAATAAAAAGCGTTTTAAAAACATTTGTACAAAACATTTCTCTAAATTAAGACTTATTATAAATAATGATTTTTGCCAATATTGACATTTGAAAAGCTTTGCATTTGAAATTTGAGTTTATAAAACTTATTTGTGAACCAAAAAAGAGATCGCGGTAGGGTGAATTTCACCCCACATTAATTAGAAATGCGTTCGAATGCCTTTTTTTAAAGCAATGGACTTAAAGATTTTAATTATAATTACTTTGTGAATTATAATTACTAATGGTAAAATTTCAGCCTATTTACTTGATCATGCTTTAATTTTCTTTACGAAAATTCATTTCTTTTAATCGATCTTATAATCGACGATAATAAATGTATACGTATTTTATATTTTTGTTAACAAGATTCAGAAGTAGAGAATTCTTTCAAATTTCAGAACTATTAAATGTAAGATTAATATGGTTCAAATTATATTGGTATGTGAGTTTAGTGTGATTACGAAAAAGAAATATGTATAGGCTAAAAATAATGTGTGATGTTTACATATAGTGGTAAATTATTTCTGTGTAATCGCGTGGATATCATAAGAATAGATTAACATCACAAGTTCATAATATCAGTTTAAATCAAATTCAATCATTTATTACGTATAAAGCCCTACAGAGGCACACTTACATATTGTCAAATCTGTGTTTTGTTTGAAATTAATCTAATTAACTACGAGGTGGCCACAAGCTGAGATCCAGAAAGAAACTCAGCAGGCAGGTCACTTTTTGAATAACTTTAAATTAATTGTATGTATAAACATGTATAATATTAGGCCCGCTGTGATGCCCTTCGAAATAGGATTTTTTTTAAACATATATTTTTGTTTATTTGCAATAGTTCACACCATTCTTCTGGAAACAATATACGAGCGTATTAAAGGAAACCGAAACGCTGTTTAAAAATACCACACACCTTAAAGTAAAACGGTATACAAGTGTTAGCATTAGATAATATGTAGAGGTTATGATAATGCAAGATGAGAAAGGTCAAGTTGGGACGAGAGTAAGTTTAACATTGAATATGAAAATGCGATGCGACGAAAATTATTAATAGAAAACTGAAAAATAAACATTTTTTTAATTTTTCCAACGGCGTTCTATTCTAAAGCCTTTCAAGAATTGCTCCAAGAGAGGAAAAAAATCTTAAATTTATAGTTTAACAATTATCACACTTACAATATTCATGTTTAAGCAGAAAAAAATTATTAATTAACTATTGAATATCTAAATGAAAAATTGTTATAATTTTTTTTCAAGCGGATTATTGTTCATTCATCTATTCAGTTAGTGTCCGAATTTTTTCAATTTTTTATTTTCATATTTATAGTCCGGCCGCTCAGAGATTGCGTTTCTGACAGGTCATGATTGAATGGGACTGCATTTAAGGAGTGGTTCCAGGATGTGTTGCTGCCTGGCCTCCCAGAGCCTTTAGTTATGTTAATGGATAACACCCCTAATCATTCGGTGCAATTAAATAAAGCACCTACCAAAGCTAATAAAAAGAGGAATCGGTGGCTGCAAAGACGTGGCAATGACGAAAATATGTCTACACTAAAAGCAGAGTTGATGAAATTAGTCAATGACCATAACCCGGCATAAGTTCGTTATGTTTTAGATGAGCTAACTCTGGAGTATGCTTATTGCGTTCTTCGAATTCCCCCATTCCTCTGTCAGTACTATACCATAGAGCTAATCTGGGCTCAAATTAAAGATTATGCAGCCGGCCATAATAATTCTTCACCGTATAGCATAAATAAGATGAAGACACTTTTAAAAAAAACATGCGAAATAATTCCTATAAATTTAACAAAATCTATAATGAATTGAATAAATATGCATAATGAATGCAATAAATAACATTATTAAATATAATTAATGTTATTGATTGTACATCACTAGTTATGACGAATTGACAGGTGCCAGAAACGCAAACTTTGAGCGGCCGGTGTATAGTATGTTTAAAGAGTCCAAAGTGGGCGTGGCTTGTCCAAGCCAGAGTACCCGTTTTCGGACGTATTTTCATCCCTCTGAGAAAATTATAAATATTGATCTTACAGTTTCAGAAATCAAGACTTTTTTAGGAAATTTCCTCCTATTTTTGAATCTTTTTTTTCAAATTTGAAAAATCTTTATTACTTTTTGAGACATTTGCAAAAAACTAAACCCCCTTTTTTATTTTTAGTTAATTGTTAATAACGTTTACAATTTTTGCAAGCGGAACTTAATTTTTTTCAAAAATCATCTAGATGCCATTCCGAATCGAATGACACCTCATTTATAATTTTTGGAGACTGCTGAAAAGGGTAGGTTCAAAAGGCAATTGTTGACTAGACTATTAGTTGGATTCCCAATTAGGACAATCTTTTGGGCGGCGCGCGACTCCATAACCCACTGCATTTCCTGTCCTTTGCACATCTGTGCCTATACCATTGGGCCGGCCACTGGTACCAAATCCTTGACCTCAGTGGCCAGGGCGGCAGGTTATTTTTTGGATTCTGTCCCTCCTACCCGACGTCCCTCCCGCGGCGTCGCCCTCACGCGATCTGTTTCTCTGCGGGTAACGGACTATTCTGCGGCCACTCGCGGCCTCGGCTAGGGAATACTGTATTACTTACCATCTCAACAAGCACATTTTAATTAACTGTTCTTGTGTTACGCACTTTAGAAAATGCAATTTGAAGATGCGCAAACTCTAGAAAGTAATTTAACTTTCCTAGTAAGAGGCATTTGGCTCTTCCTAGGTATTCTCTATTTCTATGATCAACAGGAATAATAACAGTCATAAAATATACCTATATAAATCTTGATCGTCAAAGTAATGCCAAACCATTTATTTTGTATGAATCTCATGACCATCAGCGATTAATGGTTAATCAAAACACTAAAATATTGATGTAGTATTTAAACAATATTATAATAATAATTTGCTGTTTGGTAGCGGCTACAAATACTACCCATCTTTTACATTGTATATCGGAAAAGACGATTAAGAACTTTATATCGACCTGGGCGAACCCCATTTGATGCTGTCTAGTCAACAAGCATTTCCAAGCAGAGTTGACGTCAGGCAGGCGGCCAATCATGAAACTATTATCATAAGTTTTTGTAACATATATGATAAAAGACGATATATTGCGCCAACTTCGAATAATTGCCATAAGGGCAAGATGATGATGATGATAATAGAATCAAATGCAGAGATATACTGACCAGCAACAGTAGGTCCTTTGAATTTTCTAGGTGCTTTACCGGCGGACGAAGGTGATGTTGCACTATGTACGCGTATGACGCGCGAAGACCCAGCACCGCACCACGACTCTTCATTGGGTGGACTCGATGTTGTCGCTGTCGGTGTAGTTTCACCACTTTCGAACTCCACTAGGTCCTGAATAAATATGAAATATATTAATAACACTCGAAAGCGGTTCCAAGAAGTTTAGCTTAATGGCAAACAGGAGATTTTCTATATTTCCAGGTTGAAAGAAACGACAGTTAACAATTACCATTATATATACTATTTTAAATCTGTGTGGGGACGGAGTATGAATACAACCCTATCTTGCCAATGTGTGTCGTACTAATGAATGTGCATATAAAATCTATGCAAGAGAAAGAATCTTTTGCATAGATTTCTCGAAACAAAACACTGTGGTATCACTGTGATAGCAACATGATGTGGTAGGTCAATTCTCGTCCTATTGTGAAAGAGGCCAGCAGTAGCATTTATATGAGCAGAGATAATGATGGTAATATTTTGATGGGTCCCATCAAATATAACAAACACTTATAAATTTACCCAATACCACAAAAATGCTTAAGAGTGTATGGCATTTGTAGTTGGTGTCATAAGTTTTTCAGAAGAGTGCTGTTTCGATTTCTTGGTGATTCCTCATCATGTTTTTTATAATTCTCACGACAAAGTAAGGAACGATAGCATAGTGCACCCTTTACCTTTTAATGACAGCCCGCCGAGTTTCTTGCTGGATCTTCTCAGCTTGTGGCCCCATTCTGATCCGGTGGTAGATTATTGTATTGTGTTCAAACGTTGTGTAAATTTGACAATATGTAAGTGCCCCTAAGGAGCTTATGCAGAATAAATGAATTTGATTTACCCATCACTGCATGGAGAAAATTAAAAATTCAATAAAAAAAATGTTGCTTACTTGTAGTAGTGTTGTTAAAGCATGTCGCGGCCACGGTGGTAATGTAACGGCGAGACGAGCAAGACCAAGGATGCACGAAGGATCCAATAGACTGGCGCCACCGGACATTGCGCAGAGCCGTCCTACTACCTAAATAAAACATTCAATATTTATAATTTAACATTTCAATCTATAGATAATTTAAAACTCACCAAATTAATGGCAATTAAATTAGGATTGTTATAGTTTTTATTGTCAGATATTAAAAAGTATTTCATATCGTATAGTATAGCGTATTACGATATTATAGAACAAAATTTAGTCCAGTCTGGGAAACGACACCGAGGCCTGTGCAGTCAAGATCGTAATATTTTGGAAGATATTGGAAATTTAAAATGCAGGACGACGGAAAGTGAAGCGAGGGCGGATTGTTAATATTTAATATAATTACACATTTACATGTTCATAGCAGCACATTTTATGTTCATTCTTTCCGTGTAACCAATCATCATGAAATTCTACTATTTCTTCTACTATTAATAACAATAGTTCTTCTATTTTTACTATTCCAATGGGATAGAATTTTTTCGATCTAAACTAAAACATTTGGCGACATTCCTTATCATTTGCAAATTAGATACATAGAAAAATAATTTGTACGAATATCGACAGAGTTAACAACATCACCTATATATAGTCCATAAAATATAGCTTGATCTCTGTGACAGATGTCAACGAAACCAACGAAGTAAGTTTGAACGAGCGACATGTTTACAATTTCATTTTGTGTTAAATATATTTTCAATCTTTTCGTGCCAGTTTTATTGCAACTGAATTGCAATATATTATAAATATAAAAATATTAATATTTATGCCTAAAATGTACCTCGTAAGTATACCTAGTAGACATTTTATACATAAATGACGCTTACACATGTACAAGATCATACTGGACTGAAAATAAAAAAGAGATGGGACAGTCGATATACGTAAATCGATAACCGATCTTTATTAAATTATTCATAAAAGAAATTAAACCCAATTAAACCAACCATTAGCTATATAAAACTTTCAACATATTTTTTACAATTAAAAGAGACAGTTACATTATAAAATACATAAATTGACTTAATTAAACATTAAAAAAGTACTTTTCATCTCAGAATAAATGGTAATATTATGTACGCATTATTGTCAATACTCTAGACATATTTATTTATAAAACAGTCGTAATTGATCGATTGATTAGTGACTGTCCCGTCCCTATTTCGGCAAAAAATGGTAAATGTCCTAGCAGAAACGCTCCAGTGATGACGATAATAGTGACCTAGACCTTGATTGTACTCCTTTTGAATAATTAAAACAGTCAAAAGACAGTCTTTGTTTGAAATTAATTCAAAAAGATTTTCATTGATTGTATTTTAATTATAATAGAAAATTACAATTATAAAAATAAAGAGATTTATCGATAAAAAACTACGGACTTTATCGTAAGCGTGACAGCACTAGGGACAACTGTCACAGAGATCATCCTATATTTTATGGACTATAAATCTATACCAATAAATAAAATTGGAGTGTCTGTTTGTAATGTCAAAATAATAGGCTTTTTTCATGCTCACACGGTTATTTGCACGACACCTATGCCTAAAATAGCAATTAAAAATTTTTGTCTGTCTGTCTGTTTGTTCCGAGTAATCTTCAAAACGGCTGGACCGATTTCAAAAATTCTTTCACCAATGGAAAGCTATAATATTACTATAATATTACTAGCAATCCGCCCTCGCTTCGCTTCGGTTATAGGTTATAGTCGTTTTTCCCGCGTAGTTCCCGTTCCCATGGAAATACCGGGATAAAATATAGCCTAGTCTACGCCCTGATATTATAGCTTTCCATTGGTGAAAGAATTTTTGAAATCGGTCCAGCCGTTTTGAAGATTACCCGGAACAAACAGACAGACAAAAAAATATAAAGTTATTTTTAGGCATGTGTATTGTGCAAATAACCATGTGAGCATGAAAAAAGCCTATTATTTTGACATTACAAACAGACACTCCAATTTTATTTATTGGTATAGATTACGAGTGTTTAAAAGAATAATGGAAAATATGTTGAGGCTCCATTCAGGGAAAACTATAATAAAATATATTTACCTTGGCAGCGAGCATGAGTGAGTCGGCATGCGTGCACGCATCGGCGGCAAGCATATGCGAGACGAGCGCGTGCGCCAAACGAGCCGCTAGGGAGGACGATAGAGGGCGCGCACGCACTAGTGGTAATCCACTTCCACCGCCGCCTGGTGTCTCACCTCGCGAAGCACTGCGCTTGCCCACCATGGCCATACGTGTTTTCATGCTTATACGTCCACGCTACAAAAAGAATAATACATATAATACTTGTAAAAGTGTACAGCATAATTAATAATAATTTGCGAGCTGTAATATATATAGTAAGACTATAATTAACCAACCCCTTCCTTTCTCGCAGCTGTAATAGGAGGTGAGGTATATAAGTAGATAAGGTCACTGCAAGAAACCTCGAAATAAAACTATATTTTATTATTCTACTAGCTGACCCGGCGAACTACTAAATATATAATCTAAATATATTTTCTAAATTTACGAAAATATAGTCTCTAATGGAAGAACCATTACGGCTTTGGCGGGAAAGACTCAATCGTCTTGGTCGCGGCATTGTTAATGATGGTCCAAAGAGAATACAAATTACTGATTACACTGGTCAACAGTGATTTTGTTACCCTTAGTATAAGGGTAGTTTTAATTTGCTTGATACCAACTATTTCCAAAATTATAAATGTTTTTTGGAGATTGGCTCTAGTTTTTTTTAATTTTCATTTTAACATTGTATGAAAAACCCAGTAAGAACGGCAAGGAAGCAGCAATTATATTTTTAAATATCAACTATCTTCTGAATAGTGTTACTAGATGTTTTATTTTAATATATAATTATTGTACCTAGAAGATGAAAAGCAGAATAATTTATATTAAGCTTTAAAAAAGAACTTCTATTAGCTCTCCTTTATTTTTATGGAAATATTCCCTTTTCTAACACCAGCAGTAATCTGCCATCATGTGACAGTCCCATCTACCCTGATATTATTCTTATATCACTTTAAAATCTTGGTGGAAGCACTGTAAGTATCAAATTTCTCGGTTAGCGGTTTAATATTTTAAGTAATTCTACTTTTAGTAGGGATTCGTCCACATCTTCCCCATTATCACGAAGCCAGTTTATAATCTCGTGTTTTTTGTTGGCCTGTGTTGGCATTTTATTAATTTGGCGAGAGTGATAGGGTGCATTATCAATAAATATTGTTGATGGCTCTTCAAGTGATGTAAGCATTTCTCTGAACCACTTTTCATACACGTCCGTATTCATCTCCTCATGAGTCTCCTGTTTTTTTTTATTTGAACGCTAACAGAGCGTCTGGTACAAATCCCTTTGTAGTTCCCGCATGGCAAATGATGACCGTGGCGTTCACCTTTCCCCATTGGCACTGCAGAAGTAGAAGCAGCAGTATCGTCAGTCCAACCTTTTGGTATGGAATGATTGGCATTGAGCCAAGTTTCATCTGTGAAAACGACATTCGACCAGTCTTCTATTTTCTTAGCTTGTCTTAAAAATTCACAGCGAGACAAGGCTATATCACGACGTTCCATTAAAATTTCTCTTTTGTCGGATTTCTTATACAAGAACCCGATTTGGTGCAGCACCTTTGACAAAGAAGATTTTTGACCACGAAACAAACCACAATTTCGTAGAGACGCTACTAATTTTTTCAAAGTAGGAATCTCTTTGCTTGTGTAATAATTGTATATATGACGACGAATAGCATCAGTATCAAAACTGTCAATTGCTGTCACTTTATGGGGCTGACGTTTTTTCTTAGGCGTAGATAGCTTGTTCTGTTCAATACCACTTCTACCATAGGCTTCTTTAGTGATTTTCGCCACCGTTGGAGCACTAATACCTAATGCTGCTGCAACACGGTCTCTAACTTGGGTTACTGGTATAAGGAATCCGCCATTGCGGCTTTCCTTTTCAAAAAATTCACGAAGCCGCAGCACTAACTCTCTGGATTGTCCTTTAAGCACCATACCTTTCGGCATTTTGCAAGTAAAATCTTACTGGGAGGAACGATACGCTCAACTCAATCAAAGTAAGAACAATGGAATCAATACGGTGGAATATAAATACTCAACACAGCGTATGAAAAATATGAAAGAGCACTCAGCGAACAGAAATGTGACTAGCACGGGAGTCTTGTTGCGAGTGACAGACAACACAACAAAATGGCGTCGCCGGCGCGCCGTTCAATGTTGCCAATTCGGCTTAAAAAAAGGGGTAGGCTGGATGAGATAATTAGTGATTTACTACCGCAGACGAGGGCGCCATTGTCTCTAAGTAAAGTTTGGAGCAGCGGACCCCGTTTAATGGAAAAATGCTTCATAAAGTAGTTATTTTTTATTTTGCAAAGTACAAAGTAAAATATTTTGGGAGGACTGAATTAGTGGGTATGCAAAAATTAATGTGCCCAAATAACAAATATATTTACAGAAGTGAAGTTTTTAAATAATATGAAATATGTATTTAAGCAAAAATAAAATATCTGTGTTAAATCGATTAAAAGTTCTTCCTGACTAAAATCGATTATTACAAAACATAGTATCTGTAATACATTGGTACAACACTAATTGATCAGAATTCGACCTGCCAAAAGTTAAATAAATGGTTGGAACAAGTATAATTGAAAAATATTATTTTTTGTATGTAATAAATCATACAACACCCTGGTTTTATTCTAATTACCTACTCGAGATCGACGCAATATGTACTCATTCCCCGTCATACATATTGCAAATGCATATTGATTCCTTGGAGATGTTATTGTTGACCTAATGGCAACAGATAAGAATTGGCCGAGGTCGATATAATATTGAGTACTGTAATTCCAGCAAGAAAAATAGCAAATTTGTGAAAAAGAAAATTATCATATGACAGGACTTGAGGCACCGTCTATTGGAAATCTATTTCAACTGCTTTCCCTTTTATTATGACAGTATAGTAAATAATTTACCATTTACATATTCGTCTTTATGTAAGACGTTTTACCACACCGTGTCTCGGAAATATTTCCATATGTTACAGTTTAATGCCTTTTCATGTATTCTCAAAATAACAGAGGCAACACGAATTATTTACTTGTTGTTCTTCCAGAGCGACCTGTATGCCCCTACGCGCAGCCTCGAACTCCTGCATCTGATGTAGCAGTTTCTTATGTAACTTGCGTCGGTGCAGCTTGCAATCAGTCGCACGAGATGAGTTAGAATCGTTACCAGCAGCTGTACCAGCACTTCCCGGACGACCTCCCGTCACCCAGTCCCATCTGCAAGATAATTGGTTAATGTTTAATACGAAAAATGATAACTTAGAGCGTATAACACTCACACACTATTGTTAAAGATTAAATAAAATTTTGCGATTTCATGTTGTGTACCTGGCGTGTTTGCTGGAGTTAGCAGCGACTGTGTCAAGCACGGAAGCAAGTGCCGTCAGTAGTGCAGATGTAACCGCCGGCTGTGGCTGCCCTGCGCGGACCAGCTCCAATGTACGCGATGCAAGTGCACCCGCCACTCCTATCTCCGAGCTATTGTGCGAGAACAGGCTCTTGCGACACATGTAGATAATCAGCACTAGACATCTGTTGACAACAATATATGAAACAATATAGATATATCTCTGTGGTGACGGAGTAAGAATACAATTCACCACTCCCTATCATGCCCGTGGACGTCGTAAAAGACGACTATGGGATGTAATAAGCACATAACATCTGTGCAAGAGAAGGAGAACTCGAAATGAAACCCTATACCAACATGTCTGATCAGCATGGTATAGTAGGTAAAATTCCCTCCCATTGTGAAGGAGGCCCGAGCCCAATAGTTGGAAGTATGCGGGATGCGATGATGATTATAGATATATCTAACATCTCAGCTTATATATGTCTCACTATGGGCGCGAGCCTTGTTCGCAATACGAGTGCTAATGACCTACTACAATCACACTAGTTAAACGGGTCGGTGTAGAGTTTTATAATGAGTTTTCTTTGTCCTGCTATATACATAATCTCTTAATCCTTAGAATAATAACATATAGAAGGTAAGTTCGCGCACAAAAAGTGAAGCATTTCAATTGGAGCCTAATGGAGCTTACGCCGGAACCGTTCCGTAATGTAGAAGTCATTGTACTGCACGTACGTACGCAACTCTTAAAAAATAAATAGGTAATTATGACGGTTTGTGCATTCAAATGGTGTCATAACACATTTGTAAAACTTAAAAAGGTTTTTAACGTCACTTTTAAAAGTATTTCGACGATTTATATAAAACAAAATTTGATTTCATAATTTGTATAGTGGTATGCGTGTGTACGTGTGTAATCGTCTGCGCGCCATTAGTGTTTTTAGATTCAAATTTCGAACCTTCGAAGTATTGACACTATCCTTCTATACGTTATTATTCTAAGCCCTTAATCGTATTTCACGGCACCCAGGGGCAGGAAGGTGAATTGTTTTCTTACACTGTCACCACACGGATAGGGTTTATACATATTAGTTTTCATACTATCCACATTCATTCATTCTATCTGTCTGTCAGTCTTCACTATTTTATATAATCTTTTTTTTTATCTCATTGATGCAAGTGTGTGTTCACAATCTGCCGTACTGTACTTCTCTGTCGGTGCTTCAGCAGACTACCGGCATCGAATCCTTGTCTTCGATTGATATAAAGGCCAGGCCTGAGAGACCTTGACAAGTGGATTGGCGGTTCGGTTGATGTTAATAGTACTCCCGGTAAGTCCTGCTATCTTATCGCACTAAGTATCGTGCTACGTGCGTGGAATTGAACCTACGACATTTGGTCCGGTAAGCCTTAACCACACCACCATCTGTGCAATCATATCTCTTATCTACATGATATTACTACCTGTCAAGCGGTGTGGGTGGTGCATCGTATTCGGCAAATGTTTGCACTAGCATGTCAGCGAGGTACTGTCCCCACCAGTCAGCAGTGCCACAGACGCGCGCCGCAAGTGTCGCCAACGAGGCGGCAGCGCGACCGCCCCACTCCCAAACTAACGGAACCACTGTACTGCACCACTCCTGAGACACCTCAGCATATTGCTGCAAATAACAACATTATACATCATCATCATCTTGCTCTTATTCCAATTACTTGGGGTCGATGCAATATGTCATCTGTTTTGACATATTGCAAAAAGTTTCGGCAATGACTTTTATGACCGGCCGCCTGCCTGACGTCAACCCTCCTTGGGAATGTAATCGTTGACCCAAATGGTACCAGATGGAGTTGGTCCGGGTCAATCTAGGGCTCTTAGTCGTCTTTTACGACACCCAGGAGCAAAGCAAAGGTTGGTAGTATTCGAAGCCGCTACCACATAGCGTATATATACATATATATATTTATCATTATTATCATCATAATCTCAAGCCATATATTGAGTCTCCTCTACAAGACAGAGAAATTTAAGTACTATAATACCACACTGGTCAGATGTTGAAAGTTTCCTTTTCTAGCATAAATGTTATTTACATATCATATCCCTCAGTCGTTATTTTACGACAACTATGGTGGTGAATTGTGTTCCTTCCTCCATCACCATAGTTTTTTTTTATTGCCGATGGTGGCAAACGAGCAGGCAGCACACCTGATGGTAAGTGATCTGCCGCACATGAACCTTTGCAATACCAGGGGCACAGCCAGGCCGTCGTCTACCGTGAAGTAAATCCTCTTTTTAAACCTCGTTTAAAGAAGGACATGTCATAGCGCTCGGGTAACACAGCAGCATAGCTCATTCCAGAGCCTGCACATACGTGGGAGAAATGATCGCTGGAAACATACAGTTGAAGACCATATCGTTTCCAGGTGAAATGGATGAACTCTGCTGCGGTGTCGAGTGGTACGTTGGTAAAACGGTGACGGTGGTACCAAGTCAAACAGTTCCTCGGAGCACTCCCCGTGAATAAGAAATTTATTAGTCAATACTAATAAATTTCTAGTTAGTCCTAATAAATTTCTTCATTTAATATAAAATAAATGTTGAACAGAATATTGCAGTGTTAAGTTAAGTGATAGGTTTGTCTATGACATTAAAATGAATAAATGTTAATCAGGAGAAATATACATCAGTTAGACTCCAACCGCAGTTTCATTCGTTACAAATATGAAATGTAGTATTAACTAACAAATATTTCATTTAACTATTTAACTACATAGTATGTATTAAGTCACATAACAATTAATTAAAAAAAACATAATACTTACAATATCACCCATTTGGAAGTAGAAATACAGGAGCATATCGATAATATTTTCACTTATAACACTCAGTTTATCCGTTGAAGCTGTCTCTAATAACATTTGCGGTGATAGCTGTCCGTTAGTAATCAATTCTGGTAAGTTTTTATGATTGTCATTATTGTTTTGTAGTTTCTTCAATATGTTATTACATGTATGTATTTGCTGTTGAAGTTCTATACATTCTTGGTATGCTGTTATAACTTTTGTATCTGTGTCAGCTGTGATGTTCAAGTAAGACATCATGTGGGCAGCATTTCCGCTGTATAATTCGAGGTAATCATTCAGCAGGTCCATTAACTTGCCAGTTGCTAGTCTGTAATGTAATATGATTTATTGAGATTGTATTGAATTAAAATGCAAGATCACATGAGGATTAAAGAAATACAATCTAAATCTTGCCTTTTAGTGTAAAAGCGCACTTATTATCAAATAGCAGTTTTTATTTACTATAATCACACAAGTAACATTATGACATTTAGATCTTTTTCACTATTGGGTTACAGTTGTGTTTTGATAACGGTCATTGCCTAGAATCTTACAGTGCACAAAACGCAATTTAAGCAATCACTCACTTCCAGCCTCTAAAATAGGAGGCTAACTAACTAACCAAGTGTTAGTATAGGATTTTATTTTGCTTTTACCGTCTTGTTCCGACAGTAATGTTACTTGCTTGCGTCTTTTACTATCACCCGTGTGAAAGGAACAATTGAGAATCTATATTTACTAGTGGTCGGCGTGTGGTCGAAATTCGGCCATAATTCATTTTAATTAATTTTTCTACTACACAATTTTCTTTAATTTTATTTATGTATAATTGTAAATCGAGCAAGCTGTATTTCACTAATAACTAATTTATAAGCACAAATCTCTATTACACATTGTCATCATAATTATAATTGTTTGACATTCAGTTCGACCAGAGATTTTAACCGTAATCAAAAGTGTATCAGCGTTGCTACGCAACACACTCACACAAGAATGTGTGTGTGTGTGTGTGTGTGTGTGTAGCGATTGCGTTGTAGTGTGCGTAATGCCTTTTTTAATGAATTTAATGTATTTCTAATCCATTATTGTATGAAATTTCAGTTTTATGCACTTCTCCCCTTTATATACTTCAACTGTGCCAAATTTCATACATGTCCATCCACGTAATTTTCGTAAAAAGGGGTACAAAGTTTTCGCTTCACGTATTTATATATAGATACTGTCACCACACGGAAAACTACACATCATATATTATCATTCGTTCATCACGTTCGCCGTCCACTACTAGACCCAAGTATGAGTGCAGTAATTTGTCACGCTTGGCGATCGTAGTGAGATGTTATACTTTTTTCAGAGACCTGCTGCCCATTCTCTTGACGAGTGTTTCAGCCAATTTTTACGACGCCACGGGCATGCGGCAATTGTAGTCTGACGCCGTCATCACATGGGATAGGTCATTAGATGATGGCATTACTTATTGGGTGTGGGTAGTTATAAAGCCGCCTTAACTACTTAACACGTGATGCTATTATACCAATTACCTGAACCGGCACGTCAAGTCTTGTAGTAACGCATTGAGAGCGTTGATGGACGCCTCCACGTTAGCGATATCCGCGAGCTCACCATAGAACCAGCCCAGTGGGATTTTACACTTCATAGCCGACATACCGTATCTACCTATTGTTGTTATCTGTAAACCAAATATTATGATATAAAAACATATTCATTATCATCATCATTTCAGTCTATCGTCGTCCACTGCGGGACGTAGGCCTGCCTCATGTAACGCTACAGAGCGCGGTCCTGTGCCTCCTGCATCCAACGACGCCCAGCAACATTCACCAGGTTGTGGGTCCACCTAGTGATTGCGTCCTACGCTGCGTCATCCTATACGTGGTCCTCACTAGAAAATCTTTCTTTCCCAACGGTTGTCGGTTCGTTGAGCGATGCGGCCTGCCCATTGCCACTTCAGCGTGCTATGTTGGTTACACCCGTTCTTCTATGGATTACCGTATTTCGGATGCTATCTCGCAGAGAAATCCCGAGCATAGCCCGTTCCATAGCACGCTGAGCGACTTTGAGGTTGGTTATGAGGCCTACATTTAAGGACCACGTTTCCGTGCCATAAGTCATCACTGGTAATGTGCTGATCATACACCTGTGTTTTCAGACACTGAGGTATGCTGGATGAAGATATTTAAGTTCCCCGAACGCTGCCCAAACGTGTTGAAAAAAAAAAAACGCATTATATAAGTTATTGAGCTTTAGCATTGGACATACACTAGGCAATTATAAAAATCGTAAGAATGACAATTTTCAGTTTACAGTTCAGAAATCACCTGTTCAACGTTGTGGATATGTATTTAACACATTAACTGCCAACAATAAGATATTTTGTAGTTTGTGAACTTAGCCGGATGAAGGTCCACAACAAGTGATCTCGTCCTTTCTTTAGTGGCTATATTTGTACAACTATGAATATGTAAGTGTATAGAGAAACTTCAGAAAGGAAAATAAAATCAGATTTGGCTTACAACAACTTTTTTACTTTCCAATAAGACTACTTACTATAATTAACGTTTATAATAAAAAAAATCCAAGTCAGTTTCGTGAAAGATCCTGAGGCAGTCAAGATGTTAAGAAAAACCAGTTGGAAATATTCAAATGCCCTGTTAGCTTTTATAGAAAATGAGCGAACTTACCTTCATATAGCGGCATAGTGGTGGTGGTTGTATGTCAGTGACGACAAGATGTTTTGTAGCGATGTCAGTTGCGAAGGCCACCTTCACGCAATCAGTCTCTTCGCTTGTCACCCATATATCGATACACAGCGTCACCAAATCAGAGCACGAAGGAATTATCTACACAAAATTTAAATCGTTTTATCACAACATTTGCTAAGGAATAAATGTATGGCAATAGATTTCACAAACAGAAAGAGCAGAAATTACAACCAGCCTCATCACAACCGTTATATAAATCGTTTAAATATTTTTTCTGTGAATTAAACTTTAAACACTCGACATGAAACGTCGCTGATTAGATCTCTACGATAGCATCTTAGTGTAGTATTTTATAGCCGAGGCCGCGGATGACTGGACCGGAGAGTTAGTCCATCATCCGCCGAGAGGCCCATCGCGCGACGAAGACCGACGTCACCGAACAACGGGGGACGTCGGTCGAGGAGAGGATACTCCTCAAGGGGTATTCCGTCAGGCCGACCACTGACGACAAGTCACCCTGCACCGGTGGTCGACCTAATGACAAAGGCGACGTGTCACGGGTGGGTTACGGAGCCGCACGCCGCCCCTCTGTCGCCCCGGAAGGAGCCGGGCGGCGAGTGCGCTAACCGTAGCCTACCCCAAAAAAAGTATCGTATTTAATGATGATATTCTTTTTTGACAATTCCTAAAAATGTCTTTCTAATATTTTTATGTTCAGAAATTGAAATTTGCTTTTATTTAACTTACTATTAACAAATCCTGTATACACTGTATACATATGATTTACCGCAAACTCCAGGAGTAACTGTTGCAACTTTTGCTGACGACACAGCCCTTCTCGCCTCGAACAAATGCCCTATTAAAGCCTCACAGGTCTTACAAAACAGCCTGAATGAAATCGACAAATGGCTAACTAAATGGCTAATGGCGGCTTTCACTCTCTAAAAAAAAGATTCTTCCCCAGTCTACTTGAGTGGCATACAGCTACCTCACCAACACACAGTCAAATACCTGGGTATGCATTTGGACCGTAGACTTACCTGGAGAAACTAGAGAATATCCAAACAAAGCGAGAAGAAATCAACCTAAAATACAGAGGTCTCTATTGGCTGCTAGGACGCAACTCAAAACTATCCATGGACAATAAATTGCTCATATATAAGTCGGTCCTAAAACCCATCTGGACATATGGCATACAGTTGTGGGGCTCGGCCAGCGCTTCCAACATAATGATCATGCAGAGAGTACAACACTACATCCTAAAACAAATGTCCAATGCACCCTGGTTTATAAGAATGCCAGTGGTCCATGAAATTTTGGATATACCAATGATCAGAGAGGAAATACAAACCCTTGGAGACAAGTTGAGGCTATCAAAGCACCCGAACCAGTTAGCGGGACAGCTCACTATCCCTGAAACCATACGTCGGCTCAAAAAGCGCCGTGATATATTTGACACGTAAAGGCCTTAAAATCTAAGCAAACATAAAGAAGGGGTAGGTTCCAGTGGGAACAATGCCCTGAACGCCAACAGTAGTCACACCGCATCTGCTTATAGTTTTGATATGACTGATTGCAAGATGTATATATTACAAAAAAAAAACTATTAACAAAACCTGCATTTAAAATAAAAGTATTATTACAGATTTTGATTGCGCAGGTTAACATACCGACCTACCATGCCAGGGTTGCGGATACAAATCCACACAGAACAACTCTTCGTGCGATCCACAAATTGTTGTTCTGAGTCTGGATGTAATTTGTGTCTGTTAAATTATATGTTTGTAATGTCCCCTACAATAGAAGGATTATTTCCTTGATGCAGGACTGATGTCTTTAAAAAGAAAATAGATTTTATCGCGTTTAAATTTTATTTTTGATTACCCGACGTTTTGAACACTTTACAGCGTTCATGCTCACAGGGGGACCAAGGTGTCTCAAGCCAAACAAATCATCGTTATTACAGAGATTTATAGCCGCTACAGCAAGCTTGCAATATCCACAGCTGTTTTTTCCTTTGGGCTGGCTACAACCAGTCTAACCAAAGCACCACGTTTTTTAGAAGGCTGTGATCTGTACACAGAATGCCCAATCTGCCCGGAACTACGAAAGGACGACGTGCGGCCCCATTACGTACCGCATTGCCTCTCCATCTCCAGCCCAAAGGAAATACAGCGAAACCCACTACCACAAGAAATTTTAACATTTCTCAGACAGAGGGGATGTGGGTATAGGATCCTATGACAGATATTAACCTAACTTGTAATCGAAGCAATATTAGGGACACTTAATACAATGAGCCTTGATACAATGAACAAAATATCCTGACGCAGATGCTTACCACATCAGTCAAACGAACAGTATGTCCGAAGTCCAGGACGATATACCTTCGCGCGCCAGAATGCATTCGCTCCACAATCAGGGTATGTTGCGGTGGACGTGTAACAAGAGACGCCCATGGTATGCCGCATTGTTCATTCTCCTGAAACACAAAATATAATTACTACATAATCTGATACAACTTTACATCTGATGCCATCTGATCTAATAACATTCGGAGTGTTGACTTTGGGACGTTGACTAGGGATGAAAATATCGAAACCAAAACCATCGATGTATCGAAACATCGATGTTTTCTAGAAATCTATGTGATGAGCTTTTTTTAAGCTAAATCAAGCATATTTTTTACATGAAACACCAACATTTGCGTGAGGTGAGGTGCCTTTTTTTTGCAGGTTCTGCTAAAAGTGCCATACATTTTAAAACATGCTGGCAAAACATCGTTAAAAAAACACCGATACATCGATGTTTTACAATAATGAACATCAATGGCAAATATCGATGTTTTTTTATTGAAACATCGATGTGTCGTTCCGATGGTCGGTCATTCGATGATTGGCAAAACTTTATGCAATATGCACAAAGGAAAATTAGTACATATTATGTCAATCCCAAGTAATTAGGTTGATGATGAATCTTAGATAGCGCTTTGATGGTCATTCACATTTGCTGCTACATTTATTTTTCACATGGACATGAGAAGACTGATCAGAGAAGGTATGTCTAGCAGTGAACATGAATAGTCACTCTGAGCAGGAATGACTGAACTGACATCTTTTAAAATACATTAAATTATTCCTTCGAGATGTTCTCTATGGCGTTGTATGAAAAAAAGTGTTAACAACCAATCGATCACTGTTGTGAAAAATGGGTTAGTAATATGATACCATTCTGTCAGTGATAGGGCTACTCTGCAGATGGTTCTCTGCTTGCAGTCATAAATGAATCGGCTGATTCGGGGTATTCACACTCTTGCAAAATCGACGCCTAGGTAGTACCAATTGCTACTGCGATTCATGCAATGGACGAAAGAATCAAAGGCTCAAACCGATTCGACTCAAACTGATGACTGTAACCCGGAAATTGCAGAGTTCCATAACCCACTTACTATCAGGTAGATTACTCGTTTACCACCAGAGGCGAAAAGGAAACGCAGCGACAGTAGAAATCCAATCTTCCCATCATCATTATTACCTCACTGTTGCAAATAAGTATATTATCTTTTTATATACAAACGAAAAAAATCCTGATGATTTACGACCATCCATCTACTTAACATAAGAGTTGCTCGTGAATAATACGAGAATGATTTTATAGAACTAAAAAATAAATTGTATGGTTTATCTCTGAAACTTTTGAACCGATTCTAATACATTTATGAAAATGAAAACTTAAATATTTGAGAGCAAAATAGACATTATTTAATTTTTATTATAAGCTTCTATTATGAAATAGAATTCTAAATATTTACAAGTATTTATTGTTAGTTTTTCGTAATGGACGTAATGAAATGATATAAACAGCTGTAAAAGCACTATATTTCTTTAATGATAAAAATAAATAGAAAAACTTTACCCTGAACAATTTGTCTTCAGTTAAGTCTACTTTGTCTTGAGGGTCACATTCCATGAGAGAGCTTTCAACGTCCTCCAGCGAGTCTGGATCCTGTGACGATTGCTTCATCTGACCCTCCTTTACTGCTGACCATAGCTACCAATACAAAAACATTAATTTAAAAATATCTATACTTTATATTTCAAAAAATAGAATAATTTAATATAAGTCTACCATAGGTCCTAGTCTTGATAATATCGATTCATCCATTTCAAAGATTAACCTTAATAAACATATTGATATTAACATACAAAACAGTAAAAATAAGAACACGATCTCAAGTGATATTTTATTAGAATATTTGATGTGTGAAATAGTTTCCGAGTGGTCTAAAATAAAAATCTAAAAATAAAAGCATAACTCTATTAATATATTTACTACAAATGGTAGCAAACGAGCAAATGCTGTCACTCATGGAACTATTGCTAGGCTGCTGCCTACTGTGAAGAGAGTGTGAATGCGTGTAATGAAGTTCGGTTATACTTAAGGCATCACCAAAACCCACCACGCACAAACTCCCTTGGAAAGTTAATAACAAATTGCTACTACTCAGGCGTCGATTTTCTGCGAGCGTGGTAATACCTCGGACGGACCGGTCCACAGCTACAACTGGCAATAGTGTGGTCCTATCACTATTAAATTATCTCATCCTATATATCCTATCCTACAGTTAGTCAGTGTACAGTACAGTAGTTTAATTATCTCATCAGAGTAGTTTAATTATCTCATCAGAGTAGTTTAATTTCCATATCACCATACAAAAACACTGTATACGATTAAACTGGAAATCTCCTTCTTCATTAAAATCAATAACTTTTTCATCGATTTCCAAGAAAAAGGGGGATTCTTTTTCGAGATTCACATAATGTGACAAACTCAAATCATTTATTATGCATAAACAGCGCGGTCGCACTTACATATTGTCCAGTTTAAAACAATTATCGATCGGATCAGAACGCGACCGCTATTGAAAGAATCCGGCAAAGAAACTCAGTTGCCCTATTTTTTTTTTTAATAACTGTTCTATGAAATTTTATACAAACATCTCGCAAATACCAGCCCCAGTTTGATGCCTCACATGATGATGATGAATCACAAGATACCTATGTTAATTCATGTATATAATTCAACCAATTATGGCGGGACCATATTCCACAAGTGGCACTGCTAGTAGAACAGTCATCATTCCCCTCGAATAGAAATTAGGTAAGTTTTATTTTTAATACAACCTTGGCACCAGGTTTCATTTCCAACCTGAGAAGTTTATTAACTCTATGTATGCAGCTTTTCTTGTCCCTAAAATCGGTAACATGGTGCCTAAAAACGGATCTTTGTATGTCTTACAGTTTCTGACTTGCCCCTACTGACCGATCTAAATAGGTCAATTGACCTACGAAACATTGTAAAAAATTCTCTTTTGTTTTTTGTGTGATTAACTGGCACATGTTTACTTCGGCCCTTCGGCCACTGGGCTGTCGTTAGGTTGTTAAACGTTATCTTAATCATAGTTGTTTTTAAGTTTGTAAAATTTTCACTATATTAGTAAATAAATATTAGAATAATAAAATAATATCATTTTTTTTTCACTCCAATTAACGACAACTCCCTATAATGTCAAAAAATTCACTGTTCCTTGAGTGTCGCTATATAGAATTTACACTGTATATAATTATTCATCCTGCATAAGTAATCTTTTGTTTTTTGTAATGTAGCAAATAAGTTATTTTTACAAATACTGTAGAAACCAAAATAAATACGTGTCCTTCTATCTTTCTTAAAAAGAAACATTCTGTTTCCAATTAAGCAGCAATGCGGTTCGGTTTCGAAATTAATTTCCGTAGTTTGGCGTCATGACTTTTAAAGATCTAAATACCCTGCTATGTAAATAAGACTTTTCACATGTCTGGTCTCATTCCCTTTGTCGTACTGTAAGACAAACATGACAAAGAAATGTATGGTGAACTGTTGTATTTTTAGTCTATTACCCAGATTGTATAATATCAAATACCTGTGCGGGATCTCCCGGTCCGGCGCCAGAGAGCGAGCTGACAATTACAGGCGGGTGACGCAATCCGTTGGACTCCAACTTGGTACCGTCCGACGCAACGTGACACGTAACATGCAAAGGCATAGCTTCGCTCAAACCAGCGCTGAACACGCCAACACCATCGTTTTGTGCCCACCACGCAGTAGACGGCGATGCATTCTTTGAATCTGAAAATATGCATTATATAACCATCATACAAATGCTCTGTTTAATTTTCACGTTATACAAGCTTTTGAGGCTGAACTATATGGTAATATGGATCAATGTCTTTGATAGGTATAAAGTCACGCGTCTACTGCAGAAAATTACTTTTGCTAGTAGGCTGATTTTTTGATTGCAAACGGTGGTAAAGGAGGCAAATAAGCGCTGCTGCGAGATGATAAGTGCTGCTGCCGCTCATGGACCTTTGTTAGGCCACTGTCTACTGTAAAGAAAGTGAATGTGTGCAATGAGATTCGGCGATACTAAAGGCATCACCACACGCAAACACCCTCAGAAAATTGAGCTGCCGGCTTTCTCGCTCACTGAACGAAGCGCAGTAACAGGTTGCTACTACTCGGACGTCGATTTTCTGCGAGAGAATGGTACTACCTCGGACGGACCGGCCTGCGGCTATAGACAGACAACTGTCAACATGTGGTCCTACTACTATTACACTTATACGTAGTGGAGATATATGCGAAATTACAGCTTAATATACAAGGCAGGTGCTCATTGCTGATAATTGAGTTGCGTAACTTAAATAAGCTTCATAAAAGAACTAAGCGAGTATTGACCCAATCGATTGTTGTAATTATTTATTTAACTTACCCATATCTATTGGTACATTGAGCAAATCCTTGAGCTGGAAGTAATCTGGGTTCACAATTGGCACTCGCTTCGAACTCGGGTCTGAAAATGGAATTTCATTGATGAAAAATTAATTTTCATTTATGTTTTTCGATTGGAAAACAGTGAGGGATAAGTATTGTAGAGTGAGAAGCGAAACTAGTGGGTAATGAATGTGTCGATTTATACGTTCTTGGTTACAAAATTACAAATCACGGTTCATAATACTATTCTTATACTATCATAATAGTTTATCTGCTAATTAATTTTATTTAGACTAGGTACTTAATATTAACTGCAAGAACAGTGCTTCAAGTTACATGATAGTGTGTATAATTTAGTTCAAAACCATGCAAAGCAATGATAGGTATGAGAGATAGGACATCAATTTTATGAAACTAATGTAGTGAATTCACTTATTCCAATCGAAAAACACATGGTAATTTGAAAACTAATTCAATGTCAATGAAATTCGACTTTCAGCCTACTATGAAATTTATGAATTGAATAAAGACCGAATTTTCAATTCTTATTTTATATAAAACGGATTTCAAATAGAACGTTCAATTATTTTCATGTTTTTATTTCATATTATATACTAGCAACCCGC
This sequence comes from Lymantria dispar, assembly GCA_032191425.1. NCBI lineage: Eukaryota > Metazoa > Arthropoda > Insecta > Lepidoptera > Erebidae > Lymantria > Lymantria dispar. The sequence continues at coordinate 22,442,328 of CM063459.1, forward strand.
CCTCGCTTCGCTTCGGTTATAGGTTATAGTCGTTTTACCCGCGTAGTTGCCGTTCCCGTGGGAATACCGGGATAAAATATAGCCTAGTTTACGCCCTGATATTATAGCTTTCCATTGGTGAAAGAATTTTTGAAATCGGTCCAGCCGTTTTGAAGATTACCCGGAACAAACAGACAGACAAAAATTTTTTAATTGCTATTTTAGGCATAGTTGTCGTGCAAATAACCGTGTGAGCATGAAAAAAGCCTATTATTTTGACATTACAAACAGACACTCCAATTTTATTTATTGGTATAGATATATACTAGTAACCCGCCCTCGCTTCGCTTCGGTTATAGGTTATAGTCGTTTTACCCGCGTAGTTCCCGTTCCCGTGGGCATACCGGGATAAAATATAGCCTAGTTTACGCCCTGATATTATAGCTTTCCATTGGTGAAAGAATTTTTGAAATCGGTCCAGCCGTTTTGAAGATTACCCGGAACAAACAGACGGACAGACAGACAAAAATTTTTTAATTGCTATTTTAGGCATAGGTGTCGTGCAAATAACCGTGTGAGCATGAAAAAAGCCTATTATTTTGACATTACAAACAGACACTCCAATTTTATTTATTGGTATAGATGAATATATATTTTGCACAACAACATGACATAAATTATTTATCAAATAGTAAATTCATTCCAAAACAAATTCACAATAAATAAAAAAAATGCTTTCACATAAAATAATCTTTCAATAAACCCTTTTGAAGAAAGAAATCATCATCAAATATAAGAAGATACCTTCACAATATTAACCAAGATGTCATCATTTACTAATATATCCAGCTAGTAAAAAATACACTATAGATATAAGAGTACGAAAAGAAACTGCATGCATATTAGAAAAACATTCAAGTGCAATAATTATTTGAAATCACAAGGACCAAAATAACATGCATTTAGTACCCCTTCGTGGGTAACGTTTGGCGGGGTCTATGAATATTACCAATCGTACCATCGCTAGGTGTCGTAAAAGTCAACTAAGGTCTCTACATCAACCTGAAGCAATCCCACCTAGTGCCATTCTGTTCAAACGAATGCATACCCAAGTAGAGTCAATGTGCAATGGCGACCAGTCGTAAAACTTAGCTAAAACTAGACAAGCTGTGCCGACCTCAGGTAATATGATATAAATATAGTCCCTATACCAATTAGCATTACCAACGTATTAGGGTAGACTAATATCCTTCCTATTACGCAGAACCCTAGTACTGCCAGAGGAACTATAAATTGATAAACAAAAATTCCGATATGCGTAGGTTAGAATATAGACAGAGGGAAACTGCATAATTATTTAATAATGGAAATACAAACAAAGTTGGCAATTATAAATAAAACAATTTTTACGGATTTTATCGCTTTTGTATTTGATTTTTGATTGCCCGACGTTTCGAACACTTTACAGCGTTCGTAGTCACGGGCGAACTATGATGTCTTACGTCCAACAAGTCATCGTTATTACAAAAATATATATATATCAAATACAAACGCAATAAAAGTCGTAAAAATTGTTATATTTATAACAAATCACGTAAACATCTGAAAATATTAAATGTTGTCAATTTTTTATACCTTTTGCCCATTCAACACAATCTTTTCATTAATAAATTGTTACCATTTATAATTTTATGACTTACCTTCTAAAGGCAAATTAAGCAGGTCTTTCAACTGATACTCGGTCTTCGCAGTTGGAGGGCTGCTGTTGTCTCCAGTCAAGACACTGGCGTAAGTTACAGGAGTGGATGAGCCACGACCGAGCTCCGGCACCTCCACTGAGAATACCGTACGCTCCAAAGGCAACCCGTATAGACCAAACCTTGTGAAATGAATAAAAATATTATAAATTTACCTATGTAATTGCCGTTCTGCAGTACTGGCCATTTCAAATCAAAATAATTTATGTTTGGCTAAGAATTCTAATTTCAAATTAATTTTATTTTAAAACATGGAATTCATTTTCCAAAAGTAGTCATTTCTTTATTGATTAGTGTTACGTTTTCATCGCATTTCAATCTTTTTCATCATCATGGATACGTTAAAAATTCGAGTAATTATGGAATATGAGTATCGTCGTGGCAGCAACGCGGCACAAGCGGCACGCAACATCAACGACGTTTATGGAGCTAACACTACAAACCAACGCACCGCCTGTTATTGGTTTGCTCGCTTCCGTTCTGGTAATTTCGACCTGAAAAATGAACCTCGCGGTCGTCCGAAGACTTTGGTCGACAATGACGAATTAAAGGCGATTGTGGAAGCCGATGATACACAATCTACGGCTGAATTAGCAACAGCTTTCGACGTTAGCGTCAAAACAATATTGGTCCATTTGCGTCAAATTGGCAAGGTAAGAAAGCTTGACAAATGGGTGCCCCACGAACTCAAAGATCACCAGCACGAAGTACGCGTCGAGACATGCCTTGCATTGCTCAACTGACACACAAATGAAGGAATTTTGAAACGCATTGTTACTTGCGATGAAAAATGGATTCTGTTTGATAACCGCAAGCGCTCAGCAAGTTGGTTGGATCCTGGTTCAGCACCTAAACAATGCCCTAAACGAAAACTTACTCCTAGAAAAGTGATGGTCACTGTTTGGTCTAGCTCCGGTGTGATTTATCACAGCTTCTTACCAAACGGGGTGAGCATTACTGCAGATGTGTACTGTGAAGAACTGAACACAATGATGGAGAAGCTGGCACATCTCCAACCAGCATTGGTCAATCGCTCGTCTCCGCTGCTCCTGCACGCCAATGCGCGACCTCATACTGCACAGCAGACGGTCTCCAAGTTGCAAGAACTGGGGTTGGAAGCTCTTCGTCATCCGCCATACTCACCAGACCTTGCGTCTACAGACTACTTCTTTTTCCAGAATTTAATCAGAATAACTTTTTGGCGGGAAAGAAATTCAATACCCGAGAGGCAGTACAAAATGCCTTTGAAGAATTTGTTGCCTCCCGTCCAGCTGATTTCTTTAAGAAGGGCATCAATAAACTGCCGCTGCGTTGGCAAAGATGCATTGATTGCATGGGTGATTACTTCGATTAATACAAATAAAAAATACATGAAAAAAAATCGTTTAATTTTTTCATACATAACGGCAATTTCATAGGTAAACCTAATATAAACAATATCAACGACGCGACGGCGACAAAAATTGCACATCAATGTTTGGAAAGAGACAATCGGTTAATTTCGGCTTCATAGAGTGTTGTCTCTGTCGAAAGTGTTGTCTACGTACGAGAAAGTGTAGTTACGTCTAACTCTAAAATATATGTACAGAATTGCTAAGACCCAAAAATTTAGAAACATATGTAAGCTTATAAAATACGTGTATTTTATTAAAAAACAAAAATCATAATTAAAATTGCTAGTTTAAATTTTATTTCCGTGTGGTGACGGAATAAGAATACAAATTGACCATTCCTTTCTTGCTCGTGACTGTCGTAAAAGACGATTAAGGGATTATAATATGCATACAACATCTAAGCAAGAGAAGAACTCTAAATAAAAGCCTGCAATCTGTCTGACCAGCGTGGTATAGTAGTGTAATTTCTCTCCCAGTGTGGAGTAGGCTCGGGCCCAACAATGGGACGTATATTCGCTGCGATGATGATGATACGTAGGTAGGTAATTAGTTAGCAATTCATACGATGTCAAACAGGCGCTGTGCGACAGAGAAAACACTACGAAGACTAAATTAGTCTATTGTCTCTAAAAGTCGATATACAATATATGAATAAATTTTATGATTTATTGAAACTAATAACATGAAAAATGTTATGTAATTAGGATAACAAAACAGGATGAAATGTCATAGCTGCAAACTCGGGATCATAATGTAAAACATAATATAGATAAGATTATCTTGCTAAACACGATATTAATTTACAAAAGGAAAATGCATTATACAATATGTGTAAGAGGATATAAAAAAAAAATAATACGAACCTGGCTTTCAATAGACTGTGATATACATCTGGTCTTTCTCTTAAACATTTGGCACTATTTTCTAAAAGTGCCAAGCATTTGTTAACAAGTATTGGAGCGGCATCCCGGGTTACAGCATGTTGGGCCAGAGCAGCTAGCCATCGCATTGCTCCAGCTGACACACAACCTCCAACGTAAGGTATACAACCAATCACGCTGTTCGATAGTGATTGTTCGAACGTCGACTTCCATGGCTTTGGCAATTGTTTTTCACCTCTAAAATTTAATATAAAGTTTTTTGTTAGTGGACTAATTCTTATCTCTCCTCCCTCTCTCTAATCTATTGAATTATTATGAAATTTAAAAACTGTATACATGTTCTTCAAATAAACGGCAAAAATATATTTTTCCATGTTAAGAAATAAAAAATCTATAATTCGTAATAAATAACACTCTTTATACCTTAATATTTAATAAATTTAGTTATCTTTTCCCAGTTTATTATAATGCTAATTAGTCAAATTTATACTCACTCGCTCGCAATTAGTAGTATCTTGACACATTTCTTAGCCATACTTCGGTTGGCACATAAAATACAGTTCTTAATCATCGCATCGGTATGCTTCTCTATAATCTTCAAGCATTCTAACTGCTGAGTTTCAACCGTCTTGTCTTTGCCTTTCTCTGTCTTCGCCAATCTCATTCGTTGAAGTCTTATAGACACCACCCAAATCAATAAATCCATGGCTAAATTTCTTTTGTCGCTATCCCTACTAAATATAGCGATTTCGCATAAAGTATTCAAGAATGTATTAGATTCCAACATAGCTATACGTTGCTGTCTTTCCATGGGCACTTCAGTATGCGGACTAGACCTAACCGTCAACGAAATCTGATGCAACCAATCACAACCAATAAAGCCAGTTTTCTTCGAACCTCCATTGTTACTACTACTCTCCGTAGTCTTATTTGGACCTTTACACATGTCCTTTGCCGGATCAAATAGGGTTTTAATATGAATCAAAAATGTCCTGCCTCTTGCTCTATATAGACGTGGACTAGTCAAAATCAAGGCTCCAGACTGCTGTGTTAAATCAAGTCCTGATGATAGTAGCAAAGGTCCTGCTAATATTTCGGCATTATGTGATTGTAAATACTCTTCACTATTCATTGGATTCTCCAAATTAGACATGTCAGAGTCGATGACTGGAAAATTGACTGGCGAGTCAGGTCGATGACCGAATGATGCGTCTTTCTTATATCCAATACCGTGTAAGTTTTGTTTTAATAGTGTTACTAATATTATAGGTAAATTTGCTGAGCAAACCGTATGTAGACTGAAACTAAATTCGATGTGAGCAAGTGAAACGCTATATGGTAAAGTCAATTCTAGGACATGTTCGTCCCAAGTCGATGAAGTGTTTTGTAATCGCCATGTGCGATTATTCTGATGGTCAGATCTAGAACGTTGAGCAGGCGATAGCTCACACCAGAAGCCAGGTACGACTGCACTATAAGGCACTGTTGTATTAGTACCGTAATATCCAGTTAGAGATATCAAAGTTTCCAAGTCAGACATTTCTAGTTCAGTCTTATTGGCAATGATGACAGGCGGCGGTACAGGTCCGCATACCTCGTCTTTAGGCGCTCGTTGCAACATATCAAAATCTATGTTAGCAAATTCATCTTCATCAATATCGCCCGTCGAATCCTTCTCTCCATTATTCAATGCATAGAAGTATATCATACCGTGCTTAGTTGAAACGCTGAGACGCTCAACTGACGCACAAAAAACTACTGACGTAAACTGTCCTTTGGGTACCCGTTTCTCTGATAATGTTCTAAAATCTGGCAAGGAATATAGTCTTAAGCTGCCGTCTACCCCGACAGCGGCGAAGGAAAACTGATCCTGTTTGTCAACCGGCAATAAGCACAAATCTACAGGACTCTCATGGAACGGCAGCTCTTTAATAGACACTGGATTGTCTTCTAATGTATATACTGATGTTTTATTATAAATCTTATACAAAATAAAGTAAGCCTTTACATCAGAATGTGGTTTGTCACTCGGCTCAACAACATCATCTACCTCCATTTTCGTATCACAATCATTGTCTGTCTCTTCTTCTGATTTAACTTTATCTGGATCGATACTCGATATAACTACAAGCAAATGCTCTTTGTCATCTGTCGGCAACATATGCGTGACCTTAGAGTCATCTTTCAGGATCAATTTAGCTGGAAGACTTAAGCATTGAATCGCTACACCTTGTGACACGGCTTCTTCTTGAGGCGGATCGCTGTCAAAACCATCGTTATTACTATTGGTAACTGCAGTCTGTGTTCCAAGTTTACTACCTCCGAATGTAGTAACCTTAATATTAGCAGTACCATCACCACCTTCATACCATTTCAAATCCGAAATTTCTAAAGGACCATTCATATTAATATAGTGCGTTATTGGATCCGTTTGTTGCAATACAGCATCTGTCTGATCAACCAATTTAGTCCCAAAAGACTCCAAATTCGAATTTTTAGCCCAACTCTTCAAATGTGAGATCTTACCGACGAAATCTAACATGGAAGCCTGTCCCGCTTCCTGTAATTCTGGTAATAAAACTGGAGTTAGAGGTGGCGGCATCATTTTGAAATGCTTAGTCAATAACAACTTCTTGGGCTCAAATACCTTGCAATCCTCTTTACTAGAAGATGCATTAAGATTAATAACATTACTCAAATGCTCGTCTATCAAATTGTTTGTGCATTGCGGTAGTTCTGTATCCTCGTCAGAGTAATGGAAATAGATCTCATCGTAGATGTTAGCATCATCAGTCCTTGGTATCGCGCATACTTTCTTGCTGCCACCCGGTTTGGAATTACCACTACTATTCGATGTGTGCACAACTGTTGTTATGGAACCAGCTAGAGAACTGTGTATATCATATGTTAATAGAAACAGCATTTTATTTGTAGTTAAATTTTTAGCTTCATTTTGATCGTTCATCGCTTGAACGCTTTCTGTATCCGCTCCAGAATCGAAAAGCGCTTTGCTCGAATCTTCCTTTATTGGCTGGTCTGGATTTGTGCTATTAGTCCTAGTGATGATGACAGCGCACACAAGTGAAGGTTTCGTTTTATTTGTATTTATTTCTTTCTCTGTATTCTCTGTGGTTTGTGTTTGTTGTGGGTACACCTCTTGTTGGGACGTCATTCCAACAAACGCCATTGCAGTGAGCTCGACGCCATAGGTAGCTATTTAAAATAAAATCTGTATACTAATCACGAAATACAATAGTATTTATATTTATATACTCAAATCGTGAAATTAAAATATATTGCATTAATAAAGACCTATTTCACTATGGTTAAAATAATAATAATATAAATTTAATTGTCTGATAAGTACAACTCTCAAAGTGAAAATAATGATTAGTTACAAGTTATTGATCATCATCATAAAATGACAATGATAATGAAACTGAACTGAAGACAGCATTAGATGGAGTTGGCCCAGGTCTATGTAAGGTTTTAAGTCGTCTCTCAGGATACCCACGAGCAATGTAAGACAATGAATTTTTCATGGATGCATATTATAGAATTTAGTCGTGTTTACCACACCTACGGAAACAATAAGGGTCCTGAATTATGTTCCTACACCATCAGCACAGGGATAAATTACAATATGAAATTATTTAAATATTGTAGGAGCCACATTTCGAATGCTTATGGTACTCATTTATTATCATTTCAGCTCATATACGTCTCACTGTTGGGCTCGAGCCTCTTCCACAATAGGAGGGAAATTGACCTATACCATGCTGGTCAGACAGGTTGGTATAGGGTTTTATTTCGAGTTTTCCTTCTCTTGCATAGATGTTATAAGCATATTGTATCCCTTAGTCGTCTTTTACGACATCCACGGGAAAGAAAGGGGGGTGGTGAACTCCATCACCACACGGAAATTATTATGGTATTACTTTTATCTAATGTTGAATAAATAAAAGAATAAAAAATTAAGTGTGGTAGGACCGCACTGTCGACAGTGGTCTGTCTACAGCCGCGGGCCGATCCGTCCGGGGTAGTATCACACTCTCTCAGAAAATCGATGTCTGAGTAGTAGCCACTTGTTATTACATTTCGTTCGGTAAACGAGAGAGCCGGCAGTCCAGCTTTCTCAAGGTGTTTACCTGTGGTGGATTTTGGCTTCACCAAACCTCACTATACGTATTCACACTCCCTTCACTTTCTTCAATAATGTTCCATAAGTCGTAATATCAGTTATCATCAGGTGTGCTATTTGTTCGTTTGTCAACAAAAATAATAACAAAACAATCGAGCTGCTTAAATTAATATTTGTAGACATATTAATCATAATAGTACTTACATGTATCCTTTTCCAAGCTGGCTGACCAGACTTTATTGCTATCAGTAGCCAATATGCCACTGAATATTGAGTCATACGGTGAGAGATGAATGAATTTGACCAGTTTGAGTCCACAGTCAAAACGCCATACGTTCACTTTGCCTTCTGGAGTTCCTGTCGCTATCAGATCACCAGTGTTGCCCTTGGAAACGATCGTGACGTTTGGACAAGGGATCGCACACGCCGTGGCGTTCGTAACCTGGGAACAAGACATGAAATCTTGTTGGATAATCAGCTAGTTAAATATTTAAAATATGTTTTGAAATGAGTAAAATTATAATACGGGACATGCTGATTCGATTTGGTCTTACAAAATAAATGCTATAATTGATTACCGGCCATTATATTCATATATAGCGGCTCAAATTTCGTCATAAACTTCTCAATAATGACTACGTATATTTACTACTTTAAATACATAATAGTGATTCATATATGTTAATAAAAAAAAATATGATAACAAAAATTTGCTTTATAATCATTTTTTGCTTATCTACGTATTTATTTATGTCATCAGAGGATTTTGTACGGTATTTATCTTCGCAGACGGTTTATGTCTGGCTACCATTGACCTTACCTATTGTTTAAGAGGACTATGGACTTATGACCATACGATCGTCTGGGGTAAATACAACATGAATCAATCGACAATTGTAGGCGAGTTTGACCTATACATACAAAAAGGTGAGACCATAATGCGTTAGTTAAGCACTACACGCTTGAACTTTGGTGTCAGCTTAGGTTAGACCTGATTAGTCCGCCACCCGCAAGTCTTACCGCGACTGACATCCGTCGGGCTAGCGCCCGAGGTTAAGGTATCGATGCCAGTGGCCATTGCAATGGCGATGGGGAGGCGATACAGCAGGTAATGAGGCCGCACGCCGCCCTTCCATTGCTCAGGACTGGTTGGACGGGGCGTGTCCTGATTATGGTCAGCCCAGCCCAAAAAGGGGTTAAAATACAATGCAAGAATCTAGATCGTTATCGATATATCGTTTTCGACAATATACCCTAGTTCGCTCATCGGTGTATTAGATTATAATCATTGCATCATACACAAAATAAACGTTGATACATATTTAATAGCAATTTTTATTTCTATTTAGTCTCGACGGTCCGATAACACAATAACATTTTTCATAGATATCATTTGTTGCTGTTTACTATCTAAAAGTGGGCGCGGTCAAGAAACCGAATAAAGAGCTGATCACGCCCACAAGTGACGTGTAAATGATATTTACGATATTTTATACAGCATCATAGGTTTAGTTGTATAAAGATACATATGTCATCGAGATCTCAAATTCTATTGCTAAGTAGGACGTAGTTTCCAATCAGATATTTTTTATTGAAAAGACGAAGTCTAAGGAATAAAGTTTGAAATAATATCTCTTTCTATCTATGCGAGACTCGTTACATAGCGAATATCGGCATACCACTTCTGCCTCTACCAATTCCATCCAAGAAAATGGTACCTATGTACTGGCGTGTGTTTAAAATTGACTTATTGATATATAGGGGTTATAGTACGTCAAGACGATTTAATCGACTGTCTTATTACCTTACAGAAGATCGGATGGGGTCGCGCTTTGCCAGGCCGGGCGAGGCCAGAACATAGCCCTTCGATAACGGAAGATAACGTGGTCGCGACATATTGCCGGACATAACTTGCTATCTCGAGACTCCAGACATACATAATTATGCAAATGTAAACGTTTGCGTTATATTTTGTAAAAAATTATATATATATTATCATCGCTACATGGATGATGTAATGGTCGATATGATGGATGTTTTAAGATAATCAGCGCCAGTGCCCAAAAAATTTAGAATGCATCGTTAAAGACCTCTCCTTCTTTCACTCCGCTATTCGTGTCGTTTCGAACTCGACACGTGCTTTCAAAATATTCATAGAAACAATCGATTGAACAGAACACACTGTATTTCATCATTTATGTATCCGTATAAATACATAAACTATTTCAGAAATTAAAGTCTTTCCCGAATATGCTTTTGTTTTTTTTTACATTTTTCAAGTCATGAAAGATGTTTTGGGGATCTTGTAAGATTTAATTAATAACTGCTACTAGTACCATTCGTTTCGTTATACCCCATCGCTATTTGCGGTGACCGCCGTTACCGATTCCTTGATATCGGTCGAAGACATTTAAGAAACCTGACGAATATTACTTATGGCCATACTAATAAACGCTTGATAATTATAAGAAAATTCTTAATCAGCTGAAAATTTTTAATATGAAATTTTACCAAAGCACCCTTTACGTTGCCTGAAAATTAAGAAACATTTGTCTTTATTTTTTTTAATGAAAGAATACAAAAACAAACGATAAATGTCCAATTGAACTCCATAGAAATCCGTTTAATTTTCCGTCTATTATTCTAGGATACCTAGATACACACGGAGTAAGACAACTAATAACTTACCGATATTGGTACATTGTGCGTATACTCGCCCCTCACAAAGGGGCAGTTGGGCGAGTGCCGTTCATGCTCCACCCAGGGTTCGTCAGACTTCTCCCAGCAGACGAGGCACACGAGACAGGTGAAGCACATTGCGCGATCGTCTCCGCTCGGTGACGGCTGGTGATAGAAGCCGGCTTGCGCCATTCGAGCTGGGAGCGCCCATCTAAATCATAAGCGAAATTTATTAGTCAAAACTTAGTTGGACAACATAATTTCGGGTGGAGACGGAATCAGAATATCATGCATAGGGGTGGTGGGCAGAAAGGGGGTGGTCCCCTTTCTTATTTGTACGTGATCGTAAAAGACGACTAACGGAGACAATACACATATTATATGTAGGTATGCAAGAGAAGGAACGAAATAAAACCCTATAACTACCAATCCGCCTGACCACCATGGTTTGGATCAAATTTCCTCATATCGTGAACGTAATTTTAGCCCAGCAATGGCACATATGTGAGCTAAGAAGATCTAGTACGACAAAGAGTGTTGTGAAAATAGCAAATGGAATATTTCCAAAAGTGGACGTCGATAGAATTGTGGAGGGATGGAGTATAGAATGGAATAGAATGTAGAATGAAATGGCACATGGAATGAAATGGAACGTTGATACTGTATTATGTAATGAGTAATCTATACCAATAAATAAAATTGGAGTGTCTGTTTGTAATGTCTAAATAATAGGCTTTTTTCATGCTCACACGGTTATTTGCACGACACCTATGCCTAAAATAGCAATTAAAAAATTTTTGACTGTCTGTCTGTCTATTTGTTCCGGGTAATCTTCAAAACTGCTAGAACGATTTCAAAAATTCTTTCACCAATGGAAAGCTATAATATTAGGGCGTAAACTAGGCTATATTTTATCCCGGTATTTCCACGGGAACGGAAACTACGCGGGTAAAACGACTATAACCTATAACCGAAGCGAAGCGAGGGCGGGTTGCTAGTAATAAATATATTCATTGTGATAGGACCACACTGTAGATAGTTGTATGTCTATAGCCATGGGCCGTTCCGTCCGGGGTAGTACCACACTCTCGCAGAAAATCGACGTCTGAGTAGTAGCAATTTATTACAGCGCTTCGTTCAGTGAGCTAGAGAGCCGGCAGCCCAACTTCCTGAGGGTGTTTGGGTGTGGCGAGTTTTGGTGATGCCTCTAGTATCACTGAACCTCATTGCACGCATTCACACTCTCTTTACTTTCTTCCCAGTAGACAGCAGCCTATTAAGGTCCATGAGTCACTTACCATCAGGTTTACTGTTTGCTCGTTTGGTAACGTATGCAATTTAAAAAAATCGTACTCACTTATAATCCATATGAGGCCATCGCTTGAATGTCTCTTTCCTCTCAGCCTCGCTGTACATCAACGGTCTGTTCTCCTCATCTCTAGAGCAAGGTACCAGCTCGTTGGCACGCTGTCCCACCGCCGAGGCGATAGCGAGCGCCGGTATCCGTCTGTTCTGACCTTTCAACTCTTGGACCACGCCTGTGGTGACGAGACGTAGGGTGGATTGTGGTAGACGGATGGTTACTGAACTCCACTGTGGAATAAAATATATGTCAATACCAGAATAACTTGTGTGATCGCGGCTACGAATACTACCAACCCTTACATCGATCGTGGCTGTTGTAAAAGACGAATAAGAGCATTACATAAACAACATTTCGGAAATCCGCAGAAGAACGGGTGTAAACGACATAGCACGAAGAATTAGCACGCTGAACTGGCATCGCTCGACGAACCGACAACCGCTGGGGAAGAAAGGTTCTCGAGTGGCGACCACGTATCGAATGACGCAGTGTAGGACGCGCCCCACTAGGTGAACCGACGACCTGGTGAAAGTTGTTGGGCGTCGTTGGATGCAAGAGGCACAGAACCGCACTTTGTGGCGTAACATGAGGGAAGCCTACGTCCAGCAGTGAACGGCGATAGGCTGAAATGATGATGATAGACAACATTTGCATTACCAAGGAGGGTTAACGTCAGGCAGGTAGCCGATCATTAACTTTGCAATATGTACTATAGAAGATAGATATTGAGTCAATCCCAAGTAATTAGGATAAGAATAGGATGATACTGATAATTGTAATGGTGAGAAACTCTGTTGGTCTTCGTATGGAGCGTGTCGTCAGTGATGGTGGACTGTGCTAGACAAATGAAATATATGTCAACACAATATTAACTCATTATTTAGAAATGTACATGCCGGTTGTGAGAAACTGTCTATGATATCCAATGATAGCGAAATGAAATTGATTATTAGTGTTGAGTTCATACCAATTTAGATATATCTACCTAGAACCTGAAACCAAATCATTGATATTGAAGATAATCTATGTGTATTCTTGAGTCTAAGAGTGTGTTTGTGTCTCGTCCCTTCTTTGTATGTTTGTAAGTCCGTCACAATACAAGGACTAGTTCCTTACTGCCTTACTAATAAAAATAAGTTAAACAAGTGTTTAACAGCTGTCTTCTTAATCAATGAATAAGCTATGAATAGGCGTTACACACGCCTCTTACTAATAATCAGTGTGTAAGCATAGTATAGTTAAACAACTAACTAGTCAAAATTTACTGGCAACATCCATTAACGTTCAGAAATTATATTTGCTCCATACTATTCTATTTAATAATTTGTTAAAATTATGTTAAATATAGTTATTTAATACTAAAAAATTAAAATTAATATATAAATTACTGTCTTCCATTCAATGAAGGCTATTATTCTCCATTTTGTTTAAAAGTCTTACTTTTTACATGTAGGTACTTAGTTTATGTTTATGAACGAAAGATTTCGAACGCAAATGACTACAGGTAATACGTTATTTGAATGCGCCTTTTCCTTCGTTTTAATTAATTTAGTTTTATTAAACCATATTTATTATTAAAAATTAAAATGTCACATCTGTCTACAATCCTTGTTGCATATATTTTGCTAAATCTATATTTCGCCAAATCTATATTTCGCCCGAAATTTTTTTTCCTCTAATGTAAAAGGATCATAGCGATTTTTGTAGGATTTCTTTTTCTTGGTGGTTCTTCGCTGTCTATTTCATCAAATATATCGAAATAGTGTAAATAATCAATTGTTAGCAGACATATTTTTTAAAGCGCAATAAGCAGTCAAGAAATTTTAGGTTATACGTTTGTTAAACAAGGGTTGCGGACTGAATAACGGATGTATAACTTTCATAGAATTTACACAACCCTTACAAAAGATGTATATAAAGGAACTGTCAAATGACGTTTATTAGTAGCATGGACGTTATAATGCCGGTATACGTCGGTTGTAAAAGATTATTAGTAAGACGGTTAGTACAGAGTGTTGAATTATAAAAAAAAATATGAAAAAGTAACCTACCTTTTGCGCCTTGACGCCTTTTCTGACAGGTTCTACGTCAATAGAATTCTTAAGCTCGTTGACGAAGTCTGAGAGACCTTCGATAGAGTGCGTGTCTAGACTCTGAAGACATTGATATAGCAGGACAGCCTGTTAACAATATAGACATAAGATTTACAAACAAAATAATTTCCGATGTTTACGCGAGTATTGCACATTGTAAATAAAACTATTTTACGAATTCTATCGCGTTTGTATTTGATTTTCATTCCCCTACGGACAGTGACCGTCGTCCGCCCGTGACCATGAACGCTGCAAAGTGTTTGAAACGTCGGGCAATCAAAAATCAAATACAAATGCGAATCCGTAAAATGGTTTTATTTACAAACATGTTTAAACACAGCATTATTTTATAACAACTTTTACGTTATAGTCGCGTTATAAACTCATTTTTTTGATTGCACAGATGACGTAGTAGTAAGTAAGATACCGACCTACAGTGCCAGTGTCGAGGGTTCGAATCCCACGCATAACAACACTGTGTGATTGACATATTGTTGTTCTGAGTCTGGGTGTAATTTGTGTACGTTAGACATCGATAGTAGACTTTTGTGAAAAAAATATTAAAATAAATATTTAAAAAAATCTTTGTAAATTAGCAAGTGCCGAAGAATAAGACCTTTCACTCTGAAATTAAACCGAAGTCCTAAGTTGTTTGTTGTGTTGTAAACAACTTCCACTCCGGCCAAGGTGAACTCAAACGATACCCAAATGTAATATTTTATCCAAATAAATATTTCAATAGAAGAAAAGAAATTAATAGAAAGAACAACTTTTATCTTATTGCAAATAAATCAGCAAAATAAATCTCTTATAAAATTTCAAATGAACTATAAAGTTAAATCTCTTCATCATCACCAACAAGATAAAAAGTTAAAAAATAATCTCTTACCTACCATAATAATTTTTAGAAAAAATAGAAACCGCCTTCAATAATGTAAACAATGTGGATATGTTTTTAGATTTTTATTGATTTTCCAAAAGCCGGTTGTCCCATCTCGATGAAATTTTCAGGGGACTATTTGGGAAGTATACTCTTTCTAACAAAAAATAATCATTAAAATCCGTTCATAAACGATGAATTTATCCGCGAACAAACATAAAAAAGGCATTAATACAGTCGTATTGAGAAACCTCCTTTTTTGAAGTCGGTTAAAAATAAAAACATTCGAAAGTGAGTGACCAAATTCTCTCACTTTCGAATTATTTTATTCAAAGACTTGCAATAATCTACCTGAAGAGATATACATAAAAAAAACTTAAAAGTAACCACCAAATCGCTCATATTCATGTTCAATTAAAAAAATTATAATCAAGAATTGTTAACATAATAATAACTCTGTTAAACACAATTGAAATGAATTATAACATAACTACATATATGCAAAACATGCGGTCGACGACGATTCTTATTATCATTCATGTGTTCATCCACACACGATCTCACATAGCCGTGGTGTCATCGAGAATTGAGTCATAGGATCGACGTAATACACAACTTTTAATGACATGTTCGTTATGATTTGTGATGTTTAAGCGAGTATTACACATTGTAAATAGAAGTAATTTACGGATTTTATCGCGTTTGTATTTGATTTTGATCATGAAGGCTGCAAAGTGTTCAAAACGTCGGGCAATCAAAAATCAAACACAAACGCGATAAAATCCGTAGTTTTATTTACGACATGTTCGTTCAAATCGTGTGGTACATACACAAGTCCGTACGGTGTCAGAGTAAGCATACAACTGCATCAACAAGCATACAATTCAACGTCGTATTATTTGCCGCAGGTGTAACTGGCAATATGGCATTGAGTATCTAAATGTAGTGATCATAAATTTTAGTGTTTTGTCGTGTTAAATAGTTTTAATGGGTTAAATAGTTTTAATTTTCCGTGTGGTGACAGAGTAAGGTCAATTTTTTTGTTACAATTCACCACCCCCTCTCATGCCCGTGGATGTCGTAAAAGACGACTAAGGGATATATTACGTAAATGATATCTATGCAAGAGACGGAAAACTCGAAAGAAAAACCCTACACCAACCTGTCTGACCAGCATGATATAGTAAGGTCAATTTCCCTCCTATTATGGAGGAGGCTCGAGCTCAACAGTGGGATGTATATGAGGCGAAATGATGAAATAGTTTTAATTTTCCGAGTGGTGATGGAGTAAGAATACAATTCACCAAACCCTTTCTTATCCGTGGGTGTCGTAAAAGACTACTAAGGGATATAGTGTACATATAACATCTATGCAAGAGAAGGAAAACTCGATATAAAACCCCTACCTGTCTGATCAGCGTGGTATAGTCAATATTCCTCTCACAGTGGAGGAGGCCCGAGTTCAACACGGGACGTATATGCGCCTTGATGATAATGACGATAGTGCCGAGAATGTGCTAGAGTATAATTAATATGAACAATAAACCTTTCAGTAAAATCCCATTACTTTTCTAAAGGTGACGACTTAAGAAACAATGTCACTGGAAACTGTTAACATTGACTCGTATTAGTAACTTATTATTAAAACTAAACAAGAAGAACTCCAAACCACTAACATACCCCATGAGAATGCTCAGTGTCGAGCCCGAACGGATGGATAACGTCGGCTTATTTGTAGAAATATCTCGATAATCTAGTGTACAAGGGAAGATAGCAGCAGTATCTATCCTAGCACGTACACAACTGGTTTCAATGCAAATTGACTTAATTTTTGTTTTTATTTTCCTGTCACCTGACCTTATTTTGAACTTATAATACGAGTAGGTACATTCTTTCAGTCATCTATGTTAATTATTTTAATTAAAATAATTTTGGGAATTTCGACGGATTACTGTTCAAATATACAAAAAAAAATATGCTATGCAAGTCATTCTACATATTTAGATTATAGTGCAAACGACTCCAACAATACCGCGTATCATCATTGTCTGGGTATTTCATAATACATCATTCTTTTATTTTTTGTGGTGACAGAGTAAGAATACAAGTCACAATCTCTCTCTCATCTTGGCCGAGGTTGTGGTTAAATACGACTAAGGGATATAACACGCAGTACACAACGACGCAGGAAAAACTCAAAATAAAATCATGTCTGAACAGCGTGGTATATTTGTAAATTCCCTTTTACAATGGCGGAGGCCCGAGCAAAACAGTGGGATATAGGTCGAGTTGATGATGAGATGAATCATTGCTTTAGGACGCCTTCAAATTTGCCGCAAAGTGCTGCGCGGCGGCAGCGCGTCTGCAGTGCTGCTGTCGCTAGGTTTGAGAATCGTAGTGTAGTACATAGTTTCACGATGGACTCTGACGAAGAAACTCTGCTCTACTTGTACAAAAAAATACGTGCGCGCATCACTAGTCGATCGATGAATTGATGCGCGGTTGCAGCGCGGGTGTAGCGCTACAATTTTTTTTTTGTGTGTGACTTAGTTGTTAGCCTCAGATGGCTATGACAACTTTACCCGGACTGTTGGGTGAGCGCTGAGGGCTCTCAACCCGAAGCGCTACAACCACGCGTTGTTTATTTATATAGATTTACAAAGTAGCGCGGCCGCAGCGCTGCAGACGCGCTGCCACCGCGCGGCAAATTTGAAGGCGCCCTTAGATCTATGATACACAGCATTTGTTTTGTATTACACCTTGTTTTAATAAAAATCGAATGCACTTTTTGCTAATCAAACTTAATTGTCGAGATTATAGGGTACTTGTAGTATAATGTGACCATCTCTTTTACGTCAAAACATGACGCTCGCATAATATGATAATTATTTTGGACAGGACACTTGAAAACTGAAAACCTAAAAAAATACTAGGGCACATTAACAGTCGTGCAGATATAGGTATAATATGAACTTAAAACCTGAAAAATCTATGTCTGTTTGCAAAAAAACAGGACCTTTTTTTTACGGTTCTGGAGACAACGGAACAGCAACAGACAGCTTCACTTCAAGACGAGACCACGGTAATATTATCAATCAGTAATCCAACTTCATACAAACGGATGAAACGCGAGCTATACCTACGCGCCTCGATCTCGGCATGCGCTCGGCATGCAGACAGTCGCGACTGTGCTGCAGTGACGAACGAACGGTGTGTTATTTTTTTAACAATAACTGCGCGAATTTTTCACTAAAATACATAATTATACACATATTTAATATGACAAGTAGGGTATATTGTGCTGTTTTTGGTTGCATGAATTCGTCAATAACGAATCCAGAGATAACTTTTTTTAGATTACCTGCAAACTCTGAAATCTTACCTATTATAAAATAATTTTACTTACTAGTAGGTAGGTACATAATGTGTGTCGTTTTAATGTATAAGTATTTCCTTTTATCTCCCGAAAAAAAGTTGTGTGGATTAATAAATAAAGTGATTGACACGAGTGAAATAGGTAACTAGTTATAGGCGGTTCATGAATCATGTTACGGTAGGTACGTTTGTGTTAAAACTCATAATGTGTTTTGTTTTGTTAGTTTATATAATTCAAAGTAAAGACGTGGTATTTTATTATTAATAATAATAGATGTTTATTGTACTGTGTGTATGAATAGTACTAGAAAAAAATAATTTGACCGTCTGTCTGTCACTAGATAAATTAAGCAAGAGTCGGCAGCCCTACTTTCTGAGGGTGTTTGCGCGTGGTGAGTTTTGGTGACACTTTCAGTATTACCGAACCTCGTTGTATGCATTCACACTCACTTCACTTTCTTCGCGGTAGGCAGCGACCTAACAAAGGTTTTTTTTTGTGTGTGTAGCTGTGGGGCGCAGATGACCTTGACAGCTTAACGCGGGCAATGGCTGAGCGCTGATGGCTCTCAACCCGGAAAACCTAACAAAGGTTTATGAGCTGCAGTATATATATTGTCTCGTATGCAGAGTGGATTATACTATTCGATAATCGTTATCGATTACGATGCAGTTTAAAATAACGTGTGGCTAATTAATTAATCCATTTATCCGTGGGAAACCACAAATAAATTAACGATCAGGAGTTTAAAAATCACTATAATATAACCTACATTACGTTTTGTAAATAAAACTACTTTTACGGATTATATCGCGTTTGTATTTGATTTATGATTGCCCGACGTTTCGAACACTTTGCAGCATTCATGGTCACGGGCGGACTAAGGTGTCTCACGTCCAACAAGTAATCGTTATTACAGACATTTATAATTATCTACCCGATACAGAAAATTAAAATTATACTGTGAGCACTTATTGTATAGACTTGACCCACAATAATAATAGTTAAAGATAATTTTATAAATCAAAAATCTTTTAGTAAGACAAAGTAAGCCGCATCTAAAATTAAAAATCAATATTAATTTAGCATCATGTCCCCTGAGTTTTCTTGCCGGATCTTTCTCAGTGTGGCCGCGTTCCGATCCGGTGGTAGTATATTAGTTTTGTTAGTTTTTAAATCAACAAATTGTAACACTAATTGCTACAAATTTAATAATTAATAATTACTAACCATAAACAATATAATTTTTTCAAATAGAATCATTTTCTTCTTACACTGGCAATAAATTTGTACTAAAATGAGGGCCAAAATTTAATAAATTTATAACTAATTTTCTGTATCGGGTAGATAATTATGTCTGTAATAACGGTTACTTGTTGGACGTGAGACACCTTAGTCCGCCCGTGACCATGAATGCTGCAGTGTTCGAAACGTCGGGCAATCATAAATCAAATACAAACGCGATATAATCAGTAAAAGTAGTTTTATTTACAATGTGTAGTGCTCGCGTAAACATCAGATATCACTACATTACGTTTATTATAACAGTATACCTTTTATTTGTGGAATGAATAAAGTTAGGGCTGTTTCTTGAATGTACATGTTAATTTTGCCATTTTTATTCTACAATTTTATAGGTGAGGGACCTATCTCTAAAGTAGAAGGGTAACGCATCACCAATGCGTCGTGAATTTCAGACAATAATTCGCAAGGGCGAGACTTCGTCAAGATATCCATCTTCCGCAATATAGACTTCTGTCTATATTGCGGAAGATGGATATCTTGACCCGGTACGTTACCGGGCATAAAATAAGCAATGAAGCAATCAAACAACTATTAAACGGAATTGCGTCGCCATAGCTTTTTAGATAAATAACAGTTACCTGATATAAATATCTTTGTTATAGATGGTAAACCACACACCGTAATGCTTCATAATTCTTAATAGGAAAGAAGAATTTCAATTTGCATACCGTTAAGTATTCCGTGTTCCTAGTTGTGACAGTAATAAATAATCCCTTCATTGCAACGGATGTCGCCAAGTTACTAGTCATTATCTATATTATCTCGCCCCATATACGTCCCACTACTTGGATCGAGTCTCCTCCATAATGGGAGGGAAATTGAGTTTTACTTCTCTTAATAATCTATACTAATATATAAAGCTGAAGAGTTTGGTTGAACGCACTAATATCAGGAACTACTGATCCGATATGAACAATTCTTACAGTGTTAGCTCATTTATCGAGGAAGGCCATAGACTATATATTATCACGCTAAGACCAATAGGAGCGGATCACCAATGAAGAGTATTTGAAAATCGGAGTGTTTGCCGTTTGAGAACTTCGTGCGCATAAATCTTCTGTTCGTGTTTGTAATTGAACTCCTAAACAGCTGGACCGATGTTAATGAAATTTTTGTGTGTGTCAAAGGGGATTCGAAAATAGTTTAGATTAATGGACCCGGTAGGTGGCGCTACTATCGATTTCAAGAAGAATTAATTTTATTAGAACAGAACAACGTCTGTTGGGTCTAGTACAATAATAAAGTTTAACGCTTATTCCTACCCTTTTGATCAGAGTCGTTCTTTTTTGTATTAACTTTGGGAGCAAACGAGAAATCACTCACAAACACACAGGCAAAAAGGTGGAGGGCGTTTAGACGTTGTACGCTCACCCAACAAAAAGCAGTTGCAAATTGTGACTCGAATAAAAAATAGAGGCAGTATTAAGGAACCCATTTAGGCCTGCAGTAGTAGAACTGTCAACAACGTGACACTTTACTTGGCCAACTATGTTCTGAAGGTTTGAACAATTCGAGGCGGATAGGCGGCCTACGACGCTACCGCAATATCTCTGCACCGCCATTTCGGTGAAACAGGGTACTGGTTCCTCGAAATCAGTACCAGTAAAGTAGCCTTATCTTTGATTTTGCGCAAAACGACGCACGACAGTCTCGAGTGAACGAATAAATAGATAAGACTATTATCGCATTTATCATCATTAGCATCATTCATTACTTCGTATGATTCTTAGAAGACCGTTGATGCCCATTCTTTTGATGATATATCAGCCGATTTTTATGATGCCCACGGCCAAGTAATATATGACGACCATTGTATTCTTAGCCAGTCGCCAAGCGGGAAATTGTTACATTATAATTATAGCCCATATAAGTTCCACCACTGGGCTCGGGCTTCCACTTCCAAAACGGAAAGGAAATTGACCTACTATACCACGCTGGTTAGACGGGTTGGTACAGGGTTTTATGTCGAGTTTTCTTTTCTTTACCTTCTCTTGCAATGCTGATTTTGATGTATATTATATCCTCTTAGGTATATTTTACGACACCCACGGGTGGTAAATTGTATGCTTCCTCCGTCACCACATGGAAATATGTTGCCTGACAGTATCTTAAGTGCAAGTGCCTTTCAATCGTGGATTAATCTCGCTTTGGAACTACATGACTTAGTAGAAATATAAATTCTTGGGTTGCATAATACCTAACAGTGACTAAGAAGCTACACCGCAGTGAATCAGCTCGTTCTAATTTTATGCTAGATATACTAGATCAATTTATGTCTCATTGTAGTGAAGCCTCGTGCCAGGGTTATAAAAAAAAGTTGAGCGATAAGCGGCCAGGATATGATAATAACAAATAAATTTATTATCTTGAGCTATATCACATTATGCCTTGAACTATGAACATTATGAACTCGACCTGTGACCGCGAACGACGAATCCGTACTAATATTATACATGCGAAAGTAAGTTTGTATGTTTGTTACGCTTTCACGCTTAAACCATCGAACCGATTTCAAAAATTCTTTCACCAATGGAAAGCTATAATATCAGGCAGTAACATAGGCTATATTTCATGCCGGTATACTCACGGGAACAGAAACTACGCGGGTAAGACGACTGAAACCGAAGCGAAGCGAGGGCGGGTTGCTACTAATAAATAAATGCAAGTCGTATTTTTTTTTTTTCAAAGCAAACGTACCTGTATGTGTACTAAGGTATAAGGAATAATAATATCGTCGTCGTCGTCATCATCATCATCATCATTGCAGCCCACATACGTCCCACTATTGCGGTTCGGGCCGTCTCCACAATGGGAGGGAATTCGACCTACTATACTATGCTGGTCAGACATGTTGGTATAGGGTTTCATTTCGAGTTCTCTTGCTGAGAACTTATGTAATTATATTCCTTGGTCGTCATTTACAACATCCACGGACAAGATAAGGAGTGGTGAATTGTATTCTTACTCCGTCACCACACAGAACAATGAAGTAAGGAATAATTCCTTGTACCATGGATGACTTCAAACATCATCGTACATCGTAATCATTCAACCTTTATCATCCACCACTTGATCCCTCTACCATAAAAGGCCACAATGCGGCTATTCATTAGAAGGGTTGTCATCCAGCTCCTGTGCAATGTATCCTACTGTGATCGTTAACCCGATCAGCAAGAATGGTGATTATGACCATAATCTCGTCAAAGGACAACTGCGCCATATGGCATTCTACCTAGCTACGTCCCGTAGTAGACGATGCTGTAGTAAAAATTATCTGCCTACTTCTAATCTCATTCTCAAATCAGAAATATTTAACGTGCATGTAAAATGTAGTCGATGACTTCTAATATTGACTGCACAGATGGTGTAGTGACTAAGTTACCAACCTACAGTGCCAGCGTCGAGATTCGAATCTAACGCAGGACAACACTTTGTGCGATCCACAAATTGTTGTTCTGAGTCTGGGTGTAATTTGTGTCCGTTAGTTATATGTTTGTAAAGTGTCAGCAAGACAAGGATTATTTCCTTAGTGCAGCGTGTTCTTTAAACAAAATACATATATTCTCTTGCTACTTTTTAATGGTTTCACTTACGCGGGTAAAACTTCTGCGCCGCGGGACAAATACGACTACGCTCATCCTTACTAATATTATAAATGCGAAAGTAAGTTTGTTTGTTACGCTTTCACGCTTAAACCACCGAAACGATATCAAAAATTCTTTCACTAATGGAAAGCTATAATATCAGGGAGTAACATAGGCTATATTTTATCCCGTTATTACCACGGGAACGGGCACTAGGCGAATAAGGCGACTGAAACCGAAGCGAAGCGAGGGCGAGTTGCTAGTAATATATAAACGAAAATGTTCCTCTGCACACGAGAATATCTAAATACGAGAGTTTTTCTACCACCTTACCGAAAAAGATATAGTCTGATACATTGCTATCTTAGTCGGTAACCACATGCGCAATAACTACTTTAAAAACATGGACATTTGAAATGTAATTTGCCTTTAAAATAGTCATATACATGTTTTATGTATGAAGGTACACGTTTACACTTTTATCATTCATAACTTAGTCATGTGGATACTAATACCCGATTTCAGTATTCATATGAATTATAGAAACCAAAAGCCGATAAATATAACATCGGCAGGAGGCAAATCCGATACAAACTTGTTTGAATATAGTGTTGCCCAAAAAAGTCTTGGTCTTGCGAGAAATGCGAGACCGAGACCAAGACCGCTTAATTTTTGCAAGACCAAGACCAAGACTGGTCCTGCAAGACTTGAGCAAGACCAAGACTGGGCCTGCAAGAGTCTCGCGGTCTTGCATTTAATTCAAATCACCATTTCAGCTTATATACGGTTGAGCTCGTGTCTTCTACATAACAGGAGGAGAATCGGCCGTGGCCGGAGGGGAATCGCCACGGTGATCGGCCGTGTTGTTACAGGTCATACATGTCAAGTTTTCCTTCTCTTGCACCGATGTTATATATTATAGCCCTTAGTCGTGGGTTCGCAGCCACGGGTAAAATAGGGGGTGATGAATTATATTCTTACTCCGTCACTACACGGCAAGTCAAATCAGTCTTGAGATATCCATCTATTGGCCAATCGATTCCCAATGTTGGTGTTGGCTTTTCAGAATTACTCTTCGGAAAGGCTTAAGGACAAAAATACCGTAATCACGAGAGTACTCTTGCCCATTATACATATTTATATATCCGTTTATTCATTAGCCCAACGACGTTCACTGTTGGACATAGAAATATGCCTACAATTAATCTATATAAATGTCCATGTAGGGACAGAGTACGATCACCATCAGGCAGTACATGAAGCGTTGCTCCCAGCGCTATTTTGCCTCTGCCACGACTCACCCCAATCCACTAGTGGTTGGGACGGTAAACTACGTCCCCTCAAAAATATCCGCGGTCCGACGTCCTCGTCATCTTCTTGAAGAAGAAGATGACGCTATTATGATCGCCCAAGAAAGGACCTACACAGCTCGCGCAGCGATAACAGATAAAACTCCGCGGTATCGGCCTCACCGTCGAGGTCGAAAACCGCGCCGCGTAAAAGTCATTAACCTAAACTTGGCCACGAGCCGAGGTCCGTTCCCCACAGGGGGGAACCCTCGGGCGATGTTCGCTTAACTTACCGAGTTGAGAGCCATCAGCGCTCACCCATTGACCGCGTTAAGCTGTCAAGGTCATCTGCAACCAACAGCTACACACACACAAAAAAAAAAGACAGAGTACGAATATAATTCACCACTCTCTTACCCGTGGATGTCGTATCAAATCGGATCGGGCAATGGTGTTAGGAACCCATGAAAAAAAATTTAAATAGAAATATCGATTCGTTAATGAATTGAGAGACATGTAAGTTCTCAATTTTGTCATCGTTTTTTCGTGTAAATTGATTAAAATGTATAAAGGAATGATACTTAATCTACAACATATTCGTATTTTGTTAAATGTTCATTAGAATTTGAATAAATCAATGATTACGTTTGCATAAGCAAGACAAACTTCGCTTTAACATAAATCAGCTGATCGGCCGATGACCGTTGATGAGTCGCCTTTGTACCTACGTAACCATTGAAAGGTACGCGCAAATCTAATACCTATTTATACTGTCGAAATTTTACATGCTTAATATCCCGTCTGTACATACCTACATAATGCATAAAATTTAAGGCATAAACTCTTAGACACACATTTTTGTAATCACTATAACTTTTACGTTATATTGTTTTTGTGTAATATACATTCTAATTATGATCTATGACTGTTGAACTACAACATACATGAACAGTTGTCCCATAACCTGATACACCCTGTGTATATAACATATGTGCAAGAGAAGTGAAACTAGAAAGAAAACCCTGTACCAACATGTCTGACCAGCGTGGTATAGTAGATCAATTTTCCTCTTACTGGAAGGAAGCTTAAGCCCAGCAGTGGCACTTTTATGAGCTGTGACGATGACGAGGAATATCATACATTTTACAAGTATTAAAACCATAAAATTTTAAATCAGTTTTATATGTTCTTGAATAAATAGTATATTAAGAGCTACATGGATCCAGCGGCCAAAGTATTTATATAGGCAATAGAGCAACAGGTTTTTTCAAGTATCCAGAGTATCAGTAACTAAACTGGAAATACAATAGATACATACCACTTAACTTGAAGGGGAATATAAACAATCGCATTAATTGTAAAATATCGCATTGATTATAAAATGACATAAAATTTATTGTATCAACTGCCTCGTGTGGTGACGTCTTAAGAAAATAGGGTCGAAAGTCCTGTCATAAGAGTAGTAACGCTGTCTAATGGAACACCAGGGGAATAGAAGAGTAATTTTCTCCAGTGGTAAGTATTGTATTCAATAGTGAACTATAGGCTAACAGATGGATAGATAGGATAGGATATTTGATTAATTTAGTTGGATTTTTCATTGCCATGATAAATTACTGTTACGTTATTCTAACTGCAAAACTTTGCGAGACTCTTGCTGCAATACCAAGACTCGGGTGCGCAAGACCAAGGTCAAGACCCGGGTGCGCAAGACCAAGACCAAGACGAGACCAGGTGTGATGTTGCAAGACCAAGACCAAGACCGGTCCAAGTCTCGTCTTGGTCTTGCATTTGGGCAACACTATTTGAATATCGTGGCATTGATTCGATGTCATTCAATGTGCAACTGATGCGCGCATGCGATTTGATGCTCGCTGTTATTTATTGACCAGGTGCAAGGCTTTGGTATTAATTAAACATTATTATCATATTAGCTCGTATTTATTTTTATTACAGTTGGTGGCAAACGAGCAAACAGTATACCTGATGGTAAGTGATTCTGCCGCTCATGGACCTTTGCTAGGCCGCTGCCGATCATGAAGAATGTGAAAGGAGTGCGAATGCGTGCAATGAGGTCGGGTGATTAAAGGTACACGCAAACCCCCTCAGAAAATTGGGCTGCTGGCTCTCTCGCTCACCGAACGAAGCGCAGTAGCAAATTGCTACTACTCAGACGTCGATTTTCTGCGAGAATGTGGTACTACCCCGGACGGACCGGCCCGCGGCTGTAGTCAGACAACTGTCAACATCGTGCTCCTACCACTATGACGTATACGTCCCAATGATGTGTTAGAGCTTTCTCCACAATTCGAGAAAAATTGACTTAGTATACTACGCTGGTCAGATTGCCATAGGGTTTTATTTCGTGTTTTCCCTCTTGCATAGATGTTATATGCGTGTTATATACCTTGAGTTATAGTTACGACTAGCAACCTGCCCTCGCTTCGCTTCGGTTTCAGTCTTTCCTGCGTAGTTCCCGTTCCCGTGGGAATACCGGGATAAAATATAGCCTAGTTTACTCCCTGATATTGTAGCTTTCCATTGGTGAAAGAATTTTTGAAATCGGTCCAGCCGTTTTGAAGATTACCCGGAACAAACAGACAGACAGACAAAAAAATATAAAGTGTATTTTAGGCATATGTATAGTGCAAATAACCGTGTGAGCATGAAAAAAGCCTATTATTTTGACATTACAAACAGACACTCCAATTTAATTTATTGGTATAGATACCCACGGGCAAGATAGGGTGGTGTATTGTATTCTTAAATCTGTTACCACACAGAAAGTATATAGTACTGTATTTTATGTTGGTTATAGACTTTGAAACCATCCAACCAAATCGCTTTCATTAGAAAGGCAATGATGCGAAGATAATAATTAAGTTTATAATTTTATATAAACTACTAGCAACCTGCCCTCGCTTCGCTTCGGTTATAGTCGTTTTACCCGCGTAGTTCCCGTTCCCGTGGGAATACCGGGATAAAATATAGCCTACTTTACGCCCTGATATTATTGCTTTCCATTGGTGAAAGAATTTTTTAAATCGGTCCAGCCGTTTTGAAGATTACCCGGAACAAACAGACAGACAGACAAAAAATTTTAATCGCAATTTTAGGCATAGGTGTCGTGCAAATAACCATGTGAGCATGAATAAAGCCTATTATTTTGACATTACTAACAGACACTCCAATTTTATTTATTGGTATAGATTAAAATAATGCATTAGGACTCGGTAGGTGGTGCTATGAACGATTTTAAGGTAAGGAGCCAGTAAAAGGATCTAAAATATTAACCAACGTACTGCCGAGTCTAAATAAATTTAGTTTGATCTCTCATGTATAAAATTGAAAATGGGACAAGGCGAAATTAATGGACTTTAGTAGCGTATCGTAATATCTTAAGAGATATTGGCGATTTATAATGCGGGAGCAAAGCGATTGAAACCGAAACGAAGCGAGGGCGATTTGTTAATAACTATATCTAGTCCAGCAGTGGATGAATCATCACCAACATCGCAACCAACATACGTCCTACTATTGGGCTCGGGTCTACTCCACAATAGGAGGGAATTTGACCTACTATACCAGTGGTGGGCAAACTTTTTTAATGGCGAGCCACAAAGTTTAAGAAATTCTAGAGGAGGGCCAGAATTATAGAAAATGCATTTTGTATTAAAGCTTTTTAATAAACAAATTATATTTTACTTGTTAGGTGTGTGCGATATATGGAAATGTTTTTGATTTTCCATAATATTTTCGAAAGCAGGTATCAGGTACCATCTGAGACAGACTTCCGAGATAATTATAATTATGGCAACTAAATTATGAGATAGGAAAGCTCAAAACACCCCTGACGAATTGGAGCTTTCATTAAAAATTCGGAGATGTTCAATTATAAACGTCAGATTTTATTTTTCGCGCCAAAATGCTAACTAGAATATTTAGGATGGATGGACTCTCGGCGGGCCGGATTAAATACTTTCGCGGGCCGGAGTTGGCCCGCGGGCCGTACTTTGCCCATCACTGTACTATACCATGCAATTCAATTCACCACTCCATATCTTGCCCGTGGATGACGTGAGAGACGACTAAGGTATATAATCTATACCAATAAATAAAATTGTAATGTCTGTTTGTAATGTCAAAATAATAGGC
The DNA here is from genome assembly GCA_032191425.1 of Lymantria dispar. Lineage (NCBI taxonomy): Eukaryota > Metazoa > Arthropoda > Insecta > Lepidoptera > Erebidae > Lymantria > Lymantria dispar. The sequence continues at coordinate 22,471,201 of CM063459.1, forward strand.
TTTTTTCATGCTCACACGGTTATTTGCACGACACCTATGCCTAAAATAGCAATTAAAAATTTTTTGTCTGTCTGTCTGTTTGTTCCGGGTAATCTTTAAAACGGCTGGACCGATTTCAAAAATTCTTTCACCAATGGAAAGCTATAATATCAGGGCGTAAACTAGGCTATATTTTATCCCGGTATTCCCACGGGAACGGGAACTACGCGGGTAAAACGACTATAACCGAAGCGAAGCGAGGGCGGGTTGCAAATAAAGGTTAAGTATGCAAATAAAACTTAGCAATATAAGAAGAACTCGATATAAAACCCTATACCAACCAGTCTTACCAGCATGGTATAGTAAGGTCAATTGCCGTCCTACAGTAGAGGAGGCTCAAGCCCAGCAGTAGGATGTATATGAGGGGAAATAATGATAATGACAAAGTACGTCTTCTTAATACACTGGTAGTGATAAACTTAAGTATAAGCTAAGCTACCGTATTTCGGTGGTAAATAAAACCTCATTATCTTTATATTAATACGTGAAGCAAAAACTTTGTACCCCTTTTTACGAAAATTACGGGGATAGAAAAGTATGAAATTTGGCACAGTTGAAGTATATAATGAGGAGAAGTACATAAAACTCATATTCCATATAATAATGGATTAGAAATACATTAAATTAATTAGAAAAGGCATTACGCACATATCGCATTACGCATATCGACACCCATACACACACTTATACACTTTTATTACGGTAAAAATCTGTGGTCGAACTGAATGTCAAAAAATAATAATTATGATGACAATGTCTAATTAGACATTTGTACTTATATATTAGTTATTATAGTCCATAAAATATAGCTTGATCTCTGTGACAGATGTCAACGAAACCAACGAAGTAAGTTTGAACGGGACTTTTGACGCGAATGTCAAAATGTCATGTAGCGCTTTTATATTCTTTTCATTATTTTAGTGTTTTAAAGTGTTATATTCAATAATTTTGCTGATATTTTATGTAATATAATGCAGATAAAATTCTGAAATGTAGTGAAAATTATATAATAGTGAATTACGTGCATTTTGACATTCTGCCCAAATTTCCTGAGACGCATGACTTGGATATCAGCACTAAGTCATGCTAACGACTGACTGAAAGACTAAGACTAAAGACGTGAATAATAATCAATATACTCGACACTGGCACCAATAGCTCATATTATTGTAGCTCATTGCCATTAACTAAGAAGAAGAAGTTTGATAGAGCGACATGTTTACAATTTCATTTTGTATCAAATATATTTTTATTCTTTTCGTGTCCGTTTTATTGCAACTGAATTGCAATATATCATAAATATAAAAATATTAATATTTATGCCTAAAATGTACCTCGTAAGTACTGAAATACCAAGTAAACATTTTATACATAAATGACGCTTACACGTACAAGGTCATATTGGACTGAAAATAAAAAAGAGATGGGATAGTCGATATACGTAAATCGATAACCGATTTTTATTAAATTATTCATAAAAGAAATAAACCCAATACAGTACCTATATAAAATTTTCAACATATTTTTTACAATTAAAACAGACAGTTATAATATAAAATACATAAATTGAATTAAACGTTAAAAAACTACTTTTTGTATCGAGAGTAAATGATAATATTATGTACACATTATTGTCAATAAAATAGACATCACTACATAGTATAAAACAAAGCTGAAACCGCCGTCTGTCTGTCCCTATGTATGCTTAGCTCTTTAAAACTACGCAACGGATTTTGATGCGGTTTTTTTTAATAGATAGAGTGATTCAGGTGGAAGGCTTATATGTATAATACATGCATAATATGTCGCTCTTTCAAGAGTAAACTCATAAGAAAACATGCTTGTATTGTCTAATGATGAATAAGCTGTGAACGTTGTATATAAAGACATTCTGTAGTATATTTAGCATTGGACCCGTGCGGAGCCGGGGCGGGTCGCTAGTTATTTATAAAACAGTCATACTTGATCGATTGATCTAACGACTGTCCCTATTTTGGCAAAAAAATGATAAATTTTCTAGCAGGAACGCTCCAGTGATGACGATAATAGTGACTTAGACCTTGATTGTCTTGACCTTTCGAATAATTAAAACAGTCAAAAAACAGTTTTGTTTGAAATATATTCAAAAAGATTTTCATTGAGTGTATTTTAATTATAATAGAAAATCACAATTATAAAAATAAAGAGTTTTATCAATAAAAAACTACGGACTTTATCGTAAGCGTGACAGCACTAGGGACAATAAAATTAAAAGAAAATCGTGTAGCAGAAAAAAAATATTAATATCAATTATGGAAGAATTTCGACCACTCGGCGACCACTAGTGTGTTTTTTTATATACACCGATACATTATTTTTTCACAATTCATTATTTTTATATACACCGATATCATAACGGTTGCTTTATTAACTGAATTGCTATTGTGAGCGCGAAGTGATAAGCGTATACTAACGCTTACATTGTAATCAATCACATCCTAATAATCGTATACATATTATTAATAATATTTTTCTTTCTAAAATTCACGCAGCTATGATGAATGTAAGGAGATTAATAAGTGGCATTTATATGGAGAAAGTGAATAGAAGTGTTGGAAGAGGATGACCAAGGCGGACGTTTCACGTCCTTAAGAAAGGCCTGGTTAAAAGTGGATACCCTTCACCGAAGTCAGAGAGGAGATTAATGAATGTGGAGGAGGTGAACGTGGTATGTCAAGATCATAGCAAGTGTCAAGATCCGAGAGAGGTGATCTCTGCTTAACCGGAAAGAGACGTGAATATAAGTATATAGGTTTTGCCAGAATGATTATCGGCTTTTTAAAAATTAAGAAAATAGAAAAATAAATAGAACACTTTTAACTTTTCAGAAAGATTAGCGGAGTTAAGGTTTGTATTTTATAAAATCTATATAAAAAATATATTTTCATCAACATTTGCGTAAGTTGATTTTAAAACACGTCAATAACGCATTAGGACTACGTAGGTGGCGCTGCGAGCCATTTGAAGGCAATTATTTTTTTTAAAACCCTGTGCCAACAGGCCTGCACCGCGTGGTCGATCTTGTCGGTGACTTGCACCCGCACGTATTACGCGGTGTCGCGTCTTCGCTCATTCACTTGTACATATACTCCCAGCCCATCCCAACGCAAATCTAGAAACAGTTACCTACTACACCTCTAGAAGCATTAGACGAAGAAGTCGCAGTTCCGAATCTTTGTAATAGTAGTAGCCAACACTAGGCCATTCCCAATTAGGAATACTACCTGCCGCGTCTGACGTGCCATCGGCAAAATTGTCCGACTCGCAACTTCTAAAGGCGCTGACCCACCGAATTCGTGCCCGCGGGCTGGCTGCCTCGATGTGTAGACGACCTTAGATAGCAAATGTTTACGATAACATTATGTATATTTGCAAGATTTTGATGACCTTAGACAGAACTAGTCTACAGCGTTCATGGCCACGGGCGGAATCGGCGGAGTCCGATACTTCGGGCATTCAAAAGTGGAATAGAAACGCGATAAAATCCGTAGCTTTATTTACAATGAGTAATACTCACGTAAATATTAGAAATCGTTATGTAGACCTTAGATAGCTTATTTTTACGATAACATTATGTATATTCGCATGATTTTGATGACCTTAGATAGCCATATGGTTAAAATAACATTGTGTATATTATTTTGATGACCTTTATATAAAACTTTCTTATTTAAAAACGTGTTATGACTTTTTGGCTATCGCAGGTCACTTATTATACTTTCTCGGTAAGTAGCTAAGCTGTCACAGCTGGTACATCATTTAGATTTAGTAATGGGTTAAGACTCCTGAAGAGGTGGGACTGCGACAGACATTGCTATCGACAGTGGGAATCGATCTGTCCTTACATACTTAAATAAGACGGTGGATAACGAAAGTTCTTGGCAGGCAATGGTCACATACTGCAAAGCCTTAGTAGAGAGAAGGGAGACTGAGGAGAGGCAGAAAGAAACAGATTCCAACGCTCTACCGCCTCGGAGAGCGCGAAGACGAGATCGAGCCTGGGGGATCTGTAGTCAACGGGTGTGGTGGCGGCTGGTGTCCCACATTAGGTATAAGGGCCCAAAGAGGAGTGAATGGCTTATGGACATTACCTGAGGTGGTAAGGAGAGGGAGCAGTACCTTCTCGAGGTGAGGCCGCGAGCAGCGGATGAGTCGGTCCTGCGGCATTGTGGTGCATGTGAAAACGGTCCCATGACTTCGCCAGAAAATTCCAGAAACATTTTATTGTAAATTAACGTGAAGTGTTTTTGTAATGTTTACTTTTGTGTAATAAATAAATTATTATTATTAATACTGTTAAAAAAACAAAAAAAAATCGAATGTATCGAGTACAAAAGTATCGGTATCGAAAGAAAATTACTCGATACCTAAAAGTATCGATACTTTTTTCGTGTCCCTACAAGTTACTCTTGATTTTCGGTAGTCTGTAGATACCCTACGTATATATTTTTTATGCTTAGAGAGTAAATAAATTTCAGTTATGATTGAAGCGACATATATTCAAAAATATTTAGAAAATAGTGCTAAATATCATCAAAAAGATATTAAACACACAAAAAAAATATATAAACAGGAATAAGATTACAATTCACCACCCCCATATACCCATGGGCAAAATCCTGTGGATATTGTAAAACATGACAAAGTGATATAATATGCATACAACATCTATGCAAGAGAAGGCAACCTCGAAAACATCTCACTAGCGTGGTGCCATTACCTACTATAGTAGTTGAATTTCCCTCCCACAGTGAAGTAGGCCTGATCCTAGTACTAGGTCATCCATGAGGTGAAATTAAATTTATATACAAATAGTAATGATATTCCGGTAAAACATAAACATGAAAAAGATAGCCAAGTTTAATCATCAATCAAGAATGAAAGAATCAAGTTATGATAATCAGGTGTGGTTGTCGATTTCAACAACAAGACTTGAGATATAAATGAGTGCCAAATTCTGTAGATTCTCCTGAAATTTATTTATTAGGAAATTTTAATAAATTTATGAACACAATATCTTGAATTTTTTCCATTAAAATGTGTTTCCTATTTATAAATATGAATTTTAAAATTGTAATTGTCAAATCCTTGCTAATATTATAAATGCGAAAGTATGTTTGTTTGTTTTTTATGCTTTCACGCTTAAACCACAGTACCAATTTAAAAAATTCTTTTACCAATGAATAGCTATAATATCAGGGAGTATCATAGGCTATATTTTATCCCGGTATTCCCACGGGAACGGAAATGAGGAGAGTAGGAAGACTGAAACCGAAGCAAAGATGGGTTGCTAGTTATTTATATAAAGCAAATAACTTATAATTTATTGAAACTCAATATTTAACTTGGCTAATTAACCTGCAAATCAAAAATTTTGAAGAAAAGAAATATACCATAATATAAACAATAACTTGTATGTGACAAAAAATAAGTTCATTAGTTAAATAAAAAGTATCAAGAATCTAACAAGTAAAAAAGAATATTTTACTACAAAAATATTTATTTATTTATAACTTTTGCACAAACAAACGCACAAGGCGGACTTAATGCCATAGGCATTCTCTACCAGCCGACCTAGGGTGGAGCAGAAATAATGTCAGGCAGGTGCAATACAAGATGGTTAACGATGTCGCGTAATGAATCATTTATATATAATTACTATTACACAATACATATATACTTTATAAATATATATAAATACATATACATACATACATAAAAATATAAATAATGATATTTGAATGAGTGGATGTGAGCCGTCACAGATGTGTTGACTCTGCCAGAAAATTCAAGTATAATCGTTTGACCATGGCCTTAAAAACGTCGCGACTGGTAGCCATCTTGATGTCCAGAGGCAATGCATTCCAGAGAAGAATGGCCTGGATACCAAAGGAGGAGTGCACCAGACTAGAAGAGTGAGAGGGACAGTGAAGAAGAAGATTATTGGAGGAACAAAGAGCACGGTCATGGGTGGAGCAAAGAAATTGAAAGTTCAGTTTTAAGTAGGAAGGAGCGTTAGGAGAGTTAAGAATAGAGTAGAGCAAAGAAAGAGCCCGCAGGCTACGTCTTTGCCTAATCGGTAACCAGTTGAGGCGAGAGCGAAATGTGGTTACATGATCAAATTTACGTAGGTTAAAAACGAATCGAATGCAATTGTTGAGGAGTCGGTCCAACTTATTGAGCAGATGTGCATTCAGGTCGAGGTAGCACACATCAGCATAATCGATGATAGGAAGAACTAAGGTTTGAACCAGCGATGTTTTGGTCGTGACTGGGAGAAATTTTTTCAGTCGGTATAGTGAACGGAGTATTCCTGTGACTTTCTTGGATATGTTAGTAACCTGCGTTTGCCACTCCATCGTCGAGTCTAAGAAAAGCCCAAGATTCTTTACGCGATTACTATAAGGTATCACGATACCGTTATAAGTAATTGCTGGCAAATTCTGTGCGTTGACTCTGCTGATAATGCGGGACTGCCGATTATAATGCATTGGCACTTATCTACATTGACTGCCATGCCAAACCTCGCCGCCCAAGCGCTTATAGCCGTTAGATCGCTATTAATAGAAGCAATTGCTGAGTGAAGATCATATTTCAGAAAATATTTCACTTTTATCACAAACAAATATCAAATTTCGTTCCCTGTGCTGACTGAGTAAGAATACAATTCACCACTCCCTTGCCCCATCTTGCCCATGGATGTCGTAAAAGACGACTAAGGGATATAATATGCGCATAACATAACAAGAGAAGGAAAACTCGAAATGAAACCCTATACCAACATATCTGACCGGCGTGGTATAGTAGGTCCAATTCCCTCCCATTGTGGAGGAGGCCCGAGCCCAACAGTGGGACGTATGTGGGCTGCGATGATGATGCGATGAATTACTAGTAACACATTAACTGTCCAGGAAACATATTTTACAGCTTTATTAATGATAAAAATATAGTCATAATAGAAGATACACATATACTCTTATACATGCACAAAAAAAATATTTTATTAATCACTTCAGCTCATAGATCCCACAATTGGACTTGGACTTTTTCAAATTCGGAGGGTAATTTATATAACAACAGGTGGACAAACAGGTCAGTATGGGTTTTTTTTAAATATTCCTTCTCATGTCATATTTTTATGGTAACACTGACTCCATAATAATGGATGGTAGACTTATTACTCAGTTGTAGCTGTCAAATACTTATAGTAGCACAGCTTAAATAGAGCACCCATTACAACACAGTTTTAACTAATATTTTAAATGCAAATGTTTGTTTGTTACACTTTCATACTGTAACCACTCAACCAATACTCTTGTAATTTCACATACACATTTTCTAGTATACAGATAAGATTGTCAGGTACCTTTCACCCTTGCAAAAATATTGTTACTGAGGGTTAGACCACATTATCAAAAAAATGAAGATTAATATGTATATACAAGTTACGGTTAGTATGTATAGCTATAGCTAGCATGGATAATTATGTTCCTTGAAAGATATTTCTTTATTTAACTATATGAAATAATAACAAAATGAAATGTAATAAATATTAATAATAAATGTAATGTAACAATATATCCCCATGTTAGCCTACCAAAGGACCAGGTATCTTCCCAATTGGCAGATCCCATGAAAATAAGAGGAATGTAATAAATATGATATGTAATAAAATAACCTGAACATTAAATTATAATTTAGAAATAAATATTGTGCTTTTGTCATTGAATATTATTTAACTATATAAATTTAAAGAGTATTCTATGATATAGATTAATAATTATATGATAGTATCACATATTTTCTGTTACCAGATGACTTTGGCATATAAGAAGATAACATTACTATAAGAGAAAGAAAACTTATAAAACCCTGCACCAATTCGGAACTGCGTGGTCTCGCTAGTCGATTTCCCTCTGGTTGTGCAGGAAGTCCGTATATAAGGTAAATAAAAGGAATTGCGCAATATTTCAAAATAAACTTACCTCAGATAAAACAAGCTCGATTCTTATGTTTTTCTCAGGTTGAGAAGACGGCAGCGGTCGTTGAAGCGCCGTGTGTAAAAGCAGCACCCCATTGTAGTCTGTGCGGGCGCCAATCCCACTACTATCCCACACAAAGACTCGATCCGCACCCGGTGCATACTCCACACCAAGCGTACCGCCGTCATCTTCAAATACAAGATAACACTTGAATCCGGCATAAATGGAATTGTTTATTGAGAACTGTCAAATCAAGAAACAATGTAGGGCATTGAAAAAGTCATTGCCAACTTTATATGAATAAAATTGTTCTTGTTTTTAACAAAAATATCGCGATCGAATACAGAAATGATTATAAATCTTTTGTTCGGAAATAAATAGCGTCTCACTTACCCGCTGACAGGCAAGAAGACTGCAGTATCACACCCGAGTTCACATCCAAAACGTGTACACCACCTACGTCAGTCTTCACCAAAATTATATTTAAGTTACTGTGATACGTAAGAGAAGTAACAGGAAAGTTCATACGTATATAACCATCTTCCCGTAATATCAAAGATTCATCGCCCATCGTGGCCATGAATACATCTGTCTACACTACGTAAACGCCATTTGTAATTGTATTTTTTTATGTCAAATATTTTATAATAGAGTGGCCAGATATAAAATTCAAAATGATATGCTAAAGACAGACATTATTTTATTACAATAATCGCACTCTTAATTTTAAAATTGAATGCCTGTAGAACATATACAGTTTTCCAAAAATAATTTATAATATGTTTTAATAGTATTCGTCTTCTCGTTTATATTTCATTAAGTATCGGCAGTAGGAATATAATTTTAAAATGTATGTACTACTTATAAAACCATAAGCAGGTTTTGTAAAGGTCGGTATACACGACAACGATATATCGTAGCGATCTGACTGTACAAACGGTTTGCGCAGTTAAATCGCTACGATATAACGTTGTCGTGTATACCGACCATTAGCTTTAAAAGGCTATGGCATTTATGATTCTGCCTCAAGGCTTATTTTACTTTATGCGCAAAGTGACATAACTATGCTTTTTGGTATACAATTAATGCCTAGATTTCAGTATATTATTTTACTCTCTGTAAGGGGAGTTTCGGCGAGAATATGAAAATACCATGGCACGCTCGTGTATTCTATTCATTTTATAGTGTTACATTCGATAATTGATAATGAATGTAATGTATGCACTGATATTTTATGTAATATAATTCAGTTAAGGTGCTGAAGTGTAGTTAATACGATATAATAGTGGCTTACGTTTATTTTCATATTCTACCAAATTTCTAAGAGAAATTTGGTTTTTAGCCCCCAATTCATTAACAACGCGTTGCCATTGTAATGATTTCCCTTACTGACAGACGATGATTATTAATAAGTAACTCAATATGAAGAAGTGTTAAAGAATATGTGAAGAAAGTTGTATATGACTTACGTACGGAACCCTTCGTGCGCGACTCCGACTCATACTTAGCCGGTTTTTCATTTATTTACTCCGTAAAAAATGCGTCAAGTATCGTCTTTCAAATATCATTAACAAGCATCAACAATAACTAACCAACAGAACCAACATTACCTGAGAATCCTAGGTGACTTCGAATTGATAGACAACTAAACTGTACGGTAGTAGCCAGCGATGGCTGGTAATATTACGTACTTGCATTCCATGTGGTGACAGTTTAAAAATACAATAATCACCCACACTTCCTGTTTAATAATCTGTGCTGTGTGGTAGAGGCTTCGAATACTACCAACCCTTGCTTTGCTCGTGGGTGTCGTAAAAGACGACTAAGAGCCCTAGATTGACCCGGACCAACTCCATCTGGTACCATTTGGGTCAACGATTACATTCCCAAGGAGGGTTGACGTCAGGCAGGCGGCCGGTCATAAAAGTCATTGCCGAAACTTTTTGCAATATGTCAAAACAGATGACATATTGCGTCGACCCCAAGTAATTGGGATAAGAGCAAGATGATGATGATAACTTCCTGTTTAATAATCGCATCGAATAGGCAATCATACCACTAAGGGATGCAAGCAAATCCTTATTAATATTATAAATGCGAAAGTAAGTTTGTGTTTGTTTGTTACGCTAAAACTACCGAATCGATCACAACAATTCTTTCACCAATGGAAAGCTATAATATCAGGGAGTAATATAGGTTATATTTTATCTCGATATTCCCACAGGAAAGGCAACGCGGGAGAGAGGGCGGGATGCTAGTATCGCTATAAGAGTCGGCAAATGCAAAATAAAAGCTTAGGCGTTTATTTCGTTAAAGGTTGTATAGACCATACCATTCGGGCAGTACGGTATATAGTACGTCAAGTTCATTCTGACTGTGGTGGAGGTGAGAGGCCAGCAGTGGGATTTACATGTATGAGCTGATAATAACGATTAGGATTCGGTAATACATTTTCACTTATATATTTCCATCTATACCAATAAATAAAATTGAAGTTTGTGTTTGTAATGTCAAAATAATAGGCCTTTTTCATGCTCACACGGTTATTTGCACTATACATATGTATGCCTAAAAATCACTTTATATTTTTTTTGTCTGTCTGTTTGTTCCGGGTAATCTTCAAAACGGCTGGACCGATTTAAAAAATTCTTTCACCAATGGAAAGCTATAATATCAGGGAATAAACTAGGCTTTATTTTATCCCGGTATTCCCACGGGAACGGGCACTACGGGGATAAGGCGACAGAAACCGAAGCGAGGGCGGGTTGCTAGTATAAAATAAAAGTCAAATAGTTGTAAATATATTTATTTTATAATATATTCAATATAAAATATAATTTACTATAGCTATGGACGGAATAAATTAAAGCATAGACATTTACTTGCAATTGTAAAGGAAAAGTTATAACAAAAAATAACTGACATCATAAGATCTTTACGAAATTAAAATTGTACTATTTAGGAAACTTCTTTCAAACATAAAAAATATTGTATACCCATCTATGGATGGCTGAATATTGAGAAACTCATACTTATGTGACGTCGGTTAAAAAGAATGACAAACATTATTCGTTCGTGGTTAACATGATTTAATATTATAAACAAATTTAACATAAATGATAGAAAATTTAAGTTTAGATCATTGTATAATTAATAAATTTGAAGTCAGTCATTATATGCTATAGAAAAGTTTTTCGCAAACTTTTTTTAAGTAGATAAATGATTTGCTAGGTTTCTTATAAAAACTAATTGTCTCGTAAACTTGTGCATTATTAAAAATAAACATTACAGATTCGAAAGCCGAAAACAATATTAAGATAATAATAAATTACAAGACGTAACTATAATAGTCCGACATACCCATAATTTTATTTATAACGAGTATTATTTTGAGTATATTTTTATTAACATTCATAATGTCATCCCTAAAATTATTTACAAATTTGTGCTTATAAGGATCTGTATCCAGCAGAAAATAAGTATAAAAATTTCCTGGCTCCACGAGCCTAGCTCAAACATAGAATTCCATAAGGTGCATGAACAAGAAAAACGGCGGAACCGATTTTGATGATTTTTTGTGGCTGTTCCGTTGGTATGCGAATGGTTTGAATTCGAACCGGTAGGTTGCGCTACGGTTGATTTCAAGGAGAATTAATGTTACTATTTTTTTTAGATTTGAACACGTCTGTTGGGTCAGCTAGTACATTTTATATTATATTTTTACTGCTCAGATCTTGAACTATTTATAGGATTAAAACTCCCAACTTTCCATCCATTTCAGTCCATACATTGTAGAGTTAGCATCATTAGCTAGAGGCCCTTTCATACCATAAGCCAAGGGCGAGAATAAATAAAAACTATAAATTGTTGTAGATATAACCAGTCCCATAATACAATGGTACACGGTCTTTCCCAACTCAGGGCTTAGGTAGTTTCTGATGCTGCACAGCAAGTATTCGGTGAGGATACCTGTCAAAATATAGTAAATATTATCATAAATAGGTCGATCTTTTTTCGTTTGCGGTGAGAAAGGGAGAAATTAAATTTATAACTATATTTTTCATGACTGTAGCTTAATTTACAAAAAGCAATCAGCGCGCCTTTTATATACAAATTACATCAGTATGTATTATAATCTCTTTTCCATTGCAAAGTTCTCCAAATGCGCTTACCAATCAATAGAGCCAATGGTACCCAAAATATTTAATTGACAAGGATAATTTAAATAAATTCACAAATCACCCGAATAATTTACATCAGGATCAGCATTGGAGAGAAGGAAGAAGATATGGAAAAAATATTGATTTCTACTGTTTACGCAAATATTATACATATGAAACGAAACTGTTTTTACGGATTTTACCGCGTTCGTCTTTGATGACGGGAATGAGTAATTGATACGTTAAGAACGTATTCAAACACAAATGCGATAAAAGCCGTAAAAATAGTTTTGTTTCATATAAGACGGCACACTGCCATTTCGGTGCAATGTTATTCATGTCATTTTTTTTTATAGCCGATGGTGGCAAACGAGCAATCAGCACACCTGATGGTAAGTGGTACTGCCACACATGGACCTTTGCAATACCAGGGGCACAGCTAGGCCGTTGCCTACCCTGAAGAAAATACTCTTCTTAAACCTTGTGTAAAGAAGGAATAAATACATAAATAAACAGCATAGCGCTCGGCAAACACAGCAGCAGGTAGTTCATTGCAGAGCCTACACGTACGTGGGAAAAATGAGAGCTGGAAACGTACAGTTGAAGACCATAACCTTTCCAGGTGAAATGGATGAACCCTACTGTGGTGTCGAGTGATACATTGGTAAACTGATGGCAAGAGCACAGGGTTCATCGAAAAGCTTCGTATATGAAGCGCTATCTTCAAGCCAGTTCTCAGCAAGATCCTGCTCGTTGTTATAACCAAGATTATCGAAGTTTTCGACTGGTTGACCCACAACATGATTTGCACGCGTCAATGATTTTTGGGATGTTATTTTGTAGAGTGAATAAGAAAGGTGCTAATATCGAGCCTTGCGGCATGCCGGCTGTTGTGAGCTGGAATAAGACAAATCATCTTCGATTCTATAACGAAAACAGTTAGATAGAAAATCTCGTAATATCAATGTGAGATACCGCAATAATTTCAAGTTCGTTAACGTGAAACTAACACGCTGTATTTAACCTTGATGGAGGCTTCATTGTGGAAAGCCTTGTATAAAATTTAAAGAGTACATCAGTGTCAAAGTTTTCTTGGAACGGCTAGCGTTTTCGCCTAGATTTGTAGGTTCTTATGTCAAGAACAGTGTCCAAAAGTTAAAATTACCTGTGAGCATTGAGCTGAACACCAGTGCTGGGAAGTAATGATGAAAGTAAAGTATACGTCCCATTGTCCAGAAAGGCACGTAATGGAGTGCCCAACCGATAAAAGTCCAACCAGCCGCATTCAGAAGCTGTCTTGTATGGCCACCTAAATGTAAACCATTTCATTATTATCAAGAACACATCACAAATTGCTGGGCTACTTTTAAAGTATGGATCTCGACAGAAAATCTACAGTATGATGATATGATACAGTATTGCAGATTGCCCATATTTGGTGTAATCCAAGCATATCTTTGATTTATATAATTGAGCTAGTAGCCGCTTGTAGCAAATGATATTCAATCATCTAATTAAATTAGAAAAGTTAAATGGAAATCCTGTTTTCATAAAATGCTTCAAAAATTATGAAATCAAATAAGCTTATGATAAGATAAGAATTTAACTTTTTATACAAGAAATCCATAGTATTGTCAATCAAATAGGCGTTCTTATTGTTTTTTTTTATTACCATTTCAAGAGACAATTTTGAACAGATTATAATAATTAATATTTAGATTTATGGCAAGAGATTTAATCAAAATTAGTCTGGCGAGGTTTATTGGTAAATAGATGTGTTAATGTTAGAGGTCTATGTAGAATGAGATTTTTTTCTGAGTGCTTAACATAATGTAATTAAAAACTCACCGGTTACAGGTTTGCCGAAAACCTCCGCCCTCTTATCTCTGATGGAATTAATGACGTATACTACAAAAAATATCGCTAAGAATATGAGATTAGTCCACCATACGACAGGGTTACCGAGCAGATAGACTCGATGATCGCTCGCTGAGAAGAATTGACCCTGCAAGATAAATAAAACCTTCATCTCGTAATTTTTTTAGAATCTATAAAATTATACATACCTATTATAATATCTACTACTTAAGTATTTATATATTTCCTTCTACATATTAAGCAGTTAATCACTCTTTCCTTAAATTTACGTGTGGCAAGACAGTCTTGAAAAAGTAATTTAGAATATGCCATAATACCTATCACTATACACTAATTCGAACTATTGTTTGAATAATGCACAAAACGTATCCCGTAAAAATAACGGTAAACGAAAAATTTTTACTATACGTTCGTTAGCACTGTAGGATAATTGGTACAACAATTGTGGACGCTTGCCTGATATATTTACAGAATAAAGTTTAAAAGTCACAAATACTCCTTACTCTATAGTTGATAGGCCACTGCCATGGCTGCGAGGTGACTTCGCCTTCCTTGGGTTTAAGGCCAGAATTACCCTGGAACATGACCGCATGCGCTTCCAGGAAACGCTCAATAAAACCAGAGGCATACGACTCAAAACTCACTTTCGGCACTGCAATCAAAAATAAATGAATACAAATACTGTATCTGTTGTCTACTTACCATGTCATGACGGAGTAAGATTACAATTCATCACCCCCTCTCTTCACCGTAGCTATTGTAAAAGACGACTAATGGAGATAATATCCCCTATAACATTTATACAAGAGAAGAAAAAGTCGAAAGAAATTCCTATACCAAAACGTATGACTGGGGTGGTATATTAGGTCAATTTCCATCCCATGCCGGGGCCCAATAGTGGGACGTATATGAGCTGAGATGATGATTTTTCATCTAACTGTCTGCCTTTGACAACTGAACTCAAGATTTAAGGATGTATTCTTTCATTGGGTGGTGTTTGGTTTATTTGTCAAGAAATTCTCAACAAGGATTCAAACTATGTATGTCCAAAAGAGTAGTCTTTTATTATAAGAACCTAGCTATGGTTTGAACCCACCGCACACACCATCTGGGGGCAACCGAAGGATGGGGTGCAAGCCGTAAACTGTATTATGGGTAATACACGATTCAGCGTTTCACAAATACCGATTCAAATTACTAATTACCCGTAAGGGAATAAAAATGTAACTATACATATCTACTCACAGTCATCAAAAATATTGTCTTCAACATTCCAGAGTGCATTTTTGTCTCTTATGTTGGGATTGCAAGCGACTTCCTGCTGTTCATATGCCCATTTAGGCAGCTGTTTGCCCGTAGTAGTCAATACACAGGCCTAAAAACATCAAGGTATCAAACACAAAGAATTATACCTTAGTGCGTGGTGTTGGCTTTACAAAAAAAGAGCGTGTCTACAAAGTACGCATGGCTGAAGTAAAACTTCTTTATCCTTTATCTCATTCTCTCGTCGGCCGAATCCTATACATTTACGTGTTTATGTCTCTATAAACTCGCTTTTTCGTTTCATCGAGTTAAAAATCTCGATTCTAAAGAAGTTTCACTTCAAAAATTAAATTAACATATATTGCCCAAGTAATAAGAAAAAGTTTGAAAGTTGCATTATTGACAGAACATGTAAATGTGAATGTCTATCGTGGTATGGACATCTCATGATACTTAATGAACGTAAAATTATCGAGGAAAGTGTTGTGAGTGTTGAAGGCTTTTATTATAAAGGAAAACCTTAGAACGTATTAATGGTAAACATGAAGCATGACATGGAAAAAAGGGACTCAACGTAAAGATGACATTGAGAGGTTGTGGAGAGAGAGTAAAGATTGTGTCGACCCCTAAATATTTGGGATAAGAACAGGGCGATGATGATCCGACCTACCTAGAGGACGTGGGTGACTGGACAGGGAAGAATAGTCCGTCATCCGCAGAGGCTGACAGCGTGAGGGCTACACTCCGGGGGGTGTTGGGGAGGGATGGTAATCGAAAGGGTAACCCGCAGGCCTGGCCATGAACGTCAAGAACTCAGTAGCACTGTCGACTTAATGCCGAAGGGAAGGATACGGTGAATCATGGAGCCACGCACCGCTCTTTGCACACCACGGTTGATATTTCCCACCCAATATGCTATAGAAGGTCCCGAGTTCAATAGGCTAAAGAAAAGGAAATAAAGGTAACACATACCTGTAAATAGTGCACAAACATCAGTTTACTCTTCACAGTGTGTATTACATCACCATCTTTACCACCGGTTATAACAATCTTCCACACATCGTTAGCATCACCAATACCATCCTAAAATAAACAGCCAATAAAAAAAATGATCTCAATTCTTATTCGCTCCTGTTAGGCTTGAGCCTCCTATAATATTGACCTGGCTGACTGGCTAGATATAGCAATCGCTAGCTAGATATAGATTAGACGAGTTGGTATAAGGCTAAAAGCTCAATAGCTAGATATAGATTAGACGAGTTGGTATAAGGTTTTATTTAGCGTTTTCCTTCTCTTAAGAGAGTTTGAGAAATTGTATTCTTACTCTGTCACCACACGGGCAGTAATATTAAATTTAAAAAAATCTGTTCAAAATATCTTTGTATAAACATATACAGGTGTATCAGGTTATGGGGCAACTGTTCGAGTATGTTGTAGTTTAACGATCATAGATCGTAATTAGAATGTATATTACACAAAAAACTATAAAACATAATAGTTAGTGATTTCAAAAATATGTGTCAGAGTCTACGCCTTAAATGTGACGTGTTGATGTTACATAGACGTCTAAGTCGCCTCGCCCGCCTTCTTTATCTATAAATGTCGGTGTTGTAGGCTATTGAATTTGACTGCACAGATGACGTAGTGTTTAAGATACCATCTTACCGTGCTAGTGTCGCGGGTTCGAATCCCACTCAGAACAACATCTTGTGCGATCGATAAATTGTTGTTCTGGGTCTGGATGTAATTTGTGTCAGTTAATTCTATGTTTGTAAAGTCCCCTACAATACAAGGATTATTAACTTAAAAATAAAATAAAAATTAGATATCTACCTATCTACACTAATATTATAAAGAGGAAAGATTTGTATTTTTGTATGTAACGAATAAACTCAAAAAGTACTGGACCGATTTTAAAAATTCTTTCACCATTGGAAAGCTATAATATCAGTAACATAGGCTATATTTTATTCCAGTATTCCCACGGGAACGGGAACTACGCGCGTAAGGCGATTGAATCCGAAGCGAAGCGAGGGCGGATTGCTAGTTTTTAATAAAAATATAGCCTACCTTTTTCGTGAAAGTTACCGTAAAGGGAAGTATCCCATATCGATAACCGCAGTAATCCAGATAATAGGTATGTGGTATTAACATTTAGAAATTAACAATTGCTAAGATTCCACACATTTTTGATATCGTACATCGAACCAACACACCGAACCGGGATTAAGCCATATTTGAATCACTTTAAATCGCTGATCTTTAATACGCGAGAAAAGTCATAAGGAGATAAATAATCGTCCATACGTGCCCCTAAACTGGACATCAGAGTCAGACTAAAATAAAACGAATAATTCAATTTTAAAAACCTAAATCTTTCGTAGGTAATATATAGGCGACCGACGGCGCGGCGCCTCCTTTGAGCTCGGTCGTTGGCTTTATTAGCCTAAAATATGTAAACAGAGACGAATTTCATTTTCGATAAAAATTACAGTTTAGGTTTTACTGTTTTATTTTGCCTACAAGATATAGGTAATTATTTCATTTGTTTCCCTTTTTCTTAGTACATGTCGGTATGCATACATGTCGGACAGTGTCGGTATTTCTTTCAATAACTCTTGGTCATTGCCACGAATCAGCTGAATTTAAGGCGAAGTTTGTCTTGCTTATGCGAACGTAAGCATTGATTTATTCAATTTCTAATGAACATTTAACAAAGTACGAATATGTCGCAGATTAAATATCACTTACTTTATACATTTCAATAAGATTTACACGAAAAAGCGATGACAAAATTGAAAACTTTACATGTCTCTAATTCATTAGCGAATCGATATTTTTCGTTCAAATTTTTTTTATGGGGTCCTACCACCATTGCCTATCACCCGTTTGACCAGTTGCCCCATAACCTGATACACGCTGTATTCTTATAACTTCTTTGAATCTGTGCACTGCACAGATATAATTTTTTTCAGATGCAACACTAAGGACTAAATGATTATAACGGGGATATGGATTGCAATCCGGCAAAGAGGACTGAAAATCCAGCAAAGAAAACTGAATATCTGGCGAAGCCGGCCCAATGAACTTTGACCATGTTTTAATATACCGTCTCCCCTGTTCGAATCCGGTAATAGCAATTATGACTCGACACAGTCGCAGGGCTCATCGATTTAACCTAGAAACATTATGATCTTAAATTATAAGTTTCCAGCGATCATTTCTTCCATGTATGTGCAGGGTCTGGAATGCATTACCAGTTGCTGTATTATAGGTGCAGTGGTATATGTTAAGCAGCGGTCTAGCTGTGCCCCTGGTATTGCAAAGGTCTATGAGCAGCAGTATCACTTGCTATCAGGTTTATCGTTTTCCAACAACAACAAAATCCACAAATTAAAATTACCTCGCCATAGCCGGTGACTTGCAAGTGTTTAGCAGTGAGCGGTGCCCTCTCGCGGTGCGAATGCAGGTTCCGTCCAGTCTGCACATGCGTAAGACGTACCAGATCCCCACTGCGCACCATGACAACACCTTTCACTTGTTCCTTATCGTAGGGTTTAACTTGCCAACGGTTATTTTCGTCCTTATGGGTGTACGTAGTTATCTAAAAAATCAAAACATAGGTCACATGTGGTAGAAGTGAAACCTTCAAAAATTTTGTACAAGCTTTGTACTACGCATGCACGCACAGAAACGTATTAATACTCGTACAACGCGGAGTAACAAGTAACCTCCCACTATGTCTTGGTAAAAACGAGTGGAAGAGGTACGAAGCGGAGCACAAAGAGAACCGCGAATATAAGAAACACTGTATAATGCTTCCCATCTCATTTTCTCCCACATCAAATCTTATGAATTTATGTGTCTGTCTCTTTTTACTATCGCTTTTTCGTTTTATCGACTTTCAAATCACAACGATGCTAAAGTTTTCACTTCAAAAATATAGAACACAATCATTATTAAATCCCATATTACTTATTGAGGATATATATTTTTATAGTCGTAGGACCACACTGTTGACAGCCGTCTGTCTACAGCCGCGTGTAGTAGGTATCACACTCTCACAGAAAATAGACGTCGGAGTTGTAGCAATTTGTTACTGCGCTTCGTTCGGTGAGCGAGAGAGCCAGAAGCCCAACTTTCTGAGGGTGTTTGCGTGTGGTAGGTTTTAGTTATGCCTTTAGTATTACTAAACTCATAGCACGTATTCACACTCCCTTCACTTTCTTCGCGGTAGGCAGCGGCCTTGCAAAGGTCCATGAGCAGCAGCAACATTTACCATCAGGTGTACTGTTTGCTCGTTTGCTACTAATTGTAACACAAAAAAAATTCAGCATGTTCTGATTGAAGGGTGATGTGAAAATCTAACGGACAGAATTTTAAGTTAAAATACGTTAAATAATAGAATAGATAAGAACACAAGAATGATATTTACAAACCTGTTGTTGTCTCGCTCCTACTCCATCTGGGTACAAATGGTGATGCGAGTGCAAATATCCACCACCAGTTCGTCGGTTTTTAAGCGAGATAAGTGCCCCATACGCAAGAGTTTCAGGCGCGCTTGCATTATGCAAACTATTTCCTTCCAAACGTGCTTGAAAACCAGATGAGTAGAAACCGTCACCATTACCGCTGTATAGGAACATAAAAGGTCATATAATAGTGGTTTAATCATACATTAATTACAGTTTATATACGTCAAATTACTGACTCTGCTGTTTGAGCCATCTCCACAATAGGAGGGAATTAACCTACTATACCACGCTGGTCAGACGGGTTAGTATAGGCTTTTATTTCTGAAATACAAACAATTATTGTGTGGTCGGTGTGTTATCATTTAAAAATAATACCAAGTAAAATACTCATTTTATAGCAAATTGCAAATAGGTACTGTATTTGCAATTTTGTAATGCAAACACTGGTATTTGCTAGTCAAGTTTTGACCCAAGTTTTAAATACTACTATTTTACGAATTTTATCAGGTATATTTTTGATTGCCCGTTGTTTCGATCACTTTACAGCGTTAATGGTCACGGGCGGTGCATGATCTATAAAAATGTTGGGTAATCAAAAATCAAATACAAACACGATAAAATCCGTAAAACAGTTTCATTTAAAATGTGTTATACTCGCGTAAACATCCGAAATCATTATTTTAAATACTAGTATTTTCAAAGAGAAGGAAAACTTAAAATAAAACCGTATATCAACCCGCCTGACCAGCGTGGTATAGTAGGTCAATTTCCCTCCCAATATGGAGGAGGCTCGAGGCCAATAGGGGGACATATATGAGCTGTGATGATGATGATTTGCAATTTGCTGTGGAGACAAGATTTTAAGTAACACTTTAAGGTGAACGCACACTTATCTGAGCCGAACGAAACGAATTTTAGAATTCTGTATAGAAATCGTCTTCCAGATTCGGACGATTCAACGCGGGGAAATGTGCGAGGTTTCATGAGATTTCATATACAGAATTCTAAAATTCGTTTCGTTTGACTCGTTCGGCTCGGATAAGTGTGCGTTCACCTTTAATGGAACACTTACCTCTTGCTAAGTACAGTGAGATGTATCCAGAAGAATAACACATAGAGTAGAGCTGGCCAGAGTATCAAGGTTAAGGATCTTCCTATCAAATGTTTGACTGTTAAACTCTGTATAAAGAACAATAAGTTAATGTTGCAATAAATTCGTATTAGAATGTGCAGTTAGATACAAATTTTTGTAATAACGATGACTTTTTGGACATGAGACATCTTAGTCTGCCCATGACCATGAACGGTGCAGTGTTCGAAACGTCGGGATCTCAAAAAAGGAGTGAAGCGATAAAATCCGTAAAAATAAATTTATTTATAATGTGTAATACCGCGTAAACATCCAGGAATCATTGCATTAATTATTGATACGGCGAATTAATATATAATTAACTAGCTGACCCGCCGAACTTCGTAACGCCATAATAATTTTTTTCATAAATACATTTTCTAAATTGCCGAATATATATTCTCTAATGGAGGAAGCATTACGGCTTTGTCGGGAAAGATTCGATCGTCTTGGTCTGGCCATTGTTAATGATGATTCAAAGAGAATACAAATTACTGACGATTGATTTCTGAGAAAATTATAATTATCAAATTTTAAACCATACTTAACTATAAACAAAATTACGTTTAGCTGTCATTTGCATTTTGTTATTACATATCAAATGCGTTTTTGTTATCCTACGTTTCATAGTGACTTATATTCTCTTTGACATGAGTTTCGGTGCGAATATGGAAATGTCATGTTTAGCTCTTGTATTATATTAATTTTTTAGTGTTTTATAGTGTTACATTGAATAATTTTGCTGATATTTTATGTAATATAATACAGTTAAGATATGTAAGGAATGTGATATAAGAGTGGTTTACGTGTATTTTCATATTCTACCGTAATTCCCAGAGAAATCAAATGATTAGGTTTACAGCGGCTAATTAATGGTAACGACTTGACATACTGATGGGCATGAATATAAATAAGCTATTCTATATAAAGAAATGTTAAATAATATGAAGAAAATTGTATCAGACTTGGCTGTATGGTTTTTTATTCCTTTGCCCGTCCGAATGGATAAACAGAAACAAAATAAAATCTATTTGACATTTTATGCCATGTCACACGGGAACGCGATCGAACGGGATAAAAAGTAGCTCATTGCCATTAAGAAGAAGAAGAACGGGATAAAAAGTCCTATGTCCGTCTCCTGGTTCTAAGCTACCTCCCCACCAATTTTCAGCTAAATCTGTACAGCCGTTCTTGAGTTATAAACATAGTAACTAACACGACTTTCTTTTATATATACGTAGTATAGTATATATACGTAGATTATTATACGTAGAAAAATGTGTGAAATTGATTGACTGATTTATTTAGAAATAATAAAAAAAAATATGACAAGGATAACAACTCACGACAGGTTTAGACAGATCTCCAAGGACATTCCAAAGATCAGCTATGGTACGTAATCCAGCAAATAAAACCACAAACAGACCGACAAACTTCACTGAAATAGTGCCGGCCAGTGATACACCTAAGAACATTTGCCAGGACACCATGCGCCTAGAGAATGGTGGTAGACATTCCTCT
Organism: Lymantria dispar; assembly: GCA_032191425.1. Classification (NCBI taxonomy): domain Eukaryota; kingdom Metazoa; phylum Arthropoda; class Insecta; order Lepidoptera; family Erebidae; genus Lymantria; species Lymantria dispar. Next base: position 22,493,687 of record CM063459.1, read on the forward strand.
GTTAGCGTGCGGACCTGATGAAAAAAATTAATCATCATCATCACTATCTCAATTTATATATATCCTATTGACCCATTGCTGGGCTTGTACTGCTCCATAATAAAAGGCAAATTGAATTACTATATTCATAGTAGGGTGATTTTTTTTTATTTGTTTTTTCGGTCCCATCGTGAATTGTGGGATAATCACCGCGACGTTAGTTACATCGTAACGTTGCCATTAGATTATTAAGTACCTACTGACGAAGGAGAAACAAAGATTTATTATCATTAAAGGTTAAATATTGTAGATTATTAATTTTGCTTTAGTTTTCTAGCCTTAAAATAGATATTGAACAAAAAATATAATATTGCAGAGAAAGAAAACAAGATGTTAATAAGTTTAAATCAATATCGGCCAAAATTTCACGGCAAAATCAATTCAAGGCTTAATATCTCGCTTAATATTGATCTTAGCGATTTGGTCCACAGGACTTTTTTTGTAGAAAATTTAATTCCCTACAAGTTTATCCTTTACATTTTTGCCATAGCTCTTGTTATTTACGAGATAAATGCGAAAAAACGCGAATTTTATGGAAAAATCAGGTTCAGTGGCCCGTACTGCCTCGCCAGTGTGAGTTACGACTTTGCCGCAATGGGCACTTTTGTAGAGGGTTCATTTCTGAGAAAAATCATCTTCGGTTAAAGTGAAAATCCCATGAAGATATCTGATGTTTACGCGAGCACTACACATTGTAAATAAAACTACTTTTATGGATTATATCGTGTTTGCATTTGATTTATGATTGCCTCACGTCCAACAAGTAATCGTAATTACGATTACTTGTTGGACGTACGTCGGGCAATTATAAATTAAATACAAACGCGATATAATCCTTAAAAGTAGTTTTATTTACAATGATCCCATGAAATTCCGTTGGGCTTAAGAAATTTAAAAATATAAAATCAGTTTGTGTATTTTCAATGGGAAATCTTCACACGCCTTGGTCGAGGACTTAATATTAAGGGCTCAAACTTTCAGGGATTTTTTTTTTTTTTGGGTATTTCCCACAAGAATTCACGATGGGACCGAAAAAAAATCACCCTAATTCATCGTTTTGATTTCCTTGCATAGATATTATCTGAATATTATATCCTTTAATCATCTGTCACGAGTTCCGCAGGTAAGAATATGATATATGATGATAAGAAAAATGATGGAGAATTACTTACTCCATCACCACATGGATAAAAAACTCAATCGCAACAACGAATGTTACGAAAAATATAGAATTTGGTTGATTTACCTCAAAACAACTTCAATAGCACATTCTATAAAAAAGTACTCTCTTATGAAGGAATATGTTCTTATTTCCACCTCAATATTTATTAAAGTATTAAACAACACAATTGCTTCCAACTAAATCTTTCAAGTGAAGAAATACAACTGAAGGCATAAGTAGACTATCTTTTGTTATGGTTAATTGCCTTGAATAATTAGCAAGCTGAAGTGGGTTGCACAAAGAAATGTCCCATTGTCATAGAATCCACGACATTCAACACAAGAGATTCAGTAGTTAGACCAGTCCACCATTTGTGCAATAAATTAAGGAACCCTAATTGATATTTCTTTCCATTTAACGAAGGCCGAAAGCTTGTTATATTAAGCTAGAACTCTAATGTCAATAATCATTTAGCCTTTAAATTATTATTATAAGTGGTATGGTTACCTTAAATATTCCATAAACAGAACAACTCATGAAGAACAATAGTATTGGGTCTAGAAGAATATATCTGTTTAATGTCAAGAAGCCCACATCTGAAAGGAAGGAGAGTAAATATATCATAATTTAAGGGGGTATTCTGGTCTAGAAAGCCTAAATATTAGGCATTTTTCAAACTAAGATAAAAAAAATAAAAAACATTTATACTATAGGATCTGGAATCACCGATTAATCCAAAGTGAATATAATAAATGTTATTATCTGAATTATTCTATGGAAATCGTTTCTTAAACTTTAAACACATTTTTTTTTTCAAAAGTACTTTTTCGAGGTGGTTGACATGATATCTCAAGTTCTACATGGTTGATTCCTTTGAAATTTTATATATATCTTCTTCATATATCTGTCTATGACACCTGCCTTGGATTTAAAACAAAATGATTTTATGTAATTAAAAAAAAATCGAAACGGTCGAAATAAGGGGAGGACAAAATTTTTTTTATGTCGACGCTATTTTGTTAATTTCCTTTTTTTCCTTGGCAGAGGTCAAGGTCATAGCGACATCTTTTAGTAAATGAATGACATTAGTAAATGAAGAATTTGTTTGATTCTGATTTTCTTAATTTGTTTGGTTTGGATCACTACAAGGGTTGACATCATGACAACTAGGAAGCCCCTTTTTTTTTATGCAGCCCCCACTCTACCGGCCTGAAATTAATGGATTTTTTCTTTTATTTTAATTTTGTTTTTATATTTTTAAAACGTCAATAAAAATCATGTAAAAAATCCATAGTAAAAATGTATTTCATTATTTTTATCCTAGTTTGAAAAATGCCTAAGATTTAGGCTTCTAGACCAGAATACCTCCTTAAATGGTAAAAATATTATGCTTAAAATAATAAAGTAATCCATGGATCACATATCAAAATCTAGAAAATATTAACATTATCTGACGATGATGACTCATTATAGCGCATTTCTGTCCCAATCGGCGCAAACCTACGTCATAATAGGAGTGTAATTAATCTACTGAATCAAGTTGGTCTGACATGTTGGTATAGGGTTTCATTTTGAGTTTATCTTCTCTTGCATAGATGATGTATGCATATTATATACCTTAGTCGTCTATTACGACACCCATGGGCAATAAAGGGGTGGTGATTTGTATTTTTACTCCATCAATACGCGGATTAGTATGCCATTTACAAGTAGGTTAATATCTCACATTTATACTACTACTACTAGCAGCGCCTTCCCGTGGGAATATCGGGATAAATTATAGCCTATGTGTTATTCTGATATGTAAATTATATTATTGTAAAATTTTATCAAAATCCACTCAATAGTTTTTACATGAAAAAGTAATAAACATACAGACACACATAAATTTTATTATGTAAGTTCATCACGACCATTAGCCCAAGCACATACTTACCTATACCAACCAGTTTGGTATAATAGGTAATTTCTCTTCCATTTTAGAGTAAGCCGAGGCTATTTTTATATTAGCAGTGGTATATGTCTGGTATGTAAGCAGAGATAATTAAGCGGAGTCTTTTACAAGCAGTTTATTTGAAAATACCATTCTAAAACTCTTTCATTTTTCTTTACTTCTCTACATAAAATAACATTTAAGACACTTACCGCACAGTAATAGCAAAGTTCCAATGATTGTAGAATCTAATGATTTTGTCATTTCCCAAATCGTTAGAAATGTTAAGGGAATTATGAGTGCCCCCAATGTGGTGCAGAACTAAAAATCATAAGATATTATAAAATATTGATTTATAGCTATAATTTGTCAGACATCGAAAAAAAATAATAAGGCATACACGGATTAACTAATAATTTATAGATGTTTTGCTTAAATGCAGAATTAACATATAATATGTATCATCATCTCATTATATCCCACTGTTGGGCACTGGAGGTCTGAGCCCAAGGGAGGGAATTAACCTACTATTCCACGCTGGTCAGACATGTTGGAACAGGATTTTGTTTCGAGTTTTTCTTCTCTTGCATAGATGTTATACGCGTATTATATCCCTTAGTCGTCTTATACGACATCCACAGGTAAGAGTGGTGAATTATATTCTTATTCCGTCACCACATGGATAAATATGTATACTATTAAGCAAATAGTAGTAGTAAAGCTCGTCTTCTTTTTTGTATTGGCAATCAGCCACTAACAGCCCATTTTTGCCAATGTGTAGTTGAAATTTTCTTTATTATCATTTTCTTCACATCTTTCAATCTTTATATTAATCATTGCCTGGCAGTATGGCACATCAGAGGTGTGGTAGTAACTCGCAAAGAATAGACATATATATTGTAGAAATTTGCAAATAGACTCTCTGTTAAGTGAATAAATGGGGGCAAGTTCAATTTCTGCCTCACAATCGGCAGCGACCTGACTGTTCCTGGTAATGTGAAGAACCAAAAGTGACAATTATTGCTTACACATATTTGAACAAAAATCAATAAGAATTTATATTCCATAAATATACTACTTCTACCTATAAATGTCCACTGTTGGAAATGCCCAACGGAGTGGTCATTATTATACTTTGGAATTAGGTATTTAAATACCTTATTTGCATCCTATAAAAGTAATAGATTATATTATTTCATACTTACGAGTCTCATGCCTTCATATCGCGCACCTTCGAATTTATCGCCTGGCTTTTCAAAGGCAAATTTACCATCATATCCAGTCAGCTTGCCTGCCAAGCCAATAAGCATCTGGAAGAGTATGTCTCTATACAATAACAATTTACGCTAGTTTCATTCTATATAATTTAAGTAAAATTATGTTACGTCTGAATATCAGAGCGCAAAAAAAAAACTATTAATTTATATAGTTTCTTGTCTGTGGAACTACGATATACACAGATACAGCAATAATAGGTTAAAACATCCCTCTTTTTACATCAGAGGTAAAAATATTATGTAAAAGAATACAAGTATTTTTCTAACCTTGCCAAGTGGAGGATGTACATCAAAAAAGAATGTTCTGTTTATGTACCAGCTTGCCATTTTTCCAAAATGTGTTTCATCCCAGCTGAAATTCAACAAAGAACAAAGTTACACATACTAAAATACAAGTTAATTGTAATGCGACAATAGATAAATGTTGGGCACTTATGTCATTAGTATGAAGAGAAAGAAGAAGACAGCATCTTCTATAAATAAAAATTAATGTGGGTCAATGTGTTTACAGGGAATGTATCCCTGTGAATATTAAAATGGCTGTTCTGATTTTCATGAAATATTGAGAAAGTCTTCAGTCTAGCCTAATCTTGTGAAGTTTGGTCATGGTTTAAAAGATTTAGAAAAAATTTAGGATTGTTATTTTTTAAATCTACCTATATTCAAAAGCAATGTTCCCCAATTGAAGCCAATTGCAAATTTTAAAGTTTTTTTTTTTTTTTTTTTTATTGCAAACAGTGGCAAACGAGCAAACAGTACACCTGATGGTAAGTGTTGCTGCCGCTCATGGACCTTTACAAGGGCGTTGCCTACCGCGAAGAAAGCGAAGGGAGTGTGAATGCGTGCATTGATGCTCGGTGATACCAAGGGCACCACCAAAACCCTCCACACGCAATCACCTTCAGAAAGTTGGGCTTCCGGCTCTCTCGCTCACCGAACGAAGCGCAGTAACAAATTGCTACTACTCAGACGTCGATTTTCTGCGAGAGCATGGTACTGCTCCGGACGGACCGGCCCGCGGCTGTAGACAGATAACTGTCGACAGTGTGGTCCTACCACTCCTGAAGTTTTAGTATTAGTATTAAAAATTACCGCTTGACTAAGAATTATTAGACGACACTATTACTTTTTTAAATATAGATTACCTATTTTTATAATTGTATTTATTTCATTAAAATATTATGGAGTTAGTTTTAAATTAAATAGTAAAGTAATATGATATTTTTAATACTCTTTAATTGATCTAAATTTATTTTCCACATAATATTAATATATATTTCCTTTTTCAATTAGAGTATTGAAGGGCAAAAGCATGATATACTTACCAAACATGTTCAGGTTCCAAAACTTTGTAATAACGAGTGACAAAGGTAGCACAACACACAACTCCGAACATAAGCCACCATCTACAAGAATATAATAAAATTACTATAGGTAATAGTTAAAATAAATTAGAATGTGTTTACTCGAGAAGACCAAGGCAAAGTTGGTGTAAGTAGGTTAGATGAATATTTGGCTCATATAAACATATTTGTTTGTCAACAGATTGTCCTGTATATATATTTATATTGATCAAATTTTTGTCACATTTCTCTTAAATAATTAATGTAGAAAATTCAGTAAATGATATTAGAAAGTACTTTGTGTTATTTCCTGGGGAAACTTCTTTCTTCTTTTCACACATTTTTAGGAAAAATATATGTTAGCCGTTAATGTTAAAAGAGCGCAATACTTATTACATTTCATCTACTAAATCTAGCGAAGTATTTACAATGTCTTAAATTTGTTAGACTATAATGAAAAACAATCTAAACATAACGGTATTCATACTATTCATTAATAGGGATGCAAAAAAAACATCGATGTTTTCAAACATCGATGTATCGTTCATAAACATCGATGTTAAAACATCGATGTTTATGAACATCGTTGTTGAAGAACGATGTTTTATCATAAGGTCATCAAAATTTGCCCCCAGGATTTTATTTCTTCGTCGTAACATCGATGTCATCCCGCTGTTGTTAAAATATCCAACAAATTTCCTAAAAAAAAAAGCGGAGTATTTTATTACTTAGTAACATTGATGTTCGATGTTTTTCTAACATCGATATATCGTTTATGAACATCGATGTATCGTTCATACACATCTCGATACTTTTAACATTGATATCTTAACATCGATGTTTTCTATGAGCGATGTTGCATTCCTAATGTCACCCCGCTGTATGTTAAAACAGCCCACAAATTTCTTAAAAAAAAAAGCTCATCAAATTTTGTCTGCAGAATTTTATTACTTAGTAATATTGATGTTTGATGTTTTCCTAACATCGATATATCGCTCACGAACATCGATGTTGAAACCAAAACATCGACACATCGTTGTTGAAGAACGATGTTTTATCGTACATAGATCGTACGTCCGTGTGGTGACGGAAGAAGAATATAATTCACCGTTTCTTGGTCGTAACTCAATGTTATAAGTCCCGCTATATGTTAAAACATCCGAAAAATTTCCTAAAAAAAAAAGCTCATCAAAATTTGTCCGGGGAATAAGATGTTGAAACCAAAACATCGACGATACATCATTGTTGAACAACGATGAACGAAGGGGTATAATGTACATAAGTCCCTAAGCCCCGACAAATTTCCTAAAAAAAAAGCTCATCAAAATTTGTCCAGAGAATTTTATGTCTTAGTTGTAACATTGATGTTCGGTTTTCGATAAACATCGAACATCGTTCCTAAACATCGATATATCGTTCATAAACATCGATATTTTTAATATCGATGTTTTACTTTTGAAAACATCGATAAGCTAATATCGATGTTTTTTATGAACGATGTTTCATCTCTATTCATTAATGGATAAGCTATTTAAACGTAACAGCCAGAGACTATAAAATATTCATTAGGCTGAAGCCGCACTAGGGTTTTTATCCCCAAGCGGTTAACCACACAACCGCTCGAGACGCACACAATACGATATTAAATCAGTCGCGGATAAAAACTGCAAGTGCGGCCACTTGCATTTGTTTTCCTGTTCCACAAACTCACGCGGTTAAAAACCGCCGCGGTTTCACTGTAGTGTGGCCTAGCCCTTAAACTTGAAAGTAATCCACGCGTTATTTGCGAGTTCATTATTTCTTTCAAATTTAGAATAGGGTTGGCAACTGTCAAAGTGGCGCCAGCATAGCTTTACCCAAAACTATTAATTTTGTATGAGATATTTTAAATAAAATCTTGTTTATTAAATACTGACCTGCTCAAAAAGCGTGAAGTCGCCTTTTGTAACGAACAAGGTGCACATCGATTTTCTAAGGCCAAAGATATGATGAAAAAGTGGCTATAAGCTATCAGATCTAATTTTAAACCAGAAAGACAATGTCGTCTTCATTTTTTCGATCCAGATTATCAAAAAACATTTTTTTTTATACATATGTATTAATTCATTTTACTTTTGTATTTTATTAATTAAATTAAGACGCAATAAACCAGATTTTAAAATAGCTAAAGTTGTTAAAAACTTCTTCAGCAAAACAGCTGTCTAATATTCTATTTACATGGATTCATTTTACCTATGATTGATATTTGGCCCAGTCGTGATTTGGTGAATTATATTTGGTTTGGTAATTATATATTATATTTGGTTAATTAAGCAGAGTAGTAAGACCAGAGTTATTACAGACTTGCAACTTGCTAGTCAGAAAGTACACATAGAAAAACTCATTTGATTAACAAAAACATGGATACTTCAAACACCATTAATTTCATATTATGTTCCGTTCCGTGCTTCACTACACAGCACAAATATTTTACATTTGTATTATGTTAGATAACTTTAGGGAAGGAACTGTGAATAAAAACAAGTGACGCCGACTTTGGTTTATTTTGTAAGGCCAGGGAAAAAGTTTCTTTACATTCTATATGAAAATTCAAAACATTTTTCAAAGTTTATTTATTTTAGTTACAATATATAGTTTTAGCAGTATTCTCGTGATGATAACCTGATATTATCTAAAGAATTCCGAAGAGACTGAAATAGGTGGAAATCTAAAGGTACAAGTTCAGGGCTATATGGCAAATGCATTTGTTGTGGTACAACCTATTTATAGGTTGATGTAATATACTACTACAATACCTATAGGTAGTTAGCATAAAAAAGAAGTATTCATATGGTTTTTGTTAATGGTGTCAATGAAGTAATGCTGTTGATATCCCAACACCTATTAAAATTTGGCACTTTCATAGCAGGTTAATCATTATCAACACTAGTGCTCCCGTAGTTAAAATTGTATAATGCCAATCTATAAGCAAAATGAAATTAGTCATAGTCCAAGAATCTATTTTTCTGATACATAATCCTAAGGATTATTCTCTTTTTATGCTATGTGTATTTCATCACAACAAAAACAAAACAAGTTTAACAGGTTCAAGCTATGCTATCGACATCTGCGAAAAGTTTTCAATGGCCAAGCCCATTACTGTGCCCAACAATCACCATTGTAAACAGAATTTTATTCTGACCTTACCTTTAACCTGACACTGAATTCGTCGGAGTCACCAGCAGCTGATGTTATGTACAACCTATATCGTCAGTACATAGCACAGATTAATCTAATATACTTGCTAGGCACACTCTTTAATATGAAATATATAGTTACATGTAAAACCGATTGTTGGTTTGGCGACGTATGCCGTGGCGACGCGTCGCTATATGATAGTGAGTATAGATCCGAGCAATTGTCACAGTAACGCTGTCAGACGCATCGAATATAGCTATTATATTTAGTGTCCAATCAAAATATCGGTATCGAATTCGGCCTAGTTTCGGCCAAAAAACGGTTTCGGCTTAGTTTCGGTTTTATCCGAAAATAGAGCCAAAACTACGGCTGAAGCTGAATTAGTGAGTGTTCGTGCTGCGCTGGGACTTGTTCAGTGCACGAGGTGCGAGAAACGAAGTGACATTTTACCACGCTCATAGTCATCTCACAATTTTAGTTCTTTCTTTCGTATCTGTACGTCGCGAATTTCGTAGTTTGATGTTATTACTTCGAAACAGATATATTTTATTTTACTATGTGATGCTCATCAATTATCGAGAACTTTCTTTGTGTTTCCAATTTTTAGAAGCAAAGAACATACAAGAGTGCCTATCAAACCTAGAGTTTATTGTAAATTAAAACTGTTTTATTGTTATAATTAAGTTTTATAAGTTTCATTTTATGTTTATATTAGTAAAGAGAAGGAAAACTTGAAATAAAACTCTATACCAACTTGTCTGACTAGCATGGCATAGTAAGGTCAATATCCCTCTTATTGTGGAGGAGGCTCGAGCCCAACAGTGGGACGTGTATGAGCTGAAATGATGATGATGATGATGATGATGATGATTTGTAAAGAGTAAAAACTGACTGATTATGATAGACCATTTATTTTTCTTCCCACTAAGACATTGACCTTATAATTTACAGAGAAGTTTCGATTTCAGTCGAAACTGAAACTGAAGCCGAAATTCAGTTTTGGCTTCGGCTGTAAAAAGTAGTTTCTTCATATTATTACCGAAGTCACTGATTAAAAGAATTGAATGGTCACACTTTAAAATATTTTTGGATTTTTAGTTCTTGTCATCATCATCATCATCTTGCTCTTATCCCACTTACTTGGGGTCGACGCAATATGTAATCTGACATATTGCAAAAAGTTTCGGCAATGACTTTTATGACCGGCCGCCTGCCTGACGTCAACCCTCCTTGGGAATGTATTCGTTGACCCAAATGGTACCAGATGGAGTTGGTACGGGTCAATCTAGGGCTCTTAGTCGTCTTTTACGACACCTATGAGCAAAGCAAGGTTTGGTAGTATTCGAAGCCGCTACCACACAGCATGGATTTTTAATTCTTGTATTTAATGAAAATAAATGTTTATTGAATAAAAATGATAATTATCTGGACAAAAACAGTAATATTTTATGTTTACATTATGACATATTAGTTCCTGTCGTAATATGATCTTTGATGTATATTACTTGTACAAAAATGCCGATGTTTCACATCTGCCAGGCATCCAGGGCGAGGGCTCACTTTTTTGTTTCAATGTCTAGAGTAAAGGATTCTGAGTATTTTATCGTAGGCCTTCTTAAGGTCAACGCATAAGTGCAAATTGCAATTGCAAATTGAGTGTACGATGATATTTATTACACAGTTGGTGTAGTGCAAATATCATCATCGGTTAATTCGCCACCCAACATAAAATCATACTGGTTTTTGGGGATCTTACTTCCCTCACATAACCGGTTTTTTCTACCCTTTCATAATCTGTGATATGAGCTATATTCCCCGATAACTGCCGCAGTCCTGTACACTACCTTTTGAAAAATTCGCACTAGCATACTAATGCCTCATTCGCTGGAGATTTCTTCGTTCTGCAGTAATTTATCGAATTATAAAGACAGCCATGTATATCCATTCCATCTTCTTCCAAAATCTTTGATACTTCAAATAGTATAACGTCCATCCTACAGACTTCCTATTTTTCATACTTGACTCTGTTTTTCTTACTCCATCTATTGTAATTTATCTTACTAGACCGATGTTCGCCGACACATATTTTAACTCCACTCCCAACATTTTCTTCGTTCACTAATCTTTCAAAATAATCCTTCCAAAGCTGCTTTATTTCCTCATCTTTTAACGGAATTTTAACTTGACATGCCTGAAGACTCTTGATCACTCTTCTCGGGGTTTGATAATACGGCACATCGCCTTCTCTTTTTGCGTTCGAGGCCCATCTATGGAATTAGAAATACTGTCTTAGGCCTAGGCTCTCGCTGTGGCCCCTTTTAGCTCATTTCTTATATAAAATCTATATTAATTAAGATTTAAAAAAAATCTATATTGCTTTTTTCAACTTTTCATTACTACTTTCATAATTGATGAGTTGGCATGTGTTTTATTGGCACTATTACCTAATAATCGATGTTCTTAATGTTGAATTTAAATTTTGTGCTACTTATGGCCCGACAGTCCGTCTGCTCCAATATCCTTCTGTCCACGTCCGAGAAAAGCAGAGTTTGTTACTACGTAGTCTGTGGCAGTGTTCCTATAAAATAGTAAATTGTTCGTGTATTCATAATATCGTACAATCGTCAATCACGTCAGCAATGTCAGTTACGTCAGTGTCGTCAGTCAGTGTCAGTATTTTTTGCTGTGTTGTTGTCCTTGTCACGTTCGTGCAATTCTAGTGTATCAAAGATCGTAAACAAACAAATTACAATACTTATTCATTACACGTTCTCCTTGTAGTTTTAAAATATATTTACTTCGGCTATGATAGTGCGCTGATTCGATTGCAATATGTATTACTTAAAAGTTACAATACTCCTAGGAATATTTACGTTATGTATGTGCGAAATAACGCAAGAAAAAAAACATAAATTGCTATTGGATTTTATTAATTATTACAACCTTCAGCCTAATCAACCTCTTAAGGCTAGTGACGGCAATCTACGGAATATCGAAGAAATAGTAAGCGTTTATTAGTAATATTTTATATTAACACAAGTAAAATTTTTGCAATATTATTCTATGTAATTTTCGGGTGATGACGGAGTAAGAATACAATTCACCACTCCCTATCTTGCTCGTGGAGGTCGTAAAAGATGACTAAGGGATATAATATGGCCATAACATCTGTGCAAGAGACGGAAATCTCGAAATAAAGCCTATACCAACGTGTCTGACCAGCATGGTATAGTGGGTGTATTTCCCTCCTCCCTAACGGGGAGTAGGCTCAAACCCAGCAGTGGGACGATTACAAGCCGCGATGACTCTATAAATAAGAATTTTTTGTTTGCTTTAATTGCCTTGCCTTGAGAATAAGGGTTATCTAGTGTGGAGACCTTTAGCTTTATCTTAAGTTATCATTACTTTATAATTTGTTTTTATTATAATTTGTCTTGTATTTATAATTTGTCTTTATAATGTTTACAAGAAAATTTCTCAAACTGCTCTACATTTTACTTGAAAATCACACACAGTTGTGGCAAAGTGTTTCATTTTGCTATCTGATTTATCAATCAGAAATTGTAGTAATGACTAATTAAATGGTATTAATCTTTCTTGCTGTGTGGTAGCGACATCGAATACTACCAACCCTTGCTTTGCTCGTGGGTGTCGTAAAAGATGACTAAGAGCCCTAGATTGACCCGGACCAACTCCATCTGGTACCATTTGGGTCAACGATTACATTCCCAAGGAGGGTTGACGTCAGGCAGGCGGCCGGTCATAAAAGTCATTGCCGAAACTTTTTGCAATATGTCAAAACAGATGACATATTGCATCGACCCCAAGGAATTGGGATAAGAGCAAGATGATGATGATGATGAATCTTTCTGTGTAGGGTAAGTATAAAATTTATTAGCCCCTTTTGTGCCCGTGGGTGTCATAAGAACACACTAAGGGATAATACGCACATAACAATACAAACTGTCTAGGAAGAGCAGGAAAACTTGACATAAAACTCTATAAAAATTTATCTATGTTTCATAATACTTCTTTGTAAACCAAATAATTATATGTATGTATATTATTATTATTAAGCCTTTATTGCCGAAATAATTTTAGTAAACAATGGTTTTGGTAATTGAATATTATAAAGTACAAAATTTAAACTAATAAGCTAACAAAAATTTTGCATATTCGTTATTGGTAATCGGCATGTCTTTGCGACACGAATGCCTCCTCCAGCTCTTTCCAATCGAGTCGTGTTTGAGTTATTCTATACCGTAATGGACCTGCAGTGTTTTTGATGTCGTCTGACCAGCGTTTCCTTTGTCTTCCTCTTTTCCTCTTTGTTTGGAACCTAGGAGTTCATTCTGTGATGTCTTTTGTCCATTTGGTGCTATCTCTCATCATGTGGCCTACCCACCTCCATTTGAGTTTTTTTATTTTAGCTACAACATCTTCAATTTTTGTTGTGTATCTTATATCTATAGCTCTTTTCCTATCTCTTTTTGTGTATCCTAGCATGCTCTCCATGGCTCTTTGGCATGTAATTAATTCTTGGTTTTGTTTTTGTGTTAGCCCAAGTCTGACATCCATAGGTGAGTATTGGTAATACGCATGTGGTGTATATTTTCCTTTTTATTCCTATACTATAGTGTTCGTCTTTTAGCACATTTTTTAAAGACCAATATCTTTTCCATGTATTGGCTACCCGTCTTTCTATCTCTGAATTCATTGGGTTATCAAAGCTTATAATTTGGCCCAGGTATATATAGAAATTGACATATTCTATAGCCTCCTCCCCTATTGATATTTTTATATGCGATCTGTTGTTAATACTTTAGTCTTTGTTTTATTTATTGTTAGACCCACCTTTTTGCTTTCTTGTGATAAATCTTGGAGCATACTTTGAAGGCTTTTGGAGTTGTCTGATAAGTATCAAATCATCTGCGAATCTTAGATGGTTTAGATATGTCCCACTGATGTTGATTCCTACATTGTCCCATTCCATTTTCCTAATGGTTTCCTCTAACACTGATGAAAATAGCTTTGGAGAAAGGGGGTCCCCCTGCATCACTCCCCTGCATATTGGAAAAATTGTCCCCTCCCTTTCAAATTTTATTTGTGCTTTGTATGTATATATGTATGTATTATAAGGGCAGCAAAAGATGATGTGTCTATTAATGAACTTCATTAATGTATATGCAATTACTTTCAGATTCATCCCTTTGCAGATTTCATTAGTTTTCTAATATTTACAGTTTATAATCCATGTATTAAATTTATTGTTTACTAATTATTATATATAGAGAATTTTCTTTTTCTTTATAATTATTTCATTTACATTTAAGGTGCTCAAATATTTCTAATATCAGATATATGAAATTTCAATAATTATAAAAATAGCAATGAGGATGTGTCACTAAAATTTTTTTATACCTTACTGGTATTGATATGAAATATATGTAAATTACTCTATGTGGTGACAGGAAGAGAAAGAGGAATAATAATATAATTGTCATCTCCTCTTTCTTGCCTGTGGGCGTCGTAAAAATTGGCTAAGATTCTCACAGAAGATTAAGCAGCAGCTATCCTCTGGGTGTATACCAACTGACTGCAATTGCCAATCTGCAGGCCAACTGTGGTGATTACAGTATTATCCCTTCAAAAGAATGATTACATTTTACAAAGGTCTGTCCTTTCATGAATGGCAAAAGATAGCATAAATGACGACGATGATGATGATGATTTGTTTTAGGATCCTACTACATACAGAGTTGATATCAGCTTCACAGTGCAAAATAATGGTCCAAAACTGATACAATGTACAGGAATTATACAAGACCAAGGTGACACAGGGATTGCAGTTGCGAACAATGATTTGCACTGTGGAGAACTCAATCAAAAACCTTCAGGAGATGCAGGTGAAGTAAGTGAAACATCTGTAGAAGTTAGCAGAGAAGTGGGTCCTATCAAACTTGAAAATGAAGTTGAAAGGGATACTGTAAGTAAACATTCATAAAGAATTGAATTACATTTGTATATCTGTGTTCAAAATTGATTAAGATGGTAACAAAATTATGGTATATGATTCTTATCTTACTCTATATTGAACCAAAAATAGAAGGTCTGTATTTATAAATAGGTCTTACAGTGATACTGTAAGGCAAGAAATATTGTACATTGATCTTTTGGATCTGTTAATTTTGGCTCTACAGAATGTTGTTTCTGTAAAACACTACCTGTGTAATTGCATCAATTTAGAAAAAAAGCTTGTAGGTGCATTTTCTTTAATAACAAAAAGCCATAATCAAAATAAGTTCTAACAGCTCCTAATAGAGCCTTCAATCAATCCATAGACGTCCACGGTTGAACATAGGCCTCCCCACAAGAATGCCACTCAGAGTGGTCCTGTGCCACTTGCACCCAATAGTTTCCTGCGACTTTCAAAATGTCGTCAGTCCACCTAGTACGGGGTCGTCCTACGCTGCGTCGTCCGATTCGTGGTCGCCACTCGAAAATCTTTCTTCACCAACGATGGCCGGTTTGACGAGCGACATGGCTTGCCCATTGCCATTTAAACTTGATAATTCTGCAGGCGTTCTATTGATCAGTCCGTCTGTTCTATTGATTTCCACATTCCAGATTTTATCACGTAGATAAATATCGAGCACAAGCAGAGCCCTCTCCACAGCACATTATCGTTGTCCTAATAGATACAAGACTGTTATTGCTTTGTGTGACATCACATAGGTGGTGAACAGGAACAATTCTCTATGAAGCGGCAATTAGTCGATTGTCTCTTTCCAAGAGTGGATGTGCAATATTTATGGCAGCGTACTGTACAAATTGTTTTTAAAAAGTTATTTGGAACAACATATTTGCATTAAGGTTTCAGTTTCACTAGAAATAACCTTGTAGTGCATATTTAGAGAGGTGCTAAGTAGATATACATGTCCAAATGCAATCTTGGGGTTATGTACAAATACAATACATATATACATGAGATATTAAAACATATAAATAATTTTTGTAACATCTTTCATTTAAATCTCGTATATTATATAAGTATGACTTCCAAGGGTACATTTGTCATTATAGTTATGTATTGTGATTACATATAACTAGCCATAAACTTAATTCCATCTAAAACTAGTTTTCAATCATATTTGTCACAGCACACAATTTTATTTCTTGGATCTACATCCATGGAATCCAGATGGAATTAGTGTAGATTTACATTCCTGTTTATGGAATTGCAACCCCTGCTATGCGGCCGCTATTTTCTAAAGAGAGGTGCAAATAGTTTTTACACCATATTAGTCAAACTATTGGTCGCACAAGAAAATAAGTATGCAAAACATTTTGTTTGAAATTAAGTTCTCTACATAATTTATTCTGTAACTTTTAATCATAGAATCAAAAATAAAGCTTTTAAAACGAAAATATATAAAAATTGGAATAGGAACATCGAGCAAATGATGAGTGAGTGAGCATAGATGCTCAATATATGGAAATAAATTCTCTATTGTGTGTCATATCTTTTTCTGCTAATTTTACAAAAAAATCCATTAAAGTTTTCTCATGAAAGGTTTTTCTAGATAGGTTTATCACTCCTATTACATTTTTTTAACTATTATTTATTTATTAAATTTATAAACCCCTGCAAAACAACAATATATATATACAACAAATATATTAAAAATTAAAATGAACGGTTAGGTGTGGTTAGGTATAGTTTTCCCTCAATAGTCCATGGTTTATATAAGAAATATTTTAAATAATTGACTGTTTGATTGAGATTCGTGATATTTTGCTCCAACAACTACTAAGCCGGGAACACCAGTTATGCGATTATTAAAACCTTTGTTGGAGGTCCAAAATAATTTTTTAAGTACCGTCATTATGCATACGTAAACCATGCCTTCGTCAGCTTTGATACAGATTAGTCTCGAAATATTTTTGCACAAATGAAACCTTTTTGTTTTTTTTTCCACAAAATAAAAATCTGAAACTATAAGTTTTCAGTTTTTTCTTTAGTTTTTTTTTTTATGCCAATGGTGGTAAACGAGCAAGTAGCACACCCGATGGTAAGTGGCATTGCCGCACATGGACCTTTGCAATACCAGGGGCACAGCGTTTGGTTGTCTATATAATAATTAGTAACTTGGTATATTCGATATACAGTAACTTCCCAACAGTTCGTAAAAATGTTTTATTCATTCATTCGTTATTATACCTCTGCATAAGTACATTGCGCGTTAATATAAATTCATTGTTTTTATTCAGAACGCGATGTGATTCATGAAATTGATAGACTGCGCTGAATCCGTCCGAACAGTTTCTTCACATAAACAATATCTGTACTTTTTAAGAGTACGATGTTGTAAAATGCTCAAAAGTATTCCAAACGTCGCAAATCAATAAAAGGAAACGCTATAAAATGAATGAATATAGTTTAATTTCTTTTTTAATAATTCACTAAGGTATGAATTCTTATGTTGCGAAAGCCAAAAGACTCAGAACAAGCATTTGTGGATCGCATAATGAGCTACCCACCTTAAAGTTTGAATCTACGGTACATAGCATAGAATGTCGCCATCTAGATCATTACGTCGTCATTATTAATATATTTTACGACACTCCCCCGCGGTGACGTCACTACAGATGACTAAGGGAACATAAGCAGATGAGATCACTTTAAAAAGAGGAAAATTTGTAACAAAAACATTAAAAGTCAGCAATGCAAATTTATGATCACGCGTTGTCTCCTTGAGATCAAACGGTTATCAGTAATAACACAGGAATAACCGTGATAATATAAACTCATTTGCAAAAAAAACGGGCACCTAAGCAATGAACCATTTCAAATGTTAATATTTCTTTGTTTGATAATTATAGGTAGTTTTATCCACACAATTTGCTAAATTAATAAGAAAATAATCGTTTTCATCAGTATTTCATAAAATTTAGATACAATTTATGGGAAATAATGCTAAACCTCGCTAGTAGTGTATATTCGCTAGTAGTGCATATGCTCATGAAGTAAAAATAAAAAAGTTTTTTTGTTTGTTTTTCTTTAATAAAGTAAAAGCAGATAAATGTTTAGTATCGAGTGTGACCCCCTCTAGCTAAAATCACAGCTTGAATTCGTCTGGGCATGCTAGCGAGTATATCCCGGATACTTGCTTGCGGAATACGTTCCCACTCCGCAGTAATCACATTCTTCAGCTCTCTGATGGTCTGCGGAGCCGGGTGTACTGATCTCACACGCCGTTTCAGAACGTCCCAGACATGCTCTATGGGATTGAGGTCGGGACTTCGAGCTGGCCAATCCAAACGACGAATGCCGACCTCTTGCACATACGCATTAACATCGCGGGATCGGTGGGCGCGAGCATTGTCGTCCATAAAAATCGAGTCTTCACCTAGAGCGGCCAATGCGGGTTGTGCATGAGAAATTAGAACTTCCGTTATGTATCGATGCCCAGTCAGTGAGCCGTTTTCAATGAAGACTAACTCTGTACGATCCATTGAATTTATTCCTGCCCAAAACATAACAGAGCCCCCACCATAAGGTGTGATTTCTTCGAAACATGCCTCTGCAAAGCGTTCTCCTTGTCTTCTTAGCACTCGCCGACGTCGATCTTCACCGAACAGAGATATCCTGGCTTCATCAGAGAACAAAACCCTATTCCAATCGTCTTGAGTCCATGATTCACAATTTCTAGCGAACCTAAGCCTGTGAACTCTGTGCTCACGGAGTAATTTGGGGCCGCGGGCCGGGCGGTGACTGCGTATATTGGCAGCGAGAAGCCTCCTCCTGACCGTCCATAGACTAATATGCACATTTCTTACTTCTTGGAGGTTGTTCTTAAGATCCACATACGAAGATTTGCGATTTCTCAATGCGCGACTCACAAGAAAACGATCATCCCGTGGTTGGGTACATGGTTTTCTTCCAGAACCAGGCCTTCTCTCGACGGAACCAGTCTCCTGATATCGCTGCCAGGTCCTTTGGACTGTCGAGCGACTAACATTTAGCCTCCTAGCCACGAAACATTGGCTGCAACCCTCTTCAAGCAGCGCGATAATTTTGGTAGCTTTTACCACTTTACCTACCATTTTTGATACAGCCAAACAGCATTAAATAAAGCTTTGACAGTCAAGGATATGAAATTAATCGATAAAAATTGAATAAAAGTTATGAAAGTCGATGTTAACTTCTGGAACTTCGCGCCAAAAATGTAGGATAAAAAGGGGTTTTCTGTAAAAATGAACATCAAATGAAAAATTGAATTTAGAACGTACTTTTTTAAATACCACAGCATTTTTAAAACCGGCCAGTAACGTGTACAAACGATTGAAACCTTTTTGGTATTGTATCTTTTTAAATATGAATGAAAATCAAAACCGCCCGTTTTTTTTGCAAATGAGTTTATAATGATTAGCGCGGTGACGGAGTTAGAATAAAATGCGTCAACAACTCTTCCTTTCGTACCCGTGACTGGAAAAGACGACCAAAGGACACGAGTAGAATTTTAAATGGTAAGGCCGTACTTTCTACCGCCGCGGGCCGGTCCGTACTACACTCCCGCAGAGAATCGACGTCGGAGTAGTAGCCATTTGTTACTGCATTTCGTTCAGCCGGAAGCCCAACTTTCTGAGGGTGTTTGCTTGCGTTTTGGTGACTTTTAATATCATTCAACCGTATTGCATGTATTCACATTCTCTTTACTTTCTTCACGGTAGGCAGCGGCTTAGCAAAGGTCCATGCGCGGCAGTGTTACTTATCATCAGGTGTGCCTTTAGCACGTTTGCCACCAAACGCAAAAAAATAGAGAACATAACTGCAAGCGAAGGAAAACTCGATATAAAACCATATACCAATCCATCTGAACCAATAACTATCAAATTAATAACAGGTCAAGGCTCAAACCCAGCCTTGGGGGATATATGATATACGACGATAATTCGTGATAATTATCAGCTAACATTTATATATTATTATTAGAAAAAATAGCTGTGTGGTAGCGGCTTCGAATACTACCAACCCTTGCTTTGCTCGTGGGTGTCGTAAAAGACGACTAAGAGCCCTAGATTGACCCGGACCAACTCCATCTAGTACCATTTGGGTCAACGATTACATTCCCAAGGAGGGTTGACGTCAGGCAAGCGGCCGGTCATAAAAGTCATTGCCGAAACTTTTTGCAATATGTCAAAACAGATGACATATTGCGTCGACCCCAAGTAATTGGGATAAGAGCAAGATGATGATGATTAGAAAAAATATTATTAGTACTATTGCTTGCTATATCAGAATAGACGAGAGCATAATTTGGCATATGCCTGCTTTATTACACAAACTATTAAAATAGTTGTTGCTAACATTGTTCTGCGCCCAAATATTTGTGTTACCTAATCTATAAAGTCTTTTCAAGTTATAAAAGGCGGCCATCATGTTGAACACAAAAGGAAAAAAATAATGTTAGACTTACATTACCTAGATTGAGACGATTTTCGAGAATTCACTAGAGAAAATCTCGGTTGTTTGTTATTACTTTAGTGGCGGGAAAATAACACAATTCACCATCCTCTTTCTTGCTAGCGGGTGTCGTAAAAGACGACTAAGGTATATTACATGTATATAACGATTAAGACAGAAAAGAAAACTTCAAATAAACCTCATTACCAACACGTCTGACCAGCATAGTACAGTAGTTAAATTTTCCTCATATTCTGGAGAAATATGAGGGCAATCAAACTTCCTCTAAGAAGGCTCAGCACTTACTCGTATAAGCTAAGATGAATCTTGAAGTTAAGAATAAGCCTTTGGGAGTGAGAATTGATTGGTGCATGCTAATATTAATACAGTTGAATCGATTGGAAAATTGGTTGAATCATCGTTGAACAATTACCTATAAGTGAGTTGTTATTTTATTGCATAAAATTATTTTGTTAGATGACTTCATTTTTAATTATAAATAATCCTTGATATTTGTAACAATAAATTTATCCCTTTTACATTAGCTGTAACCGAGACTTCTTAGATTTTGTTATTCAATTTACCTATTACTCGGGATTTTCCGTATGGTGACGAAGTTAGAATACAATTTACCACTCCCTGCCCGTGGATGTTGAAAAGACGACTATAGGGATACAATAAGCATACAACACAACAACTGTGTATATGTATATGCAAGAGAAGGAAAATCGAATTAAAGCCCTATACCAAACTGTTTGACCAGCATGGTATGGTAAGGTCAATTTCCCTCTTATTGTGGAGGAGGCTCGAGCCCAACAGTGAGACGTTTATGAGCTGAAATGATGATGATGATCTCTCGGGAAGAGTAGTTTCTCCTTAGGTGATAATCTTTTAGCTTTATATGTATCCCTCGGATTGTGTTTTCTATGGTCACCACATACGCCGTCCGTTCCGTCCGTCCGGGGTGACGAAAGGGTGTAGCGCGGTCCCATAACCCACCGGGTTTCCTTCCCATTTGCCTTTGAGCCGACCACCAGTACCGAGTTCCTACGACCACTGAAGTAAAGGAACTCTGCAACGGTGGTCGGCCCAACGGCGAAGGCGACGTGCTTTATGGGTGGGTTACGGGGCCGCGCGCCGCCCTTTTGCCACCCGGACGCAGCCGAGCGGCGGGTGCGCTAACCGTAGGCCAACCCCCCAAAAAAAAATGTGTCTTGCCTTCCGCGGCCAGCTTGACAGCATCTACATGTAAGCGAAATTTCAAGACGATGGGTCTAGTACTTAAAGCGTAACACACAAATAAACTCCTGCTTACATAATTATATTAATATACTAGCAATCCGCCCTCGCTTCGCTTATAGGTTATAGTCGTTTTACCCGCGTAGTTCCCGTTCCCGTGGGAATACCGGGATAAAATATAGCCTAGTTTACGCCCTGATATTATAGCTTTCCATTGGTGAAAGAATTTTTGAAATCGGTCCAGCCGTTTTGAAGATTACCCGGAACAAACAGACAGACAGACAGACAAAAATTTTTTAATTGCTATTTTAGGCATAGGTGTCGTGCAAATAACCATGTGAGCATGAAAAAAGCCTATTATTTTGACATTACAAACAGACACTCCAATTTTATTTATTGGTATAGATTCTAACGGATGTGCCCCAAGGTTTAAAATAAAAGAAAACATATATGTAATCCAATGATGTATGTTGGTGGCTAAGAAAACTACCAACCCTGACATTGTTCGTGGGTGTCGTAAAAGACGACTAAGATCTAAACTTAGACCTGAATCAACTCCATCTGATGTCGTCTTCGTCTTCTCAAGGAGGATTGACGTCAGACAGTCGACTGGTCATAAAACTATTTCCAGATACTTTGTGATATAATCTATGGAAGTATATATTGCGTCATTCTAAATAATTAGGCAGGTTGATGATGATTTGTAATCAAATTGAAAAACATCTCCTTTTCTAAAGTCTGTTAATTATTTAACTATTTATACATATAACTTTTGGTCTTCCAAGGTCCGATTTAACGCGTTTCCGTTCAAGAAATAATTGATTTAGAGTATTTAGACTTGTTATAACATGAGGCTAATACATTCTTCTATTCTATATAAACAGAATTTCCTTTTTAGCCCATATACGTCATCGTATGATTTGGCCAACTGTTGAGCATAAGCCACCTTCACAATGAGAGACAAATGGATCTATTATAACCATAGTCATCATCATCATAGTTTATATGCGTTCCACTATTGTGTTTGAGCCTGCTCCACATCATCGCAGCCAACTTACGTCCCACTGTTGGGCTCGGGCCTCCGCCGCAATAGGAGGGAATTTGACCTACTATATCATGCTGGTCAGACATGTGGCTATAGGGTTTCATTTCGAGTTTTCCTTCTCTTGCACAGATCTTATGTGCATATTATAATCCCATAGTCGTCTTTTACGACATACACGAGCCTGCTCCACGACGGGGGGGGGGGGGGATACTAGGTCAGGTCAGGCGGATTGGTAGAGGGTTTTATTTCTTTTCTTGCATAGTTGTTATATGCACATTATATCCCTATATCTTAGCTATCATTTACGACACGGGCAAGATAGAGGGTGGCTAATTGTATTTTTACTTCGGCACTATATGGCAAATTATAACCATGCTGGTGCACCGAACGAAGCGCAGTAACAAATTGCTACTATTCAGACGTCGATTTTCTGCGAGAGTATAGTGCTACCCCGGACGGACCGGCCCGTGACTGTAGACAACTGCCAACACTGTGGTTTTACCATTATAATGTTTAATGTCAATTTTCTTTATCTTGAATAGATTTTTTTTAATCTTTACTTATTATAGGGTCTTTTGGACGCAGTTCATGTTAGACCCATGGTAAAGCTAAACGTATAATATAGCTTTAAATATAAATTAAGCTAAGGTTACTCGAAAGGGGATTCCGCCAGGCTGGCCACGGATGTCAAGGAACTCGGTACCAGTGGTCGGCCTAATGATGAAGGAAAGGGAATACGGTGGGTTATGGGGCCGCGCGCCGCCCTTTGTGTCGCCCCGTACGACCGTGTTAAGAAGTCTAACAATACATCCATATCTAGTTTATTTATGTTGAGTATTTTAACAGTTTTATTAACCGACTTCTAAAAAAGGTAGAGGTTCTCAATTCGGATGTTTGTTTTTTTAAACGGTTTTATTTAGCTTACTCCATTTGTTTTTTTTTCTTGGGTCGAATTTAGTAATTGAATATTCACCCTCTTCGTGACAACCGATTGATCTGAAATTTGGTATACGCATTTGGTTCTGGTGACAATACAATTATGTATGCTAAAATTTTATAGTAAATTTAAGATAGCCACCGCTACAAAATGGCGGATAACCTATTTTTTTCAATCCCATCTATATGAGTATCAAATGAAAGGGATTGACAAGTAGAATACAGTGCTCTATACAAAATCAATATAAAAACTTGAAAATAAAAAAGGTAAAATAAAAATTTTAAGGTTTTATCGTCAACAAACAGTAAAAATAAAATCGTGGGGCATGTCAAATATCTACCTAATCGTCCTATCTAATCGTCGATTATAATGTTCGTTTTGTAGTGTCTCACGATTTTATTTTTATTGTTTGTTTACAATAAAACCGCTTAACTTATTTTTTTTTACCTTTTTTATTTTTATGTTTTTGTATTTTCTTTAAAATTTTTTTTTAGAAATATATTCATTTTAAATAAAACTATTTTACGGATTTTATCGCGTTTGTATTTGAGTTTTGATTGCCCGACGTTTCGAACACTTTGCAGCGTTCAGTTTTATTTCTCTCAGGTTCGTTACGCACATAGTCCGCTAAAAGATGATGCACATCTTCTATTTTACCACAGTCTTCGCAATTAGGCGAATTTACTTTTTCAATAGAAATGCGAAAGCTATATCACGAGCAAGCATAAAACATATGTTCGGAACGAATCATTTGAGCAGTAACCAGCATTGACTATGATTGACAGCTATGATTGACCTTGCGACTATTGAATCAAGGGATGCGAAAGGCCTCATTTTGGCTAATTTTGTACCATGAACCAGATAGTTATTTATGCAGATAGTTTATATCCATTAAATTTTAAGTGGTAGGACCAGCCTTCAGCCGCGGGCCGGCCCGTCTGGGGTAATACCACACTCTCGCAGAAAATCGACGTCCGGGTAGTTACAATTTGTTACTGTACTTCGTTCGGTGAGCGAAAGAGCCGGAAGCCCAACTTTCTGAGGGTGTTTGCGTGTTGTGGGTTTTGATGATGCCTTTAGTATTACCGAACTTCATTGTACGCATTTATACTCTTCACTTTCTTCACGATAGTAACACTTACTATCAGGTATGCTGCCATCAACTGTAATAAAAAAAATGATTCCATGTACCTATTTTTGTTTCGCGTTTTTATTCTATTGTAATCGTGTTATTTGCTTACATAGCTTTACCGTCTGTTAAGTATACGAGAGATATCTATTTTTTTTATATCTTTTTATGCAATTAACTTGTTTCGACGCAATCCATATTAATGTTATACATAAATTAATATAATACAGTTTAATACAATAGGTTATCAAGATTATTTGTTATGCATGCATGAAGTCATACTTTGACAAATATGTTGAGCAGTAATTGTATGACACGTTAGTCATACTAACATGATCAAACGTCTCGTTTTAAACGGGACAGCCCCGTTTTCAGGTCGTCTTTCCTGTTGTTCACCGTCGAGCAAAAATGACGCGCTCTTGTAAAAAGCACAAATGATCATTTACTACATTAATAGAGACGTGTTTTTGTTTTTTGAAGTGAAAACTTCTTTAGCGTCGATGTGATTTTGAAGTCGATGAAACGAAAAAGCGACAGTAGGAAGAGACAGACACATATAAATTCATAAGATTTAACGTGGGAGAAAATGAGATAGGAAGCATTATACAGTGTTTGTTATATTCGTGGTTGACTTTGTGCTCTGCTTCGTACCCCCTCCACTCGTTTTTACCAAGACAAAGTGGAAGGGTTCCCCCTGTGGGGAACGGACCTCGGCTCGGGGCGTCGCTGAGAGCAAAGTGGGCGTGGGCACGTTTAGGTTTATGACTATTTCGCGGCGCGGTTTCCGACCTCGACGGCGAGGCCGGTACTGCGGAGCTTTTCTTGTTATCGCTGCGCGAGCGGTGTAGGCCTTTTGTTGGGCGTTCGTAATGAAGTCACCCTCTTTATCGAGAAGATGACGGGGACATCGGACCGCGGATATTTTAGGGGGACGTGGGACCACGGATATTTTAGGGGGACGTAGTTTACCGCCCAAACCACTAAGGGATTGGGGTGAGTCATGGCAAAGTCAAAGTAGCGCCGGGAGCAACGTTTCATGTACTGCCTGATGGTCGGCATTTCGACATCGATTTGTGTGGGATTCCGTGTTTTACGAGTATTAATACGTGTTTGTGCGCGCATGCTTAGTACAAAGCTTGTACAAAAATTTTAAAGGTTCCACTTCTACCACGTATGAATTGCAGCCATGATTAAGTTTTAGTTTTACCTATTCCTGCAAGATTTGTTTCATGTGTCTTTGTTTTTTCTTTTTTAGCTTTAATTTTATATTTTTGAAGGTGACCCGTTCTGACTTAAAAATTAATGGTTATTTGAACGTTTTAACCTAAAGATATGGTCACATTAGTTATGACCGATTTTATAATACTGTGTACGCAGCTTTACTCGTGAATATTCATACATATTACTATTTTAATATGAAGGTTTATAACTATTTTATTCAATCACTTG
The DNA here is from genome assembly GCA_032191425.1 of Lymantria dispar. Taxonomy (NCBI): domain Eukaryota; kingdom Metazoa; phylum Arthropoda; class Insecta; order Lepidoptera; family Erebidae; genus Lymantria; species Lymantria dispar. The sequence goes on from CM063459.1 coordinate 22,519,884, forward strand.
GCTCGTATCCTATTACAGAAACTTTGACCGCTGAGAATTTTTAATTAATCAAGAGTTATAATGATTTAATAAATCTGTACAAATAAATAAAATTGAAGTGTCCGTTTGTAATATCAAATTAATAGGATCTTTCTCACACTCGCACGGTTATTTGTGCGAAACTTATGCCTAAAAATCAGTTTAGAAATGTTTTGTTTGTCTTTTGGTCTATCTGTCTATTCCGGGTAATCTTGAAAATGGCTAAGCCGATTTTAATAACATTTTACTACTTTTACGGATTATATCGCGTTTGTATTTGATTTATGATTGCCCTACGTTTCGAACACTTTGCAGCATTCATGGTCACGGGCGGACTAAGGTGTCTCACGTCCAACAAGTAATCGTTATTACAGACATTTATATTTATCTGTGTGTTCGAAACGTCGGGCAATCATAAATCAAATACAAACGCGATATAATCCGTAGAAGTAGTTTTATTTACAATGTGTAGTGCTCGCGTAAACATCAGATATCATAATATTTTACTTTTTTCTATTGCAAACGGTGGCAAACGAGGAAACAGTACACCTGATGGTAAGTGTTGCTGCCGCTCATGGATGTTTCCAAGCCTGCTACTTACTGCGAGGAAAGTGAAAGTTGTGTGAATGCGTGCAATGAGGTTCGGTGATACTAAAGGCATCACTAAAATCCATCACACACAAACGCCCTCAGAAATTTGGGCTTCCGGCTCCCTCGCTCACCGAACGGAGCGCAGTAACAAATTACTACTACTCGGACATCGATTTTCTGCGAGAATGTGGTACTACGCCGGACGGACCGGCCCACGGCTGTAGACAACAATTGTCAACAGTGTGATCCTACCACTATTAGTATGACACTATCACGTAGCTGTCTATATAAGGAGTAACTTAGGTCCTTTTTTCGTACCGGGTTGAGCCCTCAGCGCCATAGTTCGGGCTAAGTTGTGAAAGCTATCTGCGGCTAACAGCTATACACACACACACACACACACACACACACAAAAAAATCCTTTTTTTGTCTCGGCAATAGAATTTTGGAATCGAACCCGCGGCCTTGGGGACCGCAATCACGTATTGTAATATCGTAAACCGACTAAAACTAAAACGAAGTTTAGATAGCTAGTTTTAAATAAAATAAAATGGTTTAAAAAATGAATATGTATAGCTATGTGGTGGCGGCTACGAATACTACCAACCATTACATTTGTGGTTGTCGTTAAAGACGAGTAAGAACTCTATGTCGACTTGGGACACCTCCATCTGATTCCGTCTGGTTAATAATTATATTCCTAAGGAGGGTTGATGTCAGGCATGTGGCCGGTCATAAAGTTGTTACCAAATTATTACAATATGTAACTATAAAAATTTGTATTTATGACTTTTATAAAGTAACTATAAAAATTAAGGTATAAAGAAAACCAAGTTCTATCGATATTTTTTGTAATGGATTCAAATGTTGTAGATAACGTCTGGCGAGCAGTTTATAGCAATACCTCGAAACAAACCGAAAACCTGTGCAGGATGCTCTTCACATGTCAACCCACAAGCTGAAGGAGTTAGCGATCTTGCGAACTTAGGTGTTAGGCATCTTGATCTGCATGAACCGTCTATGAAGCACAGCCTGGATTCTGTTATAGACGTAGAAAGGCAGGTTCAAGTAAGTTAAAACAATAATTATTCATGACTCGTTTATTATAAATTTAAATGATTTTCAATGCTAATTACACCACGCAAAAAAGGCACACCGCTTTTCAAGTCTAAAATTTTAAAATCATTTTTTTCGTGCAGAAGAAAGGATCAGTAATTGTTTATTTTATTGTGTTTTCTTTCCAGGTTGTTAATGGAGTGAGATATATATTAACACTCTCAGTTAATACTAATAATTGCACCGATGAAGTTACTGACGCCTGTAGTTTCATGAATATATGTAGAATATCGATTTTGGTGAAGCCATGGCAAATTTTACCGAATGGATCTAAATATAAAGCGATTTTGTCTAATAATTGTACTGAACAGTGGCTGTTTGGTGATAATGGTGAAGTTTTACCTGAGCTCCCAAATAATAACAACCAAAATGAACAATCTGAAAATCCGTCTAAAGGTAATGACGGCAAAACTGTGGAAGATGATACTATAAATGCTGAACATCTTGCAGAAAGTCAATCTCAGCCACATCAAGAGAAAGTACTGTCGAATGATGAAGTAGCAGCTATAGAAGAACAAATAATTCCAGATCATCATATTGGCTATTTTGAACGAAATGGAAATGAGAATGTATCACCTAATGAAAATGTATCACCAAATGAAAATGAAGTGGGTAAAAATAATGTTGTAATGGTTGAAACGGCTCAACAAAATAGGTTCAATGTAATACCTCTAACTGAGTCAAGTAAATATGAAACGACCAATTTAAGTCCAGATAAAAAAAAAGTTATCGACGATATGTTAGCATTTTTTGATTTTCCCGGCTTACAATCCAGAACTGAATCTGATAAAATTATTTCGAGAGAAAAAAGAAGCTATGATGACGATCTACAAGTGATCGAGAATGAAAGAGTAAAGAGACACATATTTCCAGGTGGTCAGATGGAACAAGATCCGAATGATCCAAAATATATAAGTTTAGCAAAGGAATCTATGCAGAAATATCTTACAAGTAATGGCATTTCTCAGCCGCATAGAATTGTTCGAATAAACAAAGTTACTACACAAGTAGTCGCGGGATCTCTTACTAGTATAAGCTTTGTCATCGTACCAAATGAAAACGCTAATGGTGATACCTTAAATTGTTTCTCTACGGTGTGGGACCGACCCTGGCTCGACATGAAGGAAGTAAATGTATCCTGTTCTGTCGAGAATGAAAGAGTAAAAAGAGACGTGCTTGTAGGTGGTAAGTTGGAACAAGATCCGAACGATCCAAAATATATAACTTTGGCAAACGAATCTATGCAGAAATATCTTACAAGTAGTGGCATTTCTCAACCGCATAAAGTAGTTCGTATAACCAAAGTTACTACACAAGTAGTCGCGGGATCTCTTACTAGGATAAACTTTGTAATTGAACCAAATGAAAATACCAACGGCGATATCTTAAACTGTTTCTCCAAGGTGTGGGACCGACCGTGGCTCAACATCAAGGAAATAAATGTGTCTTGTTCTGTCGAGAATAAAAGAGATAAAAGAGACGTGCTTGTAGGTGGTAAGTTGGAACAAGATCCGAACGATCCAAAATATATAACTTTGGCAAACGAATCTATGCAGAAATATCTTACAAGTAGTGGCATTTCTCAACCGCATAAAGTAGTTCGTATAACCAAAGTTACTACACAAGTAGTCGCGGGATCTCTTACTAGGATAAACTTTGTAATTGAACCAAATGAAAATACCAACGGCGATATCTTAAACTGTTTCTCCAAGGTGTGGGACCGACCGTGGCTCAACATCAAGGAAATAAATGTGTCTTGTTCTGTCGAGAATAAAAGAGATAAAAGAGACGTGCTTGTAGGTGGTAAGATGGAACAAGATCCGAACGACCCAGCATATTTATCTTTGGCAAACGAATCCATGCAGAAATATCTTACAAGTAATGGCATTTCTCAACCGCATAAAGTAGTTCGTATAACCAAAGTTACTACACAAGTAGTCGCGGGATCTCTTACTAGAATAAACTTTGTAATTGAACCCAGTGAAAACGCCAACGGTGATGTCTTAAATTGTTTTTCTAAGGTTTGGGACCGACCATGGCTCGACATCAAGGAAATAAATGTGTCCTGTTCTATCGAGAATAAAAGAGTAAAAAGAGACATGTTTGTAGGTGGTGAGATGGAACAAGATTCCAATGATCCAATATATATAACTTTGGCAAACGAATCTATGCAGAAATACCTTACCAGTAATGGCATTTCTCAACCGCATAAAGTAGTTAGAATAAACAAAGTTACTACACAAGTAGTTGCGGGATCTCTTACTAGAATAAACTTTGTAATTGAACCCAGTGAAAACGCCAACGGTGATATCTTAAATTGTTTCTCTAAGGTGTGGGACCGACCGTGGCTCGACATCAAAGAAATAAATGTGTCTTGTTCCATTGAGAATCGAAGAGTCAAAAGAAGTGAATTGGTTACCGTAGAAAATCCAAGCGAAACGAAGTTTCGATTATTAGCTAAAGAATCTTTAAAGAAATATATTTCGGATTTTGGTATTCAACAATATCTTACAGTATACGAGATAGAAAAGGTTAGTACTCAAGCTGTAGAAGAAGGTTTTCTTGCTAAAATACATTTTACAGCTTCAGAGATGGATAAATCCGCTGATGTTATACACTGTACGTCGAAAATATGGGCGCAGGATTGGCTCGAGCCGAAGAAAATTGATGTTACTTGTGAAAACGATGCTATTAAACTAAATCAGAAACGTGTTCATTTGACAAATAAAAACAATAAAAAATATCGTAATAAAAACACTGAAGAAGTACAAGATGTGAGTAAACCAGAATTCAAATTATTGGCTTCTGAAGCTCTAATCAAATTTTCTAAAAAAAATGGTGTACTTCATAAAGTCCTTGAGATAAAAGATGTTACGGCGCGCGTAGTTGCTGGTATCATTTATAAATTACATTTCACTTCATCCCCGACTAATTGTTTATCAAATACTACGCAATTGCGTGCACGTAGTTGTAAAATAATAGAGAACACTACTCTTTACTGTTATTCAGAAATATGGGAGCAACCTTGGTTAAGAAAGAAAAAGATTACAGTTAGATGTAGAAATCCCAATAAAACAAATGATAGATCAGAGGAAGAAGAAGAAATCGAAGAACCTAATCTAAGTGTAACGCCTGCTATTGACACTCACCTTTCACAAATATCACAAGATTCAAAAATCGATGCATTAGCGGCAGAGGCTTTAGAACATTATTTATCAAATACAAACAGAAAACACATTTATCGAATTACACAAATACTTAATTATGAGCACGCAGTTGATGGTAATAAAATAGATTTTACCGTTGCACCTACAGTTTGTTTAAGACTTGGTTTTACTGGAGCTATAAATACTTGCCGGTTCAAACTTCCTAAAGTTGAGTATCGGTGCAATGCTAAAATTCTGGAGCAGCCTTTGTTAGAGAATGGAAAAGATATTAAGATCCATTGTAAAAAATTAGTAAAGTAAGTTCTAACAATCAAACGTAAACATAAAAAGATTCAAACTCCAAAATATCTTAGATCACTCAATGTATATCTAACCGAATAAATAAAATACCAATGATAATACAAAAAAGATGTTCTGCGAAAAATCAGAATGTACAAAATTACTAGTTTGCCCATTACTAATATTATTTGAAATAAATAAGTGTACCTGTGTGTAGTGACGAGTCAATAATACAATGTGTCACCACCCATTAGTCAAACGATATTTTTATGGATAAATATAAATAATTACATATATAAAATAATTACTTGTACTGTCTAAAAATTCTTCAATATGGCAGGATGTTAATATCACATACTTAGATTTTTGGAATGAAGTAAGTCAGAGAGCATATCCAGTTTTAGGCTGCTATCCATGCCGCACATGTTCTTGATTTCTTGTGTTATTTTTTTAAGCGTAAACTCTTTAATTTTTCTAGTACTTAAGTAGCTTAATAGTTGTTTTTTTTATAGTAGGGCTACTACTTTGCTGAAAAGTATTAACTTTTCATTTCGATAGCATTAATAAGAATTGTTATTTAATGAAATGGAAGAATTTACTTGTGACTTTATACGATGTGGTAAAGAGCAATAATTGATTGTTATGTCAACATTATACTCGCGTAGAGTCAATTCTAAAAGAAATTTAATCGATATTAAAATACTAGTAGTTTCATGTTTTAGTTCGCAAATAAAGTACAATCTATACCAATAAATAAAATTGGAGTGTCTGTTTGTAATGTCAAAATAATAGGCTTTTTTCATGCTCACACGGTTATTTGCGCAAAATAGCAATTAAAAAGTTTTTGTCTGTCTGTCTGTTTGTTCCGGGTAATCTTCAAAACGGCGGGACCGATTTCAAAAATTCTTTCACCAATAGAAAGCTATAATATCAGGGCGTAAACTAGGCTATATTTTATCCCGGTATTCCCATGGGAACGGGAACTACGCGGGTAAAACGACTATAACCTATAACCGAAGCGAAGCGAGGGCGGATTGCTAGTGTACAATAAAGTACACGCTAGGCGTGAAAGCAGTGTTTCGGGGGGCAACAGAGTTTTGAGATACTTCTTTAATTTTAAAATGCTGAAAGCTTCTAGTTTTAAAAACGTCGCGGGTTATGAACATAACGAACATAAAAGTCGATGAAAGGAAAGAGTATCGTAAAATGTTAAAAACATAGATAATATATTTTTTTATACAAATATGGACTACAAATATCTGCATTAACATGAATTATGAGGATATTAATATTAAGTGAAAAAGTATCAATTAAAAATATAAAGTTGTATATTAATTAGCTGATTCAACAGACCCTGTTCGGTACATATTAAAATAAAATATAATATCTTGAAAGTGATCATAGCGCTACTTACCGGGTCCAATTGTTCATCTAAACCATTCTTGATTTTAACCTGAACATACACAAAAACAAAAATCATCAAAATTTGCACAGCCTTTTAGGAGGAGTTCAATAACATATACACGTACCGAAAAATTACATATACATATAAAGATTTGGGCTCTAAGGATGATAAGGAGGAAGGATAAACGAATTTGACTCTAACTAAATCGAATATTTGAGATTATCTATCGAACCGAGTCCGGGTAAAAAGATCATCTATGAAGAACATTAATGTGAAAACAACTGATTCTGAAATTAACGACTTTAACTGTAAGTCACCGAGTAAGGAGCAGTAAGCAATTTTATAAAAATGGTATCAGCACCAAAAGGCTAAAAATAGTTTCTCCGCAAGAAATATATCCGGCAGAACAACTAACTATTGATCGATGTTGGTCATACGAGTACTTCGTGCTTGAAATGTGAATTAGTCGAGGATGTAATAACATGTAATTATCGTGAACATTTCCTGAAAGATTACGTTTCAATTTTAAAGAGACCGATAATGAAACGCCTTTAGAAGCTCGTAATGAATTCGAAAGCGTAGATTTATCTATGCAATTAGCACAAAAAGGCTTGAAACATTTAACGGCAAAATATTCAGAAACAAAAATATATAAAAAAAAAATTAAAATATTCTCTTTAGAGAAATAAATTGTTGCTTGCATTAACTGTAACCGAATGAACATTGAGGTTTGCCTCATATATTATACATCTAATTAGGCGAAGAAACAAATTGCAAATTAGATGAAGATGTTATAAAAAAATTCCCTCATTTAAATGTGTGGACTGAGTATCCACTTAATTGTCGGATATTTTTTGATTTCCAGAAAGGCAACTCTATTGATTGATTTTTGAAAGCATTTTGAAAATTTATTCTTTATTTCATGAGCCACTTACAATCATAAATACATAAATGATCACAGTGAATTAGAAAAGAGGTTTAAGATATTTAAGAAAAATATAAGAATAGTTTATGAATTAAATGTACTTGACTCTCTCATATAATTTAGCGAGATTTCTCTATATATACCATTAAAGAAGAGCTTCTAAATAGAAAAATAGTCTACCCATAAAACAAACAATATAATGAATGTAAAACTTGCATAAAGCTTTGAGCGCCAAAAATGAATTGTGGAAATAAAAATCAGTGAGAAACAATACTTTTTGATGGCACTTCACTTTGAGCTAAGCAATGAAATCCTTAGATTTTTGTAGATGATGCAAAGCGAAATCGGCGACTAAATGGCGCTGTAAAACAATGTTCAAAAGTCTAGGTTCGGAACTGGTCTTTGTTGCCGCAGCTCGATGTTTTACAGGTAAGGAATAAGTATTTACTTCTAGTGATATGAACCTCTATGTATACAAATAAACCGACCACCGGTATCTATTTCCCTGTTGTCCGTGTCCAACCCAGCCGTTAAGCAGATACTCTTTCGGGTACCCTCCTTAACGCCCCTCCCGGGACGTCCGCCGCCCTTACGCGGCCAGCCTCTGCGGGTGACGGACTATGCCCCGGTCCAATCAACTGCGACTTTGGCTAGGCGACATCAGTCGTAAATACTTGCGCCTGCGTCGTCCAAGTCGCCGGCGACAGATCGTGTTGCGGTAGAGGATTTCCTGGGCCGCCTCCTTCCGTGTGATGACTGGCCCACAAAAGGCGGCGAGTACGTCCCACTTTCTGATGTTGTCGAGCATTTCCCTAACGATGGTCGGCATCAGGTCGGCAATAATGATTGCCACGAGTTTAGTTGCTGCTCTGCCCACGCGCCACACACTTCGAGCGTGTGCTGCGCCTTGTCCTAGTCACAATAGTAGCGGTGGCAAGAAAGTGTACTCTTCCTGCTCACGACCGTGTCCAGATAATTGGTGAGGCAACCTTGCCCCGACAATCATCATCATCATCATCATTTCAGCCTATATATGTCCTAGTGTTGGGCTCACGCCTCCTTCATAATGGGAGGGGAATTGACTCGCTATTCCACGCTGGTCAGACGTGTTAAAGTAGGATTTAGTTTCGAGTTTTCCTTCTCTTGCACAGATGTTATATGCTTATTATATTCCTTAGTCGTCTTTTACGACATCCACGGGCAAGATAGGGAGTGGTGAATTGTATTCTCATTCCGACACCACACGGATGATATCTATTCTAAAAAAAGCAACTTAAATTTTTTGTGCCTGCCTGCTTGTGCTGGGTATTCTTTAAAAACTGCTCGACCCAAATTTATAAAATTTTGTAGCTGTCTTTACATATAAGAAGTAAGCTAGGTTATATTTGATAACGGAAAAAAGGAACTACCTACTCGGTTCACCCGCGTAGTTCCTTTGAGAATTCGTTAGTATATTCGTTATTTATCGTGGGAATTCATTAGTAATTATATGGAAAATCCTTACTAATATTATAAATGCGAAAGTAGCTCTGTCTGTCTGTCTGTCTGTTACGCTTTCACGTCTAAACCACTGAACCGATTTTGATGAAATTTGGTACAGAGATGGACTAAAGCTTGAGAAAGGACATAGGCTACTTTTTATCGCGAAAAAATAGGTATAAGGGGTTGAAATAGGGGATGACATTTTGTATGGAAATTCGTCATCTTCGATGAATTAATTATGAATCTTTGTATTAAGGCACTTGATAATATATACATAAATATTTGTTCGAGCGTTTTGGAAATTTCATTTATATGGGGATGAAATTCAACCCCTAAAAGACAAAAAAGCATAAAGCCGAAACCACTGGGCCTAGAAACGTAATTTTTTTTTACACCGTAGAATTTCTTAGGGTACACGAGCTCTAGCAAAGAAATCGCGAAAAAATGGGTATAAGGGGTTGAAATAGGGGATGATATTTAGTATGCAAATTTATCATTTTCGATGATAGAACCATGAATCTTTGTATTAAGGCACTTGATAATATATAAATAAATCTTTATTCTAGCGTTTTGGAAATTTCATTTATATGGGGATGAAATTCAACCCCTAAAAGACAAAAAAGCATAAATCCGAAACCACTGGCCCTAGAAACGTAATTTCTTTTTACACCGTACAATTTCTTAAGGTACACGAGCTCTAGCAAAGAAATCGCGAAAAAATGGGTATAAGGGGTTGAAATAGGGGATGACATTTGGTATGCAAATTTATCATTTTCGATGATATAACCATGAATCTTTGTATTAAGGCACATGATAATATATAAATAAATATTTATTCTAGCATTTTGGAAATTTCATTTATATGGGGATGAAATTTAATCCCTAAAAGACAAAAAAGCATAAAGCCGAAACCACTGGCCCTAGAAACGTAATTTTTTTTTACACCGTCGTATTTCTTGGGGTACACGAACGAGCTCTAGCGAAGGATTTTTGTAAAATCACCCCTTAAGGGGGTGAAAATCGTATAGCCGAAACTATTGGGGCTAGGAACGTAAAACTATGTATTTCTCTGTATTGTGCGATTCTCTTTCTTTTGTTGTAAATGAGCTCTAAGAAATTAGTTTTTGAAATTCAATCTCTAAGGGGGTGAAAAATGTATATCCTAAATCATTAGGCCTAGAAACTAGGGATGTGAAAAAATAATCGATTTTTATAATAATCGATTATTAATCGATTTTTTTAATAATCTATTTTTACAATCGATTATCAAAATAATAGAAAATCGATTATTTTTATAATAAAATCGATTTTCCTAAAAAAAGAAGGTCATCACAATACTGCGTGCAGTATTTCATACTATATTAGAAGATGAAGCTCACATTTCCTAAAAAAAGTCATCATAATCCTGTTGGGAAAAATCGATAATTTTATAATCGGTTATTTATTTTTAATTAATCGATTATTTTATAATCGATTTATTTTGAAGAACAAATATCGATTATTTTCCCTCCAAGTCACATCCCTACTAGAAACGTGAAATTTTGTACAAAGTTCTCTTTCTTGGGGAAAGTGCTCACTAAAAAAGAGTTTTTGCAATTTTACCCCTAAGGAGGTGAAAAGCGTAAAACCGATATCACTGAGCCTAGGAACGATCATTTTAGTACACGATCGGCTTTCTTGGGTTACCCCATTATTTTTTCTTAATGTGCGCTTATCGAGATTACTTTGGATCGACGCAATATGTATTCGGTCCTCTGCCATCGTAGATATATTGCAAAGGTTCTTTTAGCAACATTTTATGACCAGCTGCCTGCCAGACGACAAAGCTGGCTAGATGGCATCACTTATTGGTCCAGGTCAATGTAAATCGTTGTCTTAGTAGTATTTTGCGACACCCACAAACAATGAAAGTGTTATAATATTCCTAGCCGCTACCAGACAGTAAGTTAAAATCAAGATATTAATCCAATTTTCTATCTCTAGAAATAAACAAATTTGAAGCGTCTATTTGTTGTCAAAATAATAGGTTTTATTTATGCTCACACAATTATTTGCACGATACCTATGTCTAAAAACCGGCCGAGTGCGAGTCGGGGTCACGCACGAAGGGTTCCGTACCATTATCTATACAAAAGGGGAAAATTGCGTTTGTTGTATAGGAGCCCCCTTAAATATTTATTTTATTTTGTTTTTAATATTTATTGTTATAGCGGCAACAGAAATGCATAATTTGTAAAAAATTCAACTGTCTAGCTATTGCGGTCCTTGAGATACAGCTTGGTGACAGACAGACGGACAGACAGACAGCGAAGTTTTAGTACTTAATAGGGTCCCGTTTTTACCCTTTGGGTACGAAACCCTAAAAACGGCTCAATTTTTTTTGTCTGTTTTTTCGATACGGGTAATCTTCAAAACGCCTGGACCAATACTGATAATACATTACCACCAGGTCTACCAAGCCTTACATAAGGAACATCTTAGGCTATATTTTATCCAAGGCTATATTTTATCCCGGTGTGGCTGGAGCAACTGTGAGAAATTAATCGATTTTAAAATTATTTCACTAACGGAAAGCTAATTTTAAGCGAGTAACATATTTAGGTTTTATTCCGTGTGGTGACGGAATAAGAATACAATTCACCACCCCCTCTCTTACCCGTGGGTGTCGTAAGAGACGACTCAGGGATATATTACGCATATGACATCTATGCAAGAGATGGAAAACTCGAAACAAAACCCTATACCAACCTGCCTGACCAGCATGGTAAAGTAAGGTTAATTTCCCTCCTACTATGGAGGAGGCACGAGCCCAGCAGTGTGACGTATATGAGACAAAATGATGATGAACATATTTAGGCTATTTTTTTATCCCAATATTCCTACGGGCCCGGGCACAATGCGGGTGAAATCGCGGACATTTAATGGATATAAAAATTAATTTACGAATGAAAATCTACATTATCAGCGAATAACAAATAAAGGCTATTTTCATCCTGGTATTTGCCCGGAACGAGAACTCTGCGAGAGAAACCGGTGGATGTTGACCAATCTTTAAAATTCTTTCAACAATAGGAAGCTACGTTATCAGCGAGTAACATAGGCAATTTTTATCTTGGATATTTGTATGGGATTTGTTAGTACAATTTTTTTTTCACCTATGTAGACTTATAATATCAGCGAGTAACATAAGCAATTTTTATCTCGGCATTCGCATGGGAATGGGGTCTACGTGAGTGAAACTACGGGAGTTTGATCAATATTATTCTTTTTCACCAATGGAAACCTATCATGGATAATGTATCATCAGCAACTAAGGATGGCCATATTTATCATCGTCTTTCCACGTGAATTTGAACTACAAGGGTGGAAGTAATATTCAAATATAAAAATTTGTGAAGTTATTTGGACCTTTCTTACTCGATCACGCGTAAACTGTTGACCAGATTTGGATGAAAATTGACACACAGATAGAGTATTTCTTAAATTAAGAAATATCATCATCATCGCAGCCCACATACTGCCCACTCTTGGACTCGGGCCTCCTCCATAATGGGAGGGAATTTGACCTACTATACCATGCTGGTCAGATATGTTGGTATAGGGTTTCATTTTTCGAGTTTTCCTTCTCTTGCATAGATGTTATGTGTATATATCGCATAGTCGTCTTATACGACATCCACGGGCAAGATAGGGAGTGGTGAATTGTATTCTTACTCCGTTACCACAATAACACAATAAAAAGAAATATGCAAGCCAACTTTTACGCGGGCGAAGCCGCGGGCAAAAGCTAGTAATAAATATAAATTCACATATATATGGAACAGTTTTTTGGATTGGACACTTGGCACGGTAGTTGTTTCAGTATCCTAACCACTACGCCATCTATGCAGTCAATAATATTATAATGGCAATTATTAATAAGTATTTATATTTTTAGAACACATGTTCAAACACGTGTATCGCAGTAATTTTCGTCACTATCTTTTGTCGTGGCATTATTTTTTGCTCTTAATATATTATTATGTAATCATATATGTCGTGAACTTTAGGCATTGATACAAATTTAATTAAAAATCTGTATGAATTTTGTTTGTTTATAGATTTATAGCATGTTTTTAGGCGCCAACTATATTTCATCTTTGTAATTAATTCAATTTTTGAATGAATTTGGAAATAAAATCAACCGTTACACTTTATGCTACAGATGCTTAGACTTCTACGCTGTAGTCCCGATTTTGTTACAAATTACAGCCATACTCGGAATAATCACGTGTGTATCGCATTAAGAACGGTCCTGTGTGGGGCTCGAACTTCAACACGTCATCTGTGCAGTCCCTGTCCTATCTTAACACAAATGTCTTAATCATTTGTGAAAATACATATCACAGATTATATTTAAGGTAAATGTATATCCTTATGCTGCGCTACATAATTATAATAAATGGCAGATTTTAATGTTTTTAGTTTTTGAGATGACAGATTGTAATATTGTTTTTATTTGAATGGGTTTTCAAATAGTTTTTCAAATATCTTCTCTTGCATAGATGTTATAAGCGTATTATATCCCTCAGTAATTTTTTACTATACTCACGGCCAGGATAGATAGGCCAAGATAGTTGAATTGTATCCTTACTTCGTCCTTACGCAGAAAGTAAATAAACAATGAATATTATTTTACGTTTCAGGTATAAACAGTTGTGTGTTACATCGACCTTGATCAACACCATCGCGATGCCTTTGGTGAACAATTATACTTCGAGGGATGGTTGGCGTCTCTTGCCAACAACTTGTGCTATATGTTAGATAGAATAGAAGTACATATTGCTTCGAGAAAGATAAGAGCAGGGCGATGATGAACGAACGATCGTGTGATACAGAGTTATACGTAGGAAAAGATAGCGCTCATACTACAATGGAACTTAATTGGACGATGCTGAGTTTATTATCAGGTATGGCTTATAGATACACTATTCTTTCAATCATCGCATCATCATCGCAGCCCACATACGTCCCACTGTTGGACACGGGCCTCCCCCACAATGGGAGGGAATTTGACCTACTATACCATGTTGGTCAAACATGTTGGAATAGGGTTTAATTTCAAGTTTGCCTTCTCTTGCACAGATCTTATGTGCATATTATATCCCTTAGTCGTCTCTTACAACATCCACGAGCAAGTTAGGGATTGGTGAATGGTATTCTTACTTCATCACCACACGGGAAATTCTTTCAAATAAAAACACTAATTTAAACGTTTTTTTTATTGCTGTTGATGGCAAACGAGCAAACAGCACAGATGACGGTAAGTGATACTGTCGCTCAGGATGCTGTCGCAGGCTCGTCCCGCGGCTCGTCGGCGTGGCGTCCGCCCTACAATGGCTGATGCCGAATGTGGGCGGACCGAGCGCGGCATGTCGACAGCTGTACGCGGGGGTCATCCGGTCGATGGCCCTGTACGGCGCACCGGTGTGGGCGGGATCCATGACCGCCCGACTTAGGGCCCTTCTGTGGCGTCCACAGAAGGTCATGGCGGTCAGGATCATCCGCGGGTACCGCACGGTGGCGACGGAGGCGGCGTGCCTATTGGCCGGGACTCCCCCGTGGGACCTGGAGGCGGAAATGCTCGCCGACTTGTATCGGCGGGTGTCGGGGGTGCGCGGGGGGGGTGGTGTTGTTTCCTTGAAGGAGCTCACCGCCTGGCGCGTCGACGCCCGCCGGGACGTCATCGCCCGTTGGGCAGACCGGCTGGAGAGGCCTCGATACGGTGTTTGGACCGTGGAGGCCTTCCGGCCGGTGCTGATGCAGTGGTTAGAAAGGCGGCACGGGGTGCTCTCCTTCCGACTCGTGCAGGTCTTGACGGGGCATGGATGCTTCGGCAAGTACCTGTACAGGGTCGCTAGGAGGGAGAGAACTCCGTCCTGCCACCACTGCGATTGCGACGAAGACACGGCGCAGCACACGCTCGAGGTCTGTGCCGCTTGGGCAGAGCCGCGTCGTGAACTCGTCGCAATCATCGGTGCAGACCTGACGCTGCCGACCATCGCTAGGGAGATGCTCGGCAGCATCAGGAATTGGGACGCGGTCGCAGCCTTCTGCGAGGCAGTTATCTCGCAGAAGGAGGCGGCGGGTCGCGAGCGCGAGGAGCACAGCCTCGATGATGCGACCCGCCGTCGGCGACTGGGGCGACGCAGGCGGGAGTACCTGCGTGCAATGCCGCCCTAGCCGAGGCCGCGGGTGACGTGACCGGGGATTAGTCCGTCACCCGCCGAGAGGCCGACCGCGTGAGGAAAGACCGACGTCCTCCCCGAGGGGGGGACGTCGGTCGATGGGAGGGTACCCCGGGTAGAGGGTATTTCGTCGGGCTGACCACTGATGACAAGTAACCCTGCTCCAGTGGTCGGCCCAGCGACGAGGGCGACGTGGTGTTCGGGTGGGTTGCGGGAGTTGCGGGCTTGAGCCCCTCTGTCGCCCCGGACGGAGTGGTGCGTAGGCGCGCCGACCGCAGCCCACCCAAAAAAAAAAAAAAAAAAAAAAAAGTGATACTGTCGCTCATGGACCTTTGCTATGCCACTGCCTACTATGAGGTAAGTGAAGGGAATGTGAATGCATGCAATGAGGTTCGATGATACTAAAGGCATCATCAAAACTGACCACATGCAAACACCCTCAGAAAGTTGTGCTTCTGGTTCTCTCGCTCACCAAACAAAATGTAGTAGCAAATTGCTATTACTCAGAGGTCGATTTTCTGAGTGTGATACTTATTTGATCCGGTGGTAGTTATTTGATTTTATTTTAGGTAAAATGTAAAATATATTAGTGCCGTCGCGAAGTTTATGCATAGTAAATGATTTGAATTTGAATAATCCTTGTATTCGCGACTTTACATACATCATCATCATTTCAAGGAGTAACTCTCCCAATTTCTGAGAGTATTGGGATTCTTGGCGTCAAAATATCGAGCAAAGTCCAGTTTGGGAGTCATTTGGAGGACAAAGCCAAATTGGCAAGCAAAAAGTTGGGTGTCCTGAACAGAGCCAGGCGGTACTTCACACCGAGACAGCGTCTTGTGCTATACAAAGCACAAGTTCGTCCTCATGTGGAGTACTGCTCACATCTCTGGGCAGGTGCGCCCAAATATCAGCTAGACCCACTTGACTCCCTGCAAAGACGGGCTGTTCGAATCGTCGGGGATCCCAATATTACGGACAGATTGGAGTCGCTGGAGCAGCGGAGAGACTTTGGGTCACTCTGTGTACTCTACCGACTCTTTCACGGGGAGTGCTCCGAGGAACTGTTTGACTTGGTACCACCGTCACCATTCTACCAACGTACCACTCGACATCGTAGCAGGGTTCATCCATTTCACCTGGAAACGTTATGGTTTTCAACTGTACGTTTCCAGCGATCATTTCTCCCACGTACGTGCAAGCTCTGGAATGAACTACCTGCTGCTGTGTTTTCCGAGCGCTATGACATGTCCTTCTTTAAACGAGGTTTAAGAAGAGTATTTCCTTCACGGTAGGCAGCGGCCTAGCTGTGCCCCTGGAATTGCAAAGGTCCATGTGCAGCAGTTTTACTTACCATCAGGTGTGCTGCTTGCTCGTTTGCCACCGTTGGTAATAAAAAAAAAAAAAAAAAAACTTCAGCTTATCGCCGTCCACTACTGGACGTAGACCTCCCTCATGTTATGCGATAATATGCGGTCCTATGCCGCCTTCATCCAACGACGCTCGGCAACTTTCACCAGGTCGTCGGTCCACCTAGTGGGGGGCGTCCTACACTGCGTCGTCCGATACGTGGTCGCCACTCGAGAACCTTTCTTCCCCAGCGGTTGTCGGTTCATCGAGCGATGTGGCCTGCCCATTGCCACTTCAGTGTGCTAACTCTTCGTGCTATGTCGGTTACACCCGTTCTTCTGCGGATTTCCGTATGCCGGATTCTATCTCACAGAGAAATCCCGAGCATAACCCTTTCCATAGCACGCTGAGCGACTTTGAGCCTTGTTATGAGGCTTATATTTAGGTACCACGTTTACATATAATTAACGGACACAAATTGCACCCAGACTCAGAATAACAATTTATGGAACGCACAAAGGATTGTTCTGCGGTGAAACTGAACCCGTGACAGTGGCACGGCATATCGGTATTTTAACCTCTAAGCCACCTGTGCAATATATTTTAGCATACAATGAAGTATGTAAGGAGGCGTCAAGGTTTTCATGTTCTGTGATGGCCGTTTAAGAATAGTGTCATTACCCTTTTCTTGTACTTGAGCCTAGTAAAAGTTGGCTAAGTGATGATTAAAATTAGCAGCAGCATATTCCTGGGGCATTTCCAACTGTCATCATTTTTTTGTAATCTAACCGATGACCTAGTGAAAGTTGCTGGGCGTCGTTGGATGCAGGCGGCATAGGACCGCACATTGTGAGGCGAGAGGCCTACGTCTAGCAGTGGACGGCAATAGGCTGAAATGATGATGATGACTGTATCCAATATGTTGATCAAAATGTAATAATTAATTTTATAGCGGGTAAATAAAAGTTTTGCGATAATTATGACTTAGATAACGGACGTGAGATACCTTAGTCTAACAGTGATCACGAAACCTGAAAAGTGTTGCAAGTGTAAATCAAATACGAACCCGATAAAAAGTGTTATCTATATTGCAATTATGCTGTTTTTCAGATTACCCACAATTATAAAAAAAAAAACTTATTGGATATTGAAGAAGTGTTCGGGCACATCGTGTGGAGAGAAGAGTTACTATTGCGTGTACCAACGAGAAGAGAACTTGCGAATTTAACAAGATGCCAAACAAAGCCGTTATTTTATATAACCAGTATATAAGATTTTATTACGTTTGTATTTTATTTTAAATTGCCCGAAGCTTTGAACACTTAGTTCATAGTCATATGAGTGAGACACGTTAGTCCTCCCGTGACCATGCACACTAAAAATAATAACTTTGTAGCGGGTAGATCTCTGTAATAACGATGACTTGGTCGTGAGATGCCTTAGTCCGCTCGTGACCATGAACGCTAAAAAGTGTTCGAAACGTCGGGAAATCAAATACCAAATACAAACGCGTTAAAATCCTTAAAAATAATTTATAATGTCTAATACTCGCGTAAACATTCGGAATTATTATAATAAAAAGTGTTCGAAATCTCGAGAAGTTAAAAATCAAATATCGATTGTATTTCCTACTTACTACTTTCCTACTATAAAATCCGTAAAAATATTTTATCTAAAATATGTAATAGTATAAAATAGTGTAAAACTCCAATCATAGAATTAAGCTTAAGTTTATGTACAATTAAGTTTTAAGTTATATATAATATTGATCCGTTAAATTTGAAATTGTCTGATAAACAATAATGCTTGGGGTTTTCCATTTAAGTCTAATAAGAATTTAAGTTTTTTTAAATCTGTCAGAAAAATAGTTTAAGTGGTGTAAAGGTTATTTAGACATTTATAGAGATTAGCAGTTGATTCGCAGAAAATCGACGTCTGTCCTGGGTAGGGAAAATCAACGTCTAAGTAGTAGCCTAGTAGCAATTTATTACATTAAAAATTGGATGCTGTAGGTGGCGCTGCGATCGATTTCAATGAGAAATCCGTTTGTTTTTTAGATTTGAACCAAACAGCGTATGTTGGGTCAGCTATTTAATATACATGGGTATTATTGTTGGAGTGGTAGGACCACACTGTCGACAGTTATCTGTCTAAAGCCGCGGGCCGGTCCGTCCGGGGCAGTACCACACTCTCGCAGAAAATCGACGTCTGAGTAGTAGCGATTTGTTACTGCGCTTCGTTCGGTGAGCGAGAGAGCGGGAAGCCCAACTTTCTGAGGGTGTTTGCGTGTGGAGGGTTTTGGTGGTGCCCTTGGTATCACCGAGCCTCAATGCACGCATTCACACTCCCTTCATCCTCTTCGCGGTAGGCAGCGGCCTTGTAAAGGTTCATGAGCGGCAGCAACACTTACAATCAGGTGTACTGTTTGCCACCGTTTGCAATAAAAAAAAAAAACATATAATCAAACATTAATGTTATAATAATAATTAAATAATAATACAGTGTAACCTTAATATAACGTACCTCAATATGACGCGATGTTGTGCGCAAGCGCCTGTGCGCAAGCGCCTGTGCGCTATCTCTCGCATACCTATAGTATATACTAATGAAAATAAAAGTTTATTGAATAAAACTCATTATTTTCGGCAAAAATCATAATATTTTATTAATACTTTATGCCATATTAGTTCCTGTTGTAATCTGTTCTTTTATGCAGTTCTTATAATTTCGATTTTTCACATCTGCCAGGCGTCTTGAGCGACGTCTCCTCTTTTTTATTACTGTCATTATTTCGATGACTTTTAATAGCAAGCTAATACTAGTCTATGAGATCTGTCTATTATTGTTAATTAATTATATCCTGCCATTGAATATGTATATTTTATCAACAATATTATAAATCTGTTGCCATATTTTCTTTTTTTACAAATTTTACTTTGATGCATGGGCTTGTGCTTCCTTCACAATGGAAGAGATATTAACCCACTATACCAAGCTGGTCAGTTGTGTTGGTATAAGGTTTTATGTTAAGTTTTCCTTCTCTTGTATAGATATTATCTGCTTATCATATCGCTTAGTCGCCTTTTACGACATCCACGGGTAAGAGAGGGGGGTGGTGAACTGTCTTCTTCGTCACCACACGGAAAAATATGTATGTATCTACTAAACGCTTATTAAAATGAGAGAAGTGCAATTTAACTTTTGCTTAAGCCTATAATGATTACACTGACTAGTAATAATAATTTTGTATGTAATAATTTGTTTTGTTTTTTTTTTTATATAAAAAATTCCAAAGGTTTTTTATATGAAATGGTGCTTTTAAATGTTTTTGGAAGATTATTGAGATTTTTTATACGTTAACTATTGTATAATACTATTTATTATTATTGGCCTATTATATTTTTTAACGAATTTAACATCTGTATATTATAATAAAATTGTTTTCTTTACATTTTGTTTTTTTTTTATATATATGTTCTGGCCTCTATCTCCAAATGAAAAGAGGTGCAATCATTATCTCCGCTCATATATGTGCCACTGCTGGGCTTGAGTCTTCCCCACAGTGGGTTTTATTTAATAATTAATTAATTTGTGGGTTTAATTTCCTTCTCTTGGATAGGTTGATGTTATCCCTTTAGCCGACTTTACGACACGGGCAATGGGACACAGAAATGGGGTGGTAAACCGTATTCTTATTCTGTCAAAACATTTAAAAGTGAGCACATGGAAAAGGTGCTATACACTTTTACGAATGTAATTTTTGTCTTATTTCGAAACACTTTTTGTTACTCGAGGATCTGTAAAATTAGACTACTTAATAATATTTTTTCTGAATTCTCGGATACTGGCGATCGATAAGTAAGCAATCTTAGGTAAGAGCAAGCAGAAATTTAAACCTGCTCATGCAGCAGATCATATTTACTGCATGAGATCCGAAGTTCAAAAAGAACGCATTTTTCTTGGTCAGTACCCATGCTGCCTGTTTGGCCCCATGACCCATCGTATTCCAATCCCATCGTCATTGGGCCGACCACTAGCGTATCAAATCCCTGACAAGTAACTAGTCTGGATGAAAAATAGAAATATGTATGTGGTCCGTCATCATTCAACTTTTCGCTGTGCAGTCTTGGAGGCCTCCACCATAAATAGATAGTGCAGTAAACACCTGCTAGTAGATCTGCTGCTCTCTGTTTGCGGCACCGTTTTTTTTTTTTGGACCGTTAAGGTCCTCGCACATTTCATTGCGTCCGGGTCGACGCAAAGGTCCGCCACCCAATAACCCACTGCTTTCCCACCCCTTCGCCATTAGATTAGCCACTGCCACCAAATCCTTGACGAGATACTATTTCGGGTACCGTTCCTCTTCGTCGCCCCGCACAGGGCGTCGGCCTTATGCGGTCAGCCTCTCTGCGAGTGAAGGACTATTCCGAGGAATGACCCCCGCGGCCTTGGCTAGGGCGGCATCAGGCGTAGGTAACCACGCCTGCGCCGCCTAAGTCACCGATGGGGTAAGGGGTCGCCGTAGAGGACTTTCCCCTGACATGCTTCGCTATTTTCCGCGAGACGATTGCCTCGCAGAAGGTGGCGAACCACGTAACTAGTAAGACTCTTGGCCGACTTCTATGCCTGCTCCGGACAAGTAATTTGTGGCGACAATCGTATCCTTATCCTTATCGTTGCCATGCAGGAAAACATGACTCTTATTTATATAAAATGATGGAGTTGTTTGTAACATTATTATGTATATAATTTTGGGCACATAAAGAAGGCAAATTGTAAATAGAAACTATACAAACAAAATATTTGGCCAGTTTTTTTTTTTGGGGGTGGGTTGCGGTCGGCGCGCTCACAGTATGGTATTGCAAATCAATTGTCCTCCTGCTCCGGCTTCGTATTCATGTTTTTTTTGGCAACTTAACCCACCATTGTAACTCTTGCAAGTCATGATCAACAATGGTCTCCATAGATCACACCGAGGTTTGACACTCAGGTAGTCCTGGGAAATGATTTTAATTGTCTTGGGACTCGCAATAAATTTGACTAGAAAAGTTAAGTCGGAGGAGTTGAAGGAGATTGATTCTTCTTCCCTCTTATGCAATTTGGGAAACATGAAGCCAAATTCAATAGTTAGCCAATAAATTAAAGGCTTAATAAATCTTATTTTTATAGTGAATTATTTATGGACATTAATGTATATTTGTCAATCACATCAAAATGTATATCGTCATATAGGCTAAAGTTTTCCGTGTCGTGACAGAAAATACAAATTACCACCACTTTTTCTACTCGTTAAAAGATGACTGAGGGATATAATATGCACATCTATGCAAGAGAGGAAAAACTACACAAAACTCTATACTAACCTATCTGACTAGCGTGGTATAGTAGGTCAATTTCCCTCCAATTGTGGAGAACACTCGAGCCCAGCGTCATATAATCTAAAAAAGAGGTTTGATTGTAAGTTATTTTTAACCGATTTCGAAAAAGGAGGACGTCCTCTGTATTGTTTTTGTTTCTTACCTCAGAACTTTCGGCTGGGTAAACCGATTTGGATGTTTCTTTTTTCGAAAACTGGTGGTGCTGCCGGTGTGGTGCCATTTCAATTTGGTCCAGTTTTGATAGTGGCATTCATGAGAAAACGGTTTTTATTTAACGTTCTTTATTTTATTTAACGTTTATAACGTTTGTAACAATATGAGCGGAAAAGTGAAAAATTACATTTATTTATCCATCTCAATAGTTACCTTGAATCTCAAAGAAACACTAAACATTATTTGATTTCTTTGTTAACACGATATGATATTTAGAATCATAAAAACTTACATATGTTATCTAACAAAGTGTGAATTATTAGCAACTAAATATTCTGTTGGTTGAGATATTCATATTAGTTGAGTTTACGTGGAAATTATATACCTATTTACAATGATATAGAAATATCTATATAGAAGAATACTTATTGAATTCTAACATATTCTATTCAGCAACGTTAGTGCGTTGACGTTAAGAAAATGTATTATTACAAAGTTATTTTACTTCTGGGATTTGTTAAATTCTGTTCGTGTGAAATAAATGGGAGAGGAAATTATAATTTATATGATTTTGTTAATAATTACAATCAGCCTAATCAACCTCATATACCTAGCTCAAGATATATACGGACCGTGAAAGAAATTGTAAGTATTTTTTTGAAACAATCATTTTGATTTTAAAATCCTTACTAATATTATAAATGCGAAAGTAAGTTTGTATGTTTGTTTGTTTGTTACGCTTTCACGCTTAAACTATTCTATATTATTATTTATTCTATTAAAATTATTATTTATCAAATATAAAACTTATATATTATTTTTTTTTATTTAAAATATTATGAGTATGACATATCTATTTATATTTTATTTAAAGTCATTGAAATACCTTGAATTATACATTTTATAATGTTATTATTAAATACGTATATCGCTGCTTTGCGAGAATAGTAACACAAATCAAAATTACTGATTTTAGAATATTTAAATTGTTTTTATAAATGTTTAAGTGTCTACCACAATATTTAAATGATTTATTGAGGTTGTGACTATACTGATAACTGAAAAATGTCTCGGATTTTAGATATCAAGGATCATTTGGCATACAATATTCAATATTACACAATTTCTTGCATAGGTGTTATATGCGTACTATGTTATCCCTTAGTCATCTTTTACGACATTTACGGGCAAGAGAGGGAGTGGTAAATTGTATTCTTACTCTGTCTCCACAATGTGCAGTCAAGGAATGTTAAAATCGGTACCTATTGTAAAGGAAGGCTCGAGGCTTGAGCTCCTGCCAGATGTATATGAAATAAAATGAAATAAATTAAAAATATATGTGTATTTGTTTTAGATTCCTACTATTTACGAAGTGAATCAAAGAGCAAAAAGGCAATTACTAGGTGGTGAGACGGCAGAAAATACAAACAATCCAAAATACATGGAATTAGCTAAAGAGTCTATGCAGAAATATCTTACAAGTAATGGTATCTCTCAACCGTATAAAGTTATTCGTATTACAAAGGTTACTACTCAAGTTGTTGAAGGAATTATTACTAGAATAAGCTTTGTTGTTGCTAAAAATAAAAGCGACAACGGTAATGTCTTAGATTGCACTTCTAAAATATGGGAGAGGACGTGGCTTAATTTGAAGGACATTGACGTGATTTGTAATGATGTGAATCAAAAAGCAAAGTAGCAAGTATATAAGCGAATGTTGAGTCAAAAGATTCTACCGTCAACCCAGGTAACTGAATAGGATGGCCGAATCACCGAAATTCTCTAAAATCGATTAAAATCTGCAATAAAACCCAATAACTCCCAAGTAAATCCCAATAAGTATTACCCAATAAAAGCTGAAAAAAAATATTACCTATTAAAACCCAATAAAATTTGTTTTGTCTGACTGTAGTTTTTTTGGAAATAATTTTTAAACGACATTGCAAATTCGTTCCGAATAAAAATTTGTACTGTGTAGTGCGCTTGACTCCTAGGTACGAGTACATTATATATTGTGTTACAATATGTAGTGGAATTTGGAATCCTAACAAGAAACATCACAAGAAATAAAATATACATATTTATATTACATTATTTATTTAGAAATATATTTTTTTAATTAATAAGAAATAAAATTTACTGTTACAAACTGATCTTATTTTTCTATTGAGGTTAAGTGTTGCTATTTAACATGATAATGTTGCCAGCATTCTAGGCCCGTTGCCCACTAGCAGTGGCTTCTTTGAATAAGTTATTTTATTATACGATTGTATTACACGATTAGATTATATTACACGATTTATAAAGATAATTATAAGTCAAGTAAGTAAAATAAAACTACAATTTAATAATTACAATAAATGAAACAACCTATTAAAAAAAAACAATTATGTTATTATTAGGCTTCCTAGTTGTTTAGCATTATAACGTGACGTCAACCGTCAATTTTGTGATATATGATATTTCGCAAAAAATATCATATATCACAGAATCGTATTATTCAAAAATATTTTCACCTTCTACGTAAACAAATTTGCGGTTTAAAGTTAGCGTTAACCCAAAGTAACTATTCCACGCGGACGAAGTTGGGGGCAGCAGCTAGTGTTTAATAACGTTATATCAATCCAATAAAATACATATACTATTCGTTACATGTATGTCTTCATAATTATATCTTCATAAATACACACTTAGTGTTACTAAGTGTGTATTTAATGTAAAGAAGAGTACAATAATACTCCGACTTACGCTACCCCGTTTTACGTGAATTCAAAGATACGCGGTTTTCTCTTGTAGTATTCAGGCCTTAGATTTACTTTTTTATTCATAAAATTTCAATTACATATTTTTTGTATATAATTTTGACCATATTCTTTAAAATTATTGTCTTCTTTGAACTAGTTTCAAATTACCAATTTTTTTGTACATCTAATATAAGCAAAATTAAAACCCGATTTGCGCAAATTCGATTTACGCGATTATCATTCGGGCCCACCTATCGCGTAAGTACGGAGTATTACTGTATATGTATTTCACTGGATTGACGCTATTAAAACCGATCCGTTTTTAAAGATATTGATAACTGGTGATAAAACGTGGATCACGTACGATAAGAACGTGCGAAAGAAGGAGGCAAAGGTCCCGGTCAAAGGTCAGTCAGGTTTCACAGATTGTGGCATAACTCGGACTAATTCGCAATAAGGTGATGCTATGTATATGGTAGAATACAATTCACCACTCCCTATCTTGCCCGTGGATATCGTAAAAGACGACTAAAGGGATGTAATATGCACGTAAGATCTATGCAAGAGAAGGAAAACTCGAAATGAAACCCTATACCAACATGTCTGACCAGCACGGTATAGTGGGTTAAATTTTCTCCCATTGTGGATGAGGCCCGAGCCCAATAGTGGGACGTACATGGTCTGTGATGATGATGTGTATGGTGAGATTGGAAGTGTATACCTAGTTCATTATCAGCTTTTACCACCAGGCCTAACTATCGATTCGGATCTCTACTACCAACAACTGATGAGATTAAAGCTAGAAATGGAGAGAAAGTGGCCGGAATTAATCAACAGAAAGGGTGTCTTTTGCCTTTCATCATGATAACGCTAGACCACATACATTTTTACCCACTTAACAAAAATTAAGAGGGTTTGGCTGGGAGGTGTTAATGCATCTGTCATATAGCCCAGACTGCAGCTTCAGTTTTCCTCCTGTTTTGGTTTTTTCAGAATTCTTTAGACTTAAAATCAAGAGAGTACTGTCAAAAATACTTGTCGCGTTTTTTTGATCAGATGTCTTAAAGTTTCTATAGCAAGGGGATCATGTCACTATCTACAAGATGGCAAATAGTCATCGAATAAAATGACACATGGACTTTTGACGGGAATATCAAAATGTCATGTAGCGCTTTCAAATATTATTCATTATTTTGGTGTTTTAATGTTAGATCGAATAATTTTGCTGATATATTATGTAATGTAACGCAAATAAAATGTTGAAATGTAGTGAAAATTATATAATAGTGAATTGCGTGCATCTTCTGTCTGTTCTGTGTACATATTCTGCCAAAATTCCCAGAAGAATCATGATTTGGTAGCACCTAATCAATGGTAACGGCTATGACCAAAATTAAGGAGGCTAAAGATGTAAAAAATACTTTAACTCGACACTGGCACCAATAGCTCATAATTGTAGCTTACTGCCAAGATGAGGGAGAATAAGAAATAGCACGTCTGTATTGTAATTAAATGTAAATAAACTTTGAAACTTTGTGTTTGAAATCATAGGTCTACGACCAATGTGTGTTACCAGTGATGACTTACGGCACAGAAACGTGGTCCCTAAATGTAGGCCTCATAACAAAGCTCAAAGTCACTCAGCGTGCTATGGAGCGGGCTATGTTCAGGATTTCTCTGCGAGATAGAATCCGGCATTCGGAAATCCGCAGAAGAACGGGTGTAACCGACATAGCACGCTGAAGTGGCAATGGGCAGGCCACATCGCTCGACAAACCAACAACCGCTGGGGAAGAAAGGTTTTCGAGTGGCGACCACGTGTCGGACGACGCAGTGTAGGACGCCCCCTCACTAGGTGGACCGACGACCTAGTGAAAGTTGCTGGGCGTTGTTGGATGCAGATGGCACAGAACCGCACTTTGTCGCGTAACACGAGGGAGGCCTTCGTCCAGCAGTGGACGGCGATAGGCTGAAATGATGATAATGATGAAGAAACTATGAAAAAAAATGTTTTGAATTTTCATATAGAATGCGAAGAAACCTTTCGCCGGCATTATTATATTACACTGTAACTAATCGCTTTGTGTTAATAATACTATTATTATTATTAATTAGCCAATAAAATTTGCCAACATGTATGTTTTTATTGCTTTTAATTATGTTTTCCACTGACATTCTAGTTATACAGTGACGTATGATAATATGAATAATGCCTTTTACATTGTAAACTTATGACAAATTGTGTTTCATCTCTGAGGTCGTCGAATTGCTAAGCTTGATGCTCCTCCACAACTGAAGGAATAAAAACCTATTATACTACGCTGATCAGGTATATGGGTTTTGTTTTGAGTTTTTCCTTTCTTGTATAGAAATTATCTGCATACACGCTTAGTTGTCTTACGACACCAACGGATAGAAAGGCGATGAATTGTATTCTTATTAAGTCATTGAAAATTATCGTATCCAAATTTAAAATATTTTTAGGTTTTCAATTGTAAACTATTTTACGGATTTTATCGCGTTTATATTTGATTTGTGACTGCTTGGGGATAAGAATTCAATTGTGGTCACACCCGCAGGTGTCGTAATAAATGGCTAAAAGTCTCACTAGAAGAGTGGCTAGCAGCTCTCTCCTGGGAAACGTAGAACACTTCACTTGGGTCGGCAACAGCGGACGTCAAAAGGTTGAAGGATGAGTAAATATATAAAAAATCTAAAGAATGTAAGTCTAGATAATCTAAATACTGTAAGTCCTTAGATAATCTAAAGACAAAATCCTTAAATTTTTTTAATATATAATCTGTTTCCGTGTAGTGACGGAATAAGAATACCATTCACCACCCCCATTCTCGCCCGTAGGTGTAGAAGACGACTAAGGGATATAATATGCACATAACACATATAGATACAAGAGAAGGTAAATTCAAAATGAAACCCTTTACCAACACGTCTGGTAGCGCGGTATAGTAGGACAATTTCCCTTTCATTGTGGAGAAGCCTCGAACGGTGGGACGTATATGAGCTGTGATGATGATGATGATGAAACTATTGAACGTAACAGCTTTAAATTTTTTGAGATTAGCGCATCAAAGAAACTTACAAACGAACGCTTTACCTTTAAAAACAGTAATAATAGATTAGATTAGGCTGAAGTTAGTACGCATGACAAACGTTAGCAATGCCCACGCTTCATTGAAATAAATATATTTGTTATCGACTATGTCCAAAATGGAACTTAATTGGACTTGTATTAAGTTTATACGGTATATAAAATTTGCTTCAATAATTTCGTTGTGTTAATTCATTTTGCATTATTTAGAGAATTGCTTTAATATGCAACTTCATTGATCTGCTTTATGTATTAAAAGTTTTTTAGTCAATTTATGTACGAAAGAATTCATCTTTGTATTACTGAATACCTTCTGTGTGGTGACGGAGTAAGAATACAATTCGCCACTCCTTATCTTGCCCGTGGATGTCGTAAAAGACGACTAAGGGATATAGTAAGGATATAACAAGTATTTGTTCCAAGTCTGTGTAATTTTGTCTGTTAATTATAGGTTTAAGAGAGGGCAAACTCGAAATGTAACCCAATACCAACATGTCTGACCAGCATGGTATAGTAAGGTCAATTTCCCTCCTGTTGTAGAGGAGGGCCGAGCCCAATAGTGGTACTTACGTGGGCTGCGATGATGATGATAACATCTATGTAAGAGAAGGAAAACTCGATATAAAACCCTATACCAACCTGTTTGACTAGCATGGTATAGTAAGGTCAATTTCCCTCCTATTGTGGAGGAGACTCGAGCCCAGCAGTGGGACGTATATGAGCTGAAACGATGATGATGATTACTGGGGACTTCACAAATTTACATTTAATTTCATCATCATTTCAACTCACTTACATACCTCCCACTGTAGGGGTTCAGCCTCCTCCACAATAGAAGAACAATTGACCTACTATACCACGCTGGTTAGACCAGTTGGTATAGTGTTTTACTTCAAGTTTTCTTTCTCTTAAACTTGCAATTAACAAATATAAATTACACTTAAACCTGGAACAACTATTTGTGTTTTGTATTATTGTTTTTGACAATCGATTGGGCAAGACTTGGTTGGAATAGGTCGGCATCTTAACCATTTCGTCATTTGTACAGTCTAATTAAATTGATTAGAAACCAAATGTCAATTAAATTATAGGTTTGATTCCCACGCAGAACATAATTTTCTATCCGCGGCTCCTTTTAAAATGGCTGTAAGTCATTTTAAATATCACTATTATTTTACACAACGTCTTACCTCAACCGTCAGATGTATTGCATAATATATAATATAGTTTTCTGACCTTTACGATATCATTTTAATTAAATAAACATTAATACAAATGATTTCTAGATGTTTACGCGTCCGTGGGCTGGGCGGCAAAGTAAATACAAACTCCGTAAAAAAGTTTTATGTCTTAAACTAATACAAATTTACAATGCACTTAACAAATTCTTCTTAACTTCAATAATATATTTTTGGTTATGTTTTAATACACAAATAAAAAAAACTTATTTTTATTCTTTATAATAGACGCTAATAAAAATATGTAACGTATATAAAATAGTAGAGAAAATCTGTTTTGAATCCAAACTATAGTTTTTAAGTACTAATTTTATATAATGGCACTGCTTGCCATCTGGTTGACTCCGCAGGTACCGTCTCCTCGGTACACTCTATAGTAACCCTGCTCGCCCCACGATGGACCCCATGAGTTCTTCACTATCCAATATGGCAGATGTTTATTGAATAGAGGGTAGTCTGAAAGTATTAAAAAAGTTATTATTAGCTTTTGACATAAAATCATTTTTATGGATATTAGCGTATAGGAGGATTGGTGTGTTACTTCCAATGAGTAATAGTTATTACTTTTATATATCTACCCACTACAGTATTAATTATTATATTTCTTACCTAACCCAATTTTTTTAAACAAATGGACAGTACAAAGACTTTTGTCTTTATACTATCTAAAAAATGGCGATAATGAATTAATTCATCTATTATTGATTGCACAGTTGGCGTTGTAGTTAAGATACCAACCTGCCACTGTCATGGGTTCGGATAACAACACTTTGTGCGATCTATCTTTTTGAGTCTGGATGTAATTTATGTCTGTTAATTATATGTTTGTAAAGTTCTCCGTAATACGAGAATTATTTTCTTACTAGCAACCCGCCCTCGCTTCGCTTCGGTTATAGGTTATAGTCGTTTTACCCGCGTAGTTCCCGTTCCCGTGGGAATACCGGAATAAAATATAGCCTAGTTTACGCCCTGATATTATAGCTTTCCATTGGTGAAAGAATTTTTGAAATCGGTCCAGCCGTTTTGAAGATTACCCGGAACAAACAGACAGACAGACAGACAGACAGACAGACAGACAGACAAAAATTTTTTATTTGCTATTTTAGGCATAGGTGTCGTGCAAATAACCATGTGAGCATGAAGAAAGCCTATTATTTTGACATTACAAACAGACACTCCAATTTTATTTATTGGTATAGATTGCATGGTGTTGTCTTTTATAAAAATAAATATATATTCGACACGTGTTTCGCCTCTAAACGAAGCATCCTCAGAATGGCTCCGCTTCAAATGCGTATTTGAAGCCGAATCGTCCGTTTTAAAGTTCTGCGAAAAATTGCAAATTGACGTTCTGGAAAGTGCTCATCACGTGAGAGTAAGATTTTTTATCTCCTAGTCCATCTTGATCCTATCCCGTGTTCCTTCCATTCCATTGTGGTGTACGGTATATCGATTAACCGTGGGTAAAATAAAAACAAAATTATAAAAAAAAATATTTATGAAGCTGAGAAATAAATTCAATTTGTGTATAATTTCTGTTAATTGATTGAATTTTTGTAAAATTTTCGGGATATAAAAATATTCATAATTGCGGGTAGTTATAAAAGGAATACGAATTCCAATGACCATACCTTTAAAACCGTATCCGACGATTAGTACACCATGATCCAGATTACCGGGATTGCAAAGAACCTTCCAAGGATGTGATATACCTCCCATATAAAACTGCATTGCGTTCGCATTTATACCTGGAATTATAAAATGAATTTATATAGTTCGAATCTTATTTTGTTTTTATTTATAGACTGCCCTGCTGTGTGGTAGCGGCCACGAATTATACAAACCCTTATAACATTCATAGATGTTATATAAGATGACTAAAATCTCTAAATGTGGGCCAACCCCATCTTAAGAAGTATCAATGGTGGCAACAGTTATATTTTTAAGGAGGGTTGACGTCAGGTAGGCAAAACTATTGATGAAATTTATTTTTCCAAACGGTGGGAAAACCAGCAAACAGTACACCTGATGGTAAGTGTTGCTGCCGCTCATGAACTTTCGATAGGCTGAAAGAGTATTCCGTCGGGCCGACCACTGACGACAAGTCACATCTGCTCCGGTGGTCGGCCCAACAACGAGGTGACGTGGGTACGGGTGGGTTATGGGCCCGCGCGCCGTCCTTTCATCGCCCCGGACGAACTGGACCGCGCGTGCGCTTACCATAGCCCACCCATAAAAAAAAAAGGCCGCCAACCATGAAAAAAGTGAAGGGAGTGTGAATGCGTGCAATGAGGTTCGGTGATACTAAATGCATCACGAAAACCCACCACACTCAAACATCCTCAGAAAGTTGGACTTTCTGCTCACTTTCTCCTCCAACGAAGTGCAATGACAAATTGCTACTACTCAGACTCCGATTTTTTGTGAGGGTGTGGTACTACCTTGGACGGACCGTTAAACAGTCCTGTGCCACTTGCATTGAACGGTTCTTTGTGACCTTTAAGATACCGTCAGTCCATCTAGTAGGTGGTCGTCTTACGCTATCCTTATTGATCTAAATAAATGTATTTATTTGAATAACACACTAGTAAATTTTATATAAATTATGTAGCTAAGTGATACTCACCGATAGAAATCGGACCATTCTTCACGAGCCACTGAGCCATGTCGGTCTCGTTAGATGTTATATTAACAGCACCGCTGATCTGTACTTTGGACATCGCTTTATTAAACGTACACTTTTCGTCGTCACCTTCGTATGGATAGTCAGACTCTAGCTCCAAGCCACCTAGTTGTTCGATTGCTCTAAAAGAGTTTACAAAATCTCATTATTATCACAGCTCGTATACGTCCCACAGCTGGGCTCGAGCCTCCTCCATAATGGGATACATTGACCTACTATATCACGCTGGTCAGACGGGTTGATATAGGGTATTATTTCGAGCTTTCTTTTTCCTGCATAGATGTTTTCTGCAATAATCCCTTAGTCGCCTTTTACGGCACCCACGGGCTGTGAAGGGGGTGATGAATTGTATTCTTACTCCGTCACTACACGAAAGAAATTTAATTATAAAATCTCATTCAAATTTTATTAATACTACGATGTAGTTTCAAGAGAAAGAAAACTCGAAATTAAACTCTCCCACTTTGGGGGAGGCTCGAGCCCAGTAGTGGGACGTATATGAGCTGTGATTAGTCTATTGCTTTCCAAATTATAAAACATATGATACTACATATATATCTTACCGGTTAAAGTATGCAATGATCTATTGTGCCAAGCTTTACGGGTTCAATACCCAAATTGTTATCTCGAGTGTAATTTGAATCAGTTGATTCTATATTCGTATCTATATTTCCTCAAAATACGAGGATTAATTCTTAAGTTCTATAAATTTATAACATACTAGCTGACCCAACAGACGCTGTTCTGCTCAAATAAGCGCCACCTACCGGTTCCAATTGTGAATATAAACCATCCTCGAATCCCCTTGAACACACACAAAAAATATCGTCAACATCGGTCCAGCCGTTTAGAAGGAGTTCAGTGACATACATACCTACACGAGAAATTTATAAATAAAGGTATACTGGCGGACGCAACAGACGTTGTTCTGTTCAAATAAGCGCCACCTACCGGGTGCGATTGTGAATCTAAACCATTCTCGAATGCCCTTGAACATGCACAAAACATTCATCAACATCAGCGTTTCAGCCGTTTAGGAGGAGTTCAGTGACATACACACGTACACAAGAAATTTACATATAAAGATATGAACAATACATTTTGAGAGAATATATATATATATCATCATCATCATCATCATCATCTTGCTCTTATCCCAATTACTTGGGGTCGACGCAATATGTCATCTGTTTTGACATATTGCAAAAAGTTTCGGCAATGACTTTTATGACCGGCCGCCTGCCTGACGTCAACCCTCCTTGGGAATGTAATCATTGACCCAAATGGTACCAGATGGAGTTGGTCTGGGTCAATCTAGGGCTCTTAGTCGTCTTTTACGACACCCACGAGCAAAGCAAGGGTTGGTAGTATTCGAAGCCGCTAATAGTAAGAATTACTGTATTGCTTATAAATACATTTTATTTAAGTAATAAACGATATATGTGTTACCTATACGCATTATCAGGCAGCCCACCATTACAGCCTTCATCTAGTTTGTCACAGTCTACTAATTCTTGTTCCGATAACGACTCCAGCTTGCCAGATTTAATTTTCCACTGCCCCTCAATATTACCTAGGATGAAACGACCATATATTATTAGAGATGCAACGGAAATAGGAACGAAAACAGATGTATAAAGTAAATTTTTGCTGAAACAAAATTGGAAACACATGCGCAAGTGGAATTGTCAGTCAATATTTTTTTTTTAAATTAGTTATTTACATTAAAAATGTTGGGTGGTGACGGAATACAATTCAACACCGCCTTTTTTGCCCGTGAGTACTTATCGTAAAAGATGATGGAGAGAAGAACGTGGGATAGTAGTTCAATTGTACTCCCTTGTAGAGGAAACTATTCCTTTTTATTTAATGATCATGCAACCTGGAAAACGAATCCCCTAACATCCCTATCGAACAAAACAGTAAGTTCCAAATCGGCCCAAGCGTCTTCGAGTAATCGGTAAACGAACTTTAAAAAAGATTTCGACGAATTGAAAACCTACTTTTTTGAAGTTTGTTAATAAAACAGAGAAGGCCGAGTCCAATTTATAGGACGTAATACCACAGATTAAATAAGTACAGATACTTCACTCCGTACAAAATCATCAATACCGATTGTTATAATAGCCTACTTAATCGCGTCAGCAACCGCTGCATACTAAAATGTGCCTAAATACTCAAGCGTACGATTGTGATTGCTTCGCACCGCGCGATCCCACAGCAATCGAAGGGCTGCCTCTACGATAAAATTAAATTAACATAAATAACTATTTGTGTCTATTTTTTGAGAACTGTGAATATTATGTTCTATAGGTGGTAGTTCCGTGTGGTGACGGAGTAAGAATACAATTCACCGCCTATCTTACCCGTGGGTGATCGTACGAGACGACTAAGGGATATAAAACGCATATAACATATAGATGTGCGAGAGAAGGAAAACTCGAAATAAAACCCTATACTACCAACACGTCTGACCAGCGTGGTATAGTAGGTCAATTATCCTTTCATTGTGGAGGAGGCCTGAGCCCAACAGTGGGACGTATATGGCCTGAGATGATGACGATGATAGGTGGTAGTTTAAAATTGTATCGCTTATAATACAGTAGGAACCGTTTAATACGATTACGTTTAATACGATTACCCGCATAATACCTACGCCATTTTGCGACAGTCCCAGCAACTTGAGACATGTTTTCATACATTTCTTGACGGTTAATACAATCGTCATCCCGTTTAATACGCCAACACGTGGCACTCAAATACACATATTACCCCTTGCAACAGAGGCCAGCGACAGACGCAGTGACGACTGTCGAGCGACCCTATATGTTAAGGTGTTTTCAGTTGGCAAGTCGCAGCGGTAATCATTTTCATCATTTAAATTCAAAAGCGAAGGTATATTGCGGCGTGAGCTATCTGCATGTCTCTATGGTCTCAAAGATCCATCGTAAAAAATGTATCATTATGAATAAACAATACCTACTAATAAATACAATGATTATTAACGGTTATCAATTTACTATTAACTATATAATTATAATTATTTTTTACAATTTCAAACATCTTTTCATTAATTTTAATTTACATAAACATTTACTTATGTATTTTTTACAAAACATAAAACCGAATGACCCGTGTTTGTTTGTTTACGCTAACAGCACAACAAGTTAAGACAGATCACTGCGCCGCGCGACTTGTGTTGGAAGTTTCGTAGGTATTTGCGCGACTGTCCGTCAAATATTATCACAATTTAATTCTAGTAAAAATAGATTTTAAATGTTGTTAAAAGAATGTTTAAGGTGATTATGTAACAAAAATATGTAAATCTGTCTCTGAAAGGCAAGCTAATGCTTATTATACCTACCTATTAAAAGTAATATAGAAACGACAAAAATAGTAATAGTTTATCTTCGGTACGCATACTAACGAATGGAACAAATAAAATTTACCAACACGCACTTCGCTTGTGAAAACCGCTCTGCATTTGGTCCGCAAACGCCCCGAGACCGCATGGCCGGGCCGTAGGTAATTATACCGTATAAGTACATAGAGTGAAGTAGGCCTGGTAATACTGCAGTTGCTTACTAAATACAATTGTTGTTAAAATGAATAAACGAAAATCAGAAAGGATTTATCACTGTGATATCGCAGTATTTGAATTCCATAGTGGTCACTTCATGACCATCAGATTAAAGTGACAATTGGAAAAAATCTTATTACCAGTAACACTGAACGCCCAACAGCTTCCACAGGAACCCTGATCCTTTACTCCTGTCACTGCGCCGGAATCTCTCCAGTCAAAACTCGTTGGGAGCGTTATATTTGGTATAACAGCTTTAGGCATTGGAATATGATTCTCATTTATCAGACTTGTCTTCAGACCTGTATACTTATTTTTGAATTCTTCATAGGTCAAATCAGCAAATCGAGTAATACCATACGTAGCGGATCCCTTTTCGTGTATATTGTATTCGTGAATTTTTTTAATATTCCTTTTAAAGATCACAAATCTCCTTCCTATTTCGGTTTGATTGTTTATATAACTAGGATTGTGAGTCGACAAAAAGTGGTTAAACAATAGCTCCGCGTGTACACTCTGTTGCATTTCAGTAAAACTTTCTTGGCCGTCACAGGAGACTCCAAAATTGGGTGGTAGATCGAGCCAAGGTCGGATCCATATATTAACACGGCAGAATTTATTAGAACTGGAGTCGCTATCCAATTTACAGTTAGTTTGTCCACTTAAAGCTACACAATCTGTGAAGCCAACTTCTACTTTTAATCTATAATGTATACCGGCCACGACTTGCTTGTCCAGTGATACTATTCTTACGATTGCTTGCTTTTTAGAGTGTGGATATTTGGCTTCTATATGTTTTAACGATTCTTCGCCTAACTGTGTCGCTAGCTCATAATTTCTTTCC
This sequence comes from Lymantria dispar, assembly GCA_032191425.1. Lineage (NCBI taxonomy): Eukaryota > Metazoa > Arthropoda > Insecta > Lepidoptera > Erebidae > Lymantria > Lymantria dispar. The sequence goes on from CM063459.1 coordinate 22,556,173, forward strand.
TGAAACAAAGTAAGATAAAAAGATTCTATAGTTGTCATTACAAGTAGAATTTTTATATCATCATAGTTATCATCCTGCTCCTATTCCAATTATTGGGGTTAACGCAATATGTACCTTATACCATCGTACATATTGCACATGTTACTGTCAATAGTTTATGTACGGCTACCAGTCTGAGTTCAACACTTCTTGGGAATGGAATTGCTGACGTTTGGTCTGGGAATGAGTTGGCCTAGGTCAACGGAAACCTATTAATCGACTTTTAGGACACCTACGAGTACTGTAAGGGTTGTTAGTATTCGTAACCACTCATTTCACGTATGTAATAAGTTAATGAAAAAGCAAAATAGTAAATGTTCGACTAGTTTTGTCTTTTTGGTAATTTTGATACCATCCTCTTTATCATGATTTTAATATATTTACTTTCCATGAAGGTAATTGACCTAGTGCAACGCTGTGCCGAAGGATTGGTTTCTACTTCCATTCCATATTATTTGCATATTATAACTATTTGCCATCCGTTATGACGACACTCACGGTCAAGATGGGGGTTAGTGCATTGTATTCTAATTCCGTTATCACATGGAAATCCTCAGCCAACATTACCCTGTTTAGTATTGCCATACTAAATTGTAAATTACACATCTTATCTTTCATACTTCTGTCTCCCTCTCCCCTACCATTTTTGTAGCTGTAACCGCGTGCATGTCACTCCGTGATATTAATTCAATAAACTGTACAATTCTGTAATTATCAATACAAGAAGTGCTTATTCAATCTCGGTGTACATTTATTTACATCCACTGCCTCAAGAAAACAGCAACGAGCTATATACGTAACACTTACATGGTCCTTCGAGGGTTTAAGAACCGCCATTACAAGACAACTTCAAGCGCTTTATCAGCGTCGCTGGCCGCGCGGTAAGATATCATTACATGATTTTAAACTATATACAATCAGCATACAAAGGAAGAGTCCGAAACGCCAATCAGAGCCGTCCAACACATTCGGCTTTGAAACTGGCCAATAATTACATTTATTATTTGTGATTCGATATATCGTGTGACATCTGATTGACATCAATTGTGATAATCCATATTAGAATGGATATTTGAAGAAAGTTAATAATTAGTATAGATTATGCTGTCTAGATTCAGATCAACTTTCTGACCAGACTCTCGAGCTCATGGGGCGGCGAAAAGAAATGACGGTGCAGTCTTCAGCCGATTGGTCCAAACATAGGCAGCTAAATAGGCAGATCTCCAGGTCTGTGCGTTGCGATATTCGCCGATTTAATACGCTCCGTATTAAAGAAGCGATAGAGCGGAATCGTGGCTCAAAAGTGTTCGCACAAGATCTGTCTATTGGGCAAAGCCAAATGACTAAGCTGAAGACCGACGATGGCACTGTCATTTCATCCCAAAGTGAGATCTTGGGAGAGGTCGAAAGGTTCTATGGACAGTTATACAAATCATCCCGAAATCCTGTGGTCGGCTTGGTCCAAGATCCCAGATCCAAGCTAACTCGGCACTATACCGAAGAAATCCCGGACATCAGCTTGTACGAGATCAGAATGGCTCTCAAACAACTACGTAACGGTAAGGCACCGGGAGATGACAGAATTACGGCAGAGCTTCTGAAGGCGGGCGGCAAGCCAGTCTTAATAGCCCTTCAAAAGCTATTTAATTCCGTTATCCTCGAGGGCGACGTTCCAGAGTCGTGGACCAGGAGTGTGGTGGTGCTGTTCTTCAAGAAGGGTGACAAAGCTCTTCTAAAGAACTACAGACCCATCTCACTCCTGAGCCATGTTTATAAGTTGTTCTCGAGGGTCATTACCAATCGACTCTCGCGCAAGCCGCCCGAACAAGCCGGCTTCCGAAAAGGCTATAGCACCATAGACCATATCCTCACGCTTCGGCAGATTATACAAAAGACCGAGGAGTATAATCGGCCCCTGTGCTTAGCATTTGTGGACTATGAGAAAGCCTTTGATTCAGTCGAAACTTGGGCGGTGCTGCAGTCCCTTCAGCGGTGCCAAATCGACTATCGCTATATCGAAGTGCTGAAGTGTTTGTATAGGAACGCCACAATGTCAGTCCGTATCCGGGATAAGAGTACGAAACCGATCCAGTTGCAGAAAGGCGTGAGACAGGGAGATGTCATCTCTCCGAAACTGTTCACCACTGCACTGGAAGATGTCTTCAGCTCTTAGACTGGACTGGACTCGGCATCAACATTAACGGCGAATACATCACTCACCTTCGATTTGCGGACGATATAGTCGTTATGGCAGAATCCATGGAGGACCTTGGCACAATGCTCAATGATCTCAGCAGGGTATCCCAACTAGTGGGTTTACGAATGAACATGGACAAGACGAAAGTCATGTCAAATGCCCATGTCATTTCTGTACTGGTCCTAGTTGGCAATGCGATTCTTGAAGTTGTCGATCACTATGTTTACCTAGGACAAACAGTCCAGTTAGGTAGATCCAATTTCGAGAAAGAGATCAGCCGACGAATCCAACTCGGTTGGGCAGCGTTCGGGAAACTTAAGAGGATCTTCTCGTCCAACATACCTCAGTGTCTGAAAACACAGGTCTTTGACCAGTGTGTGTTACCAGTGATGACTTACGGCACGGAAACGTGGTCCCTAAATGTAGGCCTCATATCAAGGCTCAAAGTCGCTCAGCGTGCTATGGAACGAGCTATGCTCGGTATTTCTCTGCGAAATAGAATCCGGAATACGGAAATCCACAGAAGAATGGGTGTAACCGACATAGCACGAAGAATTAGCACGCTGAAGTGGCAATGGGCAGGCCACATCGCTCGACGAATCGACAACCGCTGGGGAAGAAAGGTTCGCGAGTGGCGACCACGTATCGGATGACACAGTGTAGGACGCCCCCCCATTAGGTGGACCGATGACCTAGTGAAAGTAGCTGGGCGTCGTTGGATGCAGGCGGCACAGGACCGCTCATTGTGGCGCAACATGAGGGAGGCCTACGTCCAGCAGTGGACGGCGATAGGCTGAAATGATGATGATGATGATGATGATGCTGTCTAGATATATCTGTGAATATAATAGATATACATCCTCCGTTGCAGGCATTTCCCTGTGGTGAAAGAGTAAGAATACAATTCACCACCTTCCTTTCTTGCCCGTGATTATCGTAAAAAAAAACGACTGAGGGATGTAGTTTATGTACAGTTATGTTTATATTTCAATTAACGACATTTATATTTTAATCTATTATAATTATGTACTTGGCTGCTAATCTATTTCAATTTATTCAATACTGACATTTATATTTTAATTACTTACAATTATTTGGCTACTAGTAGCAATTCTTACGATTATATGTTACTTATAGTCCATAAAATATAGCTTGATCTCTGTGACAGATGTCAACGAAACCAACGAAGTAAGTTTGAATGAGCGACATGTTTACAATTTCATTTTGTCTAAATATATTTTTATTCTTCTCGTACAAGTTTTATTGCAACTAAATTGCTAAATATAAAAATATTAATATTCATGCCTAAAATGTACCTCATAAGTACTGAAATACCTAATAATCATTTTATACATAAATGACGCTTACACACGTACAAGGTCTTACTGGACTGAAAATAAAAAAGAGATGGGACAGTCGATATACGTATATCGATAACCGATCTGTATTAAATTATTCGTAAAAGAAATAAACCCAATACAGTACCTATATAAAACTTTCAACATATTTTTTACAATTAAAACAGACAGTTACATTATAAAATACATTAATTGAATTAATTAAACATTAAAAAACTACTTTTCGTCTCAGAGTAGATAATAATATTATGTGCGCATTATTATCAATAAACTAGACATATTTATTTATAAAACAGTCGTAATTGATTGATTGATCTAACGACTGTCCCCATTTGGCAAAAAATTATAAATATTCTAGCAGGAACGCTCCAGTGATGACGATAATAGTGACTTAGACCTTGATTGTACTCCTTTTGAATAATTAAAACAGTCAAAAAACACTTTTTATTTGAAATAAATTCAATATGATTTTCATTGATTGTATTTTAATTATAATAGAAAATCACAATTATAAAAATAAAGAGTTTTATCGATAAAAAACTACGGACTTTATCGTAAGCGTGACAGAACTAGGGATAACTGTCACAGAGATCAAGCTATATTTTATGGACTATAATTATTGCTTTTAATATATATTTAATTGTGTTACCTTATACATGATTATTATAAGTTTGCATGTTTTCTAATGGACATAATATGTTGGTTCTATAAATTATGTAACATCTTATTGTATACATATTGAGACAAATAAATAAAGTTATCAAAGTTATCAAAGTACGCAAATAATATCGATGTAGGAGAAGGCAAACTCAAATGAAACCCATTTTTTTTTATGGGTGGGCTATGGTAAGCGCACACGCGGTCCATTTCGTCCGGGGCGACGAAAGGACGGCGCGCGGGACCATAACCCACCCGTACCCGCGTCAACTTCGTCGTTGGGCCGACCACCGGAGCAGGGTGACTTGTCGTCAGTGGTCGGCCCGCCGGAATATCCTTTCGGGTACCCTCACGTCTCGACGTCCCCGTCCCGGGACGTCGGTCGCCGTCACGCGGTCAGCCTTTCTGTGGGTGACGGACTAAATTCCCCGGTCCGGTCATCCGCGGCCTCGGCTAGGGCGACATCAGGCGCAGGTACTCGCGCCTGCACCGCCCGAGTCACCGGGGGCGGAACGTGTCGCCGAAGAGGAGCTCCTCTCGCACATGATCCGCCGCCTCCTTCCGTGAGATTACGGCTTCACAGAAGGCGGCGACCGCGTCCCAGTTCCTGACGTTGTCGAGCAACTCCCTGGCGATGGTCGGCACCGATAATTGCGACGAGTTCACGGCGCTCCCCCGCCCACGCGGCACACACCTCGAGCGTGTGCTGCGCCGTGTCCTCGTTGGAATTGCACTGGTGGCAGAACGGTGTGCCCTCCCTCCTGACAATCTTGTGCAGGTACTTGGCGAAGCAACCGTGCCCCGTCAGCACCTGCACCAGTCGCAAGGAAAGCACCCCGTGCGTCTGCTCCAACCACTCCATCAGCACCGGCCGGAAGGCCTCGACGGTCCTGACACCGTACCGAGGCCTCTCCAGCCGGACTGCCCAACGGGCAATGACGTCTCGGCGGGCGTCGACCCGCCAGGCGGCGATCTCCTTGATTGAGACCATGTCGCCGCGGGCGCGCTTTTTATAGTTCAAACATCAAGTCCGGCGGTAGTATATTAGATTTATTAGGTTTAAATGAATAAATTGTCATAATAAAATAGTTACCACTAATTCAATGTTTAATAATTACTGACTAAAAACAATATAATTTTTTCATATACAGGGTGTATCAGGTTATGGGGCAACTGGTCAAAAGGGGGCTAGGCAATGGTGGTAGGAACCCATAAAAAAAACGAACTAAAAATATTGATTCGTTTAGAAATTAGAGACATGTAAAGTTTTCAATTTTGTCATCGCTTTTTCGTGTAAATCTGATTAAAATGTATAAAGTCAATGATACTTAATACGCAACATATTCATACTTTGTTAAATATTCATTAGAAATTGAAAAAATCAATGATTACGTTCACATAAGCAAAACAAACTTCGCTTTAAAACGGCTGATCGGCCTATGAGCGTTGACCGCTTGCCGTTGTACTTACATGTCATTGAAGCGTTTGCGCAATTCTAGGTATAAATGAATTAAATTATACTGTCGAAGCTTTACATGCCTACATGTATTCTGTCTGTACATGCCTACATAATACGTAACATTTAAGGCATAGACTCTTAGACACGTTTCTTTGAAATCACTATAACTTTTATGTTATATTGTTTTTGTGTAATGTACATTCTAATTATGATCTATGATCGTTAAACTACAACATACTCGAACAGTTGTCCCATAACCTGATACATTCTGTATAATTATTTTCTTTTTGTAGGTACGGGCAATAAATTTGTATCAAAATGTAGGTCAAAACTTAATTACTAATTTCTGTAGCGGTTAGATACAAATCTCTGTGATAACGATGACTTATTGATGACTTATTATCTAATAAGTTAGACATCTTAGTCCATCCGTGACTATGAACCCCGAAAAGTGTTCGAAATGTCAGGAAATCAAAAATTGAATATAAACGAGATAAAATCAGTAGAAATAGTTTGATTTATAATGTGTAAAGGGAACACTCATACACGGAACGATCCGTCCGTACGCTCCGTCGTTTCAGACCCGGACTCACATACAAAAAAAAAAAAAATTAAATATTATTATTATTATATGTCTAATAATTATTATTAATATTAAATCGAATCGTTGATCGTAAAGAGCCATACACTGTCGATTTATAGTCACGATATTCATGATTGCATTTGATTTTATTGCGATCTCCGACATCGTCTTCGATGAAGTAAATCGTTAAAGATCTTCACATATACTATCGATCCGTTGTCGTTTCGATCAGTATGAAATGACGGATCGTACAGACGGATCGTTCCGTATATAGGGGCCCTTACTACTCGCTTAAACAACGGAAATCAATTTGAATAATATTCATAATGATTTTAAGTCTCATAGAGATATTACTATAAATTAGAATATAGAATCGTTATTATGGCTAAGTATTTAATTGTTACGATTCTTACAAGCCAGACCTCACTGCAACCATTGTTATAATCCATTCTTTGTAATGTACCCAATGAATCATACCACATATAGTGTAACTAGATGCACCTTTCTAAATAGTATCAAACGGGTGTACGCAGTACTTTCTGAGCAGTAGTAAACCTTAATATGCTGTAGAGTCTTTAGTCTTAAGCCAAGTTTGGTTAGCGTTTCATCATCGCAGCCCACATACGTCCCACTGTTGGGCTCGGGCCTCCTCCACAACGGGAGAGAATTTGACCTACTATACCATGCTGGTCAGACATGTTGGTAAAAGGTGTTATTTAGAGTTTTGCCTCTCTTACATAGACCTTATATGTTATATCCCTCAGTCGTTTTTACAACATCCACTGGCATGATGGAGAGTGGTGAATTGTATTCTTACTCTGTCACCACACGGACAAATATCTTTAATAGTCGCGCCAAATCAAAAACCTGCGCTTTTATATTATTAATACGCTTTTATATTAGCTTCAGACGTATGTATGTTAGTATGTAACGGTATCTTTGAAAATGATTTTGACCCCTTTCAAAACGTCGGATTAACTCGAAATTTGGCATACTTATTAAGGACCGATGACAATTCAATATTTTAAACAGTCTGACCCGTTATCCGTACTAGGATAATCAGGATTAGCGAAAATTCAACTAAAAGATGAAAAATAAATAATAGTTTAAAAAAACTAAATAAATACGCTTTTAAAGAAAATCCAACTAAAAAAATAGGAAATAAATTTTTAAAAATTTGAATAAGAAGAAAACATTTTTTATTGTAAAAAAAGCGTGGGGTGCTTTTTAAGATATTATCAAAATGATAATCCTTCTACTCATATCTGTCAATAAAATATTTATAACTATTGACAACATGCTTTTCTTTAAAAGCGTATTTTTTTATTTTTTTGAACTATTATTTATTTTAAGTGATGTATTTGGCTGTCAGAACACAGTTTGCGTTCTAGCAAGCAAATATTTACAAAATAAACTTAGACGTAGTGTATTTTTATTTAATTACAATAAACATTACAGTAATTGTTTGGTGCGGTAGAAAGGTCATCAATAAAGATGGGTTATCTTTGTTCGAAGATATAAACGGCGGACGAACTCGGCGAAATGGACCATTTATTTGCGTCACAAAGGTTAAACAGTTCAATAAATTTGTACACCACAACGGATAAAAAATGAAGTCTTTAAACAGTGTGATCATCTGCGAACGAAGTTTGCTGACCCTATCATAATATCTCCGTGTGGTAATGGAGTAAGAATCATCATCATCCTCATCACTTCAGCTCATATATGTTCTATGTTTGGTGACGGACTAAGAATACAATTCACCACTCCCTATCTTGCCCGTGGATCTCATAAAAGACCACTAAGGGATATAATATGCACATAAGATCTGTGTAAGAGAAGGAAACCTTGAAATAAAACCCTAAACCAACATGTCTGACCAGCATGGTATAGTAGGTCAAATTGTGGAGGAGGCCCCAGCCTAACAGTGGGACGTATGTGGGCTGCGATGATGATAATGATGTTTCATTGTTGGGATCAAGCCTCCTCCATAATTAAAGGGGCATAACTTACTAAACCAAGTTGGTCAGATATTGGTATTTATATCAAGTTTTCTATCTCTTGTATAGAGGTTATACTAGCAACCCGCCCTCGCTTCGCTTCGGTTTCTGTCGCCTTATCCCCGTAGTTCCCGTTCCCGTGGGAATACCGGGATAAAATATAGCTTAGTTTACTCCATGATATTATAGCTTTCCATTGGTGAAAGAATTTTTTAAATCGGTCCAGGCGTTTTGAAGATTACCCGGAACAAACAGACAGACAGACATACAAAAAAAATATAAAGTGATTTTTAGGCATATGTATAATGCAAATAACCATGTGAGCATGAAAAAAGCCTATTATTTTGACATCACAAACAGACACTCCAATTTTATTTATTGGTATAGATTAATCCCTTAGTCGTATTTTACGACACCCACGGGCAAGAGAGGGGTGAATTGAGGCAACCAAGGCATTTGGCTGATATTTTACGACACCCGCGGGCAATTTACGGATTGGTAGTATTTGTGCCCGTCATATAACAATCAGTCCCCATCATAACAGATAGTTAAGAACATGATGGATTAAGGATACAATATTTCATCATACCTTAAGTCCATCTGTGAATCGTAAATCTGGCAGAGGGGTCATCATTGATAAGATGTAAATATATTAACGCTTTGTAAATTTATAGAGCTATCATTACTGATTTTATAGCATTTGTTTATGATTTTTGAAAAATAATATATTTTTTTACTAATCATAAACAATATTTTTTTTTCATATAGAATCATTTTCTTTTTGTACTGACAATAATCAAAATGTGGGTGAAAATTTAATAATTAATTGTTTTTTTTTTTTTTGGGGGCCGATCGCAACCCATCCCGGAGCAGGGTTACTTGACATCAGTGGTCGGCCCGACGGAATACCCCCCCCTTGGGGGTACCCTCCCATTGACCGACGTACTCTCGTTGGGGAGGACGTCGGTCTTTCCTCACGCGGTCGGCCTCTCAGCGGGTGACGGACTAATTCCCCGGTCACGTCACCTGCGGCCTCGGCTAGGGCGGCATGAGGCGCAGGTATTCGCGCCTACGCCGCCCCAGTCGCTGGTGGTGGATCGCCTCATCGAGGCTGCGCTCCTCGCGCAGGCGATCCTTCGCCTCCTTCTGCGAGATCACTGCCTCACAGAAGGCTGCGACCGCGTCCCAATTCCTGACGCTGCCGACCGTCGCCCTAGCGATAGTCGGGAGCGTCAGGTCGGCACCGTTGATTGCGACGAGTTCACGGCGCTGCGTGGCCCAAGCAGCACAGACCTCGAGCGTATGCCGCGCCGTGTCCTCGTCGCAATCGCAGTGGTGGCAGGACAGGGTACTCTCCTTCCTTACGATCTTGTGCAGGTATTTGGCAAAGCATCCATGCCCCGTCAACACCCGCACCAGTCGGAAGGAGAGCACCCCATGCTGCTTTTCCAACCACTACATCAGCACCGGCCGGAAGGCCTCCACGGTTCGCACCCCGAACCGAGGCTTCTCCAGCCGGACTGCCCAACGGGCAATGACTTCTCCGCGGGCGCCGACGCGCCAGGCGGTGAGCTCCCTCAACGGGATCACACCGCCCTCCGCTCGCACTCCCGTCACCCGCTGATACAATCCGGCGAGCATTTCCGCCTCCAGGTCCCACGGGGGAGTCCCGGCCAATAATTAATTCTGTAGCTGTAATAAATCTTTGTAATTGGACGTGATACACATTAATCTTTTCTTGATCAACGCTTAGAAGTTATAGAAAAAAATCAAATATAACGCAATAAAATCCGTAAAAACAGTTTTATTTATAATGTGTAAACATCAGAAACCAATATATAGAGCTATCCTCTGAAGTTAAAACTTTAAAACATGCATTTAACTACACAGATCGCGCGACGAGACAGCGCTACGGATGTCATATTGAAGAACTGTTCCTCGGAATAAAAAAGTGTAAGAGATCCATTTTAGTTGTAATAAAACTAGTTATTATGATGATAGTAGACTTAATAACATTTATATCATGACGCAGCAGTTTTAATTTTGAAATCATCATCATCATCTTGCTCTTATCCCAATTACTTGGGGTCGACGCAATATGTCATCTGTTTTGACATATTGCAAAAGTTTCGGCAATGACTTTTATGACCGGCCGCCTGCCTGACGTCAACCCTCCTTGGGAATGTAATCGTTGACCCAAATGGTACCAGATGGAGTTGGTCCGGGTCAAGTTTTAATTTTGAAATATTAGATTTTTTTTCATAAGGCAACATCTGCACTAAGGAAATACATAAATCCTTATATTGCGCGGGACTTATAATTTAACGGCCACGAATTACATGTGGATCGCTTGTGCGGAGATTGAATCCACAACTATGCCATCACATATCTATACAAATAAATAAAATTGAAGTGTCTGTTTGTAATGTCAAAATAATGGGATTTTTTCATGTTCACACAGTTATTTGCACGCGATATATGCCGAAAAACCAGTTTCAAAATTTTTTGTCTCTATCCGACTGATTGAGTTAAAAAACGGTCGGACCAATTTTGATAATATTTTAATACCAGGTAGCTGTCTATATAAGGAGTAACTTAGGCTATATTTTATCACGGTATTCTCACTATGCGAGTAGGCGACTGAAACCGAAGTGAAGCGCGGGCGGGTTGCTAGTTAAAAACAAAGTTAATTAAATAATTAAAAGAAACTTACCCATTGTTGTAAATTTTTAGTAAATTCTTCACCATCAACATTGTTATGACGACTTAGATCAGACAATAGTCTTTCCCTTCTACCCAGTAATATCTCATCACATAAACAAAGGGAAACGAACAAAGAAATATATAGAATATATTTGTGATACATTTTGCGCGCGTCAACACACTTCCACAGTTGCACTTGCAATGCGTAGAATGAGTACACTCAACTGGACTTGATCCCAATAATAATCTAATTATGATAATTTAAGACGGAGAAACAACTACTATGTATACAATCATTTTAAAAGGCATTCAATAACTGTTTGTAACGATTATTAATGGGAATATATCATGTGCCGTAATTTGATAATTTAACAAAATTGTATTCAATAGATAGTGGTTTATAGTCTTAAATGACTTTATAATATGTTGTACTTAATTAATAATTAAATAACTACTATTAACTATAGAGTGTAGTAATATTTATATAACAGTGGTGTAAGTGTATTTTCATGTTTCATCAAAAGAGGTTAGTTGTTAGCGCCCAATTAATGATAATTTGATTTTCTAACGGACCGTGATTATGACAAAGCTACTTAATATGAAGCAATATTATTATAACTTACCATATAAGTTACACAAGGATTACAATTAGCTATATTCAGACTGTTGAGCTAACAATATATTCGACAGAAGGGGTAATATATATAAAAGATAAATTCTTAGTAGTTAAAAAAAAGATTGGCGACCAAATTTGTAGTAAAAATTAAAATCCGGTATTTTCTCGAATTTAGTCGAGGATATGCCACTGCGATCGATCATCCACGAATACCTGTTTAATATGAGAAATAAAAAAAAATGAGTGTCTAAAAATAATATAATCAAAAACATATCTAGTCTCTCTCATTCTCATTATAGTAGCATCTTTAACAAATGTAGTTATAAATGATGGGTAGCAAATATATGTATACTAGCTTCTGCTCGAGACTTCGTCCGCGTGGTATAAATACTTTGGGCTAAAGCTAACTTTAACCTAAGAATTTATTTACGTAGAAGGTGAAAATAGTCTTTAATAATACGATTCTGACACACATGATTTTTGCGAAAACCATTTACGTTTAAAAGGGAAAAAGCACTGATTTTGAAACATTCTTCATTGGTGCTCCGCTCCTGTTGGTCGCAGCGTGATGATATATATCCTATAACCTTCCTCGATAAATAGGGTATCTAACACTGAAAGATTTTTTAAATCGGACCAGTAGTTCCTGAGATTAGCGCGTTCAAACAAACAAACTCTTCAGCTTTATATTTGTACTGGCAGTGCCCGCGACTTCGTCTGCGTGAAATAGTGACTTTGGGGGGGTATAGTGACTTTCAGGATTTATTTATTTATTTTAAAACTTCTGTGGCCAAACGTTGAGAACCTTCAGCACTTGATTCCCGTTGTCCCTTTATCGGTGACTCAACTGATAACGTTTGTTATTGGTGAATCAACTAATAACGGTTGTCATCGTTGACTCAACTGATAACGTTTGTTATCGGTGACTCAATTGATAACGGTTGTTATCGGTGTCTCAGCTGATAACGGTTGTTATCGGTGTCTCAGCTGATAACGGTTGTTATCGGTGACTCAACTCAAAACGGTTATTATCAGTGTATCATCTGATAACGGTTGTCAGCGGTGACTCAACTGATAACGTTTGTTATCGGTGAATCAACTGATAACGGTTGTCATCTGTGACTCAACTGATGGCGCTTGTTATCGGTGACTCAACTGATAACGGTTGTCATCGGTGACTCAACTGCTAACGTTTGTTATCAGTGACTCAATTGATAGAGGATGTTGTCGGTGACTCAACTGATAACGGTTGTCATCGGTGACTCAACTGATACCGTTTGTTATCAGTGACTCAATTGATAACGGTTGTTATAGGTGACTCAACTGATAATGGTTGTTATCGGTGAATCAACTGATAACGGTTGTCATCGGTGACTTAACTGATAACGGTTGTTATCGGTAACTCAACTGATAACGGTTGTTATCGGTGACTCAACTGATAACATTTGTTATCAGTGACTCAACTGATAACGGTTGTTATCGGTGACTCTACTGATAACAGTAATTTACTTGTGCAAGTCTAAGGGCGTCTTCAAATTTGTCGCAAATTGCCGCGCGGCGGCAGCGCGTCTGCAGCGCTATTTTTTTTGAAAATGTAATATAACCTATATAGCCTTCCTCGATAAATGGACTATCCAAAACTGAAAGAATTTTTTAAATCGGACCAGCGACTGCTGAAATTAGCGCGTTCAAACAAACTCTTCAGCTTTATGATATTAGTAAAGATTAAAGTTCAAATTGACTTCGAAGTGTTATAACGAATCGTTTGTATGGGAGTTTAGTAAGGTGCGTTTTTATTGAAATTTTGCTCTTTGTGTACTTGCGTCTTTTGTTCTTTGCGTAAGAACCATCCTTGTACTTTAAGAAATATTCTAAAAAAAGAATTAGCGCAACCGGTCCGGCCGTTCTAAAGTTATGCGCGTACATACATTTCGCAGATTCATTTTTATCTCGCAGAGGCTACCGCCGCCTCGCCCCTGATGACCGCCTCGCCCCTGATAACCGCCCGCCACAGCGCGCAATACTTAATACTTATTTGGCTACAACACTTACATTTTTAACGTCGCGATATCTTTTGAATGAAATGTCCGAATTTAATGATTCAAAAAGTTATAGAAAGGTATTGAATTCGTTTTGAATATGAAGTAATTTATTTTGATAAAGATTAATACCAAGGTACAAAATAAAGAGTTTTTAAGCGACAGCATTTTAATTATTTAGAAAAATTAAAAAAACACTTATTGTGAGATAAAGCGCTTATTACACTACACGATATTCCGGGCCCTGAATCACTAGGGGTGCTCTACAACAGCTAAATTGTGAGACCTGTTTCACCTGTTTCAGTTTTAGCGAAATAAAGTTTTCTGAACCTGTTATTTTGCTAAAACAGAAACTGGTGAAACAGGTCTCACAATTTAGCTGTTGTAGAGCACCCCTAGTGATTCAGGGCCCTGAATATCGTGTAGTGTAATAAGCGTTTAACTACAATAGTTAGACCTATGCTGTTGTGATATTTTTGTAGATAATTATATTTTCTACAAAGTTATAGTACATTGTTTTGTTCTGTAGTCAATAGTTTTCGCAGCACACGCGATGTAAGGATTTTTTCGGGTAATTTTTTTACACTTGGGTTACTTTATTGGACTTTTAGTACGGATCCTTAATTTTTTTGAAAATATAATATAGCCTTCCTCGATAAATGTACTATCCAAAACTGAAATAATTTCTGAGATTAGCGCGTTCAAACAAACAAATAAACAAACTCTTCAGCTTTATAATATTAGTATAGATAGATATATATTAAAATATACAAAGATACAGGCGAACATGTTTTAATTAGGTTTTAATATAACACAAAAATGAGTACTTTATAATATGGATAGAAACGATAGAAAAGTATAGATAAATAAGTAATAAAAGTATAGATAAGATCGTGCAGAAACATCTATTATTATAAAACGGCGCTGCTTGGCATCTTGTTCACTCCGCAAGTACCGTCACCTCGGTATACTCTATAGTAACCCTGCTCGCCCCACGATGTACCGTAGGAGTTCTTCAATATCCAATAAGGAATTTGTTTCTTTAATAAACTGTGATCTGAAAGAATCGAAAACATATTTATGTATTAATTGCCTTTTAGGAAGTTTATGTACGACAGTGAACGCTCATATGGGTTCATTGAAAATTTTATTTGGATATAGTTTGAAGGTGCCATTCCAACCTCGGCTGCAGGCTGCGGATGCAGGCAGCACATGCGGTGGCTGCACGAAGCCGGTTGCAGCTGTATGACTGGTTTCCTATGTAGTAGTATGGATTTCTGTGAAAAACATTCCGAACGCGGCTGCGGCTGCACGTGCTGCCGAGACTCGGCTGCAAGTGCTGCGGTGCAAGTCGATGCGCACGTAATTACATCACTCCAACCTGTTGAAACAAGTCCCAAGTAGTCGCTACTTGGAGCCGATCTCGCCAAAATTAATTTGCAATCAAATTAGCGCTCATATTGAATAGAATCACACAATTTTTATCGGCTCTCGATATTTAGATTTAGCATCAATATTTATTTCAAGAAAATGAGACTTTCGCAGGCTGAAGAAGATCATTTAATTAGTCTTATTACATAATAACCTGTTCTTTTTGATACAAGCCACATGAAATATAAGAATAATGTGACTAAAGATACCGTCTGGAAGGAATTAGCCGCTACTTGCCGCAGCATGTACAGCCAGCCTTGGAATCACTACCGGCTGCGAATGCAGGCAGCGGCTGCGTGTCATGCGTGTGCTATCTGCGTCCGCAGCCTGCATCCGCAGCCTGCAGCAGAGGTTGGAATGGCATCTTTAAGGTGCCATTCCAACTGTTGTTATATTTCATCCATCCATTATTATATTCATCCGTCCGTGGTTTATATCAAAAAGAACAAGATATTTTGTTATAAGATTAATTAAGTGATCTTCTCCAGCCTTCGAAAATCTCATTTTCTTGAAACAAATATTGATGTTAAATCTAAATATTGAGAGCCGATAAAAAGTCTGTGATTCTATCCAATATGAGCGCTAATTTGATGGCAAATTAAAGTTTGGTGAGATTGGCTCCGAGTAGCGACTACTTGGAACTTGTCTCAACATGTTGGAGTGACGTAATTACGTGCGCATCGACTTGCAGCCGCAGCACTACTGGTCAGCGATCGGCTGCGGCTGCAAGTCGCAGCTGCACTTGCAGCCGAGGCTCGGTAGCACGTGCAGCCCCAGCCGCGTTCGGAATGTATTTCACAGAAATTCATACTACTACATAGAAGACCAGTCATGAAGCCGATGCATGTGCTGCCTGCATCTGCAGCCTGCAACCGAGGTTGGAACGGCAACTTTAGAGTGATTTTCATCGTATCATATGACAATTTTGTATTACCAAAGCAATTTAGGTACTATGATATAACTATAACTATTATATATGTAACTACATATATAATTTTTCTGCACGTAGGTATGTGTTTTTTTTATTATGCATAAGACCTACAAAGGCAATTAACCTATTGTCAATTTTACATTTCACGCCAGTGGGGTCCATTCCAATCGGGTCTTCCTGTACTCCATGCCAACCCGACACGCTCAATATCGCAATTAAGACTACACCTTTATAAGTTTCAAGTATCACCAAAACCCAGCACAAGCAAATGCTCATCATCGGTAAATCTGGTATCTGGCCCTTCCGCTCATTGAAAGAAGCATAGTTTCAAATTGTTATTACTCAGACGTTGATTTTCTACGAGAGTATGGTACTGCTTCGGACGGGTCTGCCTGCAGCTCCAGACAGAAAATTGACAATTGTATGTTAGCCTACCACCATAAATTCTAAATTGCATGTTTCTTTATAAAGTAACTAGGTACTGCCCGCGACTTCGTCCGCATGGAATAGTTACTTTGGGATAACGCTAACTTTAACCGCCCAAATTTGTTTACATAGAAGGTGAAAATATTTGAATAATACGATTTTGTTTTATATGATAATTTTTCCCTAGCCGAGGCCGCGGGTGACGTGACCGGGGATTAGTCCGTCACGCGCTGAGAGGCCGACCGTGTGAGGAAAGACCGACGTCCTCCGCGAGGGGGGGACATCGGTCGATGGGAGGGTACCCCAAATAGGGGGTATTTCGTGGGGCCGACCACTGATGACAAGTTAACCCTGCTCCGGTGGTCGGCCCAACGACGAAGGCGACGTGCATCGTGGGTGGGTTGTGGGTGTGCGTGCTTACGCCCCTCTGTCGCCCCGGACGGAGTGGTGCGAGGAACGCGCCGACCGCAACCCACCCCTTAAAAAAAAATATGATAATTTTTGCGAAACTAACCATTTACTTAGCGCACGCAGCGGCGGCTCTCAGAATGAATAAAACCCGATTTTTAAACATTCTTGATTTCTGCTCCTCTCCTATTATTCTTAGCGTGATGATATATAGCCTATAGCCTTCCTTGATAAATGAGCTATCTAAAACTGAAAGATTTATTCAAATCGGACCAGTAGTTCCTGAGATTAGCGAGTTCAAACAAACAAACCCTTCAGCTTTATATATTAGTATTCTTCTTTGGCGGTATTACTCTTGACAGAGTGGTCGTGGTCATCATTTCAGGTGTTGGTGGCAAGCTTCACAACACGCCGCCACTCCTCTCTGCTGGCCGCTTTCCTCGTGCATTCATGTAGCGATGATGAACCATGTATTGCCGCTTTTATCTGGTCAGTCCATCTCATAGGCGACCTTCCTCGTGGATATATTAGTATAGATATAGATATATATGAGAGTATCAATAATCATACCTTCATTGCCATATCCAACGATAAGCATAGCGTGTGACAAGTAACCAGGATCGCAGTAAGCCTTTGTAGGATGTATTATGCCTCCCATATAAAATTGCATTCCCATTGTGTTTATACCTGAAATTACAAGATTTATTTTATATAGCTAATTGCTAATTGATTGAAGTAGGCGGTACATGCTGGGTTTTCATTATTATTAAAAAACTAGCAACCTGCTCTCGCTTCGCTTCGGTTTTAGTCGTTTTACCCGCGTAGTTCCCGTTCCCGTGGGAATACCGGGATAAAATATAGCCTAGTTTACGCTCTGATATTTATAGCTTTCCATTGGTGAAAGAATTTTTGAAATCGGTCCAGCCGTTTTGAAGATTACCCGGAACAAACAGACAGACAGATAGACAAAAATTTTTTAATCTGTATTTTAGGCATAGGTGTCGTGCAAATAACCGTGTGAGCATGAAAAAAGCCTATTATTTTGACATTAAAAACAGCCACTCCAATTTTATTTATTGGTATAGAAAAGGAGGAAGTAAGACTTCAAATTGAAGACAAATAGTCCCGAGGATGCCTCGTTAGGAGATGAAACGCGTGTCGAAACTACATTCAAAGTTCTGCGGCAAATTAAACTTTGAGTGGGAACACTAGAGTGGGAAGATTTTACCTTATATCCTGTTCCATCTTGACCCTATCCCGCATTCCTTTATATATATATATCCCGCTTTATTTGAACAGAACAACGTCTATTGGGTCAGCTAGTAGTTTATATCGCAAATATCTATATATGATAACTGTCCAGTTGGCTAAGTGGTATAAGTAGCTTTCAGATTTCGGTCTTAGTTCGGTTATAGACCTTGAAACTATCCATTCAATGTGTCCCAAACCGATTAGGGAGGCAATAATGCAAACCATTAAGAGCATATAGTTGGCACTCAAATTCAAATTCAAATCATTTATTATGCATAGACCCCGAGAGGGCACTTACATATTGTCAATTTTACAAAATAAAATTAAATTATCCAATAAAAATAAACTACCACCGGATCGGAACGCGACCGCTACTGAGAAGAGCCGGCAAGAAACTCAGCGGGCTTGTCTATTATTTTTTTTTTTTTCTTCTTACTAGATATAAATTTGTATACATGTTTTGTAAGACCTAGCTCCAGTGTGATGCCCTTTGAACTGCAAGATACTTAATATAATTCAAATGATTATGGCTGGACCAGATCCCACAAGCGGCACCCGATCACGAGTTAACTTAACTACTAGAGCAGCCATCACTCCCCTCAACCACTATGGAGGGAAGGGAGAGACCCGCTCCACGCAGCTACCGCAAGTAGATCCTTCAGTGAGCATGACCAAGACCATATGCTACAAACATGTTACAAACGACGAAAATGCAAAATTTCGTTAGGCAAAACACGCTACGCTTTACAATATTAGAGTTATTAAAAAAGAGTTTATTTAAAATAACAAGGAAATTGCATAATGAGGAGCTGCTCACAACAAATCAGTATTATCATCTACATAATCCGAGATTTTAAATTACAATCGATTTCAAATAATTTTGATTGTATTACATTTTTGAAAGAAAAGTATATTTATGGATTTTATCGCGTTTGTAAGTCCTAAGTTTCGAAGTCTTACCTTATTTGGAACACTTATAATAAAGATAGTAATATATGTATATTATAATAATTGTAATAGCGAGGACTTGTTGGACTTGAGACATTATACACCTCCCTTGACCATGAACGAAAGTGCGTAAAAACAGATTAATTTCAAAGAAGTTTTTTTTTTACCTTGTATAGAACGTCGTTATTTTGGCGCAGCTAGTAACGTATATTTATCAGTATATAAACATAATTGTTACTGTTATCTAAGATTAGTCCTCCCGTGACTATACTCAGGAAATTGATTGAAACGTCGGCAATCAAAACTCAAATACAAACGCGATAAAATGCGTAAAAATAGTTCAAGGAATTCTATTTCTTTTTTTTTTATTTGTTCAGAACAGCGTCTCTTGGGTCAGTCAGTAAGATATATTTATCAAAGTGTTTAAACATACCATTGTTACAT
This sequence comes from Lymantria dispar, assembly GCA_032191425.1. Lineage (NCBI taxonomy): Eukaryota > Metazoa > Arthropoda > Insecta > Lepidoptera > Erebidae > Lymantria > Lymantria dispar. The sequence continues at coordinate 22,575,663 of CM063459.1, forward strand.
TTATATGTATAAGAAATGAATGCTGTACTATCAAAGTACGCAAAGTATTCGCATGTATTTGATTCTAGTAGTTATGAATGAAACTTACCGACAGAAATTGGTCCGTTCTTTACAAGCCATTGAGCCATGCCGGTCTCGTTAGATGTGATGTTAACAGCGCCTCTAATCTGCACCTTGGATATAGTCTTATTGGTCGCGCATTGCCCGTTCATAGCCTTGTACAGATAGTCAGATTCTAACTCCAAGCCACCTAGTTGTTTGGTTGCTCTAGACACGAGAGTATATAAATTCTTAATGACAGAAATGTGACAATAAGTACTTAGATACAGCATTATCATAAAACGCAACACTGCCTTAACATACTTTTCTCAAAGCAATTCGTGCCATTTTCGACTATCTATAACTTCGTCTATACCAATAAATAAAATTGGAGTGTCTGCTGGTAATGTCAAAATAATAGGCTTTTTTCATGCTCACACGGTTATTTGCACGACACCTATGCCTAAAATAGCAATTAAAAATTTTTTGTCTGTCTGTCTGTTTGTTCCGGGTAATCTTCAAAACGGCTGGACCGATTTCAAAAATTCTTTCACCAATGGAAAGCTATAAATATCAGGGCGTAAACTAGGCTATATTTTATCCCGGTATTCCCACGGAAACGGGAACTACGCGGGTAAAACGACTATAACCTATAACCGAAGCGAAGCGAGGGCGGATTGCTAGTTGTAAATAAAACTGAAATTTTAGTAACCCAGCAGGTATCATGTCATGTACACACGGTATATTTTAATTTTCATTTAATTTGAACCAATAGTTTAAGAATTATAAATAGCCAAACTTTCCTAATTTTGTCACTCACTGATTGACTAACCGATCATCAATATTATTGAGGCACTTCTAGTAGACATAGAAGCTTGAAATTTAGAATACAATTAGAGTTTAGTTTATAAAGGAAGGAAAAATTATAAATCCGAATCCGAAATCAAAAGATAGTCTGCGCAATGGTTGATTTCATCCGAAGATTAGCTAACAGAAGAGCATAGATTAGATTAAAGCATAAATTAAGGAAAAAAATTAAGAGATTACTCTTTTTTGGGGTGGGCTGTGGTCGGCGCGCCTCCGCACCACTCCGTCCGGGGCGACGAGGGGCTTAAGCACGCAACACCCGCGACCCACCCGAACACCACGTCGCCTTCGTCGTTGGGCCGACCACTGGATCAGGGTTACTTGTCATCAGTGGTCGGCCCGACGGAATACCCCCTACCCGGGGCACCCTCCCATCGACCGATGCCCCCCCCCCTCGGGGAGGACGTCGGTCTTTCCTCACGCGATCGGCCTCTCGGCGGGTGACGGACTAATCCCCGGTCACGTCACCCGCGGCCTCGGCTAGGGCGGCATTGCACGCAGGTAATGCCGCCCTAGTCCTGCCCTAGCGCCTGCGCCGCCCCAGTCGCCGGCAGCGGGTCGCATCATCGAGGCTGTGCTCCTCGCGCTCGCGACCCGCCGCCTCCTTCTGCGAGATAACTGCCTCGCAGAAGGCTGCGACCGCGTCCCGATTCCTGATGCTGCCGAGCATCTCCCTAGCGATGGTCGGCAGCGTCAGGTCGGCACCGATGATTGCGATGAGTTCACGACGCGGCTCTGCCCAAGCGGCACAGACCTCGAGCGTATGCTGCGCCGTGTCCTCGTCGCAATCGCAGTGGTGGCAGGACGGAGTTCTCTTCCTCCTAGCGACCCTGTACAGGTACTTGCCGAAGCATCCATCCCCCGTCAAGACCTGTACGAGTCGGAAGGAGAGCACCCCATGCCGCCTTTCCAACCACTGCATCAGCACCGGCCGGAAGGCCTCCACGGTCCAAACACCGTATCGAGGCCTCTCCAGCCGGTCTGCCCAACGGGCGATGACGTCTCGGCGGCGATACAAGTCGGCGAGCATTTCCGCCTCCAGGTTCCACGGGGGAGTCCCGGCCAACAGGCACGCCGCCTCCGTCGCCACCGTGCGGTACCCGCGGATAGTGTTTCCCAAATGCAAGACCAAGACGAGACTTGGACCGGTCTTGGTCTTGCAACATCACACCTGGTCTCGTCTTGGTCTTGGTCTTGCGCACCCGAGTCTTGGTCTTGGTCTTGGTCTTGCGCACCCGAGTCTTGGTATTGCAGCAAGAGTCTCGCAAAGTTTTGCAGTTAGAATAACGTAACAGTAATTTATCATGGCAATGAAAAATCCAACTAAATTAATCAAATATCCTATCCTATCTATCCATCTGCTAGCCTATAGTTCACTATTGAATACAATACTTTCCACTGGAGAAAATTACTCTTCTATTCCCCTGGTGTTCCATTAGACAGCGTTACTACTCTTATGACAGGACTTTCGACCCTATTTTCTTAAGACGTCACCACACGAGGCAGTTGATACAATAAATTTTATGTCATTTTATAATCAATGCGATATTTTACAATTAATGCGATTGTTTATATTCCCCTTCAAGTTAAGTGGTATGTTTCTATTGTATTTCCAGTTTAGTTACTGATACTCTGGATACTTGAAAAAACTTGTTGCTCTATTGCCTATATAAATACTTTGGCCGCTGGATCCATGTAGCTCTTAATATACTATTTATTCAAGAACATATAAAACTGATTTAAAATTTTATGGTTTTAATACTTGTAAAATGTATGATATTCGTCGTCATCGTCACAGCTCATAAAAGTGCCACTGCTGGGCTTAAGCTTCCTTCCAGTAAGAGGTCAGACGCTGCTGACGAGGTACGCTGGTCAGACATGTTGGTACAGGGTTTTCTTTCTAGTTTCACTTCTCTTGCACATATGTTATATACACAGGGTGTATCAGGTTATGGGACAACTGTTCATGTATGTTGTAGTTCAACAGTCATAGATCATAATTAGAATGTATATTACACAAAAACAATATAACGTAAAAGTTATAGTGATTACAAAAATGTGTGTCTAAGAGTTTATGCCTTAAATTTTATGCATTATGTAGGTATGTACAGACAGGATATATGTAAGCATGTAAAATTTCGACAGTATAAATAGGTATTAGATTTGCGCGAACCTTTCAATGGTTACGTAGGTACAAAGGCGACTCATCAACGGTCATCGGCCGATCAGCTGATTTATGTTAAAGCGAAGTTTGTCTTGCTTATGCAAACGTAATCATTGATTTATTCAAATTCTAATGAACATTTAACAAAATACGAATATGTTGTAGATTAAGTATCATTCCTTTATACATTTTAATCAATTTACACGAAAAAACGATGACAAAATTGAGAACTTACATGTCTCTCAATTCATTAACGAATCGATAATTTTATTTCAATCTTTTTTCATGGGTTCCAAACACCATTGCCCGATCCGATTTGATACGACATCCACGAGTAAGAGAGTGGTGAATTATATTCGTACTCTTTTTTTTTGTGTGTGTGTAGCTGTTGGTCGCAGATGACCTTGACAGCTTAACGCGGTCAATGGGTGAGCGCTGATGGCTCTCAACCCGGTAAGTAAGTGAAGCGAACATCGCCCGAGGGCTCCCCCCTGTGGGGAACGGACCTCGGCTCGGGGCGTCGCTGAGAGCAAAGTGGGCATGGCCAAGTTTAGGTTAATGACTTTTACGCGGCGCGGTTTTCGACCTCGACGGCGAGCCGATACCGCGGAGTTTTATCTGTTATCGCTGCGCGAGCTGTGTAGGTCCTTTCTTGGGCGATCATAATAGCGTCATCTTCTTCTTCAAGAAGATGACGAGGACGTCGGACCGCGGATATTTTTGAGGGGACGTTGTTTACCGCCCCAACCACTAGTGGATTGGGGTGAGTCGTGGCAGAGGCAAAATAGCGCTGGGAGCAACGCTTCATGTACTGCCTGATGGTGATCGTACTCTGTCCCTACATGGACATTTATGTAGATTAATTGTAGGCATATTTCTATGTCCAACAGTGAACGTCGTTGGGCTAATGAATAAACGGATATATAAATATGTATAATGGGCAAGAGCACTCTCGTGATTACGGTATTTTTGTCCTTAAGCCTTTCCGAAGAGTAATTCTGAAAAGCCAACACCAACATTGGGAATCGATTGGCCAGTAGATGGACATCTCAAGACTGATTTGACTTGCCGTGTAGTGACGGAGTAAGAATATAATTCATCACCCCCTATTTTACCCGTGACTGCGAACCCACGACTAAGGGCTATAATATATAACATCGGTGCAAGAGAAGGAAAACTTGACATGTATGACCTGTAGCAACACGGCCGATCACAGTGGCGATTCCCCTCCGGCCACGGCCGATTCTCCTCCTGTTATGTAGAAGACACGAGCTCAACCGTATATAAGCTGAAATGGTGATTTGAATTAAATGCAAGACCGCGAGACTCTTGCAGGCCCAGTCTTGGTCTTGCTCAAGTCTTGCAGGGCCAGTCTTGGTCTTGGTCTTGCAAAAATTAAGCGGTCTTGGTCTTGGTCTCGGTCTCGCATTTCTCGCAAGACCAAGACCAAGACCGCAAGACCAAGACCAAGACCGCAAGACCAAGACTTTTTTGGGCAACACTACCCGCGGATGATCCTGACCGCCATGACCTTCTGTGAACGCCACAGAAGGGCCCTAAGTCGGGTGGTCATGGATCCCGCCCACACCGGTGCGCCGTAGAGGGCCATCGACCGGATGACCCCCGTGTACAGCTGTCGACATGCCGCGCTCGGTCCGCCCACATTCGGCATCAGCCATTGTAGGGCGGACGCCACGCCGACGAGCCGCGGAACGAGCCTGCGGAAAGAGATTACTCTTTGGGCGACCGGGTCATTTAGCAACAATTGTTTTAGAAGATTAAAGGACTGTTACTGCTAATTGGTATGTCAGTCATTATTTAGACTGTAAGACAACTGTGTCTTGAAAATGTTAGATGCAGCTCCCAAGAAGTAGTATGTCACTCCACCAGAATAACGTTTCAGATAACTCTCGCCAGACGGGCTATTTATTCGAGGTGTGGAGATAGAGAGTCCACCTTGCAGTCTCGACCTAAAGTTTACTTATTATCAAAAATAAGGGACAGAATTGTGTAAATGGATTTTTATATTCTCCCCGCACCTCTCTAAAAATAGATACAATAATCCAAATATTGCAGTGAGGGTTTCAAACCAGTCAGTCAATGTAGCAAATTCACCAAAATGAAATGTGTACGACAGGGCTGCCGCTAGGGCAATCAATTTAATTTGAATAAATGAGCTATTTAAATACTACATAATTCAATTGTATCTTGCAAAATATTTATAGCTATTTAGATTTAGATAAGAGCTATGACATTTCTTGAAATACTATTATTATTATGAAATAAACTCATTTGCAAAAAAAACGGGCGGTTTTGATTTTCATTCATATTTAAAAAGATACAATACCAAAAAGGTTTCAATCGTTTGTACACGTTACTGGCCGGTTTTAAAAATGCTGTGGTATTTAAAAAAGTACGTTCTAAATTCAATTTTTCATTTGATGTTCATTTTTACAGAAAACCCCTTTTTATCCTACATTTTTGGCGCGAAGTTCCAGAAGTTAACATCGACTTTCATAACTTTTATTCAATTTTTATCGATTAATTTCATATCCTTGACTGTCAAAGCTTTATTTAATGCTGTTTGGCTGTATCAAAAATGGTAGATAAAATGGTAAAAGCTACCAAAATTATCGCGCTGCTTGAAGAGGGTTGCAGCCAATGTTTCGTGGCTAGGAGGCTAAATGTTAGTCGCTCGACAGTCCAAAGGACCTGGCAGCGATATCAGGAGACTGGTTCCGTCGAGAGAAGGCCTGGTTCTGGAAGAAAACCATGTACCCAACCACGGGATGATCGTTTTCTTGTGAGTCGCGCATTGAGAAATCGCAAATCTTCGTATGTGGATCTTAAGAACAACCTCCAAGAAGTAAGAAATGTGCATATTAGTCTATGGACGGTCAGGAGGAGGCTTCTCGCTGCCAATATACGCAGTCACCGCCCGGCCCGCGGCCCCAAATTACTCCGTGAGCACAGAGTTCACAGGCTTAGGTTCGCTAGAAATTGTGAATCATGGACTCAAGACGATTGGAATAGGGTTTTGTTCTCTGATGAAGCCAGGATATCTCTGTTCGGTGAAGATCGACGTCGGCGAGTGCTAAGAAGACAAGGAGAACGCTTTGCAGAGGCATGTTTCGAAGAAATCACACCTTATGGTGGGGGCTCTGTTATGTTTTGGGCAGGAATAAATTCAATGGATCGTACAGAGTTAGTCTTCATTGAAAACGGCTCACTGACTGGGCATCGATACATAACGGAAGTTCTAATTTCTCATGCACAACCCGCATTGGCCGCTCTAGGTGAAGACTCGATTTTTATGGACGACAATGCTCGCGCCCACCGATCCCGCGATGTTAATGCGTATGTGCAAGAGGTCGGCATTCGTCGTTTGGATTGGCCAGCTCGAAGTCCCGACCTCAATCCCATAGAGCATGTCTGGGACGTTCTGAAACGGCGTGTGAGATCAGTACACCCGGCTCCGCAGACCATCAGAGAGCTGAAGAATGTGATTACTGCGGAGTGGGAACGTATTCCGCAAGCAAGTATCCGGGATATACTCGCTAGCATGCCCAGACGAATTCAAGCTGTGATTTTAGCTAGAGGGGGTCACACTCGATACTAAACATTTATCTGCTTTTACTTTATTAAAGAAAAACAAACAAAAAAACTTTTTTATTTTTATTTCATGAGCATATGCACTACTAGCGAATATACACTACTAGCGAGGTTTAGCATTATTTCCCATAAATTGTATCTAAATTTTATGAAATACTGATGAAAACGATTATTTTCTTATTAATTTAGCAAATTGTGTGGATAAAACTACCTATAATTATCAAACAAAGAAATATTAACATTTGAAATGGTTCATTGCTTAGGTGCCCGTTTTTTTTGCAAATGAGTGTAGTATTACAAACGACTTTATTACCTGTATGCATTTTCGGGCATCCCGCCACCGCAGCCGTTATCTAGCTTGTCACAGTCCACCAATTTCTGTTCCGATAATGACTCCAAATTGCCAGATTTAATTTTCCACAAACCCTCAATGTTGCCTGTAATAATACTGTTAAATTAATGGCAATCAAAGAAAATTTAGAGCGATTAAAGCTGCTTATTAAACCTATTTGATATTTACATAGTTTCTTATTCTCTGATAATGTAAACTTTGTGGTGAAGATCTTCAGACGAGGGCTATTTAGTCTATTACACTTGGCCTTATGGGTTCCACTATTGATTTCTTTTTAAAATTTTATTGTTTTTCAGTAATGTTATCTACCTGTTTATATCTCTTATATTTTTGTCGTCACTTCATTCGTGGGTATCGTTAAGTACAACTAAGAGTTTTAAATTAACCTGAGCCAACAGTCACCATAGATATACATATTAAGTATATGTATATCCTTAAGAGGATCTTCTCGTCTAACATACCCAAGTGTCTGAAAAATACAGGTCTACGACCAGTGTTTGTTACCAGTGATGACTTACAGCACGGAAACGTGGTCCTTAAATGTAGGCCTCATAACAAGGCTCAAACTCGCTCAGCGTGCTACGGTCGTCGCGACGACCTGGTATTTGGTTAGTGGCTCTCCTAGCCTTAAATTATGCTCGATCGGAATACGGTAATTTATAGAAGAGCAAGTGTAACGACAGAGCACGATGAATTAGCACGCTAAACTAATAATGGCAGGCAATTTTGCATGTTGAATTATTAACTATTAGGGAAGAAAGGTTTTTCAGTGGCGAGCAACGGACGCATGGACGATGCAACGTAAGATGATCCCTCACAAGGTGGACTGATGATTTTTATAATGGTAGGATCACACTGTTGACACTTGTCTGTCTACAGCCGCGATCTAGTCCGTCTGGAGTAGTACCACTCTCTCGCTGAAAATCGACGTCTGAGTTGTAAAAAATTGTTACTGCGCTTCGTTCGGTGAGCGAGAGAGCCGGCAGCCCAAATTTCTGAAGGTGTTTGCATATGGTAGGTTTTAGTGATGCATTTAGTTTCACTCATTGCACGCATTCACACTTTCTTCACTGTAGGTAACGGCCTAGCAAATGTACATGAGCGACGGTGTACTATTTGCTCGTTTGGTGGCAAACGCAATAAAAAGATAATTACGAGTAAAGTCGCAATAAAAAAAATTTAAAGTCGTAGAAAGGTATTGGGAATTGAAAACTCTGTTGTGGAAGGGAGACATTGAATTTACAGGCACATTATTCTCGTGGAGAGCACTAGGCCCTAAAGTGCACGTTTAAGGGTTGATGAATGGAGGAGGGATGGATGAATGGACATATTTCCTATATCATAAGAGAAATTGTTAAAGTTTGCCTGAAGTAGGAATTGAATTCTGTAGCTAGCAGTACTGAAAAACCATTAGATCAAGTTGAAAATTAGATATAAATTTATTACCAGTAACGCTAAACGCCCAAGAGCTTCCACAGGATCTCTGATCTTTTACTCCTGTCACAGCACCGGACTCTCTCCAGTCAAAACTTATCGGGAGCTCTATCTTTGGAATAACAGCTTTCGGCAATGGAGGCTGATTCTCATTTTTCAAATCTGGCTTCAACCCCGTATACTTATATTTGAATTCTTCATAAGTCAAATCAGCAAATCGAGTAATACCATACGTGGCCGTTCCCTCTTCTCTGATATTGTGAGCGTGCATTCTTTTAATGTTCTTTTTAAAGATCATAAATCGATTCTCAGTTTCGGTTCGATTATTCTTATAACTAGGATTGTGAGTCGACATGAAGTGGTTAAACAATAGCTTAGTTTGTACATTCTGCTTTAATTCTGTATAAGCTTCTTGACCGTCACAGGAAACTTCAAAGTAAAGAGGTTGACTGAGCCAATATCGGATCCATATATTAACACGGCAGAATTTGTTAGAACTGGAGTCGCTATCCAATGTACAGTTAGTTTGTCCGCTTAAAGCTATGCAGTCGGTGAAGCCAACTTCCACTGTTAACGTATAACCCCTACTATCAACGACTTGTTTCTCTAGTGACACTACTCGCACTATCGCTTGCTTTTTTGAATGTGGATATTTTGCTTCTATATATTTTAAAGCTTCTTCGCCTAGCGGTCTCGCTAGTTTATAATTTTTTTCCTGAAACTAAGTAGGATAAAAATATTAGTTTGATCTACAAATAGAATATGATGAATCTATTAGATTTGGCATGGGAAATTATTATCATCCCAATTATTTTGGGTCGACTCTATATGTACTTCTCTGTTATCTTACATATATTGCTAATAGTTTTGGTAATATTGTTATTACAATCCGCCTGCCTGTTAACCCTCTTTAGTAATATAATTGTTGAACAGAAAGCATTAGGTGCATGGCTCCGGTTGATATAAAACTTTTAGTCTTTTTTTACGACACAAGTAATGAAAGGGTTGATAGCATTCATAGAAGACTTGGAAATGGAAGGTATGGCTTGGAATAGATGATTTTATGAATGATTTTATTTTAAAGTATTTAATTAGTATATTCGATTACTTCTCCATGTACTTCCCTGTTTTGTATTTTTGATAATATCGATCATTCTAATGATTTAGTGTGGTAGGACTAAGTTGTTGACAGTTGTCTGTCTATGGTCGCGGGCCGGTCCGTCCGGGGTAGTACCACACTCTCGCAGAAAATCGACGTCTGAGTAGTAGCAATTTGTTACTGCGCTTCGTTTGGTGAGCGAAAGAATCGGGAGCCAAACTTTCTGATGGTGTTTGCGCGTGGTGGGTTTTGGTTATGCCTTTAATATCACCGAACCTCATTGCACGCATTCACAAACCCTTCAAATCAAAATGCTGATATTTAAGCGAGTATTACACAATATAAATAAAACTATTTTTACAGATTTTATCATGTATTTGATTTCTCGAGCTTTCGCTTTTTTCGCTTAGCTGTGTGGTAGCCGCTTCGAATACTACTAACCCTTGCTTTGCTCGTGGGTGTCGTAAAAGACGACTAAGAGCCCTAGATTGACCCGGAGCAACTCCATCTGGTACCATTTGGATCAACGATTACATTTCCAAGGAGGGTTGACGTCAGGCAGGCGGCCGGTCATAAAAGTCATTGCTGAAACTTTTTGCAATATGTCAAAACAGATGACATATTGCGTCGACCCCAAGTAATTGGGATAAGAGCAAGATGATGATGATGATGATTTCTCGAGCTTTCGAATACGCACAAATCTAATACAATAGTAGCGGACTCGCTAGCGGTGTATTAGTAGGGAAGCGGTCATCACCAACTGAAAAAGTTATTAAAAATCAATTGTTGTTTGTAGATTTAAATAATTTGTTTATTATAATTAGTTTATATCTACATGATATTTTTCTTCATATTATAGTGATATGAAATGAAATTGCGAAAAACATGCAGTATGGTTAATATAGTGTATTTAATGGTTCACAAAACGGTCACATATATTTTGTTGTCGGTATATACGACATTTTCTGTGTGGTGACGGAGTAAGAATAAAGTTCAACCAACCCCTCTTTTATCTGTGGATGTCGTAAAAAACAACTTAGGGATAAGGTATGCAGATAATACCTGTGCAAGGGAAGGAAAACTTGAAATAAAACCTTATGCCTACATGTCTGATCAGCGCGGTATAGTAGGTCAATTTTCCTTCCATTGCGGAGGAGGCCCGAGCTCAACAGTGGCACTTATATGAGCTACTAGCAACCCGCCCTCGCTTCGCTTCGGTTTCAGTTGCCTTACCCGTGTAGTTCCCGTTCCCGTGGGAATACCGGGATAAAATATAGCCTATGTTACTCCCTGATATTATAGCTTTCCATTGTTGAAAGAATTATTGCAATCGGTTCGGTGGTTTAAGCGTGAAAGCGTAACAAACAAACTTACTTTATACTTTATTTCGCATTTATAACATTAGTAAGGATGATGAATACGAAATGCAACATCATATTTATAATTTTTGGTTGTTTAAATTAAACTACCAATTATCACATTCGAATTATTGAGATTTTCTTTCCCACAAAAAAAAAAAAAAAAACAGTAAAATTAGAAAAAATATTATACCATTTCAGACTAAAAATAATTTTATGTTATATATATATAATAATAATTGAATAAAAAGATATACTAATACGTGAAAATAAATTAACAAAAGTATGTTAAGAATATTTCAAAACAAGGTTAAGAAATAATGTTGTGTGAAATAATGTTGTGTAAAATAATGTTAAAAAATGCACTATTATTGTTTGTTTAAAAGATGCACTCTTAAGGAATTACAGACTCATCTCACTCTTGAGCCATGTCTACAAATTGTTTTCAAGAGTCATTACAAACCGACTCGCGTGCAAGCTCGACGAATTCCAGCCGCCTGAACAAGCCGGATTTCGAAAAGATTGTAGTACCATAGACCACATCCACACGGTACGCCAGATTATACAGAAGACCGAGGAGTAAAATCGGCCTCTGTGTCTAGCGTTTGTGAACTATGAGAAAGCCTTTGATTCTGTCGAAACTTGGGCAGTGCTGCAGTCCCTTCAGCGGTGCTGCAGTCCCTTCAGCGGTGCTGCAGTCCCTTCTTAAAAAGTCGTGTTACTGTAGATGGGATAGGACGGTTTGATATATGCTTGAGTAAACGAAAGACACATTAAGTATTTTCATATATAAAAAATATAGTGTAGTGTCGATTTTTGCAAGAGCGTTAGTACGCTCTACGGGCTAGTGCCCGGACAAACCGGCTACGGCTCGAGACAGAAGACTGTCGACAGTGTGGGCTTACTATATATTCATTGTATACGTATAATCGATTCACTACACAACGTAATGCTACTACTGTTACCACTACTACACTATACAACACTACAATGCTTCACTGCTCTCTACTCTGTTAGAAAAGAAATGACTCCAAATATGGCTACCATCCTTATATGGCTTGTAGCCGCGTCATATTTGTAACAATCGTCACTTTAAAATCCAATACAAACTTTTTATTAAGCTCATGATTATAAGGTTAAATACAATTTTGTAAGGTTGTAAAGGGATTTCTGTCAATTTCTTTAATTCACAATTATGTGGTTACAGTAACTAAAATTGTTCGGCATAACTAAATATTCTATATAATATCTTTTTGGAATCTGTATAAAGTTTTATTACTCCTACATAGTTTTATAGTTTCAAGCATACAAATTTGTTTCTGTTATTTCGGTTTATAGAAATTTATTTTTTAAAAAAGTATCGTAGGTTCACTTAAATTGAGAAGTAACGTAATCCATGTTAGTCAAGTCTATACAATCCAAGGCTGTTATGTACATACATAATAGTTATAATAAGAAATAATTAAATTACTACGAAGTTTGACAAAAAAGATTGAATGATTTTTAAAAGTAGACAAAGTTGGATAGTTAATAATATCGTCTTATTTTTTACGGTCGGCGCACTCCTCGCTCCACTACATCCGGGGCGACAGAGGGGCGTAAGCACGCACACCCTTAACCCACCCGTATAGCACGTCGCCTTCGTCGTTAGGACAACCATCGGTGCAGAGTTCCTTGACTTCAATGGTCGACCCGACGGAATACCCCAAGGGACGTCCCCTACTGGAACGCCGATCGCCGTCGCGAGGCTAACGTCTCCGCGGGTGCTCGGACTAAATCCCCGTCCGGTCACCCGCAGCCTCTGCTAGGGCGGCATCAGCCTCCCTTCGGCACCCCAGTTGCCATCGGAGGACCGTGTCCGCGTGGAGTCTTTCCTCCCGCATACGGTCCACTGCTTCCTTCCGCGAGATGATAGCCTCGCAGAAGGCGGCAACGGCGTCCCAGTTCGACTGGCGGCCATCTCCTTAGCGATGGTTGGCAGCGCCAGGTCGGCACCAAAGATCGCGACGAGTTCACGGCGCTCCCCCGCCCGGCAGCGCGCACATACCTCGAGTGTGTGCTGCGCCGTGTCCTCGTCGCAATCGTAGTGGTGGCAAGATGGTGTACTCTCCCTCCTCAGGACCGTGTGCAGGTACTTGGCAAAGCATCCATGCCCCTTCAACACCTGCACCAGTCGGAACGAAAGCACCCCGTGCCGCCACTCTAGCCACTGCATCAGCACCGGCCGGAAGGCCTCGACGGTCCTCACACCGAACCGAGGCCTCTCTAGCCGGACTGCCTAACGGGTAATGACGTCTTGGCTAATAATATCCTCTGACAGTTGATTGTAAAGATGCATTCCCTCACACAATATGCTTTTATCACCGTAGTTAGTCCTGTACTAATTGTAGTTTGTTACATCTTCTAGTGTTAGGTGCGTGTTTTTTGGAGAAATAGTTTTGCACAAAGTAGAAAACTGATCAACTTCTCAGCTCATATACGTCCCACTGTAGGTTAATATTATATTAATAGCAATAAAAAATAAGAACCAATATACTTACCACTACCAAATGTCAAAATAGTAGGATTTTTATACAGTAGAACTCGTTTAATACGATCACGTTTAATACGATTTCCCGCATAATACGCCATTTTGCGTCAGTCCCAGCAACTTGAGACATGTTTTCATACATTTCTTAACGCTTAATACGATCGTCATCCCGCTTAATACGCCAACACGTGCCACTCAAATACACATTACCCCTTGCGGCAGCGTCCAGCGACTGACGAAGTGACGACTGTCGAGCGACCCTAAGTGTTAAAGACCAAGAAGAAGCTGAGTCAACTCCGATTTTGTCTCACGCCCAGGCATTATTAGCAGTTAATGATTTAAGACGCTATGTAACTTTATTGTTCTTTGAATCAAGCGAAGACGCACTGCGAAAATTAAATTACGTTGAAAATCTTGTAATTGCTAATGCCTCAAAATCTTTTTGTCAAACTAAAATAAGTGATTACTTTAAGTAACGTAATAATAATAAACAATATTTTATTTAGGTAATTTTTAAATGTTAAATTCAATACGTAGGTATTCAAAACAATAATAGAATATAATAAATAATAATGGCACGTTTTTTCGCTTTCCAGCATAATACGCTTTCCCGCCTAAGACGCGTTTTTGGTCGGGTCCCTGCGAAATCGTCTTAAACGGGTTTTACTGTATTTATGATACCCAAGCGTCAATTTTCCCAATTTTCTTCTCTCTTAAGTTCTGAGTTTAAGTTCTTGTAATCTTAAGATTACCATCTTCAAAATGGTTAGACTGATTTTAATGATATATTATTATCAGATAGCTGTCAATATAAGGGGTATTTTAGGCTCTCTCTCTCTCTCTCTCTCTCTCTCTCTTTCTCTCAGAAAAACCATATAAAATTCTGCCCCGGTTCAGGACTCGAACCTGACTTGAATATTTCTCGTGATAAAAAAGTTTGAAAATGCAGGCAGAGGAAAGTAGCTGAAACCGAAACGGTGAGAGTGCGGATCGCTATTTATTAATAATATGATTTATTTTGAAAATAGTAAAATTAAATCAACACAATAAATAATTAGTTACATTCTGTTAAAAGCTTTTATTTAACTTGCCCTGTTAGTATGGGATAAATCTTGCGAGTTAAATTAGAACCACTTCCTGTCGTTAGATTAGGTTGAAATTTGGGTTACTTATGTAACTTCGGTGACAATGCAATAATATGATACCATGAGCTGATCTCAGACAAGGCGTCGGAAGGTGGCCATAGGAACTCCTAAACTAAACAAGATAAAACTGTCCAGTATGGACTCGTTTGAATAGTCTTGACAAGTTTTTAAACGAAGAAAAGTTCTTCGTTTAAAAACATTTAAATAAAAGCTTGTTTAATTTTTTTTCTTTATTTAATTAATATTCTATTTATCATCCTATCACGCAAGTTGTTTTAGTTTTGAATATTATATTATACTAGCAACCCGCCCTCGCTTCGCTTCGGTTTCAGTCTTACCCGCGTAGTTCCCGTTCCCGGGGGAATATAGGGATAACATATAGCCTATGTTACTCTCTGATATTGATGAAAGAATTTTTGAAATCAGTTCGGTGGTTTAAGCGTGAAAGCGTAACAAACAAACAAACAAACTTACTTTCGCATTTAGAATATTACTAGCAACCCGCCCTCACTTCGCTTCGGTTTCAGTCGTCTTACCCGCGTAGTTCCCGTTCACGTGGGAATATCGGGATAAAATATAGCCTATGTTACTCCCTGATATTATAGCATTCCATTGGTGAAAGAATTTTTGAAATCGGTTCGGTGGTTTAAGCGTGAAAGCGTAACAAACAAACAAACTTACTTTCGCATTTATAATATTAGTAAGGATAAATAAAAGTAACTTACCCACTGTTCTAGTTTTTTAGCAAATTCTTTACCAACAGCACGGTTCTGGCGGCTTAGATCAGACAATACATATTCGCTTTTGACTAAAGATATGTCACATAAACAAAATGTTACGAACAAAGAAATATATAGAATAGATTGCAGATGCATTTTGGACACGTCAACTCGTTAGAATAGCTCAGCGAAACTGCGAAATTATGAGCGTACAATGCGTAGAATGTTTAAACTGGCCTGGAGTCAATATCAATAAAAATATTATCTAATTGTGATAAATTAAGACTGAAAAATAGCCACTGTTTATACTACCGCTGGTTTTTCCCGTTCAAATTGCATGACCCTATCACAATTGTTATCGTAAGTGGGATGTAGTATTTGTAGCGTGACCATACGTTCTGTTCTTAGCGAGACAATTCCGTATTCAGTTGCCTTTTTTTTTTTTTTTTTTATGGGTGGGCTATGGTAAGCGCACGCGCGGTCCTGTCCGTCCGGGGCGATGAAAGAACGGCGCGCGGGCCCATAACCCACCCGTACTCACGTCACCTCGTTGTCGGGCCGACCACCGGAGCAGATGTGACTTGTCATCAGTGGCCGGCCCGACGGAATACCCTTTCGGGTAACCTCTCACCTCTCGACGTACTGGGACGTCGGTCGCCGTCGCGCGGTCAGCCTCTCTGCGGGTGACGGACAATTCCCCGGTCCGATCACCCGCGGCCTCAGCTAGGGCGGCATTAGGCGCAGATACTCGCGCCTGCGCCGCCCGAGTCGCCGGCGGCGGAACGTGTCGCCGAATAGGGCTCTACTCGCACACGATCCGCCGCCTCCTTCCGTGAGATTACGGCCTCACAGAAGGCGGCGACCGCGTCCCAGTTCCTGACGCTGACGAGCATCTCCCTGGCGATGGTCGGCAGCGCCAGGTCGGCACCGATAATTGCGACGAGTTCACGGTGATCCCTCTCCCATGCAGCACACTCCTCGAGCGTGTGCTGCGCCGTGTCCTCGTCGCAACTGCAGTGGTGGCAGGACGGTGTGCTCTCCCTCCTGACAATCTTGTGCAGGTACTTCCCGAAGCAACCGTGCCCCGTCAGCATCTGCACCAGTCGGAAGGAAAGCACTCCGTGCGTCCGTTCCAACCACTCCATCAGCACCGGCCGGAGGGCCTCGACGGTCCTGACACCGTACCGAGGACTCTCCAGCCGGACTGCCCAACGGGCAATGACTTCTCGGCGGGCGTCGACCCGCCAGGCGGTGATCTCTTTGATGGAGACCATGCCGCCGCGGGCGCGCGTCTCCGACACCCGCCGATAAATGCCGGCGAGCATCTCCGCCTCCAGGTCCCACGGGGGACTTCCGGCCAGGAGGCACGCTGCCTCCGTCGCCACCGTGCGGTAACTCCGTATGGCCCTGATCGCCATGACCCTCTGTGGTCGCCACAGGAGGGCCCTAAGACGGACGGTCAGGGACCTCGCCCACACCGGTGCGCCGTACAGGGCCATCGACCGGATCACCCCCACGTACAGCTGTCGGCACGTAGCACTGGGTCCGCCCACATTCGGCATCAGCCGCGAAAGGGCGGACGCCGCGCCGACAAGCCGGGGAACAAGTCGATGGAGATGCTCCCGGAACCAAAAATGCCCGTCGAGCACCAGGCCCAAGTACTTCATGTGGGCCTGGATGCTGATGGTGACCGACTTCACGGTGATCGAAGCGCCGGCGGGAGGCCCGGCGGTACGGAGGCCATGGAACAAAAGGGCCTCCGTCTTTTTCAGGGCTACCCTGAACCCCAGCGTTTCGATCCGCCTGACAATCTCCTCGGTGCCGAGAGTTGCCAGGCGTGCCGCCTCCTCTAGCGTCTCGCCCCGGGCTGTGACGAGTGTATCGTCGGCGTAGCAAATTACGCCCAGCCCGGGTGGGAGGCTTCCTCTCAACGCCCAGTCGTAGCCGATGTTCCACAGGGTCGGACCCAGAACCGACCCCTGCGGGACACCGCACGTCATGGGCGTTCGCACAACGTCCCCTACTCGGTCAACGTAGAGGACGCTGCGCCCCTCCAAGTAGTCTGCCACCAGCCGCCTGAGGTACACGGGCACCCCGTGATACCTCAGCCCCTCCCTGATGCAGCTGAATGGCAGACTGTTGAAGGCGTTGGCGATGTCCAGGGACACCGCCAACAGGACTCCTCCGCCGGTGACGGCCTCCGCTACCACGGCTTTCAGGCGCAGTAAGGCCGCGATCGTCGAACGCCCTCTCCGAAAACCAAACTGGGCGTCCGACAGATCGGGCCCGACCCCGACGAGGTGCCGCTCGATGCGGTTAGCCAACACCCTCAAAAAAAAAAAAAATACCGTCGGGCCCGGGGGCGGTGGATTTGACTCGCATACGCGCCACCGCCACCCCCATTTCCGGCTCCGTGATGGGCGGAGCACTTTCATTGTCGGCCTCCCGGTCGCTGTCCGGCGAAGCCATGACCGGGGGCGCGTGCTCCGCCCGCCGTGGAAAGAGGTCCTCGACAACTCTGGTGAGGAGGCTGGGCTGGAGAGTCTCGGTGAGGGGGGGGGCCCCGCCCGCGGAGCTTATTCAGCGCCGCGAGGTAGGGGCGACCCCAGGGGTCACGCTCGAGACTGTCCAGCATCTCCCGCCGACTAACGTCCTTTGCGGTACGGACAGCCAGCCTGAAGGCAGACCGCGCACTGCGGTAAGCCTCGTACAGCTGGCCCTCCCGCTCAGCGTCGCGGTGGCGCGCTCGGCTGCGGGTGTAGGCCCTCCGGGCACGTATGCACGCGGCCCGAAGGTCCGCCAATTCTCGGGACCACCAGGGGACCGCACTCTTCGAGGGCAGACGCCGCACACGGGGCATGGCCGCATCGCAGATCTGCGTTAACGCACAGCGGATGCGGCCAGCCTCGGCATCCGCGACGTAAGACGGCCTCATAGCTGAGGCCGTTCTTGGCCGCCTCAGGCAGGACGGTGATCACCACCGCGGCTGACTTTGGCGGCCGGAGCCTCCTGCGCGACCTTTTGTTACCGGCTCCTGCCTTGGGAGCGGAGGCTTTGGCGGCGCTTTTGGCCTCCGCTCTCCTCTTCTGGCCGCGACTTTTTCGGCTGCACTCGGCCGTCTGCCAACCCTCTTCAGACGCGGCAGGGGTGCCGGGCACAGCAGTCACGGCCGCGACTGCGTTGGCCGCCACCGACGGTGCATTTGCCGGCAGCGGCTGGAGTCCGGCCTGAGCAGGAGCCGGTGCCACCTTCTTTTTCGCAGCGGGTCCCTTGGGCTTCGGCCCAGCAACGGCCGCAGCGTAGTTTCCTACGCGCCCGCCCTGGCAGGGTAGCGCGGCAGGGGTTGACGCCACGGCTTTCGGCCTGTCCGCAGCAAGCGGCAGCCGGAGTCGGGGCTCCGGGGGCAGTCTCGCCTCCAGAGCCGCCATGTGCGCGTCAAGCATCTTGCCGAAAACATCCACCATGGCGCGCATGGTCTGGTCCGGCACGCCGTCCACTGCGGGCAGCGGGACCGCTTCGGCCAGCTGGGCCCTCTGGGGACTCGCCGCGGCGCAAGTTGCCGCAACGGGGACGACGGGGGCGGCGGCAGGGCCGGGACTTGTCGGCGGCGCGGTCCTCGCCAGCTGCGCGACCTGGCTCCGCAAGTCGGCCATTTGCTTGGCCAACTCGCGGTTCGCCTTCTGCACCGCCGACAGCTCCTTTTGCAGGGCCTTATTCTTCTCCTGCAGGCCTGAAACCTCGCCACTAAGGCGGGCATTTTCGGCCTGCAGGGTTGCCACATCGGTAGGTGGGGGGTCGACACCTACAGCGGGCTCTGTGGCTGCCGCGCTGGTGGGAGGGATGTCTGCTAACACCCTCATCATCCTCGCGACAGCCGCCTCATTCGCCCGCTTTGGGCATCAGTCCCCCGCACATGGCTGATCGACGCCGAAGTTGCTGACCTCGCTGCCACCACTGCAGCCCCTCGTCCCCTACGAGAGGCCGGAACCTTGGGAGGAGGCATGATAGCGCCACTCCCCTCAGAGGCGGACTTTGAGCTGCCACCCATATTCAGGGGGCGCTTCCGCACCGTCGTGGGGAGAGCCTCCTCCCCAACCTCAAGGGCTGCCGTCAGGGCCGATGCCGGAGACCGGGATGACCCGCCGACGGTTTCAGCAGCCGACATGTCGGCGTCCGATGGCTCTGCGGCAGTACTGCCGCCCTCGTCAGCAGTCGGAGTGGCTGCAGCGGCCTCCCTAGCCAGCCGCTCCTGCCTGGCCAACTCGCGCCTTTTGACGCTGGTGGCCTTCCCCGTCCCCATGTTCTTTCTTTTCTTCCTCTTTTTAGGGGCCTCTATTTTCGGCGGGCCCTCGGCTAATCTTGGAGCCTCAAGTGCCAGACTAGCAGCAGAGTTGCAGTCGGACGAGGCATCTCCCTCCTCTGTGCCAGTTTTGCTGTAGCATGGCAAGGCTTTAATGTGGGAACTAGAATTCCCGTTCCTGTGGATGGTATTGGGCGTCTCACCCCTCCTATCTGCAACGTCGTTTGAGAAACAAGTATCCATAACAGTTCCCACGAGTATGGGAGAAAAGAGGTCGACCCGGGCAGAGATCCCGATACCCGGGCAAGCGTACATTTGTATCCCAACACAGGGGGTCCGCAGGTACCCTGGCTGGGGGCGCGCTAACGACTGAACAACCCATCAGCCATGCATCCCCTCGCCGCGCGCCAGAACTTAGGATTCTGGGTGATTGTTTTATAGAGGTTTTCTTCCTCGCGTCCAGGCGGTTAAGCCAAGACCCTCGCTCCTGAATCTAGGCCTCAAGACAAATGTCCCGAAGCAAGAATCAGGTCTACGATTTGTCGCGGTTGGCAAATGCCTGCCCAGTCCTCAAATGAATGAGTGACTGGACCCGTCGAATTTTCGCGTCCAATACCCTCTACAATTAGAGGGCATGGAGCGACTTTGGGGCATCCCATAAACTGGGCCCCCCCTCGGGCCAGATATTTGCCACGAGCGACAATTCCAGAGAGCAGTCCAAGGAATTGTCGCTCGTGCCCAGGGTACACCACGCGGAGGTTTCTGGCGTAGCACCCCGTATTTAGTTGCCTGTACCGTATTCTCAGATAAATAAAAAATTTTGAAACTGGTTTTTCGGCATATGTCGCGTGCAAATAACTGTGTGAACATGAAAAAAGGCCATTATTTTGACATCACAAACAGACACTTCAATTTTATTTATTTGTATAGATATGTGATGTCATAGTTGTGGATTCAATCTGCGCATAAGGGATTCACATGTAATTCGTGGCCGTTAAAGTATAAGTCCCGCGCAATATAAGGATTTATGTATTTCCTTAGTGCAGATGTTGCCTTATGAAAAAAAATCTAATATTTCAAAATTAAAACTGCTGCGTCATGATATCATAAATGTTATTAAGTCTACTATCATCATAATAACTAGTTTTATTACAACTAAAATGGATCTCTTGCACTTTTTTATTCCGAGGAACAGTTCTTCAATATGACATCCGTAGCGCTGTCTCGTCGCGCGATCTGTAAAATTTTAACTTCAGAGGATAGCTCTATATATTGGTTTCTGATGTTTACACATTATAAATAAAACTGTTTTTACAGATTTTATTGCGTTATATTTGATTTTTTTCTATAACTTCTCAGCGTTCATGATCAAGAAAAGACTAATGTGTCTCACGTCCAATTACAAACATTTATATGTACCCGCTACAGAATTAGTTATTAAATTTTCACCCACATTTTGATACAAATTTATTGCCAGTACAAAAATAAAACGATTCTATAAGTAAAAAGTGAGCCGCCGCTCAGGACGCCTGACAGATGTGAAACATCGAAACTATTTTGTATACGAGTAGAGACACGGTATCGAATATAAAGTATCGATACTGAACTCATGAATAGTATCAAAAGATAAGTATCGTACTGTTTAAAGTATCGAGTACTTTTATTTACTTTATCTTTAGGTATCGAGTACTTTTCTTTCGATTCCGATACTTTTGTATTCTATATTTTAGTCAATAAGTACTTTTTGGTAGGTATCGTATCGAATAAATTATCCCATTTTAAAATTGACTTTACGACTCATATTTATGGTAACGTTATTTAGTACAAACGAAATGAACCTTCTAAAACATAGCTTGAAATAATTTGCGATTTATAAACCGCCATCTATCGAGCAAACGACCAACTCTAAGCTACAATATATTTTATAAAGAACTCTTTAATCTTGTAATGATAATAAGACAAGCTGTTTAAAGTGAGTCAAAATCCAATTCTTAAGGAGTTGGTGACATACAAACAAAGAAATACACAGCTGAAACTAATAAAAGCCTATAAAAAATGAAATGCTTTCATCCGTTCACAGACATTCTTTCCGCACGAAGAGTGTGATTTAGGAAACAGAAATGGCGGCATTTATCGAGCTAACGACCAACTCTCAGCTTCAATATATTTAATAAAGAAATTTTTAATCCTGTAATGATAATAAGACAAGCTATCTAAATAATTTTAACGTCATGGTCCTCCTTAAATTTTCAACTTTTAAATGAAATTTGACTGTTTAAAGTGAGCCAAAATCCAATTCCTATGAAGTCGGTAATATACAAAGAAATAGATATATAATTATACACCCGAAACTAATAAAAGCCTATAAAAAAAACGGTTCTCCAGTTTTCGTAGCTGAAAGTAAACTAAACACCATACCTACTGGTATATTTATATTACTAAGTTAAAGAATTTCATATTAATTTATAAAACAAGTATATATGCATAAAAGAACATTAGATTACCACAGGAACTAATACGATAAAACTAAGGCATAAAGTATTAATAAAATATCGCGATTTTTTTCCAAAAAATTATGATTTTTATTCAATAAACATTTATTTTCATTAATATACATTATAAGTAACAATTTACTTTGCGTTTACTAGATGGCGTTGTACAAAATTTTAAATCGCACCATGGTTTCGTTACAAAAATGTAAGTATATGCATCCAAATAATTATTTAATACTTAATTAATTGGGGACTGCGAGGTGTGGCGTTAAACGTCATGTGACGATCACGGTCACCCTCGCCTATAGAAGTTTCACATCAAAAATGACGCAGTTTTGTAAACAACCCAAACGATTTTTTTTTATTGCAAATGGTTGCAAACGAGCAAATAGTACACCTGATGGTAAGTGTTGCTGCCGCTCATGGACATTTACAAGGCCTCTGCATACCACCCTTAATGTATATAATGTTCCTTTATAGCTAACCTCGAAGTTGCTCAGTGTACTATGAAGCAGCTATGCCTGAGATTCCACTGTGAGAAAAAAAAATCCGAAATACAATAATCCACTGAATAACGGACATAGTACGAGGAATTCACTAACTGAAGTGGCGATCAAATATAGCCCACGTTATTTCTTATATAGATAGTTACCTGGTAGTAAAACATTTTCAATATTTGTTCAGCCGTTTTGAAGATTACTTGGAACTAGTGTTGCCCAAAAGACCAAGACGAGACTTGGACCAGTCTTGGTCTTGCAACAGCACACCTGGTCTCGTCTTGGTCTTGGTATTGCAGTAAGAGTCTCGCAAAGTCTTGCAAGTCTTGCAGTTGGAATAACGTAACAGTCATTTATCATGGCAATGAAAAATCCCACTAAATTAATCAAATATCATCCTATCTATCCATCTGCTAGCCTATAGTCCACTATTAATAATAGTTTTAATAGGATAATAATAGTTTTAAATAGGTAATATACCTATGAAGAGGGTCACCAAATGTATGATATTCGTCATCATCGTCACAGCTCATAAAAGTACCACTGCTGGGCTTAAGCTTCCTTCCAGTAAGAGGAAAATTTATTTACTATACCACGTTGTTCAGACATGTTGATATAGGGTTTTATTTCTAGTTTCACTTCTCTTGCACATTTATGTTATATACACAGGGTGTATCAGGTTATGGGACAACTGTTCGAGTATGTTGTAGTTCAACGGTCATAGATCATAATTAGAATGTATATTACACAAAAACAATATAACATAAAAGTTATAGTGATTACAAAATGTGTATCTAAGAGTTTATGCCTTAAATTTTACGCATTATGTAGGCATGTACAGACAGGATATATGTAGGCATGTAAAGCTTCGACAGTAAAATTGGTATTAGATTTGCACGAACCTTTCAATGGTTACGTAGGTACTAAGGCGACTCCTCAACGGTCGTCGTGCGATCAGCTGATTTATGTTAAAGCGAAGTTTGTCTTGCTTATGCGAACGTAATCGTAATTCAATGTCTAATGAACATTTAACAAAATACGAATATGTTGCAGATTAAGTAACATTGACTTTATACATTTCAATCAGATTTAGACGAAAAAGCGATGAAAAAATTTAAAACTTTACATGTCTCTCAATTCATTAACGAATCGATATTTTTATTTCAATTTTTTTTTTCATGGGTTCCTAACACCATTGCCTCGGTCCGATTCGATACGACATCCACGGGTAAAAGAGTGGTGAATTATATTCATACTCTGTCCCTCTGTCCCTCTGTCCCTACTGCAATGTTAAATAAAATTAAACACCAATCACCCAACCTCGATATTAATATAGATGGCTGTCCTATAACCCAAGTAGAAGAGGCGCGCAATCTGGGAGTGGTATTTGATGGTCGGTTACATTTTGAGACTCATGTTCTGAACGCAGTACGAAATTGTTTTTATCGCTTAAAGCTGCTGTACCGCATACGTCCCTTCCTTGATGTCGACTTGCGTGTCATGCTTTGCGAAAGTCTGATTTTGTCGAAGTTAAACAATGCCGATACAGTGGTCCTTGCCTTCTAGCTAGAACCGAAAAAATTATCCAGCGCGTTCAGAATGCTTGTGCACGCTTTTGTTATAATATACCTCCTCGTTCGCATGTTACCCCGTATCTTAACAAGGGAAAATTGATGAAAATGTCTGCACGTAGAAAACTTCACCTGGCTACCTTGCTGTTTAAAGTTATATTATTTAAAAAGCCATACTATCTTTACAATAAGTTGTCGTGGTCACGTGACTTTAATAAAATAAATACTAGAGCATCTTCATATTTGTTAACTACTCCTAGGCATAAGACCGCAGCTTTCCGAGGTAGTTTCAAATTTGCCGCTACTCGCTGTTGGAACGATTTATTACCACCGTATCGACTCAAAAAGTCTGTTGAATCCTTTAAATCTAGCTACAATCTATACTTGTTAGCCCAACAACAGGATAGCTGCTAAGCATATCTGTATATATATGTGTACGCGTTTGTATCTATATGTGCATGTTATATTTAATGTGTATATTTAATATCCTTTGTATGTGTTTATGTCTAATGATTCTTATGACTTTCTTACCGCGTGTCTATAAATTACTACTATATGATTTCCAATTCTAACACATCTTATAAACCGGCTCTTTTCTCGATAGTACAATCGATTACTATGTGTATACATAAACAGTTACTGTTTGTATGTACTTGTATTTATTCTGTCTATATCATGATATCTGCCATGTCTTTACTTATATATGCAATAATATTTTATAAAACTGATGGCATAGTACCGTTCGGTATTTATTTATTATAATAAGGTCTGCTTGAGAATACGCTTTGTTTTTTATATTTTGATGTCACTACCCGTGATTTCACCCCTATGGTTCTATATGAAAACCAGCGCTACACCGTCTCGGTGCAGCTTATGCTGATATAGGACCTTTTTCGATCTCTATGTATTTTGTCTTTGTATTTGTTAATTAATCTGTTATATCTTCGCTTTAGTTTTGTAACTTTTTGTAGTATTATATAACTCTTAAGTATTTTTTAAGTTATTCGTTAGTATAATCTTAGGAATTTTATATTGATTCTGTACTGTTTTATTACTACGAGATCGAAATAAATGAGTTTTCTTTCTTTCTTTCTTTCTACACGGAAAATTATTACATTGTGATCATTATGTAAGCATATCGATCTACGCATAATAATTCTTTTTGTGAGTGTGGGTGTTATTTATGTAGATTAATGGTAGGTATATTTCTATATCCAACAGTGAACGTCGTTGGGCTAATGAATAAACGGATATATGTATAATGGGCAAGAGCACTCTCGTGTGAAACTTATCAAGACTAACTCACAGGGTGACGATTACGGTATTTTTATCCTTAATTAAGCCTTTCCGAAGAGTAATTCTGAAAAGCCAACAACAACATTGGGAATCGATTGGCCAATAGATGGATATTTCAAGACTGATTTGACTTGCCGTGTAGTGACGGAGTAAGAATACAATTCATCACTCCCTATTTTACCCGCGAGTGTCGTAAAAGACGACTAAGTGCTATAATATATAACATCGGTGCAAGAGAAGGAAAACTTGACATGAAACCCTGTGCCAACACGGCCGATCCCCGAGGCGAATCCCCTCCGGCCATGACCGATTTCTCTCCTATTATGTAGAAGACACGAGCTCAACAGTTGGCCGTATATAAGCTAAAATGGTGATTTCAATTAAATGCAAGACCGCGAGACTCTTGCAGGCTCAGTCTTGGTCTTGCTCAAGTCTTGCAGGGCCAGTCTTGGTCTTGGTCTTACAAAAATTAGGCGGTATTGGTCTCGGTCTCGCATTTCTGGCAAGGCCAAGACCGCAAGACCAAGACTTTTTTGGGCAACACTACCTGGAACA
Source organism: Lymantria dispar (assembly GCA_032191425.1). Classification (NCBI taxonomy): domain Eukaryota; kingdom Metazoa; phylum Arthropoda; class Insecta; order Lepidoptera; family Erebidae; genus Lymantria; species Lymantria dispar. Next base: position 22,601,693 of record CM063459.1, read on the forward strand.
AACAGAGAGATAGACAGAAAAAAATGTTTAAACTGGTTTTTAGACATAGGTAAGTATTGTTCAAATAACCGTGTGAGCATGAAGAAACCAATTTACAATTACAAACAGACACTTTAATTTTATTTATTTGTATAGATATAACATAGTACAGCAGAATCTCTGCCGAGTTCTTAGTATTCCTCTCTTTCGAGTTTTAGGTAATAATTTTATAAAACTGCGCTGCATGGCATCTTGTTCAGTCCGCATGTACCATCGCCTCGGTACACTCGCCCATAACCCTGCTCACCCCATAATGTGCTATAGGAGTTCTTCAATATCCAATACGGAATCTGCTTCTTGAATAGACCGTGCTCTAAAAGTATTGAAAAAAGTGTAAAAGAGTCTAAAAATATTGAAAAGAATGTATCACTAACATGATTTCCTGTGCTTGTTTTTTTGTTATTAAGTTATACGAGAGTATCAATGATCATACCTTCAATGCCATATCCAACAATCAGCATACCATGATACAAGTCATTGGGATCGCAAAATTTCTTCGAAGGATGTGATACACCACCCTTATAATATTGCATTCCTATCGCATTTATAGCTGGAATTAAAAAAAATTGTTTTAAATAGCTACATGATATTTTTTATTCACCACAGACCATAGTTCCGTTGTTACCCAAGTTGGGATGCAAATATTGAAATAAAAAACATCGATGTTTTTAACAAACATTGATGTACTAAAAACATCGCCCTGAAAACATCGATGTATCGAAACATCGATGTATTCTAGACATCTATGCGATGAGCTTTTTTTTTTTATATAAGTCAAGCATATTTTTCACATGAAACACCAACATTTTCGTGATGTGAGGAACTTTTTTTTGCAGGCTTTGCTAAAAGTATCATACATTTTACATTATGCAGGCAAAACATCGATGGCAAAACATCGTTTAAAATAACATCGATACATCGATGTTTTTTTATTGAAACATCGATGTTACAATAAAAAAACATCGATGTATCGATGTTTTTCGTTTGCATCCCTATACCCAACTAAAGCTGCCACCCATGAAGGGATTGCATTTAGACGGAATAAGAATATAATTAATCACCCCCTCTTTTGCCTGTGGGTAAAGTAAAAAATGACCATATGCAGATAACAGCTATAAAAGAGAAGGAAAACTGGTCATGGTCGAAATCGCGGGTAAAAGCTAGTTTTGGTTAAATATTATCATAATCGGTTCAACCGTTTTGAAGATTACCGAGAAAAAACTAACTTATTGTGAAACAACCATGTGACATGAAAATAACCTACTATTTTGATATTACAAACAGACTCTTCAATTTTATTTATTTGTGTAGATAAATATCCAATATTTGTACATATATACAAATAAATATAATTGAAGTGTCTGTTTGTAATTTCAAAATAATTGGCTTTTTTCATGCTGATACGGTTATTTGCAAAATACCTATGCCTAAAAATCGATTCAAAAATTTTTGTCTGGCTGTTTGTTTTGGGTAATCTTCGAAACAGATGGACCAGTTTTGATAATATTTACTACCAGGTATCTGTCTATATAAGGAGTAACTTAGGCTATATTTTATCCTAGTATTCTCACGGCAACGGTAAATACGTGGGTAAGGCGACTAAAACCGAAGCGAAGCGAGGGCGGGTTGCTAGTATTATATATAAAGAAATATTCACACACATTTTCTATTTACTTACCGATAGAAATCGGACCATTCTTTACAAGCCACTGAGCCATGCCGATTTCATTAGATGTGATGTTAACACCGCCCCTGATTTGTACCTTGGCCATAGTTTTATTGAACGTACAGTCTTCGTCCTCGTCAGCCGTGTATGGATAGTCAGATTCCAGCTCCAAGCCACCTAGTTGTTCAATTGCTCTAGATACAGGGATAAATGAATTCAAAGACAAAAGATTATTGATATAATATTTATCTAAATATTATATCAATAAACTTTATCTAAAGCATCATATTATGAGTTCTTCTATTTGTCGTAATTTTTTATATGAGATCTAATATTGAAGGGAAGTGAGACTTCTTTAGAATCGTTATGATTTCAAACTCGATGAAACGATAAAGTGAGTGCATAGAGACACAAACACGTTAATGTATAGGATTCAGCCGGCGAGAGAATAAGATGAACGATGAAGGATAAAGGATGAAGGATAAAGGATGAAGCATGAAGCATGAAGGATGATGGATGAAGGATGAAGGATGAAGCATGAAGGATGAAGGATGAAGGATGTAGGATGAAGGATGAAGGATGAAGGAGGAAGGATGAAGGATGAAGGATGAAGGATGAAGGATGAGGGATGAGGGATGAGGGATAAAGGATGAAGGATGAAGGGTGGATGCGTACTTTGTTCTCACACTCTTTTTTTTTTAGTTCAGCCTATGAACTTATTAGGTATTGTAGTAAAACATACAAGGTAATACTGGTTTGTTATTTTTGTAACATCCAACTACTTACAAAAAATATATTGATAATATCTTTTTTACAAAAGTAAAAGAAAATATTATCAAGAAAGTCAGTTAATATAAACGTAAGCTTTTGCATAGCTAACATAAATAATAACTTACTTGTATAGCAACGAATTTTATATACATATGTATTTAGTTAGGTAATTGCAAACCTCAGAATAATAACGTATAGAAGGTAAGTCCGCGCACAAAAAATGTAGCACTTAAATTGGAGCCTAATGGAGCTTACACCGAACCGTTCCGTAGTATACAAAGTCATTATACTGCACGTACGTACGGAACTCCTAAAAAATAAATAGGTAATTATGACGGTTTGTACATTCAAATGGTGTTACAACACATTTGAAAAACATAAAAAGTGTATTAACATTACTTTTAAAAGTATTTCGACGATTTATGTTAATAAAAACAAAATTTGATTTCATAATTTGTATAGTGGTGTGCGTGTGTACATGTGTAATCGCCTGCACGCATGTAGTATTTTTGGCTTCATGTTTTTAATCGTTTAAGTACAAACACTATACGTTACACACCCTTCTATACGTTATTATTCTAAGTTGTAAACACAAGACTAATTTTTTATTATAAAATTTCAAAGTATAGCCACGCCTCTCCCAAAATAGGTAGATTACGTCCAAGAAAGTGAAATGACATATTTAAAAAATTAAAGGATAAATTCCACGTGTTGATAGAATAAATGAACGTGGTCAATTGCCCTCCTATTGTGGAAGAGGCTCGAGCCCAACAGTGGGACCCATGTGGGCGAAGATGAATGGCAGAAAGTAATATGTCGTAGAGCGTTTCAGGATGTAGCCAATCTTGTCAGTGACTCCTTTGACATAAGGTAGTATTGCAGGAAGGCGCTCAACTGTGGGTGGTTTCACTCGTTCTCTGCGACGGGGGCGAAACGCTCTTCCATTAAAACTTATTTTAAGCCACTGAAGAGGATTAGCCAATTCTTACCACCTGTCAAGTGCCAGATCCCTTTACAAGATGCAGGAGTATATAAACTTGACTGTGACTGTGGTCTCTCTTACATTGGACAAACAAAGAGATCCATAAGACCTCGGATCAAAGAACACATAGCCGATGTGAAGCACCGCCGGGACACTAGGTCTGCAGTCTGTGAACATAGTCAGGACCGCGCCCACCATAACATCAGGTTTGATAAACCACAAATCCTCGCAAAAGAACACCGATACCTGCCTAGAATGGTACGCGAGGCTATTGAGATTAAAAAACACAAAAATTTCAATAGAGAGGATGGCTGGGTGTTACCATCAAGCTGGGATCCTGTTATAAACATTATTAAAAAGAAATCCAAAAAGACCACCACAAGACTGCAAGACACCGTGAGCTCATATTGTATAGATTTGACCCACAATAATAATAACTAAAGATAATTTTATAAATTAAAACCTTTTTAGTAACATAAAGTAAGCCGCCTTCAAAATTAACTTTAATTTAGCATCATGTTACCTGAGTTTTCTTGCCGGATCTTTCTCAGTGTAACCGTGTTCCGATCCGGTGGTAGTATACTAGATTATTAGTTAGTTTTTTAAATATAATTACTATTAATTTTAATGTTTAATTATTACTAACCATAAACAATATAATTTTTTCATGTAGAATCATTTTCTTCTTACACTGGCAATAAATTTTGTATCAAAATGTGGGTCAATATTTAATAACTAATTTCTGTATCGGGTAGATAATTATAAATTTTCTGCAGTAACGATGACTTGTTGGACGTGAGACATCTTAGTCCACCCGTGATCATGAACGCTGTAAAGTGTTCGAAACGTTGGGTAATCAAAAATCAAATACAAACGCGATAAAATCCGTAAAGTAGTTTTATTTAAAATGTATAATAAACGCGTAAACATCAGAAATCATTTTTTAAAGATTGGTCAACATCCACCGGTTTCTCTCGCAGAGTTCTCGTTCCGGGCAAACACCAGGATGAAAATAGCCTTTATTTGTTATTCGCTGATAATGTAGATTTTCATTCGTAAATTAATTTTTATATCCATTAAATGTCCGCGATTTCACCCGCATTGTGCCCGGGCCTGTAGGAATATTGGGATAAAAAAATAGCCTAAATATGTTCATCATCATTTCGTCTCATATACGTCCCACTGCTGGGCTCGTGCCTCCTCCATAGTAGGAGGGAAATTAACCTTACTATACCATGCTGGTCAGGCAGGTTGGTATAGGGTTTTGTTTCGAGTTTTCCATCTCTTGCATAGATGTCATATGCGTAATATATCCCTGAGTCGTCTCTTACGACACCCACGGGTAAGAGAGGGGGTGGTGAATTGTATTCTTACTCCGTCACCACACGGAATAAAACCTAAATATGTTACTCGCTTAAAATTAGCTTTCCGTTAGTGAATTAATTTTAAAATCGATTAAATTCTCACAGTTGCTCCAGCCACACCGGGATAAAATATAGCCTTGGATAAAATATAGTCTAAGTTATTCCTTATGTAAGACTTGGTAGACCTGGTGGTAAAGTATTATCAGTATTGGTCCAGTCGTTTTGAAGATTACCCGTATCGAATAGACAGACAAAAAAAATTGAGCTGTTTTTAGGGTTTCGTACCGAACGGGACCCTATTACTAAAACTTCGCTGTCTGTCTGTCCGTCTGTCTGTCACCAAGCTGTTTCTCAAGGACCGCAATAGCTAGATAGTTGATTTTTTACAAATTATGCATTTCTGTTGCCGCTATAACATTAAACATTAAAAACAAAATAAAATAAATATTTAAGGGGGCTCCTATACAACAAGCGCAATTTTCCCCTTTTTTATAGATATAATAGTACGGAACCGTTCGTGCGTGACCCCGACTCGCACTTGGCCAGTTTTTTAGACATAAATATCGTGCAAATAATTGTGTGAGCATAAATAAAACCTATTATTTTGACAACAAATAGACGCTTCAAATTTGTTTACTTCTAGAGATAGAAAATTGGATTAATATCTTGATTTTAACTTACTGTCTGGTAGCGGCTAGGAATATTATAACACTTTCATTGTTTGTGGGTGTCGCAAAATACTACTAAGACAACGATTTACATTGACCTGGACCAATTGGTGATGCCATCTAGCCACCTATGTCGTCTGGCAGGCAGCTGGTCATAAAATGTTGCTAAAAGAACCTTTGCAATATATCTATGATGGCAGAGGACCGAATATATATTGCGTCGATCCAAAGTAATCTTGATAAGCGAGCATTAAGAAAAAATAATGGGGTAACCCAAGAAAGCCGATCGTGTACTAAAATGATCGTTCCTAGGCTCAGTGATATCGGTTTTACGCTTTTCACCTCCTTAGGGGTAAAATTGCAAAAACTCTTTTTTAGTGAGCACTTTCCCCAAGAAAGAGAACTCTGTACAAAATTTCACGTTTCTAGTAGGGATGTGACTTGGAGGGAAAATAATCGATTTTTTAAATAATCGATTTTTTGTTCTTCAAAATAAATCGATTATAAAATAATCGATTAATTAAAAATAAATAATCGATTATAAAATAATCGATTTTTCCCAACAGGATTATGATGACTTTTTTTTAGGAAATGTGAGCTTCATCTTCTAATATAGTATGAAATACTGCGCGCAGTATTGTGATGACCGTCTTTTTTTAGGAAAATCGATTTTATAATAAAAATAATTGATTTTCTATTATTTTGATAATCGATTGTAAAAATCGATTATTACAAAAAAAAAATCGATTAATAATCGATTATAATAAAAATCGATTATTTTTCACATCCCTAGTTTCTAGGCCTAATGATTTCGGATATACATTTTTCACCCCCTTAGAGATTGAATTTCAAAAACTAATTTCTTAGAGCTCATTTACAACAAAAGAAAGAATCGCACATTACAGAGAAATACATAGTTTTACGTACCTAGCCCCAATAGTTTCGGCTATACGATTTTCATCCCCTTAAGGGGTGATTTTCCAAAAATCCTTCGCTAGAGCTCGTGTAGCCCAAGAAATACAACGGTGTAAAAAAAAATACGTTTCTAGGCCCAGTGGTTTCGGCTTTATGCTTTTTTGTCTTTTAGGGGTTAAATTTCATCCCCATATAAATAAAATTTCCAAAATGCTAGAATAAATATTTATTTATATATTATCAAGTGCCTTAATACAAAGATTCATGGTTATATCATCGAAAATGATAAATTTGCATACTAAATATCATCCCCTATTTCAACCTCTTATACCCATTTTTTCGCGATTTCTTTGCTAGAGCTCGTGTACCCTAAGAAATTCTACGGTGTAAAAAAAAAAATTACGTTTCTAGGCCCAGTGGTTTCGGCTTTATGCTTTTTTGTCTTTTAGGGGTTGAATTTCATCCCCATATAAATGAAATTTCCAAAACGCTAGAATAAATATTTATTTATATATTATCAAGCGCCTTAATACAAAGATTCATGGTTCTATCATCGAAAATGATAAATTTGCATACTAAATGTCATCCTCTATTTCAACCCCTTATACCCATTTTTTCGCGATTTCTTTGCTAGAGCTCGTGTACCCTAAGACATTCTACGGTGTAAAAAAAAAATTACGTTTCTAGGCCCAGTGGTTTCGGCTTTATGCTTTTTTGTCTTTTAGGGGTTGAATTTCATCCCCATATAAATGCAATTTCCAAAACGCTCGAACAAATATTTATGTATATATCATCAAGTGCCTTAATACAAAGATTCATGATTCTATCATCGAAAATGACGAATTTCCATACAAAATGTCATCCCCTATTTCAACCCCTTATACCCATTTTTTCGCGATAAAAAGTAGCCTATGTCCTTTCTCAAGCTTTAGTCCATCTCTGTACCAAATTTCATCAAAATCAGTTCAGTGGTTTAGACGTGAAAGCGTAACAGACAGACAGACAGAGTTACTTTCGCATTTATAATATTAGTAAGGATTGCTATAATTTATTGAAATATGTAGTATCAAAAAAAAATAGTAAATAATTTCTTACCTATATGCAGTGTCAAACATCCCTCCATCACAGCCATCATCTAGCTTGTCACAATCCACCAATTGTTGTTCCGATAACGACTCCAATTTGCCAGATTTAATTTTCCAGAGGCCTTCAATATTGCCTATAATATCACAACCAGATTTAATAACTAAATAAAATATAGAACGATTTACTTATTTGTTTATAGGTTCATTTCAGTGTGTTGACGGAGTAAGAATACGATTCATCACTCCCTGTTTTGCCCGTGAATGTCGTAAAAAACGAGTAAGGGATATAATATGCACATAACATCTGTGCAAGAGAAGGAAAACTAAATGAAACCCTATAGCATGTCTGCATGCATGGTATAGTAGGTCAAATTCCTTCCCATTGTGAAGGAAGCCCGAGGCCAACAGTGACGGATGTGGACTGTAATGATGATGATGATGATTACAGATTCATAACTCACACCTTTATTTTCATAGAGCTCCTCATTAAACTCTTATGCCTGCTCAAACCAAAAACTGATTCTGTGAAGACTCATTACCTCGATTCAGTGCTTTTGCTTTTTATTAATGTGACTTATACGAGCTGAAAAAGTACAAGAAACCTTATACTGATCACAGTTTTCAGTTTTCTGTTGAACATAGTTTCAAAACAACGGAGAATCTGGAAAAATCTTATATACATAAATCCTCTCATGGTCTTCCAAATGTCGGCCTCATAACAAGGCTCACAGTCGCTCACAGTGCCATGGAGAAGGCTATGCTTAGGTTTTATAGTTACTTGATAAAATTCGGAATGTCTTGTGTGCTGACGGTATAGAATATAATTATCCTTTACTTATCTCTGTACCGTAAGAATTGGCTAAGAGACTCACCAGGTCGGTGGGCAGTAGCTATCTCTTGGGGAAAATGATTCTCAAAGTTGTCGATAACTATATTTACCTAAGATAAACGGGCCAGTTTTACGAACGAACGAACCAATCCACACGGCTGGACAGTGTTTGAAACTTAAGAGGATCTTTTTGTCTAATTTGATGCAATGTTTGAAAACAAATAATAGAGCTGGGTTAAGGTCGATCATCTGCGGTTCTTGTACTATTAGATGTAATATAATTACCAGTGACAGTGAACGCCCAACAGCTTCCACAGGCACCCTGATCCTTTACTCCTGTCACTGCACCAGACTCCCTCCAGTCAAAACTTGTCGGCAGCTCTATATTTGGTGTAACAGCTTTGGGCAATGGAGCCAGGTTCTCATTTTTCAAGCCTGCCTTCAACCCCGTATATTTGTTTTTGAACTCTTCATAAGTCAAATCAGCAAATCGTGTAATACCATACGTTGCTGATCCTTTCTCATTTATATTAAGCTCGTGAATCTTTTTAATATTTTCTTTAAAGATCAAAAGTCGTCTCTCAGTTTCGGTTCGATTATTCTTATAATTAGGATTGTGAGTTGACAGAAAGTTGTTAAATAATAGCTCAGCTTGTAAATTCTGCTGCAATTCAGTGTAAGCTTCTTGGCCCTCACAAGAGACTTCAAAATTAAGTAGTTGATCGGGACAAGGTTGGCTTCGCATATTAACATGACATAATTTATTAGAACTGGAGTCGCCATCTAATTTACAGTTAGTTTGTCCACTTAAAGCTACACAATCGGTGAAACCAACTTCCACTTTTAGTCTATAATGCGTATTGTCAGTGCCTTGCTTCTCCAGTGACACTATTCTCACGATTGTTCGCTTTTTTGAGTGTGGATATTTAGCTTCAATATGTTTTAAGGCCTCTTCACCCAATGGTATCGCTAGTTCATAATTTGTTTCCTGAAACAAAGCATTTGAGACATCAATTGATATAAATATCCAATACGACTATTTCAATATAAATATATATAAACAGTTGTATTGAACAATTATATTAACAATATCATCATTATCATGATAATGATGATTGAATATGTTAAATAAACTCATTTGCAAAAAAAACGGGCACCTAAGCAATGAACCATTTCAAATGTTAATATTTCTTTGTTTGATAATTATAGGTAGTTTTATCCACACAATTTGCTAAATTAATAAGAAAATAATCGTTTTCATCAGTATTTCATAAAATTTAGATACAATTTATGGGAAATAATGCTAAACCTCGCTAGTAGTGTATATTCGCTAGTAGTGCATATGCTCATGAAGTAAAAATAAAAAAGTTTTTTTGTTTGTTTTTCTTTAATAAAGTAAAAGCAGATAAATGTTTAGTATCGAGTGTGACCCCCTCTAGCTAAAATCACAGCTTGAATTCGTCTGGGCATGCTAGCGAGTATATCCCGGATACTTGCTTGCGGAATACGTTCCCACTCCGCAGTAATCACATTCTTCAGCTCTCTGATGGTCTGCGGAGCCGGGTGTACTGATCTCACACGCCGTTTCAGAACGTCCCAGACATGCTCTATGGGATTGAGGTCGGGACTTCGAGCTGGCCAATCCAAACGACGAATGCCGACCTCTTGCACATACGCATTAACATCGCGAGATCGGTGGGCGCGAGCATTGTCGTCCATAAAAATCGAGTCTTCACCTAGAGCGGCCAATGCGGGTTGTGCATGAGAAATTAGAACTTCCGTTATGTATCGATGCCCAGTCAGTGAGCCGTTTTCAATGAAGACTAACTCTGTACGATCCATTGAATTTATTCCTGCCCAAAACATAACAGAGTCCCCACCATAAGGTGTGATTTCTTCGAAACATGCCTCTGCAAAGCGTTCTCCTTGTCTTCTTAGCACTCGCCGACGTCGATCTTCACCGAACAGAGATATCCTGGCTTCATCAGAGAACAAAACCCTATTCCAATCGTCTTGAGTCCATGATTCACAATTTCTAGCGAACCTAAGCCTGTGAACTCTGTGCTCACGGAGTAATTTGGGGCCGCGGGCCGGGCGGTGACTGCGTATATTGGCAGCGAGAAGCCTCCTCCTGACCGTCCATAGACTAATATGCACATTTCTTACTTCTTGGAGGTTGTTCTTAAGATCCACATACGAAGATTTGCGATTTCTCAATGCGCGACTCACAAGAAAACGATCATCCCGTGGTTGGGTACATGGTTTTCTTCCAGAACCAGGCCTTCTCTCGACGGAACCAGTCTCCTGATATCGCTGCCAGGTCCTTTGGACTGTCGAGCGACTAACATTTAGCCTCCTAGCCACGAAACATTGGCTGCAACCCTCTTCAAGCAGCGCGATAATTTTGGTAGCTTTTACCACTTTATCTACCATTTTTGATACAGCCAAACAGCATTAAATAAAGCTTTGACAGTCAAGGATATGAAATTAATCGATAAAAATTGAATAAAAGTTATGAAAGTCGATGTTAACTTCTGGAACTTCGCGCCAAAAATGTAGGATAAAAAGGGGTTTTCTGTAAAAATGAACATCAAATGAAAAATTGAATTTAGAACGTACTTTTTTAAATACCACAGCATTTTTAAAACCGGCCAGTAACGTGTACAAACGATTGAAACCTTTTTGGTATTGTATCTTTTTAAATATGAATGAAAATCAAAACCGCCCGTTTTTTTGCAAATGAGTTTATATAATAGATGTTAATGACCGATACTATAACTGGGAGAATAGAATGGGTTTTTTTTTTTGTGGGTGGGCTGCGGTCGGCGCGCCTCCGCACCACTGCGTCCGGGGCGACAGAGGGGCTTAAGCACGCAACTCCCGCAACCCACCCGAAAACCACCTCGCCTTCGTCATTGGGCCGACCACCGGAGCAGGTTTACTTGTCGCCAGTGGTCGGCCCGACGGAACACCCCCTACGTGGGGTACCCTCCCATCGACTGACGTCCCCCCCTCGGGGAGGACGTCGGTCTTTCCTCACGCGGTCGGCCTCTCGGCGGGTGACGGACTAATCCCCGGTCACGTCACCCGCGGCCTCGGCTAGGGTGGCATGAGGCGCAGGTAGTTGCGCCTGCGTCGCCCCAGTCGCCGGCGGCGGATCTCCTCATCGAGGTTGCGCTCCTCGCGCAGGCGATCCACCGCCTCGTTCCGCGAGATCACTGTCTCGCAGAAGGCTGCGACCGCGTCCCAATTCCCGACGCTGTCGACCATCGCCCTAGCGATAGCCGGCAGCGTCAGGTCCGTACCGATGATTGCGACGAGTTCACGGCGCTGCACTGCCCAAGCCGCGCAGGCCTCGAGCGTATGGCGCGCCGTGTCCTCGTCGCAATCGCAGTGGTGGCAGGACGCTGTACTCTCCCTCCTAACGACCTTGTGCAGGTATTTGGCGAAGCACCCATGCCCCGTCAAAACCTGCACCAGTCGGAAGGAGAGCACCCCGTGCCGCCTCTCCAACCACTGCATCAGCACCGGCCGGAAGGCCTCCACGGTTCGCACCCCGAACCGAGGCCTCTCCAGCCGGACTGCCCAACGGGCAATGACGTTTCGGCGGGCGTCGACGCGCCAGGCGGTGAGCTCCCTTAACGAGATCACACCGCCCTCCACTCGCACCCCCGTCACCCGCCGATACAATCCGGCGAGCATTTCCGCCTCCAGGTCCCCCGGGGGAGTCCCGGCCAATAGGCACGCTACCTCCATCGCCACCGTGCAGTATCTGCGGATGGCCCTGACCGCCATGACCCTCTGTGGTCACCACAGAAGGGCCCTAAGTCAGACGGTCAAGGACCCCGCCCACACCGGTGCGCCGTACAGGGCCATCGACCGGATGACCCCCGCGTACAGCCGTCGGCACGCAGCGCTCGGTCCGCCCACGTTCGGCATGAGCCACGATAGGGCGGACGCCGCGCCGACGAGCCGTGGAGCGAGCCTGCGGAAATGCTCCCGGAACCACCATCGCCCGTCGAGCACCAGGCCCAAGTACCTCATATAGAATAGAATGGGTGTGATGATTTCGAATTGTACTTCAAGTAGAAACATAAAATGACTTAGTTTATCAAAATTTCATGTGGAGTGGTAGGAATATAATTCACCATCCCTTATCATGCCCGTGAGTATCATAAAACACGACTAAGGAAGAAAATATGCATATCCTACTAATATATAAAGCGGCAGAGTTTGTTTGTTTGAACGCGCTAATCTCAAGAACTACGGGTCAAATTTGAAAAATTATTTCAGTGTTTGATAGCCCATTTATCGCGAAAGGCTATAAGCGTATATCATCACGCTAAAACCAATAGGAGCGGAGCAATAATGAAAAATGTTTCAGAATCGTTTATTTTTCTTTCTGAAAACTTCCGCTGCATGCACTACATAAACGATTAGGTTTCGAAAAAATCACGTGTAACAGAATTGTATTATTTAAAAATATTTTCACCTTCTACATAAACAAAGTCGAGGGGTAAAGGTAGCATTAGCCTAAGGTAACTGTTCCACGCGGACGAAGTCGCGGGCTTAAGCTATATATGAAAGAGAAAGAAATCCTAAAATAAACTGTAACGTTAACCCGTTTAAGTACAGTGATATATTATAGGTCGATTTTCCTCATAATGCAGAGTGGGACGACAGACGTGTATGAATTGAGATGATGAAGTTTATCAAAATAGTAATTATTAATAAACAAGCTATCCACCTGCTACCAAATAGCTTTTCAGTTCTTACAGCGAGCTCTCCCTTACTCTTCGTTCTCATCCACCGACTCCTTCATTCGCGCTGGAGAATATTATTAAGATAATGCCGTTACTATTTAAACTAATTAATTGTACTTAATGAATTCAATTAAATTTATTTTATAAAATTAGCGTTAGATTCTGACGCTGGCTTTAGGAGCATAGAAAGATTTTCAGGAGGTATAAAATCTGAAAATCTGCTTATTATTGAATAATGTCAAGGTCCGTATTGATTACTATCGGACGAAGAAAATATAGTATAATTGACTATCTCTGCACAGCTGACCTTTGATTATCTTCATGACCTACGTATCTATCTATTTAGTTTTTGTGCATCTTAAGAATACCTCGCTCATAAAAAAACAAAAGGTCTCCACGTATCTTGTATTGTCACATGGGTAATATTATGCTGTTTACTATAGTTTTTATTTTGAAAATCTCGAAAATTAAGATATGCAAAGCAGCCAATTGTTATCTTCTCAGTTCAGTGCTATGTATATATATATACATATATATATATACATACTATGTATATATATATGTATATATATATGTATATATATATATACATATATATATACATATATATATATACATACTATGTATATATATATACGTGCATACGTGCCCGGAGGGCCTATACCCGCAGCCGAGCGCGTCACCGCGACGCTGAGCGGGAGGGCCAGCTGTACGAGGTTTACCGCAGTGCGCGGTCTGCCTTCAGGCTGGCGACGTAAGACGGCCTCAGCTATGAGGCCGTCTTACGTCGCGGATGCCGAGGCTGGCCGCATCCGCTGTGCGTTAACGTAGATCTGCGATGCGGCCATGCCCCGTGTGCGGCGTCTGCCCCCGAAGAGTGTGGTCCCCTGGTGGTCCCGAGAATTGGCGGACCTTCGGGCCGCGTGCATACGTGCCCGGAGGGCCTACACCCGCAGCCGAGCGCGCCACCGCGACGCTGAGCGGGAGGGCCAGCTGTACGAGGCTTACCGCAGTGCGCGGTCTGCCTTCAGGCTGGCTGTCCATACCGCAAAGGACGTTAGTCGGCGGGAGATGCTGGACAGTCTCGAGCGTGACCCCTGGGGTCGCCCCTACCTCGCGGCGCTGAATAAGCTCCGCGGGCGGGCCCCCCCCCCCCTCACCGAGACTCTCCAGCCCAGCCTCCTCACCAGAGTTGTCGAGGACCTCTTTCCACGGCGGGCGGAGCACACGCCCCCGGTCATGGCTTCGCCGGACAGCGACCGGGAGGCCGACGATGAAAGTGCTCCACCCATCACGGAGCCGGAAATGGGAGCGGCGGTGGCGCGTATGCGAGTCAAATCCACCGCCCCCGGGCCCGACGGTATTCCGAACCGTGTGCTGGCCTTGGTCCTCGAGCACCTGGGACCACGCCTCAGGGGATTGTTCGACGCTTGTTTGACGTCCGGGCAATTCCCTGGGTGCTGAAAAGAGGGGAGGCTGGTTCTCCTGCCGAAGCCGGGACGGTCTCCCGAGTCGGCCTCGGCCTACAGGCCCATCGTGCTGCTCGATGATGCGGGCAAGCTGCTAGAGAGGGTGTTGGCTGCCCGCATCGAGCGGCACCTCGTCGGAGTCGGGCCCGATCTGTCGGACGCCCAGTTTGGTTTTCGGAGAGGGCGTTCGACGATCGCGGCCCTGCTGTGCCTGAAGGCCGTGGTAGCGGAGGCCGTCACCGGTGGAGGAGTTCTGTTGGCGGTGTCCCTGGACATCGCCAACGCCTTCAACAGTCTGCCATTCAGCTGCATCAGGGAGGGGCTGAGGTATCACGGGGTGCCCGTGTACCTCAGGTGGCTGGAGGCAGACTACTTGGAGGGGCGCAGCGTCCTCTACGTTGACCGAGTAGGGGACGTTGTGCGAACGCCCATGACGTGCGGTGTCCCACAAGGGTCGGTTCTGGGTCCGACCCTGTGGAATATCGGCTACGACTGGGCGTTGAGAGGAAGTCTCCCACCCGGGCTGGGCGTAATTTGCTACGCCGACGATACACTCGTCACAGCCCGGGGTGGGACGCTAGAGGAGGCGGCACGCCTGGCAACTCTCGGCACCGAGGAGATTGTCAGGCGGATCGAAGCGCTGGGGTTGAGGGTAGCCCTGGAAAAGACGGAGGCCCTTTTGTTCCATGGCCTCCGTACCGCCGGGCCTCCCGCCGGCGCTTCGATCACCGTGAAGTCGGTCACCATCAGCATCCAGGCCCACATGAAGTACTTGGGCCTGGTGCTCGACGGGCATTTTTGGTTCCGGGAGCATCTCCATCAACTTGTTCCCCGGCTTGTCGGCGCGGCGTCCGCCCTTTCGTGGCTGATGCCGAATGTGGGTGGACCCAGTGCTACGTGCCGACAGCTGTACACGGGGGTGATCCGGTCGATGGCCCTGTATGGCGCACCGGTGTGGGCGGGGTCCCTGACCGTCCGTCTTAGGGCCCTCCTGTGGCGACCACAGAGGGTCATGGCGATCAGGGCCATACGGGGTTACCGCACGGTGGCGACGGAGGCAGCGTGCCTCCTGGCCGGAACTCCCCCGTGGGATCTGGAGGCGGAGATGCTCGCCGAAATTTATCGGCGGGTGTCGGCGACGTGCGCCCGCGGCGGTATGGTCTCCTTGCAGGAGATCACCGCCTGGCGGGTCGTCCCCCGCCGAGGAGTCATTGCCCGTTGGGCAGTCCGGCTGGAGAGTCCTCGGTACGGTGTCAGGACCGTCGAGGCCTTCCGGCCGGTTCTGATGGAGTGGTTGGAGCGGACGCACGGGGTGCTTTCTTTCCGACTGGTGCAGGTGCTAACGGGGCACGGGTGTTTTGGGAAGTACCTGCACAAGATTGTCAGGAGGGAGAGCACACCGTCCTGCCACCACTGCAGTTGCGACGAGGATACGGCGCAGCACACGCTCGAGGAGTGTGCTGCGTGGGAGGGAGAGCGCCGTGAACTCGTCGCGATTATCGGTGCCGACCTGGCGCTGCCGACCATCGCCAGGGAGATGCTCGACAGCGTTAGGAACTGGGACGCGGTCTCCGCCTTCTGTGGGGCCGTAATCTCACGGAAGGAGGCGGCGGATCGTGTGCGAGTAGAGCTCCTATTCGGCGACACGTTCCGCCGCCGGCGACTGGGGCGGCGCAGTCGCGAGTATCTGCGCCTAATGCCGCCCTAGCCGAGGCTGCGGGTGATCGGACCGGGGAATTGTCCGTCACCCGCAGAGAGGCTGATCGCGCGATGGCGACCGACGTCCCAGTACGTCGAGACGTGAGGTTACCCGAAAGGGTATTCCGTCGGGCCGACCACTGATGACAAGTCACATCTGCTCCGGTGGTCGACCCAACAAACAACGAGGTGACGTGGGTACGGGTGGGTTATGGGCCCGTGCGCCGTCCTTTCATCGCCCCGGACGGACAGGACCGCGCGTGCGCTTACCATAGCCCAACCTAAAAAAAAAAAAAGAAAATGTATATATGTCTCACTGCTGGGCTCGAGCGTCCTCCATAATAGGCGGTAAATTAACCAACTATACCACGCTGGTCAGACAGGTTGGTTTATATTTTATTACGATTGTGCCTTCTCTTTGGTAAATGTTATATGCATATTATATCCCTTAATCGTCTTTTACAATATCCACGAGCAGGATAGATTGTGGTGTACTGTATTCTTACTCCATCACCACACGGAGAGTCTAATTTTTTATTGTAAACGTTGGTGAATGATCAAATGAACACCTGATGGTAAGTGATACTGCCGCTCATGTACATTTGCGAGGCCACTGCGCTGTGGAGAAAGTGAAGGGAATGTGAATGGGTGCACAGAGGTTCAGTGATACTAAAGGGATCACCAAAACCCACAACACAAACACCCTCAGAAAGTTGGGCTGCCAGCTCTCTCGCTCACCGAACGAAGCGCAGTAACAAATTGTAGCAATTTGTTACTCAGACGTCGATTTTCTCCGAGAGTGTGCCACTACCCCGGACGGACTGGCCCGCGGCTGTATACAGACCACTATTTAGAGTCCGAGTCTGTAATACTATTACCATAATTTATATTAATGAAACGGTTAGCATTCAATACACACATCTTCAAGATGATTTCTTAGTGGTACAGATCACAGATCGACGTTCGCCGAGACGTCATTGCTGTTGGGCAGTATGGCTGGAGAGACCTCGGTTCGGTGTCCGGACCGTCGAGGCCTTCCGGCCGGTGCTGATGCGGTGGTTGGAGTGGCGGCACGGGGTGCTCTCCTTCCGACTGGTGCAGGTTTTAACGCGGCACGGTTGCTTCACCAAATACTTGCACACGGTCCTTAGGAGGGAGAGTACACCGACCTGCAACCACTGCGATTGGGACAAGGACATGGCGCAGCATACACTCGAGGTGTGTGCAACATGGTCTGAGTACCGCCATGAACTCGTCGCAATCATCAGTGCCGAAATGACGCTGGCGACCATCGCTAGGGAGATGTTCGGCAGCATCAGGAACTGTGACGCAGTCGCTGCTTTCTGCGAGATAGTCATCTCGCGGAAGGAGGTGGCGGATCGTGTGCGTGAGGGGCGCCTCCACGACGACACAATCCGCCGCCGGCAACTCGGTCGGCGCAGGCATGAGTACTTGCACCTGATGCCGCCCTGGCCAAGGCCGCGGGTGACGTGACTGGGGATTAGTTCGTCACCCGCAGAGAGATTGACCGCTCGACGGCGACCGACATCCCGGGAAGCGGACGTCGAGAGGAGAGGGTACTCGGGGTATTCCGTCGGGTAGACCACTAATGACAAAGAACTCGGCTCCGGTGATCGGCCCAATGACGAACGCCGTGCGCCGCCCCCCCAGGATGGAGCCGGGCGGCGGGTGCCTGACCTTAAACCCAGCTCCAAAAAAAGTGGTACAGATTGGGTAAAATGTGCTTCCTACAATAAATAATCACAGAAATCAATTAATCATGTTTTTAATTATTTTACGTAAATTGTTTTAAGTTTTGAGTAGTAAGTAAAATGATTAAAATAAGCTTGCCCATTTTTCTAAATTTTCAGCAATTTCTTCACCTTCAATAGTGCATTTAAGTTGAACTGGATCAGACAATACGTTTTCTGTTTTGCCCAGAGATACGTCATCACATAAAGAAAATGAAATAAATAAAGAAATATATAAAATATATTTGTGATACATTGCACGCGTCGATATACTGTCACAGTTCCTGTTACAAAGCGTAATGTCGACTTGATTGAAGTCGATACTAATAATAATATTATCTAAATTAAGATAATTTAGGAGTGAAAAAGAACCACTGTATACACTGCCGCTGGGTTTTCCCGTTCGGCTTGCTTCCAAGCGTTCCTTATCGCAAATCGAGTAGAGTATTGGTTGTTAACTACTGATCTAAATATAAAAGGCGTAATTGAAAAATCACAGAAGCTAAAAGAAATTGAGTAACAATTTGTAAATCTCAATAGTTAACTTAATTTCTTCCGTGTGGTGGTGGAGTTAGAATACAATTCACCACTCCCTATCTTGCCCGTGGATGTCGTAAATGATGACTAAGGGATATAATACGCATATAACATCTATGCAAGAGAAGGCAAACTCGAAATAAAACCCTATACCAACCTGTCTGACCAGCATGGTATAGTAAGGACAATTTCCCTCCTATTGTGGAGGAGGCTCGAGCCCAACAGTGGGACGTATATGAGCTGAAATGATGATGATGATGAAACTTAATTGTTACCGTATGGTGACGGAGTAAGAATACATTTCACCACTCCCTATCTTGCCCGTGCTGGTAAGACTACTAAGATTATAATATGCAGATAGCATTTATTTAAGATATGGAAAACTCGAAATAAGACCCTATACCAACTCGTGTGACCAGCGGCGGTAATTGTTCCTCCTTTTATGGTTTTTTTTTATTGCATACGGTGGTAAACGAGCAAACAGTACACCTGATGGTAAGTGTTGCTGCCGCTCATGGACCTTTACAGGGTCGCTGCCTACCGCGAAGAAAGTGAAGGGAGTGTGAATGCGTGCAATGAGGCTCAGTGATACCAAGGGCACCACTAAAACCCTCCACACGCAAACACCCTCAGAAAGTTGGGCTTCCGGCTCTCTCGCTCACCGAATGAAGCGCAGTAACAAATCGCTACTACTCAGACGTCGATTTTCTGCTCAGTGTGGTACCACCCCGGACGGACCGGCCTGATGATGACGAAACTTGTTAAAATTAAAAAAATGTGTTTTTTTGTAGAGGTATTTGAATATACTTTTGATTATGTCAAAATTTATTTTTATTATTATTGGGTGGAGTATAAAATGTATAAATTGGCCATTGATCATCGTTTGGCATTTCGCCATCCATTGATGGACATTTTTCTCAAAAGTGAGGCAATACTGTCGTAATTGCTATGCTTGGCAGGCTGGTTGATGATCGCTGTCAGGTATTATACGGTTCCTAGGAGAAAGCTACAGCTCACTTTTTTGTGAGAGATACGCTTTACGGATTTTTATTCTCACGAACAAGTAAGAGATGTCCACAGCAGTATTTTTATTCTGCAGTAACACCACACAGGGAGGTAGATTTATTTCATCTCAGTTCACATATATCTCATTGCTGGATTAGAGCGTTCATCATAATAGGAGAGAAGTTGAAATACCACGCTGGTCAGACGTGGTCAGCGATTTATTTAGAGTTGTTCTTGTCCTGCATAGATGTTATATGCTTCTTATATTCCTTAGTCTTTTGTGATACCCACAACACTCACAGTGTGGTGACGGAGTAAGAATACAATCACCACCCCCTATCTTACCCGTGGGTGATCGTACAACACGACTAAGGGATATAAAACGCATAAAACATCCATGCGAGAGAAGGAAAACTCTAAATAAAACCCTATACTAACACGTCTCCAGGACGTCGAGAGGTGAGGTTACCCAAAAGGGTATTCCGTCTGGCCGACCACTGACGACAAGTCACATCTGCTCCGGTGGTCGGCCCAACAACGAGGTGACATGGGTACGGGTGGGTTATGTTCCCGCACGCCGTCCTTTCATCGCCCCGGACGGACTGGACCGCGCGTGCGCTTATCATAGCCCACCCATAAAAAAAAAAAATACCAACACGTCTGACCAGCATGGTACAGTAGGTCAATTACCCTTCCATTATGAAGGAGGCCCGAGTCCCGAGTTCAACAGTGGGACGTATATGGGCTGAGATAATGATGATACCCACAAGTATGTTAGGGATGGTGAATTTTATTACGTCACCACACGGAAATTATACTTATTTAAAAAAAAAATATATATATATATATATATATATATATATATATATATATATATATATATATATATATATATATCCTGTGGCCGCACACTGAGCGCCGTAAGATGAGAGAAACGTCAATTTGTGCTTTAATATTTCTTTCTCAAATAAAAATAAAAAAGTGAGCCGTCGCTCAGGACGCCTGGCAGATGTGAAACTTCGAAATTATTTTGTACAAGTACATATATATTAGGCTTGTTGAAAAAATATCGATATTTTTTTGTTAGAAATATCGATATTTTTAACCGATATATTTTGAGCTGATATATCGATATTAAATATCCAATATCGAAATCGAATCAAAAACGATATTTTTTTTGTTTGTGTAAATCAAGTCTAGAATCTAGAACAGTAAAAGATAGGAAATGTAAAAGTATAGCATTAACTGTATACATACTCTGTGATTAGTATGTTTTGATTGCCACTACATTAGTATGTTTTGATTGCCATTTGATTGTCACTTTTTATTAAGGACAATGATTGTTATTGACACACATGATAATCGAATTATTCCAATACATATATCCAACTGTCGCTTAGAATTCAAATGATAAATCGTTAACCGAATAGTTTTATATAACTTATTTTTTTCTATATAATTGACTTGTTATTAAAAAAAAATAGACACAAATCCCCGGCAATCAAAGTGATTTCGTTTTTAGTAATTTGATCTTAACTAAGTTACGTATGGCGTCGGGTTAAGAATATAATTGTCACCACCCCTTTCGAGTCGTAAAAATCGTATAAGGGTTTACCAAGAGAGTGGGCAGTAGCTCTCTCTTGGGATATGTATAAATATATAATATAGGTATAAATATATAATATGGGATATGAATAAATATATAATATATAATAAGTTGAAAAATATTGGTTCGAAAATAGCTTTTTTGTTTTTGATATTTTTGTAATTATTGCTTAATAAAAAAGAATTTTGATTGAACATTATTATTTTAAAAACACAAAATCTTTTAAAATTTTGACCTATATATCGATATTTTTCCTTAATATATCGACGTCGACATTGATATTTTGATAAATATAGATATATCTATATATTGATATGTTTTTTCATTTCCGACATCCCTACTAAATACTGTACTATTTAATAAACGCATTTTTTTAAAGACCGATAATATCGATATTTCTTTTTCGATATATCGACGTCGATATTGATATTTTTATAAATATCGATATTTTTTTTCACTTCCGACATCCCTATATATATGAATAAAAGCATAGATTACGACAGGAACTAATATGTAAAGTATTGAATGGAATAATACGATTTCTACTATTATCTAAGATATTACAAAGAAATGATATTAATTCACCGCTCGGCCGCTTACGACCTAACATAGCGTCGCTACGTCTCGGAAAGGAAAAGGAAAAGGATCGGTTAAGAAAGTGTGATTTAGCAAACAAAAATAACGACATCTATCGAGCTAAGGCTAAATCTCAGCTACAAAATATATTTTATAAAGAAATCTCTAATCCTGTAATGATCCATCCGACGTCCTCGTCACGTCCTCGACGAAGAGGACGACATTATCACACTCGCTCAACAAAGAGCCTACACGGCCCGCGAGGCCTTAACAAATAAATATCCGCGGTTCCGCCCTCGCCGTCGAGGTGCGAAACCGCGCCGCGCAAAAGTCACCACTAAAAACGTGGGCACGCCCACTTTGCCTCCAGCGACGCCCCAAGCCGAGGTCCGTTCCCCACAGGGGGAGCCCTTGGGCGATGTCGCTTAGCATACTTTTCTCCGGGTTGAGAGCCCTCAGCGCTCACCCATAGTCCGCGTCAAGCTGTCAAGGCCATCTGCGGCCAACAGCTGTACACACACAAAAACAAAACTAAAAATGAATCCTGTAATGATGATGATGATGATAATAAGACAAGCTATTTAAATTATTTTATCGTCATTGGTTCTTGTTAAATTAACAAATTTTAAATGAAATCTGAATGTTAAGTAGGTATGGTATACTTATATTGGCAAGTTAGAGAATTATACATTATTTTATAGATTAAGTATATATGCATAAAAGAACAGATTACGACAGGCACTAAAATAGCACATTAATAAAAATAATATTACGGTTTTTTTTCCAAGAAAATGATGATTTTTATTCAATAAACATTTATTTTCATTAGTATACATTATAGGTAACAATTTACTGCAAGCGCACTAGATGGCGTTGAACAAATTTTAAATCGCACTATGGTTTCGTTACAAAAATGTACACATATGTATTCGGATTTTTATTGTTCTTTAATTAAAAGGGTGGCGCGAAGCGTGGCGTTAACGCCACGCCATGATCGGGATCACCCTCGCCTATAGATGTTTCACATCAAAAATCGGCTAAGTGCGAGTCGCAGTCGCGCAGGTAGGGTTCCGTACCATTATCTATAAAAAAATCGCGTTTGTTGTATGGAAACGCCCCACAAATATTCATTTTATTTTGTTTTTAGTATTTGTTATAGCGGCAACAGAAATACATAATTTGTAAAAATTTCAACTGTCTATCTATCGCGGTTATTGCGGTTCTTGAGTTACAGCCTGGTGACAGACGGACGCACAGACGAATGAACAGAGAGCGAAGTCTTAGTAATAGGGTCCCGTTTTTACCCTTTGGGTACGGACCCCTAAAAAAGACTATCTTTAATCGAATGACTGACTGATGGATCGCAGACGCTGATTGTAGAAAATTGAAACTTGGAAAGCTGTGTGCTTTGTATGACTTAGGCATCTGTTAATAAAGGTAAAGAAGGCATAGTTGTATGGAACAACGTAATTCCTTGTTTCATCATCATTATCATTTCAGCCTATCGCTGTCCACTGCTGGACGTAGGCCTCTCTCCTGTTACGCCACAGAGTGCGGTCCTATGCCGCCTGCATCCAACCACGCCCTGCAAATTTTACCAAGTCGTCGGTCCACCTAATGGGGAAGCGTCCTACACTGCGTCGTCCGATACACTCGTCGCCACTCGAGAACCTTTCTTCACCAGCGGTTGTCGGTTCGTCGAGCGATGTGGCTTGCTCATTGCCACTTCAGCGTGCTAATTCTTCGTGCTAATTCTTCATGCTGTGTCGGTTACACCCATTCTTCTGCGGATTTCCTTGTTTCAATCTACTTTAAATTTTGCATAAGCATTTTTAACATTGATGGAAGACGTATATACGACATTTTATTAAAATTCAAAAAAATATAACAAAATTTTATTTTTATTTCATGTTTATTTAACCTCTATTAATAATCCCTACACTACAATAAAGACATATTTTATAACTATTCAAATATTTAAACTTAGTTGTTAATACATTATAACAAAATTAATAACGTAAAATACCAGTAAATAATCCTATGACAACCATTCTCGACTTCATCGCGGACGATGTCGCGGGTAAAAGTTAGTCTTTAATACACAAGTAAAATATTGTTTTTAAATTTACGATATAGTTAGATATAAAGGGTTAAAAATATTAAATATTTATTACATACTAGCACCCCGCCCTCTCTTCGCTTCGGTTTCAGTCGCCTTACCCGTGTAGTACCCGTTCCCGTGGGAATACTGGGATAAAATATAGCCTATGTTACTGCCTGATATTATAGCTTTTCATTGGTGAAAGAATTTTTGAAAGCGGTCCAGTGGTTTAAGCGTAAAGAAATAAACAAACAAACTTTCGCATTTATAGTATTAGTAAGGATTTGAGATATTTTTTTTATTTATTTTTTTTATTTTTATGGTTGGGCTATGGTAAGCGCACGCGTGGTCCATTCCGTCCGGGGCGATGAAAGGACGGTGCGTGGTCTCATAACCCAGCCGTACCCACGTCACCTCGTTGTTGGGCCGACCACCAGAGCAGGGGGACTTGTCGTCAGTAGTCGGCCCGACGGAATACCCTTTCGGATACCCTCACCTCTCGACGTCCTGGGACGTCGGTCGCCGTCGCGCGGTCAGCCTCTCTACGGAAGACGGACAATTCCCCGGTCCGATCACCCGCGGCCTCGGCTAGGGCGGCATTAGACGCAGATACTCGCGCCTGCGCCGCCCGAGTCGCCGGCGGCGGAACGTGTCGCCGAATAGGAGCTCTACTCGCACACGATCCGCCGCCTCCTTCCGTGAGATTACGGCCTCCCAGAAGGTGGCGATCGCGTCCCAATTCCTGACGCTGTCGAGCATCTCCCTGGCGATGGTCGGCAGCGTCAGGTCGGCACCGATAATCGCGACGAATTCACGGCAAGGATTTAAGATACTAGAAAGAAATCTAAAAGTACTAGTATAGTTTTAAATATTAATTTTGTAAAATGGCGCTGCTTGGTATCAGGTTCACTCCGCAGGTACCATCACCTCGGTATAGTCTATAGTAACCTTGCTCACCCCATGATGTGCCATGGGAGTTTTTCAGTATCCAATACGGAGTATGTTTCTCGTATACCCATACTTTGTAATCTGAAAGTATTAAAAAAAGCATGATGGATTATTATTGTGATTTATGGCTTTTCCCTCTCAGATATGCTCATGTCCGTCATTTAAAGTGTTTCATCATCATTAGCTCAGCTCGTATATGTCCCACAGGTGGACTTGAGCCACCTTCACAACAGATGGTTAATCAACTTACTATACCACGCTGACCTGATGTGTTGATTTATTTCGAGTATTCTTTCTCCTGCATAGATT
The DNA here is from genome assembly GCA_032191425.1 of Lymantria dispar. Classification (NCBI taxonomy): domain Eukaryota; kingdom Metazoa; phylum Arthropoda; class Insecta; order Lepidoptera; family Erebidae; genus Lymantria; species Lymantria dispar. The sequence continues at coordinate 22,626,775 of CM063459.1, forward strand.
CATATTACATTATATCCTTTACTCGTCTCTTAGGATATCTGCGGCCAAAATAGAGAGTGTTGAATTGTATTCTTACTCCTTCGCACGAAAAATCAAATAAAATTTCTATATTTAGTTAATTAATCCACGTGGCGACGTAGTAAAATACAATTCACCACGCTTTCTCTTACCCGTGGTTGTTGTAAAAGCCGACTAAGGGATTAAAATGCATATGAGATATATATCTTATCTTAGTTTTATTTCGAGTTTTGCAAATTTTGATCAGCGCGGTATAATATGGCAATTGCCCTCCCATTATGGAGGAGGCGCGAGCCCTACAGTGGGACTTACATAGGCTAAGAGGATGATGATGATAAATTTATTTCATATTTTTCGCTTAACAATAAAGTCAGATGAGATTTTAAATATCTTCCTCATTAATATGATGGTGCTTGAGAGACTAAATATTTTCTTTAGTCGCGGCTAAGAGACTTTAACCGACTATAGTTGCCACTATAGAGTAGAAGGGACACTGTCCTTTTCGCACCCGATCAGTGCCGGCGTACCGCAGGGCTCGGATCTCTCCCCCTTTTTATTCGCGCTGAACATCAGCGACATCTCCAAAACCAAGTTCGTGCAGTCAACCCTCTACGCTGACGAAACGGCTATATTCTATAACCCGAATGTAGTCATTTGATATTTTCTATTTATTTTATATCTATTTAATTCATAAAGTAACAAAAAATTATCATACCTTCAACGCCAAATCCAACAATCAGCAATGCGTGAGACAAATCATCGGGATTGCAAAAACTCTTCCAAGGATGTGATATGCCTCCCGTATAAAATTGCATTCCCATTGGATTTATACCTGGAATCACAAAAGTTGTTTAATATAGTGATATTTTTTTCTTCTTTACAGAGAATGGACTCCCTGCTATTAAAGCATGATACCTCTGCATAATATTATCTGAAGTATTTCCTATGCAGTAATGTTACCTGCCTACGAAGCTTGGTCATCTTATATGACAACCAAAGATAAGACAGAGCGCCATGTCACTGAAGACCAATCAGTACTCGATATTGGTGGCCCGCGCATATGGCGATAGAGAGTTGCCGCACGACAAAATATGGGGTTGCACGTCATCATTTGTAATACCTTGGATGATTTAAACATGGTGTGACCAGACTGTAGTATGTACCCAAAAATAGCTGATAATACAATAAGCAAAGCAAACAAGCTCTAGAATTGTAGAGCATAATGGATATATAAATGACATGTAAATGGTAGATCTTAATGTCACCGACACGACACGGTAGCGCGAGTGACTGTTAATTTTAATACTTAGATTGATAGTGACTTACGTTATATTTGTTACGGTAATGGGTCAAAGACGACTGAGGGATACTAATCCTTACTTAATATTATATAAGCAAAAGTAAATTTTAAATAAAACTACTTTACGGATTTTATCGCGTTTGTATTTGATTTTTGATTAGCCGGCGTTTCGAACACTTTACAGCGTTCATGATCACGGGTGGACTAAGATGTCTCACGTCCAAAAAGTATTTAAAATGTATAATACTCGCGTAAACATCAGAAATCAAAAGTAAATTTGTTTGGTTACGCTTTCGCGCTTAAACTACCGAACGGATTTCAAAAATTCTTTCACCAAGGGAAAGCTAATATCAGGGAGTAAAATTTTTTTTTAGGGTGGGCTATGGTTAGCGCCCCCACCACCCGGCTCCATCTGGGGCGACAGAGGGGCGGCGCGCGGCCTCATGACCCACCCGTGACACGTCGCCTTCGTCGTTGGGCCGACCACCAGTGCATCGTAACTTGTCTTCAGTGGTCGGCCCGACGGAATATTCCGGTCGCGGGGTACCCTCTCCTCTCGACGTTCCCCCTCGGAGACGTCGGTCACCGTCGCGCGGATCAGGGAGTAACATAGGCTATATTTTATCGCGGTATTCCCACGGGAACGGGAAGCACGCGGGTAAGGCGACTGAAACTGAAGCGAAGCGTGGGTGGGTTGCTAGTATACACATAAAACCCATGCAAGAGAAGGCAACTTGAAATACAAACCTATATCAACCCGTCTGAACAGCGCAATGAGAATAATGATAAAATATGTATATTTTTTGATGTAAGCGATACTTACCGATAGAAATCGGACCATTTTCTACAAGCCACTGAGCCATTCCTGTTTCGTTAGATGTGATGTTAACACCGCCGCTGATTTGCACTTTAGACAGCGTACTATTGAATGCGCAAGTCTTGTTCTCACCCTTGTACGGATAGTCAGATTCCAGCTGCAAGCCACCAAGTTGTACGAGTGATCTAGATACAGGTATACATATAAATTTATATATACATTTTGCAATCATCAACCTGCTGTTATCCTAATTATTTAGTGGCAACGTAAGTTATTGGAAATAGTTTTATGACTGGCCGCACGCCTCACGTCAGCTTTCCTTAGGAGTGTAATTGTTGATCAGATAGAGTCCAGGTAGGTTGATGTATATATATATCAGATTAGTTTAACAGTCGTGGATCGTAATTAAAATATATGGTGTAGAAAAAACAGTAGAACATAATAGTTACAGTAATTTTAAAAATGTCTGTCTAAGACTGCGCCTTAAATGCATATATATATCGTATGTCTGATGTATGATCTACTAATTTACTATTAGGATAGCCAATATTAATAACTCTCGTCGTTCTAATGCATGCCTACTCTCATTTTGAACATATTCCATCAGATCATGCTGAACATCCTCTGTATTTTGCCTCGTTTGGCTGGCGGTATTGATGCCTATGATATGCCTATGATATATTCAATAGGCAATCGACGTTATACTTGCACCTCTTACAAGGAAAGAGCAATTAAGAGAGCATTCAGCTCAAGAAAGCATTCAGCTCAATATTGCATTGAGCTTTTGAAGTTAGTGAGTAAAAATGACAAAATTAGTAAAATTAATTAAAGTTTATAATTTTTTTATCTTTATAATATTTTACTTTACATTATTATCTATACCTATTATATAAAAAGTGAAATGACCCACCGGCAGAGAATACAAGCACCAAGCTGTCGGTTGTTAGGGCTGCAAAGAGAGGAACCTCCTCACGATGCACGCCTTGTCAAATAACTGCTTTCTGTATCAGATTGACAATCCAACCACCCAATGCGAGCCTCTTAAGATTTTGGTGACTTTCTTGCCTATTAGACCTTTGTCGAAAGGGCTATCAGTCCAATAATTGTTATATCCACATCCCATATGTCGATAATATCGTGAGTTGTCTTAATATTTTACCTGGTCTTAGGTTTTACGAGATTCCTGTCTCGGAGGATTGTAATATCGACAGTCATCGCAAGACGCTCTAGCCGATCTATTGCCACGATGTGAGGCTTATTAGCTATAATAGTTTTATCAGTGATGATAGATTTGTCCGAGTACAATATCGCATAAATATTTTCGAGAAACCTCAATGGGATTAGCACGAATATTTGCGTCAAAGTATTCGTATCGTAATCGAGACCAATTTGTATGGGATTTCGAGCAGCGCCTTTGTCGAAGGAAAGGCTCACTGCTCCAAATCCATACAGATTACTTTATTAGTGCTTTATAGTATACTTTATAAGTATTATATATACTTAATTAGTATAATTTTGTACTTTAGTATACTTTATAGGAACTTATAATCTAGAGCCAAAATTTCACTTCGAGAGAAATTGAAAGAAATAAATATTCTGACTGTTGTATCGCAAAATGTATACAAAAAAATACACTATATGAAAAAAATATCGCTAATTTGGAATGATAATATGACATTCATCTATTGAGAAAGAACCTATAGAGTCGCAGTTGTGCCCAAAAAATGTCCGCACCAAAACCCGACGTTTTAGGTAAGGCGACCTCAATCCGACTACAACGCCGTGCGATGCCAAAGTGCTTGATTGCAAGCTGTTCAAATAACAGCACGTACGGCCTGCGTCATATCATATTTTAAGTACGAATTAATACAAATTTGCGATTTAATATACGTACAGTTAGTATCTTAATAATATTTCAATTTTAATAATATTTGTTTTCTTAGAACAACAAAATGCTTTCGGCCCGACCGGAACAGTCCTTGACGCGATAAATCATCTTGCCCACATTACTGAAATATGTAAGAGTAAAAGAGAAGACTGTAGTCCCGCGATTATAGATCATAGAGTATGAAATGATTTTATGATAAATTTTAACATGTTATGCATTTTTATAAAATTTTACTGGCATAATAAAACATACTAACACCACACGGAAAATATATATAAATAAATACAAAAATCACACGGCAAATATTAATTAATTATATATAAGGATCTTATATATAAGTTAAGGAAAATGCTCCCAAAACATTTGCAGACATCTTAAAATCCCATCTAATAGAGAGAACATTTAGAGAGAGACAAGAAGATGCCTACTTTGCTCTTAAACAAATAAAAGCTGGAGTACCACAGGGAAGTGTCCTTGGTCCTGTCTTGTACTTACTGTACATTAGTGATATCACAGAAATAAAAAAACGTTACTGACACCTTTGCAAATGACACAGCCATTATGAAAACAGGTGTCACTCATTAATAAGCCGTAGAGAGAGTAAAAAAAGTTGCAGTGGTAGGACTGTTGATAGCCGTCTGTCTACAGCCGCGGGTTGGTCCGTCCGGGGTAGTACCACGCTCTCGCAGAAAATCGACGTCTGAGTAGTAGCAATTTGTTACTGCGCTTCGTTCGGTGAGCGAGAGAGCCGGAAGCCCAACTTTCTGAGGGTGTTTGCCTGTAAAGGGTTTTAGTGGTGCCTTTGGTATCACCGAGCCTCAATGCACGCATTCACACTCCCTTCACTTTCTTCGCGGTAGGCAGCGGCCTTGTAAAGGTCCATGAGCAGCAGCAACACCTACCATCAGGTGTACTGTTTGCTCGTTTGCCACTGCTTGCAATAAAAAAAAAAACTGCCACCAACTCCATTACAATGCAACAAATGACGAACTAAACGAAATGAGTCCAAATATTAAGATAATACAGATTCCAAAACAAAGTACTTTGGAGTATAATAAACGTTTCCTGGTATATTAGAAATGAGAATATTCACAGGGACTTAAGAGTGAACCTTGTCACTAAGGTTATGAAAAGTATGCCGAAGTACACGAACAAAGACCACTACTCTAAGACAACACGTAAATGTCGAGGCTATCCAGCTCCTTGACACCACGGACGTATTGAGGAGAGATTGAAAAGAACCTTTTGAGTTAGGTGAAATTAATAATACGTAGTGCAGTGAGTGCTACCCTTTTTTTGGTGGGTAAATGCACATGCCGTCCATTCCGTCCGGGGCGACGAAGGAACGGCGCGGGCCCATGACCCACCGTAGTGCCTCTTTTTCGCCATGGGGCCGACCACCGGTGTCAAGTTCATTGTCCTCAGTGGTCGGCCCGACGGAATACCTTGCTGGGTACCCTCTCCTCTCGACGTCCAGCGGCGGACTGTGTCGCCGTAGAAGAGTTCCTCCGTCGCCTCCTTCCGTGAGATGACGGCCTCACTGAAGGTCGCGACTGCGTCCTAGTTCCTGACGCTGTCGAGCATCTTCCTAGTGATGGTCGGCAGCATCAAGTCGGCATCGATGAATGCGACGAGTTCATGGTGCTGCTCTGCCCACGCGGCACATACCTCGAGCGTGTGCTGCGCCGTGTCCTCGTCACAATCGCAGTGGTGACAGGACGGAGTGCTCTCCCTCCTTTCGACTATGTGCAGGTACTTGGCGAAGCAACCGTGTCCAGTGTGTTATAGTAGGTCAATTTCTCTCCTATTGTGGAGGAGGCTCGAGCAATGGGACGTAAACGAGCTGAGATAATAATGATGAATAAAACTTATATATTAACTTAAGAGGATCTTCTCGTCCACCATACCTCAGTGTCTGAAATCACAGGTCTACGACCAATGTGCGTTACCAGTGATGACTTACGGCACGGCAACGTGGTCGGAAATGTAGGCCTTATAATCAAGCTCAAAGTCGCTCTGCGTGCTATGGAGCGGGCTTTGCTCGAGATTTCTCTGCGAGATAGAATCTAAAATACGGCAATCCACAGAAGAACGGGTGTATTGGTTACATAACACGAAAAATTAGCACGGTGAAGTGGCAGTGGGAATGCCACATCGACGAACTGACAACCACTGCGGAAGGGTTCTCGAGAGGCAATTACGTATCGGACGATGCAGTTTAGGACACCCCCACTAGGTAGAGGCTAAAGGTTGTTGGGCGTTGTTGTATGCAGGCGGCACAGGACCGCACTTTGTTGCGTAACATTAAGGGAGACCTATGGCCAGCAGTGGAACGCGATAGTTAGAAATGATGATGATAATTACCCTATATAATTACTTTGTATAATAACCTGTATGCATTTTCAGGTGATCCGCCCTCGCAGGCTTTATTTAACTTGTCGCAGTCCAGTAACTCCTGTTCCGAGAACGACTCCAATTTTCCAGATTTAATCTTCCACAGGCCTTCAATATTGCCTGTAATAACACGATCAGATGTTTTCACTCTCGGAACATGTTAGTAGCTACTATTGTAGCTATTGGGCTGCCACCGTACTTTATTATAAAGTATTGTACGTTATTTCGGGTAATTGTGTTCTATACTTTAAGAGAATAATAAAGTACGCGAAAATACTTTATTTTTCGTGAGTTGATTTGTATCGGATAAATTTTAAGATTAAACTTAAGTGTCTTTGAATCTGATAAAAATTTATTTATTTACTTTAAAATAAATATAGGGTACAACGAAAGCACCGTTATCGTTATCTTTAGCAATGATAATTATTTATTGAAATTCTCTAAATATAATCAAAAATATCTTTTAAAGTAAAATCATGTAGCAAACCGTACTTTATTTGGACGCAAAGTACTTTTTTCTTCATTTATTAAGCAATGTACTTTATTTACGCAAAAGAGGTGGCAACCCTAAGTACAATGATTGAGATTGGGTTGGTATTTTTTTTATGGATTCATATATTATTTCTATTCGCATATGATATTCATAACATTTTCTGTATATCTCTTTTAAAATCATACATATCTTAATTAAGCGAAGGGTCAGAGTTGTTATATGGTTTTATTTTGATTTAATCGTATTCTTTTTTCATCACCACCCATATATATCTTGCAATTAGCAATTTGATTACGTAGTATTTTTTTCTCAAAGGGTACGAAAGGGCAGCGCACAGCCCCATAACCATATTGTTCCCCTTTCGCCATTAGGTTGATCACTGGTACCGAGTTCCTTGACGTCGATCGTGGCCAGCCCAACGTGCTAACCTCGTGGAAGGAGATGACTATCTCGTGACCAACTCGTCTTGTAAATTGCCCGCAATAAGAGGATTAATTACTTAATGCCGGGAGTTATATTAAAAAACTAGCAGCGCCCTGCGGTTTCACCCGCAGTTCCTCTTCCCGTGGGAATATCAGGATAAATTATAGCCTATATGTTATTCTGATATGTAAGCTATATTATTGTGAAGTTTCATCAAAATCCATTCAGTAGTTTTTGCGTGAAAGAGGAACAAACATCTTCACATCCTCACATCTTCACATACTCATAAACTTTCGCGTTTATAATATTAGTAAAAAATAATAAGGTTTCGAGGCTTACACCTTAGTGTTAGCCTTCAAAACTCTTCCTGTTAAAAAGTCCTTAGCAAAATGTTAATAGATCCTATTAACATTTTGCTAAAGCAGACATCGGATTCTACAGTTGCCATTTATTTCCCGAACACCAGATGAAGAAGACATTAATACGATATATATAATTTTATTACCAGTAACAGTGAACGCCCAACAGCTTCCACAGGAACCCTGTTCCTTTACTCCAGTCACTGCGCCCGAGTCCCTCCAGTCAAAACTAGTCGGAAGCTCTATATTTGGTATAACAGCTTTCGGTAATGGAGCCCGGATATCATTTTTCAAGCTTGCCTTAAACCCTGTATGTTTGTTTTTGAACTCTTCATAAGTCAAGTCGGCAAATCGTGTAATACCATACGTTGCGCTTCCCATCTCATGAACATTATAATCGTGAATCTTTTTAATATTATCTTTAAAAATTAAAAATCTTCTTTGAGTTTCAGTTCGATTGTTCTTATAACTTGGATTGTGAGTTGACAAAAAGTTGTTAAATAATAGCTCAGCTTGTAAATTCTTATGTAATTCAGTGCGAGTTTCTTGGACATCACAGGAGACTTCAAAATTAAGAGGTTGGCCGAGACAAGGTTTGATTCGTATATTAATACGGCAGAATTTATTAGAACTCGAGTCGCCATCTAATTGACAGTTAGTTTGTCCGCTTAAAGCTACACAATCTGTTACACCAACTTCCACTTTTAACATGTAATGCATATTGTCAAGGAATTGCTTCTCCAGTGACACTATTCTTACTATCGCTTGCTTTTTTGAGTGTGGATATTTAGCTTCTATATGTTTTAATGCTTCTTTGCCCAAAGGTGTGGCTAATTCATAATTCGTTACCTGAAACAAAGGAATATGGTAGTATTATACAGTTATGATCGATAAGCGATTTGTCTTTAGAAACGGAGTTTGTTATAAAAGATTCATATATGAATGCTTTTAACTTAATGTATGTAATCTTTCTAGTATTTTGATGGCATCCATCATAGTTTTATATTATTTTTAATTGGTCCTATTATTTTTAACCGATTTCAAAAAAGGAGGTTTCTCAATTCGACCGTATATATGCTTTTGTTATGCATGTTCGCGGCTAACTTTGTCGTTTATGAACCGATTTTGATGATTCTTTTTTTATTGGAAAGAGTATACTTCCCAAATGGTTCCGTGAAAATGGACAAGCGATTTTTGAACAATCAACAAAAATCTATAAAATTATCTACATTGTCTACATTATTAAGGCGGTTAATTATGATAGTGGTAGAACCACACTGTTTAAAGTTGTTTGCCTACTCACTGATGAGTTGACTCCGTCAGAAGATCGGCTATTTCATCCTCTAATGGTAACGCATTCCAGAGAAGAATAGCCTGGATATTAAATGAATGTAAGAGAACTACATAATACGAAATTAGTTAAAATTATGTTTATAATAAAATTCTAATACGCAAATAATATAATTTTACGTTGAATACTAAATAGAATGACTAAAATAAACTTACCCATTTTTCTAGATTTTTATTAAGTTGTTCGCCGTAACTACTGCAGTTACGTGGACTTAGATCGGACAGCAGGTTATCACATAAACAAAATGAAATAAATAAAAACATATATAGAATATATTTATGATACATTTTGCACGTATCGCATTGACACGCTGTCACAGTTTATCTTACAAAGCGTAGAGTCGACTTGACTGAAGTTGATACTAATAATAATATCATCCTAATAGCTTAATTAGTATTAACCATACTAATAATAATGAGTTAATTTAAGACTAAAAATAACCCGCTGTATAGACAATCGCTGGGTTTTCCCGTTCAATTTGCTTTCAAGCGTTACAATCATTATCGTATTAATCGTGCTAATAAACAACATATATATTAAGGTGTGCCAAAAAAACTTTAAATTTTTTTTCTTAGCTACTACGAAAATATCGTCCAAGATGACGAAAAAGAAATCCTGGTAGAGTTTCAGCCCTTAATATTAATATTATATAATAATATAATATATATATATCGGCGCACGATTGATTATTTTATAAGCTTGAATTATAATTACAGTTAAAACAATTAGGTTTAGTTCAAAATAATTAGTTCCCATACTTAAGATAGATAGTACAACACATGTTATCATAAAACAGTTTTTATAGATTGTCATCGGGAGTTCCCCGCTCTCGGCCTTACTATAAATACGACCATTTGCTGGTACGACATTCGAACGGGTTGAGAGGCCTCAGCGCTCACCCACCTAGTCCGGGTAAAGTTGTCACAGCCGTCTGAGGCTAACAACTAAGTCACACAAAAAAAAAAAAAGGTACGACATTCATTCGATCGCTAGCAGCCGAACAGTGCGGAGCTCTAGACCCCGCTTAGTTTTAAACTAGAATTCAATAACACGAATACTGTTTCAACTTTATTGTTTCAATTACGTTTATCATGGAACACCATCAACACTATCAACATTGCAGTGAGGTAGATGACGTTAGCCATGCTGACGTCATTGCTTTTAAAAACAACACGGCGCTACCTGCTACGTCATATATATATATATATATATATATATTATATTTATTTTTATATATAAATTTCTTGTGTACGTGTGTATGTGACTGGACTCCTCCTAAACTGTTGGACCGGACCGATATTGATCAATTTTTTTGTGTGTTTTTAATATAAGGCGTAATGAAATATCGCAGAAGTTAAAAAAGATTAGGGTATAACTTTTAATTATTGTTTAAATTTGTTCATTTTTTTTTCATTTTTACTACTAATGTTTGAACAATATATATTTTATCTAAACAAAATATCTAACGACTTGCCTTGCCTTTTACGACTCACATAGTTGTTCGTGTTGGGGAGAGAATTGTATTTTTAGTAATAATTACTTAAATAATTGTATCAACTATTTTAAAAGATCACGGCGAGCCACCCTTGCAGATGGGTCATTGTGAGCGTGGCGTGAGTGAAAACAATGGGGTTATTTTTGACTAGCAACCTGAGTTTGCTTTGCTTTAGTTTCAGTCGCCTTTACCCACGTAGTTCCCGTTCCCGTGGGAATACCGGGATAAAATATAGCCTATGTTACTCTCTGATATTTATTTAATACTTTCTATTGGTGAGAGAATTTTTGAAATCAGTTCGGTGGTTTAAGCATGAAAGCGTAACAAACAAACAAACAAATAAACAAACAAACTTACTTTCGTATTTATAATATTAGTAAGGATGTTTTTTGCCAAGGCCACGATCATGATTTTGTGCATTCTGAACGCTTAATGGAACGTAGCTTTACTTTTTTTTAAACTATTCGTTTTTGAAATCAACGAAATTTGTGGAAAATTTGTTGTTTTTTATCGCGTTTCAAAGTTTGCAATTAAGTTTATGCGGAAAGATTCTAATGATGATCTTCGCCTCATTCTCTTTTAAACCTCCACAAGATTGTCTCTTGATTACTGGAAAAAAATTCAATATGCTTTTGGAAGAATATCACCTCATTTCAGCATCGTAAGCCAGTGGTTTTAGGCATTTATACGGAAGTCGTGAAAAACGCCTTTCAACTGAGAGTTGCAATTGAAGAAAATTATGTTACTGTTGAGTTGAGGTTTAGTGTAGAAATCTTCCGCATCAACTGAATGAAAAAGTTAAATTGTGGCACTATTTAACTTTTGTCATTATTATCATTCAGCCTATCGCCGTCCACTGCTGGACGCAGGCCTTCTTCATGTTTCGCCACAAAGTACGGGCGTACACCGCCTGCGTCTAACGACACCCAAATCCTACCCCTAGTTGGGGGGTCCTACACTGCGTCTTTCAATACGTGGTCGCCACATGGGAACCTCTTTTCCTCAATGATTGTCCCTTCGTCGAGTGATGCAGCCTGCCCATTGCCACTTTAGCGTGCTAATTTTTAGTGCTATGTCGGTTATACCCGTACTTTTACGGACTTCAGTATTTGGGATGTTATCTCGCAGAGAAATCTCTAGCATGGCCCGCTTTCGACGCGGCTTTGAGCTTGGTTATGTAGGCTACGTTTAGGGACTACGTTTTCGCGCCGTAAGTGATCGCACTAGTGTCACATACTGGTCGTAGAACTACACTTTCAGACACTGAGGTGTGTCTGATAAGAACTAATAGCTTTTTAAAATATTAATAATTATAAATATTAATTATAATTGGCAAAAAGTTTGAATATTAAAAAAAAACATCACCCGTCTAAAATTAATTTTTTATTTTATGATGTATTTCGATACAATGGGTAAAAAGTGTTAAATATTTATTACATATATAGAAAAATCTCTGCTGAGTACTTAGTATAATTTTTAAGTACTAATTTTATAAAACGGCGCTGCTTGGCATCTTGTTCACCCCGCAGGTACCGTCACCTCGGTATACTCTATAGTAACCCTGCTCGCCCCACGATGTGCCATATGAGTTCTTAACTATCCAATACGGAACAGATTTCTTCAAAATACTGTGGTCTGAAATTATTGAAAAAATATGTGTTGTTGGGGTTTTAATGCTGTAAGGGAATTTATTCCCCCTCATATTCAGTTAGATCGCAGAAATGGTTTTTTTTTCCAAAAGGCTCTTGAAACAAAATTGCGTGAGGCAAAAATATGGTGCCTACCTCAGTTTATGATACAGTGGACACGATACTATCGCTACTATTCTCATACATTGAAGTCTCGGATAATAAGTAACAAAATAAATGCATGTATATATATGCAGAAAAAGAAAAATATTAACATCATTATTAGTTTAAGAAAAACAAAATATTGCAGTCCGTGACTATGCATCTAATCCTCACAGATTCGCAGCAATCTCCTTAAACCATAGACAGAGGTGCTCCGTAGCACCATATTATCAGCATAATATAAATTATTGACACAAACATCTTTGTGGTAGCCGAGATGTCCACTAAGCACCATGATTAAGCCATTAATGTATACATTTGAAGAGGTAGGAAATGTTGTTCTTGTTCTTGACTGATAAATGGATGTAGAATGGAGTTTTAGTGGATCGTGAGAGCGTTATATGAGGAATCCGTTTTAATATAATCCCTAAAATAAATCATAGTCGCTCTGAGTTTGAGTGTAATTTGTTAATTGAATTTTATAAAGTCTCAGTAAAACAAACACTTACTCTGGGTCCTACCCTTTTTTGTTCATTTAAAATAAAACATTTTACGTATTTTACTCGATATTTCCAATAATTTTCAGCATTAATAATCACGGAAGGACTCGTTGATTAGGGCCGACGCAATTATAAATACGATAAAAGTCGTAAAGATACTTTAATTTCAAATGTATGTATTCACATAAACAGAAAATGTCCTTATCTTTTTATATAGTAGGTAATTACAACCATAAATCATACCTTCAACGCCATATCCAACAATCAGCATGGCGTGAGACAACTCATAGGGATTGCATAGACTCTTCGAAGGATGTGATACGCCTCGCATATAAAATTGTATTCCCGTCGGGTTTACACCTTGAATTACAGAGTTGTTTAATATAGCTAAATTATATATTTTTCTCTTTATAGATGGACTATCCAATGATTTAATAAATCATTGACATTTCTACATAATATGAACATAGTTAGCCACTTTTATCTGACTGGCTTGCATTTAGGCATTTCCCTTGCTATATTTTTACTTGCTTATAACATTTGCTCGTTTTATAGGATAACTAAAGGTAAGGCACAGCTGACGACGCGCCACTGAAGACAAGACCTTCATACCCGTGGCTCGCCCAAATGGCGATAGAAAGGTAGTGTACAATATGATAGAGATTAGTACGTCATCATTTTTGCTACCCCGAATGGTTTGTGTGGGTTGATTAATAGCCTACTAGCAACCCGCCCTCGCTTCGCTTCGGTTTCAGTCGCAATACCCGCATAGTTCCCGTTCCCGTGGGCATACAGAGATAAAATATAGCCTATGTTACTCCCTGATATTATAGCTTCCCATTGGTAAAAGAATTTTTGAAATCGGTTCTCTGGTTTAAGCGTGAAAGCGTAACAAACAAACAAACTTACTTTCGCATTTATAATATTAGTAAGGACTAGCAACCGGCCCTCGCTTCGCTTCGGTTTCAGTCGCCTTACCCGCGGAGTTCCCGTTTCCGTGGGAATATCGGGATAAAATATAGCCTATGTTACTCTCTGATATTATAGCTTTCCATTGGTGAAAGAATTATTGAAATCGGTTGGGTGGTTTAACCGTGAAAGCGTAACAAACAAACAAACAAATAAACAAACAAACAAACTTACTTTTGCATTTATAATATTAATAAGGATGTCCAAAAACTGAGAATTGGGCACATTGCATTCACACTGCTTTATCAGATGGTAACAGAATTTCGCCCAATGATATTTTTATGTACTAAAACAATCGCAATAATCTTTGTACAATAGATACATCGTTCGCGTAGTGATATAAGTTTTTTCACAGTTCTAAGTACGCTCCGCAAATGATTGTATCGAATCTAGATGAAGTTTGTGCCCGCTAATGGTATGTTTGTAAAGAAAAGTATAATGCAAAAATTGTAGGGATTGGTGAATTAAATTTTTACACCATCACCACACGGACGGTAAAAAAAAAATAATACATATATATTAAAATGTATAAACATATTGTTACTTGGTTCTTTAAGAAATGAATCCCCCACTAAGGAAGCTATGAATGCTATTAAATATATAGTATATTCGTATAAGGTTTCCATATAAATAATACTTACCAATAGATATCGGACCATTCTTTACAAGCCACTGAGCCATGCCGATCTCGTTAGATGCGATTTTAACACCACCGCTGATCTGCACTTTAGACAGCGTCTTATTGAATGCACACTTCCTGTCATCAGCCATGTACGGATAGTCAGATTCCAGCTCCAAGCCACCTAGTTTTTTGATTGCTCTAGATACAGGGGTATATAACTTCTCAATTAGAATGTATATAAAATATCCGTCTGCCTTCAACTCCTCTTTGGGAATGTAATTTTTGACCGGGCAGCATTAATTAAAATTGGCTTCTAAAGTCTTCAGTAGTCTTTTACCCGCGAGCAATGTAAGAGTATACAATTATCTACATAAGGACCTGTGTACACCACGTTTTTTAAACGCGCCGTCGACGGCGCGCTTTTATCCTACAGAGCAGTTTGTTGTCGTTTGTGTTGGTACAAACGCTATGCCAACGCGCATGTGTATCAATACAAAGGCGCGTTAGCATCGCGTTTGTACCGATTCAAACGCGCGACACGCATGCGACCGTTAGCGCGCGCGCCTTCCCTACGGGCGGGGTTTCCCCCGCAACGAGGGAAGTGTGAATCTACGCTAGTAGCAATCGAGCAATTTGGTGCACCGCACGTCTTTAGAACAAAAAATGGAGCCTTTCGACGCAGAAAAATTTATAACTGAAACTAAAAACTGGTCAATATTGTGGAATTGGCGTTTGCATCGCATCTGTATCGCTACACACGCACGTTTGCATCGCGCCTGTATCGCTACACTCGCGCGTCTGTATCGATTCAAACGCGTATTTGAATTTATACAGGTGTGCATAGGTCTACATGCTGCGTCTGATTTGCATGCGTATCGCATCTGTATCGCTACAAGCACGCGTCTACAGGGCGGGTTTAAAAAACGTGGTGTACACAAGCCATAAGAATTTTCATATTAACCTTACCTTAAGCTTACGCTCATTTGACGGAATGGCGCGGGGTATCACGGCAAAGGATTTACATTACAAGCAAACTGACCATACCACGGCATATACGATTTAACAAAATTTATGTGCTAGAAGTATGAAAATAAAATTCATATTCAGGCCCCTCTTGATTTTGAAAATATTCTACATGCTGAACATCCTCGACATTTTGTCTCATTAGACTAAGACTATAAAATTTAACTGGAACAATAAAAATTATGTATATTACCTATATGCAATGTCAGGTCTTCCGCCCTTGCAGCCCTTATCTGACTTGTCACAGTCCACCAATTCCTGTTCCGATAACAATTCCAACTTTCCAGATTTAATCTTCCACAGGCCTTCAATGTTGCCTATAATAATACGACCAGATGTTATGACAATCAAACGCTGATAAAGAATCCTCCTAAAGAATAAAAACATCAATGGTTGAAATAGCTGCCGACAGCCCAATACCCTAGACGATGCCCGACAGCTGGCGTGCGGTCATCGCCTCCTGCGAACCAGTAGCCTTACGGTAGGAGGCATTAGAATGGGTCAGGGAGTAAACGCATCACGCTGAAACGTTATGCCGCCGGTGTCTTGGACAGCTCAAGAAGGTGTCTGATGCCGCTCGAGCTAAGATTGTGGGTGTTCGGATCAGTAGTGGATGATGAATCAGATGGACCCTGCGAGGGTGACAGACCAGTAACCAAATTAGTTGCTGCCTTGACATCGTCAGGGAATGGTACCCGAAATAGAAACATGCGGCCACGGATGTCAAATCAAATCAAGACATTAATTCTGCACAAGACCTCCAAAGGCACTTCGTCTCAGCTTATACACGTCCCACTGTTGGGCTCGAGCTTCCTCCCCAATAGGAGGGAAATGGACCTACTAATACATGCTGGTGAGACATAGTGGTATAGGATTTTATTTCGAGTTTTCCTTCTCTTGCACAGATGTTATACGCAAATTATATCCCTTAGTCATCTTTTACGACATCCACGGGCAAGATACGGAACTCAACTATGACGATGTGAACAATGCACTGTCTAACGTTGTTCATTGGTTTAATTCTAACAATTTAGTACTAAATGAGACAAGTGGGAACCAATGTTCAAATTAATGGGGTGGCTCTGGACCTTGTGGAATCAACCACCTTTTTAGGCATCACTATAGATAATAGACTCCAATGGGGGCCTCATATTGAGAAACTGTCAAATAGGCTCAGCTCAGTGGCTTATGCGGTAAAAAAAATTCACGCGTTAACCGATGTTGAAACAGGCAGAATAGTTTATTTCGCATACTTTCATAGTCTCATGTCTTACGGCATATTACTTTGGGGTTACTCCGCGGAATTGAATGGAATTTTTATTCTACAAAAAAGGGCGGTCCGCGCGATGTATAATTTAGGCCCAAGAGTGTCACTAAGAGAGAAATTTAAAGAGGTAAATATTCTGACTGTTATTTCTCAATATATATACGAAAATGTATTATATGTAAACAAAAATATCGGTAACTTTGAAAAATATAGTGACATTCATCATGTAAATACTCGGAATAAGGATAAATTAGTTGTACATAGTACCTACTCGTCTTCAACGAGTTAACAAATCCTTCATGGGGCAATGTATACACTTCTACAACAAATTACCTATTAATATTCGAAATATGCCAGTTAATAAGTTCAAAAAAGCAATCAAGAGTAGATTTTGTAGAAAAGGTTATTATAAAATCTCGGATTATCTTGATGATAATACAGACTGGTTATGAGCAGCTCCTCATTCAGGCATTTTCTCATTATTTCAAAAGGTGTTACACACATGTTTATTCTGTTGTTGTTACTATAATCGTAACGCGTAGCGTGTTTTGCCAAACGAATTTGATAATTAATCTGTGTTTTATGTTTGTGGCACATGGTATTGGTCATGCTCACTGAAGGGGATGCTTTCGGTAGCTACGAGGGGTGGATCACACTCCCTTCCCTCCATTGTGGTTGAGGGGAGTGATGGCTGCTCTAGTGGTTAACTCGTGATCGGATGCCGCTTGCGGGATCTGGTCCAGCCATGGTACTTTTTCGTTATATTTAATAACTGTATTGTATGATGGTTCGAAAGGCATCACTGGAGCTATTAATAGACATGTTGTATATTATCTTATTTAAAAAAAATAGTAAATGCATAAAAAAGAAGACAATCCTACTGAATTTTTTGCCGGATCTTCTCAGTGCGGTCGCGTTCCGATCCGTTAGTAATTTAAGGTAAAATGCCCCCACAGGGTTTATACATAATAAAGCATTTGAATTTGAATTATTATTTGCGCCTGACTTTATGCGTATTTATCTGATAACTCGTTTTTTATCGTATTTAGTTTAAATAATTTCTTTTAAATGACATTGTGTGTATATAAAATTATAGTATTAAGTCCAGTGCTTTTCGAAATAGGATAAATTTATATCTTTTTTTTTCAAAATCAAATAAATAAAAAAGAAAGAAAATATGGCTGGACCTGATCCCACAAACGGCATACGATCACGAGTTAATTATCAGTAGGTCAAGGAATAAGTTGCAGTGGTCAGCTTAATGGCGATGGGGTGGGAACGCGGTGGGCTATAGGACCGCATGCCACCATTCCGAATTCTCAATTCTCTGCTTAAATTTCCTCAGATTCCTCAATGGAATTTTTACTTCATCACTACTTATATAGATCTCAAGTACAACTTTACTACATAAAATAATATTTTGTGCCATTTGCATATAGCTGTTTTGAGTGTTGCGAATCGCCCGCAATACAAGGATTAATTTCTTACTGTGGTGGTGTTATCTTTAAAAAAAGCTTAACAAAATGTAAGTCTTCACGTGAGCAAAAAAGTTCACAAGGATGGGTCCTGGTCAAAGTCTTGTTAATAGGTTAACCTTCGCCGGCATTCATTTCATAATTATCAGATCAAGAAAATAGTAATACGCTATATATAATTTTATTACCAGTAACACTGAACGCCCAACAACTTCCGCAGAAACCTTGATCCTTTACTTCTGTCACTGCACCCGCCTCCCTCCAGTCAAACGTTACCGGCAGTTTTACTTTTGGTATAACAGCATTTGGCAGTGTAAGCTGGTTTACATTTTTCAAGCTTGACTTCAATCCTGTGTACCTATTTTTGAACTCTTCATAAGTCAAATCAGCAAATCGTGTAATACCATACGTTGCGCTTCCCATTTCATGAACATTATAATCGTGAATCTTTTTAATATTATCTTTAAAAATCAAAAATCTCCTTTCAGTTTCAATTCGATTGTTCTTATAACTAGGATTGTGAGTTGACAAAAAGTGGTTAAATAATAGCTCAGCTTGTAAATTCTTCTGTAATTCAGTGTAAGTTTCATGGAGATCACAGGAGACTTCAAAATTAAGAGGTTGATCAAGACAAGATTGGCTTCGTATATTAATATGACAGAATTTATTAGAACTGGAGTCGCCATATAATTTGCAGTTAGTTTGTTCACTCAAAGCTAGGCAATCTGTTACGCCAACTTCCATTTTTAACATGTAATGCATATTGTCAAGGAGTTGCTTCTCCAGTGACACTATTCTTACTATCGCTTGCTCTTTTGAGTGTGGATATTTGGCTTCTATATGTTTTAACGCTTCTTCGCCCAATGGTGTGGCTAGTTCGTAATTTTTTTCCTGAAACAAAGTAAGTATTATATAGGTATAGATAAGCGTAGAATTCGTCATTGGAAATAGAATTTGTTATTAAAGATCCTAATATGAATGCTTTTAAGTTATATTTTCCAACACCTTTTTTTTGGGGTTGGGTTATGATCGGCGCACTCCTCGCACCACTCCGTCCGGAGCGACAGAGGGGCGTAATTACGCACACCCGCAACCTACCCGCGCGATACGTCGCCTTCGTCGTTGGGCCGACCACCGGAGCAGGGTGACTAGATATTTTCTTACACCTAACAATAAAACATGTTTAAGAGTAGTATATCAAGTTTTACGTGGTCAAAAGCCTTCGTCAATACCATGAATACCCTATGGTTGGATGGCCGTTGTTCATGCATCATAATAGCTTGGCAATTGTAAACCGTTAAATTAATATTAATATTATTGCTAAATTTATACTACTGTGCTATAAGAACATTTTCTTATTCCATAAAATCATAGAGGCTTGTCAAAATCACGCTTTCAAATACTTCTGCAAACACTGATGTTGGTGCTATTGGTCGATAATTTTCGTCGAGAGTGAGATATTTACTTATTGGCACAGATTGTCAACTTATTCGACACAATCTGCTATTTGCAATAAATCTACTATACTGAAGCCACAAACTGCGCTAGGACGTCACCAGAGAGCGAGTCTGATTGCATTCGGTAAGAAGAATACTGCTCGTAAAATTAAAATCTATTTTAAAGTCTCTCCCTTGGTAAATTTGTTATATCATTTATAAAATGATTTATTTACGATACTAGACTAAGAACTTCACAATACGAAATTAGTAAAAATTATGTTTATAATTCCAGTACGCAAATGATTTTCCGTTGAAATAAACTTACCCATTTCTCTAGATTTTTATTAATTTCTTCAGCGTAAATAGAGCAGTTATGTGGACTTACATTGGGCAACAGATCATCACATAAAGAAAATGAAATAAATAAAAAAATATATAGAATATATTTATGATACATTTTGCACGCGTCAATACACGAATTCCTCTTACAAAGCGTAAAGTCGACTTGACTGAAATCGATACTAATAATAATATTATCCTAATACTAATTATAATAAGTTAATTTATGAGGTATAAACCAACCGCTGTAAAGACTACCGCTGGGTTTTCCTGTTAAATTTCCTTCCCAACGCTACAATTGTTATAGTCGTACTTACCTGAAATACTTTACCTTACTAATCATCATCATCATCATCATCATTTCAGCCCATATACGTCCCACTGTTGGGCTCGGGCCTCCTCCATAACGGAAGGGTAATTGACCTACTATACCACGCTGGTCAGACGTGTTGGTATAGGGTTTTATTTCGGGTTTGCCTTCTCTCGCATAGATGTTATATGCGTTTTATCTCCCTTAGTCGTCTCGTACGATCACCCACGGGTAAGATAGGGGGTGGTGAATTGTATTCTTACTCCGTCACCACACGGAATTACACCTTACTAATATAATATTATAAATACGAAAGTAAG
This sequence comes from Lymantria dispar, assembly GCA_032191425.1. Lineage (NCBI taxonomy): Eukaryota > Metazoa > Arthropoda > Insecta > Lepidoptera > Erebidae > Lymantria > Lymantria dispar. Next base: position 22,647,367 of record CM063459.1, read on the forward strand.
TTTGTTTGTTACGCTTTCGCGCTTAAATTTGTTATCTTATGTTGTGTTTGTTATCTTATGACTATAATATATACATTGTGTGCATACTATAATCCCTTAGTCGTCTGTTACGAAACACATGAGCAAGAAAGGTCCCCCCTTTCTCGGAGAATTATATTTTTACTAATAATTACTTTAATGATTATACCAAATGTTATCATAGACCAAAGCGAGCCATACTTGCAGATGGGTCGTTGTAAGCGTGGCGTGAGCGAAAACAATGGGGTTATTTCTGATGTTTCTGCCACGGCTACGATCATGGTCGTCATGTGACACGGTTGAAAGAGTATTTTATGGATCCTGAACGCTTATTATAGCAGTATAGGGTATAGGAGTATAGGTATTACATTTTTTTTTCAATTATTAGTGTCTGAAAACGAAGGAATTGCACAGAACATCTATATGCATATTATATCCCTTTGTCGTCTTTTACGACACCCGCAGGTAATATAAGTGAATTATATTCTTACTCAGGAAATGGCAAAGGATAACTATTGGATGTACATGGAGGATAACTTTTTCTGTTTTATTAATTGTCACATTTCACTTTTTACATCATCATCTTCAGCGTATCACCGTCCACTGTTGGACGTACACCTCCTTCATGTTCATCGCAAGTTGTCGCTTTCCCTAGTGGGTCCTATACTGTATCGTTGTCTGATACGTGGTCGCCACACGAGAATTTTTCTTCCACAGTGATTGTCCCTTCATCGAGCGATGTAGTCTGCCCACTGCTAATTCAGCGTCCTACGTTTGAAGCGGAAAGATATTGGATCTACCGACTAATATGGGTTTGGTAGAAGAAATAAGTATAGACAAGTAAACATGGCTGTACAGAGTACGAAAAAAGGTGTCCGGCCCGAAGCCGGAGTCACTGATGAGTTCATTGTTGCTGTAGGCTTGCACCAGGGTTTAGCTTTAAACCCTTATATATTCCTTCTGGTGATGGATTCTCTGACATCAGACATACAGGAGGAAGCACCGTGGTGAATGCTGTTTACAGATGACATTGTCCTCGTCGAAGAAGAGAAAGCTTGAGTACAGAGCAGACTAGAGAAATAGTGTGAGAGGTTGGAAAGAGTAGACCTTAAGATCAGCCGCACCAAGACTGAACATTTGTTCTGTAACTTCGGCAACTCTTCCCAATCCTCTCACATTGCCTTAGATGGATTATCTCTACCGGTTTGTTCCGATTTTAAGTACCTAGACTCCCTTCTCCAGACGATAACAACATTGACCGGGAGGTAAATAGTAGAATGAATGCAGGATGGATGAATAGGCGACAGGCCTCAGAAATCTGTGATACACGGATACGCCTTAAACTAAAAACGGGGGCATATATACAAGAGTGTTATCAGACCTGTCGTTATGTATAGATCTGAATGTTGGACATTGAAAAAGACGGATAAGAGTGCATGCTACGGAGATGCGTATGCTAAGATATGTGTGGGGTTAAATAAGATAAGAAATAAGTAATTAGGGGAAGCCTGAAAGTGGCACCAGAGATAGAGAAGATTAGGAGCGCGAGATTGTCTTGGTATGGATATGTGATGAGGATGAGATGGAAGGATGGGAGGCATGTGACAAGGAGAGTTATCAGTATGATTGTGAAAGGATGTAAGAAGCGTGGGAGACCCAAAAGGAGATGGATGAATTGTGTAAATGAGGATATGCGTATGAAAGCAGTGAATGCAGATATGACGGATGATAGAAGGCTATGGAAGGTAAGAATATGTTGTGCCGACACCAGTTAGCGTAGGATGAGGGCAGGTAAATGATGAATTAGAACTACGAAAAAATTTAGTACATTTTTAACAATTAAAAAAAATGCAACAGCCATCTTTAATATAAAACTAAAAATAGATTTTTATTTTATGATATATTTCGATACAATGGATAATAAGTGTTAGACATTTATTTCATATATAGAAAAATCTCTTACAGTAATAGTATAATTTTAAGTACTAATTTTATAAAAGGGCGCTGCTTGGCATCTTGTTCACTCCGCAGGAACCGTCACCTCGATATACTCTATAGTAACCCTGCTCACCCCACGATGTACCATATGAGTTCTTAATTATCCAATACGGAATAGATTTCTTGAAAATCCATATACCGTGCTCTGAAATTATTAAAAAAGTGCGATGTGTTATTATTGTTATTTATGTTTTTATTCCCCATTGGAAATACTTATGGCCGACTGAGAGTATTTGTCGTATCAATGATAATTTATTTCAGATCATAATCTTTATGCTTACACAATATAAAATAGCAATCTATACCAATAAATAAAATTAGAGTGTCTGTTTGTAATGTCAAAATAATAGGCTTTTTTCATGCTCACACGGTTATTTGCACGACGACTATGCCTAAAATAGCAATTAAAAAATTTTTGTCTGTCTGTCTGTCTGTTTGTTCCGGGTAATCTTCAAAACGGCTGGACCGATTTCAAAAATTCACCAATGGAAAGCTATAATATCAGGGCGTAAACTAGGCTATATTTTATCCCGGTATTCCCACGGAAACGGGAACTACGCGGGTAAAACGACTATAACCTATAACCGAAGCGAAGCGAGGGCGGATTGCTAGTAATAAATAAAAACCAAATAAATCAAATAGCTTTCCTTGTGGTGACGGAGTAAGAATGTAATTCACCACTCCCTATCTCGTCCGTGAGTGCTATAAAAGACGACTAAGCCATATCATATGCAGGTAACATCAAAGCAAGAGAAGAAAAATTCGAAATTAATACCCTATGCCAAGATATCTGATCAGCATGGTATAAGTCTAATCTCCGCTCCTAAAGGAGGAAGCCAAAGCCTTATAGTGAGGCATAATCGTAATCATCATCAATGATCAGTATCCTGCTTTTAACCCATTTACGTGGAGTCAATGCAATGTACTCTTACTCCTTCGCACATATTGCAAAAAAAATATATTAATCTATACTCTATACTAAAATATAAAGCTGAAGAGTTTGTTTGTTTGAACACGCTAATCTCAGGAACTACTGGTCCAATTTGAAAAATTCTTTTTGTTAGATAGCCCATTTATCGAGAAAGTCTATATATCATCACGCTAAGACCAACAGGAGCGGAGCACCAATGAAGAATGTTTAAATATATTTTTTTTTTGCTTTTGAGAGCTTCTGCTGCGTAAACGATTAACTTTTTGCAAAAATCATGTGTGACAGAATCTTATTATTAAAAATTATTTTCACCTTCTACGTAAACAAAGTCTCAGGTCAAAGTTAACGTTAGACCAAAGTATCTATACCACGCGGACGAAGTCACGAGCAGAAGCTAGTAGTTTTATAACCGGCCGTCTGCCTTACATTAACTCTTTTTCAGAATGTAATTGTTTACCAGACATCATCAGATGGAGTAGCCCAGATTGTCATTGCGTTAATAACTAAAATAATTAAATCGTTATTATAATAATTCAAATTCATCATCATTGTCATCTCCTTTCATGTACGTCCTCCAGCTGGCTTGAGCCTACTCTATAATAGAAGGTAAATTGACCTATATGCTGATCAGACGGGCTGGTACAATGTTTTATCTTGAGCTTACCTTATCTTGCATAGACGTTATATGCTTATTGAAGTCATTTAGTCGTCTTTTACGACACCCACGGGCAAGAAAGGAGGTGAAGAATTATATTCTCACACAGTCACCATACAGAAAATTTAAATTACAAATAAAAAATCACCACTCGTGAGGAATGTCTTAGTTAATAATGGCGAAGAAAATGTCAGCCGAATCCTAAATGTTGATGAAGATGATAATTCTCAAGACTGTACAATAACTAATACAACAATACTAAATTGGTGCACTCCCTGCTTACAAACTACGCTGATCGATTACGCACAATTGCTGGCAAACGCGATAATGGCCAGAGCCACACTCAAATAAAATACCCTATGATCAATGTAGCTTTTCTTATTGTAATTAGGCCACAATCTGCTGCAGCTGTATGCATTAAATGAATAAATTTATTTAGTGAGAATCTCTACTGTATGGCAATACGCGTATATAATAAACTGCCAGACTCTTTTAAAGACCTGTGTTTAATTAAGCAAATTTAAATGTGCAATTTTTAATTTCTTAATGAATAAGTGTTATTACTCAATTAACGAATTTATGGACGACAAACTTTAACAATGTTATTTAAAAATGTTTTTATATTACTTTAACATATCAGTTGATTTCTATTTTATCGCAACCCATAACATTGTATTTCAAATTATTATTATTTCTGTTTGCTTGACTGTTTTCTATTTCGATTTATCTACTAAACAACCTGTAATATTTGTACACCGGAAACGTTTGAAACTTTATTTAAGATAACACTAACTAATATGACAATATTCTGACAAATAAATTATTTTGATTTGATTTAAGATATGTTTTCAAGAACCTGGTTTTAAACTTTGCAACCTGTAGGCTATCATATTTACTCTAACTGACAGGAACTTCCACTCACGCCCAATGTTTTCATTACTTACAAGGTATACCTTGGTATATGTCCTAAGTATTTGAATCCTTGATGCTTGAACCCTTTCTAAAAGAATTTTATTACGAAAACCAGATGGTACGTTTTATTACATTAAGTTAGACCACAAAACTTAAAAAACACTAGCTAAACACATATAAACTAAAAATTTCAAAAACACTCGTAAAATTAAAATATAGTGCCTACCACAGCTTGTGATACAATACTACCGCTACTATTCTAATGAGCCCGGATAATGAAAGCCCAGATATCAAGTAAATAGAAAAACAATAATTCTGGACAAAAACCAACTTCAAGCGATTTCTCATGTATGCTATTGTCAGAACTGAAACAAATTACTGGGATTAATGGGACCACACGTGAAGCATCAGCTGTCAAAATCGAATTTAATCATCAAAATCGATAAAAAAAACTTAAAATTATTGGTAACTAGTGTAATCGGTCACTATATGACCCTATTAATCACAGATCCGTAGCAACCTTTGCAAACTATAAACCAAGGTGCTCCGTAGCATAGTACTTTCAACGTAACATAAGTTACAGACACAAATACCTTTAGCCGAGAGTAGCCGAGATGCTATCCTCTAAACACCATGATCAAGACATTCATGTTTAAATTAAAAAAATATAGGAGATGTTGTTCTTGTTTCTGGATTGACAAAAGGATGCAGGACAAAGTTTTAGTAGAATTGTGAAAGGATAAAGTATCTGTGCTACCTATCCATCATATAACTACTAAAATAAACCATTAGGGGGGTAATTTGGGGGTAATTTGTGTCCGTTGATTGAACATTTATAAAGTGTCTTTACAACAACGACTTATTCTTGACTTGGATTGTACCTTATTTTTTCATTTGAAATAAAACTCTTTACTCGATATTTGCAATAGTTTTCGCGTTCATAATCACGAGAGAACTCACAGTTTGGAGCCGACCCAATAATAAATGCGATAAACTTCATAAAAATATTCAAATTACTACATATTATAAAATAAAGTCGCTTCCCACTGTCTGTCTATCCCTATGTATGCTGAGAACTTTAAAACTACGCAACGCATTTGATGCGGTTTTTTTTTAATAGATAGTGATTCAAGAGCAAGGTTTATATGTGTAATACATGCATAATATATTGCTCTTTCAAAAGTAACCTCTAAAGAAAACATGTTTGTATTGTCTAATGACTAAAAAGTTGTGAACGTTGTATATGAAGACATTCTGTAATATATTTACTATCAGCATTGGACCCATGTGAAGCCAGGGCGGGTCGATAATATATAATATTTGCAAAAGAATCAAGGATCATCCTTGCCTTTTGTTAAAGTAAAGCGAGAATATTAATGATCATACCTTCAACGCCATATCCAACAATCAGCATGGCGTGAGACAACTCATCGGGATTGCAAAATGTCTTCCAAGGATGTGATATGCCTCCCGTATAAAATTGCATTCCCATCGGATTTATACCTGGAATTACAAAGTTGTTTAATATAGCTAAATTATATTTTTCTTCTTTACAGATAGAAGATCCAGCTATTAAAGTAAGACATTTCTGCTAAGTCACGCTTATCTGATGGGTTTGCAATTAGGCATTTCCTTTGCTGTATAAATAAGGCAGAGATGATACGCTGAAAACAAGAACTCGATACCGGTGGCTCGTCCAAATAGCGAGCTGTACGATATGATATAGAGTTTTATGTCATCACTATCGGTGCTTCGACTGGTTTGTGCATGTTGTATATCCCCAAAAAATAAAGATTAATACATTATATCCACACTACTTTATCAGAAGGGAGCAGAATCTGCCTCAATGATATTTTTATGTATCGAAAATTATATCGCAAAAGTCTTAGTATAATGGCTGCAGCGTTGGCGTAGTGGTGTAAGTCTTCCCAGACAGGATAGTTCCTAGTACGCTCCCTAAATGATTGTACCGAGTCTAGATGCAATTTATGCCCGCTTATTGTGTGTTTGTAAAGAATATATAAACGCAACAAATGTAGACTAAAATGATGCGTGCCGTGTTGTGAGTGAAATTATCATCATCATCAACATCATCATCCCCACAATTTATATAATCCAACTGCTGTGCTCGAGCATCATTCGTAATGGGAGGGAAATTGACTTACAATACCACAAGAGCAAGAGAGGAGGTGGTCAATTATATTCTTACACTATCACCAAACGGAAAGTAAAAAAAAAGAGTGTAAGTTTAAGTACGCATATTTAAGTACCATATTAGAAGTGAAATTCATTTACCCTTTATCTCATTCTCTCGTCTGCTGAATCCTATACATATACGTGCTTGTGTCTCTATGAACTCGCTTTTTCGTTTCATCGAGTTTGAAATCACAAAGATTCTAAAGAAGTTTCACTTCTAAAATATAACGTATATATTAAAATGTGGCAACATATTGTTACAAGGGTCTTTAAGAAATGAATCCCCCACTAAGAAAGCCACGAAGCACTATATTCGCACAAATTCGCCATATAAATGATACTTACCGATAGAAATCGGACCATTCTTTACAAGCCACTGAGCCATACCGGTTTCGTTAGATGTGATGTTAACACCGCCGCTGACCTGCACTTTAGATAGCGTCTTATTGAATGCACATTTCCTGTCTTCAGCCTTGTACGGATAGTCAGATTCCAGCTCCAACCCACCTAGTTGCTTGATTGCTCTAGATACAGAGGTATGTAAATTCTCAATTAGAATATACATAAAGTATCCGCCTATCTTGAACTCTCCTTGGAAATGTAATTGTTGGCCGGGCGGGCCGGGTCTTTTACGAAACCCTCAAGCAACGTAATGGTGCACAATTATCTACATAAAAATTTGCATATCTTATGTCTTATGGCCAGCGTTCACTTGACGGGATGGCAAAAGGATTTATGTTACAAGTAGTGACCATACCACGGCATACACGATTTAACAAAATCTGTGTGCTAAAATATTATCAAATTACGTTATCTTTTACGACATCCACAGGGATCTTGCCTAAGCTGATGTTTTATATTCTTATTTCCTCACCACATGGAATTCATTGAATTGCACCGTGTGCAATATGTATGTTTCAACTAGTATTATGATATAATGCTTACGCCCCTCTATCACCCCAGACGGAGCCGAGCGAGGAGTGCGCCAACCGTAACCCACCCCCAAAAAAAAGCATTTTGATATTTTAGAAATGTTATTACGTCAAATTTAAAAGATAAAATATATTTGTAAAATTTAAATAGACTAATAAATATTATGTATATTACCTATATGCACTGTCAGGCAATCCGCCCTCGCAGCCGTTATCTAGCTTATCACAGTCCACCAGTTCCTGTTCCGATAACGACTCCAATTTTCCAGATTTAATCTTCCACAGGCCTTCAATGTTGCCTGTAATAATATAATCAAACTCTGATATAGAATTATTGAGGTTGAGATATTTAAGACGATACTGGACAGCTGGAACGCGGTCATCGGCTCCTGTGGACCAGTAGTCTTGCGGAAGGAGGCATTGTCGTGGGTAAGTAAGTAGATGCATCACACTAAAACGGTACACTGCCGGCGCCTTGCACGGGTCAAGCAGGATTATTTGCGTCTAGCGCCGCCCGAGCCGAAGCCGTAGGTGATTGGATCAGTGGTCAGTCCATGATGCGCAGAGAGGCAGACCCTGCGAGGGCGACAACCCAGCAACGCTGTCGTTTGCCGCCGTAGTATTAACGGGGGCTGGTACCTGAAACGTCAACTCGCCTTGCCAGCTACGGATGTCCAATCAAATCAAGTCATTTATTCTTCTTTAGAGCACTTACATATGGTCAAATTTACACATCACTTGAAACAATCCAATAATCTACCACCAGATCGAAACGGGGCCACAAACTGAAAAGATTCGACAAGAAACTCAGCGGGCTGTCATATGTACACATGTAACATTATAATAGTATTAACTCCAGTGTAATGCCCTTCGAAATAGGATATATATATTTTTTCGAAATCAAATAAAAATAAAAAATTCAAGAAGATATGGCTGGACCCGACCCCAAAACAATATCCGATCACGAGTTAACTACCACTACGATAAGGAGCAGGGGTTTTAGCCATCAGTTAATCGTGATGGAGAGGGAACATGGTGGGTTACAGGGTCGCACGCCACCTTTCTGAACGGGCGGAGTGTGTCCAGACCTCAGCTGCGCCGTAAAATATGTGCGTACGTTTACGTTACGTAAAATACGTATGTTTCTATTTTGAGTTTTTATGTTGTTGCACTAATTTTATCTGCTTAAATGCCCCAATGAATTTTTTACTCTGTCGCCACCCTGTGGTTGTTATTACTTAAAAAAAACTTAATACGATGAAAGCCTTCCCCTGAGCAAAAAATCTGGCAAGGATCTATTAACATTTCGCTAAAGTAGGTATTGAATATTTATTCACTTCACAATCATCAGATAAAGAAGGTGCGCTAAAATAATTTTATTACCAGTAACACTGAACGCCCAACAGCTTCCACAGGAACTCTGTTCCTTTACTTCTGTCACTGCACCCGACTCTCTCCAGTCAAAATTCACCGGAAGTTTTATTTTAGGTATAACAGCATTTGGCATTGTAAGCTGGTTTACATCTTTCAAGCTTATCTTCAATCCTGTGTACCTATTTTTGAACTCTTCATAAGTCAAATCAGCAAATCGAGTAATACCATATGTTGCGCTGCCCATCTCATGAACATTATAATCGTGAATCTTTTTAACATTATCTTTAAAAATCAAAAATCTTCTTTCAGTTTCAGTTCGATTGTTCTTATAACTAAGATTGTGAGTTGACAAAAAGTGGTTAAATAATAGCTTAGCGTGTACATTCTGCTGTAATTCAGTAGATGATTCCGGAACGTTACAAGCAACTTTCAAATTAGAAGGTTGATCGAGCCAAGGTCGAATCCATATATTAACACGGCAGAATTTAGTAGAACTGGAGTCGCCATCCAATTTACAGTTAGTTTGTCCACTTAAAGCTACACAATCTGTGACGCCAACTTCCAATTTTAATCTATAATGTACACCGGCAACGACTTGCTTGTCCAATGATATTATTCTCACTATCGCTTGCTTTTTTGAGTGTGGATATTTGGCTTCTATATATTTTAAAGCTTCTTTGCCTAATTGTGTAGCTAGTTTATAATTTTCTTTCTGAAACAAAGTATAGCAAAGAAATGTAGTTCTTATCGCTAAGTAATTATATCTTATCATACTTTCATTTAATAATATATCGAGCAGCAAAAAGCGTTCAAATACTTCTACTCTTATAGGTATTATTAATAGTAATGGGAAGATGATCTTGCTACGATATATATAATAAAACAATATGCTGGTAAAAATATTAATGGTAGTCAAGTTCAATATTATGATAATGACGGTGTGGTTATTGACTTCACCTTCGAAAAACTTGGGATAAAAATGTGTGCCAAGTTCTCTAGATTATCCTGTAAATCATTTATTAGGAAAATTTCTTGTTTCTCTTTTACTTTAAAAGTGTTTGCTTTTATAAATGTGACTTTTTATATTGTATTTGTGAAATTATTTCCATAAAGATAATAAATTATGATCTATTGTATCTTAAGATTAGATTTGGGGGCACGGCAGTGCCCCCGCCAAGTCGAGCAAAAAAAAGTCGGACAAAACGCAACACTGTCGTAACATACTTTTCTCGAAGCCATTCAGGCCATTTTCAACCCCCTATAACTTCGTCGTGAATAAAACTAGAAGCCTGAATTTTTAGTAACCCAGCAGGCATTGTATACACATTGTGTATTTCAAATTTAAATCAATTTGAACCAATAGTTTAAGAATTATAACTAGTCAATATTTCGTAATTTTGTCACTGAGACTCACTCACTGACTGACCGATCATCAATATTAAAGAGGCACTTCTAGCAGACATAGAAGCTTCAAATTTAAAATGCAATGAGCCTTTAGTGTATAAATGAAGAAAAAATTATGAAATATTGTAATTTTTGTCCAGTTTCCAAGATACACTAACTGCATAAATAATTTTGTAAACCCATATAAATATATAGGATTACAAAGTTACATTTGCAGTTAATGAAATGTAATTTTGTAAAAAATAAGAATACATTTGTCGCCATCATTGCTTCCCTATGGGAATCATAAAAACCGGCTAAAGACTGCGCAGATGGCGTAGTGGTTAGGTTACCAACGTACCGTGCCAGTGTCGCGGTTTCGAATCCCATGCAAGACAACACCTTGTACGATCCACAAATTTTTGTTCCGAGTCTCAATGTAATTTGTGTCTGTTAATTATATGTTCTTTCCCTGTGGTGACGAAGTAATACCACATACGTCCCACTGTTGGGCTCGGGCCTCCTCCACAATGGGAGGGAATTTGACCTACTATACCATACTGGTCAGACATGTTGGTATAGGGTTTCATTTCGAGTTTTCCTTCTCTTGCACAGATGTTATGTGCACATTATATCCCACAGTCGTCTTATACGACATCCACGGGCAAGATAGGGAGTGGTGAATTGTATTCTTACTCCGTCACCACACGGACAATTGATTCCTCATATAACGAAGAAAAATGAGCCCTAGTCATGGCAACTCTGTTACCCTTGAGCGTCGTTGGATGCAGGTGCCACAGTACCGCACTTTATGGTGAAGCATGAGGGGGTCTATGTTGTCTGCAGTGGATGGCGATAGGCTGAATGATGATTGGCATAATAGGAGTAGACAGATACCTAGATATAATTATGTTCAAAGATAACTTGTAAAATGGTCAATCAACGGAATGAAAAAGCAAGAGTGGGACTTGTCTTATGATATTGTACCAAAATCGCCCAAAGTATTAAGCAAACTAAATTGCCTGAAATGTACCTGAAAGAAAGAATGCCATCATTAGGCTCGATTACCATCACAGCGGAGTGGAGACTAGAGGAGATGTGTTTCAAAAAACCAATCAAATTTCTTTATTTGCACATCTCTTAGCTTAGTTTATGTAGAAATGACTCAAGCGGAAAGTAGAGATGTCTCATTTTTCAGAGGGTGGGCTCTAAAAAAATCCGTTGTTAGTATTCAAGAAGTAGAAGGTACCGGAAAGGAAAATAAGTAGGTCTATCTACAAAAAGAAATGAGATACCATCAAAAACAAAACTTGTAAAAAAAAGCCAAGCTTCGCAACTGATTTCGTCTACCATAAAAAGTTGTGAGATCCATGTTATACCAAGTCCGTTAACTCATTCAGTCCCTGCTTAAGGGACCTTTCTTTTTAAGTTATTAAATAAATAGCTAACCTAACAACTTCTTATAGCAACTATATCAATATTAAAATATTTTATGTTTTAAATAAATAGAATTGACTTGGCATCGCACTATATTTAGTACAATTTATTATAATATGTATTACTTGTGAGGTACATTGTGTTTTCATGCGATTGCCAAGTAAATCTGTTTATTTAAAACATAAGAGATCTTTAATATTGATATAGTCACTATAGGGAGTTGTTTGGTTAGCTATTTAGGTAATAACTTAAGAAGAAAGGTCCCTTAGGCAGGGACTGAATGAGTTAACGTACTCGGTATTACATGGATCTCACAACTTTTTATGGTAGACGAAATCAGTTGTGAGGCTTGGCTTTTTTTTACAAGTTTTGTTTTTGATGGTATCCTTATTTTTAACAGTGACTAATTTATTCAGTTTCCTTTTTACAACATTATAGTACCTATTTAATCTTATTCGATCATGGATTGGAATGCAAACAATGAAAACGCAAATAAAATAAAAGTTTGATATGTTTATTGTTGCTGAAACGAGATTTAGAATATTTGTAAGAATCAAAAGTCCTCTCAAAAATATATTGTAAAACTAGCAAGCCGCCCTCGCTTCGCTTCGGTTATAGGTTATAGTCGTTTTACCCGCGTAGTTCCCGTTCCCGTGGGTATACCAGGATAAAATATAGCCTAGTTTACGCCCTGATATTATAGCATTCCATTGGTGAAAGAATTTTTGAAATCGGTCCAGCCGTTTTGAAGATTACCCGGAACAAACAGACAGACAGACAGACAAAAATTTTTTAATTGCTATTTTAGGCATAGGTGTCGTGCAAATAACCGTGTGAGCATAAAAAAAGCCTATTATTTTGACATTACAAACAGACACTCCAATTTTATTTATTGGTATAGATTACAAAAACAAGTGCTGTGTGGTAGCAGCTTCGAATACTACCAACCCTTGCTTTGCTCGTGGGTGTCGTAAAAGACGACTAAGAGCTCTAGATTGACCCGGACCAACTCCGTCTGGTACCATTTGGGTCAACGATTACATTCCCAAGGAGGGTTGACGTCAGGCAGGCGGCCGGTCATAAAAGTCATTGCCGAAACTTTTTGCAATATGTCAAAACAGATGACATATTGCGTCGTCCCCAAGTAATTGGGATAAGAGCAAGATGATGATGGTATAGATTACAATAACATATTGATATTTCATCAGAAAATACCTATACAATCTAGATAAGCATGCCAGTTAATAAAAACAGTGTTCTAAATTTTCCTGCACATTTTAATTTTCGAGGCTTTTATCAGATAAATAGAAATTAATTAACTGACAAAGCAAAAAAACAAAATTAAATAGGTAAGTAATCGTAAAAGTAGTAATATTTCACGCTTTTGATAATCACTTAGCACTAACAATTGTAATTAAACAAATATTTACTAAATAAATTTAGACGTAAAACATATTTTTAATTGATTAGGTACCATAAACATCACAGCAATTGCTCTAAAGCAGAGTATGAACAGTGATAACCCTTGTCGCAAGAAATAAACATGGGAAAACCCTAGCTACTTTTTTCGACATATAATAATTTGTTAGAGTTAAACAGTGAAATAAATTTGTAAATACATTAATGTATTAATGTAAGATAATCCACGGTGGTGGTGACGCATTAAGAATACGATTCATCACCTCCTTTCTTGCCGTGAGTGTCGTAAAAGACGACTATGGGATTATAACATGCATATAGAATCTATGCAAGAGCGGAAAAACTCCAAATATAATCCGATATCAACACGTCTGGCCAGCTTCGTATAGTAGATTAATTTTCCTCCGATTGTAGATAAAGGCTCGAGCCCAACAGTGGGACGTATATGCGCTGAAATGATGATGGACGAATGAAATAAAAAAATGATTGATTCTCAATAATCTTTTACACAGTTCTAGACTTGTTTACTATTCATAATTTTTGACAACAAAATTCATAATGCCTTCCTCTACTCAGAATAGAGGAACCGATAACTTTGACTAACGTGTTGTTAATTTGCTAGAACGTACATTACTTCTCTACACTTGGTACGATCTTGATATACCACTTTCGCCTTCTCCACATTCATTAATCTCCTCATGCATGTTCTTCGATTTAGGTTACTTTTAACTTGGCCTTTCTTAAGAACGTCCCCGATTTGATTGTGGAATGTCCGCCTTAGTCTTCCCCTTCCAACACTGCCATCCACATTCGCCCTATAAATTTTCCTTGTCAATCTTCTTACATTCATTCTCTCTACATGACCATACCAGCTGAACATACCTTTCTTAATCCTTGTCACTACATCTACTTTCATACTACAACGTTTCCTAATCACTCTGTTCTTAATTCTATCACTTAATTTCACATCAGTCATGCTCCTCAGCGTTCTCATTTCCACAGCATTTATTCTACTTTCGTGCTTCTTCTGCCATACTCAGCTCTCGCTTCCATACATTAGGGTTGATACAAACACGCCCGTATGCACGGCCAGGCAAGCTTTCCTAGACAGACTCTGGCTGCCATAAATGTTCGCTTATCGCATTCACCGTATTTCCCTTACATACTCTTCGTTCAATATCACTTTCATATTTACGATCTCTCGTAAAAGTAGATCCCAAATACACAAACTCTTGCACTTGTTCTAATATTTTGTCTTCTATACGTGTCTTGCACTCCATCATACTATCTTCTTTTTAAATTTTTTGTAATTCATTATTATAGGTCATATTTTGATCATGCCTGGGAAAACGGAGATCTCGCCCCCCTTTTGAGCCAACCACAGATACATAGGGGATTTCATTTCAGTTCCCTATCCAGCGGATTACATTTTTGGCTACCTCTGCCCAGGAGGTTGTTTGGAAGATATTTTTAAGCAAATAGGTAGGGTATTCTATGGTCAAATGTGAGTCATAATTATGAATACCTTTGTAGTTATTTCAGTTTTTTACGATTCCAAATAAAACGTTATCCGTGTGATGACGTGTAAGAATACAACGTACCACCCACCCCCTTTTGCCTGTCGTAGGGGACGATTGAGGGACTTAATTGCACATAACATCTATGCAACGAGAAGGAAAACTTGAAACAAAATCTATGCCAACACGTTTAATCAGCGTGATGTAGAAGGCCAATTTCCCTCCAATAGTGGAGTAGGCTCGAGCCTAACAGTGGCACGTATATGGGCTGAAATAAGATGAAATAAAACAGAAGCAATGTGAATGTTTATAAACAGCTCTTATCTAAATTACTTAGGGTCTGCACAATATGTACTGTTCTTCCATCGTACTAATTGCTAAAGTTTTCATAATAATTTTATGACCGCCTGCCTGACTGACGTCAATCTTCCTAGGGAATGTAATTGTTGATCATTAGATGGTATTGGCCGAGGCCGAAGCGCTTAGTCGTATTTTACGGCAATCATAACCAATGTAAAGGTTGGTATTCGTAGCCACACCACATAGCATATGGGTAATAACTTCTAAAAGGATGATCTCTTAAGATCTTAATCATCATCTTAGCCTATATATCCCACTGTTGGGCTCAAGCGTCCTTCATAATGGGAGAAAATTTGACCTACTATACCATGCTGGCCAGACATGTTGGTATAGGGTTTCATTACGAATTTTTCTTCTCTTGCACTGATGTTGTGTGCATAGTATATACCTTAGTCGTCTTTTACGACATCCACGGGCAAGATAGGGAGTGGTGAATTGTATTCTTACTCCGTCATCACACGTAGATCGTAATAATATTGTTTACACAATAAGAAGTTACTGAAATTCATATTCAGAATACGCAATTTAAAACGCAACTTATTTTAATTTTGAATATTTAACAAAATAATCGAATGAGACTTACCCATTGTTGTAGGTTTCGGGCAAATGTTTCCTCATCAACGTTATGGCGATTTAAATTCGATAATAGCTTTTGCCGTTTGCCCAGAGATATGATATCACATGAGCAAAATGAAACGAACAAAGAAAGATATAGAATATATTTGTGAATCATTTTGCACTCGTCGATACACTATCACAGTTCCTTTTACAATGCGTAGAATAACTGCACTGGACGGGAGTTCGTGCCAATTATAATTTAAATGTCATTAAGATTAATTAATTTTGAGAAACAACTACCTCGTAAAGCGTCAGGTCGCTAAGCGAATTATTCTCCGAATGAGATTAATTTGTCTCCCGTCCGAGTCTCGTACACTGCTTAAAATATGTAAGTAGCTTATCAGACTTTAAGTCTCATGGACAATATGCGCAGATCGATTCGATTCCATATGGTATTTATGAAAGAATCTTGTTGCTATAGTTCATTTTGATTTCTACCTTTATAATGATCAGTTAGATATAAGTCAATCAAATCAGTCATCAAACAATCACCGATCCAAGTCAGCAAACAATTTAGCCTAGTGAGCGGGCTGGATAAATATGCCATTTGGTTATTTTACCATATGACATTATTATGCGTGCATTCACCCTGACATGTAGATATTTATACCTTGATGAATGTACACAAGCCCTGATGGTGAACATGGATAGGATCTTGCTCCGGCTGAACTCCCTTGAGTTGCTTTTGTATTACCGATGGGGATAGCTAGTTATTGGAAAGGATGAGATTTCTTTTTTGCAAAAACATTACCTGTCTACCATATTAAAGAGAAAAATGGATATCGCAATTTGTATTTTTTCTTTAGTTGCATTATTATGATTCATGACTGGTTACAAATAGTTTTCTAATTACAGCAGAAAATAATTTAGATCCGAGCCCTAAGGTAAGCCAGGAGGTACGTCATCAAAATCATTATCGTGCTCTTATCTCAATTGCTGTCGACGCAATATGTACTCCTCTTTAACTTTTTTTAGGAGGGATATGGTCTGGAAGCATGCCGTACATTCCGTCCGCGGTTAAGAAGGGACGGTGCGGCCCCAAAACCTACTATATTCCCTCTTTTTTGCCGTTGCGCCGATGACTGGTGGCGTATCTTTGATCATCCATCCCTCATCTCCTCAAGAGAATGCCACTCGGAACGGTCCTGCGGCACTTGCATCCAACGGTTCCCTGCGACTTTGAGAATGTCGTCAGTTCACCTAGTGGGGGGGTCGTCCTACGCTGCGCCGTCCGATTCGTGGTCGCCAATCAAGAACCGTTTTTCCCCAACGGTTATCGGTTCGACGAACGATGTGGCCTGCCCATTGCAATTTCAACTAAATTATAAGTTTTGCAATAAAAGATGCATTAGAAGATCTTTTATTGCAAAACTTTTGGCAATAGTTTTATAAATTCTTCTTGGGAATTTAATATCGATCAAACGACATCGGATGGACTTAGCCTAGATCGGTGGTAAAATATTAGTCTTCTTTTACGACACTCACAATGTAAGGATTGGTAGTATTCGTAATCACCACAGACAAATTCAGGCAAGCCATTTAGGAATAGAAAAATTATGAATTGGCTCAAATCTGCACATTTATATAAAGACACAGTTGTTTTATTCAAAATTCATTCGTCCCATTCATCAGGTTATCGATGTCCACTGTTGAATATACCCACGAAGCGGCATAATGTCATAATCTGCATCTTTAGCAGGAGATTATAACATTCCAATCCCTTCCTTGGAGGCTTGAATCGCAGTTGAGGTATTGAGTTTTCCAGAAGAATACAGCTGCCTATTGTTTTGGTTATCACCTAGTACAGTGAATGAGTCGGAAGAGTTCTTAGCTATGTTTCATGAGAATCGGTCCAGATAGATGGCCGCCGCCACAAAAGGGCGGATAACATATTTTTGCACAACTCACTCAATATGGCTATCAAATGAAAGGGCTTGACTAAAGTTTTCAACTCCAAGATGGCCGCCACCACAAAATGGCGAATTGCATTTTTTGTAGTGTTTGTTTTGTTCTTGTCGAGGGTTAATAAAAATTTCAATTTTACTCATACAATTTAATGAAATAAATGAAATCTACAAATCAATAAGAAAACATATCAACCAATCAAATTGTGAAAGAGAAAAAGATAACATGGATTAACAAAAAGATAACAAATTAAATGTATGAAAATGTAAAATGCTTCATCTACTCGTGTATCAAGATACGAGTTGCGGCATATTTTTTTAGTGGGCTATGTTAAGCACACACGCCGCTCATTCCGGCCCGGGCGATGTCACTGGATCGTCCCCCTGTACGAAGTTCTTTGTCGTCTGTAGCCAGCCCGGCGGAGCGGGATAACCTCTCAGGTATCGTGTCTCCCTAACGCCCCGTCCGGGACATCAGTTGCCCCCCACGTGGTCAGCCTCTTTGCAGGTGACGGCCTATTCCCTGGTCACGAGTTGCGTTAGATAACGTATTTTACAGAAAATAGGCGCCATAATAAAGGTTTTTTTTTTTTTTTGTGGGTGGGCCGCGGTCGGCGCGCCTCCGCACCACTCCGTCCGGGTCGACAGAGGGGCTTAAGCACGCAACTCCCGCGACCCACCCGAAAACCACGGCGCCTTCGTCGTTGGGCTGACCACTGGAGCAGCGTTAACTTGTCGTCAGTGGTCGGCCCGACGGAATACCCCCTATTGGGGTACCCTCCCATCGACTGACGTCCCCCCCTCGGGGAGGACGTCGGTCTTTCCTCACGCGGTCGGCCTCTCGGCGGGTGACGGACTAATGCCCGGTCACGTCACCCGCGGCCTCGGCTAGGGCGGCATGAGGCGCAGATAGTTGCGCCTGCGCCGCCCCAGTCGCCGGCGGCGCCATAATAAAGGTTAGCGCGATGTAGGCGAATTGCATATAGGCCGAGCACGGCTGTGTGTCGTTCTATAATATGTACTGCTGTAGTTATGATTGGGCCCTTATTATGCTTATACAATTGACCATAATGATCTAATATAAAAGACTATATATATGTATAAATAAAATTCACTTTCGTTTTACGGAACATCTTACTTATTAGATTAATATGTATAAAATTCCTTTTTTTATTTCTTTCATTTCCATAATTTAATTTAATGGAAACGTATTACAATAGCTAAAATTAAAAAAAAAATTGTAATTCATAATTAAAAATGTATATATGCGTATAAATGCGTATAAAAATGGTAAAAAGTTATTACTCAGTATCTTCTGAGTACTTATTATAATTTTTGTTTACTAATTCTATAGAACAGCGCTGCTTGCTACCGTGTTAACACCGCAGGTACCGTCTCCACGGTACACTCGGTAATAACCCTGCTCACCCCACGACGCTCCCCATGAGTTCTTTATTATCCAGAATGGAATCGATTTCTTGAATAGATAGTGCACTGAAATTATTGAAAATTTTATTTAATTACAGTTTCAGCGGGTAGTTAGCAAAAATCATATTATCATCATCTCAGATCATTCGTCACATTGCTGGACGTCTCTATAATAAGAGGGATATTAACCTATCATACTATGCTGGAAGGACGAATTAGTATAGGATTTTATTTCGAGTTTTCTCTCCCTTATATAGATGTTATATACAAATTATATCCCTTAGTCGTCTTTTACGGCGCCCACGGGCGCAATAAGGGGGGATGGTGGATTATATTTATACTCCGTCACCATACAGTAATGTTCCTTTTTATATTAAATACACTAGAGTGTATTATTGCATTACACTCTAGTGTAATATACTAAATGTTCTTATGCGGAGCAGTAAGCCTCGTTTGCTCTGAGTTTGGGTGTAATTTGTATTCGTTTATGGTTTATAAAGCACTTGCCAAAAAAAAAAAAATGGGTGCGTGTACTTATGTACGCGCGTGAGAAGTTATACTTCTTTGGCATCATTAAAAAATAGTTTTTAATTGCATGCAAATAATTAATTACAATAAAATAATAGAAGGATTGGAAAAGGATAATCAACAAAGTTCAGTTTAATAGTCATCAAATTTAAACTAAAAGAATCTTAGATTGATCTTAGATATCAATAATTAATATTAAAAATTAATATATTTATATAATAATATATTTAATATATATATTTCAAATATATATATTTAATATAAATTTATATAATATATAATATATATATATATATATATATATATATATATATATATATATATATATATATATATATATATATATATATAATTATTAAAAACAAAATTTAGAGAATAATAAATATATAAGACATAATTTGTACTAAATATTATAAGATTCTTAATTTTAAATGTTTATTATTGATTATTTAATATTTTAAAAATAAATTTAATAATAAATTCAAAAATTGAATTTAAGGTTAAGCAGACAGCTTCATACTTTTAATTTTGTGTCACAGATGCGCGCGCATCTTAAAATTTCACTCAATGAGCGGTTAAGCAGACAACTTCATACTGTTAATTTTGTGTCACAGATGCGCGCGCATCTTAAAATTTCACTTTCATTATTTTTTCATAACGCGCCTAAAGAAGTATAACTTCAAAAATATTTTGTATTGCGGGTAGTTGTTTCAAAAACATGTACCCGGATGTCAATTATCCTTACCTTCAATGCCATATCCAACGATAAGAACAGCGTGATCCAAGTCCTCGGGTTCGCAGAGCGCCTTCTTAAGATGCGATATACCTCCCTTATAGTATTGCATTCCGTTCGAGTTAATAGCTAGAATAATGAAGTTAAATTATATAGCTAACTTCTATTATACTTTTTATCAATTATCGTTACGCTTTTAATGCACAGCAGTTCTGCATAATATTAATTTGAAGTTAATTTATATATTATGCGGTTAATATTATGCATAACTACGGTTTTGAAATCAATGGTTTAATATTGAGGCATAATTTTGCATATTTGTCTTACAATCATGTTATCTAGATACGACTCTTAATAATTTTATACGACAACCAATAATTCCACATCTAGAGCAAAAAGTAGATCCGTGATGCAATTTACTGTAGAACGGATATTTTTTTTAAAGTTCAAGGGTGTACCCCGAATGTAGATTGAAGTTAGCAGGATGTGAGAACGCAAGCTTCAACTATCATCTTGAAAATGGAGTTTCTTTAAATATCTCATTATCCATGTACTGTACGACATAAATAGTAGAGATTACATTCATAGATTATATTTTCTATTCCTTTTATTCGATTTTTTTAATGGTTATTGCTATTTTTTATTTTATTAGAATTATTTATTTAAAAAAATTAGAGAAGACGCTCAAAAGTTTTCAATTTCCGCTTATGCAAAGCGATGGAGTAAAATGAAGTAAATTTTACTAATAAAATGACGACAGTAACGAAAACCGCAGTAGTACATTAACATAGATACGATAGGGCTTAAAAATATAATCTGAATAGCGTAGATTTTATGTCACCATCATCATCATTCGGCCTATCACTGTCCAATTCTGGATATAAGCGACCCTCATATTTTACCAGAAAATGCGGTCCCATACCGCCTGCATCCAATGAACTCTTTTTTTTTTTTTTGGTGGGCTGCGGTCGGCGCGCTCCACGCACCACTTCGTCCGGGGCGACAGAGGGGCGTATAGCACACAACACCCGAAACCCACCCAAACACCACGTCGCCTTCGTCGTTGGGCCGACCACCGGAGCAGGGTTACTTGTCATCAGTGGTTGGCTCGACGGAATACCCCCTACTTGGGGATCCAACGACGTCTAGCAACTTTTAACAGATTATCGGTCCATCTGTTAGGGTGCGTCTTTTACTGCGTCGTTTGATGCATAGTCGCTACACGAGAACATTTTTCCCCCCATCGGTTTTTAATTCATCGAGTGATATAGCCTGGCCATTGTAACTTCAGCGTGCTAATAGCAAAAAGTATTTTGGGTAAGTAATAACTATGCAAATGATACTTACCAATAGTAATTGGTCCATTCCTAATGAGCCATATAGCCATACCGGTCTCATTCGATGTGATATTTACACCGCCGCTAATTGTCACTTTAGTCAGGGTGCTATTGAGCTGACACTTGTCCTTTTTAGCCTCGTATGGATAGTCAGATTCCAGCTCCAAGCCACCTAGCTGTTTGATTACTCTAAATACAAAATTAAAAAACTGTTTTATAAATTTGTTAACGAACAAACAGGATGAAGAATGAAGCATGAAAGATGACCTTCATGAAGGACGAAGGATAAAGAAGTTTCACTTCTGCCATGCGTGCTTTGTACGCACGCTTTTTTTTATTGCCGACGGTGGCAAATGAGCAAGCAGCACACCTAATGGTAAGTGATACTACCGCTCATGAACCTTTGCTTGGTCGCACAATGAAACCATGCCCGTCTTGCATCAGTAGAAAAGAAAGTATGCATTAGCACCAGTCAGATAACACCGACAGGCCAAATACGGAATCGAGGAATCTTCATTCGGATTGTCTAACAGACAATGGCGTCGCGCAGAACGTCGCCTCGCCAGGTGGTCAGCACGTTGGATGAGAAATTGCGGTATCATTGCTATGTACCTATTATATTATTGACTAGCAACCTGCCCTCGCTTCGCTTCGGTTTCAGTCGCTTTACCCGCGTAGTGCCTGTTCCAGTGGGACTACCGGGATAAGATATAGCCTATGTTACTTCCTGATATTATAGTTTTCAATTGGTGAAAGAATTTTTGAAATCGGTCCAGCCGTTTTGAAGATTACCCGGAACAAACAGATAGACAGACAGAAAAAAAAGTGATTTTTAGGCATATGTATAGTGCAAATAACCGTGTGAGCATGAAAAAAGCCTATTATTTTGATATTACAAACAGACACTCTAATTTTATTTATTGGTATAGATACGTTTTGTTTTAACGTATTGTGGCTAGCGTAAAGGATTATCAATCTAGGACATTTGAGGAATAATGCCCTAGAGTTTCATAATCTATGAAGTTTTTTTGGAGGCGTTGTTGAATTTAAAGTGGGTGTTTCCATGTTATTGAAAATTATTAAAACAATATTGTCCGGTACAATAATGTGGTGGATATGATAATGTGGGTAGAAATTTAATATATAATTCTGTTGCGGGTACATATGAATCTCTGTAATTACGATGATTTATTGGACGTGGACATCTTAGTCTGCCCGTGACAATGAACGCTGTAAAGTGTTCGAAACGTCGGTCAATCAAAAATCAAATACAATACTCGGTAAAATCCGTACGTATTTACGATATTGTACCAATTATATATACTAAATCATTAATAAAGGTTATGAATGCTACCTATATGTATTGTCAGGCCAGCCACCGTAACAGGCACCATCCGTCTTGTCACAATCTAGCAACTCTTGTTCCGATAACGACTCCAAGTTTCCAGTTCTAAGCTGCCAATGACTCTCGATATTGCCTAAAATAACAAAATGTTATGACAATCGAAGACGTAGAACAATTATTATTTTGTACATCATCGTCATCTCATATACTTACCTCTGATGGACTTGAACCTCTTCTAAATTGGAGGGGAATTGCCTATACCACGCTGGTATAGGTGCTGGGTATAGGGTTTTTTTTAGAGTTCACCTTCCCCTTCTTGCATAGATGTTATATGCATATTATATCCCATACTTGACTTTTACGACATCTACAAGTAAGAGTGGTGAATTAAATACTTCTTCCATTACCACATGGATTTTTTTTATAAATTCATAACTCACATCACTATTCCCATAAAACTTTTGTTATACTTAAGAAGTAATCTACAAACATTTTGACATGCATCTCATCTTATTCTTCTCAGCCTACCATGTTTATCTATAAGTCGTAACATTCCTCCAGATGAGTGCACTCTTCTCCTGCAGCAAGGTTACTCGCTTAAAACCCTCAATCAACTTTTACTATACCCTTGAAGAAGGAAGAAATGGCGACCATGAATTACGTTCCACTTAATAGTGTGTAAAGCCATAGTTTTCTAATAAACGCAATTTTAAAACACCTGATAAAAAAAATAAAAAAATCCAGTGAAGATCTGCTAATACTTTGTTTGACACAATGATTGAATATCATGATTAGAGCTGCAATTCTAAAAGAGAAAATTAGATATAAATTTATTACCAACAACACTGAACGCCCAACAACTTCCACAGTCACCCTGGTCTTTCACTGGTGTCACAGCGCCCAACTCTCTCCAGTCAAAATTTTCCGGAAGGTCTAGTGGTGGTATTACAGCTTTCGGCAATTCCTCCTTAGTTTTCATGCTAGGATTTAACCCCGTATGCCTTGCTCTGAATTCTTCTTTAGTCAAATCGGTAAATCTTGTTACACCATACGTTGCCGTTCCCATTTCGTTCACATTTAAATCGTGAATTTTTTTAATATTCTCCTTAAAGATCAAAAATCTCCTTTCAGTTTCCGTTCGATTATTTACATAGCTAGGATTGTGAGTCAATAAAAAGTGGTTAAACAATTGCTCATCTTGTAAATTTTGATGCAATTCAGTTGAACCTTCTTGAACATCGCAGGAGACTTTAAAATTAGAAGGTTGATCAAGCCAAGGTCGAATCCATATATTAACACGGCAGAATTTATTAAAACTGGAGTCGTACTCTAATTTACAGTTGGTTTCTCCGCTTAAAACCATACAATCTGTGGGGCCAACTTCCATTTTCAATCTATAATGTACACCGGCAACGACTTGCTTGTCCAGTGATAGTATTCTCACGATTGCTTGCTTTTTTGAGTGTGGATATTTGGCTTCTATATGTTTTAACGATTCTTCACCTAACAATGTCGCGAGTTCATAATTTGCTTTCTGAAACACAGTAATATAAAGATATGATACAGCTGTATATGCTTAGTAAAGAAATTTTAATTTATTATATAACATTTTTCTTAAATTATCATAATAATTGCTACAAATGCAATGTTTAATGATTACTGACCAAAAACATTACATTTTTTTCATATCATTTACTTTCGGTATGGGCAAAAAAATTGTATCAAAGTGTGGGTCAAAATTTAATAACTAATTCTGATAGATATATGTAGATATAAATCTTTATAATAACGATGACTTGTTCGACGTGAGACATCTAAGTCTGCCTGTGACCATGAAAGCTGTAAAGTATTCGAAACGTCGGGGAATCAAAAATCAAATACAAATGCGATAAAATCTGTGAACATAGTTTTATTTACAAAGGAATTTGTATTGAAAGGCGTATTTTTCATAGCAGGCATCTATATGAACGCTTTTACCTACATACTTAATAAGCATATGAACAATGAAAAATTAATGTTCGATAACTTTGCCCCTTAGAATGGCAGTAACCATATAATGCTATCTTTTTTTTGGGCAGGCTATACTTTAGAATTTAGATAAACGCCATCTATTTCATTCAGGACGAAGAAAGGCCGGGGCGGCTGCACAACCCACCGCATTTACTCTCCCTCCCATTGGATAGACCACTGGTCTGAATCCTTGGCGTCCATGGTCGGCCGGTGGGTTATCTTTTCGGATACCATCTCTGTTGACGTCCCGGCAGCAACTAACAGTGCTGTCACACCCTCTGCGAGTGCCGGACTAATCTCCACCAGCATTAATTATTTGTTTAAAAATATTTTTATATTTTCACAAGGAGCAGGTGACCTTTAATATCCACGAACCATGTGGATAAAGAATCATATTTACTAAGATTGCAACGGATATGTAAGGAAGGTCCTTCACTCTTTAGTTGTCGATTGTTCTAAATACTCAAGGCAAGTTTTAAAAAAATAGAGAGAGATTGCCATCCTTCATCATCAACTAGGAAAATGAATAAGTTATTCATGATTTAATGCAATAGAACATCATAAGTCTTTGTATAGGAATATCTTAAATTACATTTTTTTTTAAATAAATGGTTTTATTGAAACGAGAGATTATAATGACTTAGATAATGTACTAACCTTAGAATAATAACATATAGAAGGTAAGTTCACGCACAAAAAGTGAGGCATTTCAATTGGAGCTTAATGAAGCTTACGCCGGAACCGTCCCGTAATGTACAAGTCATTGTACTGCACGAACGTACGCAACTCTTAAAAAATAAATAGGTAATTATGACGGTTTGTGCATTCAAATGGTGTCACAACACATTTGAAAAACATAAAAAGATTTTTAACATTACTTTTAAAAGTATTTCGACGATTTATGTTAATAAAAACAAAATTTGATTTCATAATTTATCTAGTGGTTTGCGTGTGTACGTGTGTAATCGTCTGCGTGCCATTAGTATTTTTAGATTCAAATTTTGAAAGTTCCAAGTACTGACACTATCCTTCAATACGTTATTATTCTAAGGTACTAACAGTTTTTTTTAAAAGCAGCCTGCACTAAGGAAATTATCCTTGTATTGCGGGGAACTTTACAAACATATAACTAATGGAGTGTTGTCCCGCGTGAGATTCAAACCCCCGATGCTGGCGTTGTAAGTCACTATCTTAACCACTACGCCATTTGTGCAGTCAAGTCAAGTTGAAATATAATTAGATAGGTCGTAGATATTACAGATACACTGTAACAAATATAAAACTTTTTGGGGAAATTCAGTCACAAGTCACTAGGTATTAATGCTTGGTATTTACATGAGAAAGAAAAAGCGAAATATAACCCTACACAAACTCGTCTGACCATAGTAGTATAGTTTTTTTTTTATTGGCAACGGTGGCAAACGAGCAAGCAGCACACCTGATGGTAAGTGAAACTGCTGCACATGGACGTTTGCAATACCAGGGGCACAGCCAGGCCGCTGCCTACCGTGAAGGAAATACTCTTCTCAAACCTCGTTTAAAGAAGGACATGTCATAGTGCTCGGGAAACACAGCAGCAGGTAGTTCATTCCAGAGCTTGCACGTACGTGGGAGAAATGATCGCTGGAAACGTACAGTTGAAGACCATAACGTTTTCAGGTGAAATGGATGAACCCTGCTACGATGTCGAGTGGTACGTTGGTAGAATGGTGACGGTAGTACCAAGTCAAATAGTTCCTCGGAGCACTCCTCGTGAAAGAGTCGGTAGAGTACACAGAGTGACCCAAAGTCTCTCCGCTGCTCCAGCGACTCCAATCTGTCCGTAAGATTGGGATTCCCGACGATTCGAACAGCCCGTCTTTGCAGGGAGTCAAGTGGGTCTAGCTGATATTTGGGCGCACCTGCCCAGAGATGTGAGCAGTACTCCACATGAGGATGAACTTGTGCTTTGTATAGCACAAGACGCTGTCTCGGTGTGAAGTACCGCCTGGCTCTATTCAGGACACCCAACTTTTTGCTTGCCAATTTGGCTTTGTCCTCCAAATGGCTCCCAAACTGGACTTTGCTCGATATTTTGACGCCGAGAATCCTAATACTCTCAGAAATTGGGAAAGTTACTCCTTGGAACTGTGGCGCCATGAAAAACGGGTCCTTCTTTGCAGTGAACGCGCAAACTTGTGTCTTTGTGGGGTTGAACTGGACTAGGTTCCGTTCACCTCATTCCGAGGCCCGCCCCAGAGAGCGCTCGAATTCAGACACAAGTTGAACCCTTATGGTGGTGTGGCAGCTCCGGCATCCAAAGTCGAGTTACAGGCAAAGAATTGACCTAGAAGATCGGCCTTCTCCTTTGCGCTGTGGGCCAGACTACTATCGTGTTTCAGCAGTGGTAGGATGCGTAAAACTCGCGGAGTCCATCCCAATCTGCAGACTTATATTGCCAGACTCTGCGAGTCCCAGTCGCCTTAGAACGACTAGGCCTTACAACAGGGGCACTGCTACGAACCTAGCAGTGGTCAGAAGATCCAAGAGGGGCTTCAACCACTACCTGATATCCATGCTGGTGTGTAGTCAGCAGAAGATCCAGTAAAGAAGACTCATGACTCTCAATATCTGGGATACGGGTGGGCTGTGTCACCAGTTGTGAGAGACCATAGGCCGAGACCATATTGAAGAGATGTCGACCCTGGAGGTCAGTGGTTCGGGACCCCAGCCACTCTTTATGATGAGCGTTGAAGTCTCCAAGAACCACCACCTCCGCTGATGGACACTGCTCCAATATTTCGTCAATCCCCCATTTGACGTTCTCAAATAATTGAATTGACCCCGGATCACTGCCATGGGACCTGTAGAGGCATGCGTAGATGCGGATAAGCCCTCCATAGTCTACGCGTAGCCATAGGATTGACCAGTCACCATGTTCGAGGGCCCGAAGGCAGCGACAGCAGATATCACCTCGGATGAATACGCACACCCCGGCTTTACGACGGAAGGTATGCTCCAACTCGTAGCCGGGGTAATTTAGATACGAAACTTCCCTCCCATTGTGAAAGAGGCTCGAGCCCAGTATTGAGATGTAGGAGTTGTGATGATGATTTACACATACCCCAAATTACATTAAGCCCCACGATTTTATTTTTGAGACTGATGTACTAATAATGTATTAGATTGATGAGGAGAGTGGTGTAATGCCCTTATGTAGGACTTACTTATCTAATTACAGTTCA
The DNA here is from genome assembly GCA_032191425.1 of Lymantria dispar. Classification (NCBI taxonomy): domain Eukaryota; kingdom Metazoa; phylum Arthropoda; class Insecta; order Lepidoptera; family Erebidae; genus Lymantria; species Lymantria dispar. The sequence goes on from CM063459.1 coordinate 22,675,626, forward strand.
GTTTTTAGTACATAATCTACACCATTATAATCTTGCATTGTTAAAAGATGAGCTATGGTTTGAGGAGTCATTGCCCGTTGGGCAGTCCGGCTGGAGAGTCCTCGGTACGGTGTCAGGACCATCGAGGCCTTCCGGCCGGTGCTGATGGAGTGGTTGGAGCAGACGCACGGGGTGCTTTCCTTCCGACTGATGCAGGTGCTTACGGGGCACGGGTGTTTTGGGAAGTACCTGCACAAGATTGTCAGGAGGGAGAGCACACCGTCCTGCCACCGCTGCAGTTGCGACGAGGACACGGCGCAGCACACGCTCGAGGAGTGTGCTGCATGGGAGGGGGAGCGCCGTGAACTCGTAGCGATTATCGGTGCCGACCTGGCGCTGCCGACCATCGCCAGGGAGATGCTCGACAGCGTCAGGAACTGGGACGCGGTCGCCGCCTTCGGTGAGGCCGTAATCTCACGGAAGGAGGCGGCGGATCGTGTCCGAGTGCTCCTATTCGGCGACACGTTCCGCCGCCGGCGAATCGGGCGGCGCAGGCGCGAGTATCTGCACCTAATGCCGCCCTAGCCGAGGCCGCGGGTGATCGGACCGGGGAATTGTCAGTCACCCGCAGAGAGGTTGACCGCGCGATGGCGACCGACGTCCCAGTACGTCGAGAGGTGAGGTTACCCGAAAGGGTATTCCGTCGGGCCGACCACTGATGACAAGTCACATCTGCTCCGGTGGTCGGCCCAACAACGAGGTGACGTGGGTACGGGTGGGTTATGGGCCCGCGCGCCGTCCTTTTATCGCCCCGGACGGACAGGACCGCACGTGCGTTTACCATAGCCCACCCATAAAAAAAAAAAAAAGAAATGGTAAAAAAAAAGTTATTTTTTTTTTTACTTAACATATCTTATTCTGTTTGCCAATATTTCTAATTTAATTTATAATCTCTATAAATCGCTATATTGTACTTTACTTGTGTTGAGGTCGTGAAAAAATGTGTCCGCCATTTTGTAGCAACGGCCATCTTGCATTGACAATGATAATGTTTAATTATATTGTTTATGATTGAGTGGTAAACATTGTGCAAGCAAATTTTATTTGGTATAAACTTTTTTAGCTTGATAACAGGAAGGCAATAAAAATTAAATTAGTTAATCTGGACCACAAGAAGCTTTTTAACATAAAACCGACTTTATCAGATGTTTATAACATTTAAATGGTATAATTTTGAAATAAACTTCTTTCAAACGGCAAAAGACTTTTGCAAAGTCGTCCTTGTATAACGGTAATGCCTGAAAATACATAAAGATTATAGGAATGAAGAATTTTGTTTGTATTATTAATAGGTTAAAATAACCTGTGATTTGAAAAACAAATATACATTTTTTATTAATTACGTGCGATAATAATTGATTGCCTGGAAAGGTCATCAACAAAGATAACTCTTCTCCTAATAAATAAGCCAAGGAAAAACCCATACGAACGGACAATTTATTTATCATAATGCTTAAAAAACGGAATCAATAATAATTACGCATTTGACGAGCGGCTATAGATGTAAGTTGCCCAGAAATGTGCTGATGCCGTTCTTATGATGAACAATCAGTCAGTTTTTATGGCTTCTAAGTTCTTCACGGGTTGCGCTTGTGGGTGTCGTATAAGACGACGAAGAGCTTTATACAGACCAGAGCCAGCTCCACCCGATGCCGTCTAGTCGGCAGTTACATTACCAAGGAGGGTTGACATCAGAAAGGCGGCCTGTCATAATACTATTGCCAATAAATTTTATAATATGTACAATGGACGTGGAGTACATATTGCGTCAATTCCAAGTAATTGGAATAAAAGCAGAATGATGAAAAGGCATGTCTAAAAGATCAAAAACGCAGAGAAATAAAAAAAAACAGCCTGAACTCCATTTTTAGAGCTTATGCTATGACTGTTCCTCGTCCGATCATCCGTAATCCGTAGGATGGCGTGGAGCCTCTTAACAAGCCTAGTGATATTTTCGTAAAACCACATTCATATATTTTATATCTGTGGCCCATCCAGCTATTTGTCGCCAGTCTGAATACGTAAACGTGAAGGAAAAAATATCCAATATCATAATTTGAATAAAAATGTTTGCCAGATTTTTGTAAATAAATAAAACTTATTCTGCACTAAAATACGAGACACTTAAGGAAACTATCATTTCATTAAATCAGAAGTAATATTGAATAATAAGTATTATATTTGAACGCAATAATTTGCTTAATACAACACAGTATTCAAAATATTTGATATAATTATTAAAACTGACATACCCATTGTTGTCGATTTTTAGCCATTTCTTCATTATTGATATAGTTATAACGACCTGGATCAGTTAATAGCTTCTCTCTTTTGCCAAAAGAAAGAAATTCACATGAAGTAAATGTAATAAAGAAAGAAATATACAGAATATATTTAAGATACATTTTGAGCGCGTCAACACACTGTCGCTGTTCGGCTCACAATGCGTAGAATGAATACACTGGACTGGGGTCGATATCAATAATAATGAAATCTAATTATTATAACTTAAGACAGAGAAAGAACTACACTTAATAATATCAAAACAATACGTTTATATTATTTACTTAAGAGCATAATTTGTGTTAATAGACTTTCAAATACAATGTACTTTTAAATTTACTATAGAACAATTATTCTTTTCGTAGACGCATTTTATGATATCACCGATGACTCATCTACATATTTCCCAGTATCTATAATTGTTCTAACTTTACAGCACTGCACTGTTCGCAGACCAGACACATTCATATTAAATGGATTGCATTTATCATCGCCTTCAAAAAAGGAGGAGGATCTCAATTCGACTGAATTTATATTTATGTTATTACAGAACTTTCGACTGGGTGAACCTATTTTGATGAGTCTTTTTTATTTGAAAGCGAGTGCTTCTCGTGTTCCATTTTAAGGTAGTCGTGTTGAAGTCCTTTTTTTTTGTTAAAATTATATAAATTATTTTATTAAACAATATTTTTTGTTTTTCGAATATTGATGCATTAAGAATACAATTCACCTATCTTGTCTGTGGGTATTGCAAAAGACGACTAAAAGTTATAATATGCATAAAACATCAATGAAAAAGAAGGAGCATTTGAAATAAAACCCTATAGAAGCTTGTTTCACCAGAAAGGGACGCGGTCTCCGCTTTCTGTGAGGTATTAGCCTCGCGTAGGAAAGCGGTGGATGACCACTTGGACTACATTGATACGGCACCTTGGGTGGCACAAATGGGATTACCTGCACCTGATGTCGCCCTAACTTAGGCCGCGGGTGCCCGATTGAGGTATAGTCCATCACCTGCAGAAAGGCTGACCGCACGTGGGCGTCGCCCCGATAGGCTTGGCTAGCTGTAGAGTCGCGTTGGAATCTTACCCAAAAAGTAATCCGCCGGGCTGGCCATTAACGTTAAAGATTCGTAATTTTTCTTAACATTTTTCTTGACATTAAGATTTACTTAAGAAATACACGTGTAATTGAATGCACTTATGACGTAGTGGTTCATCATTCATCATCATCATTTAGCCTATCACCGTCCACTACTGGACGTAGGCCTCCCTCATGTTACACCACAAAGTGCAGTCCTGTGCCGCCTGCATCCAACGACGCCCAGCAACTTTCACTAGGTCGTCGGTCCACCTAGTGGCTTCGTCCTACACTGCGTCGTCCGATACGTGGTCGCCACTCGAGAACCTTTCTTCCCCAGCGGTTGTCGATTCGTCGAGCGATGTGGCCTGCCATTGCCACTTCAGCGTGCTAATTCTTCGTGCTATGACGTAGTGGTTAAGTTGGCGTAATATCTACCGTTTTATTGTCGTGGGTTCGAATCCCATGTAGGACAACACTTTGCGATTCACAAATTGTAGTTTTTAGTTTTAATGTAATTTGTGTCCATTAATTATTATAGGTATGTTTGTAAAGTCCTTCGCAATACAAGGATTATTGCCTTAGTGCAGGGTGTTGTGTTTAAAAAAAATAATAATTTAAAAATAAAGATAAAAACGTCGTGGAAGAAAAACGTAATTAGACTTGAGTGTTTATTTTTTCAACAATTATCGTGATAAAAATGTGCAAGTTAGTTTATGCACGTTTATAATAATTATATAGTGTATAAGGAAAATACGAATAAGGAATATAGTATGCAAATAATAGCTATGCAAGATAAAAAAACTCGATATAAAACTCTATAGAAACCCGTCTGACCAGCATGGTATCCATCCATCCGTTCAGGACCACTGCTAGCTGTTTCATAGCCCGCGTGCAAAACCGATTATGCTGCCCCTTTTTTTTTGGTAGGCTATGGTCTGGGCACATCCCGCCCAATCCGTCCGGGGCGACGGATGAGCGTCGTGCGACTCCATAACCTGACCCGTTGCCAGTGGGCCGACCGGGTATACGCTCATGGTCTTGAGATCTGTCAACTTTCGGGAACACCAGGGGACCGCGCTGTTGGGGGAAAGACACTGCACACGGCATGGTCGCATCACAAATCTGCGTTAACGCACAGCAAATGCGGCCAGCCTTGGTGTCCACTCCATCCGCCTGGGGCGTTGAGGACAATCAGTAGTGAACGATGGCTGCCTCCGCCAATAGGTCCCGATTCTGTCGACCCACAGCCCACCGCAGAAACCCGAGAGCTGCGTCTGCCGTGTGACCCCTGCTGGGCTGTCAGAGGGTCCGGGCGACCTCTATTTGAATGTACCTGTGGTTGGATAGGGTCTCCTCCTGGACGCACCAGCTCCTCACGTGTGGAGGAATCCCAATGGATTAGCGAACGATAATCGGCGATCTGCGACCAATTTGCCGCCCTCATCCCTTCTCCGGACGTCCCGCGGCACCTCGTCGTCGGACGGCTCTGAGGCACTGCCGCCCTCGTCCGTAGACATTTTCGAGGCCGTGTCGGTCCTCAGCTCAGCACTCCGAAGGCCTTGGCACCGCCGCCCTTGTCCTGTGACGGCCTGGCAATGCTGCCGTCCCCGTCCTGCGACGGCTCTGCGGCAGAAGTTGCCGCCTTCGTCGCTGGGGAACGACAGCAGCTTCTAGTGGCTGCCGTTCCGCCCCTCGTCTCCACGCAACGCGTTCTGATTTACACTGACGGATGATTGAAGTATAATCACACAAGTTTAAATACCAATAATTTTGCCGAAACTTAACAAAATAATTATCGAAGGAACTATTAACAAAATAATTGCAATTCAATGTGCCATCGTTATTGTTTATTCACCATAATGCTCTTCGAATGTGTACAAGTATCTAGGTACCTCATCTAGCTACTGAGAAAGAGGCTCAGAGGGAATTGCCCTAACTTCCAGTCCTGCTTTTCAATGGGATGATACTTGGGGTGCCACCAAGCGGGGGCCGGTGGATCAACCTGCTGACAGCCGAACGTTTGGTATTGCATCTGAGATTTAAAGGATGCCAATTGATGGCGGTGTTAACGCCAATCGGTCGGTTTTTTTCCATGCTATGAAATTTATTATACTTATGGTACGGTGAATATGGGGTGAATTATGACATGAATTACGTGATGCATCGCTCGATTTGCCGCCCCCCTGGACGTGCCGCCCGCGTGCGGTGCACGCCTTGCACGCCCGCCTACGGCGGGTCTGCATCCATTAGCCTATAGACGTACACTGCTGACCTATGTCCAGCTCGTCCTCCCCACGAGAATGCCACTCGGAACCATCCTACGCCACTTGCATCCAACGGTTCCCTGCGACTTTCAAGATTTTTAAATGTATTAGGTTCTTTTTTTTTTACTTTCAAGATGTCGTTAATCTACCTAGTAGGGGTTCTTCCTAATCTGTGTCGTCTGATTCGTGGTCGCCACTCAAGAACCTTTCCCAACGGTTATCGCTTCGACAAGCGATGTGCTCTGCCATTTCAACGTGCTAATTCTGCGGGCTATAATAGTTACACCCGTTCCTCTACGGATTTATCCCGTAGAGAAATACCGAGCATAGCCATAGAATACCAAGCATAACCATGGGGAGCCATAGAATATTGGGTGACTGAGCTTTTTTATGAGGCCGACATTTAAACACTGGTTATAAACCTTTGTTTTCAGACACTACGGAATATTGGATTCGAGTTGGACTCGCTCACGTGGTATGCTATTCTACGTCAGAATACCAACTAAAAACTATAGCGACCCTGCGTCCTCGCCTTCTGTAGAACGCCAGACGTGGCCTCCGCGGTGGGTCAGTATAGGTATATGCCTCATGTGCCCGCCTTGCTGCCTCCTTTTGCGCTATAACGTCTACGCAAAAGGAGGTCAGGGTCATCAGCAACTGTCGCTGTCAAGGATTTTATCAATAACGGCCAGTACTGATAGGTCTCCGGCAATAACAGTCACCAGGGCAAGCCTCTGAGTTCTCCAGACTGAGCACTTTTTCAAAGTGTGGCTCGCTGTGTTTACGGGCGCGCTACACTCGTGAAATCCAGGTGTTTCTACAAATTTTGCAACTTGATGCAGGTACTTGCTAAAGCAACATGGCAGACATACTTTATCTTTTGAAAGACGATATGCTTTTAGTAGGATGTTCATGTTCACCTGAAAAGTTGTTGTGACGGCCGATTTTGAGCTACCAAGTGAAAAATGTAGGTAAAAATAAGTATAGGCTTACGTTCCCATGCCTGATTTTAATATATGTTACTTAGGGGACTATTTGTTGATTCAGAAAAATTGTATTGTCTAAACAGTTTCCCAAACAAAAAATATCAACATTAAGGATTTGCTTCCTTATGTAACAGCGCTATTTACTTTCGTTAGAATTCGGCGGCGGCAAGCATGGCTCTGGGAACAATCTTGCCGCCCATAGGTGCGTTCCGAAGCATAAGTTGACACAAGGCGGCGGCGCCGGCGCTTATTTTCCTCCTCTAATCCTAAAGGGGTCGACGCAATATGTACACTTTTCCACCTTACATACTGCAAAAGTTTTTTATTGCTGATAGTGGCAAACGAGCAGGCAGAACACCTGATGGTAAGTGATACTGCCGCAAATGGACCTTTGCAATACCAGGGGCACAAAAGGCACGGCAGTCTGACCTTCAGGATGATGCAGGTACTTACCGGACACGGGGTCTTCGGTAAGTACCTGCACAGAATTGGACGAGAAGAGGCCCCTGGATACCATGAGTGTGGCGCGCCAATTGAAGATGCGCGCCACACACTGAAAGTATGTCCCGCCTGGGGGCCTCCGCGCCACGACCTATCGGCGGTCATAGGAATAGACCTGTCATTGTCGATGATCATCTCAGAGATGCTCGACAGCGACAGGTGCTGGACGTCGATGGCCTCTTTCTGCGAGGAGGTCATCACAAGGAAGGAGGCCGTGGAGCGGGAACGCGAAGCACTTGCGTCCGCTGACTCGCTCCGCCAGCGGCGAGTAGGGAGGAGGAGGCGCCGATATGGGCATCTCCTCCCACCGCTTTGATTGACGACAGGACGTGGCCAGACAGCCTTGCGTAGGGGTGTCAGCGACCGAATGTCAAAAGACGACCTTGCCGGCACCCCGTAAAAGCGCGGAAGGGACTGCTGTGGTTTTAGTGGGTATTCCGGAAGTATAGGCAGCCGGCGAGTCCCACACTCCCCCTCGTCTGTCACCGGCGGGGTATAGTGCGTAAATTGCATTTCCACAGCGAAAAAAAGAAAAAAAAGGGGTACAGCTAGGCCGTTGCCTACCGTGAAGAAAATACTCTTCTTAAACCTCGTTTAAAGAAGGGCATGTCATAGCGCTCGGGAAACGCAGCAACAGGTAGTTCATTCCAGAGCCTGCTGCAGTGTCGAGTGGTACGTTGGTAAAACGGTGACGGTGGTACTAAGTCAAACAGTTCCTCAGAGCACTCCCCATGAAAGAGCCGGTAGAGTACACAGAGTGACCCAAAGTCTCTCCGTCGCTCCAATGACTCCAATCCGTCAGTAAGATTGGGATCCCGACGATTCGAATAGCACGCCTTTGGAGGGAGTCAAATTTGCAATAATTTTATGACCAGCCGCATGCCTGATATCAACCGTCTTTGAAAATATAATTGTTAACCAGACAGAATCACACGGAGTTGTCCAAGGTCTATCTAAAGCTTTTAGTCTTCTTTTTCGACGTCCACGAGCAAGGAAAGGCTTCTTCGTATTCGTAGCTATACAGAACATCCTTAAATACGTTTGAAATTTTGAGCAATAATACAATTCCTTGTGGTGTATCCTTCTCTTGCATAGATATTATATGCATATTATATCCCTTAGTCGTCTTTTACGACATCCACGAGCAAGATAGGGGGTGGTGAATTGTATTCTTACTCCGTCACCACACGGAAAAATATATACATATCTATATGTATAAAAATGAAGGTTTGTCTGTATGTCCTTTGTAGAATCGTAAACTATGCATTTGATCATGTGATGATCTTCAGCAAAATATTGTGCATGACCATGAGCTCACGAAGGTTTCTTAATTGATACGACCTGATGTGTTGGAGCCGGTAGGTGGCGTGGTGATCGATTTTAAGGAGAATTCCTTTTACTATTTTTTAGGTTTGAACAGAACTACGTTTGTTGGGTCAGCTAATAGTAGATAAATGGATATTATATTCAAACTAACAAACTATAGATGGAAACACATCGAAATATTTGGATAGATAACCACCCACTTGGCTTATCTTAATATTAGCAGTTCTCAATTAATGTTAATACTATTACTGCAGCTGTAGTCATCATCACATCCTTACTAATATTATAAATGCGAGAGTAAGTTTGTTTATTACGCTTTCACGCTTAAATCACCGAACCGATTTCAAAAATTCTTTCACCAATTGAAAGCTATAATATCAGGGAGTAACATAGGCTATATTTTATTCTGGTGTTCCCACGGGGCAGGCACTACGCGGGTAAGGCGACTGAAACCGAAGCGAAGCGAGGCCGGGTTGCTAGTATGTACATATAGCTAGTTAACTGACTCATCAACCCCATGTTGAAATCATTAAAACTAGCAGAATTTTTGACAGTAATTTCTTTTTGCGATATATACTCATTAAGAAGGGATTTTATCAGATTCAACCTCAAAGAGGATAAAACACAGTGCCAAAGTTTGTATGGAAATAAAAAGATCTTTGTTAATTCTCTTCAAATGAAGATGAATACTCTTCAGTGAAAATATATAAACATCTGTTTTTTCGGATTCCGTACTCAAAGGGTAGAAATGGGACCCTATTACTAAGACTTCGGTGTCTGTCCGTCCGTCTATCTGTCACCAGGCTGTATATTAAGAACCGCGATAGCAAGATTCCGTTACCTTTAAATCGAATCATAAAAGGTGCTAGTTTGTAGAGTAGGTGCATCATGCACATCCTCCTTTGTTTGCCTCACTCACACGTGATTTATACGAAGATACGAAGCTGTAAGTAAAAGCTAGTCTATTCAATCATCAGCCTGTAGACGTCTATTCTTGTACATAGGTCTCCCTACGAGAATGCCACTCAGAGGGGTCCTGTGCTACTTGCTTCGAACGGTTCCCTGCGATTTTCAACATGTCATTAGTCCACCTAGTAGGGGGTCGCCTTTTTACACGCCTACAGTCAGCGCACTCGCCGCCCGGCCCCGTCCGGGGCGACAGAAGGGCGGCGTGCGGCCCTGTAACACACTCGTAGCACGTCGCCTACGTCGTTGGGCTGACCACCGGAGATGAGTTCCTGGACTTCAGTGGTCGACCCGACAGAGTACCCTCTCCTTCCCGGGACGTCAGTCGCCGTCGTGCGGTCGCCACTCGAGAACTGATCTTCTCCAACGATTTTCGATTCAACAAGCGATGTAGTCTGCCCATTGCAATTGCAACGTGCTAATTCTTCGGGCTATGTCGGTTTGACCCGTTCTTCTACGGATCTCCGTATTCCGGATTTTATCACGTAGAGAAATATTGAGCTTACCCCTCTTCATAGCACGTTGAGCAACTTTAAGTCTTTTTATGACACTAAGAGACCAGGTTTCAGCTAAAAAGCTAGTCGTAAATAAATTATTATTACTTTAATTTACTCCGGAAAATATGAGAACCTTCCAGAACAAAAGCTGATATCATAATAGACTTTGTACCCATGATATAGAGGTAGGAACTGATAAGAAAGTTGAACTGCTTATCGAGGCTACAATATTGTTTATATTTTTTATTGAATAAATCCTTGTATCACAGGGTGCTTGGATGACGCAAATAATATTCAATTTATTTGGGAAAACTATTTGTTTTGGCGCGAAAAGGACTGTACTGACAGGCATTCGAATCTACGACATTTGGATTGGCCTTTTTAGACTAATAATTGCAGTCTAATTAAAAAGTCAAGAATTATTTAGAAATTACACAAAGATCGAGCTCTCATCAAGAGTTCGAAATAAAGTTCTATAACAAGGCTACTGACCCGATTGGTATGTTAAGGTCCATTTTTCTATTGTTGAGAAACTGGCAGAATGGTCAACAGAAAAATAGGCTACAGCACTATCCAGAAAACTTTAAAAACTTCAAGTACGTATGGTCATCAAACTGTTTATCAGGCGTGGCGAATTACAAAGTTCTCTTTTTAAAGTAAGGATATGTTTAAGATTGTCTGGAAAATTACTTCTATTATTGCAAAAAAAAAACTTCCATGTAGATAAATTTTTAGATTTTTGTTGATTTGTCAAAAACTGTTCGTCCGATTTCGATAAAATTTTCATGGGACCATTTGGGAAGTACCCTTTCCAACAAAAAGAATCATCAAAATCGATTTATAAACGACGAAGTTATCCGCGAACAAACATAAAAGAAGCATATATACGGTCGAATTGAGAAACCGCCTCCTTTTTTGAAGTCGATTAAAAAAGAGATCTGCTAAGATCGCCTAATTGTAGGTCAAATGATCCTTTTTTATTAATGTTCTTGTAAGTTATATACAATAAAAGTTATTGTTTGCCGTATGGTGATGCAGTAAGGAACTACAGTTAACCCCCGCTCTTGCCCGTGGGTGTCGTAAAAAATGATTAACACGTTAAACGCTTTCCTAATTTTTCAGTTTTTCATTTGGGCCATGGGGGACACCATTTAGCCAACATTCAGTTGTCCCGTTGTAGCCGTGGTGCACACCACATAACCTTGAACCAGGGGCGACTTTAATTCTTCCTATTAAGCCGTCGAGCCACGATACAAAGCTAATATGTATTAGACGTGTGCCGTATGGCCTAGATACGAATAAATTGTGCTTGGTTTTTAGTAAAAAATATTACTTGGAAAAATATGTACGATAATGTGGGGACAAGATTTTCAATGTAAGTTCTTTAACAAAAAGTAGGTCTGTGAGCTAGAATATTATTTTATGTGTTACTAGCAACCCGCCCTCGCTTCGCTTCGGTTTCAGTCGCTTAAACCCGCTTAGTTCCCGTTCCTGTGGGAATATCGGGATAAAATATAGCCTATGTTACTCCCTGATATTGTAGCTTTCCATTGGTGAAAGAATTTTTGAAATCGGTTCGGTGGTTTAAGCGTGAAAGCGTTACAAACAAACATACAAACAAACATCCTTACTTTCGCATTTATAATATTAGTATGGATTGTTTCAAAAATAATGCATTTTGGAATGAAAACTTACAATTTTTAAGGGTATAAGCTAGAATTTAAAATTTCACAATAAATTAACGTAAATACGCGGTTACAGAAATTATAGTATATTTTTTTTTACTTTTTCGGGGATAGTTACATAAATTAAATTTCATATTGGCGAATTACAGACACAATTATTTATTTAAAGTTATATAAAGAAATAAAATGAGACTTCAGATTAAATTAATGTTTTAAAGAATTTTGTGGAAAAATCTAATTAAAAATGGTTTATTGGTTAACATGTTTCCCTTAACTGAGGCCGCGGGTGACTGGAGCGGGGACTAGTCCATCACCCACACACGGGCTGACCGCGAGAGGGTGACGCCCCAGGGGGACGTCGTGGTGGGAGTGTATCCCGCCGGGCTGGTCACGAATGTCAAGGATTCGGTACCAGTGATGATCCCAATGGCGAAGGGAAGGGAATGTGGCGGTTCATGGAGTCACGTGCTACCCTTTCGTCACCCCGTATGGGAGGGACGGCAGGCGGACTGCAACATAGGCTGCCAAAATAAATCTATTAATCTGTAGACGACCATATGAATCTGGAAAAGCCAAAAGGAATTCTCACGTGCTATGTAAGTTATACAATTCTCTGAAACCTTTAAGATCTCAGCAGCTCCTCTGGTGAGGGGCTATCCTATGCTGTTTCATCGAATCAGAATATTTATTCTTTAATATTATCAGATTGAGCGATGTAGCTTATTCCTGGAGCTTTTGTAAAGAGCAACTGAAAAAATGTCTACTGAATAGTGGGTAAATCAGTGTATACACGATTTAAACAAGTCGATATCGATATATTCATTAAATTTTTATGTTACAAAGCTTAACACAGTTATGATTCTGAGAAATATTTAGAGCCATTTACTGCCATTGGTCATATGTCGTCAGATAGCTGATACTGTATACTTGTTAAACATAATTTCAGGCGAGATTGACAGTCCCAATCTTCTTTATAAAATTGAATTTAATGTACCAACAAAATCTGTTAGACGCTATACACCAATACATCTTCCACCAGCGCCCACCAACTATCATCAAAATGCATTTCTGTGGCGAGCAAGCAACTACAACGTATTTGAATAATCAAATTAAAACATTAAACTTTGACGTATTTGTACCCAAAGTGGCACCGATAAGACGGATGCTTAGTTTGGATTTTTTTGCAAAATATGTTTAATGTTACTTTCTCATTTTGTTTATTTTTTATTAACTTTTGTTTGCTTATTATCCTATATAATCAGGTCACTTGTTTTCGTATTGCTGCATAAGCGTAAAGACCTATTATTAGCATAAGTTTTTATTTGTTTTACTTATAATGTTCTTATTAGCTATTGGTCTTCCTAATAAAATAAAATAAAATGAAAAAAAATATGTTATTTATTTATTTTATATTTCGGCTCGCATTTTTATCTTCGAAAGATAAATGGAGTTGTAGACACATCGAAATTTCGCTACAGAATTTTTGCTTTACGTAATAGGTAACGAAACTATTGCTGCTAACCTAATCTGCCAATTCCCAAAAACAGTTATTTATGTGCACGACCAAGGACTATAAGCCAGGAAATTGTGATAATCGTATCATATTTATGCTCCTTGATTCATTAGCCGAGGAACAGTAGTGCTATCTTCACATTAAATAAACTTTGGAACCTTAATTATATACAAATATTTTGTTGCTATTACTAATATTTAGTTACCTTTATGTTCCAATTACGCATCATACGCTAAGGAATTTGTAAAATAAATATAACTATTGATTTATACACTAATGGGGTCATCGATCCGCAAAAAGGTCAGGATAGATCAAGAGTCTTCCATCTGATCCAATACACCATGAAATACTTGAGGTATCACGGCCAGGTAGGCCTGATGCCTATTATATGTGAATAAATAGGGGCTTCTGCTCCAACTTCAGGTGAAGTTTGTTGTAAAAGAGTCACGACTGGAGGTTGTGGTGAAGTCAAAAAAGATTTCGAATGAATGTCTTCTTATAAAGGCGTCAAATACGTGAGCAACACATGCCGGCTTTTTCGTATTTTTTTATGGTGTGACAATTTACTTTTGTTCTGTGTGATGGCGGATTAAGAATACAGTTCATCACTCCTTATCTTGTCCGTGGATGTCGTAAAAAACGGCTAATAATATACCATAATATGTTTATAACATCTATGCCAGAGATAATATAAGCCTTTTTTTTTTGCGTGTGAACATGCTATTTTTACGCATGCCCACCTTATAGAGATGGGGTATGCCGGACTCAGCGTTGATTTATTGTCAGCGCAAAACCACACGCTGTTCCTGTCCCTCGGTTACGGCGAAGTTATGGGACCGTTTGCACATGCACCACAACTCCGCCGGGGACAATATAACCCTACATTAACCTGTCCGACCAGCATGATACTGTAAGGTCAATGTCCCTCCTATTGTTGAGGAGGCTCCAGCTTATCATTGGGATGTGTATGAGCGGAGATGAGCTGATGTGACAGTTTCTCGACTGTTTCCTGTTTGTGGTTTCCATAGGGATCGCCTCGATCATGGTAGTGTCATACTCACGCAAAAATGAAATATTAACAGCAATATGCTGCACTTCATTCGGTGAGCGAGAGAGTTAGAGGGTGGGTTTTTGGCGGGAATCTGCAGTGTCAGGTGGTGTTCTTGTATTATATTCAATATTTTAGTGTTTTAACGTGTTATATTAAATAATTTTGATGGCATTTTATGTAATATATAGTGGCAAAACTGCTGAGGTGTAGTGAATATGATATAAAATTGCTATACATACTTTTTTGTTTCCACCAAAATTCTCAGAAGATACCCTTAACAGTGGCCATTACACTGTTGAGAGCGATACTTTGACTTACTGACAGACCATTACTGACATGAAGAAACTGAGAACTTGAAAAGATAATTATAACTCGACACTGGCAAAAATGGCTCGTATTTGTAGCTGATTGCCAAGAGAAAAAAGAAGAAGAAGAAGAAGAGTTAGAGGGTTACTACCTCACAGTAAGTAGTAGCCTGACTGATCTTCTGGTATTGTTCAAGTTTATGTTCAATTAAAAACTTACTATCATTTGTACTGTTTGTTCGTTTGCTATCAAAGTCAATAAAAATTACCCCTTTTTAATCCGCGACGTAAAAAGAGAGGTGTTATAAGTTTCATGTCGATGTTTGTCTGTCTGTCTATGACATCGTAGCTCTCAAACGATGGACCGATTTCGATCCGGTTTTTTTTTTCATTTGAAAGCCAGTTTCCTTGTGGTGGTTCTTAAATATCTTTGGTTAATATCGATCATTTCAGTATCAGTTATTTTTCAAACTGATGTAACGGATCAGTGCCGTACCGCTCGACAACCCAAGCCACTTGCACCAAGAGTGCCCTGTTGCCCATATGGCCTGCGTGTCTGTCACCGCCAGCCAAAGTTCAAGACATGATGGTCAATAGTTCTAAGTTAACCAGCCCATCAATCCTCCAACTATATAGTCAGGCATTAGATAGACCCCATCATCACAAAATAGTTTTACACCTACTGTTGACAGCCCACGAGTGTTATATGCAGACGTGGAGTGTCAGCAGTAGAAGTCCCATCCGATTTTAACATAAATTTTCTTCAGAGGCCTTTGCATGTTGGATCTATATTCTCGTGTACGCCTACTAAAGGACCGGGTATCTTCTCTGTTGAAGGTCTTATGAACAAAAAGGAGATTTAGAATAATTATTTTGAAAGACTTTTTCCATGTGGTGATCGAATAGGAATACAATTCACCACCTCCTCTAATACTTGTGGGTATCATAAAAGATGATTAAGGGATTTAATAGATAGATAACACCCGTGTAAGAGACGGATAATTCGAAATAAAACTCTATAATAATCCGTTTGAACAGCATATTATATTAGGTCAATTTCCCTCCCATTGTGGAGAAGGCCCAATAATGGGAGGTATATGGACTGAGAAGATGATGAAATTAATAATGTTCAGACTTAGAACAATAATTTGGTGATCGTATCAAGTATTATGCTGCGTGGAAAGCGAATACAGCCACTTAATCACTACGCCATCTATGCAGCCAGTCTAAATGTCCAAAAATAGGCTAATGGCCGTCCATTATACATCCATAGAATGGAGTGTTAAAAATAATGTTCTTCTTCTTCTTATTTAATGGCAATGAGCTACAATAATATGAGCTTTTGGTGCCAGTGTCGAGTAATTATATTGATTAGGAGCTGATGACCAAATCATGCTTCTTCTGGGAATATTTACAGAATGTGAACATGCACGCAATTCGCTAATATATCGTATTCACTACATTTCAGCATTTTATCGACATTATATCTTATATCTTTAAACGAGTAATTCTTATATATCTTTTCCGTGTAGTGACGGAGTAAGAATACTATTCACCACTCCCTATCTTGCCCATGGATGTCGTAAAAGACGACTATGGGATATAATATGCACATAACATTTGTGCAAGAGAGGGAAAACTCGAAATAAAACCCTATATCAACATGTCTGACCAGCATGGTATAGTAGGTCGAATTCCCTCCCATTGTGGAGGAGGCCTGATCCTAACAATGGGACGTGTGTGGGCTGCGGTGATGATGTTAACCAGGTACCTGTTTATCTAAGAAGAAGCAAGTTAGGCTATTGTTTCTCTCAAGAAACCTCTATAAAATTTTATTCTGTCCGGGAATCAAACCCGAGGTCTCTCGGATAGCAGTCGCTTATCGTAATATTTTAGGAGTTGTTGGAGAACTAGCAACCTGCCTTCGCTTCGCTTTGGATTTAGTCGTCTTACCCGCATAGTTCCCGTGGGAATACCTTGATAAAATATAGCCTTTCTTACTCCCTGATATTATAGCTTTCCATTGGTGAAAGACTTTTTTAAATCGGTCTAGTAGTTTCGGAGCCTATTCAACACAAACAAACAAACAAATCTTTCCCCTTTATAATATTACTAGCTGACCCAACAGACGTTGTTCTGTTTAAATAAAATAAAAGGATTTCTGCGCCACCTACCGGGTTCAATTGTGAATCTAAACCATCCTCGAATCCCTTGAACACACACAAAAATCTCATCAACATCGATCCAACCGTTTAGGAGCAGTTCAGTGACATACACACGTACGCTAGAAATTTATATATAAAGAAAATAAAAGACAGGATAGATTAAAATACGCTGACAAGGTGATTGAAACCGAAGCGAAGAGAGAATTGCTAGCTAATAAAAGCACTACAGCTTTTTATTTCACACTAGCAATCCGCCCTCGCTTCGCTTCGGGTTTTACCCGCGTAGTTCCCGTTCCCGTGGGAATACCGGGATAAAATATAGTCTAGTTTACGCCCTGATATTATAGCTTTCCATTGGTGAAAGAATTTTTGAAATCGGTCCAGCCGTTTTGAAGATTACCCGGAACAAACAGACAGACAGACAGACAAAAATTTTTTAATTGCTATTTTAGGCATAGGTGTCGTGCAAATAACCGTGTGAGTATGAAAAAAGCCTATTATTTTGACATTACAAACAGACACTCCAATTTTATTTATTGGTATCATCATTTCAGCCTATCGCCGTCCACTGCTAGATGTAGGCCTCCCTCATGTTGCGCCACAATGAGCGGTCCTGTGCCGCCTGCATCCAACGACGCCCAGCTACTTTCACTAGGTCATCGGTCCACCTAGTGGGGGGGCGTCCTACACTGCGTCGTCCGATACGTGGTCGCCACTCGAGAACCTTTCTTCCCCAGCGGATGTCGGTTCGTCGAGCGATGTGGCCTGCCCATTGCCACTTCAGCGTGCTAATTCTTCGTGCTATGTCGGTTACACCCGTTCTTCTGCGGATTTCCGTATTCCGGATTCTATCTCGCAGAGAAATCCCGAGCATAGCCCGCTCCAAAGCACGCTGAGCGACTTTGAGCCTTGATATGAGGCCTACATTTAGGGACCACGTTTCCGTGCCGTAAGTCATCACTGGTAACACACACTGGTCAAAGACCTGTGTTTTCAGACACTGAGGTGTGTTGGACGCAAAGATCCTCTTAAGTTTCCCGAACGCTGCCCAACCGAGTTGGATTCGTCGGCTGATCTCTTTCTCGAAATTGGATCTACCTAACTGGACTGTTTGTCCTAGGTAAACATAGTGATCGACAACTTCAAGAATCGCATTGCCAACTAGGACCGGTACAGGAATGACATGGGCATTTGACATGACTTTCGTCTTGTCCATGTTCATTCGTAAACCCGTAATTCGTAAACTCGTAGTTGGGATACCCTGCTGAGATCATTGAGCATTGTGCCAAGGTTCTCCATGGATTCTGCCATAACGACTATATCGTCCGCAAATCGAAGGTGAGTGATGTATTCGCCGTTAATGTTGATGCCGAGTCCAGTCCAGTCTAAGAGCTTGAAGACATCTTCCAGAGCAGTGGTGAACAGTTTCGGAGAGATAACATCTCCCTGTCTCACGCCTTTCTGCAACTGGATCGGTTTCGTACTCTTATCCCGGATACGGACTGACATTGTGGCGTTCCTATACAAACACTTCAGCACTTCGATATAGCGATAGTCGATTTGGCACCGCTGAAGGGACTGCAGCACCGCCCAAGTTTCGACTGAATCAAAGGCTTTCTCATAGTCCACAAACGCTAAGCACAGGGGCCGATTATACTCCTCGGTCTTTTGTATAATCTGCCGAAGCGTGAGGATATGGTCTATGGTGCTATAGCCTTTTCGGAAGCCGGCTTGTTCGGGCGGCTGGAAGTCATCGAGCTTGCGCGAGAGTCGATTGGTAATGACCCTCGAGAACAACTTATAAACATGGCTCAGGAGTGAGATGGGTCTGTAGTTCTTTAGAAGAGCTTTGTCACCCTTCTTGAAGAACAGCACCACCACACTCCTGGCCCATGACT
Organism: Lymantria dispar; assembly: GCA_032191425.1. Lineage (NCBI taxonomy): Eukaryota > Metazoa > Arthropoda > Insecta > Lepidoptera > Erebidae > Lymantria > Lymantria dispar. The sequence continues at coordinate 22,694,188 of CM063459.1, forward strand.
CTGGAACGTCGCCCCCGAGGAGAACGGAATTAAATAGCTTTTGAAGGGCTATTAAGACTGGCTTGCCGCCCGCCTTCAGAAGCTCTGCCGTAATTCCGTCATCTCCCGGTGCCTTACCGTTACGTAGTTGTTTGAGAGCCATTCTGATCTCGTACAAGCTAATGTCCGGGATTTCTTCGGTATAGTGCCGAGTTAGCTTGGATCTGGGATCTTGGACCAAGCCGACAACGGGATTTCGGGATGATTTGTATAACTGTCCATAGAACCTTTCGACCTCTCCCAAGATCTCACTTTGGGATGAAATGACAGTGCCATCGTCGGTCTTCAGCTTAGTCATTTGGCTTTGCCCAATAGGCAGATCTTGTGCGAACACTATTGAGCCACGATTCCGCTCTATCGCTTCTTTAATACGGAGCGTATTCGGCGAATATCGCGACGCACAGACCTGGAGATCTGCCTATTTATCTGGACCTATCTATGTTTGGACCAATCGGCTGAAGACTGCACCGTCATTTCTTTTCTCCGCCCCATGAGCTCGAGAGTCTGGTCAGAAAGTTTTTTAGGTCTATCAACGCGGTGAGCCTTGAAAGATTTCGACCCAACCGCGTGGACAGTTTCCACGAACCTGTTGTTCATATCGTTCGGAGATTCGCATTCATCCAGACATTGGAAGCGATTGTGTAATTCGAGTTGAAAGCCTTCGAGGTTCTGGTATTGGACAGATGTAGGTCGGAGTGTAGACTTCATCAAGCGTGACCGCTCGACTTTTGTGTGGATATTCAATGTGGCTCGTACCATCCGGTGATCGCTCCCAGTTTTAATCCTGCTGATCACTGAGACATCATTGAATATCTGTCGTTTGTCTGACAAGATGAAGTCTATCTCGTTTTTTGTTGAACCATCGGGGCCAATCCAGGTCCATTTCCTTTGTGGCTGCTTCCTGAAGAAGGAATTCATCATAAAGAAGCTTTCCTTCTCCAGAAAATCAGCCAGTTTCTGGCCCCTCTGGTTTCTCTGTCCATATCCATGTTTCCCCACTCTTAACTCAACATCACTCCCTTTGCCTATTTTCGCGTTAAAGTCTCCCATGACTACCGTGAAGTGGGTTTTGGACGTGTGTATGGCTTTCGAGATGTCCTCGTAAAATGCCTCCACCTCGTCGTCGGAGTATTTCGAGGTCGGTGCGTATACCTGTATAACCTTCAGCGAATACCTCTTGGTAATTCTGAGTATAAGGTACGCTACCCTTGTCGACACTCTCGATCCTCTCCACGTTGTCTACGAGAGACCTACGAACGATAAACCCTATACCACCTTGGGACGGGTGATCGCCCTCCCGGTAGAAGAGCAAGTTTCCAGACTGGAGGATTATCGTGCCCTCGCCCTCTCTTCGCACTTCTGATAATCCTACAATGTCCCAGCGGGTTTTGCTCAATTCTTCTTCCAGCTCGATGACCCTCTCGTCAGTCCTGAGTGTCCGAATGTTGTGCGTTACCAGGGCCAAGGGTCGTTTTTGTTGGTAGCCGGATCGCTGCCGGAGATTCCTCGCACCTCCCGCTCCACCACTACTGGGCCCGCCACCAAAATGAGCCCATAGAGTACCGGAACCGCCGTGACTGGGGGCCATTTTTTTATTGTACGCCATTTCTAACAAATGGGATATTGCCGTAATCGCCACGCTTGGCAGGCGGGTTGGCGATCGCAGTATAGGTGTTTTACGTTTCCCAGGAGAGAACTGCTGCCCTGCTCTCCTGGTGAACCCTCAGCCGATTTTTACGACTCCCACGGGCAAGTAAGGGGTGGCGACATATGTATTCTCAGCCCGTCGCCACTTTTATTGGTATAGATATAGATTATTGGTATAGATATAGATTAATTTTCCGCTTAAGACGATGTATTAGAAACATTACACAATTCATAACATGTGATTTGCAGTATCAACGTGACGCAGTATATGATTTCTCAACAAGCAATTAATTAGTTTCTAGCTTTCCTAGTAATTTCAATTATTGCATAACGAATTCGTATGTGTATTTGCTGGCCCTAGCCGAGGCCGCGGGTGATCGGACCGGGGAATTTTCCGTCACCCGCAGAGAGGCTGACCGCGCGACGGCGACCGACGTCCCAGGACGTCGAGAGGTGACGTTACCCGAAAGGGTATTCCGTCGGGCCGACCACTGACGACAAGTCACATCTGCTCCGGTGGTCGGCCCAACAACGAGGTGACGTGGTTATTGCTGAATTATTTTTAACTAGCAACCCGCCCTCGTATTATTTCGGTTTCAATCGCCTTAGTGCCCGTTCCTGCTGGAATACCGAGATACAATATAGCCTATGGTACTCAGGGTGAATGTAGCTTTCCAATGGTGAAAGAATTTTTGAAATCGGAACATTAGTTTTTGAGTTTATTCATTACTAGCAACCCGCTCTCGCTTCGCTTCGGTTTCAGTCGCCTTACGCGCGTAGTTCGCGTTCCCGTGAGAATACCGGGATAAAATATATGTTAAGTTACTCAGGTTAAATGTAGCTTTCTAATGGGGAAAGAATTTTTTAAATCGGCACAGTAGTTTTTGAGTTTATTCATTACAAACATACACACACATAAAAATACAATTTTTCCTCTCTATAATATTAGTGTAGAAGTATAGATGTCTATCTTAATAGACATCTATACTTAATTATGCTTAATACTTATATTATGCTGTGTATTTATGAACGCTACCTATGAATATTACCAACTTTTGCTTTGCTTGTGGATGTCGTAAAAGACTGCTAAAATCTTCAAATTGACGAAGGCCAATTTCATCTGGCAATTACATTCCCAGTGAGGGTTATCGTCGGCAGATGACCGTCGGTAAAACCGCCAAAACTTTTACACAGTCATCATCATCATCACAGCTTATATAAGTTCCACTGCTGGCCGAGGCCAAAGAGGGTATCCCGTAGGGTATTCCGTTGGGCTGACCACGGACGACAAGGAACTCGGTACTGGTGGTTGGCCCAACGATGAAGGCGACGTGCTACGGGTGGGTTATGGGGCCGCGCGCCACCCCTCTGTCGCACCGGATGGAGCCGGGCTGCAGGTAGACCATAGTCCACACAAAAAAAGGAAGGAAATTGACCTACTATGCTGGACAGATAGATAAGTATAGGTTTTATTTCGAGTTTTCGTTCTGTTGCATAGATGTTATCTGTATATTATATCCCTCAGTCGTCTTTTACGATACTCACTTGCAGGATAGGGTGTGGTGAATTGTATTCTTACTCCGTCACCACACGGAGTAATCCTTACTAATATTATAAACGTGAAAGTTTGTGAGTATGTGAAAATTTTAAGATGTTTGTTGCTCTTTCACGCAAAAAACTACTGAATGGATTTTGATGAAACCAATAATATAGCTTACATACCAGAATAACATTTATATATAATTTTTCCTGATATTTCCACGGGAAGAGGAACTGCGGGTGAAACCACAGGGCGCTGTTAGTCTATAATAAAATATTAAATTTTGTGTCGACCTGAAGTAACTGGAATAAGAACAGGATAATGATGTTAAAGTATAAAATAAAACTTTATTAACTAATTTTAGTTACACTGTGTACTCTACCGACTCTTTCACGGGGAGTGCTCCGAGGAACTGTTTGACTTGGTACTATCGTCACCATTTTACCAACATACCACTCGACATCATAGTATGGTTCATCCACTTCACCTGGAAGTGCTATGGGCTTCAATTATACGTCGGTCGATGGGAGGGTACCCCAAATAGGGGGTATTCCGTCGGGCCGACCACTGATGACAAGTAACCTTGCTCCGGTGTTCGGTCCAACGACGAAGGCGACGTGCATCGTGGGTGGGTTGTGGGTGTGCCTGCTTACGCACCTCTGTCGCCCCGGACGGAGTGGTGCGAGGAGCGCGCCAACTGCAACCCAAAAAAAAAAAATAGGCTTCAATTATACGTTTCCAGCGATCATTTCTCTGCTACTCAAGCTCTGGAATGAACTACCTGCAGCTGTGTTTCTCAAGCGCTATCACACGTCCTTCTTTAAACAAGGTTTAAGAAGAGTATTTTCTTCACAGTAGGCAAAGGCTTGGCTGTGCCCCTGGTATTGCAAAGCTCCATGTGCGGCAGTATCACTTACCAATAGGTGTGCTGCTTGCTCGTTTGCCACCGTTGGCAATAAAAAAAAAGTTGTTTTCTTAGTATTTTGTAATAGTTAATAATTTCTTTCATAAGTCTTATAATAAAGAGCAATCTTATTTTTAACTCTCTACGATATGAAAAACATCGGACATTTTATTATCATCTCTCAATTTTCATAGGTCCCACAGCTTAATAGCGGCAGGACCACACTTTTGACAGTCGTCTGCCTACAGTCGCAGGCCGGTCCGTCTAGGGTAGTACCACACTCTCGCAGAAAATCGACGTCAGAGTAGTAGTAATTTATTACTGCGCTTCGTTTGGTGAGCGAGAGAGCCGGCGACCCTACTTTCTCAAAATGTTTGCGTGCGGTGCACTTTGGTGATGCCTTTAGTATCGACGAAACTCATTGCACGCATTCACATACCCTTCACTTACTTAAAGGTAGCCAGCGAACTAGCAAAGATCTACAACTGGCAGCATTATTTACCATCAGGTGTACTGTTTGCTCGCTTGACACTGTTTGCAATAATAAGAAAATATTTATTGCAAAGGAAGAACCGACTTTAATGTAGATAAATTTTTAGATTTTTGTTGATTTTTCAAAAACTGCTTCTTCGATTTCAATAAAATTTACATGGGACAATTTGGAAAGTTTCCGTTTCCTTTCCAACAAAAAAAGAATTTTCAAAACGGTTGGCAAGCGAAGGAATTATGCACGAACAAACATAAAAAAATACAAACATCCGAATTGAGAACCTCCTCCTTTTTTAGAATTCGGTTAACAAAAATACGTTCTACAGCTGAGCTCAAGCCTCAATATGAATTGGCCTACAATATCAATCTTTTTGGCAGCAAGCTATAGTGCAGTAATCATCCTTTCGATTGGCGAGCCCATAACCTGTCGAGTGTGTACTTCCTTCTTGTTAACACAAGACAATGCTGGTCAGACAGGATGGGGTAGGATTTGACATTGCGAGTTGCCCTTAGTCGTTCTTAACAACATCCACGGGCAAGATATGGAGTGGTAAATTGTATTTTTACTCCGTCACCAGAGGTAATCAAACATCGAACATTTCATCATCATCATCATCATAGCTTACAGACGTCCCACTGCTGGGCTCAAGCCTTCTCAATAATGTGAAACATTTTAACCTTGGTTAGACGGCTTGGTATAGGGTTGGTTGGTAGGGACATTTTATTCTCTCACATAGATATTATATGCATATAATATCCCTTAGTCGTCTTTTACGACATCCACGGGCAAGAGAGAGTGTGATGAATTGTATTCCTATTATATATTTACAATCGTCAATTACCAAAATCATGTGAAAATAGGTTTTCCAATCCTAAGGAGGTAAGAGCAGACCAAAAAAAAGATGGATGGGCTGCGTGAAGCATGACATGGATAGGTCAGGAGTGACCACAGAGATGAAGTCTGATAGGGATATGTGGAAGTAGAGGATATGTGGCGTCGGCTCCAAATAATTGGGATAATAGTGGGATAATTATGATAATAAAGGTTCTCGAGTGGCGACCACGAATCGGACGACGTAGCGTAGGATGTCCCCCTACTAGCTGGACTGACGACATCTTGAAAGTAGCAGGGAACCGTTGGATGCAAGCAGCACAGGACCACTCTGAGTGGCATTCTTGTAGGGAGGCCTATGTACAAGAATAGACGTTTACAGGCTGATGAATGAATGAACTAGCTTTTACTCACAGCTTCGTATCTTCGTATAAATCACGTGTGAGAGAGGCAAACAAAGGAGGATCTGCATGATACTCCTAATCTACAAACTAGAACCTTCTGTGATCCGATTTAAAGCTAACGAAAAAACGTCCGAGATTATTTGTGCTAGTTTTTAATTTAATAAGAAATCTAATGAGAGTATAAAAATACATGTTTATATATTTTTACTGAAGAGTATTTGTTCTTCATTTGAAGAGAATTAATAAAGATCTCTTTATTTCTATACAAATTTTGTATGCCACCGTGTTTTATCCTCTTTGAGGTTGAATGTGTTAAAATCCTTTCGTAATGAGTCCCAATATCGCAAAAAGATTATTTGTGCTAGTTTTTAATTTAATAGGAAGTAAATTCTATTTTAAAATAAAGAGTAAATTTCATTTTCTTTTTAAGTTTGTTCTGTAAGAATAAATTAAATTTGGTAAGAATAAACTTTAAAAAAATAAAATAAGAGACAATATAATTTAACTATTCACAACAAATTAAAAAAGGAAATGTAAAAAAGTGAAATCAAGTTTTAAAAAATAAGAGGTATATTAAAACACAAAATTTTTAGATGCAAAGAGGCAAAGAGATTCGGTGTTCTAAAGGCATCACAAAAATTTACCACACGCAAACACCCTCAGAAAGTGTGGTATAGTAGATTAATTTCCACTGAAATCAAGGAACTCTGCACCGGTGATCAGCCCAACGACGAAGGCGACGTGCTTTATGGGTGGGTTACGGGGCCGCGCATCGTCCCTCTGTCACCCCGGACGGCGCCGGGCGCTGACCGTAGCCGTCCGGGGCGACAGAGGGACAGCGCCGTGCGCTAACCGTAGCCCAATCCAAAAAAATAATAGTAGATTAATTTCCTTCTTATTGTGGAGGAGGCTTAATCCCAAACCGTCCTTTCGTATTTACAGGTATTACAGGATCAGGTAGTCGTACGGGAGCTTATTTTATCGCACAGAGAGGTCACCATAAGAAGGCAATGTGCCAGCTATATAATTTTTAACACGCTTTTATGCATGTTTTATTTGTTTGCTTGTTTATTTTAGTCTTAGATTATATACGTCCTATTGGCGTCTTGCAAAATAGGTGGAAATTTTATCTACTGCTGGTCAGGCTGGTCAAAGGTGTTGGTATGGGGTTTTCTATCGCGATGGCGACCGTCGTCTCGGGACAGGGACGTCGAGAGGTGAGGGTATCTGAAAGGGTATTCCGTTGTGTCGACCACTGAGGACAAGGAACTCGGCACTGGTTGTGCTTAATTGTATTTTTAATCCGTCACCACATGAAAAATATAACATAGACACACCTTTCGGTATACAATTATTAGTTCCATGTAATATTGACGAATTTTCATAGTAAACTCCATAAATTGCTGAAAAACGTATAATTATTTTACTTTCAGGCTTTCAGAAATCAGGCTTTCTCAAACACAGTAGCATATTTATACCACTGAAAACACGAGCCATAAAACTTAGAAGAAGAATACAAGAAGGTAAGCTTCTTGTATTCTTCATAGTAAATGTATTTATAATGTAGTTGAAAAGGAATTGTGAACGCAGATGCTGTTTGTTAAATAGATATGTCCGTAGCTATAGATATAGCTACGTATTGTTCCCGAGGCCACGGAACTAGGGCGCTGAATGTGCTCTCAAAACGGGGTTACGGCTGCATATAAACAAATCTATAAGCGAGTTCCAACAAGATTATTAAAATTTGACACTTAATAATACTTGTACGTAGCCCAATGACTATGGAAATTTTAGAAGTAAATTATTCTATTTTATACTTTTATGCTTTATGCTTTAGCTGCTGTGTGGTAGCGGCTTCGAATACTACCAATCCTTGCTTTGCTCGTGGGTGTCGTAAAAGACGACTAAGAGCCCTAGATTGTCCCGGACCAACTCCATCTGGTACCATTTGGGTCAACGATTACATTCCCAAGAAGGGTTGTCGTCAGGCAGGCGGCCGGTCATAAAAGTCATTGCCGAAACTTTTTGCAATATGTCAAAACAGATGACATATTACGTCGACCCCAAGTAATTGGGATAAGAGCAAGATGATGATGATGATACTAATAGCTTTAGCTTTTTATTAAGATGCCATATCTAACTGCGATTTTTAGCAAACAGCTCTCCACATCCTTTGGGAGTACAGTATCTGGCGTAATGAGCGAAATCTTATATTAGACAGCGTGTAAGTCACGTCTGAGGTAGCATATATGCGGACTTTGTAGTAACTCGAGAAAATTGCCACGTTTTCCTGTCATACCTACTATTGCAATCAATCCCAAATCTCACATAAAAGCCTTAAGGCAAAGAGCTTAAGGAGCTATATATTCAAGGGAATATATAGCTCCTTAAGCTCTGTTATATTTGTGATACTATATTGCTGTACTTCATGTAACAGTATACCAACCTATTATTAGCTAATTAGCCAGTTTTACTTCATATTTCCTACTTTGTATAGGAAAAAAGTGTGGTGACGGAGTAAGAATACAATTCAACACTCTCTTTCTTACCCGTAAAAGACGACTAACGGATATAATATGCATATAACGTCCATGCATGAGAAGTAAAACTCGAAATAAAGCCCTATACCAACCCATCTCACTAGCGTGGTATAGTAGGTCAATATCCCTACTGATGCGGAGGAGGCTCGAACCCAGCAGTGGGACGTATATGAGCCGAAATGATGATAGGAGAGAAGTGGATTGTTTGTAATTCCTCTAGGTTTTTACTTAAAGAACTGAAAATTGCTGAAGAAGAAAGGCTCTGGTGAGAAGAATACGTATCAGACGACGCAATGTACACCTCTCCATCATACAAGTTTAGCGAAAATCGCAGATAGACTTTGAATGCAGGCGTCACAGGGTCGCGCCTGTTATTTTTTACATAGAACTCTTGTCTATAACCCGTTATTGGATACCGAAGAGCTGATCGCTAAAGGATGAATGCGAATTACATTATGGTCTTTATAATTAATTTATCGCAATTATCCATTGAAGTGGTAATGGGGAGGCCACATCGCTCGACGAACCGACAACCGCTGGGGAAGAAAGGTTCTCGAGCGGCGACCACGTATCGGACGTCGCAGTGTAGGACGCCCTTCCACTAGGTGGATCGTCGACCTGGTGATAGTTGCTGGGCGTCGTTGGCTGTAGGTGGCACAGGATCGCACTCCGTGGCGTAACATGAGAAAGGCCTACGTCCAGCAGTGGACGACGATCGGCTGAAATGATGATGATGATGACTTATCCATTACACTATCTATGTCCGCAGGTGCATATATTTCTCGCCCTTAATTTATAAGTATTAAATGCATTAAAAAATATATATGTATTTATATATATATATATAACGAAGTTTATACCACAATTAAACGACAATGTTGGACCTTACCATAGAGACCAAGAGCTTGGTTGTTCAACAATAACCTGTCTAGGTCAAAGTTTCAATAATTATAAAGTAATTAACATTTTGATCGAACCACCAGGGAGCGTGCCGATCTCTAGCAATCAATATTCCGCGTAGAAATAGCACAACGTACCGTGACCTATACGAAATTTAACGAAGATATAATGAATGGAACTTATACTCTATAAGACAAAAGTAATTAAATTAAAAAAACTTAGCACTAAAAAATATTAAAAACAATTATAAGTAATAAAACTTGTCGTTGTGGTGACGGAATAAGAATATAATTCAGCACCCCGTGCTGTGTGGTAGCGGCTTCGAATACTACCAACCCTTGCTTTGCTCGTGGGTGTCGTAAAAGACGACTAAGAGCCCTAGATTGACCCGGACCAACTCCATCTGGTACCATTTGGGTCAACGATTACATTCCCAAGGAGGGTTGACGTCAGGCAGGCGGCCGGTCATAAAAGTCATTGCCGAAACTTTTTGCAATATGTCAAAACAGATGACATATTGCGTCGACCCCAAGTAATTGGGATAAGAGCAAGATGATGATGACCCCCTATCTTGACCGTGGCTGTCATAAAAGACGACTAAGGGATATAATATGGATATAATATACATATAAAATCTATAGTCATAGTACCACACTGTCGACAGTTGTCTGTCTGCAGCCGCGGGCCGGGTTGTCTGGGGTAATACCACATTCTCGCAGAAAATTGATGTCCAAGTAGTAGCAATCTGTTATTGTGCTTCGTTCGGTGAGTGAGAGAGCCGGTATCCCAACTTTCTGAAGGTGTTTGTGCGTGTTTTAGGTTTTAGTGATGCCTTTAGTATCACTGAACCTCATTGCACGCATTCTTTCTTTTTTTATTGCAAACGGTGGCAAATGAGCAAACAGTACACCTGATGGTAAGTGTTGCTGCCGCTCATGGACCTTTACAAGGCCGCTGCCTACCGCGAAGAAAGTGAAGGGAGTGTGAATGCGTGCATTGAGGCTCGGTGATACCAAGGGCACTACCAAAACCCTTCACTTCACTTGTGGTACTACCCCGGACGGACCGGCCCGCGGCTGTAGACAGATAATTGTCGACAGTGTGGTCCTACCACTCTTGAAATTCACTCTCCCTTCACTTTGTACGCGGTAGGCAGCGGCCTCTCAAAGATCCATGAGCGGCAGCAACACTTACTATCATGTATGCTATTTGCTCGTTTGCCACCGTTTGCAAGAAAAAATGCTATAGATGCAAAACTGTAGTGAAATCCTATACCAACACCTCTGACATACGTGGTATAGTAGGTTTAATTTTACTTCTGCTGTGGAAAAGCAACAATGGGACGTATGTGAGGTGTGATAAAATAATAAAACTATGAACTTGATGTTATTTATCTTGCCTGATATACATCCCGCTATTCAGCTCAAACCTCTTTTAAAATAGGAGGCAAATTAACATACTATACCACGCTGAATCATCATCATCATCTCAGCCCATATATGTCCCACTGTTGGGCTCGGGCCTCCTCCATAATGGAAGGGTACTTGACCTACTATACCACGCTGGTCAGACGTGTTGGTATAGGGTTTTATTTCGAGATTTCCTTCTCTCGCATAGATGATATATGCGTTTTATATCCCTTAGTCGTCTCGTACGATCACCCACGGGTAAGATAGGGGGTGGTGAATTGTATTTTTACTCCATCACCATGCTGAATATAATATACAAATACAAGAGTCTACTTTTGCAATACACCCGGACAATAAATGGGAAAGTAAACTGTAGTTTTATACAGTCACCACATGAAAAAAAGATAATTACAGAATATAATTATAAATTAAGGATTAGAATTTTTATTTTTATTAAAAAGTATTTATGCTTAATTTGAAGACAGTCGTATAAGATTATTTTTCTTTCTATACCGACTTTGCCACTGCGTTGCACGTTTACCTTAGGGGTAGAATTAAAAAAAAAATTCTTAGTGGGTGCCTACGTCACAAAATTCTAGCTTCAGTAGTTTCGGCTCGGCGTTGATTAAGCAGGGGATAGTATTGCGGACAGCGCAGGCGCGATTACCTGCGCCTGATGCCGTACTAGCCGAGGCTGCGGGTGACTGGATCAGAGATTTAGTCCGTTACCCGCGGAGAGGCAGACCGCGCGACGGTGACTGACGTCCCCGAAAAGGGGACCTCATGAGGGGAGGGTACCTCGCAACCGGAGTATTCCGTTGGGTCGATCACTAAAGACAAGGAACTATGCACCGGTAGTCGGCCTAACGACGAAGGCGACTTGCCACGGGAGGGTAATGGGGCCGCGCGGCGCCCCTCTGTCGCCCCGGACGGAGCCGGGCGGTGAGTGAGCTGACCATGGCCCACCCCACAAAAAAAGGGGATATTATTGTTAACGTCCCCGCAAGACCAAAATTTTATGAAATTCCATCTGCAAGGGTAGAGTAGGGTAGGGTGGAATTTCGTAAAATCGTTCTTAGCTGGCCTCTACTCGGTAGTAGGAATACTCCTACCAAATTCCAAGTCTACACCGTATGGTGCCAGAGATATGGTGATTAGTCACTATAGAGATAAAAATCTCTTATATATAAGATTTAAATTTCGTAACAAAGCTGAAGTCTTTTAGCACTACAGGGTATGATAGTGTTTTCAAAATCTGGCATTCCATGTAAGCCTTTATTTTTAGCTTAATCTGAAATTTTTTACTTTCATAACACTTGGTTGCTACTTTTAGTGCACGATGGAGTATATCATAGTATAGCCTGTGATTTAAAAATAAGTATATCAAACAGATGTTGACTTTTTAATAAGTTATTTTTTAAAGTCAAAAGGGGCTCCCTTTTGACTAAAACTAAAAGTAAATCTTATATTCTAACTCAGAACAACAATTTATGGGTCACGCAAAGTATTGTCCTGCATGGAAATTGAACCTGGTATGGTAAGTACTATGTTAACCAAATACCAATTGTAAGCGCCTTACTGCTTTACCTGGGTAGCCAAGCAGAGTGAGATCGTCCTAGAGCACAGCAAATTGTTTTCTGATGACGATTTATCTAGAGAACCGTGTTGTCGTAGTTATATTCATAAATTATTTTATTATGCTGTACTAAAGTAAGATACTGGCTACCCTTGAGACAATAAATCATCGAAGACTAGGGAGCTGCAGGTGCCGTGCTCTGTTTATCGATAATTGGTTATCGATTCCCGCTAAATTGTAGGCATTGTGTGTTCTGATTAGAATATATAAAAATACACAATTGAACTACTATTTGAACAAAGTCTATCATGATTGTAGTTCAGAAAGTATCCAGCTCCTTCCTGTATGTAAATTTTAGCACCTTGATCAAGGTGCTAAAAATTCAAGGTGCCATCATCGTTTATCGCCGTCCACTGCCGAACGTAGGTTTTCTTCATGTTTCGCCACAAAGTGCGGTCCTGTACCTCCTGCGTCTTGCGTACGGCGTCCAGCAACTTTCACCAAGTCGTCAGTCCACCTGGTGGGAGGACGTCCTACACTGCGTCGTCCGATGAGTGGTCGCCACTCGAGAACCTTTCTTCCCCAGCGGTTGTTTGTTCGTCGAGCGATCTGGCCTGCCTATTGGCACTTTAGCTGCTAATTCTTCGTACTACGTCGGTTACATCTGTTCTGCTATGGATTTTTGGATTTTTTATCTTCATTATCATAACAACATTTAGAGATGGATAGAGCCATCTCTAAATGTCGGTTTCATAAAAAGGCTTGAAGACCCTAAGCGTGCTACGGAGAGGGCTACTATTGGTATTTTTCTACGTGATTAAATTCAGAATACAGAAATCCGTAGAACATTGAGTATAACCAACATACTCTGAAGAATCAGCGCGTTATTGAAGTGGCAGCAGTGCTTTCCTAAAAATCTTATAAGAACCACCGCGATTGCTAACCTGCCTGCCAACAACAACAACTATGGCTAAAATCCCCTAGGAGTCCTATATCCAACAAAAGGTAGCCCAACTAATGGGTGGAAGGATGGATAAAAGAAAGAAACATTTGTAAATGTAAAATATTTGCTCAATTCTTCTGGTATTTTATTTCATTTACATAACGTGATATTGCTTAATTACTTTCAGAAAGAAGGTTTCATAATTATTGATCCCAGAAGTTCAATCTGTATGACAATATATGTCATTTTAGACTATAAAAGATAAGCAACGCAAAAAAACCAACAGAAATTTTATATTGTTAAACTTTTGCAGGATTTATAAGTAATATAAACATTAAGATATCCAATACATTTTGAATAAGTATGTCTATACCCGAAGAAATGGCATCTACATTCACAACACAGCGTCAAAAATTTAAAAGTAATGCAGGCTCTGAAGCGAGTACTTCTTACGAGGTGTTTAGAAATATGACGACAGCTGTGGAAGTCATTGTTAAAGAACTGCCGAGATCTAAAAGTAAATCGGAAATATTTAATCATCAAGACATCACATTAACCATGCGGCTACGAGATGACGTGGATAGACTACAAGTTAAACTAAATAAAGCAAACAACTTACTTGAAAAATCTCGTGCAAGCTTCAAGCTATGTGTGCAAGAAATGAAGGAACAGTTAAACAGGGCCTACCAGGAAGAAGCAGAGATAAAGGCAAAAAATGTGATTCTACAATTAGAAAATGCAAAATTGAAGACAATCCTAAATTCAAAATCAAATTTACTTAATAAACTCCAGAAGGAATTGGGCAATATGAAAAGAATCATAAAGTTTGTTGTAAAAAATATATTATATGTACCAAAGTTAGATTTGTCTAATCTGTCATGTTGCTCAGATGCAGAATATACTGATTTTGAAAATAAATTGAAAAGGGAGCTTAAGGTAAAATTAGTGATGCTTGACGAAACTCCTACGTTGGATAGTTCTGTCTCAAAAGAAGTTAAAACTACCTTCGATAGTTCAGACCTCTAAGAAACTAGTGTTCTATGTATTATTATATCTATGTTATTAATTATGATACTCGTGGCAGAAAATCACACACTATAGACTTTTTAGAATATAATAAATAACATGTTTTTATGCCGTAGTTTCGTTTATCACAATTTTTATCTCTGTTATTAATAACAACTGTCCAAATTTTCGGTCATCGATTCTTGATCAAAACAGTCATTGGTTTTTCCAGTACAGATAAATATGAAATAGAAATATAACTATCTTAAATGTTTACATTCAGAGTGTGGTGAGAAGATAAGAATACTGGTACTGCTTGCTTTTTCGTTGAATTTATAATAACGGTTATGTTCGTGGGCAGAAACTATCCCCTAGGAAACGTATAACACGAATTACGACATCTAACTCGCCTGACAAGCGGGGCGCTTACGGCACTAATCCTTCAAACGAAATGCGTTCTATGAGGAGGCCTTCGTAAAGCAGTTGACGATGAAAGCTTGATTGATGATGATGAGGATAATAATGAAATATTTGTCTAACAGTTCAGGAGGCATTCGTGTATTAAAAATAGAATGATTTTCGATCGCAACTGTTTTCACTTTTTAAAGAAAATGTACAGTGAGTTTTTTTGCCCAGAGCCTCGACTTTGACGAGGGCCTTGAATTGCCGATGTATGCATTTACGTTGTACAATGTTATTTCTATAGTAAATAAACTAGCTTTTGCGCGTAGCATCGTTCGCGTAGAAATCACGTGCGACGTTCCAAGTTAACTATAATGGTTTCATTATATTGTATGGTGAAAAATTTAAAAGCAAAGTCCACCACCTATTTTATGCTCTTGGGAAAGAATATATCCTCTAAAGGGCTGCTTTTCAGATGATTCCTTTATGCGAGTCTACCTCTATACAAAGGAAGAAGACAGGAAGAAACCAAATTTGTGCTAAAATCTGTATCTATACTAATATTATAAAGAGGAAAAGTTTGTAAAAGTGTGTATGTTTGTAATGAATAAACTCAAAAACTACTATACCGATTTCAAAAATTCTTTCACCAATGGAAAGCTATAATATCAGGGAGTAATATAAACATTTTGTCTCAGTATTTAGTTTTAATTTTGTAAAATCCTTTCCGTGTGGTGACGGAGTAAGAGTACAATTCACCACTCTTTATCTTGCTCGTGGATGTCCTAAAAGACGACTAAGGGATATAATATACACAAAAGATCTGTGCAAGAGAAGGAAAACTCGAAATAAAACCCTATACCAACATGTCTGACCATCATGGTATAGTAGGTCAAATTCCCTGCCATTATGGAGGAGGCCCGAGCTCAACAATGGGACGTATGTGGACTGCGAGAATGATGATGAAAATCCTTTCTTATGGAGTCTTCATGTCATAAATAAAATACTGTCAATTGATGTTTCTACTTGAATCCCGTATGGTTACAAAGTAAGAATATAATTTGCCACCTGTCTTGCCCATGGGTGTCGTAAACGACGACTAGGGTTTTTGTTATGTATATAATATCTGCTATTATGGAGAAGGCTGGAGCCCCGCAGTATGGCATGGGCTGAGATGATGATTATATTTTAGTTTCAGTATTTTTTCATGCTCACGTACATATGTGTGTGTGTGTGTGTGTTTGCGTGTATATGAGTAATCTGCGTGTATGCGTGTTAGCGTATCACATGTAGGCTACTTTCATCCTAGTATTTGCGGGGGAAGGGGAACAACTGCTAGTGAAACCGCGGGAATTTTAAAAGTACTTTCACCATTGGATAGCTACATTATCAGTATGTCCGTATTTGCACAGGAACGGGATCTATACGAGTAAAACCACATGATATTAAGCAATTTCAAAAATTCTATCACCAATGGGAAGCTTCATCATCGAGCATAGTATGTAGGCAATTTTTTACCCTGGTATTTCCACGGGCACGGCAACTACACAAGTGAAATAGCGATATGTCGTCCAATTTTAAATATTCTTTTACAATAGAAGGCTACATTATAAGCAAGTAACATAATTAGGTTATCTTTACCCCGATATTCCCAGAGGAATGAAAATTATGAGTGTGAAACCGCGGGAATTTGACTCGATTTTAAAAGTTCTTTCATCAAACTACATTAACAACTAGTATCATACTTAGGCAATTTATTATCTCTTTATTCCCACTGGAAGAAGAACTACGCAGCCTAAGCCGAAGGAGTATGGCCAATTTTAAAAATTATTTCACCAATGGAATGCTACATTATCAGCGACTAAGAATGGCTATGTTTATCACGTGTTTCTACGAGAATCCGAACTATTCGTGTGGAAATAATTTTATAAATATGAAAGTTTATTAAGATCTTAGGATGTTTGTTACTCAATTACGTATAAACTGTTAAACTTGAATTGAAAATGGCATATTGATAGAGTATTTACTAGGCCAATACATAGAATATTTTTCTCCCGGTAATATCTATTATACCCATATTTCTCCCTTGGGATAATAGTTCAACTTTGCGAAAGTTAATTTTCACGCGGACACGTGGGATCATACTTTCTTCTATGATCTAAATTAAGGTGAGAGGTTTAAAAATATTTTTTCCGTTCTTTCTTCTTTTTGTCTTTCAAAAATATATATTCACAACAAATAAATCTAAAAAAGAAGACTCTTTTTATATATGTAAATTTATTTTAACCGAATAGGTCACTCTATTGATCTAATCGTCGAATCTACACAGGTATGTCACCTCGACATATATTTCAACAAAAGAATACTCAGATATTGCACAGAATCAATTGCGGAATGCATTGGGGGGTAGCGAGGGTAGCGGGGATTGCATACCCGGCTGCTGCACTGTAACTGGGTCAGGCTTCGGCCGGGTCACGCGGTCACAATTCCCGGTCACCGGGTCGCGTGCGCTACTGAGACACGCCCGTCACAGTACCCGGTAAAGAGGAGCTCGTGTTTTTGAATATGACGACTTTTCAGATTTCACTGGCGCATTAAATTCAAGAATTACAGGAGTCTTCAGTATTTAATTTCTATTTTAAAAATTATATACAAACATATTTTCCGTGTGATAACGAAGTAAGAATTTAGTTCATCGCTCCTCTCTCTTATTCATGGGTGTCGTAAAAGATGACTAGATTGAACAGAGAAAAACTCTACAGAAAACCCTATGCTAACAAGTCTGACCAGCGCGGTATAGTGAGTCAATTTCCCTTCCATTGTGAAGCCGGACAAAGCCCAACAGCGGGACTTATATAGGCTGAGGTGACGATGATGATGATGATACAAACATAATTTATTATATTGTGTGTATGTATAATATGGTTTTAGTTTGCAACATGTTATTTAATATGGTATGGAGAATAGAGACAAGGAAAACGAATTATAAAGGAAATTCGTGTATGGAAACGATCTTCGTAATTCTTGAAATTAGGATGGTGCTAACAGCATCTGGTTAAAGAAAGTGCTAATTGTTTTAGAGTAGGCTATAGAAACAAATAAAGTAAAAAAACATCCGTTTCGCTTGACCGGAAGTGAATTAAATAAAATTTTGACCTAAATGTAAGTCTACTTCACAATGGCAGGGAAATTGACCTACTACACCACGCTGGTCAGATATGTTGATATAGGGTTTTATGTTGAATTTTCATTCTCTTGCATAGCAACATCTATTATATGCATATTATTTTCCTTAGCCGTTTTTTTACTACATCTACGGTAAAGAAAGGGGTGTGGTGATTTGTATTCTTATTCCATTACCACACGAAGAGTCTTCTCATAGATATGCGAAATTCCCCTTAGGTCCCGACTGTCTATACTGTACACGACTGTTGACTTATATGAGAAGGCATTATCGTCACATACCCAGATATCTATCTAATATCATTATGTATCTTTATTTTCTATGTCAAATGGTAGTCTCTATGTGGAAAAATGGTATTATAACAGAAACAGAATTTGCTAAGATATTAGTGCCATTTTTCCTGTGGTGACGGAGTAAGAATACAATTCGCCACTCCCTATCTTGCCCATGGATGTTATAAAAGACGACTAAGGGATATAAAATGCATATAACATCTGTGCAAGAGAAGGAAAATTCGAAATGAAACCCTATACCAACATGTCTGACCAGCATGTTATAGTAGGTCAAATTCCCTCCCATTATTTAGGAGCCCCGAGTCCAACAGTGGGACGTATGTGGGCTGCAATGATGATGATGATGGTAAATGCCATTGAGATTAGAAGTAATAAAAGCTCAGCGCATACGTTAGTTCCTTCAGAAAGTTAACAAGTATTAAATTATATGATTTAGATTGTTCCGAGAATAAATTTTCGGTATTAAAGATATAACAGGTTTATGCAAGTCTAAATAATATAACGTATATAAAGATGAAGTAGTCAAATAAATACTGTTAAAACTAGAAGTTAAAAATAAATTAATTACTACAAATAAGTAGTAAGTATGGTGTACTAATTTGCGTGAATTTCACATAGGAGAGGGTTCCAGCCCCGCCCTTAATAACCTTTGCCTGATAAATATAAAAAAAATGTTATCAGTAACAAAAATTTTAGACTGTACTTGAGCACATAGAGCCTACATTTTGTTTTAAATCTAAAAGTATATCATCACTTAGCTTCTAAGAATCGTGTTAGTGATTTAGACTGACTTTAAAAGACGACAAGGTAGCTAAAAGCTTTTAAAGTGAGAAAAGTTTTAGTATGTAATTTAGCGTACCATACTCACTCCTCGTGGAGTACTTTGCATAGCGAATCTAACTGAAAGCACCAGCACCTGTGCCGTGTTAAAAGGAAGAATATATTTTAACAGTTACTAAAAACTTCTTCACCAATTATAAATAATTAAATATTGTAAATTAAAGAAATTTTCGGATTTTATATTTGATTTTTGATAGGCGACATGGTCCGCCCGCGAAGCCCGTGACCATAAATACTGTAAAGTGTTAGAAACGTCGGGTAATCAAAAAACAAATAAAAACGCGATAAAATCTGTAGTTTTATTTACAACGTGTAATACTCACGTAAACATCAGAAATCATTAAGTAAATAATGTAATCAATTGGTACTCTTTGATGGTATTTTCTATCTGATGGTACTTTCCACTCCGAATCATCTTCACTTTCTCTATTGTGTGAATTTTTCTCGTATTATACCATTCTTTTAAGAAAATTGACCCAGTAAATCCAAACGGCGGTGTGAGAGCGCATTAAGTTTTATTTCGAATTGCCTTTTCTTTACTGATCTTATATGTTTACATCCGCCGCGCCGTCTTTTATTATATTTGCGTGAAAGAAAGGGGATGGGAACCCATTTTATGGAAATTTAGTATAGTCTCAATTGTGCTCCTAGTGTAATGTTGCTATTTCACTAAACTCGAATGTATTTCTTCTTTGTATATAAATTTTCCGTGTGGTGACAGAATAAAAATACAATTTACCACCCCCTCGTTTGACCGTGAGTGTCGTAAAAGACGACTAAGGAATGTAATATGCAGACAACATCAATATAAGAGAAGTACAATTCAAAATAAAACTCTATACCAGCACGTCTGACCAGCCTCGTATAATAGGTCAAATTCTCTCTTAAAGAAGATGATACAATAATTACAATTTCTATTATTTTCTCAGCTTCCTCTAGAGTGGAAAGGCAAAAACATTTTACAAATAGTGTGAATAGCGTGACACGATTGAGTTTTACATTGCCTTACCGATCTCGAATGGTCAATCGTTTGTTTGAGCAGTCCATACCCTACAGAAATGAATTACATAAGCACTGTTTTCCATGTCGTATACTTAAACCTCTAACTTAAGACAATACACACATATTTTTTGCATCAAAGCAAGTTTTTTAATATAAAAACAAATAATTTGCCAAGTATCTGTAGATTTCTGATGCTGCACATCCGTTAGCGTACCTATCGCTTGAAAAGATTTCCATAAGCTTACATGAACTCTGTACAACCGTAATTTTAGTGTACCGTCTAGATGGACAGTAATAGATTTCTTAATTCTAATTCTTATTAATATGTTTCGGTGTTCGATAACCTTTT
The DNA here is from genome assembly GCA_032191425.1 of Lymantria dispar. Classification (NCBI taxonomy): domain Eukaryota; kingdom Metazoa; phylum Arthropoda; class Insecta; order Lepidoptera; family Erebidae; genus Lymantria; species Lymantria dispar. Next base: position 22,714,486 of record CM063459.1, read on the forward strand.
AAATGATTGGAAGACATTTTTATAGCCTTAAAATTTTTAAGCTCAGTGTGATGACGGAGTAAGAATACAATTCCCCACTCCCTATCTTGCCCGTGGATGTCGTAAAAGACAACTATGGGATATAATATGCACATAACATCTATGCAAAATTCGATATGAAGAACTCGATATGAATCCCTATACCAACATGTCTGACCAGCTCCATTCCATTATGGAGGAGGCCCGAACTCAACAGTGGGATGTATATGGGCTGCGATGATGATGATGATGACAGTTTTTAAATCTGAAAAGATAACTTGTATAATTTTTTTAACCTTAGCTTTTCTCTCTTACTCCTGTTTCTTCATCTCTTTTGATTTTTCTATTTCTATCAGTCTATTTTTCTAAGGAGTATCTGTATGGCATGACCCTGAAATGATATTTTAAACTTAACGAAATTTTTGAACTAACACAGGGTGAATTCGTACAGTACGAATCCACCCTATTCATAACTATACGAAGGCACCTCAACCGAAACATTCATAACATAATTTCAAAATAAAAATAACTATTGAAGTTACTATAAAATTTATGTTTATATATTAATCTAAGGTACTTATTCAAAAACTATTATAAATTACTTTAAGAATGAATGGCATAGTTTTCTCGCATCTTTCAGTACAGATTCGTGAGACAGAGACCCATAGTCGATGAAGAATATTCTTAGAATCACCATTTCAATTCAGCTCTAATCTGTTCCACTGTTGGTCTCGAGCCTTCTTCACAATAAAAGGGAAAATGACCTGTGTAAACACTCTAGTCAGACTTGTTGGTACAAGGCTTTATTTCGAGTTTTCTCCTCTTACATAGATATTATATGCATATTAAATCCCTTAGTCGTCTTTTACAACATCCACGGGCAAGAGAGGGTGGTGTATTCTTACTCCATCACCACACATGCAGATCTATATGCCCTACAGCGATCAATTGTCCATTGTACGTTTACCATCTACTATGATATTTCCCAGATACTATGATATTATTCTTTAAACGTTAAAAAGGGTACTTTCTTCACGATATTCAGCTGCCTGGGTGTAACCCTGGTATTACTGAAGATCATACATGCCAGTTATCATCATAAGTTGCATTGCTTGCTTATTTGCCATTATAGGCAACTAGCAACCCGCCCTCGTTTTGCTTCGGTTTCAGTCCCCTTACCCGCGTAGCTCCCGTTCCCGTGGGCATACCGAGATAAAATATAGCCTATGTTACTCCCTGATATTATAGCTTTCCAATGGTGAAAGAATTTTTGTAATCGGTTGGGTGGTTTATGTGTGAAAGCGTAACAAACAAACAAACAAACAAACATCCATACTTTCGCATTTATAACATTAGTAAGGATAAAAAAACAAATCTATACCTCTGAGAACCAAGCATCAGTATTTCTATGCATCATCATGATCATTATAGCTCATATATGTCCCACTGTTGGGCTTGAGCCTCCCCCACAATGGGAGAGAAATTGATCTACCATATCTCGCTGGTCCGATGGGTTGGTATAGGGATTTATTTTGAGTTTTCCATCTATTGCATAGATGATTTCTGTAATATTCATTTAGTAGTCTTTTACGACCCCCAAGTGCAAGAAAATGCATGGTAAATTATATTCTTACTCCCTGACCACACGGAGATCTATGCATGTATGTATTAATTTAGAAGTCTCATAATTGGGTACAAGCTTAATGTAATCTATTGGGCACGACGCCAAAATAAGTGTCGATACTGATTTTATAATGGAAAAACCCAATAATGCCCGATCTCTGCTTTGAACCCGCGACCTCGTGATCATTAATCAATTACATCAGTAGATCAACAAGTCTGACGCCAAGGAGTGATATGATAATAGGAAATTGACATGTAATTAAGTTTTGATTTAGATATATGAAACTAGGGTACACTGAAAGTTTTGCGTATAATATTAAAACAAGCTGGAAAGTGAAAATATTATTTTTATTATAAATAAAACTATTTTTATGGATTTTATTGCGTTTGTATTTGATTTTTGATTGCTCGGCTTTTCGAATATATTTCAGCCGTGACCATGAACACTAAAAGTGTTCGAAATGTCGGGAAATCAAAAATCAAATACAAACACGGTAGGTATAATTCGTATCTAGCAACTCGCCCTCGTTTCGCTTCGGTTTCAGTCGCTTACCCGCGTAGTTCCCATTCCCCTGCGGATAAAATATAGCCTATGTTACTCTCTGATATTGTAGCTTTCCATTTGTGAAAGAATTTTTGAAATAGGTTCAGTAGTTTCGGAGCCTATTGAATATAAACAAACATATATTTCCTCTTTATAATATTAGTATAGATTTGCAATACTCGCGTAAACAGCAAAAGCCCTTATAATTTTCATTGTTTTTCTTTTAATATTTTAGATGTTTTTTTTTATTTGGTCGAATCTCTTTCGAAAATACCACAGCCCTGATGCCATGATTTCCAAGTATTGATTGAAAGCTATGTTTAAGTTAGTTAAAGTGACTAGTTCCAATTAATACCTAATTGTTTTGTGCGAATATTTAAAATTTGCAGGACTAATCACTAGCTTTAGTTTCTCTACGTTTTTCTAGTGGTACGTTCATCGGTAAAGATAGTTTTGCACCTGCAGCAATATATGAGTCGCCACATTTATGGCAGTGCCAAACTTTAATAGAAAATCGACGTCTGAGTTGTAATACTTAATTAGTGCTTTTTGTTCGGTGAACGTGAGGGGTGGAGGTTCAGGCCGCATCTACATTTAGTAGTCAATTAATCGACAAACAAAATTTAGTAGACAATCTGGTTACACCTCTGGCATTGCAGAGGTTCACGAGTCACAACATTATCTGGTGGGAAACTCATTTCAGTTCCCAAATATACCCGAATCATCTCATAAGTTATCCATCTGTTTTCTTCAAAATCACACAGTAAGCACGTTTTCGTTGGTTGTTGCCCTTCTTGAATATCTTTCACGGCTTGCATCATTTATTGAAACGTAAGTTCTATTTAATTTATATTTAATGGTGTTGATAAGAGATACAAAAGAGGTTTCCCATATAGTAACACAGTAAGTAAACAATTCACGACCTCCTATTTTACCTGTGGATGTCGTAAAAGACGACTAAGGTAATGATTTCTGATGTTTACGCAAATATTACACATTGTAAATGTGTAATATTTTATACAAATAACAATTTTTTATTTTAACATTTTACTGATTAATGTTGCCATTAGATTTTTAAATTGAGCGCATGTGCGTGATGTCTCCTCCCGGTAACAACGGAAGATCAGCGCTGGCCATTTTGCGGCCAACATTATGCTGAGTTGAGACCGGTTTGTGACAAACACTACTTTTAAATTATGTGTATACTTTTGTTTTTCATATATTGTGTCTGTCATAAATAAATAAATCATTAAATCATTTTACGGATTTTATCGCGTTTGTATTTGATTTTTGATAGCCCAACGTTTCAAACACTACAGCGTTCATGGTCACAGGGGGAGTGAGTCCGAATCAAATACAAACACTCTGAAATCCGTAAAAAAGATTAATTTACGAGACGACTAAAGGAATTTTTAGTGCATAAATAACTGTGCAAGAAAAAGAAAACTCGAAATAAAACCCTATGCCAACCAGCGTGATCAGCGTGGTGTAGTAGTTTAATGTCTCTCCCATTCTGGAGAATGCTCGAGCCAAACAATGGAACGTATGTCAGCTGAAACGATGATGACGTAAAAGATTATTTATCGCGGGTGACTGGACCGGGGAGATTGTCCGTCACAGGCTGAGAGGCCGACCGCGCGGTGACGGAGACCGACTCTCCTTGACCGACCTCTCCGAGGAGGATCGTCGGTCGAGGAGAGGGTTCTCCTCAAGCGATATGCGGTCGAACCAACCACTGACGACAAGTCACCCTGCTTCGGTGATAGGTCCAACGACGAAGGCGACATGCCACGGGTGGGTTACGGGGCCGCGCGCCGCCCCTCTGTCACCCCGGACGGAACCGGACGGCGGGTGCGCTGATCGTAGCCCAGCCCCAGAAAAAATGTTATTTTATGGTGTTGAAATGAGGTACCTTTCTCCAAAAATAATTTTGCTGTCGTGCAATACAATCTTATGGAGTAAGAGCATTTATTAACATCATAAAAAACCATCGCTTTGAAATCTTTTCAGGGTTGGCTGCATTTCTACTAAGAGACGTCCTCGACGTGTTTAATTAATTTCAGTAAATACAGTGTAAAACTCTCATTATGCCTCGTGTTGGTCATCTTATCATTTAAGTGTTATTAAAAGCATTTTCCCTGACATGATAAACCCTTATCGTTATTGTTTATTCCATAATTTTAAATACTAGCCACCCGCACCAGCTTCGCATGGGTAAGAAAACGTATTTGTCTATTTTTTCTATCATAATTTCGCAACCCCATCATTAATAGCAAAGCTATGATTAAGAGATGACCACATGCAGTAGAAATATAACTTCAGTTAGATGTATTGATGTAGATTGGACAAAAATGGGGCAAATAAAGAAGGACTGTATTAAAGAAAACTTAAATGTGGCTTGAGATGACAGAAAAGTTAAACATGAATGTCGTAGTAAATACACGTATTGTAGTAGTGTGAGGGGATAAAATTAAAAATCGTTGTAAAGAAAGTTTTAAGTATGACTGTTGAAGGTTTCAGCAGAAGGATAGGGCGTGAAGCGAGGATAGAAAGACAATGAAACGAAGAGATATACTGCTATAGGATTATGTGGCTAAATATTTTCTTTTTATGTTATCCGTCTGTCGCTTTTTTAAATTTTTTGCATGTGGTGACTAAATAAGATTACGATTTACATATATTCATACAACATCTATGCAAGAGAAGGAAAACTTGGCATGAAATCTTATACCAACCCATCTGACCAGCGCAGTATAAGAGGTCATTTTCCGTCCTATTGGTGCCTCACCAATGCACGAGCTTAAAAGTAGAATGCATAAGAGCTGCCATGAGTGTGGCGCAGCAATTGACGATTCGCGCCACACATTGGAAGTCCCAACGCCACGTCCTATCGATGGATTTTGGAATAAACCTGCCGTTGCTGACCATCATCTCACAGATGCAAGACAGCGACAGGTGCTGGTCATCGATGGCCTCATTTTGTGAGGCCGTCATTTCAAGGAAGGAGGCTGCGGTACGAGAACGCGATTCGCTTGCCTCCGCTGACTCGCTCCGCCGGCGGCGACCCGGGAGGAAAAGGCGCCAATTTGCGCAACTCCTTCCACCGCCTTCAATGACGATAGGACGTGGCCAGACGGCCATGTGTTGGGGTGTCGGGGATTGAATGTCATCAGACGATCTCCGGTGCCCCGTAAAAGCGCGGAAGGGGCCGCTGTGGTTTTAGTGGGTATTCCGGTCACACGGTGGCCGGTGAGTCCCACACACTCCTCCGTCTGTCACCGGCGGGGGACAGTGCGTAAATGCATTTCCACAGCGTGAAAAAAGGATGCATACGAGCTGACAACGTGGTGAAGACGAAGATATGGGTGTCGTAATTCATTGTCAAAATTTTAACCAAAATGTTCGTAGCAACAACCTTGATATTTTTAATACAAGTTTATCCTCACTACGGAGCAAACTTACAATAAGTTTAGAATAATTAATCGGTGTCTTGGATTATTAGTAAAAAATAAATATTTTCTTTGGCATTTATTATGATATATGAGTTATAATGTTAAATATTGCTCAAACTTAAGTATATTTTTGTATTGAAGGACTTTTTGTTTTCTTTTTTATGTAAATGATATATGTGGAGACTCATTAATGGCATTATATTACTATTTAAGGCATTATTATAAGTTCCCTCAACTGTTAATTGCCTGAAAAATAAAGTTTTATGACCAGCAGCCTACCTAACGTCATTCTTCCTTGTTAATGTAATTTTTGACTAGACGGCATCAAATGGAGTTAGCGCAAGTCGATGTAAAGCACTTAGTTAGCATCTTTTACGACATCCACGAGCAATGTAAGGGTCGTAGTATTCGTAGCCACCATCAAATAGAAAAAAATGGATCATCATCATCATCAAAGCTTATATTATAATATCTATAGCGGGAAAACGTTCACGTACTGACATTTATACCGTCCACCTAGGCTTCGAGCATAGCCAATCCTCATCATCAGGGCGAGTGCGCAGCGGCGACTGCTAGGCCCCGGCGTGCACGCTGGAGCCTCGCAGACGCCGCTGCCTTCGAAACCCGGGTCGATGTAATCGATCTCAGTACGTGAGTGTTTTGCCATTACAGCCATTATAACATGAATTAATCTCACGATAATTTCAATACTAAAACAGCTTTTTATTTATCCCACTGTTTGGCTCGAGCCTCCTCCATACTGGGAGGGTAATTAAGCTACTATACCACGCTGGTCAGACGGGTTGGTAAAGGGTTTTATTTCGAGTTTACCTTTTCTTGTATAGATGTTTTATGCATATTATATCCCTTAGTCGTCTTTTACGACACTCATGGGCAAGAGAGGGGTTGCGTATTGTATTCTTACTCCGTCACTCACACCAAAAAAAATATCTACATACATAATGACAAACTAAATTATATTTTGTATGTAACATTGATAACTTATGGCCTATAATGAGTGCAAAAACCATATTATGTTAGGGCGATGATACGACTAGGGCAATTTAATTGTCCATATGAAAAACATCGTGCAATTGCAATAAAGTTAAAATAGTACTGTTGTGGCGTAGTGGACTTGTTGGGTTTAAGCCAGCCACATACGACGTGGGTGTTCTCGAAGGACCAGTGGGATGCGAATCTAACAAGGAGGACCGATTCCCACAAAATTAGGGTGAGACAGGAAAGCTATGGGCAGTCTTTGGAGAACTTACCTAGCTTCTTTGGTTTTCACGAAGCTGATTATTTGCTGGGCTATATAGTCCGTATGGTGGTCCTGTATATTCGTACATCACTAAAGTGTATTTTTGCTTCATTATTAGGGTTCCGTGCCCAAAGGGTAAAAACGGGACCCTATTACTAAGACTTCGCTGTCTGTCCGTCCATCTGTCTTGTCATCTGGCTGTATCTCAAGAACCGCAGTAGCTAGACAGTTAAAACTTTTATAAATTATGTATATCTGTTGCCGATATAACAACAAATTCTAAAAACAATATAAAATAAATATTTAAGTGGGGCTCCCATACAACAAACCTTTTTTTTTTGCCCTTTTTTGTTCAATGGTAGGGAACACTTCGTGCGCGAGTCCAACTCGCACTTGACCGATTATATTGGCTACTAGCAATCCGCCCTCGCTTCGCTTCGGTTATAGGTTATAGTCGTTTTACCCGCGTAGTTCCCGTTCCCGTGGGAATACCGGGATAAAATATAGCCTAGTTTATGCCCTGATATTATAGCTTTCCATTGGTGAAAGAATTTTTGAAATCGGTCCAGCCGTTTTGAAGATTACCCGGAACAAACAGACAGACAGACAGACAGACAAAAAAATTTTAATTGCTATTTTAGGCATAGGTGTCGTGCAAATAACCGTGTGAGCATGAAAAAAGCCCATTATTTTGACATTACAAACAGACACTCCAATTTTATTTATTGGTATAGATGAGAGATATTTGGGTCAACGATTACATTCCCAAGGAGGGTTGACGTCAGGCAGGCGGCCGGTCATAAAAATCATTGCCGAAACTTTTTGCAATATGTCAAAACAGATGTCATATTGCGTCGACCCCAAGTAATTGGGATAAGAGCAAGATGATGATGATGGTGGTATAGATGAGAGATATATGTTACCGTGAATGTATTTATTATATTAAAAAAAAAAGCAATTCCATCATATATTATCTTTGTGTACCTCAAATAGTTTACGTAGCGTACGCCGAGTTAACTCTCAGACTACTTTTTTTTCGTCTCATCCTACTATTGTTATAAACGCAAAAGTTTGTATGTAAGGATATGAAGATGTTTGTTTCTTTTTCATCCATAAAATACTGAATGGATTTTGATGAAACTTCACAATAATACAGCTTACATATCAGAAAAACACATAGGATATAATGTAGCCCGATATTCCCACGGGAAGAGGAACTGCGGGTGAAACCGCAGGGCGCTGCTAGTTTGACATATTAGTAGCCAATTTATAAAAAAAACATCACTAAATTGTATACAAGAAAATTCCTTATGAAACAATATGTTCATCGGTGAAAATGCGTTTGGTATTTTTGACTTTTTGCTTCATACATGCAGACAAACATGACAAGAGCCTTTGTTTTATAATATTTAGTGATTTTTTTTTATTTATTTGGGTGTGGGTTGCGGTCAGCGCGCTCCTCGCACCACTCCGTCCGGGGCGACAGAGGGGCGTAAGCACGCACATCCACAACCCACCCACGATGCACATCGCCTTCATCGTTGGACTGACCACCGGAGCAGGGTGACTTGACGTCAGTGGTCGGCCCGAATAATATTTAGTGATAATGATACCCTGAATTAATAGCATCATTCACTACTAGACGACGAATCATACTGAGTATTAGCCTCTCCATCATCATCATCATCTCAGCCCATATACGTCCCACTGTTGGGCTCGGGCCTCCTCCATAATGGAAGGGTAATTAACCTACTATACCGCTGGTCAGACGTGTTGGTATAGGGTTTTATTTCGAGTTTTCCATCTCTCGCATAGATGTTAATGCGTTTTATATCCCTTAGTCGTCTCGTACCATCACCCACGGGTAAGATAGGGGGTGGTGAATTGTATTCTTACTCCTTCACCAGACGGAAGCCTCTCCATAGGCAGGGAAGTTAATCTCCTATATCATGCTGACAGGCTTAATATCGAATATTTCTTATCACGCTGTTATCTTAGATGCATATATACCTTATCATTTGAAACGATGCCCCACCCACGATATGGAAAGAATTACTTTTCTTATTTTTCTCTCGAGCTCGAGGCTCGAGCCGCCACCGCAATAGGAGGGTAAAAAAAAAACGGAGGGCATTTAACCTTACTATACCATGCTAATCAGACAGGTTGGTATAGGTTTTCATTTCGAGTCTTCTGTCTGACCAGCATAGTATCGTAAGTAGAGATTGCAAACCGGGCCCGGTCCCCTTTTAGGCACCCACCGGGCCCGGCTATTCTTACCGGGCCCGGTCACCGGACCCGGTAAGAATGGCCAGCTTTTTAAGATCATTCTTTCAGACTGAAAAATATTTTTTTTGCCTTATGTAAGTTAGACTTTTTGTTTTGTTATAATATACTTATTTACGTAACGTAACCAATTTTACGTTACATTTTGTTAGTTAAGACTGTACAAGTTTGGTTGTTTACAGTTACAATACAGCCTAGCCTAGCCAAAGTTTAAGAAAAAACATAAAACTTTACTTTTAACAGATACGAATTTGTTTTGTTTATATCAAAGCTACCTAAGTTTATCTATCTATCTAATCTAAGTTGTTATGACACGTTTAGTAGTTTAAGCTGCGTTATTAGTTTCTTACTTTAATACTATGTTTTCAAATAGACACTATAAGGAGTAAAGAGAAATACCTGCTTATTTAAACTTAAAAAAATGAATAATTACTAATACTAATGTTACTTTTCCGTCTATAAGTAAAAGTAATCAATTATAAGTATTAAGTGTGAGTTTGAGACTTGAGTGAGACTGATTATTGTGATAATTATTTATAAGCCTCTTTGAAATAAATATTAACCTGAATTATTGTCTTTTTCCCTCATATATAGAAAATTTTCATAAAATAATTTAAAGGTTTTAACGCTAATACAACCCGGCCGGGCCCGGCGGACCCTTTTTTTTTTTGTTTACGCTGTGGAAATGCAATTTACGCACTACCCCTCGTCGGTAACAGACGAGGGGGGTGTGTGGGACTCACCAGTTGCCTATGCAACCGGAATACCCACTAAAACCAACAGCGGTCCCTTCCGCGCTTTTACGGAGTGCCGGAGAGATCGTCTAATGACATTCGATCCCCGACATTCCTACGCAAGGCCGTCGGGCCACGTCCTGTCGTCACTCAAGGCGGTTGACCGGCCGCGCCTGAACCCGTACTGTTTTTCTGACAGCCCCGGCCCGACAACCTCGAGGTGCTGGACGAGACGGTCCACAAGTACCCTCTCAAACAACTTTGCCGTCTCGTCCAGCAGCATCAGTGGTCTGTAGGCAGAAGGAGAATCGACTGAGCGACCCTCCTTCCGCAGCAAGCATAGCCTTCCGCTTTTCCATAGCTCCGGGAACTGCCCGGACCTCAAACACTCATTGAGCAGTTCCCGGAGCGTATTCTTCCAGTATTTAGCGACGATGCCGAGTACCACTCCCGGAACCCCGTCTGGACCAGGTGCTTTTCTCTTTCCCCGAAGTCGGGAGAGGGCCACTTCTAATTCAACGTCAGTGATGAGGGGAATATGTGTCTCCACCTCCACCACCAACCGAGGAGCCATTTGGGGGGAATATGTCGCACGGAGTGCGGAAACAGTTCCCCCATTAGCCTCGACAGGAGAGACGAGTCCAGAGTCTTAATTATGGGGGCGCCGCAGGCACGGAGCTTGTTCTGTGCTCTCTGATACGGGCGCCCCCATGGGTCCCTATCGAGGCCTACAAGAAGCTCCTCGCGGGCCCTCTCCTTCGCCTGGCTGATGGCCAGCTGCAGAATTTTCTTCGTCCTCTTATATTCCATCCGCAACTGGCCCTCAAGGACGTCGTCTCGGTCCCTACGCTATCGGCATCGGATGTAGGCGCGCCGCGATCGATTGGAGGCCACCCGAAGATCAGAAATTTCGGACGACCACCAGTAGACTTGACGTCGCGGCGGCCTCCGCCGAGCCCTCGGCATCGCCGCATCGCACACCTGTAAAATGTTCCTCCATTGGCCTGCAAGCCCATTCACTCCTGTGATGTGCTGCCCTGCTGATCCCCAGCGCTGCACCACAGCGGACTCCCGGGCCATTTCTAGGTCGAGTTGACCGATGGCCCATTTGGGAAGCCCGCTGCTTCTGCTGCGCCGGGGCCCTAGTGGTCCTAGAGGGGAGGAGACCTCAAACCGAATATAGCGGTGATCCGAAAGAGTCTCCACCCCTTCTTCGACTCTCCAACCACTCACATCACGCGCGACACCAGGGGTGGCAAAAGACAGATCCACCACGGACCCACCGCGGTGGCGCATGCAAGTGTGGACTGTCTCTCTATTAAGGAGGGACAGATTGGAGAGATTGGACCACGTTTCGACGGCCCTTCCCTTCGCGTTCGTGGCGGGGTTGCCCCATACCCTGGACTTCGCGTTAAAATCGCCGAGAACTACAACTCTTCTCGGCGACTGGCGTCATACCGCGGCATTGACGGAGTCCAGGAAAAACTTAAACTCCACCAGTACCTGGTTCGGGGAGAAATAGAGACTAATAACGGCGAAGTCCCGCCACGACATAACCATTACCCCTCTCAAGAATGGAGAGGGGAGGGCTGATACATGCTCTGGTCAGGACAGCGGGCCCGGCAGACCCGGCCGTGTTGGCGACAATTGCAACCGGGCCTGGCCGGCTTGAGAAACATACCGGGATGCAATCTCTAATCGTAAGTTTAATTTCCCTCCTATTGTGGAAGAGTTCGAGCCCAGAAGTGGTACGTATATGAACCGAGATGAAACAGATACTTCAATATAATTTATTTGTATGGAAAATATGTATATAGGTAGTATCAATAGATTTTTTTTATTGCCAATAGTGGCAAATGAGTAAGCAGCACACCTGATGGTAAGTGATACTGCCGCACATGGACCTTTGCAATAAATACCAGAGGCATAGCCAGGCCGTTGCTTACCGTGAAGTAATTACTCTTCTTAAACCTCGTTTAAATACGTTTGTTTAAATAATATAATAATAGCGCTCGGGAAACATAGATTCAACATAGATAAAAAGAATTATTAAACACAGATTATAAATCCTTACTAATATCATAAATGCGAAAGTAAGTTTGTTTGTTTGTTACGCTTTTACGCTAAAACCACCGATCCGATTTCAAAAATTCTTTCACCAATGGATAGCTATAATATCGGGGAGTAATATAGGCTATATTTTATCCCGGTATTCCCACGGGAACGGGAGCCAAGCAGGTAAGGCGAATTGAAACCGAAGCGAAGCGAGGGCGGGTTGCTAGTAAAGTTATAAATACGAAATTACATCTATTTAAATTAGGGATGCCATGCAGTTTCGTAACAGTAAACGAAATTATCGGATATCCAAAACGAAAATATAGCCGAAACCATAAACGAAATCGATATGAAAGTGATGGATATTTCCGGATAGGGTTGGTTATAGGTTTCTATCTACCAGTCGAGCTTACACCCTAAACATAAACCTCTCTAAAATAATACAATGATCACCACAATTAGCTAAATCCTTTTATGATTCCTTAAAACGTCAATATCCGTAACCGAAACTATTCGAAACTGTCGGATAATCCGAACTAGTTACATATCCGTATCCGTAATCCATATAATATTATGCTAATATTCGTAACATATCTCAGTGTCTGAAAACACAGGTCTACGACGATTACAAACATGTAATCGTCTTAAATTGGTAACAACCAATGACGACTTACGACACGGAAACGTGGTCTCTAAATGTAGACCTCATAACCAAGCTCAAGTCGCATGCTATGGAGCGGACTATGCTTTTTTTTTTGGGGTGGGTTGCGGTCGGCGTACTCCTCGCACCACTCCGTCCGGAGCAATAGAGGGGCTTAAGCACGCACACCCGCAACCCACCCGAACTTCACGTCGCCTTCGTCGTTGGACCGACCACCGGAGCAGGGTGACTTCGTCAGTGTCAGTCAGTCAGTGGTCGGCCCGACGGAATACCCCCTGAGGAGTACCCTCACATCGACCGAGGTCCCCCCTTCAGGGAGGACGTTGGTCTTTCCTCACGCGGTCGGCCTCTCAGCGGGTGACTAATTACCCGATCACGTCACCCGCGGCCTCGGCTAGGGAAGCGGGCTATGCTTGGGATTTCTCTGCGAGATAGAATGTCAAATACGGAAATTGGTAGAAGAAGGGGGGCAACCGATATTGCACGAGAAATTAGCAAGTTGAAGTAGCAATAGGCAGGACACATCGCTCGACGAAACGACAATCGCTGGGGAAGAAAGGTTCTCGAGTGGCGACCACGCATCGAACGACGCAGTGTAGGATAGGTGGACCGACGACCTGGTGAAAGTTGCTGGGCGTCGTCGGAAGCAGGTGGCACAGGACCGCACTTTGTATCAATATGAGGAAGGCCTACGTACAGCAGTGGACAGCGATAGGCTGAATGATGTGGATGAATATTCGTAACGGTCTCCAGATCCGAAACTTCATATCCTTAATCTAAACGACGATACTATGACAACAAACCAATATCAATATTAATGAAATGATTTCAGATATTTACGCGAGTATTCCATCCTTCAGCCTACAAACGTCCACTGCTGGACATAGAACTCCCCACGAGAATGCCACTCGGAACGGTCCTGCGCCACTTGCATCCAACGGTTCCCTACGACTTTGAGAATGTCGTCAGTCCACCTAGTCGGTCGTCCTACGCTGTGCCGTCCAATTTGTGGTCGCCACTCAAGAATCATTTTTCACCAACGGTTGTCGGTTCGACGAGTGATGTGTCCTGCCCATTGCCATTTCAACGTGCTAATTCTACGGGCTATGTCGGTTACACCCGTTCTTCTAACGGAATTCCGTGTTTCGGATTTTATCACGTAGAGAAATACCGAGCATAGCCCTCTCCATAGCACATTGAGCAACTATGAGCTTTTTTATGAGGCCAACATTTAGAGATCACGTTTCAGTGCCGTATTACATACTAACAACCTGCCCTCGCTTCGCTTCGCTTTCAGTCGCCTTACTCGCGTAGTGCCCGTTCCCATGGGTATACCGGGATAAAATATAGCCTATGTTACTCCCTGATATTATAGCTTTCCATTGGTGAAAGAATTTTTGAAATCGGTTCAGTGGTTTAAGCGTGAAAGCGCAACAAATAAACAAACATAATTTCGCATTTATAAGGATTGTATTACGCGAGTATTACATTTTGTAAGTAAAACTATGAATTTCGTCGTCGAAACACCGGGCAATCAAATATCAAATACAAATGCAATAAAATCCGTAAAGTAGTTTTTATTTATAACTAGCAACCCGCCCTCGCGTCGCTTCGGTTTCTGTCGCCTTATCCCCGTTGTTGCCGTTCCCGTGGGAATACCGGGATAAAATATAGCCTAGTTTACTCCCTGATATTATATTTCCATTGGTGAAAGAATTTTTGAAATCGGTCCAGCCGTTTTGAAGATTACCCGGAACAAATAGACAGACAGACAGACAAAAAATATAAAGTGTATTTTAGGTATATGTATAGTGCAAATAACCGTGTGAGCATGAAAAAAGCCTATTATTTTGACATTATAAACCATTACAAACAGACACTCGAATTTTATTTATTGGTATAGACTAGCAACCCGCCATCGCTTCACTTCGGCTTTAGTCGTCTTACCCGCGTAGTTCTCTTTCTCGTGGGAATCATCATCATCATCACCATTTCACCTCATAAACGTCCCACTGTTGGGCTCGAGCCTCCTCCACAATAGGAGGGTCAGACAAGTTGCTATAGGGTTTTATTTCGAGTTTTCCTTCTCTTGCATAGATGTCATATGCATATTATATCCCTTAGTCGTCTTTTACGACATCCACGGGCAAGATAGGGAGTGGTGAAATGTATTCTTACTCCGTCACCACACGTAAATATGATAGGAATACCGGGTTAAAATATAGCCTATGTTACGCCCTGATATAATAGTTTTCCATTGGTGAAAGAATTTTTGTAAGGTATAAGTGTTAAAGCGCAACAAACAAATTTATTTTCACATTTATAATATTAGTAAGAATGTTTAATACTAAACATCAGATTAAACATCAGAAATCATTAGCAATAACAGCGTTAATGAAAGCCTTTACTTTCACTATAAATTATTCATTCGAAGAAATATAGGTTTACATTCGTTGAGTAACATGTTAACGACAAAGGCGAACGGTCTTCGCATTTAAATGTAATAACGTTAGCTTCTGCATTTTTCATCGAGGACTTTGAAGTAAAGGGTAATTCTGATAGACTACCCATTCGCAAGTCCTGAGCTTGAACGAGCTATACCGACTCCGTCGAACCCTCCCGATTGCTGACGAATGCTACCGAACAATTTTAATATTGGCGTTTCGGAAATATTACTCGAATTTGGGGAAAATTTTGTTTGTTTATTTGTATCGTTAATAAAAAAATCAGTATTTATTGATAATTTGTTGATTATTAGCTAGTTAGTTTAGCTAGCAGTTAATTTGTCTATCCCTCTGGTGCAGTAGTTTTTTAAAGTAAAAAGTTACTCTAAAATCTTTTCTGTATTCCTGAACTTATATTATTATCTTAACCACCAGAAGTCCCCACTGTTGAGCTCGGGCCTTCTCAGCAATGGGAGGATAATTAACGTACTACATGCTAGCCCGTGCTAGCCTGACGAGAAGACGTACAGGGTTTTATGTAAAGTTTACCCGTATTAATTGTTAACTTGTATGAGACATTTCAAAACTCTTCACAGTTATTTAAATTATTATATTATCCTACCCTACTAATATTATAAACGCGAATGTTTGTGGGGATGTGAAAATGTGAAGATATTTGTTGCTCTTTCACACAAAAACTACTGAATGGATTCTGATGCAACTTCGCAATAATATAGCTTACATATCAAAATAACACATAAGCTATAATTTATCCCGATATTTCCACGGGAAGAGGAACTGCGGGTGAAACCGCACGTCGCTGCTTTTAGTCCACCCGTGATCATGAACGCTGTAAAGTGTTCGAAACGTCGGGTAATCAAAAATCAAATACAAACGCGATAAAATCCGTAAAGTAGTTTTATTTAAAATGTATAATACTCGCGTAAACATCAGAAATCATAATGTGTAAGGATTTAAAAATGAAATATTGTTGTATTAACAATTATAATTTTTATTTTATTTTTTGTTTATAATATAAATTAGGAAAATATGTATTTATAAATTGAAATAGTACTAGTGCAATTCGTAGCCTATTAAGCAGGTATAGTCAAACAGAATTCATTATCAGATTTATGTGAAAATGTACACTTTTGTTAATTATGTTAATATTATAAGTTCGAATTTAAACTGAGAGTATGTGCGTGATGTCTCCTCCCGGTAACAATGGAAGATCAGCGCTGGTCATCTGTGGCCAGCATTATGCTGAGTTGGGACCGGATTGTGGCAAACACTTTTTAAATTTGTCTTATCTTATGCTTTGTGTCTGTCATAATAATAAATCATTTCATTTCATAAATCATTTCATCTATACCAATAAATAAAATTGAAGTGTCTGTTTGTAATGTCATAATAATAGGCTTTTTTCATGCTCACACGGTTATTTGCACGACACCTACGCCTAAAATACAGTTTAAAAATTTTTGTCTGTCTGTCTGTTTGTTCCGGGTAATCTTCAAAACGGCTAGACCGATTTCAAAAATTCTTTCACCAATGCAAAGCTATAATATCAGGGCGTAAACTAGGCTATATTTTATCCCGGTATTCCCACGGGAACGGGAACTACACGGATAAAACGACTAAAACCGAAGCGAAGCGAGGCCGGGTTGCTAGTTTCAAATATAGGAGAAATCAATGTATAGATAATTTGGTGTTTCTTTTCTTAATTACACATATTACTATTTTCTTTTCTAAATTTTATTATATAACTAGCAACCCGCCCTCGCTTCGCTTCGGTTATAGGTTATAGTCGTTTTACCCGCGTAGTTCCCGTTCCCGTGGGAATACCGGGATAAAATATAGCCTAGTTTACGCCCTGATATTATAGCTTTCCATTGGTGAAAGAATTTTTGAAATCGGTCCAGCCGTTTTGAAGATTACCCGGATCAAACAGACAGACAGACAGACAAAAAATTTTTAATTGCTATTTTAGGCATAGGTGTCGTGCAAATAACCGTGTGAGCATGAAAAAAGCCTATTATTTTGACATTACAAACAGACACTCCAATTTTATTTATTGGTATAGATTAATACTAATGTAATATGTGATACTTAATCATGAGAACATTGCCGACAAACTGTTTTGCAGTTTAGCAGAAGATAATTCAGAATAAAATGTGTATACTACAAATATAAATAAATAAATAAAAAAAATAGGCACGTCTTATTAATTACAGCAAACATTTTCAAATTAAATAATATTTCTTTTTAAATCAATATCTCGCATTAAGGAGAAAATTTTTCTATCTCAGGGGACCTCACATATATAATTCACGGAAGCAAATTACACCTGCTTAGAAAAGTAATTTGTGAATCGTACAAAGGATGTCCTGCTTGGAAACGAATATATTACACTCGACATGAGAGGCTGGTACTTTCACCCATCGGTCATCTAAGCAGTCAGTTATTGGGAGTGTCGTACAACGTGTAGACTGCATATCCAAAGTTGTAACGTTATTTTAATTGAGATTTACTAGCTAGATTGTTCTTTCACTTTAATATTTCATTAGAAATCTTAAGAATGACTCATTCTCCGTGTGGTGACGGAGTAAGAATACAATTGACTATTTCCTATCAAAATAGTGCTATCCCTATCAAAATGAGCAAGCCCATGGGTATTGTAAAAAACGAGTAAGTTATATGATATGCAGGTAACATCTACGCATGAGAGGGAAATCTCGAAATAAAACACTAAAGCTTTTTTGCTTTAGGGTTTTATTTCGAGTTTTCCTATGGTATTATAGGTCAATTTCCCTCCTATTATGGAGCTCTGGCCCATCAGTGGGAGGTATATGAGCTGAGATGATAATGATGTTGACTCATTCAAGTCGATTCTTGACTTCTTAGTCAACTCTTTTTTTTGTTTTACTAGCGAAAGCATATTACTTGCAACGGCCTTAGCTTTCCCTTTTTGTGTTCCTGAACAATTAAATATTGATCTTATTAACAAATATAATATACCTACAGTCAAGATATATACTTTGAAATATTTTTGAAGAGTTCTACGACGTTTATTGCATATTTATTCTATGAAAAATTCTGGCAAAAACTAACAATGTAAGAATAAAAACTTTTTCTTCATGTTTCCCTCCATTCGGATTGTTTTTTTGTTAAATACCTTCAACTTTAATAGTGGTAGGACTACACTGTTGACAGTTGTTATTCTACAGCCGCGGGCCGGTCCCTCTGAAGTTGAAGTGAAACTTCTTTATCGGCGTTGGAAAAATTTACCGTCACATTTTTAGGTTACGTGTGACATTTTTTCGTTACGCGCCATCTTTTTTTCGTCCCCACCACGGTCGATTCGAATAAAGAGTACTTTCTCCAGTGGAGTAGGGATAGCATGTCGTTTAAGCGGACATAAAGGGATAAAGGTATAAAGGGATAAAGGGATAAAGGTATAAAGGGATAAAGGGATAAAGGGATAAAGGGATAAAGGGATAAAGGGATAAAGGGATAAAGGGATAAAGGGATAAAGGGATAAAGGGATAAAGGGATAAAGGGATAAAGTGATAAAGGCATAATGGGATAAAGGGTTAAAGTGATAAAGGGATAAGGGGATAAGGGGATAAAGGGATAAGGGACAAAGAGACAAAGGAACAACGGGACAAAGGGACAAAGGATAAAGAAGTTTCACTTCTGCTATGGGTACTTTGTACACACGTTCATTTAGTGATGTCTTTAGTATCACCGAACGTCATTGCATGCATTTATACACCCTTTACTTTTTTTGTGGTAGGCAGCGGCTTTGCAAAGGTTCAGAGCGGCAGCAACACTTACCATCAGGTGTACTGTCTGCTCATTAGCCACCTTTTGGAATAAAAAGAAAAAGAAAAATTGAATAGGATGAAAACAACTATAAGCTCAATATATAGATATATAGATATAAGATAGATATAAGATATATAGATATAAGATAGATATAAAATAGATATTATAGACAGATGAGAATCATCTTGATATTTTGAACAATATATATTTATCTTTATAAATTACAGCCTATATAATATGTTGTTCTGACATTTAAACTTTAAAATGAAATTTCTGTAGAATTTGTTCTGTTTATTAATTTAACCGTGAAACTAAAACAAAGGTCCAAAAATTCGCATAAACTTTCGTATTTAATAGTTGGAAATACTATTTCAAGTTTTTAAAAGGAGTTTAATGAACATTTCAGGGAAATTTTAAGTCAGACGCAAGCCCACACTAGATTTCGGTGAAGCTCTCGCAATATTCGTGGGCCAGTTGCCATATAGCCTTCATGACAGCCGCTCGCTTCCACACATTTTCCACTTCATAGATGTGAACTTTTTTATCAAATAGTGCAGTGCCATATAGCTTTCAAATTATAAAATATTAATTATTTAAATTATTATAGTGACCGTGACTATGGGTTCGTACGAAGCCGCCAAATAAGCGCGTAGACTAACTCAGGTATTATATTTTTTTATTAATGAATAGGTGCATACATTTTTTTTTATTTTGCGTAAACTTATATTATACGGATACGACCTATATTCAAGAGGAGATAGATGTCATTGGTCTGACGGATGCAGTTTTTTATTTATTTTCAATTACAAATACCTAGTTATTATTATATTAATTAGCAAAGTATATATGTATAACTTTTTTCCGTGTGGTGACGGAGTAAGAATACAATTCACCACTCCCTATCTTGCCCGTGGATGTCGTATAAGACGACTATGGGATATAATGTGCACATAACATCTGTGCAAGAGAAGGAAAACTCGAAATGAAACCCTATACCAACATGTCTGACCAGCATGGTATAGTAGGTCAAATTCACTCCCATTGTGGAGGAGGCCCGAGCCCAACAGTGGGACGTATGTGGACTGCGATGATGATGATGATGATGATATGTATAACTGAGTAATTGAATAATTATAATTTGATTCGTGTTACTTCAAATAGATTATTTTCGCAGTTATTATACAAGACATTTTTTTACTATTTATTTTGAGCGTTTATACAAGCTTGTTTAAATAATATAAGTTATTATTTACAGTTAAATATATATATGATACATACACGAATTTTTTAATAATATTTATACTCTAGTGGTACTGAAATGGAGTATAAAGTTTTTTTTTTTTAAGACCTGTCATCATTACATATAATTATTTTTGATATTGCGGGTATAATACATAATATATGAAATATTATTTTTACAGATTTTATCGCACTTGTGTTTTATTTTATCTATGTAGTGATGTAGTAAAAAGTTCTTTTGACCGTGAGTAACGTAAAAAAACGCTAACGGATATAATATGAACATAAAAAGAAAGAAAGAAAAATAATTTATTACACCTTTACGGGAGGGACATGAACATAGAATAAAAGTACAATAACATAAAAAACAATAAATAATATAAAAGAGAAAACAGCGAAAATAACAAGGTTAGGGTCCCCTTCGCAAAAGAGAAAAAGGATAGCTGCTCAGCGTAGTGTTGAGGTATCTACTCGGTAAAGTGAATACCACAACGCTGTTATTCTGCAGCTTCCTGCAACGTTCGTCAGCGGAGTATTGAAGATACTGTCAAAACATAGCTAACTTTTTGCAAATAATAATATATTGCAATAATAACAAATATAGTAATAATCTAACCTAAAAACATGTATAAAGGTAATAGTAAAATATAGGCTGAGATGATTAGATAAATTTTTTGGCTCCGAAACCTCTAGTATGCTAAATTTCATGAAAATCGTTGTAGCCGTTGCCGATATTCTGAATATATATATACATTTTTTTTTATTGCAAACGGTGGCAAATGAGCAAACAGTACACCTGATGGTAAGTGTTGCTGCCGCTCATGGACCTTTACAAGGCCGTTGTCTACCGCGAAGAAAGCGAAGGGAGTGTGAATGCGTGCATTGAGGCTCGGTGATACCAAGGGCACCATCAAAACTCTCCACACGCAATCACCCTCAGAAAGTTGGGCTTCCGGCTCTCTCGCTCACCGAACGAAGCGCAGTAACAAATTGCTACTACTCAGACGTCGATTTTCTGCGAGAGCATGGTACTGCCCTGGACGGACCGGCCCGCGGCTGTAGACAGATAACTGTCAACAGTGTGGTCCTACCACTCCTATATTATATATTATTCCCGTTCCCGTGGGAATTTCGAAAAATCACGTCTTATTCCTTGCCTACGTCATAAAGACAATATCTGTGCAAAATTTCAGCTTCCTAGGTCCAAGGGTTTGGGCTGGGCGTTGATGAGTCAGTCAGGACTTTGAATTTTATATATTAAGATTATACCTACCACTCCTATACATATATTATATATATATATATATTCTTTACTTGTTTTACGAAACCCTCTCGTAAAACGTAAAATAGGGGTTGATAAATTGTATTCTTACTCCGACACCACACGGAGTTACTCTTATATAAATTGAAATACAGAATCTCATCCTAACGAAGACACAACACAAATGTAACTATTAATACCCTTTGATTAAGTATATGGTTTCAAGATAATTGAGTTGAATAGACTTACCTTACTTCGTTACTCGTAAAATTAACAATATTAACTCTGCAATCTCTACATATAATATATGGTCTATTCGAGGTAAAATCGGCCCTCTCTATTTCATGCCCTGTTGGGTTCAGACCTTCTCCATAATAGGAGGAGAATTGACTTACTATACCACGCTGGCCAGACGTGTTGGTATAGGGTTTTATTTCGAGTTTTCCTTCTCTTGAGATGTTATATGCATATTATATCCCTTAGTTGTCTTTTATGACGTTCACGGGCAAGATAGAGAGTGGTGAATTGTATTCTTACTCCGTCACCACACGGAGACGTCATACCTGCTTACCGAATGAAAATTGTATTTTTCTAGCAACCCGCCCACGCTGCGCTTCGGTTCCAGCTGCTTTGGTTCCGCATTTTAAATTCGCAATGTCTTCTAAGATATGGCCTCAGGTTCGGCTCCCGAAATAAGCAAAATTTTAATGAGTTTTATGAGAGTGAAAATAGCCTAAGTTTCTCCTTATATAGACAGCTACCTGTATAGTAAATATTATCAAAATCGGTCCAAGCGTTTTGAAGATTATGCGGAATAAACAGAAAAACAGACAAACAAAAAATGTTAAACTGGTTTTAGGCGTAGGTATTGTGTAAATAACCGTGTGAGCATGAATAAAACCTATTTTGACATTACCCCCAATTATATTTATTTGTATAGATTAATTATGTTTTAAAGTATATCCCAATAGATTTGTCCCAAAAAATAGGCTCATAGCTATAATTAATTAAAATTAAAAAGTATTTTTTATACTTTTAATTAATTATATCCATCATCATTCTCATCTTATCCGAATTATTAGGGACCGATTCAATATATAGGTACTTACAAAAGATTAACATGCAAATAACGTATATTAAAAACTCAAAATAAAACTCTATAGCAACACGTCTGACCAGCATGATATAGTAGATCAATTTCTCTGCTACTGTGGAGGAGGCTCGAGCCCAATAGTGGTATGTATATGAGTTGATATAATGATATTTTATGACATTGAAACGTGGTCCCAACATGGCCTTATAACTAGCGTTACTAGGTCTCCGGATAAAGACGGACATAGGTAGGCTTTTTAATTGCGTGTCCGGCCAAAATTATCGGTGTCCAGCTTTTATTAGGCTTTTTACATTTCGCAAACGAGCTAGCACCGAGCGTGGTTAAGCGCAGGCGAGTTGACCGTTGTCACAATAATCCAAAAAGCTTAATTTTACATAATTTTTTTTGTCGTACGTAATAATACTAAAACACAAAATCCTCAATAATGTAGGGTGTCCGGCCTATCTACCCAAATGTCCGGTCAACTGGCTGGTCTGTCCGCCTATTAGGTTTGACGACCTGGCAACCCTACTCATAACCAAGCTCAAAGTCACTCAGCGTGCTATGGAGCGGGCTATGCTCGGCATTTCTCTGCGAGATAGAATCCGAAATACGAAAATCCGCAGAAGGACAGACGTAACCGACATAGCCTGAAAAATTAGCATAATGATGTGGCAATGGACAGGCCACATCGCTCGACAAACCGACAACCGCTCGGGAATAAAGGTTCTCGAGTGGCGACCACGTATCGGACGACGCAATGTAGGACACCCCAACTAGGTGAACCTACGACCTGGTGAAAGTTGATGGGCGTCGTTGGACGCAGGCTGCACAGGACCGCACTTTGTGGCGTAATATGAGGAAGGTCTACGTCCAGCAGTGAACAGCGATAGGCTGAAATGATGAATGATATTTAATAAAATTACACGCATAATGCATAATTGATAAAATTATTTTGCTATTAATTATTAATATTATTTAGAGAACCGCTCCGAAATTTGTGGTTACATTATCATGTTTAGTAAAGAGGATTTCTAAATAGTATTACGAGTAAATTATATACAAAATTGTAGTTTCATGTTGTGCGTGTTTTAAACGTATTTAGTGGTATTATTTCTCACATAATATTCAGGTTTACATATTGTTTTAGACTTGTGTAATAATTTTAATAGAGCTTTCAGACTTCGGGTATTTATTTGTAGATTTATGGTTTCAGTTTTCAGGTATTTGTTTATTTATTTTATTGCAAACGGCGGTAAACGTGCTAACAGTACACCTAATGGTAAGTGTTACTGCTTTTCATGGACTTTTACAATACTGCTGCCTACCGCGAAGAAAGTGAAGGGAGTGTGAATGCGTGCCATGAGTGTCGGTTATACTAAAGGCATCACTTGAACCCACCACACGCAAACATCCTCAGAAAGTTGACGTGTCGGCTTCCTCACTCACCGAACGAAGCGCAGTAACAAATTGCTACTACTCGGACATCGATTTTCTGCGAGAGTGTGGTGTACTACCCCCGACGGACGGGCCCGCGCTCATCTGAAGACAGATAGCTGTAAATTGGTGTTAAAAGCTTTCCAGGCATTTATAGGGGCCCAATCTTCTGATTATTCCATTTTTAGGATTTCGTACCCAAAGGGTAAAATCGGGACCTTATTACTAAGACTTCGCCGTCTATCCGTCTGTCTGTCTGTCACCAGGCTGTATCTCAAAAACTGCGATAGCTAGACAGTTGAAATTTTAACAAATTATGTATTTTTTGTTGCTGCTAGCAACTAAAACAAAATAAAATAGAAATTTTTTTATACAACAAACGCGATTTTTATAGATAATGGTACGGAACCCTACGTGTGCGACTTCGACTCGCACTTAGCCGGTTTTTATGACTGCCATGGGCAAGGGGTGCCGGGCTGACCACGGTCATTAAGGATTCGTTACCAGCGGTCGGCCCAATGGTAGGGAATATGGTGGGTTATGGGGCCGCGCGCTGCCCTCTCGTTCCCTCAGACGGAACGGACAGCGTTGTAGTGACCATAACCCACCCAAAAAAAACAAGGGGTGATAAGTTATATTTTTAACCCATCACTATATTTTTTCACGTAATCGTATAAGTACATAATCTATATTACTTCTAGTTGAATAGAATCGCTACGTTGACTACGAAATTACTACGCAAGCAATATACGTCGTAGCCGCCTGAATCCAATCGGGCATAAACAATAGCAGACTATAAAAATAAATGGTATAGTTATAAGCGAAAGGCAAAGGGGTTTGCTCTGATACTGCATCCATTATGATAACGTGCCACAGATGTGTGATCTAAATATATTAATAAAATTTCTATTTTTTTCTATTGGTTTTCTTTTATTTTTTTAATGAACGTTTTTATAGGCAAGAATGGAAGTTACTATAGCGGTCAGGGCTATACGTGGATAGCTCACGGTGGTGACGGAGGCAGTGTGGACGTTGGCCAGGGAAATCCCCCACGGGAATTCAAGGCACATATGCTCACGGGGAGGAGGGGGGTGGTTGTCTTGCCTTGACACCCACCGCGACGTTATTGTCCATTGGACAGTCCCGGTTGGGTAGGCTTCAGTTCGGTGTTCGGACAGTCGAGGGCTTTTGGCCGGTGCTTAATGAGTGCTTGGGTCGGCGGCACGGCGACCTCTCCTTCTGACCGGTGCAGGTCTTGACTGGGAATAGTTGCTTCGATAAGTACTTGCAAATGATCGCAAGGAGGGAGGGACCTCCGTCCAGCTATCACTGCGACTGTACGAAGAGGTGACGAGCACACGAAGTAGCACATGCTCGAGGTGTGTATTGCGTGAGCAGAGCAGCGCAGTGTACTAGTCGTAACCATAGGCGCCGACCTGATGCTGCTAACCACCGCTAAGGCGATACTTGAAACACTGTTTTTGTTACCAGGGTTCGAAAGGTACGATGCCTGGTAGGATAATTCGCAGGCTGGCCAGGGATGTTAAGGAATTAGTACCAGTGGTCGCTTGGAAGTAAATAGGGTAGGTTATGCCAAGAAGGAAATCTCGTAATAAAAAACTATGAAAACCTGTCTGACCAGAATAGTAGTAGGTAATTATCCCTCCTATTGTGGACAACGCTCCAGCCTAGGAGTGGGACGGGACGTTAATGAGCTGATATGGTAATAATCTAAGTAGTTACAGAGTTCCTATAAGTGATACTGCCGCACATGGATCTTTGCAATACCAGGGGCACAGCCAGGCTGTTGCCTATCGTGAAGAAAATACTCTTCTTAAACCTCGTTTAAATAAGGACATGACATAGCGCTAATCTTGACTACGTAAGAATTTTTAATGTCTAAAATAGCTCATGGGATATGTGCGGTGACGATGACGCGAGTTTTAAGCTTTTTGTTCATTCCAAAAGTACACATATATATATACACTATACATGTCGCTCATGGAAAGCGTTCGGTGACTGACGCGAGTTCCATGATTTTTATTCGATCAAAAAAGTGCTCGACGCGCCTAAAAAAAAGTTCACTTTATAATAAAAATTCAATTTTTTAGACTTTATATTTTTGTACATTTTGGTTGAATCTAGCTCAATTTCTTTTACGTCAAGTCTTATCATATTACTTCACTCATAATAAAATCACACTTACTCAAATTACATTTTTTGTTTATCAATCTGTTTTTTTTTCACAGGTCATTGGTTCCAGAGCACGCATAATGTTTTCCTTATGCCGACGATATAAAGATGAAATCGGTAAGTAAAAACGTATTTTCTTTGATGTAATTTTGTTAACTGTTATAATACTATTAAATAATTGTGGTAAAAATAACTATAAGCTCTTTATCGATTGGGACAAATTCATTTAAGATTAAGAAGAATGTGTTTTGGCAGGGATATTATGCTCTTGTACTATATTCAATACTAGCACTCGACTTCTTCCACGTGGAATAGTGACTTTGGGGGACTTTTAGGGTTTATTTATTTAAAAACTTCTGTGTTGTTTGTGAAGCTAAACGTTGTGTTCATTCAACGCTTGTTTCTCTAGCGCGGTTTCGTTCAACGAATTCTCGTTGAGTAGCCAACATCTGCCTATTTTCATCTTCTGTCTCATTACTACGCATAAGTCGCAGTCGTTTTGCAGTGGCAGACTGTCGAGACGGTTGAGGTCTCTTTCTAGGCATTTCGCAGAGGCTACCACCCCGCTCCCCTCGCCCCTCATGACCGCCCGCCACATCATACATGCGCGCGCAATATCTTATATCTTTAAACGAGCAGTTCTTGTATATACATATATATACTTGGCATACTAGAGGTTTCGAGTCCAAAAAGTCGATCTAGCTAGGTTTTATTTAAAGAAAATGTTCTTTTGTCGGTGTTTTTAGCATAACAATAAATGACATTAAATTTTTAAAAGAATATGAATTCAAATTTCGTTGTCAACGTCATGAGTTACGATAGCTCAGGTGGGACGTTGACCTGTTCAAATTTTGTGTTTTTTTGCATTCAAACAGCGTCGGATCGAATCTCGGTGTTATTATTATTCTCTTTTTGTAATTTTTTATATATTTTTCATTACTTATTTTTTATTTTTTATAAATATATATCTAAATAAATTCTACAAAAATATTCTGTGAAGCTCGGTCAACTTGATATTTTAATACTTATTTGGCTACAACATTAATACTTACTTACATTTTTTACTCTCTCACTTTATCGCGATATCTTTTCAATGAAATGTCCAAATTTAATAATTCAAAAAGTTCTAGAAAGGTATTGAATATGTCTTAAATATGAAGTAATAATGATAAGGATTAATACCAAGATACAAAATAGGGAATTTTTAAAGCGACGGCATTTTAATTATATAAAAACAAATAAAAAAAACACTTATTGTGAGAAAACTACAATAGTTAGACATATGGTTTTTGTGATATTTTTGGTAGACAATTATATGTTCTGCAAAGTTGTAATACATTATTTTGTTCTTTAATTAATAGTTTTTGCAGTACACGCGATGTAAGAATTCTTTCGGGTCATTTTTTTACACCTCGGTTTACCTTATTGGACTTTTAGTACGGATTCCTAATTTTTTTGAAAATATAATATAACCTATTTTCCTAACCTATAATATAACCTAGCTTTTCTCGATAAATAGACTATCTAAAACTGAAAGAATGTTTCAAACCGGACCAGCGGTTCCTGAGATTAGCGCGTTCAAACAAACAAACAAACTCTTCAGCTTTATAATATTAATATAGATATTAATATTTTAAAGTGTTTTATTAATAACTAGCAACCCGCCCTCGCTTCGCTTCGGTTTTAGTGGCCTTGCACGCGTGGTTCCCAATCCCGTGGGAATATCAGGATAAAATATAGCCTATATTACTCCCTGATATTATAGCTTTTACTTGGTGATACTTATACTTTACTTTTACTTACTTTACTTTTACTTCTACCCCGGGTAGGGGCATTCCGTCGGGCCGACCACTGATGACAAGTAACCCTGCTCCAGTGGTCGGCCCAACGACGAAGGCGACGTGGTGTTCGGGTGGGTTGCGGGAGTTGCGTGCTTAAGCCCCTCTGTCGTCCCGGACGGAGTGGTGCGGAGGCGCGCCGACCGCAGCTCAGCCCAAAAAAAAAAGCTTTTACTTGGTGAAAGAATTTTTGAAATCGGTCCAGCCGTTTTGAAGATTACCCGGCACAAACAGACAGACAGACAAACAAATATAAAATGATTTTTAGGCATATGTATAGTGCAAATAAGCGTGTGAGCATGAAAAAAGCCTATTATTTTGACATTACAACTAACAGACACTCCAATTTTATTTATTGGTATAGATGATGCGGGGAAACTGCTAGGGTTAGTGACTATGATATAAAACTGCTTTTCGTTTTCCACTAAAATTAGACATTAGCAATGTTGAATGCGATAATTTGACTTACTGATGGATAATGATTAATATGAAGTATCTAAACTAATGATTTGTGAAGAAAATTGCAAGTTGACACTGGTGGCAATGAGTTCGTAATTATAGAAAAAAGTAAAAATTTATATTCCGTTCGCGTTAAATCTACCAAAAATACGCAAACATAATTGAAGAAAAATAAAATAATTTAAACGAGGCAAAAAGAAAAGACTATTGGCCCGGTTTGTGCCAGTTCTCTTTAAAGAAATAACTAATTATCAATACATAATTTATACATAACTAAAATTAATAGTTTTATATAAAAGGATTTGTCAATTAATTGTCATTTAACAATTATACTGGCACGCGAACTTAATCGAGTAATCATATGCCATTACATCATTTTGAAAAAGAATTATTACTCTTACACTGCTGGGCTGATATTAACCAAACATACCTAAGAACCGCCGGAAGGAAACTGGCTTTTAAATGAAAAAAATCCCATCGAAATTGGTCCATCCGTTTAAGAGCTACGGTGCCACAGACAAACGCACACAAACACAGTCGGGGTTAAAAAAAGAAGAAGAAAAGGACCATATTAGATATTAGTCGCAATATTCAGTGAAACATTTTCGACGCAATTGTAAAACATGAAACCATGATACACCGACCTATTACAGGGGTTATGTTCAAGATAATTGCATGTATAATATGTAAATTAAACACGTGCTCTAAGTATTAACCAGCCGTGTTGAATTTATGGCTTGAATGAATATGGATGCACGGTAGAATTAATTCTGCGAAATTGGGTGTAATTTATACCTGTCAATTGTACATATGTTTTTAAATTTCTCTGCGAGATAAGTTTAAATCATCTGCGAGATAATTTTTAAGTTCTAGATAACCTAACAGACTCAGTCTTGTATAAATCTAAAAAATAAAAATTCCTTTACCACAATCGCCGCACCATGTACTTGGTTCAATTCAATCAATTTTAGATTGATTGAATTGAACCAAGTACATGGTGCGGCGATTGTGACCATGAAAAATAACGGGTAATTCATGCTCACACGGTTATTTGCATGATGCCTATAGTATGCCTAATTTCTTTTCAGAAAAACCCTACAAATTTTTACCTAGTCCGGAACTCGAACCCGAGGCTTATTGGTGTTATTGTAGATTAAAATATGGAGTTAAAACTGCTGGAACCGAATTGCAGCGGGGGCAAATCCTAATGTAAAATAATAATACAATTTTGATACTACAAGAACCGTTTAGTAAATTCCCTTTGACGGTTGCTTAAAGTACTATTATAGCTGCATAAAGGCATTTCAAAATAATACGTGATAAAATTTACCAAGAGTGGTTTGAGAGGCAATTCGGTGTCTACACTTTCGAATTTCGGACGAACAGTTAAGTGCCAAAAATGCAAAGTTCACTGAGTTACCCTTTAGTGGCTGTGACGAGGGTCTTTTAACTACATAAGTATGCATACTGAGTTTTCGAACCTATAAATCAAGCTCAGGCTTTGATGGTTATGAAGTGTTTTGGGGTAAACTCTCTGTGTGAATGAAATGCTGTTTAATAAAGGACCTAATGTTTATTAATATTGAAAATTTGCTCTAGCCTCCTCCATAATAGGAGGGAAAATTATCTACTTCTAGCAACCCGCCCTCGCTTCGCTTCGGTTTCAGTTGCTTTACCCGCGGTGTAGTTCCCGTTCCTGTGGTAATACCGGGATAAAATATAGCCTATGTTACTCCCTGATATTATGGCTTTACATTGGTGAAAGAATTTTTGAAATCGGTTTGGTGGTTTAAGCGTGAAAGCGTTACAAACAAACACACAAACATCCTTACTTTCGCATTTATAATATTAGTATGGATACCACGCTAGTTACACGTGTGGGATAGGATTTTATTTATAGTTTTCTCTCTCTTGCATGGATGTTGATGGCACCAGATTTTTATGTAGGGCGAAATGGCCCTAGGATCGATGCGTGGACTGTTTTATATGTTTATGATTAATCTGGTGCGACAAATGTGACAGGAAAGGTAATTGCAAGGAATACTTACACCGGTTACAGACGGAGGAGTGTGTGTGGGACTCGGCGACCACAGAAGTGATCGAAATACCTACTAAAACCATAGCGGCCCCTTCCGCGCTTTTACGAGGTGCCGGAGAGATTGTCTGATGACATTCTATCCCCGACACCCCAACGCTTGGCCATCTGGCCACGTCCTGTCATCATTCAGGGCGGTGGGAGGAGGAGCGCATAGCGGCGTCTCTTCCTCCCTGGTCGCTGCCGGCGGAGCGAGTCAGCGGACGCAAGTGCCCGCCCCGCGGTCTCCTTCCTTGTCATGACAGCCTCACAGAAAGAGGACATCGACGACCAACAGCTGTCGCTGCCGAGCATCTTGGAGATGATGGTCGGCAACGACAGGTCCGTTGTTCCCATGTCCGTTGATAGGACGTGGCGCTGAGGCCCCCCAGGCGGGGCATACTTCCAGTGTGTGGCGCGGATCGTCGATTAACGCGCCACACTCATGGCATCCTGGGGCCTCTTCTCTTCCAATTTAACTGTTCACTATCCTGACCCTCTGAGACCCTTAGCCGATTTTTATGAAAAGGAGAAGTAAGAAGTGGTGACCATGGTATTAGAGAGATTAAAAATTCAAGGCCGCCATCACACCTATATTTTTAATTCGTTATTATAAACAGATGTGATTTCATCATACGTTCAATCATCATCAGCAACATCATTCAGCCTATCGCCGTCCACTGCTTGATGAAGGCCTTTCTCATGTTTTACCAAAAAGTACAGGCCTGTGCCGCCTGCATCAAACGACGCTTAGCAACTTTCACAAAGGCGTTGCACCTAGTTGGTGCGTCCTATATTCCGTCGTCCGAAACGTGGTCGCCACTCGAGGACCTTTCTTCCCCAGCGGTTGTCGGTTCGTCAATGTGTGTGTGTGTGGATGTGGCCTTCCATTGTTTTAACTAGTTTCAAGGCACTTCAAGCATGCTAATTCTTCGTGCTATATTAGTTACACTCGTTCTTCTACGAATTGCCATATTTTGGATTTTATCTTGCAGAGAAATATCGAGCATAGCCCGCTCAATAGAGACCTACATTTAGAGACCACGTTTTCGTACCGTAAGTCATTACTGGTAACGCATACTGGTCGTAGTCCTGGGTTTTCAAAGACTGAGGTATGTAATCAATCTTCAAAGCCGTAGAAGAGTACACCATCGTCCTCAACATTGAGATTTCAGGATACGAATAGCAATTTATGAATCTACCAGTAATATATCGCTAATAAAGAAATATTCTACATGGAAAAATACATTATACACATAATTACATTTTGCTCACACAATAATAAAATTAAACCCAACTCGATTAAATTGCCTCTTATGTTATGTAACAAGATTTTTCCTGTTACCCTCTTTGCTGTTATACAAACCTGGTACCTTGTAACTGTGTTCGGAATTATACATGAATTATCTTACCCATTGTTTATACCTTTTTTTTTTAACGCTGTGGAAATGCAGTTTATGCACTGTCCCCCCGTCGGTAACAGACGAGGGGGGTGTGTGGGACTTGCCGGTCACCTATGCAACCGGCATACCCACTAAAACCAACAGCGATCCCTTCCGCGCTTTTGCGGAGTGCCGGAGAGATCGTCTAGTGACATTCGATCCCCAGCACTCCCACGCAAGGCCGTCGGGCCACGTCCTGTCGTCGTTCAAGGCGGTGGGAGGAGATGCGCGTATCGGCGCCTCCTTCTCCCTGGTCGCCGCCTACGGAGCGAGTTAGAGGACGCAAGTGCCTCGCGTTGCCGCTCCGCGGCCTCCTTCCGAGCGATGACCTCCTCGCAGAAAGAGGCCATCGACGACCAGCACCTGTCGCTGTAGAGCATATTTGATGTGATGCTCAGCAACGACAGGTCTGTTCCTATAACCGCCGACAGGTCGCGGCGCTGAGGCCTCCAGGCGGGACATACCTCCAGAGTGACCCATTGTTTATACCTGCTGCTCATGTTTTTTTTTGGGTCAGCAGACGAGCAAGCAGTTTTCCGTGTGGTGACATAGTCAGAATACAGTTTATCACTCCCCTTCTTGTACAGGGGTGTCGTAGAAGATGACTAAGGAATATAGTATAAAAATAATATTTATGCAAGAGAAGTAAAACTCAGAATGGAGTCTCTATAATAATCCCCTTTCCGTACTATTGTTAGGAGTCTTAAGCCCAGCTAAGAGCCGTGTATAGACTGAGATGATGATGATGAGCAAGTAGCCCATTTGATGGAAAGTCGTAACTGCAGCTTATGGAATATAATAATTCTATTATCGCTGGCAATTGTAATTGCAGTATTGGAGAGTATGGTATAAGATACTATAGGATCTCTTTGGCCAAAGGAAAATTGGCAAAGGCCTGTGACTAGTGTCTGTTACTATTTTTAGCTTACGGCATAGCAACAGAAAAATAGGGATTTCTTATAAAGAACTATAGTTCCTCATAAAAGGCTATGACGATTCGAGGGTTCGATTAGAACGCGCGTGTGATAAATGTGTTGAATTCAGACTGGATACACCACATCGTTAATTTTTGGTGTGACGATGGAATAAGAGTACAACTTACCAACTCCTATCTGGCGTGGCAGTCGTCAAATCGACTAAGGGATATGATATGCAGATAACATCTGTGCAAAAGAAGGAAAACTTAACATTAAACCCTATACCAACTCGTTTGTAGACGATATTGGATGCAGATGACAAGAAATCAAAATTGTACCTTGTCATCTGCGTGTGGCTATATCGTAAAGGACAATGGGCATTGCGGCCCATGAGCGGCTATCAATGAAACTAGTGTCATTTGAAAGGGGAGATCTTTGACAACAAATATTGTTCAAGGAGTACTATGAAATACCGTTTGGGAAAATAAATATAGTTAAAATACTATTATTAAAATACTATTTTTTTTTTTCATTATTATTTATGTATCCTAATATTCAATACTTTTTCTATTAGAGGTCTAAGAACCTTTGTTAAAATCGGTCTCGCCATGTTTCATGCGTCAACCAATCAGCGACGAGCGCCGCTCGCACTCGGCGACTCGGCGATTACCGTTATGCTCGAGCGCACAGCGCAGTCCATCGTTGACATTTGTTTCGTTGAGTACTGTGCGATTATTATTGTTTGACAATTTCTTTTGACTCTGGCTTGCATATCGGACTTGTTAATATCTATCTTGGTGACTTGTGCTCGTTTTTTTGGACTTTTTTTAAGCAGATTCCTATAACAATGGCAGATAATCGCTAAGTGTGTATTTTATGTAATCGATCCGTGATAAACAGAAGAAGATACGAAATAACCCGTGCTCGGTTTGAAGAACATCCCGCTGTAGGCCAATATATCTTTGAAGCTCTTACCTCTGAACATCAGGTAAGTACATCAAACGAAATCATTATTTCTTAGTTGTCACGTCAACAATATAGTACTGTTTAACTTGAGGTGGTCACAGTGTTTTAACTCTCGCGCATTGAGATTACATTTCGCTGTAAGTAGTAAGTAAACTATTACCGACGCGGCGACGTTGTCGTTCCGTTTGATCCACGGGGTGAGAACGGGATAGAAGTATCGGTATTTACGTATGAGTAAGCGAGATAATTAATACTGCTTAGGCAATCGAGTAAAATATTTTTCTTTATATTTCGCTTTGTTTGAACAGCGTTCAATGAAAATAACTAAGCGTTTTAACTAATTGTAATACTCTCATTTTCAGATATAATACAATGGTCAGGAGTACATTTGTTGACCATGCTGGCAACGGGCAGAAAGAGCTGCGCAGCCAAGAGAAGACCGTCCACACGAATGTGTATTACATATTGAAGAATATTCAAGACTCCCTAATACAGCAACGCGTTGTATGTATGAAAACTGCAGACGAACGG
Source organism: Lymantria dispar (assembly GCA_032191425.1). Lineage (NCBI taxonomy): Eukaryota > Metazoa > Arthropoda > Insecta > Lepidoptera > Erebidae > Lymantria > Lymantria dispar. The sequence continues at coordinate 22,748,839 of CM063459.1, forward strand.
ATCTCCGAAGGATTTCGGATAACATTAAAGTGACATTCTTAATTCATTTTAATTTTTATATTCCAAATAGTGCAAGAGTTTGCGATCATCATTTGGTATCCAATGATTGGGATCAAATAATTGACAGCCCTAACTTGCTCCACGACTTCAATGCCACACATTTTGTGCATATCATGAGCCTCATGAAAATCGCGGTGCTTCGAGGATCTATACTAGATTTTGATAATATAGATGACATGGACCCAAATGAAGTATACATCCGATCAGGCGTTAGTCGAGACCAATTTATGAATATTTTGGAACAAACTCCTTCATTGTCGAACGTATCAACACGCCCGAAAACATCTTTGGCATGCTACTTAATGAAACTGCAAAGCGGTGAAGCAAATGAAAGGCTGGCGAAGCTTTTTAATATGAGCCGTAGAACCCTAGAACGACATTTAACGTTCGCCAGAGACTCTCTTTTACTGGACTTCGTTCCCCGGCATCTTGGTTATGGTCATCTCAATAGAATTGATGTAGCTAACCGAAACCTACAAGTTCCAAATGCAATTTTTGGAAATGCAAATGCCTTAAACAGAAAGGCAATTGTGATAGCAGACGCCACTTATATATATATATATATATATACAAAAGTCCGCAAACTATTTATTCCAAAAGCGATCATATAGTCTACACAAATACACGAATTTGTTGAAACCGTTTTTAATAGTGTGCTGCGATGGCCACATTTTAGATGCCTTTGGGCCATATTCAGCCATAGAATCAGATGCACAAATAATGAAAAATATGATTGACGACGAAGGAAATCCTTTCCATTGGTTTTTTGAACATGGAGATGTGTTCATCTTAGACCGTGGGTTTCGCGACGTAATCGACGACTTACATGCCTATGGTTATGAAGCTCACTTACCGAAAACAAAAAATCGAGACGAAGATCAATTGACGACAGAACAAGCGAATAAGTCTAGGTTGGTTACTATGTGCCGCTGGGTTGTTGAAGTTATAAATGGTTGGTTCAAACGCGATTTTAAACTATTCCGACAAGACTTTTTCAATCGTGCTTTGCCTCATATGATGACAGATTTTAGAATAGGTGCTGCATTATTGAATGCTTGCAGAGAACCATTGTCAGATAACGTTCACGCTGAAACATTTATAGAAGTTATAAACCAAAGAGTGAACCAACCAAATAACCTAGCAGAGTATGTTCTAGCCAACAACCTTAATCGTAGACGGGCTAGTTTCGATAACATTACAGGAAACCAACCTAACATAAGTGATTTTCCTTTGCTGTCTGAGGACGATTTAACCATTTTTGCACTTGGTACATACCAAGTGAAGCTAGCCCGCAGCTATTATGCGGAGCATGTGCGACAAGGTCTCTATAATATAGAAACGTATAGGGACCCCGATGTTACAGGCCTAGGCAGGTGCGGCATCACAGCAACAAATGTTTGGCTGCTAAGATGTCGAATACAATCTAGACATACTAGGTCAAAAATATATTATTCGTACATTATAGTAGATAGAGAGAAAAGCGGCAGAGAAGCCATAGAAAACTACTATTGCAGTTGTCTAAGCGGTAAGCGCACTCTTGGTTGCTGTGCCCACATTATGTGTGTAGTGTGGTATTTAGGGTGGGCGAGAAACCAAGAGGAAGATATCCGTTTACCAGCTCATTTTTTAAACGATATTATTGTAGACGACAATTGAATCCCATCATTTTCTTTTTTTAAAGGAATACTAGCATTATATACGAGCATTGTATATGTGTCTGTCAATAAATCGATGTATTTAATAACCAATTAACCTTTAGTTTTATTTAATCCATCATTATCTTATACTTAGACATGCATTACGTTTTATCATTTACGTACTTTCGGTTTAATTAATTCGATTTTTTTATATGATCAACGCTTTATAACTTTTTATCTAAACAAGTTGCCGAAATAATTTTTTGCAGTCTTAATATATACATAATTGTCGACTAAAAAATATATAGGACAGATGTGGCCGCCGATGGGACAAGCGCCATACATTTTTGCCCATTGTCCTTTATGTGGAGTAGTGATCGTCGATTGGCTGATAGATCTACCGATGTAAAGAAAACTTAATCACACTCCGCCCACAATTAAAACGCCAAGAAATGTGGAAAGAATTTTGTGTTTTTCATATTCATACAAAAGCTGTCCAAAAATTTCAGTATAGATTAAATAAACAATATTCTATAACCAAGTTCGTATAAACTTATACGGAGCTACAACTTATTATATGTAAATACGTGTGGGTTTTGCGTACGACATGACAGGTAACAATTCCCTTGTGAAAATCAGTCCCCTGTGTCATTATATTGGCATGTCTGGAATGGGTACTATTTGTCACTTATTTAAAAGAAATTCTTCGTGTTGTGACGTATTGGGGAAACAATGTGTCGGTAAACTATATTTCTCAGCGTTAATCACGGGTTTTCGTCAGATGAGAGAAATTAACGTACTCCTTGTTGGTCAGATGCTTTATTTAGAAGTTTTATTTGGAGTTTTCCTTCTCTTTCACAAAAATTACTTGATCATCACCATCTCAGTTCATATACGACTAATTTTTGGGTTCGAGCCTCCTCAACAATATACAAGGAAAATTGACCTACTATACCACGCTGGTATTTTGGTACAGGGTTTTATTTCGAGTATTCCTTCTCTTGCATAGATGTTATATAATATTGTAGTTAGTCGTCTTTTATGACACTCACGGGCAAGAGAGGGGATGGTCACCACACGGAAAAAAATATAACTTGAAACTAAACTAAATATTACTTACTTTTTTTGGGATGGGCTAAGGTCGGCGCACCCGCCGCCCGGCTCCGTCCGGGGCGACAGAGGGACGGCGCGCGGCCTCATAACCCAACCGTGGCATGTAGCCTTCGTCGTTGGGCTGACCACCAGTGCAGGTCGTCTTGTCGTCAATGGTCGGTCCGACGGAATACCTCTGAGGAGCACCCTCTCCTCGGGGACGTCGGTCGTCGTCGCGCGGCCGGCTCCTCGGCGGGTGACGGACTAACTCCCCGGCCTAGTCACCTACGGCCTCAGCTAGAAATATTACTTGCTTAGCCTTTAATTGAATTTTATTACCCACAGAAACGGAGGAGTGGTCATTATCGTGTTCTTAGGCCGCCATTACACGGAAAACTCCCAATCCTTTTTTAAATTAGATTATAAAATATGACTTTTTATTGCTTCATTTAATTTCTAAATACAAAAAAGATCGATTATTCTGACTCTATTTGATGTCCTAATTCTGTCGATGTCTGTCAGTATAAGACCCTAATCACAGAAACTAATTTGAGCCTAAGGCGAGTACTTGACAGTATAGTGAACCGAGGATTTTCATAGTAGGTTCTGCAGTGTAGAGACGTCTTAAACGGCGGGTAGACCTCATTCAGGGCATTTATATTCAAAAATATTAGCTACCTAATGGACCACTAAGACAGGCCCATTAGTTGATTGAAATGAGAAAGGGGTTCAAAACGCATGTGATATAGACCAAATGCTATTAAGACATTATCCCAAATGACCGAACGAGAATTTGTCTATGAAGTCCACCTGATTTATTAGGAAGCTGTTAGATAAAATACTAACTTTTTTTACTGTAAACGGTGGCATACGAATAAACAGTACATCTAATGGTAAGTGATTCTGCTGCTCGCTTTGCTAGGCCGCTGTCTACCGTAAAAAAGATGAAGAGAGTGTAAATGCGTGCAATAAGGTTTGGTAATAGCAATGCCCTTACCAAAACCTACACGCAAACACTCTCAGAAAGTTAGACTTTCGGTACCTTCGAAGCGAACGAAGCGTAGTAACAAATTGTTACTGCTCAGACGTCGATTTTCTGCTCAGTGTGGCACTACCCCGGACGGACCAGCCCGCAGCTGTAGACAGACAACTGTCAACAGTGCGATCCTACCATTAAGTAAAATAACTTTAAACTTAAATCTTATACGAGTTTTGTATAGCAATATGACTTGCATCATTTGCTAGCGAGACTTACAAGGGGCGTGATAAAAACGGTAATTTACGTGACATTTTAGTATGGTAATTTTAAAGGAGGTAATATTTTATAATATGCATATGAAGCAAAAAGCCCATTAAGGATTATTGAACTTTTTGTGTACCGTCTTGTATTTGAAATGATAAGGGATATAACATAATAACGTTTAATTTCAGCTCATATGCGTCCCACTGTTGGGCTTAAGCCTCCTCCACTGTGAGAAGGAAATTGACCTATTATACCACGCTGGTCAGACGTATTGCTATAGGGTTTTATATCAAGATTTATTTCTCTTGCATAAATGTTATATACATATTTAATCCCTTATTCGTCATTTACGTACACCCACGGGGAAGAAACGGGGATAGTGATTTGTATTCTTACTCCGTCACCATACGTACATTTTACCTTGTCTATAATAAAATTGGAGTGTCTGTTTGTAATGTCAAAATAATAGGCTTTTTTCATGCTCACACTGTTATTTGCATGACACCTATACCTAAAATACAGATTCAAAAATTTTTGTCTGTCTGTCTGTCTGTTTGTTCCGGATAATCTTCAAAACGGCTGGACCGATTTAAAAAATTCTTTCACCAATGGAAAGCTATAATATCAGGGCGTAAATTAGGCTATATTTTATCCCGGTATTCTCACGGGAACGGGAACTACGCGGGTAAAACGACTAAAACCGAAGCGAAGCGAGGGCGAGTTGCTAGTATACATATAAATATATTGAATTTCAATAGTGTAAATGCCTTCGTAAATTTATATGGATACCCAGCGTTCAGGCCTAGTCTCGTATTGTGTTGAAAAGTCCAGGGTGGCTCCTAACAAACCCGGGCCCCAGGACTTATGATCATCAACAGTTATCGCAGTTGAGAAATTTCCAAAACTAATTTCAAAGAACAGGTATTCTTACTCCGTCACCACACGGAAAGGGTTATTTATATCTGTAGTGTATATTTTTATAACCAAAATGTATATTTATATATATATATAATATGTATATTCATCATCATCATCATCTCAGCCTATATATGTCGCACTATTGGGTTCAGGTCTCCTCCATATTGGGAGGGAGGGTTATTGATTGTTATTCCACACTGGTCAGACATGTTGGAATAGGCTTTTGTTACGAGTTTTTCTTCTCTTGTATTTATGTTATATGCATATTATATCCCTTGGTCATCTTTTACGACATTCACGGGCAAGAGAAGGGGATGGAGAACTGTATTCTTACTCCGTCACCATACAGAAAAGGTTATTTGTATGTATAGTGTATATTTTTATAACTAAAGTGTATATTCATATATGTAAAATGTATATTACTATTATCTAACACAACATCCACGTTAAGCTCAGTCAGTGGAGAGGTCGTATCGCTTTATGTACCGAATTGTAATATAATTTTATTGATATAACGTTCTATTCCTTGTCAGTAATGGCCGGCACGCCCATTAAGGGCACGCCTGGATTATAATATTTATAGGGAGAATAATCCTTGTGGTTCTGTCAGTAATATTCAATCTGAAATCATCATACCGTAATAGAAATTATAATAACATGTTTGTGTAATGATTTCTGATGTTTACGCGAGTATTACACAGTGTAAATCAAACTATTTTATGGATTTTATCGCGTTTGAATTTGATTTTAGAACTAACTATATGCCGTTATTACTAATCATATTTTCATATGGTGACGGAGTAAGAATACAATTCACCAATCCTTATCTTACCCGTGGATGGCGTAAAATACGAGTAAGGGATATAATATACACATAACATCTGTGCAAGAGAAGGGAAACTCGAAATGAAACCCTTTACCAACATGTCTGACCAGTATGGTATAGTAGGTCAAATTCTCTCCCATTGTGGAGGAGGCCTGAGCCCAACAGCGAGACGTATGTGGGCTGCGATGATGATGACTAACCATAAACAATATATTTTTTCATATAGAATCATTATCTTCTTGAACTGGCAATAAATTTGTACAAAATGTTGTGCAACATTTAATAACTAATTTTCTGTAGTGGGTAGATATAAATCTATGTAATAACAATGACCTGTTGGATGATTTGTTTGATAAACGTCGGGCAATCAAAAATCAAATACAAACCCGATAAAAACCACAATTATTTACAATATTTAAGTATCTTTTCTATATAATACAGGTTCTACTGCCAGGAACAATAGCTCTCAGTCTCCAGTTTATATTTGCGGATAAGCTATGCCATTTATGGCTCTAATATGCACTAACATTACAAACAATAATAGTCATATACGTATATTTTTTGTGTGGTGTTGGAATAAGAATGCAATTCACCACCAATCTTGCCTGTGGATGTCATAAAAGAAGACTAACAGCTTAGAATCGTACGAAAACGTATAGAAGGTAAGTTCGCGCACAAAAAGTGAAGCATTTCAATTGGAGCCTAATGGAGCTAACGCCGGAACCGTTCCGTAATGCACAAGGTCACTGTACTGCACATATGTACGCAACTCTTAAAAGATAAATAGATAATTATGATGGCTTGTGCATTCAAATGGTGTCACCACATATTTGAAAAACATAAAAAGTATATTAACCTTACTTTTAAAAGTATTCCAACGATTTATATTAATAAAAACAAAATTTGTTTCATAATTTGTATAGTGGTGTGCGTGTGTACGTGTGTAATCGCTTGCACACATGTAGTATTGTTTGCTTCATATTTTTAATGGCTGACGTATGGGCACTATCCTTCTATACATTATTATTCTAAGACTAAAGGATATATACGCATATAATATGTATGTAAGAGAATAAAAATTCGAAATAAAACCCTATATCAACCTGCCTGACAAGCATGGTATAGAAATGTCGATTTCCCTTCTATTGCTTTTTTTTATTGCAAACGATGGCAGACGGCGTAACATGAGGGAGGCCTACGTCCAGCAGTGGACGGCGATAAGCTGAAATGATGATGATAATGATGATGGCAGACGAGCTAAAAGTACACCAGATGGTAAGTGTTGCTGCCGCTCATGGATCTTTGCAAGGCCGCTACCGCGAAGAAAGTGAAGGGAGTATGAATGCGTGCAATAAGTTTCGGTGATACTAAAAGCATCACTAAAACCCTCCACACGCAAACACACTCAGAAAGTTGGGATTTTTTTTTTTGGGGTGGGGGTTGCTGTCGGCGCGCTCCTCGCAACACTCTGTCCGGGGCGACAGAGGGGCGTAAGCACGCACACCCACAACGCACGTCGTTGGGCCGACCACCGGAGCAGGTTTACTTGTCATCAGCGGTCCAGAAAGTTGGGCTGCCGGCTCTCTCGCTCACCGAACGAAGCGCAGTAACAAATTGCTTCTACTCGGACGTCGATTTTCTGCGAGTGTGGTACTATCCCGGACGGACCTGCCCGCGGCTGTAGACAGACAACTGTCAACAGTGTGGTCCTACCATGGGGTTGCCGTGCCGGTGCAGGCCCAAATAAAATATTTGGGTCTGCACCTCGATTCAAAGTGGAATTTCGGACCACACTTTGCCCAGCTCGTCCCGAGGCTCGTCAAGTCGGCCGAGGCGCTGGGAAGGCTTCTGCCGAACACTGGCGGTCCTGGGTCGTCGTGCCGGCGTCTGTACGTCAGCATCCTGCGGTCCATGGCACTGTATGGTGCCCCTATCTGGTCGGAGTCCCTCACCGCCCGCAACAGAGCCCTCCTGCGTCGACCGCAGAGGGTCATCGCGGTGAGGGCTATTAGGGGCTACCGTACTGTGTCCTGGACTGCGGCAACACTGCTGGCGGGCGACCCCCCTTGGGCACTAGTGGCGGAAGCGTTGGTAGAAATATACCGGTTCCGCGCCACATCGCGAGTCAACGGCGAGCGAGTCTCCACAAGGGGATTGGGCAGAGTTCAGGAAGTGGCCCGAAGGGAAGTCATCCGGCGGTGGAGGGAGGATCTAGTGTCCCCCGTAGCAGGGCGGGGGATTGTGGAGGCGGTTGCGCCGCATCTCCAACGCTGGCTCAGGAGAAGGCACGGCAGCCTTACATTTAGGATGGTGCAGGTGCTTACCGGACACGGGGTCTTCGGTAAGTACCTGCACAAAATTGGAAGAGAAGAGGCCCCAGGATGCCATGAGTGTGGCGCGCTAATCGACGATGCGCGCCACTCACTAGAAGTATGCCCCGCCTGGGGGCCTCAGCGCCACGTCCTGTCAACGGACATGGGAACAGCGGACCTGTCGTTGTCGACCATCATCTCGAAGATGCTCGGCAGCGACAGCTGTTGGTCGTTGATGGCCTCCTTCTGTGAGGCTGTCATTACAAGGAAGGAGGCCGCGGAGCGGGCACGCGAGGCACTTGCGTCTGCAGACTCGCTCCGCCGGCGGCGACCAGGGAGGAAGAGACGCCGTTACGCGCTCCTCCTTCCACCGCCCTGAATGAAGACAGGAAGTGGCCAGACGGCCAAGCGTTGGGGTGTCGGGGATAGAATGTCATCAGACGATCTCTCCGGCACCTCGTAAAAGCGCGGAAGGGGCCGCTGTGGTTTTAGTGGGTATTTCGGTCACTTCTGTGGCCGGCGAGTCCCACACACACTCCCCTGTCTGTAACCGGCGGAGGATATTGCGTAAATGCATTTCCACAGCGTGAAAAAAAAAAAAAAAAAAAAAGTGTCGTCCTACCACTGTGGAGGCTCAAGGCCAGCAGTGGGCCACTTACATGAGTTGAGATGATGATTGTAGTATATATTAAAGCACGGCATATAGATATTATGGTATTCTTATTATGGATAGTATTATACTACTCTGTCAAGAAAGTACCGGGAAAAGATCAATAATACACAATATTTTTGTTATTCATCCAAATTTATTTTATCACCTTCAAAGTATGTTCCTTCAGAAACGATAGACTTACGGTCAGTCTGTCTGTCGGTCTGTTTGTTTGAGGTAATCTTCAAAACGGCTGGACTGACGGTCTATTTGTCCGTCTGTTTGTTTGAGATAATCTTCAAAATGGCAGGACCGATTTTGATAATATTTTACTACCAGGTAGCTAGTCTATATAAAGAGTAACTTAGGTTATATTTTATACCGGTATTCCCACGGAAACGGGCACTATGCGGGTAAGGCGATAGAAAACTAAGCGAAGCGAGGGCGGGTTGCTAGTATATAAAATAGGTAGTTTAAAAAAAACTATAAAACATGCTTTTGCAAATTATTGAACTTAACAGTGCGATACAAAAAATAAGCATAGCGACATCTCTCGAGGCACATTAAAATCTCAGTGACAGATATAAAAAATAGGTAATACATATAAAAATCCTGTAAGAATAATGATACAAACTATATAAGATATTGTATTGTCATCAATGTTTGAATATTGTAAAGTTTTAAATTAATCCGACGTTGAGAAGGGGGTGAAAATCACAATCAAAGATTCCACGTCACGCAAACCAAGTTAATATAAATGTATTAAAACTCTTTTTTTTTAAACACCCTGTGCTAAGAAAATTAATCCTTACTTTAAAATGAAAGGAAGGAAGGGAGACCCAACGCTTTCCCACGGTAATTAATATACCGCACACCACAATAAAAGGAATACGGGATAGGATTAAGGTGGACAAGGAAATAAGGAAATCTTACTCTCACGTGATGAGCGCCTTCCAGAACATCAACTTGCAATTTACCGCAGAACTTCGAATCATTCGACACGTGTTTTGCCTTTAAACAAGGCATCCTGAGGACGTTTTATTTTCGCTCCCTACCGCGAAGAAAGTGAAGGGAGTGTGAATGCGTGGACTGCGGCTCGGTGGTACCAAGGGCACCACCAAAACCCTCCACACGCAAACACTCTCAAAAGGTTGGGCTTCCGGCTCTCTCGCTAACCGAACGAAGCGTAGTAACAAATTGCTACTACTCGGACGTCGATTTTCTGCGAGAGTGTGGTACTACTGGCCCGCGGCTGTAGACAGATAACTGTCGACAGTGTGGTCCTACCACACGTTTCGGCTTTAAATGCACATTTCAACTTCAAATGCTCATCACGTGAGAATAAGATTTCCTTATTTCCTAGTCCACCTTAATCCTAATCCATATTCCTTTTATTGTGGTGTGCGGTATATTGATTACCGTGGGAAAGTGGTGGGTCTCCCTTCCTTCCAGTTTAAAATAAAAATGGCTTTCCGCTATGTATCGCCTAATTCAATCAATTATCTTAAATTAATCCTTGTATTGAGAAAGCCTTTACAAATATATAACGGACACGAATGACATCCAGACTCAGAACAACAATTTGAGGATTGCACAAAATGTTGTCCTGCTTGGTATTCGAATCCGTGACACTTTAAATTGGTATCTTAACCTACGCAAACTGTGCAATCGTTTGTTCATTTTGGAACGTTTGCATATTTATTTAATGAGTTTTTCAAAAAGATACACATGTCTAGCAAGCATGATACTCATGTCGACAAGGTTCATTGTACCTTGGAGAGCACAGCTGCATACACAATATAGTCTTATACAGACTTATAGTCTTGATTTATTAGCAGAAAAAGTTTGCTTTCGCAAAACAATTCTTTTTAGGTGTTCTTATATTCTATATAATGAATTTACTCAGTGTATTACATTGTAAATTGTATTTCGTTAATATTTTATTTAACTACTAGCTCAGCCAACAGACGCTGTTCTGGTGAAATCGAATAAAATAAAAGGATTTTTCCTTGAAGTCTATCGCAGCACCATCTACGGGGTTCAATTATTAAATATCTGGTTGACCGAGCTTCACTCGGTATATTTTTGTTGTATTTTTGTTGAATTTATTTAGATATATATTAATAAAAAATAAAAATTTAAATAATGAAAAAAATATCAAAAGTTACAAAAAGAGAATAATAATAACATCGAGGTTTGATCCCACGCTGTTTGAATGTCAAAACAAAACAAAAAACTGGACAACTTCCCAACTGAGCTATCACCTCTCTTGACGTTGACGACATTTTATGTCATTCAAATTCAAATTATTTATTATGCATAGACCCCGAGAGGGCACTTACATATTGTCAATTTTACAAAATAAAATTAAATTATCCAATAAAAATAAACTACCACCGGATCGGAACGCTACCGCTACTGAGAAGATCCGGCAAGAAACTCGGCGGGCTTGTCTATTATTTTAATTTTTTTTTTCTTCTTACTAGATATAAATTTGTGTACATGTTTTGTAAGACCTAGCTCCAGTGTAATGCCCTTCGAACTGCAAGATACTTAATATAATTCAAATGATTATGGCTGGACCAGATCCCACAAGCAACACCCGATCACGAGTTAACTACTAGAGCAGCTATCACTCCCCTTAACCACTATGGAGGGAAGGGAGAGACGCGCTCCACGCAGCTACCGCAAGTAGATCCTTCAGTGAGCATGACCAAGACCATATGTTACAAACATGTTACAAACGACGAAAATGCAAAATTTCGTTAGGCAAAACATGCTACGCTTTACAATATTAGAGTTATTAAAAAAGAGTTAATATAAAATAACAAGGAAATTGCATAATGAGGAGCTGCTCACAACCAATCTATATTATCATCTACATAATCCGAGATTTTATAATAAGCTTTCTTACAAAGTCTATTCTTGATAGCCTTTTTAAACTTTTTTGTTGGCAGGTCTCGGATATCTTTAGGTAATCTATTGTAGAAACTATACATTGCCCCATGAATGATTTGCTAATTTTTTGAAGACGAGTAGTATGTACAACTAGTTTGTCTTTATTCCGAGTATTCATTTCATGAATGTCACAATATCTTTTGAAGTTAGCGTTACTTTTTTGACATATAATATATTTTCGTTTATATATTGTGATATAACAGTTAGAATATTTATTTCTTTGAATTTCTCTCGAAGTGAGACTCTTGGGCCCAGATTATAAATTGCATGGACAGCCCTTTTTTGAAGAACAAAGATTCTATTCAAGTCCGCGGAGCCTCCCCACAGTAATATGCCGTAAGAATATCGGTTCACATTCTTCATTGTATTGATTAGCTAAAAACACCGAAAAAACAACATTTTCTATAAATAAAACCTAGCTAAATCGATTTTTTGAAATATAAGAATTAAACCATTCGAAAATGCACTGAAACACGCACAAAAAAATCTCGTTTAGGAGTTCAGTGACATACACATAATAATATATAATAATAATAATAATAAAAAATAATAATAATAACAAATAATAATAATAAAACCTCTGGGCTAGTCGTTATCTCACTATGGGACTAACGCAAACCTCGGAGGAACATTATATGGCACTCTACGTTCTTTTGATATAAAATTTGAATTATGTATATTTGAATTATTAATATGAATTTGTATTATAATTATTAAATTGACTGCACAGATGGCGTAGTGGTTAAGATAGCGACCTACAGCGCCAGTGTCGGGGGTTCGAATCCCACGCGGGACAACACTTTGTACGAACCACAAATTGTTGTTCTGAGTCTGGATGTAATTTGTGCCCGTTAATTATATGTTTGTAAAGTCCCCCGCAATACAAGGATTATTTCCTTAGTGCAGGGTGTTGTCTTAAATAAATAAATAAATAAATAAAAGAAAAAATGTATCACAAGATTTATAGGAAAGCCAATAAACCGCAGGGCAGCTTGTGGCGTGCTGAATGTGAGTGGCGACACTGCGGTCCTGAGTGCCCCAGAGAGTTGGTCAGGGCCTCGTATCCAGCTCGCCTTTATTGGCTGGTTGGGGTGGTAACCGAAGAGTGCTCGCAGGACTCTCAACTCTGGCTTGCCTTAAGTGGCTGATCAGAGAGGGGTCGCCAGAGCTATATGCTCGGGGGTGGAAGTGTCATTTTCAAGGGCATAACTACGGGGAAACCACTGCGATGGTGAAACCGGCGCCGCGCCGCTCGACACCCCAAGCCACTTGCACCAATGTTGCCCTCCTGTTGCCCGTATGGCCTGTGTGCCTGTGGCGACCGTTTGGGGGGGCCCATTCAGTGAGTTGGCCAGTCACCGTCTGCCAAAGTTCAAGACGATAAAGGTATTGAAGGCAGACGACAGTTTTTCAGTCAATAGTTTCATTTAATCCAATCCATCAAACCTCACAACCCCATAATCTGGTTTTAGATATCATAATTGCACAATAGTTTTACACCTACCGTTGGCAATCCACGAGTGTTGTGTGCAAACGTGGAGTGTCATCGGTAGACGTCCCATCCCATTTTAACATTAAATTTCTCCAAAGGCCTCTGCGTGTTGGATCCATATCCCCATGTAAGCCTTTCAAAGGACCGGGTATCTTCCCTTTTTTAATATTTTAAACAATATGGAAGATAGCCGTGAAACTGGGAGACATAATAATAATAATAGCCTTTTATTTCCCACATTTACAATATTACATAACATTAACATTAATTATTTATTAGTATTTATAATTTATATTTCAAATTTATTTTATATATTAATATATAAAGCTAAAGAGTTTGTTTATTTAAACTCGCTAATCTCAGGAACCGGTCGGAATTGTAAAATTCTTTGAGTGTTAGATAGCCCATTTATCGAGGAAGGCTATGGGTTATATATTAGGTCTTTACCTATGAAATTGCCGTTATGTATGAAAAAAATTAAACGATTATTTTTCATGTATTTTTTATTTGTATTAATCGAAGTAATCACCCATGCAATCAATGCATCTTTGCCAACGAAGCAGCAGTTTATTGATGCCCTTCTTAAAGAAATCAGCTGGACGGGAGGCAACAAATTCTTCAAAGGCATTTTGTACTGCCTCTCGGGTATTGCATTTCTTTCCCGCTAAGAAATTATCCAAATTCTGGAAAAAGAAGTAGTCTGTAGGCGCAAGGTCTGGTGAGTATGGCGGATGACGGAGAGCTTCCAACCTCAGTTCTTGCAACTTGGAGACCATCTGCTGTGCAGTATGAGGTCGCGTATTGTCGTGCAGGAGCAGCGGAGACGAGCGATTGACCAATGCTGGTTGGAGATGTGCCAGCTTCTCCATCATTGTGTTCAGTTCTTCACAGTACACATCTGCAGTAATGCTCACCCCGTTTGGTAAGAAGCTGTGATGAATCACACCGGCACTAGACCACCAAACAGTGACCATCACTTTTCTAGAGGTAAGTTTTCGTTTAGGGCATTGTTTAGGTGCTGAACCAGGATCCAACCAACTTGCTGAGCGCTTGCGGTTATCAAACAGAATCCATTTTTCATTGCAAGTAACAATGCGTTTCAAAATTCCTTCATTTGTGTGTCTGTTGAGCAATGCAAGGCATGTCTCGACGTGTAACTTCGCGCTGGCGATCATTGAGTTCGTGGGGCACCCATTTGTCAACCTTTCTTACCTTGCCAATTTGACGCAAATGGACCAATATTGTTTTGATGCTAACGTCGAAAGCTGCTGCTAATTCAGCCGTAGATTGTGTATCATCGGCTTTCACAATCGCCTTTAATTCGTCATTGTCGACCAAAGTTTTCGGACGACCGCGAGGTTCATTTTTCAGGTCGAAATTTCCAGAACGGAAGCGAGAAAACCAATAACAGGCGGTGCGTTGGTTTGTAGTGTTAGCTGCGTAAACGTCGTTGATGTTGCGTGCCGCTTGTGCCGCGTTGCTGCTACGACGATACTCATATTCCATAATTACGCGAATTTTTAACGTAACCATGATGACGAAAAAGATTGAACTACGATGAAAACGTAACACTAATCAATAAACAAATGACTACTTTTGGAAAATGAATTCCATGTTTTATAATAAAATTAATTTGAAATTAGAATTCTTAGCCAAACAAAAATTATTTTGATTTGAAATGGCTAGTACTGCAGAACGGCAATTACATAGGTAAAGACCTATTATTAGGTCTTTACCTATAAAATTGCCGTTATGTATGAAAAAAATTAAGCGATTTTTTTTCATGTATTTTTTATTTGTATTAATCGAAGTAATCACCCATGCAATCAATGCATCTTTGCCAACGCAGCGGCAGTTTATTGATGCCCTTCTTAAAGAACTCAGCTGAACGGGAGGCAACAAATTCTCCAAAGGCATTTTGTACTGCCTCTCGGGTATTGAATTTCTTTCCCGCCAAAAAGTTATCCAAATTCTGGAAAAAGAAGTAGTCTGTAGGCGTAAGGTCTGGTGAGTATGTCGGATGACTGAGAGCTTCCAACCCCAGTTCTTGCAACTTGGAGACCGTCTGCTGTGCAGTATGCGGTCGTGCATTGTCGTGCAAAAGCAGCGGAGACGAGCGATTGACCAATGCTGGTTGGAGATGTGCCAGCTTCTCCATCATTGTGTTCAGTTCTTCACAGTACACATCTGCAGTAATGCTCACCCCGTGTAGTAAGAAACTGTGATGAATCACACCGGCGCTAGACTACCAAACAGTGACCATCACTTTTCTAGGGGTAAGTTTTCGTTCAGGGCATTGTTTAGGTGCTGAACCAGGATCCAACCAATTTGCTGAGCGCTTGCGGTTATCAAACAGAATCCATTTTTCATTGCAAGTAACAATGCGTTTCAAAATTCTTTCATTTGTGTGTCTGTTGAGCAATGCAAGGCATGTCTCGACGCGTACTTCGTGCTGGTGATCATTGAGTTCGTGGGGCACCCATTTGTCAAGCTTTCTTACCTTGCCAATTTGACGCAAATGGACCAATATTATTTTGACGCTCAATCACCTTTAATTCGTCATTGTCGACCAAAGTCTTCGAACGACCGCGAAGTTCATTTTTCAGGTCGAAATTTCCAGAACGGAAGCGAGCAAACCAATAACAGGCGGTGCGTTGGTTTGTAGTGTTAGCTCCGTAAACGTCGTTGATGTTGCGTGCCGCTTGTGCCGCGTTGCTGCCACGACGATACTCATATTCCATAATTACTCGAATTTTTAACGTATCCATGATGACGAAAAAGATTGAACTACGATGAAAACGTAACACTAATAAATAAACAAATGACTACTTTTGGAAAATGAATTCCATGTTTTAAAATAAAATTAATTTGAAATTAGAATTCTTAGCCAAACAAAAACTATTTTGATTTGAAATGGCCAGTACTGCAGAACGGCAAGTACATAGGTAAAGACCTATTTTATCATCACGCTAAGATCAACAGGAGTGAAGAACCAATGAAAAATGTTTCAAAACCGGGCTTTTCTTTTTGAGAGCTTCCGCTGCGTAAATGGTTAAATTTTCACAAAAATCATGTGAAAGAATTGTATTATTTTCACCTTCTACGTAAAAAAATTCTTACGTTAAAGTTAGCGTTAGCCAAAAGTATATATACCACGCGGACGAAGTCGTGAGCAGAAGCTAGTTACAGATGCAATAAATAAATATTAAGATCCTAGCTAGGGTCGAGAAGGTGTTAACCCGGCTGACCCCCACAAGCATGGTTTACAAAGCTTGCCATAAGTCAGGGGCATAGCTACAATAAGAAGTCCGCCCAGGATACAAGATAGGTTCTAACTTTTACGATCTAAATATAAACTAAATCTGGTAGTTCGTTCATACCGTTAGATAAAAATTAAATAGAACATTTTAAAATGGTTCGCCGGTCATGGAGTAAGAATATAATTCACCACCGACTAAGCGATATGATATGCAGTTAATATCTATGTAAGAGAGAACAAACTCGACATAAAACCCTATACCAATAGGTCTACCGACGTCCTCCCCGAGGGGGGACGTCGGTATCAAAACGGAGACCTCTGCGTAACAATATACCTACTGGTTATAAGCAACTATACTAATATTATAAAGAGGAAAGATTTGTTTATCTGTATTGAATAGGCTCCGAAACTACTGGATCTATTTTAAAAATTCTTTCACCAATCGAAAGCTATAATATCAGGGAGTAGCATAGGCTATATTTTATCCCAGTATTCCCACGGGAACGGGAACTACGCGGGTACGGCGACTGAAAGTGAAGTGAAGCGAGGGCGGATTGCTAGTCTCTAATAAACTACATTTTATATTTTATTTAAAGAAATTATTGTTGAAAGCGTTTTAAGTTCAATGGCTTTAAATTTTCAGAAATTTCCACTCTACAGTAAAAAGTTAGTAAGGAGCCCGTCAGACAGCTAGATATGTGAGATTATTACGTTTATAGGCGTTTCTAGGCGTCATTATTAATATTCCATCCATCAGCCTACAGACGTCCACTGCTGGACATAGGTCTCCCCACGAGAATGCCACTCGGAACGGTCCTGCGCCACTTGCATCCAACGGTTCCCTGCGACTTTGAGAATGTAGTCAGTCCACCTAGTGGGGGGTCGTCCTACACTGCACCGTCCGATTCGTAGTCGCCACTTAAGAACCTTTCTTCCGCAACGGTTGTCGGTTCTACGAGCGATGTGGCCTGCCCAATGCCATTTCAACGTGCTAATTCTGCGGGCTATGTCGGTTAGACCCGTTCTTCTACGAATTTCCGTGTTTGAGATTTTATCACGTAGAGAAATACCGAGCATAGCCCTCTCCATAGCATGCTGAGCGACTTTGAGCTTTTTTATGAGGCCGACATTTAGAGACCACGTTTCAGTGCCCGTAAGTCATCGCTGGTAACACACACTATTAATATTAAATATATTTGCACTCATATACGTGTTGTATATGAGTACAAATATGAAGCAATTGCATAGACATCATCATCATCATTTCAGCTCATACACGTCCCATTGTTGGGCTCGAACTTCCTCCACAATAGGAGAGAAATCGACCTTACCATACCATGCTGGTCAGATAGGTAGGTATTTTTTTTTATTTTTTTTATGTGTGGGCTATCATAAGCGTACATGCGGTCCAGTCCGTCCGGGGCGATGAAAGGACGGCGCGCGGGCCCATAACCCACCCGTACCCACGTCACCTCGTTGTTGGGCCGACCACCGGAGCAGATGTGACTTGTCATCAGTGGTCGGCCCGACGCAATACCCTTTCGGGTAACCTCACCTCTCGACGTACTGGGACGTCGGTCGCCATCGCGCGGTCAGCCTCTCTGCGGGTGATTGACAATTCCCCGGTCTGATCACCCGAGATAGGTAGGTATAGGGTTTTATTTCGAGTTATCCTTCTCTTGCATACATGTTATATGCGTATTATATCCCTTAGTAGTCTTTTACAATATCCACGGGTAAGATAGTATTAACGTATTTAAATACGTTGACGATCTCCAAAGAGACCGCCAACAGCAACCCTCCGCCGCTGCCCCTATCGCGAGGTCGACCATCCCAGAAGTCACGCTCGAGACTGTCCAGCATCTCCTACCGACTGACGTCTTTGGCGAGACGGACGGCCAACCTAAAGATATACCACGCACTGCATTAACCCCTTGTACAGCTGGTCCTCCCGCTTCGCGTCGTGATGGTGCCGCGCTGTTCGGGGGGAGATGCACGGGGCAAAGCCCCATTGCAAATCTGCGTTAACGCATCACGAATGTGGCCAGCCTAGGTGACCTCCGCCAGGGGCGTTGAGGACAGACACGAGTGTATGATGGCTGCCTCCGCCAATGGGTCTCGATCCAGTCGACCCACAGCCCCCCGCAGACACCCAGGATCTGCGTCCGCCGTGTGACTTCTGCTGGCTTGTGGAAGTGTCCGGGAGACCTCTATCCGAATGAACCTGTGGTCGGATAGGGTCTTGACCTGGACGCACCAGTTCCTCATCTGTACAGCGACATTGGGGTTAGCGAACGATAATCGACGATCCGCAACCAATTTGCCGCCCTCGTCCCTTCTCCGGCCGTCCCACGGCCCCTGGTCGTCGGACGTCTCTGCGGCACTGCCGCCCCCGACATTTCCGAGGTTATGTCGCTCCCTGAACTCTCCAAAGGCCCTGCACCGCCGTCCTCGTCCTGCGACCGCTCTGCAGCAGAAGTGTTGCCGCCCTTGTCGCTGGGGGGAATGACAGCAGCTTCTAGTTAGTGCCTGCCGTTCCGCCGCTCGTCTCCGCGCAGCGCGTTCTGTTTTACACTGATAGATGATTGAAGTATAATCACACAAGATTAAATATCAATAATTATGCCGAAACTATTAATAAAATAATTGCAATTCAATGTGCAATCGTTATTGTTTATCCACTACAATGCTCTTCGAATGTGTACAAGTACCTGACCTACCCACTGAAAAAGAAGCTCAGAAGGAATTGCCCTAACTTGCAGTACTGCTTTTCAATGGGGTGATACCTGTGCCACCAAGCGAGGGGCGGGTGGTTCAACCTGCTGAATGACGAACGTTTGATATTGCATCTTAGATTTAACGGATGCCAATTGATGGCGGTTTTAACGCCAATCGGTCGTTTTTTTTCATGCAATGAAATTTATTATACTTATGGTAGGGTGAATATTATGACATAAATTACGTGAAGAGACATTCGATGTGCCGCCCGCGTGCGGTGCACGCCTTGCACGCCCGCTTACGACGGGCCTGGGAGGGAGGAGTCGAAAAATAAAAATTATAGGTCGTATAGTATGGGTATGTTAGGTTTAATCCCAGGGAGTTCTTTGTGTGATACAAAAATGATTGTTTCATATTTATATGTTATTGTCATGTATTACATTCACTTAACTTCAAACGGGTTGAGAGCCCTCAGCGCTCACCCACCAGTCCGGGTAAAGTTGTCACAGCCATCTGAGGCTAACAACTAAGTCACACACAAAAAAAAAAAAATTACGTTCATTTTTGTAAAATCCCACCCCACAATAGCCACTAGTCTTTATCTATACCAATAAATAAAATTGGAGTGTCTGTTTGTAATGTCAAAATAATAGGCTTTTTTCATGCTCACACGGTTATTTACACGACACCTATGCCTAAAATAGCAATTAAAAAAAATTTGTCTGTCTGTCTGTCTGTCTGTCTGTTTGTTCCGGGTAATCTTCAAAACGGCTGGACCGATTTCAAAAATTCTTTCACCAATGGAAAGCTATAATATCAGGGCGTAAACTAGGCTATATTTTATCCCGGTATTCCCACGGGAACGGGAACTACGCGGGTTAAACGACTATAACCTATAACCGAAGCGAAGCGAGGGCGGATTGCTAGTTGTAACTATAACCGACATAAAAATATTTTTTGGATTTTATTTAATACAAAAAATATAATGAAGCTTTATTACAAAAAAAAGTAACAAGCAAATACGACTTTGATAGAGTTTAATTATACATACATATGATTCAGAAACGAATAGCGCATAAATAGGCCAAAATATAAATACCTATACCTAAAAGCCAATTTAATTAAGTTTTGTTTGTCTATCTGTTTGTTTGTTCCGGATAATATTAGAAACGGCTGGACCGATTTTAATAATATTTTATTACAGGTAGCTGTATATATGATATAACTTAGGATATATTTTATAGCGATATTCCCACGGAAACAGTAACTCCGCGGGTAATACCCTAGAAAATAAGCTAGTCTTTTAAAAATATGTACTTATATTATCTGTAACGTAATACTTGCATTTCATATTTTGACGCCAATGAAAATAGTCTTTAAAGTTTTTTATCAAGAATAATCAAATTTCGTAAATTTTCAGTGTATTTGGAATGCAAATATCTAACAAACTACATTAACCCTCCCCACTCTTAATCTCCATAATCTGAATTAAATTTCTTACAGGCGCGGGCGTTATATCCAATCTCAATTAATTAAACATTAATTTTAAAAAGATAAACGATGAGAGAATTTTAATTATATAAGTACATACACTTACCTCTACCACTTAATCATTCGGCTAATGACCATGTCACAAATCAGCTGAGTAAATTGGTGTACACAGCCTCCTGTTTTAAAGAGGGGTAGGAGGAACGGGGCAGAGTAAAGCCGATTCGTTAGCTCTGTGAGAACGAAACCATCCATTCATAAAACTGAACGCGATCGATATAAAACGTCTCATCAACACGAATGTACAAGTCGAAACGATCGTATCTCTTGTCCTGAATTCATTGCGTGGTCAATGCACTTTTGAAGTAATAAGGTAGCTTTAGAAAAGACAATGGACTTTGTACATTGACATTATACACTTGTCTGGTCGAAGATATTTTGCTCCAAGTAGATTTACTTTCACAAGCCCCTAAAGTACGCTTCAAGATTTAGTTGAGATTGGATCCGAGGTTCGATTTAGCACGACCAACTAGTCTAGCTACAGCCAATTAAGTTGGGACGACAGAAAGAAATAAAATGCTTTCATAAAGACTTATATTAAGATAACTGTGATATTGACTCGTTGCTTCAGGATTTTTTCTTGTTCAGTTTGAATTCAATTTACTTTATTGAAATCTTGGAGGGAGATTACATAATGTTAAACAGTAGGATAAGATATAGACCCTTTTTTATTTGAGTATGATTATTAAATTTAACAACAAAAACTACATTTAACTAAATTAAAAGTTATTGTCATCATCATTATTATATCAACCTATAGACGTCTGGTCTATGGTCGGGATTTCTCTGCGAGATAGAATCTGTAATACGGAAATCCGCAGAAGAACGGGAGTAACCGACATAGCACTGAGACTTAGCACGCTGAAATGGCAATGGGTAGGCCACATCGCTCGACGAACCGACAACCGCTGGGGAAGAAAGGTTCTCGAGTGGCGACCATGTATTAGACGACGCAGTGTAGGACGCCCAACTAGGTGGACCGACGATCTGGTGAAAGTTGCTGGGCGTCGTTGGATGCAGGCGGCCCAGGAACACACATTGTGGCGTAATATGCAGGAGGTCTACGTCCAGCAGTGGACGGCGATAGGCTGAAATGATAATGGGCTCGTGCCTCCTCCAATAGAGAGAAATTGACCTACTATGCCGCGCTGTTCACGTCAGACATGTTGGCATAGGGTTTTATTTTGAGTGTTCCTTCTCTTGCATAGATACTATACCACGGTGATCGAGGTGATGTGTTGGCATAGGCTCTTATTTCCAATTTTCCTTCTCTTTCATAAATGTTATTTGCATATTATATCCCTTAGTTGTCTTTTACGACACCCATGGGTAAGAGAGGGGGTAGTGAAGTGTATTCCTACCGTCATCTCACGGAATATATATTCCTTTTTTTTAATAAAGTCAACATCGTTGTATAAGGAACTAATTCCTTTATCGTGAGTAATTTAAGGACATACAATGAATATCTGTGTAAAACTCGAACCCGTGACACTTGATACGATATATAGGTACATTAACCGTTATATTATCTGTACATATAATATATTAATTGGTTTATACGATGAGGACTCAGTCTTCGTGTGGCCATCAACGCTAAAAAGTGCTCGAAACGTCTGAAAATAATAAATCAAATACAAATGCGATAAAATCCATAATAATAGTCTTATTTATAACTAGTTTCTGCTCGCGACTTCGTCCGCGTGGTATAAATACTTTGGGCTAACGCTAACTTTACCCTAAGACTTTGTTTACAAGAAGGTGAAAATATTTTTAATAATTCTGTCACACATGATTTTTGGGCAAATTTAGCCGTTTACGTAGCGGAAGCTAACACAAGAAAAAAAAAGAAATGTGGTGTCGTGGGACACCAGGTAGGAACGAAGTTCCTTCGGCTAATGTAGAATCGACACAATTTGCAAAAAAAATCAAAATTCAGGGCTCTTTTAGTTGGTGTCCTTGTTCCGAACATTGTTAGTTTCTAATTATAAAATTTATTGTGACTAAACTAATGGGTGTAGGCTCTTGAAATTTAGGTTTTTAGTATTAAATCGGTTCTACTGGAAATTCTATGAGGTTTGTCAAAAATCCGGAGTTCCTGCGGTCAAAGATGACTGATTTATGGCAGTTTGGGGTTTGAACGATGTTTCACATCAAAAAAGGGGGAGAGGGAAGTTTCTGATGGGGGGTAGGGGTAGTCCGGGCGGCAATGTGGGGTGCAAGAGGGGTCAAAATTTCTATCAAAAATGGTCTAGCACTTATAGTTTTTGAGATACGGCGGTCAAAACAATTGTAGGTTGAACGATGTTTCACATCAAAAGAAGGGGGGGGAGGGAAGTTTCTAATGGAGGGTAGGGGTAGTCCGGGCGGCAATGTAGGGTGCAAGGGGGGTCAAAATTTCTATTAAAAAAAGGGGGAGAGGGAAGTTTCTAATGGGTGGTAGGGGTAGTCCGGGTGGCAATGAGGGTACAAGGGGGGTCAAAATTTCTATCAAAAATGGTCTAGCACTTATAGTTTTTGAGATACGGCGGTCAAAACAATTGTAGGTTGAACGATGTTTCACATCAAAAGAAGGGGGGAGGGAAGTTTCTAATGGGGGGGTAGGGGTAGTCCGGGCGGCAATGTGGGGTGGAAGAGGGGTCAAAATTTCTATCAAAAATGGTCTAGCACTTATAGTTTTTGAGATACGGCGGTCAAAACAATTTCGTCTCATTTAACGGTTTTGTTCCACGCACTTTTTCTTACGGTTTTATTCCACGCATTTTTTCTTACGGTTTTATTCTTACGGATTTATTCTTACGGTTTTACTATCACATTTTTTTCAGTTCGGTCGCGCAGCAAAATCCCTATCTCCTCCAAGCATGCCGTAAGGAGCTTCGTTCCATAAAAACGATTTTGAAACATTCTTCATTGGTGCTCCGCTCCTGTTAGTCCTAGCGCGATGATATTTAGCCTTTCTCGATCAATGGGCCATCTAACACTGAAAGGATTTTTCAAATTGGACCAGTAGTTCCTGAGATTAGCGCGATCAAACAAACAAACTCTTATAGATAACTCGATATAGATGTGTAAACATCAGAAATTACTATGATACGCTGTTCAGTACCAGAGGACTGATCTCGAAGAAGAATCTATGTACAGTCTATTATAAATCTTAAGTTTTGCACTTGGGCCCTGTACCGCGGCGATAAGGGAATACTTCGTAAACTCTTTTGTCATGGTAATGAATCTCTGCGAAGAATAGACATTTTTTACAGATCCATTAGATAGATATTAACTTTTATAAAAGAGTTGGGCTTTTTAATTTACGATTTTTTTTTGCTGTTTATATTAAGTTTTGTTGAAAGGTATAGATGTAAGGCAACAATTATTTAATATTGTTATATATAAAAACCAATTACGTGCGATGAACAATAATAATAAATGCTTTTTTTTGGGGTGGGTTGCGGTTGGCGCACTCCTTGCACCACTCCGTCCGGGGCGACAGAGGGGCGTAAGCACGCACACCCGCAACCCACCCGCGATTCACGTCACCTTGGTCGTTGGGCCGACCACCGGCGCAGGGACTTGACGTTAGTGGTCGGCCCGACGGAATACCCCCTATTTGGGGTACCGTCCCATCGACCGACGTCCCCCCCTCGGGGAGGATGTCGGTAATAATACTTGTTTGACCATGATTTCGATTTTTATGCCAATCGACAAAACCCTAACCTTTATAATAAATCAAATTTATACACAGAAAAATTGAAAACGCAGTTTGAAAATTACTACAATTTGGTAAAAGATAAGAAAATGAAATATGTATGAAATATATAATAATGAAAATGTGCTAGGACCACACTATCGACAGTCTGTCCACAGCTACGTGCCGGTCCGTCCGTGGTAGTACCGACCTCTCCCAAAAACGCACGTCTGAGTTTGAGCAATTTGTTACTGCATTTCATTAGGCGTGAAAGCCGAATGCCCAATTTGCCGAGTGTGCTTGCGTAAGCTGGGTTTTAGTGATGGTTTTAGTATCACCAAAACTCATGCACGGATTCACACTTCTTTCATTTTCGTTACTATAGTAAAGAAAATTACTATAGTAATTTGAATACTATAGAAAATTACTATAGTAAAGAAAATGAAAGAAGTGCCTATAGGCAGCTGCCTAGCAAAGTTCCATGAACCATATCACCTACCATCAGGTGTGCTGTTGGCTCGTTTGCTTCAAATAGCAATAAATAACCATCACATCTCCTAAGTTGCCACAAATAAACAACCTTTTGCCTCACAAATAAACAGCAACAACATGATGTGAGCTACAAATTACGTTAATTAGAGATCGTGGTACTTATTTGGGGGGACCCCCATATCTTAGGTTGAATGTTAAAATAACTGTCGGCTAATGTATTGGAATCCGCAACGAATTTAATTAGAAAAAAAAAAACAGGTGGAGTTGGAAAGACGCCACTTCTATTCTCTGCAAAGCGGGAGCCATGAAGCAAAATTGGCTAATAGGCCAGTAATTAAAAGGATGTAGAACTACGTGAAATGCAGCAGTACAGTACCACGGATTTAGCGGAGCTTAAGAGGTCTATATATGAGCTTTAAGATTGGTTACAATAATAGATATGGCAAAAACGCCTGGAAGCATGAAAATTTTCTCGAGGTGTTGCAAAGTCTGTATAGTGTACTACTCTAGACGTGACTTGCAGACAGTCCTACACGTTACCCCAGAAAATGCGCTACCAAAGGATGTGGTGAGCTCTTTGTTCAAAATCGCAGTTAGGGATTGCATTGACAAAATGGTGAAGCTACTAGGTTAAAATAGAATAATTTGCTTCTAAAATTCCCATGGCCAGTTAGGAATTGGGCTATATAGTGGTCAATTTGCAACCATGTTTTCTCTAAACACTCGCAAACAAATGGAAAAATAGATATAAATGACGGCTCTTCCTTTTTGAGTCTCGCCTTCCCTGCCATTTGGTCAGGAGCTGATCGTACACTACCGATTGAGGCGCAAAAAGTCTAGTAATTTTATTACGATCACATATCAAAAGAAAATCTATGTTCATATTTTTGGAATACATTGACGCGTGCCTTTATATCTCCAAGTCGAACGGGAGTATGCCTGCAAATACTGGTAAGGCTTCAGTGCTAACCGCTGTAGGCCTTACATAGATATATTAGTACTAAACGTTGATTTAGGAGTGTCACGATCAGCCCAGGCTGGTGCACCATAACATATTCACTCCAGATACGTGGCTGAATATATAATTTTAAGCGTATGAAAACGAAGGCCCCAGGTTGAAGTTGAAATTTTAGTAAGCATAAATATGGGAATATTATATGTATATAAAATCTATGCAAGAGAACGAAAACCCGTAAATAAAACCGTATACCAATCTGAGCAACATGGTGTAGTAGATTACCTCCTTGTATGGGGTGGGCAGTGGCACCCATATGAGTTAAGATGACGATGAAAATGATTCCTTTGCAGCCTTTTACGAAACTCATTGACTCCGTCACTAAAAGGAAAATAAAGGATATGCTAATAATATCTATGTCAGAGAAGGACGACTTGGAATAAAGTTCCATACCAACCCGTCTGACTAGCGTGGTATACTAGGTCAGTTGTCGTCCCAATGTATAAGCTTATAGAATTATTGCTACAGGAAGAAAAGATACAGAATAACGCAAATTAAGACAACATATACTTTGACCTAGTTGCCCGCCGTCAGCCACGTGAATGTTTATGACATATTATTAGTAGTCGGTTAATCTCAAAGAAATATTGATATTTTTAATAATTACACTTTCATCTCGCGTTCAGTCGTTTAAATACATCTTTATCATGAAAATCTTTTGCTACGTCAAATATAATACCGTAATCTATCCATAAGACTTAGTTTACAAATTCTAAGAAGCCAATTTCCCGAGAACGCGGTGTGGGGAGGTAGTAATTTCATAAAAATTGCAAGACCAGGTGTCCGGATAGACGGTTGGCGCCAATATTGGATTTATGCTAATGTTTATTTACCAAGGCGTTCGCTAGAATAAAATACTCGTCTTATATTTGCCTTCTCGGTTGGTACATTCAACTGAATGGAACGCCGATTTGGAGTATCGAACTTTAGTGAATGGTTTTTATAAAGTTCGATTTTGTTGACTTATTCAAAAGTTTCAGTTGATTGAAAAGTGTTTTATGGTAATGCTTTTTTAAAATTGAAGTTGAACTGACTGTTCAAGATGCGAAAAACATATAATAAGTTCAATCAACTACTACAGTATTAAAAATAATACATATATATACAAATAATAATATGT
The DNA here is from genome assembly GCA_032191425.1 of Lymantria dispar. Taxonomy (NCBI): domain Eukaryota; kingdom Metazoa; phylum Arthropoda; class Insecta; order Lepidoptera; family Erebidae; genus Lymantria; species Lymantria dispar. The sequence goes on from CM063459.1 coordinate 22,775,857, forward strand.
TCTGAGGAATAATAATTAGCGATACTGCTTCGTGCAGTGAGCTAAAGAGCCAGAGGCCAAAAACCATCTTTTTCCGGCTGTCTGGCCACGTCCTGTCGTCAATCAAAGCGGAGGGAGGAGATGCGCATATCGGCGCCTCCTCCTCCCTACTCGCCGCCGGCGGAGCAAGTCAGCGGACGCAAGTGCTTCGCGTTCCAGCTCCGCGGCCTCCTTCCTTGTGATGACCCCCTCGCAGAAAGAGGCCATCGACGTCCAGCACTTGTCGCTGTCCAGCATCTCTGAGATGATGGTCGACAGCGACAGGTCTATTCCTATGACCGCCGACAGGTCGTGGCGCTGAGGCCCCCAGGCGGGACATACTTCCAGTGTGTAGGCGCGATTACCTGCGCCTGGATGCCGTCCTAGCCGAGGCTGCAGGTGATTGGACCGGGGATTTAGTCCGTCACCCGCTGAGAGACCAACCGCGTGAAGAAAGACCGACGTCCTACCCGAGGGGTGGCCGTCGGTCGATGGGAGGGTACTCCTCAGAGGGTATTCCAGCGGGCCAACCACTGACGACAAGTCACCCTGTTCCGGTGGTCGATCCAACGATGAAGGTGACGTGTCACGGGTAGGTTACGGGTGTGCGTGCTTACGCTCTTCTGTCGCCCTGGACGCAGTGGAGTGAGGAGCGCGCCGACGGTAACCCACCCCCAAAAAAAAAAAGAAAAAATCTCGCACGTTTAATTAGTCAATCCGTGCGGAATACCTCAGTATACACCAAAGAACCTTCTTGGATGATTGTAAATCAAATTAAAGAAGAAAGGCTAAAGAATAATAACGTACAGAAGGATAGTGTCAGTACTTCAAGCGATCGAAAACGTGAAGCCAAAAATACTACATGTGCGCAGGCGATTACACACGTACACACGCACACCACTATACAAATTATGAAATCAACTTTTGTTTTTATTAACATAAATCGTCGAATTATTTTAAAAGTAATGTTAAAAACCTTTTTATGATTTTCAAATGTATCTGCGCCTAATGCCGTCCTAGTCGAGGCCGCGGGTGATCGGACCGGGGAATTGTCCGTCACCCGCAGAGAGGCTGACCGCACGACGGTGGCCGACGTCCCAGGACGTCGAGAGGTGAGGGTACCCGAAAGGGAATTCCGTCGGGCCGACCACTGACGACAAGTCACCTCTGCTCCGATGGTCGGCCCAACAACGAGGTGACGTGGGTACGGGTGGGTTATGGGCCCGCGCGCCGTCCTTTCATCGACCCGGACGGAACGGACCGCGCGTGCGCTTACCATAGCCCACCCATAAAAAGATTTTCAAATGTGTTGTGACACCATTTGAATGCACAAACCGTCATAATTACCTACTTATTTTTTAAGAGTTGCGTACGTACGTGCAGTACAGTGACCTTGTTCATTACAGCATGGTTCCGGCGTAAGCTCCATTAGGCTCCAATTGAAATGCTTCATTTTTTGTGCGCGAACTTACTTTCTATACGTTATTATTCTAAGGGCTAAACCTTATGAATCAGTGGTTGAGAATTTTATTTTATGTAATAATACGACACCAAAGCTTGCTTTAATTGGCGATATTTTGCTTTGACCTAAATAAAGAAAACATACAAGTGATTCAATATTGCTCATTGTTATCCAGTTGACTGCTTAAGTTGTTTTTTCTTATAACAGTGTTTTCGACAAACAAATATAACAAAAATATATCTAAAATAATAACTTAAGTAGATAAGTATCAAGTAAAGTTTATCTGTATAAGTTGACATTGCCTTATTTCTCCTTTTATAAGGGTCGCACGGGTTATCCGAACTAATCTTTTCTTATTGGGGATTTGAAAGTGATTTGAAAAATATTGCGGATATAAGAAAGAGATATATTTTAGGCGTAGTGAAAGTACAGATAAATGCTTTATTTGTAACTGTTATGGCAACCATTTGTTTTTATTACGTCATTATGGGGTGACATTAAATTTGATAGTAAATTAACCCTTTTCTTTATAGTCAATATCGTAACAGACGCCTAAGAATTATGAGCTGATAGTATAATCCGTATGGTGATGGAGAAAGAATACAAAGCACCACTACCTTGCCCGTGGATGTCGTAAAGGATAACTAAGGGATATAATGGGCATATAGCATCTATGCAAGAGAAGGAAATCTCGAAATAGAACTCTTATCCAACCTGTCTGACCAGCATGATATAGTAAGGTTAATTTCACTTCTATTGTGGAGGAAGCTCGAGTTCAACAGCGGGATGTTTATGAGCTGAAATGATGAATATAGTTCTAAGAGAAGGCAAATTCAAATGTATATACAGGGTGTATCAGGTTATGGAGCAACTGTTCGAGTATGTTGTAGTTTAATGGTCATAGATCGTAATTAGAATGTACATTACACTAAAAACAATATAACATCAAAGTTATAGTGATCTCAAAAAAATGTGTCTAAGAGTCTATTATTAGGCCTTAAATGTTACGTATTATGTAGGCATGTACAGACAGAATACATGTAAGCATGTAAAGCTTCGACAGTATAATTTCATTCATTCATACCTAGAATTGCGCAAACGCTTCAATGAGCGTAGGTAACGGCGGCGGCGAGCCGTCAACGGTCATCGGCCGATCAGCTGTTTTAAAGCGAAGTTTGTCTTACTTATGCGAACGTAATCATTGATTTATTCAATTTCTAATGAACATTTAACAAAGTATGAATATGTTGCGTATTAAGTATCATTGACTATATACATTGCAATCGGCTTTACACGAAAAAGCAATGACAAAATTGAAAACTTTACATGTCTCTAATTCCTTAACGAATCAATATTTTTCGTTCAAATTTTTTTCATGGGTTCCTACCACTATTGCCTAGCTCCCTTTTGACCAGTTGCCCCATAACCTGATACACCCTGTATATATATATATATAAGCTTTTCGTGTGGTGACGGAGTAAGAATACAAAATACAAATTGCCACTCCCTGTCTTGCCCGTAGATGTCGTAAAAGACGACTAAGGTATATCATAGATTTCCTCCTGTTGTGGAGGAGGCTCAAGCCCAACAGTGGGACGTACATGAGCTGAAATGATGATGAGTTATATTTATAATGTGTAATACTGGCGTGAACATTAGAAATCATTCTGCAATAACTAATAAAGGGATGGGTGATAACTTTATTAGTATTATAAACTGTAAGCAAAGGTCACTTCGATGTTCTTAATTGCGAAAGTACAAACCAAAAAGGTCTTTTCGCCTTTATTTTATTCATGTAGACAGTTAAGAATAACTTACTTGTTATTATGTTCACGTTCGGGGGTCCTTAATCGCCTTGCCATTCAAAGGTACGTGGTAGTCGTAGGACGAGATTTATGAATGCTGGAGAACTAAAGGGTAAAATGCTCAAAGAATTAGCGGCATATATTTTCTTCGACGTTTGAGCTCGTTTTTGTGTTTAGAATTAAAGGGCTAACATATAAAACCAGCTACAGGACTAAATTGGTGCAGGCAAAATACAAATTAATTTATATTTATGTGTTTATTATTTCGGACCATATATGGCCCCTACGGGGCTCGGGTCTCCTTTAGAAGAAGAGGGAAAATGACCTATTATAGAGAGTTTTTAGCGGGAATGAGGAGTGTCATGTGGTGGTCTTGTATTTTATTCAATTTCTTAGTAGTTTGACGTGTTAATCTATACCAATAAATAAAATTGGAGTGTCTGTTTGTAATGTCAAAATAATAGGCTTTTTCATGCTCACACGGTTATTTGCACGACACCTATTTTTTATTTTTTTTATTTTTTTTTATTTTTATGGGTGGGCTATGGTAAGCGCACGCGCGGTCCAGTCCGTCCGGGGCGATGAAAGGACGGCGCGCGGGCCCATAACCCACCCGTACCCACGTCACCTCGTTGTTGGGCCAACCACCGGAGCAGATGTGACTTGTCGTCAGTGGTCGGCCCGACGGAATACCCTTTCAGGTACCCTCACCTCTCGACATCCTGGGACGTCGGTCGCCATCGCGCGGTTAGCCACACTGCGGGTGACGGACAATTCCCCGGTCCGATCACCCGCGGCCTCGGCTAGGGCGGCATTAGGCGCAGATACTCGCGCCTGCGCCGCCCGAGTCGCCGGCGGCGGAACGTGTCGCCGAATAGGAGCTCTACTCGCACACGATCCGCCGCCTCCTTCCGTGAGATAACGGCCTCACAGAAGGCGGCGACCGCGTCCCAGTTCCTGACGCTGACGAGCATCTCCCTGGCGATGGTCGGCAGCGCCAGGTCGGCACCGATAATCGCGACGAGTTCACGGCGCTCTCCCTCCGACGCAGCACACTCCTCGAGCGTGTGCTGCGCCGTGTTCTCGTCGCAACTGCAGTGGTGGCAGGACGGTGTGCTCTCCCTCCTTACAATCTTGTGCAGGTACTTTGCGAAGCATCCGTGCCCCGTCAGCACCTGCACCAGTCGGAAGGAAAGCACCCCGTGCGTCCGCTCCAACCACTCCATCAGCACCGGCTGGAAGGCCTCGACGGTCCTGACACCGTACCGAGGACTCTCCAGCCGGACTGCCCAACGGGCAATGACTCCACGGCGGGCATCGACCCGCCAGGCGGTGATCTCCTGCAGGGAGACCATACCGCCGCGTGCGCGCGTCTCCGACACCCGCCGATAAATGTCGGCGAGCATCTCCGCCTCCAGGTCCCACGGGGGAGTTCCGGCCAAGAGGCACGCTGCCTCCGTCGACATGGTGCGGTAACCGCGTATGGCCCTGACCGCCATTACCCTCTGTGGTCGCCTCAAGAGGGCCCTCAGCCGGACGGTCAGGGACCCCGCCCACACCGGTGCGCCGTACAGAGCCATCGACCGGATCACCCCCGCGTACAGCTGTCGGCACGTAGCGCTGGGTCCGCCCACATTCGGCATCAGCCGCGAAAGGGCGGACGCCGCGCCGACAAGCCGGGGAACAAGTCGGTGGAGATGCTCCCGGAACCAAAAATGCCCGTCGAGCACCAGGCCCAAGTACTTCATGTGGGCCTGGATGCTGATGGTGACCGACTTCACGGTGATCGAAGCGCCGGCGGGAGGCCCGGCGGTACGGAGGCCATGGAACAAAAGGGCCTCCGTCTTTTCCAGGGCTACCCTCAACCCCAGCGCTTCGATCCGCCTGACAATCTCCTCGGTGCCGAGAGTTGCCAGGCGTGCCGCCTCCTCTAGCGTCCCACCCCGGGCTGTGACGAGTGTATCGTCGGCGTAGCAAATTACACCCAGCCCGGGTGGGAGGCTTCCTCTCAACGCCCAGTCGTAGCCGATGTTCCACAGGGTCGGACCCAGAACCGACCCCTGTGGGACACCGCACGTCATGGGCGTTCGCACAACGTCCCCTACTCGGTCAACGTAGAGGACGCTGCGCCCCTCCAAGTAGTCTGCCACCAGCCGCCTGAGGTACACGGGCACCCCGTGATACCTCAGCCCCCTCCCTGATGCAGCTGAATGGCAGACTGTTGAAGGCGTTGGCGATGTCCAGGGACACCGCCAACAGGACTCCTCCGCCGGTGACGGCCTCCGCTACCACAGCCTTCAGGCGCAGCAGGGCCGCGATCGTCGAACGCCCTCTCCGAAAACCAAACTGGGCGTCCGACAAATCGGGCCCCTCCCCGACGAGGTGCCGCTCGATGCGGGCAGCCAACACCCTCTCCAGCAGCTTGCCCGCATCATCGAGGAGCACGATGGGCCTGTAGGCCGAGGCCGACTCGGGAGACCGTCCCGGCTTCGGCAGGAGAACCAGCCTCCCCTCTTTCCAGCACCCAGGGAACTGTCCGGACGACATACAAGCGTCGAATAGTCCCCTGAGGCGTGGTCCCAGGTGTTCGAGGACCAGGGCCAGCACACGGTTCGGAATACCGTCGGGCCCGGGGGCGGTGGATTTGACTCGCATACGCGCCACCGCCGCCCCCATTTCCGGCTCCGTGATGGGCGGAGCACTTTCATCGTCGGCCTCCCGGTCGCTGTCCGGCGAAGCCATGACCGGGGGCGTGTGCTCCGCCCGCCGTGGAAAGAGGTCCTCGACAACTCTGGTGAGGAGGTTGGGCTGGAGAGTCTCGGTGAGGGGGGGGCCCCGCCCGCGGAGCTTGTTCAGCGCCGCGAGGTAGGGGCGACCCCAGGGGTCACGCTCGAGACTGTCCAGCATCTCCCGCCGACTAACGTCCTTGGCGGTACGGACGGCCAGCCTGAAGGCAGACCGCGCACTGCGGTAAGCCTCGTACAGCTGGCCCTCCCGCTCAGCGTCGCGGTGACGCGCTCGGCTGCGGGTGTAGGCCCTCCGGGCACGTATGCACGCGGCCCGAAGGTCCGCCAATTCTCGGGACCACCAGGGGACCGCACTCTTCGGGGGCAGGCGCCGCACACGGGGCATGGCCGCATCGCAGATCTGCGTTAACGCACAGCGGATGCGGCCAGCCTCGGCATCCACCCCGTCCGCCTGGGGCGGTGAGGACAGCCATGACTGAACGATGGCTGCCTCAGCCAACAGGTCCCGATCCAATCGACCCACAGCCCACCGCGGAAACGCGGGAGCTCCGTCCGCCGTGTGACCCCTGCTGGGCTGCAGGAGGGTCCGGGAGACCTCTATCCGGATGTATCGGTGGTCGGATAGGGTCTCAACTTCCTCCTGGACGCACCAGCTCCTCACACGTGCTGCGACATTAGGGCTAGCGAACGACAAGTCCACTATCGACCCGCCCTGCTGCCGCACGCACGTTTGCACCGAGCCCCTGTTCAGCAAACAGAGGCCCAGTGCCGCCGCCCACTCTTCGACCGCCCGCCCGTGGGCATTCGTCCTGGGGGACCCCCACGCCGTGGACTTGGCGTTGTAGTCCCCCATGACGAAGACCTGGCGCGGTGCCAGTCGCCGTATCGAGGCCCCCAGGATGGTGAGGAAGGCCCCGAAATCCGTCGCGCTCCTGTTAGGGGAGAAGTAATCACCAAATAGCGTAACCTCTCCCCATTCCGCCGCGACATACCCATCGCCCCTGTCCTTGAACAACAAGGGCGGGGAATGCCACGACGTGGAGGCGACGATTGCCACAGAGCCGTCACTGCAGCCCAGCCAATTGGGCCGGTCAGGCACCACGTACGGCTCCGCGGCTACGGCTGCACCGATCAACCACTCCGCCATGGCTTGCAGGAAAACGTCCTGTGCCTCGGCGGCGTGGTTGAGGTTGACCTGCAGGAGGTGGTAAGATTCGGCCGCCATTAGTGGGCCGTATCCATTACCTCCTCCACGCTGGCGGGCGATCGGGTCGCGCTAGGGGCGGGAGCGGCCGGGGTCGTCGGGCCGCTCCGCCTCTTTGGGGCCGAAGCCGGGGGTCTGCACTCCCTGCCCCCCATGCGGTGCTTGGCGGGCCTATTGCCTGCCGCACACGCGGGGCAGTGGGGAGTGGCGGCGCACGATGCCGCCTTATGCCCGGGTTGACCGCAGCGGAAACAAAGGTCGCTGCAGTCAAAGCAGTTAGTGCATGTCGGCCGAGTGTGTCCGACCGCCATGCACTTGTAGCACCTCGCAGGCCGGGACTCCAGCACGGTCACCCGCGCCGAGCTCCAGCCCACGAGGAGCCTGCCTGAGCCGGCCAATTGCTTGGCCGACTCCACCGGGCACTGCACCCAGGCAGCACCGACGCCGCCCGGACCAGGGCGGATGGCGCCAATTCGGACGGTGTCCACGGGACATCCGGTTTTCGAGACGATAGCCTCCCGGATGTCATCCACCGTCACAGAGTCGTCCAGACCCGTGATCCGCAGTTCCGCACACTTGACGGGTCTGGCGATCTTGACGCCATCCTCCACAGCAAACAGACCCCTCAGCTTGGCGGCCATACTATCGGCCGTCTTGGCGCCCTCGGCCCCAGGGAACTCTAAAATTCGAGCCCCTGTCCGGGCCTTGCGGGTCCTGGCTTCGACGCCTCCTAAGTCGGAGACGTCAAGCTCCCGCCGGGCGCGACGTAAGACGGCCTCATAGCTGAGGCCGTTTTCGGCCGCCTCAGGCAGCACGGTGATCACCACCGCGGCTGACTTCGGCGGCCGGAGCCTCCTGCGCGACCTCTTCTTACCGGCTCCTGCCTTGGGAGCGGAGGCTTTGGCGGCGCTTTTGGCCTCCGCTCTCCTCTTTTGACCGCGACTCTTCCGGCTGCGCTCAGCCGTCTGCCAGCCCCCTTCGGGCGCAACAGTCGCATCGCTAGGCGCAGCAGTCGCCGTCGCGGCTGCGTTGGCCGCCGCCGACGGTGCAGATGCCGGCGGCGGCTTGGGTCCGGTCTTGGCAGGTGCCTGTGCCACCTTCTTCTTGGCGGCGGGCCCCTTCGGCTTCGGTCCAGCAGCGGCCGCAGCGTAGCTCCCTACGCGCCCACCCTGGCAGGGTAGCGCGGCAGGGGCTGACGCCACGGCCTTCGGCCTGTCCGCAGCAAGCGGCGGCCGGAGACGGGGCTCCGGAGGCAGTCTCGACTCGAGAGCCGCCATGCGCGCGTCAAGCATTTTTCCGAAGACGTCCACCATGGCGCGCATGGTCTGGTCCGGTACACCGTCCACTGCGGGCAGCGGGATTGGTGCTGCCGGCTGGGCCTCTTTGGGACTCGCCGCAGCGCGAGCCGGAGCAGCAGGGGCGGCGGCAGCATCAACCCTCGTCGTCGGCATCCGTGGCACTGTCGACGGTGGTAGCCCAGTTGTCGTAATCGGCGCGGCCGGCGACAGCCGCGCGAACAGGGCTCGCAGGTCAGCCATTTCTTTAGCCAACCTGCTGTTCTCCCTCTTCACCGCCCCCAGTTCCGTCTCCAGTTTCTTATTTTGGTCCTGCAGGCCTGATACCTCGCCACTAAGGCGGGCATTTTCAGCCTGCAGGGCTGCCACTCCCGTCATTGGGGGGTCGTTGCGCACCGCGGACTCAGCAGCCGCCGCGCTGGTGGGAGGGATGTCTTCCAACACCCTCAACATCCTTGCGGCCGCCGCCTCATTCGCCCGCTTACGGGCCTCGGCCTCTCGCACCTGGATTACTGGAGACGGGGTCCCGGTCCTCGCCGCCACCGTAGCCCCACGCCCTCTGCGTCCCCTGCGTGAGGTCGCCACCTTGGGAGGAGGCATAATGTCTCCACTCCCCTCGGACTCAGATGCGGAGCTGCCACTCTTGTGCAGAGGGCGCTTCCGCACCTGTGGGGGGAGGGCCTCCTCCCTCGCTGTTTTGGCTGCCGCCTGGATTGAGTTGGACGGCCCTGCGGCATTGCCGCCCTCGTCCATCGACTGCTCCGCAGTCGCATCTGTCTCCATGGTCGCGGAACTGTCTACCTCATAGGCACCACCATCGCTGGGCGGAACGTCGGCAGCCTCCAGTAACTTCTGCTCCGCCCGTCGCAGCCTTGCAATGCGTCGTCTAGAGCGGGCCGTTTCCGGGCCGATTTTCCGGCCGCTTTTCTTCTTACGGACCCCTATTTTCGCCGGGCCCTCGGCTGACTTTGGAGCCTCAAGTGCCAGACTAGCAGCAGAGCTGCAGTCGGACGAGGCATCTCCCTCCTCTGGGCCAGTTTTGCCGTAGCATGGCCGGGCTGTAGTGTGGGAACTAGTAGGCTCCCTGCTATTAGTGATTTTGGGCGTCTCACCCCTCCTATCAACATTCAAATTGTGCAAAGAATCCATTCGGTTCCCACGAGTATGGGAGAAATAAAAGGTCGACCCGGGCAGAGATCCCGATACCCGGGCAAGCGTACATTTGTATCCCAACACAGGGGGTCCGCTGGTACCCTGGCTGGGGGCGCGCTAACGACTGAACAACCCATCAGTCATGCATCCTCTCGCCGCGCGCCAGAACTTAGGATTCTGGGTGATTGTTTTATAGAGGTTTTCTTCCTCGCGGTCCAGGCGGTTAAGCCAAGACCCTCGCTCCTGAATCTAGACCTCAAAACAAATGTCCCGAAGCAAGAATCAGGTCTACGATTTGTCGCGGTTGGCAAATGCCTGCCCACTCCTCAAACGAATGAGTGACTGGGCCTGTCGAATTTTCGCGTCCAATACCCTCTACAATTAGAGGGCATGGAGCGAATTTGGGGCATCCCACAAACTGGGCCCCCCCTCGGGCCAGATATTTGCCACGAGCGACAATTCCAGAGAGCAGTCCAAGGGATTGTCGCTCGTGCCCAGGGTACACCACGCGGAGGTTTCTGGCGTAGCACCCCCGCACGACACCTATGCCTAAAATAGCGATTAAAAAATGTTTGTCTGTCTGTCTGTCTGTTTGTTCCGGGTAATCTTCAAAACGGCTAAACCGATTTCAAAAATTCTTTCACCAATGGAAAGCTATAATATCAGGGCGTAAACTAGGCTATATTTTATCCCGGTATTCCCACGGGAACGGGAACTACGCGGGTAAAACGACTATAACCTATAACCGAAGCGAAACGAGGACGGGTTGCTGGTATTAAATAATTTTGATGGCATTTTATTTAATACTAGCTGACCTAACAGACGTTGTTGTGTTCAAATAAAATAAAATGATTTCAGTGCCACCTACCGGGTCCAATTGTGAATATAAACCATTCTCGAATCCCCTTGATACACACAAAAAATTTCATCAACATCGGTGCAACCGTTTAGGAGGAGTTCAGTGACATACACACGTACTCAAGAAAAATATATATATAAAAATAAATAACGATATAAATATGAAGTTATTTATATACGATCACTTCTCTCGCATAAAGTTCTATAGCAAAGCACAAAATAACATTAAATTACATTGATAAAAATACACATAAATGTAAGCTCCGATAAGCCTCCAAGGAAATCATTGCGGTCCATTGAATGTCAGATCGGTATTACCAGCATAAATAAAGTTACGTGTGTCAGTGTTGCAAGCCTAAATAAATTAGGACAGATACAAATACACAATCATGTACCTGTTACCTTTTACATTTTTCATTAAGGTTATATCCGCGCTTGTATTTTTTAAAATGTTATTCCTATATTGTTGCTTATTTTTCGCAGATTTGGTTTCGTTTAAAAGTCAAGTTAGCAATTGAAGTTGGCCCTATAATTTACTCAGAAGACTGGTGGTACCCATTACCCTGGTAATCACCAGTTTTATTTTACTCCCATGGCAAAGTAACACATTGGGTGTGTTGCGGCTTAGTGGACTGTATGGGGCACCTTACGCCAGCAACATACCGACGTGGGTTAGCCGAAGGACCAGCGGGAAGCCAATCCCACTAGTGGGACTGGTTCCCACAAAATGGCGGTTTGTAGGGAAACGGTGGGAAGTAAGCGGAGAACTTACCTCGTCCTTCCCGTGCTTTGGTGGAGCTGCAAGGTTGGGCTGAATGTGGGCACTGAAGTTATTGTCTATTTAATATCACTATTACGGTATAGTATATACACTCGCGTGCGGGTAGGCTGACCAGCGTGGTAAGCTTTCGGTGTCTTTAACTGAGGAACGGTAAACGCGGGCGCCGCAGAACGAATACGTCACAAGAGTCTCACGAGAGTGTCAAATCAAGAATGGCGGTTAAACGTCGGCGCACGGCGATCGAATGAATGTAGGCGAATGTAACCGAATATCGCTCTTCAATCAGACGTCACGCTATTGGCGTGAACAGGGTGGTGACACATTTTATTTGATACCACATGTCTTACGGACAGTTTGGAGTCACTGGAGCGGCGGAGAGACTTTGGGTCACTCTGTGTACTCTATCGGCTCTTTCACGGGGAGTGCTCTGAGGAACTGTTTGACTTGGTACCACCGTCACCGTTTTACCAACGTACCACTCAATACCGCAGCAAGGTTCATCTTATCCATACTGTACGTTTTCAGTGATCATTTCTCCCACGAACGTGCAGGCTCTGGAATGAACTACCTGCTGCTGTATTTCCCAAGCGCTTTGACATGTCCGTCTTTAAACGAGGTTTAAGAAGAGTATTTTCTTCACGGTAAGCAACGGTCTGGCTGTGCCCCTGGTTATGCAAAGGTTCATGTGCGGCAGGATCACTTACCATCAAGTGTGCTGCCTGCACGTTTGCCATCATCGATAATAAAGAAAAAATATTTTCATCATTTTAGCTCACATGCATCCCACTGCTGGGCTCGAGCCTCCTCCGCAATATAAGAGAATTAGACTTACTATACCGCGCTGGTCAGACGCATGGGTTTTCTTTTGAGTGTTCTTTCACTTGCATAGATGTTAAATGCATATTATATCCCATATTCGTCTGTTACGACACCCACGGGTAGGATAGAGGGTGTTGTCGGGATCGAATGTCAACAGACGATCTTTCTGGCGCTCCGTAAAATCGCGGCAGGGACCGCTGTTGGTTTTAGTGGGTATTATGATTGTAAATGATCGGCGAGTCCCACACACCCCACATGCCTATCACTGGTGGGAGACGGTACGTAAATGCATTTCCAGTGTTAACAAAAAAAAATATAGAGGGTGTTGTATTTTTTCTACGTCACCACATATTTTAGTAAACAATAATAAACGATATTGCTGATTAATGTTTTTGATCTATAACACTGTGGTCTAAGAGCCGCTTCACATTATCTTAGCCGCGCGGGCTTTGGTGCCGGCGAATTATTTCCCACGAGTGTGATTTCACTAAATTTATTTGGCTATTCAGTATAAGTTATGTTGCTCTTTAGGTTTATATGCTGTTTTGTATGATTATTATATCTTTGACTATTAAACCAGAATACTTGTTTAACAGTGTTATAGAAATAAAATCAATTCTCTTTACGTATAAGTACAGATTGTTCTAGAACAATTTAAACGCATGATATTTAAAAATATGATATTATGTGGTATTAGAAGTAGCAACTCGTTGTTACTTTTTTATTATACAAATGAGCAAACAGTACACCTGGTGGTAGGTAAGTGTTGCTGCCGCGCATGGACTTCTGCTAGGCTGCTGCCTACCATGAAGAAAGTTAAGAGAGTGTTAATGCGTGCAATGAGGTTCGGTGAAACTAAAGGCATCACCAAAACCCACTACACACAATCACCCTCAGAAAGTTGGGCTTCCGGCTCTCTCGCTCACTGAACGAAGCGCAGTAACAAATTGCTACTACTGCTTTGCAGTGGACAAGTCAGTCGTGGACAGTGGACAACTGTCAACAGTGTGATCCACACGGTGTCCACTGTCCACAACTGACCACTGTTATCATGACATGTTACTAACGGTAGCACTTTGCATTATGAAGTATATAGGAAATTTCAATTTCATCGCGGCTTATATACGTACCACTGCAAGGCTCGAGCCTCCTCCATAATTAACGATGCAAATATCGAAACCAAAAACATCAATGTATCGATGTTTGATAACAAACACCTTTTCTATCATCATTATTTTTTAAAAATCTATGAAATGAGGTTTTTTTTAGCTAAATCAAGCATATTTTTTGCATGAAACTACCATTTGCGTGATGTGAGGACTGGCTCAGCTAAAAGTACCATACATTTCAAATCATGCAGGCAAAACATCGATGTTTTACAATAGTGAACATCGATGGCAAACATCGATGTTTTTTTATTGAAACATCGATGTATCGTTTACATCCCTATCCATAATAGGAGGGCACTTGACCTTGTCAAATAGGTTGGTATAGGGTTTTAATTCGAGTTTTCCTCCTCTTGGATGGATGTTATATGCATATTATTTAGTTATATTACATAGGCAATTTCATCAATTCGGTTCGTATACGTCCCACCGCCGAGCCTCCTCCACAATAGGAGGGAAATCGACCTTACTGATATTTATTTCTTGCCTTCCTCGATTTTGTATTATATAATTATATCTCACGGTTGGACTCGGGCCTCCTCCTTTATAAGAAGAAATTTGACCTAGGGTCAGGTCAGTCCTGTTGACATAGGGTTTTATTTCTAGTATTTCTTCTCTTGCATATTGATTTTACCTACATATTACATCGCTTTGTCATCTTTTGGGACACCCACTGGCACGAGAGGGGATGGTAAATTAAATTTTTACTCGTTCACCATACGTAACGGTATAAACTCTACACTTTTTTTTTTGTGGGTGGGCTGCGGTCGGCGCGCCTCCGCACCACTCCGTCCGGGGCGACAGAGGGGCTTAAGCACGCAACTCCCGCAACCCACCCGAAAACCACGTCGCCTTCGTCGTTGGGCCGACCACCGGAGCAGGGTTACTTGACATCAGTGGTCGGCCCGACGGAATACCCTCTATTGGGGTACCCTCCCATCGACCGACGTCCCCCCCCTCGGGGAGGACGTCGGTCTTTCCTCACACGGTCGGCCTCTCGGCGGGTGACGGACTAATCCCCGGTCACGTCACCCGCGGCCTCGGCTAGGACGGCATGAGGCGCAGCTAGTTGCGCCTACGCCGCCCCAGTCGCCGGCGGCGGATCTCCTCATCGAGGCTGCGCTCCTCGCGCAGGCGATCCACCGGTATAAACTTTACACTGAAGAGGCATAACGCTTTTTCAACTTCTGTAGCCATTGTAAATACGAGAAACCTTCAACTGTATAAAATAATGAAAACAAAAATTATTATAACTTATGGCGACTATCCGCCACTAAGACAACTTGGACCGCAACCCCACATGCGAAGCAATCCGCTTCGCTAATGAATATTGGGCCATACAACATCACACCTGTTTTGCATGTGCAACTATCGAGACCACACGCAGACTGGATTCTCATTTACACCACTTTTAACTGCCTATTTATTGTCATTCGATATTCGCTCGCACAGCTGTACTGTTGTCACTAGGTTATATTAGTAATTATGTAATTAAATCATTAAGTCTTATAAATAACACTATTCATTCTTGTTTGCCTTCTTCTCACATTTTCCTGCGTCGAACTCAATACAATAGTAGGATGGCCAATCTCCACATGCCATCCTACAAACTTACAAAACAACTCAGGTACTCAACGACCGACTACTTTCTTCTATCAATCTATTGTTCTCGGCCGGCTGGTATGTGTTGTTGCTCGCGCTTCAATGCGGCTCGATTATTGCAGTGGTTGTTTAGAAATAAAACAGATGTGTTTTATTATAGTACGACTAGCAACCTGCCTTCGCTTCGCTTCGGTTTCAGTCGCCTTGCCCGCATAGTTCCCATTTCCATGGAAATACTGGGATAAAATATAGCCTATGTTACTCCCTGATATTATACCTTAGTGAAAGAATTTTTGAAATTGGATTGAACAAACAAACAAACTTACTTTCGCATTTATAATATTAGTAATGATGTACACTAATTAAAGTAATAACTGGTATGTCCAATTGCCCAATGACTAGGTATCTCGTAAAACATCCAACATTTTTGGATGAAAATCCTTATCCTTACTAATATTATAAATGCAAAAGTAAGTTTGTTAGTTGTTTGTTACGCTTTCGCGCTTAAACCACTGAACCGATTTCAAAAATTCTTTCAGCGATCGATAGCTATAATATCAGGAATTAATATAGGCTATATTTTACCTCGATATTCTCACGGGAACGGGAACTACGCGGGTAAGGCGACTGAAACCGAAGCGAAGCGAGGGCGGGTTGCTAGTAGGTAGGATATAAATCTATAAAACACTAACAAACTTACTTTCGCATTTATAATATTAGTAAGGATAATGTGACATATAAGTGAGCTGCAATTCAATTCAATTAATTTTATTTGATAAAATATGGTTTATATAGGTGTAACATATCAATTGAGTACATCATATTCTGCCCCGTGGGGCGTGCAAATAATTATATAATAATATGCAGAGAATATTACTATAAAAATTCCCTGATGATTTTTCATTTAGTGATCGAAGAATATAAAAATATAATCTCCCAACCAACAATTTTTTATTGGCCGTGTGTGTTGTAAAATACAATGGATATAATATGTAGATCATTATCAATGCAAGGAAAACTCGAATAAGGTGTGTAATCTGGATTATAAAAATAATATGTGAAGGTACGTTGACAGCTAGCTTTGAACTGTATAAACTTAAGGGTACCCAAAAGTACAACCGATCGTCTTGCCACCAAGATTAAGAAATCTTGGTATCAATGATCAGTCGAATGGTGACAGTAAGGGAATATGGTTGGTTATGGCTCTTCACCCGCCCACCATCCAGACCATAGTCTGCTAAAAAAAAACATAATTAAAACTTGTTATCGCAGCGACTACACTTGACAGTCTGAAGGGGAATTAATATTATTTTTGCGCGTTCTGCTCCGACTTGTCTATCCTTCTAGATCAAGGAATGGATCTATCCACCAAGATCAAGATGGGATGGGGATATAGTTGGTTATGACTCTTCAGCCGCCCACCGTCCAGAAAATAGCCAGCCAGAAAAAAAACATTAAAACTTGGTATCGCAGCGACTTCACCCGACAGTCTGAAGGGGCATTAATATTATTTTTGCGTGTTCGACTCCGACTAGTCTATCCATTAAGATCAAGAAATCTCGATGCCAGTAATCAGTCCAATGGTGTAAAGGAAATACGGTTGGTTATGGCTCTTCAACCACCCACCAAACATGTCATAGCATACCAGAAAAAAATCCTTAAAACTTGTTATCGCAGCGACACCGACAGTCTGAAAGGGCATTAATCCTATTTTTGCGTATTCGGCTCAGAGCGGCTTCGGTTCTTTTCTATGTGACTTTTCCTGTTTACCGCAAATAATCGCTTTTGTTAATATTCCCACAGACTGTTCTTGTGGTTTCACTTTCCAATATTAATTTCATCGACTGTTTTTTATGGGTAAACAGAATTGTCAGTAAGTCTTTTAATGGTGTAAAATTCTTTTTGATCATATTTTAACAATTCATATTATATCGTACAAGTACAAGAATAATTTAAAACAAAGACACTGTTGCTAAAATAATAGCAATAAGTATGGAAGTAATACGTTTATGCAGCTTCGAGTATTACGAGTTTAACCTATCTTTGCCCATACTATCCAGGGTAATTGTACAGCGGCGTGCAGCCCATATTCTACTTATTCCACCCCCATCGCCACTGGGTCGACCACTAGAACCGATTTTTTGACATCCGTGTCCAGCCTGGATTACCTTTGAGGGATTAATCCCCGGTCCTAATTGTTACCTATAAAGATGTGAAAATGAACAAAAGGGTTTGGTCTGTTTTTGATGTGAAACATCCTAGATGTTTGACACATCCTAGTGTGAAACATCCTAGGTGAACCTCATTCTTGGCGTGGCGTTAACGCCACGCTTTGAAATGTACATTTGTGTAACGTAACCATAACTATGTATGTAATGTATGTAATAGGAATAATTATCTTATATATTAATACATATAATACTAGCAACCCGCCCTCGCTTCGCTTCGGTTTCAGTCGCTTTACCCGCGGCGTAGTTCCCGTTCCTGTGGAAATACCGGGATAAAATATAGCCTATTTTACTCCCTGATATTATAGCTTTCCACTGGTGAAAGAATTTTTGAAATCGGTTCGGTGGTTTAAACGTAAAAGCGTTACAAACAAACAAACATCCTTACTTTCGCATTTATAATATTAGTATGGATGTATGTAATAGGAATAATTATCTTATTATTACAGTAGGTACCTAATAATAAATTCTTCCGTGCGGTGACGGAGTAAGAATACAATTCAACACTTCCTTTTTTGCTCGTGAGTGTCTTATAAAAAACCAAGGGTTATTGAAGTTATACTTCTTTAGGCGCGTTATGAAAAAATGATGAGAGTGAAATTTTAAGATGCGCGCGCATCTGTGACACAAAATTAACAGTATGAAGTTGTCTGCTTAACCGCTCATTGAGTGAAATTTTAAGATGCGCGCGCATCTGTGACACAAAATTAACAGTATGAAGCTGTCTGCTTAACCTTAATTCAATTTTTGAATTTATTATTAAATTTATTTTTAAAATATTAAATAATCAATAATAAACATTTAAAGTAAGAATCTTATAATATTTAGAACAAATTATGTCTTATATATTTATTATTCTCTAAATTTTGTTTTTAATAATTATATATATATATATATATATATATTAATTATATATTATATAAATTTATATTAAATATATATATTTGAAATATATATATTAAATATATTATTATATAAATATATTAATTTTCAATTTTTAATATTAATTATTGATATCTAAGATCAATCTAACATTCTTTTAATTTAAATTTGATGACTATTAAACTGAACTTTGTTGATTATCCTTTTCCAATCCTTCTATTATTTTATTGTAATTAATTATTTGCATGCAATTAAAAACTATTTTTTAATGATGCCAAAGAAGTATAACTTCTCACGCGCGTACATAAGTACACGCACCCATTTTATTTTTATATGCATATAACATCTATGCAAGACAAGGAAAGCTTGAAATAAAACCCTATACCAACACGTTTGACGTGGTACAATAGGTCAATTTCCGTCTGACCAGTGTGGTATAGTAGGTCAATTTCTCTCCCATTGTGGGGGAGGCTCGAGCCCAATAGTGGGACGTATATGAACTATGATGATGATTAATAATTTCTGTCGTTTATGCGTGAATTATACTTTTAAAATAAAACTGTTCCGTAAAAGTTATCATTTTTTCAAGGATCATATATGTCTAATTACTTAAACTCTAGCGAATTTAATAGAATAATGGTTATTGATCTTAGCTTTTTATTATTTTCTCGTTGTTATATTCTAAGTTAAAATCTAACTCCTTTAAAATTATACAAAACTAGAATCTTTTATTATAAAGAATAACAAGCTTTGTAACTTTTACTTTCATAGAAGTGTTATATCTATATAATTACCACTGACGTCAAGTCCCCCTGCTCCGGTGGTCGGCCCAACGATGAAGGCGACGTGCATCGCGGGTGGGTTGCGGGTGTACGTGCTTATGCCCCTCTGTCGCCTCGGACGGAGTGGTGCAAGGAGTGCGCCGACCGCAACCCACCCCCAAAAAAAATCTATATGATTCTTTTATTTACAAATAAGCCTTCATCACAGCTCATATATGTCCCACTACTGGGCTCGAGCCTCCTCCATATTGGAAGGGAAATTGTCTTACTATACCACACTGGTCAGGCGGGTTGGTATAGGGTTTAATTTGAGTTTTCCTTCTCTTGCATTGTTGTTATATGCACAATATGTCCCTTAGTCACCTTTTACGACACCCACGGGCAAGAGAAGGGGTAGTGAATTGTATTCTTATTCCGTCACCACACGAAAAAAAAGCCTTATACAGTAAAATTACGAATCTTTGTGCCAATAAAGTTGATCACAATAAGGTCTGAGTCTCATTATTTGAACTCAGTATAGTAAACGTAGAAGGTACGAATATCGAATCGAATATTTGTTTGATGACGGAGTAAGAATACAATTCACCACCTACTCGTAGGTGTCGTAAAAGATGACTTTTTTTTGGGGGAGGTGCGCACTCTTTGCACCACTCCATCCGAGGCGACAGAGGGGCGTACCACTGGAGCAGGGTGACTTCGTAAAAGATGACTAAGGAATACTATATGCATGTAATATCTATGAAAGAGATGGAAAACTTGAAGTAAAACCCTATACCAATACGTCTGACCTACGTGGTATAAAGGTCAATTTCTCTCTTATTATTGAGAAGGCTTGAGCCTAGCAGTAGAACGTTAAGATATATAATAATGAAGAGAAGATATTTTGATTTTATATTTTATTTATGTCCTGTTATATATATTATGGCCGGACACGTCGCCCGGTGAACCGACAACCGCTGCGAAAGAAAAGTTCTAGACTGGCGACCACGTATCGGACGATGCAGTGTAGGACGCCTTCTCACTAGATGGACCAACAACCCGGTGAACGTTGCTGGACGTCGTTGGATACAGGTGGCACAGGACCGTACTTTGTGCCGGAACATGAGGGAAGCCTACCTCCAGCAGAGGATGGCGATAGGCTGAATGATGAGGATGATGATGATTTTGATTTTATATTCCGATGTTTACGCGAGTATTATACATTTTAAATAAAACTACTTTACGGATTTTATCGCGTTTGTATTTGATTTGAGATTTGATTGTTGAGATTTGACCCACAATAATAATAACTAAAGATAATTTTATAAATTAAAACCTCTTAGTAACATAAAATAAGCCGCCTTCAAAATTAATATTAATTCAGCATCATGTCACCTAAGTTTTCTTGCCGGATCTTTCTCAGTGTGGCCGTGTTCCGATCCGGTGCTAGTATACTAGATTATTAGTTAGTTTTTAAATATAATTACTATTAATTTTAATGTTAAATAATTACTAACCATAAACAATATAATTTTTTCATATAGAATAATTTTCTTCTTACACTGGCAATAAATTTTGTATCAAAATTTTGTATCAATATTTAATAACTAATTTCTGTATCGGGTAGATAATTATAAATTTTCTGCAGTAACGATGATTTGTTGGATGTGAGACATCTTAGTCCACCCGTGACCATGAACGCTGTAAAGTGTTCGAAACGTCGGGTAATCAAAAATCAAATACAAACGCGATAAAATCCGTAAAGTAGTTTTGGAACGAAGTTCCTTACGGCAGGCTTGGAGGAGATACGGATTTTGCTGCGCGACCGAACTGAAAAAAATGTGATAGTAAAACCGTAAGAATAAAACCGTAAGAAAAAGTGCGTGGAATAAAACCGTTAAATGAGACGAAATTGTTTTGACCGCCGTATCTCAAAAACTAGAAGTGCTAGACCATTTTTGATAGAAATTTTGACCCCCCTGGCACTCCACATTGCCGCCCGGACTACCCCTACCCCCCATTAGAAACTTCCCTCCCCCCCCTTCTTTTAATGTGAAACATCGTTCAACCTACAATTGTTTTGACCGCCGTATTTCAAAAACTATAAGTGCTAGACCATTTTTGATAGAAATTTTGATCCCCTTGGATCCTACATTGCCGTCCGGACTACCCCTACCCCCCATTAGAAACTTCCCTCTCCCCCTTTGTTGATGTGAAACATCGTTCAAACCCCAAACTGCCATAAATCAGTCATCTTTGACCGCAGGAACTCCGGATTTTTGACAAACCTCATAGAATTTCCAGTAGAACCAATTTAATACTAAAAACCTAAATTTCAAGAGCCTACACCCAATAGTTTAGTCACAATAAATTTTATAATTAGAAACTAACAATGTTCGGAACAAGGACACCAACTAAAAGAGCCCTGAATTTTGATTATTTTTGCAAATTGTGTCGATTCTACATTAGCCGAAGGAACTTCGTTCCTACCTGGTGTCCCACGACACCACATTTCTTTTTTTATTTAAAATTTATATGCGGACTTAATTTTCTTTTTATTGTAGACGGTGGCAATCGAGCAAACAGTACACCCGATTGTAAGTGTTGCTGCCGCTCGTGGACCTTTACAAGGCTGATGCCTACCGCTAAGAGAGTGAGAGAGTATGAATGCGAGCAATGAGGTTCGGCGATAATAAAGGCATCACTAAAACTCATCATACGCGTCCACCCTCAGAAAGTTGGGCGGAGTTTCGGCGCGAAATTTTGGAAATGTCATGTTAAGCTCTTGTATTATACTCATTTTTTTAGTGTTTTATAGTGTTACATTGAATAATTTTGCTGATATTTTATGTAATATAATATAATGAAGGTGCTGAAATGTGGTGAATGTGATATAAGAGTGGTTTACGTGTATTTTCATATTCAACCGGAATTCCCAGAGAAATCATCTAATTAGGTTCTCAGCGCCTAATGAATGATAACGACTTGACTTACTGACGGACCATGACAATAAATAAGTTATACAATATGAAGAAATAAATAGGTAATATGTAAAGAAGTAAGCTACGTAAGACAAGGCAGTATGGTCGAAAAGACTTTAGCCTGGCCGTAAGGGCGATCCAAACAAAAAAAAAAAGTAAGTTGGGCTTCCGGCTCTCTCACTCACCGAACGAGGCGCAATAACAAATTGCTACTATTCGGACGTCGATTTTCTACGAGAGTGTCGTACTACCCCGGACGGACCGGCCCACGGCTGTAGACAGACAACTGTCAACAGTGTGGTCCTACCACTACTAACCTTATGAATGATGATGATAATTAACGCATGTAAACTATATTGTTACAGATCACAATGCAGTTCAGGTCAAAGGTGGTTACATGCTGCGTTATAAAAGTGAGTAATTATCTTATCTAATATTTTGTAAGCTTCCAGAACTTTCTTTTTCCTTTCTTCTTTTTCTTATGCGCAGACTGCACAGATGGCGTAGTGGTTAAGATACCGACCTACCATGCCAATATCGTGGGTTTGAATCTCATGCAGGATAATACTTATACTTTGTGTGATCCATAAATTGTAGTTCTGAGTCTATATGTAATTTTTGTCTGTTGAATGTTTGCAAAATCCCCCGCATCACAAGGAATATTTCCATAATGCAGGATGTTGTCTTTAAAAAAATATAGATAAATATTAGTATTAAACACAGGCAATTTACTCCCATAATGGAAATTCACCAACTATATCACGATGATCACACAGGCTGATGCCGGTTCGAAGGATAAAACACGATCCTCGACAGAATAAATAGAGATACAATCAATGTTAGTAATACTTTATAAAGGAATGAAAATACATTGAAAAATGCATATTAAATAATCTTATCCCTGTGGATACACACTAACTTCTTATATATAATTTTCCACTAATATATACAACTTACCACCCCCCTTTTATGCCCGTGGGTGTCGTAAAAGACAATTAATGGATGTCATACATTGAAAACATTTGTACGAAAAGAAAACTCAAAATAAAACCTATAACAACCTCACCGATGGAACCAGCGTGGTGTGGCAACTGTCAGTATAATGTTGAAATAACTTTTTTTTTTTTTGTGTGTACAGCTGTTGGCCGCAGATGGCCTTGACAGCTTGACGCGGACTATGGGTGAGCGCTGAGGGCTCTCAACCCGGGGAAAAGCATGCTAAGCGACATCGCCCAAGGGCTCCCCCTGTGGGGAACGGACCTCGGCTCGGGGCGTCGCTGGAGGCAAAGTGGGCGTGCCCACGTTTTTAGTCGAGACTTTTGCGCGGCGCGGTTTCGCACCTCGACGGCGAGGGCGGAACCGCGGATATTTATTTGTTAAGGCCTCGCGGGCCGTGTAGGCTCTTTGTTGAGCGAGTGTGATATTGTCGTCCTCTTCGTCGAGGACGTGATGAGGACGTCGGAGGGATGTTGAAATAACATTATACCGCCAGTTTATGTACTCTTCCTTCATAATGCAAATTGCAAATGTTATTGATAATAGTGTTATCACCTGCCCCATGTAAATCCTCCTATGGTATATAGTTGTTGACCTGACAGTCAAATGGAGTTGGCTCAGTTAGATAAAAATTCTTAGTCATCTTTTACGACACCCACGATCAATGAAGCGTTGGTAGTGTTCGTAGCTGTAACCATACCAAACAGCTATTGATATTAAATGTAAATATCAGGGTGACCGAGCTTCGCTCGGAGTATTTTTGTAGCATTTATTCAGATATATATTAATAAAAAATAAAAAAATAAATAATGAAAATTATATAAAAAATTACAAAAAGAGAATAATAATAACACCGAGATTCGATCCGACGCCGTTTGTCGCCGATGTCAAAAATAAAATGAAACCTGACTACTTCGCCACTGAGCTATCGCAACTCATGACATTGTTGGCAAAATTTGAATTCATATTCGTTTAAATTTTAATGTCATTATATTGTTTGCCAAAAACACTGACAAAACAACATTTTCTATACATAAAACCTAGCTATATCGATTTTTTGGATCCGAATCCTCTAGTATGCCAAGATTCAACAAAATCGTTGGAGCCGTTTCCGAGATCCTGAATATATATATATACAAGAATTGCTCGATTAATGATATAAGATATAAAATTCTCCGTATGATCAAGGATTAAAAATCCAATTTATTACCACCCCTGCTGCCTACTTCTATAGCGAATCGCGGGTATTGTAATAAAATTCACGAAGAGATGATCAGAGAATGATAGCACAATCCTGGTGAACTAATAACACCATATGCAATCGCCAACCCCATCGATAATCGTTACGATTATAACATTAAGCTTTTAGAGACCTGTCTGGACTCAGAAATAAAAAATAAGTTAATATAATAATCTCGCAGTCCCTATATCAAATTTTCTTTATAAATCGAAGTAATTGTGGCTTACTCGTGTATCTACGAACTCCGAAACTTATCGGCAAGGTCACAGCTAAATAGCAACTTGTTTTTCTCGAAAAACTTGGGTAGATATTATTTTCCGATGGTCTATAATATGATATGTACTATCGGAAGCTTTCGAAGGCAAGGGCAGGCAATGTTTATTATGATCTCGTAAAACCCTGTCACTCAATAATTCGTGAGTAGCTGGGCAATAATACCTCATATATAAAGGCATAAAAAGGTACCGAGTAAACGTTATTATTATATTTTATTCTTATTTTCGAATTGAGATATTTTATTGACAATAAATTTATCTTTCAGTCGTGGGTAAAATTTACTAGGGAGTTTTCGTTGTGGCTTATTTATACTTTCTAATTTAAATCATTTAAGTATATAGTACAGTACTCCGTGTGGTGACGGAATAAGAATACAAATCACCACTCCCTATCTTGCCCGTGGATGTCGTAAAAGACGACTAAGGGAAGGAAAACGCAAATAACATCTATGCAAGGGTAGGAAAACTCGAAATAAAACCCTATGCCAACCTGTCTGACCAGCATGATATAGCAAGGACAATTTCTCTCCTATAGTGGAGGAGGCTCGAGCGGTGGGACGTATATGAGCTGAAATATTGAAGTAAGGATATATTAAAGTAAAAGCTTCATATTGACTTAAGCCAACTCCATCTAATGGCGTTTGGTCAGTCATTACACCCTAGGAGGATTGATGTCAGGAAGCGACCAGTCAAAATTATTGCCAATAAATTTTACAATATGTACGATGAAAGTCGAGTACATCTCGCATTGACCCCAAGCAATTGGAATAAGACCAGTATGCCTACTCTTGAATTTCTATTTCAATCCTAAATCCAATCGCAGCTCGAATTTGAGCAAATTTGGTACTCCCGAAAGCGACACTAGCACATGATTGGAATCGAATTCGGTGGAATATTTTTAAACTAAATGAATTCGACTATCGTCGATTAAGTCAAATATTGGCTACTCCCGATGTGATTTTGACGTAGTTTAAAATCGTTAATGTTGCACAATTTCAAGAAAGCGTCTTTGTGGTGATCGAGTTCGGTAACGTTATTAATTTAAAGTAAGAAAATACGTCACATTTGATGAAAATAACAACGGCAAACGCGAAGAATTCATTCTCAATTTTGATCAAGAGTACCAAATATAAGTTTGGTGAGATTGGAATTGAATCGGAATCGAAATTACAATTGATTTCAAGAGTAGGCCCACAGATATCGGTATTCGAGCTGTATTCCTGATTTTATCACGGAGAGAAACTGGATGACTTAGAGTATTTTTATAGTACCGACATTTAGAGACCACGTTTCTATGCCATAAATCATAGCTGGTAACACCCATTGGTTATAAGACTATAACTAAGTACTACGATGTTTGACGAGAAGATCCTTTTTAAAAGCTTTTATTTAATTTGCCCTGTTAGTATATTAGTATGGGACAAATCTTGCGAGTTAAATTAGAACCACTTCCTGTCGTTAGATTAGGTTGAAATTTGGTTTACTTACGTAACTTCGATGACAATGCAATAATATGGTACCATGAAGCTGGTCTCAAGATGGCGTCGGAAGGTGGCTATAGGAACTCCTAAACTAAACCGTCGAGTTTGGACTCATTTGAATAGTTTTGATAAGCACTTTTTCTTCGTTTTAGAGCATATAAATAAAAGTTTGTTTTTAATTTTATTTTAATTAATTTTTATTGCAAACGATGGCAAACGAGCAAACAGTACACCTGATGGTAAATGTTGCTGTCGTTCATGGACCTTTTCTAGGTCGCTGCCTACCGTGAGGAAAGTGAAGGGGCTATGAATGAAGTTCGGTGATATTAAAGGCATCACCGAAACCCAACACACGCAAACATCCTCAGAAAGTTAGGCTTCCGACTCTCTCGCTCACCGAACAAAGTGCAGTAACAAATTGTTACTACTCAGATGTCGATTTTCTGCCAGAATTCAGGAGTGGTAGGACCACACTGTCGACAGTTATCTGTCTACAGCCGCGGGCCGGTCCGTCCGGGGCAGTACCATGCTCTCGCAGAAAATCGACGTCTGAGTAGTAGCAATTTGTTACTGCGCTTCGTTCGGTGAGCGAGAGAGCCGGAAGCCCAACTTTCTGAGGGTGATTGCGTGTGGAGGGTTTTGGTGGTGCCTTTGGTATCACCGAGCCTCAATGCACGCATTCACACTCCCTTCGCTTTCTTCGCGGTAGGCAACGGCTTTGTAAAGGTCCATGAGCGGCAGCAACACTTACCATCAGGTGTACTGTTTGCTCGTTTGCCACCGTTTGCAATAAAAAAAAAAAAAAAAAAAATGTAGTCCCGTGATTTGTCCCGGAGGCACCGGTCCGCGGCTGTATGCAGATAACTATCAACAGTGTGGTCTTATCGAGATGCTCCTAAGTTTCTCGAACGCCGCCCAACCGAGTTGGATTCATCGACTGACCTATTTCTCGAAATTGAAGTGATTACCCATACGGACAATAATTTAATGGCAAAAGCCATTAGAACAGGGACTGTGGCATGGGACTACATATCACGAGGTCCCAGATTCTAATCATGAGTCTCTTAAATGTAATCAAGTTTGTCCTCAAGGTAATTTATAACTATGTCTGTTAGCTATGTTTACTACAATTGTGTGTAATACAATTTACCACCCCCTTATCTTTTCTATGGGTGTTGTAAAAGACGTCTAAAGGATCATCATCATTGCAACCCACATACGTCCCACTGTTGGGCTCGGGCCTCCTCCACAATCGGAGGGAATTTGACCTACTATATCATGCTGGTCAGACATGTTGATATAGAGTTTTATTTTGAGTTTTCCTTCTCTTGCACAGATGTAATGTGCATATTATAATATCAGCTAGATCCACTTGACTCCCTACAAAGACGGGCTGTTCGAATCGTTGGGGATCCCAATCTTACGGACAGATTGGAGTCGCTGGAGCAGCGTAGAGACTTTGGGTCACTTTGTGTACTCTACAGACTCTTTCACGGAGAGTGCTCCGAAGAACTGTTTGACTTGGTACCACCGTCACCATTCTGCCAACGTACCACTCGACATCGTAGCAGGATTCATCCATTTCACCTGGAAACGTTATGGTCTTCAACTGTACGTTTCCACTGATCATTTCTCCCACGTACGTGTAATGAATCTCTGGAATGAACTACCTGCTGCTGTGTTTCCCGAGCGCTATGACATGTCGTTCTTTAATCGAGGTTTAAGAAGAGTATTTCCGTCACGGTAGGCAACGGCCTGGCTGTGCCTCTGGTATTGCAAAGGTACATGTGCGGCACTTTCACTTACCATCAGGTGTGCTGCTTGCTCGTTTGCCACCGTTGGCAATAAAAAAAAAATATATTCCATAGTCGTCTTTTACGACATTCACGGGCAAGACAGGGAGTGGCGAATAGTATTCTTACTCCGACACCACACGAAAAACGACTAAGGGATACAATGTGCCTATAAAAACTATACAAAAGAAAGAAAGCTCAAAATAAAACCGTCTGACCAGCATGGTATAGCAGGTCAATTTCCCTCCCATTGCGGAGTAGGTTCGAGCCCAACAGTGGGATGTATATGAACTGTGATGTTCATGATGACATGAAAAATTCTATCTATCTCTTTCTTGATGAAATATTTGAAGTATATAAAAAAATTTTAAAAGTTAGCTTTGTGATAATAGTATTTAATATTTTTTTTCTAACAGGGAAATACCTATGGAACTCCTGGTCAGAAGAATGGGTGGTTCTCTACGATGACTCGACTATGGCGTGGTTTAAGGTGAGGCATATTATAAATTACTGAGATTAAGCGTTAGCAAACCATTGCTACATGTGGGACTTTAACCCCCATTTATTGGATATCTGTTTCAAGCACTTGGCCAATTAGGTCAGATACGTATGACTAGCAAATAAGGAACGGTGTTGGAATAATAGACCATTTCCAAGTGTGTTAACATTTTTCATTTGCAAATAAGTTTTTGCAAGTGATAATTTACACAGCACTTCAGAGAAATCATTTTTAATCAAACGACTCTTGTCAACTATTACCGTAAAACAGCTCAAGTGCGAGTCGCAGTCGCGCACGAAGGGTTCCGTACTCATTATTTATAACAAATCCAAAAAAAAAAACGCGTTTGTTGTATAGGAGCCCCCTTAAATATTTATTTTATTTTGTTTTAGTATTTGTTGTTATAGCGGCAACAGAAATACACATTTCAACGGTCTAGCTATCGCGGTTCTTAAGATACAGCCTGGTGATAGAGACAGCGAAATCTTAATAATCGGTTCCCGTTTTTATCCTTTAGGTACGGAACCCTAAACAAGTATTATGGTTTAAATTCTTTCTTAGAAAATTAATTCAAACATTGATTCGCTGAATTCCAATACAACTTTTCTATTAACTTCTAATCATTTGGAAATATCAAAACACAATGGATTGTATGTATGTATATTATTGAACAGTTTGATATAAAGCATTCGTTGTTTTTATTTGTGTGAAACCGTATGAATTCACAATATACTAAAATATTAAAAGTAAGAAAAATTTGTAAACAAAATATTAATTTTCTTCACCTTAAGCCCATATGCCTTCCATATTGGATTATCTATTACCATGCTGGTCAGATAGATAGGTATAGAGAGTTTTAAATCGAGTTTGCCTTTTGTTTCCGTGCTGTTTTCTCATAATCCCTCGACATCTTTTATGATACGTGCGGGAATTACAAGCACTAAACTAAGTCTTTACTTCACCAACACCTGAAAAAAGAATGTATGCAGTTATATATAGTAACACAGGTGGACTAAAATAAGTAGTGGGGTATGCTCAATATTAGTTTATCTTTATGTGACGTTTTTATTTCGCTGAACACAAATCTGATGTAAGAATTTGGGTTCAAATAGCAAATAATCCAGAAAATTCCAAAAATCATAAACATTACGATCCAGTAATAGCATGATAGAGAGAGAGGGCGCTAGTCGCTAAGTCAACAACTAACTCCGCGTTTATAGATAAATAAAAATATTAAGTGTTCCTTAACAAAGCTGCTTACGGTTTCGGAGTGAACTTAAACATCACAGTGATTAGTAAACGTGTTATCCAGCATAAAAATTAAGACTACGTGACAAAACTGTGTAGTGGAAAACTTTGATCGAAATACAGTGACTATTGAAATTTGGGACCTACCCTAAATATGTAATAATAACTTTACTAAGTACATACATACATATACATACATATAATCACGCCTCTTTCCCATAGGGGTAGGCAGAGACCACTTCCTTCCACTTGCTACGATCTTGACATACCACTTTCGCCTCGTCCACATTCATTAATCTCCTCATACATGTTCTTCGGTTCAGGGTACTCCTAACCTGGCCTTTCTTAAGAACGTCCCCGATTTGATTGTGGAACGTCCGCCTCGGTCTTCCCCTTCCAACACTTCCGTTCACATTCGCCTTATAAATTCTCCTTGTTAGTCTCCTTTCATTCATTCTCTCTACATGGCCGAACCAACTTAACATACCTTTCTCAATCCTTGTCACTACATCTACATTCATTTCACAACGTTCCCTAATTACTCTGTTTTTAATTCTATCACTCAATTTCACACCAATCATGCTCCTCAGCGCTCTCATTTCCACAGCATTTATTCTACTTTCGTGCTTCTTCTGCCATACCCAGCTCTCACTTCCATACATTAGAGTTGGTACAAGCACTCCCCTATGCACAGCCAAGCGAGCCTTCTTAGACAGGCTTTGGCTGCCCATAAAGGTGCGCAAAGCACCATTCACCATATTTCCCTTACACACTCTTCTTTCAATATCACTTTCACATTTACCATCTCTCGCAAATGTAGATCCCAGATATACAAACTCTTGCACTTGTTCTAATATTTCCTCTTCTATACGTATATTGCATTCCGTCATAGCTTCTTCCCTTTCAAATACCATAACTTTCGTCTTCTTTACATTAATTTTCATTCCTTTTCTTTCAAAAGCCTCATGTACTGCTGTTACCATCTCTTGCAACTCATTCACCGACGAAGCAAGTAGAACTTGATCGTCAGCGTAGAGAAGACATTTGATAAGTAATCCATTCATTCTCAGTCCATATTCACTCTCTTTTAAATCAGTCAAGCAGTTGTCCATGAATAGGTTGAACAGCCATGGTGACGCTACACATCCTTGTCTAACACCCTTTTGGATGCTAAACCATTAAGTGTATGCTCCCTCTATTCTGACACAGGCACTGGAGTTCTCATAGAGAGACTGCAGTGCCCGTATCAGGTTGTCGTTCACCCCATGCAAAGACAATGCTGACCACAATTCATTCCTAACCACTCTATCATAGGCCTTTTCCAAATCCACGAAAGCGCAATAGACCTTCTGGTTTTTAGCCAAGAATTTTTCGGCTATGCAACGTAAGGAAAAGACCTGGTCCGTGCATCCCATTCCCTTTCTGAATCCTGCTTGCACATCCCAGACTCTTTCATCCGTCTCTTTTATAACTCTCCTTATCAGTACCTTAGCATACAGTTTGCCGACGACGCTGAGAAGGCTTATGCCGCGGTAATTGGCGCAGTCTTGTTGCGACCCTTTTCCCTTGTATAAGGGCACGATTACAGCCTTGCACCAGTCTTCTGGTACTCGACCCTTTCTCCAACACAAGTTGAAAAGGTGGTGCAACTGACTCACCACTATCCCGTCGCCAGCCCTCAGCATTTCGACCGACACCCTATCATATCCCGCAGCTTTACCTAACTTCATATACTTCATTGCAGTCATGATCTCATCTGTACCTATCTCGCAATCACAGTCATAATCACTCTGCTCCTGTTCTAGCATCTGAATCAGTTCCTCGTCCTTATCAAATAAACTTTCAAAATATTCCTTCCATCTTTTCAACACGCAATCTGGTCCTTTCATAAAACTTCCATTCCGACTTCTGATTTTAGTAAGCTCCGAGTTTGTAGAACTCCCTCGAGCAATCCTTATGGATTTCCAGGATAGCTTTATGTTAGACCGGAAATCCCCAGCAAGCCTCCTGTCAAGCTCATCTTTTCGCTCATCTTTCTTTTTATTTACTGCTTTCTTTACCATCTCTTTCAAACATTTATACTTCTCTTTTGCTTCGTCTACATCCTCATTTGTCGCCTTTTGCATTCTTAAGTTAGCTTTTGTTGCTAACCAGTCCATCCATGCTTTCTTTTTCTTACCTATAACCACTTGTACATCTTTATCCATACAGACCTTATACTGCTTCCTTCCCTTTTTCCTTTTCGAAACACCACATACCTCAACAGCAACATTCACAACTCCTTCCTTAAAAGTCTTCCACACTTCCTCTATCTCACTGAACTTGTCTACATCTTTAAGTCTCTCATTCAACCTTTCGCAAAAGACTTCCTTTACAATCGTATCTTGTAAACTTTCCACTTTTATCCTTTCTAAATCATTCGCAAAATTCTTTACCCGATGTCGCCAGCGTTTAAAGAGACCACTTATTCGGGATATCACCAGGAAGTGGTCTGTGTCAATACTGACTCCGCGGTACGCTCGGGTATCTAAGACATTCTTCCTCAATCTTTCGTCAACAATTACAAAGTCAATCATACTTCTTGCCCCACATTCTTCTCTCGTAAAAGTGTGGATCCTCTTGTGAGCAAACATGGTATTTGTCACAAAAAGATTCCATCCCAAACAAACCTCCAGCAAACATTTTCCATTTTCATTCACTCTATCGTCGCCAAACTTACCAAGAACCTTTTCATATCCATCACGCTTTAGGCCTACCCATCCATTAAAATCTCCTAACATAATAATCCTTTCATTATCCCTACATTTCATTAGAATATCTCTCATACTATCCCAAAACTCCACGTTTTGCTGCTTGGCTTCCGTGGAGCCCCCCGAGTCCAAGTCTGTCGGTGCATAGACACCTAGGACAAAGAGGCGGGTGAGACCAATTTTCATCAACCATAAGAGCCTGGGATTCACACATTCATACTCAGACATACATTCAACCATTCTCGCAGAAAGGATTAAACCGACTCCTTGTTTACCTCGGCTGGTGTTAGGTACCCCGGACCAGTACGCCACATAGAGTCCATGACTCGTGGTATTACATCCTTTCCGCTTTGTTTCATTCACACACATAACATCAATCCCTCTTTCGTCCATCACCTGGCATACTTCATCTATTTTCTCATTTATTCCTCCTCTTACATTCAGCGTAGCAAAGCGGCTCTCTGTGGGCCACTTTTCGCCCCCAATGGAAACGAGACGTGACGTGTCGCGAACCACATCGCCGCCCTTCCTACAGTTTTTATTTTTATCGAAACTCATAGCGTTCCCACGAGAAGCAAGGGAATTACTCTGTCCATCCCAGTAGAGCCCCGCTTACTAGGATAAGGTTAGCCATATTCTGGGGTCACCCGGTCCCAGGGCAATCGGCACGCTAAAGACTAGGCTCGCCCCTAGCCACGCATCTATCGGCACGGCAGACCTTAGATTGGCGGAGGAGGAAGGAATTAAAGGAAGTGGGATAGGACTGGGCGTTATAGATAGGAAGTTAAGAAAGGATGGGATAATAGGGATTAGGGACACCACTGCCTCGAAAGATAGGGTTTAGTACAGTGGTAGCTCGGGAAGCCGGGGACGCATACCCCGAATTATCCTACCACAATCGCCGGACAGGCATATCATGGAAGAGTAACCCCTGGCCCACTTTACTAAGTGAACAATAAAAACTGATTGAAAATAACTATGAACAAAATAAATACTGTATAATAAGTGAGATTGTATAGGAAAAATAACGGCAGGATCAAATCAAAACACAGGACTGTTTTATGCTTGTTGAACTTAGTGACCTCTAGGTGGATTTCAAAGAACTAGTATATTCATTGGCAATTTACAATTATTATTGTCGTTAGCCTTGTGACATTATAGTAAGGCGAGGACAAATCTTCTGAGTATCTTGAGATTACAACAACTAAACACAAACAGCAAGTTCAAAATATCTTGTTGTTTTAAACACTGATTTTTTTACTAAAGTCAATAAATAACGCCATCTATTGGCCATTGGAAGTTGCTAGTAACAGTTAATAGAGGGCACCAGTAGTACGTGGACAATGGATAATATTTTAAGAATTTTAGAAAATATACAAGATGATCTATTTAAACAAAAGCAGGATATGAAAGATATGGAACAAAATATAAAGGAGTCCATAAATAATAACATAGATGAAAAGTTCAATATTATTGAAACCAAAACAAAACAGTTAGAAATGAAAATTGAACAACAACAAAAACCCATCGAATTTTTAGACAAGCAATTAAGAAAACGAAACGTTATATTTTTTGGAATAGAAGAAAAAGAAAAAGGTTACGAAAATCTTTTATCCACAGTCTTAGACATAATAAATAAAAGAATGGGAATATCTTGCCAAGGATGGGAAATAGAGAGTGTAACAAGAATAGGGAAAAATAAAGACAAAAATAGACCAGTTGTGGTGACAACGTTAACGACCAGCAAAAAACTGGAGCTACTTAGAAATAAAAAAACACTTCAAAATTCAGGTATCTATCTAAAAGAAGATTTCCCTCGCAGTGTGCTACAAAAACAGAAAGATTTACAAGAAACTCTCAAACAGGAGCTGGCAGCAGGCAAAAGAGTAGCACTACGTTACGATCGAATTATTACATTAACATCGCAGGAAAAAATATCCCAAACACCTACAGGGAAAACATCGAACAAGCGCCCCATATCTGTTTCACCAGAATTAGCAGGAACAACAAAATGTAAAAATAACGAGGGAGAAAAACAAATACCTAAGAAAAATAAATCACAAGCCATTACCAATTTTTTACGTCCATCACAGCTAAGCCTTAACACACGAGCGAAGCCAAACGAAGCCGTCGAAGAAATTCACAAAAAAAACTAAATGACGCCTCCCTACTCTCTACAATATTATACTCGGCGATTTTAATGCGAAAGTAGGAAAGGCGCAGAAAGGTGAAGAAAAGAATATAGGGAAATATGCACACGGGCGAAGAAGTCCGCATGGTCAGAGATTAGTGGACTTTGTACTTGAAAATAACTACTACATCGTAAATAATATGTTTCAGTGCAAACCGCACAAAAAATGGACCTGGCGATCTCCAAATGGTAAACAACTAAACGAGATCGACCACATATTAACAAACCAACCACGATATATCACAAGTTTCGATATCCTAAAAAACTTAAATTTTTATACAGACCACAGGATGATACGATGTAGATTATCAATAGATTTAAATCCTGTTAGAAGAAAAATAAAAGTCATCGAGCGTTATAAAAACCTACCTATAATTTCGAAGGATAACGCCACATGTTTTGAAAATAAATTTATGGAAGCGATTAAAAGGTCGAACAAAGTGCAAAGTCAATACAACAATTTAGAGACCGAAATGAAAAAGGTACTGGATCAATTATTTACAGAAAAGAAAGAAAAAGATAAATATATTAGCCAGGAAATAAAAGATCTTTTACAACAAAGACAAGCGTTATACAAGGAGAAAAAAACAACAGAAATAAAGTTTAAGATAACTGAGATTAGTAAAAAAATTAATAGAAAATTTTTACAACATAAAAAAATTACAAGACAAAATACATTCGAAAAATATATAAATAAGACTGGAGCTCTACGTAAAGCTTATAAAGAATTGAGCGATAAATCGGAGTGGACAGAAAAATTAAAAAATAAACAGGGAATTATACAGTGCAGACGTCCTAACATTATTACAACAGCAACACAATTCTACAAGAACTTATATACACATAACACACACAGTAAAACAAGCTACATACCCGGTGTAAATAACTTAGAGGTACCAAGCATCCTTCGGTCAGAAAGCGAAAACGCAATAAACTCTCAAAAAAACGACAAAGCTCCTGGCAGTGATAATATTACAAATGAATTTTTGAAAACGTTGTCTATGGCTCTACTGAGCCCTCTACAAACGCTTTTTAATAGTATTTTAAAAACAGAAACCACACCAGAACAATGGTCTAAGTCGACAATTATTTTAATACATAAAAAAGGAGAACGAAGTGATCTAAGAAATTATAGACCTATCAGTCTTATGTCAAATGTATATAAAATTTTCTCAAAAATTATACTGGCTAGGATAACAAAGAACTTAGATGAAAATCAGCCGCGCGAACAAGCGGGCTTTCGTAAAATGTATTCAACTATAGATCATATTCAAGCCCTTACACAATTAATTGAGAAGGTAAATGAATACCAACAAAGGTTATATATGTGTTTTATAGATTACATGAAGGCGTTTGATTCGCTAAACTTTGATGCTATATGGACATCTTTGGTAGAACAAGGGGTTAGTCAAAAATATATAAATATAATATACAGTATATATACTAAATGTCAGGCTAAAGTACGACTAGAGCGTGAATGGTGATGAATTTTCTTTACAAAAAGGTGTGAGACAGGGCGATCCTCTATCTCCGAAAATTTTTTCAGCTGTGCTTGAGTCGGTTTTCAGACGTCTGAATTGGGATGATAAGGGAATAAAAATCGACGGAGAACTACTAAATCATTTACGCTTCGCAGACGATATTGTGCTCTTTGCAGAAAATCCCATAGAGCTTGAAATTATGGTCAATGAACTAGCAACCGAGAGCCACAGAGTTGGGTTGTCATTACAGGAAAAACAAAAATTTTAACCAACGGATATCCACGTGATATTTTAATAAATAATGTTAAAATTGACTACGTTAACGAATATATTTATCTTGGGCAAATAGTGTCATTTGAAAATAGCACAGAAAAGGAAATACATAGAAGAATAGCTCTAGCTTGGAAGAAATATTGGGGACTTAAAGAAATTATGAAAAATAATAACATAGATTTAAATATTAAGAAAAAAGTATATGAAATAGCAATATTACCTTGTCTAACCTATGGTTGCCAGACATGGTCATTGAGAAAAGAAGATGAGGAAAAACTTGCCGTTTGCCAGCGGAAAATGGAAAGAAGTATGTTAGGAATAAAACTATCTGATCAAATCAATATAGATATTATAAGAAAAAGAACAAAATTGATAGATGTACGGAAAAGAATCAGATTATTAAAATGGCAATGGGCTGGTCATATATGTAGATTGTGCAACAATAGATGGACAAAGCGTTTGACAGAATGGACTCCAAGGGATAAAAAAAGGAAACAAGGAAGACCCAAAAAGAGATGGAGAGACATTTTTATCCAAAGATGTGGCATAAACTGGATGCAAAAAGCGGGCGAACGAGAAGCTTGGAAAAGATTAGGGGAGGCCTACGCCGTAGAGGCGACTACTACATTATAACAACAAAAGGTTTAGTTTTAAAGTAACTAGTTAATAAGTGTGTTTAATATTATATAAATCATCTTTTAGTTATTCCACTAATTTCTATATTGTATAAGGTAGTAGAAATAAAGGCTATTTTATTTATTTTATTTAATAGCATGATATCATCATCAAGCTATTTTTGTTTATTTCTCTCTGTAGTATCCGCAAATAATGTACAAATATTGTCTATCTGTATGATGACGGAGTAAGAATACAAATCACCACTCCCTATTTTGCCCGTGGATGTAATAAAAGACGACTAAGGGATATAATACGCATATAACATCTATGCAAGAGAAAACTTGAAATAAAACCCTATACCAACCTGTTTGACCAGCATGGTATAAGGTAGTAGGTAAGTAAAATCAATTTCCCTTCTACTGTGAAGGAGGCTCGAGCCCAGCAGTGCGACGTATATGAGCTGAAATGATGATGATGATTATCTATCTGATTTAGGTCTCACATAAATTAAATCGATGTTTTATATTTTTGTGAATAAAAATAGAAAAATTTAAAAATTGATGGCCTGATTCGTATTCGGCTTGAAATAAAAAAGAAAGAAAGTAAAGATCTTTATTTGTTTTTACAATTCTCTAATCAAATAGAAAAACATAAAAATTAAAAAACAAAAAGTAAAACTAAAATGGAATTGGGTTCAACTTATGGTTGGGAATACGAGCGGACCCCTGTCGTTGATTTTCTGCCCAAGCCAAATTTACAACTAATAGCCTATATTATACTCGACCACATATCACATTTTATTGTAGATCTGTGGAATAACGGGTGATGGACACAAAATGGCAAATCAGGATTATCAAACTGTGTTTAATTTGCCTATCGAGTGAGGCAATTACCGAACGAAAATACGGCTCCAACGATTTTCATGAAATTTAGCATTTTTTTTTTTGTGGGTGGGTCGCGGTCGGCGCGCCTCCGCACCACTCCGTCCGGGGCGACAGAGGGGCTTAAGCACGCAACTCCCGCGACCCACCCAAAAACCACGTCGTCTTCGTCGTTGGGATGAAATTTAGCATACTAGAGTTTTCGGGAGCAAAAATCTATCTAGCTAGGTTTTATTAATAGAAAATGTTGTTTTATCGGTGTTTTAGCTAATCAATATAATGAAATAAAATGTCAATAGAATAGAAATGTAAATTTAGCCATCGCCGTCAAGAGTGACTACAACTCAGGAAGTTATCCAGTCGCATTCAAACAGCGTGAGATCGAATCTCGGTGTTATTATTATTCTGTTTTTTTTTTTTTAATTTTTTATTTTTTTTTTATTATTTCATCATTTTTAGTTTTTTATCAATTATATACATATATCTATACCAATAAATAAAATTGGAGTGTCTGTTTGTAATGTCAAAATAATAGGCTTTTTTCATGCTCACACGGTTATTTGCACGACACCTATGCCTAAAATAGCAATTAACAAATTTTTGTCTGTCTGTCTGTTTGTTCCGGGTAATCTTCAAAACGGCTGGACCGATTTCAAAAATTCTTTCACCAATGGAAAGCTATAATATCAGGACGTAAACTAGGCTATATTTTATCCCGGTATTCCCACTGGAACGGGAACTACGCGGGTAAAACGACTATAACCTATAACCGAAGCGAAGCGAGGGCGGGTTGCTAGTCCTAAATATATTTGTTAAAATACCATTTAATTACAAAAAAAATTGATGATCAACCATATTTTCTCTTTATACATGTTCACTAATAGCCACGTGTCTTCTCCACAATGGGTTAAGTTTCCTCAAACTTGACCTAATATATCACGCTTTTTTTTTTATGGGTGGGCTGGGCTATAGTAAGCGCACGCGCGGTCCAGTCCATCCGGGGCGATGAAAGGACGGCGCGCGGGCCCATAACCCACCCGTACCCACGTCACCTCGTTGTTGGGCCGACCACTGGAGCAGATGTGACTTGTCGTCAGTGGTCGGCCTGACGGAATACCCTTTCGGGTAGCCTCACCTCTCGACGTCCTGGGACGTCGGTCGCCGTCCCGCGGTCAGCCTCTCTGCGGGTGACGGACAATTCCCCGGTCCGATCACCCGCGGTAATATATCACGCTAGTCAAACGCTTCAGGATAGGGCGCTGGTCAAACGCTTCAGGATAGGGTTTTATTCCGTGATTTTCTTCTTTTACAATATTGTTATTTGCTTGCATCTTCTAATCACCCAAGGTGAAAGGAAAGAGTAAAGATATTTAATAATCTTACTCCGTCAACACCCGGAGGTATATCTTTAATACTAATCCATACTTCCATACTAATATTATAAATGCGAAAGTAAGGATGTTTGTTTGTTTGTTTGTTCGTTTGTTTGTTTGTAACGCTTTCACACTTAAACCACCGAATCAATATAATGAAATAAAATGTCAATAGAATAGAAATGTAAATTTAGCCGTCGCCGTCAAGAGTGACTACAACTCAGGAAGTTATCCAGTCGCATTCAAACAGCGTGAGATCGAATCTCGGTGTTATTATTATTCTGTTTTTTTTTTTAATTTTTTATTTTTTTTTTATTATTTCATCATTTTTAGTTTTTTATCAATTATATACATATATCTATACCAATAAATAAAATTGGAGTGTCTGTTTGTAATGTCAAAATAATAGGCTTTTTTCATGCTCACACGGTTATTTGCACGACACCTATGCCTAAAATAGCAATTAAAAAATTTTTGTCTGTCTGTCTGTTTGTTCCGGGTAATCTTCAAAACGGCTGGACCGATTTCAAAAATTCTTTCACCAATGGAAAGCTATAATATCAGGGAGTAACATAGGCTATATTTTATCCCGTTATTCCCACAGGAACGGGAACTACGCCGCGGGTAAAGCGACTGAAACCGAAGCGAAGCGAGGGCGGGTTGCTAGTATACATATATGCATAATTAATTCCTGTTCTGATTTTTTTGTACTGCCTACTACTAAGGCACTCAGGCTCTCTCTTTTGTATTTACCTAATGTTTCCCTAAACTAATATTGCTACATCTACGGACCTGTTCCATTGCTTCTTTATAAAAATAAAAACCGGCTAAGTGCGAGTCGGAGCCGCACAAGTAGGGTTCCGTACCATTATCTATAAAAAACGCGTTTGTTGTATGGGAGACACCCTTAAATATTTTTTTTTTAGTATTTGTTGTTATAGCGATAAGAGAAATACATAATTTGTAAAAATTTCAACTGTCAAGCTATTGCGGTACTTGAGATACAGCCTGGTGATAGACAGACGGACGGACAGACAGCGAAGTCTTAGTAATAGGGTCCCATTTTTACCCTTTAGGTACGGAACCCTAAAAATGGTATAAAAATCTAATTAAAATATTATACATTTTTTAATTTATATTAAAGTTGCGGGTAAATGTGTTGTTTGTCTGAGAGTTCTTTGATAAAGGTCTATCGAGTAATCACGAGCAAACAGTTGTAAAAGTTTATCTCTTTTAGTAATTTACATGTTTCTTCCGCCCATTTTTTACACTTTTCGCACCATAAATAGCCATATTTGGCATCAGGATTGCTGTGTGGTCGCGGCTTCGAATACTACCAACCCTTGCTTTGCTCGTGGGTGTCGTAAAAGATGACTAAGAGCCCTAGATTGACCCGGACCAACTCCGTCTGGTACCATTTGGGTCAACGATTACATTCCCAAGGAGGGTTGATGTCAGGCAGGGTGGCCGGTCATAAAAGTCATTGCCGAAACTTTTTGCAATATGTCAAAACAGATGACATATTGCGTCGACCCCAAGTAATTGGGATAAGAGCAAGATGATAATGATGATTTGGCATCAGGATTATTAAAATTGGGCACAATTACTTTATAATCACACTATTCAAATATCACTATTCAGATAGACTTTCTGTGTTGTGACGATGTAAGAATACAAATTATTACCGCCTGTGTGCGTCGTAAAGACGACTAAGGGATACAATATGCTGACAAAATCTATGTAAGAAAACTCGATAAAACCTTATGCCAATCCCTCGGAGGTGAATTGTATTCTTACTCCGTCACCACATGTCTTTAAATTTTACGTTTTTACTGACGCCTTTTATATAAAAATGTATATATTAGGTATAAAATTTGCCGTGTGATAATGGAGTAAGAATACAATTCACCTTACCCTCTATTGCCCGTGGGTGTCGTAAAAGATGACTAAGGGATACAATATCCATTGTTCTGAATCTGGGTGAAATATATATCTCTTAATTATCTATACCAATAAATAAAATTGGAGTGTCTGTTTGTAATGTCAAAATAATAGGCTTTTTTCATGCTCACACGGTTATTTGCACGACACCTATGCCTAAAATAGCAATTAAAAATTTTTGTCTGTCTGTCTGTCTGTTTGTTCCGGGTAATCTTCAAAACGGCTGGACCGATTTCAAAAATTCTTTCACCAATGGGAAGCTATAATACCAGGGCGTAAACTAGGCTATATATTATCCCGGTATTCCCACGGGAACTACGAGGGTTAAACGACTATAACCTATAACCGAAGCGAAGCGAGGACGGGTTGCTAGTCTTTATATATAACTAGCAACCCGCCCTCGCTTCACTTCGGTTTTAGTCGTTTTACCCGCGTAGTGCCCGTTGCCGTGGGAATACCGGGATAAAATGTAACCTAGTTTACGCCCTGATATTATAGCTTTCCATTAGTGAAAAAATTTTTGAAATCGGTTCAGCCGTTTTGAAGATTACCCGGAACAAACAGACAGACAGACAAAAAAATATATAGTGATTTTTAGGCATGTGTATAGTGCAAATAACCGTGTGAGCATGAAAAAGCCTATTATTTTGACATTACAAACATACACTCCAATTTTATTTATTGGTATAGATTTTCTTGTGTGCGTGTGTATGTCACTGAACTCCTCCTAAACGACTAGACCGATGTTGATGAAATTTTTTGTATGGTTTCAAGAGGATTTGAGAATGGTTTAGATTCACAATTAGCCCCGGTAGGTGGCGCTGTTGCTTTCAAGGAGAATTCCTTTTATTTTATTTGAACAGAACAACGTCTGTTGGGTCAGCTAGTATGTTTATAAAGTTTTAGTACAGAGCGTTATTTCAAAAAGAGCAGTATAAAATATAAATTTTAAATAGAGCACTGTTTGAGCAGACTTCTCTATCCTCAATCGTCTTAGGGGAAGGGAGAAACACGTGGTAAACATGTATATAGCCAATTTTAATACGATTGGGAATAATAGAAGCTCATAGGATTATTACAATTCACATTTCAATTCAGGCGCTAATAAGTTATTTTATGAAGATACAAATTTTTTGCTCAGTCATAACCCAGACAGCGTTTACGGATATTGCTTCCAATAAAATAAAACTCCTACCTCATAATAAGAAAATTTACTTAAGCAAACAGTCAAAGCGCAACATCGTTCACAACACAATGTCAACCTTATTTGCATAGATTTTAGAACTTTATTTACATGAAAAAACTTGTATGAGATTAAATATGAATTTCTTTATCTTAGAGGTGGGAGGCTGGAAGTTTTTGCCAATATCCAAAATATTTAAATAAAAATCCTGTTTGTCTCGCAACTGAAGCCACTTGTTTTTGAACGATAAAGTCTTGTCTGAACTTGTGAGTAATAAAAATATTACATATACAAGACGGCTGAAAGGTATTAGCGGTGGCCCCAGGCTGCACAATGATTTTCACATCCTTTGCGAGTTTTCCCCTTTACTTTAGAATATAGGATTATTTTTATGTTATGCTCGGATTTTACTTCTTATCTTTGATAACACCATTATATCCCATTGTTTGCCTCTTAAACCATGGGAGGGGAAGTCGACCTACAATATAACTCTACTCTCAGGGTTTGTTATTAGGTTCATTTCGTTTTTTTTTCTTACTTGACGTTACCTGCTTGCCTCATTACTCCATGATTTTTGAAGTTATACTTCTTTAGGCGCGTTATGAAAAAATGATGAGAGTGAAATTTTAAGATGCGCGCGCATCTGTGACACAAAATTAACAGTATGAAGCTGTCTGCTTAACCGCTCATTGAGTGAAATTTTAAGATGCGCGCGCATCTGTGACACAAAATTAACAGTATGAAGCTGTCTGCTTAACCTTAAATTCAATTTTTGAATTTATTATTAAATTTATTTTTAAAACATTAAATAATCAATAATAAACATTTAAAGAATCTTATAATATTTAGTACAAATTATGTCTTATATATTTATTATTCTCTAAATTTTGTTTTTAATAATTATATATATATATATATATATATATATATATTAATTATATATTATATAAATTTATGTTAAATATATATATTTGAAATATATATATTAAATATATTATTATATAAATATATTAATTTTCAATTTTTAATATTAATTATTGATATCTAAGATCAATCTAAGATTCTTTTAGTTTAAATTTGATGACTATTAAACTGAACTTTGTTGATTATCCTTTTTTTTATTGCGAACAGTGGCAAACGAGCAAACAGTACACTTGATGGTAAGTGTTGCTGCCGTTCATGGACCTTTACAAGGCCGCTGCCTACCGCGAAGAAAGTGAAGGGAGTGTGAATGAGTGCATTGAGGCTCGGTGATACCAAGGACACCACCAAAACCCTCCACACGCAAACACTCTCAGAAAGTTGGGCTTCCGACTCTCTCGCTCACCGAACGAAGCGCAGTAACAAATCGCTACTACTCAGACGTCGATTTTCTGCTCAGTGTGGTACTGCCCCGGACGGACCGGCCCGCGGCTGTAGACAGATAACTATCGACAGTGTGGTCCTACCACTCTTAAAAATTATATCCCATAGTCGTCTTTTACGACATCCACTGGCAAAAGAGGGGGTGGTGAATTGTATTCTTACGTCGTCACCACACGGAAACCATATATAATAATTTACCAACATGTCTAATCAGTATGGTATAATAGATCAATTTCCCTTCCATTGGGGGGAGGCATGAGCCCAGCAGTGGGACATATAAGCTGAGACAACGTGCCCAGCAGTGGGACTGAGTTGACAATAAATCAGTCAGCGGTCCGGCTTCGCACAGATAAACATTTATATCAAACATTTCATTATAAGAGATGAATAAAGCTTTCTCTGTGATAAATTTAATTAAAATAGAATCCAACGAAATGTAATGAAATTTTTGAAATGTTTTTTTTATTTTATTTATACCTTGTCACATTATTAGTGTTGCCATTAGAATCGCTAATTTACATTATATTCCGTATGGTGACGAAGTAAGAATACCATTCACCACCTTCTATCTCGCTCATGGGTGTCATAAAAGATGACTTCATAATATATATATGCAAGAGAAGGAAAACTGGTACTAAAACCTTATGTTAACATCTCTGACCAGCGTGGTACAGTATACGCATGGAACATCTATGTAAGAGTAGGAACACTGGAAACAAAACCCTATGTCAACACGTCTGACCAGCGTGGTATAGTAGGGCAATTTCACTCCCATAGTGGAGAAAACCCAAGCCCAATAGTGGGACGTGTATGAGATGAGATGATAAACGCTATATAGACTAATTTTTTATATATGTATATATTTCTTGTGTACGTGTGTGATCGACAATGAACTCCTAAACGGTGGGACCGATGTTGATGAAATTTTTTGTATGTGTTCATGGGGATTCGAGAATGGGCAATAGGACCTGGTAGCTGACGCTGCTGCCGATTTCAAGGAGAATTGAAATAAAACTAATTTTACTAAAAATATCATGTTTGTATTGATTGATTTTTTAAACTCCCAAGATTTATTTCAAAAGCTATGCTAAAGATGAAAAAATTGTGATGGAGGCGCTTAAGCGCGTCTCCAACACCCGCCGGTAAATTCCGGCGAGCATCTCCGCCTCCAGGTCCCACGGGGGAGTACCGGGCAGGAGGCACGCTGCCTCCGTTGCCACCTTGCGGATAGCCATAGACGTCCACTTTTAGAAATAGGTCTTCCCACGAGAATGCCACTCGGAACTATTCTGCGCCACTTGGATCCAACGGTTCCCTGCGACTTTCAAGATGTCACCTAGTGGGGAGTCGTCCTACACTGCGTCGTCGGAGACATGATCGCCACTCGAGAATCATTCTTCCCCGACAGTTATCGACTTACTAATTTTAAGTCTATTCATATTCAACCAAAAGTAAAAAATCTTTTCTCTTCATAATATTAGTTTAGTTAAGTAACTTATACAGAAATAACCAAGTCCAAGAAAAAGTAACTATCAATAAAAACTTTACTTCTTGAATCGTGACAAAGAAGACAATATATTTTTGTCTCTATATCGCTATAAAAGCCTAT
The DNA here is from genome assembly GCA_032191425.1 of Lymantria dispar. Taxonomy (NCBI): domain Eukaryota; kingdom Metazoa; phylum Arthropoda; class Insecta; order Lepidoptera; family Erebidae; genus Lymantria; species Lymantria dispar. Next base: position 22,820,815 of record CM063459.1, read on the forward strand.
TATCTTGGACTGATAATAAAATTCCATGATTCTTGTGTTACTTATATAGGTATGTACATAGTATATATATTTCGCTCAGTAAAACCTTTTAGTAGTTATTTATCTACTCATACTTATGATACAAGTTTTGAATTACGGTTTCTTTTTTTTTTGACAAGACGTTTATCTGTACAGATAAATATAATTTGTCTGTTTATAATGTCAAAAGTAATGTTTTTACCAAATATCTATTACGGACTTTTGACGCGAATGTCAAAATGTCATGTAGCACTTTTATATTTTTTTCATTATTTTAGTATTTTACGGTGTTATATCCTTACTTCCTTACTAATATTATAAATGCGAAAGTAACTGTCTGTCTGTCTGTCTGTCTGTCTGTCTGCTACGCTTTCACGTCTAAACCACTGAACCGATTTTGATGAAATTTGGTACAGAGATGGACTAAAGCTTGAGAAAGGACATAGGCTACTTTTTATCACGAAAAAATGGGTATAAGGGGTTGAAATAGGGGATGACATTTTGTATAGAAATTCGTCATTTTCGACGATAGAACCATGAATCTTTGTATTAAGGCACTTTATAATAAATAAATAAATATTCGTTCTAGCGTTTTGGAAATTTCATTTATATGGGGATGAAATTCAACCCCTAAAAGACAAAAAAGCATACAGCCGAAACTACTGGGCCTAGAAACGAAATTTTTATTACATCGTAGTATTTCTTGGGGTACACGAACTCTAGCAAAGAAATCGCGAAAAAATGGTCATAAGGAGTTGAAATAGGGGCTGGCATTTTGTATGGAAATTCGTCAGTTTCGATGATAAAACCATGAAACTTTGTATTGAGGCAGTTATTATTATAATAAATAAATTAATATTCGTTCTAGCGTTTTGGAAATTTCATTTATATGGGGATGAAATTCAACCCCTAAAAGACAAAAAAGCATATATCTGAAACCACTGGGCCTAGAACCGTAATTTTTTTACACCGTAGTATTTCTTGGGGTTCACGAGCTATAGCAAAGAAATTGCGAAAAAATGGTTATAAGGGGTTGAAATAGGGGCTGCCATTTTGTATGGAAATTCGACATTTTCGATGATAAAACCATGAATCTTTGTATTAAGGCATTTGATAATAAATAAATAAGTATTCGTTCTAGCATTTTGAAAACTTTACTTACATGGGGATGAAATTCAACCCCTAAAAGACCAAAAAGTATACAGCGGCAACCACTGGGCCTAGAAACGTGTTTTTTTTTACTCCGGCGTATTTTTGGAGTACACGAGCACTTGCAAAGTATTTTTGGCAAATCACCCCCTTAAGGGAGTGAAAAGCGTATAGCCGAAACTATTGGGGCTAGGAACGTGAAACTGTGTATTTCTGTGTATTGTTCGATTCTCTTTCTTTTGTTGTAAATGAGCTCTAAGAAATTAGTGTTTGAAATTCATTCTCTAAGAGGGTGAAAAATATATAGCCGAAATCATTAGGCCTAGAAATGTGAAATTTTGTACAAAGTTGTCTCTCTTGGGGAAAGTGCTCACTAAAAAAGAGTTTTTAGCAATTTTACCCCTAAGGAGGTGAAAAGCATATAACCGATATCACTGAGCCTAGGAACGATCATTTTAGTACACGGTCGGCTTTCTTGGGTTACCCCATTATTTTTTCTTAATGCTCGCTTATCAAGATTACTTTGGATCGACGCAATATGTATTCGGTCCTCTGCCATCATAGATATATTGCAAAGGTTCTTTTAGCAACATTTTATGACCAGCTGCCTGCCAGACGACATAGGTGGCTAGATGGCATCACCAATTGGTCCAGGTCAATGTAAATCTTTGTCTTAGTAGTATTTTGCGACACCCACAAACAATGAAAGTGTTATAATATTCCTAGCCGCTACCAGACAGTAAGTTAAAATCAAGATATTAATCCAATTTTCTATCTCTAGAAGTAAACAAATTTGAAGCGTCTTATGCTAACACAATAATTGTGTTAGCATAAATAAAACCTATTATTTGCACGATACCTAATTACCTATGTCTAAAAAACCGGCCAAGTGTGAGTCGGGGTCGCGCACGAAGGGTTCCGTACCATTATTTATAAAAAGGGGGAAAATTGCGTTTGTTGTATAGGAGCCACCTTAAATATTTATTTTATTTTGTTTTTTATATTTATTATTATAACGGCAACAGAAATGCATAATTTGTAAAAAATTCAACTGTCTAGCTATCGCGGTCCTTGAGATATGGCTTGGTGACAGACAGACGGACGGACAATTTTTTTTTGACTTATATTCGTTACGGGTAACCTTCAAAACGGCTGGACCCATACTGATAATACTTTACTAACAGGTCTACCAAGCCTTACATAAGGAATAACTTATTTTATCCCAGGCTATATTTTATCCCGGTGTGGCTGGAACAACTGTGAGAATTTAGTCGATTTTAAAATTATTTCACTAACGCAAAGCTATTTTTGAGCGAGTAACATATTTAGGCTATTTTTTTATCCCGATATTCCTACGGGACCGGGCACAATGCCGGTAAAATTGCGGGAACTAAATGGATATAAAAATTAATTTAGGAATGAAAATCTACATTATCAGTGAATAACAAATAAAGGCTATTTTCATCCTGGTGTTTGCCCGGGAACGAGAACTCCGCGAGTGAAACCGGTGGATGTTGACTAATTTTTAAATTCTTTCACCAATAGGAAGCTACGTTATCAGCGAGTAAGATAGGCAATTTTTATGTCGGATATTTGTATGGGATTTGATAATTATTATTTTTATTTTCACCCATATAAACTTATAATATCAGCGAGTAACATAGGCAATTTTTATCTCGGCGTTCGCATAGAAATGGGGTCTACGTGGGTGAAACTGCGGGAGTTTGATCGATATAATTTTTTCCCCAATGGATGGATAATGTATTATCAGGGACTAAGGATGGCCATATTTCTCATCGTCTTTCCACTTGAATTTAAAGTACAAGGGTGGAAGTAATATTCAAATATAAAAATTTGTGAAGATATTTGGACGTTTGTTACTCAATTACGCGTAAACTGTTGACCAGATTTGGATGAAAATTGACACATAGAGTATTTATTAAATTAAAAATTATGAAAACCAACTTTTACGCGGGCGAAGCCGCGGGCAAAAGCTAGTAATATTATAAAGAGGAAAGATTTGTATTTTTGTATTTTTGTATGTAACGAATAAACTCAAAAAGTACTGGACCGATTTTAAAAATTCTTTCACCATTGGAAAGCTATAATATCAGGGAGTAACATAGGCTATATTTTATCCCGGTATTCCCACGGGAACGGGAACTACGCGCGTAAGGCGACTGAATCCTAAGCGAAGCGAGGGCGGATTGCTATATTGAATAATTTTGTTGATATTTTATGTGATATAATGTTGATAGAATGCTGATATATAGTGAATATGATATAATAGCGAATTGCGTGCATTTTCACATTCTGCCAAATTTCTCAGAAGAAGCTTGATTTGGCTATCAACACCAAATCAATGCTAACGACGGACTACTTACGAAGACTAAAAATGTGACTAATTAATTAATTAATTATAACTCGACATTGGCACCAATAGCTCATATTATTGCAGCTCATTGCCATTAATCAAGAAGAAAGAAAAAAAAAGAAAATATCTATTACGGTACCGACTACATGCGGTAAATAATATAATAAAAATAAATGTGTTTGTGTTCTGTGTATTGTGGCTAATCTTTGAAACTGTTGAACTGATTTTGACGGAATTTTAAGAAACAGGCTTATTTCTGGCTGCTGAAATTTGTTTACGAATTAATCAAAAACTAATTTACTGAAATTTAGTACGTTATCGATCAACTTACCATGTCTAATGCCCGTATCATTCCTACACCGGTCTTAGTAGGGCATGTGATTCTCGAAGTTGTCGATCACTATGTTTCCCTAGGACAAGCAGTCCAGTTAGGAAGATCCAATTTCGAAAAACAGTTATAGTTTATAATCATTGTGTATTAGTACTAGTACTTTACTCTAATACTTTACTAGAGATGACATACGGCACTGAAACATGTTCTCTAAATGTCGGCCTCGTAAAAAGGCTCAAATTTTCTCAACGTGCTATGGAGAGGGCTATACTTGGTATTTCTCTACGTGATATAATCCGGAATACAGAAATACGTAGAAGAACGGGTGTAACCGACATAGCCAGCAGAATTAGCATATTGAAGTGGCAATGGGCAGGCCACATCGCTCGTCGAACCAACGACCGTTGGAGAAGAAAGATTCTCGAGTGGCGACGACGCAGCGTAGGACAACCCCCCACTAGGTAGACTGACGACATCTTGAAAATCGCAAGGAACCGTTGGATGCGAGTGGCACAGAACCGTTTCAAATGGCATTCTCGTGAGGAGACCTATGTCCGAGGCCTATGTATATGGATGGATGGAATAAACTCTGGTTAAGAGTAAAATTCCCGTAATCATCATTATCTAAGCTCATATATATATTGGGCTCGAGTCTCCTTTACGATAAGAGGAATATGGACCTACTGTAACACACAGGTAGTTTTTTTTTTGCAGTTGTTATAAGCATATTATGTATATCTGAGATACATACAGTAAAACCCGTTTAAGATGATTTCGCAGGGATCCGACCAAAAACGCGTCTTAGGCGGGAAAGCGTATTATGCGGGCAAGGAAAAAAAACGTGCCATTATTATTTATTATATTATATTATTATTTTGAATACCTACGTATTGAATATAACATTTAAAAATTACCTAAATAAAATGTTGTTTATTTTCTTTATTTAACTGTACTACTAAATACATTTTTAAATATTAAAAAATATTTAAAAATATAAAAAATTTTGTTTATTACTATTACGTTACTTAATTACTTATTTTAGTTTGACAAAACGATTTTGAGGCATTAGCATTTACAAGATTTTCAACGTTATTTAATTTTCGCAGTGCGTCTTCGCTTTGATTCAAAGAAGTTAAATAGCGTCTTAAATCATTAACTGCTGATAATGCCTAGGCGTGTGACAAAATCGGAGTTGACTCATCTTCTTGGTCATTATCACTTAGGGTCGCTCGACAGTTACTGGCCGCTGCCGCAAGGGGTAATATGTGTATTTGAGTGGCACGTGTTGGCATATTAAACGGGATGACGAACGTATTAAGCGTTAAGAAATATATGAAAACATGTCTCAAGGTACTGGGACCGACGCAAAATGGTGTATTATGCGGGAAATCGTATTAAACATGATCGTATTAAACGGGTTCTACTGTATTACTAGCAACTCGCCCTCCATTCGCTTCGGTTTCAGTCGCCTTACCCCCGTTATTCCCGTTCCCGTGGGGATACCGAGATAAAATATAGCCTATGGTACTCCCTGATATTACAGCTTTTAGGAGTGGTAGGACCACACTGTCGACAGTTATCTGTCTACAGCCGCGGGCCGGTCCGTCCGGGGCAGTACCATGCTCTCGCAGAAAATCGACGTCTGAGTAGTAGCAATTTGTTACTGCGCTTCGTTCGGTGAGCGAGAGAGCCGGAAGCCCAACTTTCTGAGGGTGATTGCGTGTGGAGGGTTTTGGTGGTGCCCTTGGTATCACAGAGCCTCAATGCACCCATTCACACTCCCTTCGCTTTCTTCGCGGTAGGCAACGGCCTTGTAAAGGTCCATGAGCGGCAGCAACACTTACCATCAGGTGTACTGTTTGCTCGTTTGCCACCGTTTGCAATAAAAAAAAAAAAAAAAAAAAAAAGCTTTCCATTGGTGAAAGAATTTTTGAAATCGGTTCGGTGGTTTAAGCGTGAAATCGTAACAAAAAACAAACAAACCTATTTTCGCATTTATAATATTATAGCAACCTGCCCTCGCTTCGCTTCAGTTTCAGTCGCCTTACCTGCTTAGTTCTCAATCCCGTGGGAATACCGGCATAAAATATAACCTATGTTACTCCCTGATATTATACCCATTAGTTTCGGAGCCTATTCAATACAAACAAATCTTTCCTCTTTATAAGTATAGATAAGTAAGGATGTATATCGGTCAACGAAGGGTCTATCGAATTGTAACCACTATAATTCTGATATCCCAAATACGCTAGCTACTTTGTCATATACTGTTGAAATGTCATCATCATTTCGGTATTTGGGATCTTATCCCGAGGTATATGGGGTATTTCTGCTCAGTTGGGGTTCGTTGCGTAACTTATCAGATAAAACGCCTCTATGTTCACTTTATAGACACGAATGTAACCGTTTCGTAGCCGTGTTATGGAACCAAATAAGGTGGAGTCTTCATAGAAATTAATTTATTAAGTTATATTTTTTAGTCATCATTATCAAGCGGACGTGAGGTGACGGAGTAAGAATACAATTCATAACCCCCTCTCTTACCCGTGGGTGTCGTACAAGACGACTAAGGGATATAATATGCATAATTATAAAATCTATGAAAAAGAAGGAAAGCTCGAAATAAAACCCTGTACAAACACAGACGTGTTGGTACAGGGTTTTATTTCGAGCTTTCCTTACCCTACTACTATACCACACTAGTGAGACCACCAGTGTGGTATAGTAGGCCAACAATGGGACACATATGAGCTAAAATGATAATTATCAAACTGTGTGGTGCTGCAATGCTCATAGGAGTCGTAAAAGACGACTAAGTTTTTCATGGACCTGAGCCGACTCCATCCGATGTCGTCAGGTCAACTATTATTTTACCAAGGAAGGTTGACGTCAGGCAAGCGACTGGGCATAAAACTATTGCAATATGTACTATGAAAGAAAAGTACATAATATGTGGACCTCAAGTTAGTGATGGTGATAATATTTTTTTTTTGGTTGGGCCATGGTAAGCGCACCCGCCGCCCGGCTACGTCCGAGACGATAAAAGAGCGGCACGCGGACCCATAACCCACCGTAGCTGATCACCTTCGTTGTTGGGGTGACCACCGGTACCGAGTTTCTAGTCCTCCGTGGTTAGCCCGACGGAATACCCTGCGAAGTACCCTCTCCTTCCGATGTCCAGGACGCTGGACGTCGTCGCGCAGTGAGCTTCTCTGCGGGTGATGGACTAAACTGCAGTCCGGGCACCCATGTTCTCGGTTAGAGGGTGATGTTGATGATGCTTGGTTATCATCATAATCAATTTATATACAACATATTGCTAATCTTCAGCCACCTCCAGAATAAGAAGAAAACTGTTCTGCCAAATCTGATGGTGAGACAGGTTAGTGTAGGTTTTTTTATATTGTATTGTCTTTGTCTTATTTAAATGCGTTTTTAAATCAAATTTAGATAGATGTTATCAACGTCTTATCTTAGTAATTTTTTTAAAGTAAGAAAGTTGTGGTGATTTTTATGTAAGACTATTTTTACGTATTTTATTGCGTTTATATTTGACTAGCAACCCGCCTTCGCTTCATCGCGTAGTGCCCGTTCCCGAGTGAATACCGGGATAAAATATATTTTATCGCGGCCTATGTTACTCCTGATATTATAGCTTTACAAGGGTGAAAGAATTTTTGAAATCGGTTCGGTTGTTTAAGCGTGAAAGTGTAACAAAAAAACCTACTTTCGCAAGATTATAATTATAAATCTTAGTAAAGGATTTTTGTTTCCTCGATATTTTTAACACATTTTAGCGTTCATGATCACGGGGGAACATGAATGCTGCCATGACCAAATCTAAATAATGTTAAATTGTGAATTACCCTCTCATTGTATTCTTACAAAAAGAATGGAAAAAATTACTCTCCCCACTAACTAGCAACACCATCACGCATCTACTTATTGCCCTACTTATACCACGCGGAGGTTTATTTTTTTTTTTGGGTGGGCAATGCGCACCCGCTGTCCGACTCCTTCAGGGACGATGGCTGCGCGCGGCCCATAACCCACTGTAGTTTGTCGTCTTCATCGTTGGACCGACCAGCGATACCAAATTCCTTGTCCTCCGTGGTCGGCCCGACGGCATAACCCCTCGGGGTACAATCTCCACGCGTGTTGGTATAAGATTTATTTCGAGTTTTCATTTTCTTTCATAGATGCTATCTGTGTATTTAAATCGCTTATTCGTGATGACACCCACGGGTGAGAGAGCGTGGGTGTCAGTGAATTATATTCTTTCTCCTTCACTACACGTAAAATATTATTGTCCAATACTCCTATACCAATCCTTCTGACCAGCGTGGTATAGTAGGTCGATTCCCCTCATATTGTGGATAAGGCTCGAGTTCAATACTGGAACATATATAAACTAAGTAATGATAATCGTGTAAATATCAGAAATTATTATGAAAACCTTCTTCATATGATAAATATGAATTTAGTTGATCAATATTTTAATGTGTCCATGTCTTTGTTAGTGAACTACAGTATGAGAATGTTCGCTCACAACTTTGCAATGTACAACATATTATGTAGTAGACTTTTTCCTGTTTGTCAATGTATCGCCGAAATCTTATTTCGTTGTTGCCGGCCTTTAACGTAGTTATGAAGTTGAATACTTGTTTGTGAGTTTCATGTACCATTACAAATGTTCATGTATATTTTCTTATTTACGAATTATGTTTTTTTACAGCGATTAAAGTATGTGTTATATTTTTTTTTAATATTTTAATATGCATTTATACGATTCCTTATATGATGGAGAAGTAAGAATGAAATTCATCACTCCTTTTTACCCGTAGATATCGTAAAAGACGACTAAGGGAACAAAATACATATAAATCTATTATTATCATTTCAGCTCATTTACGTCCAAATATTGGTTCGAGCCGCCACCACAATAAGAGGGAAATTGACCTATTATACCACGCTGGTCAGACGTGTTGCTATAGTGTTTTATATCAAACTAGCAACTCGCCTTCGCTTTGCTTCGGTTTCAGTTGCCTTACCCGCGTAGTTCCCGCGTCTAAATAACTTTCAAACGTAACGTGATAAACGTTATAATTTGGCCATTTTCTTAAACATTCAAATGGGTATTGTACGTTATCCGTAAAAGATAGACATATGCTATTCCGAACTTTTTTGTAAAACTATAAAAGATACACAATTCCACCATACATTGTTTTGATATATCTCCAACGGATCAGACAGTGCTTTCGATAAAAGCTCCCGGGCAGCCTGACTTTTGGCGACCTCTTCGACAATTATCGTCATATTTCAACCAATTTACACAAAACATTGATATATTATACATAAAAACCTTTCCCATGAATCACTCCGTCATTTGGTGAAAACAGCATGAAAATCTGTTCAGTAGTTTTTGAGTTCATCGCGTTCAGACAGACAGACAGAGGCGGCCGGGGACTTTGTTTTATAATATTTAAAGATTTTCCTTCTCTTGCATATATGTTATGCATATGTAATCGCTTAGTCGTATTTTACGATACCCACGAGTGAAAGAAAACGAGAGTTCGTTGGGAGAAGAATTTAATATTTTAACTTAATTTAATAAACTATTACCAGTTTGTAACGCGACCACTCTTAGAAGATTCGGTAATTGAGGTTTGTCTATTATTTCTTTACTGGCTTCTTTTATACAAAACTGTATACAAAGCCTACTAATATTATAAACGCGAAAGTTTGTATGTGAGGATGTGAGAATGTGAAGATGTGAGTTAGTTGCTCTTTAACGCAAAAACTACTGAATGGATTTTGATGAAACTTCACAATAATATAGCTTATATATCAGAATAACACATAGGCTATAATTTATCTCGATATTCCCACAGGAAGAGGAACTGCGGGTGAAACCGCAGGGCGCTGCTAGTAGTTTATATCAGGTTTGCTTTTTCTTGCATTGATGTTACCTGCATATATCCCTTCATGATTTTACGACACCCACGGGCAAGAGGGGAATGTTTAATTGTATTCTTACTCCGTAACCACACGGATATATTTCATTCATTCATTTCGGCTCATATACGTCCTACTGTTGGACTCGAGCCTTCTCCATAATAAGAGGGCAATTGACCTACTATACCACGCTGTTCAGACGTGTTGGTAAAGAAGAAAGAAAGAAAGAAAAGTATTTATTTTGTGCCACAGAGGAGAGACGTTAGAAACACACAGAAAAAAAACCTTACAATAAATGAAAAACACATAAAATCAATAAACTAAATAAGGAGACATAATAATTGTGATCGAATGAACGACTCGGCTGCGGCAGAAAAAAGGATAACTACTTAGCAATTGTTGTGATGTCAATGTAACACCAAAACGCTGATTTTCAGCAATGTCCCTTCTTTATTCTTCCGACGTCAGACATCAAAACCACCAAGTGGTGGCGCATTAGAAAGTGAATAAAAAAAAACAAAAAATCGGCATAAAATAATAATAATAAGAGATTCTGATCAGACGGGTTGGTAAAGGGTTTTATTTCGAATTTGCCTTCTGTTACGGAGACGTTATATACATATTGTATCCTTTAGTCGTCTTTTAAAACATCCACAGCCAAGATAGGGAGTGGTTAATTGTATTTTTACTCCGTCATCATTACAGCCTAACGCCGTCCACTGCTAGACGTAGGCCTCCCTCATGTTTCGCCACAGAGAGCGGTCCTGTGCCGCCTGCATCTAACGACGCCCAGCAACTTTCACCATATCATCTGTCCACCTAGTGCGTCCTACACTGCGTCGCCCGATACGTGGTCGCTACTCTAGAAGCTTTCTTCCCCAGTGGCTGTCGGTGCGTCGAGCGATGTGGCCTACCCATTGACACTTCGACGCGCTAATTCTTCGTGCGATGTCGGTTACACCCGTTTTTCTACGAATTTCCGTATTTCGGATTCTATTTCGCAGAGAATTAACACACTGAGCGGCTTTGTTATAGCTTAATTATAACGCCTACATTTAGGGACCACGTTTCTGTGTCGTAATTTATCACAGATAACACACACTGGTCGCAGACCTGTGTTTTCAGGCACTGAGGTACGTCTTACTCCGTCACCACGTGGATATTTTTAATTATAATATAATTTTAAAGTATAATGCCCAAGATTATGGATCAGGCCTTAAAAGCGGCATCAGTTTAATATAAACAGAATATACTGGAAGGTTTCGAATAAGTGTTACGTCCGGCTTGTATGACGTCAGTTCTTAGTAATTCAACGGCAAAAGTAATATACTAAAGAAAATATATACGACGACGAAAACACGATACCCTTATTTGATCAACAAAAGTGTGTTCGACATTCACTCGAGGACTCAAGTATCTAAGAGGTGTCACATCGAGGTAAGAGTGCCCTACAATTCTACCGCCCCGACTTTAACGAGGGAATGCCGTGTCATTACCTCTCGTATATATTGCTATGAATTTTCAATACGATCGTGTCTTTCAAAAGTTTATGACATATAAATCTCTTTTAATGTAATAAAGATATTTGATAATTTTGCACATAATGGTAAGTTGTAATATGGTTTTGCGATGATAAATTACCTCAGAATTTGGGATACCCATAAGTGTTTTTCGGTATAGTGACGGAATGTCACCTGTGTGGTTACGCAGTAAGAGTATAATTCACCACCCTCTCTCTTGCCTGTAGATGTCATATAAGGCGATTAAGGGTCGCCGCACACGGGCCACACGGGACAAACACAAACGCTGCCACGAGAAGCTAGAAGTGGCTACAAAGGTAGCTGAAGCGCGCGACAGCCACTTGTGGCCGGTGGTCGACACTTGCCATCGGTGGCTGCTATTTTTTTAAGACATGCGCGCAGTATCATAATGTATTGAATCTCTGATATAAATAATTCTATATCCATTGATATAAATAATATCCTCTGATATAAATAATTCTACATCCATCGATTTGTAGCGTGAGGCAGCCACCGACGTTAACCGTGTGCGGCGAGTCCATATAAAATGTATGAAAACTACAAGAAATAGGCCGGTGGCGACGTTTTGTAGTTGTGGCCGGTGGCCCGCGTGCGTCGACCCTAAGTGATATCTAAACAGTACACCTGATGGTAAGTGATATTGCCGCTCGTGGACCTTCGCTAGGCAATGGTGACACAAAAGAAAAGGGAGCGTGCCTGCGTACAATGAAGTTCGGTGATACTAAAGGTATGTCCAAAACCTACCACACGCAAACACCCTCTGGTCCTCATAGAGTGTAGTAACATCAGGGGCACCGGTAGTTCACTACCGTAAAGGTTTGGATCATTGGTTGTTTGTTTCAATATCCAAATGAAAGCAGTAACAAATTGCTAAGAATGTTCTGTGAGAGAACAATTCCGGCAGAAGCGATAGACTGATGACTACCAATAGAAAACCGTTAAAACGGTGACTATACAGGCTGTATCAGATTATGGGATAACTGGTCAAACGGGGGGTAGGCAATAGTGGTAAGAACCCATAAAAAAAATTTTAAGGAAAAATATCGATTCGTTAATGAATTAGAGACATGTAAAGTTTTCAATTTTGTCATTGTTTTTTCGTTTAAATCTGATTGAAATGTATAAAGTCAGTGATACTTAATCTGCAACATATTCGTACTTTGTTAAATGTTCAATAGAAATTGAAAAAATCAATGATTACGTTCGCATAAGCAAAACGAACTTCGCTTTAAATCAGCTGATCGGCCGATTATCGTCGCCGAGTCACGTTTGTACCTACGGTCCCATTGAAGCGTTTGCGCAATTCTAGGTATGTATGAATGAAATTATACTGTCGAAGCTTTACATGCCTACATGTATCCTGTCTATCCATGCCTACATAATACGTAACATTTAAGGTGTAGACTGTTTGACACACATTTTTGAAATTACTATAACTTTTATGTTATATTGTTTTTTGTGTAATATACATTTTAATTACGATCTATGGCCGGTACACTACAACTTACTCGAACAGTTGCTCCATAACCTGATACACTCTGTATATAGCCTACCAAATAAAACGTCTGTTCTCCTAATTAAATATTAGTTCTAATTCAGTTTTATGAGATACCGTACTTTACGTAATAACTAATCATTTTTCATTGTGAATAAATGGGCAATTCTCACATTATAACAATAATTTCTGAGCAAGTATCTCAAGAAGAAAAATAGAGAAATGTTTCTATACGCCTCTCTATACTTAAATTGCCAAAGTTGTAACACGAGTTTGTCGGATACGAAATGTCTTTTGGTGGTCATATTTTCAACAAATATAGTTTTATTTCTTTCAATATTAACTGTGCCCTAAGCTCCTTTTGTAAAATATTGTACTTTTTGAATCAATTTTAATGATTAAAATGATCCTCTGATTGAAATAATGATTAAAATGATTCTATATTCTCACTTTAAATAAAACTACATTTAAAAAAGACGTTTAAATGTCTGTAATAACGATGACTTGTTGGACATGAAACATCTTAATCCGCCCGTGGTCATGAACGCTACAAAGTGTCCGAAACGTCGGGCAATCAAAAATCAACCGCGATAAAATCCATAAAGTAGCTTTATTTAAAATGTTTAATACTCGCGTAAACATCAGAAATCACTATATTCTCTCCTTTAATAGTCAAATTATTTACAGAACCATAACAGGTGACATGAAAAAGATCAAATTACTTGCTGACTGCAAAACATAAAAACGAAGAAGAAAGATTTTTGATACGTGCCACAGCCCCCATGCGTTTTCTTAATAACACTAGATACAGTGTTGCTTGACAGAAAACTTCCATAGGGTCTTATTTTGCTAGGAATTTTGGCATGTGTATTAAATATACTACGTTATAATGATACCATAGATATACAATAAATAAAAACCTGTACAATGAAATAAAAATTGTTTGAAATATAACATTACAATAATAAAATTATACGAATTACGATTATCGCAGACATTTTATTATATTCCAAAAGGCGATAAAACATCTATAAAGCAACAGAATGATCAATTTATCATCTGAAATAAGTATTACGAAAGTCTAATCAAACGAGTTGATTTATTCTACGAAGTAAAGAATCACATTTGTACGGTGAGAGCGTACGTATATTTCTTCAAAGTTCGAGTTGCTATCTAATCCACGACGGCAAAGATTATCCAGGGGAAATGTCCCGTGTAAACTGATTCTGAAGGAACGATGTCCAAGTTATACACTACAAGCGAACAAAAATCGCTAATATATATTCTGATAATTACAGAAATTCAAATGCAATGGACTGAAGTTGTTTGTTTAAAAATTTTAATCTCAGGCAGAAACTAACATCTTTCTCTATGAGTTATTGAATTTAAAAATAATAATTTTACCATATAATAGCTGTCGCAGCAGCTTCGCTAACGTCGATCACTGACATATTTAATGATTATCACCTTGCCCTAATTCCAATTGCTTGGGGCCGACTAAATATCTACTTTTCTTTTATAGTACATATTTGCATATGTTAATGACAATAGTTTTATAATCGGCCGCATATCAAGAACTTAATCCTTCTTAGGAACGCAAATATTAACCAGATGCCATCAGATGGAGCTGGCCCATATCGATGTAAGTCAACTTTTACGACCCGCACGAGCAATGTAAGGTTTTAAGTATTCGTAACCACTACTACTGATATTTAAACCTATAAGTTAAGTTATTATTTTATTTTAACACCAATCGTCCCATAGCAATAGTAATATCAACATTACATCAATAACCATTTTTCTTATCTCAATAGTTAACATAACAACAGCGATTGATCAGAGAGACTATTACTCATACTCATTATTATTATATTTTGCCTGATTTGACAACATTATATTCATTTATTTTATACATTCATTTACCGTGTGGTGACCGCGTAGGAATACAATTCATCACCCCCTTGGGTGTCGTAAAAGACGACTAAGGGATATAATGTCCATATAATATTTATACAAAAAAGGAAAACTAGACACAAAACCCTATACCAACACGTCTAACCAGCGTGATATAGTAAGTCAATTTCCTTCCCATAGTGGAGGAGGCCCGAGCCCAACAGTGGGACGTGTATGGGCTGAGATGATGATGATAAGATGATGATATTGATAACATTATAAAGATACTGCTTCACTATTATATAAATTACTATTACTATTTTACTGTTATATTGTTACTATTACTATTTTACTATTATATTATTACTATTATATAAAGCTGGAAAACTTTATAGGGTTTATAAAGCTTATAAACTTTTTCTCGATAAATAAGCCATGTAAGGGTTTGAGTCGCTAATGGCGATTTTTAGCGTTCAGCCCGTGACTATAAACGCTGAAAAAAGCAAATAAAAACGCGATAAAAGCCGTAAAAAAGTTTTATTTAAAATGTGTAATACTCGCGTAAACATCAGAAGTTATTTTTTTTTTCACGTAATATTCTTTAGTCATCTTTTAAATTGTGAATAAAATTCTTACTTTGTAACCGTACGCTACTTGTAATAGTAAACAGTATCAAATTTAAAATAATATTCTTTGCTTTCGCTTATATCTTGGACTATATACTCGCAGTTATTATAACTTTTGTCGCAATAATCTCAGTTGTGGCTCACTGGACTTACCCGTTTACATAAATGAATGAAGGAACTAATTTTCTTGTACTATGAGTGTAAGTTGTGGGGACACCCTTATAGTAGTCACTATTATATATATTCTTAGTTCACACACGTCCCTCTATTGGGCTCGAGCGGCCTCCCCACTAGGATAGAAATAGACTCACTATACTATGCTGGTCAGATACGTTGGTATAGAGTTTTATTTCGAGTCTTATTTCTCTTTAGATATACATATATTATTACTATAAAAAAAAATCCTTTTCAACCGTTTTCCTATGCCAACACGTCTCACCAGGGCGACACAGTAGGTCAGTTCCCTATCGTTGTGGAGGGGGCCCCGATCCCATTTGTAGGAATTATGTGGCTTGGGATGTTGATAATGATGGCTATTTAAGGCTTATTTTGAAAGCCAAAAAGGATGAGAGACTCACCACTGACCCACAATCAATTGTATATCAATAGTATATTGATTAACCATGAAGGACCAAGATGGAATAGAATATAAGACCACTTGCTTTATTTATGATATACAGCTTCCAGAACTCTTCACAGAACTTCGAATATTGATTCGACATGTGTTTTGTTTCTGAGACCTCCTCAGAATGATTTTTTCATCACATAATTCATTCTTTCTTTCGTCTTATCCTCCTTCCTTTAATCCTCTTTACCTTTCTTTCCTCCATTTCAAAATATATAACGATGCCCGTCAAGTATCACCCAATTCAATGATTTAAATAATGATTTCTGATGTTTATGCTATAAAATCCGTAAAATATGTTTTATTTACATTGAATTATTAAAAGTTTAACATAAAATAATTGAAATATATTTACATTATAACTCTTACCCGTTTAATATGAGATTGGTACAACATTCCTTCTTTCTCTAAATATTTTAATTGAAAGTGGGTAATTGTTACTGTTGTATGGCTATAATATCATATCACAATTAGTGTTGGTATACGTCCCACTGTTGAGCTCAAACCTCCGTCACAATAGGAAGGAAATTGACCTACTATACCACCTTAGCAAGACGGGTTGGTATAATTTTATTTCGGCTTTTCTACTTTTGCTCGGATGATATCTGCATACAATCCCTTATTTTTCTTTTACGACACCCATGGACAAGAAAGCGAATGGTATTCTTCGTTACCACACAGCAGAAAAAAAATCTAAACAAATATTTCTATATCTCAAGTCTTATTCACACGTAACTAGTAAATACCAAATACAAAATTTGGTATTTACTAGTTACGATAATATACGCAAAATACAAGTGAAATTTTACTGCCAAGGCGGCAAAAAGCTGCCATTTTTTGGCTTCCAGCGGGAATGCCGTGTATACTCCCAAGTTTTCCAATTAGAAGTGTTTTCGATGTGACTCACCAAGGCCGATGTTTTGTACCTTACGTCCTTGCTACTCAACTATTCGCCATTATGTTTTTGTTTAACTTTCCAAACTTTAAATGGTGTTCAGTTGATTAATTAAGAAGACTAGGGCATTGCTTTGGTTGCTAAACTTTCTTGGAATTTAAATTACTTTATAACAACGATATTATGTACTTTTTACTAAAGTTATCAGTTATCACTGATTACGTGAAAATCTTACTCTTATATTTTATTGTAATGATCATCGTCATCATCTCAGTTCATAGCCCTTTTACTGTGCTCGAATCTCCTCCAAAATAGAAGGGAAATTGGCTTACTACACCACGTTTTTTTTAAGCTATTTAATAATAAGCTATTTAATAATTAATAGCTTTTATTGTGGGCTTTGCGCGTCGACCGAATCAAGAAGTTCCGTAACGAAAATAAAACCTCACACCCCCTACCATGTTGCTCGGGACGAGCGTACGGTCGTTGACATTCTACGTTCGTCCGTCTCGGTACGCACACGTGCCATCGCTTTGCGTAGCTTACGTCAAAAAGTGTTTTCGCGCGTTTTCTAACGGTCCCAACGATCTTCAGCGGACGACAATGGTAATCCAAACCGCCTTTATTGTTACATTTATAGTACATTTATTTTCTTATCGGTCACCACGCTCAAAAAATGTAACTTGAATTAATATCAAAGAAAAAATACTGCATAAATAAAAGATAAATAATTATAATTGCATAAGTTGATAAAAAATGCTGCAATAGCTTTACCGCGGCAGTCCGCGAGTGCCGCACGTTTTTTTTTTTTTACTATACCACGCTGGGAAGACGTGGTTGTATGGGGTCCTATTCCAAGTTTCTGTGGCGTACTCACACGTACACACATGTACATAAACAGAGGTAAATACACAATTACCAAACATCACACTCATATTATCGTATGAGATCGCGAGTAATTACTAACCTACCGTTTTGTGTTGAGACTTTTCTAATATCATCCACTGTCGCTTACTACTCCTTCTGTAAACTTAACCTGTGCTGTGTTGTAATTTCAATAAATTTTCTTCTTGTAGTATCTACTCTTTATCTTACTACTTACCACAACTACGCCCAGGCAACCCACATTTCCTTCTCATATTCTTTCTAATGATAGAGAAAGAATATAATGATAATCACTTTAATATTGCATTGGTATCATAAGAATCGATTGCTGTAAACATCGAAGTCGCATGTACATTTCAAAATACTCTGAGTCGGAACGGATAACCTGCCGGGCCGGCCACGGACATCAAGGATTCGGTGCCAGTGGTCCACCTAATACTAAATACTAGGCATGCCTTTTAAGTTCTGTCGTTTCCATATTTCCCGGCAATGTTGAATTTGAAACTGTTCTATATTCAAATGTGTTTAAATTTTAAATCTCAAAATAGTTGAAAGTATTAGGATTAATGCTATTGTTTAGTCACAGCGTCGATTGAAATTTGTCAGGTTACGTACGAAAATGCATCTTTCTAAGGAAAATATTCGTGCAATAATTTTCTACAACTTTAGAAGAGGCCTGTCACGGCTTCAGCGTTTTGAAGAGCTAACATGTGTGTTCAGTGATGAAGCCCCATGTCTGCGGACGGTCGAACGCTAATATTTAGAATTCCAGCGTGGACATACTAGTGTTAGTGACAAATCTCGCAAAGGACGCCCAAAACCCGCCTTCACTGAAGATATCTTCATTGCTGTGAGACAACTAATTCT
Source organism: Lymantria dispar (assembly GCA_032191425.1). Lineage (NCBI taxonomy): Eukaryota > Metazoa > Arthropoda > Insecta > Lepidoptera > Erebidae > Lymantria > Lymantria dispar. Next base: position 22,839,469 of record CM063459.1, read on the forward strand.
CGAAGATCGTCAAGTGACGTATCGAGAGATAGAGGCTCTATTGGGCATCTCAGGGACAACCATTCAGAAGATTTTGCATGAAGCGCTTGGTGTGAGAAAGCTAGTTTGCCGTTGGATACCGCATCTGCTTTCCGACGATCACAAGTTGGCCCGCGTCAGATGATGTATAAAACTCTGCAAAGGTTCAACCGACACGTTCACGTCTACGACATCATCAGTGATGACGAATCTTGGATCTATGCCTACGATCCTGATTCCAAACAACAATCTACAATCTGGGTCTTTCAAGACGAGCCAAAGCCGACTAAAGTTGTTCGTTCTCGAAGCACTTTAAAGAAGATGGTGGCCACGTTCGTTGGAAAAACCGGCCATGTTGCGACTATTGCACTTGAAGATCGTAGAACGGTTAACGCAGAGTAGTATACCACAGTTTGTTTACCATAAGTCATCGCCGAACTTCGAAAATCTAACTCAAAGCGACGCATCATCCTGCACCACGACAACGCAAGCTCACAGAGCGCTCGTCGATTGAGTATTTGAAGCAGGAAAAAGTAGAAATTCTTGACCATCCTCCATACAGTCCTGACCTGACCCTGACCCTAACGATTTCTTTACATTTCCTAAAATTAAGAAAAGTCTTCGTGGTCAAAGGTTCCAGTCCGGTGAAGAAGCAGTCGACGCTTTCAAATCAGCCATTTTGAACACCCCCACTTTAAAGTGGAATAAATGTTATAATAACTGGTTTGAGCGAATGGAAAAGTGCATTAAGCTACGTGATGAATACTTTGAAAAACAATAAAAAGTACTATAAGGTTCTAGTTGTGTTTTTTTCTTCAAACGACAAAACTTTAAAGGCATGCCTCGTACAGAATACGGTGGGTTATGGGACCGTGCGTCACCCTTTTGTCGCCCCGGACGGAACCGATAGCGTGTATTCAGACCAAAGCCTGCCCGAAAAAGAAGAAGTATGATATAGAAACGCTGCCTCTAAATGTTGTACAATTTTAAAGTTGCTCAGTATGCTATGCAGAGTGCTGTATTCGTCTCATCTCGTCATTATCACGATCCTTTTAATCCACATACGTCCCACTGTTAGGCTTAGGCCTCCTCGATTATTGGAGGGATTTAACCTACATTACCACGCCGTCACACATGTTGGCATAGAGTGTAGCGAGTTTTCCTCTTCTTCTTAACTCGGGTTGACCTAGGAGTGTATCTATATCATCTGGGTTCATATACGTTCCACTTTTGGGCTTGAGTCTTCTCCACAATAGGAGCGAAATTAACCTCCTTTTTTTTTGTTTTTTTGGGGGTGGGTTGCGGTCGGCGCGCTTCTCGCATCATTCCGTCTGGGGCGACAGAGGGGCGTAAGCACCCACAACCCACCCACGATGCACGTCGCCTTCGTCGTTGGGCCAACCACCGGAGCAGGGTGACTTGACGTCAGTGGTCGGCCCGACGCCAATACCCCCTATTTGGGGTACCCTCCCATCGAGCGACGTCCCCCCTCGGGGAGGACGTCGGTCTTTCCTCACGCGGTCGGCCTCTCGGCGGGTGACGGACTATCCCCGGTCACGTCACCCGCAAATTAACCTCCTATAGCAATATCAAATACGACAGATATAAGGTTTACTTTCGATTTTGTCTTTTCTTGCACAGTTTGTTTATGCATATTATAACCTTTATTATTTTTTTAATATATCCATAGGCTAAATAAGGATAATACAATTCACCAGGAATTGTATACTTACTCAGTAACCCCACAGATAAACCAAACGGGTATACCTATTAACACTCCATTTCTTGCCTGTGAGTGCCGTAAAAGACAACTAAGGGATTATAATATACAGTTAACATCTATCCAAGTTAATTTGAAATAAAACTAACACAGTTGACCAGCGTGGTATAGTAGGTTGATTTCCCTCCTATTGTGGATGAGGCTCGAGCCCAGCAGTGGGACGTATAGAAGCTATGAAAATGATTGATGATATCTATTGAAAATACCGGTACTGTATTTAAAAATACTGATACACAAAAATTTAAGCCACATTTCAAATTTAGTCTTTCAGAGGTTTCATGATTAGAAGGAAACCATTGAGACAGAAATATCGACTCGTTCACTGACCGCGTTGAATATTCTTGATCCATATTGAGTGTTACGTAATAGACTAAGCATCTCTGAAGACGCAATTATATAGCTTGAAGGCATAGCAGCCCTTGAGAGACGGTACGCTTGTTGAGAAATTCGGTTTATGAACGTCGAAACTTCGCCAATTAAAATATTCTCGTAAACGCTACTAATGATGTTTAGGCTCTTAACTATATAACTCAATAAATTATAACGTGTTATTTAATTAATTGGATATTGTATAACATTTTATATAACTACATATATAGAAAGATTTAATATAAAAGAAAATTAATTAACAAAAATTATAGACTAGAACTTTCCGTGTGGTGATGGAGTAAGAATACAATTCACCACTCCCTATCTTGCCCATGGATGTCGTAAAAAACGACTATGGGATACTTATTATATCCCTTGGGATTTATCTTAAATACCTTACTCGCCTTTTATGACATCCACGCACATAACATCTGTGGAAGAAAAGGAAAATTCGAAATTAAACCCTATACCAACATATCTGACCAGCGTGGTATAGTAGATCAAATTAACTCCCAGTATGGAGGAGGCCCGAGCCCAACAGTGGGACGAATGTGGGCTGCGATGATGACGATGATAGACTAGAAATGTGCTGTATCGTAAAAAGTGACTATGAGCTTTACATAAACCTAAGCAAATCACATGTGATACCGCCTGGTCAACATATACATTCCTTTTTTTGTGAGGTGGGCTACGGTCAACGCACCCGCGGCCCGGCTCCGTCCTAGGCGACAGAGGGGCGGCACGCGGCCCCGTAACCCACCCATGACACGTCGTCGCCTTCGTCGTTGGGCCGACCACCGGTGCAAGGTGACTTGTCGTCAGTGATCGGCCCGACGGCATATCTTGGAGGAATACCCTCTCCTCGACCGACGTCCTCCCGCTGTTCGGGGACGTCGGTCGTCGTCGCGCGGTTGGCCTCTTGGCGGGTGAGGGGCTAACTCCCCGGTCCAATCACCCGCAACCTCGGCTAGAACAATTACATTCCTAAGGAGGGTTGACGTGAGGCGTGCGGTTATAAAATTATTACCAATTTTGTAATATGTACTTTCCGTGTGGTGACGGAGTAAGAATACAATTCAGCACTCCCTATCTTGCCTGTGGATGTCGTAAAAGACGACTATGGGATATAATATGCACATAAGACCTGTGCAAGAGAAGGCAAACTCGAAATGAAACCCTATACCAACATGTCTAACCAGCATGGTATAGTAAGTCAAATTCCCTCCCATTGTGGAGGAGGCCCGAGCCCAACAGTGGGACGTAGGTGGGCTGCGATGATGATGATGATGATGATGAAAAAAATTAATGTTTGGTGTTTTGTTATTTTTATATTCCCTCATTGTTCACAACGCTCCATGCCTTTTACACTCGTTTACCACATCCTTACACACTTCCAATAAGTTAGTTATTTTCTTTCGATACTAGAAATTCTCTATAAATTATTTACACGGCAAAACAACGTTTGCCGGGTCAGCTAGTATATATATATATTCAGGATATCTAGGAAACGGCTCCAACGATTTTGTTGAAATTTGGCATACTAGAGGTTTCGGGTCCAAAAAATCGATCTAGTTAGGTTTTATTTATAGAAAATGTTGTTTTGTCCGTGTTTTTAGCAAAACAATACAATGACATTAAATTTTAAAAGAATATGATTTCAAATTTCGTTGTCAACGTCATGAGTTACGATAGCTCAGTTGGGAAGTTGACCGGTTCTAATTTTGGTTTTTGTGGTTTATTCTCTTTTTGTAATTTTTTATATAATTTTCATTATTTATTCATTTTTATTTTCTATTAATATATATCTAAATAAATTCGACAAAAATATTCCGAGCGAAGCTCGGTCAACCAGATATTAAGAATAAATAGTAACAAAATGATAACTTTTATATAAAACTGTAACCATATGATGTTTCAATATAAGGTAGGACTACACTATCGAGAGTCTTCTATCTACAGGCGCGGGGCAATCCGTCTGGAGTATTACCATACTCTACCAGAAAATCGACGTATGAGTAATAGCAATTTGTTACTGCATTTCGTTCGTTAAGCGAGAGAGCCGGAAACCTAACATCCTAAGGCTGTTCGCGTGTAGTGCGTTTTGGTGATGCCTTTAATATAACAGAACCTCATTGCACGCATTAACACACACTTCTCTTTCCAGCCTAGCAAAGGTTCATGAGCGGCAATATTACTTACCATCAGGTGTGCTATTTGCTCATTTGCCACCAACAGCAATCAAAAATATATGCATCTTAGAATAATAACGTATAGAAGGATAGTGTACATACGTAAGCCATCAAAAATATGAAGCAAACAATACTACATGCGTGCAAGCGACTACACACGTACACACGCACACCACTATACAAATTATGAAATAAAATTTTGTTTTGATTAACATAAATCGTCGGAATACTTTTAAAAGTAATGTTAATATACTATTTATGTTTTTCAAATGTGGATACCATTTGAATGCACAAACCGTCATAATTACCTATTTATTTTTTAAGAGTTGCATACGTACGTGCAGTACAGTGACCTTGTACATTACGGAACGGTTCCGGCGTAAGCTCCATTAGACTCCAATCGAAATGCTTCACTTTTTGTGCGCGAACTTACCTTCTATACGTTATTATTCTAAGATGTGCATATTATAAATATAAACAGTAAAAAAATCATACAAAATTATAACTTTTTTTTAACTCAACAACCTTGTGACCATAATCATTTCGGCTAAGAAAAATCCTCCTGCTGCGTTTGAGACTCCTCCACAGCAGGAGGGAACAACTATACCATGCTAGTCAGACGTGTTAGGGTGACCGTTTAGTAACAAATAGTATTTTATTTATTTATTTATTATACACTTTATTGTACACCAGAAATTGATACAAAAGAGCTATATATAATAGACACAGTAAAATGGGCGGCCTTATCGCTATAAGCAATTTCTTCCAGGCAACCTTTGGATGGAATTAGCGTAGGAAAAAAAAGGTAATTATTGGTGTAGCCAATAAAATAGTGAAACATAATATGATTAATAAATAATTTAAACATAAATACATATATATGTACATATATATATATATATATATATATATATATATATATATATATATATATATATATATATATATATATATATATGTATATATATATATATATATATATATATATATATGTGCGGGACAGGCCCTACTTCGACTCTGCCGTGACACACCCGAACCCATTAGTGGTAAGGGCGGCTTCTTACATCCCCTCTAAAATGTCCGCGATTAAACAACCGCGACTAATACTCGACGAACCCGACGACACTATAACGCTCGCCCAGACTGAGGCATACACAGCCCGCGCGGCCTTGACAAATAGTAGTAAATATCCACGTTACAGCCCCCGCCGACGGGGAAGGAAGACGTGTCGCGTTAAAATCATAAACGTGGGAGTGCCCACTTTGCCAGCGACCGCCCGAGCCGAGGTCCGTACCCCACAGGGGGTGCCCTCGGGATGGGTCGCTTAACTTAAGCGGGTTGAGAGCCCTCAGCGCTCACCCACCAGTCCGGGTAAAGTTGTCACAGCCATCTGAGGCTAACAACTAAGTCACACAAAAAAAAAAAAAAAAAAAAAAAGCGGGACGGGCCTCCAGACAAATGTGTTGTAGTCGGCTGACGTCCCGGTTGGTCGCTGGTTCGGTGGTTTATGTGGACTGTATGTGTGGACTGTATCTTCGGGTTCAGTTCCCTACTGGCGGGTTTCAGTGAAGAAATAAAACGATCGATTTTGAAGTAACTTGCACATCGGACGAAAATTACACCGTTGCTGCCTAGCCCCTGAATGTTAATGCTTGAAGTTCGCTATTTCTTCATACTATTTCTTCATACTGTGGTTTCAAGCTTCCATCGCGCGCCGCTAGGTGTCTTCGGTAGTCTATGTTACGATGTGTTCATTAAAACGAGGGGCTTTGGCACCTCGAGGTGTTACCGTAACGACAGCCGCGAGGCTGTTAGTGTAATCGGTTGTCGCATTCGTCCGATTTGTGCTATGATTTTATTGAATAATTAACTATAACGCTAAAACTATTACAGATATGCTTACATTCTATATACTATTCTATTTATCTAAGACACATCTATCTGTTTCAGTAGTGGCCGCGACCCTAGGTAGTAAAATAGGCTTTATACAAGCACTAAAAACTATTATTTTATACTATCAGCATTGTTTTTCTATCTTTATTACGCTATATCTCGCAAGTTATAATACCTAGGGTGTTGGTTCTTACTGCATTCGATAGGTCCTAGCGTATATTTCAATAAAACACCAATAATATTTATGTTTATTGCAAATTTGACACTATAAACAACAAAAATTACAACGTAACTAAGTACAATTATGCTTTTACATAAATTAAGAAAAACAAACAGTTATAGGCTATTTTAATACTATTTTTACTACAATATAACGTATAATTAATCTACTTTAATGTTCATTACTCACATCGTTTATTTAGCACTGTACACATTAATTCGTAATGTTTACATCTTACGAATTTCGCTATGTATTTGGAGCGCCCTGATTGGTCGATATTCGTTACGCACTCCTATCGGGCGATACACTTTGAGTTAGTTAATTTTCACGGTATTCTTATCACTATACTTTTTCTCAAAAATTCACTATTATATTACAGTTCGTTTTTTAAGCACTATCACGGTATTTTACACTTGTCGCGAACAATATATATATATATATATATATATATATATATATATATATATATATATATATATATATATATATATATATATATATATATGTGTGTGTGTGTAAATACAATTAAATAGACTTACTTAAATATTTATTATAAAATATAGTAAATACATAATTCAATAATATAGGAAATAATATATAAAATGTAAGTAATCAGTGACTAGCAATGTAAGTTTTACAGTCCCAGATAGTGTGACTTTACCATTTTTTTTTTAAATTTCCAGTGATTCAGCATGCCTTATTTCTTGCGGCAGATCATTCCACAAACGGATGGCAGTTACTGTGAATGATTTACCGCTGTAACATGTAGAATGTTTTGGTGTTTCTAATCGTAGATTTAGTGATGACCTTAGACATTTGTCATGTGTATCGTGAAGGAATATAAAACGACTTTTTAAATAGAAAGGAGTAGAAGGATTGAACAAAATATTATAGAGTAGAGAGAGAATATGAGCATTCCGGCGAAGGCAAATTGGTAACCATTTGAGTTTTACACGAAATTGGGAAATACGATCATATTTGCGAAGGCTAAATATGAATCGGATACAAACATTTTGGAGACGCTCAAGTTTATCCAGTTGACCCTCGGTGAGATTTAAATAGCTGACATCCGCGTAATCAAGTATAGGACGAAGTAAGGAAGTTGCAAGCGTAACTTTAGTCGCAGTTGGCAAGAAATTACGTAATCTCCTAAGGGATCCAGCAGAGACAAATACTTTACGGCTTACTTCTTGCAGTTGAGGACCCTAGGCCTAAATTCCTAAGGCCTAAATTCGTGACATTGTCGTTGAATGGGATAGTAACACCATCAAACTTTACTTTAGGTAATTCAGACCAATTAATTTTTGAAGTCCGCTTCCCACTACCTATAATTGTAACCTGAACTCCAGGCCCTTATCTTATCAAGGTCTTTATTAAGAGTAGACACAGCGTGCGATAGTTGGATTGGTGAGGTTTGGAAATAGATTTGAAGATCGTCTGCGTAAAGATGATAGGAAGAAGATAGGATAATGGAAATGGAGTTTATAAAGATTGAGAAAAGTAGTGGAGATAAAATGACACTCTAGGGCATGCCGATAGTAGAAGTACACCAAGAGGAGTTAGTATTTTCAATGCAAATACGTTGTCGACGATAATACGATATTTCAACTGGACGCACTCAAATAGAATGCCTCTGTTTCTAATAAGTCTAGTAAATGAGCTATATTAAATACAAGAATAATTAGTTAGGTCTAGTGTAAATACTTATTTGATTGAAGCTGAGTTTTGTGGACTATTCAAGACATGTTCTAGAAGCGCCTAATGTTCGCTCCATTTGTTATTAACCGGATAAAGTTGATTGACATGGGTGCGATCACTATACTGACAGCCGACCGAATACTATTCCAGCTTTTTGAGCACTTTATCAGTCCTAGTAGAGTTAATGTATTATTAATTAGACCTACCACCAAAGCATTATTGTTTCAGGAATAAAGTTTATAATCCAGTAGCAGATAATAACATACTCGTAGATTTTTGTCAATCTGTACACAGGTAAATAAAAAATAAACGAGATTTTAATGGAATAACATTCACACATCAATGCTTATTTACTTGATTGACCAAAAACAAAAGGTGACGTCATAATCTCTACCGAAAAAAGCCGAGCTATTCCGACAATTGCCGAACGAATCGACTGCCTGAAAATAAAACGTTTCAGTTCTTATGGGACTACAATCGAAGCCTTTTCGTTCGTAACAAGTTTAATGACGTTATTTCCACACTACTGACATCAATATTCATTTATTTGCTTTGGACCTTCAAAGCTGAAAACTTACCAATCGGTAAACGTAAACAACCTTTTCAGGCTTTTCACGTTAAAAAGTTGAAATGCTGATTGTGTTTTTTGTTGATAACGCTACTTATTTTACTTAATTTTTATCTTGATTCTTTATTTTAATTTTGACGGAATTATAGTTAGTCGCTAGTCTAGAGTCGAAATACGTGACTTTGTAATTAAAACTATTTTACGGATTTGAGCGTGTTTGTATATGATTATTGATTGCCCGACGTTTCGAACATTTTACAGCGTTCAAGGTCAAGAGCGGACTTTGGTTTGATGTCATCAAAGCGCCTCGCTCAACTTTTATAAAATTATAATATTTCAAGAAGAATTTGCTCTTCCACCTCCTTTTCTTCTTAAGCTTATTTATATTTATACACGCGTCCCTATATGGTATTATTATTTATTTTTTGGCAGACTATAGCCTAGAACTTCTCTATCCAACGCCTCCAAGCGACCCAGATCCGTATAGTGATGGAGTAAGAATACAATTCACCACCCCCTTTCTTGTCCGTGGATGCCGTAAAATACGACTAAGGGACTAAATACGATTACAATATGCAAATATTATATATGCAAGAGAAGGAAATGTCGACATAAAACTCTATGGAAACACGCCTGATCAGCGTGGTAAAGCAAATTAATTCTCCTCGATGTAGCTTGAACCCTATAGTGAGATAATTAGCCGCCTGAGATGATGACGATGAAGATATTTTATGCCATAATCTCTAAAGAAAAAATTTCATCATTTCGACATATATACATCCCACTGTAAGGCTCGAATCGCCTCCATAATAGGAGGAAAATTGACCTTACTTTACTACGCAGGTCATATAGGTTGGTATAGGGTTTTGTTTCGAGTTTTCCATCTCTTACATCGATGTCATATGCATAATATATCCCTTAGTTGTCTCTTACGACACCCCTGTGGGTATGAGAGGGGGTGATGAATTGTAATCTTACTCTATCACCACACGGTAAAAATTTATAAAGCAAAAATTATTATTAGTAATTAAGTGGTAATTATGGAATTTGCCCAATTTTGGGGAGTCTTATATCTAATACTGAATATCGATATCTATACTCTATACTAATAAATAAAATTGGAGTGTCTGTTTGTAATGTCAAAATAATAGGCTTTTTTCATGCTCACACGGTTATTTGCACGACACCTATGCCTAAAATAGCAATTAAAAAATTTTTGTCTATCTGTCTGTCTTGTCTGTCTGTCTGTTTGTTCCGGGTAATCTTCAAAACGGCTGGACCGATTTCAAAAATTCTTTCACCAATGGAAAGCTATAATATCAGGGCGTAAACTAGGCTATATTTTATCCCGGTATTCCCACGGGGACGGGAACTACGCGGGTAAAACGACTATAACCTATAACCGAAGCGAAGCGAGGGCGGGTTGCTAGTGTTTATATACATATATGTACATATACTGGTACGCAAGTGGACGGTTAGTTAATATTAAACTGTAACTGTAATAATTTTATCGTTTCTAAAGTAACGCTATTTACCACAGTTAATAAAAAAACGAATCCATTAATATTTAAAGAGAATTTCGCCCAAGTTAATCAACAAGAGTTGCCTATTCAAAATTAAAGGCATTCTCTGGCTATTTGACGAGTGGAGAATGACGACTAATTTAAGGTTGCCATTTTAAGTAGAAATTTTAGAGATTTTGGTAAATAATGTTTGTAGTAAATGTTACAATAGTGGTTTTCTGTACAGCTATTTCTGTTTACATAATCTTTACTAATATTATAAAAACGGAAGTAAGTTTGTTTGTTTATTTGTTTGTTTGTTTGTTACGCTTTCATGCTTAAACCATGGAACCGATTTCAAAAATTCTTTCACCAATGGAAAACTATAATATCAAGGAGTAACATAAGCTATATTTTATCCTGGTATTTCCACGGGAGCGGGAACTACGCGGGTAAGACAATTGCAACCGAAGAGAACCGAGGGCGGGTTGCTAGTAATCTATAAAAATGAATAAAATTGAAGTGTCTCTTTGTAAAGTCAACATAATACGGTTTTTTCATGCTCATATGGTTATTTATGTGAAATGCCTAAAACTACTTTAAATATTTTTTGTCTCTCTGTCTGTTTATTCCGTATAATCTTCAAAACGACTGGACAGATTTTGGTAATATTTTACTACTAGATGCCTATGTAAACAGTAACTTTTTTTTTTGAGGTTGATCTACGGTCGGCGCACTCCTCGCACCACTCCATCCGGGGCGACAGAGGAGCGTAAACACGCACACCCGTAACTCACCCGTGACACGTCGCCTTCGTCGTTGGGCCGACCACCGGAGCAGGATGACTTGACGTCAGTGGTCGACCCGACGGAATACCCCTTGAGGAGGACCCTCCCATCGACCGACGTCCGCCCCTCGGGAAGGACGTTGGTCTTTCCTCACGCGGTCGATGTAAACAGTAACTTAGGCTATACTTTATCCCACGGTAACGGAAGTTAGGCGGGTGAGACCGCAGGAATTTGCTTTTAATTGATATTATATATTCTTTTATACGTGTATGTGTACTTGAACATCTTCTAAACGCCTGCACCGATCTTGATGAAACTTTTTATGTGTCATTATCATCCTCATTACAGCTCAAATATGTCCTACTGGGCTCGAGCCTCCTCTATAATGGGAGGGAACTTGACCTACTATACCATGCTGATCAAGCAGATTGGTATAAGATTTTATTTCTAATTTCTCTTCTCATCAGATAACATCTATATGTTATCTGCATATTATAATCCCTCAGTCGTCTTTTACAACACCCACGGACACGAGAGGGAGTGGTGAATTCTATTCTTACTCCGTCACCACATGTCTTCCCTTATAGGCCCTTAAATTTTATAGCCCTAATGCTGAGTATAATAATTTACAATGGAGTACAAATTTAACCTACTATTCTCACAGAAATTGACAAAAGATTTTATTTCAACGTTTCATTTCCTTGCAATAATGTCACGAAACAGTGATGTCAATTATATTCTTGATCCAATACGATTTGTTTTTTGGAGACAGTCTTATTTTTTGGGTTAAGCTATAGTCTGGATACACCCTGCTCGATCCCTCCAAGGTGATGAAAGGACAACTTCGGCTCCATAACCTACCGTATCCCCATTCTATCACCATTAGACTGCCCACTGGTACCGCTTCTTTGACCTCAGTGGCCATTCAGGATTACCCTTTTAGACACTGTCCCTGTCGACGCCCCAGCAATCACAACTGGAGCATCGCCCTTACACTGTCAGCGTTTTTGCGGGTTGCCGACTAATCCCCGGCCCATCCACTTCATTCACCACCCCCTATTTTATCCTTGGTTGTCATAAAAGACGAATCTATGCAAGAGAAGGAAAACTCGAATTAAAACCAACCAAGTTGTACGTATGTCAATTTCCCTTTGATGGCAGAGGCCCAAGACCTTCAGTATAACATATATGAGCTGAGATGAGAATAATAATGATCATACTTTTGCCAACAACTGTAGGAGCATAACAATACCCCTAGCCGAGGCCGCGGGTGACTGGACCGGGTATTTAATCCGTCACCCGCTGAGAGGCCGACCATGCGACGGCGATCGACGTCCCCGAGGGGGGCTTCGTGAAGAGAAGGTACTCCGCGACTGGGGTATTCCATTGAAGCCAAGGAACTCTACACCTGTGATCGGCCCAACGACGAAGGCGACGTGCCACGAGTGGGTCATGAGGCCGCGTGGCGGCCCTGTGTCGCCCCGGACGGAGCCGGGTGGCGTGTAAGCTGACCAAAGCCCATCCCCAAAAAAAAAAAAGGAACATGACAATTATACTATAGTTTTTTTTTAAGTTTTAAAATTTATCAAGTAATGATTTTACATTCTATCAGGTACAAGAATAACGTAGTCTCAATTTATTGAAAGGTTCTTAAAAATTGGGCCAGCAATTTAAGAAATTAACCTGTTCACTCAAACTTACATATGTATTTGTTACTTTCAACAATTATTAAATTTCACAACATACAAAGTATCAAATAAATATGTCTGCCTAAAATTATTTGAAAATAATAACAGGGAATTTCTTTAGAAATATCTTTGCATATGTAAATCCTAATCAAAAAGAATTGAGAGTTATTTTGAGATCAACAATAGCCAAACACTCTGTAATAAGGTCGGACTGACATTTTATAGATTGTCGGGAACCCTGTGTCAATGACGGAGATGTATTATTTTCTTAGCATATCGAGACGTTGGTAACCCTAGCTTGATTGTGAATTCAGGAGGCGGGTAAACGCGGCTCGCATAGCTGATGGATTGCGTTCAACTTACAGAACAAATTGCGTATTGTGAACAAGTTTTTTTTTTAAATGTTCTTTAGTTTATCTCGTCTGCATATTTTTGTTATGTGCCATTGAAAACAGGTTATCCTATTCTCAGAATATAAGAGAAAAGGATTATAAAAATGACAAATAACGCGTAAATAAAATAATTACAGTTCTTCATCCATCCATCGAAATATAAGACTCCATTCACCAAGAAATTTAAACATAGTTTTTCTTTAAGGGTTTATCCATATAAGGTTATATAACTGTATTACCTTTACCACCCCCTTTCCAGTCCATGGATGTCATACAAGACAACTAAGGGGTCGTAAGATACAGATAATACCTATACAAGTGAAGCCATTCAGCATTATTAATTATATTTATTTAGATTATGATATTTAGTTAGATTTTTTCTAAGGACCCGGACATTTGCTACCCATACCATTTTCAAACCAAACCCGATAGCATAGTGATCTAAGTAATGTCCTTCTATGCTAAGGGTCACAGGTTCAAGCCGCACGCAGGACATGTTGCGATGGTGCTGGACGTCGATGGCCTCTTTCTGCGAGGAGGTCATCACAAGGAAGGAGGCTGCGGAGCGGGAACGCGAAGCACTTGCGTCCGCTGACTCGCTCCGCCGGCGACGAGTAGGGAGGAGTAGGCGCCGATATGCGCGTCTCTTCCAGTCACTTTGATTGACGACAGGACGTAGCCAGACGGCCTTGCGTAGGGTTGTCGGGGATCGAATGTCAAAAGACGACCTTTCCGGCACCCCGTAAAAGCGCGGAAGGGACCGCTGTGGTTTTAGTGGGTATTCCGGCAGCATAGCTGGCACACTCCCCCTTGTCTGACACCGGCGGGGGATAGTGCGTAAATTGCATTGCCACAGCGGAACAAAAAAAAAAGGACATGTTGCGATACATAAATGATTGTTCTAAGGCGGATTGTAATTTGTTTGTTTGATTACGTTTTTTATTACTTCTGGTGGCAAATGAGCATACAGCAAACTGATGGTAAGTGATGCTGCCGATTATTGACCTTTGCTAGGCCGCTGTTTACCGTGAAGAAAATGGAGGGAGTATGAATGTGTGCAATGAGTTTCGGTGATACTAAAGGGATCACCAAAGCCTACACGAAAACACTCAGAAAATTGGGCTTCCGGCTCTCTTGCTCTCTGAACAAAGTGGAATAACAAACTGCTACTACTCAGACGAGAGTGCTGCTGGGAAAGTGAGGTATAACCACAGACAGACCTGCCCGCGGCTATAGACTCTCGACAATGTAACCCTGACACATTTTTTTTTTTAATGGGTGGGCTATGGTAAGCGCACGCGTCCAGTCCAGTTCGTCCGGGGCGACGAAAGGACGAAATCTTCTGTGATACATTTAGTACGAGGATTAATTTATTATTTAGTACGAGGTATCATCTTTAAAAAAAATCCACAAGCCCCTTATAGGCTATGCTTATAAGCATGTCAAACATATCTTATTAATAAAACGAAATTTCACAGACTTTATGGCGTTTTGTAAATAAAACTATTTAGAGATTTTTAAATCTCTGTATTAAGGATGACTTGTTCCAACACGTCCACGTGAGACATCTTAACACCCGCCGCACATGCCCACACTCGCATTGGCCGTCACGAGCCGTGTGCGAGTGGCAGTATTTAAAACCTATGGTGCAGTACCAAACTCCGTTTACCGGGTTGAGAGCCATTACCGCTCACCCATAGTCCGGGCTAAGCTGTGAAAGCCATCTGAGGCTAACAGCTATACACAAACAAAAAAAAATACCAAACCCCGTATTTGCTCTCACGTGTCGACGCAGGCACGTACCTACATGAGTGTGTGCGCCTTTTTTTTTGTGTGTGTGTAGCTGTTGGTCGCAGATGACCTTGACAGCTTAACGCGGTCAATGGGTGAGCGCGGATGGCTCTCAACCCGGTAAGCGTGTACGCCATAGGTTTTAAATACTGCCACTCGCACACAGCTCGTGACAGTCAATGTGAGTATGGGCATGTGAGGCGGGTAATCCGCCCGTGACCATGAACGCTGCAAAGTGTTCGAATCGTGAGTAATCAAAAATCAAATGCAGATGCGATTAAATCCGTAAAATAATTTTATTTACAACTAACAACTTGCCCTCTCTTCGCTTCGGTTTCAGTCGCCTTACCCACACTATGCCCATTCCCATGGGTATACCGGAATAAAATACAGTCTATGCTACTCCCTGATATGGTTAACTTTCCATTGGAGAAAGAATTTTGGGAAATCGGTCCAGGAGTTTCGGAGCCTATTCAATACAAACAAAAAAAATAATATTATTAGTATAGATGTGTTTTATCCGTGTGGTGACGGAGTAAGAATACAATTCACCACTCCCTATCTTGCCCGTAGATGTCGTAAAAGACGACTAAGGGATAAGAGATAAGCATATAACATCTGTGCAAGTGATGGAAAACTTGAAACAAAACCCAACACGTCTGACCAGCGTGGAATAGTAGGTTATTTCCCCTCCCATTATGGAGGGAGCCTGAGCCCAACAGTGGGACCTATATAGGCTGAAATGATGATGATAACAGATGTATAATACTCTCGTAAACATCAGGAATCTTCATGGCGTTTGTATTTGATTTTCCAACGTTTCGAACATTTTTCATCGTCCATGGTCACGGTAAGGCTGCAGTTTCATCTTGCTAACCATTGTATTTTTTTCCTCAGGACGCTTCAGGCAAATGCCTGGCTACACAAAAGCATCTCGTAAAGGAGAGCCCAGAGATGCTTGCCATCGCAACCTGGACGGGGCAAGTGCCAAAGAGACCATCTCTGCCACCAGGAGCCAAGTTGTCGCAGCTTATGGCGTTAGGGTCCCGCAGAGATCCTGGTCATGTGGTGTGGATGCTCGCCAAGTCTGACACTGAAATGAAGTAAGTAATAATATAAATTTTTTTGCCTATTATTTTATCTATTCAGAGTATCAACACCCCCTCTTTTGCCCGTGGGTATCAATAAACATGACTAAGGGTTACAGTGTGCACATAACATTTATTTAAGATAAAGAAAACTCGAAATGTAACCCTATTTTTTTTTTGGGGTGGGGCGCGGTCTGTGCACTCCTCACACCACCCGTCCGGGGCGACAGAGGGGCGTAACCACGCACACCCGCAACCCACCCGAACACCACGTCGCCTTCGTTGTTGAACCGACTACCGGAGCAGAGTTACTTGTCATCAGTGGTCGGCCCGACGGAATACCCCCTAGTGGGGTACCCTCCCATCGACCGACGTCCCCCCTGAAGGACGTCGGTCTTTCCTCACGCGGTCGACTTCTCGGCGGGTGACGGACTAATTCCCCGGTCACGTCACCCGCGGCCTCGGCAAATGTAACCCTATACCAAACCGTCTAACCAGCGAGGTGTAGTTGGTCAATCTGCCTCCTGTTATGGAGAAAGCTCGAGCCCAGCAATGGGACGTATACGAACTGATATCAATAATGATAGGTAATAAAATTCGATAATATGAACACTTAGTAACATGACTAGGCTCACCTGTATAACTAAAACTGCACTATATACTTTTGTAATAACGATAATGTATTGGACGTGAAATAACTGAAGTCTTTTCGGGACTTACCTTCATATATTCAAAACAGTTATGACGACTGGACTGAAGTGAAAACTTAAAACTGAACATACAGTTGTTATTTATGGTAATTCAAATGATTTGATTTTAAATTTAATTTTATAGAATGATTTCTGATGTTTACGCGAGTATTACATATTATAAATAAAACTACTTTACGGATTTTAAATGCATCGGACAGCTTAGTCCACCCGTGACCATGAATGGTGTAAAGAGTTCAAAACGTCGGGCAATCAAAAATCAAACATAAACGCTATAAAATCCGTAAAGTAGTTTAATTTTCAATTTTATAAATTAAAAGTTTTACCATTCTGGTTTTGATATCTATCCACACAGATATACTGACATTGACATTTTTTTTTGTTGCCAATGGTGGCAAACGAGCAAGTAGTACACCTAATGGTAAGTGATATTGCAAAGATCCATGATCTTTGCAATACCAGCCAGGTAAAGCCGTTGCCTACCGTGAAGAAAATGCTAAAATTTAAAAAATAAGACATAGTGTTACCGTTAATACGTCACGTGATCGTATTGATGACAACTTCTATGAATTTACTCTCCATTTAAAACCCCTTATAACTTTCCAATTATATCATCAAAATTAAAATCCAATAAAATCCAAACAACCGCGTTTATTTCATACCAGCAATTTCATGCCCGCGTTCACCTTTTTTTTTTTTTTTCACGCTGTGGAAATGCATTTGCGCACTATTCCCCCGCCGGTTATAGACAGGGGAGTGTGTGTGGGACTCGCCGGCCACTGAAGTGACCGAAATACCCATTAAAACCACAGCGGCCCCTTCCGCGCTTTTACGGGGTGCCGGAGAGATCGTCTGATAACATTCTATCCCCGACACCCCAACGCTTGGTCGTCTGGCCACGTCCTGTCGTCATTCAGAGTGGTGGGTGGAGGAGCACATAGCGGCGTCTCCTCCTCCCTGGTCGTCGCCGGCGGAGCGAGTCAGCGGACGCAAGCGCCTCGCGTGCCCGCTCCGCGGCCTCCTTCCTTATCATGACAGCCTCACAGAAGGAGGCCATCGACGACCAACAGCTGTCACTGCCGAGCATCTTGGAGATGATGGTTGGCAACGACAAGTCTGTTGTTGCCATGTCCGTTGACAGGACGTGGCGCTGAGGCCCCCAGGCGGGGCATACTTCCAGTGTGTGGCGCGCATCGTCAATTGCCGCGCCACACTCATGACTTCCTGGGGCCTCTTCTCTTCCAATTTTGTGCAGGTACTTACCGAAGACCCCATGTCCGGTAAGCACCTGCACCATCCTAAATGTAAGGCTGCCGTGCCTTCTCCTGAGCCAGTGGTGGAGATGTGGCGCGACCGCCTCCACAGTCCCCCGCCCTGCTACGGGGGACTCCAGCTCTTCCCTCCACCGCCGGATTACTTCCCTTCGGGCCACTTCCTGGGCTCTGCCCAGTCCCCTTATGGACACTTGCTCTCCGTTGGCTCGTGCTGTGGCGCGGAACCGGTACACTTCCGCCAACGCCTCCGCCACCAATGGCCAAGGCGGGTCGCCTGCCAGCAGTATCGCTGCAGTCCATGACACAGTACGGTAGCCCCTAATGGCCCTCACCGCCATAGCCCTCTGCGGTCGTCGCAAAAGGGCTCTGTTGCGGACGGTGAGGGACTCCGACCAGATAGGAGCACCATACAGGGCCATGAAACGCAGGATGTCGACGTAGAGACGTCGGCATGTCGACCCGGGACCGCCAGTGTTTGGCAGAAGTCTTCCCAGCGCCGCGGCCGACTTGACGAGCCTAGGGACGAGCTGGGCAAAGTGTGGCCCGAAATTCCAGTTTGAATCTAGGTGCAGACCCAAATATTTAAATGGGCCTGCACCGGCACGGCAACCCCAGACACACTGATGTGTGCTCCTCGGGGAGGACCTCGACGTGGGCCATGAAAAAGGAGGGCCTCGGTTTTGTCCAGCGAGACCCTCAGACCCAACATCCCAATCCGGTCTACGACGAGCGCTACTCCTTCCTCTGCCAATCGGACAGGCCCCCGGAAGTCCGCCCTCTTCACCGTGACGACGGTGTCATCCGCGTAGCAGATGATCCCCATCCCAGGAAGGAGCTGACCCCGTAGGAGCCAGTCGAACCCGACGTTCCACAGCATCGGACCGAGAACCGAGCCCTGTGGGACGCCGCACTCCACCCGATGGCGATGTATACGCCCGTCGCCCCCCTCCCAGAGCACGTGCCTTTCCTCGAGGTACGCTTCCAACAGCCTGCCAAGATACGGAGGCACTCCATGGTACCGGAGCGCCTCTTTTAACGTCTCGTGAGGGAGACTGTTGAAAGCGTTTTTAATATCGAGCGAGACTGCCAGGAGGACTTCCTTTTTGGCCACTGCTTCGGTGGCCAGGGACTTTAGAGCGGCCAGCGCGTCAATTGTTGACCGACCGCTCCTGAATCCGTATTGTCTCTCTGACAGTCCCGGCCCAATTTCCTCGAGGTGCTGGACGAGACGGTCTGCGAGCACCTTCTCGAATGATTTAGCCATCTCATCCAGCAGCACCAGTGGTCTATATGCGGAAGAGGAGTCAGCTGGGCGACCCTCCTTCCGCAGTAGACACAACCGTCCACACTTCCATTGCTCCGGAAACTGCCCGGACCTCAAACACGTATTGAGCAGTTCCCGGAGTTCACCCTTGAGGTATTCCGCGGCGATGCCGAGTACGAGTCCCGGGACCCCGTCCGGACCAGGCGCCTTCCTTTTACCACGAAGTCGGGAGGGAGCCACTTCCATTTCTTGGTCGGTAATGGGTGAAATAGGGGTTACCACCTCCACCGCCGACCAAGAAGCCATGCTGGGGGGTACGTGCCCTACAGAACGCGGAAACAGTTCCCCCATTAGCCTCGACAGGAGACCCGGGTCCATTGATTCAATAATGGACGCGCCACAGGCACGGAGCTTGTTCCGCGCCCGTTGGTATGGGCGCCCCCACGGATCCCTGTCAAGGCCCGCAAGGAGTTCTTCACGGGCCCTCTCCTTCGCCTGGCTGATGGCCAGCTGCAGTATCTTCTTCCTTGTCTTGTATTCTGTTCGCAGCTGACCCTCAAGGACGTCATCCCGGTTGATCCTCTGACGGCATCGGACGTAGGCACGCCGCGACCTGTTGGAGGCCACCCGCAGATTAGCAATCTCGGGTGACCACCAGTACACCTGGCGACGCGGCGGCATCCGCCGAGCTCTGGGCATCGCCGCATCACATACTGCCTCAAGGGCGTTCCTTATTCGACCTGCGAGCCCCTCCACATCTGTGGGTAGCTGTCCTGCTATACCCCAGCGCTGTACTATGGCGGACTCCTGGACCATTTCCAGATCAAGTTGGCCAATGGCCCATTTCGGAAATCCACCTCTTCTTCCGCGCCGGGGCCCTAGTGGTCCTCGAGGGGTGGAGATCTCGAACCGTATATATCGGTGGTCCGAAAGAGTCTCCACTCCTTCTTCAACTCTCCAGCCATTCATCTCACGGGCGACACCGGGGCTGGCAAACGATAGGTCCACCATGGACCCACCCCGATGTCGCACGCAAGCGTGGACCCTCCCTTTATTAAGAAGGGACAGACCGGAGAGCAAGGACCACTGCTCAACAGACGTACCCCTAGCGTTTGTGGTAGGGTTCCCCCAAGCGCGAGACTTCGCATTAAAGTCGCCGAGAACTACAATTCTTCTCGGCGACTGACGACGAACCGCGGCACTGACAGAGTCCAAAAATAATTTAAACTCTGCCAGGCCGCGGTTGGGAGAGAAATAAATGCCAATAATGGCGAAATCACGCCACCCCACCACAACATATCCATTGCCCCTCTCGAGAGAAGAGAGGGGAGGGCCGGCACATCCTCTTGTCAGGACAGCTACATCTTCCCTAAGATCCCCCACCCAATTGGATGATTGGGGAATAAAGTAGGGCTCGCTGGTCACAGCAACATCGGTATTCCACTCCGCCATGGACTGCAGCAGCAGGTCCTGAGCCCCGGCGGAGTGGTTCAAATTCGCCTGGAGGATGCGAAATGTGTCTCCCATTAGGTGGACATTTCGAGCTCCTCCTGGGCTCTGCGGCTACTGCTTAACGTAGTGGCCTGAGGTCCTTGGGCCACCTTGCCTTTCGATGAGGGGGCTTTGCAAAGCCTCCCCCCCATTGTGTGCTCTGCTGGGCGGCCAGCAGCGGCGCAAACCGCACAGTGCGGCATGGCCATACATGCAGCTTACTTGTGTCCACTGCTGCCGCACCGAAAACAAAGTTCGGAGCGGTCTACAGTAGACGGGCATAGCGGAGCCATATGCCCTAGTTCCAGGCACTGGTAGCACCTCAGTGGAAGGTTCTCCAGCACCTGAATGCCAGCCGAGCTCCAGCCAACCAGAAGTCTTCCTGCATCAGCGAGCATTTTAGCGGCGGCGACGGGGCAACGCACCTTCACCATGCCCATACCACGCGGTCCGCGTTGGATTTGTCCAACTTGAACATCCGCGGCGTCACAGCTACATGTACGGACTACAGCTGCTCGCACTTTCTCTTCGGTAGCGGAGTCATCCATCCCGGTTACCCGAATATCAGCACGTTTGACAGGTCGGATGACATCCGCCATACCCGTCAATGCCGTACGCAAATTGATCGCCAGCTGATCAGCAACTTCCATTGACTGAGACTTGATGCCCGCGTTCACCTGCCTAGATTCCGTTTCTGTGGAAACACGAGAATAAAATGTAACCTACTCGTATTTTACTCGCTGATAATGTGGTTTTGCATTGATACAAGAATTTTTAAAACCGGTTAATGGTTTCAGCCGACCGTTTGGTGACGGCATAAGAATACAATTCACCACTCCATTTCATACCTGTTGATGTTGTAAAAGACGACTAAGGGATATAACATGCATATAACATCTATGCAAGAGAAGGAAAACTCGAAATAAAACCCTATATCAACCCGTCTGACCAGCGTGGTATAGTAGTCAATAAACCTCCTATTATGGAGGAGGCTTGAGCCCAGCAGTGCAGTATATGTTCATATATGAGCTAAAATGATGAATGAATGATGAAGTAGTTTCATCAGTGTGATGACAGAATAAGCATACATTTCATCAATCTCTTTCCTGCCTGTAGGTGTCGTAAAAGACGACTGGTCTACGACCAGTGTGTGTTACTGCTGATGACTTACGACACGGAAACGTGGTCCCTAAATGTAGGACTCATAACAAGGCTCAATGTCGCTCAGCGTGCTACGGAGCGGGCTATGCTCGGGATTTCTCTGCGGAAAAAAAATCTGGCATACGGAAATCCGTAGAAGAACAGGTGTAACGGACATAGCACGAAGAATTAGCACGCTGAATGGCAGGCCACATCGCTCGACGAACCGACAACCACTGAGGAAGAAAGGTTCTCGAGTGGCGACCACGTATCGGACGACGCAGTATAGGACGCCCAAATAGGTGGACCGACGACCTGGTGAAAGTTGCTGGGCATCGTTGGATGCAGACGGCACAAACAGCACTTTGTGGCGTAACATGAGGGAGGCCTACGTCCAGCAGTGGACGGCGATAGGCTGAAATGATGATGATGATCTATACGAGAGAAGAAAACGTCCAAATAAAACCCTGTACCAACCCGTTTGATCAGCGTGAGGGTAGTAGCTCCATTTCCTACCCATTGCGGAGGAGGCTCGAGCCCAACAGTGCGACGTATAAAATTTGTGATAATCTAGTAGTTTAGGCATAACAGTATAACAAATAAACTTAAATTCTCTTTATATTAGAATGTGTAGTTCGCATAACTGTCAGAAATGATTATATTCTATTTTGTCAAGACAATTCCGATTTGAACGCTAATATTTTCTTGTTATTACTCGGTCGTTGAGCAAGGAACTTTGTTTTATAGATTTTCAGCAACTACGTTCATTTTAGTTAGATGAAATACTTTGTTCAACAAGACATTTGTAGTATCAGAAAATCCATTGATAAATTATGTAAGTTATAAAAGACAAAATATTATTGAAATAATTATATTTTAGTTTTTATTTTACTTTCAGTTTTGAAGTTGTACTTGTTTTGGCTCGTTAGGGGAAAATGATGGAAGTTAATGTTTACGTTTTTTTTTTTTGGCTTCCCGGCTACAGTCAACGCACCCGCCGCCTGACTCTGTCCGAGGCGACAAAGAGGCAGCACGTGGCCTCGTAACCCACCTGTGGCACGTCGCCTTCGTCGTTGGGCCGACCACTGGTGCAGAGGCCGTTATCGTCAGTGGTTGGCCCAACGGAATACCCTGAGGTACCCTCTCTCATCGACGTCCCTTTCCCGTAACGTCGTGAGTTAATTGTCTACGATGCGCACGACTACCGTCACGAAAAACGGATACCCTGAAGTTAGCTAGTCAACATTTTATACGATTCGCGTGCACACCGTCACAAATTTTAATTAAATAATGCGTATTAATAAAACTTTCAACGTATGTAACTCTTTAGGGTTCCGTACTCAAAGGCTAAAACGGGACCCTATTACTAAGACTGTCTGTCCGTCCATCTGTCCGTCCTTCTGTCTGTCACCAGGCTATATCTCAAGAACCGCGATAGCTAGACAGTTGAAATTTTTACAAATTATATATTTCTGTTGCTGCTATCACAACAAATACTAAAAACAAAATAAAATAAATATTTAATGGTTCCCATACAACAAACGCGAATCTTTTGCCTTTTATTGTTCAATTGTACGTACGCGAGTCCAACTCGCACTTGGCCGATATTTTTATTTTATTCATGTCGTTTTTTCTACAAACGTAGGATAACGCGAAGGATTAAACTTCAGATATATTTTTAGAAAAAAATTATATTTTTACGCCAAAGAAGTGTTACTTCTTACTTTTTTTATTCTTTGAAACTAGTACTATTTTTCAAAACATATTGTTTTTCCTTATGAAGTAAGAATACGATTCACCATTTTTGCCTGTGTCGTAAGAGACAACTAAGGGATATAATGCTATATGCACATACACAGCTATGCAAGAGAAGGAAAACTCGACATAAAAGCCTATACAAACACATCTGTCCAGAGCAGTATAGAAAGTCAATTTCCCTCCCATTGTGACGGAGCCAAGCCCAACAGTGAGAATATGGGCTGAGATAATGATAAATTCTATAAAAAATAGTATGAGTCGTAATAATTTAGCTAATGAAAAGTAATTTAGAAAAGAAATCTTTGAGCGGCAAGCTCACGTAAATATCAAAGAGATATATATCCTCCGCGGGGCATCAATATATTGCTATTTCGTGGCCATTACGTACGTAGAAATGATTTTGTATGGGTTTAAATATCTTTGTTCTAGATTTAGAAATAATCCTTTCTAGAATTCTAGAAATAATCCTTTTTAACAATTTTTTGTTTATTATATAGTTATTGGCTATTAATGGAGTAGGTTTCTCCCATCCTGGAAGTGATGGTTAAGGGAACTTCTTGCTCTGGTGGTTAACTGGTGTCGCTCAATCTTCTGCAGTTTTTCCTATTATATTTTAAAATTTAATATTCTTAACTAGTATGGTCATTAAATTCATTTCAGCCTATGGACTGTCTATGTCCAACTGTTGGACTCGAGCCTCCTCTTTTATAAGAAGGAATTTAACTTATTATACCACATTGGTCAGTCATAATGGCATTTTATTTAATAATATATTAAAATACCATATGTTTATAACGGACTGTAAAGTATTCAAAAATTTCTCTATAAAAGATAAAACCACATAGGTACAGAACTTTTTTAAATATTCTGATAATTCAAACGTGGCAACTTCTAGCTAGCTAGTTAGCTAGAATACTTGTAATAGGGCGTCTACATGTTGGCCGAGTGCAGGCGAGCGATGGCGAACGTCAACGTGTGTACACACGATTTGCCTTAGTTGGCCAACGCTCGCCGTCGCTCGCCTAGTTGGCCGAGTGAATACAAGCACCAACGTATGGACAGCTGATTTGTTAAATAAATAGTCGAAGCTGCAGCAACGTTAATGTCAACGTCCATAGTGATTCAGTGCACAATGAACACTGACATCGGCCAACGTGTAGACACATCTACAAACGCTCGTCTACGTTGGCCACTCGCGTTGGCGTTCGCCGCACTCGGCCAACGTGTAGACGCTAGCACTCGCCTTGTACCTATTTGCCGACGCTCGTGTTAGCCTAGGCTCGGCCAACATCTATACGGGCTATAAGATTTAAAAACATTCAATTAAAAATGTGTTTTATCCTTCTCTTCTCCTTTTCATTCTTTTTTTTTTCACATTTTCATGCATTGTCATCCACTTCAGAGCTATGGTCTAAATTTTAAATACTTAGCTCATCAGGAAGTTAGTTTAAAATCAATTATAAAATTTCATCCACACAGACATACAAGAAAGCGACCACAATGGCGACAGTTATCTGTCTACAGCCGTGGACCGGTCCACCCGGGATAGTACCACACTCACGCAGAAAATCGACTTCTGAATAGTAGAAACTTATTATTGCGCTTCGTTCAGTGAGTGAGAGAGCCGGAAGTCCAACTTTCTGATGGTGTTTGCGTGTGGTGGAATTTAATGATGCCTTTAATAGGTATCACCGAACCACATTCCCTTGATTTTCTTCACGGTTAGACAGCGGCCTAGCATAGGTCCATGAGCGGCAGTAACATTTACTGTCAGGTGAACAATGTATTTGCTCGTATGCCACCAAGGGCGTCGCCAGTTGCAACCCCATCTAGCGATCAAATTGATTTAGTTATTGTGCTGTCGAGGGCTTGTGAACTTTTATACATTGATATTAGAACTGTTCTTATTACAATCGTCATCGAGGCAAAGACTTCCAAAGTGTAACGCTTCATGCTTTCGACTGTACCAGGCGTTCATATTTTTTATCCTCCATAATATTGCCCCATTGCCAGTTAGTCATAAGCTGGCGACGCCCTTGTATGCCACCAATAGCACAAAACGTTCAACGTTCGCTTCTGAAAGTGCTCATTGGAAAAACTTATTACTTTAGCAATTTTAGTATAGCAATTTCTCCGTGTGGTGATGGAGTAAGAATAGAATTTATCACTCCCTATCTTGTCCGTGGATGTTGTAAAAGACGACTAAGAGATGTAATATGCATATAACATCTATGCAATAGAAGAAAACTCTAAATAAATCCCTATACCAACCTGTCTGACCAACATGGTATAGTTAGGTCAATTTCCCTCCTATTGTGGAGGAGGCTCGAGCCCAACAGTGGGACGTATATGAGCTGAAATGATGATGATGATATCAATTTGTTCGGTGAGCGAGAGAGCCGAAATTCCAACTCAAAAAATCATTACTATACAAATTCGATCTTAACACAAAATGAATGCATCAAAAACTATATTTACTCAATATATTAGTTTTACCAAATTCTTATTGTGTAAACAAATTGTTATAATTGTTATATATATGTAGCCTGGTTTTCCTCAAAGCAATATATTCTCAGCCTGACATAATTAGACCATTAACTTTTCCGATACAAATAATATTCTTCATCTAATTACCTATATAGGCCAATTATAGTAGATTTTATGCTGCTATAACTTTATTTTGTACCATTTCTTGTTTTTAAGATTAAGTTTTGATGTTCATAGTTGGATATCCGTGTGGTAGCGGAATGAATAGGTATACAATTTATTACCTTGCCAATCAGTGTAAAAAACTACAGAGGGATATAGTTTTTTATATGTATTTCTTGTGTACGTGTGTGTCACTGAACTCCTCCTAAACAGCTGAACTGATGTTAATGAAATTTTTGGGTGTGTTTAAGACGATTCTAGAATCGTTTAGATTCAAAATTGGACCCGGTAGATGGCGCTGCTGTCGATTTCAAGGATAATTCCTTTTATTTTATTTGAACAGAACAACGTCTGTTAGGTCAACTACTATGCATATAATATCTATGCAGCAGAAGGAAATCTTGAAATAAATCTCTATATCAACCCATCTACCTAGCGTGATAAAGTAGGTTAATTTCTATTTTGGAAGAAGCTCGTGCCCAGCAGTGGGACGTATATGAGTTGAGCTGATGATGAATGAAATTCTTAATAGATTTGGAAGTTACTACACCTTTTTCTTTTTTTTTTGGGTGGGCTACGGTCAGCGCAACCGTCGCCCAGCTCCATCCGGGGCGACAGAGGGGTGGCGCGCGCAGCCCCATAACCCACCCATGACACGTCGCCTTCGTCGTTGGGCCGACTACCGGTGCAGGGTAACTTGTCGTCAGTGGTCGGCCCGACGGAATACCTCTTGAAGAGTACCCTCTCCATGACCGACGTTTTCCCGGTGTTCGAGAACGAGTAGCGAGTACTTTCCTGTTTTTTTTTTACCATAACCCTTGTATTTCGATAGACTTTACAAACATATAATTTTAGAAGCAAAAATTTTAACCCAGACTAAGAACAACCATTTGTGGATCGCACAAGTATTGTTCTGTATTGAAATCGAATCCTCGATGCTGGCATAGTAAGTGGATATTTTAACCACTACACCATCATCATCCTCATCATCATCTCAGCACCATGTATTTCCCACTGTTGGGTCAGGGCCTCCTTCACTATGAGTAATTGACCTACTATGCCACGCTGGTTAGACATGTTGGCATAGAATTTTGTTTCGAATTTTCCTTTTCTTGCACAGATGTTATATGCACATTATGTCGCCTTTTACGACACCCTCGGGTAAGAGAAGGGGTGGTGAAATGTATTCTTACTTCGTCACCACACGGAATACTAACCTATGTGCAGTCAATTCATTGTCGTCAGTCATTTTACTGTCTTCATTCAAAAGTACATCTTTACTAATATTATAAATGGGACAATATGTTTGTTTGTAACGCTTTCACGCTTAAACCACCGAACCGATTTCAAAAATTCTTTCACCGATGGAAAGCTATAATGTCAGGGAGTAACATAAGCTATATTTTATATCGGTATTCCTATGGAAACGGGCACAAAGTGGGTAAAGCGACTAAAACCGAAGCGAAGCGAGGGCGGGTTGCTAGTATATAAAAACTAGCAACCCGCTCTCGTTTCGCTTCAGTTTCAGTCGCCCTACCGGCGTAGTTCCTGCTCCCGTAAGAATACCGCGATAAACATATCCTATGTTACTCCCTGATATTATAGCTTTCCATCGGGGAAAGAATTTTTGAAATCGGTTCAGTAGTTTAAGCGTGAAAGCGTAACAAACAAACAAACATACTTTCGCATTTATAATATTAGTATAGATTAGCAGCGCCCTGCGGTTTCCTCTTCCCGTGGGAATATCGGGATAAATTAAAGCCATTAAGCCATTAAATAAATTATAGCCTATGTGTTATTCTAATATGTAAACTATATTATTGTGAAGTTTCATCAAAATCCATTCAATAGTTTTTGCGTGAAAGAGCAACAAACATCTTCACATACTCACAAACTTTCGCGTTTATAATATTAGTAGGATAGGATAGGATATAGATTTCCTATGTTATCTTAGACATGTGTATTCCTTACATTGCTC
The DNA here is from genome assembly GCA_032191425.1 of Lymantria dispar. NCBI lineage: Eukaryota > Metazoa > Arthropoda > Insecta > Lepidoptera > Erebidae > Lymantria > Lymantria dispar. Next base: position 22,867,717 of record CM063459.1, read on the forward strand.
TAAAAACAATCACTATTCATTCGCCCTGTGAACGCCGAAAATTACTCTCATTATTCACGGATCCCTGAGGCAACCCGATCTTATCTCATTATTTATAATAATTGGGTGCGAGGAGACGAAAGGGCTGGAACACAATGCGTATCCTATATCCATGAGCGTCGAGGAAAAAAGAACTAGTAATTCATCATCGTCTCATTCGAGGCGTAACGCGCATTTAGTGAAGGAATGCGTATTGCGTGGCTTACGATAAATGATTTATGATTTTGTGAACTTGTAACTTGAGTAAATTTATTTATTAATAGCTATACGTAATAGATATTGTCAATCATTCTATCTCTAGCAAATTGTACTTATTTCCTTGATGAAATGTACTCTGTATTGCCTTTTATATATCTCTTTATGAAGAAAGATTGAATGTATAGTTAAAATAGAATAGAAATAGAATAAAAGCGTAAAAAATTAATCCATTTTTGAATTTATAAAATTAGTTTCCACAATTCTCTCGAAATGACAGTTTCGCAAAGTCGCTCAACGTGTGCTGTGGGCTACGCTTGGTACGAGGCATGCCTTTTAAGTTTTGTCGTTTGAAGAAAAAAACACAACTAGAACCTTATAGTACTTTTTATTGTTTTTCAAAGTATTCATCACGTAGCTTAATGCACTTTTCCATTCGCTCAAACCAGTTATTATAACATTTATTCCACTTTAAAGTGGGGGTGTTCAAAATGGCTGATTTGAAAGCGTCGACTGCTTCTTCACCGGACTGGAACCTTTGACCACGAAGACTTTTCTTAATTTTAGAAAAATGTAAAGAAATCGTTAGGGCTAAGGTCAGTACTGTATGGAGGATGGTCAAGAATTTCTACTTATTCCTGCTTCAAATACTCAATCGTTTGACGAGCGCTGTGTGAGCTTGCGTTGTCGTGGTGCAGGATGATGCGTCGCTGTGAGTTAGATTTTCGAAGTTCAGCGATGACTTGTGGTAAACAAACTGTGGTATACCACTCTGGGTTAACCGTTCTACGAGCTTCAAGAGCAATAGTCGCAACATGGCCGGTTTTGCAACGAACGTGGTTACCATTTTCTTTGAAGTGCTTCAAGAACAAACAACTTTAGTCGGCTTTACTCGTTTTGAACGACCCAGATTGTAGATTATTGTTTGGAATCAGGATGGTAGGCATAGATACAAGATTCGTCACCACTGATGATGTCGTCGACGTGATTTGACTCTCCTCGGCTGAACCTTTACAGAGTTTTCTTACACCATCTGACGCGGGCCGTCTTGTGATCGTCGGAAAGCAGATACGGTATCCAACGGCAAACAAGCTTTCTCACACCAAGCGCTTCATGCAAGATCTTCTGAATGGTTGTCCCTGAGATGCCCAATAGAGCCTCTATCTCTCGATACGTCACATGACGATCTTCGAGAATTAGTTGTCTCACAGCAATGATGTTATCTTCAGTGAAGGCGGATTTTGGGCGTCCTTCACGAGATTTGTCACTAACACTAATATGTCCATGTATGAAATTCTAAATACCAGCGTTCGACTGTCCGCAGACATGGGGTTTCATCACTGAACACAGATGTTAGCTCTTCAAGACACTGAAGCCGTGTCAGGCCTCTTCTAAAGTTGTAGAAAATTATTGCACAAACATTTTACTTAGAAAGATTCATTTTCGTACGTAACCTGACAGATTCCAATCGACGCTGTGACTAAACAATAGCATTAATCCTAATACTTTCAACTGTTTTGAGATTCAAAATTTAAACACATTCGAATATAGAACAGTTCCAAATTCAAAATTGCCGGGAAACGACAGAACTTAAAAGGCATGCTTAGTATTTCTCTACGTGATAAAATCAGAAATACGGATATTCGTAGAAGAACAAGTGTAACTGACATAACCCAAAAATTAGTACGTTGTAATAGCAATAAGCGGGCTACATCACTCGTCGAACCGACAACTGTTAAAATAAAAAGGTTCTTAAGTGGTAATCACGAATCGGACGATACAGCGTACGATGACCCCCTACTAAATGCTGACGACATCTTGCAAATCTTTGGGGAATGTTGAATGCAAGTGGCGCAGAATGGTTCCAAGTGGCATTCTCATGGGGAGGCCTATTTCCAACAGTTGACACCTATGGGCTGATGGATGAACATAATTCGTAGAACTTATTTCATAAAAATTTGTCATGTAATATTACAACTCGCTATGGTATATATGTCTTACTTTGCAACGACAAGCTTGCAATGATAATTTTAAGTAGTTTTAAGGGTTAAGAATCGCATTTGATTAAATCTTATCTAAAATATGCTTTTTTTAACTTGATATTTCAGAAGAATTTGTTATATCTTTATATAACAAATTCTTCTGAAATATCAAGTTTGAGATTTCGTGGAAGTCTACGATAGACCTTGTGGGGGTGTCAAATATCTTGAAATCTAGTGTAATAGGACATTTTAATTTAAAAAAAAAATCTACTATAATGGTGCTTTTTGAAAAACGACTGCAATATAATTAGGCATAATAAAAACCTAAAAAATCAGAATAAGCTAAAATTTAGATAAGGCAAATTGATTGAAAAGCTATTTTTGGCATAGGATTACTGTTTCAAGATTTTCTTCTCTTACAGTGATGTTATTTGCTCCCATCCGTAAACCGATTCTTATAATACTCACTAAGTAAGAGTAAGAATACAATTCACCACTCCCTATCTTTCCCGTTGATGTCGTAAAAGACGACTATGGGATATAATATGCACATAAGATCTGTGCAAGAGAAGGGAAACTCGAAATGAAACCTTATACCAACATGTCTGACCAGCCTGGTATAGTAGGTCAAATTCCCTCCCATTATGGAGGAGGCTTGAGCCCAATAGTGGGACGTATGTGGGCTATGATGACGATGAAACAGCTGATTTTACTTTTTATTATAAAAACTTACATTTTATGATATAATAAGTACTTACAATAACTTAGAAAAATAATCTGTCACTAATTACAACATAAATTATGTATTAATTATACAATAATTTATAATTATTATTTTTCTTGCTACCCAAAGGGAATGGTTGTCTGCAATATCAAAAACGGTAAGTTAATGAAATATTTTTATATTAAATTTTAATCAATTTCAGGCAGAGAATTTCCATACATAACATCGATAACCAGGTTAATTTATATTTCATTTAAAAATGTCGAATGACCTTATTCTTATGACCGTACATCATCATTACAAAATCAAATCATCATCATCGTCATCTCAATCTAAATAAGTGCCACTGTTGGGTTCAGGCCTCCTCCCCAGTGGGAGGGAAACTGACCTACTATAACGCGCTGGTCAATCATACGTGCATTGTTTTTTTTTTTAATTTTATTAAGTCGTTTTTCCTTTCTCTTACATAGATGTTATATGCATATCATATCCTTTAGTCGTCTTTTACGGCACCTATGGCTAAGAGAGGGGAGGGTAAATTGTATTCTTACTCTGTCACCACACGGATGATGATGATGACGATTACAACATGTATACATAAATGCAGTGTATATATTAACAAAAAACACCAATACATACTTATTAACAAAAAAAATGAAAAACAAAATAAAAACAAAACAATAATTTTAAAATATAACTTGTTTGGGTGCAAAATTATGGGTGGTTAATGGGTGCAATAAAGTTTGAAATTGAAATTACTCATTTATTCAAAAAGGCATTGAGAAATAAATTTTTCACCAGTCAATTTACAAAAACAAAATATTCTTAACTTTGGTTTACTCAAAAAGTTTGTTTTATTCTTGATCATCTATGGTCAGCAGACTCGCCGTCTATTCCATGTGGGGCGGTGCAGGGAGGGCGCACAACCCCATAACCCACCGTATTCTGACCCCTTCGCCATTGGCCTTTTTTTTTGGCCGCACGGCTCTTTCCGGGGCGACAGAGGAGGAGCGCGCGGCCCCGTAACCCACCTGATAACACGTCGCCTTCGTCGTTGGGCCGACCACCGTTGCGAGAGTTCCTTGATTCAGTGGTCTTCGCCATTGGGCTAATGACAATAAAAGATCTTAAGTGAAAATCGAATCTACATGATACATCATACCGTGTTATTACTTAGATTATGTCCGTAGTTTCAATTTCCCAGTGAAACTAAGAGCTCTCAATCTAGCAAATGCATTCTATACTGAATTAAAGAGTATTTCGTACGAGACGATTATTCCGTGTGGTGACGGAGTAAGAATACAATTCACCACCCCCAATCTTGTCCTTTGGTGTCGTACAAGGCGACTAAGGGATATAATACGCAGATAAGTTCGCTGCAAAAGAAGGAAAACTCGACATAAAATTCTTCTAATCAGCTTAAAATAATCTACTATACGTAGACCATTTTACCTTTGGGGAGGGGGTCCGAGCCCAATATTCCTTTCAGCCCATATAGGAGCATATATGGGCTGAAATGAAATACAGTACCTACTTATTATTCTGATATCTGTCTGCAGCTGCCTCCTCCTCCGCACATCGAGTTGGTGATGGCCATGCCATATCTACGCACTGCATTCAAGAGGCCAACTGTACGAGTTAGACGTAAGTAAATATTTCATGTAACGACTAAGTGCTATCTAGAAAAATTAAAAGAAAAACTAATGTAAAAAGATAATGAAGGCGTGGAACGTTATATTTTGATATTCTTTTCATTCTGTATTTATAGTCCATAAAATATAGGATGATCTCTGTGACAGTTGTTCCTAGTGCTGTCACGCTTACGATAAAGTCCATAGTTTTTTATCAATAAACTCTCTATTTTTGTAATTGTAATTTTCTATTATAATTAAAATACAATCAATGAAAATCTTTTTGGATTTATTTCAAACAAAAACTGTTTTAATTATTCAAAAGGAGTACAATTAAGGTCTAGGTCACTATTATTGTCATCACTGGAGCGTTCCTGCTAGAACATTTATCATTTTTTGCCAAATAGAGACAGACGTTAGATCAATCGATCAATTACGACCGTTTTATAAATAAATATGTCTAGTTTATAGACAATAATGCGTACATAATATTATCATTTACGCTGAGACGTAAAGCAGTTTTTTTAATGACTAATTAATTCAATTTAAGTATTTTATAATGCAACTGTCTGTTTTAATTGCAAAAAATATGTTGATAGTTTTATATAGGTACTGTATTGGGTTTACTTCTTTTATGAATAATTTAATAAAGATCGGTTATTGATTTACGTATATCGACTGTCCCATTTCTTTTTTATTTTCAGTCCAGTATGACCTTGTACATGCGTAAGCGTCATTTGTGTAAAAATTGTTTACTAGGTATTTCAGTACTTACGAGGTACATTTTAGGCATGAATATTAATATTTTTATATTTGTAATATATTGCAATGCAGTTGCAATAAAACTGGCACGAAAAGATTGAAAATATATTCGATACAAAATAAAATTGTAAACATGTCGCTCGTTCAAACTTCGTTGGTTTCGTTGACATCTGTCATAGAAATCAAGCTATATTTTATGGACTATCGTAATTTTATTTACATAAACATGCCAGCTTTACATAATCACAGCTCATATACGTCCCAATGCTGGGCTGGAGCTGGCTAGCTCCTATTATGGAGGCAGCTCAAGTCCAACAGTGGGATATATATGAGCTAAAATGATGACAACGATTATATTAATAAATTTGTACAATATCTTAAATGACTTTAAAATAAAGTCCTTATGTAGTACAAAATACAGCATGTCTAGTGTTGTCTACAAAATTCTAGACTAATTTAAATAAAACTTATTTAGTTTTATTATTTTTGTTTTATTACGTCAATATCAACTCTTACGCAGTTGCTATCAAGCCTAATTAATCCCTAATCAGTCAAGTCATATTGGTCAGACAAGTTGGTGTTGGGTTTCAAGTATTCTGTCTCTTGCATGAAATTATACCGTAGTCATCTTTAACGACACCCACGAGCAACAAATGGGTGGTTTACTCCATCACCACACGGAATGTCGATGACGATTTACGTAAATTTACTCTCCAAGCAAGCCTGTCTATAAAAGTTTTCACTTCAAAAAATATGTAGGTTAAGTTTATTTGTATTATTTATATAGTACTAACAACCCGCCCTCGCTTCGCTTCGGTTTCAGTTGCCTTACCCGCGTAGTTCCCGTGGGAATACCGGGACAAAATATAGCCTATGTTACTCCCTGATATTATAGCTTTCCATTAGTGAAAGAATTTTTGAAATCGGTTCGGTGGTTTAAGCGTGAAAGCGTAACAAACATTTCACTTCACTTACTTTCGCATTTATAATATTAGTAAGGATCCTTACTAATATTATAAATGCGAAAATAAGGATGTTTGTTTGTTTCTTTTATTACGCTTTCACGCTTAAACCACCGAACCGATTTCAAAAATTCTTTCACTAATGGAAAGCTATAACATCAGGGAGTAACATAGGCTATATTTTATCCCGGTATTCACACGGGAACGGGCACTACGCCGCGGGTAAGGCGACTGAAACCGAAGCGAAGCGAGGGTGGGTTGCTAGTATTTCCATAAATATGTCAACCCTACTAACGCAGTTGTTAAGGCACGTTCAGATTCCTTCTGTACACGTGCCCGCTGTATTCAATAATTGCGCCGTTAGTAACTTTAAACGCAAGCTCACCATTCGTAACACGTGCTAAATAGTTTTAGTATTAACATTAAATGCTAATAGTGCTCTAAGATTTAATAATTAACTGTTACTTAAGGGATATAAGGTTGCCGATCTGAATTTAAATACAGATATCTTAAAAATCAAATATTTATATTTGACTAGCAAATAGTAGTCTACTCGCCGAGTGATAGAAATTTAGCCATATTTCATTTAAGTTTATTTTTCTGCTATATAATTTCCTATTTAATTATATAAGTATTTAATGAATTCTGATGTTTACGCGAGTAGGTATTATAAAACAACGTTGTTGTAAATAAAACTATTTTACGGATTTTATCGCATTTGTATTGGATTTATGATTGCACGACGTTTCAAACACTTTACAGCATTTATGGTCACGGGCGAACTAAGATATCTGACGTCCAAACAAGTCTACGTTATTACAGATCTTTTTTTAATATAATATTAAATTTAATATAAGAATTTATTAATAATTGTATATTGACCAAGTTGTATTTTAGTAATACATAAGTACAAATCTCTATTAGACATTTTTTGCTTCTGCTGCACCTTTTTTTTTTGTGTTTTTTTGTGGTGGGCTGCAGTCGGCGCGCTCCACGCACCACTCCGTCCGGGGCGACAGAGGGGCGTATAGCACGCAACACCCGCAACCCACCCGAACACCACGTCGCCTTCGTCGTTGGGCCGACCACCGGAGCAGGGTTACTTGTCATCAGTGGTCGGCCCGACGGAATACCCCCTACCTGGGGTACCCTCCCATCGACCGACGTCCCCCCCTCGGGGAGGACGTCGGTCTTTCCTCACGCGGTCGGCCTCTCGGCGGGTGACGGACTAATCCAGAAGCAGGTAGTCCCGCCTGCGCCGCCCCAGTCGCTGGCAGCGGGTCGCTTCGTCGAGGCTGTGCTCCTCGCGCGCGCGACTCGCCGCCTCCTTCTGCGAGATCACTACCTCACAGAAGGCTGCGACCGCGTCCCAGCTTAGGAGCAATTTCGTTAATGTTCAATTAAAAGGCCTCGTAATCTTCAGAATTTTCTATGAGGATTTATTTGCCTGATCCAAAAGTAAGAGTCCAGTCTATTAGACATTGTCATCATAGTTATAATTGTTTGATATTTAGTTCGACCAAAGACTTTAATCATAAACAAAAGTGTATTTAAGTGTGTGTCGATGACATAGTATCATGTTTTTATTTATTAATCTTTATATATATATTTCTTGTGTACGTGTGTATGTCACTGAACTCCTCCCAAACGGTTGGACCGATGTTGATGAAATGCTTTTTTTGTGTGTTCAAGAGGATTTGAGTATGGTTTAGATTCACAATTGGATCCGGTAGGTGGCGCTACTGTCGATTTCAAGTCGAATTCCTTTTATTTTATTTGAACAGAACAACGTCTGCTGAATCAGCTAGTTTAATATATTTCTATAGCATTATTATATAAAGTTTTAGTTATATTCACTTCTCCTCAATATATACTTTGACTGCACAAAATATCATACTTGTGCATCTAATTCTCGTAAAAAGGGAGTACAAAGATTTTGTTTCACGTATTAATATATAGATTTTTTTGATTTGGAACATAATACAGTATAGTATTTTTTTAAAACCTGCATTAAGAAAATAATCCTTGTATTACGTGGGATTTTACAAACATATAATTAACGGACACAAATTACACCCAGACTCAGAACACCAGTGTGTGAATCGCACATTGTATTAGTCTGTGTGCGAATCGAACCTGCGACATCTGACTCAATATGTCGGTTATTTTAATATACTATTGGTGTAGTTATTTTGATTCAACATTTGTGTGATTCAACCTGTGCCAACTCCATTGGTCAATAATTGGCGAGGAGCGCAGCCTCGATGAGGAGATCCGCCGCCGGCGACTGGGGCGGCGTAGGCGCAACTACCTGCGCCTCATGCCGCCCTAGCCGAGGCCGCGGGTGACGTGACCGGGGATTAGTCCGTCACCCACCGAGAGGCCGACCGCGTGAGGAAAGACCGACGTCCACCCCGATGGGGGGACGTCGGTCGATGGGAGGGTACCCCAATAGGGGGTATTCCGTCGAGCCGACCACTGATGTCAAGTAACCCTGCTCCGGTGGTGGGCCCAACGACGAAGGCGACGTGGTTTTCGGGTGGGTTGCGGGAGTTGCGTGCTTAAGGCCCTCTGTCGCCCCGGACGGAGTGGTGCGGAGGCGCGCCGACCGCAGCCCCCAAAAAAAAAAAATTGGTCAATAATTGCATTCTTAAGGAGAGTTGACATCAGGTAGGGTGCCAGTCTTTAAAAAAATTGCCAAAACTCGATGCGATAAACACTTACCTTCTCCTACCTTCTTAATCAATATTCCGATTATTACTATCGATATCTTTTACAAAAAAAAAAACAACACAAAAATTACAAAAACATTGCCAAAACGCGATGAGATGAACACTTAACTTCTCCTACCTTCTTAACCCCTCGAGCGCTTTTGGGACGCCGTGAGACCCGAAAAAAATTTGCTCAATGCGCTTTTGGGACACACGTTTGACCCAAATAAACACTTTACAATTAGCAATTGCTTTTAGTACTTTTATTTAAATCAACCAATCAAAAGCTATTGATATGTATTTTATTTCATATTTCCTTGTCATATAGCAACAATAATAGTTTACGTAAAACCATAAAATTCACTGAACTTTTTTCAATATACCAAGACGCGCGGAGCACTCGAGGGCGCCGCGATGTTTAGCGCGTGAAGGGGTTAATCAATATTCCCATAATTACTATCGATATCTTTAACAAAAAAAACAACAATAATATTACAAAAAAAAATTGCCAAAACGCCATGAGATGAACACTTACCTTCTCCTACCTGCTTAGTCAACATATCGGTATCTTTTACAATGCGAAAATATTTCATCTACTCTATAGTGGTATCATATTACCTACATTAATGCAATTTAACCCTCGTCAGTTTTCCTCGTATGCAATTAAAATTTAATGGCTTTCCTGTTTGTGGAAACCCTCTGTCTAGACTGGCTGAGTGGTAAACAGGAATCAATCTATGTACACATATATTGCGTTTAAATATTTTTAAAACGTAATTAAAAAAGGATAGGTTTTTCTTTTTATTTTTGATCGACTTATAGCAGTTATTAACAACTTATCTTAATATAATCATGCTAAATATAACAATGGATTATACTACCTATTTCTTTGATATTTTATCAATCTTTGATATTTTATTTAAGATTGTATTGCGATTTTCGATAAGTAATAATAACAAAAATAATGGTAAATTTTGATTTGTATATAATAACTCTATGGATAGGTAGATACAGATAGATTGTTATTCGAAATAAACACTAGGCGACAGTCGACAATCCAATTATTGTGAAATTTGAGGTTAGGTTAGGTTAATTTAGAACGCCTCAGAGTTGAAACACGTGTAGAATGTTCAATATATCTGTATATTGAGTATAGTAAATTCCCAATATGAGCGACCTTCACCTATCTGCTTATCGGATGAGAATCATATTTTATGGAATATGTCTCACCATATATACCAATAGAAATTTCGCAGAAAAATATGTTCATGGCAATAATTAATTATATATTAAACATAAATAATAAAGATTTCTAACAATAAATCATCATCATCACCTTGTTTTTATCCCAATTACTTGGGGTCGACTCAATATATAGTTCTTTTTTCATAGATTTACACTTTTTAGATATTGCAAAAGTTTTGGCAATCGTTTAATGACGGGCTGCCACCTGGCATCAAGTCTTCTTGTGAATCTAATTGATGATTAAACAGCATAAGATGGAGCTGGTCTTGGCCTATATAAGGCTTTTAGTCATCTTTAATGGCACCCAAAAGCCATGTAAATGTTAGCAGTATTAGTGGCCGCTACCACACACCACATTTTTAATAACCAATATTAATGGTAATTTTTTAATAATATTGTCATAAAATATTCATAACAAGGTATCTCCTGAGATTTTCATATTAGTATTAATTTAGCCGTTTTTTTAAGTATCTTTTGTTTTCCCTATGAATTGTATATATATATTGTAATATCGGGTTGACCGAGCTTCGCTCGGAATATTTTTGTTGTATTATTGTCGAATTTATTTAGATATATAGTAATAAAAAATAAAAATTAAATAATGAAAAATATATAAAAAATTACAAAAAGAGAATAATAATAACACCGAGATTCGAACCGACGCTGTTTAAATGTCAACAAAATCAAAATTAGAACCTATCAACTTCCCATCTGAGCTATCGTAACTCATGACGTTGACAACGAAATTTGAATTCATATTCTTTTAAAATTTAATGTCATTGTTTGTTTTGCTAAAAACACGGACAAAACAACATTTTCTATAAATAAAACCTAGTTAGATCGATTTTTTGGCCTCGAAACCTCTAGTATGCCAACTTTCACCAAAATCGTTGGAGCCATTTCCGAGATCCTGAATATATATATATATATATATATATACAATAATTGCTCGTTTAAAGATATGAGATTTGTACGTTGTCATTTCATCTTAGAGTGAGGTCTTGAAAGAGGTCAAAAGGTTCTACGGGCAGTTTGTAAATTATCGCCGAACCGTGTTAGCTTGATGTAAGGTCCTAGATCCAAATTAACTCGGCATTATACCAAATAGATCCCAAAAAGCTTATACGCGATCAGAATGATTCCTAAACAACATAAAAATGGCAAGGTACCTGGAGATGGAGGCGGAAATGCTCCCCGATTTGTATCGGTGGGTGTCGGGGATGCGAGCGGAGGGCGGTGTGGTCTCTTTGAGGGAGCTCAGCCCGCCGAGACGTCATTGCTCGTTGAGCAGTCCGGCTGGAGAGGCATCGGTACGGTGTCTGGACCGTCGGGGCCTTCCGGCCGGTGCTGATGCAGTGGCTAAAACGGTAGCACGGGGTGCTCTCCTTCCGACTGGTGCAGATTTTGACGGGGCATGGTTGCTTCGCCAAATACCTGTACACAGTCGCTAGGAGGGAGAGTATACCCTCCTGAGACCACTGCTCATCGCAATCATCGGTGCCGACCTGACGCTGCCGACCATTACCTGGTGATGCTCGACACAGTCAGGAACTGGGACGTGGTCGTAGCTTTCTGCGAGTCAGTAGTCTCGCGGAAGGAGGCGGCGGGGCACGTGCGCGAGAAGCATCTCCTCGACGACGCGAGCTGCCGCCGGTGACTGGGGTGGCATAGGCGCGATTACCTGCGCCTGATACCGCCCTAGCTGATGCCGCGGGTGACTGGATCGGGGAATTAGTCCGTCACCCGCCGAGAGACCGACCGCGTGAGGAAAGACTGACGTCTTCCCCGAGGGGGGGACGTTGCTTGATGGGAGGGTACTCAGGAGGTATTCCGTCGGGCTGACCACTGACGTCAAGTCACCCTGCTCCGGTGGTCGGTCCAACGACGGAGGCGACGTAGTGTTGGGGTGGATTGCGGGTGTGTGTGCTTACGCCCCTCTGTCGCCACGGACGGAGTGGTGCGAGGAGTGCGCCGACCGCAATCCACCCCCAAAAAAAAAGGTACCTAGAGATGACTGAACTACTGCAAAACTTCTGAAGGCAGGCAGAAAGCCGGTCTTAAAAATCCTTCAGAAGTTATTTAATGCCATTGTTTTTGTAGAAGACTTCTAAACTTTACAGTCATCTCACTGTTGAGCCACGTCTATAAATAGTTTTCGAACTAAATTACATATCAACTCGGATGTAAGCTTCATATCTGCCATCCGCCTGAACATACCGTTTTCGGCAAAGGCTATAATAAGGTATCATAGACCACATCATACGTTTCAGTAGATTATCGAGAAGATTGAAGAGTACAACGGTTTTTGTGTATAGCGTTTATGAATTATGACAGTCATTGATTCAGTCAATACTTGGGCAATGATGCAGTCGCTTAAGCGGTGCCAAAACGACTACTGTTATATCGAAGTTTTGAAGTGTTTGTAAGTTAGGAACGCCACAGTCCATATCCCGAATAAAAACATGAATTGAATCCAATTGCAGAAATGTATCGTCATCCCTACGAAACTTTTAGAATTGAAAGATTCTTCAAATTTTTTGTCTGTCAATATTTTGTTGCTAACGTTAACCTTTAATTTTATCATTATGGTAAAATTCATGAAGGTACCATACTCAACGATCTCGGTAGGTTTGCTCAAGTAGCGGATTACGAATGAACACCGACTAAAGTATAAAGTCATGTCATATGCAGATGTCATTGCACTACCGATCCTAATTAGTAAATACAAATCTTGAAGTTGTCGATCATTATATTTACCTAAAACAAACAGTGCAGTTACATAACCTAATTTCGATCTTGTCAATCAATATAGGTACCTCAGTTCATGAAAGCACAGGTCTTTTTGTATTACCAGTGAAGTACCGCACCGAATCGTTCTACATAGGGCTAAAATCCAACATATGGTAAATAAATAATACGCATAAGAACGGGGGTAACTAAGGTATTACAAAAAAATTGCAACCTGAAGGAGTAATGGATATCGCACCGCTCGATAAACCATCAACCGCTGGGTAATAAAGGCTCTCGAGTGATGACCACGTATCTAACGACACAGTTTCACTGAATCAACAAAGTGATGGTTTTGTTTTCACAGGCTACGATCTGGATACAGTTTACGCAAGCTGGTGAAGAATGGCTTACTCCTTCCCGTTAATTAAACATACCACTGAAGCCTTGCATTTCGTAGCATGTTCGGTGGTTATCCTTCTGGATAACTACCTGCGTCGACATCCTCAAGCATCATCACCGTTCTCTCCGGTTGAATCAACATTCTTCGCAGTCAGGTTGATATGGACATGCAGAAAGAATGAATGAAAAGAGATTGATGAAGCAAGTGTACAAAGCAAGTGTCAACTTGAAGGAGGAAGACCACGCTGTACGTTTCTGGATCGTGCTAGTGAAAGATCATGTTAGGTATACGCGTAACCGTAGAGAACGCATGAAGACTTTGATGAGTGTGAGTGAAGCAATGAAAGTATCTAATGATCGTGGCTTGTGGCAATTCGTAGTCTGCTTACTCCTTTGGGAAGCAGGCGTGAGGCTATGTATGTAGGTAGTAAAAATAAAATTATAAAAATCTCATGACAATTTTATTGCTTTATTTTATGTCTTCGGAAATAACTATCCTCAAGTTACACCTCGTAGCGATATATATAATTCCGATAGAATTAGTTTTCCTCGGCTAATACTCGTAAATTTGAGGTGGTGTAATTACAACCGCTATCTCTAAATCTTTTTATTTTTTCTTAAAGATTATATAAGGTATTAAAATAATTCATCATCTCGGACGATGATTTTCTATTTCTATTTTATAGTGCTTTTGCTATCTGGCGTGTTATAAGTTAAATACATTGTGTTTATTTATTAGATGTTATTTTATTTATTAATATGGATTGTTTACTAGTTTCTTAATCTACAACCTAAACAATATTTCGGATTTTGATGTGAAACATCTATAGGCGGGGGTGAATTTGATCGTTGGCGTGGCGTTAACGCCACGCTTGGCATTTATGTCATCTTCATCATCTCAGCCCATATACATCCCACTGTTGGGCTCGGGCCTCCTCCATAATGGAAGGGTAATTGACCTACTATACCACGCTGGTCAGACGTGTTGGTATAGGGTTTTATTTCAAGTTTTCCTTCTCTTGCATATATGTAACGAAACCATAATCTGTTTTAGAATTTTGTACAACGTGCCATCTAGTGAGCTCAAAATAAATTATTAACCTAAACATATACCATTTATTTAGGTTTTTATTTAGGTACCACGTATTTAGGTTAATAATTTACTCATTTAAATAATTAACTAACCAATGAAAATTAATGTTTATTGAATAGAAATCATCATTTTCTGGATAAATCGTAACTTTTTATTAATACTTTATGCCATATTAGTTCCTATTGTAATCTGATCTTTTATGCATATATACTTGTACAAAATAGCCTTCCTTTTTTTCTGTATTTTTAGATTTTCCAGCATTTGTTTTTCTAATGCATTGTTTTGGTGCTTTAATGGAGTAAAAATATGTTTGATCCCCTTTAATTTCCCAGGGGTATCCTAAAAGATGACTAAGAGATGAAAATAGCTAACATCGCTGTAACTAAAGAAAACTAAAATAAAATCTTACTTACGCCTTCACATGTGGCTAGACTGATATAACATAGATGAATTATTTTTTTCCATATGGCGGTGGTTTGTAACGAGTAGTGAAACGTACATGGAATCATTTCGGTTCATATGTCTTCCCACTGCTGCGCTCGAGCACGGTCCGACGTTCCCCTCATCTTCTCGTGGAAGAGGATGATTTCATCACGATCACCCAACAAGGGGCCTACACCGCTAGCGCAGTGATTACAAATAAAATCTGCGGTACTGGCCTCGCCGCCAAGGTTGGAAACCGCGCCGCGTAATAGTCAATAACCTAAACGTGGCGATGCCCACTTTGCTCTGAACGCCCCGAGCCAAGGTCCGTTCCCTACAGAGGGAGCCCTCGGGCGATGTTCGCTTAAATTTCTTACCGGGTTGAGAGCCCTCAGCGGTCACCAATAGTCCGGGCTAAGCTGTGAAGGCCATCTGCAGCTAACAAATATACACACACAAAAAAAAAGGTGCGCTCTAGCCTCTTTCATAATGGAAGGGAAAATTGATCTACTATACCACGCTGGTTAGATGGGTTGGTATAGGATTTCATTTTGAGTGTATCTTCTCTTGCATATATATTAAATGATTTTTACGACACCCGCGAGCAAGAAATAAGGTGGTGAACTGCATTCGTACTTCATCACCACACGGAAAGTATATTTAGTAAAAAATCCATACTAATATTATAAATGCGAAAGTAAGGATGTTTGTTTGTTTGTTTGTAACGCTTTCACGCTGAAACCACCGAACCGATTTCAAAAATTCTTTCACCAATGGAAAGCTATAATATCAGGCAATAACATAGGCTACATTTTATCCCGGTATTCCCACGGGAACCGAAACCGAAACCGAAGCGAAGCGAGGGCTGGTTGCTAGTAATAAAATAAAAACCGCGACTTCAAAAAGCCAATTTATAAAGAGTGCACTCAAAAGAAAGAAACAAAATTAAAATATTTTATTTTATTTATTTATTTAAAATAAAATAAATAAAATATACTACTAATAAAGTTCTATGTGTGACGGAGTAAGAATACGGAGTAAGAATTCATTATCTTATCCATTTTTCCTATCGATACCTCCCTCAATCTATCTATCTAATCTATCCTACTGTCTCCAACAAAGACAGATTGATACCACACTTGGCATTAGCATATGGTTTGAGAGTTTCAGATGATGAGTTGAACAGTAGAGTGCTACTGCCCACTTTGCACGCAAGAAAAGTAGGCAGTGGCAAAAATTGTACACTTAGCTCGACACTTAGTAAATATTAGCAATTATTTGGTGTATAAATTTGTTTTCTTTTCTACTTTGCCAATTTCAGAGTTTCTTTTCGCGACGTTTTAAAAGGTATTAATGACACCAAGATTCTATTTCATGACATTTGATATTGTTTCTTATTTCCGTTTATGCTATGATTTACAAAAGACACTAGGCTGAAAATAGGGATTGTATTTAAAGTTATTATTTTTTTCTTACTATTGGTGGCAAACTAGCAAACAGCACACCTGATGGTAAGTGATACTGCCGCTAATGGATCTTTGCTAGGACGCTGCCTACCGTGAAGAAAGTGAAGGCAGTGTAAAAAGTTCGATGATACTAAAGGCATCACCAAAACCTACCACACGCAAAACCCTCAAAACGTTGGCTTCCGGTTCATTCGCTCATCAAACGAAGAGCAGTAATAAATTTGCTACTTTTTTTGGGTTGGGCTATGGTCAGCACACACGCCGTCCGCTCCGTCCTGGGTGACAAAGGGGTGGCGCACGTCCATAACCCACTCTATCTCTTCTCTTTAACCGTTGGGCCGACTACCGGTACCAAGTTCCTTGTCCTCCGTGGCCGGCCCGGAACAAATTGCTACTAGACAAACTTTGATTTTCTGCGAGAATTTACTACCATTTCAGATGGACCCGTCCGCGACTGTAGACAGACGACTGTCGATATTGTAGTCCTACCACATAATCAGCTGAGTGCACCTCATACAGAACAAGCAGAGGATGCCTGTTTTATCCAGTTCTGTTTAGCACTTTTGTGGGTAGTTACATAAAAACTTCTGTAGATTATATACATCATCATCATTGCAGCCCTTATACGTCCCACTATTGGGCTCGGCCCTCCTCCATAATGGAAGAGAATTTGACCTACTATACCATGCTGGTCAGACATGTTAGTATTTGTTTTTTTTTTATGGGTGGGCTATGGTAAGCGCACGCGCGGTCCCGTCCGTCCGGGGCGATGAAAGGACGGCGCGCGGGCCCATAACCCACCCGTACCCACGTCACCTCGTTGTTGGGCCGACCACCGGAGCAGATGTGACTAGACATGTTGGTATAGGGTTTCATTTCGAGTTTTCCTTCTCTTGCACAGATGTTATGTTCACATTACATCTCTTAATCGTCTCTTATCCACGAGCAAGACAGGCAGCGGTGAATTATATTCTTACTCCGTCACTACACAAATCATTTATTTAGATTATACCTATACAGTTTAATAACAAAAGGGCGTGGTTTGTCATCGAAATATTAAAGCTAAAAGTAAAACTAAAAGTCATATACTAATATTTTACCGCTTAAAAATATATTTTCTTTTATTTTTGCTCTTTTCACAATTACTGTATATTTTTTGTCAAAACTCTTAAACTTTATTAGGATTTGATGATCGGATGGTGATATCTAAATTTCTAAATATTTTGTTTTATTTAATCTTTTTAACAAGAGTTAAGGTATGTGTCCATATGGTGATGAAGCAAGAATATAATTCATCATCCCCCATTTTAGCCGGTAATGTCGTAAAAGACTACTACTATAATACTAATATAACATCCTTTAGATACAAACTAGCAACCCACCCTCGCTTCGCTTCGGGTTCAGTCGCTTTACCCGCGTAGCTCCGGTTCGCGCGTGAATACCGGAATAAAATACAGCATATGTTACTCCCTGATATTATAGCTTTCCATTGATGAAAGAATTTTTGAAATCGGTTCGGTGGTTTAAGCGTGAAAGCGTAACAAACAAACAAATAAACAAACTTACTTTCGCGTTTATAATATTAGTAAGGATACCATTTATTCAAAAGGAGACAAACAAAACATAAAACTATGTACGAACCGTGACCCTGACCAGCGTGGTATAGTAGATCAATTGCCCTCCTATTACGGAGAAGACTTGAAGTCAAGCCATAGGACGAACATGATCTGAGATGATGCTGAGTTAAATTGATTAAACTAGTTGTGTGTGTATATATACCTAGTCTTGCCATAAATACTGTAACAAAGAAAAAAAATTTCTATTGCAAATAACATTTGTTACTAGTATGTTAGGTTAATACATAAATATAAAACAATTCAAAATATGAAAAGCTTATTCGAAGTTGTCTACTTTGGCTGCAATACAGTCCTTAAAACTTTGAGGCCAGTTGTTAATAGATGCACGCATTCTTTCCATGGGAAAATTCTTCACTAGCAATCGTATAGATTGTTTTAGGGACTCCAAATTATCATGGCGTTTAGTGCAAGCCGTACTCTCTAAAACTGACCATAAATCATAATTCAGCGGATTAAGATCGGGGCTAGATGACGGCCAGTCTTCAGCTCTGATGAAGTTCGAAACGTTCGTTTCCAACCAAGACTACGTAGACCGAGCTTTATGACCCGGCGCCGAGTCTTGCTAGAAGGACCATTCTTGGTTATTGAACATGGTGTTGTTAAGGGCCTTCACTACCTTCCCAAAAATGGTATCTTGATACACTTGTGGCGATGTTTTGATACCTTTTTCACAAAAGTATTGCTCAGTCTCTCTTTCATAGTTTCAACCCCACCAAACCATCACTGAAGTCGGATAATGCCCACATTGCACTCTGTCGACTAATTGGAAAGCTACCTTAGAGCTTTGGGCATAAATACTGTCATTTTGTTTGTTAAAGTCTTAGAATAATAACGTATAGAAGGATAGTGTCAGTACTTCGAACTTTAAAAATTTGAATCTAAAAATACTAATGGCGGGCAGACGATTACACACGTACACACGGAAACCACTATACAAATTATGAAATCAAATTTTGTTTTTATTAACATAAATCGTCGAAATACTTTTAAAAGTAATGTTAAAAACCTTTTTATGTTTTTCAAATATGTTGTGGCACCATTTGAAGGCACAAGCCGTCATAATTACCTATTTATTTTTTAATAGGGCTTCTACATGTTGGCCGAGTGCAGGCGAGCGATGGCGAATGCCAACGTGTGTACACCCGATTTGCCTTAGTTGGCCAATGCTCGCCGTCGCTCGCCTAGTTGGCCGAGTGAATACAAGCGCCAACGTGTGGACAGCTGATTTGTCTTCACTCGCCGTCGCTCGTGATCACTTGCCTCACTTCGCCTCGGTGTCGGTTTTTGTGCACAAATCAAAGGCACTCGTCTACGCTCGGCCAATGCCGTCTACACGTTGGCCGAGTCGTCATTACACGGTTGACATCCATCGCGGTTAGACGTGTTTAATGTGATATTGTCGCTCAATATAAATGATTATATTTTCAAATTTGCACCACTACTTCTAGATATACGACGTAAATAATTAGATCCAGGTCACCCTATATGTTACCTATAGTATCAAAATGTATCTTCATCATTCATCATCATTTTAGCTAATATACGTCCTACTATTGGGCTCGAGCCTCCTCCACAATAGGCGGGCAACTGACCTTAGTATTCCATGCTAGTCAGACAGGTTGGTATAGGATTTTATTTCGAGGTTTCCTTCTCCTGCATATATGTTATATGCTTATTATATATTATATCCCTTAATTGTCTTTTACGACATTCACAGACAAGATAGGGACAGGTGAATTTTTTTCTTACTCCGTCACCACACGGATATATCTTACACTGTTCTATTTCTGTGAATACTCAGTATCAACCACCTTCTTTTTTCCCACTTTACTGCTTTATACACTGAGATAATAGTTATATCATCATCATCTCAGCCCATATACGTCCCATTGTTGGGCTCGGGCCTCCTCCATAATGGAAGGGTAATTGACCTACTATACCGCGCTGGTCAGACGTGTTGGTATAGGGTTTTATTTCGAGTTTTCCTTCTCTCGCATAGATGTTATTTGCGTTTTATATCCCTTAGTCGTCTCGTACGATCACCCACGGGTAAGATAGGGGGTGGTGAATTGTATTCTTACTCCGTCACCACACAGAAAGTTATATACGCTCATTAAATAAATAGTCGAAGCTTCAGCAACGTTAATGTCAACGTCCGTAGTGTTTCAGTGCACAATGAACACTGACCGAGGCCAACGTGTAGACACTTCTACAAACGCTCGTCTACGTTGGCCACTCGCGTTGGCGTTCGCTGCACTCGGCCAACGTGTAGACGCTAGCACTCGCCTTGTACCTATTTGCCGACGCTCGCGTTGGCCTAGGCTCGGCCAACGTCTGTACGGGCTATAAGAGTTGCTTACGTTCGTGCAGTGCAATGATTTGTACATTACGGGACTGTTCCGGCGTAGGCTCCATTAGGCTCCAATTGAAATGCCTCACTTTTTGTGCGTGGACTTACCTTCTATATGTTATTATTCTAAGGTTAAAGTATTGTTTAATTGTAAACATTTTCTCATCCGATAAACAAAATTTTTCTATGACCTCCCTTTGCGTACCGCTTCAGTAGTTGTTTCGATTTTACCACCCTATTCTTTTTTAAATTATCAGTGAAGAAATGACTAGTGCGTCTGTTATAGGCTTAAAATACGCGACATGGTTTTAGGTGCTATCTTCATCTGCCCATCAGATAATTTTTTTTGCTTTTGGACAGGATTTCTTCGAATTCTTGCCCTTACTGCTTTATCCACCTTTTTCGTATGAACACGATCTAGCCGTGCACGTAGCACGGCTAGATCTTTTTCTGTCGCAAACAGAGGTCTCATTGTACCTACTAATAGCCCGGTACAAAAACATTTTACTAATAACAAGCGTATGGAGAGCTTTAAAAATTGCATTTGATTCCATATGCCTACTTTGTGTAATGCAATCGCAGCGATTCGGTTCTCTTTATCGCCCCACTCCATTTTAATATCGCAAAATATTGTACAATGTATTGGCGTCAAAATGAAAAAACACAATGAACGATCATATAAAAATGACAGATTCCAAATTCAAATGTAATATTTTGTTTATTTTTAATTGTAACAGTATTTATGGCCAGACTAGGTATATAGAGAGGGAGAGAGATTTTACAGTCGTCCAAATCTAAGTTAATTATCGAACCACTGAATAATATTGCCTGAATAAGTCTTTATTGAAACTATTTATCAGACTTTCCATCTCGTAAATTCATTACATCACAAATATCTGATGAAAACGAACCGGCTGTGAGTGAGGAATCAATTACAATCCTTATCTACAGGAAATTAAAATCCAATTTTCTTTTTAGATTGAAATGGAGGCTAATATCTAAGCGGGCATTGAGTAATGTTGCTGAATTTGATTGATCTTCTTGTTTTATCCGAAGAGCTTAACGTTTCGTTGAGCTTTAGAAGTTACCTGAGTATTCAGTGCGTAAACAGGTAGTGTTTACTCTGAAGCTTATCTGAATAGCCCTGTGACCTTGTTGAAAAGGGAAGGATACAAGTATTATTTATTAATATATACGCTCCATGCGTTCAAAACAACTCTTTACAAATAAAATGTCACGTATTCTAGTTTCCTTTTGATGACAACATCGCATTTTAAAGATATATACTATACTTAATTATATATACTGGTGGTCAAATGGGTTAATAATTTACAGATACAGGCACAAAGTCACCACTCAGTTTTTAACAAAGAACACCACCTTTTAATAAAGATATACCACTTTTTAACATAAAACAAAGATACATGCTGCTGTAATGAAGGATTCTTTAACATAAAATTTTATTAACATACATCTGATACAAATAAGTTCCGTGTGGTGACGGAGTAAGAATGCAATTTAACACTCCCTTGCCCGTGGATGTCATAAAAGACGACTATGGAATATAATATACACATAACATCTGTGTAAGGGGAGGAAAACTCGAAATGAAACCCTATACCAACATGTCTGACCAGCATGGTATAGTAGGTCAAATTCCCTCTCATTGTGGAGGATGCCCGAGCCCAACAGTGGGACGTATGTGGGCTGCGATGATCATGATGATGATGATGATACTAATAATAATCTAATTTCGAATACCAATTTGCAAATCGCACAAAGATTATCCTGCGTGAGTATTGAACCCACGCCACTCAGCACGGGAGGTCGGTACCTTAACTCCGTTATCATCAGTAAATATTGCCATACCAATCAGCAGTGAAAGCTTTTATCTTATAAAAATTTTAAAATGTTCCATTTCACTACAATTGCCGTCGAAAAAATAAGGCAATTATTTTTTCCCAGAACTTCTACTCGTCTTTTCTTTTGTGAGCAAATCTTTGATTGGAAACTTCAACTTTACAGGTTATCTATTGGTTTTGGATTAATATCAATGTATACAGCTTTCATCCCTCGTGATGGAGTAATTTTATTTTACAATAAAAGTGCCATTGCCATTCAATTTACCAACGGTCCTTTATTTTTTCACATAGTTTATAATGTACATTTTTAACAAAAGAAAACTACATTTTATAAGCGTTATATTTATTACAAGCGTTCACATTCTGAAGTTAAAGGTGTAATTTTAAGTAAAAAAGGTCTATTTTGTTTTAAAGTATAAACATATTTTAAAAGATTCCCTGGTTTTTTATATTCTACGAATTATGTCGGTATATATATTTCATTATATAAAAAATTCATAAAGGCGTGAATGTATAAAAATAGAAAGATGCTGA
The DNA here is from genome assembly GCA_032191425.1 of Lymantria dispar. Lineage (NCBI taxonomy): Eukaryota > Metazoa > Arthropoda > Insecta > Lepidoptera > Erebidae > Lymantria > Lymantria dispar. The sequence continues at coordinate 22,890,462 of CM063459.1, forward strand.
AAGTAATAAAGAGAAATTTTATGTGACTCATAACACGATTATTATCCCAAGTATCTATTAATTCTATCCACACATATACACTCTAACTGAACAGATATGAGAAATGTGTTTGTTTGACCTGCATTCACATTTTATGGTTTTGACCTTCACAATATTTGGCACGAGGACATTTCATATGGAATGGAAAAATATTATTCAATAAATCAATCAGACCCTCTTTTTCTTTGACATGTAACGTCTTTAGGATAAGAAGGTTGCCAAATCCAACACTTGTAGCGTAAAGAATTGGTTGGACAGAAAAAGGGTGGACAGAGGAGGGACAGATCTCACAAAATCGAAAGCCTCCTTCAATGTACTTGACATTGTAATATAAATTCTGCCGTACATAGGCCTTATAGGAAGGTTGCCAGCCGCCGATATCAAGAAATCGATACTGGTGAACAGATTAAGCCAATGAGGAAATAATAGACACAATAAATGCTACAATTCACCCGCCATCTTGGTGGGTATCGTAAAAGACGACTAAGGAATATAATATGCATATAACATCAATGCAATAGAAGGAAAACTCGAAATAAAATCCTATACCAACTCGGCTGACCAGCGTGGTATAGTAAGTTATTTTCTCTGTTATGGTGAAGAAAGCTCGAGCAGCAGTAAGACGTATATTAGCTAAGATAATGTTGATGTTATGGAGCCGCATGCCGTCCATTCGTCCCCTCGGAAGGTTAGCACAAGATGTGACCGAACCATTGCCTGCCTGAAGAAGTGGAGAATAACCTCGATGTTCCATTTCGTTAGAAAATTATTCACCACCCCCTATCTCGCCCATCGATTTCGCATAAGACAACTAAAGGATATAATATGTATATAATATCTATGTAAAAGAAGGAATACTCGAAATAAAATCCTATACCAACACCTCTGACCAGCGTGGTATAGTGAATTTCACTCCTTTTGAGAAGGAAGCTTCAACCTAGCAGTAGAACGTATACGAGCTAAAAAACAGAATAAAGGAACATTTATAAATTACTATACTTAATTTTTTGCTCGTAATATGAATTAGGAAAATTTTTTGTACTAAAAATTAAACTAATAATTCTATCAACCAAATTTAATTACAATTTTTATCACTGGTTACCAAGTTACGCGCCGTTAATAAGGTCTTAAATGTGATAATTTAAAGCCATAATTTTATAACGAAAAGTATATTTATACACCTCTTTATTATTCTTAGAACATGTATATAATCTGTATTATGGTACATTATAATAATCTAGCCGAAAATGTATTCTTAGTAATTTGTTGTAAGCTCACAAAACCATTTTCCTCCAATCTCATGAAATACCTAAGTCATAAAGCCTAAATTACGTCTTTTATATTCTAATATAAATCATTATTAAGTCTTATCACAACATCGGCCCAAAGGGCTATCAAAAATATATGCAAATTCGTCTTCGCGCGTGTCAGCGTTCAAAATTAATCCTCGGCATTATCCTTGCATAAATTTGTTTTAAGGGTTGGGACAATTTGAGATTAATACATATTCATTTGTTTTGCTGTTAATATAGGTACCACTTAATGCTTCTGAGAAGGGTTATTGCTATCTGATCAATAACAATTTATATATGGAATCATTAGGCATTATGAAATATTGATTCTAGATTTTATGAAAGTAAATATCGTTCCACAATAAGAACAATTTAGGTTCACAGTTACTTTTTTTATGCAGAAGGACTACACTGTCGATAATCGTCTATCTACAATCGCGGGTCGGGCCTTCCTGGATAGTACCATACTCTCGCAGAAACTCTACGTCCGAGTTGTAGCAATTTGCTACTGCATTTCGTTCGGTGAGCGAGCCAGAAGCCTAACTTTATGAGGATGTTTGCGTATAGGTTTTGGTGATGATTTTATTATCAACGAACCTCATTCCAGGCATTTACACCTCATTCACTTTGGGACGTGCAGCGGCCTGGCAAAGGTCCATGAGCGGCAGAATCACTTACTATCAAGTGCGCTATTTGCTCGTTTGCCACTATCTATACCAATAAATAAAATTGGAGTGTCTGTTTGTAATGTCAAAATAATGGGCTTTTTTCATGCTCACACGGTTATTTGCACTATACATATGCCTAAAATACACTTTATTTTTTTTTGTGTCTGTCTGTCTGTCTATTTGTTCCGGGTAATCTTCAAAACGGCTGGATCGATTTCAAAAATTCTTTCACCAATGGACAGCTATAATATCAGGGAGTAACCTAGGCTATATTTTATCCCGGTATTCCCATAGGAACGGGAACTATGCAGGAAAGACGACTGAAACCGAAGCTAAGCGAGGGCGGGTTGCTAGTGGGTAATAAAATCCGACTCAGATTTCCTAAAAAAAAAAGCTCATCACGACAGAAAAATTCCAGTAAAAGTACTCAGTATTCGATACTCGGATACTTTTGGTTCGATACTTTATTGAGTACGATACTTTTTCTTCGATACTACTCATGAGTTCAATATCGATACTTTCCGTTCGATATCGTGCCCCTAGCTACTAACAAAGCGAAGAATTTCGTGAGAGGTGCTTTTTTATAAGGATGTCAACGGGTTGGTGGTAATAAAGTGTACTATCTATATTTGGACATCAAAGTCGAGTATTCAATCAAATTATCATCATCATCATAGCTCATATACGTCCCATTACTGAGCTCGAGCCTCCTCCACAATAGAAGGGCAATTTGACCTACTATACCGCACTGGTCAGCCGGGTATAGGGTTAGTTCGGTTCTTCTTTTTCTGGCATAGTTATTATATGCACAAGATATCCCTTAGCCGGGGGCCTATACCCACGGGCAAGATAAGGGGTAGCGAATTATATTCTTACTCCGTCTTGCTTGCTTGATTTGACTTGCCATGTAGTGACGGAGTAGAATATATTTCATCCCCCCTATTTTACCCGTGAGTATCGTAAAAGACGACTAAGGGCTATAATATATAGGTATATAACATCGGTACAAGAGAAGGAAGAAAACTTGACATGAAATCCTGTACAAACACGGCCGATCACCGTGGTATAGTAGGTCAATTTCCCTCCTATTATGTAGAAGACACGAGGCCAACAGGGCGTATATAAGCTGTAATGGTGATTTGACTTAAATGCAAGACGCGAGACTCTTGCAGGCTCAGTCTTGGTCTTGCTCAAGTCTTGCAGGGCCAGTCTTGGTCTCGGTCTTGCAAAAATTAAGCGGTCTTGGTCTTGGTCTCGAACTCGCATTTCTCGCAAGACCAAGACTTTTTTGGGTAACACTAATTCTTACTCCGTCACCACACGGAATATCTACAATGTTTCCATTGTTAGTTGTCTTTTACAACACCCACGAGTAATGAAAGGATTAATAATATTCATAGCTGCTACTAAACGCCATTAAAATGTACCGATTTACCTTGGTATGTATCAGTTTGTGAGGTGAAATAGACTATGCTATCTGCAATCCTTTCCTTAAAGTTTCTGTAGCTCAGGGTATCGCAGTTGCTATCAAAAAGCCTCTGTTCCAACCTTCTAGCAAGCTATATCTCATAATAGAATAGATATTTCACAGAGTCTGCTTGCTGCACTTAGGTATACCTTAGGCCTTTGAAAGTCTGTCGCCTAAAAATAGCTTAAGGGACTGCTATTTCGCATACTTAACTACGTATATTTTTCATAAATTTTGAAATGGGAGGTTTGTGAAGAATACATGTAAGTTAACCGTGTGATGACGATATAAGAATACAATTCAGTACTCCCTATCCTGCCTGTGGATGTCGTAAAAGATGACTAAGGGATATAATACGCAAATAGCATCTATGCAAGAGAAACGAATAACACAATTTAAGCTATTGAAAAGTGATTACTTAATAATTAAAATGTTTCCCTGTAATACAAAACTTTCCTTTCTTTCGTGTCTTTACGAAATCTTAATATATATAAATTTCGTGTCACGTTGTTTGTCCGCGATGGACTCCTAAACTACTTGACCGATTTTAATCAAATTTGCACACCGTGTGCAGTTCGATCCAACTTGAAAGATAGGATAGCTTACATTTAAATTTATAGTCGCAATATTATTTTATTGCAAGCAAATTATTTGTCTATTGACATTCACAATTATCTGTTAACTCCAAACGATTTTAACAGATGGCGATATGTGTTGATTGGATTGAGTAATTTGTGTGTGCTCAAGGGGATTCGAGAATGGTTTAGATTCACAATTGGACTCGGTAGGTGGCGCTTTATTTGAACAGAACAACGTCTGTTGAGTCAGCTAGTATTCTGTATAATTCTTTTTATTGCTTAGACCTTAAAAACTAAACATAAAAAATATCCTCATAATATCGTTACATGTTCACCTAAACTTTCACCAAATTCGATTTACTTTTACTGATAGCCCCCAAAAAGGCTTATGAAGTCTGTACGTGTCTCGAAAAGTAATTGATGTGTCACTCTTTACTGAACTGCTTACTTCACGTAAGTACGAATATTATAATAAAAATTATATTAAAATCTATAAAAATAAATAAAATTGAAGTGTCTTAAATTTCAGTTATTGTAGAGGGACTTAGTAGTTAAACTAATATTATCCACATTGACTGTTACGTGTACTTTTTGCAAAAAAAAACCGACATTATAACGCAATGCTGAGTAAACGAAAGAGCGTTAATACAAAGTAGATAAATTTTTAGATCTTTGTTGATTTTTCAAAAACCGCTAGTCTGATTTCGATAGAATTTTCATGGGGCCATTTGGGAAGTATACCCTTTCCAACGAAAAAAAAGTTGAATCGGTTGGAAAGCGACGGAGTTATGCGCGAACAATTATAAAAAAAAATACATACATCCGAATTGAGAACCTCCTTTTTTAGAAGTTGGTTAAAAAGAAATAAAATTGTCGTGTCCTGTTTGTAATGTCAAAATAGTGGGCGTTTTCATGCTCACATGGTTATTTGAACGATACCTATACCTAAAATACAGTTTTAAAATTTTTGTTTGTCTGTCTGTTTGAGGTAATCTTGAAAAAGGCTGAACCGATTTTAATAATATTTTACTACCAGATAGCTGTCTGTATAAGGAGTAACTTAGGCTATATTTTATCCTGGTATTTTTACGGGAACGGAAATTATACGGCTGAAACAGAAGCGAAGGCGGGTTGCTAGTTCCAAATAAAATCAAAGGTACTCTACCGAAGCTGTTATGAAAAATATTTAAACGAATAAAAATCATCATCGTGTTATTATCTCAATTACTTAGAGTAGACTCAATATGTACTTTTCGTACATTACAAAGAGAATTATTATATAATAGTTTTACTGGACGCCTTTTTTTTATTTTTTTTTTTTTTGGGTGGGATATGGTCGATGCACCCGCCGCCCGGATCCATCCGAGGCGACAGAGTGGCAACGCGCGGCCCTATAACCCACCGTAGCTCGTCGCTTTCGTCGTTGGGCCGACCACTGGTATCGAGTTCCTTGTCCTCCGTGGTCTGCCCGACGGAATATCCACTGATGTTCCCTTCCCAGGACGTCGGTCGCCGTCGTCAGGTCAGCCTCTCTGCGGGTGACGGATTAATCCCGGTCCGGTTACCCGCCGACATTAGGCGCAAAGACTGCCTGACGTTTACCCTCCTTGGGAATCTACAGACCAGGTAGATCTAAAGCTTTTCGTCGTCGTTTACGACACCCATAAATAATCTAACGATTTGTTTATTCGTAACCACCAGCATACAACAAATTTAAAGCAAGAAACATTGACCAAACGGCATTAGATGAAATTGGCTCAGGTCGATGTAAAGCTCTTAATCGGCTTTTACGACACCCACGAACATTGCTCGTAAGGGTTGGTAGTATTCGTATCCGCTACCACACAGCACACCACATATCATCATCATCACAACTGATATACGTTCCACTGTTGGGTTAAAGCATCCTTCACAATGGGAGGGGAAATTACCTTTTATACCACACTGATAAGACGTGTTGGTATAGGGTTTTATTTCGAGTTCCCCTTTTCTTGCATAGATATTATACGCATATTATATCCCTTATCGTACGGTGATGGAGTAAGAATACAATTCACCACTCCCTATCTTGCCTGTGAATGTCGTAAAAGACGACTAAGGGAATACGCATATAACATCTATGCAAGAGATGGAAAACTCGAAATAAAACCCTATACCAACCTGTCTGATCAGCATAAAAGTAAGGTCAATTGCCCTCTATTGTGGAGGAGGCTCGAGCTCAGCAGTGGGATATGAGCTGAAATGATGAATGATGATATCCCTTAGTCGTCTTTAACAGCACAAACAGACAAGAAAGATCATCATTTGCCTGCCCTCATCATTTGCCTGAAAGGTCATCATTTGCCTGCCCTCATCATTTCACTGAAAGATCATCATTTGCCTGCTCTCATCATTTGCCTGCCCTCACGCTAAGTGTGGTCGGCACAACATGTACTTACCTTTTTAAATGAAACTACGGATTTTATCGCGTTTGTATTTGATTTTTGATTGCCCGACGTTTCGAACACTTTGAAACGTTCATGGTCACGGGCGGACTAAGATGTCTCACTTCCAACAAGTCATCGTTATTGCAGAAAATATATTATATTTAAAATTAATAGTAATTATATTTAATGTTAAATAATTACTAACCATAAACAATATAACTTTTTCATAATCATTTTCTCCTTACACTGGCAATAAATTTGTATCAAAATGTGGGTCAATAACTAATTTCTGTATCGGGTAGATAATTATAAATTTTCTGCAATAACAATGACTTGTTAGACGTGAGACATCTTAGTCCGCCCGTGACCATGAACGCTGCAAAGTGTTCGAAACGTCGTGCAATCAAAAATCAAATACAAACGCGATAAAATCCGTAAAGTAGCTTTATTTAAAATGTGTAATACTCGCGTAAAAATCAAAAATTATTATGTAACTACCTTCCATAACCTCCTATCGGCCGTCAAATCTGCACTCACTCATTTCATACGCATATCCTCATTCACACAGTCTATCGATCTTTTTTTGGATCTCCCACGCTTCGTACATCCATCCACATTCATATCGATAACCCACCTCGTCACATGCCTTTCATCCCTCCTCATCACATGTCCATACCAAGACAACCTCGCGCTCCTAATCTTCTCTATCACTGATGCCACTTCCAGGCTTCCCCTAACATACTCATTTCTTAAGGTGGGGGGGGTGATGAATTGTATTCTTACACCGTCACCACACGGACCAGTTTAAACAAGGTCAGTGATTACAATTTAGTAATCAAACAAAACAACTCAAAGCCACTACGTCTAAGAAAGCACTTACTAACCAAATTAATATTAATTATATTAACAGACCTAACTCCTGATATAATTAATATCAATTCATGATGCTCTCACTCAAATAATTTTCTTAATTAATCTTGATCAAGAAATCTATTAAGTATACTGATCAACTTATTACGCTCGGTAAATGCCTTCATAAATTCAAAAGAACATCTGACGATAATGTGAAACCTTCGGTGGGTAATGGTGGTCGGCAAAACCTCGGGAAATGCAATTAAAACAACCATAATACAACATTTACGTATTAATGTGAATTACAGCCTCTATATAACAGACTTTAAAGGTAGTAGTTAATCCTTCCTACTAATATTATAAACGGGAAAGTTTGTGAGGATGTAAGGATGTTTGTTGCTCTTTCACGTAAAACCCACTGAATGGATTTTTATGAAATTTTACAACAATACAGCTTACATATCAAAATAACACATAGGCTATAATTTATCCCAATATTCACATGGAAAGAGAAACTGTGCGGGTAAAACCGCAGGGCACTGCTAGTCTATATATAGTATTACCTTCTCTAATTTAACTATAGTATTGTTTATTATTTTCCGTGTGGTGACGGAGTAAGAATACAATTCACCACCTTAGATCGTGGGTGTCGTAAAAGACGACAAAGGGATTAATAATGCATATAACGTTTATGCAAGAGAAGGAAAACTTGAAACAAAACCCTATAGCAACACGTCTGACCAGCGTGGTGTAGAAGGTCAATTTCCCTCCCATAAAGTGGGACGTATAAAAGCTGAAATGATTCACAATAGGAAGAAAACAACTACGCTAGTCAAACAGGTTATTAGTCTTCTTATACGAAGTGAATTGTATTCTTGCTCCGTCACCATACATAAGGGGGCGTTCATAAAATACGTGAGATGTTTAAGGGGGGGGGAGGGAGTCGAGTCAAATCTCATTGAATCTTACGTTGGAGAGAGGGGAGGGGGTCTCGGCAAATATCACGCATTTTTTTTTCTAATTGAAACAAAAAATTCTTCTGATTGAAACAGAAAATTTAAAAAACACCTGACGTAATTTATGGACGCCCCCGAAGTATGTGTATATTTATTTTACGGTTCATTTACGTCCCACTGTTGGACTCGAGCCTCCTCCACAGTAGGAGGGCAATTGACCTACAATCACTGGCCACGCTGGTCAGACGTATTGGTATGGGGTTTTATTTCGAGTTTTTCTTCTCTTGTATAGATGTTATATGCATATTATATCCCTTAGTCGTCTCTTACGACACTCATTGATAAGGGATGGTGGATTGTATTCTTACTCCGTCACCACACGGAAAAATTAATCCCTAGGTCTTAGAATAATAACGTATAGAAGGTAAGTTCGCGCATAAAAAGTGAAGCATTTCAATTGGAGCCTAATGGAGCTTACGCCGGCATCGTTCCGTAATGTATAAGGTCACTGGACTGCACGTACGTACGCAACTCTTAAAAAATAAATAGGTAATTATGACGGTTTGTGCATTGAAATAGTGTCACAACACATTTTAAAAACATAAAAAGGTTTTTAACATTACTTTTAAAAATATTTTGACGATTTATGGTAATAAAAACAAAATTTGATTTCATAATTTGTATGATGGTGTGCGTAACGTGCGACACGTACACTGTGTAATCGTCTGCGCGCATGTAGTATTTTTAGATTCAAATTTCGATCATTCGAAGTACCAACACTATCCTTCTATACGTTATTATGCTAAGCCCTAGGTGAATATATTTTAATTGTCAACAAAAGAATCAAATATTCAAATGAACCCTTTCCATTGACGTTCTTATAGTAAAAAAAAGCATTTCAGCTCTAATAAAATGAAAACAAAAAGAAACTTTTTAGTCGCAAACTCGTCCAAGGACCCCGTTGGGTTCGAGTTGATAAAGTTCTAATGGGTTATCCTTGTCGTCCCTCGCTAAACAATAGCGTACTCTACGAGTTGCGAAAACTCGATATTCTAAGGTACTTATTAAAAAAAAATGGACGTAATGTAACACAACAAAATTGGCGGTTGGTTATTTTAGCGACAGGTCATGTCTGCTGACAATTTTCTGCCTGCAAGCATAAATGTTATCTGTGTGGTGACGGGGTAAAAACACAATTCACTACCTAATCTTGCTCGAGGGTGTCGTTAAAGACGATTAAGGGATATAATATTCATATAACATCTATGCAAGAGATGGAAAACTCGAAATGAAATCCAATACCAACATGTCTGACCAACTTGGTACTTATAGTACGTCAATTTCCCTCCTATTATTGGGAAGGCTCCAGGCCAGTTGTGATGCATATAATAGCTATGATGATGATGATGACGAATCATAAATGGGCCGCCTTTTCCGGTGGCACCATATTCTCGCTGAAAATCCACGTCTGACTCACAACTTTTTGCGTCTGCACTTCGTTTAGTTAGCAAGAGACGGAAGGTCTAAACCCCTTCGCTCATCTTTCCTATCCTCATTTCATTCTCTCTAGATCGGAATTTAAAGTACTAGACTTTAGACTTAGCTATATAAATGCTTTTCCACCAGTGATTGGTTTTTTTTATTGCAAACGGGGGAAAACACTCAAACTGTACACCTGATGGCAAGTGTTGCTGCCACTCATGGACCTTTGCTAGGCTACTGCCTACCATGAAAAACATAAAGAGAGTGTGAATGCGTGCAATGAGGTTCGGTAAAACTAAAGGCATCTCCAAAACCCATCACACGCAAACACTCTCAGAAAGTTGGGCTTCCGGCTCTCTCGCTCACCGAACGAAGCGCAGTAACAAATTGCTACTTAAACATCAATTTTCTGTGAGAGTGTGGTACTACCCCGGACGGACCGTCCCGCGGCTCAACTGTCAACAATGTGGTCCTACCACTAAAAATCGGACCGGGAAATAGTCCGTCAGCTGCAGAGAGGCTGACCGCGCAAGAGCGATGATCCTACCCGATAGGGTAACTCGCTAGGCTGGCCACGAACGTCAAGGATACGGTACCAGTAGTAAGCCCAATGGCGCTGAGGAGGGTACGGTGAGTAATGGGGTTGCGTGTCGTTCTTTCAACGTCTGGGACGGAATAGAGAGCGTGTATTCATAGCATAGCCTGCAAAAAAAGACTGCCATATTATCCTGGTATTGCTGAATTCCTTGAGTGATAGTTACCACTTATCCATCCGTCAGGTGAGCTGCTTACTTGTCTGCTACCAAAGAAAACGGTATATATATTATTTCTATTGCTCTACGAAAACAGGTAGAAATACATCTCGAAATAAAATAAATAAAACCTTTTACCAACCTGTCTAACCAGCATAATATAGTACATCAATAGTAGGTCAATTGCCCTCCAATTGTAAAGGTGGCTCAATCCTGACAGTGAGATGAGTATGATGACTTGACGATGATTTGATGACATAACGAAAAATAGCAAATTAACAAATATTTACCAAGCGCTAGTTGTTGTAACTATAAGTTCTTCGAATATTCTAGATGTCGTAATAATGTGAGGTATACTAACTTACAATTAACAATTTACATTTAAAATTATCTATGAAGTTAAAAGGGTCGTAAATAAACATTGTACCATTATTTTGTATATAATTAAGAAAAATGTAGTAGCTTTTCTTGAACACGTACCACGCACTTTATTACTTCAAAAACAATTTATCATGGCCGCCACACGAGATGTCGACGTTCCTGCCAAAACTGTTGTCCGCAAGCCACTTCATTAATTAAGTCAAGTGTAATACTATTAATATTAGTGTCGCTGTTGACTCGACGACTAATAAACTTCAGCAAGTATTTATTCATTATATGTAACGTCTGATAGAAAATAAGTAGCAATAAGTGTCACTCGTCTACTTTTGCTATTAAATTTTTATAAGGCCTTTGTTTTTCTTGTTCAATTTTGCTTGCACATGCATAATAGATTTCTTAAAAAAATAGCAATGTACTTTAAACAATGTACAATAAACTTTAATGTACTTTATAGACAGTTTAGTATTGATATCATCTATAAGTAATTTTTTTTCTTCTCTGTATCATATACATAGGTTTGACTATTTTGACCGTGCAGTAACGGAGTAAGTAAGAATATATTTCACCATTCCTTAGAATAACAACGTAGGTACCTATAGAAGGATAGTGTTGGTACTTAACGGTCAAAACATGAAGCCAAAAATACTACATGCGCGCAGGCGATTACACACGTACACACGCACACCACTATACAAATTATGAAATCAAATTTTGTTTTTATTAACATAAATCGTCGAAACACTTTTAGAAGTATCTAATACCTACACTTTTTATGTTTTTCAAATGTGTTGTGACACCTTTTGAATGCACAAACCGTCATAATTACCTATTTATTTTTTAAGAGTTGCGTACGTACGTGCAGTACAGTGACCTTGTGTAGTAGGGAAATGTACTACGGAACGGTCTGGCGTAAGTTCCATTAGGCCCCAATTTAAATGCTTCATTTTTTGTGCACGGACTTACTTTCTATAAGTTATTATTCTAAGCACCATCCTCTTTCTTGCTCGTGGTTGTTGTACAAGACAACGAAGGAATTATAGTAATAAGTATAGTAGATAACAATAGACGTTATAAATAAATTTCCCTCCCTATGGAGGAGGTTCAAGCCTGGCTGTAGGACATATATGAGCTATGATGATAATGATTATTGAGTGATGGTGATGATAGTGGATGGATTACTACACCGCACTTGTCAGTCGTATTAGGGGGCGTCCATAAATTACGTGAGTTGTTTTTTGAAATTTTCTGTACCTCCCTCCCCCCCTGGTGAGATGTCGTGAGATTTTATTCAACCCCATCCCCCAATCTCACATGAGATTTTTCAAAATGTGGGTTTCTTACGTAAACGCGTTGGATTGTTATTGTAAAAAGAAAAAAAAATTGCGTCGTGCTTTTATTTACGACTAGTTAAGACTAGTAATCAATATCGCTGAGAGTTTAATTATAATTGTAATAAAAATTTAACATTTTTTTTTTGTTTCAATCGGAAAAAAAATTGCGTGATATTTGCCGAGACCCCCCCCTCTCTCCAACGTAAGATTAGATGAGATTTGACTCGACCCCCTCCCCTCTTAAACATCTCACGTATTTTATGAACGCCCCCTTAGCATATAGTATTTATTTCTATTAGTAGGTACGCTTAATCGCGCTGTCTTATCTTAGCGCTAGGTTGTTTATCCACGGTATGAAAATATTTCTGTTCTGTATTTATTTTGATGTAAAAGTAAAATAAATCCTTACAAATTTTATATAAATTTTTCTTTTACTTCTTGTTCGGGAAACTTAAGAGGATCTTTCGTCCAAAATGACGTCTTACTCAGACGTCATTAGCATAGCAGACGGTAGCTATTTGTTACTGCGCTTCGTTCGGTGAGCGAGAGAGCCGGCAGCCCAACTTTCTGAGGGTGTTTGTGTGTGGAGGATTTTGGTGGGGCCCTTGGTATCACCGAGCATGCACGCATTCACACTCCCTTCACTTTCTTCGCGGTATGTAGCGACCCTGTAAAGGTCCATTAGCGGCAGTAACACTTACCATCAGGTGTACTGTTTGCTCGTTTGCAACCGTTTGCAATAAAAAAAAACATCTCAGTGTCTGAAAACACAGGTTTACGACCAGTGTGTGTTAGCATTGACGACTTACGGCACGGAAACGTGGTCCTTGTCGGACCACGTATCGGACGACGCAGTGCAGGACACCCCCCCGACTAGGTGGACCGACGACCTGGTGAAAGTTGCTGGGCATCGTTGGATGCAGGCGGCACAGGACCGCACATTGTGGCGTAACATGAAGGAGGCCTACGTCCAGCAGTGGACGGCGATAGGCTGAAATGATGATGAATGATGATGATTGTCTATTACTTAAAGATTAAATATTTATAGATACAAGATAAGATAAAGGACACAATATTAACTAACATCTCAGTATATAGACAGACCGGAAGAGGAACTATCACAGTATAGGCTGTACGAAACCTACATCTCAGGCCATTTACTTATTTTTAAACAAATAATTAATTAAACTTATCTGGTAGGACCACTGTCGACAGTCGTCTGTCTACAGCCGCGAGCAGATCCTTTCAAAGTAGTACCACACTCACGCAGAAAATCAACGTCTGAGTTTCTTTTGTTAATGCACTTGTTTCGGTGAATGAGAGAGCCGTAAACCCAACTTTCTGAGGGTGTTTGTTGCGTTACCAAAACCTACCACATGGTAGGTTTTGGTAACGCATTTAGTATAACCGAACCTCATTGCACGCATTCATACTCCCTTCACTTTCTTTGCTAGGTCGCTGCTAACCGGCAGCAGACTAGCAAAAGTTCATAAGCGGCAATATCACCATTAGGTGTACTATTTGCTTGATTGCCAACAGTAATAAAAAAGAAACTAATCGAATAAGTAATGTATTCATGATACTTCAAAAGATCCATTTTGGACCAATCGTTTTCATCTACTTTTTTTTTTGAGCATATAGTGGAAGACGAGCAAACACTTTACTTGATGGTAAATGGTAACCGTGTGATGACGGAGTAAAAATACAATTCACCACCCCCTATCTTGCCCGTGGATGTCGTACAAGACGTCTAAGGGATATAAAATGCACAAAAGATCTGTGCAAGAGAAGGAAATCTCGAAATGAAACCCTATACCAACATGTATGACCAGCATGGTATAGTAGATCAAATGTTCTCCCATTGTGGCGGAGGCTCGAGCCCAACAGTGGGACGTATGTGGGCTGCGATGATGATGATGATGAAATGGTAACTGCTGCTTAGGCACCTCAACAATATCAAAGATACAATAAAAGGCACTGCTTATCATAGGTACAGAATGGAAAGGAATAGAATGAAGCTTTTTACTCTCTCGCTCATCCTATGATGCGCAGTAGGTAATTACTACTACATGGATGTCCAGGTCCCAGATCAGCCGACCAACATTTGGCTACAGGTGGCAAACTCTCGGCTGTGTAATGTATAATCTACAGGCCATACCTTTTTGGTTTCAGCAGCAACGTCTTCGGAGATGTACAACCGAAATGCTCGCAGTGCAGTTGGCGCACTAGACGGGCGTGGTTTAGTGGCGGTCATCAAGCGTCAAGTACCACTCGCCGGACAATTGGATCATCAGCTCGCTTGGGGTCAAGGATGGGGATGGGTGACCCTACCGAACGGCGTTTGGAGCGGACGTGAGTAACTTATATTAATTTTTGCCCGCAAATTAAACTAGATTGTCCACGGATTTCCGTGTTCTGGATTTTATGCCTATCCTTCTGCTGGTCTAAACTTTATGCAATTTTTTTGTATTATCACACGCATTTGTAACAAATGACGTATTAATTATCTAAATTCTAAACCGAGATGTCACACCACTCCTCTATAGTTCCCTTTCTTAATTCTGAGATCTTGTAGTTTTAGACCTCGTATTTTTGGAGTTCGTATTTTTTGATCTTTGTAATTTCTTTTGAAAATTTCTTAACGGCAGAATTCCAAAAACACTTTACGCTTCATTTAGAGTTCTAACCTGGGAGCGTGTGAATTGCCAATAGTGATGCCACTGGATTGCCTATAAAGTAAAATGTACAAAATCTCTTACTAATTTTGGTGTGGTGACGCAATAAAGGTAGATTTATATTTGTCTGATGTGTCGTGACATGACGCGTAGTAGTAGAACGGTATCGGTTTAAGGCACAACAATAGCCATCACAACACATTAAGCATTACAGAATGAATGTTACAATACTAAATGTATTAAACCTATACCGTTCTGACGCGTCATCTCACAGCACATCAGACAAATATAATTGCCCCTTTATTTTTACGGTCGACGCACTCCTCGCACAACTCCGTCCGGGGCGACAGAGGGAGACGCCGAACGTCGTCGCGAGGCTAACCTCTCCGCGGGTGTCCGGACTAAATCCCCGGTCCGATCACCGCAGTCTCTGCTAGGGCGGCATCAGGTGCAGGTACTCGCGCCTGCGCCGCCCCAATCGCACGAAAACCGTGTCCGCGTGGAGTCTTTCCTCCCACATACGGTCCGCCGCCAAATATAAATCCACCGTGAGAATACAGTTCAATTCACCACCTCCTCCAGCTATAGCTGTCGTAAAAGGCAACTATCTTGTACATTTTACACCTATTCAAGAGAAGGAAAACTCGTAATAAACCAACCCGCCTGACCAGCATGGTATAGTAGGACAATTTCCTTCCCAATATGGTGTAGGCTAGAATCCAGTAGTGGGACGTATATGAGCTGTGTTGATGATGATGATGAGGAAGTTCTTATCATCATCGTCGTAATCTAAGCGCATATACACCCCACTTTTGAGCTTAAGCCTTCTCCACAAAAGGAGCGAAATTAACCTAATATCATTATCATACATAGTCGTCCTTTAGTCGTCTTTTACGACACCTACGGGCATGAAAAGTGGTGAATTGTATTCTTACTACGTCACAAACTACGAAACAAATTAACTAAGACAGGATTCATTTCGATTCTTTCTTCTCTTGCAATAATATTGTCTTGCATTAATGAAAAAAATTACGTCATCATCGTAGGAGCAAAATGTGGTGATACAGTACTGGTGCTCCAATTGACGGTAAAGGAGTGCAATACGGCAGGTTATGAGGCTACAAACCGTCTCCTTCATCGTTCGTTATGGCATATATCCAGATCTATTAAAAAAAAATTGTATACCTCACTAACCGAAGAGGCAGTGGTGGTGAGATTACATTCTTAATAGTCAACCTATAGGTAAGTTTTAGCGGCTAGTTAATAGTTACCTGGAATCATTTCGTTTTCCAATTGGTCTCATGAGTTCTGAAGTTATTTTTTTAACATTTGCAATCCAAATAATTTTCTTGTGGTAATGGAATAATAATACAATTATCACTCTTTATCTTGCCCGTGGGTATTCAAACGACTAGAGACTATAATATGTAGAAAACATGTATGGAAGAAAAAGAAAATTCGAAATAAACGCTATACCAATTCATCTGATCAATGTAGTATAGTGAGGTCAATTGCCCACTATACCCTCTCCAACTGTAGGCGACCCTTTTTTGGTAGGTTATGGTTTGGACACACCCCGCCCAATCTGTCCGGGGCGACGGGTGGGTGGCATGCGATCCCATAACCCACCGTATTACCGCCCCAACGCCATTAGGCCAACCACTAGTAGTAGACTTGCGTGACCGGCCCGGCGGATTATCCTTTCGGATTCCATCTTTTTTAACACTTCGGCAGCATTACAGTGTTACCAGCTAGGGCGTCATCCTCATGCAGTCGGCCTCTCTACGAGTGGCGGACTAATGCCCGGTCTATCCAACCGCAAATGTAGTCGAGCCTTTTTTCTTTATGGTTGGGCTATGGTAAGCGCACACGCGGAATTAAATATATCCACACACGAATCCAAATATATAATGTTAAAGCTACAAAGATGTATCACCTAAAACCTGCAGGATTTTAGTTCTAGAATTTGCTAATTCGTAACAAAGATTTATAACCCGGTAATTATCCATTATAAGTAAACTATTTTTACGGACTTTCTCACAATTGTATTTAATTTTTTATTCCCCGACGCGCGACGTTTCGAACACTGAAAATCAAGTACAAACGCGATCAAAGCCGTAAAAATAGTTTAATTATAATGACACTCGCGTAAACACAGAAATGATTAAGTAATTATCTATCAGAAATTACTTGAAAACCAATAATTTATCACGTTTTTAATTATTGAAAGTGTGACTATTTTCTATTTAACAGGCAACGTGAATATTCAACAACTTTTATTTTATTAGTATATCTTAGAATATCGCCAATAACTCAATTTTCATTCGAAATTCTCGTTGAATTATTACTAGCAAGTTACTAGGAAGGTAAACTCTGAAATGATATTAAATAACTTTAATAATAATATTGATTTATTTATTTTATTAAAATTTGGTTTTCTAAAATTATAAACATAAACTCTTGTAAGTCCTAAACTTTAAATCCAAACATTTTTTTTCTAAATTCAACACTAGGATGTGGGGAGTAGGGCCACGCTGGAGTCAACTTTCTGTTTGTGCTCCTAAATGGATCAGCTGATCCGAGGTAGTCATGATCATCATCATCACAGCTCATATACGTCCATCTGCTGGGCTCGAGCCTCCTCCGCAACGGGCTGGAAATTGAACTGCTATAACACACTAGTCAGACGGATTGATATAGAGTTTTATTTGGAGTTTTCCTTCTCTTGCACATATGTGCAACAGTATGCGTGCACATATTGTTTTCTCCTAATCGACTTTTGCGACACCCACTAGCACTTGATAGTTAGACGTAAGAATACAATTCAATTACCGCATGGAAAATACATAATTCGGTGTAGTAAATACAGTTGATCTTGCGGGAAATTAGCATCTAAGTTGTAGCAATTAGCTGCTGGGTTTCGTTCCATAACTGAGAGAGTTGAACTTCCAAATATAACCTTACAGTAGCAGACGTAACTGTGTAATGATTTCTGATGTTTACGCGAGCATTACATATTGTAAATAAAACTATTTTACGGATTTTATCGCGTTTGTATTTGATTTTTGATTGCCTAATGTTTCGAACAGCGTTTATGATCACGGGCGGACAAGATGTTTCACATCAAAAATCAAATACAAAGGCGATAAAATCGGTAAAATAGTCTTATTAACGATCTAGCTGTGTATTGAATTCACTGATGCAAATACCAAAGCATTTAGAATCACGACTGTATAGCCGCAGTATAACATAAATCGATATCTATTTTCAGGTCTCACCTGGTCACAGGAAGGCGAGGACTTTGCTCTTCACGCGATGCCAATCATGCACCACTCGAATGTCTCTCAAGCTTGCTCCATGCTCGATGGTGTCACGGCATACGAGGCATCTGCTTATGAACAAGCATTGGCAGAATACGACGATAGTGCTACTACATCTGACGATTGGGACTTTGGCGTGGATTGTGGCGATTTCATGATGTAAACCTGGATAAATGAAAGTTTTTTCCATGAGGCAATGGAATTACCATCAACCGAAATGCAAAATATGTTGATTTGTCTTTTAAGGCGTTAATCATTCAGTCCAACCATTACATTATATGAATGATTGTGAAATTTTATGTAACCACTTAAAGATGTTTCTGAAATAGAATCCGGAAACTGTATTTACAACAGTAATCAATTTGGTAGAAAAATAAAAGATATAAGACTTTCATTGCAAAAATAATTGCTACAATTAGAAAGATATATCTTATGTATATATTGTTAAAAGTGGTCACACACAATATATATGTATTTGTACCCTATGAACTAATTATGGCATCCAACAAAAGAGTTTATTCTGAGATATGTACCAATATATAAAACGCCAAATATTAATTATAATTTAAATGTGCTGGTCACAAAATATATTTATACAAATATATAGTAATATGTGCGTTATATGTATGAAAATTTTTATTTATTGCTTATCACAAAGAGTCGTTTCTCACTAAATTCAATTATTACTTTTTTTACAAAAAAGATTCCATCATAACATCACTGACTCTCTCTCTCTCTCTCTCTCTCTCTCTCTCTCTCTCTCTCTCTCTCTCTCTCTCTTTGAAAACATTCAACAGAAATGTAAGCGTTATTCCTAAAAGTTTAATTTATAATTTAGTAATTAATGACTTCTGATGTTTACGCGGGTAAGATTGAAATTAAACTATTTTTACGGATTTGATCGCGTCTGAATCTGATTTTTAATTTTCTGACGTTACGAACACTATACCGTGTTTATGGTCACGGAAGTATCGCCCGCGAAATCATCTATAGAAATAGTCTGATTTCAATCTAATAATTAATTTTGTTATAATATTGCATATATACAATAATAACAACAAGATTAATAATATTTTTATTTGTGTTGTAAAATTTAAACTATTGTGCAAAAAAATGAAAAATGCCTAATTACCGAATTGTAGAAGAAAGAAGTAACGATTAGGCATTCGCAATTAAAAGTAAAAATTAAATAGTTGTATGCATGTTCTAGTGGAAATGTATGTTGTAATAGCAATGATGTGTGTAGCCATAAATTTGTATACATAGCCTGAAATTCGGCCTACTAATAGAATTTGGAACATCCAAGCATCGTTATTAAACTCCACATAACAAAGCGATTTCATTGATAATAATTATTTGATAAATATTTAATATTTTCATAACTATAAAACTTTTGATATTTTATTTCGATTTCTGAACATATAAATATTTTGAAATTATATTAACACTGTTGACCATGATCAAGTTTTTCGAGTGTTTTTACCTAACGCCAATAAAAACCAGAGTACAATTCTGCTTGAAACTTTTTATATTTACGCTGGATAAAACCATCGCACAAATTTAATTATTTATGTTAGGATAAGTTTATTAAGCTTATCCGTTAATTATGATTCGAAATGGAGATGAGAAAACGATTTCAAATAGAAAATTATATATTAATGTGTGTAGAAATTTTAAATCTATTGTCACGGTACTCTGAAATTAATCCCTTATGACACCAATGTTGGCTGGAGAAGTATATTCTCTTTAAAATGTGGATTTAGCTTAAGTCGATGTTAGAATTAGTAAATGTGGTCGGTAGAAATGTAAGAAACATAACCTAACGGCAAGAAATATTACGAAATATATATATTAAATAAAGATCTTTTAAAAGAAATCATTTTAAAGGAACTTTATATATCTTTTTTTTATATATTGTCGATGTAGTTAGGTGTGTGGTAATTAGTACAATTATTTAAAGAATACCTAGTCGCTAAAATCTTCCGACCTACCCAAAGACTGCCTAACATTATATTACCTAATACCTGTATTATGTGTACCCCTAGGCACGGTATCGCGACTAAATCTCCCTCGCCCCGCGGACGCTACATTGCAAGATTTCGAGTATATTTAAGAACTGGCAATAAAGAGGGAAAGTACATAAGAAAATAAGGCTTTTTTTTTAATGAAATACTGCCTAATAAATATTATTAAGTACTAATTCAAGGAAACCCTTTGGAAATAAGGTATTATGCTAGACGGCCAGAAATTGTGTATACCCGATAAAAACTCGCGGTGTTCCTTTGTTTACGTGTTGCCAGGAGCGATGCTAGATTGACTGTTATCTGACAGCTCCATCTAATTTATAGGTACCCTTACTCGCAAAGATATACACAAAAAACGTACGTACCGCTGTCTTTGTATAACAGACTATTCTGCTAGACAGACTACGCTAGTTCCGTCACCGTAAAGCATATAATATTGCTATACTGCTAAACACCTGATTTTAGTATTTGAATCAATGCTACTGGCCTTATTTTATGACGATAATGGTAACTATATTACCATAGAAAGATCTGTCAAATTTGGTTAACCTTATAGAATTTATTAGAACGCTTAAGAATCTGAAATAAACATAATAGTGGAATTAATAGTTGACTGTCAACTGTTGAAGCTTCTAGAAAGAGAAGAAGATGAAGTTACGTGCAGTTCTCTGTTGCAGTTTCAAATAACTTTCTTGATCATTACCGTTTGTAGTGACAAAATGACTTCAAAAAGCAAAAAGTTTCAGGAATTCCAATGGTAATCAACATAATAAATATGAGTTGCGAATTAGAATCGCTTTAAAATACTCTCGAATGCCTTTTGTTACATGACACTTTTATATTTAAATATATAATATATATATATATATATATATATATATATATATATATATATATAATCCTAAAATGAAAAAGGTTAAGCTGTAATTAGTATCACTATGCTATATAATCAAGATCTACTCAATTCTTATATATTCTTCTATTATATACTGCCATCTATTTTATTGTAAACACGACTGCCACTAATGATAGGGATACTTGGGTCGACGTGAAAGTGTTGGTAGGCGTAAAAGCTGAAATATGCTCGTCCTGTAATACAATGCCTGAATATGATCAATATGTTGATTATTATGTTTTTATAAAACATTCAATATTTGAGGCAAACAGAAAATTAAAATATATGTTTGGCAATTTCTGGCCAAATATTGGAGAATATTGTATAGCGGCAATTAATACATCAGCATCACTTGGGCTTCACAGACGTAGCCAAAAGGGGAATTTTAAGCGTTCAAAGTAATAAATGTTACAAATGAAAAAAAAATTATAACATGACAACATATTATTTCATATATATTTTTATTGTTTTATTATTTTGAATGCCCTGTGAAATTGAAAGCTAGCTACGTTGCTAAATCTTTAAAATCCAGAAAGAGGTGGTCTACGCGTAATAGTAAAACGTTGTTTATTAAAGAGCATGTAACTGACTCTTAATCCTACTTAAATATAGCCGCAATCCCATGAAAAACTACTAAACTATGACAATTAAAAACCTTTTATTTTATAATAACGAATAAGGGAAATAATTCAAAAGATTTTAAATTCATGGTAAATTAATTTTATGAGAAAATTGCAATTTTTCTGCTACAATAGTTAACGGAACGAGGCAGTATACGTCATACGGTTTACATAATAGGTAATATAGGACAGCAAAAGATGGAGTAAAAACAAAACCTCGAGTTTATGGTCTTGCAATGTAGCTATATAGATGTCGTAGCAAATTATTATATTATATTATATGAATGTAATTAGAATTAATTAGACGTTAATAAGCGTAAAATAACCAATGTGATCCAAATCTTGTTTATTATATTTGCAAAAATTAATAACTTTGACACTGATTTATTTTCTTTTTAAATTTAAACATCTTACAGCCAAAGACAATTATTAATCTGTGTAACACTTATAAGCTATGCGAAAACAATTAATTTTAAGATAATTGATTGAATCACGCTATACATGGCGGAAATCCATTATTATTCGGAAATGGAAGGAAGGGAGACCTACCACTTTCCCACGCTAATCAATATACCGCGCACCACAATAAAAGGAATACGGGATAGGATTGGACTAAGAAATAAGGAAATCTTACTCTCACATGATGAGCACCTTCCAGAACATCAACTTGCGATTTGCCGCAGAACTTCGAATATTTATTTGACACGTGTTTCGTCTCTAAACGAAGCATCCTCAGGATGGTTCGGCATCAAATGCGCATTTGAAGTTTGAAAATCGTAGGCAAGTGGTGGGTTTCCCTTCCTTCCTTCCATTTCAGAATAATTAACTTTATAAATTTAATGATATCAATGAGTAAGTAATCGAATGAAACAGCAGCTATTTCATTTACCAAATCAAATAAACACTCGCATTCCATTTAATTTAAAAACTTAGTCTAATTTTACAAATGGTAACCTTTATAAACAATATTTGGGTGTCGATAATTAATTATTTATGAAATTATTAATATTAGGCAGCAATAAACGTCACAATTATCTCTAGATGATAATTATGAAATATTTTTGTATGAGGAAGCTTGCATGTTTGATTTCTACACGAAATTATCTAAATGTGTTCTTTATCGTAATTATGTGTAGTATATCGTATTATTAGATTTGAGCGCTTGTTCAATATTAATTATTATGAAATCAATATTGTCTGCACAAGTAACAATGTCGACTTGATTAAGAAAATTTCATATTAGTCAATTAATCTCACGGATAGACTGGAATCATTGATATGGCGGAGTGACTTTGATTCTCTCCGTGTATTCTATCAATTCTTACACTCTAAACTACACAATAACATTAGATCAATAAGGTGGTCGTCTTGCCAGACCTGTTACGCCGCTAACTTCACGCTCTTAAGGACTTAAGGTACATGCAGTTCACCATTTTGAAGGCTTAAACAGCTTTGCAATATTATTAACTGCCTTAAAAAAGACGAGGTTCTCAATTCGATTGTATTTTTTTCTTGATGTGTTTATTTCAGAACTTTCGACTGGGTGTTTTCATTTTTTTTTTATTTAAAAGCTGGTACTGCCCGTGTGGTCGTGTGGCCATTTCTATATGGTCCAGTTTGAAGTCGGTATTTTATTTTGTTTTATTATTACGGGTATCATATAGCCTCTGATTTTTGGTAGAAAGTCCAAAAATATTATCGGAGTATTGACTGATAAATTGACTAATAAATCGAATAACTGTGATGACACAAATGAGCGTCGAACCATAAATAAATCACTAAAACGAGCGAAAATTCGAGACGATTGATTTCAATTGTCACCGTTTATTATTTATGCAGACAATTAATATCAATATTGTTTAAAACATCACTGGTATTATGTTTAATAACTATTGTCGGATGTGAATGACAAAAGTAACCAAGCCTAAGCGTTATTTTTATACGATTTGTAATCTTAAACGACTATGGTAGCTCTAACCGTTCCAGCAGGCCCGTTGAAGGATCTCAATGGAAGGTTATTTGCATTAGGTATTTACAGCGTTATATGTACATATTGTTTTCTAAGAAAAAAGGGAATACCATGCATCATCCGAATATCATTTTAAGTAGCAATTATAATGTTGTCACCGAGAAATTGAGGACAAAATAAAGAGAGTAATGAAAATCCTGTAATATTTACATTACGAAATTATTGTGCGATTTAGCTACACTGCAAAAGCGCCATTTGTCAAAACATAGCTCTGGCACGAGCTATGTTTTGACAAATTATTTTATACGATGTTCGTTATTTGCTGAAAAGAGACCTAAATGAAAACCTTTAACCTGTTGAATTAATAATCGCGCCAAGCTACTAAACTTTAACATTGCGATCGATAAAACCTGAGCTGTGATCGTAAAAATCAACAACGTTGGCAAAATAGATAAACTGGGGACACAAGTATGTAGTTTTAAATTACATAGCTATAAGATTTCTATAGCTTGTCTTTTTATATAAAAGCATACAAAGCAGTCATGAGGACTGCCAACAGAAGTGAAAACTTAAAGCTATGCACAACACACGGTTGTTATTTTTAGATATTCAAATAGATTGATTTTAAATTAGAAATTATAAATTAAAGCTTATTACACGTGCCCATGTGGATAACGACTTAGATAAACTCCCCATCGAAACCTGCCTATAGAGGTTTTCGTTTCAAATAATCCTTAGTAATATAAATGCGAAAGTAAGTGTTTCTTTGTTACACTTTCAGGTTTAAACCACCGAACCGATTTCAAAAATTCTTTCACCATTGGAAAGCTATAATACCAGGGAGTAACATAGGCTATTTTATCCCGGTATTCCCACGGGAACGGGATCTACGCGGGTAAGGCGACTGAAACCGAAGCGAAGCGAGGGCGGGTTGCTAATTATTTTATAAACGAACTAAACGTCTTTGTATCATCTGTGATATACTTGTGTATATATATATATATATATACACAAAAATGTAAAGCAACGAAACGTTATGACTGTTCCTTAAAAAAGATGAAAATTTTAGCTACGAGAGTAGATTTTGGCCTTTGTTACATGTCCTCCACAGAGTGTCTGAGAGTTATTTATTATTATAATTACGACAAGTGATCACAGAGTACGGGAAAAGAGCTCAATTTGCATGTTTTGCAATGCTCTGTGCAAATAATACCAGTGATGTATCTAAGAAGCCAATTTAGACGTAATGTGTCGCTGAAAAAGACAAATATTTTGAACGATAGTGTGTAGCTAGCTCGACGTCGTCGTGTGTTGTCAGACCCGTATGAATAGTGATGTTCAAACGCAGATTGTGAATGTTTGTATGTAAATTTTATAAAATAAATGATAAAAGGATATTACATGTGTTTTTTTCGTAAGTAATTAAACATACACACCAACATAATCAAAGTAATTTAAAAGTTTCCTTAGAAAAAACGTTGAAACAATACTTATTCAGTGCTGTATGATGGTACTACTGAGCTCTTTTGCAACGCATAAAATCAAAAACTGCTATGCTGTTGGAAAATGTCTCACTTAAAAAAATCAGCTATATAAGTGCTAGTCGGAGTCGCGCACGAAGGGTTCCGTACCATTATCTATAAAAAGGGCAAGAAAAACGCGTTTGTTGTATGGGAGCCCCCCTTAAATATATATTTTATTTTTAGTACTTGTTGTAGCGGCAGCAGAAATACATAATTTGTAAAAATTTCAACTGTCTAGCTATCGCGGTTCTTGAGATACAGCCTAGTAACAGACAGACGGACGGACAGGCAGCGAAGTCTTAGTAATAGGATCCCTTTTTTACCCTTTGGTATTTGGGTACGGAACCCTAAAAATGCTGACGCGTATTTAATAACATAATCGATTGACCCTCGGACTTGGTTCTTAAGGGCGGGCCATGAAATGGGGTAAACAGAACTTAGTCCAGTATAATCCCACAAAGACGCAAGTGTACACGTCCAATGCATAGAAGGACATATTTGTGGCGCCTCGGTTCCAAAAAGTAACTCACCAAATTCGAGAAAATTCGACAAAAAATTCGAGTGTTGAGATCCATGGCGTCGAAATATCGATGTATATCGCGCTAGCCGGGACTACTTTATTGCGAATATTCCTTCTCTTTTTCTTTTGGGGGGTGGGTTACGGTCGGCGCACTCCTCGCTCCACTCCGTCCGGGGAGACAGAGGAGCGTAAGCATGCACACCCGTAACCCACCCGTGACATGTCGCCATCGTCGTTGGGCCGACCACCGGAGCAGGGTGACTTGTCGTCAGTGGTCAGCCCGACGGAATACCTCGACCGACGTCCCCCGACCGTCCGTGACGGACTAATTCCCCGGTCCAGCCACCCGCGGCCTCGGCTAAATATTTCTTCTCTAAAGACCCTTTACATTGATTAGATACTCTCAACAAGAGTTCAAGTCACATTGTATTCTTAGTTTATTTATGCCCAACAGTCAGTGTATAGATTAATGGCTGTTCTTTTCAAACACTGCAGTGTTCGAAACGTCGGCCTATCATAAAGCAAATACAAACGCAATAAAATCCGTAAAAGTAGTTTTATTTAAAATGTGCAATACTCGCGTAAATATCAGAATTCGTTATGTCCTTTTCAAGTTTTGGTATATTATTAACCAAGTTTGGTGACAAAAAATTGTAATCGCTTCGCTATCTTTAGTAAAATTTCAAAGTTATTGTTAATTAATTATGGGCATAAATACTAATAATAAAGCTTTTGATTCATCGCTTAATTACAAATTTTATTAAAAAACCAGCTGATCCAATAAATCCTGTTCTGTACATATCTAAAAGTAAATAAAATAGAATTTCTTGAAATTGATCTCAGTCCACCTGAACACACAAATATCGCATCAAAATCGCTCCAGTCGTTTAAGAAAAATTTATACACATACAGAAAAATTGTATATATACCCATTTTTTTTTTTTGTGGGTGGGCTGCGGTCGGCGCGCCTCCGCACCACTCCGTCCGGGGCGACAGAGGGGCTTAAGCACGCAACTCCCGCAACCCACCCGAAAACCACGTCGCCTTCGTCGTTGGGCCGACCACCGGAGCAGAGTTAACTTGTCGTCAGTGGTCGGCCCGGCGGAATACCCCCTACTTGGGGTACCCTCCCATCGACGTATATATATTATATACCCATAGACAGATAGTAAATTCTGTTCCGTGTGGTGGATGACGGAGTACGAATACAATTCACCACTCCCTATCTTGCCCGTGGATGTCGTATAAGAAGACTATAGGAAATAATATGCACACAGCATCTGTACAAGAGAAGGAAAACTCAAAATGAAACCCTATACCAACATGTCTGACCAGCATGGTAGTTCAAATTCCCTCTCATTATGGAGGAGGCCCGATCCCAACAGTGGGATGTATGTGGGTTGCGATTATGATAATCATTATCATCCTGAATATCTCATCTCAGCCTGTATAATTCCCACTGTTGGATTTGCGTCTCCTCCACAATGAGAGGGAAATTGACTTACTACACGTTAGTCAGACGTGTTGGTATAGGATTTTATTTCAAGTTTTCTTTCTCTTACATTGATATTTTATGCTTATTATATTCCTTAGTTGTTTTTACGACACTTTCGGGTAAGAAAGTCAGTGGTGAATTGTATTCTTACTCCGTTACCGCACGGAAAGTATAAAAAATACGTATATACAGAGTATATCAGGTTATGGGGCAACTGGTCAAACGGGACTTAGGCAATTGTGGTAGGAACCCATGTAAAAAATTTGAAGAAAAATATCGATTCGTTTATGATTTAGAGACGAGTAAAATTTTCAATTTTGTCATCGCTTTTTCGTGTAGGTAAATGTATTCTGTCTGTACATGCCTACATAATATGTAACATTTAAAGCATAGACTCTTAAACCCCCTCTACTCGTCGGCAGATGCGTCCGCAGACGTCGTCAGATGCATCCGCGGATGGATCTCTGTGCGCCGTCCACACGTCTGTAGGTCGATCAGTCTGTATTGACTCTTGACAGACGCAACACGTACGCACGCGAAATGGATATTGAGACCGTAGCTGTTGCAGCTATTTATTTATTTAGGGCCTTTAAGTACTATTTAAGTGTCCAACGCAGTAGTTATTAAAAAAAAACAGAGAAGAAGAACATGGTGGACGCTATAATCAGCATACATAGAAACCGAATAATGTGGAAAAAAAATCATTTTCATAATGTATTTTTTGCCTTCCGTGTGGTGACGGAGTAAGAATAAAATTCACCACCATCCCCCACACATTCATTCTTAACCATGGGTGATCGTACGAGACGACTAAGGGATATAAAACACATATAACATCTATGTGAGAGAAGGAAAACTCGAAATAAAACCCTATACCAACCTATACCGACACGTCTGACCGGCGTGGTATAGTAGGTCAAATACCCTTCCATTATGAAGGAGGCCCGAGCCCAACAGTGGGACGTATATGGGCTGAGATGATGAAGATGATGATTTAATGCAATTTTTTTAACACATCCTCCTGGACGCCATTTTTTTTTTGCAGGAATAGCGTGGATAACTAGCTTTTAGAACTACATATATGCAGAGCCATCCCGAGAATTTGATAATTTTGTTCGAATTTCTGCTTGATACAGCTCCAGGAATTTGAGTGTTTTGTCAGTGTCACAAATCGTGTGTAAATCTTTGTTGCAGAGAGCACGAGGAATCTGTGACGATGAACACCTGGCTGGGGAGCTGCAGCATGTCAAGCAGGTGCTACGTGGAAACAAGCTGCCAGTTCCTCGCCCCCGTCGCAGAGACCGAGTGAAACCACCCACAGTTGAGCGCCTCACTACAATACTACCTTATGTCAAAGGAGTCACTGACAAGATTGGCTACATCCTGAAACGCTCTTCCATTAAAACTTATTTTAAGCCACTGAAGAGGATTAACCAATTCTTACCACCTGTCAAGTGCCAGATCCCTCTACAAGATGCAGGAGTATATAAACTTGACTGTGACTGTGGTCTCTCTTATATTGGGCAAACAAAGAGATCCATAAGAACTCGGATCAAAGAACACATAGCCGATGTGAAGCACCGCCGTGACACTAGGTCTGCAGTCTGTGAACATAGTCAGGACCGCGCCCGCCATAACATCAGGTTTGATAAACCACAAATCCTCGCAAAAGAACACCGATACCTGCCTAGAATGGTACGCGAGGCTATTGAGATTAAAAAACACAAAAATTTCAATAGAGAGGATGGCTGGGTGTTACCATCAAGCTGGGATCCTGTTATAAACATTATTAAAAACAAATCCAAAAAGACCACCACAAGACTGCAAGACACTGTGAGCTCATATTGTATAAATCTATCACCACCACCACAATACTACCACAATAATAATAACTAAAGATAATTTTATAAATTAAAACCTTTTAGTAACATAAAGTAAGCCGCTTTCAAAATTAACATTAATTTAGCATCATGTCACCTGAGTTTTCTTGCCAGATCTTTCTCAGTGTGACCGTGTTCCGATCCGGTGGTAGTATACTAGATTATTAGTTAGTTTTTTAAATATAATTACTGTTAATTTTAATGTTTAATTATTACTAACGATAAACAATATAATTTTTTCATATAGAATCATTTTCTTCTTACACTGGCAATAAATTTTGTATCAAAATGTGGGTCAATATTTAATAACTAATTTCTGTATCGGATAGATAATTATAAATTTTCTGCAGTAACGATGACTTGTTGGACGTGAGACATCTTATTCCACCCGTAACCATGAACGCTGTAAAGTGTTCGAAACGTCGGGTAATCAAAAATCAAATACAAACGCGATAAAATCCGTAAAGTAGTTTTATTTAAAAACTACAACATACTCGAACAGTTGCCCCATAACCGCCTGTATAAACATTTTAATATGTTTTCAGGCAATTCTCAGAAATAAATACAACCGGATCTAAATGATAACATCTCTAAATGTACATACAAGGTACTTGAAACACTTCAGATAAACTTCTTATTTAAATAATTTATGCAT
Organism: Lymantria dispar; assembly: GCA_032191425.1. Classification (NCBI taxonomy): domain Eukaryota; kingdom Metazoa; phylum Arthropoda; class Insecta; order Lepidoptera; family Erebidae; genus Lymantria; species Lymantria dispar. The sequence goes on from CM063459.1 coordinate 22,920,263, forward strand.
ACCATCCACCATATTCTGAGACTGAAAACTATTAGGAACGGTAAAATTATACTTTCGTTTACACTTTTAACTGTAATCATCATCATTCATCATTTCGGCTAATATACGTTCCACTGCTGGGCTCTTCCATAATAGGAGGGCAACTGGCATACCTTGCCGTACAAAAATGGCCCATTTTTGCGAACTGCAAGAAACTGTTGTTGTTTTAGGGTTAAACCTGTTTTAACCTTCTAACCCTTCTTAATTCATAGTTTTATTTATTCCTGCTACAGTTTTCTTGTCCTTGTTCTTGAAATGATAACCTCTTTCATCATATTGGCTCATATGCGACCCACTGCTAGCTCGAGCCTCCTCCACAATAGGAGGAAAATTGACCTTACTATATCATGCTGGTCATGTGTTATTAAACGAAGCCGAAATTAATATATCAATAATTGGGTATGTTATTTAATATACTCGTTTCATAACTCTTTTATTTATCCGATAGGTCACTTCCCGTACTAAATAACATATCCGTTTAATATGATAGCTACGTGCTCGCATTATCTCTTGCAAATATGACTGCGAAGAAAATTTCGTATTTCGCTTCCTTACGAAACTAATTGTTTGCTACCTTCCACAGTCACAGTTTGTTAGTAGATATAGAAAAAGTATCCTTATATATCTTTTTGGTAATAAATTGTATGTACGTTATGTATATAGGAAAATTATCCTCCAGAATTTTATTAGATCACTAATTCTAACTTCGTAACTAATTAAAAGCTTTTATTTAATTTGCCTTGCTAGTTAGTATGTTAGTATAGGAAAAATCTTGCGAGTTAAATTAGAACCACTTCCTGTCGTTAGATTAGGTTGAAATTTTGTTTACTTACGTAACTTCAGTGACGATGCAATAATATGTTACCATGAAGTTAGTCTCAAGTTGGCGTCAGAAGGTGGCCATAGGTACTCCTAAATTAGACGAGATAAAAACTTCGAGTTTGGACTCGTTTGAATAGTCTTGACAAGCAGCATTTAAATAAAAGCTATTTTTAAAATTTTTAATGTATATTTTTATTATATATTATAAATGCGAAAGTAAGATCTTTTTTTTGTTTATTTGTTACGCTTTCACGCTTAAGCCATAACATAGGCTATATTTTATACCGCTATTTCCACGGGGACCTAATGACGGGAATGAAACAACTGGAAATTGTTTTCACGTGGGCGTAGCCGTGGATAAAAGCTAGTATCCTTATATATCCCTTTGGTAATAAATTATATTTACGTTGTTTTTACAGTTTCACCCAAACTTCAAATAATAGAGAATTTAATTAAATCAAGTTATAATATCAAGTTAAAAAAAGCATTTTCCTTTGCTTTAAAGGTAAACAAACAAAACATTGTCTACTTGTAGCCAAAACTGTTTTTATAGTTAAAAGGTTACTGCTAGACAAATATGTTCTCTATATTGTTATTATCATGATTTTATTAAAATTATTGTGGCTGTAAAAGTATAGTGGCTGTCTCACAGGGCGTGTAGGTGCAGCCAGTCAGTCGATTACTCAGCGTGTAGTCATGCAGGCTGTTCGCTCCCCGTCCCGCCATTACTTGCTTATTCGTTTCGGTCCTTCATAACAGCTGAGTCGCTTGGCGACCGCTGACTTGTTTCATCGATATCAAATATTATTTTGAAATTGAGAACAGGCTAAGCAATTCTAATTTAAAATTCGCGCGGGAACAACGACGTTTATTGACAGATTATTGAGTTTGTCATATCTGTGTCAAATTTTGCGAATTGTGTTTCTTATTATACAAAAATCCGATGTAGTATTTTGTATTTTTATATTCATATAATAAGATAACAGGACACTTTGAATTGTTCTAGTTCGTGTAAATTTTGGTTGTCTTCCACTTAATATTACGTTTTCTGTTCATCAAAACTCTAAAAATGGAGAAAAATGGTGGATCGCGACTGCTGCAGATGCAAGTAAGTGGAAGTATCTTTATAAAAGATTACCTACCAATAGTACTACAAATACTCTTTATAAATTTTAGTTTTTAAATTAAGGTAAACTAACTAAAGGCTAGTAAACTAGCCAATAATAAGCTTATAAATAGGTATGTGTATATTTAAGTACCAGTAAAATGTGATGCGGTGTCTCGTGTAGAACATGCTCCGTTGTTTATTGTTTAATAATTTAAAAGTACTCACACGTGTATGTTGTGTTATTTAAATATTTTTAATTGGTATTCAAAAGCGTTTCAAATTGTACCACATTTTTGTATTATTAACACTTTGTTTCTTTATTCATAAATCATTTGTCATCACAATCTGCGTTTATTTTTTTTTATATAGATGTATGTAAAATTTACATTGATATTTATTTTTTAAAGTTATTTTCAAAATAATAATGGATTGCCGCCATGTAACATTCAAACAGTTATCTTTTTGACTAAAATCTCAAATAGTGGTTGAATTGAATTGTATAATTGTGAATCACAAACGTAAGAAAGAACTAAGATCATTCGATGAATCAACGACAGTTATTAACGTTTTTTTTGTCAAACGCTCTCCAGCCACAGTGTCATTTTAAGCAGTATGGCAATTATATGGTGATATTTTAACCTATGTAGGTAATTCGAATTTTTTTTATGTTTTTCAATTTCGATATGTGGAAATTATGACTGAGTTTAAATAGCTTGAGGCTAATAAAACAATACCTACACTACGCTTAAGTTAATATCATTGTATTTCTAAGGAGTTATTGTTAAACGTTTCTACGTATCTTGTATTTAGTTGCTATAGCGATCGATGTTATGCAGCTTTCATACAACGCCTGCTCTATGGAAATAATCCTTGTGTTGCGGGGGAATTTACAAATCTATACTTAATCGACACAAATTATCCACTGTAAACTCTCAAAATTAATTTTGTTGTAATTTGAACATAAATGGCAAGACTAAAGATTACAATTATAATTTTAAGTACCGTATCCAATGGTCTTAAATCAAATGGATACTTGTATTATTGACTTTTAAAGTTACGTACAAATTAAGCATCTGTTATCGCTTACCTCTTGAGAGTGGTTTGCTTTGCCAGGTTGAAAGGATAAAATTTAACTAAAAACCCATTTAAATACTTCTCACCGTTAGTAGACAATATATTTCGTCCATAACTGTAATTTACCATCGGTATGTTAATATAATAAACATACGTTCTCAGATTGAACAGGGGTTAGAATTAGCTGATATTTTGATTGAAAGCATTTACTTTAAAATATTCACGATTTTTCGGCATTAAAGCTGGGAATATTCTTAAAAAATAAAGGAAGTATTTAAGAAAATTCGCTTCGGCTATATACTTTTAAAATTTAAAAAAATATGCACGATCTTTTATTAGCTTTTTAATAAGGGTGCCCTACTAAGTTATCTTCGTTAAAAAAATAACTCTAAAGTCAGATGCATTTAAGTAAAAAAAAAGAAAAAATACTAAGTAAAGCCGATACCATGATTAAGTCGACAATGTTAATGGTCTCGCTGTAATACTTAGGATATTGTTATCGTCATCTGTGGCACAGCCGTTGCGAGTTCGGCGAACGTTTACCCCGGGATGCAAACCTTGACCTCGACGTTGACGATTATTATTAAACTTAGTCAATGGAACATGCCAATGTAGCTCATTTTATACTCAACGGTTCGTACTTGTTTCCTGTTACTTGTTGAGCTTATGGCGTTAAGGAAATCATTTTGTTTGTTTTGTTAGCTTAGTTGTAATTCTCGTTATTTATTAGGACTGCAGCTGCAAACCAAGTGCATTGCAATAATAAAAAGTATCGTTTCATTTTATCTTTTTTTTATTTCGCTATATGAGATTGTCTCGGTATAGTTTTACGTTTCATTTTTTTTAGAAAACCATGTATTTTGTTGATAGGTCAGTTTCCTTCCCATAGTTTGAAGATACCCTGCAGGAATGGCTTAAAAGAACAATCATGTTTATAATAGTTAAGACAAGGAAATCTCGGAATAAATATCTGCTTATTCGCCTGGACAGCATGGTACAATGGGATTATTTTATATCAATTATGGAATTTCGTGCCGTGTCTAGCACAAGTATGATCTGAGAAAATCTTAAAAAATAAGAATCTTATATTAGATCGCGCGGAATATACCTATCAGAATTATTGCAGCAATGAAAATGCATGGTAAAACGTCTTACAAGGAAGTAAACGAGAAATTGGTTACCGTTATAATTTAATAGGTCATCTAATTTACTTTCAAGGGTGGTTAACGTTAGAGCAGGCGATCAGTCGAAAAACTATTTCCAAAACTTTCGCTGATAACGGTTTTTTCATCTACTTTAGATATATTTTTATTTTCCAATATATTTCATATTGTGTTCAAATTCCATATCCCTTTTTCATTTTAATAAATACGTATTTTATCATCCTGCTCTTATCCCAATCACTTAGGGTCGATGCATCAACGACGACCAGTGCGTGCTACCAGTGATGACTTACGGCACAGAAACGTGGTCCCTAAATGTAGGCCTCATAACAAGGCTCAAAGTCGCTCAGCATGCTTTGGAACGGGCTATACTCGGGATTTCTCTGCGAGATAGAATCCAAAATACGGAAATCCACAGAAGAACGGGTGTAACCGACATAGCACGAAGAATTAGCACGCTGAAGTGGCAATGGGCAGGCCACATCGCTCGACGAACCGACAACCGCTAGGGAAGAAAGGTTCTCAAGTGGCGACCACGTATTAGACGACGCAGTATAGGACGCTCCCCCACTAGGTGGACCGACGACCTGGTGAAAATTGCTGGGTGTCGTTGGATGCAGACAGCACAGGACCGCACTTCGTAGCGCAACATGAGGGAGGCCTACGTCCAGCAGTGGACGGCGATAGGCTGGAATGATAATGATGATGAATGATGATGCATCAACGCAATATATAATCCTCTTCCATCTATCTTACATATTTCTAAAATTATTGGCAATAGTTTCATGACCCGTCACCTGCTTGACGTCAACTCTCTATGGGAATGTAATTATTAACCAGCCGTTATCAGACGGAGTTGGCCCTGGTCGATATAAAACACTTAGTCTTCTTTTACGACACCCACGAGCAATGTAATCATTATCATCATTTCAGCTCTTATACGCACCACTGTTGCACTCGAGCCTTTTCCACAATAGGAGAGAAATTGACCTTACCATGGCGTGCTGGTCAGACAGGTTGATATAGGGTTTTATATCGAGTTTTCCTTCTCTTGCATAGATGTTATATGCGTATTATATCCCTTAGTCGTCTTTTACGACATTCACAGGCAAGGTAGGGAGCGGTGAATTGTATTTTTACTCCATCACTACACAGAAACGAACAATGTGAAGTTTGGTTGTATTCGTAGCTACTATCACATAGTTTATACGTATTTTCATGAGCATAGAGAATATTTTAAATTAACTAATGTGTCCCAAATTTAATTAAAACACGCGAAATTATAATTCAAACGTATGTCACGTAAATACGATAGGTGTGTGCATGCTTCTAGTATTTACGTGACACTTAGAAATAACCTAGGCATGTAATTTAAACATATAAACATTTATTATTTCGATGATCTATTGGTATTAATATGCTGCTACAATAGTGAGTGGGTTCGAATACAAATCTAGCTTAAGTAAGTTTTGAGCTTTAAAATGTCTTCGTTCTTTGTCTTCTTCGTTCGTTGAACACCGTACTGAGGTCCCTCCAGCCGGATTGGCCAACGGGCAATGAAGTTACGGTGAGCTAAGTTCCGCCAGGCGGCCACCTCGTTCAGCGAGACTTAGCTGCTTACGTCTGCAACACCCACCTTTAAAGTTTGGCAAGTGTCTCCACCTCCAGGTCCCACAGAAGAGTCCCGGCCAACAGGTACGCAGTCTCCGTCACCATCGCGCAGTATCCACGTATAGCCCTGATCACCATGGCCCTCTGTGGACACCACAAGACGGACGGTCAGGATCCCCGTCCCGGATCTGGGCGGCGGGTACACTGACAATGGCCCACCCCTAAAAAGGGACCCCGTCCACATCCGTGGGCTGTATATGGTCATAGACCGAATTGGACATATCTCGCCAACATTAAACAAATCTATCACTGAAAATACTGATGTGTTGACATTTTTTTTTTGCCTCTGATTAACTCATTGGAGATAAAAACAGAATATCTACGAAAGCACTATTAATAAAAATTAAGCTATCCTGATAAAATTTTAATGTCTTGAACATGCAATGAACAACATCCGCTCGTCCGTATACGAGCAAAGGTCAGTAATAACTATGCCATGTTATCATATTTCGTTTCAACGGAATCCATAACAAATTAAGACTATAAATGTCAGCTATTCTTATGGCGACGGAGTAAGAATACAATGCATCAACCGCACCTGACGCTATTTATCATAAAATCAACTTTAAAAATTATCAGGAGGATGGCCAGTAACTTTTAAATTCATAAAATCGACTTTAAAAATTACCAAGAAGATGACCAGCAACTTCAGGGGAATTTTTCACCAACTACAATCGCCAAATCTACATACAAAGTGTGGCAATATATTTTTTTAAATACCCACATTGAGGAGATAATCCTCTTTGTATTGCGGGAGCCTTTATAAATAATTAACGGACACATTTTATACCCAGACTCGAAACAAAAATTTGTGGATGGATCCCAAAGTTTTGTATTGTCTAGGAATAAAGAACGCGAGTCAGCTGGGTATTTATGCTATTAATACTAGTTGGAAAAGCTTATCTCTAACAGTGAGCGCTGTTAGGTTGATGATTGGATAGATGAATTTTTATATCATTAAGTACCAGCTTGGATTTGAATTTGAAGCACCGGGATAAAATATAATATGCTACTTCCCTAATACCAAACTTATTTTCGCATTTATAATATTAGTAAAGATTTCAAGTTATTGCGATTTTACTAACATAGATAGCCTTATCTATATAAATGTTACGCTACCTCCAACCAGTTGTACCGCATTCCCACATTAAAGCTTCTCACGTCCCCTATCTTAACCAACGACCGCATTGTAAGCTAGGGTTATTGCAATTTAGCTTTATTGCTTATGGTATAAATGAGAGGCATCTGCAAGCAACAATATAGTCGTGCATTGATTCTCAGTACAACTATACAATATTTAATGCACCTCAAGTTCTTTTATATTCTAAGCGACGTCTTTGTTATTATGACTGCACTGATGACATTCTGATTAAGATAATGACCTGCTGTGGCGAGTTCGTCCGTGGGTGTCGTAAAAGACGACTAAGATAATTATAATATGCTTATTACTTATTGCCAACGGTGGCAAACGAGCAAGCAGCACACCTGATGGTAAGTGATTCTGCCGCACATGGACCTTCGTGCGGTCAAATTGTTGTTTTAAAACTTGTTCGTTAATTATGTTTTTAAAGTCACCAATTCAAATTATCTTCTAAGCGCAGTGTTGTTATTAAAGAATATATGTAGAAAAGACGAGAAAAAGCCCTTATCTGTTCTCCATCGACATGTTCTAAGAAGCAGAACTTGTTTGATTTCTATCAACGTACGTTACTATTATATATTAAAATCTACCATCCACCACTACTTTTAGTGATGGTGAATTACCACCACAGACATGAATTAATATCGGATTATATCGTCAAGCGGCCCTGCCTTTATTTATATACATCGCCAGGGTTATAACTCTGATAAACATCTTCGTTTCAGTCTATATAGATTCGGAAGAACACAAGAACCGGACTGTGTATTTTTTTTAATTTTTCGTTTAATGACGGAATAGGAATACAATTCACCACCCCAATCTTACCCGTGGAAAGCGTAAGAGACAATTAAGGCATATAATATGCGTATGTCATCTGTGCAAGAAAAGAAAAACTCCAAATAAACTCCTATACAATTCATCTGACCAATGTGGTACGGTAGGTCAATTTCACTCCTGATTACGGAGGTGCGAGCAAAATAGTGGGATGTATATGAACTGAAAAGATGAATACTAATTTATAATTATTACGTTAATATTAAATTTATATTAATTAGTTTCCATTAAAATGCCTATCTACGCCTGCAATTTCGAGAATCTAAGGACGAAGCACCCTATTTGATCTTGTCGTTAATGAGCAACGAAATCTTATCGTAAAACGGAAGCACCTAATTATATCCCTAACATTAAAAGATAAAACCACCTTCAATTCAATTCGTGAACCATATTATATAAATTACTATCTGACCCGGCAAAGGTTGTTTTGTCATATATATTATTACTGTACTGATTGTACTAGAATAGCATGGACATATTATAAACAGACGGGGACAAACGTATACGTGACATATTCATTTTGCCTGTGTGTATGTGTATTATTGAAAAAAACAAAACGTTTTCCTTAATAAAATGAGGCTTTATAAATTTAGTCGTCCGATGATAGAACAGTTACGGAGTACACAAATTATATAATTTTAGAGTAACTATGAAATGGCTAAATACTGACTGCTCGTTTTTATTAGTGTCCCAAAGCTATTCGAGGTGACGGAAGGCCGGAATGGAACCCCTATCTGCCGTATAACGCCTCTCCGTCGATTAAATCGATCATCCTGCTCTTGTTTTTGAAACTCTATATATTAACTTTAAAATCAGCACGATCAAATATCCTTTCTCTTTTCTTTTTCTTGTGACAAAAATAATAACAATTTTACTAGCTCTTTCTGCCTCGGGGTCTCGTAAAAAAAAAAACAACTAAGAACATCATTGCAAGGGAAGCGAAACTTGAAAAATAAACTTCAATATCAACTCGTCCGATTAGCGTAATATAGTTCGTCAGTTACCGCCCCATTGTGAAGAAGACTCGTGCTTTATAATTGGGAAGTTGTACGTGACCTGATAACAATAAATAATATTCGCCTCTTAGATGACCTTCCAATTTCCATTCAATTGTTTTCGAGCACCATCTAAAGGCCAATCACCATCATCGTCAGTCTATCAGACGCGTTTAAAAAGCAGAATGGCAATTACAGTTGGTATTATGATTACCGAGAAGAGTACTATTCCCATTCTTTTGGTGCTTATTTGATCGGTTTTTATTACGCCCACGAGAAACTAAGGATAGTAAATAATTGTGATCGGTGTGGTGACTGAGAAAGAATACAATTCACCACTCCTCTTGCCCGTGGCTGTCATACAAGATGACTAAGGGATTAAATATGCATATAATATTAATGCAAGAGAAGAAAAACTCGAAATGAAATCCTACACCAATACATCTGTTAAGCCAGTTTCTTTCCTGTAATGGAGGAGGCTCGAGCCCAAAAAGTGATGTGTACGAGCTGAAATTATAATGATTAATGATGAAACATTTTATCCTTCACCACCTATCTCGGCAAAAAATATCAATTTTGAAATTAATCCAAAACATCGTCAAAGTTACACCCACCCCCTATTAAATAACTGTCCTACTTAACAAGTCGTAACCCGAAAGGGTGTCGGCAATTATTACAATTCAAACATCGCTCTGACCGGCTGGCCTACATTTGTAGTACTATTATTGAATTTATCGATTATGATAATGGATTGTTTTTTTTTTTATTTTATTGTATAATCTAACGCGTAATATTGCGTATAGAAAATTAGTTGCTTTTGATGCGAATTCTGTGAATACTATTGTCATGTTTAAATGTTTAGAGTCGATTAAACTGACGTCATTCTCGTACCAGTTACCGCGAAGCTTTGTACAGAAATTTGGTGAGGGAATAAAAATACAATATAACTGTTGGGTTCTAGCTTCCTCCACAATAGGAAGAGAAATTGACTTAATATACCATGCTGGTCAGACGTCCTGGTATAGGGTTTTATATATTACCTCCCTGGTTCCCTTTTATATGCATATTTTATCCCTTAGTCGTCTTTTACTACACCCACGGACGAGATAGGCGGTGGTGAATTGTATTCTTCGTCAGCACACGAAGGAAAAATACAATATGTTACCCCTCATTTCTTATCCTACAAATCCAATTGATATACCTATGTCGATTAAGGGAATACGCTCTTATCTGCAAATAAAGTAATTTGCCTGTGTTGTAACACAGGTTAGTTAGCAAGTTAAACATGTTCCGCGTCCATTCTTTTTGAGGGCTTCTAACGAGACCTAGTTCCCACAAATTACTACCCTAGCTTACCAGATGTACAGAAATGAATATGATAAGCGTTTCCGTGGTGTGGGCGGGATTTGAGCTATTCCGTGATGGTTTGCCCACAGAATCTAACCTTCTCTCACCTTTAAGCCTCTTCGGAATGTAACTATAAAGGGTTTTTTCAAAAACGGTACAAGCTCATTATTAGACCGTAACTTTGGGACTTAGCACATTTATTTCCAAGTTACTTGGATAGTCGGCCACCAATTAATAACATTTCTTAAATAATAAGTACATTATATTGGTTTTTTTTAAAGATAGAAACACCCTGCACTAAGGCAATAATTTTTGTATTGCGGGGGACTTTACAAACATATAACTAACGGCAACAAATTACATCCAGACTCAGAACAACAATTTGTTGATCGCACAAAGTGTTGTCCCGCGTGGGATTCGAACCTCTGACACTGGCGCTATAGGTAGCTATGTTAACCACTACGCCATCTGTGTAGTCGTATTTTAATACCACAGAATAAATATTAAGTAACATTAAATATAAATCACTACTATAACAATGCGAATATTTGCACAGCTGCAAATTCTAATAGGTATACGCAAAACTAAAATACTAACCAACATACACATTTGCCACCAAGCTAAGTACGTGACCTATTTCGCGTGCTTATCGCACTTTCAATATTTACAACACGATAACTGTTTAACAGCCCGTTAATTTGACATTTAACTTGTAAAACTGTGAAAGTGCATAAGGTTAATTTGAACTGCTGAGCCGACTGGCGGATGTCCAACTTAGTTGGCAATTTAAATTGCTTTAGTCCGGTTACGGCCTAATAAGGATCACTATGCATTCCTCTATGTATTATTTTGAAGCCAATTTGCTTCAAAAATCAGTTTCTTCTTCTTCGCACTCTATTTACTCGAGGTATGAGTAAATAGAGTGCGAAGTCCTACCACTCTATTTTCGAGTGGTACGAGCACAATGTCGACAGTTATCTGTCTACAGCCGCGGGCCGGTCCATCCGGGGTAGTACCACACTCTCGCAGAAAATCGACGTCTGAGTAGTAGCAATTAGTTACTGCGCTTCGTTCGGTGAGCGAGAGAGCCGGCAGCCCAACTTTCTGAGGGTGTTTGCGTGCGGAGGGTTTTGGTGGTGCCCTTGGTATCACCAAGCCTCAGTGCAAGCATTCACACTCCCTTCACTTTCTTCGCGGTAGGCAGCGGCCTTGTGAAGGTCCATGAGCGGCAGCAACACCTGCCATCAGGTGTGCTGCTTGCTCGTTTGCCACCGTTGGCAATAAAAAAAAAACTATCGCTTGCTTTCATGCTTGTCTCAGGTGACGAAAGCTTTTCTGTGCATACAGCCAGACGTTTCACGTCACAAAATTAAGTTCTACTTAAAGATAATAAGGTATCAGCTAGGATATCCTGGACGAATCAGGCCAAGCCTGTATCAAATTTCCACAGTAGTAACTCTATATAATCTGATACATACCTCTACACAAGTCCCTTGTCACTTTGTAATCTCAACTTTAGTTTAAATATGTTCTCGACACATAATAGAGGAAAGTTAATCTTATCATAAATTGTAAGGGACTAAGATAAGGCCGGCTTAATCTACGCTTAACAATCAAGTATCAAAGATTTACATGGGTTAGTTCGCAATCTAAGATCAACGGCCGTTGTGAAATAAAATCGTGGAAATAAATGTAAGCATGTCATAACAACTTGGACACTTAGTGTCCAATATAATAATGCTTTTAGGATGCTGTTGGGGCTCCCACGGTTCTGTAGCGCGTCTGGTATGTTTGCCGAAGCACGTACCGACAGGTTCCAGGCCTGTATGCGGAAAAAAGTCGCGTCGCTGCTGTGCAGAATCTGTGCGAGCACCAACACCATCCTGAAGACCTTAGCTGCTAAGTGGGATAGCCCTTTCTTCAGACACTGTGTTCGGACGCTGATGGCATAGGAGACTCTTCTATCAGTGTTCGGATACAGTTGTTTTTGTTTCTATTTAATTTTTATGTATTTTTATCTTACTTCTAACATAGGTTAAGTTTATTTACTAACACTAATATGGATCTTGATGTCTGAAATAAATTACATTATTATTATTATTATAACATGATAAAATAACTTTAATAAAGGAATCAATGAAGTGGCAGGCCACAACGCTCGACGAACTAACAACTGCTGAGGAAGAAAGGTTCTCGAGTGGTGACCACTTATCGGACGCAGTGTAGGACGCCACCCCACTAGGTGGACCGACGATCTGGTGAAAGTTGCTGGGCGTCGTTGGATGCAAGCGGCGTAATATGAGGGAGGCCTACGTCCAGCAGTGGACCGTGATAGGCTGAGATGAATGAATGGATGAATACAAGAATCTTGGGTATAAATAGTAATTTTAGAGTTATAATAGGTGCCACTGCTGGACTCCAGCCTCCTACATAATAGGAGGTAATTTGACCACGCTGATACTATACCACGCTGGTTAGGAAAGGATTTTATTTCGAATTTTCATTCTCTCGCATAGATGTTATATGCATATTTAATCTCTTAGTCGTCGAATAGGGACAGGGAATTGTATTCTTACGCCACGCCACAGGGAAAATTAAGAATGCAATGCCCCTTATTACTGTCCCGTGGGAGGCTTAAGACCTGACTAAGATAGCAACAGAACGAACCCCTACTAGCGGGACTGACAACATCCTGAAAATCGCAGGGAAACGTTGTATGCAAGCAGCATAAGACCGTTCTGAGAGGCATTCTCACGGGGAGCTTATGTCCAACAGTGGACATCTGTAGGCTGAAGGATGGATGGTCTTGTGGCAAAATGGTAACAACATTTGCAATGGACATCATTCCTGCTTGTGAGGAGTACTACCTCAAACAACGGACGTCGATAATCTCCTAGAATCCCAACTAGTGGGGCGGGCCTCACTTGGGGGCCGTAGAATGATCCATCCATCCATCCATCCATGCATGGGCGCGTAGGGATTTGTTAAAATTCTATTAAGGATTCTAATTGAAGGATTCTTTTGAAAATTCTCCAATTGCCTAATAAAGTGCCCAATGTTCTCACTAATTATGTTATATTTGAGTCATTTGATTACATACGCACTTACTATTTAAATGAAAATCAAGTCTATTGAAATTTTCATTATTTGTTTTTTTTATTGTATTTGGGACAAAGGGGACGTAATATTTTAGCATAAACTTGAGTGAGGCGCATAGGGTAAAAGGTTGGGAAACCCTGTCCTAGATGAATGAACGAATCGTCTCATATCTTTATTCCTATAGGAATAAGCAGTGTAAAATATATTTTACTGCCTATTTTTTATTATATGCGTCTATTACTATTAACCAAGTGCAGTTCTAACCACTAAATCCCTTTTCTTCTAAGCAGCTTATGAACTAGCGATTTTTTATTAGATAGCCTGCTATTCTTAATATCAGGGAACGCCGTTGCACGACTTGGTGAGGTTAGAAATTATGGGATCTATATCTTCGATCTATGGAAATAAAGGCCCGAGACTATAAATAAAATACAACATATTTTAACCTTCATATTCACCTATATGCACTGATCGATGCATTAATAACACGATACTATCATAATTGACTATTAAAAAGTTTATAGGAACATGAACTATGGCAGACTTTAGAAAATACAACCTTTAGATATTTTATGCATTCGTCTTTTGGTCTCGTTGGCGTCTCGGCTCAACTCATACATGTATAAATGTATTCTATTTCTTGAGTTATAAGTCTTTCTTTTAACTATACTCTTAAACGTATAATTAAAACGTATTTCGACGCAAAAGATAACCTCTAGTTTAACATTAAAAAGTACCAAAAGTCTAAATAACTTTAGGCCAATAGGTACTCATCATGTTGATAAATATCAAAGAATTTGATGATAAACCGAATTCGCCAAAAAATTTGTCCTAATTACTTAATTTTTGCGCGTGGGTGACCGTGTCTTTACCTATCGATCGTCATTGCATGGATAGCTACTATAATTACGTAGATAGCCTACAAACCTATCTTTTATTATGACACGCGAAACTAGTTATGATTAAATGATAAAAAAATTGGTTTACAAACTAAAACTCAACTAGAAAATATTCAACACAGCCATGTTTCAGAGCATAGGCGTATGCTCGTAAGCTTTACCTTAAAGGTCAGTTGTTGTTTTTTTCTTCTACGTTTGTTTTGTTTTCTTCTACATACTCTAAGATCATCATCACTGTTAGGCTTAAACCTCCTCCACAATAGGAGGGAAATTGACTTACATACGGGTTGGTATAGAATTTTAAGTCTCCCATATTTTACATAGATGCCATCTGCATAATATATCCCTTTTTTTTTGTGGCTGGGGTGCGGTCGGCGCGCCTCCGCACCACTCCGTCCGGGGCGACAGAGGGGCTTAAGCACGCAACTCCCGCAACCCACCCGAAAGCCACGTCGCCTTCGTCGTTGGGCCGACCACCGGAGCAGGGTTACTTGACATCAGTGGTTGGCCCGACGGAATACCCCCTACTTGGGGTACCCTCCCATCGACCGACGTCCCCCCCTCGGAGAGGACGTCGGTCTTTCCTCACGCGGTCCGCCTCTCGACGGGTGACGGACTAATCCCCGGTCACGTCACCCATAATGATATATCCCGACTATAGTCGACTTTTATCATACTCACGAGCTAGATTATTAAGTTGAAGGATTTTTTTGAACGTTCTAATATTAGAAAATTGCATTAAGATTAAAAACGTCTTACAGATTTGATGGCCTATTTATCGAGGCACGTTTTAAGGCTATGGATACATAACTATGCGATAAGTGGGAGAGACGCTACAGCGCTACTAAATACTTCTAATATTAGTATATTGGACAGAATATGTAACAATTGTCACCAAGCGTTCAAGCAGTTGCCGTTTTCATGACAATTGATGAGATAACAAAAATTGTGATTTACATATTTTTTTCAATATAGTTCGACTATAAAGCTATTTTCATTATTAATCTGTATTATGTAATTTAGATAAATATGCATATGTGTGTATATGAATGTATGTGTATGTACGTTTGTATACAAATATGTGTAAAATAAATGGTAATAAATATGGTATATAAGTAAGAACGTGTCTGACCATTAAACAATTATGTTTTGTGAAATTAATATTTATTAGTAAATAAGATATAAATATGATTGTGGAATAAATAAATAATAATATATTACTATTTTCATGGGATGAGTAATGCTCAGATAAAATCACTAAATAGTATAAAACAAAATCGCTTCCCGCTGTCTGTCTGTCCCTATGTACGCTTAGATCTTTAAAACTACGCAACGGATTTTATTGCGGTTTTTTTTAATAGATAGAGTGATTCAAGGGGAGGTTTATGTGTGTAATACATGCATAATATGTCGCTCTTTCAAGAGTAACCTCTAAAGAAAACATGTTTGTATTGTCTAATGACAAAAAAGCTGTGAACATTGAAGAAAAAGACATTCTGTAAATAACAGAATGTCTTTATGACATTCTGTCATAAAGACATTCTGTAGTATATTTAGTATCAACATTGGACCCGTGTGAAGCCGGGGCGGGTCGCTAGCAATGGAATAAAATAATGAAGCCACGCAAACGATTCTACAGATACACCTGGTCAAATATAATTATGAATTACAATAACCTCATAAATCTAGATCGCAGATCGATAAATCATATAGTAATTTAAATAAAAATACTTGTATTACACGTCATATAAAATTCGCAATACCAAAAATGTATACCTATACCCTAAAATGTCCACGGTCGTTTCACAATGAGAGTGGGCGATAATGCCAAGATCGGGTATCGATGTTGATATACTAGATTTGCAAACCTCCCACACCTAGGATTTGAACTAAATACTGATATTTTGTGGTGTTGTTCAATGTAATTGTGAACAACTTTCAAAATACATTTTTAATACTCCTTTTTCATTCTCTTTAAAGAATCACAGACCCACGTTTCAAGATTAATGTTTTAGTACTATAATCATCATCATCATCTCAGCCTATATATGTCCCACTGTTGCGCTCAGGAATCCTTGATAATGGAGGGACTTGACCTACTATTCCACGCTGATCAGACATATTGGAATAGGGTTTTGTTTCGAGTTTGCCGTATCTTGCATAGAAAGGTAGAACTAGAATTATCTGCGTAGGGACGGAATAAGAATACAATTTACCAGCCCCTATCCTATAAATGGGTGTCGTAAAAGATGATTTAAGAGATATACGTATATATTAAACATTTGTGCATGTGAAGGAAATTTCATAATAAAACCCTATACTAACCCGCCTCACCAGCGTGGTATAGTAGGTTAATATCTCCCCGATTTTAGTGGCAGACTGTATGACGTATTTGAGCTGAGATGATAATGAATAATGGTTTATAGACGAATTAGTGAAAGAGTTACAGTCGCAATACTTACAAACATCAAATTAATGCAATAAATATATACACAAATTTTCACCGCTTTAAACACATCATTATCATTATCATTGCAGCCCACATACGTCCCACTATTGGGCTCGGGCCTCCTCCACAATGGGAAGGAATTTAACCTGCTATACGGTGCTGGTCAGACATGTTGGTATAGGGTTTCGAGTATTTCTTCTCTTGCACAGATCTTATGTACATATTATATCCCTTAGTCGTCTTTTATGACATCCACGGGTAAAAAAGTGGTGAATTGTATTCTTAATCCGTCACCACATGGAAATAAAAACAAATCTTATATCTTTAAACAAGCAATTCTTGTATATATATATATATATATATTCAGGATCGCGGAAACGGCACCAACGATTTTGATGAAACTTGGCATACAAGAGGTTTCGAGGCCAAAAAATCGATCTAGCTAGGTTTTATTTATAGAAAATGTTGTTTTATCAGTGTTTTTAGCAAAACAATATAATGACATTAAATTTAAAAAAGAATATGAATTCAAATTTTGCCGTCAACATCATGAGTTACGATAGCTCAGTTGGGAAGTAGTGCAATTTCCTTTTAGTATTGTTTTAGCATTCAAACGGTGTCGGATCGAATCTCGGTGTTATAATTATTCTCTTTTTGTATTTTCATCTTTTTATATTTTTTTCATTATTTAATTTTTATTTTTTATTAATATATATCTAAATAAATTCGACAAAAATACAACAAAAATATTCCGAGCGAAGCTCGGTCAACCAGATATTATTTATAATTCGTACGAAATAATTTATGCATTCAACATCTATGCATGAGATATAAAACTCGAAATAAATTCCTATAGTTACCCATGTAACTAACATGTTATATTAGGTCAATTTCCCTCCCATTGTGGAGGAGGCTCGAGCCCAACAATGGGACGTAAGTAAATGAGCTGTGATGATGACGATGATGATAAAATCATATTTTATGCGGCATTTATAAACATATTTTTTCCGTGTGGTGACGGATTAAGAATGCAATTCACTATCTAGAAAGTTGAAAACAAAAGAGTTATTCAATAAACTAAATATAATAAAGAAAATTGAATAAATAAATAATAAAAATTGAATAAATAAATAATAAATTGAATAAATAAATAAATCATAAAGAAAATTAAAAACAAAAGAGTTATTCAATAAACAAAAAATCACCCTTTTTTTTCGAGTGTGAATCGAGAAATATCGATCCTACGGAAAAAATTATGAGAACAAAAATTGTAGGAAATTTAATTCTGAACAACTTTGGTAATGACCATTTTTCGTGTAAAATTGAAAATAAACGAGTTATTTAAAAAACATAAAACCACCCTTAAAATCAAGATAGCGGAAAACGCAAGACCACTGGGAATTCGAAAACCGAAATGTAGACTCCCAGTGACCCCCACTAACGAATTCTGAAGGAAAAATTCTACTTATAATTTTTCCTGGGTTTGGTCCGTTTTTCGTCTAATTCGACTGGGCTAGAAAACTATATGTACATAGGGGCATATCACACATATGCATTGCCCGCCCGCATAGTTATAAATACACATAAACACACACAAATGAAAAAAGCGTGCACATCATATAAAAGCACACCTTCATTGAAGTTTACTATTTTTATTGTTTTCTTTATTTAATACTAGCAACCCGACCTCAATTTAAATCGACTTACCCGCGTAGTTCTTCTCTCTAATACACAGACACACACACATACACAGACAGCGAATACAGGAACCAAGCCGAAGGTGGTTAGAGCTCCAAAGGAAGAACTACCTCACGATGCACGCCGTGTTTATTAACACTGCCTTCTGTATTAGACCTCTCATCCACACACTCAACGTGCGCCTCGTAAAGTGTTGTTATTATTATTGATAATTATTTTATTTCAGTTTTATTTTCTCTTTCTCAAATATTTTAAACGTAAGGACAACGATAAGCATGCCCCAATTGCCAATCTTAGCTATATAATAATTATAATTACTGTATTATAATTACATTTATTCAACTTAAAAACTACCTTTTTTTTTTTTTTTGTGGGTTGGCCGCGGTCGACGCGCCTCCGCACCACTCCGTCCGGGGCGACAGAGGGGCTTAAGCACGCAGCTCTCACGACCCACCCAAAAACCACGTCGCCTTCGTCGTTGGGCCGACCACTGGAGCAGCGTTAACTTGTCGTCAGTGGTCGGCCCGACGGAATACCCCCTTATTGGGGTACCCTCCCATCAACCGACGTCCCCCCTCCTCGGGGAGGACGTCGGTCTTTCCTCACGCGGTCGGCCTCTCAGCGGGTGACGGATTAATCCCCGGTCACGTCACCCGCGGCCTCGGCTAGGGCGGCAACTTAAAAACTACCTAATACATTTTTAAATATGATATCAAAAATAAAATATTTAAAAATATAAAAAGCGTATTGACCCACCGGCAGCGAATACAAGGACCAAGCTGGTTAGGGCTACAAAGAGAGGAACTTCCTCACTATACGCGCCGTGTCCAGTAACACCGCCTTCTCCATCAGACCCGCAATCCAACTACCTAACGCGAGCCCCTTTAGGTGTTGATCGATTATAATTATTGTTATGTTTTTCAATAAATGCTATTCTAATCTATAATATCAAAATATTATAGAATTAAAATTATACTCCATCACGATGGCGCCGTCTTATCAAAAGGAATTCCTCATACAAAAAGATCTTTAATATAATTAAGTACTTGATAAACGTAATAATCATTAGTCTATCTATAATAAATAGGTTGCAGGTTGTTCCGCGAACTATCTGTACTTGCATGGTTCATTTCTAAGTAACGCAGAGTAGTTGTTACATTGGTGGCCAACAAACGGCTCTGACTAATTGAAGAATTTGTAGTAATGGACACTTGACTTTACAAAACAAGGAATGCATTGAGTAGTTATTCATCCTATTTTATTTATATTACTTAATTTTTGCCGTTCTGATTTTTAAAAATTGGTTATTGGCAATTTTCAGTGCTTAATGATTTGCTGTATGGTGATGGAGTAAGAATACAACGCCTCTCTCTTGGCTGTGGGTGTCGTAAAAGGCGACTAAGGTATATAATATGCAAATAATATAGAAGGAAAGGAAAACTCGATATAAAATTCTATGCCAACACGTGGTACAGTATACTGATTTTTTTTCTTTTAGTAGAGGAAACTGCAGACCAACATATAAATATCGTTACTTTAATGCACTATTTTGTGGATACCGGTGCTGGTTGTGTAATAGATTAAGATTAGAATTATATTTGTATTTTGTAATTCTTGTTGTACGAATCTTTGTTATCCCTAATAAAATAAGGTAAAAAAAAATGCAAGGATTGGTGTTCATAACCATCATCAAAGCGACACAATAAAGAATGTACTATTTTTTATTACAAAATACACAGTCAGCTCAATTTATTTCTGTATCCTATTAAGAGTGCGTTGCTCCTTGTGCACTCGCATTAAACAATGATACGAAACTCACATAATATTATTAGTGACGCTATTAATAGTATAAATGCTTACTCCTTTTAATATAATAATATTAAAAGGAGTAATTTAAATTGAAATACTGTCCGTGTGATGACGGAGTAAGAATACAATTCACCACTCCCTATCTTGCCCGTGGATATCGTAAAAGACGACGTAAATGACGACGACGATATACAACATGTTATGTACATATGTGCAATAGAAGGAAAACTCGAAATGAAACCCTATACCAATATGTTTGACCACCATGGTATAGTCAAATTCCCCTCTCATTGTGGAGGAGGCCCGAGCCCAACAGTGGGACGTATGTAAGCTGCGATGATAATGATGATGGAATTAAAATAATTTATTATCTGTAAACCACGCAAGGGTACTTACATATTGTCATACTGTTAATTTTAACATTATTCATCAACATTATCATGTCATAAATGTATGTCCCACTGCTGGGACTCGAGCCTCCTCTACGATGAGAGGGAAGTTGACCTACTATACCACCCTAGTCAGATGGATTGGCTTAAGGTTTTATTTCGAGTTATCTTTGTCTTGCATAAATGTTATCTGCATATTATAATCCTTTGGTCATCTTCTACCCACGGCAAGAAAGAGGGGGTTAATAACATTATCAACTTAACTTAATCCAATAAACTACCAACGAATCGGAACGCGACGGCTACTGAGATGATAGGGCAAGAAACTCAGTTGGCTTTATTTTTACTAATTTGTTTCATATAAAATTGTTTACAACATGTCTAGTAAGTACCAGCTCCAATGCGATGTCCTTCGAACAACAAGACACGTAATACAATTCGCAAATATAATACAAAGGAACGGACACGAACAGAACGAAAATGTAATTCAAACGGCTGGACCAGATTCCATAAGCGACATCCGAACATCACGAACCTAAATTCATCCAAGGAACTCTCATGAAGTATAGTAGAACTAGCAGACCCGGCCACGCATTGCTATGGCTAATGTTTTTGTTATATTACATTTTATTAAACTATTTAAGTGGAACTGTAGGGGAACATCTGTCATGGAGATCATCATATTTTTTTACAAATGGCATCTATGTAAAAAGTTAAAATCGTATATGACACGAATCGTATAATTACTCAATCCAGTCAACAGATATCGCCATCTGTTAAAATCGTTTGGAGTTAACAGATAATTGTGAATGTCAAATAATAGACAAATAATTTGCAATAAAATAATATTGCGACTATAAATTAAGATGTAGCTTACATATTAATCCTATCTTTCAAGTTGGATCAAACTGCACACGGTGTGCAAATTTGATTAAAATCTGTTAAGTAGTTTAGGAGCCCATCGGAGACAAACAACGTGACACATAATTTACATATATTAAGATTATATTAAATTTCAAATATTCTTAATGGGATTCCACCAAAAATCCCCATCATTGTAACTTCTCGCTGGGCCGGTCACGGAGGACAAGGAACCCGGTACCGGTGGCCGGCCCAATGGCGAAAGAGAGGAGATACGATGGGTTATGGGGCGGCGCACCGCCCCTTCGTCGCCCCGGCCAGAGTGGACGGCGTATGCGCTTTTTTTTTGTGGGTGGGCTGCGTTCGGCGCGCCTCCACACCACTCCGTCCGGGGCGACAGAGGGGCTTAAGCACGCAACTCCCGCAACCCACCCGAAAACCACGTCGCCTTCGTCGTTGGGCCGACCACCGGAGCAGATTTAACGGACGGAATACCCCCTACTTGGGGTACCCTCCCATCGACCGACGTCCCCCCCCCCCCTCGAGGAGGACGTCGGTCTTTCCTCACGCGGTCGGCCTCTCGGCGGGTGACGGACTAATCCCCGGTCACGTCACCCGCGGCCTCAGCTAGGACGGCACGGCGTATGCGCTGACCACAATCCACCCAAAAAAAAAAATCATTGTAACTTCTGTATATAAACTAATAATACCTTGATTTGAACTTCAGAAAAACCTGGACCCACTTTTCATTAGTCTCTATTTTTCTTCTATGTAATATTTGATACAGGTATAAGACAAAATTTAGCATTTTTTTTTCAATTAGAGGTGTTCCGGATATAAAGTTTCTGATCTGGATACGTATCATTATCATCACAGCTCATATACGTCCCACTGTTGGGATCGAGCCTCACCCACAATAGGAGGCAGATTGACTTACCACGCTTGTCAGACGTATTAGTATAGGGTTTTATTTCGGGTTTTCCTTTTCTTGGGTAAATGTTATATGCATATAATAAGGGATATACTCTTAGTAGTTTTTTACGACACCCACGGGCAAGAAAGGGAGTGGTAATTTGTATTTTTACTCCGTCACAACGTGGGAAACGGACGCGTATATTAGAATACTATTGTACCGTTTTCCGATACATTTACGCATATGAAATTATTTTGTATTATCAGATAATTTCGGATGGTTTCGATAAAGGATCCATCCAGCCATCCATCAGCCTACAGACGTCCACTGCTGGACATAGGCCTCCCCATGAGAATGCCACTCGGAACGGTCCTGCGCCACTTGTATCCAACGGCTGCCTGCGACTTTGAGAATGTCGTCAGCTCACATAGTGGGGGATCTTCCTACGCTGCGCCGTCCGATTCGTGGTCGCCACTCAAGAACCCTTCTTCCCTAACGGTCCACTGGGTTACGGATATTTAATATTATTCCCCTTTTGAAAGACTTATGTATTCCGTTGCCAGTTTTGCTGGTTGACAGAAAACCTATCGTATCGTCTCGCATACCTCTGTACCCTATACGAAATAGCGAAATAAATTTCGTATAGAGTCTCTACCCTATACGAAATTATTTGAAACTTTTATATCGATTTCGGTTACGGTTTTGGATATATTTCAATTTGGGATAATCGATAGTTTCAATTGCGCTCATGGAGCTTATAACGTCTCTAATTCGTAAATAGTTAGAGTATAGTTTCTAAGTAGTAAGAGTAATATTATTGTAATAGTATTGCCTAAATGCACGAAAATTTTCCCGAGCTGTTACAAGGTTCGTACAGCTACATCAGCCGTCTCTTGCATACTTTATAACATAAGATCGCGGGTCGCTAGACATACCTCTACATACTGTGTATATAAAGATAAAAGGTTCTTTTGTATCAAATTTTAACAAAAGAATCCCAACATCATTAATTAAATGCCTTCTACATTTTGAGAGCAGACCTGGCTACAACAAGGGGTTAATTAAAAGGCTTTCGTTTTTCTAAGTATACCAAATGTTTTTTAAAGGTTTTCATGGCTAATCTATTAGTAAATTATGTCGTATAGGAGCGGCTATGGGCTCTGATTCGTGAAAGCCGACTAAGAGGGTCTACAGCCTGTGCTAATCCTATCAAATATTGTATGGTTAACTATGGCATTTCAACGATATGACGTCAGACGCGTGTATGCCAGCGAGTTGTAAGTATAAGTTATCTAAAAACCTATGCGTCATGTGCGACTCTTTTTCCACCATTGTTAAAGGAAAAATATATACTTATACATCGACAAATTGTGGCAACTGAAAGAGGTTGATACTTATGAAAATTAATATATACTTGCTGACCCAACAGACGTTGTTCTGTTTAAATCTAAAAACATAAAAGGAATTCTCATTGAAATCGATCGCAGCGCCACCTACCGGTTCCAATTATTAACCTAAACCATTCTCATATCCATCGGAACAACTCCAAAAAGCCATCAAAATCGATCCAGCCGTTTAGGAGTTTAAGTTCAGACACACAAACAGAAGAGCTATATATTATATACAAATTTAACTCAAAAATTTAAACATTTTTTGAGTTAAATATGAACCAAGCTGGTGTAAAAAAATGTACCTTCGGGGACTGTATTTTAAAAACATATGTATCTAATACCAATTACATAAAGGTATAATAAGGTAGTTTAAAGTATTTAAAAATGGTAAAATTAGCACAGGGCGCTAAATTCTAGCAGTTTTCAGGTAGTCAACCTGCTATGTAATTCTGAGAATTATTGCGCAAAATGGTGGTAGAATTCTTTTACAGACTAATCATAGGCGATACTCGAACCCGCTCTCCCTATCTTCAACTCACACTTCCGAGCTATGAGTAACTTACTGAAGGAAGTGTGAGTTGAAGATAGGGAGAGGGGGTTCGAGTATCGCCTATGATTAGTCTGAAAAAGAATTCTACCGCCATTTTGCGAAATAATTCTCAGTATTACATAGCAGGCTGACTACCTGAAAACTGCTAGAATTTAGCGTCCTGTGCTAATTTAACCATGTTTAAATACTTTAAACTACTGTATTATACCTTTATGTAATTGGTATTAGATGTAAATGTTTTTAAAATACAGTCCCAGAAGGCCGTAATACATTTTTTTACACCAGCTTGGTTCAAATTTAACTCACAAAATTTTTAAATTTAAAATTTGCACTTGTATGTTTTAATGGTCATTTGATTAATAATTACGCCTGAATATCTTTTGAATTAGGAGAACCTATGTATTCTTAACTACCTTAAACAAAAAATAACAATAAATTATAAACTAGTGGTAGGACCACACTGTCGACAGTTATCTGTCTACAGCCGCGGGCCGGTCCGTACGGGGTAGTACCACGCTCTCGCAGAAAATCGACGTCTGAGTAGTAGCGATTTGTTACTGCGCTTCGTTCGGTGAGCGAGAGAGCCGGAAGCCCAACTTTCTGAGGGTGTTTGCGTGTGGAGGGTTATGGTAGTGCCTTTGGTATCACCGAGCCTCAATGCACGCATTCACACCCCCTTCACTTTCTTTGCGGTAGGCAGCGGCCTTGTAAAGGTCCATGAGCGGCAGCAACATTTACCATCAGGTGTACTGTTTGCTCGTTTGCCACTGCCTGCAATAAAAAAAATAAAAAACAGTTTTTGTAAAATTTAATATTTAACATACATGGATGACATTTTCATCACATTTAATAAAAAAATCCTAATTTCATAACTACAAGACCTAGGACAATAAATTTGAATATTTTTGTTACATAATAAGTCTCGCTACCCCTCATAGCCCGTTGGTCCATTACTTACGGGACATCCTGTATATATATAAAGATATATCTTTTTAAACTGTATTATGTATCTTTATAAGACGCACTAGTTACACAAAAATTGCCATATACATATAGATCCGTAGCACACTATTCTATAAGTGTGACCAATAAAATTTTACTGACACTGTCAACCAGCTAACCTTGTTCTGAAATATCATAAAATAACCACAACCAATATTATTTGAGTTCATGTCTCTATTATTGCTGTTTATTTACATCAAACATTTAATTACAAACGAGGTTAGTAATGTGGTTATATTATTATATTTATATCCAATTAGTGGGGATTAAAAAGTTTCCGTATGATGACGAAGTAAGGCAAACTTGTAATCAAACCCTATACCAACCTATTGAGGACGCGGTCGCCGCCTTCTGTGAGGCCGTAATCTCACGGAAGGAGGCGGCAGATCGTGTGCGAGTAGAGCTCCTATTCTGCGACACGTTCCGCCGCCGGCGACTCGGGCGACGCAGGCGCGAGTATCTGCGCCTAATGCCGCCCTAGCCGAGGCCGCGGGTGATCGGATCGGGGAATTGTCCGTCACCCGCAGAGAGGCTGACCGCGTGACGGCAACCGACGTCCCAGGACGTCGAGAGGTGAGGTTACCCGAAAGGATATTCCGTTGGGCCGACCACTGACGACAAGTCACATCTGCTCCGGTGGTCGGCCCAACAACGAGGTGACATGGGTACGGGTGGGTTATGGTCCCACGCGCCGTCCTTTCATCGTCCCGGATGGACTGGACCGCGCGTACGCTTGCCAGAGCCCACCCAAAAAAAAAAAATTATGACGAAGTAAGAATACAATTCACCACTCCCTCTCTTCCCGTGGATGTAAAGGACGATTAAGTGATATAACATAAATAACATTTGTCCAAGAGAAGGAAAACTCGACATAAAACTACACCAACCCATCTGACCGGCATGCTAGATCATAAGAAAATTTTCAGAAATTGAAACAAAAAGTAAAATTAATAGTTATCTCGATTCTATTGTGGTCTAAAATCTATATCTTGAAAGAATGTTTTGATTTCGAATCTCCTGCGGCACAATTATTTTGCAATCAACAAATGGCTATTACGAAAATAAATTAAGCGTATATTTGCAAAGTCACCACGCAAGTCGCATAGAAAAACACCTATGCATCTAAGTACAGAAATAATATATTTATAAATAAATCCATAATTCTTATATTAAACAAAACAGGAAAACGCTTATGTTGTGAGAATTAGAATTAGTCTACTAACTGTGATAATTCGCACTGGGCTCGCCTGCGAAGGCGCGGTTTTAATCAAGCAAAGTGAATCATCGCGTATACTATTAAATAATGTATAAATTAGTCCATCACTCACCATCGTAACAGGTTTCATCCATTTCACCTGGAAACGTTATGGTCCTCAACATTTCAAAGATAATTCCTTCCATATATGTACAAAATCCGAAATGAACTGCGATGTTTCCTAAGCGCTATGACATGTTCTTTAAACGAGGCTTAAAAATTGCACCTTATTTACGGGAGGCTTAAAATAATAACGTATAGAAGGATATTGTCGGTACTTAAACGATCAAAAATGTGAAGCCAAAAATACTAAATGCTTGCAAGGGATTATATACATACAGACACACCACTATACAATAGAGTTGCCTAGCACGCAGTGACCTTGTACACTACGTCACGATTCGGCGTAGGAAGCCATTCTGGCTCCAATTTAAATACATCAAACTTTGTTCGCGAATTGATCTTCTGTGAGTTATTATTCTAAGACAGGAGGCAACAAGGCGGGTATACCTCTGATATTACTAAGCCATGAACGCGATTATTACTTACCAACAGTTGTGCTGCATGCTCGTTGGGCCACCATAGGTATTAAAAAAAATTTTATACACTGTACTTACATTTATAAATTTCATGAAATACAAGTTTGAAGAAAACTATTATGTTAAACCGTGATGATGGAATAAAAATACGATTTTTTTTTATCACAAGCGGTGGCAAACGAGCAAACAGTACACCTGATGGTAAGTGTTGCTGCCGCTCATGGGCCTTTGCTAGGCCGCTGCCTACCGCGAAGAACGTGAAGAGAATGTAAATGTGTGCAATGAGGTTCGGTGAAACTAAAGGCATCACCAAAACCCACCGCACGCAAACACCCTTAGAAAGTTGGGCTTCCGGCTCTCGCGCTGAGCGAACGAAGCGCAGTAACAAATTGCTACTACTCAGAAGTCGATTTTCTGCGAGAGTGCGGTCCTACCCGGCCGGTTGCGGCTGTAGACAGACAGCTGTCAACAGTGTAATCCTACCACTAAAGTCACACTCCCTATCTTGCCTGTGGATGTCGTAAAAGACTAAGGGATATAACGCGCATATGACATCTATGCAAGAGAAGGAAAACTCGAAACAAAACCCTATACCAACTTATTCGATCAGTATGGTATAGTAAGATTAATTTCCCTCCTATTATGGAAGAGGCTCGAGCCCAGCAGTGGGACGTAGGTATGGGCTGAGATGATGATGACAAGGTGATGTTAAGCTGTTTATTAAGTTATTTCCTTTCTCTGGCGAAACAAAAAGGAAAAATAGTGATACAAAGTGTTTTAGGCTGTTTTTACTTTAAGCATTTAGGTTTTAAATTCAAAAAATATTAATAAGCAAAATAAATAAACAGCATTTCAATAATTGGTAGCTGTCATTCTGGACACAATAAAATCTTCGTAAAAATATATTACAACAGCTTTAAACCACATAAATTAAGTCACGGTGAACGAACACACAAATCATCACATAAACATACAATTCTTCTGTATGTATGTATTTGAGTACACTTCTCCTAAACTAGTGGATCAGACCCTGCACTAAGAAAATCATCCCTATGTTACGGGGGACTTTACAAACATATAATTAACGGACACAAATTGCATAGTACAAAGTGCTGTCCTGTATGGGATTCGAACCGATACTGGCACTGTCGGTCGGTATTTCAACCACTGCGCCAACTGTGTAGTCAGTTTAAATTGACCTATTAGGTGGCGCTGCGATCGTTTTAAAGGATTTTAATTTGTACAGAACATCGTCCGTTCTACTAGTAATTACGTGCGAAAATTAAGTATAAATTTTCCTATTTCTAATTATCCCCCTGAGAACTATAGTATCTTAAATTATTGATAGGTATCTATCAATTATTCTATCGATAATCTATGCATTATATATATATATATATATATATATATATATAGCAGTAAGTAGATAAATAAGGCAAATTACTTAGCGAACTAATGCGAACAGGAAATTTGTTTATTCTATAATGAGCAAGTTCTAAGCGGTTATAAATAGCTTTATTCCATGTAATTGGCATTTTATTATAAAACTACATTAATCTATAATCTAAAATATCTTTATATTACTTTTATAGATACTTTTATTTAATAAATTTTATTTATTTTAAAAGGAATTAAACGAATTGAGATTTTCCTGTATTCTGAAATTAATGTTATTGTCTACATATGGATTATCAACATTATTATATTAATGATATCTGATGTTTACGCGAGCACTACACATTGTAAATAAAACTACTTTTACGGATTATATCGCGTTTGTATTTGATTTATGATTGCCCGACGTTTCGAACACTTTGCAGCATTCATGGTCACGGTTTTCTGTATCGTCCGCCCGTGACCATGAATGCTGCAAAGTGTTCGAAACGTCGGGCAATCATAAATCAAATACAAACGCGATATAATCCGTAAAAGTAGTTTTATTTACAATTATTATATTAACTTTGTGTGGTGACAATAAGAATACAGTTTATAACCCACTTTCTTGCCCGTATATATCGTTGAAATACGACTAATTGTTATCCAAAAAAAAACATCTACATAAGAGGGGAAGGTAATCTCGAAATAAAACCCAATGGCAATGCGTTTGACCAGCATATATCAGTTTAAGGCTCGAACCTGGCAAGAAACATGACTGCACTCAATATTAATGCTTAAAGAAAACATTGCCAATTTTTTTTTAATAGCTTGTGATCATGAGTTAGCTAATATTTTAATCTCTACGTTCATAGTCTCTATTCTCGTAGCCTACGCTGATACCACACGTTGACGACTGAGGAAGTGTACCTCTTGGCCGGAACTCTTCCGTGAGATCTAGAGGCGGAGATGCTCGCCAGACCGGCGGGTATTGGCGACGCAAGTGGGCGCAGCACAGTCTCAATCAGCAAAATAGCCTTCGTGACGCCATTGCCCGTTTGCCAATTCGACTGGAGAAACTTCGGTGGTACTGTATTCAGATCATAGATGCCTTGCGACGGTCACTATTGGAGTGGTTAGGTCGCCCGCCAGCACAGGGTACTTTCGTTTCGTAGCATGCAACCAACGACGACTTAGTGTTGGATGCAGGCGGCACAGGACCGCACTTTATGCCGTAATACTGTGTGGGCAATCCACGCCTAGCAATGGACTGCAAATGATGATATCGTAAATGGAAAACGCGGAGACAGAGCTACCGAAACTGAAGCGAAACGAGGAAGCACCGCTAGTACATAATAAAAAATATGATTTGGCTTGATATAATGCAATAATATATTTGCACACAAAGAAAATAATATTTATATTTCGTCTCGTGATGGCACGAGCTGTATTATTCTCTGTTCCAATTATATAACTTGTGCATCGAATTATGTGGCTCTAATTTTGTTCTTTCCCATATATTAAATTGCTATTTTAATGACATATCACAGATTCCATGCTCAGTTCGCACGCTAATAACATCCGCTCTAACATCTGGAATGACCATATGAATGATACGTTCCTTAAACGTATTATTTATGGTGATTTTAATAATTCCATAAATTTAATTATGCCGTTTTAGAAGTGAATACTTCGAATTGCAGCGACAAATATCGTAATTTTAATTCACTATGGCCAAAATAGTTTTCGTTATATTTTTCTTAGCAAATAATAGGTAAATGTATTTCAAATTCCTGCCTCGATAAAACCAATATCAATAATTATAAAAAACTTTTACGGAGGAGGCCTGAGTGGGACGTGTATGCGCTAATATAATGATGATGATACCACGCAGGTCAGGCAGGTTGGTATAGTAGAGTTTTTCCTTCTCTTGCATCGATGTTAGAAGCACTGGATATCCCTTAGTCGTCTTTTACGACACCCACGGGCAAGAGAGTGGTAATTGTATTCTTACTCTATCACCACACGGAAAAGTCTTTATAATAATCTTAAAAATAAGCTTTGACGGTCGTATTTGTTAACTCACAACATCGAGTGCTATTTGTACAATAGAAATATATTGCCTTTCTTTAGTCTCGAGACGTAACACCTCATTATTTAATTCCATTAATTGGTGCAAGATCAATGGAATCGATTTATTAATTAAAACTCGAACGTGAATTTGTTTGGTGTTGCCCACGTATAAAATTGGTTAAAAATACTTCTAAATATATTTATCAATGTTGTGGCAGATTAAGAATACATGATTACACAAATTGTGTAGTGGTTAAGATATCGATTTAGTGTACGAAATGTCGCGGGCTTTATTCCCACGTAGGACAATGCTTTTGTAAACTCCCCCACAATACAAGGATTAGTTCCTTAGTGCAGGAAGTTGTTTTTTAAAGAAAATGTTTACTCCCTCAGTTTTTCGTGGGGTGTAAATAATCGTATAAACCATCTGAAGGTTCCAGAGTACAGGAAAATAGTCAGCAAGATTTTCTTAGGAAACATCTATCACGAATCTGCCTGGCAGTCGTGTCGGTTATAGCATTATCCCCTCTTTAATCCCTTACCGTTTACCGTATGGTGACAGAGTAAGAACACAATACACCATCCTTTTCTTGTTCGAGGATCTTGTAAAAGACGACTAAGGGATATAATATATAGATTGCATAATGTTGAGAAACCCACATGAGTTATAAATCCATTTTAACCGCCTTGTCAATCAGCCTAGTGTGGGTACTACGGCACATAAAATAAGAAAATTTTGACTCGCATTATCATCCTTATTTATCCACATTATACCCTTGCTGAAAAACAGCTCTGCGTAGTTTTTATGCAGCACACCGCTGCACTTTCTCCTGTTGTCAATAAATGCTATTCTACAATAATTACTCGTTTATTCTGTTTTTATTTTGTATGCCTGCCCTCATCCCACGCTAAGTGAAGTCTGCATAACATGTTTTTACCTTCCATAGCCTCCACTCAGCCGTCATATCTGCACTCACTGTTTTCATACACATATCCTCATTCATACAATCCATCTGTATCTATTTTGGTCTTCCACGTTTCTTACGGCAAACATATTGATAACCCTCCTTGTCACATGCCTTTCATCCCTCCTCATCACATGTCCATACCAAGACAATCTCGACAAAATCTTATGCTGTTATTATTAAAACCAATAAATAATTATACGTACAAATATATTATGTCAGATTACAAATGACCTTATTGACGGTAACTGCATTGCGTAGGCGCATGCAAGGGTGGACTCTGATGTATTGAGGACAACGAGTTATACCTTTTGTTTTGAATTTTATCAGAAGCATGTTACTAACGCCCAGTAAAATAAGATGTAATTATTTAAGGAGTCTCTGTGGTGAACAGAGTAAGAATACGATTCTCACTCCCTATCTTGCCCGTGGATGTCGTAATAGACGACTAAGGGATATAATAAGCATGTAACATCTACGCAAGAGAAGGAAAACTCGAAATAGAACCCTATATCAACTAGTCTGACCAGCATGGTATAATAGGGTCAATTTCCCTCCTATTGTGGAGGAGGCTCGAGCCCAACAGTGGGACGCATATGAGCTGAAACGATGAACGATTTAAGGATGTAATTCTACATCCTTAAATGTCCGTCCTACTTTTTCGATATATTCGAAATTCGTCTTTTTCATTGTTTTTAATAATTATATGATAGCTACTTCATCTCAGCTCATGTCCTACGGCTGGGCTTGAGGCTCCTTCACAATGGAAGGTAATTTGACCACGTTGTCCGGACGAGTTGGAATAAAATTTTATTTCGAGTACCTTCTCTTTAGATGTTATCTTCATATTATATCCATCAGTCCACTTTACTTGGAATTGCACTAAAATATGCGATATACAATTGGGATACCTGGAGACAACAAAATTAAGCAGCTTGACAATAAGATATGTGACAATTTTCTGTCAGGACATGTTTTATTACCTATTATTTTAGTATTATTTGTATTAAATAACTTTTTTTTTTCATATACCTACTTAATGGTTATTCCGATAAAAACAGTATTTGAACCTAGAAAATTTTTATGTATACAGATTTTAACACATTGTATTTTCTTTCTATCGTATTGACATCTCAAAGATATAACTTTACTAAGTACATTTGTCTCTATAAATATATAATAAAATATAAATCTCAGTGCAAAATTAAGGCAATGACCATATTATTATACAACACCAAGGTTAATGAAGAAGACTTATTCAAACAATTATGAAACTTATTTTATTATGTTAAGAACTGAATTCGCATACAATATATCTAGCAATTAAACACTTGGGCATACGACCTTAGCAAAATATAAAAAACATAAGCCTTCAAACGGCCTTAGTTCAAGATGACGAACTATTTAAAAAAAAGAACGAAAGTGGTGACGCAATTATTGTCTATGCGCCATACCGTACAAGGAGTTCTGACTCATTCGAATTTTAAATAAATCTTTACAAACTTAAATGGACAGACGCGTTCATATTACGTGGGTGGATTTCAATCACTTTTGATACATAAAACTTAGCTATAAGATTCATAATGTCTAAACAAGTTATTTTAGTAATTTAACAAGGCATAATGTTTTGCGGATTTGCAGTTCACGGCCAGTAAGCGCTTGAAAGTTAGAAAGTGTTGATAAACATGTAATTTTTAAGTAGAAAGGGTATAATACTTTCCCACGCTAGAAAAAATATGAAAGACATTTGATTTGAATATTTTTTTTTCTATGTGATGACGTAAGAATACAATTCATCCCCTCCCTTAGCCGTGGATGTCGTACGAAATGACTAAGAGATATAATACCATCTATGCATGAAAAGGAAAGCTTCAAACAAAACCCTATCCCAACCCGTCTGACCAGCCCTGTATAGTAGGTCAATGTCCCTCCCATTGTGGAGGAGGCGCAAACCCAGCTGTGAAACGTATAAGAGCTATGACGATGAGGATAATTTCTATTTGTAATGACTTAGATTCTTCCGCGGTGGGTTAAGAATACATCACCCCCTATCCTACCCGTGGGCGTCTTACAAGAATAATAATATAATATCTATGCAAGAAAAGGAAAACTCGAAAGCTGAGCTTGTGTACATATAATTGCTATTGAAATGTAGGGAATAGCTTCGCGAATACTACGCGTTTGAAATAAAAATATTTCATCCAGGGCAGATTTTGGTTGTGTGCGACTCTTTATATGCCCACGAATACTACAAAGTATCCAAAACATCGAGAAAATAAAATAATTTAGTTTGATTTTGTTTCCTCGAGGTAGACATAGCTAAAAGCAGTCGAAGCGATAAAATTGTTTAATGTAATAAATACATACGACTGAATTATTTTAAAATGGAAGAAAGGAAGTGTAACCTACCATTTTTTCACGGTTAATATACCACACATCACAATGGAATACGAGATAGGATTAATCTTCTTACTTCCCACGTGATGAGCACCTTCCAAAACGTCAGTTTGCAATTTACCGCAGAACTTTGAAGCAAGCATCCTCAGGACGTTGCCTCGTTTAAAGACGAAACACGCATCGAAAAAATATTCGACTCGTGTTTATTTGTTTTTATAGCATTTGCATTTTCATGATAGACTTCATTAAGTGCTTACTTAAAAGTTTCCTAAAGATACAATTCTTTACTGTTTATAATATAAATAAAATGTACAAGATTCACAATTTCATAACATAAGCGAGTTTATTTAAAATAATCTCGAATTTAATAAATAAGATCTAGATCAGACAGATATGCTTTTATTATTATTGAGTAAATAATAAAATCGAAGGTTGTTCTAGAATTTCTTGTGGTTTTTCGTTAGCTTGGTTTACTTACAGTACTGCTATGCTTCACACGTATTTGTCTATAATGTATGTTGATCCTTTACATAAAAGGATACAATTTTGATGTGAAACATCTACAGGCGAGGGTAAACCTGACCGTTGGCGTGACGTAAATCGACGTATGCCATCGCGAAACCTCGCCACGCTCTATGATAGTAAGTGTAGTTCCGACCAATTGTCACAGTAATATCGTCATAGGCACCTAATATAAATATTATATTACTAGCAACCCGCCCTCGCTTCGCTTCGGTTATAGGTTATAGTCGTTTTACCCGCGTAGTTCCCGTTCCCGTGGGAATACCGGGATAAAATATAGCCTAGTTTACGCCCTGATATTATAGCTTTCCATTGGTGAAAGAAGTTTTGAAATCGGTCCAGCCGTTTTGAAGATTACCCGGAACAAACAGACAGACAGACAGACAAAAAATTTTGAATTGCTATTTTAGGCATAGGTGTCGTGCAAATAACCGTGTGAGCATGAAAAAAGCCTATTACTTTGACATTACAAACAGACACTCCAATCTTATTTATTGATATAGATAAATGAATTATTGAATTATTAATTTTTATATTTAATTAAAATAAATGTTTATTGAATAAATTCACCATTTTCTGGAAAAAATCGTAATATTTTATTTTTACATCTGCCATATTAGTTCCTGTCGTAATCTGTTCTTTTATGCATATACATATACTTGTACAAAATAATTTCGATATTTCACATCTGCCAGGCGTTCTAAGCGACGGCTCACTTTTTAATCATCGTATATGCTACTCATCATTATCATCATGCTCTCCCAATCCCAATTACATGGGTAAGACTCAATATGTAATTTGCATTCATACTACATATTTTTCCGTGTGGTGACTGATTAAGAATACAATTCACCAATCCCTATCTTGCCCGTGGATGTCATAAAAGACGACTGCGGTATACGCATATAAAATCTATGCAAGAGAAGGAAAACTCGAAGCAAAACCCTGTACTAACCTGTCTGACATATCTCTTAATCTTTTATAGCACCCATGGGCAAGAGAAGAGTTGGTAAAACTTATTCTTACTCCGTCACCACATAGAAGATTTTTAAGATTTATCATTTATTAAGATTTTTTAATATATTCCGTGTGGTGACAGACTAAGAATACAATTCACAATCTCCTCTCTTGCCCGTGGGTGTAGTAAAAAGTGATTAAACGATTTAATATGCATATAACATCTATGCACGAATAGAAAAACTTGAAATGAAACCCTATACTATCGTCTCGTCTATATACGTCTCCACTGACGACAAGTCACCCTGCTCCGGTGGTCGGCCCAACGACGAAGGTGACATGGGTACGGGTACGCGCGCCGTCCTTTCGTCGCCCCGAACGGAATGGACCGCGTGTGTGCTTACCATAGCCCACCCATAAAAAAAAACAAATATTAATACGTCTGCCCAGCATGGTATAGTAAATCAATTTCTCTTCTATTGTGGAGGAAGCTCAAGCGTGTCTCGCCATTAAACAATTACGTTTGGCGAGAATAAGATGTAGTAGTCAATAAGAAATTATTGTGGTATAAATAAATAAATAAAATATTCAATGGGACGA
The DNA here is from genome assembly GCA_032191425.1 of Lymantria dispar. Classification (NCBI taxonomy): domain Eukaryota; kingdom Metazoa; phylum Arthropoda; class Insecta; order Lepidoptera; family Erebidae; genus Lymantria; species Lymantria dispar. Next base: position 22,956,199 of record CM063459.1, read on the forward strand.
ATATGAGCTGAAATGGTGAATGATGATTATTAAGATTAAACTCCCATAAATATAATCTTAAATAAAAGAAAATTAGCTGTTTTATGCCATAACTTCTCAAGTGTTCTGTATCACTGGGTCAAGTTTCACGTAACCCCAAAGTTCATGTATTATTCATAATGCCGTGACATTGGACTGAACCACGTGTTTAGTAGCCAAGCAACGGGGGACAAACAAACAACCCCTGTACAGTTCATTCTGGTTTCAAAACTGGGAACAGTTAGACGTAATTTGTAAATTAAACGCACTTTATAAAAAAAAAACGTAAAATAAGTCTGACCTGATTTTATCTAGTGAATTGACATAGAAAAATATGGACGCCCGTGGTATTTCACGCTCCTTGGACCACACGAACTGGTGGGATCCTGAACACTGGCAAATGCGAAAAGCCAAAAGCATCACATCGATTTCATTAGATGAGGCCGATTCTAATGAAGCTTGGCTTACATTTCAACATCCTGAGGTAGGCTTTAGGAATAGTGAGGTTAAATTTCGTCGTCTTAAAGTATATTTCTAAAATCGTATAAGCTAATAATTGGAATACTGTCAATTGCATTTGACTGGTCAAGTTTTTCTTAGGTAATTATTATATTACGTCCATGTCGTGGTTTTCGAATAAAAGAATAACAATGACGTCGGCAGCAATGACGGCAGCGTTCGGGCAAGTTAAGAGGATCTTCTCGTCCAACATACCTCAGTATCTGAAAACACAGGTCTACGACCAATGTGTGTTACCAGTGATGACTTACGGCGCGGAAACGTGGTCCCTAAATGTAGGCCTCATAACAAGGCTCAAAGTCGCTCAGCGTGCTATGGAGCGGGCTATACTCGGGATTTCTCTGCGAGATAGAATCCGGAATACAGAAATCCGCAGAAGAACGGGTGTAACCGACATAGCACGAAGTAGCACACTGAAGTGGCAATGGGCAGGCCACATCGCGCGACGAACCGACAACCACTGGGTAAGAAAGGTTCTCGAGTGGCGACCACGTATCCGACGACGCAGTGTAGGACGCCCCCCCACTAGGTGGACCGACGACCTGGTAAAAGTTGCTGGGCATCGTTGGATGCAGGCGGCACAGGACCGCGCATTGTGGCGCAACATGAAAGAGGCCTACGTCCAGCAGTGGACGGCGATAGGCTGAAACGATGATGATGAATAATGTCAAATATTCCTTTTTGGCGAGTGTTGTATAACACGACTAAACTTAAGCAGATTATGCCACTAGAAGAGAAGAAAAACATGAAATAACTAGTGTCCGACCGAAACTGGTTTTTACGACCGAAACCGAAACCGAAACCGAATTTCGGCAACGGTCTCAGTTTCGGCCGAAACCGAAACCGAAACTTTCTTTGGATCATGTTTTCCGAGAAAAATAAAGAAAATGTTTTATAATCAGTCAGTTTTAATTTTTTTTGTTTAAATCACATACGTAGCTTTAATACTTATTTATTTATGTTGTTAACCTAATATCACAATAGTTATAGGTGGATAGGTATTTAATATTTAAGTAATGAACAAAACAATATAAATCACTTTTATCTTAAAAACAAATTAACTTCTTCTATACTTAATCGTCATATTGACACTTCAACAAAAAACAAAAGCTAAATTATAAACTAATCGTAATCATAATATTGCAAAACGTGTGACGACTAGATACTAATAATTTCAAGTAGGTATCTGTACTTAAATGTTACTTCTTATTAATATTCATAGTTAAACAATCTTATATTACCTATAGGTAAGAAACAATAGTTTATCATCATTTTCGCGTCGCAGATTGCTCCTTCTGTCTGAATAAATTTGTCCAGCAGCACTAAATAATTGTTCACTGGAAACACTCGTTGGTGGAGCTGATAAGTATTTCAGTGCCACCTTTCTCAAAGACAGATATGGACTAGAATCCCAGTAAGAATAAATATCTGCACTTCTCTGTAATCTAGGCTCTAATAAGTATGCCTGAATAGAATATCACCACTAATGCACTATAGTAAATACCATGTACCTAACTAATGTTTGTTTACATATAGCATTAGCGAAAGAGTTAAATTAACCACAAAATGTTTAGTTTTTTAATTTTTTAAGGTAAACTTGATTCTACTATAATCTAGGTACTCCTTTGTTATATTAAATTACTTTTCGAGGTACTCTTATATTATATCACATGATAAAACTTACCGAATTCAAAACATATCACACGAAAACTCACAACAAACAAAATGCACTGCAAACAAACAGGTTACGACATGATTACGCACGTGGACGCGGCCAAATGTCATCGTCGCTTGGATGTCATTTACCACGCCGAACACACCCGAACACAGCGCGGCAACTCTCGAATGCAGTTTCGGTTTCGGTCGTAGTTTCGGCAGGATTGCTGCCGAAACCGAAACATAACCGAAACTCGTTTTTTTGCCGAAACTCGACCGAAACCGAAACCGAAACCGAACATTCGGTCGGACACTAGAAATAACCTTAGGTAGGTCAATATCATCTTTTTAAAAATATTCTACAACTTTTACTCATTGCCTACATATAGCTGAATCGAATAGCCTCAAATTTCATACTCAAAATATTAACCAGTTGAACATTGGTAATAATAGACTTAAGTTAAATATTGACCATGCCAATATGAGGCTACATATTTTACCAGTGATGTGTACTTAATGATTTCTAAACGAACTCTCTCGAACTATTATAATTATTATTTTCCGTTACGGATAAGAATACAGACGCCTAAAATACCTCTGTCGTATAAAAGTACTTCATTATTTTCCGTGCGGTGTGAGGGATTAAGAATCTAGTCCTCTAACTTAATTGTAGATATCGTAAAAAGGACTAAGGGATATAGTATGCGTACAATATCCATGTAGGAGATTGAATCGATATAAAATTAAAAAAAAAAATAAGTTTGGTACCTCACCGGTCATATCACGTCCCACTGCTGGGCTCGAGCCTCCACAATGAAAACGAAATTGACCTACTACGCTGGTCAGGCGGGTTGGCAAAGGGTTTTATTTTGAGTTGTCTTTCTTTTGCAAAAATACTATCATCCATGCACATTGTAATCCATTTTCTTTATTTTTTATGGGTGGGCTATAATAAGCGCACACGCGGTCCATGCCGTCCGGGGCGACGAAAGGACGGCATTTGGGCCCATAACCCACCCGTACCCACGTCGCCTTAGTCGTTGGGCTGACCACTAGTGCCGAGTTCCTTGTCCTCAGTGGTCGGCCCGACGGCACACCCTATCGGGTATCCTCACCTCTCGACGCCCCTTTCCCGGGACGTCGGTCGCCGTCGCGCGGTCAGCCTCTCTGCGGGTGCCGGACTAAAGTCCCAGGTCCGATCACCCACCTAAAGTCCCCGGTCCGGTCACCTGCACATTGTAATCCATTAATCGTATTTTATGACACCCAAGAGCAGAAATTTGGGTGGTGAATTGTATTCTTACTCTGTCACCATACAGTAAGCGTGGTTGATTTCAATTAAAAAAAATATCACCTTTGTTTGAATATGATATGTGAGACGATACGTGCTTAAGACAGGTTCTTTTGAAAAATATCAACGAAGGACAAATGGCATTGAACTTGTTCTTTTTTATTTTGTAACACTGTCATTTCCTGCCATTCCTTTGTGGCTAAGAACAGGATGTGTCTAGATTTGAACGCATTTATAAAAATATATTTTTAGACTGTATATCAATATTATGTGAGGCTTCTAATTTTCAAACGTACTTATGTATAAGCGGTGTAATATTTAGATAGGATTATCGCTTCATCAAGGATGATGAGTCCTTAGCTTAACGACTTAATTGAAATATCGATTTTTTACTTATCATGTTCATCTTATATAGAAGCGTGATATCAATGAACCTTTGCCATGACACGTGGTAATTACTATTCAGATTCAAAAATAAATATTATATTAGCCTATTAAATGCCATACTGTTATCACCATCATCTCGGCCTTCTCTACAAGAGATTATCCATAATGTACGTAGCACGTCAAGGGGAAGGTAAAAGTTCGACAAATTTGAGATTATGTATCCAAGGGGTGGGAGGGGTCCTAAGTTTGATGACGTCACTTTTCAAAATCTTTTTCACCTTGTTATAAAAAAGCCAATTCTGAGCTACTGATGAAAACCTTAAAATTATTGCCAAACCTGTCTCTGAAACAGCATCAGCTCCTTGACAAATGCTGCCACACGCGCCGCATTCCTTCATGATTTCATTAGGTAGGTATTAACATTTTCTAAAATTACAAAATTTTTGATGTCACACTAGGCCTACTAGGGAGAGAGTCATATATGACCAATTATGACATCAGACGAGGTCAAAAAATCACGAAATCATTTATTAGGTACGTTACATTGTAACGAAAGTAAATCATCTATAAAATACGTTATATGAAGCAAGATACTTCATGGATGAACCCCAATATGAGGGCCATTGACCTACTAGGTTACTAAATATGGTTCTGCGCTGGTCAAACGTGTTGGCATAATGATTTGTGTTGATTTTTCCTTCTTACACAGGCGTTATCTACACATAATATGCCTTAGTCGTCTTTTATGACAACCACGGGCAAGAAAGAAGTCTATACCAACAAAAAGTAATCAATAAACCGTCTTAACTAAGTTAATAAGTTTTCAAAACACAACTAAAACGTTGTTGCTATTGATCTTTTTCCTTTTTAATTATTTAGACAATAAACAGCGTCAATACCCGCATATACTTGTTTGAATTATTAAATTACAGCCTGTGACATACTGTAGAATTAGATTCGTTTCACAAATATAATATTTATGGTAACTATCGTAGCATTTTAATTTGTAGTGAAGATGAAAAAATAAGTTCCTTTGTCATTAATTCATTTTCAGGATTGCCTTAAATATAACCACGTGGCTTAGTGAAGAAGTTAAAGTAATGATAAATATGAACTTATAAAAAATCTATTTATTAAAAAAAAAATCTATGTGTACATATGAAAACACATAAGAAGTTATACTTTGGCGTAACAAGACAAAAAAATCTTTCTAGAAATTTTATCGTTCGCGTTATCCTATGTACGTTTGTAGAAAAATGACACTAACAATAGAAAAAGGTATAGATTTAAAAGTTTTATTATAACGCATTATCTTTTTCTTTTTACCGTCGGCACACTCCTCCCGTCCGGGGCGACAGAGGGGCGTAAGCACGCACACCCGTAACCCACCCGTGACACGTCGCCTTCGTCGTTGGACCGACCACCAGAACAGGGTGACTTGACGTCAGTGATCAATAACGCATTATCTAGTTGACATTTGTGACGGAGTGCGCACACGTCGTAAAAAAATGTTGACTGGCTAACTTCATGGTGCCGCATCGTAAAAATTAACTCGCGTTATTGAAGTATAACTTTAAAAAAGCGAGTTAATGTGTGTTATTAGCATATTGCCATTGATTTCTTCAATCAGTAACTTAAACTAGATTTCTAGTTAGTAGTAAGTAGTCTTTAAATCTTTAAAAAAACTCTCAAAATATATACAGACTCTTTAAATACTTATTATATGTTTTTTAAAGTTTTCGCTTTTCCGTGTGGTGACAGAGTACGAATATAATTCACCACCCCCTTTCTTGCCCTTAGGTACGTAGGTGTCGTAAAAGATGACTAAGAGAATTAACGTGAAACGCAATCCATAAAAGCGAAGGAAAACGTTTTTTTTTTATTCCAACGGTGGAAAACGAGCAAGCAGCATACCTGATGGTAAGTGAAACTGCCGCAAATGGACCTTTGCAATACCAGGGGCACAGCCAGGCCGTTGCCTACCATGAAGAAAATACTCTTCTTAAACCTCGTTTAAAGAATGACATGTCATAGCGCTCGGGTAACACAGCAGCAGGTAGTTCATTCCAGAGCCTGCACGTACGTGGGAGAAATGATCGCTGGAAACGTACAGTTGAAGACCATAAAGTTTCCAGGTAAAATGGATGAACCCTGCTACGATGAAATGAAACCTTGTACCAACACTTCTGACCAGCGTGGTTTAGTAGGTCAGCATGGTATAGCTGCGTGGAGCGGGTCACTCCCTTCCCTCCATAGTGGTTGAGGGGAGTGATGGCTGCTCTAGTAGTTAACTCGTGATCGGGTGCCGCTTGTGGGATCTGGTACAGCCATAATCGTTTGAATTATATTAAGTGTCTTGCGGTTCGAAAGGCATCACACTGGAACTAGTTCTTACAAAACATGTACACAATTGTATATCTAGTAAGAAGAAAAAAAAAATTAAAAATAATAGACAAGCCCGCTGAGTTTCTTGCCGGATCTTCTCAGTAGCGGTCGCGTTCCGATCCGGTGGTAGTATTTTTTTTTTTTTTTTTGGAAATTGTAAACCTGACAATATGTAAGTACCCTCTCGGGGTTTATGCATAATAAATAATTTGAATTTCCCTTCTATTGTCGAGGAGGCTTGAGCCCAACAGTAAGACTCAGATAAGCTGAAATGAAGGTTTTTCGCTTCAAATTGTACCTCACATAATACTTTTCTATATATTTTCTTTCCGTGTGGTGATAGAATAAGAATATCATTCACCACCACCTTTATTGCCCGTGAGTGTTGTAAAAGACGACTAATAATGCAAATTACAACTATGCAAGGAAAACTCGAAATAAAATCTTATACCAACCCGCTTGACCAGCGTGGTATGGTAAGTTAATTTCTCTCCTATTGTGGAGGAGGCTCGAGCTCAACAGTGGGACGTATATGAACTGCAATGATGATGATGATGATGATATATTTATTTTCTCAATTAATTTAAACATTATCCAAGGTCCAAGTATTACAAATTAGTACTTAAAATCAATCAAACACGTCAACAAACAAGACACAGAAATACCCAAATCGCACGTAGTTTCAATTCGTAATATAATTATCGTGTACTTTAACCAAACATCTCGATGTGTTGAATTTTTTCTCGTTGGCTAGCAAATTATTCGAATCAACTTATTAGATTTAATTTCTAATTAGTATTATCCGCTGATAGTGTTATCTTCATTCGTCCATTATGTTAAAACATTACTCTTTTGTGTGTCACCATTCGTGATTAAAATTGATCAAAAAGCGTTAAGCTTTTTCGGGGTGGGCCTTAGTTTAATTCTAATCATACATCATAATGTTTTACTCCATAATTCGCCGTATGAGATAATTCTGGCTAACTCTTAAATGCATGCTCTTACCTCTTAAATGATCAATCTATAAAATTGCAGTGTCTGTTTGTAATGTCAAACTAATATGCTTTTTTGACGCTCACGCAATAGCTGCGCCTAAAAACCAGTTTAAACAGACAGCTGTGTGTGCCGGGTAAACTTCAAAATGGCTGAACCGATTTTGATAATGTTTTACTGCCAGGTAGCTGTGTGTATAAGGAGTAACTTAGATTATATTTTATCCTGGTATTCTCACAGGAGGTACATGGGTAAAACCGCGGCTACTACTTCATAAAATTAAACGCACTTTTATAATAAAACTACAGACATAAATAGCATCTCCTAATGTATGCAAATAAATAAAATTCAAATGTCTGTTTGTGTATATCAAAATAATTGTTTTTTTCATGCTTTTTTTTTCATTTACACGATACCTTTGCCCAAAAACCACATTTTTTTGTCTGTCAGTCCTCTTTTTTTGTGTCAGTCTCGCTGTCCGGGTAATCTACAAAACAACTGGACCGATTTTGATAGTATTTTTCTACCAAGTAGCTCTCTAATAAAGAATTACTTAGGCTATATTTGATCCTGGCAATACGAACTACGCGAGTGAAACCGCAAATATTTTCTTGTATAAAATATAATTAACACTTATCGGTAGACGAGTTCTCTACATTAACCTAATTAAATTAATTCAATTATTTTATCTTAATTAGTCTTGTAAGTTCTATGATCTCACTGCCGCGCGATATGAGATTGTGAAGACATAATGTAATAACTTAATACAAGGATAAAATTATTATGCGGTTACTTTACTGTTCTAGATAAGACTTAAAGGTAATGTTTTACGTATTCAGTCTTTAATCGATATACCCTATAAAGGTATTGATTGATCATTTGGTTTTGAATATTGCCAATAAAACTATTTTACGGATTTTATCGCGTTTCGTTTGTATTTGATTTTTATTGCTCGACGTTTCGAACATTTAAATTTAAATAAATGAAAAATTCTCTTTGTGGTGACGGAGTAATAATACAATTCACCACTCCCTTTTAAGTCCGCGGATGTCGTAAAAGACGATTAAGGGATATAACATGCATATAACAACTATGCAAGAGCAGGAACATTCGACATAAAGCTCTATACTAACACGTCTGACCAGCGTGGTAAAGTAGGTCAATTTCCCTCCCACAGTGGATAAGTCCTGAGCCCAACAGTGAGACGCGTTTGGGCTGAGATGATGATGAAGAATCGTTATCTACTTATATGGTCTAGAAAGATATATAATTCTTTTTTAAAGCTTTTAAAAGGGAAAGAATAATAAAATATGTTAAAAAAAGAACGCTCACATAATCTTAACTAATATATGCAACTCGTGCTCATAATTCCTTCCACGGCGTATTTTGTATTTAAATTATTATGATTAACGTTATATTATATGCTACAGCCATGTAGTGACGCAGTAATTACAATTTATGAACCCTATCTTATGCGTGGTTTTTTTTTTCTTCCATTTTTTTGTGTGTATAGCTGTTAGCCGCAGATGGCTTTCATAACTTAGCCCGGACTATGGGTGAGCGCTGATGGCTCTCAACCCGGTAAGAAAGTTATTTGTGCGTGGGTACCGTTAAAGACGAAAAAAAATTAGATAATGGAAACTCAAAATAAAACCCACACATCTGATCTGCGTGCTATATTAAGCCAATTCCTCCTATTATAGATTCAAGCCCAGCAATAACATGTTTACAAGTTGGATTGGAAGATTGATATTATTTGATATTCTACAGCAGAGTACAAAATATTATTATACCTACTAAATTTCAAAAAAATCGTCGTATTAATTTTGTATTCACGTAAAATTTAAAAGACATACAGACAAATCTTTCATACATTGAAAAGAACAGCATGTCCTCTGTCAAAGATTCTAAAACACCATCCTAGTTTTTACTTTCAAATATCTTCATTGATTTAGTTTTTCTTTTATTTTGCGATGGTAAGTAAAATATTGTTTGTTTTATGATAAATAAAACAAGTAATATTTTACTGAAATTTACTAAACTTCTTCAGATCAGATCTTCTTTTCCAATAAACTGTTTTATATGCTATGAAACGAAATCTACTTTTCGTAACGCAATATCCACACGTGTTTCGCCTCTAAACGAGACATCTTTGGGATGGTTCAACTTTAAATACGCTACATATTCTAAAGAAACAAAATCTGCTATGCAATGCGCAATTTCTTTGTAATATAAACAAGTTTATCATGGTGTTTCACCTCAATCTGCGTTGTTAAGGTCGTTGACTGTGTGAGTCAGGCGGTGGCGTTCGCTGTCATGCGCCGGCGAGCCCGCTATGGTCATTGTTGCTGACCTGCTCGCCTAAACATCGCGGACCGTGGATAATTATCTTACCCTTATATACCTTTTATAAGGTAATTTGAATACGTGAAGGAATGTTGAGATTATGACTGTTCTGACCTAAATAGTTAAAACCATATCGCCTCTGTAACTAATTTTAGATACAATATGTCACCAGAACATTACCTCTATTGGATCTGTGCTTTGGTGTCTTATTGACTTTATATTCGTGCATCTGCGTGGTAGATACCTATTGAATTTTATTTTAAACTCTTCCTTTCCTGGTGCATTTCTGATGGTTGCCAGCCATTGGACTTAACTTTACATTAAGTAAAGCCATTATTTTATTTATCTTGTACATTTCCCATTGCAGATGACGAGATATTGAAAGGGAAATTGTTTTACTATATCACACTGTCAAGAATATTTTTACCATAGTAATTTTTTTCGAGCTCTCTATTTCACAATGTTGATAACTACTAACGAATTTCGTACGCTATATATTTTTAGGCTTAGAATAATAACGTATAGAAGGAACAACTGGAGGTACAATCCAGACGCTTGTAGTTTTTATCCATCACCACACTAGTATAAGTGTTCACTGATATCTGATGATGGAGTAAGAATATAATTCATCGACTCCTCTCTTGCCTGTGGGTGTCGTAAAAGACGACTAAGGGATATAATATCTATGCAAAAGAAGGCAAACTCGAAGTATAATCCAATACGTCAATTTCCCTCCCATAGTGGAGGAGGCCCGAGCCCAACAGTGGGACGTGTATGGGCTGAGACGATGATGATGCAATGTAAAAACTACCTGTAATGTACTAGATGTAACCTTGATATAATTTGTGTACAGACAGGTGACCGTTTAATAGTATTCCGGCTGCATTTCTACGCGCTTCGTTGAGCACGTAACACTATCTTGAAGTTTGACTTATTTTGAGACTATGTAATGAAGTATTTATTACGCACACGCACACAAACGGAGACTCAATCTCAGAAACAAGCACACACGCATCACATACACACATTTCAAAGTCAATATTTGACTATATTTCTTACTAGCAATCCGCCCTCGCTTCGCTACGGTTTTAGTCGTTTTACCCGCGTAGTTCCCGTTCCCGTGGGAATACCGGGATAAAATATAGCCTAGTTTACGCCCTGATATTATAGCTTTCCATTGGTGAAAGAATTTTTGAAATCGGTCCAGCCGTTTTTAAGATTACCCGGAACAGACAGACAGACGCAAATTTTTTAATCTGTATTTTAGATATAGGTGTCGTGCAAATAATCGTGTGAGCATGAAAAAAGCCTATTATTTTGACATTACAAACAGACACTCCAATTTTATTTATTGGTATAGATATTTTATTAGAAAAGAAAAAAGGAATAACATTTTTTTTCTACGACTGTTGAGATTAAAACGAAATTCAACACAATATGCAACTATCTTAGGAATCGAGGAATTGGAAATCTACAGTTTTTTTGTGTCGTATAGTTGTTAGTCGCAGAAGGCTGTGACAATTTTACCCGGACTGGTGGGTGAGGGCTGAGGGCTCTCATTGAATTTCATACAATAAAGGAATCATTATTATTAGAGAGTGCTCTTGCATCAATTCTGTGTATTGTAATAAAAGTTGGAGTAGTGAGCTCGAGTCTTCTCCAAACTAGTAGAGAAAATGACCTACTTATACCAAGCTAGTCAGACTAAGCATTTATTTCAAGTTTTCCATCTCCTACATAGATGCTATTTGCATATTATACCCCTTATTAGTAGTTAATTGTATTATTACTTCGTCACCACATGGAAATTTGTTACAAATTCTTTGTTAACTTTAGCAACATGAGTGGCATATTCATATAGTGACAGTGGTCAAGTAAGTCTTAATTGCCCGCGGTTATTTTATAACACGACTAAATACTGTAAGCAGCACTGCAAGAAAAGAATTATTCTAATTAAAATCCCACTAGCCTGGTGTAGGACTAGGCTCAAGTCTGACAGCGAGATGTGGATGAAAAAAGGAAGCAGAAGAAACGATGTGCCAAATTTAACTCTGATCCTTTCAATATTTTTGCATACGAGAAACTTGGAAAGTTTTCCATTTATCTCATCATCATCACAGCCCACATAGGTCCCACTTTTGGGCTCGGGCCTCCTCCACAATGGAAGGGAATTTAACCTACTATACCATGCTGCTGGTGAGACATGTTGGTATAGGGTATCATTTCGAATTTTCCTTCTCTTGTACAGATGTTATGTGCATATTATATCCCATAGTCGTCTTTTACGACATCCACGGGTAAGATAGGGAGTGGTGAATTGTATTCTTACTCAGTCACCACACGGAAAATTCCATTTATCTATTTCATTATATTAATTATCTTTCATATTACTGAATTAATATTAGTTTCTGACATACCATTTTTAATATTATTTTACCCCCTAATTCCGGCAAATTATTAATTTATATTAATGTTTTTATTTAAAAATCATTTAATTCTCTCGATTATGTCAATCTTTAAAAACATAACATTGATTGTCTTTAAGTATATTCAATCTTTAAGAACTCGAGGCCTCATGGACTACAGTCGCGTACTGTACCTAATATCCTAGAAGATAATGGAGATTGACTATGACGGGCCAAAACGACTGAAACAGAAGAGAATGGCGGGTCGTTAGTTTATATATAAAATAAATTTCTCTATGCATGTACATTAAGTTGACAAGCCAATACCCGGAAAGCATTAACAATTCGTCATCAGTCTTCAATCTTCCGCGTAGACTTGATTGTCTAAGTTCTACATAAATGGTAGGGAAACAGTAAACATTCACCTTGGCGTTTGCATTAAACCTGATATTGAACGATAGAACTCCCACACAATTTTACTAAATAAATTATGTAGAGTATTTTTCTATGTGACTTGACTTATAATGAAGACAACGATTTCCGTATAGTAATGGAGTAAAAATTGATCTGCATATAAGATTTGTTTGTGCAAGAGAAGGAAAACTCGAAATGAAACCCTATACCAACATGTCTGACCAGCACGGTATAGTAGATTAAATACCCTCCCATTGTGGAGGAGACCCGAGCCCAACAGTGGGACGTATGTTGGCTGCAATGATGAAGTACGTTTTATCATATTAGGTCTTTACCTATGAAATTGCCGTTATATATGTAAAAATTTAACGATCATTTTCATGTATTTTTTATTTGTATTAATTGAAGTAATCACCCATGCAATCAATGCATCTTTGCCAACGCAGCTTATTGATGCCCTTCTTAAAGAAATCAGCTGGAGGGGAGGCAACAAATTCTTCAAAGGCATTTTGTACTGCTTCTCGGGTATTGAATTTCTTTCCCGCCAAAAAGTTATCCAAATTCTGGAAAAAGAAGTAGTCTGTAGGCACAACGTCTGGTGAGTATGGCGGATGACGGAGAGCTTCCAACCCCAGTTCTTGCAACTTGGAGACCGTCTGCTGTGCAGTATGAGGTCGCGCATTGTCGTGCAGGAGCAGCGGAGACGAGCGATTGACCAATGCTGGTTGGACATGTGCCAGCTTCTCCATCATTATGTTCAGTTCTTCACAGTACACATCTGCAGTAATGCTCACCCCGTTTGGAAAGAAGCTGTGATGAATCACACCGGCGCTAGACCACCAAACAGTGACCACCACTTTTCTAGGGGTAAGTTTAAGAACCAGGATCCAACCAACTTGCTGAGCGCTTGCGGTTATCAAACAGAATCCATTTTTCATCGCAAGTAACAATGCGTTTCAAAATTCCTTCATTTGTGTGTCTGTTGAGCAATGCAATGCATGTCTCGACGCGTACTTCGCGCTGGCGAGCATTGAGTTCGTGGGGCACCCATTTGTCAAGCTTTCTTACCTTGCCAATTTGACGCAAATGGACCAATATTGTTTTGACGCTAACGTCGAAAGCTGCTGCTAATTCAGCCGTAGATTGTGTATCTTCCACAATCGCCTTTAATTCGACCAAAGTCTTCGGACGACCGCGAGGTTCATTTTTCAGGTCGAAATTTCCAGAACGGAAGCAAGCGAACGAATAACAGGTGGTGCGTTGGTTTGTAGTGTTAGCTCCGTAAACGTCGTTGATGTTGTGTGCCGCTTGTGCCGCGTTGCTGCCACGACGATACTCATATTTCATAATTAATCGAATTTTTAACGTATCCATAATGACGAAAAAGATTGAAATGCGATGAAAACGTAACACTAATCAATAAACAAATGACTACTTTTGGAAAATGAATTCCATGTTTTAAAATAAAATTAATTTGAAATTAGAATTCTTAGCCAAACCAAAATTATTTTGATTTGAAATGGCCAGTTCTGCAGAACGGCAATTACATAGATAAAGACCTTCTTCTTCTTCTTTTTTATCTTGGCAATCGGCTACAAATACGAGCCATTTTTGCCAGTATCGAGTTATAATTATCTTTTCAAGTTCTCAGTTTCTTCAAGTCAGTAATGGTCTGTCAGTAAGTCAAAGTGTCGCCTTCAACAGTGTAATGGCCACTGTTAAGGGTATCTTCTGAGAATTTTGGTGAAAACAAAAAGGTATGTATAGCAATTTTATATCTTTTCTTTCATACGGATGTATTAAAAGACACTGTTTTATTGTAGGTACTTTTTATTATAGTTAAATGTTTCCGTGTGGTGACGGAGTAAGAATACAATTCACCACTCCCTAATTCCCACTGCTAATCTTAAAAGCCTTTTATGTTTTTCAAATGTGTTGTGACACTATTTGAATGCACAAATCGTCATAATTAGATACCTATTTATTTTTTAAGAGTTGCGTATATACGTGCAGTACAGTGATCTTCTACATTACGGAACGGTTCCGGTGTAAGCTCCATTAGGCTCCAATTGAAATGCTTCATTTTTTGTGCGCGGAGTTACCTTCTATAATACGTTATTATTCTAAGGTGTATTGTTTATGAAATCCCCGTGACGAAATTTAAAGAAAGAAATATATTTATTCTGCTCTCGTTTCACAATATTACAATATGTAGTTGTTAAAAATGGTAATGAAAACAAACACAGTTATTTAAACTTAATTTCGACATGAAAATATATACATATAGTGCGGGTATGGACTTTTAAAAAAAAGTCTACCTATTAAGCGATCATAGACACGTAAATAATTTAGTCACATAGTATCTGTCACGATCTCACGACGCACCCGCATAAAACAAACGAATTACAAGTAATCGTGAGCCTTGTATACATTGCAGTATAATCAATAGAAGTGTGTCGAATACCTATGGAACCCGTTTATTTGTAAACTTGGAAACAATATTTGCGTAGAATGTTACACTCTTAGAATAATAACGTATAGAAGGATAGTGTCAATACTTCGAACGTTCGAAACATGAATCTAAAAATACTAATGGCGCGCAGACGATTACACACATAGGCACGCACACCACTATACAAATTATGAAATCAAATTTTGTTTTTATTAACATAAATCGTCAAAATACTTTTAAAAGTAATGTTAAAACCCTTTTTAAATTTTTCAAATGTGTTAGACACCATGTGAATGCACAAATCGTCATAATTACCTATTTATTTTTTAAGAGTTGCGTACGTACGTGCAGTGCAATGACTTGTACATTACGGAACGGTTCCGGCGTAAGCTCCATTAGGCTCCAATTGAAATGCTTCACTTTTTGTGCGCGAACTTAACTTCTATACGTTATTATTCTAAGGTTACACTATTATTTTAAAGACACCCTGGACTAATCGTTGTATTCCGGGAGATAAATATACATTTTATTATCATCATCAGAGCTCATATACGTTCCGCTGTTAGACTGGAGCCTTCTCCATAATGGAAGGAAAATTGACCTACTATACCACGCTGGTCAGACGGGTTGGCGTAGAGTTTCATTTCGAGATTTCCTTCTCTTACACAGAAGTTATCTGCAAATAATCCCTTAGTTGTCTTTTACGATACCCACGGGCAAGGGGGTTGTAAATTGTTTTCTTACTCTGTCACTACTAATAAATACTCCTCCTCCATAGAAACTTGGATGATAATTGTAAGACTGTTTCTGATCGATATTTTTTGTTCTAAGTCTTCTTATTTCGGCGCTTGTTTGTCATACGTTTGTCTCAGTATCTACTAATTATATTCTCATAAATTCTTTAAAATTTCGCACAATTTGCGGGCTATTTAGTTATAGGTCAAAAATGCTTTAAAAACTTTACCCAATAAGCAGACTATTTAGTGGTATTTCGAATATTATTTGAAGATTTTGCTCAATGAGCAGTTTAGTTATATTATAATATAGTTATATATATCATTGCTTATATCGTCCTACAACTAATTGTAATTCATTTATTTATGAACCTTATTCGCGTGCCTATCGTGTTATATGCAGCTATTTGAGCTCAACACGTTATAGATTTGATTTGATCTATTTTGTTGAACTCGGCGCTTGTTTGTCATACGTTTGTCTCGTGATTCACTAATTATTGTTTCGAAAATTCTTTAAAAAATGTTGTAAAATTTGCGGACTATTTAATGATATGTCGAAAATGCTTCGAAGACTTTACCCAATAAGCAGACTATTTAGTAGTATTTCAAAAATTATTTGAAGATTTTGCTCATTAAGTAAGCTATTCAGTAGTATTTCTAAAATGCTTTGAAAATTATGCTTAGCGAGCAGATTTAGTGCTGCATCAAAATTTATTTGAAGATTTTACTCAATGAGCAATTGAGTTAATGCTACATCGAGAATTCAGCAGGATTATAAAGTCTATTCACTAGTACTTCGAAAATTCTTTGAATACTTTGACACAGTGAGTAGATTCATTGGTACTTTGAAAACTATTTGAAGATTTTGGTCAATGAACAGACTGGTTAGTGCTACTTCGAAAATGCTTTAAGAATTTGAATTTGCAATGAGCGAATTAGCAGCGTTTTGAATTTTTTTTAATTTTCTATGAGTAGTTTAGTGAATGGTCGTCATTGGAAAAATGACACTGTTATTCGTAGAATATATTGTGATTTTGAGACAGCGTAAACGAATCTCCAAAACCACAGAACATCCATACGAGAAATACTAAGAAAACAATAATATCATGTGGCAGATTGTTTTGCAAAGCGTGGGGTACGGCCTCCCGCCCCCACTGCGCCTGCGCCGGTATTGTCGTGCAAGCGATGGCTGGATGAGTAATCTTATCTACAGTAACTATATATGGTGACATTTATAGTCTATTGTTATTATATGACTTCGTTTTAGCTTTGGTTAGCAACGGTGAGACACAGGTTTGAACTATATTAGTATATGTAAATACATGCATTTAATGGTCTCAAGGCCTCTTCTACACTTATGAAAAAATACTTCGTGTGGGATTACTGTGGTAGTAGGCAACTGCACTCTCCTGGGCAATTCATAAAGCCAACTGGGATCTAATCTTTACTACATATAAGATAGAGATATTTTTTAAAGGTTAAATCATTATTGATTCACTTTTTGATTACAGCTTAAGAATTTCATGTGTAAACAACCCCTTATTATCCCGTGGGGGTCGCTTCAGGCTGAGGGAGTACTGGGGGTATGGATAGCACATAACATAAACTGCCAAACCAACCCGCCTACGAAGCGTGACGAATAAGGCGTTAATCGTTCTTCGTGGATGACTATCCGCGTGTACGTAGGTCTTGTCCACCAGTAGACGCCAAGATCTACAGAAAGCGACAGTACAGATGATGTATTGGTTAACACACCGACTTACCATGCTAGTGTCGTGCGTTCGATTTGCCTTTTTTTTTTGTTTTTTAGGAAATCTGGAGAGTAAATATGTGATGAGCTTTTTTTTTAGGAAATCTGTCTTATAATCCTTACTAATATTATAAATGCGAAAGTAAGAATGTTTGTTTGTTTGTTACGCTTTCACGCTTAAACCACCGAACCGATTTCAAAAATTCTTTCACTAATGGAAAGCTATAATGTCAGGGAGTAACATAGGCTATATTTTATTCCGGTATTCCGACGGGAACGGGAACCACGCCGCAGGTAAGGCGACTGAAACCGAAGCGAAGCGAGGGCGGGTTGCTAGTATACTATAAAACATTAACATACTTAGTATCGAGTGGGCAGAAAAAAAATCGAATGGCTATTCTTTAAGGTAAAGCATCGATTCACCGAATCGATTCAGTGCTTCGTATCGATTTATAAAATCGATCTTTTGGGCCTGAAAAATCGATTCTTCGATTAATCGATCTCAGATCGCCATTCCAGTCAACAGTGACTTTTGTCACTTTTTATTTACCTTTATATCCAATACTGCACAATTATAACGAATTCGCCGCCACTTGTCACCCGATTTAATCAATTAAAAACATGAATGTCCAAATTCTATAAATTTAATTCCGTCATTCATCAAAACCGTTTTCAAAACTCATAATTAACATCAATTCAGATTAACAAATTTTATCACATTCGGAGTATTTCATTTATGTTTAAAAATTAATTTTTACAGCCGCTGGAACTGTAAAAAGAAAGAAAAGTTTACCAGATAAATTTAATAGTTTGCCCAATTTTATATTACAAGATTTACTGCTTTTTGCCAGTATTTAAATTTATCATGTTTCTCATCAGGCGCGGTTTCAGCAGAAACAGTTACAAGAACGCGAGATGAAGATTGCATCGTTATATGAAGCCCAGCAAGCCCGTGCGCTAGATCGTGTAAGACATTCACCAAGCAATGTAGGTACTGTTGCCTCGCCGCCAAATCAACAAGCCAACATAGTCAGTCATCAACAAGGAAAGGTAACTATTAATTTTCTCTCTGTTTCTGTTCTTCAAGAATACAATTTACCCTTATCTTGCCTGTGGGTATTGTAAAAGACGACTAAGGGATATAATATGCGTATAATATCCATGCAGGAGAAGGAAAACTCGAAACAAAATCAATACGTCTGACCAGCGTGGTTTAGTAGTTCAATTTTCTTCCTATAGTGGCGGAGGCACCAGTCCAGTAGTGGGATAGCATCGGCAGCGAAAGCGACGTGTCACGGGCCGGGCGGCGGGTGTGCTGACCAAGGCCCACCCTAAAAAAAAAAGTAGTGGGATGTGTATGGGCTGAGATGATCATCATCAGATGATGATAATGGTGCTTTTCTTATAAGGTTTCCTTATAACCGTTCCTTTTACGACATCCGGTGGAAAGAAAGAAATGGTTATTTCAAGAAAACTTTTACTTTGTCACGATACGGAACAAAGTCAAGTGATGTTTCACACCGAGACAGTGTCTTGTCAGTCTTGCGTCTGGATCACTCTTGCGTCTTGTCTGACTTGTCTTCAGTGGCAAAGAAACTTTGGGTCACTCTACGTGCTCTACCGGCTCTTTCATGGGAAGTGCTCTAAGGAACTGTTTGACTTGGCGTCACCGTCATCCTTTTACCAACGTACCCGTCGACCCTGTAGCGGGGTCATCCATTTCACCTAGAAACGTTATAGTCTTCAACTGTACGCTTCCAGCGATTATTTCTCCCACGTGCGTGCCGGCTTTGGAATCTAGTACCTACTGCTGTGTTTTCCAAGCGCTATGACATGTCTGTTTTTAAGCGAAGTTTAGGAAGAGTACTTTCTTCACAGTATGCAGCGGCCTAGCTGTGCCCATCATATTGCAAAGGTCCATGTGTGGCAGTAACACTTTACATCAAATGTGCTGCTTACTCATTTGTCACCATTATCCATAAAAAGAAACACAGAATATATTTCAAATCTTTGCATTCCGTTTGGTAATGAAGTAAGAATACAATAAATCACCTCTCTTGCCCGTGGGTGTCGGAAAAGATGATTAACAGATATTTTACACACATTGATGCAAGATAAGGCAAACTCGTTATAAAATCTTATTCTAATACGTCTGACTAGTGTGGAATAGAAGGTTAAATGTCCTCCGTAAATGGAGGAGGATCGAGCCCAACGGTGGGAATTATATTGGCTAGGATCAGAAATATACATAATTCTTAAAATAATTCCAAATTATTTCATATTTATACAATTTCGATGACATTAGAAACATACAAATTTCATTATTATGCATCAGGTACGACAAATGTTTGAAGAACGTCGCACGAAAGCCGGCATAGATAAGAGCTATCCTCTACAACCGATTCACAATACAGAGAAGCCAGGGACACGGAAGCCGCTGCCAAATGGCTACAGCAAAGTCACCACAGCCAACAAAGTTACTGTTGACCGAACGACGAGCAGGACACACACCGTTAACACAACTCATAGCGTTAAGAGGCAACATAATGTAAGTAGATGTAGCAAAGATAGCCACTAAGATATGATTCAGGTAGTAAGTGCTCCTGATACAAGTTGAAAGTCCATTTAAAAATAGCAGGTTACACGATACATGGCTAGTAATCCCACCAGAAACCATAACCTGTAACAAAAAAGCTGCAAATAAGCATCGCGTTACGATAATAAATATGTACTATGTGGTGGCGATTACGAAAATTGTCAAGCCTTACATTGTTCATAGGTCGTAAAAGACGAATAAGGACTTTACATCCACCTAGGCCAACTCCATCTGATGACCTCTGGTCCACGATTACATTCCTAAGCAGAGTCAACATCAATCAGGTTGCCGATCGAAAACTACTGCTAAAATATTAACAACATGCATATTGAAAGAAGAGTAACAGCCGACTTCATGTAATTGGAATAAGAGTAAGATTATGATGCGTCACGACAATAAATTTCATCGCAAACACTATCATGTATTTTTTGAACTGGACTTGTAAGATGTTTTCAACAGGTGTTTTCCCTTCTAATCAT
This sequence comes from Lymantria dispar, assembly GCA_032191425.1. NCBI lineage: Eukaryota > Metazoa > Arthropoda > Insecta > Lepidoptera > Erebidae > Lymantria > Lymantria dispar. The sequence continues at coordinate 22,976,624 of CM063459.1, forward strand.
ATTTATTCCACTAATGGACATAAAATGAAAAGTAGTCTACTTTTACAGCTGAGGGCGGATCCTCTGAGCGGACTCAACCGTCCGTTTAAGCGAAGGTTTGGTTTGAGATTTTCTCTTCTCTCTTGATGTTAACTGCTTCCATCTTTTAGCTGTTTTTAGGACTCCCCTAGAAATAAAAGAATTGAGGAAATTGGGAAACTATATACTTTTCTCTACTCGAGTGTTCGTTCTGTTACACACATCTAATATGATAGAACGAGAGTAATATATACTTTTAGGAGGATTTTATATATGAACGAAGTTATTCAAGAGACAAAAGGAAGAACTAGGAGGAGATATTTGTGTTGTGAAACCACAGGGATTTGTAGTTTGACAAGTGTTGATCTAGTAAAGTAGTTTGTATTCAATGCAAGACAATTCTTTATATACTAACAAATTATGTCTGTGAATGTGGGTTGAGTTATTTATTATTATCGTTGAATGTGTTTATAAATCCTTAATATGATGTTTATTAAAAAAAAATAGAACAGAGGCAGAACCATATTGGGAAGTACGCGGAAACCTAATGTGCATATATATAAAACACACTAATTGTATCTACACATATTATATAGCGCTTATGTTTAAAGGTCTATAACGATGGACTTTGAAAGCATTCTATAGATTTTTCGAGTCATTCTATTTTTTATTTTAATTTCCACAGAACAGCATTTGATGGGTTAGTTCATAGCTATATATGTATATTTAAAAATATGTTAATACCTGTTATATATATTCTGTATATATTTCAGTTACAGAAAACAGAAAATATAGTGAATGGGTCCGGGGATCTCAACCATAATCACGAACCGGACATCAACTCTAACAAAGAAAAGGTAAGTCCATCCATCCATAAGCCCATCGTTATCCACTGCTGCAAAAAAGGCCTAAGCCTGTACAGGTCGACCTATATAAAATCACCGTTAATTCCACTTTTAATCATTGTATAGAACATAGCCTACCACAAACAAAATAACTAAATCAGTCATGAGAACTGCCGACAGAAGTGAAAACAAAACTATGAACAAATAGTTGTTATTTTTGTACATACAAATTAATTGTTTGACCATGAATTATAATTCATAAATTACTAGCAACCCGCCCTCGCTTCGCTTCGGTTTCAGTTGCTTTATCCACGTAGTGCCCGTTCCTGTGGTAATACCGGGATAAAATATAGCCTATGTTACTCCCTGATATTATAGCTTTCCATTGGTGAAAGAATATTTGCAATCGGTTCTGTGATTTAAGCATGAAAGCGTAACAAACAAACTAACTTTCGCATTTATAATATTAATATCTGGTTGACCGAGCTTCGCTCGGAATATTTTTTTGTCGAATTTATTTAGATATATTAATAAAAAATAAATAATGTAATTTATATAAAAAATTACAAAAAGAGAATAATAATAACAACGAGATTCGAACCGACGCTGTTTGGATACCACAAAACCCAAAATTAAAACCGGCCGTCTCCCCAACTGAGCTATCGTAACTCATGACGTTGACAACGAAATTTGAATTCATATTCTTTTAAAATTTAATGTCATTGTTTGTTTTGCTAAAAACACGGACAAAACAACATTTTCTATAAATAAAACCTAGCTAGATCGATTTTTTGGACCCGAAACCTCTAGTATGCCATGTTTCAACAAAATCGTTGGAGCCTTTTCCGAGATCCTGAATATATATATATATATATATATATATATATATATATATATATATATATATATATATATATATATATATATAGGTATATATATATATATATACAAGAATTGCTCGTTTAAAGATATAAGATAGTAAGGATAAATTTACAGATTCAGATTTAGTGATATTAATACGTGACGTCACGTGACCATTTCGATGATGACTTGACATTCATCATTTCAGTTCGTATACCTCCCACTGCCGCCCGGTCTTAAGTATCCCCCACAATATGTGTCAATAAGGCCTGCGATCGCAATGTATCACAGAAAGAAGAATCATGTTTTTAGAGCTTTTAGACTTCATTCGATTCTTCTACGGATGTTTTAAAATGCGCCCATAATATTTATAAGTGAGGCCCGCCTTCGAATTCAAAATTTAATATATGGCGCGCAGCAAAATTGAGTTTGACACCACTGGTATAGGGTTTTCTTTCGAGGTTTGCCTTCTCTTGCATAGATATTATATGCATATTGTATCCCATGGTTGTCTTTTACGACAGCCACGGGCAGGATAGAGGATGCTGAATTTTATTCTTACACCTCCATCACACAAATACATAATTGACATCAATAAAAAGTAATTAATTGATTGAATTAGGCGATACATAGCGGCAATCCGTTTTTATTTTTGTTTGAAAATGGTAGGAAGGAAGGAAGGGTGACCCACCACTTTCCCACGGTAATAAAAAAAATTGTATTTTAATTTAGGGAATATTATTAAATACACATCTTTTCTTTCTTTTTATAATGCCTTTATAAAAGGCGTGTGACTGTAAATTCACAGAGCTCTTTCTCCTTTCAGCTTCCACTCAGCAACGGTGAGGTGGAACACCCAATTACTCAGGACGAATTAGATAAAACGGACAATAACTATCTGCTTGAAAACGAAACATTCCCAGACGCGTTAGCGCCAACACCCACACCCAGGTCACCTATCCCCTCTGCCGAGGTCAAAAAACCACCGCCTAGAAGGTAAGCAAAGATAGGACACGATATATAACTGTTGTCTCTTCCTCACCTCACCTAAATCCATCGATAGACAGGAATCTTCAGCAAAATCATAATCATCATCATTCAGTCTTTCATCCATTGCTGGACGTGGGCCTGCCTCGTAATCATCACAGCGCACATACGAGTATGTCTCACTACTGGGGTAGAGCCTCCTCCATATTAAGAAAAAAGTTTACTTACTACAGCACGTTGGTCAGATGGGTTAATGAGTTGATGGTCAATATGGGTTTTATTTCGAGTTTTCCTTCTCTTGCATAGTTGTTACATGCACAAGATATCCCTTAGTCGACTTTTACGACACTCACGGGCAAGATATGAAGGGGACGGTGATTTGTATTCTTATTTTGTCACTACACGAAAAAAGTTGGTAAATTTACGATTGTTAAAATTTATTTTTGCAAAAAATTGGAGATGGTTTTGTTATTATTACTATTAGGAAAGGAAGTAATTAGAAAGCAAAACATTGATGATGATAAAATGTTTTCTTTTTGAACAGAAGTCCAGCTCAAAGGATCAGTCCCACGAGATCGAAACCTCAAGTCACGCCAGCCGCCGCCCCACCTAGGAAGGTCGTCAGTGAAAATGCGGTGAGTTTATTTGTATCTTAAGAATTTTTATTTCTTGCATATAAAATATATTTACAAAATTCTCCAAAAAAGGTAGATATTCATGACAATTTTTTTATGGCTATGGCTGAACCCACGCCGCACGACCCATAACCCACTGTCATCGTTGAGCCATTTATTGCGTTTTTCTATCAATGCGTTGATATCGCTTCAGCGATATTTTCAGTCAATATTTTCAATCTCTTCAGAGATTGTATAATTTAAATTTATTTTTATAATTTTTTTATTACATATTAAATGTGTATGTTTCAAATTCGTTCCGTGTGGTGGCAGAGTAACAATACAAATCACCACTCCCTATCTTGTCCGTGAATGTCGTAAAAGACGACTAAGGGATATAATACGCATATAACATCTATGCCATAGAATGAAAACTCGCAATAAAACCCTATACCAACCTGTCTGACCAGCATGGTATAGTAAGGTCAATTTCTTTCCCATAGTGGAGGAGGCTCGAGTCTAACAGTGGGACGTATGTGAGCTGAAATAATGATATTAAATTCTCCGTTAATAGTTCAAAATTGGCATTTTTAATACTTATATGATTTTGAAAAGTGACGTTACGAAACTAATTCAGGACCTCTCCCACCTCTTGTCACAAATGTCACATTTCGTCGATCCTCTCCCTCCCTCTTGTGAGGTACTTTATGGATGATCCCTGGGATCAGTGGGATAACTCACTGAACAAAGGATTTTAATATTTTACATATAAACTTTTTGGTTACAAGACGCTGGCTATAAATTAATGACAATAATAACAAATTGTTCCATATTCAAATACAAAGACGTCATAATGGCTGTATAATTCTGTGTTATAATATTTCAGTGATTTTTAAATAACTTCAACTATGATAAAAACAGTTTATAATAATAAGTTAAATTTAAAGTAAACAAATTTACATATGTTTGGTTTGGATAGGTGTCGGAGAATACGAAGGCCCGAGGGGCCATGCAGCGAGGCGGCCAACCGGTGAGTGTTCATTTACGTAAAGAATTGTTTTATTTTATATATACTTCATCATATCGGCTCAATTTATATTCCATTGTTGGGCTCGAGCCTTCTTCATAATTAGAAGGAAATTGACCAACTATGCGACGCTAGTCATACGTGCTGTCATAGAGTTCTATATCAAGGTTTCCTTCTCTTGTATAAATGTTAAATGTGTATTATATCCCTTAGAATAATAACGTATAGAAGGTAAGTTCGCGCACAAAAAAATGAAGCATTTCAATTGGAGCCTAATGGAGCTTACGCCGGAACCGTTCCGTAATGTACAAGTCATAGTACTGCACGTACGTACGCAACTCTTAAAAAATAAATAGGTAATTATGACGGTTTGTGCATTCAAATAGTGTCACAACACATTTGAAAAACTTAAAAAGGTTTTTAACATTACTTTTAAAAGTATTTCAACGATTTATGTTAATAAAAACAAAATTTGATTTCGTAATTTGTATAGTGGTGTGCGTGTGTATGTGTGTAATCGTCTGCGCGCCATTAGTATTTTTAGATTCATGTTTCGAACTTCCGAAGTATTGACACTATCCTTCTATACGTTATTATTCTAAGATTATATTCCTTAGTCGTCTCACGAGCGAGAGAAAGGGTGATGAATTGTATTCTTACTTCGTCACCATACGGAATTAATTTTTACTTTGCTATTGCTGTTTTATACCATCATCCTTACAACTCATATAAGTCCATTGTTGTCTTGGATCTGTTTCGCAATGGGAGGGAAGATGACCTATACAGCGTTGGTCAGACATGTTGGCATTGCATTTTATGAGGAGTTTTCCTTCTTCTTTTCTTAATTGTTCTGCCTTTTTTCTAGATTTCTGTATTATTCTTTCTTTTTTCTATATTTTTATTTACTTAATGTGTGATGACGAAGTGGGAACAGAGTGGTCATCCCTTAGAATAATAACCTATAGAAGGATAGTGTCGCTACTTTAAGCGATCAAAACATGAAGCCAAAAATGCTACAAGCGCGCGGGCGATTACACACGCACACAACTATACAAATTCTGAAATCCAATTTTGTTTTTATTAACATAAATCGTCGAAATATTTTTAAAAGTAATGATAAAAACCTTTTTATGTTTTTCAAATGCGTTGTGACACCATTTGAATGCACAAACCGTCACAATTACCTATTTATTTTTTAAGAGTTGCGTACGTACTCGTACGTGCAGTGCAGTGACTTTGTTCATTACGGAACGGTTCCGGCTAGTGTTGGGTAGGACATGACATAAAAAAGAGTTTGTATGAGGAGCCTCTTTTGTGTAGTGAGCCAGTACATTGTCGCACTTCAAATGAGGCGAGGCCAATGAGGATTGGAGTGTTAGATTAGGACGCGACATGAATGAGAGTTTGTAAGAGTAGCTCTTCTTGTACTAAGCCAGTACATTGTACTGAGCTAGTACAATGTACTATCCTACTTCAAACGAGGCGATGCCAAAATAAAATCACACTATTTCGTGCCATTTCAAACTCTATTTGTATTTACCTAAAGCTCAATATTGTTGTTCACGATGTTCACGTTTCAGCAGAAATTTAGTAGCGCCATCTCATTCTAGTACATATAAATTAGGTGAAACAGTAGACGCAGTACTGAAGTGACGCATACGACTACGACGAGGCTCGACGCGTTCTCTTTCACTCACTCTATAGAGTTTTGAAGCGTGTCTCGTAATCCTCGCTTGCGACTACCGCGACAGAAAATTTGAAGCGGTACATTTTGAAATGCCGAGCCGCTCTTACATTTTGACGTTTTTGACGCGACAAATGTACTGCCTCTTTGACGTGCTACTCTACACTAGTTCCGGCGTAAGCTCCATTAGGCTCCAATTGAAATGCTTCATTTTTTGTGCGCGAACTTACCTTCTATACGTTATTATTCTATGGGTCATCCCTTTTTTTCCTTATATGTTTCGATTTCTAGATTTGTTCAGAACAGTGTCTATTGACTCGGCTAGTATATTTTTTTTCTCTATTCACAGGTACTTAGTAAAAGGCAACCAGTGGTAAGTCTTCACTATATCTTTAAAGTAAAAACAGTTTTTTTTTCTTTTGTTGATATTTGTTTTAAAATGGTATTAAGCGATGGAACGTAAGAGTTTAACAGGATAAAAGAAAATTTGCAAATAAGACACTATTTAGACTAGTACTAGCAAAATTATATGATTATAATTTCTGTGGCCTGGTTTATGCGATTAGAAGTTATAACTATTCTGATTCTATATAAATAAATACAGTTTCAACCTGAGTAGACACATGTTTTTTACTGCCTCTGGTGTCAAACTAGCAAGCAGTACACCTGATGGTAAGCGCTATTGCCGCACATGCACTTTTACAATTCCAGGGGCTCAGCTAGGCCACTATGCAGCTGTCCGGCGGAGTTGTGGTGCATGTGAAAACGGTTCCATAACTTCGCCGTAACCGAGGGTCAGGAACAGCGTGTGGTTTTTAGCTGGTAGTGGCGCTGACAATAAATCGACGCTGAGCCCGACATACCCCATCTCTCTAAGGTGGGCATGCGTAAAAATTGCATTTTCCCACGCAAAAAAAAAAGGCCACTATGCAGCTCCATGTCATCTCTATTGTCACCCGGAACGGAGATTAGGCGGGATGTAACTTGTATATAGTCTGTCAATAAAAAGACCTTTATGTGCTCATAAAGAATTCTAACATAAATAATTCTAAAACATAAAGGTTTTAAGATGCATTCACATTCTTTTACAATTGTGCTTGGTTTTGCTTCATCATTTTGTCTGGTACGATTTAACAAAATAACAACTTAATCCGTATGGAAATCCGTAGAAGAGCGTTTGTAACCGGCATAGCACGAAGAATTAGCAAGCTTTTTCTGGGGTGAGCCATGGTCCGCCCTCTCACCGTTCGGTTTCATCCGGGGCGACAGAGGGGCGCCGCGCGGTCCCATAACCCACCCGTAGCCCGTCGCCTTCGTCGTTGTGCCGACCACCGGTGCAGAGTTCCTTGTCTTCAGTGGTCGGCCCGATGGAATACCCCGGTCGCGGAGTACCCTCTCCTCACGACGTCCCCCCTCGGGGACGTCGGTCGCTGTCACGCGGTCGACCTCTCGGCGGGTGACGGATAAAATCCCGGTCCAGTCACCCGCAGCCTCGGCTAGGGCGCTATCGGACGCATGTAGTAGCGCTTGCATCGCCGCAGTCGCCGGCGGAAGAATTAGCACGCTGAAGTATTAGGCAGTAGGCAGGACACATCACTCGACGAACCAACAATCGATGGGACAGAAAGGTTCTCTAGTAGTGACCACGTATCGGACGACGCAGTGTAGAACGCCCAAATTAGGTGAATCGACGACTTGATGAAAATCTTTGGGCATCATTAGATGCAGGCGGCACAAGACCGCATTTTATTTCGGGTTGAGAGCCCTCAGCACTCACCCATAGTCCGGGCTAAGCTGTGAAACACACACACACACACACACACACACACACACACACACACAAAATACCACATTTTATGACGAAACATGAGGGAGTCAACACGTCTAGATGTGGACAGCGATAGGGTGAATCATGATAATGACTAACAAAATTGAATGTTGTAGTAAGTAGCATTTATAAAAATCCTTCACTATCGCACTAATAATTTTATTTTACATTATTTACAGAGCGCAAACAGTACAAGCGCTGGTACTGGGGTGCAGTCACCACGAGCTCGAGGCGGGTCGGGAGGCGGTACGGGTTCAGCGGGGGCTGGCACTCCTTGCGCCATTTGCGGTAGACGCTTCGCCACCGATCGCCTCGACAAACATCAAGAAATCTGTAAGAAATCACATTCCAAGAAGAGGAAACCTTTTGATGCGCTCAAACATCGCCTTGCTGTGAGTTACTTTGCTTTACTTGTATTTAGTTCGTTATAATTAAAAATGATTATTATCTTTTAGAAAGAAATATTTTCTTTTCAATGCTAATAATTCTGTGTGGTGACGCAATAAAAATACAATTCACCACTCCATATCTTGAATTGAATGTCGTAAAAGCTGACTTAGCGGTATAATACGCACATAACATTATGCAAGAGAAGAAAAATTCGATATAAAACCATATCAACCTGTTTTGACTTTGACCTGTTTTGTATAGTAAAATCAATTTGCCTCCTATTGTGGGGGAGGCTCGAGCCCAGCAGTGGGATGTATTTGAGTTGCGTTGATAATGATGCTAAGAATATTATAGTTTTGGATATATGTATATCATCATTCTTTTCATCATTTCAGCTCATACACGTCCCACTGTTGGGCTCGAGCCTCCTCCACAAAAGGAGGGAAATTGACCTACCATATCACGTTGGTCAGACGTGGTGGTATAGGGTTTTGTTTCAAGTTTTCCTTCTCTTGCACAGATGGTATATGCATATTTAATCCCTTAGTCAGTCTTTTACGACAGCCACGAGCAAGAGAAAGGGCGTGGTAAACCGTATTCATACCTCGTCACCACACGGAATATGATATTAAAACTTAAGAAAAAGCTTAATTGTTACAAACGAATATATTTTTTTGATTAGGAATACTACCTACCATTGTCCGTGAGTGTCGTAAAGGATGACTAAGAGACAATATTTGTGCAAGAGAAGAACTCGAAATACCTATTACCCTACTAGCAACCGCTACGCTTCAGTTTCAGTCGTCATACCCACGTGGTTCCCGATCCCGTGAGAATACCGAAATAAAATATAGCCTATGTTAATCCCTGATAATATAGCTTTCCATTGGTGTAAGATTTTTGAAATCGGTTCTGCTGTTCAGGCGTGAAAGCGTAACAAACATACTTTCGCATTTATAATATTAGTAAGCATATCAACCTGTTTACCAGTATCATATAGTAAGTGAATTGCACTCCTAAGATGGAGGAGGTTTCAAGTCCAGCAATGGGTCTTAAATGAGCTGAAATAAGGACCATAAACACTTTTAAAATTTACTCAATTTTAATACGCTGCATTTACAATAGGGAACTGATGCGCAAGGATATAAGGCAAGCATACTTTAATCTCTATTCATCCATTCCATCTTATTTTATTGGAATATAGCCATAAACAGCAACCTTTTTTGTTATTTGTGCTATTCAAACGTATTCTACGTTCTGTGTTATGTTTTCTTGCTTTACACTGTCAGTCAAATGTTCACTACCACGATACGTTTACGATATACAGTGTAAACTCTATGTAACGACACAAGGGACTGTGAATTTTTTGACGTAATAGAGAGTTGTCGTTAGTTGGAGTGAAACAAATGATATTATTTTACTATTCTAATATTTATTTACTAATGTAGTGTAAATTTTACAAACGTAAAAACACAATATGATTAAGATAACGTTTAACAACCTAATGACAGTCCAGTGGCCGAAGGGCCGAAGTAAACATGTGCAAGTTTATCACACAAAAACAAAATAGAATTTTTACAATGTTTCGTAGGTCAGTTGAGGTAAACACGTGCTTGATAATAGAATAACAAAACAACAAAGCAAAGAACGTACACAGCTGCAGTTCTTCTAATTTTGGCAATTAAGAAAGTACTGCTCAATGCTAAATAATGCCGTATTGTCGTCGTTACTTCGAGTGAACGTGATGCTATATAGAGTGTATTATTGTATGGACAATATGGCAAACCAACCAAAATCAAGTTATTTCGATGTTTTAAGGAGTTTGTCGTTAAATCGAGTGACGTTATAAAGAGTTTGACACTGTAATATTATGTCTGGTTGACAGAGTTTTGCTCGGTATATTTTTTTTTTAATTTTTACCGAACTTATTTAGATATATAGTAATAAAAAAATAAAAATGTTGAAGTAGTAAAAGCATTTTGTAATTTTTATTAATAACACCAAGATTCGATCTCACGCTGTTTGAATATTTCACTAATAACTAATATATAAATACAAAAGTCTATTAGGCATTGTCATCATAATTATGATTGTTTGACATTCAATTCGACCAGAGATTTTAACTGTCAACAAAAGTGTACAAGTGTTTGTGTGTGTGTGTATCGATTGCATGGGAGTGTGCATAATGCCTTTTTAATAAATTTAATGTATTTATAATGCGTTATTATGTGAAATTTCAGTTTTATGCCCTTCTCCTCATTATATACTTCAAGTGTGCCAAAATTTATACTTGTCCATCCACGTAATTTTCGTAAAAATGGGTACAAAATTTTTGCTTCACATATTAATATATAGATAAAATTCTGTATATCAATAAATTACTTTATTTCTTCATATTTGACTTAACAAATAGCATAAAGAGACTATGTAATGATTCCCCACGTCGAGCATCACGTGAGTTGATTGCACAGATGCCGTAGTGATTAAGATATCGACCTACCGCGCCAGCATCATGAGTTCGAATTCCATTGTGCGATCCACAAACTGTTGTTCCGAGTCTGGATTTTCCGTGTGGTGACAGAGTAAGAACACAATTCACCACTCCCTATCTTGCCCGTGGATGTCGTAAAAGACGACTATGGGATATAATTTGCACATAACATCTGCGCAAGAGAAGGAAAACTCGAATCGAAATCCTATACCAATATATCTGACCAGCATGGAATAGTAGGCCAAATTCCCTCCGATTATGGAGGAGGCCCCGAGCCCTAGCGCGTATGTGGGCTGCGATGAATGAATGATGTAATTTGTGTCTGTTAATTATATATTTGTGAAGTCCCCCGTAATACAAGGATTATTTCCTTAGTACAGGGCGTTATCTATTTAAAAAGAATTGACCTACTATGCCACGCGGGTCAGACGTATTAGCGTACATTTTTATAGAGTTCTCCTCTTGCATTGATATATGTAAATGTATCTGCATATTCCTTCAGTCGTCTTTTCGTGTGGTGACAGTAAGAATACAGTTCCACTCCCTATCTTACCTGTGTATGTTGTAATAGACTACGAAAAGGGTTCTTATAACATACTAGCAACCCGCCCTCGCTTCGCTTCGGTTTTAGTCGCTTTACCTGCGTAGTTTCCGTTCCCGTGAGAATATCGGGATAAAATATAGCCTAGTTTATGCCCTGATATTATAGCTTTCCATTGGTGAAAGAATTTTTGAAATAGGTCCAGCCGTTTTTAAGATTACCCGGAACAAACAGACAGACAAAAATTTTTTAATCTGTATTTTAGGCATAGGTGTCGTGCAAATAACCGTGTGAGCATGAAAAAAAGTCTATTATTTTGACATTACAAACAGACACTCCAATTTTATTTATTGGTATAGATATGCAAGAGAAGGAAAACCCGAAATATAACTCTATACACCTCTGATCAACTCGGTATACCTACAAGGTCAATTACAATAGGAGGGCTATTATAAAAGATGGCTCGTTATAATAATTTATAAATATTTTAAAGGGTACAGAAGCAGAACCATTTATCAGTAAACTCCGCAAGGCACCGGCAAGCAAAGCGTCGACGACTAAAGTGAAATCGTCAAATAACAACTGGAGGCAGAAACACGAGGAGTTCATACAGGCGATACGCGCCGCCAAACAAGTGCAGGCGCATCTCAATGCTGGCGGTGAGCATACCAACACTATATTTATCATTATCATCACTTAGTCTTTCGCTGTCCGCCGACGAACGTAAGGTTTCTACAAATACGAGGGTAGTGTCATAATCGCCACAATTTGCTTTCGGGTTGGGAATCGCAGCTAACTGTTATATATTTCCCAGGAAAGAACTACTGCCCAATCTCCTGATGAAACCCATGGTAGATTTTTATTAACCCGTCGCGAAAGGGATATTTAGGAGGGACATTCTCCGGTCGATGACTCTATTCGGTGCACCGCGGCAAGATCCCTGATAGTCTGAGGGTTCTCTTGTGGGGACAGCAGAGGGCTATGGTGATTAAGGTCATACGCGGATACCGCACGGTGGCGATGCCCGCCCTGACGATATTGCTGTTGGACAATGTGGCTGGAGAGGCCTCAGTACAGTGTTCAAACCATCGAAGCCTTTCTGCCAGTGTGATGGAGTGGTTGGGTCGGTACTTACGTTGCCGGAGATCTACTTCAAACACTGCTAATGTCGCTTAGGCGAATATTAAGTCTCACATTGATAACGCATCACTCCCTCTGTTTTTTTAATATTTCATCTCATATACTTACTTACTATTGGGTTTTAGCCTCCTTATAATAGACCTTAGAAGGGCTTGACTTACTATATTTACCACGCTGGCCAGGCGCGTTGGTATAGGGTTTTATATCGAATTTTCCTTCTCTGGCATATATATTCTTCGTATATTTTACACCTTGGTCGTGTTTTACGACACCCACAGGCAAGAAAGGGTTATCAACTGTATTCCCCCTCCATCACGAGACATTGTTATATGCATATTTTAATCCCTTAGTCGTATTTTATGTAATATGTCCCCATAATAATATCTGTTAATTGCAGGTAAGTTAAGCGATCTCCCTCCACCGCCGCCATCAGAGAACCCTGACTACGTAGCGTGTCCTCACTGCGGACGGCGCTTCAACCAATCAGCCGCTGAACGTCACATACCCAAATGCGCCAATTATCAATTCAATAAACCTAAACCAGCTGCCAAGCGCCGGTAACCGCTTGAATGAACCTACAACACCTGGTGACTACGATTTCATACTAGCAGTGATACATTTTTAATTACTTTGACTTAAATGTTTGACATGGCATAGATAATCAATAACATAAATGATATAATTCTACCATTTGCCTATTCTAGTGGTATATTTTTGCCTCTGGCAACACTAAGTGTGATTATTGGCTGTACTAATTTAGGAAATAAAAAAGAAACATTACCAGCATTATAAATAGAGTCAGTTTAGAAATGTTAACGGATTTTAAAATGTTTTTAAACGAAAAATTATTTCATATATTTCTTCAGGCAATATTTACTTATGCACTATTTTATTTGTTCAAAATATATTTGGATTTAATAACTATTGACTTATACAATGGATCCTTGTAATAAAAATAGATTATACTAAAATTTCTATTATTGCTTTTAAAACAGAAATTGTCTTTATAAACACGAGTTATGAAACTCCGAACGTTTAAACCTGCTTGACTTAGATCTCAATTTGCATCCACGAGTTTTTATTCGAACGCTTTTCTGACTGCTGTTTTGTTCTGTCATTTTTTCTATACATCTGTAACTGTCACTTCGCGTCATGAACAGCAGGCACCTCGGAAGGTAACGATTTAACGAGGCTGTAAGTTAAATAACTTATACTTTACAAACTCATAACTCATTCCTGCAGCAGTGTGGCTGCTGAATTTTTCCAAGACTCATTCTAATTTCTAATAACGATAACAGACGACGGGCCTTTAGATATTGTTGGGCTAACTGTGGCAGTATTTATAATTACGCAAAATAATTAACATACGAGTAATGTGTTGATCAGTCACGGAGATAATGCCATTGGATCTTTTTGATTCGTTCAATCACGATCGACAAAGACAAACTAATATCCTTGTCGGGGCAGGCCTTTGACACTGAAACTCTTAATTCATTATCATCTCAATAATTTCAATCTGGTCAATTTAAATCCCCTGTCAACGTTATCACGACTATAGTAACACGATTAGTTACAAACCAATGTAGTTAGATGACGTAATTCTATCCCTTTCTCACATAACAATTTGTTTGAACGCACATTAGTATGGAGACTGCGGAGTATTACGTCATCTTTTAGTATAACTCATTCTAATTATTTAACTCAAAGTGCTTGTAACTGGCTCGGTATTAAAATAATTGCCGAGTCTATTTTATATACATGTCATAGAAAATTGCCAACATTACCGTTAAATGCCTGCTTACCTATTTTATATCACAAGAATTGCTACGATTCGATAGCTCACAATATCTAGTGTAGTTTAATTCGTTTGACACCTATGAGTCCGTTAATACATGTGTATAGATTCCTATATGTTATTTATCAACGTTTTCAAGGCATTCCATGTGTTTTTATAATTTTTTTAATAGATATTTTCATATATGCGATTTAAAATGATTTTATTCAATTTATATAGGTTTGAGATTATTTTAACCAAGAAAAATCAACTTAATCCTGTTTTTATTCAGCTACATTATTATTGGATTTGACTGTAAATCTGCGTGCGTTTTCTTCCTTTACATAGGGATAAAAGAGGTAGCTTCTTTTATTTATGCAACAATCGGAGAAAATGTATCTTTCTTATTGAAATCATTTCTAAAATCGGCCTAGTAGTTCCCCTGATCACCCGCTACATCCAGACTTACAATTAACCTCTGTAATTATGAGTGGATAAATTGATGCTTGACAATTAAATATTTAAATATTTTAAGTTTGTGATTACTACGAAAACTAACTCTTAAATAAATCGTACTTAGTACAATGCCATAAAGAATGCTGGGACCTAAATATGAAACTACATTTATGATGAATTAAGTCGAATTTGTACAAAAGAATTATGCTTTTTAAAATGTTATTAACAATGCATGTATAATTGAAATATTAAAATGTACTTTTATCATTTTGTATAATGGAAGTTTTATTTATCTACAATTTACAACACATTTTTTTTGTAAACTTTTTGTGCCTGTAGTGACAGAGTAAGAATAATTTTACCCACGGTGATATCGTAAGAAAGAACTAAGAGGTATTCATTTATTCATAATATATGTATACACTGCCGAGTTCGAGCCTTCAGCGTAATATAAGAAATATCGACCTACTGTACCACGCTGGTCAGACGGGTCAGTATAGGATTTTATTTAGTTTTCCTTCTCTTGCATAGGTGTTGCATATTATATCCCTTGGTCATCTTTTACGACACCAACGGGTAAGAGATCCCTCTTACCCGTTGAATTGTATTACTCCGTCACCACACGCAAAACTCTACACATCGCATCCCCTGGTGATATTGTAAAAGACAACTAAGGGATATAGCTAGGGTTACCACCTTTTTTTTCGTGTAAATAAAGCACATTGGTTAATGAAATTAGAAAAAAGTACATTGTGTCAAAATAAAGTACGATTGATTTTATTTCATAATTTTCGTTAAAAACATAATTACCACAAATAAACCATCTGCACAGCATCTTTGCCCTATTAATTTAAGTGAAACTAAATAATATATTGTATATCACATGCAAATCTCTCCATATGAACGCTGCTGTGGCAGGAATCGCCATTAAATATGTAACTATTTTATACAAATTTAAAAAAGTGTCTTTAGTTTTTATCTCAAGAAATCAGTTCCTGCGAAATAAAGTATTTTAGCGTACTTTATTCCCTACATAAAGTATAAAGTACAATTAATAAAAATAACGTACAATACTTTATAATAAAGTACGGGTGGCAACCCTAGATATAGCGCATATTTTTTTTTTTGCGGGTGGGTTGGGGTCGGCGCGCTCCTCGCTCTACTCCGTCCGGGGCGACAGAGGGGCGTAAGCACGCACACCCGCAACCCACTCACGTGCACGTCGCCTTCGTCGTTGGGCCTACCACCGGAGCAGGGTTACTTGGATATAGCGCATATAACATCTATGCGACAGATGGAGAACTGAAAAGGAATCGTACACCAAAACACCTAGATAGCGACTACGCTATTTAGATGTTTAACTTGCCTATTGTGGAGTAGGCTCGAGCCCAACAATAGAACGTATTTGTACAGTGATTTTACTCCCACCAACTCGTCCAACCACATCAATTTTTTTTTTTTTTGCTTCTGCTTCATCGTAGGAGCAATTTCGCCAATATCCAAGTAAAAGGCCTCGAATAGTGTTGTACATAAAGTACCTCAAAGAGGAATGTCACTGTGTAATAGCCACGTGTGGCAGATGGACTGACGATCGCAGATAGCGTTATAACAGGAGTATTGCTGCTATCCGCTGAGCCAGTCACGGATGTCAAAGAATTTTTGCTAGTGGTTGCCCTAATGTTGATAGAGAAGGAATATATTAGGTTATGGAGCCGCACGCCGTCGTCGTCCCTGGTTAGATTGAGTGGGATATGTACCATCATTATCGCAGCCCACATACGTCCCACTGTTGGGCTCGGGCCCCCTCCACAATGGAAGGCAATTTGACCTACTGATGCTATGCTGGTTAAACATGTTGATATAGGGTTTCATTTCGAATTTTGCTTCACTTGCACAGATGCTATTTGCATATATCCCTTAGTCGTCTTTTACGACATCCAAGGGCAAGATGGGAGTGGTGAATTGTATTCTTACTCCGTCACCACACGGAAATATACCATAGCCGACCCTAAAATAAACAGTAGTACTGCCCACTTGTCTGATAATAACTCGACAGTTTTTACTCTACTCATAAGAAAGTAGGGGTGATCGTACATTAAATTCTTAACCTTATAAGCTATTGGGTCAATAATGGTGATGACAATCTTCATCAGCTTAGCTCATATACGTTCTACTGCTGGGCTCGAGCCTCGTCCACAATAGGAGGGCAATTAATCTACTATACTACACTGGTCAGATGGCTTGGTATAGGGTTTTAATCAGTTTTCGTTGTCTTGAACAGATCTTATCCTTAGTCGTGTTTTACGATATCCAAGAATAGGATATGGCTTTTGCATTTTCTTATTTCGTCACCATCTGAGAAATGCGCCTTTCCATCACCTCTGCAGACTCCCTGCACCACACAATGAGATAGCTTTTTGTCTGAATGGGTCATCTTGTTCATTGAATCCACTTGACGCAGCTGTTACTTTGCATATTCTATAAATCCTTTTGATAATTCAATAACAGCATAACAGTTTCCAATATAATTAGGAGAATATCATAAAATGAAACTACAAAATGCTAGAACATGTGTTTACTGATATTATTGTCAAATAATGAAAAAAATATAAATGCTAATTAATTGGACCCTTTCTACGGATACATGGGATAAGCATAATATGTGCTTAATTGCATTATTTAATTTTCGACCACAGTCTTGGGTACGTAGGACAGAACCACGGTGCCCCTTGGTGGGACCAAAACATTGCTCGCAGACTCGGCAATGTTGTTTGTGTAGCTGGAACAAATAAATTGTCATTAAAATATATTCAGATACACATTCAACTCGGCACTAAGGAATTAAAACTTGAAATCCTAGGAGATCTTAACCATCATTCAGCCTATCGCCGTCCACTGCTGGACGTAGGCCTCCCCTATGTTCCGCCATAAAGTGCGGTCTTGTGCCGCCTGCATCCAACGACGCCCAGCAACTTTCACCAGATCGTCGGTCAACGGTCGACCTAGTCGTCCTACACTGCGTCATCTGATACGTAGTCGTTACTCGAGAACTTTATTCCCCAGCGATTATCGGTTCGTCGAAGAATGTGACCTGCCCATCGTCACTTGAACTTGCTAGTACTTCGTACATTCGAACCAACAATCGTCTCTGAATCACACAAAGGACTGTCCCTGCATAAGGATGGACCCACGAAATGGAATCATGTCCGCTCATATACGTCCCACTGCTGGGCTTGAGCTTCCTTCACAATAGAAGGGAAATTGACCTATTATATCACTCTGATCAGACGTGTTGACATAGGAATTTCTTTCGAGTTTTCCTTGTCTTGCATAGATGTTATATGCATATTGTAACTCTTACTCGTCTTTTACGATACCCACGATCGAGACAAAGGGCGGTGAATTGTATTCTTACTCCGTCACCACACAAATGAATAATTGTATAATAATAATCCTTACTAATATTATAAACACGAAAGTAAGTTTGTTTGTTTGTTACGCTTTCACGCCTAAACCAAACGAACCGATTTCAAAAATTCTCTCACCAATGGAAAGCTGTAATATCAGGGAGTATAGGCTATATTTTATTCCGGTAATCCCACGGGAACAGGAACTACGCGGGAAAAGCCACAGACACCGAAGCTAAACGAGGGCGGGTTGCTAGTTACTATATAAATGAATAATTAAAATAATTACTTGGTGTAAGTCCTGACAGCGTGCGACATATGGTGCACGGTGAGTTTCTCAGGAACTGATTCCAACATGGTGAGGTTGGCGCGTTGCTCCTCTGACAGGGGATTAAACACCGCCAAGTAGCCAGTGTGACCATTCTTCCACCTATAAACGACACACATATTAAATTGAATAGTGACAGACAGCAGACATACGAAAGCCCATTAACAAGGAGATACCAAATTAAAGAACAAGACAATGACATTTCACTGTCTCATTCTCCCATGAATAATTTCAAATGACATTGTTAAAATTGCTTATCGGTTACAGCAGGGATTCCCAAAATGTGTTCCGCGGCACCTAGGGGTTCCGTAGAATAGTCATCAGGGTTCCGGCAAAATTAAATATCTTTTAATTTCAGCTTCGACTATTAATAAGTACTTTTGGTAGGTATCGGTATCGAATTAAATTCTAGAAATTTCAAAAAAAAAACTCATCACGGGAATCCTGCAAATGTGTGTAAAAATCAAACAATAATTTATTCCTCCTACAATTTAACTAAAAAAAACGCTGATCACAATCCCGCAGTGAACGAATCTGATTGGCTCACAGGCACTCTGTTCAGATATATTAACTTCAATATGGGGTTCCATATATTAAAAAGGTATTATGTTAGGGGGCTTAGAATAATAACGTATAGAAGGTAAGTTCGCGCACAAAAAGTAAAGCATTTCAATTGGAGCCTAATGGAGCTTACGCCGGAACCGTTCCGTAATGTACAAGTCACTGCACTGCACGTACGTACGCAACTCTTAAAAAATAAATAGGTAATTATGACGATTTGTGCATTCAAATGGTGTCATAACACATTTGAAAAACTTAAAAAGGTTTTTAACATTACTTTCAAAAGTATTCCGACGATTTATGTTAATAAAAACATAATTTGAATTCATAATTTGAATAGTAGTGTGCGTGTGTACGTGTGTAATCGTCTGCGCGCCATTAGTATTTATAGATTCATATTTCGAACTTTCGAAGTATTGACACTATCCTTCTATACGTTATTATTCTATGGTTATGGGGTTTCCATATATAAAAAGGTATTAAGTTTGTGTTCCATTATCTTTAACGTTTAGGAATCCCTGGGTTACAATAGTAAAGTAAGTTTACTTTAGTCACTGCTAAAGGTGTTAGTAACTTCCAAGCTTGTCTATCACGTATGTGGCATAGTCAAGGAATCGCTTCCGGTGGCCCTCTCAATTGGCGGTGAGGAGTAATATCACAAATACGTCAGCGTTATATCGGCCTGAACCGTTTGATCAGGTTGGGACCAAACCATAGTCTGTCAAAAAAGTTCATATTTCTGTGTTGGTTACCTGGCGCATACTAGCAATGTCTCCTGGGTGTTGTTGCCGGCCGGCACTGAAGTCACAATGCTCTGACCGTGCTCTACACTCGCATCGCTACGCAGCGACACCAAGTGCGAAAGAGAGTCAGTCTGAAAGAAGCATATACAATCATTAAAGAAACTACCAAGTACTCGGCAATTGCTGCGTTATTAATTTTTTAATTGAAATTGTATTACAACTGCTCCTAGACGGTTGGACCGTTTTTATAAAAAAAAATTAAGAGGCGATAAATTTATTGTTTTCCGTGTGGTGACGGAATAAGAATACAATTCACCACTCCCTATCTTGACCGTGGATGTCGTAACAGACGACTGAGAGATATAATATGTATGTAACATACATGTAAGAGAAGGCAAACTCGAAATACATTCCTATGCCAACACGTCTGTGGCAGACTACTTGGAGGGGCGCAGCGTCCTCTACGTTGACCGAGTAGGGCACGTTGTGCGGACGCCCATGACGTGCGGTGTCCCGCAGGGGTCGGTTCTGGGTCCGACCCTGTGGAACATCGGCTACGATTGGGCGTTGAGAGGAAGCCTCCCACCCGGGCTGGGCGTAATTTGCTACGCCGACGATACACTCGTCACAGCCCGGGGTGGGACGTTAGAGGAGGCGGCACGCCTGGCAACTCTCGGCACCGAGGAGATTGTCAGGCGGATTGAAGCGCTGGGGTTGAGGGTAGCCCTGGAAAAGACGGAGGCCCTTTTGTTCCATGGCCTCCGTACCGCCGGGCCTCCCGCTGGCGCTTCGATCACCGTGAAGTCGGTCACCATCAGCATCCAGGCCCACATCAAGTACTTGGGCCTGGTGCTCGACGGGCATTTTTGGTTCCGGGAGCATCTCCATCGACTTGTTCCCCGGCTTGTCGGCGCGGCGTCCGCCCTTTCGCGGCTGATGCCGAATGTGGGCGGACCCAGTGCTACGTGCCGACAGCTGTACATGGGGGTGATCCGGTCGATGGCCCTGTACGGCGCACCGGTGTGGGCGGGTTCCCTGACCGTCCATCTTAGGGCCCTCCTGTGGCAACCACAGAAGGTCATGGCGATCAGGGCCATACGGGGTTACCGCACGGTGGCGACAGAGGCAGCGTGACTCCTGGCCGGAACCCCCACGTGGGACCTGGAGGCGGAGATGCTCGCCGACATTTATCGGCGGGTGTCGGAGATGCGCGCCCGCGGCGGCATGGTCTCCATCAAAGAGATCACCGCCTGGCGGGTCAACGCCCGCCGAGAAGTCATTGCCCGTTGGGCAGTCCGGCTGGAGAGTCCTCGGTACGGTGTCAGGACCGTCGAGGCCCTCCGGCCGGTGCTGATGGAGTGGTTGGAGCGGACGCACGGGGTGCTTTCCTTCTGACTGGTGCAGGTGCTGACGGGGCACGGTTGCTTCGGGAAGTACCTGCACAAGATTGTCAGGAGGGAGAGCACACCGTCCTGCCACCACTGCAGTTGCGACGAGGACACGGCGCAGTACACGCTCGAAGAGTGTGCTGCATGGGAGGGGGATCGCCGTGAACTCGTCGCAATTATCGGTGCCGACCTGGCGCTGCCGACCATCGCCAGGGAGATGCTCGTCAGCGTCAGGAACTGAGACGCGGTCGCCGCCTTCTGTGAGGCCGTAATCTCACGGAAGGAGGCGGCGGATCGTGTGCGAGTAGAGCTCCTATTCGGCGACACGTTCCGCCGCCGGCGACTCGGGCGGCGCAGGCGCGAGTATCTGCGCCTAATGCCGCCCTAGCCGAGGCCGCGGGTGATCGGACCGGGGAATTGTCCGTCACCTGCGGAGAGGTTGACCGCGCGACGGCGACCGACGTCCCAGTACGTCGAGGTGAGGATACCCGAAAGGGTATTCCGTCGGGCCAACCACTGACGACAAGTCACATCTGCTCCGGTGGTCGGCCCAACAACGAGGTGACGTGGGTACGGGTGGGTTATGGGCCCGCACGCCGTCCTTTAATCGCTCCGGACGGATTGGACCGCGCGTGCGCTTACCATAGCCCACCCATAAAAAAAAAATGCCAACACGTCTGACCAGCATGGTATAGTAGGTCAATTTCTCTTGTTCTATTGTGGAGGAGAGCCCAGTAGTGGGATGTGTATAAGCTGAGACGAAATTTATTATCTTATTAATTATCAGTTCCGTGTGGTGACAGAGTAAGAATAAAATTCCCCACCCCCTCTCTTACCCGTGGGTGTCGTAAAAGTCGAATAATGGATATGATATAGAGATAACATCTATATAAGAGAAGGTAAACTCGATATAAAACCCTATGCCAACACGTCTGACCAGTGCGGTATAGTAGGTCAATTTTCCTTACTAATATGACTTATATGGGCCGAGATGATGATAATTAATTTTCGAAATTAAAACTGTTAGACAGTATGTTTTTCGGCGTCGCTGTTAATTTCGTATAACGTTTATATATACTCACTGATGCAGTGTCGTTGCCGAAGGCTATGACCTGCTGCAAATCAAAAACTGGACTGGCCGGCAACAACAACGCCAGAGCAGCTATCTCCTCCTCCTCCTCCGCCGCAGTGCTCATCTTCAACTGAAACAATCAAACATCACAGTCTTTATCACTGGTAAAATTATTCCCTGCTACCGTTAAGTGTGCTGCGCATTATCTTATGACACTCTCTTTCTCTGTCTCACCCTCTCTCTTTCTCTGTAACCTGCTCTCTCTCTAACCCACTCGCTCTCTTATGTAACGCGGACGAAGTTGCACGAGTCAGCAAGTAGATATAATATCAGTAATCGGATCAAATGGCAGATAGCAGTGGCCCGGTTAAATATGGCAATCCACACACGGCTGCTATCACCTCCAATGACAGACAAAGACTAAATCATAACTGGCCAGACTAACCCGATAAGGGCTAAATCATAACTTACTAAAAAAAATTAATTCTTCCTTCAGGGTTAACTTATCAGTAGTGAAAAAAAAAATCTTGTGGTGGCAGAAAAGGAATACAATTCACCACCCCTTCTCGTCCATGGATGTCGTTAAAGACATCTAAGGGATATAAAATGCAGATAATG
Source organism: Lymantria dispar (assembly GCA_032191425.1). NCBI lineage: Eukaryota > Metazoa > Arthropoda > Insecta > Lepidoptera > Erebidae > Lymantria > Lymantria dispar. Next base: position 22,999,397 of record CM063459.1, read on the forward strand.
GATGACAAGAGAAGGAAAACTCTAAATAGAACCTTTTACCGACTTGTCTGATTATCTTGGTATAGTAGGTCAATCAACCTCCTATTGCGGATAAAGAGAGAGAGGAGATTTGATAGCATAAGCTATGGTCAACGATTAAAAAAATAAAAACTTACCTGCATCGCAGGCCACTTGCCAAGTCTGGATTTGATAGCATTGGCGACTAACGAGGCGTTATTGTCTACGGTGATGGGTGACGTCATCGGTGGTCTCAATGAAGTGAGGTTACGCGAGCGGAACAATTCCTTCCGGCCACCTTCCTCAACCATTGTGAACACAGTATCACCTATTAAAAAATAACATATCATCCACAATACTGTTCAAACGGTTAAAGACGACTGCACCTACCGCGCTAGTGCGTGGGTTCGAATCCCACGCAGGACAACACTTTGTGCGATACACAAATTGTTGTTCTGAGTCTGGATGTAATTTGTGTCGGTTAATTGTATGTTTGTAAAGTTCCCCGCAATACAAGGATTATTTCCTTAGTGCAGCAGGGAATTGTCTTTCAAAACCAAAAAAAAGAATACCAATGAACACGAGGATGTCGAGATCTCAACCACAAACCGTGCGGTTTTCCGTGTGGTGACCAAGTGAAAATACAGTATGTCACCACCCAATCCTTTCTAGTGGGTTAATCGTAAAAGTAGGGTGACGGAGTAAGAATACAATTCACCACCCCCTCTTGCCCGTGGGTGTCGTAAAAGACAACTAAGGGATATAATATGCATATGTAAGAGAAGAAAAACTTGAAATAAAAACCTATATCAACACGTCTGACTAGCGTGGTATAGTAGATCAATTTCCCTCCCATTATGGAGGACGCCCGAACTAGGGATGGGCGATCTTTCTGAAAAAGATCGATTCTTGAATCGATTTGAATCGTCGTCCAAAGAATCTATTCACAATAAAATCGAGGTCTGAAGGATCGATCCCCGATTAATCGATCTATCGATCTTTTTTTCGAATTTTCTTCCAATTTCATACGAGATATTTCTTCTGGCGGGATTGTGATGACCTTGTGTTTTAGGAAATCTGGAGAAAGTAATGTCTTACAATAATATAGACATGAATCGATTGAAAACGGAACACTAGTATCGAAGAATCGCTTTTAAAGTTGGGGTACCTTTCTCCTAGTAGGATTGTGATGAGGTTTTTTTATAGGACATCTGAAAGTGTTATTTATCTTAGTATCGAATGGACAGAAAAAAAATCGAATGTCGATTTTCAAGAGTTCTCCCTTGAAAATCGACAGATAGTGAAAGATCGATTCACTGAATCGATGCAGTACAACATATCGATTTAAAAATCGATCATTTGGGCCTGAAAAATCGATTCTTCGATTAATCGATCTCAGATCGCCATCCCTAGCCCGAGCCCAAAAGTGGGACGTGTATGGGTTGAGATGAAACGACAGTAAACTCGAACTAAAACCCAATACCGACCACTCTGATCGGTGTAGAGTAGTAGATCAATTATCCTCAGCTTCAGCCCAGCAGTGGGACAGTGATATATGAGCTAAATGATGATGATGATGACACTAGATAATAGGAAAACAAAAAATATTTACTAACAGGGTGTATCAGAAGTGGCGCTGACTAGGTCGGACCATTTGTCTAGTAACTTGTCGAGCTGAGGCCGATCGCTGGTCTGCTGGTGTCTGTAAAAGCCGTACTGCGTGTGATCCGAGCCGGGTGTTATGTCACGTCCGGCCGCCGCCAACTCGTCCGGTAGTGACATGTTCACGAGCAACTGACGAACTTTATTTAATCTGAAATACATCATGTGTTTAAGAGAAATAAAATCCTATACAACCCGTCTCGTCTCATAGGTCGATTTCCTATTGTGGAGGTGACTCGAGCACAGCAGTAGAACATAAATGAGTTGAGATGATTATAATGATGATTGCGATGATGACACAATTGTTCAGATAGCCAGCCAAGTGTAGCCGGTTCAATTCCCACGCAAGACCACCGAGATCATCATATTCTTAATCAAAGATTGGGTGTAATTTTGTATCTGTTAATTTTATGTTGGTAAATTCAAATAATCAATTATTTTCTTAATACATTTACCAATTTTACCAACTAATCTAACGTTCAAAGCGCATGTAACTATTTTTTTCGAAATATATAGTTACTGTTAAATTGGATTTATTTACAATAGACGCGAGTTCATATTCTGTGAATAATATTTTACCGTTCACTTTTTATTTTTTAATAAAATAAACGTCTTTAAAACAAACAACTTTAAAATCTAATTAATGCTTAATATTGTAACGTATTTGCAATGGATGTGAGTTTGTATAATGTTATTTTTCCGTTCACTTTTACAATAAAATAGGTATAAGCCACGCGAATTCCTAATGCGTCTAATCGCCATTTTGGTAACTGGAAATTTTTTGTGTATATTCAAGGGTATTCGAGAATCCGGTAGGTGGCGCTGCTGTCGATTTCAAGGAGAATTTCTTTTACTTTATTTGAACAGAGCAACGTCTGTTGGGTCAGCTAGTAACATATATGCAGGCGAAGGTAATCTCGAAAAAAAACCCTATATGAACATGTCTGGCCAGCGTGGTATAGTAGGTCAACGTCCTCCTATTGCGAAGGAGCCTCGAGCCCAATTGTAAGACGTATATGAGCTAAAATGAAATGCATAATACAAGCGTGTTAAAAAAACCTAGCATGACAAATACTAAATCGACAATAGTCCAATACTTTAGTGGAGGACATAACAAATATAAAATTACCCAATACAAATCATATAAATATTCGCAATAACCGTCTATGGATCGCGCAAATAAATTACATTTAGAATCCAAACTGAACTTGTACGGAACTATGTATGTTTAAGTGACAAGGACAAATTGTACAAAAACAGTCTGGTTAAATCAATTACCACTGTAGATGGTATTTGTCTAACTTATTAACAAATAACCTATTAAGTGTTAGTGTTTGATTTGAATTGAATCTATACCAATAAATAAAATTGGAGTGTCTGTTTGTAATGTCAAAATAATAGGCTTTTTTCATGCTCACACGGTTATTTGCACGACACCTATGCCTAAAATACAGATTAAAAAAATTTTATCTGTCTGTCTGTCTGTTTGTTCCGGGTAATCTTCAAAACGGCTGGACCGATTTCAAAATTTCTTTCACCAATGAAAAGCTATAATATCAGGGACTAAACTAGGCTATATTTCATCCCGGTATTACCACGGGAACGGGAACTACGCGGGTAAAACGACTAAAAGCGAAGCGAGGGCGGGTTGCTAGTTTTAAAAAGACTTTTTGACTTTTTTAAAGTCATTCATTTCAACTCATGTACGTACCACTGCTAGGCTCGACCCTCCTCCACAATGAGAGGGGAAATTAACCTAATGTACTACGCTGGTCAGTCGTGTTGATATAAGAATTTATTTCGAATTACCCTACCTTTGCATAGATAGTATATGCGTATTCAAATTCCTTTAGTCATCTTTTACGACACCCAAGAGGAAGAGAAGGGGTGGTGAATTGTATTCTTACTCCGTTACCACATAGGAATGAGTTTGTTGTTACTAACGATAACATTCAGGCAAAAGAAGAAATACTCTAAATAGAAGTCTATACCAAGTTTTATTTTAAAAATAAATACGTAAAGCTCTATAGTATATACCAATCTGTATGAAGAGCGTGGTCAATTGCCGTCCTATTGTAGAGAAGGCTCAGCTTCAGCAGTATATGAGGTCAGATGAAGATGATATGAAGTAAAGATTCGTAAAGGAAGGAAAACCGGTTGAAAAAATATCAATTTCCTGGTAAATTTATAATACCGGCTGAACGCCTGCCAAATGTAGTGATTACGGCATTATCTCTCTTTGTGGAAGTCTGATGTCCAACAGGACGCCGATAGGATAATTGATGGATGGAAACAAGTAGATATGTCTCACCTGACTCCAGCCGCTCCAGCCTTCATCCACGCGTTAAGAGCGCTCTCAAACTCTTTGATCACAGCTTCGTTGTTGAAATTGAGGTCAGGTTGGTTCACACCATACTGATGAAGGTAGAATTCGCCGCGAACTTCGTTCTTAGTCCACGCCGGTATATTTTCAACGGATATCTGAACAAAACGCAACAAATAATTATATTATGTAGTTATTATTGCATTTTAACTATTTTGTAACTATTCCAACGTTTTAAAATACCTTTCAATGAACATGATCATGGAAGATCGTTGGAATACTAAACACAAAATTAAATAGCGATAAAATCCGTAAAAATTGCTTTATATACTAACCCAGTTATTAGGTGGGTTCTGTGTGTTGTTAACGTAATCTTTGCCAGCGGCCCACACGAAATAGTCAGTGTAAGGTGCCTCTTTCTTCACGCTCTTTTGGAACCAATCATTATCGATAGAAACGTAATTGGGTATCAGGTCCACGATAACTCTGAAATAGATAAAAATATTTTAAATTCTTCATTAATTTTCTCCTAACTGAACTATAGTCTACAAAACATAGCTTAATACCGGTGACAGGTAAAAGTAAAGCCGACGACTCATCTTTGAAACGACGTCTTAATAATATTTAGATTTCACAACTGCCGCATTCTTAATTTATCGCAATCAATAATGCAATAGAAAAGGCTAAATAAATTTTAATTATAAATACTACATCGATCATCCCTAAAATAGACACATAAAACTTATTTCTATACATATTAAAACTCTACAATTACGCGCCTACAAGGTTATGTTAACGATACGAAAAACTAGGGATAAGATAAATCGATTAACTTAATTCGTCTAATAGGACTCTTTCACCGACGACAACGCTGAATATTGTCAGTAAGATTATTTAGGTTGTATGACTATAGAAAAATAAATTTAAAATACTTGTTATTTTATTATGCACCTACAAATTAATCAATATATCTTAAGTTGATTATAATTCATACATAGATCCATTTAGCCATTTATGTCATATTACTAAGCATTTTTTGGTAACATCTGTCAACCGTATCAAGCTATGTTTTATGAATAGAATGGACTTTTGACAGGAATGTTAAAACTTAATTAAAAGTTAAAGTTAAAATTTTAAAAATAATGAATTGCCGCCATGTAGCACCTAGTTCAAGGAATTATCTCAGAAATACTTCAAAATTGCCAAACACTTACTTGATACCGTACTCCTTAGCCTTTTCAACAAATGACTTGAATTTATCAATGACTGAAGGTGTTCCATATTCGTAAGTCGGTACGTCAATGAATATTCCTTGGATCTTGGAGGTCTGAAGTTGGGGCAACATGGGCACAATCTCGTCGTAGGTCACGTCATCTACTTCCACCAGGGGTCCTTTCTCGGACCTAAAACATAAGTTATAAATAAAACCATTGTACTTGTTTGCGAAGCGTAAAAGGTACTGCGACACGCCATTACTCTTCTCCTATCCCAATTATGGGGTCGACGTAATATATACCCATCTTCCATCACATATATTGCAAGATTAGGCAATAGTTTTATACCTACGCCTACCCGTCGTCACCCCTTCTTGGGAATATAATTGTTGAGTAGACGACATCAGATGTAGTTGATCCGGGTCGATGTTAAGCTTTTTTTTACGACTTACTTTTACGACACCCGCGAGCAATTCAAATGGTGATATATGAATAGCCGCCGCCATACAGCAAATCTATTGATTCCATTCCAATTGCTTTGCCAATTAATCTAGTGGTGATTACGTGTATTAATGAATGTCTTGTTCGCGTTTCGCATTTACTAGACGTTTTTCCACCTGATTATCAACATCGCAGCCCACATACGTCCCACTGTTGGTGTCGGGCCTCCTCCGCAATGGAAGAGAATTTGACCTACTCTACCATGCTGGTCAGACATATTGGTATAGGGTTTCATTTCGAGTTGTTCTTCTCTTGCACAGATGTGCTTGCTGCTTATGTGCATATCATATCCCTTAGTCGTCTTTTGCGACATCCACGGGCAAGATAAGACGTGGTGAATTGTATTCTTACTTCGTCACCACACGGAAACCTCGTCTATTAGATATTAAGCTTATCCTTAATCCAGATGACATCTTACATAAAAATGCATTGCATATTTACCAAGATCTACGCGTAGGAGCAGCGCACTTGGGCGCCATAACGATGATGGTGATCGCTCCAGCCAACATGCAGAGCCACGACGCCCAGAACAAAACGAACATGAACCAGCGCACGTTTACCCACAGCGGATCATCGGCATACTTCATCAGCTCCTCTTTGGTGAGTCCGGTGAACGGCTACAAAAGAAAAGCATACGTTATTTTTTAAATTATATTTTTATAATTCGAGATCTTGCCCATGATGAGGGATTAAAAATCATCCCTAACATTTCCTATAAGAGTCGTACAATAGGATCAATGCATTTGTTTTCGCGGTAGGCCATAGTGGATGAATGATAACCAACAAATGAGTAAACCAGCAACCGGCTCGGAAATTTATAAGATCAACTGCAATCGTCCAGCGTGGCGATTGTGGCATTTTGAGAGATCTGATCGTCCATATGTTTACGAATGGATGGATATTTTGGGATAGAGCCCAGTTAATGTATTAACTAACAATACACTTAATGGCAAATACTATAAAAGTCCTACACAGGACTGTACTTAGTGCATAAATTCTTGTTCCGCATTGGAGTGTAATTTGTGTCTGTTAATTCTGTTCGTCTCGTTTCTGCAATACAAGGATAATTTCCTTAATGCTGAGTGTAGTCTTTTAAAATAAAAAGGGTTAAAACGTGAAAACCGTCGCCATATGTATGCAAATTTACCTCAAATCCTTGAATGTACATGCAAAATTTATTGCAATTTTATGTTTTATAAATGGTTGAATTTCGAGATAAATATCATTCGATCACATAGCGCTGTCTAAGTATTCTTTTCATCATGGGGAATGCGGGTCGAGAGCTAAGACACAACAGTATTTAAAAATAAGTTACTGAGATTTAGTATTAGACATGTTAGGTTAGTTATAAAAACTTATTTGCGATAAGTTGACTTGACGGGACTTGGAGCCACATCTATCGATAAACCGTTTGGAACCCGACCATCGACGCCTTGTAATGGTTTACCAATAGACGTAAATAAAGTCCCACGTGTGATAACTAGTATTTATCGCAAAAAAGCTTATGTTAATACATGAGTACTGCTTAGTTATTGTGTATTTGTTGGGAAGTCAGTTGCATTTTTCTTCTTCTTTAACTTTTGTTCATGTTCCATGTCGACACTAGTGTTTTTAACAGTGCGAGGAATATTGACCTATTGTACGCACCCTAATCAAAAGGTTCATCTATAAAGTACTACTAGTACAACGTACTTATATACTAATTTCGTGATTTTATGTCTCCTGTCCCGTCCTTGTTAAAGTTGGCCACATTTGTATGACCCTAGTTGTCCAGTCAGATATTTTGCATTTTTACAAAATATATATAATGAAATTACGACGCAACTAAACATATTATGTAATTTAAAAATATTCAAATAATGAAACTGCGATGAAACTAATCATATTTTGCAATTTTATAAAATACTAGCTTCTGCTCACGACTTCCTCCGCATTGTATAGATACTTTGGGCTAACGGTAACTTTAAAATAAGACTTTGTTTACGTAGCTGAAAATATTTTTTAATAATACGATTCTGTCACACATGATTTTGCGAAAATGTAGGCGTTTACGCAGCGAAAGCTCTCAAAAGAATAAAAAGGTCAGATTTTGAAACATTCTTAATTAAGTGTTCCGCTCCTGTTGGTCCAAACGTGATGATATATAGCTTATAGCCTTCCTCGATAAATGGTGTATCTAACACTGAAAGAATTTTTTAAATCGGACTAGTAGTTCCTGAGATTAACGCGTTCAAACAAACAAAACTCTTCAGCTTTATATATTTTTATAAAACATAAACAATGAAATTACAACGAATAAAATTAAGATGAAAAAAGAACACAAGATGACCGAGCTGATTCTGTTTAACAGATAGGGTTGAAAATATTTTTAAGATTTTCGTTAATAATTATCAAAGAAAATTGAATTCAAGTGGCATTTTCTCACATAATTTGAGAAGTGACGACACGAAACTTAAGATCTCTTGTCACCAACCCCACCCCACCCTTTGTCACACAATGTCCACTTCGTCGACCCCTCTCCCTACCCCTAACGTGTGACATACTTTATGGATATCCCAAACGGGTAGATATTATTTTATTTCCAATATTTCTTCTCTTGTAATGATTGCTAACGTCCAAAATCGTCTTTTACTACGCCCTCGTAAGGAAAACCAATGAAATGAATTCTTACTCCTTCAACACAACAATTGTATTATTTTTGTAATTGAAATATGTAATAAGTTTCATTGTTTTAATAACATATTAAATATTAGTTTTCAATAGCAAGGCACAACAGATATCCTTCAAAGCTAAAATCTGGAACAGTTTCAGCAGTAAGTACACATTAAATATTACTGTCGACTACATGCAACACTGCTAAAATGTTACCTTACAAAATGTAAAGATTATAACTCTGTCCTGTGGCAGAATGCGAGCAACTATAAGACATATCATTATATCATTCAAATACATCTTTAACTCGTTAAGAGGAAGCTACCATTTAAATAAATTACTCTACATTCAGCGCAAAAATGCTTGAACGGTTTAAAGTGATAGTTTTTCAAATCTGTTTTGTAAATTGACATCACGTGTGGTGTAGTGGTTAAGATGACGCCCTTCCGAGCCATTGTCGTAGGTTTGAATCCCACGCAGGATAAACACTTTATGCAATTCACAAATTATTGTTCGGAATCAGTCTGGTCTGAATTTGCGTCCGTTAATTAAATGTTTGTAAATGCCCCCCGCAATACCTTAATATTGTTTTTTTTTTAATCTCAACTAATATTATAAATAATAAGAGCTTGTTAACCAAATGATTATCAATTTTGCAAGCATGTTATCAGGACTTTTTATTTTTTGGGGTGGGCAATTGTCAGCGCACCCACTGCCGGACTCTGTCCGGCTCCGTCCGGGATGACAGAGGGGCGGCGCGCGGCTCCATAACCCACCCGTAGCACGTCGCCTTCGTCATTGGGCCGACCACCAGTGCCAAGTACCTTGTCGTCAGTGGTCGATCCGACGGAATACCCTGATAGGGGGAGCCTCTACTCTCGACGTCCCTGTCCCGGGACATCAGTTTCCGGGACGTCGGTATTTATCAGGACATACTTAAAAAAAAGTTACCGTTACCGCATTGCGGCGTAATAACACATTGAAGGAAAAAATAGAAACCTGTGGTATCCCGAAAGAACTCTTGACAGCTTAATTATATTTTAATCTAGTCTATTGTTACTTTTTAATGGTGTTATACATGTCTTTTCATATAATTAATTAATAATTGCGAAAGACAATGAAAAGCAAATTAAAAGCTATTTAAAAATTAGCAACCTATTAAAAAGCTATTTAAAAATTCTTAAAAACCATTTTGGTATGATTAAAGTCGACGTTGAAAATATTTTTGTACGACAAAAACATGAACGTACGAAATGATTGCGAGCGTTTTCGGGAGCTTTGTGAGACGGGTTGAATGACATTGTAGTTAGCGTTTAAAATGATAAGCGTACAATTGTGGCTTTGTAAGCAATTTAATAATATACTGCCGATGTGAAATTACCAAAAGGTATGGACAAATCAAATTATTTATCATATTAACGGATATTGTCAATTTTGAATTTCATTTACAATTATTCTAATAATCTATCACTAGAACGGAACGCAGCCACAAACTGAAAATCCGGATAGAAACTCGGCGAGTTCGTTATTTCTTAAATTACTCTTTTAAATTGTAAACATTTTTATTAAGTAATAGCTCCAGTGAAAGTAATAGCTGTCTTTCGAACGGCACATGATCACTAATTAACTACTAGAACAGCCGTCACTCTCCTCAACCACTTCGGAAAGTTCTTTCAGTGTGGAAGACTCGCTTCCAAGGACTGAGTAATCATAGTGAAAGCAGGAACTCGTGTAAAACAGGACTCCATGCAACCCAATAAGTATACAGTAGAAATATTTGAAAACAAGTTTGAGAATTTATCTGACGTAATCTTGCTACAGATGTAGTCAGGCTCTCAATAAAAATAAACATTCCTTCAGGCGCATTATGATGCAATATACGGAAATGTTACGATTGTAAAAACAACTAAAAATACGACACATATGGTGTATCTGGTCTTACGGGGCGTGACTTAGTGTCAATAAATTCGATTCCCATAAATGGAGGGCCATTTATCCATCATCTTATCAAAACCTATTGTGATGCTTAGGCCTCCTCAGCATCATATACATCCCGCTACTGGAGTCGAGCTTACTCCACGATAGGAGCTCCTCCTACTGACCCATTATACCACGCCGGTCAGATGATTAAGAATAGGGTTTCATTGTCGAGCTTTTCTTCTCTTACATAGATGTTATATGCATACTGTATCCTTTAATCTTCTTTGACGACATTCACGAGCAGTGGTGATTTGTATTATTACTTCGTTATCGTCATCGTCATATCATCATCTCAGCCCTTATACGTCCCACTGTTGGGCTCGAGCCTCCTCCATAATGGAAGGGTCATTGACCTACTATACCACGCTGGTCAGACGTGTTGGTATAGGGTTTTATTTCGAGTTTTCCTTCTCTCGCATAGATGTTATATGCGTTTTATATCCCTTAGTCGTCTCGTACGATCACCCACGGGTAAGATAGGGGGTGGTGAATTGTATTCTTACTCCGTCACCACACGGAAGCATCGTCATATACATCCCAATAATTGGCCTCCGAGCCTACTCCATAGTAGGAGGGAAATTGACCTACTATAACACGCTGGTCAGAGTGCATTTCAGAGCTTTTCTTTCTCTTGCATGAACCATCTTCCTTCCATTATATGCCTTAATTGTCTTTTACTAAACACATGATCACGACAGAGGGTGGAATGGGAAACAGGCAGGGAGGCTGACGCCTCGGCTACAAAACAGCATTGCCGGTGGAAGACGATACCCGAAAAGGGGAATCTGCCGGTTCGGCAATGGATGTCAAAGTATCGGTACCTACCAGGGATCGACCCAATGGCGATCGGAAAGGAAGACGGTAGGTTATGGGTCCGCACGCCGGCCATTCGTAGCGCCGGAGAGATTGGGCGGGCGTGTCCAGACCTAACCTACCTTATGATAAACTATATTTATATTCTAAAAGTATAAACTATATTTAAATAGCTTTGCGTGTATTTATTCATTTACTATATCTAAATTAGTCACTACTGAATACAAATTGTATAACGTTTTCACCATCATTTAGGTAATAAGTCTGATAGGTTTTATTTAGCCGAAGTATATTAGACATCAAATTATTATGGATTGTTGATAAATAGCTATGAAATTCGTCGATTAACAAATAGTAAATAGAGAATTAGTCTAAGATATATAAATGTACTGCACAAGGCTTTTAACCGACTTCAAAAAAGGAGGATCTCAATACGACTGTTTTTTTTTTATGTTTGTTATCCCAGCACTTTCGACTGGGTGAACCGATTTTGACGATTCTTTCTTTCTTTTCTCCTTCTGGCGAGTTCTGACAATGGCATCGTTCATAAAACTTTAGAAGTAGGTTTTTTTTTTATTCAGAATTATTAATGTCATCAGTTTTCAGATGTATGATAGATCGTCCCGCCAGGTCATCTAACTGCGAAGTTATTAAGTTATACTTAAATTATTATGAATCATTTGCCGCAAGCCGTGAAGTGAAACATCGTTATCAGCATGTATAAGAATTCCATAAAAAGTTCTCGAAGTCAATACATTCCTATACTCACGCAAGATTTAGACACGAAATAAGAACACGTCGCGTTTAGGTATATGGATTTTTATTAGCTCAACGTTTTGAATACTTTACAGCATAATATTTTATAGATATTTTTTATTTTTACATATCTTAATTTATTATTTAGTTAAATGTTATTTGGTACAATATAATATTAAATTATGATTAGATATTATATTTATTTAATAATTAGATATTATATTTTATTATTTGTATAATATTATTGTCTTATTATATATAATTGTTATTAATTTTATAATGTTTACTTATAATATCGCATTAGGTTAAATGTCCTGTAAAGGTATTATAATTGATTGTAAATAAATAAATAGATTTACTCCTTATTTGCAAAGGAATCAATTCAAAACCTATACACGAATAAGGGGCACCCCTTTTTAGGCTCGAGCCTCCTCCATAATGGGAGAGAATTTGACCTACTATACCACGCTGTTTAGATCTATTGGCATAGAATTTTATGTAGAGTTTGGTGTTATTTGCATATTATATCGTTTAGTCATCTTTTACGACATCCGCAGCTAAGATAGGGAATGGGGAATAATATTCTTACTCCGTCACCACACGGAATACTGACCTGAAAGTTATTTATTTAGTTTTAGAGGTTGCCGAAATTTTCTTTAAGTAAATCGTACAAAATCCCAATAACTTTTTTACAATTACCAAAAATAACTTAAACATAACATTCAAATAACTAAACGATTAAAAGCTCGATAACAAACTCTTTTACCTATATGAAATTAAACTACATATTTCAAATATACGAATTTATTTTTACTCTTCCAATCCAACTACTTCGAAGAATTTCCAGCGCTCACGGTCACGGGAGCTGTCTTCTCGCGATGTCTATCCCGTACATAATATATATTTCACTTCCGTAATACTTGCGTGCACGTTAGGATTAATAGCTTAACCTAAACTATGGATGAACGCTCTCAACTCGCAAAGTTTTAAGCGAGTTCGCCCAAAGGCTTCTACTGTTAGGAACGGACTTTGGCTTCAGGCGATGCTGATTAACGTTAGAATTCCTTGCATGATACCCTTTAAGCGAAACTTAAGTTTCACTAACGGATTACATTGTAAAGCCGCTTGCTTGAATTAGCTCCTAATATCACAAAAACCGCGTGGTGATGGAGTAAGAATACTGTTCATCACCCACTTTCTTGCCTGTGAGTTTCATAAAAGACAGCTAAGGGATACAATATGTAGATAACATCTTTGCAAAAGAAGGAAAATTTTCAATAAAACACTATACCAGTCCATGTGACCAGCGCGCTGCAGCGTGGTGTATGTATGTCACGTTCCCTATTATTGCGAGGTAGGTTCGAGCCCAGAAGTTGGACGTAATTGAGCTGAGATAATAATCTCTAAAATCTACAAGAAATAGTTACCATTTACCATTAAGTGGTCACTGTTTTATCACTCAATTTCGACGATAAAAAAGAAACAAATTTGCCACTTACTTTCTTATTAGCATCAAGCTCAATCTTCGCATCGCCATTCCTGTTCTCCTCTACCACGTACTTAGCATCAGCCATATTCACCCTGGTCACGATCTTCGCTTCCACTTCCTTCGGCAACAACTTCTCTTCCGCGCCGTCGGGAGATATCTTCTCCTTGGACTTGGCAAGGCTGTTCTTCGATGTACGAAATTCTATAGAAAATTACCGACACTTTAATATATTTTATTGTTGTAATAAATAGTATTGAATCCAAAAAATATTAAAAATAACAGTATCTTTTACTGTTATATTAAATGATAAAACGTAAACAATTTGAATATAGATTATTCCCGATTATAAAAACTACGATTAGAATTTCCTCACGGACGTATGCGTACCTACTTAAATTATTAAGATTTTCCGTACATAAGTCAGTTTATAAACAAGCATACATACATTCAGGTGAAACTAATAAAAGCGTGTTAAAAAGTAAGAAAATTTTTTTAAATGACCCTCCCAGTCGAATCGGGCTAACGTTTAGTACTAACGCTCCAACTCGTTAGCGTGCAGCATAGCGGTACAAGACGCAGTACTAACTCAGGGATAGAAGCGCTATTCTTAGTTTCGCTCTGTCCTTGTCTAGCTACAATGTCGACAATAGTCGACATCTATTTCTCCCTTTATTGTCACTGTGTATATACGATTATATCAGTTAGTTCCCTTTTGACCTCATTTAGGACTTAGTAGATAGATAACCGTTACAACAATTTCGTTATACGCGACAGAAATTATTAATATTTTAATCAAGATCTAGGAATGCACTGGTAACAGAGATGCCGGTATTGAAAGGCAAATTAGGGTTGAATTATTCAACAGTAGATTGCAACAGAGTCAATTTCATAAAAATTACATTAACTCGACAATACTTTCAATTTGCTAGTCTCGTGGTGCAAATTGAATACATTTTTGCACTTAGATTTCGTCGTAAGATTTGTAGTTGCATTGGACATCTCTACAAAATTACCAGTAAAATATTCGAGAACTCACTTACACGCGTATATAGAGACCCTTTTCACGCAATTGTCAAAATACGACTGCGTTTAAATCAGCGATACATCTGAAATTACTTATTCAGAAAGTAACGAAACGAAAAAACATTCTTCGTGGAATTATGGTACGCAACACTCGAGATAAATTCATGGTATTTTTTTTGCAGAAGTCTGATTTATAATAAGCTGGCCATGGCATGTGACTGGTTCTTCAGCAAATAAACAATCCAGACATCTGTTCAAAAAACTGCCCTTCAAATTAAATGTGTTGTCCTGTAGAATCAGTATCATATATTTTCAAGTAATCTACTCATACTCTTTTTAGATTTGTTTATTCTTATAAAAAATATTACACATCACTCCATCATCATCGCAGCCCACATTCGTCCCACTGTTGGGCTCGGGCCTCCTCCACAATGCAAGGAAATTTGACATACTATACCATGCTGGTATAGGGATTCGTTTCGAGTTTTACTTCTCTTGCACAGATGGTATGTGTATATCATATCCCATAGTCGTCTTTTACGACATCCACGGGCAAGATAGGGAGTGGTGAATTGGATTCTTAGCACCCCGCCCTCGCTTCGCTTCGGTTTCAGTCGCCTTACCCGCGTAGTACCCGTTCCTGTGGGAATACCGGGATAAAATATAGCCTATGTTACTCCCTGATATAATAGCTTACCATTGGTGAATAAATTTTTGAAATCGGTTCGGTGGTTTAAGCGTGAAAGCGTAACAAACAAACAAATTTACTTTCGCATTTATAATATTAGTAAGGAAGTGTCCACACTTAATAATATATAAAAAAAACCATAAGATTTTTATTGTAACCTTTTGTATCTAATGATAAATTGATTTTCCGTGTGGAGATAGAACATGAATATAATTCAGAACCTCCTCTCTTGTACATGGGTCTCATAAGCAACTACTACAGATATATAGCATAATAACTATGCTAGTGAAGGAAAACTCGATATAAAATCCCATATCAACTCTGACCAGCGTGGTATAGTGGGCCAATTTCCCTCCCATTGTGTAGTGGGCACAAGCTTTGCAGTTGGACGTGTTTGAGTTATGATGACAGTAAATTAAGTTCATGTTGTAATTTTAGAAACAATTCCTGCGAAGTGATTATTTAGGCAAACCGTGATTCAATTCCATAAACTACACTACTAATTGCACAATTAAAATTGACTCGCATAGAATATTTTAATGAAAAAAAATAATAAACTCGGATTTATTACGAAAACAAAAAAAAACTATTCTTACGGATTTTATTGCGTTCGTATTTGATTTTCACTAACACCGCGTTTTCGAACAATTTTCGGGGACTTTATGATCACGAAAATTCTCCTCCTCCTCCAGCCGTGATCATAAAATAAGTTTTATATCATACCTATGTTTAATACTCGCCTAAACAACAAAAATGTTAAGACGCGTTACTGAATAAACTAAAATATTATCGGATAATGTGGCAAACGTGTATAAATCTAGTATTCTAAAAATTACACGGATTACGTCAGATTGATGATTGCAGATGTCTCGAGTAAAATATCCGCTGTTTATAC
Organism: Lymantria dispar; assembly: GCA_032191425.1. Classification (NCBI taxonomy): domain Eukaryota; kingdom Metazoa; phylum Arthropoda; class Insecta; order Lepidoptera; family Erebidae; genus Lymantria; species Lymantria dispar. Next base: position 23,015,390 of record CM063459.1, read on the forward strand.
ATCGAACGTTGTTTGATTTAGAAATTAAACAGCAAAAGTGTAATTTGATATATGTATTAGTCAACAATAAACTTGTAATCGTTAAATTTTAAGGGTAAGTATGTGTTTTTCCGTGTGGTGAAGGCGTATGAATACAATTCGCCACTCCGTCTTGCCCGTGGATGTTGTAAAAGACGACTAAGGGATTTAATTTGCATATAAGATCTATACAAGAAAAGGAAAACTCGAAACAAAACCAACCAACACGTCTGACGAGTGTGATGTATTAGGTCAATTTCCCTCCGATAATGGAGGAGGCCCGAGCCGCCCAAGTGGAATGGACTAAGATGAATGAGGTGTTTTAAACATAAACCTAAGGCATAAGAATATTGGTTGTAATCAGCTTTTTATTAAAGATTTCTCATCCGACGATGACAATGTATATTTCAAAAAAATAAACGAGATTCCACACTCTTGATACATAATTTGACCACTACACTACTACACGATAACATTGACAGAATTATAAGGAATATTAATTATTTCAATAATCAAACAAGAAACCTTGTAAAAATTAATTAAATTTCCAAGAAAATCTAAAATAAATGAGGGGAAATCGGGCAAAGAATTGCAGCATTGCCAAGAAGTGTGATAATTTTTTGTTCAAAATATGCCAGCAATATGATCACGTGAAGCGTCTATTAAACGAATCGCTTTCTCCTTGTAGAGAAAACCGAGTGAATTATATACATATGTAGCGCGTATAAAGCAACATTCACACGAGAATCTGCTTCAGCAGAATTCAAGTCCCGTTTTTATTTATTAGTGGTCTATAGAGATATATATTTTCTGTGTGGTGACAGAGTACGGATAAAAATCACTACCCTATCTCGCCACATATCCATACCATGTCAAACATTCACTCCTTAACTTTTCTTTCAGTAGCGCAACTTTAAAAATCGCAGTTATTAAATAGTAATAATCAAAGTTATTTAAGTCGGCCAAACCTAAATACCTGTAAGCCAAACCTGATTTTCTTCTCTTTCCCGCAGTCACCGACCTACCGGGTTGAGAGCCATCAGCGCTCACCCATAGCCCGCGTTAAGCTGACAAGATCATCTGCGACCAAAAGCTATATGCACACAAAAAAAAGTCACCGATCTTCATATACACTTAAGCCTTTACTTAGTAGCTGTACAAATATAGCAAATAAAGAAAGGACGAGATCACTCGTAATGGCCGTCCTGAACAAGTTCACGAGCTAAGAAATGTCTTCGTTATTAGCAGTGTTAATAAATCAATTTACTAGGTTACATTATGTATAAATTTCTTTTCGTCACGTATTATTCATTTAATAACAACAATGTAATGTAGAAATAGATAGCAAACATGTCATATTTACACTTACGTTTAAAACAGACATGTTATTATTGCGTAAAAATCAGGAAGTCAATATCAAACAAGGCTATGCAAATACCTACTGTATCGATATTATTGATCATCTTCTCAGCACATATACGTCCCACTGTTGGGCTCGTATAAGGCCTCATAATAGGAGGGCAGTTGACCTACTATACCATGCTGGTCATACGTGTTAGTACGGGGGTTTTATTCAACGACGTTTTATAATTTTCCTTTTCTTTTATAAATAATGATATATTATATCCCTAAGTCGTATGTAACGGCACCCGCGGGCGAGAAAGGGGGTGGTGAATTCTATTCTTACTCTTAGAGACCTCATCTTACCGCAAAATTCATCAACCCTCTTACGCAAAATAAACATGTTTGGCGCTAATGTCTGTGTAACTGTAGCAACGCTCTTGAATAGATGGACCAATTTCCATGCGATTTTGTTACACGAAACAAAGTTTTCTTAACCATGTTTGCTACAAATCGATCTAGCAGTTTGAAGAGTATTCTTCAATAACTCTTTTCCAAAATGATGTAATACATTTTCGACATAAATGAATTTCTTTTTCGTTCGTGTTAGGTTCTACTCAAAAGCTTTTCGTATTGATGTTTTTAAATTTAATCCACTTCGTCCATGTTTCGATTCTCTAAAACAGCTAATAAATACGAAGAAAATCATTTTTAGCATAAATTAAAAAATATTCAATAACAATTATTTAGTAAAATAAAGAAAACGGTTACATTATGTTTATTCTGCGACTAATCTTTTTCAACAAAGGCTTCATGTACCAAGTAGTTGATCAAAGGTCATTCGACTTCAGCCTTTCTTTGGATGTACCTTTAATGCAATTATGTACTTAGTTATTGAAAAGAAAAGGGTGCAGAGTGTATTTATATAAGCCTATACCAACACGTCGGATCAATGTGGATTTATATCTTTATATATATATATTTCTTGTGTATGTGTGTATGTCCCTGAACTCCTCCTAAACGGCTGGACCTATTTCGATGAAATTTTTTGTATATCATCATCATCATTTCAGCTCATATACGCCCCACTGTTGGGCTCGGGCCTCCTCCACGATAGGAGAGAAATTGACCTTACTATACCATGCTGGTCAGACAGGTTGATATAGGGTTTTATTTCAAGTTTTCCTTCTCTTTCATAGGTGTTATATGCGTTTTATATCCCTTAGTCGTCTTTTACTACATCCACGGTTAAGATAGGAAGTGGTGAATTGTATATGCTCCAGTGGATTCTAGACCATTCTAGAATTATAATTGAACCCTGTAGGTGGCGGCGCGCTATTAATTTCAAGAAGAATTCCTTTTATTTTATTGACCTATATATGTAGGTATATTATATTGACCTAATAAAGTCAAGTTCTCTCCTATTGTGGATGGAATTCGAGGCCAACAATGGGACGTAAAATTATGTACAATAAAAGAGTGCAGTAGAATTACTCCAAACATTACCAACTTGGATATTACGGCATTGAACTCTTATCGTAACGTTTTATTAAAAGACTATGTCACGCAGTCTGCCCTCATTATTCATATCAGAGACAATGAACAACATTACATTAATTTACAGAGTAAAATATTATGAACAAGGCAAATTATTAAATAACTAGTCATCAATATTAATTAAATGTATTGATAAAATTTTCTCCATATTTCTACTTCATTTTCGTCCGATTTATCACAAAATATTTATGAAATGCTTCATTGTAAAGCATAAAACCGCAGCATACCAGTGTAAATTAATAAAATTATCCTGTTATTCTTCTATACAATTTATTTAAAGCCAAAAGGTATAATAAGCGTTTGTGCTACATTTTGCCCGACATGATTTTAGGAACTGCTCCAGACTTCTTGTTTGTTACTTATAATTTCGTGATAGCAAACATCAAAACAACTCTACAACTGGTTTTACGGCTTTTAAATAGGTTATTAGTACCCGTACGTTAGATAAAGCAGTCCTCTGAGGCTTGCTCGTTTGAGCTCTTGCCGTGAGCGACATCCTGAAGTGTTTGAGAAGACACTTTCGTGCGCTTTATAGCGAATGGCAGCCGCAGCAAGGCGGTACCAATCGCAATATTCGCTTCCACATTACGTTTATGGATAAAATTAATAGTTATGTATTTATTTCAGCTCATATACGTCCCACTGCTGGGCTTGAATCTCCTTAACAATGAGAGGGTCAGACGATGGTCAACCATCTAAGTCAAACGTGTTGATGAAAATGTTTTATTTCAAGCTTTCCTTCCCTTTCAAAGATATTATCTGCCTATTTCAATTTATTAGTCGTTTCTTTCTCTTGTAGATGTTATATGCATATTTTATCCCTTAGACATCTTTTACGACACCCACGAACAAGATAGAGCTTGATAAATTGTATTCTTACTCCGTCACTACATAGAACAGAACTAGTTTGTAAAAAAACTACAAAAGAAAAACTAATTGTAGTCAATTTTGAGTAACATTATCGGCGGAGTCTAGAACCAAATAGGTATATTACGTTACAGTTAACTGTTGACCCACTTAATGTTAATGGGATAATGGATTTACTAACTAAACAAATTAACTAACGCGTTGTTTGAACACGTAGGATGATAAAGATAACATTAAGCTTTTTAAAATCGTTTAGGATGGACTTATCAGTTGGGTATAATCTATATTTTTTAACAAAAAAAAAACCGACTTCTAACAGTAAACTAATAAAATTTTAAGAATGCCACCAATTTCTCAAGGATACCATCATCAGATCCTGACCTGATGACTATGGGACCACCTGGGAAGTATATCCTATCAAACAAAAAAAGAATTTTGCAAATCGGTCCAGGCGTCTTTGAGTAATCGGTGAACATACATAAAAAAAGATTCCGACGAATTGAGAACCTCCTCCTTTTTTGAAGTCGGTTAAAAAATAGTTTAACCGTTCGCGTGGTAACGAAGTATACAATTCAGGGCTCCCTATATTGACCGCGGATGTCGTAAAAAAAAATGCAGACGAATTGAGAACCTCCTCCTTTTTGAAGTCGGTTAAAAAGACGACTAAGAGATACAATATGCATACAACATCTATGTAAGACATGGAAAACTAGAAATTAAACCCTATACCAATCCGTATGTGTAGGTCAATATCCTCTTGTCAATAGCCTGACATTGTGACGTATGCGAGCCGTGAGTTGAAGTTGAAAAGTACGAATTGAAGAAATATTGTACGTGGTTGATATTGGTTCTATCGGGCTTTTCTTTATACTAATGTTAGATAATCATCTCAGCTCATATACGTCCCACTAGGCTTAAATCTCCTCTACAATAGGAGAAAAATTAGGTTACTTTTTGACACTGTTCAGACAAGTTAGTATGGGGTTTTATTTCGAGATTCTTCTACGGATGTTGTATGCTTATTATATTCGTTAGGCATCTTTAAAACACCCACGGGCAGGATAAGAGGATAAGAGATATTCTTACACAGTCACCACACGGAAAATCACATATAAGTATTTATTCTCTATAGTTGTCACAAAATAAAAGGCCCGTTTTGACATTTCACGCCCAAGAAGGTTACCGATTGAAATGTTTTGAAGGTAATTACATTTTTCATTGACGGGTACCGCCCACTGGGCTAAGTGCTGTGGCATAACGATTTTTTCATATTGTCCACAGACTATTAATAATCTGTTAAAGAAAAATAAATCGATCAAAACATATTTTTTATGGCGGACTCGTTCTTGGCCGGTGTTATTAATTTTAATACTAGTATTTAGACCGACTAATTACAGAATTTCACCAGCTGTGTAGTGATTTTTACTAAAAATTCGAGATGTCAATATTGACAATATGAAAATGAAATAATATATAATATGGGTGACGATAGCTCGACTGACAATTTTGGCTCATCATCTTAAGAAAATGATTGACTGAAGATTCACTTTTCTCGATATTTTTGTGATTGAGTGAATTTTATTGTAACAAAAATATTAAATGATAGAAAAATGACCATTCGTAACATTGTATCATTTCAAAATACCTACAATATCACAGTTTAAGTTAAATTTTCAAATCAGAACTTTAATCCAATGCACTTTACAATACATTTTCAAATCGATTATATACTCATACAAACTTGAATCGATTTATCGTGAGTATCGAGTACAGAGTCGTATGGTTCATCACTAATTACATCGGCAAGACCAAATGTCAAAACGGGCCTCTTATTTTGTGACAACTATAATAATCTTGTATAAAATAAGACAAACAAATACATAGAAAATTTGCTAAATCGTTAGATCCCTTGCCATGATGCAGAAAAATTATTATCATCATCGTCGCAGCCCACATACGTCCCACTGTTGGGCTCGGGCCTCCACAATGGGAGGAAATTTGATCTACTACACCATGCTGGTCAGACATATTGGTATAGGATTTCGTTTCGAGTTTTCCTTCTCTTGCACAGATGTTATGTACAATTATATCCCATAATCGTCTCATACGACATCCACGAACAAGATAGGAAGTGGTGAATTGTATTCGTACGCGGTCACCACACAGAAAAGTTATAAATAAAATATATTTGAGTCATAAAAAAGAAATCCAATATTTCAAAAAAAAAATTACAGCAGGCTAATATCGAGTTAGGTACATACCTTACACATGTATTATAGATTGGTATTAAAATAATTAAAATTATCTTAAACGCCTAAACAAATCTCGCGTGACTTGGCGAAATATAAATCAATACTGTAACCCCTTGACCTTTCACTAGCATCTAACCGCACCCAATTACTTCAATTACGTAACATTCGCACCCCTTATATATTTTAAGGGCTTATAGCAACTGACGCAATCAAAGAAATCATTTCTATAACACGAAATACCTACGTAGGCGTTAAGTAAAATCGCGTGCGACTAATTAATTCGAATAAAAAGATAATTTTACACTAATATTGACTTTTTCCGTGTGGTGACGGACTAAGAATTCACCTACGCCTATCTTGCCCGTGGGTGTCGTAAAAGACGACTAAGGTATAGAACAGGGATTCTCAAAGTGTGTTCCGTGGAACCTAAGGGTTCCGTAGAATAGTCATCAGGGTTCCACCAAAATTAAATAGCTTTCATTTTTAGTAATTTGGCTGTGAAATAATACCACGGTTACAAATATTAATTTAAAATAGCGCAAAATTAGTGATGAGAAGAACTCATTACTATTATGTAAATAGATAGATAGCAAGAATTAGGTCTGAACTTATGGCACAGAAACGTTCCTTACTTGATATTGTTTAATATGGGGTTCCATAAAATAAAAGTTATTCGATTGGGGTTCCGTTATCTTTAAAGTTTAGGAACCCCTGGTATAGAATATGCATACAAAATCTATAAGAGAGGAGGAGGAGGAAGGGGTTGTGGTGAATGAAACATTGACAATCATTGGCTGCAACTTAAAACCAGTATTAAAGATTGGTTAAATAGTCAACACAGTACTGAGCTGATGAGCTGGTCACCAATTGGACCCCAATAACAATAGTATATTAGTTTGATTAACCAAATATTACTGTCTGCCTGTGCTGTGTGGTAGCGGCTTCGAATACTACCAACCCTTGCTTTGCTCGTGGGTGTCGTAAAAGACGACTAAGAGCCCTAGATTGACCCGGACCAACTCCATCTGGTACCATTTGGGTCAACGATTACATTCCCAAGGAGGGTTGACGTCGGCAGGCGGCCGGTCATAAAAGTTATTGCCGAAACTTTTTGCAATATGTCAAAACAGATGACATATTGCGTCGACCCCAAGTAATTGGGATAAGAGCAAGATGATGATGATGAACCAAATATTACTGTCACTGTGTTGTGAGAGGTTTAAGAATGCAATGATTCATGGTGATTGTGGCTTTTTTGGCAAGTCTTATGTATGTACAACAGTGGGCATTGATAAGTCATTAAATCCATCGCACCTAGCAGTAATAGACTTGTTTCTTGATACATAGAGCTAATGAGAACAAATCTAAAAGTAATTATATGTTACACATGTTTGAAACCTTTTGGAGATAAAGGCATTGCAAAATAAACATGTTATAAAAAATAATATATGTCAAATATAATCCAAAACAATATCACATAAAAACAAGAGTAAATCAAGGTGAATTTCAAGGCAAGTTGAATTAAAAACAAAAGCATGTTCAAACAAATTTAATTACTTAAGAGTCAATAGTCACGTTAGGCCTTCCAATACCCTTGTTATATAAAGGGCCTTCTGCCCAACAAAAACCAGGCATATCCCAACAACTATGCCCATAGTCAATGACAATAATGACAGAATTATTTCACAGTTTACTGAAGTCAGTAACATTATCGTCTCAAGTGTTCTGATTCAAGCTATCTAAGAATTGCTGAAACAACCTATTTCTCTCTCTTTGTATATTATTTGATTCTTGAACAATATTTATTAGCCTATCTAATTTCTCTTCAACAGTCTTCTGGCGGTTCTTCATTTCTAAAGTAATTTTCCTCAAGTCTGTAAACCTTTTTTTTGTTAACTTCCTCTTTGGTTCCCTTAGACAACTTGATGATTCACCATTTTCTGCAAAATCTTGTTTATAGTTAGAATTTTCAGCCATTGAAAGCAAAACATTAGTCACAGCATCAGCTGTTCCATCTTGCAATTTATGTTGTATATCCGGATTATAATCACCATTTTCATTGTATATCTGTTCAAACGTTTTAAAATAAGGCCACTTTATGTCAACTAATTCATTTCTATTTCTTTTTTTTAATAATCTTAGATAGGTTTGTTTTAAATTACGAAATTTCTTATCACAACAGTCAGGTCCCTTGCTAACGGCATTAGCTATGTCTATCCATAAATTTCTTTTTCTCACTTTTGGACTTCGAAATTTCTCTACATTTTGAAGATATAAATTTAACATCTGTTTTATACTATTATGTTCCCAGTGGTCTTCAGAGTCATCCTCCTGATCCTGGTCTGTCTCAATACTTTCATTTTGATTTAAATTCATAAATGCTTCCTCCGTCTCCAAATACTCAACTTGTGCTGAAAATGAAAAATTATACCAATTAGTAATGATTAGAATATTCTTAGAACATTATTTATCAATATCTAGAATGTAATTCAACTTTATTAATTTATTTGAATAATGTAACAAATATTTAAAGTGGCATCTTAAATAATGATTATGTAAATGCAAAAATTTGTTTGTTCAAGTCCAGAAGGCTATGAAATTTGAATTAAGATTTTTGTTGATTGACAATCAGTAATATTTTAACATGTAAAATAAAAAATATCTACTTAAAATCTGTTCAATCAAGTGAGAAGTTTTGAGCTTTTTGAACTAGATTCATTTCCATCATCATTTCGGCTCATGTATCACACATCTAGGCTAGAGCCACCTCCAAAGTGGATAGAAAATTAACCACTCTCATTAGACAGGTCAGTATAGATTTTTTTACAAGTTTTCTTTCTTATTGTATAGAAATATCAGCAGATTTTATACTTTAGCCGTCTTATACGAGACCCACAGACAAGAAAAGGGGGTGAATTATATTCTTACTCTGTCACCACATCAAATGTTATAAGTAAATACATGAGTAAAGACATATATTGTATTGTCAATAATACTCACCATTTTCATTGTATATTTGATCAAATATTTTAAAATATGGCCATTTTATAGCAAACAACTCATTACTGTTTCTCTTTTTCAACAATCTGACATATGTTTGTTTTAAATTACGAAATTTTTTATCGCAAGAGTCAGGTCCTTTTCCAACCGCGTTAGATATGTCGACCCATACATTTTTCTTTTTAACTTTAGGATTTCGAAACTTATCTATATTTAGAAGGTATAAATTTAACATCGTTTTTATGCTGTTATGCTCCCAATGGTCTTCTAATTCGTCACTTCCATCTGTTTTCATTATGTCGCTTTGGTTTAACTGTGTGTAAACTTCCTCAGCCTCCAGATATTCAACTTCCTCGACTGAAATTAAAAAATCTAGTCATAGATGATGTACTTGAAAAATTTCCAGACATTTTTCATCAATAATTTATCACCACAGCAATTAACTGAAATTATCAAATCCATGGAAAGTACGCCACTGAACGATTTGCAATGAATAAATTTCATTAAGTGAGTACAAACGTACTGCGGTATCAAATTTTATGCACGTTTTTATCAAACCCATAGATTTTGATAATGATTTAGAATAAAAGAGATAAAAAGGTACATTATTATACTCACCACTCATTTCTAGAGGTTTAAAACTTCCTTGTTCGAAATCCTATAGTAGATTCTATGCAAACAACTTCTTGCCTCATTCAGCGCCTAACGCCAGCGGACAAGAACAAAATGGCGCTGACGGCTGCACCTACTAAAGCGCTTTATAACCCGACTCAATTAAAATGTCACTTGGACTAGAATATCGTGAGAAATAATAATAAAAGTTCGTCTATGGTAAAGAAAAAATATTTGATTAATTCACGATATAAGTATACCATTAGATCAGAATAACAAAACTGTATCTAAATTTGTAATATTCATTAAAAGAGAGAGAGCATCTAATACATGGGACTCGCATTCGTATTTTGCCGGTTAATATTAATATAGATTTTTTGACAGTAATGACCTTGTACTCATTGCAATAAATTGCAGCTTTAAAGATAAGTGTGCTTGTGACAATTTATTGTTAAAGTCGAAGCATATTTTTCATGTCAATGCCGTTTTGTATGAATGACGTCATAAAGGAAGCATGATTTAGAATTCTATTGCTAGCTTATTACCAAATAAAATGATGATCTACACGAAATATGTTTCATATTATAAAAATATATTAATGTGATGCGATTAGGAAAGGTAAAGTTAAGTTACCTGCATCCTTTTCAGGAATTGGCTTGTAAGAAGCGACTTGCTCGTCATCCGTAACTTGGCCTCCGCCCATGGAGAGACGATTTTTACGCGACTCCGACATGATGGATTGGGGTCGCACTTAACCAGTTCAATAACAGCAAGAAAGCCACCACTTTCCCTTCAATTAAATATAATTACGCTACAAATGTATTCAATCGAGTTTCTCAGCTTCAGCTGCCTCGGTTGTAAAACGTGAAGTTGTACGTATTATACGTAATTCTCATTCATTCAAGGTAAGGAATGAATAAAATTGAACTGATAATTGAAGGAAAATGTATGGAATGAGATTGGGTTACGCACAGATTATACGCGATAAAAAACGCCAGAGCCAAAGAGTAAAGTTTATTAACTAAAACCCAGTCTCCGGACAAATTTTGATGAGCTTTTTTTTTTATGAAATTTTTCGTGACTTAGGTACATTATACTCCTTAAACCATGTAAAACATCGTTCTTCAACAACGATGTATCGTAATGATGAGTTCGATATATCAAAACGTAACTTATATCGGATATGTGTTAGATATCATACCATATCGATATCTATATCAATGTAGCCGATATCAAAAAAACCGTATCGAGTCAAAACTTCTACTAACATGCGAGAACTATTAAGTCAAAACTTAAAACTATATCGATACGAACAAAACATAAACTACACAAACGATATTGAGATATGAACCATATTCGTTCCTCTCGTTCTAAGTATGTGTTCTTTTATAAGTATAAAAGAGATAAAGAGAATATGAAATAATTTTAGCCATGTTTGCGTGGTTAATATATCTTACTATACTAGCAATAAGGTTTAGTTTCCATTGTATAGTTATAGTTATGATAACGTTTCTGGCGGCTACGGCTACTCGATATTAGTGAGACACTTACTCTACAAAATGGAACTAAATGTCGAAGTTATAAGGTTGAATTTGAGTGGTTACAATATAGGCACAGTAGGTAATAATAATAATTGTTGTTGTATCGTGCATTATTTTGATTTGAAAAACAAATTTTGTGTTTGTGATAGTTTTTAATTGCACTATATATAATCATTGTAAATATGTCAATTTTTAAATGCGTCAAAGAAGTAATCTCAGTTAACAATTTTTAACATCTACTAGTCAAAAACTTTTCTGCTAGTCCTAAGCCTAATAAAGCATGAAGCGAAATCGCCGTAGATACAATTAGCTAATTATTAAATAACTTTAAGTAAATACCTACACCTAAGAACTTGATGTTACGAATACTTTATAGCATTCATGGTCACGGGCGGACTAAGATGTCTGACGTCTAAACAAGTCAACGTTATTACCAATTTTTATAATTATCTACCAGCTACAGAAAATTAGTTATTAAAAGTTATGATCCACATTTTTGGTACAAATGTATTGCCAGTACAACAATAAGCTAATTATATGACGGTGGCATTACTAAAGCGCCATCTAGTGTCGCTTTAAACACATTCTCCAAACATCTAATCTAAATCGTGAAAAAAAAAATACTTTAGCTGCAAGTCCGCATTTGATAACGAGTTATTGATTTATTTTTTTTATAAATCAATACAAATGTCTCGTTATCTCATATAGTCAATTTGAATATTTTTTAAAGTATTAACTGTCTTGTGATAAAATGTTTACTATATTGTAATATCTCTTAACAATGTATGATGTGTATACGAGGGTTATTATTGTTTTTGTTTATCGTTATATAACTTATGATTTTATTAATTTTACTTTAGAATAGATATGTAAAAATGTGCACTATACCACCACCTCCGCCGCTTCCAGCTATGTCTGATGCTAAACCTGTAAAAACGGTAATTATTGTCGAAGCAAATGAGTCTAGTACTGACGACAGTCCTAATATTTGTCAATGGGCTTTAGAATTCCCAGAACTAAGACAATCGTGTATGAAATACAATATATGCATTAGCGAACCACCCTTTAGATACTCATATAAATGGTTCGAGTCAATACTACAAATAGGCCCAACTTGTGGTTTAGTTGCTTTATCAATGCTAGTAAAAGGAGAAGCAAGTCCAGATGAGTTATTGAGTATAGCGAAATTAGAAGGCTATTCAAATAATGGTGAAATGTTCAGCTGTGAACAAATGGTGAGATTAGCCGAGAAAGCACACAGTTTAGCCGAAATAGACAATGTCAAATGTACATTGAAACAAGGAGGCCTATTTAGTACTGAGATTGTCAAAATACTATTAAATGGTGCTGTATTACTAGTTCCGTATCCTTTTCACATTTTTCGGTTTATTGTAGTACCTATTTGTGAGTATTATTTTACACTAATGTATATTTATTTTTAATAGCAACCTGACCTAGTTTCGTTTGTCAACTGCCTGATGTCCTTTTATAAGAATTTCGATTTGTGAATTTTAAGAGCTATGATATTTTTCCAAATGCTTTGCACTTCATTCTAATTCACCATCAACATCTCAACACTCATATGTGCCATTGTTAGGGTTGAGTCTCCTTTATATTGACCAAAAAATTGATCTTCTATACCATACTTGTCAGTCGGGATGGTCTTGTGGTGCTAGATTAACAATGCAATAGTTATCTCCCCTGTCTTGCTTGTGGGAGTTGTAAGAATCGACTAAGGATCTTGCTAGAAGAGCGGGTAGCAATCTCCTGGGAAATTTATAGCATCTACTATGATCGCCAACCCATCTGGGAAATGCAGCAATGGCATTATTCCCCCATAAAAATATGGATGCAAAAAGTAATAGCCCGGAGTCACGGCAGTTCCGCCATTCCACAAGCTCACGATTGTTGAATGCCAACAGAACAGGACTGTTCTGAGTGGCATTCTTGTGTGGAGGCTAATGTCCAACAATGAACATCTACAGCCTATAACTAGCCTATAACTGTATAAGGAGTTCAATCTATCAGGATAGATGAATTCTTCTTTTGTGGTTACCTGTTAGTTTCAGTTGGTCATCTTTTATAATCACTGGGTGGCACATATCTTATTCATACTCTAGCAAAACATATAATGTAATCTATAAAAACCTATCATTTTAGCTCATGTACATCCCACCACTGGGCTCAAACTGTCTCTGCAACAGGAGGTCTATTGACCTACTGTACCACGCTAGTCAGATGGGTTGGTACAGGATTTTATTTCGAGTTTTCCTTCTGTTCCATAGATGTTATATCCCTTAATCGTTTTTTTCAACATCCATGGGTAAGAAAGGGAGTGATGAATTGTATTCGTACTCCGTCACCACACAAAGACCTATATTTTTACATAATAGCGTCATTAAAGATAGTTTTAATAATAATGTAACAAATCAAAACTGTTTGTCCCTTTAACTCGTAAATCAGATATGATGCCGACTTCAATCATTCACCATGTTTAAGAAACGGCCACACAGCACATTGGGCATTAGTTTGCGGAGTAATTATTGTAAAAGAAAAAGATGAACCATTCGATGATCCAGAGAATGTCTATGTTCTCTGCAAGCATGGTAAATCTAGCTATTTAGCTATATGGAAATTATCAACACTAGCTGAGAGTAATAATAATCTTTGGGAGTTCTCTCCTAAAAAAGGCACAGATGGGTTAATTTATATCCTGCCTGTGGGAGGAATAGGTGGAGAATATGGACTGCGGGACCAATTCTTGATATTTGAGAAGTATTAATGATATAAAATTTCTTTGAACATATCAAAGTAGATGACATAAAAAAAATTTTATTTCTGTTTAGTAAAGCACAATACATGGCGTTTGCTTCATTAACTTTGTTGTTCTGCCCAGCTGGATTCTTAAGAAAATTTGCCCAGCCCGGGAATTAATTTTGTTATGCATCACCAACCTCTCGGACCTCTTGCAATTTTATTACTAGAATAGGGCAATTAAACTGCTTGCCAACACTTCAATAAGTCTGCGATCGCCAATGTGTTACGGGACTTAGCTTCTACCATTCTAATCTGTTTGTTGCTAGATGTTTAAAATACCCTAGGATATATGTGCCAAAAAAACGCGACCGTGGTGTAAATATAATATACACTGTCTATGCGTCCCAACTTTTAAAGCATTTTATTTTATACCCACTTGAGGCTATTGTAAAACATTTTCTTCTCAGCTCGCAAAAAACGCGCAAAAGCCGTCCTTTTTGATTTTCTTTTTTTTTGTCTCCCAAGTAACACTCCTTTTTTTTTTGGGGTGGGTTACGGGCACCGCACTCGCCGCCCGGTTCCGACCGGTGCGGCGCGCGGCCCCGTAACCTACCCGTGGCACGTTGCCTTCGTCGCTGGGCCGACCACCGGTGTAGTGTGACTTGTCGTCAGTGGTCGGCCCGACGGAATACCCCTGAGGAGTACCCTCTCCTCGATCGACGTCCCCCCCACAGGGACGTTGGTCGCCCTCAAGCAACACTCCTGCCTATTAAACGAATTTAATGACGTATCAATTATCAGTCTCTTGAACTGTTGAGTTGGTGTGAATAGAAATTGACATACATATACAAATTTCCCTTGCTTTCCACTTCCTCGCAGTCGGGTAGAAGTAGGTGTACAGCTTTCATTTAATATAATAAATAAACAATAATCATGTTTCAGTTAATGTAAAAAAGACATATTAACTCTTCGAAGTTCATACTATACAGGTGTATCAGGTTATGGGGCAACTGGTCAAACGGGAGTTAGGCAATAGTGGAACTCATGAAAAAAAATTGAAGTAAAAATATCGATTCGTTTATGAATTAGAGACATGTAAAATTTCAATTTTGTCACTTTTGGATTTTTCGTGTAAATCTGTTTGAAATGTATAATGCCAGTGATATTTAATCTTCAAGATGTTTGTATTTTGTTAAACGTTCAATAGAAATTGAATAAATCGATGATTACGTTTGCATAAGTAAGATAAACTTTGCCTTAATATCAGCTTATAGGTCATCGACCGTTGGTCGCTGCCGTTCTGTACCTACTTATACAGTCGATGCGACTTACAATGCCTACATGTATCCTATTCATAACATGTAACAGTTAAGGCTTAGACATACATTTTTGAAATCACTATTATGCTTTATTGTTTTTCTGTAATATACATTATCATGACGACCTATGACAGTTAAACTACAACATACTCGAACAGTTGCCCCATAACCTGAGACAATTGTATATTCAAATATTTTTGACTAAACTATAAAGAATTTATACATTTGATTTTTATATCATGACGGAGTTCATGACAACTGTTTTCGCTGTCTATTATATTGTTGTTAGTGAATTTATTGGCCAATTTTATAGCACATTTATTAAATTTTATTTTGTTATAATTTATTACTTAGAATAAGATTAAATGTATACAAAATGTTATTAAAAAATAAAACATATTCTTTGTGTGTCAGAACTCTTAATTATTTAATCAAAGCCATAGCAAAATCCCATAAGTTTATCATTTCAGCTCATATATCTCCCACCGTTGGACCCGAGCCTCCTCCACAATAGGAGGGAAATTGACCCTAATAATTACTATACCATCAACCATGCTGGTCAGACACATTGGTATAGGGTTATTATTTTTTTTTATTTTTCTCTTGCATAGATTTTACGTGCGTATTATATCCCTTAATTGCGAGGCGGCGGATCGCCTGCGCGAGGAGCGCAGCCTCGATGAGGCGATCCGCCGCCGGCGACTGAGGCGGTGTAGGCGCGACTACCTGCGCCTCATGCCGCCCTAGCCGAGGCCGCGGGTGACGTGACCGAGGATTAGTCCATCACCCGCCGAGAGGCCGACCGCGTGAGGAAAGACCAACATCCTCCCCGAGGGGGGTACATCGGTCGATGGGAGGGTACCCCACGTAGGGGGTATTCCGTCGGGCCGACCACTGATGACAAGTAACCCTGCTCCGGTGGTCCGCCCAACGACGAAGGCGACGTGGTGTTCGGGTGGGTTGCGGTTGTGCAGTTGTGGGAGGCAAGACAGGGAGTGGTGATTTGTATTCTTACTCTGTCAACTCACCACAAGGTAAGTTTATATTGTTACAAAATGTTTTTCATCATTATCACTCGTATACGTCTCACTGCTGGGCTCGAGCCTCCTCCATAATAGGAGGGAAATTAACCAAACGAAGCTGGTCAAGAGTATTGATAAAGGCTTCCTACATTGATGTTATATGTCCCTTAGTCGGCTTAGGATACAAATAGTTACTATATCTCTTGGTCGTTTTTAACACACATATGTCCAAGAAAGCTGATGAATTGTATTCTTATTTCGTCACCACACGTTGAAAAACGATATTATTAAAAAATAAAAAGACTAGTAGTTTAATGCAAAAAATTTATTTGTACAATAAATACAAATTATACTTGCAAATCATGTTAAAATCTCATCACATTACATAAAAATATCGCAATGAAATTAATAATAGCTGACTTCTGACTTAAAAAGTCAATTATAACTGAACAGTAAATTCTTGATAAACATTTATTGCACAGTCTACCTTCCATTTTGGCAAATACTGCATTGAAATCATTTTAAAAATATAAACGAAATATATAAATGTTATATATTTTTGTACTAATTAATATAAAATAAATGAACGTTCCATTATTATTAATAAAGTTTATATTATGTGATGATAATACAATTAAAAATAATACAATGACGATTGATGCTTATAAGCTCATTGGCAAAAGAAACTTGTTTCATAGTGATAAAAAGAATTGCCAAGTGACTCAGTCAACTAGAATGAGATCAAACAATAGTTTTAAAGGCGAGACTGTACACTTTCGTTTAGAAGTTTTGACCCCCGATTCTCGCCTATACATATTTTAGATTTTAAAATTATTCACATGCAGACTCTTCTTTGTGTACAATCTAGTTCAAAAACCATATTTTGCCTACTACCCATTTTGAGAATACCTATATTTTTTTACTGGTGTGAAATCACAAGTACCCCTAATTTTCTCAGGGATTTCCGTTACTCCCGTAAAAAAAATCTATAGTATCAGACACATAGCCCAGCTACACATGTAAGTACTACAGCGTTGTATTATGGCGAAACGAATTGCGGCCATGCCTTATGGTTTGCCATATCATGCCTTGGCTAACTGTGGCGAAATAGTAGGGCGAGTCCAGAAATTTTATATTTCTCTAAATGAGGGTAGGACGTAGTTAAGAAAGAACTAAATCTTGGTTGATGGCTAAAAAATGGGTGACGAAGAGTTGCATGTACAGTAAACATAATTAAAAATATTATATATGAAATACTTGGTAGAGTAGGTAGTGATTATTTATTAACTTTAATGCATTATCATTGTTTTGGAAATTCATGCTACTAAACTGCAATGACATTGTCACTGTAATTAATATTCACTAGATTATGGTAGAACGGAAGAACTTCATGATCATGGCGTTTACTGAAATATCAGCAACAAGTAATTAATAAAATACATTGTATAATTCCCGTCAAGTATAATCTCGTGAGAATAGATAATATTCATATTGCTTTAATTTTGATATTTTTAACATCAAAAGCAAAAATTTCCAAAACAATACATTATACATAAGAAAATTTTAATTGGAGTTAATCTGCCCCAGGAAATTTATATACGTATTTAAATTATACGATAAAATATTAATTTCATTTTCTTGCATCAAATTTCACTTCTAAAACTATTCGCCGTTAATTAAAATCAATTTATAATTTTGTATGCTATAAATTAAAATAAGTTTTAATAGATGTCTATGAAATAAATGATTGTAAAATAAAATTTACATACATATTATAATTAATAATCAGCATAAAGAATATTACAGACTATAATTATTATTACACATATTATTTTAATATGGATAAATATGAAATGTCTACTGGGCATAAAAAGTAAAACGATCGTATGTTGTAATTTTAAAAATATTAACATTTAGACACAGCCGAGATTCAAAATGTTTTATTTATTACAACATACGAAAATACACCTGAAATCATGTTCATATTGGTAGTTTTCCAATTACAGCACTAGAGCGCATTATGCGGCATAATGCTTAACGGTGAATGTTTCAACTACAGCAACGCTTCGCACAATCGAGCACTCTCAAAAGTAATGCGCATCACGTTAATCAAGTTAATTCAAACTGTGTTAAAAAAATAAATATAAGTATGGATGAAGTTACAAACATTGACATTTTTTATATTCCACATTTAAAATGTGAATACAATTTCATTTTAGAATTCGAATCTATAAACAAATTTATTTTACAGGAATAAACTTTTGTAACCATTGCAATGGCTTGATCGAATCATTTAATGAAGCAGGCAATCATCAATGTTTTCGAGGAAAAGAACATATTTATCAAGATGAAGAAGACAATACAATCTTATTTGTTCATAATTACGATAATGAAATCTATGAATATTTTTTTTTTCAACACTGAACTTAGTGCACTCTGCTGGTGCATTTGAAAACTATTTCACGTTCCAATTAAGCATCAGCCTTAGAATAATAACGTATAGAAGGATAGTGTCAATACTTCGAAAGTTCGAAACATGAATCTACAAATACTAATGGCGCGCAGACGATTACACACACATACACACGCACACTACTATTCAAATTATGAAATCAAATTTTGTTTTTATTAACATAAATCGTCGAAATACTTTTAAAAGTAATGTTAAAAACCTTTTTAAGTTTTTCAAATGTGTTATGACACCATTTGAATGCACAAACCGTCATAATTCCCTATTTATTTTTTAAAAGTTGCGTATGTACGTGCAGTACAATGATTTGTACATTACGGAACGGTTCCGGCGTAAGCTCCATTAGGCTCCAATTGAAATGCTTCACATTTTGTGCGCGAACTTACCTTCTATACGTTATTATTCTAAGGCATCAGCATAATTCGGCATTATGCGTCACTGAGTCGCATTATTAATTGAATTAATTCGTAATTGGAAAACTACCATATTTTGTCAACATTTAAATAAACAATTTTCCCCGATTGGTAACGGGATAAAAATATAGTTGTTGCCATAATGTTTCTATGGATCTTGTTAGTATATTAGAATAACATTATAGCCGTTTGAATTACAGAAATTATTTCGGATTAACCGAGTTTTCGATAGTTTCAGTTATGTATATTGAATTTTTAGGGAATTGTAAAAGGGAAATGCTAAGTATGGTGATTATAGTATAAATACCATTTGGTGAGGCTTAGGCACGTTTAGGCTATCAGTTCGGTTGGTTGAAACAAAACCTGTTGTAACGCGCAAAGGCCACTACTCTATCCAAAATTATTCGAAACTACAGGTTTCTGATATAATTTCCAATAATTACGGTTATCGAGTTTCCTTAGTCGCCACATCATATTTCTTATGTGGGAGCCGTAAAAATCTGTACAAAGCATCACCAGGTGAATGGGTACGATCCCTCCCCTGGGAAACATGTACCATTTTATTGTTAACCTGCTTATCAACCGTATGGCGAAAATCCCTCTAATGATATTAATAAAACGTCCAATAGAATCGTATACGTACGTCATAAAATGGCGTTACTTCCATGTTACCCCATCACTATGGAGACAAGGGTAGTTTATTATAGTTCATACCTATTGGTAGAACTCGTGGCCTCCGCAATGTAGGGGATTTTAGTTGAGGGTAGTTATAGAAAATTTCACCAGTATGAAGTGGAAAATAAGATCCTGCCCTATTACTTAAATAGTATATTGTTATCTGGGAAATTCTTACTATGAAAATGGTTTATAATTTTTCAACGAGGCTGATCTTTTTTATGAGAAATATATGATAGGTTAGGTTTACATAAATGTTGACAAATTATAAGTTATTGTATTTATGCCAGTTATACTTATTGGCTCTATTTTAAAACTGTTATTGATTTGACATGTTCATTGTTTATTTATTTAATATATAAATATCGTATTAAATTTATATAAGTGCTTAGATGAATTTAATATACATTAGATTAGGTATATGAATATATAAAACCCACATCTCGAGGAGAACTGTGCCAGTTGAAAAGATATCGGCAGTAATATTATTTGATTTTATCAAGGCGGCTTCAGGAAATGTTTTTATTAATTGGTAATTATTAAGAAAATTTTGAATAACGTATTTACCAAATCATTTTATTGTAAAACTCATGAATATAATTGTATTATAATAATAAGTATTACATTTTATTAAAACTTGAATTATCTGCAAAACAACATGATTCCGTTTTGACGTGATGGATGTTAATACAGATGCTTTTACAATATCTCTACATTATGGCAAAAGTCGCGACAATTATACAATTGTATTCATACTTTACCATTTTAGTTTGCAAAAATAATATTCACGGTGTTTTATGTATTGTGATGCAAAGATAGTACTAAAATAAAGATAATATGAAATACCACTGCTTCGCGTGTTATCAGCCAAAACCTCAAAAAAAAAAAAAAGAATTTGTACCGCTTCACTAAAGGCGACGACTTTACAATAGAAAATGATTTTAAAACTAAATGCATAACAAACCTGATAAACAAATTCTCCCGACACTAGCAACAATATCTCGTATTTACTAAAACTAAAAAAAATAACAAGATCACAAAAGTATCTTCGCTATTCTGTAAGAAAATCTTGAGGCACGAAAGATTGAGAAACTAAAAAAGCTCGTGTCCGTCATTGAATTTATTATTCAATGAACATGTCAAATCAATTTACTAAATATATGGTTAGATTATAATAACTGTAAACAGGCCTATTACTATTATAACACGTCTTATGTATCTAACAGCGTACATTTAAAAAACTTTATTACTCTGAAAAAGCGTACACATACAATAATACGCAAACTATTGTCGAATTTCACGGGTAATACACGTCCCATTGAAGACGCTCATAAACTATGTTTCCAAATATTTTGATTAATCCAAATATTTTAATTAAATTAAGTAAGCCTTGGAATTTCCATTTTTATTAAGATTACTGCAATAGACGTCTTAGAAATTGAAATTTTATTTAGATTAGATCTTAGGATAATAACGTATAGAAGGATAGTGTCAGTACTTTGAACTTTCAAAATTTGAATCTAAAAATACTAATGGCGGGCAGACGATTACACACGTACACACTGAAACCACTATACAAATTATGAAATCAAATTTTGTTTTTATTAACATAAATCGTCGAAATACTTTTAAAAGTAATGTTAAAAACCTTTTTATGTTTTTCAAATGTGTTGTGGCACCATTTGTATGCACAAGCCGTCATAATTACCTATTTATTTTTTAAGAGTTGCGTACGTTCGTGCAGTGCAATGACTTGTACATTATGGGACTGTTTCGGCGTAAGCTCCATTAGGCTCCAATTGAAATGCCTCACTTTTTGTGCGTGGACTTACCTTCTATATGTTATTATTCTAAGTACACATGTATCCACGCAGTGTCATAGTAAATAGTTTTGGCGGGAACGTGTCTGAGTAACATTTACTATGTACTATATAACTGTACTATTCAATACTTGAGTAACTTGTGGTGTTATATTGAATAATTTTGCCGCCATTTTGTGTGACGTAAGGCAGAGAAAGTTAAACTGTAGTTAATAACATAACGTAACAGTGCTTTAACTTGTGTTTTATTATTCTGCTAAAATTCCGACAGTGTTGTATTGAAACTACCGATTTGACTTAATGAAGGGCATTGCCTTTAAATAAGATAAGCAATAAACGAAAATACTGTTCTATTATAGTCTGTGAAATATCTTGGCTTTATTGGCTTCGTAAGTTCTACCTGTCCGAATGAACAAACGTAACAAAACCATTTTTTTTTGTGTGACTTAGTTGTTAGCCTCAGATGGCTATGACAACTTTACCCGGACTGTTGGGTGAGCGCTGAGGGCTCTCAACCCGAAAACAAAACATTAATTGCCGATTTATATTTGTGTAGTTGGCGCCATCTTGTTTCTGATGACGTATCGAATGCTATGTGTCTAATAATTTTAAAAACAGAATACAAAATTTTGAAAATATTGATCAATTAAAAATACTTGATACTAAGATTTTATTGCACTTTCTCTTATAGAAGCAAATTAAATAAAATGTTCATTAAGACCATGTAATACAATTTTGTAAAAAAAATCGTATAATAATATTTTCTGACCAAATACATAGATGCTGATTTTGAAACTAGTCGCCGTATATATAAAAATCAATATCAAATTATTTGGAAACAGCGTCTCTGAGCTTCACCTCACCATCAAAAATTTCTATACACTATAATGGACAAACAAGTCGAATAAATCTATTCGGATATTATTAAATATTTATAGGCATACAAAGTTAACATTCTACACATCGACAAATTGTTACTTATATCGAGACAAGGACGATATGACGTCCACGGCTTTCGAGAAATCTCACAATTAGATTTTGGACCTTAAATTTTTCACCTTAAGATCGAAATTCTAATATCAAATTGAGTGTCTCGAACACCTTTTATGCATTCACACTGTCTGGTATCTGAATTATACACATCTAAATATTTGTTACACATAGTATATGTATATATTTGAGAATACAGTATTACATACTATGATATTATGAGACAGTCGTTGGCCTGCAGGGTACTAACAATGCCCTCTATTATCTACAAATTAAACTAGCCGATATAGAAAACATGTTTCCAAACTGGCTCGGAATAATTTCGAATATGTTTTCATTATTCAAGTATGTACTAAATTATAAAATAATTTGGCTTGTCTCAATCGAATCGAAGACTAATATGAATGTAAAGAAATATAGGGAAGAAATTGGTATTAACCGCTAAAATATTATTTTTAAAATGATAATATATTATATGTAAAAATCCATTTCATTAAAATCATCTACGGCGTACAAAATTATAAATATATAACAGCCCTAGTAGCCGCAGTTATATAAAAGCTACACAAAATTATGACTGTTACAATTACTATTATCGATCTAGCAATATTAAAAAAAAACTGCATTCATGAATCACAGATCAAAATTAAAATCGCGCACACTACACTGGCCGAATCTACACTGATATGTGGCGCTGATACTCTTTCAATACATTATTAACTAAACTCTATATCGCCGACGTTTGGTCAAAAAAAAAAATTAGAAAATTACAACGCCGATAAATTCGGCGAGAATTTTCACAAAAAGTACAAGCGCCGATTCGGTAAAACGTAAACCGTAAGCAATCGAATTCGGCAACACTTTTACATAGCGTAATCAAATTCGGCAAAACTATAACCGTGTGCAATCGAATTCGGCCAAATATTAACCGAGTGCAATTGAATTCGGCAAAACTTTAACCGAGTGCAATTGAATTCGGCCAAATATTATCCGAGTGCAATTGAATTCGGCCAAATATTATCCGAGTGCAATCGAATTCGGCAAAATTTCAACTACACGAATTCAAATTCTGCAAACTTATTTACGCGAATTCGAAATCGGCAACATATATCGCGCATTATTTGCAACACCATTTTTGCCGATGTACTAACCTAAATTACATACAAATTGGAAATGTCACGAACCATTATTCTCGAGTACATGAATAACAACTACATTTTTAAATACGACTATTAACTAAATGAATGACTATGACAATACATTTTACGCGATTACGCTTTTATTATGTAACTTGAATAACATATAGCTTTAATATTTGTCGAATTACTAAACAAAATTGCAATTTTTATATACACAACTATTTTTGGCCGCTATTCCATTGCGATTTTCGCTTTGAGCGAACTGAAATATAACAAAAATCATTTTCATTTCCCATTAAAAGTTCATCCAAATCCATTCATCCGTTCTCGTTGATAAAGCTTCAAGGTACATAACAAAAAGCGTCTTCGCTCTAATCATGGCAGCTCGACAGCGTAATAAATAAACATAAAAATATGTTTTAGAGCCTCGTTTCATAGCAAGCAGCGTCATGATCCCGAATATGGCCGAAGTTAGCCGAGCGGGACACGAGCGGAGACAATATGGCCGACGTTTGACCGTCGTTGAGAGAAGCCAAAGCGGAGCGGAGTGAGGTCTTAAGTCTCGACGGGCGCGAGCGGAGCGCCGCATGTCGCTACGGGAAATGTTTTAACATGTGTCTGCCATTGTGTTGATAGTTGGAAAAATTTAACGCCATTCAATTCTGTGCCATCGATGTAAACTGCAAAATAAGAATAAACAATATAAGAATCATTGCCTGATCTTTATGTGATTAAAAAGTTTCTTTATAAGATGTTCGATCACGCTAAGCTTAGACCAAGTTAAGAAAGATAGGATAGTTTTTGGCTTGATGGGGGGAAAGGGGGTGATTAATTTGTGAAGTATACTTTTGTTATGTCAGAGTACCTTTGAGTGGCACATTGTGGCTGCTCTTGGCAGAACAAATGAGTCTGGCAACTCCGTCGACAGTCTGCGCGCGTCCCACCTCTGTTTCTCCACTCTTCTCCTTCTTCTTGCCAAGCCGCATTACTGGAGAAAATTTTATCCGTATAAAAGTAATTAAATGGGAAAATAATAGCGAAGCGAGATAAGGGATTCCGATATCATCCATCCAATGAAGCTCACTAAAATAGAAACAGCGTAGCTTTGAATACATAAAAACGCCTAATAAGTCAATGCAGGGTCGAAAATATTTCAATAGAATGCGAAGATCTCAAATGCAAGGATATTGATGGCCCAAACTTCAGAATGGACTAATCAAAGTATTAGATTAACGCGGTAATCGCGGTGCACTTTGCGGGCGCAGGCGCGGTACAAGGCGCATTAGTATTTGGAGATTAATAATGGTAAAGTAATCTATTATCTTCCTGGACATGATAGTTTTTGTTTAACTATATTTATTTGTCCGAGAAGAGTTTCAGCGTATCAGCTATCCAATAAAACTACATATATTCATCCCTGCATTGCTTATAATGTGGGTTGCTGTTTTAAAACCTTACCTCGAGTAGACGACCTCAAAGACTTTAGTTTCTTTTGAAAAAAATATTAAAATGAGAGATTGAGATATTTTTTGACAATATCCTATTTTAAATGCCAATACATATTTGTATAATTATTTTAACATCAAATAAACACTTAAAACGTGGTCCGGCGTTATATCTGTGTAACATTAAATCTGGTACTAATAATAGGCGTGACGAAAGATTTTGAAATCCTTTTCCGTAATGTGGGCACACACTTACTATTTACGAAAAAACCTATATTTCGGTAATAAATTTATGTTTAAAGAAGTTTAAAATAATTTTTCCAATATTTTTTTAAATATAGCGCGAAAACAGCTCGCCGGTGTCATGGCGTCGGCTGTTACGTCACGTTAAGGTAACCACGTCCTTGTGTCTATGTGTAGCGAAGAAAGTAAGCAAAATATTAAATTAATTCTTGTGATAAAAATGAATTCCAAAGATTATAAGTGGTGTGCAGTACCTCAGTGCAAAAATACATCAATAAAAACCCCCAACAAAGTATTTTTACATGTTCCTAATAAGAAAATAATCAAATAAACTCACATCAGTTCAAAACGACTTAAGTTGGTACTAGAGATTAGGTTACTAGAAACATGGTAGTAAAGATAAACAAAAATTTACTTACAAAGAAGTTTTTACGTTTCTAAACTCAGGCGAGCAAAATTCTTTATTTGTAGCGAGGAAATCACCCAACATCAATACATCAATCCTTTTTTTTTTTTTTGGGATGGGCTGCGGTCGGCGCGCCTCCGCACCACTCCGTCCAGGGCGACAGAGGGGCTTAAGCACGCAACACCCGCAACCCACCCGAACACCACGTCGCCTTCGTCGTTGGGCCGACCACTGGAGCAGGGTTACTTGTCATCAGTGGTCGGCCCGACGGAATACCCCCCTACCCGGGGCACCCTCCCATCGACCGACATCCCCCCTCGAGGAGGACGTCGGTCTTTCCTCACGCGGTAAGCCTACCGGCGGGTGACGGACTAATCTCCGGTCACGTCACTCGCGGCCTCGGCTAGGGCGGCATTGCACGCAGGTAATCCCGCCTGCGCCGCCCCAGTCGCCGGCAGTGGGTCGCATCATCGAGGCTGTGCTCCTCGCGCTCGCGACCCCCCGCCTCCTTCTGCGAGATAACTGCCTCGCAGAAGGCTGCAACCGCGACCCAATTCCTGATGCTGCCGAGCATCTCCCTAGCGATGGTCGGCAGCGTCAGGTCGGCACCGATGATTGCGACGAGTTCACGACGCGGCTCTGCCCAAGCGGCACAGACCTCGAGCGTATGCTGCGCCGTGTCCTCGTCGCAATCGCAGTGGTGGCAGGACGGAGTTCTCTCCCTCCTAGCGACCCTGTACAGGTACTTGCCGAAGCATCCATGCCCCGTCAAGACCTCTACGAGTCGGAAGGAGAGCACCTCGTGCCGCCTTTGCAACCACTGCATCAGCACCGGCCGGAAGGCCTCCACGGAACAAACACCGTATCGAGGCCTCTCCAGCCGGTCTGCCCAACGGGCGATGACGTCTCGGCGGGCGTCGGCGCGCCAGGCGGTGAGCTCCCTCAGGGAAACAACACCGTCCCCCCGCGCACCCCCGACACCCGCCGATACAAGTCGGCGAGCATTTCCGCCTCCAGGTCCCACGGGGGAGTCCCGGCTAACAGGCACGCCGCCTCTGTCGCCACCGTGCGGTATCCGCGGATGATACTGACCGCCATGACCTTTTGTGGACGCCACAGGAGGGCCCTAAGTCGGGCGGTCATGGATCCCGCCCACACCGGTGCGCCGTAGACGGCCATCGACCGGATGACCCCGCGTACAGCCATGCCGCGCTCGGTCCGCCCACATTCGGCATCAGCCATTGTAGGGCGGACGCCACGCCGACGAGCCGCAGGACGAGCCTGCGGAAATGCTCCCGAAACCACCATCGCCCGTCGAGCACCAGGCCCAAGTACTTCATATGGGCCTGGATGCTGATCCCAACCGAATTGACGGTGATCGAGACGCCGATGGGAGGGTCCATACGGGGCCCATGGAACAAGAGGGCCTCCGTCTTGTCCAGGGCCACCCTCAACCCCAGCGCCTCGATCCACCTGATGACCTCTTTAATGCCTGAGGTCTCCAGGCTTACCGCCTCTTGTAGCGTCCCACCGCGGGCTGTGATGAGCGTGTCGCCGGCGTAACAAATCACGCCCAGCCCGGGTGGGAGGCTCCCCCGCAACGCCCAGTCGTAGCCGATATTCCACAGGGTGGATCCGAGGACCGACCCCTGTGGAACACCGCACGTCATGGGCGTTCGCACAACGTCCCCTACTCGGTTGGCGTAGAGGACGCTGCGCCCCTCCAAATAGTCTGCCACCAGGCGACAATACATCAATCCTGGGCAAATTTGAGCTGTTTGCTTTAACAAAGCTTGGTTCCATTGTAATAATCGAGTGGAGTCGGTAAATCACACGTAAACAAATAAAAAATCAATCCAAATGCGTAATCAGTAGTACTGAGAACAACAAACAGAGTAGTTTACCTTAACGTGACGTAATACACTGTGATTGGTGTATTTTAATGATTTAATTTATTGAAAATCTTAATAATCTCAATTATTTAGATAAATCTAAAGTAGCGTATTAAATTATTTTGATATGTATTTTCCCTTAAAATCATTAATGCATCGATTCTTTTATACTGTCGTCACGCCTATTAAATAAATATTTATACGTATTTATTATGTTATCCTAATATTTATGAGGATACCTATGAGGAATGAATTGTGGTTAACATTATATTTGCATGGGGTGAATGGCAACCTGATACGGGCATTGCAGTCTCTCTATGAGAACTCCAGTGCCTGTGTCAGAATCGAGGGAGCATACACTTAATGGTTTAGCATCCAAAAGGGTGTTAGACAAGGATGTGTGACGTCACCATGGCTGTTTAACCTATTCATGGGCAACTGCTTGACTGATTTAAAAGAGAGTGTGCGAATGTGAACGGAAGTGTTGGAAAGGGAAGACCAAGGCGGACGTTCAACAATCAAATCGGGGACGTTCTTAAGAAAGGCCAGGTTAGGAGTACCCTGAACCGAAGAACATGTATGAGGAGATTAATGAACGTGGAGGAGGCGACAGTCGTATGTCAAGATTGTAGCAAGTGGAAGGAAATGGTCTCTGCCTACCCCTATGGGAAAGAGGCGTGAGTGTGTATGTATGTATATTTTAATTATACAATGGTACAATTTGACTGATTAAAGTCGAAATCACGTGCAAGCTGGACAGTTTATTCTGAAGTTTATTGTTTATTTGATAAGCACTATTTTAGTTTTTGTGGGGGCTATGGGCTGTACGGATGCCATTTGTTCCGTCCGAGACGATGAAAGGGTGACGCGCGGCCCCATAACCCACCGTATTTCCTTCCCTTCGCCATGGCGTCGACCACTGGTATCGAGTCCTTAACGTCCGTAGCCAACTCAGCGGTGTGCCCTAATGTGTCTAATCTTGCTTTTATATTGCATTTCTTACCGACTTTAACCCCTCACGCGCCAAACATCGCGGCGCTCTCGAGTGCCCCGCGCACTTGGGTATCTATACTAATATTATAAAGAGGAAAGATTTGTTTGTTTGTTTGTATTGAATAGGCTCCGAAACTACTGGACCGATTTCAAAAATTCTTTCACCAATGGAAAGCTATACTATCAGGGAGCAACATAGGCTATACTTTATCCCGGTATTCCCACGAGAACGGGCACTACGCGGTTAAGATGACTGAAACCGAAGCGAAGCGAGGGCAGGTTGCTAGTATTGAATAAAGTTCAGTGAATTTTATGATTTTACGTAAACTATTATTGTTGCTATATGACAAGGAAATATGAAATAAAATATATATTAATAGCTTTTGATTGGTTGATTTAAATAAATGTACTAAAAGTAATTGCTAATTGAAAAGTATTTTTTTGGGTCAACGTGTGTCCCAAAAGCGCTTTGAGCACATTTCTTTTTGGGTCAAATGGTGTCCCAAAAGCGCTCTAGGGGTTAAAAAGGGCGGAGGTTCCCAATTCGATTAAAATTTTGGTTATTTCAGATTTTTTTATAGGTAAACCGATTGATGACTCTTTTTTTTTATTTAATTGAACATCTGACCAGTTAGTTTTTGAGTTGTCTTCAATATTTGGTTCACTACATTGATTTCAAGCCGTTATTTTTTTGTTAAAAATTTATACTATTATTGATCCTCTAGACAACAAGCCTTAATGAAAATGTTTGAGATCGACATCACGAGGTAAAGTTTTAAATACATACCAATAAATACACACCACGTACCTATGTAGAACAATTCGGGTATTTTAGTTCTTAAGGAGTCATCATCGTCTTCCTCGTCTGGATTGGTTAGTGTAACAACAACAAACACACACATTTACACATTATGTTATAGGTACACACTCATACACATACATCTATAAGGTATATTTATATCAAGCGTATTCATAAGCCAATTTTTATTTTTTGTTTAGGAATGCCTACCATTAAAGATTGTATCGATATGTATGTATTAGAAATTACTAATTAATCACTTAACAAGGCACGGCGCGATATCTATATTGAATCAATAGACAATATTTTAGGGTTACGTACCCAAAGGGTAAAAACGGGACTAAGACTTCGCTGTCTGTCAGTCCGTTTATCTGTCACCAGGCTGTATCTCAAGAACTGCCATAGTTAGACGGTTGAAATTTTTACGAATTACGTATTTCTGTTGTCCCTATAACAACAAATACCAAAAATAAAATAAATATTTAAGGGGGGGCTCCCATACAACAAACGCGTTTTATATTTGCCCTTTTTAGGGTTCCGTACCCAAAGGGTAAAAACGGGACCCTATTGCGGAGACTTCGCTGTCCGTACATCAGTCCGTCTGTCACCAGGCTGTATCTCAAGAACGGTGATAGCTAGACAGTTGAAATTTTCACAGATGATGTATTTCTATTGCCGCTATAACAACAACTACTGAAAATAAAATAAAATAAATATTTAAGGGGGGCTCCCATACAACAAAGTTGATTTTTTGCTCAATATCGATAATGGCTATAGGGAGGCACTTGTTTATCTAGTCAATGGTACGGAACCCTTCGTGCGTGAGTCCGAGTCGCACTTAGCCAATTTTTATAGATAATGGTACGGAACTCTTCGTGCGCAACTCCGACTCGCAAATAGACGGTTTTTAAAGGCTTCTTTTTTGCATTTCTTAATGATCTTAAACGTTATTGCAGTCTTATATCTGCAAATCATTGGCCGGGATTGTTGTTCGATGAAATGTTTTTTTACTAGGTGCATACTAGGGGCCCCCTAGTCGGTGCGGGGCCCCTAGGTAGTTGCCTAGTCCGCCTTATGGATAATCTGGCCCTGGTTAAATCTCTTGTATTTTGTACTCGATTGTCTTATTAAAAATAAAATTATTTTTACGGATGTTATCGGAGGTTTCGAACATTTCTCAAAGTTTATAGTCACGGGAGGACCAATCCGCCATTTCAAATGTGTAATATTCGCGTAAACATCAGAAATCATTATTTCAACTTATTTTACGCTTCATATGAATATGCCTAATATGTTACTGGCCAAATTATTTTACAAATAGATTTATATCAGTATAATGTAGTTTGCACAGATTGAACTAGCTGAAACAACGAAACATTATAATAAATTCATTTACATAAATATTAACTTTATTATTAAATATAAATGTAATACATAATTACATTACCACGGTAACACCACTTCATTTTAACAAACAAAACTAATTTTAATCACGTTCATTTTTTGTGTTAATAATCTTGTATTACAGTATGTGTATGATTATACTTCATTGTTAACGGAGGCCCCTCCTATTTCATTTTAAAAACTACCGAATTCGTAAAACTACGGTTCCACGGACGACCCCTTAGTATTTTTTTAAGGCGTTTACAAGATTTTCCCAAAAACTCAATTTAGATTAACAGTTTGAGAAACCAGAAAGGCAACCTAAATTTTAAGAAATTTCACGTTAAATTGACTCATTAGTTTTAGTTAACATCTAGGATAACTGACAAATCACATCTTATGTTTATGTTGCTCTAAGACAGATTCTTAATGTATGGGCTATCATGTTCCCTTGTAGCCTTTCCAGAATTTCAGAGGGTCAGTCAAGTACTTGATAAAATCATAAAGTTTTTTATCCGTATGGTGATTGACTAAGAATACGATTCACCACCCTTGGGTGGGTGTCGTAAAAGATTACTAAAGGATATGATATGTAGAAAACAGCATTGCAAGAAAAGAAAACTCAACATAAAACCGTATACCAACCTGTCTGATCAGTGTGGAATAGCAGGTCAATTTCTTCCAGTATGAGGGAGGCTCTCGAGCCCAGCAGTAGGGCTTATATGAGCTGATAATGATAATAAGAGCCATGAAGATTATTGCAACATTTTTCGTAACATTTTTTGATAAAAAACATTTTCCAAGTGTACGGTGAACAAAATAAGGTACTTAATAGAAGCTATGTTCCAGGTTTTAGATCTATAATTAAGGATCGCTGTGGAAAATGGACATAAGTTTGTTTCTATTAATTTGACAATAAGTTACGGCATAAAACCCATATTTTTCTTCTTTAAAAGAACGGAAATTAAATTTAGTTTAGTTTGATATTGTATCAAAAATACAAAATGGTGTTTTCAAACAATATCTAAAAGTGGTGTGATGGTATTTAGTGTATAAATTTGGCCAGTAACAATAACATGAAGGTAGTAACTCTTACTCTTCTGTTTCTTCTCCTTGGTGAGGTATGTGATGCAGAGGTGTGCATTCTGTCGAGTCACGTGTAACGCGCGGAACGAGGCCTTCACTGTTACTTTGCTGTCTGTACCATCCGTTTGACGTCCCGGTACCTATGATAAAAACAATATCATGCTTATTATCTTCGTGTGGAGACAAGTTTAAAATAGAATGTGGTTTCATCCCTTACTTTTGTGTGAGAGGCGCAATATCTAGGTGAGAGATCCAATCATTTATTATGTACTAGCAACCCGCCCTCGCTTCGCTTCGGTTTTAGTGGTTTTACCCGCGTAATTCCTGTTCCCGTGAGAATACCGGGATAAAATATAGCCTAGTTTATTCCCTCATATTATAGCTTTCCATTGGTGAAAGAATTTTTGGAATCGGTCCAGCCGTTTTGAAGATTACCCGGAACAAACAGACAGACAGACAAAAAATTTTTAATCTGTATTTTAGGCATAGGTGTCGTGCAAATAACCCTGTGAACATGAAAAAAGTCTATTATTTGACATTACAAACAGACACTCAAATTTTATTTATTGGTATTTTTATTTATTGTTATTTGCCTCGCAAACGCAAACGCTACGTCCCGCAATTTTTAAATCTGTAATATCTTCGAAAATATTCATTTAAATCATATGCTGTAAAGGGCCATATAGATCTATATTAAATCAACAATATATTTAAGGTATTTAATTAGATAAGGATTAATGCTGTATTGGTTAAAATCGCTTCGAAAATTAGCCATTATTTGTCGTTAAAATTAAATAACAAAAAAATGTTATTGTGGAATATCCATAAGAGATAGACATATACCATCGCGGAGTTTTCTGTAGACCTTTTCAATGTGTACAATACTTAGTACATTATTTTGATAAATCTCGTAGGGTTCAGCCTGAATTTGCAATGTAAGCGAAAAAAATGTAATTATTTACGACATCACATTAGAAACCTCAAAAATAACAGTATTTCTCCACTATTTAATGGATGTTATTATACATATAAACCTTCCTCTTCAATCACTCTATCTATTAAAAAAAACCGCATCAAAATCCGTTGAGTAGTTTTAAAGATTTAAGCATACATATGGACATGGGGACAGAGAAAGCGATATGTAGTGATTAATCTCATAAAAGCGCTTGCATGTTGTCTGTCTTACATTTTATTAGAAACTAGCTAATTCCAGCGGTTTCACCCATGTAGTTCCCGTTCTCGTGGGAATATCGGAATAAAAAATAGTCTATGTCACTCGCCGATAATGGCCTACTTGGGAATGTAATTGTTAACCAGATGGTATCAGATGGATTTAGGTAAATTTAAATCCTTTACACGGCTTTTACGACATCCACGATCATTGTAAAGATTGGTAGTATTCGTAGCTGGCCACATTGCAATTGAATGGCAACACGTATATTACGTTCCGTGTGGTGACAGGGTTAGAATACAATTCACCACCTCCTTTCAAGCCCGTGAGCGTCGTAAAAGTTGACTAAAGGATGAAATATGCATATAACATCTATGCAAGATAAGGCAAACTCAAAATAAAACCAATACGTCTAACCAGCGTTGTGCAGTAGGTCAATTTGCTCTGTTATTGTGGAGGAAGCTCGAGCCCAACAGTGGGACGTATATGAAATAATGATGACATAAATTCCGTGCGGTGACGGAGTAGGAATACAATTCACCACTCTCTATCTGCCCGAGGATGCCGCAAAAAACGGCTAAAAGATATAATACGCACATAAGATCTGTACAAGAGAAGGAAAACTCGAAATGAAACTGTATAACAACAAGTCTGACCAGCTATACCATAGTGGGTCAAATTAACCCCAATTGTGGACAAGGACTGAGTCCAACAGTGGGGCGTATATGAGCTGAAATGATGATAACATAAATGTTGGTCAAAAAAGATGATTAAATGATCTACACAGAAATACTTACAAGCCAATAATCCAGCTGCAGTTCTAAGGGTTCGCTTCGCGCTAGCAGCGGCAATGGTAGGGGTAGGGGCGGCGCGTCGTGCGTATGGGGTGCAGGCGTGCCAGGTGGGGAAGAGCGCGCGGGAGGAGAACCACCCTCCTCGAGCTCCAAGGAAGACACTCCACCCTCGCTGCAGCCTACACGGACCTCCTGTGTAAAATGTAAATTCACTGTACTGATTTCCTGTTTTTTATTTTCCTTAGTCCAATACTAGAAAGTTCCTATACTTTTAATCGTGTAATCTAAGTTCACTACTTAGATGTACGTAAAAGTATGGGACTTTTCTGTGTGCCAATGTACCAAGTGTTATGGGTTCAATTTTCTCAGAGAGATATGTGATTCGGAAATAATTGTTCAGTAGCTGTTTGCGATTTGTGTTAATGTACACAAATCGCATTTTAAGTTTGTAAAATCTATCATGACTTTAAGAAACGCTCTGTTACTTGCGTCATAACGAGCCACGGGTTCCGCTTCTGCAGCTCAGCACTCAAGCGCGTTCTCAGAAGTCATCATTTACTGAGCTACTAAGTCCTCCATAACAAACACTATACAAGACACCTTTCATAAATACTCTATGCAAAACACCTTTTAAGAAATGCTCTATACAAGTCACCTTTTATGGATATTCCATCAAAACAGACACACTACTCAAGCAATATACATTTTTCTATCACAAATCTCGCACTTTTACTATCTCACGCTCTTCACGGAGCAAGAAGATTTTATGCTTTATTTTGAGGAATGAGTCGTGACAATGCCAGTCTAGTTTTATAAATTTCATACATTCGAATATTCGTTCCTTTAAATCATAAATTCGAATATTCGTTCCTTTAAATCATAAATTAAATATACTATCATGAAGTTACTTACCGATATGAAAGGTAAGAACGTCTGGCTGGAATCTTCGTCTCCGGATTTCTCTCTATACGCGATCATAGCTTCGCCTATTGGCATGTTGTTCACTGGTCCGATACTGTTGAGATACCTGAACAAATGCGCCAAATACAAAATTATATACTTATTAACGACCGTATTCCGGTAATTACCGACTTAGCTGTGTTCTCAGTATTACTGAATTCTATAAGCGACAATTACCGTTAGCTTGATTCCTGGTCTGTCACCAAAGGCAATCATCATCATTTTAGTTTTTATTCATCCCACTGTCGGGCTGAAACCTTTTTCATAATAGGAGGCAATATGATCTATTATAGCGCGTTGATCAAATGAGTTAGCATAGGGTTTTATTTCGAGTTTACCTTCTATCGTACAGATGTTATATGCATATCCTTTAGTCGTCTTTTATGCCATCCACCGACAAGACAGGGCGTGGTGAATTCTATACTTATACCGGCATAATACGAAAAATAATGACAAAATGCAATAAAATCGAAAATTATATCTCATTTGCGAAAGGAATAATAGAAACGGTGAATTATATTCTTAGTTCGTCCCCAAATAGAAACGTTACCTTCTTAATTTTTTTTTCGGACTTTGATAGTTCATCAGTTGAGCGTTTCAGTAGAGCGATGGTTACACTACTAAATGTTTTATTTTACATTATATAAAATGCTACGTAAATTTCACATTATGCGATCAGCTATTTGTCATACATTTTGTAAAACACTATGCCAATGCCGTATATCATATACTATCCGTTACACGTATTTTTTTTTATGGTTGGGCTATGGTAAGCGCACGCGCGGTCCAGTCCGTCCGGGGCGATGAAAGGACGGCGCGCGGGCCCATAACCCACCCGTACCCACGTCACCTCGTTGTTGGGCCGACCACCGGAGCAGATGTGACTTGTCGTCAGTGGTATCCGTTACACGTATGCCTCCACAATTACATCTTTATAAATACACACTTAGTAACATAATCTTAATAAGCACTTGTAATATCCAAATGTTAAAGGTACTTCTTCCTTGCTTCTGTTGACTCTTCCATGTGTGACCATCGAATGTCCTCAACTCCTTTGTGACCATACATTCATAACTTTTTTTTTTCTTTATTGGGTGGGTTACGGTCAGCGCGTTTCTCGCTCCACTCCGTCTCACTCCCCCTCGGGGAGGACGTCGGTCTTTCCTCCTAATTGTCTTACCTGCCGATTCTTGATGACATCTCAGTGATATCAGCCGCGGAACCATCGGCGGCTCTCTCACAGATGCTGGACCACGAGTCGCTGGTGAACAGCGATGCATAACCGCCATCCGATGCTGATAAGTGACGCGCTATTACACTCGGACCTGTAAAACATTTTTATGGGTTTCGTTTATTTTACAAGCTTCTACTCATCATCATCTTCGTCTTAGCCCACATACGTTCCACTGTTGGGCTCAGGCCTCCTCCACTGTGAGAGAGAATGTGACCTACTACCACGCTGGTCAAACATGTTGGCATAGAGTTTTGTTTCGAGTTTTCCTTCTCTTTCATAGATGTTATACACATATCATATTCCTATGTCTTTTACGATACCCACAGACAAAAAAGGGGGTAGTGATATGTATTTTTATTCCATCACCACACGGACAAGCGTTTACTTACATAAAATTTGTAACACCAATCAATGTATTAAAGTAATATGACGCGATTTAAAAAATTGGCTAGGCATTTAGATCAATTTTGCTTCCAGTTTGAAGCTCGTGCCTAACAGTAGGTCATTTATGGGCTGATATAATGATGATCAAATCACCACTCCCTATCTTGGCCGTTGATGTCGTAAAAGACGACTAAGGGATACAATACGCATATAACATCTATGCAAGAGAAGGGAAACACGAAATAAAACCCTATACCAATCCGTCTGACAAGCGTGGAATAGTTTGTCAATGTAGTGTAATTTCCCTCAAATAGTGGAATACCAACAGTAGGATATCTATGGCTGATATCATGCAAGTGTCCCCCAAAAGTTACATAATAAACGGTTTGGGATTCCAATTTAGCCAGTCCGTCTTAATCCATCAAACAGAGCATGTTCCTTACCTATAGGTATAATGTAGAATCGTACGGGAGGAGCGTCGTGGGGACGCCGTGACGCTAGTTCAGCGTGCGCCCGTAATGCAGCACTTGCGGCCATATCTCCACCGCATATTGCTACGCGGAAACATCCCCGCCGACCGGTTCTGAAAGCAAACGAATTTGTTTATCGTCTTTAGACTTTTACGAGTAAGTAACCCAATAGTCACTGACAACTGTCGCTCATAGACTTCGGTAAGACCATGAGCACAGTCAAGTCGTTGCTTATCGTAACAGGAGAATAATTGGAGGAAAGAAATCAAGATAGAAAGGGGTATAGGCTGTCGGCTCTCTCGCTTTGATAAGCGCAGCAGCAAATTGTCAATCTTCTCTGAGAGTACGATATTATTTATACCCCTTTATGGCTGTAAAAGTGAAAACAGCGTGACCTACGACAACCTATTTACCAATACGAAAATTAAAAAAAACATCATCATCATCTCAGCCTATATATATATATATATATT
Organism: Lymantria dispar; assembly: GCA_032191425.1. Taxonomy (NCBI): domain Eukaryota; kingdom Metazoa; phylum Arthropoda; class Insecta; order Lepidoptera; family Erebidae; genus Lymantria; species Lymantria dispar. The sequence continues at coordinate 23,052,916 of CM063459.1, forward strand.
CCCTTGTTGAGCTGAGGCCTCCTCTATAATGAGAGGGGAATTGACCTACTATTCCACGCTGGTCAGACGTGTTAGAATATAGAATATAGATAATATCACACTGGAACTATTTATAAGCATGTTGTAAGATGTAATTTTATTTAAATGAAATTAGAAAAATTAATAAAAAATAGACAATCCCGCTGAGTTTCTTGCCGGATCTTCTCAGTGCGGTCGCGTTCCGATCCGGTGGTAATTTTAAGAAAAAATGAAAAAAAATGACAATATGTAAGTGCCCCCGCGGGGTTTATACATAATAAATGATTTGAATAATTGAATAGGGATCTTTTTCGACATTTCCTTCTCTTGCATAGATGTTATATGCTTATTATATCCCATAGTCGTCTTTTACAACATCCACGGGCAAGATAGGGAGTGGTGAATTATATTCTTACTCCGTCACCAAACGTAAAAAAAATAGAAATGGTAAATTGGAAATGGTACGTTTGTTGAGAGCGACTCTTGTCGACTGTTATGCGACATATGTTATTCAAATTTTAAATCTATCATGAAAACTTACTGAGTTATTATATCCCTTAGTAGTCTTTTATGACATCTATCCATAAAATGGCAGTATCACACGGCAGAATGCTAAATGATATAAAAAAATTGCTTATTGCTACGAAAGACGTAAATATACTAACTGCTTGGGCGGTCTGGAGTATAGCGCGTGCAATAATGGTCGTGGATCTGGAGCAGCGACCGGAGCGTGTAGCGCGGGCACCCCTAGTGACGTGAAGGCGTGTAGGGCGGCGGCACCAGCTGAACCACCGCATAACGCCACGCAATCCGGCCCCGCTACGTCCTCACCCACCAACCTTGAAACCTGCTCCGCCCAGGTGCGACGAGCCTGCTACACAATTTACATCAATTAATCAACTTGCCTGGAAGAGACATCTAACCGGCGTATTATTATTTTTTTTTATTATCATCTTTATCTCAGCTCATATATGGTCCACTGCTGAGCCCGAGCCTCTTCTACAATAGAAGGGAAATGCACCTTCGCTAGCAGACGAATTGAAATAGGATTTCATTTCAAGTTTTTCTTCGCATGTCAATGGCAATCTCAAATGGGGTAGTGAATTGTATTTTTACTCCGTCACCATAGAGGACACAAAGTGTTACTATCTGTCAATTGCCCGTGGAAGTCGTAACAACCGGATAAGGGGGTGAGATGCCAAAGCACTCTCCTGGCAAACTTATAACGCCAACTACGATCGCCCACCCGCCTTACAAGCCTGGCGACTGTGGTCTTATTCCCCCTTCTCAGCGAGCCCTATGTCGAACAGTGGACATCTGATATTTGATAATGTTGATGATAATGATGGATTAGAGAGCACTACCTTCCGTGTGGTGACTGAGTAAAAATACAGTTAACCACCCTCTCTCTTGCTCGTGAGCATCGTAAAATACGATTAATAATAACATCAAGAGCAGGCAAACTCGATATAAAATCCTATACCAACCTGTCTAACAAGCTTGGTATAGCAGCTCAATTTCTCTCCTATTGTGGTGGAGACTGAAGTTCAACAGTAGGATGTATATGAGCTGAGAAGAGGATGGAGGGTTATGTACATACTTCGATTGAAGTAGGACTCTGTGCGGGTAGTTCATGCGCCGAGAGGGGCCTTTCTGTGCCGATGACCAACGAATTTTTCTTACGGCCCGACACAGCCGGCGTTAAATTACTGCCACTTGTCGCACTGCGAAATAGCCGGGAGCGTTTGTCCTCCTGAAAAAGAATAACAATGTATAAAAAGAACCCTTTCGTTTCAGTTCTTCGTCCGTTAAATACTGGCGAAGAAATGAATTCACGAATTAAATTATATTTAGAAAACGAAGAGACAAATTACACATAGAAATAAGTATATATTGCCTGCAACATAATATGAAGCTTATTTACACACACTGGACCCGCTTGGAAGGCATAGTCCATCAGTAAAACAGTTTGCACTTGATTCCGAGTGGTTGAGATGTTGACTAATATTTTTAAGGCAATAAATATTATTATTGGATAGAGAGAAATACAAATAAGATGACGTCAAAATCTGCGTATGCCCTAAAGAAGCATCGTTTTGCAAGAAACAGGTATGCCCTTACTCATGTGCTCTCGTGCTTTAATTGAGTTTTTTTTTTTGATCATGATAAGGATTTCATAGTAAAAGTAAAACGCTGGTACCTTGTCTCCTACCTTGGTCTCATTGGGCGGCGAGCTGGACACGGATGCACCGGACACGGGCGCGTCGGCTGTGACGTCACCATCACTATTCCCATCGCTCGCACGTTCGTCGCCCGCGGAACTTCGAATCGCTTCTGATTCTGACGTCATAATAAACAATTAGTGAGCTATATTACCTTTTTTTTTCATAAAACAGAAATCTTTATTAAGGTATACATTCATGTGTATTCTGGTTTTAAGACGTTACAATGGTAGGAACATATGGGGGGATAGTCCAAAAACATATTACTTCATATTTTACATTAGACACATTTTTTTGTGAATGATTCCATATATTGAGGATTTGATCTGCCCATGTGGGTTGCAAGCAAGGTGAACCCCCTTACATTTTCGTGAGAATTGTAAAAACAGACTAAGCACTATAATAGACTATCTCCGGTGAAGCTTACAATACATAATAACTTCTGGCAGAGTGGTAATTATAGCATTGTCCCTCCTAAGTGGAGAGAGACCATTGCTCAACGGAGAACTTCGATAATTGATGCTTGGAAAGCTTACGATACGTCCAAAACCATGAATAATATTATACATCTCTATATATTTCTAAGTTTATTCATTGCTTTACTTATATATGATCTTAACTTCAGTATAGGAGAAAGTTAAGTTATAAGTACACAACTAAACTCATTTGCAAAAAAAACGGGCGGTTTTGATTTTCATTCATATTTAAAAAGATACAATACCAAAAAGGTTTCAATCGTTTGTACACGTTACTGGCCGGTTTTAAAAATGCTGTGGTATTTAAAAAAGTACGTTCTAAATTCAATTTTTCATTTGATGTTCATTTTTACAGAAAACCCCTTTTTATCCTACATTTTTGGCACGAAGTTCCAGAAGTTAACATCGACTTTCATAACTTTTATTCAATTTTTATCGATTAATTTCATATCCTTGACTGTCAAAGCTTTATTTAATGCTGTTTGGCTGTATCAAAAATGGTAGATAAAGTGGTAAAAGCTACCAAAATTATCGCGCTGCTTGAAGAGGGTTGCAGCCAATGTTTCGTGGCTAGGAGGCTAAATGTTAGTCGCTCGACAGTCCAAAGGACCTGGCAGCGATATCAGGAGACTGGTTCCGTCGAGAGGAGGCCTGGTTCTGGAAGAAAACCATGTACCCAACCACGGGATGATCGTTTTCTTGTGAGTCGCGCATTGAGAAATCGCAAATCTTCGTATGTGGATCTTAAGAACAACCTCCAAGAAGTAAGAAATGTGCATATTAGTCTATGGACGGTCAGGAGGAGGCTTCTCGCTGCCAATATACGCAGTCACCGCCCGGCCCGCGGCCCCAAATTACTCCGTGAGCACAGAGTTCACAGGCTTAGGTTCGCTAGAAATTGTGAATCATGGACTCAAGACGATTGGAATAGGGTTTTGTTCTCTGATGAAGCCAGGATATCTCTGTTCGGTGAAGATCGACGTCGGCGAGTGCTAAGAAGACAAGGAGAACGCTTTGCAGAGGCATGTTTCGAAGAAATCACACCTTATGGTGGGGCTCTGTTATGTTTTGGGCAGGAATAAATTCAATGGATCGTACAGAGTTAGTCTTCATTGAAAACGGCTCACTGACTGGGCATCGATACATAACGGAAGTTCTAATTTCTCATGCACAACCCGCATTGGCCGCTCTAGGTGAAGACTCGATTTTTATGGACGACAATGCTCGCGCCCACCGATCCCGCGATGTTAATGCGTATGTGCAAGAGGTCGGCATTCGTCGTTTGGATTGGCCAGCTCGAAGTCCCGACCTCAATCCCATAGAGCATGTCTGGGACGTTCTGAAACGGCGTGTGAAATCAGTACACCCGGCTCCGCAGACCATCAGAGAGCTGAAGAATGTGATTACTGCGGAGTGGGAACGTATTCCGCAAGCAAGTATCCGGGATATACTCGCTAGCATGCCCAGACGAATTCAAGCTGTGATTTTAGCTAGAGGGGGTCACACTCGATACTAAACATTTATCTGCTTTTACTTTATTAAAGAAAAACAAACAAAAAAACTTTTTTATTTTTACTTCATGAGCATATGCACTACTAGCGAATATACACTACTAGCGAGGTTTAGCATTATTTCCCATAAATTGTATCTAAATTTTATGAAATACTGATGAAAACGATTATTTTCTTATTAATTTAGCAAATTGTGTGGATAAAACTACCTATAATTATCAAACAAAGAAATATTAACATTTGAAATGGTTCATTGCTTAGGTGCCCGTTTTTTTTGCAAATGAGTGTATTTAGGCAGTACAAAATTCTATCATTAAATACGTTATTATGGAATTAAACAAGCACAAAACCCGACTCAGACGGGTCTCGAACCCTTACGGTAAGCAGTTTCATATAATACAAGTCTTTGTGGAAAACTGGCATCACTCTCTTGAACAGAAAGGCATTTGTTCTAATGGTATAACTGCCATTAGATTTTTGGTCTAAAGACAATTATAAGCATAGCAGGTAAATTTAAATATACAACAGATATTTCTTTGAAAACTAAAATATTTTGAAGCACATTATAATTAGGAATTATTATGATAGATATTTCTCAAAAGCATGCAATCGTGCTAATTTTGTTATTGAAAAAGAAATGTGTAGGTGATAACACAGATAAACAGACAGAAGCTGACTATAGATAAATTAAAACTAAAATTGAGAGAGATTGCGAAATATCCAAGATTTGATATTTGTATTCCATTAATAATAAGGCTAATGATGGTTTAATTATTTCATTAATTCTTAAATATCAACACTCAACACAAACTAATGGATGGAATGCTAAGGAGCCGTAGACCGCCGTATTGCAGAAGACTTTAAAAACACGGACACAAATTACACTCAAACTCGGAACAACAATTTGTGGATTGCATAAAGTATTGTCTTATGCGGGGATCAAATCAGTTACATTATTTTAAATGGTCTAAATAAAATCCCCTTAATTTAGCCAAACAGTTATCTCCAATTACCTAAATAAAATCTCTACAATTTATTACTTGAATAAAATGTCATTCCCGATGCACGTTATAGCTGATATATAGCCCAAACAGGTAGGTTTTATTAATTAATTCTATGCTTAAATTGTTATTTGGTTTACACTTTTGAACTCATATAAATTATAAACATTTGTAAATATCTGGGTTATATTCACCAAGTTCACCAGATATTTTACGTTATAAATTAAGCTGCAAGAAATAAAATGTTAAAATCTTTTTAACGCTTCTATAAGATATAGAATTGGCTGAGGGTCAAGATAAATCGATTTTCCAGTGAAATAAGTATTCATACTGATAGTAAAAAGAAGACAAATAGCGTAGGCAAGAAGCATTCACAATCTCAATCAACTATAAATTAAATAAATATAACATAAAACAAACAGGAGAATGATAGGTGTTTAAAGATAGTAGTTTTAACCTGTAATATTTAAAGGTTGGTAATAACTAATAACTTTTTTATCTTTGGACGGGCTTCGAAAGGGCCTTATATAGTCCAACCGTCTAAAGCAACGGAAAGTCCGCGTAGGTTCTTATAACCTGCCATCTTAATCTCTCCGGTTATTAAGCGAGACACCAAAACTGAAGCCTTAACTTTGGTAGCTCCAACAATAATATCTAATCACCATTATAATTATGAAGGCCCAGTAGGTAGTAGATGTTGTAGGTGTGTACTTTATAGTTTTGTAAAAACGTTATATACAAATATATGTATTTGATTCCTTGGTGAATGCATATAGAATATATATATTTTCTTTGATATAAATCTACTCAATGAAATTGTCTGAAAAATTCATTGATAAAACTATTCTATAAGATATCTCTGAATCCCAACCAGCATACATAAAATCTTGTGAAAGATTTGTGAATGCTACGTGTTGTACTTAAGTTCATTAAATGAAATCGTGAAACAAGAGATTCTAATGAGATCATCATCATAATTTCAGCTCATATACGTCGCACTGTTGGGCTCGGGCCTCATCATCATTGTGGAGAGAGGGCATTTGACTCACTAAACAAATTTAGTTTCATTTCAAATTTTCCTTCTCCTGCATCAATGTTATCTCCATATTAAGTCCCTTAGTCATCTTTTACGGCACCCACGTGTTAGAGAGCTGATGGTGAATTGTATTCTTACTCCGTCACCACACGGAGAGTGACATAGTCCAATATTATCAAATTTTCTTTACATAAATTATAGAACGTAATGTGCTCAGGAAATTACTTTAAAGTTTTTTTTTTAATTCAGATTAGAGGCGTGCAAAGAAGGTAGAACGACTGGTGATAAAAACTAGTATCACAAACATCTATCTATCTCGTGATTGTTCGATAAGTGGTAGGTACCTGTGGATGGCAGCGTGTTGAGATGTCGTTCTTTGACCTCAGTGAGCTCGGCGGCGGCCGACAGACTCGCGGGCCCCCTCACTGCGCATGCGCGAACCTCAAGTCGCAATGTGTGCGGGACGTGGACAATATCATCTTGGCTTTTGATACTTTTTAACTGACTTTTTTTAATATTAAATACCGATTCGATATTTAGGATTTGGACTTTTTATGTTTTTGGTAGAATTTTTAATTATGGTAGATTTAATTTATTTTTAACAAATTTTCTACCAATTTTGTGTTTATTGTATTACCACGTCACGCACACACACAAACTAAACTAATGCCACACAGCTTTACATAACAAAACATAAATGAATCGAATGTACACGTTTATAAACTCATTTGCAAAAAAAACGGGCGGTTTTGATTTTCATTCATATTTAAAAAGATACAATACCAAAAAGGTTTCAATCGTTTGTACACGTTACTGGCCGGTTTTAAAAATGCTGTGGTATTTAAAAAAGTACGTTCTAAATTCAATTTTTCATTTGATGTTCATTTTTACAGAAAACCCCTTTTTATCCTACATTTTTGGCGCGAAGTTCCAGAAGTTAACATCGACTTTCATAACTTTTATTCAATTTTTATCGATTAATTTCATATCCTTGACTGTCAAAGCTTTATTTAATGCTTTTTGGCTGTATCAAAAATGGTAGATAAAGTGGTAAAAGCTACCAAAATTATCGCGCTGCTTGAAGAGGGTTGCAGCCAATGTTTCGTGGCTAGGAGGCTAAATGTTAGTCGCTCGACAGTCCAAAGGACCTGGCAGCGATATCAGGAGACTGGTTCCGTCGAGAGAAGGCCTGGTTCTGGAAGAAAACCATGTACCCAACCACGGGATGATCGTTTTCTTGTGAGTCGCGCATTGAGAAATCGCAAATCTTCGTATGTGGATCTTAAGAACAACCTCCAAGAAGTAAGAAATGTGCATATTAGTCTATGGACGGTCAGGAGGAGGCTTCTCGCTGCCAATATACGCAGTCACCGCCCGGCCCGCGGCCCCAAATTACTCCGTGAGCACAGAGTTCACAGGCTTAGGTTCGCTAGAAATTGTGAATCATGGACTCAAGACGATTGGAATAGGGTTTTGTTCTCTGATGAAGCCAGGATATCTCTGTTCGGTGAAAATCGACGTCGGCGAGTGCTAAGAAGACAAGGAGAACGCTTTGCAGAGGCATGTTTCGAAGAAATCACACCTTATGGTGGGGGCTCTGTTATGTTTTGGGCAGGAATAAATTCAATGGATCGTACAGAGTTAGTCTTCATTGAAAACGGCTCACTGACTGGGCATCGATACATAACGGAAGTTCTAATTTCTCATGCACAACCCGCATTGGCCGCTCTAGGTGAAGACTCGATTTTTATGGACGACAATGCTCGCGCCCACCGATCCCGCGATGTTAATGCGTATGTGCAAGAGGTCGGCATTCGTCGTTTGGATTGGCCAGCTCCGAAGTCCCGACCTCAATCCCATAGAGCATGTCTGGGACGTTCTGAAACGGCGTGTGAGATCAGTACACCCGGCTCCGCAGACCATCAGAGAGCTGAAGAATGTGATTACTGCGGAGTGGGAACGTATTCCGCAAGCAAGTATCCGGGATATACTCGCTAGCATGCCCAGACGAATTCAAGCTGTGATTTTAGCTAGAGGGGGTCACACTCGATACTAAACATTTATCTGCTTTTACTTTATTAAAGAAAAACAAACAAAAAAACTTTTTTATTTTTACTTCATGAGCATATGCACTACTAGCGAATATACACTACTAGCGAGGTTTAGCATTATTTCCCATAAATTGTATCTAAATTTTATGAAATACTGATGAAAACGATTATTTTCTTATTAATTTAGCAAATTGTGTGGATAAAACTACCTATAATTATCAAACAAAGAAATATTAACATTTGAAATGGTTCATTGCTTAGGTGCCCGTTTTTTTTGCAAATGAGTTTATGTTTACATTATAAAATGTAAGCAAAATAATATTTAAGCGTCACATCACACAATGCATTGCCCGTCGTTTAATTATGCCGTCCAATGCCCAGGCAAATACTTTTACAACTGAAGAATCAGTCAGATGTCGTCAAATCATTTATTTTGCACCTTTGCAAATTTGTTAAAAGTTATTTCTAAGAAATTGTACTAGAATAAACTTGAAATCATAATCTCCGTTCTTATTTAGAAAATACCTTTTTTCTTATGTTGGGTTATACCTACTTGTTTGCAATTGATTTAAAAAGTAATAATACCTTATGGAAATATTTATATTTTGAATTTTTATAGGGGGTTTATCAACCAAAAAATGAACTTTAGTATGTTCTGTCAAGTTATCTCTGAAAAATGTTTAACGAAACGAATCATAGATGGCGATACTAATCATTCCCTTTCCCTCGCACGTTATGTTTATCTTTACTCACACATGTCGGTACAGTACGCAAATAAATAATCAGATTTTAGAATCTCTGTTCATTCTAAATTCATTATTAAATTGTTATTTATTATCGTTCTTAATTTACTGTTAAGCTTTTTCTTTGTTATTGACCTTCGTTGTAGTTAATTATTAAAATATTTATTAATTTTAATAAAGTGCTTGCAATATTTATAAATTGTAATTATATAGTGGCATAAAAATATTAAAAATAACATACCGTTTGCCGATCAAGTGTCAGTCAGACTCGTGCAAAGAATTTCAACCATTTTTCAATATAATATTTTAATTATGTACTGAGCGTTAGATTTAATACTTCTAAAAAATACTGAACACGCGGTTCTTCTCGACTTCTATTAATACTTGTAGCCTTCATAAATACCTTCTTTACTATTTTTTATCAAACAAAAAATATCTATATTAAAATAATATCACCTATCTGGCAATTCAGTTTTGCTGACGGTCCAATCGGTCATCACAAGAAGTAACCGCCATTTTGGATTCGTTTCTTTATTAGAACTGGTAGTAGCATTGTATAGTTAAAAATAAATACAAACTTAACAAATACTTGGACATATATTTCTTTAATTAATAATTATATCAAAAGATTAAAGCATTTTCATAGGTAATTTGATAGATAGTTCCAAATAGAAATATTACCTAGTTGCCAATTTTACGAAATAAATTACGACAAACAAAAATAGTAATGAATGTGCATTTTAATAAGTTAGTAAAAGAACAATTTTAGTCAATTCAGTGAAGTTTTATCTACGTATGATTGTGTTGTCAGATGTATGAGACGAAAAATGACTGTTTCTTATTATTTAATTACTCTGCATATTTTTATCATACACTAACGTTAAATTTCCAGAAAATTAATCAACCATATTTATTTGTTTCGTCAACTCTTTTACTTTATGCCTTAACAAGCCACATTTGATAGTATGCAGTTATTAAGAAATTGGGGTTGTAACTTTCAGTAAATATGTTTTAATTCATACGTTTAAAAAGTTAATTATCTTTCCAGAAATCTAAAATGATACTTTATTATATGTTCAATGGGCTTGACTAATGACTATGCGATACCAGAACTAGCTTTGAAGATTTTTTAAAATTTAATATTAATTCTAATATATTTCAAAAGGAAATTAAAACACATTATTTGGATTCAAAAATATATTTCATACTAATAAAATTACAAAAATTAAAAAATAATAATATCTTCAAAGTTAGTTGAGGAGTTTCACAATTGATATTATAAGAATATCCTGCGAAACGTCACAAATGCATACCATTGGAATGCCTATGATGCTCTTGATTGGCGAGACTTCGAGAGCTGCTGAAGAACGGCCTCAGTGATGGCTTAGGTGTAGAGCCAATGCTAATAGTGTCCATCTGATCGGGACCAGAGTCCTCACCTTCGCCGCATGATAGTGAATCTAGTTCCTGTAAGAAAAATTAGAATTTTGTGTTATGGAATGATTTTAACTGTTTTGGGACCGTAACAAATTTAATTAGAATAGTTAAACAGGAGGATTTGGAAGAGATTGATTTCCCCTTGCCTATACCATGCGGGAGACATGAAGCAAAATTGACTAGTTAGCCAATAAATAAGAGGATGTGCAGCTACCATGAGGCTATATGTAAGTAAGGCTTAACTTTGATTGCTATAGATTATAGGGGATTGTAAAGTGCAAATGATAAGTGTAATGATTTCCTTTTGGAGTTGACATTTGCTGTCAGTTAGATAGGTTAAACGAAAACTTGTCTTTTGTCCTATCTGAAATTATCCATCTAATCAACCAATCAATCAATCCAATAATTTCGGATACGTTTAAGGAGGTGCATAACATCCCAGCTAAATACTACAAGGTGAGCTGCTTATTCGTCTGTCTCCAGGATTGAAAAAAAAACATGTTTTTTTTAAAAAGAACAAAACATGTTTTATTGGAAAAAAAAACATGTTTTTTATTAATCCTTCATTGCTGTTTTAATTGCCTTGTTTTAAACATGTTTTAATCACGTTTTAAACATGTTTTAAACACCGTACGTGTTTAAAACACGTTTAAAACGTGATTAAAAAAGTACGTGAAAAATACGTAAAAAAAGAAAAAAAAAATTGTTAAAAATCAAAAAGTACTTTATTTATTGTAATTATTATTATTATTATTTATTTAAAACAACAGTTTCCAAGTTAAGATACAATTAAGTTCAATCAACTTCCCTTCTCTTATCTTCAACTCAACCCTCAACTTCCATGATGTGAAGTTTCTAAAGGGAATTAGTTAGTTCGGCTTTCATTCTATCAAGCAAGCCGGGAAATCCGCGCATTTTATGAATGTTCACCGCATTACCGCTTATCAGTCAGGGGAATCCCAGCTAGTTATATCGAAGTTGCCAACTCTTTGGTATAGTAAAAAACATGCCATAAAATGAGTTTCTTAATTTTTTTGTTTTTTTATGTTTTTTAAACATGTTTAAAACAAATTGTTTTTAATTATGTTTTCAACGTGATATGTATTTTTGTATTGTTTTAATCAGTGTTTAAAAGAAATGTTTTAAACATTGCCAACCCTGTCTGCCTCAGACTCTGCGCATGACGTACGGCAGTAATTATGTCTGGGCGTTAGGACACTAGTGATTTATTACTATGAATATAACTCACCTGGAATAGTTCATCGATATCGTGCTGTGCGTGATGCTGGTCCCTTGCGTTACCACGCTCGGACAACTCCTCGGGCACGCGGAACCGCCGCAACAGTGCCGCGAACTTCTGCTTCAAGTTGCGTTGCTGTAACATCATAAATCGAACTTATATAATCGAACTTATATATCTTATAAATCCAGTGTAAAAATATATTCGTCTATTAACTGTAATGTATTGTAAATATAATTATGTCCTATAAGATGATACTCTGTATATAACTACTGAAAATAAAAATAAAAATCTTATAAATCGATGGCAGTGCCTCTTAACAAATCAATATGTTAATCTAAAGCATTATTTAACCTTTATTATATATTATATGATTTTTTTTTTGTGGGTGGGTCGCGGAGGCGCGCCTCCGCACCACTCCGTCCGGGGCGATAGAGGGGCTTAAGCTCGCAACTCCCGCGACCCACCCAAAAACCACGTCGCCTTCGTCGTTGGGCCGACCACTGGAGCAGCGTTAACTTGTCGTCAGTGGTCGGCCCGACGGAATACCCCTAATTGGGGTACCCTCCCATCGACCGACGTCGGTCTTTCCTCACGCGGTCGGCCTCTCAGCGGGTGACGGACTAATCCCCGGTCACGTCACCCGCGGCCTCGGCTAGGGCGGCATAAGGCGCAGATAGTTGCGCCTACGCCGCCCCAGTCGCCGGCGGCGGATCTCCTCATCGAGGCTGCGCTCCTCGCGCAGGCGATCCGCCGCCTCCTTCCGCGAGATCACTGTCTCGCAGAAGGCTGCGACCGCGTCCCAATTCCCGACGCTGTCGACCATCGCCCTAGCGATAGCCGGCAGCGTCAGGTCCGTACCGATGATTGCGACGAGTTCACAGCGCTGCACTGCCCAAGCCCCGCAGGCCTCGACCGTATGGCGCGCCGTGTCCTCGTCGCAATCGCAGTGGTGGCAGGACGGTGTACTCTCCCTCCTAACGACCTTGTGCAGGTATTTGGCGAAGCACCCATGCCCCGTCAAAACCTGCACCAGTCGGAAGGAGAGCACCCCGTGCCGCCTTTCCAACCACTGCATCAGCACCGGCCGGAAGGCCTCCACGGTTCGCACCCCGAACCGAGGTCTCTCCAGCCGGACTGCCCAACGGGCAATGACGTCTCGGCGGGCGTCGACGTGCCAGGCGGTGAGATCCCTTAACGAGACCACACCGCCCTCCGCTCGCACCCCCGTCACCCACCGATATAGTCCGGCGAGCATCTCCGCCTCCAGGTCCCATGGGGGAGTCCCGGCCAATAGGCACGCTGCCTCCGTCGCCACCGTGCGGTATCCGCGGATGGCCCTGACCGCCATGACCCTCTGTGGTCGCCACAGAAGGGCCCTAAGTCGGGCGGTCATGGACCCCGCCCACACCGGTGCGCCGTACAGGGCGATCGACCGGATGACCCCCGCGTACAGCCGTCGGCACGCAGCGCTCGGTCCGCCCACGTTCGGCATAAGCCACTATAGGGCGGACGCCGCGCCGACGAGCCGTGGAGCGAGCCTGCGGAAATGCTCCCGGAACCACCATCGCCCGTCGAGCACCAGGCCCAAGTACCTCATATGGGCCCGGATGCTGATGTCGACCGAGTGGACGGTGATCGAAACGCCGATGGGAGGGCTCATATGGCGCCCATGGAACAAGAGGGCCTCCGTCTTGTCCAGGGCGACCCTCAACCCCAGCGCCTCGATCCGCCTGACGACCTCCTCGGTACCCGAGGTCGCCAGGCTTACCGCCTCTTCTAGCGTCCCACCGCGGGCTGTGACGAGCGTGTCGTCGGCGTAACAAATCACGCCCAGCCCGGGCGGGAGGCTCCCCCTCAACGCCCAGTCGTAGCCGATGCTCCACAGGGTGGGTCCGAGGACCGACCCCTGCGGGACACCGCACGTCATGGGCGTTCGCACGACGTCCCCTGCTCGGTCGGTGCAGAGGACGCTGCGCCCCTCCAAATAGTCTGCCACTAGCCGCCTCAGGTAAACTGGCACCCCGTGATACCGGAGCGCCTCCCTGATGCAGCTGAATGGCAGATATATTATATGATGATGATGGCCCACATAAGTCCCACTGTTGGGCTCGAGTTTCCTTCATAATGAGAGTAAAATCGACATACTATGCATCATCGGTTAGACCTGTTAGCATAGGGTTTTATGTGGAATTTTCCTTCTCTTGTATACTTTTCTTAGTTTTGTATAAAAAGTGGGTAGTTTTAAGTTATGTAAATGTATCTAAAGTGCGAAGACGCCAGTTGGTTAATATAAGCTGTATAGATAAATTGATTATTATTCTCAAATCATACATCGCAGCTAACAAATCAATGTTTATATATATGACACAAACATGCAATCAAAATTATTTTTTAATTACGTATAAACTTTTTTTTTAAATAATTATATATTCGTTGTCGCCTACGATACAAATATTAATTCCTTATTGCAAGCTGTTTTTTTAAAAACAAACCCCATCACCACATTATCATAAATTACAAAACCTTCCCTCTTGACATTCATTTTAGCACTTAATACTCCCCACGCAAGGATAATAGGATAATCGCTAAGCCAAACATTTGTTACCGTGTGATGATGCAGTAACAATACGATGGCTTGCCCGTGGGTGTCGTAAAAAACGACTAAGGGATATATTACGTATATATAACAACTGTGCAAGAGAAGGAAAAATCGAAATAAAAACCTATAGCAACCCGCTTGACCAGGTTCGTGTAGTAGGTCAATTATCCACCCATAGTGGAGGAGGCTAGAGCCCAACAGTGGGACGTATATAAGCTGTTACAGCTTTGAGCTTGAGCTATCACAGCAGAGGGTGGTCTAGCATTCGCGTTGGTGTTATTACTTTCGTAAGAGAGCAATGCTTTCCTAATATTTCCTTATCCAGCTTTAAGACTCCTACGGGAATTTAAATGCAATACATTATATTCTACATCTACACAGCATTACACAATAGGTCTACATTATTAATCTAGTCCAAAACCACAAAACAAAAACATGCAACATTCACGTGACTATAACTTTAGACAATTATTGGTACATAAACACAGATAAGTGACGTCACATTAAAAAGTATAAAATATTTACCCATACATATATGTAATAACAAAATTTCTTTTACAAGTACAAACACAATAACAAAAGAAAAAAACACACGAACACATTTAAAACAAATATTCAATAGCATCTTTTTTCGTAAATAATACTTTTATAAATACAATATATTTAATAAACACATACAGGTTTGACTTCCATGGGTAGGTAGACCCAAATGAAATAAGTCCATATAATCTAATCTATTAAGATAAGCTACCACTAGGTGACATAATACTAGAATGAATGATTACTACATTAATGAATTAGTGACTATCTTAATATTGTAAACGTGATATACATATTGATATTACCCAAGCGCCGTGTTCTTTTTTAAACATTTTTCTCACGAAAGGCAAGTAGGCGAAAAGACAAATTAAAGATAAAAAAAAACTAAAAAACACGCTTACAAATTAAAGTCAAGTAGTTCCTTTCATCTTACAAATTTTGAACGCAACTACCTTGAGATAGTCTTTGCTGCGTTATACTAAGCTGACAGCCCGAATAACAGAAGTTCCAAATTTCGCGCATGCGTAGTTCGCACAGTAGCTCTACCTCTCTTGCTCTTATGCAAAGGATACGAATTTTCTAAATCCCGGCGAATTTAATCAGGATATTCAGCTATTTGGATCGAACGATTGCATTGTCGTGGGCCTTTGACGAGTGTGCAAAGTTTAAATAAAATCTGTTCGTTCAAAGTGGGGCAAAATGACGTTCAAAGATGCCGATACATACATATATATACATATATATACAGGTGAAACTAATAAAAGCGAGATAAAATATTACTACTTTACACATTGGCGCATTACGCTTTTTGGAAGCCCGGGGCGCCAAAAAGACTATGTGCCCATGGACTGCCTAAAAGGGTACGGAGTTCGTGTAGATGCACATATCCCTTCCGCTGTGCGATTTGGGCGAGGTGTGAGACCGGACTAGTGTCCCAAAAAGAGCCTTAATGCGAACCATACCGTCTAGCCCTCACGGCTAATACAGAATGATATAATTTTAATATCGTCATAAGTTTCGTGTAGTGATGGGGTAAGAATACAATTCAGCCCCTATTTTGCCCGTGGATGTGAGAAGATGATAAAAGGATATAATATGCATATAACATCTATGCGAGAAATGGAAAACTCGAAGCCCTATATAAACACGTCTGATCAGGGTGATATAGTAAGTCAATTTCTCGCCTATTGTGGAGGAAGCTAGGGCCGATAGTGGGACTTGTATGGGTTGATGACAGTCATAAGTGACTCATGTTTATAGGAATGCAACATTGCCACCGCAAAGATAGAGACTCCAAACTATCTTTAAATAGCCATCTGTATGTACTTCGATTGAGTTGATAAATAGTCTACACTCGGTTTGGATCTCTACAGATTATTCACTGAACAGGCTAAGGAAATTTTACAGTACAGAGACCCTAAATGTGAGTGTTATAACTAAGTTTAAAGTTCATCAGCGTGCTATGTGAGAAGTCTATACTTGTAATTTCACTACAAGATAAAAATTCGGAATACAGAAATTCGTAGAAGAACGGCTATAACTGATATGACACAAAGAATTAGCAAACTGGAGTGGCAATTGACAGGGGGAAATTACTCGACGAAAATCGTTGGAGAATAAAAGAACTGGGCCGCTCAAGAAAGTGGCGATCATGAATCAATTGTAGTAGGTTAAGACGGCTCTTAGCATGTAAACTGACGACAGAAATAGTAGGAAACTGGATATAGGTGTCACAAGATTGTGGTGATTGATATTTATGGGGAAAGACAGGCCCCGACAGTTAATGGGCTAACGAATGGATGGAATATAGATATCCGAATAGTACAAGGGGCAACTAATAGGGGCATCTCGTATATCGACCAAAGTATAACTGTAATTGTGAAGTAAGTTCCTATTACGACAGGCTATCGTTGTTGTAACATAGGTAAAGGCTGTGGTCATAACAACTGCTATCTTAACCTAGGACATTACCATTACAGTGTTGGGCGAAAAATATAAAAATTGGAATCGCGCTTTTCGCGGCTTTGTACAGTCTGTGTAGATTACGAGATACACATTTGACTTTAAAATTTAGTACATATTTTTTTAAATCTCCTTTAATTATTGACTACAATTCACCGCATGTACTCCCCTTCTTTAAATGAATAAATATATCAATTGCGAATACAAAACTGAGAAATACATTACAACATTTTGTTAATAACAATTTCCAGCAAGTTTTATCGATACACTAAAAACAATATCTATTTGCGATTATATCCAACAAATCTAACAAATAATATCCAACAAATCCAATATATCTAACAAATCCTTAAATCTAAGACTAAAACACCGACTAAAATACAGACAGACATGCAAATCTAGAAGACACTCTTTATGTTTATGAGAATAGAAATGTTTAATATCTAGCATGATAATTCAATGATACGTGATTTTAAAATAACTACTGAAGAGAAACCAAGCTGATATATGTTATAATGTTTATGAAATTAAAAGGAGAACACAATTGGGGTTAAATCAAATAAATTGAACCTTATAAAAAAATATCTGGATCAAAGCGTTGAAACTATCCGTCGATATATTTCTCTTGATATTTTTCGTATGCGAATCATTTCTATTCTCATAATGTTTAATAGGAAGCGTATGTGCGGAGGCGCTCACCGCGAGCTTTCCGCGGCTTCCCTTGCGTTTGGCAGCCGCGCTCTCTAGCTCACTATCGCTGTCCCTGTCGTTCGCCTTACAGTGCATATAGCTCTGTCTGTTTCTCTCACGCTCCATGAAGCTCAAGTCGCGAGAGCGGGACAACTGCGTGCAATTACGCACAAGCTTATATACAAGCTAATAATTATCAGCTCATTAAATATAATTAATATAAAGCTATAAGTATTAACATGACATAGAGGATATTTATGTGAATAAGAATAAAAATGTGAAGCCCCTGAAGCAAGAAGCGTATTATCAAAGCATGCGAAAACAATTTATTCATTAAATAATTATAATAATTAATTCAAACATTAACCGTAGTAAATATTTGGAAAAGTAATTAATTTTTTTGATAAAAATATGTATATTATTAAAATACAAATAAAAAGTTGTTTTTTTTTTAATTTAGATTACATTATGACATGATGAAAAGGAAAATAATAAATTTAAGAAATCTATATTGGAAATCTCATTTATTAATCAGTAATTAATTATTACTATTCTATATATCTATACAAATAAATAAAATTGAAGTGACTGTTTGTAATATTAAAATAATAGATTTTCTTCATTCTCACATGGTTATTGCCATGATATCTAAAAGAGTTTAAATATTTTGTCTGTCTGTCTGTCAGTTTGTCCCGCGTAATCTTCAAAACGGCTGAACCGATTTTGATAATATCTCACTACCTGGTAGCAGTCTGTATAAGGATTAGCTATATTTTATCGCGGTATTCCCACGGGAATGAGAATTGCGCGGTGGAAACCGCACCAATTCTTTAGTAGCTAATACAAATGCATCTAAATGTTTACTAAATTTATCACAATCCATGTTAGCTTAAATAGTCAACGCATCCAGTTCTCCTTGTATCTACAGTTGAAAGCAAATTGCTAAGAATTTATCTAAGCTTTACAACCAGCCGACTATCTAACGTCAACCCTCTTAGGTAATGGCTAACCCTTAAAACTACCTACAGTCTTGATATATTTTATAAAAAAAATCGATTAATTTAAAATTAAAATGCCTAATTAAAAATGTACAATTTAAAGTATTGATAAAAAATACAAAATATTTATTGTGGTACATACCTTTGTATAAGAGAGATCAGTTTTGTTGAATGCAAGTTGCCGATGAGCACGACGACGTGCTGACGGTCCGTATGTCATTTCATCCGCCTCCTCCACAGAACTGAATTCACCTTCTTCCTCTTCATCAGAATAACCTCGCTCTGATAAATCAAGAAGAAAATTAGGATCTAAAGAAAAGCAGTCGACAGGTCCGTTTGTCGAAAATAACATTTATCATTTTATTATCTATACTCTATACCAGTGGTGGACAAACTTTTTTAATGGCAGGCCATAAAGTTTAAGAGATTCTAGAGGAGGACCAGAAATATAGAAAAATACATTTTGTATTAAGGCTTTTTAATAAATAAAATACCTTTTACGCCTTGTTAGGTGTGTGAGACATATGGAATTGTTTTTCATCATCATCATCTCAGCTCATATACGTCCCACTGTTGGGCTCGGGCCTCCTCCACAATGGAAGGGTAATTGACCCACTATAGCACGCTGGTCAGACGTGTTGGTATAGGGTTTTATTTCGAGTTTTCCTTCTCTCGCATAGATGTTATATGCGTTTTATATCCCTTAGTCGTCTCGTACGATCACCCACGGGTAAGATAGGGGGTGGTGAATTGTATTCTTACTCCGTCACCACACGGAATGCAATTGTTTTTAATTTTTCCATAATATTTTCGAAAGCAACATTATGTGATAACGAATGCTCAAAACACTCCTCACGAATTGGCTTTCATTAAAAATTCGGCGATTTTTAATTATAAACGTCAGATTTTATTATTCGCGCCAAAATGCTGACTAGAATATTTAGGATTTTTTTTTTGTGTGGGTGGGCTTCGGTCCGCTCGCCTCCGCACCACTCCGTCCGGGGCGACAGAGGGGCTTCTCCCGCAACCCACCCGAAAACCACCTCGCCTTCGTCGTTGGGCCGACCACCGGAGCAGAGTTAACTTGTCCTCAGTGGTCGGCCCGACGGAATACCCCCTACTTGGGGTACCCTCCCATCGACCGATGTCCCCCCCCTCGGGGAGGACGTCGGTCTTTCCGCACGCGGTCGGCCTCTCGGCGGGTGACGGACTAATCCCCGGTCACGTCACCCGCGGCCTCGGCTAGGGCGGCATGAGGCGCAGGTAGTTGCGCCTGCGCCGCCCCATTCGCCGGCGGCGGATCTCCTCATCGAGGCTGCGCTCCTCGCGCAGGCGATCCGCCGCCTCCTTCTGCGAGATCACTGTCTCGCAGAAGGCTGCGACCGCGTCCCAATTCCCGACGCTGTCGACTATCGCCCTAGCAATGACGTCTCGGCGGGCGTCGACGCGCCAGGCGGTGAGCTCCCTCAAGGAAACAACACCGCCCTCCCCGCGCACCCCCGACACCCGCCGATACAACTCGACGAGCATTTTCGCCTCCAAGAATATTTAGGATGGATGAACTTTCGGCGGGTCGGATTAAATACTTTCGCGGGCCGGAGTTGGCCCGCGGGCCGTACTTTGCCCATCACTGCTCTATACAAATAAATAAAATTGAAGTGTTTGTTTATAATGTCAAAATACTGGGCTTTTTTCATGCTCACACGGTTCTTTGCACAACACCTATGCTTAAAATAGCTTAAAAAATTTTTGTCTGTCAGTCTGTACGTTTGAGGTAATCTTAAAAACGGCTGGACCGATTTTGATAATATTTTACTATCAAGTAGCTGTATGTATAAGGAGTAACTTAGGCTATATTTTATCCCGGTATTCCCACGGTAACGGGACCTATGCGGGTAAGGCGACTGAAACTGAAGAGAAGCTAGGGCGGGTTGCAAGTATTTTATATATATTTGCCATGTGGTGACGGAGAGAGTAAGAATATAATTCACCACCTCTTTTACTGCCCGTGGATGTCGTAAAAGACGTCTAAGCAATTACAATTTCTAGATAACATTTATGCAAGAGAAGGAAAACTCGAAATAAAACTCTATGCCTACCCGCCTGATCAGCGTGGTATAGTAGGTTAGTTTACCTCAGTTTCCCTTTGTGGAGAAGACCCGAGCTCAGCAGTGGGCCTAATATGGGCTTTTTTTTTTTTTTTGGGGTGGGCCGCAGTCGGCGCGCTCCTCGCACCCTCCGTCCGGGGCGACAGAGGGGCGTAAGCACGCAACACCCGCAACCCACCCGAACACCACGTCGCCTTCGTCGTTGGGCCGACCACCGGAGCAGGGTTACTTGTCATCAGTGGTCGGCCCGACGGAATACCCCCTACTTGGGGTACCCTCCCATCGACCAACGTCCCCTCCTCAGGGAGGACGTTGGTCTTTCCTCACGCGGTCGGCCTCTCGCCGGGTGACGGACTAATCCCCGGTCACGTCACCAGCGGCCTCGGCTAGGGCGGCATGGCACGCAGGTAGTCTCGCCTGCGCCGCCCCAGACTAATATGGGCTGAGATGATGATGATGATTTATCATTATATCTTACTGCAAAATGATACCACGTTACGAACTTACCAGTGATTAACAGTGTATTATTGTTCTTAGTGTCGTGATCAACTGGAGTAGACGCTAGCCCGGTGATAGTGAGTTTGGCAACTGGCTGGCCTGCAGCTGCGCCAACTTTTCCACCCACTCCTGTCAACTCAAGCTCCATGTCCATTGAACGCTGCAGAACCTAATTAAACAAAGAATTATATTCATAATCATCATCTTGCTCTTATCCCAATTACTTGGGGTCGACGCAATATGTCATCTGTTTTGACATATTGCAAAAAGTTTCGGCAATGACTTTTATGACCAGCCGCCTGCCTGACGTTAACCCTCCTTGGGAATGTAATCGTTGACCCAAATGGTACCAGATGGAGTTGGTCCGGGTCAGTCTAGGGCTCTTAGTCGTATTTTACGGCACCCACGAGCAAAGCAAGGGTTGGTAGTATTCGAAGCCGCTACCACACAGCACAAAGAATTATATTCATAAAAATAATATTTATTGTAACGAATTAAGAATATAAACCACCCTCTTTACTGCCCGTGGGTGTCGTACAAGACGACAGTAAGTAGATAAAATGTATGCAAGAAAAGAACTCGTAAAATCCCTATACTAACCCGCCTGACTAGCCTGGTACGGTACAGTAGGTCAATGCTCCTCATTGTGGAGCAGGCTCGAACCCAGTAGTGTGACGTATATGAGCTGTGATGACGATTACGATGATGATTGTAACATCGCTCATATTAATAAAATTCAACGTCCGAATTCAACTTATTAGAATATCTTTCCAAAGAGTCGCTCGAATTGTCGTCTTTATGGAAGACGTGCGCCATTTATCAGAAAACTTTTAGACATTGTTCCGATTGAATATAAAATTTCAGTTACAATTGTGTTAAACAATGACACAATTCTTTTCTCATCATTATTTCGGATCATGTACGTCGCACTGCTGGGCTCGAGCCTCTTCCACAATTGAGGAAAAATATAAATATTATCTGCTTATTCTAATCCTTTATCCTTCCTTTTCTATACTCTGCTGCCAGGACATCGCTGACGATCGTTGCAGGACGCTGCAGAATAACAGCGTTGTGGTATTCATTTTACCGAGTGGATACCTCAACACTATGCTGAGCAGCTATCCTTTTCCTCTTTTGCGAGGGGGACTCTAATCTTGTTATTTTCGCTGTGTATTCTCTTTTATTATCTATTGTTTTTTATGTTATTGTACTTTTATTCTATGCTATTGTACGTGTTCCTCCCGTAAAGGAGTAATAAATTATTTTTCTTTCTTTCTTTCTTTAATCATCTTTTACGACACAAGGGGGAGGGGTAAGTTGTATTCTTACTTCGTCACCACACCGAAAATCTTGCTAGTAACTTTTGCAATATAGGGCGAATAGGGCGTTTCAAAAAAAAAATTTTTTTTTCACGCGGAACCAGGCTCAAAAGTTTCATTTAGATGCCAATATAGGCCTCTGAAAATATGAGCTCTTAATATTAATGTTAAGTATGTCCGCATCGCACTTTTCGATTTTCCATAAGAATTACATAGGAAATGTTTTATTTTTTATTCTAATTTTTGTAACTAATGAACCATACATCGCTCTGCAATTCTCATTACATATATTTGTAGAGAATTAAACGCTCTACAAAAAAGGTCTGATATAATTTTTCGATGAATCAACTCATTCAAAAGTTATTCAAGGTCAAAGTTAAGTACCTTTTTAATATTAAATTTAGTACAAAAAGTTCTTTAAGTTGAATTTACACATACATATATACACAGTTTAGCTAAAAAATGCAAAAAATCAAAAATTTGAACTTCGAAACTGTATAACAAATCAAATATTGAAAATAGACATTCAACTCAATAGAACATTTTGTACTAAATTTAATACTAAAGAAAGTATTTAACTTTGACCTTGAAGAACTTTTGAATGAGTAAAAATCTAAAACCGAACTTTTTCATAGCTTATCCTCTGTTCGCATTACTACGCTTAGAATTATATTGCTACTATTACTTTTAATTAATTCAAGTCTGCCAAAAGTAAACAGTCTAAAGCCAAACAGCTCTCTATAAGTCGATAGGGCAAATAAATAAACTTTGTAGTCGTATTAAGAATTAAGACGTCGAACTTTAACAAACTTAAGCATTTAATTTTTTTCGAAAATTTGTTTCGTATATATTTGTAAATTTTATCCTTACATTGATCTGAAGTAGGATAAAGTTTGATTTATTAGTTACATTGTCATCATCATCATCGCAGCCCACATACTTACCGTTGTTGAACTCGGGCCTCCTCCACAATGGGCGGGAATTTGACCTACGATATCATGCTGGTCAGAACTCAGACGTGAGTACGTGAGATGTGGTATAGGGTTTCATTTCGAGTTCTCCTTCTCTTGCACAGATGTTACGTGCATATTATAACCCATAGTCGTCTTATACGACATCCACGGGCAAGATAGGGAGTGATGAATTGTATTCTTACTCCGTCACCACACGGAAAATTTTGATCGAGCGTGATGTTTTTAAAGACCTCTCCTCTTGGACAAATCACGTAATATGCTCAGGTACCTTTACCACAAATTATGTTTTTCACAACAGCAGAGACACAATTACATAATAAATAGTATATTAGCGGTCATTCAACTAATTATATCAACAGTAATTAACTAAATAACCATTTTTAATGTGGGTTAATACAGGCTTATGATAAATAACCATAATTTTAATTACGCTAAACCATGTCCACTTAACAAATATTATATTTTAATTGTATGACTCAGTAGTAGTCGGTTCACGCGTCCTGCAAACAATGATAATAAGTGGAGGGTATTAATAATTCTAATTTTAGATTTATCTACGAACGTCAATTGTATTGTGTGTGTTGAGTAAAATTTATAAATGTTTTAGAAAAACTAAATAGAGTGAGAAATTGAAAAAGACTGAGATCCAGTTAGTGGTAGGACCACACTGTTGACAGTTGCCTACAGCCGCGGGCCGGTCCGTCCGGGGTAGTACCACACTCTCGCAGAAAATCGACGTCTGAGTAGTTATCTATTAATGCGCTTCGTTCGGTGAGCGAGAGAGCCTGAAGCCTAACTTTCTGAGGGTGTTTGCGTGTGGTGGATTTTGGTGATGCCTTTAGTATCACCGAACCTCATATCATGCATTCACACTCCCTTCAATTCTTTGCGGTGGGCAGCGGCCTAGCTGTGGCCCTGGGTATTGCAAAGGTCCATGAGCGGCAGCAACGCTTACCATCAGGTGTACCGTTTGCTTTTCTGCTAACGTCAGCAATAAAAAAAAATAAGATTGTGTTACTTTAAATAAAACTACTTTACAAACTTGGACCGGTCCGCCCGTGATCATGAACGCTGCAAAGTGTTCGAAACGTCGGGCAATCAAAAATCAAATACAAACGCGATAAAATCCGTAAACTAGTTTTATTTAAAATGTGTAATACTCGCGTAAACATCAGATATCATTAAGATTATGTTAACCACCGCTACAGCGACATTTAAATGGTATCCCTTCACAAAATGTTAGACATAATAAGGAGTTTCTTAAATTTAAGGGTACTGTGAAACTTAAATTCAAATGTAATAACCGTTTAAAAGATAATAAGGCTTCATTTAGAGTCGCCCATTTTCTTACATACAACGCTAACGTTTTACGCACTTAATTCATCGATAGCATGTGTTATCAGAGCCAATTATAAAAATAAATGACGTTCTATTTTTAAATTCCGCTTCAAAATTCGACTGAATTGTGTTTTTAAAGAATTTTATGGCATAGTTACTGGCACTTCTATGACATGTTTTTATTCATCATCACTATCTATCTCTTTTTTCTCTCTATTTAAAGAGAGAAAATTATTCTAGAATTAAAGTCACTGTCCATCTGTCAGTTTAGTCGTACAACGACATTATATTGACAAACCTATTGAAGATTATTTCCCTTGAAATGTTGACGGAATTCATAATATGTTAACACATTTAAAACACGGATAAGTCATATTCACCACACTAACACTTTCTCTGCATTACATAAAATGTCACTAAAATTATTTCAAATATTTTGAATATAATTTAAAGTGCCACGTGGCAATTCCACGTTAATCCTGTCTTAATTTGAAATAAACTGTTTGAAATAAATTGTGAACATTAGTTCGTCAACGATTCGACAACAATACCAAATATGAATTATAATGTCCATACAATGTTAAATCAAATACGGTAATATTGGTATTGCCCTTTTCAACTGACCTGGTCCATTCTGATTACGCCCTCAGCTAGTGTCTTGTAACCGAGTATGGTGCGGTTTTTGTACTTCTTGCGACGTTGTAGCATTATCTGCAACCTGGAATATAAAAGTTAAATTTATGAGTATCTTTTACAATAATGTAAGTGCTAATTCTTTAAGCAAAATTGCCGACAGGCTTACGATGGCCAGATTTGCTTAAAATTTTATTCTCTACAAATAATTTTGCTAAATTATTTAAAATGTTTAACATTTAATTAAAATGATACAGTTGGGTAATTATAGTTTTAGATAAACATGTATCTAAGTCATTTGTTGAATATCTCGACTAAACTGGTTTATTCTTTAAAAAATACAAAAGCACACGATTATAACGCAATATTGGCATGTTAGCTGCATAATTTGCACACATAATTTGTGTACTATGCCTGGGTTAACACTGGCTGCGAAAAATTAGTGTTACCAATATTACAAAAAAAATAGGTTTGCTAATATGTGTATAGTTAATTTATTCTTTACTAGACATGCCTTTTAAGTTCTGTCGTTTCCATATTTCACGGCAATTTTGAATTTGGAACTGTTCTATATTCGAATGTGTTTAAATTTTGAATCTCAAAACAGTTGCAAGTATTAGGATTAATGCTATTGTTTAGTCACAGCGTCGATTAGAATCTGTCGGGTTACGTACGAAAATGAATCTTTCTAAGGAAAACGTTCGTGCAATAATTTTCTACAACTTTAGAAGAGGCCTGACACGGCTTCAGTGTTTTGAAGAGCTAACATCTGTGTTCAGTGATGAAGCCCCATGTCTGCGGACTGTCGAACGCTGGTATTTGGACATACTAGTGTTAGTGACAAATCTCGCGAAGGACGCCCAAAATCCGCCTTCACTGAAGATAAAATCATTGCTGTGAGAAAACTAATTCTCGAAGATCGTCATGTGACATATCGAAAGATAGAGGCTCTATTAGGCATCTCAGGGACAACCATTCAGAAGATCTTGTATGAAGCGCTTGGTGTGAGAAGGCTAGTTTGCCGTTGGATACCGCATCTGCTTTCCGCCGAACACAAGGCGGCCCGCGTCAAATGGTGTAAGAAAACTCTGCAAAGGTTCAACTGAGGAGAGTCAAATCACGTCTACGATATCATCAGTGGTGACGAATCTTGGATCTATGCCTACGATCCTGATTCCAAACAACAATCTACAATCTGGGTCTTTCAAGACGAGCCAAAGCCGACTAAAGTTGTTCGTTATCGAAGCACTTCAAAGAAGATGGTGGCCACGTTCGTTGGAAAAACCGGCCATGTTGCGACTATTACACTTGAAGATCGTAGAACGGTTAACGCAAAGTGGTATACCACAGTTTGTTTACTACAAGTCATCGCCGAACTTGGAAAATCTAACTCAAAGCGACGCATCATCCTGCACCACGACAACGCAGGCTTACACAGCGCTCTCTCGCTCCTTCTCTACAATGGGAGGTTAGTTGACCTTCTATACCGCACTAGTCAGACGGGACCATACAAGGTTTTATGTCAAATTTTCGTTCTCTTGCATAGATATTGTATGCATATTATGATTTCTTAGTCGTTTTGTACGACATCCACGGGCAAGAAAAGGGGTGTTGTATTGTATCTATACAGCGTCACGTAAATATGCATTAACAAAATGTTCTGTCTGTTAAAGTTTAATGACTCTTGATATACATACAATATGGCGCCTAGATCTCACACTTTATGACTGTCTTCATTGTTTATGGTATTTCCGTGTTTATGTTAGGTGTTCAGATTGAGTTTTTCACACAGATTGGTGGTTCTCTTATTTAATTCCTCTATAAATTCCATTTGACATTGACCAGATGTTCATGGTTTAATTTAGAATGTTTATTATTGTAATTAAACTTCTTTATGGGAATATTTTAGATGGTTTTAAAAATAAAAACATTATTAGCTTTCTAAAATGTATTTATAGTAAGTTTGTGACAATATTAGTTCCAAATATGCCGTTTCAGTGTGATGAAGGAATAAGAATGTGTCATCAACCCTTCCTTTAATGAAGGTTTATCGTAAAGGATGATTAGAGAATGCAAGCAGATTTTTTATGGGACTAATCCCACCACACATTCCCACCACTATAACTCCTGTAAGCCAGAATCCACAACGGTCTCCGTATAAGACGCCGAGGTTTGACCCTTAAGAAGTCCCGGGAAATGTTTTTAATTGTCTTGGAAACTAAAACAAATTTAATTAAAAAAAACAGGAGTTGGAAAGATTGCACTTCACAACGCAACGCAAGCAGGTAACATCCTTGCAAAAGAATGAAAACTCGAAATAAAATCCTATATCCACACGTCTAACCTGCTTGGTATAATAAGATAATTTCCCAACCATTTTGGAGGAAGCTTGAGCCCAGCAGTGAGACATGGGTATTCAAGCTGTGATAATGATGATAATGCCATTTCGGCAATGCTATTGGCAAAACAAATACCTAGGCGGCCGGTAATAAAACTAGTGTCAAAATTCTTGTAAAATGTACGATTAAAGAAAACCCTTTGACTCCAAGTAATTGGGATAAGGGCGTTATAAAACTATTGTTTATAAATACAAACATACTAAATAGTAAAAGAAGGAAAACTTGAAACAAAATCCTATTCCAACACGTCTGACCAGCGTGGAATAGTAGGTCAATTCCCCTTCCCCTGTGGAGGCAGCCTGAGCCCTGGACATATATAGGCTGAGATGATGAAATAATCAGCAACGCTTGGAGGAGTAATTATGGCAATCCAGGTTTTCACTTCAACCTTGACCAGAATTAACATACGAACAGTTTACCATAATATAAAAACTTTCATTAGCAATAAAGAGTGTTAACTAAAACTAGATTAATGTCTTAATAACGCGTAGAGATAAAAATATTTTATGGCTTTGTGCTAATTTTTACAAGTTTTATTTCCGCCAAGTCAAAATAAAGTGGTCGCTACTCGCTAATCGACATGGGAATCAGATTAAAAGGCACGTAATAATCTTACTTTCTTTTAGGAACAAAATGTAAAATACCGAAATTAAAGACAAAATCTTAGATACTCATTATCATCTTCATTTAGCCCTTTGTTGTCCACTGCTGGACGTAATTATTTCTTGTATTCCATTACAAATTCCAGTCCCGTGCCACCCACACCTTAGCAGCGAGTCCCAGCAACCTTCACCAGGTCATCGGTCCACCTGGTTGGGGCATTGCGCTGGCCGTTACGTGGTCGCCACTCGAGATCCTTTCTTCCCAGTGGTTATCGGTTCAGCGAGCAATGTGCGACTTCAGAAGTTTTGAAGTTATTTGCTCAGTGTACAATTATTACATTCGTAAGTTTTTAGTCATAACATTTAATATTTGTCAAGAGAAGACAAGTTTTTCTGATTTTAATCCTTATTGTAATGAAAACATCAATTTGCATATATTTTTTTATCTTTCGTCATTACAGGATAAAATATTCATCAAAATGATTCATCAAACATTTATTTTGATCGAGCACAGATAAAAATTACGTGGCAATACCTATTTACTGATATTTTCATCAATGCCATGCTAAGTGGCGAAGAAAAGACGAAAAATAAAGACACAAAATTAATGATTTCATGAATTAAAATTCGCTATAACTTACGAGTGAGATTATGAGTGTTATCTATGTTTATCGAGAGTGATGGATTAAATAAAAATACATTGCACAATTACAATTTGAAGGAGTCCTTTAGTATAAAATAAAGTATATTGTTAAAGTATTCGTATCTAAAGAATCTTGGAATGGAAGCAACTAATACAACACTCCCCGTGTGGTAACAGTGTAAGAATACAATTCACCACGTCTACTGCCCCTGGACGTCGAAAACTTATATTTTTGCAAATAATAACGTTACGACATACAAATAATATCAGCAAGAGATGGAAAACTCGACAAAAAACCCTATGCTAACACGTCTGACCAGCGCGGTATAGTAGAGCAATTTGCTTAGCTGAGGCCGCGGTGACCGGACCGGGGACTAGTCCGTTACCTTCAAAGGGCTTGATCGCCGATACCGTAAGCTTGTCTTCAGTGGGTCTTCTACCCACGGTTATAAAAGGAAGTGACATAGTATTTTTACTATGTCACAACATCAAAAATCCGCTTTATATGTACGTAAATTAATTAATGAATTTTAGACACAAACCTGTTGCCATCCCGCTTGACGAAGTGCGGGTACTGCAGCGAGAAGCATAGATCAAGCTCAACGTCTAGTGGTGGCACTGCGATGTCGTTGGAGCGCAGGGTTCGCTTCGAGCTATGCATCCGAGCCGCCAGAATCATGGCGCCGGAACCAGCGCCCCCTACCGCACCGCCACCGGCCTCGCCCAGTGCTCCGCATACCCTCAGCCGAGTTATTCGCAGTGTACACAACCTGAAAATTTTTTTCTTTAATTATTCTCTGATTAAAATCTGTTTATTATGTCGTCGTCGTAGACTTTTCGCTCCCCAATCCGTCGTGTACGAAAACCTCCTGACTGAATATCAGGATAGGTGGAATACATTTTTTGGATTTCAGTTTTATAGATACTTTTTTTAGATTTTATAGATACTTTATTGCCGCCCAATAATGACTGGGAAAATATTTATCCAAGTATCTGGTAAGCGGGCTTCATCCGCTTATTGTCAACAATAATCTAAAGCTTTGCTTGACAATTTTTAGTTTAATAACTAGCAATCCGCCCTCGCTTCGCTTCGGTTTCAGTCGTCTTTTCTGCGTAGTTCCCGTTCCCGTGGGAATACCGGTATAAAATATAGCCTAGTTTACTCTCTGTAATTATAGCTTTCCATTGGTGAAAGAGTTTTTGAAATCGGTCCAGCCGTTTTGCAGATTACCCGGAACAAACAGACAGACAGACAAAAAAAATATAAAGTGTATTTTAGGCATATGTATAGTGCAAATAACCGTGTGAACATGAAAAAAGCCCATTATTTTGACATTACAAACAAACACTCCAATTTTATTTATTGGTATAGATAACGGTGGCATAATAAAGAGAAATAATAAAATAGGGAGTTAAAAAACTAAAAATCCTTTTTGTATATAACCAAACAAGGAGTTCGATGTAGAAAAGAGAGATAGCTACATCTATAGAGTCACGCCAACATCTCAGCCGCGAATATAAAAAAGTCACTAAACCTATGAGCAAAATGGGATAACTTATTTAAATTACATATTGCATTTTCATCTGCCCTTGATAAGTGTGTAAAATTTTAAATTAATTCGACGTTTTGAAGGGGATGAGAATCTGGTTCAAAGATTCCGTTTCAGACAAACCAAGTTAATACAAGCGTGTTACATTACAAGGTCAATTTCAATTTTTAATTAGTAATTTTTAATCACTAACAATTTTTAATTAGTAAGTACACGTTTGTTACGCTTAAGAGCCTTACAAAAAAAGACAACATAATTCTAAGCTACATGCCCTACATGCCCATGCCTACATACAATAGTACGTAGGTAGTATGTAGGTACGTTTTTTTTATAAAAGACAACACCTTGCACTAAGGAAATAATCCATGTGTTGGGGGTGCTTTATAACAATTAATGGACACAAATTACATCCAGACTTAGAACAACAATTTGTGAATGGCACAAAAGATTGTTCCGCGTAGGATACAAGAGATGGCGCATCAGGCTACCGATATTAAGTCTAATGGTTTTGACTATCATTAGTTTCATTACAATTAATATTGCATTAAATGATGGTTACGGCTACTTGGTACCTTTTTTTTATTGCCAACGGTGGCAAACGAGCTAGCAGCACACCTGATGGTAAGTGATACTACCGCACATGGATCTTTGCAATACCAGGGGCACAGCCAGGCCGTTGCCTACCGTGAAGAAAAAATACTCTTCTTAAACCTCGTTTAAAGAATGACATGTCATAGCGCTCGGGAAACACAGCAGCAGGTAGTTCATTCCAGAGCTTGCATGTACGTGGGAGAAATGATCGCTGGAAACGTACAGTTGAAGACCATAACGTTTCTAGGTGAAATGGATGAACCCTGCTACGATGTCGAGTGGTACTTTGGTAGAATGGTACCTAGAGTATACCTCTACACGCTGTGGACCTAGTTAACTAATACAGTACGGTATAGGGGTTGGTTACGCTTAACCATATCAGATTTCGTCTCTATTTTGACTTTGTATCCATGTCATGCTTCACGCAATCCATCCATTATTTCTGTTTCTTTACAGATAATACGTCAAGACTCATGACATGAATAAGTTCTCACATTTCAAATAGTGATTGCCTTGTAGAGTAAACTTAATACCTCAAACTAAGGTTGCAATTCTATGACTCAATACAAACAGTCAGTCAAACAAAACTATCACAGCAAATATAGGCCACCAAGTTTACTACCGGCGGCCCTGGAACTCAAATGCAATCAGTGCGACCGTGTTCAGACGTCCCCAACTCCCCACGTCCGGCCGGTGTTCGCTTCCTGCTAAATAAAAACTCGTACACGGCAACTATATACATATATGTATATAACATTGATAATATAACTTGCAGATGAATAGTTATTATAACACAAAGTTAGTTCAGCTAAAGAATCCACTCACTATACTGGTTACTAATATAACCGTTCTAGGAAACTTTTAATCACGGAAAAAATCACGATATAAATTACAATACTTAATTGAACCGAGAGTAGCGGCACTTACAGTTCCAAATTTAGGAATTCTGCTAAGAATCATCATCATCATCATCGCAGCCCACATACGTCCCACTGCTGTGCTCGGGTCTCCTCCACAATGGGAGTGAATTTGACCTACTATACCATACTGGTTAGACATGTTGGTATAGGGTTTCATTTCAAGTTTTCCTTCTCTTGCACAGATGTTATGTGCATATTATATCCCTTAGATGTCTTTTACGACATCCACGGGCAAGATAGGGAGTGGTGAATTGTATTCTTACTCCTTCACCACACGGAAAACTGACTAAGAATAAGATCTATGAATACAAAATATAGAAATCTGTAATACTTCAGATTTTTTGTATGACCCGGCATTTCAACTTACCAATCCAGTAGCATACTTACACCACTGGTACAACGTATTAGTCCAAATAACGACGGACTCAGGTATTGCAACCGGATTATTATACTTAAACCAACAAGGTCGCGTTACAAAAAGTCCAAAAATCAACATGCAACCCTCCAAGAAAAATATTAATATCAAAATACATTTCGTGTGGTGACGGAATAAGAATACAATTCACCACTCCCTATCTTACCCGTGGATGTCGTAAAAGACGACTACGGGATATAATATGTGCAAGAGAAGGCAAACTCGAAATGAAACCCTATACCAACATAATTGACCAGCGTGGTATAGTAAGGTCATTTTCCCTCCTACTGTGGAGGAGGCCCGAGCCCAACAGTGGGACGTATGTGGGTTGCGATGATGATGATGATTAATTTATTGCAAATACTGATAATTACATAAGTTGTCACATACTTCATTGTTTTTATATCACTATATTTAACCTTTCGTCATCCAATGTGTTATGCGTATTTGGCAAACTACCTCATCAACGTATATTAAGTCAATTTCCCCTACATTGTGGAGGCCACCCGAGACAAACAGTGGGATACAAATGGACTGAGAAGATTTAAACTTACTCTCAATTGTTCGTTAAGTTTTCTATTCAATTCTACTATGTTAAAGTAACGACGAAGTTTTATCGTGAATTCAACCGCACCGGTTTAAGAACTTTGCTAATGGTCGACGATTTTCTATTTTTATTGAAGTTAGCTACCAAAGGAATTCAAAGTAAAATCGTTTATACATTTTCTAGTTTTATATTATCTTGGTATTGAAATAGTAAAAATACAATTCATCACCGCCTTTCTTGATTGTAGGTGTCGTAAAAGGCGACTAAGGGTTATACCACGCGGATAACATCTATGCATGCAAGAGAAAATACGAAATAAAAGCCTATGGCAAACTATCTGAACAGCGTGGTATAGTCAATTTTCCTCTCATTGTGAAGGAGATTCGAGCCCAGCTGTGGGACTTATATGATATGCAACATAGTATAATTATTCCCATGTCGCATAAAGAGAATATAAATTATTATATTTATCTATACCAATAAATAAAATTGGAGTGTCTGTTTGTAATGTCAAAATAATAGGCTTTTTTCATACTCACACGGTTATTTGCACGACACCTATGCCTAAAATAGCGATTAAAAAATTTTTGTCTGTCTGTCTGTTTGTTCCGGGTAATCTTCAAAACGGCTGGACCGATTTCAAAAATTCTTTCACCAATGGAATATTCAAAAATTCTTCACCTATAGTATCAGGGCGTAAACTAGGCTATATTTTATCCCGGTATTCCCACGGGAACGGGAACTACGCGGGTAAAACGACTAAAACCGAAGCGAAGCGATGGCGGGTTGCTAGTTTTATATATTTTTTTGTCTGTCTGTCTGTTCCGAGTAATCTTCAAAACGGCTAGACCGATTTCAAAAATTCTTTCACCAATGGAATATTCAAAAATTCTTCACCTATAGTATCAGGGCGTAAACTAGGCTATATTTTATCCCGGTATTCCCACGGGAACGGGAACTACGCGGGTAAAACGACTAAAACCGAAGCGAAGCGATGGCGGGTTGCTAGTTTTATATATTTTTTTGTCTGTCTGTCTGTTCCGGGTAATCTTCAAAACAGCTAGACCGATTTCAAAAATTCTTTCACCAATGGAAAGCTGGTAAAACGACTAAAACCGAAGCGAAGCAAGGCCGGGTTGCTAGTTAAATATATATTCATTTAATAAGTGAATAATACAATTAAATTAATCATCATCGCCTTACGAGGGTTAAGATGCCCAAGGACTCAAGCCACTTATACAATGAGAGAGAAATTGACCTAGTATAACCAAGAAAAGGAGAACTCAAAACAAAACCCTATTCCAACAGGTCTGACCAGTGTGGAGTAGTAGGTTAATTCCCCTCCCATTATGGATGAGGCCTGGGCCCAACAGTGGGACATATATAGATATATAGGCTGAGATGATAATGATGATACCCCGTTAATCAGATGCGATGTTATAGGACTTAATATCGAGTTTTTCTCCTCTAGTAGATATTATACGTGTATCATATTCCTTAGTTGAAGTAGACTGCACAGATGGCGTAGTGGTTAAGATAGCGACCTACATTGCCAGTGTCGGGGGTTCGAATCCCACACGGGACAACACTTTGTGCGATCCACAAATTGTTGTTCTGAGTCTGAATGTAATTTGTGTCCGTTAATTATGTTTGTAAAGTCCCCCGCAATACAAGGATTATTTCCTTAGTGCAGGGTGTTGTCTATAAAAAACAAAAAAATTGCGACACCAACGGGTAAGAGAAAAATATGTAAATTGTATTCTTACTCCGTAACCACACGGATAAGTTAACTAAATAAGTTAAGGTAATAAATTAAATATATTAATACACGTATTTCACAAATACATATGCCTATGAAACTTTATTTGACAAGCAAGCTGTTATTAAATTTTGCGGTTATTCAATTTAGCAAATCTATAGACTGTAGATATTTCCAAAGTAAATATAAATTGTAAAAAGCGTCTCGAAAGTTTTACACTCATAATGGCTTCTGTGAACAATTTATTATTACTCAACAAATTTGCGAGTGGCAATTTAATTTCTGGGACAATTTACAATACGTGAATATTTATCAAAGGACGTACGTATTATATATCTTATTACGTACTTATATATCTTCGTTCACATTTTATTTATTAGGTACATATTAGCGAGTCTTTGAGCTATATTTCTAATTCATGTGATAATGATTTATATCATTTCATCATCATCATCATTTCAGCCTATCGCCGTCCACTGCTGGACGTAGGCCTCCCTCATGTTACGCCACAAAGTGCAGTCCTACGCCGCATGTATCCAACGACGCCCAGCAACTTTCACCAGGTCGTCGGTCCACCTGGTGGGGGGGTGTCCTACACTGCGTCGTCCGATACGTGGTCGCAGCTTGAGACCCTTTCTTCCCCAGCGGTTGTCGGTTCGTCAAGCAATGTGGCCTGCTCATTGCTACTTCAGCGTGCTATGTCGGTTACACCCGTAATGATAATAAATGATTTATATATATTTTAATAATTATAATATTTTAGATTTTCGTAGTTTTGTAATTCTATGTAATGTATACTTATCAATACATTTTACCACCCCCTTTCTTGCACATGTGATAAAAGACGATTAAGAGATATGATATGCAGATTTCATCACTGCTAAAGAAGAAAAGTTCGAAATAGAACCTTATATGACCCATCTGATCAGCATGGTATTTTAGGTAAATAATCTTCCAATGTAGAGAAGTCTCGTATCTAGCAGTGTTTAGTGTAGAAACTGCAACGATGAATCCGGTGATGGGATATAATACAAGGTGCCACCCCTAACAGTAGAATCATTAGGAGATTGGGCGGCAGGCAATACAATTCACCGCTATCCCTATCTTGCCCGTGGGTATCATAAAAGACGACTAAAAGATTGTTTACAGATAACATTTATGCAAGAGAGAACACCTCGAAACGAAACCCTATAGGCCTATATCAACCTGTCTGACCAGCGTGATATACTAGATTAAATTACCCCCAATTATGGAGGAGACTCGAACCGAAAAGCAAGACGTATATTATGAGCTGCTATGATGATGAAAATAAATATTTTTAAATAAATAAAATAAAAAAAAACGTATTTTTGTTTGAAAGTGAAGTTATGACGTAAAAACATTATAACTTCACTTTTAAACAAGATTATTTTTCTAACAAGAAATTTCCAACACGTTCCCTGAACTTTTAATACGACGCAAACTATCAACTATGAACTCGTAAAACTGCCAATATATTGACGGGGAATAAGTTTGAAAGGGGTTTGCGAGTAACGGACGGGGATTTTATCCTCGTTAAAAGCCTACACAATGGGAAACTTTTTAATAAAATTGCCTTTTTATATAAAAGCGGTAGCCATTGTCGTTGGAATGGAATGGTATATTCTGTACATGATATACATATATAAGCCTTAATCTATACCAATAAATAAAATTGGAGTGTCTGTTTGTAATGTCAAAATAATAGGCTTTTTTCATGCTCACACGGTTATTTGCACGACATCTATGCCTAAAATAGCATTTAAAAATTTTTGTCTCTCTGTCTGTCTGTTTGTTCCGGGTAATCTTCAAAACGGCTTGACCGATTTCAAAAATTCTTTCACCAATGGAAAGCTTTAATATCAGGGCGTAAACTAGGCTATATTTTATCCTGGTATTCCCACGGGAACTACGCGGGTAAAACGACTATAACCTATAACCGAAGCGAAGCGAGGGCGGGTTGCTAGTTAAAACACTAAAATACTGTTATATCTTTCATCATTCATCGTCATTTCAGCTCGTATATGTCCCACTGTTGGGCTCGGCCCTCCTCCACAATAGGAAGCATGTTGACTTACTATATCATGCAGATCAAACGTCTTGGTATAGGGTTTAATTTCAAGTTTTCTTTCCCTAGCATAGATGTTATATGCATTATATCCCTTAGTCGTCTTTTACGACATCCACAGGCAAGAGAGGGTGGTGAATTGTATTCTTACTCCGTCACCACACGAAAAATGTCTTTCATGTATATAATTATATGTCCTGTGTGGTGACGGAGTAAGAATATAATTCACCACTCCCTATCTTGCCCGTGGATATCGTAAAAGACGACTAAGAGATATAATATGCACATAAGATCTGTGTAAAAGAAGGAAAACCTGAATAAAAACCCTATACCAACATGCCTTGGGAGGGAGAGTGCCGTGAACTCGTCGCGATTATCGGTATCTCCCTGGCGCTGCCGACCATCGCCAGGGAGATGCTCGTCAGCGTCAGGAACTGGGAAGCGGTCGCCGTCTTCTGTGAGGCCGTAATCTCACGGAAGGAGGCGGCGGATCGTGTGCGAGTAGAGCTCCTATTCGGCGACACGTTCCGCCGCCGGCGACTCGGGCGGCGTAGGCGCGAGTATCTGCGCCTAATGCCGCCCTAGCCGAGGCCGCGGGTTATCGGACCAGGGAATTGTCCGTCACCCGCAGAGAGGCTGACCGCGCGATGGCGACCGACGTCCCAGCACGTCCAGAGGTGAGGTTACCCGAAAGGGTATTCCGTCGGGCCGACCACTGATGACAAGTCACATCTGCTCCGGTGGTTGGCCCACCAACGAGGTGACGTGGGTAAGGGTGGGTTATGGGCCCGCGCGCCGTCCTTTCATCGCCCCGGACGGACAGGACCGCGCGTGCGATTACCATAGCCCACCCCAAAAAAAAAAAAATACCAACATGCCTGACCAGCATGGTATAGTAGGTCAAATTTCCTTCCAATGTGAAGGAGGCCCGAGTCCTACAGAAGGCATCGCAGCCGACATACGTATGTGGGCTGCGATGATATAACTAAGACATAAAAATTCTGTTATTTTTCTCTCCTATTGTGGAGGAGACTTTAGTCCTGTGGGAAATATGTAAGATGAATGAATAATGTACAGAAGAATAAGAAATAACAAAACTTTGAGATATCTAAAATACGAGAAAAACACTCTATAATGCAACATAAAATTAATAAGAGAAGTTTTTAAAATTTCAACAATCTAAACTTGTGGAATAAAGATGAAAGAAAATTTCTACGTTGATTTTTTTCCTTTAACTTTCATTTATAAAAACCACGAAGGCGAGTTACTAACGAACTTCATCTACATTATTTTGAATTCGTAATTATTTTTATTGGACGTCCCGTCCACATTTAATATTTCAGTACATTTCTTTGAAAGTTTAATTACAAACTTAATAGCTAGCAAATTTCCACGGTTCCATCTGCGTCCCATTCCCATGGGAATGCCGGGACAAAATATAGCCTAAGTTGCTCCTTATATAGACCTGGTATAAAATATAATCAAAATCTGCAAAACCGTTTTGAAGATTACTCGGACAGATAGACACACAAAAAATATTTGAAATGGTTTTTTAGGCGTATTGTGTAAAAAATTGTATGAAAATAACCTATTTTTTTTTTAGATATTACAAACAGACACTTAAATTTTATCTATTTGTCTAGATTAATGAAGAAGGAAAGCCAAAAGACGCATATAGTACTTTAAAATATAAACAAAATGATATACAAAATGAAGACGAAAGAATATTGATAGCTAGCCTCTGCTCGCGACTTCGTCCGCGTGGTATAGATACTTTGGGCGAGAACGCTAACTTTAACCTAAGACTTTGTTTACGTAGAAGGTAAAAATATTTTTGATAAATCGATTCTGTCACACATGATTTTTGCGAAAATTTAACCGTTTACGCAGCGACAGCTCTCTAAAGGGGAAAACCCTGATTTTGAAACATTCTTCATTGTTGCTCCGCTCCTGTTGGTCTTAGCATGATGATATATAGCCTATAGCCTTCCTTGATAAATGGACTATCTAACACTGAAAGAATTTTTCAAATTGGACTAGTAGTTCCTGAGATTATCGCGTTCAAACAAACAAATTGTTCAGCGTTATATATTAGTATATAGATTAAAATAAAAGTATTAGTATCCAAAAGAGAACAGTTCAGCACATGCTTACATAAACTTGCAGCGCTGATTTTCAGCTGTAGCCTAACTAATCTAAGTTACAGGTCATAAGAAATCCAAGTACAGAAGAGTTACAATCAATAGGTTCATAAATTATACAAAACTAGCAACCCGCCCTCGCTTCGCTTTGGTTCCAGTCGTCTTACTCGCGTAGTTCCCATTTCCGTGGGAATACCGGGATAAAATATAGCCTATGTTACTCCCTGATATTATAGCTTTCCATTGGTGAAAGAATTTTTGAAATCGGTTCCGTGGTTTGAGCGTATGAGCGTGAAAGCGTAACAAACAAACAAACAAACTTTCTCTCGCATTTATAATATTAGTAAGGATTGTAAATAGTCATATTAATAACAATTATAATATCATTTAAATCAAACTAATACTGTATGTAATTATTATATTGCGACAAAATTACTACTAAATATTATGTTTTCTATAAAGTCATAAGCTAACATTGCATTGCGTTCGTATTTCACCGCGTACCTGTTCTAATTCCCTAGACACGTCATCGGAAAAACCCACAATAGTCCCCGCGGTGAATTTAAATAGGCACAATCTATGCGCTGCATGTGTCGACAGTATTACGGTCGATTCAGGTTATAAGTCCTTCACTATTGGTATGCTAAGTGTCACGGTTTGGAGTCCTATGCAGGACATTTCGATGGACCAAAACCTGTATGGTATAGTAGGCCAATTTCCCTCCCAATACGGAATAGGCTTAAGCCCAGTAGAGGGACGTATTGTGATCATGATGATGAATGCGTGTAATTTCTATTGGTTAATCGTACATTTGTAAAGTCCTATGTGATGACGAAATAAGAGCACTATTCACCACCACTTTTTTCTCATAGATGTTGTAAAAGACTACTAAGGGATTGAAGAGAACAGATCAACGACAGAAGCATAACTTGAAACATAACTTTATATCAATCCGTTGCACCAGCGAGGTATGTATGAGAGGTCAATTTACCTTCCATTTCCATTACCTTCCACAAGCCTGCTTGTGGACTTGAGTTTGAGAGTTTGAGATGAAGATTATTACACAAGAAAAAAAATATAGTTGTCTTTCTGAACAAATAAAATAATCAAATACCAAATAGTAGATCGATATATGTAAAAAGTTCAGGAAATCGAATACTCTTAAGTTAGAAGTAAAAAAAAACAAAACTTTTTCTGATCACTTTCGAATTCAGAACGAATCTTTCAATGTCACTGTCAAATTGTCAAATATTATAGACAGGGAGAGCGGTGAACGATTTTGTAAACAAGATTTACCGGCAAATAAATTATTGGAAATATTGGAGTTATGTTACGATTTTCAGGACACGTTCTGAAAGGCATTTCGAGGTAAGTAAACCATGCAGAAAATACAATCAGAGGAAAACGAATACTTTAAATTAATAGTATACCAGAATATGTAGTATATTGAAGTAGTACATGAGATTTCCGTGTGGTGACGGAGTAAGAATACAATTCACCACTGCCTATCTTGCCCGTGGATGTCGTAAAAGACGACTGAGGGATATAATAAGCATATAACATCTATGCGAGAGAAGGAAAACTCGAAATAGAACCCTATACCAACCTGTCTGATCAGCAAGCAAGCAAGGTCAATTTCTCTCCTATTGTGGAGAAAGCTCGAGCCCAGCAGTGGGACGTATATGAGCTGAAATAAGTTAATAGGACAAATAGTTATGGTAATTTTAAATTTAGTTAAGAAGAGAAAGAAGACAGAGAAGAAAAAATCGAAACAAAATCCTATATACATATGTATATATATATATACATATGTATATAGGATTTTATTTCGATTTTTTCTTCTATCTGACCGTATAGTAAGTCGATTTCCCTTCTATTGTGGAGCAGGTTCGAGCCCATCAGTAGGACGTATAGCTAAAATGTTAAAGCTAAAAGACTACACTATAATTTTAATCAGCCCATTACTATCCGCCACAATAATTCGCCATCAAAGAACGCCACAAAACGCCGTGACATGTTACATGTATTCAATACGCATGACTAAATTCAACTTTAGTATACAGGGTGTTTCAAGTTATGGGGGCAACTGTTCGAGTATGTTGTAGTTTAACGGTCATAGATCGTAACTAGAATGCATATTACACAAAAAACAATATAACATGAAATTTATAGTGATTTTAAAAATGTGTGTCTAAGAGTCTCTATGCCTTAAATGTTACGTATTATGTAGGCATATACAGACAGGGTACATGTAGGCATGTAAAGCTTCTACAGTGATGTACAGAATTAGGTATGAATTGTGCAAACGATTCAATGGTAACGTAGGTACAAAGCGACTCGTCAACGGTTATTGGCCGATCAGCTGATTTAAAGCAAAGTTTGTCTTGCTTATGCGAAGGTAATCATTGATTTATTTAATTTGTAATGAACATTTAACAAAGTACGAATATGTTGCAGATTAAGTATCACTGACTTTATACATTTCAATCAGATTTATACGAAAAAGCGATGACAAAATTGAAAACTTTACATGTCTCTAACTCATTAACGAATCGATATTTTTCCTTCAAATTTTTTTCATGATCCTACCATCATTGCCTAACTCTCGTTTGACCAGTTGCCCCATAACCTGATACACTCTGTATATACTAAAAGCCGTAGAGCTTAGTCGAGTAGAATTTGTTATGTAACAAGAAACATGATGAATTAAGTTCACTCAAGTTGTGAACTTTAGAACGTAGCTGCCTAAGGGCTTAGAATGTTTAACAATATATTAATTTAATTAAGTAATTATATAGTCTTATCATGCTATAGTGCTTATTGGGGTTCCAGTTACGTTGCGTAAGTAACGAGTGGTAGTAAGGACCCTTTGTTAGACAAATACGTGTATACAATTGTGTATATTAATTTTCAGAATGAAGTAATAGCAATAATAGATAGTAAATAAAACTATTTTACGAACTTTCTCCCGTTTGTATTTGATTTTTGATTGCAAATGCAATATCAATATGAAGCAAATACAAACGAGATAAAATCCGTAGTTTTATTTATAATGTGTAATACTCGCGAAAACATAAATAATTATTGAGAGTGGTAGGACCACATTGTCGACAGTTATCTGTCTACAGCCGCGGGCCGGTCCGTCCGGGGCAGTACCACACTCTCGCAAAAAATCGACGTCTGAGTAGTAGCGATTTGTTACTGCGCTTCGTTCGGTGAGCGAGAGAGCCGGAAGCCCAACTTTCTGAAGGTGTTTGCGTATGGAGGGGTTTGGGTGTGCCTTGTAAAGATCCATGAGCGGCAGCAACACTTACCATCAGGTGTACTGTTTGCTCGTTTGCCACCGTTTGCAGTAAAAAAAAAATAATAATAATAAATAATCCGTTTATCCGTGTAGTGACGTAGTAAGAATACAATTCCCTCCCTATATTAACCGTGGATGTCGTAAAACACGACTAAGGAATATAATATGCACATAACATCTGTGCAAGAGAAGGAAAACTCGAAATGAAACCCTATACCAACCTGTCTGACCAACATGGTATAGTAAGGTCAATTTCCTTCCTACTGTGGAGAAGGCTCAAGCCCAATAGACCTACCTATATGAGCTGAAATGAATAGATAGTTTAAAAAATAAAAATGAAACCCTATACTACACATGTCTGACCAGCACGGTATAGTAGGTTAAATTCCCTCCCATTGTGGACGAGGCCCGAGCCCAACAGTGGGACCTATGTGGGCTGCGATGATGATGATGAACTATAGGTATGCAGAATAAAATCCCTGAGGCGTCTTTTACGTCACCCATGGCAAAAGCCGTGAACAATATTCTTAACACGTCTGAAAATACATAGTATTTGATTCAAAGTAACATATATTTTATTATATTTCCATTTATTGTAAGGCAAAGGAGCAATATAAATTCTTTTTCCATACTTTAACTCACAGTAGTTATTCAATCATGAATCATTATCATCATTATTTCAGCCCATATACGTCCCAATGCTGACCGTCTCCATTATATGAAAAAAAAAAAAAAAAATAGACCTATTTATAACACGCTGCTTAGTCGTGCTGGCCAAGCCTACAAGTTTTCCTTCTCTTGTGTAAATATTATCTGCATATATATTCCTTAGTCGTAGGGATGTGACTTGGAGAGAAAACAATTGATTTTTAAAAAAAATGGTAGCAAAAATCGATTAAACAGGCAAACAGGATTATGATGACTTTTTTTTTTGGAAATGTGAGCTTTATTTACTAATATAGAATGAAATACTGCACGCAGTATCGTGATAACCTTTTTCTTTTTAGGAAATCTGGCAGTGAAATAATCGATTAATTTCGATCGAATTTCGAATAATAAAAAAATTGCTTATTAATTTTTTATTATTTTGAAAATCGATTGTAAGAATCGATTATTACAAAAAAATAATCGATTAAAAATCGATTATTTTTTCACATCCCTACTTAGTCGTCTTTTACCATATCCACGGGTAAGTGAGGCGGGTGGTAAATTGTATTTTACTCCGTTACACACGGATTATGAATAATTAAATTTAATTTA
Organism: Lymantria dispar; assembly: GCA_032191425.1. Taxonomy (NCBI): domain Eukaryota; kingdom Metazoa; phylum Arthropoda; class Insecta; order Lepidoptera; family Erebidae; genus Lymantria; species Lymantria dispar. Next base: position 23,096,530 of record CM063459.1, read on the forward strand.
ATAATTTTCAAGTCTGATAAAGTTAACATTGAATCCATTGTAATGTTAATTACCCTTAAGATTACGCCGCGATTACTGAAGAAGCAATCATATTGTGATGCTTCACACGTTCTAATTGTTAGCTCGATAATATCGTATGGTACAAAATATAAGAAAGAATTTCTTTTTTTTTTTTGAGAAGTTTACGACATGAAAATATTAAAATTAAAAATCTATACAATTCTTATCGATATAAAAATCTATACAAATTGAAGTGCCTGTTTACAATGTAAAAATAATAGGTTTTTTTTCATGCTCATACGGTTATTTGCCCGATACCTATGCCTAAAAACCAGTATACCTTTTTGTCAGTCTGTCTTTCTGTTTGTTCTGGGTAATTTTCAAAACTGGCTGGACCAATTTCGATAACAGTTTACCACCAGATAACAGTATATATGAGGAATAACTTATTACTATTACTATTATTAGAAGTGTTATGGACTGCAGTCGCGACTGTAATATCTTAGGCGATATTGCAGATTTGCAATTGAGAGACCAAGGGAATAGAACCGAAGTGAAGCGAGGGCGGGTCTCCAGTAATAAATAAATATTCTAAACTAAACTCGGTGAGCGGTGGGAGAACTTTTAAAAAGCGATGTTTTCAAATGGGTTGGCTCATTCGGAGCAGTACCACACTCTCTCAGAAATGGATCGTTCAAAGTTGCGGCAATTTGCATCGTTCGGTGAGTGAGAGAGCCGGGGTCCGTATCATAGATATGATAGGCCCCTCGTACTGCAGAGGTCCATGAGATAGTTACCAATTACCATCAAATGGACCGTTTGCTCGTCGTCAAAGCAAACACATAACAAATCCTTATTGACTTCAGAGAAAATCTCAACAAATACCTTACAAAGAAATATAGTGCAAAATCAATCTGTAATATTTTGTTTATCATAATAAATTCTCAGAGGCTTTATATTCGATCAGTGCGAGGGATTTTGTTTGCATATTTATGATGTTTGCTTATCAAATATTGTAAGGGCGTACGTTCAGAATACTGTGCTACGTGTATGTGTTCTGATATTAAAATTGTCTTACTACAAAAGATAGCCTCGCTTAAGGACTCTTCTATCAGTTCTATTTGAATAATCGCTTACTGTGATAAATTCCTTTTTATTAAGATATGATTCAAACGATTCTATCAATTGAATGAGTAAGAATATTATACTCGCCACGCTTTTATTTCCTTTAGTAATGTAGGAATTAATTAAAAGATATAAGTAGACATCACTTCTGCGTGTCCCCTATGCGAAACAAACAATATTCTTTTGCAAGTGTAATTATATATTACCAGTAAATGATCGCTGATAACAATATTCAGAATAGGTTTTTAGTTTAAAGTTATAACTAGCTTTTACTTGTAACTTAAACCTAAAAGGATTAGTACTAATAAAGGATTATAAGTATTTAACCAAAGAACTCGTTTTAAGCCCTAAAAACCAATTTCCTCCGAGCATCTTATACTAATTATTATTGTTGAATAATTAATTTCTTTGTACAATATTGCAGAAACGAAACAAAAGGTTTCAAGAGCCTACCGTTTCTAGCCAAAGATCAACAATGGCGAAGCGACATAAGACCGAATATTCAACATAATATGCCTACAGTCAGTGAAATGACAAAAAGGTCTGCTTCCGATAAGTCCGCAATAGCCAAAGGTACTAGTAAGTCCAGGCAGTATCCACCCGTTGACGTTCATGGAACCAAAGCATACAAGAAGTCGGAAACCAGAAAATACTCTCCATTTCACTTTCCTGGACAGGTAAAAGACTTGGATATCTTTGGTGTACCGTTCTTATTAAAAGCTGTTCAATATTAAACGCGTTTTCGTTTGTGAAATTCGTATTTTCTAATTTGAATTTAAATAAACAATAATATTGTTTAAATAAAGTAGTTTTAATTTAATCAAAATGAAAATTACATGGAATTAGTGGATGTATTTCTACTTGTCCCAATCCTTTGTATTGTAGGCTTAGCACGAATATTTGCGTCAAGGCGTTCGTATCGTTATCGAGACCAATTGTATTAGAATTGGAGCAGCGCCTCTATCGGACAATAGGGGCATTACTCCAAATTCATACAAATTAGTCTCGATAACGTTAAGAATACTCTGTCGCAAATATTCGTGATAAGCCCACTGTTCTATCATATACAGTCCACAAGGCATTTACATGACAACTATTGAAAGAGGAGCTAGGTAAATAGAAATACAAATTTAACAAAGAATTTACGAGAAAAGTATTTACAAGAAAATTGTAGGCCATTAATATATTATTCAAGAATTCACCTTAAGCTTAAGTGTTAGTCTTGAGAATTTCTATTCATTTTATTAGGTAAGTAGAAAAGGAGTGCTGGGGGCTACTTCTAAATATTTTTTTTTAAGATGTAGTGGCCATTTTATCTTACTCCGTCACCGTACGAATTAACTCGATGGAAGGGTACCCCATGTAGGGGGTATTCCGTCGGGCTGACCACTGATGACAAGTAACCCGGCTCCGGTGGTCGGCCCAACGACGAAGGCGACGTGGTTTTCGGGTGGGTTGCGGGTGTTGCGTGCTTACACCCCGGACGGAGTGGTGCGAGGAGCGCGCCGATCGCAACCCACCCCAAAAAAAAAAAAACCGTACGAATTAATAAATTATGCTAAATTTTTCAAATGTGTTTTCTTGGAAATATCGCTCAAAATACTTGATCAGTTTTCATGTTCGATAGACCATTTTGTAAAAAAAAAATCAATCAAAATATCAAATATCTATTGATGCTCTCCCGTAGAACGTATATTTACCATAGTGCTCAAGTTTCCAGGTTACAATTATCTACGTAATAAATCCATTGCTAATGGTAGGAGTTATTCGTAAGGTTCTTTTTATACCAGCATCTTGTATAAAGCTTTACTGTATTGTACAAATCTAGCTTGCGAAATACTACTTAGTAAATCCAGAGATTAATGATGGTGGATTAAACAAGAGCTAGATAAGATCGGTAAAACCAAATCACAGCACTGAGCAATGCCTCTTGGATTAGGTATTGGATTTTAGGGTTGGCAAATTTACCTTTTAGGTGAATACATTATCGAAAACGTTTAAAAAGTTATTATTGTAGTATTCAAACAAAATCCATTCCATCATCATTAATTGTCTTCACGAGAGCATTCTTGTTTTATAATTTTAGCCCCCTTAAAGTAATAATTTTATTTTATTTTATATTTTTTTTATTCGTGTGGTGATGGAATAATAATAATATAATAATACTTTCCACCACTCCGTTATCTTACTCGTGGATGTCGCAAAAGACCACTTAGGGATATAACATGCATATCACACCCAGAGAAGAAAAACTCTAAAGAAAACCCTATACTAACCTGTCTGACCACCATGATATCGTAAGCTCAATTTTCCTCCTATTGTGGAGGAGGCTCAAGCCCAGCAGTGGGACGCATATGAGCGGAAATGATGATAGTAATAATTTTAGCCAGAGGCATATCCTGGTGAAACATCAGTTATAATCTCCAAGCTGATCCTGTGAGTTCTCTAATGAAAAGAAACATTTTGCCAACTCGGGAATTGACTTCGAGATTTGCCGCGATTATTAAGTCTAATGAGGTGGGATCATCATCACCATCCTGCTCCTATCTCAAATATTTTGGGTCAATATAATACATTCACTTCTTTATCATTATAATCATCATTTCAGCTCATATACGTCTCACTGTTGGGCTCTAGCTTCCTCCACAATGAGAGGGAATTTGACCCCACTATACCATGCTGGTCGTCTGAAATAAAACCCTCTCAAAACTCGAAATAAAACCCTATACCAACCTGTCTAGGTTGGTATAGGGTTTTATTTCGAGTTTTCCTTCTCTTACACAGATGTTATATGCATATTATATCTCAAAATAATCTTTTACGACAACCACGGGTAAGAAAGGGAGTTGTGATTTGTATTCTTGCTCCGTCACCACACGGAAATGTACTCATCTTACAACCTACATATTGTAAAAGTTTTGGGAATTATTCTATGACCGGCTGCCTGGTTGATGTCAATCCTCCTTGGGAATATAATAGTTGACTCGACGGTATCAGATGTAGTTGGCCCAGATCGATGTACAGCTCTTAGTCGTCTTTTACGACACCCACGAGTAATGTTAGGATTTGTTACCGTCACCACACAGCAATTAATGAAGCGGTATATATAGCAGTAATTGATATAAAACTAGAATCTTCATTAGGAAATTTTTGTTAGCGTGTTATTATAAGGCCGAAAAGGGCTATTATTTAATTGGTTGAACCTTCTGAAAATATACATAACATGTGTTGAAAAATATTAATGTATATTTTTGCGTTGAGCTATATTTGTTTTGGACAACCCTATCTGATTTCCAATTATGGTAAGGAATTGAACGTTATCCGGGCATCAAGGCAATGTGAGGTCCGGCCGGGTATTCTTATCAAGTCCCTAGATTGCAATTATTTGATTCGAAACCAGGGCTTTGTCCGGGCGCTTGTTTTGTTTCGATACAAAGTGTAAAAAATTGGTAGGGGCTAAAACTCGTACTGAGAATCTCTTATAGATTATCTCTGATGTTTACGCGAGTATTACACATTTTAAATAAAACAACTTTGCAGATTTTATCGCGTTTGTATTTGTATTCTTATAGATTATTTCTGGAAGGTTTTTACTTTTGCATTTATGTAATATCTACCATAACATTGCAAGATTAATGTTCATGACGGTTATATGACGGTTTTGAAGATTGGACTAGTGAAGATGGACAACGAAGATGAATAATAATATAATAAGAAAGAATAAGAATACTACCAACTCTTACATTGCTTGTGAGTGTCGTAAAAGATGACTAAAAGACAGACCTGAGTCGACTCTATCAGATACTGTCTGGTCAATACATTTGCGGGGCTCTCGAAAAGTTTGACGTCAAATAGGCGGCCGGTCTTAAAAAGTTTGTCAAAGCGATTTGCCATATGTACTATGAAAGAAGTGTACATATTGGATAAGAGCAGTATAATGATGAAATGATGACCGAGGTTAAATGAATAATAAGAATAATAAGGAGGAATCCTTTGTGCATATATTTATAATATCTTATGTATTAATTTATTACTTATATATTACGTAGTATTTTCATTTCTAGTAAACCTTCTATTGGTTGGTTTTGTACCCACAATAAATGAAAAAAATCCTCCAATCACCTGGGAAAACAACAATGTTAAAAACAAGAATAATAATAAAAGAATATAATAAGCTTAAATGAATAATGAGAAAACATTCGGTAAATTTTCATTAAAATTTACATTTCAATACGCCATCCGGTGATAATTCGTACGATAATATTAATTCTGTAATATTAATTCAAAAAGGGAATTCAAAATATGAATCTCGCCCTCTGTTGGCAATCTTAACGTTACACTTTTCAATAATAACTTACTTAGTAATTGTAAACTGCGAAAAATATATGCAGAAGGAAAAAATAAATTTTATCAAGGCCAAAAGTATTCGCACGGGTCTAGTTTCTCTTTTAAGTCTTTAACAGAGAGCGTGCTCTGAGTACCGAATACGCTTGTCGATAGAGGAAAGAAGTATACGAACCAAACCTGCTTTATAGGATATAGTTGAAATAGTATAAAAGCCAGTCGTACAAAATTCTCATCATTCTTTTTCAGAGCACCGCGGAGTGGTTTGTCGCTCGAGCAGATGACCTCCTTAACTGGGGCCGAAAGGGATCGCTATGGCCTCTAACGTTCGGACTTGCATGCTGTGCCCTGGAGATGATGCACTATGCTGGTCCCAGGTAATGTCATTCATTTTATTTTTAAAATTACACAGATGAATATATATTTAATATTACAATTCATTATGATGTATTGATTGATGACTATTAATAATTTTTAACAGATACAATCTTGAAATCATCTTCACAACTCATATACGTCCCATTGCGGGACTCGAGCCTCCTCCATAATAGAGGGATATTGACCTACTACACCACGCTGGTCAGGCAGGCGGGTATTGAATTTTATTTCGAGTTCTCATCTCTTCCGTTATGTTATATGCGTATTATGTCCCTTAGTCGTCTTTTACGACAACCACGGGCAAGATAGGGAGCGGTGACATTTGACATGTATCCATACTCCGCCACCACACGAATAAATCCTGAAATACCCACTATTATTTTCGGAGTTGTAAATCTATATTTCAAGTACATTTTCTATTTGATTTTTATCAGTTCCGTAATATATCTTCGAAGCCTAAGATCCAACGCGAAGGTAACAGCTTTCCGACAAATAAGGATCATCTAAATTGGTTCATAAATAATGAATTTACGTCCGAAGTTACATAAAGTATACCTATACACTACACAAACACAGTATATATTACATTCCCATAGAGAACGTTCTTCTTTTTGAAGTTTTTGATGTAAACGTTAGTGAAAGGAGTCGCTTTTTCATGTACGCATCATAACGTACGTATGATCCTTTAGTCGTCTTTTACGACACCCACGAGCCAGAAAGGGGGGTGGTGAATCGTATTCTTACTCCGTCACCGCAAGGGAAAATGGTATTTAGTTTTTATTTTGTTATTCATTCGCTAGTAGTTATTGAAACTACATCATCTCTTTGTAATGCCTTTAATGACAGATGAGCAAGCAGCTAATATAATGGAAAATAGTAACTGCCACTATCTACAATTATGGTTAGGGACATAGGTCGTAACATGCAGACATAGCAGGGGGCGTTTAGGGTGCCGGTGCTCAAGCTCAACCAGGGTTGAAAAAAAAACATGTTTTTTTAAAAAGAACAAAACATCATGTTTTATTTGAAAAAAAAAAAAACATGTTTTTTATAAATGCTTCATTGCTGTTTTAATTGCTTTATTTTAAACATGTTTTAAACACCGTGAGTGTTTAAAACATGTTTAAAACGTGATTAAAAAAGTACGTAAAAATACATAAAAAAAGAAAAAAGAATTGTTAAAAATCAAAAAGTACTTTATTTATTGTAATTATTATTATTATTTATTTAAAACAACAGTTTCCAAGTTAAGATGCAATCAAGTTCAATCAACTTCCCTTCTCTTATCTTCAACTCAACCCTCAACTTCCATGATCTGAAGTTTCTCAAGGGAATTAGTTAGTTCGGCTTCAATTCTATCAAGCAAGCCGGGAAATCCCCGCGTTTTATGAACGTTCACCGCATTACCGCTTATCAGTCAGGGGAATCCCAGCTAGTTATATCGAAGTTGCCAACTCTTTGGAATAGTAAAAAACATGCCATAAAATGAGTTTCTTAATTTTTTCTAACTAAAAGTGTAATGTTTTTTTTATGTGTTTGTAAACATGTTTAAACACAAATTGTTTTTAATTATGTTTTAAACGTGATATGTATTTTTGTATTATTTTAATTAGTGTTTTAAACATATTATGTTTAAAACAAATGTTTTAAACATTGCCAACCCTGCGCTCAACGTATGAAGCGTAGCAAATTACTACTACTCAGAGGTTGATTTTCTACGAGAGTATGATTCTCGGGCAAATCGAACCATTTATGATTGCAGACAAATAACTGTTTACCTGTGACTCTACCACAGTTATTATAAAATCGCTAATTATAGTATGTGTGTTATGACTCTAAACTGAGCTAAGGCGACATGCTCTCGTACTCATCGCCACTTATCTTGTCGCATAATTGACGCACATTAAACTCACAGCCTGTCTTCGATAGATACTTGAGAAGAGCAATTAAGGGAGGTTAATGTGACATGTAACTCAAGATCTTACTAAATTACTACATAAATTATTCAAATTGTCGAACTTAAACTGTTTCAATTTAATTTTAATTGAACAAATGATAGTTGTGGGCTCCGTGTGGTGACGGAGTAAGAATACAATTCACCACTCACTTTCTTGGGTGTCGTAAAAGACGACTATGGGATATAATATGCATATAACATCAATGAAAACTTGAAATAAAACGCTATACCAACACGTCTGACCAGCGTAGTATTGTAGGTCAATATCCCTCCCATTGTGGAAGAGGCTTGAGCCCAACAGTGGGCGTATATGAGCTGTGATGATGATGTTAACAAATGATTTCTGTAGCGGTCTGATGCTTTGATATTCGACATTATTGAGATCCGTTCTCGATTTCGAATAGAAATCTGTTGAGCAGTTCAGTGTGATCATCTAACCGAGATTTTTATATTTGTCAACATGCAAATAATTGGTTTTTTTTTAGTGCCAACATTAAAAAATATCACTATTCAATTAACACTTTCTTTAATTTCTACACAATTCTTTTAACGGAAATATCTTAACAATGTCCATTTGTCAAACCATTTTTTTAAATTATCTTTTCTGAGACTTGGGGACTCGTATAGCCCTTACACAAAAGAAGCTTAGAAAGGACGAAGGAAATGTCCCAGTTTGCCATTCCTCTTCATTTTAAATTAAAAGGAAACATTTGCAATTCAAATATTTCAACAAATTTCCGTACCATTTAACGCAAGGAGTTGGTGATTCGAATAGACAAATACCCTTGTTCCAAAAATCGTTGGAGTTTCAGCGACCCGAATCCGACCAATTGTAATGTCTGAATGGTAATACAAAATCAAAGGGCTATATTTCAATCACAATTATCTGGCTGTGTTTAAATATAACAATATTAGGTTTTTTTTTGTAAAGATGTGCTACTCTAATAAAATAATCATTGTATTACGGAGGACAAACATATAATTAACGGACACAAATTTCATCCAGACTCAGAACAACATTTTGTGGATCGCACAAAGTATTGTCCTGCGTGAGATTCGAACCTGTGACACTGGCACGGTAAGGTCGGTATCTAAATCACTACGCTATATGTGCAGTCGTAGGTTCATAAGTATATTGATATAATACAACTCGATTGAGGTAGTAACCTACCAAGCCGAATCAAGGGTCATCATCTCATCTCGGCTGATATACGTCCCACTGCTGGGCTCGACCCTCCTCCATAATAGGAGGCATATAGACCTACTATACCACGTTGATCAGAAGACTTGGTATAGAGTTTTATATCAAGGTTTTCTTCTCTAGCCGTTGTATGCATATTGTATTCCTTAGTCGTCTTTAACGACATTCACGGCCAAGATTGATTGTATACTCACCACACGGAGGCAATCGGTGGCTTGTTTTGATCCCTGCTTGGCTTTTTTTTATTGTAAACTAAGGCCAACCAAATAGTAGAAGAGACCCTAAGTTCATCGACAAAAGCATAAATATACTGACCGCAAAATTTTCCAATAAAGCTTAGGCAAATTTACATTGACTGAATTTACCTTGCTCAGGACAATCTATGCAGGATTGGGGCATTAGATATGTTTTCTTCTAACAGGTTGACGTAAAAGTATATTTTGAATTATAAGCTTTAATCTTACATAATATGGTGACGAGTTAATGCATACAATATGTCATTACCCCTTCTTTGCCAGTGGGCGTCGTTAAAAACGACCGAGCAGCTTTATACTAGCAAACTCATAGCACTAAATAGGATCGCTAATACGCCTCAATTGAGTTCGTCAATTAAATAAGCCATTCTTCACCACGGGGATCCTCATATCTATCAATGAACGTCAATATGCTTATGAGAGTTTTGATGGGCGAAGAGACCTTTTTTTGAGTGGGCTATGGTCAGCGCATAAGCCGTCCGTTCCATCTGGGGTGATGTAAGGGCGGCGCGCGGCCCCATAACCCATAGAACTCCCTCACCTTCGCTATTGGGCCTACCATTGTAATCGAGCTCCTTGTCGTCCGTGGCCAGCTCGGCATGGATGAAGAGCCCTTACTCGGCTTTTATTACACGCGCGGGTAAGTAATTAAGTAGTATTCTTGTTCAGTGGAAGCGTTACAAATTTTACAGGTATGATATGGACCGCTTTGGGATGGTGTTCCGAGGCACACCTCGTCAGACTGATGTCATCATAATAGCCGGGACCGTTACCAACAAGATGGCACCAGTACTTCGTAAGACCTACGATCTGATGCCAGAGCCAAAATGGGTCGTGTCAATGGGTACATGCGCCAACGGTGGAGGATACTACCATTACACATACTCCACCGTCCGTGGAGCTGATAGGATTATACCCGTGAGTCATTTTATTAAGCTTAAATTTTTATTAAACATTATTTCAGTTAGTATGGTTATTAGTGGTGGGACCACACTGTTGACAGTCGTCTGTCTACAGCCACGGGCCGCTCTGTCCGGGGCAGTACCACCCTCTCGCAGAAAATCGACGTCCGAGTAATAGCAATTTGTTACTGCGCTTCGTTCGGTGAGCGAGAGAGCCGGAAGCCCAACTTTCTGAGGGTGTTCGTGTGTGATGAGTTTTAGTGATGCTTTTAGTATCACCGAACCTCATGGCAAACATTCACACTCCCATCACTTTCTTCGCGGTAGGCAGCAGCCTTGCAAAACTTCATGAGCGGCAGCAGCATGTACCATCAGGTGCATTGTTTGTTCGTTTGCCACCATTTACAATAAGAAAAAAAAACGTTGCTCATCTCAGCTCACATATGTGCCACCATTTAGCTTGAGCCTACTCCACAACAGGAGGGGATCGACCTATTATCCCATGCTGGTCAGACAGGGTGGTATAGGGTTCTATATGGGGTTTTCCTTCTGCTGTATATATGTTATACGTATATCCTTTAGTTGATAGCGTAAAGGTTCAGACTAACCAGAATAGTATTTTACTCAGATTCTGGGTTCAATTTGTGTATATTAATTGTATGTTTGTTAAGTCCGGCGCAATAAAAACATTAGTTCCTTAGCACAGGCTGATGTCACGTTAAAAAAAAACGATAATAATTACAGGTGGATATCTACGTGCCTGGCTGTCCACCAACGGCAGAGGCGCTTCTATACGCGATGTTACAGCTCCAAAGAAAAGTCAAACGTATGAAAGTTGTCCAAATATGGTATCGCCATTGATATATTTTATTGCTTGATTATTTTATTAATAAAGAGCTTTAATAATTGTAATGCAAAATGTTTATGATGTAGGTAGTTCGGATATACGTACAATGAAATAAGTATTGATGATGGTCCAATCGAAAGAGGCCATTATGATACATTTAAATATTATGAGATTATTATCTATCCATCCATCCATACATCTGGTTATAGACATTCACTGTTGAACATAGGCCTCCCCGCGAGAATGCCACTTTGAATAGTGCTATGCTACTTGCATGCAACAGTTCCTTGAGACCTTCAGATGTCGTCAGTCCTAGCAGGGGTTGTTGTCCTACGCCCGGGTCGTCCGATTCGTGGTCGCCACTCGAGAATCTTACAGATTATGTGATTATTATAGAGTATTCTAAATAGCTGGACAGAGTTTAATATTTTTTTGGCGTGGTGAATTGTATTCTTACGCCGTCACCACACGGAATAATGCATTTTAAAACTTCGATTGATAAAGATTATGTCATAGCGTTCAGAAGACATCACAGCAAATATTTCTAGATATTAATTTTAATATCACTGACCTAATTTAAAAGAGAAGCAATTTTCAAGTAAGATAAATTTGCAATTTCGCCACATCTGTCGTAACAATGATTTGCAAAATTTAAATGGCGTATAATTTGAGTTTTCTCATGCAAAAAGGTCGAACTAATCTATACTGGAAGCGTGATTTATCAAAACATTTGCTTTAGGAAATTCTTTCCAAATTGCTTATGGTTATGGAAGAAAATAACTTTTTTGCCTAACTTTGTTTTTCGCACAATGGTAGGAAAATCAGCCTACTATGCCAACACCTCCTTTGCTTTTGTAATTTGATATAGATTTTTATTTCAAATGATTTTTTATTCACTGGGATATTAGATACCTAGATTTAAGTCTATCGGTCGTATTTAAATATCTTATATTAAGTAGTAGAAAAGGAAAAAAAAAAGAATTCTGTAAGAAAAATTGTGATTTTCGAATTAAAAAATTATTTAATCCCAAAAGGTTAGAAATTCATAAATGTATACATTTCATTTGTGTTTGTACAAGTTGAACGTTTTAGAGGTTGAAATAGAGATTAAGTCTTATAAAGGCAGTATGAAATTTCGTCGTCATCATCATTTATCATTTCAGCTCGTACCCATTACTGGGCTCGAGTCTCCTTCGCAATAGGAGGGTAATTGCCCTACCGTAACCCTCCTCCCTCCCATTGCCATTGGGCTGGCTACTGATACTGATTGCTTAGACATCCATCGCAAGATCACCTCGCACATGTCTTGTAATATTTCAATTATGACTTTACATACTGGAATCACTTTACTAAAGCGGATCATTGGGGAGATTTAGTCCTGCTATATCTATACAAAAATAAATAAATAAAATTGTAGTGTCTGTTTGTAGTGTCAAATAATAGGTTTTTCTCATGTTCACACGGTTCACACGACACCTATGCTTAAACTCCTTCCGTGTGGTGACGGAGTGAGAATACAAATCACCACTCTCGTGGTCATAAAAGATGTGGACGACGTATATAACATCTATGCCAGAGAAGGAAAACTCGAAATAAAACCATATACCAACCGTCTGACCAGCAGGTATAGTAAGGTCAATTTCCCTTCTATCGTGGAGGAGGCTCAAGCCCAACAGTCGGACGTATATGAGCTGAAATAATGATGATGCTTAAAACCACTTTAAAAAGCTTTTGTGCGACTGTCTGTTTGTCCGGGTAATCTTCCAAACGGCTGGACCGATTTTAATCTAGACACGCGGCAGCGTGTCAAGCCAAGTTCAAGCAAAGGAACTGGCTAGCCAGCGCCGAATGTAATATTACAAGAATCACTTGGTGCCACTTTTGACCCTTCTATAACTCAAAACCTCTTTAACGTAAACACATAAAACTACGTGCGTTTAATTATATCCATAAGGACATATAGAAGCCCAAATTTCATGAAGTTAGCTCAAACGGTTATAAAGATATGAAGGTCAAAAAGTCGTAAATTTTAGCACTGACTGACTGACTGACTGACTGACATATAGTACCTAAATCTAACCTACTTCCAGATGACCTAGAAGGATGAAATTTGGAATCCAGCTCGGTAATTGTGTGTAAGCGCAGGAAAAAATCTAAAAATAAAAAAAAGTTAAAAAAATAGGGGGATCCTCATGCATTTTTTTTAATTGTAGCGTTGGGATCGTTACAACGTTACAAGCAGATATTTGAAACTATCCCAATATATGTATTATTTAACTTAACTTTATAAGACTTTACTTTATTTTTAATGTAGACAATAGCATAAAAAAGAAAACCAAGCAGCGGAAACGCAAGAAAAAACATTAAATCTCAATACCTGCCTAGTTTTCTTTACAAAAAGTAATGATATCCTACCAAAAACATAAATGTAAAAAAGGAGAGCCCAGTTCAATACAAAAGTTATGCTTGGCTGTGGGCTTCGCCGCAAAAAGAATGGAGATCTAAATAAGTGCCAAGTTCTATGCAAAATCCAAATATGTATTTATAGGAACAAAATAACTTTATAAAATGACTGATGTAATGAAAACAGGCCAAGTCAAATCTAACCTACTTTAAGATCTCACATTTTTTCAAATAACAATAATTGTTATAAGTATCCAATAAAGCAAAGAAATAGAGTTTAATACTTGTTCATAATGTTATATTGTTCCTATAAATACATATTTGGATTTTGCATAGAACTTGGCACTCATTTAGATCTCCATTGTTTTTGCGGCGAAGCCAAGTCAAGCATAATTTTTGTATTGAACTTGGCTCTCCTTTTTTTACATTTATGTTTTTGGTGGGATAATATATAACTAACAGGAAACTGTCTATATAAGAAGTAATTTAAGCTATTTATCCTCAAGAAACCCCCATAAAATTTTGCCTGGTCGGAGAATCAAACCCGAGGTTATGGTCTGCAGTCGCGATTCGTAATATTTTAAAACGTATTGCAGATTTTAAATGCAGAGGCAAGGCGATTGAAACTGAATCGAAGCGTGAGCAAGTTGTCAGTTCTATATATTATTGTGCAGGTTAAAATATGTTTGGATATTCACTAGTAGGTACACGAAGTCGGATAGCAATGGCTTTACACCTCGTCACGTAGAGGGAGACACGTGCTGTATACGGGATATGTGCTTTTGTCAGAGAAGGAAGCGGCTCAGTTGAAATATTTATGTGTGGACACGAACGTTTTAAGGATGAACGCATAGAGAATGTTAATTCTTCGACATAAAGATCTGTCTGAAGAGAACATTATTTTAATACTTTACATATTATACTAGTTGGTTTAGTAGCTTCGCTTGCGTGGTGACGGAGTAAGAATACAATTCACCACGCCCTTTCATGAACGTGGATATCGTAAAAAACGACTAAGGGATATGATATGCGTTTAACGTATATGCAAGAGAGGGAAAACTCGAAATAAAACTCTATACCGACATGTCTGACCAGAGTGGTGTAGTCAATTTCCCTTCCATTGTGGAGGACACTCGAGCCCAACAGTGGGACGTATACGAGCTGTTTTGATGATAGTGATGTTCCTTTAGATAATAGCAACCCGCCCTCGCTTCGCTTCGGTTTCAGTCGCATTACCCGCGGCGTAGTTCCCATTCCCGTGGGAATACCGGGATAAAATATAGCCTATGTTACTTCCTGATATTATCTTTCTATGTTACTCCTGATATTAGCTTTCCATTGGTGAAAGAATTTTTGAAATCGGTTCAATGGTTTAAGCGTGAAAGCGTAACAAACAAACAAACAAACATCCTTACTTTCGTATTTATAATATTAGTAAGGATGTTGTTTCGTCGGTGTTTTTAGCTAATCAATACAATGATATAAAATGTCAATAGAATAGGGATTTAAATTTCGCGGTCGCCGCCATGAGTGACAAACGCTCAGTTGGGAAGTTGTCCAGTCACATTCAAACAGCGTGACATCGAATCTCGGTGTTATCATCATTCTCTTTTTGTAATTTTTGATATTTTTTTTCATTATTTCATCATTTTTAATTTTTATTAATATTAGATATATATGATAATGTCGTCAAAAAAACGATTTCCAAAAAAAAATATTATACCGAGCAAAGCTCGGTTAACCAGATATTAACATATATACGAGAATTAAAAACTCAAAATAAAGCTATGTCAACACATTTGACCAGGATTGTATTTGATTTTTGATTGCCCGCCGTGATGTTTCGAACACTTTGCAGTTTTCATGATCACGGGCGGACTGAGATGTCTCACGACAATCCGTAAGGTAGTTTTATTTACAATGTGTAATACTCGCGTAAATATCAGAAATCATTACATTTGACCAGCTTGGTATAGTGGGTCAAAGTCCTCCCATAGTAGAGGCGATCCTTTTATTTTCGAGTGGTCATGGTCAGTCCCTTTTTTTTTGGGGTGGGTCGCGGTCGGTGCACTCTTCGCACCACTCCGTCCGGGGCGACAGAAGGGCGTAACACACACGCAACCCACCCGACCACTACGTCGCCTTCGTCGTTGCGCCGACTACCGGAGCAGGGTTACTTGTCATCAGTGGTCGGCCCGACGGAATACCCCCTAATGAGGTACCCTTCCATCGACCGACGTCCCCCCCTCAGGGAGGATTTCGGTCTTTCCTCACGCAGTCGGCATCTCGGCGGGTGACAGACTAATTCCCCGGTCACCTCACCCGCGGCCTCGGCTAGCGATGGTCAGTCTCTAGCCCAACATCGATATGTCTATGGGTTGATATGATTCCAACTTAAAAGAGAAAATATTAATGTGAAAGTAGGTAAATATTTTCCGATAGAACTCGAGGAACGAATGCTCTTTTGAGTGCTAAGAATCTTTTAAGAAAAACATGAAAAATAATATATAGCTCTACGCTAAAGCAATGGAGCAACGTAGGAATTCGATTTGTGTTCAAAACGACGCCCTCAAAGCAATATACAGGTAGTACTGCTTGTAGAATTCTTATTTGATTCGGTGAAGCGTTAAAGAAAATAACTCCCTATTTTCCAAACTCTTAATACAACTAGTCGACAAGTACTGGAGAATATTGCAAACCAATTTAGACTTTTTTATAACAAATAAATTCAGTTTTGTTTTTTGCTAAATCGTTTTATGTTAGAAACTAGCCTCTACTCGCGATTTCGTCCGCGTGGTATAGATACTTTGAGCTAACAATAACTTTAACCTAAGACTAGGTGAAAATAATTTTTCTTACACGATTCTGTCAGACATACTTTTTGCGAAATTTTTGCCGTTTACGCAGAGGAAGCTCTCAAAAGGAAAAAAAAAACCATTTTGAAATATTCTTCATTAGTGCTTCGCTTCTGTTGATCTTAGCGTGATGATATATAGTCTATAACCTTTCTCGATAAATAGGCTATCTAATACTGAAAGAATTTTTCAAATCGGACCAGTACTTTCTGAAATTAGCGCGTTCAAACAAACAAACTTTTAAGCTTTATATATTAGTATAGATAGATAAATTTTTCCCCATGTTCACGCCTCACACACGTCCAATTGCTAGGCTCGAGCCTAATGGGAGGGAAACTGATTTACCATGCTGGTGAGACGAACTAGCATAGGGTTTTATTTAGAGTTTGACGTTGCCGGCCATCACTAGGGCGATGGTCGACAGCGTCGGGAATTGGGACGAGGTCGCAGCCTTCTGCGACAGTGATCTCGCAGAAGGAGGCGGCGGATCGCCTGCGCGAGGAGCGCAGCCTCGATGAGGAGATCCGCCGCCGGCGAATGGGGCGGCGCAGGCGCAACTACCTGCGCCTCATGCCGCCCTAGCCGAGGCCGCGGGTGACGTGACCGGGGATTAGTCCGTCACCCGCCGAGAGGCCGACCGCCTGAGGAAAGACCGACGTCCTCCCCGAGGGGGGGACGTCGGTCGATGGGAGGGTACCCCAAGCAGGGGGTATTCCGTCGGGCCGACCACTGACGACAAGTTAACTCTGCTCCGGTGGTCGGCCCAACGACGAAGGCGACGTGGTTTTCGGGTGGGTTGCGGGAGTTGCGTGCTTAAGCCCCTCTGTCGCCCCGGACGGAGTGGTGCGGAGGCGCGCCGACCGCAATCCACCCACAAAAAAAAAAAAAAAACAGTTAAATTTCCTATTGTAAATTTTATAGGTATACTATAAGGACAGCGATATTATATCAATTTTATTTTTGACGCAGCGTCAATATGTATGTAGATAATGGCTACATGTCATCATCATCTCAGCCTATTTAAGTCCCACTATTGGGCGCGGGCCTCCTCCATAATGGAAGGGAAATTGACTTACTATACCACGCTGGTCAAACGTGTTGGTATAGGATTTTGTTTCGAGTTTTCCTTCTCTTCCATAGATATTATATGCATATTATATCCCTGATGCGTTTTTTGCGACACCCACGGGTATGAGAGATGGTGGTGAATTGTATTCTTTCTCCTTCACCATACGACAATATGTGTGTATATGTATAACTAGCATCCCGCTTTCACTTCGCTTTGGTTTCAGTTGCCTTACCCGCATAGTTCCCGTTCCCGTGGCAATAACAGGATATAATATAGCATAAGTTACTCCTTATTTATACAGCTACCTGGTAGAAAAATATTATCAAAATCGGTCCAACCGTTTTGAAGATTACTTCAAACAGACAGACAGACAAAAAGAAATTAAACTGGTTTCTAGACATAGGTGTCGTGCAAATAACCGTGTGAGCATGAAAAAGCCTAATATTTTGACATTACAAACAGACACTTCCAATTCTATTTATTTGTATAGATGATTCTCGAAAAACAAGTCAAATCACACACGCAGTTGAAATAGTTTGTAAACTATTTCAACTTATTACATTCTCAAATATATATACATAATTCTATAAAAAGGATGTTTAAAAGATTAAAGGGTAAACCTTCGCACATTGCCAGTCGGAGATATCGCCCCAACAAAACCAAAGAATTAGGTCAGATATAACAGACGCAATTCCTAACAATAACGTTTGAATTTATAAAATGAAACTAAATCCAAAAGCATTTTATTTTAAAGTAACTTAAAGTAAATTTATTTTTACTAAAATATTTTGCCGTGTAACGAAAAAAAAACTATTTACATTTTAAACGACCTCCTTTCCTGCCCATGGTTGTCATTAAAGACGACTAATAGATTTGGATATGCAGATAACATCAAAGAAAAAGGGAAAACTCTACATAAAATTTATGCCAACACATCTGACCAGCTTGGTATAGTATGTTCTTCTGTAATTGCCTTCACGCAATGGAGAAGGCCAGAGCTCAATAATGAGACATAGATATAATGGGCCGCTATGATAGAAGCATGGAACATTTTAATCCTCCCATGATTACGTTGGGTACAAATTATCTTGAACATCAGATTC
The DNA here is from genome assembly GCA_032191425.1 of Lymantria dispar. Classification (NCBI taxonomy): domain Eukaryota; kingdom Metazoa; phylum Arthropoda; class Insecta; order Lepidoptera; family Erebidae; genus Lymantria; species Lymantria dispar. The sequence continues at coordinate 23,114,968 of CM063459.1, forward strand.
TTTATTATTTGTGTTTCGCCGCCTTACAACATCTACATAGAATTGATGTTTAAAAATCGGCGTTATAATCTATTTTTTACATTTTTAATTTAAACTCACTCCTTTTTTTTTTTTGTAGGTGGGCTGCGGTCGGCGCGCCTCCGCACCACTCCGTCCGGGGCGACAGAGGGGCTTAAGCACGCAACTCCCGCAACCCACCCGAAAACCACCTCGCCTTCGTCGTTGGGCCGACCACCGGAGCAGGTTTACTTGTCGTTAGTGGTCGGCCCGACGGAATACCCCCTACGTGGGGTACCCTCCCATCGACTCTTTCCAGTCTTTCCTCACGCGGTCGGCCTCTCGGCGGGTGACGGACTAATCCCCGATCACGTCACCCGCGGCCTCGGCTAGGGCGGCAAACTCACTCCTTGCAAATTAAAATATGAATATAGTTTAAGATAACTAGGTATATGTTAAGAGCCATTCTAGCTTCTGTTTTGACGAATATTAATTTCTATTCTTTCTTAATAAAAAGGAGCATACAGACAGACAGGACAAAATACGAAACCCTAATAAGACCTACTCTACTGCATGCATCAAGATGTTGGGTTGAAAAGCGACGGATGAGAGATGACTGCATACTAAGTGGTATGATAAGAATGGATAAAATAAGGAATGATTATAAGAGAGGAAGTTTGAAAGATGCACCAGAGACAGAAAAATAAAGGAGTGAACGTTTAACGTGATATGGACATGCGATAAAACAATGTAAACATAATATTGTGAGGAAATTTTTAAGTATGAATGTTGAAGGTTTTAGGGGTAGTGGAAGACCAAATAAAAAATGAATAGACTACGTGAAGCATGACATGAATAGACAAGGAGTGGCCACAAAGACGGCCTCTGTTAGGACTTTGAGGAAGGAACATCGACTCTAAATAATTAGGATAAGAGCAAGATAACGATGAACAAGGAGAAGACTACATGAAATTTATAGACAGACTAGCAACCCGCCCCCGCTTCGCTTCGGTTTCAGTTGCCTTACACGCGTAGTTCCCGTTCCCTTGGGATTACCGGGATAAAATATAGCCTATATTACTCCCTGATATTATAGCTTTCCATTGGTGAACGAATTTTTGAAATCGGCACAGTAGTTTTTGAGTTTATTCATTACAAACATACAAAATTTTCCTCTTTATAATATTAGTATAGATTTTAACAGACACAAATCAAAGTTCCCCATACGCTTTCTATACATATAAGAAAGAGGATTTAGCTGAGTGAATTTATGAGAAACACAAGTAATCTGTAACTGTACCTGTCACTGTACGCGGAGGCGTTCCAACACCCTCGTAGAGCCTGTATGCGGCGTGTGACGAATATTTATGAATATAAACACATACTGCGTAATGGAATTTAGAGCTCAACGGCTGTGAAACCAGCTGGGACGCTTAAAGGATTCGGGTGACAATAAAACCGAATAGAATTATTAAAAGTATTTATTAAAATAATTTATGAACGAAAATCTGTGTCATTATCGTATAAATCTACAAAGTTCCATAGCTGGGCTTGGTCTTCCTTCGCAATGGGAGGGAAATTGAACTACTATAGGGCGTTGGTCAAACGTCTTGGCATAGATTTTTTCCTTCTTTTTAATAAATACAGTGTAAACTCTATATAACGGCACTCGATTTAACGACAAACTCCTTGAAACGTCAAAATACCTTGCTTTTGGTTGGTTTACCATATTATGATTATTATCCATACAATGATACACTCTATATAGCGTCACGTTCACTCGAAATAACGACGATAATACATTATTAAGCATTAATTTCTAAATGCCAAAATTAGTAAGAACTGCACCTGTATACGTTCTTTCGTTTGTTGTTTTGTTATTTTATTATCTAGCACGTGTTTACGTGTTTAGCCGCCCTAGCCGAGGCCGCGGGTGATCGGACCGGGGAATGGTCCGTCACCCGCAGAGAGGCTGACCGCGCGATGACGACCGACGTCCCAGTACGTCGAGACGTGAGGTTACCCGAAAGGGTATTCCGTCGGGCCGACCACTGATGACAAGTCACATCTGCTCCGGTGGTCGGCCCAACAAACAACGAGGTGACGTGGGTACGGGTGGGTTATGGGCCCGCGCGCCGTGCTTTCATCGCCCCGGACGGACAGGACCGCGCGTGCGCTTACCATAGCCCACCCAAAAAAAAAAAAAAAAGCACGTGTTCACCTCAACTGACGTACCGAAAATTGTAAAGAAAATCTCTCTTTTGTTTTTTGTGTGTTTAACTTGCACTTGATTACTTCGACCACTGGGCTACCGTTGGGTTGTTAAACGTTATCCTTGTTATAGTTGTTTTAATGTTTGTAAAATTTACACTATATTGATAAATAAATATTAGAATAGTAAAATAATATCAATTTTGTTTTCACTTCAATTAACGACAACTCTCTATAATATAAAAAAACTCACAGTCCCTTGAGTGTCGTTATATAGAGTTTACACTGTATTTTATGCGTGTTATATCCCTTAGTTGTCTTTTACGCCACGTATGGGTAAAATAGGTAGTGGAGAATCACCACACGGGAAAATATTTGAATATATTCCACTCAAATTTTATCCGAGGAATTATGATAACATATTTTTAAATGTCTCTTTTATCCCCAAAGCTATATTAAATTCAATGTTCGAAATATTTGTTTAGTTAGTAAAGATATTTTAATAATTTACTTTAAATAAAAATTATTTATGGAACTCAAACATATACCTATTTCACAAATAAATAAATACCCACTGCAACGTATAGATATCGGCAGCTATTTGATTAAAAGGTATTGATAAAGAGAGTTAGTTATTGATTAAGACCTATTTTGTTGATTAGATTATTAGTTCGCACCATAAAGAGCAAAATGCTTCTCGGACTATATACATCCCACTGTTGGACATGGGCTTTTGCCAGATAAGGGCAATTACCCAAATAAAATAGGTTGATCAGGCTGACCAGAGGTTAGAATTCTATTTTAAGTTTTCCTTCCCTTGCAATATCTAATTTGCTTACAACTCGACAACTCAACTTCGATTTTAAGTGAGAAAGGATTATTGTAATGGTGACTATTGTATTCTCACGATTATCCCACAAAAGGGCTTATTAAGTAAAAGAAAAAGGCCAAAACAACACAAAACTTTCCAATTATCACAAAATATTAAACAATACGGCTTAATAACTTACTTCGTCGATAAACCCGATCGGTATTTTTAATTTACGGACCTAATACCGAAAGGGAAGGCGTATATAAAGATTAATCTTTAGCATAACATTTTAGCCTTTATGCTAGAATACTCTTTGGAGTAGGGAACAATGAGGTCGGGGCGGCAACACTTTATTGTATTGGCCAGAGACGTGCTCGCCCTTGGGTCCAATGAGACCGCGTTTATATACTTACTATAAGAGATGTTTATTACATTTAACACTAAAAGATATACGCAGTTTCATTGGTTTATATTGAAAGTATTCCCGAAAAGGTCAGGTCAATGCCTCTTATTGCGTCTTTTGAAAGCTTTTTGCGCACTCAAGAATGGACTTTAGGTTATAGGCGGATTGTGACTTATATAATAATTTTTAGTTAAGCTAACGTCACAGCTCATATACGTTTTACTGCTGCCTCCTGCACATGTGGAGGGAAATTAACCTACCGCGCTGGTCAGAGGAGTTGGTGTAAGGTTTTATTTCGAATTTTCCTTCTTTTGTATATATGTCATCTGCATATTATAATGCCTTATCCGTCTTTTACGATACCCACGGCCAAGATAGGCAGTGGTGAATTGTATTCTTACTCCGTCACCACACGGAAAAGATATAGTACCTATTCCTATTTCGTTAACAACGGTTACACCTGTAAAATATCATTACACCCTCTTAATCCTAAGTATTCAATAATTCGTGTGGTGTTTCATTAGTCCGTGTGGTGACGGAGTAAAATTACCATGATCATACATTCGATAAATACAATGGTCCCCATCTTCCTCACAATTAAGGAGAAAGTAGCCATGCTTGGCAGGCTGATGCATAAGACAGTTACTTCTTACTCTCCTGGTGAGAGGTTTAACTGATTTTTACACTAATAAGTGGTGACACTAATTTATATATTAAAATATTTCTGTATGGTAGCGGCTACGAATAATACCAACCTTTACATTGCTCGTGAGTGTCGTAAAAGACGACTAAGAGCTTCAGATAGACCCGAGCCAACTCCACCTGATGCCGTCTGGTCAACAATTACATTCCCAAGCAAGGTGATTGTCAGGTCTACGGTTATTTAATCCGTCACCCGCAGAGAGGCTGACCGTGCGACGGCGACAGACGTCCTGGTCATCGGAAGGAGAGGGTATCCCGCAGGGTATTCCATCGGGCCGACCATGGAGGACAAGAAGTTCGGTACGAGTGGTCGGCCCAATGACAAAGGCGACAAGGTACTATGGGTTATGGAGCCGCGCGCCGCCCCTGCGTCGCCCCGAACGGAGCTGGACGGCGGCTGCGCTGACCATAGCCTACCCCAAAAAAAGGTCATAAAGCTATTGCCAATAAGTTTTACAATATATTCTATGAAAGAAGAGTATATATTGAGTAGACCTCTAGTAATAAGAAGACCAGGATGACGATGATAAGATATATATTGAAATACATACATTTATTAGGCGTGATCTGCTTACCTGTAAAAAACAAATAAACAATATTAGATCAAATAATCTCTGAATATATTTTGTTATTATACCTTATTTTCTATGTAAGGATGGGAATTTCTCTTCTGGCGAGTGATAGATTGCTGGTTCCTACTGGTTATGGCTAAGTTTTCCGTGTGGTGATGGAGAAAAAAAAACTACTCACAACCCCCTATCTTGCCTGTGGGTATCATTAAAAACGTCTAAGGGATACGTATATAATATCTATACAAGAGAAGGCAAACTAAACAAAACCCTATATCAACCCGTCTGATCAGCGTAATATAATACGTCAATTTCTTTCCTATTATGGAGGAGACTCGAGCCCGGCAATGAGACGTATAGGTATAACCTGAAATGAAGATGATGAATTTTTTTTTTAATATTCATTAGTCGCTATAACATCTCAAGATTCTATACTGGAACCGCGCGCAAAAAAGTTTACTACACGATATCTGATGTTTATATGAGTATCACATCTATACTAATAAATAAAATTGAAGTATCTGTTTGTAATGTCAAAATAATAGGTTTTTTTCATGCTCACACGGTTATTTGCACGACACCTAGCAATTAAAAAATTTTTGTCTGTCTGTCTGTTTATTCCGGGTAATTTTCAAATCAGTGGCAATCTCAGTGTCTGAAAACACAGGTCTTTGACCAGTGTGTGTTACCAGTGATGACTTACGGCACGGAAACGTGGTCCCTAAATGTAGGCCTCATATCAAGGCTCAAAGTCGCTCAGCGTGCTATGGAGCGGGCTATGCTCGGGATTTCTCTGCGAGATAGAATCCGGAATACGGAAATCCGCAGAAGAACGGGTGTAACCGACATAGCACGAAGAATTAGCACGCTGAAGTGGCAATGGGCAGGCCACATCGCTCGACGAACCGACAACCGCTGGGGAAGAAAGGTTCTCGAGTGGCGACCACGTATCGGACGACGCAGTGTAGGACGCCCCCCCACTAGGTGGACCGATGACCTAGTGAAAGTAGCTGGGCGTCGTTGGATGCAGGCGGCACAGGACCGCTCATTGTGGCGCAACATGAGGGAGGCCTACGTCCAGCAGTGGACGGCGATAGCCTGAAATGATGATGATGATGATGATGAATCTTCAAAACGGCTGGACCGATTTCAAAAGTTCTTTCACCAATGGAAAGCTATAATATTAGGGCGTAAACTAGGCTATATTTTATCCCGGTATTCCCACGGGAACGGGAACTACGCGGGTAAAACGACTATAACCTATAACCGAAGCGAAGCGAGGGTGGGTTGCTAGTCATAAAAATGTCCCACTGTTGGGCTCGAGCTTCCTCCAGAATAGGAGGGAAATTGACAAATTGAACACCAAGCTCATCAGAAGTATTGGTACTGGGGATGAAAATATCGAAACCAAAAACATAGATGTATCGATACATCGATGTACAAAAAACATCGGCCTAAAAACATCGATGTATCGAAACATCGTTGTATCGAAACATCGATGTTTTTTTAACGATCGTGCAAACAACTTTAATTTTAAAATGCAAGCTATATTTATTACTTGTAACAAAGTTATCATTGAATAGGTGAGTCTTTAGAACAAGGGAGATGTAGAGTTGAAAAAATAAAGTTATATTTAACATATATTAACAAAGTTATCATTGAATAGGTGAGTCTTTAGAACAAGGGAGATGTAGAGTTGAAAAAATAAAGTTATATTTAACATATATTTCTCTATTCAGTAAAGTTATTACAAGCTTAACTGCAGCAAGATACCTATTTGGAAAGAGAATTTAAAAATAACAGTTTTTACGAAAACGTACATACGTAAGTCATTTACTCTGGTAAACATAAACACATAAACATTTTAAACAGATATCAGGCAAAACATCGATGTTAAAGCACCGTAGAAAATAACATCGATACATCGACGTTTCACAATAATGAACATCGATGGCAAACATCGATGTTTTTTTACTGAAACATCGATGTTTCAGAAACATCGATGCATCGTTTGCATCCCTGGTTGGTGCAGGTTTCTATTTCGAGTTTTAGTTATAGTCCTAAGAAAGTTCCGGCCATGTCTCATAATAAAGAATCAAGCTATTTCAATCACATTCTTATTCTATGACAGATAAAAGCTATTAGACTATGTTAATTTTCTACTGTAAGTTAATGCCTTACAATGAAAAATAAACACACAACAGTTGCGTTCTCTACATAGTTTGTATGGTTCATTGTCCATTACAACAGCTAATTGGAACACGCAATCGATCGGCTTACTCTTCTACAGGACGGTTAACGTATTGAGAGCGTTAGTCTTATCGTACGCGGTTAAGCGATTCAATGAATGAATAATGGTTCCGGTTATGATTAGTCGTTAATATATTAAATTCGGGCTGACCACGGAGGATAAGAAACTCGGTACCGGTGGTCGGCCTAATGACGAAGGCGACGAGCTCCTGTGGGTTATAGGGCTGCGCGCCGCCTCTCCATCGCCCCGAACGGAGCTGGGCGGCGGGTGCGCTGATCAAAAAACCCCCAAAAATATATATAAATGTTATATATATATATATCAAGTTAAAAAAATGAAGCAATTTGCAACCAACTTGCAGGGCCGCCTTTTTTCATTGCAAACGATGCAAACGAGCAAACAGTAGGTACACCTGATGGTAAGTGTTGCTGCCGCTTGGACCTTTGCTAGGTCGCTGCCTGCCGTGAATAAAGTGAAGGGAGTGTGAATGCGTGCAATGAGGTTTGGTAAAACTAAGGGTAACCAAAACCCACCACACGTAAACACCCTCAGAAATTTGGGCTTCCGGCTCTCTCGCTTACTGAACGAAGCGCAGTAACAAATTGCTACTACTCAGACGTCGATTTCCTGCGAGAGTGTGATACTCCGGACAGACCGACGCGCGGCTAAGTTTCACAGGGGAGTTCCAGGAAATAGGCACTTCGCGTTATTCCTAGCTTTACATCGGCAAACAGCTAAGAATTTTAAACAAGACAAAAGAATAAATTAGTCAGACAAGTTTAGGTGGTACATGATATTATCACTGCTCAATTTCTAATACAAAAAAAAACTAAACGAATAAATAAAAACTTATCAAATAACAGGTATTAATTTATGTTTTGACGTTTTTATTCTTTTATCGAGACAATTCAATTTATTCTTTACGCTCGCTGGGCCCTTCCAATGGAACAAAAGCTTAATATATTATGTAACTAGCAACCCGCCCTCGCTTCGCTTCGGTTATAGTCGTTTTACCCGCGTAGTTCCCGTTCCCGTGGGAATACCGGGATAAAATATAGATTACGCCCTGATATTATAGCTTTTCATTAGTGAAAGAATTTTTGAAATCGGTCCAGCCGTTTTGATGATTACCCGGAACAAACAGACAGACAAAAATTTTTTAACCGCTATTTTAGGCATAGGTGTCGTGCAAATAACCATGTGAGCATGAAAAAAGTCTATTATTTTGACATTACAAACAGACACTCCAATTTTATTTATTGGTATTGATATAGATATCTCGATTAATGGCAAAGCATTATCGCGAAGATGTGACTCGTGAACAATGGTTCATCTGTTGTTACCAAGCGGTTGTCTATACACGGAATACGTATGTATTCGATTGTTATCGATTCCATTCGATTTGTACGATGTAGCTGTTTACTTTTTTAAATCGATTCGATTGAATATTTTACCGTCTTGTCGTGCAATGAAAATGGATGACTGTTTAAATTAACTTTAGAATGCGTTCACGTCGATGTTGTGAAATTTAATAATGCTTATATTTACGTGTTCTTTCAATAAATAGTCGTACACGTGTGTATAGTTACAGGTCGGCCTTTATTTTTTTAACATGCTTAATAACTTTAATCGTATTAAGGACTAGCAACCCGCCCTCGCTTCGTTTCGGTTTCAGTCTTTCCTGCGTAGTGCCCGTTCCCGTGGGAATACCGGGATAAAATATAGCCTAGATTACGCCCTGATATTATAGCTTTCCATTGGTGAAAGAATTTTTGAAATCGGTCCAGCCGTTTTGAAGATTACCCGGAACAAACAGACAGACAAAAATTTTTAATTGCTATTTTAGGCATAGGTTTTTTTTGACATTACAAACAGACACTCCAATTTTATTTATTGGTATAGATAAATTCGTGTCACGTTGTTTGTCCGCGATGGACTCCTAAACTACTTAACCTATTTTAATCAAATATGCACACCGTGTGCAGTTTGATCCAACTTGAAAGATAGGATAGCTTACATCTTAATTTATAGTCGCAATTTATTATTTTATTGCAAATTATTTGTCTATTATTTGACATTCACAATTATCTGTTAACTTCAAACGATTTTAACAGATGGCGATATCTGTTGACTGGATTGAGTAATTATTTAATAGATGGCGCTGCTATGTTTAAACCTACAAACGTGTCATATACGATTTTAACTTGCTTTTTTACATAGATGCCATTTGTAAAAAAAATATGACGATCTCCATGACAGATGTTCTCCTACAGTTCCACTTAAATAGTTTAAAAAAATGTAATATAACAAAAACATTAGCCACAGCAACGCGTGCTGCGTCTGCTAGTTTAGTATATAATTTAATTCAGTTTCAAATCCCATAAAATAGAAAAAGAAAACCGTATTTTTTTTAATCAAGATGAGAAAACCCGGCACATTTTCACAGGAAGATGCTACAAAATGTAATACGGAAAATTGCTGCGTTTATATAATACTTGTTTTTCTTTCAAATTAATTTTATTCTTTTACCAAGGTGCTTTTATTTTCTGGCGAATTTTTAGATATACTTTAAAATAACTTTTTTAGCATTTAATGTAAGTACACACTTTATTATTTTATGAAAATGCTCTTGCATTTATTTAAATTTATACGAGGTCGGCGGCAAGTTCTTTTTTCTTTCGCACAGGTGAAATGAGGGGAATATAATACATACAACTTTAGGCGGACTGCCCGCCTTACATCCACCTTTAGTAAGGCAATCGTTTATCACAGATCTCCAAATATTATTGATACAGATCGGTGAACAAAATTGTGATCTTTTTTTTTTGGGGGGTGTGTTGCGGTCGGCGCGCTCCTCGCACCACTCCATCCGGGGCGACAGAGGGACCTAAGCACGCACACCCGCAACCCACTCGTGGGTGGGTTGCGGTTGCGGAAGGCGACGTGCATCGTGATGCACGTCGCCTTCGTCGTTGGGCCGACCACCGGAGCAGGGTTACTTGTCATCAGTGGTCGGCCCGACGGAATAATTCTGCGAGATCACTGCCTCGTAGAAGGCTGCGACCGCGTCCCAGTTCCTGACGCTGCCGACCATCGCCCTAGCGATAGTCAGCAGCATCAGGTCGGCACTGATGATTGCGACGAGTTCACGGCGCTGCGCTGCCCAAGCGTCACAGACCTCGAGCGTATGCTGCGCCGTGTCCTCGTCGCAATCGCAGTGGTGGCAGGACGATGGACTCTCCCTCCTAACGACCTTGTGCAGGTATTTGGCGAAGCACCCATGACCCGTCAACACCTGCACCGGAAGGAGAGCACCCCGTGCCGCCTTTCCAACCACTGCATCAGCACAACAAAATTTTGATATACCATTTCATACTGCTTTGTAATATACCATTTCTTAATGCTATTTATGTAGACATTATATATTTTGTTTAATAACCTAATAGTTATCCTATTTACCTAATAGTGTTCGTGTGGTGACGGTGTAAGGAAATAATTCGGGTCGGTTTCGTAAAAGACAACCATGTGATATTGTATGCATACAACATCTATGCGAAAGAAGAAAAACTCGAAATAAAACCGTATGCCAACCCATCTGATCAGCGTGATATAGTTGGTCAATTTCCCTCCTATTGTGGATGCGACTCGAGCCTAACAGTGGGACGTATATGAGCTTCAATAATGAATGATGAACCTAATAGTTCACTCTTTGGAATACTATCTATCAGAACAAGGTGGCGATTCTCCATTCAAAAGACGGCAAGGATCATTGTCGCGTTTACGGGCTCCACACCACCCTTTTCTTCTTCTTCTTTTTTATCTTGGCAATCAGCTACAAATACGAGCCATTTTTGCCAGTGTCGAGTTATAATTATCTTTTCAAGTTCTCAGTTTCTTCATGTCAGTAATGGTCTATCAGTAAGTCAACGTGTCGCCCTCAACAGTGTAATGGCCACTGTTAAGGGTATCTTCTAAGAATTTTGGTGGAAACAAAAAGGTATGTATAGCAATTTTATACCATATTCACTACACCTCAGCAGTTTTGCCACTATATATTACATAAAATGCCATCAAAATTATTTAATATAACACGTTAAAACACTAAGATATTGAATATAATACAAGAACACCACATGACACTTCAGATTCCCGCCAAAAACTCCACCACCCTTTTATCGCATAGTAAAAATGGGTGAGGTCAAAAAAATAAAAACAAAAGATAGTAGACTGTATCATTCAGTCAGACAGTCTGACGATGACACACAGAGGGTCATGTGAATCATACGTCAATGCGCCTCGATCCTTCACGCTCTACCTGCTGTGAGAATATCGCTGCCATTGTATTATGTATTTATCTTTGATACGATAGCCATCTGTGTAATTACGGCACCATAAAATTCTAAAAACTCATCATGCATGCTATTTCTTGCAGTCACTTCATGTATTTTTTCGTTTTCTATATTATTTGTTATTTGTCCGTTTGGTGATGAAGTAAAAATACAATTCACCACCCCCTTTCTTACCCGTGGATGTCTCTGCAAGATAAAGAAAACTCAAAATAAAATTATACTAACCCGCCTCACCCGCGTGGTATAGTAGGTTAATTTCTCTTCTATTATGGAGGAGGCTCCAGCCCAACAGAGGACGTATGTGAGAGCCAAGGTGATATTATTTCTAACAGATTTTTTTATAGAACTCATAAGATTTCTAGTGACATCTATTAAAGTTATCGTTTTAAAATATTCTGAATAATATTAAGCACTTTTTTTTTGGGGGTGGGTTGCGGTCGGCGCACTCGTCGCACCACTCCGTCCGGGGCGACAGAGGGGCGTAAGCACGCACTCCCGTAACCCACCCGCGATGCACGTCGCCTTCGTCGTTGGGCCGACCACCGGAGCAGGGTTACTTGACGTCAGTGGTCGGCCCGACGGAATACCCCCTATCTGGGGTACCCTCCCATCGACCGACGCCCCCCTCACGCGGTTGGCCTCTCAGCGGGTCCGCTCTCCCCGGTCACGTCACCCGCGGCATAATATTAAGCACTAAAGTAATAATAATTCTATGAAATTGTCATGGCAATTTCTTGTCATCATTTTTAAATGTAAACACCTTTTAATTATATCAAAATGTCGTCCAATCTAGCTCCCTTGACAAAATTGATCTTAACACAAAAATTATGGTCAATTGACAGCAAAATTCAAATGAATCCGCACAGAACCCAGCAAAAAGCTTTTCTTTTTCCAAATTAATCATCATCTTCAGATGTAAGCTTATTCTACAGCGCTAATAAAACAACGAAAGAAGGCCATCAAGAAAAATAAGTGTATTGTTGACAACCCTATATATGTTTCAATTAGATGGGCAGGTAGACAGGGCGACAGACGGTGACGTGTCAATCTCTCGTGTAACAATAGTTTACGTAGCACAGTGGGAACATCTCAAATTATATCTAATCATTTTCTTACATCACTTATTAAGAGCTGAACTAAGTACTGGTAAATAGACCTTCTAACTAATTTTATAAATACGCATGTGAGTTTGTTTGTTACGATTTCATGTCTAAACTAAGGAACGGCTTTTAAAAATTTGTACACCACAGATTGCTGCAGTATCTGCCTCATGTTACGTCACAGAGTGCAGGCCAGTGCCGCCTGCATCCAACGACGCCCAGCAACTTTCACCGGGTCGTCGGTCCACCTTGTTGGAGTGTTGCGTCCTACATTGCGTCGTCCCATACGGGCTCGCCACTCGAGAATCTTTCTTCCCCAGCAGTTGTCGGTTCATCGAGCGATGTGACCTGTGCCCATTGCCACTTCAGCGTGCTAATTCTTTGTGCTATGTCAGTTACACCCGTATCCCTATATTCCTAAGGAAACAGGGACCAATTCCTCATCAATATAATGTGGTTTGCGAACCTTTGACAATTAGACTGGTTTACAGTGAGATGGTATTTTTGTGAATTTTTTAGTAAATCTAACCAGCGGACTTGTAATTTGAAAGGATGTTTTAAGGTAGAAAGATTGGAAATGGGGCTCGGCATGATTCATGAAATATCACAATATTTATAATAAGGTTCACATACATTGTATTTTAGTTTCATGACATAATGAAACTAAAATTTGATCACACTTTCATTTAACTCCCTTTTCATGGTAGGATAGCATAGTCCATAGTCTGGACACACCTCGTCCTATTTGTCCGGGGCGATGGATAGGCAGCATGCTGCCGCATTACCCGAAGAGCCCATAAGACCGACCGACCAATGGTACCAATTGCCATTTCGGGTAGCGTCCTCTTCGACGCCCCGGTAGCAAATAGTATTTCCGTGTCGCCCTCACGCGGTCAGCCTTTCTGCGCGTGACGGACTAATCCGCGGTCCGTGCACCCGCGACCTCGATTAGGGCGGCATCAGGCGCAGGTTTCATTAACCCCTCAAGGATAAAGTCGTAATAACTATAGCAAAGGTATAATTAATTGAAGAATACGTAGGTGTAAATAAGTGATCCGAACGAACCAGCGGTCGACGGCTATGACGTATGACGAATCATAATTACCCAACCCACACGTCAATTGCAACTTGTTCAACCTGTTGTAACCATTGAAATTAGCCACGCTATTTTCGGGGATACTATTTTTAGCAACCATTAGGGGTGCGAGACTTGCGTAACGGAATGACCAAACGGAACTATTTAATGAATAGAAATAGAACTAGAAATGTATTTGGCGTCAATGATTTAATAATAACTACTAATATAGAATTCATCATTACTGTAGTGTATGTCTACAATGTAGTCATCGCACGCACAGCTTGTAGAGCTGGTACACGTACTTTTACTGCCACGGCCCGTAAACAACTACCCGTCCGCGACAAACCTCCAACGTGTACTTATAAACACACATTATTCAATGTATCCACATTCGCATATCTTTTACCGACTTCAAAAAAAGGAGGAGGTTCTCAATAAGTCGGAATATTTTTTTTTTATGTATGTTCACCGATTACTCAAAGACGCCTGGACCGATTTGCAAAATTCTTTTTTTTTGATAGGGTATACTTCCCAAATGGTCCCACAGTCATCAGGTCAGGATCTGATGATGGTATCCTTGAGAAATTGGTGGAATTCTTAAAATTTTATAGGCAATTTTAACGTTTTTCTTATACTTCGTATAGTTATTTAGATATTTGCGCCTGGTAATCATCATCTCGTTGCAGAGCTGATGATGGAAGATACAATTTGAAGGCGGTTTTTTTTTAATTAAAAATTATAGATTATATTACACTACAATCATCAAAGTGCATACACTACAATCATCATCACAACCCATATATGTCCCACTTTTTTTTTTGGGGGGTGGGTCGCGGTCGTCGCTCTCCTCGCACCACTCCGTCCGAGGCGACAGAGGGGCGTAAGCACGCACACCCGCAACCCACCCACGTGACCGTCGCCTTTGTCGTTAGGCCGACCACCGGAGCAGGGTTACTTGTCATCAGTGGTCGGCCCGACGGAATACCCCCTATTTGAGGTACCCTCCCATCGACCGACGTCCCCCCCTCGGGGAGGACTTTCCGCGGTATGTATGTCCCACTACTGGACTCGTGTCTCCTCCATAATCGGAGGGAAATTGACGTACTTTTAACACGCTCACCAGACGAGTTGGTATAGGGTTTTCTCTTAGAGTTTTCCACCTCTTACATGGATATTATTCGCATATTATTATTATGTTTTTTATTGCCAACGGTGGCAAACGAGCAAGCAGCACACCTGATGGTAAGTGATGCTGCCGCACATTGACCTTTGCAATACCAGGGGCACAGCCAGACCGTTGCCTACCGTGAAGAAAATACTCTTCTTAAACCTCGTTTAAAGAAGGACATGCCATAGCGCTCGGGTAACACAGCAGCAAGTAGTTCATTCCAGAGCCTGCACGTACGTGGAAGAAATGATCGCTGGAAACGTACAGTTGAAGACCATAACGTTTCCAGGTGAAATGGATGGACCCTGTTACCATGTCGAGTGGTACGTTGGTAGAATTATGACGGTGGTACCAAGTAATAAAACAGTTCCTCTATTATAACCTCTTAGTCGTCTTTTATGACACCCACGGGCAAAAAAGGGTATGGTGAATGGTATTGTTAGTCCGTCACCATAAGGAATATAGAATTGAATATAGAATTCGAGTGCTACTTATTATGAAGAATTCCGTGTGGTGACGGAGTTAGAACTTTGCCGTGAAGTCATCAATAATACGTAGGCCCCTTTTGTTTACCTGCGCCTGATGCTGCCCTAGCCGAGGCCGCGGGTGACCAGACCGGGGACTTTAGTCCGGCACCCGCAGAGCGGCTGACCGCGCGATGGCGACCAACATCCCGGGACAGGGACGTCGAGAGTTGAGGGTACCCGAAAGGATATTCCGCCGGGCCGACCTCTGAGGACAAGGAATTCGGCACTGGTGGTCGGCCCAACAACGAAGGCGACGTGGGTACGGGTGGGTTATGGGCCCGCGCGCCGTCCTTTCGTCGCCCCGGACGGAATGGACCGCGTGTGCGCTTATCATAGCCCAACCATAAAGAAAAGACTTCTTTTGTTTCGACCATGAAATAGATTTGATGGACATCTACATTAAAGCGACCGAAGCCGCGGGCCTCCTCCTCAATAGGAGTGAAATTGACCTTCTATACCACTCTGATCAGACTGGTTATGCAGGGTTTTATTTTGAGTTTTCTTTCTCTTGTATAGATATTATGAGCGTGTTATATCACTTATTCGTAACCTAATGCAAGTAAATATTTCGTCTCATTCTAGAATACGTTAATCCCTTTGAAGGCCAAATAAAAGACGCCCCATAAAAATATTCTGTGGAGCTGGTTAGACTGGAAAGCCAACAGAAATCCAATTGAGGAATAATAACCAGTCGAAGGAATGATTTTTATTGTTATGCGAAATAACCAATCTTTTCCAAATACGTATAATAATAAAATAATTCAGGTTATAACTTACTAGAAAGATAATAACTTTAAAATAAAAATGAAAGGGTACAAAATGCAGCATATATATTGTATTTAAAACACGTACATAATTGTATTAATTTTAGAAGCTGATAAATATCGAAAACTATACAGTCACGCACGCCTGTCTATTATTATCGAATGCTACTCGATTAATCGTTGGAATATCGATTTTGCGACTACGAAGCGTGATGAATTGATATATCGAACGACATTCGACGTACGGGATTTGAAATTGGAATGGAAAGGCTGATTGGATGTCCAACAACATAACGGAGATTGATTCAAGTTGGCGGGAGTTATTTTTTTATTTAAAGAAACTGCTATACTCATTAGGTTACCTATGTTTTTAATTAAAATAATCATTTTCTATATGTCGTTTATAAAAACTATTACAATTTACGCGAAAATAAACAGTAATAAATCTTTATTGCCATGAGTCTGTGCTATTGCAACGAACAACATAAAGTAGGTAAGAAACACCTATATTATTTAATTTTTAATTTTTTACTAAACATAGAAAGCATATTCTATTAAACTTTCTTGTTTTTTCCTACCTAACCGTGGTCAAACAATTTGTTGGGCTCGGCCTCCTCCACAATGGAAGGGCAATTGACCTACTATACCGCACTGGTCAACAGTGTTGACCTATGGTTTTATGTCGAGTTTCCCTTCCCTTACATAGATATTATCTCATTATCATATATATCCCTTTGTCGTCTTTTCGATACCCACGGCCTAAGGTGATCAACTGTATATTACGCGTAAACATCAATCATCATTATGAAATACTTACTCATTAGAATAATAACGTATAGAAGAGAAGGATAGTGTCGGTACTTCTACGATCAAAAACATGAAGCAAACAATAGTACATACGCACAGGCGATTACACACGCACACCACTATACAAATTATGAAGTCAAATTTTGTGTTTATTAACATAAATCGTCTAAATACTTATAAAATAATGTTAATACACTTTTTAAGTGTTTCAAATGTGTTGTGGCACCATTTGAAAGCACATACCGTCATAATTACCTATTTATTTTATAAGAGTTGTGCGTTCTACACTACTTAATAATTCGATGTAAGCTCCATGAGGCTCCAATTTAAATGCTTCATTTTTTGTGAGCGTACTTACCTTCTATACGTTATTATTCTAAGACTTACTCATTATTTTTCCGAGGGGTGACAGAGTAAGAATGCAATTCTTCACCCATCTCTCCTGTTTATGGTTGTTTAAAAAACATCTAAGGGATATAATATGCATATAACATCTATGCAAGAAACAGTAAACTCGAAATAAAATTCATTTGACCAGCGTGGTATTGTAGATAAATTTCCCTCCTACTGTAGAGGAAGTTAGAGCCTAGCAGTTGAAATAAAGATTATATAATGACTTGATGAATGATATAATTATATATTGAATAAAATAAAACTTTAGACAGAACTTTTCCTATTAAATATAACGTGTTTATGTAATCAACTTAAATTGCAAAGTTGCTCATCCCCTTCAGCTAAAATAAACCTTAATTATGCTATGATAATAACTTTAATTTATCAACTGTTTTAAACAGAATATTAATTACTTATTAACGAACGAAATTCCATTATGAAAAGTTTTTTAAGCAAGAGCGATAATTAAAAATTTTACTTAAGCATTTCTGAAGAGCTTGTTGTTAAATGATGCTTTTAAAAATCAGTCTTAAAATATATAAACACTAGCAACCCGCCCTCGCTTCGCTTCGGTTTTAGACGCCTTACCCGGGTAGTGCCCGTTCCCGTGGGAATACCGGGATAAAATATAGCCTATGTTGCTCCCTGACATTATAGCTTTCCATTGGTGAAAGAATTTTTGAAATCGGTTCGGTGGTTTAAGCGTGAAAGCGTAACAAACAAACATACTTTCGCATTTATAATATTAGTAAGGATGTTAGCGCTCGTTAAAAAATAAAATTTAACGTGTTTTTCTTCAAAAATCTCGTCAATAACATCTTCATTCTTTCCTGTTTTTATGCATCCCGCTGTTGGTCACGGACTTCCATCACAAAGAGTACTTAATAAAATAAAAATTTAATAAAATAAATATTATTCCACAAGTGGTGTGGAATAAAATTTAATTTTTCGAATTTTACTAGGTTTTTTTACAGACCCACTTGGAAAGGCGACTTGGAAGAAGGAAATAACCTTTGTGTTGCGGAGGACTTTAAAAACATATAATTAACGGACTTAAATTACATCCAGACTCAGATCAACAATTTGTGGATCGCATAAAGTGTTGTTCTGAGTCTGCATCGCACAAAAATATTTGATTTAAATTTTACTGGCGCTTGGAACACTTTTGCACACTACTTTTGTGTGATATATTATAAAAACCTGTACAATACAGTCAGCCGTCGCCGCGGATTAAACTGGCGCCACGCTGACTGGCGCACCAGATATGCGTAAATACAGGTAACCGTTATAGTTTCTGATTATTTTCTTATTCATTCCCAAATCTAAACATTGAGGCGCGCATAGCATGAAACATACACCGAGTCATCTATCTCTAAACAGTAACCAGCTTAAAATTATCTTATTAATCATTATACACAAATATACACATATTACATTTGCTACAAAATCACTGCAATTATTTTTAAAGTAGTAGTTGTTTATTTTTATTCAGTATTCTTTTTTCCGTGTGGTGACGCAGCAAGAATATAATTCACTACCCCTTATCTACCCCTGGGTATCATAAACTAAGGGATAAAATGTAACATCTATGCAAGAGAAAGATAACTCGAAAAAAAGCCTACCAACACGTCTGACCAGCGTGACATTAATATTATGATGTAATCATCAATATCCCTCCAATTACGCGGGAGGCTTGAGCTTAACAGTGAGACGTATATGCGCTTAGATGATGATGATTCTACATTTAATGGAACCATTTCGCATGTGGTGAAGCAGGCCTTCCCCGTAGGTGTTTGAAAGATGACGTAGGAGTGCAAGCAGTTATAATTTTAGGAAGAGACGTAAACCGTTTGAGCAGCGTGGTGTAGTAGGCCAATATCGCTCTCATTGTGCCATAAGTGCAACAAGGGGCGTTATGAGCTAAGAAGTAGAAAGAGAAAGACCAAAATAATATTTCACTTATTGATTAGCGTCATCTTTCAACGAATAGCTACTACTTTTTGTTTAAACCTTTATTAATTACATTGTAAATCAAGTTGTTAAGTTTAATATCTATCACAGGTGAAGGCATCGGACCAGCAGCGAACTCCCAAAGTGATCACAAATCTTATTAAACGCGACAAAATTCGAAATAACTACAAGATGGTTCTTCAAGGTTCTTCTGGCAAGTCCAAGAGGAATTCTAATACATGTGTGAAAATGAATTACTAGTTATGTGATATCTAATTGGTTTAAACAAGTAATTCTTATATACCTATATGTGTATAACAATATTAGCTGTATCAGCAACTTTGCTTTTATAGATTGGTAGGAATATGGTGTTTATTATTTTCCCTGTGGACGGAGTAAGATTACAATTCACCACTACATTTCTTACCCATGGGTGTCGTAAAAGACGACTAAAGAATGTAATATGCAGAAAACACCGATGCAAGACAAGGAAAACTCGAAACGAAATCCTATGCCAACACGTCTGACCAACGTTGATATATTGTGAATGTTATCGGTATTGATATTATTATTAATTCCATGTGACGACTTGGTGTTCCCACTGTTGGAGGTAATTTGACCTACTATACCACGCTGGTCTGGTGTTGGCATATGGTTTTGTTTCCTTTGCATAAATGTTATATGCATATTATATTGCCTAGTCTACGATCTACGATACCCACGGGCAAGAAAGCTCATGGTGAATTGTATTCTTACTCCGTCACTCCAAGTAGGTTAGCTCATTGGTAGTTTAGAGCATGTACGGGCCTCACAAGATACCTATTTACCATATAAATATTTTTTTTTACCAAAAACGTCTAGCGAATGTTGTTTGTCCAGATATTGAACAATTACATGCCATACAACTCTTCTAAAATATGAATATGTATTAACACATACTCATCACGCACGCAATATGTATTCAACGTAACATTTACATAACAAAGGAAAAGTGGTTAATAAAACCATTCGAGTATGCGACCATTGATCGTAAGGTCTCAAGTTCATAGTTATACAATCACAATTAACGAGCTTATCTATACTTCTATACTAATATTATAAAGAGGAAAGATTTGTATGTAAGTATGTTTGTAACGAATTGGCTCCGAAACTACTGGACCGATTTCAAAAATTCTTTTACCAATGGAAAGCTATAATATCAGGGAGAGTAACATAGGCTATATTTTATCTCGGTATTCCCACGGGAAGGGGCACTATGCGGGTATGGCGACTGAAACCGAAGCGAAGCGAGGGCGAGTTGCTAGTATACTGTATGTATGTACAAATTTAACATGAAAATAGGCAAGCTTCACTCATATCGATCCCACAGCTGGCACGGACCTACCCCACAATAGAAAAGAAATTGAACGCTGTTAGCGCGCTAATCGTGGTCATCTCAGGTCATAAATTGTCTTCGAGGAGAGGGTACTCCTCAGGGGGTATTCCGTCAGACCGACCACTGACGTCAAGACACCCTAATCCAGTGATCGGCCCAACGACGAAGGCGACATGTCACGGGTGAGTTATGGATGTGCATGTTTACGCCCCTCTGTCGTCCCGGACGGAGTGGTGTGAGGAGAGCGCCGAACGTAACCCAACCCCAAAAAAAGAGTCATAAATTGTCTCATTGCTGGGCTCGAGCCTCCTCCCCAATAGGAGGGAAATTGACCTACTACCTATACCATGCGGGTGAGACATGTTAGTGATATAAGGTTTTGTTTCGAGTTTTGCTCTAGCACAAATATTATAACCATATTATATCCCTTAATCATCTTTTACAACATCCACGGGTAAGATGGGGAGTGGTGAATGTACCTAATTACTCCGTCACCACACGGAATAGGATGTGTTGATGTAACGTTTTATTTCGAATTTTCCTTCTCTTGCAAATATATTATTTGCATATAATTTCCGTTAATCGCTTTTACGACACCCACGTGTATGAAAGGGAGTGGTGATTTGTATTCTTACTTCGTCACCACACGGCATTTACATAACAAAAAATTAAAACGCTTGAGGGTTTATAATTAGCTGCCCAGTTAAATTCTTCGTATGACGAAACAATACGCACAAGCCGAAATTAAACATACACACTTGCCACTCATTATTCTGCACGAATCATTAGCTACAGTTAGCAAAAAGTTCGCTAGTTTAATCTTAGAAAGTGCGTCGTTTTTAATCGGCGCTTTTAGGCGGCGTAACAATATTCAGGTTTTCGGCATCCACAGCTGGACGTACACTTCCCCTATAGAATTCAGTCAGTCGCTGAAGGGGTTATTGCAATGGCCGCCGCCCTTGGCAAGCAGATTGATGATTGTAGTTTACATGTTTCTTAGAAGAGTGCGGAGTTGAAAATATCCGTTGCCGAATTCCTATAGAACGGACAACAAAGATCTCCTGGGCACTTTTAAAACCAATTTAGTTCGCCAAACCGGCGGTCAATTAATTATAAGCTCTTATAAAGAACCTGTCCAACAGTAGACGTTGAAAAGCTGATTGAATTAATCTATTACTTGGTTGGCCTAGTGCCAAGCGGATAGAGTTAATAGTGAAATCTGTTGAAATCTACCTCAAGTTTAAAAGCTGGAAGTAGTAAGGAAATTCTAATGCCCATTACATGACATATTCATTATTTTTAATAATCCATGGAATAGTCACATCGCACGTCAATAACCATAGGGGAAGAAAGGTTCTCGAGTGGCGACTATGAATCGGAGGACTACGCAGCGTAGGACGACTAACTACTAGATGGACTGACGACATATTGAAAGTCGCAGGGAGCCGTTGGATGCGAATGGCACAGGACCGTTCAGAGTGACATTCTCGGGGAGGCCTATGTCTAATAGTGGACGTCTATGGGCTAAAGGATGGATGGAATAGTTACAGACACTTAGACATTAAACGTTTATTTTTTTTATTGTAGACTGTGGCAAGCGAGCAAACAGTACACCTGATGGTAAGTGTTGCTGCTGTTCATGAACCTTTGCTAGGTCGCTGCTTACCGTGAAGAAAGTGAAGGGAGTGTGAATGTGTGTAATGAGGTTCGGTGAAACTAAAGATATCACTAAAACCCACCACACGCAAACACCCTCAGAAAGTTCCCCCAACCGAACGAAGCGCAGTTACAAATGGCTACTATTCAAACGTCGATTTTCTGCTCAGTGTGGTACTACCCCGGACGGACCGACCCGCGGCTGTAGATAGACAACTGTCAATAGTGTGGTTTTATCACTAATTTAGCTGCAAACTATTTGCCTAATGTGTTAACATATTTACAAATAATTAGTTTTTTTTTTTGTTAACAATGTGTTACAAGAAATCACAACTAATTATTATCAGTAATCTTACATAATCGCTCATTAGAAAGCGTTATATTATTATGTTATGGTTTTATATGGTATTTATTACAAGGGTTTTATTTGTTAATGAAACAAAATAGCGAATTAAGGCGTAGAAGAAATAATTGAAATCGTTACTCAAGAATCTATGGGTAATTTCATTGTTTATATTTTAAACTTCCTTGACCTGCTATGTAGTATTGGTACAGAGTTTCATTTCAAATTTTTCTTTTGAATGGATGATATCTGCATATTATAACGCGTTAGTAGTCTTTTACGACACCCACGGGCAATAAAAGGGGTGATTGTATTCTTACTCGGTTACCATAGGGAAAGAACACAATAGAACAGAATATCAATCATAAACTTTCTTTTTCGCGGGTTTCATAAATGCAGATCACTGCAAGAGAAGCAAATTTCTTAGATGTTAAAGTGATTAGTAACTACTGGCTACGCCAAATGTCATAGGTTCGAATTCCACCCACAACATTATATTGCTCGATCTACAGATAGTTGTGCCGAGTCTGGGTGTAATGTGTTCGGTAATTGTGTTTATAAACTCCTCCCCCACAGTGAATTCATTTCCTAATGACCACAGTTATTAAAACGTCGAGCAGTGTGATTAGATTGTCATTGCTGACGGCGATTTGTCACCGCCTTTGCATTTGAAGATATATCAGTTACTACAATAGTAATAGTCCCCTTTTTTGCGGTATATGGTCTGGACGCACGCCGCCCTTTCCGTCTGGGTAACGACAGGGCGACGCGCGGCCCCATAACCCCCAGTATTCTCATCCCTTCGCTATTGTGTCGATCACTGGTACCGAGTCCTTGATGTCCGTGGCTAGCCCGTGGGGTTACTTTTTCGGGTACAGTCTCTCTCAGAAACTCACTGAGTGAAGGCGGTGCCTTCACTCGGTAATCTTCTATAGGTGAAGGTCTATTAGCAAAGCAGCCCCTAGTCCACCTCAAGATATTTTAGTATATGAATAATTTAAAAGTGTCTAAGGAACAATTCTCTTTTGTCGACTTTATTAATTAAAATCTGGACATATTCTCAAAATCTGCAAGATAGGGAGATGAAAAATTAATTAAAGCGTCTTTTGTTACTAAAGTTAAATCAATACCTGTACTTAATTAAGATTGTTTTTAGGAAGGGAAATTAACGTACTGTTACCACGCTAGTCAAACATGTTTGTATAGTGTTATTTCGAGTTTTCCGTCTGTTGTATAGATGCTATATGCAAATTTAACCCCTTTGCCGCCTTTTACGTCACCCACGGGCAAGAGAGGAGGTGGTGGTTTGAATTCTAATTCCTATACTTCTCCTATACCTGCTAAGCGATTATGGCCATATTATGTATTTTCTATTAGGCGACGCGAAGGCGGCGTGCGGCTTCACACTCCATCTCATTCCCTCTTCATCATCTTAATTCGAAAATATAAACATTAGGAGTTGAAAAAGAAAATAAAATTTATTGGTTAGGCAATGAATACTACTAACATCCGTGGCCAGCTTGGTGGATTATTGGCGTCCTGTTGAGGCTTATATCTAAAAGACTGTAGTGTAAACTAATTACATTTCGTTAAATTTTCGAGTACGCTAATATTAATATCAAAATGT
The DNA here is from genome assembly GCA_032191425.1 of Lymantria dispar. Classification (NCBI taxonomy): domain Eukaryota; kingdom Metazoa; phylum Arthropoda; class Insecta; order Lepidoptera; family Erebidae; genus Lymantria; species Lymantria dispar. Next base: position 23,139,049 of record CM063459.1, read on the forward strand.
AATACATAAAAATGTATTACGTCATTAAAGATCAAATCAATAATAACGTTCCACTAAAGAATTCGAATTACGCCGTGTGGCGACGGTTACGCCGTGTGGCGACGGTTTGAGAATACATGTGTCGCCACCCCTTACTTGCCCGTGGGAGTCGTAAAAATCGGCTGAGGGTTCACCAGGAGAGTGGGCAGCAGCTCTCTCCTGGGAAACGTAAAACATCCATACTGCGATCGCCAACCCGCCTGCCAAGCGTGGCGATTACGGCAATATCCCCTTTTTAAAAATGGCGTACAACAAAAAAATGGCCCCCAGTCACGGCGGCTCCGGTACCCTACGGGCTCATTTTGGTGGCGGGCCCAGTAGTGGTGGAGCGGGGGGTGCGAGGAATCTCCGGCAGCGATCCGGCTACCAACAAAAACGACCCTTGGCCCTGGTAACACACAACATTCGGACACTCAGGACTGACGAGAGGGTCATCGAGCTGGAAGAGGAATTGAGCAAAATCCGCTGGGACATTGTAGGATTATCAGAAGTGCGAAGAGAGGGCGAGGGCACGATAATCCTCCAGTCTGGAAACTTGCTCTTCTACCGGGAGGGCGATCACTCGTCCCAAGGTGGTATAGGGTTTATCGTTCGTAAGTCTCTCATAGACAACGTGGAGAGGATCGAGAGTGTGTCGACAAGGGTAGTGTACCTTATACTCAGAATTACCAAGAGGTATTCGCTGAAGGTTATACAGGTATACGCACCGACCTCGACATACTCCGACGACGAGGTGGAGGCATTTTACGAGGACATCTCGAAAGCCATACACGCGTCCAAAACCCACTTCACGGTGGTTATGGGAGACTTCAACGCGAAACTAGGCAAAGGGAGTGATGATGAGTTGAGAGTGGGGAAACATGGATATGGACAGAGAAACCAGAGGGGCCAGAAACTGGCTGATTTTCTGGAGAAGGAAAGCCTCTTTATGATGAATTCCTTATTCAGGAAGCAGCCACAAAGGAAATGGACCTGGATTAGCCCCGATGGTTCAACAAAAAACGAGATAGACTTCATCTTGTCAGACAAACGACAGATATTCAATGATGTCTCAGTGATCAGCAGAATTAAAACTGGGAGCGATCACCGGATGGTACGAGGCACATTGAATATCCATACAAAAGTCGAGCGGTCACGCTTGATGAAGTCTACACTCCGACCTACATCTGTCCAATACCAGAGCCTCGAAAACTTTCAACTCGAACTACATAATCGCTTCCAATGTCTGGACGAGTGCGAATCTCCGAACGATATGAACAACAGGTTCGTGGAAACTGTCCACGCGGTTGGGTCGAAATTTTTCAAGGCTCACCGCGTTAATAGACCTAAAAAACTTTCTGACCAGACTCTCGAGCTCATGGAGCGGAGAAAAGAGATGACGGTGCAGTCTGCAGCCGATTGGTCCAAACATAGGCAGCTAAATAGACAGATCTCCAGGTCTGTGCGTCGCGATATTCGCCGATTTAATACGTTCCGTATTAAAGAAGCGATAGAGCGGAATCGTGGCTCGAAAGTGTTCGCACAAGATCTGTCTATTGGGAAAAGCCAAATGACTAAGCTGAAGACCGATGACGGCACTGTCATTTCATCCCAAAGTGAGATCTTGGGAGAGGTCGAAAGGTTCTATGGACAGTTATACAAATCATCCCGAAATCCTGTTGTCGGCTTGGTCCAAGATCCCAGATCCAAGCTAACTCGGCACTATACCGAAGAAATCCCGGACATCAGCTTGTACGAGATCAGAATGGCTCTCAAACAACTACGTAACGGTAAGGCACCGGGAGATGACGGAATTACGGCAGAGCTTTTGAAGGCGGGCGGCAAGCCGGTATTAATAGCCCTTCAGAAGCTATTTAATTCCGTTATCCTCGGGGGCGACGTTCCAGAGTCGTGGACCAGGAGTGTGGTGGTGCTGTTCTTCAAGAAGGGTGACAAAGCTCTTTTAAAGAACTACAGACCCATCTCACTCCTGAGCCATGTTTATAAGTTGTTTTCGAGGGTCATTACCAATCGACTCTCGCGCAAGCTCGATGACTTCCAGCCGCCCGAACAAGCCGGCTTCCGAAAAGGCTATAGCACCATAGACCATATCCTCACGCTTCGGCAGATTATACAAAAGACCGAGGAGTATAATCAGCCCCTGTGCTTAGCGTTTGTGGACTATGAGAAAGCCTTTGATTCAGTCGAAACTTGGGCGGTGCTGCAGTCCCTTCAGCGGTGCCAAATCGACCATCGCTATATCGAAGTGCTGAAGTGTTTGTATAGGAACGCCACAATGTCAGTCCGTATCCAGGATAAGAGTACGAAACCGATCCAGTTGCAGAAAGGCGCGAGACAGGGAGATGTCATCTCTCCGAAACTGTTCACCACTGCACTGGAAGATGTCTTCAAGCTCTTAGACTGGACTGGACTCGGCATCAACATTAACGGCGAATACATCACTCACCTTCGATTCGCAGACGATATCGTCGTTATGGCAGAATCCATGGAGGACCTTGGCACTATGCTCAATGATCTCAGCAGGGTATCCCAACTAGTGGGTCTACGAATGAACATGGACAAGACGAAAGTCATGTCAAATACCCACGTCATTCCTGTACCGGTCCTAGTTGGCAATGCGATTCTCGAAGTTGTCAATCACTATGTTTACCTAGGACAAACAGTCCAGTTAGGTAGATCCAATTTCGAGAAAGAGATCAGCCGACGAATCCAACTCGGTTGGGCAGCGTTCGGGAAACTTAAGAGGATCTTCTCGTCCAACATACCTCAGTGTCTGAAAACACAGGTCTACGACCAGTGTGTGTTACCAGTGATGACTTACGGCACGGAAACGTGGTCCCTAAATGTAGGCCTCATATCAAGGCTCAAAGTCGCTCAGCGTGCTATGGAACGGGCTATGCTCGGGATTTCTCTGCGAGATAGAATCCGGAATACAGAAATCCGCAGAAGAACGGGTGTAACCGACATAGCACGAAGAATTAGCACACTGAAGTGGCAATGGGCAGGCCACATCGCTCGACGAACCGACAACCGCTGGGGAAGAAAGGTTCTCGAGTGGCGACCACGCATCGGACGACGCAGTGTAGGAAACCCCCCCCCACTAGGTGGACCGACGACCTAGTGAAAGTTGCTGGGCGTCGTTGGATGCAGGCGGCATAGGACCGCACATTGTGGCGCAATATGAGGGAGGCCTACGTCCAGCAGTGGACGGCAATAGGCTGAAATGATGATGATGATGAATGATGAAAGAATTCGAAAGGTTGGGCGTGCTTCCAAATCCCGTGCAGCAATTATATTATTTCTGTTATCATAAACAAACTAATGGTTCGTCATATTTTTTATATGTATCCAACGCGACAACTGTCGCTTTGAATTTGACACTTATTAATATATCTATTTATTTTATACTACTCGCAATGGACATAGCGGCAAGCCGTGGTATATAGAATTATTCATTAGTTTTTTAGAATTCTGTACCGAAATGGGACGGGTATGTATCAACAGAGGTTTATTTCTAAAACCTGCTGCTCATTCTACTGTCTCATGGGAACTCTCCTCATGAAAGTCCTATTGATCTTTGCTCTAGACCAGACAATTGATTTTTTTAATGCTGTATGTACAGCTTTTATTAAAAAAAAAATGTTGTAGTGCTTCATAAATTCCTTCTCTTGCCTGTTATCTTTTTTTTATAAAGACATCACCCTGCACTAAGGAAATAATCCTACAAGGATTGTTTTGACACAGATTATATCTAGACTCAGAACAACAATTTGTGGATAGCACAAAGTATTGTCCTGCGTGGGATTCGAACTCACGACATTGGCACTGTACGTCGATATCTAAACTATCTTAACCACAAACCATTTGAATACTCATCTGTGTCTCATACGACCACCCCGTAAATTAATTGACATTTTTTAGCTTTACTTTCACTGAAATGTGTTCCTGCAATTTACGTGGATGAGCTACCTATACAAAATAGAAAGAATAAAAATGGGCGAAATAAAATATTCAGTTCTCATTGAATCTAATAAAAAACACAAACTAAAGAAAAGAACTTCTAACATAAAATAATTTAATTTTAACGAGAAACAAAAAGGCTCAGCTTGTGATACTTCTCTTTAAAGAAATAGCGCTGGTATTCAGCCAATACTTGGTATATACATTTTAAACATATTAATCAAACTTAACTTGTCCACTGTCAACAGTTATCTGTCTACAGCCTCGGGCCGATCCGTCCGGGATAGTACCACACTCTCGCAGAAAATCGACGTCTAAGTAGTAGCAATTTGTTACTGCGCTTCGTTCGGTGAGCGAGAGAGCCGGAAGCCCAACTTTCTGAGGGTGTTTGCGTGTGGAGTGTTTTGGTAGTGCCCTTGGTATCACCGAGTCTCTATGCACACATTCACGCTCCCTTCACTTTCTTCACGGAAGGCAGCGGCCTTGTGAGGGTCCATGAGCGGCAACAACCCTTACCATCAGGTGTACTGTTTACTCGTAAGCCACCGTTTGCAATAAAAAAAAATAAATGAATATGCATTTGTGTATCTGTGTAAGGATGTAACTAATTTTGAATATTTTGCATACATATACATACTTCAATTATTCATATTATACGCGTATCTAGAACAACAAACTTGAACTTGGCAATGCATAGAGCACACTGACACCTTGGCAATGAAAATAGCCGTACGTCATCTTATCACAACGACATAATAAAACTTGTCATGAGACATGTCCCAGTTACGGTTCCTCGTAAATTTTATGAGACCTTAAATGCAAGTGTCACCAATGCATTTGAGGATAATTATAGGCGGATTTAATACGTATAAATCATTCCGAGTGGTGACAGAATAAGAATACAACTCAGCACTCCTTTTCTTTTCCGTGGGTGTCGTAAGAGACGACTGAAGAATTTAATATGTATATAACACCTGCGCAAGAGAAGGAAACTTCAAAATAAAATCCTATAGCAAGCTAACGCTGAAATCCAACTAGCGTGGTATAGATATTTTTCTCCTATCATGGCGGCGGCTCGAGGTAATGGGATGTATATAAATGAAGATGAATGGATGTTGAATGATATAGTGACCCTCTGAAATACTTTAAATTGACTAAAATACTTATCCGTGTGGCGACGGAGTAAGAATACAATTCATCACTCCCTATCTTGCCCGTGGATGTCCTAAAAGACGACTGAGGCATGTAATATGCGTATAACGACTGTTCAAAAGAAGGAATCCTCGAAATAAAACCCTATACCAACCCGTCTGACCAGCATGGTCATAGTACGTCAATATCCCATCTATTATGGAGGAGGTTGTGGATATATGAGCCGAGTTGATGACTAAAATAGTGCTATGTGGCATAATAATTACGAATTTTCGACGTATTCGACGCAACAAAATGTCTACAACAATTCCGATACTGTCGCAATTCATCTTGTCAGTAGCCTTGTTCCAAACAATAATTAAGTAGGCAAACGATATCATTTTTAATAATCTATGGAGAGCAAAAGTACAATAAATATATTATAAGATCGTCTTTCATCGAGTCGCGTCGTAACAACTTCATCAAATTTCCATTAATCTGGCAAAATAGAATAAATACAATAGCCATTAACTTAATTGACAAAACTCTTGTTTCTGAAGGCAAACTTTCAAGAACAGTTCCGGCAAATTTATCTTCGAATCAGACGTCAAGAATGAAACAGCGGCGCTTCAAATATAACAAATAACTATTAAAACTGCCAACAGCATTCGGTTGCAAGTAATTAATGGAGTTTAAATATCGATATAGTCGTTTTGTAGACGCGACCTTCGTCTTGGTAAAGCATTGAAGTGGAAATTCGCAAGCGGATTAATTAGTATGCCAGTTATTTAATTAATTGATACGGGTCTTCTGTGACAAATATAGAAGTTTGGTCCTAGATTAATTAATTTACTTTGATGGAAATGAGGGTAAAACTATGGAACCGATCACGCAATTTCTCTTTTAAAAAACAAGACCTTAGAACAAAAAAATTGTATTGCACTAAGTATTTTCCTGCATTGAAATTATATACCACTAAGCCATCTGTACAGTACCCGTATCTGTACCTACATAATGCGTCTATCTGTAATGTTAATATAACATTCTTTTTTAAATTCATGCATTTTAAAATATTCCTCTACCCAACCGTGTTTTGATAGTACTTTATTTGGTAGATAAACTGATTTTGTAAAAAAACAGCTATTTTGTTATGAAAGAGAATTTCACAAAAAAATATACGAAGCTTTGGAATTAGGGACTAATAATGTACTATATTAATGGCGAAAATCTCATTGACTGTCTATAAAGTGCAAGCAAGCGAAATCGCAAAACCAGTCTTATGACAAGTTTGATGTTTATTCGCCTGGAGCTTAAGTAAGAACTTATTAGAAATCTTGTAAAGAATAAAGTTAAGGGACTTCAAAGTTTCATACCCAACGTGAATATTTTAAAAGAAGGGACAAACCCCGTCGAAAGCTCCTTTTATCAAGAGAATATAATTTACGAGAAATGTTCTGAATAAACTATTTTCTAAGACCCTTCAGCGCTATTCAACAGTCCGTAGTTGGAGAATTTTGGAGAGTGTGATTTTTGTTCGTTTTGAGTGTGATTTTTACGTGAGAATCGCGTCAATTGTTCTTCGTACGTGTATCATTAAAATATCTAGGATAAATACCTAAACGAGAAACTGAAAGAAAACTATATATTAACCGATTCTTTCTGCCTTTCCAATAACATAATTTAATCTATACCAATAAATAAAATTGGAGTGTCTGTTTGTAATGTCAAACTAATACGCCTTTTTCATGCTCACACGGTTATTTGCACTATATATATGCCTAAAAATCACTTTATATTTTTTGTCTGTCTGTCTGTTTGTTCCAGGTAATCTTCAAAACGGCTGGACCAATTTAAAAAATTCTTTCACCAATGGAAAGCTTTATATCAGGGCGTAAAATAGGCTATATTTTATCGCGGTATTCCCACGGGAACGGGAACTAAGGGGATAAGGCGACGGGAACTGAAGCGAGGGCGGGTGGCTAGTATCGAATAATTCTCAAATCGACGTCCGAGTAGTCTGAATTTGTTACTGCGCTTCGTTCTGTGAGCGAGGGAGTCGGAAGCTGAGGGGGTTTGTGAGTGGTGGGTTTTTAGTGTCACCAAACCTCATTACATGCGTTTACACTCCCTTCACTTTCTTCGCGGTAGGCAGAGTACTTGAAAAGTCCATGAGCGGCAGCAATACTTATCATTAGGTATCTGCTAGTTTGCCTCTGTTTGCAATAAAAAAGATACAAAAGGGAAGAAAATTTAGTTGCTTGAACGCCCAATCGTTCCTTAAAGCGGCCGTCGGCGACACCTAGTCTAGTCTATTAATATCGACGCCAAATCCATGACAAGACAATCGAGTCCACGGTCTAGGTCGTCACGGACTCACAAATGAGATCAAGGTCACTCCATGGGAATAACATAATATACTATGGTAGGAACAACAAAATTGATTATGTAAAGTTCCGCTGCCAAGAGAAGACGCTTAAACATCTTAATATTATAAATGCGTAAGTTTGTTCGTTATGCACATAAGGGCTGTGCAAGAGAAGGAAAACTCGAAATGAAACCCTATACCAACATGTCTGACCAGCATGGTAGAGTAGGTCAAATTCCCTCCTATTGTGGAGGAGGCCCGAGCCCAATAGTGGGGCGTATGAGGGCTGCGATAATGATGATGAAGTTTGTTCGTTTGTTACGTTTTCATGCTTAAGCCACCGAACCAATTTCAAAAATTCTTTCACCAATGGAAAGCTAATATAGCTTTCAGGTATCAATATCATCTTTTCGGAAAATTTTATCCCGCCATTCCCACGGGAAAGAGCACTACGCGAGTGAAACCGCTGGAAGTTATTTTCACGCGGGCCAAGCCGTCAGTAAAAGCTGGTCTAATATAAAAATCTAAATCTTTTTCAGTCGTTTCATACTTTGTTGTTGGCTACGAACATTTTACTCAATGTAAGGGCATTTGATCTTGACGGAAACCCATTATTATTTCAAAATTGCCTTAGGCACACTTTTCTTTGTGTACGGTTTTATCAAACGCGGTGAAGAGGTGAATATACATACTTGCTTAGCCCTTATTTCAAAACAACAATGTATTTATTTATTATATCTAAAGAAACATACACTATTATAATTCTAGCTTCTGCTCGCGACTTCGTCTACTTTGGGCTAACGCTAATTTTAACCAAAGACTTTGTTTACGTAGAAGGTGAAAATATTTTTTAATAGTACTATTTTGTCAGACATGATTTCTGCGAAAATTTAGCCGTTTACGTGCGGAAGCTCTCAAAAGTAAAAATACCCGATTTTGAAACATTCTTCAATGGTGCTCCGCTCCTGTTGGTCTGAGCGCGATGATAGCCTATAGCCTTCCTCAATAAATGGGCTATCTAATACTGAAAGAATTATTCAAATCGGACCAGTAGTTTCTGAGATTAGCGCGTTCAAATAAACAAACTCTTCAGCTTTATATATTAGTATAAATTCACAAGAAAAATAAACTAATAACACTGTCGTCGCCAATGAAGTTTATAACAGATATTAAGAAATTAATCAATAACGAGTAATTGAGGTGATATATAAAACTGAACAACAAAAAGAAATACATAAAATTACAAGTTATGCCGTAAATTAGAAAAGTTTTGATAGTAGTAACGAAATTTTGAAAGCACTGAAAACATTAATAAAGATATCGACATTGTTTTAATATTGTAATAGCTATAAGGTAGTCTAATATATCTATTCTACATATATTAATAAGATAATTATAGAGAATTATAGCAAATTTATATTTGCCGTGTGGTGACAGAGTAAGAATACAATTCCCCACCCCTTTTCTTGTCGATGGGTGTCGTAAAAGACGACTAAGGCATTACATTGTACAACATATATGCAAGAGAGAACTCAAACTGAAATCCTATACCAACCCGTTTGACTAGCGTGGTATACTAGGTCAATTTCCCTCTCATTGTGGAGGTCCTCCATTGGAGGAGGCTCCAACCCAGCAGTGGGACGTATATGAGCCGTGACAATCATATAGCAAACTGAGTTATATGCTCACGGCTCATTTAAACTAACTTGTAATCATGAGACGAAAATACTTGTAAACTTACTCAGCGCTTTTGTTGGAAATACAGCCCAATCATAGCTAAGCTATTTTCTAAATAAATAACGTCTGTAAGCAACGTTATTAATATCATTTTGTGTATAAAATGATGTAATTGTTTCACAATGATTGCTACATATGCTTGCATCTGTAAGCCATCAAATGGTTATTTAAAGTTATGATATAATTTATTTTTATCGGTTGCGAACTGTGATTATTAATTGTGTATCATATTGGTACGATTTTAAAACGCATGTATACAATTTTCAGTCTTAGATGTCAAATGGTCCAGCAGTGGATGGCTACAGGCTGGATGAATGGAGCAAACCATTAAATAACAGCTATGAATGCCGACTCTACCAAATTGAAAAGGGGCCGTGCCGCTTTCCTCCTTTTAAGTGGTCCTTTACCTTCAGTGAAACTTTCGGTAAGTTAAATTTGCAGAACCTTTACCTTGATTGACTTTTGACACCTTTCCAATCATCATACGCGATAGACCTTACTCCAGGTAGGAGATACCAGGCAAACCAAGCTCAGAGTTTTCGACTATAGTTACTTATGTACATTTTAAAATGTGTGGGCTTTTTTTTGTGGGTGGGCTGCGGTCGGCGCGCCTCCGCACCACTCTGTCCGCGGCGACAGAGGGGCTTAAGCACGCAACTCCCGCAACCCACCCGAAAACTACGTCGCCTTCGTCGTTGGGCCGACCACCGGAGCAGGGTTGCTTGACATCAGTGGTCGGCCCGACGGAATACTCCTTACTTGGGGTACCCTCCCATCGACCGACGTCCCCCCCTCGGGGAGGACGTCGGTCTTTCTTCACGCGGTCGGCCTCTCGGCGGGTGACGGACTAATCCCCGGTCACGTCACCCGCGGCCTCGGCTAGGGCGGCATGAGGCGCAGGTAGTTGCGCCTACGCCACCCCAGTCGCCGGCGGCGGATCTCCTCATCGAGGCTACGCTCCTCGCGCAGGCGATCCGCCGCCTCCTTCCGCGAGATCACTGTCTCGCAGAAGGCTGCGACCGCGTCCCAATTCCTGACGCTGTCGACCATCGCCCTAGCGATAGCCGGCAGCGTCAGGTCTGCACCGATGATTGCGACGAGTTCACAGCGCTGCACTGCCCAAGCCGCGCAGGCCTCGAGCGTATGGCGCGCCGTGTCCTCGTCGCAATCCCAGTGGTGGCAGGACTGTGTACGCTCCCTCCTTACGACCTTGTGTAGGTATTTGGCGAAAAAATGTGTGGGGTACACCTAAAAATCCAATGGGTCAAGCTAAAGGAAAGAGTCCTATATCTTGTGTGTCGCAAAGGTCGACTAAAAGACTTCCAGAAACCACAAATAATCGTCTGAATGGTACTTATTTTAACCTAATTTCCATCCCATTGACTCGACAAAGACTTAAATGTATAAGGAAATAAAGGTTTTCAAAAACGTGTGATCTTATCAAATCACGCTAATCGACTGTGAAATTCTGTGTAATCGACTAGGTCCTCCCTGTGAAAACGACGGATACGACGGTATATTAAATACATCACTTCAAGTCATCACTCTTTACGTTTTCATGGGATTCGTAAAAACTGGATATAACAGAAACTGCGACTATCAACACGTGTAACAAAATCCGTGGTAACGCACCACGTACGAGCTCCGTTCTAATTCCAGCAAGCCAGGATCTATAATAGTCTCCATAAACGACACAGAGGTTTTACACTCGGGAATTCTCAGGAAACGCTTTCAATTATCTTCACAACAAATGTAATTTGAAAAGAAAAACAGGATTTGGTCAAATTCAACTCTTCTCCTACTTAAAGCGGGACGCGTATAACAAAATGAACTGATAAGCTAATAAATCAGAGGATGTACAACTACGACAAGCGTAACAGTACAACATCCTAGATATGACAAAGTATGAAAGGACCTTATGAGTGAGTGGACTTTTTGATGTGTGCCTTATTAACACCAAAGAGTTGATGTAACCCCTCTTACGGAGTATTATTACGAGTAAGCTTCAATAAGCTGATGAATAATCGTATAGAAATAGCTAAAAGCCAAAATGATTTTCTTGCTAAATTTTTTAAATTTCCATATGATGACAGAGTAAGAATACAGTTCATCATCGCTCTCTTATCGACTGTATGCAAGAAAAAAAAACTCAAAATAAAAAATATACCAACCCGTCTGACCAGCGTAGTATAGTAGGTGAATTTCCCTTCTATTGCAGAGAAGACCCAATCTCAACAAAGAGAGGTTCATAAGCTGTAATTATGAAAATGACGATGCCAAAAAATATAGAAAACGTTAATATTTAAAATAAGTTTGCCTTTTGTCTATCTCCAACGACCTTTCTTACGAAAGTCAATGCACTCAAATCTTCAGCAAATATTTTTCCTCGCATAAATCTAAAACTGTCTATGTTATATTTTTACTGAGATGTCATTCGAGCTTAACGAGGGTTTCACAAATATGAGAGAGATTTCTCTGACAATTTCTCATTTTATGTACCTTCTGAAATAATTATCTTTTTAGACGAGGATATATGTAATCTAATAGCCTTGCGATCTTTTTATCTTTCTGTTGTATCTGTTATATGTACATTATACTAAAAATATTTTCGTACGTAAATATATATTTGTGAATATTATTAAAATATTATTTCGTTTGGTGACCGACTAAGGATACAATTCACCACTCCCTTTCTCGCCCGTAGGAGTTGTTAAAGACGACTAAGAGATAATATCTGTGCAGGAAAAGGAAAACTCGCGATAAAACCCGTCGGAAAATCATGGTATTGGGATGGCCTTGATATAAGATTAGGTTTTAACAAAGTTTCACCCGGGTAGTTCATGTTTCCGTGGGAATGGCTTAAGGTATATAGACAGCTACCTCTTAGTAAAATATTATCATTATCGATGCAGCCGTTTCGAAGATTACTGGGAACAGATAGATAGACAAAAATATTTAAACTGCTTTTTAGTCATAGGTATCGTGTAAAAAACCATGTGAACATAAAAAAACAATTATTTTCATATTACAAACAGGCACAATTTTATTTATTTGTATTGATGATTTGAATTATTTTATTACTATTCTGCATCATTTGTAATTACTGATGCGCATGAGAGGGATAGAGTAGGGAGAGAGTAAGGATACAAAACGTCGATATTTTACCATTTACCTGAAATTGAAATATGAATTGCTATCAAACATGTCAAAAATGATTAAATTTTGCAAGTTTCGTACAAAATTATAATAAAATCTATACACCAAAGGATATTTTAAAAGAAAGAACAGATCTTCATTTCTTTTTACAATTCAAGAAAAGAATACAAAAACATAAAATAAAGAAATCATAAAGTAAAAACAAAATGGAATTAGGCTCGACTTATGGCTGGAATACGAGCGCATCTAAGCCGTTGATTTTCAGCCCAAGGAAAACTTACAAACTAATCGCCGATATTACTGCCTTCCCGAACACAAAACAAAACATAAAAATAGTGTATTGTTTTTTCTTCCTAGTGTATTTTATTAAAAAAAAAAACATTTAACTATTATTAGTGTATTTTTTTTACATCTCTTCAAATCAAGATGGTGACAATTATTATCACGACGATCACGTGATAAGGATAAACAGTTCACAATGCTAAATTGACAACAAGTCATAATCAATTAGTCTTGAAGTGTTAATAGCCGAGCTAATTGCCGCACCAACTAACAACTAGTTTTTGCACTAATTAACCATACTTGCTATAATAATGCAATGAGACTTAACATCGCTATTTATATTTGCATTTACCTTCGTAATACTTCATCGATCGCAAAAAGAAAAATCCTGGGCGGTAATCGAGCCCACGACACTGCATGCTTAGATTATGATATCATCCACATCGTAAAACTGTTAAATTTGTGGTTTAAACAAATAATCGAGGACACGTCTTAACTTTTACTTAGTTTTACATCTACCGTTCCCATGGATATGAGTGTATTATCATTATCATCACGATAGGGCGCGGCGTCCGCCCTATCTTGGCTTATGCCGAACGTGGGCGGACCGAGCGCTGCGTGCCGACGGCTGTACGCGGGGGTCATCCGGTCGATGGCCCTGTACGGCGCATCGGTGTGGGCGGGGTCCATGACCGTCCGACTTAGGGCCCTTCTGTGGCGACCACAGAGGGTCATGGGGGTCAGGGCCATCCGCGGATACCGCACGGTGGCGACGGAGGCAGCGTGCCTATTGGCCGGGACTCCCCCGTGGGACCTGGAGGCGGAGATGCTCGCCGGACTATATAGGCGGGTGACGGGGGTGCGAGCGGAGGGCGGTGTGGTCTCGTTAAGGGATCTCACCGCCTCGCACGTCGACACCCGCCGAGACGTCATTGCCCGTTGGGCAGTCCGGCTGGAGAGGCCTCGGTTCGGGGTGCGAACCGTGGAGGCCTTCCGGCCGGTGCTGATGCAGTGGTTGGAAAGGCGGCACGGGGTGCTCTCCTTACGACTGGTGCAGGTTTTGACGGGGCATGGGTGCTTCGCCAAATACCTGCACAAGGTTGTTAGGAGGGAGAGTACACCGTCCTGCCACTACTGCGATTGCGACGAGGACACGGCGCGCCATACGCTCGAGGCCTGCGGGGCTTGGGCAGTGCAGCGCTGTGAACTCGTCGCAATCATCGGTACGGACCTGACGCTGCCGGCTATCGCTAGGGCGATGGTCGACAGCGTCGGGAATTGTGACGCGGTCGCAGCCTTCTGCGAGACAGTGATCTCGCGGAAGGAGGCGGCGGATCGCCTGCGTGAGGAGCGCAGCCTCGATGAGGAGATCCGCCGCCGGCGACTGGGGCGGCGCAGGCGCAACTATCTGCGCCTCATGCCGCCCTAGCCGAGGCCGCGGGTGACGTGACCGGGGATTAGTCCGTCACCCGCCGAGAGGCCGACTGCGTGAGGAAAGACCGACGTCCTCCCCTAGGGGGGGACGTCGGTCGATGGGAGGGTACCCCGATTAGGGGTGTTCCTTCGGGCCGACCACTGACGACAAGTTAACGCTGCTCCAGTGGTCGGCCCAATGACGAAGGCGAGGTGGTTTTCGGGTGGGTTGCGGGAGTTGCGTGCTTAAGCCCCTCTGTCGCCCCGGACGGAGTGGTGCGGAGGCGCGCCGACCGCAGCCCACCCACAAAAAAAAAAAAAAAAAAAATTATCATCATTTCAGCTTATGTGTCCCACTGCTGGGCCCGACCCATCTCCTGGATAGGAGTGAAATTGAGGAATTTCAGGGTTTAAAGCTTAAATTTAGTAGTTTCTAAATGAAAAGGGGAAAAATCAAACCTAAGCGAATAACTAAACCTAAAAAGGCAACTAGAAGCGTAAAAGAAGATTATGAACTTTACATCGATCTGGCTCAACTCCATCTGATGGCGTCTGGTCAGCAATTGTATTCCCAAGGAGAATTGACATCAAGTGGCCGGTCATAAAACTTTTGAAATATATACTAAGAAAAAAGAGGACATATTTTTTTTAGCAACGGCAAATAAGCAAACAGTACACCCGATGGTAAGTGTTGCTGCAGTACATGGACCTTTGCTAGGCCGCTGGATACCGCGAAGAAAGTGAAAGAAGTATGAATACGTGCAATGAGGTTCGGTGATACCAAAGGTATTAGTAAAACCCACTACATGCAAACACCCTCAGAAAGTTGGGCTTCCGGCTCTCTCGCTCACCGAACGAAACGCAGTAACAAATTGCTACTACTCGGACGTCGATTTTCTGCGCGAGTGTGGTACTACCCCAGACGTACCGACCCGCGGCTGTAGAGAGACAAATGTCAACAATGTGACCCTACCACTATTAAGTGTAAGTAAGAGTCGACTCCCAAGTAATTGAGTTAAGAGCAGGATGATGATGATACAGATATTAAAAATGTGCAAATTAAGGTTTTTTATTTAATACTCAACATGGCACTCACAGAAAATTTATAAGATATTTCTGTGATGGCACTTTATATATTTTTAATTCGGGTGTTTATCTCAACTCGTGGACACTACTAAATTAGTGTAATGTGACATAGGCTATAGGCATATAAACCACGGACTATCACAACTAAACATCCTATTTGTCAAATAAAGATAAGTAGTTTAGAAGTTATAAGGGAACAAATAGACATATAAACACAACCATGGTGACACAGGTAAAAAATCACAACCTTGCCTTCGTCATAATTAAGTAAAAATGTAAAAACTCAATCCTTTACGTTGTTAGTCAAACCTTTTATTTTTGTTTGAAATATAACACACTAGATTTGAAGCAATGTACTTGACCGATAATGGTATTAAATATTCATTATATAAACAAAACCATTAGACAGCTAAATTACAGGCAATGTTTTTAAATATTCAACGTCTATTGTTTACAAAGAAAACAGTTTTTTTTTTATATAGCGGGCAATGAAAACGTTAAACTCGTTTGATATACAGCCAAAAACATTTGAACTGCATTAAATTTCGGGAAACAATCATCTTCAAAGAGAAGTGGGTCAAGTTCACTATGAAGGTGTTTTATTGATAGCGTAATTGTAAATAAAAAATAAAGATATGATTATTTTTGCTTTTTCTTCTTTATATTAGGTCATATCGAATAGTTGCTCAATTTCCGTCCCATTGTGGAGGAAGTTCGAGCTCAGCAGTGGGACGTATTAGCTGAAATAAATTTACCAACTAACAGCTTGTCAGTATGCGCATAGAAAGCTATTTGTCACTCAAATCTTAATGTGTCACGTTGTTTGTCCGCGATGAACTCCTAAACTACTTAATCGATTTTAATCAAATTTGCACACCGTGTGCAGTTTGATCCAACTTGAAAGATAGGATAGTTTACATCTTAATTTATAGTCGCAATATTATTTTATTGCAAATTATTGGCCTATTATTTGACCTTCACAATTATCTGTTAACTCCAAACGATTTTAACAGATGGCGATATCTGTTGACTGGATTGAGTAAGTAATTTGTGTGTGCTCAAGGGGATTCGAGAATGGTTTAGATTCACAATTGGACCCGGTAGGTGGCGCTTTATTTGAACAGAACAACATTTGTTGGATCAGCTAGTATTAATATAAAACAACAGAGTTTTTTATAAATAATCTAGCATTTTAAATGCTAAATCTCAATAATTTAGATAATAGGGTCGTGGCATCGTTTAATACAATTCTAACTGAAAAGTTAGAGTATTAGATCGGAACAATGTGTAAACGTTTGCTTGTAGATGGCGCATGTCTCACATAAAGACGATAATACGAATGACTATTTGAATGTTATACGTCAGCCCGCGCTGGTCCAGTTGCTAGGACGATTAAAATTAAGATTTTTCAATATTTTCGCTTTATTTCAACTGCCTATATTTTGAGAATGACCAATATAAACCCGCGAAAAATCCATATATATAAAAATTGCTGTTCGTTAGTCTCGCTAAAACTCGAGAACGGCTGGACCGATTTCGCTAATTTTAGTCTTGAATTATTTGTGGAGGTCCAGGGAAGGTTTAAACGGTGAGAAAATATGGAAAACTGCGGATAAAATACTAACAATAACAATTTTATTTACCCATACAAACTGTTCTTACCTGTCAAACATTTGATGTTCATCCCGTCGTCGGTTCGGCATTTTTGGCATAATTACATATAGATCTAGATTTTAAAAGGTATTGCAATCGATAAAAAAGGCGGTATATTATATAGCTAGAATACAATTCAACAAACGGGGGTGTCGTAAAAGACAACTAAGGGATATAATACGCATATAAAATGTCGTATATTAACACGTCTGACCAGCGTGGTATACTAGGTCGATTGCCCTCCCATAGTGTAGGAGGTGCGACCCCACAAGTGGACGTGTATGGGCTGAGATGATGACGATTTATCAGCCTCCCATAAATAGTGTAAAATTGTGGACTAAAGAAATATAACACTTTCCACAAATTCAATTCAGTTGTAATATCAATAATTCCATTATATTGATACGTTTGAGGCCGAGTCCCGAGACCGCCCCAGCTTCGGCAACTTTACGCCATTTGTAGAAGGCTGATAAATCTTCATCATCTCAACCCATACATGTCCCACTGTTGGGCTCGGGCCTCCTCCACTATGGGAGGGCAATCGATCTACTATACCACGCTGGTGAGATGTGTTGGTATAGGGTTTTGTTCCGAGTTTTCCTTACCTTGCATAGATATTATATGCATATTATATCCCTTAGTCGTCTTTTACGATACACACGGCTGGTAAATTATATTCTTACTCCGTCACCGTACGGATAATACTAAAACCAAACTGATAAATACTAAAATAAAATAATTAGGAAAAAAGGCGGTACCAAGTTCACCGGGTCAGCTAGTCTGAGAAATAATTAATTATTACAAGTCAATTTACATACAAAGAGATTAATTTGGCGACGGCAAAAGTTGGCTGCGTAACATAAATTTTGTTGCTTTCATTTTTGTAATGAGCCTCTTGAGCTTACGGAAACAACAAAGGAATAATCCCAATTTACAACCTGTAAACGATGTTTCGTTACTTGGAATAAGTTTTTTTTTATTTGTTTTTGTTATTCATCATTATCATTGTTTACAAAGTTAACATAATATGTAGTTTGATAACCCGACGGCTGTCTGACGTCAACACGAGAATGTAATTATTGAGTAGGCGATATCATATAGTTTGCCCAGATTTTACCATCACATTGATACATACAATGCCAGTGTTGCGGGTTCGAATCCCACGCAGGACGACATTGATCTGAGTTTGAATGTAATTTGTGTCCGTTAATTATATGTTTGTGAAGTCCCCCGCAATGCAAGGATAATTTTCTTGGAGCAAGGTGTTGTCTTTTTTAAAAATAAAAAAAAATAGTAGTATTCGTAATCGCCACCACACACCAAACTTAATTCATCACCATATTTTTTTTAGTTAGGCTATGGACAGCTCACATGCCGTCCTCTCCGTCCGGGGCAACGCGAGAACCGCGCGCGGCCCTATAACCCACCGTAGTCCGCCCCATTCGTCATTGGGCTGACCACTGGTACCGTGTTATTCGTCGTCCGTAACTAGCCCGGCGGTATATCCTTTTGAAAACCGTTTTACCAGAAGCCCATTTCGGGACGTCGCGCATCGTCCACACACGATCCATCACGATTTGAGGTATTATATCAACAGTTCAGGGAGAACTACGTTTTGAATAATATAAATATTCTAACCAAAACATTACATACAAAAACGGAAGATGTGTCGCATTTTGGACGAATCCCAGCTGTTTTATTACTAAGCACATATTGATACCGCCTGGCACGGAATCGTGTGTCTGTATAGCAAGCTAGCCAGAATATACCACAAATTTAAATGCGCTTCTATATTCGACTATAAACTTTAATACAAACATATAAAGTTTAATATTGCAGAGTATGTTTGAAGATTACGCTGGCGCTTGAAGTTCAAGAGCGTGCCAAATTTGCTGAATGGCTCAGCCGCAGCTGTTTTCTTCTATAATATTATTGTATGCATCGAATATTATACAAATTGCTATCTAGTATGTTGGCAGAGAAATGATTTATGTATTTTTAGCTTCATATTTCGCAAAGAAATATCGACGTCTGAGTAGTAGCAATTTATTACTGTACTTCGTTCGGTGAGCAAAAGAACCGAAAGCCCAAGTCTCGGAGAGGGTTGCGTGCTTTTTGATGATGCCTTTAGCATCATCGAACCTCATAGAACGCATTCACACTCCTTTTACTTTATTCATAGTAGACAGCTGCCTAGCAAAGGTATCGGCAGTATCACTTTTCATCAAATGCGTGTTACGCTCGTTTGTTCCCAACAGCATTAAAAAATAAAGAAAAGGAAAAACATTTACATGAGACATTTTTTATAAACAGTTCAATGCTTATTAAAAACATCTTTTTTATTATTAAAA
The DNA here is from genome assembly GCA_032191425.1 of Lymantria dispar. Classification (NCBI taxonomy): domain Eukaryota; kingdom Metazoa; phylum Arthropoda; class Insecta; order Lepidoptera; family Erebidae; genus Lymantria; species Lymantria dispar. Next base: position 23,158,222 of record CM063459.1, read on the forward strand.
GCTTTTATGTAACTTGCCCTGTTAGTATGGGACAAATCTTGCGGGTTAAATTAGAACCACTGCCTGTCGTTATATTAGGTTCAAATTTGGTTTACTTACGTAACTTCGGTGACAATGCAATAATATGATACCATGCAGCTGGTTTCAAGATGGCGTCGGAAGGTGGCCATAGGAACTCATAAACTAAACGAGATAAAACTATCGAGTCCGGACTCGTTTGAATAGTCTTGACAAGCACTTTTGTGCTACAGACAGCCAGGGTCTTAAGATGGCATCGGAAGGTGGCCATAGGAATCATAAAAGCTTGTTTTTAAAAATTTGTATTAATTACTATTTTATTTTTCTTCCTTCTTCGGCCATGTACGTACATGGCGAAGTATATAGGTATGAGTGAGACGAGACGATGATGACTTCTTCAAGTTTATATCGAACCCTTATGTGTTACCGGAAATGTATGTAATCCGTCAAAGTATATAATTCCAAGGAAATGTATGTAATTCCTAAAATCGAACGAAAATGTGTAAAATAAATTATATTAGACATATTTCCTAGGAAATCTATACTTTTCCTAAATAGCAATCCGAAATGTAAAACATTTGAGTTATCAATGGGTTCGCGGGGATAGCGGTTCGAGGGGAGGGTATTGCTTCGTCTGATCAGGGATAGGTTAGGTTATCTTTAATTAGTAAGATAATATGAAGATTATTATATCTCACGATATGATTGTTATCTGAACGTTGTTGTCTCAACGAGTGCTTTAATAAAAATTATATTATTATTCTCATTTTAACAACGTGTTTTATTACAGAAAGCATTATTTTTATACATTTCCTAAGACGATATTGGAATTATATACAATTCCTAGGAATTGTACACATTTCCTAGGAAATTTATGTATTAAATAATTTTTGAAACAATATTTTATACATTTCCTAAATAGCTTCGGAATTGTATAAATTTCTTAGGATTTGTATACAATTCCTAGATTTCATACATTGCCGGTAACATATGCACAGATGCCGTAGTGTTGATATACCTACATACGTCACAGGTTCGATTCCCAGGACATAACTTTGTGTTATCATCGGTATCCTAACAACAACACTATCACTAGTGGAATTCCTTTACTTCTTCATCTAAACAGAAAATGGGTAGAAACTAAGAAGATTATAAGAGGAAGGCAAATTCGAAATAAAGTGCTAAGCAAGCCATATTATATTCTCAAAACCGAGCGACAGAACACTTATTTTTAATAAGTTTTATATAAAGTACGGTTGTATAAAACACCTGACACGGTGTTGGTGCATAATAACGTTATCGTACAAACACCTGCCACAGCTGAGAGTGCGCAGATGCGATGTGTTCTTATTTTAATGATGTATATCGGTTCAACGGGTTAGTTGCGAGTTTACTACCGTTAAAATTATTTAATTTTGGATATATATAATATTAAAAACTTATAATTACTACTAATATTATAAACGCGAAAGTTTGTGAGTATGTGAGGATGTTGTTGTTCTTTCACGAAAAAAACTACTGAATGGATTTTGATGTAACTTCACAATAATATAGCTTACATATCAGAATAACACATAGGCTATAATTTATCTCGATATTCCCATGGGAAGGGTAACTATGCGGGTAAACCACATGGCGCTGCTAGTACAATACTAATATATAAATATAAATCCAGTGGTAAATTCAAGACAAAAGGTTGTTCGAATAGTGTTTGGACCTTTATTTTTTCTTATCCGCTGTGGCAACAATCCTAAAATCATTAGAATACCATGAAAACTACAAGCGAAATGTATATTTTATTCACATCTACCCATCCCCTTGAACATTAAATTGTGACAGCATATAAAAAAGAAAATATTTTGACCTCGATATGTGTTTATTTTGATAACCACATAATTAAAAATATACTACATACAATTGTAAATAAAACTACTTTTACGGATTATATCGCGTTGTATTTGTGTGTGTGTGTGACCATGAATGCTGCAAAGTGTTCGAAACGTCGGGCAATCATAAATCAAATACAACGCGATATAATCCGTAAAAGTAGTTTTATTTACAACTAGCAACCCGCCCTCGTTTCGCTTCGGTTATAGGTTATAGTCGTTTTACCCGCGTAGTTCCCGTTCCCGTGGGAATACCGGGATAAAATATAGCCTAGTTTACGCCCTGATATTATAGCTTCCCATTGGTGAAAGAATTTTTGAAATCGGTCCAGCCGTTTTGAAGATTACCCGGAACAAACAGACAGACAGACAGACAAAAAATTTTTAATTGCTATTTTAGGCATAGGTGTCGTGCAAATAACCGTGTGAGCATGAAAAAATCCTATTATTTTAACATTAAAAACAGACACTCCAATTTTATTTATTGGTATTGATGTGTAGTGCTGGCGTAAACATCAGATATCATTATACTACATACAAGTAATAAAAGTTCCTTAATTTTTGTATTATTAAAAAACAGGTATTTATAATAATAATAATAATAAATTACTTACAAATTACTTTTCTCTTGACAAGACGACGCAAATAAAAAAGTCATAATTTATTCAATAACAAAATGCTAGTAAAATTCACCTTGTAAATCACTATACGCTTACGCGTTACAAGCACTTGTGTCACAATATATTGTGAACGTAATTGGTAACACTTGACACGGCGGTGGTGTGGATGTAAATTATTTGACATTTACATGTTTATGCACTAACAGTGTTCGACAGACAGCTTGATAGATTATAAGTATAGGGACGAGACGTTTACGCAAGCTGAATAATAATTATTGACATATAATTAGAAATCCATGTGTTAAAAAACCTCATACCAACCTGTCTGACCAGCATGGTATACGGTTTCACCTCGAGTTTTCCTTCTCTTGCTCAGATGTTATGTACCTATTATATCCCGTAGTCGTCTTTTACGACATCCACGGACAAGATAGGGGGTAGTGAATTGTATTCTTACTTCGTCACCGCACGGATTACGGAAACTCCGTCATTAAAAGATAAAATATTATTATCAAATCCGTGTGGTGACGGAGTAAGAATATAATTCAACACTCGCTATCTTGCCCGTGGATGTCGTAAAAGACGACTAATGGATATAATACGTATATAACATCTATGCAAGAGAAGGAAAACTCGAAATGCAACCCTATACCAATATGTCTGACCAGCGTGGTATAGTATGCCAAATTCCCTCCCATTGTGGAGGAGGCCGGAGACCAACATTGGGACGATGATCGTTGCGATGATGATCATTATAGTATCTAATTTCTTACCAAAATAATTTTGTCTTTGTCGAAGAAAATTCAATTTACCTGCAAAAAGAAAACACACACCATTAGGCTTACATATTCCATTCAATTCCTTCTACATAATGATATATTATATAAACCTGAAGGAGATACGTCGCGTCGATTGTAGGCGTATTTGACTTCTGTGATTGTTACGTCACAATAAAGCTCTTTCATCCCCTCTTTATTGCCCATCCAATTGAGAGAACCTCAAAGCTTCGTAAAATGACGTTTGCTCGTTAAATCACCGGGAGTCTGTAAGATTGATTTCAATTATTCGCGCAATTTAATTAATTAATGAAGGTATAACTGCACAGATGGCGTAGTGATTAAGATACCGACCTATCGCGCCAGTGTCGCGGGTTCAATTCCCACATAGAACAACACTTTGTGCGATCCCTAAATTGTTGTTCCGAGTCTAAATGTTATTTGTGTCCATCAATTATATGTTTGTAAAGTCCCCCGCAGTACAAGGATTATTTCCTTAGTACAGTTTGCTATCTTTTTAAAAAACAAATAATCAAAAATATGTGATTGATTCAGGCAATACGTGGAGGAAAGCCATTATTATTTTAAAATGGAAGGAAGGAAGGGTGACTCATCACTTTCCCACCGTTAATCAATATACTGCACTCCACAATGGAATGGAAGGAATACGGGATAGGATCGAGGTGAAATATGAGATAAGGGAATCTTACTCTCACACGATGAGCTCCTTCCAGAACGTCAATTTGCATTTGAAGCCGAACCGTCCTGAGGATGTCTCGTGTGGAGGCGAAACACGTGTCGAATAAATATTCGAAGTTAGGCTATAGGCGACAAATGGACGACGTGCGGCCTCATTCCCTCTAGATCTTCTTAAGATATACTATTTCGTAGTACATTATTTTGTTCTATCTCGTAAGGTTTAGTCAGCGTTTGCAATATAAACATACAAAAATAAGATTTTCAGAAAACATATTTTCAACTTTTCTATAATATAATATGCATATATTATACATATAAACCTCACTCATTCATGAATCAATCTCTCGATTGATGAAAACCGCATTAAAAACCGTTGTGTAATTTAAAAGATCTAAGCGTACAATCAACGGCTACTCTTTGTTTAATATTTATACTGTGTAATAAAAAAGAAGTTTCATTTTATTTCTATTCACCAGGTCTGTCGAGCTCGGCTGACTAACGTTCTACGAGCAAGCCGGATATCCTTCTCAATGTGAGAAACTCACTGCAGAAATGAAGCAAAGTCCAAAGAGAGACTTGTTTTTATATATACATATATGATGCAATAGTCGATTTTTAAGCGAAAACACTTGATACTGAGAGTTATTTGTTTTTTAATGACGTCAAAAATAACGTAGTAATTTAAACTAGTGGTCGCCGAGTGGTCGAAATTCGGCCCTAATTTATTTAAATTAATTTTTCTGCTACACAATTTTCTTGTAGGTATATCGAGCAAGCTGTATTTCACTAATAAATAATACATATATAAGTACAACGCATATAACATTAACGCATATAACATCTATGCGAGAGAAGGAAAACTCGATATAAAATCCTATACCAACACGTCTGACCAGCGTGGTATAGTAGGTCAATTACCCTTCCATTATGGAGGAGGCCCGAGCCTAACAGTGGGACGTATATGGGCTGAGATGATGATGAGATGATATAAGTACAAATATCTATTAGACCTTGTCATCATAATTACTATTGTTTGACATTCAGTTCAATCAGATTTTAACCGTAAACAAAAGTCTATAAGCGTTGGTGTGTGTGTAGCGATTGCATGATAGCGTGCGTCTTTTTTAATTATTTTAATGTATTTCTAATTTATTATTATATGAGGTTTCAGTTTTATGCACTTCTCCTCATTATAGACTTCAATTTTGCCAAATTTTATACTTGTCCATCCACGTAATTTTTGTAAAAAGGGGTACAAAGTTTTTACTTTACGTATTAATATATAGATAACAAGCTCCCATATGGAGTATCATGACTTCTGTGTCATCATCGTCATCATCATCAGCTTGCTCTTATCCCAATTACATGGGGTCGATTCAATATTTGCTCTTCTTTTATACTACATATACATGGAACCATTGGTGGCACTACCACACACAGTCTCCCACTATCTTCTAAATCATCTTCTAAATGTCTCATTATCATCATCATTACAACTCATACACGTTTTACAGTTAGGTTGGCCTCTACAAAGTTGACCTATACACCACGCGGGTCAAACGCGTCGGCATAGGGTTTTATTTCGAGTTTTCCTTCCATTTTTACGACACCCATGGGCAAGAAAGGGGGTGGTGAATTGTATTCTTATTACGTCACCACGATTCTTAAAAACCAAATCCTTCAACCAGCTTAAATGCCAGCCTTACATAAACACCTAATTAAGCGTACATCAATTATCTAGTTTATTAAACGGTTTTATTTAGCTCACCCCGTTTGTTTTATTTATTATTTATTCTTGGGTCAAATTTAGTAATTCAAATTTCACCCTCTTGCTGTCAATCGATTGATCTGAAATTTAGTATACGCTTTTGGTTTTGATGACAATACAATTATGTATAGTCAATATTTTTGTAAATTCAAGATGGCCGCCGTTACAAAATGGCGGATAACCTATTTTTTTTCAATCTCATCAATATGGGTATCAAATGAAAGGGCTTGACAAGTAAAATACAACGCACTATACACATTTAAAATCTAAGATGGCCGCCGCTACAAAATGGCGGACAACCTATTTGTTTTTCAATCCCATTAATACGGGTATTAAATGAAAGGGCTTGACAAGTAGATATAATACAGTGCTCTATACAAAATTAATATAAAAACTAAAAACTTGAAAACAAAAAAAGCAAAAAAATAATTTTTGAATTAAACGGTTTTATTGTAAAGAAACAGTAAAAATAAAATCGTGGGGCACGTCAAATATCTACAATCGTCGATTAAAATGTATGTTTTGTAGTGTCCCACGATTTTATTTTTACTGTTTCTTTACAATAAAACCGTTTAATTCAAAAATTATTTTTTGCTTTTTTTTTATCAATTGTCTTTAAAAATTCATAATAAAACTCGTGTAACCCCATTCTCGAATAATAGTACAGTCTGACCTAAAACCATCTATCAAAACGACAAAAGAACCATTTAAATTAAAGCCTTTGAGGTGATTTTGGGCGAGCTTTTGATAGGCGTCATTAATTATCGAGCTCCCATCTAATAACTCGAACCGTGTTAATTTATATTACCCTGCTCTTGCCCCTTTCGTGGCATAAAATGATTGTAATATTTCTGAAAAGGTATAATAGATTGCGTAAAGTTACAGATGGTGTATCACCTTTATACTTAACTAGCAACTCGCCCTCGCTTCGCTTTGGTCTCAGTCGCCTTACCCGCGTAGTTCCCGTTCTCGTGGGAATACCTTTATAAAATATAGCCTATGTTACTCCCTGATACTGTCGCTTTCTGTTGGTGAAAGAATTTTTGAAATCGGTCCAGTAGTTTCGGAGCCTATTTAATACAAACAAATCTTTCCTCTTTATAATATACATGAACACTTTTTTTTTTTTTTTTTTCCTTGTGGTGACGGAGTAAGAATATAATCCACCAATCTTGCGCGTGTATGTCGTAAAAAACGACTAAAGGATGATATGCAGATAATATTTATGCAAGAGAAGGAAAACTCTACCTAAAACCTTATACCAACACGCCTGATCAGTGCAATATAGTGGATCAATTGCCCTCCCATTGTGGAGGAGCCCCTAGCCCAACAGTGGGACATATATGGGTCGACATGATGATGATGAATTAATTCTTGAATTTGATACAAATTGCATCCAGACTGGGAAACATTCAATAGTCTGCCATTCAGCTGCATCAGGGAGGCGCTCCGGTATCACGGAGTGCCAGCTTACCTGAGGCGGCTAGTGGTAGCCTATTTGGTGGGGCGCAGCGTCCTCTGTACCAACCGAGCAGGGGACGTTGTGCGAACGCCCATGACGTGCGGTGTCCCACAGGGGTCGGTCCTCGGACCCATCCTGTGGAACATCGGCTACGACTGGGCGTTGCGGGGTAGCCTCCCGCCCGGGCTGGGCGTGATTTGTTACGCCGACGACACGCTCGTCACAGCCCGCGGTGGGACGCTAGAAGAGGCGGTAAGCCTGGCGACCTATGGCACCGAAGAGGTCGTCAGGCGGATCGAGGCGCTGGGGTTGAGGGTCGCCCTGGACAAGACGGAGGCCCTCTTGTTCCATGGGCGCCTTATGAGCCCTCCCATCGGCGTCTCGATCACCGTCCGATCGGTTGACATCAGCATCCAGGCCCATATGAGGTACTTGGGCCTGGTGCTCGACGGGCAATGGTGGTTCCGGGAGCATTTCCGCAGGCTCGCTCCGCGGCTCGTCGGCGCGGCGTCCGCCCTATCGTGGCTTATGCCGAACGTGGGCGGACCGAACTCTACGTGCCGACGGCTGTACACGGGGTTCATCCGGTCGATGGCCCTGTACGGCGCACCGGTGTGGGCGGGGTCCTTGTCCGTCCGACTTAGGGCCCTTCTGTGGCGACCACAGAGGGTCATGGCGGTCAGGGCCATCCGCGGATACCGCACGGTGGCGACGGAGGCAGCGTGCCTATTGGCCGGGACTCCCCCGTGGGACCTGGAGGCGGAGATGCTCGCCGGATTGTATCGGCGGGGGTGCGAGCGGAGGGCGGTGAGATCTCGTTAAGGGAGCTCACCGCCTGGCGCATCGACACCCGCCGAGACGTCATTGCCCGTTGGGCAGTCCGGCTGGAGAGGCCTTGGTTCGGGGTGCGAACCGTGGAAGCCTTCCGGCCGGTGCTGATGCAGTGGTTGGAAAGGCGGCACGGGGTGCTCTCCTTCCGACTAGTGCAGGTGTTGACGGGGCACGGGAGCTTCGCCAAATACCTGCACAGGGTCGTGAGGAGGGAGAGCACACCGTCCTGCCACCACTGCGATTGCGACGAGGACATGGCGCGCCACACGCTCGAGGCCTGCGCGGCTTGGGCAGTGCAGCGCCGTGAACTCGTCGCAATCATCGGTGCCGACCTGACGCTGCCGGCCATCACTAGGGCGATGGTCGACAGCGTCGGGAATTGGGACGCGGTCGCAGCCTTCTGCGAGACAGTGATCTCGCAGAAGGAGGCGGCGGATCGTATGCGCGTGGAGCGCAGCCTCGATGAGGAGATCCGCCGCCGGCGACTGGGGCGGCGCAGGCGCAACTATCTGCGCCTCATGCCGCCCTAGCCGAGGCCGCGGGTGACGTGACCGGGGATTAGTCCGTCACCCGCCGAGAGGCCGACCGCGTGAGGAAAGACCGACGTCCTCCCCGAGGGGGGGACGTCGGTCGATGGGAGGGTACCCCACGTAGGGGGTATTCCGTCGGGCCGACCACTGACGACAAGAAAACCTGCCCCGGTGGTCGGCCCAACGACGAAGGCGAGGTGGTTTTCGGGTGAGTTGCGGGAGTTGCTTGCCCCTCTGTCGCCCCGGACGGAGTGGTGCGGAGTCGCGCCGACCGCAGCCCACCCACAAAAAAAAAAAGACTGGGAAAAAGAACCATACAAAGTCTTGCGTAAGAATCGAGCCTACTATACTTGGCATGCTATGCCAGTACCTCATCATCGTCTATTAGATTCGAGCCTCCTCTATTTTGTGAGGAAATTTAATCTACCACACCAAGCCGGTCAGACATCCCACGTTGGCATAGGGTTTAATTTCGCGTTTTCCTTCTCTTCCATCGATGTTATCTATAAATAATCTTTATATGTCACTGAACACCTCCTAAACCGCTGATCCGATGTTGATGAAATTTTTTGTGTGTGTTCAAGGGGATTCAAGAATGGTTTAGATTCACAATTGGATCCGGTAGGTGGCGCTCGATTTCAAGGAGAATTCTTTTTATTTTATTTAAACAGAACAACGTCTGTTGGGTCAATTAGTAATAAAATACTATTGATTCATCTTAGAGACAAGAGAAACGGAACAACGGTTGTTTTTAGATCTCATCTGTATCCAATAAAAGGGAGCATTAATATCTTTGAGTGACAGCGGTCTGTCCTCGTTACCTCCCCCACCCGGCTGCCTCCAAAAGATACTATTCTCGACATATTTGCTATATGAAAGCTAAGAAAATTATTTATCACATACGTAAATTACACGTATTTTATGCAGACATTTAAGTTTTTAACATACATCAATTAGTTACCAATTAGACAAAGACGGAGCTTGCGAACTCTTTCTTTACTCTATTCAATTCTTAACTCTCCTAATACCCCTTCCTATTTACAACCAAAGTTTCAATTTCTTTTCACCACTCATGACCGTACTCTTCGTTCCTCAAAAAATCTTCTTCTTCACTGTCCCTCTCACTCTTCTAGTCTGGTGCACTCCTCCTTTGATATCCAGGCTATTCTTCTGTAGGATGCATTACCTCTAGATATCAGAATGGCTGCTAGTCGTGATATTTTCAAGGCTAAAGTTAAACGACTTTACTTAGATTTTCTGGCGGAGTCAACTCATCTGTGACGGCTCACATCCATTTCTATGTATGTATGTATGTATACTTATGTATATATGTATTTATATAGTATATATGTATTCATATTTATATATTTGTATCATTCGCTAATCTATATCAATAAATAAAATTGGAGTGTCTGTTTGTAATGTCAAAATAATAGGCTTTTTTCATGCTCACACGGTTATTTGCACGACACCTATGCCTAAAAGAGCAATTAAAAAATTTTTGTCTGTCTGTCTGTTTGTTCCGAGTAATCTTCAACACGGCTGGACCGATTTCAAAAATTCTTTCACCAATGGAAAGCTATAATATCAAGGCGTAAACTAGGCTATATTTTATCCCGGTATTCCCACGGGAACGGGAACTACGCGGGTAAAACGACTATAACCTATAAGCGAAGCGAGGGCGGATTGCTAGTTATATATAAATTCTGATCTTCAACTATCTGTATTGCACCTGCCTTGAATTATTTCTGCTCCACCCTAGGTCGACTGGTAGAGAATGCCTAAGGCATTAAGTCCGCCGCGTACCTTTGTTTGTGCAAAAGTTTTAAAATAAATAAATCAATTCGACGATTGATCAATTCGCTGTTGTAAATAAGTCATTGCAAAATACAGAGAAAAATAACAAAAAAAAAATGGGTGTACTTATGTACGCGCGTGAGAAGTTATACTTCTTTGGCATCATTAAAAAATAGTTTTTAATTGCATGCAAATAATTAATTACAATAAAATAATAGAAGGATTGGAAAAGGATAATCAACAAAGTTCAGTTTAATAGTCATCAAATTTAAACTAAAAGAATCTTAGATTGATCTTAGATATCAATAATTAATATTAAAAATTGAAAATTAATATATTTATATAATAATATATTTAATATATATATTTCAAATATATATATTTAATATAAATTTATATAATATATAATTAATATATATATATATATATATAATTATTAAAAACAAAATTTAGATAATAATAAATATATAAGACATAATTTGTACTAAATATTATAAGATTCTTAATTTTAAATGTTTATTATTGATTATTTAATATTTTAAAAATAAATTTAATAATAAATTCAAAAATTGAATTTAAGGTTAAGCAGACAGCTTCATACTGTTAATTTTGTGTCACAGATGCGCGCGCATCTTAAAATTTCACTCAATGAGCGGTTAAGCAGACAGCTTCATACTGTTAATTTTGTGTCACAGATGCGCGCGCATCTTAAAATTTCACTCTCATCATTTTTTCATAACGCGCCTAAAGAAGTATAACTTCAAAAAAGTCGACTCCAAAAAATGTTGACTAGCTAACTTCAGTGTGCCGGTTTTATTTTTATTTTATTACGTCCCCGAGTGGGGATGTCGTGATGGGAGGGTACCCCGCGACCGGGGTATTCCGTCGGGCAGACCACTGAAGACAAGGCACTCTGCACCGGTGGTCGGCCTAACGACGAAGGCGATGTGCCACGGGTGGGTTATGGGGCCGCGCGCCGCCTCTCTGTCGCCCCGGAAGGAGTAGGACGGCGGGTGCGCTGACCGTAGCCCACCCCAAAAAAAGGGGTGTCGGTTTTTTGGGTAAATTTAACCTCATCGTTTTTCCCTAAAGCGCCAAAAGGTGTATAACTTTAGTAATTACTAGCAACCCGCCCTCGCTTCGCTTCGGTTTTAGTCGTTTTACCCGCGTAGTTCCCGTTCCCGTGGGCATTCCAGGATAAAATATAGCCTAGTTTACGCGCTGATATTAAGTATAGCTTTCCATTGGTGAAAGAATTTTTGAAATCGGTCCAGCCGTTTTGAAGATTACCCGAAACAAACAGACAGACAGACAAAAAATTTTTAATCTGTATTTTAGGCATAGGTGTCGTACAAATAACCGTGTGAGAATGAAAAAAGCCTATTATTTTGACATTACAAACAGACACTCCAATTTTATTTATTGGTATAGATAATTACTATTTACATTATAATTTAAAAGCTTACGTATTGACCCACTAATAATTTGTGTTAATGTTTGTATATTTATATACAATGAACTAAATAATAAGGATCGTTTGCAGGAAACGTAATATTAACACGCAACTTTAATAACATCTATATCTACATATAATAAAATCTTAACATACCGATGTTTGTATAACATTAATTGTCATCAACTCGGCTCACATACGTCCCACAGCTGGGCTTGTGACTCCTCCATAATAGGAGGGATATTGACGTATTACACCACGTTGGTCAGACGTGTTGGCATAGAAACATCATAAACATTAAAGATAAATTAATATACAAGTCAAAAATAATTGTTGGAATATTTGTTTATTTGTCTGTTTTTCTTTATTTTATTACCCCGCTTCATTGTAAACAAATAATTTGAATGTCCAAAAGTAATAATTGTTTTTTCATAGTTTTAAGTTTCCACCTCTGTCGAAAGTCGTCATGACTGCTTTATGTTCTTTTTTATCCTAGATGATCGTGTTTTAAGTTACTTATAGAGGTCTGCATAGAATAGATTACAATATTCAGCAAATATATTGCATTGCGACAGAGGTGAAAACGTAAAAATATGAACAAACAGTTGTTATTTTTAGATATTCAAGCTAATTGTTTAATCTTAACTAGAAAGCGAGTAATTAAAAAACATAGTAACATGGTAATAATAGATAAATACTAAGTAATCAACGCAAGCAGAGTTGCAGTCACAACTAGTTTAATATATAAATGTACTTTGATTTTCATAATCAACCGCGACTGCGTAGTATTTATTCTGTGTCACAACCAAAGAAAACATTAAAGATTCAGATAACCTTGTTTTAAAGTTTTCCGTATCGTGACGAAGGAATATTAAAATATTTCAACACCCCTCCCATTTTTGTAAATATCGACTAAGGGTGCGTCCCTTACGTTTAGTCGATAACGTTACAGCAAGATAAGGGAAACACGAACTACAACCCTAAGCTACGTTTTTTTCTTCGACAGTCTATAGTCTCCATGTGGTGACAGAATAAGAATACAATTCACCACTATCTTATCCGTGGATGTCGTTAAAAGACGACTAAGGCATTAAATATGCATATAACATTTATGCAAGAGAAGGAAAACTTGGAACAAAACCTTATACTCGTCGTCCTAGACCGATAGAGCGGAGTGTCTTTCTTGAACTATCATCTCGGCTCATACACATCCCACTCTTGAGCTCGGGCCTTCTCCATTAAAGGAGAGAAATTGAGCTACTCAAACCCTATACCAACACGTCTGACCAGCGTGGTATACGCTGGTCAGACGTGTTGGTATAGGGTTTTGTTTCGAGTTTTCCTTCTAATTAAATCAAATCATTTATTCTGCATAGGCCCCTTAAGGGCACTTACATATTGTCAAATTACACGTTTGAATACAATACAATAATCTACCACCGGATCGGAACGCGGCCACATACTAAGAAGATCCGGCAAGAAACTCGGCGGGCAGTCATTTTTTTTCTTAATCTTTTAAATATACATAACATTATGCTTCGTACAACATATATGGTATTAGCTCCAGTGTGATGCCCTTCGAAATTAAATATATGTATAAATTTTCAAGATTTAATACAAGACAAAAAAAAAATTTAAAGCATAAAGAAAGGAAGAAGATATGGCTGGACCAGATCCCACAAGCAGCTTCTCTTGCATAGATATTATATCCTTAAGTTGATATTTACGATTCCCACTGGCAAGAGGGAGTGATGAATTGTATTCTTACTCCATCATACTTCTATATAAGTTTAAGTGCGTTTTATAGAAAAAAGATAACGTGCATAATTAAGGACATAATGAAGGAGCGTTGGGGCTTCAAACCGAGGCGCGCCTACATAATCAAACTCCGTCATATTTCACCGAAGCTTAACAAGAATTTTAATATCAAACAAACATTATTCACCTCATTAGTACTCCAAATACGTAATGTACCAGGTAGCTTCATTATAACGTAAATACATAAATTATAGCGACGTCTTCATAAGAAGATTAATTAAAATTGCGAAATGTTCGCTACGTATCTATTAGATACTTTGAATATTATCGATGACAGTTAAAATAGTGGTCTAAGAAGCAAGCTTCCATGGCGATTGATTTGGATTCGAACAGGTAGGGAAGAGGTGTTAAACTCAATTTTGCAGAGGGCCATATATTTTGAATTCGTAGGCGGGCCAGATTGAAAATAAAAAAAATTAACTGAATTATTATAACATTTTATTTATTAAATTATATAGCATATAATACACGGTTGTTAAAAATCATTTAAAAATCATTGCGATCGCGGCGCGGGCCTTATTGATACCGTCCAGGGGCCGTATGAGGCCTGCGGGCCGTATCTTTGACATGACTGACGTGGGGCATTTCTTTTTGCGATCCACAAATAATGATTCTGAGTCTGTGTGTTATTTGCTTCCGTTAATTGCATTTTTTAAAAGTTCCTCTGCAAAAGTTTACGAGTTCGACCGAAGATATTATGTTTTTTTTTTATAATAATCAACAAAAACTGAATTATTAAATTCTACAATTACTTGTAGTTACAAAAAAACTGAGGCATATGATGATTGATTCTTATTTACCATTTAATAATTCAAAATAGATTCATATACCTATTTCTAAATATAACCTCAACTTCATTTACGCTCATCGTTGTCCTGTTCAGATTCAAATTACATAATTCATTTAAAGTATTATTAGGTGGTTTTATCAAAACTTTGGCAATATGTATAATGGAACAGGATTACATATTGCTACTCCAAGTAATTGGCATAAGAGCGCGATGTTGTTTATGATTTAAAGTATATTTAGATGAATATAGTACGGATAGTACGCATTACTTTAAAACTAGACGAGAACGGTGGCAAGTAAAACGAAAAATCGACAGTGACAATGTATTGCGATATAAAGGAAATTGAGAGCAATATTTTCAAGTTTCAGCAAGCAATTCTAGTACACGAAAATATGACAAACTATAATTATTGAAACTCATCGGCCATTAAAGACTCTTACGAACGGCGGATCAATAATGCCGAGTACGCACTCGACAGGACCTAAATAGCTATAAAAAGATATGGCAGGTTATGGGAATATACGCGGCACCAGACAGTGTGGGCAGGGTGATACCGGACCATAGCCTGACCCCTACAAAAGTTAAAATACTTCAAATATAAGATCGGAGAGCTCAAATCCAGGCATATTTAGACAATATAGTTAACAATATTGTAAGTTTTTCAATTAAAATTTGCGTCATAACACAATACCGTATTCAGTCATAATTATTGCACATCGACCTTTAGAAAGAAAGAACTTACTAATTTCAGTTTCGTAGAACATTGTCCCTGTCGCATACTACCTGTGATGTCGCATAAAGTACTAACAGCCTAGTACGTATTTAGAGCTATTACCAGTGTTGCCTACTTAGGGGTTTGCCCCCCAAATTTAGGGGGTAAATAAGTGGGATGGGGTTTTTTAGGGGCGTTCTATTTTTAGGGGCATTTTTAGGGATTTTTTGAAAAAAAAAAAAAAACCAACGTAGCGACATCTAGTATCCATCAGCACGATATCACGCTTATTAGCAAGAATAGTCCTGTCCGTGGTGATAGACCGGTCCCAGTAGAGCTTGGTGCTTACCTAATTATTATTATTATTGTTTATTAAGTAACTATGTCTCATAAATGTCACATATATGAGCCACATTTCTTTTTTCTTTTTTTTTTGGCCTGATATATTTTCAGTACAGGTACTAATTTCGTAGGCGCGAGTACTTGCGCTTCATGCCGCCCTAGCTGAGGCCACGGGTGATGTGACCGGGGAATTAGTCCGTCACCCGCCGAGAGGCCGACCGCGTGAGGAAAGACCAACGTCCTGATTTAGGATAGCCTAAATAATAATATAATATAAAGTAATAAAATAATAATATAATATAAATTAAATATAATATAAATAATAATATATATATAATAATAATATAATATAATATAAATAATAATATATATAATATAAAGTATTCCGTTGGGCCGGCCACTGATGAGAATTAACGCGGCTCCGGTGGTCGGCCCAATGACGAAGGCGACGTGCATCGTGGGTGGGTTGCGGGTGTGCGTGCTTACGCCCCTCTGTCGCCCCGGACGGAGTGGTGCGAGAAGCGCGCCGACCGCAACCCACACCAAAAAAAAAAATACTAATTTATTATTTATTCTTATTTTAATGAAATCATTTTTAGGGGGATTTTCATGTAATTGTGGTAATTCTAGGGGTTTTTAACTAAGATTTAGAGAATATTTTAGGGAGTTGGTAACACTGGCTGTTACAAAAATTACGATCCTTTGTTATAAAAAATACACCTAATCTATTAGCATTATTTTTTAAATTGTTGCGGTTTTACCTATATATAATTTTTGAACTTGATTCAACTCTATCGCACTTCGGAAATTGACCAACGGCCTCTTTCTAAAGAACGATGTGTAATATCAACTGTAACGATAAAAGAGTATAGGTTAATTATATCAATACTTGGCTCAGTATAGATTAGTTGATAATTAGGCACATATTGTGTCTGATGAGTAATATTCTTAAAGGCACACACGCGTGTAGGCATTCGCCCTTCAAAATGAACCTACCGCTGCCCTTAAAGAAAATCCTTTGTCTTAACGCATGAGCGCATCCAGTGATTTCTGATATGTTTGTTTCGAGGTCAGCAAATAGAATATTGACTCCGTGCTAGGCTTCTTAACGGATCTAATGAATTACATTTCAATTTACTTATTTATAATCGCACTACTACTATCGATAGGGTAAGCAGAGGTGTAACTACGAACACATGTTGGGAACAGAGATTTGTGTCCAGGAGGTTATAGGGTTGCACGCCGTTCTTTAAACTACTACGAGCGCAGTGGGTTAGGTATGACCGAACCCGCCCTAAAAGAAGAGAAAAGAGAACCACAATAGGTCAGCTCGTCTAAGGCTCTCGCAGGGTAAAATATTTTCAACAGAAGCATTTAATTTAAAATTATTTTTTACATATTTTATTCCACAACTTTTAATTTCGGCCTAAGATCTTCGGCCTAAAATCGGCCTAAGCCCTAACATGGGTATTAAACGTATAATTTAAAAAAGATATGTAAATAAAATATCAACCAAGTAACATCAATATTAGATTAATTACGAGCACAAATTGTCCTAAAATTGAACCCTATATCGTTTATACCCAACTGTTCAATCGAGATAAACATTCAACTAACTACGATCCTCAAATTTGATTGTACTGAAGGAATCGTAATTAACGCCAATGGTATTTATCCAACAAATTGGGCGAACAATATCTTTGATTAAACAAATTAGAGAAATTTAACCTGAAGAACGAGTTAGAAGCTACGAGAGATATTTTGAAGGGAAAACTTTTTGAGGTAAGTTGGGCACATTTGTGAAGGGGCAAAAGTGCTGAACTCGGGTGCCAGTCATCTTTAAATGCACTGATATAAACATGCACATAATTCCCTGTGGTGACGGACTAAGAATACAATTCCCCGCCCACTTTCATGCCCGTGTGTATCGTATTAGACAACCAAGGGATAATAAACAGATAACATATAGGCAAGAGAAGAAAAGCTCAAAATAAAACCCTATACCAAGCCGTTTGTTCAGTGTGGCATAGTAACTCAGTCTCCCTCTCATTATGAAGGAGGCTCGAGCCCAGCGGTGGGACAATATGAGCAGTGAAGATGATGATAAATGACTCTCATGCAGACCGCGTATTTTTTTTAATCGATTTATACGATTCCCATGAGAATATAAGAGTTGATATATTAAAGGTTGCAAATGTTTAAACTTTCTTATCACAAACAAAAATAACACCATGCAGCCATGAGGACTGCCGACAGCAGTGAAAACTTAAATACTTATTATTTTTGAAAATTCAAATTCATTTTTTGATCATAAATTAAAATTTGTAAAATAAAATTTTTACACATATCTGGTTTTCACATATATCGGCACAAATATAGTTTTCATTAATATAGGTTAACACATTACGTGACTATGTCAATAACGACTTAGCTGCCTATAGAAGTTTTCACTTAAAAATACATTCGAAATAAGTCATTTTCATAAAGAACAAAATCGTTATAGTAACAAACGGATCATTATGTCTAGAAAAACTATCTGATATCCTTTGACCGGAGTACTTTATGGCGAAGGCCTCACTGAACTGATCTGATTGATGACATTGGTGAGGTATAATATAACAAAGTGAAGGTCACCGTTGAAAGAAACAGCTCGGTTTACAAGAGTGCTACTATTTACTGCCTATACCTAACTAAAGTACGCGAAAATCGTGAAAATTGTTAGTGAAAATGTAAAGGAGACTATATTAAGTATAATCTAAAGAATGTAATTCTGTATTTTTTTTATACGTGCAGAGACGGATTAAGAATAGAATTCCCCACCCCCTTTTATACCCGTGGGTGTCATAAATAAGTAGTAGTAAGTAAGGGATATAATATGAAGATAACATTTATGTAAGAGAAGAAAATTCGAAATAAAACTATACCAGCCCATCTGACCAGCGTAGCATAGCCTACTATGCTGCTATTTATCAATATCCCTCCCAATATGGATAATGACCAACGTAGCATAGCAGGTATTTATCAATATCCCTCTCAATATGGATAAGGGTCAAACTCAGCAGTGAGATGTATATGAGTTGACATGACATTTTTTTAAGAAAGACAACGAATAAATCCTTTTCTTCGGGACAAAAAAATTAAAGTTGCAAAAGTGTAATGCACATTAGCTGGGTTATATTATTACAAATCGCCAACTCTCTGGTAATTTTCGAGGCAAACTTGAAATACAACAAAAACAACAGCTTGTAATAAGGAATTAATCTTTCTATAACTTAACAATCTACAGTTCATCATCATTACAGCTCATATACGTCCCACTACTGGGCTTGGGCCTCCTCCATATTGGGAGTAAAAATGACCTATTATACCACGCTAGTCAATATTTCTATATATTAACCCTATACCAACCCGGGTTGGCAATAGGGTTTTATTTCGAGTCTTTCTTCAATTGCATATGCACTGTTATATGCACAAGATATCCCTTAGTCACCTTTTACGACACCCAATTGTATTTGCACTCCGTCACCACATGGAAAATACAAATCATAAAATATTTTGTAATTTTCGAGGAAAATTTGAAATACAACACAACAGCTTCTAATAAGGAACTAATCCTTGTATTGTGGGGGACTTAACAAATCTACAATTAACAAACATATATTACACCCAGACTAAGAACAATTATTTGTGGATTGCACAAAGTGGCACTTGACACGTAAGACACGGCATCTGTGGCCATTATGATCGGTCCTATAGTTCCTATTGTCCTTTTCATTAAACCCTTTTATTAGTTTGGTACGTATGTAGTAGCGGTTACGAATACCGCACATTGCTTGTGGGTTTCGTAAAAGACGTCTAAGATTTAACGTCACGCTGACGGCTGGTCGTAAAACTATTGCAATATCTATACCAATAAATAAAATTGGAGTGTTTGTTTGTAATGTCAAAATAATAGGCTTTTTTCATGCGCACACGGTTATTTGCACTATACATATGCCTAAAATACACTTTATATTTTTTTGTCTGTCTGTCTGTTTGTTCTGGGTAATCTTCAAAACGGCTGGACCGATTTCAAAAATTCTTTCACCAATGGAAAGCTATAATATCAGGGAGTAACCTAGGCTATATTTTATCCCGGTATTCCCACGGGAACGGGAACTACGCAGGAAAGACGACTGAAACCGAAGCGAAGCGAGGGCAGGTTGCTAGTGTACTATAAAAGAAGAGTACACACTGAATCGACTCAGAATAATTTTGATAAGAGCAAGGCGATGATGATATGTATGTCTGTTTGTAGGTATATAACGAAGTTTTTATCGTGATTTTCACCCTCTTCTATATATTCGGATTAATTTGAACCTTTGCATACTTTTGTGACAATTTAATACAATACAATAATATAGACAATATAATAATCATCCTGATCGGGATCTTCAGGTTTATTGATTTTATATAACCAACGACACAGTAGTGACCTTTACAAAGTTTCAGTGCAACATTATTGCGATAAATCTGTGCAACGACGACAAAATGCAAGAAAGGCAGCAGGTGCTCAAATTATCCTCTCCCGTCACAGGAAGTAAGTTACAGTCTCAATGAACTAACTTTCAAAAATGAAAAAAAATCGCAATAAAGGTAATAATAATAGAACAAAAAATTAAAAAATAATAATTCAAAAACTGAAAAGAAACACTTGATAGATAAAAAATAAATAATAAATATTTTTTAAATATTTTAAATTATGAATAGATTGATTAACGAAAAAAAATAAACTATTGTAAAAACGCGTGGTGTGCTTTTTAAGATATTTTCAAAATAACTTTATTTTTACCAATATCCATCGATAAAGGATAATTGATATCAAGAATAATTAACATCAAGCTCTCAAGGCTTTTTTTAAAATAAAATAAGTATATTTTTTTCTATTCTTAATTTAAATTAATTGCAAATAACTTTCTACCATTTTGTTTCGTCATCTAAGAAGCAGTGTTTATAGTTTCAAACTATTATTTACCGATAAATATATCAGCCACAATTTAGTGTTAAAAGAATATAACATCGTAAGTATTTATAGCCGACATCAGTATGTCTGAAAGATAGGATAGCCGTTACCAAAATACTATAACATACCTAAGGTATTTATGTAATGAAAAACCAACGCTAAATTTAAAAATGTCTATTAATATATTACGCGTAAACATTCTGTCCGTGTGTTGAACTGTTGAATGAAGATACGCGTACGGATTTAATTAAACCATACCGTGTTTACCTTGCAACAACACGGCCTAGAGCTGTGTGTACACTATAAAAACATTTATATACAGTTATATCTCTCTAACGTATAACTTTATTTTACGATTAAAATATAAAGTTTGAAGATTATAGCATAAAAGTCATTTCTTCGGTAATTAAATAACCCGTACTAAAATTTTCGTGGGATAACAAAGTAAGAATACAATTCGGCTGGAAGGTGTAAAAAGACGATTATAATATAACATCTATGCCAGAGAAGGAAGACTCGACGTAAAACTCTATACTTACTCATCTGATTATTGTGGTATAGTGGGTCAAATTTCCTCCCATTGTGGAGGAGGCTCGATCCCAACCGCGGATGATATAAAACGAGATAAGATGAAAATAGATTAACATACTATCATGCCATATAAAATGTAGGCTACCACTCACAGAAATATGTTACTATTTTATTGGTGCTTACTGGCTCTATAATCCGTGTGGTGACGGAGTAAGAATACAATTCACTCCCCCATATCTTGCCCGTGGATGTCGTAAAAGACGACTAAGGAATATAACGCTCATTTAATACCCATGCAAGAGAAGAACTCGAAATAAAACCCTATACCAACCTGTCCGACGAGTATGGTATAGTAGGGTAAATTTCCCTTCTAGTATGGATAAAGCTCGAGCCTTGCAGCGGGACATAAATGAGCTGAGATGATGATAATAATTGGTTGGCATAGACTTGTCTTTCGGTTTTTCTTCTATTTACTATACTATCTTATAAACCTCATGATATACTAATTTCGCTAAGCCGAAAAAATACATAACACTAACGTTTATGTAAGTTCCCTTGATTAGTGCAAAGAATTATCTTATAGAAAACACGAATATTCTTCTTCACATCCCACTTACGTACCAGGTACCGTCTAGGAGTGATTTTATAGGCGTACTTCTCTCAATCAATTTAAAACCTGCTAGCAATGGCGGGTGGTAGCCCGTATCTTCTAAATACGTCCCACAAATATAAGAAAATCTTCCATCTTACGTATTAAAAAAGTTTGGGCAATATATTTGTGACCAGCCGTAATATAGACAGAATATATTATGCATTATACATTTATATAAAATCATAAAGTGTGCACCCAACCTTACAACACAATTTGCATAGTAATTCCTGTTTCCTCTTCAGTTTTAGGAAGTATAGGATATATTATTTGTTTAACACCTTGAAATTTGCATACCATTGAACAGAATTATAATTTTTTAATCGCAATATGTGACCGATGAATCCTTTATGCTATGGAGCAACCATTTATCAGATACAATGATTATGAAAAGTAAACTATGGAGATGAAGAGGTATATTTACTGATCATTATAAGATATCACTAACGGACACAAAAAGATAATATCTTTGTAAGAGCAGAAGTATTCTAAATAAATGTAAATCGTCTGTTCTCTAATCAGCGTGATATATAAAGGCAATATTACCTTACACACTGGCACAAGCTCATTTTCATAAACGATGTAGGTTTTGTAAAGGAAATAACCTAATAGATCTATAATATCTATCTATCTATCTGTTACGTAAGGTACTTAGCTATGTCCGTGACTTCGTTCGCATTACCGTAGACTCTAGCTAGAATATAATAAATATATCTCCAGAATAGGTAGATATAATAAATTTAAAGGGTTTTTATTATTACTGTTGGTGTCAAACGAGCAAACAACAAATCCGATGGTAAGTGTTACTGCCGCTCATAGACCATTTATAGAACGCTGCCACCAGTGAAGAAAATGAAGGGGGCGTGAAGCCGTGCAATGAGATTCATTCGGTGTTACTAAAGGTATTTTCCGTGTGGTGACGGAGTAAGAATACAATTCACCACATCTTTCGAGTGGATGTCGTAAAAGACGACTAAGGGATATAATATGCACATAAGATCTGTGCAAGAGAAGAAAACTCGAAATGAAACCCGATACCAACATGTCTGACCAGCATGGTATAGTAGGTCAAATTCCCTCCTATCGTGGAGGAGGCCCGAGCCCAACAGTGGGACGTATGTGGACTGCGATGATGACACTCACGGGTAAGATAGGAGGTGGTGGACCGACATCGATCGACGTCCTCCCCGAGGGGGGGACGTCAGTCGATGTGAGGGTACTCCTCAAGGAGTATTCCGTCGGGCCGACCACTGACGACAAGTCACCCTGCTCCGATGGTCGATCCAACGACGAAGGCGACGTGTCACGGGTGGGTTACGGGTGTGCGTGCTTACGCTCCTCTGTCGCCCCGGACGGAGTGGTGCGAGGAGTGCGCCGACCGTAAAAAAAAAGGGTATCGGTTTTTCATGAAAATAAAAACTTACTGTCATTAGTTTTCCTTAACACGCCAAAAGAAATATAACTTCAAAATATCATCATCGTCATTTTATCTTGCAGTCTACATTTATAATTGAAATTGAAAACGATTATTCATCATCAATGTGAATCATAACAAAATTAATTTAGAATTTATAAGTTCAAACTCCTTCGACATCACTGTACAATATCCAATGGTGCGTACATAATTCTCCCATCAATTAATTAGTCGATAAGAAACCGTCGAGTGATTCACGCCACACAACCGTTGCCTTCAACTAGTCAACTGATAACCCACTCATGTTATCTTACACTTAATTATAACGAGAAGTTCATGAACCATATAACTAAGGAACGTAAAGTTAAAGACGAGTATTATCATTTATCTGTGAGAATCTTCGAGTGTTATAGAAACGTGTTTGTTGGTTAGAGAACGTTTCCAAATTACGTAACTCATTTAGGAAGAGAAGGCCTTCTAAAATATCACGCTCACAGAGGCGAGGATGGAGTATTAGGTTTGCGTCACGTAGTCGAGCTATATTCAAATATGGCCCGCTTTTAATTTTTACTCGCCCGCTTAAGATCCCATGAACGCCATTTTTTTTTCATATTTTTGCAAAAATAATTCAAATATATATTACCACGTGATAATCGGAGGGGAGGGTGAAGGGTCTTGATATAATCTAAGGGTTGTCACTGAGCGGAAGGTGATTAAAAATTGTAATAATATGGTTTACGTAGTATAGGTACGTTCATTTATGTACGTTCATTATATTATTATGTTCATTCAGGAGTGATAGGATGGTGAGGGTTATGTATGACGCCTTCTATTACTATCCTTTCAGCAGGAGAAAAGCCGGCAAACACTGCCATGCGAAACTTATGGCCTTCCGCACAATGAGCCAATAGTGGCGACCACTAGATGCTAGACTAATCATGGCCAATAGTGGCTTATCAGGCAACAGTCGCAGCCTCTGGGCCACAATAGGGAAATTGACGCACGTTAAACACTTTGGTATAGAGTTCTATTTCTAGATTTTTTTTTTTGCAAAAACCTTATATCCATATTATATCCCTTAGTTGTATTTTACAACATCGCATCTATTCGAGCATAATGAAGAATAATCTTTTTCTTTTGGAGGAAGGAGGAAATAATCTCTGTGTCGCTTCACATGTTGGGGATGGCAGTAGGAGTTATAAGTTTCCCACTGTCATGGTGAGACCCATAGTTGACTTTTGCGATTTCTATGGACAAGTAAGCTAACGGCAATTGTATTTCTATCCTGTCACCACACAGAGTAATAATTAACGAACACAAATCACGCCCAGAAAACAACAATTTTTGGCCCGTACATAGTAGGATACGTAGGAAACGAGCCCGCGACATTTGACACGCTACATCGCTATCTTAACTACTACGCCATCTGTGCAATCGAATCGCTTAGTGCGAGGTTATCTTTAAAAAATAAATAAAAAAGTAGTTCAATTTGTGCCTTAGGTTAGTGACAGCGTAACCTACAAAGAAGTTCATTGGCATTATTAAAAATAGGCATCTATATAAATATAAGATTATATCGATACACGGTTACTTGTGTATTTATAGTGAGATTTATTATATTTTAAATGTGAAACTAGTTGTATTCAGGAATTTTTTGATGTTTGAAGAGCTCTCTGAAGGTAAATTATTGGAGGGCCCCACTGAAATCGATTGCTATGGTGCGCTTGTGCTATTTTCAAGTGTAGCAAACTGTACGATTTCGATGTAAAGGGCATAGCCGGATTAATATGGGAATTCAACCCCATAGCATTTTTCGATCGGTGTCGGGTCGATTTGGTGTCAAATGAAAATAATTCACCTCAATTTTTAGCTATTTAACTCAAACGGTATTCGGGAATTTCAAAAAAATCAGTTTTCCGAAATTATTTTAATAGTAAAATTCGGACTTAATCAATGATGATTTTTTTCCTAATTCTCACGAGTCCAAAACATGAAATAATCGTATGATTATGATTCTCAAACGGAAAGCCGATTTGAAGCAAATTGTAATCTTTCTTTAGCATTTTTGAAATATGTCACTCACCAAAATTCCTCAGAAAAGTCTATATTCAGGATTTTTTTAATTTTTGAAAGTGGTGGAACAATTCAAAAAATATTAAAAACTCATTTTTCTCAACATAAATCAGCATAGTCGTTAATACGATACCCACGGGTAAGCGACAAGGTGGTGGTGAATTGTATTCTTACTTCATTACGCGGAATGATTAAGCAAATGTAAAATAACACTATATCTTTGGAATTATAAAGAAATCTATTTGTACAATACCAACCATAATGAAATAAACACAATAGTAGGTAGGAAGTTTACTTTTAAAATTCATAACATGCACCGTACAGCATAATTGAAAATGCACTACCATAAAATAAGCTCAGACTTCATATAAACGTCTTACCAGAATTGTATGTAACTAGTGCTTATTTTCTTAGCATTTTATTACTACCTCTGTCTTTATTATATTGCATTAGTGTCGGTTTTTAGGGTTCACTACCCAAAGGGTAAAAACGGGACCCTATTACTGAGACTTCGCTGTCCGTCCGTCCATCCGTCCGTCCGTCAGTCACCAGGCTGTATCTCAAGAACAGTGATAGCTAAACAGTTCAAATTTTCACAGATGATGTATTTCTATTGCCGCTATAACAACAAATACTAAAAATAAAATAAATATTTAAGGGGGCCTCCCATACAACAAACGTGATTTATTTGACCTTTTTTTGCTCGATATTAATAATGACAAGAGGTAGGCAGTTGTTTACCTAGTCAATGGTACGGAACCTTTCGTGCGCGAGTCCGACTCGCACTTGGCTGATTTTTTAGTCTAAATATTTACAGCAGAATATAATTTCCTGTGTAGTGACGAAGTAAGAATTCAATTTACTATCCTCTATCTCGCCTGTGTGTCGTAAAAAAACGACTAAGAGATATCATCATAATTCATTATCATCATTTCAGCTCATATACGGCCCACTGATGGGCTAAAGCAACCTCCACAATAGGTGGGAATTCGACCTTACTTATACCATGCTGGTCAGACAGGTTGATATAGGGTTTTATCTTCTCTCTCTCTTCTTTTGCATAGATGTTATATACGTATTATAACCCTTAGTCGTCTTTTAAGACCTTCAACACAGGGAAAAATGAAAGATATAATATGCATATATATAACATTAATGCAAGAGATGGATATTTAAAAAAACCCTATAAACCGTCTGACCACCTTGATATAATAGGTCAGTTGCCCGCCTATTATTGTGATGGTGCAAGACTAGTAATGGTCTGCATACGAGTTAAGATGATGATAATTATTTTTTGACGTGGCGCTTGGTAATTCACTCGGAGGATTTTCTATTATACTGTGGTTTATCACGATATTTACGTTGCTATTGCAACTATATTTCACTAGCTGACTCAACAGACGTTGTTCTGTTCAAATGACAGCAGCGCCACCTACCGGGTCCAATTGTAGATCTAAACCATTCTCGAACCCCCTTGAACATGCACAAAGGTTTCAACATCGGTCCAGCCGTTTAGGAGGAGTTCAGTGACATACACACGTACACAAGAAATAAAGAATAAAGATTATGAACTATCGGATATATACCTATATATATGTTTGTCATTTGTGATGTGCTTCGTCTTCATGAGCTTTACTTGTTAAAAAACAATTTAAGATTGAAATATAGAACTTGGTATTTAACTTACGAGACTTCTATATAGCAGTCTTTCCACAAAAGTATTTCATTAGTACTACTTAGCACATTGGCCCCTTTCGATATTAGAATGTTACAATAACGCCTCCTAATATAATTTTGATTCAATGATTTCGTGTGGTTGATTGTCATTCAACCCAGTCAACTGGAAAGGAAAAACTAAAAAGTAAGAATCATGTTCTCGTTACCAGGAGAAATGAAAGGAACTAGTTGAGACAAATCCAATGAGATCAAACATAATTGGTTTGTCAATAGCCAATCTACGTCTCCAGTCGGGTCGATATGCAATTGTGTGAGTACTATACACCCCGTTGCACACCGACGCCATAAGCCTCAGTACGGGTGGCAGATTGCACCGGATCGCAACAAATCCCCTAAGTTTCCTAAACCTAGCTATCACTTTACTCGACGTCTGGAATATGTTAAATGGCTTCGCATAAGGTTTCGCAAACTTATATCCCCTCCTATCGGATTTCCCTGATGACTGGAAACCCCTTCAAAGATAAAGAATACGTTTAAACAAATCAAGTACCTAACATTACGAAAATACTATCTTTATGATAGTTTTTTTATTCAAGTTTAAAAGAATATGATGCGCCATGTGAATTTCTATGAGGAAATTCTAAGTCCAGCAGTGGACGACGAAGGGCTGAATAATAATAATCTCTTAGAAACTGACTCTGTTTTCCATAATCTCTCCGATTAATATGGTATATAAATAAAGAGTGAGTACTTCTCTTTGTAAGTGCTGCATATATTCTGTCAATAATATGTTCAACAATATCTTATATAATACCACCAGCATAGTATCAATCAGCAATTTTTTATATTTATGCGGTCAGCCTCAGCATACAGTTAACTTTATATATTTTTGTGACTACCCGTGATCTCACCACTATGGTTCTATATGAAAACCAGCGCCACACCGTCTCGGTGCGGCTTATGCTGATATAGAACCTTTTTCGATCTCTTTATTAATTATTGTTCTCTTTGTTAATTATTGTTCTCTTTGTTGTTAATTATTATTTGTTACTTAATCTATTATATCCTCGCCTTCTATGGATTTTACCTTATTTTTTTTTTTAACTTAGTATAACTTTAAGTATAGATTTTTAAGTTATATTTTAGTCTTTTTGGAATTTATATTGATTCTGTATCGATGTATCACTATGAGATCGAAATAAACGAGTTTCTTTCTTTCTTTCTAATGCAATTTTAGTCATCATTATCATCACTGCATAAACACACACCACTAATGGGCTTCAGCTTCCTCCACGATGGGTGGGAAATTGACCAACTATACCATATATATAACTGTTATCTGTCTACAGCCGCGGGCCGGTCCGTCCGGGGCAGTACCACACTCTCGCAGAAAATCGACGTCTGAGTAGTAGCGATTTGTTTCTGCGCTTCGTTCGGTGAGCGAGAGAGCCGGAAGCACCACTTTCCGAGGGTGTTTGCGTGTGGAGGGTTTTGATGGTGCCCTTGGTATCACCGAGCCTCAATGCACGCATTCACACTCCCTTCACTTTCTTCGCGGTAGGCAGCGGCCTTGTAAAGGTCCATGAGCGTCAGCAACACTTAACATCAGGTGTACTGTTTGCTCGTTTGCGACCGTTTGCAATAAATAAAAAGGCTGATCAGGCATGTTGGTATAGGATTTCATTTAAAGTTTTCTATCTCTTGCATCTACATGCAAATTACATCCCATCGTCGTCTACGACAGCCATGGCAAGATAGCAAGGGTGGTGAATTGTATTCTTACGCCGTCACTACACTGAAAATTGATAGCTAACTGAAAATATCTTTTATCTGTTTGAGTCTGCCAGTTGAAAAAAAAAAATATAGACTTGATATAAAATACAGATATATAAATTTATGGCGTGGAATTTATAGCAATATTGACAGATGAACTGTTTTTATGGTTTAAATCTTAACGTAGACAACGATTTTTTTTTAAGACTACAACCTTGGGCTGAAGAATATATATTATATAGCGAACAAGTTCTAATAGAATTAAAAGATAAAAATAGTACAATTAAATCTTCACATTCCGAGTCGCGCCAGACTTTTCAAATCCTTTCAAGTATCATCTAGTTCATTATAGTATCATTTAAGCAATCCAAAAGCATTCGTCTTTTTGTAGCTGAATATCCTCGTATACAATTGTTGTTATGCCGTGCGTAAGAGGGAAGTAGGATTTTCCAACTCTTCCTGTCTTTCTTTTCTAATTAAATTTGCTGTTAGAATTACCTTGAGAAAAGGTAATTAAAAGCATTTCCTAGGACTTGCTTTACTTGGGTCAAACATCGATGTCATTTATGTTCACCACTGTGGATCCCGGTTTACAGGAGTTACAGTGATTAGCATGTGTGGTGGGATTAGACAAAAAAAACATAATCTAAAAAAACATAACATCTTAATATGTTAATTTTTTAGATCAGATGTCTATGGCATGTCATAACCATTAAAATCTTATTCATAACCATTTAAAATCTTATATAAAATAAAATATTACTCTGAAGATTCCAACAGATAATTTATATTGCATACCGTATTTCATTCAGCAATATATTCCTTAAGAAGGATCGTTTCGCTTCTCAATAAAGTAACAGCGGTTGCCCTTTACAAAGGAGGGCAATAAAAAAGGTTTAAAAACACCACAATTCCTCAAGGCTCAACACAAACGAATGAGGGTAGGGTATAATATATTTTACAGCATAAAGTTAGCTACTGTTTTAAAACAATAAGGATTTGTTACTGTATTAAATAGAATACTAGCTGTGCAACTTTGTTTGTGTTTTTTTGTTTCAACATGTAAATTGGTCAGGCGAACGAAGCGCATCCATCCATCCATCAGCCTGTAGACGTCCCCTGTTGGACGTAGGCCTCCCCACGAGAATAGCACTCTGAACGGTTCTCTACCACTTGCATCCAACGGTTCCTTGAGACATTCAAGATGTCGTGAGTCCACCTAGTAAAGGGTCAGCCTACGCATCGTCATAGGGTTCATGATCGTCGAAAATGTATATTATCTGACTAAAAATCTCATAAGGTAATTTGTAGACATTAATAATATCTAGCCTATCGATGTCCATTGTTGGACATATGCCTTGCCCTCGTGGGATAATGCATAATCGCCATGCGTGGTAAGTTGGCAGATTGGCAATCACAGGTGGACTGAGGAGTTTACCAAGAGAGCATTGCTGTGCAATACCTTGTTGTCCTCTTAATTTATTAAACTATTATTATATTTCGTTTTATTTAATTAACATGGATGTGCTGTGTGGTAGCGGCTTCGAATACTACCAACCCTTGCTTTGCTCGTGGGTGTCGTAAAAGACGACTAAGAGCCCTAGATTGACCCGGACCAACTCCATCTGGTACCATTTGGGTCAACGATTACATTCCCAAGGAGGGTTGACGTCAGGCAGGCGGCCGGTCATAAAAGTCATTGCCGAAACTTTTTGCAATATGTCAAAACAGATGACATATTGCGTCAACCCCAAGTAATTAGGATAAGAGCAAGATGATGATGATTTAATTAACATGGATCAGTATCGGATGATGACATAAATAAACCATCAAAAAGAGGAAATATAATAAGAAAAATGATGCGGATTTGATACCTCAATGATAGTTATTATAACAGCGATTCCGTGAAAGCTTGATGCGATAAGTACCTTTGTTACTAAATTCAGTCACATTTGCTAATACTCATAGTCACTCCTTTGGTACTACTTACAAAAGCGTTATGCCTATTAGATTATAATTTTATTTAACAGATTATATTATTTTATTGAAATGGACCAGGAATTATCATTCCACAAATTTCAAATTTCCATGTAATATTAGACTAAATTTGATTGTATAATATAAAAATCGTAAAACGTTAATGGAAAAGACTATCAGAATAGACAATAGATGTACCTCACCTCCCAGATAGTAAAGGATTAAATAACTATGTTCCTTTAGTGTAGATTGATTGACATTCATTAATCCGTGATACGTGCGTGGAGTTCTGATTCGAGACCTCACTAAACAATGAGATTCTCAAAGCATACAAATTACATCTAGGCACATATCTGAGGTTAGGTGGTATCCATTAATTACGTGAGGTAATTTTGGCGTGTGGTGACGGAATAAGAATATAATTCACCACTTATCTTAACCGTGAGTGTCATCATCATCATCGTCATCATCACAGCCCACATAAGTCTCACTGTTGGGCTCGCAGCTCCTCCTCAATGGGAGGGAATTTGACCTACTATACCATGCTGGTCAGACATATTGGTATAGGGTTTTATTTCGCATTGTCCTTCTCTTGCACAGATGTTATGTGCATATTATATCCCTTAGTCGTCTTTTACGACATCCACGGGTAAGATAAGGAGTGGTGAATTGTATTCTTAATCCGTCACCACACGGAACTGAGTGTCATAAAAGTCGACAAAGTGATCCAATATGCAAATAACATCTATGCAAGAGAAAGAACACTCGAAATAAAACCCTATACCAACCTGTCTGACCAACGAGATATAGTAGGTTCCCTCCTCGTGTGGAGGAGATTAGAGCCCAATAGTTGGTACGCATATAAGCTGAAATAATGACTATGTATATGAAGATAATGTATAATTGTTTCGTATTAACTCAAGAGCAAAAGTTAGGCGAGATAAATGTTAAGAGTTAATTTTTCTCCAGTCCTGATAGGGATTGGAATTGTCTCATTTACCAGTGTCACGTTTTTGATTTTTCAACTATTTTAACCGGAGACATGTTTTTAATGTTACTTTTCATATACATTTAAAATGTTTTTTTAATAATATAAAAACGGGACAACTATATTTAAAATCAATAAGTAAATAAACGGAAATTTGAATATGGGAATAATAAAGGATAGAAACAGATAGGGTTTGGTGTTAACAGTTGATTTTAAAATAAAATTGCATAGAGGCGTTGAAAGCTTTAACAATGGCCATTTACCCTGCTGTAACTGGTTTAATAACTCAAGATAATGAACATAAAACGTAATAGCAGCTCCTCTTGGGGTTTGAAAGTTTCCAGTTTCGCTAGCATACTGTACGTGTACCGATGTGATTAATCCCTTGAGGACACTTAGGCGATAATGTATTTTATATTATTATAGGAATGAGATGTTTTTAATTTAATATACGAGCAATGGTGGTAGAAATACGCAATGAAATGCAAATTTTGTGGTAACTGAATAATAACATATGTCCTCATCTTGTCTAACTGAATGTATTTAAGAGGGGGAGGATCTTACTGTTGACAGTTGTCTGTCTACAGCCGCGGGCCGGTCCGTCCGGGGTAGTACCACACCCTCACAGAAAATCGACGTCTGAGTAGTAGCAATTAGTTACTGCGCTTCGTTCGGTGAGCGCGGGAGCCGGAAGCCCAACTTTCTGAGGGTGTTTGCTTGTGGAGGGTTTTGGTGGTGCCCTTGGCATCACCGAGCCACAATGCACTCAATTCACACTCTCTTCACTTTCTTCACGGTAGGCAGCGGCCTTGTAAAGGTCCATGAGCGGCAGCAACACTTATCATCAGGTGTACTGTATGCTCGTTTGCCACCGTATGCAATAAAAAAAAATTACTGAATATTTTTATGGTAGCTTCATCATCTCGGCTCACATACATCTCACTGCTGCGCTCGAGCCTCCTCCACTAGGAAGAAAATTGATCTTACTATATGACCATGCTAGTCAGACAGGTTGGTACAGTTTTTTTTCGAGTTTCCCTTCTCTTGCATATATCTTATATGCGTATTATATCCCTGAGTCGTATTTTATGACATCCACGGGTAAGATCCACGGGAGTGGAGAATTATATTCTTACTGCGTCACCACATGGATAACGTGACTTTGACGCTTACAGCCAAGTAAAAAGACCTTTAGACCTCGATGCAAAAACGACGCGGTTTTATAAGTTTGACGTGTCTGTTTGTGTCTGTCTGTGGCCTCGAGGCTCTCGAACGGATGAACTAATTTTGATTTTGTTTGAGAATTAATTGTTTTTGTTCGGGAGTGTTCTTAGCTATGCTTGATAAAAATCGATAGCCGCCACCACAAAATGGCCGATTACCTACATATTTTTTCACAACTCTCAATTAAACAAAATAGGTAACGCTCTGAGCGACTTAAAAGAATTTTTTTTTTTTTTAGTTTTGCATAGAACAGCGTCGCGTAATATTACGCGGGTAAAACGACTATAACCTATAAGCGACTATAACCCGAAGCGAAGCGAGGGCGGGTTGCTAGTATTATATAAAACTAGTAGATTCCCGGGGGTTTCACCCGCCCAGTGTCAGTTCCCGTGAACATACCGGGATCAAATATAGCCTAAATTATTTCTTATATAAATACCTATCTATACTAATATTATACAGAGGAAAGATTTGTTTGTTTGTATTGAATAGGCTCCGAAATTACTGGACCGATTTCAAAAATTCTTTCACCAATGTTCAGCTCCAATATTAGGGAGTAACATAGGCTATATTTTGTACCGGCATTCCCACAGGAACGGGAACTACGTGGTAAGGCGACTGAAACCGAAGCGAAGCGAGGGCGAGTTGCTAGTCTGCAATAAAAATATCAATATCAGTCCAGCCGTTTTGAAGATTATCCGGAACAAACACTCAATTTCTTTTGAAACTGGTGAACCAAGACGCGATACCTATTCGCGCATAACAGCGTGACCTACTATTTTGACATTACAAACAGACGCTTCAATTTTATTTATTTGTTTAGATATATTTAAAGGCACTTAAATTTCGTTGCTATCAGCATATTACAAATATTATTCCTGGCATCGTTTCAATCTCTAATCGATTTTATAACAGCACTTATCAATTGATATCGATGTTTACTCGATACGATTGAATCACTATCCGACGTGATTGCAATGAATTTTGAACGCTAATATTGAACGAAGTCTTTCTATGTAAAACATGGGGAATTTGTTGTACAAATTATTTCTTTACAAAGAACTTCCTCCTTTATAGATTTTATTAAAGTCCTTTTAAAGCGATTGCTTTTCGATTGTTTGCGGTCTATCGGCTTTCGGTGAAAGCAATAAAACTTTTTTTAACACCAATACGAAACAGCAACGATTTTTAAATAGCTATAATTCGATCCACTTCAGAAATGTTAAGATTTAATTCAATATTTTGGTTTAAGACTATTTTCATTTCATTTCATTACAGCTCATATACGTTCCATTGCTGGGCTGAAGCGTCCCCCACAATAGGAGGGCAACTGGCCTACTATACCACGCTGGTCAAATATGTAGGTATAAGGATTTATTTCCAATTTTCCTTCTCTTGCTTCGTCGTCATTAACGATAGCTGCGAGCAAGAAAGGGGGGTGTCAAATTGTATTCATACTTCGTCATCACCCAGAAACTATATACCATTATAAAAACACATCTATCATCCAAATACTTGATCATCATCTTCTCATCATCATCTCAGCCCATATACGTCCCACTGCTGGGCTCGGGCCTCTTCCATTATAGGAGGAAAATTTACCTAATATACCACGCTGGACAGACGTGTTGGCATAGGGTTTTGTTTCGAGTTTTCCTTCTCTTTCATAGATGTTGTATGCATATTATCCCTTAGTCGTCTCGTACGACACCCAAGGGTAAGAGAGGGGGTGGTGAATTGTATTCTTACTCCGTCACCACACGGAAAGAATACTTAATAGTTGATCGTAATATGTATAATGGATAATACATTTGTATACAACATAAAAAATACAAGATTAGACAGACGCATAAAACCGATACATAAATATGTATCTTCTGTTTACAGCCGCATAAATAAAAAGTGATCATAAAAGCTTTCAGACAATAAAAAGATTTACTAAACAAACAATTACTGGAGTAAGTAAATTGATGTTAGTATCGTGTACACTTCTGGTACAATCTTGTCTATACATACAAATAAATAAAATTGAAACGTCTGTGTGTAATGTCAGAATAATACGTATTTTAAAGTGAAACTACTTTAGAATCGTTGTGATTTCAAACTCTATGAAACGAAAAAGCGAGTCCATAAAGACACAAACACGTAAATGTTTAGGATTCAGCCGACGAGAGAATAAGATAAAGGATAACCTTCATCCCCAGGATAAAGAAGTTTTACTCCTGACATGGTTACTTTGTACGTACGCTCTTTTTTTTTCATGATCACACTATTATTTTCACGATAGCGTGGTAGCGGCTTCGAACACTACCAACCCTTGCTTTGCTCGTAGGTGTCGTAAAAGACGACTAAGAGCCCTAGATTGACCCGGACCAACTCCATCTGGTACCATTTGGGTCAACGATTACATTCCCAAGGAGGGTTGACGTCAGGCAGGCGGCCGGTCATAAAAGTCATTGCCGAAACTTTTTGCAATATGTCAAAACAGATGACATATTGCGTCGACCCCAAGTAATTGGGATAAGAGCAAGATGATGATGACTATTATTTTCACGATACCTAGGCTTAAAAACCAGTTAAAATATTTTTTGTCTATCCATCTGTCTGTCTATGTGTTCTACCGATTTCGATAATATATTACGAACAGGTAGATGTCTGTATAAGGAGTAATTTAGACTACAATTTTCCCCGGTATTGCCACGGTAACGGGTATTACGCGGTGAATACCGCAGGCCTTCGCTAGTATTAAAGCAAAATCGAAAGTACATCAATCAATGCAAATTATAATAATTATATAATAAAAAAATAACAAAAAAATAACAGGTTGATTGTACCTTTATGAGAGCTGGAGTCTGTACTAGGCCCGAGGCCTATATTGCAAATCTCCAGCCCCCTCTTAGAACCTTAAATGTTAAATCAATATTATTCAGTTTTATTATGACTTTTTCTTCTCTTGGATAACTGTTACATAGATATTATACCCCTTAGTCATCTTTAACGCCACCCAAGGTAAGAAAGTGGGTGGTGAATTGTATTCTTACTCCATCACCATACGAACTACAATAATACCCAAAATAATTTCCATTATAACATCAGTCCCAAATGAATAACGTTTGTTTTGTTCGCTGAGTAGATCATACGAGTAACAAAGTTATCCTTAAAACAAGATTAACCACAACAAAAGTAAACCACACAAAGAACATGTTACATATAGCAATACACCAATATGTTGTACGCTTTTAGTCGCAACTTAATGATTCAATGTTCAAAGGAAGACTAGTACTCCTCGGTATTGTTGAATACATGAATTGTAAACAATTGAACGGCATCGTGGAATCGTAAAGGTTAAGGCTTACTGGAATCATCTATATCTATACAGATAAATAAAATTCAAATGTCTTTTAGTTAAGTCAAAACAATCGTTTCTGATGTTTACGCGAGTATTACGCATTGTAAATACAGAAGAAACTCCATTATCCGGCCCTTGGTTATACGGATTAGCGATTATCCGGACTACCAACCACAATCTTATTGTACCTACAAATCGAATTTATGGAAGCATGAACGTGTCTGAAATGGAATGTCCCGCCCGCACCCTGCGCGAGCGCTGCCCCACGCTTTTCATTATTGTTTTATTAGTAATTGTTACGCCGCTCTGAGGTGCATGCCCCACGGGATATGTATTCGTCTTTTAATAAACGCATAAAATTACGTACATATGCATAAAACCGAAGGAAGTTTTTCATACATTCGATTATCCGAATTTTCAATCATCCGAATGCCTACCGATAACAATTATTCCGGTTAATCAAGTTTCTACTGTAAAACTGTTTTTTCGGATTTTATATATTTTACGGTCGGTGCACTCCGTCCGGGGCGACAGAGGGGCGTAAGCACGCACACCCGTAACCCACCTGCGACTCGTTAGACCGACCACCGGAGCAGGCTGATTTGTCGTCAGTGGTCAGCCCGACGATGTAATATCTATAATATCTATACCTTTTTTTTTTGGGGTGAGTTGCGGTCGGCGCGCTCCTCGCACCACTCTGTCCGGGGCGACAGAGGGGCGTAAGCACGCATACCCGCAACCCACCCACGTGCACGTCGCCTTCGTCGTTGGGCCGACCACCGGAACAGGGTTACTTGTCATCAGTGGTCGGCCCGACGGAATACCCCCTATTTGGGGTACCCTTCCATCGACCGACGCCCCCCCCCTCGGGGAGGACATCGGTCTTTCCTCACGCGATCGGCCTCTCGGCGGGTGACGGACTAATTCCCCGATCACGTCACCCGCGGCCTCGGCTAGGGCGGCATGAGGCGCAAGCACTCGCGCCTACGCCGCCCAGTCGCCAGCGACGGATCGCCTCATCGAGGCTGCGCTCCTCGCGCAGGCGATCCGCCGCCTCCTTCTGCGAGATCACTGCCTCGCACAAGGCTGCGACCGCGTCCCAATTCCCGACGCTGCCGACCATCGTCCTAGTGATAGTCGATAGCGTCAGGTCGGCACCGATGATTGCGACGAGTTCACGGCGCTGCGCTGCCCAAGCGGCACAGGCCTCGAGCGTATGCTGCGTCGTGTCCTCGTCGCAAGAATTTGCACAGTATAGGTAACCTCGGTATGAAGAAACAGTGTGGAACTAGAAACAATTTATCGACTTGCGTGAGAATATGGAGCCCCTTACCGTTCCCGAGCCTGGATGACCCCAAAATGATGTACTCAGAGATTCCTCTTTAGAAACTGTATGTAATATCTATACCTAACGATCAGTTGACCAGAACCAAGATTACGTATTGAGCCACTGTACCAACGATATCTTTTTTACTTTCCATTTTTCTCTGTCATGTCATTATTAATACTTCAATTTTCATTTGATCCTGGCAAATGCTTTTAAAGATTGACGTCTAACGGAAGCGACTGTTTTGTTTACATTATAATTCACTTAACAGTAACGTACATACAAACCAAACAGTTCATTGTAATAAAAATAAACGTTAAACTATGTAAAATTATTTTACAAATATTTTTAAGTCTTAACCCGTCATTTATATGACTACCTAAATAAAATTGAAATGTTTGTAATGTCAAAATAGTAGGTTTTCTTCTTATGCTTCTTCTTCTTCTTATTTAATGGCAATAAGCAACAATAATATGAGCTATTGGTGCCAATGTCGAGTATATTGATTATTATTCACGTCTTTAGTCTTAGTTTTTCAGTCAGTCTTTAGCATGACTTGGTGCTGATCCAAGTCATGCGTCTCTGGAAATTTGGGCAGAATGTCAAAATGCACGTAATTCACTATTATATCATTTTCACTACATTTCAGAATTTTATCTGCATTATATTAGATAAAATATCAGCAAAATTATTCAATATAACATTTTAAAACACTAAAATAATGAAAAGAATATAAAAGCACTACATGACATTTTGACATTCGCGTCAAAAGTCCCTTCTTATGCTTATTCGGTTATTTGCATGAGATAGAAGTGTCTAAAAACCAGCTTAACATTTTTTTGTTTGTCTGTCTGTTTGTTCCAGGTAATCTTCAAAACGGGTAGACCGATTTTGATAATACATACTTTACTACCAGATAGCTGTCTATATAATGAGTAACTTAGGCTATTTTTTGATTTTTGATTGCCCCTCGTTTAAAAAAATAAAAGTAAGCTGCCTTTTAAAAGCTTGACTTTTCTTGCCGGATCTTTCTCAGTGTAGCCGCTTGCCGATCCGGTGGTAGTATATTATATTTGTTAGGTTTAAATTAACCAATTGCTATAACAATTACTACAAAATTTAATGTTTAATAATTACTAATCATAAACAATATCTTTTATTCATATCGAATCATTTTCTTCATATACTGGCAATAAATTGGTACCAAAAAAAAAGTGCGAGTCAAATTTAATAACTAATTTCTGTAGCGGGTAGATAATTATAAATATCTATTCTAACGATGACTTGTTTGGACGTCAGACATTTTATGTGAACATTAATGCTGTAAAGTGTTCGAAACGTCGGGTAATTAAAAATCAAATACAAACGCGATAAAATCCATAGTTTTATTTACAAAGCAAAGCTTATAACTAACTAGCGAATCACCCTTGCTTCCCTTCACTTGTTAAGATATTACCGTACACGCCTGCATTCTACGACGCTTCGGGTTCTATTTCTGAACTGGGCAAAATTTTATAGGGTTTTCTCAAAGGAAAAATTGTCTAAGTTACTTCTTATACAATACCTTATAGCCACTATACGGTAGTAAAATATTATCAAAATCGCTCCAGCAGTACCCGAAAGGAGAACCCGTCGGCTTGGTCGCCAAGGTCAAGGAATCGGTACCAGTATCAGCCCAATGCCAATGGGCAAAGAATGCGGCAGGTTATGGAGCCTCTTTGTATAGTAGAAAAAAAAATCCTCTGTAATAATACTAATAGACTTGCTCTCAACGATGGGGCACGGCCGGTAAGAAATTTAAAAAAATAATAAAACATTGCAACAAATTACCAAGTAATACTTTCTCCAATACGCATTGTGGTATTTCAGTGTAGGCGCAGCTTTAGACGACGATACCAATGCAATGTGTTGCCATAATTGATTTTATAATAAGCCTTTGTTCTTTGTTTACTATATGTTAACATGCACGATTGTTTTTTCGGTATCGTTACATTGTAACTAAAAAGGAAAGCTTATGGAATGCCAAATAAGATAATCATCATTCATCATTTTAGCTCATACTGATAGGCGCAAGCCTTCTCCTGGATGGGATTCCAATTGACGTAGTATACCACGCTGGTCAGACGTGTTAGCATATCGAGTTTTCCTTCTCTTGCATGGGTATTAAACGAATTATATCCCTTGGTCGTCTTTTACAATCGCCACGGTTAAGATAGGGAGTGGTGAAAATTATTGTTACACCGTCACCACACGGAACCCAAACAAGATAAATAGATAAACGTTTTGAAATGTAGTGATTCGATTTGTGATTCAACGAAATATAAAATTGCTCAATTTAATCTTCTTGTCATTTCATTAGTAATTGATTTACTGAGACTGTTGCCTTATGATAGTAACCAGAACTAAAGCGCAAATACTCGGTTCGAACTAGTAACATATTGAAGATTCAGCCGTCGATATCTAAAAGTATGTAATTTATATAAAGTCATGGATTTTATTGAAAGAAGTAACACAATTTGTGAACTACGAAATTATTCTGAAATAGTTAGACGTTAGTTATATTAAATCAACTAAAGCAGAAAAATACATGGAGAAATTTATGCGTGTAACTTATGCATTTCTACTAACTATATTAATTAGTGAAGACATTCTTAAGGGCCTTAGCACATAAAAAATTTCTAGCGCCGGCGATCGATGATTAGACATTTTTCATAGATTGGATCAGTTTAAGTGTTTAAATCATACATATGTAAGACTAGCGTACTCAATAGCAGTTATTCTATACAAATCTGAAGGACTAAAATTATTATTATTAAATAAAATTATATTTATTTATCCTAAATCAATCGCAACGCCACCCATGACTACTACAATAATTCTTGAATCCATCAGAACATATTGTATGTATATATAACGCGTTTATTTCAAATTTAGTTTATTTCTTTTTATTCCTAGGATTAAATGAAGAAGTTACTAAGCCTATTCAGTGGTTTATCTTAGAAATACCGTAATTCCTCTAGTTAGAGAAAAATAAATCCTAACATACTAGTTCATGTAAATAATTGCAGTCCTATCGAAACCGATAAGACTTGAAAGCTGCTCCAAATTCAGTTAGGAATAAAAATAATGATGACCATATGCGATTTAGTTGCTGACGTTTAGAGTTAGATATTCGGTGTCCCCTTAATACAAACACGTACACGCGATTAATTTATGGATACAGTAATTTGATTGCTATAAAACAAATAACCGTATGTTGTAAGCTACCAACGCACCATAAAACACTGTTGCAGTTGTAAAATCACCAATGCAAAAGCAGCGTATGTGCTAAGGCCTTTAGGCCAAGGTATTGCCAGTAATTGACTCAAACCACCCATTAACTAGAATTTTTAATTGATGTAAGCTCGAACTGTTTCACGCTACGAAAGTTAAATTTACGACGCGAGCTTAAATTACTAAATGAAACGAGCTATTTCATCTGTTTGTTTTTTAGTTTCTAAATTAAACTAAAATGATACGTTTGGAGGTCTGTGTATGAATGCTGCAATCTGCAGTATAAAAACAAAACTAGTTTATTATATCGTAAAATTTTATTATCCTAGTTTTATCGGTTTCGATTGATAGCTATAATTTCAATGGATTTGCACATTTAAAAATTATTAATTCATTCAACATCGACTTCTTTGTAGCTGATTCATCATTATCTCAATTCGTATATGTTCCGCTGGACTCAAACCTGTCCACAGTGGAAAAGGAACAGGTCAGTCTCCTCGTGAAGGGGCATAATACCATAACCGCAACATTCTGAGCAGATGGGTTAGAGAGTGTTACTAATTTTTCAGCCCTTAGCCGATTTTTTCGACTCGTAGAGACATAAAGTGGTAATGATACATTAGATTCTTACACATTGGATTTTTATTCTGTCACCACATGAATAGATATTATCCGATTTAGTTTATTTAATTATATATGAAAATCCACACACTGTTGTGTATCAAAAAAAGGTTGCGGGCGTCACAGAGCTATGATAACACAAATATAACGGTGAACGTACTGTGCGACATTGTCATAAGACCTAGACGACCTGACACAGTGACCGTGAACTTTACAACGCAGTGAAACTCTCCACGGTACCACCTCCTTTCACTTAAACGATAAGCTGACATGACAGATGCACGACTCCTCGATGCCAGCCAATACATTTATTATAGGCAAATTACAACACGAACCCATCAAATCGCCTGACAAGCGTAGCGATAGGAAGTCTAAAATATTAAGTAAAGGAAATTGCAAATGTGGTTAAAAATACAATAAATTGAGTGGAAAGAATAAAGAGTCCACAGATGACAAAGATAAACTAACATTACGAACATCAGGAGCATAAATTCAAACCTTAATCTACAGAGAAAATATCGTAAAAAGGGACAAAATGGTGTTCCACAGGGGTCTATGATGAGACCGTCATAAACTTTTAGAAATTCGACGTTTCGCAGGTCATATAGTCTTTATAGTAAAATGTCGGGTAAAAGACTAAGGATATAGTCGTAAAAAAATCTATCGAAAATACTCAAATAACTAGGTCGCCGAACTTTAACGTCCAAAGTGTGTATAAATTTGTGGTAACGTTAATAGACCACAAAATTAATGGCTGAATATAGAATATTATTTGGTTAAATTATTGTACTAAATTCACTCTGAAATGACGTCATTATAAATTCAATACGATTGTTAAAAGATAATTAATCTAAAAAAATAATTACTGTG
Organism: Lymantria dispar; assembly: GCA_032191425.1. Lineage (NCBI taxonomy): Eukaryota > Metazoa > Arthropoda > Insecta > Lepidoptera > Erebidae > Lymantria > Lymantria dispar. The sequence goes on from CM063459.1 coordinate 23,200,472, forward strand.
CTTGCCTGGACTTATTGGGAAATTTTAATATTGTGATATAGAGCTAACACGCCCGGAAAGGTGAAAAGAACGAGAAATGGACGTCATGGTAGTCGACTTGATTTAGTTAACTTACTACAATAATGAAGACTCGTGTTTATGTTTATGCTATGGCAAAATAAAAAATCGGCGCGAGTCGGAGTCGCGCACGTAGGGTTCCGTACCATTATCTATAAAAATCGTGTTTGTTGTATGCGAGTCCCCCTTAACTATTTATTTTATTTTGTTTTTAGTATTTGTTGTTATAGTGGCAGCAGAAATACATAATTTGTTAACGTTTCAACTGTCTAGCTATTACGGTTCTTAAGATACATCCTGGTGACGGACGGACAGACAGCGAAGTCTTAGTATTAGGGTCCCGTTTTTACCCTTTGGGTACGGTATCCTAAAAAATGATGTGGAAGCTTTTTTTTTGGGATGGACTTTGGTCAGCGTATCCGCCGCCCGGCTCCGTCCGGGGTGACAGAGGGGCGGCGCGCAGCCCCATAACCCACCTTAGCACGTCGCCTTCGTCTTTGAGCCGACCACCGATATCGAGTTCCTTGTCCTCCGTGGTCGACCCGACGCATTACCTTGAGGGAGTACCCTCTCCTCTCGACATCCTTTTCCTGAGACGTCGGTCGCCGTCGCACGGTCAGGCTCTCTGCGGGTGACGGACTAAAATACCCGGTTTAACGTTCTATTAATATATCTCTGTATATGTTTATAACGTTGTCTATTGACTGACTAATTGCATTGCTTGCAATTTTCGTTACGTTTTGTTTGCCTGTGCGGCCCCCCATTTTTGCGATTCAATGATGTGAGATCAATATCTCTTTGTATGTGTCTGGGGGCGAATGTTAGGCTTTCAGTTGCTATGGATCATCCGGCAGTGGGTTAAATTTCCCTAGCCGACGCCGCGGGTGGCTGGACCGAGGAATTAGTCCATCGTCCGCCGAGATGCAGACCGCGTGAGGAAAGACCGACGTCCTCCTCGAGGGGACGACATCGGTCTAGGAGAGGGTACTCCTCAGGGGGCCGACCACTGACGTCAAGTCACCCTGCACCGGTGGTCGGCCCAACGACAAAGGCGACGTGTCACGGGTGGGTTACGGGTGTGCGTGCTTACGCCCCTCTGTCGCCCCGGACGGAGTAATGCGAGAAGAGCGCCGACCGTAACGCATCCCTAAAAAAAAAGTGGGTTAAATTTTGGTAAAATGCGGTAACTATATATTTTCAATGCACATCATAATGCAAAATGTTCTTCTTTGAAACATAACAAAATGTCCAATGTGTCCATCTTACTACGGGCTACGATCAACTGGAAAATATTAAATTATTAATTCTGATATATTCTAATTCCCCAAGACATAATAAGCATTACCTTTAAGCTAGATTAGTTCTCAATTTATCTGAGACTGTTACTTAACAAAGCCATTGGTTGTTTTTAATAGCGTAAACTGAAGATACATTAACTTATATTCTACAATTAAAACAATAACTGGTTCTAGTAGCCCATTCAATGGAATACAGCGATTTATGGAGTAAAACTAGCTCAAATCATAAATGACGTATTTTGTTCTACTTTTGTGTTAGGGTAAGAAGACATGCTACCCATATAAATCCTTACTCATATTATAAACTAGCCGACCCGGCGAACTTCGTACTGCCGTAATTTTTTTCGTAAATATATTTTCTAAATTTCCGAAAATATAGTCTACAGCTGTCATTTGCGTTTTGTTATACCACGTTTTATAGTGACTTGAATTCTCTTTGACGTTTTACGTCAAGTCTCACAGGAACCCGGTCGAACGGGATAAAAAGTATCCTATGTCCGTCTCCTGGTTCTAAGCTACCTCCCAGCCAATTTTCGGGTAAATCAGTATAACCGTTCTTGAGTTATAAATAGTGTAACTAACACGACTTTCTTTTATATATATAGATAGATGCGAAAGTAAGTTTATTTGTTACACTTTCACGCTTAAACCACCGAAACGATTTCAAAAATCCTTTTACCAATGGAAATCTCTAATCAGGGAGTAACATAGGCTATATTTTATTCCGGTATTCCCACGGGCACGAGAACTACGCGGGTAAGGCGACTGAAACTGAAGCGAAGCGAGGGCGGGTTGCTAGTCTATACCAATAAATAAAATTGGAGTGTCTGTTTGTAATGTCAAAATAATAGGCCCTTTTCATACTCACACGGTTATTTGCACTATACATATACCTAAAAATAACTTTATATTTTTTTGTCTGTCTGTCTGTTTGTTCCGGGTAATCTTCAAAACGGCTGAACAGATTTAAAAAATTCTTTCATCAATGGAAAGCTATAATATCAGGGAGTAAACTAGGCTATATTTGATCCCGGTATTCCCACGACAACTACGGGGATAAGGCGACAGAAACCGAAGCGAGAGCGGGTTGCTAGTAAAGAATAAAGGCAGACAAAGAACGCATTATAACAAAAACACTAATTTAGACTTAGTTCTGTTTTAAACTAATTGTAAGACTAAAACAATTTTAATATCAATATAAATTACATTAACAATAACCATGGCTGTTTGATGTTAGGAATGGAATGCTTTCATAAAAACCTTAGTTGCGGCTGCAATGTCCTTGTCGTGATAACTTTCAGCATTTTATCCTCCCTTAATGCACTAGACGTGAATTATAGCGCTGTTTATTACAGTTATATACACCACACAGTTACATCACAAGGTTGTTAATTATCTGGATATTGGCCCCAACTTTGCTTGTATGTAACTTTATATCGCAATAAATTAAACATAAGTACTCTTACTATCAGTTGATATTAATTGCTAATACAATACAACGTTTCTTCATTGTTGGATAACAAGCAATAAATAATTATCGTGTATGGCAAATGATTGAGAATAAATAAGGCCTTATATGAGGTTCTAAGATTGATTTGAATCAATAATTACCATAGCTTTTACTAATATGTATTATAGAGCCGAAGAGTATGTTTGGTTGACGTTTTTAAAAACTACTGGTTCGAATTAAAAATTTTGAGAAGCCATTTAAAGGCATTATCACGCTACGACCAATAGGAGCAAACCATAAATTTTCGCAAAAACGATTTTATTTGAGACGGAAGGGATTTTTGTTGAGGCAGCTTCGACGCTCTCCACTAAACCTCTCTCTCTTTATTACACCACGTAGACGAAGATGCGTGGGATAGCTTGTCAAATAGGAAGTGATATATAAAAAAAATTGGTTGCCTGTAAAGTCGGTATACGGGCGAAAGTTTTACGTGACAACGACTTTGAGTGGTAAAATAATTTTAATGTGAATATTCATTCGTATAGTAGGAAGAAGGATGAAATAATAGTAACAATTTAAAACATTTATTTATACAAAGAATTATATTTAAAACATTAATTTATACAAAGAATCTCGCACTGAATTTCATATTAACAAAATTTTATTTTTACCTTTACACATACATACGTATTTATATACAAATATACAATTTTTATGTCTGTCTCTCTCGCTCTTAGGCGGGCTAACCATGCCCGAGTGGAAGGGCCGCGTGCCTCTCACTCGCTCTCATTGTGAGCGCATAACGTGAGCGGAGCGTAACGCAGTTTCTTGAAGTGTCACCCGGCAAACCAATTTATAAGACGTTGTCACGTCAAAAGGAACGGAACAGAACATGGTTTCTATGGCAAACTAAGGGGTTATCTTTTCTACCTAGTCATAGGATGACAAAACTCGCTATTTTTTGAGTAGACGACAAATACCGTCCCTTTCCGGAAAATGACTGCTTTTACTCCGTTTTATTTTTTGGGATGTAAACTACGTCCCAAAAAGATCGACTGTGCTTGGTGAGACTACCGAATAAATTATCTGAACATTTTTAAAGAACATCGTCCACGAAATTGAAAATCATGTCCACTTTCTATCTCTTCTCTCAATTTTACCGTTACATCATATGCCTGTTATTCTATCAAATGCTACAAGTAGATAAGAAAATAAAATTGCTAATCAAGTATTTAATTTCCACATCATTATGTACCCCGTTAAGTACGCGTCAAAAATAGGCTTCCTATCCTTCTTTTTAAACCCTATACTTTCCACTACGAGACAGATAATATATTATTACACTAATCAGATAAGATAGTGTAAGGTTTTATAACAAGCGACTAGACAAAACACTATTTCATTACGTATGATAAAAGAGGAGTATTGCGTCGAGTCAAAAATTATAGGAATGAGAGCAGGCATAGCAGACAGTGATATTGCTTCCTTGGTCGTCCTTTACGACAGGAATGGCAATAATTTTTGATCAATCACCACGCCAATATTATAATTTTTACATAATATCAAACAACCCGTGGTACATTCATAGCTGTCGATGTTTAATACACAAAGAGATAATTACATAGATGTTCGTTTTTGCCGGCCGCCTCGAATAAATGCTCGGCCAAGTGCACTCAGCCACGTTATTCGTACAATGTGAGGAATTTTAATGGTCTGAAAACTGAGGGAAACCAGGTCACATAGACCACTCCACACCGCTGTATGGAACACTAAATAAACTCTTTCACGAGTCTATAGAACGGGTGTAGGGTTTTGAATAGCTTTTTACAATTTTGAACTTACCTTTTTTTTCTTTTCAAACTATTTACGTCCTATTTTGGGCTGGAACTTTCTTTACAATAGAGAAGAATTCTATAGTTTTTAGAAAACTGTCATATATTAAACTCCTACATATTTACGTGCCATTTTTGGGCTCAAGTTTCCTTTACAATAGGAGAGAAATATATCCAATAGTATTTTATAAAAAACTGCTAGAGCTAGAGAGGTAAGAGCTAACAGACGCTGTTCGATGACAAAAAAAAGTAAAATAGAATTCCTTGCAATTGATTGCAGCTCTACCTACCAGGTCTTAATGCATTATTAGAGTGGTCTAAAATCATATAGCCGAAGATAGAATAAAGGCTTTCCTTAATAAACCTTTAAAAGAAATGTAAAGGTGTAATGAATGATGTAATGTAAGGTTTATTACCTTTTAAATAAAACTGGTTTGGGGCACATCGATTGTATAGTTTCAAAGTCTATAACCGACATAAAGATCTCTTTGTTTTTTAAATATACAGACTAGCTGAACCAACTGTCGTTGTTCTGTTCAAATCCAAAACAACAGTAAAAGGAAATCTCCATAAAATCGATCGCATCGCCTACCTACCCGTTCCAATTATTAATCTAAACCATTCTCATATCCATCAGGACAGCCACAAAGAGAGATCATCAAACCATGGACCGATTTTGATGAAGGAGTTCAATTACAAACACAAGAACAGAATATTTATGTATATAAAGATTATAAAAAATATCTGTGTTCATGCATATTGGATATAAAAATAGGCAATCGTAAAAATATATGGCTGCGCAAATAAAATTAATTGATGCGTATTTTGTTATCTTTTTTATATTAATTCTTGAATGTTAAAGATAAAATCACCATGTCTATAAAAAACCTGAAATGTAAACACGGACATCGACCAATGGCAAGTAACAAATAAAAGAAAATTCATTCCCATCGAAATCTTTTTTTCCTTTTTATACGTACGATTCATTTTAACTTTAGTTATTTGCCTACGGTCGATAAGCTTGTCGAAGTACGTTTTTAAGCCTCGAGAGGCTGATAGGAATGAGGGAAGTTTTGTATTTTATTTTTCTTTTGCATTTTTCTTTTCACTCATCCTGTTGAAACTACCTATCGTCGACATTCACTGGAATGTATAGGTTTATATCGTATACTTAATAATAACGTATAGAAGGTAAGTCCGCGCACAAAAAATGAAGCACTTCAATTGGAGCCTAATGGAGCTTACGCCGGAACCGTTCCGTCATGTACACTGTACTGCACATACGTACGCAACTCTTTAAAAATAAATAGGTAATTATGACGGTTTGCGCATTCAAATGGTGTCACAACACATTTGAAAAACAAAAAGGTTTTTAACATTACTTTTAAAAGCATTTTAACGATTTATGTTAATAAAAACAAAATTTGATTTCATACTTTGTATAGCTGTATATTGTATAGGCTGCGCGCATGTAGTATTTTTGGCTTCGTGTTTTCGATCGCTCGGAGTACCGACACTATCCTTCTATACGTTATTATTCTAAGACTTAAGGCGTTGTTTCTATTGAACTAAAGACCAGTTTCCCGTGTGATGACGGAGTAAGAATACAGTTCACCTTCCCCATGGGTAAAATTTGACTAAGGGATTTTATGTGCATATAAAAGCTATGCCAGAGAAGGAAAACTCAAAACAAAACCCCTTGCCAACACGGCTGATCAGACGTGTTAGCATAGGGTTTTATTTCGAGTTTCCCGCTTCCTAAATAGACGTTATATGTATAGCCCTTAGCCGCTTTTTACGACACCCACGGGCAAGATGCAAAGGTTGGTAAATTGTATTCTTATTCCGTGATTACATGGGATATACCTACATACGATTGCCTAATCTTGCTCTAAAAAACTGAAGCGAATATATTACTTTTATGGGCGTAAATTACCTAAAAATATCCTATCACTCAAGTTATCAGTTAGTCATGACAGATTATACATATAATGAAGTAGATAATAAAAATCTATATTCCAAATTAACTGATCTACTACTTATATGCTACGAAATAAATTAAAAAATGATAACCAAAAAAATCAACGTGAAACAAACGTGTAACCAAATCTCTGTAATAAGGAAGACTTGTTGGACATTAGATATCTTATTTCGCCCGTGACCATGAACGCTGTAATGTGTTCGAAACGTAGGGCAATCAAAAATCAAATACAAACGCGATAAAACTCGTAATTATATATTTAAAAAATATGTAATCTTTTAAATCTCTTTGTAAAATAAAATAAACATTGCCTCAAGGTCATCAAATATCGAACGTTATTTAAAAACCAGCCAAGTTCGAGTCGGATTTGTTGTACATGCAAGTTCTATCACTATGTGCGTACTTTTGCAACACTTTCGAATATAGTTTTTTTATAAATAGCATATAGTTTTTAAATAAAATTATTCGCATTTTATATAATGTGATACGGAAGAACTGCTAGGGTGTAGTGAATATGATATAAAAGTGCTTTAGAAATGTTTTCGTTTCCAAAAAAAACTCCCAAAACATAGTATTAACACATGCTGAAAACGACAATTTCACTTACTCATGCGACTATGACCAAAATGAAAAAACCGAAGATGTGATGAAACTAATAGTTTGAGAAGAAAATCGTAACTCAACACTGGCAACAATAGGCTCATATGAGTTGCCGATTGCCAATACAAAAAAAATATTAGTTTTCAACAAAAAAAATCGAATTCAGTACAAAAATCGTTTCTTTCTTTCTTTCTATATAAACTCAATACAAAAAAGTCGAATTTCCAACAAAAAAGGGGAGAATTTAGTACAAGAATCTATTCTTTCTTAATTCTTTCTATATAGGTTCAATACAAAAAAGTCGAATTGCCAACAAAAAGGGCGAATTTCTTCTTTCTTTCCAAAAATCTTTTCTTTCTTTTTGTCTATATAGATTCAATAGATTTTCTTACACGGTTCGTAAAGCCATTTATTTTGATATCTTACTGACGGGACATACAACTTGGCAGACATTTTGCAAATTAAAAGTGCGATCATCACATTCAGTATAAACTAATTATACAAACAATAAATATAACAGTTCAAAAAAACTAAAAAAATACGCTTAAATCGCTAATCCTGATTATCCTAGTAGGGATAACGGGACAAACTGTTTAAAATATTGAATTGTCATCGGTCCTTAATAAATATGCCAAATTTCGAGTTAATCCGACGTTTTGAAGGGGGGTCAAAATCATGTTCAAAGATTCCGTTACATACTAACATAGATACGTCTGAAGCTAATAAAAGCGTTTTAAAAAGGATTCTTTGCATTCAAGAAAAATGAAATCATCTTTATGATTAAATTAAAAAAGAAAGACGTTATGTTCCTAATTAAAATATCAAAATAAACAAAGAGGCAACGGCGACACATATTTGTTAATCAAATTACTTAAATGTTACTTTTGTATTTATTAATATAAAAAATACCTTGTTGATTCTACATACTTATAATATGCACATATCAATTGTGAGATTCTTAGTTTGAATCTTGATACGGGTATTAATAATCATCATTATTTCAGCTCATATACGTCCCACTGTTGGGCTCGAACCTCCTCTACAATAGAAGGGAAATGACCTTACTATAACATGCTGGTCAGACAGGTTGGTATAGTATAGAGTCTTATTTCGAGTTTTTCTTCTCTTGCGTTATATGCGTATAGGTGTTATATCCCTTAGTAGTATTTTACGACATCCACGGGCAAGATAGGGAGTGGTGAATTGTATTCTTATTCCGTCACCACACGGATGGTATTAATAAATAGCATAGGTTTTTCGCATTTAATAAGGCAATTGCCAACGGCAAGTTAGAAATTTAGAAAGGGCCAGCCAGTGGCAATAGAATGATTCTGTCTGACGTGAAATTAAATATTTTTTGGCGAATGTTTGTTTTATATTTATACTTATCCATTCGGTGACGAAAGGTCCTTGAGCGACAGTATCACTTAAACAGCCGCAAACGGGTTTGCCACCAACAACAATAAATAGATTTCATCATCATTCAATATTGTAACTCATACGTCCCGTCCCACTATTGGGCTTTTTCTTTTTTTTTTGGGGTGGGCTGCGGTTGGCGCACTCCTCGCACCACTCCGTCCAGGGCGACAGAGGGGCGTAAGCACGCACACCCGCAACCCATCCGAACACCACGTCGCCTTCATCGTTGGGCCGGCCACCGGAATAGGGTTACTTGTCATCAGTGGTCAGCTCGACGGAATACCCCCTACTTGGGGTACCCTCTCATCGACCGATGTCCCCCCCTCGGGGAGGACGTCTTTCCTCACGCGGTCGGCCTCTCGGCGGGTGACGGACTAACTCCCCGGTCACGTCACCCGCGGCCTCGGCTAGGTCCCACCATTGGGCTCGAGCCTCCTCCAAAAGCAGGGCAATTGACCTACTATATCACGCTGATCATACGTGTTGGTATAGGGTTTTGTTTCGAGTTTCATTCTCTTCCATAGATGTTATATGCACGTTTAATCCCTCTGTCTTCTTTTACGACACCCACGGGTACCACATGGAAAATCATCATCATCACAGCCCACATACGTCCCACTGATGAGCTCAGGCCTCTTCCACAAGGAGAGGAAATTTGATCTACTATACCATGCTGGTCAGACATGTTGGTATAGGGTTTCATTTCGAGTTTTCTTCTCTTGTACAGATGTTATGTGCATATTATATCCCATAGTCGTCTTTTACGACATCCACGGGCAAGATAGGGTGTGGTGAATTGTATTCTTACTCCGCCAACACACGGAAACATGGCAAATAATGGATTTTTTTTTATACAATATCTAACAACGGTGAATTCATTACAGCGATATAATATTGACCTTAACGCTATCTATTTCACTGTATACGTGTTAAAATAGAGGTCAATGTGTGGAATATATAAGTGAGCCCTCGATAAAACAATTTATAAACTGACAGGATGAGACGATAAATGATTACAGGCTCGCACCATTACAGCTAGTATATTGCCCGGTCATAATTCAATCCGACAGAGCAGGATAATACATTGCATATTTTCAACTGCGGGTTAATAAATAAATACGTTTATGGCATATGATATGATGGATTAATCATGAAATATTTTCAGTGGGTATATTTTAAGATACTAAGATATTTCCGTGTAGTGACGGAGTAAGAATACATTTCAGAACTTCCTACCTTGCCCGTGGATGTCGTATAAGATGACTATAGGATACAATATGCACATAACACTTGTGCAAGAGAAGGAAAACTCGAAATGAAACCCTCTTTCTTTCTTTCTTTCAAAATGAAACCCTATACCAACATGTCTGACCAGCATGGTATAGTAGGTCAAATTCCCTCCCATTCTGGAGGAGGCCCGAGACCAACAGTAGGACGTATGTGGGCTGCGATGATGATGATGATTTTAAGACTTTCAATGACAAAGTAATATTACAATCACCCACCCGCTCATGTGTGGGTAAGTGATTAAATATGCATATAACATCTATGCAACAGAAGGAAAACTCGAAATAAAATCTTATATCAACACGTCTGACCAGCGTGGTTATAGTAGGGCTGTCGGCAGGAAAGCGGTCGGTCATAAAACTATTGCTATCATTCATTCATCATAGCTCATGGGCGTCCCACTGCTGGGCTCGAGCCTCCTCTGCAAAGAGTGGGAAATTGACCTACTACACTAAAATCTATGTGTTATATGAATATTATAAATTCAAATTATTTAATATGTATAAACCCCGAGAGGGCACTTACATATTGTCAGGTTTACAATTTACTACCACCGGATCGGAATGCGACCGCTACTGAGAAGATCCGGCAAGAAACTCAGCGGGCTTGTCTATTATTTTAATTTTTTTTTTCTTCTTACTAGATATACAATTGGGTACATGTTTTGTAAGAACTAGTTCAAGTGTGATGCCCTTCGAACCGCAAGACACTTAATATAATTCAAACGATTATGGCTGAACCAGATCCCACAAGCGGCACCCGATCACGAGTTAACTACTAGAGCAGCCATCATATCCCTTAGTCGTCTTTACAATACCCACGGGCAAGATATGGGGATGGACTATTAATATAACTTTTGAAATACGTACAATACATATTGCTTCCATTCCCAAGTAATTATTAGAGCAGGATAATAATGATGACTTAAAACTGTTCCGCGGGGTTACTGAGTAAGAATAGTGTACCACCCTCTCTTGCACGTGGGTGTCATAAAAGACGACTAAGGGACCTATGCAAGAGAAGTAAAACTCGACACAAAATCCTATACCGACACGTCTGACCAGCGTGGAATAGTAGGTCAATAATTTTATGTTTCAACCAATCTTAGATCTTATATCTTTAAACGAGCAATTGTTGTATATATATATATATATATATATATACCTCCTGAATATATATATATATACCTCCTGAATATATATATATATATATATATATATATATATATATATATATATATATATATAAATCGCTGAAGTGTTGTGGCGTCTTTTCAAAGTCGAATCCTGCAGCGTCCACCATTGTCAATGTAATTTCAATAGTTAATCGTGCGAATATTGTTTCATTGCTGTCATGTGAATTCCAATATCAACGAGAAATTTTATTCCAACACGAAAAGAAGATATTCAATTTGGAATAATTCTCGCTGGTTTGTCGCGTCCTTTCGCGATGGTAATCATGTGGCACTCTGTATATTTCTTAATTTTTAATACATTTCTCCGATTTTCCTAAATCCGTATAAATATGTGGGTATATCGCGTCCGTATATTATTATGTATATTATCCTGTATTTATTCAATACATTTTATTAATTATATTACTTCCTACTACGTTTGAGACTATATTGATACCGAATATTTTTCTGTATGTACTCTATACATTATTTCGAGTTTGTCGCTTCCTCCTAAACTTATAGGTAGATCGATGACGTATACTTTATTTTATTCCAGCCGTCTTCAAGTAATTAGAAAATAAATATCTCGACATATTGAGAAACCCCTCCTTTTTTTGAAGTCGATTAAAATAAAATAAATATATAAACTTGGTAACAGACATGACAACAAATTTATCCCTATATAAAAATTATTATGTATGATAAACTAGGAACAAAAATTAAGGGACATAAAAAAAATAAAAATTTTGGGTATAATTCAATGAGCTGTAACTCCAAGGAAAATAATCGTACAGCAAATAAAAAAAAGCAAATTGTAGCCAAGTATCTAGTTTTTATAAAATTTTTTTCATGTTTGAGTCTGGAGAAATTCCAAGGAAACAACGAAAAAAAAAATTTTCCAATTTTTTCTCGTCTAAAAAATGGTCTACGGACTTCAAAAATTTTTCCATAATTCCACTCAAAAGCTCTTGTAGAAAATTTCAGAAATCTTGTAGAAAAGCGCCGCCGGTTTTCTTGTAGAAAACCGACGGCGCTCGGCTCATTAATGATCATGGTATCGGAGCAGGAGCCAATTAAGACGAATTTTATACTTCTACTATTCAGAAAACTGGCGATCCAAGTACAGAGTCCCTTGGGAATTCCATATGATCGTTGCTTCGAAAGAAGTGACCTGTGCCAGATCCTATTGAACGCCTTTGCGATATCTATACTGAATGCTAGCCCCTCACCCTTGCCCTCCAAGGCCTCTACCCAACGGTGTGTAAGATACACAAGAAGATCACCAGCCGATTGGCCACGACGTAAGCCGTATTGATGATCGCTGAGCAGCTGGTGATCCTCAAGGTACTGCCGAAGTTGATGCTTTATAATTTTCTCCATTATCGAGGAGAGCATGGATCTTATGGCAATTGGCCTGTAATTCGATGAGTCAGACCGGTCTCCTCTTTTATGAATCGGGTGGACATGGGCTACCTTCCATGAAGACGGAACCCTATTAGTAACGTAGGCAAGTCGGTATATGCGCGTGAAGATGCGAGTGAATTCATGGGCGCACGTCTGTAGAATCATTGCATTGATGCTATCCGGTGCACACGACTTAGGGCCATCTAAAAGCCGTAGTTCTTGCCTGACCGTTCGATGCGTGATGCGGTGTTTAGGGATCGAGCTCTCATACCGAGGTATGGTAGGTGGTGGGGCGTTACAGACAAAGAATTGATCTAGAAGATCGGCCTTCTCCTTTGCGCTGTGGGCTAGGCAGCCATCGTGCTTCTGTAGTGAAGGGAGGTTGGGCAGACAGAATTTGCCTTGTGCAGCCTTGGTGAATGACTAGAATGCACGACTCTTAGCGGGATAGCTCTCCAATCGCTCGCCAATTCTTGCAACATATTCCGCCTTACCTCTAGTAATAGCTTTCTTACTAAATATAGAAACAACATTAAATTATCGTTTCACCTATTTTTTATTGCAAACTGTGGAAAACGAGCAAACAGTACACCTGATGGTAAGTGTTGCTGCCGCTCATGGACCTTTACCAGGCCGCTGCCTACCGCGAAGAAAGTGAAGGGAGTGTGAATGCGTGCATTGAGGCTCGGTGATACCAAAGGTACCACCAAAATCCTCCACACACAAACACCCTCAGAAAGTTGGGCTTCCGGCTCTCTCGCTCACCGAACGAAGCGCAGTAACAAATTGCTACTAATCGGATGTCGATTTTCTGCGAGAGTGTGGTACTACCCCGGACGGCCCGACCCGCGACTGTAGACAGATAACTGTCAACAGTATGGTCCTACCACTGAGAGACCTCTTTGGCGTTCGGGTCCTGAAAGATTTGGGTCCTATTCCAGGCCTAATATGCAGATTGCTTATGGCGTGCAGTCTTCTTGCAGGTTTTGTTAACCAAAGGTCGGTTGCAGCCACCGATGGATATTTTAGTGTTCCCGTGTTGGGAATGAATATTATATCCCCATAATAACCGCAGCGCTAATGCAGTCCGCACAGTCGTCAGATACCTCAGAAGCAAAGCAAAACCGCTTCCATAGGTAGGATGCGTCAAACTCCATCCAATCTTCTGACTTACTTTGCCAGATTCTGCATGTCTCAGTCGCCGTAGAGGGACTAGGCCATACAACAGGGCCTCTGCTATGAACCAAGTAGTCGTCAGAAGAAAAAAAAAGGAGACCCAGTAAAGAAGACTCAGTCTTTCAATATCTGGGACACGGGTGGGCTGTGTCACCAGTTGTGAGAGACCATAGGGCGTAGCCATATTGAAAAGATTTCGGTCGCGGTGCTCAATGGTTCGGGATCCCAACCATTCTTTATGATGAGCGTTGAAGTCTCCAAGAATACAATCTCCGCGGATAGACACTGCTCCAATATTTCGTCAATCCCCCATTGAACGTTTTCCAAGAAATTAATTGACCCCGGATCACTGCCATGGGACCAGTAGAGGCACACGCGTAGATGCGGGTAAGCTGATAATCTAAGCGCAACCATAAGATCTATAGTTCACTGTGCTCGTGTACCCAAAGGCGGCAACAACAGATCTCGCTCCGAATGATCATGTGGCTTCACGACGGAAGATGTGTATCAACTCGTAGCCGGGGTAATTTAGGTACAAAATGTTATCTGGGGTGTTTTCGTTAAAAAGAGCATGGCAGACCGATATTGCAAAAATCCACATTAAATGTGAATAAGGGGACCGCTGTATAAAATCTTCTCTTTTTATTGTTCTTTACCATTAGGTTATATATAAGTGAAAGGGAATGTGAAATTGTGAATGTGTATAACGGGGTTCGGTGATAGCAAAAGAGAAAAAGGGCGGGCATAGTGCATGGTTGAGAAGTGAGTTTTGTGTGCAGCTGATACGAAGCACGGGAGGGCTCCCGATGCTCCCCATATTTAGCCGCCGGGGTCCACTCCACTTTCCCACACCGGCACGATGATCACCCAACGGAATTTTTGGACTTTGGAAGAACCAATGTTGGGAGCGCCAATCCTGGGTTAGGGGGACCCTGCTGACCGGCAGGTGGGCGCAAGTGACCATTCCAGTCTCCCTGTACCACATATCAGCCCCTCACACTCAATGTTCCGACCAAGACCTCACCATCCCAAGTTTCAGGCATCACCAAAAACCCACCAAGCGGAGCAATAAATTACTTCTACTCAGACGTCAATTTTCTGCGAGAGTGTGGTACTACCCCTGTCGGACGGGGCCGTGACCTACCACTATGAAAAATTGTGTGTACATTAGTTATCATCTCAGCTCATAAAAGTCCCACTGCTGGGCCAGAGCCTCCTATAACTCATAACTCTATCATAGGAGGGAAATTGATCTACTATAACCCCGCTGGTCAGATAGAGGTCAGAAGGTTGCTATAGTTTTATTTTGAGTTATACTGTCCTTGCGTTACATGCATATTATATCCCTCAGTCGTCTTTTATCATCCACGGGTAAGAGAGGAGTAGTGAATTATATTCTTACCGTCAACACACGAAAAATTTAATATTAGTTATAACCTATTTCTACCTATAATTGCTGACGAGCATATATCTCCAAGTTGCCTATTGCACGATGACATTTTACCTATGTGACGCCATTAAATCACTAATTAGAATTGATCAAAACTTGTTATTTTATACACAGAAGCAACATGATACATATAAAGAAATATCGATATACACATATACTAATATAGAACATAAAAAATATTAAAATAGCAAATAACAAGAATCACGCAGCAGCGCAACCCCGCCCCTCACTCCTGTAATCGCCCCGCTTCCCTTTACATGGTGCCAATTTGTGTGACGCAATTAAACTATTAATTAAAATCGATAAAAACTTAATTATTTAATTCAATTCAATTTTTCCTAATGGCAAGCGTGCCGGTGTCGACAATTCTGCCAATGACAAATGATGAGTGGAGAAACGTGTGAATTACGGAAAAAATAAAAAAAGAAAATTTTGAACTTTTAATGTCGGTAAGGGTTGATGTGGGCCTCGTTTATTCTGATTCCCCTCTGAAACAAAAGGACAAAACAGATGGAATATATACATTTAATTATTTATATACAGAAGCAACATTATCGACATGATGTCTGTAACCAAATTAGTGAATATACGCCAAAAATATACGCGATGCGGGGCGGCCTCCCACATTTGCGCGGAATAGTGTGGAACTAAAAAATACGGCAAAAAGCACTCTGGTGACAAAATAGAGTCCATGCCAATATTTCGCCCATGCATTGTATCACCCTTTTAGTGGCTTCTGGCAAAATTTGAGTGGTGGGCACTGTTGCGTCCGTATAAGTGGCGCAACAAGTCAGTTGGACGCAGCATCATCGGTAAAAACCGCCATGTATGACGCAGGATCATTTCGGGGATGTATATATATATATATACCTCCTGAATATATATATATATATATATATATATATATATTATATATATATATATATATATATATATATATATATATATATACCTCCTGAATATATATATATATATATATATATATATATATATATATATATATATATATATATATATATATATATATATATATATATACCTCCTGAATATATATATATATATATATATATATATATATATATATATATATATATATATATATATATATATATATATATATATATATATATACCTCCTGAATATATATATATATATATATATATATATATATATATATATTCAGGATCTCGGAAACGGCTCCAACGATTTTGTTGAAACTTGGCATACTAGAGGATTCGGGTCCAAAAAATCGATCTAGCTAGGTTTTATTTATAGAAAATGTTCTTTTTTCGGTGTTTTTAGCATAACAATAAATGACATTAAATTTTAAAAGAATATGAATTCAAATTTCGTTGTAAATGTCAAGAGATACGGCAGCTCAGTTGGGAGACTGCCGGTTTTAATTTTGAGTTTTGTAGCATCCAAACAGCGTCGGTTCGAATCTCGGTGTTATTATTATTCTCTTTTTGTAATTTTTTTATATAATTTTTATTTTTTATTAATATACATATATCTAAATAAATTCTACAAAAATATTCCGAGCGAAGCTCGGTCAACCTGATATTATACCTATATACAAGCATTAAATCTCTGAAAGTAAGTAGACAGATTTTGTTATCAAACGCCTTTATTACATATTAGTTCATAGCTAAGTATGTATATTAAGAACACTTTTACGGCTCATAACCGCCTCCATCTCGGCCATTAGTTGGGTGACCTCGAGGGAAATCTAACAACATCGAAGATTTGGTATTTTTTGCTACTCTCGTCATATTATTTTTAGCTTATAAATAGGTATAAATCAACAAGGATAAGATTCAAACGTACCGTTGTGTTAAATTTATAACAATACAAGGCGTAAATTTGATATTCCTAAATCTCTGTCTCTGTCTGTTTGTTTGTAATGTCAAAACAGTAGATTTTTTTTCACGATCATATCGTTATTTGCACGATATCTCTGACACTTTGAAATTATTTTGTCCGTCAGTTTGTTTCGGGTAATCTTCAAAACGACTGGACCCATTTTGATATTTTTTTTCTACCAGGTAGCTGTTTGTATAAGGAGTAACTTAGGCTATATTATATCCCGATATTCCCACAGGAACCGGAACGATGCTGATGAAATCACAAGAATTTGCTAGTTTTCATCAATTAAACTAGTTTTACGGATATCAAATATTTTTTAGCGTTCATGATCACGGCAGGACAAGTACTAGATAACGCGATAAAATCCGTAAAAATTATTTTATTAAAAATGTGTAGGACATGAGAGTTTTTAGATTATTCGGCGAAATTTACAATCTGGATACGGATATAAGAATTACTCTATAACAATTATTATACAGATATGAAACAGATATGTGATTACGTATATGAATATTATTTCGATAGTGATCATAAAATGCTTAATCTTTTTAAAAATCTAACGAACGCCAATATATAGTTCATGCATTTATTGCCCAATCACAATTTTCAATACTCTTCATAAACAAGCACTACCACGCTGAGCTATCGGGGACTTCTTTTCCATCTTATCGACAAGTTAATTTAAAACTACAATACAATTCAATATCAAGCTAGTTCACACTCGGTTGGGCGTAACGCCATATGAAACTCGTCTATATCAACATACAATAGGGTTGTCGGGTAAGCAAATTTCTTGTGCCCTTATCATACGAATTTATCGCAGTAAAAGAACGACTACCCGCAATAAATGTATGCCAATTTCACCACAGCCGCCGTACACCCCACTGTTGGGCAGAAGCCTCCTCCACAATGGGAGGAAAATTGATCTACGCTCACGCTCAAACGGGTTGATATAGAGTTTTATTTCGAGTTAGCCTCCTTTTACATGGATGTTGTATGCATATTATAATCCCTTAGTCGTCCTTTACAACACCCACTGGCAAGAAAGTGGGTGGTGAACTGTATTCTTACTCCATCATCACACGGAACAACTTATGTTTACGATGCGCTAAGCCAAAACTAAACTTTTTGGATGCCATGTTTCCTTTAAGCCATGATTTTTTTTTTTCAGTTAATACAATAGAATATTTAATAAAATTTACTAATGAACCACGATATTATAATACATGCACAACAGTAGACTAGAGTTCAAAACCTTTGGACCTAACGGTACACAGTCAAACAATATTACAGAAACGTTATTTTCGACCCACTGAACTTAATGAGATATGAGGAACTTTTGAAGCTAAGCTATTTATTATTCAGTTTTTATCCGTCCACTGATGGTACGTCCATCGCACGTACGCCCACCTTTAGAATCCTACAGGATGCGATAATTTTTGTTGAAATTGCAGTCATAATCGCCACGCGTGGCAAGCGACCGATCGCAGTAAGGTGTTTTACGTTTTAACAACATAGCGCTGATACATACTCTTCTGGTCATCCCTAAACCGATTTTTATGTTTCCTATGGGCAAGTAACGGGCGCCAACATTTGTTTACGTATCCTGTCGCCATGTTAGTTTATCGCCAGGGTATTAATGAATATCGATTACTAGATTTGGAGACTAAATGGGTTTTTTGTTCAAAATAAATAAGATTTTCATTGTAATTTATATCATATAAATAATGTCGTAAGAATATAATTCGGAATAAATAAACAGGCAAAGAGAATGGTGGTTTACAATCACCACTCTCTTTGCCTTTTTGGCGAGCCACCAGCGCGCATTTGGCTTGGATTTTTGTGGCACGCCTGGAGAGTTAAATTTCACGTACGCGTTCTTTGAATGAAATGACAGTAAAATACTATAGAGTAGCACACCTTGACTTGTGCCTACTTCCAGTTTTACTCGTATCACTAGCATATCGCGTTTATTTACTTCAATAGCTCGTTCGGTGGTATGGTGAGCAACCCTAGTGATGGCGAGGTGCATTCATCAAGTGCGAATGATTTATGGCGTATTTTATGTATGTATTGTAACTACATCGTTATAAACATATTTCAATTATTTTTATACACGGCTACGATTTATTTGGAGCAAGTTTTTTTTATGTGAAACATCTATAGGCGAGGGTGACCGTGACCGTCACGTGGCGTTTAACGCCACGCTTCGCGGTCCCCAAATAATTAAATATCAAATAAATATTTGGATGCATATACCTCATTTTTGTAACGAAACCATGGTGCGATTTAAAATTTTGTACAACGCCATCTAGTGAACTCAAAGTAAATTGTTACTTATAATGTATATTAATGAAAATAAATGTTTATTGAATAAAAATCATCATTTTTTGGAGAAAATCGCGATATTTTATTAATACTTTATGCCTTAGTTTTATCGTATTAGTTCCTGTCGTAATCTAATGTTCTTTTATGCATAAATACTTGTTTTATAAATAAATGTAAAATTCTCTAACTTAGTAATATAAATATACCAGTAGGTATGGTATTTAGTTTACTTTCAGCTACGAAAACTGGAGAACCGTTTTTTTATAGGCTTTTATTAGTTTCAGCTGTGTATTTATTTGTTTGTATGTCACTAACTCCTTAAGAATTGGATTTTGACTCACTTTGAACAGCTTGTCTTATTATCATTACAGGATTAGAGATTTCTTTATAAAATATATTGTAGCTTAGAGTTGGTCGTTTGCTCGATAGATGTCGCTATTTCTGGTTTATAAATCGCAAATTATTTCAAGCTACGTTTTAGAAGGTTCATTTCGTTTGTATTAAATGACGTTACCATAAATATGAGTAGTAAAGTCAATTTTAAAATGGATAATTTATTCGATACGGTACCTACCAAAAAGTACTTATTGACTAAAATATCCCCAATACAAAAGTATCGGTATCAAAAGAAAAGTACTCGATACCTAAAGATAAAGTAAATAAAAGTACTCGATACTTTAAACAGTACGTTACTTATCTTTCGATACAATTCATGAGTTCAGTATCGATACTTTATATTCGATACCGTGTCTCTTCTCGTACAAAATAGTTTCGATGTTTCACATCTGTCAGGCGTCCTGAGCGACGGCTCACTTTTTTTTTATCTATTCCTTTGCGATTTGTAGGAGCGACCACATGATTATTTAATTACTCTATAATTCTGTTTTTCTTTCTCGAAAATGAAAACTATATGTATTTACCCTTTAAATATTAAATTTTACTACCGGGATTTAGGGGTTTTTAGGATTAAATGATACTCTATTTAATTTCTATGCAAAATGCATACGAAATGGTCACCAAATGAGACAAAAATTTGTGTATTTTGCAAACAGTAACTATTTTAGTATTGAAATTATCGTGAGATTAGTACATATTATAATATCTATAACGGCAAAACACTCACGTACTGAGATCGATTACGTCGACCCGGGTTTCGAGCATACCCGATGGTCATTATCAGGGCGAGTGCGCAGCAGCGTCTGCGAGGCCCCGGCGTGCACTGCGAGCCGCATATCGGGCAGAGCGCCGCGACAAAGCCACGAGGGGTGCGGGGAGGTGTTTGCCTCTTGATCATCTTCGGCGGAATCGTCGGAAGAGACTTCACAACCGGGGGGTTAAGCAATGTTATTGGTATGTCACTCCGTGTGTCGTCACCCTCACATATGATCACGTCACTTTCTACACAATACACCACCTTACGACTCGAGAAATTATCCATGCTGATGGCAGCTTCCATCCACCGTCTCTGATGATGAGCATCGGGTATGCTCGAAACCCAGGTCGAGGTAATCGATCTCAGTGCGTGAGTGTTTTGCCGTTATAGATATTACTAGCAATCCGCCCTCGCTTCGCTTATAGGTTATAGTCGTTTTACCCGCGTAGTTCCCGTTCCCGTGGGAATACCGGGATAAAATATAGCCTAGTTTACGCCCTGATATTATAGCTTTCCATTGGTGAAAGAATTTTTGAAATCGGCTCAGCCGTTTTGAAGATTACCCGGAACAAACAGACAGATAGACAAAAATTTTTTAATTGCTATTTTAGGCGTAGGTGTCGTGCAAATAACCGTGTGAGCATGAAAAAAGCCTATTATTTTGACATTACAAACAGACACTCTAATTTTATTTATTGGTATAGATAAACAGTAAGTAGTACCAAACCAGACCTTTTTGTATATACCTTTATCCATTAACGATACCAAGTAAGCTGCGGCTAGAAAACGTGTTAATTAACATTACAAAATTAATTACTTTGAGTTGTAAATATACAGAGAAACATGAAATCCAATTAATATTAGGATGGTATAGGATGTGGAAACAGAATATATATGTTCTGCTCCGTTCCCACATCCTGTGTGCTATAAAATAGAAGATATGCTCTCCCGAGTATATAATAAACCACAGATCAATAAATCATACATAAGTGTTCAAAAGGACTAAGTCTCGTTTTTATAACAGATAAAATTAAGCCCACTCGCCGTAATGAATGGATTAAGCGTGGGTGGAACTAGCAGACTAGAAAGGAATGAGCCAGCGAAATCCATTTAGCTAATAATATTTATGTAGTGAAATAATTTTTGTAATACATATCGCGTACTAACTATTATTAACCTAAATAGAAAATAATATTAGGATTAAACTAGATCACCTGCCGTTTAAACCTATTTTCTGATGTTATGTGTAGAGCATGGATTTTATGGTGACCGAGTCGCTTTAATGTTGTATCCTTAAGTCACGCATTTTGGTAAAAGTAAAAGCTTTTAATAAGGCCCCTACTTGAATGTTTAGAAATTCTTTTATCGCAGCAATTGCTTGAACACTTTTTCTGCATCTCGAAAATAATTTGATTACCTGTAACAAAATAAATAATTTTTAAAATCATTACAAGTAAAATCAATTTTATAAGTATGATACACGATATTATTGTGTGTCGCCTTTAAACAAATCCTTGTGTTATGGGGACTTTGCAAAGATATACATAACAGAATCAAATTACCAGGCTCAAGACAATTTATAGAAACGACAAAGGGCAATTTACAAGTATTATGGTAACACATAACATTCAGACACTCAGGACTGATGAGAGGATCGAGCTGGAACAGTCAGCATCATCATCATCATCGCAATCCCACATACGTCCCACTATTGATGTTCGATGATCATCGATGTTGAAAGGAAAAACATCGATGTTGCTATAGGCAAAACATCGTAACATCGATGTTGAAAGGAAAACACATCGATGTTACTAGGAGCAAAACGAAATTTTACTATCGATGTCAAGAATATTCGACAGATGTCCTAAAAAAAAAAAGCTCATCAAAAAATGTCAAAAATATTCGACAGATTTCCTAAAAAAAGGCTCATCAAAATTTACCTGGACGATTTCCGTAACATCGATGTCAAAAATAATCGACAGATGTCCTAAAAAAAAAAGCTCATCAAAATTTGCCACGAGAAATATCGTAACATCGATGTTCGATACTTTTGTAACATCGATGATTTCCCTAACATCGATATTAGGTGTTCTATAAACATCGAACATCGATGTTGGGCTTTCGATGTTAACATCGATGTCAACATCGATGTTTTTCTAACATCGATCATCTCTAACTCGGACCTCCTCCACAATGGGAGGGAATTTGACCTAATATACCATGCTGGTCAGGCATGTTTGTATAGGGCTTCATTTGGAGTTTTCCTTCTCTTGCACAGATGTTATGTGTATATTATATCCCATAGTCGCCTTTTACGACATCCACGGACAAAATAAGGAGTGGTGAATTGTATTCTTACTCGGTGGCGGCTGGTGGGTCGTCAAAGTGGTGGTGCACTTTACTTGCTCACTAAGTCCCGCCAATTTATATCAACTTTATATTTATGCTTATTTTCACTCGTACCACACACTGTATACGCAGTATAAAATAGAACTAAGACCAAAATAAAAAAAAAATGTTACCAAACCATATTTACACACAGATACATCGAAAATATACCTACTTACTGTACTTAACGAGAGGTCATCGGCGAATTTCGTCGAAAGTCGAGTTCTCTCGGCAATATTCGGTTCGGCCGTGCGCCGTATGGGAACAGACTCATTTTTCAGTATATTTCTATGAACTATCTTCTGTCTCACGCGCCAGGCGTTTTAATTCATAACTAATTCAAGTTGTATGGGCAGTCCCCGTGCGCTCGCCTAAACGCACGAGTTTTATTACAGGGAAAATAAGTTTTTAGTTTAGTAAAGCGCTTAAATTGTTTCGTCATAATTTGAAATTTTATTTGTTATATGTTTTTGTATGTTCAAAGAATAAATATTAGTATGGTCATCTATACCAATAAATAAAATTGGAGTGTCTGTTTGTAATGTCAAAATAATAGGCTTTTTTCATGCTCACACGGTTATTTGCACGACACCTATGCCTAAAATAGCAATTAAAAAATTTTTGTCTGTCTGTTTGTTCCGGGTAATCTTCAAAACGGCTGGACCGATTTCAAAAATTCTTTCACCAATGGAAAGCTATAATATCAGGGCGTAAACTAGGCTATATTTTATCCCGGTATTCCCACGGGAACTACGCGGGTAAAACGACTATACCCTATAACCGAAGCGAAGCGAGGGCGGGTTGCTAGTTTAAAAATAAAGATGAAGTAACATTTTGTAATTTTCAAATCTTTTGATTTGGTGGTTCAGTGCACGAGCGCACTTAAGGTACAGTCGCCACTGTTCTTACTCTGTCACCACACAGAGCATGGACATGCTGGAAGAGTAATTGGGTAAAATCCGATGGAAAATTTTACGATTATCAGAAGCACAATAATCTTGCGGTGTCTAAGCTTGTTCTCCTACCTGGTGGAAGGATCTATCACCCGTCCCAAGGCGGTGTAGGATTTATCGTACACAAGTCTCTCGTAGACAACGTGGAGAGAATCGAGAGTCTGTCGTTGACAAGGGTAGCGTACCTTATACTCAGAATTACCAATCGTTGGTGGTCATACAGGTTTGCCGCTAACCGCAACATGCCCCAAAGACGAGGTAGATGGCAACACACTGCAATTTTTCTGATTCGAATTTGATTCGCCCGCGTGTTTATGAACGTAGATTTCTTAAAGTAATATATACTGTACCATTTCGTTACTAAGTCACACTTATATACGTAATAAATTCTCTATTAACTTTTTTTTATTGTAAACGGTGGCAAACGAGCAAACAATACACTGATGGTAAGTGTAACTGTCACTCATGGACCTATGCAAGGCCGCTGCCTACCTCGAAGAAAGGGAGTATGAATGCGTGCAATGAGATTCGGTGATACTAAAGGCATCACTAAAACCCATCACACACAAACACCCTCAGAAAGTTGGACTGTCGGCTCTCTTGCTCACCGAACGAAGCGCAGTAACAAATCGACGTCGATTTTCTGCGAGAGTGTGGTACTACCCCGGACGGACCGGCCCGCGGCTATAGACAGATTACTGTCAACAGTGTGGTCCTATCACAAATAAAATTCATACATTCTAGTTATATAAATTGTAAATACATCATTCAGGATTTAACCTTTTTCTTTTTTTTTTATTGCCAACGGTGGCAAACGAGCAAGCAGCACACCTGATGGTAAGTGAAACTGCTGCACATGGACCTATGCAATACCAGGGGCACAGCCAGGCCGCTGCCTACCGTGAAGGAAATACTCTTCTTAAACCTCGTTTAAAGAACGACATGTCATAGCGCTCGGGAAACACAGCAGCAGGTAGTTCATCCCAGAGATTCATTACACGTACGTGGGAGAAATGATCATTGGAAACGTACAGTTGAAGACCATAACGTTTCCAGGTGAAATGGATGAACCCTGCTTTTTTTTTTTTTTTTAGTGGGCCGCGGTCGGCGTGCCTCCGCACCAATCCGTCCGGGGCGACAGAGGGGCTTAAGCACGCAACTCCCGCAACCCACCCGAACACGTCGCCTTCGTCGTTGGGCCGACCACTGGAGCAGGGTTACTTGTCATCAGTGGCCGGCCCGACGGAATACCCCCTACCCGGGGTACCCTCCCATCGACCGACGTCCCCCCTTGGGGAGGACATCGGTCTTTCCTCACGCGGTCAGCCTCTCGGCGGGTGACGGACTAATCCCCGGTCACGTCACCCGCGGCCTCGGCTAGGGCGGCATTGCACGCAGATAATCCCGCCTGCGCCGCCCCAGTCGCTGGCGGCGGGTCGCTTCGTCGAGGCTGTGCTCCTCGCGTTCGCGACCCGCCGCCTCCTTCTGCGAGATAACTGCCTCGCAGAAGGATGCGACCGCGTTCCTGATGCTGCCAAGCATCTCCCTAGCGATGGTCGGCAGCGTCAGGTCGGCACCGATGATTGCGATGAGTCCACGACGCGGCTCTGCCCAAGCGGCACAGACCTCGAGCGTATGCTGCGCCGTGTCCTCGTCGCAATCGCAGTGGTGGCAGGACGGAGTTCTCTCCCTCCTAGCGACCCTGTACAGGTACTTGCCGAAGCACCCATGCCCCGTCAAGACCTGTACGAGTCGGAAGGAGAGCACCCCATGCCGCCTTTCCAACCACTGCATCAGCACCGGCCGGAAGGCCTCCACGGTCCAAACACCGTATCGAGGCCTCTCCAGCCGGTCTGCCCAACGGGCGATGACGTCCCGGCGGGCGTCGACGCGCCAGGCGGTGAGCTCCTTCAAGGAAACCACACCGCCCCCCCCCGCGCACCCCCGACACCCGCCGATACAAGTCGGCGAGCAAATCCGCCTCCAGGTCCCACGGGGGAGTCCCGGCCAATAGGCACGCCGCCTCCGTTGCCACCGTGCGGTACCCGCGGATGATCCTGACCGCCATGACCTTCTGTGGACGCCACAGAAGGGCCCTAAGTCGGGCGGTCATGGATCCCGCCCACACCGGTGCGCCGTACAGGGCCATCGACCGGATGACCCCCGCGTACAGCTGTCGGCATGCCGCGCTCGGTCCGCCCACATTCGGCATCAGCCATTGTAGGGCGGACGCCACGCCGACGAGCCACGGGACGAGCCTGCGGAAATGCTCCCGAAACCACCATCGCCCGTCGAGCACCAGGCCCAAGTACCTCATATGGGCCTGGATGCCGATCCCAACCGAATTGACGGTGATCGAGACGGATGAACCCTGCTACGATGTCGAGTGGTACGTTGGTAGAATGGTGACGGTGGTACCAAGTCAAACAGTTCCTCGGAGCACTCCCGTGAAAGAGAGATTAATTAAATGTCTTTAATTACTGTAATAACAAGCACGCCCTAAGGTGTGATGTGATGGCTGGATTGCAAACAGTAAAATTTGTGAGGTACAAAATTATCTGTGTTAGGTTAATGGAGATACAGTAGTTAATGGCGAGATTAAGTTTATGGCGTGATAATGAGATAACGACTAACATGTTAACGAATCTACTGTTGATGGGCACCATGCTCACTGATATGTCCACATATGAGTTAGTTCGAAAAAATGTTTTTCATTTTAATCACAGTCCAAAAAATCTTACATAGCCCAATTTTTTTAAAAGATAACAATCTGTACTAAGGAAATAATCCTTGTGTTGCGGAGGACTTTACAAACATATAAATAACGGACACAAATTACATCCAGACAATGTATGGATCGCACAAAGTGTTGTCCTACGTGAGATTCAAACCCGCGACACTGACATTGCGGGTCGGTATCTTAACCACTACGCCATCTTTGCAGTCAATGGCTTAATGACACAATAATTATAATACATTTTCAAGTGTTTTTTATACCAATAAATTTGTACTACACTTTTTTCTATTTTCTATACGAGAAATATAGAAAATATTCAGGCATAGTTGGATTACGACACTGTCCCCTCAAATAAATCCGTTTGCGCGCGAACGAGACCGTGCCATGTATCGTTCTATAGAAGAAGCCTACTTTTGTATAACAGGGCCCGCCTCATCTTAGAGAAGAGGGGAGTGCCAAAGTGCGGGAGTGCCCAACACTAATACATCCATCCATACAATCTGAGAAGAGACGAAAATACATATTTATGGTGTAACAGAAGCAAAACCGTCAAACGTTCCTCTACTAACCAGGAAATCTATATAGATATTTATGTTTGCCATTTATAAAGGCTATTAAAACTCAGTGCTTTTACGAATCTGGTTTTTGGCGTGGTGTTGCTAAATTTTCTGTGTTCTTTGAAATAGCTGAAATTAGTACAAGATTTTATTAAATAATTAATATTGAATATTACAGCTTTCTGTAAAACAACTGATATTATACGCTATATACGTCCTATTGTACATAAAGAATAGTGACATCTAGGGAGTCTAGGGAAGTCCTAACGAAGTGAATATTCTCGAATTTGTACAACGCACAATATTATTCTACGTGAGAATCGAACTCACGACACCCGCACGATCAGTATTTTAACCTTTACACAATCTGTGTATTCTTTACAGTATAAAGCGTAGAAGATAAGCGTAAATGGAATTCTTTCACAAAAATTCTACTATAAAATAACTTATTTGTAATATATGTATTAATAATACAATACATACACTATAATTACTCGAAATCTCAGTATGTCTCACTGTAAGGCTCGGGCCTCTACAATGACAGAGAAATTGACCTACTATACCGCGCCGGTCAGGCGTTTCGGCGTAACATTTTAAGTCGAATTTACTTCCTCGTGCAACGGCGAGGTATTTATTGCATTTGAATCTGTGTTTGAGTTTTTTAAACATAGACAAAGGAATTCAGAGTGAAAACGTGACGGTCTGCGTAGCAGTCTATTGGTCTTCCACTCAGATATAACTGCTATACATCATGTAGTAAATATGTTAATTATTTTAAGTTACTTTTACAATACATAAAATAACTAATAGGCCACACGACACAACATACCAAATGTTTTACTCACTAGTTACTAATAGCAATTGCAATGCTATTTTAGGCTAAGAACATGTTAAGTAGTGACAGGACGAGTAAGATGTAAATAAATAATCGATACACTTACACTCGATGCAATGTTGCAATCGTTTTAGGAATCTGTCACTGAATAATCGAATTTTTAGAATATACCTCAGTAGATTCCATTGCTTTAGATTATCACTTTAATTAGATAAGAGAGAAAAATCGTAACATAACAAATAGTGAAGTTATTATCTTATCTTTTCGTGCAATTACAATCCCTTATTAAATCTGTACTTCTCCTCTATTATTCTTTTCACAAATCTAACCCAGACCTTAAGGATTTGCCCCATTGAGATAGAGCAACATAATTGGAGAGGAAATAGACTACAATCCAATCCTGGCAGAATGGTGAGATTCAAATTGTTTTTCTCTTACAGTGATTTTATCTGTTTATCTTGCTCAGTGGTCTTTTGCTACCCCGGTGTGTAAAGACGTGTTCGCACAAATTATAATCCATCAATACATGGGGTACTGCTTATTATGTATGTTTCAAGACAATCGTAACGATTAAAATCGGATTGCGCATCGGAGACGGCTTGCCGTTTCGGTATTCCCAAGTTACCTGACGACTAGGGCATTATATTCTATCACTAACCAGTTTCTCTCAGTCTAACCTAACTGGGATTCAGGTCAGTGAAACAAATTCATGGTGTTGAACATTTGCAAGTCGTTATCAAGAGAAAATTATCAAAAATCATAGAGAATTTATCATAATCCACTTTATTGTACATTTTGGATTCCCATCACTATAACAAAGATATTGTCGGTGACTCATACGTCAGTGGTGAACACCGGATGGACAGTACAAACTAGTAATATTAACCAGTTGTGTCACTAAGATTATTATTGGACGCCCATATGAGCTCTCTTGCTTGAATATGGCGTTAGTTGCCAAGTAAAATTCGATTAACTTGATTTATTAGGAGATAGCACCCTTGTCGTCGCTTGCCACCCGCTTTTAAGTAGTCATACAACACCTAAAAAATTATACTTGAGCATAAATTCGTACTCGTATACTGGGGATAAAAGGACGTTGTTTCCATGTGGTAAATAAGTAAGAATTAATTCACGACGTCGTGAAAGATGACTGAGAAGGAATACTTGAGGTAAAACACACTACACCGTCTGACCAGCATGGTATATTGCGTCAATTTGTCTTCCATTGTGACTCGAACCCAGTAGATGAATTTACATGAAGTGAGATGATGAAGATGCTTGAAATTATCACGTCAGTCATCTACTAAACTTGGTGATAGTCCATTTATAAAAAGCTAAACTTGTTCCCTGTTACTTGTAAGAAAAATAATGTTAAAAATTTATGGCAGCAAAGGTATTACGTGGTAGGACCACACAATCAACAGTTGCCTGTCTACAACCGCGGGCCAGTTCGTCCATCCACACTCTTGCTGAAAATCGACGTCTGAGTAGTAGCAATTTATTACTGCACTTCGCTCGCTCACTGAAGCGGGAGAGACGGCAGCCCAACTTTTTGAAGGTGTTTGCGTTTGAGGAGTTTTTTGGTAATAGTTCTAATATCAACGAACCTTATTGAACGCTTTCACACTCCGTTCACTTTCTACACGGTAGGAAGCGGTCCAATAACGCTCTATCAGGAGTATCATTTACCATTACGTGTGCTTGCTCATTTGCCACGAAAAGCAATGAAGAAAACGGTGAGAATCTTTTACTTACCGTTTAATTATTGATTTTGGTTATAATCATCATCATTCACCATCATTTCAGCTCATACACGTCCCACTGTTGAGTTCGAGCCTCCTCCACAAAAGAAGGGAAATGGACCTACTATACCACGCTGGTCAGACGTGCTAGTATAGGGTTTCATTTCGAGTTTTCCTTCTCTTGCATAGATGTTATATGCATATTATATCCCTTAGTCGTCTTTTACGACAGCCATGTGCAAGAAAGGGGGCGGTGAATTGTATTCGTTCTCCGTCACCACACGGCAACGTTGGTTATAATAATGATACTCAAAATGAATTTGTATATTACGTTGTATAAATAATGTACCTGTAAAAAAAACAAAATCATAGACAAAATATTCATCTAACAACTTAATACGAAAACATCAAAAGCGATAAAAATAAACCACAGACTCCATTTAGAAATAAAATTAGCTGTGAAATTTGATTAGTATGAAGCCAATTACAATTTTCCTCCAAAAAAAAAAATTCTTTGACTAGTCAATGGTAACTTCAAACGCGTATGGCCTTCATATAAAATCCGGCAATAGGGTTCATATTTCAGAATAATCAATAAACAAAATACTGAATTAACAGTTGCGTTTTGTGGCAGCAAAATACCTTCGTATAAATAACTGACTGCACTATCTAACTGCACAGATGACGTAGTGGTTAAGACACCGACCCACAGTGCCAGTGCAGCGAGTTCGAATCCCATGTGCGATCCAAAAATTGTTGTTCTGAGTCTAGATGAAATTTGTGCCCGTTACTTATATGTTTGTTTTAATTAATCCTTCACTACACGTAAAACATCGTTTAAAGAAATCATCATACATCATTTAAAGAAATAAATATCCATTTTGTACATAATTATTAAAACCAAAATCAAACGGTAATTAGTAGATTCTCACCCTTCGCTGCATTTATTTTTTCAAATGTAATACGTGTTTATTTTGTGGTAACTACGGTCAGAACACCCGCCGCCCGGCTCCGTCTGGGGCGACAGAGGTACGGCCCCGTAACCCATCCGATAGCACCTCACCTTCGTCGTTGCGCCGACCACCGGCGCGATGTTCCTTGGCTTCAGTGGTCGGCCCGACAGAATACCGTGAATACCCTCTCCCGTCGACGTCCCCTTCTCAGGACGCCGGTCGCCGTCGCGAGGTCAGCCTCTCCACGGGTGACGAACTAAAATCCCCGGTCAGGTCACCCGCAGCCTCTGCTAGGACGGCAACAGGCGCAAAAAAATGTAATAGGAAATAATGCAGCTTGGGGTGTCGGGGATAGAATGTTATCAGACTATCTCTCCGGCACCCCGTAAAAGCGCGAAAGGGGCTGCTGTGGTTTTAGTGGGTATTTCGGTCACTTTTGTAGCCGGCGAGTCCCACACACATTCCCCTGTCTGTAACCGGCGGGGGATAGTGCATAAACGCATTACCAAAGGGTGAAAAAAAAAAGGAAATAATGCAGCCCTTTAATAATTGAACTATGAGCAGGTTCAGCGAATAGTTGACTAACGCGTTTAAGACTACCATCTTACGTGAGACGCATAATAATGTCAATGACTGCAGAAGTTCAATACTTAGATCAAGATATGTATGCAGCAAGGTCTCTATTTATTGAGTAGTACATAACTGCAAATAGGATTAAAACAACGCAATAAGTCTTATCATAAGCTATTGTATATGGATACTATTAGTATTCATAAACAAAGACTGCGTGTAGCCATATAAAGAGCTGTATGCATATGCTCCCATAGATTACCAATCAATCACATTGAAATTGTACCAGTATACTCGACATGACAGTTTAATAAGAATACATAAAGACTTACTATGTAACAAGTTTAATTTGTAATATTATGAAGATGGTACTCAACTATATTTTATCTTACAGTAAGTATAATACATTGAACGCTAAGGGATAACCCCCTTACTAATATTATAAATGCGAAAGTAAGTTTGTTTGTTTGTATATATCGTTCACGCTTAAATCACCGAATCGCTTTCAAAAATTCTTTCACCAATGGAAAGCAATAATATCAGGGAGTAACATAGGCTATATTTTATGCCGAGATTCCAACGGGATCTATGCGGGTAAGGCGACTGAAACCGAAGCGAAGCGAGGGCGGGTTGCTAGTACTATATAAATGTCTCCCACATGGTGTCCCCCATGGTGTCCCCCATGGCATACAACATGATAAGCGATGTGTATAAATGGTGTCGTAGCATCTACGAATACTACCAACCCTTAGCTTGCTAGTGGGTGTTGTAAACCACGACTAAGACTTTACAAGTATCTTCCCAAGGCGGTCCCATTGACGGTTGCTCCCAATCAGATACAATATCTTATATTTTTAAACGAGCAATTCTTGTATATATGTACATATATATATTTAGGATCTCGGAACGGCTCTTAATGATTTTCATGAAATATGGCATACTAGAGGATTCGGGGTCAAAAAATGGATCTAGCTAGGTTTTATTTATAGAAAATGTTGTTTTGTCGGTATTTTTAGCTAATCAATATTATTAGAATAGGGATTATTAATAGAATAGGGATTTAGCCGTCGCCGTCAAGAGTGACAATAGCTCAGTTGGGAAGTTGTCCAGTTTTCTTTTTGTTTTGTTTTGGCATTCAAACAGCGCGGGATCGAAGCTCGGTGTTATTATTATTCTGTTTTTGTAATTTTTGATATTTTTTTCATTATTTCATTTTTATTTTATTATTAATATATACCGACCAAGGCTCGGT
Source organism: Lymantria dispar (assembly GCA_032191425.1). Classification (NCBI taxonomy): domain Eukaryota; kingdom Metazoa; phylum Arthropoda; class Insecta; order Lepidoptera; family Erebidae; genus Lymantria; species Lymantria dispar. The sequence goes on from CM063459.1 coordinate 23,232,934, forward strand.
CAACCAGATATTTAAGATTTAATAAATCATAAGTTAATTGCTTTGCTTAAATTTTTTGATTATTCAAATACAAAAAGAAACTATTTTTTAAAAAGCAAACATTATTTTTAACAGGAAAATAACAATGTGTTTTTTAAATGTGATTTCAATTTACTTAACTGTACGTCTTTCTGATAAATCAATGTTAAAATTGTCTACAGAACTTGGCACCTATTTAGATCTCAAGTCTTTAAGTAAACGAAATCGACAATCACACCATAATTATTATCACATTGACTTCGGTATCTTCACATTTATATGGTAGAGTAATATTTAAGATACATCTTGGAATATGTATTTCAATTCCTTGTATAAGCTGGAATATGATTCGTGACGTGGTTTATCTAGTTTCGACAGGGGTGTGGCCATTAGGAGTCGAGGCGAAGATCTCTGCTTAGCTACCTATTGCCCCCTTACTCAGCCCTCGCTGTTCCCAGCAACGTACACTTTTTTGTTGTTTAATGTTATATCATCATTCATTCATCATTTCAGCCTACACAAAGTGTTGGGCTCAGACCTCCTCCACAAATGGGAAGGAAAATGACCCACTATTCCACGTTGGTCAGACGTGTTGGAATAGGGTTTTGTATCGAGTTTTCCTTCTCTTGCATAGATTTTATATGCATATTATATCCCTTAGTCGTCTTTTACGACATCCACGGGCAAGATAGGGAGTGGTAAATTGTATTCTTACTCCGTCACCACACGGAAATGTTGTTATCTATACCAATAAATAAAATTGAAGTGTCTGTTTGTAATGTCAAAATAATAGGCTTTTTTCATGCTCACACGGTTATTTGCGCGACACCTATGCCTAAAATAGCAATTAAAAAATTTTTGCCTGTCTGTTTGTTCCGGGTAATCTTCAAAACGGCTGGACCGATTTCAAAAATTCTTTCACCAATTGAAAGCTATAATATCAGGGCGTAAACTAGGCTATATTTTATCCCAGTATTCCCACGGGAACGGGAACTACGCGGGTAAAACGACTATAACCTATAACCGAAGCGAAGCGAGGACGGGTTGCTAGTCAATAAATAAAATTGGAGTGTCTGTTTGTAATGTCAAAATAATAAGCTTTTTTCATGCTCACACGGTTATTTGCACGACACCTATGCCTAAAATAGCAATTAAAAAATTTTTGTCTGTCTGTCTGTCTGTTTGTGCCGGGTAATCTTCAAAACGGCTGAACCGATTTCAAAAATTCTTTCACCAATGGAAAGCTATAATAACAGGGCGTAAACTAGGCTATATTCGGTATTCCCACGGGAACGGGAACTACGCGGGTAAAACGACTATAACCGAAGCGAAGCGAGGGCGGGTTGCTAGTATATCTATATAAAAACACAAATCGACGCTAATTGTCATATAATAGACAGCAAAATTGCATTAAGCCAGGAAAACTGAACACGTACTCATAGGAACTGGCACATTAAAAAGGTGAAAGTTCAAATCAAGGAGATGAGAGATGACATTGTTAAAGCAATGTAACCACGTAACAAGCGCGAGCCGCTCTGTTAATCCGTTTAACAAGCATGATTGATGTACCAAGGGCGAAGCACAAAGAAATCGTGTACACGCATAACATAGATATCATACAAATCGGTTTACAAGGTTTGCATTTTGTGCCACTAAGAAGAAATATTATAGGAAGAAATATTTTCCGTTTGGTGACAGAATAAGAATACCGTTAACCTTAGATGTCGTAAAAGTCAATTAAGGAATGCAATATACATGTAGCACCCATGCAAGAGAAGACCAGCAGTCAAGAAATAATAAAACTCGTCTGACCAGCGTGATAGAGTAGGCTAATTTCCCTCCTATTGCGAAGGAAATTCGAGCAGTGAACCATATATGAGCTGAAATGATGATAATGATTATTATGGACATAATAATCATGTATATTATTGACTTGTATTCTTAGTTCGTTATTACAACGTAAAGGGGGATCCCTTTACGTTGTAATAACGAAGTAAGAATACAAGTCTCCGTGACTCGTGCCGGGTGTCGTGTAAGTAGACTATAGTATTTGCGCTGTAGCATGGTGCGGGTGACAGTTATGGCGAGTTTCGTTTCACTCTTGAAAGTTGCCGCGATTTATAATTATGATCTATTAATTCAGCTGTACCACATCGGTAATATATTAAATCACTAATAACTGTAGTAATAAAGGTATACCTTCCAAATTAAACCCAACTAGAATGTTCTAGCCTACAAATCAAATGAAATTGAAAGAAAAATAATCAAAGTGCTATGCGTATAACGTAACACCAAAGACGTATTTAGTGATGGGATTTACTACTACGAAGAATTGTCGATTAAAAAATAAATAAAAAACAATTTGTGCGCTCAATTTTTTATTGTTAAAAAGTATACAATTATTACATATTTACTTCAATTTTTCATTCAATTTTAATCCTCGAAGCTGCCACGAAAAAATATGAAATACCAGTTGTTTTGAATGCGTTTACGAAACTTTTTAAAATTTTTGAACTATTAAATTAATTGAATAATTTTTATGAATATATTTTTTCCTATATATAATTTTCGTGACAATAATAAACAGAACAACATTTATTTATGCTACGAGTATAATTAGTGATAAAAATTTAATTGCGAATCGTCACATCCCTAGTCACCTGGTATTGACATGTGTCACCCGCACCATGCTACAGCGCAAATAGTATAGGGGATTATGATATGCAGAAATGACAAGGGAAAAGAACAGATATGCAAGAAAACTTGTCTATCAAATATCTATAACCTTAAAATTAAAAAAAAAAATGTTTTTAGTTTAAATAATAATTCAAATATTTGTTACATTTTTTATGAAAAGTTATTATTCCAATATCTTTATTAATTACCTTCCAGTTTACATATGACAAAGTTTAAACAATTTTGTCTAATTGATTAATAGAGAAAGTATAAAAAATATTCTACCTTTAGTACGATATTATAATTTTAATATACCTATCATAAATGCTAATGTAACGGGGCACTAATGGTATAATTAAACAAATCTCTACCATAATCGGATATTTAAATTCTTAAATCATCCACCATGATAAGAAGAACATCGCTATGAGATCGTTTTCTTACTGAATGCATCATTAGCCTACGAGACGTCCACTGTTATGCAGGCCTTTCCACGAAGATGAAAAATATCATAATCACCACGCTTGACAAGCGATTTGACGACCGCAATTAGTGTTATAAGTCTCCCAATTCAGCACTACCATAAGTCTCTGGGTAATTCCATTGGCGATTTTTACTGCTCTAACGCGAAAGTAAGTAGTGGTAGAAGGTTGTTTTCTGTTAAAATTACTAAACATTTAATGACAAACATATGTGATGACGAAGTAAAAATGCAATTCAACACTCCCAAACAACTAAGGGATCTAATCTGCATATAACACACATGCGTTGCAAGAAAAATAAAACTTTAATATAAAACCGTTTATCAACACGTCTCATCAACACAGTCATCATCATCTTGCTCTTATCCCAATTACTTGGGGTCGACGCAATATGTCATCTGTTTTGACATATTGTAAAAAGTTTCGGCAATGACTTTTATGACCGGCTGCCTGCCTGACGTCAACCCTCCTTGGGAATGTAATCGTTGACCCAAATGGTACCAGATGGATTTGGTCCGGGTCAATCCAGGGCTCTTAGTCGACTTTTACGACACCGAGAGTGGTGGTTTAGCACTCTAGGACCACACTGTCGACAGTTATGTCTACAGCCGCGGGCCGGTCCGTCCGGGGCAGTACCACACTCTCGCAGAAAATCGATGTCTGAGTAGTAGCGATTTGTTACTGCGCTTCGTTCGGTGAGCGAGAGAGCCGGAAGCCCAGCTTTCTGAGGGTGTTTGCGTGTGGAGGGTTTTGGTGGTGCCCTTGGTATCACCGAGCCTCAATGCACGCATTCACACTCCCTTCACTTTCTTCGCGGTAGGCAACGGCCTTGTAAAGGTCCATGAGCGGCAGCAACACTTACCATCAGGTGTACTGTTTGCTCGTTTGCCACTGTTTGCAATAAAAAAAAAAAAAAAACCCACGAGCAAAGCAAGGGTTGGTAGTATTCGAAGCCGCTACCACACAGCACAGTTTCATCAACACAGTATAGTAATTAAATTGCCCTCCTATTGTGGAGGAGGCTCACTTCCAGCAGTGGTACGTATACGAGTTGAGATGGATGATAATGACAAATTCATTCAAGGTTTCGACGATAACAATAAAAAAATGGCCGTTAATCGCCGGTGCAAAAGTAAACACAATAAATTACACCACGTGTGAAATGGTCGCAGCGTCATGGAAAAAAAACACATAATTGATGTATGAATACCATTAAAGTAATAGCATTCATTAATCGTGTCCATAGGAATGATTGATGCGTATTGTACCGAGCGATACGACGTTTAATAAAAGAAGATATCACGTATGACGCTAATTGCACCATTTGCGATTTACTAATAAATATTGCAATGAGTTTAGCTATTTATTTTATCGTTGGATCATTTATTTTGTTCGGAACAACATAGGAGTGTGGGGCTTTAGATATTTATGACTGTACAGGTGGACGTAGTGATTAAAATAATTATCTACAGCGCCAGTGTTACAGGACAATCTCACGCAGAATAATACTTTGTGCGATACATAAATTGTTGCACTGAATTTGGATGTAATTTGTGTCCGTTTATTATATATTTATGAAATCCTCCGCAATTAATTTAATACGGATACGTATTATTTCCCTAGTGCAGGACGTATTTCCCAACGACGAAGGCGACGTGGTTTTTGGGTGGGTCGCGGGAGTTGCGTGCTTAAGCCCCTCTGTCGCCCCGGACGGAGTGGTGCGGAGGCGCGCCGACCGCGACCCACCCACAAAAAAAAAAGTATTTAAAATAATGAATCGTTAAGTTATCTATGTTATTCTTATCAACATAAGATTAATTTTATTCTTTAAATGTGATTTATGTGAAATTTAGTGACAGAATTAAGAACAGAGTGATTACGGAACGTTGTGGTATGAAAGTCGATGTGGTGACAAGGATTGAAAAGGTATGTTAAGTTGGTTTGGTCATGTAGAGAGAATGAATGAAAGGAGATTGACAAGAGAATTTATAGGGCGAATGTGTTGGAAGGGGAAGATCAAGGCTGATGTTCCACGATCAAATCGGGGACGTTCTTAAGAACGGCCATGTTAAAAGTATCCTAAACCAAAAAACATGCATGGGGAGATTAATGAATGTAGAGGAAGCGAAAGTGGTATGTTAAGATCGTAGCAAGTGGAGGGCAGTGGTCACTGCCTACCCCTATGGGAAAGAGGCGTGAATGTATGTATGCATGTATTTAAACGCTACATAATCTCGGCTACGCATATTCCAACTTGCTTGTTGTTGTGGATGTCGTAAGAGTCAACTGATGCCGTCAACAATTACATTCCCAAGGAGAGTTGTTCGCAGATAGGCGGCCAATCATAAAAATATTGATAAAAATTTTGCAATATGTACAATGGACAAGGAGTACATATTGCGTGGACCCAAAGTAATTGGAATAAGAGCAGAGTTATGAGGATGATGACAGTAAATTTTTTTTTAATATTTTAGGTGAGTTGGGTCCATTATATACAGGTAAGGGGGAGAATTTTTAAATGAAGGTGTAATGCTGCGTAGAGATACGTCAAATAACATTATCGTGATGAAAGACAGAAATAAATGCGACTTTCGAAAAGTCTTACACATAAAAAAATTATACGTGTAGTGACTAAAAATACAATGGTCACTATCCCTTATTTCACATGGGAATGTAAACAAATAAAATAATTGCAAGAAATAAAACCTTAAACCAATCCATTTAAACATGCAAACACGTAGTATTATGGCTAAGTTTCTCTCACACTATAGAAAGCGTCGAACCCATATGTGTTGAGATAATGATAAGTTCCAGGTTTATGTATTATAATAATAACCGTATGAGTAAAAAATTAAGTATATTTAAACCATTTCCACAGTATTAGCAAGTCGTCGTAATGATTTCTTATGTTTACGTGAGAATTTACAAACATGTATTTTAAATAAAACTATTTTTACGCATTTTATCGCGTTTTTACGCATTTTATTCGCGGCGGTTTCGAACATTTTTTTAAAGAGTCTACGCATAATTGATAGAAAAATTTGTACCTGTTGCTGCCTAAAATATTCGTAAATGGCAACGTATGGTTTGGATAACGCAAATGCTTTCGACCCGATGAATCATATGTTAGACTATTCAATTAGTTCATAAATCATTCACAGATCTAAGGTAACGGGTCTCGTGATTTGGAAATGGTCATCGCGTACTAGTATGTTTGATTATTATCCGTGTCGTTACGGAGTTCACAATTACCCACAACCTTTCTGACCCACGGGTATCGTAAAAGGCGTCTATGGAATATATGCAGGCAACACTTATACAAGAGAAGAAAAACACAAATTAAAACTCTATTCCCGTTTGAACAGCGTGGAATAGTGGGTCAAATTGCCTCCGATTGTGGAAGACACATATTGACTGAGACGATAATAATGACGATCTTTGATTGCCACTCGAGTTACATTTTAGACTGGTCCAATTTCTTATGGATATGATTAGTACGTAACTGCTTTAAACGAGCCAAACTGTCGACGCAAATATTTGATGATAATTGGTACCGGTCACGAATTTAACAGGTTTAATTAATACACGAAGATTATAAACAAAATTAAACTATATCTAAGTATTTCCAAAATCAAAATTGGACAATCATTATAACTTGTCCACGTGGTGACGGAGTAAGAATACAATTCACTACCCCGTAAAAATCTAGTGTCCGTGGGTGTCGTAAGACGACTAAGAGATTAAATAATGCATATAAAATCTGCGCAAGAGAACGAAAACTTGAAATTAAACCCTACACTAATATGTCCGACTAGCGTGGTGTAGTAGGTCAATTTCAAGCCTATTTTGGAGAAGGCTCGAGCCCAACAGTGGGACGTGTATGAGCTGAAATGATGATAAATGATGATGATGATTATAACTTGTCTGAGATAACAAATAGACCAATATCCTCGATAGAAACTACATCTTGCAATTCAGTCACGGATGGCTATTATCTAAGTCAATCTCTTCTGTGTTCACATACATATAGTCAATTATTTAAAGAAAATCGGGTTCTATTTCGAGTTTTCCTTCTTTAGCATAGACGTTATATGCGTATAATCGTTCTTAGTCGTCGTATAGTCATCCTTAGTCATCTTTTACCACATCCACAGGTAAGACAGTAAGGAAGTGGTAAATTGTATTCTTACTTCGTCACCACACGGAAAGAAGAAAATCAATATTAAAAACAAGAAATCTAGAACATTAGCCAGTGAAACGTAGGAGAGATAGATTACAGAAAATTGTCGATAAACAAGGACCGTGCCGCGGTAAACGTCCGTCGACCTGAGTGCTGTAACTGTTTGAGGTTAAATCAATAAGTATGTTTACATTAACAATCGTGTGTCAAGCATTTAATTGTTAATTGATTCATTCCATTATTAGGTATCTACTAAAGTATTCTTTTGTATTTTAAAAGGGTTTTTATAGTCCGGAGCCTTATAACCTCGTAGTTTATCGTAATTTGCCTCTGTATTTCTCTCTCTCTTGGGCTGACCACAGATATCGGTATCTGTCTCGATAGCCCGCTCGAATTTTGAAAGGTGACTACCATGCCATAAACACTTACTATAAAATATCCGAAACGGCAAATTACAACATATCTCATCTCATAATCATCATCATCATCATCTTGCTCTTATCCCAATTACTTGGGGTCGACGCAATATGTCATCTGTTTTGACATATTGCAAAAAGTTTCGGCAATGACTTTTATGACCGGCCGCCTGCCTGACGTCAACCCTCCTTGGGAATGTAATCGTTGACCCAAATAGTACCAGATGGAGTTGGTCCGGGTCAATCTAGGGCTCTTAGTCGTCTTTTACGACACCCACGAGCAAAGCAAGGGTTGGTAGTATTCGAAAACGCTACCACACAGTCATATCATATCTCATCTCATAAATGTAATAAAATTCGTAAATGTACTGTTATTTCAATAATGATTTCCGATGTTTACGTGAGTATTCATCATCAACATTGTTATGTTGATGAGTTAATATACATCCCATTGTTCGAGCTCGAACCTCCTCCACAATGGGAGGGCAGGTTGCTATACAGTTTCATTTCGAGTTTACCTGCTGTTGTATAGATACTATCTACATATTATTATCTTCTTCTAGTCTTCTTCTTAGTCGTCTTTTACAACACCCACGGGCAAGAAAAGGGCCAAACACAACAAAATCCGTAAAAATAGTTTTATTTCAAATAATTCCGAAATTACAAGACCTGTATAATAATCAAGTCATAGAAAAATAAATGCTTTAAAGCGGAGTTGAAATACCTTACGCTGAATACTGGCTAAGTTAATGTACATTTCGTAATAACATACCGCAAATAAATTTATTACAGAATTGTAGATCTTAAAGAGGGACATTAAATTGTGCGGGAGAGTACAGATTTATCTTATAAGATATAATCTAAAACTATTTACATATAAATTTCATCCAATTATTACCTAGTATATATAAGTAGTTCATGTAAAAAGATGCATCGCATATAATTTTTGGTAAATAAAAAAACTATGCAACATACAAATCATCATTCGCCCGCTCTTCTTAGGAATTATCCACAGTCGGCATAGTACATTTTATTTCTCTAAGACAGTTGTAAGAAGAGCAAAACATACTGCATATGATTTGGCGAAATTTTCTGAGCGGCTGTCTCCCTGAAGTCAATTGACTTTGGAAACGCTACCTTTGATCACACAGTATTCCGTGGGACTTAAAACAAGGCGTACTGTTCTCAGGTGGCTTTTATGATACCTTCAACTTATGTTATTGTTAAAAGTAATTCCGTGCGCTGATGAAGTAAGAATACAATTCAGCACATGGCTGTTGTATAATATGCAAGTAACATCTATGCAAGAGAAAGAAAACTTTTAACAAAATCCTATACTACCACGTCTGACCAGCGTGCTATAGTAATTCAATTTCCCTTCCATTGTGAAGGAGGCTAGAGCCTAACAGTGAGATGTATGTGAACTGAAATGAGGATGATGGTGAAGTATTCATGGCCAGCATAGAATTAAACTATGAAACATGCATCAAAATGACTATTTAAAACCGTTAAACCATTTCCAAGCACCCAATTACTTTTTATAACACTTCACAGTTTCCACTGACAGATCACCGACATAGAAAAAAAAACTATAGGCCGATGTTATTAAACCTCAACCGGATCGTTGACCGTTGATAAATTATGGATAAAAAAACAATTACTCGCTACCAGTATTTATGCGACCTCCATTTAGCATATCGACGTTATATTCAAAGTGTAGAAAAAAGTTATTATTGCTTCCGATTCTATAGCGCAAGTACCGTTCAAATCTATCGATAAATTTGACAGTTAATATCGTTAAATATCGATTTTAGTGATTAAAGTGTTAAAACAAGTATTATTTCTTAATTGCATATATTCATAGCGAACTGCCCTCCCTTCGCTTTGGTCGATTTAACACCTCTCCAACAACAAATCTCCAATATCTCCTAATATATTTCGGTATACGACTGCAATCCACGAGGGTTCAATTCCTGGACAGTGCAAAATTTTATAACCTAAGTTACTTCTTAAATAGACAGCTACCTGGTAGTAAAATATTATCAAAATCAGTCCAAACGTTTTGAAAATTACCCGGAACAAACAGACAGACAAACAATAATCATTGAACTGGTTTTTAAGCATAAGTATCATGCAAATAACCATGAAAAATACCAAAAACTACTATTTTGACATTACAAACAGACACTTCAATTTTATTTCTCACTTAACATTGATTTTATGTATCATTTGTATTACCTTAGATGTTACTTAATATTTAGTGTGTGAAAACAGCCATTGGCTTTCTTCCTTCAAACAATATAATTGATTATGCTAGAGAGTTCATTAGACGAACAAGAAATTTCAGCCAAACATTATATCCTTACTAATATTATAAATGCGAAAATAAGTTTGTTTGTTACGCTTTCACGCTTAAACCACCGAATCGATTTAAATTCTTTCACCAATGGAAAGCTATAATATCAGGGAGTAAGATAGGCTATATTTTATGCCAGTATTCCCACGAGAACGGGAACTACTCGGGTAAGGCAACTGAAACCGAAGCGAGGGCGGGTTGCTAGTATTAAATATAACAATAATACAATTGACACTCGGGCAAGTACTTATAATTCCACTTTACCGCTAATACACATTCCACAGCTAGGCTCGAGCATTCGCCACTAAGAAGAAAATTGATCTACTAAACCACGCTGGTCAGACAAATTCATACAAGATACAATTTTCCCTGAGGGAATTTTCCTTGTCTCGAAATGATAATATCTCTTTGCATCCATTGGCCAACTTTTATAATCACCCACGGCCAAGGAAAGGACGGTGACAATGGTATTCTTGCCCTCACCCCAGAGAATCATCCAAGCCATCCATTTTGCAAGAGGCTATATTCTGGACACACCCTGACTAATCGCCCGCGGCGACAAAAGGACGACGGCGACCCTATAACCTATACTGTAATACTATAAACCTCCCTCATCGCCATAGGATTGACAACTGGTACGGATTCCTCAATTTCCGTGGACAGCCCAGCACGTTATACCTTCGGGTACCATCCCTGACGCCACCCCGGCAATAAACAGCACCGCGGGGGCATCTCCCGCGCGGTCAACCGTTCTGCAGATGGAGGACTAATCCCGGATCCTTCCGCCAGCGACTACACCTAAGTAGGACAATTATTTATTACTCCTTATTTGGAGGAGGCGGCAAGACTGGCGACTCGCGACATCGGGGATCGGCAGGCGGATCGAGGCGCTGGAGTTGAGGGTGGCCCTGGACAAGACGGAGGCCCTCTTGTTCGAGTGGGCTCCGTATGGGCCCTCCCATCGGCGCCTGGATCACCGTCAAGTTGGTTGAAATCAGCATCGGGCCCATATGAAATATATGGGCCTGGTGTTCGACGGGCATTGGTGATTCCGGGAGCATCCATCGCCAGGTCGTTGCTGCGTACTGGTGACTGAAAGATTTATTTTAAGGACTTTTGCTTTTTAATTGAAATTATCCACTAACATCTCTTAAATCTTTTTTTAACGTACACATGATGGAAGATGAGTTAATGACAAATTGTCTGTCCGTCCGTTCAAAGAAATTATATAGTTGTAGTACCCGTTACAAATTAATCACCGACGCTGATGTTGTTCCCCGTAAATAATTCAAATTACCTGCTTAATATTCATTGGCGGGTAGCCGATATCAAAGTTAAACATTAACATTGGAATCCCTTGCGGCAATAATGACTTTAATTAAAAATTCAACCCTGTGCTAACTGTGATAATAAATTAACAGAAATTATCTGCGAATATAAAATTACGGAATTGTTTTAAAATAAGTAAATGCAAACCGTTCCGAGTGACATTTTCGTGGGCAGGCCTATGTGGGGGCATTTATAGAGGCAACAGTGGACGTCTCTAGGCTGATGGATGGATGAATGTAAATGCTCTACTATCTTCACTGTATACATATAATCTACTTTGGATTGCAAACTGCAGTCTAATTACGAACAAGAGGTTAAAATTTCAACACCGGGGCTGGACACTGAATTTATAGTTGTGGGTAACAGCAACCCTACAAGGCAGGAAAAAGAAAAAGGCCCCTCTGGACCCCTGAAAATTCTACGCGTAATAACTAACTATGGCCACTACTATAGATATAATAACAAAAAGCTGTATCAAGGATTTTGTATGAAATCTGACTTATTTTAATGCTCCTTTTTTTTGCATTATCATCTTGTCTTTATCCCAAATACTTGAGGCCGACGCAATATGCACTTTCATGGTTTTGGCATAGTTTTATGAACGGCGCTTTTCTGATCAACTCTCTTTAGGAATGTAATTGTTGACCAGCCGGCATCAGGTGGAGTTGACCCAAGTTGACAGTAAAGCTCTTAGTCGTCTTTTAAGACACCCACAAGCAATATAAAGGTTGATAGTAATCTTAACCGTATCACAGGGTGAACCTCTTCTTTTGAATTATATACTCTCTTATACTTCCTCCTTTTTATAAGGCTCAAAGATTTTAATAACAAAATATAAAACAATAAATCAGACTTTCCAATAAAGAAAAATAAAAATGATAAATACGAAAAACTTATTAGAAACTTTTTTATTGAAGCCTCTTAAAAGTAACTAACCTAAATTATACTGCGAAAAAATATTAAATAACAAAGAAAATATCGCCCTACAATAAAAGAATAATGGAGGATGAATAAATCTCAGACAATTGTCAACGATTTACAGTTGGCTATTAACGTTAAAAGCTTTATTGATTTTCGCAAACTCAACGAGGATTTACGGCGAATTTTTATGACCGTCTAGGTCGACCGGACTTGAAGTATTTTGGGCCTAGATACCCTCACCCTATCGCTAATATATCGATCCGTTTAATTTGTGCGTCTGATTTTGATTATTGCGAACTGTAAGCTCTAACTTATTTAATATTAAACAATAATGTTTAAATAAATAATTTTTCATGCTATTATGATTTCTCATGCTATAAATAATTTTATGCTATTTTACTCTTGTAGAGATGTCACGGAATGAACGAATGAAATGGATCGTATTTTTATCAAAAAACGAGATGAATTGATAATATCTTATACTCTAAAGTCTAAACAGTATAAGATTTCAAGTAACCTCACTAAAACTCTCCCCGTTTCTGTCAACTTGCTTCCCTTAGTCAAATTTGTTTCCCACCACTAATCTAAAAACGAACAGGCTATTTTATTACACACTGTCAATATATTTGATTATCGTATAAAATACATGAGATCATTAAAAATAAATATGAATAACAAAAAAATAAACGTAAATAATACAAGACAACGCGATGAAATTTCCAATAACAATTTAAATAGGTACTTCTATGTCACGCTATCCTTACAGATCATATTTAGATATTGATCAGAATTCAAGGAAACACTTGTTCAATTCTCCTCCTTTCTTATGATAAGTGGCATCTCTAAACGAGAGCAATATTTTGATGTCCTTGAGATAACAGAATCTGACATATCATAATATATCGAATAAATAAATCAAATTACACGAAAATATTGCTAAGCACATGTAGGTATGCTAATCAATTGACAGTTCTAGATAAGTGTAATTTTAGATAAGTTTCTATTGGCATACCAGGGTTAACAAAAATATTTTAAACAAATAAATGTTACATGTGGTAACGAATTAAGGATACAATTCACCTACCCCTTTCCTGGCCACGGATGTCGTATAAGACGACTTAGGAATACCTATTCCTAAGTCGTCTTATACGACATCCGTGGATTCCTAACATCTATGGATGAGAAGAAAACTCGAAATAAAAACCTATAGCTACCGATCTTACCAGCGTTCTCCTTTGAATTTCTCTCCTATTGGGGAGGTAATTCGAACTCAACAGTGAGATATGTATGAGCCGAGATGATGAGGAAAGAATCGGGTTGAGAGCCCTCAGCGCTCACCCAACAGTCCGGCCTTCAGTGGTCGATCCGATAACCATCTGCAGCTAACAAGTTATTATACAAAAAAAAAAGAAAAAAAAAGATGACGGATAACTTTTATTCTTAAAGAGACATTATATTTTCATTTGACTAATGTTTTTACACGCTACCGGTGCTAATACCGATCCTAATAGACAATTCTCTGAAATCGTATATAGAATGAAAATATCTAAGAGTTACGAATAACTTTTATTCTTAAAGAGACATATATTTTCATTTGACTAATGTTTTTACACGCTACCGGTGCTATTACCGATCCTAATAGATAATTCTCTGAAATCGTATATAGAATGAAAACATCTAATAGTTACTATACCTATACTCTAATGAGGTCTTCAAAAGGTTACATAGAAAATATACGCGAGTAATATTATTAAAATTTTTTTGCCTTCAAAGAAACACGTATAAAATTATTGTTTTGTGAATTCCATTGAAAAATAAAACATATCGCCTGTATTTTATGAATAACCGGCTAAGTGCGAGTCGGAGTCGCGCACGAAGGGTTCAGTACCATTATCTATAAAAAATAGGCAAAAAAATAGAGTTTTTTTATGGCAGCCCACCTTAAATATTTATTTTATTTTTAATTTTATTATTAAAGTAAAAATACAACCGAGTATTTTGTGAATATTTCAAGTGCCTACTTGTTGTCATTATCGATATCGAACAAAAAAGGACAAAAAATCTCGTTTGTTGTATAGGAGATCCCCTTAAATATTTATTTTACCTTGTTTTTAGTATTTTTAATTATAGCGGCAATAAAAATACAAAATTTCAATTGTCTAGCTATCGCAGTTCTTGGGATACAGCCTGGTGACAGATAATCGGATGGACAAAGAGCGAAGTCTTGGTAATAGAGTCCTGGTCCCTTTGGATACTGAACCCTAAAATACGTAAATATCTTGATTTTTTTACAATGATATTTTTTTCACATCTCAGTGAATCTGAGAAACGTAATATTTCTACTACCATTAGGTTTTATAGCGGTTATTATAATGCGTATATAAATATTATGTAAATCTATAGTAATATAAAAAGTTGATGACTTTTTGTTTGAAGGCACCAATCTCAGTAGCCAGAAGTTCCGATTTGAATAAATATGTATAAATTATATGATCGCGCTACAAGCGTAGGTTTTAACCGTAACTGTCAAAATTTAATCAACATTTTTTTTATTATTTTAATTTTTTTTTACTAATTGTTATTTTTTTTAATTATTGATTAGGTGCTGTTTTATTATTATTTACTATTATTTATTTATTATTTTCAACATTAAAACAATATTAGATACTCGGTTTCGTACTAATATCTGTCAAAAGTTATGCTATTTTACTGTTGTAGAGATGTCACGGAATGAACGAATGAAATGAACCATATTTTTATCAAAAAACGAGATGAATTTATAATAAGACGATCATAAGGCTATTATCTTATACTCTGAACAGTATAAGATTTCAAGTAACCTCAGTAAAATTCTCCCCATTTTCTTTACGACAGTCTGTCAAATTGCTTGCCTTAGTTCAAATTTGTTTCCCACCACAAATCTAAAAACGAACAGGCTAATTTATTACACACTGTCAATATATTTGGTTATCGTATAGAATACATGAGATCATTGAAAATAAATATGAATAATAAAAAAAAAGTAAATAATACAAGACAACACGATGAAATTGCCAATAACAATTTAAATAGGTACTTCTATGTCACGCTATCCTTACAGATCATATATAGATATTGATCAGAATTCAAGGCAACACTTGTTCAATTCTCCTTCTTTCTTATGATAAGTGGCATCTCTAAACGAGAGCAATATTTTGATTATTTATTAAGCTATTGCATAACTTAAATCGCGGGCTTGGCGTGGGGACCGAATCAAGAAATGCCGTAACGAAAATAAAACCCCACACCCTCCTACCATGTAGCTAGCTACATGGTCTTGTACCATACATGGTACGCGGGTGGCGGCAGCTCGGCCGAGCATACGGTCGTCGACACATTCTGCGGATTTCTGCGTTCGTCCGTCTCGGTGCGCACACGTGCCACCGCTTTGCGTAGCTTACGTCACAAAAGTGTTTTCGCGCGTTTTCTAACGGTCCCAACGATCTTCAGCGGACGACAGTGGTAATTCAAGCCGCCTTTATTGTTATACATATAGTACATTTGTTTTCTTATCAATCACCACGCTCAAATTGTGTAACTTGAATTAATATCAAAGAAAAAAAATACTGCATAAATAAAAAAAAAATTATAATTGTATAAGTTGATAAAAAATGCTATGCAATAGCTTTACCGCGGCAGTCCCCGAGTGCCACACGTATTTGTTTATTATTAATATTTAATTTTTGATCTATAGCAATGAAGACATTGTTCTACAATTATAATGAAAGATGGCTTTTAAATATATAATAGGGTTATGAATCGAGTTTTCCTTTTCCTGCATAGATTTTATCTGTGGTATATCTCTTAGGCGTCCGTATTCTTATTCCGTCAACACACGAAGACAAGAATTGTCAATAAAAGATTTTTTTTTATAAGATCATCGTATTGCAAAATAACAGTCTAGAGATCGATGGTTGATTATTTTATAACTTGCACTCTTTTAGAATATTCTTTTAGAATTCCTCCTACTACCTTGGATATCTGTAGAGGAATTAACACTAATCCATCCACTACCACGTTTCGTCATTGTCTTATCAAAAGAGGAGACTACGAATATCACATCACATAATATGGATTTATTGATCTAACCGTCCCCCAGTTTTAACAATTTCTCTGCATGCATGCCAGAAGAGCAAGAACAAGAAGAAGCTCATTTAATCGCCATCCCGGATCATTTCTATGTTTGAAAGGTAGACTCTCAACAGAAGAAAAGATAGTGGTCTACTGTACCACTACTCGCCGCACCAATTGGCATACAATGACCAGCGTAACCTAGTTTTAATTTGAATTTTCTTTTTTATATAGATTTTAATCAAATACCGTTTATAATAATTATAGATACAACAAATTTTGAGATTCAATAGATCAAAAAGCCATTTGTTTTATGTAAATAATTTGATAATTACAATATAAAAATTTACCTATATTTATAAACTAGCAACTCGCCCTCGCTTTCATTCGCTTCACCCGCATAGTCCCCGTTCCCGTGGGAATACCGGGATATAATATAGCCTGTGTTACTGCCCGGTATTATAGCTTCCCATTGGTGAAAGAATTTTTGAAATCGGTTCGGTAGTTTAAGCGTGAAAGCGTAACAAACAAACAAATATCCTTACTTTCGCATTTATAATATTAGTAAGGATATACACTTTTGTAGTAGGCAAAGTAAGAAATAGTGTTGTAAATTTACTTGACAATATCACACCTTTTTCTAATAAATAAATTTCAGAATAATCTACACAACTTGGCACCCGTTTATAGCTCATCTCTTTTATCGGTAAAGTTGACAACCACACCATCTTTTTCACCATCACCATGGAAAGATAGACACATATAAAATGAAACTATTTTTACGAATTTTATAGCGTTTATATTTCAATCTTACTTTGCCGACCTCTCAAACATTTTTTATCGTCATTCATGCATCCATAATCCCATATAAAATCAAATACAAACATTTTATTTCAAAATGGAATCATTTAAATTTTATCAACCCTACATTCATTCAACAAATTTCACTGCGTTACTCTGACTCTATCATCACCTACTTCCAATATCAGTTTAAGTTAATCACCGGACGATGGCCTTCCACCGCTTAGCAATGTTCTACAAAACCTATTTTAATTTTAAACCCTACGTAATTGTAATAGAGACCGTCGAAATGACGTTTAGATATTTTAGCAAGCTTTGGTTTACCAAGCCGATAGGGCAAAAATGGGTAGTTCAATGACCCCGGTAAACGCGAAAGTGATATCCGTCACTTGTTGCTACGATACGAATTGGGTGAAAACGTGCGGTGGTTGATAACATATTGTTCTGTGCTAAATACGGTCGCCATTAATATGCAGCCGTTTGTTATCGCAAATAGTTTGGGATTTGATTAGATATACTTAATGGGAACACAGATTTAGACCGGATACTCTAATGGCTAACTTCTAACGTCATTGACTATCATGATTTAACAAACAAATATGTTCGGTACAATTTTATAAATATCTGTAATTACTAAATATTGGTGTAGTGGTATAAATATGCAACTGCTAAGTTCAGTGACGATTCCCGGACGGATAAAGTATAATTGGATTAGATAATTCTCAGCAGCAGTCTGAAACTACAAGCAGTTGACGTAAATGGGAGCTCACCAATCCAAACGTAGCCGTGTGAATTGAACCAGCGAAATTTAGCACAGAAGGCCGGTACTTAACCACCTCGTCGTGATGGTTCATTATTATTTTATTACCTGAAACAAAAAAAGACAGCACATTACGACAAGATTTTTAAATATTCATCTTCATTCATCATTCTTTCTTGGAGCCCATACGCACATGTTCCCCTATTGGGCATGGTCCTTTTCTTAATAAGGGTCTATCTACTAAACCCCTCTGGTCACCAGAGTTGGCATGTGGTTTTATGTATATTCTTCTTTCTATTATAGTTTTAAACCTTCCTTAGGAAAATAATTATACCAACGTCCCCGAAGGGGGGCGTCGTCAGCTATTTTGAAGTTAATGAAGAAATACGAGTTATAATCAATAATTAAATACTGCTTTATGAAGTAACTTATTTCATATTTGCGCGGGTCAGTAAATGATACGGAAACCCCTAGGCGGTTACCTAAACTACTTAATGCTAATCGGCCCTGACCTTATCTTGGCAATGATAAGCTACAACTTGATCATTTTATATCCATAAAGATAACATTTATATAGATGACTAGCAACCCGCCCTCGCGTCGCTTCGGTTATAGGTTATAGTCGTTTTACCCGCGTAGTTCCCGTTCCCGTGGGAATACCTGGATAAAATATAGCCTAGTTTACGCCCTGATATTATAGCTTTCCATTGGTGAAAGAATTTTTGAAATCGGTCCAGCGGTTTTGAAGATTACCCGGAACAAACAGACAGACAGACAAAAATTTTTTAATCTATATTTTAGGCATAGGTGTCGTGCAAATAACCGTGTGAGCATGAAAAAAGCCTATTATTTTGACATTACAAACAGACACTCCAATTTTATTTATTAGTATTGATATTGATTAGCTGAAGATATACCTGCAACATAACATTAATTTCCTACAGAGACAAATATTTGACCAATCGACTAAAGGTTCAAAGACCGTATGTAATTTGTGTCTATTAATTATATTTATAACGAATATGTCATTTAATAATTAGTATTCATCAACATCATCATATCAGCCCAGATACGTCTCACTGTTGGGCTCGAGGCTCTTCCACTATAGGAGGGGAATTGACCTACTACGCAGATCAAACGATCATAGTTTTCTTTCGAGTTTTCCTTTTCTTGCATAAGTGTTTGTATGTTGTATTTGTATTTTGAATTCGCGTTTGCATTTAATTTTTGATTGCCCGACGTTTCGAACAGTTTACAGCGTTCATGGTCAAGGGTGGTCGCAGTTTCAATCATTAACATCATTTGCACATTCGTTACACTTTTAATTGTTCACATACTGTGTAAAACATGTTATATAAAATGTAATATAAAATGTAATAATAATGATTTATATCATTTCATCATCATCATCATTTCAGCCTATTGCCGTCCACTGCTGGACGTAGGCCTCCATCATGTTCCGCCACAATGTGCGGTCCTGTGCCGCCTGCATCCAACGACGCCCAGCAACTTTCACTAGGTCATCGGTTCACCTAGTGGGGGGGGGGGGGCGTCCTACACTGCGTCGTCCGATACGTGGTCGCCACTCGAGAACCTTTCTTCCCCAGCGATTGTCGGTTCGTCGAGCGATGTGGCCTGCCCATTGCCACTTCAACGTGCTAATTCTTCGTGCTATGTCGGTTACACCCGTTCTTCTGCAGATTTCCATATTCCGGATTCTATCTCGCAGAGAAATCCCGAGCATAGCCCGCTCCATAGCACGCATATTAAATATACTAATTTATATTTATAGGAAGTTACATAGCAACAGCCACCATAATTTTAATATCAATTAGAACACTATATCTATACTCTAATGAATGAACAAGAAACATTTTTTTTATCATACAACACCCGGCACTAAGGAACTAAACCTTGTTTATTGAGAGACTTTAAAAACATATAACGAACACAAATTACACCCAGGCTCAGTACAAATTTGTGGATCGCAGTGTTGTTCTGCATATTAAGTCGATATCTTAACGACTACGTTATCTCTACAGTCACATTTGTGTTATTACAAATATATTATTTACAAAATGATAATATTACGCTTAACAGAATAAGACAAGGGTTCTGCTCAAAAGCATTATTTACGTAGCTATGTAAATATGTACCTTGTTGTAGCGAAACTCGTGGTTTGACAATCGAGTCTATCGCACGAGCATCATATTTTATTTCGAGTTAAAGAGTAACCTATTTGTTAATTGAGATAAAAATATAGCTCTGTCTCCAATCTGTCTGCAAATTTCATTCGATAGGTTGAACCATTCTCGGTTGTTGTTGAATAAAAAATATTCATTCCATAACGTTTTGCATTTATAATAATAATGATTTAATAAGGACAGTTATTATTTTATTCCAATGCGACGAGGCCTAAAAAGAGGGATTATTCAGTGAGTAATATTAAACGATGCGAGATGAAATTAGTTTTGTAAATATGTACATCGAAATCATCCATCCATCCTTAAGCCCATAGGTATCCACTGCTGACCATAGACCTCCCCACGTGCGTCCCCCATTATCGTCAGTGGCCACTCCGACGGGATATCTTTTCGGGTGCCGTTCCTCCCTGACGCCTTACGGACCGCCGCCCTTATGCAGTACATCATGACACAGCAATTTTTTTTATTATTTTCTGCACTTTATTTGCCCTGAAATTAATTCAACTTATATTTAACAAGAAAAGCAGTAGGTACTTAATTTTGGGTTTTAAAGTAATACTTAGTTGTTCCACATGCCAACGAACAATAATGCGATTACATAACAAAATGCCTAAATCTTTATACTTATTTCACCAAACAAAGCCATTTCCAACCTACATACTTAATAAGCATTAAGCACTCATGCAACACTTAGCAGCTTGTAGTACCTAGTTATTTTTTAAACATTTTTTCTGGTGATGACGGGATAAAAATGAAATGCACTATTGGCGATATCGTAACAAACAATTAAGTGATGTAAGCAGTTAATCATTACTGGAGGAGGTTCCCTAATCGTCTTATACGACATTCACGGGTAAGACAAGTGGTGGAGAATTGTATTCTTACTATGTCACCACACGGAAAATAATGATGAAAGCACGTTAAAAAATTGGAATATTCGTCGGTCTGTTTTACCGCTTACTTCTTTTTAATCACGCTACGGATTTCGACACTATTTTCACTGCCATTTCAATTATTATACAGAAAATTCATATGACAAATTATACTAAACTAGCTGACCCAACAGGCGTTGTTTTGTTCAAATAATCTCCTTGAATTCGACAACAGCGCCATCTATCGCGTCTAACTGTGAATCTAAATCATTCTCGAATCCCCTTGGACACACACAAAAAATTTCATCAACTTCGGTCCACAAAAACGATTTTTATTATGTTGTTTAAATCTAAGATATATGGTAATACAAATTGTACTAGAGAACTATAGTTCTAGAAAGTCCACAATATATCTAGTGAGAACACACGTTAAAAAAAATACAAAAATATTACTAATAGAATTCTTTTTTTAAACGGAATAAAAACTGTATAAAAACGCAAGTTACAATTTTTCAGCGAAACACACGCAAGCATAAATTTTCTCGTCCTTCGTCATTCTAAAAAACAGTTTTCGTACAAGATAATCTTTCAAAGCGATTGTCGGGTCTACATCAATTATAACTTTAGTCTTTGCGGTGTCGCGGCCATATGGCGAGTCTGGATTAATGGCTGTTGTTTAATATGAAAACAAGTATTTCGCACAGTAAATATATGCGGGCATCACCCGCCCATATTTCAAACAGGTTCACGCTTGCATTACGTTTAAATGTCACGTGATTTTCATTGTTTTAAGTAAATGTTCTTATTTGATTGTAAGTGTGGAAACGTGGAGTATAAATACAATTCACCACCCTATTTCTTACCCTTAGGTATCGTAAAAGACGACTAAGGGATATAATAACATCAATCAATCTGTCTCATCAGTGTGATGCACGAGGTCAATTTTCTTTCCCATTTTAGAGGAGACCAAATCGTAATAGTTCACATATATGGGTTGAAAAGAAGAGGAATTCATATCTGAAGATATCGTTGCACCTATTTAAAATTGTTTATACTTCTAATCGTTGAGAAGTGTAAGACCATTTCCAAATAAAAACCTATGCCAAGCAATCTTACAAGTATGATCTCGTAGGTAATTTTTATGACCGGGCTGAAAACGGACGACAAGGAACTCGGTACCAGTGCTCGGGTCCCTGGCGAAGAAAAGGGAATACGGTGGGCTATGGAGCTGCACCTCGGACGGCATGTGCGCTAATCAGAGCCCCTCCAAAAAAAGGTAATTTTTATGTGGCCAATATCCCCATATTATTGGCGAATAAAGAAGACAATTTTATTTACAAAACTAGCAACCCGCCCTCGCTTCGCTTCGGTTTTAGTCGTTTTACCCGCGTAGTTCCCGTTCCCGTGGGAATACCGGGATAAAATATAGCCTAGTTTACTCCCTGATATTATAGCTTTCCATTGGTGAAAGAAAGTTTTGAATATTACCCGGAACAAACAGACAGACAGACAAAAAAATTTTAATCTGTATTTTAGGCATAGGTGTCGTGCAAATAACCGTGTGAGCATGAAAAAAGCCTATTATTTTGACATTACAAACAGACACTCCAATTTTATTTATTGGTATAGATTACGCGATGAAAAACATTCATAGACAATTTCAAATTACCCGCCAAGATCATAGCGAGAAAAATGATTTCAACTAGTCGGATTTCATGAATGAACTATTTTCAAGACTAGAACAATATGATGCACTTGAGCTGGATTAAAATAGATAACGGAACTGTACGAAGAGTAGAACATTAACTTGCTATGAATAACCCACATTGCGTAATAAATGAATTGAAGCAATTGAAAACAATTTGGCAAGTCCACCGGTAAAAAAAATACAGAAACATTTCCTATTAGCTAATATTGTAAAGCATAGTTAAATTATGTACAAGGTGTAGGTTCTGACTGTTTGTGTAAGGGTTTAAGAGTATAGGTATCACCAATCATTACTTCACCTATGCCCGTGTGGTAACGCATTAAAAATACAATTATTTACCTTTTGTTGAACGAGAAGCGCGGTAATACAGTACCATGGATATGACACAGCTTAGAGCGACCCTACATGTGAATCTTAAGCCTTAATTGCAATAGTAGATATGGTAGGAGAGGGCTTTTTTGTTTTGATGGGTTAAGGTCAGCGCTCACGACGTCCATCCCGTCCGCGGCGACGAAAGGGCGACGCGCGGCCCCATAATCTACCGTAAACCCTCTTCTTCGCCATGGAGCCGACCACCGGTGCCGAGTTCCTTGTCCCCAGTGGTCGGCCCGACGGAACACCACCGCGGGGTACCCTCTCCTCTCCACCTCCAAGACGTCGGTCGCCATCGCGCGGCCAGCCTCTCTGCGGGTGACGGACTAAAATCCCCGGTCTGTCCTAATCCCAAGTCGCCGGAAGCGGGCCGTGTCGACGTAGAGAAGTTCCTTTCGCGCACGCTCCATCGCCTCCTTCCGTGAGATAACAGCCTCACAGAAGGCGGCGATCACGTTCCAGCTCCTGACCCTGTTGAGTATCTACCTAGCGATGGTCAGCAGCGTCAGGTCGGCACCGATGATTGCGACTAGTTTACGGCGCTGCTCTCCCCACGCGGCACACCCCACGAGCGTATGCTGCGCCGTGTCCTCGTCGCAATCGCAGTGGTGGCACGCCGGTGTGCTCTCCCTTCTCACGACTGAGTGTGGCGGGAGGGTGCTATCGCTCATTGGGATAATTAAAAAGTGCGACAAATTGTATTCGTAACCTGTCAACATAAAGTGAACCATAGATTAGCCTAAATGGTCGATACTCTCACGCCTATTATAGTGACAAAGGGATGAAAGCAAAGATTAAAAAAGGAATGTTCTATATTCAAATCAATAGAGGGCGTTGTCAGCGGTCACGCATTGTACCAAACGCTATTCATACTCACGTGTTGAATAGCTAATTGAATAAACTCAACTAATCCCAGCAAAATGGCTGCGTGTCATACTGCTCAATTGTACGCATATGATTCTTCTAACTTACGAGCAGAATATACTATAAATATCATATACCCCGTATGGTAACGCATTAAGAATTCCCCATTACTACTTACTTTAACGCGGAAGTCTTAAAAATCACCTGACGTAGAATCAAGAAAGCGAGCTTCATCGTATGCAGAAAAGAGTTGTTCCCGAGAGATCACGAAAACGAAGGCATAGACAATAATATAGTTTATTAACTGCAGAGATGGACATAGCGTTGGTTGTATCCTATTTAAACAACTTCAAAACCGTAGTGTCGTGGGTTTAGTCGATACAGAATAGTTCTTAGTGTGAACCACAAATATTTTTTCTGAGTCCGGACAAAATTAATGTCTGTTGTTTGTTTTTAAATTCTCCCCGCGACACAATGATTAGGCGCGCATTTTCAATCAGAGCGGGACGTTATCTTAAAAAATTAACACTCGGCACTATATTAAAATAATCTCATCGCCCCAATGTACTTATCATTGCTATTCATAGTTGATTAAGGCTTTCGTGATGCATAAATGTATGAAGTGCAAGGAATGCAGTCGGACACGATCTATTATAATACTGTTACCTAGGTTGAGGTCTAACGAAGTACACTTCATATTCCTGTTTAAATAAATTGCACTATCTAATTTAATAAAATTAAAATGGATAATGTTAATCTTGAATTAGAGATTTTACTACATACTATCAAAATATTAAATTATTATTAATATTCTTGATGCAAATAAATTAAAAAATACTATAATAATTAAAAAAATATACACAAAGAAGTTACAAGATTTTAAAATTATTAGAGGTATTCTACTTTAATATTCTCTACTTTTCTCTCACAGCGATATTTGTTTAGGCCAGATGCAGATTATAGAGACGTTGACGTCACATTATTTGTATTGCTCAATCTGTCTAATTATAATTGAAATGTACAAGCTTTTTGTAGCTCAATTTGATATAGTTTTAGTCTATTGTATATACTTAAATGCCACAAATATTTAAATGTTTTTAAGCAACATCCTTTCATGGAAGGTCATGGATGGGCATGATCAATAAAGAAAAAATAAAGTGAATCCATTTGTCACAGGACAATCTTTCAAACTTCGTCTGGTGCTGAAATAAGAGTCAATGTCAAAATCATTACCGCAGACGTCGAATGTCCAGGCGGACATTCGTAGGCGGACATAGGTAGGCACCTAAGAATAGGTTACCTTAATATTGGTTAGCAAATGTTATAAAATGATTATAGTGGTAGGACCACACTGTTGACAGTTTTCTGTCTACAGTCGCGGACCGGTCCGTCCGCGGTAGTACCACACTCTCGCAAAAACCGATATCTGAGCAATTTGTTATTGCGCTTCGTTCGGAGAGCGAGAGAGCCGGAAGCCCAACTCTCTAAGGGTGATTGCGTGTGGTGTGTTTTGGTGATGCCTTTAGTATCAACGAATCTCATTGCACGTAGTCACACTCCCTTCACTTTCTTCACGGTAGGCAGCGGTCTAACAAAGGTCCATGAGCGGCAGCAACACTTACCATCAGGTGTACTGTTTGCTCGTTTGCCACCGTTTGCAATAAATAAAGAAAAATATGGGAGCCTTTTTTTAAGAAAAACAACCATTTAAATTTAGTTTAATAAAAACAACAATTTACATAAGACGTAAAAAATTCGGTTGCAGCCGAACAGTCTAAAGGTAAAATTACGCAAACAATTTGTCATCAGAGCAGAAATAAATCTCAGTGGTGCGTACAATAGTAGGCAAGACACAACTAGCAGTTGGACGAATGACCCGACAATCGTGCATTCATCGCCGGCCCAATATACAACACAAATGAGCGGTGACAGTCGTACAATAGAGAAAGTGATAGTTCGGTCGTATTTTTTAATAGCTTCACGCCTTTGTACTCGAAGAGTTACGCAGTGGTGGAACTCGTTAGTTACTCCAGCATTATTTTTTACTACACTACGCCAATTTTAATTTTTCTCTACATATATTTTTATTCGTGTGGTGACCGGAGTAAGAAATTCAATTTGCTACCCCCCCGATCATGCCCGTGAGTGTCGTAAAAAACGACTAAGGCATATAAAACCCTATACTAACACGTCTGACCAGGGCATAGTAGGTCTATTTCCTTCTCATTACGGAGGAAGGCGGAGCCTAACAGTGGGATTTCTGTGCGCTGAGATGATGATAACATATTTTTGTCCGAAGTGGTGAGGGAGTAAAAATACAATTCACCACCCAATATCTTGCCCGTGGGTGTCGTATAAGACGACTAAGGGATATAATATGCATATATCTAAGCCCTATAAGTACAAACACGTCTAACCAGCATGATGTAGTGGTTCAATTGCACTCCTATTCTGGAGTAGACTCGAACCCAGCAATGGGACGTAAATCAACTGTGATGATGATGATATTTTTTGATCTACACAGATAGCGTAGTAGTTAAAACCGAGCTACCGTGCTAGTGTCGTGGTTTCGATTCCCACGCAGGACAAAACTTTATCCACAAAGTCTCAAGGCTGGGTGTAATTTGTGTCTGTTAATTATGTTTGTAAAATCCCCTGCAATACAGGGATTATTTGCTTAGTGCAAGGTGTTGTTTTTAAAAAAATATGTTTTCCATATGATATGGTGATGGGAAGAATACAATGTGCCACTACACTTTACTTTCCTGTGGCAGTCCAGAACCTATAACGAGACCCAGCACAAGAGTTCGATACTTAAACCACTATTTCATTTCTGCAGCCAAACACGCTAGTTCGATTAGCGTTAAGACATTGTTTTTTTTTTTCAAATTGCCTTCTATGAAGATATTCCTATCAAGCGTTTCTAACGCAGGAAAAAATAAGTTGTCGAGGTATTTATTATAAGCTTGTACCATGATAAAACTAAAAAATGAAATTATTTTATGAGCTTTATAGATTCGACATAAAAACATCGATTATTGTACGGTAATTGTACATCTACTTACTTTTTAATATCTATGGAAGCGAAGTCACGTAGACGAGAGCCACAAATCGTTTCCTAACGACCAGAACCAACAAACAACCCATCAATAAATTTAGCACACCTCATAACCGTAGCATCGGAATATTCTGGCAAAATTGTTACGAAACTGCCAACCGGTGTTGCTAGATGTTTTAAATTTTTGCCTTGTTTTACCAATAGTTTGTAATTTTTTAGCACACTTATATTAATTTAGGTTTCTATGTAAAGGAATCTTTAAATGTAACTTTCACCCATCGGTTTAATTTGAAAGCTTTACAAATGTTTATCAAAGACCGATAACAATGCAATAATTTATATAGTTTGTCCTATAATAATAAGGATATTACAGAATTAGCGATTTTTTACTTCCGTGTTAGTTTTTGGCTTGACTTGATAGATGCCGCTAGCCCTATTTCCTGACTTTTTAGTTCGGTTAGATCAGCTATACTCTAAGTGTGTTCCGCGGAACCCTAGGGTTCCGTGATACCTCTGTCGGGGTGCCGCAAGAATTTAGAAATAAAAAAATCAAAACACCTCTCTCTGGTCGCTCCGCGGCTGTGCGGACTCCGCGGCCGCGCGGAGACAAAACGCTATGAATGTTATTTATTTATTTATTTGTATTTGTATAAGCTTGTGTTACATTAGCTGGTACAATATCTCATAAGTTTGGTCTCAACAATTTTATACTTGTACAACGCGTTCGCTCTAAGTTTGCCGGTCTGTGGAATGCGCGTACCCTCCCCCACGTGACAACAAAACTTATAATATGTCATAGTTTTACCCAAATATCTAACGTACACAATTTTTATTGTTACAATTAAATAAAAAATTTCGAACGTCATACACTCATACCTATCGCCAGCGGCAAACTTAGAACGAGCGGGTAGTATACTTGTAAGCGCTCAGTCTCTTTGATAAAAGCCGCCTCTGAATTAGACGCTATAGTTGTCAACTAGCGACTTTCGTCTCTAACTTCAAAGGATAAAGTCGATATTGTTTACAACGCTATTTTTAAATTTCTGTTTTTATTTTTGCTTTTTGTTTATCAAAGGTGCCGACTCGAGTATTTTCGAGAATATTTGAGATCGAGTCTAGGACTAAGTATAAAAGCGGCGATCGCGCGTTGGCGTCGTCAGTTGATGATTAGCGTTCGGAGCAATAAGTTACTACCTACTTACAAGCTCGCTAGCGAGAAACTAGTGTTCATTGTTTTACTGCCTGCTGTATTCTGTTGTCTCAGTTTTATACACTTCTTCCCTGTAGGTTCTAAATTTAGTCTCTTATACGCAGTAACGATTGTGCATTATTTAAACCCCACTATCCTGACTTGTAACATTATAAATAAAGAAGAATGGAACGTTGGCTTAAAGGTGTTAAACGTGTTCCAACAACATCTTCTAATGACGCTGAATGTTCAAAAGCAATGCGCGCGGAGAATTTAGCAATCACCGATCCAGAAGATGATGCCACGAGTGCCACGACGTCAAGCTCGACGGTTTCAAAGACGAAAAAAAGGAAGTATGATGAATCTTATATCAGTTTCGGATTTGTTGATTCCAACGGCTCACCTCTCTGCATGCTCTGTAGTAAACTGCTTCCTAATAGTTCCATGGCACCTGCCAAATTGCGTCGACATTTAGAAACCGTACACCCCGAGACTAAAGACAAGAATAAAGAATTTTTTGTTCGCAAAAAAGATCAGTTATTAGAAAGTCAAAAAAATATGATGCATGTAACACAAACTACCAACGAAAAGGCCACGGAGGCATCATACTTAGCTATCGCATTGCACAAGCAGGTGAAGCGCACACTATCGCTGAGTAATTAATAAAACCATGTGTATTAGACATAACAAAATGTATGCTTGATGAAAAATCTGCAAAGCATCTTTCTACTGTTCCGCTATCAAACGATACTGTTTCACGACGAATCCATGATCTGGCAAGCTACGTCAAACAAGAACTAGTTACACGTCTACAAAATACACGATTCGCTTTGCAAATGGACGAGTCGACTGATGTCGCTGGTTTGGCTATCCTGCTGGTTATTGTGAGATATCCATATAAAAGTTCTTTTGAAGAAGACATGCTTATGTGTTCATCGCTGCTTACAAACACTACCGGGGAAAAAATTTTTAATAAAATAAATATATTTTTTGAAGAACATAATCTCAGTTGGAACAATTGCATTGACATTTGTACAGATGGGGCCAAGGCGATGACAGGTAAAACAGCAGGAGCAGTGTCACGAATGAAAAATAAAGCGCCTAATTGTAGTTCCAGTCATTGTATTCTGCATAGACAAGCACTTGCGATGAAGCAAATGCCGTCTAATCTAAAATTAGTTATGGATGAAGCGGTAAAAATAATTAATTTTATCAAATCACGACCACTACAATCCCGATTGTTCTCATTATTGTGTGAAGATTATGGCAGCAAACATAAAACACTGCTGCTCCATACAGAAGTGCGATGGCTGTCTCGGGGAAAAACTTTAACAAGGCTATTTGAACTTAGAGCCGAGTTACAAATGTTTCTTTCAGCAGATACTTCTTTTAATTTGAAGGACCGTTTGTATGATAAAACTTGGTTGTTCCGATTGTCTTTTATGGCGGATATCTTTCAAAAACTTAACGAATTAAATTTATCGTTGCAAGGTAAACAGACAACAGTGTTTCAAGCCTATAATAAAATAACTGCTTTTAAAAGAAAATTAGATTTTTGGATCATTTGCATTGGTAAGAAAGAAATAGAAAGTTTTACGTTACTCAGTGAGTTTGTTAGCGAAAACGACTCAGAAATGTTTGAAGATAATGTGTTTGAAGAATTGGTCCAATATCTCAGTTCGATGCGCGCATCTTTTGAAAAGTATTTTCCCGAAGAACACAATACAAAAATTAAAGTGAACTCCTGGATTCATAATCCTTTTTTACCCAACTTGGAAAAGCCTGAAAACATGTCAAATGAGATATATGAATCTCTTTTAGAAATGTCATCAGACACAAGTATGGAGTCATTGTTCAAAACGACGCCTCTTAATGATTTTTGGTGCAGAATCCAAGATGAATATGCAATGCTTGGCCAAATGGCTCTGGATATTCTTCTCCCGTTCCCAACTACATATTTGTGCGAAACAGGATTCTCTACCTACGCAGCCACGAAAACAAAATATCGCAATAGACTGGACGCCGAAGCTGATATGAGACTCCAACTTTCTTCCATCAAACCTGATATCAAGCAATTGATGAAAAATAAAAAACAGTTTCATACCTCCCACTAGTTAGATTTTTTCTTTTTTAATGTTTTCTATTATTGTCCTTACCAAGTGGTGAAGTAAATAATAATTAGTAACTGATACATTGTACTTTTATTATGCTGATTAATATAGAATACACTTATAAAAATAATTGTTTTATTGTAGGGTTCCATCAAGTATTTGGCTTCCCAAAAGGGTTCCGTCATTTAAAAAGTTTGAGAACCACTGGGTTAGATAACTGTAGATAGGAAAGCGTGTATATTTTTTTTTAAACCACCTATTTCATATTACTATAAACGTTACAATAAAGAATAATATAATAATAAGTATGATCCAAGTATAGTCGTACGTAAAATTGATGTCATTTATATTGGCTTAAGTGTCATCTAAAATTTAGAGGGTTGGTTGGGCCGACCACCGGCGCAGATGTGACTTGTCGTCAGTGGTCGGCCTGACGGAATACCCTTTCGGGTAACCTCACCTCTCGACGTCCTGGAACGTCGGTCGCCGTCGCGCGGTCAGCCTCTCTGCGGGTGACGGACAATTCCCCGGTCCGATCACCCGCGGCCTCGGCTAGGGCGGCATTAGGCGCAGATACTCGCGCCTGCGCCGCCCGGGTGACCGTTCTGGAGTCCCGGTCTGCGAGGTGCTACAAGTGCATGGCGGTCGGACACACTCGGCCGACATGCACTAACTGCTTTGACTGCAGCGACCTTTGTTTCCGCTGCGTCAACTCGGGCATAAGGCGGCATCGTGCGCCGCCACTCCCCACTGCCCCGCGTGTGCGGCGGGCAATAGGCCCACCAAGCACCGCATGGGGGGGGGGCAAGGAGTGCAGACCCCCGGCTTCAGCCCCAAAGGGGCGGAGCGGCCCGACGACCCCGGCCGCTGCCGCCCCTAGCGCGACCCTATCGCCCGCCAGCGTGGAGGAGGTAATGGATACGGCCCACTAATGGCGGCCGAATCTTACCACCTCCTGCAGGCCAACCTCAACCACGCCGCCGAGGCACAGGACGTTTTCCTGCAAGCCATGGCGGAGTGGTTGATCGGTGCAGCCGTAGCCGCGGAGCCGTACGTAGTGCCTTACCGGCCCAATTGGCTGGGCAGCAGTGACGGCTCTGTGGCAATCGTCGCCTCCACGTCGTGGCATTCCCCGCCTTTGTTGCTCAAGGACAGGGGCGACGGGTATGTCGCGACGAAATGGGGAGAGGTTACGCTATTTGGTGTTTACTTCTCCCCGAACGCGACGGATTTCGGGGCCTTCCTCACCATCCTGGGGGCCTCGATACGGCGACTGGCACCGCGCCAAGTCTTCGTTCTGGGGGACTACAAAATTTAGAGGGTAATCAGTGTTTTGTTGTCTCTATAATGAAACATATACTTTCTGTTACTATTGTTATTTATTAACATTAGCTTTAATTACTACAATGATAAAGAACATGTTGTATAGGGCAATGCTTTGCTCTGTGTCGGACGTTTGCTGGCTCCTCCGCCGGATGTCCTGTCGAAGTGACAGATAAATTCTACCATAAACAATCAGTAAGAATAGGCTTAAGGGATATAAGCACTTAC
Organism: Lymantria dispar; assembly: GCA_032191425.1. NCBI lineage: Eukaryota > Metazoa > Arthropoda > Insecta > Lepidoptera > Erebidae > Lymantria > Lymantria dispar. The sequence goes on from CM063459.1 coordinate 23,264,912, forward strand.
ACTCACTCGACTGCACAGATGGCGTAGTGGTTAAGATACCGACCTACAGCGCCAGTGGCGGCGGGTTCCCATCCCACGCAGGACAACACTTTCTGTGATCCACAAAGTGTTGTTTCGAGTCTGGATGTAATTTGTGTCCGTTAGTTATATGTGTAAAGTCCTCCGCAATACAAGGTTTAGTGCCTTAGTCCAGGGTGTTGTCTTTTTTAAAGAAAAGAAAGCAAGAAGCAAGGACATATTTTTTTTTTTTGGGCAACCTTTGGTTAGGAAGCACGCCGTCCGTTCCGTCTAGGATGACAAAACGGCGACATCGTATTTCCTCCGCTTCGCCATTGGGCAGACCAAGTACCACGGTACCAGTGTACCGTGTTCTTGACGTCCGTGGTCAGCCCGGCGGAAGGACATATGTTAAGAGAAAACACTCAGCGAATAAAAAACATATTTAGGTTTGTATGTGTGTGTGGAAACATGTAAATTCGATTTATGTGACTGAGCCTGACTTTACTCAATGCTAATGAGACAATAGAAGCATTATAATCACATGCTTATAGCTAGTCTCCTTGAGAGCATCCAATTTCAGATATATGATTAGATAATGTTTTGTGTAGGTTAATCTTTTTGTAGTAAAATATGTGTTATTTTATAAATTAGGTAGGTTCCGTGTGGTGACGGAGTAAGAATACAATTCACCACCCCCCTCTCTTGCCCGTGGGTCTCGTAAAAGACGACTAAGGGATATAATATGCGTATAACATCTAATCATCAAGAGAAGGAAAACTCGAAAAAAAACCCTATGCCAACACGTCTGACCAGCGTGGTATAGTAGGTCAATTTCCCTCCCGTAACGGAGGAAACCCGCGCCCAATAGTGGGACGTATGTGGGCTGAGATGATGATAAAATTAGGTAGGTAACAAAAACCGTTTGTTTTAATCTCACATCATCCTGCTTTTATCCTAATTATTCGGGGTCAACTCAATATATACTCTTCTTATATAGTATATCTGCAAAAGTTATGGCAATAGTTTTATGACCGGCCTCTTGTTCAACTCAACCCTCCTTGGGAATATGATTAGCCAAGATTGTAATGCTATCAGTTAGCTTTTACGACACTCGTGAGCAATGTAAGGGTTTGTAGTATTCGTAGCTGGCACCATACAGCAAGAATTGTTTCAATCTAGTTTACACTTTACAGTAGGCCAGATGAAATTCATAAAATTTAAATTAAGATTTATCATTGTATCTTAATCGTATGTGTATATTTATTTAATACTAGCAACCCGCCCTCGCTTCGCTTTCAGTCGTCTTTCCTGCGTAGTTCCCGTGGGAATACCGGGATAAAATATAGCCTAGTTTACGCCCTGATATTATAACTTTCCATTGGTGAAAGAATTTTTTAAATCGGTCCAGCCGTTTTGAAGATTACCCGGAACAAACAGACAGACAAAAAAAAATATAAAGTGTATTTTAGGCATAAGTATAGTGCAAATAACCGTGTGAGCATGAAAAAGCCTATTATTTTGACATTACAAATAGTGTTGCCCAAATGCAAGACCAAGACGAGACTTGGACCAGTCTTGGTCTTGGTCTTGCAACATCACACCTGGTCTCGTCTTGGTCTTGGTCTTGCGCACCCGAGTCTTGGTCTTGGTCTTGCGCACCCGAGTCTTGGTCTTGGTCTTGCGCACCCGAGTCTTGGTATTGCAGCAAGAGTCTCGCAAAAGTTTTGCAGTTAGAATAACGTAACGGTAATTTATCATGGCAATGAAAAATCCAATTAAATTAATCAAATATCCTATCCTATCTATCCATCTGCTAGCCTATAGTTCACTATTGAATACAATACTTACCACTGGAGAAAATTACTCTCCTATTCCCCTGGTGTTCCATTAGACAGCGTTACTACTCTTATGACAAGACTTTCGACCCTATTTTCTTAAGACGTCACCACACGAGGCAGTTGATACAATAAATTTTATGTCATTTTATAATCAATGCGATATTTTACAATTAATGCGATTCTTTATATTCCCCTTCAAGTTAAGTGGTATGTATCTATTGTATTTCCAGTTTAGTTACTGATACTCTGGATACTTGAAAAAACCTGTTGCTCTATTGCCTATATAAATACTTTGGCCGCTGGATCCATGTAGCTCTTAATATACTATTTATTCAAGAACATATAAAACTGATTTAAAATTTTATGGTTTTAATACTTGTAAAATGTATGATATTCGTCGTCATCGTCACAGCTCATAAAAGTGCCACTGCTGGGCTTAAGCTTCCTTCCAGTAAGAGGAAAATTGATCTACTATACCACGCTGGTCAGACATGTTGGTACAGGGTTTTCTTTCTAGTTTCACTTCTCTTGCACATATGTTATATACACAGGGTGTATCAGGTTATGGGACAACTGTTCATGTATGTTGTAGTTCAACAGTCATAGATCATAATTAGAATGTATATTACACAAAAACAATATAACGTAAAAGTTATAGTGATTACAAAAATGTGTGTCTAAGAGTTTATGCCTTAAACTTTATGCATTATGTAGGTATGTACAGACAGGATATATGTAAGCGTGTAAAATTTCGAGAGTATAAATAGATATTAGATTTGCGCGAACCTTTCAATGGTTACGTAGGTACAAAGGCGACTCATCAACGGTCATCGGCCGATCAGCTGATTTATGTTAAAGCGAAGTTTGTCTTGCTTATGCAAACGTAATCATTGATTTATTCAAATTCTAATGAACATTTAACAAAATACGAATATGTTGTAGATTAAGTATCATTCCTTTATACATTTTAATCAATTTACACGAAAAAACGATGACAAAATTGAGAACTTACATGTCTCTCAATTCATTAAGGAATCGATATTTTTATTTCAATTTTTTTTCATGGGTTCCTAACACCATTGCCCGATCCGATTTGATACGACATCCACGGGTAAGAGAGTGGTGAATTATATTCGTACTCTGCCTTTTTTTTGTGTGTGTGTAGCTGTTGGTCGCAGATGACCTTGACAGCTTAACGCGGTCAATGGGTGAGCGCTGATGGCTCTCAACCCGGTAAGTAAGTTAAGCGAACATCGCCCGAGGGCTCCCACCAGTGGGAAACGGACCTCGGCTCGGGGCGTCGCTGAGAGCAAAGTGGGCGTGGCCAAGTTTAGGTTAATGACTTTTACGCGGCGCGGTTTTCGACCTCGACGGCGAGGCCGATACCGCGGAGTTTTATCTGTTATCGCTGCGCGAGCTGTGTAGGTCCTTTCTTGGGCGATCATAATAGCGTCATCTTCTTCTTCAAGAAGATGACGAGGACGTCGGACCGCGGATATTTTTGAGGGGACGTAGTTTACCGCCCCAACCACTAGTGGATTGGGGTGAGTCGTGGCAGAGGCAAAATAGCGCTGGGAGCAACGCTTCATGTACTGCCTGATGGTGATCGTATTCTGTCCCTACATGGACATTTATATAGATTAATTGTAGGCATATTTCTATGTCCAACAGTGAACGTCGTTGGGCTAATGAATAAACGGATATATAAATATGTATAATGGGCAAGAGCACTCTCGTGATTACGGTATTTTTGTCCTTAAGCCTTTCCGAAGAGTAATTCTGAAAAACCAACACCAACATTGGGAATCGATTGGCCAATAGATGGATATCTCAAGACTGAGTTGACTTGCTGTGTAGTGACGGAGTAAGAATATAATTCATCACCCCCTATTTTACCCGTGACTGCGAACCCACGACTAAGGGCTATAATATATAACATCGGTGCAAGAGAAGGAAAAAACTTGACATGTATGACCTGTAACAACACGGCCGATCACCGTGGCGATTCCCCTCCGGCCACGGCCGATTCTCCTCCTGTTATGTAGAAGACACGAGCTCAACCGTATATAAGCTGAAATGGTGATTTGAATTAAATGCAAGACCGCGAGACTCTTGCAGGCCCAGTCTTGGTCTTGCTCAAGTCTTGCAGGACCAGTCTTGGTCTTGCAAAAATTAAGCGGTCTTGGTCTTGGTCTCGGTCTCGCATTTCTCGCAAGACCAAGACCAAGACCGCAAGACCAAGACTTTTTTGGGCAACACTAATTACAAACAGACACTCCAATTTTATTTATTGGTATAGATTAATACAATAATCGTGAAGTGACCGTGTAAGTAATAAATATTAACCGCGTCTTTACCCGCGTTATAAAAAATTACGAAGAGACATTTAATAATCATAACATGCTGCAAGAAAGGTAAAAGTTTAAACAAAGGCCTAAGATAGAAGAAATATATATATATCTGCGATTAGATTGAAGAACAATAAGAAAAAATCCTTACTAATATTATTAACTAGCAATCCGCCCTCGCTTCGCTTCGGTTATAGGTCATTTTACCCGCGTAGTTCCCGTTCCCGTGGGAATACCGGGATAAAATATAGCCTATATTACGCCCTGATATTATAGCTTTCCATTGGTGAAAGAATTTTTGAAATCGGTCCAGCCGTTTTGAAGATTACCCGGAACAAACAGACCGACAGACAGACAGACAGACAAAAATTTTTTAATTGCTATTTTAGGCATAGGTGTCGTGCAAATAACCGTGTGAGCATGAAAAAAGCCTATTATTTTGACATTACAAACAGACACTCCAATTTTATTTATTGGTATAGATGCGAAAGTAAGTGTGTTTGTTTGTTTGTTACGCTTTCACGATAAAACCACCTAACCAATTTCAGAAATTCTTTCACTAGTGGAAAGCTATATTATCAGGGAGTAACAGAGGCTACATTTCATCCCGCTATTCCCACGGGAACGGAAACTACGCGGGTAAGGCAACTGAAACCGAAGCGAAGCGAGGGCGGGTTGCTAGTAAGTAATAAAAAGAAGAATGTCCAGTTCTCAATTTTACTGTCCGTTATCATACGAGTATCTGGCAACACAATTCCCAAGGCACAGAATAATTTTCTAACCATTCTTGTTACTTTAGATTTCATCACGCGGTTACTCGAAGCAAAATGTAATTTTCTATAATGGAAGCGTCGCCGTCGTAGAGAACAGCTCGGTAAATATTATTTGTAAATAAATCTCTGTGATATTTTCTAGGCAAGCACGACTTAACGATATCTTCACAAAGTGATTTTGTATGGCAGATACAAATTGAAAAGATAGTGAATAATGAATATATGTATAATGTGTACTATAGATTTGTTTTGCTTCGTGATTAAAATTCTATTACATAGCAGAAAAAAAAACAGATAGCAGTCATGAGGACTGTCGACAGAAGTGAAAACTTAAAACTGTGAACAAACATTTGTAAATACTGGATAAAATCAAATATTTTAAATTAAAAATTCTAAATTAAATCTTTTTACTTTCGCCTGGTTTTTGATACCTGTCGGCACAGACATAGTGACATTGACATAACTACAGATGCAGTTTTAGTGTTAACACGTGTCGTGCCCCTATCAATGTCGACTTACAGGAATTTACTCCTTATACAAACCTGCGTATTGTTTTCACTTTCAAAACAACTTACAGACAAACCATTACTTCTTATTAAAACACTTAATAATTTCTGATGTTTACGTGAGCATAAGGCATATGAAATAAAACTATTTTTATGTTTTATATCGCGTCTGTATTTGACGAGGACTGAACGCTGAAAAGTGCTCGAAACGTCGAGAAAAATAATCAGATAGAGATACTAAGCCGATAATATCAGTAAAAATAATTTTATTAGAATACTTAGTAACTGCGTTACTAAACCATCATCATCTTGCCTTTAGAATTAATGCAAATTTAAATACTAGATCCTTTGAGTATTTTTTTTAAAGACAACAATCACCCTGCACTAAAGAAATAAATTACTTATTATTACTTTACAAATATATAATTAACGGACCAGTTTACATCCAGACTCAAAACAATGATTTATTTCAATCATATTACTACATGAATACAGTCATTAAACCAATCATCATCATCAACTTGCACTATTCCCAATTCATTCATCGTCATTATTTCAGCCTATCACCGTCCACCGCTGGAAGTAGGCCTTCCTCATATTGTGCCACAGAGTGCAGCCTGCATCCAACTTTCACCAGATCGTCGATCCACTTAGTGGGGGGCGTCCTACACTGCGTCGTCTGATACGTGGTCGCCACTCGAGAACCTTTTTTCCTCAGCGGTTGTCGGTTCGTCGAGCGATGTGATCTGATCATTGCCATTTTAACGTGCTAATTCTTCGTATTATGTCGATTACACCCGTTCTTCTACGGATTTCCGTGTTTCGTATTCTATCTCGCAAAGAAATCCCGCGCATAGCCCCCTCCTTAGCACGCTGAGCGTCCATGAGCTTGATTACATTTAAGGACCACATTTCCGTACCTAAGACATCGTTAGTCGTAGACCTGTGTTTTCAGATACTGAGGTATGTTGGACGAGAAGACCTTCTTAAGTTTCCCGAAAGCTACTCAACCGAGTTCGATTAGTCGGCTGATCTCTTTCTTAAAATTGGATCTACTTAACTGGACCGTTTGTCCTAGGTAAACATTTGCCAACTAGGACCGATACAGGGATGACATGGGCATTTGATATAATTTTCCTCCTGTCCATGTTCACTATTTTAACCTATTCCCTATTCTAACCTATTCCCAATTACTTGGGATCGATTCAATATGTAATCTTCTTTCATAGTATATATTGCAAAAGTTTAAACAATAGTTTTGTGATCGTTGCCTGACGTCAGAACCTCCTTAAAAATGGAGATCAACTACCTCGGTGGGTAAAAAAACTCTTAAGTCGTCTTTTACGATAGCCACGATTTATGTAAGGGTCAGTAGTATTTGTAACCAGACATATCTTAATCATCAAACCATATCAAGGAAAATTAACTGCCGTAGAAAATAATTAATTTCCGTAAAAGCCTCTTATTATAACATTATGTGCCTCATATTGTACGTTTTGTCACTGGTTCATATGGCAACATTGCGAGTGCAATTGGCGCGACTCATTGAGCAAGATTTCCATCAAGCGTAAAGGAGAAAGTGTCTCGGTATAGCTCGCGGTTTTATAGCGAACCGAGTAACTCAGGACACGAACTGTATCGAATATCGAATGACTTGAATGTTAAGTGACACTATAATGGTATATCCGTCAATACATTCATAAGCCTAGTGGACGTGCCACTGTTAAAATTATTCTTCAACAAGGAAGTATAGACACCACACTTACAATTAGCAGGCAAGTTGGTGAACGCAGCTGATGTTATAAGTTGCCTAGGTGTATGCCTTTGCCGATTCTTCTAGTGATCTCTCATTCAGGTTTTTTACGCTTTGAACGAGAATGTAAGTAATTTGAAATCTAAAAACTTGTTTACAAATGAATAATGAATGCCACACCGTACAACCGATACCATTTCAACCGCCCTACTATTTGGACCAGTGCGGATTAGCGTATATCAAATTGTCACTCGCGTATTCGTCGTAACGTTTTCTGATATATGGCGCACGTCTACCATAGACGTGCGCCATATATCAGAAAACGTTTTACTGATTATTCCGATCTAATACTCTTTTCCTTGTGGTGACGGAGTACGAATACAATTTACCACTCCCTGTCTTGCTCGTGAAGGTCGTAAAAGACGACTAAGGGAAATAATATGCATATAACATCTGTGCAAGAGAAGGAAAACTCGAAATAAAACCCTATACCAACCTGTCTGATCAGCACGGGTCACAGGTCAATTGCCCTCCTGTTATGGAGGAGACTCGAACCCAACATTAGGACTTATATGAACTGAAATGATGATTAAAACAAACATTATTTACATAATTTCCAAAACAAAAATATCTATACGGCTTTTATCGCGTTTGTATTTGACATTTCCTTGTCCGACATTTCGAACTCTTTTCGGCTTGACTATGAATGGTGTATTTTAATTACAATCTATACTAATATATAAAGCTGAAGAGTTTGGTTGTTTGAACGCGCTAATCTCAGGAACTACTGGTCCGATTTAAAAAATCTTTCAGTGTTAGATAGCCCATTTATCGAGGCAGGCTATAAACTAAATATCATCACGCTAAGACCAATAGGAGCGGAGCACCAATGAAGAGTGTTTCAAAATCGGGAATTATTCGTTTGAGAGCTTCCGCTGCGCTGCGTAAACGGTCATGGTTTTGTAAAACTCATGTGTGACAGAATCGTATTATTTAAAATTATATTTATCTTCTACGTAAATAAAGTCACGGGTGAAAGTTAGCATTAGCTCAAAGTAACTATTTCAAGCGCACGAAGTCGCAGGCAGAAGCTAGTAAAGATATATGTATACAAGAATTGCTGGTTCAAAGGTGTGTATGTATATCTAAGAGACAGCACATAAAACTATGTAACTAATTATGTCTACATATATTCGTGTCGAAGTTATCATGTTCCTAAAACAAACATTCATTACATTGTCAAACTAATTAATGACTCTTGAAATAGAAGGGAAAGCTTGACATTTGTAGAAAACAACATGTCAATTCAATATTAATTTTGTCGTTAATCACCGCGCTAGTGATATAGACAGAAGTATGTCAGCCCTTACAGCTGCCATAACTTGCCATAAAATACAAAAACAATTGATAAATGTATAAAGGTATTATTGTTTTACTTGAATTTATCTAAATATTAATTTTAGGCGGTGACCCTATTCGCTCTTTAGAAAAAATGCAATAGATTATTCGCACCAATGACATCAAAATTTTAGGTAACACCAAAAGCAAGCCATACGATGCATAAAATTAATAATATTTATTGATGTTACACGTAATTCATTATGTAACAATAACGTTTAAATTGCCTTAGGTGTTTCATAAAATTTAAGTGTCGCTATGAAATGTATGCAAAAGAATTGTTATTATTAATAAAACTATTTTTACGTATTTTATTGCGTTGTGTATTCGATTTTTGATTGCCTAACCTTTCCAAAACTCTTCAGCGTTCATGGTCACGGGCGAACTAAGAAGAATTGTTATAGAAAGACTTATTTTTATCAAACTGTAGCAGCTATACTCTATCTAGTGAGAAGTTTAATAAACAATTAAATAGAGAAACAGGAAAAATGGTTCTAACTTTTCGAAGTGATAAGCCAGTTATTATTTCGTGTGGTGACGGAGTAAGAATACAAATCACTACTCCCTATCTTGGCCGTGGTTGTCATAAAGGACGACTAAGGGCTATAATACGCATATAACATTTATATGCAAGATTAGGGAAACTCGAAATAAAACTCTATGCCAACCTGTCTGACGAGCATGGTATAGTAACATCAATTTCCCTCCTATTGTGGAGGAGGAGGCTCAAGCGACTCAGTGAATATACAAGAGTTATTATCCCTGCAAGAGAAGGAAAACTCTAAATAAGAGACATGGGATAGTGGTTAAGACCCACCTAACATGCCAAGTGTCGCATAGGTTCGATTCGATCGTGTAGGGAGTTTAATAAAAGAAAAGAATACCCCATATTAACCCCTCTTCCAGTACATACGAGGTTAATAGGAAGTCCGTGCCCTACATTAGCACGCGTACGTCTGTATTAAAAGGAAAATCTATTGTGTACGTGCCTCATCTTTATTCAATTTCCTATGAAAGACGGTTGAATAAGCGACGTATATAAAGCTACTCTCATTTCACAAATTGTTGTGTGTGACGTGAACGAGACACTAGTACATACTGATTCAGTATGTCGGAATCTCATCGAATCATTAAATATTTCCAAGAATAACGTAGATAGTTGGGAGCTTAAAACCTTTTAATTACAATTCCTGTACTTCATGGCTACATTTATGAATTAGTAGATGTCTATAAATTAGAAGCTACAGTCAAAAGCCAAATATTACCGGGTTGAGAGCCATCAGCACTCACCCATAGCCCGCGTTAAGCTGTCAAGGTCATCTGCGACCAACAGCTATACACGCACAAAAACAAAAGCCATTTGAATTATTTCTTATTCCCGTTTAGCTAACATTTACAGTCACTGCTGCTGTGGCTGTAGTAACGCGATGTTTTATACTCTTGATAAGCAATTAATATGTATATGAAATGATATGTGTCTATCGTCATACTCTCGATATAAAATGAGGTATATTTGTATTCTTATTATATATACTGAATCTAATCAAAAATACGATAATAAAGTCAGTATATTTCGGTACGTTTTATGTCATGATAATTTCATTTTCAGCGATTTTCAACGAAATTGATCGATAAAGTTCTCCGAAGTACGTACTGTCGTTTTAGTACTCACGTAAAGTATTTCAGTACAAATTGTATTATTTCTAGAAGACGTCCTTTAGTCATCGTTTGGGTAGGCAATAATACAATTCTCATACATTTTAACGAATATATTTTGAGTAGGGATGTAATGCAGCATATAATATATATGCAAGAGAAGGAAAACGCGAAATAAAACCCTGCCCCAACCCGTCTGACCAGCATGGTATAGTAGGTCAATTTCATTCCTATCCAGGAGGTGTGAGCCCAGCAGTGGGACTATGGTATATGAGCAGAAATGAGTGAACCTATAGAATAACTTTCGGTATAGTGTCAAAACTCCTCTTTTCTGCTTTACAGTTCATATATCTACAATCCACAAAAAACACAAAATTGCTTAGCAGTCATCATTCGCTCTATAGATGTCCGCTGTCGGACATAAGACTGCCCAAAGTGTGATTAGGCCATATTCCACACGCTTGGGTTGGTTAAGGAAGTTGGTCTTACAAATCACCCAGGATAATGGTGCAGCAATTTTTTACCATGGCAACGGGCAAATAAAAGGTCAAGTCATTCATTATTATCATCATCACTCAGCCTATCAGTCCACTACTGGGCGTAGGCCTTCCTCATGTTTCGCCACAAAGTAAGGGCCTGTGCCGCCAGCATCAAACGACGCCCAGTAACTTTCACCAGGTCCTCGGTCTACATAGCGGAGAGGACGTCCTACACTGCACCCTCTGATACGTGGTCGTCACTCAAGAATCTGTCTTCTCCAGCAGATGTGAGTTCGTCGAGCGATGTGACCTGCCCATTGCCACATCAGCGTGCTATGTCGGTTACAGCCTCTTTATTAATTTAAGAAACTGGCATTTCATACGACACTCATTAGACAAGATATAAATGGATTGTGACTGTTTGTGATTGTGATTGTAAATGATGATGATGATGATAAATGGTTGTGACACATTTTATTCTTCTCCATCAAAATAAGAGCATCTTAATTAACTTTGTGCTAATTATCGCACGAATACTTGGTGAGTAAATAAAAGCCAGATTATTAGTGGCGGCGCAAGTTGCCCTTATCCAGTCCAATGCAAAATTTCAATTTAAATCTGACCAGCCGTTTAGGAGTTCAATCAAAAACATACATAAAATAATTATAGAGATATACAAAGAGTAATAGAAGCTCGTGTATATCGAAACATTAGTTTGAACTAGCACCGACATAACCACGCTCTTCACCTTCCACACACGGTCATTGTCCGCGGCCGTCACTTTACGTAAACTAAACGTACTCACTTACGTAAACGTTTACGCACCGCATTACGAGTGCATTTACTCAACGCGTTAACCGTTTAATGGAGTCCTCGGTTTTACTTTTCAAATAAATCGAAAGTATACGATTGTTAGACTAGGTCGATAGTTTGGAGTTTTCATACATGGGATAGGGTTGACAATAATTAAAAAAAAGTAATTGTCGTGTGACTTGATATTTCCATCCATCCATCAGTGTACTGGCGTCCACTGTTGGACATAGACCTCCAAAAATCTATACAAATAAATATAATTGAAGTGTCTGTTTTCAATATCAAAATAGTAGTTGTTTGTGCTCACACGGCCTAAAACCAGTTCAAAATATTTGTCTGTCAGTTTGTTCCGGGTAATCTACAAATCGACTAGACATTACTAACAGGTCTGGCTATAAGTCTATATAAGGAACAACTTAGGCTATTTTTGATTACAGTATTTCCACGGGAATAGAGTGAAACCGTGGGCAATTGCTAGTAAAAAATAAAAGCATTCTTTTCAGCTCAAATACGTAGCAATGCCGAGCGATGATATTTCTAGTATTTACGTTTTGATTCAGTTCATATATTTTTTTATATCTTCTAAAGATTAAAGAAAGATTCAAAGAAAACAATTGACAAAATAATGAAGCATAAATTCCATAGAAGTGTTGTGCAATAAACAGTATTTTTAAATTTGAAGATTACAACGATTAGATAAACAGATAAACTATAATAGATAAATAATATTTGTCATGTATTCTAACAAGTAAATATATATAACACGCAGATAAAATTATATAGAAACGGCCATTATTATTTCAATATACGTGGTGAAAATATTAAAGAATTTTAAGAGAACTTTAGAACGAAGATGGAGATGAACGACCGATGAACGACGACAGATCGATATCAGAAGCCTGCGGGACGTGATCCGACTGAAATATCTTCAAAATACATGGCTTATAATAAGTAGTATAACAAAAAAGTTACAGCATAAAATGTATGTATACAAATAAATAAAAGTGTCTGCTTATAATGTCAAAACAGTAAGTTCTTTATGCTGATATGGTTAGGTGCACGATACCTATGCTTAAAAACCAATTTAAACATTTATTATTTCAGGTACTTATTCTTATTATTAGTGCTGTGTGGTGGCGGCTTCGAATACTACCAACCCTTGCTTTGCTCGTGGGTGTCGTAAAAGACGACTAAGAGTTCTAGATTGACCCAGACCAACTCCATCTGGTTCCATTTGGGTCAACGATTACATTCCCAAGGAGGGTTGACGTCAGGCCGGCGGCCGGTCATAAAAGTCATTGCCGAAACTTTTTGCAATATGTCAAAATAGATGACATATTGCGTCGACCCCAAGTAATTGGGATAAGAGCAGGATGATGATGATGATGATGATGATTTCAGGTACTTATTCATCAAAACGGCTGGACCGATTGTGATAATAATTTACTACCAGGGTGTCTATATGAGGAGTAACTTAGGCTATCTTTACAAAACTATGCCCGCCCCGAGACTCGAACCTGAGATCCCGAATATTTTGGGAAAATTGGAGATTTAAAACGCAGGGGCAAAGCGGGTACGGGTCGCTAGTAAGTTTAAAATTAATATTTAACTCGTAGACTGGATTGTACCATAGTTGGCTTTTCGCTAGTGCAAATACGACCAGCGACGAAATGAATGGTGTTGCTACAAGTGTAGCATAAAACGGAATACTATAAAAGGAACATGATTACTTCTGTACCCGAGGCTTACCATCGCTATACTCAATACAGCCCGTATCGCAAACCCTGTGCGCTGTGTCTAGAAACTTAATGCGAGGTCAACAGAGATGTCACTATTTAAAACACTACCGACATCCGACTATTAATTTCACCTTATGGCTTTTATATTAAAATTTACTCATCAAAACTAAAGCTGAACGAATACATTAACTAGCACATTTAGGGCATCATGTTAATTTTAACTCATATATCCAAATACTGTTTCCGGTTTCGATCGATACGATAACATGGGTCAATATGTTGTTCCAAGACCTAGTTTTAATCAGGTTTATGCTACTCGAATGCCATTAATGTTAATAATGTGTTTATTAATAACTTAGAACATATAATGAAGACATAATTGTATAGAAATTTAAAAGTCAACATATTTGTATTCCTTTCGACCACCAGGGCTTATGGTAAACAAATGAAACCTGAAGCTAAAGCTCCTTCCTGCATTCCTAGCCGAGGGCACGAATGACTGGACCGGAAATAGTCCATCACCCGCAGAGAGGCTGCCTGCGTGAGGCCGACGACCAGGGGGTCGTTGAGGAGGGGGGTACCCGAAAGGGACGTCAAGGATTCCAGTAGTCGGCCCGATGGAGAAGGAGAAGAAATACAACGGGTTATGGGATCGTGCGCTCACCCTGGGCGGGTCTAGATTAGTATGTCAATTATTTGTCCGTAATGAGAAAAATTCATCTATATTATAAAACACATTTTTTATCAACCAAGCCTTTAATTTATTTTTGAATAATATGCCGTTTAATACTTTTATATGGATTGGCAGATGATTAAATACGCGAATCGCAGTTATGTATGCACTTTTGTAGAATATTGCGTTATTTATATTGGGTAGCCACAGGTCATACCTATATCTATTACGTATATTACTTCTTAGTGAAGCTTTACACGTGAAGTGTTCACTGTGATTCTTTACAAACACAGACAATTCCAAAATATATACACTGGATAGGGTAAGAAACTCTTTCTCCTTAAATATTGTTCTAAGAGACTCATTACTATGCATTTTATAAATAATTCTTAGACACCTTTTCTGTGAAACAAATGTTTTTGCGTGTTTACTGAGTTTCCCCAGTATATCACGCCATTTTTTTTTTTATTGCAACCAGTGGCAAACGAGCAAACAGTACACCTGATGGTAAGTGTTGCTGCCGCTCATGGACCTTTACAAGGCCGCTGCCTACCGCGAAGAAAGTGAAGGGAGTGTGAATGCGTGCATTGAGGCTCGGTGATACCAAAGGCACCATAACCTTCCACACGCAAACACCCTCAGAAAGTTGGGCTTCCGGCTCTCTCGCTCACCGAACGAAGCGCAGTAACAAATTGCTACTACTCAGACGTCGATTTTCTGCGAGAGCGTGGTACTACCCCGGACGGACCGGCCCGCGGCTGTAGATAGATAACTGTCGACAGTGTGGTCCTACCACTAGGTGGTCCATACCATAGGTCCATGGTACCATAGGTCAATAGTGGATACACAGTACCAAAATACGCATTTCTAGCTGTATTTTCGTCGGTTATTTCAACGAGTATTGAGATAGCACTAGACTGACTAGAAATTTTCTTGTTTATAACATCAATATGGTTTTTCCAGTTTAAGTGAGTATCAATATTAACTCCTAGAAATTTGATTTCATTCACTTCTTCTACTTGTACACTAGTATCCATTACAGTAAATGACACAGGATTAGTTTTATAGTTTCTAAATTGTATGATTTTAGTTTTAGATAAATTCACATTAAGATTTATAGTTTTTAACCATTTAATCAATGTAACAAGTGTATCATTAATTTTTATTTCAAAATCTATAATATTGAAATTTTTATCCGAAATCAAAATCGTAGCATCATCAGCAAACATCACGCAAGGTGTTCAACTATTGAGGGTAGTTTATTTATATATAAAAGAAAAAGAAGAGGCCCTAAAATGCTGCCTTGTGGTACTCTTAATGTGATTTTTTTAAAGCTGGATCTGTATTCAGACAGTGTCTTAGCGTCTTTTTTAGTCTTTCATTTTTTACTGCCTGCGTTCTATTTCCCAAATAGGATTCAAATAATTTTAGTGCATTGCCCCTTACTCCTATCATATCTAGTTGTTTCAGTAATATTGAATGAACCACACAGTCAAACGCCTTTGACATATCTACGAACAGACCCACACACATCACTTTTTGATTAATCTCATGCCACAATTGTTGAAAAATTTTAAAAATTGCTAATGTTGTTGATTACCACTTCTGGAAGCCGAATTAGTTTTTATGTAAAATCTTATGTACGTCTAAATAATTTACAAGAAAGACGATTGTATATAAGTCTTTCAAAATTTTTTGCGAATGGTGACAATATTGCCTATAGGTCTATAGTTATTCATATCATATTTAGAGCCATTCTTATGAATTGGCTTAATTATAGCTATATTTAGACTGTCGGGGAATACCCTTGCTCAAACATTAGATTTATGATATAAGCTAATGGCTCTGCAATACAATGTATACAGCTTTTGACTACTTGTATAGGTACATTATCGAACCCTGAACTTTTCTTATTCTTCATTTTCATGACTATATCATTTACTTCTTGTACAGAAGTAGGTACAAGGAACATACTATTACAGAGTCTATTTGTAGTTGTTATGTAGTTTAAATGTTCTTTTTGAATACTATTTTGGGTGATAAAATATTGATTAAATGATTCTGCAATTTGTAACGGATTTGTTATTGTTTTATTGTTGTTTTGTATTTTTATAATATTTGATTGACTCAAAGTGTTAAGTGAGTTTGAAGTGTGTTTTTTTATAAGATTCCATGTAGCTTTAGTTTTATTTGAATCTAAAAGATTCTCTCCTTTTTTTTTTGTTTTACGGTCGTCGCACTTCTCGCACCACTCCGTCCGGGGCGACAGAGGGGCGTAAGCACGCACACCCGTAACCCACCCGTGACACGTTGCCTTCGTCGTTGGACCGACCACCGGAACAGGGTGACTTGACGTCAGTGGTCGGTAAAAGAATCTTTCCTACGGATGAATGGAATGCGATGAGACTATATCGCGTCGGCCTAAAAGTGGCATCGTTATCAAGGCTCGTATTGCCCCTTACTGACCTATTCACGACGATAAACACTGAAAACTCGTGTCCAATATTTGAATAGCGCTGCGCGCTGCAATCCATGCAGTGGAGCCAGCGCGGAATTGATTTCCTCAAGCAGTTATGCACCCGGGTTGGTTACGAACGTCAAGAAACTTGGTACCAGTGGGTGGCCCAATGGCAAAGGGGAGGGAAAACAGGGGTCACGCGCCGCCTTTTCGTCACCCCGGACGGAACGGACGACGTGCGTCAAAAAAAAGCAATATAGCACCAACAAAATCTGCATCATCCATCCTTCCGAATCATTAACACCATTTAGACACCAAACCAAGCGTACTTTTGCACTGCCCAATCTTACTTTAAGGTAATTTCTTTTTCGATTGTTACTTTTTTTTTGGGGTGGGCTGCGGTCGGCGTTGCTCCAAGCAGCTAATCTTCTGTATACATATATGTCAAACAGACACATTCCAATATTTATCTACGGCGCGTGCACATAACAGGAAAGCACCTTTCCGGCTATTACAATAACAATAAATAATGTTTAGAATAATATCACACATGTTTAAACAGCCTGTCTCAGTTTCAATGCTTTGAAGTTTCAAATAACACACGACGCGGGTATTCAAACCACATGTTCGATTGGAATTGACAATTGATATGAAACATACAATCTTTCATGTTTTATTATTGTTCTTTTATTAGCGAAACTTGTTTATAGGAGGACTTTGGAATTCCGAACCGCAATCATTTTATGTGACGAAAAGTGAGGAGAGTCAACACTTTGTAGGGTCGTGAAGGCGACCGACGTCCCTGGAGAGGCCTTAGAGAGGGAGGGTACCCGAAAAGGTATCCTGCCGGACTGGCCATGAACAACAAGAAACTCGGTACCGGTGGTGGATCCAATGGCAAAGAGGTGGAATTGTGGCGGGTTATAGGGCCGCGCTCCGCCCTTTCGTCACCCTAAATGGAGGGGACGACGTGTACACTAACCATAGCCCACCTAAAAACACTATGTCGCGTAGCTCTTCCTTACCTTTGGGTATCACAGAAGAGTTACACGCGCACACCATAATTCTATGTTAATAAATTAATGATAAACCCAGTTTATTATATTCAAGTGATTTACGAATATTTAAAATGTTTCACTTCTATAAGCATCTCGTCAGAAACTCGACATAAAACCCTATGCCAACACATCTGACCAACGCGGCATTGTAGGTTAATTTCTCTTTCATTGTAGAGGAGTCTCGAGCCCAACAATGGCATTTATATGGGCTGAGATAATGATGATGATGTTGACTTTAATCGTGCCTTTACGACATGACCATTCTTTGTTTTTTTTTAAGACATCACTGCTACATTCAGGCGTAAATATATGACGAAGGACGTTACAAATCAACTTTTATTGCATTAAATATTTAATTAGTTAGTATGACAGAAATTATCCGCAGTCACAAAAATCAGCATACTGCATTTCTTTTTAAATAAAGTCAACTCCCTGCACTATGGAAATAATCCTTATATTGCGGGGCACTTTACACAACTTATAATCAACAGACATAAATTACATCCAGACTACAACAGCAATTTTTGGATCGCACGAAGTGTTATCCCGCTTAGGATTCGAAGACCCTACATAGGCACTGTAGGTCGGTATCTTAAGCACTACGCCATCTCTGCAGTCAGTCTAAGGATAGTTCAGGTTTCGACTTCTCCTTCTATTAAGCTTGATTTTTTCTATTTACGTCCTGTTTGCCATTGTATTTATCTTATAAGAAAGTGGTAGTGACATATTGTATTCTTGTATACCTAACATAGATTAAAATGAATGGCTAAGAGAGAAATAATTTTTGAACTCCACTTATAGCATTTTCTATAAATTATAAATTCAAATAAAGTCTAGCTTTATAGTATGTAGTAATACATAGTTTGAAAGTGACTGCCGTCAACAAACTATTAGCAATTTTGATGAGTTACTTCTCTAACGAAAGGTCACAGGGAACAGTCAATTACGAGTGCTGACCAGCTGATGCGAGCAAAGTAATTACCAAATTTTCTAATTTTGCTAGATTTACTTTTAGATTGCCCGATAATCTCTAGAGAAACGGCGTAGGTTTACGTCTCATAGAAAAAGATATGTAATTAATATTATTACTTTAAACTTTTAAAATTTAACAATAATCATATCATCATCATTTCGGCTCATATACCACTCTTGGGCTCGAGCTTCCTCCACAATAGGAGGGAAATTGACCTACTATACCACGCTGGTCAGACGTATTTGTATAGGCTTTATTTCGAGTTTTCCTTCTCTTACATAGATGGTATACGCATATTTAATCCCTTAGTCGTCTTTTACGACAGTCGCGGGCAAGACAGGAGGTGGTGAATTGTATTCTTACTCCGTCACCACACGGTATTCCGTGTATACGTATAAACAAAAATATCTGGTTGACCGAGCTTCGCTCGGAATATTTTTGTCGAATTTATTTAGATATATATTAATAAAAAATAACAAAAAGAGAATAATAATAACACCGAGATTCGAACCGACGCTGTTTAAATGTCACATAATCCAAAATTAAAACCGCCCGTCTGCCCAACTGAGCTATCGTAACTCATGACGTTGACAACGAAATTTGAATTCATATTCTTTTAAAATTTAATGTCATTATATTGTTTTACTAAAAACACGGACAAAACAACATTTTCTATAAATAAAACCTAGCTTGATCGATTTTTTGGACCCAAATCCTCTAGTATGCCAAGTTTCATCAAAATCGTTGGAGCCGTTTCAGAGATCCTGAATATATATATATATATATATATATATATATATATATATATATATATATATATAGGTATATATATATACAAGAATTGCTCGTTTAAAGATATAAGATATCAATTTTCAAGAAGCAAATTGCTGTCATTAATTAAACTCCAAATACATTATCACAAACAAATTATTATCAAATTCCTATCTTTGAAATTGATACTGGACACAAATCTTGTCTCACTAGTTCTAATGTTACACAAACGAGGTAGAATCTATATCTATATATAAATACGTGAAGCAAAAACTTTGTACCCCTTTTTACGAAAATTACGTGGATGGACAAGTATGAAATTTGGCACAGTTGAAGTATATAATTAGGATAAGTGCATAATCATAATTATAATGACAATGTCTAATAGAGATTTGTGCTTATATATTGGTTATTAGTGAAATACAGCTTGCTCAATTTACAATTATCTATACCAATAAATAAAATTGGAGTGTCTGGTTGTAATGTCAAAATAATAGGCTTTTTTCATGCTCACACGGTTATTTGCACGACACCTATGCCTAAAATACAGATTAAAAATTTTTTGTCTGTCTGTCTGTTTGTTCCGGGTAATCTTCAAAACGGCTGGACTGATTTCAAAAATTCTTTCACCAATGGAAAGCTATAATATCAGGGCGTAAACTAGGCTATATTTTATCCCGGTATTCCCACGGGAACGGGAACTACGCGGGTAAAACGACTAAAACCAAAGCGAAGCGAGGGCGGGTTGCTAGTTAAATGATATAATCATATTAAATCAAATGGAATATCAGACTGCGAATTAGAAGAACACTTACGTAACCTCTTTTTGACATGACGTAATTTGGACACACATGGCCCGAACCATCCGGGGTGATGGAAGGGCACCATACGGCCATAACCTGTCATGGTACGCTCATCATCCTATTTAAACTAACCACCGCTACCTATTCCTTGACATCGGTGGCCCGATCGAAGGACACTCACGAAGAAGCTATAAATACACCCAAATTGATAATTGTGAAAATCATCATTTCATTTCAGCTCATATACATCCCACTGTTGGGCTCAAGCCTCCTACACAATAGGAGGGAAATTGACCTTACTATACCATGCTGGTCAGACAGGTTGGTATAGGGTTTTAATTCGAGTTTTCCTTCTCTTGCATAGATGTTATATGCTTACTATAGCCCTTAGTCGTCTTTTACGACATCCACAGGCAAGATAGGGAGTCGTGATTTGTATTCATACTCCGTCACCACACGGACAAATTGTGAAAATAAGGACGCACAATTAAACTTAATATTTCTACATCGGTCATAACTAGTTAAACAGCCAGCCACTTTCCCTATAAGACAATTTCAAGTTCACTTTCATTTCATCCCAACATAACTTTCTTTAAATAGCCATAAAAGAACAGTGAATACGAAAACTTAAAGACATATAATGATTAAATTGTCCATTGTGTTGTCATTTCGATTTGTCTAAAGCTTTCGATACGATATATTACGTAATTTAATTAAGCATAAATCGTGTGGACTGCGGTCGTCGCTTTCACGTCTATTTGTGTCCTTTATAAAGCAATTCTCACTTGTAAGTGCTCATTAAATACTTCCTTGTTTAGGTTGAGCGCTGTTCCTTTTTAAAAGGCTAGAATATATTAAACAAACAGACGGACACGCCACATAGAGAAATGGAATATGTGTTTATAAACCATCCTTATTTTGTCTGCATTGTTTTGAGTTAGAATTAGATACCCATATTTGAATGTAGCAATAGGTTGCAGAAAAGGCACTGATTAGTGATTTAATACTGATTTCTAATTCATCACATATACAAACTTAAAATAAATCGCTAATAGAAAATACGTATCTTTGTCGACATTAATACAATTTTAAGGCTCGAAAAATATGTCTATCTGTCTATTGCTATTTGCTCTTGATAGCATGAATTTGCAATCTCAAAAAACTAGGCTAAACCTTGTATTCGAAGGTGGTATCTCAGATCCAGCAGCTATTATATCATCACCATCATCAGTCAGTCTTTTATCATCCACTGCTGGATGTAAGCCTCCCTCATAAAACGCCACAACCTTAATCAAGTCGTCAGTCCACGCCTAGGTGCATCCTGTATTGTCCGATGTGTGGTCGCCACTCGAAAACTCGGTTACCCAGCGGTTATCCGTTCGTCGTGGGCTATGGCCTACTTATTGACGCTTTAGGGTGCAAATTCTTCTTGCTAACTTTTATATCACTAACTATAAACAAACATTTCATAATTTAATATCTAACTGACAAGCTTTAACCTTTTTCAGTCCACATTCTGAGTTCGACATGGCCTTGAACGTTTAAAAGCATTCACAACATCGCATACACATGTTATTTCCGTTACTTGAACACACTCTCACCACTTCTCAATTAGTAACAAAAACGAATACTGAATAAGTAACTAGTATTGCACTTAGATCTTGAAGCTTATAAATTGAACAAATTAAAATGCAATGTGGATATAATCGTGTTTAGAAACTTGCAAGTCTTGACTCACGAAGTAGCACGGATACAGACATCGCGGTTGATTTCACTAGCCTTTCATAAGACCTAAGATTATTCCGATCTTTATGTATGAACATACATTTAACTCTCCATTTGGTGACTTAAGAATACAACTCACCACCCTTTCTTTAACCGTAGATGTCGTAAAACATGACTAAGGAGATAATATCGATGCAAGAGAAGAAAACTCGACAAATAACTTTATGTCAAACTTTCTTACAGCATGTTATTATAGTAGGTTAATTTCTCTCCCATGATGAAGGAGGCCGAGGCCCGAACCTGTAGAGGGACATACCTACATATAATGGCTGAAAAGACCAGGAACAGTAAATACTATATGTATTCTTCAGGGATAAATGTTGCATCAACGTTAACACGGCCTATATTTTGACTCATTTCAAAGTGCAGTCAATATATTATAGCAAACACTATATGTAAACAAGACAATTTTAAAGATTTTTCATAACTTGAGGTCCATCTTGCAGATTGTTGATCTTACCAAAAAGAAAACTGCCAATATCACAAATATATTTTAAGCTACTACTCCAAAAGTTTACTAGTTTGTAGAGAATAAATACAATTGGATACAAGTAAACTAGATCGTGAAAGATCTATACTGTTCTTGGGAGCACCATAAGCTAGCGAAAATCTAAGAGAACTGATCTTTCTGGATAAGGTCTGATTCTCTGAAAGAGGATTATCGTTATATTGACCGTTATTGTAAAGTTGCGCTGGAATATATAAGTTGCTATATTAAAGGACATCCATATCAAAAAAACAATACTGAATTGCCGTAGAATCAAGGTTCACTAAGCGATTAGTGAAGAACCTGTCTACTGCAAAATAAAATCTTAATTCTTCATCTAGACCAATACATGTCCCACTGTTTGGCTGGGGCTTCGTGTGGAAAAGAAATTGACTTACTACACCAGGTTGTCATTGTTTATGCCATATCGTGTTTTCCTTCCCTTGTATAGATGTTATAAGGAGAGCATATCCCTTAGTAGTCTTTTACGACATGCACAAGCAAGAGACGGAGTTGTGGAATGTATTCATACTCCGATACAAGTATTATAATAATAATAATAAGACCGTTCATTGGGGCCTATTCAGTGAGTTGACGAGTCACCCTCTGCCAAAGTTCAAAACATTATGGTATTGAAGGCACATGACAGATTAAAAATCAATAGTTTTCATTTAAACCAGTCCATCGAACCTCCAAACCACATAATCAGATATTTGATATCTTTATCACGCTATAGTTTTACACTTACCGTTGGCAGTCTACGAGTGTTTTGTGCGGGCGTAGAGTGACATCGGTAGACGTCCCATCCCATTTTTAGAATAAGTTTTTCCAAAGACCTCTGTGTGTTGGATCCATATTCACATGTGAGCCTTTCAAAGAACCGGGTATCTTCCCTAGGAAGAGCCCGTGAAAACGGAGATACATTATAATAATAATAACACGTTTACTGTCCTTTTCCACAAGCAATTATTATAAATTTTAAATTGAGTATTATATAATAGATACTAACAATTTAGAAGATTACTTCGTCACTACCTTACTACTTACTTTGGTTAGTTCAAATGGTTTGTCATTTATACTATAGTGATAAATGACAAACCATTTGAACTAACCAAATATAAACCTTACCCTTGCAACAATGTGATAATTACAACATTTACGACTAGGAAACTTAACAATGACGTCATTTTCAGATAGCTATGTAAATTAAAATTAAACTCATGCAGGTTTAGATAAATACGTTCTTATTTTTAATACTTTCTCTACTCTTCCGTTGAAATAAATATTAATGTGGTGATCTATAGCTACTGTTTTCTTCTGAGTGTTATGGCATGTCCTTCTTTAAACGTTTGTATTAGGGCTATTGATTCTTTAAACGAGGGTAGGAGGGCCGCCCAATCTTAGCAACTTATCTTTTTAACCTTTTCTATTTGTTGCGGCAGTCAAACAATTAAAAACGTTTCCCTCAAACAACGATGTTATTTATGGAGACCATTTTGAAATGTGACTCAGTTACTACGACTGAAATGTTCAGTTACTACCACAAGTATTAATCCCAATAAAATAATACATTACATAACATCAAATTTCCGGGAGGTGACGGAGTAAGAATACAATTCACCACGCCCTAAAGACGACTAAGAGATATGATACCCATATAACATCTATGCAAGAGAAGGAAAACTCGAAACAAAATCCTATACCAACCTGTCCGACCAGCATGGTCTAGTAAGGTCAATTTCCCTTCTATTGTGGAGGAGGCTCGAGCCCAACAGTGGGACATTTAAGAGCTGAAATGATGATGACATAACGTCAAAATTGCGCTCTAATTTATCTGACATCCATGTCACAAAATGTATTTGAAAAGAATCTTGAAAACATAATACATTATTATGTTAATGGCATATAATAATGTTCTAATCTGTTAACAGGAAGCGTTTACACGTCGGACACAAATAACAGAGGTGACAATATACAAATGAATTGTTCCAAATCGTTTATTGTTCTCGTAAAAGTGGGTGTCCAATTGTACGACGATACGATTGTAGTATTTAGGTTCCGCGGTGATCGTTAGAAATGCAAACGATACATCGATGTTTCAATAAAAAACATCGATGTAAAACATCGATATATCGATGTTATTTTATATGATGTTTTGCCTGCATGATTTAAAATGCATGGTACTTTTAGCAGAGCATGCGTAACAGTTTAAGTACTCTGTTTCTAAATAATTAAAAAAAAGCTCATCACATCAAAAATATGCTTAATCTAACTAAAAAATAAAAGATCAGATGGATCTCAGAAATACATCGATTTATTAGGACGATGTTTTTTGTATGTCGATGTTTGTTCTGAAACATCGATATTCTTGGTTTCGATATTTGCATCTCTAGTGATCGTAGGACAATATGGGGCCCCAGGTTCCCTTCGTATGAAGGCACTCGGGCACACACAAGGGCTATTACAGGTGGATCATCATCTGATCTGTCATCTGGTCTATTAATTTAAGCGACTAAGCGTATCAATGACGATTGAAAGAATTGTGGGGTTTATGAACTTGAGTCCTCTCAAATAACCTTCAAATCCTAAATAACTATTGACAGTAGGGATTTTGTTATCATCGCTTGTTTATGTAAGGTTAACATGATCATAATTTTATCTGTGTTGACGTTGAAAGAATACT
Source organism: Lymantria dispar (assembly GCA_032191425.1). Lineage (NCBI taxonomy): Eukaryota > Metazoa > Arthropoda > Insecta > Lepidoptera > Erebidae > Lymantria > Lymantria dispar. Next base: position 23,289,906 of record CM063459.1, read on the forward strand.
TTTCATCGGCCTATTTCTTGCCCGTGGGTAGTATAGTAGGTCAATTTCCCTTCTATTGCGGAGGAGGCTCGAGCCCAACCGTGGGACGTATATGAGTTGAAATGATAATGATGATGATGGTGAATGTTGTTTTGAAGATTACGAGTTACGTACAAGATTGGGTAAAAGCATTTGGATTTCAATACCTCTCGGAACATCTTTTAGACGAGAACTAACAACGAATGCATAAAATCTATTTTTGTTAAAGATGTTTAAAGACTGTATAGGTTTTCCAGTTTACCTTCTATTGCATACATGTTATATGAATATTTAATCCCTTAGAAGTCTTCTACGATACCCAAAAGAAAGAACAGGGAATTGTATTCTTACTCGAAGACATTGCCATACTTACACCAAGCGACCGTCAAGGCAGTAAAACAAAGTAGCATTTCATTAAAAAGAAAGCAATTATAATAGGTAATTATAAGTGAGGCACGCAAATTCAGCGCTCCGCATACTGTAAATACGTCAATTATGTTCGCCTCGCAAAAAATTGAGGCGGAAATATCATAAAAAAAAATTGTGCGGAATTTTTAATAAGTAACCCATGGGAAGTGGGTCAGAGCAGCTTTGCTATATCCATATTTAAATCGCTATGTTTATCTGTTGTTGAGCATGTAATGTACCCAGATATAGTATAGAATATTATCTTCATATTAACCCATAACCGTTCCATTGTTGGGCTCAAACCTCCTCTACTATGGAAAGGAAATTCACCTACTACACCACGCTGGTCAGACGTGTTGGTATAGGGTTTTATTTTGCCGTTTCCTTATATTGGATCAATATTATATGCGTGTTAGATCCCTTAGTACTTTTTGTAACATCCACGGGCAAAACCACCACGCCGGAAGTATAGAGATAAATGTTTAAAACAAAATAATTTTTAGGCGATTCATATTTTGTTTTTTAATTTAGTTTTTGCAATTCTGATGCTTCGAACAATTTACATCATTTATGTTTTAGGGAAGACGGGAAGAGAAATGATTTCTTTATTAAATTTGCCCGAATTCAAAACGCAATTGTATATTTTTAATGGCAACGAAGTAGGTGTTGCATTACCTTTCCTTACCTGCGGGTGTTGTAAATGTGGATGGAAAATAGGGATATAGCTAGCGTTGCCAGGCGTCCGGCTAAAGCCGGACATTTTTTTTTTTTTATGGGTGGGCTATGGTAAGCGCACGCGCGGTCCAGTCCGTCCAGGGCGATGAAAGGACGGCGCGCGGGCCCATAACCCACCCGTACCCACGTCACCTCGTTGTTAGGCCGACCACCGGAGCAGATGTGACTTGTCGTCAGTGGTCGGCCTGACGGAATACCCTTTCGGATAACCTCACCTCTCGACGTCCTGGAACGTCGGTCGCCGTCGCGCGGCCAGCCTCTCTGCGGGTGACGGACAATTCCCCGGTCCGATCACCCGCGGCCTCAGCTAGGGCGGCATTAGGCGGATACTTGCGCCTGCGCCGCCCGAGTCGCCGGCGGCGGAACGTGTCGCCGAATAGGAGCTCTACTCGCACACGATCCGCCGCCTCCTTCCGTGAGATTACGACCTCACAGAAGGCGGCGACTGCGTCCCAGTTCCTGACGCTGACGAGCATCTCCCTGGCGTTGGTCGGCAGCGCCAGGTCGGCACCGATAATTGCGACGAGTTCACGGCGAGTGTGCTGCATGAGAGGGGGCTCTCATGCAGCACACTCCTCGGGATAAAGCCGGACATAGGTAGGCTTTTTAATTGCGTGTCCGGCCAAAAGAATCGGTATCCGGCTTTTATTAAGCTTTTTACATTTCGCAAACAAGCTGGCGCCGAGCGTGGCCGGACGCAGGCGAGTCGACTGTTGTCATAATACTCCAAAAAGCTTAATTTTACATACATTTTTGTCGTACTTAATAATACTAAAACAAAATGCTCAATAGCGTAGCGTGTCCGGCTATTAGGTTTGACGACCTGGCAACCTTAGATATAGGTATAGATATAAATAATATCACAAAAAGAGCAAGGAATAAAATAAACAGTCTAAAGATCGCAATATAGTAAATTAAATTTGCTTCAATTTTCCAAAAATCATATCCAACACTACTGCCCAAAAAATAAGTCAGAAAACGAGTGAAAAATTAATTACCTACTTGCAATAACTAATTGTCGAAAGCGTTTCGCAAATCAGCGCCTATCGTAACCTCGGAGTTGAACAAACTTTTGTTACAAGTCATGGTCATCATTATTTTTATTATTTCACGGCGCCAATATAGTTAACATACAATGCTTATATACTGGCTAGAGAAAATTTGTTTATAGATAGATGAGCTTTACACAATGGCATCATTAATTTAAAAAAAAGAAGCACCCATGAAAACGAGGTTGAAATGTACCTCTTTAGTTAATTTCAAGTTAAAGTAATAATGATACTTAAAGTTTACTATTTTGTTACATGCCTTTTTTGTGGTAGGCTATGGTCTGGACACAACCGTCCAATCTGTCCGGGGCCGTATTCCCTCCCCATCGCCATTGGGCCGACCACTGGTACCGATTTCTTGATATCCATGGCCAGCATGGCGGGTTACCCTTTCGGGTACCGTTCTCTTCGCGCCCCGGCAAGGCAGTGTTGTTGGGCGTCGCCCTCACGCGGTCGGCCTCTCTACGGGTGGCAGACTAATCCCCGATCCGTCCACCCGCGAACTCGACTAGAGATATTGTTATATGCATAGATGACCGTTAAATAAATAATTGCTTTTAAATCATTTAGGTAATTGGCAATCTGACATTAATTTTCTTTGTGGTGACGGAGTAAGAATACAATTGACCACTCCCTATCTTGTTCGTGGATGTCGTAAAAGATGACAAAGGGATATAATGAACATATATATAACTGTGCAAGAGAAGAAAATCTCGAAATAATACCCTACACCAACACATTAAACCAGCATGGTATTATTTACAGTTCAGTTAATTACCGTCCTATAGGAGAGGAGGTTCGAGCCCAGCAGTGGGACGTGTATGAACTGAAACGAGACGATACTCATTTGCAATTATTAACAAATTATTATTTTTTTAATAACGAGATTCTACAACCTCGACCTTTAAGTAGATACGTAAAATTCAACCCTATGATTTGATTTCTGAACTTGAAATAGTTATCTGAAACCGATGAATCCGTTTCACCTTAAAATTATTTGCACAACTAACTATGTAATAGAAATACATACGAATTATTTCAAACAACTACAATAGTAATTGCAGTGTTGCAGAAATGGCGACGCGGCACAAAAACGGTTTCACAATGTTTTCGGATGTGTCACGTACTTACAACTGAATTACCTCAGGCAAATAACAATGTGGTGACAGACATCATTGTGACGTCAACAAATTACTCCTCAATTACACAGCGACAGGAATAAATTGCGAAAAATAGAAAGCTTTGGCTTGTTGAGGTTTTATTACCTACAGCGATCACCCTAAATAGGAAATGATTCATTTTATACAGGCAAGCATTGAATAAAACACATTATATAGCTACTCTATGCTCAGGCGTGGGTCTCTCAAAGTTAATTAGGTAAACATAACCATTTATGATATTTTATTATCATCAGCCCATACACGTAAGCTAGAGCTTCCTCTATGATGTGAAGGAAATTTACCTACGATACCACATTGGTCAAACGGTTTGGTATAGGTTTTTTTACTTGCATAGATGTTGTATGCGTACTATAATCCATTATCCTCCAATCCAAGGTAGGACCACACTGTTGATAGTTGTCTGTCTACAGCCGCGGGCCGGTCCATCCGGGGTAGTACCACACTCTTGCAGAAAATCAACGCCTGAGTAGTGTAGCAATTTGTTACTTCGCTTCGTTTTCGGTGAGCGAGAGCCGGCAGCCCATTTTTCTGAGGGTGTTTGCGGCTGGTGGGTTTTGGTGATGCCTTCAGTTTCACCGAACCTCATTGGACGCATTCACACTCTCTTCAGTTTCTTCACGGTAGGCAGCGACTTAGCAAAGGTCCATAAGCGGCAGCAACACTTACCATCAGGTGTACTGTTTGCTCGTTTGCCACCGTATTCTATAAAAAAAAGGTCGTCCTTTACGATAACCACGTGCAAGAAAGGGGTGATGAATTGTATTCTTACTCCTTCACCACAAAATATTATGATGTTTAGACGAGTATTACAAACGTATTACAGGCAATATGATATTACAATTAGGCAATTAAATAGAATGGGCCAAATCATATTTTGTATGACTAATAGAGAAATTAGGTGATATCAAATGGTAATAAATTTAATTTTCCGTATGAGAGTTAAAACACAATTCACGACTCCCCTTCTTCATCGCGGCTATAATAAGACTTCTAAGGTAATGCATGTAGACCAACGAAAATCGTATACAAACGTGACTGACCGTGAATCAATTTCTCTTACACTGTAAAGGAGTTTCATTCGCTGCTAATAATGAAATATCAATTGGATTGTTACATATTCACATAAATATAAACTAAGAGAAATACCTTCAGGACAAAGAACACCACGAGTATTTTTTTTATACGAACGATAAACAAAATGAATCACAATCCGTAACTCAGTCATTTATGATTCATTTTACATAAGACTGAATCAGTCACCAAGAAACCAAAATAAAAGCGATTCCTCCTTTAAATAATGTATTTATATTTTTCTTAAAGGTTTAATATTTAATTAAACTGCATAGATGGGTTACTAATATCAACGTTCCGTCCCAAGTTTTATAGGTTCAATTCCTATGGAGGACAATACTTGGTGCGATCTGCAAATTGTTGTCCTGAGGCAATTTGTATTTTAGGTACGTTAAATGTATTTGTAAAGGATCATTTCCTTAATCCAAGGTATTGTCTTTTCTTAAAACTTAAAAATACTCTTTCAAATCCAACTTATCAGCAGTCAGATCGCCTGGACAGATTTTGACGAAATGTTTTAGATGTAAATGATCGCCTAATGCACCTAGAATTCAAGAATGGTTTAGATAAACAATTGGACCAAGTAGGCGGCGCTGCTATTGGGTTTGCTATTAACAAGAAACTCAGACCCAACAAGCTACGGTAACCCACCGTAGCTGGACCTGTAACCACAGGTCCGCGCGCCGCCGTTCTGTCGCCCCGGACGAAGCCAGGTGGCGGGAGCGCTGATCATAACCCACCTAAAAAAAAAGGAAAAGGTGGCGCTGCTATTGGTATGTCTCCAAAAATGATTTTCTGTACAATTGACAACATAATTTTAAGCGGTATTTTTACTGTCTAGGAAGAAGAATTTTACAAATTAAATAATTAATTAATAATTCATTTTTTTACAATATTCAATTTTTTAATTTTCTTATGCCGTGCAAAAAACGTCCTAGCAGCGTTTGTAACGCATTTTTATTCAAAGCATTCAATAAACCTTCAGTTGTGCCTAAAACATTTTACATTAAAAATCGTTCTTAATATTTTAGCTCAGTTCTATTCAGAACACCAACCACATAGTTCATTGACAAGCATCAATATAACAGGGATGGTTGGTTACACCGCACGTAAACACAGTCGTACATATTCAACGAATGAGTCAACAGCCATTCACTATCGGGCCAAATGTACGGTAACTATTTGAACCAATTAACTACTTCCTAGTGATCCATATATAAAAATTTAAGCTACAGTTAGTTAGCTCATACACGTCCCACTGCTAGAGGCAAGTCTCCTCCGCAATAGGAGGGCAATTGACCTACTATACTACGCTGGTCAGACATGTTGGTATAGGGCTTTATTTCGAGTTTCCTTTCTCTTGCATATATGTTATATGCATATTATAGCCCTTAGTCGTCTTTTATGACATCCACGGACAAGATAGGGAGTTTAAGATTCATTTCCGCTTATGTATATCCCTCCCACTGTTGGGCTGGAGACTCCTTCACAGTGAGAGGAGAATTGATCTAATATGTTACACTGATCAGATGGGTTTTTATAGAATTGTATGCCGAGATTTTCTGAGAAGAAAATCTAAGAGATTATATAGATGTTATCTAAATATTAAATCCCTAGGTTGTCTTTTACGACACCCACAAGAGAGGGGGTGGTGAATTGTATTTTGACTTCTTCACCACACGGACATCAGTGTGATTTATAAAATTAAACATAAAAGTTTATGAATTCTACCAGTCTCATGAAAGTAAATAGAGAAGATTTAAGCATTTAAATTACCGTTTTTCTCACTATACAAAAGATGGCGAACAATAGCTTTTCAGATACTAATGGTGGAACTTTATTTGAAGTCTTTGTAATAGTTTGATGAATTATTTTCTTCTAAGACGCACTTGATTTGAGCAATAAATTACCTACAGACAGGCGCAAGTGGGACAATACAGATGGAAAGTTGAACTTACAAAATCTAAATGCATAATTTTATTTTATAGAAAATCTGATCTGATTCTGATAAATATTTTTATTTTATATAAAAACTAGTAGAGCAAACAGTTATAGCTTCAGGCTTAATTTAGTTAAAATATTCTACTACTTCACAAACAAATAAGACTTTCCTGTTTTCACAAATGAGGCCCAAATTCTCACACTAGGCGGATTTATTAAGGATTTCTTCATTGACCACCTGTTCAAGAAGAGGTGTGTGCCTATATGGCACCAGGTCTTAGTGGGAAATATATTGGTTATGAAGAAAATTAAGAAGAACTATTTGCTTCAGTCTCTGCCGTATGCCATGTGCCAATGTATCTGCTGTAATTTTGTCTAAAAGTCGACGCTTAAAATATACTGAGCACATCAGCGTCGCTGCTGACAAAATACAACTAATTTCTTTAACACTGCCCATAATTCAATATCTCTATGGGAAAACATCTTACTTAACATAACACCATAAAAGAATTTTCCTATAAATAAATAACACAACAATAATAAATACTTAATCACATTGAGTTTAAAAACATAAGTAGACCACACAGTTAACTCGCTATACTAAAGTACCTATCGGTAAAATTATACTAGTAAATAATTAATTAACAAAGGATAGCACAAAACTAGGATAGCATTGATAGGTACATCGCATTAGTAGTATTGCAGTAGTCGCAATATGTGGTACTTATGTTTATACTGGTACTGACCTCGATAGAGTACATATTACACCGATAAGGTGCATTGGACGGTAGATATTTTTACATCAAATATTTTCAAGATAATAGGTATATCATCACTAGAAAACCCGTACGAATACTTCGCACCATTATAGAAAGAATATTTCTTCTTTTACTTGGAGTTATTTTAATAAATTAGGATTTTCACGTAATTTTTTGTTCAAATCATAACGTTTGTAAGGGTTTGCCAATAGATGACGACATTTATATTTCTGGATGTTGCATTTTATTTGGTACATTGCAGCTTTATACTTGCATTTATTTTGATATATTTGCTCCTTCTTCTTCATTAGAGACGAAAATAATCTTTAGAATGGTGTATAAAAATAATATTGGTACAGTATTACTGGAAAAATTTCATAACCAAATACCGTTTACAAAATAATATATTAAGATTAGGTTTTGTTTTAGATTTATTTTCACTTAACAGCAAACAGTTGTTTCTGCGTGTTGAAAAAGTAAGAATACAATCCACTAGGGATGCAGATAACATGTTTTTTTTTTGGGGGTGGGTTACGGTCGGCGCCCTTCTCGCACCACTCCGTCCGGGATGACAGAGGGGCGTAAGCACACACACCCTTCGACCGACCACCGGAGCAGGGTAGCTTGACGTCAGTGGTCGGCCCGACGGAATACCCCCTTGAGGGGTACCCTCCCATCGACCGACGTCCCCTCTCGGGGAGAACGTCGGTCTTTCCTCACGCGGTCGGCCTCTCGGCGAGTGACGGACTAATTCCCCGATCCAGTCACCCGCGGCCTCGTCTAGGGGCAGATGACATCTGTGCAAGAGAATCGAAATAAAACCCTGGTGTAGGGTTTTATTTCGATTCTCTTCGTCTCTTTCGACTCGTTTGATCAGCGTGGCAAAGTAGACCAATTTCCCTGCTATTGTAGAGGAGGCTCGAGCGCAGCCGTGGGATATATATCAGCCTAGATGATAATAATAATGCACCAACAAACAAGTAAAGATATTTAAAGAATAAATAATAACTTGTAAAAATATTTGCGCGTATCTTCAGTAATTTTCTAATTCATAACATTCGAAAGCAATGTTTAGAAATGGGTTTATAGCACAAAAAATATGTTAACACTATTTTCAGTCCCAAGTCGCGTTTTTATTTTAGTATTTTTTCGCGTTTTTAAACCATAATCATCCGCTAAACATTAGGCATCACACAATTTGATGAAGCGTGGTAGACAGGTCATCGACCAATCCACAAAAAGCGTACCAAACTAGGTTGTTCTCGCTGCAAGTAACGGTACGTGCCATAGAGGGGAGGTACACGCGAAATTACTGTTTAGATTTACGGAGGCTGGTGAGTAATTGTGTTTTACGAGTATCGTTTACAATTAATTTTGTAATTGAGAACGTTACTTTAGAAGTGGAGCGAGCGATGTTTCACATATGTTATGTTTTTAACTGTATGTAACTCAATAGCCATGTTAATTCGTATCAATCCCAGGGTTCTCAATTCGCATACATTTCTATATCATGACTGTAAAATTTTAAATTATAGATTTTATTTAAACGATTGTTCTAGATTGATCTAGTCTTTGAGGAGGATTTTAGTCACACGCGGGCTCGAGTCTACACGCTGGTCAGATGAGTCGGTATAAGGTTTTATTTTCAATTTTCCTTCAATAAATGTTATATGCATATCATATTCTCTTTAATCATATTTTACGACACCCACTGACCAAATAGGGGGTGGTGACTTGTATATTTTTTCCGTTACCACACGAAATTAATAAAGAATTCTCATAAATTATTTCTGGTTTATATTAAGGCTTGGTATACCTCTCTAGAATGCGAGGTATACGAAGCGGAGGAGAATTTACAGGACGAATGTGGAGGGAAGTGTTGGAAGGGGAAGACCAAGGCGGACGTTCCACGATCAAATCGGAGACGTTCTTAAGAAAGGCCAGGTTAAAAATACCCTAAACCGAGGAACATATATGAGGAGATTAATGAATATGGAGGAGGCGAAAGTGATATGTCAAGATCGTGCGAAGCAAGTGGAGGGAAATGGTCTCAGCCTATTCCTGTGGGAAAGAGGCGTGTATGTATGATGTATGTACCTCGCATGCAACTAAGTCACAAGCACTAGGGTATGCTTTTGCTTTGAACGCGATCTATAAACGCCTACTTACACTCATCAAAATCAATCATCAATTTTAGTAAAGATGTAGATAGTATGAAGACGTCGGTAAGTGCCCATATTATGACGCAATTTTGCCTTCAAACTGAACTGTTGACGAACTATGTACGCGAATCGCCGTACGTGTACGTACAACAAGCAACCCAACTCGACTAAACTATAGGCTGACTGAAGGTCAGTGGTCTCCGCGGGCACTAAAAGGTATCAGCTTCTAAAGCACATAAAACATATAAAAATTTATTAAAGGAACATTTGCAAACAACACTCAAAACAAAACTGACATATGGCCAACATCTGAGCAATAACGTGCGATGTTATTTCCCAACAAAATCGTAAGCAAATATTTATTAAACCAATATTGGACAACTTATATTGGATAATCTATTAGTTCGCGGAATATTGAAGAAGTGAACACCCTCCCGAGGGTCGTGGGTTGACTACATACAAAAATATTTGTCTTCCTTGGGATGTTTGTGTAACATGTGCTGAACTAATATACCGTGAAGAAGGTTAACAAAACAATATTATCTAATACTTCCCTGTGTGATAATGACTTAAGAATACAATATGTCACCACCCCTATTTTCTAGAGAGAATCCTAAAAACCCTATTCATCAGGCAAATGGGCAATTCAGTTCTCGGGAATTGATAATATAAATTGCGATCGCCATAATCCCCATCATCGCCTACACGCCTGCCAAACGTGATCATAATGGCATTATTCCCCTAGGCTGAGGGGATGTAAGCTAATTATACATAAATTTTTTATACTAGCAGAACCAACAGACGCTGTTATGTATAAATCTAAAGCAAATAGGTAATTCATAAAACATTTTTCATTCATTTCAGTCCATATATATGTTCCACTACTGGGCTCGAGCCTTCTCCTCGATAGGAGTGAAATTGGTTTACTATATCACGCTAGTCAGGCGGGTTTTATTTCGAGTATCCCTTCTTTTGCATAGATATATATGGGTGTCGTTTAGACTTCTATTACAAGATCTACGGGCAAGAAAGGCGATGAATAGTATTCTTATTCCGTCACCACACGGAAAAAAGTCTAGTATTAATTATGTTTTGTTGACGATATAAAGTATTAATACTTTTAAAAACGTAGAACCTACCACCTGTGTCTAAATGTATTACATCAATACAGTGAACTTAAAAAACAAAGCCGAGAAAGCCTCAAAAAGAGATTATCCGTATAATTTTAAAGCCGTTTAACAACAAAGATAAAAAAGAAGGGAACAAAACAAAGCGAGAATAGATATTGCGACGCTAACACCGAAAGATATATATCCCCACTAATAGTTGTCATGCAGATAACGCATGTCATCTTGAAATATTAGTTCACGGAATCGTCACGGCACGGTTGATCCACATTTACAACGAAAACATTTAGTATGGAATTTGGGACACCGCATTTTGTACATAACTACTTCGGTATATTCAAGGATAATGGATTATATTGTCCACTGTATCCGAGAAATGCTTCCATTTATGTCCTAGTTCAGAAGGAAATTATAAATTTGAAGCATTTAAGATGGTGCCACACAGAGCAGTACATAAGGCGGTATCCCCGTTACCCAGGTTTAGACTTAAATCCTGGAGGGTTACAGAAGTAACTGTGAGACTAGAACATAGCCGACCCAAAAAACGGTGCAGCAATAATAAATAAACTTATGGAAGCTGGACTGGACGCATAAAAGGGCAGTGACGGAACTGATACTAATTGTAGATGACAGTTTGTACTTAGTACATATACCAGCATGATTCGATATGAAATCAGGACAGCATGCTTTGTTCTAGACATACGTAAAAGAAGAGAAACATTTCAAGAGTTTAACGCCCATTTTAATTAAAAGACATCCAAGTTTCAAATAACATAAGACAATATTGATGTTACGATTGTGTTACCTAAAATTTAGGTGTCGTTGGTAAGATCGGGCATAAGTCTAGTACATAAATAAGTTTAACCTACATCAAGGTTTAAAGTTAATCAGGGTAAATTAGTTATTTTTGAACTTATAGCTGGCTTGCCGCAGTAATAAAAGAAACTGTTTAATATAAGCCTGAATAACTGTGCTGACGGAGTAAGACGGATAAGATGTCGTAAATGACGACTAAGGAAATATTAAGGATTTTAATACTAAGGATTTACAGATAATACCTATATAAAGAAAACTCGACATAATAAAACCCTATGCCAATACGTCTGACACTTGCGCGCAGTATAGTGGGTCAAGTTCCCTTCCATTGCGGAAGCCCGAGCCCAACATTGGGACTTATATGGGCTGAGATAAGAAAGCTGGGTTAAAATTGTTACTGAATATTTAGCTTCAAACGTGTGCTGTAATAGAATTATCTTGAGTAGGTGGTGGTGGTGGTGGTGGTGGTGGTACCACAGAGTAGTAGGACCACAATGTCTACAGTTATCTGTCTACAGCCACGGGCCGGTCCGTCTGATCGACGTCTGAGTAGTAGCAATTAGTTACTGCGCTTCGTTCGGTGAGCGAGAGAGCCGGAAGCCCAACTTTCTGAGGGTGTTCGCGTGTGGAGGGTTTTGGTAGTGCCCTTGGTATCACCGAGCCTCAATGCACGCATTCACACTCCCTTCACTTTCTTCGCGGTAGGCAGCGGCCTTGTAAAGGTCCATGAGCGGCAGCAACACTTACCATCAGGTGTACTGTTTGCTCGTTTGCCACCGTTGGCAATTAAAAAAAAAGAGTAAACAAATCCATGAATCATCACCATACCAGGTCCCAGTTACTTGGAATCGAAGCAATATTTATTCTTCTTACATCGTACATATTTCAAAAGTTTTTTGACAGGCCGCCAGCCTGACGAAAGACGGTTATCTCTTTGAGAATCTAATTATTGACCAGCATTAGATGAAATTGACTCAGAGAGATTTAAAGCTCTTAATTGTCTTTCCCAAACCTACGAGCAATGTAAGCATTGGTAGTATTCGTAGCCGCCACTACATCCCAATAAACAAGTAGTTCATACACACTATGAATGATCCGGAGAAACATTGAAGCATCATTCATTTGTTATGTTACCTATTATCTTGTAATAATATTATGCGCCCCCTTTGGCTTCTATCTATATATACCCACAAGTTAATAGACGACGTTTTCTACCAACGTTTCTTTTGTCGTGGGTTATCGTAAAAAGCGATTAAAGGTACATTTCCTTGTATCGCGGTCTATCACATCCGCGCGCAGCTGCTGCGATAATAGTCCAAAACTCCAAAGTATGAAAATGTACGGCGCCGTTTCCGAGGACTGCGACAGACACTAACGAGGACTGAAGTTAGCTGTGAATTTTCTTACTCTTATCGCATCAGTTGTACCTACGCGATCAATCGCACGCGATGCACGGAATTATACGTTGGAGGCATGGATCATATACTGCCAAGAGAAAGAAAATACGAAAATAAATCCTATGCCAATCCGTCTACCGGACCGAGGATTTAGTCTGGGTACCCACGGAGAGGTTATCCTCGCGACGGCGATCGGCGTCCCGAGGGGACGTCGCCGGGAGACGGTACTCCCTTGCGGTGTTCCGTCGGGTCGACAACTGAAGTCAAGGAAGTCTGCACCGGTGGTGGACCCAACGACGAAGGCGACGTGCTATACGGGTGGGTTACAGGGGTACATGCTTACGTGCCTCTGTCGCCCCGGATGGAGCCGGGCGAGGAGTGCGCGAACCATAACCCAAAAAGAAAAAATGCCAATCCGTCTGATCAGATTGGTATAGTAGGTCCTTCCCACTGCAGACGAGGCTCGAACCAAACAGTTGGGCGTACATGAGCTGATATTATTATCAATAAATAAATTTAACACAGATTTATGCTCGCGAATTAATATAACATTTCGTTTGGTGTATTTATATTTAATACATGCCAATGAAATTCAAGGAAACCAGTTTCTTGATGTTAAATTTTAAATAAAAACACATTACGCTATATTATACAATCAATTAGATAACAGTGAAAAGTATGTGATTATAAGATGAATAAACACAGATATCAATGTCTATCTCGGTTCGACGCACAACTCTAAAATAAACATAGCCACGAACGTTTCTTACTGACACCACGTCTATCCGTTTTAGTAAACTTTATAAATTGCAACGCATAATGTAAGTTGGGTATTTTGATAGCATAGATTATGTAGTGGGTAAGATACTAAGTGTCGCGAGTTGGATAAAGTTGGATTCTCATGCAAAACAAAACATACTTTGTGTGAACCACGAACGGTCGTGAAAAAAATCTAACTATACTAGGCATGCCTTTTAAATTCTGTCGTTTCCATATTGCCGGGCAATTTTGAATTTGAAACTGTTCTATATTCGAATGTGTTTAAATTTTGAATCTCAAAACAGTTGAAAGTATTAGGATTAATGCTATTGTTTAGTCACAGCGTCGATTGGAATCTGTCAGGTTACGTACGAAAATGATGAAGGCTATCTTTGAAACATACAATGAACGGACACAAACCAAAGCTCAGAACAATCATAGCACAAACAATTATTTTGCGTGAGCATCGAACCTATAACACTTGAGACATATTAGCTAAATTAGTACTTGCCAAAATACATTTACTAAAAATGCGTTATAAAAATACATCTTTCTAAGGAAAATGTTCGTGCAATAATTTTCTACAACTTTAGAAGAGGCCTGACACGGCTTCAGTGTTTTGAAGAGCTAACATCTGTGTTCAGTGATGAAGCCCCATGTCTGCTGACTATCGAACGCTGGTATTTAGAATTCCAGCGTGGACATACTAGTGTTAGTGACAAATCTCGCGAAGGACGCCCAAAATCCGCCTTCACTGAAGATCATTGCTGTAAGACAACTAATTCTCGAAGATCGTCATGTGACGTATCGAGAGATAGAGACTCTATTAGGCATCTCAGGGACAACCATTCAGAAGATCTTGCATGAAGCGCTTGGTATGAGAAAGCTAGTTTCCCGTTGGATACCACATCTGCTTTCCGACGATCACAAGGCGGCCCGCGTTAGATGGTGTAAGAACACTCTGCAAAGGTTCAACCGAGGAGAGTCAAATCACGTCTACGACATCATCAGTGGTGACGAATCTTGGATCTATGCCTACGATCCTGATTCCAAACAACAATCTACAATTTGGGTCTTTCAAGACGAGCCAAAGTCGACTAAAGTTGTTCGTTCTCGACGCACTTCAAAGAAGATGGTGGCCACGTTCGTTGGAAAAACCGGCCATGTTGCGACTATTGCACTTGAAGATCATAGAACGGTTAACGCAGAGTGGTATACCACAGTTTGTTTACCACAAGTCATCGCGAACTTCGAAAATCTAACTCAAAGTGACGTATCATCCTGCACCGCAATAACGCAAGCTCACACAGCGCTCCTCAAACGATTAAGTATTTGAAGCAGGAAAAAGTAGAAATTCTTGACCATCCTCCTTACAGTCCTGACCTAAGCCCTATTGAGTTCTTTACATTTCCTAAAATTAAGAAGTCTTCGTGGTCAAAGGTTCCAGTTCGGTGAAGAAGCAGTCGACGCTTTCAAGTCAGCCATTTTGAACACCCCCACTTTAGAGTGGCATAAATGTTATAATAACTGGTTTGAGCGAATAGAAAAGTGTAAGTTAAGCTACGTGGTGAATACCTACAAAACAATAAAAAGTACTATAAGGTTCTAGTTTTGTTTTTTTTTTTCTTCAAACGACAAAACTTAAAAGGTCTAAGGTCCCCGTAAATGCATGAACTGCATTCTTTTTCTGATGCGCCATTGACGGCAAATTCAAGGAGCGAAAGCTTGACATGGAATCGTGTGATGAGGCCAGATAATAATAATGTAAGGAGAGTATTAAGTACGAATGTTTAAGGCTTTAGGGGTATGGGCAGACCAAAGAAAAGTTGGACAGATTGAGTGAAGCATGACATGGATATATAGTGACCACAGATAGGACATTTGATAGGGCTGTATTAAAGGAGAGAACATAATGCGTCGACACCAAGCAATTAGGATAAGACCAGGATGATGACATTTTTTTTTAAATTCAATCGATAAGTTCTAATATATAGTAGCGGTTAATAGTAACAGATATATAAATGCACACGTGTGTTTACTATTTAAAACACACGACCTTGCTTATCGAGCAATAAACATAAAACGTGCTATGTAGATTAACCGTTCAGGACCCTGACCTCGATGCTTTCGCTAAAATAATACACGAACACTACTGTAACAACTCTGTTTTCATATAATTAAAAATTGCAGTTTCGATGCTTTCGGGGTCACCGAGATATATGAACGAAAACATTTTAAAAATATTTCTACTAAAGTATTACTCAAGTAATGTAATAGTATAATAGTTATTGCATTAATTGGCACAGTGTGATGTAATTGTATTACATTAACAAGTTATTAACAAAATAATTGAAAGTATACGGTGGCCCGCTATTATGGCTGTGGGTGGTTAATACGACAGTTTACGGATCCATTAAAAAAATCCATTAAAAGCAAAGATGCACATTCCTGGGATATCGATGGATTTATGAATGAATGACAAAATATGGGTAGATTATTTTTAACATAATACGACTTTTTTAAAGTTATACTTTTAGCGCATTAGGAAAAATGATGACAGTGATTTATTTTGATGCGCGCGCACACCGTCGCAAATTTCAACTAGATAATGCGTTAAAATAAAACTTTCAATGTATTAAATACCTTTTTTTCTATTATTAGTATCGTTTATAACGCGAAGGATAAAATTTTAGAAAGATTTTTATCCTGTTACGCTAAAGAAGTAAGGTTTTGCGTGCATACATAGTTTACACACACTTTTTTGATGTGAAACATCTATAGGCGAGGGTAAACCTTATCGTTGGCGTGGCGTAAACATACCTCGGCGATGCAACGCCACACTATATGATGGAATATGCCAAGATAAACTTGATCGTTGGCGTGGCGTAAACAGGCCGGCGACGTAACGCCACGCGTGGAATATATGTACTATACGTAGTTACTTATTATACCAATTTTAATCGCTATCCACCTGCCAATCGTGGCACTAAGACATTATCCTCTATAGTGGAAGGTATATATCCATCAACATCGTGAAACTCGTGTGTGAACCTCAATAGACAAATTGTTTTTTTTAAACGTGTCCCACCCGACCCGACACCCTGCACTAATCCTTGTATTACGACACACTTTACAAGCATAAATTTAACGTACACAAATTATATCCAGACTCAGAACAACAATTTGTGGATCGCACATAGTGATGCCCCGCGTGCGATTCGAACCCACGGACTGGCACAGTAGGTCGGTCACCTTAACCACTACACCATCTGTGCAGGCAATGGTGATTAATGATGACGATGATAATTTTAAACAGTTATATTTTTTATTATCATCATCATCCTGCTTATATGTCCCACTGCTGGGCTCGAATCTACTCCACAATGGTAGGAAAATTGATCTACCATATCAAGCGTTCATTCAATCAGAGGCGTTGTTGGTTTTATTTCGACTTTTCTTTTACTTGCATAAATATTATAAACCTAGTCGTGTTTTACGACATCACGAGCACGAAAGGGGATGGTAAATTGTATTCTTACTCCGTCATCACACGACAAGCTCTTCTACTGTTATCATCATCATATCGGCTCAAATACGTCCCATTAAGCTCGAGCCTCCTCCACATTGGCAGGGATATTGATCTTACTATATCTTGCTGGTCAGATAGGTCCAGGACCCTATACCATAGGGTTTTGTTTCGAGTTTACCTTCTCTTGCATGTACGAGGGGTGATCCAAAAGTAATGATAATCAATAATAAACACAATGAATAAAATAAAAAAATATATTTATTTCTCAACATAGTCTCCTAGCAAGTCTATACATTTAGTCCATCTCTTTTCTAAACCTAAAATTCCCTTACAAAAAAAATCTTTATCTTGACTCTCAAAAAAGTCCTCAACCGCGGCCATCACGTCGCTATCATCATCAAATTTCTTGCCTCGGAGGTGTTCCTTGAGTCGTGGAAAGAGATAGAAGTCACTGGGGGCTAGATCTGGTGAATAGGGGGGGTGTTCCACCAACTCAAAGCCCGCTTCCTGAATGCCAGCCATGGCAATTGCAGCTTTGTGAACAGGTGCGTTGTCTTGATGGAACAACACTCCAGCCCGCAGTTTGCCTCGCCTTTTCTCCTTAATAGCCTCCCGCAATCTTCTTATTTGTTCTGCATAGTAGGAGCCTGTAATAGTGGCCCCCTTTTCCAAGTAGTCCACCATGATTATTCCTTCAGCGTCCCAAAAAACGGACGCCATAACCTTCCCTGCTGAGCTTGACACTTTGAATTTCTTCGGCGTCGGTTCATCGGATCGTTTCCATGTCATCGATTGTTGTTTTGTTTCAGGATCAAAATGGTGGATCCAGGTCTCGTCCATGGTCACAAAACGTGACAAAAAATTGTCCTTGTCTGCCTGGAACTTTTCGAGATTTGCTCTTGACATGTCGACTCGTTTCTTCTTTTGCTCGTCGTTTAACATTTTCGGTACCCAACGCGCGGAGACCTTTCTCATATGCAATTCGTTCGCAAGGATTCTTTGAATGCTGCCATATGAGATCCCTGTGACCTCAGCTACATGCCTGATAGTCACTCTTCGATCTTCCAATACAACTTCTTCAACTTTTTTCACATTTTCTTCAGTGAGGGACGTCGATGGGCGTCCTTCGCGGTGTTCGTCTTCCGTCGATGTTCTTCCCAGCTTAAACTCCTTAGCCCAGCGTGCAACTGTGGAATATGGAGGAGAAGAGTCCCCTAATGTTTCCACCAAGTCGCTGTGTATGTCTTTGGTAGACATTTTTTTCAAGCAGAGGTATTTAATGACAGCTCTGATTTCGTGTTTTTCCATTTTGATGTTCACTCCTTGACAGTCCGTATTCAAATGAATGTAGCTCCCGGGAATTGTGGCCTATTTATATGATTTTTTTTTCCTGAACTAGTGGGTAACTGAGCAAGTGACTGAAATTTTTTTGTATTTTTGTGTGCACTAGAAATAACTGATTATCATTACTTTTGGATCACCCCTCGTATATGTCACCGTAAAATTGTACGAACCGTTAGTTTAAACCAAAGCTCAGAACAATCATAGCACAAACAATTATTTTGCGTGAGCATCGAACCTATAACACTTGAGACATATTAGCTAAATTAGTACTTGCCAAAATACATTTACTAAAAATGCGTTATAAAAATACATCTTTCTAAGGAAAATGTTCGTGCAATAATTTTCTACAACTTTAGAAGAGGCCTGACACGGCTTCAGTGTTTTGAAGAGCTAACATCTGTGTTCAGTGATGAAGCCCCATGTCTGCTGACTATCGAACGCTGGTATTTAGAATTCCAGCGTGGACATACTAGTGTTAGTGACAAATCTCGCGAAGGACGCCCAAAATCCGCCTTCACTGAAGATCATTGCTGTAAGACAACTAATTCTCGAAGATCGTCATGTGACGTATCGAGAGATAGAGACTCTATTAGGCATCTCAGGGACAACCATTCAGAAGATCTTGCATGAAGCGCTTGGTATGAGAAAGCTAGTTTCCCGTTGGATACCACATCTGCTTTCCGACGATCACAAGGCGGCCCGCGTTAGATGGTGTAAGAACACTCTGCAAAGGTTCAACCGAGGAGAGTCAAATCACGTCTACGACATCATCAGTGGTGACGAATCTTGGATCTATGCCTACGATCCTGATTCCAAACAACAATCTACAATTTGGGTCTTTCAAGACGAGCCAAAGTCGACTAAAGTTGTTCGTTCTCGACGCACTTCAAAGAAGATGGTGGCCACGTTCGTTGGAAAAACCGGCCATGTTGCGACTATTGCACTTGAAGATCATAGAACGGTTAACGCAGAGTGGTATACCACAGTTTGTTTACCACAAGTCATCGCGAACTTCGAAAATCTAACTCAAAGTGACGTATCATCCTGCACCGCAATAACGCAAGCTCACACAGCGCTCCTCAAACGATTAAGTATTTGAAGCAGGAAAAAGTAGAAATTCTTGACCATCCTCCTTACAGTCCTGACCTAAGCCCTATTGAGTTCTTTACATTTCCTAAAATTAAGAAGTCTTCGTGGTCAAAGGTTCCAGTTCGGTGAAGAAGCAGTCGACGCTTTCAAGTCAGCCATTTTGAACACCCCCACTTTAGAGTGGCATAAATGTTATAATAACTGGTTTGAGCGAATAGAAAAGTGTAAGTTAAGCTACGTGGTGAATACCTACAAAACAATAAAAAGTACTATAAGGTTCTAGTTTTGTTTTTTTTTTTCTTCAAACGACAAAACTTAAAAGGTCTAAGGTCCCCGTAAATGCATGAACTGCATTCTTTTTCTGATGCGCCATTGACGGCAAATTCAAGGAGCGAAAGCTTGACATGGAATCGTGTGATGAGGCCAGATAATAATAATGTAAGGAGAGTATTAAGTACGAATGTTTAAGGCTTTAGGGGTATGGGCAGACCAAAGAAAAGTTGGACAGATTGAGTGAAGCATGACATGGATATATAGTGACCACAGATAGGACATTTGATAGGGCTGTATTAAAGGAGAGAACATAATGCGTCGACACCAAGCAATTAGGATAAGACCAGGATGATGACATTTTTTTTTAAATTCAATCGATAAGTTCTAATATATAGTAGCGGTTAATAGTAACAGATATATAAATGCACACGTGTGTTTACTATTTAAAACACACGACCTTGCTTATCGAGCAATAAACATAAAACGTGCTATGTAGATTAACCGTTCAGGACCCTGACCTCGATGCTTTCGCTAAAATAATACACGAACACTACTGTAACAACTCTGTTTTCATATAATTAAAAATTGCAGTTTCGATGCTTTCGGGGTCACCGAGATATATGAACGAAAACATTTTAAAAATATTTCTACTAAAGTATTACTCAAGTAATGTAATAGTATAATAGTTATTGCATTAATTGGCACAGTGTGATGTAATTGTATTACATTAACAAGTTATTAACAAAATAATTGAAAGTATACGGTGGCCCGCTATTATGGCTGTGGGTGGTTAATACGACAGTTTACGGATCCATTAAAAAAATCCATTAAAAGCAAAGATGCACATTCCTGGGATATCGATGGATTTATGAATGAATGACAAAATATGGGTAGATTATTTTTAACATAATACGACTTTTTTAAAGTTATACTTTTAGCGCATTAGGAAAAATGATGACAGTGATTTATTTTGATGCGCGCGCACACCGTCGCAAATTTCAACTAGATAATGCGTTAAAATAAAACTTTCAATGTATTAAATACCTTTTTTTCTATTATTAGTATCGTTTATAACGCGAAGGATAAAATTTTAGAAAGATTTTTATCCTGTTACGCTAAAGAAGTAAGGTTTTGCGTGCATACATAGTTTACACACACTTTTTTGATGTGAAACATCTATAGGCGAGGGTAAACCTTATCGTTGGCGTGGCGTAAACATACCTCGGCGATGCAACGCCACACTATATGATGGAATATGCCAAGATAAACTTGATCGTTGGCGTGGCGTAAACAGGCCGGCGACGTAACGCCACGCGTGGAATATATGTACTATACGTAGTTACTTATTATACCAATTTTAATCGCTATCCACCTGCCAATCGTGGCACTAAGACATTATCCTCTATAGTGGAAGGTATATATCCATCAACATCGTGAAACTCGTGTGTGAACCTCAATAGACAAATTGTTTTTTTTAAACGTGTCCCACCCGACCCGACACCCTGCACTAATCCTTGTATTACGACACACTTTACAAGCATAAATTTAACGTACACAAATTATATCCAGACTCAGAACAACAATTTGTGGATCGCACATAGTGATGCCCCGCGTGCGATTCGAACCCACGGACTGGCACAGTAGGTCGGTCACCTTAACCACTACACCATCTGTGCAGGCAATGGTGATTAATGATGACGATGATAATTTTAAACAGTTATATTTTTTATTATCATCATCATCCTGCTTATATGTCCCACTGCTGGGCTCGAATCTACTCCACAATGGTAGGAAAATTGATCTACCATATCAAGCGTTCATTCAATCAGAGGCGTTGTTGGTTTTATTTCGACTTTTCTTTTACTTGCATAAATATTATAAACCTAGTCGTGTTTTACGACATCACGAGCACGAAAGGGGATGGTAAATTGTATTCTTACTCCGTCATCACACGACAAGCTCTTCTACTGTTATCATCATCATATCGGCTCAAATACGTCCCATTAAGCTCGAGCCTCCTCCACATTGGCAGGGATATTGATCTTACTATATCTTGCTGGTCAGATAGGTCCAGGACCCTATACCATAGGGTTTTGTTTCGAGTTTACCTTCTCTTGCATGTATATGTCACCGTAAAATTGTACGAACCGTTAGTTTATAAACTATCTAGTGAGATTATAAACTATCGACAGACTGTGAACGGACAAAAAATTTACAATCTAACGCTTATATTTTCGTAAGTTTATAAACTATGTTCAACCGTCTATATCCTTCTCTTGCACAGATGTTATATGCATATTATATCCCTTAGTCGTCTTTTACTACGTCCACAGGCAAGATAGTGAGTGGTGAATTGTATTCTTTTAAGCTGTTATATCATCATTTCAGCTTATATTCGTCCCACTGTTAGCGTTGAGCCTCCTCCACAATAGCAGAGATGTTGACCTTACGTGATCTGCTAGTCACACAGGTTGATATAGGGTTTTGTTTCGAGTTTTCTCTCTCTTGCATAGATATTATATCCCTCAGAAGTCTTTTACGACATCCACGGGCAAGATAGGGAGTGGTGAATCGTATTCTTATTCCGTCACCACACGAAATATTTGCAATTAAGCAGGTATAGTCAAACAGAATTTATTATCAGATGTGAAAATGTACACTTTTGTTAATCATGTTAATATTATTAGTTCGAACTTAAACTGAGAGCATGTGCGTGATGTCTCCTCCCGGTACCAACGGAAGATCAGCGCTGGTCATCTATGACGAGCATTATGGTGAGTTGGGACCGGATTGTGGCACACACTTCTCGAAATTTTCATCATTTAAATTTGTATTTTCTTATGCTTTGTGTCTGTCATAATAATAAATCATTTCATTTCAAATAAGGACACAATTCACCACTTCCTGCTATTATATATTTTATCAATATTCAAATTAATATCTTTGACAAATGTTATGAAATTTCGTATTATAATTACATAATAAACTCTATCGTATGAATCACCGTATTTGGTCTTCAATGTGAACTAACTATAAACGTTCATATTTATACAGACGTATAAAGATATAAAATATAAATAAACAATGGGAGAAATCGAAAAGCGTCGGCGATTAAATGAACCGGTCCTTATTTTTACGTCCGGTACCAATATTAAACGACACGAGTTATTTATTAGCCGTGGTAAAAGGCGCCAATTTCTGCCCGAGGGTTTCTTATATATTAGGTACATTTTAGTAAGAAAGAAAGTTCACTGACTTGCAACATTGGCGAGACAGTTTGGTTTTAAAATGTCCGTAAAATTATTACGTTGGCATAAATTTATTAACAAACTTCATGTTTGAATGGAGTGCGTAATTCACATCAATATGTGTCATGTAATTTCACTTACTTATTCAAATATATATATCCTTACTAAAATTATAAATGCGAAAGTAATTTTGTTTGTTTTTTGGTTACGCTTTCACGCTTAAACCACTGAACTGCTTTCAAAAATTTTTCCGCCAATGGAAAGCTATAAATATCAGGGAGTAACATAGGCTATATTTTATCCCAGTATTCCCGCGGAAACGGGCACTACGCGGGTAGCGCGACTGAAACCGAAGCGAAGCAAGGGCGGGTTGCTAATACGTATATGTATATAATACTAGCTATGCCCGCGGCTTCGCTCGCTCAAATGTTGATTAGACAGCATCAGATGGGATTGGCCCATGTCGATGTAAATCTCTTTGTCGTCTTTTACGACACCTACGTACAATGCAAAGGTTCTATAGTCGAAAACTATCCTACAATGGCAACATTTTCAGGTTTTTTAAAATAGCTAATTCCCGCGGCAAGAGTGGTGAATTGTATTCTTACTCCGTCACCACAAGAAAAGAATTAGAAGAATACCGATTTAATATTGAAGTATATCTGCAAATTAGATGACGACGACGTGAGTAAGCATCGAAAACTGCTGAAGGAACTGAAAAAATAACTTTTAGAAGACGCTTTCTATTTTGGTTTGTCATTAGTTTTTACAGAAACAGTTAATTGCACAAACGATATCTGGTCCTTTGCTCTGTGAAAAAAACATAAGAATTAAATATAATTAGGTGACCCTGAATCGTCCGATTATGTAACATGAACAAAAATAGGTTTCCCTTTGTATACTCAATTATCCGGATTTTCAACTATCCAAATGCCTAACGACAACAAATTAGTCCGTTATCCGTCCGTCCGTAATTATCCAATTAGTCAAGTTTCCACTATAATTGCGAATGTCGAGGTGGAGATGTTCAGTGATAAAATATGCAAAATAAAAAAAACATTAATTTTTGCAAATAAAGAAACCGCCTTCAATAATGTAGCCAATGTAGATGAATTTTTAGATTTTTACCGATTTTTCAAAAATCACTTGCCCGATTTCGATAAAATTTTCATGGGACCATTTGAGAAGTATACTCTTTCCAACAAAAAACAATCATCAAAATCGGTTCATAAACGACGAAGTTAAGTTAAGAAAAAGAACATATACCTATACGGTCGAATTGAGAAACCTCCTCCTTTTTATGAAGTCGGTTAAAAACCAGATCGAATATTAGAACTACAACTGAAACAAATATTTCACAAAACCGTCACGCCACACGAACCGTAACATCTCACATGTCATATTGTAAGATGATGCGTAAAATGGTTACAGACCACAATGACTCAATCGGCGTCACCCATTCGTGACACCCTTCGGAGTGACCTTGCGGTACACGGTTTTACGATATTGAGTACGATGCGGCAATATCGCTTCTTGTTTCATATATCGTAGCAATTATTCTTCTTCTTATGAAGAAAGAATATCACATTACTTAGTATGACCATATTTTATCACATCAAAACGAGAATCTTGAATAACGTTCCCGTTATTTTTTTGTGTCCGAAAGGGACACTTTCAGAAATAGGTTATATATAGGTCTTTTACATGAAATTAACTAGAAAAAGGACACGAGAAACTTTTAAGAATACGTAAAACTATGTACCTATGCGCTTAAAACTTAAACCACCTTGTCCGTATGGTGACGGAGTAAGAATACAATTCATCACCCCCGTCTCTTGCCTGTGGGTGTCGTAAAAGACGGCTAAGGGATATAATATGCACATAAAACTCGAAACCCTATGCCAACACGTCTGACCAGCGTGGTATAGTAGGTCAATTTTCCTTCTCGTAGTGGAAGAGGCCCGAGTCCAACAGTGGGAAGTTATATGGGCTGATAAGCTGATATAACAATATATAATAATAAAGTGTATCAAATGATAATTAATGCTCTATTTACAAAAACTGGGGACGAGACAGGCAACCTGAAAACGGATGTATCCCGTTCAAAACGGGACGCATGGTAACGTTACCCATACGTCCTACGGTTTAGAACGAACCTCCTTTATATTCATCGAATTATGGCTAACAGTTCTTCATGTCAAACCTTGTAAGTCGCACTGTTAAGCTCGGACCTCAACCACAATGACAGGGAAACTGACCGTTTAATTCCACGCTGATCAATCGAGTTGGAATATGATTTTATACAGAGTTTCTCTTCTCTTGCATCGATGTTACCTGCATATATCCCTTAGTCGCCTTTTACGACACCCACCGGTAAAAGACGGAGTGGTTAATTGTATTCTTACTCCGTAAACACACGGAATAACAGTACTTGGAAGGCTGTTATCTGCTTACTTTAATCGTTTTCTACAAAACCCGCAGAAAGGAATTATATTATTATTCCGTCTTGACGTGGAACTAACATCTTATTTTTCTACTCCTTTATCCATATATGTAAGTCCTATTATTGACTACGGGCATCCTCGAGTCAAGGGAACGTAGACTACTTACACGACACTGGCCAAATCCATTGCTATAGGGTTTTATTTCAAGTTTACGTTCTCATAATTTCAACAATTTCCTTCTTAAATTGTCGTTTATATAAAATTCCTTCTCGCCGACTTAAACATGCTGTTTGAAGAATTGTAAAATATGTGCATACGATTTCAATGAATTTCTGTGTTGATCCCTTGACAAAGAGCAGATCATTTTAATACATATAGCTGATAAATTTTAATGCGCCTCAAAATATCCATAACCTTCAACGCAGCTTCTAGAACCAACCAGAATCCTCATAAATATATATGGGGGGCTCACATTATTATGTAGTAATACATAAAAAAAAATCACAAACTTGGCTTCCAATTGCGACGTACGTTCCTTTGAATGTATGATAATGATATTTATATATACGTGGTACATACACCCGTGTAGGTTATATGCGAGCCTGTATCTCAATGTATACGATATTACAGACTATATTTGCATAACTCTTGTTTGTACATCAAATGACTCACGCGCCATTCTGTTTAGGTAAAACTCTTGGCGAATTGATGCTACTTTAACTGCTAACCGATATTTTACATTTAGGAATAGACTACTAGTTTGCGTGGGTATTACATGTGAATCAGATTTATTTAAAACTATAACATAAACTTTTACAGTATTTTTGTATGGCAACTTCTATCAACAACACTAATATACTATTGATTGAATGTATGAAACATAAATATATATGTATTGATATCGAATTAGGTTGAAATGGAACACAAAATTTATTACAACGTACATATAGAGGTAAACGTAGGTCACTGTAATGAATAAATTAGGATCATATTCGATCAGGCTCCAGTTAAAGTTATGTACCAACTTTAACTATAGGTTGGCAGAGTTGACAAATTCGTGTGCTTACCGAACATGGGGTCTTCGGTAAGTACATGCACAGAATTGGAAGAGAAGAGGCCCCAGGATGTCATGAGTGTGGCGCGCTAATCGACGATGCGCGCCACCCACTGGAAGTATGCCCCGCCTGGGGGCCTCAGCGCCACGTCCTGTCAACGGAACTGGGAATAACAGACCTGTCGCTGCCAACCATCATCTCCAAGGTGCTCGGCAGCGACAGCTGTTGGTCGTCGATGGCCTCCTTCTGTGAGGCTGTCATGACAAGGAAGGAGGCCGCGGAGCGGGCACGCGAGGCGCTTGCGTCCGCTGACTCGCTCCGCCGGCGACGACCAGGGAGGAGGAGACGCCGCTATGTGCTCCTCCACCCACCGCTCTGAATGATGACAGGACGTGGCCAGACGGTCAAGCGTTGGGGTGTCGGAGATAGAATGTTGTCAGACGATCTTTCCGGCACCTCGTAAAAGCGCGGAAGGGGCCGCTGTGGTTTTAGTGGGTATTTCGGTCACTTCTGTGGCCGGCGAGTCCCACACACACTCCCCTGTCTGTAACCGGCGGGGATAGTGCGTAAATGCATTAACAGCGTGAAAAAAAAAAAAAGAGTTGACAAATTCGTACTGGCTCCCTATCCGACCGGGGCCAACTTTTTAGAACAGTTATGGCAAATTTAAAATTTTACTAAATGCTCAAACGTTTATATTATAAAGTGACGATTAGATTAGATTTTTGCTAGAGAGGCCTATCCAATGATCTTGCCAAGGGCCGCAGGCATATATTAAATAATTTTGTGTCTATATTTTTGTATTGCCGTGTGGTTACAGTAAGAATGCAATTCACCACCCCCTCCTCTTACCCGTGGGTGTAGCAAAAGACGACTAAGGGATTAATAATTCAATGACATCGACGCAAGAGAAGGAAAACTCAAAATAAAGGTCTATGCCAACACGTCTGATCAGCGTAATATAGTAGGTAACATGCTCTCCTACAATGGAGGATGCCCGAGCCCAGCAGTGGTACGTATTGGGCCTGAGATGTTGATGGAATATTTATTTGTGATTTGGGGAATAAATATTAAAACAATTGGGTTCTTAATATTCGTTGATTTCGAATTTATAATTTGCATGTGAGTTATCAAATGAAACGAACAATTATTGCTTTATAGGTAAAAGCCACTGTCTCAAACTCGTCAAAAATATTGTTCAAAAAATTAATACCCTTCTTAGGGTATAATTTTTTAAGCATGTCGGCTTACATTTTGGTCTGCATTTCAATAAAGTTTGCATGACTTCCGCGAATAAATATCTGGCTGACGAATTTTAATGACAATGGCCGTGGAAAATGGGACATTTTTATACGTTACCGAGACTGGGACAGAAAAAAAAGACTTGTTAAAAGCGTTATGACCACCTCAACGTCCAACGGCGTCCAATTTATAATTAAAAAAATAAACATTAAGGCATTTTTAAAAAGCACGGATCATATATTTTCCATTAGCATTTATATTACTTTCAATATTATACAAAATTTATTTTATCTAACAGTCGCACACATTGTTCTGAAATCCAGTTCACTAATTAATTAATCTCGGGCATGTATGTCTCAGCGTGGCAGCGGCTGCGTGTTGAATTATTACATAAGTACCTAATTCATTAATTAATACACGATTTTGTTACACACTACGAGCAAAAGCGCAACAAGTTTTAATTATATTACGTTTTGTTTTTCCAATCATTTATTGGGCGAAAGCAAAAAAAAAAACTGGAAATAGGCGTAAAGATTTTTTACCTTTGCTCATATGATTATAACAATTTTCATAAATGAACCCACTTTTGGCGGTGAATATGATATAAAAGCGCTTTACATTTTTTTTTCTAACGAAATTCTCAACAAGATACCGTTGACAATAGCCATAACACCGTTGAAGGTGACAATTTGACTCACTGACGGACAATTATTAATATGAAGAAACTGATTATTTGTAAAGAAAATTACTCGGTACTGGCAAACATGGCTCGCATTAGTAGTCGATTGCCAAGGCGAAAAATAAGACTTACCACTTTTGAGTAACATTTCAGTAGCTAAAATGTCTATTATCCAAAAGTTATATAATAATTTCAAATAGAATTTGCCTATAATTTTCAATAAAGGTGAAGAAAGGTTCGAAATTAGTTTTCCAAGATTAATAAGACAACCTTAGTGCTTCCAAAACTCTAGAGGACGTGAATTTGATCAAAAGTATTTTCCATTTTCCCATTACGAACTTATTGGATTTCATATTTAAT
Organism: Lymantria dispar; assembly: GCA_032191425.1. Lineage (NCBI taxonomy): Eukaryota > Metazoa > Arthropoda > Insecta > Lepidoptera > Erebidae > Lymantria > Lymantria dispar. The sequence continues at coordinate 23,318,591 of CM063459.1, forward strand.
AAGTAATTACGTTTGATGGTGATAAAATTATACAATCGTATGCCTCTCGGTGAAAAGAATTGATAGACACTTATGAAAATGTATGGTGCGTATGAAGACTTGGTGTGTGGTAAAAAATACAGTTAACCCCCCCTTTCTTGCCTGTGGGTGTCGTAAAAGACGACTAAGGGATCAACAATTCATATATGTTATATGCAAGAGAATAAAAACTTGAAATGAAGCCGTATACCAACATGTCTGACGAGTGTGGTACAGTTAGTCAATTTCCCTCCTATTTTTGAGGAAGCTGGAGCCCATCAGTGGGACGTACATGAGCTGTGATGATGATGATGGTAATGTTAACGAAGATTTATGATATCTTGCTAGAAGAGCGTGGTGTAACAAAGAACAAGCTTTAAAATAGGGTGGAGATATCCCATAATCTCGAATACGGCGTATTAGAAGTTCCGCAGGACAGAGCTTAGACCATTCGCCTAATGATTCTTCAGTCGATTTTTACGACTGCCAGGCAAGGGAAAATAGAACTGTAATTTTCAATTTGTGTAGGTAACCCGGCATGATAACAGGTTAGAATACAATGTATTACCATCTCTCACCGTTCCGTGGAGTCGCAAAAGTCGGCTAAGGAATCACCAGGAGAATAGGTAGCAGGCCTTGCCCGCCAAAATTATAATAAATACTGCAATTGACCAACTTACTTGCTTGCATGGCGATTATGGTATTACATTTATATTTAGCCTATGGCCAATAGTGAACGACAATAGACTGATTATGATTACGAAAGATACTTTGTTTTTATTACAAACTCCTTCAAAATGTTTATATAAAGATTGAATAATCGTTTCTAATTAGATAAAATACCCCAGTATGATGCCACATTTATCTTTAAACTAATAAATTACTATCATTAATATCTCACGCGGCAAACAGCATTTATAAATACACATTTTTTTTATATCTATAACAATTGGCTTCCTATTTTTGTTACTACTAATCTTAAGATCGTGACCCTAACCAAAAACTCGTGATAATACAATAACATAACAACAAAAAGATCGACTATATAAAGCACGATTCTGTACGTTAATTAAACTGGTATTCACAAGGAGGCTATCTACATATATAAGAATAATATATAGCGGACGATGTCCCTTCAGCGATGTCGATTAAAGCTTTTCCGGATTGAGAGCCCTTAACGCTCACTCCAGGCAAAACTATTAAAGCCATCTGCGGTCAACAGCTAAATACACACAAAAAAAAATCATCCTATTTAATACTTCTCAGGTTATAATACCATAATACTAGACTATAAGTTTTACGGGTGAACCTTGTCCAGGAAAAGCATTACGTCGAGAAATGTGAAGCATAAAAAAGGCCTTCGTCCAGCAATAGAATACCTGACAAATAAAAAAACAGTAACATTGTAACTCCCTAACTATCCGTGTGGTGATGGAGTAGGAATACAATTCACCACCCCCTGTCTTGCCCGTGGGTGTTGTAAAAGACGACTAAGTGATGTAATACGGATATAACATCTGTGCAAGAGAAGATAAACTCGGTATAAAACCCTATACCAACACGTCTGACCAGCGTGGTATAGTAGGTCAATTTCCCTCCCATTGTGGAGGAGGCTCGAGCCCAACAGTGGGACGTCTAGGAGCTGTGATGATGATGATGATTGAACTCCCTACCATTGTACAGAAGGCTGAAGCCCAGCAGTAAGGGATAATGAATATTATAAATAATGTTCTTCTACACTCTAATATTGAAGACAGGACCATTTTACAATGGAAGGGAAACGGTCCATCGACTTTTAGACATTTTTACGCCCCTTGTGTTAAAGAAAAGGATGATATCGGATTATATCGAAACCATTTGAAACATTTAACTCCACAGATGACGGAATGGTTTAAGTAACGACCATGCTAAGTGTCAGGGGTTCGATATCCACGCAGCAGGTCAGCTCGTGTAAACTAAAAAAAGATTATTTTAAGTTTGGGTGTAATGTTTGGGTGTAATTTTTGCCTGTTAATTGTATTGTAATTGTTTATAAAACACGATGTATAACGATCTATTTCATTCGAAAAGACGAATTTCTTGTCAGTTCTTGTCATGGCAGACAAACAACGTAGACATTAGTAAATGCTTGCCTTACCTTTTTTTTATTAAGTTATCGTTAAATATTTGTAAGCTCTTGTGAAATTGATATGGTATTTTGATTGCACTAAATGCGAAAACCATGACGAGAAGATACAGAAAATATGCACGTTAAAATAAGGAAACTCTAAACAAAACATGCATTAATCAATGTGATAAAGATAGAGTAATTAATTTTATAATTATCCTTATATTTGACTAGAGCAATAGTTTATGAAGAATTAAGACTGTTCGGAAATGACATGCGAAATTACTACATTATTACGTTTTGTTATTCAGACACAAAAACTTGTTTATTTCCACATAACAATCAAACAAACGTTTAATTCTTCACGTTTTTGTATTAATTACCTCATCATTACTTGGCCACATTTGCCAATTGCCTTTACAGTTGGCAATGTTACCGCAACATACCTACTTAATCGCTGGGTCATTTTTGTTTTGTTTAAAATACATTAACTGTATACTTTCATAATTAAATACCTACCGACCCCGAACTCATTCGTAATAGAAATAATATAATTACACAATTTATTAATGTTAGATAACAATTCAAATGAAAAGAACACAATTTTATTTACAGTTTTTTTTTAAGTTGGATAGATTTCGCTGTCTTGACAACTTCGCTAATAAAATAAAGCTGGGGATACACATGCCCGTAGCTTGCACACTAGTATACCAGCTACTTGCACGTGCCAGCTTCTGCCATGCGTATACGCTAACTGGCATGCCTGTAACTGGCATACATGTAGCTAGCACAAAATTTTATTTACTTGCATGCCCGTTGTAGGAGGGGACGCGGGGGGTTGCCAAGCTGGCACGTGTGAACAGACGCGACAGCTACGGGCAGGGCATGCCAGTAGCCGTTTTTCTTTTTCGAAGGTCATGTTTTTTCAAGTTTTTCTTTTGTTGGTTATTTTGCATTCAACATGGCACGATGGGGAGATGAGAGAACTATACAGTTCATTCATTTGTACAGAGAATACGAATGTATTTGGAAGCAGACTAGCTCGCTTTACAAAAACAAAATAGCACGTGCCAATGCCTACACCAAACTACAAGAAGAATTAAATCTGACTGAAAAAGAAATTAAAAACAAAATCAAAAGTCTGAAGAATAGGTGCGAGTTCTCTCACGAACTGTCCTGTGTATACGCGATGGTAATACTGGTATGCAAGGGCACAACTTGCATGCCAGTATTACTTGCAAATGTTTCCGCAGTGTGCTAGTTACTCGTACATGTCAGTAACTTTCATGCCAGCTACTTTCCAGATTTACTAGCATGTGTATCCCCGCCTTAAGAGTTCCGTGCGAAGTCTTTACACCATAAGTAGAGGGTTTATTACCTATATAACTGTAAACTAGCAAATTTATATTCATAAAGATTCGTCAAATGATTTTTGTTCATGAAATCATTCATTTTTAATTATTTATCAATGTCTTTCAGAAATAATTTACAGATATTCTTTAGAAAATGTTTCAAAGAATATAAAAGTATTGCTACCCCATAGCAATTGGACGGAACAAAAAATCCTCTTTTCGATATAGAAACGACTTGCCGAAACTTTAGAAAACTGATTCATCTCAGCTCACATAAGACCCTAGGCTCAAGACGCCTCCGTGATAGAGGAGGGAATTTGATATATTACACCACGCGAATCATACGTTTTGTTATAGGATTTTGTTTCGAGTTTTCCTTCTTCTTTCCGACGTTATATGCATATTATATCCCTGAGTCGTCTTTTATAATACCCACGGGCAAGATAGACAGTGGTGAATTGTATTCTTACTTCGTCACCACACGGATATAAAAATTAGACATTTGCAAAATTATGGTTAAATCCCGTTAACCACAATTTCGCGGGTAATAATACTCTATTAAAAACCCCCCGAAACTCACAGAAAATAAACCGTCCCAATTTTCTTTAAACTGAAAGTGCAGTAATAAAAATTCAATTGAATAATACAGTCGGCCTTGTGTTAAAAACGCAATCAAACTGTAACAATTTATTGTGAATCACCAACATCCTGAACGACACCTACATATGCCAATCACTTGATGTGTTACAATATGTCGGCATTATTAAATAGATCATATTTTATTAATAAAATTAAAGCTTTTTCAAAACAATAAAATATCACGAGATATAGAATAAAATATTTTTAACTCACAACTATATTGTTTTTTTTGCAAATATCAAAAAAAATCTGAGCGATCGAGACAACGCCTACATCATCATCTCAGCTTATATACGGCCTCACTGCTGGACTTGAGCCTGCTACAAAATAGAATTGAACAATATGTTGTCAGTCAAATGACAAATATAGCTTTATTTCGAAAGAAGAAAAGGGGTTAGTGGATTGTATTCTTACTTCGTCATCACATGGAATTATAACACCCACAGCGCTGGATAAATCGAAACATGATCAAAGACATAATAATTCCTGAAACTAATCAAACAATATTGTAGTTGTACTTGGAGTTATCTTAAAGCGACATTAGCGCGAAAGAATAAAAGTAAATAACATTAAAATTGTCGGGTTATCGTGCTAGAATCCTTTACAAGCCTTTGACATTGCCTTCTTTAAACAAAGTTTCGGATGAGTACTACTTTCTTTCACAGTTCATTGTTTTAAATATGCACCTGTGTCTGCACACACACATATGCACACCTTACACGATACTACGTGCCAGCAGATAACGTAGTACTTGTGAATACGTAGATTGTTTGTAAGAAAATATGAACAAGGACTAAATGTATAATTTACTTTACTATGGATATCGTAAGAGAAAACTATGAATTACTAGCAACCCGCCCTCGCTTCGCTTCGGTTTCAGTCGCTTAAACCCGCGTAGTTCCCGTTCCTGTGGGAATACCGGGATAAAATATAGCCTATGTTACTCCCTGATATTATAGCCTTCCATTGGTGAAAGAATTTTTGAAATCGGTTCGGTGGTTTAAGCGTGAAAGCGTTACAAACAAACAAACAAACATCCTTACTTTCGCATTTATAATATTAGTATGGATAAGCACGAAACATTAGTATAAGAGAAGGAAGGATTGATGTAAAACCTAAGTTGATAACCAGTACTGTAAATCAAGTTCATCTCCAGCATGAAAAAAGCCCGTGCCCAATAGCTGAACATAAATGGACTGTAGAAGACGAAAATTGGTTTACAGCAAACAGAGGACACAGCTTTATGCTACTCTTATTTGAACGCAGACTACTGAACTGGCAGAAGTTAATATGGAGAAATTTTCACAATAGACTCCAGATTTCCTTGGTAACTGATTTAAACACTCATCTTTTCACGGCTGGTTTTGTCTGCCACCATAACACAGTTTAGGAAGCAGCATGTTCTAAGACCACTAGCAATTCCTATTTTAATTATAATAAATGAAGACTGAAATATTGATTGAAGAAGCACTTTTTTTGGGTGGGCTATGGCACACGTCGTCCATGCCGCCCGGGGCGACGCCAGGACGGCACGCTGACCTCTAACCCACCGTATGCTCACGCCTTCGCCATTAAACTGACTATTGGTACAGAGTTCCTTGTCTTCTGTAGCCAGCCGTTTGATGAAGCGCTGGGATAGATTATAAATCATGGTACCTATACCATAAGAAATACATATATTGTGTTTTAATGCTGTGTCAAAATTTAAGAATTTATCCTAAATAGAACAGTAAACTAATGCACAAACAACACGATTGTATTTTGAAATATAAATAATAATAAACATAATGGAGCTTATTTTCCCTAAAACTTTGAATACATTAAAGTTAAATAAGTGGCAAACTCTATTTATAGTGATGTAGGTATGTTAATATATCCCCATTTATACATACATATCATTTAAAAAGATTCATATGTGCTTTAGTAATTTATATGTTACTAGCTTCTGCTTGCGACTTCCTCCACGTAGTATAGATACTGTGGGCTAACGTTAACCTAAGACTTTGTTTACGTAGAAAGTGAAAATATTTTATAATAATATGTTTCTGGCAGACATGATTTTTGCGAAAATTTAGCCGTTTACGCAGCGGAAGCTCTCAAAAGAAAAAATCCCGATTTTGAAATTCATTGGTGCTCCGCTCCTATTGGTCTTAGCGTGATGATAAGCCTTCCTCAATAAATAGGCTATTAAACACTGAAATAATTTTTCAAATCAGACCAGTAGTTCCTGAGATTTTTGCGTTCAAACAAACAAACTCTTCAGCTTTATATATTAGTATAGATTTTTTACTTGGTGTTGGTGTTATAAGATTTTTTATTTGATATAGATATGTTCTATTTATATAGAGATTCAGTCCTCAACTAACAGTTTGTAATAAATCACAAAATAAATACATCATCCATAGTTAAAAGTTAACAAGATAAATGTGACAATAATTTGTAATCAAAAGACAAATACTATACATTCATTATTATCTTATCTTTATGTATGTGGAAGCAAAAGGAACAAATTGACATTCAAACAATAAAATTATTAACCTATATCATTACAATAGTGTAAAAAATATTCTTATAATTTTATAATCACCACTCCTCCACTCATATGCTTATGTTATGCTTCACTTAATTATAATTTCTCAGGTCTTCCTCCATCCCCGAGACATTCCAAATACAATAGATGAAACTTATCTGGTAATGTTATCTTCTGTGTGGTGACAGAGTAAGAATATACCACTCCCTATCTTGCCCATGGATTTTGTGAAAGAGTACTAGGGGATATAATATGTATATAACACCTATGCAAGAGAAGGAAAACTCGAAATAAAACCCTATATCAACCTGTCCAACTAACACGGTAGTAAGGATAATTTCTCTCCTATTGTGAAGGAGGCTCGAGCCCAACAGGATGCTCATATAGAGCTGATATAAAGAATTTTATAAATATTTAGAATTATCTTATCAATAAATTTACATGAATTTTGTGAGCAATCATAAAATCTCCCTAAACGTTTATGCTACTGTTTCATTCACTAACAAATATATGTTAAAACACTTTTTAGATGAAGTACAAATTAAACTTACGCTAATTCAATATACATCAAAAATTGTCATAATAACTAAATACATTTTTCCCTCCATCTTAGACACACCCTTAGACACACCCTTAACCATCCCATTATGGGATGGCTGAAGAAGAGAAATAAATTCCAATGTATTATTTATACATAAATTTATTAATAAAATAAATTAATGTAGAAAGAAATTATAAACAACTAACTCAAAACAAAGACAAATAATTGGTTCCATATAATGTTGGTGCTATCTTTGTATACAGAATGATAATACAGTAAATTATACAAGTTATATCATACTGTAAGTAAATTCATATAGTATATTTAAACTACTGCATACAAACTGACTTTATGATCCTCATCAAGCTTCTCTCATCAATCTCTTATAAGAAACTAAGTAGGACTTAAGTTGCTAAATAGAAATTTAGATATAATCTCAATCAATGACAGGAGGCTGATAAGCCGGTGCGGCAGTTACGAGCACCGACCAACAATATAACGATACAAACAACACAAATCATCAATACTAAACGTTATCTTTAACGGAAAGTAATACTTAAAACTTAACTTAAAAGATTACACTTAATTATATTTACAAGTAAAAACATACCTGGGAATGCAGTTAGAAGGCGTCCTATCCACTTCCCAAGCTGCAAAAAGTTTCATGGGAACAGGTTTCGATGCATTAGTCATCTTTTCAGATTTATTTTTTTCGGTCATCTTAAACAGCACCAAACAAGGGTTTCACAGCACAACACTAGTTATATTAAAATTGGCATTGTTATTAACCCACTGAACACGACACTATATACATTTTAGAAGCACAGTTCATACACAAAGACAATACCGACGCAATCACAACAATACTCAGTAAATTTTTATAGTACGGTTGACAGCCTAACGAATCGCAACGACCAGCCGAGGGCGTTCGATACATAGGATTGCTATTTGACAGCACCTGACAGCAACCAACTGCCTAGAGTTACCACACTCAACAACTTTTCCAATTTGTGTAGTTAGAAATGACTATTCCTAATTAATTTGTTTTCTTTTACACTTATACTGTGACCAAGATCTTTGAGGTCTATATTAGAAAACCGTAACCAAACTGGAGGAATTTGAACTGAAAGGTATATTTGTAAGAAAGCAAGGGATATTGAATGTTTAATAAATATAAGTTAGTTATAAAGCTCTCAAATATCATGGAAAATTGCTGGTGGTAAAAATAAAAAAAAATGTAGTTAATAAAATAGCAAATCTTAGGAACCTGAGTCATCGTTTTTTAATTTATTTCATTTAAGTGGTGTTATCTTCTTATTTCCCTATTAATGATGCTGGTGAAAGGAGATAAGGTATGTATTTATATTTTATAATCAGTGGCGGCTGTACCTTAAGCGCGCTCGTGCGCTGAACCACCAAATCAAAAGATTTAGTAATTACACAATATGTTAGCTCATCTTTATTTTTTATATTACCATATTAATATGTATTCTTTAAACATATAACAAATAAAATTTCAAATTATGACGAAATAATTCAAGCGCTTTACTAAACTATTAAAACTTATTTTCCCTGTAAAAAAAAAATCTCGTGCGCTGAGACGAGCGCACGAGGACTGCCAATACAACTTGTATTAGTTATGAGTTAAAACGCCTGATGCGTAAGACAGAGAAGATAGTTGATAAAAATGTACCGAAAAATGAGTCTCTGTTCGAGCACTGCACGGGCGAACCGAACATTACCGCGAGCACTCGACTTTCGATGAAATTCGCCAGGCGGCGGCGACGTAAGTAGATATAGTTTCGATGTTATCCTATGACGCGTTAAATATTGTTTGTTTACATTAATTGTTTTTTATTTTGATCTTAGTTCTATTCTATACTTCATGTACCGTGTGTGGTGTAAGTGTATATGAGCCCATGATAAAACTTTTTAAAATAAAGTTGGTATAAAATTGGCGGGACCGCCAACGCCCCCGTTGAATTTAATAAAAGAGTGCAAATCAAAATATTTTTTATACTTTTATAAATATTTTTTGAAGTGTGAAAACCAAAAAAAAACATATTTCTTCCTTGAAAATGTAATGAGTTCAAAAAAAAATAAAAAATAAATATAATTTTTATATTTTATATTTTTATAAGTTGGTGTTCCATTGCAATTTTTAATCTTAATACTTAGTGAGCAAGTAAAGTGCACTACCACTTGACTCACCAGCCGCCACTGGTCACAATAAGAATAAATCTCAACCTTCTATTAAATAGTCCCTACATTCAGGGAATTATTTTTTAATGCTATTACTGAAATGTTTCTGGCTGTCAAACCTAGGTGTCACTTTATAAATGCGTTCAAAATGTAAGAACTTTTTGAATCAAATAAAATACTAGCGCAGTGTTAAAAAAGTAGACATCTTTCAAAATTTTAGTTCAATAAAATTTTAGACTCAATTTCTAAATTGAGTAATTGGCGAAATTCTGTAAACGCCATAATATAAAAAAAAAAAAAAAAAAAAAAAAAATAGACTCAATTTACTTCACGTAATCCGCAGGTTTTAGACTTACGTGGCGCTATTACACTAGCATAGCAGGTAATGCGCAAGTATTATAAGGAAAGAACCGCACGTGATTTGATGTCACTTAAACCGGGATCGAATAAATTTTTCGGCATATAGAGCTATACCAGCTGCTGTTTAACTCTAACGTAGTTGAAATAAAAATCATACTTGTGGTAAACCATAAAATTTGTTTGGTTTGCGGTAGCACTCGACACCGCAGTATCGTTCATAAATGCTTCTTAGGAATAGTCTTCGACAATAGGTTTTTAAAGTTCATTTCTCCTACGCACTGTCTATTGTGGTGTTGCCTGAGTGCTGTGAAATATTTATCTTCAAAGGAGAGCTTTTCGCTGACGATAGGCATAGACTGGTTTATAACCCTAATATTGCCGAGATCCGTAAGCAGTAGTTATTACTTACTATCAAGTATGCTACTTGCTCGTCTACCACCCGAAGGCAAATAAAATATATATTATTTTAAGTCAACATATTTCACATTTATATCTCTCATCTCCTTGATGGCTTTTTGAACTAAATTATTGATATTTTTGTTATTAAGGGTGTAGATCGTGAAAATCACCGAAAAGAGTGTTACGATTTTTCATATTTAACCTATTTACATATGATTGATATCAATGATAATTTGTATATATTACAATCAAAGACCAATAAGTATGTTCATGCTTATATTAAACTCTTAAACCTAATAGTTGTTATATAATAAACGTCAACAAACGCACAAAATTGAGTAAAAATGCAAAAACATGACTTCGTATTTTTCAGATTTAACCCCATAAATCAACACAAATTGATAAAAAGAAACACTTTTTGAACACTGAAGAAACCAATAAGTATAGCTGTATACTTCTTTTTATACCTTTACAAACAAAGACTTCCTCTTTTAAAGCCCTAAAATCTAGATATATTTTAAGGTAAATTTTTCATACACAAATGTATGGGATAAAGCGTTCGTTTCATTCGTGCAATCTCGGTGGTCAAACGGCAGTTCCTTTCTGTAAGTGAACGCGACACCACGCTTGTCGGCTGCAGACAGCAGAATTACGTATTGTGAATTTGTGTTTTTTGTAAAAAACTGTAAGTATAACATTTTTATAATTAATTTATTTTCAGTTAGTAGAAAGTATCGATATAATGAATGTCTGAAAGAAAACCATGATGGAACTAGATATAAATCGTAAAAAATACAATATCTACACTAATAGGTATTATAAAGAGGAAAGATTTGGATTTTTGTATGTAACGAATAAACTCAAAAAGTACTGGACCGATTATAATTCTTTTATCATTCGAAAGCTACATTATCACTGAGTAACATAGGCTATTTTTTTCGCAGGACTGATTGAATTTGAGTGTCATGCCAGGGAAAAGAAAGTTTTGTACGCATTATAAAAATATGAAAGCCAAAAGATCTCGGAATAAAATGTAAGTTCCTCCCTACTTATTTATTATCGCATTTGAACAGGGTACATTACAAAGCTAATACAATATGTCATATGATTTAGATCGCCCGATTCAGACATATACCTACAATAACATGTAAATATTGGTTTGTATTATCTATATCTATACTGATAAATAAAATTGAAGTATCTGTATGTAATATCAAAATAATAGGATTTTTAAAAAAAAAAAGGCGATACGGAGTTCGCCGGGTCGGCTAGTATTGTCTAAATATCAAATTGTGGAAGTAGGTAGGCGACAGCGCAACTTTGTCGACATACCTATACCTATACCGCCAAACAAACGCGAGGCGCCTAGCGTCTGGCTTAGGGTTGTACAAAATAAATAAAAATTGGATAATATTGATGAATAATATTTCCAGTATTGAAAATAAAGAAAACCTTGGGGCCGAGACTCTGAGCAACAATGCTACGCGCTGTATAGAGGTAAATTGTTATACGTAATTCTTGTAGACTTGTTACATAAATAAACAAACTACTTAGTTAGTGATGGGCGAAGACAAAATCTCAATACCTACTTATAGATTTTTTCTTGCAATATTTATTATTTTCATCGAGAGACAAACACCTTAGTACCGAAATACTTCTCAATTACTTTCTCAAAAGAAAATTTACGTTCAAATAGGTGACGTCATAAAAAAACAATACCTAATGCGTAAAGAAATTATAATTTCTATTCATCAGGAACCTAATATTGTATTAATTCTTTTGCATTTTTTTAAATTTTTAATTATTTTTTATAAAAAAAATCAAGCCATTATCTTTCTTTACAGGAACTAGTTATTGAAAACGACCAAGAGGGAAAGGTGGATGAAATGGAAGTTGGGCGTAGAGTTGTAGACGTTTCTTTTTTTTTTAAAGCTCTTCAGGCCATAGGGGACCACGGTCCAATGGATTGTAAGTTAAGTTACCTCAGTATAATAGGTGAAGTAAAAGTTGGTCTGGACTCAAAACTCATCATGAAATGTAGTATGTGTAGTATGAAATTTACTGTGTGTTTGATTGAAAAGAAAGAAGATAGAATGGAAGTGAATCATCAAATTGTATCTATCTGGTGGGAGCTACTATCAGTTAAAAACATTAACTGCCGCAGTAGCCCTACCAATCATGTCACCTTCATTATACAATGAAATGAATAATACGGTTTGCGATTGGTGGGAAAAGACAGCAGCACATTCCATGGCAGAAGCTGTCAAGGAAGAAGCGGAGTACGCAGTGTCTATAGGTAGTGTTGATAAAAATGGTACACCATTAATATCTGTTGCTGTTGACGGTTGTTGGAGCAAGAGATCTTATGGTAAGAATTTTTCCGCCTTGTCCGGCGCAGCTGCGATAATTGGCATTAAAACTAATAAAGTATTGTTTTTTGGAGTTAAAAATAAATACTGCGTAGTTTGTGCACGAGCCGCAAAGAAGGACAGTCAGCCCTCGGAACACCGTTGTTTCAAGAATTATTCGGGATCATCTACCGGTATGGAATCGAACATAATAGTTGAGGGGTTTAAACGTTCCATTGTTGATCACGGTGTAATTTATAATAAATTTGTAGCAGACGGCGATTCCAGTACTTATAAAAAAATATTAGATTCGCGACCGTACGGTAATTTAACAGTAGAGAAAATTGAATGCAAAAACCATCTTTTACGAAACTACTGCAATAGCTTGGAGAAACTGTCGAAAGACACTAAGTATCCTTGCGAATTGCGGAAATTCCTAAAAGAAAGGTATTTGCGTTTAAGAACGGGTGTAAAATGCGCTATTAAATATTGGGGCGATCAAAATCAGTCACTCGAAGAAAAAATAAAAAATCTTAGTGAAGATATCCTAAATGGTCCACAACACGTATTTGGTAATCACCAATATTGCAAGGAGTATTTCTGTAGACCTGATACTCGTCGAATAGAAACTGTTGGGTTGCTTCCAGCAATTGTTGGATGCGGATTAATGGACGCGGTACACATTTTAAGTAAAAGACTGTCATATCATTCTAGAAGTTTAATTCATAATTGTACAAGTAATATAGTTGAAAGTTTTAACGCAGTGATTGCCAAATTAGTAGGGGGTAAGCGTGTAAATTATTCTTCCCGTGGTTCTTATGCGGGCCGATGCGCAGCTGCTGTTGTGTCTTTTAATACAGGATCGATTCATAGTAAAACTCATGAAGTAATATTTAAATCTAGTCCTAATCCTTTGATCGCGAAAGTGGAAAATTGTAATCGTAGAATCCGTTTAATTGCTAAACCTAAATTAAGATTGAAAAAGAGCCACAGCGCTGTATCGAAAGACGCTCACTATGGACCAAACTGCGAAAAACCTGATCTGAGTCCAGAATTATATGAGAAAGCCAAGTCATCTTTTTTAGCCGATTTAAAGTTGTCTTGTGCTGAAAGAGAGGAGCTTGAAAGGTCGACCCATTTGCAAAGAAGTAGTTCTGAGTGGATGAGTACAAGGAGAAAATTACTAACCTCATCATCGTTCGGGGAAGTTTGTAAAAAACGAGAGAGCACAAGTTGTGCTGTTCTTGTTCGTAAAATCGTTTATGGTAGTAATATCTCCAGTTTGCATGCTGTACGGTACGGTATCGAAAACGAAGAAACCGCAATTAAACAGTTAGAAATTCAAGAGAATATTAGTATACAAGGTTGCGGTTTGTTCGTCGACGATCAATATGAATTTCTTGGTACTACACCAGATGGCATTTATGCAAACGGTTTAATTGAAATTAAGTGCCCACATTCTTTAGCTGGCATGACTCTTGATGAAGCAATGGCCAAACATACCTTTTGGGTTAAGGACAAGGCTTCCAAGGGTTATGTCATAAATAAAAATCATAACTGGTATTTCCAAATTCAGGGACAGGTACATATTACTAAAAGAAACGTTTGCATGCTTGGCATCTGGTTTGGTGCTACTGTACCTATGAAAGTTTATATTATAGAAAAGGACGAAAAATTTTGGGAGGAGAAAATGGAGATAAAATTAGTTAGGTTTTATTACGATTGCCTACTTCCAGAATTAGTTGATCCTCGGCAGTCACGAAGCATGCCCATTCGTGACGCGCCCAGTATCATAGAGGCTATGAAAGAGAGGAAAGAAAGAGCTTTACGTGTTATGAAAGAGAAGAACGCCTAATGATTTTGAAAGATACAGGTAACTTAACTACCCAGCCAGTCGATTCACGTAAACACGCCAGTCCAAAAGTCGTTTTAACTTAGGAACTTAGAAATCGCCTTTTGGTTTTCTGTTTTAACCGCACTTACTTAACTAGTCTTGGATTGTCATAAATCTTCCAATAGCTCAATTACTATACAATTTCTGAGTTACCTGGTGTAAAGAATCATAAAATTGGTTCAAAAATACAGCGAATTGAGAATTCTCCTTTTTTTAAGTCGGTTAAAAGGGCTAAATTTGCAAAAAATGAAGTGACGTCACTGCGCTACGGTTTTTATTACTTACGTGAATCGGGCAGCTGGTAACGTTTTCATTCTGATAGGTTTTGTGATAGCCATTGATTTTATCATCAAATTAGCAGAAATCAGAACTTGATCCGTAATCGAATGAAAAAACATTAGAATTTTGAACTCATATTTCGTTATTGTTTAATTTAGTATATTAATAATTTACAAACTTCTGTTAAAATTAGTAAATAAATGAATTATTTACTAATTTTTGTACAACCCTAGCACGCTTTTGAGATAGCGAGTAATGGCGACTCATATTTGTTATTGTGTAGTAAATAAATCATTTTTATACTTGTGTTTCATTTATTGACATTTTTTTTAAAACCCTAGGATTTTTTTTAGATATCGACGAGGTGATCGTAAACAAAAAGTAAGTATTTGAGTTTACGCAATAGGCACATTTCCTTGCGTAGAGATAAACACACTTCCTACTGAATTTGCAATTATTTTATTGAATGAATATTTTACGAATTAGAATAAATTTTGGTAGTGAAATTACAAATAAATACATAGTTGGAATTTTAGGTAAGTAGAATACAAAAATGTCAGTCCGGACCTGCTCTTGATTGTATATTATATTATAAACTAGTAACCCGCCCTCGCTATCTTCGCTATCTTCGGCAATATTCACTTAAATTACATACTATAAAAAGCATATTGATCTATAATAAATGCACAATTTATTTAAGGTACTTAATTGGATAAGGATTAATGCTGTATTGTATAAAATCACTTAGTAAATAATCATTTTTTAGTAGAGGATAAAAAATGGTTATGGTGGGTTATCCCTAAGAGATAGACATATGCCATCGTGGACTTTTTTGTTGAACTTTTTAAGATGGATAATACTGTAGTACATTATTTTGGTCTATCTCGTAGGGTTCAGCCAACGTTTGCAATATAAGCGCAAAAAAACGTGCTTATTTACGACATCACATTAGAAACCTCTAAATTAATCAGCGTTTCTCTACTATATTATGCATGTATTATACATATAAACCTTCCTTAAGAATCATTCTATTTATTAAAAAAAACTGCATCAGAATCCGTTGCGTAGTTTTAAAGATCTAAGCATACATAGGGACAGACAGACGGCGGATAGCGACTTTGTTTTATACTATGTAATGTAATGATAGAAAAACATAAAAATTGTGTCTCAACTACTCTTATTAATCTATTAAAAAGAATCAACAGCTAGTTTCCAAAAATTCAACGTTATTGTTATGCTGTAAATATTCAAGTTCAATAACAATTTCTCAACGTGGAACGTTTGTTGCAAAACATTTTGAAATCGCGCTCTCTAGGTCATTCATCCGCCCCGTCGGATGTTACATTAAACTTTGGCGCTGCGGTCGCTCGAAATCGAGATCTCAGGCCAACAATCTACACCCTTAATGCACATACGGATTTTACTATAAAATTCATTTGTAAAGGGAAAAAGATAACCACTACAGACATATCTCTTGCAAGTCTTTTGCATTTACTTTAATAATCAAGCTATCATAGCGTAACCTAACTGTAGTGATCTCCCACTTTCACATTTTCGATGTTTCAGCATGAAATATTAGTTTGTAAATTTTCAGTTGGACATTACCACATTTGCACCATCAACTAAACCTGAAGGACTACGTTATCATAATTATAATAGAGTACTTAACCAAAGCATTTTGTGAAGTAATTGTCCAGTACTGGAATAAAATGCATCTGTAAATAAACAGATTTATTGATAACAAAAAAATAACATCCAAATATTTAAAAAAATATCGCAGACATCTAAATAATATACATGGAATCGTCTTTTAATATTTAATTCAAATCAAAATAAAAAAAATAATTAATTACATTAACATTATTAGATACAAATACACATTTTAGACGTTTACCTAATACCCAAAGTCTTAAAAATCCTTAAAATTAACAATATTATTTTAAAGCTTAAAACTATATTGAATAGAAGAATAAAGAAAACATTTTGTACAAAAATGCAAAATTTTAAAGGAATGTATTTTATAATACCTCGGTTCTTAGACTAGCTTTTACATTTATACCTAATCATAGTATCATATCAAAAGATTATGGTAGATTATTATGAGTGGCTTTCCGTTACTATCTGCAAGCAATCTATGATAAACACATATTCTAATGTTATTATATATATTTTTTCGATGTTAAAGAAATCCTAGGTTACCAACAAACTTAACAAAACATCAGAAAATACATAATTTGGGATATTATTATTTCGACTAGAACACTTTTCCAATAAGACTAGTCAGAGTGCTTTTTCTCACATATCCTGTCAATATTTCTTATTTTTGGCGAGTGATTCAATTTGATATTGATATAGTTACGAGCTATTTTTAAAACGTTTAAAGCAGGTTGAAAATGGAGCTGGAATAAATTTATTTGGCTGCCTCAGGTGGACAGTCAGGTTGTGAAGATGGATGGGCAGCACGAAACGCGGGATGATTCTCCAATTCACGATCAATGCGGAGTATGATAGGAAATGGACGGAGATCCACATGAAATCTGGAAATAAAATTAAACAAAGTTTGTATATATTCTAACCATAGGTACAGACTGCTCAACATAAAACTAGCGACTCTGTGAGCTATAGACTCCACGAGTCTGCCAAGAATTAATGATATTTTTCTAAATAGCTGATATATTTTGTTTACATTTTTCAACCCTTATATCGTCGCCATTTTGAAAATGTGCCAGAAAATGACACCAACACCATACATTTATCGAATCTGTTCGAAAATTTCATGAGAATCCATTGAGATATCTACCTGTAGAGGAGAACAGATACTTAGACAACACCACTATACTTTAACCAGCATGGTATAGTAAGGTCAATTGCCTTCCTATTGCGGAGGAGGCTCGAGCCCAACATTGGCCGTATATAAGCTGAAATTATTGTCCTTGTCTAAAGGAGATATTCCACAAGCCATCTATCAGAAAATATTTATTTAATTTATATATACAAGGTAGATTTATTATTGGCACATAAAAAGATCATCCTAACCTTCTGGCATTGAACACTTGGGGTACTAGGCAGCAATCAGCAAGTGTAATTTCATCTCCCACACAATATTTGCCAGCGGAGGAAGATAGAAGTTTCTCGACTGCACGAAATCCTCTCATGATCCAGTGCTGCGCCCACTCTTTCTTTTTCTCTTCCCCAACATATATCAGAACAACTAAATTCTGAAGTGGCTGAATACCTGACGAGATGACCTGAAGAACAAAATTTTATTACTTTGATTAATTTATATAGGATTCCGCTAGCATTTAAAAAAATGTCTCATTCAGCCTATCGCCGTCCATTGCTGGCAGTAGGCCTGCCTCATAGTTTACTACAAAGTGCGGTCCTATGCAGCCCGTACGCATGACGTCCAGAAAAATTCATTAGGTCGTCGATGCACGTAGTGCGGGGACATCTGATAAGTGGTCGCCATATGAAAACCTTTCTTCTCCAGCAGTTGTCGATTCGTCGAGCGATGTGGCCTGCTCATTATCACTTCAGCCTGTTAATTCTTTGTCCTATGTCGATCACATCCGTTCTACTACCGATTGCCGTATTGCGCATTCTATCTCGCATAATAAAAATGGATATAGCTCATAATTATATTTATTCTTTGATTGTTTTATTGCACTGATTACTGAAATTCAATAAGAAGACTAATATTTTTGCAAAATAAAGTGTTATTATTATAATATCAAAAGGATGACAACGGAAAACTATTAAGCTCTTATTAATCCTAAGACTTCGGTCGCAGCCCTACAGACCGCACGAGAGCGACACTAGTGATAAGCAATTTCGAGCGTCAACCGGCAATGGTACCCGAAAGCGGTCCACCAAAGACATGGGACTCGATTTCGGGGTTCACCCAATTTTTTTTATGCTGTTAGTGGCAAACGAACAAACAGCACTCTTTATGGAAAGTGATATTGCCGCTCATTGAACTTCGCAATACCAGGTACACAGCTAGGCTTACTGTGAAGAAAGTACGCTTCTTAAGCCTCGTTTGAAGAAGGACATGTCATAGAGCTCGGGAAACACAGCAGCAGGTAGTTCTTTCCAGATCCTACACGTAAGTCGGAGAGATGATCGTTGGAAAGGTACAATTGACGACTATAACGTTGCCAGGTGATATGGGTGAATCTTGCTACGATATCGAGTGGTACAGCCAGGGGCGGCTTTACCTATAGTGCAGAGGGCGCGGTGCACTCTAGGTAAAGCCGCCCCTGGCCCCTGGGTGAGGTTGTAAATCGATGAAGGTACCAAGTCAAACAGTTCCGCAGATCACTCGCCATAAAATACCTCACAGAGTGACCTAAAGGCCTCGTCGCCGCTCCAGCGGCTCCAACTTGTCCGTAAGATTAGAATCACCGACCATTCGCTTAACAGCTCTTCTTAGCAAGGAGTCAAGTGGGTCTAGCCCCTCTTCCCAAAGATTAAGCTTCACAAATGATGAAAAAGAGCAAGAGGCAGAGTACGACAGGTTACGCGATTCCAAGGCCTCTTCCCTAACGCTCTAGAAGGTTTGTGATCAGACTGTAAAAAAATCCCTTTGCTACACATCTGTATCTCAGCGACAGCATTTTAATTTGCACAGAGTATATATTTGCTGCTATAAAAATTAAATAAAAAGTACATATATCCCCATAGACCAAATTAAAATACATCTTTCTTTTACTGTAAAAGTATTTAAAAAGTAGATCAGTAAATTATTATTTACTTCAAAAGAGGGCAATTACGTATACCATTTCCATATTTCATTCTTAATGCAAAAAAAATCTTCATGCATTACATTACAAAGCCAAAAAGAATTTGCCTTACCTCACATATTTCCCGCACTTTAGCACGTTTGAAGCAGTCTTGGGGCATAAGAGGCCTCTGTGGTCTTGTCTCCTCGAGATAATGCATTATGTTTAACGATTCTACTAATGTGTGCCCATCTGTAATATATAACAAAGTGAAGGTATAAATAACCTTTTGTGCTTTATCATTAAGCTTCACAAATGATGAAAAAGAGCAATTTTTAATGACAAATTATAAATTGCAATGATTTACGTAATTTTTTGACTGTATGTTATTGATTGTAATTGAATGTATTGTTATTGATTTAGGTTGTTATTGGTTGTAATTGATTCTAATGTATGTTATTGATTGTATTTTTGATTATTATATTATGTTAATATTGTACATTAATTGCATAGCGTAAGGTCGACTATGGTGAGATTTATATTATTTGTAACATCTTATGTACCCATATTTCGCAATAATAAATTGATTGAATGATTATCCTGAACTGACAAACTCAAAATAATCCCTGTGGCAATGAAGTAAGAATACAATACACCATACCCCATCTTGACGGCCGTTGTCGTAAAAGACGATTATGAGATATGATGTGCAGATAATATCTATAAAAAGGAGGGAAATTTGACATGAAAACCAGTGTCAACATATATTATCTGACCAGAGCAGTATTGCAGGTTAATTTCCATTACATTGTGCAAGAAGACTGAGCCCAACAGTTATGTGCGTTAAGATGATGTAGAACTTAGTTCCTTATTATATCTCTCCTGTTTGCCAACTGTAACGAGTATGTGATTATTCCCCAATTCAGTGAAACTTATGTCAAATAGTGAGTGTTAAGATGGATAGCTTGAATTAGTTATCAAAAATTAATTACATAAACTTTCATATTTAAGTTATTTTTCCTTTTGCTCATAACATACAGTTTCAAATATGATTTTGATTAGTACAGAACTTATGTGGTGGAACTATATTATTTCCGCTCATATATATTCCACAATAGAAGGACAATTGATATACTGGCAATTGATACCAGGCTAGTCAGATGTTGATGATTTATAGGGTTTATAATCTTTCTTCTCTAAAATTGTTATATGAGTATTATATCCCTGAGTCATATTTTACAACACCCATGGTCGAGATAGGTGGGTGGTGAATTGTGTTCTTACTCTGTCACCACAGGTAGTCAATACCACCCCTTAAGCCATTTTTTTCATTCTCAAGCAACAAGTTCACTATATCAATCTAAAGGTCAAGAAAGCATTGTTATTCATTGCCAAACTCTTTAGTATGAGCATTAGATTTGGTAAATTTAATTGTAATAATAACATATGTGACTTACCAATGCAAAGAGAAGGCACTTGTTCCATGGGATTAACTTCTCTGTACTCATTACAGTGTTGCTCCCCTCCCCCTTTAATAAGACTAACTGCCTTAATATCATAAGGTATTTCCTTCAAATTCAATGCGATTCTAACACGCCAAGAACAAGAGCTTCTCCAATATGAATACAATACAGGCTGGAATGTAACATATTAATAAAAAAAAATAACAAATATAATTTAAATGATTTAACATGCAGTATGAAATAGGAGTTCTCTATGAAGAATATCATGAGAAATAAGACGGTGAATATAGAGTAATTTTTGTGAGAATTTGACAGCAAAAAAAGAAATGGTGTATTGCTTACACCCTTGGCGTTTAACATGTTAAAGAATCATGCATTAAGTATTGTGTCGAAAAAATACCATTTTTTATTTTCAAACTTAAAATACATAAAATTAAGAAAACATCTAATTTCTAAACAATATTAGGTAATAAGCAATGTTAATTTATAGATGAGCAAGTTATGATAGCATGAAACACTATTAGAAATATTTAAAGCAGACATGCAATTATTTTCATGTATATATGAGCCAATTGTTAATGATAGTTAATATAATACCCACATGATTTCGAAAAGACAGAGAAGAATGCCTTGAATGTGAACCCGAAACATCAGACTTGGTATTCCAACGGTCTCCCACTAAGCTACCACCGCTAGACTTAAGTGAACAAACACAATAGCACATTTATAATAATAATAGCAAACTCCTGCAGTTTCACCTGCCTAGTTTGGTTTCCATATACATGGGTAAAATATAGCCTATGATACTTACTCATAAGGTAGCTTTCCATTAGAGGAAAAATGTTTAAAATCAGTCTAGTAGTTTAGGCATGGAAGCATAACAAAATAAGTTTTCCATTTATAATATTAGTTACCATTTATTAGTCAGATAAGACTATGTTAAATCAGGCACGCATGCTTTTGCAAAATAAGTATGTTAGAGAATATTAGTGGCATTAAGTCACATTGTAATTTTCTACCTTTTTAATGATTTTGTCACCCATTATTATTTTAAATATATAAGAGCGCGGCTTGCCTGTTCCAGCGAGTAGCTGCTTATTTAAATTCTCACATACATTCTAATTTATTTCATGGTAGAACAAGTTAATCCAGATATTATTAACAAGTAGGGTTTCATCAATATTCAAGATTAACCAGTATGCAAATTTGAATTAAATTTAATCGTAAATAAAGTAAACATACACATACTGCATTTAATTTTATCATACCTTAGCCATGGCGGAATTATTTGCGTTGTATTTGTGGTAGTAATTAATTTTGACGGCCTTTTATATTTCGTGAGGTAAAATATAATATTTTCAAATCAACCTTTTGATAACAAAAACAAGTTTTCTGTAAAATCGTAAATCAAAGAGCCGATGAACCTATCAATCAATTATTTTTTTTTAATTGACTTGTTCCTTAGTATAGTTACGGGGACAAGGTTTATACAGACAAGTCTTATATATTTTATTATAATTTACAGAATTCCCGACTCGCCGGCGGCGGGAACGTGTCGCCGAAAAGGAGCTCCTCTCGCGCACGATCCGCCGCCTCCTTCCGTGAGATTACGGTCTCACAGAAGACGGCGACCGCGTCCCAGTTCCTGACGTTGTCGAGCATCTCCCTGGCGATGGTCGGCAGCGTCAAGTCAGCACCGAAAATCGCGACGAGTTTACGACGCTCCCGCGCCCACGTGGCACACACCTCGAGCGTGTGCTGCGCCGTGTCCTCGTCGCAATTGCAGTGGTGGCAGGACGGTGCGCTCTCCCTCCTGACAATCTTGTGCAGGTACTTCGCGAAGCAGCCGTGCCCCGTCAGCACCTGCACCAGTTGGAAGGAAAGCACCCCGTGTGCCCGCTCCAACCACTCCATCAGCCCTGGCTGGAAGGCCTCGATGGCCCTGACACTACGGTGTCGATGCCGATGCGCCGAACTGCCCAACAGGCAATGACGTCTCGGCGGGCATGGACCCACCAGGCGGCAATCTCCTTGATTGAGACCATGCCGCCACGTGCGCGTGTCTCCGACACCCACCGATACATTCCGGCGAGCATCTCGGCCTCCAGGTCCCACGGGGAAGCAAGTTGGTTTAGGGTTTTATTTCGAGCTTTCCTCCTTTTACATTGTTGCAGTACGCATAGTTGCCTTACGCGGGGAATTATATTCTTATTCCGTTACCACATGTAAAAGATACATTAGACAGTTAAAAAACATATTAGCTGTGTTGTTGTTATATGAAACGTCGCCATTGAAAACCTAAAAATATTTATAGGCGTTCTATATATATGGCGGTGCCATGTGGTGACGGAATAAGAATACAATTCGCTACTTACTATCTTACTCGTCGAGGACCTCGAGATGCGTGCCTCGAACTCGTTGTAATCACCGGTACTGACCTAACGCTGCCGACCATTGTTACTGAGTAATGGGACGCGGTCGCCACCGTGTGGCAGTTATCACGGAAGGAAGCATCGCGGAAGGAGCTCCTTTAAGGCGACACGATCTGCTACCGGCGACTTGGATAGCGTAAACGCGAGTACCTGCGCCTGATGCCGCTCTAGCCGAGGCCACTGGGGATTGAATCGGAGAAAAGTACGTCGCAGAGAGGTTGATCGCATGACAGTGACGCCCCGAGAAGGGTGTTAAATGAAATGATAATATGTAACTGAAAATTCGGCATAATGAAACTGAGAGTCGACAGGAAATTGATAGTTTGTGAAGAAAATTATTTCAAGCCTTGGCTGTACGTTTTCTATGTACTCCCTTAGCCAACGGCGGCCTTACCCATTGCGAGGCTCCAGGCGGCAAGTCTGCGAGGCCCTTTGTCCTTCGCGAAAAATATGTGATGTGACTACTTTCGCATCACATCTAGTAGTTTCGTTTAGGTATTTGTCATGTTTGACGAGAAATACTAAAGATATACAAATAAATAAAATTTGAGTTTTAAAATATTCTACATTTTTTTTTTCTTTTTGGGGGTGGGTTACGCACTTATTTACGATAAAAGATATATTTATTATTTATATTTACAAATTGCATTCTTTCATAATTAATTAAGGATCAAAATCAAAAGTTTGAAAAAAAAACATAATTTAATAAATTTATATTTTTTAATTCGCTTGGATTGTTGTGCGAGGCCCCTGTAAGAGCGAGGCCCCGGGCGATTGCCCTGTTCGCCACCCCCTAAGGCCGCCACTGCCCTTAGCCAAACGGATAGGTATAGTGAAAAATAGTCTACAACTTAGCCCTTGTATATGTGGTCTACGAGTTTCGGCGGAAACATGGAAGTGCCATGTCACGCTCTTGAGTTATATTATTATCTTTTGTGTTTTATTGCGTTTGTATTGGATATCATTCATCTTTTAGGCTCATATACATTCCACTGCTGGGCTCCACCCTCCTCCACAATAGGAGGCAAATTGACCTTCCTATACTATGCTGGTCAGACAGGTTGGTTTCGTTTCAAGTTTTCCTTCTCTTGCATTGATTTTATATGCGTATTATAACCCTTAGTCATCTTTTACGACATCTACGGGCATGATAGAGAGTAGTAAATTGTAGTCTTAATCGGTCATCATACGGCAAATTTTGTTGATACTTTATGTAATATAATAAAGTTAAGCTGCTGAAGTGTGGTGAATATGATGTACCTAATAGTGGTTTACGTGTCTTTCCATATTATACCGAACTTCCCAGATAAATCCTTAATTGGGTCTTCAGCATCCAATTAATAGTAACTGGTACTTGATTTACTGGCAGACGATGACTGTTAATTGTAAGAAGATACTCATCAAGAATATATGTGAAGAAAATTGTATAAGATTTGGTTGTATGGGCTTTGTTTCTTTTGCTTCCCCGAATGGAACAGAATTACAGACGAAGTAAAAAACAGAATAAGAAAAGCCTGTGCTCTAAAGTACCTATATTTGTAATATGTACATTGTTTTAAGTCTAAAATAGTTATATTGCGTATAGTGAAATATGGGGAAAAACAATAAAAAAGGTCATAAGGATAATGTTTTCAAAGTTGCTGGAGCTAAAAGCCTCAAAAAAACAAAAGCAAAAACGGTCAGCTTGGGTCTAAAAAATGTAAGGTTATTTATTTATTATTTGTTCATTGTTGTGATATGTAATAGTTGTTTATCAAAACGTTAATTTTTTATTTCTGTTACGCATTTCGCATATAAGTGAATTACGCAACTATTTTATATTAATTTTAAAGATACAAATAGCTACATGTCATCATTGTCATTTAATAATCTACCATTCAGCCTTTAATCGTCCACTGCTGGACGAAACTATCTTCATACGTCGCCAGAATGTACGGTTGTATTTAGGGCTGTTGATAAAATATTGATATTATTACTTAAAAATGTTGATACTTGTTGGCGCCACCTATAGCTAAGAGGGGAAGCGGGGACGGCGGAGAGCCGTATTTAACCGGACCAGCACGAACCATCCACAACGGGTTGAGAGCCCTTAGCTCTCACCCACCAGTCCGGGTAAAGTTGTTTTACACAATATTGTGATAATTTAAAAACTAAGTCGTCGGGTCTTGAACCCGAGACCATAGATTCCACAGGCGAGCGATGTTACCACGAGGCTACCATTAGCTTGCGATTCAAGTGCGAATTTCTCTAGTACATAAATTACCCATTCAACTTTGACCCTTAATATCTTTTTAATGAGGGCCCAGTTGACCCTAATATCTGGTAGTTGTGATACCCTCGGGTCCCTCTACCATCCCACCCAAAAATCATGGAAATCCCCGACCCACACGTCTGAGGGTCTCCTTGTCAGTGGCAAAGGCTTATAAAACAAGCTCATCACTGGAATTCTGTATGCTGGCATGAAATTGATGATAAGTTATCACTGCCTCCTAGAACTTGCTTAAAAAAACAAACTCATCACGGGAACCCATAAGGAACGAACTTAAAAATAGTGGTTATGGAGAAAAATATCGAAATATCCATTTTTTTTTTTAATATCAACAGCCTTAGTTGTATGCCGCCCACATTTAATGCAATGCAAACTTAGTCATTAATAGCTTACTTAGTGTAAATAAAGAAATTTGGTAACTCTTCAATAAATAAAACCTCATCGCATTATATCAGTTACACTGCGAGATTTTGAGGATATAATATTAATTATTTTTAAATTTATTATTTTAAAATTTTGATTTATAGTTCTGGTTTATCTTTATTTTACAGAACATTTACATTCATCTATTCAGAAATAAATAATTCACTGAGCCTTTATTGTTTTCAGTCTCATGATCTATTAACAAACTTTCTCTTACCTATTTTATTTCTAATCAGCAATAGATTGTTAATGTCTAGATTCAGGCCGTTAAAAAAAAAAGAACTTAAAGATTTTAGAATACTTATTACCATATCATTCTTCCATTGGAAGGTAGTAATTTTGTTCCAGAATACCGCACGCGTGTCGGGAGGCCCAGTAATTTTTTGTGTATCTTATTTTATTTATTTAATTATTAGGGACAAAAAACAGTTATATATTACAGTATATACTTATTGTAATAATAAAATTAAAATAACATATATGGCCATGCAATACCATAATGCACAACAATGTGTGCCTGGATTCTAAGCTTAGAATATCATAGAGTTCTGTATACGGTAATCTATTCTGGAAGCTTTTATAATGTGCGTAAAAATTTCTTCTGTACCATTTCTATGTGGTGTGTATATTTAGCATAGAAAGGATTTCAAATTGAGACAGCGTATTCAAGTTGGGCGTGTATTAATGTTTCATATAAAAATAGTAGAGTAGAAGGTCTTTTAAAATCGATAGAGGATCGCATTACGAAACTATACATTCGAAAGGCTTTACTAATAATACTATTTAAGTGTATGTCAAGATGTAGTTCAAAATCTAACGTAATACCGAGATTGCATACAAAGCTAACTGATTCTAAAATAACGCCATTTAGGCAATAATTGAAGTTTTGCCGGGTCTTATTTTTAGTAAAAGAGATTGAATTGCACTTGGAAAGATTGAGTTGAAGCTTATTGTGAAAGCAGTATTGCGAAAATCTATTAAGGTCCTCTTGAAGTAAAAAGCAATCCTATATATTTTGGCAGGATCTGAAAAATTTAATATCGTCTGCGTACATTAAGAGCGTTATCGGTAATAAGCGGCCGTAAACCCAAAAATGTGGTTTTTTGAGGACTGGTTACTCGTTCATCATAATAGCTTACTAAAAATTTATATAACCACTACATTAAACACATCTTTATATTGTGCTTGTACAGAATTATAACACAATATTGTAACTATTTTATTAAAAGGCAAGGGTATTTTGAACTTAAGTTAATGAGATTTTACGAAAACGCTGAGTTTTAAAGTTCAGGTACGAATAAACGATAAGTCGTGGCAGCTCGAAAAAAATTGTAGATGTTAGGAAAATTACTGTTCGTGGGTATGTATAAAATGAAATTCAAGATTTCTTCCTTTTAAAACTAAAAAAAAAAATATTTCCTTAAGATTAATTTGACGAAAATAGCTCCTGTAAAACATTTAATTTTGTGAATAATACTAACCTTGGAATATTTAAAAAAATATCCACTATTTGTTCGACTATTGTAGAAGCAGTAAAAAAAAAACCAAATTGAAATACGAATAGTCACCCTCGTAATTAAATTTTAAATATTACTATAAATTGAACGGCATAATTGTTCGTAAGCCAGTCGCGCCTTGGCGCTCAACGGAGCAGGGTCACGTCGCTCGAACTCTCCGCTCACAGCGTAAAAGACGACGATACGAACTTCAGCGTATACTGCGACTGATCGGTTTTGAGTCGTAAGTATTTATTACTACCTCATCATCATCATCTTGCTCTTATCCCAATTACTTGGGGTCGACGCAATATGTCATCTATTTGACATATTGCAAAAAGTTTCGGCAATGACTTTTATGACCGGCCGCCTGCCTGACGTCAACCCTCCTTGGGAATGTAATCGTTAACCCAAATGGTACCAGATGGAGTTGGTCCGGGTCAATCTAGGGCTCTTAGTCGTCTTTTACGACACCCACGAGCAAAGCAAGGGTTGGTAGTATTCGAAGCCGCTACTACACAGCAATTTATTTATTTATTACTACCTAATTCTTTTAATTACTTTCATGCGATCTCTATAAAGAATAATATAGAATCTTTTTACGTTTTAGGTGATGGGTCGAAAAAGCAGATTGTATCTTGGGAACAAAATCGGTTACAAGGCAAGGAAAAAGAGAACACACGATTTTTTTTTTTTGTGTGTTTACAGCTGTTGGCCGCAGATGGCCTTGACAGCTTGACGCGGACAATGGGTGAGCGCTGAGGGCTCTCAACCCGGAGAAAAGTATGCTAAGCGACATAGCCCAAGGGCTCCTCCTGTGGGGAACGGACCTCGGCTTGGGACGTCGCTGGAGGCAAAGTGGGCGTGCCCACGTTTTTAGTCGTGACTTTTGCGCGGCGTGGTTTCGCACCTCGACGGCGAGGGCGGAACCGCGGATATTTATTTGTTAAGGCCTCGCGGGCCGTGTAGGCTCTTTGTTGAGCGAGTGTGATATTGTCGTCCTCTTCGTCGAGGACGTCGGATGGATGAGATTTTGGAGGGTCTATAGGAAGCCGCCCCAACCACTAGTTGGTTGGGGTTTGTCATGGCAGAGTCAAAGTAGCTCTGAGAGCACCGTTTCATAAACTGCTTGATGGTCGGCAGTTCGAGGTCGATGTGGAGATCGACGTTTCGTATGAACCACGGTGCTCTCGTAGCTCGGCGCATGAAACGATTTTGTAGTGTCTGTAGCCTGTGGATCCTGTGTGGCTTTACGTGCGCGAACACCACGCTGGCATAGGTCATGATAGGCCGTATGCAGGTGGTGTAAAGTCGGACTTTGAGAACACACGACAAAACTGTAAGATACTTATAGTTTCAAAAGAGTAAACGAAAAGAGAAGTGAGCCGTCACTCAGGACGCCTGGCAGACGTGAAACATCAAAATTATTTTGAAGTCGTTACCGCAAAGCGTGGCGTTAACGCCGCTTTTAATGCCACGCGACGATCAGGTTCACCCCGCCTATAGATATTTCACATCAAAAATCCAAACGGAACATTTATGCAGCCTCATCTTCTGAAGATTATCAGCTAACTCAAATTTAATGTTTAATAATTACTAACCATACACAATATAATTTTTTCATAGAGAATCATTTTCTTCTTGTACTAGCAATAAATATGTAGCAAAATGTGGATCAAAATTTAATAACTAATTTCTGTAGTGGGTAGATTTAAATCTCTGACTGCACTTGTTAGACATCCATGGCCATGGCGACTAGGGCCATACTCGACTACTGCACGGCAGCCACGGAGGCAGCGTGCCTCTTGGCCGGAACTCTCCGGTGGGACCTGCAGGCGGAGGTACTCGCCGAGCTTTACCTGCGAGTATCAGAGACGTGAGCCACATATAGCCTCAATCAAGGTGATTGCCGCCTGGCGGGTCGACGCCCGCCGAGACGCCATTGCTCGCTAGGCAATCGGACTGGAGAAGCCTCAATACGGTATCAGGACCGTCGAGTCCTTTCAGCTGGTGCTGATGGGGTGGTTGGGTCGGCAGCACGGGGTACATTCCTTCCGACTGGTGCAGGTATTGATGGGTCACGATAGCCAAGTACCTGCGCAAGCTCGTTAGGAGGGAGAGCACACCATCCTGCCACCACTGCTATTGCGACGTGACCACGGCGCAGCACAGGCTCGAGGTGTGTGCCTCGTGGGCAGAGCAGCGCCGTGAACTTGTTGCAATCACCGGTGTCGACCGGACCCTGCCGACCATCACTAGGGAGATGCTCAGCAGCGTCAGGAACTGGAACGCGGTCACCGCCTTCTGTGAGGCTGTCATCTCACGAAAGGAGAAGCCGGCTCGTGTGTGATCAATCTTTGGTCACACGTTCCGCCACCGGTGACTCGGGCGGCGCAGATACGAGTATCCGCGCCTCACGCCGCCCTAGGCGATTCCGCGGGTGACCGGACCGGGGACTTTAGTGTGTCACCCGCAGAGAGCCTGACCGTGTGACGGCGACCGACGTCCCGGGATAGGGACGTCGATTGGGGTTTTTTTATTTTCTTAAAATTATTACACAATAATGTGATAATTTAAAAAAATAAGTTGTCGAGTCTCGAACCCGAGACCAGAGTTCCCGCCGGCGAGCACGTTATCTCGAGATTACCGCTTGTTGGCGATTCGACTTTGAATTTTTCTAGTACATAAATTACCCATCCAACTTTGACCCTTAAAATCTTTTTACGAGGGCCCAGTTGACCCTAATATTTGGTAGTTGTGATACCCTCATGCCCCCTCTACCACCCCACCAAAAATCATGGAAATCCCCGACCCACACGTCTGAGGGTCTCCTTGTAAGTTATACTCTGTGCCTATATTTTACTATTTCCTGTACTTTGCATATTAAAAATACAATTTTAACCGTTTTTCTGTTATGAGATTTGGTTTTTAATTAAAAATTTTAAAATTTACATCATGTTGATTTTTGAAAATCTACTTCTCCGAAGAATATATTAGAGATTGATTATTATAAGCGCCAAGGCTCAAGACTGGTCATTCTATGAACTCGCGTGTGTGTAGTGCATTAGTGTGCGTCGATATCGGACCGTAGCAAAAAACCAAAAATGCGAGAAGTGCCGATTACCGATAACGCTCTTAAGAATTTTTAATTAAGAAAACAAGATTTAACATTATTGATAAAGATGATGAACAAAAGTGGGCCTAAAACCGAGCTCGAGGTACACCGGACTCGACAAAAAGCAGTCAGGCTCAAAACCATTGATCACAATTATTTGAGTTCTCTTATGGAGAACATAAGATGCAAACCATCTCAGCAAACTGCCTCTGATGCCGTTGAACGCTATCCCGTCCAAAAGTAATTTGTGATCTACCCTGTCAAAAGCCTTACAAAGGTCGGTGTATACTACATCCACTTGGATTCTATTGTAATATTAAAAAATTAAAAAGTTCGAGTTAATTTTTTTCCTTGTGAGATAGTTGAGAAAATAAGGATATTATATTAGTTCATTCCTTTTATTAGTCCCTGCTTCGGGAAGCCAGATGTAATATTTAAAAAATTAAAAAGGTGTTAGTTGTATAATATTATTAAAAAAAAAAAAGTAATTTTTAAACCGTCCCTGTTCAGGCGCCAAATGTAATATTAAAAAAAAAATTAAATTATGGTTTAGTTGAATAATGTTAAAAAAAGTAGTGGTATATTTGTGAGATGTTTAGAAATTTAAACAATTATTATACATACTAAGAGGTCGGTGCTTCATCAAATAAAGTAGACTAAAAGTAAGTTTTTCGGGCGCCAGATGAAGCTCTAAAGTGCCGGACAAGAATCATTGAACTTTTTTAATATCCTTCCTTTTGCTATTAACTCAAATTGTTAATTTTTTTTTAATATTACATTTGGCCCACACGACCAGGGACTTGAATTTTGAGAGCATTATTGGGCCGTTATTATTGTTTATGCATATAATTTGTGCTTTTTGTTTGTTTGAATCTTAACAAAACTGTTATAACATACAGGTTATTTATACAGGATATAATTTGATATCTCTCAGTGATTATTATTGTTGGTGAAATGTAAGGTTATACACATCATTCACATTGTATACTTGTTATTGGTATGATATTGTAATTGAATATTAGTAATAGAACTTACTTTGTAATAATGAGACAAATTCTTAGTAATTTCTGCAATTTATTCTGAGTATATCTTACAACAACAACTTATAAATTTATTCTCAATATTTTAATAACTTCAAATTAATTTCAACATTTAAATTATTCAACTTGAAAACATTTTTATGATCACCATTTCATATGTAGTGAAGCTTTAATCTTTACTTTTTAATTATAACGAAGTAATCAATCACAGTTTCCATTTAACATTTAAATAAATAGTTACATTTTGAAAGTTGCGTTTCACGATGGATAAACAAACTCAATTTCCTTTTGTTCCTCAAGTAAAAGACAGCCATGTCTCTGCTGGTACCTGTACTTTGGAGGACCCTGTTGTTGTTCATGGATTAGAGAATCTTTATTGGCCAAGATTATATATCCACGTTGAAGAGACGTAACAAATATCCGTAGTTACATTCAGTCCTGAATGTTTATATTTAGCCATGAGATCATGAGACACATTATACAACATTTCTTTGACGAGTGCCATCACTTGACTTTCCTATGTATATTTGTCCATTTAGGTGGTAGGAATTATTTGTATCCATCCATCAGCCTACAAACGTCCACTGCTGGACATAGGCCTCCCCACGAGAATGCCACTCGGAACGGTCCTGCGCCACTTGCATCCAACGGTTCTCTGCGACTTTGAGAATGCCGTCGTTCCACCTAATTGGGGTCGTTCTACACTGCGCCGTCCAATTTGTGGTGGTGATTATTTGCATCACAAGCTTAGAATAATTTTATGCCACCATTTCAGGTTTCGATGGCATGTATTTAATGAATCTAGTCCACCCACGATATCCATATAGCTTTGCGTCAACGGTAATACTAATATGCACGAAGCTTGTAGATTTTATTCAAATTTGAAATGAACATAGCCCAAATATCTCCCATAGCGGCTGCTTTATCAGCTGACAAACGTTCAGGGCGCGTTACATCATTATCAAACATCGTGATAT
Source organism: Lymantria dispar (assembly GCA_032191425.1). Classification (NCBI taxonomy): domain Eukaryota; kingdom Metazoa; phylum Arthropoda; class Insecta; order Lepidoptera; family Erebidae; genus Lymantria; species Lymantria dispar. Next base: position 23,351,196 of record CM063459.1, read on the forward strand.
GGATCAGATGGCACCACATTCCATCTTTTGTAATAAGAATATTTTCAAACGATTCCACTTCAAAACTCGCATGGGAATCGTGAGAATCAATCTCATTTTCGAATTCAACTTCTAGCTCAACATCTGAAATTTCCAATCCACCCTCTTCAATCAAAAGGAATATAATTATGTTAATTATAAGAAGCATCAAATTCACCTTCATTACTAAAAGATTTTGCTAACATCGCCAGTAATTTTGTTAAATTATATCTTCGAACACGTGATCTTTATTTAAAAGTACTTGTTCCAATATTCATAATGAAATAATTATAAAGTCACAAAATATAAATTGTCATCTTAGTCCATACAATCATGTTCCACTATTGGGTTCGGTCCTTTTCCATTATGGGACGGAAATTGACCTACTATATCACGCAGGTCACTTGTATTGGTATAGGGTTATGTTTCTAGATTTCCTTTTCTTGCATAGATATTAAATGCATATATACTCTTAATCGTCTTTTACGACACCCACGGGCAATTGTGGGTGTGATGAATGGTATTCTTACTCCATCACCACACAAAAGGAATATAAATAAACTCCTGTAATACAAACAAACATATAAACTGTATTAAGGTACCCGGGTACCTCGTCACTCTTATGAAGGTGTTTTATTTGTCACTCACATAAGGGTTAAATTCACTTAGTGATATTTATACTAAAGTTTAATCTTGTTTGTTAAAGGCTTATAAGCGTAATGCACGTTATTATAATACGGGTCGAAAAGTCATTTCCTTTAGTGATATAGTAGGTGATATTGTGTGGAAAAGAAGTTTTATTCAGTCTAATGCTCCTGCATATTTTTCGGCGAAGCTCGCTCCTAAGTTTATTAAATGTTTATTGAGAAAGTTTCGGCTAATGTTTATATTTTAAAAGATTTGAATAAAGGTACTTCTGGTCGCTATCATGTTAAGGATATTATTAAATACTAAACCTGTTTTGACTACATGCTTTGGATTTTGATAATTTGGGAGAAAACGTGCCTCTGTTAGATAAATGAATGTATATTTGAAGTATGAATTAATGGCACTTGAATGGGATGTATGTTAGGAAGCTTCTTTCCATTTTGTTGATCTTCATTTCCATGACTCTAAAGTTAACTTAGGACATTTTAGATTTATTAGGATACTTCTCACTCCGTATATTATATCTTCAACATCAAAAGATCTTATGTAAATTTGTTTGTTATATAGGATACATAATTCTATTTATAGTCTTTTAAGATCCTATTTGTGGTCTTATATTTTGTATATTTCTGTACAATTTATTTATTTATGTTGTACGAGTAGTTATAAGTTTCTCGGCTTTGACAAACTTATTTTCAGTCCGAAGTTTCTTTAATACTTCACTGAATTTCTCTCGGACATACCATAACTTATGAAGCTTTTTCTCGCTTCTTGGATTTTGTTTTTAGAACTGCTGCCATATTTTGTGTAGAGTTCCTCTTTTTTAAATGTTGTTTGTGCCCGGAAGGCTGGTGGAGTTGAGCCGATCACAACACATTTTCTGTTTTGTCTGCACCGCCTTGTTGTGTCAGCAATCCAGTTTTTAATTTTAATGTTGTTTGTATTCGGAAAGTTGGTGGAGTTGAGCCGACCACAACACATTTATATTCCTCACCGTCTTGTCGTGATGAAAATTTTGTTGGAAGCGTGTGTGCTTAATCTTGCACTATGTTGCCATATTGTTATCATATCGATGGCATTGATGCCTAACCGATTGGCAGTGAAAACCTAACCGATTGGCAGTGAAAACCTAACCGAGATCTTTTCTATCATTAGTATATGATTTGCTTTTGCTTTGAATTTTCAACGAAACTTCTTTGTTGAATATTTTGTTTTGGTTTGAAGGAATGAAGAGTCGGCGGTGAAGGAGTCTAACCGCACTTTAGTAGTTTAATGGAATTGTTGGATACCAGAGTCAGTGGCGTTGGTTGCCTAACTGCACTTTATGGAACGAGCTTTTGTTGGGATTTAATAACTTATCGTAAATTTTTTGTTATGTTGTTTAAGTAAAAGTATTACTTTACATTTATTTTAATATTTTTTGTTAGATTATCTTTTAGAATTTTGCATGCTTACTTAAACTTCTTCATTTGGGAGTTGGTTCAAAAGTGTTGTCCCTTAATCTCAGCGTTAATGGCGAATCTCCTTTAGGTTATTCTATCCATTGTCTCAAGTTGTTTACTTCGAATTTTTTTGTTTCTTTTTGGTGGTTGGTTTTGAATTTCCTTGGTTGAGCAATTTCTTGAGCATAACAGAAAGTGTTCTCCTTTCTTTTATTTTTCTGGGTCGGTATGTGATGTAACGTTGGACTTTCGGTCACGTCACATTAGGCAGTACGCACTAGGCTGTATGCGTGTTCCCTGTGCCTATGGCGGCAAGTGACATTTGACTTGTCAAAGAGTTTCTCTTTTCGATCCAGCCTCGAAATGTCGAATACGTCATTATTTAAAATTTGCATTATCAGAGTGCAATCTGCGTTCCTTATACGAACGATTGTTACTTATTTATGGACGGGCTTATACACCTTATGGGTGAAACCATATTTTTTAAGAAACCGGTAAGATTTTCGGTTAAATGTGATAATATCGTGGCTTGTTTTTTGCCCAATACTAAAACTTGGTTTTTCTTTTACAGCTATAGAAAGCGGTTTCTTTCTTTCTTTCTTTTTTTTTACTTTGGATATTTCTTCTTTTCGTGTCAAGTCCTACAACCCAACAAACGGGAGACCTCTGTTAAGGGATGTTTACCGAGGCCCGCACAATACAATTATTCATTCAGAATACTATGCTTTTGAATAACTGTCCTTTCTCCTTTTGTAGTAAACCAATTTTCATGCGATTTTGTTTATAAGGGAAAGGTATTCCTTATGAACAAAATCGGCCTTCTTTAATTTCAGCAAGTTTCAATAGTCTGTAGTGGATATCAGTAATGATTTCCCATGCAGACTAGCACGTACGTGGTAATGAAGTGACTCTTGTTAGAATCGATTTCAAGATTGTGCCCTCTATTGAATTATTCTCGTTAAGGGTACTCATTGTACTTCAAAAGAAGCTTTGCCTCATCATTTCATACGATCAAGTGTGTTGCGTATACGCACAATTATTTGAACGCAATTTTGTAATGATGATGATGAAAGAGATCAGCAGACGAATCCAACTCGGTTGGACAGTGTTCGGGAAACTTAAGAGGAGCTTCTCGTCCAATATACTTCAGTGTCTGAAAACACAGGTCTACGACCAGTGTGTGTTACCAGTGATGACTTACGGCACAGAAACGTGGTCCCTAAATCTAAGCCTTATAACCAGGCTCAAAGTCGCTCAGCATGCTATGGAACGGCTATGCTCGGGATTTCTCTGCTAGATAGAATCCGAACTACGGAAATCCACAGAAGAACGGGTGTAACCGACATAGCACGAAGAGTTAGCATGCGGAAGTGGCATTGGGCAGGCCACATCGCTCGACGAACCGACAACCGCTGGGGAAGAAAGGTTCTCGAGTGGCGACCACGTATTGGACAACGCAGTGTAGGACGCCCCCCACTAGGTGGACTGACGACCTGGTGAAAGTTGCTGGGCGTCGTTGGATGCAGGCGGCACAGGACCGCACTTTGTGGCATAACATGAGGGAGGCCTACGTCCAATAGTGAACGGCGATAGGCTGAAATGATGATGATGAATGATAAATTTTGTAATATTAAATTAACATCTAAGAATTTATGTCAACATTTCGCTGATATTAACCTTAACCCTTTCGTTTCTCTAGTGTAATCAATATACAAAAACTGCCAAGTATATAGATACTTGACAGTTTTATTTATTTGTTTATATTTTTTTTATTAGTTTATATTTATTTGAATAGTCAAATAAATATAAACTATTCTATATATTATCTGAATTGGCAAATAAAAGAGGGAAGAATTGTATGTATTAGGTATTTTCATTTAACAAAAAGTAATGTATATTATACCTAATTTGTAAACTTTTTGTAAGTAATATGATATAAATTAATATCAGTCTTTCTTAACTTGAAAATGTGTTACGGTACTGCTGCTGTATCTTACGAAACCTGATTCTGCGCGTCAAAATCTATGTTTTTTTATTGTAAGTTATAACTAGTACCAAATAATATAGAGTAACTACGACCCTCATCCTAATTTTAATTTTAACTAATGTTTAACTTATATTAGTTTCTTTTTCCATTTTAGGCCTATTTGCAACCACCAAAAATTCCTACAAAAAGATATAGACGAAAACCTGACAGTCGTCGGTATATTGATTACACAGATGCAAAACTAAAGCAATGTTTATCTGCAATACGTGCAAAAACTATTAGTCAACGGGCAGCCGCAAAAACGTTTAACATACCACACAGTACTATAAAAAATAAATTAGCCCGTAGATCTTCTAATAAACCGGGAAGACAACCTTTTTTTACAGATGAGGAAGAACAATTGTTTATTGAACATATCACAGCACTTACTAAATATGGCTTTCCAATAACTAATCTGGATATTAAAATGATTATCCGAGATTATTTGAAATCAAGCAATAAAACTATCCAGTCGTTTCGAGACAATGTCCCTGGTAAAGACTGGCTAAAATCATTTGTTGAGAGACATCCATGTTTGTTACGATGTGGAGCAAATAAAATCTATCAAGCGCGTGTTACAGAAGCTTGTATAACTGAGTTTATGGAAAATATTAGTTTGGAGACTGAAGATATTCCACCAGAGAATATCTATAATTATGATGAAGTTCTTCTTGGTGATGATGCTGCTAAACCTTGTGTCATAGGCAGGAGAGAAACAAAGTACCTAGAGAGACCTTCTAAACTAATGGAGCCCGCTTTCAGTGTTATGTTTTGTGGAAATGCTGCTGGCGAAGCCCTTCCGCCATACATTATATTTCAGTCAAAGTATCTTGACTCCACATGGACTGAGAATGGTCCAATTGGTGCTGGATACAACAGTTCGAAAACTGGTTGTATTGACAGTGTGACTTTTGAGGATTGGTTTTTGACTCATATACTCCCAGTTTTTAAGAAAAAGAAGGGTCGGAAAATAATGATTGGAGATTATCTTGCGTCACACATAAGCAGAAAAGTCATGGAAAAATGTGAAAAATACAGAATAAGTTTTATATGCTTGCCTATGAATTCAACTCATATCCTTCAGCCATTAAATTTTGTTTACTATCAACCATTGAAGTTAATATGGCAGGAATTGTTACAACACTGGGAAACTGTCCGAAGTAAACACACATTATTATCGCCCGAATCAGATTACGCCTATTTATTGGGCGAAGCTCTAAATGCCTTGACAGAAACCAAACGTAACTTGATATCAGGTTTCATAACGACGGGAATATTTCCCATTGACCCAACTGAACCGTTAAGTGCTTTGGTTAAGCATAATATTAAGGTTAAAAATAAAAAGAATAATATTCGCTCTGAGATATTACTATGTGAATATGATGATACAAAGACAGACTCACCTCTGGAAGATATTGAAACTCATTTCATTAAACAGGAGATTAAAGAAGAATTTTATTCTTCCAATGTAATTGATAATAGCATTAATTCCTCAGATGTTCATCTTATAGTCGTAGATGGTGATGACGCGGAAGAGGTAGAAACGCAATTTGTTAAACAGGAGATAAAAGATGTGGATAATGATGACGTAAATGTTACTAATTCTTCAGATGTGCATCTCATTGTTGTGGATGATGATGATGTCCTTCAAATAAAACTGCAAAGTGACTATCCAAGTAATCCACATGATATCAATATTGGTGACCATGTTATGATTACATTGGACACTTCTCTCTATCCTGCACAAGTTCTTGGTGCATATATAAATGGAGTTTTAGTACACTGCATGAAAAAAGAGGAAGGATGTTGGTACTGGCCCGAGGCAGTGAATGCACAATTAATCACTTGGGACCACTTAGTCTGTAAAATTGACAACCCTAAGTTTGTAAAAAAAGGTCGGTTTTGCATTCCAGAAATGAATTATGTGACAGAAGTTACTGTCCAAGAAATGAATAGTGAAATGGAATCTATAGTGTGTGATAGCAGTAGTGATATTTTATGAATAAAACTGTAAAAGTATTTCTTTATTTATTATATACGACATATAAAGCTAAGCAGTCCAAACTTTGTTATTCCTTTTATGTACATCATCATTTTCTCAGCCTATATAAGTGTCACTGTTGGGTTTGGGGATCGTCCAGAATGGCAGGGAAATTTACCTTCTATTCCGCGCAGGTCAGACATGTTGGGTTTTATGTGGAGTTTTCCTTCTTGTATATGGGACATTCTTTTACAAATCGTACACCTTTTTGACTTGACAATTTTGATTGGTGCCAAAATTTTTTTTAGAGTCTATACTGAAAATAAACAGACACGTATACGAGGTTTTTGTTTTAAAAAAAATTTCTCGAAAATATGACTATTGTGAATTTCAGTGCTTCCTCCAATTCTGTTACATGTAAAATTCATTATCTTTGGTTCTATTAATGATAGCGTTGATTATTTTTTTTTCATTTAAAAGGTAGTAATATCAGCTTTCAGTCACGTGAATATTGTACTTCTCCAAATTGAGTATCATGGAAATAATAACAACTTAATTGTTTAAATAATATTATCATAATGTTAACCACAACGAAATCGATTGAAAAAATACTATCGTATTCGTAATTTTTTTAACTACATAAGCCTTCTTTCAGAAAGATGGAGCCCTTACTAGTTTAAGAGTGAGAAAATAATTTCAACTGCGCTTCACGTTGCGCGTCAGTTCACTTAGTTGTTCACCGACAATTACTTTTTAATTGCCTTAAACCAATACATCGACGGTAGTTGTGAAATTAATGGAGTCTGCGGTAAACTCTAGTCATGCTTTGTATGCAGTTCAGTCGTGTTATGTACTTGAGGGACACTAGATAAGTCAGGTCTCGAGTCTGATCCTATTTTGTCATGCAGTATCTCGTCGGCAATTGAGTCCATGGTGTATTACGAATAATAATTCGACGGCAATTCCGACTGTGAATATTTAAAATTATTTGCCTGTTTCGTACGCTATAACAAATTATGGTATTTGGGGAAGGGTTATCACCGGTAGCTACCAGATAACAGCCTGCCCAGTTTGGCATAGACTCGACGAGTCTACTGACTCAACTAGTCCTAGTGGTATACAAGGAAACTTTCGTATCACATTACATAGACTCAGTGACTTTCTGAAATAAACGTCTTTTCAATTTCTTGTTTCCCTTGTGAATGTTAATAACAAAATGGCTATTCATCATCATCATCATCATCTGAGCCTGAATACGTCCCAATGTTAGGCTCGGGTCTCCTTCACCATGGGAGGGCAATTGACTTACTATACGAGGCTGGTGAGACGTGTTGGTATATGGTTTTATTTCTAGTTTTCCTTCTTTTGCATAGACTTTATAGGCACATCATATCCCTTAGTTGAATTTTACGACACCCACGGAGAAAAGAGGGGGAGTTAATTGTATTCTTACTCCGTCAGCACACGGAAAGTGTCCAATGCCCTAAGAGAAAGATCATGGGGGTTAGCATAATACAGTCCGAAGGACCAACTGCAAATTAGAAGGTTTTCAGGCACTCTGAAAGGCTGTAGCTTACGGAGCATATGAAGCGGCTTACATAATTCCATAATCGGTACGTCAGGAGGCCTGGCAATGCATTTGATGCTATGAGTTTTTCAGGAGAGCACGGCTGCCTGTTCACTGGTATCCTTTTAAAAACTTTTGCGACTCTCACGTGAAAGTGAGGGTTGGCGATTCGTTGTATCTAACAGAAAAAACTATTTCCATATATAACATAGATATTTTTGTGTTATTAATACAAACTTTTATGTGATGATGGTGTGGTAGTTTTGGTAGTGGTAGGGCTACAATGTTGACAGTTGCCTTTCTAGAGCCGCGGGCCGGTCCGTCCGGGGTAGTACCACACTCTCGCAGAATATCGACGCCTAAGTAGTAACAATTTGTTACTGCGCTTCGTTCGGTAAGGGAGAGAACTGGAAGCCCAACTTACTGAGGGTGTTTGCGTATGTTGGATTTTGGTGATGTCTTTAGTTTTACCGAACCTCATTGCACGTATGTGAATACGTGAATACTCCTTTCACTTACTCCACGGTGAGTAGCGGCCTAGCAAAGGTCCATGAGCGGCAGCAACACTTGTTATCAGGTGTACTGTTTGCCACCGTATGCAATAAAACAAAAATGGTATGCAAGCAGATCATATTACTTACTAGAGAAGGAGATCAGGAGAGTGGGCAACAGCTCTATCTTGGGAAACCTATAGCACCTTACTGCAATCGTCAAAATGTCTGCCAAATGTGCTATTACGGCATTATCCGTTCCCTTGTTTTATGTCCAGCAATGAACGGTGATTATTCCATCCATCAGCCTGTAGACGTCCACTGTTATAGGAGATAGACTTCCCCCCACGGAATGCCTCTCAGAACGGTGCTACGCCATTTGCATTCAACGACTCCCTGCTACTTTTAAGATATCGCCAAACCACTTAGTGGGAAAAAAATATGACGATTATACTCGCTCTAAATACGTATTTAATTTTTCGTTTTAATCATTTCAGCTTGTTCACGTCCCACTGCTGGGCTCGAGCCTCCTCCAAAATATGAAGGAAATTGACCTACTATACCACCTTGATCAGATGGGTCGGTAATAGGGTTTGATTTCTAGTTATCCTTCTCTTACACAGATGTTATATGCATATCCATATCCCTTAGTCGTCTTTTACGACACCCACGGATAAGAAAGGGAGTGGTGCATTATATTCCAATTGCGTCACCACATGGAAAATTCTTTTATTTTTTATATTATTATTTTATTTTCCATCATTTTTAGATCAAGCAAAAAGTACAAGACATGGACAAGGAATTTGTAGAATTAAATAAAAAACCCAAAGCAAATTCACCAGCAGCATCAAAAGCCATACCTCCTAAGAAAAAACTGGACAAACCAGTAACTAAAGAAGATGTAGCTCAAACCGCTGAAGCTGTAGTAAAGATGGACTTATAGCGAATCAGTTACTTTAATTGTAAGTTGAGTGTTAAGAAATATATTTGTTATATATATTACTTGATTGTTTTATTTTTAATAGTCTTAGCCAAATGCCAAGTGCTGTGTGGTAGCGGCTTCGAATACTACCAACCCTTGCTTTGCTCGTGGGTGTCGTAAAAGACGACTAAGAGCCCTAGATTGACCCGGACCAACTCCATCTGGTACCATTTGGGTCAACGATTACATTCCCAAGGAGGGTTGACGTCAGGCAGGCGGCCGGTCATAAAAGTCATTGCCGAAACTTTTTGCAATATGTCAAAACAGATGACATATTGCGTCGACCCCAAGTAATTGGGATAAGAGCAAGATGATGATGATGATGGAGTCTTAGCCAAATGGTTCCACTGAGCTCGAGCTTCCTCCACAAGCAGAGGGCAATTGACTTACTGGTTAAACGTGTTGTTATTGGGTTTCATTTTAAGTTTTTCTTCTCTTGCATAGATGTTATATGCATATTTAATCCGTTAGTCATCTTTTACCACACCCACGGGCAACGTATTGTGAATTATATTCTTACTTTGTCACCACACGTATAATTATTTAACTGGGTTCACTGATCCCTAAAAGATAGGTAGTTTTGTTTAGGTGTTTAGGTGCTTGCAATTTGCAATCTTGAAAATTTATACATATATACAATTTCGAAGGGCATCACACTGGAGCTAATACCATATATGTTTTACGAAGCATAATATTATGTATATTTAAAGGATTCAGAAAAAAAATGACTGCCCGCTGAGTTTCTTGCCGGATCTTCTCAGTTTGTGGCCGCGTTCCGATCCGGTGGTAGATTATTGTATTGTATTCAAACGTGTAATTTGACAATATGTAAGTACCCTTAAGGGGCCTATGCAGAATAAATGATTTGATTTGATTTGCACCACGAATGGCCGAGTCTATGCTGATAAAAGCTTATATAAGTACAATATGTATTGATTTGTATTAAATAGGTACCTATTACTTCTCTTGCCGTGGAGTTAACTGCCCCTAAGTCTTACAACTATCGTGAGAAAAGTAAAAGTGGTGATTTGTTGTATTCTTAACATCTTGGTGGCGGATTTAGAAATTTCGGTTAAAGGCGGTAGCGATAGAGAAGAATAAAGTAAAATTGAAACTTTTGAATAACTCCTGATACGAACGAAAGTAAACTAAAAAGCAAGTATCACATCTTCATCACTATATTAGAGAAATGAACAGAATTAGTTAATATGAATCCGATGAGCCCAAACTTAATGTTTAATAGGCAATCAAGTATGTCGTGATCTATCTTCAAACTGTAACATCGGAATAGCTCAGTGATGGTACCCATCACACATAAGTGCCATATCTTTGGAACTCAATACTAAGATTCTTACGCAGGCCCGGATTAACCCTATCAGGGGCCCCTAGGCAATGCATTCTCAGGGCCCCTAGGCAATGCAATTCTCGAGGCCCCTAGGCAATTCAATTCTCAGGGCCCCTTTCCTTTACCCTTTACGTACTTTTTAAAATATATATTTTCTATTACAAAAGTCCAGTCGATCAGATCGACTTCTTTAGTATTCTGTTACTTCAATCGCTTATCGAAACAACAAACAACACCTTATCACGTTGACTTGATGCTATAGCATCACCTCACATGTCTTTTATTGAAATTATCATAATGAATAGGTTATAGTTGTAGTTAAATGATGATCCAGGTCTCATATTAGGCAAGGGAAATGAGATTTAAAAAAAAAATGTTCATTGAAATAAATAAATGTTCGTCCAAATCGTGGTAGAGGAGTAAAATACGTGAGGTTATGAGGTTCTCTCTTCCCCACAACCAGTGGCGGCTGTACCTTAAGTGCGTTCGTGCGCTGAACCACTAAATCAAAATATTTAAAAACTACAAAATTTAACTTCATATTTATTTTTAAATTACCATTAATATTTATTCTTTGAACGTAAAAAACATATAACAAATAAAATTTAAAATTATGACGAAACAATATAAGCGCATTACTAAACTATTAAAACTTATATTCCTTGTAATAAAAATCTCGTGCACTGAGGCGAGCGCACGGGGACTGCCCATACAACTTGTATTAGATAGGAGTTAAACGCCTGGCGTGTGAGACAGAAGATAGTTCATAGAAATATGCTGAAAAATGAGTCTGTTCCCGTACGGCGCACGGGCGAACCGAACGTTGCCGAGAGAACTCGACTTACGACGAAATTCGCCGATGACGTCTCGTTAAGTACAGTAAGTAAATATAGTTTCGATGTATCTGTGACGAGTTAAATATGGTTTGTTTACATTGTTTTTTTTTATTTTGGTCTTAGTTCTATTTTATACTGCGTATACAGTGGGTGAAAATGAGCATAAATATAGACTATATTAAAGACAATAACAAAACTTTTTAAAATAAAGTTGATATAAATTGGCAGGACCACCAAGGCCCCCTTTTATAAATATTTTTTGAAGTGTGAAAAACAAACAAAATACCTATTTTTCTTCGCAAGTATACCTACAAAATGTAATGCGTTCAAAAATAATAAAAAAAAATAATTACGTAAATTGTTGTTCCGTTGCAATTTCTGATCTTAATACTTAGTGAGGAAGTAAAGTGCACCACCACTTTGATGTCCCACCAGCCGCCACTGCCCACAACTGCCCACAACTGAGGGTTTTGGTTGGATGTGACCGCCTATCTTTCGTCCCAATAAAAGGAAATAAATGTTAAAAACAGCACATGATATTATGTCTTTTATTGTTAAAATTTAACAAAATATAACATCAATAAAACTCTTAATCTAACAACATTTAAGTTTTAGTTGGTTAACGGTGGTAGATATTTATCTAAATATACTTATTATATATTATGATTGCTTTCATTATTGCATAATTTGATTACGCAAAAGAAAGTGGATGTCAGACATAACCACCATATCGCTATCACACCATTCGTGTCTACTCTAAATAAAATGCGCACGAACGATATTTAGCATAAAAATAATACTTAATATTAAAAATAGTATATTAGTTTAGTTTATTCTTCATCAGTTAGGTCGGGTTCAGCTTTCTCATCTTCGCTGACGTCACCGGTTTGGTCAACCTCTGGCTCGGGCTCTGTCGCTTGTGTTTCAGGGACCTCATTTTCTGGTGATTCTGGCTCCTCTACGATGGGTTGTGGTTCATCTGCGGCGGGTTCACTGTAAAGATTAAGAAGTGTAAGAATCTTTTAATCGTTTTATTTGACTGTGTGGCTGATCTAGTGGGTTAAGCGAGAGTTTAACCCACTAGACTAGGCGATAAGGGAGACCTTATCGCCATTATTTGCTTAAAATTTTAATTCCAACACAGAGTTATAGACGAAATATGAATGTTTAACTACACAACGCTTCTCGAGTTCAACGAGGTGGAATATGAAAAACATTCATAATGATCATGAGCAAAGACCGAAGATGTCTCGTCTACAAAGGATGGTTACTGATCTACTTAGGCAACGAATTTTCAAAGTTAATTGATGTATATCACATGCATATGGTCTGGTGGATTTTACCAGAAGTATAACTACACACGACAGATCACACAAAAGAATTGTTTTCGGCTTATAAGGATAAATCTAAAGTTGTTAATTAAAGAAATGATTTGGACTTGTTAAGAGAAATTAAAAGTTTACGCGAGCACTACACATTGTAATTAAAACTACTTTTACGTAAGTAGTTTTATTTACAAAATTAAAAGTTGTTAATATAGTCAATATAGAACAACTTCAAAAAAATTGGCATGTGTGAGAGTTTTATAAAAACTGTGTTTCTTAGATATCTCTGAAATCGAACGATTCGATTTTCGAACTTTGACAGGCAAGGATCTAGGAGACAATAATTTGAAATAATTTACTCTTTTTCGGCATTTTTTGGACTAATTTAATTTGTTGGCTTATTCTATAATACTCCTCAATCACAGGGAAGTATTTTTCGTAAGTTTTTAAACAATTTTTTATGATGGGGAGAGATCCTCCCGACCCTGGGGGAGGCACGCTCTCTCCTGATCCTGCTAATTTCAGTACTCCACCAATAAGAGATTCATTACCCAATTCTAGTACTACAAATAGAAAACGCACTAGTTCAATCGTAGACTCATCCTTACCAATTAAAAAAACTACATCTAATACATCACTTATTCCATCATCAAATCATTCTACATACATTCATCCCGAGCACTCTGATAAGAAATTGCTGTATTCAGATTCTGATGAAGCTCCTTTCTTGGTACATGTTACCAGGTCAGTGGGTGACATCTCATCTGGAACAGTACTAAGTCCTATTAAGTTTGGTCACTTTTTGTTTAATAATAAAATTAAAAATATAATCGCAGATGGTGTAAAACGTGTTGGTAGGAACCGTATTTCGGTTGAATTTAAATCTGGTTGTGATGCTAATAGTTTCTTAAGCAACCCTGCGTTGTCTCATGCAAAGTATTCTGCTTCCATTCCATCGTATACTTGTTCAAGAATGGGCATAGTGAGAGGGGTGCCTGTAGAGTGGTCCCTCGAGGACATTGTTAACTCAATTAGAGTGCCGTCTGGGTTTGGTTCAATCACCAGAGCTCGCCGCCTAAATAAAAAATCCCATAGCGAAGAAAATAGCATTAGTTATATCCCAACACAATCCGTGGTACTCACTTTTAAAGCCCAAAAATTACCTTCTCATGTTTATTGCTTTTACACTTCTTTACCTGTCGAACCATATATCCTTCCATCCATCCAATGCCAAAAATGCTGTAGGTTTGGTCATATTGCCTCGCAGTGCAGGTCGAAACCAAGGTGTTTCGTCTGTGCCCAAAGTCATGAAGGTGATAGCTGCTCCAATATATCTCCATCTTGTCTCTTCTGTTCAGGCAGTCACACCGCTAAAGATCCCATCTGCCCTGAACACTCTCGGCAAAAATCCATTAAAATTGTAATGTCCCAGGAAAATATCTCCTATTTTGAAGCATCTGCAAGATTCCCATCTGTCAGGAGATCTTTTGCTGACTCTTTGAAATCTGCCGTACCTTCATCACAGCAATATGAACCCATCATTAATTCTGGTCACCATACCTTTTCTAATGCTCCTTCATCTATATCTCACAGGAAAACTGTTTTTATTCCCCGACACCCATATGCTCCGGCCTCCAGTCATCCCTATGACAAACAAGCCCATTTCCTTTTGACCCAAACCCCTTCCTCCTCTCTTCCTAATGGAAGTGCCTACCCATCAGGTCCATCCAAGGTGCCTCCATCACCTTTAAGTGATAATCTTTTGGGCTATCTGATCACTTCCCTTATAAATATACTAACTCATTTTTCTGATTCTCAGCTTCCCGAAGAATTAAAAAAACCACTGTCTGAGCTAGCAAATGTTATTCATAATGTTCCCTCCACTACTACAATGGAACTGTCGCAGCATTAGACATAAGAAACAGGATCTCATTTATCTAATTAACTCTCATAAACCCCTCATTCTTGCCATCCAGGAAACATGGTTGAAACCTGGGGCTCTTTTCAGAGTCCCGGGCTATGCTTGCTTCCGGGATGACAGAGATGATGGACATGCTGGATCTTGTATTCTGATCTCTAGATCTCTATCTTTTACACAAATTTCCCTTCCACCCCACAGCGATTCATTTAATATAGTGGGGATTAAAACCCTAAATATTTCATTTCTCTCTATTTACATTCCTGTTCCATCTCCTCATATCTTATCTGAATTATGTAACATTTTTAATTCCATACCTTCTCCGATAGTTATCTTAGGTGATTTTAACATTCATCATACTTCCTGGGGGTCCCATTTCTGTGATACCCTTTCAGCGCCCTTCATAGATATCCTTGATGATTTGAATCTTTGCTTTATGAATGATGGCACTCCCACTCGCAGAGTATCCCCTACTCAAAATTGTCACAGTGCTATAGATTTATCCATTTGTTCACCTGATTTATCATCTCTTTTGCATTGGAAAGTTTTAGATTCTTCTTTTGGAAGTGATCACTTTCCAATCTTAATTTTTTCCCCCAATTCCACTTCAATTCAGTATACTTTTAATCCTCGGCTTAAACATAATTTAAAGAGGGCTGATTGGTCCTTATATGCACAAATCTTGGATAGGGAAGTAGATCAACTGCAAACTCTTGATCATAATAATATTATTTCCATTTATAGTGCTTTTAGAAACTACATTTTGTCCTCGGCAGATAAATCTATTCCTCTTAAAAAGCCTCCTAAAAAGAATATTCGATCTCCACCCTGGTGGGATCAGGCTTGTTTAGATGCTTGTCGTAGAAGAAAGGAGGCTGAAAAATCATATAAAATCGCTATGACTTTAGATAATTATTTAAATTATAAAAGAATTGCAGCAGAAACTCTAAGACTACTAGCCCAAAAAAAGAAAGATGGTTGGCGTGGTTTTTGTGAAGCCCTATCCCCGCGTACACCTCCTTCCTTAGTCTGGCGACAGGTAAGAAAATTTCGATGTTCGACATCAGTCAATACTCAATCTTCGTCTGATGCCACACTATGGTCGCATGAATTTGCAAACAGGTTAGCTCCTCCTACAGCTCCTACACGGTTTGAAGCTTGTATTTATTCCACTCCTGTAGTTCAGAGTAATAGTCCTTTCGATGCACCATTTTCTTATGAAGAATTAGTTGTTGTTTTGAATAATTTAAAAGATTCAGCCCCTGGTTATGACGGGATACCTTACTCTTTTATAGTTAAATCAAATCTGAAATCAAAAGAAACCTTTTTGAATATAATAAATATAATTTTCTCCCAAAATTTACCACCTGAAGACTGGAAAACTTATATAATCCTACCCATCCTAAAACCTGGTAAGCCTAGTCATGATGCTGCAAGTTATCGCCCTATAGCTCTCTCTTGTACTATGGCCAAAATTTTAGAACATTTAATTAAAAATCGCCTAGAGTGGTTCGTTGAAAGTCAAGGTATAATCTGCAAATCACAATTTGGTTTTCGTAAAGGTTTAGGAACTATTGATAGCTTAAGTATTCTCACCACCGATATACGCATAGCACTGTCTAAACAGCAGTACTGTGTAGGGGTATTTCTAGATATATCTTCCGCATATGATAATGTTCTTCTTCCGGTACTCAGAAATAAACTAATTCATCTCAATGTCCCCTTGAAAATAGTTAATTTCGTTTTTAATCTATTTTCAGCTAGAAAAATCCTTATCCAAGTTCAAAATTCTTTTCTTCCTCCTAGACTCATCTGGAAGGGCCTTCCACAAGGCTCAGTTTTAAGTCCTCTTTTATATAGCATATATACTCATGATCTGGACCAGTCGGTCAGTTCCTTCTGCAATATTCTACAATATGCCGATGATATAGCCTTATATGTATCAGTGGATACCATACCTGAGGCATCAAGCAAGCTAAGTTCAGCTATTCACTATCTCCATAATTGGCTTTCTGATCATGGGTTATCTCTTTCTATACCCAAAAGTTCTCTAGTAGTTTTTAGTCGCCGTAGACATATTCCAAATATATCAGTGTCTTACAATAATCAAACCTTTCCTGTAAAAGACAAAGTAAAATTCTTAGGATATATTTTAGATAGTAAGTTATCTGGGATTCATCATATATCTTATATTTCAGACAAATGTGAAAAAGGTATTAATATTTTACGCTCTCTTGCCGGGGTATGGTGGGGTTCTCACCCTTATTGTCAAAAGCTCTTATATAATGCCCTTGTACGCAGCCTATTAGATTATAGTAGTTTTTTGTTAGAACCTTGCAATAAAAGAGCCCTTAATACCTTTGATAAGTTGCAATCAAAATGTTTACGTCTTATTATTGGTGCTATGAAATCCTCCCCAATCAATGCTCTTCAGGTAGAGTGCGTGGATTCTCCACTTTATCTGAGACGACAGTATCTTTCTGATAGATACTTGTTTAAAACATTCCAACTTGGTTACCATCCTCTAATCCCTAAATTACATTGTCTCTCTGATTGTATTGCCAATTATGGTTACTGGACTCATAAAAACCCACCTTGTTTATTTAATAGCTTTGAAATTTTTTTAAGTTTACCATTTTCAGTTTTTTGCAATAAGATCAATCCTTTATTTGATACACCATTTGAAGCATTAATCTATAAACCAAATATAATTCTTAACTTAAATATAGATAAAAGTAGCCCCAACACTGAGGAAATATTACAATCTCATATCAGCAATCACTGGAGTGATTCACTAGTTATCTACACGGATGCATCCAAAATATCTGACAATACCTGTGTTGGTTCAGCTGTGTGGATACCAAGTTATAAAATTTTATTGAGTTTTAAATCTCCACCGGTAAATTCCATTTTTTCCGGTGAGGCCATTGCCATTTTGGAAGCCTTAAAATTCATTGACTCCCATAACATAAAATCTTCTGTGATTTTTTCTGATGCTAAAAGTTGTTTGTTAGCCATTATGTCTAACCAATTTAATAGTAAAGGTAAATTTCCCTTGATTCTTCAAATAAAACATTTACTTTTCAAGTGTTGCTCAAGAGGGTTGTTGGTTACTTTAGTTTGGATACCTAGCCATTGTGGCATTGTAGGCAACAATACTGCTGATACTTTTGCCAAACAAGCTATTGAAAATGGTTGCCTTGATCAATACAAAGCATTCTCTCAGGATCTTTTATCTTGTGCTAAGAGCAGATTATTCTGTAAGTGGGGGGAACATTGGGATAAATCTAGCTCGGTTAAGGGAAAATATTATGCATCACTACAGAGTAATATTCCATACAAACCTTGGTTTTCCAAATTCAAAAATGTGAACAAAAAAGCCACATCTGTTATTTGCCGCCTCAGACTTGGTCATACTTGCTCTAATTTTCACTTATCCAAGCTTCGTATTAAGGACAGTTCACTCTGTGAGTGTGGTCTGGATGAAGACACGAATAATCACATTTTCTTTGAGTGCCCCAAAAGATCATACTTTCTATACGATATTCTTCCTGTTGACTCCATTCCTCGTCCTTCTAACTTTAATTGTCTTCTCACTTATGTTAATTCTTCATTTGTATACATTTTAGCAAATTACATTAACACAAATAACATTAAATTATAGTTAGATTAATTAGCATCACCACAGACTAAAGGATACTTAATTAACATCTTCTGTTTTTAAACTTTTTTTTTTTTTTTTTTTTTTTTTGCTTTATTTTTTATTTTTACTGTACATAGCTGCATTAGATTGTCATCCACGTGATTGTAGTCAAATGTTATAATTTTTTAAAAAATAATCCCTCTCATATATCAGTTTTTTAGAATAATTCAACTAATCAACATATTGAAAATTCGAAAGCCAACAACTAAATTTATCTTGTAAATTTCTTAGACATCAGTGTCCTAATTCCTATAACTGTCAATCTAAATTGAGTAATTGGCGAAATTCTGTAAACGCCATAATATAAAAAAAAAAAAAAAAAAAATCTCTGAAATCGGTACCTTGAAGACTAAAGTCTAACATCCCGACTGTTATGAAAATATATGGCATCTGATATATTGATGGAGTAATACATAATATCAAATAACTAGAAATCTGGTCTAACTCTCGGACTAGACTTGGATAAAAGAGCTATAAAGATATACCTTTTTATTTATTTTTACGAATATGTCAGATGTGAGTGTATCATATATACTTTCGTAACTCATTAAATTAAACGCTAATTCCAAAAAAGAAGCGAGTAATTGGCTCGGTGTCGTGGCATGTGCGCCATCATTTTTACCTGGATTCAGTTTCAATAACGTCAGCAGCTGAACCACTGCGAGAAAGTTCTTCTAGGCGGGCGGCAGCAAGTTCAGATTCTTGTCTCGCGATCTCAGCTAATTCAGCAGCCTGGATTAATAGAATAGCAATGATAAGTTATTTTTTAATTCATAATTGCCTGAATCACATTTAATTATATATTATTAGTGTGATGACGGAGTAATAATACAATTCACCAATCCCTATCTTGCCCGTGGATGTCGTAAAAGGCCACTAAGGGATATAATATGCACATAACATCTCTGCAAGAGAAAGAAAACTGAAAATGAAACCGTATACCAACATATCTGACCAGCAAGGTATAGTAGGTCAAATTCCTTCCCATTGTGGAGGAGGTCCGAAAACAACAGTGGGCGGTATGTGGGCTGCGATGATGATGATGATGATTGATTCTTTATTTTCCTATTGTTTTGCATCTCTGTACCTGTTCATAACACAACCACATTTCATTACTGATTTTAATAAATTACTTCTGGGGAATTTTTAATAATACATTGTCTCTCCACCCCTTTGCGCCTCATGCCGCGCTAGCCGAGGCCGCGGGTGACGTGACCGGGGATAGTCCGTCACCCGCCGAGAGGCCGACCGCGTGAGGAAAGACCGACGTCCTCCCCAAGGGGGGGACGTCGGTCGATGAGAGGGTACCCCAAATAGGGGGTATTCCGTCGGGCCGACCACTGACGTCAAGTCACCCTGCTCCGGTGGTCGGCCCAACGTCGAAGGCGACGTGCATCGTGGGTGGGTTGTGGGTGTGCGTGCTTACGCCCCTCTGTCGCCCCGGACGGAGTGGTGCGGGGAGCGCGCCGACCGCAACCCACCCCAAAAAAAAACCCCTCAATTTTCTGTAGTGAGTTGGATTATGAAAATGCAAAAACAACACTTTATTGTCAAACTTTGATATCAACCTGCGATTGGGGATCGCTTATCGTTTGCTAGCCAAATGTGACGGTTATGGCCTTTGAGGAATCCTACGTACAATAATGGAGATCATCACGCTGATTAATAAAAATAATATATAAATGAAACGATAAGTAACTACCATTACTATTACCTGATTAGGCACAGCTCCAATCTAATCTTCCTATTGAAAATTTGCCAAGAAATTTTAGAGGATTGAAAACATCTTAACAAGGCCTAACAGATTATGCCTATGCCAGTTATCTCTTCCAGGATCTTACAATTCAATAAATCACTAGGTAATAAAAAGTAAAATGTTTTACTAAATTATTTAAGCATTACCTGACGTGCAAGTTCCGCTTCTCGTTCTTCTTGTGCTTGTTTTTCTAACTCTTCTAATTTTGCGAGTTCTTCTTGTCTCATTTGTTCCGCTTGTCGTTCCTCCTCGAGTCTAGCCTCTTCTGCTAATCTCGCTTCCTCTGCTAGACGAGCTTCTTCTGCAAGTTTAGTTTCCTCCGCAAGCCTAGCTTCTTCTGCAAGTCTAGCTTCCTCTGCGAGTCTGGCTTCCTCCGCAAGCCTGGCTTCTTCCGCAAGCCTGGCTTCCTCCGCCAGCCTAGCTTCTTCAGCCTGCCGAGCTTCCTCAGCTAATTTAGCCTCTTCAGCCAAGCGTGCTTCTTCAGCCAATCGAGCTTCCTCAGCTTTGCGCGCCTCCTCCTCGGCCTTTCTGGCTTCTTCTTCAGCTTTCCTCTTAGCTTCTTCGGCTTTACGAGCCTCTTCCTCGGCTCTCTTCTTTTCAGCTGCTTCGCGTTCTACCTAAAGAATTTACCATCACAAATTAATAAATACGTACCCAATTAATGTAGGTACATTAATGTATTAATGAAATAAGACATTTAAAATGTACCTGAGCCTTACGTTCGGCTTCACGTTTAGCTTCTTCCTTTAGAGCCCTGTAATCAAATAACTTAGTTTTATCCAGACCAATTTTTTATTCAAAAATGTTTATACATTATTATCATACATACTTCTCCTCAGCGGCGCGAGCTTCTTCTTGCCTTTTCCTCTTAATTTCAGCGAGATCAGCAGCTGGAGTCATAACAGGTTCAACAGTAGATGCCCGGAATCGTGCTGCACGCTCAGCTTTAGCTGCTTTCAATTCGAGCGCTGGGTCTTCCATCATTTGCGGTGCCTGGAACTTGCGGCTCGGCCTCCATGGGAGCAGTTTGACTGCACCGAGGCTAATGTTATGCGGATTCCATAAACAATGACCATTGGCAAACTAATTAGCTTGCTAATTATTGCACGATATGATAGTGAGAGACAATGGTCATTGTAAGGAAATAGATGACGGACAGTAAGCGATGCAGCACAATGCTCGCGATCATGATGCCGTCTAATCGAAGCTGTTAGGCATCAGCACTAAGCTCGATGACAAGCCTTAATGCCATGGATTTTGCTATGACTTCGTACGTTGTTTCAGTGCTGCATCATGCTTTAATGCGTATGATAGTGCTGGTGTCCTGTGTGATTTTTAAATTGTGGTCCTTCTTGTATAAATTTATGTAATAAGTTCAGTAATATATACTTAATCATGTTCTAAATAAAGTAGCTGCTGTATTCTATTTTGTGTGTGGAGTTTATGAAAAGAGATTGTAGATCTTATAGGGCAGTTTCTTTTATAATTAAATTTATTATATTTATTTAATCTGTATGTTAATCGAATTGTTAAATAATTTTAGTGAATAAGCGAAGCATTACAGAAGCACGGATTTAGAAGCATGACATTGGGAATAACAAGCATGCAAACTATTAAAACAACTATAATTCCAGTAAAAATTCTTTATTGTTAAGTAAAATCAGTCGAGTTAAGTGAATGCGGGGCGTCTTGATCACCGGCACAATTCGGTGAAGACACCGCGCTATCACAGCGATGACTAGACTAGAATGTAATAGAAATATAATTCTTTTATCGCAACTCGTAAACGTAAATAACAAAAATATAATCTGTAGGTAACATGAATAAAAAAATAGATGACCTTGGTTAGTTCTAGCGTGTTATACCGAGATCATAGAGCGCGAAGGGCAAACGCGACGCGGGCGCGGAGCTGCCTCAAATCAGCGCCGAGCCCGCGCCGCGCTGCTTCAGGGAACTATGCGCACTGCGCCGCCGTCGGCTGTTCCGGCGCACCACCCGCTGCAAGAGACACCACACGCAGGGTTAGACACGGACTTAGATATACTTGTGTTTAATCTTTATTTTAGGGCCACGTCGAAGCGCAACCTTTCACTTTTAGACCGGTTTTAAAACTTATTTAAAATATTAAGCGAGGGATTGAAGCGAGCGCTAGCGTTGCGACAATGACGTGGTACCTGTGGCGCTTTCGACCGCTAGACCAGCGGCTGCGAGCCTGTTCTTGGCATAGAAAGAGAGGAGGTTCACGTCGTCCCTGATGCTAAGCTCCTTGTAGAGAGGCCTACGGTTGGAGAAGGCCTTGTTACCGGTGTAGTGCACGCAAGCGAGGTGACCACGTCCTGGCGAGAACACCTCACTGTTACCACAGGGTCACACTGGAATTTTAACTGTTAGTCGGTGGTCAAACTGACGGACAATAAATAAAACAGTTAATAGACAGAAGGATAACACAAATCAATAGTTTAATTTGTTTAGTTCGTCAGAGTGTATTGATATTTGAGATCAGTAGATCGTACCTGATTTGTATTGTGGGACTGCAATGATATCTTTCTTACCGGTGAACTTCTTAGCTGGCTCGGGGTAATAGGAGATATTATACACGTGATCGGAGACATTGCGGAGGGGAACCAGTAGTTTAGCCAGATATGCGTCATTGCTGAAACGGTACGGAACGGGCTCCCCGTATGAGTATCTGTAAATGTATTTAAAAATATTGATAAGTTTAACAAAAATAACAGCGATTTATGAGTGCAACATGGATGTTTAATAATCAAATGAAAATAAATAGCCAGCAGTTTATTGGAACGGACTACTGCAAACATTGGCTGACATTTAACGATGCTATAATTAAAATTACGCTCTTGTGACGTCAGCGTATTAGATTAAAACGCCAGAAACTACGGCATACGAAGTTGTGAAATCTACACTCCTTCCAAAAGTTATAAAAATTTAAATTCCAAATTTTATTTGCTCTGTAATTAAATTTGGCAGCAAGTCGATAATTATAAACGTGTAATCATCAGTTACATGATTGCCAAATGACATACCACTAGTTTGTTCTACCATCAATGTCACTGCCAGGGCGGTCGTTTGATAGACGCATCAATAGTTTATTTTGGTACAGTTACACCAGGCCAAGTAAAACTTGACCTAGCGTCAAAATTGAACATTCGCAAGGTCTTCTAGTTGTTTTTGAGGCCTTGGACAAAGGCGACAATAATAGTTATACTACTTTGAAATTAAGAAGAACTTGATATCATTGAATTTATTTTTAAAAAATCCTCCGACGCTGAGGATGGAGGCTTTTTACTAAGATATAACTGCGCTTTCAAACGCATTCATCTTAACCAAATCATAAGTATTAGTTAATTATCAACGGATTCCGTATGGTGACGGAGTAAGAATACAAATCACCACTCCCTACCTTGCCCGTGGATGTAGTAAAAGACGACTAAGGGAAATAATAGGCATATACGATCTATGCACGAGAAGGAAAACTCGAAATAAAACTCTATACCAACCTATCTGACCAATGGTATAGTACGGTCAATTTCCCTCCTATTGTGGAGGAGGCTTGAGCCCAACAGTGGGACGTATAATAGCTGAAATGATGATGATGATGATGACCAGTCAAAGATATTTGGCACAGTTAATTTGCAGATGTATGCGCGCTTAGGCACAAATATATTTTCAATCCTTACCTTCATAATCTGCTAGTAGTGTAATGCCATAAGATCAGAGAAATATCAAACACAGGATTAATGATTTTACAACTAATAATTAACGATAAAAATCGGACACATTTTTAAAGGTGGTCTGTTGCTTGAAGAACGGCATTCAGACTAACATTTTTCTTTATGAATACTCAATATCTACTTAGGGTAAAATCTAGTAATGTTAGTGATACTGTGATATAAAAATGTACATATACTTACGAGTAGATAGTTTCTAACGGGGCAACAGATTTAGCACGGGGCACCACTGAACGCGCGCGTGTTAGGAGAGCAGCAGTATCGGCGCGGATGCGACTGGTTTCGTCTTCGAACGCCTGAAAATATTATCAACATATTCTTAACAATTATGGAGATGCAATACATACTACATTATTTTTAAAATTCTATTCTCACAAGTTCTTGATTTGAATTGGGATTTTCGATTTAGGATCACAGGGGAGTAATTTTTCGCATGGTGATGGAGTAAGATTACAGTTGACTACCCCGTCTTTTGTTCGTGAGTGACATAAAGCTATAATATGCATATAATAAACATAGAGGCAAGAGAGGGAAACTCGACATAAAATCCCATACCAACACGTCTGACCAGCGTAGATATCGTAGGTCGAAGTCTTTCTTATTTTGGAAGAAACCTAAGCCCAGCAATTGAACGTTAATGAGTTGCGATGATTACAGCGAAACAAAACTTATGTCATTTGGACCTCTAACATTTTCGGGATGACTATCCCTCGTTTGGAGACTTAATATAGGGAATGAGGGATAATAATATTAGGTTGTCAAATGAACAATACAATAAATATCCTTAGTCCCGTCACAGCAGTGATCACCTAAAGGAAAAAAATTCAAAAAGAACTTACTGAATTGTTAAAGATCAGTGCCACATTCCCTCACTCTTATAAATGGTGGGAGTGGCAATCCACCACCACAATAGAAGCTAAGACTTATAGTTCTATTAACTTAATCACGTTCTTTTGACAATTTCCAGGGCGTTGTTAGAATTTATTTATTTATTTAGTTTGCTCTACAATAAATTGGTCTTATGTAAGAGAAGGAAGACCTGAAATGAAAACCTATATCAACGTGGTATAATAGTTCAAATTTCCTCCTATTTTGGAGGAGGCTCAAGCCCAGTAGTAGAAAGTATATTAGCTGAAATGATAATGATGTTACTACAATGAATGGACAAATTCACTTATGTTAGCGTTTTATAAGCCATTTCTTTTAGTGCCATTTTTTGTAGTGTTTTTTTACCTTTCTGTAACAGCTGCACGGAAGAGACTTCCTTTTCCTAACAAGTATGTACCCGTTTTCAAATTGAAATTATGCTTAATTTTCATATGCCTGTATTGTTTGAAGTGGACTAAAATGTAAATATTTTAACCGAAATACATAAATAACTGTACCTTGGTGGATTCAGAGCGGAAGAAATCATCAACAGCTGAGACGGCGAGTGCTGGGCGGCGGCGGTATGCGATGCGATCCAATTCACGGAGGACTATTGAGGGTCGCACGCGTACACGCACAACATGATGGGGCGCCTCGGGGTAAGTGACGAGTCGAGTGACAGTGCGAGATGTCGGCCTGTATATCAGCTCAGCCTGAAATGTTGTAGGCAATCGTCTCAATACAATATCCCCCAAAATAGACTTTTATGATGCCATTAAAAAAAACAAAATGCGTGAAAAATATCTACACAATACAAGCAAGCATATTGTGATAAAACTGTTGAACAGACTGCTGTGATTTTCTAATATTTATAGGTAACACTATTGCTCTAAAATTTGGATAATTTTCAGAAACTTCTGAGCCAAATATTAACTACAAGGATGTGCTCGCAACATTTGATACTAATATGAAATATAAGCAAATCTGTAGCAAAATGTACCAAGCTATACTTTATATAAAAGCTAGGCAAATAGTAAATATGGTATATATTTAATACAAGTGCTAAAATCAATCTAATGGTTTCTACAAATGAGTTGGCACACAAAAATATAAAGAATGCTATTTTACTCAATAATTCGTGGCGAGAATCAAGTAAATGTGAAAAGCGTGTCATGAAATTTGTCGTGATAATCAAGATAAACATGCAAAATTCGAATGTCACGCCCGAAGAAAATTCTTATTCATCTAGAAGGAATGTTTCTGATTATAATGTGTTTCAAAGCTGAATAACATCTAAGTTTATCAACACATCGTATACCCGTTTGAGAATAGGCTATATGTGTGGTGTATTTGATGGAGAAATAAGAAACACATAGTAATTTCTTTTAGCCGTCATTTGAAATCGAATAAAGACCTTAGACTTTCTCTACTTATATGCCAAGCTAGATAATTTTCGGGGCTTAATTATGTTTTAATCCAAAAATTGAGTAGACCTTATGAAAGTTCCTGAAAAGCTCAAAACTGTTAATTACGTGTTTAGATATGACTTCATATTACTCAACATAAAAAAGGTGAATCAATATACATATATAGGGACGATAGAGTAATTATTACAAGAAAAAAATTAACGAAATTCGGCATAATTCGATACTTTTATTTGCAAAAGTCTTAGTATTATTTTGAGACTAGACAAGCAGGCGCCAAAATCCTTTAGACCCTGGACCTAAGACGGCAAAAAGTTCAGAATCTTAAAATTATCCGTGTGATAGAAAGATTATAAAGGGCTACATATCTCCTAGTGTCTAGCTCAACATCAAACATAATTCGCCACTACGCCAGACCATAGCGTTATTATACATCTCAATGGGGCGGAGTGACTCATCGGGCGGCTGTTGTAAAATTAGATTATTTTGCTGCGCAACGCTGCGATACGATGGGTGATTGCAACGTTTATTGTCGTGGAGATTTCTACATCTATTTTTGGGAAAGTAACTTGATATAGTACATAATGACCTTGCTTTAACAACGGACATTATTTAACTACAGAAAATGGCAAGTGTTAATTAGCTGTGAGATGAATCTTTTAACAGTTAATTTTTATCTACACTCCTTCGCTCGTTATATTATAATTTGTTTAATTGCCAAGTTTTAAATAACGAAAAAACAACTATCGTTTATCTTTTTTATCTATAAAAGATAACATCCTACGCCAAAGAATAAAATGGCTAGTTGCGTTTAGAAATACAAAAATACCATTACGGGACACAAATAAAACTCAGAATTAAAACAATCATTAGTGAATCGAACCAATAATCTGTTCAACACCATTTAGAAGACAACATCGCCTGTGTAGTCGAAACTAAGATTATATCAGCTTACACTTATTATATTTTTTGACATTCGTACCAGGTGGATTGTTTAAAATATTTCAATGTAGGTACTATTTTGTTAGATTTATCCAGCTGCAACACCATAGTCTTGGTTTGTGTAGCAAAATATTTTGTTGGACTTCTTAATAATAACGTAACGTTGAGTTATCGTTATTCTTAGATTTTGTTACGTTGCCAAAAACTACTCCCTTGGCTTCAACTTTTGTTTCCTTTACCAAGGGAATATTATATCCGGATAAACAAACCTAATTAGTGTTCAAGGTCTACAGTGAGTTATTGCAAATACGTTATGTTTGAAGTTTTGTTTTTATTTATATTATAGTCTTTTTAAGGTCAGTTGAATAAACAATTTAAAGATAAACTCTGGACATTTTGTGAAATCGTAATATCGTAAATATTTAATCTGTGGTCGTGCTGTGTGGTAGCGGCTTCGAATACTACCAACCCTTGCTTTGCACGTGGGTGTCGTAAAAGACGACTAAGAGCCCTAGATTGACCCGGACCAACTCCATCTGGTACCATTTGGGTCAACGATTACATTCCCAAGGAGGGTTGACGTCAGGCAGGCGGCCGGTCATAAAAGTCATTGCCGAAACTTTTTGCAATATGTCAAAACAGATGACATATTGCGTCGACCCCAAGTAATTGGGATAAGAGCAAGATGATGATGATGATTTAATCTGTGGTCATCATTATCATTCTGCTCTTATTCCAATTACTTGAGGTCTATTCAATAACTCCTTGTCTATCGTACATATTGGAAGTTATAAACCGACTTCTAAAAAATAAGGTGGTTTTCAATTCGGATATTTGTATTTTTTTAAGTTTGCGCATAAATCCGTCGCTTGCCAACCGATTTGAAAAACTCTTTTTTTGTTGGAAAGGGTCAAATGTTCCCATGAAAATTTTATTGAAATCGGACAAGCTGGTTTTGAAAAATCAACAAAAATCTAAAATTTGTCTATATTAACGATCTTTTCGTTTAAAAGTCGATTTCTTCTTTTGCAAAAAATAATTTTCTTATCGGCAATAGTTTTATGAGTGACCGTCTGCTTGACGGTAACCCTTCTTGAGACTTTGATTGTCGATCAAGGTCGATGTAAACCGCCTAACTTTTACGACATTGACTAGTAATGTAAGCATTGTAAATAGAACCATTTTTTTGGCTTTTATCGCATTTGTATTTGATTGCCCGATGTTTCGAACACTTTGTCTGTACCCCTGGTATTGCAAAGGTCCCATGTACGGCAGGATCATTTACCATCAGGTGTGCTGCTTGCTCGTTTGCACACCGTTAGAAATAAAAAAAAGTCCAATGTGTAGGTAATGCTCGTGTTAACATCAGAAATCATAATGTGAGGCAATCCTCATTGTGCTACGTGGTAATGTTCGTAGCCACTACCTCGTAGCACAAATTAAAACTGTAACTGTGGCATTTTAAAAAAAAACTTCATAAGCATGTATGTATGTCGATTTAGATCCATGTCAGTGTCCATATATATTTCAGAGGGCTTTTACTCTTTTATTTGTTACCGTACAATCTAATTTTAAATACCTATCCATTTATCTGCTGTAGATATGTTATGTTGTAGAAAGGCAAACTTGTAAATTAAAATCTAATTTAAAAGTCACAGATGTCTAAATATTTAAAATTTTTTGGAAGAATTTGAAAACAAAGATTTAAAAGCAAAAGTTCGGTCGTAAATACACGACATAAAATGTATGATTATTATCATCGTCATCATCATCATCTTAGCCCATATAAGTCCCACTGTTGGGCTCTGCACTCTGGGCCTTCTCCACAGTGGGAGGGAAATAGACCTATTATACCGCGCTTATGTAAGACATGTTGGCATAGGGTTTTAGGTCGAGTTTTCCTTTTCTTGCTTAGATTTTTATATGGACTAAGGAGTAGTCGTCTTTTACGATACATACGGGCAAGACAGGGGGTGTTGGATGTTTTCTTACTTCGTCGCCACATGGAGATGATGATATTAAATAAAGTTGATAAAAGGTTTAAAGAATTTATTCTCAAAAAGACATAGGTCACTTACATAAAAACAATGATTATAAAAAGTAAAGTTGATATTTTTTTTGGTATTAAATATTTTCTTTATAAGATCCCTTTTCTACATCTCGAATATTTTATTTAGCTTTATAAAGCTATTTTTATAGAATTCTATATTTTCAATAGAACAAAGCGCACCTTTATTCATAAACTGAATTAACACAAAATTTCAATTTTGTGGGAAATCGCATTTAAAGTTTGACATATTTAGATTGATGACTTCAAAAAATTATAAAAAAAAGAATAGAAGGACTAGGTATTTAAAAAAAAAGATAACTGTAGCGTAATTAGTCTATTATTGGAATAAGATACAAAATTATACTATCTAAATGAAGAATACACCTTAGACAGCAGTTTAAAAAAAAGTTCGTACTTATTTCTCTTTTCACTAAAATATGTACCTGAATATTTTTTTTTATTTATAGTACAAAACTGAAATAAAACTTAGTTATTAAAGTTCTACATAAATGTTTTAGTATTAAACTGCATTAATTCAAAATGATGCCATAATTGTACAATATAATTTATAAAAAACTGAATTAAATCATAATGTTTTAATAAAACATACATGTAATTTTCTAATAAAATGAAACAAGTATGAATACATGCAGCTTTTGAATAAAGTATCGACATGTACTCAGGAGTTAATGGAAAAGAGAACGACAATCTTTTATCTCTGTCATTTACGTCGTATCGATTTATCTGTTAGATTGTACGTATTCTACTGACGAAGTTATTTCGGTTTTTATTGAAAACTCAAAAAACGTAAATTTTGAATAATTCAGTTTATGATTAAAGGTGCGAAAGGGCAAATACAGCTAAGTATAGCAAGACCCATGGTGTACCTAAATCTAAACAATAACTGTGAAGAAATTACTAAGTATTATTTACTAAGTATACTTATAATATTACTCCACATATCCATTTCTTACCGATCACTGTGTTAAAAATGGGTGACACATTATTTTCTCGTAACAGTCAAATAAACAGGCTAATGGATCATCCGAGTAGGCAGCAACAGTTTTCTCTTGGAAAACTCTTTACACCGATTGCGATTGCCAAAACATTTACCAGGGTTATCCGAACGAGTAATTCGCCGGCCTTCATTGATGATCCGCGAAACAAAAGAAGTCTTAACGGCTATGTCATTTCCTGCCCTTCTAGAGGGCCTATGTACTTTCCAACAAACCACGGCGTTTGTTTTTAAGTACTATCTTCTAACCCCATTGTATATATGTATATATATATATATATGTACATATATACAATATATAGATATATATATATATATATATATATATATATATATATATATATATATATATATATTAATTACCTTCTTCCTTCTTTCTAAGGGAATAAACCATTGTATTTCAGGAAGCTTTACAAACATACAAGTAATGGGCAGGAAAAGGCAGGTCTTTAAAAAAAATTACACCCTGACTCAGAATAATTCTAACACAAAGGAGACTATATTTTTTATGGGTATCGAAACCACTCAACTCAGCCTAGTAGTTAGCTATTTAAATAAATTATTTGTTGACGAAGATTCTCTTTAAAACTGCTGTAATTTAAACTGGTTTCCTTGCAGTGGCAGAGTAAAAAAACAACTCAAACTCTCTATATTACCCGTGGATATTTTAAAAGACGACTAAGGAATTATTTTAAGAGGATAAAATCTATGCAATAGAAAAAACTGAAAAATAAAACCCTATACTAACACGTTTGACCAGCATGGTACTGTAGGTAGACCAGCAGCTCACTGCTATATTAGCTGTGATATTTCAAACATCGATGAAGTATAGGGTAAACAATAAATATTGTAAGTACCTATTGTAGCAACGTCTGCACACGCATATGCATCCAAAATAAATAGATAGGTACAATACAATTATGTAAATATAACGTGCAATATATTAACAAATAATCACTTTGTTAGGATTAACACGTTAGTTATAAACACCAGTTGCTTTTGAAAAATATTGTTAAACGGATGTATAATTTATTACGACAAAGAATGTTTTTTAGACTTTCGTTTTGATTTCGTTGAAATGAATTTTTGGCACTCGTCCACATGCGTAGAGTGCTGTAATTACTGATTGATATTTTGTATGTGTACTTAGTATCGTATGTAATGTGTAGTTATTTTAAGAATAGAGCATAGTGTATACTATAAGATGTATATTCTAGCTAAAATTATAAATGCGAATTTGTATTTCGTATTGTGTGGAGTAAGAGTAGAAGTAAATAGAGGAGTTCCTCTCGCACACGATGCACCGCCTCCTTCTGCAAGACGACTGCCTCGCGGCAAATGGCAACTGCCTCCCATTTCCTGACGCTGTCGAGCATCGTCCTAACGATGGTCGGCAGCCTCAACTCGACACCGATGATTACAACGAGTTTACCGCGTTGCTCACGCGGCACGATACCTCAAGCGAGTGCAATTGCAGTGGCAACAGATTTCTTTTTAAGGTGACCCTGTTGGGTCACTTAGTAACTGTATTTTTTAGTATTGGCGTAGAGAAGAAATTGATTAAGGGAGTAGTACAAAAACGCGCTCATAACCAGCATGCGGGGATACATAAGTCGAGCGTGGTAGTGCGCTAATCTTAAATCCTTATTATTTTAGTGTTCTGTGCGATTAACCTGATCTATATTTTATATTAAAACTTATAAACATTGATTCTATGTAGTGTTTGGATATATAATTGTTCCTTTATTTATTAATATTATGCAACCTACTAAATAATGGATTATTAGGATGTCATAGATTAATACAATGTTATTGGCTGCTCTAGTAGTTAATTCGTAATCGAGTGCCGCTTGTGGAATCTGGTCGACCCATAATAGATTGAATTATATACGTGAATTCTATTACGTAGACAAATATGAACCACATTTGTTACTCCCTTAGATTTCAGACCGTATTTGTATACACATCCTTCCTTCTATTCCCACGTGTGTCGTAAAGGTGCATTAAGAGATATAAGCAGATAGATTCAATTCATCTGGACAACGCGGCGTAATTAATTACCCCAATTAATTATAATAGTTTTCTTCTGCATAAATGGTGCAGTGATAGCGTAGAGATGGAGTTAAGCGAATTGCAATTCGACGCAGACAAATATTTTGTGAATGACAAATACCTAGATTCTTTATCGAACACCCAAAACGTTTTACATGTACTGTGTTTTTTTTTTTGTGCTTGTTTACACTTTACATAAAATAATGAATTTTGCCATCTATACCAATAAATAAAATTGGAGTGTCTGTTTGTAATGTCAAAATAATAGGCTTTTTTCATGCTCACACGGTTATTTGCACGACACCTATGCCTAAAATAGCAATTAAAAATTTTTTGTCTGTCTGTCTGTTTGTTCCGGGTAATCTTCAAAACGGCTGGACCAATTTCAAAAATTCTTTCACCAATGGAAAGCTATAATAGCAGAGCGTAAACTAGGCTATATTTTATCCCGGTATTCCCACGGGAACGGAAACTACGCGGGTAAAAGGACTATAACCTATAACCGAAGCGAAGCGACGGCGGATTGCTAGTCTATTATATAAATAAACGTTGTTATACTTACGAAAACCTAAACGTTATTTATTTTGTTAACTCCGAGTGCTGGTTCAGATATGCATTAACAGTTTTCATAACATCGCTATTATTAAAGTAAAAGTCACACAAAGTTATACGAGAGTGGCATTATGGACATTTGCCGTAACTATTGTAATCATCATCATCATCATTACCCCGTTCTTACTCCGACTACCTACTTGGGGTCGAAGCAATATGTCCTCTTCTTCCACACAATCCTATCAGATGTCATCTCTACTTTCACTGCCTTTAGGGATGACGATCTGAGATCGATTAATGTGAACAGTGGTTAGAGCTGCGGTACGGGGTGCTCTCCTTCAGACTGGTGCAGGTGCTGACGGGGCACGGTAGCTTCGCCAAATACCTGCGCCTGATGCCGTCCTAGCCTAGGCCGCGGGTGACTGGACCGGGGAATTAGACCGTCACCCGCTGAGAGGCCGACCGCGCGAGTAAATACCGACGTCCTCCCCGAGAGGGGGACGTCGGTCAAGGAGAGGGTACTCCTCAAGGGGTATTCCGTCGGGCCGACCGCTGACAACAAGTCATCCTGCACCGATGATCGGCCCAACGACGAAGGCGACGTGTTACGGGTGGGTTACGGGTGTGCGTGCTTACGCCCCTTTTTTGCCCCAAACAGAGCGGAGGAGTGCGCAGACCGTAACTCACGCCCAAAACAAAAAACCTTACGCCTTCGACATTCATATTTAAAACTCACAACATTACCACGTCAGACGTTAATTTTTCTGTCACTAGAGCATTTTAAACTTTCTATTATATATTATTCCTTATTTTATCTATTTTCATAATGATTTCTGATGTTTACGCGAGTATTATACATTATAAATAAAACTACGTTACGGAATTTATCGCGTTTGTATTTGATTTATGATTGCCCGACATATCGAACATTTGCAGCGTGGCAGTTGCACTTTGGAGCGTCATTAGTCCACCCGTGACCATGAACGCTGCAAAGTGTTCGAAAGGTCGGGCAATCAAAAATCAAATACAAACGCGATTTAATCCGTAAAGTAGTTTTATCTATTCTCGTATATGTAGGCTGTATATCAATCTCAACATTCGCATCTCAGCTACATTCATGTATCTCTCATCCATCATATACTACAGAAGGTCTTATTCGGTAATTATTATAATCGTCATCTCAACTCGGCTGATATACGTCCTACTGCTGGGCTCGAGTCTTCTCCATAATAGGAGGGAAATTGACCTACCATACCACGCTGTGCAGACGTGTTAGCAAAGGGTTTCATTTCGAGTTTTGCGTCTCTTGCATAGGTATTATATGGATATTATATCCCTCAGTCGTCTCTTAAGAGTAAGAGGGGGTAGTGAATTGAATTCTTACTCCGTCACCACATGGAAAATTAATGTAATAATTATGGGAAATCAAAACTACAAAATAAAGGTTAATTCGTCCGAATATGAGACATATGACGGTAATTTTAGCACTATTAATAAAAAATAATAAGTATTAGGTACTTCTATATACTATCCGTTTAGTAACGGAGTAAGAATAGATCTGTAGCAACGGTCATCATTTCTTTTATTGCCCACTAGCAACCCGCCCTCGCTTCACTTCGGTTTTAGTCGCTTTACCCGCGTAGTTCCTGTTCCCGTGGGAATACTGGAATAAAATATAGCCTAGTTTACGCCCTGATATTATAGCTTTCCATTGGTGAAAGAATTTTTGAAATCGGTCCAGCCGTTTTGAAGATTATTCGAAACAAACAGACAGACAGACAAAAATTTATAAATCTGTATTTTAGGTATAGGTGTCGTGCAAATAACCGTGTGAGTATGAAAAAAGCCTATTATTTTGACATTACAAACAGACACTCCAATTTTATTTATTGGTATAGATTAGTTAGTTATCGTAAAAGACCACTAAGGAACGTAAACAGATTACAAGGAAAACTTTAAATAATATCTTACACCATCACGTCGTTTCAGCGTAATACAATAGAAGAATTTCCTCCCGCTATGGAAAAATCTCGAGCGATGGAAATTGAATGAACTTCGAAGAACTAGATATATATGAGCTTTAAATAAGTCGCTTTCAAAAGAGAAACTTCGATAGAATTAAAAGTAAAATAGTACAGACACACAGAAAGATAAGTTAAATAAATTTCAAGGATTAAGAGTTCATTGATCTCGGTCCACTAGAAAATCTATAATTCATTTTGCACTTCAAATATTAAATAGAATATATACTTGTATTAATAGAAAATCATCAAGATAGCAACCATGCCAAAATGGCTGGCGTGTCTTTGTAATGTCTGAATCAACATTTGGCTCGTATCATCATATAGGCACGCTTGCCATTGATATCCTACAAGCCTCAGTTATTAATAAATCTCTAAAAGCTGCCAAAATTCTTGCAAAAAAACTCGTCTACAATTTTTAATTGCTTCGTTTGAATGAATTTCTTTTTAAAATTGAAATTTGATCCTTCATAGAAATATCTGGTGTCCTTTTAAAGGATTAGCGAGCGGGCGTTGCCACTTTGAAATCCGAACAGCGTTTATTTTATTATAAGCTAAAATATCAAATTTCATGAATACCTAAATACATATAAAAATATTTAAATACTAATACTACATAAATATAAAAATATTTAAAACGTGAGAGAGCGAAAATAGTCCGATCTCGAAGGTACCATGAGATAAATCGGATAAATTATCTTATGCACAACATTCCTTTCAAATATCATCATAATTTGCCGTGTGGTGACGGAGTAAGAATACCATTCACCAACCCCTCTCTTACTCGTGGGAGTCGTAAAAGATGAATAAGGTATCTAAAATGCAGATAATATCGCTGCAAGAGAAGGAAAACTCGAAAACTGCGGGAAAAGACGAGCAAATGATATAATATCAAGCAAGAGAACAAACCTTAAAAACAAAACCCTGTTTTTTTTTCTTTTATTGGGGTGGGTTACGGTCGGCGCGCCCCTCGCTCCACTCCGTTCGGGGCGATAGAGGGGTGTAAGCACGCACACTCGTAATCCACCCGTGACAAGTCGCCTTCGTCGTTGGACCGACCACCGGAGCAGGGTGATTTGACATCAGTGGTCGGACCGGACCGACGTCCCCCCCTCGGGGAGGACGTCGGTCTTTCCTCACGCGGTCGGCCTCTCGACGGGTGACGGACTAATTCCCCGATCCAGTCACCCGCAAAATACTACCCTGTACCAACACGTCTGTCTGTCCAGCGTTGTATAGTAGATCATATTCTCACAATGGAGGAGGCCCGAGTCCAGTAGTGGGACGTGTTTGGACCGAGATGATGATGAACATTATCATCACCCAATCCTTCATTCATAACTCCCCAATTACCTACTTCGGGTCGAAGGAATATGCATTCCTCTTTCGTCGAACAAATTGCAAACTGAAGGGCAATGGTTTTATGACCGGCCTCCTGCCTGATGTCAACCCTCCTTGAGGATGCAATTATTTACCAGACGGCATCAGATGGAGTTGGCCCAGGTCTATGTAAACCTCATAGTCTTATTTCACGGCACCCAGGAGCAATGTTAAAGGTTGATAGTATTCATAGCCGCTACCAACCCACTTTCATGTCCGTGGGTGCCGTAAAAATCGATTAAAGGATATGCCGAGGATATATGCAGGAGGAGGTAATTTCGAAATAAAACCCCATAATTATTAATAATCCCAGAAGTATGTAGAACCAAGGCGAAACTTATTTTTTAATAAAATAAAATTGATTTAATATTTCGATTGTAACTTGATGTGTTGTTATCATCATCATCATTTCAGCTCATATACGTCCCACTGTTGGACTCGAGTCTCCTCCACAATACAATCCTCATGCTAGTCAGACAGGTCGGTATAGGGTTTCATCCGGTCGATGGCCCTGTACGGCGCACCGGTGTAGGCAGGGTCCCTGACCGTCCGACTCGGGGCTCTTCTGTGGCGACCACAGAGGGCCATGGCGCTCAGGGCCATACGCGGATACCGCACGGTGGCGACGGAGGCAGCGTGCCTGTTGGCCGGGACTCCCCCGTGGGACCTGGAGGCGGAAATGCTCGCCGGTTTGTATCGGCGGGTGTCGGGAGTGCGAGCGGAGGGCGGTGTGGTCTCTTTGAGGGAGCTCACCGCCTGGCGCGTCGACGCCCGCCGAGACGTCATTGTCCGTTGGGCAGTCCGGCTGGAGAGGCCTCGGTTCGGGGTGCAAATCGTGGGGGCCTTCTGGCCGGTGCTGATGCAGTGGTTGAAACGGCGGCACGGGGTGCTCTCCTTCCGACTGGTGCAGGTGTTGACGGGGCATGGATGATTCGCCAAATACCTGCACAAGGTCGTTGGGAGGGAGAGTACACCGTCCCACTTGGGCAGAGCAGCGTCGTGAACTCGTCGCAATCATCGGTGCCGACCTGACGCTGCCGACTATCGCCAGGGCGATGGTCGGCAGCGTCAGGAACTGGGACGCGGTCGCAGCCTTCTGCGAGGCAGTAGTCTCGCGGAAGGAGGCGGCGGATCGCTTGCGCGAGGAGCGCAGCCTCGATGAGGAGATCCACCGCCGGCGACTGGGGCAGCGTAGGCGCAACTACCTGCGCCTCATGCCGCCCTAGCCGAGGCCGCGGGTGACGTGACCGGGGATTAGTCCGTCACCCGCCGAGAGTCCGACCGCGTGAGGAAATATCGACGTCCTCCCCGATGGGGGGACATCGGTCGATGGGAGGGTACCCCAAAAGGGGGTATTCCGTCAGGCCGACCACTGATGTCAAGTAACCCTGCTCCGGTGGTCGGCCCAACGACGAAGGTGACGTGGTTTTCGGGTGGGTTGCGGGTGTTGCGTGCTTACGCCCCTCTGTCGCCCCGGACGGAGTGGTGCGTGGAGCGCGCCGACCGCAGCCCAACCCCAAAAAAAAAAAATTGCGTTCGATCGAATTTCAAAAAATTCTTTCTTAGTACATGCTTAACCCAAAAAAGTGAATCGTATATGAAATTTCACATTCCTTAGAGTTATTACTTTCACATTTATAATATTATGATAAGGTAAAGATTGTCATAGTCAATACGAGAGGCTTAGATTACGTGTTACACGTTCATATATTCAAGTAAATAGAAAGTTTTAATATAAATTGATTTTATATTAGGCTTTAACGCATTATGTAAATTAGTTTAGGTACTTCGGTGTACATTATAAATAATATCCAAGGACAAAGTGTTCATTGATCCCGAAACCGGATAAACAAGCTCATTAATCGCCTGAAATTTATTAATGTTTCTATCTATATCATCCGTTCAAAGATTACTGAGAGATGCGTAAATTCTAAAAATATTGCGGATGAGAAGATTCTCACTGTACGCACTTCACAGAGGAGTTAACTAAAAATTAAAGAAAACAAAATATGAAGAATTCAAATGACCAGTATCTTTTTCATTGCGATTTCTGACATTTATTCCAGTCAAACGAATACATCCCACATTATTGATGAAATTAACCAAATACTATGATGCTTTTTGCAACAAAGTTATCAATCCAACTGCATTAATTTTAATTACCACAAATGCACTAATGAATTATACATTTTAGGAATTAAAGGATTTAAGTTAGAATTAATAGAAAAGTTGTCTCCAACAGTTTTACTGTTTAAAAAAACAAGGCAACAGTACTTAGACGATTGTCTATGGTTGCTATCATTAATCACTTCTCAATATTATCTAAAAACCCATCTGAAATAATAGATAATATAGCCGGAATTTGTAAGCGTAAACCCTTCAGCCTCTTGTTCTTGGCAAGATACATAGATGCTGAATAAACAATGCTTGAATATATAATTTTACTAGTTGCTTAACGATAGATTTAGGTCGAGGCAATCTAAAACTATTTAATAACAGCTAATAAATTTTGTAATAAGTCTAAACTCTACGTATGTCATTGTATTGTTTTACTACATTTCTATAGAGGTTGCATTAATTACACCGGCACACAAAAAAAAAGAAGTGGAATGTACTTTGGACCGGACCTACCTACCGACATGTATTTCGACCCGCTGAATCTGAATTTCAAGTCCGTTTAGCCCGGTCACCCTCCAGTTTTGAGTAAAATGCAAAAGAACCTCAAAAAAAGGCCATAACTTGCAAAAAAACTGCAGTCACAGCAATGAAAAATTTTTGTGGACCCGGATCACGTAAATACAAGTTAAGAAATTAATATTTTATGCGTG
This sequence comes from Lymantria dispar, assembly GCA_032191425.1. Classification (NCBI taxonomy): domain Eukaryota; kingdom Metazoa; phylum Arthropoda; class Insecta; order Lepidoptera; family Erebidae; genus Lymantria; species Lymantria dispar. The sequence goes on from CM063459.1 coordinate 23,390,114, forward strand.
AAAAAATACAGGAAAAATATTTAATCATGTTTTACAGATTTTTTTTTTCATATTTTTAATTGCACTTTTCCCGATTTATTTTGGTTTTTTGAGATTTTTTTAAATTTTAAAACGTTAACGGGGCAAGAAAACTTTAGCGGAACAAAATACATGAAAATCATACTCAATCTGAATCCAAAAAAAAATTTATTACGAATACTTAAATTTTTCATGATTTATTGCCATTTTTTTGGGGATTTCATTTTTTTTTTCAAATTTCGACGGCTCACCGGGCTAATTAATTTTTAGATTTAGATTCAGTTATTTGAAATACACAAAGATCATACGTGATCCGGGTCCACAAAAAGTTTTTCATTGCTGTGACTGCAATATTTTGCAATTTTTTTTTGAGGTTTTTTGCATTTTACTCAAAACTGGAGGGTGGCCCGGCCAAACGGACTTGAAATTCAGATTCAGCGGGTCGAAAAACATGTCGGTAGGTAGGTCCGGTCCAAAGTACATTCCACTTTTTTATTTTTGTGTGCCGGTGTTATTAACGGGTGTCGCCGACATGGCTCGAAGAATAAGCACGTTGAAATGGCAATGGACAGGCCACATCGCTTATCGAACCAACGACGGTTGCGGAGGGAGGTTTCTCGAGTGGCAATCACGAATTCGACAATACAGCGTAGTACGACTTCACACTACGTGTACTGGCGACATTTTGAAAGTCGCAGGAACTCATGCAAGTATTACAAGACCGTTCTGTCTGAGTGGCATTCTCATAGGGCGAGGTCCTATATTCAGGAATGGACGTTACAGGCGGATGGATTGAATGTTAATTCTTTATTGTTTGCAGTTTATAAAAGTGATAGATTCTTATTCTTTTATATGTATGAACATAATTGATTGTATTATAGTAACAATATCTACACAGAATAGGAATCATGTTATGATTTTGCTGTTCTATGCCTTTTAATACAAACCCTTAAAAAAATTGATGCGATTATCTATCACCGGATCGGAAAGCGGCTGCAACCGAGAACAACAGCCAAGGGTGCACGTCTTATTTTTTAAATTACTTATTTAAAGATTATGGCTAATCCAGATCTCGTAAGCGGCATCTGATGACCAGTTAACTGTTAACTAATAACGTAAAAAGGTTGACGCAATGGAAGAGGATTACAGGCCTCTTCTATAATAGGTAAACATTCCATAAGTTATTAGCAATAGTTTTAGGGCCGACCGCCTGCCTAATTTGAACCTTTTTTGGGAATACATAATAACGACTAGACGGCATCAAACAGAGTTGGTCTAGGTCGATGTCAAACTCCTAGTGGTATTTTACGACATCCACGGGCAATACAAGGGTTAGTAGTATACGTAGCCTCCACCACATAGCAAATAATCATTTTAGTACCTATTTATTGATTTCCTTAGGACCTATATCAGCACATAATGGAATGTACAATTACACCTATAACAGCACATAATGAAATGTACAATTACACCTATATCAGCACGTTATGCAATAAGCAATTACACCTATATCAGCGCATAATGGAATATACAATTATTTTTGTATCAGTACATAATAATATATACAATGATGTCTAAATGATTAATTATTTCGTCTTCTTACAGCCCACATACGTCCTATCATTGAACACGGGCCTCCTTCACATTAGAAGGGAAATTATTTATAAATTATTTACATGTTAGCAATCGTTTCGAGAGTTCCAAACAATCACTGATATGAAAGCATTTCGGTTATTTGGCTTTGCCTTCATGATGTGCATTGTGCTTGATAATATTACAGCCATCTGATAAACATTTATTACTTACGTACGATTGTCTATTTGGTCTCCGACTCACCTGTGATAGCTTGGGTATATATGATGTGTACGGCAAATTATAGTAAGGTAGGTATGACGAGAGATAGTAGTACGACGTCAACGGCTGTGATAGACAAACGGAAACATGTATTCATTATGTATTATCGATATATTTCAAGTCAAAATTTCAAGTTTGTGGATAATTGCTAGATATTATTCTGAAATAAACTTATTCGTTTCAAGCCTGCTTTGGGTAAGGTACCAATAGGTAAAGACTTCTTTTAATAAACTCAACGCTCCTTTATTTTTAATCGACTTCAAAAAAGGTCCCAATTCGATTGTATATTTTTTACGTTTGTTACTTTAGAACTTTCAACGCGTAGAACCTATTTTGATGATTGTTTTTTTATTTATAAGCTAGTACTTCCTGCGTGGTCCCACTTCGTCCAGTTCTGGTAATGGCATCCATGAGAAGTCTTTTTTTTGTTCAGAATTATTAGATTTTAGGATGTCAATTTTGTTTTGTGAAGTCAGCACAAAATCTACATGATTGGGAATGACTATTGATTGGGACTAAGTTACTACTACTTATCTTTAATTAATTATATATTTGATATAGTTAGACACAGATACATTAAAAGACAGATATTTCTGAAGCATAACTTGTTGCAAATGTAAGTTTATATGGAATTAGATCGAACTTATGATTTTGTGATGCCGCGATTTTAAGCATAATGAAACTGATATTTTATATTTTGTTCATAATATTGATAATTATGTGAGCTTATTTACATAATATTGGGTTTCAATTGCTATTATTTTGTTAACTTCGTCTGCCCATATGTGTATGTACATTGTACATATATGCGGCGTTCATTTCTTTTTGCGTAAACGGTTTGACCGATCTGAGAGATCAAGGATGTTCGGATGTGTCTGAACGTTATTAGATAATTATAGTTCCGATGACTCGACCGAAGTTCGAGCAAATTTTGGTAAAATGTCCTAACAGAAAATGAGATTAAATGTAGGTACATTTAATCTTATAATATAAATTATTCTCCATAAAAATATATAATTTATCTTGTAGGTCAAATTTAAAAATTGTTCCTATACGGAATATGTGCGAGATGTAAAAAAGGCGAGATGTAAGACGAGGACTTCATTACCTGATACAATTTCTGACTAGGCACTTCTCTTTTGAAAACTAAAAGGCTAAATATTGTGCTTTTAATGTTTCTCAGAAGGGAAGGAAATTAGTAGGACATTCATCAACTTTAGTCATTCGAGTGAATAGTAAATAATTTCGATAGTTAAATCCCAGCATTTTAATATCTTTATTATCGACTATACAACAAATTAAATGTAATTAAATTGTAGAATTTAATTCGTGAAACATCTTAATTGGCTTATTTTGACTGGTATGCCGCGTTGTGGAATAAGAATACAATTCACCATCCTCTCTTGCACATGGACGTCGTAAAATACGACTAAGGAATGTGCTATGTCAAGACGTTTAATCAAAGTGGCATAGTTGATCAATTTTCCTCACTTTATGGAGAGGAGGCTCGCCCTTAACAGTGGTATATGTAGGCTGAAACGATGAGATGACTGCTGACTACTACTACATTATACTTATATAGCAATTGTATTGCAAATATTAATATTCTACCTAAATAAAAAAATCTCTAATATTCTTTCTATAAGCACACTCAGTGTGGTGACGAATTAAGATTACTTACAACTAACCGCACCTTGTCTTGTCCGTGGATGTCGTATAACACAATTGAAGGATATCTTGTACATATAATAACTACGCAAGAGAAGGCAATCTCGAAATAAAACTGTATACCAACTCGCCTAACCAGCGTAGTTTCGTAGATCGATTTTCCTACTGTATAAGAGATATGATGATGATTATGATTGCTATAAACAAGCATTATTGTTTCATGTTTCACATTTAATATTATATATTATTTCATAAATGATTGGTATTTATATTCTAGTAACATAAATGTTTGAAGGTAAACCCTTGTTGCCAAGGTCAGGCATCGCATAAATTCTCTCCCAAGAAATTCCCAGTACCCGCCAATATTTCTAGATACGCCTCGAGCCTTGGCCGGTAGATGAAAATGTTAACATATTAATTATATATAATTTAGATTTTCTTTAAATGCCAAGGCGTTAAAATCTCTGATTACTTCTCTAGGAATTAAAACGTGAAATTATAAAAATTTAATATAATGCATACTCGCACTAATAATAATATTCACCGTACCTTTTTTTGGGCACGAGTATTGTTATAGACGATTAAGGATTAAGCAAATACATATATTTATAATATGCAAAATTTCCTTCCAATTTGGAGGCGAGTTCAGCCCAACAATGAGACGTACACGCTGAGTTTTTTTTATTTTTTTTAAGACAACACCCTGCACTAAGGAAGTAATCCTTGTATTGCGGGGTACTTTACAAACATATAACTAACGCACACAAATTACATCCAGACTCAGAACAACAAGTTGTAGATCACACAAAATGTTGTCTTGCGTGGGATTCGAACCCCTGACACTGGCCCTGTAGGTCGCTACCTTAACCACTACGCCCTCGGTGCAGTCAGTGAGTTCACGATGAGACTCAACAGCTGCAAGTCAATACCATTTCTGATATGTGAATTTTTTTCTTCTTCAGCGAATATAAACTAAATTGGACAATGGTAGAACATATATTTTTACATGTTTTACGAATTATTTACATGTTAATTGCTTCGAGAGTTCAGAACAATATCTTATGTACATGTTGCTATGATATGAAAGCATTTTGGTTATTTGGCTGTGCTTTCATGATGTGCTTTGTGCTTGATAATGTTGCAGTTTGTACACCCGTTCAGTTAAATATTTGTTACTTACGTAAGACTATTTGGTCTCCAAACTCACCTGTGATAGCTTGGGTACATACGATATGTACGGCACGTTATAATACGGTAGTAATGATGACATGTAGTACATTGAAGACAACGGCTGTCATGGACAATAGGAAACGTACCAGTTAAAAGATATTCGATATACTTCATACCAGAATTCTATCTGTACTTTCCACTGAAAAATTTTATTTTTCGATCCGAATTAAATTCACATGTTTCAAGCTTGGATAATCTATGTTATCAATTAAAACTTTTTTATAAAATTACTATACTGTGTTCAGTTTTAGGTATATGATTTTTGTTTTGTGAATAAGGTTCTACAGTGGCTTGTCTGATATTGTTGAGTTGAACGATTTATATTAAACAGTCACTTACTAATTTTAATATATAACTAAGATATTTTAGGAAGGTGTAATTAGATTTCAAAACATTTATTGCATATTTGCATTTTAGTGCATTAAAATGCAGATACATTCTAAAGCAGTGCTTATAAATTGCAAATGTAATGTCCACTTAAGTTTGTGAATACTATAATAGTTCTATATGAATGCCAATTTATTATTATAAAATATGTTTATCTTTGGAATCAATTGTAACTCTCAAATAATTAAATTTAATAGCAGCAGGAGCAAGTTATTACTGAATTTCTACAACTTGGTAATAAAATGAAGCATTGTCTATCTTTTCTTTATAATAATAAATAAATTAAAAGTGACTATGCACATCATACTATTAAATATATACCTATTAAATATTTTCAGATACAATCTAATATCTTAATATTTTATTGTAACAATAATTCATTTCTATTTTTTTATAGTTTAATAAATATTGTAGTTGATATGAAGTTACGTTCAATTACTATCCCAGAGCATTTATTTCAGAGCATTTCGTGGTCGTATTGTTTATTTTCATGTAACAAGCTTACTTATTATATTTAGAACCAGATGTTTTCACACTTGCAACATTTAGATAGATAAAAATATTATGTTATTAGAATAGCTAAAGTACACAATACAACAGTACAAAGAAACACCTCGAAATAAATTTTGTCGACAAAACCTTCAAGACTATTATTATAGTAACACGGACATAATAACACTTTTGTTAGTTAAAATTAATTATAGGTAAAGTCGAGCTCATCATCGACTTATTCAAGTTGTATGAACACGACACAAAAAAAGAAAATATAACAATTAGAAAACGCAAGCTTTATTAAAAATTCAGTCTAAATCACATATAATGTTTTAAAATAAATAATTTTAAATAACATTTAGAAGCATTGACGGATCGAATTCCACTTGTGAAACAAAATAAAGTGGATTGATCACTAGCGTTACTGCGAATACTGATTAGGTAGTTACATTTGTGGGGAAGCGAAGAGGGCTAGGAACGAGGGAGGACAGGAGAGGTAGTGGGCCGGGAGGGAGCCGGGGCGCTACACGCGGTAAGAGTAGTGGCGGTAAGTGTTGCCGTAGGGCAAGCGGCCCGACGTAGTCGAAGAATACGAGTAGCCCCCGGGACCGCCTAGGCTGCTGGAGCGTTCGCTGTTGTAGGAGTAGCCGCCTGGACCGCTGCCGGTGCGCCGCTCCACCGTGTTGCTGTAAGAACTGCGCTGTGGCAGTCCACTGCCCGCCCCAGAGCGCTCGGTCGTGCTCTGGTACGAGTACGAATACTGCTCCTCGGCGCGACGTGGCAGCGGCTCACGGTCCACCACCACGTAGTGTCGCGGCGTCTGCAAAAACCCTGCCTTGTAGCCGCCACCGCCTACCTCATACGCGTCCCTCGCACCGACCCGACCACCTAGCGACTAGCGAAAGCGACACACGACAACGAGAACACCACTTAGGTCAGTAGGTGGCGTAGTTGCTGTAGAATACGTGGCGATGTGCTGCGTGCTCGGGGCGGCCGTGCGCCTGGGCCAGCACCACGTCCATGTGGTCGCGCGGAGTACCCAGCGGCGCCGCCTCATAGGCGCGCTCACGCTGCCCCACGGCCGCGAGCACTCGCGCCCGCGTCTGATCTCTTGGCGATACGTACGGCGCGAGCGGCCTCAACTTGCTCTCAGCCATTGGTGGGATGTTTTGACTCGTCACCGGATCGAGGACGGAGGCTCGCGTGCCGGGCCGCGACCGCCTGCCGAACGCCGTCACCGGATCCGGAACGAGACTCGGCCGTGGCACGAACGGCACCTTCTCCCAGTCTCCGGCGGTACGTCGCTGCAAGCGGAGAAGTCGCCGTTATTCGGGCGGGCGTGACTCCAGCCGCGGCTATATTTGGCGCGCCCGGTAGCTCCGCTTTCCGACTCTGTTTCTCGATACGATATGACCCACTTGCGGGACGATACCACGATTACTACGCTATCCTAACAAGCCCTAGGTACATGGTATGAGACAATCCAACGTCGATTATAATAGCAATTATTTTAAAAAGCAAAATTATAACTTGGAACATGTTAACCCTTAGGAAATCTTATAAAAGATCGTAAAACTAAATTGCTGAACTATATCTATCACTAAGTAAAGGACCTAACTCAATCGTTGATATAATACGGCGTCGATAGCCGTGTTGTGGGAGAGCGATAGACGAAGGTCGAGCTGGTGCGAGGGGCGTCCGGCTCCCAGGAATGAATGGAGCGAGGGCACGCTCAATAGAAGGTGTTAGAAGGACGGCGGCGGCTGAACTTACCGTAACCGTGCTGTAGGTTGTGCTTGGCCTGTAGGGGCGGCGGGTCGTATAGAAATCACTCTCGTACACCATGGCTGCTGATTTTATGATCGTTCGACTGTAACTCGCGACGGTTGGTCCTCGACTGAAGAGCGCGCGCGCGCACAGCTTCTCGACGCTCTCGACCTTATTTTTAGATCACTGTCATTGCAATTTTCACGTCATTCCCGAACTGCGCACAGATTCAACAACGAAATTATTAAACGTTGTTGCTTAATAATATGTCACTTGAAATGGGTTAAGGATAATCAGAATGACAAGAATGCTGAGGGCAGAAGCAAAGGCCAATGGAAATATATCGTTGAAATAATTTACCATGATTCATAAATTATTTCTAGCTTTTTTCACTGCGACGTAGAAGGGTGTAGGTAGCTCACGTAGAAGGGAACATTCTTGAATATTAGTATTTGTTGACGTACGTTATTTTGAATCATAATATTATTTTGTAGGAACTGGGATATTTTTAACAAGCAGCAGTTTTCGGAATACACGACATAATTGTACATACATCATATTACCAAAATAAATCGAAATATATCTTTGGCTAACACTGATTTATTGAACGCTAGACCGTATAAACATACAGTTATCCGTCATCGATGAAAGAAACTGAAGTGAAGAACTAACCTACATTGTATATTACATTATTTGAGAGAACAGTAATGCAACGATAATGTCCAATATAAACTAAAGCAATTGTGATAATCTTCAGGCTCTACAAATAATATGAAGGAATAGAGACTTCCATGGGCGTACCCAGGATGGGGCAGAGATGGGCAGCTGTGCGCGCGATTTTTACAACTAAAAATTACGCGGCGCGTTCGTTAGATACCTATAACAGTAACGGTCATTAATCGTTTTGCAGAAGACCCTCGAAAGTTACTTTTAAAATAGCCATTGTATAAGTACCTAGTTAAAGAATTTATATTAAAACATATCTATTTTAATTTTTTTTTTTTATTCTTTACTAGCTTTTGCCCGCGACTTCGTCCGCGTAGATAACATGTGGGCAGAGGCAATCACAGATAACTGTGTAGTGCGTTCAGGGTTCTACAGTTGCGCTGTTGCTCTTGATGATTTAATGCCAATCTGGTATATCAGAGAGGCGCTATTATCAGGGGGTGCTTCTATACCTTAGGCGGCTGACTCCATATTAATTGAAGTGATGCAGTGGCCCCTACGTGAAGCGCGCAGAAGACTTTCTGCTAACACCTACGTTGTACTGCTCCCCGTTCAGCTCGTACTTGCGGGTGATTGTATGATACATTAGCTAATGCTGTACCCTCTACGGACTGGGCTTAATTTAAATAAGCGATACGTTTGGCCACACTCGTTATCAAGGTGGTGATTCGATGAGTCACGATGCCGCCTAGAGTAGCCCTATATAAAACGAATGATTTGCTATTTCATAGACCCTGTTGCTATACACCTGTCGGCACAGCAATCACCGTTGATTTGGTTCCATTCGGTCGAGGACCAAATGAAATATTTGGGTTTAGTACTCGACGGGTGATGGTATTTCAGGAGCATTTTTATCAAATTACTACCCGGCTCGTTAACGCGGTGTTAAATGTTGACGTCGGTACGGGGGACTGGTTAAATCAATGGCCCTGTACGGTATACCTGTGTGAGCGAGTTCTGACCACTTGGTCCACTTGTCTTAAAATTTTCTTCTGACACTCGCAGACAGCCTTAGTTTTCAGAGCTATACACGGATACGGTGCCATGTCGACCGAGTTAGCGTGTGCTTTATTTAGCCAGAACACTCCCGTGGGACTTAAGGGTGGCAATACATGAAGCCCTCCCACAATTGTGGTTCCAGCTAGGACACAGCAGACATACTTATGAGGTCTGTGTTGCCTGGTTAGAGCGGCGCTGTGAATTCATCGCAAGCAACTATCACTTAGATCATAGTTGACAGGTCAGGAACTGGCATGAGGTCGCCAACTTCTGCTTGGCAGTTATCTTGCGTAAGAACTCGGCGGAACGGAGTCAGAAAAAATCTTCCAAGCTGACTCGTTTCACCGCTGTGGTGTCGGGTGGTGGCTAGCCCGAGTGCTTGCGCTTTACTATCTTTACGTAATAGAATCATACTTTCGACAATCGTCCATCTAATGTTGCGTACCAGTCCATCCAAAGCGGGAGAGCGGGCAGCTCAACTTGCTGAGGGTGTTTGCCTGTGGTGGGTTTTGGTGATGCCTCTAGTATAACCAAATCTCATTGCACGCATTCATACTGCCTTCATTTTCTTTACGGTAGGCAGCAACATGGTAAAAGGCCATGAGTAGTATCACTTACCATGAGGTGTGCTGTTTGTTCATTTGCCAACAACAACAGTACAAAAACCAACCTAGTCAAAGACCCGGATGGCTGAAACGGGGATTAATCCTCCACCCGTAGAGAGACTGAACGCGCGAGGTCGATACCACGACAATATACAGTGTATTTCGGTAACGTGTTATTTCGGTTCGGTTATGACGGCGGAGGGACCACTTTAATGTCGTCGCTATACCTATCCGGCGGTCTCTATATCCGAAATCAGTTTTTCTTTAACAGTAAATGTACGTCTAAGAGCCATTTTCTCAAGTTTAAGACACACTGTTTACTCACTGGAAATGTAACTGATTCATAATTTTAACTTCGCGCACATGCTAAATAACGCTACACACACAAAGCATTTGACCATCTGCGAATGTAAACAAAGGATAACCCTACAAACAAACAAAGCATTTGACCATCTACGAATATGAACAAAGGATAAGAAACCGTAATAGTTAAGCTCATGAATGAGACTTTGTGCCTTTGCCGACTCAGTCGCAACATCCGCAAGGAATTTCTAGGAATCTGTCCCCGAATAGTTCATAAAAACAAGTTGGTGTACCCGAATTAGGCGTTATATCCGGAGTCGCTATTACTGAATGAATTTCCTACGAAAGTATACTTTAAATTCTAGGGACGCAAGTTCGATGTCGCTATAACCGAAAAGTCGTTACAACCGAGGTCGTTATTAATGAAATCTTAATATATAAAATTCAAAGTCCTGACTGACTCATCAACGCCCAGCCCAAACCCTTGGACCTAGGAAGCTGAAATTTTGCACAGATATTGTCTTTATGACGTAGGCAAGGAATAAGACGGGATTTTTCGAAATTCCCACGGGAACGGGAATAATAAGGATTTATATTTTCGCTATAAAAGTTGCCCTATCTCCGTTATTATATTTATTAGAGACTTGAAATTTGGCATATAAATATGTGATTGCAATCACTAAAAACCGTTTTTAGGATTTTTCGAAATTCCCTCGGGAACAGGAATAAAAAGGATTTATTTATATTTTGTCGCTTTAAATTTACCCTATCTCCGTAACCATATGTATTAGAAACTTAAAATTTGGCATATAAGTAGGTGATTATGAAAACAAAAAACAATTTTCAGGATATTTCGAAATTCCCACGGGAACGGGAATAAAAAAAGATTTACTTATATTTTCGCTTTAAAGTTGTCCTATTTCCGTAACTTTATTTATTAGAGACTTGAAATTCAGCTTAAAAGTAGGTTATTACGATAACTAAAAACCATTTTTAGGGTTTTTTGAAAATCCCTCGGAATATGATGAAAATCCTTGCTTAAAAGTTATATTGTTTGTTTTTTCTTTCGTAGCTATTGTTAAGTATAATAAGTGTATAAAATTATTTCCCCATTATGAAGTAGGCAAGGAATAAGACGGGATTTTTCGAAATTCCCAAGGGAACGGTAATAAAATGGATTTATATTTTCGCTTTGAAGTTGCCTATCACCGTTACTTTAATTATTAAATACTTGACATGTAAGTAGGTAATTTTGATCAGGCTTCAGTTATTTTTTTTTTTTTTTTACGATTTTTTTTTTGATTTTTCGAAATCACCTCGAAATAGGAGGAAAATCGTTGCTTTTAAGTCATAAAACTAAGTTTTGCTTTCGTTACTTTTGGCAGGTGCCTACACTAAAAAAAAAAACTTGATTGAATACGTATCTATCACACAAGGTTGATGCTATTGTTAAACAAAATTATTGTATTAGTCGATGAAAGTGTTTGACTTCAACGAAATGTTTGACTATAATAATAATTATATATGCGAAAAACACAATTTTGCATTTTATTCGTATTTGAACAAGTTTTTTCACCGTATATTAAAACTAATATTCGGATATTTATTATTTTTTCGTGGTTTCCTTAAGTAGCTTCAGCAATAATGAAAAAGTCGCGCACGCCAATCTCCCCGGAGCTTGGAGGGTATATAAGCAGCGCGAGGCGGCACGGCCCCACACTATTCCATCCGACGTCCTCGTCACGTCCTCGACGAAGAGGACGACATTATCACACTCGCTCAACAAAGAGCCTACACGGCCCGCGAGGCCTTAACAAATAAATATCCGCGGTTCCGCCCTCGCCGTCGATGTGCGAAACCGCGCCGCGCAAAAGTCACTACCAAAAACGTGGGCACGCCCACTTTGCCTCCAGCGACGCCCCAAGCCGAGGTCCGTTCCCCACAGGGGGAGCCCTTGGGCGATGTCGCTTAGCATACTTTTCTCCGGGTTGAGAGCCCTCAGCGCTCACCCATAGTCCGCGTCAAGCTGTCAAGGCCATCTGCGGCCAACAGCTGTACACACACAAAAAAAAAAAAAAAAAAAAAAAAACACGGCCCCACACGCGGGTTGAGAGCCCTCAGCGCTCACCCACCAGTCCGGGTAAAGTTGTCACAGCCATCTGAGGCTAACAACTAAGTCACACACAAAAAAAAAAAAAAAAGCACGGCCCCACACATTATAATTACAACCTTGGTCTTAATAACACGTCCAGCGCAAACGCTGCGATAGATTATACCATACAAGTAAACTGTACTTTTCAGTGCAACACTATCCTTTAAAAACTGTGCTTTTCAGCACAATTCTTTGCTTTTCAAAATATTCTTTCTTATCTTTTAAAAATTGTTTTGCTAATCTTTTCCAAAAAAATCTATTCTTTTCCAAATTACTTTTCTAATCATTTCCAAATATTGTTTCCCATTTTTTTTTACTTTTATTAAGTTTATGATACTACTATTTTAATTGCCTTGATTCCTTAGTGCATAACTTTGCTTTTCAAAATATTCTTATCTTTTGCAAATTGTTTTGCTAATATTTAAAAAAAAAACTATTCTTTTTCAAATTGTTTTTTCTTAATCATTTTCGAATATTTTTCTATTTTTTTTTTCTTTCATTAACTTTATAATACTATATATTTAATTCTTTTTTTCAAATTAATTTTCAAAGTATTCTTATTTTTCACAAAGTTCTTTGTTAATCTTTAAAAAAAATTTTTCCAATTGCTTTTCTTTTCTAATCATTTTACAATATATTTTTTGATTTTTTTTTACTTTCATTTTGTTTATAATACTATTTAATTAGCTTAAATTTGTAAGTGCATAACTTAAGTACATAGTTTTTGTTCGTTATTTGAGTAGATTTTGTTTATTATCTATCACAATGACTGTTGAAACATTGCAAATTGATGGGGCTATGATCCCTCACACCGTAGTTCCTATAATTGGAGACGGAGCCTGTCTGTTTCGGGCCATCTCCTATATATTGTATGATACACAGGTGATGGCCAGGGAGGTGCGCGAGCAAATCGTAGACTATGTGGTGGACAACTGGGAATCGTTTGCCATTATGTCACATGACAGTAACGGGGACAATTACTTCAGTGCCGCTGAATACCGCATTGACATGTCACGCCATTTTACTTATGGTAGTTTATGTGAGCTGGAAGCGGCAGGGCAACTCTTTCCATGGGTCTTTGAAATTTACCGAAACGGTGAACTGTATATGAGTTTTGGTACTACAGGTAACCCTGTGGGACGACTACGCTTTACACATGATCTGTCACGTGGCCATTTCGATGTTTACGTCCGTAGTGAAGTGACTGCGACAATGGCCGAGACCGCCTCCCCTTCTTCACTTCTCCCCGTCGTTGCAAAGAAGATTACTACGAGAAGAAATGAAGTGCCTACTAATTCACCGCCCATATTAGAACCAGATCATGACGTATCTCAGTATCAATCTCTTATCTTTCCTACTAAATGCTCCAAGAAACGTCGTGCCAGATGCACCGACGCTACTCGGAAAAAACAAATTCAAAACGCTTCAAAAAATATGCGCAAACAAACCCAGCAGTTCACCGTGCTGCCGTGGCCAGATACCAGAAAACTCACCCTGAGGTACACAGGGCGGCACAGTCTCTTTATGAGCAAAATAATCCTGGAAGACGAGTACAAAGGAAAGGACGCTCCTGGAAAACCAAGGCTCACTCCGGCATGGCCTATGATCTTGATATAGAGTATGAGACGGACAGTACTGTATCCTTGGGTGCCATGAACAACAAGTGCCATTGGTGTAATGCTCTCAAGTGGAAGGAGGAGCCACCCGGCATGTGCTGCAGTGCTGGTAAGGTGCAGCTCCCGCCTTATGAACAGCTACCTGAGCCTCTCTACAGTTTGATAATAGATATACATCCAGAACACGACCATTATTTTCATGAACCGTATTCGTAAATATAATAGTTGTTTTCAAATGACTTCTTTCGGAGCGAAACAGATAATAAAAGACGGTTTTATGCCAACTTTTAAAGTTCAGGGCCAGGTATACCATTTGGTGGGAAGCTTGCTGCCAGCTCCTCAAAAGGAACCACAATTTTTACAAATATATTTTGTTGGCGAAGATGACAGGGAAGTACAATTGAGGTGCAGTATCTTTCCCGAAGTAAAACCCGGCTTAGTCAAGCAACTGCAGAGAATGCTACATACGTTTAATACTTATGTAAGAGACTTGAAGATCGCCCTGGACAAGGTGCCTGAAACGTCTAAACCATTTAAAGTAGTCATTAATGCTGAGAAGAAACCGCCGGAGAGTCACAGGGGTCGTTTTAATGCTCCTACGTCAAATGAGGTGGCATTAGTAATAGTTGGTCAGCAATTTGAGAAACGAGACATTATCCTTGAGAGCCACGATAATTCATTGCAGCGCATTAGCGAGATTCACCGTTCGTATGACGCCCTGCAATATCCGCTTTTGTTTTGCCGTGGCGAGGATGGGTACTCCATTTCTTTACCTCAGCGTGATCCTGAGACCAAATTAATACTTAAAAATACAATTTCAGCTGCAAGGTTCTATTCTTTTCGTATAATGATTAGACAAGGAGAAGATAATCACTTGGTGTATTTCCGTTCCCTTTTTAGTCAGTTTTTAGTGGACATGTACGCCAAAATAGAGACGGAAAGGTTGACCTATATCAGGAACAACCAGGCGCAGCTGATGGCTGACAGTTATATACACTTGCGGGATGCCATAGGAATGCAGGATGTTGATGTTCAGCAGCTAGGTCAGAAGGTGGTGCTCCCGTCATCTTTTACCGGGGGACCACGCTATATGCACGAGCGTACACAACGCTATGACATACGTGCGTCAGTACGGTCGTCCTGATCTTTTTATCACATTTACGTGTAACCCCCGATGGAAAGACATCACAGATATACTTTTACCTGCCCAAAAGTCACACGATCGCCACGATATTATAGCTAGGGTATTCCACCTAAAGGTGAAAAATATGATGGCTCTTCTTACCAAAGGCAATCTATTTGGGGGGATGCGTTGCTTTATATACTCGGTACAATGGCAAAAACGGGGTCTTCCTCACATTCACATCTTGCTATGGCTAGAGCAGCGTATCACCCCAGATAAGATCGACAATGTTATTAGTGCAGAAATACTTGACCCTGAGCAAGACCCTCTCCTCTACGATATTGTGAAGGCCAGTATGATACATGGTCCTTGCGGAAGTTTAAATTACAACTCGCCCTGCATGAAAGATGGCAGTTGCAGTAAGAGGTACCCTCGACCGTTTCTCAAGGACACCCAGACAGGAGACGATGGATATCCGCAATATAGGAGGAGGTCTCCAGCTGACGGTGGTAACACAATAAAAATTAATGAAATAGAGTTGGACAACCGCTGGGTGGTGCCTTACAAACCTGTCCTGTCACGTACTTTCAATGCTCATATTAATGTGGAGTACTGCAATTCTGTTAAATCTATCAAATATATTTGTAAGTACGTGAACAAGGGCAGTGATCAAGCGGCCTTTACTCTAGAGAATGAGAAAGATGAGGTAAAAATCTACGAAAGCGGCCGGTACATAAGCAGTTCCGAAGCAGTTTGGAGGATCTTAAGCTTCCCCATTCATGAAAGGTTCCCCCCTGTCGTACACCTCGCTGTTCATCTTGAAAACGGTCAGCGAATATACTTCACCTCAAATAATTTGTCAGAAAAGATAAATAATCCACCACAGACAACGCTCCTAGGCTTTTTTGAAATCTGCAAAACAGACAATTTCGCTAAAACTCTGCAGTACTCCGAAGTCCCTTCTTACTATGTCTGGAACAGCAAAAAATTTTCAAGGAGGAAAAAAGGGAAAGATGTTGAGGGCTGGCCCGGAGTGAAAAAAGTGCACGCTCTGGGCAGGGTCTATACGATTCATCCAAACAACACCGAGTGCTACCACGTACGCCTTTTGCTCCATGAGGTTAGAGGACCGACATCCTTTGAGGACTTAAAGACTGTGAATGGTATCCTCCATCCAACATTTCAATCTGCGTGTAAGGCACTTGGTCTGCTGGAAGACGACAAGCATTGGGACACCACTTTAGAGGAAGCTGCATTATGCGATTCTCCTCTCAAATTGCGAGAGCTATTTACAATAATGTTAGTTTTCTGTCAACTCTCTGATCCTTTAAGCCTTTGGGAGAAATACAAAGAGAGTCTCTCAGAAGACATTAAACGGCAACTGGAAAGAGAGTTGCAAGATTGTGTATCGTACACCTCACTGACGAGGTGTACAACAGATGTTTGATTTTGATTGAGGATGCAGTATTAGCTCAAGCAGGACAAAACTTGGCACAGTACGGATTACCTCAGCCAAAAAGATCTGCAGCAACTTTGGACAATAGAGAATATCTGAGGGAGACCAATTATGATCTATGCGCCCTAGGAGAGGTGGTGTCATGCAATGAGGAGTTACTGACGGATGAACAGCTTTACGTTTACCAGAAGATCCTTGTCAATATTGAAAAAGGAATAGGGCAAATTTTTTTCCTGGATGCTCCTGGTGGCACTGGTAAAACATTCCTTATCAATTTGCTATTGGCAAAAGTTAGGAGTAATCGTAGCATTGCCTTAGCTGTCGCATCGTCAGGAATCGCAGCAACACTGTTGGAGGGAGCCAAGACAGCTCACGCTGCTTTCAAGCTGCCACTAAACCTTATCCATGTGGAAACTCCACTGTGCAATATCTCAAAACAGAGTAATGCGGCCCAAGTGCTGCGTGATTGTAAACTCATAGTTTGGGACGAGAGCACAATGGCGCATAAGGGGGGTTTTGAAGCGCTAAACAGAACACTAAAAGATATTAGAGGGAACGATGACATGATGGGTGGAGTCACCGTGTTGTTAGCTGGAGACTTCCGTCAGACTCTGCCGGTAGTGCCGAGGGGAACTCGAGCTGACGAAGTTAAGGCTTGCATTAAGGCATCAAGTCTTTGGCCCCTAATCAAAAAGCTTCACCTTAAAAAAAATATGCGGGTGCACCTGAAGAGTGATGTTTGCGCTGGACAATTCTCCGATCTTCTTCTTAAAATAGGAAATGGAGAATATCCAGAAACTGATGGCAAGATTACAATTCCATCAGATCTTGCCTCACTTGTACCGACCGTTGATGACCTAATAGCCCGAATATATGCATATAACAGATGTTCACAACCTACACAACAAATCCATGGAGTGGCTGTGTGAACGTGCGATTTTGACACCTAAGAACGATCAGGCTTCAGTTATTAATGACACTTTGTTAAAGTCATTCGAAGGTGTAGAATACAAGTAAAAGTCTGTGGACACTGTAGTGCATACGGATGATGCTATACACTATCCTGTGGAGTTCTTAAATGCACTCAACCCACCTGGTCTACCGGTTCACACACTTATCCTCAAGGTGGGTGCTCCAGTAATGCTACTCCGAAACCTCAATCCGCCTAAGTTGTGCAATGGGACCAGGTTGCGTGTGAAAGCCTTACATAAAAACTTAGTAGAGGCCATTGTAATTACTGGCTGTGCTCGAGGTGAATCGGTGTATATACCACGGATACCACTTATACCATCGAAGTACCCATTCGAGTTTAAAAGGCTGCAGTTCCCTCTTAAGGTCTGTTTCGCAATGACGATTAATAAGTCTCAGGGTCAGTCACTAAAAACAGCAGGAATTGATCTTAGGGTAGACTGCTTCTCGCACGGTCAGTTTTACGTGGCTTGCTCGAGAGTGAGCTCTCCTAGCAGTCTGGTCATCTTAGCACCTGAGGGCAGAACCGCTAATGTAGTTTATAAAGAGGTACTATAAGTTTGGTATAAACTCAAAAAATAGCCTTACCCCTTTACAATGGTTTTAGAATTTTGGTGTCTTTCAATCTGTATGTTATGGCATAACACAAAAACCACTGAATGGATTTCGATACAATTTTCACAATTTTGGTAGTTTGGGGGTCCATCTTAAAATCTAAGCCACGTATCATTTAATTTCGTTAAAAAAACAGAAGATATGGTGCATAGGGTGATTTATTCTGTAGTCTACGCGGACGAAGTCGCGGGCAAAAGCTAGTACACTATAATTTGCCGCCTGGGATCAAAAAGGGATGTTCGAGAGATCCTGCACGACCTTCTTTGTCTATTCATTCTATAAACTATGAATTTTGCGCTACACCCTTCTCTAAGGAACTTCACAAACATATAAGTGACGGGCACAAATTACACCCAGTCTCAGAGCAACAATTTGTCGATCATACAAAAGATTGTCCGCCGTTGGAATTGAACCCGTGACACTGGCATGGTAGGTTGGTATCTTAACCATTATGTTGTCAGTGCAGTTAATTAATCATTGGCATTGTATGAATTTATTACTTGTGTATTAAAGTGAAAAATATCAAAGCAGAATTAATTCCCTTACACACTTAGAAAAGGATATATCCTCTGAGGTTGATTTTCAAAATAATTTTCTTTTATAATGAGTCATTTTGTATCGATTTTTATTGAAGTAGTACTCTAAGCTGTGTAAGTTACTATAGTTTTTTAACTATCCCATGGGAGCTCTTTAATTTACCGTGATTAAAAGTAGGTATCCTAAATGTTGACCGGAGATGTAAGGCCATGCTAAATGTTATTGAAATCGGTCGAATAGCTTTGAAACCCGTTTAATTAGCCCATACGAACAGAAACAGACTGAGAAATAAAAAAAAATATTAAGGGTGGTCTCTCTCATCTAAACACACGGAAGAATAAAAAAAATTCCATTGGATAATCGCAACGAAATTTTAAATAATGGAAACGACGTCTGCCTGCTTTCGGGTTGCCCACATGTGAACTACGTACGTTCCGCCCCCACTACCTTAAACTCTGAGTAGGGTATCGCCAATAATAATTATTAGGAACTAATAACATAAATACAAAATTTCATTGAAATAATGTAGGTAAATACGAAAAACTTTTATACCCACTAAATTTGCACCCCTCTTTTACCCCCTTGGGGATTCAATTCACAAAAAGGGATATCGGCAATAATTATTATTATGAACTTGTAACCCAACTACAACATTTCATTGAAATATCTTTAAAAATCAGAAAACTTTCATATTAACTTTGGACCTCCCTTTTAATCCCTTAAGGGATGATTTTTGAAAAAAATATTTTACATCTATTGCACGATTTTCAATGAAGTACCTTCGTACTGAATTTCATTTCAATAACTTCAAAAACGGCAAAGTTTCATACCTATTTTGTACCCCCGTTTGACCCAAATGAATCTTCCAAAATCCATTCTTAGTGCTCCCCTACGTTATAAAGGGAACAAAATGTGCAAAATTTCAAGTTTCTAACTCTTATAGTTTAGGCCCTGCGTTGATATGTCAGTCATCTTCTCCTTTTATATAAACTCATTTGCAAAAAAAACGGGCACCTAAGCAATGAACCATTTCAAATGTTAATATTTCTTTGTTTGATAATTATAGGTAGTTTTATCCACACAATTTGCTAAATTAATAAGAAAATAATCGTTTTCATCAGTATTTCATAAAATTTAGATACAATTTATGGGAAATAATGCTAAACCTCGCTAGTAGTGTATATTCGCTAGTAGTGCATATGCTCATGAAGTAAAAATTAAAAAGTTTTTTTTGTTTGTTTTTCTTTAATAAAGTAAAAGCAGATAAATGTTTAGTATCGAGTGTGACCCCCTCTAGCTAAAATCACAGCTTGAATTCGTCTGGGCATGCTAGCGAGTATATCCCGGATACTTGCTTGCGGAATACGTTCCCACTCCGCAGTAATCACATTCTTCAGCTCTCTGATGGTCTGCGGAGCCGGGTGTACTGATCTCACACGCCGTTTCAGAACGTCCCAGACATGCTCTATGGGATTGAGGTCGGGACTTCGAGCTGGCCAATCCAAACGACGAATGCCGACCTCTTGCACATACGCATTAACATCGCGGGATCGGTGGGCGCGAGCATTGTCGTCCATAAAAATCGAGTCTTCACCTAGAGCGGCCAATGCGGGTTGTGCATGAGAAATTAGAACTTCCGTTATGTATCGATGCCCAGTCAGTGAGCCGTTTTCAATGAAGACTAACTCTGTACGATCCATTGAATTTATTCCTGCCCAAAACATAACAGAGCCCCCACCATAAGGTGTGATTTCTTCGAAACATGCCTCTGCAAAGCGTTCTCCTTGTCTTCTTAGCACTCGCCGACGTCGATCTTCACCGAACAGAGATATCCTGGCTTCATCAGAGAACAAAACCCTATTCCAATCGTCTTGAGTCCATGATTCACAATTTCTAGCGAACCTAAGCCTGTGAACTCTGTGCTCACGGAGTAATTTGGGGCCGCGGGCCGGGCGGTGACTGCGTATATTGGCAGCGAGAAGCCTCCTCCTGACCGTCCATAGACTAATATGCACATTTCTTACTTCTTGGAGGTTGTTCTTAAGATCCACATACGAAGATTTGCGATTTCTCAATGCGCGACTCACAAGAAAACGATCATCCCGTGGTTGGGTACATGGTTTTCTTCCAGAACCAGGCCTTCTCTCGACGGAACCAGTCTCCTGATATCGCTGCCAGGTCCTTTGGACTGTCGAGCGACTAACATTTAGCCTCCTAGCCACGAAACATTGGCTGCAACCCTCTTCAAGCAGCGCGATAATTTTGGTAGCTTTTACCACTTTATCTACCATTTTTGATACAGCCAAACAGCATTAAATAAAGCTTTGACAGTCAAGGATATGAAATTAATCGATAAAAATTGAATAAAAGTTATGAAACTCGATGTTAACTTCTGGAACTTCGCGCCAAAAATGTAGGATAAAAAGGGGTTTTCTGTAAAAATGAACATCAAATGAAAAATTGAATTTAGAACGTACTTTTTTAAATACCACAGCATTTTTAAAACCGGCCAGTAACGTGTACAAACGATTGAAACCTTTTTGGTATTGTATCTTTTTAAAATGAATGAAAATCAAAACCGCCCGTTTTTTTTGCAAATGAGTTTATATAGAGGAGAGAGAGATAAGCACCTAGCTTATAAAAAATCTGATTTGCCCCCGCCTAGCCCAGAGCCTGGGTACGCCCACGGAGACTTCCATTATTTAAAAGGGATTGTCTTCGACATCAAAACCCTATAGGTACAGCATAATAGTGGTATACAAGGATACTAATTGCTATATATGTATATAGCAGCATATAGTATCCTTACAGACCAAATCTCGTGTACGAAAAATTAGAGTGAGCACTGCACTGTGTTCCGTTCACTGCTGGACGTAAGCCCGTCTATAGAATGCCTTATAGTAAGATCATTAATTGTAATGGTTATTGCCATTATCGCCACGCTATACTTATGGTTTGACGATCGTAGTAAAAAACCTATATATAGATTGCCTAATAGTGCTGCTCCCCATTTTTCTTGTGAGACATTTTGCCTATTTTATGACTTCCACGGACAATTAAGGAGTGTCCACAAATGTATTTTTATTCCGTTAAAAAAATCATGATGAATCATACTTTTAATCCAAGTACCTACAACTTATACGCTAATCTTATCTTATTAAATCTTACAAGTACTTATTGTGGTGGCGGCTACGAATTCTACCAACCTTACATTGCTCGTGGGTGTCGTAAAGGACGACTAAGAGCTTTATCGAGTTAGGCCATATATGTGATAGAATCACACGGTCGGAGTATTAACACACTCTCGCAGAAAATCGACGTCTGAGTAGTAGCAATTTGTTATTGCACTTCATTCGGTGAGCGAGAGCCGAAAGTCCAACCTTCTGAGGGTGTTTGCGTGTGGTGTGTTTTGTTGAGGTCTTTCGTATTAGCGAGCCTCCCTTCACTTTCTTCACAGTAGGTAACGCCCTAGAACGGGTCCATGAGTGGCAGTAGCACCATCAGGTGTGCTGTTTGCTCGTTTGAAACCAACAGCAATAAAAAAGAACTACATATGATGCCGTTTGAAAAACGAATACAGTATCAAGAACAGTTGACGTCAGACAAACTATGAAAGAGCAGTAGATACATATTGCGTGGCCCCCACGTAATTGGGATAAAAGAAGGAAAGGAAGATGATAATAATGGTCGTACTTAATCTAATAATCTGTTTATACATGTATGTGTATCTTAAGAATACTTACTACTGTCCTTATCCTGTACTCGTTACTCATCAAATAATGGGTTGTCGAAAATAGCAAAATGATTAATTCAGGCATAAATCAATGAGGTAATCGATAACGAATACACATGTCAGTAATTTTTAATACTAATTATGGAGTAGGATTGTGTTTATTTATCCTTTTTTTTGTGTTCAGAGTATTAAGACTATTTCGCAGGGCGATAGGGAATAATATTTTTATTTATATTTTAAGCATCATTTATATTAAAATCATGGTTGCCGTTTCGCGCAACCTACAACAATGTCTACAATCTAAAAATGTTTTGTAATTATTGCGAGTTTGATATAAAAATTGAAGCAAGCGGTAATTTATTATGTATAAGATACGTGGAACACTCAGAAAATCGTGGAACACTCAGAAAGTCGTGAAACAACAAGGAAAGGGTTCTATAGATAGTTTTTTGTGTGCGGCACCCACCGTGAAATTATCATCTTCAGGTTAAGATGCACGCGTAGAATCTCATGAACACTTGTTGATCCAATCTGCAGAATGTGCTGCATCTCTCGATACGTAACTCGCCTATTGTTTTGTATTAAAATTTTCACTGCTAGTATGTTTTCTTCCGTAGCAGCCGTCAAAGGCGACTTTTACTTGAAGCAATATTATTTCCTCATACATCAGCCTGTCCACTGTTGGACTTAGGGCTCCCCACGAGAATGCCACTCACCACCTATCACTCGACACACGACAGTGTGCGACTCTCTGTTGATCCCAAATCTCCATTATAGGAGGGAAATTGACCTACTAAGTATATCAAGCTGCTCAGACGAGTTGGTATAGGATTTTATTTCGAGTTATCTTTCTCTTGCATAGATATCATGCGCATGTTGTATCCCTTAGTCGTCTTTACGACACCCATCGACAAGAAAAGGGTTTGATAAATATATTCTTACTTCATCACCACATAGGAAATGTTTTCTGATATATGTCGAATATTAATAAATTTAGCTACGTATTGATTTAAAAACACTACTATCATCTTTCCCTCTCCTGGAGAACCCACAGTACAGTCAATCAGGGTAACTTAAACCTTGGCCCTAAAACTCTCTTGCATCTTTTATTTATTTTTTGTCTTTGGTGTAGTTTCTACGTAGCTAGATTTGAAAACGACATATAAAAAATATCTTCATAAACGCTCTAAACCCGCGAAAAAGTGTTAACATGAGTATTGTTCACATGGAAGTAATAAGTACTACGTACAACGTAGTACATATTACTTCCATGATTGTTCAGTCCGTTTCGTGCGCGCCAAAAAGTTGTTTACTGTTCTGTCTGTTCTGCAAATTATTACCAAAGAGAGTTAAGAGTTATTTCTAATTACTTATTATAGGGGAGAACAGGGTAATGGGGGCCTACTAAGGGACATTTAAAAAAAACACACATATTAGTAAACATTCTCATAATCTTTGATTAGACATTGTTACATTAATTATTAAAGTATATTTTAGTCATAGTTATAATCAATCACAGCCTTGTATTAATGTACAATAACGATTTTAAAAATAAAGTCACTCGCTCTCATTACCCGACACCTGAGGGTAATGAGAGCCCATTTAATTGTCATATATGTAATGGCAGACATACCACTTGATCATCATCATCACAGCTTATATACGTCCCACTGCTAGACTCAAACCTCCTCCACAACGGGAGGGAAATTGACCTACTATACTACGCTGGTCAGACGGATTGGTTTTTTTTTTTTTTTTTTTTTTTTTTTTTTTTTTTTTTTTTTTTTTTTTTTTTTTGGGTGGGCTATGGTAAGCGCACGCGCGGTCCTGTCCGTCCGGGGCGATGAAAGGACGGCGCGTGGGCCCATAACCCACCCGTACCCACGTCACCTCGTTGTTGGGCCGACCACCGAAGCAGATGTCACTTGTCGTCAGTGGTCGGCCCGACGGAATACCCTTTCGGGTAACCTCACCTCTCGACCTGGGACGTCGGTCGCCGTCGCGCGGTTAGCCTCTCTGCGGGTGATGGACAATTCCCCGGTCCGATCACCCGCGGCCTCGGCTAGGGCGGCATTAGGCGCAGATACTCGCGCCTGCGCCGCCCGAGTCGCCGGCGGCGGAACGTGTCGCCGAATAGAAGCTCTACTCGCACACGATCCGCCGCCTCCTTCCGTGAGATAACGGCCTCACAGAAGGCGGCGACCGCGTCCCAGTTCCTGACGCTGACGAGCATCTCCCTGGCGATGGTCGGCAGCGCCAGGTCGGCACCGATAATTGCGACGAGTTCACGGCGATCCTCCTCCCATGCAGCACACTCCTCGAGCGTGTGCTGCGCCGTGTCCTCGTCGCAACTGCAGTGGTGGCAGGACGGTGTGCTCTCCCTCCTGACAATCTTGTGCAGGTACTTCCCGAAGCAACCGTGCCCCGTCAGCACCTGCACCAGTCGGAAGGAAAGCACCCCGTGCGTCCGCTCCAACCACTCCATCAGCACCGGCCGGAGGGCCTCGACGGTCCTAACACCATACCGAGGACTCTCCAGCCGGACTGCCCAACGGGCAATGACTTCTCGGCGGGCGTCGACCCGCCAGGCGGTGATCTCTGTGATGGAGACCATGCCGCCGCGGGCGCGCTTCTCCGACACCCGCCGATAAATGTCGGCGAGCATCTCCGCCTCCAGGTCCCACGGGGGAGTTCCGGCCAGGAGGCACGCTGCCTCCGTCGCCACCGTGCGGTAATCGCGTACGGCCCTGATCGCCATGACCCTCTGTGGTCGCCACAGGAGGGCCCTAAGACGGACGGTCAGGGACCCCGCCCACACCGGTGCGCCGTACAGGGCCATCGACCGGATCACCCCCACGTACAGCTGTCGACACGTAGCACTGGGTCCGCCCACATTCGGCATCAGCCGCGAAAGGGCGGATGCCGCGCCGACAAGCCGGGGAACAAGTCGATGGAGATGCTCCCGGAACCAAAAATGCCCGTCGAGCACCAGGCCCAAGTACTTCATGTGGGCCTGGATGCTGATGGTGACCGACTTCACGGTGATCGAAGCGCCGGCGGGAGGCCCGGCGGTACGGAGGCCATGGAACAGAAGGGCCTCCGTCTTTAGACGGATTGGTATAGGGTTTTATTTCGAGCTTTCCTTCTCTTGCATATATACCATTTACTTCTCTTAAAAGTTGAACTAAACATAGGTAATTTAAATTAGATCTTAATTATTAATATGAAGAAATATTTATAACACAAATAAAAAATCTACCTTGTAAACAGAACAGAAAAATTGTAAAAATGGGTAAAAAAAAATAAAAGACCGATTTTCTACGGATCCAAATATAAAGCACATATGTAAGAATCTGGACTATCACTGCCAGAACATCGTTTGTGGGATCAGTTATCACGGCTTCTACATCGGTACCACATCTTCCCACTTTTGCTTTTGTGAAGTATATTAGTTTGCTGAGATAATTTGCACACCGAAATGCCTCCAATCCTGAGAACAGTGATAGCATTTTCTAATGTATCAACCGGCCAAGAAGCTTTTGTGGCTGTGCGTTTTGTTTTACGTGGCATCTGAAATAAAAAAGAGAAGATATATTTATCTAAATTATCGTAAAATTATATTATGAAAGCTAATGGGGCAATAGGAGCTACGTCGGGTAATGAGAGCCATGCTAGGCTACCATTGCCGGCTGATGACCTGTCTGAAAAGTAACAAAATAAATATGTAATTCTATTTTCAATCACAATTTAACTAATTATACTTATTAATAAATAAATTTAAGGATGTAATAAACATACGCATAACAAAATAAGAATGTAACTATAGTCTTACCTTAGCGCTGGCGATCAGTAGTTTTTTATAAGCAGAAGACGAAAAATACATAACTTTCCCTCCTGACTTAACGTTTGGCACTAACGTTTCATGTTCATCAGGCGAAGTTTCTGAATGACTAACGGCAAGAACTGAGTATTTACCATAGCGCAAAAGTGCGTATTTTCCGTTAAATTATCGTCGCTCCCATTACCCGACCGCTCTCAATACCCCGCGTTCCCCTACATTTATTGTTGACGACAATAACTATTTACACAATTGATTTGTTTGAATATGTATTACTATTAAATCACGGTTACTTTGGCCCGGGCCAATATTAGCACGATTTTGATTGATGATTTTTCTGAGACAGTGTTGATACTTAAAAATTATCTGGCTGACCTGGGAATCCCGATAGGTATGCATGACGTACGTTTGATAGTAAAAATATACTTAGATTTTTTTTTTTTAATTTATTGAAAAAGGCTTTGTCGCTTAGCGATAATACCGCCTTATTGCACAAATACACAACTATTACTACACAATGAACATCTAGATTATGCTACTCACTAATTTATATAACAAAAATGCTTCAGCTGAAGAGGGATTAGCTAAAATGCTATTACAAAAACCAACATCAAATGTCGTCTGTTCAAAAAAAAATTTCTTAGGCTAGAATTCCGAGAACACTCCATCATAATGTGTAAGACATCTTCAACAACACCACACGTAATGCAATTGGGAGAAGGAACTTTTTTCATTAGATATCGGAATTTATTAGATGGAATATGGCCAGAACGTAGTCTAAGACCAACAGTCAAGAATGATTTATTTAAATTTATATTATCTATCCAAGGGTAATAACAGACACGGGGTTGGATAGTACGATACCATATGCCTTTTTCTCTTGACCTTGCGTCGAAATACTCCTGCCAATTCTCTAAACAAAGTTCTTTTATGCAAATAATGTGATCTGAGTATAGAGGAGTGATTCTTATAGGTATCCCATCAACCACGGCTTGTTTAGCTAATACGTCTACTTCATCATTTTCTTTTAGCTGTATATGAGACGGAATCCATTGAATGAAAATAGTCTTGGACTTCTGCTTATTCCAGATGGATTCATATATCTGATAAGCTACAGGGTTACCTCGCCCATGCGAGGTGTACCGAGCTAAATGTTGCATTGAACTTTTCGAATCAGTTAAAATTACAAATTTATTATGACTAATGGATTCGATATACGATACGGCTTCTGCTATCGCTACTAATTCTATATGCATTATAGATATATTGGAATCAATCGCAAACTTACAATATTTCCTCAATTGTGGATCTAAAAAAGCTGCTCCCCCTGTACTCTTATCTTTTGAGCCGTCAGTAAAGATTTTATAAAAGCCAGAATATCTCTGTTCTATAAAGTTTTGACAGGTGTATTTAATGTACTCTGTATTGTATGCCCGTTTAGCTAACGTTATTCCTGGTATTTTATCACATATAATCTGCGCAACGTTTATGTTACTTATCCAAGTTTCAAGAGAATACATTTCGAGTTGAGAGCTTGAATGGATTTCGAGGCCATTGAGATGTTCGTATACTGAAATAAGCAGTGGTATTTTTTTATGCGACCAATAGCTGGCAGTCTTATGTAGGCACAAATTTTCTATGACCTCAATAGTACTATTGCTATCAAGTGACTTTGCTCTAAGAAGAAATTTTCCTGCCAAGTATTTTCTGCGGATATGAAGAGGAGGAAGGCAAAGTTTATTTTCCATAACATGGATGGGAGTAGAGCGGATAAAGTTACCGATAATGCGAAGAGCCTGATTTTGTGCGCGGTCTAATTTTAGCAAATGAGTTTTACAACTGTTATCGTAGAGAAAACTTGCATAATCGATTCTGCTACGTATGACAGATATATACAATTTCCTCAAATGTTTTTGATGAACTCCCCATCCAGATCCTGACAATACTTTTAGGAGATTCAAGTATTTAGAAATTTTTTTAGTGGTTTCGTTGATATGTCTGCGCCACCTGAGCAAACTATCAAACCAAACACCCAGATATTTAATTTCTTTAACTACCGGTATATTAATAGAACCGTCAATAGAGCATAAAATATCACCTCTATAAGTACCCTTTTTAAAAATACAAATTTGACTTTTTACTGTAGAAATTTCAAGCCCTAAATCTTTAAACAGCGGGTTAATATAATGTAAGGAATTTTGCAATTCTTCCACAGCCCTATTAACATCTTTATTACATACATAAAGAACGAAGTCATCCGCATATTGTAAAATTTCGACACTTGGAGTGCTTTTACAAATATCCATTGTAAGGATATTGAATAAAAGAGGGGAAATTGGATCTCCTTGAGGTAGACCACGTCCTGTCATCCTAACTAAGTCACCATCAGGACATGAAATTTTAATAGTTCTTTGATTCAGATAAGACCAAAGGTAATAGCAAACTTTAGACCCAATTCCTATATGATCTAAAATTCTTAGTAAGCTAGATACGTCTACATTATTATATGCGCTGTCAATGTCAATAAAACAGGCGACCGTTACAAAATTTTTGATAAATCCTAATTGGATAGTAGACACCAATTTAGACAAGCAATCTAAACAAGACCGAGCTTTTCGAAAACCCACCATATTGACATGAAATAAGTTTTGCTTTTCACAATACCATTCAATCCTTTTGTTAAGGATGGAGTGGAATATCTTACACATACATGAGATAAGGGAGATAGGTCTTAACGATGTAGATGTAGGGTCGTTGCCTTGTTTAGGGATGGGAATTATTTTAACTTTACGCCATTGAGAGGGCACAAAACCAGTAGTGAGGCATTTGTTATAAATTTGGATAAGTAATAACTTACCAATTCAAAAATAACATGCCAGGCTGGGAATGGGGGAAGAACTTTTTAGGGCGACATCCAGAAATCAAACAGCGAATTGCGCACAATATTAGTAGAAAATATATATTAGAAAATGTTTCTATCATTTCTTTATTTATTTGGGCTCGCCAAATAAATAAAGAAATGATAGAAACATTTTTCGGACACCTCAAAACTGAGTTAATTAATGTACCCCCTCAGAATTTATACAACTTTGACGAAACGGGCTTTCACGACAACCCAAAAAAGCGAAGCTTTTAT
Organism: Lymantria dispar; assembly: GCA_032191425.1. NCBI lineage: Eukaryota > Metazoa > Arthropoda > Insecta > Lepidoptera > Erebidae > Lymantria > Lymantria dispar. The sequence continues at coordinate 23,419,338 of CM063459.1, forward strand.
TCAGACGTAGTTGCCGAAGCCCAGAGATTATTAAAAACGCCACTAAATCTTGTTTTACCACCATGTTCTGTGGGAATGCTGTTGGTGAATTTCTTCCTCCATTCATAATCTACAAGGCTAAACAAAAATGGACCAACTGGCTTGATGGTGCACCAGCAGGAACAAGAATGGCTGTAACGAAAAGTGGCTGGATCGATGCTGAGACATTTGAAGAATGGTTCCAGTCCATGGTTTTACCAGTGCTTAAAAGCAAACCAGGAAAAAGGCAATAATTGGAGACAATCTAAGTTCACATATTTCGGTGAAAACTTTGGAGCTTTGTGAAGAGAATGATATAAAATTCATATGTTTAATACCAAACTCGACACATCTACTGCAACCTCTGGATGTTGCTTATTTCAGTTCTCTGAAGACCAAATGGAGATATGTTTTAAGTGACTGGAGAAACACCAGACGTGGAAAAATCGCAACCGTGTTGCCAAAGAATGTCTTTGCTGCATTATTAAAAAGAACTCGGGATTTGAGAGCCGATACTGCGGGACCAAACTTAATTGCAGGATTCAAGGCAACTGGATTGCATCCTTATGATGTCAATGTACAGTTAAAAAAACTTCCTGGCTGAATAAGAAAGAGTGTTGGCGACTCTTTAAAAAAATATATAGATGACCTACTAAATATAGATTTAGAGGTCCAGCAAAGTCAAAGGTTCCAAATGTCCGTTGTAGCTGGGAAAAGTGTGTCTGCAGAAGATATTCAGAGGTATATTGAACAGCGAGAACAACCTAAAAATAAACTTAAAACGTCAAAAAAAGAAGCCGCCCTGTTGGTTCAAAAAACGTTCAAGCAAAGAAAAAGAAAAAGTAAACAACCAAATAGATGATCCACAACCATCAGGAAGTGGACTTGAAAATTGTGTGAATGCTGCCAATGTAAACGAAAAATCAGTTTAACTAGAAAATAATGATATCGAAAATTCTTTGAACGTTGGTAACTTATTAACTCTGGACACATTTATTGAATGTGAAGAAGAGTTTAAGGGCGCCGAAAAAGAGATTATACCTACTAGATGCAACATTTAATGAAAATTATACTGTAGAGACATACGAAGTAATTGATGGTAGACTGGAACTTCAGATGTTGAATAATACGAAAAATGTAAATCAGATGTGTATAATTAATTACGAGGGGACGCTATTTCCTGGACGAATAATTAAAGCAGACCATCCAAAGTACAAAGTTACTATGATACAAAAAGCGGTAGATGGCTGGATTTGGCCTAGTCGTTCTGATATTTATGTAGTGAATGATAAAAATATCATAAGAGTGCTGAATGATTCTCATATCAAGAAGACTAGGGGCTATTTTATTATAGAAGACGATTTCCTGGCCATGGAATGGGGTGATTAATATGCCGAAGTTTGGGGTTCTGTTACATTATAAGCAAACATTGGATTATTTTATATATATTTATTTTTAATATCTTAACTTACGTTAAGTCAGTAAATAAGTTCAAAACAAAAGTGCCTGATTATAGACCAAAGTTTTAGATTAAATAAAAGATGTCGGTTTTCTGTATAGCAACATTTCATTTCCCCATAATTCCCCAAATGTTAAATTTGCCCTTTGCGGCACTATACATTTGCTGTTTTTGCTTGCTTTTCACACTCGTGTCCTATAGGTAAGTACTTACCGACTGGTGCTTGTGGGACACGACACGACATGCAGCTGGACTGAGATAAAATTACGATAAACTACCTATTGTGGTATATTTAATTAATTAGGTAACAAAAAAAACAGTTAAGTTTACATTTAAGTTTAATTCTAAACCAGACATTGCTAAATAAAACAGTCTTGTGAAGTTTCTGCCGCAAACCCAGCTTATTCCTCATATGTTTCATTGATTCTAATTTTGCATTATGAGTTAAACCTAAATTGAGATATTAATTCGCTAACGCCTTCACCAATTGAATATCATGTGGATCTTCAAATATAGATTGAGGAGGATGTGGTGGATCTAACAATATATGTAATTTGCTATAAAATTCTTGGACAACATACGTTTTGTGTAATTGTGTAATTTTATTTTTATGTAAGTTTTTTAATTATTGATTTGATAATGTAATAAACAGTTTTTCAGTGTACTTTAGAATTTCAAATACAAACCTGGAAACATGCTTAAGTTTTCCCTGATCAATAAAAGCAGTAAATGCCGAAAATTGTGATATGTCGACACGGTAGTTGTGATCTATGGTCCTGTGATCCAATAACACCACACGATAATTTGTACAAGAAATTTTGTCAATCATCCCATTCACGATATATCCAGCCATATAATAAATAATGTTCAGTTTAAAATCTGAAACTGAAACTTGACATAAGGTTTTATTTTCTTTGTTTTAGCTGCAAGATGCACAGACAGAGCTCATTCCTGTTGTACGTAGTACTTATTACTTCCATGGCAGGCCAATATTAGTCACAGACTTTAAATTATTCAAAATAAGCAAAAGCAACCGGCTGTTTAGGCCTGGGCCAATCCTCTTGGATTACCAACTACTAATGTAACTTTGTCCCAGAAGTTTATTTCAATTTTTGCAACAATTTTCTTAAACAATAAAGTAAACTGTTTAGTTTTATAAGAGAACGCTATTTGATGCCATGACAGTTGACACTTAAATGTATCTAGCGTGTAACCATAATTATTGGTTTAATATTTTTTCTGAAAAGTGGGCCAAAGATATCCTGATTGACTGTAATTCTCAAATCATATTTCCACACTTCTTTTACTTCTATATGTTATATCCATGTTTAAATCATTTTTCGAACGATTTCTTCCTCACCTTTTCTTACAAGTGAAATTTAATAATGTCACTTGGAATCATTCTTTTGATACAAGACAGCTACGATACTATGTGAAAGTAGCTTTATCTAGTTCTTTTATAGAATAGGAATACAGTAGGGAACATTTTACGGATATCATTATTCCTCCTTTTACGTGTAGTGACGGAGTAAGAATATAATTCACCACCCCCTTGCCCGTGGTTGTTGTAAGAGACGTGCAAGGAATATAAAATGAAAACGGGCTTTTGATATCAGGCGAATGCCCATTCATAAAAAAAATTCAGACTTCTTGATATTTTTAGTAATATGACTACAGAGTTATCTGCCTTAGGCCATAAATGGGTCACCTCGCCGGATAACACGCTGTCGCAGAAATTCAACGCTTGTGTATAGTGAATACTTATTGCGCTTCGTTCGATGAGCGAGATAGCCGCAGTTTCAAACTCTAAGGTAGTCGAAGACCTGGTTGTGTCTCTGTTATTGCGGCGGCGAATACTTGTCAATAAGTAAGCTGCTTGCTCGTCGACTACAAAAAATTAACAAAGGCATTTATAACATTATTTTTATAAAATAATGTTATAAGGATTATAGTATGACGGGACCTGTTTAAGTTGGCATCCAAAAATTCTAAGATTGAACAAAATTGGGTTTGGTTAATTTGTACTACGGACGGACACAGGAGGCACCGAGATTTATAAAAAAAAACGGTTTACGTAATATGGATAGGTTCCATCAATCCATCAGCCTACAGATGCTCACTGCTGGACAAAGGCCTCCCCGCGAGAATACCACTCGGCTTGGTCCTGCGCCACATGCATCCAACGGTTCCCTGCGACTTTGTGAATGGCGTCAGTATACCTAGGGTCATCGTACGCTGCGTCGTCAGACTCGTGGTCGCCACTCAAGAACCCTTCTTCCCCAACGGTTGTCGGATCGACGAGGGATGGGGCCTACCCATTGCCATTTCAACGTGCTAATTGTGCGGGTTATACCCGTTCCTCTATAGATTGCCGTGTTCCGGATTTTATCACGTAGAGAAATACCGAGCATAGCCCTCACCATAGCACGTTCAGCGATTTTAAACTTTTTTATGAAGCCGACATTGGATGGACACGTTACCTTATATAATAATTTACTATTGATATTTACTTATTTATATTTTATTCAGAATTTTGCTTAATATAATACCAGAGCATTGATTATACCTTCCTTTCCCACGGGTTTTATTCAAATCAAATCATTTATTCTGCATAGGCCTCCTAAGGGCACTTACATATTGTCAAATGTATAAAATTATAAAAAATTAACTGCAAGAAACTCGTACTTGGCAATCCTAGTTTTAAAGAGATTCTTGGTTTATGTAACTTATAAGAATCAGGGTTTATATTCGCCGTGTATTAAATAAACATTTATCAAGTCTTAACGCGATATCTTAAAACATTCATGACGCACTAACTTGACGTAAATGCTCGTTGATATCGCGACTAGTAAGTGCTAACAGTAAATTTGTTCTCAGCAGATACGGGGAGTCCCATTATCATCATTCAATCTATAGCCACCCAGTGCTGGCCGTAAGCCTCCCTCATATTTCGCTACAAGGTGCGGTCCTGTACCGCCTGCATCAAACGACGCCCAGCAACTTTCACAAGGTCGTCGGTCCACCTAGTATGGGGATGACCTAAACTCGTCGTTCGTTACTTGGTCGCCACTCAAGAACCTATTTTCTCCAGCGGTTGTCTGCTCATCGCCACTCCAGCGTGCTAATTCTTCGCGTTACGTCGATAACACCCGTCGTTCTACAGATTTCCAAATTTCGGTTCCCCGTTATAGATTCCAAAAAACTAACTATTATAATATCAATGTTGAAATAAGAATTTCACTGTCCTCCTATCTAGAACTATATATGAAATTAGTTATACAAGGTGTATCAGGTTACGGGGCAACTGGTCCAACGGGAAATAGGCAATGGTGGTAGAAACCCATAAAAAAATTTAAGGAAAAATATCGATTCGTTAATGAATTAGAGACCTGTAAAGTTTTCAATTTTGTCATCGCTTTTTCGTGTAAATCTGATTAAAATGTATAAAGTTAGCGATACTTAATTTGCAACATATTCGTACTTTGTTAAATGTTCATTAGAAATTGGAAAAATCAATGATTACGTTCGCATAAGCAAAACAATCTTTGCTTTAAATCAGCTGATCGGCCGATGAACGTCGCCGAGTCGCGTCTTTTACCTAGGCTACCATTGAAGCGTTTGCGCAATTCCTACCTATTCATACTGTCGAAGCTTTACATGCCTACATGCATCCTGTCTATACATGCCTACATAATACGTAACATTTAAGGCATAGACTGTTTAGCACTCATTTTTTAAATTACTATAACTTCTATGTTATATTATATTTTGTGTGATATACATTTTAATTACGACCTATGACTGGTAATCTTCAACATTCTCGAACAGTTGCCCCATAACCTAATACACCCTGTGAGAGATACGCAAAGAAAAGTAACTTGTATGTTAATCATACAAAAAAATGTTACAGATATTTCTTGGAGGCGTAAAAGAATAAAGAACGTATCTACAAACAAACATTAACATTTACAATGCTAGTACGAAATAATAATTAACTTAGGTAGTTTTGTATACTCACTAATAGGACTAAAATCCTTAGTAAAAGGACTTACAATCCTTATTAATAGAGATTTACCTAATAATAATCTTTACTAAAAAGTCTAAAATCATTACTAATAAGACTAAAAGAAATTTATACAATAAAAATAATGCCTACGGATTTTATCGCGGTTTACTGACTGACGGACTGACTACTCACGTGATCTTAAATGTTGAGAAGTTCATGATAACTCGAGCAAGTTAAATAAATAAAAATGGTAGAATCCACAATAACGGCTTCTTTAAAAATGCCTATTTAGATTGCCGTCTACTATGTTAATATTTTAGGCAAACATGGTTTAACACTGAGGTGATCCGCAAGTGCCGTATTCAGGTCGTCTGTCCCGCTGTCATCAACCGTACAAAATTTTTGGAAAATTGGTAAATTATCAATTGTTATATTAATATGGACTTTCCTAGTTTCTGCTTTTAGGTTTCCAGTCCTTAGCTTCATCATCATTTCAGCCTATCGCCGTCCACTGCTGAACGTAGGCCTCCCTCGTGTTACGCCACAAAGTGCGGTCCTGTGCCACCTGCATCCAACGACGCCCAGCAACTTTGGGGACGTGTAGTAGTGTAGGATGCCCCCTAGTGGGGGGCGTCCTACACTGCGTCGTCCAATACGTGGTCGCCACTCGAGAATCTTTCTTCCCCAGCGGTTGTCGGTTCGTCGAGCGATGTGGCCTGCCCATTGTCACTTCAGCGTGGTAATTCTTCGTGCTATGTCGGTTACACCCGTTCTTCTGCGGATTTCCGTATTCCGGATTCTGTCTCGCAGAGAAATCCCGAGCATAGCCCGCTCCATAGCACGCTGAGCGACTTTGAGCCTTGTTATGAGGCCTACATTTAGGGACCACGTTTCCGTGCAGCAAGTCATCACTGGTAACACACACTGGTCGTAGACCTGTGTTTTCAGACACAGGTATGTTGGACGAGAAGATCCTCTTAAGTTTCCCGAACGCTGCCCAACCGAGTTGGATTTATCGACTGATCTCTCTCGAAATTGGATCTACCTAACTGGACTGTTTGTCCTAGTTAAACATAATGATCGACAACTTCGAGAATCGCATTGCCAACTAGGACCGGTACAGGAATGACATGAGCATTTGACATGACTTTCGCCTTGTACATATTCATTCGTAAACCCACTAGTTGGGATACCCTGCTGAGATCGTTAAGCATGGTGCCAAGGTCCTCCATGGATTCTGCCATAACGACGATATCGTCTGCAAATCGAAGGTGAGTGATGTACTCGGCGTTGATATTGTATTGATGCCGAATCCGGTCCAGTCTAAGAGTTGGAAGACATCTTCCAGTGCAGTGGTGAACAGTTTCGGAGAGATGACATCTCCCTGTCTCATGCCTTTCTGCAACTGGATCGGTTTCGTACTTTTATCCCGGATACGGACCGACATTGTGGCATTCTTATACAGACACTTCGATATAGCGATGGTCGATTTGGACCGCACCCTAGTTTAACAGAGTTTTATTCTTACAGGTGTGGCATGCAAGACTTCTCGTGTCCTGGTCTTTTTTTGGCTTTTACTTTGATATATTTATCTATTTCTGACAGTGTCCCGTTTTAATACAAAAAATAATGGGACCATTATTCAAGTTTCATTTTGACGTAAAAAAATTGTGATCACACTATTCATTATCCTTCGATGGTTTGCTATAGGCATGTTTATGATATCAAAATACTATTTTAGATACATCCTGATTCTATATTACTACAAACCATACCTAAATACTAGCTGACCCAACAGATGCTGTTCTGTTCAAATCTAAAAAATAGTAAAAGAGAATCTCCTTGAAATCGATCGCACCGTCACCTACCAGTTTCAATTGTAAATCTAAACTATTCTCATATCCATTGTAGCAGTCACAAAAATATCATCAAAATCAGTCCAGCTGTTTAGAAGGAGTTCAATTACAAACATACCAACAAAAGATTTATATGTATTGGATATGTATCTTTCAATAGAGCGATTTTATCGCTTTATAGGGTAGTCGCAAAATCAACGTTGCTAATAATACAACAATAATGAAGAATATTTGTAAACTTAAACTATTTATTTTATCCTTTTACAAAAGTTAACCTCTCATTATGAATTTACAATATTTTTTTTTTATTAATCATTCACGTCATCTGAACGTAATCTGTATTTGATCACAAGAGTCGACTCTCTATAAAAATGTTGGACCCAGAAACAAGCGTAACACAATTGTTGTTTTATTTTTTTTTAATATAATTATTCTATACGGCAAATCAAACATCCTTGTCCCAGACCCACAGCTTTATTGACTTACCAGTGTTTCCATACAATAAATCATAACAACTCAGGTCAAACAAAATAACATGTGCCCAACTTAATATAAATAGGTCAAAACTGTCTGGCGTCGTGTTCGGAGTCTCGGGAACATAGTTCAGTCTGCCAGCGCGGGGCGCCAATAAATATCAACGTGTGACGCGACGCAACTCGCGACAATACTCCCCCCATCCCCCATATATATAACTTTCATTAAAAATTTATAATTTATTTCTTTAAGTCCTATCTATGAAGGTCGACTAACACCGCTGCGCCACACACGTCGCCTCTCCAGAATTATACGGCGGTCAGCACTTTTGAGAATATATTTCGTCTCCGTAGCGATCGGCGCTTCGGGTGGCGGTCACTTGTCACGATATTGGCCGACGATGGTGGTCACAACGGTTCATGCACAAACACAATGCGTGCGCTACACTAGACCGCGACGATAACACAACCGTCGATGCCGGCGCACTCACCGGGGTCGGTGAATTGTACCCGGAGCGGTGTCGGGTTGACTTGAAGAACATAAGTTGTATGGTGATGTTGACGGCTTCGCGATGGAGTGTTGGCGGATGGTATCGCGGGGGCGTGGGGCGCGGGGGCTCGCGGGGTGGTCGCTACTGCGAGGGGTACTGCGCCGAGGGCATCGGCGACGCGTACATGAGAGGGGCTGGCCCGCCGCCCCAACCGCCGCCGGAGCCCGCGCCCGAGCCCCCGCCCGCACCCGATACGCCACCGCCGCCTGGCATACTCATGCGATAGCCTGCTGTCAATACAAATCATCTATTACTTATTTAATAAAAAAAACACATTAATCAAACACATCATCATTATAAGTCCCACTGTTAGACTCGGGGCTCCTTCACATTGGGAGAAAAACTTGACCTAGTATACCGCATTGGTCAGAGGTGTTGGCATAAGTTTTATGTCGAGATTTCCATCTGTTGCATAGATGTTATATGTATATCATACTTAGTCGCCTTACCCGCGCAGTTTCCTTGCCCGTGGGAATACCGGAATAAAATATAGCCTATGTTACTCCCCGATATTATAGCGTTCCATTGGCAAAAGAATTTTTGAAATCGGTTCGGTGGTTTAAGTTTGAAAGCGTAACAAACAAACTTTGTTTCGCATTTATAATATTAGTAAGGATTTCTTAATCGTCATTTACGATACCCACAGCTAAGAAAATATATTAATATGGTAAAAGTTAAATATTATAACTTAAAGCTATTCTATAACGCTAAACCATCACTTAATAGTGGCCACGCGAAATTGAAATTCAAGCGATCATTAGCATACGGGGCGGCTGTGCTTTCCTAAGGAACTCATAACAACAATCGCAATTACCAACTCATCCACTAAGTATGGCAATTATAACGGTATTCTCATTCGCAAAGGTGTCTATGTCTAATAATGGATGTCGATCGAGGGACTTTATAATACGTTTATTCATCGTACATTAATTTCGGCTCGAGTCTCCTGTTCAATTTTGGGGATAAATTGAACTACTATACTACGCTGGTAAGGCAGGTTGGTATTTTTTTTTTATGGGTGGGCTATGGTAAGCGCACGCGCGGTCCATTCCGTCCGGGGCGATGAAAGGACGGCGCGCGGGCCCATAACCCACCCGTACCCACGTCACCTCGTTGTTGGGCCGACCACCGGAGCAGGGGGACTTGTCGTCAGTGGTCGACCCGATGGAAAGGCAGGTTGGTATAGGGTTTTATTTCGAATCTTCTTGGATTCTAACCCCTTATCTAACCCGACGAACGAGTAAGAGAGCAGGTGTGACTCGAAAACAGCTTGTACATCGGACGAAGTATAGTATACTTATACCCCAGGAGTATCCTGGGGAACTCAAACCCGCGAAACTCGATAGAGGAAGTAGCTACTTTGGACATTATTTGATCCATGCAACCAGATTACCTCAAAATACAGGAAAAAAAATTATTGACTACACTTTACTACAAGCTGTGCTTGCGCCACTTCACTTCTTCTCCAATCCCATTGAGGGCATAATCAAAAATTGGCCTCCATCCATAATCGGTAAACAATTGGTCTACCATACCATGTTAAACGAGACAGGACGGAATAGTTTTGTTTTAAGTTTTCCTTCTTCTGCGATGTTTATCCAATAGACAAAAGATAAACGATTTTCGCGAAAGCCAAGGTAAGTAGCATATTATATTCTTAATCTACGGAAATATTGCTTTTTCTATTCCCTCAATCACCATACTACAAATGTATCAAAAAATAAGTCTATAACATAGAGAAACTTTCAGGTGCGCAAGTAGAAGACCTTGAGAGGAAAGACTTTTAGGGAGCATTGAATTTCGCGAAATTTCTTTATCATTGTTTGCTCTAAAATAAATATAATATTCAAAAATACACACCTCGTCAATTTTTTTTAAGTTTAGTTTATGAATTGTAACTGAACGACAATGAATTACCTAGGCATTTGCAATAGAAACAGAAAATTTCTAAAGCTAATAAAAAAAATCTCGCTGTTAGGTTTTATGGGTGTAATCCACTCGGGCAATCCACGCTAGAACCATATATACATACATCCGGAGATCCACGGTACTTTTTTTTAAATATCTTTTTTTACTTTAAAAAGAGTTATTTTCTTGAGTAGCGTATATTCATCTCATTCAAAAACGAATTCTTATAGTGGGCAAATTTTACGAAACTATGCAATACAATAAAACTAAAGTACTAAAGTTTTTATTTATTTGGCAAACTACCAACAGTAGCCCTACCGTCACAATACGAAATTAAAAAGGCGACAAAAATTTGCTGTCATAACATCATTATAAAAGAGAACAACGAGTTAAAATATAGTTTTATTTTATTTTCCACGTGGTAACAGAATAAGAATACAATACACCACCCCCTATTTTGCCCGCAAGAAAAGACGTTTAAATGATATAATATGCATATAAGAGAAAGAGACCCCAAAATAAAACCAACACGTTTGACATGCGTGATATAGTAGGTCAATTAGGTACCCTTAATCCTCCTCCCCAATTCTATTGTGGAGGAGGCTCGAGCCCAACAGTCAGAATTTTATGAACTGAAATCCTGATGAGAAATGATGATAAAATCGTCTATATATTGTACATATGATTGCTTGGGGCAGTCATAGAATGAGAGAGACATTACGACGACTGCTTGTAGCAGATATGCGAATGTTGAGAATGACGTGCGGTGCGAAGAGAATAGATAAAATAAGAAATTAATTTAGGAGAGATTTTGGAAGTTGCACTAGAAACTCGAAAAAAAGTGAACGCTTGACATGGTATGAAGCATCTGATGAGACCGAATGAAAGTTATGTTGTGCCGAAAGTTTATAGTATGAATATTCGAAAAAATGAATGGATAGAGAGTGAACATAGAGATGATGTCTGATAAGGTTGTATGGATTGGTTATAAGGTTGTATGGGAAGAGTCGTAAATAACGACTAAGAGCTTTACTTCGATCTGGGCCAAATCCATCTAATGACGTCTGATCAACAAATACATTCCCAAGAAGGGTCGATGTACGACAGACGGCCGTCCGTAAAATTATTGTCAAAACTTTTGCAAAATATACGATGGCAGAAGAGTACATATTGCGTAGAACCCAAGTAATTGGATTAAGAGCAAGTTAATGATGATTATAAACAACTTGCATATGTCCCAATGGCTCGGGCCTCCTCCGCAATAGGCGAATATGACTTACTATAAGACACTGGTCATACGTGTTGGCATAGAGTTTTATGTCCAGTTTTCCTTCTCTTGCATATATATTATATGCATATTCCCTTAGTCGTCTTTTACGACACCCACGAGCAAAATCGTGAATTGTATTTTTATTCCAGTATACGGCGATTTATATGTATAATTCTAAAAAAATCGTCAAGAAACTCTTATATTGCGGTTAAATCATATTCAAATACCTAGTACTAAAGTAACAATTCAACGTCAAAAGCGTTGATAACAGTAGAATTATAGTGTTGATAACAAATACTGATAACAAATATACACAGTTATTAGACAAAATCATTTAATGTTTTATTTTCAGTCGAGTTATACCTAATATATTGTTTAAATATAGATTTTGGCGATTTTATATAAAACCAATTAATAATTGTCAAGCGATTTCGCTCGAGAGAGAAAGTTAATGTAAGTTTCTTTGATTGTCTGTTTTGGTTCTACAAAATTCACATAATATTTATAAGCCAAAATAAATTATTTTAATATTATAGCTATGAAATTAGATAGTTTAATAGATTAAGAGTTATAATGCTACATATTCATTTCCCGCGAATGTCGAAAAATACGACTAAATAGATTTCGAAACAAAATTATTGGCGAACAACAATGGACCAAATATGTTGTTTACAATAAGAAGGCGTCTTTTGTGCGGCATTTGTATAAATTGAGATTATGGGGAATTATATATTTATATTTTATTATTATTATTATTTTAAAGACTGTTCTGGAAAATTTAATCACAGGATTATTTCATATTTAATTCTATCTTCATTCAATTATTTCGTCTATTGTCGTCTAGCGAACATATTATCAACCTACGTGTCTGTCAACGAGACGAACCTACTGACGGAAAAACAAATAATAATATGTATCATTGAACAAAATTTTACGTGTTTTATTTAGTTGTATGTGACAAATTTAACTATTAATAAATATTACAATTGTAAATGGCAACTTCGAACACGAAGTTATACGCGAGGAGCACTAATAAACTTGCATAAAGCCCTAATAAATGATCTACTTGTCGGGCAACTGTAGCATGTAAAGCGCTAGCGACTGTCAATTTTAGACAACTCTTGCGTTTGGTACAATACGCAGCGTGGCATCAATTTTCGTGGATGTTCTCTGTACTATCACAGAAAGTTGCGAGAAACGAAAGTACCGACAAACCAACTATGTCACAAAAATAAATCTATGAAATTGGACGTGCTAGTATTTATTGGCAAAATGATCTTACTGCACTTCACAATGGCGTTAAAGGCATTTTTTTTTAAAGACAACACATGTACTAAGGAAATAACCCTTGTGTTGCGGGGGACTTTACAAACATAATTTTACAAATTACACCCAGACTCGGAACAACTATTTGTGGATCGCGCAGTGTGGTTCTGCGTGGGATTCGAACCCACGACACTGGCCCTGTAGGTTGCTACCTTAACCACTACGCCATCTGTGCAGTCTAAAGGTATGAAACATCTATGCATTTACTGATCGCTTTTTAGTTGAATCGGTAATTCAAGATCTGTATTATCAATATGCTGGTCCACGTTGCCTGAATAAAATATCATACCTGCTGCTGCAGCCTGCGGGTTGCTGTACGCGGCGGCGTATTGCTGATAATATCCTGGCGCCATATAACCTTGTAACGCTGGATAACCCTGTAATGTAACATAACCACATTAATTAGATTTTATTTTGGAAGAGAGTAATGACCTATTTTTATACCGTTAACACAAGGAGAGTCCGCCCGTGACCATAAATGCTGTAAAGTGTTCGAAACGTCGGGCAATCATAAATCAAATATAAACGCGATAAAATCCGTAAAAGTACTTTTATTTACATCAGAATCGATCGAAGCATTACGAAAACCCACCACGCAGTTTCATCCTCATGAAGTTGGGCTTCCGGCTCTCTCGCCCACCGAACGAAGCGCAGTAACAAATTGCTACTTCTATACTGTAATGATGACGACAAATCGGCAACATGTATGTTGCTAAATTTACAGCATACTCCTAACTTCAACATGTTGAAGCAGGGGAAATGCCATCTAATCGGGCAACGTTATTTTTACTTGCGATAATGAGATAAAAAGTAATCAGTCGATATCACTCCGTGAACATTATGACGCTGTATATAAATGATGGATATTTTATTTCGTTTAGACTTGTAGTTAAAGTGATCAGTTGACATATTTTTGTTCTCTAAAAAAAGGGCTTATTATGTGGTGACGGAGTAAGAATACAATTCATCACCCCCTCGCTCATCCGTGGGTGTCGTAAAAGACGACTAAGGGATATAATATTTTACTAGTTGACTGCACAGATGCAGTAGTAGTTAAGATACCGACCTAGCGTGCCAGTGCCGTGGGTTCTAATCCCGTACAGGACAACACTTGGTGCGAGCCACAAATTGTTGAACTAAGTCTGGATGTAATTCGTATCCGTTAGATGTTTGTAAAGTCCCCCGCAATACAAGGAGTATTTCATTAGTCCAAAATGTTGTCTTTAAAAAAATGTACAGATAACATTGATGCAAGAAAAGGAAAACTTGAAATGAGATCTTATGCTAACACGTCTGACCAGCGTGGTATAGTTTCAAATTCCCTCCCATAATAGTGGAGGCCCTAGACCAACATTGGGACGTGTATAGGCTGAGATTACGATGATAAAAAAGGCAACATATTCGCACAAATGCATACATTTTAAAATTAAAAGAAATAAATAGTTATAATTCATTTATCTACTTCATCGTGATTTGACCAATGACATTTCCGTGTGGTGATGGAATAAGAATACAATTCACCACCCCCTCATACCCTTGTGTGTCGTAAAAGACGACTAAGGGATATATTACATCTATGCAAGAGATGGAAAACTCGAAACAAAACCCTATACTAACCTGGCTGACCAGCATGGTAAGTAAGGTGAATTTCCCTCTTATTATAGAGGAGGCTTGAGCCCAGCAGTGGGACGTATATGAGCCGAAATGAGAAAAAAATAAGACAATGACTTGGTGTCGACGTAATATGAATTCTACATCCATTGCTCATATTGGAAATAGTTTTGGCAATAGTTTTATAATCGGACGCCTATCTGACGTCGACAGTCCTTGATTATATAATTGTTGACCAGACGCCATTAGATGTAGTTGGTTAGTCTTAGTCTCTTAGTTATCTCTTACACCACCACAGCCAGTAGAAGGACTGGTAGTATTCGTAGCTACTACCAAACAGCACACATCATTACTAATATTATAAACTAGCAACCCGTCCTCACTTCGCTTTTAGTGGTTTTACCCGCGTAATTCCCGTTCCCGTGAGAATACCGGGATAAAATATAGCCTAGTTTACTCCCTGATATTATAGCTTTCCATTGGTGAAAGAATTTTTGAAATCGGTCCAGCCGTTTTGAAGATTACCCGGCACAAACAGACAGACAGACAAAAAATTTTTTATCTGTATTTTAGGCATAGGTGTCGTGCAAATAACCCTGTGAGCATGAAAAAAGCCTATTATTTTGACATTACAAACAGACACTCTAATTTTATTTATTGGTATAGATTGTTATTTTCCTCGCAAACGCTACGTCCCGCAATTTTTAAATCTGTAATATCTTCGAAAATATTCATTTAAATCATATGCTGTAAAGGGCCATATAGATCTATATTAAATCAACAATGTATTTAAGGTATTTAATTGGATAAGGATTAATGCTGTATTGGATAAAATCGCTTCGAAAATTAGACATTATTTGTTGTTAAAAGTAAATAACAAAAAAATGTTATTGTGGGATATCCATAAGAGATAGACATATACCATCGCGGAGTTTTCTGTAGACCTTTTCAATGTGTACAATACTTAGTACATTATTTTGATAAATCTCGTAGGGTTCAGCCTGCGTTTGCAATGTAAGCGAAAAAAATGTAATTATTTACAACATCATATTAGAAACCTCAAAAATAACAGTATTTCTCCACTATTTAATGGATGTTATTATACATATAAACCTTCTTCTTCAATCACTATCTATTAAAAAAACCGCATCAAAATCCGTTGCGTAGTTTTAAAGATTTAAGCATACATGGGGACATGGGGACAGAGAAAGCGACTTTGTTTTATAATATGTAGTGATGATGCGAAAGTAAGTTTGTTTGTTACGCTTTCACACTTAAACTACCGAACCGATTTCAAAAGTTATTTCACCTATGCAAAGCTATAATATCAGGGAGTAACATAGGCTATATTTTATTCCGGTATTCCCACGGGAACGGGTAAGGCGACTAAAAACGAAGCGAGGGCGGGTTACTAGTAAAGACTATATAATCAAAACGTTAGTTAATAGATTTACCTCAACTAAAGTATTCTGTAAAACAGGATCTTAATCAATTTCTGTAACTCAAATGATTTCTGATGTTTACGCGCGTATTCACATTGTAAATAAAATTACGGATTTTATCGTGTTTGTATTTGATTTTTGATTGTCCGCCGTTTCGTACACTTTACAGCATTCATGATCACGGGCGGATCAAAAATCAAATACAAACGCGATAAAATTCATAGTTTTATTTACAACTAGCAGCGCCCTGCGGTTTTACCCGCATACGTCCCCTTTCCGTGAGAATGTGTTGTTATAGGGTTTTCTTATGTTTTTTTTTTTCTCTTGCACAGATGTTATATGCATATTTAATCCCTTAGTCGTATTTTACGACACCCACAGACAAGAGAGAGGTGGCGAATTGGATATTACTCTGTCACCACGCGGAAAACTATTCATAGCAAATAGAAGGAAATATGTAATTAATACTTAATTTATATCAAATTCATAGTGTAAAAATTTGTATTTTTAAATATTTTTGCTAATGATGCTAAAAACGGAGAACATTTAACGACTTTTATTATACAAATAGCTATTTTAAAGAAATTATATGCCTAAAAATATATACATCATTGCTAATATTATAAATGCGAAAGTATGTTTGTTACGCTATCAAGCTTAAACCACCGAACCGATTTCGACAATTATTTCACTAAGGGAAATCTATAATATCAGGGAGTAATATCTTAATATATATAAATTACGTGTCACGTTGTTTGTCCGCGATGGACTCCTAAACTACTTAACTGATTTTAATCAAATTTGCACACCGCACCGTGTGCAGTTTCATCCAACTTGAAAGATAGGATAGCTTACATCTTAATTTATGGTCGCAATATTATTTTATTGCAAATTATTTGTATTACCTATATATACCTATTATTTGACATTCACAATTATCTGTTAACTCCAAACGATTTTAACAGATGGCGATATCTGTTGACTGGATTGAGTAATTAATTAATAGATGGCGCTGCTATGCTGTGTGGTAGCGGCTTCGAATACTACCAACCCTTGCTTTGCTCGTGGGTGTCGTAAAAGACGACTAAGAGCCCTAGATTGACCCGGACCAACTCCATCTGGTACCATTTGGGTCAACGATTACATTCCCAAGGAGGGTTGACGTCAGGCAGGCGGCCGGTCATAAAAGTATTTGCCGAAACTTTTTGCAATATGTCAAAACAGATGACATATTGCGTCGACCCCAAGTAATTGGGATAAGAGCAAGATGATGATGATGAGATGGCGCTGCTATGTCAAACCTACAAACGTGTCATATACGATTTTAACTTGCTTTTTACATAGATGCCGTTTGTAAAAAAATATGACGCCCTCCATGACAGATGTTCTCCTACAGTTCCACTTAAATAGCTTAATAAAATGTAATATAACAAAAACATTAGCCATAGCAATGCGTGGCCGGGTCTGCTAGTATAGCCGGGTCGGCTATATTTTATTCCGGTATTCCCACGGGAACTGCGCGAGTAAGGTGACTGAAACCGAAGCGAGGGCGGGTTGCTAATACATGAATGAAAATACATATACACAGGGCGGTTGCGAGTGGCATACTCGTGGGGATGGTTATGTCCAACAGCGACCATCAATAGGCCGATGGAAGAGTCATTTATCAGTAATATATTATTTTTAATATACTATTTTATATATATTTCTTTTATTTTATTCACTTCTGCAATATATAATGTGAAGTCTGTATTTTTCTTATTATGCGAATGTTATTGTGAATGTAATTATTGTGAATTTAAAATTTCTTATTGTGATTATGGAGTAAAAATACAATTTACCACCACCTATCTTGTCTGTCGTATTTTCTTACTTGAAATAAAAATTATTATTATTAAAAATGAAAAAAAATACATATTCTTAACGTAAAAGATGAAAATTAGGTTTGGAAAAGATTCCTTAGGTGAAATTCAAATCATTTATTATGTATAAAGCCCGCGGGGGCACTTACATATTGTCATTTTTTCTTTTTAACATTTTAACTTAAATTATTACCGGATCGGCACGCGACGGACTGAGAAGATCCGACAAGAAAGTCAGTGGGATTGTCTTCTTTTTAATTCATTTATTATTATTTTTTAGGTACCACGCAAGAACAAGCATTACTTCGAAACCTAATACAGAATTCTATTTAGACATAAATAGTACCAAGTTTATTGGGCAGATAATGACTATAAAGGTTTAGAGTTCAGAACCCAAGACACGTATAATTGACCTATTGAAGTTAAACGACAAATAGTTTGAACGACGATTGACAGTTTTTAAAAGTATACTTAAAATTTTGCTTACCTGCGCATACCAATAGCCCATTCCTTGTTGATATGGATAAGGATATTGCGTCTGCGCGCCCATATTAGGTGGCGCTGCTGTCGCATTGTTCGTACTCTGAAATAAAAAAATTATTATTTATTTTTTGATTGCAGAGATGGTGCAGTGGTGAAGTCAAGACTGCTGGCGTAGATTATCGTAGATTCGATCCACAAATTATTTTGACTGATTTGTAAAAGTTCATAACCTTGTAAAGTACCAAAATTTGCCTTAACGGTACTGGTAAAGATTTTTGTGGTGACGAAGCAAGGATACAATTCACCACCCTATATTGCCCTTTGGTGTCGGCAAGACCGACGAGACCAAGAAAACGAAAACTCGGAATAAAACCAAAACCAGCGTGGTATAGGTAAACGATTATGACTGGTAAAAGACAAATTCTTAAACTCTGTTACCATGGTAACAATAACAAAATAAAAACCCACGAAAACTTATTCAAAGGAGAAAATAGTATCCCTCCTTTTTTTTTAATTGCCAATGGTGGCAAACGAACAAGCAGCACACCTAATGGTAAGTGATACTGGCGCACATGGACCTATGCAATACCAGGGGCAGAACTAGACTGTTGCCTACTGTGAAGAAAATTCTCTTCTTAAACCTCATTTAAAAAAGGGCATTTTTTGTGTGTTATGGTCGGTGCGCCCCTCGCACCACTCCGTCCAGGGCAACAGAGGGGCGTAAGCACGCACACCGACAACCCACCCATATAGCATGTCGCCTTCGTCGTTGGGTCCACCACCGATGCAGAGTTCCTTGACTTCAGTGGTCGATCCGACGGAATACCCCCTCGTCGACGTCCCCTATTGGGACGCCGAGAAAAAAAGAGGGCATGCCTCTCATTCATTCTAGAGCCTGCACGTATGTGGGAGAAATTATCGCTGGAAATGTACAGTTGAAGACCATAAGGCTTCCAGGTGAAACGGATGAACTCTGCTACGGTGTCAAGCAGTATCTTGGTAAAACAGTGACGTGACAGTGGTACCAAGTCAAACAGTTCCTCATATTAACATACATTACATATGCAATTGAAATGAGAGGATGACATATTTATTCCATGAAAAAACAATCAACATTAATATCCTAGTTGAAATAAATATATGTATTCATTATCCTTATTATATGCGGCTATATGAAATGATATACATATTTGAGTTTTAAATTATTACATTTAAGCATGTTTGATATTTGACATGCCCATGTCCTATTTTGAGGTTCTCTGGCCCCTTGTCCCCAACTGTACGTGTCCCCAATGTCCCCTTTTTGCTAACAGCATTTGCAAATAAATGATTGAGCATAATCATTTGTTGCACTCATCGAGACATGTTGTCTCCTATACAGGGTTCCGCACCCAAAGGGTAAAAGCGGCTCTCTATTACTAAGACTGCTGTCTGTCCGTCTGTCTGTCACCAGGCTGTATCTCAAGAACTGCGATAGTTAGACAGTTGAAATTTTTACAAATTATGTATTTCTGTTGATGCTATGACAACAAATACTAAAAACAAATATTTAAGGGGGTTCCCATAAAACAAATGCGATTTAATGAATAATGGTATGGAATCCTACATGCGCGACTCTTACTTAGACGGTTTTTTCTTTTAGGGATTAAGTCTACCTATTCCTGCAAGACTTCAAGTATCTTTGTTTTTTTTTTTTGCTTTTATTTTCATATTTTTACATATTCCATTAACAAATTCTGGCAATATTATTTACATGTATTATTGAAAAATAATATATAATAACCAATTTAAAAAAAAATAAATAAATAAATTGCAAACAAATTCTAGAAATGTATTCTTTCTTATGTATTAGCAATCAATCAAGTGGAGAGTTATAGTTATCATCACAAATTGTTAAGTTTTCACATTTATATTAGTCATAGTTACCATTGACTGGGTACTGATAGCCAAATAAAATTGCTCTAGGAATTTAGCAGAACAAAAGAATAATATTAAAAATGCATGGAATTCACTATTATAGCATATTCAATATACTTCAGCATTTTTCTGCATTACATTAAATAAAATACCAGCAAAATTATTCAACTTAAGCCCAGCAATGCAACTTTTGAACTGAGATGATGATTGTCTGAAAATTCATCATCATTTTAGCTCATATACGTCCCCACTGTTGGTCCCAGCCTCCTCCACAAGAGGGAAATTGACCTCACTATTCAGGATGTGACAAAATAATCGATTTTTAGAAAAATCGATTATTAATCGATTATTTCTTTTTAAAATCGATTATGAAAATGAGAAAAATCGATTATTAATCGATTTTTTACTATTCGAAATTAAGCGATTATTCATGGCCAGATTTTCTAAAAAAAAAGGTCATCAGGATTGTTTCAGGTGTGTTTTCATACTATATTACAAAATAAAGCTCACATTTCCTAAAAAAAAGGTCATCAGAATTGTTTTCATAGTATATTAGAAAATAAAGCTTACACTTCCTAAAAAAAAAAAAAAGATCATCACAATCCTGTTGACAGAAAAAAATCGATTATTTTATAATCGATTTATTTTTACGAACAAAAAATCGATTATTTTCCCTCCAGGTCACGTCCTTACTCACTATACCATGCTGGTCAAACAGGTTGGTATAGGGTTTTATTTCGAGTTTTCCTTCTCTTGCATAGATGTTATATGCACATTATATCCCTCAGTCGTCCTTTACGACTTACACAGGCACGATAGGGTGTGTGAATTGTACTCGTAACTCCATCACCACATGGAGCAATATAATGCATTACTTAACAAAAAACAGGGCGAGGTAACACTATTTTTATGTAGAAAGCTCAATCCTGAAATATTTTAAATAACAATAAGACAAAAATCACTAATATGCTAAAACAATTCTTTTTAATTGCGTACAAAATAAAATTCATATGCAAATTGCATTTGATATTTTAATAATCTCTCTAGTGCCCTAGTAGAGATTTTTTATAGACAATTTGGTTCATATTATTTAGGGTACATGAAGTACATAATTTGACTAATGTGAAGGTTACTTAAATAGTTTAATATTTAAATAAAAAGACTTGATGCCTTCGCCATAAAAAGCCTCGAAATCAATTGTAAGGTCTAATGTACGGGATTAAGGCACAATCATAAGAAATAGATATTGCCATTCATCATTTCAGCTCATTTACATTCCACTGATGGGCCGAGCCTCCTCTACAATGGAAGTAAAATTGACCTATTATAACCAAGCTGGTCAGCCAGATTGGTATATCATTTTATATCGAGTTTTCTTTTCTTGCCTAGATATTAAATGTATGTTTATACCTTAATCGTCTTTTACGACACCTAGTGGCAGGATAGGTGTTGAATAGTGTACTTACTCCATCGTCATATGGAAAGATAAGAACCAATGTATATCCATACTAATATTATAATGGCGAAATTAAGTTTGTTTGTTTGTTACGCTTTCAAGCTTAAACCACGGAACCGATTTCAAAAATCTTTCACGGATGGAAAGCTGTAATATCAGGGAGTAACATAGGCTATATTTTATGTCGGTATATATCCTAGTATAGATATAAGATGTAAATAGATATAGAATAAGTGGAAAATGAAAATTCATGCAAAATAACAAAAGAAAATATTAGCATTATAAATTATTGACATGTGAAAGTATCTTCAAGCTGTAAGGCAAACAAGCATCCAAAATTGTTAAGTCTAAAGAAACTGGTTTTATTGCAATGCAATGTTTCATCTCAGTAATAACCATTTTAGCAGCTGTACCATACTCTATAATTACAATTTTTTACTAGTTGATTTATGCCCTTTTTTAATAATAACACCTAAATTTTAGGTAACAATTAATGCAATCCATATGGAGGAAAATCAATAATTGATTCAAGGATCATCATCACAGAACACATTTGTTTTCACTGTTGGGCTTGGGCCTTCTTCACAATGGGAGAGAAATAGTCAGACATGTTGGTATAGCGTTTCATCTCGAGTTTTCCTTCTCTTGCACAGATGCTATGTGCATATTATATCCATAGTCATCTTTTACGACATCTACGGGCAAGATAGAGTGGTGAATTGTATTCTTATTCTGTCATAACACAGAAATTGATGTGAAATGATTCGAGGATATGTCAGCTAAAATGTAATATTTATGTTTAGGTTGCTTTTGGACTAAGGTACTTTTTTTTTATAATTACAGAGCATTTAATTTATAATTACCGAGCACAAGCACCTAAGTAGTCATTACTGTTAGATTAATTTATGTTTTTGGTTTACTGTTGTTAATAAGCATGTACATTGTATGACAATACAACCATTGTATTTATTTCATGAATTAATGCAAATTGTATTTATTATACATTATTTGAAAATATGCAAAAATAAGTCAAAACCTTAACAAAATAAAGTTTGTTTTGCAATGTTTGTTGTGTTTAAATTAGTATGACATTGCAATTTTGTACATTTAACTTGTCAAATTGCTTAATACCCTTAAACTAGTCAAATGGATTGATAGATTAAATATTTTGAAAAACTGCTTTATCTTTATACTTAAATTTCTTATGTACGTGTGTATGTCATTGAACTCCTCCTAAACGGCTGGACCGATGTTGATGAAATTTTTTGTGTGTGTTCGAGAGGATTCGAGAAAGTTTTAGATTCACAATTGGACGCGGTAGGTAGCGCTCCTGTCGATTTCAAGGCGAATTCCTTTTATTTTAATTGAACAGAGCAACATCTGAGTCAGCTAGTACAAATATAAAAACTAGATGTACAGGACTGTAACTGTACAGCATTTTATTCATGCAATTTTTTATAAGTTAGAAAAGAATAAGAAAGTGCAACAAATACAGTAAACATTGTCATTTAGACAAAATATACTAGTCCATTAAATAAGATACAGTGAACACAAATTTAGTAAGTCCATTGTGAAAACAATGTTGGCACTATTTAGATATCCTTCCAGCTACAGATATGAAGAAGTAGCATTTGAATGACATAAAAATACATATAATAATTTAAAGATCAAATGTAGTATTGCTCTGTAGTGTTGGCTACAAATATTATCAACCCTTATATAGCTATTGTAAAAGTCACCTAAGAGCTTAATAGAGACCTGAAATGCATGAAAATGCCCACTCTCCATAATGCCCTTTTAGTTAACAACTACATTACCGTGGAGGGTGGATATCAGGAAGGCAGCCAAACATAAAACTATTCTTAAAACTTTAGCAATATGAAAAATATGAATTTTAATTCATTAAGAAATCAAGTAAAATTTAAGACCCTATTTTACACCCTTATATGGTGAAAATTGGCAAATACTCAAACACAAGTTTATTTATTTTTACTGAAGAGTCTTTGTGTTTAATATAGCCATTTAACGAAAAAGTTTTCTCCCTGTACAAAATTTATCACTGAATTCATCCCCTTGGAAATTGAATATCATAAAACCCTTTCTTAGTGATTTTACAATAAGAAACTATGATACAAATTTCATGTTTCTAGCTTCAGAAGTTTTGCTCGGCATAAACGAGTCAGTCACCCAGCTCCTACATCTAGTTACATATATATACAACATAGATGTGTATACATATAGATGTATTGGTTTTGCTAAAATCAAGACAATGGTAGACTGTTATCCAATTTGTGTTATCAACTTCTATTGTAGGAAGTGAATATTAAATATTTACAAAGAATTTAAAAGTTGAACAGTACATGAAGTATATGATGATGTTGATTATAAAATTCTTTATTACACTATGGACCATGTCTCAAGGTCAAAATTCTTATGATGATTAATTTTAATTTCTTTCAGTTAGAAATATGAACTTGCAGTTCTTATTATCAAAATGAAAATGCAAAAAAATTAAGAACAAGATGAATGACAATAATGCAACCTAGAAGGCTAAAAATGTTTGGCAAATTATTCATATTTATTGATATTGTTCCCTATTAAAAATTGTAGTCTCTAATTACTATTAATATGTTATAGATTACTGTAACTGTGTAACTGACAATAAGGTTATTTATAATATTCAAGTGTCACTATCACTTCATAAGTTGTTAAATTAATTATCTATTAACAAAACAGGAAATAATATCATCATCTCAGCTCATATACTTCCCATTTCTGGGCTCGAGCCTCTTCAACATAACAGAAATTGTTCTATTGTATCAAGCTGGTCAGGTGAAGTGGTATAGAGTTTTATTTCCACCATGGGCAAGATATGAGGTTGGCGAATTGTATTCGTACTTAGCTACATGGAAAATAAAATAATAAGCTGCTAACAAATTTAAAAGGTTCAGCTTCAAAATATTATACTTACCAATAGCCAAGACATTACCATAACAGATTAATACCAGATCAAAAACAAGCCATCAAATTGTTTATGTTAAGTTGGTGTACCTTCAATTCATATTAAATATGATATCTGTAATATAACATGAATTATCTCGTAAATAAACTACAAACCTGATTATCAGCACCTCCATTTTCTTTTCCCCAGAAACATTTGACTATGTGACCACTAATTTCTGTATTATGTGTTGATTCAATGGCATGTGCAGCCGCTTCTTTTGTTGTAAACCTAATGAAGGCATAGCCTTTATCCCTGAACACTCTTATATCTTGTATCTGACCAAATTGTGAGAATGTGTTCTGCATTAGCTCCTCTGTAATTACATTGCTAGTAAAACCGCCACAATACACTGTCGTGTTTGTTGGTGAGCTCTGATTGTACACCTCATCGAAAGTAGGTTGTTTGGCTCGTTTGCTGCTTGGCGCACCTTCATTCGGCTTTGAGGGAGGTTTACGTGTGGACCAGTTCGTGCGTATGGAACGAGAGCCTAACCACTGCCCGTTCATAGCTTGAATAGCCGCCTCAGCGTCGGCCTTCTTAACGAAAGAAACAAAAGCGTATCCTTTAGATTTGAGCGTTTGTGGGTCGCGGACTATCCGACAATTCGATATTTCACCAAAAGGTGCAAAAGCTTCCCGCAGTATGTGCGTTTCAATCTCAGGTGAAAGATCACCAACGAATATGTGATGATGATTGCTGGTATCGGTTTTCGGTTGATTGCCAGGACTCGTAGCCCAGTTAACCTTCATTTCCTTGTCGAGAACCACTCGCTTGTTCATGGCGGCCAGGGCTGTAGCTGCCGCGTTATGACTCGTAAACTCAAGAAAGGCATACGGATCATTGCCAGGTTCGCGGATTATCTTACAGCCTTTTACTTCGCCTATTTGTCCGAACAAGGTACATATGAATACTTCTGTAACACTCGCGTCCAAATTACCGACGTAGAGAGTTTTAGGATGGCTTTCGTCGCCCATATTAGCTTATATAGTAATCTATTGATTACTTAATTACGACTATGAACACTAATAACGAAAATAAGCGCTAATCAACGTGTTATTTCATCACATATATCATTGGATGACGGATAAAAGAAGGAAAAATGTCGCAAACTGCGCTTACAACTTCTCGAAAGACGTTGCTGTTGACTCGTGAAACGTTCACTTTCGGAAACAAACGCATCTATAGACGAATTTCCGGTAGAACTGTTTAAAAAGTTGGCGGGAAACAAAATAAAAAAAATATAGAAAATTTTAATGTGGGCCAATATAGAAAATCGCTAATAAATGACAGTGTATATAGAAATTAATGCTACAGACTTAAACATTTCTTTTTTAAATATAAGGAAACAGAATTTTACTTCTCAGGTCATAAGCAATATAAACTTAGGTTCATAGATTTTACATAAAACTTTACCGGAAACGAGTGTCAATTGAAAGTCTATGACTCATCTCGGAGTGCTATTTCATTTACAAGTCATTATAATGCTCTCGTCATTTCTATTGGTTAGTAAACTTCACGTGGCAATTTTGCCAATCACTATTTGTTTAGTGTATTTCGATTGCTTACCTACATCAAAACTTACCAACTAAGTATAGATTAAAATATATATTTTTTAATTAAAATATTTTTATAATGATACTTTTTAAGCCTTTACATTGGCTACAACATTTATTAGTAATAGATATTTATCGTTTTGAAGAATAAGTTACGAAGGTACATGGATATATTTTAATTTAAGATAACCATATTGGATGACTACGAATTACAACAAGACTACATTTTCATGAATTCTTATATACACATCAGATATTTGAGATTAAATGGTACTATAAATATCTGAACCCATACTACATTATATAATATATGTTAGATAAAAGCTGAAAAATAATTGCTTTATATTTATATAATTATATGATGTTAACTGCTTTTACTAAACCGGCCCGCGCCCTTCTAATTATACCATTCACCTAGTGATTCACGCACTTATTCAACAGATACGCACATTCCAGTAACTAGAAAACCTATGCACCTATTAGCGTGCCAAATAGCACTATTACTTGCTGTTTGCCTATTATCATGGATTCTCCACCCCGGGTGAGAATAACGAGCTCCATGTAGCCCCGTTAGTTACCCAACATAAAAAAAAATGCATAGATTCTAGTGGTACTCCTATTCCTTACTTTCAACATACATTTCGAAGAGGAGGTGACTATTATAGAGTGTTTAAAAGTCCGTATATTCGAGCACCTGAGATAATCAAGGACGATCAAGTTTACCAAGACTATTCAGGCCCATAACAGCAGTCCTGGATACGAAATGCCCTAAAATCATGGCTTAACATTACATCAGGCAATTAAAATAATTGGAAGATGTTTGAACTCCTTGTTGTCAAGGTGGTGACGAGCGGCAATCACGCAATACCACCGCTATCAGAGTTTCTACCCTGGCAACTATAACTGTCACCATTGAACCCAGTAATCTATTCACTGATGACTTGTAACTCACGCATTGACTATCCACGTCCACGTGAGGAATTGGCCATTTGCAAGAAATGCATTAGGGCTCACCTGGTGAGTTACCGAGCTTGTCCTTCTTTTCTATTCGAGGTGTAGATCCGCAGGATGGACTCGGCCCCCAGCATTTGTGCATCAACATACATTATATACTTCTTGGTTTGAAACATTTTAGCAAGAAGTTGAAAATTTCAGTATTTTATCTAATATTTCAACATTTTAAGTTATAAGTTGGAATAAATTTATTAAAATTTTTATGGTATTGTCATTGTGCAGAGAAAGTGCTAAACTATAGTGAAATGAAATTCTACTGAAGGACATTGTAGCCAACCATATACACGAATAGAAATAATTAAAAAAAATCTTGACAGTTTTAATTACGACAAGTTGAGTTGTCGTGCGATGTAGAGTTTATATAGTGTTTTTTAAATCATACATAAAGTTTATTTAAATGAAATAGGTACATATAATAGGCAAGAAGTGTATTTACAATTTTTGTCGTAATTAATTTTCTATTCAAAATTTCTTACCCATCGAGGTTAGAATCGTTTGTCAAGTACACGTATGCAGCAATGTTATATAGTTTCAGTTATTGTAATTTCTAAGTGAATTACTGTGAGATGACGTGATACATAGCTTTAAAAATAAGAAATACAATGTTGCCTCTTACACAAAAGGATACGCGGATCCACCGCGGCCCCCTTGGTGGCATACGGGAAAAGTTTCAAAATTGGATTAGGCTAATTTATTCTGATAAGAATTCTAGGAATTTGTTCTTATTTCTTCTGCTTAATCTGTCCTTTGCCTTTGTTGAATTGTTTTACGGTGTTTGGACAAATAGTTTAGGTGAGTTTACACATTTTTTTGCAAATGTAGATACTCATTATCAATTGCTCAATTTCGGTATTAATAAGTTTTTTATTATTCTGCAAGTGTCTATAGTATTTTTTTTATAGGTCTTATTTCGGATGCATTCCACATGTTCTTTGATTGCACCGGACTGGTTGCTGGACTGGCGGCCTCCCTGGTTTCGAAATGGCGTGCGAACGAAAGATTCACATATGGTTACGCTAGAGCAGAAGTGCTGGCTGGTTTTGTCAATGGATTATTTTTACTATTTATTGCATTTTTCATCATGAGTGAGGCAGTGGAAAGAGCTATAGAGCCACCAGAGGTAAATATTGTGATGTTATTTTACGTCTGTTGAAGATTACATTAGATATATTATTCCATCCATACTCTTAGTTACCATCCTGCTCTTTCTCACTGGGGTTCCTGTAATATCACCACCACTCTTTTCATAAAACCCTACACTTCTCTGTGATCACTCGCTATCCATTTATATCATGCTTCATGTAGTGCATATGTCTTACCTGTCTTCTTCTTTCATAGCCTTCCAGATACAATAAAACTTCTGTCATAACTTTGCTTCTATCCCATCTCCTCACATATCCATACATCAAGTATTTACTCCTTAACTTTTCTGTCAGGATTCAGTTATTGGCCTGCCCGTGAGGGCAATACTATTATTCTTATTAGCCTACATTAGGGATACAATACCATATCATACTTGGGCAGGAAGATTTGGCAGTTGTAGTTGAGGAAATAAGCTGTCCATTGAGTGTTATGGGCTGATATGGTGATGCAACAGCCAGAACTCCATTTTTAAACAAGGTTTATGAAGAGCATTTTCTTCACTACCGTAAATGGCCTAGTTGTGTCCTGGCTGTGTGGTATTGCAAAGGTCCATGTGTGGCAGTATCACTTACTATCAGGTGTGCTGTTTGCCACCATCAGCAATAAAAAAAAGGTTTTACAACAGCCAAGAGAATCAGGTCATTTTGTATTCTTAACCTGTCACCATATTAAGAGAATCTTTGTTTTTCATTTTATAAAGATATAAAACCACTAATTTGTTATATAATACATTAAGTAAATTTTAAGTTAATTAAGTAAAGAAGAATATGTTAGCATATTCTTTATACATATATATGTAAATGATACAATTAATACAGTAAAACCCGTTTAAGACGATTTCGCAGCGACCGGACCAAAAACGCTCCTTAGGCGGGCAAGCGTATTAAACGGGCAAGGGAAAAACTTGTCATTATTATTTATTACTAGCTGACCCTGCGAACTTCGTACCGCCATATTTTTTTTCGTAAATATATTTTCTAAATTGCCGAAAATATAGTCTCTAATAGAAGAACCATTACGGCTTTGTCAGAAAATATCCAATCGTCTTGGTTTTCAATGTTGGTTCAAACAGAATACAAATTACTGATTATTGATTTTTGACAAAATTATGATTACTAAATTTTCAACCATACTTAATCATAGACAAAATTACGTTTAGCTGTCATTTGCGTTTTGTTATTACATATCAAATGCGTTTTTGTTATGCCACGTTTCATAGTGACTTATATTCTGTTTGACGTTTTATGTCACGTCCCACGAGAACGCGATCAAACGGGATAAATTACTACGTTATTATTATTATGTTACTTAAAGTAATCACTTATTTTAGTTTGACAAAAAGATTTTGAGGCATTAGCAATTACAAGATATTCAACGTAATTTAATTTTCGCAGTGTGTCTTCGCTTTGATTCAAAGAAGTTACATAGCGTCTTAAATCATTAACTGCTGATAATGCCTGGGCGTGTGACAAAATTGGAGTTGACTCATCTTATTGGTCATTATCACTTAGGATCATTCGACAGTCGTCACTTCGTCAGTCGCTGGCCGCTGCCGCAAGGGGTATTATGTGTATTTGAGTGGCATGTGTTGGCGTATTAAACGGGATGACGATCGTATTAAGCGTTAAGAAATGTCAGAAAACATGTCTCAAGTTGCTGGGACTGACGCAAAATGGCGTATTATGCGGGAAATCGTATTAAACGGGTTCTACTGTAGTTTAGTCATTGCATTCAAATTATAACTTTATCAGCCTTTGCTTATCTAAGTTAGATTAAATGTGATAAGTATATCACACTACTTACAAGCTGGGCCTGCTCAATTCTCACTTTATTCCTTAATTTTCAATACTATATCATTTATGGCTTCAAGAATGTGTATTACAAATATCATTGAAGTCATTTAAGGAATATAAGCAGATAACAGAAATGCAAAAGGAGACAAATTCAAAATTAAACTATGCCAACCTGTCTAGCTAGTAGGTTAATTGACCTCACCTGGAGAACAGTGGCCTCTCCAGATGTGGCTATGGGCTAAAGAAAAAAATTAAGTTTCTAACCCATTTTATTAATAACTAAAAACCTTCCAATTTCGAAATCAGATTCACAATCAGAAGAATATATAAAAATAATCCTTTTAAATTTACTTAAGGACATTTCCCATTTCTAAAGCTGCAATAGGGTTATATTTCCAAATATTAATGTTTTTTTTTTTTTTGCATATGTTGTTTAATTTTCCATATGGTGACAGAGTAGGAATGCACATTCATAACTCCTTATTTTGCCTGTGGTGTCATAAAAAAAAACTGACTAAGGACTATGATATGCATATAACACCTAAACAAGAGAAGGAAAGTGAAGTAAAACCCTAAACTAACCCATCTAAACAGCATAGTATACTAGATTATTTTCTCTGCTATTATGGAAGACTGGAGCCCAAGAATTATATGAGCCGAGATTGTTAATTTTGGATGCCTTATATTGTCTAATAATATACAACTAATTTCCTTTACACGTGGGTGTCGTAAAAGACCACTACGGTCTTAAATATATAACTATGCAAAAGAAGGAAAACTTGAAATAAAACCCTATACCAACACATCTGATCAGGTTATTGCAGTGGGTCAATTTTCCTCCTTTAATAGAAGAGGCTCGACCCCAGTGGGACATGGATGAGCTAAAATTATAATGATGAACCAACTAATTAATATTGGACTAACTAATACTGGATAGTAATAATGATTGATTTCATTTAATTCAAACCTGTGATAATTACTAACATTTATTGTGTTACTTTTCTTAATAATTTTTCCTTATAATATTATCAATTTGATTGCACAGTTGGTTTCTTACTCGAACGTGAACATTGAAAAGTGCAATAATTGTTATGTAATTATTATTTATCTGTTCTGAGTTGTTTCAAATCTTAATTTTTATGTTTAACTAGCTTCTGCTCGCGATTACGTCCACGTGGTAAAGATACTTTGGGCTTTTCTTTTTTTGGGGTCGGTCGCGGTCGGCGCACTCCTCGCACCACTCCGTCCGAGGTGACAGAGGGGCTTAAGCACGCAACTCCCGCAACCCACGCGAAAACCACGTCGCCTTCGTCGTTGGGCCAACCACCGGAGCAGAGTTAACTTGTCGTCAGTGGTCGGCCCGACGGAATATCCCCTACTTGGGGTACCCTCCCATCGACCGACGTCCCCCCCTCGGGGAGGATGTCGGTCTTTCCTCACGCGGATGCCCCGGACGGAGTGGTGCGGAGGCGCGCCGACCGCAGCCCACCCACGAAAAAAAAAAAACCATATGAATTCTAAAATACATTATTAACGGTATAGTTATATTGTAATAATGTATAACTTTCACTAATTGCCATTTGATACAGGGTTTTCAACACCCGAGCAATGCCAGTGTTGAAATACCTTTGCTAAAGAACCGAGATCATTTTTACTGGTTAGGCACGTATTTTAAAAGTATTTCAAACACTATTGTCAACTGAATAAAATTGATGTTGCGGAACTGTTACAAGTCGCGTGATTATATTTATTTTAACGTCAGCTAATTGGAATATTTTAATAGCTACTTACGTATTTAATAGAGATTCATAAAATTTATATTTATAGCTGCATATTACTGTAATGATTATGTCTATGTAATTGTTTATTTTTTATTAGCTGTTTTATGTACTAATGCTGGATTCGAGCCTCCTCCGCAATGGGAGGGAAATTGACCTACTATACTACGCCCAGAAGTCTTGGTATGGTTTTTTATTTCGAGGTTTTCTTGCATAAATGTTATCTGCGTATTGTATTCCATTAGTCGTCTTTAAAGACACCCACTGGCAAGAATAGGGGGACGGTGAATTGTATTCTTACTCCGTCACCACATGGATTTTATATAATTAAATCAGAACAATATCAAAGAGATTACTCAGAATTCTTTAGAATATCATTTATTGTTGATAACTTTTTGTTGATTTGACATGGTGGTCTTTTTGTAAAACTCTTCTATGAATCGGACAGCTGATCATCATAGGACGACATGAGCCCAGAACTAATGTAAAATATTTGCAATTGCTTGGCCAATTAATCTACTATTCTCTGTAATAAATTTTCTTTATCACTACTTACTACAAATATTATCCTCTTGTAAACTGTCATCATCTTTCCGTGTGGTTATTATTATTTCGGCCCACAGAAGATCCAGTGTTAGGCTCGGACCTCTTCCACAATGGGCGAGTCATTGGCGGCCCATATTACGGTAGTCAGAAGTGTTGGCATAAATTCAAAATTCAATTTTTTTATTTTCTCAATAATAGGGTGTACATGGTCTTAAGGAATCTTTGAAATTGGCTCACCTATTTGGCCATTAAATAATAGCATGCAAATATAGATACTTAAAAACTATTTTAGACTACATGCCTCATTCCATACTACTTACTCTTTATACGTCAAAAATTCATTAATTGAGTAAAATGCCTTTTCTAAGAGCCATTTTTTAGAGTTACCTTAAAGGAACTTAGTACCAGTAATCTATTTTTTCTGGAATATTATTATAAATATTTCTACACATCACGTTTTTTGCATTCGACTACTTTTTGGAACCTCTTCTAATACCAATCGATTTGGATTTCGAGTATTTCCTCTAATACATCCCGCTGACCTATATATCTCTATATTTTGGTAAATACTGCACACTGAAAAATATATATACATGGCAGTGTTAATATTTTTAATTTTCTATAATAGGGCTGGCAGGACATATCTGGTGCAATTCCACATAAGGAACGAACACATCTTTTTTGTGCAATAAATGCTTTAATTATATCTGTACCATTTCCCCACATTACCTTAGCATATCTTAGTACGGATTCTACTTATGCAAAATAGGCAGTCATAGCAGTATTCTTATTTGTCATCATTGATAATTTATATAGAGCAAATGAGAATCTGTTTATTTTAGCATTAACATTTTCTATATGTTCTTTTCAATTTAAATGTGGATTTAAAATGATACCGAGAAATGTTATCTTGTACGTATTTCGTAAAATTTGTGCATCGATAGCTATATCTAGGTACATAGGGTTTTATGTTGAGTTTTCATCCTCTTGCATAGATGCTATCGCCATATTATAATCCCATTATCGGCAAGATTGTATTCCTACTCCGTCACCACACGAAAAATGTTGTATTGTACCGAAAATGTAGTCTCGAATATATGTAACTAGTTTTATAGACTGATTAAAAACTGGTTTGTGTGAAGGCAAAGCGATACATTTAATTCAATAAGAGTTGAAATATTTTTCTTTTTTTTTTATGTACCTATTTTAAAACTTTATTAATAATAATATTGATATTTAGTGCAGAAAACTTTAAAAAAGATTTTTCAATTATAAACATTTAAAAATTATCAAAATTTGAATAAAAATCACGTGACAATGAACGCGCTAAGACTGAGTTGTGACGTCATAATGTTAAAGCTATTTTATAACAGTACAGTGTATACAGCTATTACTAAGGCTCGACCGAGAATCTCGGTCTCGACATTCTCGGCTACAAATCCAACCGAGAAATTTGTCTCGGTTCTCAGCTAATTATAGCCGAGATTCTCGGTCATGACCGAGATTGGAACTTTGTTTGAATCGCCATTCAAATTTTACTGCGCGTGGCCACGCGCCGTAGTACGGAGTCGATTGGTGAGTGCGTGAGAGAGCTGAATTGTGATTGGTTGAAGTCCTGGCTGGCGAATTGTGGCCGGCCGTCTTCGCTCCGTTCGAGCAGTATTTGTAATGTTCGAGCAGTATTTGTAACTGCAAGCGAAGTTAACTCAGCCAAGCTTCATTTTATCGAGGCTCTCACTCTCAATGAAAATGTAGGATTCTCGTGAGACGACATGGGCATCTTCAACTAACTCGTCAAACATGGCTGCTACAAATCAATCCAACTTATGGGCAGCTCATGATTCGATAGAGTTGGAAGATGAGTCAATGCCCAATGACGAATACAGTTCAAGCTCTGTGATCGAAATAGCGCTAGAAAGCTTCCTTAGAGAGCCAAGACTGCAAAGAAATGCTAATATTTATGAATATTGGTGTTCGTCACCTTCTGAGGTGCTTAAGCCTGCAGCAAATAAGTTTTAATCTGCGCCGCCTACTAGCGTAGCAAGTGAACAACTGTTTAGCAAAGCTGGACAATTGTATGTAGTGTTGCCCAAAAAAGTCTTGGTCTTGCGGTCTTGGTCTTGGTCTTGCGAGAAATGCAAGACCGAGACCAAGACTGCTTAATTTTTGCAAGACTAAGACCAAGACTGGCCCTGCAAGACTTGAGCAAGACCAAGACTGGGCCTGCAAGTCTCGCGGTCTTGCATTTAATTCAAGTCACCATTTGAGCTTATATACGGTTGAGCTCGTGTCTTCTACACAACAGGAGGGAAATCGGCCGTGGCCGGAGGGGAATCTCCACGGTGATCGGCCGTGTTGTTACAGGTCATACATGTCAAGTTTTCCTTCTCTTGCACCGATGTTATATATTATAGCCTTTAGTCGTGGGTTCGCAGTCGCGGGTAAAATAGTGGGTGATGAATTATATTCTTATTCCGTCATTACACGGCAAGTCAAATCAGTCTTGAGATATCCATCTATTGGCTAATCGATTCCCAATGTTGGTGTTGGCTTTTCAGAATTACTCTTCGGAAAGGCTTAAGGACAAAAATACCGTAATCACGAGAGTGCTCTTGCCCATTATACATATTTATATATCCGTTTATTCATTAGCCCAACGACGTTCACTGTTGGACATAGAAATATGCCTACAATTAATCTACATAAATGTCCATGTAGGGACAGAGTACGAATATAATTCACCACTCTCTTACCCGTGGATGTCGTATCAAATCGGATCGGGCAATGGTGTTAGGAACCCATGAAAAAAAATTGAAATAAAAATATCGATTTGTTAATGAATTGAGAGACATGTAAGTTCTCAATTTTGTCATCGTTATTTTGGTGTAAATTTGATTAAAATGTATAAAGCAATGATACTTAATCTACAACATATTCGTATTTTGTTAAATGTTCCTTAGAATTCGAATAAATCAATGATTACGTTTGCATAAGCAAGACAAACTTAGCTTTAACATAATTCAGCTGATCGGCCGATGACCGTTGATGAGTCGCCTTTGTAGCTACGTAGCCATTGAAAGGTTCGCGCAAATCTAATACCTATTTATACTGTCGAAATTTTACATGCTTACATATATCCTGTCTGTACATACCTACATAATGCATAAAATTTAAGGCATAAACTCTTAGACATACATTATTGTAATCACTATAACTTTTACGTTATATTGTTTTTGTGTAATATACATTCTAATTATGATCTATGACCGTTGAACATACATACTCGAACAGTTGCCCCGTAACCTGATACACCATGTGTGTATAACATATGTGCAAGAGAAGTGAAACTAGAAATAAAACCCTATAGCAACATGTCTGACCAGCGTGGTATAGAAGATCAATTTTCCTCTTACTGGAAGGAAGCTTAAGCCCAGCAGTGGCACTTTTATGAGCTGTGACGATGACGACGAATATCATACATTTTACAAGTACTAAAACCATAAAATTTTAAATCAGTTTTATATGTTCTTGAATAAATAATATATTAAGAGCTACATGGATCCAGCGGCCAAAGTATTTATATAGGCAATAGAGCAACAGGTTTTTTCAAGTATCAGTAACTAAACTGGAAATACAATAGATACATACCACTTAACTTGAAGGGTTATTTTTTTCATTAATTGTAAAAATATCGCATTGATTATAAAATGACATAAAATTTATTGTATCAACTGCCTCGTGTGGTGACGTCTTAAGAAAATAGGGTCGAAAGTCCTGTCATAAGAGTAGTAACGCTGTCTAATGGAACACCAGGGGAATAGAAGAGTAATTTTCCCCAGTGGTAAGTATTGTATTCAATAGTGAACTATAGGCTAGCAGATGGATAGATAGGATAGGACGCTATTTGATTAATTTAGTTGGATTTTTCATTGCCATGATAAATGACTGTTACGTTATTCCAACTGCAAGACTTGCAAGACTTTGCGAGACTCTTGTTGCAATACCAAGACTCGGGTGCGCAAGACCAAGACCAAGACGAGACCAGGTGTGATGTTGCAAGACCAAGACTGGTCCAAGTCTCGTCTTGGTCTTGCATTTGGGCAACACTAATTGTATGACGAGAGGCGACATTCTTTGAAGGGCGAAAATGCTAAAAATTGCTTTTTATGTGTTATATTGCTATTTAACTTTGATTATTAAAACATTTAATTTTGTTAAACAATTAGTAGTGTATTAAAAAGTTTACAGTATTAAAATTTATTTTTTCACGCTTTGTCTATTCTCGGTCTCGGCCGAGCAGTGTTGCAAAATTGAAATTTTTTAAATCGGGAAATCTGTTACCTAAAAATCGGGAGAAATCGGGAGATTTTTTTTCTAACGAAAACAGAATATTAACATGAATAAAATCATATAATAACTAATAACAATAATAAATCAACAAGGTTTTTATTTATTTTGATTTTCGTACCACCCCTTACTCGCTATTTTAGGGAACATTTTGTCATCAATTTGAAAATTAAAATAATTTTGATTGTTTTCTTCCACAAATCTTTTTGTGGGAGAAGCCCTACTATTGAATTGGAGGAAAGTATATTTCTTTGTGTTGTTTTCATTAAATTAATCGTTGAAAATATTCTTGCCACGTTTTCAGACAAGGGCAGCAAACTTTAAAAACAACGGAACAAATATGTTCAAACCATCACCATATTTCAAATTACTAACACTAAAACAAAATTCGTCCCTTTTTTCACTTCAAGATTTGATTTCTTAAGTATTACGAAGTATTACAAACGCCATTCCATGTCAATATTTTGATAGTTATTAATGTCTACTATATTGGGAAATTGTCTATATATAGGTATTATTGATAATATATCACCTTTTTTTACATTTTCTGGAGAGAAAGCTCTCAAATCTTTTAGTGAATTATTTTTGCTTGGCAACCTTTGAATGATTTGGTCACATGCCGCAATAAAAAATTGCATGCATCTAGTTTGGAACAAGTGGATTTATTCTGAGGCCAAGCTATTATTATGTGTAAGCAATAATACGTATAATGTACAAGTGTGGTTTCGAACTTCGAAGGACTCGATACAAAACGATATATAGTAAGGATATTCTTTAACATCTATTTCTCACTTCTTATAACTTAAATTTAAATTACGTCTATTATTATTATTACGTATTTTAATTACGTCTTATAACTTAAATTACGGGATTATTGTCGTGAACGAATAAGATAGTTACCAAATTATTAGGACAAGGATAAATTGTAAGGAGTGCTCGTACTTTTAATGAAACCTAATTAAATAATAAAAATCGGGAGATTGAGTCGCTAAATCGGTATATCGGGAGACGATGTCCAAAATCAGTAGATCTCCCGATAAATCGAGAACTTTTGCATCACTGCGGCCGAGATATTATTTTATTCTCGGTCTCGGCCGAGAACGAAAAACCCATCTCGGTCGAGCCTTAGCTATTACCCATGAGTTGACAATAATATTGGTAATTTACTGCTAAAAACGATTTTTTGTTACTTATATTTAATTATTTAACAATGACAGTAGAATTAAATAGATCAAAACATTGTAGTTATTATCTCTGCATAAATTGCAATGAGTGAAAACTAACATTATGACGTCACACGTGTTTGGATTTGTTCGGGAGCTGTCGGCGTGTTTTCGTCACTGAATTCAAAAAAAATGTTTTTATTTTGATATAACTTTTGAATTATTGCGAAACATAAATAAAAAAATAGTTTTGTTATAAAACTTAAATATGATCTTTCCATTTATTACAAAAAAAAAATAAATCAAATACCCAATTGTAAACGATTTTTATGAGATGCATGTGTGTTTTTAATCTTTCGATGATAAACGCCTACCTACTGTAAATAAAATAGGTGCTTTTGTATGTCCATTTTATTATATAATTATTATTAATGCTTATTATAATAGTACTAAAACGAATACATAACGCATCTTTGATTAGAATATCTTTAAGAGAAAATGACATTTCGTAGAATCGTTTAATAATATAAATAAAACATTTTTTTTATTGCTAACGATGGCAAACGAGCAAAAAGTACACCTGGTGGCAAGTGTTCCTGCCGCTCATGGACCTTTGCAATACCAGGGGCACAGCTAGGCCGCTGCCTACCGCGAAGAAATTGAAGGGAGTGTGAATGCATGCCATGAAGATCGGTGATACTAAAGGCATCACCAAAACCCACCACGCGCAAATACCCTCAGAAAGTTGGCATTCCGGCTCTCTCGGTCACCGAACGAAGCGCAGAAACAAATTGTTACTATTCGGACGTCGATATTCTGCTCAGTGTGGTTCTACCCCGGACGAACAGGCTCGCGGCCGTAGACAGACAACTGTCAACATGTTGACAGTTGTCTGTCTGCAACAGTGTGATCCTAAAACTATATAAAGAACACTATACAAATTAAAAATATACAATAGTTTGCAACTTTTTGCTCTCATATAAAGAAATTATCTAACTGCAAATGGTAGTGTAATTAATGAGACGATAAATTTTATATACGAGGACCCACATGTTTCAGTCGTCGTGTGAGTTTCCACACTGATTAATATATGTAATACATTTAAGATATTGAGCTAATTAGAAGCATTTCAATTTTATTAAGTAGACAGAGAATACTAACATTGTGAAGTCAATGTGACAGACAACTGTTAACATGTTGACAGTTGTCTGTCTGCAACAGTGTGGTCCTAAAACTATATAAAGAACACTATACAAATTAAAAATATACAATAGTTTGCAACTTTTTGCTCTCATTTAAAGAAATTATCTAACTGCAAATGGTAGTGTAATTAATGAGACGATAAATTTTATATACGAGGACCCACATGTTTCAATCGTCGTGTGAGTTTCCACACTGATTAATATATGTAATACATTTAAGATATTGAGCTAATTAGAAGCATTTCAATTTTATTAAGTAGACAGAGAATACTAACATTGTGAAGTCAATATCAAAATTTCCATTCTAATCCGCGCGTGTCCTAAACAAACATCGTTGTGCGAGAAAGGGATAGAATAACCCTAACAACTTCAAAAGTATGAAACTCCTTTAAGTGTGTTTATTTTTAATTATAGAACACTTTTTTTTTAATTTGGCCGAGTCAATGACCAATGCATTTGGTCATTTTGCACTACATACGACGCAAAAGAACGAGCATATTTTTGCACTTGATGGCAAATAAATAATGAAAATATATTATATTATAATTTTTTTTAAAAGTATCGCATAATTATGATTATTTTACTGCAACACTTACATGTATTATACAAATATATATCTGTCTGATTAGCATTTTATGACATAGATATTTCTATAGCTAATCTACGTATACAGAAAATTGGACGTGCATTTTTTATGATTCTCCTAATCCGGTTGAACAACACCTTGTGCCTTGAATTGGTTAACTGTATGTGTCTAATTTCTCATTAAAAATAAACTGATGAAGCTTTCCACAAGGCTTGTCATTTCACAGTAATCAACATAATGACACAGATCATATAGGAAAACCGCCGAGCTAGCTATCGTAGTTTAGATATTGATACCGGCGGTGGTCTATGCAATAGTCATACATGGCGGGTTATGAGACCAAAAATCGATTAAAAGAGTGTAAGTAGATAACAACATTGTAAGAAAGGGAAAACTAGGTATAAAGCTCTATACCAACACGTCTGACCATCGTGGTGTAGTAAATCCATTTCCCTGTTATTCTGATGGAGGCTATAGATCAATAGTGGGACTAGAATGGGCTCAGAAAAAAATTGGTACATAGTCTTTAACTTTATTTTCTACCACTTTTCAGGTGAAACACGAACGCCTCTTACTGGTTTCGATACTCGGATTCCTAGTCAACATGGTGGGCATTTACGCTTTCCACCATGGCCATGGTCACGGACACGGTGGCCATGGGCACTCGCATGGTGGTCATGGCCACTCCCACAACCATCATGGGCACTCGCACGACGGTGACTCCGAAGCACCCACCGGCGCCGGCTCAGCAATCATGAGAGGCGTATTCCTTCACGTCCTAGCTGATACGCTAGGATCAGTTGGTGTTATTATATCTGCCATACTTATGAGAATGTTCGGCTGGATGAGAGCCGATCCTATTTGCTCAATGGCTATAGCACTTCTTATAGCCGCTAGTGTAGTACCTTTAGTGCGCGATTCAGCCGGAGTACTCATGCAACGGACTCCATCGTCTTTAGAACGAGCGTTGCCTAATCTTTTTACGCGTGTGGTAGGTTTAGCAGGCGTGCATGCGGTTCACGAACCACACTTTTGGACGCTATGCAGTGATGTCCATGTGGGTGCACTTAAAATAGAAGTAGCAAAAGAAGTGGACCCGAGGTATATCACGGAGCAAACATCAAGGATCTTCAGGGAAGCTGGTGTGAAACATCTAACAGTACAACTAGATTACTATCCACTATGATCCGTCAAATTCTCCACGTAGTGGTCACATGTTATGTATATAAGTTTGAAATTAGGATAATTTAAAATATAATGTGCAATTATGTTTTTTGATAAATGATTGTAAGGTACACACTTTTTTTTAATAATTCGATGTTACTGTGGGTGGAATCCATCAATCTGTTCTTAGTAATTTCGTTGACTTTAATTTTAGGCCTATTTACACTTGAGTTTGACACTGCCATTTGTATATAAATAACTAAAGCCATTGACAAGCTTATCATAAACAATTGTTTTCTGAAAGAGAAAATTCAATTTCAAATTATGACTCAACGCAGATTTTAATTATTTTGTCGTTATCACATTAATTTAAACCCACATGTTTCTTCATTGTAAACTGGTGTAGTTACCTTTTATAAAATTAAATGTTACCATTTCCTATATAAAAACTTGGATGTTATGGAATTCCACAACTGCAACTATTGCAAAACTGTAACTGAATCCGGTATAAATATTTCAAATACGAACGATATCCATATGGGATACCTTACGACTGATTTTTTGATTTCCTATTAACCAGCCGAACTAACAGCCTAAACGTTGGCCTCTCCAAAGAGAAACATGATATAGGGTCGCCAACCCCAAATTTAAAAACTAAGGTGTAATTTATTTTGCCAATTTTACATCCTAGTTTTTAAATTTGACAGGACAAATCTGGTTAAAAACAGAACGCGGTAATGGACAATTGCAGAGAAATAAACATCGTCGAATGCTGCGCCTTTGTTTTAAATCAACATGGCAGCGAAACACTCGTGAGGCCGCTTGTAACGTAGGCATTGTAAGAGTGGCACACGGATTTTAAAGTACATGTCTTTATCAGAACGCTTTAAAAACACAGGACACTGCATAAAACTATCCAGGACATCCCAGAATATTACAAAAACTAGGGCATGGAGAATAAAAAACGCTAATAAAAACTCTAAATTATTCAATTATTGTGTGAAAAATGCACTAATGTGTAAAAAAAATTTGTAATTAATGTAATCTTGTTAAATAATTGCCCTAGAAGTATTTTCTCGTGATTGTTGTTGTACGGAAGCTTTTGCTTTTAAGATACAAATAAGATGCTATTTCTGCCTGCCATTAATAGCATGGACCTAGTGCCATTATTGGTACAAAATAGAGTGTAAATAGGCCACTATGTATTATTTTTTGCTTTATAATTAACTGTAAAATTGTGTAAAATATTTTTATATAATATTTTTTTTATGTATCTTTTTATTTACATTCCATTTATTGGAGAAAGAGATTTTCTAATTTGGCTAGTGAAGATGTTCCTGAAAACATTGTTTATTTGCTATTTTTATCAGA
The DNA here is from genome assembly GCA_032191425.1 of Lymantria dispar. NCBI lineage: Eukaryota > Metazoa > Arthropoda > Insecta > Lepidoptera > Erebidae > Lymantria > Lymantria dispar. The sequence goes on from CM063459.1 coordinate 23,461,640, forward strand.
AGTTGTGTTTTCATTAGTTATTGAAGTACATATTAAATATTGAATTAGCAGTGTAACTTATACGTATTCTTTTTAAATTCAATATTTTATGATACGAATTTTATTGGATGTCCAAATTTTATTATAATATATAATTGTTTTAAGTTTATTGTGAAAATAAACGGGGGTGTAATAAATGGTAATTTCGAACAAACAAATTTATAATACGCCTTCAAATAAATTATAATATATAATACTAAATTGTATTACTATATATTGCCATCGTTCTATAGAGATTTTTCTATTTTTTTAATATTAACAGCGTAGGAAATGTGCTTCCCAGGCGCCAAAGGGTTGGCTCTCTGTTAATTAAGTTTGTAATTATGATAATCTCTCTAGTGCAAAATCGTGATTATAAAAATTACCATTGTTTAAGTACGTAACTACTTAATAAAAATATTGGCACATTGCTATAACGGTAAAAGTTTAATTTTAATTTCTCGTGGAGAAAAATCTAATTCTATTTCTATACTAACAATATTATAAAGAGGAAAGGTTTGTATGTATGTTTGTAACGAATAGGCTCCGAAAATACTGGAATGATTTCAAAAATTCTTTCACCAATGGAAAGCTATAATATCAGGGAGTAACATAGGCTATATTTTATTCCGGTATTCTCACGGGAACGGGCACAACGCGGGTCAGGCGATTGAAACCAAAGCGAAGCGAGGGCGAGTTGCTAGTCTGTAATATTTTATCTCATAGAGCATTTACGGACAATATGAAGCACTATATCTTAATCATAAAGAAACAATACTTCCGAAATCTTTCACCGATACTTTTTTAAATTAACGACTTCTTATTACGGAAGCTATCGAAACTCAATATTGTTTACGTAAACTTACCCTATGGTGCAACAGTTTTTTTCTTTTGTATAGCAATATTATGCGTTTTAAATAACTTCTGCAGTCCGCTGTAATAGGATTAAATGTTTTTCAAAAATTTGGCAACAATACAAATTAATTTTTAATCATCATTTTGTTCTTACCCCAACACCCAATATAAGGTCGACGCTATATTTAATTCACAGTCGTCGTACATATTGCAAAAGTTTTATAATCGCCCATCTGCCTGACATATACATATACACAATACTCCTTGGGCATGTAATTGTTGACCAGACGGCAATAGAAGGAGTTGGCCCAAGTCCCGATACGAGACGATTAAGAAATCGTCTCGTAGATATCTTATCCACGAGCAATATAAGGATTGACAGATTCAGCTGCCACCACACAACATAGCAACAACACAAATAGTTTATAAATAGATTTTTGTACATTTTGTATTTAATCATTATTAAAACATTTTTGATACACAATAATTCAAATCTTGTAACATTTATGATGCCATCTGATAAAAGTATAGCAATCTGGCTGCCGGGGGCGTGTATGTGTTGCCTATATTAAAAAAAAAATTGAACTAAGTAGAAAGTATCTCTTTGCCACAGATAGATTAGGCTGTATGAAATAAGTACCTAATATGCAGTGTCTTGCAAGATTTTGGAAATCTTTGTAATATGTAACTTCGCAATTAGATGCTGTAAAAGAGTGCTCATTTATGGAAGAGCAAAAGGTCTTGGTCTTGTCATTTTATGTATTCTTTTAATAAACAGTTCAATAGTTTTTAATAATCAGTTCAGCTCTAGAGTGCAAACAATGTTTTTAATATACTTCAAAAAGGAATAATTATGTACTAACCATTAATTCTCACATGTTTAAGTCAATTCATACGAGACACAAGGTTTAAATAAATTCATACGAGATTAAATTAAGTTACAAAATAAATGAGTTTAATTTCAAAACTAACGTTTATAATTATCATCAAGACAATATAGCTGCTTATGTTAAGATTTTTGTCTATTCTTTTTGGAAGCCAGGCTATGGCACAGCGGTGTGGGGGTTCGAACCCATAAGCTACCGTGCACCTACATCTCTATCCCCAAATGGGCGGTCCACCGGTACTTGGTGCTTATCAACAGTGGCCAATGCGGCCACCCTTTTGGTTACCATCTCACTTCGACGTTCCTGAAGCACACTAGTGCTGCACGGGCATCACCTTCATGCGGTCAACCTCCCGCAGGTGACGAACTAATCCCCGGTGCTATTACTCACTACTTTGACTAAGTTTATGTTGTCCTACGAAAGTAAACGTTTTCTACATAGAAGCGATCATAAATTTTAATCAATTATTAACTACCACGAATGTAGGTGTCTGTCTAGGTACTTATAAAACTTACCGTGTTCTGAAAAACGGAGTGAATCAAGATCATTCTCTTGCTCTTATCCTAATTACTTGGGTTCGATGGAATATTGTAAAAAAATTACAATAGTTTTGTCAACAATTGCCAACTAAACGGCATTGGGTGGAGTTGGCCAAGTCTATGTTACTACCACGAGCAATGTAAGGGTTGGTAATATTCGTAGCGTTTTATATTCGATAAACAGCCTCCTATACCACGTTGACTGTAGCTAACCCAAATTGTTTTCCGATTATTCTGGTAATGATTCGCGATTTCAATGTACATATCTTTGATTATATACACGTCTAGATGGCTCATTTGCCGTACAAAACGGCTCAAATACTGTCTACTATATTAAGTAGACTAGCTTGTTCGTTACATCAGTGTCGTTTGAACTACAACGCGGTAACGTGCTCGTGAAAAAAATAAAAATAATATGCCGGTTTGCGCTGTCAAACTGTGTCGCAATTATGTGGGAAAATCTTATAACAATATCAAAATCACTTTTCATCGGTAAGTTTTGTTATTTAAATACATTATTTCAAGATATCATGATTTATTATTTCGATATTTTCAAATTAATGGAATTGAACAGTGTTGCCAGGTTATTCTCGGGAGATTTGCGCAATAATGGGAGATAAAGGAAAATCAGTACTGACCATAGCCATGCCATATTTGCATACTGATTGTGTTTGACGAATAAAGAGTACTTTCTCCAGTGGAGTAGGGATAGCATGTCGTTTAAGCGGACATAAAGGGATAAAATCATCTTGTAATTATAAAAAGATATGTCATAAAAAAAGAACGTGTGTACAAAGTACGCATAGCAGAAGTGAAACTTCTTTATCCTTGTCCCTTATCCCTTTATGTCCGCTTAAACGACATGCTATCCCTACTCCACTGGAGAAAGTACTCGTGGTGGGGACGAGAAAAAGATGGCGCGTAACGAAAAAATGTGACGCGTAACCGAAAAATGTGACGGTAATTTTTTTTTCTATCGCCGATAAAGAAGTTTCACTTCAATAATTTGTCAATTTTTCAGTGATAAATATTTTAAAAATTGTAGTCAACACCACGAAACGAGTCTTTTCAAACTTCTAATAGAAAAAAAATGGTTGTCTGTAAAGTCGGTTTACGGACGATAGTTTAACGGGACAACGTCATAACAAAACATTGATGAAATGACTGCATACTTTTATGAATAAAATTGAATCATTTTTATTGAATCATCATTATTCTGTATGGATACAAAGAAGGAGTGAAATGATTACGATTCTCATTCCGATTCTTCCTGCCTTTCAAGCCATTTCACAATTTGACCACTCTGGTCTGCCCAATCTGCTGGCCTTAATCCCTGGGTCAAACCAGCAAATCTCGGGCACATCTGTTTCTCAGCTAGACTCCTTTATCATCTTCTGCATCTTAGCTTTCTTTTTCACTTTTTTCATCTAACCACGCTGGTCTGTCTAACCCACTGACACTAACCTTCTGGTAAACCAGTGGATACGGACATTTCCGCTCTCTCCGTGACTTTCTTATCAACTTCTGAAAACTTCCACCACTTAACCACTCTGGTCTGACCAATCCACTAGCGACAACCCTCGGCTAAACTAGTTGACCGGAACATCCTTCCCATTTTGACTCCTCTTCGGCCTAAAACTTGGGTCTTTTCTTTTCGTCCGATACCACGCTAGTCTTTCTATTCACAAAATTTCTCTTATTAACTTAGAATTTCATTCCCATTTATTCATTCACTTCACACAACTTTTCACTCTATATTCCTATCGCTTCCTACTATCAGCGTAACGGGACAATGAGTAATCCTTTTTCGTGCATGCAGCCAGCGTACATCGATTTATTAGACGTTGTCACGTCAATATTTGCAAATGAGATATATTTGTAAATTGGATAACATACCATGCAATAAAATCTAAGAGGAAACTATTCCGAAAATAAACCCAAAGAGACGGGTTTTAATTTAAGGTATTTCCTTTGTTTTTGTATTTACAATATTTAAATGAAACACTATTCTATTAATTATATCATTATTTTATTCAATCTCCATCTTATTAATTTTTTTACAAAAATTGGGAAAATAATTTAAAAGTGGGTATCCTTAAACACGCACACATTGATAGTTTAATTACAGTAAGAACACAAAGCGTACTCACACATAGCGAAAAACCGAGGACACTTTTTGTGTATCGTTTGTTCTGCATTACTCCATCTAGACGTGTATATAATCAAAGGTACATATATATCGACGGTCCCTACGTAGGTACATAAAAACATGTCAATAATGGCATTTTTTTTATTGTATTCTTTAGGCTTTGTAATTGTATTCTTTAGACTTTCAATACATATGCAGTATGAAATATGCGTATTGAAAATCTAAAGCCTACACAGAATACAATAAAAAAATTAAATTTTTGACATGTCTTTATGTACGTAGGGACCGTCGATATAGGTAATATATCGGTGAAAGAGAAATGAACGGCGATTAGCCGCTTAAAATGCGAATTTAATAAAAAATTAAAACCTTTCATCGAGAAAGGTAATGTATGAAGCTATGTATTTCAGATAGCGGCCTGCAGAAATAAAAACAAGAGAGAAGAGATTTTTAAGGACTAGACCGAATATGTTATTACATTAAAATGCAATGAACTGGCAAGTGAACTGAATAACGTACGATAGGATCCACCCACAAAAGAAAATTTAATCACAAGAATTGAAACTTTTCTTCAAGGTGATCAGTGCGAGTTTTTATTTTTCCACCCAGTTTTCGGGACCGGCTGTCATTCAGTTCCATACTATAGTTTATAGGTTCCTTCGAGATATGTGCCCTGTGCCCGGTTAACACGGACACTGTCCTGTTTATGACTGGATACTCCTCGTGGTGCTGTCACCACTAAAGAATGCCTTATATTACTCATAAACTTACGTTTATGGGTAATATAAGGCACAATTACGCACGAATTTATTCTCCATCCATATCTGGATATAGAAGTTTCCACTTCAAAATAATAGGCAAGATTTAGTAATTTTGACAGTTATAAAAGAAAACTTTAATAAAACAAAATTTTATTATCAATATAATTTTCACAAACGTAAGACAAGAACTCAATCATTTACAACAAAATCAGTTAAATAATAAATTGTTATTTTTAAGTATTTCAAAACTTTTATTATTTTAAATATAAAGTAATATAAGATCTATAATCGCTGGTAAAGTGGCTTGCGGTTTATTGTGATGAATACTTTCATATTTAATATATCACTAGAATTTGATCGGAGTTAGTGTTGCCAGCATATTGTATCTTCGAATTATACTATTAGATTTTGTATTTAAAAAATACAAAACTACCAATTGTACTGCCAGCTTATTGTATCTTCGCATTCTTGCATTTGAAAAATACAAAATCACCTTTCACCGCGGTGTACTACGGAGGTAACCGTAAGCGACTTTACCCGCGGCTTAAATTTGAATGATGTTATTCAATAAGTTTTTTGGCTTTGAAGTACCGACGAAGGTAGAGGACCTGCCACGTGGCGAGACCCAAGAGACATGCCATGGAGAATATACTGAAGAATAGGACGCGGTTGTTGGTTGACTCTGAAACAGAATAACAAGGGAGACTATGATCAAATTAATATTATCAAAACTTTGGCAGGATAATTATTATACTTAAAATTTGTGTTCAATCATTCACATTCTAAATATAAAAAAAATATTAGCAAGCGAAAGACGTCGTCTGTAAGATAACGCCATCATAATTTAGTTATCTATCCAGGCTGGCCCAGTTGGTAAGGCAATTGATACGGCTTTCCAATAGATGTGGTTTGAAGTCCTATGTATAATAATCATTTTTCATCTTTATCTCAGCCCATATACATTCACTCACTGTCAGCACCGGGCCTGCTCCTTTGTTGGAAACAATCGGACCTACTACTATATATACCACTCTGATCAGACATGTTGCTATAGGCTTTTATTTGGAGTGTTCTCTTGCATAGATGTTATATGCATATTTAATCCCTTAGTAATATTTTATGATACTCACGAGTAAGAGGTGGATGGTGAATTATATTCTTACTCCGTCACCACAAATTATAGAAATAAAATATTTAAAATAAAGCCTTTAGTTTAAATGATAATGTAACAAAGCAACATGCATAAAAGAGTTAATTTTAAAGAGCCACAACACGTTAAAATATCTTTAGTAGATTTTACTTGACAATGTAACAGATATATAAATGATTTAGTAGGTTAGCAGATTCTAGCGCCTTTAGTAAATTTTGCAGATATGAGTACATACGTTTAAGTTTTTAAGGATAATAATATCGAGAGGTGAAAGGCTATTTGGTTTAAGCGACATCTAGGGTGATATTGAGTTATATACATATTCAGAATCAGCGAATTTTTCTCCGTCGAATGATACCGAATTCATTAAAATGAGAGCACTTTTTTTTCATACGCTGAACTCTTTTACACTTTCCATATGCAAAAAACGAGGGCTTAAGGCAATTTGTATTAAGCGACATTTATCTTTGTAACTAAAGGTGCGTTTTATTTAGTATTAGCATCAAGAATTCAATGTTTTTAATTGAATTTTAATTAAATTTAGCCCATTCAAATAGCTTAAGAAGTTTTTTGTTATGATTTTTTTTCTAAAATTTACTTAAATAACTTTAAATGGCTCTTCTGTAAAGTTACAAAAATCTCGCTTAAACCAAATAGCCTTTCACCCACCGATATAATTAATCAACGATATTGTGAATTACCATTAGTATCTCTCATCTCCTCTTCTCTCTTCCTCATCAATGTGAAGTCCTGCACGATGGCTTCTGACAAATCCTCTAATCTCTTCAATTCCAACTCCATGGGTTTTAACTTCGCGGCTTCACCAATCTACAAGGGAAGATATTTTTATAAACATGGTTTTGTTAATATAAACAATGACCTTCTATTTTGATGGACTAGGTTGCCGTAACTTCATTCGAAAGTTGCTATTTTTGCAATAATGTTACCCACTTTATCCCTTAGTTTTCTTATATGCCACTATATTTTTTTTGTTCGCCTTCATCTTGCCTTGCCCATCAGGCGACCGAAGAGCGGCAAAAGGATCCAAAACGCACTATATTTTCCTTCATTGCCAATGGGCAATGAAGGCAAATATACGTATAAAAATATACGACTTCAAAGCAGCAGTAACAGTCGTCCGTTCAATGAAACGACCGACTGTTACTGCTGCTTTGAAGTACGTGGTTGGCTAGACTAACTAATATGCCGTTGAAGTGCCGCAATTGTCCCTATGAGTTTCATCTTACCGACCTCTTCGGTCTGCGACCTCGACAAGGACAGCTTCGGGTGCGGTTACTCGTGGGTGCGTCGCTTCACGCGCCAGCAGCAGACTAAAGGTGCATAGACACTGTCTTCTCTAACCTACACTGCTGCCATTCAACGAGATAACTTTTTACGACACTCTCGAGAAAGAACAGAGCGGGACACATTATTTCTTCATCATTACACAGTTAACTGGTAATCTACCCTACAAGAAAACTTGTTACTCGTAGTAACAAGTTTTATATCAAAGCAGGTTTTATAAAGTAAAAATACAAAAACAAATTAAAATTAGAAAGAAACAAAAAGTAAAAAAAAAAATAAGAGCAGGGTAAGGGCAAGCAAGGGTAAAACAAATATCTTTTCATTTATTTAGTGTTTTTACTTAGGAGTTGTTAATTGTAAGAATAAAGTGCAATTCAAAGTTAATTGTATTAGTCATCATAAAAACAACGCCAAATTAACCCAATGTACTCTTTTAGAGTAACCGTCAATGCCCCTTCGTAACCATTGATTTTAGTTTATTGGATTAATTTAAGTTAAAACTGACAATATGTAAGTTCCCTCGCGGGGTTTATACACATAATAAATTAAGTTGAAATGAATGTTTTATCTGCCTTTTTAATACGTTGGGTGACCCACGCAAAATTGTTTGCGCTATACAAAAAAGAGAGAGGAAGGAAGTTAAAGAGAATGAGTCGTGTGCACGCAACGAAAGTTCTGAAAAGCAGTACATTTTACCACTTTTGGCAGTATTATAATTCGATGACCCGATTCTATAGGTTGGTTTATAGCTTGCCCTGATAAATGAGCTATCCTATAGAAACAAAGTTTTGGTTGCTTCGATTTATTAGTTCCTAGTTCCTGAATGTAAGGCAAACAAACTCTTTAGCTTTATAATATTAGTATAGAAGTATGACCTTACAGACAATTTTGAAGCCCATTAGTTTACATGATAAGCAGGCTGATAGCGATGATCAGAGCAATATTTTAGAGTGAATAACATGTAAGGTATATTAAGATCTGGTGCTGTATGGTGGCGGTTACGAATACTACCAGCCCTTACATCACTCGTGGATGTTGTAAAAGACCACTAAGAGCTTTATATCGACCTGTGCCAAATCCATCTAATACTGTTTGGTCAACAAATATATTTGTAAGGAAGAGTTTTATAGAGCAGACAGCTGGTCTTAAAACTATTCCCAACTATGATAGAAGAGTACATGTTGGTCGACCCCAAGTAATTGGTATAAGAGCAGAATAATTATGATTGATTGAGATCTATAACTACGACCATTAAAAGGCAATAGCTTGTTGCATGGAACTAAAAGTTAAATACACTTAATGTGGCTGAAACAATAGACAAAGTATACTTTTGCCTACTGTTTTAGAGAAGGTTTGAGCCACAAACTCACGATCAACTGTTTTATACTTATGGTTATATGATCTATGCATTTCTAAAATGTTTTTATTTGAACATGTCATCATTATCTCAGCTCATAGACGTACCACGCCGCTGGTCTCAAACCTCCTCCACAATAGGAGGGAAATTGACCTAGCACGCTGGTATAGGGTTTTATATCGAGTTTTCCTTCCCTTTCATAGCTGTTACATGCATGTTGAGTCGTTTATTAGTCTTATACGACATACAGGGACAATAGAGTGGAGTAGCGAATAGTATTCTTACTGTCACCACGGGGAAGCTTATAATTATTATAGTGCTATTATTAAACAAACATGCACAAAAATCGTCGTTAGTATTTACATCAACAAAGTACACTCAGTATTACCCAAGAGTTCTGGCAGATGTAGATCATCACAGTAGTCACCGATAATAAAGAAAATATATTAAAAAATATATAATAAATACACATGAGAGCGAAATAGGTTGTACTAGGTATAGATTGAACGCTGTGAGAACGATAGCTTGATTTCTAATTTTTATGCGACTTATAAAGCAGTAAAAATAAAATTAAAAACTTTTTCACTCACAATCACGCACATAAAAAAAAAGCTAAACAGTATATAAATAAGTAATTATAAGATTCTAGAAAAGAAAGCTAGCAGTATTTAAAGATTTCAACGTGATCGAAATTCTTTAAGAAAAAACCACCTGGATAAATACATATTATAAAAAGGTCAGCAAATGAAAATTACAAAGTTTGCAATTCACGTTTAAATTAAACCTTAAAAGAAGAAATTGGAAGGAAATGTGATACAGACACAAAATTAAAAATCATGATTTTCTTTTGAAGACTATAGCTCGCACTTAAGAATTAGTACTTGTGTCGCAGAAAAATTCGCAAACAATGAGTAACGGACACAGATAATACCCAAACTTTGTACAATCATTTAAGCGTCGCTCATAGAAATGTTCGTCGTGAGGAAAAAATCCGTAATACTTGGCATAGTAGGTCACTACGGCATCTGTGTTGGCAACCCTGTATATTTTTATTCTAATTCTCTCACAGGATAAACGCTATAATTGTGTGTCTATCTTTTTTTGGTCTCTCATTTAAAGTTTCATTAAAAAACCTAATATATGTCTGTTCTGTTTCTATAACTTTTAGGTTCTGAACTTACGATTGGTTAACTTTAATCTCAATAAGTGGTATTTGTCAAGAAACGCAATAAATCTTTTTTATAATCGGCGACGCCACTTAGGCGAGCGGCGCATTTACGATTACTACATAATCAAGACAAAGATCATAAACACTAATTCTCAGGATTACTACCATCCTACAAGAATAGCAAATCTTTTTTCACATGAAAATAACATATTTCAGTAATCTAGTGGTCCATATTACAAATATCACGTCGCCCTCAAGCAGTCAGTGGACTAATCTTGTCCGCCCAAAGTGATTACACAAGTATGATTGTGAGAATTCTATTTCATGTTACTGTTAAATAACTACATAATAATAATAAACTTCCATATACTTACACCTTCATAATTCTTAGCCTCTATTCCTATTTTGATGTCTAGCATCACATCTTGACTGATTCCACGGCGCTCTAATAAATAAAAAAAAAAATGTTTAATTGTAAATCACAGATATATGTACATAGATGTAGATGACATTGCACTGATGGATGCAAAGAGAGAACAAATTTTGAGAGAACAATTATTCGTCTCTCAAATCATGTTGATGTTTATTAGGGGTTTCCTACTTTGTTTTTCATTCTTAATTAAAGAAATGATATTTAAAAACATTGCAATAGTATTAAATAAAGAAAAGTTAACTCCTTATAAATGGGGATATTAAGCATCTGTAAATTTGTACTAGCAACAAGAAGTATATTTCAGTGTATTAGCATAAATTAACATAACTAACAGAGGCATTCACATTTTCAATTAACTGGCAATTTTATGTAAGGTAAGAAGTTAGGTGAATTTTACTCTAACTTTACCTCAACTACTGAAACCGTAATGTTGCAATGTATTTAATAATAAAAAAAAAAACAAATAACCATTGGCTTATTTGTTATTAATACATTTAATTTACTTAAGAAATAGCCCATATTCAAGGCTTCACTATTTAAATATTTAACTAAATTACCTACATATTCATCTTTTTTTATATAAGACAAAAATAATAACTACCATGTGCTTGGGTGATATTTCACACAACAGCCATCAATAATTAAATTTAATGTTACAATGACTTCCCGTTTCCATTGCATTATGATAGCTCTTAAGTTCTTGCATTTAGTAGTATGTTTATGCGGGTGACGTGACCGGGGATTAGTCCGTCACCCGCCGAGAGGCCGACCGCGTGAGGAAAGACCGACGTCCTCCCCGAGGGGGAGACGTCGGTCGATGGGAGGGTACCCCAATTAGGGGTATTCCGTCGGGCCGACCACTGACGACAAGTTAACGCTGCTCCAGTGGTCGGCCCAACGACGAAGGCGACGTGGTTTTTGGGTGGGTCGCGGGAGTTGCGTGCTTAAGCCCCTCTGTCGCCCCGGACGGAGTGGTGCGGAGGCGCGCCGACCGCGACCCACCCACAAAAAAAAAAGTAGTATGTTTATAGTTATTTATCGTGTTCAAAGAAACCTACAGTATTATGACTTATCTACAAGGAAAATAAAATTAATAATGGTGTCACAAATAAAGTTTGTAATATACATTAAGAAATAAGTGAATTTTGAGGGAGGTATTATATAAAACTAAACAATAGAAAAGAAATACAATTGTATTTTTAGTAGTAAGTTAAGCTGCTATTTTTAAAAGTTTAGATCTGAAAGTATGAAAAATTTCCATAAAAATATCAATACTGTTATACTTAATACTGTAATAGCTACAAGCTGGTAATACACATTTGAGTATGATGATGGTGTTCACTTTTCCCACTGCCTTCTTTTTATGGGAGTGAGAGCAGTGGTGACATATTCTCTTCTTAACTTATCACCAAATGTAAAAATTTTACAATAATCTATATCAAACACTTTATAAGAACTAAAACCATCCAACCAAGGGCCTCAAAATAGTTTCATCGGAAAGGCAATAATGTTAAAATAGTTTTAGACAACTAAATCCAAATACATTAGGCACATTCAGGCCATTCCTGAAATTGGTTGTCAAGTTTCCCACTTTTCATTCCAGTTCAAATATCTTGCAAAAGCAAAGCAAGACGAGGTCAGGTATTTTTTTGTGTCTATAGTTGTTAGCCACAGGCTAACATAGCAACTTTACCCAGACTGTTGGGTGAACACTGAGGGCTCTCAACCCGATATGAGATCAGGTCGCTAGTTCTTTATAAACTATAGTATAATGGTCTTACCTGGTGGTACTTTTGATATAAAGCACACTTCAAATGTGTCATATGTTTCTGTTACAAATGTGAACTTTCCTTTTGTTATAGAGTCTCTTTGTGATAATATATGATCTTTTGAATCACGAATCTGAAACAAATAATTTATTATGTATAAGAATATTTGTGTGTATCTAGTATGAATGTAAATTAAAATTATATAGATGAGATAAAAGATGATAATAATTGAAAATTACTTTGATATTCACTCGTCCAGATCAAGGCATACATAGCCTGCAAGGCCCTGTCTAATAAACATCCACAGTTACGCTATGGCTGTTGAAGTTGAACATTGTGTCATATTAACATTCTAAACTAGGGATGACTCACATTGCTCTCCCAATCTAGGGTCGTATTCCACAGGGGTGGTCTTGGAGTAAGGCTCGACTTTCTCAGACTGAGAGCCCTCAGCTCTCACTCAACAATCTAAGTTAAGATGCCATAGCCATCTGTAGCTAACAACCATGGCACGAAAAATAACTTTAATGCTACTCTATGAAAATTAAACAAAATAAATATACAATTCATTGACACAGAAAATTTTATCGAAATATTGAATTAGATGAACAAATTGTATAACTTAAAATAATAACTACTTCTATCATATTAAAATAATTCTACTTATATATTCTCTTATAACAATACACAAAGTCACATATGCACACACATCCACACACCCAAAGATCCTCCTACAGTTGTACATGGATGGCACAAATATAAAATAAAAATAGGTTAATGCTTTGGCTTTTTACTAACATATTTAACTCACTTTTGAGGGGACAACTACACTCCGAGATACAGGTACATACCTAGTTCGGGTGTAGAAGTCATTATTATGTATTGCGTCCATAATCCGATATCTAATTTGCTATTTTGTCAACCCTATAATATATTACACACTTCTAATGCATGTTAACTTTAAGCTTTACTGTTAAATTATTGTGAAATAAATATTATTATTATTGAAATAAAAGAATTAATGATTGGCTGGGTTTATAAGACAACCATACAGATAATCCAGTTGTAAAATAAGCTTTTAATAGACAACATAATGAAGAGTGACAACTTTATACAATATTGAATAAAGGAAAATATAAGATAGTTATGTACTTATGTTGATAATTTTGGTTAAATACTTATCAGTATTTTTACTTTTTAATGGTCGTTTATATGTAAATATGTTAACTTTACAGTTACTTCATGCGAGGGAACCAAGTAGTGTAATGGACAATATATTTTTCTACTTACGATGTAATCGACCCTTTGTCCAGCAGCTTCTGTTACTTCATATTCACCAGCAACAAGCACGTTTGCATGTAGTTCTTCCTTCAAACACTTCTGTGTGTTGGGAGCAAGGCTCCACATGATAGCATCTGTACCATGCCATAATACACTGAGAAATACTATGAGATAGTACACCTCCATGTTTTTGATAAATAAATTTAACTTATCTTATAAAGAATAAGTCACTATTCATAACTTAGAGAACTGAAAACAAACATATTCTATGTCAAACGAAGCGATGAGTTGGCCCGAAAGAATAAACGTCGTCGGCGTTTTTAGCAGAAGTTGCCATGTAAAATTTACGCAATCAAGTTAGTTGGTAGAAATCAGAATTCAATATCGTAGCTACTAGCTTATGAGTACAGTAGTAATTATAGTAAAATATGATTGAAAATAATATATGTTAAATCAAAATTTTTTAGAATTATAAATATATAAAAGTTGAAAATTAATGTATGAAAAAATATTACTCTTAATAAAGACATTTTGTATAAAAAATAGTTAAAAATAATTTTACCAGAAATCTGTTATTCAAGCAAATACGACCTCTATTCAAGCAAATTGTTGAAAGGACTAAATGGATTCGAATATAATTTTATAGATATGTTTTGTTTGTTTTTTATAAATTTTGCTTCGTGTCAATCTTGGATAGTCGGTAGTCATGTTGTATTATTAGTCGGTAACCAAATAGAAAGTTTTGGTACAAGTAACTATACGCCGTATAAACATAATAAGAAACAACTATTATGATAATTTATACAGTTTCAGACTGGCGAACTTGGCAGCACCTACAATTACCTCCAGGTTTTATATAACATATATTGTTGAGCATGATAGAGTGCAAATTACAGTATGATTTGTTTGTGAGTGACAGGGACAGGTTTGACAGGTTAGCCTGAATAGACGCACGATGACATTGTGGTGGTGATTATTACCTTTAGGGTTGTACCATCAGAATATCGATATATATTCGTAACAATACTTTAATTTTTCAATGAAGTAAAGCTAGATGATGATATATGCTGGTAGAAATATATGTCGATTTCGCAAATTAAGCTAAGAGTCATACAACACAATTTAGATGTGACAATGTACTGGCACCTGCATGTTGAACTTAAACACCACTTGATATTGTCAATTAGTCTATTAAAAATAGCAGTGGATTATAACAGAAGTCCTTTTTGGGCAGACCTATGTCCAAAAGTGAATATCAGAAAGCTGATGGATACTTGAAAGATTTTATGACATAAGATTTGCATAGTGAAAATAGAAAATAGTTAAATTTACTCAACAACTGAAGATAATGAATTTCATTTCAATCAGTCAAATTTTAGATATTTTTTAATTTTTGTGTGGAATAAATGATGGTACTTCAAGCGAAGTTCAGGAACGGTTTAAAGATTTTTGTTTATATAGGTATGCATATGGAGTGAAGATGAGTGCTATAGGACTATTTTGTAATTTTGATTTGGTAAAAATGTATTTTAAAAGGCTTGCACAGAAAAACTCACAACAAAGCAAGCTACTTGTATCCTATGTATGCATTTCTTTTTGTAAAATTTACAATAAAGACATTTGTTTAATTCTACATTTTCTGTAATATATCAACGAATGATTTTTCATCTTCACAGGTGTAAACAATCTATTTCTGTCACTAATGCAGGTTTTTTATTGCTGTTTCCAAAAATTTTATATATTTTCTTCAAAATTTCCTCTAAGATAAATATTAAGTAAAGATGCAAGATAAAAACCAACATTGAGGTCTAAGTATGTTATGACGGCATGCTATATTGATATAGAATCAGACATGTAAGAACGTAGTGATCAAGGCCATATCATTGTTAGTTCATTATTAAAATGATCTTGTCGGCTCTATAACACTGGCAGCACAAATGCCAGACTAAAGTAGGGAGGTGGAGAGAACTATGTCTCCACCGTCTCAACACAATCAAAATTAATCAGATACTTATGCCGTAGTAGATTGGAATATTATCGGTCTACATCGTTATTTTCATTTATCATAATTCTTGAAAACATGAATGAAAATTTATAACGCTATAAAAACCAAATTCATATCCTCACTTCACAACCACTTTTGATCCTACATATTGTAGCCATTAGCTGGATGATATGAATAGCCCCTATTTAGTATTGTTGTTTGTGCTGGACTTGCACTGTACTTAGTTTGCCATTGCATTTAAAAGTTACATGTACTTAATTTACTTATACATAATTTGATTATGTATCAGTGTGCGTTAACATCGTCGAAAAAAAATTATCGATGAATAATAATTCCCAAGTTTCGAGTACGTCAATCTCTAACAGTATGCATTTATACGACTTGCTGTATTTTTCTAAATTGACGTATTGAAGTTTGCAATAATATTCACTCAAAAGTGTAATTCTATGTGGAAACATAACAGAATTGGAACTTAATGTATTTCGTTTTACATTTCAACACTTCATATTGAATGTAATTTCTTTTTTCGATACAAAATTATTTTATTAACAAGTGGGTAAACTTTCTGGATCCCGCAACTGCAGTCTTGACAATTTGACAGTTCAGCAAATTTTACTATCCTTAAATTATTATTTAAATATCAATCAAGCGAGAGTTTTATTTGATATTTATTTGTGGCTGTTATAAAATACACTTTTGGAGTAATTTCATGTAAGTTGTGTTATTTAATGTAATATGTATTTATGTTTACATAATAGACATTTATAGGCCTTTAAATTGTTACTATTTCGCTTATACAATAAAGTTTTAATATTTTCCAAATGATAATTTAACTCTTTCGCTTCCTTTTATCAGCAAGGTTGAAATATATTAGATAAATATAATAATATTATATATAAAATATGAGTTACAATATTTTTTAAGTAATATGCATACATTTTATAATAGATCTTAAAAGCTTTTAAAAAATAAGATAATTTAGTATAACACTCAACAGGCAAAGTTAAATGATTGTATTTGTATTATAAATTTGATTACTTTCAGATTTAATAACCTCTATCTTCAAAATTCTATGTAAGACTTAATTTATTTTAAAGGGTAGTATTATGTAATTTCTATGATCCACCATGGGTCATCAAATCTTTTTTTTTATGGTTATTGTAAAAGACAACCAAGAAACTATCTATTACTAAACTAACTATCTATATATTGTCTCCTCTATTATGGATGAGGCTTGTCCAAAATTTGCCATTACGAGTGAATTTTATTTGAGAATTTAGTACAGTAATACACCGGAGTTACATGATAGGTGGCACCGAGTGATAACCCCGTGAGTTGAATTCGTGTAAGTCGGGCTTTAATTTTGCTTATATTAATTGTACAAAAATATTGGTTATTTGAAACTAGTTCAAAGAAGATAATAATTTTAAAGAATATGGTCAAATATTATATAAAAATAATTGAAATTTTAAGAATAAAAAGGAAAACTAAGGCTTGAGTGCTCGAAGAGAAAATCATGAAAAGGGGTAGCGTTAGTCGGGCTATTACTGTACTCTAAAAAGTTTGTTGTGTGGTGGCTACGAATACTACCCACCCATACGTTGCTCAAGGGTGTCATAGAAGACAACTAAGACTTAAAAGCCAACTCCATCTGATGCTGTCGTCAACAATCACGTTCTCAATGTTGTTTGATGTCGGCATACGGCGCGCCATACGCTCGAGGCCTGCGGGGCTTGGGCAGTGCAGCGCTGTGAACTCGTCGCAATCATCGGTACGGACCTTACGCTGCCGGCTATCGCTAGGCTGATGGTCGACAGCGTCGGGAATTGGGACGCGGTCGCAGCCTTCTGCGAGACAGTGATCTCGCGGAAGGAGGCGGCGGATCGCCTGCGTGAGGAGCGCAGCCTCGATGAGGTGATCCGCCGCCGGCGACTGGGGCGGCGCAGGCGCAACTATCTGCGCCTCATGCCGCCCTAGCCGAGGCCGCGGGTGACGTGACCGGGGATTAGTCCGTCACCCGCCGAGAGGCCGACCGCGTGAGGAAAGACCGACGTCCTCCCCGAGGGGGGGACGTCGGTCGATGGGAGGGTATTCCAATAGGGGGTATTCCGTCGGGCCGACCACTGACGACAAGTTAACGCTGCTCCAGTGGTCGGCCCAACGACGAAGGCGACATGGTTTTTGGGTGGGTCGCGAGAGTTGCATGCTTAAGCCCCTCTGTCGCCCCGGACGGAGTGGTGCGGAGGCGCGCCGACCGCAACCCACCCACAAAAAAAAAAAAAAATTACTGTATATCTTCTATATATATATCTAACCTTTATTATTGCACTCCCAATATGGGTATTCAGGTTTTAGTACTATAAATGGTAATAACATTGCACCAAATCTAATAGTTATTCAATTAATAATTCTGATTCTGACCAACTAGAGTTTATTTCGAAAAACAGATGATTTTTTTATTTTGTTTGTAAGCACTGATACTTATACTATAAATAATTATTGGTTTGTTTTTTTTTTGTAGCAATTTATACTTTATTTTATGGTTATTACTTTACAGGTCAACATAACTATGTCACGTCATAAACCCCTCTCACCAGGTGTTGTTAACTCTGGAGAAGTATATGAGCGACAACCGTTTCATTCAAATCCTGTTTGCTAAGGTAAGTAATAGTATAAGTTAGAAATAAATTATTATAATGCTACTATGTAGTAATAAGCAAATGCACAAATGTGTGGTTCCGTGTGGTGATGAACTAAGAATATGGTTCGCTACCCCCATTTCTTGCCATGGGAGTCGTAAAAGTTGCCTAAGGGTTATAATATGCAGATAACATCATGCAGCAGATTTAAAACTCAAAATAAAACCTTATACCAACTCATTGCACTAGAGTGGTGTAGTAGATTAATTTTTGAGGAGGCTCTAGCCCAGGATAAGGTTGTAACTTCAACTTCTTGTTATGATGTCTTTAGCGGCTTGGAGTTGTCACGAATTTGCCAATGTTGTATAAAAAAAAAATGAGAGACACAAGTTGATTGGTATTTGAAGGTGATCAGTATTTGTGTTAAAGTTTTATTATAGACTAGTGACCCACCCTCGTTCCCTTTGGTTTCATTTATTTTACCCGCGTAGTGCCCTTTCCCGTGGGAATACTGGGATAAAATATAGCCTATGTTACTCCCTGATATTATAGCATTCCACTGATGAAAGAATTTTTTAAATCGGTTCAGTGGTTTAAGCGTGAAAGTGTAACAAACAAATAAACAAACTTACTTTCGCATTTATAATATTAGTAAGGATGTATTTATTCTGTCTATTTCTAAAAGCAGTAATAGTTTGAGGTTTTGTGACTATAATCTAATATTATTGATTTTAGTAAATTTTGATAAAGTTTTATGAAATGGGGTGAAAATTAGTGATAGTTAGAAGCGTGAGTTTGTAGGGCGGGGAATAACAATAGGATGTATATGACCTCAGATGAATGAATGAATGAATGATTTACAAATGTATGAAAAATGTTCTTTATATTTATATAGTTCAACCAAGTTCATCTTTGGTACTAGATCGCCATCTGGTGATGATTTAAAAATATAATGTGTTGCCACCCCTTATTTGTCTCTGGGAATCCCAAAATAAAAGGGAACACCAAAGGAGTGGTGAGCAGATATACCAGAAACTTCATAACACCAACTACATTTGATAACTGGTGATTATTATATGTATAAACTCTTGCTTCTTGAGTAGGTTTACATCCAGCAGTGTGTATTTATGGGCTGAGAAGTTGATTGGATTTGATGTCTTATTAATATAAAGGATGGTACCCTTCGTGGCCTCTTTATTTGCCTTTGTCTTATAGCATACTATAATATAGTGGTCATCGAGGGGTAAAAAAAGTAAAATATGGGTCCCATAATATAGCTATGTTCACAAAAATGTTTTATTAGCTTATACTGTCTAGATAAGCCATGCCATTAAAAAATTAATGTGATTACAAATATTTAGTAGTAGTACTAATGATGTATTAAAGAAATTAGGCGAAGTTAGAATCTCTGGGGTCTGACTATGCACATCACATCATAATGGGTGATTTTAACACCGACTTATTATCCTCCTGTTCTCTCCGTGCCCGTAAACTCCAACACATTGTCCAATCCACAAATCTTCACGTGCTGCCTCTCCAAGCCACTCATCACAACCATCAGGGAGACGACACATGGCTTGATTTAATCCTCACTTCCTCCCTTTCCCGTGTCTCCTCTCATGGCCAATATCCTGCCCCTGGGTTTTCCCTCCATGACCTTATTTTCATCTCCTACATCCTTAAGCCCCCCAAGCCCGTGACTAAGACTTTGCATCTGCGTTGTTTTACGGGAATGAACGTCGAGAAACTGCGTGCCCAGGCCTCGGCCACCGACTGGCAACCGCTACTGGAGGCTGATAAAGTCGACGACAAAGTTGAGCTCCTTAACCACGTCATTATCAAACTTTACGATGTCCACGCCCCAGTAAAAAAGTCAAGTTGAAGCACGCCCCCGCGCCCTGGATGTCTGAAAAGATTCGTGAGTCTATGAGACGTCGTGACGTGGCTTTTCGTAGATTTAAGAAGCTACGCTCCGAATCCAACTGGAATCTTTTTAAAGCCGCTAGGAATCGGTGCAACCAAATGATACGCAACGCTAAACGCCGGCATATCTCAAACACCATCTCCTCTTCCTCTGCTCCAGAAGTCTGGAAATTCCTCGAGACCCTTGGCATAGGTAAGCGACGAACAGTTGATTTACCTAACTGCATTACGCTTGACGGTCTTAATAAATTTTTCAAAACCCCAGTCGCTCTAGGCGATGACATCAAGTGCCAAACGGTAAAGTACATTACCAACTTACCACATCTCGACATTAATCCCTTTTCTTTTTCTCCGGTAGCATCCGATGAGGTTAGAAAGATACTCGTTTCCATCAAATCTAAGGCTGTTGGTTGTGATGAAATCAGCCGTCGCATGGTCATGACTATTCTCGATCAAGTCTTACTGCCTATCACACATATTCTTAACTTCTCCCTTCACTCTGGCACATTTCCTACGTTATGGCGTAGGGCGTATGTCATTCCCTTACCTAAAATACCTAGTCTTTCTCTTCCTAAACACTATCGTCCAATTTCTATCTTACCTTTCCTATCTAAAGTGCTCGAGGCCTGTGCTCATAAACAATTATCCCAATTTATTTACGCCAATAATATTTTAAGCCCATTGCAGTCTGGATTCAGACCTGGACATAGCACAGTCTCAGCACTCCTTCCTCAAAGTGACTGGCGATGTGAGGGCTGGTGTGGAGGATACCAGGGTCACTGTGTTGGTCCTGGTAGACTTCTCCAATGCTTTGAACGTAGTCAGTCATGACTTATTGTTGTCTCTCCTATCCCATTTCAAGATCTCATCGGATGCTCTGGAATGGTTTTCATCCTATCTTCAGGGTCGTCAACAGTCCATTCGTGTCGACGACACGCTGTCTGATTGGTGCGATTTGGACTCTGGCGTCCCTCAAGGCGGAATACTTTCTCCTCTTCTTTTTTCTCTATTTATTAACTTCATTACCTCTAACCTTCAGTGTGCGTATCATTTGTATGCCGACGACCTGCAATTATATTCCCACGCCAAGTTAAACGATCTCCACTCAGCAATTGCTTCTATTAATAGCGATCTAGCGGCTATAAGCGCTTGGGCGGCGAGGTTTGGCATGGCAGTCAATGCAGATAAGTGCCAATGCATTATAATCGGCAGTCCCCGCATTATCAGCAGAGTCAACGCACAGAATTTGCCAGCAATTACTTATAACGGTATCGTGATACCTTATAGTAATCACGTAAAGAATCTTGGCCTTTTCTTAGACTCTACGATGGAGTGGCAAACGCAGGTTACTAACATATCCAAGAAAGTCACAGGAATACTCCGTTCACTATACCGGCTGAAAAACTTTCTCCCAGTCACGACTAAAACATCACTGGTTCAAACCTTAGTTCTTCCTACCATCGATTATGCTGATGTGTGCTACCTCGACCTGAATGCAGATCTGCTCAATAAGCTGGACCGACTCCTCAACAATTGCATTCGATTCGTTTTTAACCTACGTAAATTCGATCATGTAACCACATTTCGCTCTCGCCTCAATTGGTTACCGATTAGGCAAAGACGTAGCCTGAGGACTCTTTCTTTGCTCTACTCTATTCTTAACTCTCCTAACGCGCCTTCCTACTTAAAATTGAACTTTCAATTTCTTTGCTCCACCCATGACCGTGCTCTTCGTTCCTCCAATAATCTTCTTCTTCACTGTCCCTCTCATTCTTCTAGTCTGGTGCACTCCTCCTTTGGGATCCAGGCCATTCTTCTCTGGAATGCATTGCCTCTGGACATCAGAATGGCTACCAGTCGCGACGTTTTTAAGGCCATGGTCAAACGATTATACTTGAATTTTCTGGCGGAGTCGACACATCTGTGACAGCTCACATCCACTCATTCAAATATCATTATCATTATTTATGTATGTATGTATATGTATTTATATATATTTATAGAGTATATATGTATTATGTAATAGTAATTATATATAATTGATTTACTACGCGACATCGTTAACCACCTTGTATTGCACCTGCCTGACATTATTTCTGCTCCACCCTAGGTCGGCTGGTAGAGAATGCCTATGGCATTAAGTCCGCCTTGTGCGTTTGTTTGTGCAAAAGTTATAAATAAATAAATAAATAAATAAGTTAGACCTTAGTGTTTTAAAATTAGAGTTCTTTTCGTTATCATAATGGAATCGTGTTTTAGCTCCTCTAATTGCCAATAGATGGCGTAGATCGATTTGAATTAACGATTTTGAATTTTTACGCTTGAATTTTTTATTTGTACAAAAATTGTTTTATAGTTAGATATATAATATACACATGCAATATATATTTAACTATAAAATAGGTAATTGTATCAATATATAAAATTTACATATTTAAAATATATAAGGTTTTAAGCGATGTCACTAGATGTCGCTGACTGTGGTCTTGAGCTAACGCATTCATGATCTAGGAAGTCAATTTAGTTCGTAGCCGTAGCGCGATGTAGTTCATTTTAGTTTGCTATTTCTCTTTTTTCGTGTATTGACGGAGCAAAATTACAATTCACTAACCCCTCTCTTACCCGTGGGTATCGTAAAAGACGACTAAGGGATATAATATGCATATAACATCTATGCAAGAGAAAAAAAACTCGAAATAAAACCCAATACCAACACAGATCAGAGTGGTATAGTAGGTCAATTTCCCCCTCCCTTTGTAGAGGAGCCCAGCAGTCGAACTTATACATATATGAATGAAAAGAAAATCTTTTTTAAAAAGGTTTCAATACTTAAATTAGATATTGCTTAAGCAGATGATAGACCATCTCCTCAGTAATCTCTCTCTGAGTCGCAGTTCCTGATCTGCAATCACTGAAACCTAGCCCAGCATTATGTCCATAATAATAGTTACCAGCCGTAAAGGTAATTAAAGTTCTTATCATCACCATTTCAGCTCATATACGTCCCACTATTGGGCTCGAGCCTCCTCCACAATAGGAGAGAAATTGACCTTATTATACCATGCTGGTCAGATAGGTTGGTATAGGGTTGCGTAGATGTTATATGTATAATATATCCCTTAGTCGTCTTTTACGACATCCACGGGCAAGATAGGGAATGGTGAATTATATTCTTACTCCATCACCAGATGGATAAAGTTCTTATACTGTAGTAATTTCTAATGCGGGTCTTATTTAATCGGTTGCTTTGTGAAAACAAAAAAATAACTATGGAGTTAATTTTAAAGAAGTGTAAAAATAAAAATAACATTCAGAGATGAGAATCTTGAGGTGGATATGCGGCGTGACGGGAATTAATAAAATACTAGTGGTCGCAGAGTGGTCAAAATTCGGCCGTAATTCTTTTAAATTAATTTTTCTGCTACACAATTTTCTTTTAATTTTATTTATTTAATTTTCTTTTAATTAATAACTAATATATGTATATTAATAATAAATAATATACAAATGTCTATTAGACATTGTCCAGACCGGTGATTTTAACCGTTAACAAAAGTGTATAAGCGCGTATGTGTGTGTTCGTGTGTAGCGATTGCATCGTAGTGTGTGTAATGCCTTTTTTAATTAATTTAATATATTTGTAATCCATTATTATATGAAATTTCAGTTTTATGCATTTCTCCTCATTATATACTTCAACTGTGCCAAATTTCATACTTATCCATCCACGTAATTTTCGTAAAAAGGGGTACAACGTTTCTTCTTCACGTATTAATATATAGATAATGCAAATTGGCACACCTCTCTTACGCGTGGTTGTCTTAAACGACGGTTTAGGGATACGTTACATTACTGCAAGAGATAGGAAACTTTAAATAACAACCTATACCAGAGATTCCCAAAGTATGTACCGCGGAACCTAGAGGTTGGGAACCCGCCAAAATTAAATAGTTTTTAATTTTAGTAATTTGGCTGTGAAATAATACCACGCTTACAAGAATTAACATAAAGTAGCGCCAAATTAGTGATGAGAAGAACTCGTTACTATTATGTAAATATATCTACTTACATTATCTATCGATAGAAAGACCTAGGCCTGAACTATGGTCATCATCATCGCAGCCCACATACGTTCTACTGTTGGTCTTAGGCCTCCTCCAAAATGGGAGGGAATTTGACTTACTATACCTTGCTGGTTAAACATGTTGGTATAGGGTTTCATTTCGAGTTTTCCTTCTCTTGCACAGATGTTATGTGCATATTATATTCCATAGTCGTCTTTTACGACACCCACGGGCAAGATAGGGAGTGGTGAATTGTATTCTTACTCCGTCACCACACGCAAAATAATGGTACAGAAATATGGTACAGGTGCGTTAATACTTTGATATCATTTGATGGGGTTCCACAAAATAAAAGGTAATTTGGTTGGGGTGCCGTTATCTTTAAAGTTTAAGAACCCCTGACCTATACTATTAACAACCTCTACCTACTTTAAACTTAACGTGCTGTTTGGTAGCAGCTACGAATACTACCAAACCTTATCATTTCTCATGGCTGTCGTAAAAGACCACTAAGAGAATGACTTGGCCCAATTCGTATCTTATGCCGTTTAGTCAACATTCTCTTGAAGGATTTGAGGCAGGCGGCCGCTTAAATGCAACCTACGGGTTATGGGCTATCCCGCCGCCCTTTTTGTCACCCTAGATGGATCGGACGATGTGTGGCTTGTTTATAGCCTGCCGCTAAAAAAAATATTCAATATGGCCGGTCATAAAACTATTGGCTATAAATTTTGCAAGATATATGATGGAAGTACTCTTCGTACATATCGCTTCGACCTCTAGTAAATGGGCTAAGGTCAGGGTGAAATAATGACTAATCTTTATACTTAAAGATTTCCTGACATTATTTTCATACCGCCAAGTCCTTATCGTGTCAGATCTCCACTATTAACATTTCCTAAGTAGTATAACGTTCAAAATTTCTCCAATACGATTATTCCGTCATTCCCTCAACATCTCAATATGTAGACTCAATTCTCGGCTGAACCTTTCTCACATTGGGAGGGAAATTGTCTTACTAAACCACGCTGATCTTGGTATAGTGTTTTAGAGTTTTCCTTGTCTTGCATATATGTTGTATGCATATTATATCTCTTATTCATCTTTTAGAACGCCAACGAGCAAGATGTGGTAAAATGTCTCCTTATTTTGACACTACACGGAAAAGAGAATTACCGTTTTTGCCGAGAATTATAATAAAGATGGGCCGAGGTGACTATATATATTTCTGGGATCTTTGAACGTATTGTTTTTTAACGTAAATTTTGAATACAATCCATTTTGAATACAATGCCCATTTATCTACTATAGTGTTGCCCAAAAAAGTCTTGGTCTTGCGGTCTCGGTCTTGCGAGAAATGCGAGACCGAGACCAAGATCGCTTAATTTTTGCAAGACCAAGACCAAGACTGGCCCTGCAAGACTTGAGCAAGACCAAGACTGAGCCTGCAAGAGTCTCGCGGTCTTGCATTTAATTCAAATCACCATTTCAGCTTATATACGGTGGAGCTCGTGTCTTCTACATAATAGGAGGGAAATCGGCCGTGGCCGAAGGGGAATCGCCACGGTGATTGGCCGTGTTGTTACAGGGTTTCATGTCAAATTTTCCTTCTCTTGCACCGATGTTATATATTATAGCCCTTAGTCATGGGTTCGCACTCGCGGGTAAAATAGTGGGTGATAAATTGTATTCTTACTCCGTCACTACACGGCAAGTCAAATCAGTCTTGAGATATTCATCTATTGGCCAATCGATTCCCAATGTTGGTGTTGGCTTTTCAGAATTACTCGTCGGAAAGGCTTAAGGACAAAAATACCGTAATCACGAGAGTGCCCATTATACATATTTATATATCCGTTTATTCATTAGCCCAACGCCGTTCACTGTTGGACATAGAAATATGCCTACAATTAATCTACATAAATGTCCGTGTAGGGACAGAGTACGAATACAATTCACCACTCTCTTACCCGTGGATGTCGTATCAAATCGGACCGAGGCAATGTTGTTAGGAAGGCATTATTTTTTTTTATGGGTGGGCTATACTAAGCACACGCGCGGTCCATTCCATCCGGGGCGATGAAAGGACGGCGCGCGGGTCCATAACCCACCCGTACCCACGTCGCCTCGTTGTTGGGCTGACCACCAGAGCAGGGTGACTTGTCGTCAGTGGTCAAATAACTCCGTCGCTTGCCAATCAAATTGAAAATATCTTTTTTGTTGGAAAGGGGGAATGTTAAATGACATAAAATTTATTGTGCAAACTGCCCCGTGTGGTGACGTCTTAAGAAAACAGGGTCGAAATTCCTTCCTTTGTCATAGGAGTAGTAACTCTGTCTAATGTAACACCAGGGGAATAGGAGAGTAATTTTCCCCAGTGGTAAAGGTTATATTCAATAGTGGACTATAGGCTAGCAGATGGATAGATAGGATAGGATGATATTTGATTAATTTAGTTGGATTTTTCATTGCCATGATAAATGACTGTTACGTTATTCCAACTGCAAGACTTTGCGAGACTCTTGCTGCAATACCAAGACCAAGACTCGAGTGTGCAATACCAAGACCAAGACGAGACCAGGTGTGCTGTTGCAAGACCAAGACCAAGACTGGTCCAAGTCTCGTCTTGGTCTTGCATTTGGGCAACACTAATCTACTACTTTATGTTGAGCACAGACAGAAAAAAAAAAAAAGCTTAAAAATTTTTAAATAAAGAAATTACAAAAGTTCAGTGGGCTTAGCACGAATATTTGCCACAAAGTAGTCGTAATGTTAAAAAGGCGATAAAGGCGTTGCTTCAAATCCCATACAAATTGGTCGTGACAAGGATACGAATACCCTGATGTAACTATTCGTGCTAAGTCCACTAGTGAAATTACATGATGTAAAACATATGAAAATTTCAAAACAAGACTTGCACAGCACACTTTATTATTAAAATTTTATACAACATTGAAATAAATTTATTCAATATTTTCTTCATAAGACTATTCAAATCATTTATTATGCATAAACCCAGAGCGGGCACTTACATATTGTCAAGTTTACAAAATTAAATTAAATTATCTAAAAAAATAAATTACCACCGGATCGGAACGCGACCGCTACTGAGAAGATCCGGCAAGAAACTCAACGGGCTTGTCTATTATTTTTAAATATTTTTTTCTTCTTATTAGATATAAAATTATGTCCATGTTTTGTAAGAACTAGCTCCAGTGTGATGCCCTTCGAACCGCAAGATAATATAATTCAAGCGATTATGGCTGGACCAGATCCCCCAAACGGCACTCGATCACTAGTTAACTACTAGAGTAGCCATCACTCCCCTCAACCACTATGGAGGGAAGGGACTGACCCGCTCCACGCAACTACCGTAAGTAGATCCTTCAGTGAGCATGACCAACACCATATGTTACAAACGGTGAAAATACAAAATTTTGTTAGGCAAAACACGCTACGCTTTACAATGAGAGTTTATAAAAAAGAGTTTATTTAAAATATATGACTTCGCTGAGTGGTGGCGACTACTAAAACTACCAACTCTCACATTACTCGTGGGTATCGTATAAGACGAGTAAGAGCTTCACATCGACCTTTTCTTTTTCGCGTGCAAAAATGCAATCTTTACGCATACTCACCTCTGATAGATGGGGTATGCCGGACTCAGTGTCAGTTTATTATCAGCGCCACTATTAGCTAAAAAATACACGTTGTTCCTGTCCCTCGGCTACGATAAAGTCATGGGACCGTTTTCACATGCATTACAACTCCGTCAGGCCGACACATCCGCTGGTCGCGGACTCACCTCGAGAAGGTATTATACCCATTCTTTACCACCTCAGGTAACGCCCATAAGCATTCACTCCTCTTTGGAGCCGTATACTAATGTGGGACACCAGCCGCCACAGCCGGTGACCCAGACCCCACTCGCAGAGTGAAGGAACTACCAGATAGGCTCGATCTTGTTTCCCCGCACTTTGGGGCGGTAAAGCGCTGGATCTTGCTTTTCTCTCTCTCTCTCTCTCCCTCTCTCTCTCCCCTCAGCCTCCGTAGAGAGAATCTACTATGGCTTCGCAAAATGTGGTCATTGCCTGCCAAGAACTTTCCTTACCGACAATCTTATTTAATACTGTCAGTAAGGACAGATCTGTATCCACTGTCGATAATAGTGTCTGTCCCACCTATTCAGGGCATGACTTCAGCGCGTGTTGGGCGGTATCCTCCTCATATCCGCACCAGTGACATACCTAAGTCGCCTCCTTACGGACAACACACACAAATACTTCCCAAAACAACCATGTCCCGAGAGGACCTGACCCAACTATAACTGATGCCGTCTGGTCAATTTGGATTCCCAAAGACGGTTGACGTCTGGCAGACGGCCGGTTATAAAATTATTGCCAATAACTTATGTCATATTGGTGGGTGGAAGAAAATTACATATTGTGTCAACCCCAATGAATTGGGATAGGAATGAGATGATCATCATCACAATGATTGAATGTTATCTTTAAGATTCCTTTTTATTTAGCGTAAAAAATGAACGCATACAAACGGTATGACAGAAATTTGCGAAAGACAAATTTTGTATTAACGTCTCGTCGAATAGGCCGGCAAATTGTTCTTCCCTGAACCACAAAAAATCTTTGTACCTAAAGTGCGTCAATGCATAATTCGATTTGAATATTGAAATACCAGACATATATTTAAATATCGACTATTATATCCTGTGTACATTATACATATACATAACAGTCGACATTAACTGCAATTGAATAACGATTAGCTTCAGTAAAATAAAAAATGTTTGTTTTTTGTAAAACTCAAAATACGGAGTGCATCGAGGAATAATGCACATGCGTCTCCATAAAATCGATTCATCGTTATTTGTTTAAGAATATTTTGAGTCTACAAGTTATTTTAGTATTAACTACATTTTTGTCAAGATTTTCCATGCTACTGTTTCATTTTTGTATCTATGGATATATCGAAGGCCTGAATTCTATAAGACTTACGGAGAATTATCAGTTGAGTGCTCAGGGCTATTAGGATCAAGTGACTGGATCAGGCACCAGTGGTCGACCCAATGGCGGTGGAAATACGTTGGGATATGGGGCTGTGCGTCGCTCTTTCATCGCCCCATACGTAATGGACGGTGTATGTCCAGCCCATAACCCGCCCAAAGGCCATTAAGGTGCTCCACGCATTGATGGCTAACATCGACCCTGTTACGGCTAATATCTATTCTGGATGATCGCCTATGTAGTATCGCCGGATATACACGGGAGTAACTTGGTCCAGGATGGGGTACGATGGAAAAGCTATAATTTGTCCATGCAGTGATACCGCACAATGTCTAGGAAAACGGATTCCGTGATGGTTGAAATTTTCCCGAGCGCCTTGGAAGCTGATGCACACGTCGGACTATTTCGGTAGTTACCGAAAGGCAGCCGACATGGACAGTTGTCCATGTCGGCTGCCTTTCATCCGATAAATTTTTTTTTTTTTTATTGCAAACGGTGGCAAACGAGCAAACAGTACACCTGATGGTAAGTGTTGCTGCCGCTCATGGACCTTTACAAGGCCGTTGCCTACCGCGAAGAAAGCGAAGGAAGTGTGAATGCGTGCATTGAGGCTCGGTGATACCAAGGGCACCACCAAAACCCTCCACACGCAATCACCCTCAGAAAGTTGGGCTTCCGGCTCTCTCGCTCACCGAACGAAGCGCAGTAACAAATTGCTACTACTCAGACGTCGATTTTCTGCGAGAGCATGGTACTGCCCCGGACGGACCGGCCCGCGGCTGTAGACAGATAACTGTCGACAGTGTGGTCCTACCACTCCTAAATAAATTAGTTGCTTTCTCATTTATCATTATGGTTAAAACAAAAATGAGGCCAATGCCTCATTTTTGTTTTTTTGACTGTTGACGTCATCCGACTAGTACTAATGTACTGAATCACCACCACCGACTGAATGGTATTGTCATTCTGATACAGGTTTTGTCAGACCCGATGGTCTGACAAAACCTATATCGGTTGTTCGGCATGTAATCAGTTGAGACGATTCTGTGCTGCCATCACCGACATGAGCCTGCCCTCGCGTAGTAGCTATGTCTCCTAGGCAGAGCAATACTGTGAACTATGATGACTGCTAATATAGTTAATTCGTGATTGGGTGCCGCTTGAGGAATCTGATCCAGCCATCATTTTATTTATTAATAGCAACCCGCCCTCGCTTCGCTTTGGTTTCAGTCGTCTTATCCGCGTAGTTCCCGTTCCCGTGGGAATACCGGGAAAAATTGCCTATGTTACTCCCTGATATTATACCTTTCAATTGGTGAAAGAATTTTATAAATCCGTTCAGCGGTTTAAGGGTGAAAGAGTAACAAACAAACAAACTTTCTCATTTATAATATTACTAGCAACCCGCCCTCGCTTCGCTTCGATTTCAGTCGACCTTACCCGCGTAGTTCCAGTTCCCGTGGGAATATCGAGATAAAATATAGCCTATGTTACTCCCTGATATCATAGCTTTCCATTGGTAAAAGAATTTTTTAAATTGGTTCAGTAGTTTAAGCGTGATACGCTATCACGCTTACAACAAACAAACAAATAAACAAACAAACAAATTTACTTTCGCATTTATAATATTAGTAAGGATTAGTAAAGATATTTTGAAGAAATAATATACCTAAATTTAAAGGATCAGATGAAGTTCAATTTAATTTAAAAGAGGTAACTAATGAATTCAGATGTTTATATAATTGCGTTTATTACACATTGTAAATAAAACTACTTTACGCATTCTATCGCGTTTGTATTTGTTTTTTGACTGCCCGACGATTCGAACACTTTACAGCGTTCATGGTCGCGGGCGGAGTCTTAGTTAGATTTTTTTTTTTGGAGGCCTATGGTCAGCACACACACGTCTATTCCGTCCGGGGCGACATAAGGGCGGTGGGCAGACCTATAAACCACTGTATTCCCACCCTTTCGCCATTGGCCTTCTCCTGGTACCGAGTTCCTTATCCATGGCCAGCACGGCAGGATGGGTATCCTGCCGAAAGGGTTTTCGGGTACCGTCCCTCCCCGACGCCCCTCTAGGGGCGTTGCCCTCACGCGGTCAGCCTCTCTGTTGCTGACGGACTCTACTACTCCCCAGCGTAGTCACGGCCTCAGCTAACGGGGTATCTGGCGCAGGCACCAACGTCTCTGCCGCAATAATACGTTACCATACCGTAAGTCCTTATTTATTGTGATTATTTTCAAGCGTTCGCTTTAGCGATAAGGTTATTAAATTTTTATACCTCAGATACGCTTTCATTGTGTCTGGTCTGCTAGGTGTCTTGCCGCTTTTGTCTCATTTAAAGCTGTCAGCTGCCAAGATCCTGAAAATACGGCGAAAACACACATATTAATTTTAATTGTGTAACATGTAATTTCCGTGTGGTGACGGAGTAAGAATACAATTCACCACTCCCTATCATGCCCATGGGTGTCGTAAAAGACGACTAAGGGATATAATTAGTATGTAACATTTGTGCAAGAGAGAAGGAAAACTCGAAATAAAACCCTATACTAACATGTTTGACTAGCACGGTATAGTAGATCAATCTCCATCCTATTGTGGAGGAGGCTCGAGCCCTATATGAGCTGAGATGACGAATAGGTAATTTGACCTCATTTGGTGACGGGTCAAAAGAACAATTTGTCACCATCCTTTACGTGGGAGACGTAAAACAGTCTGATAGATTAGTAAAATGGGTAGCAGCACTCTCCTAGGAAACTTAGTAGCTACATCTTAGTATTGAAATTATCGTGAGACTGATCCATATTATAATATCTAAAACGGCAAAAACACTCACGTGCTGAGATCGATTACGTCGACCCAAGTGGGCCAAGCCAAGTGAACGTAAGCGGCTAACAGGTGTGGAACGTTCTCCGTCCTACTTACCGTTCGTGAAAGGAATAACGGACAAAATCGGGCATCTCTTGCGAAGGAAATACGACATTAGAACGTTCTTCCGCCCACCGGGCCAAATACGGCAAATGCTTCGTTCACCGAAAGACAAAAACCACCTGGGCGTACCAGGCGTCTATCAAGTACCATGTGATTGTGGCAAGAGTTATGTGGGAGAAACTGGACGCAACATCGTCACCAGACTAACTGAACACATCAGGAGTATGAAGAGCATGGATACGACACAATCAGCAATAGCAGAGCATGCCAGTCTCGCGAATACAAGGCACTACATTCGGTTCGACAAAGCCTCCGTATTAGCCACAGAGAGACGTTACAGACCGCGGAAAATACGTGAGGCCATAGAGATAAACCGACATCGGACCTTCAACAGAGACGGTGGATGGAAGCTGTCGTCAGCATGGTTACCAGCTCTTAATACTGCCGTGAGTCGTAAGGTGATGGTGTGCGTGGAGAGTGACGTGACCAGCGTGGTATGTGATGGTGACGACACACGGAGTGACATACCAACAACGCCGCTTAACTCCGGGTGTGAAGTTTCGTCCGACGTTTCCGCCGAGGACTATCAAGAGGCGAACACCTCTCCCGCACCCCTCATGGCTGTGTCGAGGCGCGCTGCTCGATATGCATCGCGCAGTGCACGCCGGGGCCTCGCAGACGCCACTGCGCACTCGCCCTGATGATGAGCATCGGACATGCTCGAAACCCGGGTCGACGTAATCGATCTCAGCATGTGAGTGTTTTTGCTGTTTTAGATATTATAATAGTAGCTACATCGTTTCAGCTCGAACTTCTCTCTTCCCCCATAGGAGAGAAATAGATTTTCTATACCACGCTGATCAAACAGATTAGTATAGATTTTTCTCTCCTTCTCTTGTCCAGTCCAGTCACCCGCGGCCTCGGCTAGGATAATAAAGGACCCTATCATTACAACGAAATCAACAAACTTTTAAACATTTACTCATTAAGAAAATCACAATGTAAGGCAAAATTGACCCTAGTGCATACATGAGCTGAAGTACGAAGTAACTTTTTCAATATGTTCAATTTGGGTTGGTTGTGTACATATCGGGGCGGCGGGTCGGGCTACGACTAAGGGATATTAACACGCATATAATACCTACGCAAGAGAGGGGAAACAACGAAATTAAACCCCTTATTAATCCGTCATACCAGCGTGGTATAGTAGGTCAACTTCACTCCTATCTAGGAGGCTCGTGCCTAGCAGTGGAACGTATATGAGCTGAAAGAGAAACAAGAAGTCGTCTTTTACAACACCCTGAGGCAAGAAAAAGGGGAGGTCAATTATATTCTTACCACTTACTTTACGCAGAATAACGTACCTAAAGTGTTCAGCATATGTTCTATAATTGATTGACTCCGGAACCTGTCAGTCTTCATTCTTCTGATCTTTCTTCTATGATTCGTAATGTGCACCTGAAACAGTAATAGTTTTAAATTAGTTTGAGGCCAATTTAGTGTAGTTTGCCGTGTGGTGATGGAGTAAGAATCCAATTCATCACCCGTTTTATTACCCACTAGCAACCCGCCCTCGCTTCGCTTCGGTTATAGGTTATAGTCGTTTTACCCGCGTAGTTCCCGTACCCGTGGGAATACCGGGATAAAATATAGCTTAGTTTACGCCCTGATATTATAGCTTTCCATTGGTGAAAGAATTTTTTAAATCGGTCCAGCCGTTTTGAAGATTACCCGGAACAAACAGACAGACAGACAGACAAAAAATTTTTAATTGCTATTTTAGGCATAGGTGTCGTGCAAATAACCATGTGAGCATGAAAAAAGTCTATTATTTTGACATTACAAACAGACACTCCAATTTTATTTATTGGTATAGACTAGCAACCCGCCCTCGCTTCGCTTCGGTTATAGGTTATAGTCGTTTTACCCGCGTAGTTCCCGTTCCCGTGGGAATACCGGGATAAAATATAGCTTAGTTTACGCCCTGATATTATAGCTTTCCATTGCTGAAAGAATTTTTTAAATCAGTCCAGCCGTTTTGAAGATTACCCGGAACAAACAGACAGACAGACAAAAATTTTTTAATTGTTATTTTAGGCATAGGTGTCGTGCAAATAACCGTGTGAGCATGAAAAAAGCCTATTATTTTGACATTACAAACAGACACTCCAATTTTATTTATTTGTATAGATGAGGTGCAGCAATGGAATCCATTTCACCAATTACGAAGAAAGAAATCTATATTGAAGCATATCTCTAGTAGTTGTCTTATGGTGATGGAGTGAGAATACGATTCACCATCCCCTTTCTTGCCAGAGGGTGTCGTAAAAGACGACTTAAGTATATAATATGCATATAACATCTATGCAATAGAAGGGAAACTCAAAATAAAACCCTATACCAATCCATCTGATCTGTGTGATATGCTATTTCCCTCCCATTGTGGAGGAGGCTCGAGCCCAACAGTGGGACGTAGGTATATGAGCTGTGATGATGATGATGAAATTTCATGTTAGAATATGTATTGTATGCAGTATGTATTCTAACACATGCGTATAAAACGCACTGGAAACGGTAATGATACTGGTTGCGTTCATATAGATATAGATTGGCCTTGGGTTGGATTTTTATTGTTCATTGTTTGATAAAAATTCTCATCACATCTCAGCCCATATACGTCCCACTGCTGGGTTCGGGCCTCCTCCATTGTAGGACGGAATTTGACCTATCATACCACGCTGGCCAGACGTCTAGACGTAGCGTTTTATTTCGATTTTTTCTTCTCTTGCATCGATATTTTTTGCGTGTTATATCCCTTAGCCGTCTTTTGCGATACTCACGGGCTAGAGAGGGAGTGGTGAATTGTATTCTTAATGTCACCACATATAATAAATACTAGCAGTATATTGCTTCGATATATGTAGATAATCAGAAGCGGTGAATGGTTTATGGTCTTTGCATTCTTTTCGATAAGAATTCATGTTTAATTAAATACTACTATAATTAATTCAAAATACATAAATAAAAAACAGTGTTTATTAACTGTACCTGAGGCCGCTTGTAATAGCCATTATTCGTGAGAAGTTTGTCCTGCTATCGTTCGCGCAATACGTGTCCAAGATAATACAGCGATGTAACGTGCATCGTGACGTAATACTTTGCACTGTGAAAACGAGAGTGTTCGATAGCGGCGCCATGCGAATTTAAACTTTATGCTGGCGATTCATTCAGGTGGCTCGGCCATGACAGTGCGTGCGACTGCCGCCCGACTGAGCCGGGGTGGTTGGGGGGGACGGAGGGGAGCGAGACGCAAAAGTGGGTCGCTCGCGACTTACAGTCAAGTTCAAGGCCACACACGGTACACCGATCGTCCATAGATGGCGCTGCGTTGCGCGATTTGGAGTTTGAAAATTTTGCGAGACAGGGGG
Organism: Lymantria dispar; assembly: GCA_032191425.1. Lineage (NCBI taxonomy): Eukaryota > Metazoa > Arthropoda > Insecta > Lepidoptera > Erebidae > Lymantria > Lymantria dispar. The sequence continues at coordinate 23,497,333 of CM063459.1, forward strand.
TGAGGTGCGGGGTGCGGGTCTGGTGCGGGAACGAATTTTCGGTGCAACACACACTACACGACACTGCATTCGTGTACTGAACGCCGCGACGCGCACTACTTTCGCGCAGACAGAAACTACATCCAGAATTCTAGCTAACCTATATAAATACACAATAACAAGCCAAGACATGGACTGGATGGAGATGGAGGAGGTGGTGCGTACTATATTAATTTTTCAACAGGTTTAATGGACAATATTTCAGACGGTATCTATGATATAAATATTGCCTTGACCTAGCCTAACATTTTATCAACAATATATTTTTTGTGTTACAACCGAATTTTATCATAATATCCATTGTATATATTTTAATATATATACTTTTAATAAAATTGTGTAGTGCGTTGACCATAAATTATACATTTAGTGTAATTTTTTTTTAATAACCATTTATTGAAAATGAACAATAGTAACTACGTATTCTGAATTCACGGCATAGAAAACAAATTCCTCAAATTACCTTTTATATTACACACGTTCGGATGTATATCGTAAAAATCGTAATTTCTCATTCAACACACAATATCATACGTACGTAAATAGTTTGAATAATGCTGATTAAACACAAAAATTATAATACATTGCGTAGACAAAAATGCCCGGGCCAAAACAGTCGAACCACGTGAAACGGCGCGCCGTACGGCGTTACCCGACCTGCCCCAACTTGATCGATCGCGCCGCCTACCATTACCCGCCTCTAACTGTTCGCTGTTGCTTCTATTTTCTCAACACGAGTACGCGACGCCAAAACAATATGAATTATTCAAGACGTTTGTCAAGCGTTTCCGCATTTTAAATCCTTTGGAATATTTCATAATATCTGGACACAGTTGACTTGTTCGAGACTTTTCATTGGTTGAATTTATTGCATAAATAAGAAGCATTCATTTTCCATCAGTACTTCGATATGCTATCGTCGTATACTAAATAACATTTTAATAGCATTATAGTAGAACTGTGCCCCTTTTCACCAACGATCCCTAAACTTTAGGCATCACCTAAGGCAATATAATATAAGTGACATATATAATATTAATATTATGTATCATTTATATCCTCTTGCGTATTAGAGTATGTACCTATACTATGTGACCCATTATTTATAATTTTTAACCCCCTCCTCCCTTTGGTGACCACCAGTAGTATAGACCAATAAACCTCTAGATTACACACGCAAATTAATAAATTTGCTTTTAAATCATACTTTGGAAATAAAAAAAAAGGAATAGCCTTGTATTTGCCTTCCTCATTTAATTAAATAGTGTCCCGGTCTATTTTATGCGGCTACTTATGACTTTAAAGAACACTAACGCTTTAAACAATATTTGAATACAGCTCAACTACTTACGTGACGAAATATAACGGCTCCTGGACCTTGACTAATTCCGGTTTTTTTTTTTTTTCTTTGTGGTTGGGCCGCGGTCGGCGCGCCTCCGCACCACTCCGGATTGCGAACGGGTGACGTAGTGTGGGTAGGTTCCCTTACCTAAGACGTTACCTAATTTTTATTTACGATCAATTTTAAGAGTTCCTTATATTTAGCTCTAAATGTTACCTAAATTTTAGATTTTTTTTTTGGTGAAAACTGACACTACAGCACATAATATTAATTTGAGCGTTTATTAACTTAAAAAATTCTTAAAATCGAATAATTTGCTCGTAGGTCCCTCATCATCATCTCAGCTCATATACTCGTACGTTCCACTTTTGGACTCCACCATAATAGGAGGGAAACTGACCTCCTATAGGGTTTTATTTCGAGTATTCCTTCTTTTGGACAGATGTTATCTGCATATCATATCCCTTAGTCATCGTATACGACACCACGGGAAGAAAGAAGAAGGGTGGTGACTTATATTCTTACTTCGTCACCAGATGGAATCGTTCTTACCTAATCTTCAGGAATTCATTCTTGTTCGTGATCATAATTTTAAAGGTGCCTATTTTTTACTGTATTATTCATTTTAATGCCCAACCCGGTTAATTGAGCGCCTCGTTTTTATCTCATGGGCGCATAATCGATTCTTTGTTGTTTGCAGTACATATTATTAATATGTAGTTTGAGTCATATCAATAAGTTTTTGTATTACAGTTCTTTTTGATCTGTTAAACAAAATTTTATTAAATAACTTTTATTTCTTTATTCGTAAATACTTAGTCTTAGTAGATTTTTATATAGTATAAAAAAAAACTACTATAAAACTATCAAGAAATTTACTATTTTTAATACATTATAAATAATAAACTTTATTATAAGACTTAAGGTCTACTAAAATCAAAACCCAGATGGTCCACTGGGAAGGCAGGGAGAGCGGGTTAAGGGGCCTCATGCCACCCTGCTGTCGCCCGGAACGGGCACGATGCGTTGCGATCATAGCTTAACCAAAAGAAGAGAAAGATTTTTACGAAACAGGTTTTGATAGTGTGTTTTTTATTATTATTATTTTCATATGGGTTAGGTTAGGATAAAATTTAATTTGTATTTATCGATATCGTTTTCCTTGATGCCTGAATATACGGGACCGGCTTACCATAGACTTTACTGCTGTAGTTTAATCATAGACAAATATAATAGAAGTGTATTATTATTGATCTACTTTCCGTGTGGTGACGGAATAAGAATACAATTCACCACGCCCTATCATGCCCGTGAGGGATTAAATATGCTTAACATCTAAGCATGACAAGGAAAACTCGAAATAAAACCCTATGGCAACTCGTCTGACCAGTTATTGTGAAGAAGGCTCAAGCCCAACAGTGGGACGTATATGAGCTGAAATGATGATGATGAAGTCCTCTATAAGGCAATAGAACTTCTGTTATAAATGGTTCAACCACCAAAAAAAATGGCTTTTTTTGTCTGGTTCTGTCAAATTAAAAAAAAAACTACAAATAAAATATAAGCCTTTGTTTTGAAACTGTTAATCTGTTTAGGTTTTAGGGACTGTCAGTCAGTCCGCCCCTGATCATGAACACTGTAAAGTGTTACGTAACGCTGATCAATCAAAAATCAAATACATACGCGATAAAATCCGTAAAATAGTTTTATTTACAACGTGTAATACTCGCGTATACTTATAACAGAAATCAATAGTCATGATTGTACAGTTTCCCGTTATAGAATATTTATTGCCTTAGTGTAGTGCGTTGTCTAAGCCATCGAGGTCAAGGAATCGGCACCAATGGTCAGTCCAATGGCTATAGGGAAGGGAGACCATAGGTTATGGGAACGCACACCGCCCTTTAGTCGCCCTGAACAGATTGGACGGGGTGTGTCAAAACCATAACTTACCACAAAAAAGGGTGTTGTCTAAAAAAAACGTAAATCGGAATTGGGATGGAATTTATATAATGTTACTCTTGAAGGCGATATTATTGACTCGTTGGAATCAATCAGTGGTCCTTTTGTTTAAAAAAAAAACTATTCAATTTATTCTAGTTTTGGATTTGAGTAATTATGTAGTTCATCACTTTGGTCTAATAACATAGTTTAGCAACATAGTCATATACTGCTGTTTGTAAGGTCTCGTATTGGAATCCTTAGTTCAACTTTTAGGTTGGAAGGAGGATGGTGGTTTAGTGGGTAAGAGCCCTACAATAGCTCACTGTTTCTTCAAGCATTGAGGTTTGCGTTAGGTATATTTTACTCTCAAAAAATCGGCTGTCTGTAAAGTCAGTTTACTGACGATAGTTGAACGTGACAACGTCATAAGAAAGTACTGATGGAATGGTTTCGTTTTTCAAAAGAAAATTTTAATTTTATTTGTTTGATAGATATTTTGTATGAATCAAGCCTTAAATGGAACGCCTCAGAGCGAGGTAGCGCCGCATACGTCATGTTTTTTCGTGTGTGCAGCCGGCTCCATCGAATTATAAGACGTTGTCACGTCAAAAAGTCTAGATTGAATTTTACCTCATTTCTTAGTAGCACAGTCTAGAATTTTGACATGCAGAAGGAATTGTTTTTACAGATTTTGTCGCGTTTGTATTTGATTTTTGATTGCCCGTCGTTTCGAAGACTTCAGCGCTGAAATGTGTTCCGAAAATCCGTAAAAATAGTTTTATTTGTAAGGTGAAATACGGCAAAATCACTTTTATTTATAATATGTACCTACCTAATACTCGTCTAAACAGAAATTATTATGTAGAAGAAAATTAGCCGTTCACATGAGTTACTTCAGAGCTTAAATGTGGTGTACACCTATACTTTTTTGTGTATGAAGCATCAGATTATAAAAATAAATAAAGCAGAGAGAAATTTATGTGTTGCTGTGTTCATACATTTATCTAATCTCTCGTGCAACGTGATGCATTTTATGATAAAAAAACGGCCTTGACAAAAATTATCGTTACATTATTTCTATGCGCTGACACACATATTACTGCAATGATTATTAACGATTAATCAATCTTTAATCATGAAATCTCTTTACTTGTGGTGAGGGGGTGAAAATATAATCCCCATTATTGTTCGTGGGTATCATAGATAAATGCGAGTCGGAGTCTTGCACGAAAGGTGCCGTACCATTATCTATAAAAAGGGTAATAAAATCGCGTTTGTTGTATGGCAGCCCAAAATACACCCCCCCCCCCCCCCTTTAAAATTTTTGTTTTTATTTTGTTTTTGTATTTGTTGTTATAGCGGCAACAGAAATATGTAATTTATAAAAATTTCTACTCTCTAGCTATCGCGGTTCTTGAGGTACAGGCTGGTGACAGACAGATCGACGACGGACAGACAGCGAAGTCTTAGTAATAAGGTCCCGTTTTTACCCTTTGAGTATGGAACCCTAAAAACGGTTAGGTATACGGGATTATAATATAGGTACCACTAAGTTTAGATTCAGAGATAGCTTAGTGGTTGGTAACTCTGATGATGGATCTCTAAGTTAGGAGATTAAATCCTGGAAGTAAAGCCATCAAGTTTGGACTCATTTAATTCGTCTTTATTAGTTGTGTTCATTTCTCATGATGACGAGTACTAGATGGATATTTGTAGAAGTTTTCTTTTGTTGGGTGTCACTTTAAATTTTTATTTTATAAGTATTCGTTTTTACCATCATGACTCTTAATACGGGACCCATTATTGCCAGCGTCGGGAGAATTTACATTTAAAGTTAGTTTCGCAGTTTTAAAGTATCTTTTACTCGAGACGTCTACTTTAATAATGTGATGTCACCTTATTAAAAGTTTTCTAAATAGAGAAAACTCTTTATAACATGATGATACGTATAACATTGATATTTCATATTAACTACACTTGAGCGCTTTCCCTGCATTATATTACATAAAACGTCTAGCCTTTGTATTCAGTTAACACAGATAATTTAAATCTCTGTTTTATTTGCCTACTAGTTCTTGCTCGCGATATTTGGTCCGCGTAGAACGATAATAGACATGTAAAAAAGTACTTTACTTCGCAGAGTTTACGAACAGTTTGCGTTTTTGTATTCTTCGTAAGTAAATTTATAAATTACTTTGATTTTTTATGTATTTAACATAAAAAATCAAAGTAATTTATAAATTTATCTGTTAAATAGGTATGTAATGGGCAAAGATTATGAAAAAACCGCATTTAGTTCACAAATTTATTTTAGGAGCACGTTTTTAGAATCCATATCTAAAGTTTAGGTAACATCTAATATGAATAACACAAATTGATGTTACGTGTGATTTCTATCGCGTTAGGTGTTACAGATTTTTTTTTTTCGATTTTATGATTAAAAAATATTATTCTGTATACTTCTCGTGTTGTGACGAAGTCGGAATATAATTTCTCAGGCCTTCTCTTGTCGTAACAGAGGACTAAGGGATCTGTTATGCAAGGGAAGTAAAATAAATATAAAGTTATGTGCTAACGTCTTTTTATGGCTGTATAGTAGGTCAATTTTACTCTTATTTTGGAGGAGGCACAAGCCTGACAGTAGGACTTTTATGGTTTTGGATTTTTATGGAGATTATGATACGAAGCTCAGCTTAGGTGTTATCTAAAACTTAGAAATCGTTGGTGAAAAGAGCATAAGTTACATAACATCAAGTGACTGCACAGATGGCGTAGTGGTTAATATACCGACCTACAGTGCCAGAATCGGGAGTACAAATTCCACGCAAGACTTCACTTTGTACGATCCACAAATTGTTGTTCTGAGTCTGGATGTAATTTGTGTCCGTTAAAGTCCTCCGTAATACAAGGATTAATTTCCTTAGTGCTGTTGTTATCTTTAAAAAAATATATCAGGCAGTGAGTCCTGTCGAAACGAGTCCAACCGTTTCGAAGAATGTTCATAATAATATGTATACTGTTTGCGTCAATTTCATATAAGATCGTCTCCAATATCATTAAATTGCATATGATAGTTAAGATCATATGACCCTAGGTTACAGGAGTAATTAATGTGGTCAAAGCGATAATATAATAAATATTTTCTTACTGCTTCCTTGATCCAATGTACATTTAACTGTGATCTGTTATTTTTTTTGGATTTAATAGTGCTTATGGGTACGTTTTATTGGATACGATCTCTTGTATAGGTCTAAAATCTCTAGAAGATCAATCTTCACCTATCTGCTTACCGTATGAAAATCATAAAATACGTTTCCTAAGCCGCAGCAATAGGGTTGTCGTAAAAAATATAATTTAATTAAAAATATATATTTTTTATAACATATAACTTATAATATTTCACTGTTATATGTAGATATATTGGTATATGGTGCTGTGTGGTAGCGGCTTCGAATACTACCAACCCTTGCTTTGCTCGTGGGTGTCGTAAAAGACGACTAAGAGCCCTAGATTGACCCGGACCAACCCCATTTGGTTCAACGATTACATTCCCAAGGAGGGTTGACGTCAGGCAGGCGGCCGGTCATAAAAGTCATTGCCGAAACTTTTTGCAATATGTCAAAACAGATGACATATTGCGTCGACCCCAAGTAATTGGGATAAGAGCAATCTTTTTTTTTCACTTCAAAGCTGGTGCTTCCGATATGGTCCAATTAAAATTTGATCAGGATTTGACCAGTAGTTTTTGAGTTATACTCAATAATGTGTATTTGGGTGGGGTGGGTTATAGGGCTTTATCTGGCGTTTTCCTTTTCTTGAATATTTATTATTTACTTAAAGATTCTTAGTCGCCTTTAACGATATCCACGGGCAAGAAAGGGTGTGATGACAGATGTATTCTTACTCCGTCACCACACGGACGTTTATTCGTCATAATTTTTATCATGCCATGTTGTATGTATTAGCAACAGTTACATAAATATTTGCAGTCTGTATTAGTCATTTTGTATAGACTCGCGATCAAATTGTGTTAGGACTGGCCTTGATAAACTAAACACGAGTCTGTTACCACTTACTGTAACACCATGCCGTAGCAACTCTTTCTAATAACTACATATTTAAAATTTATACATAACTAAATTCAAAAAAAAAAAAAAAAAAAAATGACCTTGCAAAGTAAAATATCTCAGTTGGAAAATAGATTGCAAAAATTGTTTGGTTTGTAATTAAATTACTCGCTTTTTATATAGTTTTGTTAAGATTTTAAGCGTACTTCATCATAATCTCAGCTCATATAGTTAGCTCATATAGTTACGTTCCACTGCTGGGCTCGAGCCTAATACTGCAGTATGGACATTGAGCTAATATATCGCACTGGTCAGACGGAATGGTATAGGCTTAGAATAATAACGTATAGAAGGATAGTGACGGTACTTAAGCGATCAAAACGTGAAGCCAAAAATACTACATGAGTGCAAGCGATTACACACGTACACACGCACACCACTATACAATAGAGTTGCCTTGTACATAGTGACCTTGTACACTACGGAACGATCCGGCGTAGGGAACAATTTCTGGCTCCAATTTAAATGCCTCAAATTTTGTGCGCCAACTGAGCTTCTATTAGTTATTATTCTAAGGGTATAGGGCTTTATATTGTGTATTTTTCGCTTGTGTATTATCACATGTATGGCATTGTCGTTACCTACTTGTAAAATATTTATCATGTCTGCTATCGTTATAACAACATACTCATATATCTATAGATGTTTTGGCGATAGATGCAGGCCAATACTGTTTTATTGCATTAAAAATTCACTTGTACTCGGTGCCATGCCGCCGATAAAAACAATACGGAATGCGATATGTAGTGTGAAAAATACTTAATAATCGCATTGGCAGCACTGGAGACTACGTACCCAGTATTCTTGAAGTATTGACACTAACCCGAAATTTTATATTAATTTAATACACGTTAACTATTGCTGCTTCACTAAGTTAGTGAACATGTAAAGGTTTCGTTATCCCAGCAATGTGCCTGGTGCAAACTAATCTTTTCGGCGAATTCAAATAATTGAATACGGTTGGAGTGGGGGGGCTCGAGCGGGAGATTTGGCTGTTAGCCTTGACAATGAACCGGCGGCACGCACACAACTGTCACATGTTTGTATTTGAAATACACACACACATGTACATTTAGGAGTTTGTTCCACGAAGTGCCTCCTCCTACACAATTAAATATTAGGGTTGTCTTAGTGATTAGAATACGATCAATAGGCAGGAAGTCTAATCCGCAAGTAAAATAAAAAATGTAAGAAATCTATATAGGATGCGGTCTTATAAAGGGACTAAGTATTACTCGTGACCTCGTTCGCGTTGTATGTATGATGTCCCTGTTAAATATAATTTTTTTTATTTGTGTTGTAGGGTAAACAATGACAAGGAAAATTCACCCCCTATTTTACTATCCCTAGGCAGAACATCCGCTGAGGGACTAATTTTTAGAATATTACTTTTTGCGATAGACATCACAAAAGTAAGATGTTGTCTAGAACCTATGTCCTTATTTTTTATTTAATAAGAACTCAAGTATAAGAATTAGAACAAAATTTCATCCTCTATTTTATACCCTTAGAGGATGCAAATCGACAATATACAAATTTATCATCGCGTTCCACTCCTTTTGGGTTGAATTTCGTAAAATTCTTAGTATTGCCACTTCAGTCTGCTATTTTTATAGGCAATAACGTTGCTCGTTGATAAAATAGATCACTAGGTTACGCGTAGATAACCTGTAATGATACGTAGCAAAACTAAAAATAATGCTCTTTTATGATGCGTAATATAATTAATATTTTTTTCTAATCAGTAACTCGTGACATAATGAGGAAAATTAAATGTCGAGTTGAACGTTCACACTTAATTTGTCTCAACTCAACCAATTAAGTGGGCGCAAAATAATAAAGCTCAGTCCATTGAGCTATTAGATTAAAACGAACCTCGTGTGTCATTTGGAACCGAAGTTATAGAAACAGTAATCAAAACAAAAATCCCGATAAAGCTTCGTGATAATTCTGTATACATTTCTTTAATAATATCGAGCAAAAAGATAGAATAGCTATCCAGCTATTCCTATTATTTCTATCCCGAAAAGATAGAATGTCTAGATAGTCTCGTAATGTAGGTATGCAATATATTTTGATTATATTGGGGCTAATCACATGACTCATAATAACTCTTGCAAGCTATCATTTCCGTTATATTTTCCATTAACACCTAAGTTTCGGGCAATTCTTTTAAATTCCTCAGAACTCTCAACTTTAATTAGTCGCATAATTAGAAGCGACTCCAATTTCCTTATTATGCGATAGATAGGGAGTAAAATTGACTGATCAGGCCAATAAACAGGATAATGTGCACTTATGAGAAGTGTAGCAGTACGGTAGAGCTTAACGGTGCCTATATCTTTTACTCTTTATACCTAAGTACTTTCTTGTTTTCGTATAATAGGTACCTACAGAAGCGGGATCGTCTATCGTCCATCACCACACGGTATAACTACTAGGGTTATATTGCTACTCTTAAGATTAATTTTCACATTTTCTATTTTTTTTTTTTAATTTCGAATGACGCATTAGTGGTAGCCCTATGTCCGAAAAGCTAACAAATTCAGTCGAGGCGGCACGCCGACGCCGCCGCATGCCTGCCCTAAGACAACCTATATACACATAGGCAGCCTAGGGCCCCGACGGGATGTTTATCGATAATGTCTTAACGAGTTCAAGTCTGGCTTCGTATTTCTTTATTGTACTGCGTATTACTTTTGATGTATACCATTATGTATTTGATAAACCTTAATGCTGTTTTAATATACAAAAATTTAAATGCGTTACAGTGAAAATTATCCGTGTGGTGACAGAATAAGAATACAATTCACCACTCCTTATCTTGCCCGTGGGTGTCGTAAAAGACGACTAAGGGATATATTATGAATATGACTTCTATACAAGACATGGAAAACTCGAAACAAAACCCTATACCAAAACGTCTATCGCGTGAGCACTTACTATAGCCCACCCATAAAAAAATACCAACAGTCTAAACAGCGTGATGATAGTCAAAATTATCCGTATGATGACAGAGTAGAATACCACGGTCAGCAACTTCGTTTGTCGTCAAATAAAGGTCTATTAACGGATATGTGCAGAATCGGTACTTGTGGTCAGTCCAATAGGGGGCAACACAACATGTTATGGGCTCGCACGCCGCCTTTCCATCGCAGTGGAGGGTAAAGATAGGCTGTGTTCACACCATAGTCCGTCAAGAAAACAAGGAATATAAGATATCAGTGCAAGAGAAGGAAAAGTCGAATTAAAATCCTATTCTTCTGGTAGAATAAATTCCCCTCTAATTGGGATCGGGATTCAATCGTGGACATGTTAAGAAATATAGTAGTATCCAACATATACCTACCATCAATTTATGACGTTACTAAGCTGGGTCTCAGCTGTCTATTGGCTTGCACTACGATATCATTATTCCTTCCATCAAATATAATAACTGACCGTACATGTAACGTAATAGCCTCTTACGTCGCGTATTACGGGTTCGATTCCCATGGAGGACGATCCTTCGTTTGATTGAAAAGATTATTCTGAGTCTGGTCTGTGTTATATTATTAGTTGATTGTAGGTATATTTGTGGATTGGGATGACTGATTGATGGAGGAAAAGTGGGTGTCGTAAAAGACGACTAAGGGATTACAATATGCAGATAACATCTAGGTACATAAAAGAGGGAAAGCTCGAAATAAAACCATATACCAAAACGTCTCAGCCTGGTATCTATAGTAGGTCAAATTCCCTCCCATTGTGTAGGAGGCTCGAGCCCAGCAATGGGACGTATGTGATGATAAGCAAGTCTTCAGACATGGTAAAAGTCTAAAAGGTTGTTTTAAAACTGAATTATATACTCTATAAATAGTGCTACGTTCAAGGACATAATATGCAGGTATATGCTCACGTTTTTGTCTGTCTGCATTTGTATGACATCATAGAATTAGTTACGTCTTAACTGGGGCAACCAAATTTATGAAAATTTAAAGCGGGACTTTCGGTGGCAAGTGCTTTTGAAGAATGTTTATTTAATGAATTGAAATTAGTAATAAACTACAAACGTTTTAGTGAAGCCGTCTATTCAAACATCACTTTAACAATATCTACAACAAATAGTCCATCATTTACGTCCCACTTTTGGACTCTAGGCGCATCCATAATAAAAGGGAAATTGACACGCTGGTCAGAGGATTTGGTATAAGGTTTTATGTTGAGTTTCTGTTCTCTTACTTCGATGTTATTTGTATATCATATCCCATAGTCGGCTTTTACCACACCCACGGGCTAGATAAACGGTGGTGAATTGTAAGTATTCTTATTTCGTCACCACACGGAATAAATATAGTAGGTACCTACGGTCATACCCAGTCTTCACCGCTCTAGATGGCGAAAGAGAAGGCGCGAAACCCTATAACATTTCTTGTACGCCTCCATTTGGGTGGACCACTGGTACCGGGTTCTTTTCTTCGATGTTGTAAGCCTCCTAAGGAAAGACTCGACATAATTGCCACGCTTGACGGATAATTTGAATTTAAAAGAAAAACATTTATTTTGTTTTCGTTAGATCTTATAAAAACACAAACAACTAAATAAAAGAGCTTCTTACATAAAATGAAACAATTTTAACGAGGAACAAAATAGGCAAAAAGGCTTTCGGGAAGGAGGATTCTTTGCAAAGGCCAGTGTCCAGTGGACGTTCAAAGAATGGACGATATTACCTATAACTATTATTACGACATTGTCTAACTTCAAACAGGATATTTGGTCACCGTAGTCTTAACCGTTTCTTTGTTAAACGTTTAACTGATCTAGGTTCATATATTTTTTATTCGTTTAGATTTCTTAAACAGGTCTGTTTTGTTTGCAGCTTTATTGTTGCCCTTGAAGCTTATTTTTTTCATAGAAATATTTAGCGACTTGTAGATCTTTAGTAAGTAAATTAAATTATTGTACATTTTGGTTATTAGATAGAAATCTTAAACCGTTTCGTTGGTGGAGTCGAGAAAAGAAACCGAATTGGAACTTACGATATAATATTAAATCCTTATCCTTCCTTACTAATATTATAAACGCGAAAGTTTCTGAGTTATGTGAGGATGTGAAGATGTTTGTTGCTCTTTCACGCAAAAACTACTGAATGAATTTTGATGAAACTAAACAATATAGCTTACATATGATAATAATACCTACATAGGCTATAATTAAGCCCGATATTCACACGGGAAGAGGAACTGCCGGTGAAACCGCAGGCGCTGCTAGTGAAGTATAATTGCAGAATAATGAAAAAAAATAAACAATATTAAAAAACGGGCTAAGTGTGAGTAGGAGTTGCGCACGAAGGGTTCCGTACCATTATCTATAAAAAGGGCAAATCGCGTTTGTTGTATGGGAGCCCTCCTTAAATATTTATTTTATTTTTAGTATTTGTAGATATAGCGGTAACAGAAATACATAATTTGTAAAAATTTCAACTATCTAGCTATCCCAGTTCTTGAGATACGGCCTGGTGACAGACAGACGGACAGACAGACAGTGAAATCTTAGTACCTAATAGGGTCCCGTTTTTACCCTTTGGGTACGGAACCCTAAAAAGGGCAAAATAATTTTCTATATATGACACCTAGGTAGAACGGTATATTCGCACTAACAAGGAGACACTCAGACGTGTGGGTCGGGGATTTCCATGATTTTTGGGTGAGGTGGTGGAGGGACCCGAGGGTATCACAGCTACCAAATATTAGGGTCAATTGGGCCCTCATTAAAAAGATATTAAGGTTCAAAGTTGGATGGGTAATTTATGTACTAGAGAAAATCGAACTGGAACCGCAAGATAATGGTAGCGTAGTGGTAATGCGTTCGACTGCGGGATCTACGGTCTCGGGTTCGAGACCCGACGACTTATTTTTTTTTTAAATTATCACAATATTGTGTAAAATTTGGTTTTTTCGTAATTTTACGTAGAATTATAAATTATTTTGTTTTTTCCCCCGATCTCCGAATTGAGGTGTTACGGAACGAAAATAAATAATTATAAAATTGTGAAAAATCAATATTTATATTTATCGTATAAATGTACATTTTTCATACATTCTTATCATCCTTACAAATTTTTGGATGGAATTCCTCGTAAAAGCACACAAAACAGACATTGTCTGCACCGGCTACATTTTATCGCTGCGTAAATCCCCTCCGAGAATGAGCGGGAAAAACCAGATCGTGAAAAAAGGAAAATAATTTATAATTTTGTGTAAAATTATAAAAAAAAAAATTCATTTTACACAATATTGTGATCATTTAAAAAAAAAACAAATCGTCGGGTCTTGGACCCGAGACCATGGACTTCGCAGGCGAGTGGAGCGACCCTACCACGGGGCCACCACCACCTTACGATTCGTTTGCGAATTTTTCTACTACCTACGAGTAAATTACATCCAACTTTGACGCTTAAAATCTTTTTAACGAGGGCCCAGTTGACCCTAATATCTGGTAGTTGTGATACCCTCGGGCCCCCTCTACCACCCCACCAAAAATCATGGAAATCCCCGACCCACACGTCTGAGTGTCTCCTTGTAAGATCTGCATATTAAATTTCATGGAAATCTTTGGAGCCATTTTGAAGATATTCAGAAATTTATAGAAATATACTAGAGATGCTCGTTTAAAAATATTAAATTGATTAGTGACACAGAAAGAGTAGTGGTCCCATACTGGGTATCGCGATTTCAATTATCACGCATTTCCATAAGATAGTTGTAGGAATTGAACAACTTTTTGATACATTTTTTTTATATTACTATAGGTGGCAAACGAGCAAATCTACTGAGGAGAGAGAGAAGGGAACGTGAATGCGTGTAATGAGGTTCGATGATATTAAAGGCATCACCAAAGTTTTTGAGAGTGTTTGCGTGTGGTGGACCTACCGCACACAAACACTCTCAAACTTGGGCTTCCGGATCTCTTGCTCACTGAACGAAGTGTAGTAACAAATTGCTGTCACTTAGACGTAGGGATGATCGATGAACATCGATGTTGAAAGGAAAAACATCGATGTTTTAACATCGATGTTGCTATAGGCAAAACATCGTAACATCAATGTTGAAAGGGAAACATCGATATTGAAAAGGAAACATCGATGTTGAAAGGAAAACATCGATGTTGAAAGGAAAACACCGATGTTGAAAGGAAAACACATCGATGTTGCTATGGGCAGAACGAAATTTCCTAAAAAAAGCTCATCAAAATTTGCCTGGAAGATTTTACTTCATCGTCGTAACATCGATGTCAAAACATTCGACAGATTTCCTAAAAAAAAAAGCACATCAAAATTTACCACGAGAATTTTATATCGTAACATCGATGTTCGACGATATCGATATTTCTGTAACAACGATGATTTCCTAACATCGATGTTCGGTGTTCGATAAACATCGAACATCGATGTTGGGCTTTCGATGTTGACATCGATGTAAACATCGATGTTTTTCTAATATCGATCATCCCTACTTAGACGTCCATTTTCTGCGAGAGTGTTGTACAACCTCGGACGGATCGGCCTGCGGCTGTAGACAGAAATCTGTCGATAGGTTCTAACACATAAAATAAAAATATAATTTGATGAGAATAATATTTAATAACTAACGATCGTTTGCTAATAAACACAGCATGATGTTCTTTACGTAAACAAAACAATTGTTTTGAATGAAAAGATCATGCTGAATATATGTATTAAATGCATAGAAAACAGGCGTAAACTAAGGTCAAGTGTGTTTTACCATCAATATTTTAAGCGAAAAGTGACAATAGACACTTTTATATATAAAAGCTACACGTAACACTATTATTTTGCCATGTACCTTTTGATTCATCATTACTATAATTTCAGCCCATATACCTAGGTACATCCCACTGTTGGGCTCGAGCCTCCTCCATAATGGGCGAAAAATTAACCTACTATACTAAGCTGATTAGACTCGTTAGTACGGAGTTTTGTTTCTAACGTTCCTTCTCTTGCATATATTACCTGCATACTATTTTTTTTCTGACGCCCGGCTCCATCCGGGAGACAGAGGGGCGGCGCGCGGCCCCGTAACCCACCCACGACACGTCGCCTTCGTCGTTGGGCCGACCATCGGTGCTGGGTGACTTGTCGTCAGTGGTCGGCCCGACGGAATACCGCTTGAGGAGTACCCTCTTCTCGACCGATGTCCTCCAGCTGTTCGAGGACGTCGGTCGTCGTTGCGCGGTCGGCCTCTCGGCGGGTGACGGACAAACTCCCCGGTCCAGTCACCCGCGGAATTACCTGCATAGGGGAGCGAGGGGCTTGTTGTAACAGTTTTCATGAAAACTGATATATCTTGAGATCCATTCATTAAATTGCTACTAAATAAAGACGGATGGCTGCTGTAACTCTTCCTCTACCAAATCAAGTAAAAATAATACCATAACTATTGGTCATTATTTTACAATCAATTATTTTCTAGAAGAAGTGCGTTGTTACAACTTACCCCGTGCTTGGGGCAAGTTGTAACATCTACCGGGGCAAGTAGTAACGACAATATAAAACAACAATAATACCTATAATCATATATTTTTTGTTTATTTTTAACAAAATTGACATCTTTCTAAAGTAGGTATTATGTAATCTATAGGTACCAATAAATAAAATTGGAGTGTCTGTTTGTAATGCCAAAATAATAGGTTTTTTTCATACTCACACGGTATGCACGACACCTATGCCTAAAATAGCGATTAAAAAAATTTTTTTTTCTGTCTGTCTGTTTGTTCCGGGTAATCTTCAAAACGGCTGGACCGATTTCAAAAATTCTTTCACCAATGTAAAGCTATAATACCTATCAGGGCGTAAATTAGGCTATATTTTATCCCGGTATTCCCACGGGAACGGGAACTACGCGGGTAGAACGACTATAACCGAAGCGATGCGAGGGCGGGTTGCTAGTTCTTATATAAAATAAACTTAAATACACTTTTTAGGTAATCAACACCTAAAAATTAAGTAATTAACAGTTTTATTTAGTTAAACACTATTTATAATCATTATGGCACTTTAAAATCACAGTAAGTAAATATTTTTTTTTATATCTAAGATGATTCGTAGTTATCTCTTTTTAATATCTATCTAACAAAATATTGCACTTATATAAGAATCAATATTTAGTGGGTTTCATTATAATTAAATTCAGTCTTCATCTGAGCTACAATTAAAAGATATAGTCTCCTGTAACACATCCTACATGTGCCCACATCTTACAAATGATACACTCGACCCAAATTTCTTTATTTGAATCTGTGTAAGCTGTTACAACAAGCCCCGGGATTTTGTTACAACTAACCCCATGGTATGATTTTTTAACATTTCTCAATATAACTATTTAAACAATTTAGCAATCTTAAAAACTGTTGCACATTATCAGAGATAGATAAATTTGAATGTAAATACGATATAGAAAGTTTGAAATTAGTCGATAATAATAACGCAAACCAAAATTTAACGACAGTGCAATTTTATATTACCTGACAAAAATGAAGCGCATGCATACTTATGCTCACTGCGTCGGCCGACGCGACCCTGGCTATGGCAACATGATGCAGCGCGGTTTATGGGTCAAATCGATTCAAAGAAATACGCTAATAAAGTCTAAGATCCTAGTGAAAAGAGCCTGTTACTGCTTACCCCCGTTACAACAAGCCCCTCTCTCCCCTATAGGTATATGTGTGCTGAAATAAGGTTGGAATGGGCCAGAAGGACCCATATGGTTCCCAAAAAGTTTAGAGCCTGAGACTGTACCTATATAGATTTGGGCAACAGTTATCGTCGTTCAAATATTTTTAAAACTAATTTCAGGGAAATGCCTCTCAAGTCTGCTCAGACTCGAATATTTTCAAATTTTCTTTTTCTCGTCTAGTTTTTATTAATAAACTCTCTGATCCAATTTACATTTACGTCTCAAAAGCTGAGATTTCGTCTGTGCGGGTCCTCATATCTTACCTACCACCTATCTGGCTTACATCAGCCAAGCTTGTGAAGGGCTCGGCTATGCTGGGACCCAGCTGGAAAACGCCACCTTGACTTTACGGCCAGTGCGACGTTGCACTAAAAGCCATCAGCCCACATAAGTCCCATTGTTGGGTTCGGGCCTCCTCTCGGGTTGAGAGTCCTCATTGCTCACCGGGTAAAGTTGTCACAACCACCTGCGGCTATCAGCTATAGTCACACATAAAAATTGGGCCTCCTTTACAGGGCAGAAGTAAATTGACCTACTTACCGCGCTGGTCAGACGTGGCATAGGGTTTTATACTGATTGTGAATTGCCCTTTTCTTGTATCGTATTCTCTTGTACCTAGTCGTTTTTTACGAGACTCACGGACAAGTTATGGCGAATTGTATTTTTATTACGCCACTACACGGAGAATTGCATTGAAATACCTAGTACCTACTTATATAAATTAATTACTGATTAATGACTTATTATAGAAAAAGAGATACCTAGATTATACGCAAAATTCGGCAAATGCAAACCAAGTAGGTACTAAGATAATAAATTTATTGAAATTTCAACAGAATAACTTCCAATCAGCAAAAAAATAATCGCAATTAAAATGCACTTTACCGCGTGAATTGCGTAAAGAATGCTAATTTAAGTATGCTGTGACGTAAAATTATTAAAGTGATTACCGCAAAAGTAACCGCTGCTATTGTAAAACGTCAACAAAAATGTCCATTTGTTTTAAAACATGTAACAAAATTTTCGCTTAAACATAACTAGTACGCGTTCGACCAATGGCGGGTGCAGTCCCTTGGCAGCGCTTCAGGAAAATTAATGTTTTGCCTTTATTCGTCGAGTTGTATACGAAGGGACCAATCTGAAAGCGGTCGAGCACGTGGTAATACTCTGGGCGGCGCGTGCTTAACATTTTATTCTGGTGGGGGTAGGCGTGGTCTGCGTATACGCAATGCGTGCGCGACACTGCGTGAGAGACGTTCAAAGCGCGTCGAATATTTCCTTAATACAATTCCGAATATACGTACAATTTCAAACTGCATTCAACCATGCACCGTTGTGTACAAAGTGAAGTGAATTTATAATTAGTCCGATAATATGTTCGGTTGGTTGTTTTCGTGTGTGGCTGCGTTGGATATCATTGAATTCAATGTGAATATGGTTTGTACAAGGTTGAGAGGTCTCTGTGTGTGAATCATTTTAGTAAGCAAACTAGAGGCGTTAACCTCTGATTGGGTTTGTTTGTATTATAAATCAGTGCACTTATTGGATGCTTCAATGCATATCTATCCATAGTTATGCATGTTTATCTTGGGAATTGCTATCTTTTGTTTTTCGTAATCGTTTTGCCGGTAATTTTAGAATTAATTAAACATTTAGGTAGGTACTAGATAGCCAATAATAATATTGGGAAGTGTAACGTATAAATGATGTGTGAAATGTAGAAATAAATAAAAATAAAAAATACTGGAGAAAATGAGAAATAGATAATCTTTAGAGTGTTTTATAATCACTAAAATGTTTACGCAAATTTTCTAGCTACCTTCATCTAGGATAAGATAAATAAAAAGAGGTTTTAGAATATGTTTTTAAAACCGTTTAAAATTGATAGATAATCGGTATTCTGTTATGAAATGTTTAAAAAACAATTTAATTCATGGTTGTGTTTAAAACGTTAAAAAAACTGATGTTAATTTACTGAAAATTAATTAAAAGAAATTATTATTTAGAACTTATTGTTGTCGCTCTTTTCTAAGACAATTTAGGCTTATTTAAATAAAAAACAAATCAAAGATCTACTTTTAAGTTTTGCCTTACCTACAAAGGAAAATTGGAATTACTATACATAAGATGTAAAATTATTTCAATGTTTGAATAAAACTAAAATGTAAAATATCGATTCTATAAATGTCCAAGTCAAGATCTGTGAGTTACCTAATAAAAGGAAAACAATGTTGTAAAAGTATTGTTTGTTTTATAAAATTAAAAAGAAAAGCTATATTTTCAACGCTAATTTCGAAAATTATTGCTCTACGGTCAGCAATATGCTTAAACATATTGAATTAGGTATAAATTAACATCAATTATATACGATGTTTACCAAAATAAGAGTCATACATAGCTATTTATTATGGATGCCAAGACGCCACAAAATATTTTCTTACTAAATGCGTTCTCAGTACACGCAATACGTTCTCTAAAACTATAAAGATTCTGGGAGGCAATTGATACATACTCATTAAAAAAATTAGATTGCAAGCTGTTGAAAATCGCAGATCAAAATATAGGAAGTCAAATTTTGTTTATTTTGGGATAATTTCTAATTAAATTTCTTGTTCTGTTATCATAATATAAAATCACAAAAAGTGAAAAATAAGCGTGACGGTTTTCGAGTCGGACATGGAAATACAAATAAATTTCACTCAAAATTTCTGGTGAATTTTGTCTCCCTGTTCTTGATCTCTCCTCCGTTTACGTTGGTTTGATATTATATAGGTACAAGTGCTAAGAATAAGCATAATTTTTATTTTATATTTGAAGAACACGTAAAGAATTGTGCTAAAACCCTTGCAATTATTGTAAGCAAAATCATTTAGAAAAAATATTAATGCATTAGCTTCGATTCGTACAGTCGGTTGCCTACTTACCTACCTATATATAGGTACACTAAGGTTTCATTAAAATTGAATAATAAAATACCAGGTGCTCATAAAGGACTCGGTTCAAGGCAAAATTGCATTCACATACCAACACTTAACAAACACATAAAAAGGTTGCTTGAATTTTATAAGATTGAATAATAACCTAAACAATTCATTTGGCTAAAGTTTCGAGGCTTTTTATTGTAAGCCTCTAGAAATATATAGGCAGTTTTAAGTAGGGTTGAGGATTTATTTTACGTCGAAGTAATATAAGCATTTCTTTACATACGTAATACGTTTAAGTAAGACACTTAAACAAAAAATTGAGATTAGTATGGAAATAATTGAAAATTAATAGATTACCTACTCTGCGCAATGCCGCAGTGGGTGCACTAAAGGACCTCTTTTTAGATGATTTTAAATTTCCAATTGAAGAAAAGCAGAACGTGTTAATTTTTGGGTTAAGTTTTAACTTGGGTTAAGTTCGAGGAGTAAGTCATGGTACTTATTTGATAAAAGAATATTACGATTTAGCAGATCAACAGAAAACAGGCTAGAGAAATAATACATATGATATTTTGTTATGAAATAATACTGTTATTAAAGTGTATGCAATTAAGTTTGTATAAAAATATAGTAAGTAGATGAAAACATCTGTGATAATGATTATATGTTAGACGTGAAATAGTCCTCTCGTGACTATAGATGCTGTAAAATATCCGATACGTCTAGTATAAAAATCAACATCATAGGTGGTTAGTTTGATAAAATCCTTAAAACAGCCCAAATTTCTGAGCGTGTTTACGTATGGTGGATTTTGGCAATGCCTTTAGTATCACCGACCCTCAATGCACGCATTCACACTCCTTTCACTTTCTTCACGGTACACAGCGGCCTAGCAAAGGTTCATGAGCGGTAATATTACCATCAGGTGTGCTGTTTGCTCGTTTGCCACCAACACCAATAAAGACAGTTTTAAATTTAAAACTATGTATAATACTCGAGTAAATATCAGATCATATTTTGTGTTTTTTTATTGCTGAAAAACATTTTGTTGCTGGAGATTCATAACTTTCACATTTTGATGTTTCCATGCAGTTTCATTTTTGATATTATTTTTCTCATCCACAGCCAAGACCCCTGTATTGTGTCGTAAAAGACGTCTACGTTATATACAGGTAGATAAATAACGTATACATACGTAAGCTATCTAAAAAATCCTACATTATTGTATGACTATTGTGGAGGAGGTTCGAAACCAGCAATTAGACATACATATATGAACTGGAATGATGCTGATTGCTCTTGTACAAGTTAGTTAAATAGATCGACAGAAACCCTGAAAAAGTCAATTCGTTGCGACTAAAGTTTTTATATTACATTTTAGAATAAGTACAATTTACCACTCCCTTTCTTACCCGTGGCCCACGGGCATATGCATATCCCTTTTACGACACCCTAATATTTATGCCAAACTAGAAAATCTGGTAACAAAACCAATACATCTGACCAGAGTTGTATAGTAGGTCAATTTCCCTTCTATAGGAGGAGGTCCGAGGCCAAAAGTGCGACGTGACTGGGCTGAGATGAAGATGGTTTCTACAGGCCGATGTGGTCGTAGCCACGTAACTATCATATCAAAAATATAATAATCCATTCCGTATAATATTCCTTTATTATTCATAACAAACTTTTAATTAACGTCATCATAATCATAATCGTCATCATAATCGTCATATAAAGATGTTAGATAGAATATCTGCAGTATTTCTAAAATTACTTTTTATGTTGAAATCATTGAACTATTTCTTTAAACAAAATGTGTTAAATATGAATAGGTGGAAACAAATAAGTTGCAGTTGTTATTTTGTTTGCCTTTTCAATGTCGAATGGTCGTTGAACCGTCTTGATATTTGTTGTTTTTTTTTATCTATGCGTTCAATTTAGTATCTGTATTATGTGGTGGATATAGCGTCTCGAATGACTACCACGAACGAGACAGCGTAGGACGACCCCCTACTAAGTGGATGGATGACATCTTGACGGTCGCAGGAAACCGTTGGATCTACCGACATAGGACCGTTCGCAGTGGTATCCTCCTGGGGAGGCCTATGTCCAACTATGGATGTCTACAGGCTGATAGATGGCTGGAAATATACCTATGTGTTATCATGACCTTTCCTAACACTCATCGTCATCATCATTGCAGCCCACATACCTCCCACTGTTGGGCCCGTGCCTCTTCCGCAATGTGAGGGAATTTACCCTACTATACCATGCTGGCCAGACATGTTGGTATAGGATTTCATTTCGAGTTTTCCTTATCTTGCACAGGTGCTATGTGCATATTATATCCCATAGTCGTCTTTTACGACATCTACGGGCAAGATACGGAGTGGTGAATTGTATTCTTACTCCGTCACCACACGGAACATTATTATCTAATATTATAATTTGTTTATTGTGTGTGGATCTTCAGACGTCTTATGATATATTTTCTTATCTTTTTCCTTTTCGTAGGGTATGTATTTACGGCTCATAATTGCACGCAGACCTCTTTAAATTAAGATAAATTGGCCTATTAAACCACTAGGCCAGAGCGTTAGAAGTCTTTCTTGTTTTTTTCCCGTTCCTACGGGATAAGAAAGGATGATGGCCTTTACTCCGACGCAGTACGAAGACATTTGTTTAAGATATAGAAGCCTAATAATCTAGTGCAGTTATCTAAACATTATTATTAATTTATTTTTTTTCCTGCGGCTTTTATGGCTTTCTCTACTATGTGATTATTACCTAGTTATGCATTCCAAATTACTTATCAGAGATATACTCAGATTGGTAAATGAATCCTTATTGTATCGTCATTATATGATTGAGGGTTGCCCGAGTAGATATATAAAATGGCGACTGCATAGCTGGCAAGCGTACCTACACGACACGCCCGTTTAGATTTAACTGATTAATTCCATTTTTCAATGTGATTATAGAAGAATAGCGGTAATTTTTTTCAATGAAAAAATTTGTCCTTTTTTCGGCATAACATTCGTCTTTATATCTCTTTGGAATCTGCATAGACTTTTATTACTCAAACAATTAACTGCACAGATAGTAGTTAAGATGCCGAATTACCGTACCAGTGGCGTGGGTTCGAATTCTACGCAGGACAACACTGTGCGATCCACAAATTGTTGTTTCGAGTCTGAATGTAATTGAGTTCATTAAGTATGTGTTTCTGAAAGGTCCTCGCAACACAAGGATTATTTCCTTAGTGTAGATGTGGTCTTTAAAAAAAATATCATCATCCTGATCTTATCCAAATTCTGTACTTAGAATCGATACAATATAGTCCGTGTTCCTTTACCCCCAAAGCTTTTGACATTCAAAATTTTCTTAATTACCTTCATTCCGTATCATCACATCTTTATGGATGCTTAAATATTAATAGACATAAAAATAGAATACTCACGACATATATCAAGACTAGGTAACCTATTTAATCATAAATCTAATTTCTCCTTTCGACATATCTCCAGAAAAAAAACTCAGCAATGACAATTTTGCGTACAATATCATTCTTTATTGCTTCTGTAATACTTATATCTTAATATAAGTATATTAAGTTTACCGCGTGGATAGCTTTCTAGATTTATAAACATGATAAGTAATATTGTGGTATTGCAAGGACTCTCTGTCACAGTAACCTTACTGAACGAGTTATATCACTATTTTTGTAAATATATTTAAAATTATCGTCGTCTTATGTAACGTTGAAACGTGCTTGGAATTTTTTAATTCATTGAATGCCTCAAGTTTGCCTGTGTATTGAATTTCCAATATATGTATATCTCTTAACTGCATTATCATCATTACAGACCATATACGTCCCACTGCAGGGCTTGACCTGTTTCACAATGGATGGGAAATTGACCTACACCACGTCAGACGTGTTGGTATAGGACTTTATTTAAAGTTTTCTTTCTCTTGCATAAATTATATGCATGCTATGATCTCTTAGTCGTCTTTTACGATACCCACGAGCATGAAAAGGGACGATGAATTGAAAAAAACACGGCAGAACTGCATTATTTCAAGATGAAAATATAATAGCAATCAATTAAGCTTGATATGTATAGTAGATCAAATCGCCTCCTAATTTGAACGAGGCTTTTGGCTAATAATGCGACAATAGAGTGAGTTGAAGTGTTAAATACACATAGCCAGTTAAAATGAAAAATTTGCTTACATCTCTATTCACTAGTACTATTAATTGTTCGTTGAGTTTTGGATGCTGCGTTATGCACGTGTGAAGTACGAAAAAAATAAATTAAATGCAATAAAAAATAGTTGTAATAAAATAAATTGAACTTCAATTTAAAATCGTGTATTTCAAGTTACAAAGAAATATTATAAACTAGCAGCTCTCTGCGGTTTGACCCGCACAGTTCCCTTTCCCGTGGGAATATCGGGATAAATTATAGTCTAAGTGTTATTCTGATATGTAAGCTGTATTATTGTGAAGTTTCATCAAAATCCATTCAGTAGTTTTTGCGTGAAAGAGCAACAAACATATTCGCATACTCACAAACTTTTGCGCTTATACCTAACATCAGTAGAATTAATGATTACTCATTTTCTTGTAAAGCGTCCATGCAATTAATTACTCACGAGCTAAGAAATAGGTAAATGTGTAATTTAAATTGCATTGCTTATTTATGACCTCCCCGCCTCATTTTCGCTTTAAAATTTAATAGTACCGGCTATGATTGTTACGGTTTTATTATAGACCTCTGGACTAGTGGTGCGGATGAAGCGTCATGTTCAGTAGTTGAGGTGGGAGGGGGGCGCCACGCGTCGAGGTGCGCGCGGGTAGCGTGCCGTAGGTCGGGCACAGTGTCGATGCCCGCGCAATGTCACCTCGTGTCGAGATATTCGGCGCTCACCCCCGCCTTCTAACCCCGCTACACGCCTCGCTACTCCTCACACTCCAACATGCTGCCACCACTTCCGATTCGCAATTTTATTTACACACTTTTTTATAATCAAAATGGCGTTTCTGGCATTTAGTGCAAATTATTATTAAGCAGACACTTTATTATTGAGTGTTAAACAATATTTTACATTTTTCCCCATTTTATGACGGAGTAAGAATAAAATTCGCCGCTTTCTTGCCCGTGGT
Source organism: Lymantria dispar (assembly GCA_032191425.1). Lineage (NCBI taxonomy): Eukaryota > Metazoa > Arthropoda > Insecta > Lepidoptera > Erebidae > Lymantria > Lymantria dispar. The sequence continues at coordinate 23,522,613 of CM063459.1, forward strand.
TGTCGTAAAAGTCGAGAAGGGAAGGCGAAGATGAGATATGAATTAAAAATTTATACATATGACCAGTGTGATATTTAGGTCAATTTCCATCCCGTTGTGTAGGGAGGCCCGAGCCTAACAGTGGGCTGTATATAAGCTGAGAAGATGAAAATTCTTTAGTAATGAAATCATTATTCGAAACGCGCTTAGATAGAAAGAGACGTTTATAGCACATTTTTTTATGATTTCTGTCTTTTTATATTATTGAAACTATTTAGCGGCGTAGAAAAAGTGATCTAATAAAGAAAATATTGAAAAATCAAGGAATCATCATCACCCTGCTTTTTTTACTTACTTGGGGTCGATTCAATGTGTATTTTTCTTTCGTAGTATTGCAAAAATTATTAGAAATAGTTTTATGACCGCCTGCCTGACGTTAACACTTCTTGGGAATGCAATTGTCGACCAGATGGCATCAGATGGAGCTGGCTCTGGTCTATATAGAACTCTTAGTCGTAATTTATGACACCAACGAGCCGTGGTCGCTAGTAATCGCATCACAATTAATTAATATCAATCCTACTTCTTACTAATATTATAAACACGAAAGTTTGTATGTAAGTGACTATGTTTGTTGCTCTTTCACGCAAAAACTCCTGAATGGATTTTGATAAAATTTCACAATAATACAGCTTATATATCAGAACAGCACATGGACTATAATTTATCCCGATATTCTCACGGGAAGGGGAACTATGTGTGTAAAACCGCAGGGCGCTGCTAGTGTTATATAAAATATTCAATAATAATACAAACACTGAGCAAGTTTTATTTTGTAGATTTTTTACATTTGATATCACGTATTTACGTCTCAATTTTCGTTAAAATTCTTGCAAGAATGTGAATGTTTAGAAGTGTGTAATTTTTAAAATAGATTTTTAATTTTAGTTTGTCATATCTACAACATAACATATATAGGTATAGTATATAAATGGAATTTTTAATTAAAATATAACTGTTAGGTGCCAAGTAATGGGGAAAAAGCCTTATAAAAATGTATATGTTCACTCAAGGATTTGGCCCGCCTATGCGTAGTGAGCTAGTGACTATTGTGAATGTCGATTTGTCATGCTTTAGAAAGTTTATTCGTTTTTTTAAAACAATAATATATTGGTGTAGGTCACTGATATTAAGTATATTGATTACTTATATAATGTACAAGTTAACGTAGGTAGGCAGGTGCTTGAAAATGTTGTCGGCGTCCGCGTGATATTGGGCGATGTCGGTCGTTGACCCATCGCTATCTGCGTTATTTGGCCCGGCTCAATGTCGGCGCAATGTCGAAACGCGAACGAGTTCACAGACCGGCGTACCGACGCGCCGCGTTCCTAACTCGACTGCTTTGTTCGAGCGAATATTTTTTTTTATATACACAGACAATTTGCGAACGCAGTCGTTTCGGGATGTTTTTATACACGTTTAATAATGCGTAAATACTTTTATAGTTAGGTTAGGTCGGTATCTATTCGTCATATAGTAGATAGCTATTAAAATGTGTAATATTAAACCTTTCTAGGATATTTTTTCAAGGTAATAATTCTCATACAAAAATAGTAATTTGGCATTCAGTATATAGTTTTTTTATACATAAAACTATTTACTACAGCAAATAGCCTGCTCGATTGGAGATAATACCGTTACTGTTATAAGATTCTCAAGAGAATAATGCTGGTCAATCTTCTTTTGTATGCTTAGCTGGTTTTCATGATTTCCACGAACAAGAACGGGCAAAATATTATATTCTTATTTGTGATCATAGAGAACATATTTTTCTGGTAAGACTTTTTGAAGTAATACTAAATTCAGATGAAGTTTTCGGTTAAATACAATTGAACAATTATCATACGTGTGGTCACGGAGTAAGAATAGAATTTTCCATCCCCTTTCATGCGTATGTGTGTCGTAAAAAGCGATTGAGGGATATAGTGTGTAAAAATAACATGCAAGAAGAAAAGCTCTAAATTAAGTCCTATTGACCCGCGTGGTATAGTAGGTCAATTTTGTTTCTACTGCAGAGGAGGCTCGGGCGTGATGAAATATTTTTTTAAAATATGCATAAAATATGCCTTATCATGCAAACTGTAAAACCCTTGTATTGCATAAATATGCAGTTGATATGGGACAGGTATACCGTTGCCGGCGAACATTCGGGGCTGTGGTTCGTAGCGACCTCGGTTCAGCGGAAACCGAGCGGCGGTCAAGGCCGATGTCTAGACGCAAGCCCCCTCCGCCCGCGCATGCCCGCCGCGACAGCCTTCCCCCACCCAGACGCCGGCTGTACCTCCCATGTACTACCTATTTTTACCTCCATAGCCGCTTGAAATTGCCTGGGCAAAGCTAGGCCTTACGCCAATCCTGACCTATCCTAATACAAAAAATGTTATATTATCATCTTGTATGTAATAGGTAGAACCATAATATAGTTTATAGAACAATAGATATTTGTTTGAATAATGATTAATTCTAGTAGGTACTAAAAACATGTTTATTCAGTCTCTTACTCGCCATTTGGCGTATATCCAGACATTTATTGGACTTAATTTTCTTTTCTTTTTATGAAATATAGCAACCCGCCCTCGCTTCGCTTCGGTTTCAGTCGCCTTACCCGCGTAGTTCCCGTTCCCGTGGGAATACCGGGATGAAATATAGCCTATGTTCCTCCCTGATATTATAGCTTTCCATTGGTGAAAGAATTTTTGAAATCGCTTCAGTGGTTTAAGCGTGAAAGCGTAACAAACAAACAAACAAACAAACAAATAAACAAACAAACAAACATCCTTACTTTCGCATTTATAATATTAGTATGGATATTAGTATGGATGGTACGGAATCCTTCGTGCCCGACTGTGACTCGCACTTAGCCGGCTTTTTTTCTATTAACTTAGGATATCGCGATGGATAAAATTTTTACAATCATTTTTAGAAAGATTTCTATCTTGTTACGTCAAAGTAGTATAACATTTTACGTACGTATTTCTTTCATTCTTTCTAACTGTCCACTTCGTGATCCGCTTATGTGCGGATTATCTCTATATCCAGTACAACAAACCACGCACAGACTTGAAAACAATTATGAACAAAGGGAGAGCGACTCGAACACCGTCCGCCTTTACAAAACAAAACAATCGTAATATCGAATAACTCGTGTCGATTATTACGATAGAACGAAGTACGAAACTACGAACATACAAAACAAACGTACAACGAAATTACGATATTTTCGATTATGAGGTATCTATCAACAACAACAACCATGCGAACGAAACAACCGAAACCAATAACCAACTGACATGTAATTTTTAGAACTCCAACTAACGACAACGTGGGCATAATAATTCGAGAGGGTCATCAATCCACGGAAAGTCTTAACACCGCGATTCAGAAAAATGACGTCATTGCAGAACGCCATCTATGGGCAAATAGGTAAAACGTCTGCACAATGAAAGTTATGCTAGGGTCATTTTGCGTTTTAGTAATTTTATATTATCTCCGAAACTGTATGACCAATTGATATACTGTAAATGGCAAATCTTATCTGTATGATGTTCCTGTGATACTGAAATAATTTATTGTCATAAGAATTAATATTTTGTTGCTCAAATAATCAACCAAACGTAACAATGCCGAAAAAAAAATTTTTTAATGCAATAATAGAAGTATAAAAGATAAAATATAAAAGATAGAGATATGGTATCGCTGACTTTTTTGTAGAAATAATTAAGATGAACCAGGTAGCCATACATTCTTTTTAATTTTAAGCAACTGTTTAGGCAGCGCACGCAAATAATTCTGTTTTACGAGGTATTTTTTTCCGACTTGCCAGACAAAAGTTGTGATAGCTCGGTTAATATACATGTTATAGAAACAATTTATAGCCTATAGCACTCAGGAATAATGTAGCTTTCTGCCAGTTAAAATAAAATTAGAATTAGATTATGAGTTCCAGAGATTACCCCCTGCATACAAACTTACAAATTTTACCTCTTTATAATATTAAGTATAGATGTTGAAAGGTAATAGCAGAGAATTGCCTATAAATATTTGTTTATTACTGTGTAGGTACGGCTTTCAGAAGGCTGAATTGCAGATTTGATTAATGTGTCTGCTATTAAAGGAGTCTTATAGTCCCTCTTCACTTGCGATTTTTTTTTATGGGTGGGCTATGGTAAACGCGCACGCGGCCCATTCCGTCCAGGGCGACGAAAGGACGGCACGCGGGCCCATAACTCACCCGTACCCACGTCGCCTTCGTCGTTGGGCCGACCACCGGAGTCTCTTCACTTACGATACCTAAACTTTTAAGTAACATATGACAATTTAAACAACAATTTTATGTGTTTATCATTTTAACTTATTATTTTTCACTGCTGGCCTTTAGCCTCTTCTATAATAGGAGTGAAATTGACTTATTACAGCACGCTGGTCTGGTATAAGGTTTTATTTCGAATTTTCCTTATTTTTCATAGATGTTATATGCATATTTTAACCCTTAGTCGTCTTTTACGACAACTACGGGCATGGTAGAGGGTGATGAAATGTATTCTTACTTCGTTACTACTACATACGTGTGTACAAATTCATATTTACTTACATATTTTTATGTTGTGTACGCAAACGTTTACTTATATATGGTAAATTTAACATTTTACCTTAATTTATCTAATAAGTTTGGAACGCAGTCACCATTATAAACATCCGGCAATAAACCCAGAGGCCTTGGCTTTTATTTTATTAAAGATTGATTTAGGTATTAATTAAAATTTAGGTGTTGTTGGTGAAAACGTTGTTAAGCATTTTTACCACCTAAGTAGGAACGCCTGTGCCATACCCAGTATACAACGTCTCATCGTTCCTTCCTTCCAGTTGATCTAACAGACGTTTAGAGACGCAAGGATAAATTTTTGGATAACTCAGTCTTACTCCTGGAAACATGTAGGTACTTGTTGATATATCTAATAGAGTCGCTATAAAAATACCAGTGATTTCTCAATAAGAAACGTCATAATATTTAAAAAGCGCGACCATAAAAACAAAAATAATGCTATTGAAGTTTTGTATGCCAAAAAGTTTATGCGGCCTTGGTCTTGAAAAAAAATACAGTACAAAAATGTGGCATGATGTAATTCGCTCGCTAAAACAGTCGTCTGGTGTGTCGATGCTTTGATGCTAAACTTAGTTGTGTTTACTCAATATTTTTTAATATTTTTTTTTATTTAAATAGCTCTAGAGCAAAGTCTATTCTGGTGGCCTGTTTAATTGTCGGTAAGGGGAAGAAGTGTGGTTATGGAGTAAGAATACAATTCACTACTCCCTATCTTGCCCGTGGATGTCGTAAAAGACCACTAAGGGATTTAATATGTACATAAAATCTGTACAAGAGAAGGAAAACTCGAAATGAAACCCTATACCAACATGTCTGACCAGCATGGTCAAATTCTCTCCCATTGTAGAGGAGGCCCGAACCCAACAGTGGGACGTATGTGGGCTGGGATTAAGGGGAAGAAAACTGGAAATAAAGCCTACCAATGTGTCAGTTAGTGTAGTAGATCAATTTCCTTTCTGGCACTCCGCCCACTGCTGGATTCTAGCCTCCTCCATAATAGGAGGGAACTTGACCTACTATACTACGCTGTACAGACGGGCTGATATAAGGGGTTTATTTCGAATTTTCCGTCTCCTGCATAGATGTTATACCTTTATCTGCGTATTACAATCCCTTAGTCGTCTTTTACCACGCCTACGGACAAGTTTTTTTTTGTGTGTGTATAGCTGTTAGCCGCAGATGGCTTTCACAGCTTAACCCGGACTATGGGTGAGCGCTGAGGGCTCTCAACACGGGCAGTACGGGCAAAAGAGGGGGGAGGGGGTGTATTTTATTCTTATTCCGTCACCGAACGGATGACGGTTTAGTGACATAAGTCTTACTCCCTACACGTGTAGTGACATTGTATAACTTTGTTATGTACACTGTATAAAATAAAATTTCTATAATAATTTATTTATATATTTCTTATGTATTTGTTAGGTACATTTTGTGATCTAAAAGTTACCTTAAGTTTGAACCCGAGTTGAACTCGACGGCTGAAGGGTAAAAAAGGCATGGCACAGTTTTTGTCTAGGTTGTGGGTTGATAGGTATTCGGGTGGATTTTATCCTTAATTTAATGCTTAATAATTATGTATTTACATAAATATTATAATTTTTTTTTTTAATCTATCAAAGAAAAAAATTTAGATGCATTTACCCGAAAACTATTTTTATTTCTGACAACGTTTTATATCGACCTACCTTAATAAAAACTTATTCTCAACTTTGTACCGTCACCATTTTAACAATCCTAGGTACCACTTGACACCGTATCGGGGTTCATTAATTTCTTAGAAAAAATATTTAAATAGAAAATGGACAATGGTGTTGTATAGATAAATATTTTTAGTTATATCTAATTAAATTTCGCGTACTGTGAGATAGGCTATAAATACTATCAACCCGTGCTTTGCTCTTGGACGTCGTTAAAGACAATTAAGAGCTCTACATCGAACTGGTCCATCTCCACCCGATGCCCTCTGATCAACAATTACATTCCCATGCAGAATTGACATCAGACTGGCGACCGGGCGTAAAACTATTGCCGATAACTCTAGTGTAATAAAAGTACCTACATATTGAGTCGATCTCACGTAATTGGGATAAGAGCAGGAAATTTCGTCTCAATAAAATACAGTTTTGATTTTGAGATTTTTTTTTTCCTTTAAACTCAAAGATTGTTATGATGGCATAGCTCGTGTATTTAAATCTGCAACAGCTAGTAAGACATAAACAAAATATTAGCAATTCAATATAACAAGATACCATAAAAATAAAGTAGGTTACATAGGCATCAAGTATCATATCAGACGCATGCATAATGTAATATGAATAACAATTTGAAGACAAACTCACACACATTATATATTAAAATGATACATGTGTTTATAACAGCGTTAGTGCCAAGTATCGTGAGTTCGAACCCAGAAAAATATTTTGTGCGATCCACAAATTATTATTGGTCTTTTTTGGATGGGCCACGCCGTCCGTCCCGTCGGGGGTGATGGAAGGGCGGTGCGCGACCCCATAACCCACTATATTCTCTCCTTATCGCTATTGGGCCGATCACTGGTACCGAGTTTCTTGACGTTCGTGGTCAGCTCGGCGAAATACCGTCTCGTCGGGTACCGTCCTTGTTAACGCCTTCACGACAAATGATTGGTCCTGAGTTTAGGTTTAGGTGTATTTTGTATCTGTTATTTGTATGTTTGTAATGTCTTCCGGAATACAAGGATTCGTAATTTAGTCATCATCTTCAGTATTACTGCTCATAAAACTTTGAACTTAAGCGATTGTTACATCAGTCGCTTGACTTATTTTTGTTGCAAAAATTTCCTAACACAAAACATTGCAGAATTTGAAAGAAGTTTATGCCCTCGCAAAAATAATAAAGCTGTGAACTTAGATCAATTATCAATATCATGTGAATTGATACGTAAATATACAAAAGAATATTTCTTATCACAAGAGTAAGATACGTAGTAATTGTATAAGCGAAATGTTATGTGATAACGCATGGAAAATTACATCGCGTGCCGCGTTAACTTATTCTCTGCTGCGTTGAGGTAGGTCCGGGTTTTTCGGAATGGAGAATAACGAATAGAACTAGTTACGCTACGTTTTTTTTATCGTACACCACTCTACTGAACGAAATCGGCGTGACGTTACGTCATAAAAGATTAGATAGATGTGAATTCATCGTTCAATATAGGTAAATTGATTTTGTCTTTTCTAGTTTTGTTAACGTCATCTCGTCTAATAGGTATTATTTGGTGTTTGTTTGGTTAAAAAATTGTCAATAGTAAGCATATAATCTTGTAATTTTATGGAGTTTGTAATTTTTGGACCTTCTATATTAATGATGTTTTCTGACTATATTCATAGGTAAATGAAGGGTTAGAACACATTACATGGAGTTTCTACTTAGGAGTTTCAGTATTAGGTACTTCGTGACTTACTCGTTCTATTGACGTTATAGTAAGAATATACGAAAGAGACAAATTGAAAAGAAAATTAAAGCGTACAATTATTGTGTTTAGGTGTATTGTTTTTTGGTGATTTTTTGCCTCATTTTAATTATGGTAATCGCCGCCACTCTTGTTCTTTTATGAAACTATTTAAAATATACATAGGTACTTGTTGTATTTGTTCGTACTCCACACCGTAGCAGAATTTATCCATTTCACCTGGAAACATTATGGTCTTCAACTGCATGTTTCTAGCAATCATTTCTCCTACGTACGAGCAGGCTCTGGAATGAGCTATTTAATGCTGTATTTCCTGAGTAGGTACTATGATATGTCCTTCTTTAAACGAAATTTAAAAAGAGCATTTCGTGGTAAACAGCGGCCTAGCTGTGCGGCACTAACACTTACCATCAGGTGTGCTACTTGCTCGTTCACGACCATCGGAAATAAAAAAAGTAATATCAAATCTCGTACTATACATATAGTACGGAACCTTTCGTGAGCGTGCCCATCTCGAGCTTGGCTGATTTTTTTGTTGCTTAGTAGAACGTGATTCATTTGAATACCGCGCCGGGGTGGTCAAATATATTGACGGTTAGATTGGGTTTCAAGGTTGAAATCTAAATATCAAGTCTTGGAAATTATCTATAGAGCTATTGATATATCTGGTTATGTTAGCTAAATCAACGTATATATATGCGCACATGACTGGTTCAATTGCCTCTATAAATAATATCGGACAAAATACATATTATTAATATTATAAAAAGTTTGTTAGTATGCACGAAACTGGTGAACAAACAATTGCATTTTATAATATTTTATTTATATAACGCTGCGATACATAGGCACCGAATTTACCTCCCAAACAAACGATATTACTTGCAAGTGTAATAAGGAAACTTCGAAATAGATAACAATGTCGCCTTGATTAACAAGAACAAGTGGCGTAGGCTAACTTGATCTTAATTGGATGAGGCACGTGCCCAGCAGTGGGACGTATATGGGCTGTAAAGAAGAAAAATAAATCAATTTGTCGATTATAAATTCGGTCTGGAAAATTTTCGCCAATGGATTCATAATACATTCTTCAACACACAATTAAATTATTACGTAATAGGTATATTGGCCACGAGCTAGTTTATCGTTCCAAACGTCAATGATGCTGTTTGCATCTTTTACGCTTATTTTTACCAACGACACCTAAACTTTAGGTAACACCTAAGGCGATATAAATGTCACCATAACATTAAATTTAGTAAAATTCCCACTGCTGGGCTTGAACCTCCACCATAATACGAGGCATATTGACCTACTATGGCACGCTGATCAGACGGGTTGGTATAGGGTTTTATTTCGAGTTTTCCTTCTATTGCATAGAGATTATATGCTTCTTTATATACTCAATATATCTTTATATACGCAAATACCTCAGTTGTCTTCCGGGCAACACGGACGACATTCACGGGCAAGATAAGGAGTGGTGAATTGTATTCTTACTCCGTCACGACACGGATGCTTGAATGTTAATTAAATGAAGTTGATTCAAATAATTTCCTTGCGGTGACGGAGTAAAAGCATATTGTCTTCTTCCCCAGAAGAATTCCCCACCCCTTTATTGAAAACAGGTGTTAGTTATATTGACACCCGTGATAAATGAATCGTCGTTATACCGACATTATCTAGAAGGAATTAATTAAATGTAGGTATACCTACCTATCTTTACCGCAATTCACATTTATTTTTAGTCTTGTATCAAAACACAATAAATTTGAATTCGTTTTCTTTATTTTTTTTCCTTTAGTAAGTACGTAGGTATTTATTTGTTCTCCATATTAAATTTGATATAAACTGGATAAGTATATTGAAATACGAAACGTTACGAAATCAAAAATCAAATATAAATGCGATGAAATGCGTAAAAATAGTTTTATTTCAAATACTCGTCTAAACATCATAAATCACTTGATAAGTAAGTTCAGTACATATTTTTATGTAGGCTTGACTAATAAGGCTATATAAGACTAGACAGAAAATATTTTATTCTGGCAATGAAATCCTGCCGATATTTATTGTTTCAATTCGTAATAGAGTTGTTTACCTAGGCCAAATTTCTTTGAATATTACTTTTCTGCAACTAGACCATTTTTTGCAGCATCGCACCCAGTCTATTTGGGGTGATGGCAAGGCAGTGTGGGGCCCCAAAAAAGAGTCAAAATTATTCTAGGCTATATACCAAATATTAGTAGATATATTTCTAGATACTGACTCCTCATATTGACCGTCGTATCCATACGTTCATGACAGTCGGAACAATAATACCCCCATGGTAACCCACTAGACCTCTCTCTTGGCCATGGGTGTCGCAAAAGATGATTAAAGGATTACATATACACAAAACATCTATGCAAGAGAAGGAAAACTCAAAATAATATCCTATACCAACACGTCTGACCGGCGTGGTATTGTACGTTAATTTCCCTCCTATTGAGGAGGAGACTCAAGTCCAGAACAGTGGGACGTATATTAGCTGAAATTATGAACCTATTGGACGGGCCATTGATGATAAGGACGGGTACTGGAGACCCGCCCATATGCCGTATTATTTATTGTAATAGTAGGTTATGGGGTCGTGCGCGGTCCTATCCATCGCCCTGGACGGATCCGACGAAATTGGGCTCACTTATTTGAGACATAACTAACATATTAGAGACCAATTTCCTTTATTGTTAACGACAGTTAACTATTTACGGATGTAAATAGCATCTCAGAATCAGAATATTAATTTGTGAATTGCTAAGAAATGCCATACATAAGGATTGTAATCACAAAACTCGATGCGCGAAGTTGTTATTTAAACCACTATGCCATCTTAACATATTTAAATATGTTTCAAAATGTAACACAATTCGTAGTTGAGGTAGGCTCGTTGCCTGCCTCAACTAGGGAGATGTTAATGCGATGCGAGTCGGTCGCACGGCCTCGGCAATCGCTCTAGTCATAATGATGTTTTATCTATGAAGGTGAAACCACGGACGCACGGTCGCTGAACTCGCCAAGTTTATTGTGTACCTATATATATAATATAACTATGTACCTATTTTGTGCCAACTCATAAATATTACCGCAGTAAGGAATCGTATGTTATACCTATCGACTAATGGAGCTGCTATTATTTTTATACCAATTATTATTATACAATATTAATAATAATGAAACGTGACAATTGTAGTGCTATGACGCATTTTGAAATGTTTACTTTAAAAATTATTTGTTTCTTTTTTAATGTAATAATTTGGATTTTAGGCTTTTGTAACTACGCATTACAATTGCCAGATAAAAATGTCTTTTAGATAATTCTTGTGTATAAATGTTACTTATTTAAAAAAGTTGCTAAATGGTAGGACAAATTTTGATGACGTTTCTTTGCACGTGCGTGTGGCAGTTCCTCTATGATTAAGAGACAGAAATAGATCCGGTAGGTGCTGCGAACGGGTTTTAGTATTTTTTTACGTAATTTGTTTATTAGATTTTTCTGATTTTAGAAAATGTAACCCCACTTATTGCCAACTATTTGGTTTTTTTATTTTTTATTTATATAGCGGCCAGTGGCGGACTAAGCCCGTTGGAGGCACGGGGCGGCAAAGCTGAATGAGGCCCCCCCAACTTTAAAAAAAAAATAGTTTTACAAACTTTTTAATCAGTTCATATTTGTATGTACATATAAATAAGTTTTTATGTTTATCTCGTTAAAATCTGAGAAGAGAAATTGAGACTTAAATTATTTAGTTAGGCCACAGTATAGTCATCTATCAGTAATGTATCTCGGCCGTAACCTTGAATTAAATACCTACATCCATGCGGTATATAAACATGTGATAGGGCTGCCCGCCTTGTCTTGCCGTACTTGTCATATTAAATATGTGTATAATTATGAACTTTAGTGAAAAATTCGCGCAGTTATTGTTAAAAAAACAACACACCGTTCGCTCGTCACTGCAGCACAGTCGCGACTGTCTGCATGCCGAGCGCATGCCGAGATCGAGGCGCGTAGGTATAGCTCGCGTTTCGTCCGTTTGTATGAAGTTGGATTACTGATTGATAATATTACTATGGTTAGGCTAAATAAACATTACATATAATATACCTACAATATGGAATGGATATGGGTGAGGAAAATAAAATACGAATCGACCGACAACAAAAAGATATAGTAAAAGATAGTTTTTTTTTATTTTTGTAGCGTATAGCTATGTGTTTTCGTGCCTTCAATTTACTGAACTCCTCAATAACTTATGTGAAATCGATTTCTTTTGAAATTTTTCTTTCTATTGAAAGCAGGCCTAGATTAGCCAGTCGCTCTCGACCCATTGTAAATCAAAGATCATTTTTAATTAGTTTAACCAATTATCGACCGAGAATTCTATTTTTTTTATCATTTTTAGGGTTCCGTACCCAAAGGGTAAAAACGGGTCCCTATTACTAAGACGTCGCTAACTGTCCGTCCGTCTGTCTGTCACCAGGCTGTATCCTACGAACCGCGATAGTTAGACAATTGGTATTTTTCACAAATTATGTATTTCTGTTGCCGCTATAACAGCAAATACTAAAAATAAAATAAAAGAAATATTAAGGGGGGGCTGTCATACAAAAAATTTTTTTTTGCCTATTTTTATAGATGGTATGGAATGGTACGGGACCCTTCATGCGCGACTCCGACTCGCACTTGGCGGTTTTCAAGGCAAATTGTCATCTTTAAAAAACGAGAATTTTGAAATGAAAAAAATATGGTTTACCGTACTTTACAGTATGCTCTTTCAGAATCTGGGGTTAAAATTGCGATATTCCACTACAAAAAATATATGGCCGCTATTAAACAAAAAAAAAACCCCAAAAAATCGAAGCCATTTTTTGTCATGATTTTTATCTCGTTGAAAACGCCGACAGACCTCTTTTTTTTCAACCATGAGTGCACTAAATAGGCTTCTATCTCGGCGTTTTCTACGAGGAAAATGTGAAAAAAATGTCTTCGATTTTTCGTGATTTTAATATTTAAAAGCGGCCATATTTTTTTTTTGTAGTGGAAATATTACCATTTTCACTCCAGATTCTGAAAGAACACACCGCAAAGTACGGGAGACCATATTTTTCATTTCAAAATTCTCGTTTTTTGATGATTAGAATTTGCCTTAAAAATTAAGAAAAAAAAATACGGTTCTCGGTCGTTAATGTGTTAAGTTCCGAAAAACTCCTCCCGCATGATACTACCGATACGCAAATGGTCAAAAAGTATTAAAGTATAAGCAATGTAGGGAAAGTAAATGTTGGCGTACAGGAGTGAATTATTTGCACTTCATTCATTCAGGGATACATGTGGAAGTACCCGCTACAAAGACGGGAATTCCCCTAACGTATTGGACGCGTTCAGCAAAGTTAAAAAAATATTAGTACCGCGTAAAAAGTCTAGATGGCTGTAGTGTTTTGATCTTGATGAAGTTATGAATGTACTAAGCATATTTTTAAAGTCTTGTTTGTGACTTAATCAGGGGAACGCGGAAGAATTTGGGGGCCCCCCAAGACCGGAGGCCCGGGGCGGTCCGCCCCTTCCGCCCCCCTGTTAGTCCGCCACTGATAGCGGCTCACCTGCTACATTTATATAGAACATCTGTGAAGGCCGTGTAAATATAGTTAATATATACCGCCTCACGTTTCTTGAATGAAAATTTAAAGAAAATGTTATTCTCAACTTAGGTTCCTACGTGATGAAGCATTTCTTATGAAGTATTATCTATAAATCCTAACAGACAACAAAACAGTCTATTACATTTTATCAAATATGCTTACATAAATTTATGAGTATCGTTTGAGACTATTAATTAAGACTATTAATTCGAAAGGCATATTGATTTTACTTGTACCCTAATCAAACAGTGTTTATTTACTTTCAATTAATCTTATTCTTAAAGGTCAGACATCTTATACATATAAAATAAAATAACAAAATCTCAAGTTTGGTGTCGCACAGGTTTGTTGATTACAATAAAATCATGGACATCATGTTCGACAGTTGCATATTTAAGCCACTGGCGCAAGGAATCTGTTGTTTTTCAACGAAATTCTTTAATTAATTAATTATTGTTTTAGGTACATATTTAAATGAAAGTTATTTTACGTTTCGATAATTAATAAAAACGTAGCGCAGACAACAATGTATTTTAACATCAATACCTTATTTCAACACATACCTAAATTAAAAAAAAAACAAAGTGTGTGTCTCTTCCATGTGGTGAAGGAGTAAGGATACAGATCACCACTTCCTATCTTGCCCGTGGATGTCGTAAAAGACGACTAAGGGATATAATACGCATATAACATCTATGCAATAGATGAAAATCTCGAAATAAAACCTTATGTCAATCTGTCTGACCAGCGTGGTATAGTAGGTTAATTTCTCTCCCTCTACGAAGGAGGCTAGAGCCCAGCAGTGGACATACATGAGCTGTGATGAAGAAATGTATAATGTTTTATTTGCAGTGTGGTGGTGGATAAAATACTATCAACCCTTAGAATAATAGCGTATAGAAGGATAGTGTCGGTACTTAAGCGATCAAAAAGGTGAAGCCAAAAATACTACATGCGTGCAAGGCATTACACACTTACATACGCACACGTTGTACGCTACGGAACGGTCTGGCGTAGGGAGCAATCTGGCTCAAATTTAAATGCTTCATTTTTTGTGCGCAGAGTTACCGTCTATGAGTTATTATTCTCAGTATGAACCTTACTTCGCTGGTAGGTGTCGTAATAGACGACTAAGAGCTTTACATCGACCTGAATCAACTATACCTGACGCCATTTGGTCAACAATGACATTCCCAAGGAAGCTTGATGTCAGGCAGGCGGCCGGCCATAAAACTATTGCAAGATACATCTGTATAGTGTTTAAGATACCGATTTACCGTGCCAGTGCTATGGGTTCGATTCCCATAATTTTTTATGGGATCCTCAAATTGTTGTTCTGAGCCTGCGTGTTATTTGTGACTGATAATTATGTTTTCAATTCCCCTGCAATTATAAGATTACTAACAACCCGCCCTCGCTTCGCTTTCAGTCGCCTTACCCGTGTAGTGCCCGTTCCCGTGGGAATACCGGGATAAAATATAGCCTATGTTATTCCCAGATATTATAATTTTCCATTAGTGAAAGAATTTTTGAAATCGGTTCGGTGGTTTAAGCGTGAAAGCGTAACAAACAAACAAACTTATTTTCGCATTTATAATATTGGTAAGGCTTTGGTTAGGGTTAGAGATATTGTTTTTTAAACGTACCTACTATGTAAGAAGAGTGTAGCTACAATATTGCGTCAGTACTAAATAATTGGATAAAAGCAGGATAGGTAATGGTAGTTTACCGCGGGTGACTGGACCGGGGATTTAGTCCGTCACCTGCCGAGAGGCCGACCGCGTGATGAAGGCCGACGTCCCAGAGGGGAGATGTCGGTCAAGGAGAGGGTACTCCTCTGGGGTATTCCGTCGGGCCAACCACTGACGACAAGTCACCCTGCACCGGTGGTCGGCCCAACGACGAAGGCGACGTGCCACGGGTGGGTTAAGGGGCCGCGCGCCGCCCCTCTGTTCCCCCGGATGCAAGCGGACGGCGGATGCGCTGACCGTAGCCCACCCAAAAAAAAAGGAATTATTGGAGTTATTTTTTTTTTTATATAAAATGATGTACTAAGGGAGCCTATTGCAGAGGATTTTACAAACATATAATTAACGTGCACAAATTATATCCAGACTCTGAACAAAAAATTGTGGATTGCACTAAGTGTTGTCTTACGTAGATTTAGAACCCACGACACTAGTATCGTAAGTCGGTATCTTAACCACAATGCCATATGTGCAATCATTAGTGTTTTAATTCAGCTGATTTACCTACGCCCCACTGATTCGAGTCTCCTCCATAATAAAAGGGAAATTATCTACTATACCATGCTGGTCAATAGGTTGGTATAGGCTTTGATTAAAATTTGCCCTTTTTTTTTGGCGGTGGGTTACGGTCGGCGCGCTCCTCGCTCCACTCCGTCCGAGGGGACAGTGGGGCGTAGGCACGTACACCCATAACCCACCCGTGACACTTCGCCGTCGTCGTTGGGCCGACCACCGGAGCAGGGTGACTTGACGTCAGTGGTCAGCCCGAAAAATTTGTCCCTTAGCGGTGTTCTACGACACCTATAGGCAAGATGATGATTTGTATTCTTACTCCGTCATCACACGAAAAATGATAGCGTTGTGTGAAAATGATGCTAGTTTTTTTTTCTAGAGGTCACGGTATTTGTTGTCTTTTATTTGAATTTAGGTACAACTAAGTTGTATGGAAATGATTCATGAATGTTACATTAATTTTGAAGACAATGTGACCTGTTTTATTTCAAGACTTACCTACAAAGTAATATGTTAATTAGGAATAACCTAGGGCAAATATATATATATCTATACCAATAAATAAAAATGGAGTGTCTGTCTGTCTGTTTGTTCCGGGTAATCTTCAAAACGGCTGGACCGATTTCAATAATTCTTTCACCAATGGAAAGCTATAATATCAGAGAGTAAACTAGGCTATTTTTTATCCCGGTATTCCCACGGGAACGGGAACTACGGGGATAAGGCGACAGAAACCGAAGCGAAGCGAGGGCGGGTTGCTAGTATATTATAAATGCGAAAGTGAGTTTGTTTGTTTGTTACGCTTTCACGCTTAAACCACCGAACCGATTTCAAAAACTCTTTCACCGATGGCTATAAGCTATAATATCAGGGAGTGACATTGGCTATGTTTTATCCCGGTATTCCTACGGGAACGGGAACTACGCGGGTAAGACGATTGAAACCGAAGCGAAGCGAGGGCGGGTTGCTACTAACTAATATATAAGTACAAATGTCTATTAGACATTGTCATCATAATTATGATTGTAGTGTGCGTAATGCCTTTTTTAATGAACTTAATGTGTTTCTAATGCATCGCATATACCTAGATACTAGTATTTTTTTCTTATCTGCGATTTTTTTTTTTTTAATTATGTCGGTTCATCTATGTTCCACTGCTGGGTTCAAGCCTCCTCCACAATAGGAGGGAAATCAACCTATTAGGTATTGGGAATACCAGATGGTATTTAGCATTGCCTCCACGGGCCAGCAAAAACTTAATCCGCCACTGGTCTTAATCCTTAACACTAGATTTACCGAGGAAATCTTTTAGATCTATACCAATAAATAAAATTGGAGTGTCTGTTTGTAATGTCAAAATAATAGGCTTTTTTCATGCTCACATGGTTATTTGCACGACACCTATGCCTAAAATACAAATTAAAAATTTTATGTCTGTCTGTCTGTTTGTTCCGGGTAATCTTCAAAACGGCTGGACCGATTTGAAAAATTCTTTCACCAATGGAAAGCTATAATATCAGCGCGTATACTAGGCTATATTATATCCCGGTATTCCCACGAGAACGGGAACTACGCGGGCAAAACGACTATAACCTATAACCGAAGCGAAGGCGGGTTGATAGTTAGGATATAAATAACCACCAATAAGTCTGATTCAAAACTCTACATTGTTGATATATATTTACATATGGTATTACGTAAATTCAATGTTATTTTGCATTCATTGTTCGTTAATGTAGGCACTTATTCGACGGTTATTTGCATTGCCACGTAATGTGTTCAAAGTTTTACTTTTAAAAGATAAAGGTTACTTTTAAGTTTACTTTTAAAGGTAAATTTAAAAAAAATAAGAGACTTTTCTTATAACATATTAGGTATTTCTATTTATTATTAATACATATTAACAACTTTATCAACATTGCCAATTATATCATTTTCTTCATATCCGGAATGTAAATGTGTGTGTTTCCTATAAGCAGTAATTTTGACTGCTTTTCGGCAATGTGGGTTCATTCAAAAATTTGGGCAATCTTGTGTTAAAAGAGGCGCGCGCGGCACACAAGCGCATTGCATTTTTTTTCTAATCAATTGTTTCAGTAATAGATATTCTTGTCGCATTAAAAAAATATATAATAGAATGAATACTTACCAGATATAAGGATGTTAGGATCGTGTTTTAGATATTAAACATGGTAATAATAGCGAGAACAATGGGAACATGACGTTCATTGTTACTATATCGAATAAGAATATTTGATCAGATCAGTAATAGTTATGAAGCAAATGTATCATGGAAATTATGTTATAACTAAATTAACTAGATTTGTCATTTAAATTTATGACTAAGGGATATAATAGGCATATAACATCTATGCAAGAGAAGGAAAACTCGTAACAAAACCTTTAACCTGTCCGACCAACATGATTTAGTAAGGTCAATTTCCTTCCTATTTTCGAGTAGGCCTGAGTCTAAAAGTGGGACGTATATGAGCTGAAATGATGATAAATCCTTGCGTTGCGGGATA
The DNA here is from genome assembly GCA_032191425.1 of Lymantria dispar. Lineage (NCBI taxonomy): Eukaryota > Metazoa > Arthropoda > Insecta > Lepidoptera > Erebidae > Lymantria > Lymantria dispar. The sequence goes on from CM063459.1 coordinate 23,541,174, forward strand.
TTTTACAAACATGCAAGTCATTATCATCATCACAGCTCATATACGTCCCACTGCTGGACTCGAAACTTCCCCACAATAGGAGGGAAATTGAACGATACCACGCTGGTCAAACGTTATAGGGTTTTATTTCGAGTTTTACTTCTGTTATATAGATGTTATTTGCATTATTATTCCTTAGTTGACTTTTACGACACCCACGGGCAAGAAATGCGGTGGTGAATAGTATTCTTATATCGGCACCACGCGGAAAACATGCAAGTAACTGTCACAAATCACATTCATATTTAAAAGACAGACAGATATTTAGAGACTTTGGGTCACTCTGTGTTCTCTACAGACTCTTTCACCGGGAGTGCTCCGAGGAACTGTTTGACTTGGTACCACCGTCACCATTCTACCAACGTACCACTCGACACCGTAGCAGGGTTCATCCATTTCACCTCGAAACGTTATGGTCTTCAACTGTACTTCACGTACGTGCAAACTCTGGAATGAACTACCTGCTGCTGTGTTGCCCGAGCGCTATGACATGTCCTTCTTTAAACGCAGTTTAAAAAGAGTATTTTCTTCACAGTAGGCAACTGCTTGGCTGTGCCCCAGGTGTGCTGCTTGCTTGTTTGCCACCGTTGGCAATAAAAAAAAAAACACATTTGTGGATCGCACAAAGAGCATCCACCTTGATAACCCATGATATTTGGCGTGGTGGTTTTAAAGGGGTAAAATTATTCTCTATTAAATGAAATTTTGTCAATAAGTGGAGAAGATAACAAGCATTTCTTGAAGTGAAACTGCTATGCGCGCATGAGGGTATATTTTTTAGGGATGAAACGCAATTTTGTGAAACGAAAATGTGGGACGTTTTTGTCCAAGAAGAGGGAGAGAGTGAGAAAGGGCTAACATAGCACGAAGAACATAGCCATGGAGCGAGAGTAGGGAGCAAGCGAGTGAGAAAGGTGGACAGTGAGGGGGTTTTTAATATTGACAGAAAACACGTAGCACTAAAGAAGTTTCACTTCTGGCATGCGTACTTTGTACGCACGCTCTTTTTTTATTTATAAAGTTCAATAATAAAAATATATAATCCCGCGCTAAGAGAATAAATCCTGTCGTAGGGACTTTACGATGTATTTACGTGTTAGTTTTGTTCGTTAATTACCCAAACTAATTAGAATTATTTATGGATTGCACATATAACTGAGCGGCGTTGAGCTCAAACCGACGAAATGGCAATGGCTGCCTACAGAAATACGCTATTTGTTCAGAAACATTGATACAGTAATTACCTATTGTTATGCGAAATATCAGAAGTTCTAAGAAATCGTAATTAGAGCATGACCTAGTTCTGTTCCGGACCAGCCTTACCTAAATTTCATCTACGTCACCTTTTCGTTACGTGAACCAAGCGTATGTGCCAAATCAGATCGATAGCTTCAGTGATTTCAAGTTTTGCGGGGGACTTTACAAATATATAACTAACCGACACAAATTACAATCAAACTCAGGCCAACAATTGGTGGATCGCACGAAGTGTTGTCCTGCGTGGGATTCAAACCCGTTCCATTGGCGCTGTAGGTCGGTATCTTAACCACCACGCTGTCAGTGCCGTCAAATATGCCACCTTTTTTTTGCGGGGTGGGTTACGGTCGGCGCACTCCTCGCTCCACTCCGTCCGGGGCGACAGAGGGGCGTATGCACGCATACCCGTAACCCTTCGTCGCCTTCGTCGTTGGGCCCACCACCGTAGCAGGCTGACTTGACGTCAGTGGTCGGCCCGACGAAAATCAAATATACCACCTAGGACCCCGTTATTATTTTTTCATAGATAACTATAAAGGTTTATAAATAATTTTTAATGTAATATCTTAATACAGATTAGATATCTATATTAACAACGGAACAATTACATTCCTAACATACGTTATATTTCATAACGTTGTCGAACACGACCTTCGACAACATTTTATATATTACGATGCGAAATTAACTCTAAAAAGACGTTTTCGTTTTACTAATATGCATCCTGTATTGTTTGAAATAATAAAAATAAGTTTCTTAGAATTTATAAGCAATTAATTAAAATATTGAAACGTGAATAATATAATTATTTTCTACGTAGTAAATAATATTATTGTTTTTATTTTAATACGGTCCATCATCGTTATTAAATTTCACCTCATATACGTTCCATTGTTGAGCTTGAGCCTCCTCAATAGGACCTACTATAACCACGCCGGTCAGACGTATTGGTCTAGGGTTTGCATAGATGTTATATTCATATTTAATCCTTTAGTTGTCTTTTATAACACCCACAATTTTATGACTTCATAACACCCACAATTTTATGACCCGCAAGAGAGGGAGTACTGTATTGAATTATTATTACATGTTATGGAGTTCCGTAGTCGTAATTTAAACTAACCTGATAAGAACCCGATAAAATTTTCGTATAATTTTGGATAGTGCTGGAGTCTGAAACTATTATGTATTCTTAAACAATACCTTATCAAATTGATGATCAAATGAGACCGGTATAATGTTGTTCTAATATCCGTATCAACATCCGGTATCGAATTTATAACATCAATATTTCAACACTTTTTTTTTTTTTTTTTTTTGTGGGTGGGCCGCGGTCGGCGCGCCTCCGCACCACTCCGTCCGGGGCGACAGAGGGGCTTAAGCACGCAACTCCCGCGACCCACCCGAAAACCACGTCGCCTTCGTCGTTGGGCCGACCACTGGAGCAGCGTTAACTTGTCGTCAGTGGTCGGCCCGACGGAATACCCCCTGTTGGGGTACCCTCCCATCGACCGACGTCCCCCCCTCGGGGAGGACGTCGGTCTTTCCTCACGCGGTCGGCCTCTCGGCGGGTGACGGACTAATCCCCGGTCACGTCACCCGCGAATATTTCAACACTTAACATAAATTCAATAGATCTTAATGATTTTCATATATCAAACCATGAAGTTCATCATCACTAGTCTTTCAAAACAGATTAAGCAAACACAACTGTGTTTAACATGTGATACACCAGACATGTATGCACAATTAATTATATTGTAATACACTCAAGTAAGATATAGTTTCGCCTACTTACAATTGCATCACGATTATCATTATGCACTAGCAATGTCAAGAGTGCATTGAACTCATCACATGCATCCTTGAACACATGTTTTTTTCACATTTATCTTCAGTAGATAATTTTGTTTTTAATGCAGCGATATATAAATAGAGATAGACGATATTATTCGTAAGCTTTCGGCTCGCTCCGACGGTTTCGTACCTACTTTATGGCTGCGATGCAATGTCGCCTTTTTTCTTGTTGTTTAAAATGTACGGAAATAACTTACGATGTATATAAGTATGTTTATCTTTTGCAACGTGATTCCGATCTGTTTGCGGATTATTACAACGATAGCGTCATTTGATAAAGACGTTTTAGCATCAAGATGAAAAGTGAAAGTTGTTTAAGCATATTTATGAAGTTGAATATACAATTTGGTTGGAAAGCAATTAAAAAAGTTTTTTCATTACGCAATTCTTTCAATTAATGTTGTAATTTATTTTCTGAGAAACGGCTAGTCTAGAATATAAATTCAGAGTCCGGTTTTCTCGGTAAAGTAATGATCTGATTTATTTTTGTTAGTTTAGATGCCTAGGAAGCAGTTTATTTAAAATTATATCTACCTATACCTAAATATATAGGTACTTACATACATTCCGTGTGTTGATTAAGAATACAATTGATTGCTCGTGGGTGTCGTAACAGACTACTAAGGGATATTATATGCATATGACATCTATGCAAGAGAAAGAAAACTCGAAACAAAACCCTATACCAAAATAGGTTCATGCGCCGAGTGCCGAGCGACGGGAGCACCGTGGTACATGCGCAATGTGGATCTTCACATAGATCTTGGCTTGCCGACCATCAGGCAATTCATGAAACAGTGCTCCCGCAGCTACTTCGACTCTGCCGCGACACACCCGAACCCATTAGTGGTAAGGGCGGCTTCTTATATCCCCTCTAAAATGTCCGCGATTAAACAACCGCGACTAATACTCGACGAACCCGACGATATTATTACTCTCGCCCAGACTGAGGCATACACAGCCCGCGAGGCCTTGACAAATAAATATCCACGTTTCCGCCCCCGCCGCCGGAGACGGAAAACGTGTCGCGTTAAAATCATAAACGTGGGAGTGCCCACTTTGCCAGCGACCCCCCGAGCCGAGGTCCGTACCCCACAGGGGTTGCCCTCGGGATCGGTCGCTTAACTTTAAACGGGTTGAGAGCCCTCAGCGCTCACCCACCAGTCCGGGTAAAGTTGTCACAGCCATCTGAGGCTAACAATTAAGTCACACAAAAAAAAAAAAAAAAAAAAAAAAACCTGTACCAACCTGTCGGACCAGCATGGTATAGTAAGGAAAATTTCCCTCCTATTATGGAGGAGGCTCGAGCCCAATAGTGGGACGTACATGGGCTAAGATGATATTTGCTATAACTAACCTTATCTTTATTGCTATCCATAGCATTATTGATGTCTTAAAAGTATAGAAAAAACACTATACACTACAATACACAATATGTACCTATTATATAGTGGTGATGAATTGTACTCTTACACCGTCATCACACGGAAAAAAAAAATATTTTATCTGCATATTAAGTGTATGGACCACGATATTTATCTTACATACCTAAGCGTTAAGAGTTTATCAAATTGTAGTTACAAAATGGCAATATGATTTCTTTATCTTAATTTATAATGTTCCAATTAAAACCCGAAACGAAACGTAGGAACTACGTACCTAGTTAATAGAAAAATAAAGTAGAGATGTGCCGACTATCCGGCTTCTTACTTTGTATTTGTCAATAAAATGTATCAGTATGTATGAGGAATTAGATTTAATACGATGCCTCATACTTGTGCTGGTTTTTTCTGACGACCACGAGAAATTAACATATGACATCACATTTTACTTGCCCAGTGGTTAAAAAATCTATACCTAAGACTTTCAGTTTGACATGATTAAATTTTGATTCAGCTTTAATAAGATTTAATACGGTTCCTCATACTTGTAGTATTTGCTGGATTTTTCTGACCACCACGAGAAATTATCATATGACATCACATTTTACTTGTCCAGTGGCTTAAAAATCTATACCTGAGACTTTCAGTTTGACATGATAAAATTTTGATTCAGCTCTAATTAGATTTAATACGGTTCCTCATACTTGTAGTATTTGCTGGTTTTTTTTTGACCACCACGAGAAACTATCATATGACATCACATTTTACTTGCCAGTGGCTAAAAAATCTATACCTAAGACTTTCAGTTTGACATGATTAAATTTTGATTCAGCTTTAATTAGATTTAATACGGTTCCTCATACTTGTAGTATTTGCTGGTTTTTTCTGACCACTACAAGAAATTATTATATGACATCACATTTTACTTGTCCAGTGGCTAATAAATCTATACCTAAGACTTTCAGTTTGACATGATTAAATTTTGATTTAGCTCTAACATTTTAAATGAACACATTATTGCAGCCCCATAACCCATTGTATTCCTTCCCTATTGTCATTGGGCCGACCACCAATATCGAATCTTTAAAGTCCGTGTAGGTAGTGGGCCTTATGTGTGATTCAGCTGTAGGTAAACGAATCGTCACGGCAATTTATAAATATCCCCAAAACCGTGATCTGGGCCGACACATCTCTATAGTAAGCTGACCAGTTTGGAGTTTCTTAGGCTTTTCCTGGTTCAAACCGTGATATGGGCCGACACATTTTTGTAACAAGCTGGCCAGATTGGAGTTAGAGTTTTCCTTGTTTAACAGTGATATTGGCGTATAGCCATATTATCTGATCTGTTGAAGAAGGGAGGAGAGTGTTTGTAAAAATGCTAGGCTTGGGGGGCGGTTAGGTTTTTATCGCATAGTAGTGTAGTAGGTAGCGGTAGTAACTGGGGGCTCGAACCTCCTCTTATGGTCCGTGAGCTTCTGACACCTAACATAACAAAAAAGTATTGAAAATTATTGACGACGCATACATCCAATTGAATTTAACCTTTTCAATTAAATAGTCAAAACCAATCGACTTAATTTTTTTAATTACTTTTAATAGATACACTTTACGGAGACCACTCTTCCTAAAATTTTTTTTAAATATACATATATATTCAAACAGGGGATTTTGGAAAAGACAGGGGTTGGGAAATAATTTTTTTCGCCACCACACGGCAAGGCTTATACCTAGTATAATATAATTTTCTACCCACTTTCACTGTTGGATGTAGGCCAACCCATAATGGGATAACGCCATATTATTTTTTCGAGATTTCCTGCTCTTGCATAGATCTCTTGTCTATAATAGACATATCATATTCCTTATTCGATTTTTACGACACTCAGGCAAGAAAGGGTATGATTGAATTGTTTTCTTACTCCGTCGCCAAGCTGTGGATTATTTTTTATGTAACTAAAGTTGTAATTATTAGTTGCAGGTCCAAATAATGCAAGAGCCGCTATTGCGCCGCGTTAAACAGGAGACAGATCCAACTCCTCAATATTCACCACCTGAACCGCAGCCACCTCATCCGCAACCATTGCATCCGAGGAGCATGCCGATGATGCAACCACCAGAGGTAAATGCCATAAAGATATAGTATATTCTCAAATGTACAGTAATTTGTAATGCAGGTCTTCTTATCTTACTTTCCTTTTTTTTTAAATGACAACTCCCTGCACTAAGAAAATAAGACTTGCTTTGTAGGGGACTTCACAAATATTCAATCCACAGACATAAATTACATTTAGGGGCGGATTAAGAATTTTTGGATGGTACAATTAGTATTGTCACGCGTGGGAATCGAAGTTATACTAGGCGCGGTAGGACGATATCTTAACTACTACGTGCTACTACTACCTATGTGCTGTCATATCTTGGTCTATTTTTGGTTTGTTATGTGTACGATTTAAATTTATGTAGTGCAATTCTTGATAATCCGAAAGTCTCTGGCGATCAGTTATGGTAATGATTGCTGCCATAGTCTATTGTTCCACATATGCCCCTCTTTTTGTGGGGATCAAGCTATGGGTATGGTTAAATTTCGCCTGATCCGTCCGGGACTACAGAAGGGACGACGTGCACCGTCATAGCATGTCGTACTCAATCGTCATGTTGGTGAGCCATCGTTATCCAGTTCCTGCGATTAGGTCGGATAAAGATAAAACATCATTATGACTAGAGCGATTAGCGAGGCTGTGCGACCGACTCGCATCGCATTAATATCTCCCTAGTTGAGGCAGGCAACGGGCTTACCTCAACTACGCACTGTCACATTTTTTTTTCTTTTTTACCACATCCTGCACTAAGGAAATAATCCTTGTATTGCGGAGGACTTTACAAACATATAATTAACGGACACAAATTACATCCAGACTCAGAACAACAATTTGTGGATCGCACAGTGTTGTCCCGCGTGGGATTCGAATCCCCGACACTGGCGTTGTAGGTCGCTATCTTAACCACTACGCCATCTGTGCAGTTTGTGCATTTTGAAACATGTATATGATTTTAGAGATGGCATAGTGCTTCCATGTGGTAACGGAGTAAGAATACAATTGAGCACTCTTGCCTTGGTGTTGTGAAAGACGATTAAGGGATGACTACTCATGTAACATATAGATGTTACATGAGTAGTATACGAGTACGAGAGAAGGCAAACTTGAAATAAAACCCTATATCAACTTGTCTACCCAGTGTAGGTACGTATTAGGTTAAATTCCCTCTTATTGTGGAGATGGCTCATGGCCAGCAATAGGACGAATGTGAGATAAAATGAACACTTAAATAACTTTTCAAATCGAACCACTCCTGAGAATTAGCACGGTCAACCAAACTATTCAGTTTTCGTAATACATATTGATATAGAATAGTCCACATGTTTCTCATGGTTGATAATTTACTTGGTTGTTTTTTTCTTCTTTCAATATCGTATTTCTACCTTTATGGTATAAAGTTTACCTTCATTTATTACACTATGGCATAAATAATCATTTGAAATCGTGATTAAAAATTAGTTGCGCATCGGTGGGGAAAATCTGATCCCTTTTTTGTGTTGTCTTCATTCGTTATGATACTTAGGTATTTGAGGTATCGTTGTGATTTTAAGAGGAATGGCGTATGCTTTTAATTACAATAACATATATTCATATGAGAATCTTTGTGTTATTCCCCGGTGTTCTGCTGGCATAAGGCGCTGTATTGCTGACTCTCAGTTCGGAATGCTGAGGCATACATTTTGCGAAATGCGGCAATATTATTTGGATTATTTGACGGTATAGATTATTTATTTAAAGGGTAGCAATGAAAGTTACGTATATAATTTAGTTAACAATGTCATGTATTCTGCTTTTCAATTATAGGCAACCACAACTAACTAAATATTTGACTACGTTTTTTTTATCTACAATATTTATTATCAGTGCACATTTTTCACAAAACCAAAATTGTCATTAAGTTAGCTCCAAAAAAGAAAACGAATCTGGCTATAATTCGTATTAATTAATTGTGTCTTTGTAAAGTCCCTTACGGTAAAAACATTTGACTCTAAAAACTAATTGAAACACATTTTTTTTTATTGGCTGGACTATGATAAGCGCACGCGCGGTCTATTCCGTCCGGGGCGATGAAAGGACGGCGCGCGGGCCCATAACCCACCCGTACCACGTCACCTCGTTGTTGGGCCGACCACCGGAGCAGGGTGACTTGTCGTCAGTGGTCGGCCCGACGGAATACCCTACCCTCACCTCTCGACGTCCTGGGACGTCGGTCGCCGAATTGAAATACATAGGTTTTCTTTGGTTTGGAGTTTGACAAGAAGTAAAGACGTGGTTCGTGTGGTAACAGAGTAAGGACGTAACGACGGTTCCATATAATAGAGTAAGAGTACAATTCGTGGTGAGTTCCATTCTTACTTCGCCGTGGATGGATTTATGAGTGGTAGGACCACACTGTCGACAGTTATCTGTCTACAGCTGCGGGCCGGTCCGTCCGGGGCAGTACCACACTCTCGCAGAAAATCGACGTCTGAGTAGTAGCGATTTGTTATGCACTTCGTTCGGTGAGCGAGAGAGCCGGAAGCCCAACTTTCTGAGGGCGTTTGCGTGTGGAGGGTTTTGGTGGTACCCTTGGTATCACCGAGCCTCAATGCACGCATTCACACTCCCTTCACTTTTTTCGCGGTAGGCAGCGGCCTTATAGAGGTCCATGAGCGGCAGCAACACACCATCAGGTGTACTGTTTGCTAGTTTGCCACCGTTTGCAATAAAAAAAAATAAAAAAAAACATTCAATTATTATCTACGCAATTGATGGAACCTTGAAAATCCATACCAGCCCGACTAGCCAGTGTAGTATAGAAGGTTAATGCCCACCGACCAACAGTGGAACGAATAATGTGACGAAAAACGATAATGGTTGGGTCGTCGCTAACAAAATTTCCAATAAGTATTTTTCTCATACAGTTATCTCAATTTTCTAACCAGTTGGATCTTGAAACTAAAGAAGATATCAAGTTTTGCGTGTCTCCTGGCGATGGATCTATCGTTGGGAACACAAGCCCAGATCAACAGCACTGCTCCTCGACCACAGCGGCTGCAGCGAGTGGGGCTAGAGACGACGAGACACCTAAGAGATGGTGCCTGGTTTGCGGTGATACAGCATCAGGATTCCACTATGGTGTTGCAAGCTGCGAGGCCTGTAAAGCTTTTTTCAAGAGGACTATACAGGTCAGTAGGAAGGTGAAGACATTTTAGTTTTTTTATTAGTTTTAAGAATCATGGCATACGCTTTGTTCATTCGGGATCTGCCATTTGCTTTTGTAACGTTATTGAATCATTACAATCTCTATATATGTTAATTGTCATTTTTTTGTGATTATGAAATATTTTCTATTAGGTACTGCATGGATTGTAACGTTTGATTCGCCATTTTGAAAATTATTTTCTTATGTAATTACTAAAAATAAGTAAAATTAATCTTCATCTAATCTTTTCCTCTAAAAATCAGTTGACATTTGGGTGTATGTAATTTTAAGAATATAGATCAATTAAAGTTTATAACTTGTCGAGGATACAATTATACTTATAGGTAATAAGTTCTTTACTAAAGATGCGAAGTATTTGCACCGGTCTTCTAGTCATAGCATTATTTTTTTTTAAATAACGCAACATAATAAGCTGTGGGCTCACATAACTTCTCACCTGCCGTTCATTTAGTTTAATCTAACTGGCGTAAGGGAACACACCTATATAACGTGACGTATTTATGGTACTAAAAAATACTACACTTGGTTTTGTATTAGGTCTTAATTTCAACTAGAGACGGTCCTTGATTAGGGCGCTGAGTATTGAATTATATAATAAAAACTTTTAACAAATAATACTGGCTTAAAAAAGATGTTCAGATGAACCAAACATGCATTATTAAAGATAACTCAATTATTAAAGATAACTTCAATTATTAAAGATAACTTCAAATATTAAAGATAACTCAAGTAAATTTATAAATAGAAATAAAATTTATATAGGAGCATTTCTGAAGTACGATCTACCAAATAAAAATAAAAAATTATCGAAATCGATTCCTAATTGGCAGAATTACTGCGTGTCTGTATGTTATAAAAACATACAGTTGAATTGAAAACTTCCTTCTTTTTAAGCACGGTTAAAAATAGTCACGTAGTATGGGTGCGTTCCCTAATTATTATTACTTGTACTAATTTTACGCCACACACCTTTTACGCCACCATCATCTTATTTACCAACTCTTGCATGAATGGTGGTGTTTCATTCTTTTTAAATCTTTTTTAATTATTATAAGAAGTTCAACATCTGGCACTAAGTAAATAATTCTTGCATTGCCGGGGACTTTGCGAATATAATTTAACGGACATAAATTACACCCAGACTCGGCAGCTCTATTTATGCATTGCATATTGTATCGTTCTGCGTGGGAATCGAATCTATGACACTTGGTTCTGTAGGTGGATTAACTACTACGCTATCTATACAGTCCAAAGACCCCGTGCTAAGAATACAAATGCTTCTATTGCGGGGGACATTACAAACATTATTGGACACAAATCACCCTTAGATTCGAACAATCATTTGTGGACACAAAGAATTCTCGTATGCAAGAGTTCAACTTTGGGCACTCAGATGGAAGGTATTTGGACCACTAACCCATGTGTATATTCATTATTTTTTTGATTTTAACATTTGTCTCGTGCCATACAATTAGACATAGTCATGTTACATTTATTTCTAATGACTTACCGGTCGTTTGCAATAATCCATTAGCCGTTATATTTTTTGTCGTGTATTTAGCTGTTAGACGCAGATGACTTTAACAGCTTTGCCCGGACTATGGGTCAGCATTAAGGGCTGTCGACCCGGATATTAGTTTTTATATGATGTCATCTTGATGAACCGATTACTTGTTTAATAAAAACAAAGTCAAGCAAGTTTCTGATCGGGTAGGACTAATGGAAAGGAAAAGGTTTCATTGTTTCTTAGGTTAGGTTTGGTATTTTTGAAGGCCTAACCAATCAACAAAATGGTTTTGTGATCTAAAACTGTCTCCGCATTTGGCCGTTCTAATGATACGTCTATTTGGAACTCATCAGTTGAATATTGTAAAAGTTTACAATTTGATATGTATCTATAGATAGCTACGTCGAGCGGTCGCTACCTTCCCTCCAATGTGGTTGAGGGAAGTGATGGCTGCTCTAGTAATTAACTCGTGATCTGCTAGTCCAGCCTTATTTATTATCTTTTTGCATTATATTTTGGCAAATAAAAAAAGTATTTTATTTCGAAGTACATCATACTGGGGTTTAATACTATACAAACTTTGTATACATACAATTTTATTTATAAACAAGTTTGTGATTGCGTTCCGATTCGGTAGTAAATTATGATATTAATTTCAAACGAAATGTAAATAAGGTTTTTATGTCCCTGACCCAACTTCATCTGACACTACCTGATCAACAATTACATTCCCAAAGAGGGTTGACGTCAAGCCGGCCGTTGGTCATATAACTATTGCCAATTTTGTAATATGTATTATGAAAAAAGCAGGGTGATGTAAATTTGATAATACGTAAGTGTCATTAAGGGGCTTATATAGAGTAAATGATTTGATTTTTTAAGATTTAATATCGATGGCTCCTACGAATAAGTGAGTCATCTGAAAAATTACAATTTTACAGGGAAGCGTGTCAAAGATAAAATGTTTACATTTTTTCAAATTCTTGTTCTAGGATTTTTAAGTTTTTGTATTGATTATGACGTGATTCATTGGGCATTTAAATAGTTAACGGGATCAAATCATTCTTTATAGAGGTCAAACATCTTAAGGAAACGACAAGGATCCATCCAAATATTTACGATTTTTATCTTTGGCGGTGTAATGAGCTTGCACAGGTGATAAAGCTTCAATGATTTTCTGCAATGATTTTTATAATTTTTATGACCGAGATTGATAAATAAGGTTATTTTTTTATCATTTCATCAAAAAAGTTAAAATACCTAAAAATGTTAGTTGACTCACTATACTTAGGAGCCATCGATATAATAATGTGAATTAATTTTGTCGCAGGGCAACATTGAATATACGTGTCCCGCTTCCAACGAATGTGAGATCAATAAGAGAAGGCGGAAGGCGTGCCAGGCGTGTCGTTTCCGCAAATGTCTACGTACAGGAATGTTGCGCGAAGGTGTCAGGCTGGACAGAGTGAGGGGCGGTAGGCAGAAGTACAGACGAGCACCTGATACACCCGCTTCAGTACAACCAAGACCGCAGCTTGATGATATTAAGGTGAATTACGAAACAAACTTTTTTTGTTTGAAGACAACATCCTGCGCTAAGGAAATAATCTTTTTAACAATTTTATTTTTTGTTTGGGTTACGGTCGGCTCACTCCTCGCCGGACTCCGTCCGGGACGACAGAGGGGCGTAAGCACGCACACCTGTAACCCACCTGTGACACTTCGTCTTCGTCGTTGGGCCACCACCGGAGCAGGGTGACTTGCCGTCAATGGTCGGCCCGACAGAATACCCCTTGAGGAGTACCTTCTCCTCGACCGACTTCTCCCCTCGGGGAGCACGTCAGTCTTACTTCGCGCGGTCGGCCTCTCGGCGAGTGACGGACTAATTCCCCGGTCCAGTCACCCGTAATAAACCTTGTATTGCGGGGAATTTTACAAACATATAATTAACGGATACAAATTACATCCAAACCTGAATTATTTCTTTTATTAAATTTTTCTCTTATTAATTTTTATAAAAACTATTTATTTCTTTTTCCTTACTTTGGTACTTTACTGTATTTCTTCTTCCCTTAAGCGTATATACGTCTTAGTATTAATTAAAAGTCTCTTCTACAATTGGAGGCAAATTGGTCTACTATATCATGCCGGCCAGGCGGATTGATAGAGTTTCATTTTGACCTTTCCTTCTCTTGCAATGAAGTTATATGGTTATAATTCTTAATGGTCTTTTACTATTACTTTCCCCGTTTACACACGACCAATAAATGCAACCACTGAGTATCACCTAACATAAAATTCATCTCGATATGTCCCACTACAGGGCTTAAGCATCCTTCTTGATAGGTAACTTGATGTACTTGGTCAGATGTATTGTTATTTTTTAGTTAGGGTTTTATTTTGAGATTTCTTTCTCTTGCATAGATATTATATGCACATCAAACCACAGCGAAGATAGACGGTGATGAATCGTATTCTTACTCCTTCACCATACGGGAGCTGGTTTATTAATATTCAGTATAAATGACTTACGTAAATATCTTAAAGGTACTGGAAGCTCTAAATTCCTATGAGCCAGAAATGTTTACATGCGTGTCGCCACCGCCTGGTGTCGTGGACCCTGCTGCCAAGACGCTGGCGTTGTTGGCTGATCTCTACGACAGGGAATTGGTTGGCGTCATCGGTTGGGCGAAACAAATACCCGGTTTTACTGAACTGCAATTGAATGATCAGGTAATATATATATTTTGTTTGACTTGAGTCTTGATTTTTCTAGATTTTGATCACCAATCTTATCGAACTTTTCCTGTTTAACTTTTTTTAATTAAATTTATTGCGATCCGGTGGTAGTTTATTGGATATTTTGATTTAATTTTGTTGAAATTGACAATATGTAAGTGCTCTCTCGGGGTTTATGCATAATAAATGGTTTGAATTTGAATATCCCTTAGTCGTCCTTCATAAATGTTATATGCATATTATAAAATGCAAATAACGTATGCAAGAGAAGGAAGTACAATGTATAGCAATAAAAAATAATAATTAATTGGCTACAAGCAGAACCACTGATTAAAAAAAGATCAACCGTTTTGTACAACAGATTCTATTCCGTTAATTGACGTGACCTTCAAAACAGTATAGACACACAAAAAGCTCTTAAATTAAAAAAAAAAAAAAAAACAGCGGTATATAAATTGCTATAATTATAGTTGCATCAATAAAAAATATAAATCTAGTCTTTGTGGATCTAAGCGGCGTTAATATTTTGACTCATGACTGCAGAAATAACGGCAACGTTACCTTGAAAGAATTCACGCATTAGAAAAACTCAGGTTAGTCTTCATAGATACTTATCCGCTCTGACAGTTATGGTTTTTATTTTTTTTATACAGCTCCTTGTGTCTTAGAGACTTTAAAATCTAATGAGCAATTTTTAAATAATACTATGTATGTGAATTTGTATCAATAATTAATTCTGTAGTGGGTAGATATAAATCTTTGTAATAATTCTAACTTGTTGGACGTTAGACATCTTAGTTCGCCTGTGACCATGAACGCTGTAAAAGTTTTCCAAACGTCGAGCAGTCAAAAATTAAAACACGATAAAATTCGACGTCTCATGTCACGCCCAACTAGGTACTGTTATAATACAGAGTTATATCTACCCGCTACAGAATTAATTATAATTTTTTGACCCACATTTTTATACATATTTATTTCCTACACAAATTCCAATTTTATTGGTGTTTTTTTTCCTTTATTATATAGTAAATACGATTGCCATGCGTGGTAAAAAGTCATTATGTCTCTTTATTATTAGTGGACGTCGCTAGGTTGTCGGAATGGATACATGGTGGGATAAAAACTAAAATGTGTCGCTCTAAATGTATCAAGCTTTTATTTTTTTATTATATTCTGGTTTTCTTGTGTTGTTTTGGTGCGTTGGCGCATCAATAGCACGATGCCGGCAGTAACTAGTTTTTTCGACTGGCTGACCTTGCATCGATCTATTTGGGCTCGTGCAGTTTCATCGCCTTTAGATTTTTGATTTATATTCTATTATGACTTGAAGACATCGTGAAATTTTTAGTTGTAGATTGTTTACGCGTTTCATAAAATAATGTAAAAATATATGAATTAAGGATTTCTTGGTTTATTGACATTCCTCGTATAGTGACAGACTAAAACAATGTGCCGCGAATACTCACTTCTGCCTGTCGCAGTCGTAAAATGCAGTTAAGGCAGCCAGGGAAGCAGCGCTCTCGTGGAAATCCATAATAATAAAACTGAAGAGTTTGTATGGTTGCACGTTAATATGGGTAATCTTTTTTTTTTTTATTGCAAACTGTGGCAAACGAGCAAACAGTACACCTGATGGTAAGTGTTGGTGCCGCTCATGGACCTTTACAAGGTCGTTGCCTACCGCGAAGAAAGCGAAGGGAGTGTGAATGCGTGCATTGAGGCTCGGTGATACCAAGGGCACCACCAAAACCCTCCACATGCAATCACCCTCAGAAAGTTGGGCTTCCGGCTCTCTCGCTCACCGAACGAAGCGCAGTAACAAATTGCTACTACTCAGACGTCGATTTTCTGCGAGAGCATGGTACTGCCTCGGACGGACCGGCCCGCGGCTGTAGACAGATAACTGTCGACATACCACTCCTAATCTCAGAAAGGTTCTGAATTACATTGTCAAATGTCACGAGTTCGATACCCACGCAGTACAATACTTTGTCCGATACACAAATTATTGTTCTGAGGTGTAAGGCCATTATTAATACGCTTTTATTAGCTTCAGACGTATGTATGTTAGTATGTAACGGAATCTTTGAACATGATTTGACCCCTTTCAAAACGTCGGATTAACTCGAAATTTGGCATACTTATTAAGGACCGATGAAAATTCAATGTTTTAAACAGTTTGACCCGTTATCCTTACTAGGATAATCAGGATTAGCGAAAATTCAACTAAAAAATGATAAATAAATAATAGTTCAAAAAAACTAAAAAAAAACGCTTTTAAAGAAAATCCAACTAAAAAATAGAAAATATTTTTTTTTAAATTTGAATTAAGAATAGTGTATATAAGAAAAAAATATTTTTATTGTAAAAAAAGCGTGGGGTGCTTTTTAAGATATTATCAAAATGATAATCCTTCTACTCATATCTGTCAATAAAATATTTATAACTATTGACAACATGCACCCCCACGCTTTTTTTTGCAATAAAAAATATTTTTTTCTTATATACACTATTCTTAATTCAAATTTTAAAGAATTTATTTTCTATTTTTAGTTGGATTTTCTTTAAAAGCGTATTTTTTTAGTTTTTTCGAACTATTATTTATATATCTGTTACATCATCATCATCATCATCTTGCTCTTATCCCAATTACTTGGGGTCGACGCAATATGTCATCTGTTTTGACATATTGCAAAAAGTTTCGGCAATGACTTTTATGACCGGCCGCCTGCCTGACGTCAACCCTCCTTGGGAATGTAAAATTATATATCTGTTACATATATCTATTATATCTGTATGTAAAGTTTCTCTGCATTACAGGGACTGATTCCTGAGAGTATAGTTATTTTTAAAAATAAAAAAGGGAACATTAAATCGTGTTTATCGGTTAACATTATAAGAAATTGTTTTGTTACAGATGCGTTTGCTACAGAGCACGTGGGCAGAAATGCTCAGTCTTATGTTGGCGTATAGGTCGATGTCGAATGGCGCTGGTGGCGCACTCCGTTTGAGGTTCGCGACAGACTTAACGCTCGACGAGCAACAGGCTAGGGAGATTGGCGCCCAAGACCTATACACACAGGTTAGTGTAAACTTGAAAATAACGCCACCTATTGGTAAATAAAGGAACTGTAAATTTTAAGCACAGTTGTGATTCTAGGTTTTGAATAATAACGTATAGAAAGTAAATACGCGCTCAAAAAATGAAACATTCAAATTGGAACCTAATGGAGCTTACGCTGGACCGTTCCGTAGTGTGCAAGATCACTGTACTGCACGTACGCAATTCTTAAAAAATAAATAGGTACATAATTATGGCGGTTTGTGCATTCAAATGGTGTCGCAACACATTTGAAAAGCAGAAAGTGTATTAACATTACTTTTAGAAGTATTTCGACGATTTATGTTAATAAAAACAAAATTTGATTTCATAATTTGTATAGTGGTGTGCGTTTGTATGTGTGTAATCGCCTGCGCGCATGTAGTACTTTTAGTTTCATGTTTTTGATCGCTTAAGTACCGACACCAGGTTATCTCGATTCATAAGCAACCCACCGTCGTATATAATTTAGTGTCTATAGTAGAATCACCCACTAGTTATTAGCTAATCTGTCTTACGATGCGAGTGGCATAGAAAGAGATGGTTGTGCAATATATTCTAGTCCATTACCATAGTGATGTTTAGTATTACAGATTTGAGAACAACGCCATCTATTGGTAAATTAAGAATATGGGCAGAAAATAGTATGTCGTATAAAACCATTTTGTAGCTTTGACCCATTCTACAGGTGGGGTTAAGCTGCCGGCTGATTACTTAATTTATGTACTGTGAGGAGCTGCCCCACTGTAAGTCATTAAAGGAAAAGGTACCTTGCAATTTACGAAACGGAACACTAAAATTTATTTCGTGATCTTAGTACAATAACACAGATTGAATAGGGCCGTTTATGATAATCAGAACCAATATTAGTATTTGTTGCGCCAATAGCCGTTTACTATACGTACATAAAAAACTTATGTGAAGTAAAAAAGTGCAACTTCGCAAATGATAGAACTTTTGTAGGTTATTGGTACTTTAAAAATATTAAAAAGTACTTTTTTAATGCCTCTGGTCGTTGACAAGCAGACGGTCCATCTAATGGTAAGTGGTAACTGCCGTTTAAGCACCTCCACAATACCAGGGGCTCTCCGAATACTGCAAAGTAGCAAATACTATTCAGATGTCGATTTACTACAAGGGTGTGGTGCAACCACAGAAAAATTAATAAGATAGAACGGCCATGTGGGCAGGGCAAGCGTGCCACAATTGCGATCAAACGGTCTTAATATTGACGAAATTCGTTTTACCGGCACTTAGTTGCGCTTATATAGTGACCTTGAACGAAGCTCCGACAAAAAAGAGAAATATGCCGTCTTGCGCTGTTACAACGTGGCGAAAACGAAGTCAGTTGCGTAGTTATAGTCTAAGAAGGCATTTCTTTTCATCATTAAGTCCATAAACTTATTAATTCAGTGATATTTCGTAATTTTATGAGAGTATTATGTCGTTTGTAACAAACAATTATGAGATCGTAAAAAGAGCCAAACATTATACATCGTCTGCCATACATGGATATCACCTTTTATTAGTCCAGCAACCGCGCAATGTACTACGTTCAATGCGATATCACTGAGAACCGCCTTAGCATACGTTTTCATTCAAAACATTGACGTTGATCCACGCGTATCGATAGTGTTGTCCAGCATACTATAAGTTATCGATTTCAATAATTAGCTATGTGTTAATTTTATCATATTAATAAATATTTTAACACTTTTAATTTAGTAATCGTTTTATATAGTTATATAAACAATATTTAAATAGGTATTTAAAAATCAATTATTCTGATATACATTATCTACTTAATTTATCTTGTATATCTATAGTACATTCTTGTATATTTTCCGTGTGGTGAAGGAGTAAGAATATAATTCACCACTCCCTATCTTGCCCGTGGATGTCGTAAAAGACGACTATGGGATATAATATGCGCATAACATCTGTGCAAGAGAGGGAAAACTTGAAATGAAACCCTGTACCAACATGTCTGACCAGCATGGTATAGTAGGTGAAATTACCTCTCATTGTGGGGGAGGCCCGAGCTCAACAGTGGGATGTATGTGGGCTGCGATGATGATGATGATGATCTATAGTACAAACTTCATAGTGCTCATTAGCACTCTTTAGTAATTAATAAAATAGAAATAACAAAATAATAGTAATAAAATATCTATGTTCGGGACCAATCACTAAATATATATATATATATATATATATATATATTTATATATATGAATTTTACACGTAATGTTTAATTAAGTAGGTATTTAGTTGTCGTACAAAATAATTGTTCTATTCTTCCTTAAGATGGAATAATCGAGGCGGCGGATCGCCTGCGCGAGGAGCGCAGCCTCGATGAGGAGATCCGCCGCCGGCGACTGGGGCGGCGCAGGCGCAACTATCTGCGCCTCATGCCGCCTTAGCCGAGGCCGCGGGTGACGTGACCGGGGATTAGTCCGTCACCCGCCGAGAGGCCGACCGCGTGAGGAAAGACCGACGTCCTCCCCGAGGGAGGGACCTCGGTCGATGGGAGGGTACCCCAATAGGGGGTATTCCGTCGGGCCGACCACTGACGACAAGTTAACGCTGCTCCAGTGGTCGGCCCAACGACGAAGGCGACGTGGTTTTCGGGTGGGTCGCGGGAGTTGCGTGCTTAAGCCCCTCTGTCGCCCCGGACGGAGTGGTGCGGAGGCGCGCCGACCGCGGCCCACCCACAAAAAAAAAAAAAAAAGATGGAATAATTTATGATAAGAATTAATTTCTTGAGACTGGTTATTTATTACTAGTTATTATATATGTGTTGATTTCTAACTTTTCATAAGTGTTGAATTTTTATTCCAAGAAATGTTGACATAATAGTCATCATCTTGGCTCATATATGTTCCATTGCTGGGCTCGAGCCTCCTCCGCAAAAATAGGCAAATTTACCTTACTATACTATAGTAGTCAGACAGTTTAGTATAGAGTTTTCTTTTGAGTTTTCTTCTCTTGCATAGATGTTATATGCTTACTATATCTCTCAGTCGTCTCAATATATTAGGATGGGACATCCGCGGCTAATATACGTAGTGGTGATTGGTATTCTTATTCCGTCACCACACGGATAATGTTAGTACATTTTTGTTCACAATAAAAAAAAATGTACTAACAAGTAGCAGTAGCAGTGTATAAAAACAATTAAATAACTGTTTTGTTTTTTAAGTTAAATAATAGCACTAATAAAAATAAACCGAATTTCAATAAACAATAATATTTTAACATACTTTAAGAATGATATCTGATGCTTACGCGAGCACTTCGCATCTATACCAATAAATAAAATTGGAGTGTCTGTTTGTAATGTCAAAATAATAGGCTTTTTTCATGCTCACACGGTTATTTGCACGACACTTATGCCTAAAATAGCAATTAAATTTTTTTTGTCTGTCTGTCTGTCTGTTTGTTCCGGGTAATCTTCAAAACGGCTGGACCGATTTGAAAAATTCTTTCACCAATGGAAAGCTATAATATCAGGGCGTAAACTAGGCTATATAGGAACTACGCGGGTAAAACGACTATAACCTATAACCGAAGCGAACCGAGGGCGGGTTGCTTCTTGTAAATAAAACTACTTTTACGGATTATATCGCGTTTGTATTTGATTTATGATTGCCCGACTTCATCCTGAAACGGGCAATCTGAAATGGGAACAATATAATATACAAATCGCTACCCCCTTACGTAATTTATTATAGCACTTAAATTTTCTGTCACCTATACAACATGTAACATAATTAACGCACACCCTCAAACACCCCAATTAGAATATAATGATATAAACGCAATGCATACACCAAATATTATTTATATGTACGTTAACATTGTTTATTTGTGGAATTAGTTATTCCCATTTCGTGGAAATAAAATGGTCACCGACCAACTCCGAGTGCCGCCCGACAATAATTACCTACTTGGTAATAATAGGTACACGAAATAACTACATTATGCTTTATGATAGTAAATATTTACGATTCTTCTTTCCATCACACTTTTCAGGCTTTGGATTGTCGACATTGAATAATTTTGTTCAATGTGAAGCCAATATTTCGTAATTACTGATTTGTTAAACTAAAAAATTTGTAAATAAGAATTATTAAACTGCTGATAAAGTGTGATTTGATTAGATACCAAAATACCTACGACAAAGTTAAACAAAGTCGGCGTAAAAGGTGTGAATCAAAATATTTACAATAATTTAAAGATCATAAACAAACTTAGTTTAATTTGCACTCACACGGCGTTGTCGTTTTAAAACATTTTCAAAATGTCCACCGCCTTGTTCAATGCACTTTAATGACCGTTTTCGTAATTGTTGTTTTATTTTAGATAATACTGCAGTGTCGCTTTTCACTTTTTCAAAGGCGGTTATTATCTTACTTTTTAGTTCCTCGGCACTTGTTGTCTCTGTGTTATAAACAAGCGATTTAATTCGCCCCCACAAAAAAAAGTCGAGTGGCGTCAAATCAGCTGATCTAGGAGGCCCCTGGACAGGCCCTCGGCGACTGATCCAGCCTTCTCCGTACTCGGCATGAAGATGCTGGCGAACACTCCAGGTGAAATGCGCGGGGGCACCATCGTGTTGGTAAAATACCTCTTGTAAATGAACAAGAGGTACATTCTCTAATAGAGAATGTAGTTTCTCGCAAAAACAGTAAATATAATTCTTCTTCTCGCGTTAAATGTTCTACACGCTAGTGCCACATTATCATCACACCGTGCCAAAGTTCACACCATTTCCGTGTATTGAACGTTGGTATACCGAAAAGACATAGCGAAATGCGGGATTAAGATATTTTATTTGCACTTTACAATTGACCTCTTATCGATAAGGTTCACGCGGCGTGACTGACCTGACTTGTCCCAAACATATTTTTCTTTGATCGGCGCCGGCGCAGCCGTCTCGCTCTATTGTAAGGTTATTAAGCCGCCGAAAGAAAGAGAAAGTAATTATTTTGTATTAGGTAGGTACGTGGCTTTCTTTTATGTACTGTAGTGTTGCTGTGTGCCGGCTGTCGCTTTAGGTATTTGTAAGACTATTAGCCTTGAAATAAGTATCAGATTTCTTTAATTGAATGATGAAATTTGCTTACTAATTTAATATTTCATTTTAAAAAGTCTTAATACCCTGATTTGCGTTCCATTTTCGTTTCTATGAACTGTTTAGCTAGCTGTGTAGGATGACTGTAATTTACTTAGTTCTAACTAAATTTGAGAAAAAAATTAGATACATAAAAAACAATCAAAATCGATTCAGATACCGATTCTGAACAAATTACTTTCAGGGTGTGCGTTAATTATGTTACATGTTGTATAGAGTATAGTGAGGAGTATTTCATTTGCATGATTTTACTGTAAAATTACTTACTTGCATTACAAATAACTTCAACACATCACACAAGTAAGTGCTTAATTTAAAGGCATTAATATTTTTGTTTCGATAAAACAGGCTAAATAAATATCGTGTAGTATATCGACCATGGCAAGCACTAGCGTACATGTGCTTTTTTATATGTGAGCATACGTTGCCTACAGAACTTAGTTATAGTTTGTGTACCAACTGCAGCTTCGAAATTGATGTGTGTGTATTATGTTAGTGTGTGAAATTATTGTAAGCATAGACCTTGCATATGTGTTAACATCAGCGGGAGGGAGTAATTATGCCACGCTGGTTTTCGAACAAAATCAGCCGAATGGCCTTTCTAAAGTATTAATATTTCTGTGGGTGCAACCATGGATAATCGACCCCTTTATAAACAGAAAGCTGTTATGGCATAGCCGAGTTCCTTCAGCTAGCTTTATTTTGTCTTTTGGCGGGTACTTGAAAGCGTTATATGGTGGTCTTGTATTGTAGTTAATATTTTAGTATTTTAGTGTGTAAATAATTGTAATGGCATTTTATGTAATTTGATGCGGAGAAACTGTTGGGATATAGTAAATATGATATAAAAGTGCGTTGTGGTAGGTGACGATTTCACTTACTAACTGACAATGACTAATTTAAATTAACTAGCAATCTGTGAAGAAGATAGTAACTCAACATTGTCAACAATGAGCGTGTATTAGTAACTTGGTTGCCAATAGAAATAAGAAGTTTATTGTTTTATATGATACTAGCTGACCTAACAGACGTTGTTCTAATCAGATCTAAAAAAATACGCGCCACCTACCGGATCTATTTGTGAATCTAAACCATTACCGAATCCCCTTGAACACACACAAAAAAATTCATCCACATCGATCCAGTCGTTTAGGAGGAGTTCACAAGAAATGTATATGCATATAAAGATTTGTATATTATCTTTGCAGATAGCCGCAGTTACGAAGAGGTTGGAGCGAGGCGCTGCATTACGTGAGGAGTGCTACCTACTAAAGGCCTTGGTGCTCGCTAACTCTGAAGTGCGTATAGACGAGCACGCAGCACTTAGACGGTTCAGGGATGCAATTCTTGCTGCACTCAACGACGCTGTCGTTGCCCTCAGGTATATAAACACAATATCATTAAAGATATTTTTTTAAAGGACAACACTGTACTGAGGATAAGATCCTTGTATTGCGGTGGATCTTACAAACATACAATTTAAAGGGCACAATTACATCCATACTCATATGTAGCACAAAGTGTTGTCCTACCTGGGATTGACATCCACGACACTGGCATAATTTAAACTCAGATCCTGAACAATCATTGGTCATTGGCTAGACTCAACCAATCAAAAATTTTGTTTGTTGCTAGGCCATACAATCCAATGTCGGCACTGCAACAGTTGCTGTTGGTATTACCAGCCTTGCGGCATGCAGACGTGGTGGTCCGCCGCTTCTGGGCGGGCGTCCATCGTGAGCGACGGGCACCAATGAACAAGCTATTTGTCGAGATGTTGGAGGCATCCGTGCGGTAGGCACATAAAACAAAAATCTCCTACATACCTGCGATATCCCTCGAGGGGCGGGGCTAGTGTAGCTCCACCCCCATTGCCAACCGGACGGTAACTGAGCTCATAAAATGAGCCATCCTGTCAGCCGTCCCCGTCTGCGCTCGGGGGCACATCCTGTCAATTTTTGTTTCTTCACCCTTCAGCGGTTAATAACCGCGCCATTATGTACAAAACGATGGACGGAACTAGTACAAAACTTGTTACTATTTTTGTATATTATTAAAAAAATATATATATCTAGTTTTACTGTGAACATTTCGAGATTATTGTCGGTTGGGGAAAGTATTTGTGAAAATAAAAACGGAAAGTCTCGATAGTGTTTTTAAGTGACTGTTAAACGTGTGAAGATTCTGTGAAACAGATTTAAAATTTTTGTCTTAGCTTTAAAAGTTTTTTTTTAATACAAATCATGGTCGCCCCCGCTGAGGCTTGTGTAGTCAATGAGGCATTGGTCCCCGGCCGTGTACCGTACGACTTGTCCCTGTAAGTCTCGATAAATGCGGTAAGGCCGTATTCGGCGCATTTATCATTTACAAATATACATTTACTTTAAAAAAAAATATGACCTGTTCGCATTGCGTTTAGTGACTGCGGCTCTAGTGGACCTGATATTGAACGAATTGATTTAATAATTAATTAAAGTACAAATTTTATTATCTGTTATTATTGCGACTGCTTCAAAGCAGTATTATTTAAAATAAATGTTTATCTAAAAAAAAGAGCAAATGTTTATTCAAGTTTGTTACTTAATGTCCTGAACGCAATACTGCAGTGTCTACGTCCTATTGTACAAATATTACATTAAACGAAATAGGATTTATTTGAAAACAAATCAAAATGTAGAAACATTTACTATATTTAATGTATTTTCTAAGCTGTTCCACTAACAAAGATATGTAGTATATATGTTTTTTCAATATGTCCGCCTCTAGCAGTGGCGTAGCTTGCCTGAGTTGGGTCTTGTATCAAAATATAGGACCCAAAGGAACGGTAAAGGTTTTTATATAAGTAAGAAATGATAATGTGATTTGTAAATAAAACGATGGTCCAGCAGTTATTCACAAAAATGTTATTATTAAAAAAAATGTGTATGAAATTTTGGAATATTTGTTTGCACTTGCACGATATGGGGACCCCTATACCCGGGGCCCATATCATTGAAACTGCGGTAGCTACGCCCCTGGACTCTAGCAACAAATCCCGGCTAATGTATTTTTATTTTTAGTAATCATTTATTTCAGAATGAACAAAGGCATTTTACATATTCTTTTCCGAATTGAAACTTCTATATACATTTCAAAGCCAACTATTACTTTGTTAAGTTGCGTGGTATATGGTCTGGTATCTAATTTGAACTATATTTTTATTTAAAAAAACATGAATATAAAGGTGTATGTGTGTAATTCATTTCCTCTTAATCAACTTGATCAATATTTGTATTTTTATTTATATTGAGTACCTGATGAAGATCTTGTCGCTGTTATTGAGATTCAGATCTCAGTTTGTAATTTATCGGCATTTAGAAAAAAAAATGGTTCTTCTTAATTTTCCAAGGCAGCGTTTGCTGGTTCCGTTATTGTCTATGATGTGTAGTTTAATTATTATTTATGATAATTATCAGTGATAAACGGTTGAGTTAGTATCTATGATGTATGGTTCAGTTAATAACAGTGAAAATGGTTTAGTTAGTATCAGTGATAAATGGTTCAGTTAATATCAATGATACGTGGTTCAGTTAGTGTATATGATATTTGGTTCAGTTTATTAACTAATGAATATTAAATTACTAAATGATATATGCTTCAGTTAGTATCTATTATGTGTGGTTCAGTTAATAAAAATGATAATGGCTCAGTTATTATCAGTGATAAATAAGTTTCAATTAGTGTCTGCGATATATGGTTCAGTTAATATCAATAATACACGGTTCAGTTAATAAACATGATAATGGTTGAATTGGTATCAGTGATAAACGGGTTCAGTTAGTGCATATGATATATGGTTCAGTTAATGTCTATGATATATGGTCCAGTTAACACTAGTGGTATAATTTGAAGTCAAATGATGCCAGGTGCATGGTTACACTTATTTGATTGTTGTAAGAAGGGGCAAATTACGTACTAAATCACGTGTTATATTAGTTAGATGGACGCTGGGCAAACATATGTTTTATGGCAGCTACAATTATTAACATTTGTCCATGTATAAATGTCTAAAAATACGTTTTAGTTATTTCATAATAGCTTATACGTATAGTAAATTGAACTTAAGGGAAACTTAAAACTGTCAAACATAGATTTACTTTCCTAGTTACCACAGTTAATATAATTTAAGGACTGGAACATCGATTTTATTTTATGGATGGCTACTGTAGTTTTAATTTTTCACTATGGTTAGTTAAATTTGTCTATGATAAGCTTAAATAATAATTTTCAGTGACATTGCGTATCGTTCTCTTAAGTAATAATGTATCATTGGAAACTATCCATCATATCTTATGGCAATTTGGTACCACATGGAGTCAAAATTAAGTTTATTTTCCTATAGCATTGGCTAAGCAGTTTTGATAATGTTAACATTTTTTATTTGTTTCTTGAAATCGTTCATTTTTGAGAGAATGTAATTGTAATACAATATCATTCCTATATTATCACAACACAGGTTTTTGCTTGGCACAGAGATTAAGAATCGCCATTTAACATAGCAATGCTGTCAGCATACTTGGCAAGTTGCCCATTGGAAGCGGATTATTTGAATTAGTGTTTGAATAGATTTGTTGTTTTTCATGTATTTTGTTTTATAAAAATAATAACTGTTAATATTACTATGAGAAAATGCTATCATTTTACATTGCATTTATTGTTGTCTTGTTCCCTTAATAATGAACAATTTCAAGTGAAATTAGAGAAATTTCTTCCATCCATCCAATAGCCTGTAGCCGTTTAGTCCTGGATGAATGTCTCAATACGAGAATGCAACGGTTCCCTGCAAATTTCAATCGTCCTCAGTCCACCTAGTAGGGGATCGTCCTATGCTACGTCCGATTCGTGGTCGCCATTCAGTAACTTTTCTTCCCTAATGGTTGTCGGTTCTACGAGCGATAGACTGCCCTAACGTGCTAATTCTTCGGGCTGTGCTGGTTATATCCGTTCGTCTACGGATTCCGGCTCGACGGATTTTATTACGTAGAGAATTACCCAAGAATCGCTTATACGTAATAATAAAATTATCTTACACTAGCTTACCCAACAAACATTGTTCTGTTCAAATCTGAAAAAAATAGTATTAAGAATTCTCCTTAAAATCAAATAACTTAAACGCTACGGAAGCCATCATGATATTAATTAATAATATGCAAACATCACAACCACGTATTTAATGTACCTTTAATAATATTATTGTAAATAACGATGTAGTGGAACAGTATTGATACAGAATACCTCAATAACTGTTACCAATACAATATCTTGGAATTCATTGTATCCAATGTATATAAAAATATTTGTAGCTTAATGATAATGCTTTACTCAAAATGTAAACACAATAAACATGTAAAATATGATTAATACATTAAAAATATGTTTGTAAAAATGCTTTTACATTTTTGTAATGTGTGTCATAAAGAATATAATCAAAAATATGGTTTACACTTTTATGATGCATATCATATTTGAAAATAAAGATATATTTTACATTTTTCTGATGTATATAAAGATGTAAAGATTGTATGGTTTGTTTACAATTTGAGTACAGTTACTTTTACTGGGAGTAGACACATAGTTGTATATTTCTGTATGTTGGTAAAAGATAATGAAAATAAATAAAAAATGTAAAATAAATATCAAACGAAGGAAATCTATTCAAAATTGCACCGTTGTATGGTTGAGTTTGTAAAATTATATGAAAAAGAAATCATAATTTTACTATTAACTAATAATAAAAGCTATGTGGTGCATTTTTGTTGAGATTTTGCTCAAAGATGACTACTTTTTTAGACAAAATTTGGAATTGAGTTAAGGTTTCTGAGGTCGTAAATTTAATTAAAATACCAAAGTTCTGTTTGTGATTGTTAAATGTTTACTTCCTGAATTGTATATATAATTAAGTGTTCGTCACAAGCGGTACTTTGGTACGATTTGTAATAATTTTGAAGGTATAATTCTTAATGTGACTATGAACATATTGTTAACGCCATCTTTGCTACATCACAGCAACATTTTCCTTAAAATTCATAAATTATAACTCCTACGTGGTAATGGTAATCAGAGAAAATAGTATGACCGGTTACTTTAGTTATCACTTTGCTGTCTTCATAAATAACTAAAGGCATTTATCCCTGCGTGCCCTAAAATGTACAGTTTGATTAAAATCGTGTTAATTCGAGTTAAAATGTGTATAAGAAACTTCAATTAGTTATTATATAAAATTATTTTATACAGCTTTAGATAGAATTTATTATAGAAACTGTTTCTTAAGGATTTTTTTTGGTAATTTCCAATGTTTGCTCAACGTTGTGCACTCCCGCTTTAACTTTGCAAAGTTATGGGCGGATTTAAAATTTATGCAAAGGTTTTTCATATTTTCAAATGACAACGATTTCTTAACTATATCTGACTTTATATTTAAAGTTCAGTAAACTAATTCTTACTGAGTAGTGAGGAACATTTTAATTCGTCGGTTTCTTTATGCATGCAATATCTATAAATAATTGCACCAATTTTGATTTTCTCTCTAGCTTCTTTTTTTCTGATTGCAATACCTTAAGCAGTACTAAGGTAATAAGTAATAAATAATCAGAAAAAAAAGTTGATGAATGTTTTCTACAATAAACAATAGGATAATAGTGGCATAACGTTACAAGTAACGCTCTTTCCTGCTAATTAAATTGAATTGGACTCCAACGCAGGATAAAGCTTTATATTCTACATATTTTATTACGTCTTTAATACTTTTTGTCCGCTTATCACTTTCGGAAGTTCTTGTAACTACAAGGGTTTAAACTGTAGTGTATATAATAATTAAAAAAACAATTGGCGAAATATTACATATTATTAATTTTGTTTGGGAATTGAAATGCAAACTATATGCAGTAAATAGGTTTTAACTATATTACTAATCTAACAGACGCTGTTCTGTACAAACTTAAAGAGGTAAAATAGAAAACCTTGAGATTACCTACCACCACCACCACCTACCCGGTCAATTAGAATGCATTAGCATTCTCCTCTGTCTAAAACCATATTCGCATTATTGCTTTTCTGATGAAACCGGTTTGGGGAAACATCGGTGAAATACTTTCAAAGTCTATATATAAGGGACATAGAAACATTTTTTTTTGTGTTTTATATAGACTTGGATAGATTGGATTTTTAATCGGACAATGTGAAACAAATCTAAAATGTTTATTTAGATATAATTGTGAGGGTTGTGTAATGGACAATTGCCAATACGGTAATATATTATAGGTAAATGTAACTTTCAAAAGTACATTTGAAATATGTTTCAAATTATTTTGAAAGTTGCCCAGTGTTATATATTAGCATCACAGACTAAATGTAATGTGTATTAAATTCCATGCGAGTTCTGTTGTAGTTATAAGTTAAGAATTATTTTTATTTAATAGTTTTTAAGTGTATCGGTGGAAGGCGAAGCTGTGACAGTGTGATTGTGCCAGACTATTTATTAAGTTTTATTTTTTTCTTATTTGCTTGTTGTTGATCTGCAATTACTGATGTTTACATTTAAGGCTTGGTAGTTTGAGTGCCGTTTGTGTAAAAGTTTGTTGAGTATTGTTGCTACATGCGAAATAACAAACACTGTATACTTGTTATACACCTTTGTATTATGATTATATCTTAATTTCAACTGGAGTATATACAATGCCCAAGGTAATACACCAATTAACGGCGAAATACACTATTCTGTTACGGTTATACACCATTTTATCTCTTGAGTATTTTTTGGTCATAAATAAGCAGTGATGATCGAATGTTCTCATTCAGTGATGAATGCAATCATCACCCCATTTCTGGCTTATGGATCTCGTAAAAGACAACTTAGGGTATACATATAAAACATCTGCATAAGAGAAGAAAAACTGGCAATAAAACCCTATACCAACCCTATCATGGTATAGTAGGTCAATTTCGCTTCCATTAGGGAGAAGGCTCGATTAATGGGACGTATACGAGCCTAGATGATGATGATCAAATGTTACAAAGCTAATCAAATAAAACTTAAGTTATCGCACGCAGTTTTGTATTTATGTAATGACATAAATACAAAACTGCGTGCGTTACGTAATAATTACTTTTAAATTAATTTAATGCACTATAATGATGGTGCATTAAATTAATTTAAAAGTAATTTATTTTCTTTATGAAAAAGAGATTTTTCTTTTGACAATATGAGAAATTGAGCATGATTGTAGTTAAAAAAAAAAACAGTCTAAGCACACTAAATTATATATACATTCGACATGTCTTGTGATGGCATGTCTCTAACAATAAGGCAATAATATTAATGGACGGTGTTTAATAATAGATCTCCCTGTTGATTACGCATGAAGCACTTTATGATACAAATTTACATACAAACGGAAATTTTGTTAATATTTATCCCAAAATATTTTTTTTAAACGTAGGTTATATGTTGGTTATTATGAAAGTTGGTGTATAAGTGTTATTAGGACGGTATTATGTGTACGTTTAGCGATGTGTATCCTCAGATCAAAGATTTAGTGGACGTTAGCTAAACAAATATAAATGTATGTGTCTTACATTTTATATTTGAATGAATTCGTACCTTATTTTCTTTACATAACGTTATTAATGTGAACCGGTACCGGATATAAAATATATAAAGTGGTGACATTTTATTTGGTATTTTTATTTACATCCATCTATCAGCCTACAGACGTCCACTGTTGGACATAGGCCTCCTCACGAGAATGCCACTTGGAACGGTCCTGTGCCATTTGCATCCAACGGTCCGCTGCGACCTCCAAAATGTCGTCAGTCCACATAGTAGGTCTTCCTACGCTGCATCGTCTGATTCGCGGTCGCCACTCGAGAACCTTTCTTCCCGAACGGTTGTTGGTTCGACGAGCGAGGGACTTTCGAAGGTATTTTTATTTACCTTATAAACATTAAATACTAATGAATAATTCGATATCCGAGTTTATTGTGGGTTGCTTACGAGTGTCGTAAAAGATTACTAAGAGATCAGGCAGACGGCTGGTCGCGAAAATACTGACAAAACTTTTGCAATATGTTTTGTGTATGATTATAGAAGAGTACATAACGCGTGGACCTCAAGTAATTAGAATAAGAGCAGCGTGATGATCATTATTAGTATTACTTTAAATTTATTCTTAAAAACAATCCCTGGTAAGAGATTTACCGTGATGGAGGAAGATTACAATCCACCACCCCCTATCTTGCTCATAGTTATCGTAAAAAACGACTAAGGGATATAATATAGACATAACAGCTGCGTAAGAAGGGATCACTTGAAATAAACCCTATACCCGATCTGTTCCGATATGATACC
The DNA here is from genome assembly GCA_032191425.1 of Lymantria dispar. Lineage (NCBI taxonomy): Eukaryota > Metazoa > Arthropoda > Insecta > Lepidoptera > Erebidae > Lymantria > Lymantria dispar. The sequence goes on from CM063459.1 coordinate 23,572,884, forward strand.
CCGTATCATATCAGATCGGATCAGCGTGGTATAGTAGGTCCATCCCCTTTTATCGTGTGGCGGGTTTCCTTGCGGGTGTTGTGACCTTTATGGAATAACAGCAAAAGTCACTGCCAGGAAAGTCAAAATAAACCTGAATAAAAGGGAATCGATACGAATTAGTTTTGTCAATTCAGCTTTTTATTATTGACGTGAAAACAGCAGGTTTGGAAAATCATGTAAGTCGTCGCCAATACGGTCACGTGACGTTAACGCTCTATCTGTAGTTATATCAATGTCTCTATATCTGTGTCGATAGATATCAAAACCACATAAGTGCAAACAGTTTTAATATCAAACAATTTGAATATCGAAAAATAACAGATGTTATTAACAGTTTTTGTTTTAAGTTTTCACTTCTGTAGCGAGTTCTCACGACTCTTTTTTACTTTTATAGGTTGCTCAACGCCGATTTTTATTACCCGTTATATTCACCGCCACCACAAAAGACCAATACAAATAACCAAAATATGAGGCAAAATAATGCTCGAATATAATATTAAAATTCTTTTATTGTATTAATCTTAAATAATATTTACAAAAATGTTCTTAATAAACTCATTTGCAAAAAAAACGGGCGGTTTTGATTTTCATTCATATTTAAAAAGATACAATACCAAAAAGGTTTCAATCGTTTGTACACGTTACTGGCCGGTTTTAAAAATGCTGTGGTATTTAAAAAAGTACGTTCTAAATTCAATTTTTCATTTGATGTTCATTTTTATAGAAAACCCCTTTTTATCCTACATTTTTGGCGCGAAGTTTCAGAAGTTAACATCGACTTTCATAACTTTTATTCAATTTTTATCGATTAATTTCATATCCTTGACTGTCAAAGCTTTATTTAATGCTGTTTGGCTGTATCAAAAATGGTAGATAAAGTGGTAAAAGCTACCAAAATTATCGCGCTGCTTGAAGAGGGTTGCAGCCAATGTTTCGTGGCTAGGAGGCTAAATGTTAGTCGCTCGACAGTCCAAAGGACCTGGCAGCGATATCAGGAGACTGGTTCCGTCGAGAGAAGGCCTGGTTCTGGAAGAAAACCATGTACCCAACCACGGGATGATCGTTTTCTTGTGAGTCGCGCATTGAGAAATCGCAAATCTTCGTATGTGGATCTTAAGAACAACCTCCAAGAAGTAAGAAATGTGCATATTAGTCTATGGACGGTCAGGAGGAGGCTTCTCGCTGCCAATATACGCAGTCACCGCCCGGCCCGCGGCCCCAAATTACTCCGTGAGCACAGAGTTCACAGGCTTAGGTTCGCTAGAAATTGTGAATCATGGACTCAAGACGATTGGAATAGGGTTTTGTTCTCTGATGAAGCCAGGATATCTCTGTTCGGTGAAGATCGACGTCGGCGAGTGCTAAGAAGACAAGGAGAACGCTTTGCAGAGGCATGTTTCGAAGAAATCACACCTTATGGTGGGGGCTCTGTTATGTTTTGGGCAGGAATAAATTCAATGGATCGTACAGAGTTAGTCTTCATTGAAAACGGCTCACTGACTGGGCATCGATACATAACGGAAGTTCTAATTTCTCATGCACAACCCGCATTGGCCGCTCTAGGTGAAGACTCGATTTTTATGGACGACAATGCTCGCGCCCACCGATCCCGCGATGTTAATGCGTATGTGCAAGAGGTCGGCATTCGTCGTTTGGATTGGCCAGCTCGAAGTCCCGACCTCAATCCCATAGAGCATGTCTGGGACGTTCTGAAACGGCGTGTGAGATCAGTACACCCGGCTCCGCAGACCATCAGAGAGCTGAAGAATGTGATTACTGCGGAGTAGGAACGTATTCCGCAAGCAAGTATCCGGGATATACTCGCTAGCATGCCCAGACGAATTCAAGCTGTGATTTTAGCTAGAGGGGGTCACACTCGATACTAAACATTTATCTGCTTTTACTTTATTAAAGAAAAACAAACAAAAAAACTTTTTTATTTTTACTTCATGAGCATATGCACTACTAGCGAATATACACTACTAGCGAGGTTTAGCATTATTTCCCATAAATTGTATCTAAATTTTATGAAATACTGATGAAAACGATTATTTTCTTATTAATTTAGCAAATTGTGTGGATAAAACTACCTATAATTATCAAACAAAGAAATATTAACATTTGAAATGGTTCATTGCTTAGGTGCCCGTTTTTTTTGCAAATGAGTGTATATTAAAGTAATAAAATCAGGTATCACACTATAGCGAATTGCTCGTATAGAAGTTCTCTGACTTTGTAATATTCCTCAGATAGTACACCCTCTAAGGCGATACGACCATTCTCCAACTGTAATATAAATAAATATATCTTTTAGAATGGAAAAATAATCTTCAAAATGGCGTATTCATTATTTTTAAATAGTACGTCTCTGCACTAAGGAAATAATCCTTGTATTGCGGGGGAATTTACAAATATATAATTAACGGATACAAATTACATCCAGACTCGGAACAACAATTCATAGACTGCACACAAAATGTTGTCCTTTTTTTTTGAGGGGTGGGTTACGGTCAGCTCACTCCTCGCACCACTCCGTCCGGGGCGACAGAGGGGCGTAAGCATGCACACACACACACAAAATGTTGTCCTGCGTGGGATTCGAATCCTCGACTGTAGGTCGGTATCATAACCACTACGCCATCTGTGTATGCATTAATACTCATGCGATTCATCATCATCTAGGCTCATAAACGTGTCACTGTTAGGGTCGAGTCTCCTCAATAATAAGGGACAAATTGACCTACCTAGATCAGATATATTCCGAGTTTCCCTTTTCTTGCATAAGTGTTACATGGATATTAAATCCTTTAGTTGTCTTTTACGATATCCAGGCAAAACCATTCTCTCGGTGGTGAATTGTATTTTTATTACGTCACCAAAATTCATGCATGATTATGGCAGATATTTTATAATTATACATAAACGCCGTTGAGAAATATATACAAATACTAAGTTTAAGAGTATGTATGTCTGTTTGAACGCGTTGCACTCGAGAGTTACTAATAGAATGCTAAAAAAGTTGTGTCAGGTGGTCTATTTATCTAGAAAGTTTATAAGCTCTTAGGCTAGCTAGATAGAAGCGAAGCAGTACAATGTTATCGAATTGGCTAAAATATCTATACCAATAAATAAAATTGGAGTGTCTGTTTGTAATGTCAAAATAATAGGCTTTTTTCATGCTCACACGGTTATTTACACGACACCTATGCCTAAAATACAGATTAAAAAATTTTTGTCTGTCTGTCTGTTTGTTCCGGGTAATCTTCAAAACGGCTGGACCGATTTCAAAAATTCTTTCACCAATGGAAAGCTACAATATCAGGGAGTAAACTAGGCTATATTTTATCCCGGTATTCCCACGGGAACGGGAACTACGCGAGTAAAACGACTAAAACCGAAGCGAAGCGAGGGCGGGTTGCTAGTACTAAATATAAATGGCAGTTAGGAAATTTAGTGCAGCCGCCTGACATAACAATTGTTGAGATTCCAAGGTATCTTGTATCTTGGTAAGGTATGAATCGACACCTTATCTTGTTCGTTGGTGTCGTAAAACTAAGAGAGGTTTATGTGAGTATCTATATGTATAAGAGAAGGAAAACTCGAAAGAAAACTCTGTGCCAATACGTCTGACCAGCATGATAGGTCAATTTCCCTAGGGGCAGGAGGTTGTAACCCAACAGTGGTATATGGGCTTAGATGATGATATTGAATCCAACTACAATTCTGTACGAATTTAAAATAAAAACAAAGAGTAAATCAATCGCAGCGCCATCTACTGGGTTTGATTTGTTTATTAAAACCATTATTGAATCCGCTTAAACACATACAAAAATATAGATAATGTATACTGACCCTACGTATGGCGAGGGTGCCGTTACAACACTCTAGGGCACCGCCACTGAATTCAGCGTTGAGTCCGACACGGGCGAGAGCAGCACGCAGCTCCGATAGTCGCACTGAATTGATGAATGACGCCGCGTGTGATGAGCCTGTGCTCTCTTCCAGGCACATCGACACCTCCGACTGAGCTTCCTCTGAAAAATATACATTATGTCGGCTCATATACGTCCCACTGCTGGGCTCAAGCCTCCTCCACAGTAGGAGGGAAATTGACCTCTTATGCCACGCTGATAAAACGTGTTGACATAGGGTTTTATTTCGAGTTTTACTTCTCTTGCACGGGTGTTACATGCATATCTCTTAAGTCATTTTTTACGACACCTGCGAGCAAGAGAGGATGTGGTGAATTGTATTCTTACTTCGTCACCACACGATAGAATTGAAAAACATACATTACGATATTAATATTGAAAGAATAAGAGTAAGCAAGGAAATAAGAGGAGTAAGAATACACTACCTCCACACATCGCCCCCTATTCTACCTGTGAGTATCGTAAAAGATGACGGAGAAAACCCTATGCTAACACGTTTGACCAGCGTAATATAGTAGGTCAATTTACCTTCCATTATTGAGGAGGTTCGAGCCCAAGTAAGACTTTTATGGGTTCAGGTGATGAAAGAACACTATTTGCTTAGAATAGAGATGTTATGGAGCTCTGTAACCGAAATTATCGGACATCCGAATTGAAAATATAAATGAAACGGTAATATTTTGGAATTTCATATAAAAGTTTCGGTTAATTTCGGATAAAATTAGTGTCTGTATACGTTACAACAGGTTTTCTTTTAAACGATAAATTTCAGATAAAGTCGGTGTTTGTATGTTACAAGTTTTCTATTCTATCAAACGATAGAACTAATAGCCTAAACATGACCCTGTCCAAGCGAGAATAATACAATAATCACCATATTAGCAATCATCATTCTCACAGCTCAAATAGAATAGAAATAGAAAATTATTCCAAAATATAAAAGCTTAAATAGTTTCGTTTCAAGTATTCCTTCATCATCATCATCAATTCAGTTCAAATACATCCTACTGCTGGGCCTTGAGCCTTGGCTCGAGCCACCTCCACAATAGGAAATCGACCTTCTATATCATGCTGGTCAGACAGGTTGATATAGGGATTTGTCTCGAGTTTTCCATCTCTTACATCAATGTCATATGAGTAATATATCCCTTAGTCGTCTTATACGACACCTACGGGTATGAAAGGGGTGTTGAATTGTATTCTTACTCCGTCATCACACAGAATTCCTCAAGTATTCCTTGGCTTTCTGAAATTTTACGTCTCTACGACTCGTCTCAGCCCATATACGTCCCACTACTGGGATTAAGCCTACTCCACAATGGAAAGGAAATTGACCTACTATACCAAGCTAGTGAGACGGTGGGTTTTCCTTCTTTTATATAGATGTTATATGCATATTTAATCCTTTAGTCGCCTTGTATGACACCCACGACCAAAAAGGGGGGCGATGAATTGTATTCTTACTTCGTCACCACAGGAGAATCAAACTGTATACTAAAACAAAAAAAAAAATACTGAACCAAATGCCAAAAGCGGCAGGCGATCATAGGTAAACTATTAACGGCCAAGAAAATTAAAAGCCCGGTATACCATGTATACCATTATACGAGGGGTGATCCAAAAGTAATGATAATCAATAATAAACACAATGAATAAAATAAAAAAATATATTTATTTCTCAACATAGTCTCCTAGCAAGTCTATACATTTAGTCCATCTCTTTTCTAAACCTAAAATTCCCTTACAAAAAAAATCTTTATCTTGACTCTCAAAAAAGTCCTCAACCGCGGCCATCACGTCGCTATCATCATCAAATTTCTTGCCTCGGAGGTGTTCCTTGAGTCGTGGAAAGAGATAGAAGTCACTGGGGGCTAGATCTGGTGAATAGGGGGGGTGTTCCACCAACTCAAAGCCCGCTTCCTGAATGCCAGCCATGGCAATTGCAGCTTTGTGAACAGGTGCGTTGTCTTGATGGAACAACACTCCAGCCCGCAGTTTGCCTCGCCTTTTCTCCTTAATAGCCTTCCGCAATCTTCTTATTTGTTCTGCATAGTAGGAGCCTGTAATAGTGGCCCCCTTTTCCAAGTAGTCCACCATGATTATTCCTTCAGCGTCCCAAAAAACAGACGCCATAACCTTCCCTGCTGAGCTTGACACTTTGAATTTCTTCGGCGTCGGTTCATCGGATCGTTTCCATGTCATCGATTGTTGTTTTGTTTCAGGATCAAAATGGTGGATCCAGGTCTCGTCCATGGTCACAAAACGTGACAAAAAATTGTCCTTGTCTGCCTGGAACTTTTCGAGATTTGCTCTTGACATGTCGACTCGTTTCTTCTTTTGCTCGTCGTTTAACATTTTCGGTACCCAACGCGCGGAGACCTTTCTCATATGCAATTCGTTCGCAAGGATTCTTTGAATGCTGCCATATGAGATCCCTGTGACCTCAGCTACATGCCTGATAGTCACTCTTCGATCTTCCAATACAACTTCTTCAACTTTTTTCACATTTTCTTCAGTGAGGGACGTCGATGGGCGTCCTTCGCGGTGTTCGTCTTCCGTCGATGTTCTTCCCAGCTTAAACTCCTTGCCTTGCCCAGCGTGCAACTGTGGAATATGGAGGAGAAGAGTCCCCTAATGTTTCCACCAAGTCGCTGTGTATGTCTTTGGTAGACATTTTTTTCAAGCAGAGGTATTTAATGACAGCTTTGATTTCGTGTTTTTCCATTTTGATGTTCACTCCTTGACAGTCCGTATTCAAATGAATGTAGCTCCCGGGAATTGTGGCCTATTTATATGATTTTTTTTTCCTGAACTAGTGGGTAACTGAGCAAGTGACTGAAATTTTTTTGTATTTTTGTGTGCACTAGAAATAACTGATTATCATTACTTTTGGATCACCCCTCGTAGATCCTGGCTTACAAGAGTGGTAATACTATTCCTAAAAAACTAGTTAATGGGAACTTACCGGTGGTAGCATCGTTTTCTCTCTGGTGAGCTCTGGGTGTGACGACGGCAGATAGCCAAGCCAGTTCGGTGTCACCGGCCACGCGCCATGCCAGACTCGACATCAGACTGTCCGTTAATTTCACCTGATAATAAGAAAGAAAGAAAAAGTTTTTATTTGTTTTTACAATTAAAAAACCTAAACTTAAATAGAAAGTGGCATTAACTAGAGAGTTATGACTGGTAATGCGAGTGCTGCCGTTGATTTTCAGTCCAAGCCAAAGTTAAACTAACCACAGAACAAACGTCTTCTCTTCTCGGTTAATATACATCCCACTGTTGGGCTCGAGCCACAATAGTGGGTAAATTGACCTCACTGAACCATGCTGGTTAAATGTCGTCTCTTATTTTACTTTCAAAAAAGATTGCTATCGAAGGCTAGTTCTGAAACTACTTTTGATTCAGGCTACAGTATAATTTGAAATTAGCTAGTAAACAAAATACATTGTTTTTCCGTTTTTGTTTTGTGTTCAGGAGGCCATTAATATTGGATACAATTCATCACTCCCCATCACCCTATTATCCGTGGATGCAGCAAAAGACGACTAAGTGATACCATATGCATATAACATCTATGCAAAAGAAGGTAAACTCGAAATAAAACCCTATATCAACACGTCTGAGCAGCGTGGTATAGTAGATCAATTTCCCTCCTATTGTGGAGGAGGTTCGGACCTAGCAGTGGGGTGTATGTGAGCAGAAATTAAGGAATGATTGTACTTATATTTTTGTACCTGGTAGATATGAGACTCCGTTGTAGCATCAATAACTTCTCCCTGACCTGGTATGTAAATTTTGTCTATACCTTCAGCTTCACAGTATTTTCTGAAAATCAAACGGATACATGTTATTTGATCATCTATATTTCCTCTGTGGTAGCGGCTACGAATATCACCAATTCTCGTCGCAAAAGTCTAATTTTAAAATTATTATTTCAAGACATTTTTGTTCTAGGCCAATTTCATTTGATGCCGTCTGGTGGATAACTAAATTCACAAGGTTTGACGTCCCCAGCTTACAGCGACACGCCTTAATGGCGATTATTGGAGGAGATATGTTGCTGTCGGCTGTAATCCATAATGATTGGCAGTGATAGGTACTGGTCGGCCATGCTCTCCTTTTATGACCCCGTGATATCGCAAAAAAGGCCGAGGAGTCAGCGCGGGAAGCAGATTCTCACATTGATACGATTCGCAGACGACAATCAGGAAGACAGCGAAGGGACTATGTACGTCGTCTTCAGTCTCCATCATGAGAGCTTGAATATGGAGCGTAGACCATAGGCCGACCGTTGGGTCATGAAAGTAGAATGCCCAAAGGGGAACCCTTTGATATACTAAAACAGAAGAGGTAGTGGGGGCCGCTGTTGCTTTTCAGGGGGTATTCCGATGCCATCCAGCTTCAACGAGTTCTACATTATCAGCGTCTCAGCATAAGTCCCACTGTTGGTTTAGGACCTCTTCTGTTATAGAAGGTAAATTGACCTAGTATGCCATGCCATTATCCATGTGGTGATGGAGTAAGAATACAAATCACCACTCCCTATTTTGCCCGTGGATGTTGTAAGAGACGACTAAGGGATATATTAAGCATATAACATCTATGCAAGAGAAGGAAAACACGAAATAAAACCCTGTCTAATAAAACCCTACATACCAACCTGTCTGACCAGCATGGTATAGTAAGGTCCATTGCCCTCCTATTGAGGAGGCTTGAGCCCAACAGTGAGACTTATGATGATACTATGCCAATCAGGCATGCTGGCATAAGGATTTATTTCGAGTTTTCCTTTTCTTACATAGATGTATTATATCCCTTAGTCGTCTTTTACGACATCCACGGGCAGGAAAGGTAGTGGTGAATTGTAATTTTACTGGGTGTCGTACTACTGAATTCTTGCTGGATGTTGTACTATAAAGATATATAATATGCAGGTAGGGAGGGACTAGATAAGGAAAACTCGAAATAAAACACTATGCCAATCTGTCAGACCAGCATGGTGTAGGTCTACTATTCTCCAAGTATGGAGGAGGATTAAGCCTAGCAGTGGAACATATTCGAGCTGAACATTTACTGGCTAATAATATCTTACTTGAGGGTCTGCAGTGCGGTTGCATTAGCCCTGAGGCCGACTATCGCCCTTGGCTTGGCCTGTGTGAGTACTCTTAGTAAGGACTCTCCATCGCAGCGTCCCTCCAGCTCAATGTATTGGATATTCGCCTTGATATGTACTTGGCGTAATGTCGTTACACACTTGCTTGGTATCTCTGCCATCTCCTCTGTTTCAGAAAATAAAAATTTACTAGCTGACATATCTGTACAAAGAACCGCACAGATAGCATAGTGGTTAAGATGCCCACCTACCGCACCAGTGTTACGAGTGCGAATCCCACGAAGGACAACACTTTGTGCGATCCACAAATTGTTGTTCTGAGTATGGATGTAATTTTTATCCGTAAATTATATGTTTGCAAAGTAAAAATAAAAAGTATAAAAACCACTTATCACGAATTCAACTTTTGTATTTTTTTTTTTGGGGTGGGCTGCGGTCGTCGCGCTTCCGCACCACTCCGTCCGGGGCGACAGAGGGGCTTAAGCACGCAACACCCGCAACCCACCCGAACACGTCGCCTTCGTCATTGGGCTGACCGCATCACGAATTCAACTTAACAAAATTACAAATTTTAATTAAAATCTGTCCAGCCGTTTAGTAGAAGTTCACTCATATAGACGTGCAGAAGAATTATAAGATATAAAGTTAATAAAAAAAATATATATTATATCCCGTGGGTGCGGGTAAGGGTGGCGCGCGACACCACCGTGTCATGGGTTTGATTTCCACGCAGGACAATACTTTGTTTAATGGGGAGCAAGTCTCCACAAGGGGACTGGGCAAAGCGCAGGAAATGGGCCGAAGGGAAGTCATCCCACGGTGGAGATAAGATCTAGAGTCCCCCGTAGTACGGCGGGGGACTGTGGAGATGGTTGCGCCACATCTCCACCGCTAGCTCAGGCGAAGGCACGGCAGCCTTATATTTAGGATGGTACAGGTGCCTATCGGACATGGGGTTTTCGGTAAATACCTCCACAAAATTGGAAGCGAAGAGGCCCCAGGATCTCATGAGTGTAGCGCACTAATCTACGATGCTACGTGGAAATCGAATCTACGACACAGCACCGTAGGTTGGTATTTTAAATACTATGCTACTATTGTGCAGTCAATATACATGATGGTACTTACCATCAGGTTCTTGCTTGAGTAGGGGTGCTGGTGGAACATCACGTATTTCTCCTTCCGCATCCACTATTTCAGCAAGCCTGTAGTCCTCTGGCTGTAACAGTATTTTTACAATATTATTTTTTTAAGGGTTTAATATCTATGTGGTTACGCTGACTGGATAACTGTGTGGTAACGGCGTAAATATACAGTTTACCACCCCTTCTTATTTCGTGCGTACCGTAGAAATCAATTAAGGGGTGTTAGCAGATAATATTCCTGCAAGAGAATGATAACTTGAAACACACTAGCACAAATTTGTGTGGCAATCGTGGCAGGTATCACAATACACTTGTAGTAGGATTTAAGATAATGATATTAATATAAATAAATGGTCACACACATACAGTAAAACCCGTTTAAGACGATTTTGCAGGGACCCGATCAAAAACGCGTCTTAGGCGGGAAAGCGTATTATGCGAGAAAAAACGTGCCATTATTATTTATTATGTTCTATTATTATTTTGATAACCTACATATTAAATTTAACACTTGAAAATTACCTAAATAAAATGTTGTTTATTTTCTTTATTTAATATACTTACTACTAGATACATTTTTAAATATTAAAAATAAAAAATATTTAAAAGAATAAAAAATGTAGTTTATTATTATTACGTTACTTAAAGTAATCACTTATTTTAGTTTGACAAAAAGATTTTGAGGCATTAGCAGTTACAAGATTTTCAACGTAATTTAATTTTCGCAGTGCGTCTTCGCTTGATTCAAAGACGTTACATAACGTCTTAAATCATTAACTGCTGATAATGCCTGGGCGTGTGACAAAATCGGAGTTGACTCAGCTTCTTCTTGGTCATTATCACTTAGGGTCGCTCGACAGTCGTCACTTCGTCAGTCGCTGGCCGCTGCCGCAAGGGGTAATATGTGTATTTGAGTGGCACGTGTTGGCGTATTAAACGGGATGAAGATCGTATTAAGCGTTAAGAAATGTATGAAAACATGTCTTAAGTTGCTTTGACTGACGCAAATTGGCGTATTATGCAGGAAATCGTATTAAACGTGATCGTATTAAACGGATTTTACTACATATTTTCGTACAGATACACACACACACACGCACATGCTCCCGCACATACACACACACTTGGACGCACGCACGTAGGGGCGCACTGTTAGTAAAGGAGAACCCATCTCCTTTGAGCTTGAAGAAGAATAGCTTGTAAAGAGGTTGAAAGAGATTGATTGATTGCTAATTTATTTGCAGAACATAGGTTAACAATAAAGATAATAAAGTCAATAATACAATAAGTTCAAAGCCATATCTAACCGTCATCGTTGTGCAAATTATGTATATAGTCCATTAGACATGTCAAAATAATGTGTGTAAAATTTAATGAAGTGATTATTAATTTCTATTGATTAAATAGATAAATGTCAGTGAAAAAAGAACTCATTATGTCAAGAATTCGTGGGTTCTGGGGAAAATTCCCAGGGCATTGCCCTATGCCACCCACCGCGTTGCAGGTTGCGGATAGCGAAACGGCTTCCAGATATGGAGGCTAGCTGCTTTAGCAGTCGCGGAAACCAGGGCGGTCCACCTGGAGGGGTGCTGGGAAATACTCATGGCGGGTATTTTTCTATAAGAAGGCACGAAACCCAATGACAGGGGACGACAGTGGCGAGTTGGAGCCGCCACTCAAATCAAAGCTCGGACCCGCGGAGCCCCACTTCCTAAGCCCTGGATCGGCTATGGGTCTAGGAGACTCAAACTCCGAAATTAAAGTAACCGCTGCCTTGCGGAAAGATGTTGACTCATCAAAGGCTAGGTCATCACCCCGATAATGTGATGTGTAGTGCCTTAGGAAAGCGCTGCACTATTCTTCCAACCATCGTAATGAAATGAGTACTAATAATGAGAATGTTTTGCCTTGCGATCCGGCTAGCACCCGGCGCTTGCAGGTACCCGGGCCTGCAAGTGAGAAATTGGTTACCGAAGACTGTAAGGGGGTGGGTACCCAGGCCTCCTTACCAGTGAATACTACTGGTCTTAAAGAAAGCAACAAAAAGCTAACGCAGCAAGTTTTTCCTCCAAGTCTGTTTCTGAGCAGACCAAGAAGCGCATCTCTGAGCACCATAACAGATGCTAATATTGAACCGCATACCGCTATCACTAGCAATATGAATAGTGATGCCGAGAAGCCCAGTCACCGCACGTGGCAGAAAGTGCCAGTACTACGCAGTGCTAAAAGGAAAAAGGTTTCTTCGCCATCCCCAGAGAGAATTACGGTGGCAAACCAATTCAGCTCTCTTCCTATTGATCAAGAGGAAAATGATGAAAGAGAAACTCATCTGAAAGTAACAAAACCACCCCCTATAATACTCTATGGAATTGGAAATTTCACCGAGCTTACCAAGCTCTTAGAAAGTGTTACTAATAAAACTAACTTCACTTATAAAATAATCAATCGACAACAGCTCCGCGTTCATAGTGCCAACATAGAGGCATACAAATCGATCATAAAAACAATAGAAGACAAGGGACTTATTGGACACACATTCAACAGAAAAGACAAAAGGCCTTTTAGAGTAGTAATTAAGAATCTTCATCACTCTACACCTATAAGCATAATAAAAGAAACGGGAAACACAGTCATCGGACAAATAAAAAATGCAAGATACGGTCCCGAAAAGAAACCCACTAAAACATTTTTTGCAACCCTAGCACAAAGCCCTAACAACAAGACCATAAAGGACATCAAACACATCCACCATCAGTCAATTATCATCGAAGAACCAAGAAAACGGAAATCAATAATTCAATGCCAAAGATGTCAGCAATATGGCCATTCAAAAAATTATTGCATGCGTCCGTTCCGATGCGTGAAATGTGGATAAGGTCACAGAACGGCAGAGTGCCCTAAGATCGATAGGAATACTCCAGCAAAATGAGCTTTGTGTCTTGGTGCACATCCAGCAAACTACAAGGGGTACGAAGTGTATAAGGAAATATTAGCAAGAAAATCAAACAAACAAACACACATCAGAATTAAACTCAACACAAGAAATCCAGACGACCAACGATTACCGGTACACCATACAATTAACACCGACATACAGCCCCCAGGACAACCACAAACATCCAACGGTAAAAAAGAAAAACATTCCCAAACACCAAAAGAGACTTAGCTATGCTGATATTTTGAGAAGTAACCAAAACACACGATATCCAGAAACAACTACACCAAATAAAATAAAAAAATTGCTTCTCAAACAAGCTGAAAAGTTTGACCTCATACTACAACAAATCAGCATTTTAATTAATCTCATAACAACAATGATAGCTAAACCAACACAATGACTTCCCTTAAGATAGCAACGTGGAACCTGGACGGGCTATCTCCTAATATCGACGAGGTCAAAGTCCTATTGCACACCCATAACATTAACATTCTGCTGGTGTCTGAATCTCACCTGACTGATAACAATAGTATCCATATACAAAATTATAATATATATACTGCAAACCATCCAGATGGTACTGCGCATGCAGGAGCAGCCTTAATTATCAAGTCCAATATTGAACACTACGAACAACCACAATTTAGAAAACCTCACATACAAGCAGCAACTGTCGGTGTGGATGATCGAAATGGTACATTTAATGTATGTGCTGTATATTGCCCTCCTAAGCATTCTATAAAAGAAAAGCAATAATGAAATCGATAACCAGCAACAACTTGACTACAATCGCAACACCTGAACCGACAAATTGGCCGACTGACCCAAACCGGCTTCCTGATGTCATAGATTTCTTCATTACTAGAGGTCTATCGAAACTGTCTCACCAAGTAGAAACCTGCCTAGACTCCAACACCAGCCACGTTCCAGTAATCTTGAATATTGGCACTACTGTCTTAAACATGGAACACACCATAAAACTTTACAACAAGCGCACGGACTGGAATTCTTTTCAGGAATTGGTTCACGACAAACTCGATCTTAAAGTAGCTCTAAAAACCGAGTCAGACGTCGATCACGCTGTATGTAAACTAACGAAAATCATTCAAGAGAGTTGTTGGATGTCTACTCCGGAAGACAAATTTCGCCCTCTTAAGAGCAAAACATACTCTGACCACATACGTCAAAAGATAATTGAAAAAAGGAGACTACGTCGAGTATGGCACACCAGCAGGCATACAAATGACAAAAAAGAACTGAACAGGGCCATTCGGGAGCTAAAAACTCTTATTAAGGATGCTAACAGAACTGCACTAGATAATTATCTCGAAAGTTTAACAGCCACAAAAACAATCAACTACTCACTATGGAAGACCTGCAAAAACCTTGATAGACCATCATATCAGAAACCACCTCTACGTGCACAGGACAGTGAGTGGATCAGAACAGCTCATGACAAAGCTGAAGCCTTCGCAAAGCATTTCAGTCAAGTTTTTACCCCAAATGACTCGGTACTAAATGCGGATGAATCTAGCATTGACCTTACGGTTCAGAGTCAAGTCAATGAGTCAAGTCAAAAATTTGATACTTTTCGGATCTTTGGAAGGTCTCAAACATTATAATGATCCACAAATCCGGCAAACCTACTCACGAAGTTACATCATACAGGCCAATCAGCCTCTTGCCAGTAATGTCTAAGATATTTGAGAAGTTGCTCCTCTGCAGAATGATGAGTGCCATAAATGAAAAGGGAATCATCCCTGAGCACCAATTTGGTTTTAGGAAAGAACATGCGACAGTTGAACAAGTGCATAGAGTGTGTCGAGAAATTAGGACAGCAATGGAAAAAAAAGAGTATTGTTCGTCAGTCTTTCTTGACATCCAACAAGCATTCGACCGAGTATGGCACAAAGGTCTCTTGTACAAAGTAAAATCAGTGTTGCCACACACATTCTATAGCATCCTAAGATCCTACTTGTCTGACAGAATTTTTCAAGTAAGAGAGAAAGACTGTACCTCTAACTTCTACGAAATCCTGGCAGGAGTCCCGCAGGGCTCGGTGCTGGGACCAGTCCTGTATACACTGTATCCATATGATTTACCGCAAACTCCAGGAGTAACTGTTGCAACTTTTGCTGACGACACAGCCCTTCTCGCCTCGAACAAATGCCCTATTAAAGCCTTACAGGTCTTACAAAACAGCCTGAATGAAATCGACAAATGGCTAGCTAAATGGCGAATCGCGGTCAGCGTGTCTAAATCGACACACATAACTTTCACTCTCCGAAAAGAAGATTCTTCCCTAGTCTACTTGAGTGGCATACAGCTACCTCACCAACACACAGTCAAATACCTGGGTATGCATTTGGACCGTAGACTTACCTGGAGAAAACATATCCAAACAAAGCGAGAAGAAATCAACCTAAAATACAGAGGTCTCTATTGGCTGCTAGGACGCAACTTAAAACTATCCATGGACAATAAATTGCTCATATATAAGTCGATCCTAAAACCCATCTGAACATATGGCATACAGTTGTGGGGCTCAGCCAGCGCCTCCAACATAATGATCATGCAGAGAGTACGAAACTACATCCTAAAACAAATGTCCAATGCGCCCTGGTTTATAAGAATGCCAGTGGTTCATGAAATTTTGGATATACCAATGATCAAAGAGGAAATACAAACCCTTGGAGACAACTACAAGTTGAGGTTATCAAAGCACCCGAACCAGTTAGCGGGACAGCTCACTATCCCTGAAACCATACGTCAGCTCAAAAAGCGCCGTGATATATTTGACACGTAAAGGCCTTAAAATCTAAGCAAACATAAAGAAGGGGTAGGTTCCGGTGGGAACAATGCCCTGAACGCCAACAGTACTCACACCGCATCTGCTTATAGTTTTGATATGACTGATTGCAAGATGTTTATATTACAAAAAAAAAAAAAATGTCAAGAATTAAATTATTTTGATGAAATTGTCAAATGAATTAATAATTATCAATAACATTATTGTAAATAATAATAAAGGATCATTTAAAAAATCATTTAAAGAATAATAACATTTTGAACATAATATTTCCTGAATGCACTTTTTGCAGCGGTTGATGTTTTCAATATCTCTAATCTGTTTTGGAATTAGAAGAGAGCTTGTTAAGAGCTACAAAATAATATTAATAGTTTATTTATTAAACATTCACAATATCGACGACAAGTTCAAAAGTGACTATTCAGAGCGTCTAAGACGGCTAGTGGTAAAAATCTGACTATGCACCCTGTTAGTGTTAGGACTTACATTATAGGGATAAAATAGCACGCACGCACGCATACACACACTAGAATGCAAACACACATATGCACTTACATCTTGCGATCACCAATCGCATACTTATCCTACGGTTCCTATGACGTCATTACATTAAACCTATATCATACCTTGATCATCTCTCCGTAATCATCAGCTCTGGTCCTCTCTTCGTGGAAAGGGTACATGGCATGGTGACGCTTGTTGGACTTGAAACAGCCAGTTGTTCTCACATCGTGACGTACCGGAATGTCGTGTTTACCTGTCACAACCCACATCTCTAGCTCACCATCAGAGTCAGAGTCAGAAGATATACCAGCCGCTTCCTCCCTGTAATCGTAATAGCAAAATTTAGTTCCTCCATCCCCTTTATATGTGTGTATCTGATTATAGAATAACTGGTTAAACGGGCGTTAGGAAATGGTGGTGGAAACCCATGAAAAAAATTTGAAGTAACAATATCGATTCGTTAAAGAATTAGAGACATGTATAAAGTCAGTGATACTTAACCTGCAACATATTCGTACCATGTTTAATGTTCATTAAGAATTGAATACATCGATTACATTCGCATACGCAAGATAAACTTCGCTTTAATATCAACTGATCGGGCGATGACCGTTGACGGGGCGCCTTTGTACCTACTTTAGCATGGACGTGTTTGCACGATTCATACAGTAGCGGTCACGTTCCGATCCGGTGGTAATTTATTTCTTAGATAATTTAATTTTGTTAACTTGACAATATGTAAGTGCCCTCTCGGGCTTATGCATAATATTTTTTTTTTGTGTGTGTGTGTAGCTGTTGGTCGCAGATGACCTTGACAGCTTAACGCGGGCAATGGGTGAGCGCGGATGGCTCTCAACCCGGTTCATAATAAATGATTTGCATACCTATTTGTACTGTAGACGCGTTACACGCCTACATGTATCCTGTCTGTACATGCTTACATAATATGTAGCATTCAGTTAGGCATAGACTCTTAGATACACATTTTTTAAATCACTGTAACTATTAGGTCTTTACCTATGAAATTGCCGTTATGTATGAAAAAAATTAAACGATTTTTTTAATGTATTTTTTATTTGTATTAATCGAATTAATCACCCCATGCAATCAATGCATCTTTGTCAACTCAGCGGCAGTTTATTGATGCCCTTCTTAAAGAAGTCAGCTGGACGGGAGACAACAAATTCTTCAAAGGCATTTTGTACTGCCTCTCGGGTATTGAATTTCTTTCCCGCCAAAAAGTTATCCAAATTCTGGCAAAAGAAGTAGTCTGTAAGCGCAAGGTCTGGTGAGTATGGCGGATGACGGAGAGCTTCTAACCCCAGTTCTTGCAACTTGGAGACCGTCTGCTGTGCAGTATGAGGTCGCGCATTGTCGTGCAGGAGCAGCGGAGACGAGCGATTGACCAATGCTGGTTGGAGATGTGCCAGCTTCTCCATCATTGTGTTCAGTTCTTCACAGTACACATCTGCAGTAATGCTCACCCCGTTTGGTAAGAAGCTGTGATGAATCACACCGGCGCTAGACCACCAAACAGTGACCATCACTTTTCTAGGGGTAAGTTTTCGTTTAGGGCATTGTTTAGGTGCTGAACCAGGATCCAACCAACTTGCTGAGCACTTGCGGTTATCAAACAGAATCCATTTTTCATCGTAAGTAACAATGCGTTTCAAAATTCCTTCATATGTGTGTCTGTTGAGCAATGCAAGGCATGTCTCGACGCGTACTTCGCGCTGGCGCTCATTGAGTTCGTGGGGCACCCATTTGTCAAGCTTTCTTACCTTGCCTTGTAATTTGACGCAAATAGACCAATATTGTTTTGACGCTAACGTCGAAAGCTGCTGCTAATTCAGCCGTAGATTGTGTATCATCGGCTTCCACAATCGCCTTTAATTCGTCATTGTCGACCAAAGTCTTCAGACGACCGCGAGGTTCATTTTTCAGGTCGAAATTTCCAGAACGGAAGCGAGCAAACCAATAACAGGCGGTGCGGTGGTTGTAGTGTTAGCTCCGTAAATGTCGTTGATGTTGCGTGCCGCTTGTGACGCGTTGCTGCCACGACGATTCACGATCATATTCCATAATTACTCGAATTTTTAACGTATCCATGATGACGTAAAAGATTGAAATACGATGAAAACGTAACACTAATCAATAAACAAATGACTACTTTTGGAAAATGAATTCCATGTTTTAAAATAAAATTATTTTGAAATTAGAATTCTTAGCCAAACCAAAATTATTTTGATTTGAAATGGCCAGTACTGCGGAACGGCAATTACATAGGTAAAGACCTATTATTACGTTTTGTCTTTTTTTTTGTGTAATATACATTCTATGATTGTTAAACTACAACATATTCGAACAGTGTTGCCATACCCTGAGACCGCCCTGTATAAATACTACTATATAGAAATAGACGGAGAGGCAGCAGAGGTCTACGTTCACCAGTATTTGTCGAAAAGTTAAATTATGATCATTTCAGCTCATATATGTCCCACAGCTGGCCTCGAGCCTCTTCCAGAATAATAAGTAACTTGATCTATTGTATCACGCTAATCCAACGCCTTGATATATTTTTATTTCCAGTTTTCCTTCTCTTGGAAAGATGTTATTTGCATATTTAATCCCTTACTCGTCTTTTACGACACCCACGGGCAAGAGAGGGGGTGGTGCATTGTATTCTTACTCTGTCACCACACGGAAAGAATGATGAAAATATTCGTAGTGTAGTGACTAAAATAAAAATACAATAGCCCATCCGTTCCCTATGGATGTCGTAAAAGACGACCAAGAGGGATATAAACGGATAACATCACTACAAAAAAAGGAATGCCACCATCAACCCTCCTTGGGAATGTAATTGTTGACCAGATGGTATTAGATGGAATGAGCCCAGGAGAATTTAAAGCTGTTAGTCAGCTTTTACAACACCCGCGAGCAATATAAAAATTTGCCGCGTGGTGACGGAATAAGAATACAATAGGCGTGACGACAGTATAAAAGAATCGATGCATTAATGATTTTAGGGGAAAATAAATATCAAAAAAATTTAATACGCTACTTTAGATTTATCTAAATAATTAAGATTATTAAGATTTTCAATAAATTAAATCATTAAAATACTGCATTCGGCCATTTTGGCTGAAACACCAATCACAGTGTATTATACGTCACGTTAAGGTAAACTACTCTGTTTGTTGTTCTCAGTACTACTGATTACGCATTTGGATTGATTTTTTATTTGTTTACGTGTGATTTACCGACTCCATTCGATTATTACAATGGAACCAAGCGCAGCTAAAGCAAACAGCTCAAATTTGCCCAGGATTGATGTATTGTCGGCTGGTGGCAGACTATTTGGAGGGGCGCAGCGTCCTCTACGCCAACCGAGTAGGGGACGTTGTGCGAACGCCCATAACGTGCGGTGTTCCACAGGGGTCGATCCTCGGACCCACCCTGTGGAACATCGGCTACGACTGGGCGTTGCGGGGGAGCCTCCCACCCGGGCTGGGCGTGATTTGTTACGCCGACGACACGCTCGTCACAGCCCGCTGTGGGACGCTACAAGAGGCGGTAAGCCAGACGACCTCGGGCACCGAAGAGGTCGTCAGGCGGATCGATTGTTTCCCTGAGGGAGCTCACCGCCTGGCGCGTCGACGCCCACCGAGACGTCATCCTCCGTTGGGCAGACCGGCTGGAGAGGCCTCGATACGGTGTTTGGACCGTGGAGGCCTTCCGGCCGGTGCTGATGCAGTGGTTGGAAAGGCGGCACGGGGTGCTCTCCTTCCGACGGGTACAGGTCTTGACGGGGCATGGATGCTTCGGCAAGTACCTGTACAGGGTCGCTAGGAGGGAGAGAATTCCGTCCTGCCACCACTGCGATTGCGACGAGGACACGGCGCAGCATACGCTCGAGGTCTGTGCCGCTTGGGCAGAGCCGCGTCGTGAACTCGTCGCAATCATCGGTGCCGACCTGACGCTGCCGACCATCGCTAGGGAGATGCTCGGCAGCATCAGGAATTGGGACGCGGTCGCAGCCTTCTGCGAGGCAGTTATCTCGCAGAAGGAGGCGGCGGGTCGCGAGCGCGAGGAGCACAGCCTCGATGATGCGACCCGCTGCCGGCGACTGGGGCGGCGCAGGCGGGATTATCTGCGTGCAATGTCGCCCTAGCCGTGGCCGCGGGTGACGGTCACCCGCCGAGAGGACGATCGCGTGAGGAAAGACTGACGTCCTCCCCGAGGGGGGGACGTCGGTCGATGGGACGGTGCCCCGGGTAGGGGGTATTCCGTCGGGCCGATCACTGATGACAAGTAACCCTGCTCCAGTGGTCGGCCCAACGACGAAGGCGACGTGGTGTTCGGGTGGGTTGCGGGTGTTGCGTGCTTAAGCCCCTCTGTCGCCCCGGACGGAGTAGTGCGGAGGCGCGCCGACCGCAGCTCACGCAAAAAAAAAAAAAAAGAGTGATGTATTGATGTTGGGTGATTTCCTCGCTACAAATAAAGAATTTTGCTCGCCTGAGTTTAGAAACGTAAAAACTTCTTTGTAAGTAAATTTTTGTTACTTATTCTTTACTACCATGTTTCTAGTAACCTAATCTCTAGTACCAACTTAGATATAATCTAACTCGTTTTGAACTGATGCGAGTTTATTTTATTTTCATAGCTTATTTTTACATTAAACTTGTCATTGTTTATTCTTGAGGTTAGCTCCCTCACAGCTTTGCGAGCTTTAACCATTTAACTCTTATTATTTTCTTGTTAGGAACATGTACAAATACTTTGTTGGGGGTTTTTATTGATGTATTTTTGCACTGAGGTACTGCACACCACTTATAAACTTTGGAATTAATTTTATCACAAGAATTAATTTAATGTTTTACTTACTTTCTTCGCTACACATATTATGCAGATAACTTTGCCCTCTCGGGGTCTATGCATAATAAATGATTTGAATTTAACAGTTATGCAAGAGAAGGAAAACTTGAAATAAAACCCTATAGCAATCTGTCTGACCAGCATGATGTAGTAGAGCAATTTCCCTGGCGCAAGCCCAGCAGTGGGACGTATATGCGCTGTGATGATGACAATGAGTATTCCTACGAATAGCGGCTACCCGCTACCATATAGCACTACAAGAGAAGGAATATGTAAAGCAAAATAAAGCCCTTGACCCTTGCCCTTGAGATGGCATTTGACCAGTGTGGTATAATAAGTCAATCACTCTATCATTGTAGAGAAGGTTCGAGCTGAACAATGTTCATAAGGATTTATTTTCATGTTTTGCTTCTCTTGATATTAAATAACTTACTTGACACTGTGGTTGATTTTCAATCTTTGCTGTTGGAGGAAATCCTCAAGTTCAACACCTTCAAGCCTCATGCGACGTCTAACAGTCATTTCTATTGTTCTATCACCACCTTTCTCTATCAGATCCCGGGCTAGAGTACCTGGTGATGACCTGGAATATATTTACAATACATTACTTATGTTTTCAAATGGTGATGGAGTAAGAAAACAATTCATCACCGCCCTTCTCATCTGAGGGTGCAGTAAAAGACGATTAGGGAATATGAGTGAAGTTGTTTTAACGAATATATGGTAGAAACACACTGTTGATAGTTGTCTGTCTGCAGCCGTTACCCGATCCACCTGGGGTAGTACTACACTCTCACATAACATCGACGTCTGAGTAAGTAGTAGTTTATTACTGCACTTTGAAACGGTGAGCAAGAGAGCCGGTAGCCCAACTTTGGATGTTTGTGTGGTGGGTTTTGGTGATGCCTTTAGTGTCACTGAACTTTATTGTACGCATTCACTTCCCATTCACTTTCTTCACGTTAGGCAGCACTTTAAGTAAGGTCCATGAGCGACAGAATCACTTACCATCATAGGTGACCTGTTATAGTTGTCACAAAATAAAAGGCCCGTTTTGACAGTTCACGCCCAAGAAGTTTTAAATTTTTTACCGATCGAAATGTTTTGAAGGTAATTACATTTTTCATTGACGGGTACCGCCCACTGGGCTAAGTGCTGTGGCATAACGATTTTTTTCATATTGTCCACAGACTATTAATAATCGGTTAATAATAATAATTTTTTAAGGCGGACTCGTACTTGGCCGGTGTTACTAATTTGAATACTAGTATTTAGACCAACTAATTACAGAATTTCACCAGCTGTGTAGTGATTTCTACTGAAAATTTGAGACGTCAATATTGACAATATGAAAATGAAATAATATATATATGGGTGACGATAGCTCAACTGACAATTTTGGCTCATCATCATAAGAAAATGATTGACTGAAGATTCACTTTTTCTCGATATTTTTGTGATTGAGTGAATGTTATTGTAACAGAAATATTAAATGATAGAAAAATGACCATTCGTAACATTGTATCATTTCAAAATACCTACAATATCACAGCTTAAGTAAAATTTTCAAATCAGAACTTTAATCCAATACACTTTACAATACATATTCAAATCGATCATATACTCATATAAACTTGATTCGATTTATCGTGAGTATCGAGTACTGAGTCGTATGGTTCATCACTAAATACATCGGTAAGACCAAGTGTCAAAACGGGCCTCTTATTTTGTGACAACTATAGGTCATTTGCCCTCAATAACAATGAAAAAAAAACAAAGAAGGAAAACCTGAAATAAAACACTATACCAATCCGTTTGACTAGCATGGTATAGTAAGTTAATTTCCCTTCCATTGTGGAGGAGGCACAAACCCAGGGACATATATGAGCTGAAATGATGATGATTAAATTGTCACCATATTCTGTGTGGTGACGGAGTAAGTATACAACTCACCACTCTCTATCTTGCTCGTCGGATGTCGTAAAAGAGGACTAAGGGATATAATATGCATATAAGATCTATGCAAGAGAAGGAAAAGTCGAAATAAAACCCTATGTCAACCCCTTTGACCAGCGCGGTATAGTCTTCTCTCTCATTGTGGAAGAGGTACGACCTCAGCAATGGGATGTATATGAGCTAAAATGATGATGATTAAATTATCATAGAAATATTATATCATCATTTCAGCCTATCGTCGTCCACTGCTGGATGTAGACCTCCCTATGTTACGCTACAAAGTGCAGTCTGGTGCCGCCTGCATCCAACCGTTGGAAATATATACAGACATTAATTTAAAATAAAGATGTGGATCACAATAACGTTTAAACTGCCTGAAAGGAGATTCTTAAGCCGATTGGGTAGCAGGAGTTGTCTGCAATATTCAGAACACTACGATCGCCAATCCGTTCTTCAAGTGAGGCGATTATGACATACTTCTTCTTTCGGTAGATATATCATCATCATCTCAGTCCATATCCGTCCCATCCTTCCATTCAATATCCATCCTCCTCCATTACGGCAGAGAAATTGGCCTGCTATACCACTCTGGTCATCTTGCGTAGCTGTTGTATGCATATTAAAATCGCTTAGTCGTCTTTTACGACATCTACCGGCAAGACCGGGGTGGTGAATTGTATTCTTACTCCATCTCCACACTGAAAGGGTAGACATATGTTCAATGACAATAGAACATACCTTGCAGTCAACACAATAGAATTTTGTGGATTAGTAGCCCATAATAGAAATAAATCTCTTGCAAAACCAGCTTCCAGATCGGGGAATGATGCTAATACTACTTTAGGTCCAGGTGTTCTGCTAACTTCACCAACGGAATGGCACAATTGCAGGTGGCGGAGTGCAAATGGATTGCTTCTAGCACCTTCAAATGCACGGGTCAATTTGTCGCTCATCCATTCAATCTGGAAAGATGTGACGAAAATTAAATGGACAATATTACAGAAAGTTTTTAAGGCGCGTGACGGCGACCGACGTCCCGGAAGGGGACATCGAGAGGAGAGAGTACCCCCTCAGGGTATTTCGTCGGGTCGTCTACAGAGGACAAGGAACTCGGTACCGGTGGCCAGCCCAACGATGAAGGCGACATGCAACGGGTGGGTTATGGGGCCGCGCATCGCCCCTCTGTCGGCCTGGTCGGAGCCGGACAGCAGATGCACTGACCATAGCCCACCCCTAAAAGGGTACACTTCTTTATGCGCCTTATAAAAAATGAGCAGCCTTCTGCGAGGCAGTAGTCTCGCGGAAGGAGGTGACGGGGTGCGTGCGCGAGGAGCGTCTCCTCGATGACGCGAGCCGCCGCCGGCGACTGGGGCGGCGCAAGCGCGATTATCTGCGCCTGATGCTGCCCTAGCCGAGGCCGCGGATGACTGGACCGGGGAGTTAGTCCGTCACCCGCCGAGAGGCCGACCGCGCGAGGAAATACCGATATCCTCCCCAAGGGGGGGACGTCGGTCGATGGGAGGGTACTTCTCAGGGGGTATCTCGTCGGGCCGACCACTGACGACTGCTCCGGTGGTCGGTCCAACGACGAAGGTGACGTGGTGTTCGGGTGGGTTGCTTTTGTGCGTGCTTACGCCCCTCTGTCGCCCCGGACGGAGTGGTGCGAGGAGTGCGCCGACAGCAACCCACCCCCAAAAAAAAAACGCTTTACAATTATAGATGCAACAATAAAAAAAATAAACATGTGCGAAATTTCTATCATTGAAATAATGAGGAAATTCCTGAATGAGGAGCTGTTCATTGCCAGTATGAGTTATCATCAAGATAATCTGAGATTTTATAATAACCTTTTAGATAAAATCTATCGATGGATCGATCCCTGTTATTATAGCTTGCCATTGGTGAAATAATTTTTGAAATCAATTCAGTGGTTTAAGTGTGAAAGCGTAACAAACTTACTTTCGCATTTATAATATTAGTAAGGATATATGAAATTTTAACCCACATTTTTGTAATAATCGTGGAGAACCTCTCAAACATACAGACACAAATTACACTTAGAGCAATAATTTCTTTATTGCACAAAGGACTGTCTCACATGGGGTTCGAACCTATGCACCTGGCGCAAGAGGTTGGTATTTAGGTCGCTTCGCCATCTGTGCACCCAATTTTGATGTAGGTATGAACTAAGAAGAAGCAAAATTTCTTACCTGCGATTTGGCGAACTCTACAACATTATAACTGACATTTGACAAAAGAAGTAAGGAATAAGCGACAAGTCCCGAATCTTTATTACGCCATAGTTGATCTAACATGTGGGCTAATTCTAGAACTCGTCCTGCCGTATCAGTGCATACAAGCACGCAGCCACCGCCGCGAAGCGTCGTTAGAATAGTTGCTGGAAAATAAAAATGAAATGATTGCTTGATAAATTTACAGTGACGATTTCTGATGTTTATGTTATAAATAAAACTATTTTTAAGGATTTTATGGCGATTATGTTTGATTTTTCATTGCCCGACGTTTCGAATACTTTACAACGTTCATGGTCATAGACTGAAATTTATAGTGATGCAACATTATAACGGCAATATGAATAAATTGAAGCGGATATAGAATTGGAAATGATTGTGGAAGTATCAATACAATGAAAAAAACTTCATTGTTTTCAAATACAATAATAATTCTTAATGAAATTAGCTTTACTTTCCCTGTGATAACTGAGTAAGAATATAGTTTAGCACCGCATTTGCTCATTGTCGTAGAAGTCGACTAAGGGTTAGTTTATCCATTTTCTGCTATGCAGATAATGTCTATGCAAGAGAAGGAAAGCTAGAAACAAGACCCTATATCAACCTGTTTGACCCGCATGGTGTAGTAGGTAAATATCCCTTCCATTGTGGGAGAGGTTCGAGCCCAGCAGGGGGATATATACAGAGTGTATCAGGTTATGGGGCAACTGGTCAAACGGGAGTTAGGCAATAGTGGTAGGAACCTATGAGAAAAATTTGGAGGGGGGAGCGGGTCACTCCCTTTCCTCCATTGTGGTTGAGGGGAGTGATGGCTGCTCTAGTGGTTAACTCGTGATCGGGTACCGCTTGCGGGATCTGATCCAGCCATGGTACTTTTTCGTTATATTTAATAACTGTATTGTATGATAGATGGTACTTTTTCGTTATATTTAATAACTGTATTGTATGATAGTTCCAAAGGCATCACACTGGAGCTATTAATAGACGTGTTGTTGTATATTATTTTATTTAAAATAAAAAAAAATAATAATAATACATAATTGATTACTTTTACTTATGGACGGAAAAGTAACATTAGTATTAGTAATTATTCATTTTTAAAAGTTTAAACAAGCAGGTCTTTCACTTTACTCCTTATCGTGTCTATTTGAAAACATGTATTAAAATAAGAAACTAATAACGCAGCTAAAAGTACTAAACGTGTCATAACGACTTAGTTTAGATAGATAAACTTTGGTAGCTTTTGTATAATTGTATAAACAAAACAAATTCTTATCTGCTAAAAGTAAAGTATTATGTTTTTCTTAAACTTTGATTATTAAGACTGGAAAAATAGCGAAATCTTATAGGTTAGGCTGACTTGTAACTGCAAACACTTGTATAGTCTTAACTAACAAAATGTAACGTAAAATTGGTTACGTTACGTAGGCTTTAAAGTATATTATAACAATACAAAAAGTATATTCTATGCAAGTTAGAATATACCTGTTGTAATGCAAAACAATTATTTTTAGTCTGAAAGAATGATTTTAAAAAGCTGGTCATTCTTACCAGGCCCGGTCACCGGACCGAAGAATATTGATTTATTAATGAACTAGCTTTTGCCCGCGGCTTCACCCGCGTAAAAGTTGGCTTGCATATTTCTTGATTTAAGAAATACTCTATCTATGTGACAATATTCATCCAAATCTGGTCAACAGTTTACGCGTGATTGAGTAACAAACGTCCAAATATCTTCACAAAATTTTATATTTGAATATTACTTCCACCCTTGTAGTTCAAATTCACACGGAAAGACGATGATAAATATGGCAATCCTTAGTCGCTGATGAATACATTATCCATTATAGGTTTTCATTAGTGAAAAAAAAAAATATAGATTAAACTCCCGTAGTTTCACCCACGTAGACCCCATTCCCATGCGAATGCCGAGATAAAAATTGCCTATGTTACTCGCTGATATTATAAGTTTACATGTGTGAAAAAAAAAATATACTAATCAAATCCCATACAAATATCCGAGATAAAAATTGCCTATGTTACTCGCTGATAACGTAGCTTCCTATTGGTGAAAGAATTTTAAAAATTGGTCAACATCCACCGGTTTCCCTCGCGGAGTTCTCGTTTCCGGGCAAACACCAGGATGAAAATAGCCTTTATTTGTTATTCACTGATAATGTAGATTTTCATTCGTAAATTAATTTTTATATCCATTAAATGCCCGCGATTTCACCGGCATTGTCCCCGGTCCCGTAGGAATATCGGGATAAAAAAAATAGCCTAAATATGTTACTCGTTTAAAAATAGCTTTCCATTCGTGAACTATGTAATTTTAAAATCGACTAAATTCTCACAGTTGCTCCAGCCACACCGGGATAAAATATAGCCTAAGTTATTCCTTATGTAAGGCTTGGTAGACCTGGTAGTAAAGTATTATCAGTATCGGTCCAGCCGTTTTGAAGATTACCCGTAACGAATAGACAAACAAAAAAAAAAATAATTGAGCTGTTTTTAGGGTTTCTTACCCAAAGGGTAAAAACGGGTATTACTAAAACTTCGCTGTCTATCCGTCCACCAAGCTGTATCTCAAGGACCATGATAGCTAGACAGTTCAATTTTTTACAAATTATGCATTTCTGTTGCCGCTATAACGATAAATTTTAAAAACCAAATAAAATAAATATTTAAAGGGGCTCCTATACAACAAACGCAATTTTCCCCTTTTTATAGATAATAGTCCGGAACCCTTCGTGCGCGACCCCAACTCGCACTTGGCCGGTTTTTTAGCCATAGGTATCGCCATAGCCATATTATGTAAATAATTGTGTGAGCATAAATAAAACCTATTACTTTGACAGACAAATAGACGCTTCAAATTTGTTTATTTCTAGAGATAGAAAATTGGATTAATATCTTGATTTTAACTTACTGTCTGGTAGCGGCTAGAAATATTATAACGCTTTCATTGTTTGTGGGTGTCACAAAATACTACTAAGACAAAGATTTTCATCGACCTGGACTAATTGGTGATGCCATCTAGTCAGCAATGTCGTCTGGTAGACAGCTGGTAATAAAATGTTGCTAGAAGAACCTTTGCAATATATCTACGATGGCAGCATATTGCGTCGATCCAAACTAATCTTGATAAGCGAGCATTAGGAAAAAATAATGGGGTAACCCAAGAAAGCCGACCGTGTACTAAAATGATTCCTAGGCTCAGTGATATCGGTTATACGCTTTCCACTTCCTTAAGGGTAAAATTGCAAAAAATTCTTTTATAGTGAGCACTTTTCCCAAGAAAGACAACTTTGTACAAAATTTCACGTTTCTAGGCCTAATGATTTCGGCTATACGTTTTTTACCCCCTTAGAGATATCAAAAACTAATTTCTTAGAGCTCATTTACAACAAAAGAAAGAGAATCTCATAATACACAGAAATACACAATTTCACGTTTCTAGCTCCAATAGTTTCGGCTATACGCTTTTCACCCCCTTAAGGCGGTGATTTTCCAAAAATCCTTTGTTAGTGCTCGTGTACCCCAAAAAATACGACGGAGTAAAAAAAAAAATACGTTTCTAGGCCCAGTCGTTTCTGCTGTATGCTTTTTGGTCTTTTATGGGTTGAATTTCATCCCCATGTAAATGAAATTTCCAAAAGGCTAGAATGAATATTTATTTATATATTATCAAGTGCCTTAATACAAAGATTCATGGTTCTATCATCGAAAATGACGAATTTGCATACTAAATGTCATCCCCTTTTACCTATTTTTGGCGATAAAAAGTAGCCTATGTACTTTCTCAAGCTTTAGTCCATCTCTGTACCAGATTTCATCAAAATCGGTTCAGTGGTTAAGGCGTTAAAGGCTATACACTTTTCACCCCCTTAAGGGGGTGATTTTCCAAAAATCCTTTGCCAGTGCTCGTGTACCCCAAGAAATACTACGGTGTAAGAAAAAATTACGTTTCTAGGCCCAGCAGTTTCGGCTGTATGCTTTTTTATCCTTTAGGAGTTGAATTTCATCCCCATATAAATGAAATTTCCAAAACGCTAGAACCAATATTTACATATTTATTATAAAGTGCTTTAATACAAAGATTCATGGTTCTATCATCGAAAATGACGAATTTTCATACAAAATGTCATCCCCTATTTCAACCTTATACCCATTTTTTCGCGATAAAAGTAGCCTATGTCCTTTCTCAAGCTTTAGTCCATCTTTGTACCAAATTTCATCAAAATCAGTTCAGTGGTTTAGACGTGAAATCGTAACAGACAGACAGACAGAGTTACTTTCGCATTTATAATATTAGTAAGGATTAGAGACATGTAAAGTTTTTAATTTTGTCATCGCTTTTCCGTGTAAATCTGATTGAAATATATAAAGTCAGTAATACTTAATCTGTAACATATTCGTACTTTGTTGTTCATTAGAAATTGAATAAATCAACAATTACATACGTTCGCATAAACTTGGCTTTAAAATCAGCTGAACGGCCGACGACCGGTGATATCTACATTACCATCGACGCGTTTGTGCGATTCATACCCATTTATACTGTCGACGCGTCACATGCCTCTATGTATCCTGTCTGTACATGCCTATATGTAACATTTAGGGTATGGACTCTTAAGGTGAACGCACACTTATCCGGGCCGAACGAAACGAATTTTGTATAGAAATCGTCTTCCAGATTCGGACGATTCGACGCGTTCAAGTGTGCGAGGTTTTATGAGATTTCATATACAGAATTCTAAAATTCGTTTCGTTCGACTCGTTCAACGCGGTCGGCTCGGATAAGTGTGCGTTAACCTTTAGACTGAGAATAATGTGTTATTGAAATCACTATAATTTTTATGTTTTATTGTTTTTTTTTTGTGACATACATTCTAATTACGATCCAACCGACAAACTACAACATTGTGCCATAACCTTGGCACCTGATAATCTGAGATAATGATGAGGCTGAATAAAATTAATACTTAAAGGTGAAGTAATCTTAAATCATATTTTTTGAATAGTTATTGTATATTAAAAATGACATAGCTTGGACTTCACTGTCCCCTCAAACATGCTTAAAGTTGCAATCCAATTTCCTTTATAAAAGGTATAAAAACAGAAGTGTATGTCAAAAAACTTGCAGAATTTTTGCCACTTAGCTTGCTAAATGGTATTGTTGCAAAATGCTGGGACCATTCTGGTCTCGAACCCCCTCCACAATATAAGCAAAACTGAGTTACAACGGAAAGGTTGACATGGGATTTTGTTTTGAGTTGTCCTTCTTTAGCATAGATGTTATATGCCTTAGTTGTCTTTTACGACATCCACGAGCATTGGAAAATTGTAGTATTTGCAGCTGCCACTATACAGCATGAAACTCATTCCTCCAATTGCAATCACAAGCCAATGGTAAGGCTGACATTATTTCACCCTCATTCATGATCACTTGATAGATGGATGGACAACAGACAACCTTTACTTACTCATTAACTTCTCATCTCTTAATCTTCTTCTTTGCTGTACATAGTCTGCATTCATTGCTCCTATCAGCATCAATGATGGTCTCATTAATCGCTCAATCTCACAGCCATTTAAATGCCTTTCCTTCTTATGATTAAAATCTGGTGCATAGACAATATCTTCTTCTCCAGGTGCTGCAATTCGCCATACTGTACCACCCAGGGTATGTCCAGCTGGAAGTGGTGTGATTCGAACTCCTAATCCTTTACCTGGAATGGAATATAAATGAAATAAAAGCAATTGCTGCATTTTTTTTTGGGACTAATCCCACCACACATTCCCACCATTGTAACTCCTGTAAGCCAGGATCCACAATGGTCCATTGTGGATCCTGGCTTACAGGTACAGGCATCTATATACATAATAATATCTGACCTGATATTCAATTGCTGCATATTTGGGAATTGTTTTCATCATCGACCACTGTTGGACATGAGGTTTTTCAGACGAGATATGGGAACCGTCCATTCTTTGAGGAGCCCCTATGTTCATGATAAGACCATATTGCTCTACTGGTTGCGTGGGTTTGTGACCAGTTAGTAGGCCCATTGCCTGATAATGTCATTGAAAAATCACAGGAAATCAATTGTCATTTTTGCAGAAAAATGTAGATGTAGTTGGCACAGAAAAATACAGATGCATTTTTATGTGCCTGGGGTGATTAGAAGTTCTACATATCTTTTACACAATCAATGAGGCTGTCTATATAATTTAATGATTCTTTTTTTGTAAGGGCATTCATTACTTTCTATTAATGGTCATTTCATGACTGTACTGATGAACCAGTTATCTAAGAAGCAACTTCCTATGTAGTCTTGGTGGTTTAATTTCCATACAGGACAATACTTTATGCAAACCCCAATTTATTATTGTGAATCTTTATTTGTGTCTGTTAATTTTATGCTTGTGAAGCCTGCAGCAACACAAGGATTTAATCCTTAACACTCCTACTAAATTCTTTAGCAGGGAGATGTCTGAGTAGCTAAGTAGTGACAGACTAAGAATACATTTCACCATACCACATCTTGCCCATGAATGTTGTAAAAGATGACTGAGGGACCTAAGGTAATGTTTATGCAAGAGAAGAAAAACTCTAAACAAAACCCTATACAAATACGTCTAACCAACATGGTATAGTAAGTCAAGTTCTTTCTTATTGTAGAAGAGGCTCAAGCCCAGCAGTGGGACATATATGAGCTAAGAGCATGATAAATGTGAGATGTGAAAAAAAAAAAAAACATTTAACAAACCTTTCATATCCACACTCTGATTATATTTCAACTGTACAATTCTATCAAATGCTGCATCAACATCATCTAAAGAGAACAAATCAAAATCCGATACATTCCTGTGAGCTTGATACAAGTCGTACATAAACATCTGTCCCATTTTGTAAACTGGCAGAGTGGCATAAATTGGACAGCTGAGTCCAAGTTTACCAACTGCATATGGTAATGCACCAAGATGTAGTGGATCAGAATGTGATAGAAGAACTGCGTCTATTGAGTTTACATGCCTGAAAAAAATACAATAGCAAGTTTTCATTATGGCTACAGCAGTAGGGTTGCGACAAATTTGCTAATGTCGTGTATAATTGAGCAAAGAGTGAGAGACAGGAGTTGATTGGTATTCTTCGACTTCTTGTTATGGCTTTAGCAACATAGGGTTGTGACAAATTTGCCCATGTTGTGTAGAATTGAGGGACACATGTTGATGGGTATTTTTCAATGTCTTGTTATGGTTCCAGCTGCATAAGGTTACGACAAATTTGCCCTTGTTATGTGGAATTGAGGGAAAAGCGAGATAGATAAGTTGATTGGTATTCAACGATGATCGATATTTGTGTTAATGTATTATTGTACATTTGTTTACTATGTTTCTATGCCTAAAAGCAGTAATAGTAAAAAGGAATAATTTTATGTAATTCAATGCCATTTTATACTATGTCTAGTGACACAGTAAGCGTTTAATGTGGTACCGCTCATTTATAAAAGAAAAATGATGCAAGGAGATAACAACATGGCTAACTAATGCAATTTCTTAATTGTAACAGATTTAGAATACAATTCACAAGACCCATCCAAAGACGATTAAAGAATATAAGTATATAACGGTATGTAAGAGAAGGAAAACTCAAAATAAAACAATATAGTCGGTTGACATACGGGTTGATATACGGTAAGTCAATTTCACTTCTATTGTGGTGGAGGTTTGAGTCCTGCAGTGGAATATGTACAAGTTGAAATGATGATTTCTACAGATTTTGTGGTTTGTATATTATTTTATTATGCCGTTGTTTCTGTGTGGTGATGGAGTAAGAATATAATTCACCATACAAGATGACTAAGGGATATAATATGCATATAATATCTATGCAAGAGAAGGAAAACTTGAAACAAAACCCTATACTAACACATCTGAATTGAGTGGTATAGTAGGTCAATTTCCCTCCCATAGTGGAGGAGGCCCAAGCCCAACAGTGGGACGTATATGAGCTGAGATGATGATGCTACTGTTTTTATCATTTTTCAGTATTCATTGGGCAAGTTCATGCATGATCGTTAATGCTGTAAAGTGGTATTATCACAAATTCTGCATTTGCTGGGTAATTTACAATACAAATAGTGATTGCCAACCTACTTATTAAGCGTGGCAATTATGTTAAGATAGTTGACAAAGGTTTTAAAAGATATTTGATTTCAATTTCTTGTGGCGTAAGGTTGCCATAAATTTGCCAGTGAAATGTGGAAGTGGTATTTGTAGTTAGCTTGAAACTATTGGACTAAATTTTCATGTCATCACAACTTTTATGACAATTATAAACAATGAACAACATAACCTCATTTTACCTTTTGAGTTCTCTTATGAATTCCATGTCAAATTTCTCGTCCCAACCACAATCTAACAGAAATTTAAATTCATCTATTTGTAGCACGTAGCATGGAGGAGTTTCATTACCAGCTCCGGAGAGGCAGTGAAGTTTGATGATGGAAGTCATTATGAATGCCGGCTCTAATAATAAAGTAGTATCTACAGCAGTTGAGACAGTGTATAATTAAAACATTGTTAAATTATGACGTGGTGATATGAGAATGTGACAATAACTTTATATTGTAAGAAATTAAATTTATAAATTTGCGCGGCTCTAGAAAAATAAACTTCAACT
This sequence comes from Lymantria dispar, assembly GCA_032191425.1. Taxonomy (NCBI): domain Eukaryota; kingdom Metazoa; phylum Arthropoda; class Insecta; order Lepidoptera; family Erebidae; genus Lymantria; species Lymantria dispar. The sequence continues at coordinate 23,607,145 of CM063459.1, forward strand.
TCTTATTATGGCTTCAGCGGCGTAGGGTTGCCACAAATTTGCCAATGTCGAGTAACATTGAGGGAAAAGTGAGAGACCCAAGTTGATCGGTATAAGAAGATGACCGGTATATAATAGAGTATTATATTAAATGTATTGGTTCTGTCGCTTACGTTAAAATCAAAATACGTCAATTTCAATACCTAGCACTTGCATAGAATTTTTTTTTTAGTTCTGTTTGTCTATACGCACAGGCAAAGGGATCTAAGCCCATACAGCCAAGTCTGATACAATTTTTCTTTACATATTATTTACTTCTTCATATTGTATAACTTATTTATAGTCATTGTCCATCAGTAAGTCAAGTTGTTATTATTAATTAGGCGCTGAAAACCTAATTAGATGTTTTAAATAAAATTTGTATCAAAATGTGGGTCAATACTTAATAACTAATTTCTGTATCGGGTAGATAATTATAAATTTTCTGCAGTAACGATGACTTGTTGGACGTGAGACATCTTAGTCCACCCGTGATCATGAACGCTGTAAAGTGTTCAAAACGTCGGGTAATCAAAAATCAAATACAAACGCGATACAATCCGTAAAGTAGTTTTATTTAAAATGTATAATACTCGCGTAAACATCAGAAATCATTACCTAATTAGATGATTTCTCTGGGAATTACGATTGAATATGAAAATACACGTAAACCACTCTTATATCACATTCACCATACTTCAGCACCTAATTATATTATATTACATAAAATATCAGCAAAATTATTCAATATAACACTATAAAACACTAAAAAAAATAATATAATACAAGAGCTTAACATGACATTTCCAAATTCGTGCCGAAACTCCACTTGCATAGAGTAAGAAATTATATGACAGCACGCTGTAAGATGGATACCAGCGTTTTATAAACGGTTATTAGATGAATTTTGTTAATAGTTGCGGCGACTAAGCCTGTCACCTAATTAATCTATGTGCCAGAATAATTCTTGATAATTTTTTGATATTATATATTCTTGATATTTTGAGACTAAGTCCTGAGGGATTTCAGGCAGTTTCGTGCGATTTCGATTCGATCGTGAAAATGATTATAATTATAGTTCTACATAATATTCTACAGCTTTAACTGTTGCAAGACCCTCGTATTACAATTACAATTTTAACACAATTCCATCTAATATTTAATAATTTCTTATAGAGCGAGAGTGACTGCAAGTCTCGGCGACTACTGCAAAAAGTGAAAACAGGGGGGGTTTTCACCATTCACCTGTAACTTTAATTAAAATATCTATTTCAAACATCTTAATACCTATTGTAAATAAAACTACTTTTACGGATTATATCGCGTTGTATTTGATTTATGATTGCCCGACGTTTCGAACACTTTGCAGCATTCATGGTCACGGGCGGACTAAGGTGTCTCACGTCCAACAAGTAATCGTTATTACAGACATTTATAATTAATACCTACTTTTAATAACTACTAAATGAAAGCTACTAAAATGGAGCGTGAAATAAGTTTGAGCCAACAAGGAAACAAAATAACAAGTCATTGCTGTGCTACAATAACATTACTAAATTTCATCATGGTAGACGCCACTGCATACATTTTTATTGGTTTAAACAGGTACTTTTTAACAGGTAAGCAGGTAATTTTTAAAGCTATTGTGCTTGGAGAGATTGCACAGGCCGGGCAGTTATTACGCTGTCATTAATACGCAGGGCATTTCTCGGATGACGGCGATGCAGATACTGGCAGAGTGCGAGGGGGAAGAGCTTGGGGAAGCAGTAACACCGCCTTGCGACGGGAGTTGGACTGGATAATCTCTTGATCTCGGCATTGATACGGGATATAGCCACGAGCGAGAGCGTGTGGGGTCTTATCCCTTCTTCTGCAAGGAAGTAGGTATAGGTTAAGAAGGTCGCAGAACACGAACTACGGGCAGTCACAAATTCGACATCGGGCTGCCGATGTCCATGAGCAGAGCAGCATGGCCGCAAGAGCAGGTCCGTGATAATAATCTGAGAAGGCGAAGCTCCCGAATAGATTGATAGATGAGGCCATCAGAACTAGGCTTCCAGTATTAAACCTTTTTTTTTTATGGGTGGGCTATGGTAAGCGCACGCGCGGTCCAATCCGTCCGGGGCGATGAAACGACGGCGTGCGGGCCCATAACCCACCCACGTCACCTCGTTGTTGGGCCGACCACCGGAGCAGATGTGACTTGTCGTCAGTGGTCGGCCCGACGGAATATCCTTTCGGGTAACGTCACCTCTCGACGTCCTGGGACGTCGGTCGCCGTCGCGCGGTTAGCCTCTCTGCGGGTAACGGACAATTCCCCGGTCCGATCACCCGCGGCCTCGGCTAGGGCGGCATTCCAGTATTAAACCTGGCGTTCGTCCAGTGCTACACATAATTATCTAAAGAAAATACAAATTTTAACATTACAATTCATAGTACGAAGATCACACGTTATAACTACCTTCAACAGCAGTTATAATAATTACGCTACTATATCTTAGTATGTACTTGTTTTACTAAAACATTTTTTCATACTATGATTTAAATCTAACTTGATTTCAAATATTGGGATTATATTTGACTTGGTATTTTCTCTTGGATCACATTGTTCTGAAGTCCACACTCTCGTGTAAGGACATAGACTACCTGAGCTAACATAAATTATTTTTTTAACATTCGTTGAAGTATCCCTTAACCCGTGATGAGCAAACAGCCCACCTGACACTACATCTTTCTCGTTCACAGAACGAAATGTCCTAGTAAATGACTACTAAAGAGATACTGATTTTCTGGCAAGAGTACAAACCCATTTGATCTTTTTATAGTCGCAGACAGAAACCCGTGAGTAGCGTGGCCCTACAACTAGCAAAAATAGTCTATCAGAACATAGGAATTAGTTGATCATTATTTTAATATGCACATTAAAAAAACACTAGTACTCGAAACCTCGTTTCAGATAGCATGCCTTCTTCTTTAAGTGATTATTTTATAGATTATATTAGATTTATTTGATGTATTTAGGCATCACATTATTCAACTATATTGAATACTTAAATTCACATGTTGTGCAGTCTTAACTTTAGATTCAACATTTTTTTTGAGGTACTGTAATTATTGATATTATAGATGATATTAATTATTGATATTTGAGAAAATACATCTGTACGTCTGGTTCTTTAGAAATTTATTATGGCTTTGACCTCATTAAATTATGAGTACTTTTATCACCCACCTTCATATTGGTATCTTTCTTTACCACATTCCTTTCATCTTTCATTATGTGTACGATATTCAAGGGTTCCACTTACAGAGTTCGCCTAATACATATATCCATTCCTTATCTCATCTTACTCCACACATCAATCTTAATATACGCATCTCAGTACACTTAAGATATTAATATCAGGTTTTATTTATAGAAAATGTTCTTTTGTCGGTGTTTTTAGCATAACAATAAATGACATTAAATTTTAAAAGATTATGAATTCAAATTTCGTTATAAATATCAAGAGTTACGGTAGCTCAGTTGGGGGGGACGGCCGGTTTTAATTTTGAGTTTTGTAGCATCCAAACAGCGTCGGTTCGAATCTCGGTGTTATTATTATTCTCTTTTTGTAATTTTTTATATAATTTTTAGTTTTTATTAATATATATCTAAATAAATTCGACAAAAAATATTCCGAGCGAAGCTCGGTCAACCAGATATTATATATAAATACAAGAATTGCTCGTTTAAAGATATAAGATTTGCAATTTTAATAAACTTTAAATAATTATTCGTTCTAGTTCGTGTGTTATCAAAGAATTAGAACTAGAGTTGCAGAATTGTCTTCTTTCTTGTATATAAAATACAACAGAATTTTGCTTTTAAAAATCAAAAGTTAATTTTTATGAATTTGGTATCATTTTTAATGAAATGTTGATTTGTTGATTTTTTAAGGTGTTGCTTTTGTCTATTTTGGAGCCATATCTTATTTCTTTAGGACATTGAATTTTGTTTTAATTAGGTACAAATAATTGTTGTTTTCAGCAGTACTCTAGCAGTAGCTCTAGAGTCCTTGATAGCCATATACATAATTTTCACATTGATATCTGCAGTGATTTATTTTAATTCTTTTTTCTTACAGAAATGATTCTCATTTTATGATATAACCCATCTTCATTCTCTAGTAACGCCTCTGATATTTTCTCTAAATGCCGTAATTTGTTATTTTTTGCAGGAATTTTATCTACATGTCCTTTGACATCAATACGCATGTTCTCTTCTTTATTGAAGATCAAAGATACACCCGGAGGTAACGGACTATTTGTTTCAGCAATTTCTTGCGGTACTGTGGTTAGTGTTGGTTCCAAACTAGGTTCTCGTACTTGAATACTAACTGAGGCTTTTTGATGGCTCTTAGAAAATCTTTCCTCAATTTGCATCTCTGAAATGAAAGCTATTCCATTTTATAAATTCCTTTATCGTCGAAATGGCGTCGTAATACATGTTACTTTTCTCTGCAAAACTATAAACACCACCCTTCGATAATCAATCGCAGTAGATATTATAAGATTGCAGGTGTGATAAGTGCAGAAGAATGGTGCTGCTCATTTTTCTGGTAATCCCTTAGTTTATTTTTATAACTCCCGGGAAGTTAAAGAGGTTGACACATTTTATTCCTAACCTCTAACCACATTATATACTAATAAGGGATAAATAATACCCAGCCTCGGCACAAATCACTTTTGGATTGAATCGAATCCTTACGAAAGGCAGAAATACGGCATGAAATTATCTATTCTGATTATTAAACCATCTGCTTCGATTTGAGAGGCCTCAGCGCTAGGACCATATTGTCGACAGTCGTTTGTCTACAGATGCAAGACGGTCCATCGGAGGTCCCACTTTTGCAGAACATCGACGTCCGAGTAGTAGCAATTTGTTACTGCACTTTGTTTAGTGAGCGAGAGACTCCAATGGAAGCAGAAGCCTAACTTTCTGAGGGTGTATGCCTGTGGTGGGTTTTGGTGATGCTTTTAGTATCATCGAACCCACATGAAACGCATTTTCACTCCTCACTGTCTTCATGGTAGGCGGCGGTCTAGTAAAGGTCCATGAGCGGTATCACTCGACATTAGGTGTTTGCTCGATTGCAGCCGGCAGAATAACGTTTTTTTTATTAAAAAATGTTTTTTTTCCTAAAGGAATGAAAGCTAGGATAGTTATTAGAACGTGACTTCTACGTGGTGACGAAGTAAAACTATTAATTTCCTTTCCTTCCCATTGTAGATCGTAAAAGATCTATTTTAAAGACAACAATCCTACACTTAGGAATTGGTCCTTGTATTGCGAGGGAATTTACGAATATTTAGCTAACGGACAAAATTTCATCCAGATTCAGAACAACAATATGTGGAATTGAATAGCACAAAGTGTTGTCCTGCGTTACGAACCCAAGATATTGACATGATAGATCGGTATCCACTACTCAGAGACTAAAGAGAATAAGTTGATAACATCGTTGCAAAAGAAAATGGCCTCGAAATAAAAAACTATATTAATCTGTTTGACCGGCGGCGTGGAATATAAGATCTATTTCTTTCCCATTTAGAAAGAGGATCGAGCTTAGTAGACGGTCATGTGAGCTTGGATGATGATGAGAAGAGTCTTATTCGTCGGTTTCCGTGTGGTGACGGAGTGAGAATACGATTCACCACTTCTTTTCTTGCCCGTGGGTGTCGTACAAGACGACTAAGGGATTATTGTAGATGATATCTATGCAAGAGAAGTAAAACTCTAAATAAAACCCGTCTGACTATCGTGGTATAGTAGGTATATTTCCCACCCATTGTGGCTTAACCCTGCCGTGGGACGTATGTGAGCTGTGATGATGATGATGATTCGTCTGTTACGACATCTACGAGCAAGAAAGAGGGTGGTAAATTGGTTTCTTATTGCGATACTTCCAAAGGAGAAGATGATAACAATGACGATGATGATGAAATGATGATGGCTAAAAATAATTATTTTATCAATTTGACCTACCGTTGATTTTTTTAAATACATAGTTTATAAAAAGACATCCAATAAATATTAAAATAGCGATAACGCAATACATCCACCATTCCGAGTCCATAAACTGTAAAAATAAACAAAATTTGTATTAGATTTCTATCCATCAATCAGCCTATCAACGTCTGCCGGTGGGCATGGGCTTCACCTGGTGAGAGGGCGTCCTACCCTGGGATAATATGAGGGGATAATGCTGCAATCGCAATGTTTGAGGTGTACAGTTAGGTGTTACACGTTTTACAGTATATATATATATATATATATATATTTATATTGCAGCTGCATTTATATACAACGGTAGAATTTAACGGATTAAAAGAGATTTCACAGGTAGTTTGCAGTTTCACTGGTAGTACATTTTTTACAGAAGCCCTATTTAAAAGTTTCTAATTAGTTTTAGACCTAAAGCAGTAGGTATAATTCATTCTTAATGCCTGAGACACGAGAAAAATAAATTATGTATGTACCTATAACAAGTGATAGAGAGGTAAATGAAGTTATTTATAAAAAAAGAAAGATTACCATAGTTGTGGTTATGAATAATAAATATTAGTCAAATTCACATGGCAATTAGAACTTCTTAAGAATTATAATCATCAAAACTTTACGTACATTTGTGAAATAATAAGTACGGTAAGTTTGTGACTTTTAATGTCATTATAAACAATGATATAACTTTTACGTTCTGAAATAATATCTCACATGTTATGATTACTTTGAATAGAGGTTTTTGATAAAGCTAACGAGAAGCGTAATGACTTTGTCTATGCCAATCCGTCAAGTAAATGAAAGACAGACATATTATGAGTGCCTATTTTATATTTAAAACAAGGATTACATTATTCTTATTTATAATTAGTATAATCTTAGTGAAATCTTAAGTTAACAATACTGTTTGCCTCCACTTATGTGTGATTGTAAATATTATTTAAGGGAGCATCAGGCGAATGGGCAATAACTGTGTAAAAACATAACACCAACTGCGATGACGAAGTCTCCTATCAAACGTAACGATTGTGGCATTATTTATCAGGCTGACGAATGGACGTATATGTTTAGAAATATATGAATGATCTTTCCTATGTCAGTGAAACCGGTACCGAAGATATTACTCTGTGTAGAGTAGAAAATTATCTACTATGGCCGAATCGGCAGGATCGATTGATGGCAATACTGTATTATGTCTATTAGGAAATGGCATTTTGTAGTTTTAGTATGTTGAATAACTAATTTTTGTACTGTGATTTATAAAAGTATCATGCCCATTATCGAAAACTGTCACTATAGCCAAAGAAGTGTCACTTCAGTTATAGCTTATAGCTAATTTTTTTTTTCCATTTCCGGTTGACTTTCAGTTTTAGAGACGAATCTGCAGGGAATCCGCATCACCAGGGAAAATATGAGCATAGATTTTCTTTTATGGCGCGACTGTAACAAAATTGCTAGATTGTTTACGCTACAATCCATTGTATACGAAGAACTTTTAACCGAATGACAGAAGAGATGGGCTTCATCATCAAAAGGTTGTCATCTCTATCTGTTTTTTCCATATATCCACAAGCGTTTGGAGAAAATGTGACTTCGAATTGACTATTACATGGCTAAATTTTTATATTTGTTTTCTTAATTCGTTTCGATTTACTTGCCCATATATACCAATGGCTATATGTCTGCAGATCTGCATATTCCAGTCCTCACGTCATTCAAACGCATAACATACGAGCTTCCACGTGTTAGAATTCAAAGCTTCTCATTCGTGCTCCAGTGCAGTTGACCTCAATAATTAATAGATCTTGGAATAATAATGCACATAATATGTACATAATATGAATGCCCGTACTAAACTTGCTATGTCGTATGTAATTTCATAGCGGTGTCTTAGAATAACCCTAACTAAGGATTTCTGATGTTTAACGCAAGTATTATACGTATGAAATAAAATATTTTTTATGGTTTTGAATAGATTTTTACGCTTCTGAACTTTTGAACATTTTTAGTGTGACTACAATAAATAAATAAATAAATAAAATAAAATAGCCTTTATTTCTACTACCTTATACAATATAGAAATTAGTGAATTAACTAAAAGATGATTTATATAATGTTAAACACACTTATTAACTAATTACTTTAAAACTAAACTTTTTGTTATTATAATGTAGTAGTCGCCTCTACGGCATAGGCCTCCCCTAATCTTTTCCAAGCTTCCCTTTCACGCGCTTTTTGCATCCAATTTATGCCATATCTTTGGATAAAAATGTCTCTCCATCTCTTTTTGGGTCTTCCTTGTTTCCTTTTTTTATCCCTTGGAGTCCATTCTGTCAAACGCTTTGTCCATCTATTGTTGCACAATCTACATATATGACCAGCCCATTGCCATTTTAATAATCTGATTTTTTTTCGTACATCTATCAATTTTGTTCTATTTCTTATAATATCTATATTGACTTGATCAGATAGTTTTATTCCTAACATACTTCTTTCCATTTTTCGCTGGCAAACGGCAAGTTTTTCCTCATCTTCTTTTCTCAATGACCATGTCTGGCAACCATAGGTTAAACAAGGTATTATTGCTATTTCATATACTTTTTTCTTAATATTTAAATCTATGTTATTATTTTTCATAATTTCTTTTATTTATTTTATTTATTTATAATAGTATTCTTCGTATCGTAGTGCCACCTATCGGGTCCTATAAGCTTAACATCGCATTGGACTATATGTTGATAGCTAAGAAAATGCGTTTAATATGTAGCATCGCCGTCTACAGTTGGAAAAACGCCTTCTCACGGCGAAGCGGTAATTCAATAATCGCCATGCTTGGCAGATGAATTCTTAACCCACAACACGTGGAGTTCTGTTTGAAAGGGGATTAGCAGATCAATTTCAGTTCTACTATGTCCGTGATACAAGGAGTTATATGGGCTGAACAAGATAATTTTGCCGCAAGTTGTATCCTACATTTTTACTACGCAGCGCCGTGAACTCGTCGCAATCATCGGTGCCGACCTGACGCTGCCGGTCATCGCTAGGGCGATGGTCGACAGCGTCGGGAATTGGGACGCGGTCGCAGCCTTCTGCGAGACAGTGATCTCGCAGAAGGAGGTGGCGGATCGCCTGCGCGAGGAGCGCAGCCTCGATGAGGAGATCCGCCGCCGGCGAATGGGGCGGCGCAGGCGCAACTACCTGCGCCTCATGCCGCCCTAGCCGAGGCCGCGGGTGACTTGACCGGGGATTAGTCCGTCACCCGCCGAGAGGCCGACCGCGTGAGGAAAGACCGACGTCCTCCCCGAGGGGGGGACGTCGGTCGATGGGAGGGTACCTCACGTAGGGGGTATTCCGTCGGGCCGACCACTGACGACAAGTTAACTCTGCTCCGGTGGTCGGCTCAACGACGAAGGCGAGGTGGTTTTCGGGTGGGTTGCGGGAGTTGCGTGCTTAAGCCCCTCTGTCGCCCCGGACGGACTGGTGCGGAGGCGCGCCGACCGCAGCCCACCCACAAAAAAAAAATCCTACATTTTTTTTTTCCTACATTTTTTACTCATAAATAAAGGGCTTATTTATTTATGATCATCATCATCTGCCTGCTCTTCGAGTCGGTTGACGCAATATGTATTCTACTTCCATCGCGTATATAGCAAAAGTTTCCATAGTATTATGTAGGGATGTGACCTGGAGGGAAAATAATCGATTTTTAAATAATCGATTTTTTGTTCGTTAAAATAAATCGGACAGGACAGTATTGTGATGACCTTTTTTTTTTTTTAGGAAATGTGAGTATTATTTTCTAATATAGTATAAAAACGATTCTGATGACTTTTTTTTAGGAAATGTGAGCTTTATTTTGTAATATAGTATGAAAACACACCTGAAACAATCCTGATGACCTTTTCTTTTTTTTTTGGAAATCTGGCCATGAATAATCGCGTAATTTCGAATGGTAAAAAATCGATTAATAATCGAAATCGATTAATAATCGATTTTTTCGTTTTCATAATCGTTTATAAAAATTGATTATTACAAAAAATAATCGATTAATAATCGATTTTTATAAAAATCGATTATTAATCGATTATTTTTTGTTGAATATTTTTATAAAAATCGATTATTTTTCCACATCCCTAGTTTTATGACCGCATACCAAATCTATCCGAGGCGATGGATGGGCAGGGTCTGGCTCCATAACCTACCGTGCTCCCTCCCCATCATCATTGGGCTGACGACTGGTACCGATTCCTGAAAATCCGTGACCGCCTACCTGACGTTAATTCTCCTTGGAAATTGAAAACCCACAAGCAATGTAGGAATTGCCAGTATTTGAAGCCTACAGCCTTAGAATAATAACATATAGAAGGTAAGTTCACGCATAAAAAGTGAGGCATTTCAATTGGAGCCTAATGGAGCTTACGCCGGAACCGTTCCGTAATGTACAAGTCATTGTACTGTACGAATGTAGGCAACTCCTAAAAAATAAATAGGTAATTATGACGGTTGGTGCATTCAAATGGTGTCACAACACATTTGAAAAACTTAAAAAGGTTTTTAACATTACTTTTAAAATTATTTCGACGATTTATGTTAATAAAAACAAAATTTGATTTCATAATTTGTATAGTGGTGTGCGTGTGTACGTGTGTAATCGTCTGCGCGCATGTAGTATTTTTAGATTCAAATTTTTAAAGTTCGAAGTACTGACACTATCCTTCTATACGTTATTATTCTAAGCCTACAGCACTAAAAAAAATATTGTTTTTTTTCACCACAAATAAAAAGGAATACGTACTTAAAACACGTATCGTAACCTAACCTTTATTATAAATAAAAACTTAATCTAAAACATTTGCATTAATGTCAGCGTTGGTAAGGCATTTTATGATGTTCTTAAAAATATTCCAAATTTAATATACAACATACGCCAGTAATATCAGCTAAGTTAGTGAGGTTTCGCTGAGGAAGGCGCATAGTCCACGGGCCAAATTAACCAATATTGACGACGTGGCTCCCCAACTCGACGTGCCACCGATATGCCAATGAGTTACGAAGGAATATGTGGTAAGATATATGTTAAATTAATTGAACTGTCTGTAATTAAAATAGTAGGATTATTTCATGCTCATAGGGTTATTTGCGCAATACCTAGGCTTAAAAACTAGTTTTTTTTTGGTCAGTCTCTTTATTCGGTGCAATCTTTAAAATGGCTGGATTGATTTTGATAATGTTTTACTATCCATTAGCTATCTATGTAAGGAATAACTTAGCCTATATTTGATATTCCTAAGGGAGCAGGAACTGTGCGTGTGAATTGATGGGGAATGAAGAGTGTGGCAATTTGCTAGTAAGGAATAAAATATTCAGCTACATGCTTTGGTGATGTGCAAGTTTTTTTAGGTGCCTTGAGTGATTTTTGGATGGATATAAACTTTATCCCCTAGTGCTGATAGGTTATAAATATATTCTTAAATCTTCGCCATTATTATCCTGTTCTTATATTAATTACTGGGCGTCGATGCAAAATCTTTTTTTATACGTATAAAGTTATTAGCATAGTTTTGTGACTGGCCGCCTGTTTGACATCATCCCCCACAATCCCTCCTTAGGAATGAAATTGTTGACCAGGCGGCATCGCATGGCTTAAGTCTATATATTATCTTCCTATGTATTTCTCGTGTACGTGTGTGTCACTGAACTCGTAAACGGCTGGACCGATGTTAATAACATTTTTTGTGTGTATTCAAGAGGGATTCGAGAATGGTTTAGATTCACAATTGGACCCGGTAGGTGGAGCTTATTTGAACAGAATAACGTCTGTTGTGTCAGCTAGTGTAGTATAAGTAATTAATTTGCTTAAAATTTAGTTAAAAACTTAATTTTATCAAATTCAATACTTCACATAAACAAAATATTTAATGATTCCTAATGTTTATATAGAAATAGCATTATTAAAATGTTATAGAAACCGCCAAAATACATTATATCAATAAAATAAACTCATTCGAAATGGTGCGTAAGAGTTATTTGAAATAATCTAAATTATGTAAATGGCCAATCAATTTATTAAGATACATTATTCATGAATATGTAAATTTATTGTCTGTGAGTATATATTCAAATATATTTGAAGGTAGCGCCTCTTAAATTCTCATTGCGAACTCCTTATACGATTTCGTAGCTCCTGAACGTTGAACAGCTGAACTATGTCGGAAACTTTGGCGCTGCGTTGTCGTTAACTTATTCCATCGCCTGCATATCACTCTATTAAAATACGCCTCCAACTTATCTATTGAGGGCGTACCGTTTGATTTAAAATTCAGATTGAGTGCATGCCTTGCATTACAAATAAGCATGAATAAACGTCTGCATAGAAGGCAAATTGGTCTAAGTAACGATCTATTAAGACTACTGTCGTGGGTACAAACCTTAAGTAGTTTCTTCGTGCGATCCATAAATGATTATTCTGGGTCTGGGTGTAACTTGTGTTCGTTAATTGTATGTTTGTAATGCCGAGTGACTCAATGATTTATGATCTAGCATGGGATTATGTCTTTAAAAACAATAATAATTAATAAGAATCAATTAACTAAAATACCGTTGTCTAAAGTATACGAATAAGAAAAAAACGGAAATGAGTGTGTGTGACGACACGACAAGAGTGAAAACTTCAACAAGGTGATAATGTAAAATATAAATATTTTTTGGAACGAAGTTCTTTATAGCACGGTACGGGATTGGCGGCCGCAGGTTAATCAAAAAAGTGTAAGAATTATCCATCACGACGGTTTCTATAGTGTATACTGTAGACGCGTATACTATAGCGCTTATTGGTTCAACACAGCTAATAAATTCGCTGAATATACTGATGGAGTTTATAATTAATGTATTAAATGTATTAAATTGATGTGTAGGTTCGAATAGTGATAGAAGCAGACTCTTGACAGTTGTCTGTCTTCAGCCGTAGGCCGGTCCATCCGGAGTACCACTCTCGCAGAAAATCGACATCTGAGTAGTAGCAATTTGTTACTGCGCTTTGTTCAGTAAGCGAGAGAGCCGGAAGCCCAACTTTCTGAGAGTGTTTGTGTGGGTTTTAGTGATACCTTTGGTATCACCGAATCTCGTATTCACACTCTTTTCACTTTATTCGTGGTAGGCAGGGGCTTAGCTGTGCCTTTGGTACTGCAGAGGTCCATGAGCGGTAGCAACACTTACCATCAGGTGTACTGTTTGCTTGTTTGCCACCGTCTGCAGTAAAAAAAAATGTACAGTATAATGTCTATTCTCACAACTCGAAAAAATATATTAATTACGAAATTTCTTACAATTTGTTCAATTCATTAGTTATTTCCGTGTTTCATTTAATCGCAGTCAGAGGCTAGTAATTCATTTATTTGTATTTATTAATCAGTAATATAATACGTTTGTCAATAATATTACAAAAGGAACTTGGTTCCAACAGAGTGTTCCAGGATACTCAAGCATTTCTTTATTAAATTTGTTCTATATCCATAAATTAATAACATTTACATGTAAAGGGTTTTTCAACAAGACCTTTGTTTTTTAAAACAAAATAAAACAAGAAATTTAGATGAAGATGATTCAAATTTTTATTGTATTACGAAGAGAAAAGTTCGGCAATTATGAATGAAAAATGATATCTGGCAAATGTCCACCACGACCACGCTGACAGATGTGGATTCTTTCATCAAAGTTTTTAATCACTTTTTGGCAAAATGGCGGGTCTATTTCGTTAATCACATCACGGATTTTGAGTTTTAAGGCTGCACTGCCGACGTTACTCGAACGAGCGTTACATAGCCGAGTGGGACAGTCAGTATAAATAGATGTCTGTTTGTTATTTTCTGAGAACTCAATTGTTCGCGAGTGACCAGGCAGAAGACCGCGCAATAAAAATCAATCGCAGTCGCTAGTCAATCAGTTCTTCGGTCTCGATCGGTCGCTATTTGCTAGGTATGAGGCGGATAGTAGGTAGGGGTGCCACTCGACAGCGTGAGGAACTGGGACGCGGTCGCCGCCTTCTGCGCGCACTTCTGCACTATGACACGTTCCGCCACCGGCGCGTTCAGCGGCGCAGGTGCGAGTACCTGCGCCTGATTCAGCCTTAGCCGAAACCGCGAGTGGACGGACCGGGGATTAGTCTGTCATCCGCACGAAGGTCGGCCGCGTGAGGGCGATGCTTCGACAACACACTGTTTTGTGGTAACAAAACAGTTGAAAAGGTAACCCATCAAGCCGGCCACGGATGTCAAGGAATCGGTACCAGTGGTTGGCCCAATGACGCTGAGGAAGGAATACGGTAGGTTATGGCATCGCACGCCGACCATCCGTCGCCTCGGGCGGATTGGACGAAGTGTTTCCAGACCATAGGCTGCCAAAAAAAAGATAGGGTTGCCACCCATACTTTATTATAAAGCATTGTAAGTTTTTTTGGGTGATTGTACTCTAGCAAAATGACGTAGTAAACTTTATTTTGACACCAAATACTTTTTTCTGCATTGATTATCATTTATTTTTACAAAAAAAGAGGGGCAACCCTAATCGTAGGTGTCAGTACTCACAGGTTATAAACTCATTTGCAAAAAAAACGGGCGGTTTTGATTTTCATTCATATTTAAAAAGATACAATACCAAAAAGGTTTCAATCGTTTGTACACGTTACTGGCCGGTTTTAAAAATGCTGTGGTATTTAAAAAAGTACGTTCTAAATTCAATTTTTCATTTGATGTTCATTTTTACAGAAAACCCCTTTTTATCCTACATTTTTGGCGCGAAGTTCCAGAAGTTAACATCGACTTTCATAACTTTTATTCAATTTTTATCGATTAATTTCATATCCTTGACTGTCAAAGCTTTATTTAATGCTGTTTGGCTGTATCAAAAATGGTAGATAAAGTGGTAAAAGCTACCAAAATTATCGCGCTGCTTGAAGAGGGTTGCAGCCAATGTTTCGTGGCTAGGAGGCTAAATGTTAGTCGCTCGACAGTCCAAAGGACCTGGCAGCGATATCAGGAGACTGGTTCCGTCGAGAGAAGGCCTGGTTCTGGAAGAAAACCATGTACCCAACCACGGGATGATCGTTTTCTTGTGAGTCGCGCATTGAGAAATCGCAAATCTTCGTATGTGGATCTTAAGAACAACCTCCAAGAAGTAAGAAATGTGCATATTAGTCTATGGACGGTCAGGAGGAGGCTTCTCGCTGCCAATATACGCAGTCACCGCCCGGCCCGCGGCCCCAAATTACTCCGTGAGCACAGAGTTCACAGGCTTAGGTTCGCTAAAGTTATTAAAGAAAAACAAACAAAAAAACTTTTTTATTTTTACTTCATGAGCATATGCACTACTAGCGAATATACACTACTAGCGAGGTTTAGCATTATTTCCCATAAATTGTATCTAAATTTTATGAAATACTGATGAAAACGATTATTTTCTTATTAATTTAGCAAATTGTGTGGATAAAACTACCTATAATTATCAAACAAAGAAATATTAACATTTGAAATGGTTCATTGCTTAGGTGCCCGTTTTTTTTGCAAATGAGTGTACTTACGAGTTTTTAAGGACTGACTGCTAGGTTAATCGCGCAAGAGTTCGATTCGATTTTTTGATTCGTTTAATAACAATCGACATATGACTAAGTCGCTCAGTTTCATTTAATACACATAAAATAAGGTGCACAGCGCCTATAAGTAATTAAGTTTGCACTTCTAAAATAACATAAAACCAACAAAGTACTTTTATAAAAGAACTTTCTTGAACTTGAATATTAAATTCACTTAAAACTCGCCTGCAGCAGACATATTCATGACTTTGATATTAGTCAAACGGAGTGCTTACCTAGGAAACGAGACGTAAAACATACCGGTCTAATTTGAAGAACTTCTGACTCATTATTGCAAGACAAAGGGCCTTGCATAAAGAACATAAAGCTAGAAAGTTTGGTGACGAATGGTAGCAGCAGCCGCCATTTTGAATTGAGCCGTTAAATTTCACAAAAACACCCCTCGTGTTCTTATTATGAATAGACAGCGGGGAGAAAAGTAGTTCTGAATATGTTAGATGGATTTCGTCGTTCACAAACGTGGTACGAAGGCAAATGCAGTACGACGCGTTCGCAATCAAGGTAATGTTGCCAGGTGCGTTCGTGGCAGCGGGCCGCGAATTTATAACGGCAACACTGACAAGTTGATTTATGCGCTGCAAACATTTTCGCGGTATACCGATTGTGAAATATTCCGTTACACGCACGACTACGTCGGAGATGGGAAACTATTTTTCACGTTTTATTGGTTTCAGTGTGATATATTTTCTATCACTGTGTAGTTTTTCTTGAAAATAGCCCAAATATTGACAGTGTTTTAATATTGGTTATCGTCACTTATAGGCGTTCACAGTTTATAATCTATATATATAATAAAATTCTAACGAATTCATGTCTATGCATTAAATTGTTACATATTTCAACGTTGCGTTTTTACAACGTAGACTATGGCATAACATATGTAGAATATAAGGATTTCTAATGTTTACGCGAGTGAAGAAATATGTAATACATTTAAAATGAAACATTTTTCGAAATTTATTGTCTTTGTATTTGACTTTTAATTGCCCTTACCATGACCATGATCGCTGTAAAGTGTTCGAAACGTCGGGAATTTCAAAATGAAAAAATAAACGTTATAAAATCCATAAAAATTGTTTAATTTAAAAAATATAGAGTATTTTTATATCGAAAGAACACACTGAAACTATAAAATAAAGCCATATTCTAATAGATATTTCGGTTATTTAGAGGGAGATACTGGCGTAAGTAGTTGCCGTACGCAAATTGTGGTGAATTTAATTAAAACCATAATTATTTCATATTGAGTACATAGGTACATATAAAATAGTTATAAAATACAATAGAAACAAAGCTAGGAAGTTACTGACTTAGATCGCAGAAAGTAGAGACGTTGATATTGTTATTCGGATGCTATAAATATAATAAAGCCTATGGTAGTTAAGGCGCGTCTAGTCGCTGATTGATTTTAAAAATTTTGTTGATGCCGTCTAGTCAACAATATGTTCCTAAGAAGGGTTGACATCAGGCAGTCGACTGGTCATAAAATAATTGCCCCTGTAAAATTTTCGTGTTCTTGCCCGTGGATGTCCTAGAAGACGACTTAGGGATTATTTGCAGATAATATCTAAGCAAGCGAAGGAAAGCTTGTAATGAAATCCTATATTAATACTCCTGAGCAGCGTGGTGAAGCTGATTAGTTTCCCTTCCATTATGGAGGAGGCTAGAACCCATAGTAGTGATGTGTACGAGTTGAAATGATGAATGAATATCGAGGGGTGAAAGGCTGTTTGGTTTAAGCAAGATCTAGGGTGATATTGAGTTATATACATATTCGGCATCAGCGAATTTTTCTCCGTTCAATGATACCGAATTCATTAAAATCAGAGCAGTTTTTTTTTCATACGCTGAACTCTTTTACACTTTTCATACGCTGAAAAACGAGGGCTTAAGGCAATTTGTATTAAGCGACTTCTATCTTTGTAACCAAAGGTACGTTTTATTTAGTATTAGCATCACGAATTCGATGTTTTTGATTGAATTTTAATTAAATTTACCCCATTCAAATAGCTCAAGAAGGTTTTTTGTTATGATTATTTTTCTAAAATTTTAAACTTTAACTGGCTCTCCTGTAAAGTTACAAAAATGTCGCTTAAGCCAAATAGCCTTTCACCCCTCGATATATATTTTGTATCTTTTACATCACGAGATCGTATCGTCGTTATATCGTATCGTATAATACAAAAGTATCACATATTAATTAATTCGTATTTCATAAGCAAACAATTGATGAATCGGTGGTAAGTTGCCAAATGTGAGTGATCAATTTTGTCTTACAAACGATGTCTTACAGCGAGATCCTCTTATGCGTAATAAGTATATATCAAAGTTTCTAAGCCCGCTGTTAATGTTTTTAGTGTTTGCTTGAAGGATTTATATGAAGGAAATGTGTATAAATAACTTGTACCCGTGTTATTATATGTTTCGTTTGTTAATAGGATTATGTTTGTTATACGAACGAGTATAATAATAATATAATTCGACTCCACAGATGGCGTTGTTTTAGCGTGTAGTGACAGAGTAAGAATACAATTCATTATTCCCTATCTTGCCCGTGGTTGTCGTAAGAGACGACTAAGGGATATAATATGTATATAACATCTGTGCATGAGAAGGAAAACTGGAAATAGAACTCTATGTCAACATGTCTAACCAGCATGGTAGTCAATTGCCCTCCTATTTAGGGAGGAGACTCGAGCCCAGCAGTGGGTGTTTAAACTGAGACTACGACAGACGACGATAGCGTTAAGTAACCCACCTACGTTGTCAGTGTGATGGACTTAAAATCCCACGCAGGACAATGCTGTGATCCATAAATTGTTGTCCCGAGCCCGAATGTAATTGTGTCCGTAATGGTGCCATTCCAACCTCGGCTGCAGGCTGCGGATGCAGGCAGCACATGCGGCGGCTGCACGACTGGTTTTCTATGTGGTAGTATGGATTTCTGTGAAAAACATTCCGAATGCGGTTGCGGCTGCACGTGCTGTCGAGCCTCGGCTGCAAGTGCTGCTGCGACTTGCAGCCGCAGCCGATCGCAGACCAGTAGTGCTGCGGCTGCAAGTCGATGCGCATGTAGTTACGGCACTCTAACCTGTTGAGACAAGTCTCAAGTAGTCGCTACTCAGAGAATTTCACCAAACTGAATTTGCAATCCAATTAGCGCTCATATTGAATAGAATCATAGAATTTTTAACGGCTTTCTGGCCGCCATCTGCTGCCTGCCGCAGCACGTGCAGCCAGCCACGGCATCACTATCGGCTGCGAATGCAGACAGCGGCTGCGTGTCATGCGCGTGCTACCTGCATCCGCAGCCTGCAGCCGAGGTTGGAATGGCACCTTGAATTATATTATAAAGTCCCCTGCATATCATTATTGCCTCAGCGCAGGGTGTTTTTAAAAAAACTTAATATATTTTACGATCATCAATGTGAAAAGAAGGGGCGACAGTAGTATTACTCTGTCACCACCTGGAATCACATGGCTTATAGCCTCATTGGAGGTCTTTAGAATAAAAAAATTGACATTTCCGTGCCGTGACGAGTTAAAAATATCATATGCCATTAACCTTAATTTTCTCATAGGGGTAATTATAATTTGCTTAGCTATCACCGTTACAGACGACTGTCGACAGTTTGGTCCTACCATATAAATTTCACTTCTTTACGATATGCTCAGTCTAGTAGGCAAGTAATTTAACATAGATCTGAGGAATTACGAATTTATTTATGGTATAAATAATAACTAATCATTGTATAAACAAAAATTTCCTCGTGGTAAAGTAGCAGAACTACAGTTCATTACCTTTCTTGCCCGTGACTGTTGTAAAAGACGACTAAGGGATATGATAAGCCGATAACATATTTACAAGAGAACTTAATATAAAAGCCTATACTAACCTGTCTGACCAGCGCGGTATTGTGGAGGAGGCTGGAGCCCAGCAATGGGACGTATATGAACTAAGATGATAAATACAAAGATTCTTTTTTTAATTACACAACGATCTTGTGTCCCGTGGCGACTAAGTCTTTGTCAAACTTTATATTTGATATTTACTTTTCTTCCTTTTTATTTTAGCTGGTTTGTATGGAATTTTCTTTTTTTTTTTTGCAAATTGTGGCCACCGAGCAAACAGTAAACCTGATGGTAAATGTTGCTGCCGCTTATGGACCTTTACAAGGCCGCTGCCTACCGGGAAGTAAGTGAAGGGAGTGTGAATGCATGCAATGAGGTTCGGTAATACTAAAGGCATCACCAAAACCTACCACACGCAAACACCCTCAGAAAGTTGGGCTCCCGCTCTCTCGCTCACCGAACGAAGCGCAGTAACAAATTGCTACTACTCGGACGTCGATTTTCTGCGAGAGTGCGGTACTACCCTGGACGGACCGGCCCGCGGCTGTAGACAGATAACTGTCAACAGTGTGGTCTTAATACTTTTTGTATTCTCTTCTAGCACTGATATTATCTATTTACGTATCACAGGAATAGATAAGGTAGTTACATATTGTGTCTGTCTTCACGCTTATAACTTGCACTCAAAGCAAATAGTAATTTGTCTTTTACCCGACTACCAAGATCATAATTTTCATGCTTATCTTGTACGTTTATATCTTGAAAATTGGTTTATTACCTCATATCTTTCAATTTGGATTGATTTCGGCAGTTAAGGTGTCATTATATCTGTCTTAAAACCCAAGTGTTCTTATATAGATGATCGAAGAAAAAAAAGAAAATGGCAACTTTTTGATGCAAAATCGTAAAACCTTAATAACAAAAAATAATACTTATCGTGAAACTCAATAAATAAAGAAAATTTTATGAAGTCAATTATAATTAAGTTTGTTCTGTTTAATTTTAATTAGAAATTATAAATTGGTTTAAAAAGTTTTGATAGCGAGAAAATGAGTCATGAAACCTCGTGCTATCATATGAAATTTAGAAAAAAAGTGCAGGTATCGGGACACTAAAAAGCCCAAAAAGACAACTTACAGAAGTGCAATGTCAGCAATGAAACAAGATTGAGAGTACAAAACAAAATTAAAATAATTATAAATAAAATAATTGAATACTTTGACTTAATACAGTATATTACGCTGACAATATTATGCTGAATGCCTAAGTTAAATACCCGCATTAAGTTTATTAGCAGATGGGACTCAATTCAAAATTATATAACGAAAGATAATTAAAGGGTTTCCTATTCTGAATCTTGTTTCGGCCTTCTCAGTGCATTAATTTGAAATTATAATTTTGGCCGTCGGTATTTTGTATATTTTTTTTAATTTATCAAATGCAGTTGTTCCAGGCTGAGGTAAAACTCGTATTCGTATTTTATGACACTCTAGAGCAATATGAGGGTTGATAGTATTCATAGCCGCTATCACATAGCAAGTATAGTTTGATTTTCAAAGGTATGCTCCATAAAAAAGGCATATAATATAAAAGATGATAAATGTCCTATTAGGTAGGTAGGAAGGTAACTTACATACGAGTATCGTTGTGTCATTTTAATTATATCCCCAATCCCTTTACATTGCTTATGAATGTCTAGCAGAAGACAATAAGGCGTTTTTTATTGCCTATGGTGGCAAACGGGCAAACAGCACATCTGTTAGTAATTGATACTGTCATTCATGGACCTTAGCAATACCAGGGGAAGGAACAAACTTCTTCACAGTGATCTAGTGCTGTCTTTAAGTCGCGTTTAAAGAGGAACATGCATTTTTTTTAAATACATTACTTTGCAATAAGGAAATAATCATTGCATGTCATTCAAAATGTATTAAATAAAACGAAAATTCAAAATACATTTCTACGCTATTCCGTTGTCAACGTGGTAGGGTCATTATTCACCTATTTTGCCCGAACCCAGTAGGGGCTGTATATTAGTTGAGACCAAGAACATTTACAGGCGGTTGGAGAAAAACTTGGGCGACTATTGAAGCAGCTGTTACTGTCCTCAACCAAGCCCTTCCGCCTTCTTCATATGAGCTAATTTGATAATGATGATTGTTTAATGGAGTCAATTGTAGCATGTTTTATCAAAATATCGCACCGTCAAACATGTTGAGAGCTACTGTCCCGTGTAATATGCGTATAAAAACGATATTGCGATTTCCGTAAAGGCACTCCATTAAATTGGTTCGTTACTGAGCTCTGCGCGTAATGAGACGTGTTGCAATCTGAAAAATATATGTTATATTTTTCAGATAAGGCTGTGTATACACAAGATCTTTTTTAATAAAAGAATTAAGGATTATGTCGCAAGGGCTTTTATAAGCACACAATTCCTTTTTTATTGTTTTTTGAAGTGAAAACTTCTTTACCATCATTATGATTTGAAAGTTGCTGAAACGGAAAAGCGACATTAAAAAGAGACAGACACATAAATACCATTATATTTAACGTGGAAGAAAGTGAGATAGGAAGCATTATGTGGTGTTTCTTATATACGTGGTTCTTTATGTGCTCTGCTTCGTACCCCTTCCACAAGTGTTTACCAAGATATAGTGGGCGTTTGCTTGGGCTTCAGCATTGTACGTGTAGGTATTAATACGTGTTACAAATCTACTACAACATTTTTGAAGGTTTCACTTGCACACATGTTTTATGTTTTATTTTTAAAAACAATTCTTGCATTTAGGAAATAATTAATGAAATTGGTCTTTATAAATATACAATTAACAGCCATATTACACCCAGACTTGGAACATCGATTTCTGATATGGTAGGTACGGAACGGCCACATCGGGCCACATCGCTCGTCGAACCGACAAACGTTGGGAAAGAAAGGTTCTTGAGTGGCGACCACGAATCGGACGGCGCAGCGTAGGACGACCCCCCACCAGGTGGACTGACGACATTCTCAAAGTCGCAGGGAATCGTTGGATGCAAGTGGCGCAGGACCGTTCCGAGTGGCATTCTCGTGGGGAGGCCTATATCCAGCAGTGGACGTCTGTAGGCTGATGGATGGATGGATGGATGAGGTACGGAACACTGGCACGATAGGTCGGTCTCTTAACAAGTGTTATTTATGCAGTGCGTCATTGAATTTCAACTTATATGTTCCACTGCTGGGCACCAACCTCCTCCACATTAGGAGGGCAACTAAACTAATGGTGTTTTCATTTTTTCTTATCTTAATCCAAGTTTTTATCTTAACAAGTGTCCGTGTGGTGACGTAGTAAGAATACAATTCACCACTGCCCGTCTTCCGTGGATGATCCGTGGATGCCGTAAAAGATGATTGTGGAGTATAATATGCACATAACATCTGTGCAAGAGAAGGAAATCTCGAAATGATTCCCCCAAAATGTCTGACCAGCATGGTATAGTAGGTCAAATTCCCTCCCATTACGGAGGAGGCTCGAGAGCCCAACAGTGGGACGTAAGGCAACTGAGATGATGATGAATCAAAGTTTATAATACCCACGGGTAGGGGAAGGGGCTGTGATTTTATTGATGTGAAACATCTATAGGCGAGGGTGACTGCGATCGTCACGTGGCGTTTAACGCCACGCTTCGCGGTCCGCCCTTAATTAACTATAAAATAAATATCTGGACACATATCTACATTTTTGTAACGAAACCACGGTGCGATTTAAAATTTTGTACAACGCCATCTAGTGAACTCAAAGTAAATTGTTACCTATAATGTATTCTAATGAAAATAAATGTTTATTGAATAAAAAACATCATTTTCTGGAAAAGAATCGTAACTCTATTTTTCTTAATACTTTATGCTATATTAATACCTGTCGTAATATGTTATTTTATGCGTATGTACTTGTTCTATAAAATAATGTATAATTTTCTAACTTCCTAATATAAGTATACCATACCTACTTTCACGTACGAAAACTGGACAACCGCTTTTTATAGGCTTTGTATTAGTTTCAGCTGTGTATTTATTTGTTTATATGTTACCGACTCCTAGGAATTGTATTTTGACCCACTTTAAAGAGTTGGATTTCATTTAAAATTTGTAGACTTAACGAGGTACCCAATGACGATAAAATAATTTAGATAGCTTGTCTTATTATCATCACAGGATTAGAGAGTTCTTTATAAAATATATTTTGTAGTTGACATTTAGGCTTGGCTCGATGGATGTCGCTAATTCGATCTTTTAATTTCTATATGGCACTTTTTCATGTATTTGACCCATTTGAACTCAATTTTTACCCAATCGGTTAGATTTCATTCAAACGCTATAGACTTATCAAGTAGACATGCACGAAACAGTGCTTCGCGAAGTAATGTGATATGGCATTATATTCCTGCCGAGTAATTTTACATTTTACCATCACTTCAAACATCACACTTATAGTTCTTTTTAGTTCCTCCCAAACTTGGTAAAAAAAAGCTCATCCCAAACAATCCCGCGATCGCGATCTGATAGGCTCTATGACAAGTACTCGATACTTCGAAAACGATTCAATATCAGTAAAGATCGTTACTTTTCAATTGATACCGATTATTGTTCATGCGATACTAGTACTCATTATAGAATGTTACTTTCTCTCAAACTTACCAAAAAAAAAACGCTCATCACAAACAATTCCGTCAAGAACGTATCCGATAGGCTCCCTAAAAAGTATTCGATGCTTCGAAAATGATTCAATATCAGTAAGTATAGATACTTTTCAATTGATACTTATTACTGTTCCTTCGATACTAGTATTCATTATAGAATGTTACTTTCTCTCAAACTTACCAAAAAAAAAGCGCTCATCACAAACAATCCCGCGAGAAACGTATCCAATAAGCTCTATGAAAAGTACTCGAACCTTCGAAAACTATTCGATACCAGTAAGTTTCGGTATTTGTCAATTGATACTTATTACTGCTACAATACTAATAGTCAGTAGCAAATATTACATTCTCTCAAACTTACCAAAGAAAAAAGCTCATCACAAACAATCCCGGCAAGACATTATCCGATAGGCTCTATGAAAAGTACTTAATGCTTTCAAAACGATTCGATTGTTAAGTATCGATACTTTTCAATTGATACTTCCTTCGATACTAGTACTTAGTGGCTCGATAGATGTCGCTATTTCTATTTCCTAGATCACACTTTCTTAGCCGATCCCTTTGAACTATGTACAAGTGTGTGAGGGAGAAGGAGCGATGCGGCTCTACGGCGGATTAATTTTATTGCTGTTTAATATTTCGAATAATAATCGAAATCGTATTATTTTATTCAATACTTCTTGCCATATTAGTTCTGTCGTAATCTATTCTTTTATGCATATATACTTGTACAAATAATTTCGATGTTTCACATCTGCCAGGCGTCCTGAGCGACGGCTCACTTTTTTATTCTTACTCCATCATCTTATGGATTAGAAGGTATTTACTTTTATTAAAATAAAAAAAAACGGCTAAGTGCGAATCGGAGGGTGCACGTAGTTTTCCCTACCATTATCTATAGAAAGGGCAAAAAAGATAGTGTTTGTTGTATGGGAGTCTCCCTTAAATATTTATTTTAATATGTTTTTAGTATTTGTTGTTATAGCGGCAACAGAAATATATAATTTGTGAAAATTTCAACTGTCTAGCTATCACGCTTCTTGAGATACAGCCTGGTGCCAGACAGACGGGTACGGAACCCTAAAAATGACAACTACGAGTTTTTTAGGTGATATTTTCTAGAAATTAATCCAAATTTATTATTTATTAAAACAAGTGGTCACAAAACCTGAAAAAATTAAATCAAATTGTCAATTGCTGGAGGTAGGAGCTTAACAAAAAAAAAGTGTTGTCGTAAAACCGTGGTTTTCATTTAGGCTTTTTAATTAAAGGCGTTTCAAAGAAAGTTCTCATTAATCCACTGTTGCCCCGCAAAATTAAAGGGCTCACTACAAGGATGTACGATTTTTATAAACTCAACAAGAACTGTTAACATGGTTACGTGCTAAGCGTTTACGCGAATATTATAATTTTATATTTTTTCATACAACCACATCTTCAGCCCCAAATAGGGATTAGAATAATCAGTGGCGCAACAGACTATTCGATCATGCAAGTATTTTTAGCCCAACTTATTGTTAACCAAACCTTTGCAATATGTACTAAACTTTTGTAATCTATACTAATAATATTATAAAGAGGTAAAATTTGTAAGTTTGTATGTAACGAATAAACTCAAAAAGTACTGGACCGATTTTAAAAATTCTTTCACCATTGGAAAGCTATAATATCAGGGAGTAACATAGGCTATATTTTATCCCGGTATTCCCACGGGAACGGGAACTACGCGCGTAAGGCGACTGAATCCGAAGCGAAGCGAGGGCGGATTGCTAGTATTTATTAAAAAAATAGTAGGTACAGCTGACGACAGGAAAATACTCTGTGCGATCGTTAATTCGCAGCACAAAGCCCATCACATGGGCACATGGGCTTACAGTTCACATTCCAAAATAGTAATTTTTGACAAGGTGTAATTTATCTTTTTTTTTGTGGTTTAAAACTCGACTCCCTTTTTTTATTCTAGGGTATGGTCTGGACACACTTCGGCCAAGCTGGGCAACCGATGGATAACGTGCGACCCCAAAACTTATTGAGCCATGAACCCGACCACAGTTACCGATTCCTTGTTATCCATTGCTGGCCTGTCGTATTACCCTTTCGGGTATCATTACCTTCGACGGAACACTTTGTTGCTGGAGCGTCACCCACGGGCGAGACGCACCCGCTCCCAATTAAGACTCGACCTAAAGCGTAGAATGCCTGCTATCCCTTCTTACTTATACTTTCGGACTTATAGAATCTAGCTCTTCCTTAAGGAGAAGTCCGCATATGTGTACCGCCCGAACTACTACTACTAGAGTGTCGATCTATCCTAGATCGCTCGCGTTATTATATATTATATTCGATCCCTCGATTGCACTCATGTAGGGCTGATATTATTTAGCATTCTTTGGCAATTGATGCCTCTTCTGTGGCGTTTTCGTTCTGCTGCCTTTTTCGCGAATGTCAATTACCACCTAGCAGAAGAAACTCCTACTCGTTCTCGCTTTACGGATGTGCCATGCAGATAGTAAAATTTATTCGCGTAACACGGATGTTTGAATTATAAAGCTGCCGAAAAGGTGGGTATAAAATATTTTAAATATTAGTTTTTTGGGGGTGGGTTGCGGTCGGCGCGCTCCTCACACCATCCGTCCGGGGCGACAGAGGGGCGTAAGCACGCACACCCGCAACCCACCCACGTGCACGTCGTCTTCGTCGTTGGGCCGACCACCGGAGCAGGGTCAGGGTCAGGTACTTGTCATCAGTGGTCGGCCAGACGGAATACCCCCTATTTGGGGTACCCTCCCATCGACCGACGTCCCCCCCTCGGGGAGAACGTCGGTCTTTCCTCACGCGGTCGGCTTCTCGGCGGGTGACGGACTAATCCCCGGTCACCCGCGGCCTCGGCTAGGGCGGCATGAGGCGCAAGTACTCGCGCCTACGCCGCCCCAGTCGCTGGCGGCGGATCGTCTCATTGAGGCTGCGCTCCTCGCGCAGGCGATCCGCCGCCTCAAATATTAGACGTCTATTTAAGATTTAATTTACATAGATTTTTGCTCTGTCTTTGGTCAACTGTCTAGCCCTTTCATATTTTAGTGACTAGAATTAATGTCTAGTGAAAATTCTATTACATCTCAGCTAAATTTCAGGTATCAAACTGAATTACTAACGAAGACTACGTGTCTTAAGGATAAATTTCAACCGTTAAATATATAATATACTCACTGTAATGTTAACACGCTAAAAGGGTTTTCACTTTAAAACAATTTTCATTTATTGTTATTCTAATATAAAATTTTAAAAGAATACTCTTATTATTATAATTTAGACTCTGAACAAACAACTACATAGTAAGCGTAAAACGTCGGGCAATCAAAATTGAAATTCAAACGTGATAAAATCCGTAAAGTAGCTTTATTTAAGAAAGCGTTTTTGTTAGGATTCTAACTACCGTGCAAGTGTTACGAGTTCAATGTCCACGCAGGACAATACTTTGTGCGAATCATTAATTGATCTGTGTTTGGATATAATATGTGAAAGTGAAACAGTGTTTGTAAAATCCCCTGTAATATAAGGGATATTTTTGTAGTGCAGGGTGTTGCCATCACCATCATCATTCTTTGCCGTCCACTACTGGACATAGAGGTCCCTCATGTTCATATGAGCGAATGCCGTAATTGTCACTCTTAGCTTTTTTTTTTATCGCAAGCAGTGGCAAACGAGCAAACAGTACACTTGATGATAAGTGTTGCTGACGCTCATGGACCTTTACAAGGCCACTGCCTACCGTGAAGAAAGTGAAGAGAGTGTGAATGCATGCATTGAGGCTCGGTGATACCAAAGACACCACCAAGACCCTCCGACACGCAAATACCCTCAGAAAGTTGGGTTTTCGGCTCTCTCGCTCACCGAACGTAGCGCAGTAATAAATTGCTACTACTCAGACGTCGATTTTCTGCGAGAGCGTGGTACTACCCCGGACGGACCGGCCTGCGGCTGTAGACAGATAACTGTCGACAGTGTGGTCCTACCACGGGCTGGCGGGTTGGCGAACGCAGTGAGGTGCTATACGTTTCCCAGGAGAGAATTGTTGCCCGCTCTCCTGGTAAACCTTTTACCGAGTTTTACGACTCCCACTTGGAAGCATGATGACAATTTTATTCTTGCCCTGTTACCACACGAGTTATTAAAATTATATATATATGTATTATTATTTTCTCTGTGTGGTGACGGAGTAAGAATACAATTCACCACTCCCTTTCTGGCCCGTGGATGTCGTAAAAGACGACTAAAGAATATATCATCTATAGAAGGAAAACTTGAAATGAAGCCCTATACCAACATGTCTGACTAACACAGTAGGTTAAATTCCCTCTCATTGTGGAGGAGGCCAGAGCCTAACAGTGGGACTGGTATGTGGGCTGCAATGATTATTTTCATATAAAATTAAAATCTCTTATTATTATAATTCAGACTCGGATCAAGGACTGCATAGATGATGTATTTGTTAAGGTTCTAACTACCGTGCAAATGTTGCGAGTTCGATACCTATACAGGACAATATTTTGCGCGAGGCACAAATTGTTGTTCTATGTTTGGATATATTATGTTGTGTCAATAAAATAATATTGGTAAAGTCCCCTGCAATATAAGGAATATTTTTTTAGTATAGGTTGTTGCCTTATCTTCATCAACATTCAGTCTTTGCCGTCCACTGCTGGACATAGTTATCCCATTTCATATGAGCGAATGCCGTAATTGCCACGCTTGGCTGGCAGTGACGTGCTATAAGTTTCCTAGGAGAGGGCTGCTGTCCACTATGCTGGTGAACCCTAAGCCGAGTTTTAGGGGGAGCTTCGGACAAGCAAGGGCTGGTAATAATTGCATTCTTACCCCATAGTCACATGGATGTTGTTTTTTTTTTATATATTTGATATAAATATATTAATTTATTTAAAAAAATATATAAATATCTACTAGCAACCCACCCTCGCTTCGCTTCAGTTTCAGTCGCCTTAACCTGCGTAATTCTCGTTTACGTGAGAATACCGGGATAAAATATAGCCTATGTTACTCCCTGATATTATGCTTTTCATTGGTGAAAGAATTTTTGAAATCGGTTTAGTGGTTTAAACGTGAAACCGTAACAAACATACTTTCGCATTTATAATATTAATAAGGATATATCTATATAGTAAAAATATATATTTATTTTCTTATCCATTTAAGACTTACTCAGACAAGAGCTTTTCAATTATTAACTGTTCACACATATGTTAAAAGTTTTTATTTAACTTGCCCTGTTAGTGTGGGACAAATCTTGCGAGTTAAATTAGAACCACTTCCTGTCGTTAGATTAAGTTGAAATTTAGTTTACTTACGTAACTTCGGTGAATGCAATAATATGGTACCACGAAGCTGGTCTCAAGATTTCTGTGTGGTAGCGGCTTCGAATACTACCAACCCTTGCTTCGCTCGTGGGTGTCGTAAAAGACGACTAAGAGCCCTAGATTGACCCGGACCAACTCCATCTGGTACCATTTGGGTCAACGATTACATTCCCAAGGAGGGTGGACGTCAGGCAGGCGGCCGGTTTGGGGTGTCGGGGATAGAATGTTATCAGACGATCTCTCCGGCACCCCGTAAAAGCGCGGAAGGGGCCGCTGTGGTTTTAGTGGGTATTTCGGTCACTTCTGTGGCCGGCGAGTCCCACACACACTCCCCTGTCTGTAACCGGCGGGGGAATAGTGCGTAAATGCATTTCCACAGCGTGAAAAAAAAAAAAAAAAAAAAAGGCAGGCGGCCGGTCATAAAAGTCATTACCGAAACTTTTTGCAATATGTCAAAACAGATGACATATTGCGTCGACCCCAAGTAATTGGGATAAGAGCAAGATGATGATGATGATGAAGCTGGTCTCAAGATGGCATCGGAAGGTGAAACAGGAACTCCTAAACTAAATAAGATAAAACCGTCGAGTTTGGAATCGTTTGACAAGCACTCTTGTGGTACATGACAGCCAGGATCTTTAAATAAAAGCTTGTTCTTTATTTTTTTTTAATATAATTTTATAATAAAATATCTTTGAGTCATATCTAGTTTATTCTATATCATTGTAGCAGCCCATGACAAAAGTACAAATTAATAAGAATCACCTAACGGGTGAGCCTGTTTTTCTCGGCAAATAACATTTTTTTTGTCATTTTTGAGCAGGATTTAAGATTTTACTTGTCACAATTAAGTTTTATGTGATTACAAGCAAGAATTTGTTTTAAATTAATATATGTATTATTATACATATCGATTATAGGACGCGAATGTAGGAGTAAGTCTAGGTCGTTAAAGCTCTTAGTCGTCCATTACGACACCCACGAGCAATGCAAGGAATGGTAAAATTCGTAGCCGCCACCATTCAATATTAATTAAAGTTTTAAATGACATAATTATTTTTTTGCAAAAAAAGAAACCGCCTTCAATAATAATAATAATAGATACATTTTTAAATTTTTGTTGTTTTTCAAAAACCACTTGTCCGATTTCGATAAAATTTTCATGGGACCATTTGGGAAGTATACCCTATCCAACAAAAGAAGAATCATCAAAATCAGTTCATAAACAACGAAGTTATCCGCGAACAAACATAAAAAAAGCATATATTTTTTTTGTTTTTTTTTGTGGGTGGGCTGCGGTCGGCGCGCCTCCGCACCGCTCCGTCCGAAAAAAAAAACCTATATACAGTCGAATTGAGAAACCACCTCCTTTTTTGCAGTCTTTTCTTTTCTTTTAAACAAATATGAAAAAGAACACTCTGCACTTTATGTTTCAGTAAACTTGATAAACATGTAATTAATCTGACGCTGCCGACTATCGCCAGAGCGATGGTCGGCAGCATCAGGAATTGGGACGAGGTCGTAGGCGCGAATACCTGCGCCTCATGCCGCCCTAGCCGAGGCCGCGGGTGACGTGACTGGGGTATTAGTGCCCGCTGAGAGGCCGACCGTGTGAGGAAAGACCGACGTCCTCTCCGAGGGTGGGACGTCGGTCGATGGGTGGGTACCCCAAATAGGGCGTATTCCGTCGGGCCGACTACTAACGTCAAGTAACCCTGCTCCGGTAGTTGGCCCAACGACGAAGGCGACGTGGGTGCGTTGCGGGTGTGCGTGCTTACGCCCCTCTGTCGCCCCGGACGGAGTGGTGCGAGGAGCGCGGCGACCGCAACCCACCTCCCAAAAAAAAAAACATGTAATTAATGGACACAAATAACACCCAGACTCGGCACAATAATTTGTGAATCACATAAAGTTTTTTTATCATCTTGCTCTTATCCCAATTACTTGGGGTCGACGCAATATGTCATCTGTTTTGACATATTGCAAAAAGTTTCGGCAATGACTTTTATGACCGGCCGCCTGCCTGACGTCAACCCTCCTTGGGAATGTAATCGTTGACCCAAATGGTACCAGATGGAGTTGGTCCGGGTCAATCTAGGGCTCTTAGTCGTCTTTTACGACACCCACGAGCAAAGCAAGGGTTGGTAGTATTCGAAGCCGCTACCACACAGCAAACGCTACCAAACAAAAGCACTCGGCACAATAATTTGTGAGTCACATAAAGTATTGTAGAAAAAATCGAACACAAACTTAGCACGGTAGCTCGGTATTCTAACCACTAGGCCATTATGCAGCAATGAATTGCAATGAAATTGTACCTACTAATATTCATACCCACCACTCTTAGAATAACAACGTATAGAAGGATAGTGTCCATACGTAAGCCATCAAAAATATGAAGCAAACAATACTATATGCGTGCGCAACATTACACACGCACACCACTATACAAATTATGAAATCAAATTTTGTTTTTATTAACATAAATCGTCGGAATACTTTTAAAAGTAATGTTAATATACTTTTTATATTTTCAAATGTGTTGTGACACCATTTGAAAGCACAAATCGTCATAATTACCTATTAATTTTTAAGAGTTGCGTACATATTTGCAGTACAGTGACCTTGTACATTACGGAACGGTTCCGGCGTAAGCTTATTAGGCTCCAATTGAAATGCTTCACTTTTTGTGTGCGAACTTACCTTCTATACGTTATTACTTTGGGACTGCACAGATGGCGTAGTGGTTAAGATAGCGACTTGCAACGCCAGTGTCAGGGGTTCGAATCCCACGCGGGACAACACTTTGTGTGATCCACAACTTGTTGTTCTGAGTCTGGATGTAATTTGTGTTCGTTAATTATATGTTTGTAAAGTTCCCAGCAATACAAGGATTATTTCCTTAGTGCATGAAGTTGTCTTAAAATTAAAAATTAAAAAAAAATTAAAATTACTCTAAGCCCAACACTAGTTTATTTAGATGCAACATGTTTGCATTCAAACCATAATAATTAATTCCATAGTAACCTACCAATTGCATTTAATCCTATATCAAACGTAGCTCTTACGATATAAGACGTAGTGGCTGAATACACGCAGAAGCGACTGTGTTAAGTAATCTCCTTAGTGAGATTGCTTCTTGTAGGCTATTCAGTGCTATGCATTTAGAACAACTGAACAGAGGGCGGAGTAGATTTTATCGCGTTGGTTTTTGGATTTTAGATTGCCCGACGTTTCGAACACTTTTCAGCGTTCATGGTACCGACGTCCTTCCCGAGGGTACCGACGTCCTCCCCGAAGAGGGGACGTCGGTCGATGAGAGGGTACCCCAAATAGGGGTTATTCCGTCGGGCCAACCACTGATGACAAGTAACCCTGCTCCGGTGGTCGGCCAAACGACGAAAGCGACGTGGTGTTCGGGTGGGTTGCGGGTGTGCGTGCTTACGCAGCGCTGCCAGCCCACCCCCAAAAAAAAAAAATAGCAGTCATGGTTGCGGGTGGACTATGATATTTCACGTCCAACAAGTCATCATTATTGAAGACTTGTAAAAATAAAATCTGTAAAAATAGTTTTATTTATCTTCTTTATATAAACTCATTTGCAAAAAAAACGGGCACCTAAGCAATGAACCATTTCAAATGTTAATATTTCTTTGTTTGATAATTATAGGTAGTTTTATCCACACAATTTGCTAAATTAATAAGAAAATAATCGTTTTCATCAGTATTTCATAAAATTTAGATACAATTTATGGGAAATAATGCTAAACCTCGCTAGTAGTGTATATTCGCTAGTAGTGCATATGCTCATGAAGTAAAAATAAAAAAGTTTTTTTGTTTGTTTTTCTTTAATAAAGTAAAAGCAGATAAATGTTTAGTATCGAGTGTGACCCCCTCTAGCTAAAATCACAGCTTGAATTCGTCTGGGCATGCTAGCGAGTATATCCCGGATACTTGCTTGCGGAATACGTTCCCACTCCGCAGTAATCACATTCTTCAGCTCTCTGATGGTCTGCGGAGCCGGGTGTACTGATCTCACACGCCGTTTCAGAACGTCCCAGACATGCTCTATGGGATTGAGGTCGGGACTTCGAGCTGGCCAATCCAAACGACGAATGCCGACCTCTTGCACATACGCATTAACATCGCGGGATCGGTGGGCGCGAGCATTGTCGTCCATAAAAATCGAGTCTTCACCTAGAGCGGCCAATGCGGATTATGCATGAGAAATTAGAACTTCCGTTATGTATCGATGCCCAGTCAGTGAGCCGTTTTCAATGAAGACTAACTCTGTACGATCCATTGAATTTATTCCTGCCCAAAACATAACAGAGCCCCCACCATAAGGTGTGATTTCTTCGAAACATGCCTCTGCAAAGCGTTCTCCTTGTCTTCTTAGCACTCGCCGACGTCGATCTTCACCGAACAGAGATATCCTGGCTTCATCAGAGAACAAAACCCTATTCCAATCGTCTTGAGTCCATGATTCACAATTTCTAGCGAACCTAAGCCTGTGAACTCTGTGCTCACGGAGTAATTTGGGGCCGCGGGCCGGGCGGTGACTGCGTATATTGGCAGCGAGAAGCCTCCTCCTGACCGTCCATAGACTAATATGCACATTTCTTACTTCTTGGAGGTTGTTCTTAAGATCCACATACGAAGATTTGCGATTTCTCAATGCGCGACTCACAAGAAAACGATCATCCCGTGGTTGGGTACATGGTTTTCTTCCAGAACCAGGCCTTCTCTCGACGGAACCAGTCTCCTGATATCGCTGCCAGGTCCTTTGGACTGTCGAGCGACTAACATTTAGCCTCCTAGCCACGAAACATTGGCTGCAACCCTCTTCAAGCAGCGCGATAATTTTGGTAGCTTTTACCACTTTATCTACCATTTTTGATACAGCCAAACAGCATTAAATAAAGCTTTGACAGTCAAGGATATGAAATTAATCGATAAAAATTGAATAAAAGTTATGAAAGTCGATGTTAACTTCTGGAACTTCGCGCCAAAAATGTAGGATAAAAAGGGGTTTTCTGTAAAAATGAACATCAAATGAAAAATTGAATTTAGAACGTACTTTTTTAAATACCACAGCATTTTTAAAACCGGCCAGTAACGTGTACAAACGATTGAAACCTTTTTGGTATTGTATCTTTTTAAATATGAATGAAAATCAAAACCGCCCGTTTTTTTTTGCAAATGAGTTTATATATATTTCTTGTGTACGTGTGTATGTCAGTGAACTCCTCCTAAACGGCTGGACCGATATTGATGAAATGTGTTGTGTGTGTTCAAGGGGATTCGAGAATTGTTTAGATTTACAATTGGATCCGGTAGGTGGCGCTGTTATAAATTTCAAGGTAAATTCATTTTATTTGAACAGAACAACGTCTGTTGGATCAGCTAGTGTATATTTAAATTTCTTATGTATGTGTGTATGTCACTCAACTGCTTCTAAACGGCTGTACCGATTTCGATGAACTTTTGTGTGTGTGTTTAAGGGGATTCTAGAATGGTTTAGATTCACAATTGGACCCGGTAGGTGGCGCTGCTGAGAATTCCTTTTATTTTATTTGAATAGAACAACGTCTGCTAGGTCAGCTAGTCTTTATATATAAATTTTTTGTGTACGTGTGTATGTCACTGAACTCCTTCTAAACGGCTGGACCGATGTCGATGAAATTTTGTGTGTGTGTTCAAGGAGATTCGAGAATGGTTTAGATTCACAATAGGTCGCCCGGTAGGTGGCGCTGCTGAGCATTCCTTTCATTTTATTTGAACAGAACAACGTCTGTTGGGTCAGCTGGTAATGTTTGATATTCGCGTAAACATCAGAAATCATTTTCCGTGTTCGATATGTTAGTATACGGTTTTGTTTCGAGTTTTCCATCCTTTGCATAGATGTTATATGCATATTATATACCTTAGTCGTCTTTTACGACATCCACAGGTAAGAGAGGGAGTGATGAATTGCTCTACCCG
Source organism: Lymantria dispar (assembly GCA_032191425.1). Taxonomy (NCBI): domain Eukaryota; kingdom Metazoa; phylum Arthropoda; class Insecta; order Lepidoptera; family Erebidae; genus Lymantria; species Lymantria dispar. The sequence goes on from CM063459.1 coordinate 23,642,744, forward strand.
TTCTCCTGGTAAGACCCTTAAATGATATCTACGATACCACGGCCAAGTAAGCGGTAGCGACAATTGTATTCTTATCCCATTGCTACAAGTAACTTTAAAACAATTGCATCATGATCTCAGCTCATATTTGTGCCATTGTTGGGCTCATGCCTCCTCCACAACAGGAGCAAACTGAACCTACTATACTACGCTAGTCAGAGAGGTTGGTATTGGGTTTCATTTCAAGTTTTCCTCCATAGATGTTATATACATATTTAGCCTCTTAGACGACTTATACGACATCTGCGGGTGGCAGGGGATGGTGAATTGTATTCATGCTCTGTCAGCACACGGCAATCAATATATTGATAATGATACAGTATATTATACAATAAAGAATATGTACCTACTAGCTGACCGAACAGACGTTGTTCTGTACAAATAAGCGCCACCTACCGGGTCCAATTGTGAATCTAAACCATTCTAGAATCCCTTTGCACGCACAAAAAATTCATCAACATCGGTCCAGCCGTTTAGGAGGAGTTCAGTGACACACACGTACACAAGAAATTTATATATAAAGATAAAGATTTTTCGAACAATATAGCTCTTATACACATATTTAATCTCCTTAGTCGTATTTTACGACACCCACGGGCAATAGAGTGGGTAGTAATAGCGTATTACGATCAAATAAATCATAAACTATAATATAGAAAATCCAGTCGAGCACATTTAATCAACTCTCTACAAATATAAGCGATGATAATATAAATTATTCTGGCACATTCGAATGCGATCATCACACAAATCGGCCGCGTACAAATCGTGCTCGATACCCGTCGAATTGTTAGAATCACCCGCGGAATATAAAGGGATACATTCGGACAGAGAGGAATACTGATGCCTTAACATAATAGTGAATAAGGAACGGCGGATACAGACTATTAGGGTTTGTAATTTATATACAACTAGTAACCCGCCTTCGCTTCGCTTCGGTTTTAGTCGTTTTCCCCCCGTAGTTCCCGTTCCCGTGTGAATACCGGGATAAAATATAGCCTAGTTTACGCCCTGATATTATAGCTTTCCATTGGTGAAAGAATTTTTGAAATCGGTCCAGCCGTTTTGAAGATTACCCGGAACAAACAGACAGACAGACAGACAAAAATTTTTTAATTTGTATTTTAGGCATAGGTGTCGTGCAAATAACCGCGTGAGCATGAAAAAAGTCTATTATTTTGACATTACAAACAGACACTCCAATTTTATTTATTGGTATAGATTATTAGCTGACCCAAGAGACGTTGTTCTGTTCAAATCTAAAAAAAATTGTAACAGTAATTCTCCTTTAAATTGATCGCAGGGCCATCTACCGGTTCCAATTATTAGTCTAAACTATTCTAATATTTATTGGAACAGCCACAAAAATCATCATAATCGGTCTAGCCGTTTAGAAGCAGTTCAATTACAAAGACACAAATAGAAATATTAGCGATTCGCCCTCGCTTCGTTTCGGTTCTAGCCCTTATGCCTACGCATTTTAAATCTGCATCTCCTAAGATGTGGCTTCGGTTTCGAGTCCTAGACCGTGCAAAATTTCATAGGGTTTTTATGAGAGGAAAAATAGCCTAAGTTTTTTCTTATATATACAGTTAAGTGGTAGTAAATATTATCAAAATCAGTCTAGTTTTGAAGATTACCTGAAACGAACGAACAGACATGCAGACAAAAATTTTTAAATTTGTTTCTGGCATAGGTGTCGTGCAAATAACAGTGTGAGCATGAAAAAAGCTATTATTTTGACATTACAAAAGACTTCAATTTTGTACAAGCTTTGTATTACGCATGTGCGCACAAATACCTATATCGCCGAGGCCCAAGCAATCTCCTACTATGTCTTGATAAACACGAGTGGAGGGGGTACGAAGAAGACCACAAAGAGAACCACGAATATAAGAAACCCTGTATAATGCTGCACTGTAATCTCATTTTATTCCACATTAAATCTTATGAATTTATGTGTCTGTCTCTTTTTACTGTCGCTTTTTCGTTTCATCGACTTTCAAATCACAACGACGCTAAAGAAATTTTCACTGCAAAAATAACGAAAAAGCAATAAGCATTAATTTAGTTACATAATACGCCAATGCTGAAGCTTCCCATCAGCAAATGATTGATTATAAAAGTTGTCATAATGATTAATACTCCCGTTTTAGATTGGTTGACAGACCTTCTCAACATGGTAATATACAAACAAAAGGCCCATTATAATCCAGCCAATGCACGTTGTTCCCAAAATCGCTTAGTGAATGCAATTTTCTTGAGCTAACATAATACGGCCGTATTATGTAGGTGCTTATGCCTCGCCTTTGCTATAAGGATTACTTTAGTTCTAACTGGATATACTCACAATAAGGTAAATAGAATTTGCTATAAGACTTGACTGTTAATAAATGTTTTACTTTTAACATCGTAATTTGTTAAAGTATTGACCTAATGACTTTGTCGCTGAAGGGGTAAGAATAACTGTAACAAACGCACTTATTACCGTGTAATATTTAATTCCACATAATTGCAGTGACCTCTAAAGCCTGCTGTGCTGTATTGATCAGCATATTGCGCTGCAATAGCGACAGATGAGAGCAATGCATGCGGAGATGCGAATGTTGAGATAGATGTGTGGGCTGACAAGAATGGATAAAATAAAGAATGATTGAATGTATTAGAGGAAGTTTGGAAGTTAAAATTGATATCAAATGGACAATCGCCTCGCTTTAGCAGCCCGCCCTCGTTTGGCTTCGGTTTCAGACGCTTTACCCGCGTAGTTCCCGTTTCCGTAGGATTTCCGGGATAAAATATAGCCTATGTTACTCCCTGATATTATAGTTTTCCATTGGTGAAATAATTTTTGAAATCGGTTCACTGGTTTAAGCGTGAAAGCGTAACAAACAAACAAATAAACAACAAACTTACTTTCGCATTTATAATATTAGTAAGGATAGTGTCTCTGTCCAAGGATCGCGGTGCAATATTTGTTGCTAAGTACTGTACATTTAACCTATCGCTATAGATCCGTCCGTATTTTTTTCTGAATTATAAAGTTAAAAATATCCCATACTGTAATCGAATATATAACACAAATGCATAAACAATGACGAATCAATAGCATAATATCATCATTATCATCTTTATCATCCTGCTTTTATCTCAATTACTCAGGGTCGACACAATCTATTCTCTCCTTCTAAATAACCCTATCGAACATCTTCGTGATCACTTACTGTCTATTCATGTCATACTTCACGTAGTCTATCCATTTATTCTTTGGTCTTCCCTTAACCCTAAAGGCTTCAATAATCATATTTAAAACTTTCCTCACAACATTACTTTCTTACCGTTGCATTACAAAATCTGTACTTAGGCGTACTTTTTAATTTCTCCATCATCCAACTTTCGATCATTCTTGTATATATTCATTACCATCTCGACTCACATTCGACCCAGAACTGAACTCGAGCCTCCTTCACAATAGGAAGGAAATTGACCTACTATGCCGCGCTGATCAGATGTGTTGGTATTTTTTTTTTTGAGTGGGCTATTGTAAGCGCACGCACGGTCCTGTTCATCCGGGGGGATAAAAGGACGGCGCGCGGGCCCATAACCCACCCGTACCCACGTCACCTCGTTGTTGGGCGGACCACCGGAGCAGATGTGACTTGTCATCAGTGGTCGGCCCGACGGAATACGGAATACCCTTTCGGGTAACCTCACCTCTCGAGGTCCTGGGACGTCGGTCGCCGTCGCGCGGTCAATCTCTCTGCGGGTGACGGACAATTCCCCGGTCCGATCACCCGCGGCCTTGGCTAGGGCGGCATTAGGCGCAGATACTCGCGCCTGCGCCGCCCGAGTCGCCGGCGGCGGAACGTGACGCCGAATAGGAGCTCTACTCGCAGACGATCCGCCGCCTTCTTCCGTAAGATTACGGCCTCACAAAAGGCGGTGACCGCGTCCTAGAGATATGTTGGTATAGCGTTTTATTTTGAGGTTTCCATCTCTTGTTATTTGCATATTATATCCCTTAGCGATAGTATGCGACACCCACGGGCAAGATAGGGTGTTGAATTGTATTCTTATTTCGTCACCACACGGAAAGGTAAAAATAAACAAACAACAACAAAAGACGCTATTAATATAATTACAATTTAAATCGATGGGAATGAATGAAAACAGTGTATCCATTGAAAATTGTTTTTATCACACGTTCAGATCTCCCAAAAAACGTTTTCCATCATTAACAAATGTGGACAAATGGATGGCATAAAGGATAAATGGTAGCGCGTGACATAACTATCGACTTGTATAGTTTACGAATAGGTAGCCATGATTTATGGTGAGACACAGATGTTATTGTGACTTTATGATATATATTTAGTTTGTTTTTGTTTTAGGATTAGAACTTTCCAATATATAGTATTACTCTATGATTGGGACCTCTGCATTCACCACAGTCCGGGTGATTTTGACATTTGTAACTAAGAACAATAATCAAACAAAAAAAAAAAATTGAACGTTGATAGCGTTTTCTCAAATAGTTGAAGAGTTTACGTCGGACTACAATGTCAAAATGTCATATAACTCTATGTGTAGCGCTTTTAAATTTTATTCGACTTTTGACGCGAATGTCAAAATGTCATGTAGCGCTTTTATATTCTTTTCATTATTTTAGTGTTTTAAAGTGTTATATTCAATAATTTTGCTGATATTTTATGTAATATAATGCAGATAAAATTCTGATATGTAGTGAAAATGATATAATAGTGAATTACGTGCATTTTGACATTCTGCCCAAATTTCCTGAGACGCATGACTTGGATATCAGCACTAAGTCATGCTAACGACTGACTGAAAGACTAAGACTAAAGACGTAAATAATAATCAATATACTCGACACTGGCACCAATAGCTCATATTATTGTAGCTCATTGCCATTAACTAAGAAGAAGAAGAATTTTATTCATTGTTTTAGTGTTTTATAGTGTTATATTGAATAATTTTGCTGATATTTTATGTAATATAATGCAGCTAAAATTTTGAAATGTAGTGAATATGATATAACAGTGAATTGCGTGCATTTTGACATTCTGCCAAAATTCCCAGAGAAGGCATGACTTTGTTATCAGCACCAAATCATGCTAACGACTGACTGAAAGACGAAGACTAAAGACATGAATAATAGTCAATATAATAACTCTACACTGACACCAATAGCTCATATTATTGTAGCTCATTGCCATTAAGTAAGAAGAAGAACCATTTTCGTCTATTGATAGAGTAAGAATAAACATCACCACGCCTTCGTTTTCTGCGGGCGATCGTAAAATATGTATAAGTTAGCATATAGAATTACTGCAAGAGATGGACAACTGGAAATAAAATGCTATAGCAATCCTTCCGACCTACTGGTCGTAAGCTGTAGTAGATCAATTTCTCTTCTATTTACGAGGAAGTTCTAGCCTAGCGTATATGAGCTGAGATGGTGATTCTGTATACCTAAAGGTATATATTTTCTAACATAAGGCCTTCACAAAGACTATGTTCTAATTTTGTACTACGGCTGGTCACCAAAAGGGGGAGAGGGTTAAATATTGTAAACAATAGAGGACATAGTATGGGTACGTGCCCTAAGTTACCCCCTTATCTCTGGATAATGAAAATGTGCTATTTCTGAACGACAGCTAAGTTAACTGAATAAACCAAATTAATGCAATTTCGGTACATCTTGCTACTAATATTATCAGATATAACACAAAAACACTACACTATGGTGTAGTAGTTAAGATATAGACCTACTGTACCAAGTTTCACAGGTTCGATTCCCCCGTTGAATAAAACTTTCTGTGATCCCACAAATATTTATTCTAAATCTATGTGTAATGTGTCCTGAGGTTCTCGAGTGGCGACCATGTTCTGGACGACGCAGTGTAGGACGCCACTAACTAGGTGGACCGACGACCTGATGAAAATTGCTGGGCGTCGTTGGATATACGCGGCACAGGACTGCACTCTGTGGCGTAACCTGGAGGGGGAGGCTTACGTCCAGCAGTGGACGGCGATAGGTTGAAATGATGGTAATTATGTGTCCCTTAATTGTATGTTTTTGAAGTCTTGCGCAATATAACAATTATTTCCTTAGTGTTGTTATTTGACCACTAATCGAAGGTCTGCTCGCATGACGACAAGGAGGTATGTGTACGAGAGGTTATCTATATCTATACCAATAAATAAAATTGGAGTGTCTGTTTGTAATGTCAAAATAATAGGATTTTTTCATGCTCACACGGTTATTTGCACGACACCTATGCATAAAATAGCAATTAAAAAATTTTTGTCTGTCTGTTTAATCTTCAAAACGGCTGGACCGATTTCAAAAATTCTTTCACCAATGGAAAGCTATAATATCACGGCGTAAACTAGGCTATAATTTATCCCGGTATTCCTACGGGAACGGGAACTATGCGGGTAAAACGACTATAACCGAAGCGAAGCGAGGGCGGGTTCCTAGTAAGGTTATAAAGTTGTATAGCATTCCTTCCGTCGCCCCGGACGGTTTGGGTAGAGTGCGACCATACCACAGACTGTCCCCAATAAAAGGGTGTTAACTTTTATAAAAAAGGAACATCGTGTTGTAATACATCTCACTAACTAAACCCGCATAAATCCCTCTATTGGCCTCGGGCCACCTCCATAATGGGACGGTAATTGACCTATTATACCACGCCGGTCAAATGTGTTGGCATAGAGTTTTATGTCAAGTTTGCCTTCTCTTAGACTTGTAACACATAACACTTCTCAAGAGACAAATAAATAAAGATATTATTTCAAAATATTGAAACAGAAATCCGGTGTAGCCATACTGTATGGTCGTTCGATGCGGATTGGCTGAGCACGACGTCGGTCAATGAGGCGTAAACTATAATGATCCGCAGTCTACAAACGAATGGTGTTTTTATGCGGTCACATTGGTTTGTCTGTAACAATGATTACTGATTGAAGTGATCAATATATGCCTGAATAAATTTGATATCATTTTCTTTTTGTTTTTTTTTATTTATTTAAGACACCCTGCACTAAGGAAATAATCCTTGTATTGCGGGGGACTTTACAAACATATAATTAACGGACACAAATTACATCCAGACTCAGAACAACAATTTGTGGATCGCACAAAGTGTTGTCCCGCGTGGGATTCGAACCCTCGACACTGGCGCTGTAGGTCGCTATCTTAACCACTACGCCATCTGTGCAGTCGATCATTATTTTAGATAAATGCTCTATATAATATAGTGTAAGGATTTTAGAGTAAGCAAATCATCATCACAGCTCATATACGTCCCACTGTTGGGTTCGGGCCTCCTCCACAATGGGAGATGGGGATCAGACATGTTGGTATAGGGTTGCATTTAGAGTTTTCCTTCTCTTACACACAGATCTTATGTGCATATTATAACCCTTAGTCATCTTTTACGACATCCACGGGCAAGATAGAGAGTGGTGAATTGTATTCTTACTCCGTCAACACATGGTAAAATAATATTATACACGCGAAAGTTTGTGAGAATGTGAGGATACGAAGATATGAAGATGTCTGTTGCTCTTTCACGCAAAAACTACTGAATGGATTTTGAAGAAATTTCACAATAATATAGTTTATACAGGGTGTATCAGGTTATGGGGCAACTGATCAAAAGGGAGCTAGGCAATGGTGGTAGGAACCCATGAAAAAAATTTGTACAAAAAATATCGATTCGTTGAGGAATTAGAGACATGTAAAATTTTAAATTTTGTCATCGCTTTTTTGTGTAAATCTGATTGAAATGTATAAAGTCAATGATACTTAATACGCAACATATTCATACTTTGTTAAATGTTCATTAGAAATTGAATAAATCAATGATTACATTCACATAAAACAAACTTCGCTTTAAAACAGCTGATCGGCCTTGGACCGTTGACCGTTCGTCGCTCGTAGGTACAAACCTACACTGTCATTGAAACGTTTGCGCAATTCTAGGTATTACTGAATGAATTTATACTGTCGAAGCTTTACATGCCTACATGTATTCTGTCTGTACATGCCTACATAATACGTAACATTTAAGGCATAGACTCTTAGACACATTTTTTTGAAATCACTATTACTTTTATGTTATATTGTTTTTTGTGTTATGTACATTCTAATGACGATCTATGACTGTTAAACTACAACATACTCGAACAGTTGGCCTATAACCTGATACACCCTGTATATCAGAATAACACATAGGCTATAATTTATCCCTAGTGCTCTATATGATATAGTATATGGATTTTAGAATAAACAATTCATCATCGTCACAGGTTATATACGTCCCACTGCTGGGCTCGAGCCTCTACCACAACGGGAGGGAAATTGACCTACTATACCACGCTTCTCAGGCGGGTTGGTATAGCTATATTCCTTCTCTTGCATAGACGTTGTATGCATACTACAACAATCCCTTACGGCCTGGTGACATCTTTGGTCTTAGCGGTGCGCGGCGCGGCGTGGGGGGGCGGCATCGGTAAGCGGTGCGTTTTACACTCCACGTACCCTCAGCAGCGGTTAGTTGCAGCGGCCGCGGTAGACGTATTTAGGTAGTCAAAACGTATTCAAAATCATGGCGTTATCAAAATTATCCCGTCTCTGTTTAAAATGCAGTACATTTTTAAAACAAGATATTCTTAACATGAGAAAAGGAGTGCACGAACTAAAAAAGATCGGTATTTAAATGGTTTAAATTTAATGACCTATACGAAGGTTTTTATAGTTATTAGTTTTTACGCTACTAATAGGGTTCCGTCTTCGTGGAAGGTAGCCCATGTCCACCCGATCCCTAAAAAGGGAGACCGGTCTGACCCATCGAATTACAGGCCAATTGCGATAACATCCTTGCTCTCCAAGATAATGGAGAAGGTTATAAACCGCCAGCTTCTGCAGTACCTTGAGGATCGCCAGCTTATCAGTGATCGCCAATACGGCTTTCGTCATGGTCGGTCGGCTGGTGATCTTCTTGTGTACCTCACACACCGTTGGGCAGAGGCCTTGGAGGGCAAGGGTGAGGCGCTGGCGTTCAGCCTAGATATCGCAAAGGCGTTCGATAGGGTCTGGCACAGGGCACTTCTATCGAAGCTACCATCATACGGAATCCCCAAGGGACTCTGTAATTGGATTGCCAGCTTTTTGGATGGTCGGAGTATAAAAGTCGTCGTAGATGGCTCCTGCTCCGATACCATGACCATTAATGCTGGTGTACCACAAGGCTCGGTGCTCTCCCCGACGTTGTTTATCCTGCATATCAATGACATGCTCTCTATCGAGAATATGCGTTGCTATGCGGATGACAGTACGGGTGATGAGCGGTACACTGAGCAACGGAATATCCCTCGGAGTATTCAGGAAAGAAGGGTTCAACTTGTGTCTGAAGTCGAGCGCTCTCTGGGGCGGGCCTCGGAATGGGGTGAACGGAACCTAGTCCAGTTCAACCCCACAAAGACACAAGTTTGCGCGTTCACTGCAAAGAAGGACCCATTAGTCATGGCGCCTCAGTTCCAAGGAGTAACTCTTCCAATTTCTGAGAGTATTGGGATTCTCGGCGTCAAAATATCGAGCAAAGTCCAGTTTGGGAGTCATTTGGAGGACAAAGCCAAATTGGCAAGCAAAAAGTTGGGCGTCCTGAACAGAGCCAGGCGGTACTTCACACCGAGACAGCGTCTTGTGCTATACAAAGCACAAGTTCGTCCTCATGTGGAGTACTGCTCACATCTCTGGGCAGGTGCGCCCAAATATTAGCTAGACCCACTTGACTCCCTGCAAAGACGGGCTGTTCGAATCGTCGGGGATCCCAATCTTACGGACAGATTGGAGTCGCTGGAGCAGCGGAGAGACTTTGGGTCACTCTGTGTACTCTACCGACTCTTTCACGGGGAGTGCTCCGAGGAACTGTTTGACTTGGTACCACCGTCACCATTCTACCAACGTACCACTCGACATCGCAGCAGGGTTCATCCATTTCACCTGGAAACGTTATGGTCTTCAACTGTACGTTTCCAGCGATCATTTCTCCCACGTACGTGCAAGCTCTGGAATGAACTACCTGCTGCTGTGTTTCCCGAGCGCTATGACATGTCCTTCTTTAAACGAGGTTTAAGAAGAGTATTTCCTTCACGGTAGGCAGCGACCTGGCTGTGCCCCTGGTATTGCAATGGTCCATGTGCAGCAGTTTCACTTACCATCAGGTGTGCTGCTTGCTCGTTTGCCACCGTTGGCAATAAAAAAAAAAAAAAAAAAAGTTATGTTGGGGATGTTTTGACATCCATATAGGAAGTCGAATTAAAATTTCTGTGATAAATGCCTCGGTATCAATTACCGCTACAAAATCATCTAAAATTTTTTGTTTTTATCTACGCCGCTGATTACGTCACTGCTATATCGCTGTCCGCGCCGCTCTGTTTCGTGGCGTCGCACTCATTCACTTGTACTTTTGTTCCTGCCGCACCCGGCACCGCGCGCCGCAGTAGCGATTCACTCGAATAAAACCGCGCGCGTTTTCGCTATGAGCGGCGTCTCGTGGCGTGCTTCTAACATTTTTATACTTTTGATCTTACCGCTCGCTGCCCCGCGCTTAGCTGCCGCTCACAGCGGCAAGGTCGTGAACGGGCCGTTAGTGGTCTTTTACGACATCCACGGGCATGATAATAGTGGCGAATTGTATTCTTACTCCGTCACTATACGGAAAATTATATCTTCAGAAATAATAATTCAAATAATACAGATCATGCGTAGTACATACCTGTTTTTCTCACAACTCGGGCCTAATTCAGAAATATGTTGCGGTACTAGACGGAGTAAGAATACAATTCACCAGTCCCTGTCTTACCCGTGGGTGTCGTAAGAGACGACTAAGGGATATAATATGCATGTAACATAAATAAATTATAGTGAAAAAATCTCGAAATAAAACCCTATGCCAACACGACTGAGGGCACTTACATATTGTCAAATTTATACATCGTTTGAATATAATACAACATCTTTTTTTTTTTTTTTTTTTTTTTTTTTTTTTTTTTTTTTTTTTTTTTTGGGCTATGGTAAGCGCACGCGCGGTCCTGTCCGTCCGGGGCGATGAAAGGACGGCGCGCGGGCCCATAACCCACCCGTACCCACGTCACCTCGTTGTTGGGCCGACCACCGGAGCAGATGTCACTTGTCGTCAGTGGTCGGCCCGACGGAATACCCTTTCGGGTAACCTCTCGACCTGGGACGTCGGTCGCCGTCGCGCGGTTAGCCTCTCTGCGGGTGATGGACAATTCCCCGGTCCGATCACCCGCGGCCTCGGCTAGGGCGGCATTAGGCGCAGATACTCGCGCCTGCGCCGCCCGAGTCGCCGGCGGCGGAACGTGTCGCCGAATAGAAGCTCTACTCGCACACGATCCGCCGCCTCCTTCCGTGAGATAACGGCCTCACAGAAGGCGGCGACCGCGTCCCAGTTCCTGACGCTGACGAGCATCTCCCTGGCGATGGTCGGCAGCGCCAGGTCGGCACCGATAATTGCGACGAGTTCACGGCGATCCTCCTCCCATGCAGCACACTCCTCGAGCGTGTGCTGCGCCGTGTCCTCGTCGCAACTGCAGTGGTGGCAGGACGGTGTGCTCTCCCTCCGGACAATCTTGTGCAGGTACTTCCCGAAGCAACCGTGCCCCGTCAGCACCTGCACCAGTCGGAAGGAAAGCACCCCGTGCGTCCGCTCCAACCACTCCATCAGCACCGGCTGGAGGGCCTCGACGGTCCTAACACCATACCGAGGACTCTCCAGCCGGACTGCCCAACGGGCAATGACTTCTCGGCGGGCGTCGACCCGCCAGGCGGTGATCTCTGTGATGGAGACCATGCCGCCGCGGGCGCGCTTCTCCGACACCCGCCGATAAATGTCGGCGAGCATCTCCGCCTCCAGGTCCCACGGGGGGGTTCCGGCCAGGAGGCACGCTGCCTCCGTCGCCACCGTGCGGTAACCGCGTACGGCCCTGATCGCCATGACCCTCTGTGGTCGCCACAGGAGGGCCCTAAGACGGACGGTCAGGGACCCCGCCCACACCGGTGCGCCGTACAGGGCCATCGACCGGATCACCCCCACGTACAGCTGTCGGCACGTAGCACTGGGTCCGCCCACATTCGGCATCAGCCGCGAAAGGGCGGACGCCGCGCCGACAAGCCGGGGAACTAGTCGATGGAGATGCTCCCGGAACCAAAAATGCCCGTCGAGCACCAGGCCCAAGTACTTCATGTGGGCCTGGATGCTGATGGTGACCGACTTCACGGTGATCGAAGCGCCGGCGGGAGGCCCGGCGGTACGGAGGCCATGGAACAGAAGGGCCTCCGTCTTTTCCAGGGCTACCCTCAACCCCAGCGCTTCGATCCGCCTGACAATCTCCTCGGTGCCGAGAGTTGCCAGGCGTGCCGCCTCCTCTAGCGTCCCACCCCGGGCTGTGACGAGTGTATCGTCGGCGTAGCAAATTACGCCCAGCCCGGGTGGGAGGCTTCCTCTCAACGCCCAGTCGTAGCCGATGTTCCACAGGGTCGGACCCAGAACCGACCCCTGCGGGACACCGCACGTCATGGGCGTTCGCACAACGTCCCCTACTCGGTCAACGTAGAGGACGCTGCGCCCCTCCAAGTAGTCTGCCACCAGCCGCCTGAGGTACACGGGCACCCCGTGATACCTCAGCCCCTCCCTGATGCAGCTGAATGGCAGACTGTTGAAGGCGTTGGCGATGTCCAGGGACACCGCCAACAGGACTCCTCCGCCGGTGACGGCTTCCGCTACCACGGCCTTCAGGCATATAATACAACATCTACCATCGGATCGGAATGCGGCTACAAGCTGAGAAGATCCGGCAAGAAACTCAAGAAACTCACTAACATAACCTTTCACCAGCACGTCTCCAATTTGATCCAGAAACGTACGCGGTCGTCCTCTTGCTATATAATCCTTAATCTATATAATCATTTAAACATTAATTTGTTTTCAATTTATTTAATAGATGTTACATCAAAGTGAAACATTGCCTGACGCATTACCTAAACACATATAAATAAGCACTCAAAGCCGGCAAAAACCAAAGTAAACATCCCTAGTAACTCCGGCGTAAAAAGTTTAAAGAGTGTGAAACATAAATTGTAAATTACCGCAATGTATTCCGCCACCCGCTATTTTTGCGGTGAGGGGACTGTGCTCCGCAATTAGCCACGACTCGTTAAGCCCGAGATCAAGACCTAATGAGCCACGTGTATGGTTTAGTGCACTCCCAGGATCAAAAATTATAATCCTACATCACCAATACAAAATGATCTCTACAAAAATGTACATTTCAATAGAACGGAATTCAACTGAAACTGGTTATGAAGACCACGATGACAGTCGGTTGACGGTTGACGCTTTGCGAACGAAGCAATATATTTTTATTCAAAAATGTTTGTTATTATAATTAAAATAAAGCACAGTTTTGTTTAAATAGCAAGTAGATAGCGCAGATAAAATAAGTACGGGTTATATTTTGAAAATATTATTTCACATTTTATGTTATAATATCATTTTTGTATTGAAAAAGGGATTTTTGTAACTCTCACTGCCAATATAATCAGTCGTCAAAGATTAGAAATAGGAATTGAATAGACCTTAACCCCTAGAGAATGTTATAATAGCAAGAAATACAAAGAAAAGGGCCTTTCATTGTGTATTAGGTATCAGGAACTGCGTTCAAAAGGTAATGCTATATTTCTATAGAGCACCTCTATTTACCTTTTCTGTACGGACTTGATTAAACAACCTATGATTAAGCAGTTTCCTTGTGGTGACGGTTTAGGAATACAATATGTTAACAATAGTTTACTTACTCGGAGGAGTTGCAAACAATAACACAAAACAGCAATGAGGACAGCCGACAGAAATTAAAACTTAACACTCTGAACAGTTGTTATTTTTGGACATTCAAATTAATTGTTTGATCTGAAAAAAAATATTTTACGGATTTTATCGCGTTTGTGTTTGATTTTTGATTGCCCGAGGTTTCGAAAACGTTACAGCGTTCATGGTCACGGGTGGCAATCCACCCGTTACCATGAAACACAAAAGCGAAAAATGAAATAATAACGCGATAAAATCCTTAAAATAGCTTTATTTACAATGTTTGATCTGAAATTAAAATTTGTAAATAAATATTTTACATTTATCTGGTTTTAAAATCTATCGGTATCTAGTGACATTGACATAGTTACAGATATAGTACCTACTAGTGTTAAGACGTCACGTCACACGTGACTATGTTGATGACGACTTACATGAATTTTCTCCCCATCCGAACGAAGGAGAGAAAAAAGAAGAAGGTTTCACTTCAAAAATAGGTGAAGGGATTCCATACAGCAACTGCAAGGACCAATTAGCTTGCTGAACTTGCCAAATAAGGCATTCCCGTCTCGGGTTTTTTGCCTTTATGTAAATTTTTATGTACCTATTTTTTACACTTATTTATAATTATTAGTAATACCCTTAGAATAATAACGTATAGAAGGATAGTGTACGTACTTCGAACATTCGAAACATGAATCTAAAAATACTAGATGCGCGCAGACGATTACACACGTACACACGCACACCATTATACAAATTATGAAATCAAAATTTGTTTTTATTAACATAAATCGTCGAAATAATTTTAAAAGTAATGTTAAAAACCTTTTTAAGTTTTTTAAATGTGTTATGACACCATTTGAATGTACGAACCGTCATAATTACCTATTTTTATTTAAGAGTTGCGTACGTACGTGCAGTACAATGACTTGTACATTACGGAACGGTTCCGGCGTAAGCTCCATTAGGCTCCAATTGAAATGCTTCACTTTTTGTGCGCGAACTTACCTTCTATACGTTTTTATTCTAAGGTCCCGATGTCCGTCGACATCTGAGTCGAGATGATGATGATGACCTATAGTACAATCGTTATTCAAATAGAAATAATGTGAGATTTATTTTTAATACATCATCATCATCACTTATACAAGTCCCACTGTTGGGCTCGAGCCTCCTTAGTAGAAGTAAATTGACTTATTATAATCACGCTGATCATAAGGGTTGATACAGGGTTTTATTTTGTGTTTTCCTTCTTTTCTACAGATGTATGTATGTATATTATTCCCTTAATCGTCCTGTCATTGCAGAGTTGCATAAAATCGATCTACGTGTTATTCTCGAGGATAATGTCGATTGAATGTAATGAAAAAAAAATTGGAATAAATTAAGCACCTAAAATACACCACGTACATTGTAACGCATGTCGAATAAGTTCAAAAATTTAAATAAGCGTTCCATCGCTCTTTCACGCGCCTAAATTAAACATGGCCGTATTTTTTTCTAACGTCATATTTTGATGGTGGCTATATTAAATTCGTAGATTACAAAGAATAAAAAGGAAATAAATGAGAAGTGGAAGCTTATAAAAGTACAGCGCGAAATGTTTCCCAGGATTTGGATTAAGAGGTTTCAGAATTACGAAGCGTACGTAAACACGTTTTTAGTAATGTAGGTAAGTTAACTATATATTTTACTAGCCTGGGTTTAGTATTTTTTTTTATCTACAGTAAACTTTTGTACCTAGAATGTTTACATTTGTAAATATAATAATTTATAAATAAAATACTCATGGGGTCATAGAGTAAGAACATGAAATTAAAACGTAAATAATGTTTAAGCAAAATCTTGGCGGGAATGTGAAAGCGTCATGTGGTGCATTTATATTATATTCAATGTTAATGCCTTAGAATAATAACGTATAGAAGGATAGTGTCAGTACTTCGAACTTTAAAAATTTGAATCTAAAAATACTAATGGCGGGCAGACGATTACACACGTACACATGGAAACCACTATACAAATTATGAAATCAAATTTTGTTTTTATTAACATACATCGTCGAAATACTTTTAAAAGTAATGTTAAAAACCTTTTTATGTTTTTCAAATGTGTTGTGGCACCATTTGAATGCACAAGCCGTCATAATTACCTATTTATTTTTTAAGAGTTGCGTACGTACGTACAGTGCAATGACTTGTACATTACGGGACTGTTCCGGCGTAGGCTCCATTAGGCTCCAATTGAAATGCCTCACTTTTTGTGCGTGGACTTACCTTCTATATGTTATTATTCTAAGGTTAATGCGTTATATTAAACATTTTTTATGGAATTTTATGTAATGCGATGTGGAGTAACTGCTGGGCTGGAATGAATATGATGCAAAAGTGCTTTACAAATGTTTTCGTGGTTTATCAGAAGATACCATTAACAGTGTGGCTATAACACTATTAAAGACGACGATTTGACTTATTGACGGATAGTGATTAATATGAAGACGCTAAAGATGTTAAAAAACTGACAATTTATGAAGAAAATTGTATTTCGACAATGGCTCGTATTGCCAATATCAAAGGAAAGTGATGTAATGGGTTTAATATATATTTTCTTAATGGATAGTGCCACAGATGTTTTCATGCTTAAGCTTAGTAAATATTTTTTAGATTCTAATCTTACAATGGTTATAGTAAAAAAAGGTAGCTATCAAGAATGTTATCCTTCTTAGAATAATAACGTATAGAAGGTAAGTTCGCGCACAAAAAGTGAAGCATTTCAATTGGAGCCTAATGGAGCTTACGCCGGAACCGTTCCGTAATGTACAAGTCATTGTACTGCACGTACGTACGCAACTCTTAAAAAATAAATAGGTAATTATGACGGTTTGTGCATTCAAATGGTGTCATAACACTTTTGAAAACTTAAAAAGGTTTTTAATATTAATTTTAAAAGTATTTCGACGATTTATGTTAATAAAAACAAAATTTGATTTCATAATTTGTATAGTGGTTTGCGTGTGTACGTGTGTAATCGTCTGCGCGCCATTAATATTTTTAGATTCATGTTTCGAACGTTCGAAGTACTGACACTATCCTTCTATACGTTATTATTCCAAGGTTATCCTTACTAATATTATAAATGCGAATATAAATATTATTATACGGTATATAAATATTATACGGAGTAAGAATACAATTCACCATTCCCTAATTCACCCGTGAATATCGTAAAAGACGACTAAGGGATATAATAAGTATATAACATCTGGATAGCTCGAAACAAAACCCTATTCCAACTAGGGATTGGAAAATCCCGCATGATGCGGGATTACGGACGCGGGATCTGTGGGGTTTGCGGGGAAAAAGCGTGCATGGAACCTCAAATTTAATAAACTCTCAAATTCAAACAATAACATATCCTATATAAATTTACAGTTTTTAAATGTGTTTTTTTTTGGTTGATATTTAATTTTCTTTGTGTATTTTTTGAAGAAGATTTGTTTTGATTTGTTTTTTATTCAGTATTTGTTACTGTTTTTTGGGAAGAAAAAACGGTGTAATTTGATGGACCTCATTCTAATAGTAATCCTTACTAAAGTTTGTTTGTTTCTTACGCTTTCACGTTTAAACCACAGAACCGATTTCAAAAATTTTTCACCAAGGGAAAGCTATAATATCAGGGAGTAAAATAGACTAAATTTTATTCTGGTATTCCCACGGTATTGGAGACTACGCGAGCCTTATGGCCTTAGCCACTGAAACCGAAGCGAGGGCGGGTTGCTAGTACGTAAATAAATGTGTAGTTAGTTGATTAAATCACTCTTTTTGTGTGATAAGATAAGCGGTGTAATTTGATTGATCTCATATTAAATAATAATAATAATATAATAATATTAAAATACAGTGATACTAAACATAGAAGTAACTAACAACTAATGTAATTACCTGTATTTGCAATAAATTAATAATAAATAAATAAATAAATAAATAAATAAATAAATAAATAAATTAATAGTAATATATACGTAAATAAATGTGGAGTTCATTAATTCATTGTTTTATTTGCTTTATATAAATGTGAATATTTTCGATATGTGGGATCTCGGTATTTGCGGCGGATCCCGCAAATACCGAGATCCCGCGGGATTGAAAGCCCTAATTCCAACACGTCTGTGGAATAGTAGGTCGGTTCCCCTCTTATTGTGGAGGAGGCCTGTGCCCAGCAGTGGGACAACATATATTATTACTATTACTACAGCTGAAATAATGATGATGATGATGAAATTTTATACAGATAAATAAAAAAAAACCCAGCGAATATATAGCTAGATAAATGAACTTCGTAGAAGTTTGCGGCAGCTCTTGAACTCAAAACCAATTTTCTTACAAAATTATTTAGCATTTAAAAGTCCCTACTTTAATATTTTTGGCAGTTTCCTTCGAGATAAGAGACGACAAAAAGCTAAAAATTTATGCTGGAATTGTATATATATCAAATAGGGCTGTCTCTTCGTTATAAAATATTGTTTATTATATTTGTATATTCTGTTAGTATTCTTCATTTTTAATACGCTTTTATTAGCTTCAGACGTATGTATGTTAGTATGTAACGGAATCTTTGAACATGATTTTGACCCCCTTCAAAACGTCGGATTAACTCGAAATTTGGCACACTTATTAAGGACCGAGGACAATTCAATATTTTAAACAATTTGACCCGTTATCCTTACTAGGATAATCAGAATTAGCGAAAATTCAACTAACAAATGAAATATAAATAATAGTTCAACAAAACTAAAAAATACGCTTTTAAAGAAAATCCAATTAAAAATAGAAAATAATTAAAAAAATTTGAATTAAGAATAGTGTAAATTAGAAAAAAATATTTTTTATTGTAAAAAAAGCGTGCGGTGCTTTTTAAGATATTATCAAAATGATAATCCTTCTACTCATATCTGTCAATAAAATATTTATAACTATTGACATCATGCACCCCACGCTTTTTTTACAATATTTTTTTTTTCTTATATACGCTTTTTTTCCGTGTGGTGACGGAGTAAGAATACAATTCACCACTCCCTATCTTGCCCGAGGATGTCGTATAAGACGACTATGGGATATAATGTGCACATAACATCTGTGCAAGAGAAGGAATACTCGAAATGAAACCCTATACCAACATGTCTGACCAGCATGGTATAGTAGGTCAAATTCCCTCCCATTGTAGAGGAGGCCCGAGCCCAACAGTGGGACGTATGTGGGCTGCGATGATGATGATGATGATATACGCTATTCTTAATTCAAATTTTTAAAAATTTATTAGATTGTAATTATAATTAGATACAATTGCTAGCATTATATTAGCTTTGTAACTATGTAATAAAACTTCCGTATGACGTTGGAGTAAGAATACAATTCACCAACCCCCTCTCCTGTCCGTGAGTGTCGTAAAAGATGACAGAGAATTACAATATGAAGATAACATCTATGCAAAAGAAGGAAAACTCGAATCAACGTTGTATTTAGTCAATTTCCCTTTCATTTTGTAGGAGGCTTGAGCCCAGTAGGGTCCCTTGGTCGTCCCTTACAACACCCACGGGCAAGACAGGGGGTGGTGAACTGTATTATTACTCCATCACTACACAGACAGGGGGTATAATATGCATATCTGTGCAAGAGAAGGAAAACTCGAAATCACACCAACACGTCTGATTAGCGTGGTAGAGTATGTCAATTTCTCTTCTATAATGGAGGAGCCCCGAGCCCAACAGTGGAACGTGTATGAGCTAAACTGAATGGATGTATAAGGAAAAAAAAAGAATTGCGCGTGTAACACTGTACCCGAGATAGAAGTGAAACTTCTTGAAAAATGTAAAATAAGAGATTAAGTGTGAAAAACATCAAGAGAGAGAGAGAGAGAGAGAGTATCTTAAAAGAAACAGGTTTACTACGCGCATGCGTTCAAGTACCAAGCATTCATTCTCGTTCTCTTTCTTTCAATTCCCCCTCCCCAAGAGCGTTGAACGTGACTGGACCGGGGAATTAGTCCGTCGCCCGCAGAGAGGCTGACCGCGCGACGGCGACCGACGTCCCCGAGGGGGAACGTTGAGTGGAGAGGGTACCCCGCGACCGGGGTATTCCGTCGGGCCGACCACTGAAGACAAGTTACCCTGCACCGGTGGTCGGCCCAACAACGAAGACGACGTGTCACGGGTGGGTCATGGCGCCGCGCGCCGCCCCTCTGTCGCCCCGGATGGATCCGGGCGGCGGGTGCACACACCATAGCCCACCCCTAAAAAAAAAAGGAGTGTTGAAAGTTTAACGCAACAGTGCTTTTATACCCCCTCCATGGTAGGGTTAAACATTCAACGTAACCTTGTTGGAAGTTGCATTAGAGGTCCTTCTTCTTCTTCTTATTTAATGGCAATGAGCTACAATAATATGAGCTATTGGTGCCAGTGTCGAGTTATTATATTGATTATTAACGTCTTTAGTCTTTCAGTCAGTCGTTATCATGATTTGGTGCTGGTATCCAAGTCATGCCTTCTCTGGGAATTTTGGCAGAATAACAAAATACACGCAATTCACTATTATATCATATTCACTACATTTCAGAATTTTATCTGCATTATATTACATAAAATATCAGCAAAATTGTTCAATATAACACTTCAAAAGACTAAAATAATGAAAAAATATAAAAGCGTGACATTTTGACATTCGCGTCAAAAATCTGCATTAGTAGTTTCATTTCAAAATTATAGTGCGCTTGACAGCCCTGACATTGCGATCAGTAACAACGTAGGCACCATCGCATTGATGTACGCTATTATTGGGGGCCTTTGTGACAAATGTCTTGTATATTTCATATGTGAAGTGATGAAAAAAGATCAAATACAAGCACTTTATGACGGCAATACTTTATGCCTTACTTTTATTTATATCTGTGAGCCTATCATCAGCTTTTACAAAATATTAATGTTTCCAGAATGTTATAAATAAAACTATTTTTACGTATTTTATTGCGTTTGTCGTTTCGAATACTTTACAGTGTTCATGGCCACGGGTGGACAGAACACAGTAATACAAATTCAAAAATCAAATACAAATACGATAAAATCTGTAAAATAATTTTATTTACAACTAGCAATCCGCCCTCGCTTCGCTTCGGTTTCAGTCTTACCTGCGTAGTGTCAGTTCCCGTGAGAATACCGAGATAAAATATCATCATTTCATTCATCATCATTTCAGCCTATAGCCGTCCACTGCTGGACGTAGGCCTCCCTCATGTTGCGCCACAATGTGCGGTCCTGTGCCGCCTGCATCCAACGACGCCCAGCAACTTTCACTAGGTCATCGGTCCACCTAGTGGGGGCGTCCTACACTGCGTCGTCCGATACGTGGTCGCCACTCGAGAACCTTTCTTCCCCAGCGGTTGTCGGTTCGTCGAGCGATGTGGCCTGCCCATTGCCACTTCAACGTGCTAATTCTTCGTGCTATGTCGGTTACACCCGTTCTTCTGCGGATTTCCGTATTCCGGATTCTATCTCGCAGAGAAATCCCGAGCATAGCCCGCTCCATAGCACGCTGAGCGACTTTGAGCCTTGATATAAGGCCTTGATATAAGATAAAATATAGCCTTTATTAAATACGTACTCTCTGATATTATAGCTTTCCATTGGTGAAAGAATTTTTGAAATCGGTTCAGTGGTGTACGCGTGAAAGCATAACAAACAAAGAGACTTACTTTCGCATTTATAATATTAGGAAGGGCGTGTAATTCTCGCGTAAACATCAGAAATCATTAAGCCTATTTTATTCAAAGAAAAGTTTATAACATAAACTTCCAAAATAAAAAGCTGAAAAGATACTTGGTTTATTAAGAAGACATTATGCTTGTGATGAAGCCTATTGGCAAACCGATTATTGCCAAATCGATTGCACATATGACGTAGTGGTTAAAACACTATTCTATCGTGCCAGTGTCAAGGGTTCGATTCCCACGTGGGACAATACTTTTTGCAATCCACAAATTGCTTTTCCGCGTCCGTTAATTATCAGTTTGTAAAATCCCCCGCAATACAAGGATTATTGCCTCAGTGCAGGGTGTGGTCTTCTTTAAAAAAAGGAAAAAATAAGAAAGACTTAAGTTTAAAGAAGTAACTCTGCAGATTTCCGACAGTAATGAGATCTTCGACGTCGGACGTCGAAATATCGAGCAAATTCCAATTTGGCAGTCATTTTGAGGCTCAATTAATTTGGTAAGAAGAAAGCTGGGTGTCTTGAACAGTGTCAGGCGTTACTTCACGCCGGGACAATGTTTTGTGATATACATAGCGGATGAATGAAATAAGAACTTACAGCTTTAGAACTTGAACTAACAGCTTGAACTTTACCAATCGACGTCGTAGCATCAGGTTCATCCGTTTCACATGAAGCATTGATAATTTTTTTCATATATGTTAAGGATCTGGAATGAATTACCTGCTATTGTGTTTCCCTAGCGCTATGACATATCGTTCTTGAAACGAGGTTTAAGAAGAGCATTTAAGAAGAAGTGTGATATTGTTCTAAAAATTGTAAAGAAAGCTTTATGATATTATATTATATACTAATACTAGATGACCCGGCAAACTTCGTACCGCCTAACAATCGATTATTTGATTTTATAGTTTTTTAAATACTTATTCTGCTATTCAGGACGCTGGGTCAGCTATTAAGAAAAAAAAAGTACAAAGAGATAATAAAAATTATAAAATATCTAAAATTTTGTGTTTGACATCAACATATATATACGATATTAACGTCATTCAATTGTTTTACCTTCCGGGAACCTCTCCACTAACCCTTGAACTTTATGCTATGGCATTAAAATTCAAAATATACTTTTTTGACAATTGACATTATTACGAATCGTTTGTATGGAAGTATAGTGTTGTTTTTATGCCTAAAAAGGCAATTTTGAAAATTTTGTCTTCGTAAGAACCATCCTTGTATTTCAAAGAATATTCTAAACAAAGAATTAGCGAAATCGGGTCAACTATTCTCAAGATTTGCACTTAGCAACACTTTCAGTGATTCATTTTTATATTATAAATAAATATGATATAAACGCCATAGCCAGCCTAAAAAAGGATAATAAAAACATCGGCCATCACAACGAAAACCGTTTTAGTATATCGATTGTCAATGATAAAGGACGGGAAAATTAAATTAGTACAGCCTTGTTTCCATTAAGTAGGTCGAGGTCCGCTTCTATTTCAGATGTGTACCGACATTTTTCGACATTTTTACTTATTCGAAACGAGTATAAATATACGTGTCCTAATCAAATGCGACATACTACTTGTTTTCTTTCCCTTGTATTCTTTCGGCAGTAACATCTTTGATATAACGAATGCCATTTTATCTTGGACTGTTTGTAAGAATATGGATTTGTATAATAAGTGCATGGATTTTGCATTATAGTTTCTCTTAACTGGCTTCTGTATGGTAACGAGTCCGTGTAGTGACAGAGTAAGGATATAATTTACCACCACATATTTTGCGTATAGGTATCATAAAAGACATTTAAGGGACGTAATGTGCAACCATCTATGCAAGAAAAGAGAAACTCGAAAAACTTAACCATATATAAGCTGTTCAGTGTTTAATCAGCGTGACACAGTGAGTCAATTTCTGCCTTATTGTGGAGGACTCGAACCCAGCACTGGGTTCTATGTGAGCTGAGATTAAGTCAATTTTGTTTGATATTGCTGCGTTCCCTTAGAGAGAAGGGAAATCGATCATTTCAACTCTGTTTAAAATATACCTGAATTTCATATCTCCTTCGATATTGTTCTTGAGCTATTGTAAAGATGTTGGTCTATCAGAGTAAATCAACGATTCCATGTGACTTTATAAAAAAGAAAATCAATATCGTTAAATTCCAATAGTGTAGTGGTATACCGATTCAATAATTCCTTTGTTGCGGCTTAAAGTTGCGATCAACTAAGCATTGACTGCACAGATGGCGTAGTGGTTAAGAATCTGACCTACAGTGCCGGTGTCGCGTGTTCGAATCCCACGCAGAACAATACTTTGTGCGATCCATGAATTGTTGTTCTGAGTCTGGATGAATTTGTGTCCGTTAATTATATGTTTGTAAAAGTCCTCTGTTCTGTGTGGTGATGGAGTAAGAATACAATTCACCACTCCCTATCTTGCCCGTGGATGTTGTAAGAGACTACTATGGGATATAATATGCATATAACATCTGTGCAAGAGAGGGAAAACTCGAAATGAAACCCTATACCAACATGTCTGACCAGCATGGTATAGTAGGTCAAATTCCTTCCGATTGTAGGAAGAGACCCGAGTCCAACAGTGGGACATATGTGGGCTGCGATGAAAAGTCCTCTTCCATACAAGTGCAGGATGTTGTCTTTAAAAAAAAATGCAATGGTGATCATTTTTAATCTTTCAAACGTTACACGTTCGTGATCGTTGCCGTGATAAGAATGTTGACTGTAGACTAACGTTTTTGCCTTAACGATTTCTTAGAATCTAATAGGAAATTGTTAAGTATCATTTGAAAGAAGGCGTAATGCATGATATTAATATATAAAGTAGTGACAATGCGCAGGCTACTTCGCTCGACGAACCGAGAACCGCTGGAAAAGAAAGGTTATCGAGTGGCGACCACTTATCGGACGACGCAGTGTGGAATGCCCCCCACTAGGTGTACCGACGACCTGCTGAAACTTGTTGGGCGTCATTCGCTGTAGGCGGCACAGGACCGCACTTTGTGGCAACACATGAAGGACAGAACCTCTCCACTGCTGAACATAGTCTATGTTCAGCAGTGGAGAGGTTCTGTCGGTTCATTTATATTATAGTTTTTTGCGATATCAGAGATATTAAAAATATCTCTAGGCATTTCCATTCCCCGTGATGTCCCAATGGTGTAAACACTTTCCATTGATTTTATATTTAAAACTACACAACATATATTTTATTAAAAAAAAATAATTTCACAATTTACAATTTAGACTGCCATTAGGTTCGGGCCCTTAACAAAAGGGCGTATTTTCAGTTGTTGATACAAACGGCTCACGAACAAGTTGAAACATTTAACGTATCATAAACATCCTTGTATAAGGAAAAAAAGTGTATTGTAGGGAGGGGAATCATTTTGTAAACAACAGCTTTCGATTTATGGTAATCGATATTGAGAGTCACCGATATTATACTCTCAAATTTCTAAGTTACTTAGGCTTTGAAACAAATTTAATTATGTAAAGGATCGCTTTTGAATTTAACACGAAACCATCTTTATATAGATTACTAGCAATCCGCCCTCGCTTCGCTTCGGATTCAGTCGCCTTACGCGCGTAGTTCCCGTTCCCGTGGGAATACCGGGATAAAATATAGCCTATGTTACTCCCTGATATTATAGCTTTCCAATGGTGAAAGAATTTTTAAAATCGGTCCAGTACTTTTTGAGTTTATTCGTTACATACAAACTTACAAATTTTACCTCTTTATAATATTAGTATGATTCTTCTATACGTGTATATGTGACTAAACTTCTAAACGGTTTTTTGGGTGAACTATTGAATTTTGTTTTTGGGGTGGGTTACGGCCAGCGCATCCGCCGCCCGGCTCCGTCCAGGACGACAGAGGGACGGCACGCGGCCCTGTAACCCACCCGATAGCACGTCGCCTTCATCGTTGGGCCGACCATCGACGCGCAGTCTTCTAAGTTACTTGTCTTCAGTAGTCGGCCCGACGGAATAATCTGAGGGGATACCCTCTCCCATCAACGTCCCCTTCCCGGGACGTCGGTCGCCGTCGCGAGGTCAGCCTCACCGCGGGTGACGCACTAAAATCCTCGGTCCGGTCACCCACAGCCTCGGCTAGGGAGGCGCAGGGTGAACTGTTGTCTGAGTCAACGTCGGCTGTTCCGCTCGGGGTAACGAAAGGGCGATCTCCATACTCAGCGTATTTCCTCCTCTTCGCCACTGAGACCACCACTGATACCGGCACCTTCATGGCCATGGCCAGCCCGGCGCGTTACCCTTTCGAATATCCCTCCCCGACATCTATCCGGACACTGACCTCGCAGGGTCAGCCTCTCTGAGAGTAACTAGTCATCCGCGGCCTCGGTTAGAGCGACATCAGTCGCAAGAACTCGTGCCTGTGGCGCCCGCTCCTAAAATCTAAACCATTTTTGAATTCACCAGGAATTCAAAAACTATTTAGATTAATTGTTGGACCAGGTAGATGGCGTTGCAATCGATTTCTAGGCATTATAATTTATATAAATATGTACAAAATAGTGTCTGTCGGGTAAGCTAGTTACATATGGAAACCTTTAAGAGATCTTTGATTACCCAGTGTTTCGGACACTTCTCACCGTTTATAGCGTATTTTCAGCTATGAAAATAAACGCTAAAAGTGTTTGAAATGTCAGGAAATCAAATACAAACGCGATAAAATCTGCAAAAACAGTTTTATTTACAGCGTGTACTCATGTAAACATCAGAAAAAGGCTTAGATGTTCGAAATAATTTATTTTTGAAGGATTTTTATAGATTTTGTTTTTACTGTGGCTTTTATACTTTTTTTAGGTTGTTTTATAACGTGATATGTATTGTTATTAAAGATGTCATATAGTTGAGAATATAAATTTATTTCGTATGTAAAGATTTATTTGCTTGCTTTTTGTTATCCCCTTAGCAGTCCCGTAAGATTCACCATCGTCCTCCTTTTTTTCTAATCACTTGTATTTGACGTAATACGTACTCTTCTGCCATCGAACATATTGTATAGGTTTTGGCAATAGTTTTATGAACAGCAGCCTGCCTGTTATCGACCCTCTTTAAGAACGTAATTGTTTACCAGATAGTATCAAAAGGAGCTAGTACAGCCTATGTAAAGATCTCAATCATCTTTTATGACACCACATACAATATAAATATAAGGCAGTCACATTCATAACCGTCACCTCACAGCAGTCGTTCTTTAAAACTATCCGCGGGATATGAAAAAGTTACAAAGTTAGAAAAGAGTATTATTATAAGGGTAGACCGAAACAATTTGTTAACGTTTCTGATAGATGGCACACGTCTGCTGGTTCAATTGGTATGACGATTGGAAGGTATTGCCGATAGGCGTAGGTTCGGCTCCTGCCTGTAGTATTCATTTTTCACTAGTAAATAAGTTTTTATAAATAACCTAGCATGTTACATGCAAACTCTCAGAATTTAAGTGAGAAAAGATTACATTGTATTCTTGGACGGAATTAATTAAATTAATAATAATTATTAATAAAACTGTTTTACGAATTTTATTGCATTTGTATTTGATTTTTGATTACCCAACGTTTCGAATACTTTAAAGTGTTCATGGTCACGGGCGGGCTGTCTCACGTCCAACAAGTCATCGTTAATACAGAGATTTGTTAATCAGAATTAAATATTTTTTTCACATAGAATCATTTTCTTTTTGTACGCGCAACAAATTTGTATCAAAATGTGGTTGAAAATTTAATAACTAATTCTGTAGCGGATAGATATAAATTGCGCCTCCTCCATAATTGGAGGGATATTGACCGACCAGGATTCGAAGCTGGTCGTCGGTTGGACGTGTTGGAATAAAGTTTCATGTCCAGTTGTCCTTCTTTTTCATAGATGTTACAGAATATTGTAATTTTCGTTTTTCACGACACCCACGGATAACTGTGTTCTTACTCTGTAACCACACGGA
Source organism: Lymantria dispar (assembly GCA_032191425.1). Lineage (NCBI taxonomy): Eukaryota > Metazoa > Arthropoda > Insecta > Lepidoptera > Erebidae > Lymantria > Lymantria dispar. Next base: position 23,670,447 of record CM063459.1, read on the forward strand.
AAATAATTTATCATTTATTTATTACTCTTATTCCGTATTTCAGATCGCTCTTTACCTGTTTTTTTTATTGCCGGTGGTGGCAAACGAGCAAGCAGCACACCTGATGGTAAGTGATTCTGCCGCACATAGACCTTTGGCACAGCCATAGCCAGGCCGTTGCCTACCGTGAAGAAAAAGCTCTTCTTAAACCTCGTTTAAAGAAGGACATGTCATAGCGCTCGGAAAATACAGCAGCAGGTAGTTCATTTCAGAGCCTGCACGTACGTGGGAGAAATAATCGCTGGAAACGTGCAGTTGAAGACCATAATGTTTCCAGGTGAAATGGATGAACCTTGCTGCGGTGTCGAGTGGTACGTTGGTAAAACGGTGACGGTGGTACCAAATCAAACAGTTCTTCAGAGCACTCCCCATGAAAGAGCATCAATCTTGCATAGATGTTATATGCATATTATATCCCGTCGTCGTATAGTAGTAGTAGTATAGGCGTCTTTTACGACAACCACGGGCAAGACAGAGTGGTGATTTGTATTCTTACTCCGTCACCACACCGTCCATTAGTCTACCTGCTATTAAATATAGACCACCTCAAAGGCTTGGCAGGAGTGATAGGTTTGCTGGCGTCCACTTGTCTACTTTGCTGGCGCTTCACTAGCTGTTTTTACGACTCGCAACGTTAAAAATTACAACATATTATATTCTTTACACGCACTACAACGTGACAAGCTAAGTTTCTTAAAAAATATAATAAACAATTGTTAGCACATCACTAATCTTTAGGTGTTGCTATTTCTTTGATCTCACTCCTTTTATATTGCCAGTAAATGAAGTCACGCGCCGACTTAAATGTCACGAACTGTACCAAACTCCATCTTGTTAGGTATCGAGTGATATCGATTTGGGATTGTGTACTATTGCTAAGAGTACAAAGATATGAACCGGATTTTCGGATATGGGTTTTAGAATATTTCACATGTGTTCTTGATAACGACAAAGACGTTGACTTTTGGCGGGAATATGGAAGTGTCATTTAGTGTTCCCGTATTCAATATCTTAATGTTTTAATGCAGTTTTCTTACTAATATTATAAATACGAAAGTAAAATTGTTTGTTTGTTTATTACACTTTCACGCTTAAACAACCGAACCGATTTAAAAAAATTCTTTCACCAATTGAAAGCTATAGTATCAGGGTACTCCCTTAAAAATATAGCCTATATTACTAATATAGGCTATATTTTACCCCGATATTCCCATGGGAACGGGCACTACGCGGGTAAGGCGACTGAAACCGAAACGAAGCGAGGGCGGGGTTGTTATAGTTCATCTAATCTAAGAAGTTCATTTTGACGTTTCGCATTGTTTAATACACAATAACCTTGGTCAAATGGGTACACATCATTGCAAACAATAAATCTTAAATTTTAAAAAACTATCAAGTTATTTATGTAATTAACGTTGCAAGAAAGTCTTATTATTGTTGCTTGTACAATAATCTAATGTTGAAACACGTAAAACTAATTTAAAATAATAATAACATGTAAAATAGTAATTGTTATTGACGATGTTACAATGGCACGTCATCGCGTCCTACACAATAGTGCTTGACAATTTCCTATTCACGAATATTCAAATAATCGATAAAAAAATTAGAATAATATTATTAATCGAATAGACTAAACTTTCAAAATATTTGTATTACAATAAAACCGTGATTCCACTTTCCCTTTTATTGGCTGAATTGTAAGCAACGTGATGTTGCTTACACTTATCATTCAAGAACAACTAAACTGACTTTTTGGTAGAAATGCAATACCCCTAAAAGCACTCACCGGGTGAGCCATCGTTGCCAAGACCCAGTACTGGTGGCTATGGGAGGAAATACGGCATGATAGGGACTTTGCGCTCTGCTCTATCGTCGCCCAGAACAGTACGGGTGGAGTGTGACCTCGCCATGACCTGTCAAAAAATAAACCCTAAAAGCAAAACTCTATTGAATTGAGTTACAATACAATACAAAAAAAAAGAAGAATGACAAAGACCTTTTGACAGCCTTCTCGTAATAAAATGTATTTAAACTATTAGTAGTTTTGATAAGTGCTTCGTTTCAACCGAGCCCAACAGTGGGACATGTATGGGCTGAAATGATGATGATGATGAATGATGATGTATGTGTATTATCATTAACCTGAGTGTACACATATGAATGATTATAATCTGAGTGTGTGTTACCAGTGCTGACTTCATTTCAGCTGATATACTGCCCACAGCTGGGCTCAAGGCATAAAAGGAGGGAAATTGACCTTACCATGCTGGTCAGACAGGTTGGTATAGGATTATGTTTCGAGTTTTCCATTTCTTTCATAGATGTCATATGCGAAATATATCCCTTAGTCGTCTTTTACGACTCCCACGGGTATGAGAGAGGGTGGTGAATTGTTTTCTTACTCCGTCACCACACGGAATGACTTACGCCACGGAAACGTGGTCCCTCAATGTAGGCCTTATAACCAAGCTCAAAGTCGCTCAGCGTGCTATGGTGCGGAATTTCTCTGCGAGATAGAATCCAAAATCCGCAGAAGAACAGGTGTAATTGATATAGCGCGAAGAATTAGCACGTTGAAGTGGCAATAGGCTGACCTTATTGCTCAATGAATCGATAACCGATGGCGAAGTAAAGTTCTTGAGTGGAGACCACGTATATTTTTATCCTTCGCGTTATCCTAGTTTTATAGGCAAAACGATGCTATCCTTACTAATATTATAAATGCGAAAGTAAGTTTGTTTGTTTATTTGTTTGTTTGTTACGCTTTCACGCTTAAACCACTGAACCGATTTAAAAAATTCTTTCACTAATGCAAAGCAATAATAACGGGAAGTTACATAGGCTATATTTTATCCCGGTATTCCCACGGGAACGGGAACTATGCGAGTAAGGCGACTGAAACCGAAGCGAAGCGAGGGCAGGTTGCTAGTAGTCCATAAAATATAATTTGATCTCTGGGACAGAAGTCAACGCAACCAACGAAGTAAGTTTGAACGAACGACATGTTTACTATTTCATTTTGTATTAAATATATTTTCATTCTTTTCGTGCCAGTTTTATTGCAACTGAATTGCAATATATTATAAATATAAAAATATTAATATTCATGTCTAAAATGTACCTCGTAAGTACTGAAATACCTAGTAAACATTTTATACATAAATGACGCTTACGCACGTACAAGGTCGTACTGGACTAAAAATAAAAAAGAGATGGGATAGATAACCGATCTTTATTAAATTATTCATAAAAGAAATAAACCCAATACAGTGGCTATATAAAACTTTCAACATATTTTTTACATTAAAACAGACATTATATACATTATAAAGTACATAAATTAAATTAATTAAACATTAAAAAAACTACTTTTCCTCTCAGAGTAAATGATAATATATACGCATTATTGACGATAAACTAGACATATTTATTTATAAAACAGTCGTAATTGATCGATTGATCTAACGACTGTCCCTATATTGGCAAAAAATTATAAATGTTCTAGCAGGAACGCTCCAGTGATGACGATAATAGTGACCTAGACCTTGATTGTACTCCTTTTGAATAATTAAAACAGTCAAAAAAATAGTTTTTTTTTTAAATAAAATCAATAAGATTTTCATTGATTGTATTTTAATTATAATAGAAAATCACAATTATAAAAATAAAGAGTTTTATCGCTAAAAAAACTACGGACTTTATCGTAAGCGTAACAGTACTAGGGACAACTGTCACAGAGATCATGCTATATTGTATGGACTATAATAATAGAAAAAAGGGTATTTAATATATTAAAAGTTTTAATATAACACGTTATTTAGTTGACATTTGTGACGTTGTGCGGGGCCTATCATAAAAAATGTTGACTTGCTAACTTCAGGATGTCGATTTTTAGTGACGGTGTGCACGTGCATCGTAAAAATTTACTCTCATAACTTTTCTCTTATTTTTTTTGGGGGTGGGTTATGGTTGGCGCTCTCCTCGCACTGCTCCGTCCGGGGCGACAGAGGGGCGTGAGCACTCACACCCGTAACCTACCCGTGACACGTCGCCTTCGTCGTTGGGCCGACCACCGGAGCAGGGTGACTTGACGTCAGTGGCCGGCCCGATGGAATACCCCGAGAACCCTCTCGACGCCGATCACCGTCGCGAGGCTAACGCGCCAAAAAAAAAAAAATACAAAACGAAACCAAAGTCTGAAAAGTTCAACAATGTTTTAAATTACAGTTTTTCTTATCTCAAGATGGCGATCGAGTGCTTCTATTATCTCGTTTTATCTACTGCAGAATATTGTCACAAGATAGCTATCTAGCTAATAATAGTGTTTAGAATAATAACTCCAATTGGACAGTCAAATAGAAATATCTCGTTCTCAACATTAGCATATCTTTTCTATTCAAATATATTTTTAAAGTATGCTAATGTAATGTACTCAGTCCTAGGGTTAATCATACGAGTACATGTCATTATTCTTCGTGTGATTTACTAGAAGAGAAAATATAGTTTCTTTCAGCTCGATTTAAAATGTAGATAGTGTTTGATTAACAAAGATAAAAAGTTAAATGTTTACTTTAGAGTTATTTTTGAGCGTTTTAGTTGTTAAAACGTGATAAGGTGTCGCCCGTATGATTAGACTTTTTATTTTATTTGAGAATTATATTAAAATATTCTCTGACTAAGAATACAATTCACCACTCTTTTTCTTGCCCGTGGGTGTCTTAAAAGACAATTACGGGATATAATATGCATTGAACGCCTGTACAAGTGAAGGAAAGTTCAAAATAAAATCTTCTATCAAGCCGTAAGGGCCGCCGCACCGCACCGCATTACTCGGCACCGCACTGGCGGCCTCATGAGCTACGGATGTGAAAAAATTATCGATTTTTATATTAATCGATTATTTTTTGTAATAATCGATTTTAATAGTCGATTACCTAAATAAAAAAAAATGTTTTTTTATATTAAAATTAGTCGAATATTTTAGTATTTGCTTTTTTGTTTGAAATAAAATCACTGCCAGATTGTCTAAAAAAAGGTCATCACGATACTGCCAAGAAAAGTACTCGATCGAATATCAGTGTTTCAACTTTCATACTATATTAGAAAATAAATCTCACATTTCCTAAAAAAGAGGACATCATAATCCTGTTGCGAGAAAAAAATCGATTATAAAATAATCGATTAATTATTTTTAATTAATCGATTATTTTATAGTCGATTTATTTTAAAGAAAAAAATCGATTATTTATTCATCGATTTTTTCCCTCCAAGTCACATCTCTAACATGAGCAGTGCGGCGTCGCAAGGTTCCTACGGCACGGCGCCGACGCCCTACGGCACCTCAACAGGGTTGGCTTGGTTTATTAGTAAAAGTACAAACAACTAAGCGGCGCCGCTGCGGCACCGCACTGCTTGCATCACTCCCTGCCTCGTCTTCCTCGCGCTGTTATCCGGTTCGCTGTTATGCGCGGAACCGGACACGCCGTGTGGAATACCATACATTTTATATGTAGGAAACCGTTGCGGCACCGCTCAGGCGTCGTGCCAGAGCCGCACAGCACCATGTGGCTCGACCCTTAGACTTTAATCCTGAAAATGTGTTGATTTTTAATTTTGTGTAAATGTCAAATATTTTGGCAATCATATCATCAAAAATCATTATCATCATCTAACTATCAATATCCACTGCTGGATATAGGCCTCCCTATGCAAGCAGATAAAGTCTCGATCTCTACTCTTAGTAGGCGGGTTAATGATTTTAGTAGGAGTGTCGCTGTACATTTTTCCGGTGCTTCCAGAGAAGGTTTCTACGACTCCCCTGGCCGAATAAGGAATAATCCGTCAGTACATCTTAATAGGATAATTCACTGGTCTGAGTCTAAGTGAATGTATTTAAGTTTAAGTGAAATTAAATTCATTGATTTTAAAATGTGACGCAATAATTATAAAATGTGTCACAATCATGAGAAGGAAGGTCCTATGGGTACTCGTAAGAGACGCCTAAAGGAAGCGAGTCATCATCTCATCATCTCAGCCCATATACGTCCCACTGTTGGGCTCGGGCCTCCTCCATAATGTAAGGGTAATTGACCTACTATACCATACTGGTCAGACGTGTTGGTATAGGGTTTTATTTCGAGTTCTCTTTCTTTCGCATAGATGTTATATGCGTTTTATATCCCCTTCGTACGATCAGTCACTGGTAAGATAGGGGGTGGTGAATTGTATTCTTACTCCGTCACCACACGGAATGGCGAGTAAGCGAAGTAAGCGAGTAAGTAACATTATATTAATAGGAGGCAAGCTCAAAATTAAACGCTTTACCAACCCGTTTAAATAGGATGGTATCTCTAGTGCAATTCTCCTAACTAAACAAATTCGAACCCAACAGTAGTTCGTAAATTAGCTGTGATAACGATGATAAAAATATGTGAAGTCCGTTACGAAGATTTATTCCTCATCATCAACATCACAGCTTACATACCCCACTACTGCTAGACTCGTGCCTCCAAAATAGGATGGAAATTGACCTACTATACAACGCTAATCAGACAGGTTCATATAGGATTTTATTTCGAGTTTGCCATCTCTAGCGTAGATTTTATATGCATACTAACAACCCTCGCTTCGCTTCGGTTTCAGTTGTCTTACCCTCGTAGTTGCCATTCCCGTGTGAATAATGGGATAAAATATAGCCTAGGTTACTCCCTGATATTATAGCTTTCCATTGGTGAAAGAATTTTTGAAATCGGTCCAGCCGTTTTGAAGATTACCCAGAACAAACAGACAGACAGACAAACATTTTTTAATTTGTATTTTAGGCATAGGTGTCATGCAAATAACCGTGTGAGCATGAAAAAAGCCTATTATTTTGACATTACAAACAGACACTCCAATTTTATTTATTGGTATAGATTACAGCCCTTAGTCATTAAGACACCCATGGAGAGATAGGGAGTAGCGAATTGTATTCTTACTCTGTCATTACACGGCAAGTGCTAGTGTTTATTTAAAAAAATGTAGTTTAATAAAGAACACCTACGTATATTAAGTTTAAGTCTATGCTAATAGGAGGTTATTGTATCATTATGCATAAGCTATGTCGTACAATATTGCTGTTGTTCCTTATACTACGTCCTAGAGGACACTAGGGAGCTGTTTATGCTAAATTTTTAAAGAGTTTTTAGAGAAAATAGGTATGGTATATTCGGTACATATATGGATTCCGTGTGTTTTTCTATAGTTTGCAAACGCTTTTTTTGCTAACTTCGTCTGTTCGTTTGTGTAGCGAATACTGCACAGAATATTGTGCAGAGGTCTGCACAGATAGTGGTTAAGATACCGACCTATCGTGCTGTCACGCAGGATAACACTTTGTGCGCTCTATAAATTGTTGTTCTGAGTCTGGATGTAATTTGTGTACGTTAATTATATGTTTGTGAAGTCCCTCGCAATATAAGCATTATTTCCTTAGGGCAGGGCGGGTCTTTAAAAAAAATAGTTCAATCCTTAGAATAATAATGTATAGAAGGTAAGTTCGCGCACAAAAAGTGAAGCATGTCAATTGGAGCCTAATGGAGCTTACGCCGAAACCGTTCGATAGTGTACAAGGTCACTACTCCATGTACGTAAGAAACTCTTAAAAAATAAATAGGTAATTATGACGGTTTGTGCATTCAAATGGTGTCACAAAACATTTGAAAAACATAAAAAGGTTTTTAACATTACTTTTAAAAGTATTCTGACGATTTATGTTAATAAAAACAAAATTTGATTTCATAATTTGTATAGTGGTGTGCGTGTGTACGTGTGTAATCGCTTGCACGCATGTAGTATTGTTTGCTTCATATTTTTGATGGCTTACGTTAGGGTTATTATTCTAAGAGTTCAATTATTATCATTAGTTCCTATTCTTGTCCCAATTGCTCGGGCTCCATGCAATATACTCTTCTCTTATCATACTTATTGTAATAGTTTTATGACAGGCCACCTGCCTAACGTCAACTAATAACTTTGACATATGTGTAATGGAAGAGGAGTGAATATTTTTATTGTTGTTGGTGATAAACGAACAAACAGCGCACCTGATGGTAAGTGATACTGCCGCTTATGGACCATTCTTAGGCCACTGCCTATCATGAAGAAAGTAAGAGAGTGTGAATGTATGCAATGAGGTTCGATGATACGAAAGGCATCATTAAAACCCAGCAAACACAAACACCATAAGATAGTTGGACTTCCAGCTCTCACGCTCACTGAACGAAGTGCAGTAACAAATTGCTACTCCTCGAACGTGGATTTTCTGCTCAGTGTGATACTACCCCGGACGAAACAGCTTGCGGCTGTAGACAAATAACTCTTAACAATGTGGTCCTACCACTAAATTATAACATTTTTAAACTATTTTTTTACGAATTTAATCAGAGTCGCTTTTGATTTTTGATTGCCCGACGTTTTGAATATTTTTCAGCGTTCATAAACATGGGCGTACAAATATATCTTACGTTCAACAAGTCATCGTTATTACAGAGATTTATACCCGCTACAGAATTATAGTCCATAAAATATAGGATGATCTCTGTGACAGTTGCCCCTAGTGCTGTCACGCTTACGATAAAGTCCGTAGTATTTTATAGATAAAACTCTTTATTTTTATAATTGTGATTTTCTATTATAATTAAAATACAATCAATGAAAATCTTTTTGAATTAATTGCAAACAAAGACTGTTTTTTGACTGTTTTAATTATTCGAAAGGAGTACAATCAAGGTCTAGGTCACTATTATCGTCATCACTGGAGCGTTCCTGCTAGAACATTTATCATTTTGTGCTAAAATAGGGACAGTCACTAGATCAATCGATCAATTACGACTGTTTTATATACAAACATGTCTAGTTTATTGACAATAATGCGTACATAATATTATCATTTACTCTGAGACGAAAAGTAATTTTTTAATATTTAATTAAGACAATTTATGTATTTTATAATGTATCTGTCTGCTTTAATTGTAAAAAATATGTTGAAAATTTATATAGGTTTATTTCTTTTATGAATAATTTAATAAAGATCGGTTATCGATTTACGTATATCGACTGTCCCATCTCTTTTTTATTGTCAGTCCAGTATGATCTTGTACGTGTGTAAGCGTCATTTATGTATAAAATGTTCACTAGATATTTCAGTACTTACGAGGTACCTATAGTTTTTAGGCCTGAATATTAATATTTTTATATTTATAATATATTGCAATTCAGTTGCAATAAAACTGACACGAAAAGAATAAGATAAGATAAGATAAGATACTTTTTATTTGTGAAAACATGTGTAGATAAGGTCTTAAACAATAATGTAATTAACATGATGCAACATGTTTTGCCATTGTAGGCGTACAAATTGAAATAAATTGAAATTAAAAATAGAATAATAATAATAAATGTCTAGGTCACATATTAATACTTAAGGTCACACAAAAAATTAAATTGTCATTGGTAAATAATAATATAAGATACATTCATATATTCTCATTATTTAAAAATTCTTGAACACTATAATAATTCTTATTGACTAGAAGTTCCTTGACTTTTTGCTTAAAACATTTTATATTTAATAATTTATATTTATTTGGTATTTTATTAAAAATAATTGGTGCCATACAAAATACACTCATGCCCATATGAGCAGTCTTGGCCCTGTGCATACAAAGTCTATTGTTGTCGCGTCGACTGCGCTCAACGTGATTGCATAATCGTGGAAATAAACTAGGGTTTTTATTTACAAATACTATTGTTTCCATGATATACAAAGAAGAAAGGGTCAAAATTTTATGTTTCTTAAAAAATGGCTTACAGCTGTCTGTGAGTTTTAGACCAAACATAGAGCGACGCTTTTGTATTTTAAATATCATTTCTCTGTTTGTAGAATTACCCCAGAATATTATCCCGTACCTAAGAGCAGATGCAACCAATCCATGGTATGCAGTGACTAAAGTCTCAATGTTCACTGTAGGAGCTAACTTATATAGCGCGTACGATGATTTGCTTACTTTTTTACATAAATTATCTACGTGAACTTTCCAGTTTAATTTGTTGTCTATTTCGAGACCAAGGAATATTGTATTATCTACTTCACATATTGTATCATTTTTACGAGTTATTATAACTTTTGAAGAATTGTCACGTTTGCTAAAATGCATTATATTTGTCTTTATTATTATTTTATTTATTATTACTTTATTATTATTTATTAATGATTAAGTTATTGTCATTTAACCACGAGATAATGGAATTTAAAGCATCGCAAATTTTAATTTCGTAAATGTCAGAGTTCTTACAAGCTACAGTTAATGTACTATCGTCAGCAAAAAGAGTCATGGGTTGTTTTATAGAGTTGGGTAGATCATTGATGTATATTATGAATAGAAGAGGTCCCAGTACACTTCCCTGTGGAACCCCAAAGGATATATTACGTTTATTTGAAAAATATACCTTTTCTTCTTTAGTTCTTTTATCTAGCTTAGGGAGTGCAGTTAATTGTTTTCGATTTGAGAGATAAGATTTAATTAATTTTAAGATATTTCCTCTGATCCCATAACATTCTAGCTTTTTAATTAATATAGCATGGTGAACATAATCAAACGCCAGGGTCATATCACAGAAAATAGTACATACAGGCGTTCTTCTATCCATATTAATCATTATAGTATAAAGAAAGTCATAAATAGCCATATTAATTGTTGTATTTTGTCTGAATCCCTTTTGTGATGTGCTAAGTAAACCACTATTTTCTAAATATTGATATACTTGATTATAAATGTATTTTTCGAATATCTTAGATAATATAGATAGTAACGCGATTGGCCTATAGTTTTGCATATACTCTCTACTTCCTTTTTTGTGCAGAGGTTTTACTATAGCTATTTTTAAGCTCTCTGGAAATACACCAACACTTATACACGAATTTAATATATAACTTAGATGGTGACATATTAAAGGCCCTACAATCTTAATTATTTTCGTCGATATTTCATCATGCCCAACACTGTTTGTGTTTTTCAAGCCTTTTATTACATTCAATATATCGACTGAGCTACAGGGCTTCATAAACATCGAATCTCTTCTGGATATGATATTAGAAGTTGTTTTATTGCCACAGTGAGGCACAGGCTGAATTTTGTCAATAAAATAATCGTTAAACCTATTTGCTATCGTCAATGGGTTGTCAGTATAGTTAGCGTCAATTTTAATTCTCTCTATATGTCTTTTAGGTATATTTAATTGTGCATTGTTTATAATTTGCCATGCAGTCCTAGATTTACATTGTGATGTTTTAATATTGTAACAATTTTTTGGTTAATCTGATAATTCTCTTTAGTAATTTAGTATATTTTATATAATTCATATAATTTAAACGCGTAGATTTTAACCTATATGTCCATAAAAGTTGCCTTTTCTTTTTACTACAAATCTTTATACCCTTTGATATCCAGCTAGGCTTTTTATTTATATTAATAATAGCGAGTCGAAATGGAAAACAAAGATCGTATAAAAGTTTAAACTCATTAATAAATACAGTATAGGCTGTATCTGGGTCACAGGTCTTGTACATATCTGAGAACGTAAACCCATTCAAACATTCACAGAATTTGGATATATTCTCTTTAGAATAATCTCGTTGCTTTTTACGCCAGAATTTCAACAAACATTTATTCCTTACAGGGCATGCCAATAATTGGGCGGTATGATCTGACAGAGCAAACTCTATAATCTCAATTCTACAAGTCTCACTAAAATTATGTGCTAAGTTGTCTATACAAGTTTGGCTTTTTATACGTGTTGCTTTTTGAAAAGCTAATTTTAAGTTAAAATGTTGTAGTAAGCATTTAAAATCTAAAGTTGTATTATTATTTTTCATCATGTCAATATTAAAGTCCCCTGAAAGTATTATATTTTTATATTTTGTTTTATTTATCTCTCTCTCAGTACTTGTTCTAATTTTTGAAAAAATATACACATCATTGTGGGTTTTGGCGTTCTATAAACACATATGACCGCTATGTTAAAGACAGTTAGTTCTATTACACAACACTCAAAAATGCCCACCTGAGATAGTGTAGCAATTTTGGGCAACTCTCTATAAGGATGTCCGACTTGAACCAATATACATGCTCCACCTCGTTTTTTATTTTTTCTGCTGTAAGATGCAGCCAAAGTGTAATTTGGTATATGTAAATGGCATTCATAGTCGGCCATCATAAAATGTTCTGTAATGCAAATTACATCCACATTCTGCTTTTTCATTAAAAGCTCACTGAGACAGACAGAAAGGTTGTCAGATTTAGATAGTAGACCTGCAATATTTTGGTGAAGAATATACAGGGTATTTTTTCAAAGGGTGCACAAATTTTCACAGGAGGTTCAGAATCGATAGTATAATTGATTATTGAAATAAAAACATATGCTTTTTTTTCAAAAAAATATCCATATTACATTTTATGCATTCCCAAAAAAATCAAACTTGTTGATATTGCGTAGCCATTCATAAATTTTATAATTACGCCACGCACGCACACAAAGATAAATCTAAGACATCGTAATAAATCGTTACGTCATATCGTATGATTACCTATAGGTACATTCCCTCGCCTGTGCTTTGCAACCGCCCGCGCCCTCACCCCCGAACACACGCCGCACGCGCTACGCCGTCAGGTCAGTTTCAGTTGACGTTTGACCGTGACTTAATTACGAGTGCGTATTGCTTATCTTTTACTACTTATCTTCTACAATGACGACACAAGATCAAATAACATATTCAAACCGCGAGTATTATGAGATGGTACGGTGCTACATATTAAGTGCTGAAAGTCTACGTGGAGCTCAAAGACTTTACGAGAGTGACTCTTTACCGCGTTTACAGCGACAAGGTATTATTAACTCGAGAGTACCTAATTTGAGGACGATTTTAGCAGCCAACCAAAGGTTATTGGATTTGGGGCAGTTCACTACACCGGGGCATGCAACATCTCGAGGAGGTACTGCTGCGATTACCCCGGCAGTCGAGAATGCTGTAATCGAGTTTTTTGAACGGGACCCTCGTGCTAGTACTAATGACGCAGCTCGACAATTCGGCGTAAGCCGTTATTACGTGTGGAAGCTGCTAAATTCCTTAGGGTACCACCCGTATCATTATCAACGCGTTCAAGTACTGCATGAAAATGATGGATCGTTGCGAATGCAATTTAGTCAGTGGTTATTGGCAAACATCGACTCCGCTAACATTTTTTGGACTGACGAAGCCTTATTTACACGAATAGGACTTTATAATAGTCGTAACGAACATTATTGGGCAGTGAGCAATCCTCACGTAATCAAAGACAGTTACCATCAAGTGCTATTTAGTGTTAATGTTTGGGCTGGGATCATTAATAACGTTATCGTGGGTCCGTACTTTATTGACGACCGATTGACTGGCGGTAACTATTTGGATATGTTGCAAAGTGTAATTCCTGATTTATTAGATGACATGCCCCTGGGACTGTTAAACAACCTACACTATCAACATGACGGCGCACCACCTCATTATTCAAGTGCTGTGCGTAATTATTTAAATAGTGAATATGGTGATAGATGGATAGGACGCGGCGGTCCGATACCGTGGCCTCCAAGGTCACCAGATCTTACCCCGTTAGACTTTTATATGTGGGGAGAGATTAAGAGACGGGTGTACGTAGAAGAAGCGCGAAGTTATGAAGACCTTCGTAATAAAATAATCACTGCATTTAGTGAAGTGAAAAGTGCTCGGTCACAAATAAATTTAAAAAACAATTTAATCAAACGTGCCCGGCTTTGTATCGAGAGGACCGGCCTACATTTTGAACAATTATTAAAATATCAGTGATAGAGTTTTTTCACGGACCCGAATGAATAGATAAGTTTAATTGTTGTTGATTCCACTTTTTAAATACACTTTAATAAATACGAACATTATTATGTGACTTTAATAAACTAGTATTTTATTGTATCTGTTTATTACGACGATCCTTAAGCCCGTTTGATGTTTGGATAGAGAAAAATTGTGTAAGGATGTTATTTAATATTGTATTCCTGCAACATAATAAGTAAAAGAGTGAGAGGAATGATTGAGTGCACTAGGGTGTTAGAAAGAGAGCGAACAGGATCAGCGAAGTATGGGATGTTATGAGTAGTGCGAAAAAGATGAATAGATGCGAAAACGTGCATGGGGGAAAGTGTTGGTTGATTAAGATTATGTTAGAGAGGATAGACTACGCAATATGTATGGGTGTAAGTGAAAAAGAAAATAAACACCAATTAGAGAAAACGTTTTAACCATTCACTTGAAATCGTAAACTTATTACCTATAATACAATTCTTGTTAGTAATATGCTGTATTAGTGTGCGTTTATGCTACTTTTCGTTCTCAATGGCTGGAAATAGGGTGGTTAAAAGTCACGAACATTCTTAGATATTTTCAAATCAAAATAATTAATTAATTACTAGTGATTTTAAACATTTTACATTTTATATATCATTTTATTTATATCTAGAATATAATAAAAAAAATTGTGCACTCTTTGAAAAAATACCCTGTATAAATAAGTATTAACGAAAAAAATCATTCCTATTTTCAGATAATAATTTCCTCTCTGTTATTTCTATGTCATGATTAGAGTTACAATTTTCTAAATAATTTAAATTAGAGTTCATACACAGGTCATCTATAAATAATTTTAAATTAACAAATATATTTTTCATGCCATAGTCTTTTAGTTTACCATTATAATTAGAGAACATAGAATAATCATATAATAAATTCAAATTTGAATCAAACAGTAAACAATAGTTGTGAGTATAAACATCGAGATATAATAAACTACAAAAGTTTTCTATCCTCCAGTTGAACATCGAACCATAATTAAAACATTTATATGTAGGTAGACAAATAATTATGTTTGTATGACTTAGAGATATACCTTTGTCTTATAGCAATAACGATGTCGAGATAGTTATTCGTTTTCAAAAAATCATGCGCGCCAATTAAGATTATGCAGTGGTCATTTTTTGTGAAATATTTTAGTTTTGTATTAAGAGTGTCTACATATTGCAGAGCGCCGCAGTTTGGATAAAGATAATGGCAAATACGTGAGTTTGAAAACGTCTCTTCTGCCACTGATAGTACTTTATTTTCTGTGTTACTGCTTATGATACATATATTATGAATGTTAGTATTTATTTTTTTAGGCTGAGTACTTTCATGGGTAACTGTTGTTTTGATTTGACATGTAGTTTGAGTGCCAGCATTTTTTGTATTATAAGTCTGGGTAGATTTAGGAGATATTTCTGTTCGTAGTTGACTTCTCTGTAGGTGTTTATTATGAGGGCTGGGGAACACATTTTTGTTATTAGTAGTTCCGATGTCACTCGATATTTTTTTAGCCGCTTTTTTTACCAATTCATATTTGGTGGTCATATTATTGATACGTATTTTTAAGTCAGAAATCTCTATAGACAATTGATTTATCTCTTCATGTGCAGTTGACAATTCCAAATTAAGCTTCACTATTTGTTCTTTTAATTCCTGTATGACACAATCATCGTCAGATATATTAGGTAAACTACTCGTGCTGCCATCTATTATTGAATGATTTAAACTCTCCTCAGACGCTGTTGTATCTGTTAATGATTGTGTTCGGTTTTTACGACGGGTGATATTATCAAAGAAATTCATGATTAAACTAGGTACCACAAATGTATAATCCCACAAACGCACGAATGATTAAATGAGGTGTAACAAAATTGCCAAAGTTAGGTAATTAAAATGTTTTACAAACTAATTTTTAATAAGTTCAGTTCATCATCTAATTACTATGCGTACGTAGTGGTGAAACTTAGGCGTTATGCTCATATTTTCAGGCAATTATCGCGGTTTGAACATTTATTAATGATCTTTATTTCTTTACTGTCACTTTTTTTTGTAGGTAGTCACTATCACACTGTAATTTATTTAAGTTTTAGAAACACGAAATTTAACTTTATTTAATATCTGTGGAGAAGTCTAAGTATCAACAAATATATACAGTTTCACTGGTTCACCAAGCACTTATTACAAATAATTTGACTCAACCTAGAAACTATTAACTATTTTAAATTTTAAAGTTAAACACAGAGCTGTTTTCTTTACTTGCTACCGAGATAGCGCCACCTGGCGGATCTTGAAAATATAATTGATACAAAAAGAAATTGTAAACATGTCGCTCGTTCAAACTTACTTCCTTGGTTTCGTTGACATCTGTCACAGAGATCAAGCTATATTTTATGGACTATAGTAATTAAATTTTGACCCGTCTATACTAATATTATAAAGAGGAAAGATTTGTTTGTTTATATTGAAAGGGCTCCGAAACTACTGCACTGATTCCAAACATTATTCACCAATGGAAAGCTACAATATCAGGGCTATATTTTATCACGGTATTCCCACGGGAACGGGAACTACGCGGGTAAGGCAACTAAAACCGAAGCGAAGCGAAGGTGGGTTGCTAGTTTTTTATAAGTGTTTCTATTATTGTCAATGACTTTTACAATATGTACAGTGAAAGAGGAATACATTTGTGTAGACCCCAAGTAATTGGAATAAGAGTCATCATTTTCATCATTTCAGCCTATTGCCGTCCACTGCTGGACGTAGGCCTCCCTCATATTGCGCCACAATGTGCGGTCCTGTGCCGCCTGCATCCAACGACGCCCAGCAACTTTCACTAGGTCGTCGGTCCATCTAGTGGGGGGGCGTCCTACACTGCGTCGTCCGATGCGTGGTCGCCATTCGAGAACCTTTCTTCCCCAGCGGTTGTCGGTTCGTCGAGCGATGTGGCCTGCCCATTGCCACTTCAGCGTGCTAATTCTTTGTGCTATGTCGGTTACACCCGTTCTTCTGCGGATTTCTGTATTCCGGATTCTATCTCGCAGAGAAATCCCGAGCATAGCCCGTTCCATAGCACGCTGAGCGACTTTGAGCCTTGATATGAGGCCTACATTTAGGGACCACGTTTCCGTGCCGTAAGTCATCACTGGTAACACACACTGGTCGTAGACCTGTGTTTTCAGACACTGAGGTATGTTGGACGAGAAGATCCTCTTAAGTTTCCCGAACGCTGCCCAACCGAGTTGGATTCGTCGGCTGATCTCTTTCTCGAAATTGGATCTACCTAACTGGACTATTTGTCCTAGGTAAACATAGTGATTGACAACTTCGAGAATCGCATTGCCAACTAGGACCGGTACAGGAATGACATGGGTATTTGACATGACTTTCGTCTTGTCCATGTTCATTCGTAGACCCACTAGTTGGGATACCCTGCTGAGATCATTGAGCATAGTGCCAAGGTCCTCCATGGATTCTGCCATAACGACGATATCGTCTGCGAATCGAAGGTGAGTGATGTATTCGCCGTTAATGTTGATGCCGAGTCCAGTCCAGTCTAAGAGCTTGAAGACATCTTCCAGTGCAGTGGTGAATAGTTTCGGAGAGATGACATCTCCCTGTCTCACGCCTTTCTGCAACTGGATCGGTTTCGTACTCTTATCCCGGATACGGACTGACATTGTGGCGTTCCTATACAAACACTTCAGCACTTCGATATAGCGATGGTCGATTTGGCACCGCTGAAGGGACTGCAGCACCGCCCAAGTTTCGACTGAATCAAAGGCTTTCTCATAGTCCACAAACGCTAAGCACAGGGGCCGATTATACTCCTCGGTCTTTTGTATAATCTGCCGAAGCGTGAGGATATGGTCTATGGTGCTATAGCCTTTTCGGAAGCCGGCTTGTTCGGGCGGCTGGAAGTCATCGAGCTTGCGCGTGAGTCGATTGGTAATGACCCTCGAAAACAACTTATAAACATGGCTCAGGAGTGAGATGGGTCTGTAGTTCTTTAAAAAAGCTTTGTCACCCTTCTTGAAGAACAGCACCACCACACTCCTGGTCCACGACTCTGGAACGTCACCCCCGAGGATAACGGAATTAAATAGCTTCTGAAGGGCTATTAATACCGGCTTGCCGCCCGCCTTCAAAAGCTCTGCCGTAATTCCGTCATCTCCCGGTGCCTTACCGTTACGTAGTTGTTTGAGAGCCATTCTGATCTCGTACAAGCTGATGTCCGGGATTTCTTCGGTATAGTGCCGAGTTAGCTTGGATCTGGGATCTTGGACCAAGCCGACAACAGGATTTCGGGATGATTTGTATAACTGTCCATAGAACCTTTCGACCTCTCCCAAGATCTCACTTTGGGATGAAATGACAGTGCCGTCATCGGTCTTCAGCTTAGTCATTTGGCTTTTCCCAATAGACAGATCTTGTGCGAACACTTTCGAGCCACGATTCCGCTCTATCGCTTCTTTAATACGGAACGTATTAAATCGGCGAATATCGCGACGCACAGACCTGGAGATCTGTCTATTTAGCTGCCTATGTTTGGACCAATCGGCTGCAGACTGCACCGTCATCTCTTTTCTCCGCTCCATGAGCTCGAGAGTCTGGTCAGAAAGTTTTTTAGGTCTATTAACGCGGTGAGCCTTGAAAAATTTCGACCCAACCGCGTGGACAGTTTCCACGAACCTGTTGTTCATATCGTTCGGAGATTCGCACTCGTCCAGACATTGGAAGCGATTATGTAGTTCGAGTTGAAAGTTTTCGTGGTTCTGGTATTAGACAGATGCAGGTCGGAGTGTAGACTTCATCAAGCGTGACCGCTCGACTTTTGTATGGATATTCAATGTGCCTCGTACCATCCGGTGATCGCTCCCAGTTTTAATTCTGCTGATCACTGAGACATCATTGAATATCTGTCGTTTGTCTGACAAGATGAAGTCTATCTCGTTTTTTGTTGAACCATCGGGGCTAATCCAGGCCCATTTCCTTTGTGGCTGCTTCCTGAAGAAGGAATTCATCATAAAGAGGCTTTCCTTCTCCAGAAAATCAGCCAGTTTCTGGCCCCTCTGGTTTCTCTGTCCATATCCATGTTTCCCCACTCTCAACTCATCATCACTCCCTTTGCCTAGTTTCGCGTTAAAGTCTCCCATAACCACCGTGAAGTGGGTTTTGGACGCGTGTATGGCTTTCGAGATGTCCTCGTAAAATGCCTCCACCTCGTCGTCGGAGTATGTCGAGGTCGGTGCGTATACCTGTATAACCTTCAGCGAATACCTCTTGGTAATTCTGAGTATAAGGTACGCTACCCTTGTCGACACACTCTCGATCCTCTCCACGTTGTCTATGAGAGACTTACGAACGATAAACCCTATACCACCGTGGGACGGGTGATCGCCCTCCCGGTAGAAGAGCAAGTTTCCAGACTGGAGGATTATCGTGCCCTCGCCCTCTCTTCGCACTTCTGATAATCCTACAATGTCCCAGCGGATTTTGCTCAATTCCTCTTCCAGCTCGATGACCCTCTCGTCAGTCCTGAGTGTCCGAATGTTGTGTGTTACCAGGGCCAAGGGTCGTTTTTGTGTTGGTAGCCGGATCGCTGCCGGAGATTCCTCGCACCCCCCGCTCCACCACTACTGGGCCCGCCACCAAAATGAGCCCGTAGGGTACCGGAGCCGCCGTGACTGGGGGCCATTTTTTTGTTGTACGCCATTTTTAAAAAGGGGATATTGCCGTAATCGCCACGCTTGGCAGGCGGGTTGGCGATCGTAGTATGGATGTTTTACGTTTCCCAGGAGAGAGCTACTGCCCACTCTCCTGGTGAACCCTCAGCCGATTTTTACGACTCCCACGGGCAAGTAAGGGGTGGCGACACATGTATTCTCAAACCGTCGCCACACGGCCTAACCGTCGCCACACGGCCCACGTAATAAGACTAGAATGGCCAGGCGGAGGTCCAGGTCAAAGGCCCAGCACGGAATAAGAGTAGAATGATGATAATATCTTAAAGGTGACATTTCCATCTTTTCTCCTAAAAGTACCTCAAAAGCTTTCATCTATACCAATAAATAAAATTGTAGTGTCTGTTTGTAATGTCAAAATAATAGGCTTTTTTCATGCTCACACGGTTATTTGCACGACACCTATGCCAAAAATAGCAATTAAAAAATTTTTGTCTGTCTGTCTGTTTATTCCGGGTAATCTTCAAAACGGCTGGACCGATTTCAAAAATTCTTTCACCAATGGAAAGTTATAATATCAGGGCGTAAACTAGGCTATATTTTATCTCGGTATACCCACGGGAACGGGAACTACGCGGGTAAAACGACTATAACCTATAACCGAAGCGAAGCGAGGACGGGTTGCTAGTCTATATATATAAAAGAAAGTCGTGTTAGTTACACTATTTATAACTCAAGAATAGCTATACCGATTTGGCTGAAAATTGGTGGGGAGGTAACTTAGGACCAGGAGACGGACATAGGATACTTTTTATCCCGTCTTTTTTTAAATGGTGTTTACAAGATTTCACCAATAACTCTTTAATCCCGTTGGAACGCATTCTTGTCTGACGTGACATAAAATGTCAAAGAGATTACAAGTCACTATGAAACTTAGTATAAAAAAACGCATTTGATATGTAATAACAAAACGCAAATTATAGCTAACTGTAATTTTGTCAGAAATCAATAATTAATTTAAGTAATTTGTATTCACTTTGAATCATCATTAACCATGCCGCGACCAAGACGATCGAATCTTGCCCCACAAAGCTGTAATGGTTCTTCCATTAGAGACTATATTTTCGGAAATTTAGAAAATATATTCACGAAAAAAAATTATGGCGGTACGAAGTTCGCCGAGTCAGCTAGTTATAATATATATGTGAACATCGCCTTACTCAAGTACATTAAGTTCATGAGTACAACAAGAAGATATTGTGCTAGTCTAGTATTTACAGAACTAAATTAAGCTTACGAAAGGGGGAAGGAGACTTAATGAAATTTGTACATCTCGCTTATACAATGAAAGACATCGTTGGAAGCGTAAAATGTATTCATTATCATATTGTTTTTATTTATTTATTTCACAACACCCAATTTTTGATGTGAAACGTCTATAGGTGAGGGTTAACCTGATCGTTGGCGTAGTCTCACAGGCCGCGGTGACGCTTCGCTATGCTATATGATAGAATATAGCCACATGTAAAACCGATTGCTGGCGTGGCGACGCATGCCGTGGCGAGGCGTTACCACGCTATATCGTAGTATGTGTAGTTCCGACCAATTGTCACAGTAATACCGTCAGAGATATCGAATATAATATTATATTATTACAGAAATCACTGATTAAAAGAATTGAGTTGTCACAATTTAAGATATTTTTAAATTTTTAATTCTTGTATTTAATGAAAATAAATGTTTATTGTACAAAAATCATCATTTTCTAGAAAAAAATATTTTAGCTTCTTTTTTTTGGGAGGGTGGGCCGTCGCCCGTCGCCACGCTCCGTGCGGGGCGACGGAGGGGCAGCACGCGGCCGCATGACCCACTCGTAGCACGTCGCCTTCGTGGCCGACGTGGGCCGACCACCGATGCAGAGTTGTTGTCAGTGGTCGGCTCGATGGAATACCCCGGTCACGGGGTACCCTTTCCTCTCGATGTCCCCTCACGAGGACGTCAGTCATCGTCGCGCTGTCAGCCTCTCGGCGGGTGATGGACTAAATCCCCGGTCCAGTTACCGGCCTCGGCTAGGGCGGCATCAGGCGCAGGTATTTGCGCCTGCGCCGCCCGAGTCGCCGGCAGCGGATCGTCATGGAGGCGTTCCTCCCGCGCGCTCTTCGCCGCCTCCTTCCGCAAGACGACTGCCACCATAGACTATCCAAAAAAAAAAAATGGCTTGTTTATGGACACATTGATGATACCGATTTAATATACGCGTATGGTGACGAAATAAGAAGACAATTCTTTACCCCTTCTTGCCCATAATCATTATTATCATCCCACATGAGTCCCACTGTTGGCCGAGCCCGAGGGCTTCATCCACAATGGGAGGGAAATTTACTTACTATAACGCGTTGATCCGACGTCACCCACGGGTAAGAAAGGGGGTGATGATTGAATCGTATTTTTATTCTGTCATCACACGGTTTCTTGATTATGGATGTTTTAAAAGACGGCTAAGAGATATAATAAAACATCTTAACAGAAGAAGAAGTCTCTCAAAGGCTATGTTTTACCAGTGCTTATAACTAGTCTATTACCTCGCATTTTAGAGAAGGTTCAAACCCAGTAGTGGTACTTGCTAGTATAGGGTTTTATTTGAAGTCTTTCTTCTTTTGCATGGATATTATATGCATATATATCCTTTAGTATTGTCTTACGACTTCCAAGAGCAAGATATGGAGTATTAATGTATCCATTTATGTTAGCAAGCAGAATACTGTTAAAAGGAGAGCCTAACCACTAATAGATAAATCAAAAGATATTCGCTAACTAATTAGCCATTTAAAATCCATTAGCATTTAAAATAGATGTTTCGTTCTAAATGAGATGCAACCGAAAATATATACCCCACACGGTTGCTTATATTTTACAGGCAAACAAATAGCGTATAAATAACGTAACGGACAGATTTACGGGCCTTTACGAGCGTTACGCGATGCAATTATGCGTAAAAACGTAAAATTAAAAAGTTTCCTCACGAAATTTGCTCGCTGATTTACGCGGGCCACTGATTACCTGATTGTGGCTGCATTTTAAGAAGTAATAAGATTAAGGAAATAAATTATGGTGTAAGTATATTATTATACAAGGTTGTAATGTTTTACAACGTTGAATAACGAAAAAGGAAATCCGTTTGAATATACCGATTATAACCAGATTTGTACAGGTGGTGACGGAGTAGGAATACAATTCACCACTCCCTATCTTGCCCGTGGATGTCGTAAAAGACGATTAAGGGCTATAATAAGCATATAACATCTGTGTAAGAGAAGGAAAATTCAAAACAAAGCCCTATTCCAACGCGTCTGACCAGCGTAGAATAGTAGGTCAATTCCCCTCCAATTATAGAGGAAATCTGAGCCCAACAGTGGGACATATATTGGTTGAAATGATGATATTGACAATAATCTACTTTTTGTGTAGTGATGGAGTAAGAATACAATTCACCACCTCCTTTCTTGGCCATGAATATCGTAAAAGACGACTACGGGATTAAATATGTTTATAACATCTATGCAAAATACGGCAAAGTTTTATTTTTTTTTTATTCTTATTTAATTTGGGGACTTTTATTAAAGAATATGCCAGTCCCATCGTATTATACAGAGAGTATAGGTAAAAAAAAAAAATACAAACAGCTTAAAACTAGTATAAAAAAGGAAAATAGTAGGAATTTGTCATCTCAATTGGCTTATGGACTTAAATAGTTGTTTAGCAGAGTCAGATGTAGGCTCAGCCAATGTATCATTATGCCACCCGACGTTCAACCGATTTAAATCATACATCAGCTCGAGCGCTAGCCTCTCTTGCTGAAAGCGGAAGGCAAACTTGAAATAAAACCCTATGGCAGCACGTCTGACTAGCTTGGTAGTAAGTCAATTTCCCTCCTATTGTGGAGGAGGCTAGAGTCCAATAGTGGGACTATATGAGCTGAAATGATGAAATAACATGAAAAAACAAAATAACAATTTTCGTCGATCAAACATTTTGACCAGATAATCTACGATATGGCGATGTATCTGAATCATCGAGGTAGTTTTGCTATTAGGTCTAATCATAAGGAACTAATCAAATTTTTATCCTTAGATGTCTCATTATTCGACAAAAGCCTCTTTCACAGCGGGAGGGAAATTGATCTACTACCTGCTTGGTTTATTTATCTTTTTTTTGAAGAAAAAACTTTTATACGCAAATTTGGATGAGGAGTTAATTCTTATAAGTCATAAACAATATGGTCAGGTGACGTATTAACGCTAACAAAATATCTGTAGTTTTGTCAACTATATCTGTGCCGATAGACGTCAAAACCAAATCAATGTAAAAAGATTTAATTTATTAAATTTAATTTAAGATCACAATTGAATAAAACAACAATCACGATAATTTCAATATCCAAAAACAACAACTGTTAGTTTTCACTTCTGTCGGCAGTACTCATTATTGCTTTTTTTTCTTGCGGTTATATTACCAGCTTATATTCCTCAGTCGTCTTTAACAACATACACGGGAAAGGAAGGGATGATGAATTGTATATATTTATATATAAAGTTCTCCTGTGCGCGTGTATGTAACTGAACGTCTCTTAAACGGCTGGACCGATTTTGATATTTTTTTTGTTTGTATCAACAGCTAAATATGTAAAATATTAGGGCTCCATTTAGTCACACGCTAAGTTATAGGACCTCATGAAATTTCTCTCATCTGACAGGCCTACAGTTGCGGACGCCATAACTAGTCAAGTAGACATGAAACAACATTGGCTAATAGGGGTTCGTAATAATTAATATATAATACTATAATTATTTCAAGTATGGAAGTCTCCTTGGAGACGCAAGATGTAGAACGGCCCCTCCCAAACACTACACGATCTATAATTTATTATTCCCAAGGTCACTAGGTTGGAACAGACAGACATAATGACGTTTCCCCCTTGTTATGTAGAGATGATATTTTGTATGCATAAGTAAGGCACACAAATACACAGTTATCAAAGTACCTATGCCATTGTGTAAGTGAAACAGAAGTTTTACTACATATAATTGAAGAAATTTCGATTAACAATAATTGTTAATTAAATCGTACATTTATGTAGGCGACTCCCTATTCTTATCCGTGGATGTTGTAAAAGACGACTATGGGCTATAATAAGCACATCAAATCTGTGCAAGAGAAGAAACACTCGAAATGAAACCAAATTCAAATCATTTATTATGCATAAACCCCGAGAGGGCACTTACATATTGTCAAGTTTATAAAGTTAAATTAAATTATCTAAAAAAAATAATCGGTGACTATCACCGGATCGGAACGCGACCGCTACTGAGAAGATCCGGCAAGAAACTAAGCGGGCTCGTCTATTATTTTTAATATTTTTTTTTCTTATTAGATATAAAATTGTGTACATGTTTTATAAGAACTAGCTCCAGTGTGATGCCCTTCGAACCGCAAGATACTGAATATAATTCAAACGATTATGGCTCGACCAGATCCTACAAGTTTACGAGTTAACTACTAGAGCAGCCATCAACCCCTATATCAACATGTCAGATCAGCAAGGTATAGTAAGTCAAATTCCCTCCCATTGTAGAGGAGGCTCAAGCCCAACAGTGGGACGTATGTGGGCTGCGATGATGATGATGATGATCATTTCGGCTCATATACGTCCTACTGCTAAGCTCGAGCCTTCTCCGTAGTAGGAGGGATATTGATCTATTGTACCTATAGGAAGGCCTACCTACTATACCATGCTGGTCACACGGGTTGGTATAGGGTTATATTTGGAGTTTTTCTTTTCTTGCAAAGTCGTTATATGCTTATTATATCTCTTATGCGTCTTTTATGACATCCACGGGAAGATAGGGATTAATAATAATTAAAAATTAAATCGCACATTTGTGTAGGGACGGGTTGCCGTGTGGTGACGGAGTAAGAATATAATTCATCACCCTGTGTCTTATCCGTGGGTGTCATAAAAGATGATTAAGGGATTAAATATGTCGCCGGACTATATCGGCGGGTGACAGGGGTGCGAGCGGAGAGCGGTGTGGTTTCGTTAAGGGATCTCACCGCCTGGCGCGTCGATGCCCGCCGAGACGTCATTGCCCGTTGGGCAGTCCGGCTGGAGAGGCCTCGGTTCGGGTTGCGAACCGTGGAGGCCTTCCGGCCGGTGCTGATGCAGTGGTTGGAATGGTGGCACGGGGTGCTCTCCTTCCGACTAGTGCAGGTGTTGACGGGGCATGGGTGCTTCGCCAAATACCTGCACAAGGTCGTAAGGAGGGAGAGTACACCGTCCTGCCACCACTGCGATTGCGACGAGGACACGGCGACGCATACGCTCGAGGCCTGCGCAGCTTGGGCATTGCAGCGCTGTGAACTCGTCGCAATCATCGGTACGGACCTGACGCTGCCGGCTATCGCTAGGGCGATGGTCGACAGCGTTGGGAATTGGGACGCGGTCGCAGCCTTCTGCGAGACAGTGATCTCGCGGAAGGAGGCGACGGATCGCCTGCGTGAGGAGCGCAGCCTCGATGAGGAGATCCACCGCCGGCGACTGGGGCGGCGTAGGCGCAACTACCTGCGCCTCATGCCGCCCTAGCCGAGGCCGCAGGTGACGTGACCGGGGATTTTAGTCCGTCACCCGCTGAGAGGCCGACCGCGTGAGGAAAGACCGACGTCCTCCCCGTCGGTCGGGGACGTCGGTCAATGAGAGGGTACCCCAATAGGGGGTATTCCGTCGGGCCGACCACTGATGTCAAGTAACACTGCTCCGGTGGTTGACCCAACGATGAAGGCGACGTGGTTTTCGGGTGAGTTGCGGGAGTTGCGTGCTTAAGCCCCTCTGTCGCCCCGGACGGAGAGGTGCGGAGGCGCGCCGACCGCAGCCCACCCACAAAAAAAAAAAAGAAAGGGATTAAATATGTATAATATCTTCTATGCATGAGGCAATTTGAAATTAAATACTATAATAACACGTCTGACCAGCGTGTTATAGTAGGTCAATTTCCCTCCTATTGTGGGGGAGGCTCGAGCCCAGCAGTGGGACGTTGAGAGCGGGTTGAGAGCCTTCAGTTTTTTTATATAATAATGTATACAACGAGTTTAGTACACGTATCTTCGGATTGCTGACTCAGTAACTCCCTGTTGCAGAATTAAAAAAAAAAAACTTGATTGTAATTAACAAAATAAACAAAAAAATAAAATATCCTCTGTTAGATATTACAGCATTATTTTTATATTAAACATATCTTGTGTATGTTTTAGAATTGGAAGTGAACAATGATATTAATAAATGTTATCATAGGAAAACGATTTTTATTACGCTATGAAGTGAGATTCCATGGTGACGGAGTAAGAATATAATTTACCGCCCCTTTTCCCCCCCTCTTGCCCATGGATGTCGTAAAAGACGACTAAGAGAAAACTATATACATATAACATCTATGCAAGAGAAGGAAAACTTTAATTCTTGCATAGATGTAAGGGGTAAGGTAATAAGGGGTGGTGAACTGTTTTCATACTCCGTCACCACACGAAAAAATTTAGTGTATGTATTTTTTATATACCTAATCATGGTTTATCATCATATTATTTCATTCATTCATTCTTTTTTCATGAATGAATGAAATAATATGATTATAAACTGTATTATTTATCTGTAATATATTCTTGTAATTATAATTTACACTAATATTATAAAGAGGAAAAATTTATATTTTTCTATGTACCTATGTTTGTAATGAATAAACCCAAAAACTACTGTGCCAATTTCAAAAATTCTTTTACCATTGGAAAGCTACATTCATGCTGAGTAATATAGGCTATATTTTATCTCTGTATTCCCACAGGAACGGGAACTGAGTGGATAAGTCAACTGATACCGAAGCGAAGCGAGAGTGGGCTGCTAGTGTTTAATACAAAGCATGTCAGGTTTACTCCCAGAAGGTACAATTTTGCCGAATTACTTATTTCTTGACAGACAATCGAGTACGGGTTAAAGATTTCGTATTTCTCTTTTATACTTCTGCACTAACTTCTACTATGACGTAAAACGACGGGGTAATTGCTCGAAGGAGCTGCGCAAGACAGGCCTCCCTTGGTTATTAATGACGGCCTACCCTCCCCTATTTACAAGTCATTAAGTGAGGCCAACAGAATTCATGTTTGTAATCAAATATTGTACGAAAACTATGAATTTTTAATGTTTTTCAAAGTTAAATAAAATGACAGCCGCATTCGCCTACCTATAGGCCGTCGTAAAGTAGTCGTTAGGTGGAATACTATTTTTCCTTAAAGTGACTGACAAACTACTTAAGAAAATCATAACTTATATTATCCGTATTCTTTTGGATATTTAAAAGGATAATAATGTCAATGCAAGTCAAGTTAAACTCGAAATAAAACTCTACATCGACCCGAAATGACGAACGTGGTGTATTAGCTCATTTTCTCTTCAATTCTGAAGGAGCCTCGAGCCCAATAATGGGACATAAATGAGTCGAGAAAATTATGATAAAACGTTACTTTTTATTCAAAAAAGCGCTATATTAGCTTTAAAAGATGTTGTTGATTCCCTTATGATCGTGCAGTAAAAGCCATCATCATCTCGCTCTTATCCTTACTACTTAGCTCTAAGGTATACTACAGCGCTGGTTTTCAGGCAAAACAATTTCGTTGAGCACTGGGCACCATGAAATGGAAGGAAACTATAAAATTTAATTATTCTATGCTTCAAGGGTTAGAAGAGAACGACTGACTTTAAGGATTCGGTGTCGGTGGTCAGCTGATCAGTTAATCAGTGATGGAAGGTAAAACGGTACATTATGAGGCCATAACCCGCGTTTTAGTCGCTCTGAACGATAAAGACAGGGTGTAAAAAAGGAGGTTAGCAGAGAGAATATTTTTTATGGAAGAAAATTTGTAAATGCTATTTGTTTTACCAAAAAACAGTCAAATAAAAGCACGCATCCCCAGGGTTTTCTGAAGCGGAAAACCTTTAACATACAATTGATGATGCTAATTTCCCTTAAATCTAAATTTATGCTGATGACCGGTTGTTTGTGCCCAAATTCCCTGAACCATTGTCCGACTTTAACAATATTCTAATGTTAGAAAAGTTTCGCAAACTTTTTTCTTCGTATCAAGTCCGAACACGTCCCGAAGTTCGGACAAATAGGCCAAGTTTGAGATTAATGACTTGTAAATAAACCTCCATGGGAGTATTCGACAGTAGAAAATATAGTGCGGGTGAATGTTTATCAATTTTGAAGGTTATATTGCATAAATAGCGTAATGGTTTAAGCATCGACCTTCTATGATTTCTTTTTGGGCGGGCTATGATCTGGACCTACGACGTGACGAAAGGTCCATAACCCACTGTATCCCTCCCCTTCGCCTTTGGGCCGACTACTGGTACCGAGTTCCTTAACGTCCAGCCTGGCAGCATACTCTTTCGAGTACCATCTCTTCCCGACGCCTCTCCTCGAGCGTCGCCCTCTCGCCGTCAGTCTGTCTGTGAGTGACGAAATTTTCGCCGATCTAGTCACCCGCGATCTATGCTTGGCAGAACAATCGATCCCTGTACATGACTATTTACTGTACGCTCAACTAGTTGTTGTCCTGAAGAAAAATAGCATTTTTATAAAATCTTAAACACAGGGTTTTTATTCCTTATTTTATTCCTTATAGGTTGTTTATTTTAAAAACATAAAAATAACATGCTAGGTTATTTATAAAACTTATTTACGAGTGAAACATGATTGACGCACGTGGGACTGGAACCCACGTCACTGTGTACACGTTTTCCGATAGGTGATGTACGTTACAGGCGATAAAGATGAATACTAGTGTCGTATTCATCTTTATCGCCCTTAATCCATTAGTCGTCTTTTACGACACCCACGGGTAAGAGAGGGGGTGGTGAGTTGTACTCTTACTCCGTCATCACGGAAATGCTACTTATATCTACTAAGAATAAGACATATTGTTCTATTTTATTCTTTGTAAATATTTTTTTATTTGTGGCTTAGACCTCTTTAGTCGACGCAATGTTCCAGCTTCAGTAAATTTATCTTAGGGGTTTATCCTGTTGTTTGATGTAACAAAACAAAGTCCTACTTGTACAGTGACTCCTCGTGACAATGCGAAAGGCCAAATAGTTGCCATTTTCCGTTTATGTGATGAAGAACATAGGCATACAGCATCTATGCAAGCGAAGGAAACCCCGAAATTAAACTCTATACTAACCTGTCTGACCAGTATGGTATCGTAAAGTCAATTTCCTTGTTTTATTAATTATGGAGGAGGCTCGAGCCCGGCAGTGGGATGTATATGAGCCGAAATGATGATGGTGATATATGATTAAATTTCTAGTCGGATTAGTTTTCTGAGTATAATTTTTTCACTAACCGTCTGGAATTTGACATTCTAGTCCCAAGTTATAACCGTACGTTAGGATTAGGCCAGATGTTAGGATATTTGTGGCCACCGAACCCTTTTATCAACTGTCATAGAGCCAAGATCAATGGCTTAACACATATGTGTGTCCGAGACAAAGATTTTTACATATATTCATAAAGTTTGCTACGTTAAAGCTGATAAAGGATTCACGATTTGGTATCTAAACATACAATTTTGCATATAGGTTCGCGTTGTAGATTTGGACCTAAAACATTGCTGTTTATAGTTATCATTTTAGCTATCGGGTTTTCTCAATAATGGAAGGGAAATTGATCGACACCATCACGCAGGTTTGGCGGAGGGGTATGGGGCTTTATTTCAGATTATTTTCTCTTGTAATGCTGCTGTGTAGTAGCGACTTATAACCCATACATTAATCGTCATAAAAGATTATCATGAGCTTATAATTAATAAAAAATATGATCTCTGCAAAAAAAAATCCGACATCAAAACGCAATGCAGAGTGAACGAAAAGATCGTTAATGTAGACAATTTAGATAAATTTTAGTTTTTTGTTGATTTTTGAGAAATTTCGAATTCGATAAAAATTTTATGGGACCATTTGGGAAGTATACCCTTTCCAACAAAAAAAGAAATTTTAAATCGCTTGGCAAGCGACGGAACATTATAATCATAAAAAAAGTACAAACATCCGAATTGAGAACCTCGTCCTTTTTTAGAAGTCGGTTAAAAATACTAATAATGTTAATACAATCCATACTAATATTATAAATGCGAAAGTAAGTATGTTTGTTTGTTACGCTTTCACGCTTAAACCACCAAACCGATTTCAAAAATTCTTTCACCAATGGAAAGCTATAATATCAGGGAGTAACATAGGCTATATTTTATCTCGGTATTCCTACAGGAACAGGAACTACGCCGGTTTAAGCGAATGAAACCGAAGCGAAACGAGGGCGGGTTGCTAGTTTTTAATAAAATATTGAAATGACGTATTGGTATATACCATTATATATTAATAAGTCATTTCATCCATATGATAATAACTTGAATAACTCCATTGAACATACCTATCTTTTACTACACTAATACATCACAATCGGAATAGCTAAAACCGAATTCAATGGTTACAAAAACCAAGGTACAGGTCACGATCCATTGAACTTAAACCTTCAGGTTTTAATTTGTCACGTCTATTGAACCACTTTAACAGATTAAGTGAGAGCCGGTAATTAGTTGCGGCTTAAATGAGGCTGGCAACATTCAGGGAAAAGAGGGTTAAGTGTTGCAATGACTCGGTTATTTTCGATTATATGGTGTGGGAAGATATGCAAGCTGTGTTGTAAACTTTTGTAGTATGTCATGCCTATATTACGCGATAACCTTTATTATTATTATTTTTATGAAATCACCATTATTTGACCGATTAAGTCCAGAGGATGCCACTAAAAGTTGTCTGTCCGTCAACTGTCGCTATGTATGGATCTGAATGTTAGGTATTGAAAAAGACGGATGAGAGAAGAGTGCATGCTACAGAGATGTGAATAGGGACACGATATCGAAAAGAAAGTATCGATACTGTATTCATGAGTAGTATCGAAGAAAGAGTACTTACTAAAGTATAGAAACAAAAGCATCGATACTTCAAAGTATCAAGTACTGAGTACCTTTCCTAGAATCTATGTCGTGATGAGCTTTTTTTTTTTAGGAATTTTGACCGTCAGCGAACGGATTAAAATATTTCGAGCCACATTTTAGAAGGTTCATTACGTTTGAACTAGATGGCGTTACCATAAACATAACCTGTAAGGTCAAGTTTAACATGGATAATTACTACTATTTATTCGATACGATACCTGCCAAAAAGTACTCATTGAGTAAAGTATCGAATGCAAAGTATCGAGTACAAAAGTATCGGTATCGAAAGAAAAGTACCCAATACCTAAAAGTATCGATACTTTTTTCGTGTCCCTATATGCGAATGCTAAGATGGATGTGTGGGGTTACAAGGTTAGATAAAATAAGAAATGAATATATTAGGGGAAGCCTAAAAGTGGCACCAGTGATAGAGAAGATTCGGTGCGCGGGATTGTCTTGGTATGGACGTGTGATGAGGAGGGATGAAAGGCATGTGACAAGAAGGGTTGTCAATATGATTGTAGATGGACGAAAGAAGCGTGGGAGACCCAAGAAGAGATAAATGGACTGCGTGAATGAGGATATGCGTATGAAAGCAGTGAATGCAAATATGACGGCTGATAGGTGACTATGGAAGGTAAAAATATGTTTTATCGATCCCACTAAGCGTGGGATGCGGGCAGGCAAATGATGATGACCATTATTTTCCTAAATATATGGGATTGACTCAACCAACCTTCGCTTTTTGCATAGTACTTACATATGGTAAAAGTTTTGTTAGTTTTGTGACAGGCTACCTACTTAACTTAGTCCCTTCTTGGGAATGTAATTCTGTCGAGAAGGTATAAGTTAGGGGTAGCCTAGGTTGAGGCAAAGCTTGTCGGCTTTTAGGAGACGCACGAATAATCTAAGAGCTGATAGAATTTGTAGCCGTTAGTATAATATTTATTATGAAATAGTGGTAGCGTAGTGGTTAATATACACACCGTGCTAGTGTCGTGGGTTCGAATCCCACGCAGAATGTGTGCCATGGTCTCTATGCTAAGTGTTTATGTTGCTTAGGAATAAATATATTTTGAGCAACCCTTTGTGCGATCCAATAAATGTTGTTCTGAATCTGGATGTAATTTGCGTCCGTTAATTATATGTTGATAAAGTCTCCTGCAATACAAGGATGACATTAGAGCACGGTGCGTCTTTAAAAAAATTATAATAAAATGGATAATATTTCATTCTGTTTTTACTATCGCGACTGGGTGTTGGGTTGGGTGGTCACCACTCGAGAACCTTTTTTCCCCAGCGGTTGTCGGTTCGTCGAGCGATGTGGCCTGCCCATTGCCACTTCAGCGTGCTAATTCTTCATGCTATGTCGGTTACACCCGTTCTTCTGTGGACTTCCGTATTTCGGATTCTATCTTGCAGAGAAATCCCGAGCATAGCCCGTTTCATAGCACGTTGAGCCTTGTTATGAGGCCTAAATTTAGAGACCACGTTTCTGTGCCGTAAGTCATCACTGGTAACACACACTGGTCGTAGACCTGTGTTTTAAGTATGCAGTTATAGTAGCTTATTTAATAAATAAATTTTATTTGCTATACATTTCAGATACATGTCCGGCGAATACAATGAATGGCGGAACTAAAATTAATAATTCATAAAACGATTTTAAAATATCTATAGAATATAACATTTTTAAATAACTATTTATAATTTCTTTGAAAATTATTTATGATATAGAAAATATTTAAAAACCAGAAATATATATAAATTTACAAACCAGCGAACATTTAACGGTATTTCAAGATGGCGGACTTGACGTTTATGTAGTCATGGTTCGGTTAATTTAAATGTAAAATCTTAAGGCGTACGTCCACCGTCCGTGGCAGACTGCCTCGTTCCCGTTTTAATTAACATCTCTTTGTTTTTGAACCGTCTTTGTACTTGTGTACTACCACTACATTAGTAATTTAATTATTACAAAAAGAAAACAAAAGTTTTATTTGCATGTTGTTTCTTTAATGCGATATTTTTAAGTGTTGCAACATTTTAAGATTAGTATTTGTTTTTTCAGCTTCCAAGGTAATAAAAACAAAACCATTGTTTTAAAAGTTTTAGAACGGTAATAACATTTAAAAAAGATGATTATGAATAACAAATTCGAACATTGTTTGCGTTTTATACTATTTACATCATCATAATTGGCAAAAGTTGCTGATGGCTGCTATCGGCAGATTGCAGTAGAAAATTTAGAAAGTTCTTGCAAAAATGCATTCTAATTTTCTTCTATGTAAATTCTTTTATACATCTTTACTTCTCTTTAAAAAATGAATTCTATTTATTTACTAATAAAGAAGAGGGTATACAGTTAAGGTATTTTCTATGTGATGACAGAGTAAGAATACAATTTTCTCTTTCTTGCCCGCGGGTATCGGCATAGTCGACTAAGGGATATAATATGCATATAAAATTTATGCAAAATTCTATTCCAACCCGTTTGAACAGTGGTATATACGTGACGTAATTGACGTACTGGTTAATTTCCCTCCTAGATTGAAGCTCAAACTCAGCAGTGAGACGTGTGTCAGTTAAGAGATACACTTAGAATAATAACGTATAGAAGGATAGTGTCAGTACTTCGAACTTTCGAAATTAGAATCTAAAAATACTACATGCGCGCAGACGATTACACACGTACACACGCAAACCACTATACAAATTATGAAATCAAATTTTGTTTTTATTAACATAAATCGTCGAAATACTTTTAAGTAATGTTAAAAACCTTTTTAAGTTTTTCAAATGTGTTATGACACCATTTGAATGCACAAATCGTCATAATTACCTATTTATTTTTTAAGAGTTGCGTACGTTCGTGCAGTACAATGACTTGTACATTACGGAACGATTCCGGCGTAAGCTCCATTAGGCTCCAATTGAAATGCCTCACTTTTTGTGCGTGAACTTACCTTCTATACGTTATTATTCTAAGCAGATACATTTATGTCGTCATCATAATCTTAGCCCAAATAAGTCCCAATATTGGGCTTGGGCCTTCGCCATAATGGAAGGTAAATTAACCTAATAGTGCACTGGTTAGATTTGTTGGTATAGGATTTTACATCGGGATTTCTAAATATCTTTTACAACATCAACGGTTAAGAGCCCCTTCCTTATATGGTGAACTAGCAGCGCCCTGCGGTTTTACCCCCAGTTCTTCTTCCCGTGGGAATAGCGGGATAAATTACAGCCTATGTGTTATTCTGATAAGTAAGCTATATTATTGTGAAGTTTCATCAAAATCCATTAAGTAGTTTTTGCATGAAAGAGCAACAAACGTCTTCACATCTTCACATCCTCACATAAAAACTTTCGCGTTTATAATATTAGTAGGAGTAGGATAATATTCTTACTCCGCCACTACACGGAAAAATCATAAGGCCATATATAATTGTAGTATTGAAGTTCTTTATTATATGTATTTTCAAGGATGATTTCTCGCAGTTCAGTTATGAAAAGGAATTCTTGCGTGTAATAACGGCAACCTGTCGCTACGGGTTTAACAACATCCCGAATACATTGTTATATTGAGTAATAGTACACGCCAGTTATTTAGAGAGTTTTTGACGTAATCCACCCATACATTAAGTCGAGTATAGATGTATACAGTTCGCTTAAAGAGTGTCCCGTCAACTAAAAATTGGTTTCTTTTCTTTACATTGTACGAGCGTTACTTTTCTCAATGTCTACTTTATCTCTAAAGCCAAATGGATAGACTATTTTGACGTCATCATGACGTGGAGTACGTGTGTTGACGGAATAAGAATATAAAAGCCAACTCCCTTTCTTGCCCGTGGATGTCATAAAAGATGACTAGGAGTCTCGGTAGGGGACTTCGACGGGAGAGGATACTCACTAGGGATATTCCGTCAAGTCGACCACTGAAGTCAAGGAACTCTGCACCGGTGGTCGACTCAACGACGAAGGCGACGTGCTATACGGGTGGGTTACGGGTGTGCATGATTAAGCTTCTCTGTCGCCCCGGACGGAGTGGTGCGAGGAGTGCACCGATCATAAAAAAAGGAGATGTAATATGCATATAACATCTATGCAAGAGAAGAAATACTTGAACTAAAACCTGTCTGACCAGCATGGTATAGTAAGGTCAATTGCTCTCCTATTGTGGAGGGGGCTCAAGTTCAACAGTGGGATCTAAATAAGCTGAAATGATAACATCTGCACTGATGGCGTAGTGGTTAAGATAGCGACCTACAGCGCCAGTGTCGGGGGTTCGAATCCCACGCGGGACAACACTTTGTGCGATCCACAAATTGTTGTTCTGAGTCTGGATGTAATTTGTGTCCGTTAATTATATGTTTGTAAGGTCCCCCGCAATACAAGGATTATTTCCTTAGTGCAGGGTGTTGTCTTACATAAATAAATAAATAAAAATAAATAAATTGGTGAAATAAATAAATAAATAAATCTATGCAAGAGAAGGAAAACACTAGTAACACGTCTGATCAGCATGGTGTAGTAAGTCATTTTCGCTCCTATTATGAAGGAAACTCAAGTCCATTAGTGAGGCGTATATGATCTTTGGATTCTGTGGTAATGATGAACGTGGACATTCTCATAATAATACTGTTTTCGAATGTATTATTTCATAGTTATCATTACAACTCATACAACTTCAACTGCTGGGCTCGAGCCTCCTTCACAACGAGAGGGATATTGATCTATTCTACTACGCTGATCAGGCGGCTTGGTACAGAGTTATTTCGGTATTTCGAGTTTTCGTTTCCTTGTATAATGTTGTATGCATATTAAAATCCCTTAGTCGTCTTTTACAAGACACTCGAGTACAAGAAAGAGGGGTGGTGAATTGTATTCTTACTCTGTCACCACACAGATAATTTATTTAATAAGTCTTATTGAGAATTAGTCTATTAAATCAAGAAATTGGAAATTAATCAGCATGGAATAATTTCAAGTACTTGCACCTAAATAAAAACGGCATTAGTTGTTGTGATGATATGTTATTATTATATATCCTACTGATCTTTATAATCTTCATCGTGGAGTTGGCTTTTTAGTTACTTCAGTTTTATTAGATGTCGAATATTATTAGAAACAATGCTATATATTAATAGTGGTAGGATCACACTGTTGACAGTTGTCTGTCTACAGCTGCGGGCTGGTCTGTTCGGGGTAGTATTCCCTCTCGCAGAAAATCGACGTCCGTGTAGTAGTAAATTGTTACTGCGCTACGTTCGGTGAGCGAAAGAACTGACAGCCCAACTTTCTGAAGGTGTTTGCGTGTGGTGGGTTTTAGTAACGCCTTTCGTATCACCGAACCTTATTGCACAAATTCACTCTCCTTCGCTTCACTTCACTTTCTTCGCGGTAGGCAGTGACCTTTTAAAGTTCCATGAATGGCAGCAACAGGTGTACTGTCTGCTCATTTGCCACCGTTTGCAATAAAAAATAAATCTGGCTTCCTCCACAATGGATTGGCGATATTTAAGCATTAGTCAAGATACCAGGATATTTAACGATAGTGACTCTCTATACAGACCAACATGTTTAGCCAAACGTGCTCTTGATATCATGCATATTTGAATTTATTTAATAGAACTCAGATATGCAAGATTCCCATCGGATTGTTTTCTTTAACGTTTAAGGGCACACTTAATAATATTTAACATATGTCCGCCATAACAAAACGTAACTAAAAACGGTGATATGACTTACGTACTTACTTGTTATTGTGACTTACGTATGACGTATCGTTCCCGTATTGATATAACTAGTAACGGCTATCAGTTATCTAGGAATGAAAAACTGACGATGATGCAACGCTCTCAACGGACAATATCACACCTATAGTGGGTTTCATGATTCTTGTTTCGCTATAATAAGTCTCTCTTTCTACGTAATTCAGACATTTCTACAAACAGAGAGGGAGCGGTTATTGGCTAGCGCCTTAATAATAAGCAACATTTCATGAACATGGATTTTGTTTCTTGTTGCTATAGTACGCTACGAAAACTGTTCATTAAAATTTAATTTATGAAACCGTGCTATATATGTTAAACCGTGCATTAATAAAAATAAGATCGCTATTATTTTATGCATATTCATTAGCCTAAAATCCGCTTTGATACCGATATTCTCTCATGGTTTACGATATCGGTTTTGATACCAAATATCAGTTAGTAGTCCATGCCAGAAATAACCGATAACGTTACTGTCTACTTAATACATCTGTATTAAGTAGACATGAACGTTATAGGTTACACTGAAGTTAATAGTGAGCGCCGTGGGGAGCGAATTCGGGAACTCTTAATAATTTATTGCTCTCCCACTGAACCATCGTCTTTAAATTATCTATCACGCCTACGATCTTGTTATTCTATCTTGTTAAATGCCTCTAATGCCCTCTAATGCTGCAAAAAATATATAAACTCATCTTGTATTCCCGTCAGAGTTATGACCTTTTATCGTCTTAAGAATTTCATATCCATCAAGATTATTTACCTCTCTAAATGCTCTTCGAATACACAGAAGATTGTTCACCGTTTATACTAAGATTCATACGATTCCCGCGTAAATTGAATAAGCACAAGTTTCCAATAATTTTGTTGGACCATCGCAAGAAAATATTTCTTCAAGTAAATTATCTTTAGATAAAAGGGACCGTTGACCCGTGAATTTTGGAAGGTCGGTTTCGGGGACAAAGGCGGGTTTCTATTTGAAAAAAAAAATTAAAATTACCAACGCCTTGCTCAGTATTATAATGGTTCTTGCTTGACATTTCCTCTTAAATAGGCATAAGGGCGCCATTTTGTCGACGGCAATTCGTCTGTGACGCAAATTGACCCCTTGTTAAGTTAAAAAGTTTGTATACAGGGTGTCATTTGGTCTATGGAATTATGATAATTAGTATGTAAATTTCGAGAAGTTTTTGTTTTATTTCATGTTTTTTTATTACACATTTGGTGCATTATGACAGAGAATGTTTTTATTACTAAAATACATTGTGCTTGTTTTATTTTATTTTTATATTTTCCTTATCTTTATTCAGCCTTTGAGGGTCTACTGTTCGACGTAGTCTTCTTTTATAGAACGCCAGACTACAAGGCGCGATTGTGTATCAACTTTCAAGACGTTGATCCACCTAGTGGGAGCCCGTCCCTGAAACTGAATTATCCGTTACATGGTTGTTATTCAAAAACCTATCTTTTCTAATGAATATCATGTTGAGCGATCCCATAACTTGCCCATTAAGCGTGTTAATCTTTAATACAGTATCAGTCGGTTGGTAAATATTATATACATATTTATCCCTTAGACATCTGTACGACATCAACGGACAAGATAGGAAGTGGTGAATTGTATTCTTACGCCATCATTTAATCGAGTAAGGATTTGATATAGTGACGTTGGCATGATGATTGACATGATTACTTAAAAAAATATACAATTACGGAAACTTGTCGATAAAGAAAAATAAAACATTTCAGCCTTTATGTCATACGTCATTCACTACTACGAGTTCTCGCTACGTCGCGACGATAAGTGAATGTTACTTAATAGTGACTCTCAGTGCTCCGTGACTAAACGGATATTGAGCCAATTATAGTCTCAAGGCTCGTTAGCGATCAGAAGCTCACCGTAGTAGTGGTTGTTTTATGTTTCTTTTAATTAAACATTTTGGCAAAGGAAACATAATTTCATTATTTTTTTAAATCAAAAACCGCACATTCCTAATTCAATTTTATTTGTTTGGAAGAAGCAGTTCTAGCTAGTTCCATCTACAGCAGCCTCCATCTATGACATTTATTTTTTAAGATACCGTCCCAAATGGGAACAATTGGTATTGTTAACACTTGCCAGATGGGTTCGCAGCTACTTGTGCAGCTAACTATTCCTCTATTGATCCTTAGCCAGGTTTATCCGAAAGGGTAACCCACCGGGCCTCCCATGGACGTCAAGTGACTTGGTACTAGTGATCAGCAATGGCGAAGGGAAATAAATACGGTGGGTTATTGGGTACGTGCCATCCTTTTATCCCCCCGGGAGGGAACGGACGGCGCATATGCTGATCATAGCCCGCCAAAAAAAGGGCAGATTTTGCAGCTTCCAGGCCTTACCTTTAGATTCTGTATGTGTTATATGAGTATACGGTAATATACCATTTAGTTATACCATACATAGGCGAGTTGAATCAACGTGTACGACATCTTAGAGAAATAACGAGAAATAACGGGGTGTGTTGATATATCTATGGCAATAATAAAAAAATAAGAAAAGCGAATTATTGCATTGTCATCGGTCTTTGATAGATGTGTAAAGTTTAAAGAAAATCTGATCGCTCAAAGTAGGGCAAAATCGGAGTGGACGTCGGTCGATGGGAGGGTACCCCACGAGGGGGTATTCCGTCGGGCCTACCACTGATGACAAGTAACCCTGCTCCGGTGGTCGGTCCAACGACGAAGGCGACGTGGTGTTTGGGTGAGTTGCGGGTGTGTGTGCTTACGCCCCTCTGTTGCCCCGGACGGAGTGGTGCGAGGAGTGCGCCGACCGCGATAAACCCCAAAAAAAAGAAAATTAAAAAAAAAATGGTTGACGTTACAAAAAAACATACAGGTGAAGCTAATAAAAGCGTGTTAATAAAAAAAATCTAAAGAATTTTGTTTGACTGAACGCGTTAATCTCAAGAACTCATCATCATCACAGCTCATATATGTCTCACTTTTGAGCTCGAGGCTCCTCCACAATGGGAGAGAAGTTGACCTACTATACCACGCTGGTTAGGTTGCCGGTATAAGGTTTTATTTTTCTCGCGGAAGGAGGCGGCGGATCGCCTGCGCGAGGAGCGCAGCCTTGATGAGGAGATCCGCCGCCGGCGACTGGGGCGGCGTAGGCGCAACTATCTGCGCCTCATGCCGCCCTAGCCGAGGCCGCGGGTGACGTGACCGGGGATTAGTCCGTCACCCGCTGAGAGGCCGACCGCGTGAGGAAAGACCGACGTCCTCCCCGAGGGAGGGACGTCGGTCGATGGGAGGGTACCCCAATTAGGGGTATTCCGTCGGGCCGACCACTGACGACAAGTTAACGCTGCTCCAGTGGTCGGCCCAACGACGAAGGCGACGTGGTTTTTGGGTGGGTCGCGGGAGTTGCGTGCTTAAGCCCATCTGTCGTCCCGGACGGAGTGGTGCGGAGGCGCGCCGACCGCGACCCATCTACAAAAAAAAAAAGGTTTTATTTTAATATTCCTTGTCTTACATAGATGTGATTCATCATCATCATTTCAGCTCCTATATGTCCTACTGTTGGGTTTGAGCCTCCTCCACAATAGGAGGAAGATTGACCTTACCATATCATCCTGGTTGATATAGGGTTCTGTTTCGAGTTTTTCTTCTCTTGAATAGATGTGATATGCGTATTGTATCCCTTAGTCGTCTTTTACAACATCCACGGGCAAGATAGAGAGTGGTGGATTGTATTCTTACTCCGTTACCACACGGAAAAATGATGCATAGATGTGATATGCATATTAAATATAATATGTCGTAACGACACCCATGGGCAAGAAATCATTTCAGCCTATTGCCGTCCACTGCTGGACGTAGGCCTCCCTCATATTGCGCCACAATGTGCGGTCCTGTGCCGCCTGCATCCAACGACGCCCAGCAACTTTCACTAGGTCGTCGGTCCACCTAGTGGGGGGGCGTCCTACACTGCGTCGTCCGATGCGTGGTCGCCACTCGAGAACCTTTCTTCCCCAGCGGTTGTCGGTTCGTCGAGCGATGTGGCCTGCCCATTGCCACTTCAGCGTGCTAATTCTTCGTGCTATGTCGGTTACACCCGTTCTTCTGCGGATTTCTGTATTCCGGATTCTATCTCGCAGAGAAATCCCGAGCATAGCCCGTTCCATAGCACGCTGAGCGACTTTGAGCCTTGATATGAGGCCTACATTTAGGGACCACGTTTCCGTGCCGTAAGTCATCACTGGTAACACACACTGGTCGTAGACCTGTGTTTTCAGACACTGAGGTATGTTGGACGAGAAGATCCTCTTAAGTTTCCCGAACGCTGCCCAACCGAGTTGGATTCGTCGGCTGATCTCTTTCTCGAAATTGGATCTACCTAACTGGACTGTTTGTCCTAGGTAAACATAGTGATTCACAACTTCGAGAATCGCATTGCCAACTAGGACCGGTACAGGAATGACATGGGTATTTGACATGACTTTCGTCTTGTCCATGTTCATTCGTAGACCCACTAGTTGGGATACCCTGCTGAGATCATTGAGCATAGTGCCATGGGCAAGAAAAGGGATAATTAATTTTATTCTTACTCCGTCACCATACGGAGACACCACACGAATCTCAGGAACTATTGTTTCGAATTGCCCATTTATTGAGGGGTGAAGTAGGACTAAGAAAAACAAAATGTGTTTAAACCTCTATCACAATAAAATTAAAATTGATCTACTACGTCGTATTGGTCAGAGGTTTCTATTAGTACAACCTTCTCTTGCATAGAAATTATATCCTTTAATCGTCTTTTCAGACAACCCTGGGTTAGATGGTAACAGAATGGATTGGTGAATTGTGTTATAACGTCACATTATAGAGCATAGAAACATATCGTCATCATCATCATCGCAGCCCACATACGTCCCAATGTTGGGCTTGGGCTTCCTCCACTATAGGTGAGAATTTGACCTACTATACCATGCTGGTCAGACCTGTTGGTATAGGATTTTATTCCGAGTTGTCCTTTTCTTGCACCGATGTTATGTTCATATTATATCCCTTAGTCGTCTTTTACGACATCCACGGGCATGGTAGGGAGTGTTGATTTGTATTCTTACTTCGTCACTACATAAAAACACAGTTATAATATAATTAAATGATTTGTACGTTGGACTGTTTCAGCGTATTCGTTTACTCGAATAAATAGAAGGGAGAAGAAAAATAAAAAGCGGGTTATCCTTCTTAAAACAACTTCGCCTAAATTGGATTATAATAGACATAAACGCAACGAAATACTAATAATTAATTATACTAAAGCACTTCGTCCCATTACAGCAACGAGTCATTCAGTTCTCCAATTAATTTTACGGCATCTCTTTAAAAATTGTTGATGAGAAAAATTGGATAGTATCCAGGTGGACAGTTTTTGGGTACCGTACCTAAAGAACACATTGGCAAAATGTTTTGCACGAAATTTAGCGGGAAAATGAAAGTGTTACGTGACGCCTTTAAATGATTATATTAAAACTTTAATGTTTTATGAGTATTGTTTTATAATGTAGGTAAGGAAAGTGTATCGAACGTAATATAATAGTGCTTTTCATGCTCTTTTAAAGTTACGAAGGAACCTTATACAAAACCCGTTTAAGACGATTTCGTAGGAACCTGACCAAAAACGCGTCTTAGGCGGGAAAGCGTATTATGCGGGAAAGGGGGAAAACCTACCATTATTATTATATTCTATTATTATTTTGAATATCTACGTATTAAATTTAACAATTAAAATTACCTACAATAAAATGTTTATTATTATTACGATACTTAAAGTAATCACTTATTTTAGTTTGACAAAAAGATTTTGAGGCATTAGCAATTACAAGATTTTGAACGTAATTTAATTTTGGCAGTGCGTCTTCGCTTTGATTCAAAGAAGTTACATAGCGTCTTAAATCATTAACTGCTGATAATGCCTGTGCATGTGACAAAATCGGAGTTGACTCATCTTTTTCTTGGTCATTATTACTTAGGGTCTCTCGACAGTCGTCACTTCGACAGTCACTCCGCTGCCGCAAGGGGTAATATGTGTATTTAAGTGGCACGTGTTGGCGTATTAAACGGGATGACGAATCGTATTAGGCGTTAAGAAATGTATGAAGACACGTCTCAAGTTGCTGGGACTGACTCAGAATGGCGTATTATGCGAGAAATCGTATTAAACGTGATCGTATTAAACGGTTTCTACTGTAATTATGTAGCTAATTATCAATCAAATTTTTCAGTAATTAATAACATAAGACATTAAAATGAAGTGAAAACTTGAGAAATTATTTTAGTCAACACTGAAAAATATGCGAATGTGTTGATAGCTATTTGTCTAAATGAAATAAAAGGACAAGTAGTCATTATCGTCATTAACATCACATATATATTCCGCTGCTAGCTTCGAGTCTCCTGCACAATAGGAAGGAAATTTATCTATTATACTACGATGGTCAAACGGGTTGAGAGTGGGTTGAATTGATGTTATATCCATATTATATCCTTTAGTCGCCTTTGTCTAGACCAGTGGTTCTCAAACTTTTTAAATGACGGAACCCTTTTGGGAAGCAAAATACTTGATGGAACCCTACAATAAAACAATTATTTTTATAAGTGTATTCTATATTAATCAGCATAATAAAAGTACAATGTATCAGTTACTAATTATTATTTACTTCACCACTTGGTAAGGACAATAATAGAAAACATTAAAAAAGAAAAAATCTAACTAGTGGGAGGTATGAAACTGTTTTTTATTTTTCATCAATTGCTTGATATCAGGTTTGATGGAAGAAAGTTGGAGTCTCATAACAGCTTCGGCGTCCAGTCTATTGCGATATTTTGTTTTCGTGGCTGCGTAGGTAGAGAATCCTGTTTCGCACAAATATGTAGTTGGGAACGGGAGAAGAATATCCAGAGCCATTTGGCCAAGCATTGCATATTCATCTTGGATTCTGCACCAAAAATCATTAAGAGGCGTCGTTTTGAACAATGACTCCATACTTGTGTCTGATGACATTTCTAAAAGAGATTCATAATCTCATTTGACATGTTTTCAGGCTTTTCCAAGTTGGGTAAAAAAGGATTATGAATCCAGGAGTTCACTTTAATTTTTGTATTGTGTTCTTCGGGAAAATACTTTTCAAAAGATGCGCGCATCGAACTGAGATATTGGACCAATTCTTCAAACACATTATCTTCAAAC
The DNA here is from genome assembly GCA_032191425.1 of Lymantria dispar. NCBI lineage: Eukaryota > Metazoa > Arthropoda > Insecta > Lepidoptera > Erebidae > Lymantria > Lymantria dispar. Next base: position 23,715,219 of record CM063459.1, read on the forward strand.
ATTTCTGAGTCGTTTTCGCTAACAAACTCACTGAGTAACGTAAAACTTTCTATTTCTTTCTTACCAATGCAAATGATCCAAAAATCTAATTTTCTTTTAAAAGCAGTTATTTTATTATAGGCCTGAAACACTGTTGTCTGTTTACCTTGCAACGATAAATTTAATTCGTTAAGTTTTTGAAAGATATCCGCCATAAAAGACAATCGGAACAACCAAGTTTTATCATACAAACGGTCCTTCAAATTAAAAGAAGTATCTGCTGAAAGAAACATTTGTAACTCGGCTCTAAGTTCAAATAGCCTTGTTAAAGTTTTTCCCCGAGACAGCCATCGCACTTCTGTATGGAGCAGCAGTGTTTTATGTTTGCTGCCATAATCTTCACACAATAATGAGAACAATCGGGATTGTAGTGGTCGTGATTTGATAAAATTAATTATTTTTACCGCTTCATCCATAACTAATTTTAGATTTAGACGGCATTTGCTTCATCGCAAGTGCTTGTCTATGCAGAATACAATGACTGGAACTACAATTAGGCGCTTTATTTTTCATTCGTGACACTGCTCCTGCTGTTTTACCTGTCATCGCCTTGGCCCCATCTGTACAAATGTCAATGCAATTGTTCCAACTAAGATTATGTTCTTCAAAAAATATATTTATTTTATTAAAAATTTCTTCCCCGGTAGTGTTTGTAAGCAGCGATGAACACATAAGCATGTCTTCTTCAAAAGAACTTTTATATGGATATCTCACAATAACCAGCAGGATAGCCAAACCAGCGACATCAGTCGACTCGTCCATTTGCAAAGCGAATCGTGTATTTTGTAGACGTGTAACTAGTTCTTGTTTGACGTAGCTTGCCAGATCATGGATTCGTCGTGAAACAGTATCGTTTGATAGCGGAACAGTAGAAAGATGCTTTGCAGATTTTTCATCAAGCATACATTTTGTTATGTCTAATACACATGGTTTTATTAATTTCTCAGCGATAGTGTGCGCTTCACCTGCTTGTGCAATGCGATAGCTAACTAAGTATGATGCCTCCGTGGCCTTTTCGTTGGTAGTTTGTGTTACATGCATCATATTTTTTTGACTTTCTAATAACTGATCTTTTTTGCGAACAAAAAATTCTTTATTCTTGTCTTTAGTCTCGGGGTGTACGGTTTCTAAATGTCGACGCAATTTGGCAGGTGCCATGGAACTATTAGGAAGCAGTTTACTACAGAGCATGCAGAGAGGTGAGCCGTTGGAATCAACAAATCCGAAACTGATATAAGATTCATCATACTTCCTTTTTTTCGTCTTTGAAACCGTCGAGCTTGACGTCGTGGCACTCGTGGCATCATCTTCTGGATCGGTGATTGCTAAATTCTCCGCGCGCATTGCTTTTGAACATTCAGCGTCATTAGAAGATGTTGTTGGAACACGTTTAACACCTTTAAGCCAACGTTCCATTCTTCTTTATTTATAATGTTACAAGTCAGGATAGTGGGGTTTAAATAATGCACAATCGTTACTGCGTATAAGAGACTAAATTTAGAACCTACAGGGAAGAAATGTATAAAACTGAGACAACAGAATACAGCAGGCAGTAAAACAATGAACACTAGTTTCTCGCTAGCGAGCTTATAAGTAGGTAGTAACTTATCGCTCCGAACGCTAATCATCAACTGACGACGCCAACGCGCGATCGCCGCTTTTATACTTAGTCCTAGACTCGATCTCAAATATTCTCGAAAATACTCGAGTCGGCACCTTTGATAAACAAAAAGCAAAAATAAAAACAGAAATTTAAAAATAGCGTTGTAAACAATATCGACTTTATCCTTTGAAGTTAGAGACGAAAGTCGCTAGTTGACAACTATAGCGTCTAATTCAGAGGCGGCTTTTATCAAAGAGACTGAGCGCTTACAAGTATACTACCCGCTCGTTTTAAGTTTGCCGCTGGCGATAGGTATGAGTGTATGACGTTCGAAATTTTTTATTTAATTGTAACAATAAAAATTGTGTACGTTAGATATTTGGATAAAACTATGACACATTATAACTTTTGTTGTCACGTGGGGGAGGGTACGCGCATTCCACAGACCGGCAAACTTAGAGCGAACGCGTTGTACAAGTATAAAATTGTTGAGACCAAACTTATGAGATATTGTACCAGCTAATGTAACACAAGCTTATACAAATACAAATAAATAAATAAATAACATTCATAGCGTTTTGTCTCCGCGCGGCCGCGGAGTCCGCACAGCCGCGGAGCGACCAGAGAGAGGTGTTTTGATTTTTTTATTTCTAAATTCTTGCGGAACCCCGACAGAGGTATCACGGAACCCTAGGGTTCCGCGGAACACACTTAGAGTATAGCTGGTCTAGACAATGCAGCATTTGCCTAGCAATGCCCACAGCAACTTTTATTTTATATACTTTTACTTTATAATTTTTTCTTGCCATTCCAAATTTTTCGTTTAGTGACGGAGTAAGAATATAATTCACCACTCTTTATCTTACAAGTCCGTGCCGTAAAGACTACTAAGGTATATAAAATGCATATAACGTCTGTGGAGAAGGAAAAATCAATATGTAACCCTATACCAACATATCGTACTTTCATACCAGGTCAAATTTATCCTGTTGTAGAGGAGGCTTGAGCCTATAACGCGGTGAGGCACGGGAACGGCAACTATGCGGGTAAGGCAACTGAAACCCAAGCGAAGCGAGGGCGAGCTGCTAGTGAGCTATAAAGAAAAATAAAAAGAGTTTTTTCCTTAACAATAAAATTTTCTACGAATTTTCATAAGATACGGAACCTTCATAAGAATATTAACAAATTCATTTATATTTAAGTTCCTCATCCTTAATACGGATAATAGCTGGACATTATTTCTGCTTTTCTTCTAAAACATTATTTGATTAAAATTCATTATGTATTTGTTTTATGTTTACAAAATTTTGATACATCCATTCATTTTATTATTCTTTGATGAAGATAGGTTTTGGTTGAGGTGGATAATGCAATAATCTACATGTTTAGCGGGTTAATATAATAAGCTTTTGAGAGAAGCAGAGGTGATTTTGCCGTCATTTTTTATCACGCCCACGGGATAGTAAGGTGGTCATTCTATTTTACTTTACAATTGTTTTCTTAAGCCACCATACGTGGCAACATTTTAATATCTTCTTAATATATATAAATCTCCTGTCACGATGTTTGTCCGCGATGGACTCCTAAACTGCTTAACCGATTTTAATCAAATTTGCACACCGTGTGCAGTTTGATCCAACTTGAAAGATAGGATAGCTTACATCTTAATTTATAGTCGCAATATTATTTTATTGCAAATTATTTATCTATTATGTGACATTCACAATTATCTGTTAACTCTAAACGATTTTAACAGCTGGCGATATCTGTTGACTGGATTGAGTAATTAATTAATAGATGGCGCTGCTATGTCAAACCTACAAACGTGTCATATACGATTTTAACTTGCTTTTTTATATAGATACCATTTGTAAAAAAATATGACGACTTCCATGACAAATGTTCTCCTACAGTTCCACTTAAATAGTTTAATAAAATGTAATATAACAAAAACATTAGCCACAGCAACGCGTGGCCGGGTCTGCTAGTAGAAATATAGAATGTAGATTATTTAGTTTAAGTTACCTTACTCTAGTGCCATAAGCAGTTCGAATGCTGGGTGGGGCAACGTGAAGAAAACGACAATATACAAAAAGAGTAGTATTCCATAAAGTACTTTAGTAGCCCATCTGATGGTAAGTGGTAACTGCTGCTTTTCACCATCATCATAATTCCAGCCCATTCGCGTCCCACTGTTGGGCTCGGGCCTCCTCAACTGTGGGGATTGACCTACTATATCACGCTGATCAGACGTGTTGATATAAGGTTTTGTTTCGAGTTTTTGTTCTGTTGCTTATTATATGCATATTATTTCCCCTTAGTCGTCTTTTACGACACTCAAAGTTACGAGACGGGGTGATGAATCATGTTCTTACTCCGTCACCACAGAGAAAAAATACTCGTTTACTAGCGAAAAATGATTACCACACGTAAGATTCGAACCTACGTCATCATCATCATTCAGCCTATCGCCGTCCACTGTTGGACGTAGGCCTCCCTCATGTTGCAGCTCAAAGTGCGATCTTGTACCGCCTGCATCCAAACGACGCCCAGCAAACGAACCTACACCTATTCAGACTTACATTTATTGTAAAATTCGTTCCAATCGTCTTACCAACCAGACCAGCGTGGGCTTACGTGTGATAACCAATTTCTCCTCCGTATTATGTGTCTTTATGAAAGCCGTTCCACATGCCATCTAACAGAATACACATTGTTTTGATTTAAGGCTGTAGTTTAAAAAAAGTTAAAAGTCAAAGGCGCAGTTAAAAAACAGATAAAGAGACTTGCACTTTAGATTTTTATCGGTTCGATAAGCACTAAGTCAATATGTGGGGTCGTAGTTTGAAGTCTTTATTATGTGGCTGAACAATATTGTCTCCTATTTACTATACTGTCGTTGGAATCTATATATATTCGTACAAAGCTCTTGCAATACCATTTATTTCAAGTGTTTTTGTTCGCAATTGTTTTTTTTTAAACAGAGTTATAGTTCGAGATTGAATTGGGTTTCGCCAATATACTATAATATTGATAGCTTTTGATATTTTGTGCATGCGAAATATGCATTTAATCTTTAAAATATTTATAAATTACGTTTATTGTTTTTTAGCAGTACGGATATGACTGAGCTCAATATGTGAGCTTTAAGATTAGTTGCAATAGTAGGTATTTTATTTATTTTAATTGTAAAATGGAAGGAAAGAAAGGAGACCCACCACTTTCCCACGGTAATCAATATACCGCACACCACAATAGAAGGAGAACGGGATAGGATTAAGGTTTTTGATCGGGCGTCACACAGCTTTGATTGGCGTCACACAGCTTTGATCAGCGTCATACTGCTTTGATCGGCGTCACACAGCTTTGATCGGGGTCACATAGCTTTGATCGAGGTCACACAGCTTTGTCACACAGCTTCGTCAAATAGCTTTGTCACACAACCTTGCTACACAGCTTTGTTACACAACTTTGATCGATGTGTGAATAGTAGGTATGCCAAAAACGGCTGAATGCACCAAAATTTTCTCAGCTAAAATGCGTTATCATTGGAACTCGATGTCACTTGGACTTCAGTTAGTCCCGTTGCCATCTGTAGTTGAGTTGGTACTTTTTTAACTTTACACGTAGCACGCAGTTCTTAGTCGGAATCAATACGTCGGGGTCAATTACGTCAGAGTCACTAAATTGTGGCGGATTGGTAGTATTTTAGGAAAGGAATAAAACAAGTATTAAACATGAACCACTTTGTTTTGTGCGCGCAAGTAATTTAAAGGTGAATTCTATATAAATGGTAACTGGGACAGAATAAGCGCCTATCTCCCCTTAAACTTATGGAATGTAATTCCATATCCGTCACAACAGTACGGTGATAGGCCCGTCTTAGTGGCATTACACTGGAACTATTAATAAGCATGTTGTAAGATGTAATTTTATTTAAAAGAAATTAAAAAAAAAATATATACAATCCCGCTGAGTTTCTTGCCGGATCTTCTCTGTGCGGTCGCGTTCCGATCCGGTGGTAATTATAACTTTAAGAAAATTGTAAAAAAAATGACAATATGTAAGTGCCCCCGCGGGGTTTATAGTTTATACCTACATAATAAATGATTTGAATTTAGTAAAACAATTTAAACGCCTAAAAATTTATTCAAACAGACATCACACGTGTTGATATGGGCTGAAAGGGTTATATAATAAACTATAAACGAATCTAGTGATTTCTGATATTTAAACGAGAATTACACATCCTTACTAATATTATAAATGCTAAAGTAAGTTTGTTTGTTTATTTGTTTGTTTGTTACGCTTTTACGCTTAAACCACCGAACCGATTTCAAAAATTCTTTCTTTCACCAATGGAAAGCTATAATATCAGGGAGTAACATAGGCTATATTTTATCCCGGTATTCCCACGGGAACGGGCACTACGCGGGTAAAGCAAATGAAACCGAAGCGAAGCGAGGGCGGGTTGCTAGTTTCAAATAAAGCTGTTTTTACGGCTTTTATTGTGTTTATATTCGATTTTTAATTGCCAGTCTTTTGGGATACATTTCAGTTCATGTTCACGGGGAAACGTTCAAACTCCTTTTGTGACCATAAACCTCAGTTAAACATAAAAATGACGTTGTTATTTATTTATTAATATACGTGGAGTGTGCGATCATTTAAGTTAATTTCATCAACGTCATCATCGCAGCCCGTATACCACTGTTGGGTCCCACTGTTGGGCTCGGGCCTCCTCCATAATGGGAGTGAATTTGATCCACCATGCTGGTCAGACTTGTTGATATAGGGTTTCATTTCAAGTTTTCCTTCTCTTACATAGACGTTGCGTATTATATCCCTTAGTCGTCTTTTACGACATTCACGTGCAAGATAGGGAGTGGTGCATTATATTCTTACTCCGTCACCACAAGGAGTTAATTTATTAATTAAAAAATATAGTAAAAGCACTTGTAGGTCCCTGAAGAAAATATATTTTATTGATTTATTATAGTCGCAAGGATTATACAAATGAAATAAAAATCATTCAAAAAAGAACGATTTGCCCCTTTTCACCGTTCATGATGATGGTTTTAAACAACTTAGTTACGCTGAAAATTATTCGAAATATCGCCGTGAAAATCAAATACGAATTCGGTATAAATAGTTTTATTTCAGAATTATATGTTCATAAACTTGTAATAGTCTTTATCTAAATTGCACAAGAATCAACGAAAGAATATCAAAACAAAATAATAAATAATTCTATTTATTGTATACGAGATACCTATCTTAATGGAAAACTTCTAGAAACTGTATACAATTGGTGCAAAATTTCAAAATAATTTTAGAATACGTGCAGCATTTGTTTTTTGATGCGATTTTCAGGCTGGGAAAGTTCTTTTCTAGGTATTTATTTCATGAATAGAAATTGTAAATTGAAAGGATGCGAAGTAAATTATTTTTCGATGTAGTTGATAAGGGGCTGTGTGGTGACGGAGTAAGAATACAATTCACCACCCCTTCTCTGGCTCGTGGGTATCGTAAAAGACGACTAAGGGATATAATATGCATATAACTTTTATGCAAGAGAAGAAAAACTCGAAATAAAACATATTCCAACACGTCTGACCAGCGTGGTATAGTAGGTCAATTTTCGTCCCATTGTGGAGGAGGCTCAAGTCCAACAGTGTGACTTATATGAGCTGTGATGGATGGATGGATGGATAAATGGCATAAACATTCAACTGTTTGGTGTAGGATGTTGGGAATAAATATTTGTCAGGCATTATTGAGTCTTTTGTCTCTAAATATTTATTATTTATTGAGTCTTTCTGTCTTTAGATATTAGTAGGGACTTTAGAACTACGATAATAATATCTATATATTAATACGTGAAGCAAAAACTTTGTACCCCTTTTTACGAAAATTACGTGGATGAACAAGTATGAAATTTGGCACAGTTGAAGTATACAATGAGAAGAAGTGCATAAAACTGAAATTTCATATAATAATGGATTAGAAATACATTAAATTCATTAAAAAAGGCATTACGCACACTAGAACGCAATCGCTACACACGCTCGCACACATGCGCGCTTATACACTTTTATTTACGGTTATAATCTCTGGTCAAACTGAATGTCAAATAATCATAATTATGATGACAATGTCTAATAGGCATTTGTACTTAGTACTTTATATATTAGTTATTAGTGAAATACAGCTTACTCAATTTAGGATTATACATAAATAAAATTAAAAGAAAATTGTGTAGCAGAAAAATTAATTAAAATGAATTATGGCCGAATTTCGACCACACGTCGACCGCTAGTATGTAGTATGATAATATGTAAGTATGCCATATATCGCTTAGTGATTTTGTACCCATGGGTAAGATCTTAGAATAATAACGTATAGAAGGATAGTGTCAATACTTCGAACTTTCAAAATTTGAATCTAAAAATACTAATGGCGCGCAGACGATTACACACATACACACGCACACCACTATACAAATTATGAAATCAAATTTTGTTTTTATTAACATAAATCGTCGAATTACCTTTAAAAGTAATGTTAATAATCTTTTTATATTTTTCAAATGTGTTGTGACACCATTTGAATGCACAAACCGTCATAATTACCTATTTTTGTTTAAGAGTTGCGTACGTTCGTGCAGTACAATGACTTGTACATTACGGAACGGTTCCGTTGTAAGCTCCATTAGACTCCAATTGAAATGCCTCACTTTTTGTGCGTCAACTTACCTTCTATACGTTATTATTCTAAGGGTAAGATAGGTGGGCGAGGTAGTGACACATTTTAATCTTAATTCATACAACAGAATAGTTATATTGCATAAAATCTTTTAAAAATGTTGATGTAAAGTCACAGTATTTGAAATATGATGATAAGTAACTTACATCATTTAGATCTCGAAGCAGAAAACAAAAATAATTCAAACGAAAAAGTTCCCCGCTTGTCGCAAAATTCGCAAAAGTTCGCGCCTTACAGTGTTGTCACATCTAAGAATTCAAAAAGTTCGAAATAAGATTCCGTTCTAAAACCAGGATATAAAATTAAATATCCGGAAAGAATCAAGGCGTTATCTGTAATAGAAATCTCGGGATTTATCGGCTTGTGGCTGTAGGTTTGTACTGGCTTTCGAATGAAATATAGGCTGTACAGTGGTGGTGCTTTATTTTGTTTTTTTTTTTTTTTTTACCCTAGAATAAGCTACGTAGTATATTGACGCGGTAGTCCCAGTAGTTATTTTTTAAATATTTATTGAGTTGCTGGTATTTCCATTTTTTTAAATTAGGGGATTGGATGTGGCTTATATAAAATATGAAGTTATAGAGTTATTAACAAATAAAAGTCGGCAACGAGTTTTCGCAACGATTTTCATTGTAAAAAAACTTTTAACTGTTTGTCATGAATTCTACTCTTTGGTTATCACCAACTTCAAGTCTATCTATCTCCAATCTTGAGCGTAGGCCACCTCTAGGGCTTCGTCATTAAGCTATAGTTGGCACGCTTGGCAGGTGGTTTGGCGATCAGAGCAGTTGTTATAAACGACTTTTAAGACTCTTACGATAAAAATGAACGTCACCACATACACATAGATTACTATACAGACACAAAGATTATAATATACATACACACAAATGTTGTTCTTTAAAGTCTAACGCATTTATCTTTAAAAGAGACGGCAGAGGTGTAATACGCTTCTTATGAATTTTAGAAGCACTTAAATGGTTTTGTAAATAAAACTATGGATTCTATCGCGTTTGTTTTAGATTTTTGATTGCCCGACGTTTCGAAAACTTTACAACATTTATGGTCACGGGCGGATTGTTCAGACTGCCCGTGACCAAACGCGATAAAATCCGTAAAGAAATTCTATTTATAAAGTGTAATACTCGAGTAAACATCAGAAATCATTAAATGGTATTGGTTTTATTAAGTTTGATGTTTCGACGAGCGATTTGCGCTGGCCACTTTCCCATCGCCCATCAAATCGACAATCATTGGATGAGAAAGGTTCTTGAGAGGCGACCACGAATCGCATAACGCAGTGTGGGGCGATATTCCACTAGGTGGACAGAAGACATTTTTAAAGTCATGGACATTGGATGCAGGTTGCACAAGACCATTCTGAGTGGCCATTCATGCTTATGTCCAGCAGTGGACGTCTACGGATTGATGGATAGAAATAGTATTGACAATATTTTGGTGTAGATTTAAACTTTATTATTTTCATTATCATCATTATCGCAGCCCACATACGTCCCTCTGTTGGGCTCAGGCCTCCTCCACAATGGAAGGGAATTTGACCTACTATACCATACTGGTCAGGCATGTTGATATAGTTTCATTTCGAGGTTTCCTTGTCTTAATATCTTGATGAGAAATTTTCAATGAAGTCAAAAATTTAATAGAAAATTCTCCAAAAAACAACATGTTTTTGCTTGAATTACAAACCCACTATTACAATCGGCAGCCATACACATAAACTGCCGTAAAAATAAAACTGCAAATAAATATTCTGAACGTTGAATAGTTCTCTATTCATATTCAAAAAAAGCTACATAGAATGATATACAAAATTTACTTTGTCACTTGATACGACGTCCTTTGTTATTGTCAAAGAGAAATTTCCCGACATCTGTTAAAAAGAGATCATCAACCTTTGAATTTTCTGAGGAATAAACTTATATGTTATCAAGTTTCAGTTGGCACCGTTGGGGCGTCGTTTTCGGCATATGATATGAACACAATAAAAACCTTTTCTTTTCACTATCTACAGCTTAGTTGCTTAGCAAAGGCTAAGGGGAAAAAGTTAAATATTCCTTAAGCCTAACTATGAGTAAGAACGTCAAAGGGAAAAATAATAATACCAATTTTATTGGGAATGTCCTTCAACAAGATTTTTCCATACGATGAAAGCAATTTATGTGATAACGTTCGGGGAAATTGCTTTCTGCCCTTTCTTTGCCTCTATTGAATTTATTGCTCGATTCAGTCTGAATGATATTTATGGTACAACTACAGTTCGCAACGGTAATTTATTATATCCTATCAAAAACTCTGCCGGAAACCTATCGGTAATGTACGGATTTGTTGTAAACGACTTCGGTTTTGTTAAACTTTTGTTTCTTGGTCTTTGATTCTCATTATTGTTGCTTGTACAGCTACAAAAAGAAAAAGCGTGCCAGTGATACATCTGGACCTTGTATGCTTAGAAGTTAGTCCGTCCGTGACCATGAACGCTGCAAAGTGTTCGAAACGTGGGGCAATCAAAAATCAAATACAAACGCGATAAAATCCGTAAACTCGTTTTATTTAAAATGTGTAATATTCGCGTAAACATCAGAAATCATTATGCTTAGAAGTTGTTACTCTACAGACTCTCGTATGACCTTTTCAAATTTAAATATAAATTTAAAATTTCTCTATATAATAATTGGCTAGAAGTCACTAGATTTATTCTTATAGTCTAGTTATCAAGTGCTTTTTTGGTTAACTTTTTCAGCAACATCGAACATTTATGAATGCTGTGTAAAATTTATTGTCTTTGGCATAGTATGCAGATGATTTAAAAAAAGTACCGCTACCAAAAATTCAAAAGTAGGTAATAAACATTTTTTAAAAAACAAATAAGGGACTTGTTTTTGCGAATATATCAAAAACAAATTGATATAATGATTTATGATGTTTACGCGAGTATTACACATCCTTACTAATATTATAAATGCGAAAGTAAGTTTTGGAGTTTTTGGCAGGAATCTGAAGTGTCATGTGGTGTTCTTGTATTATATTCAATATCTTAGTGTTTTAACGTGTCATATTAAATAATTTTGATGGCATTTTATGTAATATATAGTGCCAAAACTGCTGAGGTATAGTGAATATGATATAAAATTGCTATACATACCTTTTTGTTTCCACCAAAATTCTCAGAAGATACCTTTAACAGTGGCCATTACACTGTTGAGGGCGACAATTTGACTTACTGACAGACCATTACTGACATGAAGAAACTGAGACCTTGAAAAGATAATTATAACTCGACACCGGCAAAAATAGCTCGTATTTGTAGCTGATTGCCAAGACAAAAAAGAAGAAGAAGAAAGTAAGTTTGTTTGTTTGTTTCTTTGTTACGCTTTCACGCTTAAACCACAGAACCGATTTGAAAAATTCTTTCACCAATGGAAAGCTATAATATCAGCGAGTAACATAGTTTATATTTTATTTCGGTATTCTCATGGGAACGGAAACTACTCGGGTGAGGCGACTGAAGCCGAAGCGAAGCGAGGGCGCGTTGCTAGTTGTAAATAAACTTACTTTACGGCTTTTATCGCGTTTATATTTATTTTTTTTTCTCTACGTGATAAATTCCGGAATACGGAAATCCGTAGAAGAACGGGTGTAACCGCCATGGTTCGCAGAATTAGCACGTTGAAATGGCAATGGTCAGGCCACATCGATCGTCGAACTGACAACCGTTGGGGACGAAAGGTTCTTGAGTGGCGACCACGAATCGGACGGCGCTGCGTAGGACGCCCCCCACTGGGTGGACTGATGACATTCTCAAGGTCGCAGGGAACCGTTTGATGCGGGTGGTGTAGGACCGTTCCGATTGGCATTCTCGTGGGGAGGCCTATGTCCAGCAGTGGACGTCTGTAGGCTGATGGATGGATTTGATTTTTGATCGTCGGGCGAACGTCAGACAATCAAAAATCAAATACAAACGTAATTAAATCCGTAAAGTAGTTTTACAAATTGAAGTATTAAATTTAAAAAAATTGCCACTCCAGAATTCGTTTAATAATTTGTGTGTCTAAAATGTGAAATGATGTTATCATCCTGCTCTTAGCCCAATTAGTTGTCCAGAATTCGTTTAATAATTTGTGTGTCTAAAATGTGAAATGATGTTATCATCCTGCTCTTAGCCCAATTAGTTGGTCTCGACCCATCTCGACTCAACATGAACCCTCCTTTCGTAGTAAATATTGTAAAAGTTATTGGCAATAGTTATATAACCGGTCGCCCGCCTGGCATCAAAGCTCCTTGGGCATGTAATTATTGACCAGACAGTGTCAGATGTAATTAGCGTAGGTATAAGAGGCCGACCGCGTGAGGGTGATGCTCCGGCAACACTATCTTGTTTTCGGGCGTCGAATGGGATGATATCTGAAAAGGTAATTCGATGGGTCGGCCACGGATGTCGAGGAATAGATATCAGTGGTCAGCCCAATGGTGATGGGGAGGGAATATGGTAAGTTATGGGGCCGCACGTCCGTCGCCCCGGGCGAATTGGCCGGGGTGTGTCCAGACTATAGCCTACCAAAAAATATATGTAAAGTCCAATGGGAAATACATAAAACAAAATGCTTTCATTCATTACAGCTCATATACGTCCTACTGCTATGCTCGAGCCTCCTTTGTAAAGGGAGAGCAATTAACCTACAGTACCACGCTGGTCAGAGGGATTGATATTGAGTTTTATTTCGAATTTTTCTTGCAATATGTTATACTAGCAACCCACCCTCGCTTCGGTTTTAGTCGTTTTACCCGCGTAGTTCCCGTTCCCGTGGGAATACTGGGATAAAATATAGCCTAGTTTACACCCTGATATTATAGCTTTCCATTGGTGAAAGAATTTTTGAAATCGGTCCAGCCGTTTTGAAGATTACCCGCAACAAACAGACAGATAGACAGACAGACAAAAATTTTTTAATCTCTATTTTAGGCATAGGTGTCGTGCAAATAACCGTGTGAGCATGAAAAAAGCCTATTATTTTGACATTACAAACAGACACTCCAATTTTATTTATTGGTATAGATGTATAAGTGATATTTTACCCATAAGTCATATTTTACGACAACCGCAGACAAGAGGGTGATGAATTATATTCTTACTCCATCACCCCGCGGTAATGATGAATGAAAATGAAAGAGAATTCTTGCATAATTAAAATACTCTAACGTTAAATACTGATGTGAATTCATTTTAATAAAGTCTGTACTGAATAGTGTAATTTGCCTGAAACTAATAGCTTCTGTGTTTTGCCTCAGATCGTAAACTAGAGTGCGTGGAGGCTTAATACTATACGCTTACAACATTTAACTGTTATTCAGTACTAGCAACCCGCCCTCGCTTCGCTTCGGTTTTAGTCGTTTTACCCGCGTAGTTCCCGTGGGAATACCGGGATAAAATATAGCCTAGTTTACTCCCTGATATTACAGCTTTCCATTGGTGAAAGGATTTTTGAAATCGGTCCAGCCGTTTTGAAGATTACCCGGAACAAACAGACAGACCGACAGATAAAATTTTTTTAATCTGTATTTTAGGCATAGGTGTCGTGCAAATAACCGTGTGAACATGAAAAAAGCCTATTATTTTGACATTATAAACAGACACTCCAATTTTATTTGTTCGTATAGATGAATAACATTTAGAATGTAACAATGAAATGCTTTTGTGGGTAAGTAAGAATAAGTATACATTTAGTACATAAAGTTTGTGTTGATTCAGAGTGCTGTTAGGCATTAGGCGTTTGGTGACGGAGTAAGAATATAATTCATTACCTTATATCTTGCCTGAGGGTGTCGTAAAATAGTGTTGAGGGATATGATATGCAGATAATCATTGCAAGAGAAGGCAAAGTGGACATAAAACACTGTGTTAATTCGTTTCGTCAGCTCACTATGTAGGCCAATATATTTCCTACTAAGTAGGAAAATGGACCCCAGCGATAGGACGTTTACGGTTTGCAAAGAAGACTAATATTGATTTGATTGCGCTAATGGCGGAGAGGTCTAAGTAGCAACCCTTTCATGTCGAGTGTCGAGGTTTAAACCTCACGAAAGATAATTATTAGTGTGATCAACAAATGATTGTTCAGGTCTGAATATAATTTGAGTTCATAAATAGTATGTTTTTCAAGTCGACAGATAGTCGGCAATTTATTCATTAGAGTGCAGTATCTTTTAAATAAATAGTAATAGAAGATGAAAATCCGTCCATACTCGTTGAAAAAGTGTCAAAAATGTCGCAGAAACTCTGCTTTATGAAATTAATAGAGCTAAAGCATATTAAAATATTGCATAAAAAGTTATTATATTCTGCTACTAATTGTTAAAGATTTTAGAGTTATGCCTTTGTGAGCATTGTCTGTTCAAAAAATTTACCAAGCCACAGAGAATATAAAAGAAAATTTACACAAAAAAATATACGGAATGGGGAATGGAAAATTTAAAACAGGCAATACTGTAACATAGTAGAATTTTATATTGGTAAATGCCACTGCTAGTAACTTATGTTAATTTCCTTAATATTTATTTTCTTCTATAAATAAATTAAGAACATATAATATCTTTAATCAAGGCTTAAGAAGGACACTTTTAACACGGCAGTGTAGCAAAAATGCAAATGTTTAGATGAATGTACGGCGTGGCAAGGATATAGGAATGAATTCATAAGAGAAAGTTGAATAGTTACGTACACCAGGGGTGAAGAAGTTCAGGAGTGAGATTAAAGAAAATATGAATAGACATAGATAAGCAGTGATCACAGAGATGACATTTGATAGTATTTGAAAGGAAAGGACATAGTGCGTCGACCCCAAGTAATTGGAATAAGCGTAGGATGATGCTTGAGGCAGTGGTATGGGTACCCTTGGTGTCGCTGGGGTCCATGATAATATGATAATAGGAGGGTAATTGACCTTACTATACCATGCTGGCTAGATAGGTTGGTATAGGATTTTGTTTCGAGTTTTTCTTCTCTTGTATGGATGTTATATGCGTATATTACCCCTAGCAGTCTCTTACGACATCCACGTGCAAGATAGGGGGTGGCGAATTGTATTCTTACTCCTTCACCAATGGACAACGGATAATATTTTACAACAATAATAATAATAATACTTAGTGAGTTGGCGAGTCACCGTCTGCCAAACTTCAAGACGATAAAGGTATTGAAGGCAGACGACAGTTTTTCAATCAATAGTTTTTAGTTTGGCCAGTCCATCTAACCTCCAACCTCATAATCATATGTTAGATACCATCATCACACAATAGTTTTACACCTACCGTTGGCAGTCCACGTGTGTTATGTGCAGACATGGAGTGTCATCGGTAGACGTCCCATCCCATTTTTAGATTAAATTTCTCCAAAGGCCTCTGCGTGTTGGATCCATATCCCCATGTAAACCTTTCAAAGGACCGGGTATCGTCCCTAGGAAAAGCGGAAAGCGGAAAAACGGAGATACATAATAATACTTCTAATCTAACTACTTAATGTTAATAACATATATTTAAATAGTAAAATTTTATCGTATTATCATAATGATTTAAATTAGATAAGTTACAGTTATTAAGAAAAAGTTTATAAATTGTTTATGATAAGATTTGAGCATCGTACAGTTATTTTCAAGCTTCGATCGCCTCATTTGTAGTCTGTGCTTGTGCAAATGAAACTACCTGAAGGAAACACCAGGTGGCGTTCACGTTTCATTACTCACCCATGTTCAGCATCATTCACAGATGCAACATTTTAAAGTATATGTTGGGTAGATACATTATGTAAATTTTGGTAAACATGCTCATATTATATGTAATGTGACCATATTTTATTACGTCAAAACGGGACGCTCGCATAACAGGATTATTCCTGTGTCAGGACAAAATACTTGTAGAAATAGAAAAATATGAAATTTAAAGCTAAAAAATAATATTGAATTACGCGAAAGGTCTTGTAAGTATTGTTTTTGGCGTATGGCCACAGTGCATCGCATAGCGTCCGATCTGTCTGGGACGGCGAGAGGGGGCGGCGAACAAGCTCCTAGCACGTCGGGTGTATATCTCTTTCAGGCGCCAAGTGGATAAGTCACCGGTATCCGTCTTTGACATCAGTAGCTCGTCTAAGCGGGTTATCCTTGGGTGCTGACTCCAGTCGACGGCTCGGTGACGCCTCTATAAGCGTCGCGTCGGCGACACATCTTAGGCATAGGTTAAGATTTAAACTTAAAAATATTATGAAATATGTTCTTCTGTGTATCACAAATGATCATTTACGCTTTGTTTTCTATAAATTTTTCTACAGCTGAGAATACCGGGATAGACAATCTGAACACGGGACTCTTCCATTCAAAACAGGACGTATGGTCACATTATTTATATTAAGTGTAATCTTAATCCCACAAGATAAATGTTTGTGGCATTCACACACGTTCAATAGGTAGGTATTATTGTCGTAAGTTTGAATATATTTAATGATTAATTTCGCCAGTGATAGTTTAGTTAATTTTATCTTTGACTGTTGTCTAGTCTCTAGTTCTTCTCTAGATCTTATATATGTCGCAGCGTCACTACCTCTGGCACCATATCTTAATAGCTTTTAATAATCAATCGATTACGGAAACGTCAAGTATTATATTTGGGTGTGTTCGATACAACGTTGGCAATGATTTTTGATGTTTGTCGTTGGACCGTTAATGTTTGAAGTATTACCGAGCTTTCCTTGTTGAGAGCGGTCCGTTGAATACTGAGTTGGGAATGAGACTCGAGAGCGATCGGTCGTTGTTGCTGCCAGGTTGTATCAAATCCACCGCGTTTCCCAAACTCTTAGTTTATCTGTCGGCATACGTAATCATTAGTTGTAATAGAAAATTGTGTTAACGTTAATCATTGAATATAGTTTAAAAGTAGCCATCCGAAGTGTTATTTTATTACATCGCGATGTGTGACCGATCTGATAGTGATACGACATGGCGCCAACCCTCAATATATATCGATGAGGAGATCCGCCGCCGGCGACTGGGGCGGCGCAGGCGCAACTATCTGCGCCTCATGCCGCCCTAGCCGAGGCCGCGGGTGACGTGACCGGGGATTAGTCCGTCACCCGCCGAGAGGCCGACCGCGTGAGGAAAGACCGACGTCCTCCCCGAGGGGGGGGACGTCGGTCGATGGGAGGGTACCCCAATAGGGGGTATTCCGTCGGGCCGACCACTGACGACAAGTTAACGCTGCTCCAGTGGTCGGCCCAACGACGAAGGCGACGTGGTTTTCGGGTGGGTCGCGGGAGTTGCGTGCTTAAGCCCCTCTGTCGCCCCGGACGGAGTGGTGCGGAGGCGCGCTGACCGCGGCCCACCCACAAAAAAAAAAAACTTTCGATATATATTATATATTTCAGTAAGAGATTTCAGGATGTTTATGATACGCCGAATTTAGCTAGTCAACATTTTTACGCGCGCGCACACCGTCTCACCATCAACTAAATAATGCGTAAAAATAAAACTTTCAATGTATTAAATAACTTTTTTCTATTATTAGTGTAATTTCTTTCTACAAACGTAGGATAACGCGACGGATAAAATTTTTTGATTTCTTTTTTATCTTGTTACGCCAAAGAAGTATAACTTGTGGTGCGTACATACACACTTTTTTAAAACTATCTACATGTGTAGGAGGGCAATTGTCCTACTATACCACGCTAGTTAGATACGTTGGTACTAGGTTTTATGTAGTTTTCCTTATTTTACATAGATGTTATATGCATATTATAGTCTTCTTATACGATGTAATCACTCAGATAAGAAGTAGAAAATATACATGTTTGAAAGTTCTAGAAAAGAAAACCATAAAAAAAAATTTGTAAATCTATGGATAGGATGGTCTTTTGCACTTTCCTCGAGTCTGAGGAGGGCAATAGGGACGGAACTCCAAAATGAATAAATTATTTTTATATGTAATCTTTACTGGTTAAAAAACGTAACTATTTATTTATTTTTTAATTTTATCATTATTTAATAATTAAATTTAATTATCAAAAAGTGTTTTTTTCGAGATTCGTTCTCAAATTTCTAAAACGCAACGCGATTTGTTGTTCAAAACGTGACATCATCGTACGCTTAAGTCTTCTGAATAGGGCCGTTGATATTTTTAAAAGAATCGTTTTTTCGATATATCGATATCTTTAAATGTATCAATATCGGCGTTCGATATAACGAAGCAAATATATAGATAATTTTCCCCGTGACCATTTTTTAAATTCGTTCATTGCGGGATTACCGTGATGAGCTTTTTTTTATCAAATTCTAGGAGTAAGTGATAACTGATCATCAATTTCATGCCAGTATTTTTACAGTAGTTTACGGTGATTTTGTAGAATACATACTTTACAAGAAAATATAAAACACCAAATGTATTCAAATGAATATCGACCCTCGATACTTACTTTTTAATATCGATACATTGTCCAAAAAAATTTCAGTAATAAGTATTGATATTTCTAAATAATAATATCGATGTTTTGATATTTTATCAACATTCCTCCTTCTGATATCAAATTGTTGTTTGTATGTTTCTACTGATTATTATGTATTTTACACAGTTATTCCATAATAAGTTATTAGTTTTCTGTGTTCAAGTATTAATCTTTGTGAATAAAAGAATTAACACAATGACTGAAACTGGTTATGTCAAAGCACAGTCAGATAATCTTCCTAAAATAGACGTGTTTATGATGACGACGTATTTCGCGTCTAATTCAGATTTTACGTCTGCTGAATTCAGAAGAGTAAAAGAAGCAAGGTAAATAAGATATCATATATTTAATAATCGTAATAATAATAAAAATATCGATATATCGGAATATCGACTTTTTTTCGTTATATCGAACCCCAATATTGATACATTTAAAAATAGCGATATGTCGAAATAAAGATATTTTTAAAAATCAGCAGCAACAGACCTAGCAACATGTGCGAGTATTCTGACGTCACAGAATATGCGCGCGCGCGCCGAAATAGCCGCGTTTAAATCGTCCAAAAATAATAAGGATTTAAAAAAAAAATACCGTAATGGTTTATATTTTGGATGTGTTATATTTATTTCTGGTAATGTAATAACGAGTAGAAACGATTAAAAAAAATTTAAAAAAAACATGCATATTACCATTCCATGCATATTGATCTATACCTGATTTATACCTGCTTTTGTATTATTATTATCTGTTTACATCATAGTCATTTTATATGATTACCTACGCGAAAGAAAGGGTTGGTGACATATTATATTCTTACTCCGTCATCACACAGCTTCATAAATTTATATCATTCAAATGTGCGTAAATATAAAGTCGTGTCTGCAATGTCGATGTTTTTCCTTGTATTTCATGCAATATGTTTCAATTTCGGCTATGTTGTTTCCGGTATTGCATGTTCAGTCGTGTGTGCAATAGCTTTTCGTTTCTATCTCTGTGTCCGTGATTGGAATTCTATCATTTCCAGTACCACTTCCACGGTTATCCTGTATTCCGTTACTTTGCAGTGATTCAATTTTTTTGATGTTGTTTTCATGGAAGTAGTGCAAAGTCTATGTACATTTAAAGGCAAATATTGCTTCTTGTGCTAGTGGATTAAGAAATAAATAAATAAATAAATAAAAAAATAAACAAACTATTTGAGTTTTTTTGACCGCTATGGTAAAATATAAATATTGAAAATATGTTACTTCTCCCGCGGGGTTCATGTGTAATAATTAGACTGTAGATTTTTTTAAATATATAAATGTGTATCACTGCTTTCGTAAAACCTGGATATTGGACAGCAGCATTCTAGTGAGAAACTTTTTATATTAACTCTGATCGTCAAATCTAATACCAATTATGGTTAATATAGTGTTCCCCCTTGGGGAGGCCTACGTTTAACAGGAAATATTGTTTACTGATTGGTGTTATACTAACAGCAATGTGTCTTGCTATTTAAATTATTTAAAGCCGTTAATACTTTGGCAGATATTTGTGACTGGGTTGTTCATCCCATCAAATAGAGGCAATTAAGACTTTATCAGCGCGGCTTTGCATTAAAATATAGGTATGTCAAGTTTGGCAGCCGTTTTTGTTATCGCGTTTGGTGTTATGAGTTTCCCAAGAGAGTGTTGCTATCTATTTGCCTACCCTACTTACCTGTTATCTTAGGATTTTTACGAATTACATGTATCATGGGATACCGTCATAGTTTGTTATATTAAAAATCTTTTTAATGATTTACTGCATCTTTAAAAAAGCTTTAACGCATACATTCTAGACGTTTTAAATTTAATTTAGTTTTGCGTTTTCATGCAGGGGCAAACCATTAAGTCTCAGGTCCATTGCTGACTCGTGTACTATTTTAAGCTATAAAAGAATAAAATTGAGAAGGCAACGACCGTAAACATTTTATATCTCACTTGAGATTTCAAGACAAAAATGTTAAATGCAACATATACTTGTGGGAGTGAGGTCATCTAAAGCGTTGAGACTATTTCGTGGCTGCTTGAGTATTCTGTTAGTTCCACTTCAATTTTCTAGAGACAGAATAGTCCTTTGCGGGCAATCTCATTTTATTTAATTTAAAATTTTAAAATCTCTATTTCAAAAACATCCGATAAATAACGAAGTAAGCATCTAATTCTCTACCCCTTCTCTTGCTCAGGGTGTCATAAAAGACAAAAAGAATAAGAGATTAATTATGCATATAACATTTATGCAAGAGAAGGAAAACTCGAAATAAAACGCTATACCAACACGTTTGACCAGCGTCGCATAGTAGGTCAATTGGCCTCCTATTGTGAAAGAGGCTTGAACCCAGCAGTGGAATTTATTTAAGACTAAAGTTAATATCTGGTTGACCGAGCTTCGATCGGTATATTTTTCTTCTATTTTTGTCGAATTTATTTAGATATATATATATTAAGAGCGTTATCGGTAATCGGCACTTCTCGCATTTTTGGTTTTTTGCTACGGTCCGATATCGACGCACACTAATGCACTACACATACGCGAGTTCATAGAATGACCAGTCTTGAGCCTTGGCGCTTATAATAATCAATCTCTAATATATTCTTCGGAGAAGTAGATTTTCAAAAATCAACATGATGTAAATTTTAAAATTTTTAATTAAAAACCAAATCTCATAACAGTAAAACGGTTAAAATTGTATTTTTAATATGCAAAGTACAGGAAATAGTAAAATATAGGCACAGAGTATAACTTACAAGGAGACCCTCAGACGTGTGGGTCGGGGATTTCCATGATTTTTGGTGGGGTGGTAGAGGCGGCACGAGGGTATCACAACTACCAAATATTAGGGTCAACTGGGCCCTCGTTAAAAAGATTTTAAGGGTCAAAGTTGGATGGGTAATTTATGTACTAGAAAAATTCAAAGTCGAATCGCCAACAAGCGGTAATCTCGTGGTAACGTGCTCGCCGGCGGGAACTCTGGTCTCGGGTTCGAGAGTCGACAACTTATTTTTTTAAATTATCACATTATTGTGTAATAATTTAAAAAAAATAAAAAAACCCCAATCGACGTCCCTATCCCGGGACGTCGGTCGCCGTCACACGGTCAGGCTCTCTGCGGGTGACACACTAAAGTCCCCGGTCCGGTCACCCGCAGACTCGCCTAAGGCGGCGTGAGGCGCGGATACTCGTATCTGCGCCGCCCGAGTCGCCGGTGGCGGAACGTGTGACCAAAGATTGATCACACACGAGCCGGCTTCTCCTTTCGTGAGATGACAGCCTCACAGAAGGCGGTAACCGCGTTCCAGTTCCTGACGCTGCTGAGCATCTCCCTAGTGATGGTCGGCAGGGTCCGGTCGGCACCGGTGATTGCAACGAGTTCACGGCACTGCTCTGCCCACGAGGCACACACCTCGAGCCTGTGCTGCGCCGTGCTCACGTCGCAATAGCAGTGGTGGCAGGATGGTGTGCTCTCCCTCCTAACGAGCTTGCGCAAGTACTTGGCTATCGTGACCCATCAATACCTGCACCAGTCGGAAGGAATGTACCCCGTGCTGCCGACCCAACCACCCCATCAGCACCAGCTGAAAGGACTCGACGGTCCTGATACCGTATTGAGGCTTCTCCAGTCCGATTGCCCAACGAGCAATGGCGTCTCGGCGGGCGTCGACCCGCCAGGCGGCAATCACCTTGATTGAGGCTATATGTGGCTCGCGTCTCTGTACTCGCAGGTAAAGCTCGGCGAGTACCTCCGCCTGCAGGTCCCACCGGAGAGTTCCAGCCAAGAGGCACGCTGCCTCCGTGGCTGCCGTGCAGTAGTCGAGTATGGCCCTAGTCGCCATGGCCATGGATGTCTAACAAGTCCAGTCAGAGATTTAAATCTACCCACTACAGAAATTAGTTATTAAATTTTGATCCACATTTTGCTACATATTTATTGCTAGTACAAGAAGAAAATGATTCTCTATGAAAAAATTATATTGTGTATGGTTAGTAATTACTAAACATTAAATTTGAGTTAGCTGATAATCTTCAGAAGATGAGGCTGCATAAATGTTCCGTTCGGATTTTTGATGTGAAATATCTATAGGCGAGGTGAACCTGATCGTCGCGTGGCATTAAAAGCGGCGTTAACGCCACGCTTTGCGGTAACGACTTCAAAATAATTTTGATGTTTCACGTCTGCCAGGCGTCCTGAGTGACGGCTCAATTCTCTTTTCGTTTACTCTTTTGAAATTATAAGTACCTTACAGTTTTGTCGTGTGTTCTCAAAGTCCGACTTTACACCACCTGCATACGGCCTATCATGACCTATGCCAGCGTGATGTTCGCGCACGTAAAGCCACACAGGATCCACAGGCTACAGACACTACAAAATCGTTTCATGCGCCGAGCTACGGGAGCACCGTGGTTCATACGAAACGTCGATCTCCACATCGACCTCAAACTGCCGACCATCAAGCAGTTTATGAAACGGTGCTCTCAGAGCTACTTTGACTCTGCCATGACATACCCCAACCAACTAGTGGTTGGGGCGGCTTCTTATAGACCCTCCAAAATCTCATCCATCCGACGTCCTCGACGAAGAGGACGACAATATCACACTCGCTCAACAAAGAGCCTACACGGCCCGCGAGGCCTTAACAAATAAATATCCGCGGTTCCACCCTCGCCGTCGAGGTGTGAAACCGCGCCGCGCAAAAGTCACGACTAAAAACGTGGGCACGCCCACTTTGCCTCCAGCGACGCCCCAAGCCGAGGTCCGTTCCCCACAGGGGGAGCCCTTGGGCTATGTCGCTTAGCATACTTTTCTCCGGGTTGAGAGCCCTCGGCGCTCACCCATAGTCCGCGTCAAGCTGTCAAGGCCATCTGCGGCCAACAGCTGTACACACACAAAAAAAAAAAAATTGTGTGTTCTCTTTTTCCTTGCCTTGTAACTGATTTTGTTCCCAAGATACAATCTGCTTTTTCGACCCATCACCTAAAACGTATAGATTCTATATTATTCTTTACTAGCAATCCGCCCTCGCTTCGCTTCGGTTATAGGTTATAGTCGTTTTACCCGCGTAGTTCCCGTTCCCGTGGGAATACCGGGATAAAATATAGCCTAGTTTACGCCCTGATATTATAGCTTTCCATTGGTGAAAGAATTTTTGAAATCGATCCAGCCGTTTTGAAGATTACCCGGAACAAACAGACAGATTTTTTAATTGCTATTTTAGGCATAGGTGTCATGCAAATAACCGTGTGAGCATGAAAAAAAGCCTATTATTTTGACATTACAAACAGACACTCCAATTTTATTTATTGGTATAGATAGAGATCGCATGAAAGTAATTAAAAGAATTAGGTAGTAATAAATACTTACGAATCAAAACCGATCAGTAGCAGTATACGCTGAAGTTCGTATTGTCGTCTTTTACGCTGTGAGCGGAGAGCTCGAGCGACGTGACCCTGCTCCGTTGAGCGCCAAGGCGCGACTGGCTTGCGAATTTTTTTTTTTTTTTTTTTTGTGTGTGTACAGCTGTTGGCCGCAGATGGCCTTGACAGCTTGACGCGGACTATGGGTGAGCGCTGAGGGCTCTCAACCCGGAGAAAAGTATGCTAAGCGACATCGCCCAAGGGCTCCCCCTGTGGGGAACGGACCTCGGCTTGGGGCGTCGCTGGAGGCAAAGTGGGCGTGCCCACGTTTTTAGTAGTGACTTTTGCGCGGCGCGGTTTCGCACCTCGACGGCGAGGGCGGAACCGCGGATATTTATTTGTTAAGGCCTCGCGGGCCGTGTAGGCTCTTTGTTGAGCGAGTGTGATATTGTCGTCCTCTTCGTCGAGGACGTGACGTGGACGTCGGATGGATGGCTTACGAACAATTATGCCGTTCAATTTATAGTAATATTTAAAATTTAATTACGAGGGTGACTATTCGTATTTCAATCTGGTTTTTTTTTACTGCTTCTACAATAGTCGAACAAATAGTGGATATTTTTTTTAAATATTCCAAGGTTAGTATTATTCACAAAATTAAATGTTTTACAGGAGCCATTTTCGTCAAATTAATCTTAAGGAAATATTTTTTTTTTAGTTTTAAAAGGAAGAAACCTTGAATTTCATTTTATACATACCCAAGAACAGTAATTTTCCTAACATCTACAATTTTTTTCGAGCTGCCACGACTTATCGTTTATTCGTACCTGAACTTCAAAACTCAGCGTTTTCGTAAAATCTCATTAACTTAAGTTCAAAATACCCTTGCCTTTTAATAAAATAGTTACAATATTGAGTTATAATTCTGTACAAGCACAATATAAAGATGTGTTTAATGTAGTGGTTATATAAATTTTTAGTAAGCTATTATGATGAACGAGTAACCAGTCCTCAAAAAACCACATTTTTGGGTTTACGGCCGCTTATTACCGATAACGCTCTTAATAAAAAATAATATACATATATATACAAGAATTGCTCGTTTAAAGATATAAGAATACCTGGTTGACCGAGCTTTGCTCGGTATATTTTTGTTGTATTTTTGCCGAATTTATTTAGATATATATTAATAAAAAATAAAAATAAAATAATGAAAAAAATATCAAAAAATACAAAAACAGAATAATAATTACACCGAGATTCGATCCGATGCTGTTTGAATGCCAAAACAAAACAAAAAGAAAACTGGACAACTTCCCAACTGAGCCATTAACACTCTTGACAACGACGACAAAATTCGAATTCATATTCAATAACATTTTATGTCATTATATTGATTAACTAAAAACATCGACAAAACAACGTTTTCTATAAATAAAACCTAGCTAAATCGATTTTTTGGCCGGGAACCTCTAGTATGCCAAATTTCATCGAAATCGTTGGAGCCGTTTCCGAGATCCTGAATATATATATATATATATATATACATATGTATACATATGTATATATATACAAGAATTGCTCGTTTAAAGATATAAGATTTGATAATAACTTTACTATAACTCCTATGCAAGAAAAGGAAATCTCAAAATTAATCCCTATTTTTTTTTTGGGTGTGCCATGATCAGCTCACTCGCCGCCCGGCTCTATCCGGGGTGACAGAGGGGCGCCGCGCGGCCCCGTATCCCACTCATAGCACGTCGCCTCCGTCGTTGGGCCGATCACCGGTGCCTAGTTCCTTGTCTTCAGTGGTCGACACGACGGAATACCCTGAGGGAGAACCCTTTCCTCTCGACATCCCTTTCCCGAGTAGTCTGTCGCCGTCGCGCGGTCAGCTTCTCTGCGGGTGACGGACTAAACTCCCCGGTCCGATCACCCGCGGCCTCGGTTAGGGCGGCATCAGGCGCAGGTACTCGCGCTTGCACCGCCCGAGTCGCCGGCGGCGGATCGAGTCCTCGCGCATACGATCCGCAAATAAAACCCTATACCAAACCGTCTGATCAGCATGGTAAATCAATCTCTTTCCACAGATAAGGCCAGAGCCCATCAGTGGGACATATATGGGCTGTGATGATGATAAAGCATTCAAAATAAACTGAATTACCACGATTGGTTGATTAAGTTCTAGAGATTTCTATCGAAGGTTACGTCAACATTATCTCAGCCTATTTACTATCCACTGTTGGCCTTGAACCTTCTACACTGTGAGAGGGACATTGACCACACTGGTCAGACATGTTGACATAAACTTCATAATCGAGTTCTTACATCGATGTTATCACCATATTGTATCTCTTAGTCATCTTTTACGTTATTCAAGGATAAGAGCAAGGGTTGTGGGTGGTGTGTGTTTCCCTGTCATCACAATGGGGTTTAAATATGAAATTGCCGTTTTAACGTACTAGCCTAGCAAACCTGCATAGTGTCAGATATCAAAGTGAAATTGTTTTCAAACGAAAACTATAAAAATCTAAATTTAAAAAATGTATGATATTTGATCGTTTGACTTTCAATTGTTTTAATTTATCAGTACGAAACGGCAATTTCATACCTACTCCTAATATTATGTCAACAAAACCTGGGTTAGAACTGCTAGCAACTAGTAATTTTCTTTTTACATAAAGACAAAAGCCGGACCAAGTATTTTTTTTTTATCATAATTATCAGCAATAACAAAATAATACTTATATTGCGGGGGACTTTCATCATCATCATCATTTCAGCCTATCGCCGTCCACTGCTGGACGTAGGCCTCCCTGATGTTGCGCCACAAAGTGCGGTCCTGTGCCGTCTGCATCCAACGACATCCAGCAGCCTTTACCAGGTCGTCGGTCCACCTAGGTGGCGGGGGTCTTTACAAAAATATAATTATTGGACACAAATTACATACAGACTCAGAACAACAATTTGTGGATCGTACAAAGTGTTGTTCTACGTGGGATTCGAACCCAGGACATCGACACGTTAGGTCGGTATCTTAACTATTACGCCATCTTTGCAGTCCTAATTATATATGTAGGTAAAACTAAACTTCAATAGAAATATGTATTAATCGTAGAAGAATTTTAGGGATTATTGTTACTATGTGTTAAAGAGATCTCAAGCTAGATACTTAATGACTTTAGGATAAAGACGGTCTAAATTTATTCTTAAGGCGGCACTTAACAGTGGAGTAATTTAAAATAATCCTCTATTTCCAGGCAAGTAATTAGTTAAAACTATTTGTACGGACTAGTGGTCGCATAGTGATCGAAATTCGGTCATAATTCATTTAAATTAATTTTTCTGCTACACAATTTTCTTTTAATTTTATTTATGTAGGTATATGGAGCAAGCTGTATTTCACTATTAACTAATATATAGCCGCATATCGACTTCGCGCTCCAAAATGACAAACATTGGCGCGCGTTCCGGCTACGCAAAATGGATATCATTTTGGAACGTGCGCCAATGTGTTCGTTGGAACGCTCGAACGTGGAGCGGCCCGTTCCATCTGTTGTCGGTTTTTGGCCGTGTATCAATCGTGGCGCGCGCGCCAGTTGAGACGGATGCGATAGTATTCTGTGTGTTTGTTGCGTTCGAAGCGATGGATAACCAAAGTTGCTGTAAATTAATATAACTATATGGTACAAAAGAACTGCTGTGGAATAGCGAAAATTCTTGGTATCATAATAAATCGCTCAGATAAGATGCTTGGAGAGAAATAAGTTGTGAAATGGGAGTCCCTGTGCCAAAATTGAAGAAAAGAATGACTGTGCTCTTGTCTTCTTATAGACGAGAAAAGTGGAGAATGACTAATAGCTAAATCACTGGCTCTGGTAAGTTATACACTGGCATGCATGATGAACGATCAAACACTGGAACAGTTGCGTCGCGCGCCAGGCGCGCTTAGTTAGTATAGTATGTTAGTATGGTTCATAATATATATTGGGAACGCGTACCATGGAACGCACTCTAGACGCGGTCATTCATGGCACGCGCGCCAGGAGCGCGAAGTCGATACCCGGCTTTAAAGTATAAATGGCTATTAGACATTGTGGTCATAATTATGATTGTTTGACATTGAGTTCGACCAGAGATTGTATCCGTAATCAAAAGTGTATAAACTGTATGTGTGTGTAGCGATTGCATGGTAGTGTGCGTAATGACTTTTTTAATGAATTTAATGTATTTCTAATCCATTATTATATGAAATTTCAGTTTTATGCACTTCTCCTCATTATATACTTCAATTGTACCAAATTTCATACTTGTTCATCCACGTAATTTTGGTAAAAAGGGGTACAAAGTATTTACTTCACGATTTAATATATAGATTTTATCACGTTTGTATTTGATTTTGATTAACTGAAGCTTCAAACACTTTTCAGCGTTCATGGTCATGGGTGGAAATCCGTAAAAATAGTTTTATTTAATATATAATCTATAATACTCGTGTAAGCATCATATCATCATCAACATCATTTCAGCTTATCGCCATCCACTGCTGGACGTAGGCCTCCATCATGTTACGTCACAAAGTGCGGTCCTGTACCGCCTGCATCCAACGACGCTACGTCCACTTAGTGTGGGCGTCCTACATTGCGTCGTCCGATACGTGGTCGCCACTCGAGAACCTTTCTTCCCCAGCAGTTGTCGGTTCATCGAGCGATGTGGCCTGCCCATTGCTACTTCAGCGTGCTTATTCTTCGTGCTATGTCTGTTACACCCGTTCTTCTGCGGATTGCCGTATTCCGGATTCTATCTCGCAGAGAAATACCGAGCAAAGCCCGCTTCGTAGCACGCTGAGCGACTTTGAGCCTTGTTATAAGGCCTACATTTAAGGACCACGTTTCTGTGTCATAAGTCATCACTGGTAACACACACTGGTTTTAGACCTGTGTTTTCGGACACTGAGGTATGTTGGACGAGGAGATCCTCTTAAGTGGGTTTAACCGACATAGTACGAAGGAAAACTCGAAACAAAACCCTATACCAACCTGTCTGACCAGCATGGTATAGTCAGGTCAATTTCACTCCTATTGTGGAGGAGGCTCGAGCCTACCAGTGGGACGTATATGAGACGAGATGATATATACCTTAAATTACGCATAATCTTTAATTGAAATCAAAAGCAGCCAGTGAACCCATTTATTATATTTTTTTCAAAATATTTTCCAGCGAATTCTGAAATATAATAGGTATATATTCTTGACTTGGTATCTCATATCGCAAGAGTAATCTTTGCTCTTCGATATTTTTCCTCAATTTGTTTGCAAAGAAGTTATCTGTGCAAAAAAAATATTTTAATTTAAGGGCGGTTTCCTGCATTTCCTTACCTTGTTTATAACAAGAGAGAATTTGAAAAGTCTTTTATATATCTTTATTTTTTTTCTAAATTGTTGTCAATTTTAGTTATCGTTATGTTTTGTTTAGTAAAATTTTTATATTCTTCAAGCTTGTGCCGCATTGATTATATCGACACAATCCATTTCCCTACTTGCCTGTGGATGTCGTAAAAGACGACTTAGGGATATAATGCGCATATAACATCTATGCAAGAGAAGGAAAATTGGATATAAAACGATTCTTAGCTAAGGTCGCGGGCGGATGGCCAGACCAGGTATTACTCCGCCGCCCACAGAGAGACCGACCACGTGAGTGTGACACCCTGGTAAAACTGTCTTGTTGCCGGGGCATCGAAGGGGTACCCGAAAGGGGGTGTCGTAAAAGATGATCAAGGGATATAATAAGCATATAACATTTAAGCAAGAGAATTAAAACTCGAAATAGAATCCTATACTAACACATCTGACTAGCGTGGTATAGTAGATCAATTTCCCTTCTATTGTCAAAGAGACACTAGCCCAACAGTGGGACCTCTATGAGCTGAAATGATGGTGATCATAATGATGATGAGATAGATGATATCATTTAGCATCGGGTATGCTGCTTGTTCCTTTGTAACTCCGCTCTGTAAGCAAAAAAAAACTATATTCAACAAATCGCTAATCGCCGTTTTCGTCACAATGACATAGGCTTATATATATCTCCTGGTTAAGTACGGCAGCTACCTAGCCGGAGACGTTACCTGAATTAATTACACGGTTAATGAAACTTTTTACTTTAAAACACGAATACGTGGTACTGTCATAAGAGTTTTTGTTTTAATTAACACAGTCTTGAGGGTTCGAGCGGAAAGTTTTTTAAAATTTACTGTTATGAGACAATCGTAAATCTTAAACGCGTAGAAGGTATTTTATTTTTTTAAGGGCACCTTATTGCGGAAGACATTAAAGTCATAAATCCTCGTGTTGTGGGGAATTTACATAATTGTGTATTGTAACAAGCGTGCGACTGCTGAGTACGAGGTTTTAGGTTCAATTTCTAGTATTCATCGTCGTCTCAGCTCATACTCGTCCCACTGGTGGGTTCTCCCCAATAGCAGAGTAGTTAACCTACACTTCCATACTGGTTAGACATGTTGGTGTAGGGTTTTAATCCGAGTTTCCTTTTCTTGCACAAATGTTATATAAATATTATATACCTTGTCACTGATGAGTTCAGTGTCACTTTTCAAATTCAAATTATTTATTATGCATAAACCCCGAGAGGGCACTTACATATTGTTAGGTTTACAATTTCCAAAAAAAAAAAATATATACTACCACCGGATCGGAACGCGACCGCTACTGAGAAGATCCGGCAAGAAACTCAGCGGGCCTGTCCATTATTTTTAATTTCTTTTTTTTTTCTTCTTACTAGATATACAATTGTGTACATGTTTTGTAAGAATTAGCTCCAGTGTGATGCCCTTCGAACCGCAAGACACTTAATATAATTCAAACGATTATGGCTGGACCAGATCCCACAAGCGGCACCCGATCACGAGTTAACTACTAGAGCAGCCATCACTCCCCTCAACCACTATGGAGGTAAGGGAGAGACCCGCTCCACGCAGCTACTGCAAGTAGATCCTTCTGTGAGCATGACCAGCACCACAATGTTACAAACGGTGAAAATACAAAATTTCGTTAGGCAAAACACACTACACTTTACAATGAAAGTTATAAGTACATTTACAAACAGTATATTTAAAATAACAAGGAAATTGCTGAATAAGGAGCTGCTCACAACCAATCTGTATTATCATCTACATAATCCGAGATTTTGTAATAAGCTTTTTTACAAAGTCTATTCTTGATGGCTTTTTAAACTTTTTCATAGGCAGGTCTCGGATATCTTTAAGTAATCTATTGTAAAAACGTATACATTGCCCCATGAATGATTAGCTAACTTTTTGGAGACGAGTAGTGTGTACAAATAATCTGTCCTTATTACGAGTACTGTAGGCTTGCACCAGGGTTCGGCTTTAAGCCCTTATATGTTCCTCCTGGTGATGGATGCTCTGACATCAGACGTACAGGAGGAAGCACCGTGGTGTATGCTGTTTGCAGATGACATTGTCCTCGTCGGAGAGGAGGCAGCTGGAGTACAGAGTAGACTGGAGAAATGGCGGGAGAGGTTGGAGAGAGTAGGCCTTAGGATCAGCCGCACCAAGACTAAACATCTGTTCTGCAACTTCGGTGACTCTTCCCAATTTTCTCACATTGGCTTAGATGGGTCACCCCTACCAGTTTGCTCCGACTTTAAGTACTTAGGCTTCCTTCTCCAAGACAATGGTAACATTGACCGGGAGGTAAATCGTACTATGAATGCAGGATGGATGAAGTGGCGACAGATCTCGGGAACAATATGTGATGCACGGATGCCCCTTAAACTTAAGGGGAAAATATACAAGAGTGTCATCAGACTTGTTGCTATGTATGGATCTGAATGTTGGGCATTGAAAAAGACGGATGAGAGAAGATTGCATGCCACAGAGATGCGTATGCTAAGATGGATGTGTGGGGTCACAAGGTTAGATAAGATAAGAAATGAGTATATTAGGGGAAGCCTGAAAGTGGCACCAGTGATAGAGAAGATTAGAAGCGCGAGGTTGTCTTGGTATGGACATGTGATGAGGAGGGATGAAAGGCATGTGACGAGGCGGGTTATCGATATGAATGTGGATGGACGTAAGAAGCGTGGGAGATCCAAAAAGAGATGGATGGACTGTGTGAATGAGGATATACGTCTGAAAAGGGTGAGTGCTGATATGACGGCCGATAGGCGATTATGGAAGGTAAGTACATGCTGTGCCGACCCCACTTAGCGTGGGATGAGGGCAGGCAAATGATGATATACCTTAAGCGTCTTTTGTGATATGCACCGGTAATATAGGAAGTGATGAATTGTATTCTTACTCCATCACCATACGGAAATTAGGTATCATTAGTTATTAATATTTTTCTTAAAAGACAGCACTTAGGAAAATATTCTTATATAGCAGCGGACTTTAGAAACGTATAAAAATGGCCACAATTTCAGGTTCAGAAACAATTTGTAGAGCACATAAAGTGTTGTCCTTGAAGCCAAACAGCCAAACGGCTTGGTATAGGATTTTATTTCGAGTTTTTTTTTTATTATCTGTATATATAGCTGATCATTTCATACTAAACTACTAATTATATACAATGTTGGTTTGATTTAAGTGCTGTTATTGTTGTTATTAATATGACTATTTACAATTTTGAATAATTTACGAACCTATTCATTGTAACTTTTCTGTACCTGTAACTTAGATTAGTTAGGCTACAGCTGAAAATCAGCGCTGCAAGTTTATGTAGCATATGTTGAGCTGTTGCCTTTTGGACACTAATACTTGGAATTTCAATTGTTATATATACTACGATTATTTTAATTAACAATATTTTTTCGTCATCGTTTTTTAGGGTTCTGTATCCAAAGGGTAAAAACGGAACCCTATTATTGAGACTTCGTTGTCCGTCCGTCCGTCCGTCTATCACCAGGCTGTATCTCAAGAACGGTGATAGCTAGACGGTTGCAATTTTCACAGATGATGTATTTCTATTGCCGCTATAACAACAAATACTAAAAATAAAATAAAATAAATATTTAAGGCGCGCTCCCATACAACAAACGCGATTTTTTGCCCTTTTTTGCTCAATATCGATAATGGCAATAGGAAGGCACTTGTTTACCTAGTCATTGATACAGAACCCTTCGTGCACGAGTCCGACTCGCAATTGGCCGATATTTTATATCATTTTGTTTATATTTTAAAATATATGTAACTATAGTGTCCAATAAATATTATTTTCTTTCTTTCTTATTACATTCCTTAGTCATCTCTTACCGGACCCAAATGCAGAAAGAAGGGGTTGGGAATGGTATTCTTACTTCTGCCCTATACAGAGCCGTGAATCATCATCATCATAGCTCATATACATGTCACTGCTGAGTACCAGCCTTTCCTTCTCTCGTATAGATGTTATATGCGTTTTATATCCCTTAGTCGTCTCGTACGATCATCCACGGGTAAGATAGGGGGTGGTGAATTGTATTCTTACTCCGTCACCACACGGAAAGATAGTTCAGTATAAGGTTTTATTTAGAGTTTTTCTTCTCTTGCATAAATTATATTGTGACTGCACAGATGGCGTAGTGGTTAAGATATCGACCTATCGCGCCAGTGTCGCGGGTTTAAATCTTACTTGGACAGAACAGCAAATTGTGTGATCTACAATTGTTATTCTGAGTTTGGATTTAATTTGTGTCCGTCAATTATATGTATGTAAAGTCACTTGCAATACATTTCCTTAGAGCATAAGGCATGTCTTTCAAAAAGAAAACCATTCAATTTTGGTCAACATACTGCTGGATGTAAGTCTCCCTCATAGATCGCCACGAAGCACCATCCTGTGCCGCTCGTAGTCAACGACTCTCAGCAACTGTGTTATTTATTCCATTAATACACATGGATATCCCTCGCAATGCTTTGTGCATATTTTAGGCAGTTTAAACCCTATTGCAAATGTTTGACTTGAAATAGAATTATGCATACGCAAATGAATAATTTATAAGGTTCTGTTAGAATAATGTTTTGTGTATACATATGTGTTCGTTTGGTCATGTCATTATATAGTTCCATCGCCCTATTAAATTGTAAATAATTGTAATTAATTATTAATTATGACCATGGACAAAAAGTCCTTCAGTGGAATACATTATTACCTATCTTAAAAATTCATAATAACAAATTGATTAGATGCTGACAACTAAATCAATGATTCCACTGTGAATTTTGAAAGAACACGAAAAGGCACATGATTCATCATTATATCATATTCATTACACTTCTGAACTTTCCCTGCATTATATTACATAAATTATTAGCAAAATTATCCAAATATAATACTGTAAAGCACTAAAATAATGAATAAAATTAAATAGCGCCAAATGATACAATATTTTGACATTACCGCCAAAACTCTAATTGCAAACAATTTGAATCGTGATGACAAAGTAAGAATATAATTCATTACCAATTTCTTTAACGGGAAATGTTGCAGATGATTAAGGAATATAAACAGATAACATCAATAATAGAGAAAGAACTTTTCGTATCATAAAATATTACAAATCATCATCACTCCGCTCTTAACCTCTTAATTAAACTCTCTCAATTAATTGAGGTTGACTCAATATGGGACAGGGGTACTAAGACACATTGTTAAGTATCTCTATTGTTTATACACATTTGTTAGTCATCATTATATTTTTTTTTATTTGCAACGGTGGCAGACGATCAAGCAGCACATCTGATGGTAAGTGATACTGCCGCACATGGAGCTTTGCAATACCAGGGACACAGCCAGGCCGTTGCCTACCGTAAAGAAATTACTCTTCTTAAACCTCGTTTAAAGAAGGATGCATGCTATAGCGCTCGGACAACACAGCACAGTTCATTCCAGAGCTTGAACGTACGTGGGAGAAATGATCGCTAGAATTATATCATCGTCGTTCTGTAAGAACATAGAAGACTCAACGAGTATTCTTCTTTCATAGTACATATTGCAATTGCCAATTGTTTTATGAAAGATCTTCCGTCTGACGTTCACCTTCTTTGGAAATGCAATTGTTGACTAGACGGCATCAGATGGAGTTAGCCCAGGTCTATATAAAGTTTTTAGTAGTCTATTACGACACCCAAGAGCAAGTGAGTAAGTGTTAGTAAGCACGTTAAAGATTTTTATACCATTTTATTGCCGATGGTGTTACACGAGCAAATAGCACACCTGATACTAAATGATTCTGTCACTCATGGACCTTTGCTAGATCGCTGCTTAACGTGAAGATAGTGAAGAGAGAAGAAATACATTCAATGAGGTTCGCTGATAGTGAAAACCAAATCAAGCACGCAAACACCCTTGGAACGATGGGCCGCCGGTTCACGCGCTCCTAAATTGAAATTTAGTATCAAATTGCTACTACTCGAGAACCTTTCTTCCCCAGCGGTTGTCGGTTCATCGAGCGATGTGGCCTGCCCATTACAACTTCAGCGTGCTAATTCTTCGTGCTATGTCGGTTACACCCGTTCTTCTGCAGATTTCCGGATTCTATCTCGCAGAGAAATCCTGAACATAGCCTAGTGAATAAATAGCTAAAGCTACTTTTATAAATAGCTACATAAAAAGCTACTTTTTAAATAGTTAGTAGCTATAATAAATTCTAGATATTTTGACATAAATAACAAGTTATGTAGTCGTTTTAATTCCATACGACAGTGCCTATAGGAAGTACCTGTGACAACGCAGACAGATACGTATTTGATAGAAATTTGTTCTGAGATTGTTATAATAGACTAAAGACTACTATGCTAATGCAGTTGAAATGGAAGTGGGCAGGTCATCTTCTAGCAGCTACAGATGGTAGGTGAGGTGCACTCATAATCCACTGGTATCCGAGAGAAAGCACCCAAGAGGGCCGTCAGAAAATGATATTACGTGACGACTTCGTAGATGTAGCAGCAGGAGTGAATTGTACGAGACTGACATGACATACGACTGTAATATTTAGCAGAAGATGGAGAAGGCCTACATCTACATTTGTGTGCACCAGTGAAATACAGATATATTCTAATTTTAACTGTAAATATAAGCGAAATAAAGGCTATTTTATTTTAAGCCCTAAAATAGCTGTAGCTAGTTCCACAGTATCTGCGCCTAATGCCGCCCTAGCCGAGGCCGTGGGTGATCGGACCGGGGAATTGTCCGTCACCCGCAGAGAGGCTGACCGCGCGACGGCGACCGACGTCCCAGGACGTCGAGAGGTGAGGGTACCCGAAAGGGTATTCCGTTTGGCCGACCACTGATGACAAGTCACCTCTGCTCCGGTGGTCGGCCCAACAACGAGGTGACGTGGGTACGGGTGGGTTATGGGCCCACGCGCCGTCCTTTCAACCCCCCGGACGGAATGGACCGCGTGTGCGCTTACCATAGCCCACCCATAAAAAAAGAAGCTAGTTCCACAGTCGAAATTATTTGTTCGTCTTTTTCTTTACTTATCGATTACCCATTCGTATCATTGAAAATATCATCATTAATTAAGGATTTGGCTGAAAATCAGCGTGGCAATGTAATGAAAAATTGCGCATCTATTTTCTGATGTACTAAATATTAATAGATACCGTATATTGTTGTAACTTTTTGATGTATTACTGTTTTTTTTTTAATATAGCATATATAGCAAGAGGGGCATAAAATAAATATATTTTCTATCTTTCTTGCTTTAACAACTAGAGTTGTTTTTCATTTATAGTAAAAAAGATAACTATTGCAGTAGGCTGAAAAATCTTAGTGATATCTAAATCGACAAGTAGCAAAAGTTACAAGTTATATGAATTACAGCCAATCTTCACAAAATTTTATGAGGAATGGCAATTTTTAATACAGTAAACGAGTTCATTTCTATGACGCATATTGTTACTATGCATATTAAATATACACCTTTGCTTTAAGAAACTACAGATTATTAAACTAAATGCTTTTACCAAAGATCCTAAAGAACTCACATATCTATGAGTTGTAGATATAAAACTGTTTTGAAAGACATGAAATCTGTACCTCAAAGAATAATATAAGCCGTTCCTGTCATAATCATCTAAGATAAACGATATTGGGAGCTACTATCATTCAATATCCAGACTTATTATCTCTATCCATTCGTTAGCCTATCAACGTCCACTATTGATTATAGAGCTCTCCAAGGGGCAATAATACTTTTATTACCATGCTTAGCATTCGCGTTATGAATCACATTTGCTGTTATAAGATGTCGAAAGGAGTACTGTTACTCTTGGTGCCTTCAGCGACTTTTTAAAACTCTCACGGTCAGGTAACACATAGAATTCTGAATCCGTCACCACAAAGAAATAATTAATTAATATTTTATAATACTTTCCGTGTGGCGAAGAATACAATTAAATACAGGAGGTATTTCTGATTGCCTATAGGTGTCGTAAAAAACCACTAAAGGGTACAATATGGTTAGATAGATAAGGAAAACTCGAAATAAAACCGTATACCAAACACATCTGAGCAGCGTGGTGTAGTAAGCCAATTTCCCTCCATTGTCAAGGGGGCCCGAGGTGGTATATGAGTTGAG
Source organism: Lymantria dispar (assembly GCA_032191425.1). Lineage (NCBI taxonomy): Eukaryota > Metazoa > Arthropoda > Insecta > Lepidoptera > Erebidae > Lymantria > Lymantria dispar. The sequence continues at coordinate 23,753,108 of CM063459.1, forward strand.
TGATGTGTTCTGGTTTAATTTCAAGTTTTCCTTCTTTTACAGTGATGTTATCCGTGTATCATTTTTCTTAGACATATTTTAAGGCACCTACGGCATAGAATGCAAATGTTGAATTGTCTTTCTACTCTGATATTACGAGGAAAATTTTATCTATTAATTTTAAGAAACTGTTTTAATTTAAAAGATTTTTCCAACTGATATTGAACATTTTCGCCACGATTCAACCCTGGACTTCTAAGTATTAGTTTATTATTCTACTATTATATGAACTTAAAATATTAATACTTGCAAATAGCAACTAACCAAATTAATATTTGTAAATGATAGATTTACATACCGTGAAATTATGTTACACTGCTTCCAACTGAAATAATAGCGACTGATTACTATGTACTACGGATTCATTGTCACTCTGTCAGAAGATACCGCTACATAATTCAGTCCTGATTATTCAACAATAATTATTATCTCTGATTAAATTAATAGGACACGCTGATTCGCGTCTATTGAAATAACATTTTCAAGGTTGACTGTTTTAGATTGAACTATGTTATATATCAGAAGTACCTAAAAGCTAGTGATAATTACATAAAGTATATTATCATTAATAATCTTAATTATGTATTAAATCTTAACATTCTATATAATATAATTAATAACCCGCCCTCGTTTCGTTTCGGTTTCAGTCACCTTATCCGTCTAGTTCCCTTAGAAGGTAAAAATTTAAAAATGCTCTTTATTCATTTTTACTGAAGAGTATTTTTCGTGTGGTGACGGAATAAGAATACAATTCACCACCCCCTCTCCTACCCGTGGCTGTCGTAGGAGACGACTAAGGGATTATAATATGCATACAACACCTATGCAAGAGAAGAAAAGCTCGAAACTAAAACCTATGGCAACACGATTGACCAGCGTAGTCGGTAATTCTCCCTCCCATAATGGAGGAGGCTCGAGCCCAACAGTGGGATGTATAAGGGTTGAAATGATGACCGAAGAGTATTTAAGCAAGAATTAAAGAAAATCGATGAGGAATTTTGTCTCCTCATACAAACTTTGCTACTGCGGGTTATCTCTTAGGGGTTGCATTCCAAAATATCCTTTCTTAATGGGTCCCTACGCCACAAAATAAAATTACGGTCAAAATTGTATGTTTCTAGCTTCAGTAGTTTCAGCTCGGCGTTAATGAGTTAGTCGACCAACTTCTTCATACCTATTTACACCCTTAGAGGGTAAAAATTAAGAAATGCTGAAACTCGTGTTTATTTATTTTTATTAAATAGTATTTGTCGAGAATTTGATGAAAATCGATGAAGATTTTTTTCCCTCCTTACTAACTTTGCTGCTGGGGTTTACCCCCTTAGGGGTTGATTTCCAGAAAATAATTTCCTAGTGGGGGACCCACTAGGAAATACGTCACAAAATAAAACTGTGTTTCAAATTGCATGTTTCCAGCTTTAGTAGTTTTAGCTCGGCGTTGATAAATCAGAGAACCAATTTTTTTATTAATAGATTATTTACACCCTTAGAGGGTGAAAATCAAAATAATGCTGAAATACGTGTTTATTTATTTTTACTAAATAGTATTTTTGCAGAATTTGAAGATAAGATAAGATAAGATACTTTTTATTTGTGAAAACATGTGTAGATAAGGTCTTAAACAATAATGTAATTAACATGATGCAACATGTTTTGCCATTGTAGGCGTACAAATTGAAATAAATTGAAATTAAAAATAGAATAATAATAATAAATGTCTAGGTCACATATTAATACTTAAAGTCACACAAAAAATGAAATTGTCATTGGTAAATAATAATATAAGTAAGATACATTCATATATTCTCATCATTTAAATATTCTTGAACACTATAATAATTCTTATTGACTAGAAGTTCCTTGACTTTTTGCTTAAAACATTTTATATTTAATAATTTATATTTATTTGGTATTTTATTAAAAATAATTGGTGCCATACAAAATACACCCATGCCCATATGAGCAGTCTCAGAAAATCGATGTTGATTTTTTTTCTCCTTATACAAACTTTGTTACTGCGGTTTACCCCCTAGGGGTGAAATTTCAAAAAATGCTTTCTTAGTGGGTTTCTACGTCCTGCAAAGAAACTAATGTCAAAAGTTCATGTTTCTGGCTTCAGTAGTTTCGGCTCTGTGATAAGTCAGTAAACTGACATCTTTCTACCTATTTTACACCCTTAGAGGATGAAAATGGACAAACGCTGAAACACGCTTTTATTTATTTTTATTAAAGAATATTTATGCTTAATTTGAAGACAGTAGCTAAAGATTTTTTTTCTTTTCATACAGACTTTACCGTTGCGTTTCACCCCCTTAAGGGTGGAATTTCAAAGAATATTTTCTTCGCAGGTGCCTACGTTACGAAATGAAGCTACGGTCCAAATTTCATTTTTCTAGCTTCAGTAGCTTCGGCTCACCCTGTTCCTTTATATGTATATTATTGTTAACGCCCCCGCAACACCCCTTGCAGGTGGAATTTCGTAAAATACGTTCTTAGCTGACCTCTACTCGACGATAGGAATATTTCTACCAAAATTTCAAGTCTGTACGCCTAATGGTTCCAGAGATATGGTGATGAGTCAATATATTCCTCGCAAAACCCTCCTCTCCTATATATATATATATATATATATATATATATATATATATATATATAGATAATGCATATTAATTAGGTATATATTGCCGTGTGGACGACAATAGAAACTATTACAAAATAATTTACCAGTAAAATTACATCCAAATTCAATTAAAGTCAAATTCAAATCACTTATATAAACCTGCGGGGGAATATTGTTAATTTTACTTTTAGTCTTAAACTAAACTAGTTATCTTTTTTTTTGGGGTGGGCTACGGTCAGCGCACCTGCCGCCCGGCTCCATCCGGGGCGACAGAGGGGCGGCGCGTGGCCCCGTAATTCACCCGTGGTACGTCGCCTTCGTCGTTGGGCCGACCACCGGTGCAGGGTGACTTGTCATCAATGGTCGGCCCGACGGAATACCCCTCAGACTAGTTATCTACCAGCGGATTGGAACATAGCCGTTACTAGAACATTCCTCAAGAAACTCAATGGCCTTGTCATATTTTTATCTTACTTTTTTTATATAAAATCGTAAAATTTAGGAAGTATCAAGTCCAGTGTGATGGATGCCCTTCGAAGTAAGGACCTAATCTTTCAAAATATAATGTAAAAGGTTATGGCTAATTATTATCATGACCTATACAGGTCATGATAATAATTAGCCATAATCTTTCGCCATCGCCATCCTATTACTGTTTTAACTACTATTAACTATATAATGAAGAAAACCAATTGTTTTGTGTGGGAGTTGAATCCATATTCATAGCATACTCAAACCACTACGGCAATTAAACTGTACGATTTTTAATGTTTACGCAAGTATGAGGCTGCTCTAGTAGTTAACTCGTGATCGGGTAACGCTTGTGAGATCTGGTCCAGCCATAATCGTTTGAATTATATTAAGTATCTACGGTTCGAAGGGCATCACACTAGAGCTAGTTCATACAAACATGTTGTTCACAATTTTATATATGTAGTAAGTAGAAAAGAAACTTAAAAATAATAGACAAGTCCGCTGAGTTTCTTGCCGGATCTTCTCAGTAGCGGTCGCGTTCCGATCCGTTGGTAGTTTATTTTTTTTGGATAATTTAATTTTATTAATTTGATAATATGATAATCTCGGGGTTTATGCATAATAAATGATTTGAATTTGAGTATTACACATTGTAATAAAACTATTTTTACGGATTATATCGCGTTTATATTTGATTTTGGATTGTCCAACGTTTCGAACACTTTACACTTTACTCCTTAATTAACAACGCTGTGAAGTGTTCGAAACATCGGGCAACCAAAAATCAAATAAAAAACAAATAAAATTCATAAAAATAGTTATGTTTATACTGTATGAGTTTATTAAGAAATTTTGACTGTGTTAATAATAAAATACATCTACAGAGTATCGCAAAAGCAGCGGTAAGGCTATAATTTAAGTAACAATCTCCCTGTCAACGAAGTTAATTTGCAGTCAAACTTATTAAGTAACTTTAAATCAGAATCTGCATTAATAATACGATAAGTAATTTCCTTTAGAAGTACAGTTAATAATTAATTTAGGCTGATTCAAGTATTGTATCGTTTCTCTATCGAACCATTCTCAATAATTCGATACCTACTGCGTTTCATTAGTACAATAAGCCTTAACTTTTCTATTAGATTGGTTCTTGTAGTAATTAAAAATCAATACTAGGCAGTCGGGTGAATGTTGAAACGAAACTGGAATTATAACTATTAATTAAGTTTTGAAGCACTTTAAAATATTTAATTCAATAATTTACTTGGTCGGAGATTTTAAGTTGCTTTAGAATTTATATTATTTTTTTTTTATTTCAAACTATTTGTCGGATTACATCGACTTATGATTGCCAGACTTTTTGAATGTTTTACAGCGTTCTTGGTTAGGGGAAGACGTACAAACGCAATAAAAGCCGTAAAAATAGTTTTTTTTCAAACGTGTAAACTTGTGTAAACATCAGTTGTAAATAAAACTACGTTTACGGATTTTATCGCGTTTGTATTTGATTTATGATTGCCCGACGTTTCGATCAATTTACATGGTCACGGGCGGGCTAAGGTGTCTGATGTCCAAATAAGTCAACGTTATTACAGTTTTTTATAATTATCTACCGGCTACAGAAAATTAGTTATTAAGTTTTGACACACATTTTTGGTACAAAATAGTAAAACAAAGTCAGCAAATTCAAATTCAAATACTTTATTATGCATAAACCCCGCGGGGGCACTTACATATGGTCACTTTTTTACATTTTACCTTACACTACTACCGGATCGGAACGCGACCGCACTGGGAAGATCCGGCAAGAAACTCAGTGGGCTTGTCTTCTTTTTTATTCATTTACTATTTTTTTTTAATAAGATAATATACAACAACATGTCTATTAATAGCTCCAGTATGATTGCCTTTCGAACCATCATACAATACAGTTATTAAATATAACGAAAAAGTACCATGGCTGGACCAGATCCCGCAAGCGGCACCCGATCACGAGTTAACCACTAGAGCAGCCATCACTCCCCTCAACCACAATGGAGGGAAGGGAGTGACCCGCTCCTCGTAGCTACCGCAAGCAGACCCTTCAGTGAGCATGACCAATACCATGGGCCACAAACATAAAACACAGATTAAATAACAAATTCGTTTGGCAAAACACGCTACGCTTTACAATTATATTAACAGCAACAGAATAAACATGTATGTAACACCTTTTGAAATAATGAGAAAATGCCTGAATGAGGAGCTTCTCATAACCAGTCTGTATTATCATCAAGATAATCCGAGATTTTATAATAACCTTTTCTACAAAATCTACTCTTGATTGCTTTTTTAAACTTATTAACTGGCATATCTCGAATATTAATAGGTAATTTGTTGTAGAAGCGTATACATTGCCCCATGAAGGATCTGTTAACTCGTTGAAGACGAGTACTGTGTACAACTAATTTATCCTTATTCCGAGTATTTACATGATGAATGTCACTATATTTTTCAAAGTTACCGATATTTTTCTTTACATAAAATACATTCTCGTATATATATTGAGATATAACAGTCAGAATATTTATCTCTTTAAATTTCTCTCTTAGTGACACTCTTGGGCCTAAATTATATATCGCGCGGACCGCCCTTTTTTGTAGAATAAAAATTCTATTCAATTCCGCGGAGCAGCCCCAAAGTAATATGCCGTATGACAGCGCTCTTTAAAAACCAAAAATCAAATACAAATGCGATCAAATCCGTAAAAGTAGTTTTATTTACAATCCCTTGTTTTACTTGTGCCTAACAAGCATTGTTTTTGGTGCCCATTTATCCAACTAATTTTATGGATTTGCAATGCTGGATATCATTCATCATTTCGGCTCATATACATCCCACTGCTGGGCTCGAGCCTCCTCCATAATAGGAGAGAAATTGACCTTATTATGCCATGCTAGTCAGGCAGGTTGGTTTTGTCTCAAGTTTTCCATCTGTTGCATAGATATCATATGCGTAATATATCCCTTAGTCGTCTTTTACGACACCCACAGGTATGAAAGGGGGTGGTGAATTGTATTCTTACTTCGTCACCACACGGAATGCTATGCTGGATATAGGCTTGCCTAATGTCATAATCGCCGTATTTGGTAGACAGATTAGCGTAGTTAATATATTGTAGTTGGACATCGATAGGTTCATGGAATTGAATGTATTTTCAATGCGTATATTGCATAAACGTATAACTATAGTACTAATAGGACGTCCATTGCTAGACTCGATCTTCCCCACGTCATCCCATCATCATCATTCCAGTTCATATACATCCCACTGTTGGGCCTGAGCAACCTCCGTAATGGAAGTGAAATTTACCCAATATACCATGCTTATCACATGGGTTGGTATAGGGTTTTATATCGAGTTTTCCTTGTCTTACATAGATATTATATTCAAGAAAGGGGGTGGTGAATTGTATTCCTAATCCGTCACCACACGAAATATATTAGGATTAAAGTTAAAAAATAAATAAAATATGTCAACAGAGTCCGCCCCTGTATAATGTGACGTAGAGGCACATCTGGCATTTCGTCGCGTCACCGAACCGTGTTATATTCATAAACTTCTTGTCTTACTAGCTCCCCAGTGGAACATTTCATGTTAGATTAATTTATTCTAGATGCATCTTCAGATGTTGTCACGTCCAATAAACTAAATGATGTTATTTTTTGTTTATTTAGGGAGATACTTCATGTAATGGCAGAGTTAGAATAACATGGCGATCGCTCTTTCTTTTCCTGTAGTTGATTGTAAAATACGACTATGGGATTCAAGAAGATAACGTCACTGCAGGAGATGTTTAACTCACAACCCTTACACCAACCCGACTAACCACAGTGATATAGTAGGTCGATTTCTTTCCTACTGTGGAGGACGGGGCCAGACGGATCTTCCGTATGGTGACGGAGTAAGAAAACAATTCACCACCCTCTTGCTTGCCCAGGGGTGTCGTAAATCACGCTCGAGGTGTATGCCGCGTGGGCGGGGGAGCGTCGTGAACTCGTCGCGATTATCGGTGCCGACCTGACGTTGCCGACCATCGCCAGGGAGATGATCGATAGCATCAGGAATTGGGACGCGGTCGCCGCCTTCTGTGAGGCCGTAATTTCACGGAAGGAGGCGGCGGATCGTGTGCGAGTAGAGCTCCTATTCGGCGACACGTTCCGCCGCCGGCGACTCGGGCGGCGCAGGCGCGAGTATCTGCGCCTAATGCCGCCCTAGCCGATGCCGCGGGTGATCGGACCGGGGATTTGTCCGTCACCTGCAGAGAGGCTGTACCCTCACCTCTCGACGTCCCAGGACGTCGAGAGGTAAGGGTACCCGAAAGGGCATTCCGTCGGGCCGACCACTGACGACAAGTCACCCTGCTCCGGTGGCCGGCCCAACAACGAGGTGACGTGGGTACGGGTGGGTTATGGACGCACGTGCGCTTACCATAGCCCACCTATAAAAAAAAAGGGGTGTCGTAAATGTTAACCAAGGGATTATTTTAGATAACATCTATGGAAAAGAATCAAGAATCATCGCATGCAGGACGATACTACGTCAGTTGGCTTGAGTTACTGGACCAATGAGTCAGTCTCCATTCTTGTATAGGCTTAACTCAGTTTATACGTATATTGATTTCTGATGTTTATGTGAATATTACAATCTGAAATAAAACTATTTCATCATCATCATCATCGAAGCCCACATATGTCCCACTGTTGGGCTCGGGCCTCCTCCACAATGGGAGGAATTTTGACCTACTATACTATGCTGGTGAGACATGATGATATAGGTTTTTGTATCGAGTTTTCCTTCTCTTGCACAGATGTTATGTGCATATTATATCCCATAGTCGTCTTGTACGACATCCACGGGCAAGATAGGGAGTGGTGAATAGTATTCTTACTCCGTTACCACACGGATTATAGGAAAAAACTATTTATAGATGCAGATTTTGTCACGTTTGTATTCCCCCCTTCGCAGTCGATCTGTTGATCCTTTCGTGACCATGCTATTAAGTCTTCGAAACATCTGGAAATTAAACGTCAAATAGTAACGCGATAAAATACGAAAACATATTTCAATAAGCGTATATTTTTATTTTTCTTCTTGGTGGGCTCAGGCTTTTAAGGTGTTAAAAATAACTCACGTCAGACCAATCTTTCGCTTCGTTGATTCATATAATTGCTAAAATCATAAAAAATCATTTGTATTTTTTATACTCGTAATAAAAATTAATACAAGATATGTTTATTCAAAGTTTGGTTCTCTCCATCTTCGTTTCTTTAGTGATAACTACAGAACCAGTTAGTTGTCAAGTGAGTTCGATTTTGTTAAAGAAAACTTTCCATGATTATCTATAGAAAGATCACGTTCAAGGCGTAGAATAATTAATGGGCATATCTTTGATCATTGGAGAAATGATACAAAATTCCATCATCCATCTAATATCATCCATTGGGCTTGCCATGTTTAAAGCTTGGTGTCGCCGTGTTTAACCCGCCTGGCTTACAAATGTTGGATGTTAATATCCCAGAAGAACACTGCTGCACACTTCCTTGCTGATCCATCAACCAGTTTTGACAAGTCTTATGGGCAAATTAAGGGTTTTTTTTTTGGGGCTGGGTTGTGGTCGCCGCGCTCCTCGCACCACTCCATCCGGGGCGACAGAGAGGCGTAAGAACGCACACCCACAACCCACCCACGTGCACGTCGCCTTCGTCGTTGGGCCGACCACCGGAGCAGGGTTACTTGTCATCAGTGGTCGGCCGGACGGCATACCCCCTATTTGGGGTACGCCGTGTCGGTCTTTCCTCACGCAGTCGGCCTTTCGGCGGGTGACGGACTAATCCACGGTCACGTCACCCACGGCCTCGGCTAGGGCGGCATGAGGTGCAAGTACTCGCGCCTACGCCGCCCCAGTCGCCGGCGGCGGCTCTGCTGCGCTCCTCGCGCAGGCGATCCGCCGCCTCCTTCTGCGAGATCACTCGAGCCTAGCAGAAGGCTGCGACCGCGTCCCAATTCCCGACGCTGCCGACCATGGGCAAATAAGGGTTGGAGACAATTGTATTTTAAACTCAAACAACATTATATGAAGATGTTAAATTTGTACTCTCGATTAATAAAATTAATAACAATCGTATTATTAATCTCTGGTTCCATTAGTAAATTTTGTAATTATTGCATAGATATATTGTAACTGATTTATAGGAAGCAATAAAATATCTTTCATATTTATTTTATTGAAATGACATGGACATCTTGCATTAACTCTAACAATTATTGTGAGTCAAATCTAATAAGTGCACACTGTCAAGTAAGCCGCTTTTTAAAAATCAGTAATAATTTATCCTCGCGAGTTTTCCTGTCGGATTATTCTCAGTATGGCGGCGTTATGATCCGGTATATAATAGGTATATAATATAATATACTACATATTAGATGTGTTAGGTTTAAATTAATAAATCACTATTTTATTATAAATTTTAATCGTTAATAATTACTGCCTAAAACAATATATTTTTTTAAATCATATTTTTTTTGTACTGGCAATGAATTTGTCGCAAAATGTGGGTTAAAATTTAATAACTAATTCTGTAACAGGTAGTTATAAATTTCTGTAATAATTATGACTTGTTAGACGTGAGACACCTTATTTTGTCCATGATGATTAACGCTGAAAAGTGTTCGAAACGTGGGGACATCAAGAATCAAATTCAAACGCGATAAAATTTGTAAAAATAGCCATACCAACCCACATAACTGCCACGAGTAGAGACTGTTTTCCTGCCGTTTCAGCTACCATAAAGTGTTCTGGTATGTTTTGATATATTTCTTTTTTCCCATTGCTATTGCATCTTCTTCTATTACATTACTTCTTCTATGAATTAATTTAAGCCTTGTGTAAGATATATCTTTTAAGTTCTACGATTTTATTCCCAAAGGGGTGGGCTTATGCTTTCCTACACGTAATTTATCTCTATTCACACTAAGTAACTTTGTAAGTACCGGAGGCGAGTACTGGTCTTTGACAACGAGGTTCCGTATTATAGAGAAAATCCTAAAGGAAAACCCAATTATGAATTTTATTATATTTCGAGGAAAGCAATCAATCTAAGGTCATGCTTAGTAGTAGTATGCATGGGCAATACTTCAACAGTACCGGCTCCTTAATGACCATTCCATTAACAGTTCCACAGTAATTACTTGCGCCACGATGGTGGATATTGCACTGAGATACCGCTATGGCAGCATCAATATGTAGATTTGGAAGTTCATCTGGCTGCCCTTAGATACAAATGGAATTATACATTTGATACAGAAGGACTCCGTGTTTCTTCGAGAACGTTAATGAACAGGTAATTTATTTGTTTCACAGTTAGGTTTCTCCACCTATCACAAGAGGTAGCTACACGCTGATAAAACAAGAAGTATAAGGTTATCTTACATTTTTTTGTAAATAAAACTACGGATTTTATCGCGTTTGTATTTCATTTTAGATTGCCCGACGTTTCGAATACTTTACAGCATTCATGGTCACGAGCGAACTCACGTCCATCAAGTCATCTTTATTACAGAGACATATCTATCCGCAGACATTAGTTATTCAATTTTGACCCAAATTTTGGTACAAATTTATTGCCAGCACAATAAAAAAAATTATTTTATATGAAAAAATTTATATTGTATATGGGTCGATGAGAAGATCCGCCGCCGGCGACTGGGGCGGCGTGGCCGCGACTATCTGCGCCTCATGCCGCCCTAGCCGAGGCCGCGGGTGACATGACCGGGGATTAGTCCGTCACCCGCCGAGAGGCCGACCGCGTGAGGAAAGACCGACATCCTCCCCGAGGGCGGGACGTCGGTCGATGGGAGGGTACCCCAAGTAGGGGGTATTCCGTCGGGCCGACCACTGATGACAAGTTAACTCTGCTCCGGTAGTCGGCCCAACGACGAAGGTGACGTGGTTTTCGGGTGGGTTGTGGGAGTTGCGTGCTTAAGCCCCTCTGTCGCCCCGGACGGAGTGGTGCGGAGGCGCGCCGACCGCAGCCCACCCACAAAAAAAAAAATGGGTAGTTATTTCTTCTCTTGCAATGTATGTTTACATTAATCCTCTGCTTACGTTCCCAAATGATATTTCGTTGCCCTATAATTCATATTTCGTTGCCCTATAGTTCATATTTCGTTGCCCTATAGTTCATATTTCGTTGCCCTATAGTTCATATTTCGTTGCCCTATAGTTCATATTTCGTTGCCCTATAGTTCATATTTCGTTGCCCTATAGTTCATATTTCGTTGCCCTATAGTTCATATTTCGTTGCCCTATAGTTCATATTTCGTTGCCCTATAGTTCATATTTCGTTGCCCTATAGTTCATATTTCGTTGCCCTATAGTTCATATTTCGTTGCCCTATAGTTCATATTTCGTTGCCCTATAGTTCATATTTCGTTGCCCTATAGTTCATATTTCGTTGCCCTATAGTTCATATTTCGTTGCCCTATAGTTCATATTTCGTTGCCCTATAGTTCATATTTCGTTGCCCTATAGTTCATATTTCGTTGCCCTATAGTTCATATTTCGTTGCCCTATAGTTCATATTTCGTTGCCCTATAGTTCATATTTCGTTGCCCTATAGTTCATATTTCGTTGCCCTATAGTTCATATTTCGTTGCCCTATAGTTTATATTTCGTTGCCCTATAGTTCATATTTCGTTGCTCTATAGTTCATATTTTGTTGCCCTATAGTAGTATTCCTATTACCATACAGATTACACATCTGAAGTAAAAATTACGCGAAAGGTCTGTACTTTAATTTTTCTCATCGTGATGAACTTTTGCATTTTATTTTTGGGGACAGTTTATGGGACACGTGTAAATGACGTATGGCAGAGAAAAAGACGGCGTGTAACTTCATAATTTGTCTTAGTACCTCATTAACGCCATCTGGGCGGATCATCGGTATGGAGTCCTTTCCTTCTTCAGTGGCCCATCCAGCGGCTTAGCAATAGCATTGCATGTCGAAGCCGCGGTAATATTCGAGAATATTGCTGGTGTAGGCGCTCGAGTTTCTCTGTCGGTAATAGGCTAATCCGCGGCCTCGGCTGGTAACAGCATTAAGCGCATGCAGTAGCGACGCCCGAGCTATAATTCACACTAAGGCACTGGTTACGTAATATAATAGGTCTTTTATATTTATAATATTTTAAAAATATAATCTATTATTCTGTTGTCTTTATTATTTGATAAGAACAAAAATTTTGGCGAAATCTTGAAAGGATTACGGTATATAATTTCCGTTTTTGATTGAGTTTTTATTCACGTGTTGTAATATTTTGTAGACTTATGATTTACTCGCTGATGAGATAAACAATTCGTGTGGTGACGGAGTAAGAATATAATTCACCACTCCCTATCTTGCTCGTGGATGTCGTAAGAGATGACTAAGGGATATAATAAGCAAATAACATCTATGCAAGAAAAGGAAAACTCGAAACAAAACCTTATTCCAACACGTCTGACCAGCGTAGAATAGCGTGGAGGAGGCCTGAGCCCAATAGTGGGATATGTTACGTTTAACTTCTTTTTTTTAATTTCACACAGTCAAGGATAATTTATTGATGTATTTTAAGTACAGTGCTATAGGCACACTAAAAATTTTTTGTTTCACTAAAGATTGCTTGACAAAATCCGAAATAACCTTGTGTGATTAAAATTTGAATGAATTCCACCAGCAAATTGAGTAGCATTTTCATCATCTTGGCACGGCACATTTAGGTACGTCCTACTGCTGAGCTCCTCCACAATAGGAGGGAAATCCATCTTACTATATCAGGCTGGTCAGACAGGTTGGCAACGGACAGGACTCGAAATGAAACCCTATGGTTTTGTCTCGTCACCATCAGCATCCAGGCCCACATGAAGTACTTGGGCCTGGTGCTCAACGGGCATTTTTGGTTCCGGGAGCATCTCCATCGACTTGTTCCTCAGCTTGTCGGCGCGGCGTCCGCCCTTTCGCGGCTGATGCCGAATGTGGGCGGACCCAGTGCTACGTGCCGACAGCTGTACGTGGGGGTGATCCGGTCGATGGCCCTGTATGGCGCACCGGTGTGGGCGGGGTCCCTGACCGTCCGTCTTAGGGCCTTCCTGTGGCGACCACAGAGGGTCATGGCGATCAGGGCCATACGGGGTTACCGCACGGTGGCGACGGAGGCAGCGTGCCTCCTGGCCGGAACTCCCCCGTGGGACCTGGAGGCGGAGATGCTCGCCGACATTTATCGGCTGGTGTTGGAGACGCGCGCCCGCGGCGGCATGGTCTACATCAATGAGATCACCGCCTGGCGGGTCGACGCCCGCCGAGAAGTCATTGCCCGTTGGGCAGTCCGGCTGGAGAGTCCTCGGTACGGTGTCAGGACCGTCGAGGCCCTCCGGCCGGTGCTGAGCCTGGAGTGGTTGGAGCGGACGCACGGGGTGCTTTCCTTCCGACTGGTGCAGGTGCTGACGGGGCACGGTTGCTTGGGGAAGTACCTGCACAAGATTGTCAGGAGGGAGAGCACACCATCCTGCCACCACTGCAGTTGCGACGAGGATACGGCGCAGCACACGCTCGAGGAGTGTGCTGCATGGGAGGGGGATCGCCGTGAACTCGTCGCAATTATCGGTGCCGACCTGGCGCTGCCGACCATCGCCAGGGAGATGCTCGTCAGCGTCAGGAACTGGGACGCGGTCGGCGCCTTCTGTGAGGCCGTAATCTCACGGAAGGAGGCGGTGGATCGTGTGTGAGTAGAGCTCCTATTCGGCGACACGTTCCGCCGCCGGCGACTCGGGCGGCGCAGGCGCGAGTATCTGCGCCTAATGCCGCCCTAGCCGAGGCCGCGGGTGATCGGACCGGGGAATTGTCCGTCACCCGCAGAGAGGCTGACCGCGCGACGGCGTCCGACGTTCCAGGACGTCGAGAGGTGAGGTTACCCGAAAGGGTATTCCGTCAGGCCGACCACTGACGACAAGTTACATCTGCTCCGGTGGTCGGCCCAACAACGAGGTGACGTGGGTACGGGTGGGTTATGGGCCCGCGTGCCGTCCTTTCATCGCCCCGGACGGATTGGACCGCGCGTGCGCTTACCATAGCCCACCCATAAAAAAAAAAATGGTTTTGTCTCGAATTTTCTTTCTCTGGATATTAAATGCGTATTATATCCCTCAGTCGTCTTTTACGACATCCACGAACAAGATATGCAGTGGTGAGTATTCTTATTTCATCAACACACAGAAATGAATATCTATAGAGGCATATTATTCACGAAAAATGATTTTTTTAATACTTGATTTGTCTTTTTGCAGTTTTTCATGTAATGATGGAAAAGTATGGTATTTGGTGGCAGCTATGATTAATACCAACTATTACATTGCTCGTGGGTGTCGTAAAATACGACTAAGAGCTTCATATAGCTTGATTTCTAGTCGAGACCTCGGGTGACTGGACCGGTGATTAGTCTGTCACCCGTAGAGAGGCCGATCCCGTGACGGTGATCGACGTTCCCCAACTATGAATTTTCTAAGCACTATGAAAATAAATCATTTGTTCTAATAATTTTGTGCAGTGAAATATCACGCTACATGAATACAGTACTGACTCCATTCCTGGACACCTACCATAGGAATATTCAAAGTTCTTACCAGCAACTGACAGACAAAATCTTGCGTAGTATTAAGGAGGAGATCAATTCAGCTATAAAGAGGAAACACCATATTTATACAGAATTGATAGGCTTAGCTGATTATTTAAATGTCCCAGGTAATATAATTGTAACTAACAAATGTAAATACTTTATGATTTCTGATGTTTACGTGGGTATTACATATTGTAAATAAAAGTAATTTACGGATTTTATGGCGTTTATATTTGATTTTTGATTGCCCTACCTAGTCTACTGGACTAAACTTAGTCCGCCCGTGACCATGAACGCTGTAAAGTGTTCGAAACGTCGGGGAATCAAAGGTCAGATACAAACGCGATAAAATCCGTAAAGTAGTTTTATTTACAAAATGTATCTCCTACTGTATAATAGTATCTACGAATACTACCAACTCTTATATTGCCCGTGGGTATCGTAAAAGACAGTTAAATGAGCCGTCGCACAGGACGCCTGGCAGATGTGAAATATCGAAATTATTTTGTACAAGTAAGTATATAAAGTCTAACTTTTTATTAGCTGCAGTAAAATGACGTTTCTAAATGTCATTCCGTAAAATAATGTTGACAGCCTAATCTCAATAGGGATGTGATTCAGTTCACAAAAGTTTACAGAATATCTAATCGTTCCATAGCTGACTCATAATGATCATACTAAATTCTATTTAATATTAATGTAAATAAAAGGCTGTATAAACGTTGATCCTTTTAGACATATACAAGGTAACACTCAAGAAAACGCTCTCTCAAGTTGGTAGTACTGGTTTTTGGTTACGGTGCTACGATGACGCATGACCGCCATTTTGTTTCGGTTGTCATTCGCTCATTCGGCTTCATACTTCTGTTTTGAGTGCATGAATAACTTTGATTTGCCCACTGCGCATTGTTTTTGTTATCATTATTGTTAAACTTATGTTACGTTGTGTTTGTTTTTCATTACCTGTTTTCGTTAATCGTGTTAGTTTTTTTTTGTTTGATACATTGAAGACATGGATGCTCTGCCGAGCACATCGCAAGATGGAGACACATTTTTATCTCCTAAGAAAAAAAGGCCACGTGTAGCTCTAAGTGCAACTGAAAAACTTTGGGTCCAAACGTTTACAAATATGTGTTTGAAGTGAAATCTTCAGAATCAAACATTGAAGTTCCAAAAACAAGTGAATGCGTTAACAAGGTGGCTGAAGTCTTGGGAATATCCGTCCGCACAGTTTATTCCGTTTTAAAGGAGCACAAGGAGAACGACAGCGAATCACCAAAACCTCCCGAAAAACCGGGCCCAAAACTTACATTTAAAGATAAACTTGATGATTTCACATTCACTGCTGTTAGACGAATTGTACATCAGTTCTTTCATAGAAATGAAATACCCACCATCGCAAAAGTTAGTTTACACATGTCGTCACTCATCTTTTTATTATACGTTATGTATGTTTTCTCCCATCCCATGTGTAATCTTAACCAATTAGGTAATAACTTTAATCATTTTTAGGTGCTGCAAGTTGTAAATGATGATCCAGGATTGCCCAACTTCTCGAAAGAGACATTGAGAAAAATTATGAAGCATCTTAATTTCGAATTCGCTACTCGATCACGCAAGAGTGTGCTTATTGATAGACAAGATATCATATCATGGCGCCAGCGCTACCTGCGTTTAATTAAACAATATCGTAGGGAGGGAAAATACATATATTATCAAGACGAGACCTGGGTCAACGCTGGTACGTGTCAACTCTTAGTTTCTTCTATTTGTTCCCTTTTTGTTTTGATGTCGAAACTTATGATTCTTTTTTGTTCTTTTCAGGTCATACTACAAAAAAAACCTGGATTGACGGAAGTATTAAATCTTCTCGACAGGCATTTTTAGACGGCCTGACTACGGGATTAAAAAATCCCACAGGAAAGGGCAAACGACTCATAATTAGTCACATAGGCGGAGAAGAAGGCTTCCTGGTCGACGGACTTCTTATGTTTGAAGCAAAGAAAGGTACAGAAGACTACCATGATGAAATGAACGCGGAGTGTTTCGAGGATTGGTTCGGCGGTATTCTACCTAAACTCAAGCCGAATGCAGTAGTCGTAATGGACAATGCGCCCTATCACTCTCGGAAGATCGAAACAATCCCGAAGATGTCGTGGACGAAAGCACGAATTCAAGAGTGGCTGACTACTAAAAATATTGCGTTTGAACCAAATATGGTCAAGGCCACTCTCATAGATATTGTGAAACAACAAAATCATACTGAGAAATATGCCGTAGACGAGATGGCTGCACAAAAAGGTATCACACTTTTAAGACTGCCCCCTTATCACTGTGAATTGAACCCCATTGAGTTGGTATGGGTGCAGGTAAAGAGTCACGTCGCAAACAATAATAAGACGTATAAAATGCAAGAAGTGAAAACTTTATTCCAAGAAGGAATCAAGAAAGTGACACCGGCTAAGTGGAGTGACTGTGTGTCTCACACTATTAAAGAGGAAGATAAAATGTGCCACCTCGATCGTATTATAGATGAAGTGACAGATAGATTTGTTATTAGTGTGACCGAAAGCGACAGCGACAGTGATTTCGAAAAAGATTAATTAAATAACATTATTATGACGTTTTTGTTTCATTTTGAATGTACTTCCCTATACTTCCACTAAAAAAGATCAATCCTCTAGTATAGTAATAATAATAGGTTAAAAAAATACATTACAACTTAATATTAAATCTCAAAAAAAAACCAAATTGATTATTCATTTATGATTCACTCATTTAGCTACATCCCTATTTATTTTTCTTCAAAAACCGGCAACCCACAAAACGTCATTTTACTGCAGCTAATAAAAAGTATATATATAGACTTTATATATAAAATAATAGATAACGACAGGCACTAATATGGCATAATGTATAAATAAATTATTACGATTTTTCCAGAAAAATTATGATTTTTATTCAATAAACATTTATCTTATATCTTTAAACGAGCAATGCTTGTATATATATATCTTAATATATATAAATCTCCTGTCACGATGTTTGTCCGCGATGGACTCCCAAACTACTTAACCAATTTTAATCAAATTTGCACACCATGTGCAGTTTGCTCCAACTTGAAACATAGGATAACTTACATCTTAATTTATAGTCGCAATATTATTTTATTGCAAATTATTTATCTATTATTTGACATTCACAATTATCTGTGAACTCCAAACGATTTTAACAGATGGCAATATCTGTTGACTGGATAGAGTAAGTAATTTGTGTGTGCTCAAGAGAGAGAGAATGGTTTAGATTCACAATTGGACCCGGTAGGTGGCGCTTTATTTGATTAAAATCGGTTAAGTAGTTTAGGAGTCCATCGCGGACAAACATCGTGACAGGAGATTTATATATATTAAGATATATATATATAATCAGGATCTCGGCAACGGCTCCAACGATTTTGATGAAACTTGGCATACTAGAGGTTTCGGGTCCAAAAAATCGATCTAGCTAGGTTTAGAATTTATTATTTATTATTAGTTATTTATAGAAAATGTTGTTTTGTCGGTGTTTTTAGTAAAACAATACCATGACATTAAATTTTAAAAGAATATGAATTCAAATTTCGTTGTCAACGTCATGAGTTACGATAGCTCAGTTGGGCAGTTGTTCAGTTCTCTTTTTGTATTGTTTTGGCATTCAAACAGCGTCGGATCGAATCTCGGTGTTATTATTATTCTTTTTTTGTAATTGTTGATATTTTTTTCATTATTTAATTTTTATTAATATATATATCTAAATAAATTCTACAAAAATACAAGAAAAATACACCTATCCAAGCTCGGTCAACCAGATATTAATTTATTAACTTTTAAATTATACAAAATTCTCGCTGTCATCTAGACATTGATAAGTTTTAATTCAATATTATATATTTAGTCTTAAATACTGGGTTCTACTGTCCACTGCTGGGTTCAAGCCTCTTTCACAATAGGAGGCCAATTGACCTACTATGCGACGCTGGTCAAACGTGTTGGTATAGCGTTTTATTTCGAGTTTTCCTTCTCTTGCATAAATGTTATATGCATAATTAATTTCTTATTTTTTTTGTCTTTTATGACACCCTGAGTAAGAGAAGGGGTGCTTACTTCGTCACTCATAGGATGAATTTGAAATAGAGATTTTAAAATTTTAAATTAAATTAAATTAAATTTTTAAATCTTTATTAATATATATCTAAATAAATACGACAAAAATACAACAAAAATATTCCAAGTGAAGCTCGGTCAACCAAATATTTTTCATTAAATACTAAAATTCAAAAATATTTCAAATTGTGACAACTCAATTTATGTTAATCAGTGATTTCTGTAATAATATAATAGTTATATTTGATGCCTTTGACGATATTACTGTAACAATTGGTCGAAACTACATTTAATATCATAGAGCGTGGCGAGGCCTCGCCACGGCATATGTCGCTTTACGCTACGCCAACGATCAGGTTTACACTCGCTTATAGATATTTCACATCAAAAGTTTTACATTGACCTGGGCGTACTCTATCTGATACCATCTGATCAATACCATTCCCAAGGTGAGTGACCATCAGGCAACCAGCCGGTCATAAAACTATTGCCATAACTTTTATAATATATACTATGAAAGAAAAATAGTATGAAGTAAAAGTAGTAGTAGTCGTGTATGTGCTTACAAAATGGTGATGAGGATGAAGAGGATGATGATGATGAGTTGATTACTGTTATAGTTAATAACAATTACTTAATTAATACGTGAATTAATTTAATAGAGAATTTCATGTTCTTATAGTAACTATCATTTTTAATGTAGCATCATCTGTTAACTGTTAACATATCTAACCACATTGAAAAAAGTTTAGAGTCCTATAAATAAAAACATATACCTACATATATTATACAGAAAAGGGTTTTGAATAAAAGTGATTATGAATGAAAATATTTGTTGTATATTTATCGCATGATGCACGGTTAGTGGGAGATATAATAAAACGCGTTTTCCAAGATGGTAGCTGAAGTTTGCATCCCTATGTTCAGCCGATTTGGATTTACAGTCGGGAACGCCCCTAATCCTTAAAAAAGCCGTTCGTCAGAAAATTGCATTATAGAGCAACTTTTTTGCTTCAGCTCTTGGGTTATAAACAGGGTAACACAATATTTTTTTGAAACTGTACCCTGTTTCTAATACTAACGCATTCAAACAAGCAAACATATCCGTCAGATTTGTAATAGTATATAGGTTTAATAGTATTTTTTGACCTGACAAATAGGAATGTTGTTCATATGATCTTAGTATTCAACGTACCGAAACGAAATAATATTGAAACAGAAGATTATTTCACTAACAAACAAAATGGAGCGAATATGTCCTTTACAGGAAACTAAGGCGGATCTTCTTGTTCAATATTCCGCATTGTCTAAAATCAAAGTTTATAACCAGTGTGCACCAAATAATTTATTTTTCAAAATATAAGGAGGAATTTTTATAACAATGGGCTTAATATTTATACCAAAAGTGAAATAGTTTAGGCCCTATTATACAAAGAAACAACTCTTTATAGCTGAACGTTTTTTGATGTTTGGGAGGATGTATGAACACCATACCGGTGTGTGCCTAATATTTGAAATAATTCCTTAAGTAACATATAAAAATGAGAATTAAACTTAGTTTGTCGTACCTCTAACTTTTAAAATCATTTTGCGAGTATGCTAATATCCGATATATATTTAGACTTTAGGATTCGATGAATAAATTTAGACGAAATGTAGCTGCTTATTCTAAGCCATACATTTAAGGCAAATGCAATATTCTAAGCCCAACAATTTGGAAAATAATGTGTCTGACATGTTTGAGTAATAATTATAATATCGCCGAATTCATTTTATTGTACAATATGTATATTTTTAATGTTTTAGCTATGTGTAACGAAGAACGTCGGTCAGCTCGTGATATTGCCAGCAAGCATGTGGCGTCAATCTATGCTTGCACTGAAGAAGCTCGAATTTCCATTTCGAACATGGGCAACTATGCTGAAGAGATAACACGCATCACCAGGAATCATATGAAGGCCACTTTATTAGATGCTACTAGGGCGTTAGAATACACCAGATCTCAGAGAAGCGTCCTGGAGAAGTATTTAAATTTAGATTATTAATGTATAATATATACCATCAAAAACAAAACTTGTAAAAAAGCCAGGCCTCGCAATTGAGTTCTTCTACCATAAAAAGTTGTACCAAGTTATACCAAGTCGGTTAATTCATTCAGTCCCTGATTAAGGGAACTTTCTTCTTAAGTTATTACGTAATTAGCAAACCGTTTTTTAAATTTTTTTTATGGGTGGGCTATGGTAAGCGCACATGCCGTCAATTCCGTCCGGGGCGACGAAAGGACAGCGCGCGGGCCCATAACATACCCGTACCCACGTCACCTTCGTCGTCGGGCCGGCCACCAGTGCCGAGTTCCGAGTGCCGAGTACCCTTACCTCTCGACGTCCCTGTTCTGGAACGTCGATGGCCATCGCGCGGTTAGCTTTTCTGCGGGTGACCGACTAAAGTCCCCGGTCCGGTCACCAGCGGCCTCGGCTAGGGCGGCATCAGGCGCAGGTACTCACGCCTGCGCCACCCGAGTCGCCGGCGGCGGAGTGTGTCGCCGAGGAGGAGTCTCTCTCGCGCACGATCCGCCGCTTCCTTCCATGAGATGACGGCCTCACAGAAGGCGGCGACCGCATCCCAGTTCCTGACGCTGCCGAGCGATGGTCGGCAGCGTCAGATCGGCACCGATGATTGCGTGCCCGTAATTGATGTTGAAAACAGGACTATGGGATATAATATACACATAAGATTTGTGCAAGAGAAGAAAAACTCGAAATGAAACCCTATACCAACTAGTCTGACCAGCATGGTATAGTAGGTCAAATTTCCTCCTATTGTGAAGGAGGCCCGAGCTCAACAGTGGGACGTATGTGGGCTGCGATGATGATGATGAAACTGTCATTTGTGTGGTAGCAGCTATGAATAGTACCAACCCTTACATTGCTTGTGGGTGTCGTAAAAGACGACTAAGAGCTTTACATAGACATCTGATCAACAATTACATTTATAAGGAGGGTTGACGTCAGGCAGGCGAACTGTAATAAAACTATTGCCAATAACCTTTGCAATACCATATGTATGATAGTAGAACATTGAGTCAATCCTAAGTAATTGGGCTAAGAATAGGACCAGTGGTAGGACCACACTGTTGACAGTTGTCTGTCTACAGCCACGGGCTGATTCGTCCGGGGTAGTACTACACTCTCGCAGAAAATCGACGTCCGAGTAGTAGCAATTTGTTACTACTTCGTTCGATGAGCGAGAGAGCCGGCAGCCCAACTTTCTGAAGGTGTTTGCGTGTGGTGGGTTTTGCTGAAGCCTTTGTTTCACTGAACCTCATTGCACGCATTTACACTCCCTTCACTTTCTTCGCGGTAGGCCTTGGAAAGGTCCATGAGCGGCAACAACACTTACCATCAGGTGTACTGTTTGCTCATCTGCCACCGTAGGCAATAAAAAAAAAGATGATATATTCTTCAGCAATTATCGTTCTGAAAATAAAAACTGGTGCATTTTAATACTGTTTTTACAGGTCTGATGTCGGATCCTGTTTGCAAAATCTCTCTCGGGCAGCTGTACTTCTCGGCTATGAGTTGGACATCAGCCTAACCAACTCTCGTCGTCATAACGAGTACTCTTGTAAAAAGTTAACTAGCTGCACCACTAAGGCTGGGAAAAATACAGATGTAGCAGCTTCAAATTTGAAAGATGAGTTGTATCAGTGTGTGTATGCTTAAAATGTGTATGCTTGAAGATATGTATGTTTAAATATGTGTATGCTTAAAGTTGTGTATGCTTAAAGATATGTATGTTTGAAGATGTTTATCTTTAAAGATGTGTATGCTTGAAGATGTGACTGTATTATTTAATAAATCACGTGGTTGATATTTCGTTTTTTTTTTATTACCTGACAGGCTACGGACTGGTTAGAGCCCGCTCAAATCGTCTTGAGTTAACGAAAAAGCCGCATATCACCTTATAACCTTTTTTTTGGGTGGGCTATGGTATGCACACACGCCATCCGTTCCATCTGAGGGCAGAGCGTGACCCATAACCCATCTTATTGCCCCTCCTTCGCCACTGGGCACACCAGTACCGAGGTCTTTGTCGTCCGTAGACGGCCTATACCATAACCTATTGTACTGTCGCACTTAGCGAATTTCTGGAACTGGAATTGATATTTTCTATTCAGTCCATTTCCGTGCTTTAACAGTGAAGGAAAACATCGTGAGGTATCTTGCTTACATTTGACGCCATCACAGAAGCTTGAAAGAGACGGCAGCATATAAGTCTACCGAGCGCTTTTTATTGGGATTCTAAGTCTATTTAATCAAGTTAAAAGTTTCAGTAGCTTATTGTTAATTGAAATTTAATGTCTTTCGAGGACATTGAAAATATATATAAATTAATTATGAGGTTCGAACAGATATTTAGAAAACTAAACTCGTGACATAAATACAATTTATTACACGGAAATTTCCATACTTCCGTGTGGTGAGGGATTAAGAATATAATTCACTATTTTATATCTTGTCCGTGAATGTCCTAAAAGATGACTAAGGGATATACTATGTATATAACATCTATGTAGGAGAAGGAAAGCTCGAAACAAAACCCTATACCAACCTATCTGACTAGCATAGTAAGGCCAATTTTTCTATAGTTGAGGCGCCTAGCAGTGGGGAATATATGAGCCGAAATGATGATGATGAAGAAATTTTTTAATTTAATAATTTAAGTACTCTACTTACTAGTGATGTAACGAATATTCGTATTCGCATTCGCATCGCGAATATTCGCATATGTTTCTGACATTCGCAATCGCATTCGCATTCGCAAGGAACGATGCGAATGTTTGGCGAATATATTTGACAAACTAAAAGCAAATTATATATGTAATTGTGTAATGATATGAAAATATTTATTATTTTTATTTACTCATAATATTTGAAAAAAAAAAAACAATATTATGGAACACTCAGGTCGGCAACTAAATTAGAAATACTGTCTCTCTTATTTTTGTCAGTCTAATATAAACTACGGAATAGGGAGCCGGTTTTTTGTTCGGCTATACTGCGAAAACCACTAAACGATCACAATAATATTTATACCATAAGATGCAGCATGTTTCGGAGAAAGATTTAGTATATGATATGTTGGTGAATACTTATCCGGAATTTATATTTGTTTTTAACGTGACAACGTCTTATAATTCGATGGAATCGGCTGCACACACGAAAAAACATGACGTATGCGGCGTTACCTCGTTCTGCGGTGTTCCATTTCAGGCTTTTTTTTTTTGGGGTGGGCTGCCGTCGGCGCGCTTCCGCACCAGTCTGTCCGGGGCGACAGAGGGGCTTAAGCACGCAACACCCGCAACCCACCCGAACACCACGTCGCCTTCGTCATTGGACCGACCACCGTAGCAGGTTTACTTGTCATCAGTGGTCGGCCCGACGGAATACCCCTTACCCGGGGTACCCTCCCATCGACCGACGTCCCCCGCTCGGGGAGGACGTTGGTCTTTCCTCACGCGGTCGGTCTCTCGGCGGGTGACGGACTAACTCCCCGCTCACGTCACCCGCAGCCTCGGCTAGGGAGGCATGGGACGCAGGTAGTCGTGCCTGCGCCGCCCCAGTCGCTGGCGGCGGGTCGCTTCGTCGAGGCTGTGCTTCTCTCGTATGCTGCGCCGTGCCCTCGTCGCAATCGCAGTGGTGGCAAGACGGTGTTCTCTCCCTCCTAGCGACCCTGTACAGGTACTTGCCAAAGCATCCATGCCCCGTCAAGACCTGCACGAGTCGGAAGGAGAGCACACCGTGCCGCCGTTCCAACCACTGCATCAGCACCGGCTGGAAGGCCTCCACGATCCAGACACCGTATCGAGGCCTCTCCAGCCGGTCAACGGGCGATGCCATCTCGGCGGGCGTCGACGCGCCAGGCGGTGAGCTCCCTTAAGGAAACAACACCACCCTCCCCTCGCACCCCCGACACCCGCCGATACAATTCGGCGAGCACTTTCGCCTCCAGTTCCATTTAAGGCTTGCCATACAAAATATCTATCAAACAAATAAAATTAAAAATTTCTTTTGAAAAATGAAACCATTCCATCAGTATTTTCTTGACGTTGTCATGTTCAACTATCGTCAGTAAACCGACTTTACAGACAACGGATTTTTTGTGTGAATGAATAATGAATTTTGCCAATAAAAAAAGAACATGATTCTTTATGAAAAAATTACATTATTTTTTTTAAGTAATCGTTAAACTTTTTGACATACCATGCATTTAATTTAACACTCTCAGCGTCACAAATTGTGAAAACTTCAGTAACATGTGCTTTACTCATGTTTGTAAATTTGACAAATACAATAATAATCAAATACAACGAATTTTTCTTTTTTTTTTTTTTATTGCAAACGGTGGCAAACGAGCAAACAGTACACCTGATGGTAAGTGTTGCTGCCGCTCATGGACTATTACAAGGCCGTTGCCTACCGCGACGAAAGTGAAGGGAGTGTGAAAGCGTGCATTGAGGCTCGGTGATACCAAGGGCACCACCAAAACCCTTCACACGCAAACACCCTCAGAAAGTTGGGCTTCCGGCTCTCTCGCTCACCGAACGAAGCGCAGTAACAAATCGCTACTACTCAGACGTCGATTTTCTGCGAGAGTGTGGTACTGCCCCGGACGGACCGGCCCGCGGCTGTAGACAGATAACTGTCGACAGTGTGGTCCTACCACTCTTAAAATTCTTTTCGAACGAATCTGATTAGTTTCATTCGTTCAACTTATAACGGTTAACCTTTGCTATATTTGGCTTAAACATGGCTGGTACAAAATATTAAACCCGTATGATATTTTGCACGTGCTTTATTTGAAAGTCAACATTCATATATATTATATTCGCATATTCGCATTCGCATTCGCGAATGTTGGAGATAAATATTCGCACTCACATTCGCATTCGCGAATGTCTCAATCCTAACATTCGTTACATCACTACTACTTACTGACTAGTCCGAAAAAATTGTATGTTGAAAGGGCAATGGGCAGGCCATATCGCTCATCGAACCGTAAGGAGCCGTTGGGGAAGAAAGGTTCTCGTGTAACGACCACGAATCGGACGACGCAGTGTAGGACGACCCTCTACTAGCTGAAATGACATCATGAAAGTAGCAGGAACCCTTGGATGCAAGTGGCATAGAACTGTTCCGAGCTGCATTCTTATGGGGAGGCCTATGTCCTACAGGGGGGTCCATGACCTGATGGATAGACTTATTGACGTCTGACGTAGGTAGTAAATCCTCGGCATTGTTGTCAATTTTTAAACGGTAACACAAATACTAATATTATAAATGCGAAAGTACGTTTGTTTGTTTGTTTTTTACACTTTAACGCATAAACCACCGAACCAATTTCAAAAATTCTTTCACCAATGGAAAGCTATAATATCAGGAAGTAACATAGGTTATATTTTATGCCGGTGTTCCCACGGGGACACCGGGAAAAAATAATTCATGCATATAGATTGATAAACTATTAAGTTGTCTAAATAATGACAAACCAAATATTTTGCATTGAACAAGGCTTAAACTTGGACAAACATTAATTCAAATACCATCACTCATTCGTTGATTTGAACGAACTAATTTAAATTCATTAGTGGGCACCGGGCGGCCATGTTGTTTAAATATTTGAATAATTCGATTTCGCTTTGTCGTATAACGGTAAATTAAAGGGCCTTCATGATTAGAAAGGACAGTGAAGGGTCCAAGGTTTTGGAACTGCGAAAGCTTATAACTAAATTGAACAATTCCATTGGATGTTTTGTCGCTTTGCAATACAACGTTAACAATATTTTCTATATTTATGAAACTGAAAAGGAAATGATGAATAATACTAATAAAAAATATCTGGATAAGTGTGTGATAACGGAGTAAAATGACCGCGCGACGGCGACCGACGTCCCTAAGGGGGGATGTCGTGAGGAGAGGGTATTCCCTCGGAGTATTGAAGACAAAGATCACTGAAGACAAGGTACTTGGCTCCGATGGTGGGCCCAACGACGAAGGCGACCTGCTATGGGTGAGTCACGGGGCTGCGCGCCGCCCCTCTGTCGCCCCGGATGGAGCCGGGCGACGGGTGCGCAGACCGTAGCCCACTATAAAAAAAAGGACTAAAAATACAGAATCCCAATCACTCTCTTTCCCATTCGTAGGTGAATCATATCATATAAAGATCTATCCAGCAAGAGACAGAAAACTCGAAATAAATCCCTATACCAACCCATCTGGCTAGTGTGGTGTAGTAGGTAATTTCCCACTCGTTGCGAGGTGGTACGACCTCATCAATGAGGCTTAAAGAAGCTGAGATAATGATGATGATAGTGGGTTAAGAAGAGAGGATCATAACTTGACAGTGATAAAAATCGTTTCAACGTCCTCTAGGAGAATAAGCAATAATACGCCGATCGCCATTGCGCTAGCGTGACGGTTACAGCATTTCCTTACCTTGGAAGGAACAATGGAACCCTTCCTTTTAAGACCAAAGGATGTCGATAGGCTGATGCATGAATTATTTTTAATAATTTATTTTATATATTACTCAGGCTATATTTGATTCCGATCTTCTTAAGGGAACAGCAACCACGCGGGTAAAACAGCGGCAATTTGCTAGTTATAAAGAAAATTATCTCGAGTCAGATATGATCTACTGCTGGTCTTGAGCTTCCTCTGCAATAGTAGAAAAATTGACATACCATGCTGGTCAGAGGCATGGATATAGTGTTATATTTATATTGGACATCCGTTATGTTTTGAAACTTGCGATAGACAATGCACCAGTATCCTATAAAAATGACAATTCAAGTCACAGCCCACGCTGGCCTAGTTGATAAGGCAATTTAAATGGAATTCTAATACCTGTGGGCTTAATTCCCATCTATGGCAACCATTTTTCGCTCGTAAACAAGATTTTTATAAATAGCATGTTAAATGCTAAATGTCATTATTATTATTTTTTTGCTCTGAGGAAAACGTATTTACGTATACCCATTGCTAGTGATGGCAAGGGAATATGTAGGACTCGCTGACGTGGTATGGTTTACTACATCAGAATACCTACTAAAACTACAGCGGCCCCACGTCTTCGCCTTCTGGGGGACGCCAGAGGTTCGCCTTTTGGGCATACGACTCTAATGTCCCGGTGGTGGGCTTAATACCTACGTCCTGGGTCAATCATGCCTGAGAGAAGAGGAGCACATAACGTCTCTTCCTCTTCCCCAGACGTTGCCTCCGCGGTGGGTCAGCATTTTTTTTATGGGTGGGCTACGGTCAGTGCATACGGCGTCCATTCTGTCCGGGGCGACGAAAGGACAGCGCGCGCGCCCATAACCCACCCGTACCCACGTCACCTTCGTCGTTGGGCCGACCACCAGTGCCGACTTCCTTGTCCTTATTTGTCGGCCCGACGGAATACCCTTTCGAGTACCCTCACGTCCCGGGACAGAGACGTGCATCTGCCGTACGTGCCCGACCTGCTGCCTCCTTTTGTGCTATAACGTCTTCGCAAAAAGAGGCCATGGCCATCCAGCAACTGTCGCTGTCAAGGATTTTATCGATAACGGCCGGTAGTGATAGATCTCCGCCAACAGCTGTCGCAAGGGTAAGTCTCCGAGTTCCCCAGATTGGGCACTTTTCCAAGGTGTGACTTGCCATGTCTCCGGGCGCGCCACACTCGTAATATCAAGAGGCTTTCTTCGCATGTTGCAACCTGATACAGGTACTTACCAGAGCACCCACGATTTAGCTTAACGAGTGATTATGTTAAGAACTTTTTACTAACTCTCCAGAGCACGTCACGTAAACAGAAAACAATACATTTCATTAGTAGACATTAAACTTTATTGTTTATTTTAAATCCCTTGTTGCGAACCCAACACATATAATAATTAAAATGTTTAGTTTGTTAATTTCCACTTGTTTATCTCATTAATTCAGACCGCAAATGTTCTTTATTACTGAATATAATTCCGTGTAGTAACAGAGTAATAGTATAAGTGACCATTCCCTCTCTGTGTGGTGACGGAGTAAGAATACAATTTACCACCCCCCTCTCTTACCCGTGGGTATCTAAAAATCGCCAAGGGATATGGTGTTCATATACCTGCTATGTAAGAAAAGGAAGAATCGAATTAAAACCCTATAGCAATACGCCTGACCACCGTAATTTTTCTACTCATTGTGGAGGAGGCTCGAGCCCAACAGTGAGACGTATATGAGCTGTGATGAATCATCATCAGATGATTTCCTCTTTTACTCGTAGGTCTTGGCAAATATAAAAGAAAGAAAAAAATAGACCCTGTTCGCGTTAAATCTAATAAAACACAAACGTAACTAAAGAAAAAAACTTCTTATCTATACCAATAAATAAAATTGGAGTGTCTGTTTGTAATGTCAAAATAATAGGCTTTTTTCATGCTCACACGGTTATTTGCACGACACCTAAGCCTAAAATAGCAATTAAAAAATTTTTGTCTGTCTGTCTGTCTGTTTGTTCCGGGTAATCTTCAAAACGGCTGGACCGATTTCAAAAATTCTTTCACCAATGGAAAGCTAGCTAAAAAGCTAAGCTAAAAAATAATGAATCATACTCTGGACTAAAATTTGTTAGGCAACCCATATGCAATATATTTATTGACATATTAAATTACATAAAAAATAAGTTTCATCAAATAAGCATCTCGGTGAAGGTCGTTGTATAGCGGGATCCTATACTATTAGTAATAGGGCCAGGCTGTTGACTATTTTTTGGCTGCAGCCATAAATGGACCTGCTGGTCCGGGCTAGTGAAGTACCATTTTCTATCAAGTTGTAACAGTTATCTTACTTGGACATCTATTATCCATTTTTTACAATACTGGAGGGAGAAGCAGAATTCATTTATCATCATCATTTCAACTCATATATATACGTCTCACTGTTGGGCTCGAGACACCTCCACAATAGGAGGGAGATTGACCTTACTATATCATACTGGTCAGACAGGTTAATATAGGGTTCTGTTTCGGGTTTGCCTTCTCAGTTTATATGCGTATTGTATCCCTTAGTCGTCTTTTACGACACCCACGGGCAAGATAGGGAGTGGTGCATTGTATTCTTACTCCGTCACCACACGGAAAAGCAGAATTGGTGAACAGTATTCTTACTCATTATAAGGATAGTCTGATTATTGTGAATCCGGTCGATACAATAAATGTCTTATTGTTTTATTGCCTTTGGTAACTACCAGTAGCTCATATGATGGTAAGTGGTAAGTGTCAGTTATGGAATATCGCAGTAACAAGGGCACTGAAAAGGGCTGCCTATCGTAATGATGGGTTCTGTTTCTATTACTAAGTATCAGACAGAATAAAGACGTACTTTTTAATCTTTAAGTATAAATCATCATTTGCCTGCCCTCAACCCGCGCTAAGGGGGGCACAATATGTATCTTCGTGTCAGTCGTCATAACTGCACTTACTCACTGCTTTATCCTTATTCACACAATCCATCCATTTCTTTTTGGGTCGCCCACGATTCTTACGTCCATCCACAATAATATTGATAACCCTGCTTGTCACATGCCTTTCATCCTTCCTCATTACATGTCTATACCAAGACAATGTTGCGCTCCTAATCTTTTTGATCACTGGTGCAACTTTAGAAATCACGTATCTAATATATAAAAATCTCGTGTCACAATGTTCGTTCCCATACTCCTCCGAAACGGCTT
Organism: Lymantria dispar; assembly: GCA_032191425.1. Taxonomy (NCBI): domain Eukaryota; kingdom Metazoa; phylum Arthropoda; class Insecta; order Lepidoptera; family Erebidae; genus Lymantria; species Lymantria dispar. The sequence continues at coordinate 23,783,831 of CM063459.1, forward strand.
GACCGATTTTTATGAAATTTTTTATGCATATTCAGTAAGTCTGAGAATCGGCTACTATCTATTTTTCAAACCACTAAGTGATAAGGGGTGTCCACCCCAATTTTTTTTTTGAATTTTTAAGGTAATTTTATTTTTGTTTCTTTTTTATTATGTGGCATTAAAAAATACATACAACCCTAAATTTTGACTTTTCTATCACCAACCCCTGCTTTTTAATAGTCATTTTAATAATTTTATAATTTTTACCCCGCTCGATAACTTCAATTATTATCACTTGGTAAGTTATCCCCTCCATGTGTCTACTGGTGTCAGTTCGCACTCTCACAGCACGGAGTAGGGATGATAACGAAGATGGTCTCCTATTTCTCTCAAACAATAAGCCTTCTCTAACTCTCTCTATAGTTTTAGCGAAGCCGCTATTTTAACTGGCAAATTTCGAGGTGAAAATATATTAATACCACGAATACCTATTATATCCATAGAAGTGCCAATTCAATTTCCGATTAGATTGACATTTACAATGACTATTAATAAATCCCAACGCCAAACAATGTCTGTTTGTGCCTTAGATTTAAGCACACCATGTTTTTCACACGGACAATTATGTCGTTGCATGCTCTCGAGTGGGTAAACCTTGATGGTTTGTAGGTTAATACCTAAGAAGACGGGCTAACAAAAAATATTGTTCACACTGTAGCATAAATAGATTAATATTATGTAATGAATTAATGATATCAATAATTATTACTTAAAATAAATTAAAAAAATTAATGTTTGGTGTTTTGTTATTTTTATATTCACTCATTGTTCATAGCGCTCCATGCCTTTTTCACTCGTATACCACTTCCAATAAGTTAATTATTTTCTTTCTACACTAGAAATTCATTAGAAATTATTTACATGGCAAAACAACGTTTGCCGGGTCAGCTAGTAATTTAATAAAAATGGATTTAACAAGCGTCTAGTCGAACTCGATGTAAGGAAATATTCAGCAACAAAAGGCAACCGTTTGCCCATTACTCGGCTTACTTCCTTAAAATATTTACGGCCTGATGATTTTAAATCCAATGGGAGTTCGGGTAAGCTGAAAATTACTGCGGCCGTTTATTATTTACTTATTATTGTATATATTAATTGTGTGGGCAATTTGGTATTACAGATTTTAGCCTTGCTTTTCTCTTGAGTAAAATATGATAAAATTTGGCATACTTCACAAATTTATAACCACGTGACTCTATATAATGATTATCATTATCTCAGCGCATATGAGTCTCGGTATTCAGCTCGGACTTTCTCCACAATAGAAAAGAAATTGACCTACTATACCATGCTGGTCAGACGTGTTGGTATAGAGTTTTATGTCCAATTTACCTTATTTTCCATACACAAGGGCAAGGTAAGGAGTGGGTAATTGTATTCTTACTCCGTCAGCACACGGAAATAGCGTATCAAAGTTCATCTATTTTATCTGGAAACGTTACGGTCTTCACTTGTACGTTTTCAGTAATTAATTCGCACGTACGTGCAAGATATGGAAAGAACGTTGGGAAGGCCTGGACCAAGCAGGGGATATTTATGGGTTTCTGAATGGTTTAAATAAAAATCTTGCGACTCTTAATCGTGAAATCCCAAGTCTAAAACTTGTATTACACAAAAAGATTTGTTTAGTTTGCCTGCATATTTGCTAAAGATTTATTGAGTGACACATTTTAAGCTTACATCTATTTTTTGTTATCGACGACAGATTCCTTTATACTAAGATTCTAAGAACTAGATGATAAAATGTGGTTATATTATACCCTACTAAAAATATAAACATGAAATGGGACGAGGTTTAATACTATGATAATTATGATGTGGTTAACTTCACCGACAGAATGCTTGATATCTAAATGATGAATTAATTCAGTTTGTGTAACTACGTATAATAGCCCGACTTCATCATCACAGCCCACATACGTGCCACTGTTGGACTCGGGCCTTCTCCTCAATGGGAGGGAATTTGACCTACTATACCATGCTGATCAGACATGTTGTTATAAGGTTTTATTTCGAGTTTTCCTTCTCTTGTACAGATGTTATGTGCATATTTCCTTACGTCGTCTTTTACGACATCCACGGGTAAGATAGGGTACGACTTGGGGATATATTACGCAGATAACATCTAATATTTATATCACATCTGAAATCATCACCAAAAAAAAAGATACACAAACCAACATCCTGGTCTAATCCCAGTTACTTGGGGTCGACACAATATATACTCTTCTTCCAAAGTACATATTGGAAAAGTTATAAGCAATAGTTTTATAAACGGCCCCTATACTTGACGTCAACCCTTCTAATATAATTATTGAGCAGACAGCATTAGATGGAGTTGTCCAGGAGAAACTCTATCGTATTTTATGAAACGCACGAGCAATGTAAAGGTTGGTAATATTCGTAGCCACCGTGCTTTACACAAACCAGTATACACAAATAAATAAAATGGAAGTCTGTTTTTAATGTCAAAATAATGGGCTTTTTTCGTGTTCATACGGTTATTTGCACGATACCTATGCCTAAAAACCGGTTTAAAATGTTTATCTGTCTGCCTGTCTGTTTGTTTTGGGTAATCTTCAAAACGGTTGGACCGATTAAGATAACATTTTATGACCAGGTAACTGTTAATATAAGGGGTAACTAACAATCCGCCGTCGCTTCGCTACGGTTTTAATCGCCTTATTCGTGTAGTTCCCGTACTTATGGGAATACTGGAATAAAATATATGTAGGGTATATTTAATTCCAGTATTCCTAGATTAAAATCGTAGCGAAGCAACGGCGGATTGCTAGTAATAAATATAAAAAAATATGTAAACCATTCAGTATAAAATCTCAAAAAACATGTCTTAATCACCTTATCATCAATATATAGGCTCAAATACAAATGCAATGACAATAAAAGCTGTATCACAAAATAAATCTGTTGAAAGGAAACTACTCTCGAAGCTCACTAAGCGATGTTTCTCCCCCTAGAGTATGTTGGGAGCAATAAAAATTAATAATATACTCGCATTTCAAAAACTTGGGACATCCCTACGTTAAGTGTGAGGGTTATGCATAAAATATTAATGCTAGGGTTGCGGGTTCGAGATCATGGATACTCATACATTTATCATTTTTATTATCTTTGTATGATGTAGTGATGATATTTTGTGTTTATGGATGTTATATTATTACTTATCATTATTATCCTTATTCTGTTTATATCAAAGCTTGATGAGTCTTTTTTGTATACAAAGGTGGTACAAATGGCTATTGAAAAGGCTATATTTTCGATTTATCTACGTGATAAAATCCATAATACGGTTATCTGTAGAAGAACGGGTCTGAATAATTAGTATGCTGAATTTTCAAGGGCAAGTCATATCCCTACTTGAATTAAGGCACAATTGTATGAGAAGAAAGATTCTCAGTTGGTTAATACCTCTCCTTCCGAGTAGTACAGGTTTTAAAGGGGCATGGTTGTTACGGCAAGTCGTACGGTCCTGAATAGGGATACTGTCCCGCTATCACTGCGGTTCTAACGAGGACACGGCGTAGTACATGTTCTAAGTCTACGTAGCCTGAGCAGAGCAGCGCCGTGAGCTTGTCACAATTATCGGTGCCGACATAACCTTGCCAAGAGTGACGCCTGAGCAACAGTTTTTGATGTCGGAGCATTGAAGGGGACGGTATCCGAGTAAGAATATTATTAACCACCCCCTTTTTGCCTGTGGGTGAAATAATAATGATGAAAAATGATTATTGTAGATAACATCTTTACAAGAGAAGAGAACGAATTTTTGAAATCGGTTCAGTGGTTTAAGCGTGAAAGCGTAAAAAACAAACTTACTTTCACATTTATAATATTAGTAAGGATAAGGATATTGCTAATGTTTTGGCAATAGTTTTAGGACCAGGCGCCGGTTGGCCGGTACGTCATCCATGTCTTTTACGTTTTTGACTCTCTTTAAATGCAAATACAAAAAAAAAATCTTTAGTTGTGTAGTGAATTAAACAACTCAGCGTAGAAATAAAGTAAAGAAATTATGGGATGGGATTAAATAAGATTTGCGAATTTTAGATATTTTTTATTAAAGGATAATAGGATTTGATTAGTGATTTAAAAAAACTCTTCAACAACCATGGTCTGATAATCTACTATCCACTATTTTAAAACATTTTTTTTTTAGGTGTGGGTTGCGGTCGGCGCGCTCCTCGCACCACTCCGTCCGGGACGACAGAGGGGCGTAAGCACGCACACCCACAACACACCCACGATGCACGTCGCCTTCGTCGTTGGGCCGACCACCGGAGCAGGGTTACTTGTCATCAGTGGTCGGCCCGACGGAATACCCCCTACTTGGGGTACCCTCCCATCATCTTTCCTCACGCGGTCGGTCTTTCGGCAGGTGACGGACGGGCGGCATGAAGCGCAGGTATTCGCGCCTACGCCGACTCAGTCGGCGGCGGCGGATCGCCTCATCGAGGCTGCGCTACTCGCGCAGGCGATCCGCCGCCTCCTTCCGGGAGACTGCGACCGCGTCCCAGTTCCTGACACTATTTTAAAACATCAAGCAAACAAGACTGATGTACAATTTTGTTAGGATATCATATCATGCATGATAAAAATTGTCGTTACATAATTTCAATAATGGGAATTAAAAAAAAAATAAATAAAAAAAAAATAAAGAAAAGCTGACGAGAAAAATATGACAAAAGAGACAACAGCGTGAAATAATAGACAATATGAGTAAAATTGTGATATATTAAAAGCATTTAAAGTGCTTGTTGGATGGATACGGTATCCATCGAACCTAAGCTTTCCAATATAAAGTCTCTTTACAATTTCATCACCGTAATTTAAAAATTGGATAACAATCTGCAAAAATATTCACATTCTGGTTTATAGTAAACTAGCAACCCGCCCTCGCTTCGCTTCGGTTTCAGTAGTCTTACCCGCATTGTTCACGTTCTCGGGGAAATACCGGGACAAAATATAACCTATGTTATTCCCTGATATTATAGCTTTCCATTGGTGAAAGAGTTTTTGATATCGGTTTGGTGGTTTAAGCGTGAAAGCGTAACAAACAAACAAAATTACTTTCGCGTTTATAATATTAGTAAGGATACCATTTTTTTTTATATTTCACCGTGTTAAAATAAAAATCGGGCCAAGTGAGAGTCGGACTTGCGCACGAAAGGTTCCGTACCATTGACTAGGTAAACAAGTGCCTCCCTATGGCCATTATCGATATTGAGCAAAAAAATCAAGTTTGTTGTATGGGAGCCCACCCTTAAATATTTATTTTATTTTTAGTCATCATCATCCTGCTCTTATCCCAATTACTTGGGGTCGACGCAATATGTCATCTGTTTTGACATATTGCAAAAAGTTTCGGCAATGACTTTTATGACCGGCCGCCTGCCTGACGTCAACCCTCCTTGGGAATGTAATCGTTGACCCAAATGGTACCAGATGGAGTTGGTCCGGGTCAATCTAGGGCTCTTAGTCGTCTTTTACGACACCCACGAGCAAAGCAAGGGTTGGTAGTATTCGAAGCCGCTACCACACAGCATTATTATTTATTTTATTTTTAGTATTTGTTGATATAGCGACAACAGTGACATTATTTGTGAAAATTTCAACTGTCTAGCTATCGCAGTTTTTGTGATACAGCCTGGTGACAGACAGACGGACGGACAACAGCGAAGTCTTAGTAATAGGATCCCGTTTTTACCCCTAAAAACGAAAACGTAATACAAAATTTATTGCCAGCAATTACTTATAACGGTATCGTGATACCTTACAGTAATCACGTAAAGAATCTTGGCCTTTTCTTAGACTCGACGATGGAGTGGCAAACGCAGGTTACTAACATATCCAAGAAAGTCACAGGAATACTCCGTTCACTATACCGGCTGAAAAACTTTCTCTCAGTCACGACCAAAACATCGCTGGTTCAAACCTTAGTTCTTCCTATCATCGATTATGCTGATGTGTGCTACCTCGACCTGAATGCAGATCTGCTCAATAAGTTGGACCTACTCCTCAACAATTGCATTCGATTCGTTTTTAATCTACGTAAATTTGATCATGTAACCACATTTCGCTCTCGCCTCAATTGGTTACCGATTAGGCAAAGACGTAGCCTGCGGGCTCTTTCTTTGCTCTACTCTATTCTTAACTCTCCTAACGCTCCTTCCTACTTAAAACTGAACTTTCAATTTCATTGCTCCACCCATGACCGTGCTCTTCGTTCCTCCAATAATCTTCTTCTTCACTGTCCCTCTCACTCTTCTAGTCTGGTGCACTCCTCCTTTGGTATCCAGGCCATTCTTCTCTGGAATGCATTGCCTCTGGACATCAGGATGGCTACCAGTCGCGACGTTTTTAAGGCCATGGTCAAACGATTATACTTGAATTTTCTGGCAGAGTCAACACATCTGTGACGGCTCACATCCACTCATTCAAATATCTTTATTATTATTCATATTTTTATGTATGTATATGTATTTATATATATTTATAAAGTATATATGTATTGTCTAATAGTAATTATATATAATTGATTTACTACGCGACATCGTTAACCACCTTGTATTGCACCTGCCTGACATTATTTCTGCTCCACCCTAGGTCGGCTGGTAGAGAATGCCTATGGCATTAAGTCCGCCATGTGCGTTTGTTTGTGCAAAAGTTATAAATAAATAAATAAAAATTTTAACTTTCATAATTTTTATATAGTACCTCAAATTGATGGCTTTTTATTTGCAATTTTCTTTTATAATTTTTATTATGACTTTAATAATAATAATTAATATTTTTTGGATCAAGTAACAATGACACATTATGTGTTAGTACGACTTACAACTAGGTCAGAAAACATACAAAAACATTCAATCACATAAAAATAATACACACACAGAAAATAAATAAATAATAACTACACACACATTTAAAAAATTTGGCTTTGAATTATTTATTTATTGTTACTATTTTATTGTAATCCTTACTAATATTATAAATGCGAAAGTAAGGATGTTTGTTTGTTTGTTACGCTTTCCCGTTTAAACCACCTATCCGATTTCAAAAATTCTTTCACCAATGGAAAGCTATAATATCAGGGAGTAACATAGGCTATATTTTATCCCGGTATTCTCACGAGAACGGGAACTACGCCGGTAAGGCGATTGAACCCGAAGCGAAGCGAGGGCTGGTTGCTAGTATGTAATGAATCATAATTTGAAATGAATGTCATTTTAATTAGATAGGTAATAGATATAACATATAAAATACAAAATGCATCAGTAATGCAATGAAATACAGGAACTAAGTTATAGCTAACTCTCCCTGGTCCAGTTTAAGGCAGAAATCTACTTAATACTAAACCCCACTAGTGTAATTTTAATTAAAACTTACGAACTGTGAAGCGGGGAACCTTACAGCTTGTAATGAACAAAAGGAAAATATTTGTTGGGGGAAATTTAATAATACTTATATATTATTAAATTCCTTAACAAATATTTTACTTACATAGATCTATTTAAATATAACTTAATTAATTTAGCTGTGTTATTGAAATGGATTTGTCGGAGACAACCATTTAAATTAAAACTTTGTGTCCTTTTCTCTAACTGTAATATTTTACAGTCAGAGAAAAGGACACAAAGTTTTAATTTAAATTTCGTATAGATATTATTAGATTCGTATAAATGGTTTAGGCTGTTTAAGTGGTCAAGTTTCTTTTTTTTTATTGCAAGAGGTGGCAAACGTTTTCTGTGAAAGTTTCTGTAAAACGTTTTCTGTGTGGTGACGGAGTAAGAATACAATTCACCACTCCCTATCTTGCCCGTGGATGTCATAAAAGACGACTAAGGCGGACAATATGCACATAAGATCTATGCAAGAGAAGGAAAACTCGAAATGAAACTCTATACCAACATGTCTGACCAGCATGGTATAGTAGGTCAAATTCTCTTCCATTGTGGCGGAGGCCCGAGCCCAACAGTGGGACGTATGTGGGCTGCGATGAAGAGGTAGCAAACGAGTAAACAGTACACCTGATGGTAAGTGATGTTGTCGTTCATAGACCTTTGCTAGGCCGCATGCTACCGCGAAGATGGTAAAGAGAGTAAGAATGCGTGCAGATATTAAAGGCATCACTAAAATCCATCACACGCAAACCTCCTCAGAAAGTGTGGTACTATCTCTTGCCCACTGAAAGAAGTACATTAATAAATTGCTACTACTCAGACGTCAATTTCCTGCTCAGTGTGGTACTATCACGGATGGACCGGCCCGCGGCTGTAGACAGACAATTATAAATAGTGTGGTCCTACCAGTAAAAAAGGGCTGTCCGCGCGATTTATAATTTAGGCCCAAGAGTATCACTAAAAGAGAAATTTAAAGAAGTAAATATTCTGACTGTTATATCCCAATATATATACGAAAATGTTTTATATGTAAAAAAAAATATAGGTAAATTTGAAAAATATAGTGACATTCATCATGTGAATACCAGGAATAAGCACAAATTAGTTGTACATAGTACTCATCTTCAGCGAGTTAACAGGTCTTTCATGGGCCAAAGTATACGCTTTTACAACAAATTACCGAATAATATCCGAGATATGCCAGTGAATAAGTTCAAAAAAGCAATCAAGAGTAGATTTTATCTAAAAGGTTATTATAAAATCTCAGATTATCTTGATGATAACTCGGACTGGCAATGAGCAGCTCCTCATACAGGAATTTCCTCATTATTAAAATGATAGAAATTACGCACATGTTTATTTTTTTTATTGTTGCTACTATAATTGTAAAGTGTAGCGTGTTTTGCCAAACGATTTTTTTTATTGGATCTGTGTTTTATTATTGTGGCAAATGGTTTTGGTCATACTCACTGAAGGGTATGCTAGCGGTAGCTATGAGGAGCGGGTCACTCCCATCCCTCCATTATGGTTGGGGGGAGTGATGGCTGCTCTAGTAGTAAACTCGTGATCGGGTGCCGCTTGCGGGATCTGGTCCAACCATAATTTTTTTTATTACAATTGTGATTATTATTATATTTGTGAACTATGTTATATAATTTTTCGAATGGCATTACACTGGAACTATTAATAAGCATGTTGTAAGATGTAATTATATTTAAAAGAAATTTAAAAAAATAAATAAAAAATAGACAATCCCGCTGAGTTTCTTGCCGGATCTTCTCAGTGCGGTCACGTTCCGATCCGGCGGTAATTATAACTTTAAGAAATTTGTAAAAAAAATGACAATATGTAAGTGCCCCGGCGGGGTTTATACATAATAAATGATTTGAATTTGAATTTGTTTTCGGGCGTCTATAGGGAATGCTACCCTCTGATCAGGCTGTACACGGCATGAAATTGATACCAGCGGTCAGTCCAAATGTCGATGGGGAGGTATTACGGTAGTTTGAGGCCACAAACCTTCTTCCCGTCACCCTGGACGGTATGGAGCGAATATGTGCACGCCATAGATGGTAAAAAAGGATTCTCAAGGTACCTTGCACAACTCCTATTTTTTGTAACGAACTATATCGCTTCTTATGTTCTATTTCTGTTGAATAAAATGATTAACTTACATAATTATGTCAGTACAAAACTTCTATACACAACTCTCGATGTAAGAATTACCAGACCGCTGGCGGAACTTACTTTGGAATGTGGCCTGTGTCGAAATGTTATCGTCTGTGTGAGAAACAGTATTAACTCACTCATACAAGCAGAAGACTCCATATTTCTGATGTAGAACGAAATTTATTGAAGTAAAATTTACATCTTATTTTAATAATAATAAGAATAAAAACCTCTGGGCCAGTCGTATCTCACCATGAGACTAACGCAAAACTCGGAGGAACATTATATGGCTCTCTAAATTCTTTTGATATAAAAGAAAAAATGTATCACAAGATTTACAGGAAAGCCAATAAACCGCAGGGCAGCTTGTGGCGTGCTGAATGTGAGTGGCGACACTGCGGTCCTGAGTGCCCCAGAGAGTCGGCCAGGGCCTCGTATCCAGCTGGCCTTTATTGGCTGGCTGGAGTGGAAACCGAAGAGTGCCCGCAGGATTCTCAACTCTGGCTTGCCTTAAACGGCTGGTCAGAGAGGGGTCGCCAGATCTATATGCTCGGGGGTGGAAGTGTCATTTTCAAGGGCATAACTACGGGGAAACCACTGCGATGGTGAAACCGGCGCCGCACCGCTCGACATCCCAAGCCACTTGCACCAATGTTGCCCTCCTGTTGCCCGTATGGCCTGTGTGCCTGTGGTGACCGTTTGGGGGGGCCCATTCAGTGAGTTGGCGAGTCACCGTCTGCCAAAGTTCAAGATGATAAAGGTATTGAAGGCAGACGACAGTTTTTCCATCAATAGTTTCATTTAATCCAATCCATCAAACCTCACAACCCCATACACACCACATCTGGTTTTAGATATCATAATTGCACAATAGTTTTACACCTACCATTGGCACTCTACGAGTGTTATGTGCAAACGTGGAGTGTCATCGGTAGACGTCCCATCCCATTTTAACATTAAATTTCTCCAAAGGCCTCTGCGTGTTGGATCCATATCCCATGTAAGCCTTTCAAAGGACCGGGTATCTTCCCTTTTTTAATATTTTAAACAATATGGAAGATAGCCGTGAAACTGGGAGACACAATATAATAATAATAAGATAGACAAGTGATAAGTTTTAGATATCATCATTGTACAATAGTTTTACACCTACCGTTGGCAGTCCACGAGTGTTATGTGCAAACGTGGAGTGTCATCGGTATATGTCCCATCTCATTTTAACATTAAATTTCTCCAAAGGCCTCTGCGTGTTGGATCCATATCCCCATGTAAGCCTACCAAAGGACCGGGTATCTTCCTTTATAAGACACCCGTGAAAAAGGAGCGACATGAAAATAATAATACTTCTCACCATTTTTTTTGGGGGTGGGTTATGGTCGGCGCACTCCGCGCCCGACTCCGTCCGGGGCGATAGAGGGGCGTAAGCACGCACATCCGTATTCCACCCGTATAGCACGTCGCCTTCGTCGTTGGGTTGACCACCGGTGCAAAGTTCCTTGACTTCAGTGATTGATCCGACGGAATACCCCGAGGGAGTACCCTCTCCCATCGACGTCCCCTACTGGTCGATCGCTGTCACGAGGCTAATCTCTCCGCGGGTACCGGACTAAATCCCCGGTCCGGTCACCCGCAATACTTCTCACCATGAGACTAACGCAAACCCTGGAGCTATATGTATGTATATTCTAATAGCTATATGCTCAGGGGTAGGAGTATAATTTTCAAGGGAATAACTAAGGGGAAACCACACGTTAGTAACATAGATTTCCATTGTTGAAAGAATTTTGAAAATCGATAAAATCCTGTTTCACCGGCACTATTCCCGTTCATATGCTGATGACGTCAGTGCAAGAGAAGGAAGCTACGAAATGAAACTATACCAGCCCATAAAAACCGCGTGGTATAGTAAGCCAATTTTCCTCCCCTTGTGGAAGAGCCCAGGTATGGAACTTATATGGACTCAAATCATGATAATTAATCCTAAACGTATTAAAAAATGTTATTGTCTAGTCCTAGTAAATAGTTATAATAAAGAGAAAGTTAATTTTAAAACATTTTAATAGTTTTCACTTTTAACTTCTTAAATATAAACGAGAAAAGTCTACAACATAAACTATCAAGATTTCAACATAACACAATGACGATTCAACAAAAAAGAGACATTATTTAGACTAAAACTTTTGTCATAAAGGTACGTAGAAAATAAAATATTCGTATGAAGTTGAGATAGTGTTCTCCGGACCCATAACTCTTGGCAAGATGGAAGGCGAGGCACTCTCGGGAGGATTACTGTTCTACGCATTCATGAAGAGATGATATTTTTATGACAAATTCGTTAAGAGATGCGGTTTCGAATGCGCCGGTTTTATTTGAGTTGTATGGGTACTAAAAACATATTTTATGAAAGGTATTTCATGTTTTTTTTTGTGTTTAATAATTTATGTATTCAGAGTGTTATAGGTTACGTTGGTAGCAAAATTTTTGTCGTTTTTATATTTATACGGATGTTTGATAGCTAGAATTATCGTAATTTTGAGGCATTCTTTTCATGATAATTTTATTGTGATTTATGGGTAAGCATTTATAAGCTTTGTCATCAAGGACTAAAAATATAATTTGCTACACCTTTGTACGCATATATCGTAAAAGAAGACTAAATATAATCAAACATCACAATGTAATGTATACAATTTATTTGATGTAAATCTCTATAATTCATCATCATCATCATTTCAGCCTATTGCCGTCCACTGCTGGACGTAGGCCTCCCTCATATTGCGCCACAATGTGCGGTCCTGTGCCGCCTGCATCCAACGACGCCCAGCAACTTTCACTAGGTCGTCGGTCCACCTAGTGGGGGGGCGTCCTACACTGCGTCGTCCGATGCGTGGTCGCCACTCGAGAACCTTTCTTCCCCAGCGGTTGTCGGTTCGTCGAGCGATGTGGCCTGCCCATTGCCACTTCAGCGTGCTAATTCTTCGTGCTATGTCGGTTACACCCGTTCTTCTGCGGATTTCTGTATTCCGGATTCTATCTCGCAGAGAAATCCCGAGCATAGCCCGTTCCATAGCACGCTGAGCGACTTTGAGCCTTGATATGAGGCCTACATTTAGGGACCACGTTTCCGTGCCGTAAGTCATCACTGGTAACACACACTGGTCGTAGACCTGTGTTTTCAGACACTGAGGTATGTTGGACGAGAAGATCCTCTTAAGTTTCCCGAACGCTGCCCAACCGAGTTGGATTCGTCGGCTGATCTCTTTTTCGAAATTGGATCTACCTAACTGGACTGTTTGTCCTAGGTAAACATAGTGATTGACAACTTCGAGAATCGCATTGCCAACTAGGACCGGTACAGGAATGACATGGGTATTTGACTTTCGTCTTATCCATGTTCATTCGTAGACCCACTAGTTGGGATACCCTGCTGAGATCATTGAGCATAGTGCCAAGGTCCTCCATGGATTCTGCCATAACGACGATATCGTCTGCGAATTGAAGGTGAGTGATGTATTCGCCGTTAATGTTGATGCCGAGTCCAGTCCAGTCTAAGAGCTTGAAGACATCTTCCAGTGCAGTGGTGAACAGTTTCGGAGAGATGACATCTCCCTGTCTCACGCCTTTCTGCAACTGGATCGGTTCCGTACTCTTATCCCGGATACGGACTGACATTGTGGCGTTCCTATACAAACACTTCAGCGCTTCGATATAGCGATGGTCGATTTGGCACCGCTGAAGGGACTGCAGCACCGCCCAAGTTTCGACTGAATCAAAGGCTTTCTCATAGTCCACAAACGCTAAGCACTGGGGCCGATTATACTCCTCGGTCTTTTGTATAATCTGCCGAAGCGTGAGGATATGGTCTATGGTGCTATAGCCTTTTCGGAAGCCGGCTTGTTCGGGCGGCTGGAAGTCATCGAGCTTGCGCGTGAGTCGATTGGTAATGACCCTCGAAAACAACTTATAAACATGGCTCAGGAGTGAGATGGGTCTGTAGTTCTTTAAAAGAACTTTGTCACCCTTCTTGAAGAACAGCACCACCACACTCCTGGTCCACGACTCTGGAACGTCGCCCCCGAGGATAACGGAATTAAATAGCTTCTGAAGGGCTATTAATACGGGCTTGCCGCCCGCCTTCAAAAGCTCTGCCGTAATTCCGTCATCTCCCGGTGCCTTACCGTTACGTAGTTGTTTGAGAGCCATTCTGATCTCGTACAAGCTGATGTCCGGGATTTCTTCGGTATAGTGCCGAGTTAGCTTGGATCTGGGATCTTGGACCAAGCCGACAACAGGATTTCGGGATGATTTGTATAACTGTCCATAGAACCTTTCGACCTCTCCCAAGATCTCACTTTGGGATGAAATGACAGTGCCGTCATCGGTCTTCAGCTTAGTCATTTGGCTTTTCCCAATAGACAGATCTTGTGCGAACACTTTCGAGCCACGATTCCGCTCTATCGCTTCTTTAATACGGAACGTATTAAATCGGCGAATATCGCGACGCACAGACCTGGAGATCTGTCTATTTAGCTGCCTATGTTTGGACCAATCGGCTGCAGACTGCACCGTCATCTCTTTTCTCCGCTCCATGAGCTCGAGAGTCTGGTCAGAAAGTTTTTTAGGTCTATTAACGCGGTGAGCCTTGAAAAATTTCGACCCAACCGCGTGGACAGTTTCCACGAACCTGTTGTTCATATCGTTCGGAGATTCGCACTCGTCCAGACATTGGAAGCGATTATGTAGTTCGAGTTGAAAGTTTTCGAGGTTCTGGTATTGGACAGATGTAGGTCGGAGTGTAGACTTCATCAAGCGTGACCGCTCGACTTTTGTATGGATATTCAATGTGCCTCGTACCATCCGGTGATCGCTCCCAGTTTTAATTCTGCTGATCACTGAGACATCATTGAATATCTGTCGTTTGTCTGACAAGATGAAGTCTATCTCGTTTTTTGTTGAACCATCGGGGCTAATCCAGGTCCATTTCCTTTGTGGCTGCTTCCTGAAGAAGGAATTCATCATAAAGAGGCTTTCCTTCTCCAGAAAATCAGCCAGTTTCTGGCCCCTCTGGTTTCTCTGTCCATATCCATGTTTCCCCAATCTCAACTCATCATCACTCCCTTTGCCTAGTTTTGCGTTAAAGTCTCCCATAACCACCGTGAAGTGGGTTTTGGACGCGTGTATGGCTTTCGAGATGTCCTCGTAAAATGCCTCCACTTCGTCGTCGGAGTATGTCGAGGTCGGTGCGTATACCTGTATAACCTTCAGCGAATACCTCTTGGTAATTCTGAGTATAAGGTACGCTACCCTTGTCGACACACTCTCGATCCTCTCCATGTTGTCTATGAGAGACTTACAAACGATAAACCCTATACCACCTTGGGACGGGTGATCGCCCTCCCGGTAGAAGAGCAAGTTTCCAGACTGGAGGATTATCGTGCCCTCGCCCTCTCTTCGCACTTCTGATAATCCTACAATGTCCCAGCGGATTTTGCTCAATTCCTCTTCCAGCTCGATGACCCTCTCGTCAGTCCTGAGTGTCCGAATGTTGTGTGTTACCAGGGCCAAGGGTCGTTTTTGTTGGTAGCCGGATCGCTGCCGGAGATTCCTCGCACCCCCCGCTCCACCACTACTGGGCCCGCCACCAAAATGAGCCCGTAGGGTACCGGAGCCGCCGTGACTGGGGGCCATTTTTTTGTTGTACGCCATTTTTAAAAAGGGGATATTGCCGTAATCGCCACGCTTGGCAGGCGGGTTGGCGATCGCAGTATGGATGTTTTACGTTTCCCAGGAGAGAGCTGCTGCCCACTCTCCTGGTGAACCCTCAGCCGATTTTTACGACTCCCACGGGCAAGTAAGGGGTGGCGACACATGTATTCTCAAACCGTCGCCACACGGCCAATAATAATATCTCTATAAATACACATACTGAATATATACTTGGTCATACTTGGTCTCTATGTCGGCTTCATAAAAAGGCTCAAAGTCGCTCATCGTGCTATAGAGAAGGATAGCCTTCTCCATCGGTGTTTTTCTACGCGATAAATTTAGTTTACGGCTACGAACCGACAACCGTTGGGGAAGAAAGTAGCGACTGCGAATCGTACGACAAGCGTGGGAAGACCCCCTACTCAATGAGGCGGAGATACTCGCCGGACTTTATGAGCGGATGTCCGCAACGCGGGCGGGGACGGCATAGTCTCTTTGAGCGAGATGGTCGCCTGGCGGGACGATGACAGCCGTGATGTCGTTGCCAGTTGGGTAGATCGGCTGGAGATACCTTGACACGGTATTTGGACCGTTGAGGCCTTCCGGCCAGCGCTGATGGAGTGGTTGTGACAGCAGCACGAGGTGCTTTCCTTCCGACTGGTGCAGATAATGGACGGGACATGGTTGCTTCGCCAAGTACCTACCTGTACAAGGCCGTAAAGAGGGAAAGTACACCGTCCTGCCGCTACTGCGATTCTGACAAGGACACGGGGCAGCACAAACTCGATGTGTGTGTCGCGTGGGCAGAACAGCGCCGTGAACTCGTCGCAATCATCGGTGCCGACCTGACGCTGCCAACCATCGCTAGGGAGATGCTCGGCAGCGTCAGGAACGGGACGCAGTCGCTACCTTCTGCGAGGCATTCGTCTCGTGGTGGGAGTTGGCGGCTCGTGAGTGGGAGGAACTCCTCTATGGCGACACGATCCGCCGCCGACAACTTGGGCGGCGGAGGTGTAAGTACCTGCGCCAACCTAGGCGAGGCCGCCGGTGACCGAATCAGGGAATAGTCCGTCACCCGCAGAGAGGCTGACCACGTGAGAGCGATGCCCCGGAGGGAGTCGGGAAGGGAGGGTACGTCCATGGCTACACCGGTGGGATACTTTTTCAGGCGCCGTTCACATATATCTATAGCTTGTTTTTAGCCACTTTTGGTTATGATTGGTCGATTAGAAGCAATTTAAATGATCCAACAGTACATAATTTAAACAATACAATATTGTGCAAAATTATTTATAAAAAATCTAGTTGACCCAATAGACGCTGTTCTGTTCATATATAGCTTTGGAAATATAAGGAATTCTCCTTGAAATCGATCGCAGCGCTACTTACCGGGTGCAATTATTAAACTAAACCGCTTTCGAATCCAAATTGGTCCAGCCGTTTAAGAGACACGGACAAAGAAAAGACAAAATCCGCATTCCGGTTGACAGTAGATATCTTGATCTACTGTTAACCGTAATACTGATTTTATAGGGAGTGAAAGAACAGATTAAAAAAATATATTATATATATATGCTGAAAGAGTACAAAAAATAAGAACGTAAAAGATAAATAGAATCAGTAAGTAATGCTAAACGTATCAATATATTTACACCTCTTTTAATATAAAATATATGTAATTAATTGCAGTGAATGGGAGTAAAGTTGCAGAATGTAGTTCGGAGCGTACAATGCACAGTGCGCAGTGATAAACCTGTTTGATGGTCTGTTCATTTGTAATAAAGTTAGCGAGTTAAGTATTCAAGCACTTTGTTCATAATCACATTTATACTAACTCTATTTATTGTTTATGCAATATATTTATTCAGCGTATTTTTACTGCTGTTGGTGGCAAACAACATACCTGATGGAAGGCGGTATTGCCTCTCATGAACTTTCGTTAGGCCGCTGTCTACCGTGAAGAAATTAAAGGGAGTGCGAATGCGTGCAATAAGGTTTGGTGATGCTAAAAAAAACACACACATACCTTCAGGAAGCAGGACTTCCGACTCTCTCGCTGACCGAACTAAGTGCACCAACAAATTGTTACTACTCAGACTTCGATTTTCTGTGAGAGAAACTCTCTTGACTCCCCCTCTTCCGACTGAATCATAGCCAGCCTAAAATACAAAAACTAAATTTGAAGTAGATTAGGCCAAGGAATGAGGTTGTCCCATAAAATAATCCTCTCCTCAATTTACCCCATTAGGGCTGGAATTTTGACGAGTCATACAAAGAACACACCCTCCAAGTTTCAGGTGTCATCGATCAGCTGTTTAAGCTGTAGGTTGATCCGACATTTAGTCATTCAGGATTAATCATTCTCATCATCTCTCACTCTCTCTCTCTCTCTCATCACAGTGTATATACGTCCCACTGCTGCTCCTTTACAATAGGAGGGAAATTTGGGGTACTGTGCCATGCTGACCAGACGTCTTGGTATAGGGTTTTACTTCGAATTTTCCTTCTCTTGCATAAATGTTATACTCATATTATATCCCTTAGTCGTCTTTTACGACATCCACAGGCAAGAAAGGGGGTGGTGAATTGTATTCTTACTCCGTCACCACACGAAAATCATTTTATATGTATAGATTATCTGTTACATAGTTTCTGCCGCGGTTAAGAACATAATGTGTGGCTCCCTCTAAATCTCTATAGGAGTGATAAAAACTAGCTAGTCTTATAACCTCGTAGCACCCACTGCGATCAGTTACCCAACTAACAAGCGTAGCGATTATCCTACAAAGGAAGGATAAGTCTATGAGCAAGAGTGCACACCGAGCTGGTTGATTAGTTCATATGTGAATTAAGCGTACATTAACGCGTTAAACACGGGCCAAATTTTTTAGTTTGGGCCATGGGGGACACCCTGTAGCTTACATACAATTGTAGCCGTGGGGGACACCATGTAATCGCGAACCAGGGGAGACTTCAAGCAAAATAAGTTCACAAATTACTTTTCTTCGGTGGTTAAGCGATTCACCACATTTTAAAGCCCCTAAAAATTATCATTAAAATTTTAGAAACGGGCGATTTTAAGCTGGCTCAATATAGTAGATAAGTTTGGCCCCCATAGTGACCCCCATCGCGATTAACGTGTTACTCACTCAGTTATTCAACAAATAAAATTTTTCTTTACCGTACCTATAAATAAGAATCTATAACCATTGAAAATATTCTTGCAAATAAAACTACAGTAAGGGTTTGGGGGACCGCAAAAACTATTCAGTATTCCGTCGTCGCTCCACTGGGACTGAAAGGGACGATATTATGTATCAGAAAGTTGTCGGTAGTATAACTCGGAAAAGGATTTCAAAATTAACATTTTAATTGTTTATTGTTTGGCCCGTTTTCGAAGTCTCAGTTCCAGTTATTCATTGAATAAAATACGATGTAAACGATTGCACTAATGGCGTAGTGGTTAAGATATCAAGCTATCATGCCAGTGTCGTGAGTTCGATTCCCAAGCAGACAAATTATTTTTTTTTTATTGCAAACGGTCGCAAACGGTACACCTGATGGTAAGTGTTGCTGCCATTCATGGAACTTTGCACGGCCGCTGCCTACCGCGAACGAAATGAAGGGAGTGTGAATGTGTGCAATGAGGTTCGGTGACACTAAAGGCATCACTAAAACCCACCACACGCAAACACCCTCAGAAAGTTGGACTTTCGGCTCTCTCGCTCAGTGTGGTCCTACCACTAAATTCTTTGCGCAATAAACCCTATACCAACACGTCTGACCAGCGAGGTATAGTAGGTCAGAAATATTGCATTTTATACTTCTGTAAATGTTTTGCGATTCGTCAAACAAGTTTCAATATAATTAAGTCGAACGGCACCTTTTCAATTGGTCGCTGAAACTTCTGCGACGGAGTTACTTGCGGTGATTTTATAACTGCAACCATTGTTCCCCCAAGCTGCAAGCGCTACGGATTATAGTAAAAATATCAAGTAGTCAGAATATAACTTTGAATTTAGTTAAAGGTCTAGTAAGGGGCTGGTGGATCATTTAAAATTTGTTGTAGGTAATTATTTGAGCTGATTTACGGCACGGCAACGTGGTCCTTAAATGTAGGCCTAATAACCAAGCTCAAAGTCGCTCAGCGTGCTATGGAGCGGGTTATGCTCGGGATTTCTCTGCGACATAGAATCCGAAATACATAAAACCGCATAAGAACGGGTGTAATCGACATAACACGAAGAATTAACACGCTGAAGTGGCAATGCGCAGGCCACCTCGCTCGATCAACCGATAACAATCTGGGGAAGAAAGATTTTCGAGTGGCGACCACGTATCAGACGGCCAGAGACGCCTCCTCATTAAGTGGACCGACGACCTGGTGAAAGTTGCTAGGTGTCGTTGGATGCAGGCGGCACAAGACCGCAATCTGTGGCGTAACATGAGGGAGACCTACTGGACGGCGATAGGCTGAAATGATGATGATAATGAATTATTTGAGCTGTAACTTTTTATTTGCCGCGTGATGGATTCAGAATATTATTTGTTTTCATTGCAATTGCGATCGCAAATCCGCTTAGAGTGGCTATTATGGCTATTATGCCATTATCCTCATTCTATGGTTCAATATTATATAATATATTAATAGGATTATTAGATAAGATTCATGTCCAACAATGGGTTTTCATAGGATAGATAAAAATTACACGAAACGTGGATTCATAATACTCCTGCTTATTCTTTTAAAAATAAAAGTACCTATTCAAATTATTATAAAATAAAATATCTGTATTATGTTTTTCATATGTAAAGAATCTGGTTGACTAACTAAAAACGCTGAAATTACACTGACTTCCTTGTCGGGACGGAGTAAAAATTCTAAAATCTTATACCAATCTGACTCCCGTGGTCAATTTCCTTCCCATAGCAAAGGAAGCTTGAGCCTTCTAGTGGAACGTATATGGGCTGAGATTATTATTAGATAATGAACTAACATGATGATAAGGTTATTAGATAACTAGCGACCCACCACGGCGTCACACGGGTCCAATGCTGATACTAAATATACTAGAGAATGTCTTTATATACAACATTCAAAGCTTTTTGTCATTTGTCAATACTAACATGTTTTCTTTAGAGGTTACTCTTGAAAGAGTGACATATTATGCATGTATTATACATATAAATCTTCCTCTTAGATCACTCTCTCTATTAAAAACCATAGTTTTAAAGTACTAAGCATAGATAGGGACAGACATACAGCGGAAAGCAACTTTGTTTTATAATATGTAGTGATGAGATAAGATGATGATGACGAAAAAGGAGACATTTTAAGTCTTTTTTTTATTACGTAGAGATCCACTACGATAGAATTTTCCCAACTTCAACCGCAAAGAGAGTGGAAGTTTGTATGTGAAGAATAGAATCTTTATACAAAGCAAATAAAATAACTTTTCAGTAAATATAAATAAACACATTGTTGCATGTTTTGATTAGAATCACTGCAAATAAGTCATCGACTTATTTTTGCGATATAAAGGTTCACTAAAAAGGAATATTCTGAAAATCAAACTCTCGGTGGAAACATTCCTCCCCAAAGGTATAAAATAAAAGGAGAATTTTTCTTTACAATTTTTGACTCAACATTATATTTATTAAATCAAAATAATACTTAGCTTGACGTAAAATCACACGTTACTATGTGTGATTTTTATACAATCGCAGGCAAAAGTTAGTCTTTCATTTCATATTATATACGCCCCACTACTGGATTCGAGCTACCTCCATAATAAAAGGGAAATTGACTTCTTTTTTTTGGGGTGGGCTGCGGTCGGCCCGCTCCTCGCACCACTCCGTCCGGGGCGACAGGGGGGCGTAAGCACGCACACCCGCAACCCACCCGAACACCACGTCGCCTTCGTCGTTGGGCCGACCACCGGAGCAGGGTTACTTGTCATCAGTGGTCTGCTCGATGGAATACCCCCTACTTGGGGTACCCTCTCATCGACCGACGTCCTCGGGGAGGACGTCGGTCTTTCCTCACGCAGCCGGCCTCTCGGCGGGTGACGGACTAACTCCCCGGTCACATCACCCGCGGCCTCGGCTAGGGCGGCATGACGCGCAGGTAATCGCGCCTGCGCCGCCTCAGTCGCCGGCAGCGGGTCGTTTCGTCGAGGCTGAGCGCCTCGCGCGCGCGACCCGCGGCCTCCTTCTGCGAGATCACTGCCTCGCAGAAGGCTGCGACCGCGTCCCAGTTCCTGACGCTGTCGAGCATTGCCCTAGCAATAGTCAGCAGCGTCAGGTCGGCACCGATGATTGCGACGAGTTCACGACGCTGCACTGCCCAAGCGGCACAAACCTCGAGCGTATGCTGCGCCGTGTCCTCGTCGCAATCGCAGTGGTGGCACGACGGTTTGCTTTCCTTCCCAGCGACCGTGTACAGGTACTTGCCGAAGCATCCATGCCCCGTCAAGACCTGCACCAGTCGGAAGGAAAGCACTCCGTGCCGCCGAAGGGGAATTGACTTATCAGTTAGTCATAATAAACAATAATATAAACAAAACACCTACAATGGACGTGCTAGTTAAATAATTAATTGCTCTTAATGCTTTGAATTGCCTGTATATATCCTATCATACCTCCGTCATGTCAAATTAATTGATGCTTTGGTGTCACAGGCAGACGGCTACAAGCCGGTTAGCAGGTAATCCTTACTGTGTTATGTAGGCTAGATAAACCATGTAGCATAATTTCAATACAGTGTATTTGATGGCAAACTAGTTACTAAATAAATACTCTGTGTTTGTCTATCTTATTGAGCACGTTAAAGGGTCGTGGCAGCTCTTAATATAATTGAAGCGAAAAAAAGTATAAAAGCGACACAATATGTAAAATCTTCTTTAAAGACGAGAATGCAAGAAATATTTCGGATATCATATGTGTCTACCGTCATTTCATCATCATCGTTTCAGCTCATATTCATCCCACCATTGGGCTCCTCCACAATTGAAAGGTAATTGAATACTGCTACGCTTGTCAGACGTGTTGGTATAGGGTTTTATTTTAAATTTTTCCTTCTGCATAGACGTATACAGTAATACTCCGGACTTACGCGATAGGTGGGACCAAGCGATAATCGCGTAAGTCGGGATTTAATTATACTTAGATTAAATATGTACAAAAAAAAGATATTTATTTGGAACTTGTTCAAAGAAGTATTAAATAATGTTATTAATTAAATATTAAATAAAAAATAATTGACATTTTCTGAATACAAAAAGTAAATCAGATTCACATAAATAAAAAATCGCGTATTTCCGAATTCGCGTAAAATGGGGTAGCGTAAGTCGGGGTATTACTTTGTTCATATTTAATCCCTTAGTGGTTATTTTCGACACCTACGGGCAAGGGAGGGGGTGATGAATTGTATTCTTACTCCGTCACCTCAGGGAAATTTTTACTCCGTCACTACACGGAACGTGTCTACCGATGTTGGCCTATTTGGTAAGACGGTTGGTAAAGATTTTTAATAGATATGGTTGCACATACCACGCGTGGTAATAGTTTTTCGCTCGCAAATGTGAAATGTTTTTTTTTAATTATGAAATTTCTACCTTAATCGCAAGAGCGTCGATTTTAATATTTAATCATTTAAAGACTAGTGCTTTTATTTAAATAATAATTTATTTTTATCGCGTTTACATTTAACGACGTATATAATAAAAATATAACAAACGATTATTGTTTCTATTTAATTCAACCTGTTCGGTAACAGAAAATTTAGTGTAACTGTGCATGATTTTGTCCAACTTTATCAAACGTTATATTATATCAAACACACTGTCATTTCATATTTCTTACTCTATTCTAGAGTACTTAAAGTTCACTTTACTGCTAACCCTGTGCAACTAACTTAGAAAAGCGACTACCATCTGGTGGCAATAAATCCTTATAGCCGGATTATTTTTAAACGTAAAAGTCAAAGTTGAATTTTAGTCTAGAATAAAGTCAAGTTAGACTAGAAAAATAGTCTAAAACATCTGCGATATTCACCAATCGTCACATATGAAGTAATATAAATTTTATGGATTTGAACTCTGTGTTCAAATAAATTAAAAAGTATAAAATTTATCGTGTTTAATTTAGTTTTTACGATAACTTACTGCACAGACGATTTGCGTAGTAAGTTATCGTAATAATGTATGTGAAAAATGTCATCGTCTAACCATTGACTGGTGGCTTTTTTTTTTGGGGTGGGCTGCGGTCGGCGCGCTCCTCGCGCCACTCCGTCCGGGGCGACAGAGGGGCGTAAGCACGCACACCCGTAATCCACACGAACACCACGTCGCCTTTGTCGTTGGACCGACCACCGGAGCAGGGTTACTCGTCATCAGTGGTCGGCCCGACGGAATACCCCCTACTTGGGGTACCCTCCCATCGACCGATGTCCCCCCCCTCGGGGAGGACGTCGGTCTTACCTCACGCGGTCGGCCTCTCGGCGGGTGACGGACTAACTCCCCGGTATTGACTGGTAGCTGTCGAGTGATCTAGAGTTACCGGGACTTTTGTTTTCATGAAGAATAGTTACTTGTGAAATCCACAAATCACAGCTGACATTGTTACAAAATAATAGTATAATATAATATATCGTACCCTTTTTTTATTAACGATTTCTATAGTTCATCACGATAGCTCAAAAAAGGCTTAATAAAATGGCGTGGTGGTGCAGTCACAGAGAGTAATAAAGATATTATTAACGAAATCCTCCTTCCATGCTATTAACCTATGTATGTCATACTATTCCATACTTTTGATGCGAAAATCTATTCGCTCAGCGAATTAATTAACATCAATGAGTATCCTCACTTTGCTAATAGATTTCTGGTGTTCCTTTTCCTGGTGGTCCTTCAGATCCAAACTCTCACAAACGTACAATCCTCACAGCTCATGTCTTACTGTTAGGCTCGAGCCTCCTCAACAATTGAAGGGAAATTAATCTACTATATCACGCTGGTCAGACGTGTTAGTATAGGGTTTTATTTCGAGTTTTCCTTCTCTTGCATAGATGTTATATGCATATTATATGCCTTAGTTGTCCTTTACGACACCCACTAGCAAGAAAGGGGGTAGTGGATTGTATTCTTACTCCGTCATCACACGGTATTGTACAATAGCTTAACGTATTTATTAAATTGTTACATATTTTAAAAATTTACGTTACATATTTAAGTCTACAAATGGATTTAGTTGTCTAAATGAATAGATTAGGCCACTCAAGTTGTATACCTATAATATTAGTGATTTGTTTAATAGACGAAGAGAGCTGGGAATCTGTTATTTTGTTATTATGGCGAGCAGCCTAGTGGAAAGCGGCTAACTTATCAAACAAAACGTACAAATATAGTCGGTCTTAAAAATCCACGTTTTTCCGTGTGTTGACGGAGTATGAATACAATTTACTAGGGAGTAGTAATCTTGCCCGTGGGTGTTGTAAAAGGCGACTAAGAGATATAATACGCATATAACGCCTATGCAAGAGCAGGTAAGCTCGAAACAAAGCCCTATACCAACCTATCTAACTGGCATGGTATTGTAAAGTCAATTTCCCTTCTATTGTAGAGGAGGCTCGAGCCCAACAGTGGGACGTATTTGAGCTGAAATGATGAATGATGAAATGAAAAATCCACGAGGAATATAATTTCCTCGATATCGGTAAGTTTGGAAACGATTATCGTAATCTATTCTTAATCTACACATAGAACTTATTTCGGTAAATACACAAATTTTACCGTCAATATATAAGTATACAGAATTTACCGAACCGAATGTCATTAGGGGTGGGACCGAAACAATATCTATTTATATTGTGTACAACAGTTTATCCCTTATGTCAAGTTGACCGGATATAATACTGCTTCTGATCAATAGCTCGGAAAAGAACAGAGTAAATCTATTATGTTTCATTACCACAGAATTGTTTTCTTATATTATTATGAAATATATAATAGCAGTAGCTTATGCCCGGGACTTCGTCCGCGTGGAATAGTTACTTTGGGCTAATGCTAACTTTAACCGGCGACTTTGTTTATGTAGAAGGTGAAAATATTTTTAAATAATACAATTCTATCGCATATGAATTTCGCGAAACCTAACCGTTTATGCAGTGCACGCAGCGGAAGCTCTCAAAAGGAAAAAAAAAAAACCGATGTTGAAATATTTTTCTTTGTTGCTCTGCTCTTATTAGTCTTAGCGGGATGATATATAGCCTATAGTCTGCCTCGATAAATGGGCTAGCTAACACTGAAAGAATTTTTCAAATCGGACCTGTAGTTCATGAGATTTGCGCGTTGAAACAAACAAACTCTTCAGCTTTATATATTAGTAATCATCATCATCGCAGCCCACATACGTCCCATTGTTGGGCTCGGGCCTCCTCCACAATGGGAGGGAATCTGACCTACCATACTATGCTGGTTAGACATGTTGATATAGGGTTTTGTATCGAGTTTTCCTTCTCTTGCACAAATGTTATATGCATATTATATCCCATAGTCGTCTTGTACGATATCCACGGGCAAGATAGGGAGTGGTGAATAGTATTCTTACTCCGTCACCACACGGATTTATATTAGGATAGATATAGATTAAGTTGTTTAGCGTATTATGGAGGGTGCAATCTCGGTATTTCCCTACGAGATAAAATCTTTTATACGGAAATCAGTAGAAGAACGAAGGTAGTCAACATAGCCCGAGGATAACAAGACAAGAGGCACAGGATTAGTACACTGAAGTTATAATGGATAGGCCATATCGCTCAGTGAAATGACAGCAGTTTGAAAATATATTCTTAAATCGTGAACATATATCTGACTTACAACGTAGTGTAGAACAGGTGGACGGAACTGCCCACCAGGTGATTTGACAAGATTGTGAAAGTCGGTGGTCGGTCCAACGACGAAGGCGATGTGGTGTTCGGGTGGGTTGCGGGTGTGCGTGCTTATGCTCCTCTGTCGTCCCGGACAGAGTGGTGCGAGGCGTGCCCCGACCGCGACTCACCCCAAAAAAAAAGATTGTGAAAGTCGCAGTGAAGAGTTGGATGCAAACGGCATGTAATCGTTCTACGTTGCTTATGTGAGTCTTCGATTGAGTGATAGATGGTAGTGGAGTGGAATGATTATGAACATTCAGCATTATATTTTACTAGCAACCCGCCCTCGCTTCGCTTCGGTTTCAGTCGCTTTTTCCGCGGCGTTGTTCCCGTTCCTGTGGGAATAAAATATAGCCTATGTTACTCCCTGATATTATAGCTTTCCATTGGTGAAAGAATTATTGAAATCGGTTCGGTGGTTTAAGCGTGAAAGCGTTACAAACAAACAAACAAACAAACATCCTTACTTTCGCATTTATAATATTAGTACGGATTTCAGCAATGAAATGTTAGTTTTCTCGTTTTCAATTGTAGAGACGTAAAATTTCTGAAAGCCAAGGAATACTTGAAACGAAACTCTATATTTGTTTTTATAATTTTAGGGTAATTCTCCGTTGTGTCGTGGCCTAATAGTGGGTATATTTGTTTACATCGCCTGGGAGAGAATTTGACCTAATCACATGGCGGGCAGGTCAGGTATAGTTTTCTTTTTAATTTTTCTATTTTGTGATTTCCTTCACTTGCAGTGAATGTCATCTTACATCCTAAGATCTTACTACACAGCTTGTCTGCTACTCTATTTACTTTTAATTTATATATAAATATGGTGTAAAATTTGTCATTTTGCAGAAAACGTGTTAAAATATTGTAAAATATAAAAAGGTTTTTCTACGTTTGAATTTATTATATTAAAGGTTATCTGTCTGAAAAGTAATTGGAGTGTAAACGAATACGATATTTATATGGGATTCATTTATTTGCTTAAATTTCAACAGGTTTCTTTGTATTATTTGGTTTGTTGTTATCCTGTATATTTTAATGTTAATCTAGGTCGCGAGAGAAATATTGTACGATTTTCGCCGAATTCATTTAACTTGTCGCTTGCGTTACGCGAATAAATTGCGAATTCTTTTTTACGATATGTGGGATGTAACTAAGATTTTATTATTGATAAAAATTATAATTACTTTTTTGGTATAATGATACAAACGAGAGACTTTTTTTTTATTGCAAACGGTGGCATACGAGCAGACAGTACACCTGATGGTAAATGTTGCTGTCGCTCATAGACCTTTACAAGGCCGCTGCCTACCGCGAAGAAAGTGAAGGGAGTGTGAATGCGTGCATTGAGGCTCGGTGATACCAAAACCCTCCACACGCAAACACCATCAGAAAGTTGGGCTTCCGGCTCTCTCACTCACCGAACGAAGCGCAGTAACAAATTGCTACTACTCAGACGTCGATTTTCTGCGAGAGCGTGGTACTACGCCGGACGGACCGGCCCGCGGCTGTAGACAGATAACTGTCGACAGTGTGGTCCTACCACTCCACAAACCACTCCACTATCGAACATGAAAGTCTCAGTTGCATTCTCAATTAGTTTTTTAGATAATTTGAATTACAAAGTTTTGAAAATATAAAAACATCATTGTTGCTTGAACAGGCAACATGGCCAGCTCCAAAATCGTCTGCGCTTTCCTCATTTAACTTACGTAGAACCGATCCTCTACTCCTCTCGTTAGTTGCACGAAAATGTCATCATCTATAGACACGTATACTTACTTATGATGTTAACCACGTAAATTATAAAAGCTATCTACTCCCCATGTATCCGCCATTTGTTACACTCTACACAAATTCATCATATACCTTACTTTACGGGTATCTCTTCCTCAAAGTATCAAATTCTTATTATTTCTAAATCCTTTTTCTTTTTTTTGGTGCGACTTACGGTCAGTGCACCCAGTCCCGGCTCCATCTGGGGCGACAGAGCGGCGGCGCATGGTCCCGTAACCCATCCATAAAGCACGTCAGCTTCGTCGTTGGGCCGGCCACCGGTGCAGAGTTCCTTGAATTCAGTGGTCGATCCGACGGAATCCTCCGAGGGAGTACCCTCCCTCATCGACGTCCCTATGGGACGCCGATCGCCGTCACGAGACTAACCTCTCCGAGGGTGCCGGACTAAATCCCCGGTCCGGTCACCCACAGCCTCTGCTAAGGCGACATCAGGCGCAATTATTTATAAATCTTGCAAAAATGTTTAAATATTATCAATTTTGCATTTTATTTCAAATTAATTCAATAATATACCAGCGAATTGCAATTCGGAAACTACAAAGAACAAAACGGGCTCGTCATATTTGAATCGCTCGATTGCTCTGAATCACTTACCTCTAAGCTACACAAGTCCGCCTTTTTTACGGGCTATTTTTACAGGCTATAAGTCTGAACGCACCTCGTTCAAATGGTTGAGGACGACAAAGGGTCGTCGGTGTAATACTTATACCCTATTTTTTTCGTTTTTACTGTCGCAGATTGTGGTTTGGATATACCACACGCGATTCATCTGGGGCGCCGAAAGGGTGGTATAGTCGCATAACCCACCTATTACCTCTCCATTGCCATTGGCTGACCACCGGTATCGATTCTTTGATCTATATGGTCAGTCCAGACCCTTATATCAATCACTGTTAATTGATTCAAATTGAAATCTTTTATTATGAATAAATCCCGCGGGGGCACTTACATATTGTCATTTTTTTTACATTTTACCTCAAATTATTACCGGATTCTAACGCGACCGTACTGAGAAAATCCGACAAGAAACTCATATGGGATTGTCTTCTATTTTATTAATTTACTAGTAATATTTAAACAAAATTATATACAACAATATGTCTATTAATAGCTCCAGTGTGCCTTTCGAACCATCATACAATACAGTTATTAAATATAATGAAAAAGTACCATGGCTGGACCAGATTCCGCAAGCGGCACTCGATCACAAGTTAACCACTAGAGCAGGCATCATGATAATGATCAGGTCACTTAGATTGATTCCTTGATTTCGGCGGCTATACTTTCTAACATAAGCAAGCTCCTCTCCCTACACTAAAAAACTTCATTTTCTTAAAGCTCCCGTTAAAGCTCTTATTAAACAATCACTCAGTGTGACTATACATTTTTAGATTATTACACAAAAGAAGCTATTTGTAAAGCAAAGCTAGCAATTTGTTTTTTTGCGATATAACACAAAAAAGTCCATTTATTCCATACAAGAATCTTAGGTATATATCAAATAACATAAAGTAACGTAAGACGACACTAAAAGATGCTGGTTGCGTTTATTTCAAGTGTACTGTTGGGACTTAAGCGTTTAAGTAAATAGCGTTATCTTTTACTGGGATTATACAAGATCACAAGGATTTTATTTGGATATATGTCTGGGAATTGACGGTATTATTATACACTATAGTAATATTTGGTACTTTTTTAATTTATTGTATAATATTTATTCGCCGATAACGAAGCAAGAATACAATTCAACACCTCCTCTCTTTCCCGTGGGTGTCGTAAAAGGCGACTAAGGGATATAATCTTTATATTAGGGATGTGACTTGGAGGGAAAATAATCAATTTTTTAAATAATCGATTTTTTGTTCTTTAAAATAAATCGATCAAAAAAAAAATCGTTTAATTAAAAATAAATAATCGATTATTAAATTTATTAAATAATCGTTTTTTTCTCCCAACAGGATTATGATGATCTTATTTTTTTTTAGGAAGTCTGACAGTGAAATAATCGATTAATCTCGATCGAATTTCGAATAATAAAAATCGATTAATAATCGATTTTTTATTATTTTGATAATCGATTGTAAAAATCGATTATTACAAAAAATAATCGATTAATAATCGATTATTATAAAATCAATAATTTTTTCACATCCCTACTTTATGTATATGTATTTTATGTACGTATGTATGTCACTGAACTCCTCCTAAACGGCTGGAGCGATTTTGATGAAATTTTTTGTGTTCAAGGGGATTCAAGAATGGTTTAGATTCACAATTGCACCCGGTAGGTAGAGCTGCTGTCGATTTCAATTCGAATTCCTTATATTTTAATTGAACAGAACAACGTCTGTTGGGCCAGCTAGTATGCATATAATATCTATGCAAGAGATGAAAAACTCGAAATAAAACTCTATACCAACACGTCTGACCAGTGCGGTATAGTAGGTCAATTTCCCTCCCATTATGGAGGAGGCCTGAGCCCAAGAGTGGGACATATACAGGCTGAGATGATGATAATAAAGGTTAAATGAGGCAAGCGTAGTCGATACTCAGACTGACCATGTTGCCTGTTCAAACCCTATAATGTTATTGAAAACTAACAACCCGCCCTCGCTTCGCTTCTGTTTCAGTGGTCTTAACCGCGTAGTTCCCGTTCCCGTGGGAATACCGGGATAAAATATAGCCTAGTTTACTCCCTGATATTATAGCTTTCGTGAAAGAATTTTTGAAATCCGTCCAGCCGTTTTGAAGATTACCCGGAACAAACAGACAGAGAGACAAAAAAAATATAAAGTGATTTTTAGGCATATGTATAGTGCAAATAACCGTGTGAGCATCAAAAAGGCCTATTATTTTGATATTACAAACAGACACTCCAATTTTATGTATTGGTATAGATAATTTGATGGAACGCAACAAAGTCCAATTTGATTATCAAATGAGAACTTCACGATCAATAGTAACACCTTTTATTATTATACTAGCAACCCGTCCTCGCTTCGCTTCGGTTTCAGTCGTCTTAATCGCGTAGTTCCCGTTCCCGTGGGAATATCGGGATAAAATATAGCTTATGTTACTTCCTGATAATATAGCTTTCTATTGGTGAAGTCAAAATAATATAAAATAATTTTTAAAATCGGTTCTGTCGTTTAAGCGTGAAAGCGTAACAAACAAACATACTTTCGCATTTATAATATTAGTAAGGATAAAGAAAGTAAAAATAATTATAATTTATATCATTAATAAAGTCTACGTTACAATCAATGTATTGCAAAATAAAATCGCAATTTTTTTTATAAGCAAACGATAACCTAATTGACTTTGGAGAAAATAGTACAATATTTCTCTCTCGACATAGATTAAATTTACATTTAATTTAAATTTACACATTAAATTGTACAGGATAACAACAAACCAAATAACACAAAGAAACTTATTGAAATATAAGCAAATAAATGAATCCCATATAAATATCGTATTCGTTTACACTCCAATTACTTTTCAGACCGATAACCTTTAATATAATAAATTCAAACGTAGAAAAACCTTTCTACATTTTACAAAATTATAACAAACTAGCTGCTGCTTGTGACTTCGTCCGCGTGGAACAGTTTACTTTGGGCTAATGCTAACTTTAAACCGCGAATTTGTTTACGTAGAAGGTGAAAATATTTTTAAATACCTGATACAATTCTGTCACACATAATTTTTGCGAAAACTAAGCGTTTATGTTGTACACGCAGCGGAAGCTCTCAAAAGAAAAAAAAAAAAACAATGATTCTGAAACATTTTTCATTGTTGCTCTGCTCCTATTGGTCTTAGCGTGATAATATAGACTATAGCCTTCCTTGATAAATGGGATATCTAACACTGAAAGAATTATTCCAATCGGACCAATAGTTCATGAGAATAGCGCGCACAAACAAACTTTTCAGCTTTATATATTAGTGTACATTTTTTAACCACGAACAGCAGGTTTTAGAAACCACAAATTTCACACAACAATTACCTAAAAATAATTAATAGACTAGTAGACAGACTTGTAGATACAAGCTGTTTAGTAAGATCTAAGGGTGTAAGTTGACACTCACTGGAAGCGAAGGAAATCTCAAAAAATGTATACCCTATACTCCCACTATTAAGATATGAAATGCTACAATGCAACGGAAAAATAATAAGAGTTAATATCGAGTTCCGTTTTAAGTTTTCCTTGACTTTTTTTTTTAAGAACTGCACTATTAAAATGTATCCTTGTATTGCGGGGGACTTTACAAGCATATACTTAACGGACACAACTTACATTCAAACTCAAAACAACAATTTGTGAATCACATAAAGGTCGATATCTTAACCACCGCGCCAGCTGTGCAGACAACTTTAAAAAAAAATACAGTCTTACAACTGAGAACTAGAGTTTTCTAGTTCTCAGTTGTAAGACTGTATTTTTTAACATTTAATTTTTATAATAAAACTAGCAACCCGCCTTCGCTTCGCTTCGGTTTCTGTCGCCTTATCCCCGTAGTTCCCGTTCCCGTGGGAATACCGGGATAAAATATAGCCTAGTTTACTTCCTGATATTATAGCTTTCCATTGGTGAAAGAATTTTTGAAATCGGTCCAGCCGTTATAAGCGCCACCTACCAGGTCCAATTGTGAATCTAAAACATTTTCGAATCCCCTTGAACATGCAAAAGAAATTTCATCGACATGGGTCCAGCGGTTTAGAAGGCGTTCAGTGACATACACACTTACAAAAGAAATATATATATAAACATATAATCCACAATCTTTCTACTCCACCACCATCTATCACTCAATCGAAGGCTTCAAGTAAGTAACGTAGAACGATTCAGTGCCGCTTGCATCCAACTGTTCACGGCCACTTTCACAATATCATCAAATCAGTTAGTGAGGAGTTCCGTCCACTTGTTCTACACTGCCTTGTCCATCCGATATATGTTTGTTCAGTATTCGAGAATCTATTTTCCTACGGGCTGTCATTTCACTGAGCGATATGGCCTATCCATTGTAACTTTAGCGTACTAATCCTATGACTCTTGTCTTGCTGTCACCGGGCTACGATGATTACATTCGCTCTTCCACTGATTGCCGTATTAAAGGTTAACTAGTGGTCAGCGTGTGGTCGAAATTCAGCCATAATTTATCTATTTATTTATTTAAAACTTCTGCACACAAAAATAGGTACATGGCGGACTTAAGTCAACCTGGGGTGGAGCAGAAATGAATTAGGCAGGTGCAATGCAATTCGAGCAATGAATGCCGAAATTTGGTTATCCAAACAAGGCAAATTTGTATAGACTTATACCTGGTACATATAAACAATACATAATATATACATAGATACATAAATAAATACATATATATATATATATATATATATTTATATATATATATATATATATATATATATATATATATATATATATATACTCACGCAAACGTGTGTGTGTGTGTAGCGATTGCGTTCTAGTGTGCGTAATGCCTTTTTTAATAATTACTGTATTAATATTTTTTTAATAATATTTAATAATTACTAAATTAATGTATTTCTAATCCATTATTATATGAAATTTCAGTTTTATGCACTTCTCCTCATTGTATACTTCAACTATGCCAAATTTTTTAGGGGTACAAAGTTTTTGCTTCACGTATTTATTTATATATAGATACTGAAATTCGCGCTTAACAGTCACGTAGTTACTTGTAAACAAAGAAAGATATATGTAATCGATCAACGACATACAGTAGAATCACTTACGTGAAGATTTATAGCCTCCAGCTAGGGATGACGATTTGAGATCGATTAATTGTGGAATCGATTTTTCAGGCCTAAAAAATCGATTTCATAAATCGATACGAAGCACTGAATCGGTTCGGTGAATCTATCGATTCAGTGCTTCGTATCTACTCGTATTTACTGCTTCGTATTTATTCTAGAAACTCGTCATTCCAGTTTTTTTTCCTGCTCATTCGATACTAGTGTTCAGTATCGAATGTTAGTGTTTTATACTATACTAGCTGACCCGGCGAACTTCGTACCGGCATAATGTTTTTCTTTTTTTTTTTTTTATTGCCAACGTTGGTAAACGAGCAAACAGTACACCTGATGGTAAGTGTTGCTGCCGCTCATGAACCTCTACAAGGCCGCTGCCTACCGCGAAGAAAGTGAAGGGAGTGTGAATGCGTGCATTGAGGTTCGGTGATACCAAGGGCACCACCAAAACCCTCCACACGCAAATACCCTCAGAAAGTTGGGCTTCCGGCTCTCTCGCTCACCGAACGAAGCGCAGTAACAAATCGCTACTACTCAGACGTTGATTTTCTGCGAGAGTGTGGTACTGCCCCGGACGGACCGGCCCGCGGCTGTAGACAGATAACTGTCGACAGTGTGGTCCTACCACCGTAAATATAGTTTCTAAATTGCCGAAAATATAGGTAGTCTGTCTATAACTGTCATTTGCGTTTGTTATTACGTGATAGATGCGTTTTTGTTATACCACGTTTTATAGTGACTTGTATTTTCTTTGACGTTTTATGTCACGTCCTTTTTTTTTTGGGACTAATCCCACCACACATTCCCACCACTGTAACTCCTGTAAGCCAGGATCCACAATGGTCTCCGTATAAGACACTGAGGTTTGACCCTCAGGAAGTCCCGGGAATCGCTTTTAATTGTCTTGGGACCCGCAACAAATTTAATTAGAAAAGAAAACAGGAGGAGTTGGAAAGATTCCACTTCCCTCCTATGCAAAGCGGGAGACATGAAGCAAAGTTGGCTGATAAGCCAGTAAATAAGAGTTTGTACAACTACGTGAAACGCAGTGGTACAGCACCACGGATTGGACAAAGCTTAATGGACCTATTTGTGAGCTTTAGGTTTGATTACAGTAATAGGTATGGCAAAAGCGCCTAAACGCACGGAAATTTTCTCGAGTTGCTACAAGATCCGAATAGTATACTATCCCAGACGTGACATGCATATTATCTAACATGACGTTCCGCTCGTTGCGCCAGAGAATGCACTCCCAAAGGATGTGATGAGCTGTTTGTTCAAAATTGGAGTTTGAGGTCGAACATTGACAAAATGGTGAATCTACTAGTGTAAAATAGAATAATTTATTTATGTCACGTCCTACGAGAACTCGGTCGAACGGGATAAAAAGTATCCTATGTCCGTCTCCTGGTTTTAAGCTACCTCCCCACCAATTTTTAGGCAAATCGGTCTAGCCGTTCTTGAGTTATAAATAGTGTAACTAACACGACTTTCTTTTATACATATAGATTATAAGTTAATAACAATTTCCAGATATCCTAAAAAAAGCTCATTACATCCTGCCAGGAGAAAGGTACCCAATACTTTAAAAGCGATTTTTCGATACTAGTATTCTGTTTCCAATCGATTCATGTCTATATTATTGCAAGACTCTCCAGATTGCCTAAAAAAAAAAGAAAATAAAGCTCATCACAATCCCGCCTGAAACATACCTCGTATTGAATTGGAAGAAAATTCGAAAAAAATATCGATTAATCGGAAATCGATCCTTCAGACCTGGATTTTCTTGTGAATCGATTCTTTGGAACACGATTCGAATCGAGTCAAGAACCGATCTTTTTCAGAATAATCGCCCATTCCTACCTCAAGCGTATAAGAAATACCTACGACTTTTATAACTCATTTCATTAAAAAAACATCACCGGAAAAAAAAGGACTTGAAGGTTCTATACTTATTATTCGTATTATTAAGATTTATAATATCTCTCGCACTCGGAATCTGGTTTATCGGTTAAGTTTTATATTCCTTTTGACACTCCCGTCTCTGCCAAGTGTCCCGAGAATTGGAATAATTTATCTATGAGATTTCCCGGAGGTGTTACAAGACAAACGAAATAAAATCACTCTTATTCTTTTCCCTTTGAAAGTTTGAATAAAATGTACGGTCTTTAAATATAAATATATTGTATGTACGATATATGCTGAGTAATTTCCGCTTAAAATAATACGAAGACTTAATCATTTTTATTGTAAAAAACGCTCAGAAGTCCTTCGCCATGAGTTAGGCTGAGGCCGCACTACGGTGAAACCGCGGTGGTTTTTAACCGCGTGAGTTTGTGGAACAGGAAAACGAATGCAAGCGGCCGGACCTGCAGTTTTTATCCGCGACTGATTTAAAAACCGCGAATTGTTACAAAATTGTTGCGGCAAATAACCGCAGCAAAATTTGTAATCTATAGAACTATATGGGCGCACACGCATTATGCGTTAACCGCGGGCGGTTTTTTGGCTAGTATTCAGACAACCGCCGCGAGGAATAGGTGTGTTGTCGTCTCGATGCAATTGAATTAATTACAAAATAGTATTTATGAAGGAGATGTATGAACGCACATTTTGCAAATTTTTATCGAAGCTGGCTGACTGAAATCGATAGTAGTTGAAAAATTTTTCTGGATGTCTCTTAAAATTTTGTTTATTGTGAAAAAAAAAATCCTTTCCTAAATCTACAGTTAGTGAATGAATGGACCCAATATTTGCAAAATTTTTCTTGATATATATTTTTTTCCATTTCTTAGTAAGTACCCGAGCAACAAGACATACTGCTCGTTTGAAATCCATCTTTAAACTGTGCAACTCGTGGGCGGTTTAAAATCGTAATGTGTGCATCTCGAGCGGTTTCGCGGTTGCAGCGGTTAACCGCTCGCGGATAAAAACCGTAGTGCGGCTTCAACCTTAATTCAAATAATTATGTTATAGGCAGGAGAAATCTGTGCCGACCCCAATAAATTAGGATAAAGCAAGGAGATCTATTATGAAATATGAACACGATGATGACATATGAATCGGTAGTAATGTCTATTGAATTGCAAAGTATTTATAATTTAGCATAATGATAACAAAAAATTTATGTTCAAAAATTACTGACCAAAAATATTATTTTTTTTTTGTGACGAATCATTTCCATTTTGTACGAGCAATAAAGTGATATAAAAATACGGGTCAAAGTTTTATAACTTTTTCTATCGCGGGTATATATAACTCTGTAATAACGATTACTTGTTGGACATGAGACATCTTAGCTCGCCCGTGGCCATGAACACTAAAAAAGGTTCGAAACGTCGTGCCAACCTGCGTGACCAGCATGGTATTGTAACATCAATTTCCCTCCTATTGTGGAGGAGACTCGAGCCCAACAGTGGGACGTATAAGAGCTGCAATGATGATGATAAATAATGGCAATATGTATTAATAATCTATTTATGTATACAAATAAAACTTTTTTTATTTTATTTTATCCATCAATGATGTCTCCGTATTCAGTGCATATGCCGTATCTGGTTTTCAAGTATTGGATAACGATGTTCGATACCGACATCGTCTGTATTTGATTTTGAATGCGACGTGAATGTTTTCGAAAACATGAGCTTCTTTGAATAACCGAAAAGTACTTTACAATTTTCAATTTTAAAGAAATCCTGCCTTCATAGACTAATGGTATCTGAACGACTATTTTGATATTCAGGTTTATTCTGGATAGATTAAATTCTAATTTATTTTATTACCTAGAATCTATACTCTATAAAAATAAATAAAATTGAGGTGTCTGTTTGTAATGTCAAAAAAAATGGCATTTTTTCATGCTGATACGGTTATTTGCACGATACTTATGTCTAAAAACCGGTTTATAAAGTTTTTGTCTGTCTATCTGTCCGTCTGTTTGTTTTGGGTAATCTTCAAAATGCTGCACGGAATTGGATAATATTTTGCTGCAAGGTAGCTGTCTATATAAGAAGTAACTTAGGCTATATTTTATCCCGGTAGTTCCACGGGAACTACGCGGGTAAGGCGGGTGGCTGGTTTAATATAATCATCGACAGTATTATCTTAGCTTATTTACACGCTGCGCTCAAATTCTCTGCAATGTGAAAGCACAATATGTCAATTGCCGCGTTGCACAAATGGGTTGCGGTTGGGTTTTATCTAAAATTTGCCTGCTCTTTTTTAAATCCTATCTCCATATTACAAAACTAAAACCTTCCTTGATAAATAAGCTAACATTTATTTTTGCATCTAAGTGGCAGATAATACTTGTAATGTAATGTAATTAGCGTGCTCAAATACATAAACGTTTCAGTTTTATTATGATAATAAAAATATATATAACATAAATCTTATAAATACCATAATTCTTACAGTACAACTTATATTTCAACAGGAGTTCTTAGCTGTTCCAACATCTAAACATCATTCGACCCGCTATTTTTGAGCACTACTTCAACTATAAAAAAGTATAATAAAATATGACTATTTTATTATAATTTGTCATTGAATAAATTGAGTAATTTAGTAAAATTTTGTGTTTTTTTTTGTCTTTAGTTATATAGGCTATCAATTATGGCATTTAATCGCAATAGTATTTGATTTTTGAATTTTCCAACGTATCAAACACTTTTTTAAACGTGTCCATGGTCACGGGCAGATGGACAGACAGGGAGGACAAGTGAGCTTATTATATTACATCAATGTAATAACAATATATTTCCGTGTGGTGACGGAGTAAGAATACAATTCACCACTCCCTATCTTGCACATGGATGTCGTAAAAGACGACTATGGGATATAATATGCACATAACAGATAGAAAATTAAATTAGAAAACACATTTAGAATCTTTAAGCAAACGTGTTAATAAAACGGCTTATATATTTTTTTTTATTGCAAACGGTGTCAAACGAGCAAACAGTACACCTGATGGTAAGTGTTGCTGCCGCTCATGGACCTTTACAAGGTCGTTGCCTACCGCGAAGAAAGTAAAGGGAGTGTGAATGCGTGCATTGAGGCTCGGTGATACCAAGGGCACCACCAAAACCCTCCACACGCAAACACCGTCAGAAAGTTGGGCTGTTAGTATATTATATAAAATAACACCAATAGTAGGAATAGATGAAAGAATAACTGCATATCACTTTATAGTTGGCTCTATTCTGAGATATGGTGTTATGTTCTGGGGGAACTCCACCAATAGAGAGATAGTATTTAGATCTCAAAAGAAATGCGTTAGAGTCATGTTTGGATTAAAGTCATCTGAAACTTGTCACCCTTACTGTATCTATACCAATAAATAAAATTGGAGTGTCTGTTTGTAATGTCAAAATAATAGGCTTTTTTCATGCTCACACGGTTATTTGCACTATACATATGCCTAAAATACACTTTTTATTTTTTTTTTATCTTTTATGTGGGCTGCGACGACGATGATGAATAAGAATATAGTGTCCCTAATTCTTAAACGACAATTTCCGTTATTTCAGTAGTTGCGATGATAATGGCGTCCTCTGAATAAAAATATTATCGTTATATATCGTGTTTTTGATTGACCATATTAATAGTAGTATAATAAAAGTCCATATGATTACAATTCAAGTAAATAATATTTTCACGATTTTACAAACACATTCCATGCAAATTAAATAATTCGAACGTAGCGACGAATTGTCGCCAACTAATAGCCAACTTCACAAACATTAGCGGACAAAAAGCTCTGGTATAGCTGTTCTAGCTTTTGGGTATTAAACACAATTATTTCTACGGTATAGCGAGGGAGGAATTGTGACATTAATTTCGTTAATTTCAGTAGAATTCTGCGGTCAACGGGTGACATATTACACGGCGACGTTTTGCGGGAATCCTGTTGGGGCATTACTCTGGGCAAACAGGCGATTTGTTAGAATGTAAACGCTTTAACTGTGTACAAAACATACGGCGTGAATTTAAGATCATTTCGTGTGACATTTTTTGAGGCCCTTTAGAATTTTCTATTTAATTTTTCTAATTCTCTTAATGTAATCGGGCGTAATTTAGAATTAACGTGGTATGTATAAGTTTCTTAGTAAGCAACGTAAAAAATATTAATTTATTGTCTCGGTTAACGTCTTGATTTTAGTCCATATGTATATTTTTCCATCTTGGAAGCGAACTTGTTCTGTAATTGAAGCGAAATTGATCTACTTAAGCACGCTGATCGAGTTAATATAGGGTTTCATTTAAAACTATTCTTCTCTTGTAGAGATGTTATATGTCTTTAGTTTTTAGTTCACCCGTAGCTAAGAAAATGTTAGAATTGGATTCTTGATAATCTTAGAGAAATCATAATATATTTTTATTTTAGCTCATGTCACTGTTGGACTCGAACCACTTCTGATAGGAGGAAAATTGTTTTGCTGAACATATTAGTGCGATGGTTTTGATTTTTTTTTTAAATTTATTGCATAACTGTTATCTGTGTATCATATGTCTTAGCCCTCTTTTACGACACCCATGGGTAAAAGATGGGGTGGTTAACTGTTTTCTTAGTCCGTAATTACACGAGGCGGCGGATCGCCTGCGCGAGGAGCGCAACCTCGATGGGGCGATCCGCCGCCGGTGACTGTGACGTGACTGGGGATTAGTCCGTCACCCACCGAGAGGCCGATCGCGTGAGGAAAGACCAACGACCTCCCCGAGGGGGGACGTTGGTCGATGGGAGGGTACCCCACGTAGAGGGTATTCCGTCGGGCCGACCACTGATGACAAGTAACCCTGCTCCGGTGGTCGGCCCAACGACGAAGGCGACGTGGTTTTCGGGTGGGTTGCGGGTGTTGCGTGCTTATGCCCCTCTGTTGCCCCGGACGGAGTGGTGAGAGGAGCACGCCGACCGCGGCCCACCCCAAAAAAAAAAAGTCCGTAATTACACGGAAGTTCCACCCATCAATATGTATTATAAAAGTAAGTGTAAAATATGCGCCCCAGTAGCAAATAAGTCCACTAAGCTCCATAAAAAGACTTTTTAAAAGACAAGAAAAGACTCTTTTAACATAAAAGGGGTGCTTTTAAAGATATAACATGTGAACATTTTGAACTTTAAACTTGGAGGGGATGAATTGTATTCTTACTCCAACATCACGAATTCAAATCATTTATTATGTATAAGCCCAAGAGGGCACTTACATATGTCAAGTTAACAAAATTAGATTAAATTATCCAAAAAAATAATTCCGTGTGGTGACGGAGTAAGAATACAATTCGCCACCATCTTACCCGTGGGTGCTCGTGCGAGACGACTAAGGGATATAAAACGCATATAACATCTATGCGAGAGAAGGAAAACTCGAAATAAAACCCTATACCAACACGTCTGACCAGCGTGGTAAGTAGGTCAATTACCCTTCCATTATGGAGGAGGTCCGAGCCCAACAATGGGACGTATGTGGGCTGAGATGATGATGATGTTGATCCAAAAAAATAAACTACCACCGGATCGAAAGGCGACCGCTACTAAAAAGATTCGCCAAGAAACTTAGCGGGCTTGTCTATTATTTTTAATTATTTTTTCCTTCTTAATAGATAATATCAGGTTGAGTTAAGATAATATCGCAATATTTTTGTCCAATTTATTTAGATATATATTTAAAAAATTACAAAAAGAGAATAATAATAACACCGAGATTCGAACTGACGCTGTTTGAATGCCAAAAAAATCAAAATTAGAACCGGTCAACTTCCCAACTGAGCTATCATAACTCATGACGTTGACAACAAAAA
Organism: Lymantria dispar; assembly: GCA_032191425.1. Classification (NCBI taxonomy): domain Eukaryota; kingdom Metazoa; phylum Arthropoda; class Insecta; order Lepidoptera; family Erebidae; genus Lymantria; species Lymantria dispar. The sequence continues at coordinate 23,825,486 of CM063459.1, forward strand.
TTGAAATCATATTCTTTTAAAATTTAATGTCATTGTATTGTTTTGCTAAAAACACGGACAAAACAACATTTGCTATAAATGAAATCTAGCTAGATCGATTTTTTGGACCCGAAACCTCTAGTATGCCAAGTTTCAACAAAATCGTTGGATCCGTTTCCGAGATCCTGAATATGTATATACAAGAATTGTTCTTTTAAAGATATAAGATAAAATTGTGTACAATATGTTTTTTAAGTACTAGCTCCAGTATGATACCGTTCGAACCACAGGATACGTTATATAAATTTCAAACAATTATGGCTGGACTAGATCCCACAAGTGACACCCGATCACGAGTTAACAACTAGAGCATCACTCCTCTCAACCACTATGGAGGGAAGGGAGAGAAACAGGAAAAGACACCATCATCTTACTCTCATCAGTATTTTGAACCGCAATATCTCCTAAGATATGAGTCGGGTTTGAGTTCCGACCGAGAAAAATCTCATAAGGTCTTTCTGAGAGGAACAAATGCATAAGTTACTCCTTATATAGATAGCTACCTGGTATAGTAAAATATTATCAAAATCGATCTAGCTGTTTTCAAGATTACACGGAACAAAAAGACAGACAAAAACTTTTTAAACCAGTTTCTAGGTATAGGCATCGTGCAAATGATCGTGTCAGCATGAAAATACCTACTATTTTAATATTACGGACAGACACTTCAATTTTATTTATTTGTATAGATTTCAATAAAAATACGATCTTCGGAAACGTGGCGTGTGAAAAGATTTGCGTGGAATTAAAATTAACATGTAACTTCTCTGTTTATCCCTTCTATGTTTGCCAGACTAAAGTCCGGAGCATATAAAAGAACACTAAACAATATTGACTTCTAAAAAGCACATACAAACAAGGCTTGCAAATGTAAATATATATAAATAGTAAATGGTAACATTTTCTCATCTGCGGCCTGTCGCGAAATATTCTCCGTAGTCTTATGACAAGACATGCCCACATGCGAACGTATTTACATAAGCACAACTAGGAATTAGCTTGTACTGGAACTGATTTTATAATTTTTTTTTCTGATGTTTACGCGAGTATTGTAATTATACATTGTAATTGAACATTGTAAATAAAACTACTTTACGGATTTTATCCCGTTTGAATTTGATTTTTGATTGCCCGACATTTCGAACGCTTTACACCATTCATGGTCACAGGCAGACTAAGATGTCTGACGTCCAACAAGTCATCGTTATTGCAGATATTTATAATTATCTACCCGCTATGGAAATTAGTTATTACATTTTGACCCACGTTTCGTTACAAATTTATTGCCAGTACAAGAAGAAAATGTTTCTATATGAGAAAATTATATTCTTTATGGTTAGTGTATTCTTTAAGGTAGAAAATCCGTAGTTTTATTTACAATATATACATTTTGTTCAGTGTTTCTTTCCGGAATTAGAATATAATTCATCGCTCCCTATCTTACCCGTGGATGCCGTAAAAGACGGCTAAGGGATATAATATACCTATAAGATCTGTGCAAGAAAAGGCAAACCCGAAATAAAACTCTATACCAATATGTGTAACTAGTGTGGTATAGTAGGTCAATTTCCCTCCTATTGGAGAGGAGGCTCGAACCCAGCAGTGGGATATGTATAAATCTTGTCCTTGGATGTCGTAAAAGATGACTAAGGGTTATTATATTTCTAAAATCTATGGAAAATAAGGCAAACTCGAAAAAGAATTCCTATATCACATGCCTAACTAGAATGAGCAGGTCAGTTAGCCTTAGGGATACAAATATGTCATTTATAAGTCATTTCTCCCACGTGCAAGCTCTGGAATGAACTACTTGCTGCTGTGTTTCCCGAGCGCTATGACATATCCATTTTAAACGATGTTTAAGAAGAATATTTTCTTCACGGTAGGCAACGGCCTGGCTGTGCCCCTGGTATTGTAAAGGTCCATGTGCGGCAGTATCACTTACCATCAGGTGTGCTGCTTGCTCGTTTGCCACCGCAATAAAAAAAAATGCCAATAAAAAAAAATGTATCGAAAACAAAAACATTGATGTAAAAAAAACATCGCCCCAAAAATATCGATGTATCGAAACATCGATGTTTTCTAGCAATCTATGCGATGAGCTTTTTTTTTAGCTAAACCAAGTATATTTTTTACATGAAACACCAACATTTGTGTAATGTGAGGACCTTTTTTTTTGCAGGCTCTGCTAAAAGTACCATACACTTTAAATCATGCAGGCAAAACATCGATGTCAAAACATCGTATAAAATAACATAGATACATCGATGTTTTACAATAATGGACATCGATGGCCAACATTGATATTTTTTTATAGAAACATCGATGTTTCAAAAACATCGACGTATCATTTGCATCCCTAGTTGCCCTCCTATCATGGTGGAGGCTCGAGTCCAATGGAGGGACGTATATGAGCTGATGCGACTATGGTGAACTGTAAGAATGAAGATATGGGTATGAAAGCAGCGAGTGCAGATAGAAGACCGATAGAAGTCTATGGAAGGTGAGGACATGTTCCACTTTCCGTTTCCGTGTGGCGATGGAATAAGAATGCAATTATTGGCACTCTTGCTTGCTCGTGAGAGCCGTAAGAATCGGCTAAGGGTTCTCTAGGAGAGCGGGCAGTAGCTCTTTCCAGCGAAATGTAATAATCTCACTACGATAGCCAACTCGCCTGCCAAGTATTTTTTTTTTCTGTGGAAGGGCTACGGTCAGCGCACCCGTCGCCCGGCTCCGTGCGGGGCGACAGAAGGGCGGTGCGCGCCGCCCCGTAACCCACCCGTGACACTTCGCCTTCGTCGTTGGGCCGACCACCGGTGCAGGGTGACTTGTCGTCAGTGGTCGGCGGAATGGAATACCCCTTGAGGAGTGAGCCTGCCAAGCATGGCAATTACAACATTATCATCTCATATGATGATAGGACCGACAACTTAGTGAAAGAAAGAAGCGTCGTTAAATGCAGGCGGCATAGGACCGGAAATTGTGGCGAAACATGAGGGAGACTTACGTCGAGCAGTGGATGACGATAGACTGAATGATGACGTCACCCATAGAGCATGGCATGAAAGTAGGCTAATGTTGATATTCCAGTCACTTCAATTCGTATTACATCTTCGTTTGGAAGTTTTAACGAGCCAACATACTGATATTTCGGACCGAGTACACGTAACTCGGAATTAGTTTCACGACTCAATTTCTACGACTCAATTTCTACGTCACACACACAAATCGCAAGGCTAAATTAAATATGTTACATTTTCATTTAGTAATGGCAACATTATTCAGTTCTGTTAACATTAGTAATTACGTGGTCGGTCTAAATTTTGTTGGGTAAGCTATTATATAATAATCAGGTTAAGGATTATGATGTAATATATTATTTTAAGCGATGATCGTCAATTTTAGAAATTATAGGGGTATTTATACGTTGTCCGCGTGGTAACAGAGTTAGAATACAATTCACCACTCCCTATCTTACCCGTGGATGTCGTAAAAGACGACTAATGGATGTAATATACACATAAGATCTGTGCAAGAGTCGAAATGAAACCCCATATCAACATGTCTGGCCAGCATGGTATAGTAGGTCAAATTCCCTTCCATTGTAGAGGAGGCCCAAGCCAAACAGTGGGACGTATGTGGGCTGCGGTAATGATGATTTATACCTATAAATAAAATTGAATTGTCTAATATTACGTGTGGTGACGGAGTAAGAACATATAGCACCAACCCTTTTCGTGCCCGTGGGTGTCGTAAAAAATGACCAAGGGATTCGATGCAGATAATGTATATATGTTAGCATGAGAAGGAAAACTCAAAATAAATCACTGTTGGGCTTGAGCGTCCTCCACATCAGGAGGGAAATTGTTCTACAATACCGCGCTGGTCAGACCGTATTCGTATCCGTATACTTTATTTAAAGTTTTCCTTTCATAGATGTTATATCGATATTCAATACCTTAGACATCTTTTAAGATAGTCACAGGTAAGAAAGAGGCGTTGTGAATAGTATTCCTAGTCCGTCACTACACGGACTGAATCTAGTAGTATAGGTATCTAACATTTCTTATTCCTTTAAAAGAAAAAAAATATCGACATAAAATTCTAACCCGTCTGATTAACATGATTATAGATAAATTTTTATTCTATTATGGAGGCGGTGCAACTTCCGCAATGGGGCGTATGTATGCTAAGACAAACACAAAATATCTATACTAATATTATAAAGAGGAAAGATTTGTTTATTTGTTTGTATTGAATAGGGTCCGAAACTACCGGATCGATTTCAAAAATTCTTTCGCCAATGGAAAACTATAATATCAGGGAGTAACATAGGATATATTATATCTCAGTATTGCCATGACAACGGCAACTACAGAGGTAAGACGACTGAAACCGAAGTGAATCGGAGGCAGGTTACTAGTATCTTATATTTCCTTTCATTCTCTTTACAGCATACAGGTTTTCACACAATGTTTTCCTTCACTATTAGAGCAACATAATCAACAATATAATATACTGATTCAAAATCATTTATCATCCAGAAATCTTGCGGAAGTACTTACACATTGGCAATTAAATCATTTTAACTTAAATTATAGTCCACAAAATATAGCTTGATCTCTGTGACAAGATGTGAACGAAACCAACGAAGTAAGTTCAAGGTGTTTACAATTTCATTTTGTATCAAATTTATTTTCATTCTTGTCGTGCCAGTTTTATTGCAACTAAATTGCAATATATTATAAATATAAAAATATTAATAGTCATGACTAAAATGTACCTCGTAAGTACTGAAATACCTAGTTAACATTTTATACATAAATGACGCTTACGCACGTACAAGGTCATACTGGACTGAAAATAAAAAAGAGATGGGACAGTCGATATATGTAAATCGATAACTGATCTTTATTAAATTATTTATAAGAGAAATAAACCCAATACAGTACCTATATAAAACTTTCAACATATTTTTTATAATGAAAACAGACAGTTACATTATAAAATACATAAATTGAATTAATTAAACATTAAAAAACTACTTTTTGTCTCAGAGTAAATGATAATATTATGTACGTATTATTGTGAATAAACTAGTCATATTTATTTATAAAACAGTCGTAATTGATCGATTGATCTAACGACTGTCCCTATTTTGGCAAACAATGATAAATGTTCTATCAGGAACGCTCCAGTGATGACGATAATAGTGACCTAGACCTTGATTGTCGTGACCTTTTGAATAATTAAAACAGTCAAAAAACAGTTTATTTGAAATAAATTCAAAAAGATTGTATTTCAAAAAGATTTCAAAAAGATTGATTGTATTTTAATTATAATAGAAAATCATAATTATAAAAATAAAGAGTTTTATTGATAAAAAATTACGGACTTTATCGTAAGCGTGACAGTACTAGTGACAACTGTCACAGAGATTATTCTATATTTTATGGACTATAATCCAAAAATCTAGGATCGGATCGGTATGCAACCATAACTGAGAAGATCCGGCAAAAACTCGGCAGGTGTTCATTTTTTATTGCTACATACTTCTTTGCTATAAAATTATATACATGTTTATTAAGTACAGTAATACCCCAACTTACGCTACCCCGTTTTACGGCAATTCGAAGATACGCGGTTTTTTTTAAACGCTCCGACCTTCGATTTATTTTTTCTATTCATATAATGTCAATTATTTTCTTTTAATATTTAATTAATAACATTATTTAAAACTTCTTTAAACAAGTTTCAAATGAACATATTTCTTTTTGTACATATTTAATTTAAATAAAATTAAACTTGACTTACGCGAATTCGACTTACGCGATTATCACTCGGTCCCACCTATCGCGTAAGTCTGGGGTATAAATGTATTGGTTTAAGTGTGATGCATTTCAAATCACGATATAACTCCCAAACATTATGGCTGGACGAGATCACATAAGCGGAAACTGTCCTTTTTTTCTTTTTTTTATTGTCAACGGTGGCAAACGAGCAAGCAGCACACCTGATGGTAAGTGATGCTGCTGCACATGAACCTTTAGAATACTAGGGGCACAGCCAGGCCGTTGCCTGCCGTGAAGAAAATATTCTTCTTAAACCTCGTTTAAAGAAGGGCATGTCATAGGGAAACAGCAGCAGGTAGTTCATTACAGAGCTTGCACGTCATTATCATCATTTCATTGTGATATGCAGGGAGTCAATTGCGTCTAGCTGATATTTGGGCGCACCTGCCCAGAGATGTGAGCAGTACTCCACATGAGGACGAACATGTGCTTTGTATAGCACAAGACGCTGTCTCGGTGTGAAGGCTCTGTTCTCTGTGGCTCTGTTCAGGATGCCCAACTTTTTGCTTGCCAATTTGGCTTTGTCCTCCACATGACTCTCAAACTGGACTTTGCTCGATATTTCGACCGACGTGTTCTCGACTCTTTATGTGATCAGAATAGCCTATCGACAGTTATCTATTTACAGCCACGGGCCGGTTCGTCCGGGGTAATACCACACTCACGCAGAAATTCGACGTATGAGTAGTAACAATTTATTACTGTACTTTGTTCGGTAAGCGAGAGAGCCGGAAGCCCAACTTTCTGAGGGTGTTTGCGTGTGGTAGGTATTGGCGATGCCTTTAGTATCAACGAACTTCATTGTACGCATTCATACTCGCGTCGCCTTTTCTTTCTTCATTTGCGGCAGTATTAGTCACAAGTGTGCTGCTTGCTTGCTTGCTACCAACATAAAAAGAAAATACTTAATAGCTTTTAAAATATAGTATAGCGTAGTTTCAAAAATGTGTGACATCTGTAGAATAGTTTATTTGGTCAACCAACTACTGTATTAACTTTTTAAAAATGATTTACAAGAATATATAGCACACAACATAAAAGCCACGCAAGCTAGAGTTGGCAACGAAAGAGTTTTGCTCACAAGGAGCCAAGTTTTATTCTAATATTTAACTTTAGCACACAAAATAACTTAGGTATTACAATTTAAAAAGTTATACACACGCTTTTGTGGGAATTTTCAAGAGGCGTCCCATTTTAAATGTTTACGTGACTTTAAGTTTATTTTAAATATCTTTTATAAGTAGGAGAAGGAGTAAGAATATAATTCATCACACCCTATCTTGCCTGTGGATGTCGTAAAAGACGACTATGGGATATAATATGAACATAACATCTATGCAAGAAAAGGAAAACTCGAAATGAAACCCTATACCAACATGTCTGACCAGCATGAGATAGTAGGTCAAATTCTCTCCCATTGTGGAGGAGGCCCGAACCCAATAGTGGGACTATGTGGGCTGCGATGATGATGATGACCACGCTGGTCAGACGTGTTTCTATAGGATTTTATTTTGAGTTTGCGTTCTCTTGCATAGATGTTAAATGCATATGTAATCCCTTAGTCGTCTTTTTCGATATCCACGGTCAAGATAGGGGGTGGTGAATTGTATTCTTACTCCCCCATCACACGGTAGGTATCCAAATTTACTTAAAACCGGAATAAGAGGATATATGAATGTGAAAATATTTTTCCATGTTGAGGCATCAAACCTCTTCAGTAGATCGCGTAGTTTTAGTCTGTTCTTGTTTAGGTAGTTTGGTTAGTTTGTAATATGGATTCTTTTAATGTATTTTTATAATTACTAGCTGATACAATATACGCTCCAGCGACGGAAGTTCAAATCTAAAAAATAAAAGGAATTCGCCTAAGGCTCAAAGTCGCTCAGCATGCTATGGAGCGGGCTATGCTCGGGATTTCTCTGCGAGATAGAATCCGGAATACGGAAATCCGCACATGAACGGATGTAACCGACATAGCACGAAGAATTAGCACCCTGAAGTGCCAATGGGCAGGGCACATCGCTCGAAGAACTGACAACCGCTGGGGAAGAAAGGTTCTCGCGTGGCTACCACCTATCAGATGATGCAGTGTAGGATGCCGCCCCACTAGGTAGACCGGCGACCTGGTAAAAGTTGTTAGGCGTCATTGGATGCAGGCGGCACAGGACTGCATTCTGTGGCGTAACATGAGGAAGGCCTTCGTCTAGAAGTGAACGGCGATAGGCTGAAATGATGATGATGATGAATGATGATATCATATTGGTCAGACGTCAGTAATAAGGTTTCATTTCAAGTTTTCTTTTTCTTGTATAGATGTTATATGTATATTTAATACTTTAGTCGTCTTTTACGAAAGCCATGGCTAAGGAAAGGAATGGTGAATTGTATTTGTAACTCCGTCACCATTGGGATGATAATAAAACTAAATAAAAATATATTCAAATAACTAAAATTATCCAAGTAAGACGGTACCTTCACAAGCTACGTTCTCACAAATTGGACCTAACTCTAGTGTCCAATTTGACGTTCAGCGATTTAGCGCTCTCAACACGTAACGAGCTAACGGTGTGTGGCACTAGCCGCAGCACGAGAAGCTCTAAAGCCGTTCACAGTAAGCCGTTACCGCGTAGATATTTTGCCAAATGAGCCGCTGAAGCGCTGCGCTCTGGTTTACTTGAATATAAATTTGAAACTTGTTTAGTACTTGGTGAATAAAATGAAATATGTTACCGAGAAATAAATATGTTTGCTAAAATTCTGTAATTTTAGAATGTGAATAAGATTGGTTTAAAAGACTTGTATCCATAGCCATAGTAAATAAAAAAATATCCATGACCATGATAAAACCAAACAGTCCTTCAATAAGTCGTTATCATTGATTGTGTGCTGACAACCAAATCAGTGATTTTGCTGGGAATTTTGGAAGCATTACCATTACTAGTGATCGCAGAGTGATCAAAATTTGGCCACAATTCATTTAAATAAATTTTTCTACTACGCAATTTGCTTTTAATTTTATTTATGCATAATTGTATATAGAGCAAGCTGTATTTCACTAATAACTAATATAACTAATATATAAGTACAAATGTCTGTTAGACATTGTCATCATAACTAAGATTATTTGACATTTAGTACGACCAGAGATTTTAACCGTAAACAAAAATGTATAAGCGTTGGTGCACAAACTAAGTAGCACTACGTTGGTGTGTGTAGCGATTGTGTGTAGTGTGCGTAATACCTTTTTTATGAATCTAATGTATTTCTAATCCATTATTATACGAAATTTCAGTTTAACGCACTTCTCCTCATTCTATACTTCAACTATGCCAAATTTTATACTTGTCCATCCACGTGATTTTCGTAAAAAGGGGTACAAAGTTATTGCTTCACGTATTAATATATAGATATCATATTCTTTAGAATTTTCCTATATTATATTACATAAAATGCCAGTAAAATTATTCAATATAAGTCTCCAAAATAAAATACAAGACATTTTGTTATGCCCGCCAAAATTCTAGAAAACATCAATGTAGGATATTAATGTTTCTATGTAATAAAAAAGGTTATTTTTATTATGATATTATTTTATGGGATAGTAGGTAATTTGCCTCCACAATAGTAGGGATATTGACCTGCTATTCCATACTGGTTAGACATCATCTTATATCTTTAAACGAGCAATTCTTTAAATTTCTATATTTATGTATTTCTATATATTCAGAATCCACTTCAATGACTGTCATGAAATTTGGTATGCAAGAAATTTCGGGGGCTATCATTTATAGAAATTATCGTTTTGTTGGTTTTTCAGCCAATAAAAATCACTGTGGTGACGAAGTAAGAATACGATTTAGCACTCCTTTTCTTACCCGTGGATGTCGTAGAAGACGTCTAAGGGATATATACAAAATGCATATAAGGTCTATGCAAGAGAAGAAAAACTCGAAATAAAATCCTATATCAACCCGTCTGACTAGCGTGGTATAGTAGGTCAATCCTCGATCAATCTCCCTTGTTACGGAGGAAGCTCGAGCCCAGCAGTGTGACGTATATGAGCCAAAGGGAATGAGTAAATGAAAAACTATGATTAGAATATGAAGGTAAATTTAGTCGCCACTGTTATGAGTGAAAATAGGTTGGTGGGAAGTTGCCTAGACGCTTTCAGTCAGTCCAGGTTCACCCTTGGTATTATTATTTTGCCTTTAAAATTTTTCTTCCACTATTTCCTTAATTATTATCTTATTATTTCATCAATGGAAAGCTACATTATCTGGGAGTAACATAGGCTATATTTTATCCCGGTACTCCCACGGGAACGGTCACTACGCGGGTAAGGCGACTGAAAACGAAGCGAAGCGAAGGCGGGTTGCTAGTATGTTTATATTTCTCCAATTTGTGTATAAATAAACTATCAATGGACAACATCTTCAATTTGTCAAAAAATCTTAATTTACCAAAAATACTGAGCTAAAGTCTAACTTTTTATTAGCTGCAGTAAAATGACGTTTTTCATTACCTGTTTTCGTTAATCGTGTTAGTTTTTTTTTGTTTGATACATTGAAGACATGGATGCTCTGCCGAGCACATCGCAAGATGGAGACACATTTTTATCTCCTAAGAAAAAAAGGCCACGTGTAGCTCTAAGTGCAACTGAAAAACTTTGGGTCCAAAACGTTTACAAATATGTGTTTGAAGTGAAATCTTCAGAATCAAACATTGAAGTTCCAAAAACAAGTGAATGCGTTAACAAGGTGGCTGAAGTCTTGGGAATATCCGTCCGCACAGTTTATTCCGTTTTAAAGGAGCACAAGGAGAACGACAGCGAATCACCAAAACCTCCCGAAAAAACGGGCCCAAAACTTACATTTAAAGATAAACTTGATGATTTCACATTCACTGCTCTTAGACGAATTGTACATCAGTTCTTTCATAGAAATGAAATACCCACCATCGCAAAAGTTAGTTTACACATGTCGTCACTCATCTTTTTATTATACGTTATGTATGTTTTCTCCCATCCCATGTGTAATCTTAACCAATTAGGTAATAACTTTAATCATTTTTAGGTGCTGCAAGTTGTAAATGATGACCCAGGATTGGCCAACTTCTCGAAAGAGACATTGAGAAAAATTATGAAGCATCTTAATTTCGAATTCGCTACTCGATCACGCAAGAGTGTGCTTATTGATAGACAAGATATCATATCATGGCGCCAGCGCTACCTGCGTTTAATTAAACAATATCGTAGGGAGGGAAAATACATATATTATCAAGACGAGACCTGGGTCAACGCTGGTACGTGTCAACTCTTAGTTTCTTCTATTTGTTCCCTTTTTGTTTTGATGTCGAAACTTATGATTCTTTTTTGTTCTTTTCAGGTCATACTACAAAAAAAACCTGGATTGACGGAAGTATTAAATCTTCTCGACAGGCATTTTTAGACGGCCTGACTACGGGATTAAAAAATCCCACAGGAAAGGGCAAACGACTCATAATTAGTCACATAGGCGGAGAAGAAGGCTTCCTGGTCGACGGACTTCTTATGTTTGAAGCAAAGAAAGGTACAGAAGACTACCATGATGAAATGAACGCGGAGTGTTTCGAGGATTGGTTCGGCGGTATTCTACCTAAACTCAAGCCGAATGTAGTAGTCGTAATGGACAATGCGCCCTATCACTCTCGGAAGATCAAAACAATCCCGAAGATGTCGTGGATGAAAGCACGAATTCAAGAGTGGCTGACTACTAAAAATATTGCGTTTGAACCAAATATGGTCAAGGCCACTCTCATAGATATTGTGAAACAACAAAATCATACTGAGAAATATGCCGTAGACGAGATGGCTGCACAAAAAGGTATCACACTTTTAAGACTGCCCCCTTATCACTGTGAATTGAACCCCATTGAGTTGGTATGGGCGCAGGTAAAGAGTCACGTCGCAAACAATAATAAGACGTATAAAATGCAAGAAGTGAAAACTTTATTCCAAGAAGGAATCAAGAAAGTGACACCGGCTAAGTGGAGTGACTGTGTGTCTCACACTATTAAAGAGGAAGATAAAGTGTGCCACCTCGATCATATTATAGATGAAGTGACAGATAGATTTGTTATTAGTGTGACCGAAAGCGACAGCGACAGTGATTTCGAAAAAGATTAATTAAATAACATTATTATGACGTTTTTGTTTCATTTTGAATGTACCTCCCTATACTTCCACTAAAAAAGATCAATCCTCTAGTATAGTAATAATAATAGGTTAAAAAAATACATTACAACTTAATATTAAATCTCAAAAAAAAACCAAACTGATTATTCATTTATGATTCACTCGTTTAGCTACATCCCTATTTATTTTTCTTCAAAAACCGGCAACCCACAAAACGTCATTTTACTGCAGCTAATAAAAAGTTAGACTATAAGTTCCATTATCCAGATATTAGGTGTTGGATATCACAACACAGTCACTGTCCAGAACAGAGATGGTGAATTGTATTCTGATGGTAATACCACAAAGAGAATTCTCAACATAACTATTCGTGATTTTGAAGGGTTTGTATTTATTACTGGTTGCTTTTGAACAACTATTTATTTAACAATTTTCTTATTGTTATTTTAAATTAATGAAAAAAATTTTAGTTTTATAACATTTATTCTAATTGAGCAGAAAAATCACAGTTCTGTTTTAATATTGAAATTCTAAAGCTAACTTGTTCACTAATTTAGGTTTCTGTTATTTTAATATTTTCATTCTGATTTATTTCAGAGACTTTTTGTTTGATTTTGTTCACTGAAAGTTCTCTACTCATCCATTTGTGGTTGCTATATATGTCAATTAGTACAGCAAGTCGTTTTCGTTCTCAATAGAAACAGGTGCTCTTCATGTGGTGATGGCTTAAGAATGTAATGTGATGGCTTAAGAATGTAATGTGATGGCTTAAGAATGTAATGTGGCTTAAGAATGTGTGTGTGATATCACTTATCCGTGGAACTCGTAAAAATCGACTATAATTGGCTCAGGGCGATGTACAGCTTAGTCGTCTATTACCACATCCACGAGCAATTTAAAGGTTGGTAAAAGTTGGCACCCGTCGTCCGGCTCCGTCCGGGGCGACATAGGGGCGGCGCGCGGTCCCGTAACCTACCCGATAGCACGGCGTCTTCATCGCTGGGCCGACTACCGGTGCAGAGTTCCTTGACTTCAGTGGTCAATATTCGTAACCACACAACAAAAAGTATTATATTACCTATACCAATAAATAAAATTGGAGTGTCTGTTTGTAATGTCAAAATAATAAGCTTTTTTCATGCCCACACGGTTATTTGGACGATGCTTAAAAAAGCAATTAAAAAATTTTTGTCTGTCTATCTGTCTGTTTGTTCCGGGTAATCTTCAAAACGGCTGGACTAATTTCAAAAATTCTTTCACCAATGGAAAGCTATAATATCAGGGCGTAAACTAGGTTATATTTTATCCCGGTATTGCCACGGGAACGGGCACAATGTGGGTAAAACGACTATAACCTATAACCGAAGCGAAGCGAGGGCGGGTTGCTAGTTTTCAAATATAATCATTATCATTATCCTGTTTTTATTCCAATTATTTGGTATCGTCTCAATATATACTTTTCTTTCATAGAATATATTGAAAAATTATTGGCAATTGTTTTCTGACCAGTCCAGGCCAGGCAGGCGCCTGAAGTCAACTCTCCTTGAGAATGTAATTACCAGACGATATCAGATGAAATTGGCTCTGGTCTATATAAATGTCTTAGTCCTCTTTCACGACACCTACGAGTAGTTTAAGGGTTAGTAGTATTCGTAGTTTATTGTGTTACTAATCATAACTTATCGCACGGAAACGTGGTTTCTAAATGTGGGCCTCATAACCAAGCTCCAAGTTGCTCAGCGTGCTATGGAGCGGACTATGCTCGGGATTCCTCTGCAAGATATATACTCTGAAATACTGAAAATCGAACAAGAACGGATATAACTGGTCTGTTGAAGTGGCAATGGGTAAAACACGTCGCTCGATGAACCGACAACCGCTGGGGAAGAAAGGTTCTCGAGTGGCGATCACGAATCGAACGACGCAGTTCACTCCTAATTAGATGGAGCGACGACTTAGTGAATGTTTCTAGGTAGTTAGATGTGGCGAAATATGAAGGAGGCCTATACCCAGTAGTTAATGGCGATAAACTGAATGATGTAGTGACTGGGACTACAAACATAATTAAATAGCATGAAAATGTTACCTATATTTATAGCGTTGTTACCGTGAACATAATAAAACCATCAGATAATTTAGTTCATAAACAAAATAAGTATGTTGGAAACCGTCCAATGTATTTTCCACATAAGATACAACATCTAAGCAACATATCATTGCCAACTAAATCACTACGGTTTATTTTCTCTATCTCTTTAAGTATATCGTTGACATAGGTGGATAATCTGTTTATATATCTTATAACTAGCAATCCGTCCTAGCTTCGCTTCGGTTTCAGTCGCGTTACTCGCGTAGCTCCCGTTCCCGTGGGAATACCGGGATAAAATATAGCTTATGTTACTCCCTGATACTGCTTTCCATTGGTGAAAGAATTTTTGAAATCGGTCCAGCCCTTTTGAAGATTACCCGGAACAAACAGACAGACAGACAGACAAATTTTTTTTTATTTGTATTTTAGACATAGGTGTCGTGAAAATAACCATGTGAGCATGAAAAAAGCCTATTATTTTGACATTACAAACAGACACTCCAATTTTATTTATTGGTATAGATATACTATATAAATTACGTGTCACGTTGTTTGTCCGCGATGGACTCCTAAACTACTTAACCGATTTTAATCAAATTTGCACACCGTGTGCAGTTTGATCCAACTTGAAAGATAGGATAGCTTACATCTTAATTTATAGTCGCAATATTATTTTATTGCAAATTATTTGTCTATTATTTGACATTCACAATTATCTGTTAACTCCAAACGATTTTAACAGATGGCGATATCTGATGACTGGATTGAGTAATTAATTAATAGATGGCGCTGCTATGTCAAACCTACAAACGTGTCATATATGATTTTAACTTGCTTTTTTACATAGATGCTATTTGTAAAAAATATGACGACCTCCATGACAGATGTTCTCCTACAGTTCCACTTAAATAGTTTAATAAAATGTAATATAACAAAAACATTGGCCACAGCAACGCGTGGCCAGGTCTGCTAGTATATATATATATATATATATATATATATATATATATATATATATATATATATATATATATATATATATATATCTTCTTTAAGTGTGTATTTGACTGAACATCCTAAACGGCTAGACGGATTTTGATGAATAACTTTTGTAAATTTACTAAATAGCATTAGAATTAGCCTAGCTCGATATTCTTTTATTTTTTAACATCCTGCACTAAGGTAACAATCCTTGTGTTGCGGAAGACTTTACAAATATACCGATGGACACAAATTACGTCCAGACTCATAACAAAAGTTTGTGGATCGCACATTGTGTTGTTCTGCGTGGTATTCGAACCCATGACACTGGCACGGTGGGTATCTTAATCACTACGCCATCTGTGCAGTCTAAATAATCTTTTACAACACCGGCAAGCAATGTAGGGTGTGATAATTTTCGTAACTGACAATACACAACATTGATTAAGGGATATATTTAATGCGAATAACATTAATGCAAGAAGGGGGATAAAACCCAATGCCGATCCGTTTCAATAATATGATTTAGTTGTATTTAACCTCTCATTAACTGTACTTAAATACTTACATTTAAAATAACTAGTCACCTTAAATTGGATATATAATGCTGTGTATATTTAGTTTATTTTTAGAATTAATATTTATTATAAACTGTTATAATTGTTGCAATTAATATCATGTAAGCGATTTGGCCGTTACTGTAAGCTTATTATATTTTCATTTAATAAATAAATAAATTATAGAGGGACCCGAGTCCAATAGTGGGACATATGGAGGCTGAGAAAAAGAAGAAGGAGAAAGGAATCGGTTTTTAATAGGCTTTTATTAGCTTCAGACGTATGTATGTTAGTATATAACGGAATCTTTGAACATGATTTTGACCCCCTTCAACACGTCGGCTTAGCTCGAAATTTGGCATACTTATTAAGGATCGACGACAATTCAAACAGTTTGACCCGTTATCCTTACTAGGATAATCAGGATTAGCGAAAATTCAAGTAAAAATGAAAAATAAATAATAGTTTAAAAAACTTAAAAAATACGCTTTTAAAGAAAATCCAATTAAAAAATAGTAAATATTTTTTTTTAAATTTGAATTAAGAATAGTGTATATAAGAAAAAAATATTTTTTATTGTAAAATAAGCGTGGGGTGCTTTTTAAAATATCATCAAAATCACATCGATATATAATATGTACTACGTACTAGATTTCGCGATCTAAACATTTGTTTTGTTCGACTGAACTGTACTGCAATCCGTACACCTTACTTTAGTGTGCCTACGACCTTCATGTAGTGTGGATGCATACAGAGCAGTGGTATTAATACGAAAACTCGGATGATTCGAGTCAAAACGTGAACCTGGATGTGAATAAAAATTCTTTACTCATTTATAAATAATTAATTATATCGAAATAACAATAAAAACACAATATTCAAATGTATTATACATTTAAATGTCACACCATCTTTGATCATAGATTAAAACACGCAGATGTAAAATTCAAAACTCGTTGAGGTAAAAATATATATGACTAAAAACAGACTTAACATGATGTTTCACCAAACTATTTTGATTGCTTATATTGTTTTTTCTATAGTATATATTATCAATTAATACTTATTTGTGAAAATACGACATCGTGCCCCATTGGAATACAGTATGTGTTTTTTTTATGAATGTAGGTACAAAAATTGTCACGTCTGTAGTGTAAAATCGTTGTGTAACGTGTGGTTACTATAGTAACACAACTTTAAAGCGATCTAGCGCTGTGTGTCTCAATGTTTGGGTTAGACTACTATTTATTGTTTCAGCGCTGCAGCGAACTTTAGTGTAATTAATAACTGTTATCAAAATGGAACAAAATATTTATTCGGGATAGCTTCTCTATATATAACTCTATGCAAAATCATAATCCTACTACTCATATCTGTCAATAAAATATTTATAACTATTGACAACATGCACCCCACGCTTTTTTTACAATAAAAAATATTTTTTTCTTATATACACTATTCTTAATTCAAATTTTTAAAAATTTATTACATTACAGTAAAAAGGGGTGACGAGACTTTGTTAGTTATTTTTAATAATGTTTTATGTGTTAAGGAAATAATTCTTATATTGCGAGAGTAAGGATATAAATCTTGTATTCTGTGTGGATTAAGAATACGATTTACCACCCGCCTTTTCAGACGGTATGCGTTGTAAAAGACAACTAAGGAATAAAATATGCAGACAATATCTATGAAATAGAAGAAAAGCTCGAAATAAAACCTTATGTCAACCCGCCTGACCAGCGTAGTATAGTAGGTCGATTTCCCTGCCATTGAGGGGAGGCTCGAGCCAAGCAGTGGGATATGAGCCGTGACGATTGCTTGCCTTTTCAAAAGCATAATTAATGGACATAAATTACACCCACAGGATACAATCTGTAAATCGTGGTGTACTGTGCTACCTGGAAATCGAATGGATAACATTGGAACGGTAGATCGGTATCTTCACCGCTGCGTCAGCTGTGCACTCGATCATTGTAAAACACTGTATTTTTAATTCGTCATTACACAAATTTAATCACTGACTTGCAAATGATACATTTTAATCAATATACCAATACTGCAATCATTTATTTGCATGTATCATAACTTAAGTCATAAAGTAAGTGCATCAGGAATAGGCTCTGCTTTCCAAAGTGCCTTTGTAAGTTTCGCGTATTATGCTACTCTTAAGCACTGCAGTCACTTTGTCGCAAGTTATGTAACTTAGTCTGCACTTAGCAACTAAGTTAGGAAGGAAGAAATTATTCATCGTGTATTTCATATACTGGTAATATTCTAGGAATATTGTAAAGTTGCCGAGTTGACTTAGAAAAATGTTATTTCATGTTATCACTCCTTACTTTCTTAGATATGTCGAAATTAATTAAAGGAGGTATTACCTATACTGCTTTAATTATAGTTGGAGTTCCAGCTGTCACTCTCGCCGAATGAAGTGCAGTATCAAATTGCCACTACTCAAAGGTCGAGTTTCTGCGAGAGTGTGGTACTAACCCTAGCCGAGGCCGCGGGTGACGTGACCGGGGAATTAGTCCATCTCTCGCCGAGAGGCTGACCGCGTGAGGAAAGACCGATGTCCTCCCCGAGGGGGGCACGTCGGTCGATGGGAGGGTACTCCAAATAGGGGGTATTCCGTCGGGCCGACTACTGATGACAAGTAACCCTGCTCCGGTGGGCGGCCCAATGACGAAGGCGACGTGGTGTTCGGATGGGTTGCGGGTGAGCGTGCTTACGCCCCTCTGTCGCCCCGGACGGAGTGGTACGAGGAGTGCGCCGACCACAGCCCACCACAAAAAAAAAGAGTGTGGTACTACCAGCGGCTGTTGAACAACAATTGTCGATAGTATGTTCCTACCAAATAAGGGGTATAGTAGGTGAAATTCCCTCCTATTGTGAACGAGGCTCGAGACCAGTAAAGGGATACCACAGTAGCCAGTCATATTAGCATAAGATTTATTTTCAGCTTTGTTTTGTTGTAATCATCATCTCGGCTCATACGAGTATACATCCCACTGATGAACTCGAGCCTCCTTCATAACAGGAATATCGACTTACTATATCTAGGGACACGAAAAAGGTATCGGTACTTTTAGGTATCGAGTACTTTTCTTTCGATACCGATACTTTTGTACTCGATACTTTTACTCAATGAGTACTTTTTGGCAGGTATCGTATCGAATAAAGAGAAGTGAGTATCCATTTTAAACTTCACCTTACAGATTATATTCATGATAACGCCATCTAGTTCAAATGTAATGAACCTTCTAAAATGTTCTTCGTTCACGGACGGTCAAAATTCTTAAAAAAAAGCTCATCATGACAGATTCCAGGAAAAGTACTCAGTACTCGATACTTTGAAGTTTCGATACTTTATTGAGTACGATACTTTTTCTTCGTTACTACTCATGAGTAGGGACACGATATCGATCCGAACGTATCGATACTGTACCTACTCATGAGTAGGGACACGAAAAAAGTACCGATACTTTTAGGTATCGAGTACTTTTCTTTCGATACCAATACTTTTATACTCGATACGTTGCTTTCGATATGTTAGGTTACTAAGGTTCATCACGTTTGACCTAGATGGCGTTACCAGAGCTATAAGCTATAAGGTCAAGTTTAACATAGATACTCACTACTATTTATTCGATACGATACCTGCCAAAAAGTACTCATTGAGGAAAAGTATCGAAAGCAAAGTATCGAGTACAAAAGTATAGGTATCGAAAGAAAAGTACTCGATACCTACTCATGAGTACAGTATCGATACTTTCTGTTCGATATTGGGTCCCCTAACTATATCCCACTGATCAGACGGGTTGGTATAGGGTTTTATTTCAAATTTACTTTCTCTATTATAGATGTTATGCATATTTAATCCCTTAATATCTGGTTGACCGAGCTTTGCTTGGTATATTTTATTATTTCATAAATTGTATTTTTGACGAACTTATTTAGATATATAATAATAAAAATAAAAATGATGAAACATTGATAAAAATATCAAAAATCACAAAAGCAGAAAAATAAAAACACCGAGATTCGATCTCGTTTGAATGCGACTGGACAACTTTCCAACTGAGCTGTTGTCACTCTTGACGGCGACGGCGAAATTTAAATTCCTATTCTATTGACATTTTATGTCATTGTATTGATTAGCTAAAAACACCGACAAAACAATATTTTCTATAAATAAAATCTAGCTAGATCGATTTTTTGGGCCCCGAAACCTCTAGTATTCTAAATTTCATGAAAGTCGTTTCCGAGATTCTGAACAAAAAATAAAAAAGAAAAAATATATATATATATATATATATACACTAGCTAACGCAGCGCCACCTACCGGGTCCAATTGTGAATCTAAACCATCCTCGAACCCCCTTGAACACACACAAACAATTTCATCAGCGTTGGTCCAGCCGTTTAGAAGGAGTTCAGTGACATACACACGTACACAAGAAATTTATATATAAGATATACAAGAATTGCTCGTTTAAAGATATAAGATTAATCACACGGAATCATAAATATTCAACTACAATATTTAGTGTGGTATATAATAATATGTGGTATAAAATAATAACTAGGAGTGGTAGGACCACACTGTCGACAGTTATCTGTCTACAGCCGCGGGCCGGTCCGTCCGGGGCAGTACCACACTCTCGCAGAAAATCGACGTCTGAGCAGTAGCAATTTGTTACTGCGCTTCGTTCGGTGAGCGAGAGAGCCGGAAGCCCAACTTTCTGAGGGTGATTGCGTGTGGAGGGTTTTGGTGGTGCCCTTGGTATCACCGAGCCTCAATGCACGCATTCACACTCCCTTCGCTTTCTTGCGGTAGGCAACGGCCTTGTAAAGGTCCATGAGCGGCAGCAACACTTACCATCAGGTGTACTGTTTGCTCGTTTGCCACCGTTTGCAATAAAAAAAAAAAAAATTTTTTTTTTTTTTTTAAATCTTTATTTCGGTAAAAAGAGGGCTTTATCTAAATAGATAATGTCGCCCCCATTGGAACGTACATAGGTATTATAACTATCTATTTTTAATAACTAAATCAAATATATTATAAATTTGCTTGGTTTCGTCGGATAGAGGATCAGTAAGCTAAAGTATTCACATATGTTATATGTGTTAAAACTAAGATCTAGTCTTTGCACTTCGCTTCGGGCACATTCCATAATGATATGGTGAATGTCTTCAAGAATATTACATACATTGCAATTCGGCGATACAGTTTTTCGCATCATGTAACCAAAATTATTTAAGGGAAAGTGCCCGGAACGGAGCCTTAAAGCTGTAACTATGGTCTGACGTCACATATCGGTGTTAGAAAACCAAAGAGTGCGAGGCAAGTTAGGCTGCATTACCTTATACCAGATGCCTTTATGTAAGGATCGTTCATCGAAATACTCCGACCATAATTTACGACACTTCGATCTCACTTCACATATTATGTCTGTGATATAAGGGTCATAGTCTGTCGTGAAGCCTGTAAAACATGCAGATTTTGCGAGCTGGTCTGCTTGATCGTTTCCAGATACACCGACATGAGAAGGCAGCCATTGTAGGGTAATACTACATTTCGATTTTTTAAGTGATAGAATACATTTACAATATGACATATGCTAATGGAATGCCCCTAAAGTTTGCACGACAACATCGTAGCAAATGTTGGAGCGCACTTTGTGAATCTGTAAATATGACAGCATTGCCTAGGTTCAAGCTCTCTACGTATGACAATGCTTCTAATATTGCCACAAGTTCTACGTGCATAATAGACATTTTTGGGTCCAAACGAATCTGGACCTGATCTCCTGATTGACAGTCCACGAAAGCTGCGCCAGTGCCATCCTCAGTTTTTGATCCATCCGTAAATATTTTATAGCAGTGTTTATATTTGTTATTAATAAGCTCTTCACAAAGTGTTCTTAATAGTTTTATATTATATTTACGTTTAGATTTTTCTATATAAGGTACTTGTATGCAAATATTATCAGATAAGTCCACATAGCCCACCCAGATATCTAAGCTGAACATGTTCATATCTGTCTCTAACACCTGATTTAATTTTAATACTAACTACAACCAGTGTAGGAGTGCGTTTCTGTCTCCAGTAGGTGCACTGGACTATCAACAAGGATAAATTCTCTAACTCTTCAATAATAGAAGTACGTTTAAAACATTTGAGTTTTATCCAATATTTATAGGATAAGAATTTTCTACGGAACTGGAGAGGTGGAAGTAGTAACTCGGACTCCATAACGTGAATGGGAGTACTTCTGATATATCCGCCTACTAAACGCATAGCTTGGTTTTGAACACGTGTTAATTTTGTTAGATTAGTTGCACTACTACTGTCGTATAATTGACAAGCGTAATCAACTCGGCTGCGGATAATTGCCATATACAGTCATCTTAGGTGAAGAGGATGTATACCCCAAGTTGGCCCGACTAAAACTTTAAATATATTTAAATATTTGAGTACTTTATCTCGAGTATCTTGTACATGTTTTGTCCACCGTAATTTCCTATCTAACCAAATTCCTAAATATTTGACTGTGTCTACTACATGTAGCAAGCATTCATTGATTTTCAGGGTGGCAGCTACGGGAGCACGCCTATTAGTAAATACACATACCTTACTCTTAACTGGCGAAAACTCCAGGCCTAAATCTAAAAGCAGTTTGCTCATAGTGTCTAACGATTTTTGTAGCTTGTCAGTGGCGTTAAACGTGTCCCTATGTGTATAGTAAATCACGAAATCGTCCGCATATTGGGAGATGAATATGTCTCTCTCTAATTGTTTACAGATGTCAATGGTGGTTAAATTGAATAACAAAGGGGATAAGGGGTCCCCTTGTGCCAGGCCTTTGCCAGTTGATCTGCTCTCGTATTCAGTTCCAATTGACATTTTAAGGTGTCTTTCTTTGAGAAAGTTCCACAGATATGTACACAGTTTTGATCCAATATTAAATTTATCCAATCTTAATACTAATATTGCAATATCCACGTTATTATAGGCATTGTCAACATCTAGGAAACAACCTGTTGTTGACAAACCGTTTGAAAATCCAATTTGTATACGTGTGACCAAATGAACTAAGCTATCCATGCCCGATCTCCCTTTTCTAAACCCTATTACGTTATTGGAAAGGTAGTGGTATTTCTCGAAGTACCATTCTAGTCGCATATTTATGACAGCATGAAATACTTTGCACAAGCAAGACATCATGGATATAGGCCTATATGCGAGGGGCTGATGATACCATTGCTTGATTTTGGTAATGGAATAATAAGAAATTCTCGCCACTGAGAAGGTACATATCCTGATGTGAGAAAACTATTGTACAAGGACACCAACACGTGTTTGCCATTTTCAGGAAGTTGTTGAATCATCTTATATGTTATGCCGTCGCAGCCAGGAGATGTATCCTTATGTCTGATACATTTATCTAATTCCTAGATGGAGACCTCAAGCTCTAAATTTTGATTATAAGATGTAAAGCTAGGTTGATTTGGCAGAGCCCAGTCAGGAGTTAAGGACTTTAATATCTCTTTAGCTTTATTAGAATCAATACCGTGTTTAGCGCGCTTATAGCCTTTCATCCATCGCATTTTGTGCCACAGTTCAGTGTAGGTGATTGACTCATCAAGAGAAGAACAAAATTTTTGCCAACTAGTATCTCGTGTGCGACGTATTTCGCGTTGTGTTATAGCAATTTTTTGTTTTAAATTTATTAAATTGTTCGGGGTGGGGTTACGCCTAAACCTCGATAGTGCTAGCCTTCGTTTTGCCACAAATTTTGATAAATTTGCGTTCCACCAGGGCTTGGGAGAGAATGTTGAAGAAGGATTACGATTAATTTTAATGAGTGGGATATATAAGTCCGCTGATAGATTGATGTAATCAACAAATATATTGTAGCACATTTGTGGATTATCTGGTGCTTGAAAGTTATTAAATAATTTATTAAGACAAATGTTATAAGAGTTCCAGTCAGCCAGCTTGTAATTGCGTTTTCGAGTTATCCTGGTATCGCTATAGTAATGAGTGGATAAATGGATAAATAGATGATCACTTCCCAATGATTCATTGAGTACATTCCATGTAAAAGCCAAAGCGATATCTGATGTACAGAGAGAAATATCTGGTGATGATTGTTGTACAACTCCGCCCACTGTTCGAATACGTGTTACATTGCTGTTGTTTAGTACAATAAAATTATTATTCAATAGGGAGTCAACTAATTGCATTCCTCTTTGGTCCGTTTTATAGGACCATGATGAATGGTGAGCGTTGAAATCACCTAATATCATGGTTTTTATTGTAAATTTATCTAATAACTCATCCCAATCCTCTATCGTAGTACGTATTGTGGATGGACAATAAAGTGACACTATGTAATTAAGCTGTGGAAAATCTAGCAGTCTAACACCTACCACCTCAATACCTGTGTTATTCAAATGTAGCCTAACATTCTTAGTTTTTAATGAATGGTGTGTCAAAATCGCCACACCCCCATAGCAGTCATTCCTATCCCGACGGTATATATTATAATTTTTTATATTAAATGGATTACCTGGTTCTAACCACGTTTCACTAATAGCAGCTATGTGGACCTTCTCTTAGATTAGTAACTGTTCAACTAGAAGTTTTTTGGGTTTAATACTTTGGGCATTCCATTGCAGTATGTTCAATTTGTTTTTAGTGTTATTATCCATTTGTACAGAAATAATCAACAATCATCTTAAGTAAAGGCCAGTCTGAAATGTAATCTACAACCACTAAGATAAACCACTCTAAACAACATTTTAATACTCCATTCATTTTATCTTCAACGTCTGCACCCCTTAAGAATATGATTTCTCTAAGCCTATTTAATAATTCGTCAAAGTTTACCGACTTCTTGCGACTTCCGTCAGACGAAGGAGGTGCTGCACCCTCAGTGTTGCCCTCGAGTGTTGTTGAACTAGTAAGAGAAACAAACTCCGGCCTCCTTATCTCCTCGTTATACCGAGACTGTTTTTCTAAAGTTCTTGGTGGTGGTTTCTTACTTATATCATTACGTAATTTCACTGCATTTTTAACTATTTGTGAGAATGTAGGCGTATCTTCTGGAAAACTTGATTGAGAGGGGGTATTTATCATAGAGGTATCATGATCGGATGGAGGAACACTACTTTTAGATTTATCTACAATTGTTGGTGATGGTTGTACATAGATAGTAAGGGCTCTTCGGTATGTACAATTAAATTCGGCCATGATCTCTCGTAATCTCTTTTCTTTAAGAAAAACTGGACAAGATGATTTTAGCACTGCCATGTGATTTCCGCCACAATTGACACATTTGTAAGTGCGTGTATCACAGTTCTCATGGTTTAAACCACACTTAGGGCAGATTATTTTTTTTGTAGGGCATTGTTTCGTCATATGACCGAATTTCCAGCAGTTAGAGCACTGGGATACTGGATAAATATAGGGCGTTACCTTGATACGTAAAGGGCCTACATATACATATGGTGGGATATAGGATCCTTTAAAACATACCCGCACCACTTCACTCGGTATCCATCCATCTCCTTCTCTGTCACGGCGTTTAAGGCGATAAACGGAAATAATCTCTGCAGGCTCTTGGCATGAAATATCTTTTAAAATGTCTTCATTGCATAACTCCAGGTCAACATATTTGATAACACCATATGAATAACTTTTGTCCATAGCCCTTTGAACCCTCCACCCTTTTTCTGCAAATGCTTGACATTTCTCAATTTTTTTAGCATTTGACTCGTTCAACACACCTAAACGTACTTTAAATGGATTGATATACTTAATACTTTCTATATCTACAATCCCGTTAAAGGTAAATAACTTCGCCAATGTAAATTGTTTTGGTAATTTCTCTTTACTAGATAAATAGATCTCGATAACTTCGGGTTTTAACTTCTTCTCTTGTCTTGATACTAACTTCCATTCTCCCTCATCTTCGTCTCTTTCTCTTTTTCTCGCCTCCTTAGTATTTTTTATGATATCTTCTTGCATGTTCACTGTGTTTACCTCCTCAATATCCCCCATCTCACTCACTGATAATTCTTGTTCTGTTGCCAACTCACCGTCTAAAGTCATAGAATATCCATTCTCCAAGTCTATAGTAATTGTATCCATTAAATAATGTTGTTTTTTTTACTCAACGTTATCAGCTACTCGGCCGTCCGCACGTACCTGCATACCGAAGCCTCGGTGCGACCCAAAAGCGTAGGTATAAATGCACGTGTGCACAGTACTCGTATGTAAGCAATGTGGTAAAACTATTAAATAAAACGAAATATACACGTCTACCTCGATCGAGTAGCGATGCGAGACCAAACTACAATATTAAATATGTTAACGTTTATGGAATGTAGAAGTACAGTTAAATTCGAACTGAAAATTAGACGAAATCTGAAATGCAGTTGTATTTAATATTCAAAGCGTATATTAGGTAGGAAATTATCACAAGTTTCCCGAAGCTTACATTTACGTGCCGCATTTCTACGATGTTATATCTGAAGGGAATATATTAAGTAAACTTAGGATCAGGTATTACTAGTAAATTTGTATGATTAAATAAAGATTTCTGATTTCTGTGTGAGTAAGAATACAATTCGCCACTCCCTATCTTGCCCGTGGGTGTCGTAAAAGGCGACTA
Source organism: Lymantria dispar (assembly GCA_032191425.1). Lineage (NCBI taxonomy): Eukaryota > Metazoa > Arthropoda > Insecta > Lepidoptera > Erebidae > Lymantria > Lymantria dispar. The sequence continues at coordinate 23,851,861 of CM063459.1, forward strand.
AGGGATATTATACGCTTTTTTTTTTGGGGTGGGCTGCGGTCGGCGCGCTCCTCGCGCCACTCCGTCCGGGGCGACAGAGGGGCGTAAGCACGGAACACCCGCAACCCACCCGAACACCACGTCGCTTTCGTCGTTGGGCCGACCACCGGGGCAGGGTTACTTGTCATCAGTGGTCGGTCCGACGGAATACCCCCTACTTGGGGTACCCTTCCATCGACCGACGTCCCCCCCCCTCGGGGAGGACGTCGGTCTTTCCTCACGCGGTCGGCCTCTCGGCGGGTGACGGACTAATCCCCGGTCACGTCACCCGCGGCCTCGGCTAGGGCAGCATGGCACGCAGGTAGTCGCGCCTGCGCCGCCCCAGTTGCTGGCGGCGGGTCACTTCGTCGAGGCTGTGCTCCTCGTGCGCGCGACCCGCCGCCTCCTTCTGCGAGATCACTGCTTCGCAGAAGGCTGCGACCGTATCCCAGTTCCTGATGCTGCCGAGCATCTCCTTAGCGATGGTCGGCAGCGTCAGATCGGCACCGAGGGATATTATACGCTTATTACATCTAATATTTATCTAGGGCCAATTGCCCTTCTGTTGTGGAGGGGGCTTGAGCCCAGCAGTGGGACGACGTATATGAGCCGAGATGATGAAACATTTTAAATTAAACTATTGTTACGGCGTCGCGTTTGTTTTTGATTTCTGATTATCCGAGGTTTCGGATTTCATCAGAGCTGAAGATTGGCCGTCGTCTAGTCCCGATCTTAATCCGCTGGATTATTATTTGTGGTCGGTTTTAGAGATTATGGCTTGAAACTAAACGTCATGATAATTTGGAGTCCTTAAAACACTTCATACGATTGGCAGTGAAGAAATTTCCCATAGAAATGGTGCGTGCTTCTAATGACAATTGGCGTTTAGAGAACTGTATTGCAGCCAGTGGAGACCATTTCGAATAAACTTTATATATTTTAAATTGTTTTATATTTATGTATTAAACTAACACACTGTTAAATGTTATTTGGAATAGAAAAAAAATGTTTTTCTTTGTAACAGTATTTATGGCAAGTCTAGGTATATATTTCTAGCCTACAGTAATCTTGTCTATATTTTACATATTACTTAAAATAACGATTATTTGTTATTACAACTACAGACTACCAACCCTTACATATCTCAAAGGTGTCGTAAAAGACGACTAAGAACTTTAAATCAAACAGCCAATACCATCCGATCGCTTCTGTTAAGCGATTACGTTCCCAAGAAGAGTTGTCGTCCGTTCATAAAATTATTGTACTTTTTGTATTTTGTGATGAAAGATGAGTATAAAATTGACCCCAAGTAATTGGAATAAAATTACTAATTATATCCAGAATCTGAAGAACAATTTTTTAAATCGCACGAAGTATTGTCCTATGTCCTATTGATCTATTGATAGAAAAATATACTTATTTCATCATCTTTACAGCTCATATACGCACGTCCCACTGCTAGACTCGAACCTCCTTCATAAGGGGAAATTGACCCACTGAAGGTACCACCGTGTGGTGACGGAGAAAGAATACAATTCACCACTCTCTATCTTGCCCGTGGATGTCGAACAAGATGACCAAGGGATATAATATGCACATAAGATATGTACAAGAGAAGGAAAATTCGAAATGAAACTCTATACCGACATGTCTCTGATGGAGTGGTTGTAGCGGACGCACGGGGTGCTTTCCTTCCGACTGGTGCAGGTGCTGACGGGGCACGGTTGCTTCGGGAAGTACCTGCACAAGATTATCAGGAGGGAGAGCACACCGTCCTGCCACCACTGCAGTTGCGACGAGGACACGGCGCAGCACACGCTCGAGGAGTGTGCTGCATGGGAGCCCCCTCCCATCGCTGTGAACACGTCGCAATTATCGGTGCCGACCTGGCGCTGCCGACCATCGCCAGGGAGATGCTCGTCAGCGTCAGGAACTGGGACGCGGTCGCCGCCTTCTGTGAGGCCGTTATCTCACGGAAGGAGGCGGCGGATCGTGTGCGAGTAGAGCTTCTATTCGGCGACACGTTCCGCCGTCGGGGACTCGGGCGGCGCAGGCGCGAGTATCTGCGCCTAATGCCGCCCTAGCCGAGGCCGCGGGTGATCGAACCGGGGAATTGTCCATCACCCGCAGAGAGGCTGACCGCGCGACGGCGACCGACGTCCCAGGACGTCGAGACGTGAGGTTACCCGAAAGGGTATTCCGTCGGGCCGACCACTGACGACAAGTGACATCTGCTCCGGTGGTCGGCCCAACAACGAGGTGACGTGGGTACGGGTGGGTTATGGGCCCGCGCGCCGTCCTTTCATCGCCCCGGACGAACTGGACCGCGCGTGCGCTTACCATAGCCCACCCATAAAAAAAAAAAAAAACCGACATGTCTGACCAGCATGGTATAGTAGGTCAAATTCCCTCCCATTGTGGAGGAGGCCCGAGCCCAACAGTGGAACGTATATGGGTTGTCATGATGATGATGATGAAAGTACCATGCTGGACTTTGGTTGGAGTGGTAGTAGGTACCCTGTAATGACGGAGTAAGAATATAATTCAAAATTTCTTTTCTTGCCCGTGGGTGTCGTAAAAGACGACCAAGGGATACAGTATGTATATAACATCTATGCAAGTGAAGAAAACCTCGAAAGCAACCCTGTACCAAGACGTCTGACCAGCGTGGTCTGTGGGTCAATTTCTCTCTCCTGTGAAGGAAGCTTGAGCTCAACAGTGGGATGTATACGAGCTGAAACAATACCATTCTGGTCAGATATTTATATATAGATTTCATATATTTTTAACCTATATAACTCTTGAATGACAAAGACTATTCCGGTAACAAATAGTTTTCAAGGAAAGCTAAAAATATATTATACCAATTTCTAAATTAAGATTGACATACACACAACTATGCTGTGTGGTAGCGGCATCGAATACTACCAACCCTTGCTTTGCTCGTGGGTATCGTAAAAGACGACTAAGAGCCCTAGATTGACCCGGACCAACTCCATCTGGTACCATTTGGGTCAACGATTACATTCCCAAGGAGGGTTGACGTCAAGCAGGCGGCCGGTCATAAAAGTCATTGCCGAAACTTTTTGCAATATGTCAAAACATGACATATTGCGTCGACCCCAAGTAATTGGGATAAGAGCAAGATGATGATGATACACACATCTATTTATTTTACCACAAAATAATAGATTCTTGTGGCTAAAGAAAGCTTATATTGCCGCTGTAACATGAGTGGCAGAATACAACTTAAATGAAAATTCTCATCGATTGAAGCATTGAAAACCGCCCAACTTAGGAAAACAAAGAATATTACTTAAAAGTTTGCTCCATCATTAGACACTTTGAGATCAAAGACGGACTTCGTAGACAACTAGGGATTAGATTTCAAACTTTGAATTTTTGTTTGTTAGGATTCTAGAAGGGACTTCAGTAAATACGTTATTAAATATATTTGCGATCAATTTCGAAAACTTAAATAAGTAAAAAGATGATATAGTTTATGACACAAAAAGACTAGATTACATACTTAAGGGGTCATGTATCGTCTGCACTATTAATGTGGATGAAATTAACTGAAAAAAAAAATGCCGAAATAAAATAAGACTTAATTGAACCGGGTTGTGTTTCCCGAACGCTATTTTCTTCACGATAGGCAGCGGCCTGTCTGTGTCCCTGGTATTGCAAAGGTCCATGTGCGGCAGCATCACTTACCATCAGGTGTGCTGTCTGCTCGTTTGCTGCCATCGGCAATACAACAAAAAAATAAACTTGAAAAATAATCACATAAGAACCTTTATTGATTCACATCATAATCATGGCTATAGTAGGGTACCATGATTAAGTGCTCACCCCTGTACTGATCCAGGCGCGGGCGGTATAGCTAATGAGTGTAGATACTTATTGTCCTTTCTCACTTGCTCCAATACCGCTTTCTACGTTATTACGTATTCTGCTGCGCAGAAAGCGGCGGTGACATCGTAGCTCCTGACACTATCGACCATTACTCTGATGATAGTCTGTAACGAGAAGTCAGCATGTATTACTGCTGCAGAGTTCAAAGTCTTCTTTCCTTACGTCACGCTAAATTACCCAATACTAAATTACCCATAAATTTAAAAATGAAGAAATACTAATTACTTTGGATAAGAAAGGGGTTTTACATTAAAAAAATTTTACTATAGTGTAAATGAATATGTTAATGATAGCATCTACCTGAGTATAGATATAATAATGAAATCACTAGTTAATTCTAATAATAACAGCAAAAAAATAATAATAATTCATTTTTTTTTTTTTTTTTTTTTTTATATATTCACGCCTTTTTCCCATAGGGGTAGGCAGAGTCCACTGCCCTCCACCTGCTACGATCTTTGACATATTCAGCGTAGCAGAGCGGTTCTCTGTGGGCCACTTTTCGCCCCCGACGGAAACGAGACGTGACGTGTCGCGAACCACATCGCCGCCATTCGTACAGTTTTTTTAATTTTTTGAAACTCATTGCGTTTCCGCGAGAAATACATACACATATAATTAACGGACACAAATTACATCCAGACTCAGAACAACAATTTGTGGATCGCACAAAGTGTTGTCCTGCGTGGGATTCGAACCCCCGACACTGGCGCTGTAGGTCACTAGCATTAACCACTACGCCATCTGTGCAGTGTAATAATTCTGTGTGTGTAATAATTCATTAATTCTATTAATTGGCGAATGTGTAAAAAACATAACAAAATTTTACAGTTTATAATAATGTTCCTCTCTTTTACTGTTGCCGTGCCCGACAGGGTCCATAATTGTTACAAAATATAGTAATTAAGACCTTTTTAGGATTCCGTACCAAAGAGTAAAAATGGAACCCTATTACTAAGACTTCGCTGGCTGTCCGTCCCTCTGTCCGTCCGTCTGTCTGCCACCAGGCTGTATCTCAAGAACCACGATAGCTAGACGGTTGATTTTTTTTTTACAAATTATTTATTACTGTTGCCGCTACAACAACAAATACTAAAAACAAAATAAAATAAATATTAAAGGGGGACTCCCATACAACAAACGCATTTTTATAGATAATGGTACGGAACCCTATGTGCGCTACTCCAACTCGCACTTAGCCGGTTATATACGAGTATATTATGAAGTGCAATAAAGATTGAAATTCAAACACATGAGATTTTAAAATTGAAGTCATCATCATCATCGCAGCCCACATACATCCCCCTGTTGGGCTCGGGCCTCCTCCACAATGGGAGGGAATTTGACCTACTATACCATGGTGATCAGACTTGTTGGAATGGGGTTTCATTTCGAGTTTTCCTTCTCTTGAGCAGATCTTATGTGCATATTATATCCCTTAGTCATCTTGTACGACATCCACGGGCAAGATAGGGAGTGGTGAATTGTATTCTTACTCTGTCACTACACGGAAATTGAAGTACTATGTTATAATTGCAATCAGCAGTATGGAGGGGTCGGTTATCTCTTTGCGATCGTGTATAAATAGTTGGTGAAGCACTCGTGTAATAATATGACCAGCACCGGACAGAATGGACTACGTATATACCTCATATTCTAACAGGCCGACCGGAGAGCCTTCAAGGACATGAACAGAACCCTTTTCAGACGAATTACCTAATCACCGATAACTTTCCCATCAAACGCCTAACTTCCTGGGCAAAATTAGACCACCCTTTGTAGATCAAGTAGACTTGATTGAGATCGAAAAATTCTGGTGAGTATCTGATTATACTTCTTAGTCGACTTTTGCAATTAGAAAGAAACCTACTAGAAAGAAATGGGTGGTATTTGTAATACACCATTAGAATAAATAGATGCTAATATTATAATGCTACCTCCTTTTGGAATAAGTTTTGATCTTAGCTAAATTAAGCATGTTAATAGGTATTTTACATGCAAGTAATTCTTTAAAATTTAATTATTGTAATGCTATTTAGTATTCAACGGAACCTTGTTAAAGACTAGTTTTGAAAGTAAAATATTCGTTTATCTATTTATTCAATATCCCCTGTTAGACATAGAACTTTCTAAAAGGCTAATATTATACGAGGCATTTTTTTTTTTTTTGGTTTGGGTTGCGGTCGGCGCGCTCCTCGCACACTCCGTCCGGGGCGACAGAGGGGCGCACCGCACACCCGTAACCCACCCACGTGCACGTCGCCTTCGTCGTTGGGCCTACCACCGGAGCAGGGTGACTTGACGTCAGTGGTCGGCCCGACGGCATACCCCCTATTTGGGGTACCCTCTCATCGACCGACGTCCCCCCCTCGGGGAGGACGTCGGTCTTTCCTCACGCGGCCGGCCTCTCAACGGGGACTGACTAACTCCCCGGTCTCGTCACCCGCGGCCTCAGCTAGAGCGGCATGACGCACAGGTAGTCGCGCCTGCGCCGCCCCAGTTGCCGGCGGCGGATCGCCTCGTCGAGGCTACGCTCCTCGCGCAGGCGATCCGCCGCATTATACGAGGCATGCCTTTTAAGTTTTGTCGTTTGAAGAAAAAACACAACTAGAACCTTATAGTACTTTTTATTATTTTTCAAAGTATTCACCACGTAGCTTAATACACTTTTCCATTCGCTCAAACCAGTTATTATAACATTTATTCCACTCTAAATTGGGAGTGTTCAAAATGGCTGACTTGAAAGCGTCGACTGCTTCTACACCGGACTGGAACCTTTGACCACGAAGACTTTTCTTAATTTTAGGAAATGTAAAGAAATCGTTAGGGCTTAGGTCAGGCCTGTATGGAGGATGGTCAAGAATTTCTACTTTTTTCTGCTTCAAATACTCAATTATTTGATGAGCGCTGTGTGAACTTGCGTTGTCGTGGTGCAGGATGATGCGTCGCTTTGAGTTAGATTTTCGAAGTTCGGTGATAACTTGAGGTAAACAAACTGTAGTATACCACTCTGCGTAAACCGTTCTACGATCTTCAAGTGCAATAGGCGCAACATGGTCGGTTTTCCAACGAACCTGGCCACTATCTTCTTTGAAGTGCTTCGAGAACGAACAACTTTAGCCGCCTTTGGCTCGTCTTGAAAGACCCAGATTGTAGATTGTTGTTTGGAATCAGAATCGTAGGCATAGATCCAAGATTCGTCACCACTGATGACGTCGTAGACCTTAACCTTTGCAGAGTTTTCTTACACCATCTGACGCGGGCCACCTTATGATCGTCGGAAAGCAGATGCGGTATCCAACGGCAAACTAGTTTTCTCACACCAAGTGCTTCAAGCAAGATCTTCCGAATGGTTGTCCCTGAGATGCCTAATAGAGCCTCTATCTTTCGATACGTCATATAACGATCTTCAAGAATTAGATGTCTCACAGTAATGATGTTATCTTCAGTGAAGGCGGATTTTGGGCGTCCTTCGCGATATTGGTCACTAAAACTAGTATGTCCATGCTGGAATTCTAAATACCAGAGTTCGACAGTCTGCCGACATGGGGCTCTTCTAAAGTAATAGAAAATTATTGCACGAACATTTTCCTTAGAAAGATTCATTTTCATACGTAACCTGACAGATTCCAATCGACGATGTGACTAAACAATAGCATTAATCCTAATACTTTCAACTGTTTTGAGATTCAAAATTTAAACACATTCGAATATAGAACAGTTCCAAATTCAAAATTGCCGGGCAATTTGGAAACGACAGAACTTAAAAGGCATGCCTAATAATTGCCATGCTTGACAGACAGATTGGCGATCTTACTTGGCATTTTAAAGAAGAAGAAATGCTGTTCACTTTTTTTAACCACGGATTATTCCCCAATTGGTTTTTATGACTCTCAAGGAAAGGTGAGGGGGCAGTGACATATGTTACGAGTATTTTTATCTCTTACTTCATACGTGAAAGGATAAATACCATTTCTATGATTGAAACCACATCCAGTTCAATCAACTCTTCGTTTAAGGATCAAATATTTCGTTTGCTGGTTGTTTCAGACACAAACCTATCTTAAATCGCCGATAACTCACCCAAGTTACCGCAAGGGTACTAATTGGAGTTCTTGAATCCTCTATATATCTCTAAAATATTTACCAATTAATGCTTTAGTAATACTCAGTAAAGCAATTAGTGATATAACTTAGGGTATATCGTTTACCGGTGATATAATTTATAAATAGACTAGCTGACCCAACAGACGTTGTTCTATTCAAATAAAATAAAAGGAATTCACCTTGAAATCGACAGCGGGGCCATCTACCGGGTCTAATTGTGAATCTAAACCATTCTCGAATCTTCTTGAACTTAATGTTATCAAATTGTGTGAATTAAAAATTGGAAAGTAGAACGTGTCTCTTCATTATCTTCGCCGCCATCCTCGCCGCCTTCATTCTACATTACCCAAAAAATTTCATCAACATGGGTCCAGCCGTTTAGGAAGAGTTCAATGATATACATACATACACAAGAAATATACCTATATATAAAGATGATGCCCTATCTATTTTCAACCATTTCAAAGACCATTGATCGATCTAACTACGAGCACCAATTATATTCATTTTAAATATTGCTTGTATTTATTTTAAATATTGCTATACCAACATGTCTGACCAGCGTGGTATAGTGGGTCAATTTCCCTCCAATAGTGGCGAAAGCCCGGGCCCAGTAGTGAGACGAATATAGGTTGAGATAATTGCTTGTTGTGTGATGGATGGCTACGAACACTACCAACCTTTACTCGAAGGTGTTGTAAAAGACGGCTGTAAGCTTTAAATTATCCTGAGCGAAATCCATCTGATGCCGTTTGGTTAATAATTATATTCCCATGGAAGATAGACGTCAGATAGGCGGCTAGTCTTAAAATAATTGTCAAAATTCTAGCAAAAGAAGTGTGATAGAAGAAGAGGAGCCAAATAGCAACCAAATATTGCATCGACTTCAAGTAATTAGGGTAAAATCAGGATGGAAATGATTACTTAACCGAAAGTAAAGATTAAAAAAGATATTTAGTACTGAAAGTTTAGAATCAGAATCATTACTTTTTTTTAAATACAAGGCTCTACACTACGGAAATAATTTACCACTGAGTTTACAAACATATAATTAACACACAAATTACATCTAGACTTAGAACAACAATTTGTGGATCGCCCAAGGTGTTGTCCTGCATGGGATTCAAACCCGCGACACTGGTACGACAGGTCGATATCTTAACCACTACGCAATCTGTGCAATCAAGCTGATAAGATTTTAGGCCATATAATAACTCAAAGTTGATTGATATGTCAGTAACACCCATAGGCAAGTAAAGGGGTGGTTAATTGGGTTGAGGGAGTTGGGTGGGTTGTGGGAGTTGCGTGCTTAAGCCCCTCTGTCGCCCCGGACGCAGTGGTGCGGAAGTGCGCCGACCGCAGCCCACCCCAAAAAAAAAAAAAAAGTGGTGGTGAATTGTATCATTTCGTCATCACACAGAATATTAATACGATAAAATGACTTATTTAAATATATTAACAGATTCTAACCTAAGTAACCACTATAATTATCCAACTACAACAATTTTAAACAGAATAATAACAAAGCCCTCGCCCTAAGGGTTACAATACATTAATAATATGGCTAAGTTCTAACCAACCGGCTCACGCTCGACTGGGTCCTCGTGATAATTGGTATTGTATGAATTAGAAAATAGCTTTCAATGAACAATATATATCTATTATCTATACTTAGTCTGGCCATAAATCATCATCATCTTGCTTATCCCAATTACTTGGGGTCGACGCAATATGTCATCTGTTTTGACATATTGCAAAAAGTTTCGACAATGACTTTTATGACCGGCCGCCTGCCTGACGTCAACCCTCCTTGGGAATGTAATCGTTGACCCAAATGGTACCAGATGGAGTTGGTCCGGGTCAATCTAGGCAATCCGGGTTAGTCTGGCCATAAATACTGTGACAATTAAAAATAAACAAAATAATATATAATAAACATTTGAATTTGGAATCTGTCATTTTTATATGACTGTTCATTGTGTTTTCTCATTTTGGCGCCAATACATTGTACCTTATATGTTTGTAAAGACCCATGCAATACAAGGATTATTTCCTCAGTGCAGAGCTTGTTTTATGTTAAAATAAAAAGAAAATATAAAAAAAAAACATGTTTTATAAATGCTCTGTATGTAATTTATCTACACTAGTATTATAAAGAGGCAAAAATTGTATTTTTGTGTGTGTGTATGTTCGTAATGAATAAACAAAAAACTACTATGCCGATTTCAAAAATTCTTTCACCTTTGGAAAGCTACATTATCCCTGAGTAACATATTTTATGTATAATACTCGCGTATACATCAGAAATTATTAAATAATCATATTGAAAAAGTTACGCATCGACTTGGCATATACCGACGACGAGGCGGAGGCCTTTTATGAGAACTCTGGCTGAAATATGGTCAGAAGCTCAAAATAAAATAGAAAATTAAAACCTAAAAAGTTATGTTAGATATTTTCAGTATTATATTTGCTATTGAAACTATAACTCAAAATGTCCCGATAGAATTGGTGAGCGATGGACCTTTAAGGATTTAAAGTAGGGACACCACACTGAAATTAATTTAAAATGTATTTGGTTCGTTTAAAATTTAACTGCCATATAAATAGGGATAACGTTATATTTAGAACTAGCAACCCGACATCGCTTCAGTTTCAGTCGCCTTACCCGCATAGTTCCCGTTCCCATGGGAATACCGGGATAAAATATAGCCTAAGTTACTCCTTATATAGATAGCTACCTGGTAGTAAAATATTATCAAAATGGGTCCCACAGTTTTGAAGATTACCTCAAACAGGCAGACAAAACATTTTTAAACTGTATTTTAGGCATAGGTGTCGTTCAGATAAAACCCTGTGAGCGTGAAAAAAAGCCCAGTATTTTGTCATTACAAACAAACACTTCAATTTTATTTATTTGTAGTATAGATGAGTATTAGAATAATTTATTTATTAAATACTAGCTAATTGTCAAACTTTCACTTGCGTAATCGCGTTTCTACGAGTATGCGGAGATATAATTAAGCCTCATGAAGTCCCCCTCTCAAGTTCATGAAGCAGAGAATGTAAATTACGGTGCAGTCTTCAGACGATTGGTCCCCACATGCTGATTGGTGATCAGGCAGCAGTAAAAACTGTGTTGCACAAAGTCTACAACTCTACTTTGCCGTCCACGGTTAAGAGTGGCATTACAAAAAAAAAACATCATCACCATCTCAGACCAGCTACGCGTCCCTCTGCTGGGCTCGGAACTCCTCCACTGTGGGAGGGAATTTTATCTATTATACCATACTGGTCAGACGTGATGGCGTAGGTTTTTATTTCGAGTTTTTCGTTTTCATATATAAATGTAGATAACATCTATACATCCCTTAGTCGTCTTTTACGACATCCACGGTGGTGAATTGTATTCTTACATCGCTATCGAACGAAATAATCATTTGTATCGACAGGTGCGTATTGATTAGAATATTTATCAAATACGAGTTACTATCATTTTATTAAACAAGTCCGTCACATGTTTTTCATTAGATGCTAGCTTTGCTATTTCTATTTACTACTTTCGCCCGAGGCCGCCTATTTCCTTCACAGTATAATATTATATTAAATTAAAATTCCCATTACACAAAACAAGCATAAGGAAATTGGCTCGGAATTTCCTAACAAATCATGGTCACCCAAATTAACCCTTTCACGGTGACTAAACATACCGTCCCGTTCGATGTCCCTGGATCCTATATAATTAATCACAAGGTTCTATTGACAGAGGATTATTTGGACCCCACATGGCCCTTCCCGAGTGGATTCTATACACCTAATACCTGACCACGGCATTCTTGATACCGTTATGTTACCTATACGGGAATGTGAACCATTAAATTGATTTACTCCGTTATTTTTATGGTGTTAAACGGAACCTGATGGTTTTGTTAATGGGGTTTTTTGGTCGTATACAAAATTTATGACGTTAAAAACATATATGTTAAGGGAACGGAAAAATATTATACAAGAATTTTAGTAATACTTTTTAATGTCAATTTCACATTGATACATGAAGAAAATAAACATCTTAATGTGTTAGAAGAAATGGTAACCGTATTAAAGACTTAAGATAATATTTTTTATAGACTTTTACTTTTATCGACAATGATACTCGTAAGTATATTTATAGTAGATCTACGACTATATTTTTAGGATTTTAAGTTTAACAGATGTTTAATGTGCTATCTAAGTTTTAGCGGTAAATAGAAATGTCGTCGCAGCACACGTTCGAGGAGTGTGCTGCATGGGAGGGGGAGCGCCGTGAACTCGTCGCGATTATCGGTGCCGACCTGGCGCTACCGACCATCGACAGGGAGATGCTCGTCAGCGTCAGGAACTGGGACGCAGTCGCCGCCTTTTGTGAGGCCGTAACCTCATGGAAGGAGGCGGCGGATCGTGTGCGAGTAGAGCTCCTATTCGGCGACGCGTTCCGCCGCCGGCGACTGGGGCGGCGCAGGCGCGAGTATCTGCGCCTAATGCCACCCTAGCCAAGGCCGCGGGTGATCGGACCGGGGAATTGTCCGTCACCCGCGGAGAGGCTGACCGCGCGATGGCGACCGACGTCCCAGTACGTCGAGAGGTGAGAGGTTACCTGAAAGGGTATTCCGTCGGGCTGACCACTGATGACAAGTCACATCTGCTCCGGTGGTCGGCTCAACAACGAGGTGACGTGGGTACGGGTGGCTTACCATAGCCCATCCATAAAAAAAAAAAAAATATAAATGTCGTGGGCGGGAAATTCTTCATTCATCATCATCATTTCAGGCTATCGCCGTTCACTGCTAGACGTAGGCCTTCCTCACGTTACGCCACAGAGTGCAGTCCTGTGTCGCCTCCATCTAATGACGCATAGTAACTTTTACCAGGTCGTCGGTCCACCTAGTGGGGCGGCATCCTACACTGCATTGTCCGATAGGTGGTGGCCACTCGAGAACCTTTCTTCTCCTGTGGTTGTTAGTTCTTCGAGCGATATGGCCTGTCCATTGCCACTTCAATGTGCTAATACTTCGTGCTATGTCGGTAAACCCCGTTGTTCTGCGAATTGCCGTATATCGGCATGTATCTCGCAGAAAAATCTCGAGCATAGTACGTTCCATAGCACGCTAAGCGACTTTGAGCTTTGTTATGAGGCCTGCATTTAGCGACCACGTTTCCGTGCCGTAAGTCATTACTGGTAACACACACTAGTCGTAGATCTGTGTTTTCTAACACTGAGGTATATTGCATGGGAAGATCTTCTTAAGTATCTCGAACGCTACCCAGCTGAGTTGGATTCGTCCGCTGACCTCTTTCTTGAAATTGGATCTATCTAACTGAAGTGTTTGTCCAAGATAAATATAATGATCGACAACTTCGAGAACTAGGACCTGACATGACTTTCGCTTTGTCCATGTTTATTCGTAAACTAGTTAGAATACTCTGCTGAGATCATTGAGCATGCTGCCAAGGTTCTCCATTGATTCTGCCACAAGGACAATATCATCTGCAAATCGAAGGTGAGTGATGTATTCACCGTTGATGTTCATTCATCATCATCATCATCATCGCAGCCCACATACGTCCCACTATTGGGATCGGGCCTCCTCCACAATGGGAGAGAATTTGACCTACTATACCAGGCTGGTCAGACAAGTTGGTATAGGGTTTCATTTCGAGTTTACCTTTTATTGCACAGATGTTTTGTGCATATTGTATCCCTTAGTCGTCTTTTACGACATCTATGGGCAAGATAGGGAGTGGTGAATTGTATTCTTACTCCGTCAGCACATGGCAAATGTTCATTACGCAACAATAAAAATAATTAACTTATTTTAATTTTTAATAAAAATTAATTAAATTAACTTATTTTCTACACGTTAGTTGTCCTTCTCTTGCATATACCAGGTTACTTGCATATACAAGGTTTTTTAAATTAATAAATTGTCATAATACACAAATTTAATGTTTAATAATTACTAACCTATACTTAACTGTATCTATAATTATGATGAATTGTTGGACGTGAGACATCTGAGTACACCCGTGACCATGAACGCTGTAAAGTCTTCAAAACCTCGGGCAATCAAAAAACAAATACAAACGCGGTTAAATCCGCAAAAATAGTTATATTTATAATGTGTAATACTCGCGTATATATCAGACATCATTAAAAGACAAGAATTATAATACATTAGCTGACCCAACAGACGTTGTTCTGCTCAAATAAGTACCACCTACCGGGTCCAATTGTGAATCTAAACCATTCTCAAATCCCCCTTAACATACATACAAAATTTCATCGACATCGGTCCAGCCGTTTAGGTGGCTGACCCAACAGACGTTGTTCTGTTCAAATAAAAGACAGCAGCGCCATCTACCGGGTCCAATTTTGAATCTAAATCATTCTCGAATCCCCTTCAACACACTTAAAAAATTTCATTATCATCGGTCCAGCTGTTTAGGAGGAGTTCAGTGACATACATACGTACACAAGAAATTTATATATAAAGATAAGAAAGCACGAATAACAAAAATAATAATTTGATTTTTATTCACCAGTCTCGCGGAAACAATTTGGGTAAGTTATCTGCTCTGATTCCGTATTTCATTTTACAGGGCATTGTTGAGCTATGATAAAGGGGGTCGAACCCTAAGCTCATTCTCTAATACGATGCCTGCTCACCTGTTAGCAAAGATTAAGTGTATCAGACAGAACAGAAGGACCAAATGTTTATTATGGTAACGGATTAAACTATCTTTGAATATAGAAAGCAATATTGACTGGAGATGGCTTAGACTAAGTAATAATTGAATTTATTGTTTTGGGCTCTAATTTCTGTCCATTATTAATATATTTGTGAAGTCCACCGTAATGCAGCGATCTATGTCTTAGTAAGATATTTACTTATCATTATTATTATCTTGTTCATCATCATTTAGCATACCGCTGTCCACTGCTAGACATAGGCCTCCTCATGTTTTGCCACAAACAACAATAACTTTCACCAGGTCGTCAGTACACTTAGAGAACCTGCACTTTTTTTTTTTTTAGAAGTGGCTGTACAACGTTGTGAACTTTATTTAACTATGCTTCGATAGATGGCGTTGTATAATGTTTGTGCATCGCGGTGTTAAGGACGCCAAAGGTTATAAGACCTTCTTCCGACACATTATAATTAAATATGGGTTGAGAGCCCTCAGCGCTCACCCACCAGTCCGGGTAAAGTTGTCACAGCCATCTGAGGCTACCAAGTAAGTCACACAAGAAGAAAAAACAAATTAAATTATTCGCGATGTACTACCACAAAGTTTTATTTACTACCAACCAACTCCTATGGAGACTTTTTGGGACGGCTAAACAGTGGCTATACTGGCTATGTTCAGTGCACCCGTCGTCCGAAGGGGTGGCGCGCGACCACCTAACTCACCGTAGCTCGTCGCCTTCGGCGTTGGGCCGTCCACCGTGGTCGGCCCGACGTGATATCCTGAGGGGTACCCTCTCCTCTCGACGTCTCTTTTCCGGGACGTCGGTTGCCCGTCTCCCGGTCAGCCGCTCTGCTTGCGATGGACTAAATCCACGGTCCAGTCTGCCGCGGCCTCGGCTAGGCCGAAGGACCTACCTTGTGGAGTCGTCGAGCGATGTGGCTTGTCATTGCAGCTTTAGTGTATTACACCCGTTCTGTTACGTTCTTTATTTCCGTATCTTAGATTACTTATTAAATTAAGAAGTTTTATTTATAAAACATTAGGTATTCTGGAAATCTTGAGTCAAACCCTTTATTGTTTACTCAGACCATACGCTAAATTGTTTAGATATATAGATTGTAATAATTTTCCTTCCTTCATTATATGAATAGAAATATTTGGTGAAACACGAATGAATTATGTTAACAGCAATTGTAGTAATAAAAGCACTAGAAGTGAATTAGTATCTGATTTCTACTAGCCTCTTCATCAGGCATAATATTTTAGCGGTTTAAATAAATCTTCACATGAACTACACTAAGTAACAGTATCTTAAAAGGCATATACCTCTTTTTTAAAAATAAGTTCCTTATCGCACTGTACCTACGTTCTTGACGGATGGAGATAAGGCGAAAAAAGGATAACATTTATTTTTATATCAATAAAAGATCAAACATTTTTGACGATATCGACTTTAACTAAACGATAGGGTTGTTGATATTTTTTTTATTTTCTGGAGGTGGGCCATGGTCGACGCACCTGCCGCCCAGTTCCGTCCTGGGCAGCAAAAAACAGAAGGGGGTGCTGATAATGCCCCTTTCAGTACTTATTTTATCTAGTTAGCTCTATTCCATGGTAAAATTTATGGTTCATAGAGGATACAGGCATCAGACTACATCAAAACAGTGCAACTTCTTCTTTTAACTTATCATCGGTATATCTTGAAGAATAATGTACGCCCTAAAAGATAATACTTCGCTGTGGATGAAAGAAAATTAAAATTCATAAATCTGTGAAACGGTGGGGGAGGTATTAAATATGAGAACAGCCATTTAATAATTTTTATTATTGTGGCGATATGAAGCGCTGGATTGACAGATTATGTTTTTCTATTAAAAGTGGGAAATTTATGAGACTGTTACTCACAAAAAGTTATTAAGTCAGTATAAAGTAAAACTCCACGTTTCATCGGTAAATTGCCTTAGAATATTTTTATATTAAATACTAGTTATGCGTGCTACTTTGCTTGCGTTAATTCATCATCATCACAGCTCATTTACGGCTTAATGCTGGGCTCTGGTATTATATTTCTTAGGCGTCTTTTACGACAAGCCCCGGGCAAAATAGGGGTGGTGAATTGTTTTCTTACTCTGTCATCACACGGGCAAGCGTGTTAACTGCTTAGACATATTTTGAGATCTATTGATATATTATTTTAGAAAACAACATATTTTAAGTTGAGAGTTCCAGCTATATTTCAATGATAATTGCATTTAATTCTATGTAACAGTTTTAGTAGGGTGCGTTTCTAAATATACAGACAGGAAGACAAGAATTATAAATAATATTCTTTTGGCTTCTATTGCTTGAGCAATTTATTTGAATAAAGACCCTCGATATTAGTTTTCGTCGATATCTGTTATGTACAAGTATAGATTTGTTACAATTTTGTTATATGCACCGATGTCGTTGTATTAATTCATGCATCCACCAGCCCGCTGAAGTCCAATGCTAGGAATAGACCTCCCTACGAGAATACCACTTAGAATGACCCTGAGCCATTTGCATCCAATGCTTCAGTTAGAGTTTTAAAATGTTGTCAGTCCATTTAGGGAGAAAGTCGTTCTACGCACCGTCGTCCAACTCGTGGTCGCCATCTGAGAACCTTTCTTCTCTAACGGTTGTCAATTAGTGACGTAGTCCGGTTCGGGCTACAGCTTATGTCGATCTACCACGAATCGCGGGGCTCTGTAGTTTACCATGAAGAGAAATAGCGGGCATGCTGCGTGACCTTGAGCTTTATTATAAGGCCAACATTAAGATACCACGTTTCAGTGCCAAAAATCATCGCTGGTATTTTATTATAATTCAAAGTGAAACTTTTATTACAAAGCCCCAAACATTTTCGTCCATCTATTGCATGTCGCATGACGTTCGACCGCGGAGTAGGGGTAAAGTGAAAGGCGCATTGAGTAGTACTATATATAGGAAAGAAAGGCGATTGACCGAGCAGGATAGGCCAGAAGAGATTTGTCGCTGTTCGCAGAAACAACACAAGAACATTCGCGCGGACCGCAAGACGTTCACATTCGCTCCGGTGTTACGCTGACTCGCGTTGGTGTATTCACCGGGAGCTTGTCACCGTCGACATCGAAGCCCGCAAGCCGTGGTCGCCAAGCTCTTCGCCTCAGCAGCATCATTGTTGAAAAATATCTTCCAACAATAAGTCATAATATTGGCTACCATATAACCATCTCCATTTAATAATGGACCCAAAAGGCCCCTTTCGGGGCCAACCAGCATCGCCGAGCGCGCCCCAGCCGCAGCCGTCGATTCGGCAGACCCGCCCGAAGAGTCCCACGCCCTTTGCCGGGGGATTTCAAGGAATATCAGCCTAACATCGTCGTTTGCTAGATAGTGTGCTAAGTGGCGCCACTGTAGTAGCGGACCGAACAAGAACCATTCAAATTCAAGTGTAAGAATTCGCCGCTAGAGGCGACACTCGCGCGCAATACTATTACGAAGAGAAGCCAAGTTCACTAGTGGGCAATCAACCTGGTCCACTAGTGGGCTTTCAGCCTCCACAGAAACCCCCGGTGCACCCAAGAACAACACCCCCTCGTGCGTCTGCAAGTGCGAAAAGGGTGGAACCATCGGCGCCGGCCCAAGAAATGGCACCCCCCCGCCCCGCGGCGGGTGGTAGTCGTGCCCCTCCTGATACCTGGTTTCAACAACCAGCCATCCCTTCGTCATCGTTAGCGACCACTACGGCACTAACACGACCGATACCAATGAAGAGGACTCCATCTAAAGAAGTCCATCTCAATCCGCAGGATTCCGAGGGCCCAGTGGACGCACCGGCACCGTACTACGCTGTCAGGGGACTCGTGAGCGACTACGAGCCCTCCGATTCTTCAACGGCGCCCGACACATCAGCCGCCACCCGCAAACCACGCTACGTCGACCCGGCGGACGTGGTTATTCATATGAAGAGGAGCAGGACGAAGCAAAGGGCACCGTCCGCGTCCTCCACTGCATCTGAACAACAACCGCAGCCCCCCCCGCCCGAGAAGAAAGCGCAGCTCGGACGAGGAAGAAGCGGCTCGAGCCCAACGCAGCTGCGCGAAGGTGAAATCTCAACTCCCTTCGCCATCGGCCTCCTACGCCGCGGCCGTCGCGACTACAGTCGCCGGCCCCGCCACCTCCTCAGCCTCCGTGCCCCGTGTCACCGCGCCCCGTGCCAGAGCCGCAGACGTCGAGCACGCAGCCGCCGAGGTCGCAGCCACCAGAAATACCGGCGCCACACAAGGCGCCTCCCGGGTGAGTCCTCCACCCACAGTTACTATGACAAATAAGCCTAGATACCCGCCGTTAGTCGTAGAAAACTTTCCAAACTGGGGCTACCACTTGGGCGAAATTAAAAAGCGCCTAGGGAGGACCGCCTATGCTCGTCCATATGGCAAAGGGATACGCTTTTCGCCGCAAGATGAAAATGAGTATAGATTGGTACAACGATACCTCACGGATATCGAAAAAGAAACAAATATAAGTTGGTTTTCGTACTCCCTTCCTGAGGAGCGAAACCTTAAAATAGCTATAAGAGGCCTCCCCTACGATGTCGCTCCAGAGGACGTCGAGGAGGAGCTCCGTAATCTAGGCTATAACCCGGAATACGTCAGGCCAATTCGCGCCCGCGGAGACAGACCCGGGTGTATACTGTTCGCCGCCATAAAAAGGGAAAGGGATACATTACCTGGCATCTATGACGTCACGGAGATGCTAAACATCCCCGGCATTAAGATAGAGGCCTGGAGGGGACAGAGGAAACTGGCGCAATGTCATAGGTGCCAGAAATTCCGCCACTCCAGCTATCAGTGCCACAGAGCCATAGCATGTGTGCGCTGCGGGGGTGAACATGCGGCCAGGGACTGCCCCAGGCCAATTGAAGAACCCGCCACTTGTGTAAACTGTGGCGGGGAACACCCAGCAAACCATATAAATTGCCCCACCTTCAAAAAGGAATCAAAGGTGCGGAGGGCAGGCACCGTCAACCATTTCCCGGGAACGCCGCCCGAGATCAACCTCGGCCCCGAAGGAAGTTCACCCCCACCCCATAGATGAAACGTTAGCTGGAGTGACGTTAATGGCGGAGGCGAACCCACCAACCGAACGCGGAGCTCCCCTCAAAAAGAGGCGGAAGAAGAGGAGGGGGAGGGGGAAGGACTCTTCAGTCGCCCCTTCATCAGCCCCTCCTTCAGAGGACGAAACCAAAGGCAAGCCTAAGAAGGGTAGCGCACAAACTACCTCTTCCAATGCACCGATTACCCACGAGAGTCGGACTAACCCACCACCCCCTGTCGCGGGAGGACTTTCTAAAAAAGTTAGGGTGGTCAAACCAAAGGCCGAACAAGCCTCTACTGAAGCCAAAAACGCTCAAAGCAGTGGCGGACTCGTTACAAACAATTGTAACCGCCCTCGAAGATGAGCAGGTGAGTGATCACTTTATCAAAGTATTACTCACCAGCATCCAGACAATTATAAGCCCCCATCTTCGCAGCTAAACTTAAGATAGTGCATTGGAATGCCCGTGGCCTCCAGAGAAAGGCCACGCTCTTCCGCCTCTTACTGCAGGAACAGGACATAGACGTGGCGCTTATAAGCGAGACGCACCTGGGACCTGCAGAAAAAATAAAATTCCCGGGTTACCTCGCTTATAGGAGGGACGACAGGGAAGACCTAGCCAAAAACTACCGCGGCCTGGTAGTACTCGTCAAGAGGCGAGTCGTACACCAGCCGATACCACCACTCACCCTAAATTCCCTTCAAGTACTCGGAATAGAGGTACTGTTAGGAGGGTCACCGCTTCAACTCTATGTGGCCTACAAACCTCCAGATCCGCGTTACCTCAACGTGAACGACATCACCAAGTTGCTGGATATTCCGCAGAAAGTGATTATTGCAGGAGACATGAACTGCAAACATCCTGCATGGAACTCCGTCAGACGTAATCGCTCAGGTGTACGACTCTACCAACTAGCATATGCCCGGGGGTATGCGGTGTTGGGTCCTGAAGTTCCCACCCATTACCCGGAACACTACACCCATACCCCTGATGTGTTGGACATTTTGGTCCTTAACGACATCAGCTACCAGGTCACGCAGGTAGTCCTCGATGACCATCTTTTATCAGACCACCAATCTGTGCTAGTAACACTTGAGGTAGAGCCTACCAAAGATTCCCCTCCAGCGCCACGTCACAAACAGGACTGGACGAAATTCAAGGAAGTGCTGGAGACCACCTCCGTGACTCGGCCCATCAACTCCGCGGCCGACGTAAACATCTTAGCCGAAGAGCTAAACGCCTGCATCTCCGAGACCATGAGCGTCACAAAAATTGAAGTCAAACCCAACAGACTACCACCACTACCCCATCATATTAAAAACCTACTTCATAAGAAAAGAAGACTCCGTAAAGAGTGGCAGAGATCCAGATGCCCTCAGTTAAAGACGATGCTCAACCGGCTCGCGGAGAAAGTGAAAGCCGAGTTGCGCGACTATGTCGCCGAGAGCTGGGACAACTACATCGCCAACGCCGAAGATGACTGGTCTTCGCTACATAGACTCTACCGAAGACTAAACGGCACTCCAGCTCCGGTGCGCCCTCTGCTCCATGGCGACGGGACCCCACGGCACAGAGCAGCGGACCGAGCGGAAATCTTTGCCGACCACCTGGAGGAAATGTTCAGGCCTAACCCCCCCGCGGATACGGCCCCCGCGACTGCAGCCGCAGTAGATCTTGAAATCAACAGCCTCATGGATGAACTCTCTAGGCCGATAGCTCCTGATGAAAACCCAGTGATAGTGTCACCATCACTGGTTCGGGCGACCATTAAAACCCTGAAACCAAGAAAGGCCCCGGGCGCAGATGGCATTACAAACGCCGCTCTTAGGCAACTGCCAAAAACGACCATTGCGTCGCTGACTCGCCTCTTTAACGGCATACTGCGCATCGGGGTTTTCCCCTCAAACTGGAAGGAAGGGAGGGTAATAATGCTCCCCAAACCAGGGAAGAATATCCTGTTACCAGGTAGCTATCGTCCAATCTCTCTTCTATCATCGATCTCGAAGACGTTCGAGAAGATCCTACTGCGGCATCTAACTTCCCACATCACGCCAAGACCGGAGCAATTCGGGTGGCCTGAGCACAGCACAACGTTCCAATTGTCGAGGGTACTGCACCGGATCACGGCTGCCTGCAACAAACGC
Source organism: Lymantria dispar (assembly GCA_032191425.1). NCBI lineage: Eukaryota > Metazoa > Arthropoda > Insecta > Lepidoptera > Erebidae > Lymantria > Lymantria dispar. The sequence goes on from CM063459.1 coordinate 23,873,872, forward strand.
GAAAAGGCCGTTGCAGTATTCCTCGACATGGAAAAAGCCTTTGATAAAGTCTGGCACTCCGGTCTGCTGCTCAAGCTGTCAACAACATCGACACCCCATCGCATCTTGAGGGTGGTCTCCTCCTTCCTCCACGGACGAACATTTCGAGTCGTGGTGGCAGGGGAACTTTCCACCCTCCGACCCATCTCAGCCTGGGTCCCCCAGGGCAGTTGCCTCTCACCTGCCTTGTACGCCCACTTCACTGACGATATCCCCACTATCGCAGAGGCCGAGCTAGCCCTCTTTGCGGACGATGGCGCTCACCACCGTCAGTCTAAACGCCCATCATGCAGCCACTAAGATGCAACGTGCCCTCGACTTACTTCCGCCATGGCTCGATAAGTGGCGGCTGTCAGTGAACGTGGGCAAAACTCAAGCCATAGTCCTGGGAAGTCATAACTATAAAGTTCAGCCTCCACCACTCATACTCCAAGGTCAGCCCCTCCCTTGGAAGAACCAAATAAAATACCTCGGGTTGACTATTGATCGACTTCTTTCCATGGAGCACCATGTCAAAACTATCACAAATAGATCCAAGGTATCTCGTGCCCTTCTAAAACCTATTTTCTCTTCCAGACTCCCTCTTCGCACTAAGCTGGGGATATATAAACTTTACATCAGATCCGCACTCACATATGCGGCTCCCGCGTGGTATGGCCTGACCAGTATCTCAAATAGAAAGCGCCTCCAAGCCCAACAATCCCTAGCCCTCCGTAATTTAACGGGGGCCTCTAGGTATGTTAGAAATCACACAGTCTCGCGCGACCTTCGGATAGAGGATCTTTCCGACTTCGTGCGGCGACTATCTTCCAACATGTTTTCCCGCGCAGACGCTTCTCAGTGGGACCACATTCGTGGTATTGCCCCACTCCACGGCCGTCCTCCTGACCTCTATCCGAAGGACAGGCCATACCCGGGAGATTTTGCAGGACCTTCTGCACCACTACCACCGTCGTGATCCCTTCCCTCTGGCACGCCAGAGTCACTACTCGCCCTACCCATCCCAACTATCTTCCCTTTTATCCCGCCCCGTTTTCTAAACGGGGCCCGGGGGGGACACATAATCCCCCCCACTCTGTACCAGGAAATACCCCCCTCCGGGATCCGCTGCACCCCAGGGCATTTACGCGTACTCTGGTGAAGTACGCGTACTATGCTAGGAGGCACCGGTCCCCCGGTGGGTGGGTTCATTTACCAATTTATTTCCACACCTCATCAAGACACCATATAGCCCGGTCCTCCACGCGATCAGTCCCTCGGTAGTCGCTGGTCGTCTTAAGCTGGACCTCCCCGGGGCAACCGGGGGTATCATCCGGCTGAGACTGACCGCCTCCGAGGGTGAAGAGCGGAGGGGACCCGGCCATGAAAAACCCAATGACGCGGCACTCGTTAGTGCCGAAGTTGCAGCCACGGACAGAGGGTCCAAGCCCTGGAACCGTTACTCCTACCCCAGGCGGGGTGGAGAGAATAGTCGAAGTCTGACAGAGCAGCCGAGGCCAATATGGCGGCGTTCGCATCAGCTGAACGTCTAATGTTTAGACTATTACTAATTTGTGCCAGTGCTCCACGCTATTTGTTTGTTTTTATCAGTGTTTGATGTAAATGTTGCTATTTTTTGTAATGCGAAAAAAGTTTCACTTTGACCGTGGTTTCATAAAACCACACAATCAATTTTTTTAATAAGTTAAAACTGGCAAATTTGGCGATTAGGTAATATCCTTGAGGAGGTTTAAATTTTATAATGCACTTCGATAGACTGTATGTTCATGGATAAATGGTTTTTTAAAGACAAGTCGCTAACGATATAATAAGAATACATTTAGAACAGTTTTCGATGTTAAAACGTTTATAATATCAAACATATGACAACAAAGCGTAGAATGTTCCAGAAAGTACGAGTGACATGCGAGTCTGCCTCAAGGCACATTTTCTATTGTGGATAAAGTTTGTTTGCCACGAAGCGACAACGCTGGCCTCGACTAATGGGACATTATGATTTTATGTCTTAAACTTTAGATTGTTGGGACACCAAAATTGTTGGGCCTCGTATCGTATTGTAATTATTATTTTACTGTTGTTCTAAAAGTCGTTTTGTATTTTCGTTAATGTTTGTTTTTGGGTTACATACGTGGTTTGTTTCTGTTTGAATATGAATATACTAGCAACCCGCCCTCGCTTCGCTTCAGTTTCAGTTGCTTTACCCGCGGCGTAGTTCCCGTTCCTGTGGGAATACCGGGATAAAATATAGCCTATGTTACTCCCTGATATTATAGCTTTTCATTGGTGAAAGAATTTTTGAAATCGGTTCGGTGGTTTAAGCGTGAAAGCGTTACAAACAAACAAACAAACAAACAAACATCCTTACCTTCGCATTTATAATATTAGTATGGATTAGTCGTTTTAAGCTATTGGTATAAGCAATATGATATGATTTTAATAAATATTGAAAGGGTTTTTAATATTAAACTATTTCATTCCATGTGGGAGTTGAGTAAGAATACATTTTACCATTCCTATCTTACCCTTGGGTATCGTAAAAGATTACTAAGGGATATAATTTGCATATACACTCGTGCAAAAGAAAGAAAACCTGCCATCCATCATCTATAAAATAGCTTTGGAATAAAATTGATTACTTGTATGATTTGAATATTGGAATTGTTTAATTTTTTATGCAAAATAAAATGCTGAACAGCAACTTTAATTTGTTTAGGATTTTATCAAGACTTAGTGTGTAACAAAATTGATTTGGACACTGTAACATAATAAAAAAGAAAAGTATTTACTGATTTTTGATTTTATAATTGGATTTCAAAGTGGACGAAAAAATGCTATCATGATGTTTAAAAAAAGTGTATTTAATGGAAGCCTCAAAATTGCCGATGAAATGGTCAAAAAAATGTCTTTTCTATCATACAAAACGTAAAATATTCAGAATTAAAATACTCAAAGAAAAATATGAATTGGTTTATTTGGAGGCAGCACAATTGGTACAATAGTTCGAAGTTTAACTGGCGTAGATATATACCCCGGTTTGTAGTTTTAGGGTTAAGATATATAATTACTCAAAAAGGTAAGTCGCCAAGTGTGTCGGTTAAGACTAATTATTTATGTCAATGATTCGCTTTAAAAGTGCAAAACGGTCGTTTTCTCAGTAATCGGGTTTTATGTCGTTCGAATATTATGTACAAAAATCGGAAATAGTCTCATAAAGCATACTGCAAGCAATCTTAAGGCTCACATATAGGCGCCGTTAAGGTCTTCCATATCCGTGGTGCCGTATTACTGAGCTTATCTTAGCTGTACACCTTTTGGCTGATTAGTCAATTTAATTCTGTCTCCCGCATTGCATATGAGGGAAGTGGAATCATTCTTTGCCAACTCCTCCTCTTTGGCTTTTTAATTAAAAGTTTTGCGGATCCCAAGATAATGAAAAGTATTTCTTGGGACTATCTGAGGGTTAACCTCGATATCATCTATGGAGACCATTGTGGATCCTGGCTTACAGGAGTTACAATTGCGCGAGTATGTGATGGGATTAGTCTTAAAAAAAGATGCGACCTTATGCAGGGGCCGTCGCCGCGTCTTTGCCTTGCGTAGGGGTGTCGGGGATCGAATGTCAACAAACGATCTCTCCGGCGCTCCGTGAAAGTGGGTATTTCGGTTGCACAGTGACACCGGCGAGTCCCACACATCCCTTCGCCTATCACTGGTGGGAGACAGTGCTTAAATGCATTTCCACAGCGTTAACAAAAAAAAGGAAAAGAGGGGTCGTCGTCTGGTGCGTCTTTCAGAAGGAACACGAAAGGTTAATCCGCCAAGTGTGGCATTAAATTCACGTCCCATTACTGGGCTCGAGCCTCCTTTATAGTGTAGTAGGAATTGATTGACTATATCCTCTAGTCAAACGTGTCGGCATAGAAAAAAACGTAGTAAATGGTGAGTTATAAGGCGTAGCGCAATCTTCTTTAAAATTTATTAGAAATTTCTGGAATTTATCAACGCGAGATTATATCCGAAAATTCGTTATTCTAGGGCTTACACTTTTAAATATATTTTATGTCGAACACTTTCAAAGATAATTTGGTTTGAATAATATATGTCATGTATGGCTTGAAATATCTCAATTAGATGCTATTTTAAATTCTGTATAAGTATGTGTATGTGCGTGCGTATGTGTATGTGCGTGCGTGTGCGTACTAACGGTATTATAAAAAAATGTTTAAGGGATATAGGTAAGCACAGACATCATTATAAAATAAGGAAAACTCTAAATAAAACCCTACGTGAGCCCGTTTAATCAGCGTGGTGTAGAAGGTTTGTTTTCCTCATCGAATCCGTAAAAATTGTTTTATGTAAAAATATTCATCAAAGATAGGTATAGAAGAGGAAATATTAGAACAAGTGCAAGAGTTTGTATATTTGGGATCTACTTTTACGAAAGATGATAAATCTGAAAGTGATATTGAAAGAAGAGTATGTAAGGAAAATGTGGTAAATAGTGCTTTGCGCACATTTATGGGCAGCCAGTCTATCTAGGAAGGCTCGCCTGGCTGTGCATATGGGCGTGCTTGTACCAAAGCTTGTATGGGAAGGTTATGGCAGAAGACGCACGAATGTAGAATAAATGCTGTGGAAATGAGAGCGTGGAAGAAGTATGAAAGTTGATGTAATGACAAGGATGAAAAAGATATTTTAAGTTGGTTTGGTCACGTAGAAAGAATGAATGAAAGGAAAATGACAAGGAGAATTTATAGAGCGAATGTGAAAGGAAGTGTTGGAGGGGAAAAACCAAGACAGACGTTCCACGATCAAAGCGGGGACGTTCTTAAGAAAAGCCAGGTTAAAAGTACCCTAAACCGAAGAACATTTTATGAGGAGATTAATGAATGTGGAGGAGGCAAAAGTGGTATCTCAAGATCGCAGCAAGTGGAGGGAAGTGGTCTTTGCCTACCCCTATGGCAAAAATGAATGTATGTATGTATGTATTCATCAACCACTTTTGAATAGCACGGATTGTATTTATCGATCATTTTAGTTACCTATATAAAATTATGAAAGCGAGAAAAGCATAGAATGACCGAGAATTTACTCTATGACTACTTAAGTGTTTTTTTATTGCAAACGGTGGCAAACGAGCAAACAGTACACCTGATGGTAAGTGTTGCTGCCGTTCATGGACCTTTGTAAGGCTGCTGCCTCCGGCGAAGAAAATGAAGGGAGTGTGAATACGTGCAATGAGGTTATGGTGATACTAAAGGCATTACTAAAACCCACCACATTTAAATACCCTCAGAAAGTTGAGCTGCCGGCTCTCTCGCTCACCGAACGAAGCGCAGTAACAAATTGCTACTAATCGGACGTCGATTTTCTGCAAGTGTGGTACTATCCCGGACAGACCGGCCTGCGGCTGTAGACAGACAACTGTCAATATCTACCACTATAAAAGTGTGTGACGAAAACGTGTAAGTGGGCAAAAAATTTCCGTGGATGTAGTACGAATGGAATGCCGATGGAGTACAAATACAATTCACCTCCCTTACCCGCATATGTCGTAAAAGACGACTAAGGGATTTAATATGCATATAAGATTGTATGTATAACATGTCTATAAAATATACGGTCTATAGTTGAACACTTTCATTTGATTTTATCTCTTTTTTTATTTATTGCAAACGGTGGCAAACGAGCAAATAGTACACCTGATGGTAAGTGTTGCTGCCGCTCATGGACCTTTACAAGGCCGCTGCCTACCGCGAAGAAAGTGAACGGAGTGTGAATGTGCGCATTGAAGCTTGGTGATACCAAGAGCACTACCAAAACCCTCCACACGCAAACACCTTCAGAAAGCTGGGACTACTCAGACGTCGATTTTCTGCGAGAACGTGGTACTACCCCGGACGGACCGGCCCGCGACTGTAGACAGATAACTGTCGACAGTGTGGTCCTACCACTCCTTGAGTAAGTAGATGCAATAATACAGTTGTCCTCACACGTCACTTATACGTACATAATTGTATCCAGCTTTAGTGCATAGCGTTTATGTACACAATTTACAAAAAGATCAGAATTTCAAAGACTTTAAAAATTATTTATGATGTTCACGTGAGTATTACATATTATAAATGAAACTATTTTACCGATTTTATCGCGTTTGTATTTGATTTTTGATTGCAATTTTTAAGTCCGACCGTGACTATAAACGCTCAAAGTCATCATCATCTTGCTCTTATCCCAATTACTTGGGGTCGACGCAATATGTCATCTGTTTTGACATATTGCAAAAAGTTTCGGCAATGACTTTTATGACCGGCCGCCTGCCTGACGTCAACCCTCCTTGGGATTGTAATCGTTGACCCAAATGGTACCAGATGGAGTTGGTCCGGGTCAATCTAGGGCTCTTAGTCGTCTTTTACGACATCCACGAGCAAAGCAAGGGTTGGTAGTATTCGAAGCCGCTACCACACAGCTATAAACGCTCAAAGTACGCGCAAAGTATTCGAAACGTTGGGCAATCATAAATCAAATAAAAACGCGATAAAATCCATAGTTTTATTTACGACTTCAAAAATGTTTCACTGCCAAAAAGACACCAAACGGAGATTGCATAAAATTTCAACTTAAATCGGGACAATCTTATTAATCTTTAAAGCGTAGTCATTCTGAAGCAGTTAGTGCATACTAGGTAAGTAGCATTCCGAAAGCTTTGCATATCAATGTGCAAGTTTCGACAGGCATGCCGTATAAACATGCTTTTGTTATGGTAAAACTTCCAATATTCGAACATATTTGGTACGTTTGAGATATGTTCTTTGTATCAAATAATGAATGTTGACATTCATTATTTGATACAAAGAACATATATTAGGTCAGTATTATGATATATAGCAGGTTTAATTTATATCAAAGCCGTGATGCTGTACTGCTTCTACATCCTCTTATCTATTGGCTTATTAAAATTTTACTTTGAATCTCTCGCTTTGCATTGGAGTGCAGTGGAATCTTTCCAACACTTCCTCTTTTGAGATTCTAATCAAACATGTTGCAGGGCCCAAGACAAAAGTACAGTTTAATCTCACTAATCCGGCACTATTAAAAATCAGAGGGTGCCGGATTATTGGAATGTTCAGATTCCTGGATTATAGAGAAAAATCATATCAAATAAAGCATTTCATAGAGAGAATACTTATAATGTGTTATCTATATACATATAATAAATCTGTTGAGGTCGAAAATCTGTACATTGAAAAAAATCGCTAAAAACCGAGTCAGGAGGATATTAGAAGTGTAATAGAACACATCCAGATTGTTTTCAATTTTTTTGTTTCTCTGTATGTTTGTATGTTTGTCTGTTTATCTGTTTGTACGGGCTAATCTCCGAAGTTATTCGACCGATTTAAATGAAATTTGGTATGGTGGTACCTTACATCCCCGGTCAACATTTAGGATACTTTTAATCCCGAAAAATTAAAGAGTTCCCGTGGGATCGTTAAAATGGTTATACAGCTTAGTACACAACCTACTTAATTGAAAATCGATTACAAAGACTGAAAATTATTTCGATTTAGAAAATTATTCTGAAAATCAACCCCATCAGAGGATATATTCTTTTCTAAGAGTGTAAAATAGGGGATGAATTATGCTTTGATATTTTTCACTCTAATACACAAGTAATAAATTCATACAACGTCAATGATTAATTAACTGCACTGATAGCATATCAACTTACCGCGCCAGTGTCACAGGTTCCATTCCAACGCAGGATAATCTTTTATGTGATAGACAAATTGGTGCTCTGAGACTAGACTGAATTTGTGTCCGTCACTTATATGTTTGTAATGTTCCTTAGTGAAGGATGAAGCGCGAGATTCATAGTTTGTAGAATGAATAGAAAAGGAAGGCTGTGCAGGGTCACTCGAACACCCTTTCTTTGACCCCAGGCAGCAAACTATGTTGTTGTGGTATCGCCCGCGCGCGATTATTCGCTCTACGGGTGCCGGACTAATCCCCGGTTCAGCCATGCGTGTCTTTTTTGTCTTTTGACTAGGGTAGTTTTTTTATTGCTGTTGTTGGCAAACGAGTAAACAGCACACCTAATGGTAAGTGATACTGCTCATGGACTTTGCCAGGTCGCTGCCTAGCGTGAAGAAACTGAAGGGAGTGTAAATGCGTGCAATGAGATTTGGTAATACTAAAGGCAACACCAAAACCCACCGCATGCAAATACCCTCAGAAAGTCTGGCTTCGGCTCTTTTCCTCTGGGCGGATCGGCCCGCGACAATAGATGGACGACTGTTGAGAGTGTGATTCTATCATGTAAAGATAACAAAGCACAAGTACTCGGGCTGACCCTTCACCCAACACGATAGCAGTGGAATGAGTCAGCTTGGCAGTTTTTCATCCTGACTCGCTTCGCCGAGTTCTTATGCGAAATAACTGTCAAGCAGAAGATGGCGGCCTTATATCAGTTCCTGACCTGTCGACTACAGTCTAAGTGATGGTCAGCAGCTTCGGCAGTGATGCTTGCGATGAATTCACGGCGCTGCTCTGCTCAGACCACATAGATCTCAAAAGTATGTCTGCTGTATCGTATCTGAAACCACAATCGTGGGCGGTCTCCGTGTATTTCCACGTTTAATTCCCAGGGGAGAGTTCCGGCCAAAGCGCACGCTGCCTCGGTCGACATGGTACGACATCTACGTATAGACCTAAATTATAAGACCGCATAGGCCCGTTGATAGAACCAGTCTCGCGCACAGTCATCAACATGTAACACCGCGTCAATGAGCCCGGAAGTAATTTGATGATAATGCCCCTGAGAACACCATCACCCGTCGAGTACTAAGTTCAAATACTTTATCTGGTCCTCGACCGAGTGGAATCGAATTAACAGTGATTACTGTGCCAACGGGTGTACAGTTACGAGGTCTATGGAACAGCAAATCATTCGTTTTATATAGAGATGTATATGTAAGCAGCAGCGTGACTCATTAAATCACCACCTCGATACCGAGTATGGCCAAACGTATCGCTTATTTAAATTAAGCCCAGCCCGGAGAGGGTCCAGTCTCTGCTAATGTATCATACCGTCAATCAACCGCAAGTACGACCTCAGGTGGGAGCTGTACAACATAGGCGTTAGTTACAATGGCACAATGTCCCCTGTGCGCTTCACACAGAGACCACTGTGCTGCTTCAAATAATCTGGAATCAGCCGCTTAGGCATAGAAGCCCCTTGATAACAGCGCCTCCTTGGTATACAAGATTGGCAAACTATGAAATGAGATGACGACATCTAAATACGCCGCCAATAGCACCCCACCAGTGAGCGCCTTGATGACAACGGGCCACAGACATAGAAAAGTTGCGATCGTCTGCCAGAAAGATTTGGTTTGATCGAGACAACCTCACTAAGGTGCTGGCTGATGCGGGCAACCAGGGTTCTCTACACTAGCATGCCTTCAACATCCAGAGCAACACGGTGGACATGATATCTGTGATCGCCTTTGCCACATATGATTTCTACGCGGACGAAGTTGCGGTTAAAAGCTAGTATTTACATATTATTATGTACTTACGTAGCTTTAAAATATGTAATCCTTAATTGAGGTCTGCTTTTGTGCAACTTGAAGTCCTTGCTTAAAAACGTCTTGTCGCATGTTTCGAAGAAAAAATAATATAATATTGTAATCTGGTGAGCGGGGCATGAACGGAGGGTGCCGGATTATTGGACGATTCGGTCTATTGAAGTGCCGGATTAGTGAGATTATACTGTATATCCCGGGACTTCTTGAGGGTCAAAGCTCGGTGCCTTTTAAGGAGACTATTGTGGATCCTGACTTACAGGATTTACAGTCGCGCGAATGTGTCGTGGGATTAGTCTCAATAGAAAATAAAAAAAGTAAAGTAAAGTAAAATTTATTTGTGAAACATGTGTATACATTTAAACTATTAAGTGCATGCAAGATGTTACAGTTAAGGTGTTCATGTTTGCCGACTGTGTGGCGTACAAATATAGCTACTAAAAATGTAATTAAGAAGAGAAAAGTAAGTGGTCAAATAATAGCAGCCAATATGAGAATCAATTAACCATAATAATCAACGCAAACAGAATAATAATAATAGACGATCGTCAAGTAATATAATGGCATAAACAAAACTATATAAATGAAAAATAATCGTAATAATCAATATGAGGTCAATCCATACTAATATTATAAATGTGAAAGTAAGGATGTTTGTTTGTTTGTTTGTTTGTAACGCTTTCACGCTTAAACCACCGAACCGATTTCAAAAATTCTTTCACCAATGGAAAGCTATAATAGCAGGGAGTAACATAGGCTATATTTTATCTCGGTATTCCCACAGAAACGGGAACTACGCCGCGGGTAAAGCGACTGAAGCCGAAGCGAAGCGAGGGTGGGTTCCTAGTTAGTAATATATTTATAAGTCAATACCTATAAAAGCAAAAACAGTAATACAGCAATGTTTAATTTAAATCTAGATCTTCCATAAATTCCGTTACGTCATAGTACGCTCTGCCAGCTAAATACGATTTTTTCAATTCATTGGTACTCAATTCCCTCCATTTTTTGGCAATCTATTATAAATTATAGGAGCTATGCAGAAGATACTCTTGCCCATAAGTCCAGTCTTTGATGAATGCAATCGTAGTTTTATGTTATCTCGTCTGTTTCGGATTACGGCGTCATCTAAGCGAGGGAATAGATTTGGATTGCTTTTAACAAAAATCACCACTTCCAATATGTAAAGCAACGTAAGAATTTTGTACTCTTTAAAGAAAGGCACGCAACTTTCAGTTCTTTTTAATAAAGTAAGTTTACATAATGATCTCTGATGTTTACGCGAGTATTACACATCTATACCAATAAATAAAATTGGAGTGTCTGTTTTTAATGTCAAAATATTAGGCTTTTTTCATGCTCACATGGTTATTTGCACGACACCTATGCCTAAAATAGCAATTAAAAATTGTTTGTCCGTCTGTCTGTCTGTCTGTCTGTTTGTTCCGGGTAATCTTCAAAACGGCTGGACCGATTTCAAAAATTCTTTCACCCATGGAAAGCTATAATATCAGGGCGTAAACTAGGCTATATTTTATCCCCGGTATTCCCACGGGAACGGGAACTACGCGGGTAAAACGACTATAACCTATAACCGAAGCGAAGCGAGGGCGGGTTGCTAGTTTTAAATAAAACTACTTTACAGATTTTATCGCGTTTGTATTTGATTTTTGATTGCCCGAGGTTTTGAACACTTTGTATTAGTTATTAATCTCGTAGGCTCATTTTGTTATAAATTCATTGCCAGTACAAGAAAAAAAACAATAGGACCAACTATAACCCATTTGTATTCCCTATCCATCGCTATTGCGCCAAACACTGGTACCGAATGACCACTGATGACAAGTCACCCTGCTCCGGTGGTCAGCCCAACAACGAGGTGACGTAGGTACGGGTGGGTTATGGGCCCGCGCGCCGTCCTTTCATCGCCCCGGACGGAATGGACCGCACGTGCGCTTACCATAGCCCACCCATAAAAAAAAATATCAACTTCCGATTAGCCCGGTATAGTAGGCCAGTTTGCCTCTTATAGAGGAGGAAAGCGTATATGGTCGAATAATAATAATAAATAATAATTTATTTCAACAAGAAATGCTACTTTACAAAACAAGTTTACATTAGCCCCTGAACTAGGCCAAAGCCTGTATCTCAGGCGCCAGAGCTGCGAGTTTACAAGTTTTAGCAGTCCATTAAAGAATATAACACAAAAACTAGTATTAGGATTTGGTGTTAAAATTTCAGGCAGGCAGGTGTCGTTGGTAAGAACCACAGAAATATTAATACTTTTAGAAAAGCCTTCTCTCGCAAACTTTACGAGCAGGAGTGTCGCCCTCTACAAAATGTTAACACATACGCAAGGTCTATACTTACAACAATTTCACACACTAACATAACACGCACGCATCAATCACGAAGCTGTTGTTTGTACACATACTATATCTAACTTCTGTAGCCAACATACACTCACACATGACAAAAGCACGTGGGCGTTAGTGCTACCACGATGTTACCGCTGTGTTCGATAATATCGCATTGAACACAGTACATTGCGCGGTTGTTCAAAAAATTAAAGATAACATCCATGTATGGAAGACGATGTAAGAATGTTTGGCTCTGTTTGCGATTTTATCGTTGTTGTCTATAAATGACATAATAGTATTATAAAATTAACAAATATCATTGAATTAATAAGTTTATGGACTTACCAATGAAAAGGAATTCCTTCTTGGACGACACTACACAACTGATTTCTTTTTTGGCACGTTATAACAGCACAAGACGCCATATTTTTCTTTTTTTGTCAGAGATTCGTTCGAGGTTACTATATGAGCGCGACTATTAGCCGGTAAAACGAATTTCGTCAATATTAAGTGGGTTTGATCGCAATTGTGGCACGCTTCCGCGCCCACAAGGCCTTTCTATCTTATTAATTTTTCTGTGGTGCATGCTTGTGTGGTCGTGTATTATGTGTCGTATGACTATGTAAGTATGGGGTAAGGGTGTGTATCGTCGCCCGTGTCGTTATTTACAAACATTGATGATCTTCTCAGTTGAGTCGTAGGAGAGGGAAAGCAACCATCTTTTTACAGTGCTTTTGCATGAAGTGTAAGACAGACCTTTAAGATTGAAGATGAACATGATCATCGTGTTGTAAATGACGATTGAACCCACGACATTCGATATGGAGAGGTTGCTATTTAGACCGCTATCTTTGCATCCATTCAATCTGAAATTCAAAATAACTACCATATATCATTTTTATATTATTGCGGTATTCAAATCTATGCAAAATTACAAACGGCCTTAACTCAATCTTAAAAATCTGAGTTCGTCTCCGCCAGCCCTTAATTTTTTTACTGTGTTTCATAAAAATAACAAAGGAGGCTTTATATCGCATTGTCCTCTCCTTTTATTAATCTTTGTCCGTTCTGTTTATATATTTCGTTTCGTTTCGTTTCAACGCTTCAGGCGAAACGTCCAATTTTCATCCTTGTAAAGTAGGTATAAGGATTACATTTATTTTTGTTACGTACTAGGTATTTTATTTTGTTGTTAAAATCAAATGTATGGGAGTAAATTTTGTTGGAGAAATCTTCGTGTGACCTTTAGATTAGATGGTGAGATTTTCTGGGTTGTTTATCACGCTAATAATATAAAGAAATGAAAATCGTTGGATGAGTTACTGCTGAGGTTATTTAAAGGGCACTGAAGAAAATTTTTCTTAAAGTTTTCATTTGGACTATTAAAGTAAAATTATTTTATACAACAATCTCAACCATTATGGCGCTAAATTTAGAAAAGAAAAAAAAATAAAATTAATAAGTATAAGTATTAAAAAAATAGACATTTCGCTAGAGGGCCGGTGCTTAGACCTCCGGCTGTCTCAGCAAATGCTAATTAGTATCAATTTGTAGACGAGGTTCGAATCATCATCATCATCATCGCAGCTCACATACGTCCCACTGTTGGGCTCAGGCCTCTTCCACAATGGGAGGGAATTTGACCTACCATACCATGCTGGTCAGACATGTTGGTCTAGGGTTTCATTTCGAGTTTTTCTTCTCTTGCACAGATGTTATGTGCATATTACATCCCATAATCGTCTTTTACGACATCCACGGGCAAGATAGGCAGTGGTGAATTGTATTCTTACTCCGTCACCACACAGAAATTCGAAATCAAATCGAGGTTCGAATACCGTACTGAAATATTTACGCGGTGTAGTAAATTAAAAAAAAAATACCCACCATCATCCACATCCACGGGCAAGGGAGTGGTGAATTGTACGGAGTAAGAATTTACTCCGTCACCACACGGGTTAGATATGTACTGAGCCTTAAAATCATATTTTAAAATAATTTCCGAACGTTTATAAATTGAATTGAAGACGACATTTGCAGAGAAGTCTGTAAATGACTGGTCTGTCATCAATCTCTGACACGTCTCGAGATCATTTCTCAGATCATTGTGAATCGCAGTAGGAAGGATTTGGTTTTTTTGTCAGCTTGTCTATTTGTTTTTGCTTCCAAAACCTGTTGAAGATATCGATGTGTTTTTTTATAACACAGAATGACAAACAAGCGACAATCTTAACTGTACACATGGCATGTTGGTTAAGATATCGACCTACCGTGTCACGGGTTAGATTCCCATACAGGACAATACTTTCTGATGTTCACAAATTATTGTTCAGAGTCAGGACGCAATTTCCGTTAATTATATGTTTGTAGACTCCCCCGTAATACGAGGATTATTTCTTTAGTGCGGAGCGTTGTCTATTAAAAATAGAAAAGGTAAAAAATAATTTTTAAGTTAAACGGTTTTATTGTAAGCAAACAGTAAAATTTAAATCGTGGGACCCTATAGAACAAACATTTTAATCGATGATTGTAGATATTTGACGTGCCCTACCATTTTATTTTTACTGTTTGTTTGCAATAAAACCGTTTGAACTTATTTTTGTTCCTTTTTCTATTTTCAACTTTTTAGTTTTTATATTGATTTTGTATAGATCACTGTATTCTACTTGTCAAGCCCTTTTATTTAATACCCATATTAATGGGGTTGAAAAACAAATAGGTTATCCGCCATTTGGTAGCGGCGGCCATCTTAGATTTTGAATTTGTATAATGCACTGTATTTTCTCTCTGCGAGATAGAATCCGGAATACGGAAGTCCGCAGAATAACCGTCATAGCACGAAGAAGTAGCACGCTGAAGTGGCAATGGGCAGGCCACATTGCTCGACGAACCGACAACCGCTGGGGAAGAAAGGTTCTCGAGCGGCGACCACGTATCCGACGACGCAGTGTAGGACGCCTCCCCAACAGGTGGACCGACGATCTGGTGAAAGTTGCTGGGCGTCGTTGGATGCAGGCGGCACAGGACCTCACTTTGTGGCGTAGCATGAGGGAGGCCTACGTCCAGCAGTGGACGGCGATAGGCTGCAATGATGATGAATGATGATGATGATACCCATATTGATGAGATTGAAAAAAAAATAGGTTGTCCCATTTTGTAGCAGCGGCCATCTTGAATTTACAATAAATTTTAGTATACACATTCGTATTGTCACCATAACCAACGACGTATACTAAATTTCAGATCAATCGGTTGCCAGGAAGAGGGTGAAATTTCAATTACTATATTTGACCCAAAAAAGAAAAAACGTTTGATTTTTCTTTTTTGGGTCAAAAAAGAAAAAAACAAACTTTTTTTTCTTCAGTAAGCTAAATAAAACCGTTTAAAAAAGAAAAGAAAAACTACTTGAGTGAAATCTATTGTTTTATTTCATATCACCTTTATTAAATGGGTTTTTGATGTTTTTGTTTGTTGAGAAATAGTTTTCGGAGAATCTATGACTTTGTATTTTTGATGTTGACCAATGAACTTGCAAATTGTTGAATAGTTACGCAGATTTTCTTTTTTCATTCGTACTGTTGTTAGCAAGAGAAGGATAAATCGAAATAAAATCCTATATCAATGACTAGCATGATACGTTACATGAACTTCCTTGTTATTCAGGAGGAGCCTCGAACCTAGCAGTGACGCGTATATCACCTGAGGTGATGAAGATGATGACAGTAGTTAAATCCTTCATTACGTTAAAAACGATATTGGCCCTTAACTATTGCTATATAGAGTCATTTTCTTGCTGTGATGTTACCTGCTAACATCCGTAAATGATCATTTATTAAAAAAAGAAAGAACAAAAAGAAGAAAGAAAAACATTTATTCTGTTCTCGTAAATGTAATTCGTAATCAATTATCTCGTAATTCTCCGTGTGGTAATGGAGATAGAATATTATTCACCACCTTTCTCTTGCCCGTGGGTGACGTAAAAGACGACTAAGAGATATAATATCTCCCGGCGAGAGGCCGACCGCGCGACGAAGACCGACGTCCCCGAGAGGTGGACGTCGGTCGAGGAGAGGGTACTCCTCAGGGGTATTCCGTCAGGTCAACCACTGAAGAGAAGTCACCTTGCTTCGGTGGTCAGCCTAACGATGAAGGCGACGTGCCACGGGAGGGTTGCTGGGCCGCGCGCCGCCCGTCTGTCGCCCCGGACGGAGGCGGGTTGCGGGTGCGCTGACCGTAGCCCACCCCAAAAAAAGAGACGGAAAATTAGAAATAAAACCCTATACCAATACGTCTGACCAGCGTGGTATAGTAGGTCAATATCCCTCCCATTGTGGATGAGGCTTATACCTAGGAGTGGGACGTATATAAACTATGATAATGAAAGAAAGAAAGAATAGAAACAAAATAGAAACGTTCTGTTCTCGTAAATTTAATAAAAATCACAAACCTAAAGAAAGGAACGTCTTATATAAATTTAAATTTTAACTACGAACAAAAAGGCTAAAACAAAACTTAACTTGTGCTATTACTTTTACATCCGTAGGAAGGGAAGGTTAATAACGTATTTTAACCACGATTATATTTCGACATACTAGTAAAATAATTGAGGAAAACTTACCAAAGCGTACAAAGAAAAGAAAATAAAGTGTCAACACAATCAATGGCCAGGACACTCAATCGTAGCACAATAGCATTGTGATATGGGACCACAGCGATTGATGTCAACCGTCCCCACGAGACTGGCTTTATTGATTATGCTGTGTTGCCAACGTGGCACATTGTCATGGACTAGTGATTTTACTGCGCCATTATTATTTGCTATTTAGTATTGTGTTAAGCTAATTTTATGTAAAAAATTTCATTTACTTCCTTTGTCGCTCAGACGTGAAATTGCTGATATAACCAGTTTGCTTAGTATCGCAAATAACACAATAGACTGCCCTGAATTATTAATTAACTTCAAATTCAACGTTCCAAACAGATTTGTACGTTTTAATCCTCCTATACATGTCCCATTTGTTAATACTAATTATAGACAAAATTCGTTCTTCTGCAGAGCTCCTAACGCATTCAATAAACTTAGTAAAGAAACTGGTTTAGAATTAAACATATTTTGTACCAGTGTTACCTCTGCCAGACAGCATTTGAGTAAGCGTTTTTTCAATCAAACTAATTGTTGTATGTATTTAATTTAGCATACTTAGTGTTGTAATATTCACATATTTGTTTTACTAGTGTATCTCTACCCTTAGAATAATAACGTATAGAAGGTAAGTTCACGCACAAAAAGTGAGGCATTTCAATTGGAGCCTAATGGAGCTTATACCAGAACCGTTCCGAAATGTACAAATCATTGTACTGCACGTACGTACGCAACTCTTAAAAACTAAATAGGTAATTATGACGGTTTGTGCATTCAAATGGTGTCACAACACATTTGAATAATATAAAAAGATTATTCACATTACTTTTAAAGGTAATTCGACGATTTATGTTAATAAAAACAAAATTTGATTTCATAATTTGTATAGTGGTTTGCGTGTGTACGTGTGTAATCGTCTGCGCGCATTAGTATTTTTAGATTCAAATTTTGAAAGTTCGAAGTATTGACACTATTCTTCTATACGTTATTATTTTAAGATCTCTACCCTTGAGAACCTGTAATTGGCTTTATGTTACTAGCATTTAGTAACTAAGATGTTTTGATAGCTGTTGGTTTTCCTATAAATAAATAAATAAATAAAATTAAGATTGCTTTGAGCGAAGAGAAATAGTTATAAAATTGGTTGATAGTAATGTTGTGAGGAAAGTTTTATGGAGGTAAAAACATTATATGGAAGGATTGCGTGAAGTGTGGCATAAATAGAGAGTGAATAGATAGTTGTTTGGATAAAGGGGATATATATAGCGTAGATCCCAAACAATTGGAGCAGTATGAATAAGAATACAATTCATCAGTCCCTATCTTAGACGTGGATGTTGTAAAAGACCAGGGATAATAAACTCAAAATAAAACCTTATAGCAACCTGTCTGACCAGCTCTGTTGTGGAGGAGGCTCGAACCCAGTGGGATGTATATGGACCGAGACGATAATAATATTATTTAAAATTGCTGGTCAGCTTGAGGTCTGTCTGTAATCCGAACTGACTATAATCTGCTGTGAAATTATTGACTTTCTTTGATGAACTATTTACGTTTTCCGTACGTTATAAGACACACAACTTACAAGATGCTTTTAATATAGTAGGCTGCGATTTGTCACTGGAATTGCTAAAATACAGACTGAATTGAGTGCCAGTTACCTCCATTTGTCTAGTTATCCAAATCTACATAGATAATTAGCTCCTCTGCTACCATATTTCGTTTTTTTTACTTGCTATAACCCCGCGGTGTTTCTTCCTTCTACCTACTGCCAGGGAAAAGGGTTCCAATAATCGCAATTATTTTTTTACCCCTGACAGGTTTGAGTCGTAATTTCTAGCAGTTTTGCCTGATATTGAGGACCCTGCTTTCACTCAGGAAGTCATTCGTTCGTTTGTCACGATAAGCAATAAAATATGAATAAAATGGTCATAAAGCTTCCTGAATTGAATTAATTTTAGGTAACCTCAATAAAATCTAATCCAAAATTGATGGTTATCAAATTAAATGTTATTATCGCTATGAATCCTTGGCAAGTAGCCAATGCCTTTCTCGTAATTTGGAGCGAGCTGATCTTATCTGTAGGGTTGCGCTTTGTTCGTATTGCATTCGAATAGGATGGGGGTGAACCCCACTTGTTTTGATGTATACCTAAGTAGGTTAAACACAAATAAATTACTTATTTGAATCATGAATAAGTATATGTGGGTAATTTAGTATTATTTTAATATTGAATAAAGTAAAAAACTGTTCACTGAAACAGGAAATAGATGAATATAAACGCGCAATGACATTTTATAGAATTATAGCTTTTTTCGTTGTCATTTAAACTAACTACTGTTATCGCTAATCGAAGGATGGCAACTCAGAATATGCACTGGCAACATTCGTAGCCGTGGATCGTTGCGCATGAGGGGTTCAATAGCAAAAACGAGTATAAATAGATGGTCTTAAATAAGTAGGGGGCCTTCCGGGTTGAGAGCCGTCTGCGCTCTTTCGCAGGCCGCGTCAAGCTGTCAAAGCCATTTGCGGCTAACAGCTATATAGTCCACAGAAAAGGGAGTAGAGGGCATTGGGTGATCATACATAGATCATAGTTAAACAAAGGCAGGCAACTAGTGTAATTAATAGTCGGATGTAGGTGCATATTAAGGTTATGTTACTAAGTATGTATTTATGAAAATGTAATTATGGAGCTATAGGTGTAAAGAATTATATATATTTCACTAGTTTGATGTTACGCTATTAGTTCATCAAGGGTATAAAATAACAAAATCGCCTCGCTGGCTGCTTATTTGGCGACCGTAGGATGTTATCGCCAATCGAGAGGCGGCAATTCAGAGTGTGCTCTGGCAACATTAATAGCTGCTGAGCCGCACGCTTGTGTGATTTAATAGTGAAAAATGGGTATAAATAGCGAATCCAAACGTGTAAATGGCATTCAGTTATAACCTCTCATCATTGATAAAAAGTTGTAGTGTTTAATATATCATTAATGTAAATAATGATTAAGTTCTTAGAATAATAACGTATAGAAGGTAAGTTCGCGCACAAAAAGTGAAGCATTTCAATTGGAGCCTAATGAAGCTTACGCCGGAACCGTTCCGTAATGTACAAATCATTGTACTGCACGTAAGTACGCAACTCTTAAATAATAAATAGGTAATTATGACGGTTTGTGCATTCAAATGGTGAAATAACACATTTAAAAAACTTAATGTTTTTAACATTACTTTTAAAAGTATTTCGACGATTTATGTTAATAAAAACAAAATTTGATTTCATAATTTGTATAGTGTTTTGCTTGTCTACGTATGTAATCGTCTGCGCGCCATTAGTATTTTTAGATTCAAATTTCAAACGTTCGAAGTATTGACACTATTCTTCTATACGTTATTATTCTAAGGATTAAGTTAGTAAGTTATAGGTATTTATAGAGGTATTTCCGAGTGGTAACGGAATAAGAATACAGTTCACCACCGCCTATCTTACTCGTAGGTGTTGTAAAAAATTACTAAGGGATATAATACTCATAATATCTGTGCAAGAAGGTAAAACTCGGCACAAAACCCTAAGCCAACACGTCCGACTAACACGGTATAGAAGGTCAATTTCCTTTCCATTGTGAAGGAGGCCTAAAACTATGGGATTTATTTGGGCTGAGGTGATGATGAGGATGATAGTGATGATGATTTAGGTGTAACGAATTTATTATATATCTTTCTGTATTGGGGTCTATTTTTGTGATTATCGCTCAGTTGTATTACATATTTTTTAAAGATTAATGACTCTATAAAAATATCTTTAGTGTAAAATAAACATTTAAACATAGAGTAATAAGTAATTCTTTATCGTTAGAGTAAATAGTGCAAGGGTTTTTCAAAACTTAAGCGTTCCGTGCGGTGACGGAGTAAGGATACAATTCACCACTCCCTATCTTTCCCGTCGACGTCGTAAAAGACGACTAACAGATATAATACACGTATAACCACTATGCAAGAAAAGGAAAACCAGAAAAGAAATCCTATACCAACCTATCTGACCAGCATGGTATAGTAAGGTCAATTTCCCTCTTATTGTCGAGGAGGCTCGAGCCCAGCAGTAGGACGCGTATGGCCGAAATGATGAAGCTTTAAAATACAACCTGTTAAATGTATATCTACATATTTAACTCGTATAGTATATCATTCTGGTGACGTAATAAGGATACAAGGTATCGTAAAAGACGTCTAAGGGTTAAATATACATATAACATCTATGTAAGTAAAGTAAAACTCGAAAGAAAACCCTATACAAAGACGTCTGACCAGTGTAGTATAGTGGTTTAATTTTCCTCCTATTATGGAGGAGGCTCGAGCCTAACAGTGGGATATAAAAGATCTGAAATAATAATAATAAAAAGAAAGTTTAAGAGAATAGAATGCATTAAAATTAGTCCAACAAATATTCCAAGTCTTGTTCAAGTTTCTAGACGGAACATAATGTTCTAGATCGTATCTATTCTAAGGTTAACGTTGCACACGTAAGCGCTGTTTGATAAGAACCACTGAAATATGCGAGTTGCATTCATTGAGATTTGTGAGGGAAGAAGGTAATTTATTTATTTATGTGGGTTTATTTTATGGTGTAGATAACTTTATAGATTGCAAGACGTTATAATGAAGTGCTTGAAGAGTAATTTTTATCATTTTGTGACATTGCGGGGCCGACCGCGTGAGGAAAGACCGACGTCCTCCCCGATGGAACTAACTACATACTTAGTGATAATAAAGAGTTTAAAATGGCATAGTGCCTACCATGTTCTTATCATATAGGTAAATTTTTGTGTTAAAAAGAAATCTTTCACCAACACTTTTTAAAGCTGTTGGTATCATAAAAGCCGGCTTAATGAATGCCATGTGAGTGGGCAGTATTGCTAGGCATTACCTTTGTGGGTAGGTCTATGTCTGAGAAAGGATATAAATAGGATGGAAAAATTGTTAATATGTTATGGTCCTGAATATCAATTTATATATGGCATAAAGTATTGTTCCATACGGGATTCGAACCTAGCACCTTTGGTACTATATATCTGTATCTTAACCATTACACACACTCGCAGTCAAGGCAATTATCATCCACTCCAATGGAATAGACGTAAATATCACCGTCACATATTCTCTACTAAAGCAAAATGCTTTGAATGGCCGCTTTAAGGTCAGAGCTGTTTTAACATGCGTCGTGTTATATTATCGTTGGCCGACATTTTCAAAAACTTTCATTCCACCATTATCCCGCAAACTCTTTCAGAGTTGAAGAGAGGGTTTATGTCATAAGCGATTAGTGGTTTTAATTTAAGTTGCATTGAGTTAATAGTTGGAAGTATCATTATGAATATGTAAAGTTTGGTATTCTCAGACAATTTGAATGTATCCATCAATCGGTCCATCCAAATCATAATAACGACGTAATCTAAGATATTTCCACGTAATAATGGAATAACAATCAAATTACCACCCTTTTCCTGTCTCTGTTCTAGATTATGACCGAGGGATATAATATACAGATCACATCTATGGTAAGATGAAAAAAGTTCGAAATAAAGCCCTATACGAACTTGTCTGATCAGCTTGGTATAATAGATTAATTTCTTTCCTATTATGGATAAAACAAGACATGGCACGGCAAGGCAAAGCAAGTCAGGACAAAGCAAAATAAATTGTTTATATATATATATAGTATATAGTACAATATAAAAAAAATGTTATAATATGTTAAGTTTTTCTAATT
Source organism: Lymantria dispar (assembly GCA_032191425.1). NCBI lineage: Eukaryota > Metazoa > Arthropoda > Insecta > Lepidoptera > Erebidae > Lymantria > Lymantria dispar. The sequence goes on from CM063459.1 coordinate 23,896,266, forward strand.
TAGCGACCGGGGTTGATTTAAGACCGATTGGAGTTGATTTGCGTTTACGAGAGTGGTGTTATTCATTCTAGCTGGTTATCCTCTCTAGTGGGTGGGCTTATATCCAATAGATCGATTGATGGATGAATGAGACCATAATTTCACGTACATGTACACACATATAGATGAAAACATTTTAATTTGTGTGTATTCAACTGTTAGCCGTAGATGGCTTTGATAGTTTGACGCGGACTGTGGTTGAGCGTTGAGGGTTCTAATTCGGTGAAAGTGAAACTAAGCGGCATCATCCAAGGGTTCCGTCTCTGGGGAATGGAACTTGGCTTGGGGTACTGAAGGAAAAGTGAGCGTGTTTACGTTAGTGTTAATCGCTTTTTGGCGTCGCACAACGGCGAGGATGGCTCCGCGGGTATTTTTGTGTAATAGCCTAGCGGGCCGTGTCCACTCTTTATCGATCAAGTATAATGAAATCGTCCTTCTCCGTCGAGAACATGTCGAAGACATCGGATTGCGAAGATATTCGAGGGCGTATAGGAAATCGATCCAGCCATGAAGAACATTCTTTAGCGCTTTTAAGTTAGACCACAAAGTTAAAACGCTCTCTCCTCCCGAACATATTGAAACTTGTGTAAAATGTTCGTACGCTTACGTAATATTCTACAGCGCTAGTTTTTATTGCAATAGACTTGTTGAACTTTTGTTATGGTTCCACTTTGTTATTGTTCTCCTCTATTGTTTGAGTTTCACTGTCTTTTAACAGTTCAAGGGTGTTTTCGTTATTGGTGATATCATTTTGAAGGTCTTTCATACAAATTTGTTTTGATTTGAAATATTATAATGGTGTTGTTGAACGAAATGTTGAGACTTTGCTATGATCGTAATTTATTTTAATTGTACCATTCGTTATTTTTATGTACCTATTATTACCATAGCCAAGCTGGTTTTGTCTATTTTGTTTTTCAGCTGATATACTTTCTATCATTCGCTATGGCTGTTGAGAGGATCTATTTTACCATTTTGGATGCGCCAATACAGCTTTATTTCGAGTTTAATTCTCTCCCTTTGTGGAGGAGACTTGAGCCCAGCAGTGGGACTTTTTTGAGCTGTGATGATGATGCTGATGATGAATATCCTAAATATTGCAAATATAGGTCTGTTCCTTTATTTGTTCACGCATTCATGCCTTATCTATTAAACCAATCATCATGAAATTTTCAGTCCCATTGCTAGAAGAAAAGTATACCTTTTACACAGTACGATCCACTGTCTACCTTTCGAGTCTACTTTTTGATACTGAAATAGCGCTGGGGCCGAGGAATAGAACTTTTATACAATTTAACTTATAAGCGATTCTCGATAATAAGATACGAACAAAGCTGTGGGCTGTTTACACGTCCCTGGTGCGCAGGGTGCGGGGCAGCCCTAATAGTATCCTAAATATGATATCGACGAGGCTGGACTGCATATATGTGGGCCGCTGTTGCACCATCTCTCATGAGATGTTGCAGTAGTAGCTCACATCATGTGAGGTTTTAATATATAATTTCATTCATCTCGGGTCGTATACGTTCCACTGCTAGGCTTGGCCTTCTTTACAATAGGAAGGAAATCGACCTTAGCATGCTGGTGGTTAAACGTGTTGGTATAGGGTTTTATTTTGAGTTTTCCGTCTCATGTTGCATGTAATATACATATTTTTTCCGTCAGTCATCTTTTACGATATTCACGGAGAAGATAGGGAGTAGTGAATTGAATACTTACTCCGTCACCACACGGAAAATCGGTGAGATTTTAATGTATTATTAAGTTTTTAATTCTATTGCATACATGTATGTAATTATTACTAAACCTATTAGGTCTTTATAAATAATATTATTATTGTATCTCCCATTGTTTTTAAGGGATCTTCTAATTGGGAAGATATCCGGACCTTTGGTAGACTTACATGGGGATATGGATGGATATGGATATGGGGATGAAATTTAATGTAAAAACGCGATGGGACTTTGTGATGTTGGGGTCTATCTAATATCTGCTTATATAGTTGGCGGTAGGTTGGTGGAACTTAAAACTTTTGATTAAAAACTGTCGTCTGCCTTCAGACGTTGCGCCTTCTTACTATTATGTCTTGAACTTTGGCAGACGGTGACTCGCCAACTCATTGAATGGCCCCTTTAAACGGTCGCCATAGACACGCAGGCCATACGGCCAACTGGGGGCAATATTGGTGTCAATGGCTAGGCATGTAGAGTGGTGCCGGACTGGCTATGGATGTCAAGGAATCAGTACCAGTGATCGGTCCAATGGCGATTCGTTTGAATATTATAGGTTATGGGGTCACACGTCGCTCATACGTCGCCTTGGACAGATTTGGTGCAGTGTGTCCAGATCATGACTTATAAAAAAATGGGTTATAGAGTGGTGCGGCACCGGTTTTATCATCGCAAGTCCCTGGTAAATCGAGAGTCATAGTGGTTTCCCTGTAGTTATGGCCTTGAAAATAATACTTCCACTCCCGAGCATATAAATCTGGCGATCTCTCTCCAGCCAGCCATATAAGGCAAGTCATATTATTATACCGCGTTAGGAAAGACCGACGTCCTTCCCGAGGGGTGGACGTAAGTCGATGGGAGGGTACCCCCAAGTAGGAGGTATTCCATCGGGCCGACCACTGATGACAAGTAACCCTGCTCCGGTGGTCGGCTCAACGACGAAGGCGACGTGGTGTTCGGGTGGGTTGCGGATGTTGCGTGCTTACGCCCCTCTGTCGCCCCGGACGGAGGGTGCGAGGAGCGCGCCGACCGCAGCCTACCCCAAAAAAAAAGCCATATTATTATTACTTATTTTACCCGTCATCACATAAAGAGAACATATTCTATTACATTTTATATTTTTTAAAGACATTCTTTGCTATTAAGTAAATGTTTTGATATTGTACGTATATATTACATGTTTAAATTACTTACTTAATCTTATACAAGCTTATTATAAAAGACTGCGTCATTTTCTTATCCCTATATCTTAAATGTAAAAGTATACTGTACTAAAGTAATTTCAGTAATGTTCTATTTAGTCTACATTTAACGTTGCATTGTGATAATATGACCAACCAAATGACTTGTATAGTAAGTGGTACCTTTAAAAAACCTAATTTTTGCGATAAGGCACCAAGAAAATTGGCTTCCGACCTTCCAGTGTCATTTTACTTGGAGTTCACTACTATTTGTTTTCGAAAGTCACTCGTTAAGCTTTTTCACAACTAAGATGAGAAAGGAATACGTTAAAATATCATAGCCTTCATAGACAATAACTTCAGTGCCCGCATTCAGCCTAACCTACCTCGTCGTGAACACCACCTTCAGCCCGGCAAATCTGCAGCACCACCAAGGCACAGGAAAGACGAGGTAAGGTCTTCGATTCCTCCCCACATTCCTGAACAAACCCTCATTTTGTGGGAACCAGTCCCACTAGTGGGATTGGCTCCCGCTGGTCCTTCGCTTAGCCCACGTCGTTATGTTGCTGGCATAAACCACCCCATACAGTCCACTAAGCCACGACATAACAGCCTTATTATATTTTTATAGTGATGAGAGTTGTACGAAATATCATTACGTAAATAGGCAGCAGTAAGTCTTTAGTCCTATGTTAATACGTTAGCTGCGGCACAATATTATACTAACTGTCCGTTGGTGCGTTGACAGATACATTCGACCTGTAGCAAGACAATTTATTGGTGCGTTATGGAGTCGAAAATATCTGTTTGGCCTTCTAATTTTAAATGTAATTTATCTATGTAATTAAAATGATTTTATTTATCGTTTACATAATTTTCCTATCAACATTAATCGAAATATATGAAGTTACGATAGTAAGTGAACTAGACCAGTAACTTTTTAGTATTTGGGAGTTGATTTTTTCGGATATTTTCGACTCGATATCAGCAACGATTTGTAAATATATTAACGGATTTAAAGTGATATGCCTGAAGGATATTAAATAAAAGTCAATATTGAGATATTTTTATTATAATACATAATTCAAGCTATAATATTATAAAAAATAAATAAAATTTAAGTGTCTGCTTGTAATGTCAAAATACAGTGTTTTTTGCCTAAAATACAGTTTCAAAATTTTGTCTGTCTGTCTGTTTGTTTGAGGTAATCTTCAAAACGGCTGGACTGATTTTATAATATTTTACTACCAGGTAGCTGTATATATAAGGTCCTCCTTATGCTATATTTTATCCCGATATTCCCACGGGCACGGGAACTATGTGAGTATGGCGACTGAAACCGAAGCGAAGCGAGGGCGGGTTGCTAGTATTTTGAATAAAATATATCAAATGTTCAAAATAACAAGAAAAATATGTAATAGTTTTATTTATATTTTAAATCATTACACCAATCACGATACGTTGTTTTCGTGTAACCCTCACATCTTGTTTTCACCTTCTTTTCTCTTTTTGCTCTATTTACCCATTTTGGTCTATTGTAGAATATTCGGGTGTTTCTTTTTGATCTTCCATTTTTGTATTACTACTTCCATGACTAAACATTAAGCATGTTTTAGATATCTTCATTTCGTATTATATTAATTAAAAACGGTTTAAATCGCAACCACCCACGACCACGTCACTATTTATTTTAATGATAAACTCAGTGCGTCTATTAGGTCATCGGGCCTCAGGTCTTAAAGATCCGATAAACGCAATAGACTTATAATATTTCACTTACAGTGCGTGTCAGGTTGAAAAGATCCGATAAGTATTTTATGTATTTTTTATATAATAATTGACGTGATAATTCCAAAACTGTATTTATCTCTGTCGTACTATTGAAAATACGATATATATTCGTCCCGCACCAACGGTTAGAACGGTATTATTAAAGACGCACCAGGGGCTAGATATACATAAGATCCTTTCGACCCGATATAGCAGCTAAGGTGTTAAAGTTATCCATTTGTTGACGAAGTAAGACTTATCTATCAAGATAATACCTAATAATCACCAAGTAAAGTTCACATTTCCTTATATTGACAGAGTAATTATAGATATCTTTCTGTGTGGTGACGGAGTAAGAATACAATTCACCATCCCCTCTCATGCTCGTGGGTGTCGTAAAAGACGGCTAAGGGATATATTATGCATTACATCTATGCAAGAGATGGAAAACTCGAAACAAAACCCTATACTAACATGTCTGATCAGCATGGTATAGTAAGGTTAATTTTCTTCCAATTATGGAGGAGGCGTGAGCCGAGCAGTGAAAAGATATGAGCCGAAATGATGATGATGAATTATAGAATTTATTACACCTTTTCTTGTACCTGTGATTCTTTAAAGACGACTATAGGAATATGATAAACATAGATAACCAAAAAGATTTAAAATAAAACTATGACTATCTGCCAAATCAGTATAGTACAGTGGATCATTTTATTCTCTTTATAGAGAAAACCTGAGCCTAAGAATGTAACGTATATGGCTTGAGAATATAAGAAGAATCTTTTAGGGATATTATAGCATTTTTTTTTTGGGGTTGGGCCACGGTCGGCGCGCTCCTCGCACCACTCCGTCCGGGGCGACAGAGGGGCGTAAGCACGCAACACCCGCAGCCCACCCGAAAACCACGTCGCCTTCGTCGTTGGGCCGACCATCGGAGCAGGGTTATTTGACATCAGTGGTCGGCCCGAAGGCAAATTATTGCATGCAGCTTTAAAAACCCAAATAATTTGTTAACTTGGCACTGGTGGTCGGCCTAACGACGAAGGTGACGTGGGTACGGGTGGGTTATGGGCCCGCGCGTCGTCCTTTCGTGGCCCCGGACGGAATGGACGGCGTGTACGATAACCATAGCCTAGCCATAAAAAAAAGCCCAGCTCATATGTATAAGTCTCAACGTTGGGCTCGAGCCTACTCCAACATGGGAGGGAAATTGAAATATTATACCTTCGGTGGTATAGGGTTTTATTTCAAGTTTTCCTTCTCTTACATAAATGTTATATGAATATTATATCCCTTAGTCATCATTTATGATATCCACGAACAAGATGGGGGAGAGGTGATTTGTATTCTTATTTCATCACCACACGGATAATTTTACGTTTTGCATGCTGTTTATTAAATGTAATCTGTTAGCACTGCTAGGTAGCCGAGGCCGCGGGTGACGTGACCGGGGATTAGTCCATCACCCGTCGAGAGGCCGATCGCGTGAGGAAAGACCGATGTCCTCCCCGAGTTGGGGACGTCGGTCTATGGTTAGCGCACCCGCCGCCCGGCTCCATCCTGGACGATGGTGCGGCGGCGCATGGCCCCTTAACCCACCCATAGTACGTCATCTTTGTCATTTGGTCGACTACTGGCGTCGTATTCCTTGCCTTCAGTGGTGGACCCGACTAGTAAAAAGGGACCAAGGGATATCTTGGGCTTGTGCATGTAACAACTATGCAAGTAAGAAAGAAAGAAAATATTTATTTTGTGCCACAGAGTAGAGACGTTAGGAACACAGAAAGAAAAAAAAAACACCTTACAATAAATGAAACACACAAGAAATCAATAAACTAAATAAAGAGACATAATAATTGTGATAGAATGAACGTCTAAACTGCGGCAGAAAAAAGGATAACTGCTCAGCAATTGTTGTGATGTCCCTGTAACACTACAACGCTGATTTTCAGCAGTGTCTCTCTTTTATTCTTTCGACGTCAGACATCAAAGCCACCAAGTGGTGGCGTATTTGAAAGAGAATAACAAAAAAGGGAGCTGTCGCTCAGGTCGCCTAGCAGATGTGAAACATCGAAATTATTTTGCACAAGTATATATGCATAAAAAAACACATTACGACAGGAACTAATATGGCATAAAGTATTAATAAAATATTAGGATTATTTTTCCAGGAAATGATTTTTATTCAATAAACATTTATTTTAATTAGTATTATATTAGTTTATTTTAGCTCACTAGATGGCATTGTACAAAATTAAAAAACGGGTTAAGGTTTCGATACACATAATTATATATTTTTAGGAGTGGTAGGACCACACTGTCGACAGTTATCTGTCTACAGCCGCGGGCCGGTCCGTCCGGGGCAGTACCATGCTCTCGCAGAAAATCGACGTCTGAGTAGTAGCAATTTGTTACTGCGCTTCGTTCGGTGAGCGAGAGAGCCGGAAGCCCAACTTTCTGAGGGTGATTGCGTGTGGAGGGTTTTGGTGGTGCCCTTGGTATCACCGAGCCTCAATACCGCATTCACACTCCTTTCGCTTTCTTCGCGGTAGGCAACGGCCTTGTAAAGGTCCATGAGCGGCAACAACACTTACCATCAGGTGTACTGTTTGCTTATTTGCCACCGTTTGCAATAAAAAAAAAAAATATATATATACATTCAAGCGTGACATTAACGCCACGCCAACGATCAGGTTCGCTCTCGCCTATAGATGTTTCACATCAAAAAAAGGAAAAAAATGGCATAACATAAAAATCATCATTTGAAAGAGAATAACAAAAAGGAAAAAATTGGCATAACATAAAAATTAAAAATATATATGTATATGTAAAAAAAAAAGAGAAAAAGTTTCACTTTTACATAAATACACAATTAACGACAGTACAGTTACACTACAAAAGACGGCTAAGTCTACAAACACAGTTACACTCTTTTATCGCTCAATGTAAATAGGGCAACACTAAGTCACAATAGCCAATATAGCTATCATATCAACCACAAACAAATTATAAAGCATTAAGTACATATCAATAAAGAAATAGGTACATAATTTCGCATTGCAGCTGAATTCCATCAATGTTAATACAAAGACGAAGAGTACATAATTAGCAATATTAAAAGATAGGTAACAGAATTGCTGTGTGGTAGCGGCTTCGAATACTACCAACCCTTGCTTTGCTCGTGGGTGTCGTAAAAGGCGACTAAGAGCCCTGAATTGGCCCGGACCGGCTCCATCTGGTACCATTTGGGTCAACGATTAGATTCCCAAGGAGGGTTGACGTCAGGCAGGCGGCCGGTCATAAAAGTCATTGCCGAAACTTTTTGCAATACGTCAAAACAAATGACATATTGCGTCGACCCCAAGTAATTGGGATAAGAGCAAGCTGATGATGATGATGAAAAGATAGGTAAAAGAATAGACGAACATGAGTGTAGATGTATATAGATAAATAATATACACTGTGTAATGAAAGTGAGGTTAATATAAGCGTGGGTTATCTTTGTCACTCCGTTCAAAGAGTACCTAAACGCTATGCTAGCTTCGTTCGTCAAAGGATGACGCAATGATTTTTTAATTATACCCCAAGTGTAAGCAAAATAAAAACATGGAAAGCGATACAAGTTGACAAGCGCAGCCAGCATGTAATATTGCCAGAAGCCTATGCGCCTTAAAACAGGACCATGCATAACCTATACAGCATTCCGTGCGTCAGGAGACAAGAAGGCCACTTGCCAACGACACTGCTGGATGTATAAGGATCCTCAAGACGCATAAAACAAGGTTAGTATAACAAGTTTTTTTTTTTTTATTATTGCAAACGGTGGCAAATGAGCAAACAGTACACCTGATAGTAAGTGTTGCTGCCGCTCATGGACCTTTACAAGGCCGCTGCCTACCGCGAAGAATGTGAAGGGAGTGTGAATGCGTGCATTGAGGCTCGGTGATACCACGGGCACCACCAAAACCCTCCACACGCAAACACCCTCAGAAAGTTGGGCTTCCGGATCTCTCGCTCACCGAACGAAGCGCAGTAACAAATCGCTACTACTCAGACGTCGATTTTCTGCGAGAGTGTGGTACTGCCCTGGACGGACCGGCCCGCGGCTGTAGACAGATAACTGTCGACAGTGTGGTCCTACCACTCCGTAGAGACAAAACTTAAAATAAAATCCCATACCAGCCCATATGACCAGCGTGGTATAGTAGATTGATTTCCCTCCCAGTGTGGAGGAGGTTCGAGCCCAGCAGAGAAACATATATGAGCTGTGATAATGATGATGATATAGAGCAAACTCTTCCTTTAATTTAATTTGGTTGAGTAATGATGGTTGCTTCAGTAGCTTGAGGTCTCATCACGCTCAAGTTTTTTGTATGATATTAAAAACTAGCAACCAGCCCTCGCTTCGCGTCGGTTTCAGTCGCCTTACCCGCGTAGTGCCCGTTCCCGTGGGAATACTGGGATAAAATATAGCCTTTATTACTCAGAGTGAATGTAGTTTTTCAATGGTGAAACAATTTGTGAAATCGGCACAGTAGTTTTTGAGCCTATTCATTACAAACATATACACACACAAAAATACAAATTTTTCCTCTTTATATTATAAGTGTAGAAAAGTCGCTTATATCGACGTGACCCAAGAACTTTCAACAACAAATAGGAAGCTTTTATAAAATTGTATGACATGTTGCTCGTTTCAAATCAATCGAGTTCTTATGGTAAGATTCCGGGTATTCAGATCGGCGATTCTCTACACAGATTATGTCTACCTGTAACGGGCGAAAGCAAATTTTGAGAATTTGACCCGAGCGTAAGAAAATAATTGTCTATTCGCTGGCTGAGAGAAAAAAAAAGCGTTTTAAGTACTAACCGTTTCGGGTAATTGATATCGCTGGAAAGAAAATAAAAGCTGTCTCATTTTCTTGTTGTTTTGTAAAAAATATTCGGTTTCGCCCAATATTTGACTGTTTGAGAGTGTTTGTTATTGCCCATTTCATTGTTACGCTGTGAAAATTATTATAAACAGCGATAAACATGTGCTTTGCCGTAAAAAATATATAATGGGTTTCTTATCATAAAGGAGTACATCAGTAAATGATATACATAATATTTGCAGAAACATATTATCAGTTATTTCTGATGTTTACGCGAGTATTATACATCCTTATATATGCGAATCACTAATATTATATATGCGAAAGTAAGTTTGTTTTTTACGCTTTCACGCTTTAGCCACCGAACCGAATTTAAAAATTCTTTTACAGGTGGAAAGCTACAATATCACGGAGTAACATAGGCTATATTTTATCCCGGTATACGTACGGGAACGTGCGGTAAGGCGAGGTTGCTAGTTGTAAATAAACCTACTTTACGGATTTTATCGCGTTTGTATTTGATCTTTGATTCCTTGACCTTTCGAACACTTTGCAGCGTTCAGGGTCACGGGCGGACTAAGGACGCATGACCATGAACGTTGCAAAATATTCGAAAAACATGACACCATGATGTTTTAGATGATATGATATTATATTTAGATGATATGATATGATAGATGTTTTTAGATGTTTTTATTGTTTTCTTTAGGTATATGATTTTTAATTTTTAGGGACCCATAAATTTACTGGCCTCTGATTATATATACATATATTATTTTTAAAATTACAATTATATTTTATAATCTGAATAGGGATAATGTGAATTTATAAGTTACAAAAGGACTGCAGCATTTCGTGGCCTATTAAGCTAGTATAGTGAAGTAGATCTATATTCACTACTTGTAAATAGATTTATATAAAATGTACATTTTTACTGATTAATATTGCCACTAGATTTTAAATTGAGCGCATGTGCGCGATGTCTCCTCCCGGTAACAACGGAAGATCAGCGCTGGTCATTTTGCGGCTAGTATTATGCTGAGTTGAGACTGGTTTGTGACAAACACTTTCTTTTTAAATATAATTTTATAATTTTGTTTTTCATGTGTTGTGTCTGTCATAAATAAATAAATCATTAAAAGTCAAATAGGAATGTGATAAAATCCGTAAAGTAATTTTATTTACAAATTATCAGTTTTTGCCAATTTCACAGAATACGAACGCCTACGAATACTACGAACACTTCCATTGCCTGTGGATGTCATCAAAGACAGAGAAGAGATATAGAGAACAGTGATATCTAAGCAAGAGAAGGAATACTCGATACAAAATCCTATACCAACCTGTCTGACCAGCATTGTATAGTAAGGTCAATTTCTCTCCCATAGTGGAAGAGGCCCGACAGTGGGACATATATTGGCTGAGATGATGAATGATTTCTGTGTGGTGATAAAGTAAGAATACAGTTCACCATTTCCTATTTTGCCCGTGGATATAGTAAAAGATGACTATGGGATATAATATGCACATAACATCAGTGCAAGAGAAAGAAAACTCGAAATGAAACCCTATACCAACATGTCTGACCAGCATGATATAGTAGATCAAATTTCCTCTTATCGTGGAGGAGGCCCGAGCTCTACAATGGGACGTATGTAGGTTGCGATGATGATGATGAATTATGGAAAGAAAAAAGAAAGAAGAAAATAACTTAAACATAAACCGAATTTTCTTTTTTTTTAAATTATAATCTCAGATACCTTACGCATTTTATCGCGTTTGTATTTGATTTTTGATTGCCCGACATTTCAAACATTTTGCAGCGTTCATGGTCATTGTCATGGTTCGCCCCTAACCGTGAACGCAATAAAATCCGTAGTGTAGTTTTATTTACAATATATAATACTCGCGTAAACATTAGAAATCATTATTACAGACGCCATCAATTCTGATACAAAAACTACTTGGCGATAGATAATAATTTGTTAAGATTTGTGTGCGTTAAATTAGAGGCATTATAGGTACCAAATGCATTTTTGGGCTGGTTACATTTGAGACGACGACAGCCATAGGGCTCATAAGCCCATGTCCCTTTTGATTCCATTGAGTATGCAACACGACTCTTGTGCCAAATTTACAGCTACGTTATTTCGTAATAAAAAGGTGTCGATTATCAGCATTCTGTATAGTGACAGAGTAAGAATTTGTTTTATCACCCCCCTCTCTCACCCATGGGTGTCGTAAAAGACGACTAGGAGATTAGAATATGCAGAAAAAATCTATGCAAAAGAAGGAAAATTCGAAATAAAATACTCTATACCAACCCGTTTGATCAGCGTGGTATCGTAGGTCAATTTCTTTACAATACCATTCTGGTCAGGCGGATTGACGTAGGGTTATATTTTTTTCTCTTACATAAATGTTATCTGAATTTTGTTATTAATTCTTTAGTTGTCTTTCACTATACCCACGGGCAAGAAACGTAGCGGTGTATTGTATACTTACTCCGTCACCTCATGGAATAAGTATATTTATCGAGTTTGTCTATTATAGTAGACTACAGACATGATGAAGTCTGACAAAGACAATCAATGATTGAAAAGAAGACACCACGTTGTCAGTTTGGTTAAGTAAGTATATTTAACTTAGGCCAAACTAATTACGATAAAACATGTGTTACTTTTCATATTCATTTTTGTTAAATAATGATTTAATCTGAAACAGAAAATGAGTATCAACGCTAAATTATTTTCGGAATATTTGAAAGCTTGTTAAATATTATTTTAATGTAATATACTATTTCTTTTCCGTGTGGTGACGTGGTAAGAATACAATTCACCACTCCCTATCTTGTCCGTGGATGTCGTAAAAGACGACTTTGGAATTCAATTTGCACATAACATCTGTGCAAGAGAAGGAAAACTCGAAATGAAACCCTATACCAACATGTTTGACCAGCATGGTATAGTAGGTCAAATTCCCTCCCATTGTGGAGGAGGCCCGAGCCCAACAGTGGGACGTATGTGGGCTGCGTTGATGATGTTAATACTATTTCTATTCTACTTTAATACGTGTGGTTACGGAGAAGAATACAGTTCACACCGTCTTTCTTACCCAAGGATGTCGTAAAAGACAATTAAGGGATATAAAATTCATAAAACGAGGTGGCTCGAGTCCAGTAGTGGGATATATTTTAAGCTCATACTGATATGATGATGGTACTATTTCTGGCAGATACTCCGTGCGTGTGGTGATGGAGTAAAAATACAATTCACCACTCCCTCTCTTGCCGTAAAAGACGACTAAAGGATATACTATGCATATAACGTCTATGCGAGAGAAGGAAAACTTGAAATATAGGTAGTTATATTAGAGTTCTATACGTGTTGGACGTGTTACGTCTGACCAGCGTGGTGAAGTCGGTCAATTGCCCTCCCATTGTGGAGGAAGCTCGAACCCAACGGTGGGACGTATATAAGGTGTGATTATAATGATAACTATTTTTGTAAACTTAACAGGTATAAATAAGATGAGGTCGCTTTTATCGTACTGTGTGAAGTATACAATATTCTATTTAAAAAATTGCAAATAAAAAGCTTTTCTATTTTTTGTTTTGGTAAATAAGAGATCTTAAGTGCTTTTATATTTAATTTGTTACTTTTAGATTTTGTAAAAATGTGATACACATGGCTGCGTGAGTCTGTTAAGACTAAAAGTCCAATATACTGAGTATAACTTATGATTGCCTAAGTGTGTCGTTACATGTCTCTTACGACTAAAGAGTCGAAGTCGACCTCACTAAGAAATGTAAAGCGGAATATCATTGAAATAATCATCTTGAATTAAAAGCTTACTTACATCCATCTGTTATGGGGCTATGCTTTTTTTTTTTTGGGGTGGGCTGCGGTCGGCGCGCCTCCGCACCACTCTGTCCTGGGCGACAGAGGGGCTTAAGTACGCAACATCCGCAACCCACCCGAACACCACGTCGCCTTCGTCGTTGGACCGACCATTGGAGCAAGGTTACTTGTCATCAGTGGTCGGCCCGACGAAATACCCCCTACGTGGGGTACCCTCCCATCGACCGACGTCCCCTCCTCGGGGAGGACGTCGGTCTTTCCTCACGCGGTCGGCCTCTCGGCGGGTAACGGACTAATCCCTGGTCACATCACCTGCGGCCTCGGCTAGGGCAGCATGGTACGCAGGTAGTCGCGCCTGCGCCGCCCCAGTCGCCGGCAGCGGGTCGCATCATCGAGGCGGTGCTCCTCGCACTCGCGACCCGCCGCCTCCTTCTGCGAGATAACTGCCTCGCAGAAGGATGCGACCGCGTCCCAATTCCTGATGCTGCCGAGCATCTCCCTAGCGATGGTCGGCAGCGTCAGGTCGGCACCGTCAGGTCGGCACCGATGATTGCGATGAGTTCACGACGCGGCTCTGCCCAAGCGGCACAGACCTCAAGCGTATGCTGCGCTTGTGTCCTCGTCGCAATCGCAGTGGTGGCAGGACGGAGTTCTCTCCCTCCTACCGACCCTGTACAGGTACTTGCCGAAGCATCCATGCCCTGACAAGTCGGAAGGAGAGTACCCCGTGCCGCCTTTCCATCCACTGCATCAGCATTGACTTAGTCCGTCACCCGCTAAGAGGCTGACCGCGCGAGGAACGATCGACGTCCTCTCCGAGGAGGGGACGGCAATCCAGGAGAGGGTAGGTACTCCTTAAGGGGTATTCCGTCGGGCCGACCACTGACGACAAGTCACCTTGCTCTGGTGGTCGGTCCAACGACGAAGGCGATGTGTCGCGCGGGTGGGTTACGGGTGTGCGTGCTTGCGCCCCTCTGTCGCCCCGGACGGAGTGGAGCGAGGAGCGCGCTAACCGTAACCCACCCTGAAAAAAAAAATGTGGCCGTATATCTGCATCTAGTAGACACAGACGCAGTCGTAGATGTAATCGTGGACGTTGCAACGGCCTCGTGAAATGACCAGATAATATGTTTGTTTATGTGGACGATGTAATTTTTGTTTGTGTACAACTTAGGGTCGATTCCTTTTTCCGTTGCCGTTTCATGAGATCTATTTTGTTTAAGACGTGTCGGTCTACCCATAGCTACTTAAAGAATAATATTTAATGTAATATGACAATTGAAAGCAACTCTATGTTACTTGACGTCCTGAATCCTGCTATAGTTTACAAAACAACCTATTAGAGACCAAAAGATAAAAAATAAAAGAACTACGTTTAAAAAACCCGACTTTAAAACTAAAAAGTATAAAATAACTTAATAAGGATTTAATTTAATACACCTTTTATGCAAACTTAATACCTTTAATAATAATAAAATATTATTGTTTGTATGTGCTACCTATTGATAGCTTTGAATTCGATGCCAGCAGCGGGCAGCGCAAGTCTCAAATGACGATGCTGATGAAAACAGGTAACTCTGAAATGAAGAAATTGCGCAGGTCAGCCAGTTCAAAATATATAAAAAAAGAGTATAAAATTTAGTTATGTTCTAAATTTAAATATTATAATGTAAATGCTTGGTTTTTAATTTAAAATTTCAATTTGATCGCCAGTATCTTATAAGAGATTTTTTTTTAAATAAGGGTTATCCTAATAATAAAAACTGGCAAGATATTGTTTGAATAAACCCTTGGCAAATTCAAAAGAGGCCTTCCATTTTTATTCAATTACTTGTGTGGAAAACAACCTTGGGCTTCTTCTCGAAACGATTTAATCATGTAATACGTCAAAGGGTTTCTTGGGTGTTGTTATAAATTATAAGACGAAGCGAAAATTGTATTATAAGTTCATCTAATCACAAAGAAGGCTTTGAAGAGTTGACAATAAATTAAAACACATTCTATACTAAAAATTGTGTTTGTTACGGTACACTAAAACTGCCGTCAGGGCTCTAAGAAATACGTGTTGTTCTGTCCTTAAGACCGTAACACAACTGTTTTACAGCCAATCAAAGAGGGACCACTGTACTAACTTGCCAGAACTTGGCTTCATTTACTGCTACTCGTTACTGTTCAGAATTTGTTTAGTATATCATTTCGGTAAATAGGACTTTCGAACAAGTGTCACGTCTCTATTGATGATTCGTAAAGTGAAATAAAAAAGGTAGTTTTAGCGGTAACGAGAAAGGCGGTAAAAGAATGAGAGATCTTTACTAAAGAATGGTCGTAGTTGTAAGGTTAAGGAAGGTCAAGTTGTAAAAAACTGTTTAACTGATAAATAGTTATTTTAAAGTAACTTACGAAGTTTGCTCCAGTAATACTCGAGCAAACTTCGAAACATTTGAAATTATACTATTTTTAAACAATTTCAAATTATTTAAAGATAAAGATTTTCCATAAACATTTGTTTTTTCTTGTGACTTGATGTGGTCTGGACACATTGCGTCTGATCCATCTGGTGGAAAATGGCGAGCGGCCATATAACCAATCATATTACCTCCCCATGGCCATTGGGCTAAACATCACCACCAATTTCTTAACGTCGGTGCATTCGGGCAATGCACCGAAGTCAAGAAATGCCCGGCATTCTTAATATTAATTAAAAAAATGCATTTAAGTGAAGAATTTTGAATTAAAAATAATATTTTTTTATAAATAGTATTCGCTTCAGTTTATGCATTGCTATATATATGTATATACGATCCTTAAGGAGATATTATTAAGACACGTCCATTATTATTTAAGCACACGTTCTTATCTTTTCAATCACGGGTCATTTTAGTATGATGAATGGAATACAATGAATCAGACAAAAGAAAAGACGCGGGTACATACATCCTTCTAAATGTAATTGGATTTTCTGTTTCATTTATTTACTTCGACATTCAATATTTTTGTTTTGTATTTTTAATGTGTCAGTCTATACTTTTTTTTTGACGGCAAGCCATGATGCTTTGTTCACCGGCCGATCCATGGACATCCATGGGCAAGATAGGGAGTGGTGAATTGTATTTTTACTCCGTCACCACACGGAATCTATACATTATGTTAATAGAAAATTCCAACGTCAATGAAGCATAACCTCATAATAGGCTTGCATAATCAATAATAATTGAAATAATAAATTTTACGAAGTGTTGTAATAAGGAATAGTATTTGTAATGTTATAGTAAGTTCGGCTAACTACTGATATTTATACCATGTTCAAAACAAATGTGTATTCGTTATCTCAAATAGAAAAATGACTGTGACTTCCTGTTTAGAATTTTTATTTTGAATCAAATTAAAATAATCTTATTATAATTTTCTTTTTAACAAATTTTTAAATTGATAACAAAATTTTATAGCCACGCGATCTTTCTTTCATTCAGTAGTTGGGGAGAAATAATAGACGATTAACATGCAATAAACGTATTTTAAAATTCCAATTAGTCTAATGGCTTTTTAAATATGTAAGACTTGAGTATTAGAAAAAGAAACATTAATATTACAAAAAAAAAATACTGCATGACTAAGATACCCGAATTACTGTGCCAATTGTCATGAGTTCAATTCTCATGAAGGAAGATACTTTGTGCGATCAACAAATTCTTGATTTGAGTCTTAGTATAGTTTAAGTCAGTTAATTGCAATTAATAATTTCTAAAATCCCTCTCAATACAAAGATTACTTGCTTAGTGGTTGTATCGTAGCGTTTGCAATATTGGATTTAAAAAAAAATAAACCTTTGCCTTTCCGTATGTAGACAGGACGTACCGGAATACAATACCGTAACTTTGAGATATCCATACTAATATTATAAATGCGAAAGTAAGGATGTTTGTTTGTTTGTAACGCTTTCACGCTTAAACCACCGAACTGATTTCAAAAATTCTTTCACCAATAGAAAGCGTATAGAAAGCGTTTGTGGACTATGAGAAAGCCTTTGATTCAGTCGAAACTTGGGCGGTGCTGAAGTCCCTTCAGCGGTGCCAAATCGACCATCGCTATATCGAAGTACTGAAGTGTTTGTATAGGAACGCCACAATGTCAGTCCGTATCCGGGATAAGAGTACGAAACCGATCCAGTTGCAGAAAGGCGTGAGACAGGGAGATGTCATCTCTCCGAAACTGTTCACCACTGCACTGGAAGATGTCTTCAAGCTCTTAGACTGGACTGGACTCGGCATCAACATTAACGGCGAATACATCACTCACCTTCGATTCGCAGACGATATCGTCGTTATGGCAGAATCCATGGAGGACCTTGGCACTATGCTCAATGATCTCAGCAGGGTATCCCAACTAGTGGGTCTACGAATGAACATGGATAAGACGAAAGTCATGTCAAATACCCATGTCATTCCTGTACCGGTCCTAGTTGGCAATGCGATTCTCGAAGTTGTCAATCACTATGTTTACCTAGGACAAACAGTCCAGTTAGGTAGATCCAATTTCGAGAAAGAGATCAGCCGACGAATCCAACTCGGTTGGGCAGCGTTCGGGAAACTTAAGAGGATCTTCTCGTCCAACATACCTCAGTGTCTGAAAACACAGGTCTACGACCAGTGTGTGTTACCAGTGATGACTTACGGCACGGAAACGTGGTCCCTAAATGTAGGCCTCATATCAAGGCTCAAAGTCGCTCAGCGTGCTATGGAACGGGCTATGCTCGGGATTTCTCTGCGAGATAGAATCCGGAATACAGAAATCCGCAGAAGAACGGGTGTAACCGACATAGCACGAAGAATTAGCACGCTGAAGTGGCAATGGGCAGGCCACATCGCTCGACGAACCGACAACCGCTGGGGAAGAAAGGTTCTCGAGTGGCGACCACGCATCGGACGACGCAGTGTAGGACGCCCCCCCACTAGGTGGACCGACGACCTAGTGAAAGTTGCTGGGCGTCGTTGGATGCAGGCGGCACAGGACCGCACATTGTGGCGCAATATGAGGGAGGCCTACGTCCAGCAGTGGACGGCAATAGGCTGAAATGAAAAAAAAAATAGAAAGCTATAATATCAGGGAGTAACATAGGCTATATTTTATCGCGGTATTCCCACAGGAAAGGGAACTACGCCGCGGGTAAAGCGACTGAAACCGAAGCGAAGCGAGGGCGGGTTGCTAGTATTAAGATAAATTATTGAAAACTACTAGCCTGAATTATTAAACACCTTTTTGAAAGGCTCAACAATATTTTCTATCTAATAAAATATTAATATTTTAATAGTTTGTAATTTATTCGTAAAACAGAACGAATAGAGCAGCAGAAGAAGCAGAATTCCATGTGATAACGCAGTAAGAATACAATTCACCATCCCCTTTCTGCTCGTAGGTGTAGTAAAAGACGACTAAGGGATATAGTATGTTTAAAACATCCATGCCAAACAAGGAAAACTCGAAAAATAACATATATTAAACTGTTTCACCAGCGTAGTACAGTAGGTTCATTTCCTTCCCATCGTGAATGGGGCTCAAGCCAAGCAATGGGACGTATTTTTTTTTTGGGTGGGTTGCGGTCGGCGCTCTTCTCGCACCACTCCATCCGGGGCAACAGAGGGACGTAAGCACGCACACCCGCAACCCACCCGCGCGGCACGTCGCCTTCGTCATTGAGCCGATCACCGGAGCAGGGCGACTTGACGTCAATATTCGACCCGACGGAATACCCCCTATTTGGGGTACCCTCCCATCGACCGAGGTCCCCCTCTCGGGGAGAACGTCGGTCTTTCCTCACGCGGACGGTCTCTCGGCGGGTGACGGACTAATTCCCCGGTCACGTCACCCGTATTCCCCGGTCACGTCACTCGCAAGAAATGGGACGTAAAAGGAGCTGTCATGATGAAATAATAGTTGAACGATAAATAACTAACACCATATTTCAATATACTCCATCATACTTGCTTTTACGTGTACATGTACCTCTATAAAATACATTATTTTGCGATTGCCTACGGGCGTCGTAGTTTCCTCAATATAGTATTTTCCGCATTGATTTTATTACAACTTTTATAGAACTTCCATTTCGGCGGCATTTTTTTCCTGAAGTTATAAGTTTTATTTGGTTGGTATAAACTAGAATTGATTGAGTGAAGTTTGGCGAATAGAGACGAGGAAATGTGGATAAATATAAAAGTTTAAAATTTTTGTCACAAATGTCTGTTCTGTATTGGTACTGGTGTTTCCATGTGGTGATGGAGTAAGAAATCAAATCACCACCTCCTCTCTTACCCGTGGGTGTCGCAAAAGACGACTAAGGGATATATTACGCATATGACATCTATGCATGAGACGGAAAACTAGAAACAAAACCCTATACAAACCTATCTGACCAGCATGGTATATTAAAGTCAACTTCCCTCCTATTACGGAGGAGGCTCAAGCCCAGCAGTGGGACGTATATGTGCCGAAATAATAATGATGATGACTGGTGTGACTATTTTTTAAGGCTTATCCTAAAAATTAGTCTTTTATAAAGTATATTCAGAATAAGTAGTTGTCACCTCATTGATGAGGAAAACTAAGCAAATCACTGCAATAGAAGGTTAACTCAAAATAACCTATTTGTCTGGTAGAATATAGCAGCTAAATATACATTAACATTATTCTGCTTGTAACGAAATTACTTGAGGTCGACTGCATACTTAAGACGCTCCGGCAATACTGTCTTGTTGCTGGGGTGTCGAAGGGGACGATAGCCAAAAGGTTAGCCCGCCGGGTTGGCCACGGAAGTAAAGGAATCGGTACCAGTGGTCGATCGGCGATGGGGAGGGAATACGATAGATAATAAGGCCACATTCTGCGCATTCGTCGCCCCGGACGGATTGGGCGGGATGTATTCAGACTAGAGCCTACAAAAAAAAAAATGAGCGTGCGTACAAAATACGCATGTCAGAAGTGAAACTTCTTTGGTGCCACGTGATTTTTGGTCAATTTAAAAAAAAGATTTTTTATTGCATACGGTGGCAAACGAGCAAACAGTATACCTGATGGAAGTGTTGCTGCCGCTCAGGGACCTTTACAAGGCCGCTGCCTACCGTGAAGAAAGTGTAGAGAGTGTGAATGAGTGCATTGAGGCTCAGTGATACCAAGGGCACCACCAAAACCCTCCACATGCAAACATCCTCAGAAAGTTGGGCTTCCAGCTCTCTCGCTCATTCATCGAAGCGCAGTAACAAATTATTACTACTCGGACGTCGATTTTCTGTGTGAGTGTGGTACTACCCCGGACGGACCGGCTCGCGGCTGTAGATAGACAACTGTCAACAGTGTGGTCCTACCATTTAAAATTAGTATATAGTATATTGCCTACCGGTCCTAGTTGGCAATGCGATTCTTGAAATTGTCGATCACTATGTTTACCTAGGACAAACAGTCCAGTTAGATAGATCCAATTTCGAGAAAGAGATCAGCCGACGAATCCAACTCGGTTGGGCAGCGTTCGGGAAACTTAAGAGGATCTTCTCGTCCAACATAACTCAGTGTCTGAAAAACAGGTCTACGACCAGTGTGTGTTGCCAGTGATAACTTACGGCACGGAAACGTGGTCCCTAAATGTAGGCCTCATAACAAGGCTCAAAGTCGCTCAGCGTGCTATGGAGCGGGCTATGCTCGGGATTTCTCTGCGAGATAGAATCCGGAATACGGAAATCCGCAGAAGAACAGGTGCAACCGACATAGCACGAAGAATTAGCACGCTGAAGTGACAATGGGCAGACCACATCGCTCGACGAACCAACAACCGCTGGGGAAGAAAGGTTCTCGAGTGGCGACCACGTATCGGACGACATGGTGTAGGACGCCCCCCACCAAGTGGACCGATGACCCAGTGAAAGTTGCTGGGCGTCGTTGGATGCAGGCGGCACAGGACCGCACATTGTGGCGTAACATGAGGGAGGCCTACGTCCAGCAGTGGACGGCAATAGGCTGAAATGATGATGATGATATTGCCTATTGAAAATGAAACCCTATACCAACATGGTATAGTAGGTCAAATTCCCTTCCATTGTGGAGGAGGTCCGAGCCCAACAGTGGGACGTATGTGGGCTGCGATGATGATGATGACATTGCCTACTTGTAATGATCACTAATGAAAGCTACTATAAACTAATAGATTTACCAAAAATTATTCGGAATAAAGTTCTCTAATTGCTATAAGAATCGGGTCAGTTTTTTCTCTGCCGGTCTGAACTAAACCAAAGACACTAGATTAATAGTCTTAAGATCGTTTCTACCCTTCATTAGAGTATCGGTCACGAGTGTAAGTCAAAATCGTGAACATTAATAAGTCCTTTATTATTAAAAAAAATCATCATCATTAGCATAATCATCATCTCAGCCCATACGCATACCAGTGTTGGGACTGTCCTCCTCCAAAATGAGAGGGAAATTAATCTACTATACCACGCTGGTCAGACGTGTTGGTATAGGGTTTTGTTTCGAGTTTTTCTTCTCTTGCATAGATATTATATCCCTTAATCGTCTTTTACGACACCTACGTGCAAGAGAGGGGGGTGAATTGTATTCTTACTCCATCACCACATGGATAGATAAAAAAATATAGCTAGTGGAAACTCAAAAATAGTTTTTTTCATAACTGCAGAGTTGCACGATTCAACTGCACGTTTTCTTAAAAGAATGAGATTTTACTGTTTATATAGTTCGTTTGCAAGGAGTCATGGGACCATTATCTGAGCCCATATACGTCCCATTGTTGGGCTCGGGCCTTCTCCCTAACGGGATAGAAATTGACTTAAATCACGCTGGTCAGACTTAATGGTTTTGTTTCGAGTTTTCTTTGTTTTGCATGGATGTTATAAGCATACTATATTCCTTAGTCGTCTTTTAAGCTACCTACGGGTAAGAGAGTGGGTGGGGAATTGTATTTTGACTCTGTCACCACAAGAAAAAGGAGTCGTAAGATATAAAAATAAATTTTCCAGATTGCATCGCGTTTGTATGATTGATTTTTATGATTTCTATTTTATTATTTTGTTTGATCTCTTTCACGGAAGGTCCTTTCGTGATCATGAATGTTGAGACGTTTTTGAAACACGGAAATTTATAATTAATCAATTAGGTACACATAATAGAATTTGGAAAATGCTGTGTGGTAGCGGCTTCGAATACTTGCTTTGCTCGTGGGTGTCGTAAAAGACGACTAAGAGCCCTAGATTGACCCGGACCAACTCCATCTAGTACCATTTGGGTCAACGATTACATTCCCAAGGAGGGTTGACGTCAGGCAGGCGGCCGGTCATAAAAGTCATTGCCGAAACTTTTTGCAATATTTCAAAACAGATGACATATTGCGTGGACCCCAAGTAATTGGGATAAGAGCAAGATGATGATGAATAGAATTTGGAAAAATAGTTTTATTTCAAACATGTATATTTGCGTAAACTTCATACGTCAGTTCGAATATTGAACCCAGTAAATAATACATTCGTACATACATTCACGCTTCTTTCCCATAGGGGTAGACAAATTCCACTTCCGTCCGCTTGCTACGATCTTGACATAACACTTTCGCTTCCTCTACATTCATTAATCTCCTCATGTTCTTCGGTTGCTTGCTGCATGTTCTTCGATTTAGGGTATTTTAACCTGGCCTTTCTTAAGAACGTCCCAGTGTCCCAGTCCAGTAAATAGTAATTCGAGTTATTTGATTAGGCATTTTGACTACAAGCATAGTGTTGATAATTGTTCTTGTGAGAAAAGTCTAAATAATTGTCGTGACTTTGTCCGTATTATGTTAGTTAGTTATTATGGTAGTTAGTATATGGGTGAGGGGAGTGATGGCTGCTCTAGTAGTTAACTCGTGATCGGATGCTGCTTGTGGGATCTGGTCCAACCATGTTTTCCTTTCCTTTTTTATTTGAACTAACTTTAAAAAAAAAATAGTTATATCCTATCTCGAAGGGCATCACACTGGAGCTAAGACTATATGTTGTATACATAATTGTATTCCAAAGATAGTAAAAAAATTACAGCCTGCTTATTTTATTGGCCCCGGCCCCGGCCCCGCCGAGTTT
Organism: Lymantria dispar; assembly: GCA_032191425.1. Classification (NCBI taxonomy): domain Eukaryota; kingdom Metazoa; phylum Arthropoda; class Insecta; order Lepidoptera; family Erebidae; genus Lymantria; species Lymantria dispar. The sequence continues at coordinate 23,919,835 of CM063459.1, forward strand.
ATTGTCGGATCTTCTCAGCTTGTGGCCGCGTTCCGATCCAGTGGTAGATATTGTATTATATTCAAATGATGTACGAATAAATAATTTGATTTGATTAATGATTATTATTGAAGTATAATTACAATGAAATACAATGTTTAATATGAGTAGTCCATACATCCATACTGATGTATGGACTACAGACGTCCACTGCTGAACATAGGCCTCCCCTTGAGAATGCCACTCAGAACGGTCCTGCGCCACTTGCATCCAACGATTCCCAGCTTTGAAAAGTCGTCACTCCACCTAGTGGGAGGTCGTCCTACGCTGCGTTGTTCGATTCGTGGTCGTCACTCAAGAACCTTTCTTACCCAATGGTTGTCGGTTCAATAAGCGATGTAGCCTGCCCAATGCCATTTCAACGTGCTAATTCTGCGGGCTATGTCGGTTACACCCGTTCTACGGACTTAGATGTTCCGGATTTTATCACGTGGAGAAATATCGAGCATAGCCTTCTTCTTAGCACGTTGAGGGACTTTGAGCTTTTTATGAGGCCGACATTTATAGCTGGTAACACACACTGGTTATAAACCTTTGTTCTCAGTCATTGCGGAATATTGGATATGAATATTGGATATGAATATTGGATATGAGTAGTATGTGATAGCAACTTAGTTTGATATATATTTTCAATTTAATTAAATTTTTACGACCGACCGATTTTTACGAAGAATAATATTTTTTTTTATTGCAAGCAGTGGCAAACGAGCAAACAGTACACCTGATGGTTAAGTGTTGCTGCCGCTCATGGACCTTTACAAGGCCGCTGCCTACCGCGAAGAGAATGAAGGGAGTGTGAATGCGTGCATTGAGGCTCGGTGATACCAAAGGCACCACCAAAACCCTCCACACGCGAACACCCTCAGAAAGTTGGGCTTCCAGCTCTCTCGCTCATCGAACGAAGCGCAGTAACAAAATGCTACTACTCAGACGTCGATCTTCTGCGTGAGCGTGGTACCACCCCGGACGGACCGGCCTGCGGCTGTAGACAGATAACTGTCAACAGTGTAGTCCTACCACTACTAGGTATTAAGGTGAAGTCTTCTCATTAAGGGAAAGTCTCAACACATCTGGTACGTTGGCCAGTTGGTTAAGAATACAATCCATTACCCCCTTTCTCGCCCGTACGTGTCGTAAAAGACGACAAGTGGTATAATATGTATATAACATCTATGCAAGAGAAGGAAAACTTGAAATGAAACCCTATACAAACATGTCTACCCAACGTGGTATAGTAGGTCAATTCCATTCTACTGTGGAGGAGTTTTGAGCGCAACAGTGGGACGTATATAAGCTGCAATGTTGTTGATTATGATGAATCATGATATTGTGAACTATTAGAAATATCACAAATCAGGATTTAAAGAATACAACAAATTTCAAGTAATGAAACGAGGAAATTTAATTTTATTTCCCCTTTGAATTAAATCCTCATTATCTTAATCCATATAAGTCGCACTGTTGAGCTTGCATCTCCTCCGTAATAGAAGAAAAACAATATTTAATGCTAACTATAACGCTGTTCCATCTAACAATATTGGTAAAGGAATTTATGTCAATTGTAAATAAAACTACGGATTTTATCCCCCATGGAAAATTAGTTTTACTAAAAGTAATATTCCTAAAACTAAAACTTAACATATACATCACATAAATAGATCTGTAATGAGGTGAATAGTACAATTGTCGACCGTAAGTTGTAGTAATTTGGTTAATTTGCGCCTGTGTTATCCAGCAACGTATAATCCAACATGAGGTACGGGTTTTAAACCGTTGGCTTCCTGCCAGTTTGCGATATTTTGGTAAAGAAACAGAACTATATGATTTATATTAGGTAATTTCTTGTGTATTTATTTGTTTATTTTGGTATAATTGCTGATCTGTGGGCCTACTCTTGAAATCAATTTTAATTCCAATTCCAATCTCACCAAACTTACATTTGGAACTTTTAAACAAAATCGAGAATGAATTCTTCCCGTTCGCCGTTGTTATTTTAACCAAATTTGCCGTATTTTATTACTTTAAATTAATAATGTTACCGAACTTATTCACCACAAAGACACTTTCTTGAAACTGTGCAACATTAACGATTTTAAACTACGTCAAAATCATGTCGGGAATAGCAAATATCTTATATCTTTAAACGAGCAATTCTTGTATATATATATATATATATATATATATATATTGAGGATCTCGGAAACGGCTCCAACGATTTTGTTGAAACTTGGTATACTAGAGGATTCGGGCCCAAAAAATCGATCTAGCTAGGTTATGTATAGAAAATGTTGTTTTGTCAGTGTTTTTGGCAGACAATAAATTTTAATTTCAATTAAATTTTAAAAGAATATGAATTCAAATTTTGCCATCAATGTCATAAGTTACGATAGCTCAGTGGCGAAGTAGTCAGCTTTCATTTTATTTTTGACATCGGCTACAAACGGCGTCCGATCGAATCTCGGTGTTATTATTATTCTCTTTTTGTAATTTTTTATATAAATTTCATTATTTATTTTTTTATTTTTTATTAATATATATCTAAATAAATGCTACAAAAATACTCCGAGCGAAGCTCGGTCAACCTGATATTTTGACTTAATCGATGAGAGTCGAATTCATTTAATTTAAAAAAAATCCACTGAATTTGATTCCAATCGTGCGCTGATGTCGCTTTCAAGAATACCAAATTGCTCAAATTCGGGCTGCGATTGGTTTTAGGATTGGAATCGAGAATCAAGAGTAGGTACACTGGTCTGATGGGCATAGTGTTATTTTAGGATTCCTCCTTTCAGCGTAATATTATTTTCAAGAATCTGTCACTTGTCTTTCGCAATACGCAAGGTGTAGGAAGAGGTGGGATTTAGATAAGTTTCTTTATAATTTCATATTATTCTTCAACCTCACGGCTGATATACGGGTCAGATGGGTTGGTGTAGGGTTTTATTTTAAGTTTTCCTTTTCCTGAATAGATTTTATATGCAATAATCCTTTAGACGTCTTTAACGACACCCACGGACAAAATAAGGGTCGGTGAATTCTATTCTTTCTCCGTCACCACATGGAAACGATTTATTACTAACATTTCTTTTGAATAAGTACACATTAGTTTAAAATATTAAACAACTAAGACTGCACAGATGACATAATGCTTAAGATACTAACTTCAATCCTAACCTACAGTGCCAGTGTCGCGGGTTCGAATCCCATGCAGAACAACACTGTGCGATCCACAAATTATTGTTCTGAGTGAATGTAATTTGTGTCCGTTAATTATATATATATATATTTGTTTGGGGTGGGTTGCGGTCGGCGCGCTCCTCGCACCACTCCGTCCGGGGCGACAGAGGGGCATAAGCACGCACACCCGCAACCCACCCGAACACCACGTCGACTTCGTCGTTGGGCCGACCACCGGAGCAGGGTTACTTGTCATCAGTGGTCGGCCTAACGGGTTAATTATATATTTGTAAAGTCCCCCACAACACAAGAATAATTAAAAAAAAAGTATGGGACATAATTCACAATTAGAGTTATAACTATTACTAATTATTACTTATGGCTCACACAAACGATTGTCCTGTATGAGAATTGAATTCACGACGTTTGATACAGAACTGTACGAGTAAATAATATATCCAATAAAGTTTAAGCAAATAAATAAAGTGCACTCGCTCGACAAAATTATATGAAGGCACAACTTTCAAATTGATTCACCAACTTCTTCCAGAATATTTGTTTTTGGCGGTAACATCGATGCGAGGGAATGAAATTTGTTGGTTTCCGAAGTGAAAGGTTCAAGTTAATATAGGGAGTTTACTTGGGGCTATTTAAAGAGTACATAAAATAAATTATAACGTCAACATCTAACTTTTGTGGAAAAGTTACAGCATTTATATTTTATACGCTATACGGAGAGTTCATAAATAATCTTAAAATAGTTTTAAATCATCATTCATCATCATTTCAGCCTATCGCCGTCCACTGCTGGACGTAGGCCTCCCTCATGTTACGCCACAAAGTGCGGTTCTGTGCCGCCTGCATCCAGCGACGCCCAGCAACTTTCACCAGGTCATCGGTCCACCAAGTGGGGTTGAGCGGATTGTCCTACACTGCGTCGTCCGATACGAGGTCGCCACTCGAGAACGTTTCTTCCCCAGCGGTTGTCAGTTCGTCGAGCGATGTGGCCTGCCCATTGCCACTTCAGCGTGCTAATTCTTCGTGCTATGTCGGTTACACCCGTTCTTCTGCGGATTTCCGTGTTCCGGATTCTATCTCGCAGAGAAATTCCGAGTTTTAAATACAGTTGACATTTATGTCTGTTCTCGATTTATATGTGTTTATTATGGTGATGGAGTAAGAATACAATTCACGACCCTTTGTCGTAAAAGATGATTAAGTATCTCTTTTTTTGTTAATATTCGAATAGCATCTATGCGGGAGAAAGAAAATTCAAATTAGGACCCTATCAGTTTTACAGCATGACATAGTAGATAAATTTCTCTTTCTTCTTTTTTCTCCTAATGTGGTGGAAGTTCAAGCCCAGCAGCAGAATATATATATACCAGAACAGAACATATATCGGATGATATCACCTTAGATAATGTCATTAAGTGTCAAACGGTGAACTACATCGCCAGTTTACCTCCTCACGACTTTAATTCCTTTTCTTTTTCTCCAATAGCATCCGATGAGGTTCGAAAAATACTCCTCTCCATTAAATCTAAGGCAGTGGGTTGTGACAAAATCAGCCGTCGTATGGTCATGACCATTCTTGACCAACTTTTGTTGCCTATCTCACACATCCTTAACTTCTCTCTTCTTTCTGGTACATTTCCTACGCTATGGCGTAAGGCGTATGTCCTACCCTTACCCAAAATTTCTAGTCCTTCTCTTCCCAATCACTATCGTCCCATATCTATCCTCCCTTTACTATACAAAGTGTTCGAGGCGTGTGCTGATAAACAGTTATCACAATTTGTCCATGCTAACGATATCTTAAGTCCACTACAGACTGGTTTTAGGCCTAGGCACAGCACAGTCTCAGCACTCCTCAAAGTGACTGGCGACGTGAGAGCTGCCGTGGAGGATACTAGGATCACTGTGCTGGTTCTGGTAGACTTCTCTAATGCCTTTAACGCCGTCAGTCACGAGATTCTGCTATCTATTCTGTCTTATCTTAGAATCTCGTCGGATGCTTTGGAATGGTTTTTATCTTATCTTCAGGGTCGTCAGCAGTCCATCCGTATCGACGACACTATGTCCGATTGGTGCGATTTGGGCTCTGGCGTTCCTCAAGGCGGTATACTTTCTCCTCTTCTCTTCTCTCTCTTTATTAATCTTTTAACCCCTGAACTTCAGTGCGCGTATCATTTGTATGCCGATGATCTACAACTATACTCTCACGCCAAGCTGGATGAGGTACAGTCAGCAATCGCTAGAATCAACTCCAATCTTTCAACTATAAGCGTTTGGGCTGCTTGGTTTGGCTTGGCAGTGGATGTAGACAAGTGCCAATCCATTATACTCGGTAGTTCTCGAATAATCAGCAGATTTGATTCTCTTGCTCTACCATCCATCGTGTACAATGGAACAGTGATCCCTTACAGTCAACATGTCAAGAATCTTGGCCTAATTCTAGACTCGACGATGGAGTGGCAAACGCAGATCACTACAATATCAAATAAGGTCACAGATACGCTTCGCTCGCTATATCGCTTGAAGAACTTTCTTCCAATAAATACCAAGACAGCGCTGGTTCAAACCTTAATCCTTCCTATCATCGATTATGTTGATGTGTGCTACCGCGACTTGAATGCAGATCTACTCAATAAACTGGACCGTCTTCTCAATAATTGCATTCGATTCGTTTTTAACCTTCGTAAATTCGACCATGTCTCCTCATTTCGCTCTCGTCTTAATTGGTTACCGATTAACTCTCTAATGCTCCCCCCTACTTAAAACTTCACTTTCAATTTCTATGTATCACTCACGACCGTAATCTTCGTTCCTCCAAAAATCTTATTCTTCACTGTCTTTCTCATTCCTCTAATCTAGTACATTCTTCGTTTTATATCCAGGCTATTCTTCTCTGGAATGCGTTACCATTAAAGATCAGAATGGCCGCTAGCCGTGATGGTTTTAAAGCTATGGTAAAACGTCTATACCTAGACTTTCAGACGGAGTCAACTCATCAATGATGGCTCCCCTCTACTTTTAATAAAATTTATATGTATGTATATATGTATTTCTGTATGTATATATATATATATATATATATATATATATATATATGTGTGTATAGTGTATAAGAATATAATTGCTATACTTGGATAACCAAATTTTAGAAATTACCCCTTACAATGAATTGCACCTGCCTAAATTATTTCTGCTCCACCCGTGGTTGACTGGCAGAAAATGCCTAAGGCATTAAGTCCGCCATGTACCTTATTTTTGTGTGCTAAAGTTTAAATAAATAAATAAATAAATGATGTGTCATTTAGTTTCTTTATTTCAACTTTATATCGCAATCACCATGTTTGGTAGATGCGTCGGCAATCGCCTCGTTTTAACGTTTTTCAGAAGATAGCCGTTGTACTCTTTCTTTCCGTGTGGTGACGGAGTAAGAATACAAATCACTACTCCCTATCTTGCCCTTTGATGTCGTAAAAGACGACTATGGGACATAATGTGCACATAACATCTGTGCAAGTATAAGCATAGTGTATGGTATAGTAGGTCAAATACCCCCCTTTTGTGAAGGGTGACGTTTATGAGATGAAATGATAATGAATGATGATTCTCTTGGTGAGGCACTTAACTGATTATTATGACTCCCATGAGTTAGTAAGAATTGGTGACTGTAATACTCTTACCCCATAATCACATGAGGAGTTCATGTGTTTTACCAACCTTTATTTTGCTCGTCGGTGTCTTAAAAGACGACTAAGACTTTAACTTCGGCCAACTGCATTTCATACTGTCTGGTTAACGATTACCTATATTCGAAACTTTTGCATTATTATTATTGGTACTATTTTTTTTATTGTAAACAGTGGCAAACGAGCAAAAAGTACACCTGATGGTAAGTGTTGCTGCCGTTCATGGACCTTTGCAAGGCCGCTGCCTACCGCGAATTAAGTGAAGGGGGTGTGATTGCGTGTAATGAGGTTCGGTGATTCTAGAAACACCACTAAAACACACGAAAACACCCTCAGAAAATTGGGCTTCCAGCTCTCTCGCTTACCGACTGAAGCGCAGTAACAAATTGCTACTATTCAGACGTTGATATTCTGCTTAGTGTGGTACTACCCCGGACGGACCGGCCCGCGGCTGTAGACAAACAACTGTCAACAGTGTGGTCCTACCACTATATCCTATATACTATCCTACCACTATGTTACTATGAGAGAAGAGTAAATATTAAGTCAAACCTAAGTAATTGGAATAAAAGGAGGATGGTGATAATGACTCACGGAGTTTCTTTGCTTAATTTCTTTAACGCACGTAACTGTACGCATATATGTATGAGAAGGAAAACTCCATACAAAACTCTATATAAACAGGTCTGACCAACGTGGTGTAGGTCAGTATCCCTTCCATAGTAGAGGAGGCCTGATCTCAGCAGTGTTATATGTGTTTTGATGATGACGATGACGAACTCGAATCATATCGATGTATTGCTGCGACAGTTTTGTATGCACATAGGAGCATATTTCCATGTGGTGAATTGTATACCTTACCGGAATAAGAATACAATTCACCACCCCTTGCCCTGTCCCCTATCTTGCCTGTAGATGTTCTAAATGATGTGTAAAGGATATGATATGCAGATAATATATTTGCAAGAGAAGGAAAACTCGACATAATTTCCCTCCCATTGTAGTGGAGAAACAAGCCCAATAATGGGACTTAGGTATATGGGCTGAGATGATATACCGAATATATATGATATATTCCAGAACATTGTGAATATTCCGGAACAGTCTGCAATGTTCTATAGTAACATAAATCATTATGAAACATTGTAGAACCCCTTGAATGTGTGAAATTTTCTTGATATGCCAATATAAAAATATTTATATATTTTTTAATTAAATCATTTTATTTTAAATGCTATACAATTTCATATTAAGAAGTTGATTGAGTGAAGCCGGGTATTCCAGCTAATATTTTACTAATGTACATGGCCATATAGACTTTCAACAGAGACGTTTGTTTTTCTTCCTCCAGTCATATATCTATGTTCACAATAGGAAATAGAGGAAAATTAGTCACAAACAATACTTTGTTTTTATTTGGAACATTTTTCTCTTACATAATAATAATAACTAGTGGTCGCCGTGTGGTGGAAATTCGGCTATAATTTATTTTAATTAATTTTTCTGCTACACAATTTTCTTTAAATTTTATTTATGTATATAATTGTAAATTGAGCAAGCTGCATTTCACTAATAACTAATATATAAAGTACTAAGTACAAATGCCTAATAGACATTGTTATCATAACTATGATTATTTGACATTCGGTTTGACCAAAGATTTTAACCGTAAACAAAAGTGTATATGCGCGCGCATGTGTGCGTGTGTGTGTAGCGATTACGTTGTAGTGTGCGTAATGCTTTTTTAATGAATTTAATGTATTTCTAATCCATTATTATATGAAATTTGAGTTTTATGCACTTCTCTTCATTATATACTTCAACTGTGCCAAATTTCATACTTGTCCATCCACGTAATTTTCGTAAAAAGGGGTACAAAATTTTAGCTTCACGTATTAATATCTAGATAATACAGTTTACATGGTTTGTTTTCATTACTGTTGGTGGCAAACGAGCAAACGGCACACCTGATGGTAAGTGACGCTGTCGTTCATGGACTTTTGTTAGGCTACCGTGAAGAAAGTGAATGGAATGTGAATGCGTGCAATGAGATTCAATGATACTAAGGGCATCACCAAAACCAACCAACCACCACATACAGACAACCTCAGAAAGTTGAGCTTTTGGCTCTCTTGTTCCCCGAACGAACCCCAGTAAAAAATTGCTACTATTCAGAAGTCGGTTTTCTGCGAGACTACCCCGGACGGACCGGTCCGCGGCAGTTAACAGACGGCGCTCGACAGTTAGGTCTTACCACTGCTTAGTTGTTTGAGTCGTTTATTATAACATATACAACCCCAGGTCTGTGAGAGAGTAATCCCTCACAAAAAGTATCAACTAATTATTACGTGAAAATAAAATGATAACAGAAAACATTTTTCATGATTACAAAAATCATACAGTATTCACAAAATAAATATTGGAAGATACAGATAAAATAAATCATTTTTTTTTCTGAATTGGTAACACCACGCCTCCAGAGACCACAAAATAAACGTGTTGATTGATAAAAAGTATTGTTACGTACAGTTAAAGCTATGTGATTGAAGCGAAACTATAGCTAAAGTTTTATTTATACATTTATTTTCAACGGTAAATAGTTATTTTTATAAAAGAAGCTAATTCTTACCTCAGATATCATTATTTAAATTAATTAGTGATGATAAATAATGATAAACTGTTATTTTTGTTACATCATTGTCATCATCATCATCTCAGTTTAAATAAAATCTAGCAGTGATTCTTACGCACTTACGTTGATTTGTCAGTTATGACACTTTGAATTCCACCATTTTACTATACCTACCAATAAAAGAATACATTCATCAGCATTATCTCAGCCCATCTAAGTCCCAGGCTTGTTAGGCCAGGCCCTCCTCCACGATGGAAGGAAAAATGACCTACTATAACGCGCTGGTTAAGGCTCGATCCACACTATGATGGCGTTCACGGTCCGATCTCGCTCCGGTCTCGGTCCGATCAAATCTCGCTGTGTCTACACTACTAGTTCCACAATCAGTCTGTCTCGATCCATGGTCGATAGGTGTGGGTTCGAATCCCATATGTGACGATCATTTTTCGCTCGTAATCAAGTTTTTATAAGTCAAATATTCTTTTAAAATGTTCGCGAATTTCACCAAATACACTTTTTTCTCGGAAAAACGCTTACAGAAAAGCTGGTGAAAATAATTATAGTGTGATTGTTTATTATTCACAATCAAATGTTATAAATCCCACACATAAATTACAGTACTTACCTTTTTCAGAATTTCACGATTTATTACTAGCCATGACTAGAAGAAAAATGTAACGTCTCCCTGCACGACCGAAGAAATACTGGAGTTGAAACAAAAACGTATTCACAGTGTTAGTACAAGTCATGACAAGTCCGATCTCGCTCCAGTCAAATATTCTTTACGACCAACCGGTACCGGCGCGATATCTAATCGGAACTAGAGAGATACGATAGTGTGAATACTCTGATTCTTTCTTATTTAAGAATATTTTACCAGACCGGGAACGGACCGAGACCGGAGTGAGATCGAACTGTAAACGGCATCACAGTGTGAATCGACACTAAATGTGTTGATATAGGGTTTTATGTTGAGCTTTGCTTCTCTTGCATAGATGTTATATCCATAATATAGACCTTAGTAATCTTCTACGACACCACAGGTAAGATAGGGAGATGGTGAACTACATTTTCACTTCGTCGCTATACAGAAAGTTGTAAAGGAAGATTTTAGTATCTATGTAATATAATTTACATTTATCATTATCATTAAGCTAGTGGCCATCCACAGCTGGATGTAGGCCTCCCTCATGTTTTGCAACAAGATTCAATCCTATGCTGGCTGCATCCAACGATGCTTAGCAACTTTCACCAGGTAGTAGGGTCCTTCAAGTGGGGGAACGTCCTACACTGCATTGTTCGATACGTGGTCGCCAATCGCGAACCTTTTTTCCCCCAGCGGTTGTCGAGTCGAGCGATGTGGCCTGCCTATTGCCCCTTCAGAGTGCTAATTCTTCGTGCTATGTCGGTTACACCCGTTCTTCTACAGATTGCCATATTTCTGATTCTATCTCGCAAAGGAATGCCGAGCATAGCCCTCTCCATAGCACACTGAGCGACTTTGAGGTTGGTTATGGGCTCTACATTTAGGTCATTACTGCTAACACACTGGCCGTGGACCTGTGTTTTCAGACGCTGAGGTATGTTGGATGAGAAGATCCTCTTAAGTTTCCCGAACGAAATCACTATGGCACAGCGATATAGATGCATATCGCTGTGCCATAGTGTATAACATACTTTAAGATTACGTAACATTCAATAACTTATAGGAAATTGTAGTCCATATCTGTCGGTTCGCTCGTCACAAAATACGCACTGATCCCCTTTAATATACCGCTTGGACACATCGGGGTCAAATAGAATAATCTTGAATCTTCAATAGATGAAGAACTAGTTGCGTCCTTGTGATGTAATGTCTTATTAGATGGAGATGACGGGATATATGACATATGATAATATATGACAGGCGGTTTTATGGTGATCTTTCGTGATGAAGTCGACTTGTAAGATGCTGGTTGGTTTTTATTCGACAAGTATTAATAATACGTAATGTTATCTCCAGGAAAATATATCAAGATAGGTATTTGTTATAGATTACTCGTTCTCAGTTACTGAATTACTCTGTACATGGTACAAAATATGTCCGTATAGTTTTCTGGATTTCATTTTATGTTTTCATATGTCATAGAATATTGATTCTTTTTTCAGACAAAAATTCGGGACAAAAGCAATGTATATTCTTTTAGAAAAATGGTTTTTATTAACCAGTGAGCTAGGATAAAAAAAAAATTGTGCTGTGTGGTAGCGGCTTCGAATACTACCAACCCTTGCTTTGCTCGTGGGTGTCGTAAAAGACGACTAAGAGCCCTTTTTTTTTTTTTTTTTTTTTTTGTGGCTGATGGAAAATGCATTTACGCATGCCCCCCCTTGATGGTATCGGGGAGGTATGTGGGACTCACCGGGTGGCTATTAACCTCCCGGAATACCCACTAAAAACCATCAGCTGCTCCACTCCCCCGTCATTCGTGGAGCGTCAGAGGATCGCCTTTCAGCATTCGACTCGGACGCCCCGACGGTAGGTCTGTTGGCCTCACCTCCGTATTATGCTACGGGGGAAGAAGGCGCACATACTGTTGCCGCCGTCTGCCTGGCCGTTGCCTACGCAGAGAGTCAGCAGTGGCATCTGCCTCGCGTTGTCTCTCTGCGGCCTCCTTTTGCGACATCACGGCTTCGCAGAAGGAAGCCGTGGCCGCCCAGTACGCAGGGTTGTCGAGCATTTTGCCTATTACAGCCACCAGCGACAGGTCTTCTCCGATCTCGGTCACCAGGGCGTGCCGCTGGGACCCCCAGGTGGAGCAAATCTCAAGAGTGTGACGCGCATCATCGGTTGGCGCGCCACACTCATGGCAGTTAGGGGCCGCTTCTCGCCTAGCGATTTGATGCAAGTACTTACCGAAACATCCGTGTCCAGTAAGTACTTGCGTCAACCTAAAACTCATGTTGCCATGATTCCTGTTCAGCCACCGGTGGAGGTGGGGACCAACCGCAGTCACCGTCACTCGTCCTGCTGCAGGGGAGTCAAGATCCTCCCTCCATCGGCGGGTTAAAGCCCTATGGGCCGCCGCCTGCATTCTCTTGTAGACTGCGGGAGAGAGCTGTTCGCCCCGGCCTTGCATCGTGGCACGGAAACCATATGTTTCTGCCTGGAGCTCTGCCTGTAGCTCCCAGGGTGGATCACCTGCCAGCAGCGTAGCCGCCGTCCACGACACCGTCCGGTAGCCCCTGATCACTCTCTTCGCTATGGCCCTTTGCGGTTTTCGCAGCAGGGCCTTATTACGGGCAGTGAGCGAGTCCGCCTAAAGGTCCATCTCCCGTCAAGGTGCAGGCCCAGATATTTCATTTGGGCTCTCACCGGCACATCTATTCCTTGTACGTTGATGCATGCTCCATGAGGGGGACCTCGACGAGGGCCGTGAAAAAGAAGAGCCTCCGTTTTGTGTATGGAGACCTTCAGGCCCAGCATGCCAATTCTGTCTACAGTGAGCGCTGTTCCGATTTCTGCCAGACGAGCTGACTCTTTAAAATCACCCCCCCTTGCCGTGATGAGGGTGTCGTCTGCATAACAGATCACCCCCATCCCGGGCAGAAGAGTGCCTCGAAGGAGCCAGTCGTATCCGATGTTCCACAGTATCGGGCCTAGCACCGAGCCCTGTGGAACACCGCACTCCATGCGTCGTCGGAACATGCGCCCACCGCTCCCCTCCCAGAGCACGTACCTGCCCTCAAGGTATGCCTCCAACATCCTCCGAAGGTACAAGGGTACCTGATGATAGCGTAGCGCCTCTTTCAGGGTCTCGTATGGAAGGCTATTGAAGGCGTTACTAATGTCAAGCGAGACTGCCAGTACCACCTGACCTCCAGCCACCGCCTCGGTGGCTAGGGACTTCAGGGCGGCCAGAGCATCGATTGTAGACCGGCCCGCCCTGAATCCAAATTGTGCGTCTGACAGCCTCGGCCCGACCTCCTCCAGGTGCTGAACGAGACGACCCGCAAGAATTTTTTCAAACAGTTTGGCCGTCTCATTCAACAACATCAACGGCCTGTAGGCGGAGGGAGAGTCGACTGGGCGACCGTCCTTCCGTAATAGACAAAGTCTGCCACTCTTCCAATTAGCCGGGAACCGCCCGGACCGCAGGCATACGTCGAGCAGTTTCCGGAGCTTCTCCTTTATTACCTGGGCGATGATGCCAAGCACCTGCCCCGGTATACCGTCAGGGCCAGGTGCCTTTTTCTTTCCGCAGAGGCGGGTAAGGGCCCTATCCAATTCAGCATCAGTAACTGAGGGGATCACTCCTTCTTCCTCCAATGTCGAATGTGGTGCCATAACAGGGGGCATGTGGTTGGATGACTGTGGGAACAAATCTCCCACCAACCCCGACACAAAGTCCGCATCCATAGTTTCAATGACGGGGATATTGTGGGCGCGGAGTTTGTTCCTGGCCTGCAGGTAAGGACGCCCCCATGGATTCCGGTCGAGACCTTTCAGGAGTTCCCCTCGAGCTCTTTCCTTGGCCTGGCTGATGGCCCGCTGCAGCTCCTTCTTTCTGCTGTGGTACTCCTGCCATAGCTGATCCTCCGCGACGCCAACCCTGTGTCCCGGTCTACCACGGTATCGCACATAGGCACGACGCGTGCGATTACAGGAGGCCCGGAGATCGGCAATTGCAGACGACCACCAGTACACCTGACGGCGCGGTGGGCCTTGTCGGGCTCTCGGCATTGCTGCATCGCATACAGCGGTGAGCCCTGTCTCCATTTGTTCTGCTAGGGCTTCGGCATTTGGTTCATCTCGTCCAGCTGTGGAGCTCCAGCGAAACACTATAGCCGCCTCTAGGGCCATTTCCCGGTTCAATTGACCAAGAGCCCAGCGAGGAAGTCTGGCATTATTCCGCCCGAGCCTAACTGGTCCAGGGAGGGTGGAGAACTCAAATCGGATGTATCTATGATCCGACAAAGTCTCCACGTCCTCCTCCACTCTCCAGTTGACAATGCCACGGGTGGCGTTGGGGGTGGCGAACGTGAGGTCTACTACGGACCCCCCTCTCTGTCGCACGCAGGTGTGGGCATCTCCCCTGTTGAGGAGGGATAGGCCAGAGAATACTGCCCACGTTTCGACTGCCCTCCCTTTAGCATTCGTGGTAGGGTTGCCCCAAGCCTGGGATTTCGCGTTAAAGTCGCCGAGAACAATGGTAGGTTTCGGCGACTGTCTACGAACTGCAGCGCTGACAGAATCAAGAAAGATCTCAAATTCTACCAGGCTACGGTTGGGAGAGAAGTAGAGCCCTACTATAGCGAAGCCCTTCCATTCTGCTACGATATACCCTGAGCCCCTCTCTAGAACGGAGGGAGGTGAGCCGATGGCTCCCCTGGATAAGATTGCCACATCCTGCTCTAGATCCCCTACCCAGTTTAACTGATGGGGGATGTAATACGGCTCGCAGGCCACTGCTAGGTCAATGTTCCACTCCGCCATGGACTGCAGCAGTAAATCTTGAGCCCTGGCGGAGTGGTTCAAGTTGCCCTGGAGAAATCTGGCGGGTCCAATCATTATGTGGACATTGTGGCGGTCTCCTCAGTGGCTTGGTGGCTATCACACCTCGCTGTGGCCTGAGGTCCTTGTGTCGACCGAGCTCTGACGGACGGGGGGTTGCAGAGCTTCCCTCCCATCACGTGTGTCGATGGGCGGCCAGCGTCACTGCAGACTGCGCATCGGGGCACCTTGTCACAGGCCGCCGATCGGTGTCCGGCTTCTCCACATCTAAAACACAGGCCGGAGCGATCTACCTCGGAAGGACATAGTTGGCCGGTGTGCCCAAGGCATTGGCATCTGAAGCAGCGGAGAGGGAGCTGCTCCAGAACGTGAACTGCAGCCGAGCTCCAGCCCACCAGCAATCGCCCACTGTCAACCAAAGCCTTGGCCGCGACTACTGGGCACCGCACTTTGATCATGCCCATACCCCGGGGCCCGAGCTGGATCTCTCCAGCACGGACCTCTTCCGTCGTACAACCACTGGCGCGGACCACTGCGGCGGTGACTTTCTCTGGTGTGACTGAGTCATCCAAACCCGTCACTCGGATGTCGACTCTCTTGATAGGGCGGACAACATCGGCCACGCCTTGGAGTGCCTTACGGAGCTCCCCTGCTAGGCGGTCCGCCTGCTCTGCTGATTGTGATTTGGGCAGCTGTAGCACCCGCGCGCCGGTGACAGCGCGGCGCACCCGAAGCCCCTCCCCGATTCCTATCTCTTCTAGATTCACCGCCGCCTCCGCCCGCAGCAAAGCATCGGCGTATGTCGTCCCCCGCTTCTCAGCTTCTGGCTGTAATGTTATAATAACAGCAGCCGTGCGGGGGACGGTAAGCTCGGTTTTCCTTTTGTTTTTCACTGCAGGAAGAGGCGTAGTGGCTGTGACCGTGACGGCTGAGGAAGGTGTTTTACTCTCCTTTTTCTTCTTGCCCTTCCTTACTACTGTCGCCCAAGTGTCCTTAGGGGCCATGGGTACATCCAGCATAGCCTGTTCTTGTGAAGGAACGTGGGTTGTATGCCTCGAGAAGCTAGGTGCTTCGTGGGGTCCAAAAGCAGCCGCAGCAGAAGCGGTAGCAGGTACCTTTGTCTTCTTTTTGTCCGCCGCCAGGGGCGGCCGGGTCACTTTCGCGGGCAAAAGCCGATCCTCTATACCCGCGAATCGAGCGTCTAGCATTTCCCCAACTGACCGCGTGATGCAGGATTTCAATTCCTCCAGTGCGTCCACACCCACAGTAGACTTTGAAGCCGAGGCTCTCATTTCCTGAAACTCCCGACGGTGCGCTTTGAGTTCCAGCCGGAGGGTCCCATTCTCCTTTCGCAGTCGGCAGACATCTAGACGAAGTTTACGGACTTCTTCTGCCTCGTCTTTCATGCACAAGACCTCAACAATCTCCTGCAAGTCTGCCGCAGAGTCCTTCAACTTTTTCACATAACCTCCCTGGAGGTGTCCCGACTTTCGAGCCACCTCTATGATGGCAGCAATACTGCGACCTCCACGGGCACGCAATTCCTCAGGGCCCATTGAAGCGGGATCTTCTACAACGCAGGACTCGGATGCCGACGTGTCAGCTGATTCATTGTTTACAGCTGGGGCTATCTTTTTGAGTGCCCGACTCCTGAGCGTACGTTCAAACTCCACTTCTTTGGCCTCCGACTCCCTCGCCTTGAGCTCCGCTCGTGCCCTGGCTAGCCCCGTACTATGACCTCTAGTTAGGGGTTTGCCGCGGCGAACCGTTCCAACTTTGGGCCTTGGTTCTGATTCAGGGTCCGACGTTAGCTCAGACGGCTTTTTAAAAAAGGAGGGCTCATGTGGGCGCTTACGACCTGACGTCTGGTCTGTATCCCCGGTATCATACCCGATACCCGACGCCACATCTGAGTCACCATCGGACTCGTCGTCACCCATCGGTAAAGGTATGCCAACCGACTACAATACCTATCTAAACAACAAACTACTAAATGTGTCAAACTCCCTATGCAACGGCTGAATCGCGATATTAAAATTTCTCACTAATATCAGCTCGTCTGAATCGCGATATTAAAGTTTCTTTTCTATGTTATATGTACAAACCGGCCACGACCAGCAAGCTGGTCGCGATTTTTGACACCGATTGAGTACGTCCACAATAGGACGCAGTCCCGGTACCCAAGCGACCCGACCCTACCCGTCCCTTCCCTCCCCCGTCCCCAGACTCGACACGACACGACACGGCCCGACAAGACAAGAAGACAACCGACACGACAACAACCCGCCAATTCAAATCGATGTTACAGACCGACCTAAACCAACAATCCATCCAGTGCACACGTCCGACCTGTACGAGTGCCGACCCCTATCTCCACGACGACTAAGAGCCCTAGATTGACCCGGACCAACTCCATCTGGTACCATTTGGGTCAACGATTACATTCCCAAGGAGGGTTGACGTCAGGCAGGCGGCCGGTTATAAAAGTCATTGCCGAAACTTTTTGCAATATGTCAAAACAGATGACATATTGCGTCGACCCCAAGTAATTGAGATAAGAGCAAGATGATGATGAGTGAGCTAGGATAAAATACTCGTAAGTTGAAATATTTCATCAAATATTTCCATGTTGGGACAGAATAAAAATACAATTCATTACTCTATCTTGCCCATGGATGTCGTAAAAGATGACTGATGTGTGTGATATGCATTTGCAATTTCTAGTATTAGAGCGATGGTAACCGAAGAGTCTGTTCTCATCCTAAGAGAAAAAGTTTTAGAGTGATGGCCTAGTGGTAGAGATATTCGGGGGGACGTCGGTCGATGAGAGGGTACCCCAAATAGGGGGTATGCCGTCGGGCCGACCACTGATGACAAGTAACCCTGCTCCGGTGGTCAGCACAACGATGAAGGCGACGTGGTGTTCGGGTGGGTTGCGGGTGTGCGTGCTTACGCCCCTCTGTCGCCCCGGACGGAGAGGTGTGAGGAGCGCGCCGACCGCAGCCCACCCAAAAAAAAAAAAAAAAGTGGTAGAGATACCGATCGGTCATGCCGAGTATCACTGGTGCCCAGTGCTTTATGCAAACATCAATATACTGTTCTGATTTTAGATGCGCAAGTCCTTCGCAATATAAGAGTTGGTTTTTTAGTGCAGGGTAAAAAAATCTTTATATCCCATCTTTGTTCTACACTCGTAAGTACCAGATTGTCGATGATATTTTCGTTCTATCTCCATTTACAGAAAATAAGCTCTATACTTTGAATAAGAAAACTCAACTGAATAATCGGTATAACTTAATAAATTTATATTCTATTGATATCGATAACAAATTTTCAAATCTGTAACGTAAAATAAATAAAAATGTCACACAAAAACATTTTTTACAATAACAAATTTCAATATACAGCGTTCGAAATAGAATAAAATATTGTGAATTGTAGATAAAATAAATCATGTGTTTTCAATGGGGCGGTCCCCATATAGGACAGTAAATAAATAATATTAAACCATAGCTGTTTGTACGATGCGTTTTTCACTAGACCTTTTTTTAATGACATTGCTTTTGCTGTAATGCTTGTAATAATAGTACCTAGTTTATATTAATAACTTTTCGTGTATTAACGGGGAATGAATACAATTCAATACTCCCTATCATGTCCGTGGGTGTCGTAAAGGACGACTACGACATGAAACTTGAAGGGTAGCTCGAAATAAAATCCTATATCAACATGTATGACCAGCATAGTGTGGTAGATCAATTTCCCTCCTTCTGCGGAGGAGGCTCGTGCCCAGCTATGGGACGGGTATGAGCTGAGATGACGATGAATAATAACAAATATTTATAACAATAATAATAACATTAATTTAACCCTCTGGGCCAGTAGTTATCTCACCATGAGACCAACGCAAACCACGGAGGAACATTATAATGCTCTCTAAGTTCTTTTGATATAAAAGAAAAAATGTATCACAAGATTTATAGGAAAGCCAATAAACCGTAGGGCAGCTTGTGGCGTGCTGAATGTGAGTGGCGACACTGCGGTCCTGAATGCCCCAGAGAGTCGGCCAGGGCCTCGTATTCAGCTCGCCTTTACTGGCTGGCTGGAGTGGTAACCGAAGAGTGCCTGCAGGATTCTCAACTCTGGCTTGCCTTAAACGGCTGATCAGAGAGGGGTCGCCAGAGCTATATGCTCGGGGGTGGAAGTGTCATTTTCAAGGGCATAACTACGGGGAAACCACTGCGGGTCTCCGTTTATCGGGGACTTGCGATGGTGAAACTGGCGCCGCACCGCTCGATACCCCAAGCTACTTGCACCAATGTTGACCCTTGTTGCCTGTATGGCCTGCGTGTCTGTGGCGCCCGTTTAGGGGAGCCCATTCAGTGAGTGGCGAGTCACCGGCTGCCAAAGTTCAAGACGATAAAGGTATTGAAGGCAGACGACAGTTTTAAATCAATAGTTTTCCATTAATACAGTCCGTCTAACCTCCAACCCCATAATCATGTATTAGATACCATCATCACACAATAGTTTTACACCTACCGTTGGCAGTCCATGTGTGTTATGTGCAGACGTGGAGTATCATCGGTAGATGTCCCATCCCATTTTACATTAAATTTCTCCAAAGGTCTCTGCGTGTTGGATCCATATCCCCATGTAAGCCTTTCAAAGGACCGGGTATCTTCCCTTGGGAGATAGCCGTGAATCGGAGATACATTAATTTCTTCTTTTTTTTTGGTGGGACACATGCCGTCCGTACCGTCTGGGGTAACGAAAGGGCGGAGCGTGGCCCCATAATCCAACGCATACCCTCCCTTCCTACCGCCCCGGGATATTGGTCGCCCTCGCGATTGCGAGTAACAGAATGTAGTACAAAGTCTGAATACTAATTCTAAAATACCTTAGAGATGAGACTAAAGACCTGAACTAAATAATCCCGATCGCAAAAATCTGAGCAAAAACATATTCATTTATATAAGTGGATATATATATATATATATATATATATATATATATATATATATATATGTATATATATAAAGTAACTATATAATATGTCCGTGTAGTGACGAAATATGAATTCAATTTACCACCCCTATCTTGGTCGTGAGTATTCAGTATGAGTATTCATTAGACGTATTTATTTATCTATCCAATACCTTTAAAGGAGCAGTTGTATCAATATATACGGAATCTATAAAACGGTTCCAATGGTTTCTTTAAAATTCAGCATGGCCACAAATAGATCCATGTAGGTTTGATTTTAAAAAAGGTAGGTTTCATTTATAGAACATTTCATCTTGTCAGTGTTTTAAACTAATGAAAAAAAAAAATATAATTATAATATGAAGGAAATTTAGCTACTGATATCGAGAATAAAATTCAGTTGAGATATAGAAAAGACAGATTATGCGCTTCAATTTTTGGTTTTCCTTATGAACTTTTAAATTTTTCATTTTTCTCATTAATTATTGAAGTGGAAGCTTCTATAGCCAGGATTAGATGGATAGAAGTAAATTTATGTAAGGCGCCATCTACATGGCCATACGACGTGTTTACGCTTATACTGAGTCTGTAACTAAATCAATGTCACTATATCTGTGCCTATAAATCAAAAATTTTAAAGGTATAAAAAAAATTAACATTCATACAATTTGAATTTCAAATAATATTTTTAGATTTAAGTTTTCACTTCTATCGGCAGTCCCCATGACTGTTTTGTGTTCTTTTTTATCTATATAACCACAGAATATAAAAATATTCATATTTTATCAGAGTTTAATTTGTATCTAAATATACTTCACAAAAAAAAACACAATTTATAAAAAAAATTCAAGCTCGGTTTTCTAGTTATTCTAAGTTAACACTACCAATGTGGGCAGTAGAAGATTATCAATGTCCCTTTCAATATTAAAAAAAAAACACCTATAAAAAAAGTCTATTAACCAAAAACTAAACGATATTTCATGTCATATACAATAAAAAATGTCTGAAAAAAGCTAAGCAGTAAGCCCGACGTAATTTTAGGTCTTTCAACATGTTGTCGACGGTTTCGAGGGAAAATGAACCGTTCTGAAAGGCGACCGTCTGGACTCTTTTGAGACGCAACGATAAAGGACCTCGTTGTACGTACTGGAAGCTATTTTGCACCAAGTTGTTAGTAGTTAATTTCTTCTACACAAGAGTGAAGGTGAATTGTTCGGTGGAAGGATCAAAGGAAATGTATTACGCTTAGTACGTATTATAAAGTTTAATGAACGAGCAATGAAATGTAACTAAAGCGATATGGTGCGAGCAACTAAGTAAATAGCGGTACATTTAATAAATTTGAACAACAGTTAAGTTTTAATTTTTCACAACTCAATAGGTTACAAATTATGATACGCATAGGTTGCAATGAAGATGTTTTGTTGTATGTTTTGTGTTGTTCAATCATCGGCATCGCATTCTTACGGACAGGTTGAAGTCACTCGAGCGGCGGAGAAACTTTGGGTCACTCGGTGTACTCCACCAGCTCTTTCTTTCATAAGGTAAGTGTTCTGGGAACTGTTTGACTTGGTACCGTTGTTTTACCAACGTATTACTTAGGGTATCGTGGTATGGTTCATCCATCTCATTTGGAAACGTTATTGACTTCAACTACCCGCTTCCACTAATCATCTATTACACGTACGTGCAGGTTTTGAAATGAATTACCTGCTGCTGTATTTCTCGATCGTTTTGACATGTCCTTCTTTTAATGAGGGTAAGAGCATTTTCTTTACGATAGATAATGGCCTAGCTGTGGCCCTGGTATTGCAAAGGTCCATGTGCGGCATTACTAACCATCAGGTGTGCTGCTTGCTTATTGACCACCATCATCATCATCATCTTGCTCTTATCCCGATTACTTGGGGTCGACGCAATATGTCATCTTCTTCTATACTGTCCTATCAGACGTCATCTCTGCAGTCATTCCCAGACTACCCATATCATGCTTCACACAGTCAATCAATGTTTCACTCGGTATTCCTTTACCCCTAAAGCCCGTGATGAGACATCACATGTCCATACCATGTCAGCCATTCACTCCTTAACTTTGCCGTCACTGGCGCAACTTTCAAACTTCCTCTAATGTGTTCATTTCTTGCTCGTTTACTACCATCGGCAATAAAAAAAACCACGTCATTTGTAAGGAAATATTATTCTGAATTAATACTCTAACTTTGCTATAATTGTAGCTAGCGATGACTTGATCTAATATCGTCTACGAGAATCATCACCATCTTACCGCGTGTTAAGACATGTTAGTATAGGATTTTATGTCTAGTTTTCCATCTCTTACAAAGATATTACATATCTAATCACATCCCTTAGTTGTCTTTTACAACACCCACGGGCAAGAGAATGAATTGTATTCTTACTCCATTGCCACATGGTTTGAACGCATAGTCACTACATAGTATAAAACAAAGTCGCTTGTCGCTGTTTGTCTGTCCCTATGTATGATTAGATCTTTAAAACTACGCAACGGATTTTGATGCGAGTTTTTAATAGATTGTGATTGAAGAGAAAGGTTTATAGTTATAATACATGCATCATATGTCGCTCTTTCAAGAGTATCCTCTAAAGAAAACATGGTTGTATTGTCTAATGATGAAAAAAACTGTGAACGTTGTATATAAAGACATTCTGTAGTATTTTTAGCATCAGTATTGGACTCGTGCGAAGCCGGGTCGGGTCGCTAGTAAAATATAAAATTTAGTTTTTTTTTATTTGTTTTATTATACCAAACCGTACTCAATGGTGTGGAGACGTTAAATAACACGAGAGATTTACTCTCGTAAAATAATATAAATTCTTGACTTACAAAGTACCAGTAAATCACTTTTATAACAAAGATTTAGACAAACGCCCACGTTAACCGTAGTTTTAATTAGTGAGAGTCGATTCCGAACGGAAAATTAAAACTTTGGTTTGACGGGGCGTTTTTTTATTTTATAAATGAATGGATAAGTCTTGATCTAAATTGTAATAAACTTTGATGATCTGTTATTCTTTGATGAGAGAGACAATTCAGCACTCCGATTCTTGCCCATGGGTGTCGTAAAAGACGACTAAGGGATATAATATGTAGATAATATCTATGCAAGACAAGGATAACTCGAAATAAAACTATTTACCAATCTGTCTGACTAGCTTTTTAGAGTAGGTAATGATATAGAAAGAAAGAAAAAAACATTTATTTTGTTCTCGTTAAATATAATAAAAACCGGCTAAGTACGAGTTGGAGTCACGCACGAAGTGTTCCGTTCCATTATCTATAAAAAGGGCAAAAAAATCGCGTTTGTTGTATGGCAGCTCCCCTTAAATATTTATTTTATTTTGATTTTAGTATTCGTTGTTATAGCGGCAACAAAAATACATAATTTGTAAAAATTTCAAATGCCTAGCTATCGCGGTTCTTGAGATATAGCCTGGTGACAGACAGACGGATGGACAGACAACATCTTATTAATAGGGTCCCGTTATTACCCTTTGGGTACGGAACCCTAAAAAGCGCACACTACTTATTAAAAGAGCTTCTTACGTAAAATAATTAAATTTTAACGAGGAACAATTTTTTGTTGCAGCCTTTTGGCTGTTAGCGCAGCTCGTGCTACTTCTACTTAAAGAAATATCGCTGGTATTCTTTCAACACCTGGTGGTGATGATGAAAATTTGATCATCTTTAAATATATTTTTATAAATGTAATTTATTGATTTTGTGAATTTATAACGCCAAATATTATCGCCAATTCACTTGTATTCCACGATGATAATAGTATTAATGTCCAGCAGCAGGTAAGATCGATAAGTTGATCATCAGCCTCCTTCACAATAGGATGAAAATTGACCTTACTATACCATGCCGGTCAGACGTGCTGGTAAAGGATTTTATTTTGAGTTTTCCTTCTCTTGCATAGATGTTATATGATATATCCCTTAGTGGTCTTTTACGACAACCACGGGCAAGAAAGGAGGTGGTGAATTCTTACTTTGTCACCACATGGAATATTTGCCTAAATATAGTAATAGTGTAATTGTAATCTATACCAATAAATAAAATTGAAGTGTCTGTTTATAATGTCAAAATAATAGACTTTTTTCATGCTCACACGGTTATTTGCACGACACCTATGCCTAAAATAGACTTTATATTTTTTTTATCTGTCTGTCAGTTTGTTCTGGGTAATCTAAGTCCGGATAATTTCAAAAACTCTTTCCCCAATGGAAAGCTATAATATCAGGGAGTAACATAGGCTATTTTTCATCCCAGTATTCCCACGGCTGCGGGCACTATGCACGAAAGACGACTGAAACCGAAGCGAAGCGAGAGCGGGTTGCTAGTGTAAAATAAAATAAAACTTGACAAGATTTTCTATATGTAGAGTAATAATGTATTACCAAAATATATCAATATCTTTGATTTCGACTTTTTGTGGGTTGTAAATAAAGCTAAGGATTAAGACGTCATTACATCATTAATACATCGTTATTGTAATAACGATGACTTGTTGGACGTGAGACATCTTAGTCCGCCCGTGACCATGAACGCTGCAAAGCTTTCGAAACGTCGGGCAATCAAAAATCAAATATATACGCGATAAAATTCGTAAAGTGGTTTTATTTACAATGTGTAATACTCAAGTAAACATCAGAAATTATTTATGTGGGTTGACACATTAATGCTCGTCAGTATCGAATAGTGGAACGTATATAACCTCTGATGATGACTATGATATTTAGGCATATACGCGATATAATTATAGATGCTACACTTTTTTAACTAAATTCAATAGTGAGAAGTGTATCGACTGTAAAAAATAGAAATATGTTTGGAGCTACTTTCTCATCTGTAAATTTTTAACATTAATTTTCTTTGAAATATAGGTAACATAGAAATAATCCTTTTACATTTTATATACCAAGGCACGTACAGAAAATATATTAAAATGTACAAATATATCATACTTGTGGGTAAAATAAAACATTTAGAAACCCCAACAAACAAATCAGACAATTTCCTACGTAACTTTTCAAGGAACAAAGCACCTATAACCATTTCGATAAATTTCTCGCATCAGTGGTCCAAGGTATGAAGTACTAGCGTTTAAATTATTTGTATTTAAATAGTTTTATTTACATGCGTCCCACAATTGGGCATGAACTTTCTTTAAATAAGAAGAGGATATCAACTATTACGTTCTGTTCCTGACTTCATAATGAGGCGCGGCCCTGCTTCGCTGAGACCGGTTTCGCGGCCGCCGAGCTCAGCCCCCACCTACACACGAACTAACACTCGCTCACTCATCGGTACTACGCGCGCACGCATGCAACGATACTTTTATCAGTTACCTATGTAAATTTATAATATAGTCTTAAATCAAAGTCTTAGCTTTTTATGGGACCTCCAGCGTCCAACTGGAGCTCAGCACTCAAACCGTGGTCCTTCGAGCCGGACTGATGTTGCTCGTTGTGACGTCAGAAACACGTCCTGCTAATCAGATGGGTTGGCAAGTTTTATTTCGCCTCTTATTCCCTGGATGATATTTTATTGCAGCACAAAAAAAAAACATTCATCATCATCATCTCAGCCGATATTAATTCCACTAATAGGCTCAGATCTCGTTCAGAATAGGAGGTAAATTGACCAAGTATATCGCGTTAGTCAGACGTATTTATATTTATATTTTATGTCGAGTTTTTCTTGTATTGCATAAACATTACTAGCATATCATAAGCTTTACTCGTTTTTTACGAATCCCCTATGAGCAAGATAGGGGTAGGTGAATGGTATTCTTAATAACTACATGAAAGAAAAAACATTAATAAGTAATAAAAGAAAACATAATTTAATCCAGAAATGACCTACACGTCTGACTATAGCTCCTGTACGGTGAGAATGAGTTTCCGTACGATGCTCCCTAACTTCGCTGTGAGAGTTAAAAAAAAACAGCTCAATGTGATCCAGGAGAGAGGTTTTAAGTAATGTCTGACTGTCGACAACGATAGGGTGATTGAAGGGAAGATAAAGACAAGATGAGATTTAAAAATAACATAAATCTATATAAAATTGTTTTGCAAATCGCTTTCTCTTATAAAATACACTCCACTTAGGTAATAGTTGCCATCCAGTTATGAAATGAGGTACTCTGTATGCGAAACTTTGACGTCTTATATTGAACAATAATAATAAATAACAAAGACAAATGTTCTACAACTGAGATGGGAATTGCCTTTATGTGTTTTAGTACATTTTTGCTCTTCAACAGTATGTTCTAGAAAATAATCTATAACTTTTCTACATAATAAATCCCTATGTTGACTTTACTAATTGTACGAAACTCTTTTTAATTTAAATTAATCTATTAAAATCTCTGGTACGTTATAAAAATGTTCCTTTTTATATATTCGATAGCGTGAGTATAATAAAAAAGGAAGGAGAAACTAGCTATGCTGAACGCTTCATTCTCATAAAAGTTAAATTCAAATAAATAATGCAAAACTGTACGTGAAACCTAATTAACCCCTGACGCAAAAAGGGGGGGTGTTATAATTTTGACGTCGATGTCTATCTGTTTGTGCCTGTCTGTGGCATTGTAGCTCTTAAACGGATGGACCGAATTCAATGCGCCTTTTTCTTATTTGAAAGCCAATTTCATTGCGGTGGTTCTTAGCTATGTTTGGTAAGTATCAGTCCAGCAGTGTAAGAACATTAGCTTTTCTCCAAAATGATGTAATGGTGTATGATTACTCGATTAAGTGCTTCACGCGTGCCAGTATAATTTTAATTAAATGACTATTAATTAATAATTCCTGTTGAAGAGAACGTAATATTTATTTTTTTTATTATTTAAGCTTGTGTCGGGGGTTACACAAAATTTTCAATTTTACTTATTAATCAATATTTTTTTGTGAAGTGTAATATGATAAATCGTGTGTATATAACGAACCACAGATCGAGCGAAATAAGAGACTGTTGCGACCATTGAGCTATCGGCGGACATTACAGGTAACCAGATTATTCTACCTAGACAAAGCTTAAAATTTGAAGAAAATCTGACAGAAGTGAAAGCTTAAAATTATGATCAAACAGTTATTATTTTGAGATATACAAATAAATTGTTTGGTGTTATGTTAAAATATGTAAAACTGAAACTTTTTACATTTATCTGGTTTTAACATCTATCGGTACAAATATAGTGACATTGCAATAGCCACAGATATAGTGATAGTGACGTATGTGCATGCTGCCACCCTAGCCAAGGCCGTGGGTGACCGCACCGGGGACTTTAGTCCATCACCCGCCGAGAGGTTGACCGCGAGCGACGTCCCGGGACAGGAACGTCGAGAGGTGAAACCTGAAGGGGTATTCCGTCGGGCCGAACACTGAGGACAAGGAACTCGACACCAGTGGTCAGTTTAACGACGAACGACGTGGCTACGGGTGAGTTACGGGCCCGTGCACCGTCCTTTCGTCGCCCCGGATGGAATGGACGACGTGTAAGCTGACCATAGCCCACCCATAAAATAAGTGTTAACACGTCACGTGACCATGTCGAAGTTTTCATTTCAAAATTTCGCGTCCGATAACATCTTTCGGCCGCTGAAATTTCTACATTGTTCATCATCCTATGCGCTCACATTACCACCATATCTTATTTATATCAGAACTGCGAATAGGAACTTTCGAAACTTGATCCATGTTTGGCTTGTCCACTGTTAATTGGAAAATACATTATATTTTTTTTTCTTAGACGACTAAGGACTATATCTATACCAATAAATAAAATTGGAGTATCTGTTTGTAATGTCAAAATAATAGGCTTTTTTCATGCTCACATGGTTATTTGCACAACACCTATGCCTGAAATAGCGATTAAAAAATTTTTGTCTGTCTGTCTGTCTGTCTGTTTGTTCCGGGTAATCTTTAAAACGGCTGGACCGATTTCAAAAATTCTTTCACCAATGGAAAGCTATAATATCAGGGTGTAAACTAGGCTATATTTTATCCCGGTATTCCCACGGGAACGGGAACTACGCGGGTAAAACGACTATAACCGAAGCGAAGCGAGGGCGAGTTGCTAGTATTCATATAATAAGAGAAGGAATAATCGAAATA
Organism: Lymantria dispar; assembly: GCA_032191425.1. Classification (NCBI taxonomy): domain Eukaryota; kingdom Metazoa; phylum Arthropoda; class Insecta; order Lepidoptera; family Erebidae; genus Lymantria; species Lymantria dispar. The sequence continues at coordinate 23,948,019 of CM063459.1, forward strand.
AAACTTTGCAGGAATAGAATGTAAATTTTTTTTTATTGTGGAGGAGCCCTGAAATGGACGTATATGAGCTGAAATGATATATAAGTATTTTATAAAGAACCTTTTGAGACGTTTTGCCTTTAAAATATATTGCATATTTCTAACGCATCCTCTAGACAGCACAGATGGCGTAGTGGTTAAGAGAGCAGCCTACAGTGGCACTTTCGGGGGTTCAAATCCCACGCGGGACAACACTTTGTGCGATCCACAAATTGTTGTTATGAGTCTGGATGTAATTTGTGTACGTTAATTATATGTTTGTAAAGTCCCCCGCAATACAAGGATTATTTCTTTGGTGCAGGGTGTCTTAAAAAAAGATTAAATACGTTTACTGTTTATAGAAAGATAGAAATAATCGCCCCTTAAGTTTTATGTTTCTCGTTTTCTTGAAAGTCGTATCTGCAAACTTACTTGATTATTTCATTACTCAATTTTACGACTCTTAAGTAAGCAAATTCTGAGTAATGAGCGACATATTAAATCAATCACAATACCTTAATCTATTTTTTATAATTTCTATAATATAATAAGTTTTGCGTGTGGTGACGGAGTAAGAATACAGTTCACCACTCCCTATCTTACCCGTGGATGTCGTTAAAGATGACTGAGGGATATAATATCCATGCAAGAGAAGGAAAATTCGAAGAAAATCCTATACCAACCTGTCTGACCAGTATCGTATAGTAAGGTCAATTTCCCTCCCAATGTGGAGGAGACTCGAGCCCAGTAGTGGGATATATATGAGTGGAAATGATGATGAGATGATGAAGTAGTATGATCTCCGTTTTCCTGAAAAGCGTTTCTGCAAACTTGGTTGTTTCATTAGACAGTTTTTATGACTCTTAACTGAACCAAATCTGAGTAACGCTTGACATTTTATATCAGTAACGGAGAATTCCTTCAATTTATTAACTTTTTTATAATTTCTATAATTTTAAATAAAACTATTTTACGGATTTTATCGCGTTTGTATTTGATTTTTGATTACCCGACGTTTTGAACACTTTGCAGCATTCATGGTCATTTCTATAATGTATATAATAAGTTTTTCGTTTTACATAATATTCTGCACTCCCCTCTCTCTGTACATAACGGAGCTTAAAATGAATTAAACTGAATCACTGTGAAAACGAAGGCCATTCCGTCTAATAATAGCAGTTATTCATTCCTATTAACACGATCTATCATAATTATTATGCCCTTAAGGCGAGGTTCGAACTCATAGACGTAAAGCGGAAAACTGAGAAATAAACAAAATAATTTACTCATTGTAAATAAAATCTTCTATTTTTTTTTTGGGGGCGGTTTGCGGTCGCCGCACTCCTCGCACCACTCCGTCCGGGGCGACAGAGGGGCGTAAGCACGCACTCCCGCAACCCACCCGCGATGCACGTCGTCTTCGTCGTTGGGCCGACCATCGGAGTAGGGTGACTTGGCGTCGTCGTCGATTCGTGTTAAAGTTATTCGAAATTTAGGACAAATTTTCGCATTGGCCAAGTATATAGTGAAGACATTTCGTTAGTCCTTATCGATTTTGGTTCAGATGGTGTTCACGTAATAGGGCTGTTGAAAAAAAAAATATATGTACCTACTTTAAAACTTTATTAATAACTAGCGACCCGCCCTCGCTTCGCGTCGGTTATAGGTTATAGTCGTTTTACCCGCATAGTTCCCATTCCCGTGGGATTACCGGGATAAAATATAGCCTAGTTTACGCCCTGATATTATAGCTTTCCATTGGTGAAAGAATTTTTGAAATCGGTCCAGCCGTTTTGAAGATTACCCGGAACAAACAGACAGACAGACAGACAGACAGACAGACAGACAAAAATTTTTAATTGCTATTTTAGGCATAGGTGTCGTGTAAATAACCGTGTGAGCATGAAAAAAGCCTATTATTTTGACATTACAAACAGACACTCCAATTTTATTTATTGGTATAGATAATATTGATATATGGTGCAGAAAACTTTAAAAAAGATTTTTTAATTAATTATAAACATTTAAAAATTATCAAAATTTTAATAAAAATCACGTGACAATGTACGCGCTAAGACTGAGTTGTGACGTCATAATGTTAAAGCTATTTTATAACAGTACAGTGTATACAGCTATTACCCATGAGTTGATAATAATGTTGGTAATTTAATGCTAAAAAACGATTTTTTGTTACTTATATTTAATTATTTAACAATGACAGCAGAATTAAATAGATCAAAACATTGTACTTATTATCTCTGTATAAATTGCAATGAGTGAAAACTAACATTATGACGTCACACGCGTTTGGATTTGTTCGGGAGCTGTCGGCGTGTTTTCGTCACTGGATTCAAAAAAATATTTTTATTTTGATATAACTTTTGCATTATTGTGCTGTGTGGTAGCGGCTTCGAATACTACCAACCCTTGCTTTGCTCGTGGGTGTCGTAAAAGACGACTAAGAGCCCTAGATTGACCCGCACCAACTCCAACTGGTACCATTTGGGTCAACGATTACATTCCCAAGGAGGGTTGACGTCAGGCAGGCGGCCGGTCATAAAAGTCATTGCCGAAACTTTTTGCAATATGTCAAAACAGATGACATATTGCGTCGATCCCAAGTAATTGGGATAAGAGCAAGATGATGATGATGATAACTTTTGAATTATTGCGAAACATAAATAAAAAAATAGTTTTGTTATAAAACTTAATTATGATCTTTCCATTTATTACAAAAAAAAAAAAATCAAATACCCAATTAAACCAATTTCGATACAGTTCCCAGCAAAATATAGCTGAGATGGCTTCAAATTCGAGTCGTGTAAAGAATTGTTGAGTCTTGCCACTACGGATAGTATTAGCATCAAATAGGGCTATGCCCGTTGTACCTATAGTAAGTAAAAGCCTTGCCTCTATAATGTACCACTTAGAAGTTATATAAATGCTTTGCGCACCCCTTCAAAGATAAATGTTCGAGGTTGCATGTCTATAATTGTCAGTACAGGCGATAAACGGTACATTAATTTTGCTATAAACTTGGTATTTTCCTTCATTATACCACTTAATGGTTGATGCAAGGGGTGAAATGAGACCAAGCAAGTTTTCTTCAAAGTCGTTCAAGTAATTGAGTTTCAACGGTTAATTGCCGGTAGTTTGCAATTTTGCAATAAACTGTTGGATGCTATTTTGAAAACGAGCAATATTGATAATCCGAGATTTTTACGGGTATTTTAGAATTTGACATTTTTCAAAAATAGATATTGTTTGTCTTACTTAGTTTCAAAATATCGACTTTAAGATTCAAAGCGGGACACTCAGCGGGACATGAAAAAAATTATGCTCGATATTTCTTAACGTGATAGAATCCAAAATATGGCAATTTGTACAGGAGTGTAAGGGACGTAGTCCTATGAATCAGCACTTTGAAGTGACAATGGGCAGGTTACACCGCTTGTCGAATCGACATCCGTTACGGAATAAAGATTCGCAATGCTGATCACGGAGTGGACGATACACTTTAGGATGACCAACCACTAACTGGACTAACATCTTAAAAGTCATAGAGAATAATTGGATACACACACACAGGTACATGACCGCTCTGAGTCACAGTCTCATGAAGAGGCCTATGTCTAAAACTGGAGGTCTACATGCTGATTCATGGATGAATTATTTTATTGCGTATAAAATAATTCCGCGCCTGTGTGAATCAATTCAGTGAGTAATCTAGAAGTATCACTGTAGAATTTAATATTTTATTATGCGTGCGTGCTTGTATGATTTAATTCAGTGAGAAATCTAGAAGTATAGTATCACTGTAGAATTTAATATTTTATTATGCGTGCGTGCGTGTATGATTTAATTCAGTGAGAAATCTAGAAGTATAGTATCACTGTAGACTTTAATATTTTATTATGCGTGCGTGCGTGTGTGATTTAATTCAGTGAGAAATCTAGAAGTATAGTATCACTGTAGAATTTAATATTTTATTATGCGTGCGTGCGTGTATGATTTAATTCAGTGAGAAATCTAGAAGTATAGTATCACTGTAGAATTTAATATTTTATTATGCGTGCGTGCGTGTATGATTTAATTCAGTGAGAAATCTAGAAGTATAGTATCACTGTAGACTTTAATATTTTATTATGCGTGCGTGCGTGTGTGATTTAATTCAGTGAGAAATCTAGAAGTATAGTATCACTGTAGAATTTAATATTTTATTATGCGTGCGTGCGTGTATGATTTAATTCAGTGAGAAATCTAGAAGTATAGTATCACTGTAGACTTTAATATTTTATTATGCGTGCGTGCGTGTGTGATTTAATTCAGTGAGAAATCTAGAAGTATAGTATCACTGTAGAATTTAATATTTTATTATGCGTGTGTGCGTGTGTGAAATCCAGAAGAAGTATCATTGGAACATTCAATTTTGTGAATCAAGTTAGTGAAAAATCTAGAAGTAGTATCACTGTAGGATTTCTCTTTTATTTTGCATGCGTGCGTGTATGCGTGTATGCGTGTTTGTCTATATATGAATATTTATAATTATTGCGGCGTTTAACTAAAACGGATGTGCTAAGTTTCTTGGGTAAATGTAAATTATAAATTTGTCAACTTCATAAGGCCTAACCAGCCGGTAATGTTTAAAATTCTTTATCGATGCTTGTTAACAAATTTATTTAAACTGTCTTATAATTACTAATATTACAAATGCGAAAGTATGCTTCTTTGTTACGCTTTCACGCTTGAACCACCGAACCGATTTCAAAAATTCTTTCACCAATGGAAAGTTATAATATCAGGGTGTAACACAGGGTATATTTTATCCCAGTATTCCCACGGGAACGTAAAAATACGCGGATAAGATGACTTAAACCGAAGCGAAGCGAGGGTGGGTTGCTAGTTTTACATATATCTTATATCTTTAAATGAGCAATTCTTGTAGGTATATATATATATATATATTCAGGATCTCGGAAACGGCTCCAACGATTTTGTTGAAACTTGGCATACTAGAGGATTCGGGTCCAAAAAATCGATCTAGCTAGGTTTTATTTATAGAAAATGTTCTTTTGTCGGTGTTTTTAGCATAACAATAAATGACATTAAATTTTAAAAGAATATGAATTCAAATTTCGTTGTAAATGTCAAGAGTTCCGGTAGCTCAGTTGGGGGACGGCCGGTTTTAATTTTGAGTTTTGTAGCATCCAAACAGCGTCGGTTCGAATCTCGGTGTTATTATTATTCTCTTTATGTAATTTTTTTATATAATTTTTAGTTTTTATTAATATATCTAAATAAATTCTATAAAAATATTTCGAGCGAAGCTCGGTCAACCAGATATTAGTATTTTATATTAGGTGAATGCAAAAAGCATATGATCAAAAATGATAGATTGATCAACATGTTGAGCGACAAAAACGACAATTAGAGATGGTTGCATGTAATAGAGATGTGAATTTTGAATCGATCGCCAATAAGGAATGAAATTTTCTTCGTAAAATAGTTATGATGAAATTTTATTCGTAAAGTCCGTAAAACTGTTTTATTTACAATATGTAATACTCATATAAACATCAGAAATCAAATGGGAGGTGTTTGTAATTGCTACAGTGACGGAATAAAAAGATAAAAACTGAAACCCAACTACGAGAAAAAACGAAACCAAAAAGTATGAAATAATATTTTTAGGATACAATATTAAACACTGTTAAGTTAATTAAACACTGAAGAAGCAAGAAAATCGACATAGACTCTACCAAGATGCCTTATTGTAGTTATTTTGCATAGGCTCCTTAAGGGCACTTACATATTGTCAAATTTCACAACGTTTGATTACAATATCAACCACCGGATCAAATCAAATCTACCACCGGATCGGAACGCGGCTTCAAACTGAGAAGATCCGGCAAGAAACTCAGCGGGTAGTCATTTTTCTTTAATCTTTCAAATATACATAATAAACTCATTTGCAAAAAAAACGGGCGGTTTTGATTTTCATTCATATTTAAAAAGATACAATACCAAAAAGGTTTCAATCGTTTGTACACGTTACTGGCCGGTTTTAAAAATGCTGTGGTATTTAAAAAAGTACGTTCTAAATTCAATTTTTCATTTGATGTTCATTTTTACAGAAAACCCCTTTTTATCCTACATTTTTGGCGCGAAGTTCCAGAAGTTAACATCGACTTTCATAACTTTTATTCAATTTTTATCGATTAATTTCATATCCGTGACTGTCAAAGCTTTATTTAATGCTGTTTGGCTGTATCAAAAATGGTAGATAAAGTGGTAAAAGCTACCAAAATTATCGCGCTGCTTGAAGAGGGTTGCAGCCAATGTTTCGTGGCTAGGAGGCTAAATGTTAGTCGCTCGACAGTCCAAAGGACCTGGCAGCGATATCAGGAGACTGGTTCCGTCGAGAGAAGGCCTGGTTCTGGAAGAAAACCATGTACCCAACCACGGGATGATCGTTTTCTTGTGAGTCGCGCATTGAGAAATCGCAAATCTTCGTATGTGGATCTTAAGAACAACCTCCAAGAAGTAAGAAATGTGCATATTAGTCTATGGACGGTCAGGAGGAGGCTTCTCGCTGCCAATATACGCAGTCACCGCCCGGCCCGCGGCCCCAAATTACTCCGTGAGCACAGAGTTCACAGGCTTAGGTTCGCTAGAAATTGTGAATCATGGACTCAAGACGATTGGAATAGGGTTTTGTTCTCTGATGAAGCCAGGATATCTCTGTTCGGTGAAGATCGACGTCGGCGAGTGCTAAGAAGACAAGGAGAACGCTTTGCAGAGGCATGTTTCGAAGAAATCACACCTTATGGTGGGGGCTCTGTTATGTTTTGGGCAGGAATAAATTCAATGGATCGTACAGAGTTAGTCTTCATTGAAAACGGCTCACTGACTGGGCATCGATACATAACGGAAGTTCTAATTTCTCATGCACAACCCGCATTGGCCGCTCTAGGTGAAGACTCGATTTTTATGGACGACAATGCTCGCGCCCACCGATCCCGCGATGTTAATGCGTATGTGCAAGAGGTCGGCATTCGTCGTTTGGATTGGCCAGCTCGAAGTCCCGACCTCAATCCCATAGAGCATGTCTGGGACGTTCTGAAACGGCGTGTGAGATCAGTACACCCGGCTCCGCAGACCATCAGAGAGCTGAAGAATGTGATTACTGCGGAGTGGGAACGTATTCCGCAAGCAAGTATCCGGGATATACTCGCTAGCATGCCCAGACGAATTCAAGCTGTGATTTTAGCTAGAGGGGGTCACACTCGATACTAAACATTTATCTGCTTTTACTTTATTAAAGAAAAACAAACAAAAAAACTTTTTTATTTTTACTTCATGAGCATATGCACTACTAGCGAATATACACTACTAGCGAGGTTTAGCATTATTTCCCATAAATTGTATCTAAATTTTATGAAATACTGATGAAAACGATTATTTTCTTATTAATTTAGCAAATTGTGTGGATAAAACTACCTATAATTACCAAACAAAGAAATATTAACATTTGAAATGGTTCATTGCTTAGGTGCCCGTTTTTTTTGCAAATGAGTGTATTATGCTTCGTATGACATATATGGTATTAGCTCCAGTGTGATGCCCTTTGAAATTGTATATATGTATAAATTTTCAAAATATAATATACAATAAAAAAAAAAAACAATTAAAGAAAGGAAGAAAATATGGCTGGACCAGACCCACAAGCAGCACCCGATCACGAGTTTACTATTAGAGCAGCCATCACTCTCCTCAACCAAATTAGAGGGATGGGAACAGTAATATCATATGATACGATACTATAGTACACAATTATCAGTGAACAGAGATACACATTTTCAAATTTGAAAAGCCATAGTCACGCTTTGTTAAAGTGTTACGATACGTTTCTATGTAACGTGTGACATATCTATACCAATAAATAAAATTGGAGTGTCTATTTGTAATGTCAAAATAATAGGCTTTTTTCATGCTCACACGGTTATTTGCACGACACCTATGCCTAAAATAGTAATTAAAAAATGTTTGTCTGTCTGACTGTTTGTTTAAGGTGATCTTCAAAACGGTTGGGGCGGCGCAGGCGCAATTACTTGCGCCTCATGCCGCCCTAGCCGAGGCCGCGGGTGACGTGACCGGGGATTAGTCCGTCACCCGCCGAGAGGCCGACCGCGTGAGGAAAGACCGACGTCCTCCCCGAGGGGACGTCGGTCGATGGGAGGGTACCCCACGTAGGGGGTATTCCGTCGGGCCGACCACTGACGACAAGTAAACCTGCTCCGGTGGTCGGCCCAACGACGAAGGCGAGGTGGTTTTCGGGTGGGTTGCGGGAGTTGCGTGCTTAAGCCCCTCTGTCGCCCCGGACGGAGTGGTGCGGAGGCGCGCCGACCGCAGCCCACCCACAAAAAAAAAACTGTATTTTAGGCATAAATGTCGTGCGATGACCGTGTGAGCATAAAAAAGTCCAGTATTTTGGCATTACAAACAGACACTTCAATTGTATTTATTTTTATAGATTAATAACCTTCATATTACATTATCCTATGGGTTATTTGTGTGGTCGCCACTCGAAAACCTTTCTTCCCCAACGGTTGATGGTTTGTCGAGCGATATGGCCTGTCCATTGCCACTTCAGCGTGCTAATTCTTCGTGTTATGTCGGATAACATAAAATTAAGTGGGCACACCGAGGAAATTACAAAAAAATTGCGTTCGTTCGATCCCTTATCCTTGTTTCTTGTATCCTTATTTCCAAACTCTTTAGTTATGTAATTCTTATATAATATATAATATATTTAAGGATTGACTCCATACATTATACATTTTAAAAACACGATCACTAGTAATCACAAGGAAAAGAAGGAAACTCGAAGATTTATTAATTTTCAAAATTTTAACGGACACAAATTATATCCAACAATAGAAAAAAATGTGAATTTCACAAAGTATTCTCTGTGAAAATCGAACTCACTATATTGGCATAGTAGACTTACTAGACAAGACACCGACTGGTGTCTTAATTACTACACCATCTATACAGTTTAATATAAAGTCACCCTAATAAATACGTAGAATTTTCTTTATCATCTTTCATAATTGAAATAACTCATGTTTATTCAAATATCTAATTAAAGATTTATTAGATTAATGAATAGGGAACGTAATTAACTTTAAGGGTATAAATCACGCTTACGGATTAATAGGTGAGGTACAGATTGATTGTACTCTAGCGTAGGCCATTTAAATTACAATCTGTATCAACATTTCAGCTCATATACGTTCTATTGTTGGGCTCGAGCCGCCTCCACATCAGTGGGTAAATTGATCCACTATAACCACGCTGGTCAGATGGGTCGGTATAGTATTTTACTCTTTTCTTGCATAGATGTTATATATTTTTTTAACCGACTTCAAAAAAAGGAGAAGGTTTCTCAATTCGACCGTACATATGCTTTTTTATGTTTATTCGCAGATAACTTCGTCGTTTATGAATCAATTTTGATGATTCTTCTTTTGTTGAAAAGGTTCCCAAATGATCCCATGAAAATTCTATAGATATCGGCGATTTTGCAAAATCAATAAAAATCTAAAAAAAATTTACATTATTGACGTCGGTTTCTTTTTTGCAAAAAATAATTATTTGCAGAGCATTTTTAATGCTGTTTAATTAAATAAATGGCACACCTGATAGTAAGTGACTCTGTCGCTTATGAATATCTTCAAGACCGTTGCCTACCGTGAAGAAAGTGAAGGGAGTGTGAATGCGTGCAATGAGGTCCGATGATACAAAAGGCATCACCAAAACTCCCACGTAAACACTTTCAGAAAGTTCAGCTGATGGATCTCTCGCTCACTGAATGAAGTGAAATAATAAATTGTTACTACTCAGACGTCGATTTTCTGTGAGAGTGTGGTACTACCCCGGATGGACCGACCCGCGGCTGTAGACAGACGACTGTCAACAGTTTAGTTCGACCACAATAATTTATAAATATTTATAATTACACTAGCTAAGTGGAGTGGTAGGACCACACTGTCGACAGTTATCTGTCTACAGCCGCGGGCCGGTCCGTCCGGGGCAGTACCACGCTCTCGCAGAAAATCGACGTCTGAGTAGTAGCAATTTGTTACTGCGCTTCATTCGGTGAGCGAGAGAGCCGGAAGCCCAACTTTCTGAGGATGTTTGCGTGTGGAGGGTTTTGATGGTGCCTTTAGTATCACCGAGCCTCAATGCACGCATTCACACTCCCTTCACTTTCTTCGCGGTAGGCAGCGGCCTTGTAAAGGTCCATGAGCGGCAGCAACACTTACCATCAGGTGTACTGTTTGCTCGTTTGCCACTGCTTGCAATAAAAAAAAATCTAACCTAACAGACGTTGTTCTGTTCCAATAAAATAAAAAGAATTCTCCTTGAAATCGACAGCAGCATCACCTACCGGGTGCAATTTTGAATCTAAACCATCCTCGAATCCCCTTAAATACACAATAAAATTTCATCAACATCGGTCCAGCCGTTTAGGAGGAGTTCAGTGACATACACACGTACACAAGAAATATATATATATATATATATAGATATTTGAATATGCTGTGTGACAGTGGCTACGAATACTGTCAATCGTTACATAGCTCATGAGTTTGGCAAGTGATAAAAGAAAACTGCACTCCATTAAATATCGTCTGGTTAAAAATTACATTTTCCGAGAGGCATCAGGCAAGCGACCGAAAAACTATTGCCTTATGAAAATAAATTTTGAAACATGTACGATGGATGATTAAAACATATTGCGTGTCCAATTAATTAGGATAGGAGCAGGACAATGTTGACGATAATTTTATAATATAGAAAAAGAAACTGTGTAATTAGCATCGCTTTGATGAAATATTGATTTCTGTCGTGGGGTCTTAAGCACATACCAATTTTTTTTTTATATAAAGTAGTAAACTTAAATTGAAACACGTGATTTTTTTTTATTTGTACACATTAGTGGTAAGGGGTATGTTAGGTACACAATCTATCTTGATTAATCTAAATTTATTGATGTTAAAGAGCGGGAAATATTACGGGAAATATTAAATATTATTTGACCTCTATTTGACCTTCAGGGGTCACCTTGATACATATTTGTACGTAATTTTGCCGCTCTTTCCATTTCTGATATCAAAAATAGGGGTTCCCATTTAAAAATACAAAGTTGATCTTGAAATAGCCTTGAAAACGAAGTTCAAGGTCAAATACAAGGTTACCATGACATACGTTATTAAAAATTTCGTTTGACTTGTTTTTTTATATTTCGATCAAATCATCCCCCTCCAAGATAATCAGGGGTTTCCATACTTTTGCCCCGCCCTGTATATTGAAGGCAAGTGTAAAAATGAGTAGTTATCTCAAAAATGTTTTTAGCACAACTTGTTAATTCATATACTTGTAATATAACGTTAATTAAAACAAAACGCTGTAAATAACTAAGAAAAAATTATGAATCGTTCAATTATCATCAAATTAATATTTGCCATTCAGAATTAGACTTGAATACGTAATGGTCTTCAGAAAAAAATCTTTTAATATTCAACCTTTGATCCGTTAAAAGTTAAAAGGTTCTACACTCGGCCCCGAGCAACGACAGGACGAAACGTACAATTTCAATTCGTAAATTTGCTATTCAAATTGGTTAACTCGGCTTCCATAATTACTTATTCTTTTACTTTGGATATAACTTGAACACTGTTACGTTAATCAGTCCAACTTTTAAACAAAATTAAATTTAATAGTGTATTGTACTGCCTTTTTTAACATTGATAGCGCTTCAAGTAGAGAGATATTTTAATTATAGATAAGTTTATTTCGTTGTGTGGTGATGAAGAAAGAATATAATTCCACACCCCCGATCTTGCTCATGGGGTCGTAAAAGGGATTATGGCAGATGAAATCTATGTAAGAGAAGGCATACTCGAAACAAAACCCTATACCAACCCGTCTGATCTGCGTGGTATCATCATCATCATCGTAGCCCACATACATCCTACTGTTAGGTTCCGGCCTCCTCCATAATGGGAGACAATTTGAACTACTATACCATGCTTGTCAGACATGTTGGTATAGGGTTTCATATCGAGTTTTCCTCCTCTTGCACAGATGTTATATACATATTGTATCCTTTAGTCGTTTTTTACGACAACCACGAGCAAGATAGGGAGTGATGAATTGTATTCTTACTCCGTCGCCACATGGAAAACTGCGTGGTATAGTAAATCAATTTCCCTCTCATTATGAAAGAGACACAAGCCCAGCAGTGGGACGTATGTGAGCTTTGATGATGAGATAAGTTAAATAATCTAACAGTTTAAGATAATATGTAAGGAAAGTCAATTGCGAGATGTCTATACAAATAAATAAAATTGAAGTATAGTTTGTAATGTCAAAATAGTAGATTTTTCACACACGGTTATTTGCACGATACCTTTTAAAAATAATCTTAATTTTTCCTAGTCCATGATTCGAACCTGAGGCCGTATGCGCCTAGTATGGTATATTTTGGGAATATGGTAATAGTATGGTAGTATGGTAATATTGTACTATTATATGTTTGGTATATGGTAATAATTTTCACATACGGTTATTTGCACGATACCTTTTAAAAATAATCTTAATTTTTCCCAGTCCATGATTCGAACCTGAGGCCGTATGCGCTTAGTATGGTAATATTTTGGGAAATATTGAAGATTTAAAATGCAGAGGCAAGGCGACCTAGGTGAAGCTAGCGTGGGTTGCTAATTTTGAAATAAAATGAGATATGTTTTATAGATTCACGATTTTATACAATAAAGATTTCGTAGTGCTATCAACTGCAGGGTGTATAAACTTACGGATTTTTCCGGACTGATTGTTAAAGAGCAGTACCGTTATAGTAAAGATCCGTTTGCTGAATAAAGGTTCAATGAATACATGTGATATTGCCGGTGTAAAACTCATTAGGTGTCAGGTATTGGAAAAAGCCCCCGCGTTCTTGCGATGGACTGTAGATCAGTTACAGAGACCTATTAGTAAGAATATCCATTGAACAAATGAAGCTGTTCTCAGCGCCCCTGAAAGGAGGAAGGAAGGAGTTTAATGAGTTTTCAACCACATAAAAATATCTTAATATAATGTAATGCCAAATTGGAAACATATTGATGAATCAAGAACCGAATAAAGATAAAGAGCGAATGGAGTCTCATGCTACTTTGATAATTTTGGACTGGTGGTGTACAATCAGATTATAGAAGATCATAAAATAGAAGAACGTTAATGTTGACGTTTCATCTCGACATCCCACTGCTGAGCTCAAGCTTCCTTCACAATAGGGAGACAATTAACCTTGATGCTGGTCAGACATGTTGGTATAGGATTTTATTGCCAATTTTTCTTCTCTTGGATAGATATTATATGTACTGTATATTCTTTAGTATTCTTTTACAACATCTGACTCTGTCATCAAACGGAAAGTAGACGTTTGACATTTACGTTTAATACAAAAGCTTGTATTTTCATTATAAATAAATATCTTGTGCCAATTGAATACCACACACATTACACTTTATTTTTGTTTAAATGTATATCAATTTTGCTATTAGATTAAAAATTCATGAAATCGATGTCTTCCTATAAAAGTATGTAGTCTTATGTAGTTGTGAACGTGACTTCTAACACGTATAAACTACAATATCTGGTTGACCGAGCTTCGCTCGGAATATTTTTGTCGAATTTATTTAGATATATATTAATAAAAAATAAAAAATAAATAATGAAAATTATATAAAAAATTACAAAAAGAGAATAATAATAACACCGAGATTCGAACCGACGCTGTTTGAATGCCACAAAACCCAAAATTAAAACCGGCCGTCTCCTCAACTGAGCTATCGTAACTCATGACGTTGACAACGAAATTTGAATTCATATTCTTTTAAAATTTAAGGTCATTATATTGTTTTACTAAAAACACGGACAAAACAACATTTTCTATAAATAAAACTTAGCTAGATCGATTTTTTGGACCCGAAGCCTGTAGTATGCCAAGTTTCAACAAAATCGTTGAAGCCGTTTCGGAGACCCTGAATATATATATATATATATATATATATATATATATATATATATATATATATATATATATATATATATATATGTACAAGAATTGCTCGTCTAAAGATATAAGATACATTTTTGTATTATAAATCTAGAAGAAAGATTAGCTAAAATAAAGTTTCAAAATACTTTCTGAAATATAAAGCAAACGTTCGAGCCAAATGCAATATAATAATTTTCCAATATTTTTTCAGGGACGTCTGTTCAGAACACTTGGCTTGGTTCTTTTTAAAATTTCTTTTACAAAGCTGTGACATCCTTCGAGGCAAAGGCAACAACGTGTGCTGCCAAAGGCAATATCATTATTTCATAACAGCAAGATGTGTTCGGAAACGTTCGTTATGTTTATTATTTGATGCTTTAGAACGGAGATTCCATTTTTGAATTTGGCAAATGTCATAATAGTAGAGTTTTAACTTTTATATTTCTATTAGATGTGCCAGCAACTTCTCTTGCGTGGTTTTATTACCTAAGTATTTAATATTATTATTATGTTTGAATCAACGCAGCTCATATATGTGCCATTGCTGGGCTCGAGCCTTCTACATAATAGGAGGTAAATTGACTGTCTTGTACTATCCTTTTTTTTTTTTTTTTTTGTTCACGCTGTGGAAATGCATTTACGCACAGTTCCCCGCCAGTGGGCGGGGGGGGTTGTGTGGGACTCACCGGCCACGTCCGCAGCCGGAATACCACTAAAACCACAGCGGCCCCTTCCGCGCTTTTACGGGGTGCCGGAGAGATCGTCTGATGACATTCAATCCCCGGCACCCCAACGCATGGCCGTCTGGCCACGTCCTGTCGTCATTATTTAGGGCGGTGGGAGTAGGTGCGCATATTGTCGCCTCCTCCTCCCGGGTCGCCGGCGACGGAGCGAGTCAGCAGAGGCGCTTGCCTCGCGTTCTCGCTCCGCCGCTTCCTTCCTGGATATAACGGCCTCGCAAAATGAGGCCATTGACGACCAGCACCTGTCGCTGTCGAGCATCTTTGTGATAACGGTCGGCAGCGACAGGTCCGCTCCGAGAACCGCCGACGGGTCGTGGCGCTGAGGCCCCCAGGCGGGGCATACTTCCAATGTGTGACGCGCATCATCAGTTGGCGCGCTACACTCATGACATCCGGGGGCCTCTTCTCTTCTAATCATATGCAGGTACTTACCGAAGACCCCGTGTCCGGTAAGCACCTGCGCCATCCTAAATGTTAGGTTGCCGTGCTTCCTTGTGAGCCAGCGGTGGAGATGCGGCGCAACCGCCTCCACAGTCCCCCGCCCTGCTACGGGGGACTCAAGGTCTGCCCTCCACCGCCGGATAACCTCCCTCCGGGCCACTTCTTGCGCTCTGCCCAGTCTCTTTGCAGAGACTTGCTCGCCGTTGGCTCGCGCTGTGGCACGGAGCTGGTAAACTTCCGCCAACGCCTCAGCCACAAGCGGCCAAGGCGGGTCGCCTGCCAATAGCGTCGCTGCAGTCCAAGACACCGTACGGTAACCCCTGATAGTCCTCACCGCCATGATTCTCTGCGGTCGGCGCAGGAGGGCCTTGTTGCGGGCGGTGAGGGACTCCGACCAGATAGGGGCACCATACAATGCCATAGACCGCAGGATTCCAGCGTAGAGACGCCGACAGGACGACCCAGGACCGCCAGTGTTTGGCAGAAGCCTTCCCAGCGCTGCGGCTGACTTGGTGAGCCTAGGGACGAGCTGGGCAAAGTGTGGCCCAAAATTCCATTTACTATCAAGGTGCAGGCCTAGATATTTCATCTGGGCCCGCACCGGCACGGCAACCCCAGACACACTGATATGTGCTCCTCGGGGGGGACCTCGACGTGGGCCATGAAATAGGAGGGCCTCAGTTTTATCTAACGAGACCCTCAGACCCAGCATGCCAATCCGGTCTACGACGACTGCTACTCCTTCTTGTGCCAACCGGGCAGCCCCCTGAAAGTCAGCCCTCTTCACCGTGATGAGGGTGTCATCTGCGTAGCAAATAACCCCCATCCCGGGAAGGAGCCGACCCCGCAGGAGCCAGTCGAACCCAACGTTCCACAGGACCGGACCAAGGACCGAGCCCTGTGGAACGCCGCATTCCACCCGATGGCGATGTATACACCCGTCACCCCCCTCCCAGAGCACGTGCCTTCCCTCGAGGTACGCCGCCAACAGCCTCCGGAGGTACGGAGGCACTCCATGATACCGGAGCGCCTCCCTCAACGTCTCGTGTGGGAGACATTTGAAGGCGTTCTTTATGTCGAGTGAAACTGCCAGGAGGACCTCCTTTTTGGCCACTGCTTCGGTGGCCAAGGACTTCAGGGCGGCCAGCGCGTCAATTGTTGAACGGCCGCCTCTGAATCCGTATTGTCTCTCTGACAGTCCCGGCCCGACTTCCTCGAGGTGCTGGACGAGACGATCCGCCAACACTTTTTCTAACAATTTAGCCGTCTCATCCAGCAGCACCAGTGGCCTGTATGCAGAAGGAGAATCGACTGGACGACCCTCCTTCGGTAGCAGACATAATTTGCCGCACTTCCATTGCTCCGGGAACTGCCCGGACCTCAAACACGCGTTGAGCAGCTCCCGGAGCTGACCCTCAAGATACTCTGCGGCGACACCGAGGATGAGTCCCGGGACGCCGTCTGGACCAGACACCTTCCTCTTCCCGCGAAGACGGGAGAGAGCCGCTTTCATTTCAGAGTCGGTGATGGGTGGAATTGGAGTATCCACTTCCACCACCGACCGAGGAGCCATTCTAGGGGGAACGTGTCCCATTGAACGCGGGAACAGTTCCCCCATTAGCCTCGACAAGAAGCCCGGTTCCATCGATTCGATAATGGGGGCGCCACAGGTGCGGAGCTTGTTCCGCGCTCGCTGGTATGTGCGCCCCCATGGATCCCTGTCGAGGCCTGCAAGCAGCTCCTCGCGAGCCCTCTCCTTCGCCTGGCTGATGGCCAGCTGCAAAGTCTTCTTCTTTGTTTTATACTCAGTCCGCAGCTGACCCTCAAGGACGTCATCCCGGTTACCTCTTTGACGATATCGGATGTAGGCACGCCGCGCCCAGTTAGAGGCCACCCGCAGATTAGCAATCTCGAGTGACCACCAATATACCTGACGACGCGGCGGCCTTCGCCGAGCTCTCGGCATCGCCGCATCGCACACTGCCTCAAGGGCACTTCTTATTTGGCCTGCGAGCCTCTCCACACTTGTGGCCAGCTGTCTTGCCGCGCCCCAGCGCTGTACTATAGCAGACTCCCGGGCCATTTCCAGATTTAATTGGCCAATGGCCCATTTAGGGAATCTACCCCTTGTTCCGCGCCGGGGCCCTGGTGGTCCCCGAGGGGCGGAGATCTCGAACCATATGTAACGGTGATCTGAGAGAGTCTCCACCCCTTCTTCTACTCTCCAGTTGCTCACCTCGCGAGCAACACCGGGGATAGCAAACGATAGGTCCACCACAGACCCACCCCGATGCCGCACGCAGGTATGGACGGTCCCTCTATTAAGGAGGGACAGACCAGAGAGTAGGGACCACTGCTCGACGGCTGCGCCCTTGGCGTTTGTGGTGGGGTTCCCCCATGTGCGTGACTTCGCGTTGAAGTCGCCGAGGACAACAATTCTCCTCGGCGACTGACGACGGACCGCGGCACTGACAGAGTCCAAGAATAACTTAAACTCTGCCAGCTCGCGGTTGGGGGAGAAATAGACGCCAATAATGGCGTAATCTCGCCACCCCACCACAACATAATCATTGCCCCTCTCAAGAGTAGAGAGGGGGGGGGGCCGGCACATCCTCTGGACAGGACAGCTACATCTTCTCTAAGGTCCCCCACCCAATTCGGTGAGTGGGGGACATAGTATGGCTCGCTGGCCACAGCCAAATCCATATACTGCAGTAGCAGGTCCTGAGCCCCGGCGGAGTGGTTCAAATTCGCCTGGAGGAAGCGTACTGTCTCCCATCAGTTGGACATTTCGGCTTCTTCCTGGGCTATGTAACTACTGGCTGATGCTATGGCCTGAGGTCCTTGGGCCACCTTGCCTTTGGATGAGGGGGCTTTGCAAAGCCTCCCCCCCATCGTGTGTTCTGCTGGGCGACCAGCGGTGGTGCATACCGCACAGCGCGGCGTAGCCACACATGCAGCCGACTTATGTCCACTGTCGCCGCACCGGAAGCAAAGTTCAGAGCGGTCAATAATGGACGGACACAGCGGAGCCGTATGCCCCAGTTCCAGGCACCGGAAGCACCTCAATGGGAGGTTCTCCAGTACCTGAACCCCAGCCGAGCTCCAGCCGACCAGGAGCCTTCCTGCATCAGCAAGTGCTTTAGCGGCGGCGACGGGGCAACGCACCTTCACCATACCCATACCGCGAGGGCCACGCTGGATTTGTCCAACTTGGACCTCTGCGGCATCGCAGCCACATGTGCGAACTACTGCCGCACGCACCTTCTCCTCAGTGGCGGAGTCATCCATCCCAGTTACCCGAATGTCAGCACGTTTGACCGGGCGAACAACATCAGCCATACCCGCCAGCGCCGTGCGCAAATTAGCCGCCAGCTGATCAGCTACCTCCATTGTCTGGGACTTGGGCAATTGCAGGACCCTAGCCCCAGTAACAGAGCGTCTAACTTTAAGGCCCTCTTTAATTCCTATCTCTTGGAGATTGACTGCCTGCTCGGCGCGAATCATCGCGTCGGCGTACGTGACCCCCTTTTTTTCAGCCTCCGGCTGCAATTTCAGGATTACAGCCGGGGAGCGCGGGACAGCAAGCGCCGACTGCAATCTCTTTTGCGCCAAAATGGTCGTGGAAGGAGTAACAGCTGCGGGGGCCGTCGGAGAGGCAGACTTTTTCTTTCCTTTCCTCACGACGGTTGCCCAGCTCTCTGTAGTTGCGGGCTGAACAGGAGGGATGACTGCCGAAGTATTAGGTGTTGGCTGAACCAGAGGTACTGACGTGCCCGTACCAACCGTTGCTGCGGCTACAGCAGACGCTGTGGTCTTCCTTTTGTCGGCAGCTAAGGGCGGACGGTTCACCTTAGCAGGCAGAAGACGGTCTTCTAATCCCGCAAATCGAGCATTTACCATTTCTCCCACTGACTTCACAATAGATGATCTCAGTTCCTCTATTGTGTCCACTCCCATTGAAGACGAAGAGGCCCTCATTTCAGAAAACTCACGGCGGTGTGCCTTAAGTTCCGCCTTGAGGGCTTCTATCTCCTTGCGCTGCCTGCTATTTTCCGCTCTCAAACGACGGGTATCTTCCGCTTCCGATTTTGAACACAAGGCTTCAATTATACCTTGCATTTCTGCTGCTGAGTCTCTGAGCTTTTTAATAAAAGGACCCTGAAGGTGCCCGGATTGTAACTTGTAACTTCCAGGATGATTGCCGCGTTGCGGCCCCCACGAGCACGCATCTCCTCTGGCCCTATGCTAGAGAGATTCTCCATGAGAGGGCATTCCGAAGCCGAGGTGTCCGCCGAGTCCAATGCTGACGCTGCAACATCCTTGCGGAAGGCACGACTTCGAAGCACACGTTCAAATTCAATTTCATCGGCCTCGGTGTCTCTCTTTTTGAGGTCTACCTTGGCACGTGTGAGTCACACATTGTGGCCCCTTTGCACTGCCTTACCCCGTCGCGAGGTATTCACTTTGGATATAGGTTCGATCTCAGTGTTAGAACCCAAATCCTTCCTTCCAGAATGACTAGTTTTCATGTATTGGCGCTTCCTCCCCGTGGGGGTGATGTCCGTTTCCCCTGTGTCACATTCGACAGCAGAGGCCGCGTCCGTTTCTCCTTCAGAATCGCCGTCCATTTTGTGAGACGAGGCTTACGCCAAATATTAAATTTATCTCAACAATTTAATAAAGGGGCTGAATCGCGATATAACAGTTTACTATTGATGTTAACGCGTCTGAATCGCGATATTAAAGTTTTTTAGTAATGTTATAGATACAACCTCGACCACGACCAGCACACTGGTCGCGATTTTTTGAACACCGGTCGAATGCCTCCACAGTATGGTTGCAGTCCTAGCGACCCCTCCCCTCCCTGACCCTACGATGACCCGATAAGACAAACGAAACGACACTACCCGACCCGACAAGACAACAAAACGACAAGACAACGATGACAAAGACCGACCCAATGAACAATCCATCCAGCGCACACGTCCGAACTGCACGAGTGCTAACCCCTATCTCGTCTTGTACTATCCTACTATCGGACAAGGTGAGTGGATAACCTACGAGAGACGAACGAGTCTCCTCCACAATGGGAGGAAAATTTCACTTATTATGTTATGCGGGTCAGACGGGTTGGCACATACATGACATATACGTATTGTAATCTTTTAGTCATCTTTTATGACATCCACGGCCAAGATAGGTGTTTGTGAATTTAATTTTTACTTCGTCCGAAACGAAAAAGCGAGTCCATAGAGACATAAACATGTAGATGTATAGGATTGAGCGGGCGACAGAATGAGATAAAGGATGATAAAGGATAGAGAATGAAGGATGAAGTTTTTATTTATTTATTTATTTAAGACAACACCCTGCACTAAGGAAATAATCCTTGTATTGCGGGGGACTTTACAAACATATAATTAACGGACACAAATTACATCCAGACTCAGAACAACAATTTGTGGATCGCACAAAGTGTTGTCCCGCGTGGGATTCGAACCCCCGACACTGGCGCTGTAGGTCGCTATCTTAACCATTACGCCGTCTGTGCAGTCAGTATGAAGGGTGAAGGGTGAAGAATGATCTTCTACCACGCTATTTCACTTCTGCCATGCGTACTTTGTACACACGAGCTTTTTTTTTGTGTGTGTAAACGTGTGTGTAAATGAAAACACACCTCACAAGTAATACATATTATATTAAATTGTACTAAACATAGCGCGATTGCCAAGTCAATCTATTTATTTAAAACATAAAAAATCTTTAATATTGATATAGTCACTATAAGAAGTTGTTAGGTTAGCTATTTACGTAATAACTTAAGAAGAAATGTGCCTTAAGCAGGGACTGAATGAGTTAACCGACTTGGTATAACATGGATCTCACAAATTTTAATGGTAGAAGAATTCAGTTGCGAGGCTTGGCTTTTTTTTACAAGTCTTGTTTTTGATGGTATCTCATTTCTTTTTGTAGGTAGACCTACTTATTTGCCTTTTCGGTACCTTCTACTTCTTGAATACCAACAAAGGATTTTCTTAGAGCACACTCTCTCAAAAATGAGACATCTCTCGTTTCCGCTTGAGTCAATTCTATCTAAACTAAGCGGAGAGATGTGGAAATAAAGAAATTTTATTGGTTTTTCGAAACACATCTCCTCTAGTCTCCTCTCCGCTTTGATGGCAATCGAGCCTAATGATGGCGTTCTTTCTATCAGATAAATTTGAGGCAATTTAGTTTGCTTAATACTTTGGGAGATTTGGGTACAATTTCATAAGACACGTCCCACTGTTGCTTTTTCATTAAGTTGGTTGACCATTTTACAAGTTATCTTTTGAACATAATTATGTCTAGGTATCTGTCTACACCTATTATGCCAATCATCATTCAGCCTATCGCCGTCCACTGTGGAACATAGACCCCCTCATGCTTCACTATAAAGTGCGGTACTGCGGCACCTGCGTCCAACGACGCTAAAGGGTTGCCATGACTAGAGCTCATTTTTCTTCGCCTTATGAGGAATAATGACGTAGTCGCCACGTTTGGTAGGCGGGTTGGTTTCGCAATGAGATATCCTACATTTCCCCGGCGAGAGCTGCTGCCCACTCTCCTTCCTGTTGAATCTTTTTTTTAAATGACAACGCCTTGCACTAAGGTAATAATAATCCTTATATTGTGGGGGACTTTACAATCATATAATTCAACATCGCATCATCATCGCAGCCCTCATATGTCCCACTGTTGGCCTCGGGCCTCCTCCACAATGGAAGGGAATTTGACCCACTATACCATGCTGGTCAGACATGTTGATATAGGGTTTCATTTCGAGTTTGCCTTCTCTTGCACAGATGGTATGTGCATATTATATCCCATAGTCGTCTTATACGATATCCACGGGCAAGATAGAGAGTGGTGAATTGCGGAAAGAACATATAATTAACCGACACAAATTACATTCAGACTCAGAACAACAATTTGTAGATCGTACAAGGTGTAGTCTTGCATGGGATTCGAACCCGCAACTCTAGCGCGGTACGTTGGTGTCTTAACCACTACGTCATCTGCGCAGTCTTTAGCCGCTTGTTACGATTCCCATAGAGAAGCAATGATGGCGACAAATGTATTCTTATTTTTTACAAAGTTACATTTAATTAACTGCAAATGTAACTTTGCAATCCTATATATTTATATGAGTTTACAAAATTATTTATGCAGCTAGTGTATCTCGGAAACAGGATGATAATTATAATGTTTCATAATTTTTCCTTCATTTATACACTAAACACTAATTGTATCCTAAATTGGAAGCTTCTATGTCGGCTAGAAGTGCTACTTTAATATTGATGATCGGTCAGTCAGTCAGTAAGTGACAAAATTACGAAATTTTGACTAGTTATAATTCTTAAACTATTGGCTCAAATTGAATGAAATTTGAAATACACAAGGCCTGCTAGGTTACTAAAAATTCAGGTTTCTAGTTTTATTAACAACGAAGTTATAGGGGGTCGAAAATGGCCTGAATGGCTTCGAGAAAAGTATGTTACGGCAGTTTTGCGTTTTGCCCGACTTTTTTTTGCTCGACTTGGCGGGGGCACTGCCGTGCCCCCAGATACATTGAGTGGATTCATAAAAACAAATATCTTGGGAAAGTAATTTAAGCGAAATTGTGGGCTGCCTACCCAGTAAGAAATAATATATTCTCCGTATTATATGGAATAAGGATTTAATGGTTACCATGCTCTCCTTTCCTGTGGGGTTCCACAGAAATCGATTAAGGAGGAAAGCCGAGGTCATCAGTACAAGAGAAAAAAGATCGAAACAAAATATAGTAGACAGCGTAGTATAGTAGGCTAAATTTTTATTTGGAGGGAATCCGTGCTCACCATTGGTATGGAAATTGGAGGAGAAGGACTAAAATAGTTAAAATATTATTGAAACTATGCTTATAGTATTTTATTTTTAAAATAAAACAATTCAAACTAAACCGTAAATCCACGTGTCATAAGGGTCTTATCTCATCATCATCTCAGCCCACAGAAGTCCTTATGTTGCGTTCAGGTCTCCTCCGCGTTGGAAGGGAAATTCGCCTACTACACTACGCTGATCAGAAGTGTTGATATAGGGTTTTACGCTAAGTTTGCCTTCCCTAGCATTGGTATGATGTACATATTATATCTTTTAGTCGTCTTTTGCGAAACCCACAGGCAAGATGGTGGTGAATTAGTATTATTATTCCATCACCACAAGGAAAAAGGACTTTAATTTTATAAACTGTAATAGATTCAAACGAAATTTATATGTACCCATCTGTCCGAAATAGTACCACATATATGTGGTACTATTTCTATCCGGGGTAGTACCACAGTCTCGCTGAAAATGGAGGTATGAGTAGTAGCAATTTGTTTCTGCACTTTATTCTCTTAGAGAGACAAATGGAAGTCGAACTTTATGAAGGAGTTTGCGTGTATTGGGTTTTGGTGCCTTTAGTATCACCGAATCTCATTGCACGCATTCACACTCCCTTCACTTTCTTCACAGTAGGAAACGACCTCGCAAAGGTCTATGAGAGGTAATATCATTTACCATCAGGTATGTCGTTTGTTCGTTCGCCACCAATAATAATAAAAAAACTCATCGTAAATAATTAGATTTTCGCTTATCACTTGTACTATGCGACAAACGTAATTTAATATTAATTATTTTCAGCGTACAGTATTAATTGCAGGCGTTTACAACAAAATACTGCTCGCGTTGCTTACACAACAGTATAATTATATATACTATAACGTGAAATAATAAACAAGGACCTGATTAACAGCGTAATTTTATACCTTAGATACTATATATTAAGATTGGGTTTCGATTAGTTGTTAACTATTGTAAGTATTCATTTGAGTATCTGATTTCTGAAAACATGGACTTTAATTTTATCAGATCACGTGTTGGTTTAGAACTGTTTAATTAATAATTGAATGATACCTGTGTAGAGTGTGGGGATGGGGTGATATTTAACTACTTGCCTTGCTTGGGTTATGAAAATCAAAATACAGTTGCTAAGGTTATAGCCCGAAGACAGGCCTGCCAAACATAGCGATTATGGTAATAGAACCCGTTTAATACGATTTCTCGCATAATACGCCATTTTTGTGTCAGTCCCAGCAACTTGAGACATGTTTTCATACATTTCTTAACGCTTAATACGTTTAATTATGTGTACAGGCGTAGTCTGGGCTAGTGGACTAACGCCGTGTTTGACAGAAGAACCTAAGGTTATAGTTTGAAGTACCTAAAGCCCTTAAGTTCTTAGCCTATCTGATGGGATACCTGCACCGCGCTACCTAAGGTGACAGGTAGATGTGAGATGGATGTTGGGTGGAGGATTGGTAATTCTCACTGCCAGTCAAGCAGACTCACTAGACTGATCAGAACTGTCGGCTAAGGGTGTCTTGGCCACAGTGAGATGGAGGTTTGGGTGGAGGATTGGTAACTCTCACTGCCAGTCAAGCAGACTCACTCGACTGATCGGAACTGACGGCTAAGGGTGTCTTGGCCACAGTGAGAGGGATTTAACTGAGAGATGAATAAATTCAAATCTGATTTATTTTACAAAATGTACACCTTATATACTACTTATTGCTAATACACACATATACCATTTTGTGTTAGTATGTCGTAAGTGTGAAGTGTAACGCAGCGTCTTTTAATCATGTCAGTGCGAATTTTGCACATTTGTATGTTGACATGCTTTACTTGTATGTTGACATAGACACTTTTGAATTTGCTGCGTTGCATGTTCAATGTGCATTGAACATTATGTATCGAATGAAAATAATGATATCGAATTGGCAGGTATCGTAATTCGGATTTCATTGCCGGGTTACCGTGATGAGCTTTTTGATTTATCAAGAAAAGCTTATCACAATAGACTCTATGAAAAGTACTTCAAAAATGATTCGATACTGATGCCAGTAAATATCGAACCTTTAATAAAGGTGCCATTCCAACATCGGCTGCAGGCTGCAGATGCAGGCTGCGGATACAGGTAGCACACGCATGACACGCAGTCGCTGCCTGCATTCGCAGCCCATAGTGATTCCGAGGCTGGCTGCACGTGCTGCGGCAGGCTGCGTCTTATTCGTTCCAGACAGTATCTTAGCCACATTATTCTTATATTTCATGTGGCTTGTATCAAAAAGAATAGGATATTTTGTTACAAGATTACCTAACTGATCTTTTTCAGCCTCTGAAAATCTCATTTTCTTGAAATAAATATTGATGCTAAATCTAAATATCGAGAGCTGATAAAAATAATAACCAATATGAGCACTAATTTGATTGCAAATTAAGTTTGGTGAGATTGGCTCCGAGTAGCAACTACTTGGGACTTGTCTCAACAGGCTGGAATGACGTAACTATGTGCGCATCGACTTGCAGCCACAGCAGTACTGGTCTGTGATCGGCTGCGGCTGCAAATCGCAGCAGCACTTGCAGCCGAGGCTCGGCAGCACGTGCAGGCGCAGCCGCGTTCCGAATGTTTTTCACAGAAATCCATACTACTACATAGAAAACCAGTCGTGCAGCCGCAGCCCACTTCGTGCAGCCGCTGCATGTGCTGCCTGCAGCCGCAGCCTGCAGCCGAGGTTGGAATGGCACCTTTACGATACTTGACTAAATGAGTACCGATACTTAACGATCGATACAGTATCTATACCTGAATGGTATCGTTTCATTCCTATATGTATGTAATGTACTCGCGACACTTGTCATGGCAGGGTAACTTAATCACCACATCATCTATGCAGCAATGTTAGACGTAAGTTTCCACAAAGAGCGTTTATGGGACCCCAATAATATATTGTTGATCATTTTATGTAATAGGACCCCACTGTTGACAGTCGTTTGTCCACAACCGCGGGCCGGTCCGCCACACTCACGCAGAAAATCGACGTATAAATACTAACAATTTGTTACTGCAATTCATTGGCTGAGCGAAAGAGACGGAAGCCCAACTTTTTGAGGACGTTTGCGTGTAGTGGGTATTACTGAACTCGATTGCACGCATTCATACTTCCGTCACTTTCTTTCCAGTAGGCAATGATCCGTAAGAGGTAGTAAAACTTACCAGAATACCAGCGTTATTTCTTTCGCCTCTTTATTCCTTGTTAAAATTACACTATTTTATCTAAAAAGTTCTTTTCTTTAGTTATGTTTGTGTGTTTATGTGTTTTTATTAGATTTAACGAGAACAGAATAACGTTTTTCTTTTTTTCGTTCCTTCTTTCTTTACCATTTTTTTTTGTGGGTGGGCTGCGGTCGGCGCGCCTCCGCACCACTCCGTCCGGGGCGACAGAGGGGCTTAAGCACGCAACTCCCGCAACTCACCCGAAAACCACGTCGCCTTCGTTGTTGGGCCGACCACCAAGTGTGCCGTTTGCTTGTTTGCTACCATCTATACCAATAAATAAAATTGGAGTGTCTGTTTGTAATGTCAAAATAATAGGCTTTTTTCATGCTCACACGGTTATTTGCACTATACACATGCTTAAAAATCATTTTATATTTTTTTGTCTATCTGTCTGTCTGCCTGTTTGTTCCGGATAATCTTCAAAACGGCTGGACCGATTTCAAAAATTCTTTCACCAATGGAAAGCTATAATATCAGGGAGTAAACTAGGCTATATTTTATCCCTGTATTCCCACGGGAACAGGAACTACGGGGATAAGGCGACAGAAACCGAAGCGAAGCGAGGGCGGGTTGCTAGTCAGCAATAAATAAACAATATTTTCATGATCTCCAAATCCATTTTTACGACATTGCTTGTTATTTTAAAACGATTCGATAATCTTTACACTTAAAGCAGAACTGTAATACAATAGTATTCTGATATTTCCTTGCACAATACCCTCGGGTGAAGTGCAGCAATAAATTAACACGATAACCGGGCATTCGTCTACTATCGGATAATTGTTTCCGGGCATCGAATGTAGGGTTCAACTTATTAGAATAATTGTACAACTGTTTTGTCTTTGTAATTTACAATTAAGGTATAAAACTTGGAATTTATTATACTTTCTACATATTTCTTAACGTTCTTTTTAGTGTAATCGTTGTGCTTTTCGTCTGATGACGGAATAAGAATACAATTCACCACTCCCTATCTTGCTCGTGGATGTCTTAAAAGACGACTAAGGGATATAATATGCATAAGATATCTATCTAAGAAAAGAAAAAGTCGAAATAAATCTCTACCAACCTGTCTGGACAGCATGGTATAGTAAGATCAATTTTCTTCCTATTAAGGAGGAGGCTCAAGCCCAGCAGTGGGACGTATATGAGCCGAGATGATGATGACGATGATTGTTGCGCATGAAACTCCTCAATAATAAAGAGAAAACTTGGTCGACTATACACTGCTCAACCCACTGATTGACACAAGAGTTTTATGTCGAATTTTCTGATTGTGATAATGTTATGTCTGATTGGTAAATTCAACAATTAGCATAACTGCATAGATAGCATATTGGTTTACAGCACTTTGTGCGATCTACATATTATTGTTCCGAGTTTGGTTGTAATTTAGTTAATTTTATGTGTGTAAAGTCCCTCGCAATACAAGGAGAATTTCCTTAGTACAAGGTGTGGTTTATAGTGGTAGGATCAGACTGTTGACAGTTGTCCGTCTACAGCCGCGGTCCGGTCCGTTCGGGGTAGTACCACACTGAGCAGAAAATCGACGTCTGAGTAGTAGTAATTTGTTACTGTGTTTTGTTTGGTGAGTGAGAGAGCCAGAAGCCCAATTTTCTGAGGGTGTTTGCGTGTGGTGGGCTTTATTGATGCCTTTAGTATCACCGAACCTTATTGCACGGGTTCACACTCCCTTCACTTTCTTCACGGTAGGCAGCGGTCTAGCAAAGGTCCATGAGCGGCAGCAACACTTACAAGTGAACCTTTACAAGGCCGCTGCCTACCGCGAAGAAAGTGAAGGGAGTGTGAATGCGTGCATTCAGGCTCGGTGATACCAAAGGCACCACCAAAACCCTTCACACGCAAACACCCTCAGAAAGTTGGGCTGCCGGCTCTCTCGCTCACCGAACGAAGCGCAGTAACAAATTGCCACTACTCAGACGTTGATTTTCTGCGAGAGGGTGGTACTACCCCGGACGGACCGGCCCGCAGCTGTAGACAGATAACTGTCGACAGTGTGGTCCTACCACTACTAACTACTAACTGTTTGTTTTCCGTCGTTTGAAATAAAAAAATATATTAAAAAAAGAACGAAAAGAAATAATAAAATAAACTAAAATGAAAGATAAATTTCATGCGATTTTGCTGGTGGACATTCACGTAGATTAACTCGTCTATGTGTAAAATATGAAATGTTGCAGTAATAAATTGAAGACGGCTCAATGCTTATTACCATAATCACTGCACAACGTTTCATATTCAATACGAATTTACATAATGATTAAAGTGTGAAATACGATTCTTCTTCAAGTTACCGGGCGGCGGTGAATTTATCTTGGATAACGATGTTCAGACGGGTTTATGGCAGCTTTTTAGTTATTATTTACCTTCCATTTTAACTTCATGGTCTACACGCCTATCTATATGTTATTTAAATATGGTCTAAATATTGACCTTCCGTCTACGTATTCTCAGTTGGATTGTCGCGTAGGATAATTCTTTGTGCGATCTACAAACTATTGTTCTGAGTCTAAGTGGAATTTGTGTCCGTTAATTTCTTGCTTTCAAATTTCCCCACGGTACAGTAATTTGTTCTTTAGTGTGCGGTGTTGTGTGGAGGTAGGTGACTGGATCAGGGAGCCATTTGGTCACGCGAGGAGAGGCCAATCGCGTGAGGACAGCACCTCGACGGCGTAAGCCACCGAGACGATATCCGTAAGAGTCTAGATGGGCCACTGAAGACAAGATCGTGTACCTGTGGCTCACCCACGTGGCGTTATACAGAGGTGTGCAGCCCACGGGCTCATTTGTTCACTCCTCCATCGCCCCGAAAGGTTTTTTTCCATTGCAAACGTTGGCAAACGAGCAAACAGTACAGCTGTAGGTAAGTGTTGCTGCCGCTCATGGCCCTTTGTAAGACCGCTGCCTACCGCTAAGAAAGTGAAGGGAGTGTGAATGCGTGCAATGAGATTCGGTGATACTAAAGGGACCACTAAAGCTCACCACACGCAAACACCCTCAGAAAGTTGGCCTTCGGCTTTTTCGCTCACTGAACGAAGCGCAGTAACAAATTGCTACTGCTCGGACGTCAATTTTCTGCGAAAGTGTGGTACTACCCTGGACGGAACGACCCACGGCTGTAGACAGACAACTGTCAACAGTGTGGTCCTACCATTATAAACGGTGTATGAGGTAACGTGGCGTGCTACCAAAATAAAATACGGGGACTTATGTATCAAGGAATATAAAGTACTAGGAACCCGCCCTCGCTTCGTTTCGGTTTCAGTCGTCTTAGGCTAAGAACTCACTGAGCTATTTTGCGCCGCCGCGTTGCGGGCCCGCAGCTTCTGTAGAAGGCTGATATTTATGTAAAAAATAAAAGCAAATCTCACGACGTGTTTTACGCCCGCGGTGTGTACGGTTGTTTGCGGCTACCGCCGCACCGGCGTGCAACTAGTAGAATCGCGCGGGCCGCGGTCATCCGCAGCCTCGGCGCGTTGCGCCCGCGCTCTCTGCGATCGGTCGCCGCCCGAAATTCTACATAACTAGCGTATCTAGTTCGAAAATAATTAAAAAAATTATCTTCATCCTTCTTTAATTCACTAATAAAAGTAACAAATAATCCAAAACGATCTCTATCCTGAATAAGTGGATAGGTGAGGTTACCCGAAAGGGTATTCCGTCGGGCCGACCACTGACGACAAGTCACATCTGCTCCGGTGGTCGGCCCAACAACGAGGTGATGTGGGTACGGGTGGGTTATGGGCCCGCGCGCCGTCCTTTCATCGCCCCCGATGGACAGGACCGCGCGTGCACTTACCATAGCCCACCCATAAAAAAAAAATCCTGAATAAGTGGATGCACCCAGAACCTTTTGGGTTTTCTTTTTTTAATTCTTCTGTGAAGTAAGTATAATGCAACAGCTCGTTTCTGGTGTATGTCCATGGCGATATGGACCTCAACTGATCGTTAACTGTTCGTCTTGCAACCGCCCGCCTTGCGATCCTCGCCCGCCATGTATACGGGCGATAATCTAAGCCGCGACGGCTGCGTAACCGAGCAAAGAACCGGTCTCGTGAGTTTAGAAATAAAACCGCTATTTCACTACCGCAGCGGGCACGGTACAAAATCGCTCCGTGAGTTCTTAGCCTTACCCGCATAGTTCTCGTTCCCGTAGGAATACCGGGATAAAATATAGCCTATGTTACTCCCTGATAGCTTTCCGTTGGTGAAAGAATTTTTGAAATTGTTTAGGTGGTTTAAGCGTGAAAGCGTAACAAACAAACAAACAAATAAACAAAACAAACAAACTTACTTTCGCATTTATAATATTAGTAAAGATAAGGATATAATGTCCATTGATACCTTTTTATAATATGAATAGACTAATACGTGCTGTGTGATAGCGGATATTGTGTTCTTACTGGGTCAGTATACAGAAAACGAACTTCAATATAGTCGCCTTTAAATATTGACCGTTATTCAAGCCCTGTATTTTATGTACTTCAGAGAGAATCCAAGCACTAAAGTTGCTGGCAACTATTCTCGAAGATTTATTGCTTTACTTGTGATTGCTATCGTTTTGTTAATTGTGTCTATTCGTCTTTGAGATGCACATTTCTTTATCCATTTAGGATTAACGGCTTAGGCAATATGGCATCAAGATTTTATTGTGTCATCATTATGTTAGATAAAATATCTTCCATTGCTAGGCTCGAGCCTCCTCCATAAGGAGGTAAGTTGACCTTTATATATAACTATAATAATCTATATATATATCCATATATATATATATATATATATATATATATATATATATATATATATATATATATATATATATATATATATATATATATATATATATAGGAGAGGCGGGTTTTGCGAGCGATATATTGACTCATCACCATATCTCTGGAACCATAAGGCGTACAGACTTGAAATTTGGCATGAGTATTTCTTTCGTTGAGTAGAGGTCAGCTAAGAACGGATTTAGCGAAATTCCGCCTACAAAGGGTGTTGCGGGGGCATTCACAATTATATACAAATAAAGGAACAGGGTGAGCTGAAGCTACTGAAGCTCGAAAAACGAAATTTGAACCGTAGTGTCATTTCGTAACGTAGGCACTCACTAACAAAATATTTTTTGAAATTCCACCCCTAAGGGGGTGAAACGCAACCGTGAAGTCTGTATGGAAAAAAAAAATCTGTAGCTACTGTCTTCAAATTAGGCATAAATACTCTTTAATAAAAATAAATAAACACGTGTTTCAACGTTTGTCCATTTTCATCCTTTAAGGGTGTAAAATAGGTAGAAATATGTCGGTTTACCGACTCATAACAGAGCCGAAACTACTGAAGCCAGAAACATGAATTTTTGACATTAGTCTCTTTGCGTGACGTAGAAACCCACTAAGAATGGATTTTCTGAAATTCAACCCCTAAGGGGGTAAACCGCAGTACTAAAGTTTATATAGAGAGAGAAAAATTAAGAAAGGATATTTTGGAATTCATTCCCTAAGGGGTGAAAAAAATCTTCATCAACTTTCTTTAAATTTTGCATAAATATTGTTCATTCATAATTTTTTTCATCATTTCAACCCTTATTCATCCCACTGTTGAGCTCGAGCCTCCTCCATTATGAGAGGGAAATTGACCTACTACACCACACTGGTCAAACGTGTTGGCATAGGTTTTAGGTTTTCTTCTCTTGCATAGATGTTGTATGGAAATACTTTTCACTAAAAATTAATAAACAGCAATTGTCAGTTTTTACCCTCTAAGGGAACTTGGCGGGTAAGGTGACTGAAATCGAAGCGAAGCGAGGGCGGGATGCTAGTTATTTATAGGAGAGAAAGGTTTTGCGAGCGATATATTGACTCATCACCATATCTCTAGAACCATAAGGCTTGAAATTTGGCAGGAATATTCTTTTATTCGTGTAGAGGTCAGCTAAGAACGAATTTTACGAAATTCCACCTGCAAGGGGTGTTGCGGGGGCGTTAACAATAATATACAAATAAAGGAACAAAGTGAGCCGAAGCTACTGAAGCTAAAAAAATTTAATTTGGACCGTAGTTTCATTTCATGACGTAGGCACCTACTAAGAAAAGATTTTTTGAAATTTCACCCCTAAGGGGGTGAAACACAACTGTAAAGTCTGTATGGAAAGAAAAAAAATCTTTAGCCACTGTCTTCAAATTAAACACAAATACTTTTTAATAAAGATAAATAAATACGTGTTTCAGCGTTTATCTATTTTCATCCTCTAAGGGTGTAAAACAGGTAAAAAGATGTCAGTCAACTGACTTATCACAGAGCCGAAACTACTGAAGCCAGAAACATGAAATTTTGACATTAGTTTCTTTGCGTGAGGTAGAAACCCACTACATATAAAATGAATAAAAAAATATGAATCATCGAAATGTACGTACGCGCATAACATCCGATCGACTGTAAGCCAAGTTTTCCTTCTCTTGTGGTCGACCCAACGACGAAGGCGACGTGGTGTTCGGGTGGGTTGCGGGTGTGCGTGCTTACGTCCCTCTGTCGCCACGGACGGAGTGGTGCGAGGAGTGCGCCGACCGCAGCCCACACAAAAAAAAAATGTTTTCCTTCTCTTGCATAGAAGTAATTTACATAGTATTTTTTTTTTATTGCAAATGGTGGCAAACGAGCAAACAGTACACCTGACGGTAAGTGTTGCTGCCGCTCATGGACCTTTACAAGGCCGCTGTCTACTGCAAAGAAAGTGAAGGGAGTGTGAATGCGTGTATTGAGGCTCGGTGATACCAAGGGCACCACCAAAACCCTCCACACGCAAACACCCTCAGAAAGTTGGGCTTCCGGCTCTCTCGCTCACCGAACGAAGTACAGTAACAAATCGCTACTACTCAGACGTCGATTTTCTGCGAGAGTGTGGTACTACCCCGGACGGACCGGTCCGCGGCTGTAGACAGATAACTGTCGACAGTGTGGTCCTACCACTCTAGTATACCTCTTACTTGATTTTCTTTGATTAAGATACCCAGAAGCATGAAAAGAAGTGGTGAATTGTATTCTTACTCCGTCACTACACAGATAGGAAAATAATGGTACATAATATACATCAATTTTACATTTAAGAATAAATAATTTAATACATTAATTTCTGACGTTTACGCGAATATCACATTAGCATTATAGCAGCATTATAAGACCGACGTCCTCCCCGAGGGGGGGGGACGTCTGTCGATAGGAGGGTACCCCACGTAGGGCGTATTCCGTCGGGCCGACCACTGACGACAAGTAAACCTGCTCCGGTGGTCGGCCCAAGGACGAAGACGAGGTGGTTTTCGGGTGGGTTGCGGGAGTTGCGTGCTTAAGCCCCTCTGTCGCCCCGGACGGAGTGGTGCGGAGGCGCGCCGACCGCAGCCCACCCACAAAAAAAAAAAGAAAATAGCAGCATTATACATAGTCGGTTTGGAGGTTGCAGCGCACGGACGTGTGCTGCTCACCTCTCTATCGCGTCCTACGCGCCCCGCGGCGACGATCTTTCGCCTTGGCGTGCTCACGTGTTGCCGATCTGCGTCGCTTAAGTCACGAGTCTCCACGTCATTGTTTCGCGTTATTGTTTCGTATCATTGTTTCGCATCATTGTTTCGCATCATTGTTTCGCGCGCTTCTAACGGTCAAATAACGGTCATCGTAACGCTCCGCCCCGCGCCGGCCGCCCCTCGGCGAGCCCCGCGCTCCTAAACGAACCGTACCGCGCTACCTGTGAACGTGCGTCATCGTGCCGTCTCGCTCGCTCACAGCGAGCCTCGCGTAACCGCCTCTCGCTCGCACCCGCAGCGAGCCCCGCGCGTCGAACATCTGGCGCGCAGCCGGTGCCGCCGCTACCTGCGATCGGCCGTATCCACGTACAACAAAGGGAGTAAGTACACATCCTCCCGACCTACACACGGTTGGGAGGGACTCACACACCACTCACCCCTGGGTTCTTACCCCACTCAGGGTGTTAGGGCTTCCACATCCCTCTTAAACGTACTCTCTCGGCCAGCCCACGATGGCGGAGAAAACCATCACGATAGACGCCCTTCTGGCAATTCCTGAAATTCAGGCATATATCGCCCAACACTTTGGGGCGATAACAATTCTACCACCGCAACCCCAACGCGCTCCTACCACCGCCCTGCCGCGTGATCCGGCATCACCGGCCATCGGCACGGCGGCGGCGATGGAAACGGAATCACCCCCGTCCTCCTCCGCCTCATCTTCTTCCTCCTCCGAGTCGGAAGACTCACCAAATGAGGGCTCATTTATTGAGGTCCGCTCCCGCAAACGGAGCAAAAGGTCCAAAGAGGCCCCCTCAAAGACCCCCAAGATTAAGCCGACTGACTCGGAAGAATCAACTCCTACAGTCGCATCTGCAACGACCGCCACGGCCGCTCCGGCCCCCCCAGTCGTCCCACAGGCAGCCCAAACCACTGTCCCACCAACTACGGACAGCATCACTGTAGCCCCACCCACGGTTCATAAATCACCCACTCCGCCGCCCCTATATATTAGGGACAAGGAGAAATGGTTAGCCATCACCGCGTGGCTAAACACAAATAGGATTTCATATAAATCCGCTAAATCCACCCCCAATGGTATTCGAGTTGACCTTCACTCGTCAGCCGACCACCGAGTAGTTTCGAAAATGTTAGGGAATCAACAGATTCCCTACCATACCTACACCCTTCCCGAAGCCAAACTTCTGCGTGCAGTGATACGCAATGTCCCTAGGGAAATAGACACTAAAGAGATTTTAGAATCTCTCAAATCCCAAGACCTACCAGTTGTAGAAGTACACCGGATGATCCGGGGAAAGGGTCGCGATCCCCTCAATATGATACTCGTCTGCCTTACTAATAACGCAGAGGGTAAATACATTTTCAAAATTAAGACCATATGTGGCCTCTCTGGGGTCTCAGTAGAGCCCCCGCATAAAAACGGCAACTTGGCACAATGCCACAAGTGCCAAATGTATGGACACTCGTCCAAGAACTGTTTTGCCCGTCCTAGGTGCGTTAAGTGCCTAGGTGACCATCACACCTCTCAGTGTGAACGTCCAAAGGACGTCACCCTCTGCAAAGAGCCACCAGCGTGTGTTCTCTGCGGAGAATACGGCCACCCGGCTAACTATCGCGGTTGCCCTAGAGCGCCGAGAAGGTTGGTCCGCCAGCCCAACTCAAGCAGCAAGGCCTTATACTACAACAAGGCCTTCGTCCCAGCCCCCTTACCAACCCACAATGCGTGGGCTCGCCCCCTGCTAACCAGCAAGGAGGCTTTCCCAACCCTACCCAACAGGCAGCCCGCTGCCCCACCCGCACCTTCTCACTTCAAGCCACCAACAGCTGGGCCAAATCAGCCCATCGGTGGCAATCCCAAGCCCCCTCTGGGCCTCCCCGTCCCCATCGCCGTCGCTAAAAACGCGACCCCAAAAGCCCCCCAAGGACTAGATCCAGATCTAGCCCTGGTGGCACACTTCGCGGCTCAAATAAATTTCACGGAAATCCGTGAAATTGCAGCCGAATTAAGGAAGAACGAGGGAAATAACCACGCCCTCCTCAACACTGCGATTAAATTCGCTCCCACGCTAGAGCGTCTAGGCTCACTCAAATTCCAATAAGATGGATAGTTACACTCCCGGCAGAGTTAAACCCAGACACCTCAAAGTAGGGACATTCAATGCAAATAGCCTCGCCCAACAGAAGGATGAAGTAGGCACATTCCTACGGGATCACCAGCTCGACATCTTGCTAGTACAAGAAACGTTCTTAAAACCATTCAACAGGGACCCTAGAGTCGCGAACTATAATATAGTACGCAACGATAGGACTACCTCACCAATGGGCGGAACGCTTATCTACTACAAAAGGTCGTTGCATTGCTCACCTGTGGATCCGCCCCCTCTGATGTACATTGAAGCTTCAATTTGCAGGCTAGCCCTCTCAGGCCATCAGCCTATCATCCTTGTCTCGGCATATCTCTCTCCCAATAGAGAACACTCGAAACAGTTAGTTGAAAATGATCTAAAAGTCTTATTAGAATTGGGAGGCGCCGTCATAATAGGCGGTGACCTTAACGCCAAGAACACCTCTTGGAGCTGTCAAAGTTCCAATAAGAGGGGTAAGACTTTAGAGCTATTCGCTGACAGACTGGGATTCGATGTCATAGCGCCTTTAGAGCCGACACACTTCCCCTTTAACGTTTCGCACAGGCCGGACATACTCGATATCTTTCTTCTCAAAAACATAAACCTTCGTTTATGTTCTATAGAAGTTAATCACGAATTGGACTCAGATCACCGCCCGGTGACTCTGGAATTAGCCTCCGGCATCCCCGGCCCCTCAGGCCACAACAACGAAAGGACCAAGATAGCAACTGACTGGGCACGGCTAGAGAAAAACCTCAAGTCAACCTCGTCGGCCCACCTTGACCAAATCCCCAAAGACATAACGTCTAAGGAAGACACCTCTCAGGCGATCGACTCGCTCAGAAGTCACGTGCAGTCGATAATGGACGACTGCTCGCGGGCGGTACCAGATACGAGCGATCGTAAATGGCGTCTGCCTGACGACGTCCGTGACCTATTGAGACGGAAAAACGCCGCGACACGCGCTTATGATCGCTACCCCACGGAGGACAACCGTACCTGCCTACGGTCACTCCAGAGGGAGGTTAAACAAGCAATTAAAGAATTGAGACAGAGCAAATGGGACGCCATGATCGAGGAGCTAGAGCCCTCTCACACAGCCTTTTGGCAGTTTTCCCGCTCACTCAAAAAAGACATCGTGTCCATTCTCCCTCCCCTCACCAGACCCAACCAGCCTCCAGCATTCATGGACGATGAAAAGTCAGAATGCTTGGCCGACTGCTTGGAGCTTCAGTGTACGCAGAGTACACTACACCCCGACGCCGCGAATCACCGCTTTATCGACAATGAAGTGGAACGTCGTACCACTCTCTCGCGCTCGTTAGGAAACGACAGCCCCGATCAGCCAATCCCAGCAGTGACCACCGATGAGGTCGAATCGTTAGTCAGGGGTCTCAAAACCAGGAAAGCCCCAGGTTCGGACGGAATCTCAAATAAAGTCATAAAATTATTCCCTGCCCACCTGATAATCCTATTGTGCTGCATCTTCAATGCAGCATTAAAAAATAACATCTTTCCCGCGCAATGGAAAGAGGCCGTGGTAATAGGAATCCACAAACCCGGCAAGCGCCGTACCGAACCTAGTAGTTACCGCCCGATTAGTCTACTAAAAGGTCTAGGTAAGATCTACGAACGAATAGTTCTTAGTAGACTACGCACTTTCGCCGAGGTTAACAACCTTATTCCCGACGTACAGTTTGGCTTCCGAGCTAAACACAGCTGCGTACAACAAGTTCACCGTCTGGTAGAATACACAAGTAGTCAGTTCACCATGAACAGATATACGGGTGTATTATTCCTAGACGTAGCGAAAGCATTCGACAAGGTTTGGCACGAAGGCCTAATCTACAAACTCTATCTCTTCAAGATCCCTCACTACTTAATTCTAATTATACATGACTACTTAAGTCATCGCAGCTTTCGCTACAGGGTGGAAGGGACGTTGTCGACCTCCCACCCTATCAAGGCCGGCGTCCCTCAGGGGTCAGTCCTCTCCCCATTTCTCTTCACGCTATACACTAGCGATATGCCCAAATCCAACCGGGTACATAAAGCGCTTTACGCTGACGACACCGCACTCTTCTGTGCTGGTAGATCCCCGACAACAGTAGCCAAGACTCTCCAAACAGCGGTTACCGCCCTAGCCAACTGGTTTAGGAAATGGAGATTAGAAATCAACCCCGAGAAGAGTCAGGCGGTCATGTTCACTAGACGAACTGCCCGCTCCTACTCTATCGATAGCATTCCCCCCCTTAAAATTTTCAACAAGCCGGTCACTTGGACCAGACAGGCCAAATAATTGGGAGTGACCCTTGACGATCGACTCAGCTTCGCCCCTCACATAAAGCAAGTCCGCGCGCGAGCAGCCTTTGTGATGGGCCGTCTCCACTGTCTACTCAACTCTAGATCGCGTATGCCCCTGAGTAGCAAAGTCCGACTTTACACCACCTGCATACGGCCTATCATGACCTATGCCAGCGTGGTGTTCGCGCATGTTAAGCCACACAGGATCCACAGGCTACAAACATTTCAAAATCGTTTCATGCGCCGAGCTACGGGAGCACCGTGGTTCATACGAAACGTCGATCTCCACATCGACCTCGAACTGCCGACCATCAAGCAGTTCATGAAACGGTGCTCTCAGAGCTACTTTGACTCTGCCATGACACACCCCAACCAACTAGTGGTTGGGGCGGCTTCCTATAGACCCTCCAAAATCTCCTCCATCCGACGTCCTCGTCTCGTCCTCGACGAAGAGGACGACATTATCACACTCGCTCAACAAAGAGCCTACACGGCCCGCGAGGCCATAACAAACAAATATCCGCGTTTCCGCCCTCGCCGTCGAGGTACGAAAACACGCCGCGCAAAAGTCACAAATCTAAACGTGGGCATGCCCACTTTGCCTCCAGCGACGCCCCAAGCCGAGGTCCGTTCCCCACAGGGGGAGCCCTTGGGCGATGTCGCTTAGCTTACTCTTCACCGGGTTGAGAGCCCTCAGCGCTCACCCATAGTCCGAGATAAGCTGTCAAGGCCATCTGCGGCCAACAGCTAAACACTCACACAAAAAAAAAAAAAAAAAAAGCAGCATTATAAATAAAACTATGTACTCAGAATTTATCGTGTTTGTATTTGTTTTTTATTGTCTTACGTTTCGCACACATTTCAAAGTGTTTTAAATTTTTAATGTTGGACAATTAAAAATCAAATGCAGACTTTGTAAATTCTGTCAAACTAAATAATTTAATCCACCAAGCCGATTATTTAGAAAAAATTATCAAACAAATAAACATACAGTTTAATTAACTACAAGAGTTTAAAATAAAGTAAAAAGCACTTCAACTTGCTTAAGGTGAAACTCGAGAGAAACTTTTATAGCTTTTTCACAGTATTACGAAAGAGAATTAATTTCTGGATAAGTTCTCAACGGAAGCGACTGTTAGACTTTTGTCTTCGAAGTTTCAGCCCCAGTGCAAAATAGATTTAGGCCCGCGATTGTTAATTAAGAATATTGAAGTTTAATTGTATCGAGTATCATCCGACGGAAAGAACATCTTTTCATTTTAATAAATTTTAATTATTTCAGAAATGAAAATAGAATTTCTTTAGACTTGTTGCAAAAAAGTCTTTAAACGTATATGAATCTCTATTTATAAGAATGTACTGCACGTTTTAGTGATGACTCTAAAATTTAAGTAATACCTAAGACATGATAAAAACTTCTCCTCCGCTCACATGCGTCCAACTAGTGGGCTTGGGCCTCTTCCCAAATAGATAGACAATTGACTTACTACACCACGCTGGTCAGACGTGTTGGTATAGGGTTTTATTTCGAGTTTACTTACTCTTGTATTGAAATTACATGCATATTATATATTTATAACATGTGACCGGATATATTTATAACAATATGTGTAAATTTCGTAGTATATTTAAAAGAAAACTGAAGTATTGTTAGGATAACGAACAGCAAATAAAGATGGATATAATAGCTAAGAATCATTCGGAT
Source organism: Lymantria dispar (assembly GCA_032191425.1). NCBI lineage: Eukaryota > Metazoa > Arthropoda > Insecta > Lepidoptera > Erebidae > Lymantria > Lymantria dispar. Next base: position 23,988,225 of record CM063459.1, read on the forward strand.
AAAGTTTAGATCATTTTGGAAATCCACAAATAGTCTAAACCCCAGGTCGAGTCGCCCTGTGAGTGTGAGGGGTGTACATGGCCCGGCTAACATAGCGATTGTTTTTAAAAATCACTTCAAGGTCGATGCATGTCCTGTGGAACTGTCGCAGGTGTTCGAGGTGGGACAGTCTGGAGCGATATTATGGTGCAGTTTACCGCAAAAGAAGTCGATTTGATAATATCCGGGATGAAAAGGGGTAAGTCACCCGGCCACGATGGTCTTAGTATCGAACACTGCAACATGCGGGCACTTATTTGCCTCGAGTACTGGCCATGTTTTTCAATATTTATGTGAATCATTGTTATTTACCTAATGACTTAATGTATACTACCGTAGTACCTATTATTAAAAATAAAACTGGAGATACCTCTGACATTTCCAAATTAAGGTCTATATCACTGGCAACCGTCATAGCCAAGGTGTTGGACAGTCTGCTTGACAAGCAATTATTTAAGCATACCAAATTGCATGATAGTCAATAAGGTTTTAGAGCAGGGCTTTTTACAGAGAGTGAAATTTTGTGCCTTAAACAGACTGTCCAGTACCACACCGACAGAAAAACGCCTATATTTGCCTGTTTTCTGGATTTATCCAGGGTTTTCGACTTGGTCAATTATAAAGTATTGTGGCATAAGGTACAATATGAAACAAGATTGCCACCTGACATAATAAACCTGTTTACGTATTGGTATGATAATCAACTGAACAGTGTTAAGTGAGAAGGTTCAATTTCCGAGGTATACCGCTTGAAGTGCGGGGTGAGACAGGTGAGGTTAAGCTCACCTCGTATTTTTAATATTTATATGAATCAGCTGATTGGTGGACTCAGCAACACCAGCATCGGATGTCATATAGACGGGGTGTGTCTTAACAATATCAGTTACGCTGATGACATGGTGTTGCTGAGTCCATACATCAGTGCCTTAAGGCGCTTGCTGTCGGTTTGTGAAGTACGAGTATATGCGGAGGCTCAAGGACTCGAGTACAAAGAGCTAGAAAGAGTAAGATTATGGTTTTTAAGGCTGGTGCCAGAGGCTATCGTACCATACCTGAGATAACACTCCGTGAATCACCTCTGCAAAATTATTGAGCAGATGACATGTTTTTAGCCGTCTATTAAAATACCTACGATCAATAAAAATATTGGTAGTATTCGTAGCCGCCACCAGACAGTAGTAACCCAATTAAAAAGTGCGATAGAGATAGTGATATCTATCGAGTCACATCAAAGTCTCAGCCACGAATATAATGAAATCGCTAATCCTGTAAAGATATTGAGACAAATTATTGCATTGTCATCGGTATTTAAAAAGTTTGCAAAGTTTCGAATTAACCCGATGTTTGAGGGTGAAAATCACCCCGCCGGGCCGGCTACGCATGTCAAGGAATCGGTACCAGTGGTCGGCCCAATGACCTTGAGGAGGGAACACGGTAGGTTATGGGGTCGCACGCCGTCCATCCGTCGCCCCGGGTGGATTAGGCGAGGTATCTCCAGACCATACTCTACAAAAAAAAGGGGCTAAAATCACAAAAAATGTTGATGTGGGGCGATGTCGATGTAGGGTTTAAAAAAATTCGTAGTATTTTTAGTTTCTATTCAAATACTCTCGTAAATACATTATATTTTTACTAAGTATCTTTTAAGCCGTAATTTTGTTATAGCTAGTTTGAAAGTAAAATCCTAAAATATTTCTATTTACAGTGCATTTATTAATCGCTAAGAGGCTTATGTTTTCTAGAACAACATTAACAGTTTGTGTATTTATATATGTGTGTTTTGTACCAGAAACATAGACTATAGTTGGGCTGTTCGCTCAGTCATCAAGATAGCAGAGTTGAGAGCTTTTTTGCTGTTTATGGCAAACGAAGCAAACAGCACCCCTGATGGTAAGTGAAACTGCCGCTCATGAACTTTTGCTAGGTGCAGAAAGTAAAGGGAGTGTTAATACATGAAATGAGGTACGATGGTACTAAAGTCATCACTAAAACTTACCATACGCACATACTCTCAGAAAGTCACCGAACGAATTGCAGTAGCAAATTGCTACTATTTAAACGTCGATTTTCTGTGAGAGTGAGATACTGATCCGGACGCGGCCAGCGGCTGTAGACTGTCCATAGTGCAGTTCTACCACATAAAAAGGGAGGGGATATAGCCATAATTATCTAGCTTGGTAGATCAGTTAAAGGTTGTATTACTACTGCGACTGGGAGCGAGATCCCTCTCACGAAAAAGTAGGAACAGCGGCACATTATATTCTTTAATCTTTCCGTGTGGTGACGGAGTAAGATTACAATTCACCACTCCCTATCTTGCCCGTGGATATCGTAAAAGATGACTGTGGGATATTATATGCACATAATTTCTGTGCTAGAGAAGAAAAACTCGAATGAAACCCTATACCAACATGTCTGACCATCATGGTATAATAGGTCAAATTCCTTCCCATTGTGGAGGAGGGCCAAGCCCAACGGTGGAACGTATGTGGGCTGCGATGATGATGATGATATTCTTTAATCTATCGGGATACGTGGGAGTCTTTGTATTATAGTATTTTTACAGCATAGTATATCTTTGTAGTATTCTGTTCTTGTCCGTCTAGTGATGGAGTAAGTATTCAATTCACCACTCCCTCTCTTGTTCGTGGATGTTGTAAAAGATAACTAAGGGATAAATGCATATAACATCTATGTAAGAGAAGGAATACTCGACATAAAACCCTATACCAAAACATCTGATAGTAGGTCAATTTCCATCCCAATGTGGAGGAGGCCCGAGCCCAACAATGGGACTTATGTGGGGTGACATAAGGGTACGTACTGACGTAAGGGTGGGGATTCTGTTCTTGAATTGAATAACATTAAGTTTTAGAATATTCATAAAGTTAATCTAGACATATATCTCGCACCTTAATTTAAAAATATTGATTATTTTTAAAAAGATCGTAACGACGAGCATACGTTTTCCGATAAGTAATTCACGTCTCTCGTAACGACGAATCATCTCATCATCTCAGCCCATATACGTCCCACTTATGGGCTCGGGCCTCCTCCATAATGGAAGGATAATTGACCTACTATACCAGCTGATCAGACGTGTTGGTATAGGGTTTTATTTGAGGCGGCGGATCGCCTGCGCGAGGAGCGCAGCCTCGATGAGGAGATCCGCCGCCGGCGACTGGGGCGGCGTAGGCGCAACTATCTGCGCCTCATGCCGCGCTAGCCGAGGTCGCGGGTGACGTGACCGGGGATTAGTCCGTCACCCGCTGAGAGGCTGATCGTGTGAGGAAATGGAGGTCGATGGGAGGGTACCCCAATAGTAGGGGTATTCCGTCGGGCCGACCACTGACGACAAGTTAACGCTGCTCCAGTGGTTGGCCCAACGACGAAGGCGACGTGGTTTTTGGGTGGGTCGCGGGAGTTGCGTGCTTAAGCCCCTCTGTCGCCCCGGACGGAGTGGTGCGGAGGCGCGCGGACCGCGACACACCCACAAAAAAAAAAAAAAATAGGGTTTTATTTCGAGTTTTCCTTCTCTCGCATAGCTGTATGCGTTTTATATCCCTTAGTCGTCTCGTACGATCACCCACGGGTAAGATAGGGGATGATGAATTGTATTCTTACTCCGTCACCACACGGAATACGCGTGAGAAATTCCTTGTCATACGGCAGCCCACGCTGGTACAGTTGGTGGAACGGCTCAAATTTCAAGCGTGGCTATCATTTTTCGCTCGTAAATAGGTTTTTGTATACAAGAATATGTTATAATTTAATTCTAGTATTGTTCATGTGTACTGTATGGTAGTACAGTAAAACCCGTTTATGACGATTTCGCAGGGACCCGATCAAAACGCGTCTTAGGCGGGAAAGCGTATTATATTATGCAGGCAAAGGAAAAGACCTGCCATTATTATTTATTATATTATATTATTATTTTGAATACGGACGTATTAAATTTAACATTTAAAAATTACTTAAATAAAATGTTGTTTATTTTCTTTATTTAATATACTTACTACTAGATACATTTTTAAATATTCAAAAATTAAAAATATTTGCAAATATAAAAAAATGTTGTTTATTATTATTACGTTAAAGTAATCACTTATTTTCGTTTGACAAAAAGATTTTCAAGCATTAGCAACTACAAGATTTTCAACGTAATTTAATTTTCGCAGTGCGTTTTCGTTTTGATTCAAAGAAGTTACATAGCGTCTTTAATCATTAACTGCTGATAATGCCTGGGCATGTGACAAAATCGGAGTTGACTCATCTTCTTCTTGGTCATTATCACTTAGGGTCGCTCGACAGTCGCTGGCCGCTGCCTCAAGGTGTAATATGTGTATTTGAGTGGCACGTGTTGGCGTATTAAACGGGATGAAGATCGTATTAAGCTTTAAGAAATGTATGAAAACATGTCTTAAGTTGCTGGGACTGACGCAAAATGGCGTATTATGCGGGAAATCGTATTAAATGTGATCGTATTAAACGGGTTCTACTGTATTATGTTTATAGCTTTTACAAAATTACTTTGAACGAAGAGATTCTGAATCCATCACACTACAAAAATGTTCTTGTATTGCCAGGAATTTTAAATTTCTAACACAGCAATCAAATCATGAATATACGCCAGAGGCAGCCGATATTAAGGCTACATCATGTACAGAAAATTCTGAAAAGTAAAACAAATACAATTTGTAGAAGAAATTTAACTAGTACTCGTTACAAGAATACAAATTCAGGCATCGATGCTAAAGACAGGCGATAAGTTACGAGCTTCCTTTTAGCTTATACAGCTAACAGTATCGGTGGCAAATCGACATGTGTAAACAATTCGTTCCTGTATGCTTCCGTTTACAACTACACGAAATCTATTACGTGCTGTTTGTTTACAAGTAGGCGTTACGGTCATCTTATACTTAGTAAAATAGTAAAAGTTTTTTTTAAAGTTTAGTAGAATTAAACAAATGTATATGTGTGGTGACGGAGTGAGAATACGTTTTACCACACAAGATAGGAGCTTTTGCCCGTGGGTGTCGTAAAAAACAACTAAGAGGTTAAATATGCATATAATATCTATGCAAGAGAAAGAAAAATCTAAATAAATTAAAAGCAAAAAATATTTTTTAAATAGCTTTTATTTAAATGCCTTAAAAAGAAGAAAAATATTGTGGAAATGCATTAAAAATATCTATTCCGTCATCTTGTATAGTCCGCCATATTGGATTTAGAATGATGTCACACACCATATCGTGCATTGTCATCTATACCAATAAATAAAATTGGAGTGTCTGTTTGTAATGTCAAAATAATAGGCTTTTTTCTTGCTCACACGGTTATTTGCACGACACCTATGCCTAAAATACAGATTAAAAAAATTTTGTCTGTCTGGCTGTTTGTTCCGGGTAATCTTCAAAACGGCTGGACCGATTTCAAAAATTCTTTTACCAATGGAAAGCTATAATATTAGGGCGTAAACTAGGCTATATTTTATCCCGGTATTCCCACGGGAACGGGCACTACGCGGGTAAAACTACTAAAACCGAAGCGAAGCGTATGCGGGTTGCTAATGTAAACTAAACGTGTATACAAAATTTTAGCTCAATCGGTTGAAGATATCTACTTCAAAATTGAGTTCAAAGATTCCACCCGAACATATACATACTTACATACATACATTGCAAGTTAAATAAAAGCTTTTAATAATAAGCCTATAGTAACACGTATAACCTGTGTAGCATAGTAGGTTAATTTCCCTCCTATCCTGGAGTAGGTTCCAGCCCGACAGTGGAACGTTTATGAGCTGAAATGATGATGATATTTTAAATTACTAAAGCAATTATTATTAATTCCTTTATTGACGGAGTAAGAATACAATTCACCACTATCACCTATCTTGCGCGTGGATGTCGTAAAAGACCACTAGGTATGGAAAATAATATGCACATGACATCTATGCAAGAAAAGGAAAACTCGCAATGAAACCCTATATCAACATGTCTGTCCAGCATGGTATAGTAGGATAAATTTCCTCCCATTATCGAGGAGGCCCATGCCCAAAAGTGGCGCGTATGTGGCTGCGATGATGGAAGCAATTAATCACTCGAAAACACGACATACGTGTTTATTGTGAAATGAAGACAATGGATTGATCAGAAATAATTATGTTGTAAATACACAGTTCATTCGTGCTGAAAATATGTTCTCGCCCAATATGCTGTCATTATATCTACAATGTTTGCATTATATTCATTTAAATAGCGATACTTTGCGCCTTTCATTTCAAGTATTGATTTATTGTTTGTGATATTGTGTATACTCTATGTAGTAGATATATGGAAGCAATTAAGTTTTTGATCACCATTTTTTCACGGCAAGTAAGATTTATTATTTTCAACACACCGTTTCTGTTGACACTTATTTTGTAGTAATAATCTGTTATCTTTCTTAGCTGTGTGGTAGCGGCTTCGAATACTACCAACCCTTGCTTCGCTCGTGGGTGTCGTAAAAGACGACTAAGAGCCCTAGATTGACCCGGACCAACTACATCTGGTACCATTTGGGTCAACGATTACATTCCCAAGGAGGGTTGACGTTAGGCAGGCGGCCGGTCATAAAAGTCATTGCCGAAACTTTTTGCAATATGTCAAAACAGATGACATATTGCGTCGACCCCAAGTAATTGGGATAAGAGCAAGATGATGATGATGAATCTGTTATCTTTCTTAGTGCCCCGTATAGCATTTAGAGTAACATTGTATTTTATATTTTTTGCAGCGAATTCTTTCATTTATTACCTATATATGAGTATTCAAAATACAACAAGTCCGGCACCTTTAGGAGTCCGCTACCTTGCATCATTGTCCTATTCATTTCATTTCATCCTATGTTTGAAAATCAGTTTAATTTTTTTTTATCTTTTTGTACTGGCTAATCTTCCAAACGACTGGGCCAATTTTAATGATTTAATTTTACTAGGTACCTGTCTGTGGAAGGAGTAACTTTTTTTTTTTTTTTTTTTTTGGGTGGGCTATGGTAAGCGCACGCGCGGTTCAGTCCCTCCGGGGCGATGAAAAGACAGCGCGCGGGCCCATAACCCACCCGTACCCACGTCACCTCGTTGTTGGGCCGGCCACCGGAGCAGATGTGTTACCCTTTCGGGTAACCTCACCTCTCAACGTCCTGGGACGTCGGTCGCCGTCGCGCGGTCAGCCTCTCTGCGGGTGACGGACGAAGGAGTAATTCAGCCTATTTTCTTCATGGACTGCAGCCGCGTAACGTAATATTTTAGAATGTATTAGAGAATTAAAATCTTGAGCCAAGGTTAATGAACTGAAGCGAAGCAAAGGTGGGTTGCTAGTTTATAATAATCTGATATTAATTTTAAATTATATATTTATGTGCAAAAGCTTGTGCTTACTACAACGCAAAAACACAAAAAACTACGAGGAAATAGGTATAGTTTTTTTCGTATTTCAGTGATTCTGACTTGTGAATTAATCTTTTCTTGATTCTGTAGACAGTACTCAAATAACGAGACAAGAGGGAACTATAAATAATTATCTAAGCCTTTATATAAGTAAACAGGAAGAAACAAAACGACCCTAAAAATACGATTCTATTTCAGAGTAAACAATTCCGATATCGGTAATTTCAAATACCGGCCAATTTCAGAACCAATTTCCCACAACTTGAAGATTCGTATATAAAAACAATTCTCAATTCTTCATAAAATTACACAGTTGGGCAGAAGAATGAGCCAGACCGAGATTTATGTCTTAATTTTGACAGTCCCGTAAGGTTTTCGGGGCGGAATAAATAAGTTATGAGTTATCGTCTGCCGATTGAAAAATACTGGCACGAAATGTCGACAGAGTTCCAAGCCTTTGTCTTTTTGGAAACATATTCTTATATTGCAATTCAATTAAATAAAACATTTGTTTTAAAGCGACTAAAAATTGACAGTCTTCTTCATTATAAAGTCATTTTTGTAATTCTGATGTTAAAGATATGTATCAGAATTAAATAGTCGTATTATAAGACACATGTTATCAAAATAACCACTTGGTTTATACACATGTATACTTTAACTAAAAATGAAACGTAGCTCGAGTTTAATTCATGTTTTAACCTTTTATTTCCGAAAAAAACAATCACTTTAGGGTTAATCAGGATTTATTTAAACTATTTAGAAATAACTCTAAAGGAATACATAATATAATTGTAACGGGAGGGGAACTTTACAAAAAAATATATTCACATCCAGACTCAGAACAATCATTTGCAGATCGCACAAAAAATACTCCCGCTTTTTTTTTTTTTGGCGGACTATGATCAGCACACACAACTTCCATTCGTTCTAGGGCGACCAATTGCGCTTGGTCGCCCACGGCTCTATAATCCATTATATTCCCACCCCTTCGTGCTGACCACTGGTAACGAATTCCTTGTCGTCGGTGGCCAGTCAGGTGGAATACGCTTTTGGGTACTGTCCCTCCCCGATGCCTCTCCGCCTCGCCTTCGTCTTCGCCTTCCTCGAGGGTCGCCTTCACGCGGGTGGTCTCTCTGCGGGTAACAGACTGTTCCGCGGTTCAGTTACCTGCGGCCTCGGCTAGGGCGGTATCAGGTGTAGGTAGTCGCACCTGCGTCACCCAAGTCGCCAGCGACGGTTCGTATTATAGAGGCCTCTTCCTCATACGCTCGATTCTGAGACAACTCTTCGCTGAAGGAGCCGCGTCCCACTTTCTGACGTTGTCGAGCGATGGTAGGTAGCGTCAGGTCAGCACCGATGATTGCGGTGAGTTCACGGCGCTGCTTTATCTATAAACAAAATTTTTAGCTTTATTACTAGCAAATTTCGGCGACTTCGTGTTCATTGTCGTTCCCGTGGTAACACGGCGATAAAATATAGTCTAACCTATGTTTCTCGCTGATAATGTAGCTTACTATTATTAGTGAAATTATTATTAAAATCAGTTAAGTGATTTATGCCTAAAAGAGTAATAAACAAACTCAAATTTGCAATTATAATATTAGTTCGGACAAATTATCTAGTAACAGCTTAATAATCAAACAAAATGTACGCAACATTATTTTACAACATCTTGGCAACAAATACATATGTTTGATTAAAATCTTTTGAGCGTATATAAGAGATAATCTGGCATCAAACCAACGATCTTTTACCAAAGTAAAGGCTTGCATTATATAGAGGCATTTACGCATTTCATATATTATTCAAAAGGCAAATATTTTTACGGTACTTCGCTATTCAAATCGTAAAAGCTTAATCATATTTATACGGCTGTATTATAAACAGATTTTCTCAGTCCAGAGATATGTAGGCAATCTTCGTTTATGAGGTACTAAAGTCAACGCCCAGGTCGTGCAAAACTTGTGTTATTAGGTTTTAATGCATGGTTTTTCTTTTTAATTTTGTAAGTAGTATGATTAAGTTCTTCCAGTGCTGACGGAATAAGAATACAATTCACCACTCCCCATCTTGCTCGTGGATGTCGTAAAAGACGGTTAAGGGATAGGTAGGTATCATATATTATGTATAACATCTATGCAAGAGAAGGAAAACTCGAAATAAAACCCTATACCAACCTGTCTGACCAGTATAGTATAGTAAGGTCGATTTCCCTCCTATCCTGAAGGAGATTCAAGCCCAGGCGACTCCTCGCCCTGAGCCAATTCCATCTATTGCCGTATAGTCAATAATTATATTCTCAAGGAGGGTTGACATTAGGCAGGCGGCTGGATAAAGTTATTGCAAAAACCTTTGCAATATGTACCGTGAAAGAAGACTTATTGCATCGATCATAAGTAATTGACATAAAAATGAGCAAGGAAATGATGATTATGATAATGATTTTTGTCTATATGACCACCATACACCACGTCATCTATCTGAAATGTTGTGTCATTGTTCCAAATTAAAATTTGTTAATTTGATGTGTCCATTGAGAACATAGCTGTTCAATGATTTCCGATGTTTACGCGAGTATAAAAATTGTAAATATAACTATTTTACGACTTTTATCGCGAGGAATCTCTGCAATAACGATTACTTGTTGGACGTGAGACATCTTAGTCCGCCCGTGACCATGAACGCTGTAAAGTATTCGAAACGTTGGGCACTCAAAAATCAAATACAAACGCGATACAATCCGTTTACTAGTTTTATTTACAAAACATTGTTGCTCATCGCATTACGGGGTAAATTTTTCATTTGTTTAGGATATACACTAGCATATCCTACTAAGTGGATGAAAAATTATTGGATGATTACGGCCGCCCAAACACTGATGGGATATGGTATCTTATACTGTCTCGCTGTCACAGGGTTTAGATAAGACAAAGCATGTCTTGTTGATTTATTCATAAATGAGTTTATATAAAAAAAAAACCCTTTTTAGTAGGCTATCAGGGCCGGATTATCCATAAGGCGGATTGGGAAACTGCCTAGGGACCCCGCATTGACTAGAGCCCCGAGCAAGCATAAAAAAAATACAATTCTTTTCATGTAACCATTTTTTTAATATTCTCATTTCTCTTGCCTATGGATCACGATGGACGTGAGACTTAAATCATCATTTAACTGCAACTATAAGCTATTCATTAAGATAATTTAAATGAGAGTATAAAGAAATGAGTCAGGCATTTGAGGTGATTCTGTAGCATCAGGTCAAGGTGATGACTTATGTTGTTACAATAAGCGATTGGAGTAACAGGATACGTCGATCTGATCGACTGGACTTATGTAATAGAAAATACATATGTATTTTAAAGAGTAAGAAAAGAGTAAAGGAAAAGGGTCCCAAGATTTGCATTGTCTAGGGGACTTGATAGGGTTAATTCAGCTCTGTATGCTATGGTCTGGATACACTTCGCCCAATCTGTTCGGGGCGACAGATCGGCGGCGTGTCGTCCCATAACCCACTGTGTTCCCTCCCCATCACCATTGGGCGGCCACCACTTGTATCAATTTCTTGTCATCCTTGGCCAAACCGACGGATTTACGGGCACTGTTCCCTTCGACGCCCCAGCAACAAAACAGCATTACCAGGTCATCGCCCTTACGCAGTGGGCCTCTCTGCGGATGGTTGATAAATCCTCGGTCCGCCCACCCGATTATATAAAAACCTAACGTATCAAATATATATTAAATTAGAAAAAGGAATCGATTAAAATTTACTCTCAATTTTTCTCAATAAAACATGGTGTCATAATTATAAACATAATATATTTTCATATACAGTAAAATAGGTTACATAAATTCACGTTGTAAACTAAAATTCAGCCCTAACATGCCCGTAAAACAGATAAAAGCTAAAACTTTCTTATCACAAACATAGTTAAGGGTTTTGTTGTAAACTATCAAAATATGGTTGTTTTTACCCTATGTTATTATCGAGAGAATATAGGGTAGAAATACCATTTATCGTCTACCTGTTTGTGCATTATTTTTTAGGGTTATTACTTCTTCTATTGCTATTGTTAGTGTTTCGAAAACATATTGAAATATTTTACTAGGATTGGGTTATACATTTGACACAAATGGGTCTTTCTATTGGCAGTTACATTATATTTATTTTATAGAATATCTTTTTTTAAAAAACAGTCTTTAAGAGCGCCCGCAGACATATAATTGTAAGTTGGCCGATTAAATCGCAAATAGGTGTATTCGGTGTAGTTACTTATGCTAGCCCGCACATCTTCTCCAACTAAATCGTCTAACTAATTAATTGGACACTGATCGTATCAGAATCAAGATTCCCTTCCGATTACGCACAGTTAATAAGTTGTCCAACTATCGGTCAACTGCTTGTTAGCACGGTTATCCTATGCAATTTCGCACACTATCCAACTCTGTTGGACAGTTGCACGGCAAGATGCAAGATGCCACCACATGCGTGCGCGTGATTTCCCCACGCTCGCATCTTCGTCGACGGGTACGATGTCTGTCTCCCGATCACTTGTTGCAAACGAAAAAGTAGAAGGCTCATAGAGGAAGTTCAAAAAAGCCAGCGTTGTACAAAAAAGACTTGAAACAATTTATCAGGGTAATATCTGAGTTTAGAATGCAATGTATGATGCTTCCCATATTGTAATCTATTACTTAATATGGGATGCACCCAAAATGTTCTCTTTTGTTTTCGTCTTCTTTTTATTAATAGAGCAACTAAAAGGTTTTTTTAGAAAATATAGTCTCTGGAAGAACCATTACAGCTTTATCCGGAAAGATTCGATCGTCTTAGTCGCGGCAGTGTTAACGATAATTCACTGATTATTGATTTCTGACAAAATTATAATTATCAAATTTTCAACCATACTTAAGTATAGACAAAATTACGTTTAGCTGTCATTTACATTTTGTTATTACATATCAAATGCGTTTTTGTTATACTACGTTTCTTTGAAATATTATCGAACGGGAAACGGGAACGCAATTGAACGGGATTAAAAGTATCCTATGTCCATCTCCTAGTTCTAAGCTACCACCCCACCAATTTTCAGCCAAATCAGTACAGCCATTCTTGAGTTATAAATAGTGTAACTAACACGAATTTCTTTTATATATATATATGTCGGAATGGTCATTAGTACGGGAGCTGCGTTGACAACGAGACGAAAGCGCCATGACAGTTGCGCTTCGACAGAGTCTAGCCTGCGTTCGCGCGAGTATTATAAAAGGGGCTGCGGACGATGTTGGAGCATCACATTCCGCGTCGGAGACTCGTAGCGCACGGACGTGCGCCTCGCTGCTCTCCATTTCGCCGCGCTCACCCCGCACCCGCCCCCTGCGGTCGTGCGTTCTCGCTCCGTCTCGCTCGCTCTCGCAGCGAACCACGCGTCGCGTCAAGCCGCCATCTTGTTCAACGTCTGTGGCCGTTCAGTGGCCCGCTCCGGGTGGCCGTGTATACGGTTGTCTGTGGCAGTTTCGCTGTTTGGACGCAGGTGTTGCCGGATCCCAACTGCACGAGTCGACTTTTTCAAGACGTCGAGTGTAGATTTCTACCGTTGGTAGATAAAAAGTCAACCCATTTTGGCCCCCTCAGGGCAGAAAACCATATTGTTTGGTCCCCGGCGGAAACCTCACGGTGTAAACGAAGCCGGGTGAGGCAAGGCCCCGATTTGCCTGCCGAGCCCCTTCAGGGCAGAGCTAACAATCGGAAGGGGTTAGAGCATCCGGCCTTGGGGGATCTCCTAGTCGGACCTAATCTACGGCTTTTCATCATTTTTCTGCGAAGGCCTAACGGCCCGAGCAGCTAGGAACCTATCGCACATTAAGATTGGCGAAGGAGTACAAGCTTAGGGCACATTAGTTAAGTACACATCCTCCCGACCTGCACCCGGTTGGGAGGGACACACACTACACACAACCCAGGGTTTACCCCACCCAGGGCGATAGGACACATTCCTGCGAACGTTTTTCCCGCCAGCCCACGATGGCGGAAAAAACTATCACCATCGACGCCCTTCTGGCGATCCCCGAGATAAAAGCCTACATCGCTCAACATTTTGGAGCGATAACTATTCTTCCACCGCAACCCCTGCGCGCTCACTCCACCGTCCTGCCGCTCAAACCGGAATTACCGGCCACCGGCACGGCGATGGATACTGAATCGGTCCCCTCCTCAGCCTCAGCTTCATCTTCCTCCGAGTCGGAAGATTCGCCCAATGAGGGCTCCTTCATCGAAGTTCGCTCCCGTAAGCGTACTAAGAAGGCAAAAGCCAACAAAGAGGCCCCCTCTAAGGCCCCAAAAATAAAGCCGACCGAATCGGCCATAACTCCAGCCGCAATCCCGTCTGAAACGACCGCTACGACCGCCTCGGCCCTCCCTGTCGTCTCGCAGACAGCCCCATTCTCTGTCCCATCCACTACGGACAGCAACACCGTCGCCCCACAGACGGTCAAAAAACCACTGGCTCCGCCGCCCCTATACATTAGGGATAAAGAGAAGTGGCTAGCCATCTCCGCGTGGCTAAACACCAACAGGATTTCGTACAAATCTGCGAAATCCACCCCCCAAGGCATACGAGTGGACCTTCACTCGTCAGCTGACCACCGCTCCGTGTCAAGTATGCTAGGGAATCAACAGATTCCCTACCATACGTACACCCTCCCCGAAGCCAAACTTCTGCGTGCTGTAATACGCAACGTACCGAGGGAAATAGAGACCAAAGAGATTCTAGAATCTCTTAAAACCCAGGATCTACCGGTTGTAGAAGTACACCGGATGATCCGGGGTAGGGGTCGTTATCCCCTCAACATGATACTCGTCTGCCTTACAAATAACGCAGAGGGTAAAGGCATTTTTAAAATTAAGACCATCTGCGGTCTATCTGGGGTCTCGGTTGAGCCCCCACACAAAAATGGCAACCTGGCACAATGCCACAAGTGCCAACTGTATGGACACTCGTCCAAAAACTGCTTTGCCCGTCCTAGGTGCGTTAAGTGCCTAGGTGACCATCACACCTCTCAGTGTGAACGGCCAAAGGACATCTCACTCTGCAAAGAGCCACCAACGTGTGTTCTCTGTGGAGAATACGGACACCCAGCTAACTACCGCGGCTGCCCAAGAGCGCCGAGGAGGTTAGTCCGCCAGCCCAACACAAACGGCAAGGCCTTGTACTATAACAAGACCTTCGTCCCAGCCCCCTTACCAACCCACAATGCGTGGGCTCGCCCCCTGCTAAACAGCAAGGAGGCTTTCCCAACCCTGCCCAACAGGCAGCCCGCTGCCCCACCCGCAACATCTCAACTCAAACCACCAACAACCGGGCCAAACCAGCCCACTGGTGGTAATCCCAAGCCCCCTCAGGGCGCCCCTATTCCTATCGTCGTCGCTAAAAGCGCGCCCCCAAAAGCCCCCCAAGGACTAGATCCAGATCTAGCCCTGGTGGCCAACTTCGCAGCTCAAATCAATTTCACGGAAATCCGCGAAATTGCAGCCGAATTAAGAAGGAACGAGGGAAACAACCTCGCCCTCCTTAATACCGCTATTAAATTTTCCCCCACGTTAGAGCGTCTAGGCTCGCTTAAATTCAAATAAAATGGATAGGTACACTCCAGGCAGAGTTAAACCCAGACACCTCAAAATAGGGACATTCAATGCCAATAGCCTAACCCAACAGAAGGATGAAGTAGGCACATTCCTTCGGGAACACCAGCTCGACATCTTGCTAGTACAAGAGACGTTCCTTAAACCATTTAACAAGGACCCTAGAGTCGCCAACTATAATATAGTTCGCAACGATAGGACAACCTCACCAATGGGCGGAACGCTTATCTACTACAAAAGGTCGCTGCATTGCACACCTGTGGATCCGCCCCCTCTGATGTACATTGAAGCTTCAATTTGCAGGCTAGCCCTCTCAGGCCATCAGCCTATCACCCTTGTATCCGCATATCTCTCTCCCAATAGAGAACATTCGAAACAGTTGGTTGAAAAAGATCTAAAAGCCTTGCTAGAATTGGGAGGCGCCGTCATCATTGGCGGTGACCTTAACGCCAAGAACACCTCTTGGAGCTGTCAAAGTTCCAATAAGAGGGGCAAGACTTTAGAGCTATTCGCTGACAGACTGGGATTTGATGTCATAGCGCCCATAGAGCCGACACACTTCCCCTTTAACGTTTCGCACAGGCCGGACATACTCGATATTTTTCTTCTCAAAAACATAAACCTTCGTTTATGTTCAATAGAAGTTCAACACGAGTTAGACTCAGATCACCGCCCGGTGACTCTGGAATTAGCCTCCCGCACCCCCGGCCCCTCAGGCCACAACAACGAAAGGACCAAGATAGCGACTGACTGGGCACGGCTAGAGAAAAATCTCAAGTCAACCTCGTCGGTCCACCTTGATCAAATTCCCAAAGACATTACGTCTAAGGAAGATACCTCTCAGGCGATCGACTCGCTCACAAGTCACGTGCAGTCGATAATGGACGACTGCTCGCGGCCGGTACCAGATACGAGCGATCGTAAATGGCGCCTGCCAGACGACGTCCGTGACTTGCTGAGACGGAAAAACGCCGCGACACGCGCTTATGACCGCTACCCTACGGAGGACAACCGTACCCGCCTACGGTCACTCCAGAGGGAGGTTAAACAAGCAATTAAAAAATTGAGACAGAGCAAATGGGACGCCATGATCGAGGAGCTAGAACCCTCTCACACAGCCTTTTGGCAGCTTTCCCGCTCACTCAAAAAAGACATCGTGTCCACTCTCCCTCCTCTCACCAGACCCAACCAGCCTCCGGCATTCATGGACGATGAAAAGTCAGAATGCCTGGCCGACTGCTTAGAGCTTCAGTGTACGCCGAGTACACTACACCCCGACGCCGCGAATCACCGCTTCATCGCCGACTAAGTGGAACGTCGTAACACTCTCTCGCGCTCGTTAGGAAACGACAGCCCCGATCAGCCAATCCCAGCAGTGACCACCGATGAGGTCGAATCGTTAGTCAGGGGTCTCAAAACCAGGAAAGCCCCAGGTTCGGACGGAATCTCAAATAAAGTCATTAAATTATTCCCCGCCCACTTGATAATCCTGTTGTGCTGCATCTTCAATGCAGCACTAAATAATAACATCTTTCCCGCGCAATGGAAAGAGGCCGTGGTAATAGGAATCCACAAACCCGGCAAGCGCCGTACCGAACCTAGTAGTTACCGCCCGATTAGTCTACTAAGAGGTCTAGGTAAGATCTACGAACGAATAGTTCTCAGTAGACTACGTACATTCGCCGAGGCTAACAACCTCATTCCCGACGCACAGTTTGGCTTCCGAGCTAAACACAGCTGCGTACAACAAGTTCACCGTTTGGTAGAATACACAAGTAGTCAGTTCATCATGAACAGATATACGGGTGTATTATTCCTAGACGTAGCGAAAGCATTCGACAAGGTTTGGCATGAAGGCCTAATCTACAAACTCTATCTCCTCAAGATCCCTCACTACTTAATTCACATTATACATGACTACTTAAGTCATCGCAGCTTTCGCTACAGGGTGGAAGGGACGTTGTCGACCTCCCACCCTATCAAGGCCGGCGTCCCTCAGGGGTCGGTCCTCTCCCCATTTCTCTTCACGCTATACACTAGCGATATGCCCAAATTCAACCGGGTACATAAAGCGCTTTACGCTGATGACACCGCACTCTTTTGTGCTGGTAGATCCCCGACAACAGTAGCCAGGACTCTCCAAACAGCGGTTACCGCCCTAGCCAATTGGTTTAGGAAATGGAGATTAGAAATCAACCCCGAGAAGAGTCAGGCGGTCATGTTCACTAGACGAACTGCCCGTTCCTACTCTATCGATAGCATTCCCCCCCTTAAAATTTTCAACAAGCCGGTCACTTGGACCAGGCAGGCCAAATACTTGGGTGTGACCCTTGATGATCGACTCAGCTTCGCCCCTCACATAAAGAAAGTCCGCGCACGGGCAGCCTTTGTGATGGGCCGTCTCCACTGTCTACTCAACTCTAGGTCGCGTATGCCCCTGAGTAGCAAAGTCCGACTTTACACCACCTGCATACGGCCTATCATGACCTATGCCAGCGTGGTGTTCGCGCATGTTAAGCCACACAGGATCCACAGGCTACAGACACTACAAAATCGTTTCATGCGCCGAGCTACGGGAGCACCGTGGTTCATACGAAACGTCGATCTCCACATCGACCTCGAACTGCCGACCATCAAGCAGTTTATGAAACGGTGCTCTCAGAGCTACTTTGACTCTGCCATGACACACCCCAACCAACTAGTGGTTGGGGCGGCTTCCTATAGACCCTCCAAAATCTCCTCCATCCGACGTCCTCGTCACGTCCTCGACGAAGAGGACGACATTATCACACTCGCTCAACAAAGAGCCTACACGGCCCGCGAGGCCTTAACAAATAAATATCCGCGGTTCCGCCCTCGCCGTCGAGGTGCGAAACCGCGCCGCGCAAAAGTCACTACCAAAAACGTGGGCACGCCCACTTTGCCTCCAGCGACGCCCCAAGCCGAGGTCCGTTCCCCACAGGGGGAGCCCTTGGGCGATGTCGCTTAGCATACTTTTCTCCGGGTTGAGAGCCCTCAGCGCTCACCCATAGTCCGCGTCAAGCTGTCAAGGCCATCTGCGGCCAACAGCTGTACACACACAAAAATGTTGGAGCATCATTCCGCGTCGGAGACCCGTAGCGCACGGACGTGCGCCTCGCTGCTCTCCATTTCGCCGCGCTCACCCCGCACCCGCCCCCTGCGGTCGTGCGTTCTCGCTCCGTCTCGCTCGCTCTCGCAGCGAACCACGCGTCGCGTCAAGCCGCCATCTTGTTCAACGTCTGTGGCCGTTCAGTGGCCCGCTCCGGGTGGCCGTGTATACGGTTGTCTGTGGCAGTTTCGCTGTTTGGACGCAGGTGTTGCCGGATCCCAACTGCACGAGTCGACTTTTTCAAGACGTCGAGTGCAGATTTCTACCGTTGGTAGATAAAAAGTCAACCCATTTTGGCCCCCTCAGGGCAGAAAACCATATTGTTTGGTCCCCGGCGGAAACCTCACGGTGTAAACGAAGCCGGGTGAGGCAAGGCCCCGATTTGCCTGCCGAGCCCCTTCAGGGCAGAGCTAACAATCGGAAGGGGTTAGAGCATCCGGCCTTGGGGGATCTCCTAGTCGGACCTAATCTACGGCTTTTCATCATTTTTCTGCGAAGGCCTAACGGCCCGAGCAGCTAGGAACCTATCGCACATTAAGATTGGCGAAGGATTACAAGCTTAGGGCACACTAATTAAGTACTCATCCTCCCGACCTACACCCGGTTGGGAGGGGCACACACACCACTCACCCCTGGGTTTTTTCCCCACTCAGGGCGTTAGGGCTGCTAGGAAACAGTCGTAAAGCTCCCAGCATGGCAATGGAGGGCCACAATAAAATCCAGTACTCACTAGAGTACTTATTAAACATTCCCGCCATCCGTGACATTTTAGTCGCCCTACACGGGGAGGAAAACGTTCCACAACCTGTGTTCTCTTCCGCGTATCCCACGGTAACCGCTACAACATCGGCTATACCACCACCCTCGAAACCAATGTCGCCCACGGCAATGGAATTCGAGGTAGCCCGGCTCTCAGAGAGCTCATCGGACCAGGAGGATAACTCCTCCGACTCCTCTGACTCCTCTTCTCCCGATGAAGGCGAGTTCACTACCGTTCGCTCGCGAAAACGCAGTAAGAAAACTGCAAAAAACGTCGCCACTAAGGCCCTTAAAACAACCGCTACCGCGTCAAGCCACCCCGCTGCCTCCGTGGCACGCACCTCAACTCAGCCCGCCACCCAAGCCGGCCCCTCTAAGCCCGAGTCAATGACGCCAACCGCCGCGCCTCCGCGCAAGGAACCGACCCCACCTCCTATTTATCTACAGGACAAGTCCAAATGGACTACCGTCTCTGGGTGGTGCACCGAGCACCACATAAATTTCACCTCGGCCCGATCTACCCCACAAGGGATAAAAATCTCCTTGTGCGCCTCAGCCGACCACCGTAAGCTGTCGAGCTTATTAACGGTGAAAAAACTCCCGTACCACACGTACACTCTCCCCGAGGAGAGAATATTACGTGTCGTCATCAAAAACGTTCCCACGGAACTCACAAAAGATGAGATCCATAAGTCCTTAGAGGAACAAAGCCTCCCTGTCCTAGCCGTGCACCGCATGATCCGCGGCAAAACCCGCAAACCCTTCGAGATGGTTCTAGTCCACCTCGAATTATCTCCAAAAGGCAAACAGATCTTCCGCATTAGTGAGATCTGTGGCCTGTCCGGAATTCATGTAGAGCCACCGCACAAAACAGGGCTCATCTCGCAGTGTCACAACTGTCAGATGTACGGGCACTCGGCCCGTAACTGCCATGCCCCCGCCAGGTGCGTTAAGTGCCTTGAAGACCATGGCACGAGTGATTGTCCACGGCCGAAAAGAAACGACCACATCCAATGCGACACACCGCCATCGTGCGTCTTGTGCCGCGAGGAAGGTCACCCTGCAAACTACCGCGGGTGCCCCAAGGCTCCCCGCAGGCAGTACAGACGCCCTCGCAACCCCCCAAACTGGGGCTTCCCACCCCAGCCCCCTCAACCTCTTCTTGCAAACCCAGTGCCGAAGCCTCCTCAGGTTAACGCATGGCGGGTATCCCAGGCGGAATTCCCACCGCTACCTAATAAACGAGTGGTGCCTAACACCACCCCACCACCCCCCCATACTGCAGCAACGCCATACACGGCGCCTTGCCCACCCCCCGCGAGCCAATCCAAGCCCCAACAGGGCGCACACTCGAACCCGCATGTAGCCCCGAGGTCCGTAAAAACCCTACAAGGCGTAGATCCGGATCTCGCCTTAGTAGCTAAATTCGCATCTCAAATAAATTTCAATGAGATACGTGAAATCGCCTCTGAAATCAGAGCAAACGTAGGCAACAGCCACGCTCTCCTTAACGTAGCCATTAGGTTCTCTCCGGTCCTCGAGAACCTCGCCTCTTTTACAATCTAAAATGGATAGACACCCATCAGGCAGAGTTAAACCCAGACACATTAGAGTAGGGTACTTTAATGCTAACAGCCTAGCCCAACAGAGGGACCAAATAGGCGCTCTAATGAGCGACGAGCAGCTCGACCTATTTCTTATTCAGGAGACCTTCCTTAAACCGTACAATAGGGACCCCAAGATTGCGAACTATAACATAGTTCGCAACGACAGGCTTAACTCGCCTAAGGGAGGTACTCTCATCTACTACAAGAGGTCACTGCACTGCACACCTATGGATCCGCCCCAATTGACGTACATTGAGGCTTCAGTCTGCAGGCTAGCCCTCACGGGGCACCAACCCATCACCCTCATATCAGTATATCTCCCCCCCGGTAGGGAAAACAATATCGAACTCCTCGAGAGTGATCTTAAATCACTCCTCGACCTAGGCGGAGCCGTCATCATAGGCGGCGACCTTAACGCCAAAAACACCTCATGGAGTTGTAACACCACCAACCCAAGAGGAAAAACCCTCGAATCCCTTGCCGAACGGCTGGGGTTTGACGTCATCGCTCCTATGGAGCCGACGCATTTCCCAGGGAACATAGCGCACAGACCCGATATTCTAGATATAGCACTGCTAAAGAACATTAACCTTCGGTTAACGTCTATAGAAGTGCTACATCAACTAGACTCAGACCACCGTCCGGTCATTCTCGAACTTGCCCCGAGACTGCCAGTCCCCTCAGGACCTGGGCAGGCCCCCACCATAACAGTAACTGATTGGAATAGACTAGAGTCCGGACTCAAGTCTAAATCCACCAGTCACTTAGATAGGATCCCCGCTGACATAAAATCCCCGGAGGACACAATGACGGCAATCGACTGTCTCACAAGTCATGTACAATCATTAATTAATGATTGTTCGCGGCAAGTACCAGCAGCGAGCGATCACGGCTGGCGCCTGCCAGACGACGTCCGCGACCTTCTGAGACAGAAGAATGCAGCCATACGTGCCTACGACCGTTACCCTTGCGAGGAAAACCGCATACGTATGCGTTTCCTGCAAAGGACGGTCAAATCCGCAGTAGCAGAAGTCCGCGAAAAGAGATGGAACACCACTCTTAGCGAACTAGAACCTAACCACCAAGCCTACTGGCAACTCGCCCGATCCCTTAAGAAAGACATAGTTTCCACTATGCCTCCCCTAAAGAGACCCAACCTCCCCCCCGCCTTTGAGGACGAGGAGAAATCCGAATGCCTGGCCGACAGCCTAGAGCAACAATGTACGCCAAGTACCACATACCCCGATGCCGAACAGCACGCCCACGTCGATAGGGAAGTGGTGTGGCGAGCCTCTCTCCCACAACCGCCGCTAGATACAGAATTAGGTAGGGACGACGCCCCAAGTCAGCCTATCCCAGCAGTCACCATAGATGAAGTAGTTTCGATCGTCAAGGGACTACGCCCTAGGAAAGCCCCCGGTTCGGACGGCATAACCAATAGAGTTATTAAACTTTTTCCCACGTCCCTACTGGTCCTTCTGACCTGCATTTTCAACGCAGCGCTCAATAACAAAATCTTTCCCGCTCAGTGGAAAGAAGCCGTGGTAATAGGAATCCACAAACCCGGCAAGAACCGATCCGAACCCAGTAGTTACAGGCCGATAAGTCTTCTTAACGGTCTTAGCAAAATGTACGAGCGCGTAATCCACCAAAGACTAAGAATCTTCGCCGAGGAAAACCACCTCATACCACACGAGCAGTTTGGCTTTAGACCCAAACACTCGTGTGTCCATCAAGTCCATCGTATCGTGGAAAGCATCAACGTAAAACTGCAACGCAACCTTTTTACGGGGATACTCTTCTTCGATGTAGCCAAAGCCTTCGACAAGGTATGGCATAATGGCCTTATCTTTAAGTTATTCCAACTAGGAATTCCCCACTACCTCGTAATTATCATACGAGACTTTCTAACAAATCGTAGCTTCCGCTACAGAGTAGAAGGGACACTCTCTTCCCCGCACCCGATCAGAGCTGGCGTACCGCAAGGTTCAGTCCTCTCACCCCTTCTATTCTCGCTATATACTAGCGACATCCCCAAGTCTAAGCTCGTGCAGTCAGCCCTCTACGCTGACGACACAGCTATATTCGTATCCGGGCTTAACCCGGACGCCGTCACTCGTAATCTCCAAACTGCAGCTACTGCCCTTGGCAAATGGTTCCGGAAATGGAGAATAGACATTAACCCAGAAAAGAGCCAGGCGGTCATGTTTCACAGGAGACGTGCCGACCTGCACCCCCCCGATAGCTTCACTCCAGTCCGCATTTTTGACAAGCCCATCCCCTGGGCGTCAAATGCCAAGTACCTAGGCGTCACCCTTGACAATCGTCTCAGCTTCGCTCGACACATAACCACTGTGCGCTCGCGTGCAGCGTTCGTTATGGGTCGTTTACACAACTTACTCAACCCAAAGAGTAAGCTGTCGCTCAAATGCAAAATCCGTCTTTACACTGCCTGCATACGCCCCATCATGTTGTATGCCAGTGTAGTATTCGCTCACGTTAGGCCACACAGGATCCATAGGCTACAAACACTTCAGAATAGGTTCATGCGTAAGGCTACGGGCGCACCGTGGTTCATACGCAATGCCGATCTCCACATCGACTTGCACTTGCCGACCATCAGGCAATATATGAAACAGTGTGCCCGTAGATATTTTGATTCTGCCACAACACACCCCAACCCCTTAGTGGTCGCTGCGACCAACTATATCCCGTCCCGCATCTCGAAGGTCACTCGACCGAGACTTGCTCTCGACGAGCCCGACGACGAGATCACGATAGCTCAGAATACAGCATACACGGCCCGCGAAGCCGCAACAAAGAAAAGACCACGGTTCCGTCCTCGCCGTCGAGGTGCGAAACCGTGCCGCGCAAAAATAAATAAATCTAAAGTGGGACCTCCCACATTGCCCTCAGCAATGCCCCGAGCCGAGGTTCGTACCCCACAGGGGGTGCCCTTGGGCCACGTTGCTTAAACTTTTTGGGTTGAGAGCCCTCAGCGCTCACCACTAGTCCGCGTAAGGGTGTAACAGCCATCTGAGGCTAACACCCCTTGTCAGAACAAAAAAAAAAAAAAAAAAAAAAAAAAAAAAAAAATGTTGGAGCATACACACATCGTCGAGACTCCGAGCGGACAACATAGGCCTAGGAACTGTCTACGACTCATTGAGTGTATTACGTACCATTGTGTTATTAACTTGCAACTATATTGTGACTGTTAATATCTTCAGTAATAAATTAAGTGTGATAGTGATAACATAGTTTCTATTGCTCGTGACCTGCGCAGTGCCCACACGCTATGCATTCGGGAGAAGACGCTCTCACTACTCTGCCGATTTTACCGACATCAGAAGTGGAAAGCGAGCATCCTAAGGAGAACCGCATGGAGACTACATCACACGGTGAAGAAAACGATGGGAGCGGAGACAACTGGCGGCTATTATTCGAAATACAAAATTCGAATATGAAGGCTCTGATCGAAGCACTGAGTAAGCCACAACGTTCTGCCCAGATTGTGGCCTTACCGGAATTTTGACCCAGACAAGACGGATGCAGATGCACGATCGTGGTGTGCAACAGCAGACCTGTGTTTCGCCGATAACCCCATCGAAGGAGGTCAGCTCATCGTGGCCATTAGCAAGGCGCTTAAAGGGACTGCGTCGGCTTGGCTAGCATCGGTTTCCTTTCCTGGTATGAAATGGACGGAGTTCAAAGAACTTTTCATTGCAAGATTTGTGAGCACGGAAACTCCGGCGGGTACGCTGATAAAGTTGAGTACCGATAAACCCAAAAAAGGTGAGACTTTAGCTGCCTACGGTAGTCGTGTCATGTCATCATTGTTCAATCGCTGGAAGAATCTCGCCGTCGAACAAATTGTTGTGGCAACAACAGTCGCACATATTTCACAGTTCGACTCGAGATTGCGCAGATTGGCATTTACGTCAGACATAAACAATCGCCAGCAACTACAACAAGAATTGCAGGCTTTTACATATCTCAAGCGTATGTCAAGTGATTCCCCGGACCAGAAAACAATTGAAACTAAGCGCATGAAGATGTTTCAAGCGTCGTCCATCAAATGTTTTCACTGTGGCAAAATTGGGCACAAACTGGCTGACTGTTCACACAGACAGGAAGCAAAAGGAAAACCGTCGAAAACGCACCACATTCAACCCTCGAGACCTAATCACCACCAGCAGCAGGGTGGTAACACTAACTCCATTGTGTGTTACAAATGCGGTAAACAGGGGCATATCGCCGTCCGATGCCCTAGTGGAGGCGGCAGCGCTGAGGCTCCACGCGGCGATCGACGTGTCGACGTGTGCCTCGTCGATCCCGCGGCGGGAACTTTAAAGCATAAAGGTCAGTTGTTCGTGTTTCACTATGATTCGGGTGCCGAGTGTTCTCTTATCAAAGAGAGTATCGTCCAAATTTAGTGGTAAACGTGAACAAAATATAGTAACACTAAAAGGTATCAGTTTGTCGAGTGTATTGAGTACTCTGCAGATATCTTGTGTTGTCGAAATCGATGGTAACCTTATCGAGATTTTGTTGCACGTTTTGCCTGATGTCTATTTGCGAAGTGAAATTATGTTAGGACGTGAAATATTATCGCAAGGCTTTTGTGTTAGTATGACCGCGACACAATTTACGATTTCCAAAATTTGTAACGTTGATAATTTTAATTTACAATTACCCTCGGTCGATTTAGTGAATACAGTTCAATCTTTTAGTGCTAGTGATCTACCCCCAAAGAATATCTTTGACATAGTTGATACAGACGTAACCGTAGAACAAAAATCGTCTATGATATCCGTGTTGACTCGTTATTCGGACTATTTCATTACTGGTATGCCACAAACGCGCGTAAAAACGGGTGAACTAACAATTCGTTTAATTGACCCTAATTTGACCGTACAGCGACGACCTTACCGGCTTAGCGCGGCGGAAAGAGAAGTAATGCGTGATCGCGTAGCGGAATTATTGCGTGCAAATATTATTCGACCAAGTAACTCTCCCTTTGCAAGTCCAGCGCTTTTGGTTAAAAAGCGAGACGGTTCGGATAGAATGTGTATAGACTACCGCGAACTAAATAGAAATACTGTACCTGACCGGTATCCCTTGCCGCTTATCACAGATCAAATCTCACGTTTACATGGTGCGCGTTACTTTACTAAGTTAGATTGCGCATCAGGTTTTCATTTAATTCCTATTAAATGCGAAGAGTCTATACAGCGTACTGCGTTTATTACACCAGACGGTCAGTACGAATATTTAACTATGCCGTTTGGCCTGCGTAATGCTATATCAGTTTTCCAACGGGCAATTGTTACAGCTCTAGGCAATCTGGCAAATACCTACGTCATAGTTTACGTCGACGACATTTTAATCATTTCGGAAACCGTTGATGAAGGAATAGAACGACTTGATGTAGTTTTAGGGACATTGACTAAAGCCGGGTTTGCCCTAAATTTGACAAAGTGCTCCTTTTTGAAAACTCAACTCGAATTTTTAGGGTACGAAATCAAGTCTGGAGAAGTTAGGCCCAATCGCAGAAAGGTAGAGGCACTATCGGCACTACCACCACCATCCACGGTATCTCAGTTAAGACAGTTTATAGGTTTAGCGACGTATTTCAGACAATTCGTGCCTAAATTTTCTCGTGTTATGGGCCCACTTTATAAATTAACATGTGCCAAGGTTCCCTTTTCCTGGCAACAGCATCACGAGGCTATTAGAAAAGAAATCATTTCTATTCTTACAAAAGAGCCGGTTTTAGTGATTTATGATCCGCAATGCCCAGTTGAGTTGCACACAGATGCTAGCTCTGATGGGTACGGTGCTATATTATTTCAGATCGTAGAGGGGAAGCACAGAGTGGTTGCATATTTCAGTAAGAAGACCTCTCCTGCGGAATCGCGTTATCATAGTTACGAGCTTGAAACCTTAGCGGTCGTTAATGCCATCAAGCATTTTCGACAATATCTACACGGTAGAAAGTTTACGGTCGTGACCGATTGCAATTCACTGAAATCGTCCCATAAAAAGATCGATTTAACTCCTCGGGTCCATAGGTGGTGGGCTTATTTACAGTGCTTTGACTTTGAGGTTGTTTATAACAAAGGCAAAGATATGGCCCATGCAGACTTCTTATCGCGAAATCATCCTCCATCTCTTGAACGTAGAGACGGTATAGAGTCTAACAGCCAAGTAACGATTAACTTAACTGAACTCTCCGGTAATTGGCTACTAGCTGAGCAAAAACGTGATTCTGAAATCTCCAAGCTTGTTTCGGATTTGAATAACGGACAGTTAAATGACGATGTAGCGAAAACGTACGAGATTCGTAAAGGCGTTCTCTATCGTAAAATTCAGCGTAATGGCCGCACTAAATGTTTACCAATACTTCCCACAGTTCTCAAACGGTCGGTAGTGAGTAACGTCCATGAATCTCTTATTCATCTAGGATACGATAAGACATTAGAGAAGCTTTATGACGTCTATTGGTTTGAGGGAATGTCTCGTTACGTCAAAAAGTTTGTTGATAATTGCATAACATGTAAAGTCGCAAAATCGCACTCTGGCAAAGTACAAGCCCAATTACACCCGATACCTAAAGTAAACACGCCTTGGCATACTGTACACATAGACGCGACCGGAAAATTAAGTGGTAAGAGTGATCAGAAGGAATATGTTTTGTCCTTATCGATGCTTTTACGAAATACGTCTTATTGTTTCACACGGTTAATATAGACTCTAAAAATAGTATTAAGGCTGTGAGAGATAGTGTAGCACTGTTTGGTACTCCAAATAGGATAATCGCGGATCAGGGGCGTTGTTTTGCAAGTAAAGAGTTTAAAGAGTTCTGTGTTTCTAGTAACATCAATTTACATTTGATTGCGACCGGCACTTCTCGTGCCAACGGGCAGGTAGAGCGTGTAATGTCTGTATTAAAATCAATGTTAACGACGGTAGAGACAAAAGATCGATCATGGCAGGATTCCCTAGGCGAAGTTCAACTTGCGATTAACTGTACGATTAATAGGACGACAAAAGCTAGTCCATTAGAGCTACTAATTGGAAAGATAGCGCGACCCTTATCACTGATGGCGCTTGATGATGTAGAGGTCGAAGTGGATTTAGGTATCGTAAGAGATGAGGCCTTGCGTAATATAGAAAGAACAGCTTCGTATGAAAAGCGTAGGTTCGATCAGACTAAGGCGAAGCTCAATAGATTTTCGGTAGGAGACTTTGTTTTGATTATGAATGAGGAGCGTAATCAGACTAAGTTAGATCCAAAATTTAAAGGACCATTTGAGGTCATTGAGGTTCTTGATGGTGATCGATATGGTTTAAGAGCACTCAACAGTAATCGTACTTACAAATACGCACACGAACGGTTCCGGAAGATACCCGAACATCAGAGTGTAACTGACGAAATTGAGGTAGAGTCAAGTTGTGGTGATAATGGAGAGAGTGTTTAAGTTTGCATGATGGTTGGACCGTACCAGAGGTTGACGTGTAGCCGTAGCTCGGTAGAAATCGGTATCTACTACATAGTAGTCCGTGAGTACGCGGTAGGCAGTCAACTCTGGCGGAGGTCGGGTTTCAGAGGAAACCATGGAGTCCGTGGTAGACTCGGCGTTTCCATGAGGGATTCGCATAAGGATAAGTAACTGGAGGTTACTGGGCTTGGAGTCCGTGGTAGACTCGGCGTTTCCATGAGGGATTCGCATAAGGATGAGTAACTGGAGGTTACTGGGCTTGGAGTCCGTGGTAGACTCGGCGTTTCCATGAGGGATTCGCATAAGGATAAGTAACCGGAGGTTACTGGGCTTGGAGTCCGTGGTAGACTCGGCGTTTCCATGAGGGATTCGCATAAGGATGAGTAACTGGAGGTTGCTGGGCTATGTGTAGCCAGAAATCACATGCAGAACTTAAGTCATTCGGTTTATTTGATCGGATTACCTTTTGTGAGATAACATTTTGAGTCAGTTATACTTGGAGTTCGAGTCTTGACATACACACTGCTTACATTCAAGTTGAGGTCAGGAGTGACCGAGCGATCTGATACTGCGTGATGAATATTGTTTCAGAATAACACACAGGGACGTGTGCTCCGTAGGATGGCCGTGTCGGAATGGTCATTAGTACGGGAGCTGCGTTGACAACGAGACGAAAGCGCCATGACAGTTGCGCTTCGACAGAGTCTAGCCTGCGTTCGCGCGAGTATTATAAAAGGGGCTGCGGACGATGTTGGAGCATACACACATCGTCGAGACTCCGAGCGGACAACATAGGCCTAGGAACTGTCTACGACTCGTTGAGTGTATTACGTACCATTGTGTTATTAACTTGCAACTATATTGTGACTGTTAATATCTTCAGTAATAAATTAAGTGTGATAGTGATAACATAGTTTCTATTGCTCGTGACCTGCGCAGTGCCCACACGCTATGCATTCGGGAGAAGACGCTCTCACTACTCTGCCGATTTTACCGACATATAGAAATTGATGGATGGAATGTGATTTTTTTTATGGACACATAGGTTATGTCATCATCATCATCATCGCAGCCCACATACGTCCCACTATTGGGCTCGGGCCTCCTCCCCAGTGGGAGGGAGTATGAACGAAGAATATGAACTATACTAGACAGACAAGTTGGTATAGGGTTTTATTTCGAGTTTTTCTTCTCTTGCATATATGCTTTTATTATATCCTTTTGTCCTCTTTTAAGACATCCACGGGTAAGACGGATTGGTGACTTGTATTCTTACTCCGTTACCACACGGCAAAGCTTAGATTCAGATGTATATGAATAATATATATTGATATGTGACAGCGAAGGTAAATAACTTTGGTGCGGTCAGTGATTGATATATGAATATTTACTATTACTAGTGGTCGCAGTGTGGTCGAAATTCGGCCATAATTAATTTTAATTAATTTTTCTGCTACACAATTTTCTTTAATTTTATTTATGTATAATTGTAAATTGAGCAAGCTGTATTTCACTAATAACTAATATATAAGCACAGATCTCTATTAGACATTGTCATTATATTTATGATTGTTTGACATTCAGTTCGGACTTTTGACGCGAATGTCAAAATGTCATGTAGCGCTTTTATATTTTTTTCATTATTTTAGTGTTTTGCAGTGTTATATTGAATAATTTTGCTGATATTTTATGTAATTTAATGCGGATAAAATTTTGAAATATAGTGAATATGATATAATAGTGAATTGCGTGCATTTTGACATTCTGGCAAAATTCCCAGGGAAGACATGACTTGATCAGTACCAAATCATGCTAACGACTGACTAAAAGACGAAGACTTAAAGACGTGAATAATTAATATAATACTCGACACTGGCACCAATAGCTCATATTATTGTAGCTCATTGCCACTAAATAAGAAGAAGAAGAAGACATTCAGTTCGACCAGAGATTTTATCTGTAAACAAATTCATTTCTAATCCATTATTATATGAAATTTCAGTTTTGTGCATTTCTCCTCATTATATACTTCAACTGTGCCAAATTTCATAATTGTCCATCGACGTAATTTTCGTAAAAAGGGGTACAACGTTTTTGCTTTACGTATTTATATATAGATTCAAGCTAAGCGTTTCTATGCTTCGGTTGGCACATAAAGCCCAATTCAGTTATGGCTAGACTCCTCCCCATTGTAGATATTTGGTTGCCCACTAGACTAGTTAGTGTGTTTCCAATAATTAGTAAAGCGTCCGTAAAATTAATTTGGAAAAGCGACACACTTTTGATATATGCCGACCACTGATGACAAGTTAATCCTGCTCCGGTGGTCGGCCCAACGACGAAGGCGACGTGCATCGTGGGTGGGTTGTGGGTGTGCGCGCTTACGCCCCTCTGTCGCCCCGGACGGAGTGGTGCGAGGAGCGCGCCGATCGCAACCCACCCACAAAAAAACAAAAACACTTATGATATACACTGCAATTGAATCAATTAATTATTATTTCGACTCAGCTTGTACCCATCCCACTGCTGGGCCTACTCCCCATTAAGAGGGAAATAGATCTACTATACCGTGCTGGTCAAACATGTTGGTATGGGGTTTCATTTCGAGTTTTCCTTATCTTGCACAGATGTTATTTGCATGTTATAATCCCTAGTTCTCTTTTACGACATCCACGGGCAAAATAAGGAGTAGTGAATTGTATTCTTACTCCGTCACCATACGAAAAATAAAATATTATTTATTTTAATATAACATTATTTATTGAGACCGAAATCTTGTGTCGCGAAGGAATTCACAAACATAAAATTCATATATATCCCACTGTTGGGCTTGCTTCATTATGGGAGGGAAATTGACCTACTATATACACACTGGTCAGTCGTGTTGACATTTTTTTTTATGGGTGGGCTATGGTCAGCGCTCATGAGGTCCAGTCCGTCTGGGGCGATGAAAGGACGGCGCGTGGGCCCATAACCCACCCGTACTTACGTCACCTCGTTGTTGAGCCGACCACCGGAGCAGGGTGACTTGTCGTCAGTGGTCGGCCCGACGGAATACCCTTTCGGGTACCCTCACCTCTCGACGTCCTGGGACGTCGGTCGCCGTCGCGCAGTCAGCCTCTCTGTGGGTGACGGACAATTCCTCGGTCCGATCACCCGTGGCCTCGGCTAGGGAGTCGTGTTAGCATAGTTTTGTTTCAAGTTTTCCTTTTTTTGCCTGGTTCTTATAAACATATTATATCTCTTGTCTTTAACGACGCCCATGGGTCAGAGAGGATGTAAGAGAGAGGGAATTATATTCTTACTCCATCACTATACTTAAGAACTAAAATTACTGGATGCAAATTATTCAGTTTCAGAAAAAATATTTGTGAATCTCACTAAAACTGTGCTAAGTAGAGATTGAAGTGCCGCCACTCTGCATAACATATTGGTACTTAGACCATTTTGCCATCTGTGCAATTAATTATAAAGCAATAACTATATAGCAATAATTCTTACTAATATTACAAATACGAAAGTATGTTTGTTTGTTAAGCTTTCACGCTTGAACCACTGAACCGATTTCAAGCATTCTTTCACCAATAGAAAGCTATAATATCAGAGAGTAACATAGTCTATATTTTATCCCGGTATACCCACGGGAACAGGAACTACGCGGGTAAGGCGACTGAAACCGAAGCGAGGATGGATTGCTAATATAATATGTAAATTCCGTGTGGTGACGGAGTAAGAATACAATTCACCACTCCGTTACTCACCGGATGTCGTAAAAGACGACTAAGGGATATAATATAACGTCTATGCAAGAGAAGGAAAATTCGAAATAAAACTCTATACCAAGCCGTCTGTCCAGCATGGTATTAGGTCAATAACCCTCCTATTACGGAGGAAGCTCGAGCCCAGTAGTGGGACGTATATGAGCCGAAATGATGAAAAATGAAATGATAAATATAATAAATAGCAATAATATTATATACTAACTGACCCAACAGACGTTCTGTCTAAATCTAAAAAAATAGTAAAAGGAGTTCTCCTTGAAATAGACGCAGCGCCACCTATCTGCTTTAATTGTATGTCTAAACCATTCTCGAATCCCCTTGAATATGCACAAAAAATTTCATCAACATCGGTCCAGCCGTTTAGGAGGAGTTTAGTGACATACACACGTACACAAGAAATTTATATATAAGACTAGCAACCCGCCCTCGCTTCGCTTCGGTTATAGGTTATAGTCGTTTTACCCGCGTAGTTCCCGTTCCCGTGGGAATACCGGGATAAAATATAGCCTAGTTTACGCCCTGATATTATAGCTTTCCATTAGTGAAAGAAAATCGGTCCAGCCGTTTTGAAGATTACTCGGAACAAACAGACAGACAGACAGACACAAAAATTTTTTAATTGCTATTTTAGGCATAGGTGTCGTGCAAATAACCGTGTGAGCATGAAAAAAGCCTATTATTTTGACATTACAAACAGACACTCCAATTTTATTTATTGGTATAGATATAAAGATAATAATAGTAATGGGGCGTATATAAATAAGCTTTTATGAATGAACGAATGAATAAAAATTCTAAAGATGAAATAAATTCTGGTCAACCCAAGAGGATATGGTCAGCTCAAAACATCACGTTGATATTGAGTCTCTCAATAAATCTTTACCACGAGCGCTAGATAACTAAATTCCCCATGGAGAGAACGCGTAACTCCATAGATCCGTGGCCGTCACTTCGAATGAAATCACTTTTGTTTACAATAAATATAGGAAGTTTTGGTGGGAAAGTGAAAATATTATGTAGTTTTTTATGTTATTTTTAATGTTCTAGGGATTTTCATCATTATCATCATAACGGGCTTGAGTTTCTTCCACAATGGGAGAGAAATTGTCCCACTCAATCATGCTGATCTGACAATTTTAAAAAAATCAGATATCGTCATCCTGCGCGCAGACAAAGGAAACGCGACCGTGGTTATGAATACGTCGGATTATAATGATAAAATTAACCAACCTTTGTCGGATGAAACAACGTACAAGAAGGTCAAAACAGACCCCACCAATGTCGTTCTAAAGAACACAAAGAAACTAATAATAAAGTACTCCGATACATTACATCTAGACGTGAAAAATCTAATACCACCATGCGTCAAACCACCTAAATTATATGGGTTGCCCAAGATACACAAATCAAATGCACCACTGCGACCAATAGTAAGTCAGATCGACACGCCGACTTATAAATTAGCACAGAAGGTTGCGAAAGTCCTCTCCCAACTCCGGGGACACACTAGTGCATTTGTGAAAGACTCTTACCATTTTGTCAGTGAAATTAAAGATCTACATCTCGCTGACAATGAAACTATGGTCAGTTTTGATGTCACATCACTCTTCACCTCTCTACCTGTGGAGGATTGCATCAAAACCACATCTAAGAAGCTATCTGACAATAATATGCCATTGGGATATGCGGAACTGTTACGTCAATGCCTAACAACTGGCTATTTAATGTGGAATGATGACTTCTACAAGCAAGTAGATGGAGTGGCTATGGGCTCGCCGGTCTCCCCTGTCATTGCCGATATATTCATGGAGGACTTCGAGGAGACGGCCTTATCAAGCTCACCTGTCACACCCAGGTTCTACAAGCGGTACGTAGATGACACTTTCACAATATTACCCACAGACAAAATAACCATATTCCTAAACCATCTTAACTCCATTAATCCAAAAATTCAATTCACTATGGAACTGGAGTCAAATAACTCTTTAGCCTTCTTAGACATTTTGGTTATACGTAACCCTAATAACACCTTGAGTCATACAGTGTATCGTAAAGCAACACATACAGACAGATACTTGAACGGTGATTCTCATCATCCCCCTTCACAGTTAGCTACCGTGTGTAAATCTTTGTTGCAGAGAGCACGAGGAATCTGTGACGATGAACACCTGGCTGGGGAGCTGCAGCATGTCAAGCAGGTGCTACGTGCAAACAAGCTGCCAGTTCCTCGCCCCCGTCGCAGAGACCGAGTGAAACCATCCACAGTTGAGCGCCTTCCTGCAATACTACCTTATGTCAAAGGAGTCACTGACAAGATTGGCTACATCCTGAAACGCTCTTCCATTAAAACTTATTTTAAGCCACTGAAGAGGATTAGCCAATTCTTACCACCTGTCAAGTGCCAGATCCCTTTACAAGATGCAGGAGTATATAAACTTGACTGTGACTGTGGTCTCTCTTACATTGGACAAACAAAGAGATCCATAAGAACTCGGATCAAAGAACACATAGCCGATGTGAAGCACCGCCGGGACACTAGGTCTGCAGTCTGTGAACATAGCCAGGACCGCGCCCACCATAACATCAGGTTTGATAAACCACAAATCCTCGCAAAAGAACACCGATACCTGCCTAGAATGGTACGCGAGGCTATTGAGATTAAAAAACACAAAAATTTCAATAGAGAGGATGGCTGGGTGTTACCATCAAGCTGGGATCCTGTTATAAACATTATTAAAAAGAAATCCAAAAAGACCACCACAAGACTGCAAGACACCGTGAGCTCATATTGTATAGATTTGACCCACAATAATAATAACTAAAGATAATTTTATAAATTAAAACCTTTTTAGTAACATAAAGTAAGCCGCCTTCAAAATTAACTTTAATTTAGCATCATGTTACCTGAGTTTTCTTGCCGGATCTTTCTCAGTGTAACCGTGTTCCGATCCGGTGGTAGTATACTAGATTATTAGTTAGTTTTTAAATATAATTACTATTAATTTTAATGTTTAATTATTACTAACCATAAACGATATAATTTTTTCATATAGAATCATTTTCTTCTTACACTGGCAATAAATTTTGTATCAAAATGTGGGTCAATATTTAATAACTAATTTCTGTATCGGGTAGATAATTATAAAAATTTTCTGCAGTAACGATGACTTGTTGGACGTGAGACATCTTAGTCCACCCGTGATCATGAACGCTGTAAAGTGTTCGAAACGTCGGGTAATCAAAAATCAAATACAAACGCGATAAAATCCGTAAAGTAGTTTTATTTAAAATGTATAATACTCGCGTAAACATCAGAAATCATTCTGATCTGACAAGTTGGTATAAGTTTTAATTTCGAGATTTCCTTCTGTTGCATAAATGTTATCTGCATATTATATCCCTTAGTCATCTTTTATGATCGCGGGTGACGTGACCGGGGGTTAGTCCGTCACCCGCCGAGAGGCCAAACGCGTGAGGAAAGACCGACGTCCTCCCCGAGGGGGGGACGTCGGTCGATGGGAGGGTACCCCAATAGGGGGTATTCCGTCGGGCCGACTACTGATGTCAAGTAACCTTGCTCCGGTGGTCGGCCCAACGACGAAGGTGACGTGGTTTTCGGGTGGGTTGCGGGAGCTGCGTGCTTAAGCCCCTCTGTCGCCCCGGACGGAGTGGTGCGGAGGCGCGCCGACCGCAGCCCACCCACAAAAAAAAAAAGGCATCTTTTATGATACTTAGGGACAAGAAAGGGAGTGGTGACGACACTACCATATAGAACTCGTGTTTCATATTAACGTCTTCTCTTTTTTATGCTGTGGCAAATGTATTTATGCATTCTCCAGCCATGTTGTAGCAGGGTGGTATGTAGGACTTGCCGACATAATATAGCGCGTCGGAATACCTATTGAAAACCAGCGGCGACCTCACTTGCTTGTCTATTGTGGGGTGCCAAAGTGTCGCCGTTTGGACGCGCGATTTACAAAATTTTTGGCATTTTATGAAATAATAATTACGAGAAAGTGCTAATGGGTATGATATCATATTTTTGAAATTTTGTCAAATTATAATTTGGAATAGTATATTGGGAGTATAAATGGAGTTTCAGTTGGTAAATAAAAATCTTCATCTACCTAAGTTCATCATTAATCTGCTTGTTATGGGTGGTAGAGTGACTCCATGTGCAACAAAGGCCATTTATTAGCTACGGATAACTAGATATTTTGATTCAAATAATTCGTAGCATATTTGTAGATATTTTTTTGATTTATTTTGTTATTGATATGTTTATAACTGGATCCCAGCTTGGTGGTAATACCCAGACATCCTCTCTATTGAAATTGTTGTGTTTTTTTATTTCAATAGTCTCACGTACCATTCTAGGCAGGTATCGGTGTTCTTTTGCGAGGATTTGTGGTTTATCAAACCTGATGTTATTGCAGGCGCGCTCTTGACTATGTTCACAGACTGCACTGTTGGACGTGAGACACCTTAGTCCACCCGTGATCATGAACGCTGCAAAGTGTTCGAAACGTCGAGCGATCAAAAATCAAATAAAAACGCGATAAAATCCGTAAAGTAGTTTTATTTAAAATGTGTAATACTCGCGTAAACATAAGAAATCATTCTTTCTTTCTTTCACCATATAGTAAAATAATATATTTTGTTTAAATATCCTATATATGAATATCATCATTGAATAATATCAATATTATGATATTACGTTACCCCGAGTGCTTCTCAATAATATTGACTCGTATCTCAAGTTTCTTACTCCAATATCGTGTGCGGTGTGCACAAACAACCTACATGTTTCATATTACATATTTAATTTTATATAACAGAGCGCTCTCAGGTAAGACGGTGTATTTCATTTTGAAATAAAGAATTGTAATATGTTTATAATTTTACGTATTTTATACGATTTGCATTATTATTGTGGAATTTGCCGTGTGGTGACGAAGTAAGAATTTAACCCTTATGTGAGTGATGAGATAACGTTAGCATTTTCAAATTTAAAGAAAAGTCTGTTTTTCATTCTGGAGGTTGGGAGCTGTGATTTCCTGAGAGTTCTTAACTATTTATAAATTATTTATTTTCTTACTAGCAACCCGCCCTCACTTCGCTTCGGTTTCAGTCGCTTTACCCGCGGCGTAGTTCCCGTTCCTGTAGGTATACCGGGATAAAATATAGCCTATGTTACGCCCTGATATTATATCTTTCCATTGGTGAAAGAATTTTAGAAATCGGTTCGGTGGTTTTAGCGTGAAAGCGTTACAAACAAACAAACAAACATCCTTACTTTCGCATTTATAATATTAGTATGGATATTTTGACGCAGTCAACTATTTATTATGTTTTGTGGAAACGAAAACATATTTTAAACTCGCAATAGAGTGACAAGGTACCCGGGTACCTCTTTGTGTTTTGTATGACTATGAAAAAAGTACCTATTTTTTAATTTCGTATGTGATGGACGAGTTATTACATGTTCATCACAAATTGGTATTCTGCAGTTAGTGCAAACTTGTCGTGTATTTCTTTACTTGTGTTGGAGTTCGCTGCATATGTAGCAACTTCCAACGACTGTAACACGCCCTGTAGAATCTCCTCTAGTCTGACTTATAGAATTTGTATTCGCAGGAAGAAACCAGTTTGTTTTTCTTACCGTTCCAACTAGTGTTCATTCCAAGAATTCTGCTTCACCAAATACCTGCACAAGGTCGTAAGGAGGGAGAGTACACCGTCCTACCACCACTGCGATTGTGACGAGGACACGGCGCGGCATACGATCGAGGCCTGCGGCGTTTGGGCAGCGCAGCGCCGTGAACTCGTCGCAATCATCGGTGCCGACCTAACGCTGCCGACTATCGCTAGGGCGATGGTAGGCAGCGTCAGGAATTGGGACGCGGTCGCAGCCTTCTGCGAGGCAGTGATCTCGCAGAAGGAGGCGGCGGGTCGCCGCAGCCTCGATGAGGCGATCCGCCGCCGGCGACTGGGGCGGCGTAGGCGCGAATACCTGCGCCTCATGCTGCCCGAGGCCGCGGGTGACGTAACCGGCGAATTAGTCCGTCATCGAGAGGCCGACCGCATGAGGAAAGACCGACGTCCTCCCCGAGGGGGGGGGGACATTGGTCGATGGGAGGGTACCCCAAATAAGGGGTATTCCGTCGGGCCGACCACTGATGACAAGTAACCCTGCTCCGGTGGTCGGCCCAACGACGAAGGCGACGTGCATCGTGGGTGGGTTGCGGGTGTGCGTGCTTACGCCCTTGTGTCGCCCCGGACGGAGTGGTGCGAGAAGCGCGCCGACCGCAACCCACCCCAAAAAAAAAAATTCTAAGAATTCAAGGAACGATCTAGTTGAGGAGAGGTAAAAAAACATCCGTATATACATTAAGTCCAGAATTTTTGTATTTAGCCACGCGATCTAATACACATTATACAACATTTGTTTGACTAGTGCCATCACTTGACTTTCCTGTCTATATTTGTCCATTTAGGGGTTAGAAATTATTAAAATCACAAGCTTGGAATAATTTTATGCCATTATTGCCGGTTTCGATGACATGTATTGATTTAATCTAGTCCACCCACGATATCCATATAGCTTTTCGTCAACGGTAATACTAATATGCACGAAGCTTGTAGATTCTATTCAAATTTGAAATTAACATATATATCAAATATCTTCCATTTTTTTTTATTTTTTTTGTGGGTGGGCTGCGGTCGGCGCGCCTCCGCACCACTCCGTCCGGGGCGACAGAGAGGCTTAAGCACGCAACTCCCGCAACTCACCCGAAAACCACGTCGCCTTCGTCGTTGGGCCGACCACCGGAGCAGGGTTACTTGTCATTTTCGAATTCAGCTTTTAGCTCAGCATCCGAAATTTCTAATCCATCCTCTTCAACCAAAGGAATATAATCATATTCATTATCAGAAGCAGCAAACTCACCTTCATCGCTAAAAGATTCTGCTAATATCGGTTCCGTCCGGGGTGATAGAGGAGCGGCGCGTAGCCCTATAACCCACCCGATGCACGTCGCCTTCGTTGTTGGGCTAACCACCAGTGCAGAGTTCCTTGACTTCAGTGGTCGGCGGAATACCCCGAGGGAGTACCCTCTCCAAACGATGTCCTCTTCCCGGGACGTCGGTCACCGTCGCGAGGTCAGACTAAATCCCCGGTCCGGTCACCCGCAACCTTTGCTCTCAGAAATTGGGAGAGTTACTCCTTGAAACTGAGCTGCCATGACAAACGGGTCCTTCTTTGCCACTGCAAAGACTACTACACAAGTTTGCGCGTCACTACGCGCAAACTTGTGTCTTTGTGAGATTGAACTAGACTAAGTTCCGTTCACCCCATTCCGAGGCCTGCCCCAGAGAGCGCTCGATAGAGAGCATGCCATTGATATTTTTTTAATTTTTTTATTGCAGATGGTGGCAAACGAGCCGGCGGCACACCTGATGGTAAGTGATACTGCCGCACATGGACCTTTGCACTATCAGAGGCACAGCTAAACCGTTGTCTACCGTGAAGAAAATACTCTTCTTAAACCTCGTTTAAAGAAGGACATGTCATAGCGCTCGGGCAAGCAGCTCGCAGCAGGTAGTTCATTCCAGAGCCTGCACGTACGTGGGAGAAATGATCGCTGGAAACGTATAGTTGAAGACCATATCGTCTCCAGGTGAAATGGATGAACCCTGCTGCGGTGTCGAGTGGTACGTTGGTAAAATGGTGACGGTGGTACCAAGTCAAACAGTTCCTCAGAGCACTCCCCATGAAAGAGCCGATAGAGTACACAGAGTGACCCAAAGTCTCTCCGCCGCTCCAGTTACTCCAATCTGTCCGTAAGATTGGAATCCCCGACGATTCGAACAGCACGCCTTTGGAGGGAGTCAAGTGGGTCTAGCTGATATTTAGGCGCGCCTGCCCAGAGATGTGAGCAGTACTCCACATGAGGACGAACTTGCGCTTTGTATAGTACAAGCCGCTGTCTCGGTGTGAAGTACCCCCTGGCTCTGTTCAGGACGCCCAACTTTTTGCTAGCTAATTTGGCTTTGTCCTCCAAATGACTCCCAAATTGGACTTTGTTCGATATTTCGACGCCGAGGATACCAATACTGTCGGAAATTTGGAGAGTTACTCCTTGGAACTTAGGCGCCATGACAAACGGGTCCTTCTTTGTAGTGAACGCGCAAACTTGTGTCTTTGTGGGGTTGAACTGGACTAAGTTCCATTCACCCCATTCCGAGGCCCGCCCCAGAGAGCGCTCGACTTCAGACACAAGTTGAACTCTTCTTTCCTGTGTACTCCGAGGGACATTCCGTTGCTCAGTATACAGCTCGTCACTCGTGCTGTCATCCGCATAGCAACGCATATTCTTGATGGAAAGCATGTCGTTGATATGCAGGATAAACAACGTTGGGGAGAGCACCGAGCCTTGTGGTACACCAGCATTAGTGGTCATGGTATCGGAGCAGGAGCCATCTACGACGACTTTAATACTCCGAACAAAAAACAAACAAACAAAATAAAAAAACAAACAAACAAATCTTTCTTTTTCTTTTTCTTTCTTTTTCTATAAACAAACAAACAAATGTTTCCTCTTTATAATATTAGTATAGATTCAGATTATTTTCTATTGACTAGCTTTTTTCTACTTGCATAACTTCTTGTTTTACAAAGGCTACCTATGGTTATATTACTATATAGAGATTTCATATGAAAGATATTGATAGAAACATTGAACAATAGGCTTTATACAATACAAAGATATAGTAGTTGTTACCACAGGCGCTGTTCGTGGATACGGCAACAAACAGGAGCCATTGAAATCAAACCAGCAGAGTTTGAATCACAAATTTGCATATGACTTGCTGAATGGAATATTGACGTGCCGGTCGAGAATGCGGGTCTAACTGCATTTATATTCTAACTCTTTTATAGTATAAATTGGAAGTATTGGAATTTTCTAACGATCTAGTTGAGGTATAAACATTTATTCATACAAAAAGTAATAAAAATTATTTAAAATACAATATCTGGTTGACCGAGTTTCGCTCGGTATAATGTTGTTTTTTCGTAAATTATATTTTTGACGAATTTATTTAGATCTATATTAATAAAAGATAAAAATGATGATATAATGAAAACAAATTAAAAAATTACAAAAACAATATAATAGTAACACTGAGTTTGAATGCGACTAGACAAATTCCCAACTGAGCTATTGTCACTCTTCACGGCAACGGTGAAATTTAAATTCCCATTCTATTGATATTTTATGTCATTGTATTGATTGGCTAAAACACCGAAAAATCAACATTTTCTATAAATAAAACCTAGCTAGATCGATTTTTTGACCCGTTACCTCTAGTATGCTAAATTTCATGAAAATTGTTGGAGCCGTTTCCGAGATCCTGAATATTGACGCATTTTATAATGACGTTTCAAATACTGCTTTGTGTATGTGTGTGTGTATTGCTGCGAAGTGTTAAATCGTAGGGAATATATAATAACAATGCTTTAAGTACGTTTTTCACTTTTCCCCTAACCCCACGGAGTGTATAAGTAATAAATGATTTTGAATTAGAATTTGATTAACGTGGCGACTAACATACAAAGGTCTCTAAATGACAGTAGCTCTACGAAAATATCTCATCTCAGCCCTACACGTCCTACTATTGGGCTCAGACTTCCTCCAGTTTGGAAGGCAATTTAACCTACTACACCACGCTAGTCTGGCTTGTTGGTAGATGGTTTCATTTCAAGGTTTCTTTTAATTTGCACAAATTACAAACAAACTCGAAATAAAACCCGTCTGACCAGCATAGTATAGTAAGTCAGTTTCCCTCCTATTGTCGAGGGGTATAAGTATGAGAAATAAAGAGCTGAGAATGATTAGGAAAAGTGTTAATTATTAGTAGTGATAGGACATACTGTTGACAGTTGTCTGTCTACAGCCGCGGGCCGGTCCGTTCGGGATAGTACCACACTCTCGCAGGAAAACGATGTCCGAGTAGTAACAATTTGTTACTGCGCTTCGTTCGGTGAGTGAGAGAGCCGGCAGCCCAGCTTTCTGAGGGTGTTTGCGTGTGGTGGGTTTTAGTGATGCATTTAGTTTCACCGAACCTCATTGCATGCATTCACACTCTCTTCACGGTAGGCAGCGGCCTAGCGAAAGTTCATGAGCGGCAGCAACACTTACCATCAGGTGTACTGTTTACTCGTTTGCCAGCATTTGTAATATAAAAAATATTAGGCAAAAAAAAAATCAATCTCAATACGATTAGAAATAATGTAAAGGCAGAAAATCAGATTTTTTTTTTGGTGGTTGATACGGTCAACGCACCCGTCGCCCGGCTTCTGTTGGGGTGACAGAGGGGCGGCGCGTACAGCCCCGTAACCCACCTCTGACACATCGCCTTCGTCGTTGAGCCGACCACCGGTGCGGGGTCGGCAGTGGTCGGCCCGACGAAATACCCCTTGAGGAGTTCCATCTCCTCGACCGACGTTTCTCCGCTGTTCGTGAACGTCGGTCGTCGTCGCGTGGTCGGCCTCTCGGCGGGTGGCGTACTAACTCCCCGTTCCAGTTACCTGAGAAAATCAGATCATTAACGATTATTTTAAGTTAAAAACTGTTACCAGACCGGCATAATACTTTTTTATACATTAATCCTATTATTCAATGTTATTCAGGAAAAAACTCCAGCAACTATTGTGTCTACCGAAATAACGTTTCAGTAGTGAATTAAAATCGCCAGTCACTGAGCGAAATAGAGTGAATTTTCGTATACAATAGAACATTATTACCTTGAACAACGCATAATAGTTATATAACGTAAAGGCTCGCTCATATTGACAATTTTTTATTGATTTTCAATACAATAAAAGGCTATATGAATTTCATAGATATTTAAAAGATATTTTGATGTGAAACATCTATAGGTGAGGGTGAACTTGATCGTCACGTGGCGTTAAAAGCTCGTGGCGTTAACGCCACGCTTCGCGGTAGCATTTTAGCTTATCTATTAATTAAACATCCGGATACTTAATTTAGGAGTGCTAGGACCACACTGTCGACAGTTATCTGTCTACAGCCGTGGGGCGGTCCGTCCGGGGCAGTACCATGCTCTCGCAGAAAATCGACGTCTGAGTAGTAGCAATTTGTTAATGCGCTTCGTTCGGTGAGCGAGAGAGCCGGAAGCCCAACTTTCTGGGGGTGATTGCGTGTGGAGGGTTTTGGTGGTGTCCTTGGTATCACCGAGCCTCAATGCACGCATTCACACTCCCTTTGCTTTTTTCGCGGTAGGCAACGGTCTTGTAAAGGTCCATGAGCGGCAGCAATACTTACCATCAGGTGTACTGTTTGCCACCGTTTGCAATAAAAAAAAAAAAAAAACATATATAGACATTTGTGTAACGAAACCATAGCGCGTAATTTTGTACAACTCCATCTAGTGAACTCAAAATAAATTATTAAACTTAACACATACATATATTGTATACTAATGAAAATAAATGTTTATTGAATAAAACTCATCATTTTATGGAAAAAGATCATAATATTTTGTTAATATTTTATGCTGTATTAATTCCTGTCGCAATCTGTTCATTTATTTATTTATTTATTTATTTATTTATTTTATTTATTTATTTATTTATCGGGAGACCAACAGCTTA
The DNA here is from genome assembly GCA_032191425.1 of Lymantria dispar. Taxonomy (NCBI): domain Eukaryota; kingdom Metazoa; phylum Arthropoda; class Insecta; order Lepidoptera; family Erebidae; genus Lymantria; species Lymantria dispar. The sequence goes on from CM063459.1 coordinate 24,031,795, forward strand.
AAAGTAATAAAAATCTAGAAAAACATATTTAAGATACATAAAGCCAATAACAGGTCTTCACTACTATGCTTCACATAAAACAATACAACGGAGAACATTAAATTAGCCTATTGATGTGTTGTGAAAAAATCGAGACTGAGTGTCCGTTTTATCGCATCCGTATTAGCGTTGAATATATACTTGTATATATACTTGTACAAAATAGTTTCACATCTGCCAGGCATCCTGAGCAACGGCTCACTTTTTTTATTGTCGATGTTGGCATAAGAGCAAGCACCACATCTGATGGTAAGTGATACTGCTGCACATGGACCTTTGCACATTAGGCTACTATCTACCGTGAAGAAGGTGCTCTTCTTTAATCTCGTTTATAGAAGGATATGTCATAGCGCTCGGGAACACAGCAGCAGGTAGTTCATTACAGAGCCTGTGTGTATGTGGGCGAAATGATCGCTCAAAATGTATAGTTGATGACCATAACTGGAGCTGTCATTTTTTAAATAATTGCTTTTAAATGTAACTAAATTTTTATTATAGTATTCATCATCATCATTTCTGTCCACACACGTCCCACTGCTGGGCTCGGACCTCCTCCACTATAGGAGGATAATTGACCTACTACATCACGCTGGTCAGACTTCTCGGCATAGGGTTTTGTTTCGAGTTTTCCTTTTCTTGCATATATGTTATATGCATATTATACCCCTTAGTCGTCTTCTATGATACCCCTGACCCAGATAGGGAGTGGTGAATTGTATTCCTATTCCGTCCCCATACGGAAAACTTGTAATATTAGCTCTTTAAAATATAGTACAAATAAAAAAAAATATGATTGGACCAGATCTCACAAATAACAAACAACACCATCACGAATAAACTATTAGAGTAGCCATATCATATTATAGTACAATTTCAAAGGATAGTAAGACTATTTGACTACTTGACTACTCGACTATACGTAACCACGCTTAATCAGTTCTCTCCTTCTCTTTGATTTCCCATCCCTAAGATAAAGATTTTTTTATGAAACATAGAAGACAACATATATTATTAACAGAAACAAATTACACTCAAACTCAAAACAACAATTTGTGGATTGTACATACTATTGTCCTGCTTGGGATTCGAACCCACGAAACTGGCACGATAGATCGGCATCTTAACCACTATGCCACCTGTACAGTTAAGTAAGGAATAAAAGAGCATTGGACATATTTTCCTACATACTAAAAGGAACTAGAATACTACTTGACCAATTAAAATTTGCGAGTAAATAATGTCGAAATATCCCGAATAATCCAGTTTAGTTTTGAATATCATCTGTTTCGTCGTAGTATCATACGCTAATTTACGATATTCACCTTATAAGCTGTTATTGAAAAAATAATGGGATAGTAAGCAGTAGTAGTAGAATATATATATATATCTATCTATATCAGAGGGTGTCACTATCAGTTGTCTGTCCGTCAACTGATTAGTGCCACTACGGGCGCGCATTCCCGGACTGCTCCAGCTGCTGCTGTCGTCCCTCTTTCCTATATCCCATGACAGTAGTATCCTTAACCCATTTTCTTCCTTATTCATCCACCATGTCCCATCCTTTTCGCCATAAACGAGAATTCCCGAGGAGGGTTGGCGTCAGGCAGGCGGCCGGCCATAAAATTAATAGCCGTATCTTTTTTATAACATGGTTTTGAGGTAAAAACATGTTGTGCCGACCCCACTTAGCGTGGGACGAGGGCAGGCAAATGATGATATATATATATATATATATATATATATATATAAATGAATTGCTGTTCGTTAGTCTCGCTGAAACTCGAGAACGGTTGGACTGATTTGGCTAATTTTGGCCTTGCATAATTTGTGGAAGTTCAGTGAAGGTTGCGGTGAGCAAATATGAAAAATTGCGAGTGAAATACTAAAAACAATAATTTTATTTTCCCATACAAACTGTTCTTACCTGTCAAACATTTGATGTTCGTCCCGTCGGTTCGGCATTTTTGACATAATTATATGTAGATCTAGATTAAAAAAGGTTTTGAAATCAGAGGCTTAAGCACGCAACTCCCGCAACTCACCCGAAAACCACGTCGCCTTCGTCGTTGGGCCGACCACCGGAGCAGGGTTACTTGTCATTTTCGAATTCAGCTTTTAGCTCAGCATCCGAAATTTCTAATCCATCCTCTTCAACCAAAGGAATATAATCATATTCATTATCAGAAGCAGCAAACTCACCTTCATCGCTAAAAGATTCTGCTAATATCGGTTCCGTCCGGGGTGATAGAGGAGCGGCGCGTAGCCCTATAACCCACCCGATGCACGTCGCCTTCGTTGTTGGGCTAACCACCAGTGCAGAGTTCCTTGACTTCAGTGGTCGGCGGAATACCCCGAGGGAGTACCCTCTCCAAACGATGTCCTCTTCCCGGGACGTCGGTCACCGTCGCGAGGTCAGACTAAATCCCCGGTCCGGTCACCCGCAACCTTTGCTCTCAGAAATTGGGAGAGTTACTCCTTGAAACTGAGCTGCCATGACAAACGGGTCCTTCTTTGCCACTGCAAAGACTACTACACAAGTTTGCGCGTCACTACGCGCAAACTTGTGTCTTTGTGAGATTGAACTAGACTAAGTTCCGTTCACCCCATTCCGAGGCCTGCCCCAGAGAGCGCTCGATAGAGAGCATGCCATTGATATTTTTTTAATTTTTTTATTGCAGATGGTGGCAAACGAGCCGGCGGCACACCTGATGGTAAGTGATACTGCCGCACATGGACCTTTGCACTATCAGAGGCACAGCTAAACCGTTGTCTACCGTGAAGAAAATACTCTTCTTAAACCTCGTTTAAAGAAGGACATGTCATAGCGCTCGGGCAAGCAGCTCGCAGCAGGTAGTTCATTCCAGAGCCTGCACGTACGTGGGAGAAATGATCGCTGGAAACGTATAGTTGAAGACCATATCGTCTCCAGGTGAAATGGATGAACCCTGCTGCGGTGTCGAGTGGTACGTTGGTAAAATGGTGACGGTGGTACCAAGTCAAACAGTTCCTCAGAGCACTCCCCATGAAAGAGCCGATAGAGTACACAGAGTGACCCAAAGTCTCTCCGCCGCTCCAGTTACTCCAATCTGTCCGTAAGATTGGAATCCCCGACGATTCGAACAGCACGCCTTTGGAGGGAGTCAAGTGGGTCTAGCTGATATTTAGGCGCGCCTGCCCAGAGATGTGAGCAGTACTCCACATGAGGACGAACTTGCGCTTTGTATAGTACAAGCCGCTGTCTCGGTGTGAAGTACCCCCTGGCTCTGTTCAGGACGCCCAACTTTTTGCTAGCTAATTTGGCTTTGTCCTCCAAATGACTCCCAAATTGGACTTTGTTCGATATTTCGACGCCGAGGATACCAATACTGTCGGAAATTTGGAGAGTTACTCCTTGGAACTTAGGCGCCATGACAAACGGGTCCTTCTTTGTAGTGAACGCGCAAACTTGTGTCTTTGTGGGGTTGAACTGGACTAAGTTCCATTCACCCCATTCCGAGGCCCGCCCCAGAGAGCGCTCGACTTCAGACACAAGTTGAACTCTTCTTTCCTGTGTACTCCGAGGGACATTCCGTTGCTCAGTATACAGCTCGTCACTCGTGCTGTCATCCGCATAGCAACGCATATTCTTGATGGAAAGCATGTCGTTGATATGCAGGATAAACAACGTTGGGGAGAGCACCGAGCCTTGTGGTACACCAGCATTAGTGGTCATGGTATCGGAGCAGGAGCCATCTACGACGACTTTAATACTCCGAACAAAAAACAAACAAACAAAATAAAAAAACAAACAAACAAATCTTTCTTTTTCTTTTTCTTTCTTTTTCTATAAACAAACAAACAAATGTTTCCTCTTTATAATATTAGTATAGATTCAGATTATTTTCTATTGACTAGCTTTTTTCTACTTGCATAACTTCTTGTTTTACAAAGGCTACCTATGGTTATATTACTATATAGAGATTTCATATGAAAGATATTGATAGAAACATTGAACAATAGGCTTTATACAATACAAAGATATAGTAGTTGTTACCACAGGCGCTGTTCGTGGATACGGCAACAAACAGGAGCCATTGAAATCAAACCAGCAGAGTTTGAATCACAAATTTGCATATGACTTGCTGAATGGAATATTGACGTGCCGGTCGAGAATGCGGGTCTAACTGCATTTATATTCTAACTCTTTTATAGTATAAATTGGAAGTATTGGAATTTTCTAACGATCTAGTTGAGGTATAAACATTTATTCATACAAAAAGTAATAAAAATTATTTAAAATACAATATCTGGTTGACCGAGTTTCGCTCGGTATAATGTTGTTTTTTCGTAAATTATATTTTTGACGAATTTATTTAGATCTATATTAATAAAAGATAAAAATGATGATATAATGAAAACAAATTAAAAAATTACAAAAACAATATAATAGTAACACTGAGTTTGAATGCGACTAGACAAATTCCCAACTGAGCTATTGTCACTCTTCACGGCAACGGTGAAATTTAAATTCCCATTCTATTGATATTTTATGTCATTGTATTGATTGGCTAAAACACCGAAAAATCAACATTTTCTATAAATAAAACCTAGCTAGATCGATTTTTTGACCCGTTACCTCTAGTATGCTAAATTTCATGAAAATTGTTGGAGCCGTTTCCGAGATCCTGAATATTGACGCATTTTATAATGACGTTTCAAATACTGCTTTGTGTATGTGTGTGTGTATTGCTGCGAAGTGTTAAATCGTAGGGAATATATAATAACAATGCTTTAAGTACGTTTTTCACTTTTCCCCTAACCCCACGGAGTGTATAAGTAATAAATGATTTTGAATTAGAATTTGATTAACGTGGCGACTAACATACAAAGGTCTCTAAATGACAGTAGCTCTACGAAAATATCTCATCTCAGCCCTACACGTCCTACTATTGGGCTCAGACTTCCTCCAGTTTGGAAGGCAATTTAACCTACTACACCACGCTAGTCTGGCTTGTTGGTAGATGGTTTCATTTCAAGGTTTCTTTTAATTTGCACAAATTACAAACAAACTCGAAATAAAACCCGTCTGACCAGCATAGTATAGTAAGTCAGTTTCCCTCCTATTGTCGAGGGGTATAAGTATGAGAAATAAAGAGCTGAGAATGATTAGGAAAAGTGTTAATTATTAGTAGTGATAGGACATACTGTTGACAGTTGTCTGTCTACAGCCGCGGGCCGGTCCGTTCGGGATAGTACCACACTCTCGCAGGAAAACGATGTCCGAGTAGTAACAATTTGTTACTGCGCTTCGTTCGGTGAGTGAGAGAGCCGGCAGCCCAGCTTTCTGAGGGTGTTTGCGTGTGGTGGGTTTTAGTGATGCATTTAGTTTCACCGAACCTCATTGCATGCATTCACACTCTCTTCACGGTAGGCAGCGGCCTAGCGAAAGTTCATGAGCGGCAGCAACACTTACCATCAGGTGTACTGTTTACTCGTTTGCCAGCATTTGTAATATAAAAAATATTAGGCAAAAAAAAAATCAATCTCAATACGATTAGAAATAATGTAAAGGCAGAAAATCAGATTTTTTTTTTGGTGGTTGATACGGTCAACGCACCCGTCGCCCGGCTTCTGTTGGGGTGACAGAGGGGCGGCGCGTACAGCCCCGTAACCCACCTCTGACACATCGCCTTCGTCGTTGAGCCGACCACCGGTGCGGGGTCGGCAGTGGTCGGCCCGACGAAATACCCCTTGAGGAGTTCCATCTCCTCGACCGACGTTTCTCCGCTGTTCGTGAACGTCGGTCGTCGTCGCGTGGTCGGCCTCTCGGCGGGTGGCGTACTAACTCCCCGTTCCAGTTACCTGAGAAAATCAGATCATTAACGATTATTTTAAGTTAAAAACTGTTACCAGACCGGCATAATACTTTTTTATACATTAATCCTATTATTCAATGTTATTCAGGAAAAAACTCCAGCAACTATTGTGTCTACCGAAATAACGTTTCAGTAGTGAATTAAAATCGCCAGTCACTGAGCGAAATAGAGTGAATTTTCGTATACAATAGAACATTATTACCTTGAACAACGCATAATAGTTATATAACGTAAAGGCTCGCTCATATTGACAATTTTTTATTGATTTTCAATACAATAAAAGGCTATATGAATTTCATAGATATTTAAAAGATATTTTGATGTGAAACATCTATAGGTGAGGGTGAACTTGATCGTCACGTGGCGTTAAAAGCTCGTGGCGTTAACGCCACGCTTCGCGGTAGCATTTTAGCTTATCTATTAATTAAACATCCGGATACTTAATTTAGGAGTGCTAGGACCACACTGTCGACAGTTATCTGTCTACAGCCGTGGGGCGGTCCGTCCGGGGCAGTACCATGCTCTCGCAGAAAATCGACGTCTGAGTAGTAGCAATTTGTTAATGCGCTTCGTTCGGTGAGCGAGAGAGCCGGAAGCCCAACTTTCTGGGGGTGATTGCGTGTGGAGGGTTTTGGTGGTGTCCTTGGTATCACCGAGCCTCAATGCACGCATTCACACTCCCTTTGCTTTTTTCGCGGTAGGCAACGGTCTTGTAAAGGTCCATGAGCGGCAGCAATACTTACCATCAGGTGTACTGTTTGCCACCGTTTGCAATAAAAAAAAAAAAAAACATATATAGACATTTGTGTAACGAAACCATAGCGCGTAATTTTGTACAACGCCATCTAGTGAACTCAAAATAAATTATTAAACTTAACACATACATATATTGTATACTAATGAAAATAAATGTTTATTGAATAAAACTCATCATTTTATGGAAAAAGATCATAATATTTTGTTAATATTTTATGCTGTATTAATTCCTGTCGCAATCTGTTCATTTATTTATTTATTTATTTATTTATTTTATTTATTTATTTATTTATCGGGAGACCAACAGCTTAAAAGTAATAAAAATCTAGAAAAACATATTTAAGATACATAAAGCCAATAACAGGTCTTCACTACTATGCTTCACATAAAACAATACAACGGAGAACATTAAATTAGCCTATTGATGTGTTGTGAAAAAATCGAGACTGAGTGTCCGTTTTATCGCATCCGTATTAGCGTTGAATATATACTTGTATATATACTTGTACAAAATAGTTTCACATCTGCCAGGCATCCTGAGCAACGGCTCACTTTTTTTATTGTCGATGTTGGCATAAGAGCAAGCACCACATCTGATGGTAAGTGATACTGCTGCACATGGACCTTTGCACATTAGGCTACTATCTACCGTGAAGAAGGTGCTCTTCTTTAATCTCGTTTATAGAAGGATATGTCATAGCGCTCGGGAACACAGCAGCAGGTAGTTCATTACAGAGCCTGTGTGTATGTGGGCGAAATGATCGCTCAAAATGTATAGTTGATGACCATAACTGGAGCTGTCATTTTTTAAATAATTGCTTTTAAATGTAACTAAATTTTTATTATAGTATTCATCATCATCATTTCTGTCCACACACGTCCCACTGCTGGGCTCGGACCTCCTCCACTATAGGAGGATAATTGACCTACTACATCACGCTGGTCAGACTTCTCGGCATAGGGTTTTGTTTCGAGTTTTCCTTTTCTTGCATATATGTTATATGCATATTATACCCCTTAGTCGTCTTCTATGATACCCCTGACCCAGATAGGGAGTGGTGAATTGTATTCCTATTCCGTCCCCATACGGAAAACTTGTAATATTAGCTCTTTAAAATATAGTACAAATAAAAAAAAATATGATTGGACCAGATCTCACAAATAACAAACAACACCATCACGAATAAACTATTAGAGTAGCCATATCATATTATAGTACAATTTCAAAGGATAGTAAGACTATTTGACTACTTGACTACTCGACTATACGTAACCACGCTTAATCAGTTCTCTCCTTCTCTTTGATTTCCCATCCCTAAGATAAAGATTTTTTTATGAAACATAGAAGACAACATATATTATTAACAGAAACAAATTACACTCAAACTCAAAACAACAATTTGTGGATTGTACATACTATTGTCCTGCTTGGGATTCGAACCCACGAAACTGGCACGATAGATCGGCATCTTAACCACTATGCCACCTGTACAGTTAAGTAAGGAATAAAAGAGCATTGGACATATTTTCCTACATACTAAAAGGAACTAGAATACTACTTGACCAATTAAAATTTGCGAGTAAATAATGTCGAAATATCCCGAATAATCCAGTTTAGTTTTGAATATCATCTGTTTCGTCGTAGTATCATACGCTAATTTACGATATTCACCTTATAAGCTGTTATTGAAAAAATAATGGGATAGTAAGCAGTAGTAGTAGAATATATATATATATCTATCTATATCAGAGGGTGTCACTATCAGTTGTCTGTCCGTCAACTGATTAGTGCCACTACGGGCGCGCATTCCCGGACTGCTCCAGCTGCTGCTGTCGTCCCTCTTTCCTATATCCCATGACAGTAGTATCCTTAACCCATTTTCTTCCTTATTCATCCACCATGTCCCATCCTTTTCGCCATAAACGAGAATTCCCGAGGAGGGTTGGCGTCAGGCAGGCGGCCGGCCATAAAATTAATAGCCGTATCTTTTTTATAACATGGTTTTGAGGTAAAAACATGTTGTGCCGACCCCACTTAGCGTGGGACGAGGGCAGGCAAATGATGATATATATATATATATATATATATATATATAAATGAATTGCTGTTCGTTAGTCTCGCTGAAACTCGAGAACGGTTGGACTGATTTGGCTAATTTTGGCCTTGCATAATTTGTGGAAGTTCAGTGAAGGTTGCGGTGAGCAAATATGAAAAATTGCGAGTGAAATACTAAAAACAATAATTTTATTTTCCCATACAAACTGTTCTTACCTGTCAAACATTTGATGTTCGTCCCGTCGGTTCGGCATTTTTGACATAATTATATGTAGATCTAGATTAAAAAAGGTTTTGAAATCGATTAGAAAAGGCGGCATATCCCTTAGTTGTCTTTTACGACACACAAGGGTTGTGAATTGTATTCTTACTCCGTCACCGCACGGATAATACTAAAACCAAACTGATAAATTCTAAAATAAAATAATTACAAAAAAGCCGGTGCGAAGTTTGCCGGGTCAGCTAGTAAAATATAAAAATGACACAATTTTCTATATAAACACAGGCTTACATTGAACATAACTCTATACACGCGTGAAAAATTACTCCCAACTCTATTGTCATGGGACTTCCTCTTTTTTATTTTTATTATCGACTTTTAAAGCTTTTGAATGACGGTCGAATTCTGCCAGGTAGTGATAGGCTAGCGTAGTTAAATTTTTAATCAAAAATAAATGGCTTTTGGAATATCGTTTTGAAGTTTCAGATGGTTTTAAAAAAAGTTTATTGATATTTGATATGCAGTGAATTTTAAGGTTATTATTGAATTTAATTTTATTTTACTATTTTAAAAGTTTAGGATATTAATTAGCAGAGAGTTCCTTCACGTATTATCAATTTCCTATTGTATCTGAAATTTAATAATCTGAAATAACCTAAGTAAATCGGGTAAGAAGCTCGGCAGCCTTATCTTACTTTTTAAATTATCATCTGCCTACTCTTACTCCAATGGGCTGTGACTTCATAGATGGCGTAGTGGTTAGGATACTGACCTACCGTGTCAGTGTAACGGGTTTGAATCACACGCAGGACAACACTTTGTCCGGTTTAGCCACGGAAGACAAGGACCTCGGTACCGGTAGTCAGCCCAGTGGTGAAGGAGAGGAAATACAGTGGTTTATGGGGCCGCACGCCTCCCTTTCGTCACCCCGGACGGAGCGGACGACGTGCGAGCTGACCATAGCCCACACAAATAAAAAAAAAACAGCGTGAGTACTAAGTACGCAGAAGTAAAACTTCTTTGGTTCCATGTGTTCTTATCAGTATTAAAAAAAATAATCTCTCGATCTTTCTCACTCGCTTGCTCTCTATTCTCGCCCCATGGTTGTGCTTCGTGCTATGTTCGCCCTGTCTCACTCTCTCTCAATCGGTCTCAACTCTCCCTCTTCTTCGAAAAAAACGCTGCACATCTTCGTGACGCTAAATTGCGTTTCATCCGAAAAAAAAATTCCCTCATGCGCATGAGGGTAAATTTTTTTAGCAAAGAAGTTTCACTTCAAAAAGGACAACACTTTGTGCCATCCACAAATTGTTGTTCTCAGTCTGGATGTAATTTGTGTCCGTTAATTATACGTTTGTAAAGTCCCCCGAAATTTTTATTAATTATTTCCTTAGTGCAGGACGTTGTCTTTTAGAAAGAAAAAAGAAAAATGTACTTAAGGTCGACCAAAAATATCCTCCTGTTGTAAGTGCGTATTGCAAAAGTTTTTGCTAATTATTACCGAACTTCCCTGACGACAACCCTGTTGATAAGGATGAGCGATCTTTCTGAAAAAGATCGATTCTTGAATCGATTCGAATTATCGTCCAAAGAATCGATTCACAAGAAAATTGAGGTCTGAAGGATCGTTGCCCGATTAAACGATTTATCAATCTTTTCTTTGGACGTACTTGTGATGACCTTTTTTTTAGGAAATCTGGAGAGTAATTATGTGATGAGCTTTTTTTTTAGGCAATCTGAAAGTATTATTAATCTTGTAATATAGTATAAAACATTAACATATTTAGTATCGAGTGGGCAGAAAAAACCGAACGACAATTCTCTAGGGTAAAGTATCGATTCACTGAATCGATTCAGTGCTTCGGATCGATTTATAAAATCGATCTTTTGGGCCTGAAAAATCGATTCTTCGATCTCAGATCGCCATCCCTACCTGTTGACAGTGTTATTGGGATGGATCAGATGAATTTGGCGCAGGTCCGATGTAATTTTTGCTTTGTGGCAGAATCGTCAACACCGGCACGCTTGCCATTAAGAAAAATTGAATTGATGTAATTTTTTTAAACGTATGACATCTACGAACAACGTAAATGTTGGTAATATTGATAGCCGCTGCCACAAAGCATGTTGTCTTATTTTTTAAATATTATTTTTTATGTAAATCTCCGTGTGGTGATGGATTAAGAATACCTACTATTCACCACCCTCTCTCTTGCCCGTGGGTGTCGTAAAAGATGACTAAGGGGTATAGTATGCATATGACATCTATGCAAGACAAGCAAAACTCGAAATAAAATCCTATACCAACACGTCTGACCAGCGTGGTAAAGTAGGTCGATTTCCCTCCCATGGAAGAGGCTCGAGCCCAACAGTGGGACTTATATGAGCTGTGATGATGGTGATGATGTAAAATTGTATTTTTTTTTTTACGGAGGGTTATCATCTTGACGCACACTGTCCGTTCCATCCGTGGTGATAAAAGGGCATTGCGCGGCCCCTTTACCCACCGTATTTTTTTTTTTAATTGGAAACGGTGGCAAACGAGCAAACAGTACACCTGATGGTAAGAGTTGCTGCCGCTCATGGACCTTTACAAGTAGTGTTGCCCAAATGCAAGACTAAGACGAGACTTGGGCCAGTCTTGGTCTTGGTCTTGCAACAGCACACCTGGTCTCGTCTTGGTCTTGGTCTTGGTATTGCAGCAAGAGTCTCGCAAGTCTTGCAGTTGGAATAACGTAACAGTCATTTATCATTCCAATGAAAAATCCCACTATGCAATAATAGTTGTAATAGGATAATAATAGTTTTTAATAGGTAATATGCCTATGAAGTGGGTCACCAAATGTATGATATTCGTCGTCATCGTCACAGCTCATAAAAGTACCACTGCTGGGCTTAAGCTTCCTTCCAGTAAGAGGAAAATTGATCTACTATACCACGCTGGTCAGACATATTGATATAGGGTTTTATTTCTGGTTTCACTTCTCTTGCACATATGTTATATACACAGGATGTATCAGGTTATGGGGCAACTGTTCGAGTATGTTGTAGTTCAACGGTCATAGATCATAATTAGAATGTATATTACACAAAAACAATATAACATAAAAGTTATAGTGATTACAAAAATGTGTAACTAAAAGTTTATGCCTTAAATTTTACGCATTATCTAGGCATGTACAGATAGGATATATGTAGGCATGTAAAGCTTCGACAGTATAAATAGGTATTAGATTTGCGCGAGCTGTTTAATGGTTACGTAGGTACAAAGGCGACTGGTCAACGGTCGTCGGGCGATCAGCTGATTTATGTTAAAGCGAAGTTTGTCTTGCTTATGCGAATGTAATCGTAATTCAATGTCTAATGAACATTTAACAAAATACGAATATGTTGCAGATTAAGTATCATTGACTTTATACATTTCAATCAGATTTAGACGAAAAAGCGATGACAAAATTAAAAACTTACATGTCTCTCACTTCATTAACGAATCGATATTTTTATTTCAATTTTTTTCATGTGTTCCTAACACCTAGGCAATCTAGGTCCGATTTAATACGACATCCACGGGTAAGAGAGTGGCGAATTGTATTCGTACTCTGTCCCTACACGGAAAATTATTACATTGCGATCATTATGTACACATACCGATCTACGCATAATAAGTCTTTTAGCGAGTGTGGGTGTTATTTATGTAGATTAATATTAGGTATATTTCTATGTTCAACAGTGAACGTCGTTGGGCTAATGAATAAACGGATATATAAATATGTATAATGGGCAAGAGCACTCTCGTGTGAAACTTATCAAGACTAACTCACAGGGTGATGATTACGCTATTTTTTTCCTTGAGCTTTTCCGAAGAGTAATTCTGAAAAGCCAATACCAACATTGGGAATCGATTGGCCAATAGATGGATATCTCAAGACTGATTTGACTTGTCGTGTAGTGGCGGAGTAAGAATACAATTCATCACCCCCTATTTTAGCCGCGAGTGTCGTAAAAGATGACTAAGGGCTATAATATATAACATCGTTGCAAGAGAAGGATAACTTGACATGAAACCCTGTACCAACACGGCCGATCCCCGTGGCGATTCCTCTCCGGCCACGGCCGATTTCCCTCCTATTATGTAGAAGACACGAGCTCAACAGTTGGCCGTATATAAACTAAAATGGTGATTTGAATTAAATGCAAGACCGCGAGACTCTTGCAGGCTGAGTCTTGGTCTTGCTCAAGTCTTGCAGGGCCAGTCTTGGTCTTGGTCTTGCAAAAATTAAGCGGTCTTGGTCTCGGTCTCGCATTTCTCGCAAGACCAAGACCAAGACCGCAAGACCAAGACTTTTTTGGGCAACACTATTTACAAGGCCGTTGCCTACCGCGAAGAAAGCGAGGGGAGTGTGAATGCGTGCATTGAGGCTCGGTGATACCAAGGACACCACCAAAACCCTCCACACGCAATCACCCTCAGAAAGTTTGGCTTCCGGCTCTCTCACTCACCGAACGAAGCGCAGTAACAAATTGCTACTACTCAGACGTCGATTTTCTGCGAGAGCATGGTACTGCCCCGGACGGACCGGCCCGCGGCTGTAGATAGATAACTGTCGACAGTGTGGTCCTACCACTCCTAAAAAGGAAAATTGGTTATGCTTAGCTAGGTTTTACTTCACATGTCTATGCCTATTCTTGCTTGGATATTGTTTGAATGTATTTAATATTAATCATCCCTTAGTCGTCTTTTACGACGCTCATGAGCAGTACGAGGGTGGTAAATTGCATTTTTATTTCGTCACCAAATAATTAAAGAGATTTTGTTAATATTTAATTTTTATTTTTAGAGGATGCTTTACCAAAATATAATCCAAAAAGAAATTTCAAGCAAATATCAAAATAAATTTAAAAACATGGTAGCTACTGACAACGTCTGAGGGTTGCGGATATCCGGGCCGGCCATCTTGCTACCGGAAGTAGCTTGATATTACACGGAGCTTAGATACCCGGTACAGTCGTTTGATTGTACGTCGTATATAATTATTGTTTACCAAGAAATATTCATTATAAATATTTAATATAGATACAGGCATAGCTAAAAGAGAAAGTGAATAGATTTTGGAATTCAAATCCATGGCGCCTACTTCCAACTTTTAATTGAGAGAAGTTGTGTTTCTATTTTCCGTATGGGAACTGAATGAGAATATAATTCACCACTCTCTTGCCCGTAGATGTCGTACAAGGCGACTGAGAGATATAATACGCATATAACATCTAAGTAAGAGAAGCAGAAACTCGAAATAAAACCTTATACCAACCTGTCTAACCCTCCTATCGTGAAGGAGGCTCGAGCCCAGCAGTGGGACGTATATAAGCTGAAATGAAGATGATGAAGTTACCATATGGATAAGTTAGTTTGGGAAATATCGAAATTTTACAAAATAAATTATTTAAACTTTATGTGAATTTCGTGAATATTGTAAAAGGGGACACGGCTCCTCCGCCTTGCCGTGTGCAATTCCGTCTTTTGCTTTATAGTCAATAATTATCTTCCCAGGGAGGGTTGACACCAGGCAGGCTGCTGGATAAAGTTATTGTGGTCTAAGATCCCGCTATACAACAACTTTCACCGAGATGTTTATTTGATGAAACTTATTTTTTATTTACTTTAATATGTTAATATATTGTTATGTAAATATATATTTATTAATAATAAAGTTATGTAAATATATTGCATATGGGTTGCCTAACAAATTTTAGTCTAGAGTATTATTAATTAATATTTTTTTTATACATTGCACCGGTTTGATTATTAGACAAATTCCATACCAATCGAAAGTATGAAGCCCATAGAATATGCAAACGTCGATCAGACCGGTGCAAAATGCTAGTATCGATTTATCTGTTCATACCTGGCTACCCGAGAGTTGTGTCCGGTAAAGAATAGGCAATCTAACGTTTGCATGTTCTATGGGCTGCATATTTTCGTTTGGTAAAGAATTTGTCTAATAATCAAACCGGTGCAATGTTCAACAAAATTTTTTTTTTAATTATTAATTAATCATACTCTGCACTAAAATTTGTTAGGCAACCCATATGCAATATATCTATTGATATATTAAATTAAATAAAAAAATAAGTTTCATCAAATAAACATCTCGGTGAAAGTTGTTTTATAGCTTGATCCTATACTATTGCCAAAACTTTTACAATAAGTACAGTGAAAGGAGACACATTGCAATACCGTAAGTAATTGGTATAAAAATGTAACCAGTATGGTATAGTAAGGTCAATTTCCCTCCTATTGTGGGGAGGCTCGAGCTGAGTAGTGGGGCGTATATCAACTGTGAAAAAGAAGAAGATGTTTCTATGTTCAACAGGGGAGTAGATAGTAGCGTCTTGGTATACTAATAACACCGAATGCAATCGCCAAATCTGCGCCAAAAAATGGCGATTATAACATTATACGTCCTTCTTCTTATAGATGCCTATACCTAATAATGGACACCATCAACCATGTTTCTTGTAACATTTAAAGATATTTAATTTACTAATGGAGTAGTAATAAAAGGGTACAATTTATTTATTTTTAATCACGTCACACGGTCCATCTCGTCTATTAATCTATTTATTATTTTATTTTTCTATGTGGTGACGAAGTAAGAATACAATTCACCACCCCCTTTGTCCGTGGATATCATAAAAGACGACTACTAGACACTAGCAGTGGGAGGACCACACTTTTAACAATAGTCTATCTACAGCCGCGGGCCGATCCATCCGGGGTAGTACCACACTCTCGCAATAAATCGACGTCTGAGTAGTAGCAATTTGTTAATGCGCTTCGTTCAGTGAGCGAGAGAGCCAGAAGCCCAACTTTCTGAGGGTATTTGCGTGTGGTGGGTTTTGGTGATGCCTTTAGTATCATCGAATCTCATTACACGAATTCACACTCCCTTCACTTTCTTCGCGGTAGGCAGTGGCCTAGCAAAGGTCTATGAGCAGCAGCAACACTTATCATCAGGTGTTTGCTCGTTTGCCACCGTTTATAATAAAAAAAAACCTTTCTTGCTCGTGGGTGTCGTAAAAGGCGACTAAGGGGTATGTATTTAAACATCTGTGCAAGAGAAAGAAAACTCGAAATAAAACACTATACCAACACGTCCGACCAGCGTAATATAGTAGGTTAATTTCCCTCCCATAGTGGAGGAGGCTCAAGCCCAACAGTGGGACGTATATGAGCTGTGATGATGATGATGATGATTTATTGAACTTTATACAACAGGTCTTAGAAATTTTGATTTTCTTTAAAGTTTTTACGACACACCCTGTCTAGTTTTCTAGTTTTTTTTAATTCCTCTATCAGAAGTTAAGTTAACAGCAGCTTCTATAATTCTTCTATTCATCAAAGTAATATTTAACACAATACTATTATCATCAATAATAGCTTTAAAAAAATATCTTACGAAGACTAAATAGGTCGTAGTAGATAGGTTAAATCTTTTTTTAAATATATAAAAACAAGGCTCTGTAGAACGCTGCCTGGAACCAACTTTCCCGCACTTTGTTAAGCTAGTAATACGAATGCACGGATGTAAACAAAGCCGGTGGATGTACGGGCTTGTTCTTTCAAAATATACGGGTGCGGTGTACCACCCGCTTGCAAATGTACACAACTGCAGGGATCCATGAAATATTATGTGAGATTTATATATTGAATAATTGTTAGAATACTTTTAAAAAGGCTTTTTATAAATTAGTTTATAAGCCTTGTGTCTTAATTAGGGATGCAAATATCGAAATCAAAAACATCGATGTATCGATACATCGATTTTTCAGAACAAGCATCGATCTATCGAAACATAGATGTTTTTTAAACGATCTATGAAGTATCAGATACTTTCCTTGTGGGATTGCGATGTGCTTTTTTTGTTTTTTTTTTTTTCGGTAAATTCTAAGAGTAGTAACTTATAATCAATGTCAGCTTACAGCATGTTTTTGATATGAAGCACCAAATTTGTTTTTTTAAGATATTTTGATACACAGTAACTAACTTGTCACGCAGGTCTGTTAGAAGTACCATATATTGTAAATTATACAGGCAAAACATCGTATAAAATAACATCGATAGGTACGTCGATGTTTTACACTAGTGAAAAATCGATGGCAAGCATCGACGTTTTTTTGTAGAACATCGATGTATCGTTTGCATGCCTAGTCTTATTTTTGAAGTGAAAATTCTATAGGTGCGGATGGAAATAATAAATTCATGTAATCATCATCGACATAATCACGGGATATGTTAAAGCTCTAAGTATATCTTCTTCTTTTTTCGTATTGACAATAGGATACAATAATATGAGCTATTGGTGCCAGTGTCGAGTTATAATAATACAAGAGCCCGTGAATCCAAGACCTTCGTTATTTTATTAAAGTTTGTCAGTGCATGCTCCCAACACAGGTAAGAACAGTGGCCCATTATGAAGTTTGGGTTACAGTGGCTTTGGCAGATAAAAAGTACTAAAGGTGTGTAAAATACCGATCTAATTTCATCAAATTATTATACGTAATTTGACACTGTTCTTACCTGTGTTGGGAGCATGCGCTGACAAATTTTCAGCTTTAATAAAATCACAAAGGTCTGGGGTTCACAGGCTCTTAGTCTGTAATATTGTTCTTAATACGCCTTTATTGTCTTCATATTAGTCTCAGTTGCTACCATTGATTGAGTGTTGACTACCAAATAATAAATTCTCTGAGAATTTTGCGGCACATGTAAATGTAATCAATTTACTATTAAATTATATTCAATACATTTCAGTTTTCTCTGCATTATCTATACCAATAAATAAAATTAGAGTGTCTGAATGTCAAAATAATAGGCTTTTTTCATGCTCACACGGTTATTTGCACGACACCTATGCCTAAAATACAGATTTAAATTTTTTGTCTGTCTGTTTGTTCCGGGTAATCTTCAAAACGGCTGGACCAATTTCAAAAATTCTTTCACCAATGGAAAGCTATAATATCAGGGCGTAAACTAGGCTATATTTTATCCCGATATTTCCACGGGAACGGGAACCACGCGGGTAAAACTACTAAAACCGAAGCGAGGCGAGGGCGGGTTGCTAGTATTCAATAAAATGCCAGCAAAATTATCCAATACATAATACTGTGAATCATCAAAATAACGAATAAAATTTAAAAGTGCATGTGACATTCCCTTCATAACTTCATCTCTATATCTGTAGCTATATCTATAGCTATATCTGTGCCGCTAAATGTCAAAACCAGATAAAATAGTATTAATTTACAAATTTTAATTTCATCACTATCATCATCATCTCAGCCCATATACGTCCCACTATTGGGCTCGGGCCCCCTCCATATTGGTAGGGTAATTGACCTACTATACCACGCTGGTCAGACGTGTTGGTATTGGGTTTTATTTCGAGTTTTCCTTCTCTCGCATAGATATTATATGCGTTTTATATCCCTTAGTAGTCTCGTACGATCACCACACGGAAGAATTTTAATTTAAGATCAAACAATTAAGTTACATATTGAAAAATAATAACTGATTGTTCATACTTTAGGTTGTCATTTCTGTCGGCAGTCCGCATGACTGCTTTGTATTCTTTTCTTATTCTAATGACAAAATATAGAAAAAAATAGTACCTTTATTTAAAAAGTACAGAACTTTTTTATATTACAACATAGAATTTGGTGGTTATTTGTTCACTTTAAATGTTTTCTCAAGCAAATAAATGTGTTGGCAAATCTTAAAAAGTATTTTTCACAAAATTTATACTGTTGGTTATAATCATAAGCTTATCCTCATCGTCTGCTAAGTGTGGTCGGCGCGGTTCCGGGAGCATTTCCAACATCTTGCCTCACGGCTTGTCACCGCGGCGACTGCTCTCTCCTGGCTGATGCGGAATGTGGGTAGATTCAGCGGTACGTGATGACATCTGTACGAGGGTTAAGTTCGGCAAGTAGTATAGTGCACCAATGTGGGCGGAGTCGAGGTCACTCTTGTGGCGTCCACAGATAGCTATAGTGGTCAGGGTCATGCTTGGATACCGCACGATTGAGGCCGTAACTCCCCCAGTAGTAAAGGGTATTTTCAGAAAAATAAATGTTGCCATCTATTTACAGATTCTATTATACGATATATTACTCACAAAAGTTTACATTTTAAATGAAAATAAAATAAAAGAACAATACATTTCATAAAGCTGGATCATTTTATCACGAATAATGCATATTTCATATTAGATATGAAGGACTATATAACAATTAGTAGTAAAATAGCACAAACATTATGACATCAATTCAGACAACATGTAAGCATGGCTGTTGGCTATCACAATTCGAAGCGCATTTGCCACTCAAACAGTGGCACAACAGAAGAGCTATGCAAAGCACTCATGAACACGTTCTAGGAATAGTCGGCGATGGTTAGTTCGAAACGGTTAAATTTGTTTTCAGTTTAAAGTATTATCTTTTATGACGGAGTAGGAATACAATTGTTTAATTTTTTTTTTTTTTTTGGTTCTGTTTGTCCATACGGACAGGCAAAGGGAGCAAAGCCCATACAGCCAAGTCTGATACAATTTTTCTTTACATATTAATTACTTCTTCATATTGTATAACTTATTTATAGTCATTGTCCGTCAGTACGTCAAGTCGTTATCATTAATTAGGCGCTGAAAACCTAATTAGATGATTTCTCTGGGAATTCCGGTTGAATATGAAAATACACATAAACCACTCTTATATCACATTCACCACACTTCAGCACCTTAATTATATTATATTACATAAAATATCAGCAAAATTATTCAATATAACACTATAAAACACAAAAAAAATGAATATAATACAAGAGCTTAACATGACATCTCCAAATTCGCGCCGAAACTCCCCGCTCAATTGTTTAAGAAGAGTGCACAGATGGCATAGTGATTTAAGTAGCAAACTACTACTTTTTGTTTTTTTTTTTTGGGGTGGTCTATGGTCAGCACACCTGCCACCCGGCTCCATCCGAGACGACAGAGGGGCGGCACGCGGCCCTATAACCCACCTGATAGCAGGTCGCCTTTGCCGTTGAGCCGACCACCGGTGCCGAGTTCCTTGGCGTCAGTGGTCGGCCCGACGGAATACCCTGAGGAGGTATCTTCTTTCATCGACGTTCCTTTCCCGGGACGTCAGTCGCCGTCGTGAGGACAGCCTCTGCGCGTGTGACGGACTAAAATCCCCGGTCCGGTCACTCGCAGCCTCTGCTAGGGTGGCATCGGGCGCAACATTGTAGCAAACTACTATGGTGAATATTAAAAAAGAAGAGGCCGTTTTATATCAATTATCCGGGTTGAGAGCCCTCAGCGCTCACTCATAGTCCGCGTCAAGCTGTCAAGGCCATCTGCGGCAAACAGCTGTACACAAAAAAAAAAATAAAAGAGAAAAAAAAAATTTATATCAATTAAACTTAAAATCATTTAAAGTTGTTTTATATAGGTACTTAAACTAAGATTCTGAAGAACTTTTTTTAGTGGTGATGGAGTAAGAATATAAATCACCACACCCCATCTTTCACGTAAAAATCGACTAAGGGATTTATTTAATCCCTGCGTACAATATCGATGAAAGAGAAGGAAATAATAATAATAATAAACCCTCTGGGCCAGTTGTTATCTCACCATGAGACTAACGCAAGCCTCGCAGGAACATTATATGGCTCTCTAAGTTCTTTTGATATAAAAGAAAAAATGTATCACAAGATTTATAGTAAAGCCAATAAACCGCAGGGCAGCTTGTGGCGTGCTGAATGTGAGTGGCGACACTGCAGTCCTGAGTGCCCCAGAGAGTCGGCCAGGGCCTCGTATCCAGCTCCCCTTTATTGGCTGGCTGGAGTGGAAACGGCCGAGTGCCCGCAGGATTCTCAACTCTGGCTTGCCTTAAACGGCTGGTCAGAGAGGGTTCGCCAGAGCTATATGCTCGGGGGTGGAAGTGTCAATTTCAAGGGCATAACTACGGGGAAACCACTGGGGGTTTCCGTTTATCAGGGACTTGCGATGGTGAAACCGGCGCCGCACCGCTCTACACCCCAAGCCACTTGCACCAATGTTGCCCCCCTATTGCCCGTATGGCCTGCGTGTCTGTGGCGACTGTTTGGGGTGGGGCCCGTTCAGTAATTTGGCGGGTCACCGTCTGCCAAAGTTCAAGATGATAAAGGTATTGAAGGCAGACGACAGTTTTAAATCCATAATATTCAGTTAATCTAGTCCATCAAACCTCACAACCCCATAATCAGGTTATAGATATCACAATTGCGGAATAGTTTTACACCTACCGTTGGCAGTCCACGAGTGTTATGTGCAAACGTGGAGTGTCATCGGTAGATGTCCCATCCCATTTTAACATTAAATTTCTCCAAAGGCCTCTGCGTGTTGGATCCATATCCCCATGTAAGCCTTTCAAAGGACCGGGTATCTTCCCTTTTTAACAATGTGGAAGATAGCCGTGAAACTGGGAGATACATCCTCATCCTTACTAATATTATAAATACGAAAATAAGGATGTTTGTTTGTTTGTTACGCTTTCACGCTTAAACCACCGAACCGATTTCAAAAATTCTTTCACCAATGGAAAGTTATAATATCAGGGAGTAACATAGGCTATCTTTTATCCCGGTATTCCCACGAGAACGGGAACTACGCCGCGGGTAAGGCGACTGAACCCGAAGCGAGGCGAGGGGTTTCTAGTAATAATAATAAGCTTTATTTAATTCCATTTCAGCCTATTACAATTCATTCTAATTAAAAAATATAATAAATAGAATTCTTTTTAAATAATTTCAATTACATAATGATCAGATCAAATTAATTCTTTTTTTTTTTTTTTTTTTTTTTTTTTTATTGCAAACGGTGGCAAACGAGCAAACAGTACACCTGATGGTAAGTGTTGCTGCCGCTCATGGACCTTTACAAGGCCGTTGCCTACCGCGAAGAAAGTGAAGGGAGTGTGAATGCGTGCATTGAGGCTCGGTGATACCAAGGGCACCACCAAAACCCTCCACACGCAAACACCCTTAGAAAGTTGGGCTTCCGGTTCTTTCGCTCACCGAACGAAGCGCAGTAACAAATCGCTACTACTCAGACGTCGATTTTCTGCGAGAGTGTGGTACTGCCCCGGACGGACCGGCCCGCGGCTGTAGACAGATAACTGTCGACAGTGTGGTCCTACCACTCTTTGTTTCTATTTTGTCGTGGCTTATATGGACCCCCTTCGGGTAAAAGCCTCCTCCAAGGATCTCCATCTATCTTTATGTCTAACCAAGGGTATCCAATTTTCTCCTGCTACTTTTACCAGTTCGTCCGTCCATCTAGCGCACGGGCGGCCTCTAATCCTACGACTTCTAGGGCCTTGCCAATTCAACACTCTCAAGGTCCACCTGTCGTCGTCGTAGCGGGCTACGTGTCCCGTCTATCTCCATTTAATTTTCATCGAGAAAGTTTAAGCGTTAGTTAATTTGGTTTTATTGCGAATGTGTTTACTTTTAATATTGTCCCTTAATTTTAAGAAGGAAAACTCGAAATAAAACCCTATACCAACACGTCTGACCAGCGTGATTATAGTGGGCCAATTTCTCTCCTATTATGGAGGCTGGCTTGAACCCAATAGTAACAGTAACTGGACGTATATGATATGAAATGATGAAGAAGATTAATTTAGCTATTAAATAAGAAAAGCTTTTAGGAGTGGTAGGACCACACTGTTGACAGTTATCTGTCTACAGCCGCGGGCCGGTCCGTCCGGGGCAGTACCATGCTTTCGCAGAAAATCGACGTCTGAGTAGTAGCAATTTGTTACTGCGCTTCGTTCGGTGAGCGAGAGAGCCGGAAGCCCAACTTTCTGAGGGCGATTGCGTGTGGAGGGTTTCGGTGGTGTCCTTGGTATCACTGAGCCTCAATGCACGCATTCACACTCCCTTCGCTTTCTTCGCGGTAGGCAACGGCCTTGTAAAGGTCCATGAGCGGCAGCAACACTTACCATCAGGTGTACTGTTTGCTCGTTTGCCACCGTTTGCAATAAAAAAAAAAAAAAAAAAAAAAAGAAAACAATATAATAATTATTCGATATAATAAAAAAGATTTTAGCTGTATTCAATATTATAAAAGAAAAAGATTGAAAACAAAGATCCGTTCACATTATAACCGTCGAATGAAAGAATAATAAAGTTTAATATAATATGTTCCCTCGTGTAAATTGTAAGACTTCAACCGATATTGAACTTTATTTTTGTACGTTACATTACTTTTAGCTTAGAATGAATCATATAACGATATTATAAGTGAACGATGAGCTCACTAGAGTACCTATTATATTTAACTTAAAATTTGAAGTGTACAGAATAAAATGGAGCAATTAACCTTTGTGTATCTATTTTTGTTACTCGAATACGTGACTTATATTTTTATAATAATACTAGGTGACCCGGTGAGCTTCGTATCACCTTCATTTATTTATCTATATCATTATCGGACATTCGTCCCACTGTTGGGCTCGGGTCTCCTCCACAATGGGAGGGAATTTGACCTACTATACCATGCTGGGCAGATATGTTGGTATAGGGTTTCATTTTGAGATTTCCTTCTCTTGCACAGATCTTATGTGCATATTTCACAAATGTGTGCATATTTAACAAATTTTCACACAGACTCATTACCCCGCCGCCGCCGCACAAACTACATATCTAAGTCGGAGAGGTCCGTTTACATCATGGGACCATCTGTGTACAACAGACTGCCTGCGGATATCGTCGATGCACCTACAATACAGTGTAAACTCTTCATAACGTCACTCGATTCAACGACAAACTCTTTAAAACATCAAAATAACTTGATTTTGGTTGGTTTGTCATATAATCCATACATTGATACACTCTATATAGCATCACGTTCACTCGAAATAACGACGACAATACGGCATTATTTAGCATTGAGCAGTACTTTCTTAATTGTTAAAATTAGAAGAACTGCAGCTGTGTACGTTCTTTGCTTTGTTGTTTTGTTATTTTATTATCTAGCACGTGTTTACCTCAACTAACCTACGAAACATTGTAAAAAATTCTCTTTTGTTTTTTGTGTGATAAACTTGCACATGTTTACTTCGGCCCTTCAGCCACTGGACTGTCGTTAGGTTGTTAAACGTTATCTTAATTATAGTTGTTTTTACGTTTGTAAAATTTGCACTATATTAGTAAATAAATATTAGAATAGTAAAATAATATCTTTTTTTTTCACTCCAATTAATGACAACTCCCTATAACGTCAAAAAATTCACAGTCCCTTGAGTGTCGTTATATAGAGTTTATACTGTACTAGCAATCCGCCCTCGCTTCGCTTCGGTTATAGGTTATAGTCGTTTTACCCGCGTAGTTCCCGTTCCCGTGGGAATACCGGGATAAAATATAGCCTAGTTTACGCCCTGATATTATAGCTTTCCATTGGTGAAAGAATTTTTGAAATCGGTCCAGCCGTTTTGAAGATTACCCGGAACAAACAGACAGACAGACAGACAAAAACTTTTTAATTGCTATTTTAGGCATAGGTGTCGTGCAAATAACCGTGTGAGCATGAAAAAAGCCTATTATTTTGACATTACAAACAGACACTCCAATTTTATTTATTGGTATAGATATAGATATAGTTTTAAACGTAAACTAAAGGCCTAGTTATTAGAGCATAGTTTTTATAGTACTGACGAATTTTACATGTTGCCTGTAATATAATATGCCAACTATGTGCTACGTATTCAATAATGACATGAAGTATTTCAAAATGCAAAGTAAATTTATGCGCATATAATATAATTTTCTATTATTTTAAATGTATTCATCATCATCTTGCTCTTATCCCAATTACTTGGGGTCGACGCAATATGTCATCTGTTTTGACATATTGCAAAAAGTTTCGGCAATGACTTTTATGACCAGCCGTCTGCCTGACGTCAACCCTCCTTGGGAATGTAATCGTTGACCCAAATGGTACCAGATGGAGTTGGTCCGGGTCAATCTAGGGCTCTTAGTCGTCTTTTACGACACCCACGAGCAAAGCAAGGGTTGGTAGTATTCGAAGCCGCTACCACACAGCATATTATTTTAAATATATTATTGAATTTAATTCTTTTTCTATTATTTATTATTATATTTGAATTAAAACTAAATGGATATAGAGATCTATGTAACTTAGCACTGACTTGTAACTTTGTTATAAATAAAGAATACTATACTATTAAATCCATTGGTCATCATTTACGATATCCACGCGCAAGATGGGGAGTGGTGTATTGTGTTCTTAATCCGTCACCACACAGAAAAACTTATTAATTCAGTGATATTTGTTAATTTTACAATAGAATTGTGATAAATCGCAAACCGAGCTAAACATTATACATCGTCTGCCAAACATGCATGTCATCTTTTCATCTCATCATCATCTCAGCCCATATACGTCCCACTTTTGGGCTCGGGCCTCCTCCATAATGGAAGGGTAATTGACCTACTATACCACGCTGGTCAGACGGGTTGGTATAGGGTTCCATTTTGAGTCCTCCTTCTCTTGCATAGATGCTATATGCGTTTTATATCCCTTAGTCGTCTCGTACGATCACCCACGGTTAAGATAGGGGGTGGTGAATTGTATTCTTACTCCGTCACCACACGGACATCTTTTACCGTGCACGAAATCACCGAGCACCGCGATAACTTCGAGATTGCGCTAACGTGCACGTGCTTTTTTTATGTGTGAGTGTACGTTGACTAAAGAAATTAGTGATAGTTTGTGTACAAACTGCAGCTTCGAGATTGATGTGTGTGTGTTATGTTAGTATGTGAAATTATTGTAAGTATAGACCTTGGGTATGTGTGTATGTATGCAAGCGTAAACAGGGTGAACCACTCTTCAGGTACAAAGATGTTCTAAAACGTCACTTAAAAACGTGCGATATTCAACTATCTCAATGGGAACAGCGAGCCGTTAATCGACAAGAATGGAGAGCTTTAGTGAAAACTAAAGTCTAAAATTTTGAGTTGAAGCGACGCTCTGAACTAGACATCAAGCGAGATGAATTGAAAGCCCGACCACCTGCGGCAATTAGATATAACTACACCAATAATGTACATACATGCCCGAAATGTGCGAGGTCTTTCTGTAATAAGATTGGCTTCCTTAGTGATATGCGAGCGCATGATCGAAAATTACGGCGGTGCTGAAGCAGTCGCCATGGCCGAAATCGGTCGGATCATCAAAAGTCCATATTATGTCTCGTTTCACATGTAGGTACTTTGGTTGATACAATACCGAGCGTAAATAAACTCGCATAATTTACCAATTATCTTGTGAAACACTTAAAGTAATATAAATAGTAATACAAAAATGTAAAGGGAATTAAAATTTAATAAAAAATATAATAATACTTTATATAAACATAGTGCACGAACTTTTTCTATTCTAAGCCTTATCTACCTTTCTTATCACTCTAAGAGCTAATTTTGACATACCAATATACTCCGACTTCCACGATCTAACTCTTCTATTTGGCATTGTAAATAATAAAAGGGAAAAAATGTTCTCGCACAAACATTAAAGAAAATTTATCTTGCACTAATATCATAACCGATAAATGGTTACGTAGATGAATTGAAATCTTATATCTTTAAACAAGCAATTCTTGTATATCTATACCAATAAATAAAATTGGAGTGTCTGTTTGTAATGTCAAAATAATAGGCTTTTTTCATGCTCACACGGTTATTTGCACGACACCTATGCCTAAAATAGCAATTAAAAAAATTTTGTCTGTCTGTCTGTTTGTTCCGGGTAATCTTCAAAACGGCTGGACCGATTTCAAAAATTCTTTCACCAATAGAAAGCTATAATATCAGGGCGTAAACTATGCTATATTTTATCCCGGCATTCCCACGGGAACGGGAACTACGCGGGTAAAACGACTATAACCTATAACCGAAGCGAAGCGAGGGCGGATTGCTAGTATATATATATATTCAGGATCTCGGAAACAACACCAACGATTTTGATGAAACTTGGCACACTAGAGGTTTCGAGGCCAAAAATCGATCTAGCTAGGTTTTATTTAAAGAAAATTTTGTTTAGTCGGTGTTTTTAGCTAATGAATACAATGACATAATATGTCAATAGAATATGGATTCAAATTTCGCCGTCAATGTCAAGAGTGGCGATAGCTCAGTTGGGAAGTTCTCCAGCTTTTTTTTTTTTTTTTTATTGCAAACGGTGGCAAACGAGCAAACAGTACACCTGATGGTAAGTGCTGCTGCCGCTCATGGACCTTCACAAGGCCGTTGCCTACTGCGAAGAAAGTGAAGGGAGTGTGAATGCGTGCATTGAGGCTCGGTGATACCAAGGGCACCACCAAAACCCTCCACACGCAATCACCCTCAGAAAGTTGGGCTTCCGGCTCTCTTGCTCACCGAACGAAGCGCAGTAACAAATTGCTACTACTCAGACGTCGATTTTCTGCGAGAGCATGGTACTGCGCCGGACGGACCGGCCCGCGGCTGTAGACAGATAACTGTCGACAGTGTGGTCCTACCACTTCTGTTTTTGTTTTGTTTTGACATTTAAACAACGTGGGATCGAATCTCGGTGTTATTATTATTCTCTTTTTGTAATTTTTTATATTTTTTCATTATTTAGTTTTATTTTTTATTAATATATATCGAGGGTTTTGGGCGCCGTGGTGTATCACTATCAGGTCGGTCACACATCGCGATCTAATAAAACAACACTTCGGATGGCTACTTTTTAAACTATATTCAATAACTAACGTTAACACTATTTTCTGTTACAACTAATGATTACGTATGCCGACAGCTAAATTACACGTTAGGGAAACGCGGTGAATTTGATACAACACGGCAGCAACAACGACCGCTCGCACTCAATAACGAAAGCTCGGTATTATTTCAAATGTTAACGGTCAAACGACAAACATCAAAAATCATTGTCAACGTTGTATCAAAAACACCCAAGTATAATACTTGACGTTTCCGTAATCGATTGATTTTTAAAAACTATCAAGATATGGTGCCAGAGGTAGTGACGCTGCGACATATATATCTAAATAAATTCGACAAAAATACAACAAAAATATTCTGAGCGAAGCTCGGTCAACCAGATATTGAATTTAAAGCGACTTATATTTTTTTGTCTATATTTCAAAATAAATATTAATCATTATCATCATCACAGCTTATATACGTGCCACTGCGAGGCCTCCAACACAATGGGAGGGAATGGGAGGGAATAAATATTCAAAAACCAAAATTAGGCACATTATCAGCCTTCTTTTTTAGGGTGCCGTATCCAAAGGGTAAAAACGGGACCCTATTACTGAGACTTCGCTGTCCGTCCGTCCGTCTGTCCGTCTGCCATCAGGCTGTATCTCAATAACGGTGATAGCTAGACAGTTGACATTTTCACAGATGATGTATTTCTATTGTCGCTATAACAACAAATACTAAAAATAAAATAAAATAAATATCTAAGGGGGGCTCCCATACAACAAACTTGATTTTTGTTATTATTATAGATAATGGTACGGAACCCTTCGTGCGCGACACTGACTCGCACTTAGCCGGTTTTATTTTATAGACTATGGTCTTTTTAAACGAGGACACCTTTTATTGATAAGGTAATCCTGGTAATGTTGTATTCCACAATCAATAGTTACTAATTACCATTAGATGGACTGCTTGTTGAAGCAGTCGCAGTAGCTTTAGCTATTAAAAAAAGATGGCGATTTTAAATAGTTTCAATAAAAATTCACTCAACATACTAAAATGTAACCCCATAAAGTTTTCCTTCAATTTGTAATTATAATTATTAATTACTCAATTAATGTAATATTTCCCAACGGAAAAATAGTACAATTATCGCCACCCCTTATTTAGGCATAGGACTTATAAGAATAGCTAAGGATCTTACCAAGAGATTAGCCAGCAAATTTCTCTTTCTGCCGATTTCTAAGCGAAAGAAAAAAATTCAGCAGTGGACGACGAATTGCTGTTAGCAATATCTGTAATAACTAAATTATTATTTATTCTACGTAAATACAAAAATATACAATATAAAATATAAATATAAAAGGTTCTCAGTAAAAATTGTTATTCAATTTGGCATCCGACATTCAAGTTTCTTTTCCGTTTCGTTACTGAGAAATTACAAAAAAATGTCGCCAGTTCATTATCGCAAATTCCTTTCTGACTGGATCCCTGCTTTTAATTAATTAAAAACGGTCATCTACTTGATAAGGGTTTCTGTAAAATTGAAAATGGCTTCACTATGCCAATGTGTGAGTTTTGAGTTAATTCTACATTACGGCTCGCCTGATTTGTAATATTAATGTAATATTAACTATTATCAATTATATATTTTGACTAGCTGTAGCCGTAGTTTCACTAGTTTATACTTACATTATCTACTCTATTTTCTTCCATTGTTGGGCATAGGCACTCGTTCGATGAAGTATTATTGAATATTATCGACCCGCCTTCGTTTCGCTTCGGTTCCAACAGCTTTGTCCCCGCAATTTAAATCTGCAATATCTCAGCCTCGGGTTCGAGTCTCGAACTAAGCAAAATTTTATAGGGTTTTTATGAGAATAAAAATAGCCTAAGTTACTTTTTACATAGACAGCTACCAGGTAGTCAAATATTATCAGAATTGGTCCAGCCATTTTAAAGATTACCTGGAATAAACAGACACATAGACAAAAAAAATTAAACTGGTATTTAAGCATATGTTTTTACGCATGCATGAAATAAACTTACTGCTTTGATATTGAAAGCGACACTTCAATTTTATTTAATTACTAGCCGTCTCCCACCCACTTCAACGAGCGAATCACAAGAAACTATTATACTTAAAAATGTATATTATTTTTTAACTTTTTTCTTTTTTTTTAGTTTTATTATTTTTATTTTAAATCATTTTTTATAGATGTAAAATAGGTTTTATTTATCTTTTTATTTAATAATTAAATAATAAATAAAAGTATATTTTTAATATTAAAAACACGCGAAAAACACAATTTACAATAACTAATAACATTTAAATAGAGGCTGGTAACGTGAATGGTGGTATTAGTTATTGAACGGAACGTAAATCGAGAAAACTTTCGCTTCTTTGAAAAAGATATCCGTAAAAGCATACAGCCGTTACCTCGACAAACTGTAATGACCAATATCAAAAGATAAACATATTTTATATTTACACTAACTAGCAACCCGCCCTCGCTTCACTTCGGTTTCAGTCGTCTTTCTTGCGTAGTTCCCGTTCCCGTGGGAATACCGGGATAAAATATAGCCTAGGTTACTTCCTGACATTATAGCTTTCCATGGGTGAAAGAATTTTTGAAATCGGTCCAGCCGTTTTGAAGGTTACCCGGAACAAACAGACAGACAGACAAAAAATATATAAAGTGTATTTTAGGCATATGTATAGTGCAAATAACCGTGTGAGCATGAAAACAGCCTATTATTTTGACATTACAAACAGACACTCCAATTTTATTTATTGGTATAGATTTAAAAAATAATTGACACAGCTGATAGAATTTAAAAAATGAGCACACGTCGCCCATTCTGTCCGAGGCGACGGATGAACGGCGTGCGAATGCATAACCTACCATATTTCTTCTCAATCGCCATTGGGCTGATCACTGCTACCGATTCCTTGACATCCGTGGCCGGCACGGTGGGTTACCCGTCAGGACTTCACCCTCACGTAGCCGGCCTATCTGCGGGTGGCGGACCTCGGACTTATCCGTACACCAACGATAAAAAAAATATTTAAAACCATCTACAAAAAATGCCGCGTCGAATAGTCATGAACCCATGCCGACCGATCCAATAGTTTACAAGTTCAAATCACGGTGGCAAAAAACAATTTTGCTTATTACAATCGCCTTCGTTTAGCTGCCTGTGTAGGTATGAGTCTAACGGGCCATTGGCGAGGTTGTGATGAAACGCCAAAAGAAGCCATCCATCAAGAAGAAGAAGAAGGCTGTTTTATTCTTAATGATTTGATTTCTATATTGTACAAGAACATAAACTGCATCATTTCGCAGTATAAGTAAGTGGATATAAGGCAGTGGTAAGCAATAAAGTCAGAAACGAACTCCCTTATCAGTTATTACACGCCTCATAACACGAAGCATTGAGGTAATGCAATATTCTCACCATGTCAAGATTAAGCAATTTTACAAACTTAAATTGCCTCTATTTAATTTCTTTAGTAGATATTTTTAAATTATTCCAAGCATGCTATTTATCAAGAAAAATGCTAATAATTATTAGATTTTATGACCTTAGAACACATATTTTTTATATCTATAACGCCAAAACACTCATGTGCTGAAATCGATTACGTCGACCCGAGTTTCGAGCATATTTGAGGCTCATCATCAGGGCGAGTGGGCAGCGGTGTTTGCGAGGCTCCGGCATGCACGACATATCGGT
Organism: Lymantria dispar; assembly: GCA_032191425.1. Classification (NCBI taxonomy): domain Eukaryota; kingdom Metazoa; phylum Arthropoda; class Insecta; order Lepidoptera; family Erebidae; genus Lymantria; species Lymantria dispar. Next base: position 24,063,273 of record CM063459.1, read on the forward strand.
CGATATAATCGAACTCAGCACGTGAGTGTTTCATGCAATAATTACAACAAGTTTTGTAAATATTAAAAAAATGAGTTTAAAAGGAAATTTCGTGGATGTCCGGATATCTTTTTGTGTGTATGTGCCATAATTACGACCAATAAGCTTAACAAATCGGACCCGTCCATATTTTCTTTAGATTGAGTAAATCACCAGATTGTTTTCTATGTATCATTGCTGGTGTTAAAATCTGGTTGGTAGCGGAACGATCCAGTCAAGGTCAACCGAGGAGACGGCGCGCGGCACCATACCATTTAAATAGCGCAATAGTTCCTTCTTCAAAACCATCTATTCAAGTAAATAAAATTAAAGTGTGTGTTTGTTATGTCGAAGAAGATTTTTGTCAAGCTCTCATGGTAATTGACACGATATCTATGCCAATTTAAAAGAAACTTTTGCCTGTCTATCTGTATGTCTGTCTGTCTATTTATTTTGGGTAATCTCCAACACGGCTGGACCGATTTTTATTATATTTTACTACTAAGCAGCTGTCTATATAAGAAGTAATTTATACATTTTTTTTTCTCAAAAAACTTTATACAATATTTGCCCGGCCCGGGACTCGAACACAAAGCTATATCAAAGGAGTATGTATGTAGATTAACAATATGGAGGCGGAGTGGCTGAAAATGAAGCATAACGGGGGCGGGTCGCTAGTTTTAAATATTTTTGATTTTAAACTTACATTGATCGGGGTATTGGCAGATTTTATTTCGAGTTTTTCTTCTCTTGCATAGATGTTATATATCCCTTAGTCTTCCTTTACAACATTAATGAGCAAAATAGAGGCTGGTGATTTGCATTCACACTCACTCACTTTACTGAATATTTTTCTCTAATACACTAAAATCTGCTTGCTTTGCAGCTTGCTTACAAATGCAGCAATATAACAGTTAACGTTTTTTTTTAAGTTCCTATCATGATTAAGTCCCCAGCGAATGCTCAGTACCGTCGAGTTAAATTTTATACTCAGCAAAAATTTGTTTCATTTTATCTTACTAGTATGCGGTACCTAAACTTTATTTTTAAAGTATAGCAGCTTGGTTAATTATAAAACAAGTAGGTACTTACTACGTTTGTATTTTCTTACTGTCTTTGCGGTAGTTCATCATCATCATTTCAGCTCATATACGTCCTACTGTTAGACTCGAGCCTCCTCCACAATAGAAGGGAAATTGACCTTACTTATACTATGCTAGTCAGACAGGTTGGTATAAGGTTTTATTTCAAGTTTTTCTTTCTCTTGCATAGATGTTATATGCGTATTATAGTGGTCTTTTACGACATCCACAGGCAAGATAGGGAGTGGTGATTTGTATTCTTACGTCACCACGCGGACAACACACACTGCGGTAGTTAATCTATACAAATAAATAAAATTGAAGTGTCTGTTTGTAATGTCAAAATACTGGGCTTTTTTAATGCTCATTATTTGCACGAAACCTATGCCTAAAAGGCAGTTTAATGTTTTTTGTCTGTCTGTGTTTGTTTGGGGTAATCATCATATCGGTTGGACCAATTTTGATAATATTATCACGATTTTGATAAGGTTACCACATTACTACCAGGTGGCTCCCTATTTAAGGAATAACTTAGGCTACATTTTATGCCAGTATTCCCACTCTCTATCTTCCCCAAGGATGTCGTACAAGACCACTAAGGGATATAATATGCACATAACATCTGTGTAAAAGAAGAAAAACTCGAAATGAAACCCTATGCGAACATGTCTGACCAGCATGGTTAAATTCCCTCCCATTATGGAGGAGGCCCGAGCCCAACAGTGGGACGTATGTGGCCTGCGATGATGATGATTCCCACGGGAACTATGCGGGTAAGGCGACTGAAACCGAAGCGAAGTGAGGGTGGGTTGTTAGTTAAATATACAATTTTGTTTTTTCCCGCATACCTGTGGCTCATGCTAATATGCCACTGTCGAACAATTTTTCTATTGTTAGCTTTTATCCTACACTCTCTGATAACGTGTATGCGAACTTTCAATGTCGTGTGAATATTCCTTAAAGATAAATACATTTAAAGTTAAAATCCTTATTAATACGAGGGTTGTTCAAATATAAACCGGAATTCTTTAATAAAGGCGCGAAAAATTTTGTGTCATTAAAATGGCTGCACTGGATGTTAGACTAGTCTGTTGCGAAGCGCAGAGAATAGCTGGGACCGCGTAAGCTAGCTTTTTAGTGTGTTATAGCCATGAGCGAGAAGGATGTACCAGTATCTGTTACGAAACGCATCATTATTCGTTTTTTGGTCAAAGATAATGTAAAATGCGCTGCAATTTATCGAAAATTACTCGAGCAGTTCGGGGATGAGTGCTTCTTCAAGACTCAGGTGTATGAATGGTGTTCCGCTTTCCAAAAAAGCCGAGAAGCAGTGACAAACTTGCCACATGCGCGGCGTCCCAGAACAAGTGTTACCGATGAAAACGTCAGTACTGCAGAAAAACTTATTTTGGAAGATCGGATCGTAATTGCGGTTGATTTTCTCACTGAAAAACGAACTGTGAACGCGCATTTTTATATTAACCTCCTAAATACCACGGTGAAACCTATCTACAGATCAAAACGACGCGATATTCTAAACCGTAGTGCAATATTGTTGCAAGACAACGCCAGACCGCATACAGCTCGGCTTACCATGCAAACATTAAACGAATTGGGTTGGGAAACACTGGAACATCCTCCTTATAGTCCCGATTTGTCTCATTATTTATTTGGTCCATTGAAAAAGGCACTTGGTGGACTGCGATTCGAAAGCAATGCGGAGGTAGCATCCTTCGTGCGCGAATGGTTACGTGACCAGTCGAGAGATTTTTACGAAAAAGGCATCCGAAAGCTTCTGGAAAGGTTGCAAAAGAGTGTGACGGGGACTATCTAGAAAAATTGTAAAAATTTCAGCTCTGTAACTTAATAATAAAATTTTATATAGCAAAATTCCAAATTCCGGTTTGTATTTGAACCACCCTCGTAAAATAAATGCGAAAGTAAGTTTGTTGGTTTGTTACGCTTTCACGCTCAAACCACGGGACCGATTTCAAAAATTATTTCACCTCTAGAAAGCTATAATATCAAGGAGTAACATAGGCTGTATTTTATCCCGGTATACCCACGGGAACGGGAACTACGCGGGTAAGGCGACTGACACCGAAGCGAAGCGAGGGCGGGTTGCTAGTATTTTATAACTATAAAAACATTATAGTCTTTACACTGAATGAAATTAAAGCGACCGTGATTAGGTATTTATTTTTTAATTTCAGTATATAATTTCTGCTTCTGTTTCTCTTCAGTCCATATACACCTCAGTTATTGGGCTTGTCCTGGTTCTCCTTTGCTATACCGCGCTGGTCAGACTCGTTGATATAGAATTTTATATCAAATTGTCCCTCTTACATAGACGAAATCTGCATATCATAATTATTAATCGTTTTTTATTACACCCACGGGTAAGAAAGAGGGAAGTAAATTGTATTCTTACTTCTTAGTTTGTAGGTGTCTCTAATGTTAATGTTAACTCCCTACACAAAAAGAAGGGTGTTAAAAGTTTGAAATGGCCACAGGAAAGATAAGAGGCCTCGTGGCCGTAGCTCGATGCGTTGGTCAGACCAGATCCGCACCGCTCTTAAGACGCCAATGCTGCCAACATGTCCAATTGGCGCTCTATTGTACAAGATCGCATCCTGAAGGACAGGGGTCACGACTCCCAGTAATGGGGAATATGAATCAAGGTGGAGGAGGAGGATAAGTTTGAAATATCTATGTATTTGTGTATCTGTCTATGGCATCGTTACTAATAAACTGATGGACCAGTTGCATTTTTTTTTATTTGAATACGTCAGTATGGAGATGATTTTTAATTACAATTTATGAATATCTGTTTAGGCATTTGAAAATCATCGCCTCTTTTTGTTAGCTACTGTGGAGATCTTAGATGCATAATGATTTTTACTTTTAATAAAACTACTTTACGGATTTTATCGCGTTTGTATTTGATTTTTGATTACCCGACGTTTCGAACACTTTACAGCATTCATGGTCACGGGCGGAGTCCACCCGAAATACAAACGCGAAACTGTAGTTTTATTTAAAATGTGTAATATTCGCGTAAACATCAGAGATCATTATTTTTATTTTACTTTCAACTATATCTCATCATCATTTCAAATCATATACGTCCTACTTGATGTTAAATAACCCTGCTGAATGAAATCAGTGATACTAAAGGTATTATGAAAACCCATCACACGCAAACACCCTCGGAAAGTTGGCCTTCCGATTTTCCCGGTCACTAACGGAGTGTCCTGCTTGAACGACGAATACGACGCGACTCGACTCGCTACAAGTGACAAGTGTCCTATGTGATTTTGGTCATTACTTCTCGAATCATAGACAAGTACATTACAATTGTTAGAAAGTTCATATTTAGAGTACAGACTTAAAAAAATACCGTAAAAACCCAGAAAGAAAACATATATAATCGCTTCTGAATCAACCATTCTGTAGTTCGTGAGGTCGCGTCAGTTCGCTCTCAAAACATGTACGCTTGATGTCGCGTCTCGTCGCAAACTGTCATATAGGCCGCAAGCAGGCATGTCATTGAGTTGATCGCGTTCGTCGTGTTCGCAGCGTCGCGTCGCGTCGTATACCACCTAAACGAAGTACAGTAACAAATCGCTACAACTAAAACGTCGATTTTCTAGGAAAGTGTGGTACTGACCTGGATGGACTAGCCCGAGGCTGTATACAGACGACTATCGACAGTGTGCTCCTACCACTTAAAAAGTTCTTTCGTATCATTATCATCATCATTTCAGCTCATAATGCGTCCCACTGTTGGGCTAGAGTCTCCTTCACAATTGACCTACACGCAGTGTTACCAACTCCCTAAAATATTTATCCCTAAATCATAGTTAAAAACCCCTAAAATTGCCACAATTACATGAAAATCCCCCTAAAAGTGATTTCATTAAAATAAAAATAAATAATAAATTAGTACCCGTACTGAAAATACATATATATCCGGGCAAAAAAGAAATATGCCTCATATATGTGACATTTATGAGACATAGTTACTTAAAAAACAATAATAATAATAATTAGGTAAGCTCCAAGCTCTACTGGGACCGGTCTATCACAACGGACAGGACTATTCTAGCGAATAAGCCTGATATAGTGCTGATGGATACTAGATGTCGCTAAGTTGGTATTTTTATTTTTTTATTCAAAAAATCCCTAAAAATGCCCCTAAATATAGAACGCCCCTAAAAAAACCCCATCCCATTTATTTACCCCCTAAATTTGGGGGGAAAACCCCTAAGTTGGCAACACTGCCTACACGTCACACGTGTTAGCTTACATAGCTGTTAAATGCATAATTAATCAATTAGTAGTCTTTTACGACATCCACGGTCGTTAATATTATATACGTAGAAATAATTATTAAAAACATAAATAAAAAGAATGCATTAGTTTTTTGCGAATCTCATACAAACAAAGATATCCAATTTGTAAATATCAGAGTGAAGAATGTGTAGACTATGTATATGTATGGAGAAATGACTCTTGATACATTCACAATTACCTAGTTGAAATCTGACACAAGTGCAACCTGTGTCAGCTTAATTGGAGGGGAGAGAAGCGTCTAGCTACAGCCTATTGTAAATTGTACATTGGACTGTTACACAATACAAAATTGTAGAAAAGTGAAATATTGTTATACTCTTAGATAATTGGGAAGTTTAATACTTCAAAATAACAAATTATGTCTAATACTTACTTACACTTTATTGTACACCATATTAAATACAAAAGTAGAAACTTATAAAAATAATAGTACAATAGGTGGCCTTATCGATAACAGCGATTTCTTCCAGGCAACCTTTGTATGGAGAAATTATTAAAAAGAGAGATTATTTCATTAAATAGTGGTAATTTTATTAATGTAAGATTTGTCCATGTGATGACATGTCCTTCTTTAAACGAGGTTTAAGAAGAATATTTTCTACACGTAGATAACAGCCTGCCTGTGCCCCTGTTATTGCAAAGTTCCATGTGCGGCAGTATCTCTTACCATCAAGTGTGCTGTTTGCTCGTTTGCCACTGTTGGCAAAAAAAAAAATATACAAAGCTAAAGATTTTACGTGTGATGACGGATTAAGAATACAATTCACCACTCTCTTTCTTGACATTAGGTGCCGTAAAAGACGATTGAAGGATACCTTTTATTTAAAGAATCTGTGCAAGAGAAAGAAAATTCGAAATAAAACCCTATACTAACCCGTGTGGCCAGCGTGGTATAGTAGATTATTTTCCCTCCTGTTATGATGGAGGCTTGAGACTAGCAGTAGGACGTAAACGAGCTGGGGTGTGGAAAGTTTTTTTAAGCTTTGAAGTTCCGAAGACTGCACAGATGACGTAGTGGTTAAGATACTAGAATCGCGGGTTCGAATCCCACGTGGGACAACACTATGCTATCCGCAAATTATTATTCTGAGTTTGAATGTAATTTGTGTCGGTTAATTGTTTGTTGCCAAATGCCATTTTCTTGCCAAATAATTTGGATCAAAACATAATTTTTATACAATCATGAGCGTAGTAATTAGATAAATATGAAAATTGCTGTATGGTGGAGGCTTTGTATAATACCAATCCTTACCTTGCCCTTGTAGGGGATGGGAAATTGACCTACGCTAGTCAGGCGTGTTGGAATAAGGTTTTGTTACGAGTTTTTCTTCTCGTACACAGATGTTATATGCTTATTATATCCCTTAGTCGTCTTTTACGACACCTATGGGCGATATAGTTTGTATATATATCTTAATATATATAAATTACGTGTCACGTTGTTTGTCCGCGATGGACTCCTAAACTACTTAACCGATTTTAATCAAATTTGCACACCGTGTGCAGTTTGATCCAACTTGAAAGCTAGGATAGCTTACATCTTAATTTATTGTCGCAATATTATTTTATTACAAATTATTTGTCTATTATTTGACATTCACAATTATCTGTTAACTCCAAACGATTTTAACAAATGGCGATATCTGTTGACTGGATTGAGTAATTAATTAATAGATGGCGCTGCTATGTCAAATCTACCAACGTGGCATATACGATTTTAACTTGCTTTTTTACATAGATGCCATTTGTAAAAAAATATGACGACCTCCATGACAAATATTATTCTTCTTACTGTTTACTTTTTCTCTTTTCTTTTCTGTCTTATACTAATACTACGTATATTTGTAATGATAAATTAATATGTATAGCTGTATACACATGTGTATATATATATGTATGTGTGTGTGTGTATGTTGATTCATTTGTGTGTAGGCATTTATACCGTGAATGGATTGTAAAGTGTCATATACAAACCCAAGAGGTTTAAGTGGCACTATATTTTAATTCTGTACAAGTTTTTTGCTTTTTGGTAATAAATAAAAAAAAAAAAAAGTATAACAAAAACGGCAACGCGTGGCCGGGTCTGCTAGTAGTATATATATAGTATTATAGTTCTATACTAGCAATCCGCCCTCGCTTCGCTTCGGTTATAGGTTATAGTCGTTTTACCCGCGTAGTTCCCGTTCCTGTGGGAATACCGGGATAAAATATAGCCTAGTTTACGCCCTGATATTATTCCATTGGTGAAAGAATTTTTGAAATCGGTCCAGCCGTTTTGAAGATTACCCGGAACAAACAGACAGACAGACAGACAGACAGATAGACAGACAAAAATTTTTTAATTGCGGTTTTAGGCATAGGTGTCGTGCAAATAACCGTGTGAGCATGAAAAAAGCCTATTATTTTGAAATTACAAACAGACACTCCAATTTTATTTATTGGTATAGATATGTCGATGGCATAAAAATAGTCAACATCTTCTTTGATAAAGTAGGTTCCATATAAGCTTTATATTAAAACAGCTATTACGAAAATCTATTTGAAACAAAAATAGCACAAGTTTTAGGATGGATATAGAAACAACAAACAAACAATTTAGTAAGACAGACATACCTCTAATAGGAATTAGGTAGTGCAGACCGTTCTAATTGGAGTACGAAACATCAGCGTGTTGAGTGTCGGATGCATATATGTCACATACGAACACAAACATTATTAAAAGAATATTTTAACATTTGATAATTCCGTATGGTGACGGAATAAGAATACAAATTCACCACATCCTATATTGCCCGTGGGTGTCGTAAAAGACGACTAAGGGATATCATCATCATCATCATTATTTCAGCATATCGCCGTCCACTACTGGAAGTAGACCTCCCTCGTGTTACGCCACAAAGTGCGGTCCTGTGCCACCTACATCCAACGACGCCCAGCAACTTTCACCAGATCGTCGGTTCACCCTTGGGCGTCCGACATTGCGGCGTCCGACATTGCGTCGTCCGATACGTGGTCGGCAGTCGCCACTCGAGAACCTATCTTCCCCAGCGGTTGTCGGTTCGTCGAGCAATGTGGCCTGCCCATTGCCACTTCAGTGTGCTAATTCTTACTTCTACTAAGGGATATAATATGCACATAACATCTGTGAAAGGGAAGAAAAACTCGAAATGAAACCCTATGCCAACATGTCTGGCCAGCTTCCCTCCCATTGTGGAGGAGGCCCGAGCCCAACAGTGGGACGTATGTGGGCTGCGATAATGATGATGATTTATACTTTATTTCACTGAATTATTTATCATTATCACAGCTCACATACCTATGTTCCATCGTTGGGCTCGAGTCTTCTCCATATTAGGTGGGAAATTGACCTAGCATTGGTATACTGACCAGAGTGGTAGCGTGGTCGCTACCACGCTGGTCAGCCGTGTTGGTAAAGACTTTTATATTAGAGTTTTCTTTCTCTTGCATACAAATTATATCTATATTATATCTCTTAGTCGCTTTTTTACGACATCCACGGGTAGAAAAACGGGTGGTGGAGTTTATTCTTACTTTATCACCATACGGGGAGTTATCATACTCGTACATAAGTTTTCAGAGCATGTATGTCTTAATAGTTTTTAAGAATCAATCGATTACGGAAACGTCAAGTATTATACTTGGATGTGTTCGATACAACGTTGGCAATGATTTTTAATGTTTGTCGTTAGACCGCTAACGTTTGAAATATTACCGAGCTTTCGTTATTGAGAGCGGTCCGTTGAATACCCAGTTGGGAACGAGACTTGAGAGCGATCGGTCGTTGTTGCTGCCGGGTTGTATCAAATTCACCGCGTTTCCCAAACTCTTAATTTATCCGTCGGCATACGTAAATTAGTTATAATAGAAAATTGTGTTAACGTTAATTATTGAATATAGTAGCCATCCGAAGTGTTACTTTATTACATCGCGATGTGTAACCGATCTCATAGTGATACAGCACGGCGCCCAACCCTCGATATACAAAATATTCTGTTTTACCGACTCTTTTAAAGAGAAAAATATAAAGCCATAACTGCTTAAATAATATTCAAATTAAACTATATTTTATTAATTGAAATACATATTGTGCATAGTAATATTTATTCCATGCCAACACGATAAACTGTAACAAAATATAATTGCAAGCATTATTTTTTTTTGTCTAGTTCATTAAAGTAATATTCAATTTAGATAAAAAGAAATTTCACGCAACTTTTTACAATATCACTCACTACAGAATAGATAGATACAAGGGTACGCTAATGGAATTAATTACAATTAACAGATATTAATAATTACATAGCTTTTTTTTTTGTGGGTGGGCTGCGGTCAACTGCAACATATGCTACACTACTTATGTGACGAAGCTACATAGTCCAGCTATGTATTTATTTCGACCACTGATGTCAAGTAACCCTACTTCGGTGGTCGTCCCAACGACGAAGGCGACGTGATTCGTGGGTGGGTTGTGGGCGTGCGTGCTTACGCCCCTCTGCCGCCCCGGACGGAGTGGTGCGAGGAGCGCGCCAACCGCAACCAACCCCCCAAAAAAAAATGTGTCAATAAATAGTTTTATCTTTTATCTTTTTTGATCTATCTTTATAAGATAGAAGGAGGAAAGGAGCGAGATTTAGGAGTTATGGGAACGTGGGTTCAGTCATCTATTAAGCATAAAGCACGCAACAGTAGCTCTCCAAAGGAATTAATTTTCGTCGTTTTGCAACATTTTTCATTGATGCTCATATTGCTCGCTTTTTTCTGCCATTCAAAAAACTATATTTTTCGCTTCGTATATATGTTCTATCAACGCAATTAATAAATCCCAAAATAATCCTATTTGCCGAAGAATGGCTGTTATAATCTGATCTGGGAACTCGTTCATCTTGCAGTGTATAAGCTCTCCTATGGGAGTATAATTAGCTTATTATACTGCACTAGGAAAATATATTGCCATTTTTTTTTATGGGTGGGCTATGGTAAGCGCACGCGCGGTCCAGTGCATCCGGGGCGATGAAAGGACGGCGCGCGGCCCCATAACCCACCCGTACCCACGTCACCTCGTTGTTGGGCCGACCACCGGAGCAGATGTGACTTGTCGTCAGTGGTCGGCCCAACGGAATACCCTTTCGGGTAACCTCACCTCTCGACGTCCTGGGACGTCGGTCGCCGTCGCGCGGCGACCGCTACGCGATGGCAAAATATATTGCCATAGCGTATTTTTTCATTTCTTGAGTGTTCTTGTAATTGCATTAATATCTTTAATTATTCTTAAGTTTAATTTTCTTTAATAGGTTATAAGGCGTGAAGTGTTGGTGCAACATTTCACTCGTTGTTGGATTAAATTTTAACAAAAGACAAACTTGAAATTATATCAGCCCGCCTAATCAGACCATCGAATAATCACCAATTAAATCTAAAAACGTCTAGATTTATACTAACTGAGATCGTCAACACTGCCAAATATGGCGATTACGGTAATATTCTTACTTGAGGAAGGCTATATCTAATAGTAAATGTCAACAGATAGTACGTCGAGTTGAACATAATAATTTCATAGTAACTAATATTTCTTACAAAGTAACTGTGTGTCACTAAACTTCCACTTATACATAGGCCTTTGCCGTAGACATGATGTGATCTACCTACAGCAGCTGTAAAATATCGTTGCACTGGATCTTGCCGTATGATGTCTAAGAATAAAGACTTAACACGTTGACTGCTAACAACAATATATCTCGTATTTTGTAATCTTGGAAGCCAACTACGAGTAATATCGCCCAGCAAATTCGAAATATATCAGGAAAGAAAAGATAAAAAAATTGTGTGTGTACAAAGTACGTATATCAGAAGTGAAATGCCTTCATCTTTTATCCTTCATCCTTCGTCCTTCATCCTTCGTCCCTCGTCCCTCGTCCTTCGTCCCTCGTCCCTCGTCTTTCGTCCTTCGTCCTTCGTCCTTCGTCCTTCGTCCTTCGTCCTTCATCCTTCATCTTTCATCCTTCATCCTTCATCCTTTATCCTTCAGCCTTCATCCTTCATCCTTCGTCCTTCATACTTCATCCTACGTCCTTCATTCTTCATCTTTCATCCTTTATCCTTTATCTCATTCTCTCGCTGAGTGAATCCTATGTATTTACGTGTTTGTGTCTCTAGGGACTCGCTTTTTCGTTTCATCGAGTTTGAAATTACAATGATTTTAAAGATGTTTCACTTCAAAAATAAAATTAGGTTTGGCTTACAGAAACAACAGCAAATTTAAATATTACTATGATTCGTAACAAATCACTAAGCTGGTAACCGGGTGTCATTTTCATATTCATATTGCCTCCAGTCAGCTAGGACGGCTGCACTCAATACCTATATCCTCAATCACACAATTCATTCATCTCTTTTTAGATTCACGTTTCTTACAGCTTTTGTGACATGCCTTTCATCTATCTATTATATATATATATATATATATATATATATATATTTCATCTGTCTATTGTTTTATGTGAAGCATAATAGTGAAGATCTGTTATTGGCTCTATGTATCTTAAATATGTTTACGTAGATTTTTATTACATTTTAAGCTGTTGGTTTCCCGATAATTAATTAAATAAATAAATATACCAAGAAAATTTCGCGTTTATAAAATTTTTATTAATGGTGCCACTTTCAGAGCGCCTCTAATATACTTAATTCTTTTGTTATACAATCTTATTAATGCACACACCCCAAATAGATTTCGAAGAATAATGGCAGTCTGTGTATTTCGCTGAATAAAATAATTAAATCATCATACATACATAGATTCACGCCTCTTTCCCATAGGGGTAGGCAGAGACCACTTCCCTCCACTTGCTACGATCTTGACATACCACTTTCACCTCCTCCATATTCATTAATCTGCTCATGTATGTTCTTCGGATTAGGGTACTTTTAACCTGGCCTTTCTTAAGAAAGTCCCCGATTTGATCGTGGAATGTCCGTCTTGGTCTTCCCCTTCCAACACTGCCGTTCACATTCGCCCTATAAATTTCCCCTATTAATCTTCTTTTATTCATTTTCTCTACATGACCAAACCAACATAACATACCTTTTTCAATTAAATCAGCATACCATTTCATATAAGTCCTACTGGGCATGAGCTTCCTCCACAATGGAAGGAAATTGAGGTAGGTACTATATCAGACGGGAGGTATTTTATTTAACCTAACGAAATTTTGCATTTTCATCGTTTATAACATATGGTCATGCTCACTGAAGGATCTACTTGCGGTAGCTGCTTGGAGCGGGTCTCTCCCTTCCCTCCATAATGGTTGAGGGGAGTGATGGCTGCTCTAGTAGTTAACTGGTGATCGGGTACCGCTTATGGGATCTGGTCCAGCCATAATCGTTTGAATTATATTAAGTATCTTGCAGTTTGAAGGGCATCACATTGGAGCAAGTTCTTACAAATAACATGTACACAATTGTATATCTAGTAAGAAGAAGAAAAAAAATTAAAAATAATAGACAAGCTCGCTGAGGTTCTTGCCGGATCTTCTCAGTAGCGGTCGCGTTCTGATCCGGTTGTAGTTTATTTTTTTGGATAATTTAATTTTATTTTGTAAAATTGACAATATGTAATCCATAATGGAAGAGTAATTGACCTAGTATACCACGCTGGTCAGACGTGATATAGGGTAGGGTTGATATAGGGTTTTATTTCGAGTTTTCCTTCTATCGCATAGATGTTATATGCGTTTTATATCCCTTAGTCGTCTCGTACGATCACCCACGGGTAAGATAAGGGGGTGGTGAATTGTATTCTTACTCCGTCACCACACGGAAGAGCATGGTATAGTAAGGTCCATTTCCTTCCTAACGTGGAGGAGGCTCGAGCCCAACAGTGGGACGTTTAGAAGCTGATATGATGATGATGAATTAAGAAATATTTTATTTCAATATTGCACGAAGTAAATAACCTATTTGAAAAATAAATTCATTTCAAAGTTCACTGCACATGCTCATACAAAAAGTAATTTCCACAATAGCGCCTAGTCATCCAGCTTGGGTAAGGAAAAAACAACAGTAACGCCTTTTAACTATTATATTAGTTTCCTAAAGAGGAGCTTTTTAACTATTATATTAGTTTCCTAAAGAGGAAAATGCTTTCCTTACAAAGGATAATTTGTGTGAGAACAAGTATAAATTACTAAAAGTAATCAAGCAAGACGTACAATATTGCCGTTTGGCTTTTGAAATAGTTTTAAGAGTCATTATCATCATCTCAGTCCATATACGTCCCACTGTTGGGCTTGGGCCTTCTGCATTATGGGAGGGAAATTGACCCGCTGGTCAGACGTGTTGCTATAGTGAATTATGTTTTGATTTTTCCTTCTCTGGCATATACAGTATGACTGGTAAAAGATTGTACATATTCAATGAAACGATAGATAATGGCCACCTGTAACTAATAAAAGTGAAAAAAGAAGACAATATTAATTAACTACATAGTAAACATCAACAATATTAGTGTTACAAGACTTTCAAAAATATTGTCACCCTACTGGCGATACACCGATACCGAAATCGAGTAACAGTTTTGTTAGCACTGTTGTGGATATTTGTGTTTATATATTTCTGTTTGGATATTTATTACTAGAATTACTTAAACTAGGTGTAAGAATAATGTCATAAAACACTAAAGTTATTTGCAGATTCATAGCTCTTACCAATCCTGAGATAAAGTGATTTGTTTCTAATCAAAACAATAGGTTTGCCAGCGTACGTTGACCTCTGTCTGCGGCCCGCGACGAAAAAAAATACCTACTGGGTCGAGTCGCATAGGTAGAACCTAAAATGTAACTAGTTCAATGCGCGAACTGTTTAGTACCTACAATTGCTGACGTACGTTGACCTATCCCATGTGTCCATAACTAAATATTTTTATAAGATAATTAGTTCAAAATTTAAGTACCAATTTTTTTATATATTCGGTATCAAAATCGAGTAATGAATACCCTCCTTCAATATGTACAATCTTTTACCAAACACTCTGTATATTATACGCATATTATATCCCTTAGTCCTCTTTTACGACACTCACGGGCTCCTGCACATGGGTGCCGTCTGTCGAGAGGGTGGTGAATTGTATTTTCACTCCATCACCACACAAAAATTTTAAATAGTATTGTACATTAATTTAAAAAAAGTTAAAAAAAAAAAAAATAAAATTAAGATATAGCCTATATTACACGCTAGTAATGTAGCATTCTATTGTTTAATTTTTATTTGGCCAGCTGTATCCTTTTTTTTTTTGGACTAATCCCACCACACATTCCCACCATTGTAACTCCTGTAAACCAGGATCCACAATGGTCTCCATAAATGACACCGAGGTTTGACCCTCAGGCAGTCCCGGGATATGATTTTAATTGTCTTGGGACCCGCAACAAATTTAATTAGAAAAGATTAAAGAGGAGGAGTTGGAAAGAGAGATTCCACTTCTCTCCTAGGCAAAGCGGGAGACAGGAAAACAAAATGACTAGTCAGCCAATAAGTAAAAAGGTGTACAGCTACGATAGCGCAGCAGTACGGCACCACGGATACGGAAGAGCTTAACGGGGCCTATATGTGAGCGTTAAGATTGATTGCTAACAGTAGGTATGGCAGAAACGCATGAACGCACGGAAATTTTCTCGAGTTGCTACAAGGTCCGTATAGTATACTACCCCACAGGTGACTTGCAAACTGTTTAACATAAGGTTACGCTCGTTTCGCCAGAGATCGCACTCCCAGAGAATGTGATGTGCTGATTGTTCATACTCGTGGTCAGATGTGGAACATTGACATAATGGTGATGGTACGAGTTTAAAAGAAAATAATTTACTTTTAAAGTTGCCATGGCCAGTTAAAAATTGGGTCACGAAGTGGTCAACCTCCAGCCACACCCTCTCCAGGCGCCCCCGGATGCATGGAAAAAATAGATAAAGATGACGACCTTTCAATGATGAATCCCATCTTTCTTGCCATTCGATTAAAAGTTCCTCATAGACAATGGATTGTGGTGGAAACAATCTAGCAAGTTTATTTCGGTCGCGCGGTAGAAGGAAATCTGTATTCATAGTTTCCTTTGTGGTGTAATACATTGACGCTCGTCTCTGAATCTCCAAATCAACCGGAAATACACCCGCGAGTACTGGTAAGGCCTCGGCTAAGCTGTATCCTTTGAAAATATTCAACTATGTAACATAAATAGTGACAGGCTGATTAGTGGATACATGTATGATTTGGCGACATCCCGCTCAGATATTCCGGAGTGAAGGGCGGTATAGTTTTTTATAGTTTTTTTTTAGTTTTTTTATAGTTTTTTTTGCTCTTTGGTTACCAGGCTAGCGAAAATGATTTCTTAATATTGCTAGGTATCATTGATTGAGTGACAATTGCAAGGGAATAACGATTTTGGGATTTCTAGAAGACTTCGCTGTCTGTCCGTCCGTCTGTCGATCACCAGGCTGTATCTCATGAACCGCGATAGTTGAAATTTTTACAAATTATGTATTTCTGTTGCCGCTATAACAACAAATACTAAAAACAAATTAAAATAAATATTTAAGGGGGCTCCTATACAACAAATGCGATTTTTATAGATTACTAGCAACCTGCCCTCGCTTCGCTTCGGTTTTAGTTGCCTTTCCTGCGTAGTTCCCGTTCCCTTCTCTTATCTTTGTTTACTCCCTGATATTATAGCTTTCCATTGGTGAAAGAATTTATGAAATCGGTCCAAGTTTTCCAAGTTTTTAAGATTACCCGGAACAAACAAAAAGACAGACAAAAAAATATAAAATGTATTTTAGGCATATGTATAGTGCAAATAACCATGTGAGCCTGAAAAAGGTCTATTATTTTGACATTACAAACAGACACTCCAATTTTATTTATGGTATAGATGGTACGCAACCCTACGTGCGCGACTCTGGCTCGCACTGAGCCGGTTTTTACTATATCAACAGTAAAAGGACGACTACCATTATATTTTTAATCTATTACCACAAAAATAAGTCTACATCATATAGTGATTAAATTTATTTATGTACAAAAAATGTATAAAAATAAAAAATAGTTTCCAAGTTATTTTTCGAGTTATACAATAAACAGGGTGGTTATGTTGATTCGCGCGCCGCGTAATTTCCGCCTCCCCAGTACAGCTTACAGTCTTCCTGTATGGACTGAATAATCAAGAAGTAAACTGGAAGCGGATAAAATAATGAGGTATTTATATATGTCGATGGCCATTGTTGGACATAGGCCTTCCCAGAATAGTATAAGCCATAATAGCATACTAGCAGCGCCCTGCGGTTTCACCCGCATAAGCCCCCTTCCCGTGGGAATATCGAAATAAATTATATCCTATGTGTTATTTTGATATGTAAGCTATATACAATATAATCAAAATCCATTCAGTAGTTTTTGCGTGAAAGAGCAACAAACATCCTCACATACATCTTTACATACTCTCTAACTTTCGCGTTTATAATATTAGTAGGATATTATCGAACAATTAAAGTCAGCGAAACAAACAGTTAATGAGAATCGTAAAAGACGTCTAATTTATTAATTTTCAAATATAGCATTAACAGATAAAATTAAAAATTTTAAGCAAACCTCGAAACCAAAAATTAAGTCGTCATCCGAATAAATAAATAGAACTAATTAAGATGAATCCATTGAGCCCAAACTTAATGGATTTTCAACAACATCGAACTCCATAAGGTCAGAGTAGCTCTGGGATACCATCCCTTATAGGTGTTTTTAGGTCAGAAATATGTTTGGAATTATCATTATCATCGCAGCCCACATATGTCCCACTATCGGGTAAGGGCCACCTCCACAATGGGTACGGATTTTGACCTACTATACCATGTTGGTCACACATGATGGTATAGGGTTTCATTTCGAGTTTTCCTTCTCTTGCACAGACTTGTGCATATTATATGCTATAGTCGTCTTATACAACATCCACGGGCAAGATAGGGAGTGGTGAATTGTATTCTTACTCCGTCACTACACAGAAATTTTGTTTGAAATTATAGTAAAAATAAATTATGGGTCCAAGATCCCTACAAGAGCAAATAAAGAATTGATAACATTGAAACGCCTGATGTTATAAATTATTACTCCCATTAACCTCAACAAAGGGAAGGGAGAGACCCGTTCCTCGTAACTACCGCAAGCAGACCAATACTATCCACATCCAACCAATACCATAAAAGACAAACAGTGGCGGATGATCTTACACAACGATGACTAAGGAATGTAATATGCATATAATGTCTATGCAAGAGAAGGAAAACTTGAAACAAAACCCTATTCCAAAACGTCTGACCAACGTGGTATAGTAAGTCAATTTCCCTCCCATAGTGGCGGAGGCTCAAGCCCAACAGTGGGACGTATATGGGTTGAGCTGATAATGATAAAGAGTAATCAATACCCCAATGTTATTTACATAGGTGGGCACAGTTAATCCAAAAGTTAACTTCGTTAATCGTTAACTCGTTAATTAAAATGTTAACTTCGATAATCTTTAAAGCGTTAAAGTTTCGAAAATTTAACGCAACTTAAAGTTAACCGTTAATCGTTAACCATTTAAAACTTATACTGCTTTCGTGGCCGTGTGGTGACGGAGGAGTAAGAATACAATTCACCACTCCCTATCTTGGCCGTGGATGTCATAACAGACGACTAAGGGATTTAATATGCATGTCACATCTGTGCAAGAGAAGGAAAACTTGAAATAAAATCCTATACCAACATGTCTAACCAGCATGGTATAGAAGGTCAATTTCCCTTCTATTGGGGAGGAGTCTCGAACCCAGCAGTGGGACATATACCAGCTGAGACGACGACGACGACTGCTTGTAGGCTGAGAGAAATAAGCTCGATGGCCGTTTGGCGGGATGACGCCCGCCGTGACCTCATTGCCCGTTGGGCAGTCCGGTTGGAAAGGCCTCGGTACGGTGTTCGGGCCATTCAGACGACGGTCGTGAAGAAGGAGAGCACACCGTCCTACCACCATCATGATTGCGACGTGAAAACGACACAGTATGCGCTCTAGGTGTGTGTCACTTAGACAGAGCAGAGCCTTGAACTCTAGGGCGGTGCTCGATGGCGTCAAGAACTGGGACGCCGTCGCCGCCTTCTATGTGGCACTTATGTCACGGAGAGAGAGGGCAGATCGTGTGTGGGAGGAACTCCTCTACGACACGATCCGCCGCTGGCGACATGGGCGGCGCAGGTGTCGGGGAAATCACGAACGTGGCGCGTAATTCAAACAAACAAAATGACAGCATGTCAACAAACGACTAATATAACGGACTTAAGTTAACGGAAGTTCAATTTAACGGAAGTTAACAAGAGCGTTAACATTTTTTGAAGTTAACTTAAAAGTTAATCCGTTAGTCAAAATGTTAACTTCGTTAATTAACGAGTTAATGCCCACCTCTGTTTATTTACTAAAACGATAATTTTCGCTTATGTCTTATAACTTATGGCACAGTTTGACTTAGTCATTCGCCGACTGTGTCCTCTCCGCAATTTAGCCTATTGAATTCGGTCGTCACACTGTTGCATCGTAAGCGGTAGTTGTGTTTTATTTAGTTCAGTATAATTACACTATACATACATGTATTTGCTATTTCAATCATCAGTAATAATAGGGAATAAAATAAATACGTTTATTCCCTTATTTTACTTCTTTAAAACATTATCTATTAAGTCTTTCACCGTTCATTCTAAACATAGGCCTCACGCAATACTTCTGCAATATATTTAATTCACAAAAAAGTGGTGCATGAAAATTTAAAAAAGTGGTGTCAATCAATTATTTTACCGCGTGAGGAAAGACCGACGTCCTCCCCGAGGGGAGGATGTCGGTCGATGGGAGGGTACCCCAAATAGAGGGTATTCCGTCGGGCTGACCACTGACGTCAAGTCACCCTACTCCGGTGGTCGGCCCAACGACGTAGGCGACGTGCATCGTGGGTGGGTTATGGGTGTGCGTGCTTAATCCCCTCTGTCGCCCTGGACGGAGTGGTGCGAGGAGTGCGCCGACCGCAACCCACCTCGAAAAAAAAAACAATATTTTCTGGCTTATTTTTTCCTTTGAACAAAAGCTAAAGCGAAAATTTAAAATCACACTTTTTTTTGGTAAAACTGTGTTATTAAAACGAATTGTCTGCCATTGTTTATAATCAGTTCACATTCACAAAAATACATATAATGATTTCTGATGTTTACGCGAGCATTGCACATTGTAAATAAAAGTATTTTCACGGATCAAAAAAATCATCGCGGATCACGCGATTTTACAAATATTATCGCGTTTATATTTGTATTTTGATTGGCCAACGTTTCGAATACTTTAAAGCGTTCATGGTCACAGGCAGACAAAAATGTCTCACGTCCAACAAGTCATCGTTATTACAGAGTCATGGTCATTGTTACAAAAACACATATTACAAAATATTGTAAAATATGGAATTTTAATAATTTATTAAAGAAAAATGGTTGAGACCCTGCACTGTATAACTCGATTCCAATTAAAGTTTCAATATATGGTAATGAATCACGTGGAATATTGTAAAAGCTGGACGGTTTCATTATTAATTTCTAGTTGGACACCGTTAAGGGGAATGCTAAAATAATATTCATATATTTTACTTACATCTTAACCTTAATAGTTACCACCCTTTTTTATTGCCAACGGTGGCAAAAAAGAAAACAGTACACCTGATGGTAAGTGTTGCTGCCGCTCATGGATTTTGCAAGGTCGTTGTCTTTCAAAGGTCCATGAGCGGCAGCAACAAGCAGCGGCTTACCGCAAAGAAAGTGAAGGGAGTGTGAATAAGGTTTGTGATACTAAAGGCATCACCAAAACCCACCACACGCAAACACCCTCAGAAAGTTGGGCTTCTGGCTCTCTCGCTCACCGAACGAAGCGCAGTAACAAATTACTACTACTCAGACGTCGATTTTATGAGAGAGTATGGAACTACGAAGATTAATGTTATCTACCACATTTAATTTCTTTTAATTATCACCTAATTGACAATTTCAATTAAAAGTTTTAATCTGTATTTTTTTTAGTTAAAACATTAATTTTGATATATTTACGCACAGTTTGTCATTAGAGGACAAAATAAACTTCAAATTGGCGCATCAAACATTAATTTTGATACAAAATTACACGAGAAATTTCATAAACACAAAAGAAAACACATTTACACACAGACACACAGACTAATACAGAGATATATTTATTAAGAGAAACAGGTATTAGGTAATCTAAGGCAACACAATCTTATATTTTAATATGTTTGTCTGAAACAGTATAACGTAGGTTATTTAAGACAGTTTATATTTGTGTTTATTAAAGCTATTCTTGAAATATTATTTCCACTTTACCTAAATATGAAATATGGTGAGTAAGATTTGATCTCACAAACAAACTCCTCAATTTCATAATAGTTTGTACATAGATTTTTCGAAAACATATTTTTTTTAGTTGGTTTTTTTTTTATTAATGCAAACGGTGGCAAACGAGCAAACAGTACACCTGATGGTAAGTGTTGCTGCCGCTCATGGACCTTTACAGGGTCGCTGCCTACCGCGAAGAAAGTGAAGGGAGTGTGAATGCGTGCATTGAGGCTCGGTGGTGTGGTGTATATCTCCAATAAACATTGTCGTTTCAGCTCATTTAGGCCGCACTGCTGGCCTTGAACTTTCTCCATAGTGGGAGAGAAACTTATCAACTATATATGCTTGTTAGACGGATTAATATAGAGTTTCATTTCGAGATTTGCCTCTTTTATATTATTTGCACAAATATTTATGTTTGACACGGTATTATTTATTTATTTTATTGCCAACGGTGGCAAACGAGCAAACTGTATACCTAATGGTAAGTGTTGCTGCTGATCATGGACCTTTGCAAGGCCGCTGCCTACCGCGAAGAAAGTGAAGGGAGTGTGAATGCGTGCAATGAGATTCGGTGGTACTAAAAGCATCACCTAAACCCAGCACACGAAAACACCATCAGAAAGTTGGGCTTACGGCTCTCTCGCTCACCGAACGCAACGCAGTAACAAATTGCTACTACTCGGACGTCGATTTTCTTCAAGAGTGTGGTACTACCCCCGATGGACCGGCCCGCGGCTGTAGACAGACAACTGTCAACAGTATGGTCCTACCACTACGAAAAGATGAGGCAAGTTTTGAAGATAATCTTTAATCATTACATATCATAATTTCGTTATTTAGCTATAGCTATGTCTATAGACATTCATATGTTTATTAAAAATCAGTTAAATCGCTTGCGTTTATCAACCTTTAAGAATATATTAGGGGCCGCCCATTGCATGATATTTTTTTAATATTTTTAACATTGGCAGCGTGCGGCCCCATGATATGGGGAGGGACGCCATCATCCCTACCCATTAGGCCAACCAATAGTATCGCTTCTATGACATCTGCGGCCGACCCAGCAGATTACCCTTTCGGGCACTGATCCCTTCGATGCCCCGGCAGCAAAACAAAGAGTCGCCCTCTCGCGGTTGGCCTCTCTGTGAGCGGTAGCTTAATCTACGATCTGTCCAACTGCAACCTCGGTTAGGGCGGAATCAGGCACAGGTAATCGAACCAGAGCCTCCCAGCACGCCAGCAGCGGAGCGTGTCATAGTAGAAGAGTTCCTTCCACACACGATCCCTTCCTCCTTCCGCGAGAGTATTGCTTCGCCAAGGCAGCAGCCGCGTAACAATTCCTGACGCTTAGCCTTAGCAAGAACTTTTACTTATAAAATTGAGTTTGTATGGAACAAAATATTCGCAAGGGTCTTCTAGTGTCTAATTGGTATTAATTAAATTTGTACTTAAGTATAGCTTAGGATTTCTCAATTTTACAGAAGTGTAATTAGTACCGCCTAAAAGCATTATTCAGAGCTTTAAATAACACTTGAATGGCTAAGCAGAATTACAAATTACACTGAAGTACCACTTAAAACTATGTTTGGAATAAATTAAATAAGGTTAAAATTTACTCTAAGTATTGCATTATTCAAGCTCAAAAGATGACAATTTAGATTGTTGTGACTAATTCAAAGTTGAGTTTGGGATCATTTTAAAATGACTCAGTCAAACTTCTAATTAAAGATATGTGTTTTCATTCAGAATTTATTACTTGTTTTGCTTTGAATTATAACGTCCTTGACATAGTTATGGCAAATAATTAATTAAGCCTTAACCTAATTATGAACAACGAACTGTAAAGAGGATTATGGAAAACATCAGAACGATCATTTACGAGAAATGCTTGATAGTAAATCACCTTTTAATTACTATCTTTAATACAATTGATCGAGCGAGGGTAAAGTACTAGAGAAGCGAATAATCGCTTCTCTGACATATAATGTCAGCCTGGCCAAAAACTCTTCAAGATGTGTCCGACTGTCCATTTACTCGGTTGTTTCTCTTCTCAGGTCAAATCTCAACCGATTCACGTGAAGTTTTGGTGTGTTGCTGTTGTCTTTTTTCGGCTCTTTACGAGCGAACACATTCACTCCTTTACAGCAGTAGAGCGAAAATATTCACTCCTTCATTTCGACGCAAGCGCGAGTACTTGCACTTGATGTCGCCACAACCGAGGTAGTGGGTAACTGGACCGTGGAATAATGTCCGTCACCCGCAGAAAGGCTGATCGCGTAGAGGCGACGCTCCGGGGGACGTCGTGGAGGGAAAATACCCGAAAGGGCATCCCACCATGCCACTGATAAGCTGAGAAGATCTGGCAAAATATACCAGGAACCAACCCAATGGCGAAGGGGACCCGACCGGGATGGATGGTGTGTGTCCGCACCGTAACCTGCCAAAAAAAAAAAAAAGAGCGAATATATTTAGATTGAGTCATCAAGATTTTTTTTCACCGGAAAATTGTCGCGACATAAGTGAAACCTATGGAGACATCTTGTACATTTCATGCAAGAAGTGATACTGCTAATGTTTCGAATAGATTTGGTGAATGCACCCACGTGTCTTTTTTTTTATTTTTTTTTTTATTTTAAAAGACAACATTAAGAAAATAATCCTTGTATTGCGGGGGACTTTACAAACATATAATTAACAGACAAATTACATCCAGACTCAGAACAACAATTTGTGAATCGCACAAAGTGTTGTCTCGCGCGGGATTCGAACCCGCGACACTGGCACCGTGGTCGGTATCTTAACCACTACGCCATCTGTGCAGTCGAGTCTTTGTTTTATCAATAAGTCTATTTTTGTAAATAATAAGTTATAACTTAGATTATTAAAGAAGACGGAAGAAATTAACGGGGACCTATCAATAAACTAAGTTAAATGTTTGCTATGTTTTGTAATTTAATTTTTAAGTTTCTCATGTAAGTGAACCCTGCAAGTTGATGAGAAAATAAATATCTTTAACCTCAAATGTTAAATGTATCGATCGCACCTGGTAATTGTCTGATGAGGCGCAAAGTCCAGAACGCCCCAATGTCATTTACTTGAAGGTGACGTAAAAAATAAAAATCACCACTCCCTATCTTAACCGCAGGTATCATAAAAGACGACCAAATCATATTAATATACATAAAATCTATACAACGTATGAAAAATCCAAAACGCACATATGTCGGACCAGCATGGTCATTTGAGACTTATATAAGTTGTAATGCTAATGACGATTGAATAGGTACACAGTTTATTTCTCTTTGTATTTGTGTAGATGATCATAAAAACGACAACGGAATGTAAACAGACTCATCTCAGGCACTACTGGTCCGAATTGAAAAATTCTTTCAGTGTTAGATAGGCCATTTTTCGAGGAAGGCTATATATTATGACGCTAAGTCCAATAGGAGTGGAGCACCAATGAAGGATGATTCGACATCGTTGTTTTCAATTTGAAAGCGTTCGTAGCGTGCGCTAAACGGTAATAGTTTCGCAAAAATCATGTTTGACAAAATCGTATTATTTAAAAATATTTTCACCATCTATGTAAATAAAGTCAAGTTAAAGTTAGCATTAGCATGAAGTAGGTATTCCACGCGGA
This sequence comes from Lymantria dispar, assembly GCA_032191425.1. Lineage (NCBI taxonomy): Eukaryota > Metazoa > Arthropoda > Insecta > Lepidoptera > Erebidae > Lymantria > Lymantria dispar. The sequence continues at coordinate 24,087,840 of CM063459.1, forward strand.
CGAAGTCGCGAGTAGAAGCTAGTATTGAAATAAAACTGTATATCAAACCAATTGAGCTCAGTATTATAGCACAATAACCTTTACCTTCCAATATCGAGAATTCCTGTGCTCATGACATCATCTTGCACTTAGGTAAAGTGGTACGTATTATGAGTTGAAATGATGATGAATGGTGATAATGAAAGCATTTATTTATTTATTTATTATACACTTTATTGCACACCAGAAATTTAGCTATATATAATATACACAGTACAATGGGCGGCCTTATTGCTATAAGCAATTTCTTCCAGGCAACCTTTGGATGGAATTAATGTAGGAAAAAAAAGGTAGTTGTTGGTGTAGCAAATAAAAAGATGAAACATGATAAATTATAGATTAATAAATAATGTAAACATAAATATATATGTACATACACACATATATGTAAATACATTATATAGAAATATTTATAATAAAATATACTAAATACATAATTCAATAATATAGGCAATAAAATATAGAATGTAAGTAATCAGTGACTAGCAATATAAGTTTTACAGTCCCAAATGGTGTGTCTTTACCATTTTTTTAAAAGATTCCAGTGATTCAGCATGCCTTATTTCTTTCGGCAGATCATTCCATAAACGGATGGCAGTTACGATGAATGATTTACCGCTGTAACATGTAGAATGTTTATTTACTACACCAAAAAACACAAAAGAATCTTAAAAGTGCGTCTTGCTTTTTTGCAATGTCATGTTTGTTGTTAACTTTAGTTCTTTCATTCTTTAGTAAGGTCGGCTTAAGAATCGTCATCATCATCACAGTCCACATACATCCTAGAACTGGAATTGAGCCTCCTCCACAGTGGGAGGTATGGAGGATGGTTGATATAATGTTAATGATTTCTGATGTTTATGCGAGTATTATACATTTTAAATAAAACTACTTTACGGATTTTATCGCGTTTGTATTTGATTTTTGATTACCCGACGTTTCGAACACTTTACAGCGTTCATGATCACGGGTGGACTAAGATGTCTCACGTCCAACAAGTCATCGTTACTGCAGAAAATTTTATAATTATCTACCCGATACAGAAATTAGTTATTAAATATTGACCCGCATTTTGATACAAAATTTATTGCCAGTGTAAGAAGAAAATGATTCTATATGAAAAAATTATATTGTTTATGGTTAGTAATAATTAAACATTAAAATTAATAGTAATTGTATTTAAAAACTAACTAATAATCTAGTATACTACCACCGGATCGGAACACGGTTACACTGAGAAAGATCCGGCAAGAAAACTCAGGTAACATGATGCTAAATTAAAGTTAATTTTGAAGGCGGCTTACTTTATGTTACTAAAAAGGTTTTAATTTATAAAATTATCTTTATTTATTATTATTGTGGGTCAAATCTATACAATATGAGCTCACGGTGTCTTGCAGTCTTGTGGTGGTCTTTTTGGATTTCTTTTTAATAATGTTTATAACAGGATCCCAGCTTGATGGTAACACCCAGCCATCCTCTCTATTGAAATTTTTGTGTTTTTTAATCTCAATAGCCTCGCGTACCATTCTAGGCAGGTATCGGTGTTCTTTTGCGAGGATTTGTGGTTTATCAAACCTGATGTTATGGTGGGCGCGGTCCTATGTTCACAGACTGCAGACCTAGTGTCCCGGCAGTGCTTCACATCGGCTATGTGTTCTTTGATCCGAGTTCTTATGGATCTCTTTGTTTGTCCAATGTAAGAGAGACCACAGTCACAGTCAAATTCGCCTTCAAAATTAACTTTAATTTAGCATCATGTTACCTGAGTTTTCTTGCCGGATCTTTCTCAGTGTAACCGTGTTCCGATCCGGTGGTAGTATACTAGATTATTAGTTAGTTTTTAAATATAATTACTATTAATTTTAATGTTTAATTATTACTAACCATAAACAATATAATTTTTTCACATAGAATCATTTTCTTCTTACACTGGCAATAAATTTTGTATCAAAATGTGGGTCAATATTTAATAACTAATTTCTGTATCGGGTAGATAATTATAAAATTTTCTGCAGTAACGATGACTTGTTGGACGTGAGACATCTTAGTCCACCCGTGATCATGAACGCTGTAAAGTGTTCGAAACGTCGGGTAATCAAAAATCAAATACAAACGCGATAAAATCTATAAAGTAGTTTTATTTAAAATGATATAATGTTGATATAATGTAATTTGACCTACAATTCCTCGCTGGTCAGACATGTTAGCATAGGGTTTTCTATAGAGTTTTCCTCCTCTTGCTTCTAATTCTCTTGCATGTTATTTGAATACTTTATAACACGTAGTCGTCTTTTACGGTAATCTACGCTAATATTCTAAAGAGAAAAAAATGTATTTTTGTGTGTATGTTTTTAACGAATAAACTCAAAAACTACTGTGCGGATTTCAAAAATTCTTTCAACAATGTAAAGCTATAACATCAGGGAGTAATATAGGCTATACTTTATCCCGGTATTCCCATGGGAACGGGAACTACGCGGGTAAGGCGACTATAACCGAAGCGAAGCGAGGGCGGGTTGCTAATGAATTATATTCTTATTCAGACTCTACATTGAGACTAAAAATAGTGCTGCTCAGAATTGCCGCAGTTTCTGGTTAATAGCAATAGTTTGCTCTATTCTAATTTTTTCATAAGCCTTGATATTGATTATATTAAGTTTGGGATATAGATTTGCCTTTGTGAGAATGCCACATAGAACAATCCTAAGCGGCTGCATGTAATAGTAACACTTAAATATGTGGGAGCACATTGTGTAGAAACATTTACGGCTTAAAAACGATCCAAAATAATTTCTGTTTACGCGAGCATTACAAATAAAACTATTCTTACGGATTCAATCGCGATTTTATTGCGGTGTTAGACATCTTAGTTCGCCTGTGACCATGAACGCTGTAAAGTGTTCGAAACGTCGGGCAATCAAAAACGAAACACAAACCTGATAAAATCCGTAGTTTTATTTATAATGTGTAATTCTCGCGCAAAAATCATAAATAATTAAATAAAGTTTTATTTACAAAATCTAAAATTCTTAATTCAAATAATATCTTTGCATAATTTTTAGAACTAGTGGTCGCCGAGTGGTCGAAATTCGGCCTTAATTCATTCAATTTTCTGCTACCAAATTTTCTTTTAATTTTATTTATGTATAATTGTATATTGAGCAAGCTGTATTTCACTGGTAACTAATATATAAATACAAATTTCTATTAGACATTGTCAAAGAAGCTGTCAAAGATTTTACTAGCTAGGAGTTGAGCCCAGCTAGGAAAATTCTTTGTGAGATCCTTAAATAACCCGTACAATTACTGCAATTTTTATTAGTCTACGGTGATACAAGGATTTATTTCTCAGAGACGGATATTATTTATAAAATAAATCAAGAGAGACTCATAATTAGTGGCCAATTACCTGCTCTCTTCTCACCTTTTAAGAAGATTTATTACCACGCCATATATAAACATGTTCACATTTTCTTAGTACATCTAACTGAAGCTATACTGAACTGAACAGATATTCTAAATTATTTTTATGTTTTACAATTCAGAATCAAATATACTTTAGCAATTACATAATAAATAAAATTCGCCACTTACCCGTGTGGTGACGGAGTAAGAATATAATTTACCACCCCCTCTAATACCCGTGGGTATTAGGTGATGACTAAGGGATATAGTACGCATATGACATCTATGCAAGAGATGGTAAACTCGAAATAAAACCCTATACGAATCTGTCTTCTCTCCTATTACGGAGGAGGCTCGAGCCCAGCAGTGGGACGTATGTGAGCCGAAATGATGAATAATGATTTACCAGTAGGTGTCGTAAAAGATTGGGACGCGGTCGTTGCTTTCTATGAGGTAGTCATCTCACGGAAGGAGGCGATGGATCGTGCGCGAGAGGAACTCCTCTATAGTGACAAAGTCCACTGCTGGCGACTTGGGCGGCGTTGGCGCGAGTACCTGCGCCTGATGCCGCCCTACCCGAGGCCGCAGTGGCCCGGGGAATAATCCGTCACTCGCAGAGAGGCTAACCGCGTGAGGGCGATCGACGTCCAGGGAAGGGCGTTGGAAAGGGAAGGTATCCCGCCGGGTTGGCCACGGACGACAAGGAACTCGGTACCGGTGGTCGGCCCAATAGCGAAGGAGAGGAGATACAATGGGTTATGGGGCTGCGTTCCCTTCTTTCGTCGCCCCGCTCGCAATGGACGGCGCGTGCTGACCATAGCCCACCAAAAAAAAAAAAGTGTAAGATGACTATAGGATATCATTATATCTATTCAAGATAAGGAACATTCGACTTAAAACTCTATACCAACACTTTTGACCAGTGCGGTATAGTAGATCAATTTCCCTCCCATTATGAAAGAGGCACCAGCCAACAGTGGGAATTATGTGGGCTGATATGAATGACTGAAAGAGTCCTCGATTTAGTCCAAGAATCAAAGTCTCATGGACTGTCAGAGATAACACAATATTATTAACTTTAAACCATCGACTACGGAATTCTAAAAAAAATAAAAGCCATTCCAGAAAGCATCAAACCGGCCCACGTGAATACGACCAGTAAATCTTGCGCGTAAATGAACACGTCCGTACAGCGATCGGATGCGATACATCTCGGCCTGAGACGGCCGGCCCGACATAAATTGCCCGAAGACGCGGCAACTGATGCGAAACAAATTTATTGTTACGACTAGTGTTTAGACCGTGTACCATGTGTGGATATTGCAAGAGTTTATTATCGTATTTATTGATTGTTACTTGTTGGTACTCGTAAAAGGATGTTTAAAGGTTTCATGTATTGAAAATCCATTTTATATCTCTTACGACATGTACTCATAGATTTATCTACATGAAAAAAAGTTATTACTAATAAATGTCCACGATTTTACCCGCGTAGTTCTTGTTCCCGTGGGAATACCGAGATAAAATATAGTGTAAGTTATAGACGAAAAAACGTATTTTACGACGTATAAGAGATTTGCCGTATTGTGACGGCATAAGAATACAATTCACCATCCCCTCCTCGGTCGTGGGTATTGTAAAAGACGACTAAGGGATATAATATACATATAACATCTATATAAGAGAAATAAAACTCGATTTTTTTTAATTTCCATAATATTTACAAAAAGTAGGTGTAATTCGATAGTTTGATTATATTCTGCTGCTACCTCTACATTGCTGACAGACGTCGCACGACGCTACAGAATAACAGCGTTGCGGTATCTCTCAAAATCTAAAATCTCTCAGCGTACTATTGAACGGCCTATGTTTTGGATTTCTCTGCTAGATAGAATACAAATACGGAAATCCGTAGAAGAACGGACGTAACCGACATAGCACGGCGAATTAGCACGCTGAAGTGGCAATTGGCAGGCCATATCGCTCGATGAACCGACAACCATTGATAAAGGTTCTCGAGTGATGATTACGTATCGGACGACGTAGTGAATGGCGCCCACCACTAAGTGAACCAACGAACTGGTGAAAGATGCTGGGCGTCGTTATATAAAGGCGGTACAGGAACGCACTTTGTGGGCGAAATATGAGGGAGGCTACTAGACTACATCCTGCAGTGGACGGTGATCGGCTGAATGATAACGATGATGATGAACTTATTTGATACTAGCAACCTGCCCTCGCTTCGCTTCGGTTTTAGTCGTTTTACCCGAGTAGTGCCCGTTCCCGTGGGAATACCGGGATAAGATATAGCCTAGTTTACGACCTCATATTATAGCTTTCCATTGGTGAAAGAATTTTTGAAATCGGTCCAGCCGTTTTGAAGATTACCCGGAACAAACAGTCAGACAAAAATTTTTTAATCTGTATTTTAGGTATAGGTGTCGTGCAAATAACCGTGTGAGCATGAAAAAAACCTATTATTTCGACATTACAAACAGACACTCCAATTTTATTTATTGGTATAAATTTTGATATAATATTACATTCAATCCGTGCGGTGACGGAGTAAGAATACAATTCACCACTCCCTATCTTGCCCGTGGATGTAAAAGATGACTAAGGGATATAATATGCAACTTAACATCTGTGCAAGAGAAAGAAAACTCGAAAGAAAACCCTATACTAACATTTCTGACCAACATGGTATAGTAGGTCAAATTCCCTCCCATTGTGGAGGAGGCCCGAGCTCAACAGTGGGACATATGTGGGCTGCGATGATGCTGATTACATTAAAAATATGAATATTTATGGTCCATTAAAATCTTAAAATGGATTTATTTTGGAGTTCCTCAGAAGAGACTCAGAAGATGATTAATCATAAAGCGTCTTAAAGAGATCAAAGATGTCAGATTATATTTCGATAAAGAAAATATGATACGTTTCACATTGATTAGGAGAGAATTATCAGTTTCTGTTTATATTTGATATTTAATTTTCTACAAAAGTATCCTAATTGTTATCGCCAAACGAAAGGTCGTCGCCAACTCAGAGTATGCTCTGACAATATTCGAAGCTACAGATAGTCACGCTTGAGTGGTTTTATAGTGAAAAAGATGGGCAAATAGACGGTTAGGAGTAGAGGACATTCGGTGGTCAAGTCAGCAAAAGCTTGGAAGTAGTGGAATAGTTGGATATTGCAAGTGCATACTGTGTATCTAACTTAAGAGTAACTTAAGAGGATCTTATCGTCCAACATACCTCAGTGTCTGAAAACACAGGTCTACGACCAGTGTGTGTTACCAGTGATGACTTACGGCACGGAAACGTGGTCCCTAAATGTAGGCCTCATATCAAGGCTCAAAGTCGCTCAGCGTGCTATGGAGCGGGCTATGCTCGGGATTTCTTTGCAAGATAGAATCCGGAATACGGAAATCCGCAGAAGAACGGGTGTAACCGACATAGCACGAAGAATTAGCACGCTGAAGTGGCAATGGGCAGGCCACATCGCTCGACGAACCGACAACCGGTGGGGAAGAAAGGTTCTCGAGTGGCGACCATGTATCAGACGACGCAGTGTAGGACGCCTCTCCACTAGGTGGACCGATGACCTAGTGAAAGTTGCGGGGCGTCGTTGGATGCAGGCGGCATAGGACTGCACATTGTGGCGCAACATGAGGGAGGCCTACGTCCAGCAGTGGATGGCAATAGGCTGAAATGATGAATGACGATGATGACTGTGTATCTATGAAGATGTAATTGTGGAGAAATACGTGTAACGAAGTAGATATATTACAAGGTATTGACGTTACGCTATTATAATTATTTATTTATTTATAATACACTTTGTTGTACACCAGTATTGATTACAAAAGAGCTTAATATATAAGATGCAATGGGCGGCCTTATCGCTAAAAACAATTTCTTCTAGGCAACGTTTGGATGGAATTAGCACAGGTAAGAAAGGTAGTTGTTGGTGTAACCTATAGAACAATTAAACCTATAATACATTATATATTGATAAATACTTTGAACATATATATAGATAATATATATATATACACACATATTTACTATTATATAGCCTTACTTAAATCATCATCATCATTTGCCTGCCCTCATCCCACGCTAAGTGGGGTCGGCACAACATGTACACCATGTTGTTTACAGTTACGGCTATTTTTTTATGACCGGCCGCCCGCCTGACGTCAACCCTCCTCAGGAATTTACGGAATTTACGGCAATTAACGAGAGTTAATGGGGAAGGGATGGGGATATGGCGGATATATAGAGTGGAAACTGGGTTAGGGGACACTACTGCCATAAGATATAGGATAGGGGTATGACAGCAGCAGCTGGAGCAGTCCGGGATCGCGTGCCCGTAGCGATACTAATCAGTTAACGGACAGTCAACTGGTAGTGGCACGTTCTGAACGAATAGGCTTACTTAAATATTTATAATAAAATATACTAAATATATATTTCAATAAAAGAGACGATAACATATAGAATTTAAGTAGTCAATGACTAACAATGTAAATTATAATGATAAAAAACATATTATGTCGGAGAAACATAGTTTCCATTATCTTCGTCATGAGTAGTTACGGACTTAGTGGACGTCATCAGGGTAAGACGCGAGCACAAAACAATGACCACAGTTTTGCAGTAATTTAATTTGGTTTAAACAATATTATTTTAATAACACCAACACTATACTACAATATTAATACTATCACAAACACTAAACTGAACATTTAAGACCGAGCAGCGAGTTCGGGGCACCGATCTTACTTACACCGTCCAATGCACTATTGACAACTGTCCAACTCACTCTGTGTCTCGCACACAACTGTGTCGCAATTTTTTTTTGTGACTATAGCTGTTGGTCGCAGATGACTTTGACAGCTTAACCGGTCTATGGGTGAGCGCTGAGGGCTCTCAACCCGGTAGAGTCGCTAAAGCTATCGGCCTTTCTAAAGTAAAGATGGCGTCCGACCTCGCTCGAGGCACGTGCTCTGCTCTGATTGGTCGTTACGTAAACTACAATATTCATAGCTTTTTATTTGATCAGTAAGTTCATAAATTTAACAGAAGACATTAAAAATCAAATTAAGAATTTTAAAAGTAAAAAGTAAACAAATAAATTATTATACGTCATGTATGCAATCAAAGATCAACTAGTCATGCAGCTCTCTCCGACATATACATATATAATATATATATATATATATATATATATATATATATAATATAATATATATATATATTTATATATATAAATATATATATATATATATATATATATATATATTGGAAAATATATCTAAATATCAGAAAAAATACAACTTGATTGAGTCGTAAACCTCAATCGAGCGAAACTAATCTGCTACTCTTAAGAACTTAAATCGCATAGTTAGAAATCTTTTAGTTCAAATTAGTAGAACTTTAGACGAATAAACGATTTGGATGGAATACTTGAATGAGTGAACTGTTTATTTTGAGAAAAGGTCATGCGGTTTTGGCTAATAATAGAAGTACGCCTTTTCCTGGAGAAGTCTCAAAGCTCTTAAGGGGCTGTCACAAGAGCATTCACTTTGAAAAGGGCATTTTCGTTTCGATGTTATTTTAACTGACTTAAGTTTAAAGTTTAAGCCAAAACGTAGTTTACTGAAGGGAATAAAAGCTAAATATTTTATGAGATACCCTCCAATTTTATTTTATTTCCTCAGTCATATCTTTGCTAATTACTTTAAACTTTTTCTTTGTATTTCTATTTCAAAGTTTTGACAGAAATGTGAAAATATTCTATAGCGATTTTATATCATACTAGCAACCCGCCCTCGCTTCGTTTCGGTTTCATTTGCTTAAGCGCGTAGTACCCGTTCCCGTGGGAAGACCGGGATAAAATATAGCCTATGTTACTCCCTGATATCATAGCTTTCCATTGGTGAAAGAATTTTCGAAATCGGTTCGGTAGTTTAAGCGTGAAAGCGTAACAAACGATCAAACAAACAAACAAACTTACTTTCACATATATAATATTAGTAAGGATATTCAATGCTTTAATATTTTAAAGCAAGGGGGTTAATCCGTCACCCACCTCGCGACGGTGATCGACGTCCCGTGAAAGGGACGTCGGAAGGACTCAGAGGGTATTCCACCGGGTCGGCCACGGAGGACAAGGAACTCGGTATCGGTGGTCGGCCCAACGGCGAAGAAGAGGAGATACGGTGAGTTGCGGGGGCCGCGCCGCCCCTTCGCCACCCCAGGCGGGGCGGACGGCATGTGCGCTGACCATAACCCACCAAAAGAAAAAAAAACCTTTCTCGATAAACAGTGTATCTAATCAAATTAGATTTTTTATATTCCAATCGGTTCCTCCTAAGATCAAACAAACGGAAAAACATTCAGCTTTATAATGGTACTAGCAACCCGCCCTCGCTTCGCTTCGGTTATAGGTTATAGTCGTTTTACCCGCGTAGTTCCCGTTCCCGTGGGAATACCGGGATAAAATATAGCCTAGTTTACGCCCTGATATTATAGCTTTGCATTGGTGAAAGAATTTTTGAAATCGGGCCAGCCGTTTTGAAGATTACCCGGAACAAACAGACAGACAGACAGACAGACAGACAAAAATTTTTTAATTGCTATTTTAGGCATAGGTGTCGTGCAAATAACCGTGTGAGCATGAAAAAAGCCTATTATTTTGACGTTACAAACAGATACTCCAATTTTATTTATTGGTATAGATTACAGATTTAAGTTACCGAATAGAGCGTTGAACCCACTAATACCAGTTGAAGCACATTAGAACAAATAAAATAAAACCAGACGTAGCTCGATTAGGAAATTTGAAAGTAAAATTTTCAACTGTATACTAATTGGCAAAAGCTAGAAACATTTCGGAAGGTTGGCAACCCTTCTAAACACTCCCATTGATTATTCTGTAAAATTTGCATTGCATACTACATGCCCGTGGGGTCTAAATAATCGGAAACTTATTCGCAGTTTAATCGTCGATTTGGTTATCGATCTTTGTTTAAGTTAACTTCTTGAGCGGCGTAGAATCTGGAATTTTATCGATAAAACTTTAAGTAACTTTAGCTCTCATCGCATACCTTTCAAAAACTTTGGTTATTATAAGGGCTTCAACCTTATTAGCCATGTCCACCATTGTTAAATATGCTGCATTATTTCTATAGTAACATAACTCAAAAGTAAGATAAGCCTTTCGTGTCATCATCATCATCATTTCGGCCTACTGCTGGACGTAGGCCAACCTTTCTTCCCCAGCCGTTGTCAGTTCGTCGAGCGATGTGGCCTGCCCATTGTCACTTCAGCGTGCTAATTCTTCGTGCTATGTCGGTTACACTCGTTCTTCTGCAGGTTTCCGTATAGATTTCCTTATTAGCCTTTCGTGTGTTGACGGAGAAAGAATGTAATTCACCGCCCCCTCTCTTGCCCGTAAGTATCGTAAAAGACAATGAAGGGGTATAATATACAGATAATATATATTTTTATTGCAAACGGTGGCAAACGAGCAAATAGTATACCTGATGGTAAGTGTTGCTGTAGCTCATGGACCTTTGCAAGACCGCTGCCTACCGCGAAGAAAGTGCGTATAATGAGGTTCGGTGATTCTCGAAAGGCATCACTAAAACCCACCACAGGCAAACACCCTCAGAAAGTTGGGCTGCCGGCTCTCTCACTCACCGAACGAAGCGCAGTAACAAATTGCTACTATTCGGCCGTCGATTTCCTGCGAGAGTGTGGCACTACCCCGGACGGATTGGCTCGCGGTTGTAGATAGACAACTGTCAACAGTGTGGTTCTACCGCTATGTACCTACCTGTGAAAGAAAAAGAAAACTCGACATAAAACTCTATGCCAACATCTTTGACCAGCGTGGTATAGTAGGTAAATTGCCCTCCTATTGTGTCGAAGACTTGAACCTAGCGTTGGGACGTAAATGAGCTGTGATAATGATCATCATCTTAGCCCATATACGTCCCGACCTAGCCGAGGCCGCGGGTGACGTGACCGGGGATTAGTCCGTCACCCGCCGAGAGGCCGACCGCGTGAGGAAAGACCGACGTCCTCCCCGAGGGGGGGACGTTGGTCGATGGGAGGGTACCCCAAGTAGGGGGTATTCCGTCGGGCCGACCACTGATGACAAGTAACCCTTCTCCAGTGGTCGGCCCAACGACGAAGGCAACGTGGTGGACACCCCGTCTTGTCCATCATCTGGACTGGAGCCTACTCCGCAATGGAAGGAAATTAGTGGCTACTATACCACGCTGATCAATCGTATTGGTATAGGGTATTATTTCCAGATTTCTTTGTCCATTACAAAAACGAAGTAAGAATACAATTCACCTACCCTACATCATACCCCCCCCCCCCCCCCCTCTTGCCACCCCTCTTGCCAGTGGGTGTAGTAAAGACGTCTAAGGAATTAAATATGTTCATATATAACATGTGATGTAACGAGAGAAGGAAAACTCGAAACAAAACCCTATACCAACCTGTCTGGTCAGCATGCTGTAGGTCAACGTCCTTCCCACAGTGGAGGAGGTTCAATCCCAACAGTGGGACGTATATGAGCTGTAATGATGATTAATAATAATTTCACTTGCCTATAAAATCACTTTCGAAATAGAAAATAAAATCTTTTCTCTTTAACGAAACCTCGTACAAATCAAGTTAGATTTCGGATACAACTTGTTTAGAGTATAAATTAATGTTGAACCTTTCAATTAAGAAAATTGTTGGTTGTGCGTCGAATCGGAAACAACTTTATCTGCTGTTTACGTTGTTATTGTTTAGGCTGAGACTTGGAAATTTCGTAGGGAATGTTTTCTAATATAAATTAATCGGAACATATGCGTCAACTATTTATTAGACTTTGTAGCTGTAATAAGTCTCTTAACATAATTTGAACTTATCCTAATTTATCATGATCATCATCAGCTCACATACGTCCCACTGTTAGGCTCGAGCCTCCTCCACAATAGGAGAGAAATTGACCCACTATACCACACTGGTCAGATGTAGTATAAGGCTTTGTTTCGAGTTTTCCCTCTCTTACATCTTATCTTATATCTTTAAACGAGCAAATCTTGTAAATATATATAGGTATTTTCAGGATCTCGGAAACGGCACCAACGATTTTATTGAAACTTGGCTTCGGACCTAAAAAATCGATCTAGCTAGGTTTTATGTATAGAAAATGTTCTTTTGTCGGTGTTTTTAGCAAAACGTTACAATGACATTAGATTTTAAAAGAATATGAATTCAAATTTCGTTCTCAACGTCGAGAGTTACGGTAGCTCAGGTGAGACATTGACCGGTTTTAATTTTAGTGTGTCAAACAGCGTCGGATCGAATCTCGGTGTTATTATTATTCTCTTTTTGTAATTTTTTATATATTTTTCATTATTTATTTTTTATTAATATATCCCTAAATAAATTCGACAAAAATATGCCGAGCGAAGCTCGATCAACCAGATATTAGATATTATATGCATATTATATCCCTTAGTCATCTTTTATGATACCCACGGGCAAGATAGGGGATGGTGAATTGTATTCTTACTCCGTCACAACACGCATCCTCATTTATATAAACAAAATTTCCATGTGGTGGTCCCCCTTTATATTCCTGTCTCTATGAAAGCTGTTTATCAGGCTATCTATTGACAGACATTTACACACACCTTCATATATTTTTTTTAGCAAATCATCCTTTTATATCTAATGAAATACACATATTTACCAAGTAACCTTTGAGTCTTGTTAAGTAAATGGCGTAATTAAAGCCTTTTAGCTGTAATTTCGAATTGAAAACTGTTAATGGGTTCTTCTAGTATAAAATTCAATAAAGCTTTAGGCGTTCTGAAAATCAAATCTGTAATTACATATTACAAGATAAATATTACAAGTCGTAAATAAAAGCTAATACGTGCCTACATTAATGCCGCGGTATTAATGGATACGGTTAGTTTCGTGTGGTGATGGCATAAAAATACAATTCGCCACCATCTAATTTGCTTGTGGGTGTCGTTAAATATGACTAAGGAATATGCAGATGAAATGTATGCAAGAGGAAAGAAAACGCCAAATAAAATCCTATCCCAATACGTCTGATCAGAGTGGTATAGTAGGTTTTTTTCTCTCTCCTATTGTGGAGAAAGCTAGCCCAACAGTGGGACGTATATGAGCTGAAATAAACGGGTAACAAGGTACTAACAAGGAATAATCTTTATATTTGGGGAGACTTTATAAACATGTAAGTAACAGATCTAAATAACAACCAGACTTAGAACAACTTTAGTGACACATAATGTTGTCCTACATGGGATTTGAACCCACGGTCAGTAGTATCTCAGTATCTCGGCATCTTAACCACTCTGCCACATGTGCAGACAAAATCAAAGGTAAGTTATACACTCGCTGCGCGATACGCCGATTCTTCTGCTTGAACTAACTTGACACGCTATCGCGTGTCTACAAGCGTAGAATAATAGAAATGAATTCTCTTTGCCAGGTAGGCTACCGAAATCAAGGAATTGGTTCCCGTCGGTATTCTCAAATGGCGGTGGTCAGCAAATAGTCTATCAAAAGCGAAGAAATAGAAAAGATTGTAACTCTTTCCTTTCAAAACAATGTCATGTTAATACTAGCGCACCCAACAGACGTTGTTCTGTTCAAATAAGCGCTACTTACCGGGTCTAATTGTCAATCTAAACCATTATCGAATACACTCGAACATGCACAAATAATTTCATCAACATCGAGCCACCCGTTTAGTAGGAGAGTGTCATACTCACGTACACAAGAAATTTATATATAAAGATATTTACGATTCATTTAGTTTAACAGAATAGTAATAGTTATATCTTATAATAGTTTGTCTAGTAGTTCTTAGAAGAAACTAACTAGCTTTCCGAGTAGATGGCACGTTTCTATCCTTTAGTTTTAAATAGGCCATAGCGCAGATCTTTACTTAAACGTTCTATAGTTTGCAAAAATGCAAAGAGCATTTATAACAAACTATAAAGTAAAAAGGAAAAAATTACATAGGATAACCACAAACGCCTGAAAGTGTTTGAAACGTCAGTAAATTTAAAATCTAGTACAAATGCGTTAAATTCCGTAAGTTTTATTTCAAACTAGCAACCCGCCCTCGCTTCGCTTCGGTTATAGGTTATAGTCGTTTTACCCGCGTAGTTCCCGATCACGTGGGAATACTGGGATAAAATATAGCCTAGTTTACGCCCTGATATTATAGCTTTCCATTGGTGAAAGAATTTTTGAAATCGGTCCAGTCGTTTTGAAGATTACCCGGAACAAACAGACAGACAGACAAAATTTTTTTAATTGCTATTTTAGGCATAGGTGTCGTGCAAATAACCGTGTGAGCATGAAAAAAGCCTATTATTTTGACATTACAAACAGACACACCAATTTTATTTATTGGTATAGATGTTTAATACTCAAGTAAATACTAGAACTATCCGTGTGGTGACGGAATAAGAATACAATTCACCACTCCCTATCTTGGCCCTCCCTGTCTTTTAAAAAGTTAAATGGAATACTTTGCCGTTGCATCAGAAGTTTTACCTAGATCGTCTTTAAACTTAAAGTTTGCAAAATGACTCTTTGAAAGTAATTAAACATGTGTTTTCTCACTTTGAAAAATATTGTTTTGAGATGTGACGAAATAAAGTGGAAGCAGGTCTGAAAAAAAAATCTATGTATTACTCACTAACTTCAAATTTAGTGGTATCGCACTCAAACAAAAATAATTGAACGTGCATTTCTTGTCGTCTATAAACTAATAAACTAAAACAATGCTAGCGATTTCTATAGATAATCTACTCCAAGTACTTGAAATATTAATACTATAACAAACATGTACTGAACTAATTTAGTTTGAGAGTTTAATTAAGCTATGCGGTGCGCTCGCAATAAGCGAAGCAATAATACTATTCTTGAAGTGTACGAGGCGTCGGTAAATCACTTGTAACACTTATTTTTATTTTTTAAGTACTTTAAAAAAAAGAAAGCTAGATAATATACGATAAGGATTTTCTTTATCCATTTAAACTTTATATACAAATATTTGTGTCAACCTGGAGTGTCAAGAGAAGTTTTAGGAAAGGCAATTACTAGAAAGAAAAGAAAGGAAGAGAAGCTGTAATACCGTAAACTGCTAACTATTGGTTTTACAATATACTAGGAGGAACTGAGGTTTTGTACTGCAACAATCAAAAAAATTAAATAATAAGATAACGTTTAATATTTTATACAATGTATATGCTCGTAGTACTATGGAGACTAATGCCATTCTTTGGAATCCTAATACATTACAATTAACTCAAAAAGTTGAGAGAATACAAAAAATGTTTATTCGTTATCTATACAAAAGGACTTACTTTTATTATCCCTATCTCTATTCCACATTATATATAAAAGGTATGGTAGATCATCAAATGCTGGCGACGCGTCGTAATATAGCACTAATTAAATATTTCTTCAGACTGATACATGGTTCTGCATACAATCCGTTATTACTAGCACAAATCAATTTCAATGTGCCTCGCCAGGTCGTAGGTAAGTTCAAATTCAAATTCAAATTATTTTATTATGCATAAACCCCGAGAGGGCACTTACATATTGTCAGGTTTACAAAAGAATATACTACCACCGGATCGGAACGCGACCGCTACTGAGAAGATCCGGCAAGAAACTCAGCGGGCTTGTCATTATTTTTATTTTTTTTTTCTTTTTACTAGTTATACAGTCGTGTACATGTTTTGTAAGAACTAGCTCCAGTGTGATGCCCTTCGAACCGCAAGACACTTAATATAATTTAAACGATTACGGCTGGACCAGATCCCACAAGCGGCACCCGATCACGAGTTAATTACTAGAGCAGCCATCACTCCCCTCAACCACTATGGAGGGAAGGGAGAGACCCGCTCCACGCAGCTACCGCAAGTAGATCCCTATGTGAGCATGACCAACACCACAATATGATACAAACGCTGAAAATACAAAAATTCGTTAGGCAAAACACGCTACACTTTACAATAAAAGTTAATAGTACATTTACAAACAGTATATTTAAAATAACAAGGAAATTGCTGAATGAGGAGCTGCTCACAACCAATCTGTATTATCATCTACATAATCCGAGATTTTATAATAAGCTTTTTTACAAAGTCTATTCTTGATGGCTTTTTTAAACTTTTTCATAGGCAGGTCTCGGATATCTTTAGGTAATCTATTGTAAAAGCGTATACATTGCCCCATGAATGATTTGTTAACTTTTTGGAGACGAGTAGTGTGTACAACTAATCTGTCCTTATTACGAGTATTCATTTCATGAATGTTGTTGCACGAGCGACAGAGACCTCTACTGGCGTCACACACGGCGCGCACTAGCATCAGGCCAATTCGCACCGCTTCCTCGCGCATTGCAGTATATCAATGAGATCGTAGCCTCTGAACCTTCACTCGACTTATTTTCATGTACAGAGAGATGTTTCATGTGTATAGCTGAGAGATATGTGGAGTCACTGTCTATTGCCAGCAGTGTATGCTGATCCAAATTTGTTATGTTATTAATAATTATATATAGTAAAATAATTTTCTTTATGTTATAACTTATTAATATTTCTGTAATATTTTTTTTTATCTCTTCTTATTTTGTATTATTACTTTATTATTGTGTATGGTACGCTGTTAGCAATAAAAAATAACTGAATGATACATAATTAAATAATTCAATTCAATTTTCTTTCAATTCAATGATAAGTGAATTGGAATCAATAGAACATGCGGCACCTAAAATCACTCGCCTTTATATTTTGACTTAGTTTGTTTTTAGTGTTGGATATTATTAAGTTTTCAATCGCTCTAGATTCAGTTAACTGTTTGGTACACACTAAATTTTGAAGTACATATTACAATATTTCCAAACTCTTAGGTTAAAAAGCTTTATAAAGTATTAAATTGAAAAATTAAGCAGTTGAGAGTTAATAAAAAAATATTCTGGCCAACAAAGATAAAGAGATCTTTCAAAGATTTAAGAATTATATTCAAACTTAAATGAAATAATTAAAACTCAAGTTAATTAAGAAGTTTCTTTGATTCGATCTATCAAAGTGCAAGGGACTTGCATTATAGCATTTCTCTTTAATAAATGATACCAGGAATTCGTATGCTATGCTTTTAGAGCACTCCTGTGTAGAGGACATGGATTTATGTATCGGAATTTATATTATTTGATACGGCATTCTTTCATTCTTAATATTTTTGTGTTTGTTTCCTCAAACAATACGTAATAGTATGACATATACACATGACGTAATTACTTTATTAATCCCAAACCTAAATTATTTTAAAAAGCAAAATAATAAACGCTTTAAAAAAGCCCATACTAACCCGTCTGATCGCAGCATCGTATATTATTACAGGTTTACTGAAAATAAACTAATCTAAGTTCCTAACGATAATGAGTTTTTGGGAGTACGCTCTTTCATGTAACACGCGCGACTTTATCTTAAAGTCTAACTTTTTATTAGCTGCAGTAAAATGACGTTTCTAAATGTCATTCCGTAAAATAATGTTGACAGCCTAATCTCAATAGGGATGTGATTCAGTTCACAAAAGTTTACAGAATATCTAATCGTTCCATAGCTGACTCATAATGATCATACTAAATTCTATTTAATATTAATGTAAATAAAAGGCTGTATAAACGTTGATCCTTTTAGACATATACAAGGTAACACTCAAGAAAACGCTCTCTCAAGTTGGTAGTACTGGATTTTGGTTACGGTGACGCTTGACCGCCATTTTGTTTCGGTTGTCATTCGCTCATTCGGCTTCATACTTCTGTTTTGAGTGCATGAATAACTTTGATTTGTCCACTGCGCGTTGTTTTTGTTATCATTATTGTTAAACTTATGTTACGTTGTGTTTGTTTTTCATTACCTGTTTTCGTTAATCGTGTTAATTTTTTTTTGTTTGATACATTGAAGATATGGATGCTCTGCCGAGCACATCGCAAGATGGAGACATATTTTTATCTCCTAAGAAAAAAAGGCCACGTGTAGCTCTAAGTGCAACTGAAAAACTTTGGGTCCAAAACGTTTACAAATATGTGTCTGAAGTGAAATCTTCAAAATCAAACATTGAAGTTCCAAAAACAAGTGAATGCATTAACAAGGTGGCTGAAGTCTTGGGAATATCCGTCCGCACAGTTTATTCCGTTTTAAAGGAGCACAAGGAGAACGACAGCGAATCACCAAAACCTCCCGAAAAAACGGGCCCAAAACTTACATTTAAAGATAAACTTGATGATTTCACATTCACTGCTGTTAGACGAATTGTACATCAGTTCTTTCATAGAAATGAAATACTCACCATCGCAAAAGTTAGTTTACACATGTCGTCACTCATCTTTTTATTATACGTTATGTATGTTTTCTCCCATCCCATGTGTAATCTTAACCAATTAGGTAATAACTTTAATCATTTTTAGGTGCTGCAAGTTGTAAATGATGACCCAGGATTGCCCAACTTCTCGAAAGAGACATTGAGAAAAATTATGAAGCATCTTAATTTCGAATTCGCTACTCGATCACGCAAGAGTGTGCTTATTGATAGACAAGATATCATATCATGGCGCCAGCGCTACCTGCGTTTAATTAAACAATATCGTAGGGAGGGAAAATACATATATTATCAAGACGAGACCTGGGTCAACGCTGGTACGTGTCAACTCTTACTTTCTTCTATTTGTTCCCTTTTTGTTTTGATGTCGAAACTTATGATTCTTTTTTGTTCTTTTCAGGTCATACTACAAAAAAAACCTGGATTGACGGAAGTATTAAATCTTCTCGACAGGCATTTTTAGACGGCCTGACTACGGGATTAAAAAATCCCACAGGAAAAGGCAAACGACTCATAATTAGTCACATAGGCGGCGAAGAAGGCTTCCTGGTCGACGGACTTCTTATGTTTGAAGCAAAGAAAGGTACAGAAGACTACCATGATGAAATGAACGCGGAGTGTTTCGAGGATTGGTTCGGCGATATTCTACCTAAACTCAAGCCGAATGCAGTAGTCGTAATGGACAATGCGCCCTATCACTCTCGGAAGATCGAAACAATCCCGAAGATGTCGTGGACGAAAGCACGAATTCAAGAGTGGCTGACTACTAAAAATATTGCGTTTGAACCAAATATGGTCAAGGCCACTCTCATAGATATTGTGAAACAACAAAATCATACTGAGAAATATGCCGTAGACGTGATGGCTGCACAAAAAGGTATCACACTTTTAAGACTGCCCCCTTATCACTGTGAATTGAACCCCATTGAGTTGGTATGGGCGCAGGTAAAGAGTCACGTCGCAAACAATAATAAGACGTATAAAATGCAAGAAGTGAAAACTTTATTCCAAGAAGGAATCAAGAAAGTGACACCGGCTAAGTGGAGTGACTGTGTGTCTCACACTATTAAAGAGGAAGATAAAATGTGCCACCTCGATCATATTATAGATGAAGTGACAGATAGATTTGTTATTAGTGTGACCGAAAGTGACAGCGACAGTGATTTCGAAAAAGATTAATTAAATAACATTATTATGACGTTTTTGTTTTATTTTGAATGTACCTCCCTATACTTCCACTAAAAAAGATCAATCCTCTAGTATAGTAATAATAATAGGTTAAAAAAATACATTACAACTTAATATTAAATCTCAAAAAAAAAACCAAACTGATTATGCATTTATGATTCACTCATTTAGCTACATCCCTATTTATTTTTCTTCAAAAACCGGCAACCCACAAAACGTCATTTTACTGCAGCTAATAAAAAGTTAGACTATAGGCAGTTTGCAGGTTATCCGGTTGATGGTCCTGTACGGTGCATTGATGTGGTCCATGACCACACACCGTCTGAGGGCTATTCTGTTCCACAGACAGCCATTGTGGTCAGGGATATTCACGGATACCGCACGGCGGCGACGGAGGCAGCGTGCCTGTTGGCCGGGACTGCCTTGTGGGACCTGGAGGCGGAGATGCTCGCTGGGCTCTACCAGTGGGTGTCGCCGACGCAGGCGGTAGATGGCATAGTTTCGCTGAAGAAAATTGTCGACTAGCGAGTTGACGCCGAGACGACATTGCCCGATGGGCAGTCCGGCTGGAAAGGCCTGGGTGTGATGTGAGGATCATTGAGGCGTCCGGCCGGTGCTGATGGAGTGGTTGGCTTAGTGGCACGGAGTGCTTTCCTTCCGACTGGTGCAGGTGTTGACGGGGCACGGTTGCTTCACCAAGTACGTAAGCACACGAGTACTAAGTACTGCGATTGCGGCGAGGACACGGCGCAGCACACGCTCGAGGTATGTATCGCGTGGGAAGAGCAACACCGTGAACTCGTCGCAATTAACGGCGCCAACCTGACGCTGCTAACCATTGCTAGGGAGATGCTCGGCAGTATCAGGAACTGGGACGCGGTCACCGCCTTCTGCGAGGCAGTCACCTTGCGGAAGGAGGCGGTGGAGCGCGCGCGGCAGGTACGCCTCTACGACGACACGGTCCGCCGCCGGCGACTCGGGTGGCGCAGGCGCGAGAACCTGGCAAATCTTTAAGATCGCCCGTATATACGGTGCTATATTGCTGCGCTTATCATAGCCGTACATCCTTCTATTAATTGGCTGACCAGTCCATTTTAATTTCTGTCCCTCCCGTTGCATAGGAGGTGAGTGGTATGAATCTTTACTAATTTTTATTATTAATTTTGATCCAAAAATAATAAAAAAATTTCAGGGGCTGCCTGAGGGTCAAGCTTTGGTATCGTCTATGGAGACTGGAGACCATTGTGGATTTTGGTTTACAAGAGTTGCAATGATGGGAAAGTGTTGTGGGATTACTCCCATTATAAAAAAAAGAATATGATACAGTAATATGAGTTTCCATCCCTTCTCTACTGTAAGTATTGTCATAGGTGACTAAGGACATATACCGATGACACGCAAGGGCTTGCACATGGGTCAAAAAATATGACTAAGGGATATGATATTCATATAACATCTATGCAAGAAATGGTATCATCGTCATCGCAGCGCATACACGTCCCACTGTTGGGCTCCAGCCTCCTCTACAATGGGAGGGATATTGATCTACTATACCACGCTTGTCACATGGGTCGGTATAGGGTTTTATTTCGAGTTTTCCTTCTCTTGCATATATCTGCAAATAATCACTTAGTCATCTTTTACAGGAAAGGGGGTGGTGCATTGTATTCTTAGTACTCCGTCACCACAGATGGTAAACTCGAAATTCAATCCTGTATTAATACGTCTGACCAGCGTGGTATAGGTCAACTGTCCTCCTATTGTGGAGAAGTCTCGCAAATTAAATAAATAAGAAACTAAATCAATTGATTGATAATTTTCATCAGCCATTTACTAAATTATCTAATAACTTATAATTACTTAATGGCGCGTATGTCATCTAATTAATATATTAATATAACGTATGAATATATCGAATATCAAATTAATTAAACGGATAAATACAGTTTTTAAATCCTTACTAATATAAGTAAATTTGTTTGTTTGTTTGTTATGCACGCTTAAACCACTGATCCGATTTCAAAAATTCTGTCACCAATGCAAAGTTATAATTTTAGGAGTAACATAGGCTATATTTTATCCCGGTATTCCCACGGAAACGAGAGCTACGCGGATAAGGTGACTGAAACCGAAGCGAAGCGAGAGCGGGTTGCTAGTTACTGATAAAAAATAATATGTTCTACGTAATGACTGTGGGATGTACATGAGCTAGTGATGACGAAATTCATTTAAAGATCAGGTACCAGTGGCTCGCTTAAATGACGCTGCATTTACGACAGAGCCTCGTACGGATCAAATGGAATGTGACGATACTATGGCATTTCATATTTTTAGGGCCATGGCCCGTCGCCAAAAAAGGGAGTTTTTTTTTATGGATGGGCTATGGTAAGCGCACGCGCGGTCCAGTCCGTCCGGGGCGATGGAAGGACGGCGCGCGGGCCCATAACCCACCCGTACCCACGTCACCTCGTTGTTGGGCCGACCACCGGAGCAGATGTGACTTGTCGTCAGTGGTCAAAAAAGGGGGGATTAGAAATATTTTTCAGTGTGGGATCTGATGAATCTATTTGCGTAGGAAATCATTACCAATATAATTTGACTACCGATTATATATGCTTACGATTATGGATCATTACATACTTCAGCTCGTCATCTTCTTCTGCTGCTAGATGCGGGTCTCTTGAACAAATAAGGGGGTACCCAGTCCATATTCATTACGCTTGATAAGCGGATTAGATTACTATGAGGCGTTTTCTAGAAGACTGCTGCTACTCACACTCCTGGTGAGACATTTAGAAGATTTTCACGACTCATGGAGGCTACATTGTTCATTTAAATCCACAAAAAGAAAGAAGAAAATAGAACTTCGTTTTCTCTTTCCGTATAGCGACGAACCGTAAGCATACAATTCACCACCCCTCTTTCTTGTCCGTGAATATCGTGAAAGAAGGTTAACAGTTTATAATAAGAAGATAAGATCTATGTAAGGGCAACTCGAAATAAAATCTTATACTAAAACATCTGGCTAACATGTTTCTACTAGGTCGATTTGCCCTCCCATTGTGCAGGCGACTCAAGCTTTTTTTTTTTGGGGTGGGCTGCGGTCGGCGCGCTCCTCGCACCACTCCGTCCGGGGCGACAGAGGAGCGTAAGCACGCACACCCGCAACCCACCCGAACACCACGTCACCTTCGTCTACTGATGACAAGTAACCCTGCTCCGGTGGTCGGCCCAACGGAATACCCCCTATTTGGGGTATCCTCTCATCGACCGATGTCCCCTCCTATGGAAGGACGTCGGTAGGAGGCTCAAGCAATAGGACGTATATTGGATGGATGATGTTTTCTTAAACAAATAGCTCTTATGGACAAGCAAGGAAGAAAAGGATGGATTATTATATTGACCTACTATACTACGCTATATTGTTCCCTTAGTTGTCTTTTACGGCATCCACGGGTAAGATAGGGAGTGGTGAATTGTATTCTTACTCCGTCATAGGGCTTCCAGTTCCGCAGCCTAAATTCAATCCCGGTATTTGCGGGATTACAAATTTTCAATCCCGCGGGATTTCGATATTTGCGGGATCCCGCATTTTGAAAATATCCATATTTATATAAAGCAAATAAAATAATGAATTAATCAACTCCACATTTATTTACGTACATTTTACTATTAATATGAGATCAATGAAATTACTCCGTTTATATATCACAAACACCCTATGAATTGTCAATTAACTCCATATTTATTTAAGTATTACTACTAGTATGAGATCAATCAAATTACACCATTTTTTTTTCTTCATAAAAACAGTAACAAATGCTGAATAAAAAACAAAACAAATATTCTTCAAAAATACACAAAGGAAATTAAAAAAATCAACCAAAAAAACACATTTTAAACTGCAAATTTATATTGAATATGTTACTGTTTGAGTTTGAGAGTTTATTCGCATGCACGCTTTTGTTCAGTCCCGCAAATCCTGCGGATCCCGCGCCTTTAATCCCGCATCATGCGGGATTGGAAAATGGCGCGGGATCCCGCAATACCGGGATTGGAAGCCCTACTCCGTCACCACACGGATTATGTATGTGAACATGTCACATCCAAAAGCAGATCCTAGTTTCTTCGATCATAGTAACATAACTTATGTCACAAGAGTGGACTTGTAGAGTGTGCCTGAATTGATTGCTACAAACATTAACCTAATTTTAGGGCCCCACGACATGAACGTATTTATTACTCGTGTACGAATCATGTTATTGATTGACTTTATTTTGGCTGTTTGATTTCGGGTTGAATTTGTTTAAGGGTTGATTAATGTGGGTTGTAGCAAATTGGCTGTTACTTGGAATGGGCAAGTGCACTTTGTGATATAAACACAACCATAGTTCTATGTTTTTAGTTCAATAATATAGTTCGTTAGTTAATAATAAGGTTCGATTATTTCTTTTGATTAAAAAAATATGTTTATAATATAATTCTGACTATTAGATAGCATATTCATCATCACAGCTTACATAATCCCTATAGTGGCTATAGGGCTCGAGCCTCCTCCATATAATGAGAGGGAAATTGACCTACTACACCACGCTGGTCAGACATCGCAGTCCCCGACGAACAAAATCGTAATAGGAAAATGACAATTTTACAGGAGCAAATAAAAACTGAATATCTTGAAAACTATCAAGACTAAAGAGAAGATTCTTTTATCAAAAATAGGGAATATTTTTTGCACTAGATTTTAACTAAATTTTTATTATAAATTTTCTTTTTCAGTAAGTAAATTGTGAAAATGTCCATTACTGAAATAAGCTATGGAGAAAATTAACACAAACTAACTTTACGATAGTGTTCGACTTTAATCACAAATCGGTGTTGCCATAGTAATCGTTCATTGTTATATTGTTCCATGGTAAATATGAATATACTTTCTATTCGTAAAACGACATTGCAATCGTATTCGATGATATAACTGACTTTAATATTACGATAAACATAAATTACATGCTTATTCGATGATCATTTTTTAGGTGCTATGAAAGGTAAGCAGCAAAATTACCCGAACGATATTGTGTTGCCGCTTACCGGGAACGGCTCTGTCATTTTTCCCTTGAACAATATGGTAATAGCCGCCTACTCTAAAATGTTGACTCTTGAGATTTGGTAATAGGTTTTTGCGTTATTGATCGTGTAAATTTTTCACTTATGTTATCCGTTGAACAAAAACATAAAGATCATTATTGAATGGATAAATCCAAAAGTATTCATCGCTCGATCATAAAATAATCTCAATGATTGTAATAAGGTGTGTAGATAACGAATCTTTATGTTCGATTCGTTTAAATTGGTTCGGTAGTTTAAGCGTGAAAACGTAACAAACAAACTTACTTTCGCATTTATAATATTAGTAAGGATAGCAAGTTTATATAATTACGAAAATCTATACCAATAAATAAAATTGGAGTGTCTGTTTGTAATGTCAAAATAATAGGCTTTTTTCATGCTCACACGGTTATTTGCACGACACCTATTGTACAGGCTTAGTCTGGGCTAGTGGACTAACGCCGTGTTTGACAGAAGAACCTAAGGTTATAGTTTGAAGTACCTAAAGCCCTTAAGTTCCTAGCCTATATGATGGGATACCTGCACCGCGCTACCTAAGGTGACAGGTAGATGTGAGATGGATGTTGGGTGGAGGATTGGTAATTCTCACTGCCGGTCAAGCAGACTCACAGGACCGGTCAGAACTGACAGCTAAGGGTGTCTTGGCCACAGTGAGATGGAGGTTTGGGTGGAGGATTGGTAACTCTCACTGCCAGTCAAGCAGACTCACAGGACTGGTCAGAACTAACGGCTAAGGGTGTCTTGGCCACAGTGAGAGGGATGTAAATGAGAGATGAATAAATTCAAATCTGATTTATGTTACACAATGTACACCTTATATACTACTTATTGCTAATACACACATATACCATTTTGTGTTAGTGTGTCGTAAGTGTAAAGTATAACGCAGTGTCTTTAATCATGTCAGTGCTAATTTTGCAAATTTGTATGTTGACATGCTTTACTTGTATGTTGACATGCTCTACTTTTGAATTTGCTGCGTTGCATGTTCAATGTGCATTGAACATTCTGGGGTCTCTCAGGAACACGACTGCAAGTCGTATAATTCGATAACCTCATATGGTCCAATGTGTCCTTCCGTCGCTTGTGGTGTGTGGACTGTAGTCTGGGGACGAGGTTTCCCATACCGTGGCCGTGGTTGTGGTGGAGCTGTCCGCTGTTTGTCTGTATCTGTGGCTTGTGTTGTAGTTGTTTCCTTGTTTTGTCTTCTTGTAAGTTTATCTCGACATTGTTTGAGTGGTCTGAAATAAATTAAAAGACAAGCTAATACTATTAAAGAAAGAGATGTCACGGTACTAGCCACATAGGAATGAGACTCTATTCGCCTCTATATTGTGTTATCTAATCTTATTTTTAGCTTTGCTTCTGAAGCGGCTAAGTGGTCAAATATACTGCTGGAGCTATCTAATACTTCCTCCTTCGGTATGTCTGGTATCTCTGATTGGACTACTTGTGTGTCTAGAGTAAAATTACTCCTTTTAAAATATGTTGCTTGCACAGTTGTTGTTATTATTCGTTTAGCTGCAAGAATGTTGTTCAACGTCTTTATTACACAGCTTTCTGAAATGTGTAGTACTCCTATATCCTCTAGGTTAATCTCTTGTCTTTGTCCATCACATATTATCGAAGCTGATTGTGTTTTTGTAGTGATAAACATCCACGTATTCTGCATGTAAAGTTGTTTCCATAGAATTGTAGATTGAATGTTGTATCTTCTTGATGTGCATTGTGATTTAGTGTTATTATTGTTGCTGAATAGCTGGTCAACAATGCAATTCTTGTTCAATTGCATGTTCTTAACAGCCACGGGATAGCAAACAAACTCCGATTTTTTGTGTAAACAATCTTTGAACTCGTCTTTACTTAACTCAAAGTATCGTTCATTGTTATAGTCGAAGCCTATGAATGCTCTTGGGATTGACAAGCATTCAAAAGAACTTCCGGTCAACTTTTGAGGAATCGCCGTTATATGTATTAGCGTATATTTTCTTATGTCATGAATAGGATAGTACGCAAATACGTTTATATGTGTTGCATTTATTTCCATGTTAGTCTGTATTAATTGATCCTGAATTATCCTTAAGTTTCCAGGTAACTTTTGATTGGTTGTTTGTATTATATCATTAGCGTATTTAGGACTCAAAATCGTGTATATTGATGCGTTATTTAGGTATATCTCAAGTAACCCGTTGTAATAGTGAATAATCTCTGTTATGTAATTGCTCGCTAATTGATACGTTTGTATTACTTGTATTTTCACATTGTTAGCGTCTACCATCTTATACCATACGTCGTTATCGTACATGAATGCTATAGCTTCATTTAACTTTTTTTCAAAATTTTCTAACTTTTTCTTAATCCGCTCCTCGGTTTGGTTTACAGCGGATACTGTAGATATCATTATGTTTGTTTGATGATTGGCGGCGTTTATAAGTTCTTGTTGATTGCTACTCAATGAGTCAATACTTCTGTATACTTCATCGTTGACTCCGAACACGTATGTTAACATTTGTCCTAATAATCCACGTCTCCTTCTAGAAATCTTTATCCCAGTAAGGTAATCCTTTATCTTCTCAAATCGTGCTTTCTCTTCGTTCAAATGATAATAAAATTCTGCACAATGGGTGTCTTTTGTATACTGTTGCGTGTCAGTGCATAACTTTTGAAACTGATTAGTTATTTTTATCGTATTATTTAAATTCAGTTCCAAATCACTCCTTTTGTAATTAGTTTCTATTCTAAAACTCCCTCTGTTTATTGTTGAAGTACCTATTTGTTCTACATATAGGCCTGGATTTAAATGTTTCATAGTAAACATTGATGTACTTGTTACTTGTCCGATACACAATAATAATGTAGTATAGAGTAACACGCCAGACTTAAGTGTCTTAAACTTTTTATTTATGTTATTTGCTATGTTACTATTCACAGGCGTTTCGGTATTTTTTCTTAACGTATTCGCGTTAGTCATTAATTCTTCCTGATATATAGGTAAAGGAATTAATGTATGTATTGATCGTTTTTGACATAAACCTGTCGATTTTTTGAGTGTCACTACTCTTATCACCCCGTCGCTTCCTGGGTGAACGGTTTCCACTTTTGCCAAGGGCCACTTACTTGGACTTATGTTTTCATCTTTTATTAGTACTATGGTTCCAATTTTAATATTTTCTTGAGTTTCTTTCCACTTGTATCTTTGTTGAAGTTGATGTAAATAATCAGATGACCAGGCTTTCCAGAAATCTTTCTTCATTCTTTGAATTTGTTTCCATCTATTTATTAAATCAGTATTTATGTTTGATAACGGATCTGGGATTCCAACTGCTTCCCGACCAATTAAAAAGTGACTAGGCGTTAGTATTGTATTATCATTGATGTTTTCACTTTGTGCACATAACGGCCTCGAGTTTAGGCAAGCTTCAATTTGATGTAAAAATGTTATCATTTCTTCGTACGTTAATGTCGATTCTCCAATTACTCGACGTAAATGGTACTTTACTGATTTTACGCTGCTCTCCCAAATCCCACCAAAATGGGGGGTTGCTGGCGGATTAAAGTGCCACTGAGTACCTATACTGGTCATCGTATTTTGGAATCCAGGTGACTGTGTTATTTGCAATAATTCTTGTTCCAAAAATTTCGCTGCGCCTACGAAGTTCGTGCCATTGTCACTATACATATGTGACACGTGTCCTCGTCTGGCTATGAACCTCCGCAGTGCCGCAATAAATGTTTCAGTTGTCAAATCTCCCACTAATTCTAGATGAATTGCTTTTGTTGCTAAGCATACAAATACAGCAATATATGATTTGTAGGACTTGTGACCTCTTCCTTTCATTGTTCTTGTTTGTATTGGTCCCGCATAATCCACTCCAGTGTGACTAAATGGATATGATTGCGTGACTCTTGCTTTTGGAAGTATCCCCATTTTCTGTACATTCGTTTCGGACCTGTATCTCGCGCATTTGGCGCACTTTTTTAGTATACCTTTGACGACTTGTTTTCCACCTATAATCCAGTATTTTTGTCGTAGGACAGCTGTAGTTAGTTTATTTCCTCCATGTAATGTTTTCATGTGTGCGTTTTGTATTATTAATGACGTTATATGATGTCGGCGTGGTAATAGTATAGGATGTTTTTGATTATATGGCAAGTCAGCGTTTTCTATTCGACCTCCAACTCGTAATAATCCATCGTTATCAATAAATGGATCTAGTGTGGATAATTTACTGTTTTTCTGCAGTGATTTTTTCTTTCGAATAATTTCTTTTTCATCGTAAAATTCTTCTTGTTGCAATATGCATAGAATTCGTTTCTCTGTTTCTTCTAGTTCCGTACAGGATAATGGTTCGTGCTTTTTGCGCTTGCTGATAAATCTGTAGCAATACGCTAATGTTCTTATCATTTTATTGTAGTTAGAAAATCGACTCCAGATGTCATACTTTTCATTCGTAGTATTAATTGTTGTTGATAAACAGTACTTGGCTTCTTCATTTGGCTGTGGTGCTGTTGTTGTAATAGGTATTTCACTCGTCTGTAACCATGGTGGGCCGTTCCACCATAAGGAACAGTTTATTAATTTTTCTGGCTCCAATCCTCTTGATATTATGTCCGCTGGGTTTTCAGACGATATGACATGATTCCATTGAGCGTTAGGTATTATGCTGTTAATTTCTGATACTCTGTTGGCCACGAACGTATGCCATCGCCCAGGATCTCCTGACAAAATATCGTCAATATAGAAATCCTGTAACGTTACTCTACTGGCGATAGGGTAATTGTCTTGTTCGTCTAATGCTAGTTGTTGTAATGTTCTCACGGCCAGATAAGGTGCGCTTGTTGTGCCATAAGTGACCGTTGTTAGTTCGTATTCACTAATGGCCTTTTTTGGAGAAAATCTCCATAAAATTCTTTGATATTTATAGTCTTCTTGGTTTATTTTTATGAACCGGTACATTTTCATAATGTCGGCCATGAAAGCAATCTTATGCGTTCTCCAGCGTAATAATATGTTTGATAAGTCTTGTTGAAGTCGTGGTCCTTTATGTAAATTTTCATTAAGGCTTATTTTACTACTTGTTTTACTACTAGCGTCAAATACCACTCGTAGTTTTGTTGTAAGAGAGTCTTCTTTTATTACCGCTTGGTGGGGAATATAATACTCTCCTGTGTAATATTCTGGTTTAGATACTTTTCTCATATGACCCATATTTAGGTATTCGTACATAAATTCCTTGTATTGTTGGCGTAAATTTTCATTTTTTTCGAACTGACGTTCTAGTTGTAATAGTCGAGCCACGGCTTTTTTCCTTGACTCGCCATATTTTATTTTCGCGTCCTTAAACGGTAGTCGTACCGTATAAGTGCCGTCGAAACTTCGTATTGTAGTATTTGTATAGTAATTTTCACACAATTCATCATCTTTGGTGAGTGCGTAGTGTCGTGGAATTTCTTCTAATTCCCAAAATTTTGTTAATTGTTGTATGTCGTCGGTGCGAGTCATCATGCTTAATACTTTGATGCCACCGTTTGTGTCTTGCGGATATAACCCGGATAAAATCCAACCCAATTCTGTTTCTTGAGCGATTATACCGCCTTGTAGTCGTTTAAAATCTTGTAATAGTATTTTACTATATTCTTGGGCACCTAAAATTATGTCTATAGGTCCCTTTTTGTTGTACGTTGGGTCTGCCAATAGAACATTGTCCAACTCTTGTAATTGTTGTAAGTTACTTCTTGATAACGAGTTTGTAAGCTTCGGTAGTACTATAAGCGTTACAGGTAGTCTGTACTCACTAGAGTACCTTGGTTGTAGGTTTATGTTAATTGTATATTTCGATGTCTTAGGTTCGTTGTCTCCAATGCCTTTTATTTCGGCTCGAACCTTTTGTCTTGGATACGACAGCAGTTGTGCTACTTCTTCCGTGCAAAATGACGCTTCTGAACCTTGGTCACACAATACTCTTAATAATTGTGGTGTTCCATCATACGACGTGGTTTGTAATAGCGCTGTGGCTAATAAGACCGTATTTTTTGCCTCTAAATTGGTAGCTGATAAGTTCGATAGCGTTGTGTTTTGTTTTTTATCACTCACAGTTGGCTTAGGAGTGAACTTTTTCGTATACTCAGAAGACCCTGGTTGTCTTTTAATTGAATCGAATGTTCGGTGTAATAGTGTGTTATGACCTTTATGTTGACATATTTCACATTTTGTATAAAACTCGCTCGTGCATTGTATTTCTTTATCATGATTTAAGCAGCGTTTGCACATTTCTTTGTCTGAGACTTCCTTATATCGTTGCGTCACGTTCAAGGTTTTAAAACTAGGGCATTTATTTATATTATGTTCTGTGCTTTTGCAGTACCAGCAATGTTTACTTTTTGATGATTCTGCTATTGGTACGAGTGTTCCCCGGTATTTATTTATTGTATGATTCACCGAGTTATTACTCAGGTGATTATACGTAATTTTTTGCTGATCGTAGGACTTTAAACTGTTAAATCTTTTTTCTAAAAACTGTAACATTTCTTCAAACGATTCCAATTTGTTTGGGTGTTGTAACTGATCCTCGTATTTTGAATCAGTTTGTTGGTCCCATTTCCTGGCCAAAAGTCTAGCCAAAATAGGGTCCCATGTTGAAATGTCAATCCCTTGATGTTTTAAAGATTCCAAACATTCTTTTATGGTATCGTGCATGTTTCTTAAACCCGCTGCATTCGCAACATTTAGCTTGGGTAAATCTAATAATTTATCGATGAATTTAATTGATATCATTCGTTCGTCTTCATAACGTTGCGTAAGCAATTTCCATGCGGTTTCATAGTTCGATTCACTTATCGTTAGATGACGTATAATTTTTGCTGCGTCACCTTTTACATTTGTCTTTAAATATTGCATCTTTTCTACTAATGAAATATTTTTATCTTCATGAATAATTTTTTTGAATAAATCATGAAAAGTATACCATGAGTCATAACTCTCAGTAAAAGTTGGAATAGAGATACGGGGTAGTTTTCCTGACGACTTTGTTAAGGTTATTTTTTCGCTGGAACTGTCATGGATTTTTTCTTCCAGCATCTCCATTGTAGTATCGAACTCAGTTTGGGTGTTTTCAAAATATTTATTTTTGAAGTAAAGGTGTCCTGATGTATCCTCCTCCAATAATAATTCAATGTGTGTTTCTTCAATATCCTGCCATCGTTTTTGTAAATTGTTTATTGTAGTTTGTAAATGCCATATAGGTTTGTTTTCAGTGACTGATTCTTTCGCCTGAATTAGCCTTTTTGACATCTGGGATATCCTGAACATTTGTATAAACGTCTTGGGATTCCCTCTCCCTTCTTCTTCGTTTGTGTTTTGTTCTTCAGGTTCATATATCGCCTGAACAAGTTGAAGTCTTTCTTCATATTTTTGTAGGTGGGCTAAGCCCTCGTTGTATTGTTTCTGGATATTTCCAAAGTAATTTGTAGTGATATATTTGTGAGATGATAACATCTCTTGTTTTTCCAGTTTCGAGTGATTCTCTTGCACCCGTTGGAAAATAGTAGTTAGTGTTTGTCTTTTTTCGTCAATGTATTTTTGTGTTCTTCGGCTCACGGAGTCCTTTTTAATGTTTGTAATTATCCTCCTGATCTCGTTATAATCCTCCTCCTGGCTCCTGATTGCTGTGTTTATTTCTTGTATGTCCATAGTGCTTCTTTTGACTTCTTCCCTAATAGCCCTACCCTAACTTCCCTACTACTAATGTTTTAAGTCAATACTTATCGTACCTGCGCTCTCGCTATAACACGTCCCTGAAGGTGCGACTTCTCAATCAGCTGGTGAGTCCCGCTTGTGGGAGGCCAGTGACCGAACCGCAACGAGAGGCTTTCTGACAGAGTACGTAAGTAAAAGTCCTTCAGTCAATTCCGAAACTGATGATTTGTTGAGTACACCAGCCCGTTCTTAACTGATTTGTATGTCTGTTATGTCAAACCTACGGGGGGGTTAGAGGGAGGAAAAAAAAAACTTTACTTTTTACTCGAAGGACCAAATGTACAGGCGTAGTCTGGGCTATGGACTAACGCCGTGTTTGACAGAAGAACCTAAGGTTATAGTTTGAAGTACCTAAAGCCCTTAAGTTCCTAGCCTATATGATGGGATACCTGCACCGCGCTACCTAAGGTGACAGGTAGATGTGAGATGGATGTTGGGTGGAGGATTGGTAATTCTCACTGCCGGTCAAGCAGACTCACAGGACCGGTCAGAACTGACGGCTAAGGGTGTCTTGGCCACAGTGAGATGGAGGTTTGGGTGGAGGATTGGTAACTCTCACTGCCAGTCAAGCAGACTCACAGGACTGGTCAGAACTGACGGCTAAGGGTGTCTTGGCCACAGTGAGAGGGATGTAAATGAGAGATGAATAAATTCAAATCTGATTTATTTTACACAATGTACACCTTATATACTACTTATTGCTAATACACACATATACCATTTTGTGTTAGTGTGTCGTAAGTGTAAAGTATAACGCAGTGTCTTTAATCATGTCAGTGCTAATTTTGCAAATTTGTATGTTGACATGCTTTACTTGTATGTTGACATGCTCTACTTTTGAATTTGCTGCGTTGCATGTTCAATGTGCATTGAACACCTATGCCAAAAATAGCAATTAAAAAATTTATGTCTGTCTGTCTGTCTGTTTGTTCC
This sequence comes from Lymantria dispar, assembly GCA_032191425.1. Classification (NCBI taxonomy): domain Eukaryota; kingdom Metazoa; phylum Arthropoda; class Insecta; order Lepidoptera; family Erebidae; genus Lymantria; species Lymantria dispar. The sequence goes on from CM063459.1 coordinate 24,121,756, forward strand.
GGGTAATCTTCAAAACGGCTGGACCGATTTCAAAAATTCTTTCACCAATGGAAAGCTATAATATTAGGGCGTAAACTAGGCTATATTTTATCCCGGTATTCCCACGGGAACGGGAACTATGCGGGTAAAACGACTATAACCTATAACCGAAGCGAAGCGAGGGCGGATTGCTAGTGTGATAATAAATTTGACAGAGCTTTGATTTTTTTTTTGCTCTTGGTGACAAACGAGTAAACAGCACACCTGATGGTAAGTGATACTGACGTTCATGAACCTTTGCTAGCCCGCTGCCTACCGTGAGAAAGTGTGAATGCGTGCAACGAGGTTTGGTGATATCATAGGCCAAACCTACTATCCGCAGACACACTCAAAGAGTTGGGTTATCGTTCATCATCTTTTTATTTATATTTCTTGTATACGTGTGTATGTTACTGACACTCCAATTTTATTTATTGGTTTAGATTTCTACGCTGAATAAATTAAAATTACATAAACACGTTTTTACAAGCTTGTCAATTAAATATATATATATATATATATATATATTTATAAACTCATTTGCAAAAAAAACGGGCACCTAAGCAATGAACCATTTCAAATGTTAATATTTCTTTGTTTGATAATTATAGGTAGTTTTATCCACACAATTTGCTAAATTAATAAGAAAATAATCGTTTTCATCAGTATTTCATAAAATTTAGATACAATTTATGGGAAATAATGCTAAACCTCGCTAGTAGTGTATATTCGCTAGTAGTGCATATGCTCATGAAGTAAAAATAAAAAAGTTTTTTTGTTTGTTTTTCTTTAATAAAGTAAAAGCAGATAAATGTTTAGTATCGAGTGTGACCCCCTCTAGCTAAAATCACAGCTTGAATTCGTCTGGGCATGCTAGCGAGTATATCCCGGATACTTGCTTGCGGAATACGTTCCCACTCCGCAGTAATCACATTCTTCAGCTCTCTGATGGTCTGCGGAGCCGGGTGTACTGATCTCACACGCCGTTTCAGAACGTCCCAGACATGCTCTATGGGATTGAGGTCGGGACTTCGAGCTGGCCAATCCAAACGACGAATGCCGACCTCTTGCACATACGCATTAACATCGCGGGATCGGTGGGCGCGAGCATTGTCGTCCATAAAAATCGAGTCTTCACCTAGAGCGGCCAATGCGGGTTGTGCATGAGAAATTAGAACTTCCGTTATGTATCGATGCCCAGTCAGTGAGCCGTTTTCAATGAAGACTAACTCTGTACGATCCATTGAATTTATTCCTGCCCAAAACATAACAGAGCCCCCACCATAAGGTGTGATTTCTTCGAAACATGCCTCTGCAAAGCGTTCTCCTTGTCTTCTTAGCACTCGCCGACGTCGATCTTCACCGAACAGAGATATCCTGGCTTCATCAGAGCACAAAACCCTATTCCAATCGTCTTGAGTCCATGATTCACAATTTCTAGCGAACCTAAGCCTGTGAACTCTGTGCTCACGGAGTAATTTGGGGCCGCGGGCCGGGCGGTGACTGCGTATATTGGCAGCGAGAAGCCTCCTCCTGACCGTCCATAGACTAATATGCACATTTCTTACTTCTTGGAGGTTGTTCTTAAGATCCACATACGAAGATTTGCGATTTCTCAATGCGCGACTCACAAGAAAACGATCATCCCGTGGTTGGGTACATGGTTTTCTTCCAGAACCAGGCCTTCTCTCGACGGAACCAGTCTCCTGATATCGCTGCCAGGTCCTTTGGACTGTCGAGCGACTAACATTTAGCCTCCTAGCCACGAAACATTGGCTGCAACCCTCTTCAAGCAGCGCGATAATTTTGGTAGCTTTTACCACTTTATCTACCATTTTTGATACAGCCAAACAGCATTAAATAAAGCTTTGACAGTCAAGGATATGAAATTAATCGATAAAAATTGAATAAAAGTTATGAAAGTCGATGTTAACTTCTGGAACTTCGCGCCAAAAATGTAGGATAAAAAGGGGTTTTCTGTAAAAATGAACATCAAATGAAAAATTGAATTTAGAACGTACTTTTTTAAATACCACAGCATTTTTAAAACCGGCCAGTAACGTGCACAAACGATTGAAACCTTTTTGGTATTGTATCTTTTTAAATATGAATGAAAATCAAAACCGCCCGTTTTTTTTGCAAATGAGTGTAGTATAATATATTATATACAGATTGGATATTTTATGATACAGTAAGTACTACGTAATAAATTTATGAATAGATATTAATAGTGATTTAATATTCACAGTCGAAATTTAATGTTTTATTAATTTAGATAACGTTTGAAGTTAAAATTTTAATTACACTTTGATTTTATCACGTATAATATAAAATTTTACTTTGTGATAACTAATATTTCAGCATAATTATTATACGTTAAAACTATTTAGTCACAAAAATATCAAGTAGATTTTCCTTTAAAAACTTGAATGAGACGTATTATACCTCGTTTCAAAGGATTTTCAATGACCGTGCGTCTGAACATGCCTTTGTGCTATGTAATTATTTTTTTACAGAGCTTCTTTACAGGATATGAGCGTTCATTAATTCAGATAAGGTGCCGTCCGTAAATCATGTCTAGACTTTATCTTTTTAACGAAATTTAATAGAAAAAGAAAATGATAAATGCACAAATATATATTTTTCTAAATGAATTAATTTGCCGTGACGGAATAACGACGACTAAGGCATAAAATAAGCATAAAACATCTATCCAAGAGAAGGAGAACTCGAAACAAAACCCTATTTCAAGACGTCTGACCAGCATGGAATTGTTAGTCGTTTCCCCTTCCATTATGGAGGAGGCCTGAGTCCAACAATAAGACATATATAGGTTGGATGATGATGATGATACCATGCGGGTCAGACAGGTTTATATAGGGTTTTATTTCGAGTTTTGTTCTTCTGCATGAAGTTACAAGCGTATTATATCCCTTAGTCGTCTTTTACGACATCTACGGGCAAGATAGGGAGTGGTGAATTGTATTCTTATTCCGTCACCACACGGAATAAATTTAACATGGAACATGCATTTAATCGATTACAAAAACCCATTAAAGTTCACAGAACGTCGTTACTATTGAATATATATATATTTTATTATTAATTATTCGAATTCAATATTAAGTCAAGTTAAGACAGGACAAAACTGTCGAGCCAACTAGTCTATCAATAATTATTTCTATTTCTTTATTACGTATACATATTGAGGCTTAATGATTTCTGATGTTTACGCGAGTATTAAACATCTACACTAATTTTATAAAGAGGAAAAATTTGTATTTTTGTGTGTGTGTGTGTGTTGTGTGTGTATGTTGGTAATGAATAAACTCTAAAACTACTATGCTGATTTCAATAATTCTTTCACCATTGGAAAGCTACATTATCCCTGAGTAACATAGGCTATATTTTATCCCGGTATTCTCACGGGAACATAAACTAGACGTATCACGTTTGTATTTGATTTTTGATTTCACAACATTTCGAACACTTTGCAGCGTTCATGATCATCGTTATAACAGAGATTTATCGCAGGCGCGAGTACCTGCGATAACAGAGATTTATCGCAGGCGCGAGTACCTGCGATAACAGAGATTTATCGCAGGCGCGAGTACCTGCGATAACAGAGATTTATCGCAGGCGCGAGTACCTGCGATAACAGAGATTTATCGCAGGCGCGAGTACCTGCGATAACAGAGATTTATCGCAGGCGCGAGTACCTGCGATAACAGAGATTTATCGCAGGCGCGAGTACCTGCGATAACAGAGATTTATCGCAGGCGCGAGTACCTGCGATAACAGAGATTTATCGCAGGCGCGAGTACCTGCGATAACAGAGATTTATCGCAGGCGCTAGTACCTGCGATAACAGAGATTTATCGCAGGCGCGAGTACCTGCGATAACAGAGATTTATCGCAGGCGCGAGTACCTGCGATAACAGAGATTTATCGCAGGCGCGAGTACCTGCGATAACAGAGATTTATCGCAGGCGCGAGTACCTGCGATAACAGAGATTTATCGCAGGCGCGAGTACCTGCGATAACAGAGATTTATCGCAGGCGCGAGTACCTGCGCTGACAGAGATTTATCGCAGGCGCGAGTACCTGCGATAACAGAGATTTATCGCAGGCGCGAGTACCGGCGATAACAGAGATTTATCGCAGGCGCGAGTACCTGCGATAACAGAGATTTATCGCAGGCGCGAGTACCTGCGTCTGATGCCGCTCTAGCAGAGGCTGCAGATGACCGGATAAGGTATTTAGTACGGTACCCGCGGAGAGGTTAGCCTCGCGACGGCGATCGTCGTCCCGGTAGGTGACGTCGACGGGAGAAGGTACTCCCTCGGGGTATTTCGGTCGGGTCGACCACTGAAGTCAACGAACTCTGCACTGGTGGTCGGCCCAACGATGAAGGCGACGTGCTATACGGGTGGGTTATGGGTGCGCGTGCTTACGCCCCTCTGTCGCCCCGGACGGAGCCGGGCGCGGAATGCGCCGACCGTAACACATACCAAAAAAAAAATTACATTTATGATATCTCTCATCAAATACAAATATAAAATATGTAAAGTAGTTTTATTTATAATATTGAGGCTTTTTAGTAAAATACTAGCTACCTGGCTTGGCGTTTGGTTCACGATATTTTCTTCTCCACTCCACTTATCAACATAAAAGCTATCTTCTTCAAGTTGGACTGGACTAAGTATAAACGATTTTATTATGGGATTTCTTTCTCTTGCGTAGATGTTATGTGAATATTATGTCCCTAATACCTCCCTAATATTTTTATTTCATAGTAGCATTGCATAAATTGGCTACCAGTTGCGACGTTTTTAAGGCCAAGGTCAAACAATTGTACTTGGATTTTCTGGCGGAGTCAACACATTTGTGACGGCTCACATCCACTCAATCAAAAATCATTATCATTATTTATATTTTTATGTATGTATGTATATGTATTTATATATATTTATAGAGTATATATGTATTGTGTAATAGTAATTATATATAAATGAATTATTACGCGACATCGTTAACCACCTTGTATTGCACCTGCCTGATATTATTTCTGCTCCACCCTAGGTCGACTGGCAGAGAATGCCTATGGCATTAAGTCCGCCTTGTGCGTTTATTTGTGCAAAAGTTGTAAATAAATAAAAAAAAAAATTAGCAATGGTTTTATGACCGGCCGCTTGTCTGACGTCAATCTTCCTTGTGAATGTAATTGTTGAACTGAAAGCATGAAATAGAGTTAGCCCAGGTTGATGTGAAACTCTTAGTCATATTTTACAACGTTGATAGTTGTCTGCCTACAGCCGAGAGCTGGTCCGTCCGGAGTAGTACCACACTCTCGTAGAAAATCTACGTCCGAGTAGTAGCAATTTGTTACTGCGCTTCGTTCGATGAGCGAGAGAAAGCCGGAAGCCCTCCTTTCTGAGGTTGTTTGTGTGTGGTTGGTTTTAGTGATGCCTTTAGTATCACCGAACCTCATTGCATGGGTTCACACTCCCTTCACTTCCTTTGCGATAGGCAGTGGCCTTACAAAGGTTCATGAGTGGCAGCAACACTTACCATCAGGTGTACTGTTTGCTCTTTTGCCACCGTTTGCAATAAAAAAAAAACAACACCTAAATGAAATGTTGGGTTGATGATATAAAAATAAAATATAGTAATAATTAATTGCGGCGAAGCGTTAGCAATACAATTGTCGGCACCTCTTGTATGGCAGTTAAAATTACTTCTTCGTTTGGCGACGGGTTAAGAATACATCTATCGTCAACGCTTGCTTACCCATGGGAGTGTAAGCAATCGGCTAAATGTTCACTAGTAGAGCAGGAAGCACCTATTTCCTGAGCAATGCACAACATATTACTGCGATCGCCAACCCGCCTGCCAAGCGTGATGGTTACAGAAATATCCCGTCATATAAGGGGAAGACTTACGTTCAGTCGTGGACTGCGAAGTTCTGAATGATAAACTGAACTGTATTGTATATCTTATATTTTTCCATTATTTACTCTGTAAATTCTACTTAATGCAAGGGTAGAAATACCTCTATAAAACTTTATGAGTAATGCCTACAAATTAATAGTTTTTTTTATCGTTTAATGTAAAGAGGCAACTTTGTAATTCACACGCAATGTTATGAAAAAAAAGAAATGAGTGAAAAAAATAATGTTTTTATTTTATTATAATGTAACATGAAATTATGTTTGCTTAGTTTTGTTTACTATAGAAAGAATGAAGTTTATCGCTAATCATCATCATCATCAGAGCTCATATACGTCCCACTGCTAGGCTTGAGGTTCCTCCACAATGGGAGGGAACTTGACCTACTTTACCACGTTGCTCGAACGGGTTGGTACAGTGTTTTATATCAACTTTTCCTTCTCTTGCATAGATGTTGTATGCATATTATAATCCCTTAGTCGTCTTTTAAGACTCACGGATAATAAAGTGGGTGGTGAATTGTATTTTTACTCCGTCACCATACGGAAAATTGCTATTAAATAAATAAGAAAAGTATGTGTGTGTTTTGTTTACGCACGTAAGAAATTATCGAGGTAACAAGATAAAAATCTTTTTATTAATCTTTCTAAAAATTTTATCTTTCACGTTATCCTACATTTGTAAAATAAATTACATAATGACTGCTGATGTTTACGCGAGTATTACACATCTATACCAATAAATAAAATTGGAGTGTCTGTTTGTAATGTCAAAATAATATGCTTTTTTCATGCTCACACGGTTATTTGCACGACACCTATGCCTAAAATAGCAATTAAAATTTTTTTGTCTGTCTGTCTGTTTGTTCCGGATAATCTTCAAAACGGCTGGACCGATTTCAAAAGCTATAACATCAGGGCGTAAACTAGGCTATACTTTATTCCGGTATTCCCACGGGCACGGGAACTACGCGGGTAAAACGACTATAACCTATAACCGAAGCGAAGCGAGGGCGGATTGCTAGTTTTAAATAAAACTATTATACGGATTTTATCGCATTTGTATTTCTATATCGGGTAGATAATTATAAATTTTCGGCAATAATGATAACTTGCTGGACGTGAGACATCTTAGTCCGCCCATGATCATGAACGCTGCGAGGTGTTCGAAACGTCGGACAATCAAAAATCAAATATAAACGCGATAAAATCCGTAGTTTTATTTAAAATAAACTACACTAATAATAGAATAAAGGTATTTAATACATTTAAAGTTTTTTTATTTAAATTTTGTGCTGTGTGGTAGCGGCTTCGAATACTACCAACCCTTGCTTTGCTCGTGGGTGTCGTCAAAGACGACTAAGAGCCCTAGATTGACCCGGACCAACTCCATCTGGTACCATTTGGGTCAACGATTACATTCCCAAGGAGGGTTGACGTTAGGCAGGCGGCCGGTCATAAAAGTCATTGCCGAAACTTTTTGCAATATGTCAAAACAGATAACATATTGCGTCGACCCCAAGTAATTGGGATAAGAGCAAGATGATGATGAATACATTTAAAGTTTTATTACACATATTGACATTTGTGACAGTGTGTGCGCGCATCGCAAAAAATGTTGATTAGCCAACTTCAGGATGTCGATTATTCGTGACGATGTACGAGCGCATCGTAAAAAAATACGCTTATAATTTTGCCATAATGCGCTAATGAAAGTATTCATTCATTCCAGCTCATATACGGACCACTGCTGGGGTCGAGCTTCCTCCACAATAGGAGGGCAATTGACCTACTATCACGCCGATCAGACGTGTTGGTATAGGGTTTTATTTCGAGTTTTCCTTCTCTTACATAGATGTTATATGCATATTTAAACCTTAAGACACCGACGGTAAGGCGATGGTGAATTGTATTCTTACTTCGTCACCACACGGAAGAAGTATAACTTGAAAAACAAATAATCGGCAAAGTGCGAGTAGTATATAGGTCAATTTCCCTCCCATAGGGGAAGAGGCCCGCGCCCAACAGTGGGACATGGATGGGCTGAGATGATGATCATGATGATATGATATAGTTACTAGAAATTATGAGATTATAATTATATTAGAAGCTGATGCTTATAATATAAATAATCTCATTATTTCTAGCAATTTACTTGAGATATTAATTTATTGAAAATTTACAAAGACTGAGAGTCTTTATTAGTATTTTAAATGAGATATTTTTTAATTAAAATTAATACAATTCATTATTATAACATCTATAACGGCAAAACACTTACGTTGACCCGGGTTTCGAGCATATCCGATGCTCATCATCAGGTCGAGTGCGCAGCGGCATCTGCGAGACCCCAGCGTACATGGGTCGTGAGTGTTTTGCCGATATAGATATTATAATATGTTTCAATCGCCCGATAATTTTAATACTAAAACAATTCATTATTGTTGGTTTATTTGGAAATATCATGAATTAGATAGAAATACAGATAACCGTCTATTCTGATCTCGTTAAATCAAATAAAAAAAAAAACACAAACATAACTAAAGGAAATGAAAAAAGGAAACTAAAGAAATGGCGATGGGCCATTCCCGCCAGCTAGCAGGTCAAGTCACTTCGCCGTCAAGGAGAATGAATACAACCAAGCACCAAGCACTATGGAGGTATGAACAGAGATAATGTTGGTGGAGGAGGCTTGTGCTAAATTTATAGACCGAGAACAAGAAGAAGAAGCGGAATCTTAACTATATTTTCTAGTAACTTTAAAGGGCATTCAGTCTTTCAAACAATTTAAACCCATTGTATCATACAATAGAATTATTGTTAACGAAATACGAATAGTCATTTAAAATTAAATTGTAATTCAAAATTTGGAAATGGATATCAGCAATCTAACGAGCATTAATCATGTTTACAACGCAAATAATTGTTGGAAGATATTCGAGTTTGAATTGAGGCAAAGATTTGGAAGGTACGTGCGGAATTGGCCTCCCATCCGGTCGACGCTATAGTGCCTTTTAAGCCCGTACTAACTGTTCGAACTTAAATTTGTAATCCTAATTGAAATGTCGAATCACTAAATTTATCAGATTCATTGCTACAAAAGAAAACTTAGAAGTCTTCGAAATATCTTGTTGGCTTGTATACGTTTTAATACTGGGTTTGTGTCTGCTCTAATGGTTTCAATAATGGGAGAGAAATTGGTCTACTATACTTCCACGTGGTGACGGAATGAGTACACAATTCACCACCTCCTTCCTGCCTGTGGATGTTGTTAAAGTCGATTAAAGTATTATAATATACAGATGGTATCTATGCTGGTGGTAGGACCACACTGTCGACAGTTATCTGTCTACAGCCGCGGGCTGGTCCGTCCGGGGTAGTACCACACTCTCGCAGAAAATCGACGTCTGAGTAGCAGCAATTTGTTACTGCGCTTCGTTCGATGAGCGAGAGAGCCGGCAGTCCAACTTTCTGAGGGTGTTTGCGTGTGGAGGGTATTGGTGGTGCCTTTGGTATCACCGAGCCTCATTGCACGTATTCACACTCCCTTCACTTTCTTCGCGGTAGGCAGCGGCCTTGTAAAGTTCCATGAGCGGCAGCGGCACTTGCCATCAGGTGTGCTGTTTGCTCGTTTTCCACTGCTTGCAATAAAAAAAAATCTATGCAAGATAAGGGGAATTCGAAATAAAACCCTGTACTACGTCTGATCGGTGCGTTATAGTAGGTCAACTTATTTCCCATTATGGAGGAGGCTCGACCCCAGCAGTGGGACCTAAATGAGCTATGATGGTGAAAATGATACTAGGTGGTTTGAAATAGCGTTTAATATTAAGTCTTTTCTTGCAGTTATGCTCTCTATTTGAATCTCTTAGTCCTTTTTTACGATCATCTATGGAGAAAAAAGGAGTTGTAGCGATAGTATTCTTATTAACTCAATACACGCAATGTAATAATAATAATAATATTTAATTTCGACCAATGGTCTAATAGCCAAGAGTCTCGTCCAACACCTTAAGAGGCTCATGTTAGGTGGTTGGATTGGAGGTCTGATACAGAAGGCAGTGTTATTGGACACGACTCGCATGCATCGTGAGGAAGTTCCTCTCTTTGGAGCCCTAACCACTGTCGGCTTGGTCCCTGTATTCGCCGCCGGTGAGTTAAAACGCTTTATGTATATATATTTTTTTATTATTTTTTATTTAATATTTAAAAATGTATCTAGTAGTAAGCATATTATATAAAGATAATAATAATATATAATAAATTTAGCAGATTAATTCATTTCAATAAGCTTAGAAATTTTCTAAATGTTCATTTTGCCACTATTGTAATAGAACTCTACAAAAAAAGATATAAAAAAGTGTAGTTTACTTTTCACGCTTAATATTTTATCTGAGAAGTGTTTTTTTAATATTTTTAAGCCATTTTTCAATTATTCTCTTGTATGTTCCTTAGAAACGTTGAACCAAAGTTTTCAGTTTAACATAAATTCTTAAGCTTCTTAAACAAATTTGTACAAGAAATATTTTAAATTAAAGTTATATGAGAAGGCAGAATTTTCTTCGGCGAAACCATAGGCGGAATAATTGTATGCCTAAGTACGCAGAATGTATTTTAAATTCTGTAATAGAATATAAATGAGAAGATAACGTCTGTAGCTACTAGATAAGTCAACTTCAAGCTTAATTAATATTATCTGGTTGACCGAGCTTCGCTCGGAATACTTTTGTTGTATTTTTGTCGAATTTATTTAGATATATATTAATAAAAAATAAAAATTAAATAATGAAAATAATATAAAAAATACAAAAAGAAAGTAATAATAACACCGAGATTCGATCCAACGCTGTTTGAATACCAAAACAAAAAAACTGAACGACTTTCCAACTGAGCTATCGTCACTCATGATATCAACAGCGAATTTTGAATCCATATTCTATTGACATTCTATGTCATTGTATTGATTAGCTAAAAACACCGACAAAACAACATTTTCTATAAATAAAACCTAGCTAGACCGATTTTTTGGCCCCGAAACCTCTAGTATGCCAAATTTCATCAAAATCGTTGGAGCCGTTTCGGAGATCCTGAATATATATATATATATACAAGAATTGCTCGTTTAAAGATATAAGATAACGGATTATAATTAAAAGTTATTATTTGTTATTATAAATTTAATTATATAAATAAAATGAAAAGCCGTGATTTATATGTTCTAGTATTTATATAGTCTAGCAGTAGTCCCAATTTTGAATTGAAGCGATTTTTTTAATAGAAAAAGGAGGCATATGTAAAACGACAAAACATATCTAACTCTCCTGCAGTTGATCGAACTTCACTATTAAATATAAACTTTTCCGCGTAGAAATATAATACTTAACTGCGTAATTACTACGCTTGGCAGGAGACAGGGATTGCAGTTGCAGATGCGTACCAAAAAAGTTCCACTGTTCGCTCTCCTTAATGCTTATTTAGCAGTTTGCTTAGGGTTTCATTACAAATTTACCTTCTCTTGCATCGGAGTAAGAATACTCTTCTCCACTATTTTGCCTGTGGGTGCCGTAAAGGACGACTAAGGGAAATAATATGCACATAATATTCGAAGGAACACTCGCCTTTTGCCTACTTTGCTTCTTTGCCCACTACTAATATAAATAAATTAAGGTAAGTTAATAGTAGATAAGATTTTTTAAGGTGAAACAAATTTCTTTCGTTTGGTAACAGAGTAGAAATACTGTTCACCACCCTCTTTCTTGCCCGTGGATGTTGTAAAGGACGACTAAGAGATTATAATATACATACAAAATCTATGCAAGAGATGGAAAATTCAAAATAAAACCCTATACCAACCCGTCTGCGCCTAATGCCGCCCTAGCCGAGGTCGCGGGTGATCGGACCGGGGAATTGTTCGTCACCCGCAGTGTGGCTGACCGCGCGACGGCAGCCGACGTCCCAGGACGTCGAGAGGTGAGGTTACCCGAAAGAGTATTTCGTCGGGCCGACCACTGACGACAAGACACATCTGCTCCGGTGGTCGGCCCAACAACGAGGTGACGTGGGTACGGGTGGGTTACGGGCCCGCGCGCCGTCCTTGCATCGCCCCGGACGGACTGGACCGCGCGTGCGATTACCATAGCCCACCCATAAAAAAAAAAAATACCAACCCGTCTGAGCGACTTCCCAGCAGAGGGACCTAGAGAGATGAAGGTGCCCGAAAGGGTATTCCATCAGACCGACCACTGAGGACAAGGAACTTGGCACTAGCGGTCAACCCAACGACGAAGGCGACGTGGTTACGTGTGGGTTATGGGCCCGCGCCGCGCACCGTCCTCTCGTCGCCGTGTCGGCGCGACGGTGTGTTGCGCTTACCATTGCCCACCAATAAAAAAAGAAAAAAAAAATACCAACCCATTTGATCAATTTCCCTTCTCTTTGTGGAGCAGGCTCGAGCCCAGCAGTATGACGTATATGAGCTGTGATGATAATGATAATAATAAAATATACATCATCATCATTATTTTGCTTTTAATTCAATTATTAGAGGGTGATTTTTTTTTCACTATATATTTTGCAAAAATTTTGGCAATAATTTTATGATCGGTCGCCTTCCTGACGTCTACCCTCCCTGGGAATGTACTTGTTGACCAGCCGGCAATCTAATTCCTCGTGAGTTTTCTTCCAAGTCCTCGTATTCACTAAAATACTTGTCTAGACGTGAACCCACACCCTCTTTTTTCTATCGGTGGCGTAAAAAACGACTAATATGTATATAACATCTCATCAGCAAGAGAAGAAAAACTCGAAATATAACCCTATATCAATCCGTCTGACCAGCATGATACAGTATGTCAATTTCTCTCCTACTGTGAAGGAGGCTCGAGCCTAACAGTGGGACGTGTTATGAGCTTAGATGATGATGATGAGACAGGAAAACTCACAACATGTAAAAACAATTTTACAATTTTAAAGGTGATAAGCGTGCGATATTTGAGCTGATAGTATAATCCCACGCTGGGAAATATCATGATTTATTCGGCAATTAATTTTCTAACGGTTACAAAGGGTAGGACCCGATACTTATAACAGTTTTAGAGGATTACAGTAACCTCTACGTTTTGAATTTCCTTCTAAAATCCATGAATACTAATAAATACCTTATCACGTAAATAATGTAAGTAAAATTTTATTAAAGTAATATTTAGACTTAATTTAAGGTATCAAGTGACTGGAGTATGAGTGAGTTACTTATCAAATGTGATTTTGATTCTGTTATTAGTATACCTAAAAAAAAACCTCAAAGTCGCTCAAGGTGCTGTGGAGAGGGCTATGCTCGGTATTTCTTTACGTGATAAAATCCGGGACACGGAAATCCGTAGAAGAACGGGTGTAACCGACATAGCCCACAGGGTAGACCACATCACTCGTTCAACCGACAACCGTTGGGAAAAAAAAGCTCTTGAGTGGCGACCAGGAATCGGACGACGCAGCGTTGGACTCCCCTTCACTAGGTGGACAGTTGACCCTCGAGGAAGTTGGGCCGTGACTGTGAGAGAATCAATATGGATTTAGAGGCGGCCGCTCCACAATTGATGCGCTGGTCGCCCTAAAGTTCTTGGCCACCGAAGCAGTGGCCAAAAAGCAAGTACTGACAGTTTCACTCCACATAAAGAACGCTTTCAACAGTCTCCCACACGAGACATTGAGGGAGGTGCTCCGGTATCATGAGGATCATCATCTCAGGAGGTTGCTGGAAGCGTACCTTGAGGGAAGATATGTGCTCTGGGAGGGGGGCGACGGGCGCATTCATCGCCATCGGGTGGAGTGCGGCGTTCCACAAGGTTCAGTCCTCGGCCCGATTCTGTGGAACATCGGATTCGACTGGCTTCTGAGAGGTCAGCTCCTTCCCTTAATGGGGGCTATTTGCTACGCGGATGACACCCTCATCACGGTGAAGAGGGCTAACTTCCAGGGGACCTCCCGATTGACACCGGAAGGAATAGCGCTCGTTGTTCACCGAATTGGAATGCTGGGTCTGAGGGTCTCGTTGGACAAAACTGAGGCCCTCTTATTCCACGCCCTGCGTCGGGGTCCCCCCCGAGGACACATCAGTGTGTCTGGAGTTGCTGTGCCTGTGCAGGCTCAGATAAAATATCTGGGCCTGCACCTCGATAGAAATTGGAACTTCGGGCTACACTTTTCTCAGCTCGTCCCGAGGTTCACTAAGTCGCCTGCGGCACTGGGAAGGCTTCTGCCAAACACTAGTGGCCCCGGGTCGTCTTGTCGGCGGCTGTACACGGGAATCATGTGGTCCATGGCGCTGTATGGTGCCCCTATATGGTCGGAGTCTCTTACTGTCCGCAACAGGGCCCTTCTGCAACGACCGCAGAGGGTCATGGCGGTGAGGGCTATTAGGGGTTACCATACAGTGTCCTGGACTGCGGCGACGCTACTGGCAGGCGATCCACCTTGGCCGCTTGTGCTGAGGGGTTGGCAAAAGTTTACCGGTTCCGCGCCACAGTGCGGGCCAACGGTGAGCAAGTCTCCACAAGGAGACTGGGCAGAGTACAAGAAGTAGCCCGAAGGAAAGTCTTCCGGCGGTGGAGGGAAGACCTGGAGTCCCCCGTAGCAGGGCAGGGAACTGTGGAGGTGGTTGCGCCGAATCTCCACCGCTGGCTCACTAGGAGGCACGGCAACTTAACCTTTAGGATGGTGCAGATGCTTACCGGACACGGAGTCTTCGGTATGTTTGGGTTTGGGACCCCAGGATGCCATGAATGTGGTGCAGCAATCGATGATTCGCACCATACATTGGAAGTTTGCCCCGCCTGGGGGCCTCAGCGCCACGTCCCCTCGATGGATTTCGGAATAGACCTGTCGTTGTCGACCGCACAGATGCTTGACAGCAACTGGTGCTGGTTGTCGATGGCCTCATTTTGTGAGGCCGTCATTACAAGAAAGGAGGCTGCGGAGCGAGAACGCGAGGCGCTTGCGTCCGCTGACTCGCTCTGCCGGCGGTGACCAGGGAGAAGGAGGCGCCGATATGCGCAACTCCTTCCACCGCCTTGAAAGGGAAGGAGTCAAAGCACCGGAGAGATCGTCTGGGGAAGGGGTTTAGTGGTAACCGTGGTTTTAATATGGTTTTAGTGGGTATTCCGGTCACGCAGTGGCTGGTGAGTCCTACACACTCCTCCGTCTGTCACCGGCGGGGGAGAGTGAGTAAATGCATTTCCACAGCGTGAACAAAAAAAAAAGTGGACAGACGACATCAAAGTCGCAGGGAACCGTTGCATGCAAATGGCGCATGGCCATTCCAAGTGGCATTCTCGTAGGAAGCTATGTCCAGCAGTGGACGTCTGTAGGCTGATGGATGGATGGATACCTATAATTCTGAGGAAGATTATGCCTACATCTCAGCTCAAATCGGCTTCAGTTTCTTTTATAATTGTAAGGGAATTGACCTACTATGCCATGTTGGTCAAATGCATACGGTTTTATTTGATACGTCCCCCCCTCGGACGTCGGTCTTTCATCACGCGGTACACATTCCATAGCTGGACTTGGCCCTCCTTCACAAGGGAAGGAAAATTAAAATACAATACCACGATGGTCAGACAGGTTTATATAGGGCTTTTATGTTGAGTTTGCCTTTTCTTCTAAGTATTGCATGTATTTCAAATCATATCCCTTCGTCGACTCTTAAGATATCCAGAAGAGAGACGAGGTGGTAAATTGTATTTAATCTCCGTTTCAATACGGATGGAAGATTAGCATGATCAAAATCCCAATAAAATTAAAACTTAAAGAAATAATAAACCTTTTAATAAATATGAAAAGACTGTTGCGAAAATTTAGGCGAAAACCAAACAAATTAATTAAAAAAGTTAATTAATTAAATTCATCATCCCTTTGCATACAATGTATGACGTAGACCTTCCTCAAAAAAGTTTTATCCTAATCGTTACGCTTGCCCGGCAAGCAGATGGCTACAGTATTGGTTACATTACAAAGAATAACACTACTGTCCATTCTTCTAGATTTCCCTTTATCATGGATCAATCGATTTTACGAGTCGCATCGTATTAATAAGTAATCAAATTGAATAGAGTAACATATTTTGGCAGAATAAAGAACCAAGAACCCCCCAGATATAGAGCAACCTCCTGAAGCCCCTCCCTGACGCAGCTGAATAGCAGACTGATGAATGCGTTGATGACGTCCAAAGACACGTATAGCAGCACCCCTGCGCTAGTGATCGCTACAGCTTCTACGAATGTAAGCAAGGCCGCAATCGTCGAACGCTCATTCTGGAAATCGAGCTGGTAGTCCGTTGGGTCGAGAACAACCTCGATAATGTACTATTGCGATGGGCGATGTAGGCAGTCATGCTTACTCGGCCTTCTATATTACTCTTTTTTGTAGTAACAGAGTAAAAATAATTCACCCCTTTTCTTGCTTCTGAGTGTCATAAAGACTAAGGGATAAAATCCCTCCCGATATTATAAATATGTAGATAACATCATACAAAAGTATAAAAATTGTTGGATAGAAGGTCAATGTCTTACTCCGTCACCACACGAAATAATGTTGTCTAAGACTGTAATATACGAGAATGAAAATACAATCAGAAAACACGGGATATTAAAACCACATGGTAATTATACTAATAATAAAATAAGCACTGACAAAATGTAGTAGTTTGTCTCATATTTTTAATGAAGCCGCATAAATTGCCACCGGGAGCTGGTTCACGTATATAATGAGGTTTTAATGCATCTGTATACGGTATACATACATCTATTATTAACAAAAACAGAATGTAGGTATTTTATTAAACCCCCGACGCAAAAACACGTCGATATCTGTCTGTTTGTGCGTGTGTGTGTGTCTGTCTGTAGCATTTTTGGTCTTAAATGGATGGATCTATTTCGATGTGTTTTTTTTTTTATTTGAAAGCCAGTGTCCTTGCTGTGGTTCTTAGCTATGTTTGGTTAACATCAGTCCAGCAGTGTAAGAGTATTAGCTCCAAAATTATGTAATGGTGTATGATTACTTGATTAAGTCCTCACGCATGCCAATTTATACTGTTAATCGTTAAATGACAATTCCTGTTGAAGAGAACGTAATATTTTTTTATTATTTTAGTTTGTGTCGAGGGTTATTCAAATTTTTCAAATTTACTTATTGTAATCGAAGTTTAAATGATAAAATGCTGAAAATACATTGTTCATCATTATCATAATCATTTCAACTTGTATACGTCTTACTGTTGGACTCAAGCCTCCTCCATAATAGGAGGGTAATTGCCCTACTATATTACGCTGGTCAACATGTTGGAATTAGGTTTTGTTTCGAGATTTCTTTCTTTTGCATAGATGTTATATACATATTTCATCCCTTAGTCGCCTTTTTCGAAACCTACGGGCAAGAGAGGTGGAATTTTATTCTGATTACGTTATCATATGGACAAATACATTGCTACCTTCGCTCAAATGCCCACTTAAGAGTTATTGTGTTTCAGAAAAATAATGGGAGTGTAAAAAAAATTATTCATGAAATAGTTTATTTTAAAGATAAAATTCGCATCATTTTCATTTCACCCCGTGTGAGTCCCACTGTTGGGCTCTAGCTTACTCCAATGTGGAAGGCAATTTAATCTACTATACAAAGCGGGTTGGATGTGTTAGCGTTTCATTTCGAGTCTTCCTTCTCTTGCATCGCTATTATTTGCATATTATATCCTTTAGTCATCTTTTACGATACCTATGAGTAAGAGAGGGAGTGGTGAATTGTATTCTTATTCCATCAGCACGCAGAAATACAAATTAAATGCAATCCAGAAACAAAAATTTGCGGATTGCACATAGATACATCTTTAAATGTAGGCCTCATAACTAAACTCAAACAGTATGTTATGGAGCGGGCTATGCTCGGGATTTCTTCACGAGATAGGATTCTGAATCCAGCAAACCGCAGAAGAAAGGGTGTAATGGATATAGAACCAAAAATTACCCCGCTGAAATAGCAATAGGTAGATTATATCGCTCGACGAACCGACAACCGCAGAGCATCAAAAACTCTCGAATGACAATCATGTATTAGACGGCGCAATCTAGGATACCCTCCTATTAATTAGGTCAATGACCTGATGAAAGTTGCTAGAAGTCATTGGATGTAGGCGGCACAATATCGCACGTTGTAGCAAATCTTAAATATTAGTGCAATAGTAATGGTCCAGTACAACGCGTATCATATTTTTGTTATCTAAAGTTATTCAAGAATCACGCCTTTTCTTGCAGGGGTCGTTAGGGATCCAATATGCTCATAATATCCATAGATGAGATAGCAATCTCAAAATATAACCCTATACTAATCTGTCCGACCATTTTGGTATAATAGGATAATTGCCTTCCTATTGCGGAGGAGACTCGTGCCTAAGATAAGATGATGATGACTCAAGAATTTACTTCTAATATTGATTATCTTGAATGTACGGTACATGACCTCACTATGTGATGGAGTATAAGTAAGGCATACATTCAGCAGTGGATAACTGAGTAATAATGATGATGATGATATAAAAACACACTTAGAATACTCCATTTTTTATTCAGTTAAAAAAAAATCATTGCCAAATAGTATACATCCAACATAATCCAACACTTCAAGTTTTGAACGCCCAAAATTCGCTTCGATTGTATTACAAAAAAGTGGAAGCTGCAATTTGTTAACTAATATTTTAAATTTACTTGATTTATCATTGCACTTTGCTTAATTTATCTTTATTCAAATAATTCACGCATTTCTATTTAACACAGTCATCTTCATTTCCATAGCCATATTTTTTATGCCAACATCGTTTTACCCTTGGTCCCTATTTATCTCCCATTTTTGAGGCCCTTAAACTAAATACACAAGCACATATTTCACCCTCCATGCCCCCACAACCCTCGGTGATGTTGATTACAATACATATCCCTACAAAAATATAAAGTAACGAAATCTTTGTCTTTTTAAATTCCTTGCTCGGCCTATCTATCATGGCTTCCCCTCCTTTTAACTTGGATCCCATAAAAAAATAAACTGTGTCATTTAGGGTGCATTTTTCTTCGTAGGCGTGTGCTATATAATATTCTTCTAACTTTTAAAATATCTGTTGAGTTTCTGTTTATTTTTATATCTTGGTTTTGTTCGAACGGAGGTAATGTTAAAAGCGTAATAAATTCGGGTTGTAAAAGACTTTAAATATCACTGGAAACAAATCTTCTGAGCTAAATACCGTTACATTAAAATGCAGCTTATGGTAATAAGGATGTCGTAAAATTGAATACAGCTTTTTCGTTTTAAAATGATGGAATTACTAAAACTTTTCAGTGTATTTATGCCAAGATACTAATATTATATACTTTGGTGGTAATAAGATACAATACAAATTACGCAATCTTATGTGATAGTACCTGTTGACAGTTGTCTGTCTATAGCCGCGAGCTAGTCCATCCGGTGTAGTGCCACATTCTCGCAGAAAATCGACGTCTGAGCAGTAGCAATTTGTTACTGTATCTTAAAGTTGGGCTTCGAGGGGTTGCGTATGCCTTTAGTATGACTGAACATCAGTTCACGCATTCATACTCTTTTCACTTTCTTCACGGTAGGCCGCGGTCCAGCAAAGGTCTATGAGCGACAGTATCACTTACCATCAGGTATGCTGATTGCTCGTTTACCAATAACAGCAATAAAATAAAGAAAAATCTGTGAGTTGAAGGCTATCTGAAAAACTGTATCACCTTATTCTGAAATATGGTATTAAATCAGAAACCTGAGGTTTGAGCAACGTGACATCCAACCATCAGAATTGAAGCTCACTGATAACAGTGTATGTACTTATAAATAGATAACACAAGTATTGTGAAACGCAAACGCAATAAAATCTGTAATAAGTAAAATTAAAAATTTTGAATAACCCCTGACACAAACTAAAATAATTAAAGAAAATGTGTTATGTTTTCATCAACAGGTTTTACCATTTAATTGTCATTTGACATTTTGGTCAACAACAACATTTTGGAAAAGAGCTGATACTTTTACATTGCTAGACCAATATTAATCAAACGTGCCTAAGAACCACTGCAAGGAAACACTAGCTTTCAAATTAAAAAAACAGCATCGATATCGGTTCATCCGTTTGAGAGCTACGACGCCACAGACAGACACACGCACACACATAGACAGACTAACAGACACTGATAACACCCCTCTTTTTCGTCGGGGGTTAAAAATAATTTTATTTAAAATATATAATACTCAGGTAAAGATTTTTATAAATAGGCAACCATGAAAGAGAAATAATTCCAAAACTACTAAACTTAGCAAGAGTGCTTAGGATCATAGTTAGTGACCTAATAAATTTAAGCTTTGCTCTTTTAACATTTCTTACTACAGTTCGTAGTTTATTATGATTTGGTCATGCATGATCAAATCATAATAAATACTACGTGTGGTGACGGAGTAAGAATACTATTCACCACCCCCCTATCTTGATCGTGGGTGTCGTAAAAGATGACTAAGGGATATAACACGCATATTATATCTATACAAGAGAAGGAAAACTCGAAAAAACCCTATACCAACCCGTCTGAGCAGCATGGTATAGTATGTCAATTTCACTCCTATTGTGGAGGAGGCTCGAGCCCAACAATGGAACGTATATGAGCTATGACGGAAATATCGGTGAACATACATAAAAAAATATATTATACATACAGACGAATAGAGAACCTCCTCCTTTTTTGAAGTCTGTTAAAAATGATGAAAGATGATGGTCATTGTGGCTGAGGGGAGCGACGAGGGCTCTAGTAAGTAGTAACTAACTCTGCTTGTGGGATCTCCAGCCATAGTTTCTTTCTTTTATTTATTTTTATTAGATTTTATCTATAATATATATGACTGCGGGCAAAATTTTTTTTTTAGGAAGTGCATGTAACCAGTTTCTTTATATCTAACAAAGAAAATCATATATATATATATATATATATATATATATATATATATATATATATATATATATATATATATATATATATATATATATATATATATAGGACCGATTCAATTCGCCTACGCCGGAATTTTCATACACTTGCGTTGTTGTATAAAATTCTATTTAGTCCAACGACTCCTTTTTATCTTAAAGAGCGATTTAATTACCTCCATGACACTCACACAAGATCCTTGAGATCATCGAAGAATCTGAAATTAAAGATACCAACCCACTACACGGATTTCATGGGTAAATCTTTTACTGTAAAGGCTACTTTACTATGGAATGCATTGCCCGTAACAATTAGACAAAGCCAAACTTTATCTGCTTTTAAAAAAAAGTTGACCGATCACTACTTGTCGCTGTAATATTTATTTATTGTTACTTTTAAGTACCTATTATGCAAGTCCCTAATATATATATATATATATATATATATATATATATATATATATATATATATATATATATATATATATATATATATATATAATATATATATATATATAATATATATACTAGCTTTCGCCCGCGGCTTCGCCCGCGTAAAAATTTACTTGCATATTGAACTATTATCGCAAAGAATATTATCGACATAAAAAGTATTACATTTCTTAATTTAAGAAATACTCTATCTACGTGTCAATTTTCATCCAAATCTGCTCAACAGTTTAAGCGTGATTGAGTAACAAACATCCAAATATCTTCACAAACTTTCACATTTGAATATTACTTCCAGCCTTGTAGTTCAGATTGCCGTGCAAATACGATGGTATTGTGGCCTTTCCTTAGTCTCTGATAACGTACTTTTCCATTGGTGAAAAAAAATTATATCAATCAAACACCCGCAGTTTCATTCACGTAGACCCCATTCCCATGCCAATACCGAGATAAAAAATGCCTATGTAACTTGCTGATATTATAAATTTACATGGGTAAAAAAAATATATAAATCCCAGAAATATCAGAGATATAAATTGCCTATGCTACTCGCTGACAACATAGGTAGCTTTCCATTGGTGAAAGAATTTTAAAAATTGGTCAACATCCCCCGGTATAGTTGTCGTTCCTGGGCAAATACCGGGATGAAAATAGCCTTTATATGGTATTCACTGATAATATAGCTTTTCATTAGTGAATTAATTTTTTAAACCATTATATTCCCGTGATTTCACCGGCATTGTACCCGATCCCGTAGGAATATCGGGATAAAAATAGCTTAAATATGTTACTCGCTTAAAAATAGCTTTCCATTAGTGAAATAATTTTAAAATCGACTTAATTCATCCACACCGGGATAAAATATAGCCTGAGATAAAATAGTCTAAGTTATTCCTTATGTACGACTGGTAGACCTGATGGTAAAATATAATCAATATCGGTCCAGCCATTTTGAAGATTACCTGTAACGAATAGACAGACAGACAAAAAAATTTGGACCGTATTGTGTGAGCATAAATAAAACCTATTATTTTGATAGACAAACAGACGCTTCAAATTTATTTATTTGTAGAGATAGAAAATTGTAATAATATTTTGATTGTAACTTACTGTCTGGTAGCTGCTAGAAATATTACCACGTTTTCATTGTTCGTGGGTGTCGCAAAATACTACTAAGACAAAGATTTACATCGACCTGGACCAATTGGTGATGCCGTCTGGCCAACAATGTCGGCCAGGTCATAAAATGTTGCTAGAACCTTTGCAATATATCTACGATGGCAGTAGTAGGTACCCTACCTACATATCGCGTCGATCCAAAGTAATTAGGATAAGAGCAAGATAATTTGGCTGGGTGTCTTCGACTATATGCGTTTTATCCTTTTGGGGCAGCCCAAAATTGTTTCTTAGTGCGTGCTTACCCCAAATAACCGAAATCGGTATACAAAATTTCACATTCTTAGGCCCGATATTTTTGGCTATACGCTTTCACCCTCTTAGGGGTTGAATTGTCAAAAATTCTTTGTTAGAGCTCGCTTATCCTTCCCAAAATTTTTTTCATAGTGCTTGGTAAGTGAGCACTAAGAAAATCTGGGGGTAATCCAAGAAAGCCAACCGTGTACTAAAATGATCCTTCCTAGGCTCAGTGATTTCGGTTAAACGCTTTTCACCCCCTTAGGGCTAAAATTGTAAAAATCTCTCTTCCCCCAAGAAAGGCAACTTTATACAAAATTCCATGTTTCTAGGCCTAATGATTTCGGCTATATATTTTGCACCCCTTTAGGAGTTGATTTTAATAAAATAATTTCTTAGAGCTCACTTAAAACAAAGGAAAGAGAATTGCATAGAAAGTTTTACGTTCCTAGCTCCAAGAGTTTCGTCTATACGCTTTTCACTCACTTAAGGGGGTGATTTTCCAAAAATCCTTTGCTAGTGCTCGTGTACCCCAAGAAATAAGACGACGTAAAAAGAAAATACTTTCCCCTATTTCAACCCCTTATACCTATTTTTTCGCAATAAAAAGTAGCCTTATATACTTTCTCAAGCTTTAGTTCATCTCTGTACCAAATTTCATCAAAATCGGTTAAGTGGTTTCGACGTGAAAGACTATATGCTTTTCAATCCCCTTTTTTTTGGGGTGAACTGCGGTCAGCGCGTTCCTCGCACCACTCCGTCCGGGGCGACAGAGGGGCGTAAGCACGCAACACCCGCAACCCACCCGAACACCACGTCGCCTTCGTCGTTGGACCGACCACCGGAGCAGGGTTACTTGTGCTTTTCAACCCCTTAAGGAGGTGAATTACCAAAAATCCTTTGCTAGTACTCGTGCACCCCAAGAAATACGATGGTGTAAAAAAAGTACGTTTCTAGGCCCAGTGGTTTCGGTTGTATGCTTTTTGGTATTTTAGGGGTTGAATTTCATCCCTATGTAAGTGAAACTACCAAAACGCTAGAACGAATATTTATTTATTTATTATCAGGTGCCTTCATACAAAGATTCACGGTTCTATCATCGAAAATGACGAATTTCCATACAAAATATCATCCCCTATTTCAACCCCTTATACCCATTTTTCCCAATAAAAAGTAGCCTATATCCTTTCTCAAGCTTCAGTCCATCTCTGTATCAAATTTCATCAAAATCGGCTTAGACGTGAGAGGCTATATGCTTTTTACCCCCTTAAGGGGGTGAATTTCCAAAAATCCTTTGCTAGTGCTCGTGCACCCCAAGAAATACGATGGTGTAAAAAAAAATACGTTTCCATGCCCAGTGGTTTCGGCTGTATGCTTTTTGGTATTTTAGGGGTTGAATTTCATCCCCATGTAAATGGAATTTCCAAAACGCTTGAGCGAATAATTATTTATTTATTATTAGGTGCCTCAATACAAAGATTCGTGGTTCGATCATCGAAAATGACGAATTTCCATACAAAATGTCATCCCCTATTTCAACACCTTATACCCATTTTTTTGCGATAAAAAGTAGTCTATATCCTTTCTCAAGCTTTAGTCCATCTTTGTACCAAATTTCATCAAAATCGGTTTCGACGTGAAAGGCTATATGCTTTTCAACCCCTTAAAGGGGTGAATTTCCAAAAATCCTTTGTTAGTACTCGTGCACTCCAAGAAATACGATGGTGTAAAAAAAAATACGTTTCTAGGCATAGTGGTTTCGGCTGTATGCTTTTTGGTATTTTAGGGGTTGAATTTCATCCCCATGTAAATGAAATTTCCAAAACGCTTGAACGAATATTTATTTATTTATTGTCAGGTGCCTTAATATGCTGTGTGGTAGCGGCTTCGAATACTACCAACCCTTGCTTTGCTCGTGGGTGTTGTAAAAGACGACTAAGAGCCCTAGATTGACCCGGACCAACTCCATCTGGTACCGTTTGGGTCAACGATTACATTCCCAAGGATGGTTGACGTCAGGCAGGCGGCCGGTCATAAAAGTCATTGCCGAAACTTTTTGCAATATGTCAAAACAGATGACATATTGCGTCGACCCCAAGTAATTGGGATAAGAGCAAGATGATGATGATGATGATTGTCAGGTGCCTTAATACAAAGATTCGTGGTTCTATCATCGAAAATGACGAATTTTCATACAAAATGTCATCCCCTATTTCAACCCCTTATACCCATTTTATCGCGATAAAAAGTAGCCCATGTCCTTTCTCAAGCTTTAGTCCATCTCTGTACCAAATTTCATCGAAATCGGTTTCGACGTGAAAGGCTATTTGCTTTTCAACCCCTTAAAGGGGTGAATTTCCAAAAATCCTTTGCTAGTACTAGTGCACCCCAAGAAATACGATGGTGTAAAAAAAATACGTTTCTAGGCCCAGTGGTTTTGGCTGTATGCTTTTGGTATTTTAGGGGTTGAATTTCATCCCCATGTAAGTGAAACTACCAAAACGCTAGAACGAATATTTATTTATTATCAGGTGCCTTAATACAAAGATTCACGGTTCTATCATCAAAAATGACGAATTTCCATACAAAATATCATCCCCTATTTCAACCCCTTATACCCATTTTTTCGCGATAAAAAGTAGCCTATGTCCTTTCTCAAGCTTTAGTCCATCTCTGTACCAAATTTCATCAAAATCGGTTTAGACGTGAAAGATTTTATGTTTTTCACCCCCGTAAGGGGGTGAATTTCAAAAATCCTTTGCTAGTGCTCGTGTACCCCAAGAAATACGATGGTGTAAAAAAAAAATACGTTTCTAGGCCCAGTGGTTTCGGCTGTATGCTTTTTGATATTTTAGGGGTTGAATTTCATCCCCATGTAAATGAAATTTCCAATACGCTTGAACGAATATTTATTTATTTATTGTCAGGTGCCTTAATACAAAGATTCGTGGTTCTATCATCGAAAATGACGAATTTCCATACAAAATGTCATCCCCTATTTCAACCCCTTATACCCATTTTTTCGCGATATAAAGTAGCCTATGTCCTTTCTCAAGCTTTAGTCCATCTCTGTACCAAATTTCATCAAAATCGGTCCAGTGGTTTAGACGTGAAAGCGTAGCAGACAGACAGACAGACAGACAGACAGACAGACAGACAGACAGAGTTACTTTCGCATTTATAATATTAGTAAGGATATATATATATGTGTGTGTACGTATATGTATGTGAATGTCTGCATATGTAGGTATTAGGTGTATATTTATGTGTGTAATGTGTATATGTGTATATATATTTATGTCTCTTGTTTTATATTGTTTTTATTTTACAGATTATACAATTTATTATATAGTCGTTATCTGTGACTTATAAATATTATTTACACTGATCTCCATTACCACCAGCAGTAAACTACCTACCATCTCTCTGTTCTACCATTTCCATCCCAAGGTTGCCTGGAAGAGATCGCTTATAGCGATAAGGCCGCCCTTTGTACATTCTGTGTTATGTTAGTATTTAAGTTTTTGTATTTTGTTTTGTAATCGGTGTACAAATAAAGAGTTATCTATCTATCTATCTATAGGACTTCGTTCACCAGCCCAGCGTAATAACTGATACTAAATTTACACTAAAAAAATACAGCGAAGTTATCAGACGCAACAAGTTCGTAGTAATATATTATTAATATACTCATAACCTTTGACTAGATCGTTCCCATGGTATAAAGTTTACAAGACCTTCTCCGTGGAAATAGTTGGCGAAAGCTAATATAGATATAAATGACGGTTATTAAGGAAGGACTATTCGCACCAGTATTTTCCCCAAAAGGTTAAACGTATATATAAATAATACAACCATTTTCGTATTTGGGTATCTCTATGTATGTTATAAACTTAAAGTATAAGCCTTTTATTCGACTGTGGACGGGTTATGTTTGATCGCGACGTTTATATATTTATCCGTCCCATCATAACTTCTAAACTACTAATTCAAATTTAATAAATTAGGTACTGGTGGACCGATGACCTAGTGAAAGTAGCTGGGCGTCGTTGGATGCAGGCGGCACAGGACCGCTCATTGTGGCGCAACATGAGGGAGGCCTACGTCCAGCAGTGGACGTCGATAGGCTGAAATGATGATGATGATGAAATTAGGTACTCTTGTTTATACGATATTTATAACATATATCATCGTACAATTAATTTTATATAGCGCTCTCTACGGGATATAAAGTTAATAAGGCATTAAAAAAATACTTTTGCATCCCGTGACATTAGGACTGAAATGAGAGGACATAATTAGCGCATTTTAAATCTTTATTTTCAGTATGGAGAGGGAGTTGGAATATAATTCATTACCTTTATCTTGCCTCTGGGTATCGATGGGCAAGGGATATATAATTCGGGCCGACTACTGAAGTCAAGGAGCTCTGTACCGGTGGTCGACCCCAACGACGAAGGCGACGTGCTATATGGGTGGGTTACGGGGCCGCGCGCTGCCCCTCCTTCGCCCCGGATGGTGCCGGGCGATGGGTGTGCCAACCGTAGCGCACCCTAAAAAAACAACGATTTTGATGAAATCTGGCATACTAGAGTTTTCGGGGTCAAAAAATTGATCTAGCTATGTTTTATTTATAGAAAATGTTGTTTTATCGGTGTTTTAGCTAATCAATACAATGACATAAAATGTTATTGACATTCTTTGAATAAGAATTCGAATTTCGTCTTCGTTGTCAAGAGTGCCAATAGCTCAGTTGGGCAGTTGTCCAGTTTTCTTTTTGTTTTGTTTTGGCATTCAAACAGCATGGGATCGAATCTCGGTGTTATTATTATTATTCTGTTTTTGTAACTTTGATATTTTTAAATAAATTCAGCAAAATACAATAAAAATATAACGAGCAAAGCTCTGTCAACCAGATGTTTATAACTCTATACACATATCTCTTGTATATAATAGACTAAATTATCTACGTCATCTTCTTTTACAGGTATGAAAAATAAACGAGTACTTTTTCATCCAGTGAGTAAGCTTTAGCAAGTCATCTAGGTGAGGGCAGAGACGAATGATCGAGTAAGGTTTAAGGTAAAGATGCAAGTAAACTGTCAGTATGCTTTTAACTAAAGACTTATTATCGGGCTGTTAAGTATTACCAAAGAATTTTGATTAATATGGATTAAAAAGATGATTTTTTTATCGATATAAGAATGTTATATTAATACTAGATGACCTAACAGACTTTGTTCTGTTGAAATAAAATAAAAGGAATGCTCAATAGCGCCAACTACCGAGTCCAATTGTAAATCTAAACCATTCTCGAATCCCCTTGAAAACATACAAAAAATTTCGTCAACATCGGTCTAGCTGTTTAGGAGGAGTGCAGTGACATACACACGTCAATAAGAAATATATATACACAGAAGATAAAGATTATACGTATAAAAGTAGTAGTAATAAATAGTAGTAAAGAGTGAGAGCCCGAAGCCGAACTTTGTGAGGGTGTTTGCGTGTGGTGGATTTTGGTGCCTTTAGTATCACCGAACCTCATTGCACGCAGTCACTAGGGATGGCGATCTGAGATCGATTAATCGTGGAATCGATTTTACAGGCCAAAAAAATCGATTTCATAAATCGATACGAAGCACTGAATCGATTCGGTAAATCGATACTTTACTCTAGAAAATCGTCATTCGATTTTTTTTCTGCTCATTCGATACTAATGTTCAGTATCGAATGTTAGTGTTTTATACTATACTCGCGGACCCAACAGACGTTGTTCTGTTCAAATAAAACAAAAGCAGCGCCACCTACTGGGTCCAATTGTGAATCTAAACCGTCCTCGAATCCCCTTGAACTCACACAAAAAATTTCGTCAACATCGGTCCCACTGTTTAGGAGGAGTTCGGTGACATACACACGTACACAAAAAAATTATATATAAGACTAGCTGACCCAACAGACGTTGTTCTGTTCAAATAAAGTGCCACCTACCGGGTCTAATTGTGAATCTAAACCATCCTCGAATCCCCTCAAAGACACACAAAAACTTTCATCAACATCGGTCCAGCCGTTTAGGAGAAGTTCAGTGACATACACACGTACACAAGAAATTTATATACAAAGATTATAAGAGAAATAACAATTTCCAGATATCCTAAGAAAAAGCTCATCATAATCCTGCCAGGAGAATGGTACCCAATACTTTAAAAGCGATTCTTCGATACTAGTGTTCTGTTTCCAATCGACTCGTGTCTATATTATTGTAAGACATTACTCTTCAAATTTCCTAAAAAAAAAAAAAAAGAAAATAAAGCTCATCACAATCCCGCCAAAAACATATCTCGTATTGTATTGGAAGAAAATTCGAGAAAATATCGATCCTTCAGACCTCGATTTTCTTGTGAATCGATTCTTTGGAACACGATTCGAATCGATTCAAGGATCGATCTTTTTGAGAAAGGTCGCCCATCCCTAGCAGTCACTCTCCCTTCACTTTCTTCACGGTGGGCTGCGGCCTAGCAAAGGTCTATGAGCGGCTGTATCACTTACCACCAAGTGTGCTGTTTGCCACTAACAGCGATTAAACACAAAAAATGTTCATGAATCTAAATATATACATCACAACCGCTCGTAATACCCACGGTGTCATGAATTAAAGATGTTCTACCACGCATTAAGCTATCGACGTCCTTTCCAAGTATCCAATCGATTCCGATATTTGATGCAATTAGCGGTGTTGAGGTAATACAATAGGTAATGAGGTCACCTGTTGCATTTCCATTACCCTGGATAATTCGAGTAGAACCCAGGCAAATCATTTTTAAAATAAGACTGTGATTATTCTAAAGTTTGTGATGTCCGTCACGATTCGTGTGGTGACGGAGTAAGAATACATTCCACCACTCCATATCTTGCCCGTGGAAGTCGTAAAAGATGGCTATGGGATATAATATGCACACAACACCTGTGGAAGAAAAAGAAAACTCCAAATGAAACCCTATACCAACATGTCCACCAGCATGGTATAGTAGGTCAAATTCCCTCCCATTGCGGTGGAGGCCCGAGCTCAACAGTGGGACATATGTGGGCTGCGATGAAATGATGATGATGTGATTATTTTCGTGTGGTGACAGATTAAGAATACAATTCACCATCCCCTCTCTTACCCGTGGGTGTTATAAAAGACGACTAAGAGATTAAATATAGCCGAGGCCGCGGGTGATCGTACCAGGGAATTTAGTCCATCACCCGCAGAGAGGCTGACCGCGCGACGGCGACCGACGTCCCAGGACGTCGAGAGGTGGAGGGTATCCGAAAGGGTATTCCGTCGGGCCGACCACTGACGACAAGTCACCCTGCTCCGGTGGTCGGCCCAACAGCGAGGTGACGTGGGTACGGGTGGGTTATAGGCCCGCGCGCCGTCCTTTCGTCGCCCCGGAGGGAATGGACCACCCACCCATACAAAAAAAAAACAAAAAAAAGTGATTAAATATACATATATCATTGATTCAAGAGAAAAAAACGTGTGGCACTTGGGGACTGCCGCGGTAAAGCTATTGCATAGCATTTTTTATCAACTTATGCAATTATAATTATTTATTTATTTTTTATTAATGCAGTATTTTTTTTTCATTGATTCAAGTTTTCTTTGATATTAATTCAAGGGACACTTTTTGAGCGTGGTGACCGATAAGAAAACAATTTTTTTTCTTATATTGAATAAATGAGAAGTTAATATCGTTTAAAATATTTTTATTATCTTACAATACATGTAGGTTATTCAGGTATTTTATCATTGAAACTATAGGTTTATGGTAACTGAAATAGGAAACATAAGTTTGAGACTTGATATCCTCCCATGTATACATATATACCTACATGTATACTTACGGGGCGCACATGCGGTGAGTGTGGCATTATAAAGACATGATAGATACCTATACACCTATATACTTTATCACAAACAGCTGCTTACGTATTCGTCCGATTTCGGAGCAGCTCATCTCGCTCTGTGCGAGCTTCGTACAGTCGTATCATATATACATACATTTTTTTTTTGTGGGGGGGTGGGCTGCGGTCGGCGCGCTCCTCGCACCACCTCCGTCCGGGGCGACAGAGGGGCGTAAGCACGCAACACCCGCAACCCACCCGAAAACCACGTCGCCTTCGTCGTTGGGCCTACCACCGGAGCAGGGTTACTTGACATCAGTGGTCAGCCCGACAGAATACCCCCTACTTGGGGTACCCTCCCATCGACATGCGTCCCCCCTCGGGGAGGACGTCGGTCTTTCCTCACGCGGTC
This sequence comes from Lymantria dispar, assembly GCA_032191425.1. Classification (NCBI taxonomy): domain Eukaryota; kingdom Metazoa; phylum Arthropoda; class Insecta; order Lepidoptera; family Erebidae; genus Lymantria; species Lymantria dispar. The sequence goes on from CM063459.1 coordinate 24,152,912, forward strand.
GGCCTCTCGGCGGGTGACGGACTAATTCCCCGGTCACGTCACCCGCGGCCTCGGCTAGGGCGGCATGAGGCGCAGGTATTCGCGTCTACGCCGCCCCAGTCGCCGGCGGCGGATCGCCTCATCGAGGCTGCGCTCCTCGCGTAGGCGATTCGCCGCCTCCTTCCGTGAGATCACTGTCTCGCAGAAGGCTGCGACCGCGTCCCAATTCCCGACGCTGTCGACTATCGCCCTAGCGATAGCCGGCAGCGTCAGGTCGGCACCGATGATTGCGACGAGTTCACAGCGTTGCACTGCCCAAGCCGCGCAGGCCTCGAGCGTATGGCGCGCCGTGTCCTCGTCGCAATCGCAGTGGTGGCAGGACGGTGTACTCTCCTTCCTAACGACCTTGTGCAGGTATTTGGCGAAGCACCCATGCCCCGTCAAAACCTGCACTAGTCGGAAGGAGAGCACCCCGTGCCACCTTTCCAACCACTGCATCAGCACCGGCCGGAAGGCCTCCACAGTTTGCACCCCAAACCGAGACCTCTCCAGACCACTCTGACCGCCATGACCCTCTGTGGTCGCCACAGAAGGGCCCTAAGTTGGACGGTCATGGACCCCGCCCACTATACATACATACACGTTAAGCGAACGCTCGGCCGAGTATTACACCTCCAGTATTAGGTTTTATTTTCGTTACGGAGTTTCTTGATTCGGTCGCCGCGCTCAAAGCCCGCTATAAAAGCTATGCAATAGCTTAAAAAAAACCTCGAAATAAAACCCTATACCAACCCGCCTGACCAGCGTGGCATAGTGGATCAATTTTCCTCCCATCGTAGAGAAGGATCGAGCCCAGTAGGACGTATACGAGTCGTGAGGTTAGGAGTCTTCATTATTTCAGCTCAGATATGTCCCACTGCTGGGCTTGATCCTCCTCTACAATAGGAGGGAAACTAACCTAATATTCCACGCTAATCAGACGTGTTGGAATAGGGTTTTGTATCAAGTTTTCCTTCTCTTGCAATGTTACCTGCATATATCCCTTAGTAATCTTTTACGACACCCACGGGTAAGACAGGGGATGGTTAATTGTATTCTTACTACGTAACCACGCGGACGGGAGTCCTATATCGTATTTTAAGTCTGACAGCATATAAAATTTTAACTATTCCTTGAAGATATTATCATCATCATTTCAGCTCATATATGATCTTTGGGCTCAAGCCTCCTCCATAATAGAAGGGAAACTGACCTTACTATGTCGTACTGGTCTGGCACGTTGGCATAGGGTTTTGTTTCGAATTTTCCTTCTCTTGCATAGATGTTATATGCGTATTATATTCTTTAGTAGTCTTTTACGATATTCAAAATAGGGAGTCGTCAATTGTATTCTTATTCTATGAAGATATACAAACAATAAAATATTCCAACATTTAATAATTTAACTAGAACCCAAACTAACGAAGCCTTATCTCACCGACTGTAATTAACACCTATGTATCTTACTATAACGAATATATAATGCAAAATTAGCATATATACCTGGAAAAGGTAAAATCAACCTTATCTTAACTGTTATAAGGTTAATTTAAAATAGATATTGTCAATGTGAACCTTCATCCCTTGTCACACGGTGTAGGTATAAAATAATTAGTTTTCTAAAGCCTTTCGCTTGAAGTATATTTTGATATTTAGATAAATCACTCTTCTTGGAGTTATAAATAGATTTTTTCGTCTCTCGAAAGAACTAAATAACAAAGAGTTTTCATTAATGGTGGTTAAGATGAAGTTAAGATCTTCGTCGTCTCAGCTTATACATAGCCCTCTACTGGATTTGGGTCTCTACACCGATAGGAGGGAAATTGATGTACCATGCTGGTCAAATGTGTTAGTATAGGGTTTTATTTTTACTAGCGACCCGCCCTCGCTTCGCTTCGGTTTTAGTCGTTTTACCCGCGTAGTTCCCGTTCCCGTGGGAATACCGGGATAAAATATAGCCTAGTTTACGCTCTGATATTATAGCTTTCCATTGGTGAAAGAATTTTTGAAATCGGTTCAGCCGTTTTGAAGATTACCCGGAACAAACAGACAGACAGACAGACAATTTTTTTTTAATTTGTATTTTAGGCATAGGTGTCGTGAAAATAACCCTGTGAGCATGAAAAAAGCCTATTATTTTGACATTACAAACAGACACTCCAATTTTATTTATTGGTATAGATTTTCCTTACCTTGATTGGGCAAGGAAGGATGATTACGTCTTTTTTTTATTGCAAACGGTGGCAAACGAGTAGACAGTGCACCTAATGGTAAGTGTTGCTGCCATTTATGTAACTTTGCAAGACCGCTGCTTACCGCAAAGAAAGTGAAGGGAGTGTTAATATGTGCAATAAGGTTCGGTGATATTAAAGGCATCACTAAAATCCACCACATGCCTACCTTGTACCTTTAGAAACTTGGGTTGCCGGCTCTCTCGCTCACCGAACGAAGCGCAGTAACAAATTGCTACTACTCGAACGTCGATTTTCTGTTCAGTGTGGTACTACCCCAGACGGACCGGCTCGCAGCTGTAGACAAACAACTGTCAACAGTGTGGTCCACTTTTAAATCATCTGTACGTAATTATCATCATCATCTCAGCCTATATTTGTCCTCGGGCCGACCACTGACAAATCACCCTGCACCGGTGGTCGGCCCAACGACGAAGGCGACTTGTTATAGGTGAGTTACGGGTCTACGCGCGCTGCCCCTCTGTCGCCCCAGACGCACGCCGCCGTAGCCCACCCAAAAAAAAAGTCTATATTTGTCCCACTATTGAGTTCGGGCCTTCTCCTTTGTACTCTTATTCCATCACTATCATATTATGGTGGTTAATATTTAATTTAAATAATAATAATAGTGCTGTGTGGTAGCGGCTTCGAATACTACCAACCCTTGCTTTGCTCTTGGGTGTCGTAAAAGACGACTAAGAGCCCTAGATTGACCCGGACCAACTCCATCTGGTACCATTTGGGTCAACGATTACATTCCGAAGGAGGGTTGACGTCAGGCAGGCGGCCGGTCATAAAAGTCGTTGCCGAAACTTTTTGCAATATGTCAAAACAGATGACATATTGCGTCGACCCCAAGTAATTGGGATAAGAGCAAGATGATGATGATGATGATGATGAATGATTTCATACTTTATATATACCTTCATATACTCGTATAGCGTTTCGTATGGTGACAGAGTAAGAATAAAATTCACCGCCCCCTATCCTGCCTGAAGGTTTCGTAAAAGACGATTAAGGGGAACGTTATGTATATACGACGTAATACGATAGATTATGAAGCCGTTCTTTCGTCACCCTGGATAGTTCGGGTAGGGTGTCTAGATAAATCCCTAGCCGAGGCCGTGGGTGACTTGATCAGGGAATTAGTCCGTCACCTGTCGAGAGGCCGATCGCGCGAGGGAAGACCGACGTCCTCCCCGAGGGGAAGGCGTCGGTCGAGGAGGGGGTATTCCGTCGAACCGACCACTGACGTCAAGTCACCCTGCTCCGGTGGTCGGTCCAACGATGAAGGCGACGTATCACGGGTGGGTTACAGGTGTGCGTGATTACGCCCCTCTGTCGCCCCGGACGGAGTGATGCGAGGAGCGCGCCGACCGTAAACCAAAAAAAAGGGTGTCTAGATAAAGCATTCTTAAAAAAAAAATTATTGTTCTTGACATTGTGATATTTGTCCGCGTGATGACGGCGTAAGAATACCATTCACTACCCTCCTGCCCGTGGGTGTCGTAAAAGACGATTATGGGAAATGAACATGATTATAACATTTATAGAAGAGAAGAAAAATTCGAAATAAACTATACCCACTTATCAGATAAGCGTTGCATAGTGGATCATTTTCCCTCCCATTATGAAGGAGGCTCAAGCCCAACAATGGGACACATGAGCTGTAATTATAAAAATATTACATTTTCTAAGAATATTTTTACGTTTCATTAATTAAAGCTTCGTTATTTGAGCACTTAGTTTAATTCTAACGGTAAAATGAAATTAAGGTATCAATTATAATTTATACGGTATAAGTAAATGAAGATACTTCATTGGTTTCACTAATATTACGAATGATTCATGAAATCTTATATCTTTAAACGAGCAATTCTTGTATATCTTATCTATACCAATAAATAAAATTGGAGTGTCTGTTTGTAATGTCAAAATAATAGGCTTTTTTCATGCTCACACGGTTATTTGCACGAACCCTATGCCTAAAATAGCAATTAAAAATTTTTTGTCTCTGTCTGTCTGTCTGTTTGTTCCGGGTAATCTTCAAAACGGCTGGACCGATTTCAAAAATTCTTTCACCAATGGAAAGCTATAATATCAGGGCGTAAATAAGGCTTTACTTTATCCCGGTATTCCCACGGGAACGCGAACTACTCGGGTAAAACGACTATAACCTATAACTGAAGCGAAGCGAGGGCGGGTTGCTAGTTTTAAATAAAACTACTTTACGGATTTTATCGCATTTGTATTTGATTTTGCCAGTGTAAGAAGAATCAATGATTCTTCTTACACTGGTAGCCTATTCAGCACCGCGCGATAGGGGCGTCCCCAGGGGTCACGGTCGAGACCGTCCAGCATCGCCTGCCGACTCACGTCCTTGGCGGAGCGGACGGCCAGCCTGAAGGCCGACCGCGCATTGCGGTAGCCCTCGTAAAGCACGGCCTCCCGCTCCGCGTCGCGATGGCGCCGCCGGCTGCGGGTATAGGCCCTCCGGGCACGGATACACGCGGCCCGGCGATCCGCCAGCTCCCGGGACCACCAGTGGACACCCCTCCTCGGGGGCAGACGCCGTACCCGGGGCATGGCCGCATCGCAGATCTACGTCAACGCACTGCGGATGCGGCCAGCCTAGGCGTCTACCCCGTCCGAATGGTGGGCAGAGGACAGCCACGAGTATACGATGGCTGTCTCCGCCAGTTGGTCCCGGTCTAAGCGACCCACAGCCCATCGCGGGAACGCAGGACGCCTATCCGCCCCGTGACCCCTGCTGGGCGTCGGGATTGCCAGCGAGACCTCCATCCGGATATACCGGTGGTCCGACAAGGTCTCGACCTCCTCCACGACACGCCAGCTCCCCACGCGTGCGGCGACCCCGGGGCTAGCGAACGAAAGGTCCACTATCGACCCGCCCCGTTGTCGCACGCACGTATGCACCGAGCCCCTGTTCAACAAACAGAGGCCCAGTGCCGCCGCCCACTCCTCGATCGCCCGTCCTCGGTCGTTCGTCCGGGGAGACCCCCACGCCACGGACTTGGCGTTGAAGTCCCCCAAGACGAAGACCTGGCGCGATGCCATTCGCCGTAACGAGGCCTCCATGATGGTGAGGGAGGCCTCGAAATCGGTCACACTCCAGTTAGGGGAGAGATAAACTCCGAAGAGCGTAATCTCCCCCCAGTCCGCCGCGACGTATCCGACGCCCCTGTCCCTAAGGGTCAGAGATGACGAAGGCCACGACGTGGAGGCGACGATTGCCACGGTGCCATCGGCGCTAACCAACCAGTTAATCCGGTCGGGCACCACGTACGGCTCCGCGACTACGGCTACTCCTATCAACCACTCCGCCATGGCTTGCAGGAACATGTCCTGCGCACCGGCGGAGTGGTTGACATTGGCCTGGAGGAGACGAATGGATACGGGGTCCATTAACGGTCCGTATCCATCGTCACCTCCTCCGCGCTAACGGGCGATCGGGCCGCGCTCGGAGCGGGGACTGGCCCGGTCGATGGGCCGCCCCGCCCCTTTGGGGACGATGCCGGGGGTCTGCAGTCCCCAGAGCCCATGTGGTGCTTAGCAGGCTTATTGCCCGCCGCATACGCGGGGCAGTGGGGCACCGCAGAGCACGATGCCGCCTGGTGTCCAGCTTGACCGCAACGGAAACATAGCCCGCTGCAGTCAAAGCAGTTGCGACACGTCGGTCGGGTATGCCCGACCGCCATGCACTTATAACACCTCGCGGGCCGGGGCTCCAGCACGGTTACCCGCGCCGAACTCCAGCCCACGAGGAGCCTGCCTGAGTCGGCCAATTGCTTGACCGACTCCACTGGGCACTGCACCCAGACAGCACCGACGCCGCCCGGACCAGGGCGGATGGTGCCAATCCGGACGGTATCCGAGGCACACCCGGTACGCGCCATAATGGCCTCCCGGATGTCCTCCACCGCCACGGAGTCGTCCAGACCCGTGAGGCACATATCTGCGCACTTAACGGGCCTGGCGATTCGGACTCCATCCTCCGGTCCGAACAGCCCCCTCAGCATTGTGGCCAAACTATCGGCCGTCTTCGCGCCCTCAGCCCCAGGGAACTCGAGTATTCGAGTCCTCGCCTCGACGCCCCCGATGTCGGAGACGTCCAGCTCCCGCCGGGCGCATCTTAGGACGGCCTCATAGTTTAGGCCCCTCTCAGCCGCCTCAGGCAGTACGGTGATTACCACCGCAGCCGTCTTCGGCGACTCAGGCGGGAGCCTGGCCGCTACGGCCTCGATACGCGCATCCATCATTACCCCTACTCGGGCTAGGATGACGCGTATCGCCGACTCCGACACGCCATGCACCTCGTCGGGCGGCGGCTCCTCCCCCTTCCGAGGTCTCCCGCGGCCACGAGCTGGCGGAGGGACCACGACGAGGGGAGGCAGCGGCCGCGACGGGCGCAGCCGGCGCCACGGGCGCAGACGATGGGCCCGCCCTCGCTGGCGCGACCCGTTTCGGTGGCGGGGCCGGCGCCGGCGCCACAGCCGGCACCAGGCGCTCGAATTGAGACCGCAGGTCAGCCACGTCCTTGGCCAACCCGCGGTTCTCACTCCGCACCGCCGAAAGTTCCGTCTCCAGCCTGCGGTTTCGCTCCCGCAAGCCGGAGACCTCCTCGCTTAGGCGGGCGTTTGCGGCCTGAAGGGCCGCCACCTCGCCTCCTTGGTCGGCCGGACACGGCGTGGCCGGTCTGGCCGCCACCGCACCTCCCCGACCCCTGCGCCCCCGGCGCGCGGTCGCAACCTTGGGGGGAGGCCTGATGGTATCGCTCCCCTCCGATTCGGATGCAGAGCTGCCACCCTTTGGCAGGGGGCGCTTCCGATCCTTCATCGTGGGCCGGGCCTCCTCCCTTCCCCTCCCAACACTAAGAGCCGCCGTTAGAGCGGCGGCCCCCCTATCCACCACCTCCCCACCAACGACATCCCTACCTACCATCCCGGACGACCCACCAACCATCATCCCGGACGGCCCTGCTGTACACAGCCCTTCGTCATCGGACGGCCCTGCGGTCCCACCGCCCTCGTCCGCGGACATCTCCTCGGCCGCATCTGGACTCTGCACCGGTCCTGCAGCACTGCAGCCCTCCTCCCGCGACGGCTCTGCGGCTATGCCGCCCTCGTCGCTCGACAGCGAGATGTTAGTGCTGTCGCTCAGTCGTGAGTCACTCCGCTCTGAGCCGGAGTCACTCCCTCCTTCCAACTTGGACGGTCCTGCGGCCCTGCCGCCCTCGTCCCGCGCCGGTCCTGCGGCTGATCCGCCCTCGTCGCTCGACAGGCTCGAGCTGTCCCTCGACTTCCTTGGCGCCCCGGCGATTTCGCCGTTTCCGCCCCGCGACGGCTCTGCGGTAGCTGCGGATGCACCGCCCTCGTCGCGCGCGGCCACGGCGGCATCCTCTTGTGCCCGCCGTTCCGCTTCCCGCTTTAGGCGCAACCTACGCTGATGCGTAGTTTCCACGGCGCCCTTCCTCCTCCTCTTCCTCCTTCTTTGAGCCACCTGTTTCGCCGGGCTCGCGGCTGGAGCAGAAGGTGCCCCCCACCCATACGATTGGGGGCTGACTGTGCCGGAACTTGGGCGCGACTCCTCGTCGCGCGCAAGCTTCGGCACAGCAAGGGATTCCCCGGCCTGGCCGGGACCCTCTGGTGAAGACATACGAATGTTGATTTCTGCCATCGTGTTTTGGAAGTTTAAGTCCTCCTTGACTACTACTCTAACGACTGGACGCTTTTTTTTTTCGCGCGCGCTTCTTAACCCACCAGCCATACATCTCCTCGCCGAGTAGCAAAACTTGAGATTGGGGTGATTTTTTATAGGGGTTTTCTTCTCCGCAGTCCGCAGACCCCCGGTCCTGACCCCCCTCAGGATTACGGTTTGGGCCTTCCGGGTCTGGCCGCTCGCGAGCAACCGTCCCTGGCGACGGAGTGCCATGAGACACATCCACCCCATTGGCCCCGGGCCAAATCCGCCGTGCGCTCTGCCTTCAGAGTCGGCACGCGGAGACCCCCCCTCCCGCCGGAATCTTGGCCGTCCAAATGGACGTTTCCAGGGTGCACCACGTGGAGGTGCCCCGGCCTCGCACCCCCAACTTTTTCAATATGTACGAAGACTGAAGAGTATATATGTATTATTATGTATATATCTTTGACCCAAAGTAACTAGCATAATAGCAAAATGATGATGATGATATTATAAAGATATTGAGTATTTTATTCTATTAATTCCTTATTAATTTTATATTCACTTGGCAGAGAAATAGTTCCTCGGCATAACGACGCTAGCGGGGAATTCCGTTAACAAGCTCTCTTATAAAAATATTTTCCTACACATTTTTTCGTTCGATTTATGAAGTTTTATTTCTTCTTTGAAGTAAAAATACCACGTTTTATACTTGTAGATTTTTATAGAGTAATTAATTATTGGTATCTATGATTTCTGATGTTTACGCGAGTATTACACATTGTACCAGGCTGAGAGCCCTCAGCGCCCACCCTTAGTTCGGGCTAAGCTGTGAAAGCCATCTGCGGCTAACAGCTACACACAAAAAAAATACACATTGTAAATAAAACTATTTTACGGCTTTTAACGCGTTTTTATTTGATTTTTTCCGCTCGTGACCATGAACGCTGCAGTATTCGAAACGTCAGGCAATCCAAAATCAAATACAAACGCTATAAAAACTGTAGTTTTATTTATGGTATCTATTTTTTAATTTTTCTGACCAGTGTGATATATAATATAGTAAGTCAAATTCCTTCCTATTATGGATGAGGCTCGAGCCCAACAGTGGGACGTATGTGGGTTGTAATGATTTTTTTTTTTGGAATGATGATATATGCAGCGTCTTTTTTCTTTTTGTATGTGAGAATAAAAATGTGATGTGCTCACCTATAGAAATCAGGATTAGAGGCAGCAGGGTAATAAGTGCTAATACTACACCTATGGCGAGGCCAATCCTAGCTAAAACCTTCTTTTGTTTTAATTACTTAGCAATTAAGCTAAGCAAGAGTTAAGCCCGGTATCGACTTCGCGCTCCTGGCGCACATGCCATAAATGACCGTACCGAGAGTGCGTTCCACGGTACGCATTCCAAATATATGAGCTATACGAACTAAGCGCGCCTGGCACGCGAGGTTCCAGTGTTTGATCGTTGTGATGAGTTTATCAACTGTGGTACTTGTAAAAATCAGTGTATAATTTACCAGAGCCGGTCATTTGGCTTTTAGACATTCTCCATTTTCTCGTCTATAAGAAGACAAGAGCACAATCATTTTTTTCTTCAATTCTGGCACAGACTCCAATTTCTCAACTTATTTCTCTCCAAGTATCTTCTCTGAGTGATTTATTATGATACGAAGAACTTTTGCTATTCCACAACAGCTCTTTTGTACCATATAATTTGTATTAATTTACGGCAACTTTGGTTATCCATCGCTTCGAACGCAACAAACACACAAAATAATTTCGCATCCACCTAAACTAGCGCGCGTGCCACGATTGATATGCGACAAAAAACAGACAACAGATGGAACGGGCCGTTCCACGTTCGAGCGTTCCACGAACACATTGGCGGGCGTTCCAAAATGGTATCCATTTTGCGCGGCCGGAACGCGCGCCAAGGTTCGTTCTTTTGGAGCGCGAAGTCGATAGACGGCTTTAAGCTTTCAACCTTCAAGGTTAACAGAATGGAGCATAAATCTTCATAATCTACTATGCATTGGAAAGTCTAAATGTATTTATTAACCCGCTCAACCATGTCTTCATAGACCATCGTTTGCCACAGACATGTCTTCAGAGGCTATCGTGTCAGCGGAATTGTAGTCACCTACGCTGGGTAAGCCAGCTATTTATTAAATCCCCATACTCCACAACCAGAAATCATCATCATCATCACAGCTCATAGACGTCCCACTGTCAGGCTCCGCACCGCTGGTCAGACGTGTTGGTATAGGGTTTTATTCCGTGTTTCTCTTCTCTTGCATAGGTGTTAAATACATATTATATCCCTTAGTCGTTTTTTACGACACCCACGGGCAAGAGAGGGGGGTGGTGAATTGTATTCTTACTTCGTCACCACACGGGATAGAACCAGGCAAATAGGATCTATTTATGAATACTTTGTAAGTTAGAATAAAATTAAGATTAGAAATAATAATTATACGTAATCTCTGAAGCATGAACCTACCTTCTTACAAATTTGTATAAAGCCAGGCAAACTGTATATTTCTTAAAAATATTAGCAATTATATTCCACATTTTAACGGCTCGCTTTGTATGAGGAAATAATTCGAGTATGCAAGCATTAAATACGCCCGAGTTATTATGAACCTTTTACTATAAGACTTAATTAAAATTGTGTTCCTTATTGCCGAGGAGGAAATTATTTCATTATGTGTAGAGCTGGAATGCTTGACAGATGAAAAGAATTTCGTCGTAAGTAAATTACTTACTATTCCGTTTGATGACGGAGTAAGATTCACTACTTCCATTCGTAAAGTACGATTAAGGGATTATTATATGCAGATAACATCTATGCAAGAGAAGGAAATTTCGAAATAAAACCCTATAGCAATACGTCTGACTAGCGTGGTATAGTGTCTCAAATGCCCTTTGATTGTAGAGAAGACTTAAGTCCAGTAGTTGGACGTACATGAGATTTGATGATGATGATGAAAATTGAGATTAACTAAATGTATTAGTAATAGATGTTAATTACTTTGCCATGTTATGGCGGAGTAAGCAATTTATCCCCTTTTTTTGCCAGTGGGTGTCGTAAAACATGACAAAGGTATATATATAATACTAGCTTTTGCCCGCGACTTCGTCCGCGTAGACTACAGAATAAATCACCCTATGCACCATATCTTCTGTTTTTTTAACGAAATTAAATGATACGTGGCTTAGATTTTAAGATGGACCCCCAAACTACCAAAATTGTGAAAATTGTATCGAAATCCATTCAGTGGTTTTTGTGTTATGCCATAACATACAGATTGAAAGACACCAAAATTCTAAAACCATTGTAAAGGGGTAAGGCTATTTTTTGAGCTTATACCAAACTTATAGTACCTCTTTATAAACTACATTAGCGGTTCTGCCCTCAAGTGCTAAGATGACCAGACTGCTAGGAGAGCTCACTCTCGAGCAAGCCACGTAAAACTGACCGTGCGAGAAGCAGTCTACCCTAAGATCAATTCCTGCTGTTTTTAGTGACTGACCCTGAGACTTATTAATCGTCATTGCGAAACAGACCTTAAGAGGGAACTGCAGCCTTTTAAACTCGAATGGGTACTCCGATGGTATAAGTGGTATCCGTGGTATATACACCGATTCACCTCGAGCACAGCCAGTAATTACAATGGCCTCTATTAAGTTTTTATGTAAGGCTTTCACACGCAACCTGGTCCCATTGTACAACTTAGGCGGATTGAGGTTTCGGAGTAGCATTACTGGAGCACCCACTTTGAGGATAAGTGTGTGAACCGGTAGACCAGGTGGGTTGAGTGCATTTAAGAACTCCACAGGATAGTGTATAGCATCATCCGTATGCACTACAGTGTCCACAGACTTGTACTTGTATTCTACACCTTCGAATGACTTTAACAAAGTGTCATTAATAACTGAAGCCTGATCGTTCTTAGGTGTCAAAATCGCACGTTCACACAGCCACTCCATGGATTTGTTGTGTAGGTTGTGAACATCTGGATATATTCGGGCTATTAGGTCATCAACGGTCGGTACAAGTGAGGCAAGATCTGATGGAATTGTAATCTTGCCATCAGTTTTTGGATATTCTCCATTTCCTATTTTAAGAAGAAGATCGGAGAATTGTCCAGCGCAAACATCACTCTTCAGGTGCACCCGCATATTTTTTTTAAGATGAAGCATTTTGATTAGGGGCCAAAGACTTGATGCCTTAATGCAAGCCTTAACTTCGTCAGCTCGAGTTCCCCTCGGCACTACCGGCAGAGTCTGACGGAAGTCTCCAGCTAACAACACGGTGACTCCACCCATCATGTCATCGTTCCCTCTTATATCTTTTAGTGTTCTGTTTAGCGCTTCAAAACCCCCCTTATGCGCCATTGTGCTCTCGTCCCAAACTATGAGTTTACAATCACGCAGCACTTGGGCCGCATTACTCTGTTTTGAGATATTGCACAGTGGAGTTTCCACATGGATAAGGTTTAGTGGCAGCAGCGTGAGCTGTCTTGCCTCCCTCCAACAGTGTTGCTGCGATTCCTGACGATGCGACAGCTAAGGCAATGCTACGATTACTCCTAACTTTTGCCAATAGCAAATTGATAAGGAATGTTTTACCAGTGCCACCAGGAGCATCCAGGAAAAAAATTTGCCCTATTCCTTTTTCAATATTGCCAAGGATCTTCTGGTAAACGTAAAGCTGTTCATCCGTCAGTAACTCCTCATTGCATGACACCACCTCTCCTAGGGCGCATAGATCATAATTGGTCTCCCTCAGATATTCTCTATTGTCCAAAGTTGCTGCAGATCTTTTTGGCTGAGGTAATCCGTACTGTGCCAAGTTTTGTCCTGCTTGAGCTAATACTGCATCCTCAATCAAAATCAAACATCTGTTGTACACCTCGTCAGTGAGGTGTACAACAGATACACAATCTTGCAACTCTCTTTCCAGTTGCCGTTTAATGTCTTCTGAGAGACTCTCTTTGTATTTCTCCCAAAGGCTTAAAGGATCAGAGAGTTGACAGAAAACTAACATTATTGTAAATAGCTCTCGCAATTTGAGAGGAGAATCGCATAATGCAGCTTCCTCTAAAGTAGTGTCCCAATGCTTGTCGTCTTCCAGCAGACCAAGTGCCTTACACGCAGATTGAAATGTTGGATGGAGGATACCATTCACAGTCTTTAAGTCCTCAAAGGATGTCGGTCCTCTAACCTCATGGAGCAAAAGGCGTACGTGGTAGCACTCGGTGTTGTTTGGATGAATCGTATAGACCCTGCCCAGAGCGTGCACTTTTTTCACTCCGGGCCAGCCCTCAACATCTTTCCCTTTTTTCCTCCTTGAAAATTTTTTGCTGTCCCAGACATAGTAAGAAGGGACTTCGGAGTACTGCAGAGTTTTAGCGAAATTGTCTGTTTTGCAGATTTCAAAAAAGCCTAGGAGCGTTGTCTGTGGTGGATTATTTATCTTTTCTGACAAATTATTTGAGGTGAAGTATATTCGCTGACCGTTTTCAAGATGAACAGCGAGGTGTACGACAGGGGGGAACCTTTCATGAATGGAGAAGCTTCATCATCTCAGCCCATATACGTCCCACTGTTGGGCTCGGGCCTCCTCTATAATGGAAGGGTAATTGACCTACTATACCACGCTGGTCAGACGTGTTGGTATAGGGTTTTATTTCGAGTTTGCCTTCTCTCGCATAGATGTTATATGCGTTTTATATCCCTTAGTCGTCTCGTACGATCACCCACGGGTAAGATAGGGGGTGGTGAATTGTATTCTTACTCCGTCACCACACTTAAGAAGCTTAAGCTTAGGAAGCTTAAGATCCTCCAAACTGCTTCGGAACTGCTTATGTACCGGCCGCTTTCGTAGATTTTTACCTCATCTTTCTCATTCTCTAGAGTAAAGGCCGCTTGATCACTGCCCTTGTTCACGTACTTACAAATATATTTGATAGATTTAACAGAATTGCAGTACTCCACATTAATATGAGCATTGAAAGTACGTGACAGGACAGGATTGTAAGCCACCACCCAGCGGTTGTCCAACTCTATTTCATTAATTTTTATTGTGTTACCACCGTCAGCTGGAGACCTCCTCCTATATTGCGGATATCCATCGTCTCCTGTCTGGGTGTCCTTGAGAAACGGTCGAGGGTACCTCTTACTGCAACTGCCATCTTTCATGCAGGGCGAGTTGTAATTTAAACTTCCGTAAGGACCATGTATCATACTGGCCTTCACAATATCGTAGAGGGGAGGGTCTTGCTCAGGGTCAGGTATTTCTGCACTAATAACATTGTCGATCTTATCTGGGGTGATACGCTGCTCTAGCCATAGCAAGATGTGAATGTGAGGAAGACCCCGTTTTTGCCATTCTACCGAGTATATAAAGCAACGCATCCCCCCAAATAGATTGCCTTTGGTAAGAAGAGGCATCATCTTTTTCACCTTTAGGTGGAATACCCTAGCTATAATATCGTGGCGATCATGTGACTTTTGGGCAGGTAAAAGTATATCTGTGATGTCTTTCCATCGGGGGTTACACGTAAATGTGATAAAAAGATCAGGACGACCGTACTGACGCACGTATGTCATAGCGTCTTGTGTACGCTCGTGCATATAGCGTGGTCCCCCGGTAAAAGATGACGGGAGCACCACCTTCTGACCTAGCTGCTGAACATCAACATCCTGCCTTCCTATGGCATCCCGCAAGTGTATATAACTGTCAGCCCTCAGCTGCGCCTGGTTGTTCCTGATATAGGTCAACCTTTCCGTCTCTATTTTGGCGTACATGTCCACTAAAAACTGACTAAAAAGGGAACGGAAATACACCAAGTGATTATCTTCTTCTTGTCTAATCATTATACGAAAAGAATAGAACCTTGCAGCTGAAATTGTATTTTTAAGTATTAATTTGGTCTCAGGATCACGCTGAGGTAAAGAAATGGAGTACCCATCCTCGCCACGGCAAAACTGTTGTGTACTTGGGTTCAATAATGAAAAAGTGAATCTTGTATACTGCGTTTATTGTAATACAGTAAATACATGTAAACCGTACAATACACAACTATCGGTCGCCATTCTTACCCAGAGGGAAAAATGGAAGTGTATGATTGGTCGGTGACAAACAACTAGTGAGGTGACATTATAGTTACTAAATAGGGTTGTACTAACAGTCTCTCCCACGTTGTTTAGCTTGTTACAGGTTCAAGCGGTCTGGTGGTCTTCTTATTCTTCGGCTGTACCGTGGTACAACTTCTGTAGGAGCTGTAGCTTCAACTGGTACTGTAGGCTCCGATTCCGGTATTGTTTCAATGGCCCTTGGTACTGGTTCAGGACCTACAGACTTTCCTGTTTCAGGTGTTAAAGACTTCCTTGTCTCTGATGCGGATGTATCTTGTATATTTATAGGACTCGGTTGTGAAGTAGATTGTATGTCTGGATGTCTAGAGGTGTTTGCTGCATCCTGAGAATTCTGTTCTGGCTTGCTGTACTGGTAAGTGTGTGGTATAGTGCTGTTACTACTCATGCATGATGTTCTTATGATTTGATCCACATGTCTTTGGTGTATATTACCATCTACTTCTACTTCATAGTGTAGTTTTCCTGTTCTATCTATAATATTTCCGAATTTCCACTTATTGCTGTCATACATTCTAATCTGTACTCTTTGTCCTCTTTGGAATATTTTATTTATTATTATCTCTTCCCTGTTAAACAACTTTTCATTTATTGTTGATCTTTTAACTAAATCAATTCTAGTTCTATATAGTCTTTTAAACATCATTTCAGCCGGGCTTAACCCAGTGGTACTATTTGGTGTTTTCCTATACATCATAAGAAATTTTTGTAATTTGTCTTGTAGTGATCCTTCTTCCTTAGCCATCGCCTTTATTTTCTTTTTGAATGTCTGTACATATCTTTCAGCTTGGCCATTTGTTGCTGGGTGAAAAGGTGCTGTAAATTTTGCTTGAATTCCATTTCCTTTTAAAAATCTCTGCATTTCCTCTGATCTAAATTGTCTTCCATTATCAGAAACTTGTGTGATTGGTAATCCAAATGTTGTATATATGTCTTTTAGTGCTTTAATAGTGGCTGTAACTGTAATCGATGTAGTTGGTATAACTTCTAACCATTTTGTATAGGCGTCCACAACAATAAGAAAATATTTGTTCATGAACGGTCCAGCATAGTCAATGTGTACTCGGCTCCATGGTTCTTTTGGGTATTCCCAGATATGAGTTGGTACTTTAATAGGATTCTTCTGCAATAAACAACATTGTTTGCATTGTTTTACCATCTGTTCAATGTCCAAATCAATATTTTTCCACCATACATAACTCCTGGCTAAAGCTTTCATTTTGCCTATTCCAGTGTGCGCAGAATGAAGTTCTTCTAAAATCTGAGGTTGTAATTTCTTGGGTACAACGATTCTTATCCCATGAAAAATGCAATTATCTTATAGGGAAAATTCATGAAGCCGTTTTGGATCTTCCTTGACTGATTGAATAGATAAATATAACTTTTGTAAATCTGGGTCTTTAGCTGTAGCTTCTTTAATTTCTTTTAATGTGATTGGCATTTCTGCTATTTGGTTCAGGTAGAATGCATCATCATCTGTAAGATTGTCTTTTGTATTTGTAGAATTTTGTAATCTTGACAAGTAGTCAGCGTTAGCGTGTTCTGTAGTCTTTCGTAATTTAATTTCGTAGTCAAAACCTGCCAGAAAATTACCATAGTGTACTAATCTTATAGCTTTAGTTGCTGGTGTAGTCTTTCCCGGATGTAGAATTCTAGCCAATGGTTGATTGTCTATTATCAATGTTATCCTTCTTCCATAACAGAACTGGAAGAATTTCTTAAGTCCCCATATTAATGCTGCTGCTTCTTTATCAAGTTGGCTGTAACCTTTCTCAGCTTTAGTTAAGGACTTTGATGCGAATGCTATAGGTTTTTCAGTCTTGTCTGGCATAATGTGTGATAACACAGCTCCAAATCCAGTTGGTGATGCATCTGTAGCAAGAGTAACAGGTAAGTTCCCATGAAATGGTGTAAGTACTTTTTCCCCACAAATTTCTTCTTTTAATTCTTGAAATATTTTCTCACATTCTCTTGACCAAATAAATTTTGTATTTTTCTGTAATAGTTTGTAAAGAGGGTTTAATTTTGATGCTAGATTTGGAAGAAACTGCTGATAATAGTTTATCATTCCCAGAAATGTACGTAGAGTTGAAACATCTGTAGGCTGTGGACTGTTTTTAATATCATTGATTTTCTCTTTTGTAGGATGTAATCCGTTTTCATTTATTGTATGTCCCAGGTATGTAACTGATTTTTGAAAGAATTGACATTTCTTCATATTTAAATGTAGCCCACATCTTTGTAATTTCTCAAAGACTGCTGTAATTCTTTGTAATAATTGTATGTATGTATGTCCTTGTAAAGCTATATCATCAAAAAAACAAGCTATACCTTCTAATCCTTGTAGGGTCTGATCCATGTAGCGTTGCCAGATATTTGGTGCTACCTTGACACCAAACATTAGTCTTTTTACTTTATAAGTACCTTTACTTGTACTGATGGCTTGCATTTCTGCTGTCTCTTCATTTGTTGTCAAGTGTAAGTATGCTTGATTTATATCTAGTGTGCAGAAGTATCTTCCACCGCTCAGTTTTGCAAATATCTCTTCAATCCTTGGTATAGGGTAATTATCATTTTCTATATTCTTATTTAGAGTAGCCCTGTAATCAGCACATAATCGAACGTTACCATTTTGTTTAATAACTGGAACAACAGGTGTACCCCACTGTGAGTAAGTAACTTTTTCTAATATGCCTTCATTTTCTAATCTATCTATTTCTGATTCTACTTGGCTTTTTAATGCAAAAGGTACTGGGCGTGGTTTTAAAAATATTGGTACTGTACCTTCCTTTAATTTGAATGCTGCTTGATAGTTATTTATTTTTCCAATTTTCTCTGTAAATAATTCTTTATATTCTTCTACTAACTGTTTTAATTTTACTTTTAAATCTTTTTCGGTAATATCATTTCTATCTTTTGTAATAGTATTTACTTCAAACTGAAAATTTAGTTTCCGTAGCCATTCTCTTCCAACAACAGGATCGACTTCTTTATCAATAACAAATAGTCTTCCATGTGTTCTTTTATTCTTATATTTTATTAATATCTTGCAAGTTCCTATAGGTTTAATTATTTCCCCTGTATATGTCCGTAATTTGATTGGCGTACTGGTTAATTCTTCTTTTGGGAAACGTTTATAAAAATATGTAGCAGAGCATGTTGTAACAGCGGCTCCTGTATCCAATTCTAGTTTGTGTACCTTCTCATTTAACGTTAATGTAATGTAAAATTTGTCACTATTTGTATTTTGACTTGCCTCTAAGGGTATTTTATGTATTTCATATATTTCTTCATTGCTTTCATATAAGTTACTTTGTAATTCTAATTGCTTTTGTTCTTTAAAACAAACTGATTGTAGATGTCCCTTTATTTTACATGTCTTGCAGTATAATTTAGTTTTTAATCTACATTGGTTTGCCGTATAGTTAGTTTTACCACAACGGAAACACTTTTTTTTTACTTTATTGTCTTTATTTTGGTATGTATTTACTTTATTTGTATTTTTCTTGTATTTATCTGTTGATATTTTATTTATATTTGGTTGTATTTCCTGTCCCATTTCCTGAGTTTCTGTTTTAGATGTCTCTATCGCTAAGGCTATTTTTATGAGATCATCAAACCTTGTATCCGGTGATTCTTGTAGAAGCCGTTCCTTAATCTCAGAATTTCTTAATCCTCTTATAAATTGTACACGAAGGTGAGTTTCAAAAGTAGTTTCTTTACAATTATTACACACAAAGTTACATTTTCCACCAATTTCTTTGAGACCAGCTACATAATTGGAAATACTCTCATATTCATTTTGAGTTCTTAGACAGAATTTATGCTGTTGTGCCACTTCCCCTGGCTCTGGTGCAATGTGATTGCTTAATATCTTCACTAATTCGTTATATGATTTTGACTCTGGTGTACTAGGAGCAGTTAAGTTTTTCAACACTTGGTAATACTTCGGACCAATGCAATTCAAAAAGATTTGTAACTTAATGTTATCATCTGTCACACCTTTCAAAGCGATATAGTTCTGTAAACGTTGTAAATAACTTGAAAAAGATTCATTTACCTCTTCGTAGGGTTGTAATGTAATACCTGAAATTGACTTTGTCCCGTGTTGTGTGAACGCCCTTTGCAAATTTGCCTGCTGTACTTGTATTATCCGCATCGTCTCGGTAATTTGAGAAAGTACTTGTGCTAGTTGCGACTCCATTGTATTTCTTGTAAATTTTGTATGGGAGAAGGAATTTTGTGAAGCGGGTGATCATCACAGGAATTGGAACCCTTGGAATAGATGGAAATAGGTATATGGAAGCACTTGTAAAGTTTGGCCACGTGTTCTTACGCGCGTACGCACTTTCACTTTTCGTCGTATTTCACTTACGATTATTCACGATCCTCGTCGCCAACTGTTGTGTACTTGGGTTCAATAATGAAAAAGTGAATCTTGTATACTGCGTTTATTGTATTGTAATACAGTAAATACATGTAAACCGTACAATACACAACTATCGGTCGCCATTCTTACACAGAGGGAAAAATGGAAGTGTATGATTGGTCGGTGACAAACAACTAGTGAGGTGACATTATAGTTACTAAATAGGGTTGTACTAACAAAAACAAAAGCGGATACTGCAGGGCGTCATACGAACGGTGAATCTCGCTAATGCGCTGCAAAGAATTATCGTGGATCTCAAGGATAATGTCTCGTTTCTCAAATTGCTGACCAACTATTACTAATGCCACCTCATTTGACGTAGGAGCATTAAAACGACCCCTGTGACTCTCCGGCGGTTTCTTCTCAGCATTAATGACTACTTTAAATGGTTTAGACGTTTCAGGCACCTTGTCCAGGGCGATCTTCAAGTCTCTTACATAAGTATTAAACGTATGTAGCATTCTCTGCAGTTGCTTGACTAAGCCGGGTTTTACTTCGGGAAAGATACTGCACCTCAATTGTACTTCCCTGTCATCTTCGCCAACAAAATATATTTGTAAAAATTGTGGTTCCTTTTGAGGAGCTGGCAGCAAGCTTCCCACCAAATGGTATACCTGGCGCTGAACTTTAAAAGTTGGCATAAAACCGTCTTTTATTATCTGTTTCGCTCCGAAAGAAGTCATTTGAAAACAACTATTATATTTACGAATACGGTTCATAAAATGGTCGTGTTCTGGATGTATATCCATTATCAAACTGTAGAGAGGCTCAGGTAGCTGTTCATAAGGCGGGAGCTGCACCTTACCAGCACTGCAGCACATGCCGGGTGGCTCCTCCTTCCACTTGAGAGCATTACACCAATGGCACTTGTTGTTCATGGCACCCAAGGATACAGTACTGTCCGTCTCATACTCTATATCAAGATCATAGGCCATGCCGGAGTGAGCCTTGGTTTTCCAGGAGCGTCCTTTCCTTTGTACTCGTCTTCCAGGATTATTTTGCTCATAAAGAGACTGTGCCGCCCTGTGTACCTCAGGGTGAGTTTTCTGGTATCTGGCCACGGCAGCACAGTGAACTGCTGGGTTTGTTTGCGCATATTTTTTTGAAGCGTTTTGAATTTGTTTTTTCCGAGTAGCGTCGGTGCATCTGGCACGACGTTACTTGGAGCATTTAGTAGGAAAGATAAGAGATTGATACTGAGATACGTCATGATCTGGTTCTAATATGGGCGGTGAATTAGTAGGCACTTCATTTCTTCTCGTAGTAATCTTCTTTGCAACGACGGGGAGAAGTGAAGAAGGGGAGGCGGTCTCGGCCATTGTCGCAGTCACTTCACTACGGACGTAAACATCGAAATGGCCACGTGACAGATCATGTGTAAAGCGTAGTCGTCCCACAGGGTTACCTGTAGTAACCGCCGCTTCCAGCTCACATAAACTACCGTAAGTAAAATGGCGTGACATTTCAATGCGGTATTCAGCGGCACTGAAGTAATTGTCCCCGTTACTGTCATGTGACATAATGGCAAACGATTCCCAGTTGTCCACCACATAGTCTACGATTTGCTCGCGCACCTCCCTGGCCATCACCTGTGTATCATACAATATATAGGAGATGGCCCGAAACAGACAGGCTCCGTCTCCAATTATAGGAACTACGGTGTGAGGGATCATAGCCCCATCAATTTGCAATGTTTCAACAGTCATTGTGATAGATAATAAACAAAATCTACTCAAATAACGAACAAAAACTATGTACTTAAGTTATGCACTTACAAATTTAAGCTAATTAAATAGTATTATAAACAAAATGAAAGTAAAAAAAATCAAAAAATATATTGTAAAATGATTAGAAAAGAAAAGCAATTGGAAATTTTTTTTTTTAAAGATTAACAAAGAACTTTGTGAAAAATAAGAATACTTTGAAAATTAATTTGAAAAAAAAAAAATAAATATATAGTATTATAAAGTTAATGAAAGAAAAAAAAAATAGAAAAATATTCGAAAATGATTAAGAAAAAACAATTTGAAAAAGAATAGTTTTTTTTTAAATATTAGCAAAACAATTTGCAAAAGATAAGAATATTTTGAAAAGCAAAGTTATGCACTAAGGAATCAAGGCAATTAAAATAGTAGTATCATAAACTTAAAAGTAAAAAAAAAATGGGAAACAATATTTGGAAATGATTAGAAAAGCAATTTGGAAAAGAATAGATTTTTTTGGAAAAGATTAGCAAAACAATTTTTAAAAGATAAGAAAGAATATTTTGAAAAGCAAAGAATTGTGCTGAAAAGCACAGTTTTTAAAAGATAGTGTTGCACTGAAAAGTACAGTTTACTTGTATGGTATAATCTATCGCAGTGTTTGCGCTGGACGTGTTATTAAGACCAAGGTTGCAATTATAATGTGTGGGGCCGTGCTTTTTTTTTTTTTTTTTGTGTGACTTAGTTGTTAGCCTCAGATGCCTGTGACAACTTTACCCGGACTGGTGGGTGAGCGCTGAGGGCTCTCAACCCGCTTTGGGGCCGTGCCGCCTCGCGCTGCTTATATACCCTCCGAGCTCCGGGGAGATTGGCGTGCGCGACTTTTTCATTATTGCTGAAGCTACTTAAGGAAACCACGAAAAAATAATAAATATCCGAATATTAGTTTGAATATACGGTGAAAAAACTTATTCAAATACGAATAAAATGCAAAATTGTGTTTTTCGCATATATAATTATTATTATAGTCAAACATTTCGTTGAAGTCAAACACTTTCATCGACTAATACGATAATTTTGTTTAACAATAGCATCAACCTTGTGTGATAGATACGTATTCAATCAAGTTTTTTTTTTAGTGTAGGCACCTGCCAAAAGTAACGAAAGCAAAACTTAGTTTTATGACTTAAAAGCAACGATTTTCCTCCTATTTCGAGGTGATTTCGAAAAATCAAAAAAAAAATCGAAAAAAAAAAAAAAATAACTGAAGCCTGATCAAAATTACCTACTTACATGTCAAGTATTTAATAATTAAAGTAACGGTGATAGGCAACTTCAAAGCGAAAATATAAATCCATTTTATTACCGTTCCCTTGGGAATTTCGAAAAATCCCGTCTTATTCCTTGCCTACTTCATAATGGGGAAATAATTTTATACACTTATTATACTTAACAATAGATACGAAAGAAAAAACAAACAATATAACTTTTAAGCAAGGATTTTCATCATATTCCGAGGGATTTTCAAAAAACCCTAAAAATGGTTTTTAGTTATCGTAATAACCTACTTTTAAGCTGAATTTCAAGTCTCTAATAAATAAAGTTACGGAAATAGGGCAACTTTAAAGCGAAAATATAAGTAAATCTTTTTTTATTCCCGTTCCTGTGGGAATTTCGAAATATCCTGAAAATTGTTTTTGTTTTCATAATCACCTACTTATATGCCAAATTTTAAGTTTCTAATACATATGGTTACGGAGATAGGGTAAATTTAAAGCGACAAAATATAAATAAATCCTTTTTATTCCTGTTCCCGAGGGAATTTCGAAAAATCCTAAAAACGGTTTTTAGTGATTGCAATCACATATTTATATGCCAAATTTCAAGTCTCTAATAAATATAATAACGGAGATAGGGCAACTTTTATAGCGAAAATATAAATCCTTATTAATCCCGTTCCCGTGGGAATTTCGAAAAATCCCGTCTTATTCCTTGCCTACGTCATAAAGAAAATATCTGTGCAAAATTTCAGCTTCCTAGGTCCAAGGGTTTGGGCTGGGCGTTGATGAGTCAGTCAGGACTTTGAATTTTATATATTAAGATGTATAATATAATATGCAGGTAAATCTATGAGGGAAAAAACTTGCAATAAAACCCTATGCAACAAGTTTGACTAGCCTGGTTTAGTAGGTCAATTTCCCAATAGTTTTTTCCAATATATTAAAATTAAATGTAGTGTTAATGAATCATCATCATCTTGCTCTTATCCCAATTACTTGGGGTCGACGCAATATGTCATCTGTTTTGACATATTGCAAAAAGTATCGGCAATGACTTTTATGACCGGCCGCCTGTCTGACGTCAACCCTCCTTGGGAATGTAGTCGTTGACCCAAATGGTACCAGATGGAGTTGGTCCGGGTCAATCTAGGGCTCTTAGTCGTCTTTTACGACACCCACGAGCAAAGCAAGGGTTGGTAGTATTCGAAGCCGCTATCACAGCATTTTAAAATTCTTTTTTTAAAAAGCTTTTAAAATTCTATAAATACTAATAACCTTCTTAAAACTTGCTTACACAGTTAATGCCTTTATTGAAGCTTTATGAATACATTGAGACGTAGAAAGAACATCCGGCGTCCATCGATTTCACTATGTCAGTGTCGGTCAGAGGTGCCAATAAGTCGAACGGTCATGTAATTTACGACGTTTCCTTCACAGGTAAACACGCTGATTCCAGTAGATACTACAATTCACTGACCGCAAAAAATAGCTGACAGAAATGTTTATATATAGATTTATTTCTTAGATAACAAGTTTCTGTTTTTCCGTGTGGTGACGGAGTAAGAATACAATTCACAACCCCCTATCTTACCCGTGGGTGATCGTACGAGACGACTAAGGGATATAAAATGCATATAACATCTATGCGAGAGAAGGAAAACTCGAAATAAAACCCTATACCAACACGTTTGACCAGCGTGGTATAGTAGGTCAATTACCCTTCCATTATGGTGGAGGCCCGAGTCCAACAATGGGACGTATATGGGCTGAGATGATGATGATGATGAACAAGTTTCTGTGAAAATATTGAAATTATTTTTGTAACATTATTATCACAATCGTCTCAGCTCCTATGCATCCTATTGCTGGACACGAGTTCCCTTCATAGTAGGAGGGGCATTGGACTAAACCACGCTCTTTAAGCTATTGTATAGCTTTTATCGCGGGCATTGTAGGAATGTGACCTGGAGGGAAAATAATCGATTTTTAAATAATCGATTTTTTGTTCGTAAAAATAAATCGATTATAAAATAATAATTTTTT
The DNA here is from genome assembly GCA_032191425.1 of Lymantria dispar. Taxonomy (NCBI): domain Eukaryota; kingdom Metazoa; phylum Arthropoda; class Insecta; order Lepidoptera; family Erebidae; genus Lymantria; species Lymantria dispar. The sequence continues at coordinate 24,177,483 of CM063459.1, forward strand.
TCTGCCAACAGGATTGTGATGACCTTTTTTTTTTAGGAAATGTAAGTGTTACTTTCTAATATACTATGAAAACGATTCTGATGACCTTTTTTTAGGCAATGTGAGCTTTATTTTGTAATATAGTATGAAAACACACCGGAAACAATCCTGATGACCTTTTTTTTTTAGGAAATCTGGCCACGAATAATCGCTTAATTTCGAATAGTAAAAAATCGATTAATAATCGATTTTACTCAGTTTCATAATCGATTTTAAAAATCGATTATTTTTTCACATCCCTTTTTTTTTTCACATCCCTAGGGCATTGAGCGCGGCGACCGAATCAAGAAATTCCGTAACGAAAATAAAACCTAACACTCCCCACTCCGCCTACCATGTAGCTCAGCCGAGCGTTCGCTTAACGTCTATGTATATGGTACGACTGTACGAAGCTCGCACGGATCAAGACGAGCTGCTCCGAAATCGGACGAACACGTAAGCAGCTGTTTGTGATAAAGTATATAGGTGTATAGGTATCTATCATGTATACCAATAAATAAAATTGGAGTGTCTGTTTGTAATGTCAAAATAATAGGCTTTTTTCATGCTCACACGGTTATTTCAAATAGACAATATGGCTTTAGATCGGGGCGTTCCACGGAAGATGCAGTATTCGACCTTGTCAATTTTCTAGTGTCTAAATTAGATGATAAAAATAAATGTTTGTCAATATTCTTGGACTTAACAAAGGCATTTGACACTGTTCCCTCAGTCAACCTTGTATAAAAACTTGAAGATCTTGGAATTAGGAGCATTCCTCTAGAACTATTAACCAACTACTTAAGAAATAGAACTCAATGCGTAAAAATTGGTAATCATGTTAGTAATATATTACCCGTTAATATCGGGGTACCTCAAGGCAGTATACTGGGCCCTACTCTTTTCCTCTGCTACATAAACGAGCTCTGTTCACTTAAATTGAAAAATTATCGTCTTTCCATATATGCTGATGATACCGTTTTAACCTTCTATGCAAACTCTTGGGTAAACCTTTATGAACATGCTCAGTTAGGTTTTAACATAGTATGCCATTGGTTACTATCAAATTTCCTAACTATTAATGAAAATAAAACTAATTACATAGCCTTTTCGATTCAAAAGCAAAACAAAATTATAAACAATAATATATATGCTCATAAATGCAACTTTCCACCTATTCTAAACTGTAACTGTCCTATTATAAGTCCTACGCATTGTTACAAACATCTTGCAAAAGCAGCATTCGATCATGTATTAACCAGTAGAGCAGCCATCATTGCCCTTAACCATGATGTATATGGGAGTTGGGTGGGGTTTTCCGTGTGGTGACGGTGCAAAAATACAATTCACCACCCGCTCTCTTGCCCGTGGATGTCGTAAAAAATGACTAAGTGATTAAATATGCATATAACATCTATGTAAGAGAAGGATAACTCGAAATAAAACCCTATAGCAATACGTCAGACGAGCGTGGTATAGTAGGTCAATTACCCTCCTATTGTGGAGGAGACTCGAGCCCAAAAGTGGGACGTATATGAGCTGAAATGATCATGGATAGCGAAATAATGACAATTGTTAGTCATTTTATTGTTAAACATAATTATCATTTTGGGATATATCATTCATAGCTCCTGATTTAACTTCCAAAAGTATAGACCAGTAATTACCACCAATTTTGTAGTCACACGTATTAGAATTAGGGAATGCAATCCCGACTCGAGATCATAAATTCGAGATCACGCGGGATTAGAAATATCAATCTCGCAGGATCCCGAAATTTTCGGGATCTCGTCTATCTATACCAATAAATAAAATTGGAGTGTCTGTTTGTAATGTCAAAATAATAGGCTTTTTTCATGCTCACACGGTTATTTGCACGACACCTATGCCTAAAATAGCAATCAAAAAATTTTTGTCTGTCTGTCTGTCTGTTTGTTCCGGGTAATCTTCAAAACGGCTGGACCGATTTCAAAAATTCTTTCACCAATAGAAAGCTATAATATCAGGGCGTAAACTAGGCTATATTTTATCCCGGTATTTCCACGGGAACAGGAACTACGCGGGTAAAACGACTATAACCTATAACCGAAGCGAAGCGAGGGCGGATTGCTAGTTTTAAAATAAAATTCACATGACTGAATATAATGATAATAGCTTGTTTGTGATAGTAAGATTAATTAAATATTATTTGAAAGAAAACAAAAGCCTTTAATCCTTTAATATTATTAACTAAATAATTAACAATTTTAATAACATGAGCATAATCAAAACAAATGTAGGTAAAGGTATCAAGGAGATTAAAAAGTAGTTATGGCTGATTTTGAAAGTAACTTCTTAAAAAACAAAGTGTTTCAAGAGTAACAACACTCTTGAAATACTTTTTTTTTAAGAACTCCAGCACCACCACCATGCTGACCAGCATCTGTTTAATGTCCGTTGCAATGTATCCAGCTGCTGAGAATGCGCTCTCCAACTCAATACTGGTTGGCAACAGCGTGCCAACCAGTGTTGCGTCGTCGATTTGGATTGACATCATATGGACGTGTAAACCTTATGTAGACCCGGATGAGGTTTTGAGAATAGATTTACATAGTTTGCACTGAGCAGTTAAATTATCAACTGCTTTCTTGACATATTTCCATACCGGTAAACGACTACTGAACTCCACGTACACTTGATCTGGATTATTTTTCTGCATTTTAAGGTGCTACTAACCTACTTATTACTTATAGGTATCCAAAACTTTATATTTATTTAACTCAGATAAATAACAAAAACTGCGTAATTAAAAAAAAAACAATTACTACAACTGCACAAGCACAACTAAAACAATTAGGTACGTAAATATTTATAATTTTTAACAAAAAAAAAACCCGACCTCAAACAGTAAACTAAAAACGTTAAAATTGCCTATAAAATTTTAAGAATTCCACCAATTTCTCGAGGATACCATCATCAGATCCTGACCTGATTATGGGACCACCTGGGAAGTATACCTTATCATATCAAACAAAAAAGAATTTTGCAAATCGGTCCAAGTGTCTTTCAGTAATCGGTGAACATACATAAAAAAAAAAATATTCCGACGAATTGAGAACCTCCTCCTTTTTTGAAGTCGGTTAACAAACAAATGACTGCCTACCCTCACTCACTCGATACAGTTTTTTATTATCTGTCCAGCTCGTCATCTATCGCTTATATTCGGCAGTACTCGGAATAGTTTTCTAACGCTGTAACAGCACTGCACTACCGCCCGGCCGTCAGTTAGTCCATTGCCGCCCAATCCCGTCAATCTCGAACGGGATCTCGTCACATTATCCTTCGGGATCGACCCCGAAATATTACACGGGATCTCGCGAGATCGGGATCCCGTGAGATCGGGATTGCATTCCCTAATCAGAAGGTCTACTGCTATATCCCAAAAATATGCCGAGACTCCACGATGATAATCGATATTTGACTAGCGACCCACCCTCGTTTTGCTCTGTATTTTATCTCCAACATCTTATAGTATATTACGACACACGACCGCAATTCATGAGACCTCTGGTTTGATTCCCGGATCGAACAATTTTTATAGCGTTTTCTATCAGGATAAAGGTGCTACTTATGTTCACTGCTACCTAATTGTAAAATATTATCGAAATCGGTTTAACCGTTACGAAGATTACTCGGAACAAGCAGACAGACAGATTCCTTTTTGAACTGGTTTTTAAGCACAGGTATCGTGAAAATAACCGCGTGAGCATGAGAAATACCTACTATTTTGAAATTACAAACAAACACTTCAAATTTTCTTTATCATCATTCATCATCATTTCAGCCTATTGCCGTCCACTGCTGGACGTAGGCCTCCCTCATATTGCGCCACAATGTGCGATCCTGTGCCGCCTGCATCCAACGACGCCCAGCAACTTTCACTAGGTCGTCGGTCCACCTAGTGGGGGGGCGTCCTACACTGCGTCGTCCGATGCGTGGTCGCCACTCGAGAACCTTTCTTCCCCAGCGGTTGTCGGTTCGTCGAGCGATGTGGCCTGCCCATTGCCACTTCAGCGTGCTAATTCTTCGTGCTATGTCGGTTACACCCGTTCTTCTGCGGATTTCTGTATTCCGGATTCTATCTCGCAGAGAAATACCGAGCATAGCCCGTTCCATAGCACGCTGAGCGACTTTGAGCCTTGATATGAGGCCTACATTTAGGGACCACGTTTCCGTGCCGTAAGTCATCACTGGTAACACACACTGGTCGTAGACCTGTGTTTTCAGACACTGAGGTATGTTGGACGAGAAGATCCTCTTAAGTTTCCCGAACGCTGCCCAACCGAGTTGGATTCGTCGGCTGATCTCTTTCTCGAAATTGGATCTACCTAACTGGACTGTTTGTCCTAGGTAAACATAGTGATTGACAACTTCGAGAATCGCATTGCCAACTAGGACCGGTACAGGAATGACATGGGTATTTGACATGACTTTCGTCTTGTCCATGTTCATTCGTAGACCCACTAGTTGGGATACCCTGCTGAGATCATTGAGCATAGTGTCAAGGTCCTCCATGGATTCTGCCATAACGACGATATCGTCTGCGAATCGAAGGTGAGTGATGTATTCGCCGTTAATGTTGATGCCGAGTCCAGTCCAGTCTAAGAGCTTGAAGACATCTTCCAGTGCAGTGGTGAACAGTTTCGGAGAGATGACATCTCCCTGTCTCACGCCTTTCTGCAACTGGATCGGTTTCGTACTCTTATCCCGGATACGGACTGACATTGTGGCGTTCCTATACAAACACTTCAGCACTTCGATATAGCGATGGTCGATTTGGCACCGCTGAAGGGACTGCAGCACCGCCCAAGTTTCGACTGAATCAAAGGCTTTCTCATAGTCCACAAACGCTAAGCACAGGGGCCGATTATACTCCTCGGTCTTTTGTATAATCTGCCGAAGCGTGAGGATATGGTCTATGGTGCTATAGCCTTTTCGAAAGCCGGCTTGTTCGGGCGGCTGGAAGTCATCGAGCTTGCACGTGAGTCGATTGGTAATGACCCTCGAAAACAACTTATAAACATGGCTCAGGAGTGAGATGGGTCTGTAGTTCTTTAAAAGAGCTTTGTCACCCTTCTTGAAGAACAGCACCACCACACTCCTGGTCCACGACTCTGGAACGTCGCCCCCGAGGATAACGGAATTAAATAGCTTCTGAAGGGCTATTAATACCGGCTTGCCGCCCGCCTTCAAAAGCTCTGCCGTAATTCCGTCATCTCCCGGTGCCTTACCGTTACGTAGTTGTTTGAGAGCCATTCTGATCTCGTACAAGCTGATGTCCGGGATTTCTTCGGTATAGTGCCGAGTTAGCTTGGATCTGGGATCTTGGACCAAGCCGACAACAGGATTTCGAGATGATTTGTATAACTGTCCATAGAACCTTTCGACCTCTCCCAAGATCTCACTTTGGGATGAAATGACAGTGCCGTCATCGGTCTTCAGCTTAGTCATTTGGCTTTTCCCAATAGACAGATCTTGTGCGAACACTTTCGAGCCACGATTCCGCTCTATCGCTTCTTTAATACGGAACGTATTAAATCGGCGAATATCGCGACGCACAGACCTGGAGATCTGTCTATTTAGCTGCCTATGTTTGGACCAATCGGCTGCAGACTGCACCGTCATCTCTTTTCTCCGCTCCATGAGCTCGAGAGTCTGGTGAGAAAGTTTTTTAGGTCTATTAACGCGGTGAGCCTTGAAAAATTTCGACCCAACCGCGTGGACAGTTTCCACGAACCTGTTGTTCATATCGTTCGGAGATTCGCACTCGTCCAGACATTGGAAGCGATTATGTAGTTCGAGTTGAAAGTTTTCGAGGTTCTGGTATTGGACAGATGTAGGTCGGAGTGTAGACTTCATCAAACGTGACCGCTCGACTTTTGTATGGATATTCAATGTGCCTCGTACCATCCGGTGATCGCTCCCAGTTTTAATTCTGCTGATCACTGAGACATCATTGAATATCTGTCGTTTGTCTGACAAGATGAAGTCTATCTCGTTTTTTGTTTTTCTTTATATGTTAATATATATATATAATTATATATATATATATATAATTTTCTTTATATGTATAGATTTTTCTAGACTAAAAATAAATTATATTATATGTGTGTAAACAATAAATAGTCCATTTATTACGTAGACTAATATGACGGCTCGTTCTAAAACAAGATAGATACAATAATACCTTTTAAGACTAACTCCGCAGATACGAGCCAGCTGAAAACCGCTTTATCTTTTCCTGACCTTTAGCGCTGTGGTATGTAACTGTCTAATATGGGTAGAAAATATATTAATCTTAACAGTTTTTATATTCAAAGGAATCTAGATATAATTTTTTTCTTCATTAATAATCATTATCATCATTTCAGCTCATATTCGACCCACTGTTGGGCTCGAGCCTCCTCTACAATCGGAAGGAAATTGAAACGCTGGTCAGACGTGTTGGTATAGGGTTTTATTTCGAGTTTTCCTTCTCTTGCATAGATGTTATGTGCACACTAAATTCTTTAGTCATCTTTTATGACACCCACGGGCAAGACAGGGGGTGGTCTTACTCCGTCACCACACGGAACTATTTATAATACAGTTACTATAAATAATTACTGCGATGAACAGCCGGGATATATGGATGCTTTTTTTTTTTTGGGTGGGCTGCGGTCGGCGCGCTCCTCGCACCACTCCGTCCGGGGCGACAGAGGGGCGTAAGCACGCAACACCCGCAACCCACCCGAACACCACGTCGCATTCGTCGTTGGGCTGACCACCGGAGCAGGGTTACTTGTCATCAGTGGTCGGCCCGACGGAATAATAATAATAATATAATAATAATAGTTTATTGGTTAGATAAGGTAATTACAAGACATATAACTTCTTTGGCCCCTAAACTAGCATTGTTATGCTGTATTTCAGAGACCAGTATCCTCACTTATACTACAATACAAAGTTAAATCTTACATACAATTTACAACTACTTAATTATAATAATATTCAAAAAGTTACAACTACTTAATTATAATGATACCCCCTACTTGGGGTACCCTCCCATCGACCGACGTCCCCCCCCTCGGGGAGGACGTCGGTCTTTCCTCACACGGTCGGCCTCTCGGCGGGTGACGGGCTAATCCCCGGTTACGTCACCCGCGGCCTCGGCTAGGGCGGCGTGGCACGCAGGTAGTCGCGCCTGCGCCGCCCCAGTCGCTGGCGGCGGGTCGCTTCGTCAAGGCTGTGCTCCTCGCGGTCTTGACCCGCCACCTCCTTCTGCGAGATCACTGCCTCGCAGAAGGCTGCAACCGCGGCTATATAGATGCTTTGCAGCTTCAGACGTTGGATTTGCTAAAAAAATTTTATTATCATAAATAAAACTATTTTGACGGCTTTTATCATTGTATTTTATATTTATTTGACCGATATTAGAAAAAATAGCTAGTATTCGATCATTAGAAGTAGAATAATTAAATGTAGATTTTTGAAGTGAAAACTTGAACAGGTAGGTGCATTCAGTAAGTCGATATACATCCGTATTGTAAAAGACGACTAAGGGATATAATATGCAAATAAAACTCTATGCTAATTACTGTACTGACAGTTGCATAGTAGTTTATATATATATATATATATATATATATCCCCAAAAGAATCAACACGCATTTTTTTTTGGGGTGGGTTACGGTCAGCGCACTCCTCGCCCGACTCTGTTAGGGGCAACAGAGGGGCGTAAGCACGCACACCCGTAACCCACCCGTATAGCACATTGCCTTCGTCTTTGGGTCGACCACCGGTGCAGAGTTACTTATGTGTAGACTTATGTGGTCGACCCAACGGAATACCCTGAGGGAGTACCCTACTGGGACGCCGATCACCGTCGAGAGGCTAATCTCTCCGTGGGTGCCGGACTATATCCCGGTCACCAGCGATTAACACGCATACTGTACCTATCTATGCAAGAAAATAAAAACTTACTTCTCTTGTAGAGGAGGCCTCAGTCCAGCAGTAAGGCGTACCTGTTTGAACTAAGATGGCGACGATGAGTGTTATCGTTTGAAACGTGAGGAATTTTAAACTTTAATCTATCTTAAAATAACGTAATAATCATGTTTGAAGTCATCACGCTTGGATAGCAGAAGAATATAAAACAATACAGAATATCCATACTAATATTATAAATGCGAAAGTAAGGATGTTTGTTTGTTTGTTTGTAGCGCTTTCACGCTTAAACCACAGAACCGATTTTAAAAATTCTTTCACCAATGGAAAGTTATAATATCAGGGAGTAAAAAGGCTATATTTTATCCCGGTATTAGCACAGAAACGGGAACTACGCGGGTTTAAGCGACTGAAACCGAAGCGACGCGAGGGTGGGTTGCTAGTCTTCAATAAATCTATTGTATGGCAGTAACTTACCTCAATGCGTGACATACCTGCAGCGACCACGAACCTTCATTGTGCTAGTGACAAACTACATCAGACGTTTAATAAAAGCAACGTTGAGAAATGTGCGCGTCCAGCCTTTGTACCGCCATTTGTAAAATACGACGAATAAAACATTTTCTAAGGCTTTCCTCTGCATTTTGCGTACACAAAGATAAAAGAAGTTGTCTTTTTTCTTTTAATAATGATTTCTGATGTTTACGCTGGTATTATATGTTATAAATAAAACTTTAAAAATTAATAATAATTCAGCATCATGGCCATATTTTGGTCTTGTTGTAAATAAAACTTTAAAATTAATAATAGTTCAGCATCAGATATGAGTTTTCTTGCCGGTTCTTTCTCAGTGTGACCGTGTTCCGATCCGGTGGTAGCATATTAGATTTGTTAGGTTTAAATTGTTGGTTTAAAAAATTAGGTTTAAATAAATAAAATAGTTGTCATAATAATTACTATATCAGCCTCGTCTTCATCGCAGCCCATATACGTCCCACTGTTAGGTTCGGGCCTCCTTCACAATGGGAGGGTATTTGACCTACTATACCATGCTGGTCAGACATGATGGTCTAGGGTTTCATTTCGGGTTTTCCTTGTCTTGCACAGATCTTATGATCTTATGTGCATATTACATCCCTTAGTCGTCTTTTACGACATCCACGGGCAAGATAGAGAGTGCTGAATTGTATTCTTACTCCGTCACCACACGGGAAAATTTACTACAGATAAATTACTATAGATTTAATGTTTAATATTTACTAGCCATAAACATTATAATTTTTTCATATAGAATCATTTTCTTCTTATACTGGCAATAAATTTGCACCAAAATGTGGGTTAAAATTTGATAACAATTTTTTGTAGTGGGTAGATATAAATCTTTGTGATAACGATGAATGGTTGGATGTGGGACATCTTAGTCCGCCCGTGATCATGAACGTCCAATATTATTACTCTATGATGAACCCTGAAAAGTGTTCGAAACGTCGAGAAATCAAAATTGAAATACAAACGTGATATCGCCAATCAAAAGGTGGCCACATCAATTATGCTCTGACAACATTTGTACGCTACGTATGGTCACACTTAAGTGGTTTAATAGCGAAAGACGGCTATAAATAGAGGATCTTGAATAAGTGGAGGACATGCCATCCGACATCCTCGTCACGTCCTCGACAAAAAGGACACAGTCACACTCGCTCAACGTAGGGCCTACACAGCCCGCCAGGCCATTCATTACACGCTGGCGCGGTTTCGCCCTCGCCGTCGAGGTGCGAAACCGCACCGCGCAAAAGTCATGAACCAAAACGTGGGCATGCCCATTTTGCCTCCAGCGATGCCCCAAGCCGAGGTCCGTTCTCCACAGGCCCTTGGGCGATGTCGCTTAGCATACTTTCTCGGGGTTGCGAGCCCTCAGCGCTCAGCCATAGTCCGGATCAAGCTGTAAAAGCCATCTGCGGCTAACACATCAACATCTAGTTCAACAAATCCAAGGAAAAAGTATAATATTTGGATATTACAAGTGCATATTAAGGTTATGTTACCAAGTGTGTATTTATGAAGATGTAATTATGAAGACATACGAGTACGTGTAACGGATTGTATATGATATACGGGATTCACATTCATATTCACGTTGGGCTCGGGCCTCCTCCACAATGGGAGGGAATTTGACATACATTACTACTATACCATGCTGGTCAGACATGTTGGTCTAGGGTTTCATTTCGAGTTTTCCTTGTCTTGCACAGATCTTATGTTCATATTATATCCCTTAGTTGTCTTGTACGATATCCACGGGCAAGATCCAGAAGGGAGTGGTAGTTTATTTAACATTATATATTTTTTTTTAATTATTAAAATTATGCCGTGTGATGACGGAGTAAGCATACAATTCACCACCCCCTCTTTTTGCACGTTGGTACCATTTGCAGCCGGTAATACAGCCTCTTAGTGTATCAAACTATGAAATTTGATGAAAATTTCATAAACATAAAAAAATACCTTTGATATATAATGTGAAGGGATGATATACTATATATTTGCAGCCCTATCATCATCATTATCATCACAGCTCGAGCTTACTCCACAATAGGAATGAAATTAACCTACTATACCACGCTGGTCACAGATCTACGATCAGTGTGTTACCAGTGATGACTTACGGCACGGAAACGTGGTCCCTAAAAGTAAGCCTCATAACCAAGCTCAAAGTCGCTCAGCGTGCTATAGAACGGGCTATGCTCGGTATTTCTCTGCGAGATAGAATCCGAAATACGGCAATCGGCAGAAGAACGGGTGTAACCGACATAGCAGGAAGAATTAGCACGCTGAAGTGGCAATGGATGGGCCACATCGATGAATCGACAACCGCTGGGGAAGAAGGTTCTCGAGTAGCGATCACGTATCGACCTGGTGAAAGTTGCTGGGCGTCGTTAGATGCAGGCGGCACAGGACCGCAATTTGTGACGTAACATGAGAAAGGCCTACATCCAGCAATGGACGGAGATAGGCTGGAATGATGATGATAATACCACGCTGGTCAGATTGGTATAGGGATTCATTTCGAGTTTTCCATCTCTTACAAAGATATTATAAGCATATTATATCCCTTAGTCGTCTTTTACGATACCCTCGAGCAAGGAAGGTGAATTGTATTCTTACTCCGTCAAGACACGAACAAATTATAGTCCTATGGAGCTCATTAAAAACATGAAGTCAAAACACATTGTCATTCAGATCTCGTGTATTGTACACTGGTTTCATGATCATCAACAGGTTGTAGTACCACAATATTCGACAAACTGTTCAGAACTAGTGAATGTATTTCGAATTGCTCATTTCACTTAACATTTGCAGCTGTCCAAAATGCGTTACTCCACTCGTACATGGAAATAGGAATGTTCCAGACGCGTCACAGTAATAAATGCAAATTGGCCAGCTCCCGCTATAACGTAAAAGTTTTAGGAACTGGACTGAGTGACTTTATTCTATTATGAGAAGATTTTTTGGCTAAAGTGCGAAGTTTTATTTATCATGCACTTATTAGGTTTAAACGTTTCTGCTTTTCTTAAATATGAAGCCCGATTATCAATATGTGGCTGCTCTGCATCGAGTGCTGTTTGTGGGATCTGGTCCAACCACATTTTCCTTTTTTTTTTATTGGAATTAAATAAAGTATATATCCTATAAAACTAGTATATATTCTATCTCCAAGGGCATCACGCTGGAGCTAATACTATATGTTGGATACGTGTAATTTTATTCCAAAGATGAAAAAAAGGGCAGCCCGCTGAGTTTCTTGCCGGATCTTCTCAGCTTGTGGCTGTGTTCCGGTGGTAGATTATTATATTATTTTCAAACGATGTATAAATTTGACAATATTTAAGTGCCCTTAAGGGGATTATGCAGAATAAATGATTGGATTTGATTTAATAAACATTTTAGTCCTAATTTTAAGAGTGGTAGGACCACACTGTCGACAGTTATCTGTCTACAGCCGCGGGCCGGTCCGTCCGGGGCAGGCCACACTCTCGCAGAAAATCGACGTCTGAGTAGTAGCGATTTGTTACTGCGCTTCGTTCGGTGAGCGAGAGAGCCGGCAGCCCAACTTTCTGAGGGTGTTTGCGTGGGGAGGGTTTTGGTGGTGCCCTTGCCCATGAGCGGCAGTAACACTTACCATCAGGTGTACTGTTTGCTCATTTGCCACCGTTTGCAATAAAAAAAAAAAAAGTCATTTAATTGCAATATCTGGTTGACCGAGCTGCGCTCGGAATATTTTTGTTGTATCGTCAAATTTTTTTTTTTCGAATTTTGTTGAATTTATTTAGATATATATTAATAAAAAATAAAAATTAAATAATGAGAAAAATATAAAAAATACAAAAAGAGAATAATAATAACACCGAGATTCGATCCGACGCCGTTTGAATGCTACAAAACCCAAAATTAAAACCAGCCGTCACCCCAACTGAGCTATCGTAACTCATGACGTTGACAACGAAATTTGAATTCCTATTCTTTTAAAATTTAATGTCATTGTTTTTTTTGCTAAAAACACGGACAAAACAACATTTTCTATAAATAAAACCTAGCTAGATCGATTTTTTGGACCCGAAACCTCTAGTATACCAAGTTTCAACAAAATCGTTGGAGCCGTTTCCGGGATCCTGAATATATGTATATACAAGAATTGCTCGTTTAAAGATATAAGATAAGATAAAATTAGTAATAGGTAAATGTAGAATTGTGATTACAAATAGATTTTTAGTATGTAAATCGTTTGAAGTTTCACAAAAAGATTTATGAGTATTTAGAAAAGAAAATATCACTGAGGGATTTTTAAAAATATATTTTTCACCTAGACTCAGGACAATAAAGAAGAAATAGGCATTGTGTTATTTTTATATCTTTAATAACCACTATAACTTCTGTATATTATTTCTATGTGGTAATGGAGTAAGAATACAAATCACCTCCCTGTCTTACCCGTGGATGTCGTAAAAGACGACTAAGGGATCTAATAGGCATATACCATCTATGCAAGAGAAGGAAAACTCGAAATAAAACCTTATACCAACCTGTCTGACCAGCATGATATAGTAAGGTCAATTTCCCTCCTATTGTGGAGGAAGCTCGAGCCTTACAGTAGGACGTATATGTGCTGAAATGATTAATGGATGAAATTATTTGGAAGTGCCGTAAAAGATCATAAAATATCTATGCATGAGAAGGACTCAAAATAAAGCCAAGCTGTCCAACCAGTGTTTTATAGTACGTTAATAATTTCTCTATTATGAAGGAACCTCGATCCCAGGAATGAGATATTGATGATATTTTCTTTAAATACATTTATGCTTTACAATTGCAATAATTGAAAGAGATTATGTTTCATTATCATCATGGTCTCAGCTCATATTGTACGTCTCAATGCTGGGCTCTGACCAGAACCGGATTATCCATAAGGCGGACTAAGCAAGACTAGAGGCCCCGCACCGATTAGGGGCCCTGAGCATGCTCCAAGAAGAAAAACATTTCATCGAACAATTTTTTTTAATTCCTGAATATTATTCCATTTTTTATTACTATTGGTGGCAAAAGAGAAAACAGCACACCTATTGGTAAGCGATATTGCCGATCGTGGACCTTGAGCCATGGATCCGAGAATCGCATTGCCTAGGGGCCCTGATAGGGTTAATTCAGCCCTGGATCTGACTTACCATAACACGCGTTATTACGAGCTTATCAGCGTGGTATATCAGGTTAACTTTACTTCTATTGAAGAGGAGACTCGAACTTAGGATGTATGTGAACTAAAGTGTATGCAAATTAAGTACTTACTAAGCATGTTGTATACAATTTTATATAAAAGAAGTAATTGAAAAAAAAATGATTGTGTGTTTTTATGAAACCACGGTAAAAGTGAAACTTTTATCGCATTACAAAAAAATAACAACATTTACATTAAACACTGATAAAAACAAACAGCGTGGAGCACTGGCATAAATTAATAGTCTATACACTACACGGTCAGCTGATGCGAACGCCGCCATATTGGCCTCGGCTGTTCTGTCGAGCACCTTTCACTTTACCCTGCTTTACCCCTACTCCGCGGCTGACCATCACGCGACATGCAATAGATGGACAAAAAGTTTGAGGCAATGTAAAAAAAGTTTCACTTTAAAAATCCATGCATTTAATGACGGATTCCGCACCCTCTCTCTTGATCGTGGCTGTCGTAAAAGACAACTAAGGGTAATGCAGATGAAATCTATGCAAAAGAAGGAAAACTCGATATAAAATCGATTATCGATATATAATCGATATAAACTAGATTAATTTCTTTCACCCGTGGCAGCGTCCCGAGCTCAATACTGGGACTTATGTGGCCCGAGATGATTCTTGCTTTTTAAACTTTAGCACTGGTACGTTTCAGATATCTTTAGCTAATTTATTGTAAAAGCGTATTATATAGACGAATAATATACAGATAAAGGGTGGGTTCATTAGATTCAAATGGACCTTACAATTTGTAATCGTGCGCATGTGTCATTTGACCAATGATACAACCTTTAACTGAAAAGAAAAATAAAATTGCACTTCGATCTAATGTCAAAGATTAATTTTCATTACTCGCGTAAAGTCTCAATATTGACAAATTGCTAATACAATGTATTACCAAAAAGTTATCGTAAAAGATTTTAAGGTCAAGAAAATTTGAAACGTAATCGAGTTAACTCGTATGGTATTTTTTTTTAATACAACACCTGGCACTAAGTAAATAATCCTTGTATTGCGGGGAACTTTACAAATATATAATTTGTCATCATCATTTCAGCTCCTAAACGTTCCATTGTTGGGCTCAAACCTTCTCCACAATGGGAGGACAATTGACCTACTATAACCACGCTGGTCAGAGGTGTCAGTAAAGGGTTTTATTTCGGGATTTCCTTCTCCTTCATAATTGTTATATGCATATTTAATCCCTTAGTCGTCTTTTACGACATCCACGGGCAAGATAGGGAGTAGTGAACTGTATTCTTACTCCGTCACCACACGGAAACAACATATAATTAACAGACACAAATTACACAATGACTCAGAACAAAAATTTGTGGTTCGCACACAATTGCACGCAGGACAACACTTTGTGCGATCCAAAAATTGTTCCGAGTCTGGATGTAATTTGTGTCCGTTAATTATATGTTTGTAAAGTCCCCCGCAATACAAGGATTGCTTCCTTACTACAGGTGTTGTCTTAAAAAACCCTATACCAACTCATTTGATCAGTGTACTAATACTAGATCTTTTTCTCTCCCTTCGTGATGAAGACTCGAGCCCAGTAGTACGTATTTGAGTTGTGATGAAATAAGTTATAATACAGTGCAAAAATAACCTAATTCTAAATTGATGAAACTCCAGTAACTGTTCGTATAATCGTGATCACGTGCGCAATAATCCCGTTCGTGGCTCCACCAACAAAGGTTGCTAATAGTCATTAGTCGGTATCACGCCCGCGGCCCACGCCGTTTTAATCACGGCTAATAAGTGACATTTGAGATAATGTCAATGCATTTGAACTGTAATTTATTTATGCAACCGTACTTAATTTTACATATGGTGATGGAATAAGAATGTAATTTAGCACTCCCTCTTGCCGGTAGATCCTCAAAAGACGATTTGGGGATATAATACGCATCTAACATTTATTCATCATCATCTCAGCCTATATACGTCCCACTGTTGGGCCCAGGCCTCCTCTATAATGGCAGGGTAATTGAGCTTCTATACCACGCTGATCAGACGTGTTGGTATAGGGTTTTATTTCGAGGTTTCCTTCTCTCGCATAGATGTTATATGCGTTTTATATCCCTTAGTCGTCTCGTACGATCACCCACGGGTAATATAGGGGTGGTGAATTGTATTCTTACTCCGTCGTCACACGAATTCAGTCACCACATTTATTCAAGAGGAGGAAAATTCGAACCAATTCCCTATACCAAACTTTTTATTGTTTTTTTTTTTCACGCTGTGGAAATTCGTTTACTCACTATCCCCCGACGGTTACAGAATATCCACTAAAATCACCGAACCGTGCCGGAGAGATCGTCTAATGTCATTCTATCCCCGACACCCCAACGCTTGG
The DNA here is from genome assembly GCA_032191425.1 of Lymantria dispar. Taxonomy (NCBI): domain Eukaryota; kingdom Metazoa; phylum Arthropoda; class Insecta; order Lepidoptera; family Erebidae; genus Lymantria; species Lymantria dispar. Next base: position 24,193,612 of record CM063459.1, read on the forward strand.
CCGTCTGGCCATCTCCTGTCATCATTCAGCGGTGGGAAGAGGACTGCATAGCGGCGTCTCCGCGGCATGGCGCTGAGGCCCTCAGGCGGGGCATACTTTCAGTGTCTGGAAGTGCACGCCACACTCATGTCTCTTCTCTTCCAATTTTGTGCAAGTATCTACCGAAGACCACGGGGACATGGGTCCGGTAAGCACCTATTCCATCCTAAATGTAAGGGTGCCGTGCCTTCTCCTGAGCACCGACCTGCGTCTGATGCCGCCCTAATCGAGGCCGCCGATGACCGGACCGGGGACTATAGTCCGGCACCCGCAGAGAGGCAGACCGCGCGACGGTGACCGACGTCTCGGGACAGGGTCGTCGAGAGGTGACGGTACCCGAAAGTGTATTCCGTCGGGCCGACCACTGACGACAAGGAACTCTGCACTGGTGGTCGGCCCAACCACGAAGGCGACGTGGGTACGGGTGGGTTATGGGCCCGCGTGCCGTCCTTTCGTCGCCCCGGACGCGATGGACCGCGTGTGCGCTTACCATAGTCCACCCATAAAAAAATACCTATACCAACTTGTCTGACTAGCATGGTATAGTAAGCTCAATTTCCCCCCTCAGAATGGGACGTATATGTTGAGATGATGAAGATGATAACATGACTTTATTTTTCACATGATATTGGAGTAAGAATGTAGTTCATGACCCTTTATGACGGGTGACGAACAAAGTGACTATTAATTTAATATGCATCTATGCAAGAGAAGGCAAGGTCGATATAAATCCCTATACCAACCCGTCTAATTAACGTCAAATTACTTACTATTGACGAAAAGGCTCGATTTCAATATAATACTATAACTATGCTATTTTTAGAGGTATGTGGCAACTTCAAAAATTAATCCTTTGAAATTTTTTATACAGTTAGGATTACTCATCATCATCGCAGTCCGCATACATTCCACTGTTGGGCTCGGGCCTCCTCCACAATGGGAGGAAATTTGATCTACTATACCATGCTGGTCAGACATGTTGGTATAAGGTTTCATTTTGAATTTTCCTTTTCTTGCACAGATATTATGTGCATATCATATCCTATAGTCGTCTTTTACGACACCCACGTGCAAGAGCATAGGGAGTGGTGAATTGTATTCTTACTCCGTCACCACACGGAATAGATTATAAGATATAAGAGTGAATAGATAATAATAGGATTAATAAGATCGGGTTATTATAAGAATTAAAAAACTTTATTCAAATTTAATTCCAATTTGCCAACGTAGTAGCTTTTATAGCCTCTAATATCTTAACATCAGATATAGTTGCAAAATATGGTCACGCTTTTAAATTACAACGCAAAAATTTGGTAATTTTATGAAAATAGTATACGTTCCTCATCAGCAAATCTATTCTAATATAATGAAGTACAATAGAGTGCTAAAATATTGATGGATGGGTATTTAGTTTACATAAAAAATGTATCATAGAAATGCCAAGTTTACGACAACAACAGAATAAGATTAGCCTCCACCCGGACCTCTGTGATACAAGTTATGTAACTGTAACAATGGGCCGCATTCTTAGCTTGTTTGATATGGGTCACTGTAGGATAAAAGTGACGGAAAAAGTCTACTGACCTCTGGTCCTCGGTCTTTAGAGAAGGGATTCTGTTTATTATTTATTTGGTATTCCGCAGTACCTGAGTATTCATGATAGTTTTTCATATTTAAATTATTCAAATTCTATTATGTATGGAAGAGTTTGATTTTTTTTCCCAACAATCGCAGTATGACGACGGTATATGAAAATGTCTTACTTGCACATGAGTCTTTAAAATCGGCTGAAAGAATTATGTTTATAAAATTACTGCTCCATGTGCCATTCTATGATGAAGGCATATCCGGTAATTGAGAGCAAAGATTGAATATCGATGATAATGATATCTCACATTGGCAGGGATTTCCTGCGGATGGGGGAAATCAGCTTGCCGGGGATGTATATCATTTTTGTATATGATTCATGAAATAGGTAGAAAAAGAAATGGACTGATGACAAGGATCGGGTACTGGTAGTCTTCCCAGACAGCGCTAGCGATCTACAGATTATAGGGTTTCAATCAGCCGCCTCCATCTCCCTGAACGGATCGGGTGGGGTATGCTCGTATTATATCTCAAAAAATATATTATAAAAATCGATTCAAAATTGTAATCATCAGCATCAAAAGTAATTCAAGACAAAAGTCTATGCCAATCTATTTGGCTAGTATAGCCAAAGACCACTATGGTCTAATATCCTTCGTCCCGAGTGAGACCATTATTTAATAGTGAGACGTTGAAGAGCTCAAAAAAAAATTATAATGATTCATGCCTATTTAGAAAAGAAAAGCTATTTGTTTATTTATAAAATACTTTTTATTTCGTCATCGTTGTCATCCCCGCTTATACACGTCCTACTGCTGGGTTCCCTTCTCGCCAATGGGAGTGAAATTTACCTAGTATACTGGGCTCATTAGACATACAGATATTGTATGCATATTATATCCCGTACCCGTCTTTTACGACATCTACCGGCAAGATAGGGAGTGGTGAATTATATTTTTACTCCGCCACCACACGGCAATTAATTATAATATTATTTATATTTATTTCTTTATTCGTATTTAGAACAACAAAACACTTTTTTTATTACATTTTTTTAAAGCGTCTAATCTAATTACATTACTGCGATGGTTGACCGATCGAGGCGCGATATCGCCTAACAATACTCATGAATACGATGTAAACGTGTTACGTTTGACGCTAGCTGATATTGGACAACAGATGAAGGCTTCAATAAACTGTTGATTTTCATTGTAATTATTTCTCATGAACTTGAATACATACTTATTCGTGTTATAATTAAATCAATCCAAAAGTTAATTTATATATATTTTGTTGAGTGGCTTTTTTTATGATGCCTATGTCTAAGAGTGGACGTCTACTAGCTGTTACATGGATGTTTGGATGGACAGCAGTCTTCTAGAAATCTTTTAGAAGATCTATTCTCCTAATGATCCCTCAGTAGGTCAAAAACTTCTGCGAAAACTTAAGAGATGAAATACCTGTGTCTTTTTGCGTGATTTTTGTTAAGTTTTTTTAGCTTTTAGCCGGAGATGGATTTTAATAGTTTAGCTAAGACACAGAGGTGAACACAGAGCTCTCATCACCGAAGAAAATGAACTACAGACCTTGGCTTGGGGCGTTGTTGATAGTAAAAAGGTGTATTTATATTTCACTTTATAAAATCAATTTAATAGGAAAGAAAACAGTGAAGGAAAACTCGAAATGTCACCCTATGCCAACCTAACCAGCGTGGTATAGTAGGTCAATTCCATCCCTATCCAAGACGAAGCTCGAGCTCATCAATGTATATGAGCTAAAATGATAAATGATTATGATTATAGGAAACTGTTGTAAATAAATCAAAGCTATTTCAGTAGTACATTTTCTATATACTGACTAGGGATGCAAACGACACATCGATGTTTCTGAAACATCGATATTTCAATAAAAAAAACATCGATGCCTGACATTGATATTCACTATTGTAAAACATCGATGTATCGATGTTATTTTATACAATGTTTTGACATCGATGTTTTGCCTGCATGATTTAAAATGTATGGTACTTTTAGCAGAGTTTGCATAACAGTAGTAAGTACTCTGTTTCTAAATAATTAAAAATGGTGCTTGATGCAAAAAACATACTTCCATGAAATTGATTATAAATTACTATTCTTAGAATTTAAATAAAAAAAGCTCATCGCAATCCCACAAGGTAAGTAAAAAAACATTGATGTTTCGATACATCCATGTTTTTAGGGCGATGTTTTTGTACCTCGATGTTTGTTCTGAAATATCGATATATCGCTACATCGATGTTCTTTGTTTCGATATTTACATCCCTAATACTGACTGCATTTGGTTACGTAGCACGGAGAACTCAAATTGGATTAGCGAATAATGTTTCTGACTTCGTAATAACGCAAGTGTAGTAGCCGTTGTGTAGTGCTGTGCATGCTAAATAATAACAGTATATTAATTTTATATATATTTTTAACCCCCCCGACGAAAAAAAAGGGGTGTTATAAGTTTGAAATCGATGTCTATCGGTCTGTGTGCCTGTCTGTGGCAACGTAGTTCTCAAACGGATAGACGGATTTCCCATTCGGTTTTTTTTATTTGTAAGCCAGTTTCCTGGCGGTGGTTCTTAGCTATGTTTGGTTAATATCGGTCCAACAGTGTAAGAGTAGAAGCTCTTTTTCCAAATTATGTAATGGCGTATGATCACTCGATTACGAGCTTCACGCATGCCAGTATACTTAATGGTTAAATGACAATTAATTGATAACTTCAACATGATGCTACAACCAGACTAATCTCTAGAGAACCCAACTCTTCGAAAACTCACAGCAGACATATCGTATTTTTGGGTTCAATAGATTAGTTTCAATGAGTAGATACCTTGCAGGTTTACTACAACCTCGATGCTCTCCTGTTGAAGAGACTTTTTTATATTATTTTAGTGTCAGGGGTAATTCAAAATTTTCATTTTACTTATAATTATTTCCATTATGGTAGTATTTTTTTCATGTGCTGACGGAATAAGAATTAAATTCACTACCGTATTTTGCGCATGGGTATTGTGAAAGACGACTAAGGAATATGAAATTCATATAATGTTTGCGCAAGAGAAGCAAAGCTCGAAATAACACCCTATATCAACCCGTCTAAACAGCTCAAAGTCGCTCAGCGTGCTATAAAGCGGGCTATGCTCGGGATTTCTCTACGAGATAGAATCCGAAATACGGAAATCCACAGAAGAACGGGTGTAACAGACATAGCACGAAGAATTAGCATGCTGAAGTGGCAATGGGTAGGCCATATTGCTCAACGAACCGACTACCGCTGGGGAAGAAAGATTCTCGAGAGGCGACCACGTATCGGACGACGCAGTGTAGCCCCAACTAGGTGGACCGACGACTTGGTGAAAGTTGCTGGGCATCGTTGGATACAGGTGGCACAGGACCGCACTTTGTGGTGTAACATGAGGGAGGCCTACGTCCAGTGCACAGCACAGCATAGCAGTGGACGGGGATGGAAATGATGATGATGAATGATGACCAGCGTAGTATAGTAGGTCAATTCCATTCCTGTTATGACAAAGGTTCATGGCTAACAATGGATCGTATATGAGCTGAAATGATGATGACACGTAAAGAAAATAAAATGAAAGGACGGAAAATGTTTATTCTAATCTTGTATAATCACAAAATTTAACAATTTATAAGCATAACAAAAAGTCTTTTAAGAAAAATACTGCTGTAACTTTCAAAATATATTAAACTAAGTTTTATCTACGTCATAATGCGGGCTTAAGTCTACTCCCCAATAGGAAAGAAATAGTCCTACTATACCACGCTGGTCAGACATGTTCGTATATGGTTTTATTTCGAGTTTGTTTTCTCTTGCAGAGATCTCTTTGTTTTCTTCCTTAGTCGTCTTTTATGACATCCACGTCCAATATTATAATTATAATTAGTTTAGTATAATTATAATTAGTTTATTTTTTTGTCAGTCTGTTTGTTCTGAGTAATCTTCAAAACGGTTAGACGGATTTTGATAATATTTTATTAAGAGGCAGCTGAATAAATAAGGAGTAACTGAAGCTAGTTTCTTTCTCAGAAAAACCCTATAATCATTCCAGGAATCGAATCCGAAGCCTCATGGACTACAGTTGCATACCGTAATATTCTAGGAAATATTGGATAATTGAAATGTGTAGGTAAAGTAACTGTAACCGAAGCGAAGCGAGGGCGGGTCGCCAATTTAAAGAATGAGTGATATGGCCAGGCCGCATTGTTCGATGAACCGATACTCTAGTAGTAAAGTAAGTCCCCCACCAGGTGGAACGACAACCTAATGAAATTTGCTCGAAGTAAAATCAAATCATTTATTCTCCATAAGTGTTTAAGGGCACTTACATATTGTGAAGTTTAAGGTTAAGTCATTGGATGCGAGTGGCATACATGAGGGAGGCTTACAGCCAGCAGTGGACAGCCAAGGGCTGAACGATAATGTTGATGGGTGATAATAATATAAAAACCAGCTAAGTGCGAATTGGAGTCGCACACGAAGGGTTCCGTACTGCTACATCAATAAAATCGCGTTTGTTTTATGGTTAAATATTTATTTTATTTTTAGTATTTGTTGTTAAAGCGGCAACAGAAATACATAATTTGTAAAAATTTCAACTTTCTAGCTATCGCGGTTCTTGTGATGCAGCCTCGTGATAAACAGACGGATGGACAGACGGTGGAGTCTTAGTAATAGGGTCCTGTTTTGGATATGGAACCCTAAAAATTGGATAACTTGCTCAATTGTCAATGAGTGGGGAAATTAAACAGTTATTACTCCCAAAATATATTAAATACATATTTTACTCATAAAATATCTTAAAGCTTGATATGAATAACTTTAATTAATTAGCCTACCTATATACGTAACTGCGTACTGTATAATGACTAAGTATTAAAAGCTAGCTTTACAAGCTACATCCATTAACAAAATATGTAAATAATTATGATCTATGAAGTTGTTTTATAATTTAAGAGTGTTTTATAAATTTAAAATATAGTGGAAAATATCTTGTTTTGTTATTTAAGTTATACTTTTGGCGCGTTAAAGAAAAATTATGAGCGTAATTTCTTACGATGCTTGCACCGTCACGAAAAACCGACACCCTGAAGTTAGCTATTCAACATATTTTACGATGCACGCGCATGCCGTTACAAATGTCACCTAGATAATGCATTATAGAAAAACTTTCAAAATATTTAATACATATTTGGAATAATAGTATCGTTTTTTTTTCTGGAAATGTAGGATAACGCGAAGGATAAAATTTTAAAAAAGATGTTATCTTGTTATGACAAAGAAGTATAAATTCTTACGTGCGGAGGCAAGTACTTATGTACACACAGATTTTTTTTAATATATTATACAGGCTGTATCAGGTTATGGGGCAACTGGTCAAACGGGAGTTAGGCAATGATGGTAGGAATCCATAAAAAAATTGAAATAAAATATCGATTCGTTAATGAATTAGAGACATGTAAAGTTTTCGATTTTCTCATCTCTTTTTCATGTAAATCTAATTGAAATGTATAAAGTCAGTGACACTTAATCTGTAACATATTCGTATTTTGTTAAATGTTTATTAGAAGTTGAATAAATCAATAATTGCGTTCTTATACGAACGCAATCATTCTTTATGCTGCTGATTTTAAGCGAAGTTTGTCTTGCGAAGAAGACGCTTAAAATCAGCTGATCAGCCGATGACCGTTGACGAAGCGCCTTTGTACCTCCGTTACCATTGAAGCGTGTGCATAAATCATACCTATTTATACTGTCGAAGCTTTACATGCCTACATGTATCCTGTCTGTACATGCCTACAGAATACGTAACTACGTAACATTTAAGGCATAATAGACCCTTAGACACACACATTTTTGAAATCACTATAACTTTTATGTTATATTATTTTTTGTGTATATTAATACATTCTAACTACGATCTATGACCGTTAAACTACAACATACTTGAACAGTTGCCTCATAACCTGAATTATCCTATATTTTATCGTAAAGAAGCTTTAGATTACAGTGTATCACAACCTCATACTTTCACGTTCTGCCAAAGTAATATTCCCAAAAGGCGACCCTTTGGTAAATCTACATCAGACGAGGTAGTGGGTTCGCTGTTGGGTTTTAGTGGGTATTCCGATGACATTCTGCATCGGCGAGCCCTACATACCTTCTTGTTATTTTACAAAGGAAATGTATAGATGCCTTTCCATATTTTGAAAAAAGAAACACCTTTCAAAAAAAAAGAACAAGCATATCTATTAATATAACTACACGAAGAGTGAACTTCCAAGAACTATGCATCCATTATTTTTCAACAAAGCGTCACTACTTTCAAGTAAGCACTTTAAACTTCGGAAAATTATACCTAACAGTAGTAATTTGTGTAACTAGTTAAAGTTTTAGTGAAAAGGTTGTATGGCTTGGTTTAGTTAAGGCGGCAACTTTAGTAATTATGATTTTGTTACCTGAAGTACCTCTATGTACTTTTCTACTAGTATTTAACTCATTTGTATACCAAAGTAGGTGTTATAGTGAGTGATTAAGAGATATAAGTGAACTAGAGGACCGTGTAATATTCACACGGGTTTTTTTTTTTTAAATCAAATAATTTATAGTATTTTTATATAATATACTAGCAGACCCGGCCACGCGTTGCTGTGGCTAATGTTTTTGTTATATTACATTTTATTAAACTATTTAAGAGCGTTATCGGTAATCAGCGACCGTAAACAAAAAAATGTGCTTTTTTGAGGACTGGTTACTCGTTAATGATAATAATTTACTAAAAACTAATATAAGAACTACATTAAACACATCTTTATGTTGTGTTTGTATAGAATTATAACGCAATATTGTAACTATTTTATTAAACGGCAAGGGTATTTTGAACTTAAGTTCATGAGATTTTACGAAAACGCCAAGTTTTGAAGTTCAGGTACGAATAAACCATAAGTCGTGGCAGGTCGAAAAAAATTGTAGATATTAGGGCAATTACTGTTCTTGTGCTTGTACAAAATGAAATTGAAAATTTCTTTCATTAAAAACTAAATAAAAATTCATTTCCTTAAGATAAATTTGACGAAAATAGCTCCTGTAAAACATTTAATTTTGCGAATATGACTAACCTTGGAACATTTAAAAAAATATACACTATTTGTAAGACTATTGTAGAAGCACCAAAAAAAAAACCAAATTGAAATACGAATATTCACCCTTGTAATTAAATTTTAAATATTACTATAAATTGAACGGCAGAATTGTCCATGAGCCACTCGCGCGCTAGCGCTCAATGAGGTAGGGTCTGTGTCGATCGTGCTCTTGCTGCTAGCGCAAGACGACGACGATACGAACTTAAACGTATACTACGTCTGACCAGTTTTGAGTCGTAAGTGTCCATTACTAATTTTGTTGATTACGTACATGCGATCTCCATCAAACATAATATAGAATCCTTTTAGGTGATGGGTCGAAAAATAAAATTGTATTTTGGGGATAAAGTCGGTTATAAGGCGAGGAAAAAGAGAATACACGAGAAAATGCAAGTTGTAAGGTACTTAAAGTTTCTATTTATATAAATTAAATATGGCTTTCATTGATAATAATCATGTACTAAATATGTTTGAAAGGAGTAAACGAAAAAATATATCCGAACGGAATAATTATGCAGCCTCGTCTTCTGAGGATTACCATCTGACTCCAACATCAGCAGAAAATGGACATTCGGAAATGTAAGTTCTCATCTCATCATCTCAACCGATACAAGTCCCACTGTTTGGGCTCGGGCCTTCTCCACTATGGGAGGGAAAATTAGTCTACTATACTAGGCTGATCAGACGTGTTGGGGTAGGGTTTTATTTAGTTTTCTTCGCTTGTATAGATCACATACATATCATATCCCTTAGTCGTCTTTTACGACAACCATGGCCAAGGCGGATTGTATTCTTACTCCGTCACCACACGGCAAACAGTTCTGTTCGAAATTAAGGTTAAACCGACTTTAAAAAAGGAGGTTCTTTCGATTTTAAAGCAATTTCGAAAATAAGGTTCTTAAAGATTTTCGAAAGTAAGCAAATGAATACATTCACATTTTATAGCAATAGTCAAGATAGAAATCATCATCATCATTAATCATCATCATCATTCATCATTTCAGCCTATTGCCGTCAACTGCTGGACGTAGGCCTCCCTCATGTTGCGCCACAATGTGCGGTCCTGTGCCGCCTGCATCCAACGACGCCCAGCAACTTTCACTAGGTCATCGGTCCACCTAGTGGGGGGGCGTCAAACACTGCGTCGTCCGATACGTGGTCGCCACTCGAGAACCTTTCTTCCCCAGCGGTTGTCGGTTCGTCGAGCGATGTGGCCTGCCCATTGCCACTTCAGCGTGCTAATTCTTCGTCATATGTCGGTTACACCCGTTCTTCTGCGGATTTCCGTATTCCGGATTCTATCTCGCAGAGAAATCCCGAGCATAGCTCGCTGAGCGACTTTGAGCCTTGATATAAGGCCTACATTTAAGGACCACGTTTCCGTGCCGTAAGTCATCACTGGTAACACACACTGGTCGTAGACCTGTGTTTTCAGACTCTGAGGTATGTTGGACGAGAAGATCCTTTTGAGTTTCCCGAACGCTGCCCAACCGAGTTGGATTCGTCGGCTGACCTCTTTCTCGAAATTGGATCTACCTAACTGGACTGTTTGTCCGAGGTACACATAGTGATCGACAACTTCGAGAATCGCATTGCCAACTAGGACCGGTACAGGAATGACATGGGCATTTGACATGACTTTCGTCTTGTCCATGTTCATTCGTAAACCCACTAGTTGGGATACCCTGCTGAGATCATATTCCCCGGATCTTGCTCCAACAGATTATAATTTTTTTCCGGCATTTAGACAACTTCTTACAAGGAAAAAAATTCAACTCCGATGCGACAGTCTAAATCGCCTTCAAAGAGTTTATTGATTCTCGCCGCCATGGTTTTTTTAGTAAAAGGGATTAATGAACTACCTATGAGATGACAAAAGTGCATAGATAACAACTGTGCATACTTTGATAAATAAATATATTTTACAAAAAAAAAATTACTTTATATTCCTCCCGTACCAAACGCCAACTTCATAGGTAGCCTAATAGTTAAAAATTGTTTTAAAATTTATCAACCTTTTAGTAAGATAAAGTAAGCCGCCAGATAAGTGTCCGCTTTAGCAAAACGTAACTGAAAACGTTTGATATGCTTCTAACGTATCGTATCGGTCTTGATATAACGCGACGTTGTCAACTAACAATAGCACAGCAATTATTCGTTAGGTGCCGTGATTCTTGTTTCATTACGTTGGTAACCGAACTATCATTTAGAAGTCTAATAAGCAAAATAATTATGCTACCTCTCTCTTTCTACGTGATTCCTGACGTGTAAAACAGAGAGGGGGCGCGTATTGGCTAGCGGCTTAATAACAAGCAACATTTCATGTATATTAATAAAAGCGAAAGACGCTTATCTAGTCTCTACCTATTTGTGCCGTAGATTTCGAAAGAGTGAAGAAAAAGGGTGCGATAGTCCCGGTAGCACGAGCGCGGGCGCGCACGAATACCTCTCCCCGCGCGTCAAATACTCCGCCCGCCAGTCACCCCGCGTGCACCTGCATAGCAACAATAGAATGCCTACTATTTACAATTTTGAATACATAGGTATTTTTATTCTGCATAATTCGCGTCGCTTATAATGCTCTTATTTATATTAGCATAAGACTTAACTCTCATAAATTCTAGTAAATCAAACTGTAATGGTAAAGTGCTTTTGGTTCTCGCTGCTATCGTAGATATGCTACGAAAAGTGTTCACTATAGTTTGACCTATGAAAGGAAAGGAAGAACGCGTTTTATATCGATATTCAGCAACAATTATCCAAATCAGTATTGACACCAAATAAACGGTTAGTAGCCTTTGCCAGAAATAGCCATTGACGCCCATGTCTATAAGCCGCCTTTAATAATTAATAATTAATAATAATTTAACATCATACCCTCCGAGTTTTCTGGCCGGATTATTTTCAGTGTGGCCACGTGCCGATAAGTTGATAGTATACTATATTGGTTAAGTGTATATTAATAAATTGTCATAATAATCACTACAAATTTAATGCTTAATAATTACGAACCATAAGCAATATATATTATTAACCTGCACACATACCTTAAGTGTATACTAATGAAAATAAATGTTTATTGAATAAAAATCATCGTTATCTGGAAAAAAATCATAATACTTTATTAACACTTTATGCCATATTAGTTCCTGTCGTAATCTGTTCTTAAATGTATATATATATATGTATATATACTTGTACAAAATATTTTCGATGTTACTCATTTGCTAGGCGTCCCGAGCGACAGCTCCTTTTTTTCATAGAGATATCATTTTCTTATTCTACTGGCAATAAATATGTATTAAAATATGGATTAAAATTTAGTAACTAATTTCTGTAGCGGATAGATTTAAATCTCTGACTTTAATTTTCAAACATCTTAGGCCACCCGTAACCATGAACGCTCTAAAGTGTTCCAAAGGTCGGGCAATCAACAATCAAATACAAAAGCGATTAATTCCGGCAAATAGTTTTATTTACTAAGTTATACCTATTCTGTTCTTATACTTTACAAAATAAGAATACAATGTTAACGGTTTTACTGTTATGATATTTGATTCTTAATTAATAATTTTAAAATGTAAGTATATTGTGTAATTTTTGAAAAGCTCCTACTCCTCCAAAGAATATACTAGAGATTACAAGCACAAAGACTCAAGACTGGTTGTTGTATCAACTCTACGCATGTGTGACGCATTAGCGTGCGTCGATATCGGAACGTAGCGAAATGCCTAAACAACGCCGAGCCAGATTACCGAAAACGCTCTTAAGTGGACCTGTAGGAGAACATCTGTCATGGAGGTCGTCATATTTTTTTTACAAATGGCATCTATGTAAAAAAACAAGTTAAAATCGTATATGACACATTTGTAGGTTTGACATAGCAGCGCCATCTATTAATTAATTATTCAATCCAGTCAACAGATATCGCCATCTGTTAAAATCGTTTGAAGTTAACAGATAATTGTGAATATCAAATAATAGACAAATAATTTGCAATAAAATAATATTGCGACTATAAATTAAGATGTAAGCTATCCTATCTTTCAAGTTGGATCAAACTGCATACGGTGTGCAAATTTGATTAAAATCGGTTAAGTAGTTTAGGAGTCCATCGCGGACAAACAACGTGACACGTAATTTATATATATTAAGATGTTATTATTGAATTTTATTGAGGGAATACAATAACCATTATTGTCATTTTCGTATGGTGACGGATTAGGAATATAGCTCATCACCCCATTCCTAGTGGGTATAGTAAAAGTCGATTAAGGGATATCATTTGTAGAAAACATTTATGTAAGAGAAGGAGAACCCGAAATAAAACTTTGTACCAACCCGTCTGACCAACGTAGTATAGTAGATCACTTTGCGTTCCATTGCAAAGTAGGCTGGAGCCCAGCATTGGGACGTATATAAACTGAGATGAGATTCTTGTCATTAAAGAACATTTTAAAAATTACTTTCCTGCACGCCATCATGTAGAAATTTATATACTTTAATTATTGTAGATTTAATCTTATGTGATTGTTGTGGATTAATATAAAAAAATATTAAAATTAAAAATAAAAACAGCGCCATCTGGTTGCAAATCCTAAATCAAATCAAATCCATTATCTTATGGTGACAGATTAAGAATACAATACCCCACCCACATTCTTACTCGATGGTGTCATAAAAAGCGAATGAGGGATATGCAGATAACATCCATGCACAAGAACGAAAACTCGTCAATATCCCTCCTATTATGGAGTGGAGTCCACTCGAGTCCAAGTGTGTTGATATCTCAGAATTATTATAGAGTGAAACCTGGTTAAGTGAGACATCATGGGATCTGCAATTTTGTTTCACTTATAGAGGTATTTCACTAACCCAGTGTCTCAGATATCCAGGTATAAATAAATATCTATCTCATTTACAGAGGGTTCCATTAATAGAGGTCAGAATACAATTTATTTCAGTTATAGAAGTGCGATCATTAAATAAAATAACGTGTTATGTAAAATTATAAATCACTTGAGCAAACACTGTTCAAGTTCAGGATATTCTGATAAACGTACACGTTTTAGTGTTCCTTGTCCTTCAAAACATTTTGATTGAATTTTATGTTTACTTTGAAGTATTCTACAAAGAGTAGATTTTGATACATTAAATTCGGCACAAATTTCTTCGCGTATCTTCCCACTTTCATAAACGGATATTAACTTAGGTTTTTCACGTAATGATAAAGATTGTAGCTATCGCTTTGACATTTTTCAAATAAGCATCCGTATGACAGTAAAGCGAAGCTAAAACTGGAAGGTCATTGAGGCTCAAAATTACTTACGTATTAAGTGCGGCATTTGTGGGTAGAATATGAATAAGTAAACAAACAAAACGATGTTATCTCAGTTACAGAGGTTTATGCAAATAAAATTCACTCACTGTCTCAGTTATAGAGGTAACTATGATGATAAATCGAAAGAACGAATCCCAGAGATAGAGGTTTACCTCGTCCCACTAATAGAGGTAATTCAGTGCCAAAGTGTTGGGACCTCAGCATGAGTGCCAGTTATGGAGATTTTTCACTTATCCAGGTCCCACTTAACCAAGTTTCACTGTGTGTATATTTGTTACTGCGCTTCATTCGGTGAGCGAGAGAGCCAGAAGTCCAACTTTCTGAGGGTGTTTGTATGTGGTAGGTTTTGATGATGCCTTTAGTATCACCGAACCTCATTACGCGCATTCACACTCCTTGCACTTTCTTCACGGTAGGCAGCGGCCTAGCAAAGGTTGAGCAGCAGCAACACTTACCATCTGGTGTACTGTTTACTCGTTTGCCACCGTTTGCAGTATAAATGAAAAAAAAAACTTGTTTATCATTTTGGTGATCCCTCAGCCTATATCTACAATTCCTATGGGAAAGTAAGAGATAGTATTGCATAGTGGTGGAATAAACTTTTTGTTTGTATTAACTGGCACAAGAGAGGCTCTGTATCATACAGCCGTGGGTACTATGTGTAAAAAATAGGTGTTGTGAATGATATGATTACGATGATAATTTTTATATCGTCGTAAAAATATCACGTTTACAGGAATGATTCATCATCACAGCTCATATACGTCCCACTGATGGGCCGTGCCTTCTCCACAATAGGAGGAAAATTGACCTTAAACCTTTAAATAAACCTTGATGGTCAGATAAGTTGGTATAGAGCTTTGTTTTGTGTTTTCCTTCTCTTACATAAATGTTATATGCTTATATATCCCTTAGTTGTCTTTTAGGGTATCTACGGGGAGGATAGAGAATGCTGAATTTTATTCTTATTCCGTCACCACACGGAATTATTACCATGCAAATAATCAATTCAAGATATTGGCCTACTTATACCAGGCTGGTCAGATGTAGTGCTATAGGATTTAATGCCAAGTTTTCTATCTCTTGCGTAGAAGTTAGTCTCTTAGTCGTATTTAACGATACCCACGAGCGAGACAGGAGGTGGTGAATTGTATTCTTACTGTGTCAGCATACGGCAATATGCCTAATATTCACAAAATCCAAAAATCAAACCTCCAAATAGAAATAAAATATAGTTACGTATAAGTTCAATGCCCCTCAAAAGCCAAAACCTTATGCCTATTGTGTATATCAAGTCAAAGAATAAACAAAATAAAATTTACGATTGCCAAGGCCCTCACTGACTCCACAAAAGTCCTTTTGTTTCGTGCCTTACCTGTGAAAGGCCGTAAATAAATGCAAATTGCTGGAAGCACTCTCTTTACTTCTCCCCCCGCACTCTTCACACCCTCACTGCTGACACCCTTACTACCTCGGACCATTGCGGGCAGTTCGATTTTACCCGTAAATGTTTTAGCATTAGGTGTTACAGTAAAATGTAGGTATAAATTAGTGATTAGAGACATTTTGAGAAAGGTTCTCAAACAAGGTATTTATTAATTAATAGTATCTAAGAATTGCGTTCATTCTTATAGAATACAATTTCTATTTAGCCTCGTATGACCTCATGAAAGGATATAGAACGACTCTTGCCACCAAATCGGTGATCGCATTTGGTGGTGAAGTTTTCCAGGACTGCGTTAGGACCTGGGACGCGGTCGCTACCTTCTGCAGTTGGCGCGCAGAAGGAGGCGGCGGAGCGGGTTAGGGAGGAATTCCTGTACCGCGACACACTCCGCCGTTAGCTGATCATTAACCTACTGTATCACGCTGGTCAATCGAGTTGGTACATAGTTTTTTTTATAGCTTCTTTTCCTTGCAGTGATGTTATCTCCCTTGCATCAATCACGGGAAAAGGAGGGCGCTATTCTTATCCTATCACCACGTATTACTAATAAATAACCGTTGTTAGTGTATTACTACGGAGTAAATGCGATTTATTTATCACTAGCTTCTGCCCGCGACTTCGTCCGCGGAAAATTTCTTGTTTTAACATAAGATTACACTCGATTGATATTACTGTATTTAATTTTATTAGTAAAATATTTTTTGGAATCAGATCAGTAACTTAAAAGATTACCGAAGTTCTATTTTCTGCTCAAGGTAACTTAACCCTTAGTTGCCTTTTACTTATTTTATTTATTTGTTTAAGTTAGGTATCTATTTAATTTAAAGCTTCTCTATATACAATGTTTGAGGTTGTTTTATTTTCCGGTAACAGAATAATCTGCCTTTCGGATGATCCCACTCTTGATAGACCAACATATAATTGCCCATGGGAAAAACATTCTTTTCGTAGGTCAATGCCAACCAAAGAGAATGTTTGTCCCTGGGACTTATTAATAGTCAGGGCAAATGATGTTTTTATTGGAAACTGGAGTCGTTTAAACGGTATGGGTAGGTCCGTCGGAATCATTGGAATTCTTGGGATGTGCGCCAACTGGCCAGCTCCTGGGCCGATGAGAATGGTCGCCACAATTAGGTTGTCTTTTAAATCTTTTATTAGTAGCCTTGTGCCATTGCACAGGTTAGGTGGGCTTAAATTTCTTAAAAGCATGATAGGTGTCCCGGATTTCAACAGCAGTTCGTGAGGTGGCAGACCAGATGGTTTAAGGGAATTTAAAAATTCCTGCGGATAGTGGACTGCATCCTCGATATTACACACTGTATCAATTGACTTGTAGATTTTACCATGGCCGGGAACTTTTTGTAAAATTAGATTATTGATTTCATTGACTGTATCGTTCCTTGGTGAGACGATAGCCCTTGAACAATGCCAATGAATGTCTCTATCTAGTAAATATTCGAGGTCAGGATATACTGCATCTATAAGATGCTGTAGACTGTGAACTATACGACCCAGAGTCTCATTTATAACGATTTCCGCAGAGTTAGAGTCCAAGGTTCGAGAAGAAAAAGACCCTTCTCCAATTTTGAGCAGCTGTTGTGGAAAATCGTTATCCATATTTCCAATAACGTGGACTCTCATGTTCGTACGTAAATTCAAAGTTTGGACTATACTCCATAGGGGCGATGATTTTAGACATGCCTTTATGATATCCGCACGTGTACCTCTTGTGACGACGGGAAGTGTCTGACGAAAGTCACCTGCAAACACAAAAGTGACACCACCCATGACAGCGACTGAGTTTCTCAAGTCCTTAAGTGTTCGATCCACTGCTTCAACATGAGCTCTATGACTCATGGTACATTCGTCCCACATTATCAACGACGTATTCTGTAACAATTGACCAATGGGCCCATTTTTGCGTATCGAACATACCGACTGTTGCTCCAATGAAACTGTCAATGGGAGTTTGAAGGTAGAGTGAGCAGTTTTACCGTCACTCAATAAAGTAGCCGCAATCCCAGAAGAAGCCACTGCCAAAGCTATTTTTCCGGATTGCCTAACATGTGCTAATATTAAATTAGCGAGGAATGTTTTCCCTGTGCCTCCTGGGGCGTCTAAAAAAAAAATTTTTCCTTTATTATTCGTTACGCTATCAATAATTTCATCAAAAGCCTGTTTTTGGTCTGTGACTAATTTAGGCAAATTTTCATTTACAAAAGTAGCTAATTCACTGATGTTGTGCGGATGTACCAACATTGTATCTATTGCATCATTTACAGGGCGAACTGGAGACGGTAATCCAAAGTCACTCAATGTTTTATCATTCAATGCTAAAAGTTTGTTTTCAATTTGTATTAAACCTTCATTGTACATAACATCATTAAAAGGCATGGTAAAGTCCTGATTTTGTTGTCGATTTCTATGTCTGATATCTTCACAAAAATTGTCCTTGAAGATATCCCATAGTTTTAACGGTTCAGATGGCTGACAAAATAGCAGTATCACCACAAATAACTCCCTAAGTTTCAATGAACATTCCGACATCGAAGCTTCTCTTAATGTCTTCTCCCAGTGATCATCATTTTCCAGCAAACCTCTGTCCCGGCAAGCCGCTTGATACGTCTCCTTGACCACTCCATTTATAGTTTTCAAATCTTTGAATGATGTGGGACCGCGTACGTGGTGCAATAAAATTCTTAGATAAAAGCATTCTGATTGTGACGGATGTACACCGTACACTCTTCCCAAAGCTTCATCTCTTTTTATTTCTGGATGCCCATCGACGTCTTGACCGCGCCTTCGTCTTGAAAATTTGTTATTAGCCCACGTATAATAGTGTGGAACTTCGTGGTACAACAGCGTTTTTGCAAATTCGTCGGTATTGCAGAGTTCAAAAAACGCTAATAGAGTGGTTTTGCGCGGATTTTGGGCAACTTGTCGCGCAGTTCCTGGTGTGAAAAACACCCTTTGCCCGTTTTCTAAGTGCACGGCCAAATGCACGACCGTGGGATGTCGGTCGTGGATCGGAAATTCGAGTATTCGCCAGACGGCTTCCGATGTACTTATATATCGCCCATTTAAATAATTTTCCACCTCATCATGCGGATTTCTAACGCTGAACGTGGCTTGATCGGAACCTTTATTTATATATTTACATATATATTTTATAGCCTGAACTGAATGGCAGTATTCGACGTTAATGTGGGCGTTAAATGACCTGCACAACATTGGAGAGTATGGTACAATCCATCTGTTATCTATTGTAATCGGCCTCCCTCTGATGTTTACAACTGCGACTTGACCACCATTTTCAGCATTACGACGACGATATACAGGATAACCATCCTCGCCTGTCTGAGTATCGGTGACGAATCGCCGAGGATATTTCTTTGAACATATACCGTTCTTCATACACGGTGATGATAAATTGTGCTCCCCACAAGGTCCATGGATCATGTTTTTGGTGATAATATCGAATAATATTGGGTCATCATCTTTGTTTGGTAGTTCAGCAACTATTATACTGTCTATTTCATCTGGTTGTATTTTTTGTGCAAACCAAAACAGCATATGACAGTGTGGTAGTCCGCGTTTTTGCCATTCAACACTAAGCATATGGCATTTGACTTTGCCGAATACCTCGTCTTTAGTGAACGACTTGATCATTTTCTTCATCTTTAAATGAAAAACCCTAGCAATAATGTCATGACGGTCGAAAGAACGTTGGCCAGCAAATAGCTCTTTCTTAATTTCTGGCCACTCCGGATTGCAAGTGAACGTCACAAATAAATCGGGTCTTCCATAGTTGCGTACATACGTCATTGCATCTTGGGTTTTTTCATGCATGTAACGCGGAGAGCCGGTGAAAGATGAAGGCAAGATGACATGTTGGCCAATATTTGCAGCGTTGACATTAGCATCCTGATTTATAGCGTCTCTTAAATGGATATAGTCATCAGCTCTCAGTTGTTGTTGATTGCGACTTATGTAACTTAGTCTCTCTGTTATCATTTTAGCCATCATGTCAACACAGTATTGACTAAACAAATCCCGATAATAATGAAGGGGATTAAAACTGTTGGCCCTGGTCATCAATCTATACATATAAAATTGCATACACGAAACTGTTTTATTTCGCGCTGAATTTTGTAGAGGGATAGTCAAATAATAACCATCTTCACCGTTAACAAACATCAAAGGGTATTGTAAGGGATCGTAAGCTCTGTGTAATTCAGAAACTCTTTTCAGTTGACCATCTTTGCAATGAAGGACTATATCTCTAGGTCCCTTATCTTCGTCCACCAATAATACTGCAACTTCGTTTGCTGTAGGTGAATTGTATCTTCCACGATGTTGATTTTGTGGAGTGCGGTCAGCGTGAATGATTAATTTTAAGTTTTCAGATGAAGAGTTATGTTCTAAATTGTATTTGAAACTGCGAATATAAATGTTATGACTATTTAACGACGTCTGTAAATCATTGATTAAATCGATATTTAGGTTAGGAGCAATATTAGACCGCAACGAAAGTTGGTCGGCATCAGAAATGAAATAAATTTGTAGAAACTGCGGGCTTTGCCCTGGCGAAGGGAGTAGACTACCAATTAAGTGATAAACTTGCCCTTCTACTTTAAATGTAGGCATAAAGTTTCCTTCGCGAATTTCTTTAGCACCGAATGACGTCATTTGGAAGAGTGTATTATACTTTCGTATGTTTTTTAAAAAATGCGCAGATAATAGATGATTGCCCAGTAATAGATCTTTTATTGGTTGTGGTGGTGCCTGGATATCAGGAAGAACCACTTTTCCTGCAGCACAACACATACCATTTGGTTCATCGCTCCATTTATTTGCAAAACACTTAGGACATGTTTTATTCATTTCGCCTATTTTCACAGTGTTTTGCTGAGCATAATCTATATTGGCATCGTAATTGAAGGCTGATCTATTTCCTTGGGCTATATTCCGATTACGCGCTCTGACTGTAGCTGCTCGCTGTCTTTCTGTTGCTAGGCGCTGCGAGCGCTCAGTGCTAGTCTCCCTATCCCTTGTCTCACAGACATGCTGCCTTAACTCAGATAGACGGTGCGCACGTTCAGCGCTAGTTTCTCGAGCACGGGCCCGCGTCGTCCTCACATTTTGGCTTGCGAGGCGCTGTGAGCGCTCGGAGCTAGATTCTCTAGCGCGTGCTTGCGAAATATATTCTCTATTTCTCGAGAGGCGTTGCTCATTTTCAGGGGCAGATTCTTCCGTACGGCGTACTCGAGCGGCTCTTGTCTGTGATGTCTGCCGAGACAGTTGAGATTTCCTTTTAGGCATGCTCTCAACAAACCACGCACAGACTTGAAAACAATTATGAACAAAGGGAGAGCGACTCGAACACCGTCCGCCTTTACAAAACAAAACAATCGTAATATCGAATAACTCGTGTCGATTATTACGATAGAACGAAGTACGAAACTACGAACATACAAAACAAACGTACAACGAAATTACGATATTTTCGATTATGAGGTATCTATCAACAACAACAACCATGCGAACGAAACAACCGAAACCAATAACCAACTGACATGTAATTTTTAGAACTCCAACTAACGACAACGTGGGCATAATAATTCGAGACTCGATCCAATAAATATTTATTATTATTATTATTATCAATCCACGGAAAGTCTTAACACCGCGATTCAGAAAAATGACGTCATTGCAGAACGCCATCTATGGGCAAATAGGTAAAACGTCTGCACAATGAAAGTTATGCTAGGGTCATTTTGCGTTTTAGTAATTTTATATTATCTCCGAAACTGTATGACCAATTGATATACTGTAAATGGCAAATCTTATCTGTATGATGTTCCTGTGATACTGAAATAATTTATTGTCATAAGAATTAATATTTTGTTGCTCAAATAATCAACCAAACGTAACAATGCCGAAAAAAAAATTTTTTAATGCAATAATAGAAGTATAAAAGATAAAATATAAAAGATAGAGATATGGTATCGCTGACTTTTTTGTAGAAATAATTAAGATGAACCAGGTAGCCATACATTCTTTTTAATTTTAAGCAACTGTTTAGGCAGCGCACGCAAATAATTCTGTTTTACGAGGTATTTTTTTCCGACTTGCCAGACAAAAGTTGTGATAGCTCGGTTAATATACATGTTATAGAAACAATTTATAGCCTATAGCACTCAGGAATAATGTAGCTTTCTGCCAGTTAAAATAAAATTAGAATTAGATTATGAGTTCCAGAGATTACCCCCTGCATACAAACTTACAAATTTTACCTCTTTATAATATTAGTATAGATTAAAACAATCTGTGTTTAATTTAAAATTATTATTCTCGAATCACTCCACAGAGTATCAACAATGAATAAATTTGTATCGTGTAATTTTCCTTTCGTCGTAAATATGCCAATTTTACTTACATAACAATAAACTTAATAAAATAAGTTCTCAGAAGACTATTAAAATATCTGTCAAAACATTAAATGGTTCAAATCTTCATATTAATAAAACGTGTAGAAATAGTGAAACAAATTTTACTGTAATTATTTCTGATGTTTCAAATTAGCTCATATATGTTCCACTGCTGGGATCGAGTCTCATCTGCGATAAAAGAGAAATTATAACCATACTGGTTTGTATAGGGTTTTATTTCGAGTTTTTTTTCTCCTGCACTGGTGTAACTACCACTCCCTATCTTACCCGTGGATGTCGTACAAGACGACTAAGGGGTAAAGTATGCACACAAGATCTATGGAAGAGAAGGAAAACTCGAAATTTTCATTTCGAGTCAGATTTCCATGCTGGTCAGACATGTTCGTATAGGGGAAACCCTGCATGGTATAGCGGGTCAAATTTCCTCCCATTGTAGAGGAGGCCCGAGCCAAACAGTGGGACGTATGTGGGCTGCGATGATGATGAACCACACTGGTTGGTATAGGGTTTTATTTCGAGTTTTCTATATCCTGCATTGGTGTAACTCGTCCAGATATCGAATAAGTGGTCTATTTTCTCGAATATTATAGAGGAAGCTTGAATCTGATAGCAGTCTAGTCTAGTCTAAGTTCTCGGCGCGCACACGCAGACTCTTGGCGTAGTAATCAAAATTTATAGAGCAAATTGAAGAACTGAAGTTTCACATCGACAACCGATGTTGTTCGAAGAACGAAGCGTCCGGTACTAACTGAATGCGATCGCTCGTTGAGCCAAAGATAGTATTTTCACTATAATTATCATAATCAAAATAGGGACCGTTGTGGTATGAATGTTGATGTAGTGACAAGGATTGAGAAAGGTATGTTAAGTTGGTTTGGTCATGTAGAGAAAATTAATGAAAGGAGATTAACAAGAAGAATTTATAAGGCAAATCTGAGCGGAAGTGTTAGAAGGGGAAGACCAAGGCGAACGTTCCACGATCAAATCGGGGATGTTCTTAAGAAAGGCCAGGTTAGAAGTACCGTTAACCGAAGAATATGCATGAAGAGATTAATGAATGTGGAGGAGGCGAAAGTGGCGTCAAGATCGTAGCAAGTGGAGGGTAGTGGTCTCTGCCTACCCCTATGGGAAAAAAGCGTGAATATATGTATGTATGTATTATCATAATCACCACACAGGTTTCAATGAAACATATATGAATATATTTCATTGAAACCTCCGCAATAGGGCAGAAATTAAACCACTATCCCACGCTGGTGAGACGGTAATATTATCGGTTTTAAGTTTTCTTCTCTTGTGTAGATGCTATATATATACGGTATCGTTGTTGTTCTTTTTCTTTAATATTATTGTGTTTCTTAATTTTGTATAATATAATAGCTGTTAATTGATTTATTTACCCTTTTCTTTTGTGGGTGGGCTGCGGTCGGCGCGCCTCCGCACCACTCCGTCCGGGGCGACAGAGGGGCTTAAGCACGCAATTCCCGCAACCCACCTGAGAACCACGTCGCCTTCGTCGCTGGGCCGACCACCGGAGCAGAGTTAACTTGTCGTCAGTGGTCGGCCCGACGGAATACCCCCTACTTGGGGTACCCTCCCATCGACCGACGTCCCCCCCCTCGGGGAGGACGTCGGTTTTTCCTCACGCGGTCGGCCTCACGGCGGGTGACGGACTAATGCCCGGTCACGTCACCCGCGGCCTCGGCTAGGGCGGCATGAGGTGCAGGTAGTTGCGCCTGCGCCGCCCCATTCGCCGGCGGCGGATCTCCTCATCGAGGCTGCGCTCCTCGCGCAGGCAATCCGCCGCCTCCTTCTGCGAGATCACTGTCTCGCAGAAGGCTGCGACCGCGTCCCAATTCCCGATGCTTTCGACCATCACACTAGCGATGGCCAGCAGCGTCAGGTCGGCACCGATGATTGCGACGAGTTCACTGCGCTGCGTGGCCCAAGCGGCGCAGGCCTCGAGCGTATGCTGCGCCGTGTCCTCGTCGCAATCGCAGTGGTGGCAGGACGGTGTATTCTCCCTCCTTACGACCTTATGCAGGTATTTGGCGAAGCTCCCATGCCCCGTCAACACCTGCACTAGTCTGAAGGAGAGCACCCCGTGCCGTCTTTCCAACCACTGCATCAGCACCGGCCGGAAGGCCTCCACGATTCGCATCCCGAACCGAGGCCTCTCCAGCCATTTATTTACCCTTGGAAAATAATGCTCTAGAACCCAAATAAATAATTTTCTTTCTTTTGTCTTCTTACCTCTATGTGCATTTTTCATTATCCCACTATATTACCCATGGGCATTGTAAAAAATTACTAAGGTATGTATAAATATATATATATGTACATATAATATTTATAGAAGGCAAACTTGTAATAAATCCTTAAACATGTTTGAACTGCGGGGTATCTCTCATCACAGCTCATATAGGTCCCACTAAGGGGCTCGAGCCTGCTCCACAAAAAGAGGGATTATACCACGCTGGTCAGATGTATTGGTATAGAAATTTGAGGTTTCCTTTGCTAGTCTTTTATGATACCCACAGGTAGAATACGGATAATGAATTGCATTTTTACTCCATCACGACTCAGCAAAGTTTTCAGCTTAGTACAAAGTAAATGTTGGTAAAACGGTTGAAAATAAGGAAAATATATCTAATGTAATAACATTAACGGTATATCCCTAAAAAGGTGTTGAGTAAACTCGTAAATTCTGACCAATGCAGTGGTAGATAGTATTGAAAAGCGGAACAAAAAAATCTTGAATATTACCGTTTTATTCATAAACGTTACGGCACCACATTTGTTTTGAAGAGACCATATTTATTTGTATCATTTTAATAGGCTTACATTATCTTAGTTTGTATGGATAGTTGATAGTTATTTAGAGTTATCCCTTTAAATAAGCTTGCTTACTTGCTTGCCGAATATATTTAGTTAAATATCATTCATCTTCGTTTCAGCAGAAGGAAAATCAAGTTTGCCTTCTATCGCATAAATGCTATATGCCTTAGTCGTATCATCATGCATCATCATTTTAGCTCATATACGTCCCTAGGCTCGAGATTTCTTCAAAAAAGCAGGAAAATCGAGTTTTCCTTCTATTGTATAAATGATGGAAGGGTTTCGCCTTAGTCGTTTTTTACGACACCTATAGGGTGGACAGGTAGTGTTGAATTGTGCTCTTACTCCGTCACCACTGGAAAATAAGTCACTCCCTTCCCTCTAATGTGGTTGAGGGGAGTGATGGCTGCTCTAGTAGATAACTTGTGATCGGGTGCTGCTTGTGGGATCTGGTCCAACCATGTTTTCATTTCCTTTTTTATTTGAACTAAATTAACAAAAAATAGTTATATCCTATCTCGCAGGGCATCACACTGGAGCTAAGACTATATGTTGTATACGTAATTGTATTCAAAAGATGGTAAAAAAATAACAGCCCGCTGAGTTTCTTGCCGGCTCTTTTCTGCTTGTGGTCGCGTTCCGATCCGGTGGTAGATATTATATTATATTATATTATATTCAAACGACGTATAAATTTGACAATATGTAAGTGCCCTCAAGCGGCCTATGCAGAATAAATGATTTGATTTGAATAAGAGTATTAATGTAAATTTGTGATGTATGGTTGGCACATTAAATACTATTAACCTTTACATTGCTATAACTATGAGAGAGGGGAGGTCGACCTGGATAATTCCACCTAAAGCCTTCTACGGTGTGATAACGGAGTAAGAATACAATTCATCACTCCCTAACTTGTCTGTGGATGTCGTAAAAGACGACTATGGGGTGAAATATCGGGAAATTGTCCGTCACCCGCAGAGACGCAGACCGCGCGACGGCGACCGACGTCCCAGGACATCGAGAGATGAGGTTACCCGAAAGGGTATTCCGTCGGGCCGACCACTGACGACAAGTCACATCTGCTCTGGTGGTCGGCCCAACAACGAGGTGACGTGGGTACGGGTGGGTTATGGGCTCGCGCGCCGTCCTTTCATCGCCCCGGACGGACTGGACCGCGCGTGCGCTTACCATAGCCCACCCATAAAAAAGAAAAAAATGGTGTGTAATATGCACATAACATCTGTACAAGAGAAGGACAACTCGAAATGAAATCCTATACCAATATGTCTGACCAGCATGGTATAGTAGGTGAAATTCTCTTCCATTATGGAACCCGAGCCTAACAGTGGGAAGTATGTGGGCTGCGATGATGATAATAAAAGCCGTCTAGTCAACACTTACTTTTCCAAGTCGGGTTTGTGTCAGGCAGGCGGCCGGTCACTCTAAAATAATAATACAATTTAGGTCGACCCCATATTATTGGTATAGAAGCAGGATAAAGATGATAATGTTGAGCTCGGGCCTACACCACAATGGTCTTACTACACCTACTATGTCACGCTGGTCAGAGGAGTGTGTATATCATTATATTTCGAGTTTTCCATCGATTGCAGATGTTAGCTATATATCATATCCCATAGTCTTTTATCACGGGTGAAAGAGTTGAGGGTGAATTTTATTCTTATTCCGTCATCACACGAATCTATTAACATCATCACAGCTCACTGTCAGGCTCGAGTCTCCCCTAAAATGGAAGGAAAATTGATCTAGTTTATCACGCTGGTCAGACAGGTTGATATAAGGTTTTCTTTTGAGTTTTCCTTCTCTTGCATTGTTGGTATATGTAGGGATGAAAACGATACATCGATGTTTGCCATTGATGTTCAATATTGTAAAACATCGATGTATCGATGTTATTTTATACGATGTTTTGCCTGCAGGATTTAAAATGTATGGTACTTTTAGCAGAGCCTGCAAAAAAAAGGTCCTCATATCACGCAAATATTGGTGTTTCAAGTAAAAAATATGCTTTAAAAAAAGCTCATCGCATAGATTTCTAGAAAACATCGATGTTTCGATACATCGGTGTTTTTAAGGCGATGTTTTTTATCAAACATAAATTGTACTCTTACTCCATCACCACTAGGAAAAACGAATCTTTATTCTGTTTAAAAAAAGGAATGTATATAAAAACGGTAAACCTACGCACTCATTAAGATAACGAGGCGAGGTATTTTACATAAAAGTATAATGTTATAAATATCTATTAGTATGCCAAAAAAGGCAGCTGTTGAGTAAATGTATAAACATCGTAAAAATAATCGCTATTAAGAAAGTAATTTATTAGTTTCTCTTTAAAAATATTTATAATGATTTCTAATGTTAACGCGGACATTAAACATCCTTTCTAATATTATAAATGCGAAAGTAAGTTTGTTTGTTTGTTACGCTTTCACACTTAGTGTCGATTCACACTGTGATGCCGTTTATGGTTCGATCTCGTTCCGGTCTCGGTCCGTTCCCGGTCTGGTAAAATATTCTTAAATAAGAAACAATCAGAGTATTCTCACTATCGTATCGCTCTAGATCCGATTCGATATCGCACCGGTACCGGTTGATCGAAAAGAATATTTGACTGGAGCGAGATCGGACTTGGCATGACTTGTACCGACAGTCATCATCATCTTGCTCTTATCCCAATTACTTGGGGTCGGCGCAATATGTCATCTGTTTTGACATATTGCAAAAAGTTTCGGCAATGACTTTTATGATCGGCCGCCTGCCTGACGTCAACCCTCCTTGGGAATGTAATCGTTGACCCAAATGGTACCAGATGGAGTTGGTCCGGGTCAATCTAGGGCTCTTAGTCGTCTTTTACGACACCCACGAGCAAAGCAAGGGTTGGTAGTATTCGAAGCCGCTACCACACAGCACAACTTGTACCGACAGTGTGAATACGTTTTTGTTTCAACTCCAGCATTTCTTCGGTCGTGCAGGGAGACGATACATTTTTCTTCTAATCATGGCTAGTAATAAATCGTGGATTTCTGAAAAAGGTAGTAATGTAATTTATGCGTGTGATATATAACATTTGATTATGAATAATAAATAACCACACTATAATTATTTTCGCCAGCTTCTCTTTAAGCGTTTTCGCCGAGAAAAAAACGTATATGGTGAAATTCGCGAACATTTTAAAAAAAGCAGTTGACTTATAAAAACTTGATTACGAGCGATAAATTATCGTCACACATGGGATTCGAACACACGCCTATCAACCATGGATCGATACAGACTGATTGTGGAACTAATAGTGTAGACACACCGACATTTGATCGGACCGAGACCGGAGCGAGATCGGACCGTGAACGGCATCACAGTGTGGATCGAGCCTTAAATCACCAAATCGATTTTAAAAATTCTTTCACCAATGGAAAGCTATAATATCAAGGAGTAATAGGCTATATTTTATCCCGGTATTCCCACGGGAACGGGAACTACGCAGGTAAGGCAACTGAAACTGAAGCGAAGCGAGGACAGGTTACTAGTCTATAAATAAAATTGGAGTGTCTGTTTGTAATGTCAAAATAATAGACTTTTTTCATGCTCACACGGTTATTTGCACGACACCTATGCCTAAAATAGCAATTAAAAAATTTTTGTCTCTCTGTCTGTCTGTTTGTGCCGGGTAATCTTCAAAACGGCTGGACCGATTTCAAAAATTCTTTCACCAATGGAAAGCTATAATATCAGGGCGTAAACTAGGCTATATTTTATCCCGGTATTCCCACGGGAACGGGAACTACGCGGGTAAAACGACTATAACCTATAACCGAAGCGAAGCGAGGGCGGGTTCCTAGTTATAAATAAAACTATTCTTACAGATTTAATCGCGTATTTGATTTTTGATTTCACGACTTTTCGAATACATTTCAGCGTTCATGGCAGGTATCTTACAGCGTAGTTCTCTTTATGAAATCCGTAAAATTTTAATATTTTCAAGTCTTCTACTTTGAAAGAATAAGCAGAAGACTAAACAGAATTACAATCCACTATACTACTAGTGGTAGGGCCACACTGTTGATAGTTATCTGTCTACAGCCGCGGGCCGCTCCGTCCGGGGTAGTACCACACTCTCGCAGAAAATCGACGAGTAGTAGCAATTTGTTACTGCGCTTCGTTCAGTGAGCGAGAGAGCCGGAGGTCTAACTTTCTGAGGGTGTTTGTATGTGGTGAGTTTTAGTGATGACTTTAGTATCATCGAACCTCATTGCACGCATTCACACTCCTTTTACTTTTTTCGCGGTAAGCAGCGGCCTTACAAAGGTCCATGAGCGGCAGCAACACTTACCATCAGGACTGTTTGCTCGTTTGCAATAAGAAAAATAAAACCTTTTTTTTCTCTCTTCAGCTAATACATATTCTATTGCAGATGTGAAAAATTAGCCTGCTATGCCGCGATGGTGGAACAACTATGGTTTTATTAAAAAAAAATTCTTTAGCTTTTACTTATCTCAGCAGTTTATAGGCCTTTATATTTTTTACAGAAAAAAATTACATATATTGAAATATACACATTTATCCCATCATAATCGCAGTCTACATATATCCCACTTTTGGGCTCTGGCCTCGTCTACAATGGGAGGAAATTTCACCTATGACCATGCTGGTCAGACTTGTTGGTATAGGGTTTTATTTCGAATTTTCTTCTCTTGCACAGATGTTATGTGCATATCACATCCCACAGTCGTCTTTTACGACGTCCACGGGCAAGATAGGGAGTGGTGAATTGTATTTTTACTCCGTCACCACACGGAAAATTTATCCCATACATGGTAATATATATAGTTTACATATTGTAAAAATGTTCGCAATAGTTTTACAAGCGGTCGTTTGCTTGACGCTACCCTCTTAGGGAATGTAAATATTGACCAGACGGCATCAGATAGAGTTGGCTCAGATCTCTTGATCGTATTTTACGACACCCACGAACGGCGTCAGTGTTTCTGGTATTCTAATGCGTAAAATCTTCGGATTGATGGCGTGGAAAAATTTCTTCCGTCAATATGAGAATACGAATGACAGTTTGATTACTTTATGTATGTTTTTATTGGGGCAGTGCAGACGCGAGTACCTGCGCCTGATGCCGCCCTAACAGAGGCTGTGGATGACCGGACCGAGGATTTAGTCCCGACCCGCGGAGAGGTTAGTCTCGCGACGGTGATCGGCGTTCTAGTAGGGGACGTCGAAGGGGGAGAGTACTCCCTCGGGGTATTCCGGCGGGCCGACCACTGCCGTCTAATCACCCTGCTCCGGTGGTCGGACCAACTACGAAGGCGACGTGTCGCGGGTGGGTTACGGGTGTGCTTGCTTACGCCCTTCTGTCGCCCCGGACGAAGTGGTGCGAGGAGTGCGCCGAACGTAACCCAAGCCAAAAAAAAATTTATGTTTTATCCACGATATCCTAATTGGTGCAGTCGTTGGTAAGGAATCTTAATAGATATGCGTTCAAGATTTTCGTTATAAAAGAGTTATTAGAAATATTGTTTTTTTTTGTGTAATATGTCCAGCCATAAATTTTTGTATTATGTTCTGAATAATGAATCATATATCTGGTTCTAAAAAATTCACACCAGGCCTAGCACTTACTAATTATACAATTTTATTTACAACGAGTAACTTTTTTTACTTTAATGAGCCGACCAAGCTCCTTGCGTGGTCTTCTCAGCTTGTGGCTCCGTTCAGATTCAGTGGTAGATTATTAAATAAATTTCAGTTAAAAAGTAAAATCGACAATATTTAAGTGAGGGCATGACTTATAGAGAATAAATGATTTGATTTAGAAGAAATCTAGAAATTTTCTTAGAAATTTACACAGATTTCTACTTTTATCATTTATAATGGCTAAAAGTTCACAAGTGATATTCAAATGGCTAGTGAGACGTCAACCACTTCCAAACTCCGCACAATTCTCAGTCTGTCTAACTAATAACTCTTCACAAATATTTCGAGTTACATAGTTCTCGTAAAGGCGTCTGCACATAATAGTTTAGGAATTTCTAAAATTACATAGCAAATGCTTTAACTTCAGTTATTCTCAAAATTTCTTTTCTTACCCACTTTTGGAGAATACTTGTACCTTAATATATTGTATTTATTATATTAAATTTAGTATCTTACATCATCATCATATAAGCTCATAAACGTCCCACTACTGGGCTCGAGTAACCGTTACTATCGAATAAACCTAATAAAGCGCAGTAAACGATAATTAGACGGGTTAAAATAGACTTTATGCATATTATATCCCTTAGTGACCTTTTACGATATCCACAGTTAAAATACGGGGTGGTGAATTGTATCCTTACTTCGTCACCAGATAAAAAACAAACGTTTATTACCTCTATTGTCAAATATTTCGCTATGTTGAGAGGGAAAAATCTTCTTTTAGGTATATTGAGAAAATTATGTTCAATAGTGGACTTTGAGAGAAATATTAAGAAATGCATAGATAGATTGATCTTTTACACAATACAAAAAACTGACCTACTATGCCGCAATCTTTAGATTATATAGATTTTATATCAACTTTTCCTTTTCTTTCAGTGACATTCTTTCTCGCTCACCCAATTAAAATCAATAGCAAATTGTTTCTATTCAGATGTTGATTTTCTGCGACAGTTGATGTTGATGGCTGCATTTTTATATATTTTTTTGAAAGTTTATTGAGTAAACATACTCGACCAGGACCGTCCAGGGCGACGGGTCGTGTGCGGCACCTTTACCTAGCGTATACCCACGCTATCTCCATTTGAGCTGAATGATGCTTTGACACTATTAGTCCATAAGCAACTTTACCTATGAAATATGGTACAAAATAAAATATCAAACACAAACATTTGCGAATATTTCCGTTTATTTTCGTTTTTTAATAGTTTGGTGAAAACATTCTGACAGTTAGAAAGATTCCATTTTTAAACTATTTACAATTATTTAACGTACAAACTTATTATTTTTAACAAACTTAATTATAAAATTATTAGCTAGTAACATAAGTTGGATATTTTATATCCGCTAGAAGTAAAAAATTGCATTATTAAAATTATATTTAACTAATGTTTTTTTTTTTTAATTGAGTATGTACCCATTGTTCATTTCGATGATTACCGTTTAAAGAGTCGTGAGGAATGACTTTGTAAAATTTTCAATATATTTTTATATGTTGCTGGCTATAATTGTAAGGCTGGCTATATTTGTATTTTTCTCCTTCATTCAGAAATTGACTGATTAGATTTAAATTAAATATCCTTGCAATTTTTGACAGTAGGTAGTATTTTTTGTTTGGTAAATTAGATATTCGCTAAGAAATTATTTTAATAAATCGCCAAAGGGGTATTCCCGCAATAACAAAATTTGTACGGGGAGAAAAATCTATATTTGTTGTCTTCAAATAAATATATCATCATCATCACTTTAAGTCATATACATCCCAATGTGGGGAGAATCGCTCCTCCATAATAGATCCTCTTACATATTTCCTTTGTTTTGTATAGATGTTATTTAATCCCTTAGTCGTCTTTTACAATACCCACGCATAAGAGAGTGGGGTGATGAATTGTATTCTTGCTTCTTATAGGGGATTAAATTTGCATTGATATATTCCTACTTGATTTCTTATGAAATTACAAATAAGCTCTAACATATATGTATTTTAATCTTTTATACAATAAATATCAGAATATAATTTGTGGATTGAATATAGTTATCTTGAACATTCTGCATAGCTTTCTCTGTTTTCCTTTCTCATATATGGTTTCTCCCGACGAAGATCCTGGCAGAAGCTAGTGAATTACAAAAAGAAATGTTTTTAACATTTGTGAATATTATTTTATTGCTTTTACAACGTTAAAGACTCGTTACCTGTCATTTTAAAGGACTTCATTTAACAAACAATTGCGTTACATTTTACAGATATTCATTATCCGACTAGCTTGGTAAGTTTTACAAAGTCATACACTCCATTACTCACGGTGTTAACATCACTTTAAGACACAAATAGGATTATAACCGTTATAATACAAAACATATTTACATTGTTTATTGTATGTACAAAACCCTTAATGGACACGGTAATATGAACTATATTTATAACAACTCTAGTCTCATATTCATTTGTAGGTGTTTGCTGAAAGAATTTTTCATTATTTAATTTGGTACTAACCTAATTTCAAAGTTTACGTAATTAATATAAATAACTTAAGTTTAATTTTTAAAATGTCTGTTTTGAATAAAATAATATAAACTATTCCATTAGACTTAATCCTATTAAAACGAATTGCCAATTAAGATGAAAGACAAAATGAACTTTTTAATGTTCTGTTAAAAAAGAAAACAAATCGGCATTATTTAGATTTTAGATTTAAAATTTGAATTATATTTCATTTAAATTAAACTTTACACACTTATTACAGTTATCTAAAAACTTGTAAATTGTGCTCAATTAGCATCTAGATCGAATAAAAATTATTTGATGTAAGAAATATCAAATTTTAGAGCTTTAAGTTAAAAGTCCGCCCGTGACCATGAACGCTGAAAAGTGTTTGAAACGTCGGGCAATTAAAAATCAAATACAAACCCGATAAAATTCTAAAAAATAGTTTTATTATAATATATAATACTCACGTATACATCAGAAATCATTGTACGAGTATAAATGAAAATGTAGTGGCTATATAGATACTGTTTAATCCAGGAAGAGTCTGTTGAAATCTTATTTTAGTATATTTTAAAATGTAAAATCTGGTATTAAAAGATAAAGTAATAACTGTTTCCGTGAGCTGGAACCTTATATTTTTCATGTTTAATATTTATTTATAAATATTGATTTAAAATAAAACTCCGTTTAAAACTATGTTATATTTTTGAAATAAAACTATTTTTATGGAGTTCATCACGTTTGTATTTGATTGGTTTACATGAGTATACTCTCGTGGCGAATAACGTCGAACGCTGAAAGATGTTGGAAAACTTGGAAAATCGTAAATTAAATACAAACGCAATAAAATCCGTAAAAATTGTTTTTTTTTCTATTATGAAATAATCGCGTAAACATCATATTTCATTTTATCATTTTGTATTATATTTTCTATGTGGAAATATACTCCGTCCTTTCACTCAAACGTCGTAAAAAACGTCTAAGAGATGTAAACAGAAAACATCATTGCAAAATACAAACTTTTTAAGACCTCTATACCAAATGGTTTCAATTATCTAGCCTGAAATAGCAATCAATTTCTATTGGCTTATGCTACAGTCGTAGTGGGACATGATGGACCGAATAACCGGTTTTACATATTCCCATATTTGGTCTAATTTTTTTATTGCCTTTAGACGCAGATGAGGTAGCAGCCCATCTGATAGTAAGTGGTAACTGTGGCAATAATAAGGTATTAGGATCTATCTGTCTTAATGTGAGGTTTAAACCGCTGGCTCTCCCACTTACTAAACGAAATGCAGTACCAAATTATTACTGTTGAAGCGTCGATTTTCTCCAAGAGTGTTCATGTTACTTGACGATTTATTTATGGCTTCGCCTTATCATGGCATTTCTGTGAAACTGAACGTAAATACCTTAATATAGGTCATCATCTCAGCCCATAAAAGTCTCACTGTTCGACTCGAGCCTCTTTCACAATGGAAGGAAAATTGACCTACTAAACCGCACTGGTTAGACGTGTTGTTAAATGGTTTCATGTCAAGATTACCTTCTCGTAAAAATTTTTATTCCAGGTAGTGAATATTAGGGTCAATCGTATATCTAATAATCTTTTCCGTTAAGTAATTAATCAGTATCATCCTACTCTCATCCCAATCATTTGGATTCGACACAATATGTACTATTCTTCTTTCATACATATTGCCAAAGTTTTGACAATGGTTATATGACCGGCCGCCAGCCTAACGTCAATCCTCCTCCATATTCGTTAACGAGACGGTATCAGTTGGAGCTCAGGTCGATAGATCGGATAGCTCTTAATCGGCTTTTACGAGACTTACGAGCAATAAAAGAATAGATAGAATTTGTAGCCGTGACGCAAGTGTAGCAAGTTAAGTAATTAATGTTTTGTGTAATACTACTTATGAATAATAATATTAAATTTCGACTCTTCAGCAAACACCAAATCAAATGGTAAGAGTTGTGGCTAAAATATTTATCACAATTTAGTGATTATGTTATTAACTAGAATATCAGTTTTATTATAAGTATTATATAATAGGAAATATTAGTCCAATCATTAACGCATTTTTAATTCCAAAGTTTAAACTGTATATTGATAACCATACAACTAGTTACAAACCTGGTTTTCAAATATTTTTCACAACCATTTATAAACATAATTAAAATTTTAACATAAATCGTTTTTCGATTTTAAACTGTTTAACATTTTTTTCGAGTATAAATATTGTTTTCGAATGTATAAACTAGAGTTTACATGTTCTATTTACATTTTTTTTTAAATTTACAAACAAATTTTAACAAAAAAAGATTCAATTATTTTACCCTACCTAATCGGAAATTCAACTAACAGTAATATCAAGTACAAGCTAATAAGCACAATTAAAAATATCAGGTTCTAAGTTTTTCAAATAATGAGACAATAATAAAATATTTCTAAGTAAACATATAATATACCTACTAACTGACCCAACAGACACTGTTCTGTTAAATTCAAATCAAATCAGTCACAATTAAATAATAAAAAAACGAATTCTCTTTGAAATCGATCGCAGCATCACTTACCGGGTTCAAATATTAATCTAAACCATTATCGAACCCATTGGAACACACAAAAAAATTCATCAAAATCAGTCCAGCCGTTTAGGAGTTCAATTATAAACACACGAACAGAAGATTTGTATAAATTGAGACTAAGATTTTCCTTAACAATAATAAGCTATATATATGGTTTTTCTCTGTGTGCTGTTTCTTTCCTGTGAAAGTTGTAAAGCCCGTTAAAGGATCCCTACAAGAATGGCCAGTGGCACTTTCCTGAAAATTTTACGTCACCAACTTTTCAACATTAGCAACCCTAACGTGGCGATTATGACATTACCTATATTCATAGGGAGGCCTATGTTCAGTAGATTTAAAGCCAAGTATTAACTCATAGTACTCGACTCGTGTCAAATGCGTCAGGGTGCACGATTGGAATGTCGATACAGGGATTGCTCATTATGATCCCTTCACGTTATACCGTGCGAGCCGAGGCATGAGTTATCGGCAAATGGCATTGCTCAAAAGCGCCTCGTTCCAACCCGTATGCTACTGCCTCGAATCAAATAAGACAGTTTTCATAGATAACATGTCTTATGGAGAATGAGGACTACTTTTGATTTGCCAAGTTCGTGTGCTCGCATTGAGCATTCGTAATTGCAGCAGCGTATGTGAACTCTGAAGAAGATGTCGCGTGGCATTCTAAGTAAGCTGCGTACTGTCGATACTAGCCTTAAGTATTATATTTTCTCAAGTATTAGAGTATTTTTAATAGAGATGTAGTCCTACTTTTGGTAATATCGGTTTATAAATGGCCTAACATTTCAATTTATAAATAAAAAAAATAAATAATTCTAATTAATCTAATATAGATTTGCAATTTCTTGACAAATAAAGCCAGTACTTGATATTATTAGACTAATTTATATCTAGCGTATAGTGAGCAAGCCGATTCTAACCGTTCCATCATCGTCGTTTCAATTCTACTACTAAACTTGGGCCTCCTCGATTATGGGAGGGAAAGTGACTACCCCGTGCTAAACAGACGAATAAATAAAATAAATTAAAATATCGATTTTTTTTTGCTTGCATCGATGTTATCTGGATATTGTATTCCTTCATTATTTTTTGCGATACCCATAGGTAAGAGAGGGGTGGTATTTACATCGCCAACCCACAAAAAATTTCAATAGTAACAAAAAATTTGTGATGATGGTCGCTTTTTAATTTCCCACGGAAGTTGTAAGAACGGCTAAGGCAGCACTAGGGTAGTGGGTAATAGTAGTCTTTTGGGAAACTCATAATACCGACTACTATCACCAACCCGCCTGCGTGGTGATTATACCATCATTCCCTCTAATAGGGGGGACCATATCTAATAGTGGTTGTCCATAGATTGATGGATAGATAGATAAAAATTTGTATGGTATCATAGGGTACATTTTAATCGGCTGACTGACTTTATGCTAAATAAAAAACAAACTTTTCCTATTAACAAAACTTATCGCACTATTCACTCGATTTAAGAAAAGTTTTGAGCACTTCCACACAGTCCTATTTACACTAATCCTATAGTTGCGTGGTCTGTCAGAGCGGGGTGTCTCGTGGTGGGACGCGCGGGGCGGTGTGCGCGGAAGTCGCTGTGAGGGGTGAAGGACGTGGCAGTGTGCGAAGATGCTGAAGGGGAATACCGCCCGTTGCAACACCAGTGTTCGTGACCGTTGCACCCCGCGGCAACGTGCATGAGCCCGACGCAAACCGCGCCGGTGGGGGAATCCCCGCGTTCTGGACGAACAGAACACCATAAGAATATCCTTCCTCGATCTGGTGGTAATGATAATAATTTTGATATATAATTTCTGCGTAGTCAGTAATAAAACTATCATAGGCAACATTAGTATAGTCATCATTAGAGTTACATCTTTTGTACGTCTATAAGGGAGGATTTATTCGATGAAAAACTGAAACAGAATACTTATAACTATCAGTAGTCTTATAAAATAACCAATGTGAAAACCAATAAACTACCATGTAAACGTCTAATAGATTACTACGTAAAAAACTAATAGATTATCATGTAAAAGACTAATAGATTACTATATAAAAGGCTAATAGATTACCAAGTAAACGACTAATAAAATACTATATAAGAGACTAATAGATTACCAGGTAAAAGATAATTGGTTTACTAGGTTTAAAAGACGAATAGGTTACTAGTTATATTAACATGATTAAATGATAATAAAGATCGGTTAGTCTGTTACGTGGTGTAAAAGACTAACCGTTTACCAGGTAAAAGACGAATAGATTACCATATAAAAGACTGTAAAAGACTAACCGATTATCATGTGAAATATGAATAGATTACCGTGTAAAAGGTCGACTAACAGTATATATTTCTAATATTTCGAAATCTGAGTTTTAATAATTATTTGCTTAGCCGTGGAGAAAACCATCATTTGAAAATCTACAAGGCTAAGAATTTTCATGATGACTTTAAAAAAAATCATAACACATTGGGACCTAGTGGATTGAAACATACAAGCGGATAGATCTAATAGGAGATATTCAATGAATAAATACATACTCACCAATGAATATAAAAAGAGGTTGTAAATGTTTGGTTAAAATTTTATACTTACAAAATTTTTCAACGCTATCTAAACCATGTTAATACTTACAGTAGGTTCATGCATATTGCCATGAGTAGGAGGTGGAGCAGTTCTCAATGGACAATAAGCTGGCAGACCACCTCGAACACCTGCTACGCTACCACGAGGTCCTCTACTACCTAGTGGAGGCGATATCGTTGATACTTGCTGCTGACGATAATAGTCCACCTATAAAAAGTTCAGATATTCCAAAAATATCCGGTGAAAGATATCACAAAACTGCAAGACAACATTGTAAATAAAACTACTTTACGGATTTTATCACGTTTGTAATTAATTTTTGATTGTCCGACGTTTCGAACACTTTGCAGCGTTCGTCGCGTAATAATAGTTAAAGATAATTTTATAAATCAAAAACCTTTTAGTAAAATATTAATTAAACAAAAAAGATTTATATTAATTCCCCCTGAATTTTCTTGCTCGATCGTTCTCAGTGTGGCTGCGTTCCGTTGCGGTGGTAGTATACTAGATTTATTAGGTTTTTTAAATTAATAAATTGTCATAATAATCTACAAATTTAATGTTTAATGATTACTAACCATAAACAATATATTTTTTTTCATATAGAATCATTTTATTCTTCTGGCAATAAATTTACATCAAAATGTGGGTGAAAATTTAATAACTTTCTGTATTGGGTAGATAATTATAAATCTCAGTAATATCGATGACTTGTTGGAAGTGTGACATCTTAGTACGCCCGTGGCCATGAACGCTGCAAAGTATCCGAAACGTCAGGCAATCAAAAGTCAAACAACAAACGCGATAAAATTCGTAAAGTACTTTTATTTACAATGTGTAATACTCGCGTAAACATTAGAAGTCATTATTTAAGATAATATATAGAAATATAAAACAACCAAAGATAAATAGGACTGACCTGCATTTGATCTGTATCCGATGGAATTATATCAGGATTTCGATCATCGCTCTCACTATCTTCTTTTTCTCTAAGCTTATCAGGCGAGGCTGGTTGGGAGGACGGCGGTGGTGCAGATCTGGGTTTTCGTTTGGCGCAACGCTGCCTCATAGCAATCATGAATAGAAGAAGTACTACCATCACGATAATACCACCGCCAACGGCAACTGACATTGCTCCGGACATTTGCAATGTGGTACGAGGTAGATCTATTAAAGAAAGAAAATTAATATTAAGAAAATAATTTTAATAACTAAAAATCATGTATTTCTCCCCGTGTGGCGACGAGATACGATTAATGTTGTTCTCACTTCTTATTTGCTCATGGGTGTCGTAAAATCAGCTACCTCTTTGGGAAACGTATTCAACTCAATAAGATCGCCAATTCGCGTGCCAAGCGTAACAACATCTAACGCCTACATCCCCTCAAATGAATGACTGCATATTGAACTCGAATAAATTCTGCATGAGAATCGAACGTAAGACATTTGGCTCGGTAGGTTGTTATCTTAATTGCTACGCCGTCTATATGTATTCATATTAAAACTGATTTGAATATTCGACGTGTTGTGACGGAGTAAGAATACAATTCAACACTCCCTATCTTGCGCGTGGATGCCGTAAAAGACGATTAACGGATATACTTAGCATGTAACATGTGTGTAAAAGAAGAAAAACTTGAAACAAAACCCTATTTCAACACATCTAACCAGCGCGGAATAGTAGGTGAATTCTCTTTCCATAGTGGAGGAGGCCTGAGCCCAACCGGCAACCGTAGGACCTATATAGACTGAGATGACGAATGTTCTTGTTCTATCTATGAGAAGATATAATCACTGCTGGAAAAAAAAAAAACTCAAAATATCTTATCAATGTAACTCATACGACCATCTCACTAGCGAGATGTAATAGACTACGGTCTATTATAGTATATGGTACTATAATAAAATAATCTGCGCCTAATGCCACCCTAGTCGAGGCCGCAGGTGACTGGACCTGTGTTTTAATCCGTCACCCGCAGAGATGCTGACCGCGCGACGGCGACCGACGTCCCCGAGAGGAAACGCTGAGAGGAGAGGGTACTCCACGGCCGGGGTATTCCGTCGGGCCGGCTACTGAAGACAAATTACTCTGCACCGGTGGTCGGACCAACGACGAAGGCGACGTGCCACGGGTGGGTCATGGAGCCGCGCGCCGTCCCTCCGTCGCCTCGGACGGAGTTGGATGGTGGATGCGCTAGCTATGGCCTACACCTAAAAAAAAGGTATAATAAAATATACAAAATCTTAGTATTTACTTACCTAAACTTTTATCATGCACATGGTGTTTCTCTGGTGGTCGTAAAGTACTGGCCCTCAGCGGATAAGGATCCCCTCTGCCCTTAGCATTATATGCTAATACGGCAGCTGCATACGTTCGCCCGGGGCTTAAACCCACCGCCGTAAAACGAGGTACGGCGCTAGATACATTGGCAACGATTTCCTGTTAGGATTAAGAAAACAGATTCAGCCTCAAAGCAAACAAGGTAATTGAAATGTTGGAAACCAGGTTCTGAAAATATATACAGGAAGAATATTTTTCCGAGAAAAATATTTTTAAAGGTCTTTTTAGGGTTGCGTAGCTAAAGGGCTACGATAGAACCCCATTACGAAAACTCCATTGCTCATCTGAGTATCAGCGGGCTATATCTATGACATGAAACAAAAAAAACATAGACAGACAAAATTTCTATAAAATATGTACTGTGGCTAATAAATCTTATATCTTTAAACGAGCAATTCTTGTATATATATATATATATATATATATATATATATATAGGTAGATAGAGATCCTGAATATATGGAAATGGCTCCAACGATTTTGTTGAAACTTGGCATACTAGAGGTTTCGGGTCCGTGTTTTTGGCAAAACAAACAATGACATTAAATTTTAAAAGAATATGAATTCAAATTTCGTTGTCAACGTCATGAGTTACGATAGCTCAGATGGGAAGTTGACAGGTTCTAATTTTGGTATTTTAGAATTGAAACAGCGTCAGTTCGAATCTCGGTGTTATTATTATTCTCTTTTTGTAATTTTTTATATATTTTTCATTATTTATTAATATATATCTAAATAAATTCGATAAAAATATTCCGAGCGAAGCTCGGTCAACCAGATATTAACAGAAATATGTAAAGAAAAATAAAGGTACGGACAAACATTTCTTTTGACATTTTTTTTTCTTTTACAGAATTATTTAAAAAGTACACAAATCAAATCAAATCATTTTTATTTGCACAGTGTCAAACCCGCCATGACAGAATAAAAATAGAATTCACCACTCCCATCTTGCTTGTGGATGTCGTAAAAACGACTAAGGGATATATAATATGCATATAACATCTATGCAAGAGTATGAAAAGTCGAAATAAAACTCTATGCCAACAGTTTACACGTCTAAACAGCGTGATATAATACTTGATAATTTACCCTCCCATTCCATCCCAATAGGCCGTCTACGAGTTGATATGATGATGACAGTGTCAAATTGAAAATCTTATACAATAGCTTGAACCTGCCTTATGACAGAGTCTGAGGCCCACAGCAAGATGGATGACGTATTACAGTTTTCCGTTTTTTTTCTTTATGCAAGCTGTGGTTTATCCATATTTCTACGGAATTGATCAGGTTAGCTCAAAAGCCGTCCTATTATTTCTCTTCGTCAGTTGATTGGGCTACCGAAATTAAAACCGATGATTATTATAATACAGTTTTTTTTTATATTAAACTAGCTGACCCAACAGACGTCAGTTAAAATAAAGCGCCACCTACCGAGTCCAATTGTGACTCTAAATCATTCTCAAATCCCCTTGAACACACACAAAAAATTTCGTCAACATCGGTCCAGGTGTTTAGGAAAAGTTCAATTATAAAGATAAGACTATCGATCATCATTATCATTAATTTAGCCCACATATGTCCCACTGTTGGACTCCGGCCTCCGCCTTTAATTTGACCTATTATACCACGTTGATCAAACGTATTGCCATAAAGTTTTATTTCGAGTTTTCCTTCTCTTGCATATATGTTATCTGCATTTTACATCCCTTAGTAGTATTTTACGGCATCTATAAGCAAGAGAGGGATACGGCAAGATTATTGATAAATAGGAGTAGTTAATGTCAAATTAGCTAAGACTATTGTCATAAAAATTGATAATTAACTTACTTGAGTAAGAATTTCTCGTACTTCCAGAAGAAAGGATTGAGGCATTCCACCATTGAAACCTTCAGAACAACGAACTCCAAATGATGTTAGCGATGCATTCACTACCGTGCAGTTATGGACTTGATCTGGACGACCTAGGATTATAATAATAAAAGTTAAAAAAAAACTAAAAATAATTCTCTTTATTTGAGCACCTGCTGCCTGCTTTCGACGAGATAGCCGGTTTCCAGGTTCCTTCTCCGAAAATATTATCTTATTCCAAGTCGTTAATAAGGATAAGTTATCTAAAAATATCCACGAGTAGGATAATAATGTGATGGCTACATCTAGCTGGCAGTTGACAGTTGCAGTTAGCGTTATAAAATATAAGTAACTTATTTTTGGGGACTAATCCCACCACACATTCCTACCACTGTAACTCCTGTAAGCCAGGATCCACAATGGTCTCCGTATAAGACACCGAGGTTTGACTCTCAGGAAGTCCCGGAAAACACTTTTAATTGTCTTGGGACCCACAACAAATTTAAATAGAAGAGAAAACCAAGAGGAGTTGGAAAGATTCCACTTCCCTTCTATGCAAAGCGGGCGACATGAGGCAAAGTTGGCTAATAAGCCCGTAAATAAGAATTTGTACAACTACGTGAAACACAGCGGTACAGCACCATGGATTGAACAGAGCATAATGGACCTATTTGTGATCTTTAGGTTTGGTTACAATAGTTGGTATGGCAAAAGCGCCTAAACGCACGGAAATTTTCTCGAGTTGCTACAAGATCCGAATAGTATATTACCCCAGACGTGACATGCAGATTGTCTAACATGAGGTCCCGTTCGTAATATGTATTGTATTTTTTGTACATTATATTCCAGATTTTATGCGGTTGCCGACAAGAATACACAACCCCTTTTCTTGCCCCTCGATGTCGTAAAAGATAACTAAGATATATGATAAAATAACGTTTCTGCAATAGAAGGAAAACTCGATATAAAATCCGTCTGACCTACGATACTTCGTATAGTCGGTCGACTTTCCTCTTATTTGATCAGCGTAGTATAGTTAGAGTTAATCTTCCACTTATTATAGAGAGGACTCAAGCATAGTAATGGGGTCTATATTAACTGAGATAATTATACCTATACTTAATCTGACATCACACAGATAAGATTAAAAATAAATATTTATTGCGAGTATTACATGGATTATAAGAGTCGTAAAAAGAAGAAAAAAAATCGTGGAAATAAGTTGTACGAAGCTCATTCATCATCATTGTTTGTCATGCGCCCGCCAGCATCAATCACAAAACAAAGTTCCTTATAAAACTTTCCTTTTGATCGAAAAATCTTAATGTAATATAACTAAGGATTACAATTTACGAGTGCAAGTTTTCAAGCTCATATTTTATTTTTGGGTCGAATATTTTTTCAACAATAATTGGAAAATGTAATTATATAGTAGACTAGCAGACCTGGCCACGCGTTGCTGTGACTAAGGTTTTTGTTATATTACATTTTAGTAAACTATTTATGCTATTGAATTGTAGCTTATATGACACATTTGTAGGTTTGACATAGCAGCGCCATCTATTAATTACTTACTCAATCCAGTCAACAGATATCGCCATCTGTTAAAATCGTTTGGAATTAACAGATAATTGTGAATGTCAAATAATAGACAAATAATTTGCAATAAAATAATATTGCGACTATAAATTAAGATGTAAGCTATCCTATCTTTCAAGTTTGATCAAACTGCACACGGTGTGCAAATTTAATTAAAATCGGTTAAGTAGTTTAGGAGTCCATCGCGGACAAACAACGTGACACGTAATTTATATATACTAAGATATTACTGTTTGATTTATAGCTATAGCTACGAAGTAATATCATCATCATTCTACCTATTGCCGTTCACTAGGCCACGTAGGCCTCCCTCATGTTTCGTCATAAAGTGCAGTCTTGTGCTGTCTGCATCCAACGACGGTTGTTCGTCCACCTAGTGCGGGGATGTCCCACAGTACGGCGGCCGATATGTAGTCCCTACTCGAGGACCTTTCTTCCCCAGCGGTTGTCGATTCGAACAATGTGTCCTGTTCAATGCCGAAATTCTTCGTGCTACGTAGGTTACACCTATATACATTTCGGATT
Source organism: Lymantria dispar (assembly GCA_032191425.1). Classification (NCBI taxonomy): domain Eukaryota; kingdom Metazoa; phylum Arthropoda; class Insecta; order Lepidoptera; family Erebidae; genus Lymantria; species Lymantria dispar. The sequence goes on from CM063459.1 coordinate 24,238,238, forward strand.
CTATCTCGCAGAGAAATCCATAGCATGCTGAGCGGCTTTGAGCTTGGTTATAAGGCCCACATTTAGGGACCACATTTCCGTGCCGTAAGTAACACTGGTAATACACACTGATCGTGGACCTCTGTTTTTTTCATTTTCCGTATGGTGACGCATTAGGAATACCATTCATCACTCCCTATCTTGACCGTGGATGTCGTAAAAGACGACTAAAGGATATAAAATGCATATAGCATCTATGCAAGAGAAGGAAATCTCGATACAAAACCATATTCCAACACGTCCGACCAGCGTGGAATAGTAAGTCATTTTTCCTCACATTTGTGGAGGAGGTCTGAGCCCAACAGTAGGACTTAAATATGCTGCAATGATGATACTGGAAGACCATTTTTGAACGAGACCCTTTCCATTCCTGCGGGTACTTTAACAATTGATAATGGCATCTAAGTAACTAACTCATTGCGTGAGAAGTATAAATCAAAATAAAATCCATCTGGGCCAATTATCGAACGCTTAACCTCAAAATGCTTTAAGTGGACTCGACTAAGTGCTACTCAAATACAAGACTAAGACGAGTCATGTTTACGTATTTTAGTAACACTAAACATGATTCTGTACACAATTTAGGTACAAGTTTTTGATTGATCGCTTGCTAGATATGAAGTTTACTAGGAACTTTTACGATAAATATATAATATTAGTTTTTATAAACATGTCCTGTTAACAGAGCAGAAAAATAAGGCGATGACTGTGGTGCCCAGAGAGACAGGCAGAAAAACCAGGCGTAGAGACGGTACCCGAAAGGATGTACAAGCCACGAACGACAAGGAGTTCAGTACCGATGGTGGACCCAATGGCGAAGGGGAGAAAATACAGTGGGCTAAGGGGTCACTTGTCGCCTTTCCGTCGCCCCAGATGGAATGGATGGCGTGTGGTCTGATCATAGCCCACCAAAAACAAAAACAGGCGCACAAATTACTGAACTTTGAGTTTGGATTAGAGTTTGATATAAAAAATGGGGTCTGCAAAAAGGTAGCCGCCGCTCAGGACGCCTGGCAGATGTGAAACATCAAAATTATTTTGAACAAGTATATATGCATATAGGGCAGATTACGACAGGAACTAATTACGCATAAATTATTAATAATATATCTAGATTTTTTTTCCCAAAAAATTATGATTTATATTCAATAAACATTTATTTTCATTAGTATACTATAGGTATGTCAGCTCAGTCTGGCGAAAGAGATAGCATATAGGCATTTGCGTACAACATCGCGTCGCTCTGTCTCACTCACATACTACTACGTATAAACTACGTATGTACATATATAAAGCGTGGCGTTAACGCCACGCTACAATTATCAGGTTTCAATCCTGTATTCCATCATACAGCGTTTACACCACGCCAACGATCAGGTTCACTCTCGCCTATAGATGTTTCACATCAGAAAAGTTGGACTAGACATCATTCTACGAATATGCATATTCATGATATCGTTCTACGAATATGCGTCAATATTTCAAATTGAATCATAAAATAATAGACTAATAAAATCTAAATGTATCCTATGGTATACGGGAGAGCTCATTTACGCTGCTTTATTTCGGTACTCTGTCGGTCTTGGATTGAGTAGAAAAGCGTGTTAAGGGTTAATGGGGTGTTCTAATTTGAATAAAATAATCTTCAGTCTTAAAACTTAGGATAGGTTAGCTAAACTGTAGCTTGACGCCAGCCTTCTGAAGAGAATCCTAGGGATTCATTATCGATGATTTGAAGAGTCATAATAAATAAATACTTATATTGTATATATACTTACATGTAAATATATACTTATTTAAATTACTTATTAATAATAGTTAGAGAAGAAAAACTCAAAACAAAAGGCAATACGTCTGACCAGCGTGGTATAGTAGGTTAATTTCCCTCCCATAATGGAGGAGACCCAAGTCCAATAGTGGAACGTATATGGGTTGAGATGATAAATAATTTTATGCTATCTTTTAATTTCCTATTGTCTCCCTTTTTCCGCGCGTTAACGGAGTAAGAATACAATTCATCACTCCCTATCTTGCCCGTGGGTGTCGTAAAAGACGACTAAGGGATATAATATGCACATAACATCTGTGCAAGAGAAGGAAAACTGGAAATGAGACCCTTTACCAACATGTGTGACCAGCATGTAGGCCAAATTTCCTCCACTTGTGGAGAAAGCCCGAGCCCAACAGTGGGACGAATGTGGGCTGCGATGATGACGATGATCTCTCTCATGTTGATGTCGTCGTCCGATTACAATTTAGCTGCCTTCCGAGCAAGAGTCCAAACGAATTTACTTATCTAGTATGTTTTACTATTAATTACATTAAAATTTTCTATTAAATGGCGTCATCATTTCAACCCACTTAAGTCCCACCGTTGGCTTCGAGCCGCTTCCCCAGTAGGACGGAATTTGACCTACTATACCGTGTTAGTCAGGCTGCGGGTGACCGGAAGGCTGCGGGTGACTGGAAGGCTACGGGTGACCGGAAGGCTGCGGGTGACCGGACCGGGGATTTAGTCCGGGTACCCGCGGAGAGGTTAGACCGCGACGACGTTCGGCATCCCAATAGGGGACGTTGACGGGAAAGGGTACTCCCTAGGGGTATTCCGTCGGGTCGACCACTGAAGTCAAGGAACTCTGCGCCGGTGGTCGACCCAACGACGAAGCTACGTGCTATACGGGTGGGTTACGGATGTGCGTGCTTACACCCCTCTGTCGCCCCGAACGGAGTGGTGCGAGGAGTGCGCGGACCGTAACACACCACCAAAAAAAAAATACCGTGATAGTCAGATGTATTGGTATACAGTTTAAAGTCGAGTTATCTTTCTTTTGCATAGATATTATCTGTATATCATATCCCTTAGTCGTCTTTTACGACACCTACGGGCAAGAGAGGGTAGTAAATTGTATTCTTATTCTGTCACCACACGGATAATAAAGCACTCTCATCATCATCATCATTTCAGCCCATCGCCGTCCACTGCTGGACGTAAGCCTCCTTCATGTTACGCCACAAAGTGCGGTCAGGACGTAGGCCGCCTGCATCTAGCGACGCTCAGCAACATTCACCAGGTCGTCGGGCCACCTAGTAGGATGGCGTCCTACACTGCGTTGTCCAATACGTGGTCGCCACTCGAGAACCTTCCCCAGCGGTTATCGGTTCGTCAAGCGATGTGGCCTGCCCTTTGCCACTTCAGCGTGCTAATTCTTCGTGCTACGTCAGTTACACCCGTTCTTCTGCGGATTTCCGTATTTCGGATTCTATCTCGCAGAGAAATCCCGAGCATAGCCCGTTTCGCAGCACGCTGAGCAACTTTGAGCCTTGTTATGAGGCCTACATTTAGGGACCACGTTTCTATGCCGTAAGTCATGGTAACACACACTGGTCGTAGACCTGTGTTTTAAGACACTGAGGTATGTTGGACGAGAAGATCCTCTTAAGTTGCCCAAGCGAGTTGGATTCGTGGCTGATCTCTTTCTCGAAATTTGATTTACCTAACTGGACTGTTTGTCCTAGGTAAACATAAAGATCAACAACTTCGAGAATTGCATTGCCAAGGACCGATACAGGAATGACATGGACATTTGACATGATTTGCGTCTTGTCCATGTTCATTCGTAGACCCACTAGTTGGGTCCCCTGATGAGATCATTGAGCATGGTGCCAGGATCCTCCATGGATTCTGCAATAAGGCCGATATCATTTGGTATTAATTAGAAAAGAAATCAAGAAGAAGATCTTTGATAATTACGACTCGAAATTTTAGGTGGGTTCTAAAATATAACAAGAGATAAATCTACACATAAAGCATCAATTAGATTGTTTTAGTTTCACAAACATATTATGTATCTCGAAGTGTGAAGGACCCTGAATAAACTTTGAATTACCCTCTGGCAACACGAGGCGAAGCTTATATTGTACTCGATTTTATCAAAAGATTTCTTTAAAGTAAATCTGAAAATGTAACAGTTATATCTAAGACTCGGTGCCCCAATAGCGATAATATGTGAATGGCAATTGTGAGATATCAAGATCTAATCTTTAGATAAAAAAGTGCTTTTGGGTTTTGTCTTCGATAAATTGGTACTAATTTCCATATTGTATTAAATATACTGACTTAAATGTACCATATTTTCCGTGTGGTGACGGAGTAAGGATGCAATTCACCACTCCCTAACTTGCCCATGGATGTTGTAAAAGACGATTAAAGTATATGATATTTTTATAATTTCTGTGTAAGACAAGGAAATCTCAAAATAAAACATAACACTGGGTTAGTGTCTCTATCTGAATAGCTTAGCCTTGTTGTTCAGCTTCCCTATCATTAGTAGGCTCGAGTCCAGTAGAAGAGTACATGAGGCTAGCCCAACAGCCGCTGACCCAACAGACGTTGTTCTGTTGGGTCGGCATTCTTGAAATCGACCGCAGCGCTACCTACCAGTTCCAATTATTAATCTAAACCATTCTCATATCCATCAGTCTCAAAAAATCATGAGATAGTTATCTAGGTACAGTCGTTTACCGACGTCCTCCCCGAGAGGGGGACGTCGGTCAAGGAGAGGGTACTATTCAGGGGTACTCCGTCGGACCGACCACTGACAACAAGTTACCCTGCTCTGGTGGTCAGTCCAACGACGAAGGCGACGTGTCGCGGGTGGGTTACGGGTGTGCGTGCTTATGCCCCTCTGTCGCCACAGACGGAGTGGAGCAAGGAGCGCGCCGACCGTAACCCACCCCATCAAAAAAAAAATTATACAGTCGTTTAGAAAGAGTTCAATTCCTAACACACGAACACAAGATTTATATATATAAAGATGATGAAGACGACGATGATTCTAAGGAGTTCTTACCTGCAGCGATAATATGATACACGCAAGGTACCCGCTGTTTCCCAATTCTGTTATGCGCCCAGCATAGTAACGTGCCGTAGTCCATTTCAGTGTGAGGTGTATACGTGACGGTGGAACTGGTCCCAGCTCTAGAGACGTAATTTGCGCTGACTTCATTGCTATTAGCTGTGTTGTTGAACGTCCAACGGAACTGTGAGACAAAAAATAATAAAAATTAATACTAAGTAACAACAATAATAGATTCCGTGTGGTGACGGAGTAAGAATACAATTCACCATCCCCTATCTTACCCGTGGGTGATCGTACGAGACGACTAAGGGATATAAAACGCATATAACATCTATGCGAGAGAAGGAAAACTCGAAATAAAACCCTATAGCAACAGGTCTGACCAGCGTGGTATAGTAGGTCAATTACCCTTCCATTATGGAGGAGGCCCGAGCCCAACAGTGGGAGATATATGGGCTGAGATGATGATGATGAACAACAATAATGCTACGTAGTGTTGGTTCAAATACTTCCAACACTTACATTACTCATGGGTAAGATAACCTATGGCAGGGGTGGCCAACTTCATTAGCCCCAAGATCTACGGTTTACTCATGAAACCCTGTGAGATCTGCCATTTGCATACTTCTTGAAATGTTCACAATTGGAATTGATGGGTGCAGCAGTTGCTGATTACGGTGCGCCTTCTACGTATTTACATTTTTTGTCTTACTACGATCGACTGGACTAATAGTCGCGATCGACCGGTTGGCCGCCCCTGACCTATGGCATTGAAAAGGGGTCTATAAGTTTTGGCCTCATAAAAAAGTTCAAAATCGCTGAACGTTTTATGGAGAGGGATATTCTCGGTATTTCTCTACATAACAAAAGCCAAAATACGGAAATCCGTATAAAACTAAACTAGAATTGATTCGTTGATATGACAGTGGGCATGTTACATAACTCGTTGACAACAGACAACCGTTGGGGAAGAAATGTTCTCGAGTAGCTATACTAGATGGACTGAATGAGACTGATGGAGTGAGAAAACAGTTTACCACCCCCCTCTCTTACATGTAGGTGTCGTAAAAGACGACTAAAGGATATGATATGTGAATAATATTTATGGAAAAGAAGGAAAATTCGATATAAAACCCTATGCTAACGCGTTCGACGAGCAAAGTATAGTATGTCAATTTCTCTTCCATTGTGGAGGAGGCCCGAGCCCAACAATGAGATTTATATGGGCCAAGATGAATGAAAGAATGAATGGATTATAAATCAAATTAAATCATTTATTCTGCATAGGGCCCTTAAGGGCTTTAAATATTGTCAGATTTATACATCGTTTGAACACAATATTTACCACCGAATTGGGATGCGGCCACAAGCTGAAAAGATCCAACAAGAAACTCAGCGGGCTGTCATTTCTTTTCCATCTTTTGAATAAAATTACACGTATACAATATTAGTATTAGCTTCAGTGTGATGCCCTTCGCGATAGGATATTTAACCTATATATATTTTTTAATTTAGTTCAAAAGAAAGTAAACCAAAGAAAGGAAAATATGGTTGGACCAGATCCCACAAGAAGTCAGTATCAATAAAGCCAAATCAAGCAATATAAATCATAGTAATTATAAGAACTTTTAAAGCCATCCTTAGTTCTAAGCACGACTGCTCAACGGCTTAGTATTCTCCTCAGTTTCAAACTCCATGATGAAACTTTATCCCGCAACTGTATTTCACGAGATATTGTGTAAAGAAATCTCTATTCGCTTTCCAAAACTAATTCTATCTTAATAATGTGCTTGGATTTCTTATTCTTAAGATTTTGTTACTTTCAAAACTTCAGTTGATTTTGATAAACATCGAAATTTAATATTGTAGACACATATTTATAATTATACTAGCTGACCCAACAGAAGTTGTTCTGTTCAAATAAAATAAAAGGAAATCTCCTTGAAATCGACAGCAGTAACAGGGACTGACCGACTGCAGCGCCATCTGCCGGGCTGATTTGTGAACCTAAATTATTCAGGCCCCCACTTAAATGCATTCACAAAAATTCACACAAAACCATCCAGCTGTTTAGTTGCAGTATATATAAATAACCTAGATACCTAGTCGTTAAGTTTTCTTAAATTCTTTGATTTTCTGCGCAACTTTCTTAATTTTTTTTCCTTAAAAGCCTTTTTCAAAGTATAAGAAAAAATAAAAAGAAAGATGGATGAAAACGGTAAAGTCGTTTTCAAGTTATGTTATTATCCTGCCCGACCAAGGCAATCTGCCGGGTTCAATTGTGAATCTAAACCATCCTCGAATCCCCTTGAACACACACAAAAAATTTCATCAACATTGGTCCAGCCGTTTAGAAACAGTTCAGTGACATACACACGTACGCTAGAAATTTATATATAAGATATTTAGTTATCAAAGGAGGAGGGATGAAAGGCATGTGACAAGGCGGGTTATCGATATGATTGTGGATAGACGTAAGAAGCGCGGGAGATCCAAAAAAATATAGATGGACTGTATGAATGAGGATCATTATCGCAGCACTTACGTCCCTCTGTTGGCCTCGGGTCTCCTCCACAATGAGAGGGAATTTGACCTACTACACCATGCTGGTTATTCATGTTGGTATAGGGTTTCATTTCGAGTTTGCCTTCCCTTGCGCAGATGTTATGTGCATATTATATCCCATAGTCGTCTTTTACAACATCCACGGGCAAGGATAGGGCACTCCCTATCCTTGAATTGTATTCTTACTCCGTCACTACACGGAACCAGAATGAGGATATGTCTATGAAAAGAGTGAGTGCAGATATGACGGCTGATAGAAGGTTATAGAAGGTAAGATGTTGTGCCGACCCCCTTAGCGTCGGAAGACGGCAGGCAAATGATGATATTTAGTTATCAAAGCAGTAACTTAGCCGATTAGGTTACCCTTATTACCCTTTACCCTTATTATTATAAATGCGAAAATAAGTTTGTTTGTTTGTTACGCTTCCACGCTTAAACCACCGAACCGATTTCAAAAATTCTTTCACCAATGGAAAACTATAATATCAGGGAGTAACATAGGTTATATTTTATCCCGATATTCCCACGTAAACGGGAACTACGCGAGTAAGATGACTGAAACCGAAGCGAAGCGAGGGCTGGTTGCTAGTTTACAATAATTATGACTTTTTGTAGTGTTTTCTCGATGCATCTGTGCAAGAGAAGGAACGCTCGAAACAAAACTTATATCATTACGTCTGAACAACGTGGTATATTAAGTCAATTTTCCTTCTATTAGGCAGGAGGCTCGAGCCCAGTGATCATTTCGGCCCATACACGTCCCATTATTGGGCTCGAATCTCCGCCACAATGGAGGAAAACACATGGTAGAGTTTTATACGGAGTTTTTGTTGTTTTGCATAGATATTGTCTGCTGCTGTCTGCATTCATATGGTGCCGGAGTAAGAATACAATTCACCACTCCCTATCTTGCCCGTGGATGTCGTGAAAGACGACTAAGGGATATAATATGCATATAACATCTATGCAAGAAAAGAAAAACTCGTAAAGAAACCCTATACCAACCTATCTGTCCAGCATATCATAGTAAGGTCAAGTGCCCTCCTGTTGTGGAGGAGGCTCGAGCCCAGCAGCGGGACGTATATGAGCCGAAATGATGATGATGATGATTATATACATATATTCCTTAGTCTTTTACGATATCCATCGGTAAGACTGGAGTGGTGAACTGTACGCTTACTCTGTCACCACATGTATGGATTTTTAAAATTATCTCATTTATATAAAACTGTATACAACATGCTTAGTATTTCATTTTCATCCATTTCAGCTTACATATATCCCACTGCTAAGTTCGAGTCTCCTCCTCAAGAGGAGAGCAATTGATCTCATATAGTACGCTGGTCAGAATTTTATTTCGAGTATAGAGCTTTATTTCGATTTTTTTTCCTCCACATATATGTACATATATTATAATCCTAAATTGTCTTTTACAATACTCAAGGGAAAGTTAAGTCCGACTGTTAGGCTCCAGTCTCCTCCAAAATGGGAGGGAAATTGATCTACTACACCCCGTTGATCAAACGTATTGACATAGGGATTTATGTAGGGATTTCCTTTTCTTACATATCATATGCCTGAGTCGTCTTTTACGACACCCACGGGCAACAAAGTGTGATGGTGAATCGTATTATAAATAACTTTGTATTAAAATTTTAAACACGTAATATTTAGTTTTTGTCTGTGTAATAACGAAGGAAGAATACAATTCATCCCCACTGTTTTGTCCGTGAGAGTTATTAACAAATACTATGATATGCATCTGCATACACGCAACACCAATATAAAAAAGTAAAAACTAGTACATAAAATACTATGGCAACACATTTAACCAGTGTGGTACAGTAGACCAAATTTTCTCCCATAGTGGAGGAGGCCTGAGCCCAACAGTGAGCTTTACAAAGGCTGGGAAGAAGAATATATATTAGGTTTATAGGTATTAACAAAAACTGTTTGATTTTATCCTTACATTTTATTTGCAAACGAGAATTTATCGTAATCGTCGTATTTTGAGCAGCGTCTAACAATTCCCTAATCTATTCATCTAGTTAAACACAAATCAATGATGATAAGTGGGTTCAGAACACTTGGCAACTAACTTTGGACTTCAAGTTTAACTAACGGTTGGAGAGAATTACTTCAATATAATAGTTACTACTCGCTGTTGTTGGGTGGTTATCTTAAGGGGAGGGTTTGGAACTATATCTAAAGGAAATGGTGGACTGAATCAAATACTTGTCGAAACTACTGAAATTTAAAATATGAAATTTGTACAGCAGTTTCTTTTTGTGACGTAAGGCCGCGCTAAGAAATTGTTACAAAAAAAACATCATAATCTATTTTTTTTTTCATAGTCAATATTCTGTACTGAGGCAATATTCCTCGTATTGCAGGGGACTTTACAAACATAACTAACGGCCACAAATTACATTCGGAGTCAGAACAACAATTTGTGGATCGCACAGAGTGTGGTCCTTTTTTTCTTTCGGGCTACTGTCACTGCTCCCGCCACCCGGCTCTGTCCGGGGCGACAGAGGGGCAGCGTGACCACCCACCCTCTAACCCACCCGATAACACGTTGGCTTTGTCGTTGGACTGACCACCGGTGCAGAGTTCCTTGACTTCAGTAGACAAAGTGTTGTTCTACGTGAAATTCGAACCCAAGACAATGGTAGGTCGGAATCTTAACCATCACGCCATCTTTGCAGTCAGTGAATTATTGAACAGACGGTATCAATATTCTTATTCGTATTTTAATACACTCACGAACAATGTATTGATAGTATTTGAAGCAGCTACCATATAAAAATCACCATTAATCATATTAATGACTAGCAATCCGCCTTCGCTTCGCTTCGGTTATAGGTTATAGTCGTTTTACCCGCGTAGTTCCCATTCCCGTGGGAATACCGGGATAAAATATAACCTAGTTTACGCCCTGATATTATAGCTTTCCATTGGTGAAAGAATTTTTGAAATCGGTACAGCCATTTTGAAGATTACCCGGAACAAACAGACAGACAGACAGACAGATAGACAGACAGACAGACAAAAATTTTTTAATTGCTATTTTAGGCATAGGCGTGCAAATAACCGTGTGAGCATGAAAAAACCTATTATTTTGACATTACAAACAGACACTCCAATTTTATTTATTGGTATAGATATCAATACAAGTTTCTCATCAGTTGGAATGAAGGATGTGAGCATGTAACCTTGTTACAAGAGAAGGAGAACTTGAAATATTTCCTAGACCAACCCATCTGATAAACGTGGTTTAATAGACTAATTTCCCTTGTGGCGACTATCCGTCACTAAGATAACTTGGACCGCAACCCAACAATGCGAAGCAATCCGCTTCGCTAATGAAGATTGGCCCATACAAGAAGACGCAGGTGCGAGGCAGCTGGCGTGCACAGCTGACAGATGTGCGACACACCTGACATCTGCATTCGCACCTGCGGTGATATCATCGAATGCGCACCTGTTGGAACACGTGCACATTCGGACCACACGCAGACTGAATGCTAGTATATATACACCGCCTTTTGCTGTCTATTCATATACGAGACTTTCTAACAAATCGTAGCTTCCGCTACAGAGTAGAAGGGACACTCTCTTCCCCGCACCCGATCAGAGCTGGCGTACCGCAAGGTTCAGTCCTCTCACCCCTTCTATTCTCGCTATATACTAGCGACATCCCCAAGTCTAAGCTCGTGCAGTCAGCCCTCTACGCCGACGACACAGCTATATTCGTATCCGGGCTTAACCCGGACGCCGTCACTCGTAATCTCCAAACTGCAGCTACTGCCCTTGGCAAATGGTTCCGGAAATGGAGAATAGACATTAACCCAGAAAAGAGTCAGGCGGTCATGTTTCACAGGAGACGTGCCGACCTGCACCCCCCCGATAGCTTCACTCCAGTCCGCATTTTTGACAAGCCCATCCTCTGGGCGTCAAATGCCAAGTACCTAGGCGTCACCCTTGACAATCGTCTCAGCTTCGCTCGACACATAACCACTGTGCGCTCGCGTGCAGCGTTCGTTATGGGTCGTTTACACAACTTACTCAACCCAAAGAGTAAGCTGTCGCTCAAATGCAAAATCCGTCTTTACACTGCCTGCATACGCCCCATCATGTTGTATGCCAGTGTAGTATTCGCTCACGTTAGGCCACACAGGATCCATAGGCTACAAACACTTCAGAATAGGTTCATGCGTAAGGCTACGGGCACACCGTGGTTCATACGCAATGCCGATCTCCACATCGACTTGCACTTGCCGACCATCAGGCAATATATGAAACAGTGTGCCCGTAGATATTTTGATTCTGCCACAACACACCCCAACCCCTTAGTGGTCGCTGCGACCAACTATATCCCGTCCCGCATCTCGAAGGTCACTCGACCGAGACTTGCTCTCGACGAGCCCGACGACGAGAACACGATAGCTCAGAATACAGCATACACGGCCCGCAAAGCCGCAACAAAGAAAAGACCACGGTTCCGTCCTCGCCGTCGAGGTGCGAAACCGTGCCGCGCAAAAATAAATAAATCTAAAGTGGGACCTCCCACATTGCCCTCAGTAACGCCCCGAGCCGAGGTTCGTACCCCACAGGGGGTGCCCTTGGGCCACGTTGCTTAAATTTTTTGGGTTGAGAGCCCTCAGCGCTCACCACTAGTCCGCGTAAGGGTGTAACAGCCATCTGAGGCTAACACTCCTTGTCAGAACAAAAAAAAAAAAAAAAGTCTATTCATTCAGTCGACCACGATATCAGCTCGCTCACTTGTACGGTCGTCACTAGCTTATTATCAATTTATTGTACATAATTTAGAACAATATAAATAAACTGTCAGTCTTAGAATTAACTCTCTTCGTTCTTCTTCACCGTCTCTTTACATCTACCTTCGCCAACCACAACATAATTGTAGGGTGGCTAATCTCCACACGCCATCCTACACCCTCAAAAGAAATTCTCTGATAATTTTTTATTGGTTTATAAAGCAAACTTCTAGTATAACTTACTATACCATGCTGATTAAAAGTATTGGCATAGGGTTTAGCTTTGAGTTTTCCTTCTCTTGCATATATCATGATCATCATTATTCAGCATATCGCCGTCCACTGCTGGACTTTAAGACCTCTCTCATGTTTCACCACAAAATGCGATCCTGTACAGTTTACATCCGACGGCGTCCAGCAACTTTCACCATGTCGTCGTTCCATCTAGTGGGGAGGCGTCCTACAGAGCGTTATTGGGCACGCCACACGTGGTCGCTAGTCGAGAACCTTTCTACCCCAGCGGTTGTCGGTTCGTCGAGCGCTAGTTGAATACATTTTATAAGCATATTATAACCCTTAGTCGTTTACCACACCCACTACCATGAAAATGAAGAAAGAAGAAGAAACTATATATTTCTAAATATTATTTCTACCATTTTCTGTCTAAAGGAAAAAAAAAGAAGTATCCCAAATAAACATCTAATTATTAATTCAGTAATGTATATGCTTATACCTTGGGGCAATGGAAGGAAGGTTTAAGGAAAACAGAGTTGGTATTACAATTCCCTACTGATTGGTGAATTTACCTTGCTACCTTACTCCAAAGATATTTACATATAAATATTCATTGTATTGAATAAAACGGACTGCCCGGAACTCCTATATAGAGCTTTTGTTTGGCGAGTTTTATTTAATAGTTTTATTTAATAGAGATATATTCAAATATATATCTCTTCATAACCGATTTATTTGAACTAGTGGTCGCCGTGTGGTCGAAATTCGGCCATAATTAATTTTAATTAATTTTCTGCTAAACAATTTTCTTTTAATTTCATTTATGTATAATTGTAAATTGAGCAAGCTGTATTTCACTAATAACTAATATATAAAGTACTAAGTACAAATGCCTATTAGACATTGTCATTTATAATTATGATTATTTGACATTCGGTTTGACCAAAGATTTTAACCGTAAACAAAAGAGTATAAGCGCGCGCATGTGTGCGTGTGTGTGTGTAGCGATTGCGTTGTGTGTATAATGGCTTATTTAATGAATTTAATGTATTTTTAATCCATTATTATATGAAATTTCAGTTTTATGCACTTCTCCTCATTATATACTTCAATTGTGCCTAATTTCATACTTGTCCATTCACGTAATTTTCGTAAAAAGAGGTACAAAGTTTTTGCTTCACGTATTAATATATAGATATAACCAGTTTCATGGATTTTGGTATACGTGTCCTGATTAAGTTTTCATATATTTTTTAATGATAACATCATCATTATCATCATATACCTACCACTACTAGGCTCGAGCTTCCTTCACAATTGGAAACAAATTGATCTACTATACCATGCTCGTCAGATAGGGTTTTAATTCGAGTTTTCCTTCTGTTGCATCATATTGCCCTAATCCCCCTAGTCGTCTTTTACGACACCCATGAGTAAGGGGTAGTAAATTGTATTCTTACTCTGTCACTACACGGAAGATTATTAAAGTTAGTCATTAAATGCCAGCAGAATATTTTGTGACATATAGCGTGTTTACATTGTACGATGCTGTGTGGTAGCGGCTTCGAATACTACCAATCCTTGCTTTGCTCGTGGGTGTCGTAAAAGACGACTAAGGGCCCTAGATTGACCCGGACCAACTCCATCTGGTACCATTTGGATCAACGATTACATTCCCAAGGAGGGTTGACGTCAGACAGGCGGCCGGTCATAAAAGTCATTGCCGAAACTTTTTGCAATATGTCAAAACAGATGACATATTGCGTCGACACCAAGTAATTGGGATAAGAGCAAGATGATGATGATGATAGCGTGTTTACGTTAAATATAAAATAGTTTATACTTACAGTGACTTCAGGAGGATTGGCATCGACATGGCAGGTGATATGCGCTCGTTCTTGCTTGGCTACCCCATGCACACGCTGTTGTGAACTTCTACACGTTGGCGCATCTATAGATTCAATTAAAAAAAGAGAATTTAATATTTATATAAGACGTAGACATAGTTCTTTAAGTAATCCTCTTCTTATTCAGTTGATGTGTACTTATATGTGTATTTTACTGTGTTTGCAGAATGTATTTATTTTTTATACTGTTCATATCATCCAATATTTTTTAAATTTTGACAATTAAAATATGTATACAGCGTGTCGTGGCGGCCCGTACTCAATAAATGCTTTTACCTGAAAACCAGCGCTGTAACACTTCTGTGCTACAGCTTATGCTGAGATGGAACCTTTTTGATGTACTACGGTATTGTTGTTGTTATTTTTCTTTAATATTATTGTGTTTCTTAATTTTGTATAATATAATAGCTGTTAATTGATTTTTTTACTCTTAGAAAATAATTCTGTAGAACCCAAATAAATAATTTTCTATCTTTCTTTCTTTCTTTCTTTATACCTACAACATAGGGTAATATAATAAACTCTTTTTTTTATTGCCCTAATAGACTCGCATGCAATCCACCTTCCTAACCGATGCCACAAGTGACCAGACCGTGAATTATTCCGTCACCAGCAGAGAGGCTGTCCGCGCGACGGCGAGGAGAGTGTACCCCACAGGGTATCCTGCCGGGCCGGGCACGAAAGTCAACTGAATTCTGGTGGTCGGCCCAATGGCGAAGGAGAGAAGACGGTGGGGTATGGGGTTCGTCGCCCCGGACGGAGCTGGACGGCATGTGCGCTGACCATAGCCCACCCTAAAAAAATGCAGTCCACTTGATGGTAATTGTTAATAGACCTTTGCAATATTAATAACACAACGAGGTGGAGTTTCAGCCTGCTCCGGTTTTCTTTCTTACCCAATAAAGCGCAGTAGTTAATTGCTACTACTCAGATGTCTATTTTCTACAAAAGTTTATTACTACCCTGGATGAGTAAATGGTACGCTATTTAGAGCTGAGAATGGAAAGCTGTCAGCAACGCTCAAACAACTCAAAATGCAAAAGTTTTGAAAGCTCTGAAAAAGAGCCCTAATAACTCATCCAGATACTAAAAACTTATAATTTAAATTATTTTTTTTCTAATTTCAAATTAGTTATTCACACCTTGTCTAATGTATTCATACGTACAATAGTATTTGAATAGTTTCGAAGCATATCATTAAACCCCAACGCTATGAATGCAAAACTGTCTACTCACCGTTCATTTGCTACGGTTATATCTTAAGTTCACAACTAGTACAATTCACAACGAGCATTCAAACGCATCTTGGAGTTCTCTCCAAAGTTTGAACAATGAATCGTCACAAAGATATTGTCCTACATCTATAATTACATTATATATAGTAACTATAATATATATTCAGAATAGAAACCATTTGCATAACACGCAAACGTTAGAAGTTGAACATAAAATAATATCTGATCTTTACGTAAGTATTACACACATATATACGAGTATAAAACAATTTTTACGGTTTTTGTTCATATTTGATTTTTAAGGGGACCCTATTACTAAGACTTCGCTGTCTGTTCGTCCGTCTGTCTGTCACCAGGCTATATCTTAAGAAACTCGATAGCTAGACAGTCGAAATTTTTACAAATTATGTATTTCTGTTGCCCCTATAACAACAAATACTAAAAATAAAATAAAAGAATTAATATTTAAGGGCCCCCCCTTCCCTTACCCATACAACAAATGCGATTTTTATAGATAATGGTACAGAACCCTTTTTTTTTTTATGGGTGGGCTATGGTAAGTGCACGCGCGGTCCAGTCCGTCCGGGGCGATGAAAGGACGGCGCACGGGCCCATAACCCACCCGTACCCACATCACCTCGTTGTTGGGCCGACCACCGGAGCAGATGTGACTTGTCGTCAGTGGTCGGCCCGACGGAATACCCTTTCGGGTACCCTCACCCCTCGACATCCTGGGACGTCGGTCGCCGTCGCGCGGTTAGCCACACTGCGGGTGACGGACAATTACCCGGTCCGATCACCCGCGGCCTCGGCTAGAGCGGCATTAGGCGCAGATACTCGCGCCTGCGCCGCCCGAGTCGCCGGCGGCGGAACGTGTCGCCGAATAGAATCTCTACTCGCACACGATCCGCCGCCTCCTTCCGTGAGATAACGGCCTCACAGAAGTCGGCGACCGCGTCCCAGTTCCTGACGCTGACGAGCATCTCCCTGGCGATGGTCGGCAGCGCCAGGTCGGCACCGATAATCGCGACGAGTTCACGGTGCTCCCCCTCCCACGCAGCACACTCCTCGAGCGTGTGCTGCGCCGTGTCCTCGTCGCAACTGCAGTGGTGGCAGGATGGTGTGTTCTCCCTCCTGACAATCTTGTGCAGGTACTTCGCGAAGCATCCGTGCCCCGTCAGCACCTGCACAAGTCGGAAGGAAAGCACCCCGTGCGTCCGCTCCAACCACTCCATCAGCACCGGCCGGAAGGCCTCGACGATCCTGACACCGTACCGAGGACTATCCAGCCGGACTGCCCAACGGGCAATGACTCCACGCCGGGCGTCGACCTGCCAGGCGGTGATCTCCTGCAGGGAGACCATACCGCCGCGGGCGCGCGTCTCCGACACCCGCCGATAAATGTCGGCGAGCATCTCCGCCTCCAGGTCCCACGGGGGAGTTCCGGCCAAGAGGCACGCTGCCTCCGTCGACATCGTGCGGTAACCGCGTATGGCCCTGACCACCATAACCCTCTGTGGTCGCCTAAAGAGGGCCCTCAGCCGGACGGTCAGGGACCCCGCTCACACCGGTGCGCCGTACAGAGCCATCGACCGGATCACCCCCGCGTACAGCTGTCGGCACGTAGCGCTGGGTCCGCCCACATTCGGCATCAGCCGCGAAAGGGCGGACGCCGCGCCGACAAGCCGGGGAACAAGTCGATGGAGATGCTCCCGGAACCAAAAATGCCCGTCGAGCACCAGGCCCAAGTACTTCATGTGAGCCTGGATGCTGATGGTGACCGACTTCACGGTGATAAGCGCCGGCGGGAGGCCCAGCGGTACGGAGGCCATGGAACAAAAGGGCCTCCGTCTTTTCCAGGGCTATCCTCAACCCCAGCGCTTCGATCCGCCTGACAATCTCCTCGGTGCCGAGAGTTGCCAGGCGTGCCGCCTCCTCTAGCGTCCCACCCCGGGCTGTGACGAGTGTATCGTCGGCGTAGCAAATTACACTCAGCCCGGGTGGGAGGCTTCCTCTCAACGCCCAGTCGTAGCCGATGTTCTACAGGGTCGGACTCAGAACCGACCCCTGTGGGACACCGCACATCATGGGCGTTCGCACAACGTCCCCTACTCGGTCAACATAGAGGAGGAGGAGGCTGCGCCCGTCCAAGTAGTCAGCCACCAGCCGTCTGAGGTACACGGGCACCCCGTGATACCTCAGCCCCTCCCTGATGCAGCTGAATGGCAGACTGTTGAAGGCGTTGGCGATGTCCAGGGACACCGCCAACAGGACTCCTCCGCCGGTGACGGCCTCTGCTACCACGGCCATGGTACAGAACCCTACATGCGCGACTCCGACTCGCACTTAGCCTGTTTTTGTTACTTTACTGATGTTTCGAATATTGTTCGACAGTAGTATTGCTATCATCATCTCAGCCCATATACGTCCCACTATTGGGCTCGGGCCTCCTCTACTATGGAAGGGAAATTGACCTACTGCACCACACTGCTCAGACATGTTGACATAAGGTTTTGCTTCAAGTTTTCCTTCTCCTACATAGATGTTATATGCATATAATATAAATAAAAAAAAATAAAAAAATATTATATGCCTAAGTCGTAGTTTACGACACCCACGGGCAAGAGTGGTGAATTGTATTCTTAGTCCGTCACCACCCATTAGTTATTAAATATTTAACTTTTACTATAATCATTATTATCATTCTGATTTTATCCCAATTATTGGGCATCAACGCTATATGTACTCTTCTGACATGTTGTAATAGTTTTATAACCGAATGTAATGGTTCACCTCGTCATCACATGGAGTTGACCTAGGTTGATGCAAAACTCTTAGTCGTCTTTTACGACATCCACGAGAAATGTAAGGGTTGTTAGTATTTGAAGCCGCCACCATACACCAAATTTAATATACCGTGTATTAGATGTAAAATTTTGGTCACCGTGATTTCTGATGTTTACGCGAGCACTATAGGTACATTGTAAATAAAACTACTTTTATAGATTTTATTGCGTTTGTATTTGATTTATGATTGCCCGACGTTTCGAACACTTTACAGCATTCATGGTCACGGGCGGACTAAGATTTCGGACGTCCAAACAAGTCAACGTTATTACAGATTTTTATAATTATCTACCCGCTACAGAAAATTAGTTATTAAGTTTTGATCCACATTTTTGGTACAAAATTGTCAGTACAAGAAGAAAATGATACTATTTGAAAAAAATATGTATACCTATTGTTTATGATTAGTAACTATTCAACATTAAATTTGTAGTAATTATTATTACAATTTATTAATTTAAACCTAACAAATCTAATATACTACTACCGGATCGGAACGCGGTCACACTGAGATCATTCTCACGGCAAGAAAACACATAGGTTACCCGACAAAAATTAACCAAGAAACATATTTTTATAAATTAAAAAAAAAAAAAAAATAGACAATCCCGCTGAGTTTCTTGCCGGATCTTCTCAGTGCGGTCGCGTTCCGATCCGGCGGTAATTATAACTTTAAGAAAATTGTAAAAAAAATGACAATATGTAAGTGCCCCCGCGGGGTTTATGCATAATAAATGATTTGAATTTGAATACTCGAATATGAGAACGCCAGGTTGAATGGCTTACTAGGTGTAATGATGACTCAATCTTCGGTGTGATCAAAATGTACAGGTCCAATAAGTCATCATCGCAGCTCATATACGTCCCACTGTTGGGCTCCACAATGGAAAGGTAATAACTGACTTACTATACTATACTGATCAGATGTATTGGTATAGGGTTTTATTTGAGTTTTCCTTCTTTTACATATTATACCCCTTAGTCGGCTTTTACGAAAACCACTGGGAAGAATGGGAGTGGTGAATTTTATTCTTACTCCGTCACCACACGAAAAAGAGGCACAATGCCGCTATAGAATTACTTATTAAATATTGACCAATAAAATTGATTATCCAATACTTAAAGCCAAAATTTAACAACTGAAAATTCTTTGAAAGTTTAAGAAAGTAGAGATCAAATATAAACGCTATAAAATCCGCAAAAAGCTCTTATTATTTATTCAATTTACTATCGTTTCTTTCTTATAGACCTTTTTTGTTTATACAAATACTAAGTTACATAAGTTCTCTTAGGCAACTTGGTATTTATTTGGCTTCCTATCATTCAAGAGATATTGGCATCAGTTTATTGATATATAAGCCTCTTCATAGATAGGAGAATGCCATGCTCGACAGGAGGAAGTTATAGACTTTTCAGGAGAATGCTAATATTCGCTAAGAGATTTTTTATTCTATTTGTAACTCCCATTGGCCATTTTGGGGATACGATACGATGTGTTCTTTGACATCACTATACGAAGAAGTCTAATATCAAATTTGATTTAATAATCTGCGATATTATTCTAAAGTACATGTTGTTGTTAGTGAATTTTACTTCAGTGATTCTATCATATATATACTCACACAAAACATTCAAGGAAAATGGTTTGCTCTCGCCGTCGCCTTCGGCATTGAAACCAACGCACGTGTAATTGCCGGCTGTTCGTCTTCCCACGCCTTGTAAAACAAGGGACTGATTGCTGATGATGACGCCATGGGCCACGTTGTGAAGGAGAGTCTTACCCTGTTATAAATAGAATTAATATATATTACAAAAGAAAGTATACAATTTGCGTGTGATTAAAATTCATACGGTGTAATAGCTTTCAATCTTTCATAAAAGACACGCGTTTTATTGGAAGGGGATGTTTTTAAAGTTATAAAGTCTGAAAATTTTGCCTTCTAGAACATTGGAGAGTATTCTACAACATTCCAGAAAAGTCTGGTATATTCTAGAATGTTGTAGACATAAGCTCATATCAATTCTTGAACGAAAACGAGTACCTACTTCGACTAGTGTATTATATTTTCTTAGTAACATGATTGCATAGATCGTATAGTGATCTAAGAAGTGGTTTATCATTTTGTAAGTCATCAGTTGCGATCTTCTGCTATCTACTAATGATTATTCAAGTCCAGGTGTTAAGATCTATCTTAAACTGTAATAATTTATTTCTTTTAAGTATCGATAAAATCAAAGAAAATACATATAGTGTAGTGATCCAGGCAGAAGATTTTTAGTACTGCGAGTCATGGATTCAATTCTCATATAAAACTATTCCAGCACAGTAATTAGTTCTCAGATTAAAAAGTATTTATAAATATCCTCACTACACAAAGGCTTACTTTATATAAGGTGGTATGTTAATAAATAAAAACAACATTATTTAATAAACAAAAATCTACTAGATACTAAAGGCATCACCAAAACTCATTACACGCGAACAATCTCAGAAAGTTAGGCTTTCGGGTAGGGACACGGTATCGAAACGAAAGTATCGATACGTTTGTTTTGTGTGTTCGTATTAAAATATGTCCATGCGTCCATATTTAAAATGTGTTATCATAAGCATGAGCCGTAAGGTCAAATTTAACATGGATACTTTTTACAATTTGTTCGATACGATACCTGCCTAAAAGTATTCATTGAGTAAAAGTATCGAATAAAAAGTATCGAGTACAAGAGTATCGGTATCGAAAGACAAGTACTCGATACCTAAAAGTATCGATACTTTTTTCGTGTCCCTACTTCCGGGTCATTCGCTCACCGAACGAAGTACAATAATAGATTGCGACTACTCAAACGACAACTTTCTCTGAGAGTGTAATATTACCTTGGACCAACCGGCCCGCGGCTTTAAGATAGACGACTATCGACATTGAGCTCCTACCACACAAAAATAAATACATACAAAAACAAACACTATTATACCAAATCAGGTTAGCACATGGTCAAAGAAGCCTAGATCAGTGTGGAGTAGTAGACTAATTTCCATCACCTTAAGAGACCGACACGTTTAACAGTGTATACGTTAGATAAAAAATAAAATAAGAAAATATACCAAAATAATTAAATGAAAAATTTTATTATAAATTCTGAGGGAAAGTTTATTCCCATTGCGACAAAGGTTTTCTTGGAAAAGGGCTTTCAAGTTTAACGCGTACAAAACTATATCTAAAACTTCTTATATATAACATTTTATCTTAAGGAAAAACCCAAGAACAATGTGTAACAGGATAAGTCCATCTAAAGTACCCAAAAGCTGAGGGCCTGTAGGGTGTATACGACATATATATACATATATACACTTCAAGTTTAGGGTACCTTTTGTCTCAGGGTAAAACTTAGTATTGTCTTTCATCCTTGATATAAATCATTGCATTCAGAATATTCAACATAAATATAGAGAGCTTAAAAAGCAGTTTATTTTGACCCTATACAATTTTTTATCCCTTTAAAAGGCAAAACCCCGTAAAAATTAATAAATTCTTGAGTCACAGGCAGCTTTGCTAACACAATTAATAAATACAAATTAAACTCAGACACAGAGTAATTATTGTGGATCACAAAAATAATGCCTTTTCGAAAAAACGATCAATCCTTAGACCGCTCAACCATTTATGCAATCAAATTACAGGGTACAAAACTCCTAAAAAAAGTGAGACAAAGTTGTGCTATGCACTCTCTCTTGCCCGTGGGTGTATTAAAAGGTGGCTAAGGGATGTTATGTAAATATAAAAACTACGCACGAGAAGGGAAAGTCCAAATAAAACCCTACACATATGCCTGAACAGCGTGGTATAGTAGGATAATTGCCCTCCCAATATAGAAGAGTCTAGAGTAGTACGTATATGAGCTGTGGTGATTTGATGATTGCTACTACCAGAGATTTTGTAACAAAATTTTATATTAAATTGACTTTCTAAAAAAATTATCTAATATGCCGATTCATCATCATCTTAGCTTGTATTTGTACTTTCCATTTTTGGGCTCGATCAACCTCAAAAATATGAGGGAAATTGGCATGCTTTGCCGCGCTGTTCAGACGAGCTCATATAGGAGATGTATCGTGTTTTTCTTCTCTTGCATAAATGTTATTTGCTTATTCTTCAGTCAAATTTCACTAAACCCACGGGCAAAAAAGGGAGTTGTAGTCTTACTCCATCAGAACATGGAAGTTGCGATATGTATATTTCGATAATACTTTGATTATTCTATTTCAGAATTTCAGAAATATATAGTTAACTATTTAACTACTAGGATGCCCCTTAAACTTAAGGGGAAAATATACAAGAGTGTCATCAGACCTGTTGCTATGTATGGATCTGAATGTTGGGCATTGAAAAAGACGGATGAGAGAAGATTGCATGCCACAGAGATGCGTATGCTAAGATGGATGTGTGGGGTCACAAGGTTAGATAAGATAAGAAATGAGTATATTAGGGGAAGCCTGAAAGTAGCACCAGTGATAGAGAAGATTAGGAGCGCGAGGTTGTCTTGGTATGGACATGTGATGAGGAGGGATGAAAGCCATGTGATAAGGCGGGTTATCGATATGAATGTGGATGGACGAAAGAAGCGTGGGCGACCCAAAAAGAGATGGATAGACTGTGTGAATGAGGACATGCGTATGAAAAGGGTGAGTGCAGATATGACGGCCGATAGGAGGTTATGGAAGGTAAGTACATGTTGTGCCGACCCCACTTAGCGTGGGATAAGGGCAGGCAAATGATGATGATAGTTAACTATTTAATTGTGTGACTTCGTGTTCTTAAATATTTTTATCTCCTTAAAATGATCTAACAAAAAAGGTTTACAATAATTTAATATAATTAAAAAGTAATAATAATTTTAAAAAAGCAAGCCTAGTAGCAGGAAGTGTCCGTTAAGATGATGATAATTCAGTGATAAGAGCATTATAAGGACATTTAATCAATAAAAAGACTGGTATTAACATCAAAAGGTACCATTCTTGTCTTATTATATAATCAACTAGCTGACCCAACAAACGTTGTCCTGTTCATAAGCGCCACCTACCGAGTTCAATTGTGAATCTAAATCATTCTCGAATCCCCTTGAACATGCATAAAAAATTTCATTAACACTGGTCCAGCCATTTAGGAGGAATTCAGTGACATACACACGTACACAAGAAATTTATATATAATATAAAGCAATAATTAAATTAATATACTTACGTTATGCCTCCATTCAACTTTGTAGACGTAGGGATGAGCTTTGATAATGCAATCGAAGTAGACATCAGTCCCTTCCCTGATATTACTTGGGTCTAAATTTGTTCCAAGACGTACTACAGTTTCAGGAACATCTAGGAAGAAAAAACAGTACATAAAATGAAAGCGTATTTATTTCAAGTAATAGAAGACTTGATAAATCTTTACAGCTAATAATTTTGATAATAATAATTGAGTAATTATGATTATAATGATAAGTAAAATGTAACTACTTGTAAGTTCCGTTCTTTTTTAGAATTCCATACCCAAAGGGTAAAAACGGGACCCTATTACTAAGACTTCACTGTCTCTCCGTCCGTCTGTCTTTCACCAGGCTGTATCTTAAAAACTGCGAGAGCTAGACAGTTGAAATTTTTACAAATTATGTATTTCTGTTACCATAACAACAAATACTAAAAACAAAATTAAATTAATATTTAAGTGGGGCTCCCATACAACAAACGCAATTTTTTAGAGATAATGGTACGGAACCATTCGAGCGCGACTTCGATTCGCACTCGACCAGTTTTTTAATTTCTAATAGTAGTTTTCTTTGTAGTGACGGAATAAAATACAATCCACCACTCTCTATCTTGCCCGTGGATGACGTAAAAGGCGACTAAGGGATATAATATGCATATAATACCTGTGCATGAGAGGGAAAACTCGAATTAAAACTTTATTTTATCATGGCTGACTAGCATGGTAAGGTAGATCAATTTGCCTCCTATTGAGAGAAGGCTAGAGTTCAGCAATGGCATATATATGAGCTCAGACGATGGTGACAAACAGGCAAGCAGAACATCTGATGGTCAATAATACTGCCGCACAGGGACTTTTGTAATACTAAGAACGTAGTCTACCGTGAATAAATTGCTCTTCTTAATACTCGTTTAAAGAGTTGTTTGTACTACCACTCAGGCAACACAAAGCTGATAATTTATTCCAGATCCTGTACGTACGTGGAAGAAATGAACTCTGAAAATGTATAGTTCAAGATCGTAACGTTTTCAAGTGAAGTGAATGAACTTTGCTACGGTAGCGAGTAGTGGTGTTAAGATTTATACAAAGACAGATTTTTTGCGTGGTCCATAAATGCGATATTGATATTGATCATATATATGCGATATTGTATTAAAAAAGCAGGACATCGGTATCATTATGCCGTATATATAGTAGACTAATTTATATCACAATAAGGTACAATTCGTATGTAACTCTGTTAAATCCACAGCCTAAGCAAAAGAAAAGATGTGAGTAGAATAAATATAAAAAAGTTAAAAAACAGTTGAATATTTTCGGATCAAATTAATGAGAATGTCATAAATCACGATTGAAACTTTTAACTGACGAGCACATATAAAGACTGGAGAATGGGGGGGAAAAAAGCGTAAGAGGTACGCCAACATTGCGAGTAGGAATCGGTTGTCTTTTGCATCTCTATGAAATGTTCGATTCTATAATTTTACGTATGTGAAGTTGCGAGTTATCCATCCATCGATCAGCCTACAGAGGTCCACTGTTGGATATAGGCCTCACCACGAGAATGCCACTTGGAACGGTCCTACGCCACTTCCATCCAACGGTTCCCTGCGACTTTTAGAATGTCGTCAGTCCACCTAGTGGGGGGTCGTCCTACGTTGCGTCGTCCGATACGTGGTCGCCACTCAAGATACTTTCTTCCCCAACGGTTGTCAGTTCGACGCGGGATGTGGTCTGCCCATTGCCATTTCAACGTGCTAGTTTTGCGGGCTATCTCTGTTACACCCGTTCTTCTACGTATTTCCGTTTTCCGAATTTTATCACGTAGAGAAATACCAAGCATAGCCCTCTCCATAGCACGTTGAGCGACTTTGAGCTTTTTATGAGGCCGAGATTTAGAGACCACGTTTCAGTGTCGTAAGTCATCGCTGGTAACACACATTGGTTATAAACCTTTGTTTTCAAGCTGTGAGTAAAACTAGTGATTTAGTCTTTATCGTAGCTTACACATCCTAATACTAAGCTGAAGTCTCCTCTAAAATAGGAAGGAAATTGACCTATTATACCACGCTGGTCAGACATGTTTGTATAGAGTTTGATTTCGATTGTTGATTCTCTTTTATAAATATTATTTACATATATATCTTAATCGTCTTTTACGATATCTACGAGTGAGATAGGAGTAGTGAATTGTATTTTATTTATTTCATAAACACACAGAAGAAACCTTTAATTGATGAGCATGAATTGGAATGAAGCGAGAGAGGTACGACAGCACTTTAAATGAGATTCCGTTGTCTTTGTTTAACCCATCTAGACGTAAGTCTACAAAGAAACATTATTCACTTGAATGGAAATGCGAACTAAACTCGTAATTTAATAAATTGATTTTATTATTTGAAACTTCCATCTTCAGGTATTTAATGCTTATGGCGATATTTCAATTTAATTAACCTTTTAATAAAGTTTTCAAATTGTTTCAACGTTCAATTAAAACTGATGCTTCATCATTTAAGTATATTGTTATTACGGCCCTTAATAATGAGAACTTTTTGGTATATCTACAGAATTTCATTTTCCGTCATAAAATCTAGAATTCAAGGAAAACAAAGTTAAGTAAAACTTTCAAGGTTTGTAAGTAATAAAATTCGGAAGGGAAAATTTTGGATAAGCTTAATTTTTCTTTAGCGTTTTTACCCTCCCATGGGGAAATTACGGAATTAAGATTGTGAAACTTTACAATCTCCGTTATAATAAGAATCAAGGCGCGTGTTTTATTTTTAACGGTAACACCCTATTACGCTGCCTATACTCTTGATTATTTATATAACACTTAAGACATACAAATCAAGAAATATATGGAGGAAAAATATAAAGAAACTCGTATAAAATAATACATTAACAATTTTGTTTGTACTATTTCGTCTTTATTTACAGCCAGGGTAAACAAGTAGGTAGAAATTTTCCGTGTGGTAACGGAGTAAGTATATAATTCACCAGTCCCTATCTTGCCCGTGGATGTCGTAAAAGACGATTATGGGATATAATATGCACATAACATCTGTGCAAGAAAAGGAAATCTCGAAATGATACCCTATACCAACATGTCTGACCAGCATGGTATAGTAGTTCAAATTCTCTCCCTAACGTATGTGGACTGCGATGAAACATGTAGGAAATGAATACATTGCTTACTTAAAGGTTTTCTGGTTTGATAAATCGTAAATTATTATTTATTCCTTGTGTTAACTACCGCTTATGAATTTCTGTAATACTAGAAGCGAAATAGCTGTCTACCTATAGATGCAGGAATGGAGAGAAGCCACAAGTAGTACATATTCTCCGACTTTCTGAAAGAGTGTAGTACTGACCCAGACTAGCCTGTATTTGTATCACTAAAATTAAATAAATACTGTTAATTTTTTTAAAGCAAAATATCTCAATTTATTTGAACTAATAATATTATATCTATGTGTTTGAAGAGTAGTCTTTTAATAACTATTCTTAAACATAGCCTAAAGGCATAACGAGCAGATTATGTTCATTGGTTTGAATTTACCTTTGAGAATTAAGAAACTTACATTGTATATCCAAAGTCCAGTCATCTTCTAAAGCCAGTACCGACGGCATTTGAGGATTGGATGCTCTACACGCCAACTTCGCTCCAGCATCAGACTTTGTCAACTGCAGGGATACTGTAGAGGTTGTTGTATTACCATCAGTCGATAGCTGTAGAAAAATATTTTCATCATTATTATATCAGTCCATAACCCCCAGCTATTGGGCACGGTTTTTTTTTACCATACGACGAATTTATCTAGTTTACCTGATCAGGTGTGTAGGATTTTTTTATGGCAAACGGTGTTTAACGAGAAAACAGTACACCCGATGGTAAGTGTTGCTGCCGCTCGTGGCCGCTTTGCAAGGTCGTTGCCTACCGCAAAGAAAGTTAAGGGAGTGTAAATGCGTGCAATGAGGTTCGGTGATAAAAAGAGCTTTACCAAAATCCACCACACGCAAACGCCCTCAGAAAATTGGGCTTCCGGCTCTCTCGCTCACCGAACGAAGCGCAGTAACAAATTGCTACTTCTCGGACGTCGTTTTTCTGCGAGAGTGTGGTACTACCGCGGACGGACCGGCCCGTGGCTGTAGACAACTGTCAACAGTGTGGTCCTACCCATTCCCAGAAGAATTAGTTTTTGGTGTTTAACTAGTCTAAGCATATTATATCAGCGTTATAAACAGCCATAGAGGAAGCTATTAAAATTGAACAATCTGAGTACCTAAGAACTTCTTTATCATCATCATCATCATCAACGTATCCACTCTAGGTTATTAAAGGGGATATAGCCATAACAATTATACTTTTGGCAAGGGAGTAGGTGATTTTAGTTAGTTTTTATAACAGCCAGAAAACTATTGCCTCAGAAGCGTTAGGGGCATTAGGTTCTTATTCTGTCATCACACGTTCATCATCATTTCGGCTCAAATACTTCCTACTGCTAGGGTCTATGCTCCTTCATAATAACAGGGAAATTGACCTTACTATAGCATGCTGGTGACACAGGTTGGCATAGGGTTTTGTTTCGAGTTTTCCGTCTCTTGCATTATTATATCTCTGATATTATATCCCTTTTTTTTTTATGTGGTTGGGCTGCGGTCGGCGCGCCTTCGCACCACTCCGTCCGAGGCGACAGAAGGGCTTAAGCACGCAACTCCCGCAACCCACCCGAAAACCACGTCGCCTTCGTCGTTGGGCCGACCACCGGAGCAGGGTTACTTGACATCAGTGGTCGGCCCGACGAAATACCCCCTATTGGGGTACCCTCCCATCGACCGACGTCCCCCCTCGGGGAGGACGTCGGTCTTACCTCACGCGGTCGGCCTCTCACCCACTCTCACCACGGTCACATCACCCACGGCTCCGATATTATATCCCTTAGTCGTCTTTTACGAGACCCACGGGTAAGAGCAGGAGTGATGAATTGTATTCTTACACCGTCACCGTTCATAAATAACTTAATTTACATCATCATCTCAGCCCATATAAGTCTCACTGTTGGGCTCAGAACTTCTCCACGAGAAATATTGATTTACCACGCTGGTCAAACGAGTTAGCGAAACTGAACTAAACCCTATAGTTTTGAGTTTTTCTTCTCTTGAATAGATGTTAAATGTATATTGTATCCCTTAGTCTATGACACCCACGGACAAGAGAATAAGTGGTGAATAGTTTTCTTACTCCGTCACCACAAACAAGATCATCATCATCTTGCTCTTATCCCAATTACTTGGGGTTGACGCAAGATGTCATCTGTTTTGACATATTGCAAAAAGTTTCGGCAATGACTTTTATGACCGGCCGCCTGCCTGACGTCAACCCTCCTTGGGAATGTAATCGTTGACCCAAATGGTACCAGATGGAGTTGGTCCCGGTCAATCTAGGGCTCTTAGTCGTCTTTTACGACACTCACGAGCAAAGCAAGGGTTGGTAGTATTCGAAGCCGCTACCACACAGCAAGACAAGATAATAAATTGAAATAATAATATCACCGATCCCATTTCAAATTATTCAAAATACAAGCTTCATAGCAATCTGTATTCAGGATTGATTTTAATTAAGTATTATTAATATTAATTTCTACTAGGTACGTTGGTTGTATGCTTTAATTAAATTATTTACGACAGTCAAACGAAGTCAAATACTGTACGTGTGTGAGTTGATTGACGTACCCATATTGTGTTATAATCAAGGCGCCGTACTGATATTTCGCTTACAACCAATGTAATCTAGTTAGAGTCACTTTTGTTAAAGGAACCGTGAATGCAGCCGGTATCCAATTTTAGTTTGGAATATATAATTTGCAGTTTATGGGTAATTAAATTAATCGCGAATGAAGTATTGTTTTTTATTTAATTAGTTTTATTGTAATGTATTTGAAATGAGGTATTAAGTTTTAAGAGAAGGCAAACTCGAAGTAAAACCCTATACCCTCCAATAAGGAGGAGGCTCGAGCTCAGCAGTGGGACGTATATGAGCCGAAATGATGAAAAAAAATTAAATGATTAAGTTTTAAATTATATTGCGATAAAATTCGTAAATCATTTTAGCTCATATTTATAATACTTCTTTATTCCTAGAGAATAGATAGTTCAATTTAGAATATGGAACTATAGTCCATTGAAATCTTACAATTTAAGGACATAATATTGCATTTTTTAGAGGATGCAATTTTATTTCTCGGACATGTGTTGTCAATAGAAGCTTAACCCCAAGTTTGTGGGGTTGCCGCCCTTGTCCCCCGGCCGCCATCTTGGAAAAGGGGGTGCAAACACCTTTTTCGCGATATCTTGGAAACTATGCGTCCTACAAAAAATTCATGAAAACATAATTTGTAGCAAATCACTTTGCCTACAAATACGTTTATATAACTTTTTACCGTAAATTTAAAATTAAAGAAGTTATAAGCAAAAAAGTGAAAAAGATTCTATAAAAAATTTATTTTTTGCTCTACAGCTTTTTTTATACATTTTATAAAAAAATTACTTCAGACCAATCTTGTAGATGGTCTTTTGAGGAACATTTTCACATGAGGAACATTGATGGATTTAGCAAAAATCTTTTAAGAATGTATTTACAATAAAAAAAAGATCATAAAACTAAGTTAAACATTTCATTTTGACAGGATTCTCATGAACATTGACGAACACGGTCAACTTTGGAGCACTGTAACAGCGTTTTAAATTAATGAAATTAAAAAAAAATGTAGAGTAAAATTTTTGCAACAATGATTCGGCCACCATTGCGCGACGTAAATTTAGAGAGTACCGCAATTTACGCACGTTTAATGACTGTCCCTGTACTCAAAAGATTAAGAAATGGGTTCAAAAGTTCGAGGAAACTGGCTTTACGTTGGATAAACAACAATCGGGTCGACTAAGGACATCACCGATGGAAGAAAACATCAACGTAATGCAAGTTTGTTCGTGAAAATCCTACTCAATCCATTGGTAAGCATTCCAGTGCATTAAATATACCCAGATCGACGTTACAGCGCATTTTAAAGGATGATAAGAAATTTCATCTATACAAAATTCAGTTAGTACAGGAATTAAAAGATACCGATAAAATGATGAAGCGCTTTACTTCGTTTAACAACGTGTTATTTTCTGATGAGGCTCACTTTCACATCAACAGTCATGCCAATAGGTAAAATTGTCGCTATTGGAGTAGCATAAACCAATGTCGCAAACATCAAAGGCCCTTACATAGCCCTAAAGTCACAGTTTGCACGGCTATGTCCGCGCATGGCATCATAAGCCCATACTTTTTTGAGAACGAACATGGTAGTGCGGTTACTGTTACTTCGGAACGGTATGTGGCAATGATCGAGGAATTTTTTACACTAGAGTTGCAGAATTTTCCAGGATTCAATACTCGGATCTGATTTCAACAAGATGGCGCAACTGCCCATACCTCTAACACCACTATGCCCGTCGTCCGTCAACTTTTCCCTAACAAAGTGATATCTCAAAGAAGAGACTATCCCTGGCCACCGCGTAGCCCAGATTTGAGTCCAATGGACTTTTTTATGGTTACCTTAAGTCTAAAGTCTACGAAACAAATCCGCGGTCAATTGAAGAACTAAAAGAAAATATCCGGCGAGAAAAATGTCAAGCATTTCAGAGCGTACTTGCCGTGCAGTGATAGAAAATTTTAGACGTCGTTTACAGGAGTGCCAAGAACGATATAGAGCACATTTAGATGTGGTGATTTTAAAAAAAATAATTCCCTTCTGATGTAAATTATTAAACAATAAATAAAAATTTTATGTTATACATAGTTTTTTTTTAATATTTTTTTCAGTTCAAAGGACTTATGGGACACCTAGTACTTATGTAAGAAAGAAATAAAAATCTATCATAATGATTTTTGATATTTAAACATAGAAACATAAGTACACAAAAAATATGGGAGGGACGTGAATAATTTCGGGTATGTAAAAATCAAATAAATACGTGATAAAATCAAAAAAAATAATCTATTCCGTAGATATAATAAACTCGATATGCAGACAAACGTCTTGCAAATATGTACAATTTAATGTAACTTAAACTTTGCAAATATTAACAATAGAAATACTGTGGGGTCCCTTACGAGCGATTTGTGCACTTCATAAGCATCCTTTCTCCCATTCAATCTACATTTATTACTTTTACGTGCTCTTGTTTCAAGTAACTGACATCGTATAAGATTGGCCACTTTGATTAAATTTCTATGCGAAATTAGCCGTTTCTTCCCAAAACTTTGATAAATTCATAAGGTACTTATCTATTTTCAAATTCGTTTGTTCTCAATCTTGATTAAGAAATATTTGACAAAATTTTCTATTGATAACACTTTGTAGATAAATTATGATAACAGCGAAATTATAAATCATTATTTGTACGTATAGAAAATGAAGGAATAGACAAAATTTTGGTTTAGAGAAATAAAATGAATAAATAATAATTCATTAATATTCAAAGGAACTCGAAGAAATTCATTTTCGTACTTCATAAAACATCAAAGTTGAGGGTAATCCTATATTTGTAAAGAAGAAATGTTTCGTCAGTGCTATTCTATTAGAAAGTAGAAAATAAATTATAAAGAAAACAATTACAAGAATAGCCCGTAGACATCTTGTGTAACGAAAAAAAACTCGTAAATTATTTTAGCCTAATCGTTTTATGAAAAAATATTAGCTGGTCTTAATAACAAGGAATGTTTACCGTCTCTTTGGCGTTGTTAATTCTGTGACCGTTCTTCCACCAAGTGATTGAGGCAGGAGGTCGTGACCCTGAACTTTGACATAGAAGATCATATCTTCTACTCGCCGATAGTGGCTGGTTTGATCCAAGAATGTGGACTGTGAGCGGTGGAACTGTAAGAAAACATTTATTTTAGTGATTTTCATTTATCATCACTCTTCTTCTGATATTTATGATGAGCATAACTCCTTCTGTAGTGATAAATTAATAGAATAGAATGTGTCATTACTTCTTAGTTTCCCCTGAGAGCAGGTAGCAACATTCTTCTGGAAAAATAAGGTTAACATGGCTTTTAAATTCAGAAGTTGATTCACAAGTTGCTACCCCTTACTTGTCCTGGAAGTCATAAAAATCGACTAAAAGTTTGAAGAATGGGCAGTAGTTCTCTTTTGGGAAACGAATAACGCCTTATTGTGATCGCCCATTCATTATCGGTGATTACAGGAGATAATTCAATCCTCCTCTTGTTATGGGGTACTTGCTGAGAAGGCTGAATGTATTTGAGCTGTGATCAAATTAAGAAAAAAATGATTAAATTATTTTCTCTATTTTATAATCGCCGTGTGATGATGACGTAATAATAATATTTTGCATCACTTTTATAATTCATGGGTATCGTAAATGACAACTAAGAGATATTCTTACTAATATTATAAATGCGACAGTAAGTTTGTTTGTTACGTTTTCACGCTTAAACTACCGAACCGATTTCAAAAATTCTTTCACCATTGGAAAGCTATAATATCATGTAGTAACATAGGCTATATTTTATACCGGTATTCCCACGGGAACTACGCGGGTAGGGCCACTAAAACCGAAGCGAAGCGAGCGCGCGTTGCTAGTTATCTATACAAGTATATAAAATTTAAATGTCTGTAGTGTCAAAATATTGGGCTTTTTTCATGCTAACACGGTTATTTGCACGACACTTATGCGTAAAAAACAGATTAAAAATGTTTTGTTTATCTGAATGTCTGTTTGTTTGAGGTTAATCTTCAAAACGGTTGGATCGATTTTGATAATATTTTACTACCTGGCAGCTGTCTATATAAGAAATAACTTAAGCTATAATCATCCAGGTATTCCTACGGGAAACTATGCGGGTAGGCGACTGAAACCGAAGTGAAGCGAGTACGGGTTGCTGGTTTGCCAATAAGATCTATGCAAGAGAAGGAAAACTCTAAATAAAACTATAAGCTGGTTAGACACCAGAGTGCTATAGAATTTAATTTCTTTTTAGGTTTCTGTACCTAGAGGGTAAAAACGGGACCCTATTACTGAGACTTTGCTGTCCGTCCGTCCGTCTGTCACCAGGCTGTATCTCAAGAACGGTGACAGTTGAAATTTTCACAGATGATGTATTTCTATTGCCGCTATAACAACAAATACTAAAAATAAAATAAAATAAATATTTAAGGAGCTTGAGCTCTCATACAACAAACTTGATTTTTTGCTCAATATCGATAATGGCA
Organism: Lymantria dispar; assembly: GCA_032191425.1. Classification (NCBI taxonomy): domain Eukaryota; kingdom Metazoa; phylum Arthropoda; class Insecta; order Lepidoptera; family Erebidae; genus Lymantria; species Lymantria dispar. The sequence continues at coordinate 24,272,243 of CM063459.1, forward strand.
ATAGGGAGGCACTTATTTATCTAATCAATGATACGGAACCCTTCGTGCGTGAGTCCGACTCGCACTTGGCCAATTTGGCTCGAGCCCAGTAGTGGGACATATATTACTTAAGATGATAATGATGATATAACAAAACTTTAAATTTTAACTGCCTAGATGACACAGTGGTAATGAACCAATCCTGGTGAGTTTGATTCCTAAGTACGAATATTAACCAACTGCTAATGACAGTGTTCCGTGTACGGAGAAAGAATACAATTCACCACTCCTTTGGCCGTGGATGTCGTAAAAAACGACTAAGGGATATAATACGCATATAACATCTATGCAATAAATGGAAAACTCGAAATAAAACTCTGTATGGTATAGTAATGTCAATTTCTCTCCTATTGTGGTAGAGGCTCGAGCCCAGCAGTGGGACGTATATGAGCTGCAATGATGATGATGAATGACTGTGAAGTTGGTTTAGTGATTAAGATATTGAACTATCGCACCTGGGTTATGAATTCGATTTCTATACATGACAATATTTTGCGAGATCCACATTTGCTGTTCCGTATCTAAATATAATTTATGTTCATCTTTATATATAAATTTCTTGTGTACGTGTGTATGCCACTGAACTCCTCCTAAACAACTGTACCAATGTTGATGAAATTTTTTTGTATGTGTTCAAGGAGATTCGAGAATGGTTTAGATTCACAATTGGAACCGATAGGTGGCGCTTATTTGAACAGAACAACGTCTATTGGGTCAGCTGTTAATCTATACCAATAAATAAAATTGGAGTGTCTGTTTGTAAAGTCAAAATAATAGGCTTTTTTCATGCTCACACAGTTATTTGCACGACACCTGTTGTTTCCACCTGTCTGTTTGTTCCGGGTAATCTTCAAAACGGCTGGACCGATTTCAAAAATTCTTTCAACAATGGAAAGCTATAATATCAGCTATAAACTAGGCTATATTTTATTCCGGTATTCCCACGGGAACGGGAACTACGCGGGTAAAACGACTATAACCTATAACCGAAGCGAAGCGAGGGCGGGTTGCTAGTATATATTATGTTTGTAAATTCTCTCGCAATTATTATATTGGTGCAGGATTGTTTGAAAAGGGATTGTTTTAAAAGTTTTTTTGATGTATCCGTTAGTACCATATTCTCACTGAAAATCGACATCTGAGTAGTAGCATTTGTGAGCGGGAGAGGCGGCAGACCAACTTATTGAGGGTATTTGTGTGTGGAGGAGGATATAGGCGCTTTTGTTTCACCAAACCTCATTGCACGTATTCATACTCTCACTTTTTTCAGGCAGCGGCCCAGTAAAGGTCCATAAGCGGTGATATCACTTGCCATCGGCTGTTTGCTCTTTACCAAAAAAAAAAGAGTTTATACGTAAAATCCTATGAAATACAATGATTTATTTCTTAATTCACGCTGTTGTATTTAAAACAAAACTTCACCATTACTTGGACTGTAAGTGCACACTTATTGTAGATTGTTTCATAATAATATAACTTCGATATCAAAGTGCTCACGCAATGTATCGTGTTTAAGTTGATCGTGTCAAGCTTGGTTGACTTCAACCACTAACAATAATAAATATAAGAAATCCTGAGTGTTTGCTTTACGAGTAAATCTAATAAATGGAAACATGTTTTGTCCTTGGTTTGCCAGAAAAACGTTATTATCAACGATTTTTGCTAGAGACAGTTTATATTGCTATTTTCGTTATATCGTAATGTAATTTGGAAAGCTCTAGATAATTTATTTTTATGTTTCATATAATAAAATGATGAATTGTAATTATTTTTTGTTACAAAATCTTGTTGAAACGCGCTACGAGAGAGGGAAAGGCGTTTACCGTTACGATTTACGTTATATAATATGGTTACGATTAGTCGTTACGTTAAAATATAAATATGTAATATGCTGTTACACAAAGAATATATGAATGTTATATATATGTACATAAAAAATCATGCGTATAACTAACTTATTTAAAAATATATTTATTCTTTTTTAAAGTGAAATTCCTTATGAGGACATTCCCGAGCAGCGGGGGAATGTCGGTTGAGGAGAGGGTACTCCTCAAGGGGAACACCCGGGCCGACCACTGACGACAAGTCACCCTGCTCTGGTGGTCGGCGCAACGGCGAAGGCGACGTCTCACGGATGGGTTACGGGATCGCGCGCGCCGCTTTTCTGTCGCCCCGGATGGAGTCGGGCGACGGGTGCGCTAACCGTAGCCCACCCAAAAAAAAATGAGGAGGATTCTGATCGTCAATCTTTTTATGTAACGACACGTTTGCTGAAAAATCGTTTTCTCTTAAGCTTAACGTAAATTTGAAATAAAAGTGTGTGACTTCAGAAGAATCAGACATACGCTCTTCTTGCTTTCATAATTCTATGTGAAAGAATTAATGATAGACATAGCCTATGCTATTCAAAATTTATTTATGAATAATTAAAATCACGCTGACACACAGACAGACTGACATCGAGGTCAAACTTATAACCACCCCCCTTTTTGCATCAGGGGCAAAAATAAATACTTACAGTTCATATCCAAGGTAAGCGAAGTCTCAATAGGATGAGCTCGCGCGTGATTGGATGCTCTGCATGTGAAAGCTGCTCTAACATCTAGTCTTGTGAGGGGTCCAACATGTAATACACCCCGTACTCCATCACCCGCTAGAGGGGTTGCAGGCGTGTCCGTCTCTACTTCGTCTCTAAACCATTTCACCCACGGTCGTGGTCGACCTAAAAAAGAAAATATTACCTATTAATGGCCTAAAGATCTAGTCAGAGACAATATACTCTCATAATGATTTCTGATATTTACGCGAGTATTACACATTTTAAATATAACTACTTTACGGATTTTACCGCGTTTGTATTTGATTTTTGATTACCCGACGTTTCGATCACTTTGCAGCGTTCATGGTCACGGGCGGACTAAGATGTCTCACGTCCTACAAGTCATCGTTACTGCAGAAAATTTTATCTTTGTGTTCGTTACGTCGGGTAATCAAAAATCAAATACAAACGCGATAAAATCCGTAAAGTAGTGTTATTTAAAATATATTCTCAGTTCATACTTACACGTCCCACTGGTGGATTCGAACCTCCTCCATAATAGGGAGGAAATTGTCCTACTATACCACACTGGTCAGACGAATCGGTATAAGGTTTTATTTCTACTTTTCTCCTCTTGCATAGATATTAAATGCATATTCTACAGCCCAGTCGTATTTTACGATACCCCCGGACAGGATATTGAATGCGGAATTGTATTCTTATTTTATTAAAATACTGGACAGAGTATTTCTTTTTTCATTTACAAAATTAATACAATTAGTTCTGTATTGCCAATTGCATTTACAAACCTAATATAAAATGTAGTGTATAAAATTTATAATAGGTCTTTACCTATGTAATTGCCGTTCTGCAGTACTGGCCATTTCAAATCAAAATAATTTTTGTTTGGCTAAGAATTCTAATTTCAAATTAATTTTATTTTAAAACATGGAACTCATTTTCCAAAAGTAGTCATTTGTTTATTGATTAGTGTTACGTTTTCATCGCATTTCAATCTTTTTCGTCATCATGGATACGTTAAAAATTCGAGTAATTATGGAATATGAGTATCGTCGTGGCAGCAACGCGACACAAGCGGCACGCAACATCAACGACGTTTGCGGTGCTAACACTACAACCACCGCACCGCCTGTTATTGGTTTGCTCGCTTCCGTTCTGGAAATTTCGACCTTTAAAATGAACCTCGCGGTCGTCCGAAGACTTTAGTCGACAATGACGAATTAAAGGCGATTGTGGAAGCCGATGATACACAATCTACGGCTGAATTAGCAGCAGCTTTCGACGTTAGCATCAAAACAATATTGGTCCATTTGCGTCAAATTGGCAAGGTAAAAAAGCTTGACAAATGGGTGCCCCACGAACTCAATGATCGCCAGCGCGAAGTACGCGTCGAAACATGTTGCATTTCTCAACAGATATACAAATAAAGGAATTTTGAAACGCATTGTTATTTGCGATGAAAAATGGATTCTGTTTGATAACCGCAAGCGCTCAGCAAGTTGGTTGGATCCTGGTTCAGCACCTAAATAATGCCCTAAACGAAAACTTACCCCTAGAAAAGTGATGGTCACTGTTTGGTGGTCTAGCGCCGGTGTGATTCATCACAGCTTCTTACCAAACGGGGTGAGCATTACTGCAGATGTGTACTGTAAAGAACTGAACACAATGATGGCGAAGCTGGCATTTCTCCAACCAGCATTGGTCAATCGCTTGTCTCCGCTGCTCCTGTACGACAATGCGCGACCTCATACTGCATAGCAGACAGTCTCCGAGTTGCAAGAACTGGGGTTGGAAGCTCTCCGTCATCCGCCATACTCACCAGACCTTGCGCCTAGAGACTACTTCTTTTTCCAGAATTTGGATAACTTCTTGGCAGGAAAGAAATTCAATACCCGAGAGGCAGTACAAAATACCTTTGAAGAATTTGTTGCCTCCCGTCCAGCTGATTTCTTTAAGAAGGATATCAATAAGCCTCCGCTGCGTTGGCAAAGATGCAATGATTGCATGGGTGATTACTTCGATTAATACAAATAAAAAATACATGAAAAAAAATCGTTTTATTTTTTTCATACATAACAGCAATTTCATAGGTAAAAACCTAATATATACGTGATTATTCATATACGTAATATGATAAATCCAGTTATATCAAAAAGTAATAATAAGTCATTCTAATTATATCTCACAAGGAATTTAGTTACAAATTATGCGTTTATTTTAATAGGTTTAGTTAATAATATATATTACGTCAAACTTTAACGTCAAACTTCCTGTATTAACGTCGGAATCCCTCTACCTATAATGCGAGTATTACATATCTATACCAATAAATAAAGTAGGAGTGTCTGTTTGTAATGTCAAAATAATAGGCTTTTTTCATGCTCACACGATTATTTGCACGACACCTATGCCTAAAATAGCAATTAAAAAATTTTTGTCTGTCTGTCTGTCTGTTTGTTCCGGGTAATCTTCAAAACGGCTGGACCGATTTCAAAAATTCTTTCACCAATGGAAAGCTATAATATCAGGGCGTAAACTAGGCTATATTTTATCCCGGTATTCCTACGGGAACGGGAACTACGCGAGTAAAACGACTACAACCTATAACCGAAGCGAAGCGAGGGCGAGTTGCTAGTTTGAAATAAAACTATTTTTACCGATTTTATCACGTTTTTATTAAATTTTTAATTTCCCGATGTTTTCAGCGTTCATTATAAACACTTCAGCGTATAAGCACAAACACGACAATATCCGTAGAAATTGTTTTATTTCAAAGGTCTTTTAAAAGTAAATAATAAAAAAGCGAACAACAAATACATATATATGCTATTGCTACACTACTTACCTCCACTAACGTCACATTTGAGCGTGAAAGTGTCACCTTCAATATAAGGGCCCACAATAGCCTGCTTCACGTCACCCTTATCATCTGTGATTACCATTTTGTTGGGTGGCACTGTGAACAAAAAAAGAACTTTAGAGTCATTTACCATCATTGTCCAAATTTCAAGAGGATAACTGACAAATTACTGTCTAGTTGGTCCGGTCGTGTAATCATGTAACTGCATATCTTAAAGTAATTTCCTTACTTTGATAAGGTCTGGATACACCCTCTTCAAAGTGCTTACGGTAACGGAATGGCATCATGACAACGTTATAGCCTTTGGTGAAAGACAAGACAGTAGCTCAACTTATCATGATTATTATCTCAGTCTACCTAGGTCCCATTGTTGCGCTTGGGCCTCCTCCACAATGGGAGGGAAATTAACCTACCATACCCCGCTAGTCAGACGTGCTAGCATTTTTTTTTATGGTGTGGGCTACGGTCAGCGCGCTCGCCACCCGGCTCCATCCGGGGCAACAGAGGGGCGGCGCGCGATCCCGTAACCCACTCATAGCACGTCGCCTTCGTCGTTGGGCCGACCAACAGAGCCGAGTTCCTTGCCTTCAGTGATCGATCCGACGGAGGACGTGTTGGCAGTTTTATCTCGAGTATTCCTTCTCTTGCATATAAACTATCTGCCTATCATAACCTTTAGTTGTCTTTTACGTCATCCACAAATTAGAAAGGGGACGGTGAATTGAATTCTTACTTCGCCATTACTCGGCAAACAACACTTATATTCAATGTTAATTGCCGCTTATGGATCTCAACAATTCTAGAGATACGGCGAAATCACTGCCTACCAAAGGGTTTGAGTCTCAGGTTCTCTTATTCCTAGAACGAAGCGCAGTAACAAATTGATACTAGGTGAGAATGTAAAACTACACCGGACGCGTAGGCTCATCTATGTCTTTAGACTAAACTTTCTGTGGCACGGATCTACCACTAGGATTTTTCGTCAGTATAGAAGAAAATCTTAAAAATAACAAATATTAATACGATATAGTATTTATGTAATACTATTTTCCTTATGGTGAAGGTAAATGTAATTGACGACCTCCTTATCTTACCGTGGATGTCGTAAAAAACGACTATGGGATATAATATACTTAAAAAATGTATGCAAGAGAAAGCAAACTTAAAAGAAAACCCAGTCACATCTGCTCCGGTGGTCGGCCCAACAACGAGGTGACGTGGGTACGGGTGGGTTACGGGCCCGCGCGCCGCCCTTTCATCGCCCCGGATGGATTGGACCGCGCGTGCGCATACCGTAGCCCACCCATAAAAAAAAAAAAAAAAAAAAAAAAAAAAAATACCAACACTGACCAGCGTGATATAATAGGTCTATTTCCCTCCTATTGTTGGCTTGAACCCAACAATGGGTATATGAGCTGAAATGATGACGATGATGATTCTCCTAATGGTGAAAGAGTAAAAATATAATTTACCACCTGTCTTGCCCATGATAAAGAAGTCTAAAGCATTATTATACATCCGGTGATCGGACCGGAAATTTTAGTCCATCACCCGCAGAAAGGCTGACCTCGCGACGGCAACCGACGCCCTGGGAAGGGGACGTCAATGGGAGAGGGTACCCCTTCAGGGTATGGCGTCGGGCCGACCACTGAAGACAAGCAACTCTGTGCCAGTGGTCGGCCCAACGACGAAGGCGACATGCTTTCGGGTGGGTTACGGGGCCGTGCGCCGCCCCTCTGTCGTCTCGGAAGGAGCCGGGCGGCGGGTAGGCTGACTGCAGCCCACCCAAAAAAAAAGCATTAGCACGAGATTCGGGAGAAGAAATTTTGAAATAAAACTATAACAACCCGTCTGACCAGCGTGAGAATAGTCAAGTTAGTAGTCCATATGACCCCCCCCTCCCAGCCCTTTATTATGGAGGAGCCTCGAGCCTAGTAGTGGAAGGTAAATCATGATGATGATAATGATGGATTAGTACTATGAATGATTTTTCATATCGACAAACAATAAAGAATATGTAATTATATATTAAATAAAAACGTTACAGCTATGAATTCCATTGTGTAAATTATGTACCTATATATATACTACCAATTAAAATTGATTTTATTTATCAAAACGAATCCACTAATTGGTTTTCATTGTTAAATTTCGTTCGATTGAATGCGATTGTCGATATAAAATTGGCTCTGCATCGACTGGACACCTAGAGTAATCCGATATTTTCAATTATACACTTGATTTATTTCTGTTGTTGACTCCGCCAAATATTACCTACGAGTGAATGTTTTATGGCTTCTGTAATGAGATAAATATATTATTTATATAGCAATAACCTCATTAATTCATTACTATAATCATTTAATATATATTTCTGGGTGAAACAAAGGTACACAGTGAAGTAATGATTTCGGAATTTTCTACTATTTCACTTAGAGTGAAGTAGAAATAATTGTAAGTGTAATGAAATATCCCGCCTAGCTGGTCATAGACATTAAGGCACTTGATACCAGGGTCGGCCCAATGGAAAAAGATAGGGAGTACAGTGGGTTATGGGGCCGCGCACCACCTTTTAGTCACGCCGATCGTCTAATACGTGGTCGCCACTCAAAAACCTTTCTTCTCCAACAATTGTCGATTCGTCAAGCGATGTGTCCTGCCCATTGCTACTTCAGCGTGCTTATTCCTCGTGCTATACTGCTTTATTCTATTGATTTCTGTATTTTGGATTCTACCTCGCAGAAATATAACAAACATAGCACGTTCCATTACACGCTAAGCGAATTAGAGTTTAGTTACGAGGCCTACATCAACCTAAGGCCTACGTCAACGTTTCCATTCCTTATGATATCACTGGTAACATACATTCTTTATATTCAAAACCACAAGTTGGATGAGAAGAATTAAAGCATTAATTTTAAAATATTATATTATGTCATGTGTAAAATATTAACAAAATGGCGGCTCAAATATTAACGTTGATAGAATATTACGAGGAAAATCATAAACACAAAATAAAAATAACTTTCAGAAATAATATATATCATTTCATCATCATTATTTCGGCTCATATACGTATCACTGCTGAGCTCGAGCGTCCTCCATAATAGGAAGGAAATTAACTACACTATGCTGGTCGGACTGATTGATATAGGGTTTTGTGCCCAATTTTCGATATCTTGCATAGATGTCACATGCGTTATATATCCCTTAGTCATCTTTTAGAACACCCACGGGTATGAGAGAGGTGGTGAATTATATTCTTACTCCGTCACCATACGAAAGAATAATAATGTATATAGATGCTTTAAATTGAATAGGCTTATTTGACTTCCTCCATTATACTGATCGAAGGTATTAAATCTCAGCTAAAGATATCGATAATAGCCATAATATAATTTTCATGGCTCATTCCCTTAACTTTTATTATTCATTTAGCATTCATTCCATTTTTACTGAACAACTTTTATGTCCAATTATTTTATAATGGTTTTGTAGTTGAATTGTGCGAAGATTATGTTAATTTTTACGGTGTTATCCTGCCATAATTCATAAATTAAAAATATAAAATTTAAATATATACTTTAATATTTTACGTAGCTCTTTCTTGTCTTTTTTATCTTGAAAGGGTATTTTTAATATAAGTTTAATTCGTTAGAGAAAAAGTTTACTTAAAAGTTCACTATTTATTCTTATTTAATGTTAAATAAATATATTAGATATTAATATTAGCCTATCTATCCATCAAAATATTGAAGACGAATATTGTACATAACAAATGTAGGAAAGGAGACATTATTTCATAATCACGATACTGATGGGTCGATAATTACAGTTATTATTATAAATTTTCTAGCTTCATACTTTGCCTATTCTCTTAACCTTGTGTTACTTAACACTTAGGAGGTCAAACAGCAGTTTCTGGGAGTAGATTTGAAATAAAAGGTTTAATTACCAGGATCTGTTACCAAAGATGACTTATAGCACAGAAATGTGGTCTATAAATAACGGCCTCACAACAAAACTTAAAGTCGCTTAGACTGCTATGTAGAGCGCTTTGAGCGTAATTTCTCTATGAAAAGTTCCGAAATACAGAAATCAATAGAATAATTGAAAGCACATTGAAATGGCAATGAATACAGCAACCATGGGGCAAAGAGGCTATTAAATGCCTACCATAAACGACGACCTCCCTAGGTCGACTGGTGAAATCTTAAAAGTCGCATGGAGCTGTTTATTGCAAGTTGTAAAGAACCGTTCCTCATTGAATTGTCATGAGGAGGCTTATGACTAGTAGATGTCTGCGTGATAGATGGCTAGTATTGTAATAACAATGTATATCATAATCATCATCATCATTTCAGCCTATCACAGTCCACTGCTGGAGGTAGGCCTCCCTCATGTTACGCTACAAAGTGCGGTTTTGTGCCGCCTGCTTCCAACGACGCCCAGCAACTTTCACCAGGTAGTCGGTCCACCTAGTGGGGGGCGTCCTACACTGCGTCATCCGATACGTGGTCGCCACTTGAGAAACTTTCTTCCCAAGCGGTTGTCGGTTGAGCGATGTGGCTTGCCCATTGCCACTTCAGCGTGCTAATTTTTCGTGCTCTGTCGGTTACACCCGTACTTCTGCAGCTTTCCGTATTTCGGATTCTATTTCGCAAAGAAATCCCGAGCATATTCCGCTGCATAGCACGCTGAGCGATTTTGAGCCTTGTTATGAGGCCTACATTTAGGGACCACGTTTCCGTGCCGTAATTCATCACTGGTAACACACACTGGTCGTAGACCTGTGTTTTCAGACACTGAGGTATGTTGGACGAGAAGATCCTCTTAAGTTTCCCGAAGCTGCCCAACTAAGTTGGATTCGTCGGCTGATCTCTTGTACAATGTACATATATGTATATCATTTACATATTACCATTAAAATAAACAAAAATCACTATTAACGAGTCATATAATTAATAGAACTCGGAATAATCCTGCTACTCTGCTACACGGACATTATTATAACATGAGGGAAAGAAAAGGATATAGATCAATAATTTATTGATATGAAAGTAAGACTCCAGTGCAATAACGGAAAAGCAATACAATTTACCACTCCTTCTCATACCCGTGGATGTCGTAAAAGACGACTAAGGATAAGCATATAACATGTGCAAGAGAAGGAAAACTTGAAACTAAGCCCTATACCAATTTACTAGTAGTCTACTAGTAAGGTCAATTGGTCTGCTATTGTGGAGGAGGTACGATCCCAGCAGTGGAACGCGTATGAGTCGAAATAATCATGATGATGTTTTTGAAACTGTTATTTTCATCATCGCTTTCACTATATCGGTCCAGCCGTTTTGAAGATTACCCGGAACAAACAGACAGACAGACAGACAGACAAAAATTTTTTAATTGCTATTTTAGGCATAGGTGTCGTGCAAATAACCGTGTGAGCATGAAAATAGCCTATTATTTTGACATTACAAACAGTCACTCCAATTTTATTTATTGATATAGTTTAAAAATACTTCATATCAGCACATATTCGCCCCACTACGGGAGCTTCCTCCGGAATGAGCGGGTAAGTGACCTAGGTCCATGCTCGTTAGATAGGTTGCTATAGGTTTTTATTTTGAGTTTATATATTACTAGCAACCCGCCCTCGATTCGCTTCGTTTTCAGTCGCCTTACCTGTCGCAGTTCCCGTTCCCGTAGGAATACCGGGATAAAATATAGCCTATGTTACTCCCTGTTATTGCAGCATCCATTAGTGAAAGAATTTTTGAAGTCGGTTCGGTGGTTTAAGCGTGAAAGCGTAACAAACAAACAAACAAGTAAACAAAGCTACTAGCAACCCGCCCTCGCTGTGTTTCAGTTTCAGACGTCTTACCCGCGTAGTTCCCGTTCCCGTAGGAATATGGGCATAAAATATAGCCTATATTACTCAGGGTAAATGTAATTTTTTTATAGGTGAAAGAATGTTTGAAATCGGCACAATAGTTTTTGAGTTTATTCATACAAACATACACACACACACACACACACACACACACACACACACACACACACACACAAAAATACAATTTTTCCCCTTTACAATATTAGTGTAGATTAGTGCAGACAGACCTTAGACATCTTTTAAGACACGCACAGGCGGAATAGTGGGTAATGAATTGTATTCTTACTCCGTAATCAAACAGTCTGTTATTTTATATTATGTTTACCTACAATCGATTATAATCCTAATAAATATAAAGTTTAAATTATTTTAACATAAATTTAGAAATAATTAAATATTTACCAGCAATTATTTATAAAATTTAGATAAACAAAGATTCCTTCTATGATGTCGCTTATAATTCCGTGAAGATATTAGATAAGTATGTCTACTTTGTAAAGACTACGACGGAGAATACAGAAACATCAAAGAGATATCACAACATCAAAATATAAACTAGTAAGGTATACGTTCGCATTAAAAGGGGTAATAAAAACAGTTTTTCACAAATATTGTACTAAGGGAAATTTGTAAATTATAATGTATTCTAAGAAAGGATGATTAAATTAAATATTATAAATGCGAAAGTAGGTATTAGTTGTTTCGACGTCCCGGGACATGGACGTCGAGAGGTGAGGGTACCCGAAAGGGTATTCCGTCGGACCGACCACTGAGGACAAGGAACTCGGCACTGGTGGTCGGCCCATCGACGAAGGCGACGTGGGTACGGGTGGGTTATGGGCCCGCGCGCCGTCCTTTCGTCGCCCCGGACGGAATGGACCGCGTGTGCGCTTATCATAGCCCATCCATAAAAAAAAAGGTATACGTTGTGTGTTTGTTACGCTTTCACGCTTAAAGCACAGAACCGACTTCAAAAATTCTTTTACTAATGGAAAGCTATAATATCAGGGAGTAACATAGGCTATATTTTATCCCGGTATTCCTACGGGAACGGGAACTACGCGGGTAAGACGACTGAAATCGAAACAAAACGAGGGCGGGTTGGTAATAGTAAATAAATTCACATTATTCATTTATTTATATAATTGTCTGTGTGGTGATGGAATGATGGATGGTTCGAAAGGCATCACACTCGAACTATTAATAGACGTGTTGTTGTATATTATTTTATTTAAATAAAAAAACTGTAAATGAATAAAAAAGAAGACAATCCCGCTGAGTTTCTTGCCGGATCTTCTCAGTGCGGTCGTGTTCCGATTCGGTAGTAATTTAAGGTAAAATGTAAAAAAAATTACAATATGTAAGTGTCCCCACGGGGTTTATACATAATAAAGGATTTGAATAAAAATACACATTCTTACCCGAGAGTGTTGTAAAACAACTAAGGGATATAATATGCATATAATATCTTTGCAATAGAAGGAAAACTTGAAATAAAACCCAAGGCGACTTATCAGCATGGTTATAGTACATCAATTTGTCTCGTATTGTGGAGTAGGCTCGAGCCCAAACGTGGAACATACATTTTTTTTTTTTTGGGGTTGGTTTACGGTCGGTGCGCTCCTCGCACCACTCCGTCCGGGGCGACCGAGGGGCGTAAGCACGCACACGCGTAACCCACTCGTGACACGTCGCCTTCGTCATTGGGCCGACCACCGGAACAGGGTGACTTGACGTCAGTGGTCATCAGTGGAATATATATGAGCTATGATGATGATTACATAATCATAATAATATTGATTTTATTCCAATTACTCGGGATCGACGCAATATGTATGTTTATTCCTTTAGACCATAATTTAATCCTCTGTCGCCACGGATGGAGTGGTGCGGAGGCGCGCCGACCGCAGCCCACCCACAAAAAAAAAATCATAATTTAATAAACAATCGCCCGTGTAACGTAAACTATATTTGTGAATGTAATTCTTGACTAGATAGTATAAGATTTGACCAGATCAGTATCAGATTTGATCAAATAGTATCAGATAACAGAATTAGGCCAGAGTCTGTGTAAAATACTTAGTGGTCTTTTTAACCCCAGATGCAAAAAGAGGAGTGTTATAAGTTTCACGTCGATGTCCATCTGTGTGTGTCTGTCTATGACATCATAGCTCTTAAACAGATGAACCAATTTCAATGCGGTTTTCAGGGTTCCGTACTCAAAGGATAAAAACGGGACCCTATTACTAAGACTTCGCTGTCTGTCTGTCACTAGGCTGTTGCTCAAGAACTGCGATAGTTAAACGGTTGAAATTTTTAGACATTATGTATTTCTGTTGCCGCTATAACAAAAAATACTAAAATCAAAACGCGATTTTTATATATACGACTAGCTGACCCAACAGACGTTGTTCTGTTCAAATAAAGCGCCACCTACCGGGTCCAATTGTGAATCTAAACCATTCTCGAATCTCATTGAGCACACACAAATTACTTAAATTACTTAAATCCAGTCAACAGATATCGCCATCTGTTAGAATCTTTTGAAGTTAACAGATAATTGTGACTGTCAATTAATTATAGACAAATAATTTGTAATAAACTCATTTGCAAAAAAAACGGGCGGTTTTGATTTTCATTCATATTTAAAAAGATACAATACCAAAAAGGTTTCAATCGTTTGTACACGTTACTGGCCGGTTTTAAAAATGCTGTGGTATTTAAAAAAGTACGTTCTAAATTCAATTTTTCATTTGATGTTCATTTTTACAGAAAACCCCTTTTTATCCTACATTTTTGGCGCGAAGTTCCAGAAGTTAACATCGACTTTCATAACTTTTATTCAATTTTTATCGATTAATTTCATATCCTTGACTGTCAAAGCTTTATTTAATGCTGTTTGGCTGTATCAAAAATGGTAGATAAAGTGGTAAAAGCTATCAAAATTATCGCGCTGCTTGAAGAGGGTTGCAGCCAATGTTTCGTGGCTAGGAGGCTAAATGTTAGTCGCTCGACAGTCCAAAGGACCTGGCAGCGATATCAGGAGACTGGTTCCGTCGAGAGAAGGCCTGGTTCTAGAAGAAAACCATGTACCCAACCACGGGATGATCGTTTTCTTGTGAGTCGCGCATTGAGAAATCGCAAATCTTCGTATGTGGATCTTAAGAACAACCTCCAAGAAGTAAGAAATGTGCATATTAGTCTATGGACGGTCAGGAGGAGGCTTCTCGCTGCCAATATACGCAGTCACCGCCCGGCCCGCGGCCCCAAATTACTCCGTGAGCACAGAGTTCACAGGCTTAGGTTCGCTAGAAATTGTGAGTCATGGACTCAAGACGATTGGAATAGGGTTTTGTTCTCTGATGAAGCCAGGATATCTCTGTTCGGTGAAGATCGACGTCGGCGAGTGCTAAGAAGACAAGGAGAACGCTTTGTAGAGGCATGTTTCGAAGAAATCACACCTTATGGTGGGGGCTCTGTTATGTTTTGGGCAGGAATAAATTCAATGGATCGTACAGAGTTAGTCTTCATTGAAAACGGCTCACTGACTGGGCATCGATACATAACGGAAGTTCTAATTTCTCATGCACAACCCGCATTGGCAGCTCTAGGTGAAGACTCGATTTTTATGGACGACAATGCTCGCGCCCACCGATCCCGCGATGTTAATGCGTATGTGCAAGAGGTCGGCATTCGTCGTTTGGATTGGCCAGCTCGAAGTCCCGACCTCAATCCCATAGAGCATGTCTGGGACGTTCTGAAACGGCGTGTGAGATCAGTACACCCGGCTCCGCAGACCATCAGAGAGCTGAAGAATGTGATTACTGCGGAGTGGGAACGTATTCCGCAAGCAAGTATCCGGGATATACTCGCTAGCATGCCCAGACGAATTCAAGCTGTGATTTTAGCTAGAGGGGGTCACACTCGATACTAAACATTTATCTGCTTTTACTTTATTAAAGAAAAACAAACAAAAAAACTTTTTTATTTTTACTTCATGAGCATATGCACTACTAGCGAATATACACTACTAGCGAGGTTTAGCATTATTTCCCATAAATTGTATCTAAATTTTATGAAATACTGATGAAAACGATTATTTTCTTATTAATTTAGCAAATTATGTGGATAAAACTACCTATAATTATCAAACAAAGAAATATTAACATTTGAAATGGTTCATTGCTTAGGTGCCCGTTTTTTTTGCAAATGAGTTTAAAATAAAATTGCGACTATAATTAAAGATCTAAGCTATCCTATTTCTCAAGTTGGACCAGACTGCTCACGGTGTGCCAATTTAATTTAAAATCAGTTAAGTAGTTTAGGAATCCATCGCGGACAAACATCGTGACAGGAGATTTATATATATAAGACTAGCAACCCGCCCTCGCTTCGCTTCGGTATCAGTCATCTTTCCTGCGTAGTTCCCGTTCTCGTGGGAATACCGGATACAATATAAGTTATTCTTTACTAAGCCTATGTTACTCCTTATATAGATAGCTAACTGGTTGTAAAATATTATGTAAATCTGTCTAGCCGTTTTGAAGATTACCCAAAACAAACAGACAGACATATTTTTTAAACCGGTTTTTAGGCAAAGGTATCGTGCATATAACCGTGTCAGCATTAAAAAAGCCCATTACATTGACATCACAAACAGGGACTTCAATTTTATTTATATGTATAGATAAATTATATTTAAATAAGTTAATAAAAAACAAACTAAACCACGCAAGCGTAATGCTATTCCATACACACTCTATACTTAAGTTCTAAATAAAATTATAATATTTCATCAAAGAAACAAGTCCTCAACTTAAACCATCCAAAACATAAATAATTTTACAGACAGTCTTTAAATATTAATTTCCACTTAAACCTTTGTAGAAGCTAGATTAATAAAAGATTTTATATTTACAAAAGCTTTAGTTATAACGACTACACTAAAACACTTAAGGTATCTTAACTGAGACTTGACTAGAATATTAGATAGACTATAGTTAGTACTAGGTATATGGACTTCATTAAGAAGAACATGCCTTGTAGTCATTATTAGTAAGTTAATATTTATTTTGAGAGGTTGTAACTTGCTTTACGTGTATAAAGCTTTGCGACCAAATTAATGTTAAAGAGAATAAAAAAGAAATAAGAGTAATAAAATTAATCCTCTCTTTTTTGCTTATAGGTGTCGTAAAAGATGACTAAATATATGCAGATAAGATCACCGTAAGAGAAGGAAATCTTGAAACAAATTTTCATATTAGTCCATCTGACTAGCGTAGTATAGAAGTCAATTTTCCCTCCCATTATTTCCGTGTGGTGACGGAGTAAGAATACAATTCACCACTCCCTATCTGGCTCGTGGATGTCGTAAAAGACGACTATGGGATGTAATATGCACATAACATCTGTGCAAGAGAAGGAAAACTCGAAATGAAACCCTATACCAACATGCTTGACTAGCATGGTATAGTGGGTCAAATTCCCTTCCATTGTGACGGAGGCCCAAGCCCAACAGTGGGACGTATATGGGCTGCGATGATGATGAGCCTAGCAGTGGGATATAAGCTGAGATGAAGTATTTTTAATTACTCATATTATTGAAAGCTTAAAAAAAATGTGTAACCAAAAAAGCCCGAAAAATCAGCACGTTAAAATAGCAATGAACGGGCCACATCGCTTGGCGAATCAATAACCGTTGAGGAAAAAAGGCTTGAGTGGTGACCACGAATCGAACGACGTAGTGTAGGACGAATCTCCACAAGGTGGACTGAAGACATCTTGAAACTCGCAGGGAGGCCTTTGAATGCCAGTGGGAGAGGATCGTTTTGAGTGACGTTCTCGTGGAAATTTTCAATGATGATGGATGGAGTGCCTAAATGTTGTGATTAGGTTAGAAATACAATATCTCAAAAATCACTACCTCTCATTGTAGTGACGTGATAACCAGCAAAGGGATAGCCAGGTGAGGGATGGTTAGGTGAAGGATGGCCAGGTGAGCGATGGCCGGGTGAGGGCGAAGTAGCACACTCATTTTAAATTTAAAATACCTAATACGAACGCTAATTCTCCCAGCGAACGTGAGGATTGTAGCATTTTTTGTTCGACTGAGAAGGCATATATTAAATAGTTGTTAAGCTGATAAATATATGATATTTGAACACGCTTTTATTACTTTCATCTGTAACTTTGTTAGTCTGTTTGTATGAATGTACTCTTTTGAAATCGATTTTCGTCCACTTTTAATAGTCATATTAAATTTAAACGTTGTGAATTTACGAAGGACCATAGTTTGTCACATTTTCCTTACAGGATTTGCGATTTAATTATATAATATATTCCACGGATGAGCTTTCGGTATGAGTCGATAGATGTCACTGTCACTATTTTCTGTATCACACGTTTTACTACAGTTATCTACAAAAGCGTATTAACATGCTTTTGTATTAGTTTGACCTGTATGTTTATTTGATTGTAAGCGCACGGGTGGATGCTACGCTTCGAGATAAAATATGAACAATAAATATTGTTTAACATATTTTAAAAAATCCCCTTAACAAAATTAAACTAAAAGATGAAAAATAAATATATATATTTAGAAAGGAAATAAAAAAAACCCTTTACTGATTAATTATAGTTTAAATATAATTATTACATTAAAAAGTAAAAATAATTATTGTTAAAAAAATCAAAATAATGATAAATGATTAATTAAACTAAAAAGTGAAAAATAATTCTTAATATCATCATTCATCATCATCATTTCAGCCCATACAAGTCCCACTGTTGGGCTCGGGCCTCCTCCATAATGGAAGGGTAATTGACCTACTATACCACGCTGGTCAGACGTGTTGGTATAGGGTTTTATTTCGAGTTTTCCTTCTCTCGCATAGATGTTATACGCGTTTATATCCCTTAGTCGTCTCGTACGATCACCCACGGGTAAGATAGGGGATGGTGAATTGTATTCTTACTCCGTTACCACACGGGATAATATAGCAATAAAATAATGAACGAAAAAGCGTGGGATGCTCGATAAATTATTTTTCATGTAACAAATGGGGGTGGTGAATTGTATTCTTGCTCCGTCCCTACACGAAAGGTAAACTGTAGGTAACCTACAGTTTACCTTTCGTATTGAAGTGATATATGAAGCGATGTATCACTTAATTATAATTAACAATACTACTCAATCTAAAACGTTGAAAAACCATACAATACAAAAGGGATTTAGATTTTTTATGTGAGAATACAGTATTTTAAATGTGCTTTTTTTTTGGGGGGGTGGGTTGCGGTTGGCGCACTCCTCGTACTCCGTTCGGGGCGACAGAGGGGCGTAAGCACGCATACCCGCAACCCATCCACGATGCACGTCGCCTTCGTCGTTGGGCCGACCACCGGAGCAGGGTTACTTGACGTCAGTGTTCGGATTTTAAGTGTACTAAGAATATAAACATAGCCGTATTAAATATATACACAGATTGTTATTTGGACTGACAGTGAAAAAAAAAACTAGTATTTAATATCCTATACTAACCTACTTGACAGTGAAAAAGTTTTTGAGTAGCATCTGTAATGAATCCCCCAAGATACAACACACATAGATAAAATATAAAACCTATTTTTAACACTATACTCCGTTAGCACACGGGAAAAGATGATGGAGTAAGAATACAATTCCCCACTCCCTATCTTGCCCGTGGATGTCGTAAAAGGGATGATACAATACGCATATAACATCTATGCAAGAGAAGGAAAACTCGAAACAGAACCCTGTATGAATTTGTCTGACCAGCATGATATAGTAAGGTCAATCTCCCTCCTATTGTGTAGGAGGCCAATAACATCTATGCAAGTGAAGGGAATCTGGAAATTAAACCCTATATCGACTCGTCTGAGCAGTGTGATGACCATAGTAGATCAATTCCCTTCCCATTGTGGAGAAGCCTCGAGCCTAGCAATGGGAATTAAAAGGCTAAAGTGAATAAACGAAATATTAATTTGGTTTGTTACATACGGAATCTTTGAATGGGCTTTTCACTCCCTTCTTTAGAAGTCTGTTTAATTTGAAACCTTGTACACTTATGTAAGATCGATGAGTATAAAAAAAAAAAATTAGGGGTATTCCGTCGGCCAGGGGGTATTCCGTCGGGCCGACCACTGATGACAAATAACCCTGCTCCGGTGGTCGGCCCAACGACAAAGGCGACGTGCACGTGGGGTGGGTTGCGGGTGTGCGCGCCGACCTCAACCCAGCCCAAAAAAAAATGTGTAAAAATTTTAATAATTTATTCCACTGTTCTTACAATATTATCAATTTTTCTATATCTGTGTCTGTAATTTTAACGTTACTCGATAGATGTCGCTATCTTAATGATGACGATGATAAGGTTATACAAGTCTAAATAAAATGTTTTAATGTAATTTTAATAAAAAAGGGTAAAAAAAAATAATCAAGTGAAACGGTTTACTTGTGAAGTCGTTTAATGCCCATATTAATGGGATTGAAAAATAAATAGATTATCCGCCATTTTTTAGTGGCGGCCATCTTAGATTTTGAATTTGTATATTTCACTTGTCATGCCCTTTTATTTAATACCCATATTGTTGGGATTGAAAAAAAAAATGGTTATCTGCCATATTGTGGCGGCAGCCATCTTGAATTTACAATAAATTTTAGTATACATGATTATATTGCCACCAGAACCAAAGGCTTATACCAAATTTCAAATCAATCGGTTGTCAGGAAGAGGGTGAAATTTATATTACTAAATTTCTACTAAATCCAAGAAAAAAAAAAATAAACTGAGTAAGCTAAATAAAACGGTTTAGTAATATAATAAAATATTAAAAATATTTTAGGCATAATACTCATATAGTGGTAAGATCCACTATTCGTTAATTCCACAGCAATTTGACCCTTCATATATTTTTCCTTTATTTTGAGTAAAATGCTATTGTCATCCCTGGTTGAGTAATAGGCTTTTTATGTCATCTTCCATTTCTAAATAATGATGGATTACCACCGATTTATTACTTTATTCAATCATCTACAATAATAAAAATAAATCCATCCATATTATAATAAAAATAAATATATTGTATCCTACTATTCTAATATTATAAACGCGAAATTTTGTATGTAAGGATGTGAAGATGTTTGTTGCACTATCACGCAAAAAGTACCGAATGGATTTTAATGAAACTTCATAATAATATAGCTTACATATGAGAATAACATATAGGCTATAATTTATCTCGATATTCCCACGGGAAGAGGAACCGCGAGTGATACCGCAGGGCGCTGCTAGTATGTTATTATTATACTAGCAATCCAGGGCGGGTTGCTTCGCTTCGGTTTCAGTCGCCTAACGCGTAGTTCCTGTTCCCATGGGAATACCGGCATAAAATATATTCTATGTTACTTTCTATAGCTAGCTTTCCATTGGTGAAAGAATTTTTAGAAATCGGTCCGGTGGTTTAAGCGTGAAAGCGTAACAAACAATCTGACTTGCGCATTTATAATATTAGTAAGGATGTATAATACTCTCGTAAACATTAGAATTCACTATACAATAAAAATGTATTAAAATTTGAAATATAGCTTCAAATATAACCAAACCTTTAAACGTAGGAAATACCAATTATAAAACAACAGAATATATAATAACCAAAAATACAAACGAAAGTCAAAGAGATATTATAATAACATCAATTTGTATACACTCTACGCGGCCCCGAGCGTATAGCAAACATTGCCTTTGTACTCGGTCCAAGAAATGTACTCTGTGCAGCTACCTACGAGTAATCTTATTCGGTGTCAGAGAGCATTTCTCTTGAGTAATACGACGCCGTGGTGTTCGTTAAAACAGTGCTCGTATTTTTCAGTTAATTGTTCACAGTTTTATTGTTTTGAATACTGCAGAATATTCTTGGCAAGAAAATATGAACGGTATATTTAAATTGCAAGGATTTCAAGTCATATATTAAAAGTTTCTTATATTGAGTTATAACAGAGACATTATCATCATAATTTCAGCCTATTGCCGTCCACTGCTGAACGTAGGCCTCCCTCATGTTGCTCTACAATGTGCGGTCCTGTGCCGCCTGCATCCAACGACGCCCAGCAACTTTCACTAGGTCATCGGTCCACCTAGTGGGGAGTCGTCCTACACTGCGTCGTCCGATACGTGGTCGCCACTCGAGAACCTTAACTCACAGAGAAATAATTGTTATAAATTATTTCAGAACGGTGTTCATTTTTTTATTTATGACATTTTGTTCATCATCATCGTCCCACTGTTGGGCTCGGGTCTCCTCCACTTTTTTTTGTGGGTGGGCTATGTTTAGTATATACGCCGTCTATTCCATACAGGGCGACGGAAGGGCGGCGGGCGACCCATAAACCATCGTATTCCCTCCCCTTTGCCATTGGACCGACCACCGCTACTAGTTCCTTGTCACCTATGATTAGCCCGACGGGACACCCTTTCGAATACTTTCCTTTCCTAACGCCCCTCCCGGGACGTCAGTCGCCCACAGAAGGCAGTGTCCATGAGCCAGTTCTGACGCTGCCTAGCAGATAGCGATGATCGACAGCGTCAGGTCGGCACCTATGGTTCGGCTGGCCAGGAACCTCTTCCACTATGGCACCTATGATACTATGACCTACTATACTACGTTGGTCAGGCGTGTTGTTTCAGGCGCTCGGCGGTTTCGTTTCGAGTTTCCTGCTCTTGCATTAATGTTATCTGCATATTATATCCCTTCATCGTCGTTTACGATACCCACGGGCAAGAGATGGTAGAATTGTATTTTTACTCCGTCACCACTAGGATGGTACGTGAATAAATTGTTTTAAATCATTTGAAATCAACTGTGTGATGTCTTAGGTAGGAATAATCCCATCTGCTTTTGAGGCCGTGTATGATTAGATCCAAGAGTTATCTGCCAGGGAAGGATTCGCAACAACATCATGTTACGAGATACAAATTTGGGATTCCCGTGACGTAAATAAACTCTTGTTATAAAATAAGAAAAACATTGAAAAGAATTATGCGAACCTTTTGTTTTTTGGTAGTGGGTTATGGTCGGCGAACTCCTCGCACCACTCCGTTCGGGGCAACACAGGGGCGTAAGCACGCACACCAGTAACCCACCCGTGACAGGTCGCCTTCGTCGTTGGACCGACCACCAGAGCACGGTGACTTAAAATCAGTGGTCGGTCCAATGGAGAGTTATGCGAACCTTAGACCAATATCCAACGTGACTTAGTGAGGTACTTTCTTCTAAGTGTGTAAGAGGATCATGTCTTTGAAGTAACTAAATGTGAACTGAAGAATTACAAAAAAAAGAAGTACACAATGACCTAATTTCGTTAATTCTTATCTATCAATTTGTAACCCAATATGACGTCAGATTTTACGTAGTTTATATAACTATCTTTCTAAGTATTGGCTTATTAAAATCCAGATTTCCCATTTGGGAAGTGTCGTAAAAGAGGACAAAAGGATATAATAGGTATATAACATCTGTCAAGAGAAGGACAATTTGAAATAAAACCTTATATTAGCACGTCTGATCGACATGGTGTAGTAGGTCAATTGCCCTTCTACCGTAGGGTAGGCTCAAGACCAGCAGCAAGACGCAGGTGAGTTGAGATGATTCACTTACCAATAACAGTCAAATTGACTCTGGAATTTCTCGTTTGTGCTTGCTTGAAGTCCACTCTACATCTGTAAATGCCTTGATCTGTGGCCTTCACTCGATCTACTCCAAGTTCCGCCGGTCTTCTTTCAGGAAGAAAATAGGCTCTTGATGCGAAGACACTTTCGTCTGACCATCTTTCAGCCACGCCAAAATCTCGTTCTCTTGCGTCGACACTGAAAATATGGCAGTTCGTTAGTTTTTTTTATATTTAAAGAAGTTAGTTAAATTTTATATAATAGTAATTGGCAATACGGGCTTAAATGGTAAAGCAAAATAGTTGCCAATTATGAGCATCCCCGTATAGTGAACAGCTAAAAATACAATGAATTGCCATCAGTGTTTTGCACACGTTGATAAAATTCGTAGAGGGATCGCCAGGAAAACTGGCAGTGAAATCTACTTTTTGTGATTATGTATGATTTAAAAGAAGGAAAACTTGAATGGAAACCCTACACCAACCCGTTTGACCAGCGTGGTATAGTAGGTCATTTTCTCTCATATTATGGGGGAGGCTCGAACCCAATAGTTGAACATATATGAGCTGAGATGATGATGATGATCTGGACAAAAGCCGTACGAGGCGACGAAAGAGTGGCAGGCGGTCCCATAATCGCTATTGGACTGATCACCAGTACCGATTACTTGACCTTGGCGGCTAGCCTGGCGGATTATTCTTTCGGTCTTCGCTGTTGATGTCCCAGAGAATTGGAGAAAAAAGGAGGAATTCGATGTCGGGTGAGTCGCTTATAAAACTGTTGCCAATACTTTTACAGTATCCTCTAATTTATTAACTCGAAAAATTGTATGTGAATATGTGAAGATCTTTGTTGCTCTTTCACGTAAAAACTACTCAATGGATTTTGATGAAACTTCACAATAATATAGCTTACATATCAGAATAACACATAGGCTATAATTTATCTCGATATTCCCACGGGAAGGGGAACTATGCGGATGAAACCGCAGGGCACTGCTAGTTTACTATGAAAGAAGCATTTTGAGTCGACCCAAGTAATTGAAATAAAAGCGGCGTATTGATGATTATGATGTGGTCCTAATAAAAAGTATTTTTGTTTAATTCTCATTTAGTTGTGCCATTATTAATCTAACTTCATTTAATTAAGTAACTATTATATAATTAAGTTAAATACTTCCGGAAAAGTAAATAATTTAATTGTCTTCCAATTATAAGAACGCTATTTTATGGCATCGAGCCAAAAAACTTCGCAGATAGATACAAATTATTCTACAAGAAAACAAATACTTCCTCAACTTGCTAGTACTTCCAAGAAAATATAAAATGATATATATTTTAGTCTCAGGCATTGGGTCACCGAGTTCAAGGTCAGATTGCCAATTGTTTGCTCAAACTACGAGGAGTGAATGAATGATGCCTTATATGGCAATACTATTTTGAAGCTCTGATTGTGACGGAGCGTGTGGCGTGTGTGTGTTACCAGCGATGACTTATGGCACTGAAACGTGGTCTCTAAATGTCGGCTTCATAATAAAGCTCAAAATCGCTCAGCGTGCTATGGAGAGGGCTATGCTCGGTATAATGATGGTGATAAAATCCGGAACACGGAAAGAACGGCAAAGCCGTAACCGACAAAGCCCGCAGAATTAGCACGTTGAAATGCCAATGGACAGGCCACATCGCTCGTCGAACGGACAACCGTTGGGGAAGAAAGGTTCTTGAGTGGTGACCACGAATCGGATGGCGCAGCGTAGGATGACCCCTCACTAGGTGGACTGACGACATTCTTAAAGTCTCAGGGAACCGTTGGGTGCAAGTGGCGCAGAACTGTTCTGAGCGGCATTCTTGTCTGGCCTATGTCCAGAAGTGGACGTCTGTAGAATGATGGATAGATGTGTGGCCGGATCATAACCAGCCAAATAAGAAAGAAATAAAGTTTGAAGGTAACTGTTCACAGTCAGAGCCGGTCCATCCAGGGTAGTACGACATACTCACAGAAAATCGATGTCTCAGTGGTAGCAATTTATTACTGCACTTCGTTCGCTGAGCGAGAAAACCGGCAGTCCAACTTTCGGTGGGTAACTTTCAGTGGTCGTTTGATGAGTTTTGGTGATGTATTTAGTATCACCGAATCTCATTGCACGCATTCATACTCGCTTTACTTTTTATCACTGGAGTGCTGGAGGAGGAGAAGGACCAAACTCCTTTGGTACGAAGAGCAATAAAAAAGTTTAATTCGTCACATAATTTTCTTTATTTTAGACTCTGTGGAATACGAGTCTACTTTGGGAAAAGTATTGCTCTATTAGACAAAGCTGATTGCCGAGGCCGCGGGTGACTAGACCGGAGAGTTAGTCCGTCACCCGCCGAGAGGCCGACCACGTGAGCAAAGACCGACGTCCTCCCTGAGGGGGGGACGTCGGTCGAGGAAAGGGTACGCCTCAAAGGGTGTTCCGTCGGACCGACCACTAACGACAAGTCACCCTACTCCGGTGGTCGGTCCAACGACGAAGGCGACGTGTCACGGGTGGGTTACGGGTGTGCGTGCTTACGCCCCTCTGTCGCCCCGGACAGATTGGTGCGAGGAATGCGCCAACCCTAACCCACCCCAAAATTTAAAAAAGGCCCAGCAGTGGCCCCCAAAAAGAAAAAAGACCAAGCTGATTGGGTTCTTATGGACTTTGATTTCTAGTTATTGATCTCTTCGATAATTACATGCATATTTAATCCATTTTTTTTTGGGGGTGGGTTGCGGTCGGCGCGCTCCTAGCACCACTCTGTCCGGGGTGACAGAGGGGCGTAAGCACGCACACCCACAACCCACCCACGATGCACATCGCTTTCGTCGTTGGGCCGACCACCGGAGCAGGGTGACTTGACATCAGTGGTCGGCCCAACGGAATACCCCCTATTTGGGGTACCTCCCATCGACCGACGTATCCCCCTCGGGGAGGACGTCGGTCTTTCCTCACGCGGTCGGCCTCTCGGCGGGTGACAAACTAATTCGCCGGTTACGTCACCCGCGGCCTCGGCTATATTTAATCCCTTAAGAGTTTCTTATGACACCCACGAGAGCGTGCAGAATAGAGGGAATAATAAATTGAACTCTTACTCCGTCACCACGCGGAAACACAAAACTCACCACTCAGATATTGGGAATTAATACTGATGTTATTTTACAAAATTGATGACGAACTAACAATGTCGGTAACAATGGACTTTACAGTCGTAGTACATAACAATTGTCAATGGAAACATTAATTACTCAAATAATACATCGTCAGTTAAACAATGATATGATGTCAATGTTGACCTTAATATAGCCCGTGAATGAAAACCTCAGTTGGATATGAAAATAAACCGTCCAACTGGAATAATACATTTGATCATGTGCTTTGGTCAGAATAATATTCATTTTAATTATAATTCCATTAGATGTTCTATGGAACGTCTGAATCTGCGAAAAGTGCTTCTATTGTTTTGTTTATATATTTTAAGAATACAATGGATCATTCAATTTTTTCTTCATATTAATTTAAAATCTATACATATAAAATACTTTTTTTTTGGGGTGGGTTGCGGTCGGCGCATTCCTCGCACCACTGCGTCCGGGGCGACAGAGGGGCGTAAGCACGCACGTCGCCTTCGTCGTTGGACCGATCACCGGAGCAGGGTGACTTGACGTCAGTGGTGATACAATACTAGCTTCTGCTCACGACTTCGTCCGCGTGATATAGATACTTTGAGCCAACGCTAACTTTAATCAAGACTTTGTTTACGTAGCAGGCGAAAATATTTTTTATTAATACGATATTGTCACGCATGATTTTTGCGAAAAATTAGCCGTTTACGCAGCGCAACCTCTCAAAAGGAAAAGAAACCTGATTTTGAAACATTATTCATTGGTGTTTCGCTCCTGTTGGTCTTAGCGTGATGATATATTACCTACAATATTCCTTGACAAATGGGCTATCTAACACTGAAATAATTTTTTAAATCGGACCAGTACTTCTTGAAATTAGTGCGTTCAAACAAACTCTTCAGCTTTATATATTAGTACAGATTTCATCTGACAAATGGCTCAACACATAAACCACTGATTGTTGAGACCTGAAATTTGGAGGGTGCTTTGTTTGTATGACGTAAGTATTCCATAAGAAACGATTTGCCGAAAATTCACTCCTAAGGGGGTGAAAGAGAAGAACGAAATTTGTATGGGACGATATGATTCCTTGATCCATCTTTATGTATATTCTGTTCGTGTAATTAAATTTCTTTTATGCGGCTAGACCGATTTTAATGATTCCTTGTGGTTGTTCCGATGGATATGAGAATAGTTTAGATTAATAATTGGTACCGGTAGATTGCGCTGCGGCCGATTTCAAGGAGAATTCTTTTTACTAGTTTTAAGATACAACAACAATATTAGTTCTGTACAAGAACAACATCTGTTGGGTCAGCTAGTGCTACTTAAAATTTTGTACAAACATTCTATAACAGAATTGATGGAAGAAATTTTTTAGTACTTTATTAATGATTTGTCTCCTTAAGGGATTAAAAAAGGGTAGATAGTTATTTTAAAGGTGATTTTCTTCGAATTTGATAGCAATAATCCTTATTGCTTTTGATTTAAATAACAATTTATTTTAAGACAAACAATTGTTATATTTTATAAATATTCAAACATTTAAAGATAATAATTTATTATTTCTTTAAACATATTTAATAACGCAAAAAAAAACAATTAAAAATCTGTAGAAAAATGTTTGACTTCTACGAAGTTGCAGAGACAAGCTAGTATTTAATATGGTACCTATCAACGTTACCTATTTGCCACCGTACTACTCGACTTTGTAACAAGGTTCATCTAGGAAACATGACTACAATTTAACGCTGTTGCCCCTAGGTATTATAAAAGACGATTAAGAACGTAATATGCAGATAACATCTATGAAGGGAAAGGCAAATTCGAAATAAAACTCTAGTATAAAGCCAGCGCAGAATAACAGGTCGATTTTCCTTACATTCTAGAGGATAGAGATGTAAAGAGGTGAAATGATGATGGTGATAATATCATTAGAAAATGATATTTTCACCGAGGAGTATGTCTATTTTATTTCAAATGGTATCATACTGGAGCTAATACTATATATACAATTATTTGCGACTGGGGAGGCGTAGGCGCGAATACCTGCGCCTCGTGCCGCCCTAGCCGAAGCCGAGGTGACGTGACCGGGGAATTAGTCCGTCACCCGCCGAGAGGCCGACCGCGTGAGGAAAGACCAACGTCCTCCCCGGGGTATTCCATCGGGCCGACCACTGACGTCAAGTCACCCTGCTCCGGTGGTCGGCCCAAATTTAAAAAGACAGCCTGTTAAGATTCTTGCCGCATCTTCTCAACTTGTGGTCGCGCGATCCGGTGGTAGAATATTAGATTGGTTCATAACTATGTGTAAATTTGCCAATATTTAATTGTCTTTAAGGGACTTATGCAGAATAAATGATTTGATTTGTACGTTTTTAAAGATCATGTTTTATATGTAAAGCAAAGCTGTTGTGTTGTAGGACACTTTAATAACGTTAGGAAAAGGCCCGGTATTGCTCCTGTTATGACAGATCATATTATAAAAAAGAAGTTAGAAAAAATATCCCGTTCTGTGTAGTGATGGAGTAAGAATACAATTTATAACTCTTGCTCTTGCTCGTGGGTATCGTAAAAGATGACTAAAGGATGAAATATAACAATGACATCGATGGGAGAGAAGCAAAATTCAAAATAAAATCATATGGCATCCCGCCGGAACAGCATGGTATAGTAGGTCAACCTTCCACCCGAAATGAGGCAGTCCCAAGCCCATGAGTGGGATGTGTATGGACTGAGCTGAAGATGATAAAAAAAGTTATTATAAAAATAATGGACAAGTCCTCTGAGTTTCTTGCCGGCTCTTCTTAGGATGGTAATCTGATTTATGTATAATAAATGATTTGAATTTATGAGCGGTAGTCATAATTTACCAGCAGTGATTGCTCATGTTGTACCGTATGAAATAAAAAAAAAAACTATCCTTGGCTTAAAATAACCTTGTAGAAACAAGTGAATTGACCACATCAAAGTATGTCTTTGATGAGGTTTTTGAAATTAAGTTATTCTAGTTAAAATTCTTTTTGTCAACAATACAATTCACGCTAAATTACGGACTGAAATTTATATATGTATGACGAATGGAAGTACATATTATTTTTTATTAACTTCCAAGTTTTAGATTTCTGTTATACGCTCTTGGAATAACTTAAACCGTTACAATATACAATGGAATCCTTTAGTATAAATTTCACTTTCTGAAGAAAGTGCATGTTGAAACAAGCACGATTTATTGCAAACTTAACACACGTTATAAATAAAACTATTTTTACGGATTTTGTCGCAGTTGTATTCGATTTGACCCACAATAATATTTAAATTTTATTTAATAGAGCAAGAATGTTTAGTAAGATAAAGTAAACCACCTTTTAAAACCAGTAAGTTTTCTTGCCATATCTCTCTCAGTGTGGTCGCGTTCCGATCCGGTGATAGTATATTAGATTTCTCAAATTTAAATGAATAAATTGTCATAATATAATAATTACTACAGTATACTACAAATTTCATCACAATCATCATCATTTCAGCTTATCACCGTCCACTGATGGACGTAAGCCTCCCTCATGTTACGCTACAAATTGCGGTCCTATGCCGCCTACATCCAACGACGCCTAGCAACTTTCATCAGGTCGTCGGTCCACCTAGTAGGGTTTGGGTTGCAAGCGGTGGCAAGCGCGCAAACAGTACACCTGATGGTAAATGTTACTGCCGCCCATGGATGGACCTTTGCTAGGCCGCTGCCTACCGTGAAGAAAGTGAAGGGAGTGTGAATGCGTGCAATGAGGTTCGGTGAAACTAAAGGCAAATCACCTTTCACCGAACTTCATCACCCACCACAGGCAAACACCCTCAGAAAGTTGGGCTTCCGGCTCTCTCGCTTACAGAACGAAGCGCATAACACATTACTACTACTAAGACGTCGACTTTTTGCGAGAGTGTGGTACTACCCCGGACGGACCGGCCCGCGGCTGTAGACTGTTGCATGCAGAAATGTTGACAATTGTCAACATTGTGGTCCTACCACTAACAGAAAAAAAATGTTTATAACAATAAAAAATTAATAAGTAATTCTGCAACGATTAGATATAAATCATTGTAATAACGATGACTTGTTGGATGTTAGACCCTTTACTCCGCTTTATACCATGAACGCTGAAATAATGTTCGAAATGTCGGGCAATCAAAAAACAAACGCGATAAAAGCCGTAGTTTTATTTACAACTAGCAACCCGCCCTCGCTTCGCTTTGGTTTCAGTCACCTTACCCGTGTAGTTCCCGTTCCCGTGGGAATACCGAGACAAAATATGACTATGTTACTCCCTGATATTGCAGCTTTCCATTGGTGGATACATTTTTGAAATCGGTTCGATGGTTTAAGCGCGAAAGCGTAACAAATAAATAAACAAAGAAACTTACTTTTGCATTTATAAGGTTAGTAAGAATGTACATATATCTCAATGGTTACAAAAGTATTAGACATAACATTATCAAGTGATTGAAAAAACCTATCAGCTACGTCCTTATGGTATCGATTTATTTATTTAAAAAGGTAATATGGACGCTTTCTTAAATATTCTAACATAGTTTAGCTTCAAGCAGTAAAATTTAACGTGAAACAAAAGTTGTTACACAACATTATAGTGTTACCAAAACTGTCTTTTTCCTTTCACCAAAAGGTACCCTTTGATATCTAAATAGGGTTCAACGAAGCGTGCTTGAGTCACGACCCTTTTAAGGCAGTTCACCAGAACAGTCTTTGGAATTTACTTTTGAAAAAGCATCGAGCTAAGTCGATCTACCATGTCATATAGAAAGTCGCTTGGAAATTTTAGTGTACAGGATAAGACTTGTATCGTGAAATTCACTTTTACCATTTGCTACTGAACGTCAAAGGCAAAGCCGATACTTTTTATATTGGTGTACTCAATGCACTCCAAACTTCTTCGTATGCATGGCAGAAATGCAAAAATTCGAGCAAAGGATTGAAGTACTTTCTCATAGTTTGTGGAAATAAATTGTAAATATAGAAGCAGATAGATAAAATTTATGTTTTAAATAAGTTTATTTAAAATATCCGTCATCCTCTTCGTGTGATGACGGAGTAAGAATACAATTCACTACTCCCTATCTTGCCTACGGGTGTTATAAAAGACGTCTAAAAGATTATGAAATACGGTTAACATCTATGCAAAAAAAGGAACACTCGAAATAAAACCCACAAAATACCAACCCATCGGATCAACATGGAATAGTAGCTCAATTTCCCTGAAAATGTGGAAGAGGCTCAAGTTCAGCAGTGGGACGTACCTAACATGGTGACGATGATATAAAATATTAGATGGTACAATGTACATTTTAAACGGCAATTATTTGGAATGCTAGTATTTATCTAGTTCCTTTTATTAATGATAAGTGTAAATATCATCATCACACCTTTTTTTTTGTTTCGTTTGTTTTGAGATGGGCTATGGTCAGTGCCTCCACCGTCTGGTACCATCCGGGGCAACAGAGGGGCGGCGCGCATCTCCATAACCCACCGTAGCTCGTCGCGTCTGTTGTAGGGCTGACCACCGCTACCGAGTTTCTTATCCTCCGTGGTCGGCCCGACGGCATACTCCGCGGTGTACCCTCTCCTTTCAACGTCCCCTTTCCGGGAAGTCGGTCGCAGTCATGCGGTCTGCCTATCTGTGGTTAACGGAATAATGCCCGGTCCCGTCGCCTGGGCCTCGGCTAGTGGTCGTCAGCACACCTGCTGGTAATATGGACCTTTGTTTCTTTGGACCTTTGGTCCTTTGCACCTTTTTTGGTCTTATGGACCTTTACTAGGCCGCTGCCTACCGTGAAGAACGTGAAAGAAGTGTGAATGCGTGCTATGAGGTGTGGTGATTCTAAAAGCATCACCAAAATATATGCGTTTCCAACTCTCTCGCTTACCGAACGAAGTGCAGTAATAAATTGCTACTACTCAGATTTCGATTTATTGCGAACGTGTTGTTCTACCCCGTATAAACTGAAATAATAATGGTGATTTAACGATTAAGAAAAATATTACAAGGAAACCTAAGAAATTTACGCTGAAAAAAAAATATCATTAAATAATTTTAAGATCTATATAAAAAGATATAATTTAAAGAAATACTAAAAAAGCAGCAAGCGAAGGTTTATACAGGTTGGTTATAGAATATCTACAAGAGAAAATCTTATTCCATTTAATTAAAATAAGCGGATACGTAGAAATACGGGTAAATATCAATAAAGCCGATATTTTGTAGAATAAGAATTTTATTAAAATGTAGGTATGTGAAAATTTCTGAGAATTGTTAAAATGGAATTATTTATTTACGTTTATTCGAGTCCTCATTAAATTTAACTCTTTAAAAATTCAAAGAAAATGTTTTATTAGAGACATATTAGTTTTACTCAGTGTTGCAGGAATTATATTTTTATGCTAGTGTAACACATAATAATATGTGTATTATAGTATACCCGTGGGTGTCGTAAAAGACAACTAAGAAATATGTTATGCAGATAATATCTATGAAAGGGAATGAAAACTCGACCAGACCAGCAAGTCTAATCAACACGGTTTAGTGAGTCAATTTCCCTCACACTTTGGAGGAGGCCCGAGCCCGACAGTGGGACTTCTAGATGATGAGGATGATGAAGAAATAACCGCGTGAGTATGAAAATATATATATATAAAAGAAAGTCTTGTTAGTTACACTATTTATAACTCAAGAATAGCTGTACCGATTTGGCTTAAAATTGGTGGGGATGTAGCTTAGAGCCAGGAGACGGACATAGGACTTTTTATCACGTCTTTTTTTATTAATGGTGTTTACAAGATTTCGCCAATAACTCCTTTATCCCGTTCGATCGCGTTATCGTGTGACGTGATATAAAATGTCAAATAGAATACAAGTACGCAACGCATTTAATATGTAATAAGAAAACGCAAATGACAGCTAAACGGAATTTTGTCTATATAGTTAAAAATTTTATGGTTGGTATGGTTGAAAGTTTTGATAATTATAATTTTGTCAGAAATCAATAATGGGTAATTTGTATTCTCTTTGAATCATTATTAACGATGCCGCTACCAAGACGATCGAATCTTTCACGACAATGCTTCCATTAGATACTATATTTTCGGCAATTTAGAAAATATATTTACGAAAAAAATTATGGCGGTACGAAGTTCGCCGGGTCAGCTAGTACCTAATATTTTGAAATTACATACAGACACTTGGGTTTATTTTAATTGTATAAATGTATTACGATTAATTTAAAATTATTTTGGAGGTTCGCATTTCTTTTGTGGTAGGGTATGATCTGGACACATCCCGTTCAATATGTCCTTACCTATCTACCGTATTCTCTGCCCATCGCTATTGGGCTGACCACTGGTATCGATTCCTTGACGTCTGTGACCAGCCCGGCGAGTCACTCTCCCAGGTACCGATCCATTCGACGCCCAAGCAACAAGACAGTCTTGCAGGAGCATCGCCCTCATGTGGTCGGCCTCTCTGCGGGTGGCGGACTAATCCCTTGTCCGTTTGAGGTAAGCCTAAAAGATTTACGAATATCATCATCATGATTGCAGCCCACATACGTCCCACTGGGCTCGGGCCTCCTCCACAATGGGAGGGAGTTTGACTTACTATACCATACTGGTCAGGTTGGTATCGGGTTTCATTTCGAGTTTTACTTCTCTTGCACAGATGTTATGTGCATATTATATACCTACCTTAGTGGTCTTCTACGACATCCACGACCAAGATATGAATCGGTGAATTGTATTCTTACTCCGTCACCGCACGAAAAACGAATATACATTTTATAAATATAGTTTCATGTATACAATCGCATTTTGCCATGTTTAGTATTTATATAAAGATATAACCATACTAAGAAATTATGGATACCATTTCACGAGATATTAAATTGAAATTTTGCAAATTGGAATAGGGAATATTCACTTGACTCCATTATTACTGGCATAATCGCTACTGAAGCAGAAGCACGCCTGAGTCAGCAATGTGGCTTAATCCACGCCCAAATCTTTACTCAGCATTATGTCCCGTTCAATTCGATTGTGTCACTTTAAATTTTAAATGAAATAAGATTGTATGTTTATTAAAAGTTTAAATATATTTATAAAATATTATAGTTTACTGTTTTTGTGGTTCAAAATGAAAGGTATTCATGTTTACTAATGTTTGTGTAACTAAAGAGAAATTCTAGCCAATGAGACCTTTCCGAGAGACTTTACATTGACCTGCATCAATTTCATATGTTTGGGCAGGCGGTCGGGCATAAAGCTATTGATAATAATTTTAAATTTATTTAATTTAATTAAGATTAGAAGAATTAGCACGCTGAAGTGGTAATGGTCAGGCCACATCGCTCGACGAACTGATAACCGCTGGGGCAGAAAGGTTCTCGAGTGGTGATCACGTATCGGACGACGCAGTATAGGACGATCACTAGGTGGACCGACGACCTGGTGAAAGTTGCTGGGCGTCGTTACATGCAGGCGGCACAAGACCGCACTCTGTGGCATAACATGAGGGAGGCCTACATCTAGCAGTGGACGGCGATAGGCTGAAATGATGATGATGAATGATGATAATTTAATTTAATTCTTACTCCGTCAGCACACAGATTAGGATCTAATCGGTTTGGTGGATTAGTTCCATTTAAAGAATACAGCTCTTTACTGCCCTCTGTTAGACCTATACCACTCGTATCCAATGACTCCATCTGAGGGGAGGACCTTCTACTTATTCTCAGGTCATTTTGAGTCAGTCTTCAAAAACTATTAAATTATAA
Organism: Lymantria dispar; assembly: GCA_032191425.1. NCBI lineage: Eukaryota > Metazoa > Arthropoda > Insecta > Lepidoptera > Erebidae > Lymantria > Lymantria dispar. The sequence continues at coordinate 24,307,255 of CM063459.1, forward strand.
CTTACCTATATATAGGCGTACCAAGATCTTCTCTATACCACAATACAAGCAATACTGCATCCTCTTCATCTTGTGTGGCGATATCACAAGGCAGGTATACCGGCTCACCAGACACAGCTACCACTTGCGTCATTGGTACTGAGGACAAAAAAAAATATTTCAATAGCGGTTCTATAAAATTTATCTGTTTGACGATAGCTTTAAACCATATCACAAACCTTTACTTTCCCATGGCAATATTAAAAACTGTTAAAAACTGTACAACAGTGCTCTTTTGGATAATTTGCAACAGAATGATTTCTAGTGTTTACGCGAGTTTTATACATTGTAAATAAAACTACTTTACGGATTTTATCGCTTTTGTATTTAATTTATGATTGCCTGATCTTTCAAACTTTGGGTCATAACATAATAACTAATTTTCTGTAGCGAGTAGATAATTATATAAATCTGTAATAACGTTGACTTGTTTGGACGTCAGACATCTTAGTCCAACTGTGACTATGAATGTTGTAACAGAAATTGAATTGAATTATACATTCATTCGTTTCAGTCGCCTTCAAAATGGAAATGAAATTGATTTACTATACCACGCTAATCAAACGGATTGCATATAGGGTTTTGCTTCAAGTTTTCTTCTCCTGCATAGATGTTATTGTTGTCCCTAGGTCGTCTTTTACGCAAGCCGCGGGCAGAATAGAAAGTGGTGAATTGTATACATAATCTAACAACCTACAAATACATATAATATTGAAAAATATTTAATAGTTACAATATATAGTCAATAAACCGATGAATGTTATTAAATATTAAGTTCTTAATCAATTCAAATATGAAATGAAAATGAATATTTTAAGATTCTAATTTAAAACTTAATATCATGATCAAAATCAGAAGCCTCGTAAAAGCAAAGGCTTAAGACAAATCGAAAGTAATCACTGAACTTATAAAGACTTCCCTAATGTAAACATAGTAAGGCATCGTTTCAATTTTCTCACATTTCGCCAATGTATTTTTAGGCCTATCCAACGATATTTTCTATAGCGAGATTTATCTCTGTTATTGTTTCGCGTTTGCTTGGTTCTCGTCGCACAGATTTGAATTCGAATATTATTGAAACTGCCATTTATATTTTTGGCGGCTTAGCTAGATCAAGTGGCCGGAAAATTTATGTAGCTATAGCTTTAGAGTCGTCAAAGTATAAAGAGTTTGAAAATAAGATTTGTAAAGATAGGCTATTCGTTATTGTTATGTTGTGTTTTTTTATAGGTTGTAGTGTAATTTAAAAATGTTTAGCTACTACAAGGGTTTTACTGAAAGTCAGTTCTGCAATTCTCATAAAATTTCATAGACATAGTAATACATCTTTTCAATAGCCTTATACTCGTCACAAATGATCCCTAAATTTTAGGGACATAAATAAACATAAAAGATATTTAAGTAAAAGTTACGTCAAATATACCTTTTAGGTGTTACCTAAAACTTAAACACAAGACGTCAAAGAATTTAAATTATATCAATGCGTCATTTACGTGATACGAAAATTTTGGATTTTTTGATTAAAATAGAATTACTCTAAAACTTATGTCTGTTTCTATAGATAGGTTATTTTATTTACAATATCCCTCTGATATGTTTAGAAAATAAGAGAATCTAGAAATGAAATTAAAGAAAAATCAAATGTTTGTCCTTACGTTATAATTACCATTTCTCTACTTATAATAATCATTATCTCAGCCCAAATACGTCCCCATTGTCGGGCTCCAGCCTCCTTTATGCGAGATCCTCTACTAAGGAAAGAAATTGACCTATTATACCGCTGGTCTTACATGTGGGCATAGGTATTTGTTTCGAGTTTGTCTTCTCTTTTATAGATGTTATATACATCTTATATCCCTTAGTCGTCATCAAGAGAGGGGGTAGTGAATTGTGTTCTTACTCCGTCACCATACGAAATAATGACGTATCATTCCAAAATTTCCCGTGTTATGACGGAATAAGAATACAATTCAGCATTCCCTACTTTTCCCATGAGTGCCAGATAAGGCAACTGAAGGATATAATATGCACATAACATCTATGCAAGAAAATAAAAATTCCAAATAAAAACCAAGACTACACTGTTTGGGTCACTTTCCGTCTCATTATGAAGTAGGCTCGAGCCCTGTAGTGGGATATGACATCTCAAATATATTTCTATATGAAATACTAGCAACCCGCCCTCGCTTCGCTTCGGTTTTAGTCGTTTTACCCGCGTAGTTGCCATTCCCGTGGGAATACCGGGATAAAAAATAGCCTAGTTTACACCCTCATATTATAGCTTTCCATTGGTGAAAGAATTTTTGAAATTGGTCCAGTTATTTTGAAGATTACCCGGAACAAATAGACAGACAAACAGACGAACAAAATTTTTTTAATTCGTATTTTAGGCATAGGTGTCGTGCATATAACCGTGTGAGCATGAATAAAGTCTATTATTTTGACATTAAAAACAGACACTCCACAGCCTGGGTTTGCAATGTAAGCTAAAAAAATGTAATTATTTACGACATCACATTAGAAACCTCAAAAATAACAGTATTTCTCTACTATTTAATGGATGTTATTATACATATAAACCTTCCTCTTCAATCACTCTATCTATTAAAAAAAAACCCATCAAAATCCGTTGCGTAGTTTTGAAGATTTAAGCATACATAGGGACATGGGTACAGAGAAAACGACTTTATTTTATACTATGTAGTGATATCTCATAATAACTTATCAATTTATTAAATATTGATAAATAAATTCTTAACATCGAAGCAAATGAACTTCTTTAAAAGTTAAATACAAAAAATGTAAAAGAAAAATATATTTTCATTTGAACAAAGAATGTTTAAAATCACTTAACAGTAAACTGTAAGTAGTTAGAGAGGCAAGGATAAACTATGTCCGGGATAGTCTGAAATAATACAAATACAGTGCGCTTTTCCAGTGCACTGTCTCTTCGTATCCGGACAGGGTAAGAACGCCCGGATCCCGGAAGACAGGCGCGTCATTTATCCGTAGTATACTCGTTTTGTTGTTTAAACTAGGATGTATTTGTGCTTCCTCATCGATTTAATTCTTAGTTTATTGAAGACATCTTATATGATTAAACGACCAATTATTGTATATTTTTATATAGGTAGGTATATATACAGTAAAACCCGTTTAAGACGATTTCGCAGGGACCCGACCAAAAACGCGTCTTAGGCGGGAAAGCGTATTATGCGGGGAAGGGAAAAAACGTGTCATTATTATTCATTCTATCATATTATTATTTTGAATACCTACGTATTCAATTTAACATTTAAAAATTACCTAAATAAAATGTTGTTTATTTTCTTTATTTAATATAAAATTTATCTAGTACATTTTTAAATATTAAAAAATAAAAAAAATATTTAAAAATATAAAAAAATGTTGTTTATTATTATTACGTTACTTAAAGTAATCACTTATTTTAGATTGACAAAAAGATTTTGAGGCATTAGCAATTGCAAGATTTTCAACGTAATTTAATTTTCGCAGTGCGTCTTCGCTTTGATTCCAAGAAGGTACATAACGTCTTAAATCATTAACTGCTGATAATGCCTGGGCGTGTGACAAAATCGGAGTTGATTCATCTTCTTCTTGGTCATTATCACTTAGGGTCGCTCGACAGTCGCTGGCCGGTGCCGCAAGGGGTAATATGTGTATTTGAGTGGCACGTGTTGCCGTATTAAACGGGATGACGATCGTATTAAGCGTTAAGAAATGTATGAAAACATGTCTCAAGTTGCTGGGACAAAATGGCGTATTATGCGGGAAATCGTATTAAACATGATCGTATTAAACGGGTTCTACTGTATTTCTATATTTTCAGAATCTCGGCAACGGCACCAATGATTTTCATGAAATTTAGTACACAAGAGGTTTCGGGGGCAAAAAATCGATCTAGCTAGGTTTTATTTATAGAAAATGTCTTCCTGTCGGTGTTTTAGCTAATCAATAAAATGTCGTTAGAATAAGAATTTAAATTTAGCCGTCGCTGTCAAGAGTGACAATAGCTCAGTTGGGAAGTTCTCCAGTCGCATTCAAACAGCCTGAGATCGGATCTCAGTGTTTTCATTATTCTTTTTGATATTTTTTCATCATTTTTATTTTTTTATTAATATTTATCTCAATATGTTCGTCAAAAATACAATTTACAAAGATAATATTATACCGAGAAAAGCTCGGTCCATCAGATATTATGTATTTATAGTGGTATTTTTCCTATTGAAGGCTAGAATAAAAAAATATAAAAAACATATTTAAAATAATTAAATATGTTTTTTATATTTTTTTATTAGTAACGTTACAAGGGTAATCGATATATTTTATTGAGAATAATTGTATTTTTGTTTAAACAACTATTTTTTATTAGGCGTGCTTTGGTGAGCACACACGCTATCCATTCTATCCGGGGCGCCGCGCGGCCCCGTAATCCTCCGTATTTCTTCCCCTTCGCCATTGCGCTGGCCACTGCCGTCCGTTTACAATTCAGTCCTCAACAAGCCTGGTGGAATATGTTAATACTTTGCAACACTATTGGTGTTAAAAGAGGATATTATTTAACGATTTGATATATTTAAAAAAGACGACACTATCTTCGGTGCTCAGGTGAGGCATCTCACAGGCCTTTAGGCCCCGTTGCTTAAATATATTAAATTGAGACTATTCCATTAGAAGCTTATATCCGAAGTCCAAAAAAAATTCGTGTCATTTAGTTTAATCTAGTGACTCGTATAAAATTGAAGTGTTACGTTTAAGTTGGCTAGTTAATTAATGTACTTACTGTAGGGTTTAAATAATATATTAGTTCTTTGTCCTGCCTGGTTGTAATCAATATAATAGTATTTTTCAAAGAGTTTTATATTAAAAATAATTTTCTATATAAATGTTGATTAAGTAACTCACGTATTTATCTCCGTAAAAATAGATATTTTCTTTTTTTTTTTTTTTTTGTGCGTGGGCTGCGGTCGGTGCGCCTCCGCACCACTCCGTCTGGGGCGACAGAGGGGCTTAAGCACGCAACTCCCGCAACCCACCCGAAAACCACCTCGCCTTCGTCGTTGGGCCGACCACCGGAGCAGGTTTACTTGTCGTCAGTGGTCGGCCCGACGGAATACCCCCTACGCGGGGTACCCTCCCATCGACCGACGTCCCTCGGGGAGGACGTCGGTCTTTCCTCACGCGGTCGGCCTCTCGGCGGGTAAAAATAGATATAGGCGTATTCCTATACCCATTCATATTTCATCTAAGCATTAAGAAATAAAACCTTATTTCGTGGGGATCTTAAAATCATGTGATTAAGCGACAAAAGTAAGACTCGCTACTTTATGTCGTCTCAGTTACACGTTCCAATGCTGGGCTCGAGTCTTTACCCTGGTAAGAGGGTAATTGACCTACTATATCATACTTGTCAGGAATGTTGGTATAAGCTTTTATTTCGAGATTTACTTCTCTTGTGTATATGTTTATGCAGGTTATAACCCTTAGTCGTTTTTTACGACACCCACAGGCAAGAAATGTGATGGTGAATTACTCTTACTCCGTCATCACACGGACGGTATTTATATCACGTATTTAAATTGAATTTTGTTGCAATTCTTCCGTGATCATGTTCTATCATGGTGCTTGCAAAAATGCCGCAATAATAGATTTTCGTCAAAAATCGAAACTCGCAATGAAATATAGCATTATTAAATATAAAATTATTAACCATGATAGTCTATATCTATACCAATAAATAAAATTGGAGTGTCTGTTTGTAATGTCAAAATAATAGGCTTTTTTCATGCTCACACGGTTATTTGCATGACACCTATGTCTAAAATACAGATTAAAAAATTTTTGTCTGTCTGTCTGTTTGTTCCGAGTAATCTTCAAAACGGCTGGGCCGATTTCAAAAATTCTTTCACTAATGGAAAGCTATAAGCTATCAGGGCGTAAACGAAGCTATATTTTATCCCGGTATTCCCACGGGAAAGGGAACTACGCGGGTAAAACGACTAAAACCAAAGCGAAGCGAGGGCGGGTTGCTAGTTTGAAATAAAAATAATAACAGCCAGACTAGAAATAATTATTCATAGAGCCCATAAAATACTATTTCAGTGTGGTGACGCAGTAAGAATACAAGTCACTGCCCCATGGGTGTCGTAAAAGACGACTAAGGGATTAATTATGCATTTAACATTATGTAAGAGAATGAGAACTCGATATGAAATCCTATGCCAAAGCGTGGTATAGTAGGTCAAATTCCCTCCTACAATAGAGGGGGCCCGAGTCCAGCAGTGGGACGTATATGGGCTGAGATGATCATGATAAAGTACTGTCCTATATCAAGACCAATACATCATCACTAAAGTTAGTTCCGTTTGGTGGCGGGGTAAGAACACATTTCAACACTGCCTATCTTGCTCGTGGATGTCGTAAAAGACGACTAAGGATTATAATAACCATATAACATCTATGCAAGAGAAGGAAAACTCGAACAAAACCCTATTTCGACACATCTCACTAGCGTGGAATAGTAGGACAATCCCCGTCATTATGCAGGAGGCCTGAGCTCAGCAGTAGATTACATATAGGCTTGAGATGATGAAAGTTAGTATGCCAAAGAAAATAATTATCAAAAATTGATGCTATCGTACAGAAAAAGTCAAATAGATATACCAAAAGAGTGATTCTCCCCAACTCAATCGTGTTGGTGTGTCGTGAAACGTATATTCAAAGTAGACATCCACGCTACCATCCGATATTATTGAATATCCTGAGTATTGGATAGGGTTGCAATGGAAATCGCTTCTCAGTGATGCTGTGTCACGGAAATGCTATTAATTTCCGAATGTCGCTTCGTGCCGGCTTTCGATGTGGTCTCAAATATGTTTGAGATGTAAAGTATTATTTCCTATAATATACTGATTTGTTGAAAGAACGCTATGGAGCTTAGATGCTAATTCATTAAGCTTTAATTGTTTCAATATATATTTTGTCACATCTCATCATTCAACGCTCTTTAAACGAGGTTTAAAAATAGCATTTTCTTGACGATGGACAACGGCCTAACTGTGCCCCTGATATTGCAAAAGTTTATATGCGGCAGTATCACTTACCATAAGATGTGCTGTTTGCTCGTTTGTCACCATCGGCAATAAAATAAAAGAAATTCATCATTTGAGCTCATATCGAGTTGAGCTCGAGCCTCCTCATAGCAGAGAAATTAAACTGCTATATCATGCTGGTCAGACATTTTGGTACAGGGTCTAAAGGTTTCATTTTAAGTTTTCCTTCTCTTGTATAGATGTTATATGCATATTTAATCCCTTAGTAAGAAACGCCTACGACATCCACGGGCGAGAGAGGGAGTCGTGAATTGTATTTATAATCCATCACCATAGGGAGAGCACACTGATGCTTACAGTTTGATATAATCCACCCCATTAGAGGGAATGTTTTGACTGCATAGATGATGGAGTTATTTAAACGACCTTTAGTGCCAAGTACCGTGGATTTCATCACCACGAAGGACAACTCTTTCTATGATACTCGGGTTGAGAGCCCTCAGCACTCACCCATCAGTCCGGGTAAAGTTGTCACAGCCATCTACGGCTGACAACTTAGTCACACAAAAAAAAAGAATTTCTGTGATACATAAATTGTTGCCCTGTATCTGGATATAAATTGTGTCCGTCAAATGCATGTTTCTGAAATTTAGAAGTATCTATTTATTAGTATTCTAGTCCGCAGCGATTGAATGGACCGGGCACTCTGACTTTAGTTAATATTAAAAAAGAAAATGTATTTTTTTAAGAATATTATCTTGCTTGTATTTTATTTTTAAGTACCAAATGCCCGCGGATTCACCCTTGTATTTACCTTTCCCATGAGACTACCAGGAAAAGATGTAGCCTAAGTTACTTCTCATACAGACAACCTAATAGCAAAATATTATTAAAATCGCTCCAGCCGTTTTGTCCAGACAGACAGATAAACAAACAGACAAAAATTTTTAAACTGATATTTAGGTATAGGTCTGACAAAATTCGTAAAAATTGAACTAAAAGTGTGATTCTTGCAGAAACATCAGAAATCATTGTTTAAAAACATGTAAACCAAAATCATGAACTTTGACCGGAGTCCGAGTTATAATGATCGCTTAATAGCTTCGGAGACAATTCTATATAGATACTATAATCTTGTTTAGAAGCCTTTCGAGTGCGAACGTGTTTAAATGAATCCTATTTCCTTTCAGTGACGTCAGCATTCCCTGAAAATACCCAAAGTTTGACTATTCACTGCAGACATACCGAGAAATCGGGTTAGGCTGTTTTAATTTAGCTTTGATGTTTACATATGTTCAGTGTTAATGTTATTTAAAATATATATTAAACAAATTACTATATGATAAATCAAATAATTTATTTTGCGAATATCACAATCCGTGTATCTTAAAGGAGGTTCAGCTGTGGGTTCCGGACTAATACGAAGGCCATCGCCGGCGGCCGCCGCTGCTGGCGGTGCCCCGCGCACGCACCAAACTCCTGCAGCTGCATGTGCTTAACACACTGTCAGACCGAATAGATCTATTCTCGTGTTCATTGAACGTATTCACAAAGACCGCTTACTTCCTCTACAGTTTAGAGTAACTTGTTTTATTTTTATCTTTTCTTTTCTTTATTCCTTTTAGATAGTAGGAACATAACGCTAAGTATAATATAGATTAAGATAGTTCACTACTCTGTCGCATTGGGCTTGTTGCCTGTAATGGTAGATGTAAGTTTTTATAGTAAATAAATAAATTTAAATAAAATATGGGTATAAAGTATTAGTAGTTACAAGTAGACAATGTATCACCAAATTTGACTGTCAAGCGGCATGGAAAAAGAGTTCCCAATTGCAGTTAAAAACTTTTAAGAATTCATGGCTTTATAATAAATAGCCAATTTAAGAAATTAATTTACTTGTTAAGCTATTGGATAGCTTTTATTGCGGGCTGTGCGGCGACCGAATCAAGAAATTCCGTAACGAAAATAAAACCTCACACCCCCGTACCATGTAACTCGGGCCATGTAGCTCGGGACGAGTGACATGGTAGGCAGGTGGCGGCGGCTCGGCCGAGCGTACGGTCGTCGACACATTCTGCGTTCGTCCGTCTCGGTGCGCACACTTACCACCGCTTTGCGTAGCTTACGTCAAAAAGTATTTTCGCGCGTTTTCTAACGGTCCCAACGATCTTCAGCGGACGACAGTGGTAATCCAAACCGCCTTTATTGTTATAAATTCAAATTCAAATTATTTATTATGCATAAACCCCAAGAGGGCACTTACATATTGTCAGCTTTACAATTTCCAAAAAAAAATTAATATACTACCACCGGATCGGAACGCGACCGCTACTGAGAAGATCCGGCAAGAAACTCAGCGGGCTTGTCTATTATTTTTAATTTCTTTTTTTTTTCTTCTTACTAGATATACAATTGTGTACATGTTTTGTAAGAACTAGCTCTAGTGTAATGCCCTTCGAACCGCAAGACACTTAATATAATTCAAACGATTATGGCTGGACCAGATCCCACAAGCGGCACCCGATCACGAGTTAACTATTAGAGCAGCCATCACTCTCCTATACATATAGTACATTTGTTTTCTTATCGGTCACCACGCTCAAAAGTGTAACTTGAATTAATATCAAAGAAAAATACTGCATAAATAAAAAATAAATAAATAATTACAATTGCATAAGTTGATAAAAAATGCTATGCAATATCTTTACCGCGGCAGTCCCCGAGTGCCACACGTTTTTATATGATTTTAGTTAAACACCTAGAATAAAGTCATATCTAAAGTTATTAGATTGTTAGTAATCGTTTAATTATATAATGTCAATAATAATAATAATATCAGATTAATAAATAAAATGATTACAAAAATATTGTAACAATAAAGCATTAATTACATGTCAGTCAAATCAATTTATCATGCAAATAATCCTAAAATAGAAGGAAGGAAGGGAGACTCACCATTTTCCCATGGTTAATCAATATACCGTACAGCACAATTAATTGGAAGGTGGAATAATATGTAAGGAAATCTTACTCTCACGTTATGAGCTCCTTCTAGAACGTCAACTTGCAATTTGCCGCAGAACTTCGAATATTTATTCGACACGTGTTTCGCCTCTACACATGGTGTGTAGAGTCTGAGAGTGGTGAATTGTATTCTTACGCCTTCACCACACGAAAGAAGAATATAAATAGTTTCTTGTGTATGTCGGTTGTATTTGTGGCTTACACAAAGAATTGTACTGTCTGAGTATCGAACCCACTTGATACAAAAAGTTCGTAGTAAGAGCAGTGCAGTTGCAGTACCTATATTCATAAATCGTATGGTTAATTAAGATGAATTTAAGTCTTCCTCAAGGTAGTAAATAATTACTACGCTTGAAAGGCGAATTGGTGATTGCAGTTGGTAACGAGCGGAGATGCTATTCTATTATAATAATCAATATATATATATATATATATATATATATATATATATATATATATATATATATATCAATATATAAGTGGGTGCTAGATGACTTTATGATAGCTATGAAAAAAATAAAAAAAATCCATGACACTTTTTTTTTGATATGAGCATATTACTAAAAATGGTGAAAAATCAGACCTTGTACGATATTTTCAAGCACTATAACGACAAATAGGCTAGTTTTGGCATCGGATATTTCTTGTTGGAAGCGCAGATAACTGCACTATCGACCACAAGTACAATTAAAACTAGACATGTTACAATGACATAAAAAAAATATACATGTGTTATGGCTATTCCTTAATTTTTTCGAAGAAAACGTTAATCCTTTGACTTTAACACACCACTCTGTAAAAAAAATGTACCGTAACCATAGTGGCAAGTAATTTTAAAAGATGGCCACATTATTCATTATTCCAAAATGGTATAATACCTTCTAGACGTTATCGTAACTTTTAGAAAAAAAAAATGTGTTTGTGACAGACAACGAAGTTTATGAAAAATGATTAGGTATATTTTTTTTGTTCTATTTTGTTAGACCTCATATAAAAAATCTTATTGCGTGTGTGAAAGAGAGTCTGAGAGTGACGGCTGTTGTATTTTATTGGGCACTAGGTAAATGTCCTTCCGAATATGCTCGAGGAACATGAATGAACACTCGATGGTCTGGATAGCGTACAGTATTCGGATATCGCTCACGATACAATCTACTTGCAGCATGATCATTGCATCTGTACTCTCCATAGATCAAATGCATATTAGGGGATTCTAACATTGTATAAGAAGACGGCATCGTAATCACACAAGTCACTTTTTATTTTTAATGTCACTCTTTCTATACTAGTACTATCTACTTTATGCAAATAAATGGCGTGGCTGCAGGTGACCGGACCGTGGCTGCGGGTGTTATAGTACACACACAAATATATATATATATATATATATATATATATATATATATATATATATATATATATATATATATATATATATATATATATATATATGTATATTTGTATGTGTGTGTGTGTGTGTCATCGTGATGGTATTCCATCGGGCCGACCACTGAAGACAAGAAACTCTGCACCGGTGGTCAGCTCAACGACAAGGCGACGTGCCACGGGTGGGTCATGGGGCCACGCGGGGCCCTCTGTCGCCTCGGACGGAGCCGGGCGCCGAGTGCCCTAACCATGGCCCATCTCAAAAAAAAGTGTACATCTAATTACTGAAACAATTATCTATACAACAATCAACATTGTATTTATCTCAATTATGCAATCTTCTAATAAACGGGACTGCAATATAAAAGCGAATGATTTGGTAAATCACAAAAGCAGCTCCTAAAATTGCTCGACAATTTGGCAAAGGAATCTTGTAGTATGCTGATTTGGCTAACGACAATATGTAAATGAAGCAATCAAAACACCTAATCCAATCTTTTTGTCGTCATACTAAATTGCTGAAAAACTTTATTATTCCCGAACTGCAAGCACAAACTGGCAAAAAGCTTAATATAGGACCGATATCGCAAAAGGAAATGGTGGCACTTCTATTCAATTTTTTTTAACATTTAAAGTCAACTTTGTATATTGAAACATAGAGTTCTATTTCGTTTAGTGTGTCTACTTCCTAGTTTAATTCTGTGGACGATAGTGGAACATCATTTGAATAATTAAAAAATCGGTTTTGTCTATTTATTTGATTTAGAACAAAGTTGTTAAATTCTAGTAGTGCTAATTAATAGCATTTGAGATAGCTTTATTTTACAATTGGTTTTTAGGAAAACACTGTCTAAAATTTTTACTTTAAAAGTCAATTAATTACTAGTTCTGTTTCCAGCTTCACCAATCTGGATTTTGTATATTTATAGACCTTGCGATTTTAATATATCAACGGCTACTACTCAGACGTCGATATTTTGCGAGAATGTGGTACTATCCGGGACGGACCGGCCCGCGGCTGTAGACTGTCTACTGTTTGGTCCCAACACATAAAATTTTTACACAGTCATCAATACTCTGGAAATAGTTTGGGCGTCAATGATGAAAAATGTTATTTTTTATTTTCATGATTCGTAAATAAACTACCAAACTTAGCCGTGCAGGCGATTTTTTCCTCCTGAATTTCTGTGGTGACGGTATAAGAATACAATTTATCATTTAGATAATAGATGTTATCTGCAATAGGTAGTGGTGAATGGAAGTGATGGCAAGAGACGTTAAACGCGAAATAAACCTTATGTCAACCCGTCTGACCAGCATGGTATATATCATCATCATTTCAGCCCATATACGTCCCACTGTTGGGCTTGGGCCTCCTCCATAACGGAAGGGTAATTGACCTATTATACCACGCTGGTCAGACGTGTTGGTATAGGGTTTTGAGTTTGCCTTCTCTCGCATAGATGTTATATGCGTTTTATCTCCCTTAGTCGTCTCGTACGATCACCCACGGGTAAGAATTGGTGAATTGTATTCTTACTCTATGGTATATATAGTAAGGTCAATTTCACTCCTATTGTGAAGAGGCTCGAGCCCAACAGTGGGATGCATACGAGCTGAAATGATGATGATGCAATGACCATCCATATTAGTAAGGGTTTATTTATTTTGCCGACGGCTGTACACGGGGGTCATCCGGTCGATGGCCCTGTACGGCGCACCGGTGTGGGCGGGGTCCTTGACCGTCCGACTTAGGGCCCTTCTGTGGCGACCACAGAGGGTCATGGCGGTCAGGGCCATCCCCGGATACCGCACGGTGGCGACGGAGGCAGCGTGCCTATTGGCCGGGACTCCCCCGTGGGACCTGGAGGCGGCGATGCTCACCGGATTGTATCGGCGAGTGACGGGGGTGCGAGCGGAGGGCGGTGAGATCTCGTTAAGGGAACTCACCGCCTGGCGCGTCGACGCCCGCCGAGACGTCATTGCCCGTTGGGCAGTCCGGCTGGAGAGGCCTCGGTTCGGAGTGCGAACCGTGGAGGCCTTCCGGCCGGTGCTGATGCAGTGGTTGGAAAAGCGGCACGGAGTGCTCTCCTTCCGACTAGTGGAGGTGTTGACGGGGCATGGGAGCTTCGCCAAATAGCTGCACAGGGTCGTAAGGAGGGAGAGTACACCGTCCTGCCACCACTGCGATTGCGACGAGGACACGGCGCGCCACACGCTCGAGGCCTGCGCGGCTTGGGCAGTGCAGTGCCGTGAACTCGTCGCAATCATCGGTGCCGACCTGACGCTGCCGGCCATCGCTAGGGCGATGGTCGACAGCGTCGGGAATTGGGACGCGGTCGCAGCCTTCTGCGAGACAGTGATCTCGCAAAGGAGGCGGCGGATCGTCTGCGCGTGGAGCGCAGCCTCGATGAGGAGATCCGCCGCCGGCGACTGGGGCGGCGTAGGCGCAACTATCTGCGCCTCATGCCGCCCTAGCCGAGGCCGCGGGTGACGTGACGTCCGTCACCCGCCGCGAGGCCGACCGCGTGAGGAAAGACCGACGTCCTCCCCGAGGGGGGGACGTCGGTCGATGGGAGGGCACCCCACGTAGGGGGTATTCCGTCGGGCCGACCACTGACGACAAGTAAATCTGCTCCGGTGGTCGGCCCAATGACGAAGGCGAGGTGGTTTTCGGGTGGGTTGCGGGAGTTGCGTGCTTAAGCCCCTCTGTCGCCCCGGACGGAGTGGTGCGGAGGCGCGCCGACCGCAGCCCACCCACAAAAAAAAAAAGGGTTTATTTATTTATTTATTAATCATTCAGTTATTTTTTATTGCTAACAACGTACCATGCGCAATAAAAAGTAATAATACAAAACAAGAAGAGTTAAAAAAAAAAGAATAAAAGTTATCACAAAAATATTAATAAGTTATAACATAAAGAAAATTATTTTACTATACATATATGTGTAATGATTAATAATATAATAACTTTGGATTAGCATACACTGCTGGCAATGGACAGCGACTCCACATATTTTTCTGCTATACACATGAAACATCTCTCTGTTCATGAAAATAAGTCGAGTGTAGATTCAGATGCTGTGATCTCATTGATATACTGCAATGCGCGAGGAAGCGGTGCGAATTGTCCTATGCTAGTGCGCGCCGTGTGTGACGCCAATAGAGGTCTCTGTCGTTCGCGCAACTTACCTACGACCTGGCGAGGCACATTGAAATTGATTTCTGCTAGTAGGAAAGGATTGTATGCGGAACCACGTATCAGTCTGAAGAAATATTTAACTAGTGCTATATTGCGACGCGTCGCCAGCATTTGATGATCTACCATACCTTTTATATATAACGTGGGATAGAGATACGGATAATAAAAGTAAGTCCTTTTGTACAGATACCGAATAAACATTTTTTGTATTCTCTCAACTTTTTGCGTTAGTTGTAATGTGTTAGGATTCAAAATAATGGCATTAGTCTCTATAGTACGAACATATGCATTGTATAAAATATTAAGCGTTAGCTTGTTATTAAATTTTTTTGACTGTCGCAGTACAAAACCTAAGTTCCTCCTAACTTGGTCACATATTTTAGAAATGTGGTTTTTAAATGTAAACTTGCTATCAAACCATGTGTATAAATATAATAAACCAAGGTATAAATGAGAAGATTTAGGTACTGTCGCATCTCTATACATTCTCCTCATTTATATAATACTAGCAACCTGGCCTCGCTTCGCTTCGGTTTCAGTCGCCTTACCCGCGTAGTTGCCATTCTCGTAGGAATACCGGGATACAATATAGCCTATGTTACTCCCTGATATTATAGCTTTTCATTGGTGAAATAATTTTCCAAATCGGTTCGATTGGTTTAAGCGTGAAAGCGTAACAAACAAACAAACTTACTTTCGCATTTATAATATTAGTAAGGACTAGCTGACCCAACAGACGTTGTTCTGTTCAAATAAAGTAAAAACAGCGCTACCTACTGGATCCTATTTTGATTGTAAACCATTCTCGAATCTCCTTGAACACATATAAAAAATTTCATCAACGTCGATCCAGCCGTTTAGGAGGAGTTCAGTGGCATACACACGTACACAAGAAATTTATATATTAAGACTAGCTGACCCAACAGACGTTCTGTTCAAATATATTAAAAACAGCGGCACCTACCGGGCTCAATTGTAAATCTAAAAACCATTCTCGAATCCCCTTGAACACACACAAAAAATTTCGTCAACATCAATCCAGCCGTTTAGAAGTTCAGTGACATACACACTTACACAAAAAATATATATATATAAAGATAATAGTTAGATTTCTATTCTAGATAGATAAGAAAATCATTGAAATAGAAATTTTCTGTAAAGCACCTCTCATCTCGGCTTAGAAACTCAGACTTCAATCAGATGTGCGGATATTTGAGGAGATATATGCGTTATATCGACTGTCACAGATGTTTATGACAGCCTTTCGTAAACCCACAGAATGCCGTGCTCTCACAAGATGGATTTCATACATTTATGAAGAAAAATCTTTTATATCTTTTACGAAATACCAGAACATTTTCTCAGTGAATGTGACTCCCATATAGTTTTTAGTTGAATTCCTTTTCTATTTGAAATATTTCTGTTTACTTCATTGCTACTATCATAATTTTTAATTAATGAGTGGCAGTTTAGGTCTTAACCCAGGTTCAGGTTATTTTAGTATATCAAATTTAATTAAATTGAATAGTTTGCTAATTTTATAAGGCAATGTATTTTATAAATTATTATTTAATTCTGTCAACCAATTAACTTTTGAGAAAAAAATTCTTAATATAATTCAACTCAATTAATCTGCCGCCAAGTCGATCACAAACGCAACATTGCCGTAACATCCTTTTCTCGAAATAATTTAGGTCATTTTCGACCGGTCAATCTATAGTCTACCTATTTATTTAAAACATAAAAGATCTTTAATATTGATATGGTCACTATAAGAAGTTGTTAGGTTAGCTAATTACGTAATAACTTAAGACAGAAGGTCTCTTAAATAGGTACTGAATAAATTAACCGACTTGGTATTTGGACTCACAACTCAGTTCTTCCGCCATAAAAGTTGGGAAATCCATATTTCGTAACTTTTTATGGTGGAAAAACTATTTATATCTTATTGTGGAAGGGGTACTACGCCAGAAACCTCCGCGTGGTGTACCCTGGGCACGAGCGACAATTTCTTGGACTGCTCTCTGGAATTGTCGCTCGTGGCAAATATCTGGCCCGAGGGGGGGCCCAGTTTGTGGGATGCCCCAAACTCGCTCCATGCCCTCTAATTGTAGAGGGTATTGGATGCGAAAATTCGACGGGTCCAGTCACTCATTCATTTGAGGACTGGGCAGGCATTTGCCAACCGCGACAAATCGTAGACCTGATTCTTGCTTCGGGACATTTGTCTTGAGGTCTAGATTCAGGAGCGAGGGTCTTGGCTTAACCGCCTGGACCGCGAGGAAGAAAACCTCTATAAAACAATCACCCAGAATCCTAAGTTCTGGCGCGCGGCGAGAGGATGCATGGCTGATGGGTTGTTCAGTCGTTAGCGCGCCCCCAGCCAGGGTACCTGCGGACCCCCTGTGTTGGGATACAAATGTACGCTTGCCCGGGTATCGGGATCTCTGCCCGGGTCGACCGTTATTTCTCCCATGCTCGTGGGAACTTGATGGATTCATGTTCAATTAACACAGATGAAGATAGGAGGGGTGAGACGCCCAAAAACACCACCACGGAGAACCGGAATTCGATTGGTTCCCACCTAAAAGCCTTGCCAAGCTACAGAAAAACTGGCACAGAGGAAGGAGTGGCCTCGTCCGACTGCAGCTCGGCTGCTGGTCCGGCACTTGAGGCCACAAGATTAGGCAAGGGGCCGGCGACACTCGAAGCCCCCAAGAAGAGAAAAAAGCGGAAGAATATGGGGACGGGGAAGGCCACGAGTGTCAAGAGGCGCGAGTTGGCCAGGCAGGAGCGGCTGGCTAGGGAGGCCGCTGCAGCCGCTCCGACTGCTGACGAGGACGGCAGCACTACCGCAGAGCCGTCGGACACTGAGGGCGGCAGCACATCAGCTGCAGAGATCGCCAGTCAGTCCCCAGCGTCGGCCTTGACGGCGGCCCTAGCGGTCAGGGAGGAGGTCCTCCTCTTGCAGGTGCGGAAGCGCCCCCTGAACGAGGGTGGCAGCTCGGGATCCTCCGAGGGGAGTAGCACCATCATGCCTCCTCCCAAAGTCCCGACCTCTCGCAGGGGGCGGGGCGGGCGAGGCGGCGCGGTAGTAGCGGCAAGGTCGGCGACTCCATCGCCGATCGGCACGGCGCGGGGGACTGAGGCCCATAAACGGGCAAATGAGGCGGCTGCCGAAAGAATGATGAGGGTGTTGGCGGACATCCCTCCCACCGAAACGGCGGCTGCTGAGCCCGCTGTGGGTGGCGATCCCCCAGCTGCCAATGTGGCCACCCTGCAGGCCGAAAACGCCCGCCTTTCTGGTGAGGTTTCAGGCCTGCAGGAGAAAAACAAGGCCTTACACAAAGAACTGTCGGCGGTGCAGAAGGCGAACCGCGAGTTGGCCAAGCAAATGGCCGACTTGCGGCGCCAGGTCGCACAACTGGCGAGGACTGCGCCGCCGACAAGCGCCGGCCCTGCCGCCGCCCCCACTGTCCCCGTTGCGCCAACTCGCGCTGCGGCGAGTCCCCAGAGGGCCCAGCCGGCCGAAGCGGTCCCGCTGCCCGCAGTGAACGGCTTGCCGGATCAGACCATGCGCGCCATAGTGGATGTTGTGGGCAGAATGCTCGACGCGCGCATGGCGGCTCTGGAGTCAAGACTGCCTCCGGAGCCCCGTCTTCGGCCGCCGCTTGCTGCGGACAGGCCCAAGGCCGCGGTGTCAGCCCCTGATGCGCTACCCTGCCAGGGCGGGCGCGTAGGGAGCTACGCTGCGGCCGTTGCTGGACCGAAGTCCAAAGGGACCGCCGCGAGGAAGAAGGTGGCACCGGCTCCTGCTCAGGCCGGACCTCAGCCGCTGCCGGCACCGCCGGAAGCAGCCAACGCAGCCGCGGCCGTGACTGCTGTGCCCGGCCTCTCCGATGCACCTGAAGAAGGTTGGCAGACAGCCGAGCGCAGCCGAAAAAGTCGCGGCCAGAAGAGGAGAGCGGAGGCCAAAAGTGCCGCCAAAGCCTCCGCTCCCAAAGCAGGAGCCGCAAATAAGAGGTCGCGCAGGAGGCTCCGGCCGCCAAAGTCAGCCGCGGTGGTGATCACCGTGCTGCCTGAGGCGGCTGAAAACGGCCTCAGCTATGAGGCCGTCTTACGTCGCGCCCGGCGGGAGCTTGACGTCTCCGATTTAGGAGGCGTTGAAGCCAGGACCCGCAAGGCCCGGACAGGGGCACGGATTCTCGAGTTCCCTGGGGCCGAGGGCGCCAAGACGGCCGATAGCATGGCGGCCAAGTTGAGGGGTCTGTTCGCAGAGGAGGGTGGCGTCAAAATCGCCAGACCCGTAATGTGCGCAGAACTACGCGTCGCGGGTCTGGACGACTCCGTGACGGTGGATGACATCCGGGAGGCCATCGTCTCGAAAACCGGGTGTCCCGTGGACACCGTCCGAATTGGCGCCATCCGCCCTGGTCCGGGCGGCGTCGGTGCTGCCTGGGTGCAGTGCCCGGTGGAGTCGGCCAAGCAATTGGCCGGCTCAGGCAGGCTCCTCGTGGGCTGGAGCTCGGCGCGGGTGACCGTGCTGGAGTCCCGGCCTGCGAGGTGCTACAAGTGCATGGCGGTCGGACACACTCGGCCGACATGCACCAATTGCTTTGACTGCAGCGATCTCTGCTTCCGCTGCGGTCAACCCGGGCACAAGGCGGCATCCTGCGCCGCCACTCCCCACTGCCCCGCGTGTGCAGCGGGCAATAGGCCCTCCAAGCACCGCATGGGGGGCAGGGAGTGCAGACCCCGGCTTCGGCCCCAAAGGGACGGAGCGGCCCGACGACCCCGGCCGCTCCCGTCCCTAGCGCGACCCGATCGCCCGCCAGCGTGGAGGAGGTGATGGATACGGCCCACTAATGGCGCCCGAATCCTACCACCTCCTGCAGGCCAACCTCAACCACGCCGCCGAGGCACAGGACGTTTTCCTGCAAGCCATGGCGGAGTGGTTGATCGGTGCAGCCGTAGCCGCGGAGCCGTACGTGGTGCCTGACCGTCCCAATTGGCTGGGCAGCAGTGACGGCTCTGTGGCAATCGTCGCCTCCACGTCGTGGCATTCCCCGCCTTTGTTGCTCAAGGACAGGGGCGATGGGTATGTCGCGGCGGAATGGGGAGAGGTTACGCTATTTGGTGTTTACTTCTCCCCTAACAGGAGCGCGACGGATTTCGGGGCCTTCCTCACCATCCTGGGGGCCTCGATACGGCGACTAGCACCGCGCCAAGTCTTCGTTCTGGGGGACTACAACGCCAAGTCCACGGCGTGGGGGTCCCCCAGGACGAATGCCCGCGGGCGGGCGGTCGAAGAGTGGGCGGCGGCACTGGGCCTCTGTTTGCTGAACAGGGGCTCGGTGCAAACGTGCGTGCGGCAGCAGGGCGGGTCGATAGTGGACTTGTCGTTCGCTAGCCCTAATGTCGCAGCACGTGTGAGGAGCTGGTGCGTCCAGGAGGAGGTTGAGACCCTATCCGATCACCGATACATCCGGATAGAGGTCTCCCGGACCCTCCTGCAGCCCAGCAGGGGTCACACGGCGGACGGAGCTCCCGCGTTTCCGCGGTGGGCTGTGGGTCGATTGGATCGGGACCTGTTGGCCGAGGCAGCCATCGTTCAGTCATGGCTGTCCTCACCGCCCCAGGCGGACGGGGTGGATGCCGAGGCTGGCCGCATCCGCTGTGCGTTAACGCAGATCTGCGATGCGGCCATGCCCCGTGTGCGGCGCCTGCCCCCGAAGAATGCGGTCCCCTGGTGGTCCCGAGAATTGGCGGACCTTCGGGCCGCGTGCATACGTGCCCGGAGGGCCTACACCCGCAGCCGAGCGCGTCACCGCGACGCTGAGCGGGAGGGCCAGCTGTACGAGGCTTACCGCTGTGCGCGGTCTGCCTTCAGGCTGGCCGTCCGTACCGCCAAGGACGTTAGTCGGCGGGAGATGCTGGACAGTCTCGAGCGTGACCCCTGGGGTCGCCCCTACCTCGCGGCGCTGAATAAGCTCCGCGGGCGGGGCCCCCCCCTCACCGAGACTCTCCAGCCTAGCCTCCTCACCAGAGTTGTCGAGGACCTCTTTCCACGGCGGGCGGAGCACACGCCCCCGGTCATGGCTTCGCCGGACAGCGACCGGGAGGCCGACGATGAAAGTGCTCCGCCCATCACGGAGCCGGAAATGGGGGCGGCGGTGGCGCGTATGCGAGTGAAATCCACCGCCCCCGGGCCCGACGGTATTCCGAACCGTGTGCTGGCCCTGGTCCTCGAACACCTGGGACCACGCCTCAGGGGACTGTTCGACGCTTGTTTGTCGTCCGGACAGTTCCCTGGGTGCTGGAAAGAGGGGAGGCTGGTTCTCCTGCCGAAGCCGGGACGGTCTCCCGAGTCGGCCTCGGCCTACAGGCCCATCGTGCTGCTCGATGATGCGGGCAAGCTGCTGGAGAGGGTGTTGGCTGCCCGCATCGAGCGGCACCTCGTCGGGGACGGGCCCGATTTGTCGGACGCCCAGTTTGGTTTTCGGAGAGGGCGTTCGACGATCGCGGCCCTGCTGCGCCTGAAGGCCGTGGTAGCGGAGGCCGTCACCGGCGGAGGAGTCCTGTTGGCGGTGTCCCTGGACATCGCCAACGCCTTCAACAGTCTGCCATTCAGCTGCATCAGGGAGGGGCTGAGGTATCACGGGGTGCCCGTGTACCTCAGGCGGCTGGTGGCAGACTACTTGGAGGGGCGCAGCGTCCTCTACGTTGACCGAGTAGGGGACGTTGTGCGAACGCCCATGACGTGCGGTGTCCCGCAGGGGTCGGTTCTGGGTCCGACCCTGTGGAACATCGGCTACGACTGGGCGTTGAGAGGAAGCCTCCCACCCGGGCTGGGCGTAATTTGCTACGCCGACGATACACTCGTCACAGCCCGGGGTGGGACGCTAGAGGAGGCGGCACGCCTGGCAACTCTCGGCACCGAGGAGATTGTCAGGCGGATCGAAGCGCTGGGGTTGAGGGTAGCCCTGGAAAAGACGGAGGCCCTTCTGTTCCATGGCCTCCGTACCGCCGGGCCTCCTGCCGGCGCTTCGATCACCGTGAAGTCGGTCACCATCAGCATCCAGGCCCACATGAAGTACTTGGGCCTGGTGCTCGACGGGCATTTTTGGTTCCGGGAGCATCTCCATCGACTAGTTCCCCGGCTTGTCGGCGCGGCGTCCGCCCTTTCGCGGCTGATGCCGAATGTGGGCGGACCCAGTGCTACGTGCCGACAGCTGTACGTGGGGGTGATCCGGTCGATGGCCCTGTACGGCGCACCGGTGTGGGCGGGGTCCCTGACCGTCCGCCTTAGGGCCCTCCTGTGGCGACCACAGAGGGTCATGGCGATCAGGGCCGTACGCGGTTACCGCACGGTGGCGACGGAGGCAGCGTGCCTCCTGGCCGGAACCCCCCCGTGGGACCTGGAGGCGGAGATGCTCGCCGACATTTATCGGCGGGTGTCGGAGAAGCGCGCCCGCGGCGGCATGGTCTCCATCACAGAGATCACCGCCTGGCGGGTCGACGCCCGCCGAGAAGTCATTGCCCGTTGGGCAGTCCGGCTGGAGAGTCCTCGGTATGGTGTTAGGACCGTCGAGGCCCTCCAGCCGGTGCTGATGGAGTGGTTGGAGCGGACGCACGGGGTGCTTTCCTTCCGACTGGTGCAGGTGCTGACGGGGCACGGTTGCTTCGGGAAGTACCTGCACAAGATTGTCAGGAGGGAGAGCACACCGTCCTGCCACCACTGCAGTTGCGACGAGGACACGGCGCAGCACACGCTCGAGGAGTGTGCTGCATGGGAGGAGGATCGCCGTGAACTCGTCGCAATTATCGGTGCCGACCTGGCGCTGCCGACCATCGCCAGGGAGATGCTCGTCAGCGTCAGGAACTGGGACGCGGTCGCCGCCTTCTGTGAGGCCGTTATCTCACGGAAGGAGGCGGCGGATCGTGTGCGAGTAGAGCTTCTATTCGGCGACACGTTCCGCCGCCGGCGACTCGGGCGGCGCAGGCGCGAGTATCTGCGCCTAATGCCGCCCTAGCCGAGGCCGCGGGTGATCGGACCGGGGAATTGTCCATCACCCGCAGAGAGGCTAACCGCGCGACGGCGACCGACGTCCCAGGTCGAGAGGTTACCCGAAAGGGTATTCCGTCGGGCCGACCACTGACGACAAGTGACATCTGCTCCGGTGGTCGGCCCAACAACGAGGTGACGTGGGTACGGGTGGGTTATGGGCCCGCGCGCCGTCCTTTCATCGCCCCGGACGGACAGGACCGCGCGTGCGCTTACCATAGCCCACCCAAAAAAAAAAAAAAAAAAAAAAAAAAAAAATTGTGGAAGATAACATGTCTTTCTTTAAAGCAAGATTTAAGGCTAAAAATATAACGCTGTGAAAAATAGAAGCGAAGCAAACAATCAAAATGTTAGAAAATTGAGTAAAATTAGTTAAGGATGTGTGGTGACGGAGTAAGAATACAATTCACCACCCCCTATCTTACCCTTTTTTTTTTTTTTTTTTTTTTTTTTTACGCTGTTGAAATGCATTTACGCACTATTCCCCGCCGGTTACAGACAGGGGAGTGTGTGTGGGACTCGCCGGCCACAGAAGTGACCGAAATACCCACTAAAACCACAGCGGCCCCTTCCGCGCTTTTACGAGGTGCCGGAGAGATCGTCTTATGACATTCTATCCCCGACACCCCAACGCTTGGCCGTCTGGCCACGTCCTGTCATCATTCAGGGCGGTGGAAGGAGGAGCGCATAACGGCGTCTCCTCCTCCCTGGTCGCCGCCGGCGGAGCGAGTCTGCGGACGCAAGTGCCTCGCGTGCCCGCTCCGCGGCCTCCTTCCTTGTAATGACAGCCTCACAGAAGGAGGCCATCGACGACCAACAGCTGTCGCTGCCGAGCATCTTCGAGATGATGGTCGACAACGACAGGTCCGCTGTTCCCATGTCCGTTGACAGGACGTGGCGCTGAGGCCCCCAGGCGGGGCATACTTCTAGTGTGTGGCGCGCATCGTCGATTAGCGCGCCACACTCATGGCATCCTGGGGCCTCTTCTCTTCCAATTTTGTGCAGGTACTTACCGAAGACCCCATGTCCGGTAAGCACCTGCACCATCCTAAATGTAAGGCTGCCGTGCCTTCTCCTGAGCCAGCGGTGGAGATGCGGCGCAACCGCCTCCACAGTCCCCCGCCCTGCTACGGGGGACTCTAGATCCTCCCTCCACCGCCGGATGACTTCCCTTTGGGCCACTTCCTGAACTCTGCCCAATCCCCTTGTGGAGACTCGCTCGCCGTTGACTCGCGATGTGGCGCGGTACCCGTATATTTCTGCCAACGCTTCCGCCACCAGTGCCCAAGGGGGGTCGCCCGCCAGCAGTGTTGCCGCAGTCCAGGATACAGTACGGTAGCCCCTAATAGCCCTTACCGCGATGACCCTCTGCGGTCGACGCAGGAGGGCTCTGTTGCGGGCGGTGAGGGACTCCGACCAGATAGGGGCACCATACAGTGCCATGGACCGCAGGATGCCGACGTACAGACGCCGGCACGACGACCCAGGACCGCCAGTGTTCGGCAGAAGCCTTCCCAGCGCCGCGGCCGACTTGACGAGCCTCGGGACGAGCTGGGCAAAGTGTGGCCCGAAATTCCACTTTGAATCGAGGTGCAGACCCAAATATTTTATTTGGGCCTGCACCGGCACGGCAACCCCAGACACACTGATGTGTGCTCCTCGGGGGGGACCTCGGCGTGGGCCATGAAAAAGGAGGGCCTCGGTTTTGTCAAGTGAGACCCTCAGACCCAACATCCCAATCCGTTCCACGACGAGCGCCACTCCTTCCTCTGCCAATCGGACAGCCCCCCGGAAGTCCGCCCTCTTCACCGTGATAAGGGTGTCATCTGCATAACAGATGATCCCCATCCCAGGAAGGAGCTGACCCCGTAGGAGCCAGTCGAATCCGACGTTCCAGAGCACCGGACCGAGGACCGAGCCCTGTGGGACGCCGCACTCCACCCGATGGCGATGTATACGCCCGTCGCCCCCTTCCCAGAGCACGTGCCTTCCCTCGAGGTACGCCTCCAACAGTCTCACAAGATACGGAGGCACTCCATGGTATCGAAGTGCCTCCTTCAGCGTCTCGTGTGGGAGACTGTTGAAAGCATTTTTTATATCGAGCGAGACTGCCAGGACAACTTCCTTTTTGGCCACCGCTTCGGTGGCCAGAGACTTTAGAACGGCCAGCGCGTCAATTGTTGACCGGCCGCTCCTGAACCCGTATTGTCTCTCTGACAGTCCCGGCCCAATTTCCTCGAGGTGCTGGACGAGACGGTCTGCGAGCACTTTCTCGAACAATTTAGCCATCTCATCCAGCAACACCAGTGGTCTGTATGCGGAAGAGGCGTCAGCTGGGCAACCCTCCTTCCGCAGTAGATACAAACGTCCACACTTCCATTGCTCCGGAAACTGCCCGGACCTCAAACATGTATTGAGCAGTTCCCGGAGTTCACCCTTGAGGTATTCCGCGGCGATGCCGAGTACGAGCCCCGGGACACCGTCCGGACCAGGCGCCTTCCTTTTGCCACGAAGTCGGGAGAGAGCCACTTCCATTTCTTGGTCGGTAATGGGTGAAATAGGAGTTTCCATCTCCACCACCGACCAAGGAGCCATTCTGGGGGGAACGTGCCCCGTAGAACGCGGGAACAGTTCCCCCATTAGCCCCGACAGGAGACCCGGGTCCATTGTTTCGACGATGGGGGCGCCACAGGCACGGAGCTTGTTACGCGCCCGTTGATATGGGCGCCCCCATGGATCTCTGTCAAGGCTCGCCAGAAGCTCTTCACGGGCCCTCTCCTTCGCCTGGCTGATGGCCAGCTGCAGTGTCTTCTTCCTTGTCCTATATTCTCTTCGCAGCTGACCCTCGAGGACGTCATCCCGGTTGACTCTCTGACGGCATCGAACGTAGGCACGCCGCGACCAGTTTGAAGCCACCCGGAGATTAGCGATCTCGGGTGACCACCAGTAAACCTGACGACGCGGCGGCATCCGTCGAGCCCTTGGCATCGCCGCATCACATATTGCTTCAAGGGCATTTTTGATACGACCAGCAAGCCCCTCCACACCTGTAGGTAGCTGTCCTGCTATACCCCAGCGCTGCACTATGGCGGACTCCCGGACCATTTCCGGATCAAGTTGGCCAATGGCCCATTTTGGGAGTCCACCTCTTCTTCCGCGCCGGGGCCCTAGTGGTCCCCGAGGGGTGGAGATCTCGAAACGTATATATCGATGGTCCGAGAGAGTCTCCACTCCTTCTTCTACCCTCCAGCCGTTTACCTCACGAGCGACACCGGGGGTGGCAAACGATAGGTCTACCACAGACCCACCCCGATGTCGCACGCAAGTGTGGACCGTCCCTCTATTAAGGAGGGACAGACCGGAGAGAAGGGACCACTGCTCAACAGCCGTACCCCTGGCGTTTGTGGTGGAGTTCCCTCACGCGCGAGACTTCGCATTGAAGTCGCCGAGGACCACAATTCTTCTCGGCGACTGACGACGAACCGCGGCACTGACAGAGTCCAAAAATGATTCAAACTCTGCCAGTCCGCGATTGGGGGAGAAATAGATACCAATAATGGCAAAATCTCGCCACCCCACCACAAGATATCCATTGCCCCTCTCAAGGGAAGAGAGGGGAGGGCCGGCACGACCTCGTGACAGGACAGCTACATCTTCTCTAAGGTCCCCCACCCAATTGGGTGATTGGGGAACAAAATAGGGCTCGCTGGCCACAGCCAAATCGGTATTCCACTCCGCCATGGACTGTTGCAGCAGGTCCTGAGTCCCGGCGGAGTGGTTCAAGTTCACCTGGAGGAAGCGTACTGTGTCTCCCATTAGATGGACATTTCGGCATCTTCCTGGGTTCTGCGGCTACTGCTTAATGCGGTGGCCCGAGGTCCTTGGGCCACCTTGCCTTTTGATGAGGGGGCTTTGCAAAGCCTCCCCCCCATCGTGTGCTCGGCTGGGCGACCGGCGGCGGCGCAAACTGCACAGTGTGGCATGGCGACACAAGCAGCTGACTTGTGTCCACTGCTGCCGCATCGAAAGCAGAGTTCGGAGCGGTCTACAGTGGACAGGCATAGCGGGGCCGTATGCCCCAATTCCAGGCACCGGTAGCATCTCAATGGCAGGTTCTCCAGCACCTGGATGCCAGCCGCGCTCCAGCCGACCAGGAGCCTTCCTGCATCGGCAAGCATTTTAGCGGCGGCGACGGGGCAACGCACCTTTACCATGCCCACACCGCGCGGCCCACGTTGGATTTGTCCAACTTGGACCTCTGCGGCTTCACATCCACATGTGCGGACTACAGCCGCGCGCACTTTATCCTCGGTGGCGGAGTCATCCATCCCGGTTACCCGAATATCAGCACGTTTCACCGGCCGGATGACATCCGCCATACCCGCCAGTGCCGTACGCAAATTGACCGCCAGCTGGTCAGCAACTTCTATTGACTGGGACTTGGATAATTGCAGGACTCTAGCCCCAGTCACGGAGCGCCTAACTTTGAGGCCCTCCTTAATTCCCATCTCTTGGAGGTTGACCTCTTGCTCGGCGCGAAGCATTGCGTCGGCATATGTGACCCCGTTTTTTTCAGCTGCCGGCTGCAATTTCAAGATAACAGCCGGGGAGCGTGGAGCAGCAAGCGCTGACTTCAATTTCCTTTGCGCCAGGATAGCTGGATTGGGGGTCACAGAGGGCACAGCAGCCGCAGAGGGTGGTGAAGGAGGGGAAGACTTTTTCTTCCCCTTCCTTACAACGGTTGCCCAGGTGTCCGCAATCGTGGGCTGGACCGAAGGACCGACCGGCGGAGGAATGGCTGCTGAAGGAACGTCCGCTGAAGGAACCACCGCCGAGGTACTGGGGACTGGCTGACCAGAAGGCACCGGTGCAGTCGCACGGACGCCGGTTGTGGACACGACAGACGCTGCATTCCTTCTTCTATCTACAGCTAAAGGCGGACGGTTTACCTTAGCGGGGAAAAGGCGATCCTCTAGCCCCGCAAACCGGGCGTTCATTATCTCCCCAACTGATTTCACGATAGAGGATTTTATTTCTTCTATTGTGTCTACTCCTATTGAGGACGAAGAGGCCCTCATCTCTGAAAATTCTCGCCGGTATGCCTTGAGTTCCGCCTTGAGGGCTTCTACTTCCTGGCGCTGCCTCTTATTCTCCGCTCTCAGTCGGCGGGTTTCCTCTGCCTCCGATTTGGAACACAAATCCTCTATGATGGCTTGCATATCCGCTGCTGCATCCCTAAGCTTTTTTATAAAAGGGCCCTGAAGATGGCCAGATTTTCGGGTAACCTCCAGGATCATCGCTGCATTCCGGCCACCACGGGCGCGTATCTCCTCAGGCCCTAAAGCGGAGAGGTTCCCTGCAGTAGGGCATTCCGATGCTGAAGTATCCGCTGAGTCCATCTGTGTAGCTACAGCTTCTTTGCGGAAGGCACGACTTCTAAGCACGCGGTCGTACTCAATTTCTTCAGCTTCGGCGTCTCTCCTTTGAAGATCCGCCTTGGCACGTGAGAGCCCTACATTATGGCCCCTCTGCACTGCCTTACCCCGACGTGAGGTATTTACCTTTGATTTGGGTTCCGTTTCAGTATCGGAGCCCAAATCCTTCCGTCCAGAGTGGCCGGTTTTCAAATACTGGCGCTTCCTCCCCGTGGGGGTGGTGTCCGTTTCACCCGTGTCGCATTCGACAGCTGATGGTGCGTCCGTCTCTAATTCAGAGTCGTCGTCCATTTAGTAGATTGGTAGTTAACCCAGATACTAAATGTATCGAACTCACTAACCTAATACAACGGCTGAATCGCGATATTAGATTTTCTCCACAATGTTAGTACGGCTGAATCGCGGTATGAGCCCCCTATCTTACCCTTGGGTGATCGTACGAGTCGACTAAGGGATATAAAACGCATATAACATCTATGCGAGAGAAGAAAAACTCGAAATAAAACCCTATACCAACACGTCTGACCAGCGTAGGTCAATTATCCTTCCATTATGGAGGAGGCCCGAGCCCAACAGTGGGACGTATATGGGCTGAGATGATGATGATGAGGTAAGGATGAGATCTCTTGTATTAAGCAGGGTTATATGACAACTGCGGTTATAAAATAAATTCTGATTGATGTATCATTATCAGCATCATAACTCATAAAGTTCCACTGCTGAACCCAAGCCTCCTCCACAATAGGAAGGACATTGACCTGTACTACACCACGCTAGTCAAACGGGTTGGTGTAGATATTTAATTCAAGTTTTCTCTCTCCTGCATAAATTTTACCTAAATATTAGTCACTTATACGACGTTCACGGGCAGCGAAGGGGGTGTATATAATATAAATATACATTGCACCAACTCATTTGAAAAACATAAAAAGGTCTTTAACATTACTTTTAACTGTATTTCGACGATTTATGTTAACTAGTGGTCGGCGTGTGGTCGAAATTCGGCGATAATTCCTTTTAATTAATTTTTCTGCTACACAATTTTCTTTAATTTAATTTATGTATAATTGTAAATTGAGCAAGCTGTATTTCACTAATAACTAATATATAAGCATAAATCTTTAGTAGACATTGTCGTCATAATTATGATTGTTTGACATTCAGTTCGACCAGAGATTTTAACCGTAAACAAAAGTCTATAAGCGTTGCTACGCAACACACTCACACAGACGTGTGTGTATGCGTGTGTAGCATTGCGTTGTAGTGTGCGTAATGCATTTTTTAATGAATTTAATGCATTTCTAATCTATTATTATATAAAATTTCAGTTTTATGCACTTCTCCTCATTATATACTTCAACTGTGCCAAATTTCATACTTGTCCATCCACGTAATTTTCGTAAAAAGGGGTACAAAGTTTTTGCTTCACGTATTTATATATAGATAAATGGTTGTTTCCGTGTGGTGACAGTGTAAGAATACAATTCACCACTCACTATCTCGCCCGTGGATGTCGTAAAAGACGACTAAGGGATATAATACGCATATAACATCTATACAAGAGATGGAAATCTCGAAACAAAACCTATACCAACCTGTCTGACCAGCATTGTGTAGTAAGGTCAATTTCCCTCCTATTGTGGAGGAGGCTCGAGCTCAACATTGCGACGTATATGAGCTGAAATGATCATGATGATGTATGAATAAATGGTGATCACGAACGAATAAAGTTTTCGAAACGTCGAACAATCAGAAATCAAATCCAAAAGCTATAAAATCCCTAAAATTGTTTTATTTACAATAGGTAATACTAGCGTAAACATCAGAGATCATATATTATGTGTATCATCATCATCATCATCATCATCTCAGCCCATATACGTCCCACTGTTGGGCTCGGGCCTCCTCCGTAATGGAAGGGTAATTGACCTACTATACCACGCTGGTCAGACGTGTTGATATAGGGTTTTATTTCGAGTTTTCCTTCTCTCGCATAGATGTTATATGCGTTTTATATCCCTTAGTCGTCTCGTACGATCACCCACGGGTAAGATAGGGGGTGGTGAATTGTATTCTTACTCTGTCACCACACGGATTATGTGTATATGTACCTACAATATAGAAATTCACGTCAACAGTTTTCGAATCGAAAAAAGAAAGAAGTTTGCCTGTTGATTCACAAATTCAAAGTCCATGTGTTGTATTCATTAAATTTTATACTGTATAGGTACTAGCAGCGCTGCAACCGCATAGTTCCCGTAGAAATATCGAGATAAATTATAGCCCAAGTGTTATTCTGATATGTAAGCTATATTATTGTGAAGTTGGATCAATATCCATTCAGTTGTTTTTGCGTAAAAGGGCAACAAACATCTTCACATACTCACATCCTCACATGCAAACTTTCGTGTTTATAATATTGGATTATTTAAATAAGAAATATTGTACTGACTTAATCCACAAATGATTGTTCCGAGTCTAGGTGTAATTTGTGTTTGTCAAATAATATGTAATAATCTTCTCCACGTAAGGTATTTTGTCATATAATGATAGTATAAAAAAATAAATGATAATGATGGTATAATCAAAATAAAATCTAAAGGGTGATTACAATTTTTTTAAAGGTATTTCTTGTACTATAAAATGTTTACTAACAATTGAAAAAAAAATACACACGTAATTGTCCAAGTCTTCACTTCTATCGATTTTTTTTGTGTGTCTATAGCTGTTAGTCGCAGATGGCTTCAACAGTTTAACCCGAACAGTGGGTGAGTGTTGAGGACTCCTCAAACTGGAAACTGTTGACACTCCTGTAGTGTTACTGTTTTATTATTATTTTTTTCTTTACAGAATAACTTATATTGGTTCAGCTAGTTATGATATAAATATTTTTATACCTAATATAGTTCTATAATTGCCATAGTGGAGTTCAAATACAGTTTTGTTTGAAATAAATTCAAAAAGATTTTTATTTATTGTATTTTAATTATAAGAGAAAATCACAATTATAAAAATAAAGAGGTTTATCGATAAAAAGACTACGGATTTTATCGTAAGCGTGACAGCACTAGGGACAACTGTCACAGAGATCATCCTATATTTTATGGACTATAGTCACTATATCGTTCTTAGTCTGCTCTTATATAAAAGAAATAAAGTAAATTAAAAAACGTTGTATAATCTTCAACTTTTAATATCACATTTTAATATCATCTCAAAGCAAACAGTCTGAATCCAAATTAGATAACGTATCCCATTCCGAATCTTGAAGCTAACAGAATATAAAGAGGTTGCACGTATAGTAAATATTGGTCCTCAAATAACACGTCGGAACATGTGAACAAATTTTAGATTGATAAAGTGATCGGCTTGTTGTCTAGATTGAATTGTTACGATTTTTTTTATTTTAGACCAGCTATATTCTGGCCACACTAAGTACAAACAACAGTTCTAAAAAAGGTACGACTTAGGCCTTCATAACTCAGCGATTGAAATGTAAATGATTCTTTAATTTTAGTGGATCGCTGCGGTAATGCTCGCAGGAAATTAAGCTTAAGTTAGCTTAAACTTGATTGCATTAATGGAGTAGTGGTCAATATAACGAGCTAATGTGTTAAATGTCAAGGGTTTGAGTCTCACGCCATACAGTACTTCGAGCAATCCATAGCCATTTGTTGTTTTGAACTTGGGCGTGATTTATGTACATTTGTGCAGCAATCTTTATTTTCTTCAGATATACATACAATAATAATAAATCTTGCCCGTGGATGTCGTAAAAGATGACTATGGGATACAATACGCATATAACATCTATACAAGAGAAGGAAAACTCGAAACAGAACCCTATATCAACCTGTCTAACCAGCATGATATAGTAAGTTCTCCCTCCTATTGTGGAGGAGGCTCGAGCCTAACAGTGGGACGTCTAGGAGCTGAAATGATGATGATGAATGATGAAAGGTGATGTTCTATAAAAAAAATCATCACTGCAGGTGGTACGTATTTTATGCAATTATTATTATTATAGGTATTTAATAGATGTCACCTGCGTAATGTTTTTTATCATCGCTAGACAGCCAAGATACTCACAGAATGGCGTTTTATATTCTCACTCTCATAGGAACATTTCATTTGCCGTTTTACTCTAAGTCTCTCTAATTTGGCCATTGATGACAAGGATATACGAAGACGTTTAAAATTGGTCTCTCTTTTAGCAGGTATGAACCGGACCATCCATGAACCCAAAATATTTGATATACATCTTGATTCAAATAAAGGGCTAAAACTAAAAAAAAATAAGTTCTGAAATATCCAGCAGTAACAACATTATGATATTATAAACTAGCCAAGCTAAGTCAGCATGTACTTCTTGAATATTCTATCTTTCTATCTATCTAATATCTATTCTATAATTATATACCTATTACTAGCTGTACTCCGCACGCATTGCTACGCCATTACCGAAAGACATTACACAAATATTGAATTTTTTTGAGTCATTTTATGAATTTCACAATTTACATAAATTCTTACATCACCCACAACTCGAAACGTCATCATTCGTTTGTTGTTTTCGTTTCAGTTCCAATCAGTATTAACTGTCAAGGCAATACATGAAATTCATTGGAATAATAGTGGCGCCATCTGTCGAAGATAGGTTGTACCAACTCAGAAACCTTCGTGGGCTCATGCACAACACTTTGCTGAAGATCATCACATGATCAAATGCTTAGTTTACGATTCTATAAAGGATATACAGACAAACATAAAGCCGAAGAGTCTGTTTGGTTGAACGCCCTAATCTCAGAAAATACTAGTTGAAATTGAAAAATTATTTAAGTAGAACAGGTCATTTACCCAGGAAGGCTTCGGACATAAAACATTACGCTAATATTAGTAGAGCATCAATCTATACCAATAAATAAAATTGGAGTGTCTGTTTGTAATGTCAAAATAATAGGCTTTTTTCATGCTCACACGGTTATTTGCACTATACACATGCCTAAAAAACACTTTATATTTTTTTGTCTGTCTGTCTGTCTTTCTGTCTGTCTGTTTGTTCCGGGTAATCTTCAAAACGGCTGGACCGATATCAAAAATTCTATCACCAATGGAAAGCTATAATATCAGGAAGTAAACTAGGCTATATTTTATCCCGGTATTCCCACGGGAACGGGAACTACGGGGATAAGGTGACAGAAACCGAAGCGAAGCGAGTGCGGGTTGCTAGTCTATACTAATATTATAAAGTGGAAAGATTTGTATGTATGCTTGTAACGAATTGGCGCAAAAAGTACTAGACCGATTTCAAAAAATCTTTCACCGATGGAAAGCTATATTATCAGAGAGTAACATAGGATACATTTTATCCCGATATTCCCACGGGAACTGGAACTACGCGGATAAGGCGACCGAAGCGAAGCGAGGGCGAGTTGCTAGTAAAAAATATAAAATCACATTGAATGAAAAGTTTTTTCGACAGATTGCATTGTGTGTACTGCGCATCTTAGTAACTTATGACGCACTGTCTCTAAGCCTCTATCTTTTTTAACATGACGAAAACGAATTTGATAGGCATCTAGTTTAAATATTAAATTTTTGTGTGCATATTGTTGTCCAGTTACTTTCAATTTTATTTACCTATAAATATTGTATCTTTTAAGTTCTTTAGCTAACGAATTGTCTTTATATATAGAATAGTAACCAAAAATGTTATCTATTCTTAATCTTGTAGTCCACATATGACCTTGTATTGTCCTTTGGGAAATCTTCTTGTGTCGCATGTTTGACGTATGAGATATGTAAGCTTGACTGTGAGTAATGCTGGCTTCAACTAGATGAGGACAAGGATTGTCGGGATTAGATGAAACGTGGTATTACTGCGCTCCAGGCTTTTTAAAAGAAAATAAAATATTTGCCCATAGTTTATGTAATTTGTAAGTGAAAAATATGAAAGAAAACCGGTACTGTGGCAATTATCTCAGCCCATACAAATCCCAATTTTGAGTCTTATTTTATATGGAAAATAGATCTACTATACAGTGCTGGTCAAACATGTTGGCGTAGGGTTTTATATCGACCCTAGACGAGGCTACGGCTGACCAGACCAGGGAATAGCCCGTCACCTGCAGAGAGGATGATCGCGCGATGCCGACCGACGGGCGACGGACGGTCCCGGGAGGGGCGTTGAAGATGGTACCTGAAAGATTATCCCACCGGACTGGCCATGGACGACAAGGCACTTGGTACCAGTGGTCGGCCCAATAGCGAAAGAAAGGAGATACGGGGGGTTATGGGGCCACATTCCGCCCTTTTGTGCCATGGATGGAATGGATGGCGTGTGTTGATCAGAACCCACCCAAAAAAGGGTTTTATATCGGAATTTTCCTTGTCTTGTGTAGCTGAATTACATATCATATCTTAGTCTTTTACGACATCCACGAGTATAAGAACGGCAGATCTCAGGACATATACATCTCATTGTTTGGTCTTCTGTCTCCTCAGTTTTAGGAGGGAATTTGACATACTATACAATGCTGGTCAGCCGTGTTGGTATACGGTTTTATTTTGAGTTTTCTTTCTATTGCAGTGTGTTATCATCTGCTTGTGTCACTTAGTCGTCTCTTACAATCATCCATGGGTAAGAATGGTGGTGAATTGTATTCTAACTCCATCACCACACGGAAACAAGTAAAAAAATATATTATTTTTAGTGCCGAAGGGGCCAACAGTTCCACATTACGTTAATGTCGCTGTACCGAATCCTAACGCTGATTTTTAGTAGCAACTTATATTTCTGTCTGGTAATAATGAATAAATTTGTTTTAATATAGAAAGTGTAGTATGTCACACTTTAATTTCTTCCGGTAGTCGTAAAAGCCGATTTTGGTATTATTAGAATAATGGGATGCAATTGTCTTTAAAAAAATCGCAACACCACAGCAGCTGTGATTGCCAACACAGCAGAGGCTGTGGGTGACCGTACTGGGGACTTTAATCCGTCACCCGCGAAGAGGCTGATCTCGCAACGGCGATCGACGTCCCGGGAAAGGGACGTCGATTGGAGAGGATACTCCCTCAGGGTATTAGGTCGGGCAGACTACTGAAGTCAAGGAACTCTGCATCAGTGGTTGGCCCTACGACGAAGACCACGTGCTATCGGGTGGGTTACGGGACCGCACGCTGCCCCTCTATCACCACGAATGGAGCCGGGCTGCGGGTGCAGTGACTGTAGCCCACGACAAAAAAAAATCACGTCACACTTATTTTTAAATACATATCGACATTTTTAAATCAATATCAACCATTGAATTGCAGTATATCATGTCATATTACAATAGGTTAGTGGCTACGAATACTACCATTCGTGGGTGTAGTAAAACATGACAAAGAAGTTTAAATATGTCTGGGCCTAGCCCATCTGATACCCTCTGGTTAACAGTTATATTCCCAATGATGGATGATGCCAAGGATGGACTTGAAATATTCACGATTGAAAACTGTGATATATATTTCAAAATAAATTTTAAATTCGAAATTTTTCAGCGTTACCATCGTCCATTATACAAGGCAATATTTCGATTCCTAAGGGAATGAAAATGGATACTATTTTCAATACAAACTGATAATTTAGATATTGTAAACAAAAAATT
Organism: Lymantria dispar; assembly: GCA_032191425.1. NCBI lineage: Eukaryota > Metazoa > Arthropoda > Insecta > Lepidoptera > Erebidae > Lymantria > Lymantria dispar. The sequence goes on from CM063459.1 coordinate 24,343,134, forward strand.
AAAAAGTTATATAAATATTTCAAATATTGAAACCGATGATATAAATAAGGCTAAAGCAATAAACAGTTGTTAAGCTTTCCAGAACAGCCATAAAACCATGTTGACGGTTCCATAATTTATAATACGGTCACGATTATTACCGTTTATTAGAAAGTTGCGATTATCAAGGGCACTATTGAATGATATATATATTTTATCAAACTTGCGTGTAGAAAGTGAATAACAATACATTTTATCACCTTTTCTTTTGTCTTTAGTACGGAAAAAATCCGATCTAAGTAAGGACAAATGTGAGAATATAGCAAGCTATTGATCTAAGCTAAGTGATAAAAATACATAGCCAAAGTCCATATTATTTATGGTGTTAGTCTACTAAAAGATAGGTAAGTATCTATTTAACATCCCAGTAGGGGACGTTACGGGTGTGCGTGCTCACGCCCCTCTGTCGCCCCAGACGGAGTGGTGCAAGGAGCGCGCCGACCGTAACCCACCCAAAAAAAAAGTAAGAAATTAAAAATACGCCAAATACTTAATTTCACAATATAAAAGATGTAATCATTCCGAGCCTCCTCCATAATAGAAGGGAAATCGACCGTACTATACCATTCTGGTCAGACAGGTTGGTATAGGGTTTTATTTCGAGTTTTCCTTCTCTTGCATAGATATTATATGCGTGTTATATCCCCTAGCCGTCTTTTACGACATCCACGGGCTAAATAGGGAGTAGTGAGTGGTATTCTTATTCCGTCACCACACCAACAGACGTTCTTTTGTTCAGATCTAAAAAAATAGTAAAAGGATTTCTCCTTGAAATAGATCACAGCGCCACATACCGATTCCAATAGTTAATCTACCATTCTCATGTCCATCAAAACAGCCACAAAAAATCATCAAAATAGGTCCAGCCTTTTAGAAGGAGTTCAATTACAAATACACGAATAGAAGATTTATAAGAAAAAAAAATTAAGTAAAAATAAAAGATATATATAACCTTTATTAATGAAATTTATTTCACAGATAGAAATTACAACATCATTATCCAAAATTTTATTAATCAGTTTTCGTTCAGTCTGTAACATATAAATAAACAGACACTCATGTTTACAACGACCTCTACGAAAACCGACAGTGAAACACAACGGTCCAATCTATGTCAGTAAAACTGAATTAGAGTCGGTAATAATAAATGTTTGTTGTAGATTTTCAGAAGAGCTACTAGACTCCTTTCAAAATCTATGTTACTAAGAGCTCATAGAAATTGTGTAATATAGGGATATACAGTGTAATATAGAAGCGGAAAACAATTTTCTTGGAATTTCTTTTGCTCCGAATTCAATGTGGAATTTTGCTCGGTCGAATAATAAATTGCAGAAAAATATAACGTTGAAGGAGGAAAGTCTCAAGGTGGATGCTCTGTGACATTTACGTAAATGAATAATGACTAAACGAGCACAAAATAAAAAAAGAAACAGGCTGAATTATGGAAAGGAATCAAGGTTAACATTTGATTGATTAACTTAAAGGAATAAATAAAGAGACATTTGAATGTAACTCTCTAAATAAGTAATATTTTTGTCATTCTTTAAAGCCCATTTTATGAACAGAAAAAACAGAGGATAACAAAGATGGTACATATCTTGTTAGCGCCGCGTTATTTGCTGTCATTCAAATGTGAACATTCTGTTTCTAAATGGTATCATCAACTTGACGAGTGGATGACGCATCCTTTTTCTCTCCTCCCTAAACCCGCGATTCGCACGACACCTAGCTGAAGAAGCTCGGTGACATTCGCCCTTGAACCGCCGCCGCTGCAAGACCTTAACTGCGCGTGACATGCGCCCGCGTCCTTGTGGCATAGGGTGAAACTACGCTATTGTACGTGTTATAATTACCGAACTAGTGAAGTGTATAGGTGCACCTAAAATACAGCAAAACTCGACAGTGGTTATCACTTTGGACACTCACGACGGACGGTCTGTGATATTGGAGCCTCAAGGACGCTTTGGACGATCCAGGAGTGTATTGGAGTCAAGGTGCGTGGAATTCCTATACCCTAGACCTAAGCGTATGCTCATCGTAGTTGTGATACCAATTTTGTAACCAGCCGCCTAGCGAAAAATTATACAGTCCATTCTCTCACAAAATTACCGCCATAACGCCTTCGGGCGCATAACGCATATTTGCATGACCAAAGTAATTTGGGCCATGCCATAATTTTGGTCCTCCTCGCAGGATACAATTAATTGTAATTCAATTGTATTTTGTCGATTTTGTTGTATCTTTTTCGCTACCATTTTGTTTGTTTAACTTCGTGTCACAACGTGGTTAGTACGATAGTACGCCGTTGTGCACCTTACATTCATTAGAATAAAGCCGTTGATTCTTTGGTTGACAGTCACCAACCTCAACGCATCCCCGCACCGCGCCTATATAAGTGTTTGCCTTTACAGATTTATATAAATCACATAATATTGCCCGCCCTTTAGGCATCATTTATATGTATTATATTTAAGTATTTATTAACACGTACTCATAACATAACATAACAAAACCGCGCATACTTTTAAATTATTGCGCATTCTAGTTTAAAAGTGGGTAGCATCGAACGTTGCGCACGAGCCGCACGGACGAGATAATAAAATTGTTCATTCGCCGTAATAATTATTACCTATAGCTGCACAATTCAATTCTATCTAGATAGTTACCTATATTTATTGACCCGCATATTTACGTAAGGTTTTCTGTTGTTTTGTTCTACCGTGATAATTAATTTCGATTATGCCTCGCGAAGATAAGGTAGTTTCTCCGCGTAGTCCGCGCTTAACTGTTCTAGAAGAGAAGCGAAACGCTATTTTTGAACGAATTAATATTGTTTATAGCCAAGCTAAAGCAGCAGAAACTTCTGAGAAACATCGCGAATTATTTCTGAATTCTTGTGTAACGGTAGATGATATACGATCGAGCTTTCACAAAGTCCTTGATGAGTACAATGAAGTACTTCTCGTAAGTGATCCTACAGCCACTCCCTCGTACCAAAGTTATACCTCCTTCGAGGACCTGTACTGTTACATTAAGAAAGCTAAGTCGATGTATACGAAACCCGCGCCCGCGTCTGAGTCGTCGTCGCCTAGCTCGACAGCGCACAGAGTTATGCCGCGGCTACCACCTATCGAGCTCATGTCGTTCGATAATAATATGTGTAACTGGCCATTATTCTACGCTAGCTTTAACGCTACAGTACACAATAACTCCTCGCTAACAAACGCAGACAAACTATACTATTTATTAGGTAAATTGTCACCCGCCGCTCAGAGTACGTTCTCTGGTATCATACCGTCTCCAGAAAATTACGAAGTCATCTATCAGACTCTTGTCGATAAATATCAAGACGTCGAGCTGTTAGGTTCTAACTATTTAGAACAAGCGCTTAACCTAAAATTAAATGGTTCTCCGTCTGCAGCTAATTACCAATTGTTTATCGACAAATTTGTAGTCGCTGTTAACTCGTTAAAAGCATTAAAAATCGATGATCTGTTGGATTTCGTATTACTGCATATAGCTGTGCGAAAGTTTGACGCAGAAACAGTACGTGCGTTTCAAATGTACTCCCGTGATAATAAAATACATACGCTCGATCACTTTGTTGATTTTATTAAAGGTCAGTGTCGAATCTTCGGGAGCACAACGCCTACAGCTGCTGACAATAATAATACTGCGAAGTCTATTTCAAAAACCCGCGTTAAAAATTATAATAATAACCCGCCGAATCCACAGTCATACGTAACATGCACGACGTCTGATAAATGTGCCCTATGTAATTACGCGACCCACGATCATTACTATAAATGTACCGCGTTTGAAAAACTTTCGCCTACTGAGCGATTTAAGTTCATAAAAAATAATACCGCGTGTGTAAACTGCCTTAGTCGTACTCACAAGGCAGTTAATTGCAACTCTAAATTAAAATGCCGCACTTGTAGTCAGCGACACCATTCCATGCTACATTTTAATAATAATAAACTACGTTATGAACCCGCTACGCCTAATCAGGCTGCCGCGCCTCTCACCACTGCGCCACAAGCGCTAGTCAGCATCGCCGCGCTCGCGCCTGTACCATGCCATGCGCCGGCGCAGATAACTCAACGCACCGATCTATCGCTATGTACGACATCCATTGCCGCTTCAGAGCGCACGCGCTCGGATACACAGAACGATAAGCAGCAACGGTTAGCGAACTATTCTACAGTATTGCTCGCTACTGCTCAAGTGGTAGTGTACGATGTTTATAACCGGCCGCTTACGATTCGTTGTTTGTTGGATAGTGCATCGCAGAGTAATTTCATAACTTATGAATGTTGTGAGCGCATTGGGTTACTAAATAATATGAAGCCGTCTCATACGGTAGTCAGGGGTATTGGGGGTTCCGTTAAGCAAGTTAAGGGTTCAGTGAACATAAATATCCACTCCAGATTCAATACGAATATTAATTTCGATCTCAAGTCGCTCGTGATCGATCGGATAAGCGACACGCTGCCGTCCGCGCCCGTCGATGCGGCTGCGTTTGCGCATCTCGAGTCACTTCCGCTCGCCGATAAGGATTACGCACTTCCGGGTCCGGTCGACTGCCTGATCGGAGCGTCAACCTTCGCGCATTTAATGCTACCGGGTGTTGTTCACTGCCAATATAAGAATGTACCGCCCGCGATACAAACTGTTCTGGGTTTTGTGATAATGGGTTCCGCGCCTACGTCACAGCTCGTTCACAGTTACGTCTCCACTTGTTGTTCCGCTGTTCATGACCCTATGGACTCGCTCTTCAAACGCTTCTGGGAGCTTGAAGAGGTTGCTACCGTGCCACCCGCTCAATGTTCCGACGATATTGAGTGTGAAGAATTTTTCCGCGCTACCACCGTTCGCGATGACAGTGGTAGGTATGTCGTCGCCTTACCGTTTCGTAATGATGCGTGTTTATTAGGCGATTCCTACGCCGCCGCGCTTAGACGTCTCAAATGTTTAGAGCGAAAGTTGGACGCCTCGCTCAATATCCGCGCCGCTTATAATGATGTTATACGCGATTATATAAATAAGGGCTACCTAAGTCCCATCAATATAAACAACGATGACGTCACCCGACCTTCGTATACAATCCCGCATCATGGAGTAGTGAGGGAAGATAAATCTTCGACTCGTCTGCGCTGCGTGCTGGACGCGAGTTGTAAAACTCTGCCGTCTGGGCCCAGCCTAAATGAACTTCTCCATGCAGGTGCTAATTTACAAGGCGACTTGTTTAGCATCTTAATAAATTTCCGCCTATTTGAGGTAACACTTTCAGCTGACTGTCGTCAAATGTTCCTTCAAATAGTGGTACGCGAACCTGATCGTAGGTTTCAAAGGATTTTATATCGGTTTAGTACCGATGATCCAGTTGCTGTTTATCAGTTTAACCGCGTCTGTTTTGGACTAAAGTCCAGTCCTTTTCACGCATTGCGCGTCGTAAATCAACTTGTCCTCGATGAAGGACATAAGTTTCCCGCGGCAAAAGACGCCATTTCTTCATCTTTGTACATGGATGACATCGTTCTGTCTGTCATGACGACAACGTCACATTAAGTGATGAACTAATCCAACTTTTCAAATTGGGTCAATTTGACCTCGTCAAGCGGACCAGCAATTCTGATGCTGTACTAGCCCACATACCAGATACGCATAAAGAACCTCGTGATAAAGTGTTCGAGGAGTCTGTTCCATATAAAATCCTAGGTCTATACTGGGATAGATCCGGTGATTGTTTCCGCTTTGTTGTCGCCGCTCCCGATGACAAGTGCACTAAACGCACGATGTTATCCGGGATAGCACGGCTGTGGGATATCATGGGTTTCGCGGCTCCCGCCATCTTGTTCGCCAAGCTTCTTATTAAAGAGCTTTGGCTGTCGAAGGGTGGCTGGGATGCTGAACCTCCTCGTCATGTAGTGAATAGTTGGATGCAGTTTTGTGCAGAGCTTCCGGCCCTCAACAAACTGCGTATTCCACGACATCTGGGTATTGTGCAGGATTGTAACGTCAACATTATCGGCTTTGCTGACGCAAGCGAGCGAGCCTACGGTGCCGTTGTATATATACAGATCCGCGTAGCTACAGAGTACAAAGTACAACTTGTATGCGCGAAGTCTAAAGTGTCACCAGTAAAGGTAGTTTCTGTTGCACGATTGGAACTCTGCGCTGCGGTATTGTTGTCACAGCTACTTCGCAAGGTCATAGACATTATTAAACCGCGCTATCCCGTCAGGGATGTCTTCGCCTTCAGCGATTCTAAAGTAACTCTTTGTTGGATAAAGGCGTCCCCACATCGTTGGCAAACCTTTGTCGCCAATCGAGTCGTAAAATTGACAGATAATATTCCCGCGAGTCGATTCTTTCATGTTTCGGGCTCTAATAATCCCGCGGACTGCCTGTCACGTGGTCTCACCCCGGACAAGCTAGTCGACCATCCTCTATGGTATGCTGGACCTTCCTGGATCACGCGCGATCCAAGTGAATGGCCTATAACTAAAGTCGATAATAATGATTACGCAGATGTACCTGAGCAACGGACCCAGGTACACGTTCTCACGACTAGTCCTGAAGACTCCCTGATTTACGCGCTTGCGCAACGACATTCGACGTATTCTAAATTATTACGCGTCATTGTTTACGTTTACCACTTTATGAAGAAATTGCCTCGTGGTAATTCTGTGACCGCCGCGGACTTAGATTTTGCAGAAACTGAATTAATTCGCGCCGTACAAGGTGTTCATTTCTCGCACGATAAATCTAGTCTGTTAAAAAATGAACCTTGTTCACCCGCTTTAAATAAACTTCGCCCGTTTATAGACAGTAACGGTCTTATTCGTGTCGGAGGTCGCTTGTCGAATTCCACCGAGGAATATACGCACAAGCACCCATGCCTTCTGCCGCGCCATGACCCGGTAGTTAACATGATAGTTGACTACAGTCACCGCAAGCACTTGCATGCTGGGCCCGAACTTCTCATGTCTTTATTAAGACAAAGATTCTGGATATTGGCTGCAAGGCGCATTATACGAAACCGCATTCATAAATGTAACGTATGTTTCCGGTCGAAACCTACCCCGTTATTTCCGCTCATGGCCGATCTACCTAGTCACCGCGTTAATCAGGTCGATAAAGCCTTTACGCATGTCGGATGCGACTATGCTGGCCCACTGTCGTACACACCCGTTCGTGGCCGGGGGGCGAAGAGCCGTAAAGCTTGGCTATGCGTCTTCACTTGTCTCACAACCCGCGCCACTCATATTGAGATAGCTACAGATTTGAGTACTGTCAGTTTCCTCAATGCGTTTAAACGCTTCTTGTCACGGCGTGGTCCTGTAAAATGTATGTATTCTGATAACGGGACTTGTTTCGTTGGAGCACGTTCGTATCTCCGCGATCTTTATAAATTCTTAGACGAATTACGCCCCCATTTAGAGGAAGAATTTTCAGACAATCGCATAGATTGGAAGTTCATTCCCCCTGTTTCACCTCACTGGGGTGGCTGTTGGGAAAGTATGGTGAAGATTGTAAAATCCATCCTTTTTAAAGTCATAGGACAACAACTAGTTTCCTATGAGGAGCTTCTCACCGTTCTCACGCAGATAGAAGCTCTTATAAATTCGCGCCCGCTTGTCGCTATGAGTAGCGACCCCGCAGAGCCTTCCGCTCTTACACCGGCACACTTTTTGCAAACTGTGCCACTTGCTTCGATTCCCGCGGCCGAGGTTAGATCGAAAGACTTACTTCAAAGACATAGTCTTCTTGATGGAATGGTACAGTCATTCTGGAAGCGCTGGCGCAATGAATATTTGCACCAGCTGCAATCGCGAGCTAAGTGGAATGTTCTTTCTGTTCCCATACAAGAGGGAACGGTAGTCATTGTCAAAACCGACAATGCTCCGCCCTTTGCTTGGCCGTTGGGCGTTGTGAAAGAGGTTTACCCTTCCAAGGATGGCACTATTCGAGTTTGCGCGATAAAGACTGCGAAGGGAAGCTACCTTCGTCCAGTAGTTAAATTATGTCCTTTACCTAATCAATAATTATTATCTTAGTTCGTTAAAGTTCATTTAAGTAATTTTAGTTAGTTCATAAATGCATTACCGCACATATTCAACCGTATAGTTTAAGTACCGCATATATTCTATTGCATAATAATTTACCGCACTTATTTGACCGCATATTGTTATAAATTATATTCTATACTCTACACACCGCATACACTACATACATTTACCTACTATAACATACGATATTTATACGCATTTTGGTTACTTAAAGGCAACCCTTTAAGGCCGGGGGAGATGTTAGCGCCGCGTTATTTGCTGTCATTCAAATGTGAACATTCTGTTTCTAAATGGTATCATCAACTTGACGAGTGGATGACGCATCCTTTTTCTCTCCTCCCTAAACCCGCGATTCGCACGACACCTAGCTGAAGAAGCTCGGTGACATTCGCCCTTGAACCGCCGCCGCTGCAAGACCTTAACTGCGCGTGACATGCGCCCGCGTCCTTGTGGCATAGGGTGAAACTACGCTATTGTACGTGTTATAATTACCGAACTAGTGAAGTGTATAGGTGCACCTAAAATACAGCAAAACTCGACAGTGGTTATCACTTTGGACACTCACGACGGACGGTCTGTGATATTGGAGCCTCAAGGACGCTTTGGACGATCCAGGAGTGTATTGGAGTCAAGTTGCGTGGAATTCCTATACCCTAGACCTAAGCGTATGCTCATCGTAGTTGTGATACCAATTTTGTAACCAGCCGCCTAGCGAAAAATTATACAGTCCATTCTCTCACAAAATTACCGCCATAACGCCTTCGGGCGCATAACGCATATTTGCATGACCAAAGTAATTTGGGCCATGCCATATCTCATAATCCGCCGGGTCGGTCACAGATTTCAAGGAATAGGTGCCATCAGTCGTCATGAGGCCTATGAGGAAGAAACGCGGTAAGTTAGGGCAGGGTGTAAGTAAGGTCACAGGTGGCCGGGCCTGGGATTAGTCCACCACATGTTAGTTAATTTTATAGAAATGTTAAAATTAAAATGCTTAATAAACAAAATGTTTCTGTATGTTGACTAATATGAACCTTTAAATTGATCGTATGTGTCGTAAAATATGACTAAAGGCCGGACTATTTATGTATATTATATCCCTTAGTCGCGTATAACAACTAGCAAGAGATGACTTTTTCTTGGACGGAAAAGCAACGCCACTTTAAGTATAATATTTTTAATTATACATTTTTTTTTACTTACTCCAGAGTAGGAAGCCAATTTACCACCCTCTATCTTATGCATGCGTGAATGTAACATCTATGCAAGGAAAGGTAAATTTGAAATAAAATCTAACACCAAACCGATCGATTCGTAGATGATATCGTGGTAATGGTGGAATCTTTGAAGGACCTTTGGCACCCCGCTCAAAGACCGCAGCAAGTTTTCTCGACTAGTAGGTATACAAATGAACATGGAAAAGCCGAAAGGTTTGTCTAATACCCATGTCTTGTCTAAGTTGGGAATGCGATGCCTGAAATTATCGGTCACTGTTGACCTTGGACCTTGGTTTCAGTTAGGTAGATTCATTTTCGAGAAACAAGCCAAGCAACGAATCCAACTCGGCTGAGCAGAGCGCTCGGCAAACTTTAGAGAATCTTTACGTCTAATCGCAGTATCCAAAAACAAAGGTTTATAACCGGTGCGTATTACCAGCTATGACATACGCAACTGAAACGTGAAAGGCTCAAATCCGCTCATCATGCTATGGAGGAACCTATGCTCGATTTTCCTCTATGAAATAGAATCCAGAAAACGGAAATCCGTACAAGAACGTAGAAGAAAGAAGGCGTAACCGATATAACTGCAGAATTAGCACGTTGAAATGGCAATGGGCAGGACACATCACTCGTCGAGCGGTTAACTGTTGGAGATGAAAGTTTCTCTTGTGGTGACTATGGATTAGACGGCGCTACGTAGAACGACCCCGTACTGGGTGGACAGACGACATCCTGAACTTCGCAGGGAACTGTTAGATGCAAGTGGCGCATGACGGTTCCAAGTGACATTCTTGTGGGGAGGCTCATGTCCAACAGTGGACCTCTAATTCAAATCAAATCAAATCATTTATTCTGCATAGGCCCCTTGAGGGCACTTACATACCTATTGTCAAATTTATACATCGTTTGAATATAATACAATATCTACCACTGGATCGGAACGCGGCCACAAGCTGAGAAGATCCGGCAAGAAACTCAGCGGGCTGTCATTTTTTTTTATCATCTTTTGAATACAATTACGTATACAACATATAGTCTTAGCTCTAGTGTGATGCCCTTCGAGATAGGATATAACTCTATGGGCCAATGCATACATCCATAGATGGACTTATCAGTTTAACCAGTGTGCTGTGATAATTAAATGTCTCTAGTTATGAATAAGGTTCGAGCCTGACACTGGGACATGTATATAAGCTGAGATGATGATAATGAATTTGGCGATTAAGATAATTTTTAACGTAAAAACGTTTTTAAACTTTTAACGTAATTATAGTTGATAATATTTTTTGATATCTTATACATCACAAACACCATACTACTTATCATACATGTTCCACTGCAGGGCTCAGGCCTTATAATAGGAGGGTAATTGACCTACTATACTACGTTTGTTGAACAAGCTGGTACAAGATTTTATTTCGAGTTTTCCTTTTCTTGTACAGATTTTATATGCATATTGTACAGCTTGGGCGTCTTTTACGACACAAGAGAGGAAGGTGGTGAATTATATTTATACCCCACCATCACACAAAAATAGTTATCTCAATGTTTATTATTTATTACACAAACTATTTTTTAAAAAGTATAAATAGATTATAATTTTCTACTCTTTCTAGCTAGGCAACAATAGGTATCACTCAAAATTATCCAATATTGTAAACAATTATACAGGTAATCAAATTTGATAACATACCAACAACACGACGATCTACCGGGTCTACGAGTAACTGTATTTTCAAACCATCCAGGAACTCCTTGAAACATGCTCACAGAATTTCATCGTAATCTCTTCAGACGTTTAGGAGGAGTTAATTAACACACCTATTGAAGAATTATATAAAATAATTTAAAGGCAACTGCACAGAGGAAGTTATTTTTTATAATTGCAAGGTTTTACAAAAATGCAATTGGCGAATAAAAATTACATACAAACTCAGAATAATTATTTATAAATTGCTTGAAAGTATTGTCCTGCATGGGAACTGAATCCATTCCCTCTCCATTGCCATTGGGCCGACCACTGGTACCAATTCCTTGACATCCGTGGTCCGTCCGTGGATTATCCTTTGAGGTACCATCCCTTTCAGCGTCCCAAAAACAGTGTGACCCAATCTCCATATCTACGTCCATTTTTTGCTTATAAGTACTACAAAATACTTGTTAAGTAAAAAAATATTATTCCCTATTACAAATAAACACTTAAACGTTATTTTATTTATATAGATTTATAAAATACCGAGAAAGCTGTTTCAAATTCATTTGACATCCAGTACTAATCAAGATGACATCGGATAAATTCAAACACACATAAAATGGATGTAGCAAATATTTTTCTGTCATTTATCCTGGCTGGCAAATACGGTCCCTTGTGTAATTCCATTATGGATGGACCTGCCCTGTCCTGTATTATTCAACGTCTCACGAATCTTTGTCTAAAGATTCTTGTATTTCTATCTTAATATTAGTCTGTTTGAAAATGAAAATTGCTTGTTTTATATTACTAATTTTTATCTGTGTATCCGAAGTAGTCTACATTATTTATTTTTGCATTAAAATATTGAAATAATTAGAATATATGGCTAAGTATATGAATATTGATTATGAAAACTAATCATTAACGTGTGTATCATCGTCATTATCATCTCCGTCTATACAATTACGAAAAATGACTTAATATACTGAAATTAATGTTTTCATGCCAAAATCTGGCGATTCTCTTATAAACCAGGGTAGATAATTTCCGAAACAAAAAAAAATAATAATAGGATGAAACCCGTTGGAAAAGGAAGAGAATATAACAAAAATGAAAGAAAAATAATTTACGGGCGGTCGGGAAGTGGATGGGGGGGGGGGGGGAGTTTTTAAGGGTCAAACTACAACTCCTATGGAAAAAAATTAAATGACAAAGTTGTAGGTAATAAAGAGACCTACAACTTTTGTATTTACACATTTTTCACATAACCTCAAAATTTATGTGAAAAATTCAAATAACCAAATTTTTCGTTTTTTATTTTTTTCTTATACAAAAAGAAAATTATTCTTCACGCAAGTTGCTGAAAACTTACATTTTCATGTCCTAAATACACAAATTTTTTTGATTTAAAATGTTTACCCCGATTGCCGACAAAACTATAAAGTTTTGTCGAGAATTGAGGTAAATCGTTTTATACCCTTAAAAACTCACCCCATCCACTTCCCGACTGGTCTATTACGTTAAGAATGGTACACGTTTATCAAAATATATAAAGTTACCATTGCTAGTTTATAATTAATTACTGTAAAGAGTGACTAATGGTGCAAAATATTTGCACGGATATTCTATGTTTATTTCTTTGAAATAAAACAATTTTTACGGCTGAACGGAAGGCTCCTTCCGTGGCCACTCGTAATCATAAGTTCTAAAAAAGTTCAAAACGTCGGGATATGCAAACTACAAATGCGATAAAATCCGTAAAATAGTCTTATCTAATAAAGTCTAATTTCGAAAGTTTAATAAACCTATAAACATCAGAAATCATTATATTTATTTTATCAACCCTAAGAAAATCAAAATCAGTAGGTACTAGATAACTTTTATTATTTCCTATAACTGGATTAATCTAATAAATAAATGAAGAATCCACAGAAAACTTTTTAATAAAATTACTTGAACATACAAAATAAAATACGGATTATGTTTGCGAAGCCGATAAAAAGCAGCCAATAAATTCACATTCAAAATAATAACGTGTAAGAACTTTTTAGATACAGTAGGTAATGGATATACCAAACGGGACTCAGCCTAGAAGCATTTTGTTTTTGAAGATATGCGAAATAAATTCACGCCCTGAGGCCCCTTCTGGTTCAGATTGTTCGCAAAAGGCCCAAGTTAAATCGACTTCCGAATTGTTGCTCCCGGATGTGAGCTCCGATAGGGCCTATCGCGAGAAATTTTTAGACTCCAAAAATTTTTTCGAAAAGTAACGTAGTTAAAACAGTTATAATCAGTTTTAAAGTATAACAACTTACTGAATTATAGCTCCGTGTTTGAATATGTTGGATAACGCTTCAGTTTTATCGACGTTTGGAGGATTATCGTTTAAGCCAAGCTTCAGGTTCATAATATTAAAGACAGTCTGTACACATTATCATCATTACAGCTAATATACGTCACACTGTTGGGCTCGAGCCTTCTCCATAATAGAAGGGGAACCAACCTACTATATCAGGCTGGTCAGATGTGTTGGTATAGGGTTTTATTTCGAGATTTTCTTCTCCTTAGACGTTATATGCATAATTATTCAATCCTTTTTTTTTTGGCGTGGGCACTGTCCGGAGCGACAGAGGGGCGGCGCGTGGTCCCCTAACCCACCCGATAGCACGTCCCCTTCATCGTTAGGCCGACCACCGGCGCAGAGCCCCTTGTCTTCAGTGGTCGGCCCGACAGAATACCCTGAGGGGGTACCGGTCGGTCGCAAGGACAGTCTCTCCGCGGGTGACGGACTAAAATCTCTGGTCCGATCACTCGTAGCCTCTGTTAGAGCGGCATCAGGCGCCTATTCAATCCCTTAGTTGTCTATTACAATATTGGGCAAGAGATGGGAAATCTGTGCTAATCAATGTGACTGTTTATTAATTACTAGCAACCCGCCCTCGCTTCGCTTCGGTTTCAGTCGCCTTACCCGCGTAGTGCCCGTTCCCGTGGCAATATCGGGATAAAATAAAGCCTATGTTACTCCCTGATATTATAGCTTTCCATTGGTGAAAGAATTTTTGAAACCGGTTCAGTGGTTTAAGCGTGAAAGCGTTACAAACAAACAAACAAACAAACAAACATCCTTATTTTCGCATTTATAATATTAGTATGGATTATGTAATTATAAAATTATTTTAATTACAAACGATGGCAGATGGTAGGTGACATAAAGGATAAACATATAATTTTTCAAGAGTAACGCATTGAGTAGTTCTTTATCATACACGTGGATGTAGTAAAAAAAAAAAAAAAAAACACGACTATGGGATATAATATGCACATAACATCTGTGCAAGTGAAGGAAAACTCGAAATGAAATCCTATACCAACATGTCTGACCAACATGTCTGACCAGCATGGTATAGTAGGTCCAATTCCTTCCCATTGTGGAGGAGGCTCGAGCCCAATAGTGGGACGCGATACGTGGGCTGCGATGATGATAAACGCGTTGAGTAGATGCGTCGATAAATTGAGTCTGCTGCGAAAGATCATCAGATGCATATTCTGATGATCTGATCTTTCGTCTATACGTCTCTTGCTTGTAGCACCAAAAATATCTGCGTTCATATCATATAAAAGATAAAAACACATACTTTCTACAAAAGCGTCTAATGTAGGCAAAATAAAAACTTTGGCAATTCGTATATCTATTAAAATTTAAAGGTATTTTGGTTCCAAAAGTAATGAATGCTTCGATAAATCTTCGATGGACAAAATAGAAAACGTACTGCTTCACCCCCCATTAGTTTTATAGTTGGTACATCGTGTTGGCAACAGTATTGCCCCGTCAAAATCTATGGAGTTCAGTGGGCGAGTATCCAAGTTAGTCAAACGAAGAACATTCACATTATACTTTAGATTAATAAAGATATTTTTTATTATATTTATTTGGTTACATCCTGTACCGCGTGGTGACGGAATAAAAATATAAATCACCACTCCCTTTCTTTCCACTGAGTATTGTAAAAGACGATTAAATAGATAACTGCTGTGTAGTAGCGGCTTCGAATACTAACAACCCTTGCTTTGCTCGTGGGTGTCGTAAAAGACGACTAAGAGCCCTAGATTGACCCGGACCAACTCCATCTGGTACCATTTGGGTCAACGATTACATTCCCAAGGAGGGTTGACGTCAGGCAGGCGGCCGGTCATAAAAGTCATTGCCAAAACTTTTTGCAATATGTCAAAACAGATGACATATTGCGTCGACCCCAAGTAATTGGGATAAGAGCAAGATGATGATGATGATTAAATAGATAACATCTACACGAGAGATGGCAAACTTGAAATAAAATTGTATGGCAACACCTCATACCAGATCAGTATATTAGGTTAATTGCCCTGTCATTATGCAGGAAGCCTAAGCCTGTAGGTCTTATATGGGCTTAGAAGAAGAAGTTACATTCACAACAAGCGGTAAAAAAATATATAAGGAAGTACGTTAATTATGAAAAAGCTGGCATATCGTAAGAGTGTATTGCGACGGAAGACAATTTGATATTTAAATAAGATAGTTTGGCTTGTTAATTTTTTTCTAAACCTATACGTGTAATTAATAAAACTAACAGATTCAACAATAGTAGGGACTCATTAAAAGATCTCTTAAATTATATGTCCGCATTACTTCAAAATTTAGAGAAGAATACATATGGAGTCGTCCCCAAGTTATCGCGACAACAGCAAGGTGATGACGATGACATAAAGAGATAAACAAAATAAAAAAAAATTAGAAATTAAAATAATAGACAAGCCCGCTGAGTTTCTTGCCGGATCTTCTCAGTAGCGGTCGCGTTCCGATCCGGTGGTAGTTTATTTTTATTGGATAATTTAATTTTATTTTGTAAAATTGACAATATGTAAGTGCCCTCTCGGGGTTTATGCATAATAAATGATTTGAATTTGAAAAGATTTGATAATGATCATTGTATATAAGGGAGGCCTAAAACTAGAGTAGACGGTGAAATTCTCAACGATGATAAAGAACATTGTAAATAAAAGTACTTTTACGGATTATATCGCGTTTGTATTTGATTTATGATTGCCCGACGTTTCGAACACTTTGCAGCATTCATGGTCACAGGCGGACTAAGGTGTCTCACGTCCAACAAGTAATCGTTATTACAGACATTTATCATCAGATATCATGATGATAAAGAAATTAGAAAAAAAAATTTTTATTCATTCTGTTTTCTTTGATAGCAAACAAGCAAGCTTTGTTTTTGGGGTGGGCTGCGGTCGGTGCACTCCCCGCACCACTCCGTCCAGAGCGACAGAGGGACGTAAGCACGCACACTTGCAACCCACCCGAACACCACGTCGCCTTCGTCGTTGGGCCGACCATCGGAGCAGGGTTACGTGTCATCAGTGGTCGGCCCAGATAAGCAAGCTGCTGACTTATTGACAAATGGTCATTGCCACATAATATATACAATATCAAGGACATAACTAAGTTGCTGTCGAAGGTAAGATGGACTTGGGCCTCTGGGTATTTCGCATACTAAATGAAGTACACTAGGAAATTGCTAGTACTCAAACATTGATGTTCTGCGAAAATATGGCACTACTCTTGATGACTCGGTCAATACCTATACCAATGGTGTAGGGTTTTATTTCGAGTGTTCCTTCTATTTTGCAAATGTTATATGAATATTATACCCCCGTCGTCGCCTTTTGCAACACCCACGTACAGGGTAGGGGGTGGTGAATTGTATTCTTACTCCGTCACCACACGAAATATATGACTGTAAAGAAAACCATCAACCACCTTGGATTTAACATTTACATAATTTCCTAATTAAAAAAAAATAGATATGTTAGTTATTTATAAAATGCCTAAACTAAACTTCTGAAGTCTATATATACGAAACCAAGAACACACTCGAAGAAGCTATATAATTGATGGAATCGTTGACTTTCCAACTTTATATATAAATCTAATTATATGTCAATAACTCATAAAGTTTTGAACTAAATATGTACAGACATGTAGGTTTGTTGTCAGTAAATAAGTTAACATAGAAGTGTTTCTATTTGGAATTGAAGCAATTTTATTAAAATTCTTAAGCGCTGTGTCGCGCAGAAACAATTTACTTATAGAAATAGCGCAATCCACTTTTACGATTTGTTGGAGAAAGTTGATATGTTTTATGTATTGCTTTCATTTTTAGTGTTTTATGTAAATATTTAGTGATAAGAGTATATTCGTAGTGATTGTGAAACATAAGAAGTGTATAGATTTACTGGCTGCAATTCACAATCGTATTCAGGTGACATGCAAATTCTATACATATAAATCTGTTCGTGTGCTTGTAATTGAACTCCTCCTAAACGGTTGGATCGATTTTAATGATTTTATTTTTGTATGTGCTCCAGTGGATTCGAGAAAGGTTTGGATTAATAATTGGACCCGGTAGGTGGAGCTGCTATCGATTTCAAGGAGAGTTCCTTCTTTTATTTCAACAGAACAACGTCTGTTGGGTCAGCAAGTAAATTCTAATTATCTAGTTTGATAAGCTTAGCTCAGTATTGTTTTCCATTGTGTTGTTTTGATTAATATATTTGGATGTTAAAGTTTTGTTACGTTGTTTCGAACTATGTTTAGATAAAGACTAGCAATCCGCCCTCGCTTCGCTTCGGTTATAGGTTATAGTGGTTTTACCCGCGTAGTTCCCGTTCCCGTGGGAATAACGGGATAAAATATAGCCTAGTTTACGCCCTGATATTATAGCTTTCCATTGGTGAAAAAATTTTTGAAATCGGTCCATCCGTTTTGAAGATTACCCGGAATAAACAGACAGACAGACAGACAGACAAAATTTTTTTAATTGTTATTTTAGGCATAGGTGTCGTGCAAATAACCGTGTGAGCATGAAAAAAGCCTATTATTTGGACATTACAAACAGACACTCCAATTTTATTTATTGGTATAGATTACATAGGTCTATGGAAAACTCTGTCATCTTTTATAGGTGTTGTAAAAATGACAAGCTGTGTAAAATGTGATAGTATTTGTAGCCACTAACACACAGTAATTACATTGATATTTCAAATATATTGTTTCTATACTTTTATTTCCACCTATGAACTTGATTCTGTTGAACTTTATACCTTTATACCATGCGAGAAACGGCTGACATTTTATACGAGAGTTTAATTTTTAATTTTCCTTTCCTTATCTATTACTTTTGTGTTATCTAATATACATGCTTTGTCGTCCTTTGCTACACTTGAAGAATAGGAATTTAGTGATGTATTCTCATTTTGCGAGCACACGGCATACCTGCAACTATTTTATGTGCCTTCTTACTATTGCAGGATACCTCTGCAAGTTTACAACAATTGAGAAAGATTTTGGCGAATACCCAAAATCCATATATATTCCAATATAGAAAGCAAAGATCGTTCTACTTATTAAATAAAATAGACCAGTGACCTAACAAGGATTGATTACAATAGTCTCACGTATGCTGGCAAATACTTTGGCAGTTTCGAGCCAAAATGGTCACAATTTTATTGGCTCTCTGACCTCTTAAAATATTTTACTTACTATCCAATTTGTAAGCAGATAATTTGTGAGTATTTGGGTATGTTATCGTAAGTAGCGTGAGAGCTAAGGGCATCGGGGAAAGACAATATCTGAAACCGGGCTAGCTGCGGACAGCAAGTACCAGGTCAGCATAATGGCAAAAGAGCGGGAACACGGTGGGTGATGGGGCCGTGTTGCCCTTGCGTCGCCCCGTACGGAACGCACCCCGTATTGTCTGACCATGACCGACCATAAAAAAAAATCTCGTCATCTTCATAATCATTTTCATTAATATTATTTTCATACAAAATATCACATTCTTCGCTATTTACGTGATCTATAGTTCACATCTTCTGATTCCTATTTTGCTCATCCGCGTCAAATATTTAACAACTTTATTTTAAAATAAATTGCTCACCTATTTCGAAACGAGGAAAAAAAGACACAGAAATCGCGAAATCTCCTTTTCTTATGTAATGGCAGTAAGCTACAATCATGAGCTATTGGTGCCAATGACGAGGTGTAATATTCTATTCTCTATTCTATTCTTCTTTTTCATTCTATATTAATATATATTCTTCACGTGTTCAGTGATTTTAGTCACAGTCGTTATCATTGATTAGGTGCTGACAACCAAATAATGGTTTGGGATTTTTGTCAGAATACAAAAATGCACGCAATTCACTAATTTATCATATTCTCTACATTTCAGTATTTTATTTGCATTATATTTTATATACATTTAATATCATCAAAATTATTCAATATAACACTAAAAGACTAAAATAATGATCAAAATTTAAAAGCACTATATGATATTTTGACATTCTTGTCAAAATTGCACAGCGAAAAACTCTCTCCACCGGTACTCCGTCAGTACCGAGCGATTTGACGGATTACCAATTACACGACCATAATAGATAAGAAATAGACCATAGATTTAGTGTCGCCAAATTATAAAAATTATTCGATTGATTGTATTATCTATGTAAGTTTTATAATAAATATTTTGAAATGATACATTTTGTAAGAAAATGCACTCGATTTTAATCGACTATGACAACTTAGACGTATTTATTTAGAAAATGTCACTTTTTGATATTAAAATCTTAAATGCAATTGTGACTGAATAAAAATGTCACTTTTTGCCTCAAAAGCAGTAGCTCAAGTCGATTTTTTAATAAAAAGCGTCATACTATGAATAAAATCTTGACAGGTAAAGATAGGTTTTAATCTATTGCGTCGATTTAAAACTTAAATCTCAAACTTTGTTCGTAACATCTATATATAAAGACTAGCTTCTGCCCGCGGAACAGTTAATTTGGCGTAATGCTAACTTTAACCCGCGACTTTGTTTGTATAGAAGGTGAAAATCTTATATCTTTAAACGAGCAATTCTTGTATATATATTTTCAGGATCTCGGAAACGGCTCCAACGATTTTGTTGAAACTTGGCATACTAGAGGATTCGAGTCCAAAGAATCGATCTAGCTAGGTTTTATTTATAGAAAATGTTGGTTTGTCCGTGTTTTTAGCAAAATAAACAATGAAATTAAATCTTAAAAGAATATGAATTCAAATTTCGATGGCAACGTCATGAGTTACGATAGCTCAGATGGGAAGGTGTCACCTTCCCATCTGAGCTGAGCGGTTTTAATTTTGGTATTTTTTCAATCAAACAATGTCAGTTCGAATCTCGGTGTTATTATTATTCTCTTTTTGTAATTTTTTTATATATTTTTCATTATTTATTTTTTATTTTTTAGTAATATATATCTAAATAAATTCGATAAAAATATGCCGAGCGAAGTCAACCAGATATTATTTTTAAATAATACAATTCTGTCACACATAATTTTTGCTAACCTCACCATTTATGTACTGCACGCAGCGGAAGCTCTCAAAAGGAAAAAAAATACGATTCTGAAACATTTTTCATTGTTGCTTCGCTCCTGTTGGTCTTAGCGCATTGATATAGCCTAGCCTATCCTATAGCCTTTCTCGATAAATGGGCTATCCAACACGGAAAAAATTTTTCAAATCGGACTTGTAGTGCAAGAGATTAGCGCGTTTAAACAAACTCTGCCGCTTTATATATTAGTATAGATGATTTCGTTAATACTCGCCTACGCATCAGAAATTATAACATTAAAATATATTTAACTTCATTTCACAAAACAAAGTTGTCAAATATTTTAGGATCGAGGATACGAGGCACGAGTGAAAAATTATTATACGTTACATCATCGATCTAAAAACCCATACAGTGATGTAAGGAACCCCTGGCCATATTTATTGCTGTTCCCAATTCGGGTAAGCGGTCAATGGCGCTTGATAGATGGTATTATGCAAATACTGTATTGTATTATGTTTGGTTTTGTTATAGGCTGTTGAGATAAGGAATTGTATGATGAATTCTGTTTGTTATAGAATAAAAATATCAAAATATATTTTGGTAAATATCTAAATATATTATTTCTCGAAGGTGTTTCTATGTCTATGTGAAAATGACTAAAATATAATTTAAAAAAAGAAGAATGAAGGCATGAGTAAAGAAATACAAACAAATCTTTTTTTTTTCAAGTTAACGTGGTTAAGTTTTCTACCGGGTGCATCTGTACAAAAAATCTAATTTACACACAATCCACTCAAATATTCATACAAAACTTCATCCAAATCGTTCAAGCATTATAGACAGGGCTTTATGTCAAGTTTTCTTCTCTTGCATAGATGATGTATCTCTATTTTATGCCTTTTATATGACACTTACGGGTACCTAATTACCTCACCATGTATAATACAATAAAAAAAAATGTTTTGTTTATAACATCATTGTCATTGATCTCATTTCATACACGTCCCGCTATCGGACTTGAACCTCCTTCACAATAGAAGAGAAATTGACCTACCTACTACCATGCTAATTAGACATGTTGGGATAGGGTTTTATCTCGAGTCTTTCTTCTCTTGCTTAGATGTTATGTGCCTATTATATCCCTTACTCGTCTTTTACGATATCTACAGGCAAGATAGGGAGTGGTGAATTCTTACTCCAAGAAAATGTAAAATTAATTGATCATTGTCATTATCCTGCTCTTATATCGATTAGTTAAGGTTGACGCCATTTATACTCTTCATAAACTGCATTTCCGTGTGGTGACGGAGTAAGAATACAATTCACCACTCCCTCTCTTGCCCGTGGGTGTCGTAAAAGACGACTAAGAGATATAATATGCGTGTAACATCCGTGTAAGAGAAGGAAAACTCGAAATAAAACTCTATACCAACCTGTTTAATCAGCATGGTATAGTAAAATCAATTCCCTTCCTATTGTGGAGGAGGCTTGAGCTCAACAGTGGGATGTATATGAGCTGAAATAATGATACAGGAGTGGTAGGACCACACTGTCGACAGTTATCTGTCTACATCCGCGGGCCGGTCCGTCCGGGGCAGTACCACACTCTCGCAGAAAATCGACGTCTGAGTAGTAGCGATTTGTTACTGCGCTTCGTTCGGTGAGCGAGAGATCTGGAAGCCCAACTTTCTGAGGGTGTTTGCGTGTGGAGGGTTTTGGTGGTGCCCTTGGTATCACCAAGCCTCAATGCACGCATTCACACTCCCTTTACTTTCTTCGCAGTAGGCAGCGGCCTTGTAGAGGTCCATGAGCGGCAGCAACACTGACCATCAGGTGTACTGTTTGCTCGTTTGCCACCGTTTGAAATAAAAAAAAAAAATTCACACATATTGCACAACTATTAGAATTTTATTTATGACTGGCCGTATTCTTGATATTAATCCTATTTAAAAATACAATTGTTGACCAGAGGACATTGGATGAAGTTGGCCAAATTCGAGTTCCTAGTTCTTTTATCACTACAAGTAATGTAAATTTATTGCCGTTAACCGTAACAGCCTTTATCTAAAAACAAAATATTTTTATTAGAAATTAAGATGTATAAACAAAGACAAAACATCCATATACGAAGATTACATTACAATAAAAACAAAGGAATAATCCCAAGTGCTTTAGTTTAGAAATATATATATATAGCTGCGAGCACACTAGATATGAGCCGTAACGCCTCGGTTCGGCTTTGATGATGTATAAATTTGTGCGCGCCTCGCAAGGGATTTGCTCTGACTAGCCAACC
The DNA here is from genome assembly GCA_032191425.1 of Lymantria dispar. Classification (NCBI taxonomy): domain Eukaryota; kingdom Metazoa; phylum Arthropoda; class Insecta; order Lepidoptera; family Erebidae; genus Lymantria; species Lymantria dispar. The sequence goes on from CM063459.1 coordinate 24,365,879, forward strand.
GTAAATAGCGCATTATTGCTACTATTCTCCGTTTGGGCAATATGTTGCCACGATATATTTTACAACAGAACAGCTTATTTATTACTTGAAATGGATGTCTGCTTGTTTATATATGTAGAATATTAGTTTTCGTACGCATAAAAAAAAAACGAAAATAGGAGAAAAATTGATCTGCATGCTGGTCAAACGTCTTGGTATAGCTTTTTATTTCGGGTTTTCTATCTCTTGCATAGATGTTAGGTATATGCATATTATATCTTTTAGTCGTCTTTTACGGCACGCATAGGGGAGGATAGGGGGTGGTGAATTGTATTCTTACTCCGTCACCAGATATATATTTTGCACAAAAGATTTGCATTACTATTTAACACCTGATTTCTTGCATATATAACAACAGCAAGAGAAGGAAATGTCGATATAAAATCTTATGCCAACCGCCTGACTAGAATGGTAAAGTAGGTCAATTACCTGCCCTGAAACGAATACCTGAGATTGTCTTTTATTAAGAACTTCACCATTACATCATTTCAGCTGTTAGGTTCGAGCCTCCTCCACAATAGGAGGGAAATTGACCTTACTATACCATGCTGATCAGTCATGTTGGTATAGGGTTTCATTTCGAGTTTGCATAGATTGCATAGATCTCATATACATATTATAATATCCCTTAGTCGTCTTATACGACATTCACGGGCAAGATAGGTAGGTAGTGGTTGAATTGTATTCTTACTCCGTCACCAAGCAGAAAACGACGTTGTCTGTTGATTAAGAACTTATTGCCAGAAAAAAAAAACTACTATAGTATCTAACGATCTACCAAAATGTATAATTATATTTGTAAACTAAATTAAATTAAAAAGCTCACAAAGATGAAGAAAGGTTTACTTACTCATTTTTACTAATTTCGTTAATTCATAAAATTTCTTAGACGATGATAACGATTAATCTTATAAAGTTGTTTTAATTAATTACTTGACGAAAGAAAACACTTTATACTTTTTTCTTTTTATCGAAAACATTATTCATTATCTATGGTTAATATTATCTAATATACTTTATACAGGGGTCTTGGGTTATGAAATGGTCAAATGGGAGTTAGGCAATGGTGTTAGGAACCCATGGAAAATTTGAAGTAAAAGTATCGATTAGTTAATGAATTGGAAACATGTAAAATGTTCAATTTTGTCATCGATTATTCGCGTGAATCTGATTGAAATGTATAAAGTTAGTGATACTTAATCTACAACATATTCGTACTTTGTTAAATGTTCATTAGAAATTGAATAAATCAATGATCATGTTCGCATAAGCAAAAAAACTTCGCTTTAATATCAGCTGATCGACCGATGACTCTTAGTCGCACGTGACAGCGCGTTCATCCGTACCTATTTTTACTGCCAAATCGACTTAAATGCCTACATGTATCCTGTTCATTTAAGGCATAGACTTTTAGTCACACATTTTTGAAATCACTAAAACTGTTATGTTTTATTGTTTTTTGTGTAAAATATATTCTAATTACGATTCATGACCGTTAAACTACAATATACTCAAATAGTTGTTCCATATCCTGAGATATTCTGTATATTGTACATGATTTAAACTAATGTGCCTAGTCTATTCCGTCCACGGCGAAATTTTTACGACGATAATTATAATTAAAGTGATCATATATTTTAATGCCGGGTAAAACGATCACCATATCAATATTCAAAACATAGTTTTGTGTGATGTGTAAACAAATTAAAACACTCATCATCATCATCATCTCAGCCCATGCATGCCCCATTGTTGGGCTTGGAATCCACTATGGAAGGAAGGGATCGACTATGGAATTGACCTTCTACACCACGCTACCACGTGTTGGTGTAAGGTTTTGTTTTCCTTCTCTTGCAAAGGATGCATCTTATAAGACACATCGTTTGCGTGATGTATACTTCATCCTTTACGTATATGATCCATCGTTTAAGTATATGAAGTGATATATCACTTAATCACCTTTTAAGACACCCTCGCGCAACATAGGGAGTTGTGAATTGTATTCTTACTTCGTCACCACAGGGTTGTAATTAAAACAATGTCAATCCTTAAAATTTGCAATGTATTCTATCAATGATTTTAACATCTATACCAATAAATAAAATTGGAGTGTCTGTTTGTAATGTCAAAATAATAGGCTTTTTTCATGCTCACACGGTTATTTGCACGACACCTATGCCTAAAATAGCAATTAAAAATTTTTGTCTGTCTGTCTGTCTGTCTGTCTGTTTGTTCTGGGTAATCTTCAAAACGGCTGGACCGATTTCAAAAATTCTTTCACCAATGAAAAGCTATAATATCAGGGCGTAAACTAGGCTATATTTTATCCCGGTATTCCCACGGGAACGGGAACTACGCGGGTAAAACGACTATAACCTATAACCGAAGCGAAGCGAGGGCGGGTTGCTAGTCAGCTATATAATTTCTCTCACATCGTCAATGAAGAAAAATTGGCCTGTCATATTTGGTCAACTTTTCAATTAAGCTATTTTCTATTTCTATTTCTGACAGCGATGACTAAATTTACGTTCACTTTCTAATTATATATTTTTTATTTGTTCAAAACAAAGTCAAACGACATTCTATTAATAAAACCTAGCTAGATATATATATCGCACTCCAAACTTTTTGTACATACATTTCATAGAAATCATTGAATTCGTTACCGAGATTCTGAACAAATACAAATATATATACAAGAATTACTCGATTAAAGCTATAAGATAACTAATATCTCCTCCGTATGAACAGTAATAAAGCAATCCATACTTACACAAGAATATTTTGAACGGAAAGAACAAATAAGTTTTATATTATTTACAAAAAATCCTATAGGTGTATAGTGGCATTTATAATAACATTAAAATAATATTACGGCTCCTTTTGAATTTATTTTGCTTTTGTTCTATTACTATCTGAATAAATGAAAAAATGTAGAGACAAAATTGTAACATTTTATGTCGCACCAAATCTTTTTAGAAAATACGTACCGCGCTAAGAAAACTTCATTCCTAAACTAAACAATCATTAAAGAAACAATACATGCAATACAAGATTGCATGTTTTACAGGAGACTTTACAAACATATAATTAACTAGTACATTATACCCAAATTCAAATTCAAATAATTTACTATGCATAAACCCCGAGAGGGCACTTACATATTGTCAGGTTTACAATTTCTAAAAAAAATATACAACCACCGGATCGGAATTCGACCGCTACCTACTGAGAAGATCCGGCAAGCGGAACTCAGCGGACTTGTCTATTATTTTTAACTAGCAACCCGCCCTCGCTTCGCTTCGGTTATAGGTCATAGTCATTTTACCCGCGTAGTTCCCGTTCCCGTGGGAATACCGGGATAAAATATAGCCTAGTTTACGCCCTGATATTATAGCTTTCCATTGGTGAAAGAATTTTTGAAATCGGTCCAGCCGTTTTGAAGATTACCCGGAACAAACAGACAGACAGACAGACAAAAATTTTTTAATTGCTATTTTAGGCATTGGTGTCGTGCAAATAATCGTGTGAGCATGAAAAAAGCCTATTATTTTGACATTACAAACAGACACTCCAATTTTATTTATTGGTATAGATTATTTTTTATACAGACCTTAGAATAATAACGTATAGAAGGATAGTATCATAAAGTGATCAAAAACATGAAGCCAAAAATACTACATGCGCTCAGGCGATTACACACGTACCCACGCGCACCCGTCGAAATACTTTGAAAAGTAATGTTAAAAACCTTTTTATGTTTTTCAAATATGTTGTGACACCATTTGAATGTCGTAATTACCTATTTATTTTTTAAGAGTTGCGTACGTACGTGCAGTATAGTGACCTTGTACACTACGGAACGATCTGGTGTAAGCTCCATTAGGCTCCAATTTAAATACTTAATTTTTTACTTAACATTTAAATACTTAATTTTTTACTTAACATCGTTACTGTCAATGATACATGTATGCGGTCATTTTCAATATCGATTTATGTTAGCGTTTTGCAGTGATTGACGCAGAGGGGTATTAATTATGGTTTACAAACGAATCGGCCTTTGTAAATTTACGTCAGTACAAATGTTATTGTCAATTTTCATAGAATCATTTGTGGTATAGAATATAAATGTGTCAATAATAATTGTAAGCCCGTCTGACATGAATTCCCTAGCTGGTAATGAAATGAAACATGCGTGAAATTGGCAGAATTGAAAACTTTATTAGGTACATAATGAGTTCAAACTTTAGAGATATTTTTGTACATAATAATATGTACAATTTCATATTAAAATTACTAGTAATTTATATATAACTAACTAGCCCAGCGGATTTTGTTCTGTACATGTTAAAGTAAAATAAAATGTTCTGAGTTGAATGTCTATTTTCAGTATTTGATTTGTTATACAGCTTCGAAGTTCAAATTTTTGAAGAACTTTTTGTACTAAATTTAATACTAAAAAGGTACTAAATTTTGACCTTGAATAACTTTTGAATGAGTTGATTCATCGAAAAATGTTATCAAAACTTTTTTGTAGAGCGTTTAATTCTCTACAAATATATGTAATGGGAATTGGAGAGCGATGTATGGTTCATTAGTAACAAAAATCAGAATAAAAAATAAAAATTTTCCTATGTAATTCTTATGGAAAATCGAAAAGTGCGATGCGGACATCCTTAACATTAATATTAAGGGCTAATTTTTTCAGAGGTCTATTTTGGCATCTAACCGAAACTTTTGAGTCTGGTTCCGAGAGAAAAAACAAACATTTTTTTTTTGAAACGCCCTAATATACTTGTATATATATATATATATTCTGATGTACTTCTAATGACTATAATGACTATATATAGTATATCAGTTTTGTTAAGTTTAAATTAACAAATTGTAATAATAATTATTACAAATGAAATGTTGAATAATTACTAATCATAAAGAATATATTTTTTTCATATAGAATCATTTTCTTCTTGTACTGGCTATAAATTTGTACCAATTTGTATCATAAATTTTGTGTAAATGTAAAAGTCGTCCTTTTTTCTTCTTTAAGAAAGAGGATGGTATCTGGGGGCACGGTAGTGCCCCCGCCAAGTCGAGCAAAAAAAAAGTCGGGCAAAACGCAACACTGACGTAACATACTTTTCTCGAAGCAATTCAGGCCATTTTCGACCCCCTATAACTTCGTTGTGAATAAAACTAGAAGCCTAATTTTTTAGTAACCCAGCAGGCATTGTATACACATTTTGTATTTAAAATTTCATTTAATTTGAACCAATAGTTTAAGAATTATAACTAGTCAAAATTTCGTAATTTTGTCACTCACTGACTGACCGATTATCAATATTAAAAAGGAACTTCTAGCAGATATAGAAGCTTTAAATTTAGAATACAATTAGTGTTTAGTGTATAAATGAAGGAAAAATTATGAAACATTGTAATTTTCGTTCAGTTGCTGAGATACACTAACTGCATAAATAATTTTGTAAGCCCATATAAATATATAGGATTACAAAGTTACATTTGCAGTTAATAAAATGTAACTTGGTAAAAAATAAGAATACATTTGTCGCCATCATTGCTTCCCTATGGGAATCGTAAAAACCAGCTAAAGACTGCGCAGATGGCGTAGTGGTTAAGATACCAACGTACCGTGCCAGTGTCGCGGGATCGAATCCCATGCAAGACAACACCTCGTACGATCCACAAATTGTTGTTCTGAGTCTGAATCTAATTTGTGTCGGTTAATTATATGTTCTTTCCGTGTGGTGACGAAGTAAGAATGCAGTTCACCACTCTCTATCTTGCCCGTGGGTGTCGTATAAGACAACTATGGGATATAATATGCACATACCATCTGTGCAAGAGAAGGAAAACTCGAAATGAAACCCTATATCAACATGTCTGACCAGCATGGTATAGTGGGTCAAATTCCCTCCCATTGTGGAGGAGGCCCGAGCCCAACAGTGGGATGTATGAGGGCTGCGATGATGAATATATATGCTTGTAAAGTTCCCCAGAATATAAGGGTTATTATTCCCTTAGTGCAAGGTGTTGTCATTTAAAAAAAAGATTCAACAGGAGAGTGGGCGGCAGCTCTTGCCCGGGAAATTTATGATATCTCACTGCGAAACCAACCCGCTTACCAAACGTGGCGATTACGGCATTATTCCTCATATGGCGAAGAAAAATGAGCCCTAGCCATGGCAACTCTGTTACCCTTGAGCGTCGTTGGATGCAGGTGCCTCATTACCGCACTGTATCGTGAAGCATGATTGGGGGTCTATGTTCTGCAGTGTACAGCAATAGGCTGAATGATGATTGGCGTAATAGGTGTAGACAGATACCTAGATATAATTATGTTCAAAGATAACTTGTAAAATGGTCAATCAACGGAATGAAAAAGCAACAGTGGGACATGTCTTATGAAATTGTACCAAAATCTCCCAAAGTATTAAGCAAACTAAATTGCCTGAAATTTACCTGAAAGAAAGAACGCCATCAATAGGCTCTATTGCCATCAAAGCGGAGAGGACACTAGAGTAGATGTGTTTCAAAAAACCAATCAAATTACTTTATTTCCACATCTCTCCCCTTAGTTTAGGTAGAAATTCCTCAAGCGGAAAGGACAGATGTCTCATTTTTCAGAGAGTGGGCTCTAAGAAAAGCCAAGTCATTCTGTTTATTTAAGACATAAAAGATCTTTAATATTGATATAGTCACTATAAGAGGTTGTTAGGTTAGCTATTTACGTAATAACTTAAGAAAAAAAGTGCCTTAAGCTGGAACTGAATGAGTTAACCGACTTGGTATACCTAACATGGATCTCACATTATCCCCTCTCTATTATCCCCTTTGCGGCAGCCTATGTCATATAATAGATGAGAATAGCTTGATTGAAATACAAAAACAAATTAAAAATTATTATTACTTAAAAGCTTTTCACCCTTTTAACAAAATTGCTACCCAGCAAGAAACTTTTAAGAATTTTTTAAATCTTAACATTATAAGTTTTTAAAACACTCAACTACATTTTCGTATCGAAAGGAGCTTTTAATGGCGAAGAATGCGGCACTAAGCCGGCTTTGCCTTGTCGCCGGCGCGGCACTACACAACGATGGATACTAAGCTTTATTTATGTTTCACGTTAATATTGAACAAAAGAATTTAATTATGTTGAATTTTAAAGAAATTCTTCTATAAATAAATTTTATACAAGTGTTATATTGCAATATTTTGAATTAGTTTGTAACGGTCTGTGAGTTAAATATATCAAGTACTCCGTTATTTGCCTTGACTGTAGCTTGTAAGGTTTAGCATCTGAAATGTCCATAGGTGAACAGCACAGCTGACAGTAAATGATAGAGACGCTCGTGTACCTTTGCTAGGCTGTTGCCTACTACCGACTAAACCCACGCTAACACCCTCAGAAAGTTGGGTTGCCGGCTCTCTCACTCACCGAACAAAGTGCAGTAACAGATTGCTAGTAATCAGAATTTCTGTGAGAGTATAGTACTACCCCGTACGGACTAGCCCGCGGCTGTAAATAGAAAATGTTTCTAGTTAGATGGCGTACCAAATTTCTTCCGTGAAGGCGATAATTATTATTATCTTGCTCTTATTACTTGGGTTAACGCAATATGTCATCGCATCTTAGATAATGCAAAAAGTTTTAGCAATTGTTTTATGATATGCCACCTGCTTGACGTCAATCCTCCTCGGAAAAGTAATCGTCTAGCAAATGAGAGCTCTTAATTGTCTTTTACGACACCCACTGGCAATGTAAGGGTTGGTTATATTTTTACTACACTCCAATATTTATTAGTATCGTCTATGTTAAGTTCTTGATCATCTTTTATGACACCCACTAGTAATAGTTTGTAGTATTAGCAGACACTACCATATAGCACTAGAATATATATATACCAAGAATAAGAAGCATCTATTCTCAAACAGATTTGTCTTTGTTGAACGAAAATCGCTTTATAAATAACAAATCCTAAATAAAATTTTTTCAACGCCCTCCAGGGATTTCATATCAAAATCGGAGCTCCTACTAATTTCATCACTCATACATTTTTTTTTCCCATCGAACCCTTTCTGGGTGTCGGTCATAACGGAATTGAATTGTGCGGTATCATGACGCATAATATACGAACCGTATACACGTGAAATTTTATTCATTTATTCAGTAGTCTCGTTCCGCTCTTAATGTTTGGAGTTCTTTAGTGTGTAGATATGTAGATAGATGATGCTAACTGATATATGTAATGGAAATGTTGAGATATATTACGTCCATTACACTATACTTGAATGATTTCTGTCGTTGAATTTAGAAATTAATTTAGAAATATTTTTAAATAAAACTACTTTACGGATTTTATCGCGTTTGTATTTGATTTGTGATTGCCCAATGTTTGAATACTTTGCAGTGTTCATATTCACGGGTGGACTAAGATATCTCACGCCCAACAAGTCATTGTTATTACAGAAAATTTTCGAGTAGATAATTATAAATTTTCTGCAAAGTGAAAACGTGATAAAAGCCGTAAAGTAGTTTTATTTAAAACTAGCAACCTGCCCTCGCTTCGCTTCGGTTTCAGTCTTTTCTGCGTAGTTCCCGTTCCCGTGGGAATACCGGGATAAAAATATAGCCTAGTTTACTCCCTGATATTGTAGCTTTCCATTGGTGAAACAATTTTTGAAATCAGTTCAGCCGTTTTGAAGATTACCCGGAACAAACAGACAGATAGACAAAAAAAAATATAAAGTGTATTTTAGGCATATGTATAGTGCAAATAACCGTGTGAGCATTAAAAAGCCTATTTTGACATTACAAACAGACACTCCAATTTTATTTATTGGCATAGATGTGTAATACTCGCGTAATCAAATAATTAGAAATATTTTTTTTTCATTGTGGTGACTGAGTAAGAATACTATTCATCACCCCCTCTCTTGCCCGTGGATGTCGTAAAAGACGATTAAGGCATTAAATATGCATATAACATCTATGTAAGAGAAGGAAAACTCGAAATAATACCCTATACCAACACGTCTGACCAGCGTGGTGTAGTGGTTCTATTTCCCTCCCATTATTGAGACGACCTGAATCTAACAATGGGACTTATGTGGACTGCGATGACGATGAACGTAAAAAGAGAAGAAAAATTTGAACTGAAACCCTATACTATAGTATAGTAGGTCATTTTTCTTCCTATTTTGAAGGAGGTTCGAGCCCAGTGGTGGGACTTAAATGAACTGAGAAGACGACGATGGCGAATATAGAAAATTATTTGAGTTTTCTATCTCTTGAATATAGGTGTTATCCGCACATGGATGTTATCTGCATTCCTTAGTCGTCTTTTACGACAGCTACGGATACGACAGGGTGTGGTGAATTGTATTTATACTCCACCACCGCATGGAATAGAATATTTTTTTTTATTATAAAGATTTTTTAATTATAAATCGAAAAACTTAGTGTACTTGTATGAATCTAGTCTATACCAATAAATAAAATTGGCGTGTCTGTTTGTAATGTCAAAATAATAGGCTATTTTCATGCTCACACGGTTATTTGCACGACACCTATGCCTAAAATAGCAATTAAAAAATATTTGTCTGTCTGTCTGTCTGTTTGTTCCGGATAATCTTCAAAACGGCTGGACCGATTTCAAAAATTCTTTCACCAATGGAAAGCTATAATAATATCAGGGCGTAAACTAGGCTATATTTTATACCGGTATACCCACGGAAACGGGAACTACGCGGGTAAAACGACTATAACCTATAACCGAAACGAAGCGAGGGCGGGTTGCTAGTCTCTGTAATAAAAATGTAATATTCAAATAGTTAAAACAGATGCTTGATAGTAACGCTTTGAAAATTTATAAAAGCTATTAAAACAGGCATAAAATGAATACTAAAATTCTTACAGACAATAAAAGTGTTTTATAAATCGAGCTGAAAGAAGTAAAATAACTTTTTAAGACTCGTGCATTTTTTAAGACCTATCTATGTCTTTCAACAATAACTACAAGACGTGATTCTCGCAAAAGAGGCGATAATGACGTAATCGCCACATTTTCAAGTGGGTTGGTAATCACATTTTTTTTCTTTTTTTTTATTGCAAACGGTGGCAAACGAGCAGACAGTACATCATTTTTTCATCATCATTTCAGCCTATTGCCGTCCACTGCTGGACGTAGGCCTCCCTCATATTGCGCCACAATGTGCCGTCCTGTGCCGCCTGCATCCAACGACGCCCAGCAACTTTCACTAGGTCGTCGGTCCACCTAGTGGGGGGGCGTCCTACACTGCGTCGTCCGATACGTGGTCGCCACTCGAGAACCTTTCTTCCCCAGCGGTTGTCGGTTCGTCGAGCGATGTGGCCTGCCCATTGCCACTTCAGCGTGCTAATTCTTCGTGCTATGTCGGTTACACCCGTTCTTCTGCGGATTTCTGTATTCCGGATTCTATCTCGCAGAGAAATCCCGAGCATAGCCCGTTCCATAGCACGCTGAGCGACTTTGAGCCTTGATATGAGGCCTACATTTAGGGACCACGTTTCCGTGCCGTAAGTCATCACTGGTAACACACACTGGTCGTAGACCTGTGTTTTCAGACACTGAGGTATGTTGGACGAGAAGATCCTCTTAAGTTTCCCGAACGCTGCCCAACCGAGTTGGATTCGTCGGCTGATCTCTTTCTCGAAATTGGATCTACCTAACTGGACTGTTTGTCCTAGGTAAACATAGTGATTGACAACTTCGAGAATCGCATTGCCAACTAGGACCGGTACAGGAATGACATGGGTATTTGACATGACTTTCGTCTTGTCCATGTTCATTCGTAGACCCACTAGTTGGGATACCCTGCTGAGATCATTGAGCATAGTGCCAAGGTCCTCCATGAATTCTGCCATAACGACGATATCGTCTGCGAATCGAAGGTGAGTGATGTATTCGCCGTTAATGTTGATGCCGAGTCCAGTCCAGTCTAAGAGCTTGAAGACATCTTCCAGTGCAGTGGTGAACAGTTTCGGAGAGATGACATCTCCCTGTCTCACGCCTTTCTGCAACTGGATCGGTTTCGTACTCTTATCCCGGATACGGACTGACATTGTGGCGTTCCTATACAAACACTTCAGCACTTCGATATAGCGATGGTCGATTTGGCACCGCTGAAGGGACTGCAGCACCGCCCAAGTTTCGACTGAATCAAAGGCTTTCTCATAGTCCACAAACGCTAAGCACAGGAGCCGATTATAGTCCTCGGTCTTTTGTATAATCTGCCGAAGCGTGAGGATATGGTCTATGGTGCTATAGCCTTTTCGGAAGCCGGCTTGTTCGGGCGGCTGGAAGTCATCGAGCTTGCGCGTGAGTCGATTGGTAATGACCCTCGAAAACAACTTATAAACATGGCTCAGGAGTGAGATGGGTCTGTAGTTCTTTAAAAGAGCTTTGTCACCCTTCTTGAAGAACAGCACCACCACACTCCTGGTCCACGACTCTGGAACGTCGCCCCCGAGGATAACGGAATTAAATAGCTTCTGAAGGGCTATTAATACCGGCTTGCCGCCCGCCTTCAAAAGCTCTGCCGTAATTCCGTCATCTCCCGGTGCCTTACCGTTACGTAGTTGTTTGAGAGCCATTCTGATCTCGTACAAGCTGATGTCCGGGATTTCTTCGGTATAGTGCCGAGTTAGCTTGGATCTGGGATCTTGGACCAAGCCGACAACAGGATTTCGGGATGATTTGTATAACTGTCCATAGAACCTTTCGACCTCTCCCAAGATCTCACTTTGGGATGAAATGACAGTGCCGTCACCGGTCTTCAGCTTAGTCATTTGGCTTTTCCCAATAGACAGATCTTGTGCGAACACTTTCGAGCCACGATTCCGCTCTATCGCTTCTTTAATACGGAACGTATTAAATCGGCGAATATCGCGACGCACAGACCTGGAGATCTGTCTATTTAGCTGCCTATGTTTGGACCAATCGGCTGCAGACTGCACCGTCATCTCTTTTCTCCGCTCCATGAGCTCGAGAGTCTGGTCAGAAAGTTTTTTAGGTCTATTAACGCGGTGAGCCTTGAAAAATTTCGACCCAACCGCGTGGACAGTTTCCACGAACCTGTTGTTCATATCGTTCGGAGATTCGCACTCGTCCAGACATTGGAAGCGATTATGTAGTTCGAGTTGAAAGTTTTCGAGGTTCTGGTATTGGACAGATGTAGGTCGGAGTGTAAACTTCATCAAGCGTGACCGCTCGACTTTTGTATGGATATTCAATGTGCCTCGTACCATCCAGTGATCGCTCCCAGTTTTAATTCTGCTGATCACTGAGACATCATTGAATATCTGTCGTTTGTCTGACAAGATGAAGTCTATCTCGTTTTTTGTTGAACCATCGGGGCCAATCCAGGTCCATTTCCTTTGTGGCTGCTTCCTGAAGAAGGAATTCATCATAAAGAGGCTTTCCTTCTCCAGAAAATCATCCAGTTTCTGGCCCCTCTGGTTTCTCTGTCAATATGCATGTTTCCCCACTCTCAACTCATCATCACTCCCTTTGCCTAGTTTCGCGTTGAAGTCTCCCATAACCACCGTGAAGTAGGTTTTGGACGCGTGTATGGCTTTCGAGATGTCCTCGTAAAATGCCTCCACCTCGTCGTCGGAGTATGTCGAGGTCGGTGCGTATACCTGTATAACCTTCAGCGAATACCTCTTGGTAATTCTGAGTATAAGGTACGCTACCCTTGTCGACACACTCTCGATCCTCTCCACGTTGTCTATGAGAGACTTACGAACGATAAACCCTATACCACCTTGGGACGGGTGATCGCCCTCCCGGTAGAAGAGCAAGTTTCCAGACTGGAGGATTATCGTGCCCTCGCCCTCTCTTCGCACTTCTGATAATCCTACAATGTCCCAGCGGATTTTTCTCAATTCCTCTTCCAGCTCGATGACCCTCTCGTCAGTCCTGAGTGTCCGAATGTTGTGTGTTACCAGGGCCAAGGGTCGTTTTTGTTGGTAGCCGGATCGCTGCCGGAGATTCCTCGCACCCCCCGCTCCACCACTACTGGGCCCGCCACCAAAATGAGCCCGTAGGGTACCGGAGCCGCCGTGACTGGGGGCCATTTTTTTGTTGTACGCCATTTTTAAAAAGGGGATATTGCCGTAATCGCCACGCTTGGCAGGCGGGTTGGCGATCGCAGTATGGATGTTTTACGTTTCCCAGGAGAGAGCTGCTGCCCACTCTCCTGGTGAACCCTCAGCCGATTTTTACGACTCCCACGGGCAAGTAAGGGGTGGCGACACATGTATTCTCAAACCGTCGCCACGCGGCCAAGACAAGACAAGACAGTACACCTGATGGTAATTGTTGCTGCCGCTCATGGACCTTTACAGGGTCGCTGCCTACCGCGAAGAAAGTGAAGGGAGTGTGAATGCGTGCATTGAGGCTCGGTGATACCAAGGGCACCACCAAAACCCTCCACACACAAACACCCTCAGAAAGTTGGGCTGCCGGCTCATATTTGTCATAAGTAAATAAATACCCTATACTGCCCAACTGACCAGCGTAGTATAGTAGATTAATTTACCTCTTATTGAGGAGGAGCTTCGAACATAACAGTGGGCTACGTATGAGCCGAAATAATGATTGACTTTACATATAATATACTTCTGATATTATAAATAAAACTATTTTACGGATTTTATCTCGTTTGTATTTGATAATCTGGTTGACCGAGCTTCGCTCGGAATATTTTTGTTGTATTTTTGTCGAATTTATTTAGATATATATTAATAAAAAATAAAAATTAAATAGTGAAAAAAAATATAAAAAATTACAAAAAGAGAATAATAATAACATTAAGATTCGATCCGACGCTGTTTGAATGCCAAAACAAAACTAAAAGACAACTGGACAACTTCCCAACTGAGCTATCGTAACTCATAATATTGTCGGCGAAATCAGAATTAATATTCTTTTAAAATTTAATATCATTGTTTGTTTGATTAAATTTAATGACATTTTTGTATTTTTTTGTCAAGTTTTGCTAAAAGCACCGACAAAACAACATTTTCTATAATTAAAACCTAGCTAGATCGATTTTTTGGCCTCGAAATCTCTAGTATGCTAAGTTTCATCAAAATCGTTGGCGCCGTTGCCGGGACCTTGAAAAAAAAATCATCGCCAGAGCGATGCTCGACAGCGTCAGGAACTGGGACGCGGTCGCAGCCTTCTGCAAGGCAGTGATCTCGCAGAAGGAGGCGGCGGGTTGCGCGCGCGAGGAGCGCAGCCTCGACGAAGCGGCCCGCCGCCGGCGACTGGGGCGGCGTAGGCGCGACTACCTGCGCGTCATGGCGCCCTAGCCGAGGCCGCGCGTGACGTGACCGGGGAATTAGTCCGTCATCTGCCAAGAGGCCGACCGCGTGAAGAAAGACCGATGTCCTCCCCGAGAGGGGACGTTGGTCGATGGGAGGGTACCCCACTAGGGGGTATTCTGTCGGGCCGACCACTGATGACAAGTAACCCTGCTCCGGTGGTCGGTCCAATGACGAAGGCGACGTGGTGCGAGAGTGCGCCAACCGCAGCCCACCCCAAAAAAAAAGCAGGTATAGTCATTAAATGACAATTAATTGATGATTCCTGTCGAAGAGAACGTAATACTCTTTTTTTTTATTATTATAGTTTGTGTCGGGGGTTATTCAAAGTTTTCAATTTTACTTGTAAAGTAACCAATTGAAAGGCACAGATTCTGTTAGATGAAATAGTTAATCTATATATATATATATAAAGAAAGTCGTGTTAGTTACACTATTTATAACTCAAGAACGGCTGTACCGATTTACCTGAAAATTGGCGGGGAGGTAGCTTAGAACCAGGAAACGGACATAGGCTATTTTTATCCCGTTCGACCGGGTTCCCGTGGGACTTGACATAAAACGTCAAAGAGAATACAAGTCATTATAAAACGTGGTATAACAAAAACGCATATATCATGTAATAACAAAACGAAAATGACAGCTATAGACATATTCGGAAATTTAAAAAATATATTTAGGACTTTTGACGCGAATGGCAAAATGTCATGTAGCGCTTTTATATTCTTTTCATTATTTTAGTGTTTTACTGTGTTATGTTCCATAATTATATTTTATGTAATATAATGCGGACAAAATGTTGAGATATAGTGAATAGGATATAATAGTGAATTGCGCGCATTTTTATATTCTGCCAAAATTGCCAGAGGAACCATGGATTAGTTCTCAGTACCTAATCCATGGTAACGACTAAGACTAAAAGACGAAGACTGAAGACGTGAAGAATATATGTATATTATAACTCGATACTGGCACCAATAGCTCACAATTGTAGCTTATTGCTATTACTCAAGAAGAAGAAAATATATTTACGAAAAAAATTATGGCGATACGAAGTTCGCTGGGCCAGCTAGTACCTAATATTCTTAGCCCATTTTTATACAAACTATTTTTCACCAATTTAATAAATATTTTCTTTAAGATTTTGTAAGCTTACGTTTAATTAACTTTAGCAAACTGAGAAAAAAACTTAATAACTAAAAATAGCAAGAATTGAATATAAAACAGCGGACATTCTAAAATGTTGAAAGCTTCGATGTTATAACTAAGAGAATAGTAACTTTTTATGTTGAAAATTAAAAGTTGGGACTTGGCTCCTCTCTACAAAACTAATAAGCAACAATTAAAAATGTTAAGACCTTTTTATTTTAATTTTGTTCAGCGAGTAATCATTTATTTTTAACTAGCAACCCACCCTCGCTTCGCTTCGGTTTCAATCGCCTTACCCGCGTAATGCCCGTTCCCGTGGGAATACTAGGATGAAATATAGCCTAAATTACTCGTTGATATTATAGCTTTTATTGGTGAAAGAATTTTTGAAACCGGTTCGGTGGTTTAAGCCTTTCAGGCTTAGGTAGGCTAGGGTAACCAACAAACTAACAAACTTACTTTCGCATTTATAATATTAGTGAGGATTTGAGAGGGTAAATGACGTAATCGTTACATTTGCCAAACTTTTGTCCGCGTTTTTGAATGCACAAATGAAGTAATAGTTAAATACCTAACGTGCCAGTGTTATAGGTTCGAGTCTCACATAGTTAATAGTTTACAAGATCCACAAATTGTTAGATGTTTTTTTAAATTAACTCTTCTGGGTTGGGGTGTAATTTGAGTCTGTTAATTATACATTTTTGATAGTTTTACTGTATCATTATCATTCATCATCATTTCAGCTCACTTTTGGGCTCGAGGCTCCTCCATAATAGGAAGGAAATTAACCTTACTATACTATGGTCAGACAGGTTGGAATAGGGTTTTATTTCGAATTTTCTTTCTCTTGCATAGATGTTATATGCGTATTATAACCCTTGGTCGTCTTTTACGACATCCACGGGCATGATAGGGAGTGATGAACAATATTCTTACTGCAGCACCACACGGAATATGCTGTTTAGTGATGACGTAAGAATTCAATTCACGACTCCCCCTCTTCTTGCCTTTGGATGTCGTAAAAGACGCCTAAGGGATTACATATGCATATAACATATGCATATACATATGCATATAGCAAGACAAGGAAAACTTAAAATAAACTCTTAAGCCCTCTGACGAGCGTAATATATTCGGTTAATTACCCTCTTAGTTTGGAGGAGGCTCGATCCTAACAGTGAAAGTATTATGAGTCGAAATTTTGATAATGAATTATATGTTTGTAAGTCTCCTGCTATATAAAGATTAATTTCATAGCCCAGGATGCTGTCTTTAAAGGAACGACTAGGAGGTGTGATCGAAAAGGTGACATGTTTTTTAACATCAACCTGGCATTTTTAATGGTTTAAAAAAAAATATACTAAATTTTTCCTGTAATGACAGAGTGAGAAAGCAATTCCCCACTCTCTTTCTTTTCAGTGGATATCGTAAAAGTCAACTAAATTGTATAAATCTGCAGATAAATTCTATGCAAGAAAAACAAAATTAAAATAAAACATATGCCAACCAATTTAATCAAGGTGGTATTTAGGTCACAGGACGTGGTTAGACGGCCATGCGTTGGGGTGTCGGGGATTGAATGTCATCAGACGGTCTCTCCAGCATCCCGTAAAAGCGCGGAAGGGGCCGCTGTGGTTTTAGTGGGTATTCCGGCCGCGGATGTGGTCCGTCAATGGCGAGGACAGTGCGTAAATGCATTTCCACAGCGTGAGCAAAAAAAAAGGTGGTATTTAGGTTAATTTCTAGTCTATTCTGGAGACTTGATCAGGGACGTATATGAGCCAATATGTAAATGTTGATGATAAATAATACAACGTGATACGGGGCTTGCCCGTGTGGTGATGGAGTAAGAATAAAATTCACCACACCTCTCTCTCTCTCTTTTGCCCGTGGGTGTCGTAAAAGGCGACTAAGGGATATCTTGTGCATATAACAACTATGCAAGTGAAGGAAACTCGAAATAAAACCCTATACCTGCCTGACCAGCGTGGTATAGTAGGTCAATTACCTTCCCAATACGGACGAGGCTCGAGCCCAGTAGTGGAACGTATATGAGCTATAATGATACGGGGCTTATATCACAGTGAACATTCGTAGAAAATCTGGATTTTGTGTTACTCTTGCCATCCATCGGCGTTCACTACCTGGCCTAAAGGCTTCTACGCTAGTAATTCCATAATCACAAAGTGATCAGAGCATTCTAGAATTATAAGACTGTACTTTTTGTTCTTCTAATAAAGTTATCAAACTGATACTCGTTTTTGTAACTATTAAATAAAGTAGATCAATATAATATTTTATGTGTATTCAACACCATGGCGTCTCGGCAATCCCATTTCAGGTTACAGATTTTCAGGCAGACTGTTGTAGTACTTTCTCTGGGTGGTGTTATAGGTGATTTTTACTTTTTCACAAGAAGTCTGGATGAACCTGTTCCAATATGGAGATTTAATTTAAATAATTATATTAAAAAAATAATAGCTACCTTAAATTGAGCAATTCTAGTATATTTCTACACATTCAGAATTTCGAATATGGTCTCAATAATTTACGTGAAATTTAGTATCCAAAAATCTTCATAGACAAAAAATTGACCCAGGTTGCTTACTTGCTTTTAGTGGTTAATTTCTAGGAAACCTGCTTTTGATTTCTGATCTTTATGCAAATATTACACATTGTAAATAAAATTATTTTACGGATTTTATCGCATTTGCATTTGATATTTGATTGCTTGATCTTTCGAACACTTTACAGCGTTCAGGGTCCGTCCGTAACCAAATGTAAAGTGTTCAAAGGGTCAGGCAATCAAAAATTAAATACAAATGCGATAATATCCGTTAAATTAGTTTTATTTAAAAACCTGTTTTATCAGTGTTTTTAGACAATGAAAAAAATTGTATTAGATATTCTAAAGGTATTTTTAGCCAGGAGGCGGCGGATCGCCTCCGCTAGGAGCGCAGCCTCGATGAGGCGATCCGCCGCCGGCGACTGGGGCGGCGTAGGCGCGAGTACTTGCGTACTTCCTCCCCGAGGGGGGGACGTCGATCGATGGGGGGTACCCCAAATAGGGGGTAGTCCGTCGGGCCGACCACTGATGACACGTAACCCTGCTCCGGTGGTCGTCCCAACGACGGAGGCGACGTGCACGTGGGTGGGTTGCGGGTTTGCGTGCTTACGCCCCTCTGTTGCCCCGAACGGAGTGGTGCGAGGAGCGCGCCGACCGTAGCCCACCCCAAAAAAAGGTGTTTTTAGCCACAGTCATGAAAAATAAAAAAAGCTTAGTGAGGATATGGCAGCAGTCCCTTAATCTAGATTCAATTAGTTCCAGTTCGATTCTTGATATGCCATTTTTCTTTTTTTATCTTTTTTTTTTCATATTTTCATTAGCATTTTTTATGATTTACCAAAAAAAGAAATATCTAGCTAAGCACTGTTATCCAGATATTATTTCTAGATGCGTAAACCCTGAACGGGGCTCCAAATTGTATGGAAATAGTAGCAGTTACTGAGGTACTAATTTCTACTCAGAGACCTCTTAATAATAATCTTACTAATACTTTGTGCATAGGCATTACTATCCACATTAAAATGAGATTTGGGCCTCCGTATCTCTTGCTCACCGGACGAAGTGCACTAATAAATTGCTGATACTAAGGCGTCATTCCATAGTTTAGTACTACCCCAGCCGAGATTTTACGGCAGCAGATAAAAATCTATCAACAACATTGTCCTACTATATTCCAGATTTTAGAGCCCAACAGTACCCGACTGATATTCTAGAGGCAATGACCGAGTTCAAGTGATAGCCCGCTATAAAAAAGTTTCCAAACTTTAGTAACTATTTGTATAGTAATAGTTATAAACCAACAAAATTACTCGACAAAATCTCTCTATCAGTGACCGATACTCATAAGCCTTTAATAGGGACGATCAAAATGTACTCTACTATAACATTACGCCGATCAGTAGAGACACCTCTTTATAAATATTTATTGAACTACCCACATAAATATGTATGATATCGTTAAGCGCAGACCCGCGCATAATACAGTGTGTTCCCTGCAAATTAATACAGGATGCTGCAGGATAACGGTGTTACGGGAAATAATATGATATGTGAATTTCAAATTAAATAGCCAATTTATGCGGTTGTAAAAAAAAATTGTGATTTACGGTTTAATTTTGTTTGAGTTGAAATGTATTAAGTTCAAGTGCTCAGAAGAATTATGATGCAATAAAGTTAGAAATTATATTAAAACGTTGACTCAAAGAAGCAAATTTGTGAATTATGTGCTGTATAAAGCGTTTTTGGGACAAATCTCACAATACATTTCCACCACAATAATTCATATGAGCCAAGTGCTGCAATGGTCTCCATAAATTACATCGAGAAATTCCGGAAAGTTTTTTTTTTTTGGGGTGGACTATGGTCAGTTCACCAGGTGCCTACTCCGTCCTGGGCGACAGAGAGGCGGCGCGCGGCCCCATAACCCACCATTTTTCGTTCGTTCGCCGTTAGACCGACCACCAGTATCGAGTTCCTTGTTCACCGTAGTCGGCCCAATTGCGAGACGTCCTAAGAAATGATTTGAAAAGAAAAAAATATGATTAACCAAAATAAAGGGACGGTTTAAAAGATTCTCCTTCCCTCCTATGTAAAACGGGAGATGAGAAGCAAAATTGACTAATCAGTAAAATAATGAATAAGAGAAAAAAAGAGTGTGTTGATTATGCCCTTTGGAGATATCTGGGCTCCCTTTTTCGTGTGTTGACAGATTAAGAATATATTTAACCACGCTTTTCTTTGCCTTAGATGTCGTAAAAGATGGCTAAGGGATATAATATGCAAATAACACTATTGCAAGATAATAAAAACTTGAAATAAAACTCTATAATAATCTACCTGAATAGCGTAGATAAATATGTGTCCTATTATGGAGTAGGCTCTAACTCAGCACTAGAAAAGATTATTAGTTGAAATGACGATGATAAATAGACATATGTTAATCAGTGTACGTAGATAGGCTAGGTAGATATCTATGAATAGATGAATAGTTACTTTCATCATCGTCATCATAGCTCATTTACACTCTGCTGGGCTCTATCCTCCTTCGCAGTGGGAGGGAATTTGACTTACGACTTACTGACGTGTTGGTCAGGGTTTTTCTTTTCAAGTTTTTCTTCTTTTTCATAGATGTTATATGCAAATTATATTCCTTAGTCGTATTTTGCGACACGTATTTTGGCAAGAAAGGGATTTGTATTTTTAGTCCGTAATTTAAAAGTCTTATAATATAAGGATTTTGTTCTTGCTATAATAATCTGACTTTAGAAGAATATTTCAAAGTAATACATCATTCATCCGCTACGCTCCTCTTAAATTAGAATTGCTAAGTTATAGAAAGTTATTGAAACATCTTGCAGTCCGACGTACTGTAAAAGTGACCAATGGCTCGGAAAATTAATCGCGGATGCACTTTCTATAAAGGAATATGAAGAAATAGATACGTTTTGAAACTACATTGACATTTTTTAAGTTTTCATTTCTTTAAGGATTTTATTTCAATGACTATCTAGTTCTTTTAAAACTACATCCAGCGTTATATAAATCTTTCATTTTCTTGGAAACTTTTACAAACGTATTTAAAAATCCATTTGTAGATTGTACAAGTAATTTTCTTATTTGAGAATCGAAGTAATTTGATATTATATATTCCAATCTATTTCGATATTTAAATAGTCTAAGTCGACACAATGTTTAGGATTTTTTAAATAGATGGCGCTGTAAAATATCTTTCTAAGAAGGATAATGTGGGCGACAATTTGCTTACTAAATGCAACAGCCACATTAGCAGAATTGATACAACAATCGAAAGGGATTTCCAATACATGTGCGTAGTACCTACCGCGTGCAATAATAATTTTTAATGAGTTTTTATAAATAGCTTATCACGGTGATGGAATGGCAATACAGATATCACAACCCCTGGGAATTGAAAAAAAATCGGATGACCAGGAGAATGGGGAGAAACGCTCTCCTGGGCAACCTATATATCTTACTTCACTTACTGCTTACTTGTGTAAGGGAACTTGGGAATTATGCAATAATCGCACCAATGAACAAATACGCCTTCTAAATATTATTTAATGGGTGCGTCTACGTAATCCATGACTACAAAAAAAAATATTGAATTGGTAATTTATATATCTCAGTCATACTTAAGTTAGACGGCAGTAAGTATCCACTTTATGAGCTAAGTGCTATCATGGGTTCAAATGTGTTTGTAATTTGTATTCGCTAATTGTAATATTGTAAAGTTTACTAAATAAAATTTTATCTTACAAAAAATACCTGGATGCTCGAGCAGAGTTTCGGTAGTTTATTTTCTTTCTATTAAATATTTTTAGTAAATGTATATAAATAATAATAGCTTTTCTCATTTTAAACAAAAAAAAACTACGGATTTTAACGAGCTTTGTATCTGATTTTTGATTGCCTGTCGTTTTCAATACTTTAGTCCTCACGATTACAGGCGGACCCGCCTTATAATTTAAATTATTATAACGTGTAATACTCGGGTAAGCATTAAAATGATTTTTCTCATAAAAAAGAATCTTTTATGATAAAAAAATAAAGAAACTTAAAAACTGGGCAAACCAAGGATCGAATTGGTGTTGTCTAGATTTAGGGACTGCTTGATTGCCTAACTCCACTATTTTTATCCTTTATCCTCTTGACACTCTATTTTCGATCTCGCAACCTTCCGCATACTAAATTTCATGGAAATCGTTGGACTAGACACTTTGCGATGAAACACGAGGGAGGCCTACGTCCAGCAGTGAATGGTGTTAGGCTAAATAATGATGATAGATACATAACAATTGCTCATTTAAAGATAAATATCTGGTTGACCAGGCATATTGGGACATATGCTAAGAGAAATTAAAGAGAAATGGACTAAGTTAGTAACAGAATGGTATCCAAGAGAGAGCAAAAGAAATAGAGGCAGACAAAGCAAGAGATGGGAAGATGACCTAAAAAAAATAGCCGGTCCAATGTGGACCCGTTTAGCAAGAGACAAGAATACGTGGAAATCTTTAGAGGAGGCCTTTGTCGACAGACAAGTTGTTTCACACCAACATCCAGTTCCCGATCGTTCAAAAGCAAGTTAGAATTAATTAAATTAAATTAAGTTGTAGTAAGTAGGCATGTATTAATTGTAAGGGAAGAAACAGCAATAAAGGCTATTTTATTTTATTTATTTTTATTTATTATCTGGTTGACCGAGCTTTGCTCGGTATATTTTTGTTGTATTTTTGCCGAACTTATTTAGATATTGTTCAGGTAAACCATCCAAATAGGTTGGTTAAGACTTATTTATTTAAGATTTATATTTTTAAAATATTGACATATAACATTTGTATTTATAAATTTCGAATTCTTTGTTTATGTCATTTGTTAATTATATGTGCAAAGGGCTCTATAGATGGCGACTCTAAAATTACTAGATCGCGCTATGGGTTCATTGTAAGTCTTAGTATAAATATGTTCAGAATTGTTTCTTTTGTGTGAATCGTTTGTGGAATACAAAATATATACAAGTATACGTTATACCTGTGTCTCATTTCACGCCTTGGACCTAGAACGTCGTACATGGTCCTTAGTGAGTCGGATTACCGGAAGTGTTCGCGGTAGTTGGTGTCCGTCAGTGTTGGTACCGTGGTAGTAGCGACTAGTGTTGCTCTACCCCTACGCGTTCCTGTTGGACGGTGAATTGCTATCCAAAGCATTCCCACAGTCGGGCGTTGTTAAAACGTCGCTGTTGGGTATTGCCGGGTTGTAATACCCGGAGGAGGAAGGCGCAAGGAGGACGACCTGTTGGCAGAGCTGCAACATAAGGCCAGTTCGCCCGGTGGAAGACCGCTCGCCAAAACATTGTAGCAGTGAGTGCAGTATTCACCTTTATTTTGGTTTAGCCTTTAATTAATTAAGAAAAATTGGAAGCGTTGCTTAATCTTCAAGAAGATATCCGTAACAATATGATTCGTTCAAAAACAAACTTTATGAAATCCCCGAAGGAAAGATTAACTGATTCTTATATTGGAACTCGTATAGATAATTTAGATAAACAGTGGAATTTATTTTTGGATAATCACTCTATTATAATGAAAACTGGGAAGAGAGATGAAATACATAAATCGGATTATTATAAAAATAATGTATATG
This sequence comes from Lymantria dispar, assembly GCA_032191425.1. Taxonomy (NCBI): domain Eukaryota; kingdom Metazoa; phylum Arthropoda; class Insecta; order Lepidoptera; family Erebidae; genus Lymantria; species Lymantria dispar. The sequence goes on from CM063459.1 coordinate 24,389,683, forward strand.
AGAGTGTCGAGGAATTTTACGTGCAATTCAAAAGTGAACTAAAAGAACTGTTAGCTCGTAGCATTTCTAAGACATTATCGGCAGATTTGCAGTCACAAGAAAAATGTAGTTTAGAGACTTATTTTTAGGGTTAGTTCACGAAAATAAGTCCCTGGACGATGCTCAAAGATTTTCCTATTTAAAGGGGTACTTGACCGGGGAAGCAGAGCAATTGTTACGGAATATTAAGGTTAGCGTAAATAATTACCAAAGTGCTTGGAATAAGCTAAATGATATGTATAATAATAAGAGATTCCTCGCCATTGGTATTATGAAATTAACGTTGGAATCGGCATCAGATATTAAGGGATTAATTAATACAACTACTGAATGCTTAAATTCGCTTAAGGCCTTAAGGGTAAACGTAACCTCGTGGGATATCTTAATCATACATCTTATAAGTGCTAAACTAGACGCGGAGACGAGAAAAGCGTGGGAACTAAAGGTGGCATTTGAACCGACTAATGAACTGTCCACGTTTGAACAATTTTCAGAATTCTAAGTCGTTTCATATTGTTAAAAATAAGAATCTCGATTTGTGTGCGTATTGTGCTGCTGATCATAAAATAACGTCTTGCAAATCGTTTAGAAAGGAATCGAATGAATCTAGGCGCGACTTCGTCATGGATAAAAAATTATGTTTTATATGTTTAAATAGCAACCATTCTGCCAAGCATTGTAAGAACACTGTCCGGTGTCAGGTGTGCAAACATCGTCATCATTCTTTATTACACCCTAGTGGTGTTTCTGGGTCTGTAGATGAGGATACGGTTCACAAAAAACCCTCATCGTCTAGTATGGTAAGGGAGGAAGCTGCTTCAAGCAGTTATAAGAATACCGTGCAAGCGGAGGGGTCTAAAGAGCCACTAATGTCGTGTCTTTCGACAGGGAACTGTAGGAAAACGGTTTTATTAACTACAGCTGTCGTGCAAGCTGAGTCGAAAGACGGAACATTTAGGCAAGTTAGGGCTTTATTAGACCAAGGATCACAAGGATCCTTTATAACTGAAGGTATAGTTCAGTATTTAGGTTTACGCAAGAATGCGGTTAAGCACACTGTAACAGGTGTTGGTGGGGAGAGAAGTGTGACTTCAAAGTCTACTGTTAATCTCAATATAAGATCGAGACTTGATCCACAGTTTCAAGTTATGGTAAAGGCTTACGTCTTAAAATCGATCACTTCCCTTCTCCCAGTTACGAAAATAACTGAAGTGGAATGGGTAAACGTGGCTCTCGGGGATTTAGCTGATCTGGAGTACCACACACCTAACAGAATCGATATTTTGTTAGGTGCGGAGGTATACAGCCAAATCATCAGACAAGGCATTAGGTGGAACGCAAGTGGATCACTCGTAGCCCAAGACACGGCCTCGGGGTGGATATTATCTGGAAGCTGTGAGGTAGATTCTTCCACAATTATATATTCTCACATCACTGTGACGTCCGTTAATTTAGACACGGACGATTTGTTAAGAAAATTTTGGGAGATAGAAGCTGAACCACTTGAGAAGAGGTTCACAGAGGAAGAATCTAAATGTGAGAAACTTTTCGCGGCTACAACAAAACGGAATCAGCATGGTCGATATGTAGTACGACTGCCGTTTCGTGATGCTGACCCGAACTGCAAGTATGGTGAATCAAAAAGGATAGCTGAAAGGAGACTTAAAGCATTAGAATTTAAATTAAGTAAAAATATCAAACTCAAAACAGATTATACTAAAGTTATACATGAATATTTAGAACTTAATCATATGAGGAAGATAAGTGATGATATCTGATGTTTACGCGAGCACTACACATTGTAAATAAAACTACTTTTACGGATTATATCGCGTTTGTATTTGATTTATGATTGCCCGACGTTTCGAACACATAGATTTGACCCACAATAATAATGGTTAAAGATAATTTTATAAATCAAAAATCCTTTAGTAAGCCGCATCTAAAATTAAAAATCAATATTAATTTAGCATCATGTCCCCTGAGTTTTCTTGCCGGATCTTTCTCAGTGTGGCCGCGTTCCGATCCGGTGGTAGTATATTTGTTTTGTTAGTTTTAAATCAACAAATTGTAATAATAATTGCTACAAATTTAATAATTAATAATTACTAACCATAAACAATATAATTTTTCATATAGATTCATTTTCTTCTTACACTGGCAATAAATTTGTACTAAAATGTGGGTAACAATTTAATAAGTTTATAACTATTTTCTGTATCGGGTAGATAATTGTAAATGTCTGTAATAACGATTACTTGTTGGACGTGAGACACCTTAGTCCGCCCGTGACCATGAATGCTGCAAAGTGTTCGAAACGTCGGGCAATCATAAATCAAATACAAACGCGATATAATCCGTAAAAGTAGTTTTATTTACAATGAAGATAAGTGATTTAGAAAAGTTAGATAAAGATGCTGTCTACTTACGTCACCACGCTGTAGTCCGGGAGGATAAAGACACGACGAAGGTCAGAGTTGTGTTTGATGCTTCCTGTAAAGGAACCAATGGTATATCCCTTAATGATAATTTGATGGTTGGTCCATCATTACAATCAGATCTTCGCCATAATATTATGCGTTGGAGAAGACATAGAATATGTCTAGTTGCAGATATAATAAAGATGTATCGGCAGGTGTTGGTTGATAGAAAGGATACTTCATTTCAGAGAATTCTTTGGAGAGATAGTCCTGAGAAAGATATAGACGAGTATGAATTGCTTACAGTAACATGTGGTACGGCTTCAGCACCCTATCTGGCGGTACGATCATTGACTCAAGTTGCTTATGATGAGTGTCAGAATAGTCCTGAAATGGCTAAAATAATTTTAAATGATTTCTATATGGATGATCTTATGACAGGAGCTGGGAATGAAGAAGTATGTTTTAATATCTACACTGAACTAAGTAGAATATTGGCTAAAGGTGGATTTATATTACAGAAATGGTTAAGTAATAGCAGTGAATTATTGGAAAAGATGAAGAATGACAATAAAGGACAGGATCAGGCTTTAAGGATTAAAATGAATGATATAACTAAAATTCTGGGACTTACCTGGAATCCACGTGAGGACACCTTCCAATATACAGTCGATCTTGTTCCCCTAAGTGGACCTGCCACCAAAAGGAAAATTATTTCTGATATTTCACGATTGTTTGACCCTTTGGGGTGGTTAACGCCATGTATAATTGTAGCTAAGGTTTTAATTCAAAGGCTGTGGCTAGCTGGAGTTGATTGGGACCAAGAAGTCCCTAGCAATTTAGCAAAGGAATGGATAACTTACCGGGAAAACTTACCATCTTTAATGGATGTAAAAATCCCTCGCTGGTTGCATACATTTAACTTTTTAATTCAACCTGAATTACACGGCTTTGCAGACGCATCGAAAATAGCTTACGCGGCAGTGGTATACATAAGAGTAGTGGATAAAATGGGTAATGTTCAAGTATCATTGATAGCTTCGAAAACTAAGGTAGCTCCCATCAAGCAAGTGTCGATCCCTCGACTCGAACTTTGTGCAGCAGTACTGCTTTCTAAATTGATTATAGAAATCGCTGAAGTGCTAGGAGTCCCTAAGATGAATCTACGGGCCTATACGGATAGTGAAATAGTATTAGCTTGGTTGAATCAGCATCCTAACCGATGGAAAACTTTCGTAGCAAACAGGGTGTCGGAGATTTTGATGACTTTGGAGCCCAAACACTGGTTCACACACATAGCTTCCAAGGAAAACCCAGCGGACTGTGCTTCACGTGGCATGACACCAAAAGAGCTCGTACCATCATCCATTTGGTTTACTGGGCCGATGTTTCTTAGACAGAAAGTAGTCATACGGTTTAAGGAGCCAAAACAGCTAATCACAACTTTAGAACAAAGTAAGGTTCATACTTTCGTTTTGGATACCACACTCTGGCAGAGATTTTCTTCTTTGACCCGATTTGTTCGTGTGGTCGCTTATTGTCGCAGATTTTTAAATCTTAAGAACAATTCAGTCCACAAACATAACGGCGTACATTTAACCGTTCAAGAAATAGAGGATGCGCTTGAATTGTGCATTCGAAAATGTCAAGAAGAGGGATTGTCAAAAGAATTAGAAGAACTGAAGACTAAGGGAAGTTTATGGAAAAAAAGCAAGACGTGGAGTTCACTCAACTTGTTTTTAGATGCGAAAAATATAATAAGAGTCGGTGGACGACTAGAGATGTCTCAATTAAATTTCAATGAGAAGCACCCCATGCTTATTCCCAGGGAATCGCTGTTATCACGTCTCATAATTGCAGATGCACATCAAAAGACCATGCATGGTGGTCCTCAACTGATGATTACATACTTACGGTCCAAGTATTGGATTGTCGGTATTAAGAGCTTGGTTAAAAAACATTACCGGAGTTGCGTGAGGTGTATTCGTTACTCAACCAAGAGCACGACTCAGCTTATGGGGCAATTACCTTCACCAAGAGTGACACCTAATAAACCTTTTCTAATAAGTGGTGTCGATTATGCCGGACCCATAAATATAAGGGTGGCAAAAGGTAAGGGTAATAAGGCATATAAGGGCTATATATATATGTATGTACTATTAAGTACTATTTATATGTATGTCAACACGCGCGGTGCATTTGAAGTAGTCAGTGATCTGACTACTCAAGGGTTTTTAGCAGCGTTTAAAAGATTTGTAGCTAGACGAGGACGATGTGTTGAGTTATACAGCGATAACGCAACAAATTTTGTTGGAGCTGCTCGTGAATTAGTCTGTTTATTTCACAAAGAAAAATCAGCCTCTAATCAAGAATTGGTCGACTATCTCGCAAGCAATGGCACACAGTGGAACTTTATTCCTCCTCGAGCTCCAAACTTCGGCGGATTAGGGGAGGCTGGAATAAAATCGACCAAATTTCACCTTAAAAGAGTTGTGGGTAATAATACATTAACATATGAGGAACTTTCCACAGTACTGTCTCAAATTGAGGCTTGTCTCAATTCAAGGCCGTTATGTTACATTGAGGAGCAAAAGGATTTTGTCGTTTTAACCCCGGGTCATTTTCTGGTGGGTGAACCACTTATTGTAGCGCCAGATCTCAACTACGAGAAATCCAACCTAGGTACCTTACGGCGATGGCAACTACATCAGCGGATGATGCAGGACTTTTGACGGCGCTGGCCACAAAACTATCTCCACCAATTCCTGCAACGGTATAAGTGGGCATATCAAAACCCAGAACCACCATTAGGCGCGGTGGTTTTAATTAAAGAAGATAATATGCCTCCTGGCAGATGGTTGTTAGGCAAAATTGAACATAAACATCCCGGCCCGGATAATATAACGCGAGTAGTTACAATACGCACTAAAGATTCTTTAATTAAAAGACCTGTATCAAAGTTATGTTTATTACCTCTGTAAATATTGTGTAATATCTTCTTTATATTTGTCGTTTTTAGTTCAAGGTATTGTATGTTGAGCGAGTTTGAAGGACATATTGCATAATGTCCTTGGTGAGCGGTATGTTCAGGTAAACCATCCAAATAGGTTGGTTAAGACTTATTTATTTAAGATTTATATTTTTTAAATATTGACATATAACATTTGTATTTATAAATTTCGAATTCTTTGTTTATATCATTTGTTAATTATATGTGCAAAGGGCTCTATAGATGGCGACTCTAAAATTACTAGATCGCGCTATGGGTTCATTGTAAGTCTTAGTATAAATATGTTCAGAATTGTTTCTTTTGTGTGTGTGTTCCGGGTTGAGAGCCCTCGGCGCTCACCCATAGTCCGCGTCAAGCTGTCAAGGCCATCTGCGGCCAAAAGCTGTACAAAAAAAAAAAAAAAAAAATTCTTTTGTGTGCATCGTTTGTGGAATACAAAATATATACAAGTATACGTTATACCTGTGTCTCATTTCACGCCTCGGACCTAGAACGTCGTACAGATATATATTAATAAAAACTAAAAATAAAATAATGAATAAAATATCAAAAAATACAAAAGGAGAATAATAATAACACTGAGATTCAATCCCACGCTGTTTGAATGCCAAAACAAAACAAAAAGAAAACTGGACAACTTCCCAACTGAGCTATTATAACTCTTGACGTTGACGGCGAAATTTGAATTCATATTCTTTTAAAATTTAATGTCATTGTATTGTTTTGCTCGTTATATATATATATATATATATAATATATATATATATATATATATATATAATGTGTATATGTATATATATATATATATATATATATATATATATATATATATATATATATATATATATACAAGAATTGCTCGTTTAAAGATAAGTAGTATTTAGTACAAACTTATTTAAATTTTGAGGATTGTATGGCATTGACCACTAAAATTTAAAAAAGCGGTAGCTTTATCGACAATAGGTTCATCCCACAACTCGTGGAAATTTAGACAATACACTCGAATAGAAAAGTATAATTACAACAGTACTGGAGTCTACTCCAGTCATAAAGGTGAGCTTATGGCTTCGGGAATAATCATAACCATGATCATCTTAGGTCATATAAGTCTCATGACTAGAACTTCATCCATAATCCTCGGCTGGTTAAACGGATTGGTATGGGATGTTATTTTATTTGCGCCTGATGCCGCTCTAGCAGAAGCTGCAGGTGACCGGGCCGGGGAGTTTAGTCCGTCACTCGCGGAGAGGCTGACCTCGCGACGGCAACCGACGCCCCGCGAATTGGACGTCGATAAGAGACGATAACCCCTCAGAATATTCCGTCGGGTCGGCCACAGAAGTCTGCACCGGTGGTCGGGCCAACGAAGAAGATGACGTGCGACTTACGGGGCCGCGCGCTGCTCCTCTGTCGCCCCGGCGGAGTCGCTCCGCGGGTGCGCTGACCGTTGCCCGTCCCAAAAACAAAATGGGGTTTTGTTTAAAGTTTCTCTTCTCTTACAGTGATGTTGTCATTACACCCCTTAATCGTCTTTTACGATAGCCATGGGCAGGATAGGAAGTTATGAAGAATTTTCTTACTCCGTTATTACAGGGAAAAAGCATGTGACTATAAAATATATATAGAAAGAATAAAGACTTAGTTAACTTTACTTAACTTAGTTGCTCAAAGGCTTGGCTTAATATCTGTTGTCTTACACTGTATATTTTTATTACCCTGTGCTCCACTGAACACAAAGACGAGCAATTTGAAAACCTTTAAAACGACACTCTTTTATGGACTGACTACGTTAAATTTATGAATGATTGAACATTTCTATGCATAGATTATATTTATGGTTAGTACAATTTAAATTAAGATGTGGGTGTTGTATTACGGAGGGTTTTCATCATAATCATCATTCAACCTATTGCCGTCCACTGCTGGACATAAGCCTCCCTCATATTTCGCCACAAAATATGGTCCTGTGTCGCCTGCATCCAACGACGCCCAACAGCTTTTTCCAGGTCGTCGGTCCACGATGGGGAGGGAGGCGTACCACTATCAGAAGTCCCAAAATTTATACAGCAACGGGATTATGGCACTATCTACAAGATGGCAAACAGTCGAAATCCAAAGACATTGCCAAATGCACCACTCCGCTGGTGACTACCTTCGTGACCACGGGCCTCAAGCATTGAAAAGCCGCGATCAGTGAACGCCCCTGCCAGAAACCGAAGTGAGCGTTTATAAGATCGACAACTTCACTAAAGTGCTATGTGATACGGTCAGCTAGAATTCTTTCCACTAGCTTATCACATTATTCATGAAAACGATAGATCTGTTGCAGTTTGAACATCACGCACAGTTATCTATGTTTATCTCTATCACACATGATTTCTACGCAAAAAAGGCGCGGACTTTTATATCGTCAATTTTAATATTTTAAATTAAATTAACACAAGCTAATATCGGATCTGAATACGACCGCTACTAAGAAGAACCGACAAGAAACTTAGCGGGCTTGTTTTTTATTTTTATACTATTTTTTGCTATTTTTATATAAAACTAGTAGTGGTATAATACAACATGTCTAGCAAGTATGAGCTTTAGTGCGATGCTTTTTAAACCACAAGATCATCATCTCAGCTCATATATGTTCTATTGTTGGGATCGAGTCTCAAAATAAATCATTTATTTTGCATAGACCCCTTAAGGGCATTTACATATTGTCAAATTTATACATCGTACATATTAAGAGTGGCAGGACCACACTGTCGACAGTTATCTGTCTATAGCTGCGGGCCGGTCCGTCCGGGGTAGTACCACACTCCCGCAGAAAATCGACGTCTGAGTAGTAGCAATTTGTTACTGCGCTTCGTTTGGTGAGCGAGAGAGCCGGAAGCCCAACTTTCTGAGGGTGTTTGTGTGTGGAGGGTTTTGGTGGTGCCCTTGGTATCACCGAGCCTTAATGCACGCATTCACACTCCCTTCACTTTCTTAGCGGTAGGCAGCGACCCTGTAAAGGTCCATGAGCGGCAGCAACACTTACCACCAGGTGTGTACTGTTTGCTCGTTTGCCACCGTTTGCAATAAAAAAATCGTTTGATCACAATACAATAATCTACCGCTGGATCGGTCTACCACTGGATCGGAACGCGGCCACAATCTGAGAAGATCCGGCAAGAGACTTAGCGGGCTTTCCTCCACAAAAGGCGAGAAATAGATCCACTATACCTGGTTGAACGGGCTAGTATAGGGCTTTATTTTGAGTTGTTCTTCTCACTTGGCTTTATATCGCGTTATTGTTAACATCGTATCGGCGTAAATATATATATGTATGGTCTTCTCTAGAATAAATGTTATATGCGAATTATATACCTATACTCATCTTTTGCCTCACCCTTGAATAAGATAGGGAATGGTGAATTCTTTCTTCGTTACCACACGGTAAGATACGTAATGTAATTCACAAATATAATTAAAATTATTACTGCTGAATCAGATCCTACAAACGGCAACCGACCACCAGTTAACTACTAGAGCAGCCATCACTCCTTTCAACCACCTTACAAGTACGAGAAAAATCACTCCACGCCTACATATAAGTTAAGAAACTATATTTGAATAATTTCAAAAGCTCACAAGACGTCAATAAGGTCTAAACAAACAACGTCTACATGTATGTATGTATGTATATATGTATGTCATAAGCAGGGTCAACGCTGCAAGGTACATCAATGATAAGGGTACCATTGGTATCTGGCGTCGTTATATAAAGGGTCTTGTACATTTACTGAAACTCTATAAATAGAATATTTGATTTAAATTACTTAAAATTAGCATTTGATATGCTAGAGTATTAAACTACGGATTGTGAATTTGAAACGCTGGGTTATCTATGCCAATAAATAAAATTGGAGTGTCTGTTTGTAATGTCAAAATAATAGACTTTTTTCATGCTTACACGGTTATTTGCACTATACATATGCCTAAAATACACTTTATATTTTTTTTGTCTGTCTGTCTGTCTGTTTGTTCCGGGTAATCTTCAAAACGGCTAGACCGCTTTCAAAACTTCTTTTACCAATAGAAAGCTATAATATCAGGGAGTAAACTAGGCTATATTTTATTACGGTATTCCCACGGGAACGGGAACTTTATAATAAAACTTGTTTTGCGAGCAAACAAAAATGATTGTCACATGTGGGATTTGAACTGGCATATTTATCTTATAATATCAGGTTGACCAAGCTTCGCTCGGAGCATTTTTGTAGCATTTATTTAGATATATATTAATAAAAAATTAAAAAATAAATAATAAAAATTATATAAAAAGTTACAAAAAGAGAATAATAATAACACCGAGATTCGATCCGACGCCGTTTGTCGCCGATGTCAAAAATAAAATGAAACCTGACTACTTCACCACTGAGCTATCTTAACTCATGACATTGATGGCAAAATTTGAATTCATATTCTTTTAAAATTTAATGTCATTATATTGTCTGCCAAAATCACTGACAAAACAACATTTTCTATACATAAAACCTAGCTAGATCGATTTTTTGGGCCCGAATCCTCTAGTATGCCAAGTTTCAACAAAATCGTTGGAGCCGTTTCCGAGATCCTAAAAATATATATATTTACAAGAAATGGTCGTTTAAAGATATAAGATTATCACACAATTAGACAGGTGTGGGCCTACGTATAATAACCAAAGTATCGCTCATAGTGTCTTTACGACGCCCTTTATGGACGCCGTTTATCAGAAAATGTTTACTTTTTTGTTCGCAAAATAAGTTTTGCATTTCAGCTCATAAACGTTACACTGTTGGACGCAAGCTTCCTCCACAATAGGAGAGAAATTGACTTTACTATATCATGCTGGTCAGATAGTTTGGTATAAGGTTTCATTTCGAATTTGCCTTCTCTTGCATAGATATTATATGCGTATTATATGCCTTAGTCCTCTTTTACGAAATCCACAAGGAGATCCATAAGATAGGGAGGGGTGATTTGTATTCTTACTCCGTTCCCACACGAGAAATCTTTATGTTATATTGCCATACAATTAGATGAGTGCGGGCCTACGTATGACAAGCAAATTATCACTCATAATGTCTTTACGGTACACTTTATCGACGCTATTTATAGGATAACGTTTACTTTTTCGCTAGCAAAATAAGTTATGCTAGAGTATAAAAAAACTTAAAATAATACGTTGTCACGAATTTTCAATAGATGTGAGTCCAATTCCTAAGAGTAGTAATCACTTTTTTGTTCACAAATAAGTTTCATAAATAACCTAGAATATCTAATGTAATCTATGATTTTGTCTATTGAGTCGTGTCATTTGCCAATACAATTCTAACCAAAAGAACTAAAAGAGTATTTATCTGAACAACATTTAATCATTTTCACGGGCATATGTAAATATTTTCACAGATACGCTGCCGCCGTCGCCACCGTGCGGTGTTTGCGTATAATCCAGACTGCCATAGCCCTCAAGACAATGACGTTGGGGAGCTCACCGCCTGGCGCGTCGACGCCCGCTGAGACGTCATTGCCCGTTGAGCAGTTCGGCTGGAGAGACCTCGATACGGTGTCTGGACCGTGGAGGCCTTCCGGCCGGTGTTGATGCAGTGGCTAAAACGGTGGCACGGGGTGCTTTCTTTCCGACTGGTGCAGGTTGACGGGGCATGGATGCTTCGGCAAGTAACTGTACACGGTCGCTAGGAGTGAAAGCACACCGTGTCCTGCCACCACTGCGATTGCGACGAGGACACGGCGCAGCATACGCTCGAGGTTTGTGCCGCCTGGGCAGAGCAGCGTCGTGAACTCGTCGCAATTATCGATGCCGACCTGGCGCTGCCTACTATCGCCAGGGCGATGGTTGGCTGCGTCAGAAACTGGGACGTGGTTGCAGCCTTCTGCGAGGCAGTGATCTCGCAGAAGGAGGCGGCGGATCGCCTGCGCGAGGAGCGCAGCCTCGATGAGGCGATCCGCCGCCGACGACTGGGGCGGCGTAGGCGCGAGTACTTGCGCCTCTTGCCGCCCTAGCCGAGGCCGCGGGTGACGTTACCCGGGAATTAATCCGTCACCCACCGAGAGGTCGACCACGTGAGGAAAGACCGACGTCCTCCCGGAGGGGGAGACGTCGGTCGATGGGAGGGTGACCCAAATAGGGGGTATTCCGTCGGGCCGACCACTGATGACAAGTAACTCTGCTCCGGTGGTCGGCCCAACGACGAAGGCGACGTGCACGTGGGTGGGTTGCGGATGTGCGTGCTTACGCTCCTCTGTCGCCCCGGACGGAGTGGTGCGAGGAGCCCGCCGACCGCAGGGACGACAGGAGAACGTCGGTCTTTCCTCACGCGATCGGCCTCTCGGCGGGTGATGGACTAATTCCCCGATCACGTCACCCGCCACCTCGGCTAGGGCGGCATGAGGCGTAAGTACTCGCACCTACGCCGCTCCAGTCGCCGGCGGCGGATCGCCTCATCGAGGCTGCGCTCCTCGCGCAGGCGATCCTCATATATAGACGATACGTCACGATCGCGAGAATAATAGGTCAAAGAACTCTCCTAGAAAATTTGTAACTTCAGTTAAGGAGGCTCGAGGCCAACAGCGAGAGTTAAATGGACTGAGATGATGATGACGATTGAGGGGACTTTACAAACACACAACTAACGGCCATAAATTCTAAAAAAAAAACTATTTGTACATGGTACAAAGTATTGTTCTGCATTGGAATCGACATTTGTCAATGTAGTTCCATATTAACTCTGGTAATATATATGTATACTAAACTCAACAAGTAATATAAACAAACACAAATTCCAATCTGATAAGAAACAACTACCTCTAAAACCGCAAGTATTTCGAACTACGTGGGAATTTATCCTTTCATATATGAAGGTAGTAGCTGAGGTTACCGTTGTGATAAATGTTCCACGAAATTCTTGCGGGAATAAGGTTTCAATTATAATAAACTTAATCTTAATAATATATTGTGTAGATGAAGAGTTTGTTTGTTTGAACGCGTTAATTTAAGATATTAATATATGGATTCTAAAAAATCTTATGACGACGATACTACAACCACGGCGGAATTCCTTTTTTACTCCGTTTCCACCCAGAGAATTGTTTACTACGGTTAAAATCGTAAATAAGTAGGCCATATGATAGCCGGATTTTTTGAACGATACTTTTTAAACCTGTAACCTAATTATATTAGGTGCAATATAAGTTATTTTATTAAAAAAAAAATAAGTTTCCGGTGAAATAATTGAAACCAAATAATAAAACTTGTACGTACGCCAAATATGTTATGTTTCTACGTATTCGTCATTTTACGTTTAATTTTGTGTTTTTAAATAAAATAAAGTTCCTATAATTCCTATAGTTCCTAGATTGACCCGGACCAACTCCATCTGGTACCATTTGGGTCAACGATTACATTCCCAAGGAGGGTTGACGTCAGACAGGCGGCCGGTCATAAAAGTCATTGCCGAAACTTTTTGCAATATGTCAAAACAGATGACATATTGCGTCGACCCCAAGTAATTGGGATAAGAGCAAGATGATGATGATGATGAAATAAAATAAAGTTCCTAGTTTAAAAAGAACGAAAACAAGTTTGTAGATACAGATTAATAGATACAAATGACTACAATTTTTTTCGGTTATTCGGTTATCTAACCGAACCAAAAAGTGCGATGTAGAAAAAAGTTATGGTGACATCTATCGAGCCACTTCAAAATTTCAACATACTTGGTAGAAATTTTGAAGTTGCTCGTGGTATTAAAAAATACGCTAATCCTGTAAGGATAATGGATCAAACTATTTAAATTACACTGTCATCAGTTCTCGATAAGGGCAAAGTTTTAAAATAAGGCCGACATTGAGAAGGAGCGAAAATCATATTCAAAGATTCCGTTACATACAAACCAAGTGTATAAGCGTGTTAAAAATGAGAAATATATTCAATGAAATATAATTTCAACATAGCGCGACGTAATTTTCGTACGACTACTAGGCATTATTAAAATTATAATCGTAAATCTTTTGTTCTCTAATGAAATATTCATATACCTACCTATATTCATATATCTGTAAGGTTTGTGATATTACTATTACGGTAAGATATATTGATTTTATTTTATTAGCCTACTACTAATACTCTATATAGAAGTTTAAGGCTGAACATCGGTGGACTGATACATAGATAAACTTTTTAAATATTTTAAAAGAAAACACAGAATACCAGTGATTTGAATAGGAATTTAGTAATTCTTTAACAGCAAGGCATTTGTTGAGCAAAAGCTGAAGTTCCATTGAGAATAAAGCTAAAAAACAATGCCATAAGTATATCTATCCATCCATCACCTTATCAACGTCCATCTTTCAACATATATCCATTTAAGAGGAGATGGTGTTATAATCATCACGCTTAGTAAATGGATTGTCAATCGCAGTTGGTTTTATAAATATTTCAAGAGAGTTTAGTTGTTAATTATTCGGATGAACCCTCATCTAATTTTCCCACGAGAAAGTAAGGGATGGTCATAAGTTGTATTTTTAAGACATCATGAAACAAGTTGAAATGCGCAATTTCAGAAAAACTATAATAATAAACAATATAACAAACAATAAAAGTATACAAACAAAATTACTACAGCAGTAAATATACAGGAAATTTGTCGGCACTTCTTAGATTCAGTGAAACCCACTAAATCTGTGCAGAAGTCACGTACTGAACACATTTGTAAGGAATATCAAAAGCTTGTGAACTTTATGCGTAGAAAGTTCTAACTCAAGCGTGCCTTATACAATACCAGATATAATACTTGGATTAATTTTATTAGGTACAATGTTTTTTCTTGTTCTAAGTAAACCCGACGTAAGTATATTTAATAACAAATTTGACCAGCTTGGTATATTAGGTCAATTCTATTTTAGGAGTGATAAAGTTCAAGTCTAATAGTGTCGCACATATTCTTATCCTTGGTAATATTGTTAATTCTTAGCGTTTATTTGTGTATTTTTACGCTTGATCATCATAACCCATGGTGAGAGATATTTGGTCACAAAAGTAATGTACATATCTTACGTCTAGAAAAAAGTATCATTTTAGTGTGTCGGAAAATAATTCTTATACGATCGTTGATAATACTTCGGTTCGATAAAATTATAATATATTATGTTGGTGTGGTATTATCCCGGAGCATGGAAAACAATCTTGCGGTTGCCGATAGTAAATCTAATATTTCAAACAAAATCACGTGCAGAGTTATCTATAAAAACTTATAAGCCATAAAGAAAAACATGGACAACAAAAAGAAAAACACACAAACCAAAAAGTAACTCAGAAAAACATATTCTGATAAGGAGAAATACTATCATATAAGTAAAATCAAATTTTGAATTACCCTTATTACCCCGCTCACCATTACTTTCAATGGTAATCATTCAACAGCTATTTCTACAAATAAAATGCGTAGCAACCTTGTTTGATTGCAGGGCAGGTGATGATGTTTAAGATGGTGTAGGAGTTTCTGAAACCGTTAAACTTATTTTCCGTTTTAAGAGCGGATCATTGTGTGTATTCGGTAGTCTTCCCGGTGATGAATTCTATATTTTTATCATATCAATTCTTCCATATATTCATTATTTTATTCTCTGTAGGACTCCACATTAATAGAAATTTACGTCATAAATAACATGCTTAGAACGCGGGTAAGCAATTGAATTATGTATTACCCAGAAGAGTCCTGATGACCAACATCCTTTTGCGTCCCTTCTTAAAGATTTATCGACTCCCATAAGCACATATTCAAAAAGACAGATAAGAATAAAATAGCATATTTTCTCCATCATTTTCTATAATATCTAAATGGGGATAACAATTAAAGTTCACATTTTTATAAACTCTAAGTAAATATAACAAGCCAAAATGAAGAATGATTTTGCTAAAATCTAAACAAATCAACATCAAGTTCACTAGTAAATAATGACAAATTCTAAGAGTAATTTCATGCCCCCGATTAGTATTTATACGGGCCGTCTACTACCTGACCTCTACTTCTATCTAATGGAACTAGTGGGAATACCTGTAATCTAAGTTTAAACTAGTTTCAAGGCTTTTGAATAACCATCAACTCTGTTGGGACAAAGTACATATATTTAACAGCGCTTACGACACACATTAAATACATAATTGTCATTTTCTAGTTCAAATCAACAAAGGGTTCCCACAAGGCACAGTGATTGGACTGGATTTTTAGTCCGAGTAGTCTAGATTTTTAGCTTGAACAGATATTATGATTTTTGATTACGCATTTAAAAAACATGGTTGTCTGTAAAGTCGGTTTACGGACGATAGTTTAACGTGACAACGTCATAACAAAACATTGCTGAAATGACTGCATACTTTTATGAATAAAATTGAATCAGCGTAACGGGACAATGATTTTTAAGAATTTTATAGTGTTTGTATTTTTGACGTGACAACGTCTAATAAATCGATGAACGCTGGCTGCATGCACGAAAAAGTGTCCCGTTGCGCTCATTGTCCCGTTGCGCTCATTGTTCCGTTGCGCGCATTGACCCGTTACGCTGATTCAATTATTTTCATAAAATATGCAGTCATTTCATCAATGTTTTGTTCACACACAATGTTCAGTTCACGGCCATCCCGCGTTGGAGTCATTACGTCATCTTATACGAAGGCCATAATATGCGCAATAATTGTTTTATTAAATAGGTCTATTGCATATTCAATATCATAAACACAGTCACGTCTTACCATATTCAAAATGAACACTTTAATATAAGTGACTGCAAAGTTGATGTAGTGGTTAAGGTACTGTATCTTGGGTTTAATTTCAATGCAGGACTTAATTACACGTGTAGTGCCATCACTACATAGTGAGAATACCATTCACTAAGCCCTTTCTTGCCCCCTTGTAATAAAATAACACTCTGTACCAACTGGTGTGACGAGCGTGGTAAAGTCGGTCCCTTCCATTGTGGAGGGGGCTCTGCCCAGCAGTGGGACGTATTTGAGCTGTAATGATGATGATCAAAGTTGTGAAATACAAGGATTATTTTCTAAGTGTAGATGGTTCTGTTTTAAAACAAAAGCGACTAAACAAGTGACTTTATAAAATATACGTGAATGTGGAGTTATATCTGAAGATATGTTCAGATAATTTTGGTAAATTATACGTCACCGTACGTTGCCGAATGGTGACGGAGTAAGAATACAGTTCACCACCCACTCTCTAGCCCCGGGTGTCGTGAAAGACGCCTAAAGGATATAATATATGGGAGGGTACCCCAATAGGGGGTATTCAGTCGGGTCGACCACTGATGTCAAGTAACCCTGCTCGGGTGGTCGGCCCAACGACGAAGGTGACATGGTTTTCGGGTGGGTTGCGGGAGTTGCGTGCTTAAGCCCCTCTGTCGCCCCAGACGGAGTGGTGCGGAGGCGCGCCGACCGCGGCCCACCCACAAAAAAAAAGGGATATAATATGCATTATATTATAATATCTATGCAAGAGAAGGGAAACTCGAAACAAAACTCTATAGCAGAACGTCTAACCAGCGTGGCATAGTCAATTTCTCTCCCATAGGGGAGGAGGCCCGAGCCCAACAGTGGGACGTGTATGGACTGAGATGATGATAATACGTCAGTTTCTTAGTTGAATTAACATTAGTGGATTATAATTTTTTATTAGTATCGTTCCATTTCTTTGGTCCGCCAACATGGTGATAGAAAGTTAGGTCCATCGTTCCGGACAGATCAGGCGGAGTACGATCGGCCATAGCCTACTACACAAAAATAAAATAACTTTCCATTTATTGAAAAATATCATCATTATCCTGCTATTATCCCAATTTCTTGGGGTTTAGTTAATATATAAGTATGGCAATAGTTTTATAACTACCTGATGTCAACAGTCCTTAGGATTGTAATTGTTTCGAGGCTGCGGGTGACTGGACCGGGGATTTAGTCCGTCACTCACCGAGAGGCCAACCGCGCGATAGCAATCGACGTCCCCGACTACGTCGATCGCCGGTACTCCACAGGGGTATGCCGTGGGGCTGACCGCTGACGACAAGTCACTTTGCACCGGTGGTCGATCCAACGACGAATGCAACGTGCCACGGGTGGGTTGCGGGGCCGCGCGCCGCCTCTCTGTCGCCCCGGATGGAACCGGGTGATGGGTGCGCTGACCGATCCATAAAATAAAGGATTGTAATTATTGACCAGGCGGCATTAGATTGTAGTTGACCAAAGTTTATGTAAAACTTTTAACTGGTGCTTGTTAGGATTAGAAGTATTTGTAACGACTATCACATAGTACAAATTATTAATATAGTTTAAAAAAACTAAAAAACACGCTTTCATATCATATCAAACTAAAAAGTGTAAAATTATCGACTTACGAAAATATGGCACAAAGCGCCCCACGCGAATATATTTCGTTCATTATTATTTTCTGCCTATATTGAAAATTACTTTACAATTTTTAGTTTGATATGCTATGAAAGCGTGTTTTTTAGTGTTTTTAAACTATATTTATTTTTCACTTTTTAGTGAATAGCCACCTGAATTTAATTAGTATGCGTATTAAATTTGTCGGTACATCGATGAATGTATACGGCTCAAGACGCAATTATTACCATAGGAAAGTCTCTACGCGTTTGTGTTATGCTGAGTGCCCGACTAGCTTTATGTCTCTTACTCTCATGGAAAGGATGCGGAAAGAAGTTGATGAGTCCTGGCGAATCTAATTAGGAGAATCGATTTTTTTTTAAGTGGAATATTGGATCCGTCCACTGACGTCAAGTCACCTGCGAAGACGAAGGCGACGTGTCGCGCGGGTGGGTTACGGGTGTGCGCGTTTACGTCCCTCTGTCGCCCGGGACGGAGCGGGCGAGGAGTGCGTCGACTGTAACCCACCTCAAAAAAAGCGGATTATTGCATTGCCATCGGTCTTTGATAGATGTGCAAAGTTTAATTAAAATCTGATCGCTCAAAGTAGGGCAAAATCGAGCTCAAAGGTGGACGTTACAAACAAACATACAGATGAAGTTAATAAAAGCGTGTTAAAAATACATATACATAATTGCAATTAAATATATAATAATTTTGGTTTTAGGTATTTTTCTTGTAAATTAACCTAATATAATACCAAAAATAAAATCTAATAAAATAAAAGAGGGAAACCTGGAGTATGAAATCTTCATGAATTAATTAATCGATAATTATATGTTTTCACCCCTTTATTTTATATATATTTGCATTCACTGACTTGAATCTACATTATATTAAAAAAAACACTACGAAAAGTAATGGCGGGTGCCACATTGTATTCGCAGTTTTCACCATAGACAATTCTTAAGATTACTATTACACATCGGCAGATACCCTAAAAAAATATAATTTTGCAGTGTAAATACTCCTTTCAACATGCCCTTAGGGTTCTAAGAACTTTGATCCGGAGAATGAGGCCTTATTTCAAGTTAGTTCAGTATATACATATATGCTTTTGTTTAGACGTTTTATCTCTTTTGTCGTATGTGTGTCATCGAGGATATCGTATTATTTATCTTTCTGTCATGTATGCCTAAACTTTTATATTTTTTTTTCCTAAAATATGTTAAGATAACTCTTGTTTTGGGAATAAATTACCATGTATTTGAAAGATATCTCGAAATAAATGTATTTTATTATTTTTCTAAGAGTATTCAGTATGGTGAAGGAATAAGAATACAACTTCCTTTCTTACCCGTAGATGTTGTAAAAGGTTTTGATATGCAAATAAAAGCAAATGAAGGTAAATTCTAAGTATACGTACCATATACCAACTCACCTGACTAGCGCACTAATAGTATTTTAATTTCACTCCAATATGAACAAATAAATAATTTCACATAATAGTGAAGGAAGCTCAGCCCAGCAGGGTTTTTTTTTTAATTGCTGATAGTGGCATCAATTTTCGTTTTATTTGTAGAAGAAGCTCAAGCTCAGTAACGGCAAATTTTAATTTTATTACCGGTAGTTACAAAGGATGTGGGCATCACATCTGATGGTAATTGATACTACCCCGTATGGACCTTTGCAATATCACAGCTGGTCAGTTGCCTCTTGTGAAGAAAGTGCTCTTCTTAAACCTTGTATATGAGCTGAGATGACGATAACAAAGTCTTTATATAAAGACTTCTGATCTTTACGCGAGTATTACACATTATAAATAAAACAATTTTTACGGATTTTATCGCGTTCTCTGTGTTCAAAACGTCGGACAATCAAAAATCAAATACAAATGCGATAAAAACCGTAAAAATTGTTTATTATACCGTATTATACCGTAAAAATAGTGTATTTAATCATTTCATCATCATCATGATCGTCATCACCGCAGGCCTCATACGTCTCATTGTTTGGCTCGGGCCACCTCCATAATTGGAGAGAATTTGACCTACTTATACCATACTGGTCAGATATGTTAGTATAGGGTTTCATTTCGAGTTTTACTTCTCTTTCACAGTTGTTATGTGCGTATTATATCCCAAAATAGTGAGTGGTAAATTGTATTTTTACTACGTCAACACACGCAAAAAATTTCATCATTATTTCGGCTCAAATACGTCCCACAGCTCGGAGCAGCAGCAGACTCGGGCCTCTTCCATAACAGAAAAAAAATCATCTTACTATACCATGCTTATTATCCGTGTGGTGACGGAGTAAGAATACAATTCACCACCCCCTATCTTACCTGTGGGTGATCGTACGAGACGACTAAGGGATATAAAACGCATATAACATCTATGCAAGAGAAGGAAAACTTGAAATAAAACCCTATACCAACACGTCTGACCAACGTGGTATAGTAGGTTAATTACCTTTCCATTATGGAGGAGGCCCGAGCCCAACAGTGGGACGTATATGGGCTGAGATGATGATGATGATAGCATGGTGATCGGACAGGTTTTATTGGGTTTTGTTTCGAATTTTCCATCTCTTGCATAGATGTCATATGCGTCATATATCCCTTAGTCACCTTTTACGACTCTCACGGCTAAGAGAGGAATGGTGAATTGTATTCTTACTCCGTCTTCACACGGATGAGTTTTATTTACAAGTTTATTATAAAAAAATAAAAACGTATTTAATCATTAAAATAAAAAGCAATCATCTAAAAAGAGCATTTAATTTCGAAGGGTCGTTGTGAATTACTTTCGTACATTTTATTTTGCCCGTTGCGATTTGAACATTATCGAATAAACGATTGAGTTGAAACTGTCCGATTAAAATATCCGATTGTTCAATCGATTTGGGAAATCGGATGCACTCGTGCACCGCTTTGTATAAAACGCTGAAAGTTCTGATTTTATTTTATAAAATTTATATTTATGAAGTGAAAGAAATAGCTTCTAAAAGCTTTTACGTTTGGAAGCTATTTATATTGTTTACATTATTGTTCGAAGAATATCAAAGGCTTTATAAAGATTTGTTTTATTTCCACTTAAAAAAGTGAACAGAGCGTGTCGTAGAGTCACAAGATAGGAGTAAACCTTTTTTAATACATTTTTATCTCTTTATATATACATTTCTTGTATACGTGTGTGAACTCTGAATATGTCACTGAACTCCTCCTAAACGGCTGGACCGACGTTGAAGAAATTTTTTGTATGTGTTCAAGGAGATTCGAGAATGGTTTAGATTCACAACTGGGCCCGGTAGGTGGCGCTGCTATCGATTTCAAGTAGAATTCTTTTTATTTGAACAGAACAACGTCTGTTGGGTCAGCTAGTCATTAATAATTTTCGTGTGGTAACGAGGTGAGAATATAATTCACTACCACTGTCTTGCCCGCGGGTGTCGTCGAAGATGACTGAGGATATGATATGATATGTAATCATCATTCCAGCCCACACACGTCCCACTGTTGGGCTCGAGCCTCCTCCACAGTGGGAGGAAATTGACCTTACTATACCATGCTGGTCAGACAGGTTGGTGTAGGATTTTGTTTGTGTACATTTTTTTTGTTGATATTAAAACAAATTTTCTTTCGCCTTTGATATTCTTCGAATAATAATGTATATCTTCTGTTCGTGTGTTTGTAATTGAACACGATTTTGAAAAGTCTTTCACCGATGGAAAGAAATATTATAAGCAAGTAATATAAGCTATGTTTTAGATCTGTAGTCCCATGTGAACGGGAATTACGTGGATTAAATTGCGGCAATTTGATCAACTCTTGTAATCCCGTGAACATAAAGTTTTCTTGTTTTTATTAGTTTTGTGTGGCTTTGCAGCCATGTCGAGGCTATCCAGCTCCTTGACACCGCGAACATAGTAAGGAGACTGAAAAGAACTAAGCCTTTTGAGTTAGTTTAGTGAAATTAGTGATAAGTAGTGCAGTGAGTGCTATCCTTGAAGAACACAAGAATAAAGTGTATTTTATTATTATTAGAGACAATAAGAAAAGTGCCAATGGACACATTCTTTACTCTGTAAGTCATAGCAAATTAAGTTAGATTTAAATTAGTTATTAGCCTCATAGCTAGATTGTAATTATTATGAGGTAACTGTTAAGTTATATCATAACTAGCAAAAAAAAAAAAATAGATTTGGTGGCAAACGAGCAAACAGTATACCGGATGGTAAGTGGTACTGGCGCCCATGGATACATATTTTATATATATAATTGTAAATTGAGCAAGTTGTGTTTCACTAATAACTAATATATAAAGTACTAAGTACAAATGCCTATTAGATATTGTCATCATAATTATGATTATTTGACGTTCGCTTTGACCAGAAATTTTAACCATAAACAAAAGTGTATAGACGCGCGCATGTGTGCGTGTGTGTGTAGCGATTGCGTTGTAGTGTGCGTAATGCCTTTTTAATGAATTTAATATATTTTTAATCCAATATTATATGAAATTGCCGTTTTATGCACTTCTCCTCATTATATACTTCAACTGTGCCAAATTTCATACTTGTCCATCCACGGAACTTTCGTAAAAAGGGGTACAAATATTTTGCTTCACGTATTAATATATAAATTAAACGGTTGCTTTTTTTTCTTTCTTTTCATCGTCATTTCAGCTCATACACGTCCCACTGTTGGGCTCGAGCCTCCTCCAATATGCGAAAGAAATTGACCTATTATACCACGCGGGTTAGATATTACATATCTTGTGATTCGAAGGTCATCACACTAGCACACTAGTACGTTTTTTTTTTTGGGTTGGGCTGCGGTCGGCGCGCTCCTCGCACCACTCCGTCCGGGGCGACAGAGGGGCGTATGCACGCACACCCGCAACCCACCCGAACACCACGTCGCCTTCGTCGTTGGGCCGACCACCGGAGCAGGGTTACTTGTCATCAGTGGTCGGTCTTTCCTCACGCGATTACACTAGTACTTACAAGACATGTTATATCTATGTCTATCTATGTAACTTTATATAAAGTCATCATCATCATCATCTTGCTCTTATCCCAATTACTTGGGGTCGACGTAATATGTCATCTGTTTTGACATATTGCAAAAAGTTTCGGCAATGACTTTTATGACCGGCCGCCTGCCTGACGTCAACCCTCCTTGGGAATGTAATCGTTGACCCAAATGGTACCAGATGGAGTTGGTCCGGGTCAATCTAAGGCTCTTAGTCGTCTTTTACGACACCCACGAGCAAAGCAAGGGTTGGTAGTATTCGAAGCCGCCATCACACAGCTGTAATTTTATATAAAGTAAGGGAAAAAAATAAAAATAATAGACAAGCCCGCTGAGTTTCTTGCCAGATCTTCTCAGTAACGGTGGTGTTCCGATCCGGTAGCAGTTTGTTTTTAAATCAATTTTGTTAACTTGACACTATGTAAGTGCCCTCTCGGGCTTATGCATAATAAATGATTTGAATTTGAAAGACGAGTTAGTGTAGGGTTTTATTTTCAGCTTTCCTTCTCTTGCATATATATTATTATTATGACACCGACGGGCAAAAGATAGAGTTGTGAATTGTATTCTTACTCCGTTACCACATGGAAAATTCTTTAATGTATAACATTGTAACTTTAAATATTCACAATACTGCGTAGAATGTATAAACGCTGTGAATATAACGTAAGAAATAAAATTATATTACATTCGGTTTATATGTTAGAGAATATGTTTAGGTAGCGTCGATTTTAATACTGAAGAGTTATTCACTGAACGTGGAGTGCAAACGCTTTTATAATTTCACGAGTCAACACTAAAAACACATAACATTTAAATTTTCATACCAATTAAATGGGCCCTGACGAGGTTCTGCGTACAAAATGAAGTTTGGCGTAGCGTTCAACGTCGGTACAAGATCGACCTGTCGTGTAAATTTATGAGATAAGTTTGGATTTTGTGACCCCTTTCATTTGGAAACCCGGCTCGTTGCCATGACGACGCCTCTTGGGAGCCCACCAGTTTTACGCCGATTGGATTGTCCTATCGCGTAACACGAAACTGAAAATATTTTTGTACTGTTTTCCCATTTGTCTTCGTCAGTGGCAGCACTATATAGCACAACTTGTTTAAAAAATATACAATTTTTATTTAAATCAAGTAAATTAAATAGGAAATTTAATCTAATGGGACGATGTAGGTATGCAGAAAAATATTTGAGACATCGAGATGGTAAAACGAAATAAAATATTATAGGCGATGCACTGGTCTAAATAATGCCTTTCAAAAGCACTAAGTCAAAAGAAATAGTGGATTAAAATCAAATAATCTATTTATGTTTTCGAGCAATTTATGTTTTTGAGACTCATAAGATTTTTCTATATAATTCTAATTTGTGTGCGCGACTCGAAACTTCATTCTTTACTGCGAGTTGTGTTCTTAAAAACAAAAAACAAAAATTAAAACGGGCAAACTTATTTATCTTTCCCGATTTTATGGTATTCTTAAAAGAAAAACTACACATAAGTGACAAACTTTTTTGGGAGTCACTTTAAGGTATAGTTACCACTAGAGATTGCAAACCGGGCCCGACCATTCTTACCAGGCCCGGTCACCGGACCCGGTAAAAATCACTAGCTTTTTAAGATCATTCTTTCAGACGGGAAAATAATTGTTTTGCCTTACAAAAAGTATATTCTGACTTGCATAGTTAGAATATACTTTTTGTTTTGTTATAATATACTTATAAAGATTACGTAACCTAACCAATTTTACGTTACACTTTGTTAGTTAAGACTATACAAGTTTAGTTGTTTACAGTTACAATACAGTCTCATCATCATCATCATCATTTCAGCCTACAGCCGTCCACTGCTGGACGTTGGCCTCCCTCATGTTGCGTCACAATGTGCGGTCCTGTGCCGCTTGCATCCAACGACGCCCAGCAACTTTCACTAGGTCATCGGTCCACCTAGTGGGGGGGCGTCCTACACTGCGTCGTCCGATACGTGGTCGCCACTCGAGAACCTTTCTTCCCCAGCGGTTGTCGGTTCGTCGAGCAATGTGGCCTGCCCATTGCCACTTCAGCGTGCTAATTCTTCGTGCTATGTCGGTTACACCCGTTCTTCTGCGGATTTCCGTATTCCGGATTCTATCTCGCAGAGAAATCCCGAGCATAGCCCGCTCCATAGCACGCTGAGCGACTTTGAGCCTTGATATAAGGCCTACATTTAGGGACCACGTTTCCGTGCCGTAAGTCATCACTGGTAACACACACTGGTCGTAGACCTGTGTTTTCAGACACTGAGGTATGTTGGATGAGAAGATCTTCTTAAGTTTCCCGAACGCTGCCCAACCGAGTTGGATTCGTCGGCTGATCTCTTTCTTGAAATTGGATCTACCTAACTATACAGTCTAGCTATACAGTCTAGCCTATAAGATTTCGCTATTTGCTCAATTATTAATAGTAACACTCACTAGTATCCTAAGTTAAAGAAAAACATGATACTTTACTTTTAGCAGATAAGAATTTGTTTTGTTTATACCAAAGCTCCCAAAGTTTATCTATCTATCTAATCTAAGTTGTTATGACACGTTTAGTACTTTAAGCGGCGTTATTAGTTTCTTACTTTAATACTATGTTTTCAAATAGACACTATAAGGAGTAAAGAGAAAGACCTGCTTGTTTAAACTTATAAAAATGAATAATTTTTAATAAATGTTACTTTTCCGTCCATAAATAAAAGTAATCAATTAAGTGTGATTTTGAGACTTGAGTGAGACTGATTATTGTGATAACTGTTAATAAGCTAGTTTGAAATAAATATTAACCTTGATTCATTGTCTTTTTTTCATTCACATATAGAAAATTTTCATAAAATACTTTAAAGGTTTGATCGCTAATACAACCCGGCCGGTCCCGACGGACCCGGCCGGGTTAGCGACGAATGCAACCGGGCCCGGCCGGGTTGAGAAACATACCGGGTTGCAATCTCTAGTTACCACTCTATACGTCCGGAGTGACAGAAGGAATGACATGGAATCTCATAACCTAATGTATACCTCGCCATGTGGGCAGGCCACCAATACCCAGGCTTCATCATCAGTGAAAATAAGTATCAAGCTAAAAGCAGGTTTATATTCATTAAGTAATCATCATACTTTCTGTTCAGAGACGTACTGCTGGACTTGAGCCTCCTACAGAAGGTAAATTGACCTACTATACCATGATCAAACGTATTGGTAATAAGGATGCAAATATTGAAACCAAAATCATCGATGTACCTTTAGAGATCTATGCGATGAACTTTTTTTTAGTTAAATTAAGGATATTTGTTAGGGTACCGTACCCAAAGGGTAAAAATGGACCCTACTACTAAGACTTTGCTACCTGTCCGTCCGTCAACAAGAACCGCTATAGCTAGACAGTTGAAATTTTCACAAATGATGTATTTCTGTTGTCGCTATAACAACAAATACTAAAAATAAAATAAATATTTAAAGTGGGCTTCCATTCAAAAAACGCAAAATTTTGTTTTTTTATAGATGAGAGAGAATGGTGCGGAACCCTTCGTGCGCGACACCAACTCGCACTTAGCCGGTTTTTTTTTATAAAACACCAACATTTGGCAACAGATAACCTAAATTTTAAATCATGCAGGCAAAACATCGATGTAAAAACATCGTATAAAATAAGATCGATACATCGATATATCGTTTACATCCCTAATTAGCATAGATTTATCTTTCGAGGTTTTCTTTTCTTGTATACTTCATCCCGGCGCATATGCGTTTAACTGCTGGGTTCGAGACTGTTTCACAATATGAGGGAAATTGACCTTACTGTATACTGATCAGACAGGTTAGTATTGGATTTTGTTTCGAGTTTTCTTTCTCTTGCATAGATGTCATATACGTATTATAACCCTTAGTCGTCTTTTACGACATCCACAGTCAAGATAGGGAGTGATGAATTGTATTCCTATTCTGTCACAACACGCAGCTTGTTTTGCATACTTGTTATATCTATATTTAATAACTTAGTCATCTTTTATGATATCCACGGGCAAAAGAGGCACATGGAATTTATTAAGTCATCATCGCAGCCCACATACGTCCCACTGTTGGGCTCGGGCCTCCTCTACAATGGGATCCCTCCCATTGTTGACGTACTATACCATGCTCGTTAGATATGTTGGTATAAGGTTCCATTTCGAGTTTTCCTTCTCTTGCACAGATCTTATGTGCATATTATATCCCTTAGTCATCTTGTACAACATCCACGGGCAAGATAGGGAGTGGTGAGTTGTATTCTTACTCCGTCACCACACGGAAAATTCATTAAGTATTTTCATTAAATATAAAATTGCTTGTATTAGATATAAGATTATTTAGATTTGCCACATTTATATAAGCAAATTTCAGAAATTATTGCTCACATTGCATTGCACCTGCCTAATTTATTTCTGCTCCACCCTAGGTCGAATGGCAGAAAATGCCTAAGGCATTAAGTCCGCCTTGTACCTTTTTTTTTGTGTGCAAAATTTTTAAATAAATAAATAAAATAAATAAATAACACCTAAGAAGTATTACACTTATATATTAATATACTAGCAACCCGCCGTCGCATCGTTTTTTTTTTTATCGAAACAAACAAAAAGCAAACAAAAGGGTGGCAAACGAGCAAACAGTACATACATCTG
The DNA here is from genome assembly GCA_032191425.1 of Lymantria dispar. Classification (NCBI taxonomy): domain Eukaryota; kingdom Metazoa; phylum Arthropoda; class Insecta; order Lepidoptera; family Erebidae; genus Lymantria; species Lymantria dispar. Next base: position 24,417,296 of record CM063459.1, read on the forward strand.
ATGGTAAGTGTTGCTGCCGCTCATGGACCTTTGCAAGGCCGCTGCCTACCGTGAAGAAAGTGAAAAGAGTGTAAATGCACGCAATGAAATTCAGCGAAAATAATGGTATCACCAAAACCCACTACACGCAAACACCCTGAGAAAGTGGGGCTTCCGGCTCTCTCGCTCACCGAACGAAGCGCAGTAACAAATTGCTACTACTCGAACGTCGATTTTCTGCGAGTGTGTGGTACTACCCCGGACAAACCGGCCCGCGGCTGTAGACATACAACTGTCAACAGTGTGGTCCTACCACTACAGTTATACGTTTCAGTTTCAGTCGCTTTACCCGCGTAGTTCCCGTTCCTGTGTAAAAATATAGCCTAAGTTACTCCTTATATATTGGTAATATAATATTATCAAATCCATTTTGAAGCATACCCAAAACAAACAGAAAGACGGACAGATAGACAATCAGGCAGATATCGGGACGACTACTGACGTCAAGTCATTCTGCTCCGGTGGTCGGCCCAACGACGAAGGCGACGTGTCATGGGTGGGTTACGGGTGTGCGTGCTTACGCCCTTCTGTCGGCCCGGACGGAGTGGTGCAAGGAGAGCGCCGACCGTAAAAAAAAATAGACATAAAAATCATATCAGTATGAAAAAAGCCCATTATTTCGACATTTTTTTTTTTTTTTTTTTGTGGGTGGGCTGCGGTCGGCGCGCCTCCGCACCACTCCGTCCGGGGCGACAGAGGGGCTTAAGCACGCAACTCCCGCAACCCACCCGAAAACCACCTCGCCTTCGTCATTGGGCCGACCACCGGAGCAGGTTTACTTGTCGTCAGTGGTCGGCCCGACGGAACACCCCCTACGTGGGGTACCCTCCCATCGACCGACGTCCCCCCCTCGGGGAGGACGTCCCCCCCTCGGGGAGGACGTCGGTCTTTCCTCACGCGGTCGGCCTCTCGGCGGGTGACGGACTAATCCCCGGTCACGTCACCCGCGGCCTCGGCTAGGGCGGCATGAGGCGCAGGTAGTTGCGCCTACGCTGCCCCAGTCGCCGGCGGCGGATCTCCTCATCGAGGCTGCGCTCCACGCGCAGACGATCCGCCACCTCAGACAGAGAGAGAGAGACAGTGATCTCGCAGAAGGCTGCGACAGCGTCCCAATTCCCGACGCTATCGATTATCGCCCTAGCGATGGCCGGCAGCGTCAGGTCGGCACCGATGACTGCGACGAGTTCACGGCGCTGCACTGCCCAAGCCGTGCAGGCCTCGAGCGTGTGGCGCGCCGTGTCCTCGTCGCAATCGCAGTGGTGGCAGGACGGTGTACTCTCCCTCCTTACGACCTTGTGCAGGTATTTGGCGAAGCTCCCGTGCCCCGTCAACACCTGCACTAGTCGGAAGGAGAGCACCCCGTGCCGCCTTTCCAACCACTGCATCAGCACCGGCCGGAAGGCCTCCACGGTTCGCACCCCGAACCGAGGCCTCTCCAGCCGGACTGCCCAACGGGCAATGACGTCTCGGCGGGCGTCGACGCGCCTGGCGGTGAGCTCCCTTAACGAGATCTCACCGCCCTCCGCTCGCACCCCCGTCACCCGCCGATACAATCCGGCGAGCATCTCCGCCTCCAGGTCCCACGGGGGAGTCCCGGCCAATAGGCACGCTGCCTCCGTCGCCACCGTGCGGTATCCGCGGATGGCCCTGACCGCCAGGACCCTCTGTGGTCGCCACAGAAGGGCCCTAAGTCGGACGGTCAAGGACCCCGCCCACACCGGTGCGCCGTACAGGGCCATCGACCGGATGACCCCCGTGTACAGCCGTCGGCACGTAGCGCTCGGTCCGCCCACGTTCGGCATAAGCCACGATAGGGCGGACGCCACGCCGACGAGCCGCGGAGCGAGCCTGCGGAAATGCTCCCGGACCCACCATTGCCCGTCGAGCACCAGGCCCAAGTACCTCATATGGGCCCGGATGCTGATGTCAACCGATCGGACGATGATCGAGACGCCGATGGGAGGGCTCATAAGGCGCCCATGGAACAAGAGGGCCTCCGTCTTGTCCAGGGCGACCCTCAACCCCAGCGCCTCGATCCGCCTGACCTCTTCGGTGCCATAGGTCGCCAGGCTTCGCGGGAGGCTCCCCCGCAACGCCCAGTCGTAGCCGATGTTCCACAGGGTGGGTCCGAGGACCGACCCCTGTGGGACACCGCACGTCATGGGCGTTCGCACAACATCCCCTGCTCGGTTGGTACAGAGGACGCTGCGCCCCACCAAATAGTCTGCCACTAGCCGCCTCAGGTAAGCTGGCACTCCGTGATACCGGAGCGCCTCCCTGATGCAGCTGAATGGCAGACTATTGAATGCGTTGGCGATGTCTAGGGACACCGCCAACAGCACTCCCCCACCGGTGACGGCCTCAGTCGCCACGGCCCTCAGGCGCAACAGAGCCGCGATCGTCGAACGACCCCTCCTAAACCCAAACTGGGCGTCCGACAGATCGGGCCCCGTGCCGACGAGGTGCCGCTCGATGCGGGCAGCTACCACCCTCTCCAGTAGCTTGCCCGTGTCATCGAGCAGCACGATAGGCCTGTAGGCCGAAGGCGACCCCGGAGACCGTCCCGGCTTCGGCAGGAGCACCAGCCTTCCCTCCTTCCAGCACCCAGGGAACCGTCCGGACGCTAAACACGCGTCGAACAGCTCCCTGAGGCGGGGACCCAGGTGGTCGAGGACCAGGCCCAACACGCGGTTAGGAACACCGTCGGGCCCGGGGGCGGTGGACTTTGCGCACATGCGCGCCACCGCCACTCCCATCTCGGGTTCCGTGATGGGCGGAACACTGTCGTCGTCGGCCTCCCGGTCAGTGTCTGGCGGAGCCATGACCGGGGGCGTGTGTTCCGCCCGCCGCGGGAACAGGTCCTCGACGACCCGGGTGAGAAGGCTGGGCTGGAGAGTCTCGGTGAGGGGAAGGCCCCGCGCGCGGAGCTTATTCAGCACCACGCGATAGGGGCGTCCCCAGGGGTCACGGTCGAGACCGTCCAGCATTCCAGCATCCAGCCGCCCGCGCATTGCGGTAGCCCTCATACAGCAAGGCATCCCGCTCCGCGTCGCGTTGGCGCCGCCGGCTGCGGGTGTAGGCCCTCCGGGCGCGAATACACGCGCCCCGGAGATCCGCCAGCTCCCGGGACCACCAGTGGACCGCCCTCCTCGGGGGCGGACGCCGTACCCGGGGCATGGCCGCATCGCAGATCTGCGTCAACGCACTGCGGATGCGGCCAGCCTCGGCATCCACCCCGTCCGACTGGTTGGCAGAGGACAGCCACGAGTAAACGATGGCTGTCTCCGCCAGCTGGTCCCGGTCTAAGCGACCCACAGCCCATCGCGGGAACGCAGGACGTCCTTCCGCCCCGTGACCCCTGCTGGGCGTCGGGATTGCCGGGGAGACCTCCATCCGGATATACCGGTGGTCCGACAAGGTCTCCACCTCCTCCACGACGCGCCAGCTCCCCACGCGTGCGGCGACCTCGGGGCTAGCGAACGAAAGGTCCACTATCGACCCGCCCCGTTGTCGCACGCACGTATGCACCGAGCCCCTGTTCAGCAAACAGTAACGCCGTAACGAGGCCTCCATGATGGTGAGGGAGGCCTCGAAATCGGTCACACTCCAGTTAGGGGAGAGATAGACTCCGAGGAGCGTAATCTCCCCCCAGTCCGCCGCGACGTATCCGACGCCCCTGTCCCTAAGGGTCAGAGACGACGAAGGCCACGACGTGGAGGCGACGATTGCCACGGTGCCATCGGTGCTACCCAACCAGTTAGGCCGGTCGGGCACCACGTACGGCTCCGCGGCTACGGCTACTCCTATCAACCACTCCGCCATGGCTTGCAGGAACACGTCCTACGCACCGGCGGTGTGGTTGAGGTTGGCCTGGAGGAGACGAATGGATACGGAGTCCATTAACGGTCCGTATCCATCGTCACCTCCTCCGCGCTGACGGGCGATCGGGCCGCGCTCGGAGCGGGGACTGGCCCGGTCGATGGGCCGTCCCGCCCCTTCGGGGCCGATGCCGGGGGTCTGCAGTCCCCAGAGCCCATGCGGTGTTTGGCAGGCCTATTGCCTGCCGCACACGCGGGGCAGTGGGGCACCGCAGAGCACGATGCCGCCTGGTGTCCGGTCTGACCGCAACGGAAACATAGCCCGCTGCAGTCAAAGCAGTTTTTGCATGTCGGTCGGGTATGCCCGACCGCCATGCATTTGTAACACCTCGCGGGTCGGGGCTCTAGCACGGTTACCCGCGCCGAGCTCCAGCCCACGAGGAGCCTGCCTGAGTCGGCCAATTGGTTGACCGACTCCACCGGACACTGCACCCAGGCAGCACCGACGCCACCCGGACCAGTGCGGATGGTGCCGATCCGGACGGTGTCCGAGGCACATCCGGTACGCGCCATAATGGCCTCCCGGACGTCCTCCACCGTCACGGAATCGTCCAAGCCCGTCAGACGTATCTCTGCGCACTTGACAGGCCTGGCGATTCGGACACCATCCTCCGGCCCGAACAGCCCCCTCAGCATCGTGGCCAAACTATCGGCCGTCTTCGCGCCCTCGGCCCCAAGGAACTCGAGTATTCGAGCCCCTGTCCGGGCCTTGCGGGTCCTCGCCTCGACGCCCCCGATGTCGGAGACGTCCAGCTCCCGCCGGGCGCGTTTTAGGACGGCCTCATAGTTGAGGCCCCTCTCAGCCGCCTCAGGCAGCACGGTGATGACCACCGCGGCCGTCTTCGGCGACTTGAGGCCCCTGCGCGACCTTTTCCCCTTTCTGCCGGCTCGCACCTGGGGAGCGGCGGCCACGGCGGCACTCTTGGCCGCCGCTCTCCGCTTCTGGCCGCGTGCCTTCCTGCTCCGCTCAGCCACCTGCCAGCCCTGTTTGAGCCTGGCAGCAGCGCTGAGCGCAGCAGGAGCGGTCGCGGGTGCGCTGGCCCGCGCCTGCGGTGCAGCCGCTAGCGCCGGCCGCGGCCCGGCCTTGGCGGGAGCCGGCACCTTGCCGGGCTTCTTGGCCCCCTTGGGCCCAGCCGCGGCCGCAGCGTAGCTCACCACGCGGCCACCCTGACAGGGCAGCGGGGTGGAAGCTGACGCTTGCGGCTGCCTCGCCCCGTCCGCGGCAAGCGGCGGTCGGAGGGGCGGCTCAGGCGGGAGCCTGGCCGCTACGGCGGCGATACGCGCATCCACCATCACCCCTACTCGGGCTAAGATGACGCGTACCGCCGACTCCGACACGCCATGCACCTCGTCGGGCGGCGGCCCCTCCCCCTTCCGCGGTCTCCCGCGGCCACGAGGCGGCGGAGGGACCACGACGAGGGGAGGAAGCGCCGAGGCCGTGACGGGCGCAGCCGGCGCAGCAGCCGCGACGGGCGCAGCCGGCGCAGCAGCCGCGACGGGCGCAGCCGGCGCAGCAGCCGTGACGGGCGCCGCCGCCGCAGCAGCCGCGGCGGGCGCAGCCGGTGCCACGGACGTAGACGACGGGCCCGCCCTCCCCGGCGCAGCCCGCTTCGGTGGCGAGGCCGGCACCGGCGGCGTGGCCGGCGCCAGGCGCGCGAACTGGGCCCGCAGGTCGGCCATCTCCTTGGCCAACCCGCGGTTCTCCTGTCGCACCGCCGATAGCTCCGTCTCCAGCTTGCGGTTGCGTTCCCGCAAGCCGGAGACCTCCTCACTAAGGCGGGCGTTCGCGGCCTGTAGGGCCGCCACCTCGCCACCGTGGCCGGCCGGACCGGGGGTCCCTGGCCTCGCCACCACCGCCGATCCTCGACCTCTGCGCCCACGGGGCATGGTCGGGACCTTGGGAGGAGGCATGGTGGTACTCCCCTCCGAGTCGGTGTTCGAGCTGCCCCCGTTGAGGGGGCGCTTCCGGACGCTCGGGGTGAGGGCCTCCTCCCTCTCCCTCCTAACGTTTAGGGCCGCCGCCGCGGCGGCCTCCCTAACCTCTACCTCCCTATCCTCTTCTTCTTCTGCCCTACCATCCGCCATCCCGGACGACCCACCAACCATCATCCCGGACATCCACGTAGCATGCTCGCCACCTTCCTTCCCTCTTCGACCGACCCACAGCTCCTCGTCCTCAGACGGTCCTGCGGCACTTCCGCCCACGTCCGTCAACGCCATCTCCGAGCCCGTGTCAGTCTCCAATTCTTCAGATGGCTCTGCGGCACTGCCGCCCTCATCCTGCGACGGCTCTGCAGCAGTGCCGCCCTCATCGCTCGACAGCCTCGCTTCGGAGCTGTCGCCTGGCATTTTTGCGCACGGCTCTGCGTTAACGCCGCCCTCGTGCTCAGACTCTCTGCTTCTACCGCTCTCTTCCCGCGACGGCCCTGCGGCAGCAGTGCTGCCACCCTCGTCGCGTGCAGCAATAGCAGCCGCCTTAATCCGCTCCCGCCGCGCCTTTGAAGCTACGGCCTCCATACGAGCCTTCGCTGCGGCGGAGCGCTTCGGTTTCTTCCGGGCCTTCTTCTTTCTCTCCTCCTTCTCCTCTTTTCCCTCCCCCCGGTGATCCTCTTGTTGTTGCGCCGGGCTCTCGGCGGACACAGCAGTCGTTGTCTCCCTCCCATACGTATGGAGACTGACTGTGTCGGTGATTGTGCGCCTCTCGCGCTCAGAAACCGGCACAGTGAGGGACTCCCCGGCCTGGCCGGGACCCTCTGGAGTATATACGTTGTTTTTAACTCCTGCCATATTGTTGGACGTTTTTAAGTCTTGCCTTGACTACCACTCTAACGGCTGGACGCTCGCGCGCTTTTTAACCCACCAACCATTCATCCCCTCGCCGAGTGGCCAAACTTAGGATTAGGGGTAATTTTTTATAGGGGTTTTCTTCCCCGCGGTCCGAAGACCCCCGGTCCTGACCCACCTACTCAGGATTACGGTTTGGGCCTTCCGGGTCTGGCCGCTCGCGAGCGACCGACCCGTCACGCCCCCGGGCCGTGACGCAACCGTCCCTGGCGACGGAGTGCCATGAGGCACATCCGCCCCATTGGCCCCGGGTCAGATCCGCCGTGCGCTCTGCCACCAGATAGGCACGCGGAGACCCCCACCTGCCGGAATCTTGGCCGTCCAAATGGACGCATGACGTCCAAATGGACGTTACCAGGGAGCACCACGAGAAGGTGCTCCGGCCGCGCCCCCCATTATTTCGACATTACAAAAACATGTACATATTTAAAATCTGCTTAATAAATCCTTTCATTTGACATCAAAGTTTTTCTTCATAAACTTATTTGCGTTAAAGCCTAATCGTTGGTAGGTTACTTCAGAAATCTATACTAATATATAAAGCTGAAGAGTTTGTTTGTTTGAACGCGCTAATCTCAGGAACTATTGGTTTGTTTTGAAAAATTCTTTCAGTGTTAGATAGCCCATTTATCGAGGAAGGTTTGAGGCTATATATCATCGTGCTAAGACCAATAGGAGCGGAGGATCGATGAAGAATGTTTCAAAATCGTTTTCTTTCTTGCTCTGAATAAACGGTTAAAGTGTGACAGAATCGTATTATTTAAAAATATTTTCACCTGCTACATAAACAAAATCGCAGGTTAAAGTTAGCGTTAGCCCAAAGTAACTTTTTCACATGGACAAAGTCGTGGGAAGAAGCTAGTACAATATAATATTATCATAAGGAAACGACCAAGACGTTACTAACTATATGTTATTTATGAAATTATGATAAGTTTCGAGAGGTTCCATCCATCAGTCTACAGACGTTCACTGCTGAACATAGGCCTCCCCACGAGAATGCCACTCGGAATGGTCCTACGCCACTTGCATCCAACGGTTCTCTGTGACTTTGAAAATGTCGTCAGTCCACCTAGTGGGGGGTCGTACTACGCTGCGCCATTCGATTCGTGGTTGCCACTCAAGAACCGTTCTTCCCCAACGGTTATCGGTTCGACGAGCGATGTGGCCATTTCAACGTGCTAATTATGCGGGCTATGTCGGTTACATCCGTTCTTCTACGGATTTCCGTGTTGCAGATTTTATCACGTAGAGAAATACCGAGCATAGCCCTCTCTATAGCACGCAGAGCGACTTTGAGCTTTTTTATGAGGCCGACATTTAGAGACCACGTTTGAGTGCCGTAAGTCATCGCTGGTAACACACACTGGTTATAAACCTTTGTTTTCAGACCCTGCGGCTTAGTGGATGAGAAGATTCTCTTAAGTTTCCCGAATGCTGCCCAGCCGAGTTAGATTCGTCAGCTGACCTCTTTCTCGAAATTGGATCTACCTAACTGGACTGCTTGTCCTAGGAAAACACAACTTTGAGAATCGCATTCCTAACTAGGACCGGTACAGGAATGACATGGGCATTAAACATGACTTTCGTCTTGTCCATGTTGATTTGTAGACCCACTAGTTGAGAAACTGTGCTGAGGTCATTGAGCATATTGCCAAGGTCCTCTTTGGATTTTGGCATGACTACGATATCGTCAGCAAATCGAAGGTGAGTGATGTATTCGCCATTGATGTTGATGCTAAATCCGGTCCAGTCTAAGAGCTTGAAGACATCTTCCAGCGCAGCGGTGAATATTTTCAGAGAGATGACGTATCCCTGTCTCACACCTCTCTGCAACTGGATCGGTTTCGTACTCTTATTCTGGTTGCGGACTGACATAGTACCGTTTCTATACAAACACTTCAGCACTTCGATGTATCGATAGTCAATTTGGCACCGCTGAAGGGACTGCAGCACTGCCCAAGTTTCGACAGAATCAAAGGCTTTCTCATAGTGCACAAACGCTAGACATAGAGGCCGATTGTACTCCTCGGTCCTCTGTATAATCATAATTAGAGAGATTACACTGACAATAATACGGCATACATGCAGCCTAAAATCCGTAGTAAGTAATGAAAATAAGACGAAATCCATTTTTAAGAATCTTTATTTTTATACAGAAAACTAGTAGGTATCTTACGATACAAACACAAAATACGAGATAATAATTTAGGCAAAAACGAGATTTAATATTAATATTATGGCCTTAGTTTTTACAGGCGGTAATAAAGGCAAGCTCATATCGTGAGTGACACTTAAGCCGAAAGCATAGGATTTTATTAAAACTCCTTACGGGACCCACCTTTATTCACCCACTTCTTAAAAAATTGGAGCGTAAAGGCGCGTTATAAGCGTCAGCTTATTGGTAATAATTTGTGTGAATAAAAATTGCCGGCTTAGTTCGAAATTCAAAATAAGATTTATACAATATTTATATAAGTAAATGTTTTTTGTTTATATTCAATGTTTCTATTTGGTTATAATACCTTCTTTTTTATTGGTTGTTAAAATTTATTCATTACCATGGATACGAATTCCTTCAGTGGAATACATTGTTCGTTTAACAATTCGCAAAAATAATCAGTCAGCAAATCAAATTGTTACCATTGATTGGGTGCTGACAACAAAATCATGATTTCATTGGGAACTCCGGAAGGACATGAAAATGCACTTAATTCACTACTATATCATATTCACTACATTTCGGCATTTTCTCTGAATGATATGATAAAAAAAAAACCAGCAAACTTATTGAATACAATACTGTGAATCACGAATATGAATAAAACATAAAGGCGCCACATGATAGTTTAATATTCCCGCCAAATTATCACACAGTATTTTTTTTTATTAGTAAGCTCTGGTTTGGATACACACCGTCCAATCTGTCTGGGTTGACGGATGGGCGGCGTGCGACCCCATAACCTGCCGTGTTCCCTCCTCATCGCCTGGTATTAATATCTTTAACTATAATTAATGAAATATTATAGTGACTCGGCCGGCTAACGCTATTGAGAGTGGACGTGTGTCGCGTTGTGTGCACAATTTGCTCCTCTAAATTCCGTGATTGGTCATTTCAAATAAATTTTAGTTCCTTGTTGCTCTCGTGGAACGTTAATATAAATAACACGCCTACTGAGCGGTCCTAGAAAAGGATATCGATATTAGAGATATTTCTGTTTTAATACAAACTATAAAAACTGAACGTTGGGATGTGCGGTTCGAACCGGTGACGGGCGTGACGCGGTGTGTGACGCGTGCTTATCCATCGCGCCACCGAGTGAGTTACGACAATCGACGAAATAGCCGATCGGTTGGTGCGGCCGACGTCATCTGTATATGCTACGGTCGCTGGCTGTTACAAGAGACGCGCGCTACGATTGCTGCATCGTGCATCGGCTACGTATTGAACCTACAAACTCGAACTACACTTATACATAATATCACTTGATTTATCGTTCGCTCGTACTCAGGTGGGTGAAATAACATAAAGTAATATAGTACTTTATATTTATATACGTACAAATTATCTAATTGGTAATTATGGCGAGTGTCCAGCGCACTCCTACTAAATCACAAAATAAACCTTTGAGTCAAACGCAATCTGAACCAGACATAAGTACGGCAATCACTATCAGTGACAGCTTAACAAACAGAAAAAAGCGACCCAGATCGGAACAATCCCCAAAAGGTTACGTTAATTGTCTGGAACTAAATGATTTCCTATCTGGTTGGAGACAAGAACAGGACACTATAATGTCAAAAATGCTTGAGGAGCAGACAGCATTGATCACGAGACTAGTAACAGATGTTAGCGAAATAAAGGCGCAAAATAATAAAATACAGGCATCAAACAAAGAAATCTGCAAAACCAGTGAAGAGATAGAAAAATCTGTGTCATTTATGAATCAAAAATTTGATGAGTTAAAGAGAGAGGTAGAAGACCTAAAGAAGGAGCGTAAGGAGCAGTCTGTTTATATAGAGTCTCTTGAAAGAAAAATCCTAGACCTGCAGCTAAAATCTCGTTCGTCGGGAATTGAAATTAGGAATATACCCCAGTTAGAAAATGAGTCAAAAACTGGTCTAATAAAAACAGTCTGTAGCATCACGGGCTTGGTTGGAGTGACTGATCCTGAGGCAGAGTTGCGGGATGTATATCGTCTCCCCGGGAGGTCAACTGCTATGTCTCCACGCCCGATTATAGCGGAGTTTACAACGGTGCGAGCCAAACAGGACGTCTTGTCGGCTGTCCGGACTTATAACAATAATAAACCGAAGGATAAAAAATTGAACACAAAATTGATTGGTTTTTCTGGACAGCAGCGGGCGGTCTATGTTGCGGAACAGCTGCCCCCCAGCTCCAAAAGGCTGTTCTTCTTAGCCAGAGAATTTGCCAAAAATAACCAGTATACCTTCTGTTGGATAAGTAACGGGAACATTTTTCTGCGCAAGAATGAGGGTGATAAGCAACTGCTTGTAGATTCCGAAAAATGTTTAAGCAAACTGGCCAATAAGAATATAACGACGTGACTATATGAATTATTTCCTTTTATAGATATGCATGTTTATATTTTTGTGTTTCTTTTGTTAAAATTGTTTATTTATTCTAATTTTATAATCAAATATACTACAATGTTTACACTCACATATACAATTTCACATCACTTACACCTCATACATTTACTATACCAATGTAACCATACCATTTCACATTTTATGCTATTCTTACCTCAATTTACATTATGTGTTTTACCGCCTGAGTGTTACCTTAAACACAAATGGCTAATTTAATTAATAATATAAATAAAGAACTGGATATCTTAAACCTTGATCACTCTTTTTCTTGTGATCCACATGAATGCACTAAATATATAAATATGTCAAGTCGCAACATAAAACTTCTTCACGTAAATATACGCAGTGTAAATAAAAACTTTGATAGTCTTTTAGCATTAATTCACGCAACTAAACTTATCTTCGATATACTTGTACTCACCGAGTGTTGGTTGAGTAAAGTCCATAACTTGCCTTACTTAAATGGTTACCAATCACATTCGACCAAAAATACATTAAACCAAAATGACGGCGTTATTATTTATTCCAGAGTGGGCCTAGAAGTATCGATACGAGAGCCAAACTTTATGTACGCAAATTGCCTTGTATGCAACATAGATAAAAAGTTTTCTATAATAGCGATCTATCGGTCTCCATCATATTCCACGAAAGATCACTTTGATTCCTTTTGTAACAGCTTAAACAATACATATAGTGATTTATCTAACTACCCTAACATTATTCTTGTGGGTGATTTAAATATAAATATTCAACCAATTAATAGAAATGACCGTACTATGGAATACCTTGTCTTAAATGCTTCTCATGGACTAATACCTACGCATCTACTGCCTACCAGGATGGGCAATTGTCTAGATCACATTTTCATTAAAACTAAACTAACTGCTACTACCTTAGTACTTAAATCTGACATAACTGATCATAACCCGACTATTCTCAGTATATCAAATGCTAACCCCGTACGCACAAAGACGTTTACGATCTTCCGTCAGAATTTTGAAGCTATCAGAGTTGAGTTAGAAAGCACAGACTTTGCAAAGATTTATAATATGGATGACCCTAACGAAGCGATGTCTAACCTAATAGTGATAATATCAAAAATATTAAATAAGGACACAACGGAATCCAAATTAACTAGGAAGCAAAGAACACTAAAACCCTGGATAACCCCTGGTCTCATAAAATGTATGAAACATCGTGATAAACTACATGCAAAATCTAAAAAATCACCTGATAATGTAACACAAAAGTTAATCTACACGCGATACAGAAACTTCTTTAACTCTCTTTTGAGAAAACTGAAGAGAAATTATGAAAAGAGTGAGTTGGAAAAGTCCAGAAATAATCCTAAAGCCTTATGGCATACAATTAAAGAAATAACAAACACTAGCAAACCGCGTTCTAGTCCTACTGAGCTCCTCAAATTATGTGATACACCAATAGCTTCAGTGAACCGAGTTTGTTCATATTTCGCTAATGTAGGCAAAAATATGGCAAGAACAATACTGGAAGACACAGCAAAAAATTCTGATGAATATAACACAGCCCACATAGATGACGTAAACACCCGTTTATCTCAAGTAAACTCCCTTGTTATAGGAAACGTGAACGAAAATGAAGTACAAGCCATCATACAACAACTACGTAGTGACGCCGCTGTGGGCTGGGACGGGATATCTTCCAAGCTTTTAAAAATGAGTAGCCATGTATTAGTGTCCCCAATAACGTACATATGTAATCTCTGTATAGAGAAAGGAGTCTTCCCAGACTGCCTAAAAAGAGCTATTGTTCACCCTATTCATAAGGGAGGGAGCAGAAGCTGTGTCAATAATTATAGGCCAATTTCTGTGTTATCATCACTCTCTAAAATACTCGAACGGATTTTAAACAATAACCTCAAGAGTTTCCTACGCAGTTACGGCATCCTGGCCGATAACCAGTACGGTTTCCGTACTGGTGTCTCGACAGAGGATGCCGTATTAGACTTCACACAAACTGTGGCAAAAGCACTGGATGATGGCACTAAATGTCTAGGCATCTTTTTAGACTTATCTAAAGCTTTTGACACAGTTTCTGCAGAAAAACTAATAGCAAAGATGGAATTTATCAGTGTACGTGGCATAGCACTGGAAATCTTCAAGGATTACCTTCGAGATCGTTCTCAACAAGTAAAAATAGATTCTACATACAGCGATGAAGAGTGTGTATCATATGGCGTCCCGCAGGGTAGTATCCTGGGGCCCACACTCTTTCAGATATACATGAATGATCTCTGCAAAATTACCATTCCGCATTGCAAGGTTTATGCCTATGCCGATGACACAGCGATTTTGATTGATGGAAATACCTGGCACAGTGTCAAGTCAAGAGCGGAATTCGCACTGTCCTCTATCATGAAATGGCTCAACAAAAATTTGCTTACCCTGAATTTGCAAAAAACCTGCTACATCCCTTTTTCAATCCGTCATATTACCAAACCTCCAAACTCCTTCACTATTGTAGCACATTCCTATTCCTGTTCTAGCTCCCACTCACGATGTTCATGCATGGGTATAACTAGATCGAATATAGTTAAATATCTGGGAATACAAATAGATGATGGGTTGAGATGGGATCATCAAGTTGACAATGTTACTGCGAGAGTACTCAGTCTTATTCATGTTTTCAAAGCTCTCAGGGAATCTGCAAACCCCAACACATTAAAATTGGTCTACTTCGCTTTATGCCAATCCATAATCGGGTATTGCATTACTGTTTGGGGTGGAGCTGCTAAAACGCATCTTTTGAGAGTAGAGAGAGCACAGAGGGCAGTACTCAAAATAATGACGAGGAAACCATACTTGCACCCAACAAGTCAACTCTATAGAGAGTGTCAAGTTTTAACAGTACGTCAGTTGTATGTTAAGTTATCAGTACTTAAGATACACGCCCAAATACCCCTATCTGACCCAAACAAACGTACAAATATACCGCGAGGAGTAAAACACAAAACTAGTTTTGCCAAGCATCAATTTTTTGTCTTGAGTGTCCATATTTACAAAGGAGTACAAAGAGCACTTAATATAAGAGACTTATGTAAATTTAAAATAAATACGAGAATCACGGAATGGTTACTACTTCAGGACTACGCTAAAACAGAATCTTTACTAGTCTACATCTCATAGTAATATATATTACAAACACTTTTTCACACACATACACAAATGCATACAGACACACATGGACACATAATTAAAACAACACAGTTACATATTTCAATAATATATTTTATTAGATACATTTAATTTTCATTAAATTCATCATTAATTTATTAATTTGGATAAGTTACACCATTTATGAATGCATTACGATTAATCGACACACTTACACTCGACTATTTTATAAATCGAATCTGTCATGATTAGGCCGAACACTGTTTCCTAAGATACAAGCCTCTTGGCCTAGTTTGGGAAACAGGGTTTTAAAACTCAAAATTGTAACTCGTTAAACAAACATCTGTAAGATAATTCTACTGAATTTTTTGTGTATCACTGAAAATTTTATTTATTGTAAATTAACGTTGAGTGTTTTTGTAATGTTTTATTTTTTGTGTGTAATAAATAAATTATTATTATTATTAAAATTAGATAATAAAAAATATTAATTTACTAAGGATTAATTTAATATCATTATATCAAATCACACTAATATTATATAGCCGAAAGATTGTATTTGTGTATGTATGTTTGTTACGTTTTCACGCTCTAGCGTCTGGACCAATTTTTGTCACTTTTTATATTTGAAGGAATAATAGTTCAACTTTTCCGTGTGGAGACTGAGTAGGAAAACAACTCATCACCCCTTCTCGTACCTGCGCGGGTCGTAAAAGACGACTAAGGGATCAAATATACATATAACATCCTTGCAAGAGAAGGAAAACTCGAAACAAAACCCTATACCAACATGTCTGAACAGCGTGGTATAATGGGTCAATTTCCCTTTCAATATGGAGGGTCGAGCCCAGCAGTGGGACGTATATAAGCTGAAATAATGATGATGAATAGTTCAACTTTACTGTTTTTTTTTATTCGGTCAAACAGAATCCATTCAACGGATTTGTATAAAAAATCATTTTATGTATGTTACATTTTACGCGAGTAAAGCCACGGTTAGGCATTAGTAATTAACTGTAAGTAATGGTAGTGCCCCACTGCTGACAATTTGCGGTCTGCAGCTATAAATGCGTCGATTTATCCAGGGTAGTACAACTCTTGCTGGAAATTCATTTGAATAGTAACAATTTGCTACTGCACTTCGTTAATCATTGGCTATCTTTATCCTAATGTTTCTTAAAAATTATTTATGATAACTACTAATTTACTATCATTTATCAAACATTAATTTTAATACAGTATTGATTAAAATAGTTTATTTCAAAATTACTTGTAAGAAATAATGTATAGAGATTTACATGGCAAACTCAAGATCAATTCGTAGTAGATACTTTATATTATTTCGTCCACGGCAACGAAACGCAAATAATTGAACAGTTTCGAATTTCGAATGTAATCTACAGAATTCTAAACGCGTTCGTGTCCCAGAGAGCCATATTGTTTTCTCAAAGAGAAAAGAATGAGATACTTATGTATCTATGTATTTTTAGAACACAATTTAGAGTTAAATTTCCATAGAGCTAGTCTGCCATTTCTGCGTATAATAAAAACATTAAAAGACTTGCTCTCTTTGGAAATATTCTATATTAAAAGCAAGTTAAATTCAACTACATTTTCTTAATGAAGTTTATTTTGTTTATACGTTTTAAAAAAATGTTAGATTGTTGTTTAGATTAGCTTTTTAATCAACAATTTCATTCAATTCATTTTTATTTCTCTTTTACTAGCAACCCGCCCTCGCTTCGCTTCGGTTTCAGTCTTTCCTGACTGTGTGTAGTTCCCGTTCCCGTGGGAATACCAGGATAAAATATAGCCTAGGTTACACCCTGATATTGCTGCTTTCCATTGGTGAAAGAATTTTTGAAATAGGTCTAGCTGCTTTGAAGATTACCCAGAATAAACAGACAGACAAAAAAAATATAAAGTGTATTTTAGGCATAATGTGGTAGTTCAGTGTGTAGTGCAAATAACCGTGTGAGCATGAAAAAAGCCTATTATTTTGACATTACAAACAGACACTCCAATTTTATTTATTGGTATAGATATAGATTATCAAAACTCAATAAATGTTGGACAATAATTTAACTTTTTAACCCCCGACGCAAAAAGAGAGGTGTTATAAATTTGACCTCGATGTCTCTGTGTGTGTGTGCGTCTGCCTGTGGCATCGCAGCTCTCAAACAGATGGACCGAATTCGATGGGATTATTTTCGTTTGAAAGCCAGTTTCCTTGCGGTGGTTCTTAGATATGTTTGGTTAATATCGGTCCAGCAGTGTAAGAGTATCAGCTCTTTACCCAAACGATGCAATGGCGTATAATTACTCGATTAAGTGCTTCACGTGTGCCAGTATAATCGTTAAATAACAATTAATTGATAATTCCTGTTGAATAAAACGTAATACTCTTTTTTATTATCTTTGTTTGTGCCGAGGATTATTCAAAATTTTAAATTTTACTTATTCAGCAATAATTTAATGTTGTCAATATACTGAAAAATCGGCCAAGTGCGAGTCGGACTCGCGCATGAAGGGTTCCGTACCATTGACTAGATAAACAAGTGCCTCCCTATTGCCATTATCGATATTGAGCAAAAAAATCAAGTTTGTTGTATGGGAGCCCCCCTTAAGTATTTATTTTCCTTTTAGTAGTATTGTTGTTATAGCGGCAATAGAAATACATCATCTGTGAAAATTTCAACTATCTAGCTATCACCGTTCTTGAGATACAGCCTGGTGACAGACGGACGGACGGACGGACAGCGAAGTCTCAGTAATAGGGTCCCGTTTTTACTTTTTGGGTACGAAACTCTATAAAATGATTGATAATCTTCTTTCACTATACATATTGTAATAGTTTGATGACCGTTCCATTGACTAACGTCAACCCTTCATGGGACTATAATCGCTAATCAGACGACCACAGTTGGAGTTGGCCCAAGACAATTTAAAACTCTTTGGTAGTATTTTTAGGTAATAATTTTCAGTAGTATTTTTAGGCGCCACCACAGAGTAATCCAATTTGAATTAATATATTAATTTTTTTTTAAACCAATTTTAATATTTTTCAATCTAATTTTAATTATTATTTTAAATATTAACTTAAATTTCGTAACCAAACTAGTCGCGAAGAGAAAACCCGATAGACACCACGCTTTAATCGGATAAAAAGACTTTTAATAATATTGAATACATGTATTACGTAGTGATCTAATTATTTCGGGTGACGTGACCCGCCGAGAGGCCGACCGCTTGAGGAAACACCGACGTCCTCCCCGAGGGGGGGACGTCGGTCGATGGGAGGGTACTCCAAGCAGGGGGTATTCCGTCGGGCCGACCACTGATGACAAGTTAACTCTGCTTCGGTGGTCGGCCCAACGACGAAGGCGATGTGGTTTTCGGGTCGGTTGCGGGAGTTGCGTGCTTAAAAGCCCCTCTGTCGCCCCGGACGGAGTGGTGCGGAGGCGCGCCGACCGCAGCCCACCCACAAAAAAAATGTAATCTACTTATCCATCTTCTATGATGCGCAGGATAGTTTTGAATTCTGCACAGAACAGTTATTTGTGATCCAAAATTAATTGTTTTAAATCTTTGTCTATCACACGAATTTATTTTCAGTGCGAATGTGTTAAAAAAAGTATAACCATGCGGCTATCAATAATGAGATTCCGAATTGAAATACTAGTTAGTATAAAGTTACACACTGATTGTGAGTGACTAACTTTTTTTACGAAGTTCAAATAGAGACGGATTAGAGAATCGATCGCTCGCTTTGTTAGTATAAATGTCTATCGAATTTTATAACAAACTAGCTGACCCAACAGACATTATACTGTTCTAATTTAGAAAAATAGTAAAAGGAATTCTCCTTGAAATCGATCACCACGCCACCTACCGGTTCCACCGCGCTATTACCTGCATAGCAACAAACGAATGCCTACTATTTACTATTATTACATACATATTTTTATTTTTACATGCATGTTACCGTGTGGTGACAGAGTAAGAATTCAATTCACCACTCCCTATCCTGCTCGTGGATGTCGTATAAGATGACTAAGGGATATAGTTTGCACATAACATTTGTTTAAGGAAAGGAAAACTCTAAATAAAGCCCCTATACCTGTGCCCTAGACAACATGTCTGACCAGCATCGTTTAGTGGGTTGAATACTCTCTCATTGTGGAAGAGGCCCGAACTTAATAGTGGGACGTATGTGGGCTGTGATGATGATGATGATGATGATGATTTTTATTTTTAATTAATCGCGTCCGCGTCGCTTAGAACTGTATTACGCTGGACAGATTGGTTGCAGTTTTATGTGAGATTTTTCGAAGTCTTAACCTAACCTATGGTAAGTAAGCATTACCACCATAATTGAAAAAATAAATACTTAAATACAAATAAAATGATAATACAAAGTGGATTTTAAATAAAATCTGTAAAATATTCTGAACAGCATTATTTCAAAATGTATTTTACCAAAGAGTATTCTAACCGATCCTTTTTGTGTCACATCCACGTTTTTAACAAATATAAACCATTTTTAACCGTGTTCTCGAAAATGCTTTTAATTTCCATGAATCGGGACTAGAGTTGGTTTTTCGTGAACTTCGTGAACAGACGTGACTTGAAATTTGTTTTTTTTTATATTTTTTTACATTGTACACAATTATTGAAAACCAGGATTATGTTTAATGGTAACGAAATAAAACAAAAAAATATATATTTTGACTTTATTACTACGGAGGGGATTATACAAAGCTATCAACTCTTTTTTTTTATTTTAGGGGTGGGCCATGGTCAGCACAGCCGCTGCCCGGATCCGTCCGGGGCAACAGAGGCGGCCCTATGACCCACCCGTGACATCGCCTTCGTCGCTGGGCCGACCACAAGTGCAAAGTAACTTGTCTTCAGTGGTTGGCGCGACGGAATACCCGGTAAATTCCGGCGAGCATCTCCGCTTCCAGGTCCCACGGGGGTATACCGGCCAGGAGGCAAGCTGCTTCCGTCGCCACCGTGCTAACCGCCATGGCTCTCTGTGGACGCCACAAGAGAGCCCTGAGATGGACGATCAGGGTCCCCGCCTACACCGGTGCGCCGTATAGCCCGCGTATAACTGTCGGCACGTAGCGCTGGGTCCGCCCACATTCGGCATGAGCGAAGAAAGGGCGGAAGCCGCGGAGCAAATCTACGAAATGCTCCCGAACCACCAATGCTCGTCGAACACCAGGCCCAATTACCTCATGTGGGCCCGGATGCTGATGTCAACCGACTTGACGGTGATCGAGACGCCGATGGGAGGACCCACACGGGGCGCGTGGAACAAGTGGGCCTCCGTCTTGTCCAGAGCCACCCTCAACCCGAGATCGATCGATCCGCCTGACAATCTCCTCGGTGCCGAGAGTTTCCAGACTTGCCGTGCCTCCTCCAGTGTCGCACCACGGGCTGTGACGAGTGTGTCGTCAGCGTAACAAATTACGCCCAGCCCAGTAGTAGTAAAAAATTTTAAGCTCTGTCATATTTAATTTCTGTTATATTAAACTTAATCTCTCTCGTATTCGCGCTGTATTGCTGCATTTCTTGTAGCTTTACATACTCTTATTTATTGCTTTAATAGCCACTTTTGTTTCATGCTATGCATGGAAGGGAAGTGAAATTTTCCAAATCCTCATGTATTTCTTTTCCAATTAAATTTGTTGCTAATCCAAAGATAACGTAAAGCGTTTCGTGGAACTTCCCGAAGCTTAAACCTCGGTGACATTTATGAAAACCGTTATGCATATTGGGTTACAGGAGGTACGTAGGTAGGAGTTTCATCGCAGCCCACATACGTCCCACCGTTGGGCTAGGGCCTCCTCCACAATAGGAGGGGATTTGACCTACTATACCATGCTGGTCAGCCATGTTGATATAGGGTTTTATTTCAAGTTTTCTTTCTCTTGCACAGATGTTATGTGCATATTATATCCCATAGTCGTCTTATAAGAGATCCACGGCCAAGATAGGGAGTGGTAAATTGTATTCTTACTCCGTCACCATTAATTGATCTATTTTCGGTAATTGATCTATTTTCTCTTGTATAAATGTAATATGCATATTATATCTCATTGTCGTCTTTAACGACACCCATAGACACGATGTAGCGAATTATATTCTTACTCCGTCAGTACACAGAAAATACCTTTACTAAACATCAGTAAAATCAGGTAAACTCTGTATTTTGTCAATAATTTTTTTGAGTTTTTAATTGAAAGACATTGGACATCTTTATAACTAATTAACCTTTTTTATCGCGTCTCTGTTAGCGGACCATTTTACGCTGGTAACATGAAAGAAAAGAAAGCTTTCGTTTTATAAAAGTATTTTTTTTTCTTGGCAAACATTTTGAGTTATTTAATATTGTATGTATAATTGAATTTGACGGCAGTAGTTTGTTTTATGTACTTAAGGAATTTGCCAAGCTAAATTATAACATTAATTATTATAATAATGACTTATGAAGTTTACGCGATTTAAACATATTTAAAACTAACAACCCGCCCTCGCTTCGCTTCGGTTTTAGTCGTTTTACCCGCGTAGTTCCCGTTCCCGTGGGAATACCGTGATAAAATATCCAGCCGTTTTGCAGATTACCCAGAACAAACAGACAGACAAAAAAAATATAAAGTGTATTTTAGGCATATGTATAGTGCAAATAACCGTGTGAGCATGAAAAAAGCCTATTATTTTGACATTACAAACAGACACTCCAATTTTATTTATTGGTATAGATAAATCTATTTTTCGTCTCAGGTCATTCATATCCCTGCTGCGCTCCCGGTGGATTTAGGCCCACCACTGGTACCGATTCCTTGACGCTTGTGGCCGGTTCGGCGGGTTACCCTTTCAGGTACCGTCCCCTTTGATACCCCGACAATATTGCAGTGCTGCCTGCCAGGGTGTCACCCTCAGGGGGTATTCAGTCGGGCCGACCACTGATGACAAGTAACCCTACTCCGGTGGTCGGTCCAACGACGAAGGCGACTTGGTGTTCGGGTTGGTGCAACCAACCCGAACACCAAGTCGCCTTCGTCGTTGTGCCAGGTGTGCGTGCTTACGCCCCTCTGTCGCCCCGGACGGAGTGGTGCGAGGAGTTCGCCGACCGCAATCTGTCCAAAAAAAAAGTGTCACCCTCACGCGGTCAAAGGTTAACTAGTCAAACCAACAAGCGTTGAAACTTCGAATTTAGACTACGACACATAAGAAGATAATAAAAAAGACTTAACCATTCATATCTGACAAATTTTTCTAAGTTTCAGTTTTAAAATACCTAACACATTGTGTCAGGAGTTAATGAAAAAGCCCCCACCATAAAAATGTCAACCTGTATTTTAAGACCCTATTACGTCACTCACGAGGGGCAGCCATTTTAAAATTTCCTATATGTAATAGATATACAGCATGTTATATTTTTATACAGGATTATCGTTTATCAAAAAACGGACGTCATTTTATTTGAGTATCCCTTTTCATTTGTCCCTAACGCATTTTGAACAATGGCCAATACAATAAGCAACAGGAGTGGCAAAGCTGTGTCAGGTGTCAATTATAGGAAAGCGTTTGTAAAATAACGGTAGGTTTGTTTTCATTCTCATCACTTGGACTTTACATTTTACAAATTCTGTCGATACAATAATATCTGTTGTAAATAAAATTTACAATTTAGATATTTATTTATCCGGCAGCTTGTAAGACTATTACTGGAATATTTTCTTTACGTAAATAATGTAAAACTAATTTTCTGTGTAGTGACGGCTTAGGAAAAAAAGGGCTCTTGATAAAATATAGATATTATATTGAAGTATCGATATTATATATTGATAATTATTACTTTTTTTCGACGATATATCGATAGTTCAATACTGAAAAGTAAATGTCGAGGGTCGATATTTACTTTAATAAATTCGTTATTTTATTTTTCTTATTAATTATTTATTCTATAAAATCATTGTAAACTTAATGTACCTACTGTAAAATGCTGGCGTGAAATGGATGATCACTTACTCTAAGAATTTATCTAAAAATCACGGGCACTCCGCGATATAAACGAAGGTAAAAAGTGATTATGGTGAAAAATATCGATGTGTCGAATTTTTTTTTCCGATATTGATATTGATATATTTATAAATATCGATATATCGGAAGAACGAAATTTAAAAAAAATATCACATCCCTATTCATCACCCCTCTCTTGGCCGTGGGTATTGTAAAAGATGACTAAGGGATATAATATGCAGATAACATCTATACAAGAGAAGGAAAACTACATAAAACCCTATGCCAACACGTCTAACCAGCGTGGCACAGTAGGCCAATTTTCCCTGCCTTATGGAAGAAGAGAAGGAAAACTCGAAACAAAACCCTATGCCAACCTGTCTGACCAGCATGGTATAGTGAGGTCAATTTCCCTCCTATTGTGGAGGAGGCTGGAGCCCAATAGTGGGACGTATATGAGCTGAAATGATATGGAGAAGGCCCAATGATGAATTCTCAAGGTATTGACGGAAAAAGAATTCACTACCATCATCTTGCCCATGGGTGGTAAAAGACAACTACAATACCAACGCATTACCTATTCTAACACATTTTTTTTTGGTGGTATTTGATCAACACACTCACCATCCGTTCCATCGGGGGTGACGAAAAAGCGGCACGCGGTCCATAACCCACAGTATTCCTTCACTTGGAGTGTTGGAAGCAGCATTGTTTTAGGAAAGAAGTACACACTACCCATTGCGTTCGCCAAGTCGTTTGATAAGTATGGTGATGATGGCAGTCACACCTAATTAAGGGTCGCAACCTTAGAATAATAACGTATAGAAGGTAAGTTCGCGCACAAAAAGTGAAGCATTTCAATTGGAGCCTAAGGGAGCTTACGCCGGAAACGTTCCGTAATGTACAAGTCATTGTACTGCACGTACGTACGCAACTCTTAAAAAATAAATAGGTAATTATGACGGTTTGTGCATTCAAATGGTGTCATAACACATTTGAAAAACTTAAATAGGTTTTTAATATTACATTTAAAAATATTTCAACGATTTATGTTAATAAAAACAAAATTTGATTTCATAATTTGTATAGTGTGCGTGTGCGTATGTACGTGTGTAATCGTCTGCGCGCCATTAGTACTTTGAAGTTCATGTTTCGAACGTTCGAAGTATTGACACTATCCTTCTATACGTTATTATTCTAAGGTCGCAATATATGGCGTTCCCTAAGGGAAGGCTACATTCATCAGGTAACAATGAAATAATGACTAATGACGAAGAATGAAACTATAAAGACGCAAACTTTATTTATAATACACGAAATATGTTTTAAAATAATAATATATTCAGCAACAATTAAATTTAATTAGGAATATCGTTAAATTTTGATAATGATATGAGCTCGATGGTATAATGTGTTTTGATTGATTTCTGATGTTTACACGAGTATTATACATTTTAAATAAAACTACTTTACGGATTTTATCGCGTTTGTATTTGATTTTTGATTACCCGACGTTTCGAACACTTTACAGTGTTCATGATCACGGGTGGACTAAGATGTCTCACGTCCAACAAGTCATCGTTACTGCAGAAAATTTTATAATTATCTACCCGATACAGAAATTAGTTATTAAATATTGACCCACATTTTGATACAAAATTTATTGCCAGTGTAAGAAGAAAATGATTCTATATGAAAAAATTATATTGTTTATGGTAAGTAATAATTAAAGATTAAATTAATAGTAATTATATTTAAAAACTAACTAATAATCTAGAATACTACCACCGGATCGGAACACGGTTACACTGAGAAAGATCCGGCAAGAAAACTCAGGTAACATGATGCTAAATTAAAGTTAATTTTGAAGGCGGCTTACTTTAAACGTCGGGTAATCAAAAATCAAATACAAACGCGATAAAATCCGTAAAGTAGTTTTATTTAAAATGTTTTGATTGATTTATAATTAAATGCAAATGTCTCATCGATCAATAACTAATTAGTTTTGTGGTATCTGCAAAGCTATATATGTATATACTAGCAACCCGCCCTCACTTCGCTTCGGTTTCTGTCGCCTTATCCCCGTTGTTCCCGTTCCCGTGGGAACACCGGGATAAAATATAGCCTAGTTTACTCCCTGATATTATAGCTTTCCATTGGTGAAAGAATTTTTAAAATCAGTCCAGCCGTTTTGAAGATTACCCGGAACAAACAGACAGACAGACAGACAGACAGACAAAAAAAATTAAAGTGATTTTTAGGCATATGTATAGCGCAAATAACCGTGTGAGCATGAAAAAAGCCTATTATTTTGACATTACAAACAGACACTTCAATTTTATTTATTGGTATAGATATTATTAGACTGTTTTAACAACAATACGAACATGAAAGAAAACATCATCAAAAACCAACGAGATTAATACCCTCCAACAATTTTCACTCCACTGGTTTTTAATTACAGTTGAATAATAGACTAATCAACTTAGCAAATTATATAATAATCTAATTATAACAATTGCAGCAATCATAAAGCTTTCTCTCAAAACTGCCGTAAACCAGTTTCATGACGGTTTCAACCGGTTCTTGCCAGATCGTTCCGGTATTACGCCCGCATACGCGACATTATTTGAGGTAATTAAAAAATGACATACTAGAAATACATGACAGCTACTCGTATACGTATAGAAGTTAATATTTATTTGGCATATCTAGTATAGATAGTGAAATATAATAGTATAATTATTACTGAAATCGACGAAAAGCCAATAATATCTAATCGAAATCTTATATCTTTAAACGAGCAATTCTTGTATATATATATATATATATATATATATATATATATATATTCAGGATCTCGGAAACGGCACCAACGATTTTGATGAAACTTGGCATACTAGAGGTTTCGAGGCCAAAAAATCGATCTAGCTAGGTTTTATTTATAGAAAATGTTGTTTTGTCAGTGTTTTAGCAAAACAATATAATGACATTAAATTTTAAAAGAATATGAATTCAAATTTTGCCGTCAAAGTCATGAGTTACGATAGCTCAGTTGGGAAGTAGTGCAGTTTCCTTTTAGTATTGTTTTGGCATTCACACGGCGTCGGATCGAATCTCGGTGTTATTATTATTCTCTTTTTGTATATTTTTTTCATTATTTAATTTCTATTTTATTTAATACATATCTAAATAAATTCGACAAAAATATTCCGAGCGAAGCTCGGTCAACCAGATATTATAGATCTATCTGATAATGGAATAAGTATAAAATGTTTGAACATCCTTTCTTGTTGCGCAAATATCTTAGCAGCTTAGAATAATAACGTATAGAAGGTAAGTCCGCGCACAAAAAATGAAGCATTTCTATTGGAGCCTAATGGAGCTTACGCCGGAATCGTTCTGTAATGTACAAGGAAACTGTACTGCACGTATGTACGCAACTCTTAAAAAAATAGGTAATTATGACGGCTTGTACATTCAAATTTTAATCTTCGTGACGTTAAATTGCGTTTCATCCGTAAAAAAATTACCCTCATGCGCGCAAAGAAGTTTCACTTCAATAAGCGAATTTAACAACATCTAAATAATGATTTGGTATTTGAATATTCAATTTATGTTCTATCTAGCTTTTCACTTACGAATTTGAAGTGCAGTCATATTCAAACCGCTGAGGGGCCTACGTTTCGCAGTAAATATATACCAGAGGCTGCGTACCAAACTAGTAAATGGAACGAAAATATTTTTGTTAGTTTTCCCTAGGCGAGGACGTTCCCTGTAGAAATTTGATTCAATGATAGCACTAGAATATAGAATTTCTGTTGAGTTAGGTAACTTTTACTGAAGAAAAATTATTTTAAAATTAACGTTGGGAATGTTAGATACGTCTGATTTCTTTTATTTTTAATAGACCGAGTCAGCCGCAGCGGTTGTCTGCCGTTCTTTTTTTAAAGTTTGTAACTAAGCTACAGAATAACGAATGACTACCTGACTGTAGTTTCTATATTTAAATTTAATTTTCTTCATAATATTATATTTTTAATCTTTTTTTTTAAATCTTTTTCTTTGGATTGATGAAATACGTCATGGTGACGTCATATAAGGATATAAAACGTCAAATTTCAAATATCATCCTCATCATCATCGCAGGCTACATACGTCCCACTGTTGGGCTAAGGCCTCCTCCACAATTGAAATTCAACCTGAGAATTTGACCTACTTATACCATGCTGGTCAGACATGTTGGTATAGGGTTTCATTTCGAGTTTTCCCTTTCTTGTATAGATGTTATGTGCATATTATAATCCCTTTGTCGTCTTTTACGACATCCACGGGCAAGATAGGAAGTGGTGAATTGTACTCTTACACCGTCACCACACGGATTTCAAATATAACTGTAAGAACAAGAAAAGTCGAAATTAACGCTACACTAATCCTCTTCGGGTGAAGAGGACGCCGAAATCCGGGGTGTTTGACTTGAGAACGTACTCATCATCATCATCATCTTGCTCTTATCCCAATTACTTGGGGTCGACGCAATATGTCATCTGTTTTGACATATTGCAAAAAGTTTCGGCAATGACTTTTATGACCGGCCGCCTGCCTGACGTCAACCCTCCTTGGGAATGTAATCGTTGACCCAAATGGTACCAGATGGAGTTGGTCCGGGTCAATCTAGGGCTCTTAGTCGTCTTTTACGACACCCACGAGCAAAACAAGGGTTGGTAGTATTCGAAGCCGCTACCACACAGCAAACTTGAGAACGTACTATGAACGAAAAAATACTCCATCTATAGAGCACTCACGGTGGCGACGGAGGCAAAGTGCCTGTCGACCTGGACCCACCGTGGGACCTGGAGGCGGAAAAGCTCGCCGGATTCTGCCGCGTGTTGAAAACACAGGCGGGAGGTGGCATAGTCTAATATATATACAACATCTATGCAAAAGAAACAAAACTTGAAATAAATGGCTGTACCAAAATATCTGATCAGCATGGTATGACAGGTCAATTTCTCTCCTATTGTGGAGGACGCTCGAGCCCAGTAGTTGGACGTATATGAGCTGAAATGAATGAATAGAAATCTGTAAAAATATTTATTTGAAGTGAAACTTCTTTGCGCGCATGAGGGTATTTTTTTATTTTAGCGTCACGAAGATGTGCAGCATTTTTGTCGAAGAAGAGGGACAGAGCGATTGAGACCGATTGAGAGAGAGAGAGAGTGAGAAAGAGCGAACATAGCACGAAGCACAGCCATGGAGCGAGAGTAGCGAGCAAGCGAGTGAGCGAGCGAGAATTTTTTATTTTAATAATTTTTTTTTTTATATTTTTTCTTTTTTATTATTATTATTTTTTTTATACTGATAAAAAACACATGGAACCAAAGAAGTTTTACTTCTGACATGCGTACTTAGTACTCGCACTATTTTTTTTTTAAAGACAACGTCCTCCGCTAAGGAAAGAATCCTTGTGTTGCGGGGACTTTCCAAACATATAATTAAAGGAGACACAAATTAGGCCCAGACTCAAAAAAACAATTTTTGCACCACACAAAGTGTACTTTATTGGGGTGTGGGCCGTGGTCAACGTACTCGCCGCCCGGCTTCGTCCGGTGCGAAAAAGGAGACGTGTGGCCCCATGACCCACCCGTAGTACGTCGCCTTCGTCGTTGGGCCGACCATCGGTGCAGAGTTCCTTGTCGTCAGCAGTCTACCCGACGCAAAATTGTTGTCCTACGTGTGATTCGAACCCACGACACTGGCACTATAGGTCGGTATCTTAATCATTACGTCATTTTTGCAATCTACATTACCCCTGTTGAATACCTAGCTTTTAAAAGATCAGCTTTCTTAATATTAAAGAGCAAACATAGTTATTGGTAAATCGAGCTATTTTTACGACTTAACCCTTAAATGGTGCGGATAAAAATGTGATCGTAAAAAAATCGTTTTAATATTGAGTTTTATTATATTTGATTTCTGAACGAAATCACATAGGTATAATGTTATTTTTTGAATATGTTTTTGTCTAGATCTTTCTATTTAAAAAGAAGCCCTATAAAAACCCGTATGTTTTTTTTTTGTTCTTTGAGTAATAAAGTTCACACTCATCATCATCATCATCGTCGTCACAGCTCGTATACGTCCCACTGCTGGGCTCGAGCATTTCTCCACAATGGGAGGTAAATTGTCCTACTATAACCACGTTGGTATGGCAGATTGTTGTAGGTTTTATTTCGAGTTTTCCTTCTCTTACATAGATGTTATCTGCATATTGTAATGCCTAAGTCGTCTTTCACGACACCCGCGAGCAGCAAAGAGGATGATGTATTGTATTCTTACTCCATCACCACACGGAAAACTGTATGTTTATACAATTAATATTAAATGGTGTCGCCGTGACAGCTACATTGAAACAATTTAATTTAGCGAGTGTTGCGGCCCTCGGGGGACCAAGATAGCGTAGTAGTGCCAAAGCATAATTTTATTATCATTTTATGCTAAACAAACCCGCTGGCTGAGTAACATTAGGATTTTATAGCTTCTTTCAATGTTATTTTGCTGAATGATGTATTATGGTTGTATATTGGAAACTCATGGTGGTTTTTTCTCATAAAACTAAAATGTCACCCATATTTCTATAAAATTTCTATGTGGTGATGAATTAAGAATACAGTTTGCCACTCCCTCTCTTGCCCGTCCTTGTGGTGTTCAATGGCGACTACGGGAATAAATATGCATATAACATCTTTTTTTATTTTTTTTATTGCAAACGGTGACAAACGAGCAAACAGTACACCTGATGGTAAGTGTTGCTGCCGCTCATGGACCTTTACAAGACCGTTGCCTACCGCGAAGAAAGCGAAGGGAGTGTGAATGCGTGCATTGAGGCTCGGTGATACCAAGGGCACCACCAAAACCCTCCACACGCAATCACCCTCAGAAAGTTGGGCTTCCGGCTCTCTCGCTCACTGAACGAAGCGCAGTAACAAATTACTACTACTCAGACGTCGATTTTCTGCGAGAGCATGGTACTGCCCCGGACGGCCGGCCCGCGGCTGTAGACAGATAACTGTCGACATTGTGGTCCTACCACTCCTACCTACTCTATGCAAGTCCTACCACTCTATGCAAGAGATGGTGAACTTGAAATGAAATCCTATACCAACATGTCTGAGCAACGTGACATAGTAGGTTAATTGCCTTCCTACTGCGGAGGAGGCTCTAGCCCAATAGAGGGACGTATTTGAGCTGAATATATACATATACATATATATATATATATATATATATATATATATATATATATATATATATATATATATATATATATATATATATATATATATATATATATACAGGATCTTAGCAACGGCTTCAACGATTTCGATGAAATTTGGCATACTAGAGGTTTCGGGGCCAAAAAAATCGATCTAGCTAGCTTTTATTTATAGAAAATGTTGTTTTGTCGGTATTTTTAGCTAATGTCGGTGTTTTTAAATAATTGTTTATTGACATTCTCTGAATAGGAATTCGAATTTCGTCGTTGTTGTCAAGAGTGACAATAGCTCAGTTGGAAAGTTGTCCAGTTTTTTTTTTTGTTTTGTTTTGGCATTCAAACAGCGTCGGATCGAATCTCGGTGTTATTATTATTCTGTTTTTGTAATTTTTTATATTTTTTTGTTATTTCATTTTTATTTTTAATTAATATATATCTAAATAAATTCGGCAAAATTACAACAAAAATATACCGAGCAAAGCTCGGTCAACCAGATATTGAAACATATAAAAGACTACTGATGGATATGGAACTCGCGATAGTATTTAATGTGATAAGCACAATGATTTTTTTATTTAAACGGTGGCAAACGAGCAAACAGTACACCTGATGGTAAGTGTTGCTGCCGCTAATTTGCTAGTTCGCTGCCTACCGTGAAGAAAGTGAAGGGAGTGTGAATACATGCAAGGAGGTTCGGTGAAACTAAAGGCATCAACAAAACCCACCACACGCAAACACCCTCAGAAAATTGGGCTTGCGGCTCTCTCGCTCACCGAACGATGCGCAGTAACAAATTGCTACTACTCAGACGTCGATTTTCTGCGGGAGTGTGATTCTACCCCGGACGGACCGGCCCACGGCTCTAGACAGACACTTGTCAACAGTGTGGTCCTACCACTATTGGCTTGGCAGAAGCATTCACGTTCAGTTGCTCTTGCATGTTACCCAGAAAAGTATTGCTGTCCTCTCCCCTGGTGTCCCTTTAGCTAGTTTTTACGACTACCACGAAAATGTGATGATAATATATATTATGAATTTTTAACATAAGAATTATCAATTTCTATATATATAATAAATTAAAACAAAAATAGGAAATAAAATTAATTGCTGAGCCGCTACCGTGCCCTAAACTGGCTTCATTTCTTCCTAATAGTGAAAAAATGGCTTCGCACTATTAGGAGAATGAAGCCGGTTTAGGAAATATCGATTTAAGCTGATGAATGAACTGAATTTAGTGTGTTTTGGCAGGTGTATAAAAATACAGTAGAAAATATTACTACAAAAAAGCTTGATAACCTTTGATCGATAAGTCTCATTGCCTAACTGAAACATCATCGAATTTTAATAAATAGTAAGTCATTAAAATCACAAATTTATTAAGTTACTAAAATTACATGAAATTCCACACCAACGATATCCCATGAGTTTTAATGTGCGAGCTGAAAAAGCTCTTTTATATGGCCCTTGCGTAATCAAAATAAAGGACTTTAAAAAGTGAATACGAAAATGTACACATATTTATACCTACAGTTGCTGCTGCAAAGATTTGAATGGATAAAATACGTTTTTCCCTGACAAAGGTCATGTAAAATTTTTTAAACATCGGTTGAATATAGAAGAAGTGTTATATTAAAAAATTATATATTACATCATTTACTTAGCTCTTATACATCCCACTGCTGGGCTGGAGCCTCTTCCACAAGGGAAAGGGACAAACTATATGACGCTGGTCAGACACATTGATATTGGGTTTTATTTCAAGTTTTGTTTTTCTCGCATCCTTACTAATATAGTCCGGGCACCTGCGGAGATGTTAGCCTCGTGACGGCGTTCGGCATCCCAGTAGGGGATGTCGACGGGAGAGGGTACTCCCTCGGGGTATTCCGTCGGGCCGACCACTGAAGTTAAGGAACTCTGCACCGGTGATCGACCCAACGACGAAGGCGACGTGCTATTTGCGGAGGGTTACGGGTGGGCGTCCTTACGCCGCTCTGTCGCCCCGGACGGAGGGGTGCGAGGAGTGTGCCGACCGTAACCCAAACCCAAAAAAAAAAAAATACTTGGGTACTAATATTATAAATGCGATAGTAAGTTTGTTTCTTACGCTTTCACGCTTAAACTACCGAACCGATTCCAAAAATTCTTTCACCAATGGAAAACTATAATATCAGGGAGTAATATAGACTATATTTTATTCCGGTATTCTCACGGCAACGGAAACTACGCGAGTAAGGCGACTGAAACCGAAGCGAATCGAGGGCGGGTTGCTAGTAGTTAATGTGTGCACATTATATCTCTTAGTTGTAATGATTTCTGGTGTTTACGCAAGTATTACCTACATATTATAAATAAAACTATTTATA
This sequence comes from Lymantria dispar, assembly GCA_032191425.1. Lineage (NCBI taxonomy): Eukaryota > Metazoa > Arthropoda > Insecta > Lepidoptera > Erebidae > Lymantria > Lymantria dispar. Next base: position 24,449,496 of record CM063459.1, read on the forward strand.
CGGATTTTTTGATTTGATTCTTAATGTTCCGACATTTCGACCACTTCGCAGCGTTCATGGTCAAGGGCGGACTAAAATGTCTCACGTCCATCAAGTCATCGTTACCGCAGAGATTTATATCTACCCGTTACAGACTTAGTTATTAAATTTTGATCCACTTTTTGATAACAATTTATTGCCAGTTCAAAAAAAAGTATTCATATGAAAAAAAATATCTCGTTGGTTAGTAATATTAAACATTACATTTTGCTTTATGAAGTTATCTTTTACTATTATAGTGAGTCAATTTTATACAATCGGTGCTCACGGTTTCTTGCAGTGACCCATGACCATGAACCCCGAAAAATGTCCGTCGGCAAATCAAAAAAAAAAACCCGATAGAATCCGAAAATAGTCCCTTAGTCGACTTTTACGACACTTGGGGGCAAGATACATGAATTCTATTCTTACTCAGTTATCATGTAGATAAAAAAAATATAACATTCGTATTTATTTAAGTTAGAATTAATCAAGAGCATTCTCTAAGGAAATTTTTAACAGCTCATAATAATATTATGATAGTCATGTCACGCGATCGTGGCGTTTTCGCTTGTCGACCTTTTTCAACCCTTTCACGTCATTCATTCGCTTTGATCAAAACACACTTGATTTATTTTATAAATTCTAACTCGCTTTTCATATGACCTTGTATAGGATTTAATATTCAGTCAAATTTAGGATTACGAATATGGACTAGGAATATTACTTACATAAATTTTAAATCAACAGAGTATTCTGTTGAATATGAAATAAATATTATTTCATATTTGAGTCTAGTATAATCTATATTCTACTATAAAGCTGTAAGGTTCGTTTGTTTCTTTAAACACGCTAATCTCAGGTACTACAATTTGGATTATAAACATTTTCTTATATAACATAGCCTATTTATCGAGAAAAGTTTTGGGCTATAATACATAATGTTGCCATAAATAGTAATAGAACTGTCTGTATAAATCGTAAAAACATTGACCAAAATCTGTTAATAATGGGATGTCCCATTTCCCACATTTTGATGTGAAAACTTCTATAGACAGACTTTCATTACCATCATCATCATTTCAACTCATATACGTCCTATTTTTGGGCTCGAGCCTCCTCCACAATATGAGGGAAATCGACCTAATTTTATTATGCCGATTAGATAGGTTGGTACAGGGTTATATTTCGATGTTTTCTTCTCTTGAATAGATGTTATATGCGTATTATATCCCATAGTTGTCTTTTATGGCATCCACGCGCTAGATAGGGAGTGGTGAATTGTATTCTTACTCCGTCACCACACAGGGAGACTTTACGAACTATAAGCATTTGTATGGGGAGTAAATTCATATAAGTCGCCACTGATATAATCACGTGTTGAAATAATGACATATTAACGCGTACACTGTAGCTATGGCAATATCACCCTGCTCCGGTGGTCAGCCCAATGACGAAGGCGACCTGGGTATGGGTGGGTTATAGGCCCGCGCGCCGTCCTTTTGTCGCCCCGGACGTAATGGACCGCATATGCGCTTACCACAGAACACCCATTAAAAAAAAAAAAAAAGGTATGGCAATATATCTGAGTCGATAGATGTCAAAATCAGATTAAGGACGAGCTGAGATGATGATGATGATGATGTGGAGCAGGGCCAAGCCCAGCACTGGAACGTATTTGAGCTAATTTCTTTTTTTTTGTTTTTAGGGGTGGGCCATGGTCAGTGCAAACGTCGACCCCAAGTAATTGGGATAAGAGCAAGATGATGATGATCACCAGTAAAATTATCTACGTAATAATGAGATAGTTGTAAAAATCGTCATCTCAGCTCATATATCTTCCACTGTTGGGTTAAGACCTCCTCCTTTATGAGATGACCTGCTATATCATGCTGGTCAGATGTGTTAGTATAGAGTTTTATTTCAAGTTTACCATCTCTTGCATTGATGTTATCTACAAATAACGTCGCTTAGTAGTTTTTAACGACACTAGCGGGCTAGAGGGGGGTAGTGAAATATATTCTTACTCTGTCACCACAAGAGAAAATAGTTGTAATAATTATATTCATTTTTTCGTGTGATGACTTTCCTCACGCGGTCGGCCTCTCGGCGGGTGACGGACTAATCCCCGGTCACGTCACCCGCGGCCTCGGCTAGGGCGGCATTGCACGCAGGTATTACCGCCTGTGCCGCCTCAGTCGCCGACGGCGGGTCGCATCATCGAGGCTGTGCTCCTCGCGGTCGTGACCCGCCGCCTCCTTCTGCGAGATAACTGCCTTACAGAAGGTGTAAAAGACGACTAAGGGATTAAATATACATATAACATCTATGCAAGAAAAGGAAAATTCGAAATGAATCCCTATTCCAACACATCTGATCAGCGTGGTATAGTAGGTCAATTTCCCTCCTTTTCTGGAGAAGACTCGAGCCCAATAGCGGGAAATGTATGAGCTGAAATAATGATGAATTAATTGAAGAAATTATATTCAAGCACATTCTCCCTTAAAAAGAAATCCTTGTGCATTCTTTTCCAGTTTATACAAAAAAGAAAATATAATGCAATAATATTTTCATTTTATCAAACTCTTAGCTTTCATATAAAATGCATCGTCATCTTGTTTCTAACCGGTAGTAAACATGCAAAATGGGTACCAGTAACGTTGGTATATAAAATACTCGTAAAGTTACAACCACTTTACACCGGATCTCTGTAATGTGTAATGGTAGAAGGAAGAAAATAGATAATTTATAACAATTGGCTTGTAAAAAAGGCATACAATTTTAGATTTTAAATGTCTATTTTCAAAACATCTTTATTGTAAATCAAACCATGTCGCGCGTTCATGGTCACAGGTGAAATGTTACAGCAAAGTGTACCAAGATCTGAGGAACTGTTAGACTCGGTACCACCGTCACCGTTTTACCAACGTACCACTCGATACCGCATCAAGGTTCATCCATTTCACCTGGAAACGTTATGGTCTTCAATTGTACGTTGCCAGCGATCATTTTTCCCACGTACGTACAGGCTCTGGAATGAACTACCGGCTGCTGTGTTTGCCGAGCGCTTTGACATGTCCTTCTTTAAACGGTTTAAGAAGAGTATTTACTTCACGGTAGGCAACGGCCTGGCTGTGCTCCTGGTATTGCAAAGGTCCATGTGAGGCAGCATCACTTACCATCAGGTGTGCTGCCTGCTCGTTTGACACCATTGGTAACAAAAAAAAAACCAAACGTCGGACAATCAAAAACCAAATACAAACGCGATAAAATCCAATCGATAGATAATCTTGATCTTTTTGTTTGAAATTGTGTGGGGTGACTATTTAATAATTATTTGTGTAGCAGGTAGATATAAATATCTATATCTATACCAATAAATAAAATTGGAGTGTCTGTTTGTAATGTCAAAATAATAGGTTTTTTTCATGCTCACAGGGTTATTTTCACGACACCTATGCCTAAAATACAAATTAAAAAAAATTTGTCTGTCTGTCTGTCTGTTTGTTCCGGGTAATCTTCAAAACGGCTAGACCGATTTCAAAAATTCTTTCACCAATAGAAAGCTATAATATCAGGGCGTAAACTAGGCTATATTTTATCCCGGTATTCCCATGGGAACGGGAACTACGCGGGTAAAATGACTATAACCTATAACCGATGCGAAGCGAGGGCGGATCGCTAGTGTGTAATATAAGCGTAATCTAAACAAATTATTGTCTTTATGATGTTAATAATAAAACATATTCTAAAAACCTGGTTACGTAATATTCTGATGTTAGAAATTAATTTAGTGGTAAAATATTTCTGCCTAGGTCGGCCAGCTTGGCAGGTTTGCGGCTAGATGTCTGTATTTGAAAGCGGATACCACAACGCATATTAGATAACTAGGTAAATTATATTATAAAATTAATACTGAAGCGTTTTTTATTTATTTTTTTTAAGACTGATATTTGTGATAAAGTTTCTCAGTAATGTTATATTATCTGTGTGATGAGGGAATAAGTATACATTTCACCGCTCCCTCTCTTCCCCATGGCTGTCGTAAAAGAAGAGAAAGGGATACAATATTTCAATTTCTATAGTTTTCATTCGAGTTTACCTTCTCCTACAGTCATACCAGCTTTCGTTATTTATTCATCTCCTATGATGAAAGAAAAGAAAAGAGGTAGTGATTTGTATTCTTATTTCGATAAGACATGTATGTAAAAAAAATGAGTTCAGAAGTTTCATGTAAAATTTTCAGATGTCATTCGTTCTCTCATAAACACAATCTCAATAGAAGACAGCAATACTTACAATAAATTTTCCAGCTCTAACATATTTCACCATAGGGCATGGCAATTACAATATATATAATATACATGTAGTACATTAAAATAATCTTTTTTTTATTTTATTTTTTTATTTTATTTAAGACAACACCCTGCACTAAGGAAATAATCCTTGTATTGCGGGGGACTTTACAAACATATAATTAACGGACACAAATTACATCCAGGCTCAGAACAGCAATTTGTGGATCGCACAAAGTGTTGTCCCGCGTGGGATTCGAACCCTCGACACTGGCGCTGTAGGTCGCTATCTTAACCACTACGCCATCTGTGCAGTCTATATCTATATCTATACCAATAAATAAAATTGGAGTGTCTGTTTGTAATGTCAAAATAATGGGTTTTTTTCATTCTCACACGGTTATTTGCACGACACCTATGCCATTTACACTTTATATATACACTTTATATTTTTTTTGTCTGTCTGCCTGTTTGTTCCGTGTAATCTTCAAAACGGCTGGACTTATTTCAAAAATTCTTTCACCAATGGAAAGCTATAATATCAGGGAATAACCTAGGCTATATTTTATCCCAGTATTCCCACGGGAATGAAAACTACGCAGGAAAGACGACTGAAACCGAAGCGAAGCGAGGGCGGGTTGCGAGTTAGTAAATAAGAAAAAAACATTCAAAATAATCTAAATAATTAAAATAAATAGAAATAAAACTGAACAACATTTATGTATAAACACAACAATATCTTGAAGATAACTTCTAATAGTCACGCCATTTCCACATTACATTTTGTTACAACAATGCCTCGCTATATATTATTATATGCAAGACATTATCGTTGTCATAACAATTCCGTGAGGGCTATCTACTTCACTGATACAATGTGTGAGACGGATTGGCATACTTTGAGATTATCTTCTCTGCAATGATGTTGCTTGCTTATATACTCGAGACCCTAGAAAGGGGGATCTGGTTAGGGTATATTTGTTCAATCAAAAATACTAGGTTTTTCTACTGATTCTTCTGAAACAATTTCTTTTTTTATTTAATTTATATAGTAAATAACACTACGAAATTTATCTCGTTTGTATTTGATTTTTGATTGATCGACGTTTCTAACACTTTACAGCGTTCATGGTCACCCACCCGTGACCGTAAAAATCCGTAAAATTGTTTTATTTACAATACTTGCGTAAACTTCAGAAGTCATTAATTAATATTCATTGAATTAAATTATGTAAAAAAAAGAAGGTAATAAATGAATTTGTTTGTCTATAGATGCAGTGGTCTGAGTAGCGACCTCTTATGTCAAGTGTTGATTTCCACGTAGGATGGTTCTTAGTGTGATTCACATCCAACCAAAAACATATTTAGCAAGATAAAGTAGTAAAAAGTAATAATTATTTAGTATCATGCCTTCTAAGTTATCATGCGTATCATGCATGTATTTCTCAGTGTGGTCGCGTTCCGATCCGATGATAGTATATTAGACTAGCAACGTCTTACGGTTTCACCCGCAGTTCCTCTTCCCGTGGGAATATCGGGATAAATTATAGCCTATATATTATTCTGATATGTAAGCTATATTATTGTGAAGTTGCATTAAAATCCATTCAGTAGTTTTTGCGTGAAAAAGCAACAAACATTTTCACATCCTCATACACAAACTTTCGCGTTTATAATATTAGTAAGGATTTGTTAGGTTTAAATGAATAGATTGTCATAATATAATAATTACTACAAATTTAACTGACCAAATACAATATAATATTTTCATATAGAATAGTTTTCTTTTTGTATTGGCAATAAAGCATCAATATGTGGGTTAAAATTTAATAACTAATTAATTTAAAGCGGGTAGAAATAATTCACTGTAATAACGATGACTTGTTGGACGTGAGACACCTTAGTCCTTCCGTGACCACGAACGCTGAAAATTATTCGAAACGTGAGGCAATCAAATACAAACGCGATGAAATCCGTAAAAATAGTTTTATTTATAAAGTGTAATATTCGGGTAAACAGCAAAAATAATAATATTTGTGGTGGAGTGGAGAAGGGACAGACAGCGGAAGCTTAGTGATAGGATTATGTAGTAGATTAAAACCAAGAGAAACATAAATATGCCTCTTAAATAAGTTCATTGCGATGTCCCAACGACTAAGTATGGAATAGCATTAGCGTCTCGTCAATTGCCGACATCTGCCAATGGTGCACTTCAACTTTATTGATGCCGTTAAAGTGGACGACACCCAAGAGTTTTATTGGAAACTTTACTGTTCAAGTTTAATTACATTATGGTGTACTAAAATCCGTGAAGCCGATTTAATGACCGTGGCAATATTGAAACGAATGTATACAAAATGGCGCTAAGTTTGAATGCGTTCTAGAAAGGATTTATATAATGTATTTATTGATAAATTGTTTTGTGTGGTGATGGAGTAAGAATACAATTCACTACTCTCTATCTTGTCCGTGGATGTGGTAAAAGACGACTAAGAGAGAATATGAATACAATGTTTGTGCAAGAGAAGTAAGACTCGAAATGAAACCATATTTCAACATGTCTGACCAGCATAGTATAGTAGATCAAATTCCCTCCCTTAATGGAGGAGGTCTGAGCCCAACAGTGGGCCTAAATTGAGCTGCAATAATGATGATGAATAAATTATTCGTTAGATTAGAATACTTAAGAGAGACCTACTACTACTACCCCAAACGGATTGGCCTGCGGCTGTAATCAGAAGACTGTCGACAATGTGGCCCTACCAAAAAATAAAAAAAAAACAGTCACGTAGACTGCCAACAGAAGCGAAAACTGAAAACTATGAACCAACCAGCTGGCAGGTCTTTACGGTCCAAACATCGTACCGAGGCCTTTACAGCCGTAATCTCCAGCGGGTAATGACATTATGTCGGACGTCGCCACGCCAGGCAGCTATCTTGCTCAGCGAAATTGAATCGCCCCCGCCCGCGTCGCCGACATCCACCGGTAAAGTCCGGCGAGCATCTCCGTCTTCAGGTTGCAGTGGGGAGTCCCGGCCAAGAGGCATGCTGCATCCGTCGCCACAATGCGGTATCCATGTATGTCTTTGACCACCATGGTCATCTGTGGAAGCCATAATAGAGTTCTCAAACGGACGGTCGGGGACCCCGACTTTTCAAATCCTGCCTATTTCTTTAATTTCATGTAGGTATATCAAATTCTAAATTAAATAAAAATTAACAATAATTTAGAATTTGTAATTTCAAATTTAGAATAGTAATGCGTGTCTTACGGTTTGAATCTGAGATCCATTTACAGCAGTCAGTTGTTAATACAACTGACTGCTGAAATGGATCTATGCTAATGCATTAAAACAGATTTGGAGTAAAATAAACGTATTAAAAACTTTTAATTCAGTCAAAATTTAATTTTAAACTTATATTCATCCGTTATATATAATTTATTTTATTCAAATCACTGACAATCAAAAGTCATACAATTACAGAGTCCATTACACCTAAAACAGAAATGTCCAACCCGAACACAACTTTTTTAATCACACAAAATGAGTGAGGCAACCCAAAAATCACTCACGCAAACGTAAAATCGTTAGCAGCTTTTGCGAACTTTAGATTTTTTAATTAAAAGTCCGAGCTTATAATTAAAATGCTCTTTTAGGTCTTCAGATTTTGAGCTTAGATGTCTTTGTGAAGAGAGGACAGACTATAATCATATGAAAACGGATTCTGACATCATTTTTACTAATATTTTTTCTTTCTTTACTTCCTTTAGTATTTTTATGAGCTTTATATCTACTGTTAGATATAGCATTACCCAAGAAGGGATATGTCATAACCGCTATTCTAGTGGTGCTGGTGATGGCTTCCCTACTGGTTAATTCGCTTGTAGGTTCTGGATTAGCCATAATCTTTTACTTTTCACTATATTTGATTATACTATCGTGGTTCGAGCATCACGCTGGAGCTATTACTAAGTATATTGTATGCAATTTTACATAAAGAATCGGTTCCAATCCGTTGATAGTTAATGAAATTAATTTAAGGTACAATATAAAAAAGTACAATGTGTAAGTCCCCATTGGATTTATGCATAATAAATTGTTTGAATTTGAATATACGCAGACTAGTGGCCGCAATTGGTGTATCGCAGGAGCATACTACTGTTTTTCTCTATTCTTCTGGTTATATTTTAAGTATTTTTTACGATGCACCACAAGCAAATAAGAGTGATATATTGTATGGGTAATGCATCATCATACATGGTTAATATGCTATACAATTTATATAGGTGTTAGCGTGAATATATGGTAGGACCACACCACCAACAATTATCTGTCTTTCGAGCCGGCAGCCCAACTTTCCGAGGGTGTTTGCGTTTTGGTGTTTTGACGATGTATTTTATATTACCCTGCGTTTATAAGCAATATTAATAAAAATAACGGAAGGACAGTGAAAGACGCTCCGAGTATGCAAAAAATAAAAGTTATCAATCGATATGTCCGTGTGGTGACGGAGTAAGAATACAATTCACCCCCTATCTTGCCTGTGGATGTCGTAAAAGACGACTAAGGGATATAATAAGCATATAACATCTATGTAAGAGAAGGAAAACTCGAAACAAAACCCTATACCAACGCGTTTGACTAGAGAGAATAGAAGGTCCTCTCGTGGCCCCTAATGCCCCTCTCGTTATAGAAGAGGCCTGAGCCAACAGTGGCACATTTATAAGTTGAGATGATAATGATGATGAATAGATATAAGATATTCGTCACACAATCGTCACACAGCAGGCCGTTACTGAAAAACAGCGTTGTGGTGTTACCACAACATTAAGCTGAGTAGCGATATTTTTACTCGCTTGCGGGTGAGAACTCAGCTCTTACACATATCCTAAATGTAAATTAAGTTCCACAAATATGTATCCCCCTGCGAGGGAGAAATAAACTATTTGTCTTTCATTTTTCTTTCATATTTGTAAAATCTTATGACAGACATAAAAATATGTTTTATCGAATACGAGTATATGTACCGGTAAAGTTGTTTGTAATAATTTGTAGATGTCCTTTGTCTACAAGATAATTCAAAACTTATTATATTATACCTAGTTTTGTCAATACATTGATTTTAATTTTTTTTTTACATTTAAATAAGTAGTGATAAATTGCAACTGCATATGGAAATATCTGGGAACATCCATTAATATTTATCACAGTCACAACAAACGGCTGCTTATAAGCAATAAAGCGTTATAAATGAATAACGTTCAGTGATTAATCGTAGGGAAACTGTTTTAATTAAAAATAACTGTGATATTTAATCCGAATGTTTGAATTCGAATGGCGGGAATTAATCTTCGAAGTTCTGTTTCATAAGTCAAATTCCTTCTTTTGTCTCAATCATTCATTCATCTTAAATTTCATTGGTGTATATTTTAAGGACTATAACGCTCAATCGTTTGATTTAGGAGTATTAAACGGTATCACAGTCGCGGAATTAGATTAAAATTATATTTATGTGAAAGAGAAAATTCGTTTCTGAAAACATTAGACGTATTGAAATGTTTACAACTTAATCGCTGACGAAAAGCACAACTGTTTTTCATTGCATTTATTTTTTTAGAACATTTAATACTTTAAACATTTAATTCTCCTATTCGAAGTGAAATTATACTATTTTAACATGCTGATGACGAGTTAACAGTTAGTGTTTTAAGTTTCTTTCTTTAAAGCTTTTTATTAATAACTAGCAAACCGCCCTCGCTTCGCTTCAGTTATAGGTTATAGTCGTTTTACACGCGTAGTTCCCGTTCCCGTGGGAATATCGGGATAAAATATAGCCTAGTTTACGCCCTGATATTATAGCTTTCCATTGGTGAAAGAATTTTTGAAATCGGTCCAGCCGTTTTGAAGATTACCCGGAACAAACAGACAGACAGACAGACAAAAATTTTTTAATTGCTATTTTAGGCATAGGTGTCGTGCAAATAACCGTGTGAGCATGAAAAAAGCCTATTATTTTGACATTACAAACAGACACTCCAATTTTATTTATTGGTATAGATTTTTTTTAAAACCTGCCTACTCTAAGTTCGGATAGTCGTCGTGTATAAAAAAGTTGGTTAGTTTTTGAGCCATAATTGTGAGAAATTTTATACATCTATTTTGAGTGTTTCTATGCATTCATTGCCACATATGAGCGTCCTGTTGATAAAAGCAAAGGGGATAATAAAACGGTAAGATATCGAATAGATGGTAGAAGGATAAGAAGGTTGGTGATTATAGTTACTCTTATAAATTGCTCAAAATAATAATGTTCACTCTGCTAATAATCTTCTCAGCCGAATTTCAATACACAGGATAGTAAGGGATGGGTGACACATTCTGTGGTGATGGAATTAGAATACAATTCACTATCTCCTATCTTGCTCATGGTTGTCGTAAGGGACGATTAAGGGATGGTGACACATTATATTCTAATTGCCCACAAGGGAAGTTAATTTAAGGGTTTATAAGAAACCTGAAATTGTTATGAGAAATAGAACAATAAATAAAACTAGACTGCGTGGTGTATATCAATTGCCAGTTATTTCTATTTTTATGAATTACAATCCTCATCTTAGCACATATACATCCCACTGCTGGGCTCCAGCTTCCTCCTCGATTACAATAAAATTTACCTACTATCATAATGATTTCTTATGTTTACGCGAGTATTACACATTTTAAATAAAACTACTTTACGGATATTATCGGGTTTGTATTTGATTTTTGATTGCCCGACGTTTCGAACACTTTGCAGCATTCATGGTCACGGGCGGACACCGTAAAGTAGTTTTATTTAAAACTAGCGACCGGCCCTCGCTTCGCTTCGGTTTCTGTCGCCTTATCCCCGTAGTTCCCGTTCCCGTGGGAATACCGGGATAAAATATAGCCTAGTTTACTCCCTGGTATTATAGCTTTCCATTGGTGAAAGAATTTTTTAAATCCATCCAGCCGTTTTGAAGATTACCCGGAACAAACAGACAGACAGAGAAAAAAATTATAAAGTGATTTTTAGGCATCTGTATAATGCAAATAACCGTGTGAGCATGAAAAAGGCCTATTATTTTGACATTACAAACAGACACTCCAATTTTATTTATCGGTATAGATTTACCTACTATCATCATCATCATCTCAGCCCATATATGTCCTACTGTTGGGCTCAGGCCTCCTCCGCTATGGGAGGGAAATTGACCAACTATACCACACTGGTCAGACGTGTTGGTATAGGATTTTGTTTCGAGTTTTTCTTCTATTGCATAGATGTTGTATGTATACAATAATTCTTTAGTCGTCTCTTACGACACCCACGGGTAAGAGAAGGGGTGGTGAATTGTATTCTTACTCCACTACTCACCACAGGGACCTGCTATACCACAGTTATATTTCAAGTTGTGCGGCTACGTCACTTACCATCAGGTGTGCTGTTTGCTCGTTTGCCACCGTTGGCAATAAAAACAAAAAAAAAATGAAGTTGCAAAGATGTTATGTGCCTATCATTATACCTTACGTGTTTTTTACGACATCGACGGGTAAGACACGAGATGGTGAATTCTATTCTTACTCCGTCACCAAACGGATGATTCACCATCATCATCATTTCAGCTCATTTATGTTCCACTGTTAGGCTCGAACCTCCTCCACAATATGAGGGAAATTGACCTTACTATACCATGCTGGTCAGACAGGTTGAAATAGGCTTTAATTTCGAGTTTTCCTTCTTTTGCATAAATGTTATATGCGTATTATATCCCTTAGTCGTCTGCTGTGTGGTAGCGGTTTCGAATACTATCAACCCTTGCTTTGCTCGTGGGTGTCGTAAAAGACGACTAAGAGCCCTAGATTGACCCGAACCAACTCCATCTGGTACCATTTGGGTCAACGATTACATTCCCAAGGAGGGTTGACGTCAGGCAGGCAGCCGGTCTTAAAAATCATTGCCGAAACTTTTTGCAATATGTCAAAACAGATGACATATTGCGTCGACCCCAAGTAATTGGGATAAGAGCAAGATGATGATGATGATGAGTCGTCTCTTACGACATCCACGGGCAAGATAGGGAGTGGTGAATTGTATGATTATTAGAATCATATCCAGACTATTTTTTTAATGATAAGAAACTTGTATTTTTTTTACAAATATATATTAAAGGAGGCGTCTTACATTCATACTTTGAACAAAAATTTGGCGATCGCATAAAGATTTTTTCCATAAAGTAATTCTTTCTGCATGGGAATCGAACTCGTAACTCTTGATACAGACAAGATAGCGACCTATCTACTTCGATATCCTAACCACTACGATATGCAAGCTATTTTATTGCTTAGGTTTTTCAAATTGGCCAGTTTTAGAATGTCTATCGCTTGGAAGGCTACGGGACCGCCTCAAGGGAGCCAAATATTTACTTGGCCTATATAATTGTTCCATGTGTTAATGTTTGTGGACGTGATTTGCTTTATTTGCTAACGTATTTTAAGCTGGTTTATTTAAACAGTTTAAATTGTTGTATTTAGCTGCTTTGATACAATGGAATCAATTTGAATGACAATGCACTCATACAAATACATAGGTAGGTACTATATAATTACGTTTGATTTTACTGTATTTAATTATTTCAAATTCAAATTCAAGTCCTTTATTTGCGTAAACAGGGTACATTCATAAAGGTGTTAACATTAGTTCAAGCCTATTTAACCATAATCATAACATGCAAAGTATCATAAAACAATAAATAATTAAGAACAAATAGATTGGAATTACAAGCGTTCATTGTAATCCATTCTATCACAGAGTAAAAAGTATTTTGTTGCAGTCATGTTCGAAGTTGAAGTATAAATTTATTCAATGGTAATTAATGACACTTGAAATCCTGTTAAACATTAATACACACACAGTGTAACTATTTTTTTGCATTTTAGTTGTTCTACGAATCGTATTGATAGGAGATTGACAAGGAGAATTTATGGGATGAATGTGGACAGAAGTGTTGTAAGGGAAAGACCAAGACGGACGTTCCACGATCAAATTGGTGACGTTCTTAAGAAAGGCCAAGTTAAAAGTACTCTAAACCGAAGAACATGCTTGAGGAGATTAATGAATGTGGAGGAGGCGAAGCTGGTAACATACACCAAGATCTTAGCAAGTGGAGGAAAGTGGTCTCCGCCTACCTCTATGGGCAAGAGACGTGAATGTATGTATGTATGTTTGTTAAAGCAATAGTCAAAAGTTGATTGCAGTGGGCTTGGTATGAATATTTGCATTAAAGAATTCGTACCGATATCGAGAGAGATTTGTATGAGATTTGAAACAGCGCCTCTATCGGATATTAAGGCCATTACTTCAAATCCATACAAATTACACTTCATAATGTTACGAATTATAAAAGAGTATGAATATCATCATCATCATCGCAGCCCATATACGTCCCACTGTAGGGCTCGGGCCTCCTCCACAATGGGAGGGAAATTGACCTACTATACCACGCTGGTCAGACATGTTGGTATAAGGTTTCATTTCGAGTTTTCCTTCTCTTGCACAGATGTTACGTGTATTTTATATCCAATATTCGTCTTTTACGACATCCACGGGCAAGATAGGGAGTGGTGAATTGTATTCTTACTCCGTCACCACACAAAATGAGTATGAATATAGAAGAAATAAATTATCTGAAACGTTATCATTTCAATTAATTGAAGTCCACTTATAATGCATTTTCATTTTCCACACGTATCAGAAGTTATTTCTGCGTGCACTCCATTTTGATTCAAGTCGTGATTCACGCAATCCATCCATCTTTTCTTTCATCTTCCCCTACTCTTAAATTCTTCGACATTCATACTTAAGACTCCTCACAAAATTACTTTCATTCCGTCTCATTTCATGTCCAAATTGTACAAATCATGACACGATAAAAAATAAAGTCAGTTTTGACTTTTCATTCATACCATAAATATTAAAAGGGAACGTAATTCATCACTGTGATCCCCATATAATACATGAGCGTACCCCGAAGCGATGTACGCGGAAAAAGGTAAAAAAAAAATATATCTTTGCAATGTCGGACTTAATTCCAGTAGGAGAACCGCAACACTAATTAAGGTAAAAGGGCAAATCTCCAAGGAAAAGATAATCCTTTCTTGTACCTACTTCGTTTTAATAAATGCTGAGTACTTTAGGTATATTTTAATTAAACATTCTCACGTCCTCATCCCTTGGGCGTTAGCACCTCCGGTACGGCGTGATAAATTATACTATGCAGTGAATATTAAAAGTCCAAAAGATATTATTCACTTACAGTCAAAAGAAATCTAAAGTGACATTATAAAGCATTCATATTTTAAATGCCAGTAGATTTTTATTCCGCCAAGGACGTCAGTCGGCAGGAGATGCTGGACGGTCTCGACCGTGACCCCTGGGGACGCCCCTATCGCGCGGTGCTGAATAAGCTCCGCGCGCGGGGCCTTCCTCTCACCGAGATTCTTCAGCCCAGCCTTCTCACCCGGGTCGTCGAGGACCTGTTCCCGCGGCGGGCGGAACACACGCCCCCGGTCATGGCTCCGCCAGACACTGAGCGGGAGGCCGACGACGACAATGTTCCGCCCATCACGGAACCCGAGATGGGAGTGGCGGTGGCGCGCATGTGCGCAAAGTCCACCGCCCCCGGGCCCGACGGTGTTCCTAACCGCGTGTTGGGCCTGGTCCTCGACCACCTGGGTCCCCGCCTCAGGGAGCTGTTCCACGCGTGTTTAGCGTCCGGACGGTTCCCTGGGTGCTGGAAGGAGGGAAGGCTGGTGCTCCTGCCGAAGCCAGGACGGTCTCCGGGGTCGCCTTCGGCCTACAGGCCTATCGTGCTGATCGATGACACGGGCAAGCTACTGGAGAGGGTGGTAGCTGCTCGCATCGAGCGGCACCTCGTCGGCACTGGGCCCGATCTGTCGGACGCCCAGTTTGGGTTTAGGAAGGGTCGTTCGACAATCGCGGCTCTGTTGCGCCTGAGGGCCGTGGCGACTGAGGCCGTCACCGGTGGGGGTGTGCTGTTGGCGGTGTCCCTAGACATCGCCAACGCATTCAATAGTCTGCCATTCAGCTGCCTCAGGGAGGCGCTCCGGTATCACGGAGTGCCAGCTTACCTGAGGCGGCTAGTGGCAGACTATTTGGTGGGGCGCAGCGTCCTCTGTACCAACCGAGCAGGGGACGTTGTGCGAACGCCCATGACGTGCGGTGTCCCACAGTGGTCGTTCTATCGGCTACGACTGGGCGTTGAGGGGGAGCCTCCCGCCCAGGCTGGGCATGATTTGTTACGCCAACGACACGCTCGTCACAGCCCGCGGTGGGACGCTAGAAGAGGCGGTAAGCCTGGTGACCTATGGCACCGAAGAGGTCGTCAGGCGGATCGAGGCGCTGGGGTTGAGGGTCGCCCTGGACAAGACGGAGGCCCTCTTGTTCCATGGGCGCCTTATGAGCCCTCCCATCGGCGTCTCGATCACCGTCCACTCGGTTGACATCAGCATCCGGGCCCATATGAGGTACTTGGGCCTGGTGCTCGACGGGCAATGGTGGTTCCGGGAGCATTTCCGCAGGCTCGCTCCACGGCTCGTCGGCGCGGCGTCCGCCCTATCGTGGCTTATGCCGAACGTGGGAGGACCGAGCGCTACGTGCCGATGGCTGTACACGGGGGTCATCCGGTCAATGGCCCTGTACGGCGCACCGGTGTGGGCGGGATCCTTGACCATCCGACTTAGGGCCCTTCTGTGGCGACCACAGAGGGTCATGGCAGTCAGGGCCATCCGCGGATACCGCACGGTGGCGACGGAGGCAGCGTGCCTATTGGCCGGGACTCCCCCGTGGGACCTGGAGGCGGAGATGCTCGCCGGATTGTATCGGCGGGTGGCGGGGGTGCGAGCGGAGGGCGGTGACATCTCGTTAAGGGAGCTCACTGCCTGGCGCGTCGACGCCCGCCGAGACATCATTGCCCGTTGGGCAGTCCAGCTGGAGAGGCCTCGGTTCGGGGTGCGAACCGTGGAGGCCTTCCGGCCGGTGCTGATGCAGTGGTTGGAAAGGCGGCACGGGGTGCTCTCCTTCCGACTAGTGCAGTTGTTGACGGGGCATGGGAGCTTCGCCAAATACCTGCACAGGGTCGTAAGGAGGGAAAGTCCACTGTCCTGCCACCACTGGGATTGCGACAAGGACACGTCGCGCCACACGCTCGAGGCCTGCGCAGCTTGGGCAATGCAGCGCCGTGAACTCGTCGCAATCATCGGTGCCGACCTGACACTGCCGGCCAACGCTAGGGCGATGGTCGACAGCGTTGGGAATTGGGACGCGGTCGCAGCCTTCTGCGAGACAGTGATCTCGCAGAAGGAGGCGGCGGATCGTCTGCGCGTGGAGCGCAGCCTCGATGAGGAGATCCGCCGCCGGCGACTGGGGCGGCGCAGGCGCAACTACCTGCGCCTCATGC
The DNA here is from genome assembly GCA_032191425.1 of Lymantria dispar. Classification (NCBI taxonomy): domain Eukaryota; kingdom Metazoa; phylum Arthropoda; class Insecta; order Lepidoptera; family Erebidae; genus Lymantria; species Lymantria dispar. Next base: position 24,466,308 of record CM063459.1, read on the forward strand.
CGCCCTAGCCGAGGCCGCGGGTGACGTGACCGGGGATTAGTCCGTCACCCGCCGAGAGGCCGACCGCGTGAGGAAAGACCGACGTCCTCTCCGAGGGCGGACGTCGGTCGATGGGAGGGTACCCCACGTAGGGGGTATTCCGTCGGGCCGACCACTGACGACAAGTAAACCTGCTCCGGTGGTCGGCCCAATGACGAAGGCGAGGTGGTTTTCGGGTGGCTTGCGGGAGTTGCGTGCTTAAGCCCCTGTGTCGCCCCGGACGGAGTGGTGCGGAGGCGCGCCGACCGCAGCCCACCCACACAAAAAAAAAAAATGTCGATTTTTATTAATATTGGCATTGTTTTGTAATTTTGACATGTCAATTGTAAATTGGCAATATGTAAACGCCCTTTTTATTGGGGCGGGCTTTGGTCAGCGCACCTACCACCCGGCTCCGTCCGGGGTGACAGAGGCCCTATAGCCCACCCGTAGCAAATCGCCTTCGTTGTTGGGCCTACCACCGGTGCCAGGTTCCTTGTCGCCAGTGGTCGGCCCGACGGAATACCCCCGCGGTACCCTCTCCTCTCGACGTCCTCTTTCCGGGACGTCGCTGGCCGTCGCGCGGTCAGCCTCTCCGCGGTTGACGGATTAATTCCCGGTCCCGTCACACGCGCCCTCGGCTAGATATAAATGCCCTTAAGAAATCATCAAAGAACTCGGTACCAGTAGCCGATCTGGTGGCAAAGGAAAGGAAATACGATAGGTTATGGGGCCGCGCGCCACCCTTGCGTCACCCCGGACGGAAAGGATAGCGTGTGAGTTCATACCCTACCAAAAAAAAAAGTTTGATCTGTTACTAATACTAAAGTGGGTACGTAGAAAAAGAGTTATGGAGGATATGTTAAATAAGTATTTTAGTTCTAAATTAATGAGGTTTGACATATATCGTGCTCGGTTATTTATAAGAACTTGTTAGGCAATCAAACACTGATTTACACACGTTAGGATTGAATTCAAAACTATTGTAAATGCTTTCTAACGTTCATACCTATAGCCTACGTATTATAACCAAAGTTTTCCAATAGATGGCATATTGAAGGTCTACTATAAAAAAGATGATAGTGTGAGCGAAAATTTGGTTTTCTTACGTAAAGCCACGCTTGTCTAATTGGTAATAGAAATGAATTCTAGAAGATTTCATGGGATGATGACTTCTATAGAAGATTTCTGAGGTTTCAGGTTCTGCTTAAGGTAGCTACGTGGGGCGGGTTGGTCCCTTCCCTCTAATGTGGTTGAGGGGAGTGATGGCTGCTCTAGTAGTTAACTCGTGATCGGGTGCTGCTTGTGGGATCTGGTCCAGCCATAATTTTTCTCTTTTCTTTATTTTTTTTTTAATTTTGTTCTAATACTTGAAAATTTATACATGTATACAATTTCGAAGAGCATCACACTGGAGGTAATATGTTGTACGAAGTATAAAATTATATAAATTTAAAAGACTGGCAAAGACTAAAAAAAGTGACAGACCGCTTAGTTTCTTGCCGGCTCTTCTCAACTTGTGGCCGCGTGCCGATCCGGTGGTAGATTATTGTATTGTATTCAAACAATGTTTAAACTTGACAATATGTAAGTGCCCTTAAGGGGGCTTATGCAGAATAAATGATTTGATTTGATTTAGAAGACTTCTAGAGAATAGATGTGGATTTAAATCATACGTATGGCAATAATTTTTCGATCACCAAACGAGCTTTATCGGTTTTAATTATTCTGTGACCCATGGTTACAGCAAAGCATCTAAAATAGAGATAACAAAAACAAATTTCATCGTTACCGTTATCTCAGCTCAGACCTCCACTAAGATATGACTGCAATTGATCTATTTCTACCACGCTAGTCAGATAGACTAGTTGAGGGTTTTATTCCGAGTTTTCCTCCTCTTGCATTAGTGTTACCTACATAGCATATCCCTTAGTTGTCCTTTACGATACTCACAGTCAAAAAAGGGGCCAAAATTGTATTCCTAGTTACCACACAAGAGTGTTGGAGTCGAATAGAAATAAAATCCAACTACAGACTTAATAACTTGTATTCTTCGTTGCAAATAAAATTGGATATAAAGAAATTGTATGAAATAAATAATAACTATATAATACTAGCAACCCGCCCTCGCTTCGCTTCGGTTTCAGTCGCTTAAACCCGCGTAGTTCCCGTACCTGTGGGAATATCGGGATAAAATATAGCCTATGCTACTCCCTGATATTATAGCTTTCCATTGGTGAAAGAATTTTTGAAATCGGTTCGGTGGTTTAAGCGTCAAAGCATTACAAACAAACAAACATCCTTACTTTCGAATTTATAATATTAGTATGGATGTAATGCGATGTAGTTTGCGGGATGTCAGCGAGCGAGTGTGTGTGGGTGGGGGAGCTTGCTCAGTCGACGCGTTTCACCACCGATGCTTTAACGGTACTGTTTGAGACTTCGCCCTCATCGACACGAAGCCACGACGTGGACACAGAGAAAAATCATAATTTAAAACTGAGAAAACTCCATAATAAATCTGAATCCTGAGCTCAGTAGTGGAATGTTTATGAGTTGAGAAATAGAAGAATAAAAAATAAATTTAAAGGGATGATTCCTTCCTAAAGTCCTCTCTGATCGTTTTATTGCAATAAACCAGATTATTCAGCAGTGCAGTCTCACTACTCGACATAAATAAATAGTTTTTACAGCTTATAATTTTCAAGTATCCTTACAATAATGAAAACAGCTTACCTGAAACAACAAAAAAAAATTATTAGTAAATTGCTAAAAATATTACAAGTGAGTTAGCTTACCACCATAATAGGAAGGAAATTGACCTACTATAGCCACGCTAATTAGAGATATTGGCATAGGCATATCATATTATGCCTTGGTCTTTTACGACACCCACAGGTAGGAGAGAGGGTGGTGAACTGTGTTTTTACTCCATCACTACAAGGAAAGTATAAATATCTTTATATATATATATATATATATATATATATATATATATATATATATATATATATATATATATATATATATATATATATATTTCTTGTGTACGTGTGTATGTCACTGAACTCCTACTAAACGGCCTCCTAACAGCTGGACCGTTGTTGATGAATTTTTTTGTGTATTCAAAGGGATTCGAAAATGGTTTAGATTCACAATTGGACCCGGTAAGTGGCGCTGTTCGGGCAGGACAATAACATAACTTGAGAACGACTTTACTCTTCTGTTTTTTTAAGTTTTCTAATACTTTGAAAAAGGTTTTTACAGAAAAATAACAAGTGCGAGTCGGACTCGCGCACGAAGGGTTCCGTACCATTAATTAGGTAAACAAGTGCCTTCCTATTGCCATTATCGATATTGAGCAAAAAAATCAAGTTTGTTGTATGGGATAAGGGGGGCCCTTAAATATTTATTTTATTTTTAGTATTTGTTGTTATAGCGGCAATAGAAATACACACATCATCTATGAAAATTTCAACTGTCTAGCTATCACCGTTCTTGAGATACAGCTTGGTGACAGACGGACGGACAGCGAAGTCTCAGTAATAGGGTCCCGTTTTTACCCTTTGGGTACGGAAGCCCAAAAATTAAGAAAGTAGCGAAGAAAATTAGAAAATTTAAGAAAACTTAATGACTATATAAACTGTGTACAGGACAACGTCTATCGGGTCAGCTAGTATATATATATACTAGCAACTCGCCCTCGCTTCGCTTCAGTTATAGGTTATAGTCGTTTTACCCGCGTAGTTCCCGTTCCCGTGGGAATACCGGGATAAAATATAGCCTAGTTTACGCCCTGATATTATAGCTTTCCATTGGTCAAAGTATTTTTGAAATTAGTCCAGCCGTTTTGAAGATTACCCGGAACAAACAGACAGACAGACGGACAAAAAATTTTTAATTGCTATTTTAGGCATAGGTGTCGTGCAAATAACCGTGTGAGCATGAAAAAAGCCTATTATTTTGACATTACAAACAGACACTCCAATTTTATTTATTGATATAGATATAACTTGGAAGTCATGTACGGTATAAGTAATGGACGATGGAATAAATGTTCTTTTCAGAATGTCAAAAAAAAATGTTAAAATTCTTTTGTAAGCAATTTTTTTTTTCTAAAAATCTACCTCCTTGCACTAATGAAATAATCCTTGTATTGCGGGGGACTTTACAAATATAATTAACAGACACATATTACATCCAGACTCAGAACAACCATTTATGGATCGCACAAAGTGTTGTCCCGCGTGGGATTCGAACCTGGCATTGTAGGTCGGTATCTTAACTGCTACGCCATCTGTGCAGTCGTTATTTTTATGTTTGACTCGTACATATGTGTGCCAATTTTAACTAAATCTGTCCAAGCAAATTAACTGTGACAGTACACAGTGACAGGCAGACAGATGAGTGATTCTAGTAAGATATCGTTTTTCATTCAGACCTACAAAGTCTAAAAATTGATAATTAATATTGTTTAATTTTAGACCGTCCTGTCTAATTATTTAGCTTAATATCTCAACGTATAGACTCTCTAAAAATTGTATTCAGAACTAGCTTTTGCCCGCGACTTCGTCCGCGTAGAAGTCATATGTGGCAAGGGCAATCACAGATAACTGTGTAGTGTATTCAGGGTTCTACAGGCCCAACGTGTTGCGCTTGATGGCAAGTTAGTGTAGAGAATCTTGATTTCTCGCATCAGCCAGCACCTTAGCGAGGTTGTCTCGATCAGACCAACTTTTTCTGGCAAACGACCGCAACTTTTCTATGCTTGTGGCCCGTCGTCATTAAGGCGCTCACTGGCGGAGAGTTGCTGTAGGCGGTGTATTGAGATGTCGTCAAGTCATTTAATAGTTTGCCAATCTGGTATATCAGGCAGGCGCTGTTATCAAGGGGTGCTTCTATACTTAAGCGGCTCATGCTAGATTATTTGAAGCGGCGCAGTGGCCGCTGCGTGACGTGCGCAGAGGACTTTGTGCTAACACCTATTTTGTTCTGCTCCCAACTGAGGTAGTTTATGGGGGTGATTGTATGGTATATTAGAGGAGACTTCCTTTTTTTTATGGGTGGGCTATGGTTAGCGCACATGCTGTCCATTCCGTCCGGGGCGACAAAAGGACGACGCGCGGGTCGATAACCCACCCGTATCTACGTTGCCTTCGTCGTTGGGCCGACCACCGGAGCAGGGTGATTTGTCGTCAAAGGTCGGCCCGACGGAATACCCTTTCGGGTACCCTCACCTCTCGACGTCCCTGTCCCGGGACGTCGAGCGCCGTCGCGCGGTCAGCCTCTCTGCGGGTGCCGGACGAAAGTCTCCGGTCCGATTACCCGCGGCCTCGGCTAGGGCGACATCAGGCGCAAGACGCACTTGCGCCTGCGCCGCCCGAGTCGCCGGTGACAGAACGTGTCACCCAAAAGGAGCTCCTCTCGCGCACGATTCGCCGCCTTCTTACGTCCCAGTTCCTGACGCTGTCGAGCATCTCCCTGGCGATGGTCAACAGCGTCAGGTATATTAGCTGTGACTGGACTTACTTCAGTTTGGGCTTAATTTAAATAAGAGTTACATTTGGCCATACTTGGTATCGAGGTGGTGATTCAATGAGTCACACTGCCACTTAGGAGAAGGTCTATATAAAACGAATGATTGGTTGTTTCATAGACCTAACTATACACCCGTCGGCACAGCAATCACTGTTAATTTGGGTCCACTCGATAGAGGACCAGATAAGATATTTGGGCTTAGTACTCGATGGGCAATGGTGCTTTCAGGAACATTTTTATCAAATTCCCCGGCTCGTTGACGCGGTGTTACATGTTAACGGCTCTACGCGAGACTATTTCGATCAATGGCCCTGTACGGTGCACCTGTGTGGGTGAGCTCTGACCACTTGTCTTAGTATTTTTTTCTGGCATTCACAGAAAGCCAAGCTGCTTAGGGCTACACGCAGATACCGTACCGTGTCGACCATGGCAGCGTGCACTTCGGCCGGCACCCTCCCGTGAGACTTAAATGTGGAAATATACGGAGCCCTCCCACAATTGTGGTCCCAGTTAAGATGCAGCAGGCATACTTTTGAGATTTGTTTTTTTTTAATTTAATAGTTGTAGGACCATACTGTTGACAGTTGTCTGTCTACAGTCGCGGGCGGGTCCGTCCGGGGTAATACCATACTCTCGCAAAAAATCTACATCCGAGTAGTAGCAATTTGTTACTGTGCTTCGTTCGGTGTATGAGAGAACCGCCAGTCCAACTTTCTTTTTTTTTTTTATTGCCAACGGTGGCAAACGAGCAAGCAGCACACCTGATGGTAAGTGAAACTGCTGCACATGGACCTTTGCAATACTAGGGGAACAGCTAGGCCGCTGCCTACCGTGAAGGAAATACTCTTCTTAAACCTCGTTTAAAGAAGGACATTTCATAGCGCTCGGGAAACACAGCAGCAGGTAGTTCATTCCAGAGCTTGCACGTACGTGGGAGAAATGATCGCTGGAAACGTACAGTTGAAGACCATAACGTTTCCAGGTGAAATGGATGAACCCTGCTGCGATGTCGAGTGGTACGTTAGTACAATGGTGACGGTGGTACCAAGTCAAACAGTTCCTCGGAGCATTCCCCGTGAAAGAGTCGGTAGAGTACACAGAGTGACCCAAAGTCTCTCCGCTGCTCCAGCGACTCCAATCTGTCCGTAAGATTGGGATCCCCGACGATTCGAACAGCCCGTCTTTGCAGGGAGTCAAGTGGGTCTAGCTAATATTTGGGCGCACCTGCCCAGAGATGTGAGCAGTACTCCACATGAGGACGAACTTGTGCTTTGTATAGCACAAGACGCTGTCTCGGTGTGAAGTACCGCCTGGCTCTGTTCAGGACGCCCAACTTTTTGCTTGCCAATTTGGCTTTGTCCTCCAAATGACTCCCAAACTGGACTTTGATCAATATTTTGACGCCGAGAATCCCAATACTCTCAGAAATTGGGAGAGTTACTCCTTGAAACTGAGGCGCCATGACAAATGGGTCCTTCTTTGCAGTGAACGCGCAAACTTGTGTCTTTGTGGGGTTGAACTGGACTAGGTTCCGTTCACCCCATTCCGAGGCCCGCCCCAGAGAGCGCTCGACTTCAGACACAAGTTGAACCCTTCTTTCCTGAGTACTCCGAGGGATATTCCGTTGCTCAGTGTACCGCTCATCACCCGTACTGTCATCCGCATAGCAATGCATACTCTCGATAGAGAGTATGTCATTGATATGCAGGATAAACAACGTCGGGGAGAGCACCGAGCCTTGTGGTACACCAGTATTAATGGTCATGGTATCGGAGCAGGAGCCATCTACGATGACTTTTATCCTCCGACCATCCAAAAAGCTGGCAATCCAATTACAGAGTCCCTCGGGGATTCCGTAAGATGGTAGCTTCGATAGAAGTGCCTTGTGCCAGACCCTATCGAACGCCTTTGCGATATCTAGGCTGAACGCCAGCGCCTCACCCTTGCCCTCCAAGGCCTCTGCCCAACGGTGTGTGAGGTACACAAGAAGATCACCAGCCGACCGACCATGACGAAAGCCGTATTGGCGATCACTGATAAGCTGGCGATCCTCAAGGTACTGCAGAAGGTGGCGGTTTATAACCTTCTCCATTATCTTGCAGAGCAAGGATGTTATCGCAATTGGCCTGTAATTCGATGGGTCAGACTGGTCTCCCTTTTTAGTGATCGGGTGGACATGGGCTACCTTCCACGAAGACAGAACCCTATTAGTAGCGTAGGAAAGTCGGTATAGGCGCGTGAGGATGGGAGTCAATTCAGGGGCGCACGTCTTTAGTACCACTGCAGGGATGCCATCCGGTCCACTCGACTTATGGACGTCTAAAAACCGCAGCTCCCGCCTAACCGCTCGCTGCGTGATGCGGATTTCGGGCAGTGAGCTTTCACACCGTGGGATGGTAGGTGGTGTGGCAGCTCCGGCATCCAAAGTCGAGTTACAGGCAAAGAATTGACCTAGAAGATCGGCCTTCTCCTTTGCGCTGTGGGCCAGACTACCATCGTGTTTCTGCAGTGGTGGGAGATTGGGCTGGCAGAAGTTGCCTTGGGCAGCCTTGGCGAGCGACCAGAATGCACGACTCCCAGCGGGATAGCTTTGCAATCGCTCGCCAATTCTGGCAACATGTTCCTCCTTGGCTCTGGCAATAGCCTTCTTGCTAGATCTAGAAGCGGCGTTAAATTTCCGCTTCACCTCTTTGGCATTCGGGTCCTGGCATTTTTTGGGCCTATTCCAGGCACGATATGCGGACTGTTTCTGGTATGCAGCCGTCCTGCAGGTTTTGTTAAACCAGGGTCGGCTGCGGCCACCGACGGGTATTTTGGTGTTGGGGATGAATAATTCCATCCCCATAATAACCATTTCGGTAACGCAGTCCGCACAGACGCCAGGGTCCCCAGAGGCGAAGCAAATTCTGAAGGTGTTTGCGTGTGGTGGATTTTAGTGATGTCTTTAGTATCACCGAACTTTTTATTGCAGGCATTCACACTCCCTTAACTTTCTTCACGATAGACAGCGGCCTAGCAAAGGTTGAGCGGCAGCAACACTTACCATCAGGTCTACTTTTAGATGGTTAGCCACCATTTGCAATGAAAAAAAGATCGGTGTGGCCGGGGTAGAGCAGCGCCGTGAATTCATCGCAAGCGTCACTACCGAAGCTGCCGACCATCACTTAGACCATAGTCGATAGATCAAGAACTGTCGTATGAGGTCGCCATTTTCTGCTTGGCAGTTATCTCGCGTAAGAACTCGACAGAGCGAGTCAGGAAGAAAAACTTCCAAGCTGACTCGTTTCACTGCTGTTGTGTCGGGTGCTGTCTAGACCGAGTGCTTGCGTTTTACTATCTTTACGTGATAGAATCACACTCTCGACAGTCGTCCATTTAATATCGCGGATGTTTGCCTGTGGTGGGTTTTGGTGATGGGAAGGTGATACCTTTAGTTTTATCAAACCTCATTGCACTTCCTTTACTTTCTTCATGGTAGGCAGCGACCTGGCAAAAGTTCATGAGCAGTATCACTTACCATTAGGTGTGCTGCTTGCTCGTATGCTAACAATGACCGCGCGCGGGTGACACTACGACAACATAATAAGCTGTCTGGGGTCAAAAAAGGGTGTTCGAGTGACCCTGCTGCGCAGCCTTCTTTGTAGGGTTTCGTACCAAAAGGATAAAAATGGGACCTTAGGTAATAAAAATAAAATAAATATTTAACGGGGGCTCTCATACAAAAACGCTATTTTTTGCCTTATTTTGCTCGATATCAGTAAATGGTAACAGCTGAAGGTTAAAATATAAAATTTTTGTGTACCTACTGTTATTTACTTAGTCAATGGTAGGGAACCCTTCGTGCATGAGTCCGATTCACACTTGGCCGATTTTTATTAGTTATTCTTCAAACTGTGGATTTCGCGTTACACCCTTCACTGAGAAACCTCACAAACAAATAAGTAACAGACACAAATTAGACTGAGTTTAGTACTACTTAGTCTACTCTACCCACCAACAATTCGTCGATAACACAAAAAATAGTCCGGCGTTGGAATTGAACCCGTGACACTGGCATGGTAAGTTGTTATCTTAATTACTATGCTATCAGTGCAGTTAATTAATCATTGAGGTGGTATGAATTTATTACTTGTGTTTTAGAGTGAAAAATATCAAAAGCCTAATTCATCCCCTATTTTACACCATCCAAACAAAAAAGAATATATCCTCTGCGGGGGTGGATTTTCAGAATAAATTTCGTTTATAATGAATCTTTTTATATCGCTTAAGTAGGTTGTGTACTAAGCTGTATAAGTTACTACAGTTTTTTACCTATCCCACGGGAACTCTTTCATTTTCCGGGATTAAAAATATCCTAAATGTTGACCGGGGATGTAAGGTACCACCATGCAAAATTTCATTGAAATCGGTCCAATAACTTCGGAGATTAGCCCGTACAAACAGATAAACAGACAAACAGACAGAGAAACAAAAAATTTGAAAACAATCTGGATGTGTTCTATCTCTAACATCCCCCTGACTCGGTTTTTAGCGTTTATTTTCAATGTACAGAATTTCGACCTCTACAATTTTATTATATGTATATAGACTAGGTCGAGTTTAATCTATATTTTACAAGTAACACTAAAGAAAAGTCAACTACTTAAGAACATTTTGTAGTCACATAAATTGTCAGTTTTGTGTTTAACATAAACATTTAATTAATGTGTAAAACTAAACTGTTTATGGACGCGTGGTTCAATGTTTACTTTTTTATGTGTATACGGTACAGTCGATCACAAATTTGTTACTAGGTATTTTTCATAGTACGTTTGGATGAAACAAATCCAAATAAGAGCTATATAATTATTATTCACTACCACGTAATATAAGACTTTTTGAAGTAGGTACTCCATTGGTAATCCTACTACCGACTTGGTCGAGTCGCCCCACCAGCGACTGGGGAGGTTTCGTTAGTTACAAAATATATATAACTCTGTGTCCAATATATGTACTTACCATAATTAAAACATGCTACGATTTATGTCGACTAATAATAAATCGATAAGAAAGTGTTAAGCATATTTTTTATTACATTGAAATATGTGTAAAATGTTAAAACAAATGTTTAGTGGTCATTTAATATGTTTTATAAAGACGTTCCTATTATAATATCTATAAGGACTCAGACGTGCATTACGCGTCGTAGACGCCGCTACGCACTCGCCCTGATGATGAGCATCGGATATGCTCGTAACCCGGGTCAACGTAATCGATCTCAGTACGTGAGTATCGTGCCGTTACCTGCCTTGACAGACCACTCATAATAAGGCCGGATACTGGTGGCCAGCCTATTTGGCGCCAGAGAGAGGTTGGCCCAGGTCGATCTAGACTTCCTAGTCGTCTTTTACAATACTCACGATTAATTTTTTGGCAAATATTCAGGTGGGCAGTATTCAGAGCCGCTACAGCAGATATTTATACGTATTTTTTCATACTTATATTAAAGATGTAATATGCAGATGACGTCTATGCGAGAGAAGAAAAAATTAAAATAAAACTATACCAACACGTCTGACTAGCGTAATAAGATAGGACAAGTAGTAGCACATATGAGCCGAGATGATGAGATAATTTATATAAGGTGCTAGGACCACACTGCCGACAGTTATCTGTCTACAGCCGCGGGCCGGTCCGTCCGGGGTAGTACCACACTCGCAGAAAATCGACGTCTGAGTAGTAGCAATTAGTTACTGCGCTTCGTTCGGTAAGCGAGAGAGCCGGAAGCCCAACTTTCTGAGAATGTTTGCGTGTGGAGGGTTTTGGTGGTGCCCTTGGTATCACCGAGCCTCAATGCACTCATTCACACTCCCTTCACTTTCTTCGCGGTAGGCAGCGGCCTTGTAAAGATCCATGAGCGGCAGCAACATTTACCATCAGGTGTACTGTTTGCTCGTTTGCCACCGTTTGCAATAAAAAAAGAAAAATAAATAAATACAAAAATTACTCGTTAAAAGTTCTAATATATGGAATAGGTACCCTATATCAATTCAGTCACAAAACATTAATACAAACAAAAATCTCATTACTTATTGTTGTACCGTTAAACTTGCGCTTGTATATAAATAGCTTACGTTCAATCAAAGGCAGGCAAGTCACGGTGAACTAATATAACTATATATTGTTATTATTCCACGATGACTTGCAATGTCCCAGCTCACAGAGGTCCCTGAAGGTTGAGTTGCTTATTTTCAAGAACGGTAAAAATATATGTAATAAAAGAACTTCGTTTAATCTATACCAATAAATAAAATTGGAGTGTCTGTTTGTAATGTCATAGTAATAGGCTTTTTTCATGCTCACACGGTTATTTGCACGACACCTATGCCTAAAATAGCAATTAAAAAATTTTTGTCTGTCTGTCTGTCTGTTTGTTCCGGGTAATCTTCAAAACGGCTGGACCGATTTCAAAAATTCTTTCACCAATGGAAAGCTATAATATCAGGGCGTAAACTAGGCTATATTTTATCCCGGTATTCCCACGGGAACGGGAACTACGCGGGTAAAACGACTATAACCTATAACCGAAGCGAAGCGAGGGCGGGTTGCTAGTGTTCTAATATAATATTAAAGTCAATATGAGTCTGTAAAAAAACATCGCTGATTTTATGTTTATGAAGTATTAAGACGACTAAGGGATATAATACGCATATAACATCTATACCGGAGATGGAAAACTCGATATAAAAGCCTATACCAACCTGTCTGACCAGAATGGTAAGGTCAACTTCTCTTCTATTGCGGAGGAGTTAGAGCTCGAGCTCAATAGTGGGAGGTATATGAGCTGAAATGATGATGATGAATGATGAAGTATTTAGATTATTTATGGAGTTGTAATAAAGCTTTTTAAATTTCGTGTGATGACTTAGTAAGAATAAAATTCATCACCCCCTTTCATGACCGTGGTTGTCGTATAAGACGATAAAGGGATATAACATGCATATAATATATATTCAAGAGAAGGAAAACACGAAACAAAACCCTATGCCAATACGTCTGACCAGGCGTAGCATAGTAGGTCAATTTTCCTTCCTTAATAGAGGAAGTCTGAGCCCACAGTGGGACGTATATGGGCTGGGCTTTTTTATGTTTACGTTATTGGTTCATTTGCATGGAACGGAGAAAGAATATAATTTAGTACTTTGTCTGTGTTTTAAAAAACGACTAATGGATATAATACCTCCTTCATGACAGGGAAATTGATCTACTATACCACGCGGGTTGATCTAGAGTTTTACTTCGTGTTTGCTTTATCTTGCACAGATGTTATCTGCACATTTTAATCCCTTAGTGGTCTTTTACGATATTCACGGGCAAGATAGGGGGTGGTGAATTGTATTCTTACTCCGTCACCACACGGAAAGTCATCACCACAGGATTTATATAGGAAGTTTATTAACAATATTGATATTATCTACCCTTAATTATCACATTATTATGATAACAGCAAGAAAGAAACAAATACATCTTGTATTCTTATTACTTATTGATATTAAATCCATTAGGCGTCTTTGTTGACACCTAAAAAGAAATAGGTGTTGAATTGTACATTGTACATTCTTACATTTGTTTTCATTAACGACCCCATAAACCTTAGGTAATATTTAAAGGTAAATGTAGGTAAAATTTAGGCAAGGTAACAAGGGCAAGACAACAAAGCTCAAAGTCGCTCACCGTAGTATGGAACGGGCTATGTTCAGGATTTCTCCGCGAGATAGAATCCGAAATATGGAAATTCACGAAGAATTAGCACGCTGAAGTGCCAATGGGCCGGCCACATCGCTCGACGTACCAACAACCGCTGGGGAAGAAAGGTTCTCGAGTGGCGACCACGTATCGGACGAAGCAGTGTAGGACGCCCCCCACTAGGTGGACCGACGACCTGGTGAAAGTTGCTGGGCGTTGTTGGATGCAGGCGGCACAGGACCGCACTTTGTGGCGTAACATGAGGGAGATCTACGTCCAGTAGTATACGGCGATAAACTGAAATGATGAGTATTTAAAGTACTATAAATAACACATTAATGTTATGTGTGGTTCGCGAAATATTGAATTTTATTTAACATCAAAGAATTAAATTGACACTTGTGTGATATGTCATTTATATTGCCTCAGATATCACCTAAACATTAGGGGTCGTTAATGAAAATGGGTATTAATCTGTTATTACACGGCAAATTCCTAAATATAAGGTATACAATCACTTTTCAACTCGAATGTACTTCTTACACCATACAATAGGCAGTTTAGATGGCCGCCATTGTGTCTCGTAAAACTGGGGTCACACGGTTACAGCCACCGGTAAATATTTGGGGTTAATGGAAATTAACCACTTTTATGTGAGCTCTGAAATTCATGATGCATAATTATGATATCATATTAAACTTAATAGGTAGTTTGAAAGTAATTATTTTGAGTGGAAGTTGAAATTAATTTCTTATATCGCTAAACGATTATCAATAAAAAAAGTTAACAGAAATAAGGATATTGATCTCTGAAATATTTGGATAATATTTCATATTCCATATAAAATGCAATAAGTAATGATTGCCGATATTTACGGGAGCATTACACATTGCTATATAAACTATATTTGATTTGCGTTCATGAGAAGACTGTCCAGCCGTGACCATGAACGCAGTAAAGTGTTCGAAACGTTCAAAAATCAAATACAAACGCGATAAAATCCGTTAAGTAGTTCTATTTACAATATGCAGTAAGTATTTTGTTGTCCATTTCAGTCAATTCCTTTGCAATTATAGGCTTCGTAATGTGTAGAAAATTTGCTATTTTCTATAAGTCCTAAGGGGGCGTTCATAAAATACGTGAGATGTTTAAGGGGGGGAGGGGGTCGAGTCAAATCTCATCTAATCTTACGTTGGAGAGAGGGGGGGTCTCGGCAAATATCAGGCAATTTTTTTTCTGATTGAAACTAAAAAAATTGTTAAAATTTTATTACACTTATAATTAAACTCTCAGCAATATTGATTAATTATTAGTCTTAACTAGTCGTAAGTAAAAGCACGAAGCAATTTTTTTTTTCTTTTTACAATAACAATCCAAGGCGTTTACGTAAGAAACCCACATTTTGAAAAATCTCACGTGAGATTGGGGGATGGGGGAGGGGGTTGAATAAAATCTCACATAATCTCACCAGGGGGGGAGGGACCTACAGAAAATTTAAAAAAACACCTCACGGAATTTATGGACGCCCCCTAACCATTCTTAATTATTATTTTCGAGACTTAATTACACATGACGACAAAGTTAGTGCAAAAATGTGTTCCTTACAAAAGAATTCTCAAGTGAATTTTTCTTCAACAGGTGAGTGTAAAGAAGTAACTTTTGCATATAACACTAGGGATGTGTCTTCTATATATCTATACAAATAAATAAAATTGAACTGTCTGTTTGTAATGTCAAAATACTGGGCTTTTTTCATGTTCACACGATCATTACACGACACCTATGCCTGAAATACAATTTAAAAAACGTTATCTGTCTGTCTAATTGTTCCGGGTTAATCCTCAAAATGGCTGGACCGATTTTGATAATATTTTACTACCAGGTAGCTGTCTATATAAGGAGTAACTAAAGATAGAAGTAAATATTTTAGCCCAGTATTCCCACGGGAACTACACGAATAAGGCGACTGCGTCCAACTAACCAAGAAAGCTGCAATGTGTTCAAAACATCGGGCAATCAAAAATCAAATACGTTGCGTAAATATCAGAAATTATTTCGTCCGTATTTTCTTTAATTTTCTCATTATGAAGTTTTATCCTAATGCCTTTAGCAGATTATGGTTGATTCAGTAAAAAAGCTACGTTCTTAATCCCAAATAATGAAAAATTGAAAAAAATGTTAAATAACCGTGTCTAACCGTGTGCTAATCTCCATTCAAATCTGTCATACAGACAGACAAACAGACAGAGATCAGAAATACAGACACAAAATTTTTTTAAACCTATTTTTAGGCATAGGTATCGTGCAAATAACCGTATCAGCACGAAAACAGCCCATTAATTTGACATTACAAACAGACACTTTAATTTTATTTATTTGTATAGATGAATAGAGTATAGATATAGAGTATCATCATTTTTTTTTTAATTTATTTATATAGAGTATAGATGAATGAAAATAATACTTATAAGTCGCTCAAGTTCTACTAGAAAAATCGTGTATTTTAGTTTTGCTAATTAAACCTTAAATATAGCCGTTCAGTTTGTTGTTTCATTAAGACTACATTGCGGTTTGGTTTAGGTGCGGGGTGAAAATACACATTTAGACAGATATAACGTTAGAGAAATGGGATACTATCTACAAACATATTGGAGAACGAATATCATCATCATCATTATCTCAGCCCACACGTCACATTGTTGGGCTTAGGTCTCCTCCGCCATTGGAGGGAAATTGACCTACTATACCACGCTGGTTATGCCTGTTGGTATAGAATTTTATTTCGAATTTTATTTCTCTTGTATTATATGCGGTGGTGGTGAATTGTATTCTTACTCCGTCACCACACGGATTGGATAATGAATAGCGAATAACTATTACTTAAAAACTTATTTATGAGCAAAAAATGATTATGCAAATTTATAAATTTGGATAATCATTTTTCGCTCATAAATAATAGATTACCATTTTTCGCTCGTAAATAATATACTAATAAAATATGCTACATCTCAGTACTTTAGATTATTAGGTCGTAACATTTACTGAATATCAATCTAGTTGAAATATTAAAGTACTAAATATGAACAATTCCTAAACATTTTTTGATGGATGAAAAGTAAAACGTCTCCTGTTGAGTGGGAGTCACAATTTGAATATCATTCATTATTATTTACATTGACCTAAAACGCTTATCTTCATTCTGCTGGTAATTCTTTATATATAGATATTTTATTTATTATAATTTAGATAGACTATTCCTTAATTGTTTGTAGTTGGTTTACTTATTGGCATTATTATTACTAGTAAAGTTGCTTTCTACCTCCCGCATTGTTTAAGAGGGAAGTGGAATCAGACTTTTTGAACTCTTCTTCTTTAACTTTTCTAATTAAATTTGTTGCGACTCTCCAAGACAATTAAAAGTGTTGCCCGAGACTGCCTGAAGAACAAACCTCAGGGCATCAATGGAGACCATTGTGGATCATGGCTCACAGGAATTACAATGATGGAAATGTCTGATGGATCAGTCAAAGAAAAATATTATAAGTGTTTGCTTAATGTAAATAATTTGATTATTAGAGTTTCAAAACTCATATTTACAAATATTATTATTATATTATTATTATTATTATATTATTATTAAATTATTTATCTATATACACTCATGTTCGTCTATTCTTTTACCTATCTTTTAATATTGCTAATTATGTACTATTCCTTTTGTACAAGCATTGATGGAATTCAGCTGCAATGTGAAATTATGTACCTATTTCTCTGTTGATATGCTTTATTGCTTTATAATTTGTGTTTGATATGATGGCTACTTTGGCTATTGTGACTTAGTGTTGCCCTATAAAATAGCGATAAAAGAGTATAATTTTATTTGTAGACTTAGTCGTCTTTTGTAGTGTGACTGTACTGTCGTTAATTGTGTATGTTTAAGTGAGACTTTTCTTTTTTTTACATATGTATATTTTTAATTTTTATGTTATGCCAATTTTTTTTTTCTTTTTTCCTTTTTTGTTATTCTCTTTTAAATACACCACTGCTTGGTGGCTTTGGTGTCTGACGTCGGAAGAATAAAAGGGACACTGCTGAAAATCAGCGTTGTGGTGTTACATTAACATCACAACAATTGCTGAGCAGTTATCCTTTTTCATGCCGCAGCTGAGACGTTCATTCTGTCACAATTATTATGTCTCTTTATTTAGTTTATTGATTTTTTGTGTGTTTCATTTTGTAATGTTTTTTTTTTAGGTGTTACTAACGTCTCTACTCTGTGGCACAAAATAAATACTTTTCTTTCTTCTTTCTTTCTAAATAGCAATCATTTTTGTAGTAGAAGAAAAAAAAATGTGTTTTTAATTTTACTAGGAATATTATGTTCTTCTAGTAAATAATAAATAAGGATTATCTACAGAACTTGGCATCCATTTATATCTCAAGTTTTTTGAAGTCGACAACCATATCATAATTATCTTAATGTCGAATTTGGTTCCCTTTTTTACACCTAGGTTTTTAATGGGACCCTTATTTAATAGTGTAGGTACATATATGTATAAAAATTACTAGTTTAAAGTTATTATATACGACTTTTATTTGAGGAATATAGTGAATGACTGGCATTTAACAAATAACCTCTTTTATTTATTCAAACACCAATTAAAGTTTGTACGGCCTACTTCCGTATACTAAAATTCATTAAATATTTGATGAAACGAGCAATTATGAATTGATGTTTTATCGAAACTAAAAGAATTTATAGTAGTTTTGAATTATTTAGTGACGATACTAATATTTCTGATGGACTCATATAGTGTGTCATTACCCAATTTTGTCTATGATTTAGGTTCTATGAGCTATTATTATACCCATTTTTTTTTGGGTTGGCCTGCGATCGGCGCGCTCCTCGCACCACTCCGTCCGGGGCGACAGCGGGGCGTAAGCACGTAACACCCGCAACCCACCCGAAAATCACGTCGCCTTCGTCGTTGGCCCGACCATCGGAGCAGGGTTACTTGTCATCAGTGGTCGGCCCGACGGAATACCCCTACGTGGGGTACCCTCCCATCGACCGACGTCCCCCCCTTGGGGAGAACGTCGGTCTTTCCTCACGCGGTTTATTATACCCATATTGGCTTCGCGGCAGTCTACTCAGCTTTGGCGAAATACCATGCTTCCATGGTGCTACTGCTATTTAAGTTCTGAAAACCTTATGTTTTTGACAGGTTCTGCTATACTCGTTCTAAATTATCCGCATCGATAAAATTGCGGCCTCATAATCTGTTGTATTATGCCTCGCCATCAATTGATTGGACCAGCGGAGCGTTCTTCTTGATTTTTTCGAACCGCCTGGAGGCTTTTACCGGTACCTACTGCCGTTGTCGTCCCGACATATAATATAAAGCTCAGAAGAAAGGTGGTCCAACCATCTGCGGTGTCAACTAGAGTGGCAACAGTTATAGATATTCACACCTACTCCGCCTATACGCCCCGGTTCTCTGAAATCCAAAACGTGGAAAGGAAGAGAAAGATGAGGAAAGCAGCTATTTGTTATAGTAATATAATCTTCAACATAATCATTTCACTATTTCATTAGAATATCCTTACTAATATTATAAATGCGAAAGTAATTTTGTTTGTTTATTTGTTTGTTTGTAACGCTTTCACGCTTAAACTACCCAACCGATTTCAAAAATTCTTTCACCAATGAAAACCTATAATATTAGGGAGCAATATAGGTTATATTTTATCCCGGTATGCCCACGGGAATAGAAGCTACACGGGTAAGGCGTCTGAAACCGAAACGAAGCGAGGGCTGATTGCTAGTACTTTATATAGCAAAACAGAATTTATAGATACAATAAATTAATAAGAGATTGATTTGAGTTCAGCAAATAAAGTAAGTAGGTTAATGTAATATTTTTTACTTTATAAATATTAATAAATTTAGCGAAAATTTGTTCAACATTCTTAGGTAAATTGCGTGAACAGAGATTTATGAAATTTGATGTACCTAGTAAAAGTTATATTCCATGTGATGACGTAGTAAAAATACAATTCACCACTCCCTATCTTGCCCGTGGATGTCGTAAAAGACGACTATGATATATAATATGCACATAACATCTGTGCAAGAGAAGAAAAACTCGAAATAAAACCCTATACCAACCTGTCTGATCAGCATGGTATAGTAGGTCAAATTCCCTCCTATTGTGGAGGAGGCCCGAGCCCAACAGTGGGATGTATGTGGGCTGCGAAAGTCTATATTAAGAACTGTAATATGTTTTAAAAACACAAGTACATTAAATTAAATAATATGACCATCACAGCTCATATCTGTGTGCCTACTCTTGGATCTCGATTCCAATCCTAAATCCAATCGCAGCTCGAATTTGAGCAAATTTAGTACTCTGGAAAGTGACACTAGCGCACGATTGGAATCAAATTCGGTGGAATATTTTTGAACTAAATGAATTCGACTCTCGTCGATTAAATCAAATATTTGCTACTCCCGACGCGAATTTGACGTAGTTTAAAATCGTTAATATTGCACAATTACATGAAAGCGCCTTTGTAGTAATCAAGTTCGATAACGTTATTCATTTAAAATAAGAAAATATGACACATTTGGTGAAAATAACAACGCCAAACGCGAAGACTTCATTCTCGGTTTTTTCAAGAGTACCAAATATAAGTTTGGTGAGATTGGATTTGAATCGGATTCGAAATTAGAATGGATTTCCAGAGTAGGCACACTGTCCTACTAGTGGGTTCGAGTATTATCCATTTTGGTAGGGAAATCGACCTATTATACCACACTCGCCAGGCCTTATACGCACAAGGTATCCCTTAGTCGCTTTTACAACACCCACGGAAAGCTGGACGCTGGTCAGACGTGTTGGCATAGGGTTTCATTTCGAGTTTTCATTCTCTTGTATAGATTATATGGATATTGTATCTCTTTACGACACCCACGAGCAAGAAATGGGGTAGTGAATTGTATTCTTACTCCGACACCACACGGATAATTAATAAATTAAAATTACACCCAAACTTAAGAATCACTTATCATCGACCGACGTCCCCCCCCCCTCGGGGAGGACGTCGGTCTTTCCTCAAAATGTATAGTGGTAGGACTACACTGTTTATAGTTGACTGTCTACAGCCTCGGGCCGGTCCGTCCGGTGTAGTACCACACTCTCGAAGAAAATCGACGTCCGAGTAGTAGAAATTTGTTACTGTGCTTCATTCGGTGAGCGAGAGAGCCGACAACCCAATTTTTTGAGGGTGTTTGCTTGTGGTGGGTTTTGGTGATGCCTTTAGTATCGTTAAGCCTTATTGCACGCGTACACACTCCCTTCACTTTCTTCGCGGTAGGGAGCGGCCTTGTAAAGGTCCATAAGTGACAGCAACACTTACCATCAGGTATAATGTTTGCTCGTTTGCCACCATTTGCAATAAAAAAAATCTGCCAATCATCAAAATCTCATCAGCTTCAACCATATAAGTCCCACTAATGGCCATAATCCTCCAAAATGATAGGAGAAAATACTTATTATACCACGCTAGTGAGAGGTGCTAGCATAGGGTTGTATGTTGACTTTTCCTTCTCTTACATATATGTTATCTGCATAATAATCGTCTTTTACGACATTCACGAGGAAGATAGGAAGTGGTGATTTACATTCTTACTCCGTCACCATACGCAATACTCAATTCAAGTACTCAATCATCATCATCATCATCATCTCAGCCCCTATATGTCCCACTGCTGGGCTCGGGCCTCCTCCATAATGGAAGGGTAATTGACCTACTATACCACGCTGGTCAGACGTGTTGGTATAGGGTTTTATTTCGAGTTTTCCTTCTCTCGCATAGATGTTATATGCGTTTTATATCCCTTAGTCGTCTCGTACGATCACCCACGGGTAAGATAGGGGGTGGTGAATTGTATTCTTACTCCGTCACCACACGGAAAGTACTCAATATTCATTTATAATTTATATTAAAACTCTTAAAATATGAAATTCCTATTAACATTATAATTAAATTTCTTGTGTACGTCACTGAACTCCTCCTAAACGGCCGGACCGATGTTGATGAATTTTTGTGCATGTTCAAAGGGATTCAAGAATGGTTTAAATTTACAATTGGGCTCGGTAGGTGACGCTGCTGTCGATTTCAAGGAGAATTTCTTTTATTTTATTTGAACAGGACAATGTCTGTTAGGTCAACTAGTTATCTTATAAAACGTTAAACGCTTATTAATATAAAGTTCTTTAAATAATTTGATTAACAGTATTCAAGGGTAGAAACAGATTCACGATCAACAATTGAATAATTTTGTAATATAACAAACTTTAGCCGTAACTTTAAAACAATAACTGGAAATTTCCTTCGATGATATAACATATAATTGATATATAGTACGCTATCGGTCAAACTTTAATCTATACTATTCTTCTTCTTGAGGGAACGGTAAACTTCAGTAGCTTGGTCTACTCAAAGTCATATAATTACATTAATAGCCGACTTCAGAACTAAATTGAGCTTATTTTGCCTACAGAACTACGAAGTATCAAAGGCGTGTAAATATTTGACAGTAGTTAGTAAACGAAGTAAATACGAATATCTCGACGATCCCTATGTACATAAAGACATGTCAAAAATGGCATGTTTATTGTATTCTTTAGGCTTTTTTTATTGTATTCATATGCAGTATGAAATGTGCGTATTAAAAATCTAAAGCCTAAAGAATACAATAAAAAAAGCAATTTTTGACATGTCTCTATGTACGTAGGGACCGTCGATTTTAACTTTACTTAGCATATCCTTACTAATATTATAAATGCGAAAGTAAATTTGTTGGTTTGTTACGCTTTCACGCTTAAATCCCCGAAGCGATTTCAAAAATTCTTTCACCAATGGATAGCTATAATATCCGAGTAACAGAAACTATATTTTATCCCGGTATTGCCACAGGAACGGGCACTACGCGGGTAAGGCGACTGAAACCGAAGCGAAGCGAGAGCGGATTGAAAGAAAGAAAGAAAGAAAGAAAGAAATCTGTTTATTGTGACGAACAAGACAAATAATTGAAAGGTACAAAAAAAAGAAATTTACAAATGGAGCTTATTGTCCGTCCCAAAGCGTCCCCAACTCAGCATAATGCAGGTTAAAAGAAACCTGCACTGATCTTCCGTGGAGGCGCTTTAATGACGTCACGGATTTCAGATACACGAGATTGCATCAAGAATATATTTTAACGAGATAAATAAAAACACATGAATAAAAGATAAAAAAAGAAGGCTATAAATTAGTTGTCTATGAGGTATTTAAGTAAAACTGTATTAGGCACATATATTAGGCATTTTAAGTAGGAACATGAGTGCGTGTACATATCTATGCGATACAAGTGTCCAGATCACCCGGTTAAAGTTATTAACTACATCAAAGGATTGTTGTGGTATATGAAAGGTATAATATATTCAGGCAATAAGCGACTTTAAAAATTAAAATAATTATGTAGATATAGAATTAAAATGTAATGAATAAAATAATAATGAAAAAAGTAATAATAATAATAAATAATACTAATGGTGTTCTTAAATAGCACTAGTATCATGCGTTAAAAGTTCTTCCCATTTTTGATGTTTGAAAATAAATTTTTTCAAGTTAATTTTAAAACATTGCGCATTTTGTATATTTCTTATAGGCGGTGGGATGTTGTTCCAGCACTTTGTTGCTGCATACCGGAAACTACCTCTAAAAGTCGCCGATCTATGACTTTTCGTGGCAAGCTGATCTGCACACCGTCGAGAACCATGAGGCCTGCTTTTCGATAGCCATGACAGCTTATTATATAGGTAGCTCGGTGCTTTAAACTTTAGCACACCAAAAAGGAGACAAGCTAGGTGCAGTTTACGTCTATGTCTCATCTTCAGAATTGTGTGCTCATTCAAATATGGAGTGACATGGGCTCTAAAAGGAATGCTGAAACAAAAACGGGCACAGGCGTTTTGAACTCGCTGAATAAGCTTCTGTGTTCTAGCTAAGAGACGTGGTCCAAAAACTGTATCCATGTAATTTAATTTGGACAATATTAAGGATTCAACCAACTGCACGCGCAAAGATTCCTGCAGAAAAGGCCACGCCTTATATAAAACTTTAAGTTTATAAAAGCAGGTCTTCACCGACTGTATTACATGCTTTTCAAACCGTAAACCAGCATCCATGTGTAGACCCAAATTTCTAGATTCCATAACGCGCGCAATTGCTTGTCCCTGCAACATGACATTTATTGACGGACACAGTGTAGCAAGACGGTGGCTACTACCAAACAATAAATATTTCGTCTTTTCAGGGTTAAGTAGTAAGCAATTACTGGTAGACCATGTAGCAATACTTAAAAGATCCTCATTTAAAATACTTATTGCATTATCAATTTCGGAAGGCTTAAACGAAATATACACTTGGATGTCATCAGCGTAAATGTGAAATTTACAGTGATGAATATGTTGCCCTATGTCAGCTGTGTACAAAATAAAGAGGATTGGGCCCAATATTGAGCCTTGGGGAACTCCTGTGGTCACAGCAATCCTTTCAGAAATTATTGATGATCCGTCCGGACGATTGAGCTCTACATATTGATAACGTTCACTCAAATAACTATGAAACCATTTTAAAGCTTTGACATCAAAGCCATAATAGGACAATTTAGATAATAGTAAATTTAAGTTTATTGAGTCGAACGCCCTAGAAAAATCTAGTAGTACTAGTATTGTGCAAAGACCCTCATCCTGAGCACACAAGATATTATCAGTAACATCTAGCATAGCGGTTACCGTGCCACGCCCCTTCCTAAAGCCAGACTGTGTTTCAGGTAAAATATTGTTGCTCTCTAAGTATTCTACCAATTGTCCGCAAACTACCTTTTCCATGATCTTTGACAAACATGGTAAATTACTAATAGGCCTCAAGTCTTTCATTTCTGCCGGGTGTGAAACTTTAGGCAGAGGACGAACAATGGCAGTCTTCCATACGTCAGGAAACACAGATGAATTTATGGACATATTTATCAAGTCTTTAATAACATCAGTTGTGTTAGGAAAAGTCATAATGAGCATTTTCAGACTTATGTAATCACAACCTTCAGCATTCGATTTTAATTTATTTACGAGTATTATTTTTATGATACTATCAAGGCTAACCTCCTCCAAATGGAAGGTGGCGTTACCAAAGCGATGGTGTTCGAAATATGTAAGCTGTGAGATACTGACATTCAAGGCACCAGGTATGTTTAAAAAATGCTTATTTATTTCATTGGGATCAGTAAAGGAAGGCGGCAACTCTAAATCATTCCTCGGTAATAAGGTAGATTTCAGATTTTTCCATAATGATCGAGGATTTTTTATCTGATTGTTTATATTATGCTTGTAATAAGCAGCTTTTTCTTGAAAAAGTGCCTTGTTAACAAGAGATTTTAAACTTTTATAATATTCCTTTTTAGAGTTACTTTTGCATTTATTATAATCTGCAGAAGCCTCGTCACGCAACCGCATCATTATTTTAATTGTATCTGTAATCCACGGGTAAGAATGATCTCTGATTGTGACGGTTTTTAAAGGTGCGTGATAGTCAAATAAATAAACAATGCCGCAGTTGAAAGCGTGAACAATTTCATTAACATTATCAAGTGTAGACATTAAATCCCATCTAACTAATTGTAGGTCTGCATTAAACGCATCCATGTTTATATTTTTTAAGGGCCTATACGAGATTGTGCGTGGCACGGGTTTTTCCCGCTTAATATGAAATTCACAAATCACAAGGCAATGACCGATAACATTACCTACCTGTTGCACTAAGGTGTTCTTTGTGCTTAAGTTTGAACAGACTATATCAATAAGCGATTGACTAGTCTCAGTATGATGAGTTGGCTCCGTAATAAGCTGGGAAAGCCCTAGGCAAGACAAAAATGTCATTAATTTCAGAGTTTTCATGTCATTTACTTGAAACAAGTTAATATTAAAGTCTCCCATTAAAAATAAATTGTCATAACTTGAGAATGAACTAATGGAATCAGATATGGCATCTAGAAATATGTCAACGTTCATCCAGGGGGGGCGATATGCCGTGCCAATTACTATTTTTCTGCCGTTAAGAACCACAGCAAGCCACATCTGCTCAACAGAGATGTGCAGTGGATCTACTGGGTGTGGCAAGATACGTGTATTTATGCTTCGTTTTATGTAAAATCCGACACCTCCCCCCCGCGAGCGGACAGTAAGCGGTCTTGGAATATGACGGAGACGGTATCCTGTAAGGGTAGGGGCACGGCCCTCTTCCCCGGGTTTAAGCCAAGTCTCATTAACTGCAAGTATATCTATGTCATTTCTTGTTATGGCATCTATAAAATTGTCATGACCAGTCCCAAGAGAACCCGCATTAAACAAACCAACTTTTAACTGTTTGTTAACCATTGAGACTGAAAAAACAACCAGATAATAAAGATTTTAATTGATTACAAAAAAAATAGTAAATAATCGAAATTATTGCACTCATCGATTTCAACAAAAATGTGCAATTTTGTACACGGGAAGTTTTAAGTATTTTAATTGTAGCTGTAAAATAATTCATTAAGTGATAACTATGTTTAGAAATTATAAACCAAGGTAAATATTGTTTGTTTATAATGTATGTAATAATTATGTCAATGTGTATATATATGAAAGTAGACTGTAAATAATTTGAAAAGTAATATGTATATATAAAAATTTTAAACAACAGTAAAAAGTGTTTGTATGTATTATATATTATAATTGCATCAATATGTATAATTGTAATCTCTAAGTAGTTCCAAACGTAATATATACGTATATATTAAAATAATAAATAAAAACCAAATATGTTTGTATAAAATAATTATGCCAGTATGTATAGCGATGGATAGAATTAGAGAGTAAGCTATATGAGTAAAGTGTTCTAGACACCCACAAAGCACAACAACTTGTACATTATACAACACACTCATGCTCATACACGCATATACAATATACATTTCAAAAAAACGATACATAAAATGAATATCACGATATAATAACAAAATAGGTAGATTTAATGTGATATTACTGCATATTAGGTTATAATTATAAGATTGGGTTTTGAGTAAAAAAATTAGTAAGCAGTGTAATATATAACAAAGTATACAAATGTAGTACAAGCAGACGAAACATAGCATTGAAACCAATAGCCAGACAGTGTTAAAAGCCCAACGAAACGCTATCCAAAAATTCTCTTTATATCAGCTTCACACCTAATTCGCTGTGCACTCTGACCGTCCTGTCTGCGCGCGAGCACTTTACCATCTCTGGTCCAAACATATCTCCAGTTATGAAGGCTTGCAGCTTGACGGGTTTTATAAAAAATATGACGATTTGTACGAGTAAGGCGTTCATTTATATACATACGGTGAGTCGGTCCAGATGGTTCACCAAGCCCTAACTCCTTCGTAGTGAGACCCCGGCGCACTCTTGCCGCGGCAAGCAGCGCATCTCGGTTCACGCGACGTGCAAATCGAATAGCCAATCCCCGCGGTCGTCGGACCTCATTACCTACAGGACCTCCAGGAGGTTCTACCAGATTTCGACGCGAAGGTCCAATTCGTTCTACATGCACGATCTCACGCTCATCAATAGTGACGCCCAATTTACAAGCTAAGACTGTTATGAGGTGAATAGCGCTCTCACCTTTCGCCTCTGGTATTCCGTTCACCTCAACATCGTTGAGCAAAACCTCCTGTTCTCGTTCGTTGAGTTGCAGCCTTAGTTCCGCTATGACATTATCGACAGAGGTTTCTTTGGATGAATTTTGGTCAAGCCTAAGTTCAAGGGCCTCTACTCTCGTGTCAAGGTTGCTCATGTGGTCATTACATACCTTGAGAGACTCTTTTAACTCTGTCATCTCAGCTCGCAATTTTTGAACTTCGTGACGCATTAAGCGAAACTCGGCACACAGTTCTTCCTTAAGAAGGCGCAGCTCGGTGGGTAAGTCTGATGCCAAAGGTTTTCCAGCACTCCCAGGGGCCAAAACTGGTGCGACGGGGCTATTCATGTCTTCAGAGCTAATCTCCATCGTATCCACTCGACCTCGGACAGGAGTCTCCATCTTGTTGTCCCTACGTTCATTTTTGGTGCATTCAGGGCAACGCCAATACGGCGATGTTCCTATTTTAGGCAAGCCTACGCACGCCCGATGGTAAACAGCATCACATTTATTACAAGTAGCGCCCTCTATTGGCGACAAGAATTTTGCACAACCTCCGCACTTAGTCGCCGGCATAGTTGTCGAGTTGCGCTTCTTAATTAGATAATGATTGTGTTTCACCCTTCGGTACAATTACACTAGATGGCGCTGTACGTATATTATGGTGAGTATAGATGCTTATAGTTCAAAAACACCATAAAACGCAAACAAGAAGTCGTGGTATGAAAGTCCAACACACAAACACTTTACACTTATTATACACAATTAGTTAATCATTGTTTTTAAAACTTTGTCTTTTTTATTTTAGAATAAGGTAGATTGAAAGTATATTTCGTTATCGATATGAATTAATTCTAATTTTAGTCCTTTTCACTGCACTGTTGTCACTTGATAACGATATATAATGCGGATAAGAGTATGTATAACTTTTCAGACAATAAACTAAATAGTTTTAAACTGATATTTATTTATAATAAACAGAAAAGCCACGAACATATAATGCTCGCTCGATATCCGTGACGTCACTCCAGTTGATTGCTAGTTATCTATACAAATTAATAAAATTGAAGAGTCTGTAATGTCAAAATATTGGGTTTTTTTCATGCTCACACACTTATTTGCACGACACCTATGCCTAAAATACAGTTTAAAAATTTTTCTCTGTCTTTCTGTCTGTTTGTTTGAGGTAAACTTCAAAATTTAGTGAACAATTAATCATTAAATGATTTTATTTCATTTTATTTCAACGGCTGGATCGATTTTGTTAATATTTTGCTACCAGGTAGCAGTCTATATTAGGAGTAACTTAGGCTATATTGTGCCCGGTATTCCCACGGGAATGGGAACTATGCGGGTAGGGCGAATGAAACCGAAGCGAAGCGAGGGCGGGCTGCTAGAGCAAGAGCATAGAAACTTTTTTGTTTAGAGGCAGAATTGAGAGCAGTCATTCATAATTCTGGAAATGGGTGTTTTAAAAGATGATTAAGGATAATATGCAGATTATGTAAGCAAAGGAAATCTATACCAATAAATAAAATTGGAGTGTCTGTTGGTAATGTCAAAATAATAGACATTTTTCATGCTGACACGGTTATTTGCACTATACATATGCCTAAAAATCATTTTATATTTTTTTTGTCTGTCTGTCTGTTTGTTCCGGGTAATCTTCAAAACGGCTGGACAGATTTCAAAAATTCTTGTCACCAATGGAAAGCTATAATATCAGGGAGTAACTTAGGCTATATTTTATTCCGGTATTCCCACGGGATTGGGAACCACGCGGGTAAGGCCACTGAAACCGAAGCGAAGCGCGGGCGGGTTGCTAGTCTTGAAATAAAATCCTATATCAGCCAGTCTCACTAGCATGGTGTTATCATCATCAACATCATCGCAGCCGGAATACGTCTCACTGTTGGGCTCGGGCCTCCTCCACAATGGGAGGGAATTTGATCTACTATACCACGCTGGTCAGACATGTTGGTATAGGATTTCATTTCGAGTTTACCTTCTTTTGCACAGATGTCATGTGCATATTATATCCCATGGTGTACCTACTAGGTCAATTTTCCTCCTATTGTGGAAGAGGCTAACCTCAGAAGTGGGATGCAGATGAGCTGAGACTGGGCACTGGACTTGCGTCTTCGCTTGTGTTCTTATATGTTTTACCAATAAAATTGATGGGAATTGAGTGAAGGCAGAGGAGCCTCTGCCTTCACTCACACATACTCCTGACTCTTAATCAATTTAGACGACAGTTGTATTGTTATACCGTCGGCCATCTATACCAATAAATAAAATTGGAGTGTCTGTTGGTAATGTCAAAATAATAGGCTTTTTTCATGCTCACACGGTTATTTGCACGACACCTATGCCTAAAATAGCAATTAAAAAATTTTTGTCTGTCTGTCTGTCTGTCTGTTTGTTCCGGGTAATCTTCATAACGGCTGGACCGATTTCAAAAATTCTTTCACCAATGGAAAGATACAATATCAGGGCGTAAACTAGGCTATATTTTATCCCGGTATTCCCACGGGAACGGGAACTACGCGGGTAAAACGACTATAACCTATAACCGAAGCGAAGCGAGGGCGGATTGCTAGTAGGAAATATAAACTTTGAATCCAGTCACAAATAAAAATCAAGCGTTTAAAATTATCAAAGGTAAACTAACGTTTGTAATACCAGCTGCGTCTGTTTGTAAAGTTGCTAATATTGTCACCCCACAAACGTTTAATGAAGGAGTCTCAGTATTCAAACAAAAGGGCGTAAATGAAACGCTCGCGGCGTTGCTCTGATGCTTTTTTTTAACAAGCGACGCTTTGTTCAAGCTAACGCTAAGCTCATTTTATAGCGTTTGATTGAGATTTACCTTTGTAATGCGGTCTTTTTGTTTTAATAAATACTAAGCCTTTCAGTTTGCCTCAATCATGGTAGATAGTGTATTATATTTAAATGTTTTCGTAATGTATTTTCTTTGTCTATCTTTGATGTGTTTGATGTTAGAAAATATTATAACTTGAACTTGGATAGTAACTAAACATACTTGCGTATATTAAGTATCTTATTGTATAAATAATGTAAAGGTTAAGATAAAGACCTATGGTACCAGAGTCATGAGTTCGATTTCCATGCAGGCATTTGGTGTGACCGCGGGTGACTGGACCGGGCTGTTAGTCCGTCACCCGCCGAGACGCCGACCGCGCGAGAAAAAACCGATGTCCTCCCCGAGGGGGAGGGACGTCTGTCGAGGAGAGGGTACTCTTCAAAGGTATTCTGTCGGGTCGACCACTGACGACAAGTCACCCTGCACCGGTGGTCGGCCCAACGACGAAAGCGATGTGTCACGGGTGGGTTATGGGTGTACGTGCTTACACCCCTCTGTCGCCCCGGACGAAGCTGGGCAACGGGTGCGCCGACCGTAGCCCACCCTCAAAAAAAAAGTATCCCATAGTCGTCTTTTTCGACACCCACGGGCAGGATAGAGGAACATCATCATCACCTCAGAAATGATCATAGTAACAATACTAAATTTACTTCATTGTGTGAAATTAAAGATTTTGTAGTGAAATTTTATTCACATTTTTTAAATAAAATTACTTTACGGATTTTAGCGAGTTTGTATTTGATTTTTGATTGCCCTATGTTTTGAACACCCTGCAGCGTTCATGGTCGTTGGAACACGGTCGTTGTTCATGAGCGTTGATTCACACTATAGCTCCTTTGGATTATAGAAGCCTAATAAATTAAAAACAACGTATTATCTATTAAATAAGTGCAAGCCAGTGAAAAATTAATATTAAAACCTTATACACTCATTTGCAAAAAAAACGGGCACCTAAGCAATGAACCATTTCAAATGTTAATATTTCTTTGTTTGATAATTATAGGTAGTTTTATCCACACAATTTGCTAAATTAATAAGAAAATAATCGTTTTCATCAGTATTTCATAAAATTTAGATACAATTTATGGGAAATAATGCTAAACCTCGCTAGTAGTGTATATTCGCTAGTAGTGCATATGCTCATGAAGTAAAAATAAAAAAGTTTTTTTGTTTGTTTTTCTTTAATAAAGTAAAAGCAGATAAATGTTTAGTATCGAGTGTGACCCCCTCTAGCTAAAATCACAGCTTGAATTCGTCTGGGCATGCTAGCGAGTATATCCCGGATACTTGCTTGCGGAATACGTTCCCACTCCGCAGTAATCACATTCTTCAGCTCTCTGATGGTCTGCGGAGCCGGGTGTACTGATCTCACACGCCGTTTCAGAACGTCCCAGACATGCTCTATGGGATTGAGGTCGGGACTTCGAGCTGGCCAATCCAAACGACGAATGCCGACCTTTTGCACATACGCATTAACATCGCGGGATCGGTGGGCGCGAGCATTGTCGTCCATAAAAATCGAGTCTTCACCTAGAGCGGCCAATGCGAGTTGTGCATGAGAAATTAGAACTTCCGTTATGTATCGATGCCCAGTCAGTGAGCCGTTTTCAATGAAGACTAACTCTGTACGATCCATTGAATTTATTCCTGCCCAAAACATAACAGAGCCCCCACCATAAGGTGTGATTTCTTCGAAACATGCCTCTGCAAAGCGTTCTCCTTGTCTTCTTAGCACTCGCCGACGTCGATCTTCACCGAACAGAGATATCCTGGCTTCATCAGAGAACAAAACCCTATTCCAATCGTCTTGAGTCCATGATTCACAATTTCTAGCGAACCTAAGCCTGTGAACTCTGTGCTCACGGAGTAATTTGGGGCCGCGGGCCGGGCGGTGACTGCGTATATTGGCAGCGAGAAGCCTCCTCCTGACCGTCCATAGACTAATATGCACATTTCTTACTTCTTGGAGGTTGTTCTTAAGATCCACATACGAAGATTTGCGATTTCTCAATGCGCGACTCACAAGAAAACGATCATCCCGTGGTTGGGTACATGGTTTTCTTCCAGAACCAGGCCTTCTCTCGACGGAACCAGTCTCCTGATATCGCTGCCAGGTCCTTTGGACTGTCGAGCGATTAACATTTAGCCTCCTAGCCACGAAACATTGGCTGCAACCCTCTTCAAGCAGCGCGATAATTTTGGTAGCTTTTACCACTTTATCTACCATTTTTGATACAGCCAAACAGCATTAAATAAAGCTTTGACAGTCAAGGATATGAAATTAATCGATAAAAATTGAATAAAAGTTATGAAAGTCGATGTTAACTTCTGGAACTTCGCGCCAAAAATGTAGGATAAAAAGGGGTTTTCTGTAAAAATGAACATCAAATGAAAAATTGAATTTAGAACGTACTTTTTTAAATACCACAGCATTTTTAAAACCGGCCAGTAACGTGTACAAACGATTGAAACCTTTTTGGTATTGTATCTTTTTAAATATGAATGAAAATCAAAACCGCCCGTTTTTTTTGCAAATGAGTTTATTTTAGCAAAACTCGTAAAAGAAAATGTACTAAAGTACATAATTTTACACCAAAGAAACTTATAAGATTTACATATCTAAATAGGTAACCACCGACACAGCTTAAGGGGTTGTCTCAACAGAAAATTGGAATTGAAACCAGGCATTTGTTCAGCGAAGTGTGTACATCTAAGCAGGCGTAACGCGCCGAAACACAGAAATTACTTAGACACCTCCCCTTTAATTTACCCGACAAAAGGTTTAATTATTTTTTAATTAAATTGCTCTGGGCGCATGGAGGATTAATAAACATATATGAAGATTATGTATTGTTTTTTTAAAGAGGTTTTTGGAGAATGATTTTTATTACTTATTAATAGCGATATTGAAGTACGTTATTAGTTCGCCATACTTTTATTTCTGAACAAATTAAATAGAAGAGCTGTTATATCTCATTTTTTTAATTATCTTACACTGAGGAAATAATTCTTGTATTGAGGGGGGACTTTACAAACATGTAATTAACAGACACAAATTACAACAAAATTCAGAACAACTATTTATGGATCACACAAAGTGTTGACCTGCGTGGGATTCGAACCCTCAACACTGGCACGGTAGGTATAGTAGGATATCTTAACTAGTACCCCATTTGTGCAGTCAATTTTACTACATAGTTTTACGTATATATTGTCTATACCAATAAATAAAATTGGAGTGTCTGTTTGTAATGTCAAAATAATAGGCCTTTTTCATGCTCACACGGTTATTTGCACTATACATGTGCCTAAAATACACTTTATATTTTTTTTGTCTGTTTGATCCGGGTAATCTTCAAAACGGCTGGATCGATTTCAAAAATTCTTTCACCAATTGAAAGCTATAATATCAGGGAGTAAACTAGGCCATATTTTATCCCAGTATTCCCACGGGAATGGGAACTACGCAGGAAAGACTGAAACCGAAGCGAAGCGAGGGCGAGTTTGCTAGTATAACAATAATATTATTACGTATAAAAATAAAATTCTATTAATTAGACTGCCGTGCCGGAGCGAGAATACAATTCACCACTCCATTTCTTGTCCGTGGGTGTCGTAAAAGACGACTAAGGGAATAAATTATGCATATAATATCTAAGCAACAGAAAAGTTTTAAATATTAAAGGTGATTTGTATAGGGACCCAACGACGAAGGCGACGTGGTTTTCGGGTGGGTCGCGGGAGTTGCGTGCTTAAGCCCCTCTGTCGCCCCGGACGGAGTGGTGCGGAGGCGCGCCGACCGCGGCCCACCCACAAAAAAAAAAAAAAAAGGGTGGAAATTAACCAATATACTAGTATTATAGCAACCCGCCCTCGCTTTGCTTCGCTTTAAGTCGTCTTGCCCCCGTAGTTCCTGTTCCCGTGAGAATACCGGAATAAAATATAGCCTATGTTACTCCTTGATTTAATAGCTCTCTATTGGTGAAAGAATTTTTGAAATCGGATCAGTGATTTAAGAGTGAAAGCTTAACAAACAAACAAACTTACTTTCGCATTTATAATATTAGTAAGGATTGGTTAATTTCCCTCATATTATAAAGGACGTTCGAGCTCAGTGGGACGTATATGAATTGAGAACTGAAAACCATTATCGCGATATTCGACTGTTCTTTTCAATCGTTGCATTGAAACAGAAGTGAATTCCTAAAGTTTAAAATAAGGCAAAGGTAAGCAGTATTTCAACTTTATTTAAGGGCAAGCGTAAAATAATAGAGAGATATGCATTTTTTTTTTAAATGGATTAAGTATTCCTTGACCGATGTGTAATACGGCCAATATGCATATCGCAGCTGTAGTTTCACCACTTCACTGGTTTGCAAAGTGATCCGTGGAGTAACGGAGGTTTGTGAACGCAAACAGCAAGTTGCTGTGCTGTGCTGTGATCTATCAAAAGCCTTGATAGATCACAGCACAGCATGATTAAAGATGTTGCCAATCACACTATTCTATCTGCAAAACTTCAACAATCCGCATTTGTTATTTTGCGACTGTACAATCAGTGTTACAATATGGCGCTAACTCATGGGAGCACGCCGCCAATAGGGAGCGAGTTTGCCGTATGCAGATGCGAGGCATGTTTTTTCTGAAGAAATTCGTTCGAAGCATCAACTGCGATTGCTAAACATTTCAACTATTAATTATGGCATTATTATATTCTTGGAGAAGGTCTGCGTCCACCAGTGGGCTGATGAAAGTCGTAGAATAATTAGTCGTAGAATAATAATTGAAAAGACTTTGTTGACAGGTGAATAAGTGACGCAGTATAAACATTACAAGTTGTGATCCTGATTATGGATTTAAAGATCACGTTCGGCGTCGGATCGGGGAACGTCGATGGGAGAGGGTACTCCCTCGGGGTATTCCGTCGGGTCAACTACTGAAGTCAAGGAACTCTGCACCGTTGGTCGGCCCAATGACGAAGGTGACGTGGTATATGGATGGGTTACGGGTGTGCGTGATCGCGCCCCTCTGTCGCCCGCACGGAGCTGAGCGACGGGTGCGCCAACCGTAGTAAAAAAAAACTCTATTATAAATAGAAAAATATGTTCCAGAACAAAAATGGAAGGTAAAGTAGTTTCTTTTTTCTCTTTTCGCCAATAATAACAATTCAAAATTCAATAAAAAATTCTATTTAATATTTAAAAAAAACAATAGGACTTCTTAATACTAATTCCTCGTGGACGGAATAAGAATACAATTCACCTTGCCCATGGGTATCGTAAAATACGACTAAGGGATGTAATATATGCAGATAATATTTGTACAAGACTCGAAAAACTCGAAATAAAACCCTATACTAACCAATCAGTGTCGTATAGTAGGTCAATTTCCCTCCCGTTTTCAAGGAGGGCTCGAGTCCAGTAGGTGGATATTTGAGCTGAAATGAGATGAAGTAATAGGACTCATCTTTTTACAATTAATGTAAGAATGTAATATATGAATGTACTAATGATCGGCATAGTCCACTTAATACAAAACTTTACTAGTCATCATCATCATCATCATCGCAGCACACCTACGTCTCACTGTTGGGCTCGGGCCTCCTCGAGGGCTCACTCCTCGTGGGCGCGCTCCTCGCACCACTCTGTCCGGGGCGACAGAGGGGCGTAAGCACGCACACCCGCAACCCACCCACGTGCACGTCGCCTTCGTCGTTGGGCCGACCACCGGAGCAGGGTTACTTATCATCAGTGGTCGCCCTGACGGAATACCTCCTATTTGGGGTACCCTCCCATCGACCGACGTCCCCCCCTCGGAGAGGACGTCGATCTTTCCTCACGCGGTCGGCCTCTCAGCGGGTTACGGACTAATCCCCGGTCACGTCACCCGCGGCCTCGGCTAGGGCAAAAAAAATTGAGCTGATGAGACAAGAGCGAAAGGACCATCTAAAATAGCTACTAAATTGTAAGTATTGCAAATTATACTAACTTTTTTAGCCACCGTTAGTTTACTAATAACTGTTCCAAATAAATCGGATGCAGAAAAATTAAATTAGGCCTCATAGGTAAATAAAAGATCAGAATGGCCGCTAGCCGTGATGGTTTTAAAGATATGGTAAAACGTCTATACCTAGACTTTCTGACGGAGTCAACTCATCAATGATGGCTCTCCTCTACTTTTAATAAAATTTATATGTATGTATATGTATGTATATATGTATTTCTATGTGTATATATATATGTGTATTGTTTGTGTGTATAGTGTATAAGAATATAATTGCTATACTTGAATAACCAAATTTTACAAATTACCCCTTTTTTTTTTTTTGGGGGTGGGCTGCGGTCGGCGCGCCTCCGCACCACTCCGTCCGGGGCGACAGAGGGGCTTAAGCACGCAACTCCCGCAACCCACCCGAACACCACGTCGCCTTCGTCGTTGGGCCCACCACTGGAGCAGGGTTTACAAATTACCCCTTACAATGTATTGCACCTGCCTAAATTATTTCTGCTCCACCCGTGGTTGACTGGCAGAAAATGCCTAAGGCATTAAGTCCGCCATGTACCTTATTTTTGTGTGCTAAAGTTTAAATAAATAAATAAATACTACTGTTATGTTATTATTTTAAAAGGTGCCAGTCAGTTTTAATAAAGTTTTCAATTCCAACATCAGACGAAGGCGGTCGATAAATCGCTCAGCTGTTTTAAAATATCTATGAAATAAAATAGTGTAGTAATAATAAAAGGGGCCCAAAATTATAATCCCATAGAAGGTTTTTAGATGCATTTAATTTTAAAATGCCCACTAAAGTCTAACTTTTTATTAGCTGCAGTAAAATGACGTTTCTAAATGTCATTCCGTAAAATAATGTTGACAGCCTAATCTCAATAGGGATGTGATTCAGTTCACAAAAGTTTACAGAATATCTAATCGTTCCATAGCTGACTCATAATAATCATACTAAATTCTATTTAATATTAATTTAAATAAAAGGCTGTATAAACGTTGATCCTTTTAGACATATACAAGGTAACACTCAAGAAAACGCTCTCTCAAGTTGGTAGTACTGGTTTTTGGTTACGGTGCTACGATGACGCTTGACCGCCATTTTGTTTCGGTTGTCATTCGCTCATTCGGCTTCATACTTCTGTTTTGAGTGCATGAATAACTTTGATTTGCCCACTGCGCGTTGTTTTTGTTATCATTATTGTTAAACTTATGTTACGTTGTGTTTGTTTTTCATTACCTGTTTTCGTTAATCGTGTTAATTTTTTTTTGTTTGATACATTGAAGACATGGATGCTCTGCCGAGCACATCGCAAGATGGAGACACATTTTTATCTCCAAAGAAAAAAAGGCCACGTGTAGCTCTAAGTGCAACTGAAAAACTTTGGTTCCAAAACGTTTACAAATATGTGTTTGAAGTGAAATCTTCAGAATCAAACATTGAAGTTCCAAAAACAAGTAAATGCGTTAACAAGGTGGCTGAAGTCTTGGGAATATCCGTCCGCACAGTTTATTCCGTTTTAAAGTAGCACAAGGAGAACGACAGCGAATCACCAAAACCTGCCGAAAAAACGGGCCCAAAACTTACATTTAAAGATAAACATAGAAATCATCAAGATTTCACATTCACTGCTGTTAGACGAATTGTACATTAGTTCTTTCATAGAAATGAAATACCCACCATCACAAAAGTTAGTTTACACATGTCGTCACTCATCTTTTTATTATACGTTATGTATGTTTTCTCCCATCCCATGTGTAATCTTAACCAATTAGGTAATAACTTTAATCATTTTTAGGTGCTGCAAGTTGTAAATGATGACCCAGGATTGCCCAACTTCTCGAAAGATATTGAGAAAAATTATGAAGCATCTTAATTTCGAATTCGCTACTCGATCACGCAAGAGTGTGCGTATTGATAGACAAGATATCATATCATGGCGCCAGCGCTACCTGCATTTAATTAAACAATATCGTAGGGAGGAAAAATACATATATTATCAAGACGAGACCTGGGTCAACGCTGGTACGTGTCAACTCTTAGTTTCTTCTATTTGTTCCCTTTCTGTTTTGATGTCGAAACTTATGATTCTTTTTTGTTCTTTTCAGGTCATACTACAAAAAAACCTGGATTGACGGAAGTATTAAATCTTCTCGACAGGCATTTTTAGACGGCCTGACTACGGGATTAAAAAATCCCACAGGAAAGGGCAAACGACTCATAATTAGTCACATAGGCGGAGAAGAAGGCTTCCTGGTCGACGGACTTCTTATGTTTGAAGCAAAGAAAGGTACAGAAGACTACCATGATGAAATGAACGCGGAGTGTTTCGAGGATTGGTTCGGCGGTATTCTACCTAAACTCAAGCCGAATGCAGTAGTCGTAATGGACAATGCGCCCTATCACTCTCGGAAGATCGAAACAATCCCGAAGATATCGTGGACGAAAGCACGAATTCAAGAGTGGCTGACTACTAAAAATATTGCGTTTGAACCAAATATGGTCAAGGCCACTCTCATAGATATTGTGAAACAACAAAATCATACTGAGAAATATGCCGTAGACGAGATGGCTGCACAAAAAGGTATCACACTTTTAAGACTGCCCCCTTATCACTGTGAATTGAACCCCATTGAGTTGGTATGGGCGTAGGTAAAGAGTCACGTCGCAAACAATAATAAGACGTATAAAATGCAAGAAGTGAAAACTTTATTCCAAGAAGGAATCAAGAAAGTGACACCGGCTAAGTGGAGTGACTGTGTGTCTCACACTATTAAAGAGGAAGATAAAATGTGCCACCTCGATCATATTATAGATGAAGTGACAGATAGATTTGTTATTAGTGTGACCGAAAGCGACAGCGACAGTGATTTCGAAAAAGATTAATTAAATAACATTATTTTGACGTTTTTGTTTCATTTTGAATGTACCTCCCTATACTTCCACTAAAAAAGATCAATCCTCTAGTATAGTAATAATAATAATAAAAAATACATTACAACTTAATATTAAATCTCAAAAAAAAACCAAACTGATTATTCATTTATGATTCACTCATTTAGCTACATCCCTATTTATTTTTCTTCAAAAACCGGCAACCCACAAAACGTCATTTTACTGCAGCTAATAAAAAGTTAGACTATAGTCCATCCTTTTCAGAAGTCTCTAAAGCATTATATTCCATTAGACTTAATTCAAAAGCAGTTTCAGCTTTCTCCACCCCTTTTATTCAGAAAGGCAATTAGGCTCCTATTTTGTAGTTCCCCTTTCAACTACAAAAGGTTCTGGGCGTTGAATATGTCTGATGACTCGCACAAACGGAGGCGGAAATACGTCGGATGCTCTTCATGTGTGCTGTTGGTCTGTGGGTGGTGTTAAAAACATCTGAGTAATAAATTTCACTGTAGAATTTAGTTAAAGCATTTCTTGCAATTCTTTTCAAACAGAAATAAACTTATATTTTCTATACCAATAAATAAAATTGGAGTGTCTGTTTGTAATGTCAAAATAATAGGCTTTTTTCATGCTCATACGGTTATTTGCACGACACCTATGCACATGATATGCTTCACTATGCTTCATGACACCTATGCCTAAAATAGCAATTACAAAATTTTTGTCTGTCTGTCTGTTTGTTCCGGGTAATCTTCAAAACAGCTGGACCGATTTCAAAAATTCTTTCACCAATGGAAAGCTATAATATCAGGGCGTAAACTAGGCTATATTTTATCCAGGTATTCCCACCGGAACGGGAACTACGCGGGTAAAACGACTATAACCTATAACCGAAGCGAAGCGAGGGCGGGTTGCTAGTATTTAATAAATGCCAAACGAATTTGTTATTTGATCTATGTTTTATGTTTGTGGCACATGGTATTGGTCATGCTCACTGAAGGGTCAGCCTGCGGTAGCTACGATGAGCGGGTCACTTCCTTTCCTTCATTGTGGTGAGGGGAGTGATGGCTGCTCTAGTGATTAACTCGTGATCGGGTGCCGCTTGCGGGATCTGGCCCAGCCATGGTAATTTGCCCTTATATTTAATAACTATATCCTGGATCGAAAGGCATACATTGGAGCTATTAATATGCATGTTGTTGTATGTAATTTTATTAAAAAAACTAGTAAATGAATTAAAAAGAAGACAATCCCACTGAGTTTCTTGTCGGATCTTCCCGGTGCGGTCGCGTTCCGATCCGGTAGTAATTTAAGTTAAAATATAAAAAAATTACAATATGTAAGTGCCCCCGCAGAGTTAATACATAATAAATGATTTGAATTCGAATTTGAATTTGAATAAATAGACATATCTCCGTGTGGTGATGGAGTAAGAATACAATTTAAAACTCCCTATCTTGCCCGTAGGTGTTGTAAAAGACGACTAAAGCATTATGCATATAGCATCTATACAAGACGAGGCGTCTGAATGGTGTGGTGTAGTAGGCCAACTGCCCTCCTATTATGGAGGAGGCTCAAGCTCAACAGTGAGACGTATATGAGTTGAGATGATGATGATCAGATATAAATTTCATTATAAATATAACTATTTTTACGGATTATTTCACTTTTGTATTTGAATTCTGATTTCCTACGTTTCCTTTTAGGCCAATAAATTTGTCCCTAGCAAAGGCCGCGGGTGACGTGACCGGGGAGTCAGTCCATCACCCGCCGAGAGGCTGATCGCGTGAGGAAAGACCGACGTCCTCCCCGAGGGGGGGACGTCGGTTGATGGAAGGGTACCCCAAGTAGGGGGGGGTATTCCGTCGGGCCGACCACTGATGACAAGTAACCCTGCTCCGGTGGTCGGCCCAACGACGAAGGCGACGTGCACGTGGGTGGGTTGCGGGAGTTGCGTGCTTACGCCCCTCTGTCTCCCCGAACGGAGTGGTGCGAGGAGTGCGCCGACCGCAACACACCCCAAAAAAAAAAGGCCAATAAATTTGTATCAAAATGTAGGTCAAAATATATAAACTAATTCTGTAGTGGGTAGCTATAAATCTTTGTAATAACAGTGACTTTTTTGACAGGAGACACCTTAATCCTCCGGTGACATGAGCGCTGAAAACATCAGAATTCATTATATAAACTACAAATTTTGTTTAAATAAATAAACGTAAGCTTTTGTTAGTGAAATTCAGTGACGGATTCCTTATATGGACATCTTAAAGGTTCATATAAGGTAATTATCTTCATAGTCTTCATACAGTGTTTGAACTATTTATTCAATGGACATCACTAGGCTTAGTGCCTATTACCTAGAACTATAACTACATTTCAGGAATAAGGATTTAGAGTCGAAAACACGAAGATTTATATACAAAATTATTAATATCTATGTTATTGATCAAGGATACAGTTATATTCTGTAACGTTCACAAAATGATAGACATTAAGCGTCAATTTACTCGCTAAGATAATGATGGTGGGAAGTGGAAGTCATTACGCTGGGCCTCACAGGATTGCCCCTATTGAGTGTTTCATCTCTCGTGTAATTATTTGTTTGGAAAAAAAATCTTGTATTTATATTTTGTATCGTTCTTCGCGTAACATCATCTAAAGAAGGTCAAAGGCATTAGGAGGGTCGATTGATGTCTTCGTGATTAAGTGCTGTTTTTAACATCGCATTTTTTTAGACAAGGTCACTATTTTCGTGCAAGATCAATATAAAAATATCTGGATAGTAAAGCCTTTTATTATTTATTTATTCTATTTAAAGAAATACACAGTACAATGAGCTTGTATATTACAAGAAAAATAAGCTGATAACGCTGCCGCCAATCAAGTTTCTAATATACATTAAGAAATTAATAAATAAGAAGTTATTTTTTAGGATATTATATAAAACTGAACAATAGAAAAGAAATACATAAAAGTATAAGTTATGCTGCTATTTTCATAAGCTTTCATCTAAAAGCATTCAAAATTTCATTAAAAATATTAATATTGTTATAATTAATATTCGGATTGGCCTACGGCTGTAAATAGTAAGGTCCTACAAGATAAAACGTAAAGTATCTATAAAAACATAAGTCTTTTTTCTAATAGCTGTTACGAAAACAAAACGTTTATGCGCGGTAGGTACTGGCAAATTTATAAATTTATTTCACAAATGCAAACACTAGGGAAATATTAAGAAGTTACAATTTTAAATTCTAATATGAACAGTGAGTATGAAATTTTCCAATCCAGCCCATGGCAGCAGTAATCCATTCTAATCTAGTGTGTAGTTGAAACAAAATGGAATAACAGAATTGTATTTTTCCACTGTATTTTCGCACTATGAAATTTTGAATAAAATCAAATATTAGGCGGTGAGAGCAACAGTTTGTTTAAGGCTTTCTGAATATACTCTAAATGGAATTGTTTTCGTTTTAAGTTTAGTTGAAAACTGGTACAAAAATATTTTAAAGTTTTATTACCGTATGTTTCTAGCCTATAAATACACGTGTTTGATCAAAACGGTTTGCAGGAGATTTTGCCGTTTGAATTTTTTTTTCATTTGCATTTATATGGTCATTCTAAAATTCTATCTACCAATCAGATCATTAGAACACCTATGGGCAAGATAGTAGTGAATTATATTCTTAACCCGTCACCAAACG
Source organism: Lymantria dispar (assembly GCA_032191425.1). Taxonomy (NCBI): domain Eukaryota; kingdom Metazoa; phylum Arthropoda; class Insecta; order Lepidoptera; family Erebidae; genus Lymantria; species Lymantria dispar. The sequence continues at coordinate 24,508,840 of CM063459.1, forward strand.
GTAATGAGAGGGAAATGGACCCACTATAACACACTGGTCAAACGTGTTGATGTAAAGTTTTATTTCGAGCTTTCCTTCGCTTTCATAAATATTATATGCATATTATATCCCCGAGTTGTCTTTTACTCCATCTGCATCACGGGAAAAATAAGATAAATTGTATTCTAAGTCCGTCACCACACGGAAAATAACAGACAATAAAATTATAGGCGCAGCTGATCAGTTTTTGAGATTAGCTCATTTAAATAGCAAAAAAGCAATGTGTTCAGCTTATAATCCCTAACTAATATAAGTTTGATTGTTTGTTTGTTATGCTTTAATGCCTTTCTTTTTTCTATGGTCTGGACACACCCCGCCCAATTCATCCGAGACGACGGATGGACGACGTTCAACGCCATAACCTACCGTATTCCCACTACAACGTCATTGGGCCGACCACTGGTATCGATTCCTTGACTTCCGTGGCCAGTCCGATGGGTCACCGTTGCGAGTATCGTCCCATTTAACGCCCCAGCCATAAAACAGTGTTGTGGAAGCATCGCCATCACGCGGTCGACCTTTCTGCAGGTGGCGGTCTGATCCCCGGCTCGTCCACCCGCGGCTTCACCTAGAGCGGCATTAGACGCAGGTACTGGCACCTGCGTTGCCCAATGCGCCGGCGGCGGAACGTATCATGGTAGAGGAATTCCTCCTAGACCCGCTCAGCTGTCTCCTTTTGCGAGACGCTTTAATGCCTAAACCATTAAATTAATTATCAAAATTCTTTTAGCTAAAAAAATTGTATTCTCCGCGTAGTATTGGCTTTATTTTATTCTCATATTGCCATGGGAATTGCAGATACATGGTTGAAACCACAGGAACAATAACCGATTTTAATAATTTTCACCAATGAAATGCTACATTATCAGCGAGAAATATTGGCTATATTTTACTTCCGTATTTCAACGGAAACGAGAACTATGCGGTTGAAGTCGCGGGTATTTACTATCATCATCAAAGCTCATATACGTCCTACTACTGGCCTTGAGGCTCCTTGACTGTGGGAGGAATATTAACCTGATATATCAAGCCTGCCAAACGTATTGATATATGGTTTTTTTTCACAACTTGTTATCCTGAGTATGGATGTAAATTGTGACCGTTATTGTTTCTAAAGTCCCGCAATGTTTCCTTAGTGTAGGGTGTTGTGTTGTAAAAAATAAAAAAACAAATAAAAATAAATATACCAAAAAAATATTTTGAACTGTTGAACTGTATAACCAAACTGTTTATCTTAATCCCTAAAATAAATCTGTTCATTATTGAACAAGTTAAAAACGATTTAACTCCGTTTATCGGACATCGTAAATTAGATAACATTTCGGCTATGTCAAATGCAAATTGTGATGAAGGTAAACCCTACTACGAAAGGTACAATCGACGTAACAGAGGTTTTAATCTTATTGTCTTTACTTGCACTGTTCAAGGAAAAACTAAGATAGGCTTTTCTTTACAAATATTAAACTCAAATATTTTTTATTATAGATTAAGGGATTTAATATGCATATAAAGTCTATGCAAGAAAAGGAAAACTCGAAATGAAACCCTATACCAACATATCTGACAGGCATGGTATAGTAGTTCAAAATCCCTCCCATTGAGGAGGAGTCACGAGCCCAACAGTGGGACATATGTGGGCTGCGATGATGACTTATTATTATGTCGTATTATTATCTATTCTGTATGGTTATGGTTCACGTTTCTGTATAGTAACGAATTAAAAACACTCCCTATTTTGTCCCTGGGTGTCATAAAAGACGATTAAGAGAATAAAAAAGCTTATATCATCTATCCCAGAGAAACAATACTCCAAATAAAACCCTGTACCAAGCCTTCTAGCCGACGTGGTGTATTAAGTTCTTTTCTTGGGTCTGCTTGCGGTAACTACGAGGAGCAGGTCACTCCCTTCCCTTCATTGTGGTTGAGGGGAGTGATGGCTGCTCTAGTGGTTAACTCGTGATCGGGTGCCGCTTGCGGGATCTGGTCCAACCATGGTACTTTTTCGTTATATTTAATAACTGTATTGTATGATGGTTCGAAAGGCATCACACTGGAGCTATTAATAGACATGTTGCTACACCCACGAGCGATGTAAAAGATGGTAGAATTCATAGCTGCCACCACACTAGGCGCACAAAAATATTGTGCTTAACTTCCTAAAATATTTTATTAGAAAGTTAATATTTTATTTATTCTTTTATTATAGCTATTTACTTCCAATTAGATGAAATAACGACATTTTTAAAGTCACAGAGAAACATTTAGTGACAACACGAGACTATTTCATGTAAGATCTTTGTCGAAACAGTTGCACGCACCTGCTAATAACCATCAGGTGATCTACCTTTTTGTCTGCTACAAAGGCAATAAAAAATGAATCTATACCAATAAATAAAATTGGAGTGTCTGTTTGTAATGTCAAAATAATAGGCTTTTTTCATGCTCACATGGTTATTTGCACGACACCTAATAGACAGATTATATAATTTTTGTCTGTCTGTCTGTCTGTCTTTCTGTCCGTCTGTCTGTCTGTTTGTTCCGGGTAATCTTCAAAACGGCTGGACCGATTTCAAAAATTCTTTCACCAATGGAAAGCTATAATATCAGGGCGTAAACTAGGCTATATTTTATCCCGGTATTCCCACGGGAACGGGAACTACGCAGGAAAGACGACTGAAACCGAAGCGAAGTGAGGGCGGGTTGCTAGTTAGAAATAAATATACAAAATGGGAGGATTTGTGTGTTTGAAAGTGCTAATCTCAGGAACTACAGGTCCGATTTGAAAAATTCTTTTAAGAGTTAGATAGTCCATTTATCTAGAAAGGCTATAGGCTATACATCATCACGCTAAGGGACGGAGCACCAATAAAGAATGCTTTAAAATCGTTTTTTTTTCCTTTTGAGAGCTTCCGCTGCATAAACGGCTTAATTTTCGCATAAATCATGTATGACAGAATCGTATTATTAAAAAATATTTTTACCTTCTACGTAAACAAAGTCTTAGGTTAAAGTTAGCGTTAGCCCAAAGTATCTATATCACGCGGACTAAGTCGCGAGCAGAAGCTAGTTAGAAATATACCTAAAATAGTAAAATTAGTTCATAAAAATACATTTTCCAGTTTATTTTATTACTTTGTTTAAATTAGGAAATGCATATTTTTTATTTGCTAAAAGGAAAATTGACAGACATATAACACGCCAAAAACATACCAGAAACATCACAGAAACGGCATCTCTTTGAAAAAACAAAGGCTCACCTAATTACACGACTTACATTAAAATACACATTTCTCGTTAATACAGATTGTTTTGAATCAAGTATTCGGACAAAGTCGATGGAAGCCGGAGGGGGTGGTGGTAAAATTAATTTTATATTCTTTGTTCAGCTCTAGCAATTTTCCTGTTTGCTCCTTTCTCGTTATTTAATTTCAGAAATTTTATTATAAGCGCTTCAGTTATTTCATGGTAAGTATTTAAAATATTTTCATATTGTAAATAACACTCGTGAGAGAATATTTTTATTGGTAAAGTTTAAATATGAAATGCTGTTATTTTTATTTCGTTTCAAGTGATAAAATAAATATGGGTCTATGCTCAGTATTGCTAGCTTTGAATATCTGGACGACCGACCGTTTGGTATTTTTTTATTGTATATTCAGATATTAAAATATTGTTACGGAGTTTCGGTGTATATTTAAATACTAATTACATATTGACGGCATATGAATATTTTACAGCCTGTCAGTATAATAAGGATATGAATTAATATATAAATAAAAATTAATTGATAAAATAATATAGGGCAAAATGGAAAATGTTAAAAAGAGAATACCAAGGATCGTACCGTGACTGTCTGGATGAAGCAAAAATTCGATTTCCCAATTGAGCTATTTTTTCTTGATGGTATATTAACTGCCTGAAAACACCGAAAAAAAATCTATAAATGAAACCTAAATACATCGGTTTGCCCCCAAAAACAATAAGCATACTAAACTCCTTGAAAATGATTGAAGTTGTTTCAAAATATATAGAAATATATAAGAATTGCTCGTTTAAAGGCATTACTGATTTGAACACAAAATCGTGACCTGGAAATGTCGGATTCATACGGTAGCCCAATTTCCCTCCTGTCATCTTCTTGTCTTGCATAGATGTTATATGCATGTTTAATCCCTTAGTCGGCTTTAACGATATCCTCAGGCAAGATAAAGGATGGTGAATAATATTCTTACTCCGTCACTACACGGTGGCTTAGATATGAATTAGCTTAGTAGATATATGCATAAGTTCGTTGCGCTTTTAAAAGCCCTAAAGAGACAATGGAAATTTAAATATAATATTGCTATAGTTCAGCCTTTTTTAACCGGCCATTGTACGATGATACTTCGTCCTTGTATTACAGGGGACTTTGTAAACATAAATCATCATCATCATCTCAACGCATACACGTCCCACTGTTGGGCTTGGGCCTCCTCCTATGGGAGGGAAATTGGCCTACTAAACCACCCTAATCAGATGTGTTGGTACAGGGTTTTGTTTCGAGTTTTCCTTTTCTTGCATAGATATTATATGCATGTTACGACATCTACGGGCAAAAGAAAGGGTGTTGAGTTGTCTTTTTATTCCGTCACCACAGGGAACATAAATAACGGACACAAATTACATCAGAACAACAGTTTTTGGATCGTATAAAATGTTGTTGGAATCGGAACCACGATATTGGCACGATAGGTCTCAACTATTACGCCATTTGTGTAGTAAATTAATAAAGTTATAATTCGTGAAAAATAGTTTTATATCACAGAAAGCTATTTTCATCTTAACAAAAACCCAATGGATAATCAACCACCGTGTTTCCAACAAAATAATGAAACAAATAAAATATTTCTAAAGAATCACTCAACCGTCGAAACAACTTAATACTCGTACTATGATTTATATTGAACTTTGGAATTTCGGGGGAATGTTACGCCCTTTCCTTGTTTTCGGCCAGGGGTGACAGGGAATTGTAACATGGCTTGTTATTTCACACCACGCTGAGTGGACCTGATTTGGAGTTTTCTGTTAGGTATATAAATACGAATTTGTTAGGTTATAAAGTTAGGTCGATTTTTTAAATAGCATATACAAGAGATTTTCCGTGTGGTGACGGAGTAAGAATACAATTCACCATCTCTTTCTTACCCATGGGTATCGTAAAATACGACTAAGGGATATATTACGCATATGACATCTATGTAAGAGATGGAAAATTCGAAACAAAACCCTATACCAACCTGTCTGACCAGAATGGTATAGTAAGATCAATTTCCTTCCTATTATGGAAAAGGTTCGAGCCCAGGAGTGGGACGCATATGAACCGAAATAATGAATGATAAAAATATACAAGATACGCTACGCTACAAATACTAGCACTTAAATTGCTTGTGATTATTACAAAAGACGACTAAGAGAATTAACCAACTTCATCCAATGCAGTCGACCAGACTGCCTACATTTCACACATTCTTTTGTTTGTCATATAAATGATGGAGGACATTTTGCATCGATCCAAAGTAAATGATATAATAGTAGAATGTTAATGATGAAGAAATCTAATACATCCATCCATCCACTTATTTCCGACCACCTAATAAAAACTGCTAAATTCGGGACCCACCTTTGCCGTCTTAATAAGGGGGGTATAAAATATTAGTAACACTGAAATTTAGAGAAACAAATATAACACGCTTATATTTTTTATAATTATATTACATTTTTAATAATTATATTTACTACGGACTACTTATGAATATAGAGTTATCCGTATGATAACATAGTGGCGGGTGACCGGACCGGGGCATTTAGTCAGTCACCCGCAGAGAGGCTGACCGCGTGACGTCGAGAGGTGAGGGTACCCGAAAGGGTATTCCGTCGGGCCGACCACTGACGACAAGTTACCGTCGTCGTCGGCCCAACGACGAAGTTGACGTGGGTACGGGTGGGTTACGGGCCCGCGCGCCGTCCTTTCGTCGCCTCGGACGGAATGGACCACGTGCGCGCATACCATAGCCCACCCATAAAAAAAAAGAAAAGATGGTGACATAGTAAGAATACAGTTCACCATCCCTTATTTGGATATCATAAAAGGGGATTATGGGATATAATATGCATATAGCAACCCTCCCTCGCTTCGCTTTAATTTCCGTCGCCTTACCCATGTAGTGCCCGTTCCCATGGGTATACCGGCATATAATATAGCATATGTTAGTCCCTGATATTATAGCTTTTCATTGGTGAAAGAGTTTTTGAAATCGCGTCTGTGGTTTAAGTGTAAAAGCATAACAAACAAACAACCTTACTTTCGCATTTATAATATTAGTAAGTAATATTTGTAGTAGTATTATTAGTGTAATATAAGGAAAGGAAAACTAGAAATAAAACTATACAAACCTGTCTGACCAGCGCGCTATAGTAGATCAATTTCCCTTCTTTTATAAAGGAAGCTTAAGTACAGCATTGAGACGTATATGAGTTGAAATATTGATGATATGGAGTAAGTATTATGTATTATTTACTCTTAAGTCTTAACTATTCAACCGACTCTCTTTAAATATTGATTACACTCTATCAAAGACATAGGAAAGTTTGTAAGGACCCTGAAACGAACAATCTTTCCCCCTAATCCCCTGATTACCATGATGCCTGTCTCGCATCTAAAGATTCCTAGTTCTCACTAAATAGTAAAGCAGACAAAGTGATAAAAATAAGAAAGTATAGTTTATTAATGCACAGAAATTACAACATCATAAGTTAGTCATTTTGAAAACAAAACTTTCGAAACTAAACAGCCTATTATCTATTACAATACAGTTAAAATAACCGCAGCATTTCATTACTACAGACGGCATTGTACTCTTGCCTTTGTCAGCTTGCTTTGTCCTATCAATGCGATCGTTTACACAATGGACAGAAAAATTGGCTTTCTACATCCATTTATTAATATTTCATAATAGATTCTCGCGGTACATTGCAGGCCTAGTTAAATATTTATGATTTAAAAACCTGAACTTGGTTCATCATCATCATCGCAGCCCACATACGTCCCACTGTTGGGCTCGGGCCTCCTCCACAATGGGAGGGAATTTGACCTACTATACCATGCTGGTCAGACATGTTGGTATAGGGTTTCATTTCAAGCTTTCCTTCTCTTGCACAGATGTTATGTGCACATTATATCCCATAGTCGTCTTATACGACATCCACGGGCAAGATAGGGAGTGGTGAATTGTATTCTTACTCCGTCACCACACGGAAAGACCACACGAACTTGGTTAAATGAAATGAATTAATATTTTATCGTCTTCAGTATGAAAGGTAGTGTTGTGAAGTTGATGTTGTAAAAGAAAAACTAAAAGCTTTACATTAACCCTGGCCAACTCTATCTGATGTCATCTGATCAACAAATAAATTCCCAAGGATGCAAGACATCAGGCGTTAACAACTAATGCCAAAATTATTTGCCATATGTACGGTGTAAGAACGCTAATCCCAAATAATTGGGATAGGTAATGTGTTGGAGCGGCGGAGAGACTGGGTCACTCTGTGTACTCTACCAACTCTTACATAGGGAGTGCTTTGAGAAACTGTTTAACTTAGTACCACCGTCACCGTTTTACCAACGTACTTCAACACCGTAACAGGGTTCACCCATTTCACGTGGAAATATTATGGTCTTATCTGCACGTTTCCAGCGATCATTTCTCCTATGTACGTGCAGGCTCTAGAATGAACTGCTACTGTGTTTTTCAAGCGCTATGATCTTTTAAACGAGCTTTAGGAATAGTATTTTCTTCATGGTACGCAACGGGCTAGCTGTGCCCTTGGTATGGCAAAGTAAAGTAAAAAAAAAACTGAACGCGCTCCAATTCAATATTTTCTCATAAACATTAAAAGAAAACTAAAGACTATAATGTATAAACAGTTTATCATAAAACAACATGTGAACCGCAACTATGATAAACTTATTCAAGTATTATTAAGTTGAACCGCAAGTGAATCATAGCAAACCACATTAAAGTCTGGGCAATCGTTGGACATTTTTGAATTTCAAATCAACTGTTTAACATTTTACCACGCAAAGGGTTTACGTTGTTCGTTAGCTATAATACGGTTAAATTTATTAAATACTCTTTCCTTGTGTTATGTGTCACTTTAGAGAGGATTTTGTAATTAACTTTTGTACATATTTAAGTTGATTTAGTTCAAAAGGAGTCTGCTTTATGTTTGGGAAGAATTTAAATGTTTTTATTTTTATTTGAAAGAAAAAAATTTTATTATTTGATATGATATTTGATAGATTTATTTTTATTATTTGATAGATTTATCTAATGCTAAGATTAAAGTATATTGATCAATTTATATGATAGGTTGATTTTAGAATATTTATTACGAATCTAAATCAAAATAAATAATGACTTCTGATATTTACGCGAGTATTGCACATTATAAATAAAACTATATTTACGGATTTTATCGCGTTGGTATTTGATTTTTGATTGCTCTATTGATAGTTCCCCGTGAACATAAACGCTGAAAAGTGTTCGTCGGCAATAAAAAATAAAATAAAAACAGTAAAATTCGTGAAAATTGTGATATTTATAAGATCAAAATAAATGTTTTTAAATCTGTAAAGAAAATAAATACATTTATCAACATTATCACAGCTCCTACGTCCGAATGCTGAGCTCGAGCCTCCTCCATACTAGAAAGGAAATTGACTTACTATGCCACGCTGGTCAGACGGGCTGGTACTTCGACCTCTTGCATAGATGTTGTAAGCATTTTATAATCCCTTAGTCGTTTTTTCGATGCCCACGGGCAAATAATTGTACTATTACTCTGTCACCATATGAAATCATTCTTAAAATCCAATTATGACACAATTAATATCCAAAATAAATGAACATAATCGAATTCAATGCGTGTAAGAAAGGTGTTAGTTTTCATTGTTTAATTTAAAGCCTCTGAACTTTGTATAAATTATCATTAATAAAATTAAAATTACATGCAACCAGTAAACTACGTATTATGAACACAAACAAATACCCTTTGATGTATAATTATATAAATTAAATCTTTTCCGACCTTTTTGTGTAATTTAATAGGTACATTAAAACGAGGAAACAAGTCTTATTCATGAATTATATATGTGCAGTTTTAATTTGTGCTAAATTATAAAATAAAAGATAAAGAACACAGAATTTGCATGGGATTGTGTGGAAAAATATAATTTCTCTTACATACAAGACTTGGGTCGTCAAATTTATTACCTTTCTTTATTTTTTAAATGTGTTTTTATCGTATAAGTAATTTGCTAGCCTTTTTCTTTTGTGTAAACTTGCTAATTATGTACATTATAACTTGTAAAACGTTAAATAAATTAGTTTTTTTATTTTTTAAATACTTTTATTTTATTACAACGTCTTGTGTGTTTATTATTCATTTAATGCATAATTATTATTCATCAGTATTTAAATTATTTAGTACGCTTAAATCGGACTGAGATACCATATTCTATGTGGCGACGGTGTAAGAACACAATTCAGCACTTGATTTTTTGCTCGTGTGTGTCGTAAAAGAGGACTAAGGTATAAAATATGTCACTTGCTCCAGTGGTCGGCCCAACGACGAAGGGGACGGGTCTTATGGGTGTAGTGTGCTTACGTCCCTCTTTTGCCCCGGACGAAGCGGACGAGGAGTGCACCGACCGTAGCCCACCCCCCAAAAAAAAAGAAAGGTATAAAATATATATATTATGTGACAATAAATGCTATTCTATTCTATTCTAAAATATGTAAATAACATCACTGTGCCAGAGAAAGAAAACTCGATGTTAAAACTTTAGTTTTAATTCATCTGAACATCTTATGCATAGACCACTTGCCCTTCTATTGCATAAAAAGCTCGAGCTTAAGAATCATACGTATGTAAGCCAAGATGTTGATCTAATATCTTTAAACGAACAATTCTTGTATATTTATTTAAATTCAGATTCTCTGTAACAGCTCCAACAATAGCCATGAAATTTAGTATGGAGGAGAATTTGGAGATCTAAAACGATCTAGCTAGGTCTAATTTATAGATAATCTCGTTTTGGTAATATTTTTAGGCAAATGAATAAAATACAAATGGAATTTGAAGAAAAATTAGCTACTGACATTTAGAATAAAATCAGCTCAATTGGGTAATCGAGCAGTCTCAAAATGATGCAGAAACATCTTTGCTCGAGCGAAGGTAAACTCGATATAAAACCCTGTGCTAACACGTCTAACCAGCGTGGTATAGAAGGTCAATTTTCCTCTCATTATGGAGCAGGCTCAAGCCCAACTTATGTGAAATCAATGGTGATTGTAACAAGCTATAATTTTATTTAACAGACTATGTGAAAAGCATGTCTTAAATATGCATTTTATTAAGGGCAAATATGGGCTACTATTATCAGAGATATTTATCACAAATTGGGTAACAATTTTTTTAATAATAACCATAATAACCCACAGTTGATCAAACTGATTGGTCGCACGCAATGTTGAAGTAAGCCGTTATAGAAAAAAAAAAGATTGTTGTAAAGGACTTTAAATATTTCACAATTTATTGATCGTGTAGATATTGAGTGGGTTAATGGGTTTGTGGGTTAGTAGGCGTTTCATTTTAAAATATGTCTTTTTAATTTAAAGGGCGTTTACATCCGCCGATATAGGGTGTGATAAACTAGGTATAGAAGATGATACAGCTATTCGACAGTCATTCATCCAATATCATCGCAGCTTATAAACCCAACTACTGGACTCCAGCTCCCACATAGAATGTGGGTAATTGACCTACTATACCACGCTAGTCAGGCGTGGTTGGTATAAGGTGTTTTCTCCTATCTTGATTCTCTTGCACGGTTTTATATGGGTATTATATTTAGACTTTACTTGTCACCATACAGAAATGTCAACTAACATGCTAGTCTAAAACTCATTATCATCATCATCGTTATCTTAGCTCATAAACATCCCACTACTGGGCTCCTCTATAATTCGAGATTAACCTACAATATCACATTGCTCAGACGGGTTAATTGACGGGGTTTTGTTTTGAATTTGCCTTTTCTTGTACATATGTTATCTATATCTATACTACTATATAAAGCGGAAGGGTTTGTTTGAACGCGCTAATCTCATGAACTAATGTTTTGATTTGAAAAAATCTTTCAGTGTAGATAGATAGCCCATTTATCGGGGAAGGCTATAAGCTATACATCATCACGCTAAGACCAATAGGAGTGGAGCAACGATGAAAACTGTTACAGAATTTTTTTTTTTTGCTTTTGAGAACTTCTGCTACGTGCACTACATAAACGGCTAGGTTTTGCAAAAATCATGTGTGACAGAATTGTATTATTTAAAAATATTTTCACTTTCTACGTAAACAAAGTCGCGGGTTTAAAGTTAGCATTAGCCCGATGTAACAGTTCCACGCGGACGAAGTCACGGACATATACTAGTCTGCATATCCCTTAGTCGTTCTTTACGACACCCGCGGTTAAGATAGGGATTAGAGAATCGTATTCTTAATCCATCACCATACAACGAAGAGTAACATTAAATGCGAAATAAAATATTGTTAATCTAAATAAACATAGGAAAAAAGCATTCAAAGAAAAGAATATCAACTTAATTCAAGATTATTCTCCAAATAAATTACAACGTATGACTTTAAAACAAAATTGCATAATATGGAAATATTACTTCTTTCAAGTACCATTACGGTAGATTAAACATGTTTCTTAGACGTTGAAAAATATATCGCATTTACATACTCAATGAAAGATCGCAAGAAAATTCGCGTCAGACATTTTTTTTATAAATGTATTATTATAACTGCTGAATGAAGCTGTATTTTCTTAATGTTTGCTGTCGTATGAAAAAAAGGCGACGAATTGTATCTTTGATTTATAAATTATTAAAGCTCAGTTAAATACATATACAAATCAAACAAAACATTTTCTTTTTTTATTTTATTGTTTTCACTTTTAATCATTCATTATTTAAGCTCATATACTAACCCACTATTGGGCGCTAGTTCATCTGAAATAGGAGGCAAATTGGCCTGCTATACCACGGTAGTCGGATGTATTGGTATAAAGTTTCATTTCAAGTTTTTCGTCTCTTGCATAGATGTTATATGTATTATTCCTTAAGTAGTCTTTTAGGATAACCACGGGTAAGACAGGGGGCAGTGAATTGTATTCTTACTCCGTCACCACATGGCCTGCTTTTACTTTTTTTCCAAACTATACATTAAAAATTGGAATACATAACATTTTTAAATAAAAACGTTGATTGATATGGATCCCTGTATCCCTTTTGAGTTAAGAATATAATATATTAACCATATAATATATTACACCTTTCTTAACAGCTGGTCATCAGGAGAATAGGCGTCATCTCTTCTTCTAGTGATTTTTATTCTAGATAATTATCGTGAAAAATTGTAATTAAAACTACGGATTTTATCGCGTTTGTATTTGGTTTTTGATTGCTCGACGTTTTGAACACTTTACAGCATTTATGGGTAATCGAGAATTAATGGGTCGTCGCCCTTACGTGGTTGGCCTATCTGCGGATTCTGTACTAATCCCCGGTCGGTCCACCCGTGGCCTCAGCTAGGGCAGCATCATGTGCAGATACTCGCGCCTGCGCTGCACAACGCACCCGCAGCGGAGCAAGTCATCGCAAAGGAATTCCTCAATGCCGAACATCGAACCAGGGCCTTGCCTGACTGCCCAATGGGCAATGATATCCCAGCGGGCGTCACCCCGTCAGGCCGCCAGCTTTCGGAGCGAGACGTAGCCGGCCCCTGCCAGCGTCGTGGAAACGCGGCGGTAAAGATCAGCGAACATCTCCGCCTCCAAGTACCACGGAGAAGTGCCGGCCAACAGGTATGCTGCCACCGTTGTCACCTTTTTCAACGCACCTTACAATAAATGAATGGAAAATAAAGAATAACCAAAATAGTAAGCAAACATTTCTAATATATAGCGATGGAACTACTACAAAAGAAATTCTTGAAAAGCAACAAAAAGGCATAAGTGTTGCTAGCTTTCTTTCTCATAAATGTATTGTAAAAAAGAAGAATTTACTACTAGTTACGGAATATAGTATCATAAACCCAAATAAAACATAATTAATTACGTTTTCTGAGCAATTTGTACAGTAAGAAATGTCGGCTAAAATACCAATGGATAGATACATTTTAAAAGAAAATTCTCTAAATAGTTTAAATAAAAACAGGTCCTTACCTCCGCTAACTTTTAATGAACGGACTTTGATAGGCTTTTCCATCATTAAGATATTCATTTACAGTAAATGAATAAGTATTCATTATTAATTAAACTTGTTTACGTAAAAAAATTAAGTTTTTTAATTAATTCTAATCTTAGAGTTAAATAAACAAATGTTACAAAATATATTTAATATTTTCTTAGTAAATGTTGTAATTTATTTATATTTTTGCATAATTTTACAATAAGCTAGTATTGCAATACATGTGAAATACGACTTTTATTTAAGCAGAAGATACAACGAAAACAAAACAATAAATTCAATGTCACATTGATATTAATCATTTGACATCTTAATAGCATTTCACAACAGACGCTTATCATTTAGAAACAAAATATAACATATATCGCTGTCTTATGTGAAAATGATGGACGTGACTTTTGCTGTTCTGTATTATATGTTATTACTAAATTACTGTCCGCGTGATGACGGAGTAAGAATACAATTTATCACTCTCTATCTTGCCCGTGGGAGTCGTAAAAGATGACTAAGGTATACAATATAGGAGAGGGTACTCCTCAAGGGGTATTCGGACCGACCATTGATGTCAAGCCACCCTGCTCCGGTTGTCAGTCCATCGACGAAGGCGACGTGTCGCGGGTAGGTTACGGGTGTGCGTGCTTACGCCCCTCTATCATCCCGGACGGAGTGGTGCGAGGAGTGCTCCACCCGTAATCCACCCCCAAAAAAGAAGATATACAATATGCATATAATATCTATGCAAGAGATGGAAAACACGACGTAAAATTCTATACCAACACATCTGGTCAGCGTGGTATACTATACCACGGTCTATTTCCCTTCTATTGCGGAGGAGGCTCGATGGCATAATGAAGCTTTAATCATTACTATTTTATACTATTTTATACAACCACCAATTCACCACTTGCGTGGGTGTCGTAAGAGACGACTAGGAGATACAATATGCAAATAACATCTATGCAAGAGAAGGAGTACTCGAAATAAAACCTCATTTGCATGAGGTATTCCCACGGGAACGGGAACTACGCGGGTAAAACGACTAAAACCGAAGCGAAGCGAGGGTGGGTTGCTAGTTAAAAATACAATTCATCACTCCCTGTCTTGCCCGTGGATATCGTGAAAGACGACTAAGAGATACAATATGCATATAACATCTATGCAAGAGAAGAAATACTCGAAATAAAACTTTATGCAAACACGTCTGACGAACGTAGCATCGTAGTAGGTCAATTTCCATCCTATTGTGGAGGAGGCTCGATCCCAGCAGTGAGACGCATATCAGCCGACATAATGAAACTATTTTTGCATTAAACATCTATGTGTAGAATTAAAGGAAAACACGAAATAAAACCTTATATCAATGTGTTTTACCAGCGTGGTAAATCATGGTAGTAAATCTTCCAATAGGAGGGAAACTGATCTACTAAAATCAAATTTCCTTTTATATTAGGAAGGTTGCATGAGCCCAGTAGCTGGATATGTATCAGCTGAGACGAGACCATCCAAAAAATAAAGATATAGCCGGACCAGACCCACGGGACACCAGTTCACAAATAAACTACTACATATATCTAAACATAAAATATTACTCTATTTAATAAAAACTTATTTAATTTATTTCTATGAAGTAATGAATTTGCTGGTATAAATTTGTACATGAAAACATATTAATTTTCCCAGTCTCATTTAAAATTTTGAACCTTTTATGGTTTAAGATAAGCTTTACAAACTTTACAACTTCTGTGCACACGACAGCTGTTTCTTTTTAAACTTAAACAGTCACATCTCGCATTTTAATAAGTTTTTACTTGTTTAAAATTCAAATATTGTCTTTTCAAATTATGAATGCTTCAAAAATCTTGAGACAGAAATCAACGTTTTGAAAGTTATATCACGTTAAGTATATATAAGAGTATATAAGTATATATTATAAGATTTCCGTGTGGTGACGGAGTAGGAATACAAATCACCACTCTTGGGGGTGGTTGTCGTAAAAGGTCACTAAGGGATATCTTGTGCATATAACAACAATGCAAGAGAAGGCAGACTCAAAATAAAACCTTATACTAACCCACCTGACCAGCGTGGTATTAGGTCAATTTTCCTCCTAATATGGAGGAGGTTTGAGCCCAGTAGTGGGACGTAAATGAGCTGTCTTGAATGATAAATGAATATAGAAGATAACTTTCTTAACTAAGAATATCTCAACGGATGCTTGATAAGTATCTGAATTAATATAAAATAGATCTAAATTCAGAAAATTTAAGACGATCTTCTCATACAACATACCTCAGTGTCTGACATAAGTCTACGACCAATGTATGTGTTATCAGTGATACTTATGGCACGGAAATGTTGTCCCTAAATGTGGGCCTAATAATCAAGCTCAAAATCGCTCAGCGTGCTATGGAGCGAATTATGCTTGGGATTTCTCTGCAAGATAGAATCTGAAATACGGTAATTCGTATTAATCGGTGTAATCGATATCGTATGAAGAATTAGGACGCTCAAATGGCAATGAGCTCGCCAAACGCCCGACGAACCGAAAATCGCTGGGGAAGTAAGGTCCGCGAATACATTGTAGGAGCCCAACTAGGTTGACCGACATCCTAGTGAAAGTTGCTGGGTGTCGATGGATGCAGGCGGCACGAGGTCGCACTTTGTGGTGAAACATAAGGGAGACCTTTGTCCAGCAGTGGACGGCGACAGTCTGAATGATGATAATAGACTGACTGCACAGATGGCGTAGTGGTTAAGATAGCGACCTATAGCGCCAGTGTCGGGGGTTCGAATCCCACGCGGGACAACACTTTGTGCGATCCACAAATTGTTGTTCTGAGTCTGGATGTAATTTGTGTCCGTTAATTATATGTTTGTAAAGTCCCCCCGCAATACAAGGATTATTTCCTTAGTGCAGGGTGTTGTCTTAAATAAATAAATAAATAAATAAATAAATAGATTTAGATTCGAGGCTATAATTTAGTTTTCAATTCTTCCACATTGAACAAATAACTCTGTGGCGAGAGAGTAAGAATACAATTCGGCAACCCCTTTCTTGCCCGTGGGTGTCGTAAAAGACAACCTGTCTGACCAGCGTGGTATAGTAAATCAATTTCCCTCCTATTTTGAAGGATGCTGGAGACCATGAATGAGACGTATTTTAGCTGGGGTGATGATGAATTTGTTCGAATTAGAGTTTAAATACACAATAGCATTTATTTAATTACACGGAGAGGCTAATGTTGGTCTTATAAGTGATATGACCAATGATTAATTTGGTAGATCCTCATGCAAAACAGATCTTTGCGCGATCAAGATAACATTTTTCTTACCTGGATGCTATCTGTATCCGTTGATTCCATTCTAATACATGCTATTTTACTGTGGTCCAGCCAAAATCGTTTGAATTATATTACGTATATTGTGGTTTGAAGGGCATCTCGCTGGAGCTAATACTTACAAGATATGTTGCACACAATTTTATATTAAGTAAGGAAAAAGAAATTGAAACAATCGCCAAGCCTGTTGAGTTTTTTGCTTTCTTCTCAGTAGCGGTCACGTTGCGATCCTGTGGTAGTTTGTTGGATAATTTGATATAATTGTGTTGAAATTGACAATATGTAAGTGCCCTCTTGGCATGCATAATAAATTATTTGAATTTGTTTTACGATATCCACAGATAAGAACGAAAGTGGTGAATTGTATTCTTACTTCGCGAACATACGAAGAATCCTTCAGAAACGTAGCCAATTCTATGGAAACCATCAACAATTAATATGTTAGAATTGAATAAAACACAAGACGCGTTAGCAAAATTATTCATTCAGTTATTGTTTGCGTTTGATTATTACATTAACAAATTACGCGTTGTTTCCAAAGTTAAACATTTGAAATAATTTCATGTTATGAATTGTTTCTAACAATGTTATGAATGTTCTACGTAATGTAATTACGGATCGTTGCAAAGTGTTCTGTGACTTTAATGATTTCCTTATTTACCTATATACAAAGTGTTGTTGTACTAGATTTAGAAAATTTATATATAATATACTACTATATCAAGAAAGTACCGAGGAAAGATCAATAATACACAAAATTTTTGTTATTCATCCAAATTTATTTTATCACCTTCAAAGTATGCTCCTACAGAAACAATAGATGAATAAATCCAATCATCAAAACATTTTTTTTAACGCAGTTTTTGCAATTGAGTTCAGTTCTCACCGCGAATTCTCCTTTATGTTATAATTTCTGATGTTTACGCGAGTGTAATCATTTTAAATAAAAACTACTTTACGGACTTTATCGCGTTTGTATTTGATTTTTGATTGCCCGACGTTTCGAACACTTTGCAGCGTTCATGGTCACGGGCGGACTAAGATGTCTCACGTCCTACAAGTCACGATGACTATTGCAGGAAATTTATAATTATCTGCCCGATACAGAAATTAGTTATTAAATATTGACCCACATTTTGATACAAATTTATTGCCAGTGTAAGAAGAAAATGATGATTTATGTATCCTACCGATTGAAAGCGGGTGTCATGAAGTGGTAATTTGAGTTTAGGAAAAAGGAAAGAAGAAGAGCTGTGTAAGCGATACTGCCGCACATGGATCTTTGCAATGCCAGAGGCACAGCCAGGCCGTTGCCTACCGTGAAGAAAATACTCTTCTTAAACTTCGTTTAAAGAAGGACATGTCATAGCGCTCTAAATGACGCTCCAGCTTAATTTTTAATAATAATTTGATTGCTGCTCTAAACGAAACCATGAGTGAGCTAACCCCTTTGACAATATGTAAGCGCCCTTAAGGGCAGAATAAATGATTTGAGATGAGTTGATTGTTTCCGTGTGTTGACGGTGTAAGAATATCAGTTCACATGTAATCAACATCTACATTTAAAAACGGTCGGTTAATAGGTCAACTCCTAAATGTATTTGCATAAAAAATATGTGAATTTAATTATGAGAGACAACTCGGACAATTTATGGATGCCGGTAAATGTTCTTAAAACGAGGGACTTTTCATGCCTTATGAAAGTAAAATGAATCTGGCGACAGGGGTGAAATTCTCGCGGTCTGTTGACATTTTTTTTATTTGAATTGAGTTGTTATTTATATTTTGCTTTAAAATTTTAATCGTCGTTCTTAGCTAGCAGCTAATGTTACATAGAGAATTGTTATATGTATTAATTACTTACTAGTGGTCGTCGAGTAATCGAAATTCGGCCATAATTCATTTAAATTAATTTTTCTGCTGTATTTCACTAATAACTAATATATAAGTACAAATATCTGTTAGACATTATTAGCATAATTATGATTGTTTGACGTTCAATTAGACCAGACTTTAACCGTAAACAAAAGTGTATAAGCGCGTATGTGTGGATTGATTGCTTTATAGTATACGTAATGCCTTTGTTAATGAATTTAATGTATTTCTAATCCATTATTATATCAAATTTTAGTTTTCTGCACTTCCCCTCATTATATTCTTCAGCTGTGCCAAATTTCATATTTGTCCATGTGCGTGATTTTCGTAAGAAGATGTACAAATTTTTTGCTTCACGTAATATAGAGATATTTTAAATATTTTGCCTTAGTTTTTAGTTTAAATATACATAGACAGCTTAGAAAATTCTCATAACTTGCTTTGTCAGCCATCTAAATATGTAATAGTTATTAGTAATTTTCTGTGTGATGACGGAGTAAGAATACCATACACCACTCCCTATCTTGACAGTGGATGCCGTAAAAGACGACTAAGGGATATAATAAGCATATAACATCTTTGCAAGAGAAGAACAATTTGAAAAAAACCCTTATCCAACACGCTATCCTGCTCGCGGTAGTCGTTAAAAACAACTATGGGATATAATATGCATATAACATTTACACAAGAGAAGGAAAACTTGAAAGAAAACCAAATACCAATCCGTCTAACTAGCGTGGTTATTTAGGTATATTTCCCTCCCATTGTAGAGGAGGCTCGAGGTCAGCAGTGAGATGTATCCGAGTTGAAATGATGATAAAAAGAATTCCTTTTACATTTTTTTTTAGGAAATTGACCTACTGCGCTGGTCAGGCGGGTTGGTATAGAGATTTCGAGTTTTACTTCTCCTGCATAATTGTTATATGCACAAGATATCCCTTATTTGTCTTTTACAACACTCTCGGGTGTGGTGAATTGTATTCTTACTCAATTACCACACCGTACCTATTGTTTTGCATAAAGAATATTTACCAAATAATCATAATCACTCTTCTTTTATACCAATTGCTTGGAGACGATGCACCCACCTTTCAATGCACGTATTACAAATTGTACTTAAAAAAAAAAGAAAAACCACAACGCTCTGTACTACCTATTGTATTGCCCCACTTTACAAACATAATTAACGGATACAAATTACAATCAGATTCAGAAGAACAATTTGCTTTTTAAATAAAACTACGTTACGGATTTCCTTCAGTTTGGGCGGCCAGTCCGCCCGGGACCATGAACGCAGCAAAGTGTTCGAAATGTCAGGCAATCAAAAATTAAATAAAAACGCGATAAAATCCGTGAAGTAGTTTTATTTAAAGTGTGTAATACTCTCGTAAACATCAGAAAACAATTTGCTTACCCCACAAAGTGTTGTCCTGCGTGGAATTCGAACCCTCAACACTGGCATTATAGGTAGATATCTTAACCACTACACCGTTTATGCAGTCTCATTGTCAATTGGCAATGATTTTATGACCTGATGCTTTTCTGATGTCTACCTTTCTTGAGAATGGATGGAGTTGGCCTGAGTCGATTTAAAGCTCTTAGTCCTTTTCGTGAGGTGACAGAGTAAGAACACAATTCACCATCCCCTGTCTTACCCGTAGGTATCGTAAAAGACGACTAAGGGATATATATATAACAACTGTGCAAGAGAGGGAAAACGCGGTATATAACCCTATACCAACTCGCCTGACCAGCGTGGTGTATTAGGACAAGTTCCCTCCCATTGTAAAAGAGGCTGGAGCCCAACAGTGGGACGATAAGTATTTGTAAAAGAGTTTATTAATATCACCTTTACTGTATAGGTACTTTGTACTTACAATCTTTTACATAATTAAACATCGAATTAATTTTGATGAAACAAAATATTAGTTATCTGAAAAAACAGGTTATAATTTGTAATATTCATTTAATATCAGTAAAGCTTTAGACATACACTTGTTCCTCTATAAATATTCGTGGTAAGTATCCGCTGCATCAAAGCCCTGTTTCGCTCGAGGGCTGACCACGCATATTCATTAGTTCATTATTATTACTAACCCGTTCTACTGAAAATTTCACTGTGAATATTTCAATCAATCTGTTTATTAGATTTGGCAGTGTTTTGCAAAATAATTTTCTCTTTAGTATAGTGATAAATACAAAGCTGATTTAACTATAACAGTCTAGATTCGCTTCTCAGGTAGGGAGTAGTTTATCCCTAACCGAGGCCGCGGGTGACTGGACCGGGGATTCAGTCCGTCACCCGACGTCCTCCCCGAGGGGGGAACGTCGGTCAAGGGGAGGGTACTCCTCAAGAGGTATTCCGTCGGGCCGACCACTGACGACAAGTCACCCTGCTCCGGTGGTCGGCCCAACGACGAAGGCGACGTGTCACGGGTGGATTACGGGTGTTTATGCTTACGCCCCTCTGTCACCCCGGACAGAGTCGGATGAGGAGTGCCCCGATCGTAAACCACACCAAAAAAAAAAGCGGGTGTAGTTTATCCCTAGCCGAGGCCGCGGGTGACTGGAGCGGGGATTTAGTACTCGCCGAGAGGCTGACCGCGTGGTGGCGACCGACGTCCCCGAAGGGTAATGTCGAGAGGGAAGGGTACTCCGCGACCGGGTATTCCATCGGGACACTGCAAACAAGGAACTCTGCGCCGGTGGTCGGCCCAACGACGAAGGCGGCGTGCCATGTGGTGGGTATTGGAGCTACGCACCACCCTTCTGTCGCCCCAGATAGGGCCGGGTGGAGAGGGAGCTGACCATGGCACAAGCCCCCCCAAAAAAAAGGAGTAGTTTAAATGTATTATTCTGTAGTGTAAGGTACAACTAGGAGTACAGCGAAGTAGATAAATTTGCTCTTCATTTCAGCTCACATACTTGAATCTACTTCACAATGTGAGGAAAATTGACCTAGTATAAACACACTGGTCAGACGTGTTGGTATATTTTTCACACTCTCTTCACTTTTTTCACTGTAGGTGACGCCTTAGAAAAGGTTCATGAGCCGCAGTATCACTTACCATCAGGTGTGCTGTTTGCTCGTTTGCCGTTGGTGGCAGTAATAAAAAAGTAATAATAGTAGAAATAGAATTAATATTAAAAAAAAAAAAAAAAATGTACTCATTACAAAGAAAAGTAGGTACTTGGGAAAATTCAAAACTAAATTTTTGTATATGAATAATCTTTGTTGATAAAAGATACCAAGCCTTCAAATATTATTCACTCCCGTCTAAGAGACGCTTAAATTGCCAAATTTGTAGAATTCACCGTATCACAGCAATTTATTTATCACAATAGGTCGTTGTATTATTTTATTGCCTGATAACTAAGTAAATATCAACTGAACAAAAGATGTTGTAAAATTATTGTTTCGAATAATCAAAATGTTAAAAGGGGCGCTGTTGTTTTAATTTAAACTGTTGAAGCGCCATTTGATTTTAATTGTAATCGATCAAATGTTATAATTATTATTTACTAGCTTCTGCACGCGACTGTACTACGTGTGGTATAGATACTTTGGGCTAACGCTAACTTTAATCTAAGACTTTGTTTACGTAGAAGGTGCAAATATTTTTTAATAATACGATTCTGTCATGCATGATTTTTACAGAAATTTAGCCGTTTACGCAGTGGAAACTCTCAAAAGAAAAAAAAAACCCTATTTTGAAACATTCTTCATTGGTATTCCGCTCCTCTTGGTTTTAGCGTGATGATATATAGCCTTCCTCGATAAATGGGCTATCTAACACTGAAAGAAATTTTCAATTCGGATCAGTAGTTCCTCAGATTAGCGTGTTCAAACAAACAAACTGTTCAGCTTTATATATTAGTACAGCTGACCCAACAGACGTTGTTCTGTTCAAATCTGTAAAAAAATAGAAAATTGAATTCTCCTTGAAATCGATCGCAGCGCCACCTACCGGTTCCAGTTATTCATCTAAACCGAATGCTTTGGATGTTCCGAATGGTTATTCCGATGGATGAGAATTCATATCCATCGGAATGGCCTCAAAAAATCATCTAAATTGGTCCAGCCATTTAGAAGGAGTTCAATTACTAGAGGATGTTACTCAGAATTTTCCTATGTTATTACATCCAACGTCATACCACATATAGATAAAGATTACTCCTAGAATCGGGGCAATCATCTAAAAGTTGCACAAAGAATTGAGTGGAAATCGACTTCACAGGTTCCAACATGAACGGCCGATATTTAAATCATTAAGTTAGCCATAACAGCAAATCTTTACCAAAACATCAGCAACAAAAAGATTATCAAAATTAAAAACGTAATAATATGATTCGAATGAATGTATTATATTAAACATTCCATATTAGGTTTATACTAAATTTAAAATTAATCCGTTCATGACCATGAACGCTGTAAAGTGTTCGGAACGTCGATCAATCAAAAATCAAATACAAACGCGATAAAATCCGTAAAAATAGTTTCATTTACAATATGTAATACTCGCGTAAACATTAGAAGTCATTTTGTTAAATCATTGAAACATCTGTGTATACACTGAGATAATCATCGCATTCTGCTACCATCATTCCATCCTTAATCACCACGTAACATAACAGTAAAGAGTACCGTAACGCTAGTATTGTGATACTAAGGGTAATAACACAACGGCAGAAATTCGCCAACACACCACATATTAATACCGAGTGGAATGATATATTGCCTAGTCAATTAACAACAGACATTGACTAATGTTACGCGGTATAATGCTTTGCAAAAAAAAAGTATTATTTATCTTCATTGGAGGGTTGAATCTGGGTGAGCTTGATAGAAATTAAGCTTCGAGATTCGCTTGTTTAATGGTGTTCTGGCTTTCGATTTGTAAAACCTTATAAACAAGATTAACTTGTATTTATTTATTCTATTTTAAACTAATCTCTGTGTGATGGCTGATTAAGGGTACCATTCACCATTCCCTATCTTGACCGTGGATGCCTTACAAGATAATTAAGGAGTTAAATATGCATATAAACTCGGTGCTTGGCAAGGAAAACTCGAAATGAAAGCCTATATCAACACGTCAATTTTTATTCTATTGTGGAGGAAGGCTGGAGCCGAACAGTATGACATCATACCATGCGGCAGAGCCAAATTGATGAGACGATTTTAAACTATGGAATATTTATGAATATAAATAGCTAGTAAAGCTATTCCTTCTCCTGTAGTTTCCCTTCTCATAGGAATACGAATAAGAAATAGTTCATGTTAATCCCCAATAACGTAACTTTCTATTGGTAAAATAATTTCCAATCTATGTTGGTCCAAACCACTAGGTTTAGGTGTGAAAGCGTAACAAACTAACTTACTTTTTCATTTAGAATATTAGTTAGGTTGTATTTACTTTCTCCATATCAGCTCATATAACTACCACGTTTGCGCTCGAAGTGTGTGGAGGAGTAATAGTGGAAAAGAAACATATACCACGATAATCGGATTGGTTGGTGAATGATTTTATTTAAATTTTTTCTTCTCTTCAAATGATGCTACTTAGTCACCCACGGAAAAAAAGGTGTGATATATACCAAGACGATGAATTAAGGGCAAGAAAACTCGAAATAAAGGCCTCTACCAACCCGTCTGATCAGCGTGGTATGATAGATCAATTTCCTTTCTATTGTAGAGGGTTTTTTTGTGATAAAAGCACACTGTCGATAGTCGTCAGTCTAGAGCCACAGGCCGTCCGGAATGGTATCGCACTCTCGCAGAAAATCGAGGTCCTACTACTCAAGTAGCAATTTGTTACTGCACTTCGTTCCGTTTAGTGAGTGAGCCGGAAGCTCAACATTCTGACGGTGTTTGCGTATGGTAAGTTTTGGTGATGCCTTTAGTATCATCGAACTTTATTGCACTTTACACTTCTTTCACTTTCTACACTGTAGGTAGTGGCTTTGCAAAGGTCCATGAGCAACAGTATCACTTACCACCAATTGTGCTGATTCCTCGTTTGCTACCAACAGCAATAAAAAAGGCTCGAGCTCAGCAGTGGGACGTATTAACCTGTTATGATGATGATGAACTAAGCATTTAAATTTATGGTTTGGTCATGATCACTGAACCAGGTTCTGCTTGCGGTAGCTATGTGGGGCGGGTCATTCTCTTCCCTCTAATGTGGTTGAGTGGAGTGATGGCTGCTCTAGTAGTTAACTCGTGATCGGGTGCTGCTTGTGGGATCTGATC
The DNA here is from genome assembly GCA_032191425.1 of Lymantria dispar. Classification (NCBI taxonomy): domain Eukaryota; kingdom Metazoa; phylum Arthropoda; class Insecta; order Lepidoptera; family Erebidae; genus Lymantria; species Lymantria dispar. The sequence continues at coordinate 24,533,700 of CM063459.1, forward strand.
CAATCATGATTTCTTTTCCTTTTTTATTTGAATTAAATTTAAAAAAGAATAGTTATGTCCTATCTCTAAGGGTATCACATTGGAGCTAAGACTATATGTTGTATACGTAATTGTATTCTAAAGATGGTAAAAAAATTACAGCTCGCTGAGTTTCTGGCCGAATTTCCTCAGCTTGTGGCCACGTTCCGATCCGGTGGTAGATATTGTATTATATTCAAACGATGTATAAATTTGACAATATGTAAGTGCCCTCAAGGGGCCTATGCAGAATAAATTATTTGATTTAATTTAAGATTACCGCCCACTACTGAACTGTTGGGTGTAGCCGGCATACCTTTTAATATAAAATTGACGCGAGAGGATTTATCATCATCAACATCTCAGCCTACATAAGACCCATTATTGAGCTTGGACTTCTTCTTTATTGGGAAGTAAAATGATCTACTATATCACGCTGGTCACGGCGGGTTGAGATAGGATATTATTTTGAAATTTCTTTGTCTTGCATGAAGGCTCCCTGCTGATATTAATATATATCCTTTAGATGACTTTTACGACACCCAAAGGTGTCTTAAAAAAATGGGGCGGTAAACTGTATTTTTACTCTGTCACCACACGGAAAATATTTTACTAGGTTTATATTTTACTATTGACGTTGATAGGTTATTGGAAAGATGAGTTCAAAAGTTGAAAAAATAACTTCCTATTTTATCGCTTTTTAGGATACCGTACCCAAAGGGTAAAAACGGGACCCTATTACTGAGACTTCGCTGTCCGTCCGTCCGTCTGTCACCAGGCTGTATCTCAAGAACGGTGATAGCTAGACAGTTGAAATTTTCACAGATGCTGTATTTCTATTGCCGCTATAACAATACTAAAAATAAAATAAAATAAATATTTAAGGAGGGCTCCCATACAAAAAACTTGATTTTTTTGCTCAATATAAATAATGGCAATAGGGAGGCACTTGTTTACCTAGTCAATGCTACGGAACCCTTCGTGCGCGAGTCCGACTCGCACTTGGCCGATTTTTTTATTTAATATTTTTACTACTTGAATTCGGTTGGTTTTCTTACTCTAGCACTAAGGATAACAGAATTGTTTTACAAGCCCTTAGTAAATGGAATATCTAAAAATAGACTAAATTGGACTCTGAATATTTAATATATTAAAATGTAATTGTTAGCTTTAAAGATTCAATCAAATGTTAGGTTCATCACCATAGTTATTTCAGCTTATCACCGTCCACTGCTAGACATAGGCATCCCTCATGTTACGCCACAGAGTGCGGTCTTATGTCGTTTGCATCCAACGTTGCTCAACAACTTTCACCAGGTCGTCGGTCCAACTAGTGGGGAGGGCGTCCTACACATCGTCCGATACGTGTTTGCTACTCGAGAACCTTTCTTCCCCAGCGGTTATCGGTTAGTCGAGCGCTGTGGCCTGAAAATCTTCGTGCTATGTCGATTACACACGTTCTTCTGCGGATATTAATATTTTGGATTCTATATCGCAAAGAAATCCCGAGCATAGCCCGCTCCATAGCACGCTTTGCGACTTTGGACTTTGTTATGAGGCCTACGTTTAGGGACCACGTTTTCGTGCCGTAAGTCATCACTTGTAACACACACTGGTCGTAGACTTGTGTTTTCAGACACTGAGGTATACCTGCTATATATGTATTTAAGAAATATTCATTATGTTATCTACAAGAGGAGGAAAACTCGAAATAAAACCCTATACCAACTAGAGATTGCAACCCGGTATGTTTCTCAACCCGGCCGTGCCCGGCTGCATTCGTCGCCAACCCGGCCGGGTCCGCCGGGCCCAGCCGGGTTGTATTAGCGATGAAACCTTTAAAGTATTTTATGAAAATTTTCTAGATATGAAGAAAGAAAGAAAGAAAGAAAGAAAACTTATTTATTTCGATCTCATACTAATAAAAAACGGTACAAAATCTACAGAAATTTCTTAAAACTATACTAACATATAACTTAAAAACAAAAAACTTATACTTAAGATAATTGTACTAAAAGACATATTTAAAAAAAAAAAACAAAAGCGAAGATATAAAAGATTAATTAACACATAGTACATAAAGAGATCGAAAAAGGTTCTATATCAGCATGTGCTGCACCGAGACGGTGTAGCGCTGGTTTTCATATAGAACCATAGTGGTGAAATCACGGGTAGTCACATCAAAAAATATGAAATAAAGCGTTCAAATTATATAAATTCAAGCTGATCGTATTATAGTAAATTAATAATACCGACGCGTACCAACGCCATCGGTTTAATAAAATATTATTGCATAGATAAGTAAAGACATAGCAGAATCAAGATATAGACAGAATAAATGTAGTACTTACAAGAGTAACAATCACTGTTTATGTATACACATAGTAATCGATTAAACTAAAGAGAATGAGCCAGTTTATATGATGTGTTAGAATTGGAAAGCAAATGGCAGTAGTTTATAGATACGCGGTAAAAAAGCCATAAGGATCAATAGACATACATACAAAAGATTTTAAACATATACATTAAATACATTAAATATACATGCAAAAACATACATACATAGAAACACGTACATATATACAGATATGCTTAGCAGCTATCCTGTTGTTGGGCCAATAAGTATTACTTGTAGCTGGATTTAAAGGTTTCAACAGACTTTTTGAGTCGATACGGTGGTAATAAATGGAAAAAGACAACGATTCAAGGTTAATATTTATTTCAAACTGGCTTATAAACAGTTATCACAATAAACAGTCTCACTCAAGTCTCAAAATCACACTTAATACATAATTGATTACTTTTACTTATGGACGGAAAAGTAACATTAGTATTAGTTCATTCATATTCACTCATATTCATTTTATAAGTTTAAACAAGCAGGTCATTCACTTTACTCCTCATAGTGTCTACCTATTTGAAAACACAGTATTAAAATAAATAAACTAATAACGTAGCTTAAAGTACTAAACGCGTCATAACAACTTAGATTAGATAGATAGATAAACTTTGGTAGTTTTGGTATAAACAAAACAAATTCTTATCTGCTAAAAGTAAAGTATTGTTTTTTTCTTAAACTTTGGTTATTAAGACTAATGAGTTTTACTATTACTAAATGAGCAGATAGCGAAATCTTATAGGCTATGCTGTATTGTAACTGTAAACAACCAAATTTGTATAGTCTTAACAAAATTTAATGTAAAATTGGTTACGTTACGTAGGCTTTATAAGTATATTATAACAAAACAAAAAGTATATTCTAACTATGCAAGTTAGAATATACTTTTTGTAAGGCAAAACAATTATTTTTCAGTCTGAAAGAATGATCTTAAATGCTAGTCATTACCGGGTCTGGTGACCGGGCTCGGTGGGTGCCTAAAAGGGCACCGGACCCGGGCGGGCCCGGTTTACAATCTCTAATACCAACCCGTCTGACCCAAGGTGTAATGATGATGATTTTTACTCATACACTACACTAGACTCTTTACAGTAAGAATTGAATTTCTAATCATGTTTGTTAGGGTTTAATTCAAGTTTCCCTTCTCTTGCATAGATGTTATCTGCATATTATATCCTTTTGTCTTGTACTTTACGACATCTATGTCCAAAAATGAACTGGTATAGTCTTACTGTGGACTTATATCTACTATTTACTATCTTACTTACTGTCTCACATGGAAAGAAATAAAATTATGTTAATTTTCAATCATTATAAGAAAAATCTAAAAATAACGATATTTTTTTAGTTCGAGATAACTTAAATTTCATTTCAGCCTATTTATGTCTCACTATCGGGTTCTGGCATTCTCCATTATGGGATTGACCTACTATTCCCCCTGGTCAGACGTGTTGGAATAGGGTTTTGTTTCGAGTTTGCCTCCTCTTGCACTATGTTATTTGCATATTATATCCTTTAGGTTGAGATGAAGATAATCCTACTAGTATTATAAATGCGAAAGTTTGTATCTGAGTATGTTTGTTGCTCTTTCACGCAAAAACAACTGAATGGATTTTGTTGAAATTTCACAATATTACAGCTTACATATCAGAATAACACATAGGCTATAATGTATCCCGATATTCACACGGGAAGAGGAACTATGCGGGTAAAATCAAAGGGTTGTGCTAGTGAAGTATAATTTTAAATCAGATAGAATAATGTTTTGGTATATAATATATTCTGTTTTATTTATTCAATCTAAACATATTGATTCAAATATGTTCAGGAACAAAGTCTCGTAAGTCTATAAGCCAAATATATTTTTATTTATTCCATGCATACGTAATACGTCAAAAATAAATTCCCCAATAGTTTTTACCCTTAAAATATATATAAAGATTAACTGACGGCCTTATCTTATTAGGGACCTAACAAACTATTACTGATCTGGGCTCATATACTTTATCGGGCGTTATTAGGTTTTAGAAGCTAGAACCAAAAAGTCAATAAAATTGACTGCATATTAGGAATGGCGATCTGAGATCGATTAATCGAGAGATCGGTTTTTGAGGCCCAAAAAATCGATTTTATAAATTGATACGAAGCATTGAATCGATTCGGTGAAACGATACTTTATCCTGGAAAATCGTTTTTCAATTTTTTCTGTTAGTGTTTTATATTATAAGATAAATAACCTATCCGGTTTCCTAAAAAAAAGCTCATCACAATCCTGCCAGGAGAAAGGTACCCAATACTTTAAAAACGATTCTTCGATACTAGTTTTCCGTATCCAATGTTCGAATGGAGAGTAACGATTCATGTCTAGCTCAACAAAAAAGATCCATAGATCAATTAATCGGTAATTGATCCTTTGGACCTCGATTTTCTTGTGAATCGATTCTTTAGACGGCGATTCAAATTTGAAAAACACATGCTTTTTGCGAAAATTTAGTCGTTTGGAAGCTCTCAAAAGGAAAAAAAAATCGACTTGAAACATTCTTCATTGGTGCCCCGCTCCTGATGGTCTTAGCGTAATGATATATAGACTATAGCCTTCCTCGATAAATAGGCTATCTAACACTGAAAGAATTATTATTATTTTTTTTAAATTGGACCAGTATTTCTTGGGATTAGCGCGTTCAAACAAACAAACTCTTCAGCTTTATACTATACTAGCTGACCCGGCGAACTGCGCAACGCCATAATTTTTTTTTTTCCTAAATACATTTTATAAATTTCCGAATATATATTCTCTAATGGAGGAACCATTACGGCTTTGTTGGGAAAGATTCGATCGTCTTGGTCTCGCCATTGTTAATGATGATTCAAAGAGAATACAAATTACTGATAATTGATTTCTTAGAAAATTATAATTATCAAATTTTAAACCATACTTAACTATAAACAAAATTACGATTAGCTGTCATTTGCATTTTGTTATTACATATCAAATGCGTTTTTGTTATCCTTCGTTTCATAGTGACTTGTATTCTCTTTGACACGAGTTTCGGTGCGAATATGGAAATGTCATGTTTAGCTCTTGTATTATCGCGTGAGGAAAGACCGACGTCCTCCCCGAGGGGGGGACGTCGGTCGATGGGAGGGTACCCCAATTAGGGGTATTCCGTCGGGCCGACCACTGACGACAAGTTAACGCAGCTCCTGCTGGGTCGGCCCAACGACGAAGGCGACGTGGTTTTTGGGTGGGTCGCGGGAGTTGCGTGCTTAAGCCCCTCTGTCGCCCCGGACGGAGTGTTGCGGAGGCGCGCCGACCGCGACCCACCCACAAAAAAAAACAAAAAAGCTCTTGTATTATATTCATTTTTTTTAGTGTTTTATAGTGTTACATTGAATAATTTTGCTGATATTTTATGTAATATAATACAGTTAAGATATGTAAGGAATGTGATATAAGAGTGGTTTACGTGTATTTTCATATTCTACCGTAATTCCCAAAGAAATCAAATAATTAGGTTTACAGCGGCTAATTAATAGTAACGACTTGACTTATTGATGGACTCATGTCCATCTATAAATAAATTCAAATTCAAATCATTTATTATGTATAAACCCCGCGGGGGCACTTACATATTATCATTTTTTTACAATTTTCTTAAAGTTATAATTATCGCCGGATCGGAACGCGACCGCACTGAGAAGATCCGGCAAGAAACTCAGCGGGATTGTCTATATTTTATTTATTTTTTTAAATTTCTTTTAAATAAAATTACATCTTACAACATGCTTATTAATAGTGCCAGTGTAATGCCATTTGAAATAGTTCACAAATATAATAATAATCACAAATGTAATAAAAAAATTATGGTTGGACCAGATCCCACAAGCGGCACCCGATCAGGAGTTAACTACTAGAGCAGCCATCACTCCCCTCAACCATAACGGAGGGAATGGAGTGACCCGACAGAATAAGCTATTCTGTATTAAAAAATGTTAAATAGTATGAAGAAAATTGTATCAGACTTGGCTGTATGGTTTTTGATTCCTTTGCCCGTCCGAATGGACAAACAGAAACAAAATAAAATCTATTTGACATTTTATGCCATGTCACACGGGAACGCGATCGAACGGGATAAAAAGTAGCTCATTGCCATTAAGAAGAAGAAGAACGGAATAAAAAGTATTATATGTCGTCTCCTGGTTCTAAGCTACCCCAGCCCCCCCCCTTCCCCTTGAGTTATAAATAGTGTAACTAACACGACTTTCTTTTATATATATAGATTAACTATTTCATCTAACAGAATCTGTGCCTTTCCATTGGTTATTATATATATATATATATTATATATATATATATTTTTATGTAAATTTTACTCGTAACAATAAATAGTTCATTCGTTCATTCATGAATTGTAATTCACATCATAATTACAAAGCAAAGCGAGATTAAATTATCAAAATTAATATAATGATTAAATTCCTGACAGTATCCACTTTTGTTCTTCTGACAGGTTTAAATTACCCTAATTCAATACATAAGTCTCGGAATAGCCTGCAGATATTTTGACATTGACAAACGCAATTAATCCAATGCTATGGACACTATGAAACGGATTAATTGTCTAAACCTCTAAGTTGGATCGATTCGTCATACCAAGACGTCGGCGGATTTAATTAATTTAAAATTAATTGTTCGATTCGGAATTCGTGTTGAGATTGTTTTTGCCAGAATGTTACTTTTGAATTATTTGGAGCTGTGTTCAAGATATTTTATTGCTAGAGAAGCCTATGCTCGAGATTTCTCTGCGTGATAGAATCCGAAATACGGAAATCCGCAAAAGAAACTGTGTAACCGACATAGTACGTAGAATTAGCACGTTGAAGTGGTAGCCACATCGCTCGACGAACCGTCAACCGCTGGGGAAGAAAGGTTCTCAAGGGGCGACCATGTATCGTGCGTCGTAATGTAGGACGCCCCAACTAGGGGGTGTGTAGGAACAACGACCTGGTGAAAGGTGCTGGGCGTCGTTGGATGCACTCTATGGAGTAACATGAAGGAGCCTACGTCCAGCAGTGGATGGCGATGGACTAAAATGATGATGATGACGATACAAAAAAACCTTTAATAGGACAAACTATTTAAATTATTGCATTTTCATGGATCTTTGATAAGCGTGCATATTTCAAAATAATCCGACGTTTAGAAGGGGTGAAAATCTCCATTTAATACAAACGATTCTCTTAAATACGTGCCTAGTTAGTATAAGCATATTAATCCTTACTAATCCTTATCCTTACTAATATTATAAATGCGAAAGTAACTCTGTCTGTCTGTCTGTCTGTTACGCTTTCACGTCTAAACCACTGAACCGATTTGGATGAAATTTGGTACAGATATGGAATAAAGCTTGAGAAAGGACATAGGCTACTTTTTATCGCTAAAAAATGGCTACAAGGGGTTGAAATAGGGGATGACTTTTTGTATGGAAATTCGTCATTTTCGATGATAGAATCATGAATCTTTGTGTTAAAGCACTTGATAATATATACATAAATATTTGTTCTAGCGTTTTGGAAATTTCATTTATATGGGGATGAAATTCAACCCCTAAAAGACAAAAAAGCATAAAGCCGAAACCACTGGGCCTAGAAACGTAATTTTTTTTACACCGTAGTATTTCTTAGGGTACACGAGCTCTAGCAAAGAAATCGCGAAAAAATGAGTATAAGGGGTTGAAATAGGGGATGACATTTAGTATGCAAATTTATCATTTCGATGATAGAACCATGAATCTTTGTATTAAGGCACTTGATAATATATAAATAAATATTTATTCTAGCGTTTTGGAAATTTCATTTATATGGGGATGAAATTCAACCCCTAAAAGACAAAAAAGCATACAGCCGAAACTACTGGGCCTAGAAACGAAATTTTTTTTACACCGTAGTATTTCTTGGGGTACACGAACTCTAGCAAAGAAATCGTGAAAAAATGGTTATAAGGGGTTGAAATAGGGGCTGACCTTTTGTATGGAAATTCGTCATTTTCGATGATAAAACCATGAATCTTTGTATTGAGGCAGTTTATAATAAATAAATTAATATTCGTTCTAGCGTTTTGGAAATTTCATTTATATGGGGATGAAATTCAACCCCTAAAAGGCAAAAAGCATATATCTGAAACCACTGGGCCCAGAACCGTAATTTTTTTACACCGTAGTATTTCTTGGGGTTCACGAGCTATAGTAAAGAAATCGCGAAAAAATGGTTATAAGGGGTTGAAATAGGGGTTGCCATTTTGTATGGAAATTTGACATTTTCGATGATAAAACCATGAATCTTTGTATTAAGGTATTTGATAATAAATAAATAAGTATTCGTTCTAGCATTTTGAAAATTTTACTTACATGTAGATGAAATTCAACCCCTAAAAGAACAAAAAGTATACAGCGGCAACCACTAGGGCTAGAAACGTATTTTTTTTTACTCCGGCGTATTTTTGGGGTACACGAGCACTAGCAAAGTATTTTTGGCAAATCACTCCCTTAAGGGAGTGAAAAGCGTATAGCCGAAACTATTGGGGCTAGGAACGTGAAACTGTGTATTTCTGTGTATTGTTCGATTCTCTTTCTTTTGTTGTAAATGAGCTCTAAGAAATTAGTTTTTGAAATTCATTCTCTAAGAGGGTGAAAAATGTATTGCCGAAATCATTAGGCCTAGAAATGTGAAATTTTGTACAAAGTTGTCTCTCTTGGAGAAAGTGCTCACTAAAAAAGAGTTTTTTGCAATTTTACCCCTAAGGAGGTGAAAAGCATATAACCGATATCACTGAGCCTAGGAACGATCATTTTAGTATACGGTCGGCTTTCTTGGGTTACCCCATTATTTTTTCTTAATGCTCGCTTATCAAGATTACTTTGGATCGACGCAATATATAGGCCCTGCTCTGCCATCATAGATATTGCAAAGGTTCTTCTAGCAACATTTTATGACCAGCTGCCTGCCAAACGACATTGCTGGCTAGATGGCACCACCAATTGGTCCAGGTCGATGTAAATCTTTGTCTTAGTAGTATTTTGCGACACTCACAAATAATGAAAGCGTTGTAATATTCCTAGCCGCTACCAGACAGTAAGTTAAAATCAAGATATTAATCCAATTTTCTATGTCTAGAAATAAACAAATTTGAAGCGTCTATTTGTCTGTCAAAATAATAGGTTTTATTTATGGTAACACAATTATTTGCACGATACCTATGTCTAAAAAACCGGCCAAGTGCGAGTCGGGGTCGCGCACGAAGGGTTCCGTACCATTATCTATAAAAAGGGGGAAAATTGCGTTTGTTGTATAGGAGCCACCTTAAATATTTATTTTATTTTGTTTTATTATATTTATTGTTATAACGGCAACAGAAATGCATAATTTGTGAAAAATTCAACTGTTCAAGCTATCGCGGTCCTTGAGATATGGCTTGGTGACAGACAGACGGACGGACAATTTTTTTTTGACTTATCTTCGTTACGGGTAACCTTCAAAACGGCTGGACCCATACTGATAATACTTTACTAACAGGTCTACCAAGCCTTACATAAGGAATAACTTATTTTATCCCAGGCTATATTTTATCCCGGTGTGGCTGGAACAACTGTGAGAATTTAGTCGATTTTAAAATTATTTCACTAACGCAAAGCTATTTTTGAGCGAGTAACATATTTAGGCTATTTTTTTATCCCGATATTCCTACGGGACCGGGCACAATGCCGGTGAAATTGCGGGAACTAAATGGATATGAAAATTAATTTACGAATGAAAATCTACATTATCAGTAAATAACAAATAAAGGCTATTTTCATCCTGGTGTTTGCCCGGGAACGAGAACTCCGCGAGTGAAACCGGTGGATGTTGACTAATTTTTAAATTCTTTCACCAATAGGAAGCTACGTTATCAGCGAGTAAGATGCCTCAATTTTTATGTCGGATATTTGTATGGGATTTGATAATTATTATTTTTATTTTCACCCATATAAACTTATAATATCAGCGAGTTACATAGGCAATTTTTATCTCGGCGTTCGCATGGAAATGGGGTCTACGTAGGTGAAACTGCGGGAGTTTGATCGATATTATTTTTTCCCCAATGGAAACCTATCATGGATAATGTATTATCAGCGACTAAGAATGGCCATATTTCTCATCGTCTTTCCACTTGAATTTTAACTACAAGGGTGGAAGTAATATTCAAATATAAAAATTTGTGAAGATATTTGGACGTTTGTTACTCAATCACGCGTAAACTGTTGACCAGATTTGGATGAAAATTGACACATAGAGTATTTCTTAAATTAAGAATTATGAAAACCAACTTTTACGCGGGCGAAGCCGTGAGCAAAAGCTAGTTAATCCATAAAAATCTTTTTTTTTTACAAGTTTTCCCTATGATTACCATTTTAAATTAATTCATTAAACCTTTCAATCCTTTTATTGGATTTGAGGCTATTTTTTCATTGATTATTTAATAACTCATCAGCTTCGCTCTTCAAGCATCCGCGCATCTATAAAATTCTCATTTATTAAAAGCCATTAATGCGATCGTATTCCGTGAAGCTTACGTTACGTTACGTGCGTTTAATTGCTGTTATTAAATAATGAAATTATTTATTTTATTATTTTCATACTAAGTCTAAAGCTTTTCACGTATTAAATATTCACTTATTTTTTTTTAATGCCTTTAGGTGGCAAACGTGCAAACAGTACACCTGATGGTAAGTGATTTTGGTTATCATAGACCTTTGCTAAGCCGCTACCTACCGTGAAGAAAATGTAGGGAGCGTTAATACGTGCCATGAGTTTCAATGATAATAAAAGCATCACCAAAATCCACCACACCCGAAAGGGTATTCCGTCGGGCCGACCACTAACAACAAGTCACCCTGCTCCGGTGGTTGGCCCAACGACGAAGGCGACGTGGGTACGAATGGGATATGGGCCCGCGCACCGTCTTTTTGTCACCCCGGACGGAGTGGTGCGAGGAGCCAACCCACTCCAAAAAAAAATGGGTGCATGTACTTATGTACGCGCGTGAGAAGTTATACTTCTTTGGCATCATTAAAATATATATATACATATATATATAATTATTAAAAACCAAATTTAGAGAATAATCTAAATAAAAAAAAAATAAAAAAAAAATAAAAAAAAAGAAAAATAAATAAAAAAAATAAAAAAAAAGAAAAAAAAATAAAAAAAAGAAAAATAAAGAAAAAGAAAACAAAAAAAAAGAAAAAGAAAAAGAAAAAAAAAAAACTGGTCAGAGGTGACGAGCGTACCAACATGCGCGACTAATATCGAGGTTCAATTTCTATTTTGTCTCGTCTCGAAAAAAAGCTACCAGCTTTTTTTTCGAGACTTAATGAGCGGTTAAGCAGACAACTTCATACTGTTAATTTTGTGTCACATAATTAAAATTTCACTCTCATCATTTTTTCATTACGCGCGTAAAGAAGTATAATTTCAAAAAACCCATACCCTCGGAAATTGCGCTTCCAGCACTCTCGCTCACCTAATGAAGTGCTACTATTCAGACGTCGATTTTCTAAGAGAGTTAGAAGACTGTTAACAATGTGTCCTATCACATAAAACTATTCCATAGGTCTCCATAATATTGCTTTATTATTACTGGTTTAATTAACAGTTAGGACCATTGCTTGTCGTGAGGTCATAGGGTGCTCTTAAACTTTATTCCATGTTTTAGTATTTTATAGCGTTAGCGAATATTTCAGTTGGTCTTTTATGTAATAGGTATAATAGGTACTTATAATACAGAAAATCCTAAAGTGTAGTTAGTAAATAGTAATAAATAGATCATATTCTGCCAAAATATCCTAAAGAATCACGATTTGGTTGTCAGCACTTAATTAATGAAACGGTTTGATTTACTGACAGACAGTGATAATATATAAATTATTTAATACGATCAAGGGCAACATTGTACATGTGTCGCTGTAGAGCTTGCACCTCCTCACAATAGGAGGTAAATTGACAGACGGGTTGGTTTAGGGTTTTATTTCGATTTTTTCTTCTATTACATAAATGTCATATACGTATTATATCCCTAATTCGTCTTTTACAAAATCCATGGGAAAAGTCCTTTCTTTCGAATGGGTTTCATGGTAATAAAAGGTTTAAATTTATTTGTTATTGTTGATTTGTTAAATTGAAATATCCTCTCCATAGTTGTCTTTTCGAATTGTAATCTTATTCCATCTCCACACGGAAAGAGTTTTTAAGATTTTCGCCATCTTAAAATATTTTACGATAGCTAGAAAATCTTTGTAGTATTCTGTTGATAGTTACATACTGTAAAAGCATTTATATTTTAATAATATATAGTGTTATGTACAGATACAGCAAATTGACCGGCAGTGCCTGCTACGAGCAGATAGTGGAGTATACTAGTGTGTGACGTAAGTTAGAAACATATAGCGATATTATTAAATGACAAAAATATTAAAATTTCAAATATATTATGTACCGAGATTTAGTAATTGACATCGTCATCACGGCTGATATAATGTTGCATTGTTGGGCTTACCTCCTCCATAATAGAAGGAAGACCTATTAGTCCACAATGGTCAGACGTGTTGGTACAGGGTTTATTTCGAGATTTCCTTCATTTGAATAGATGTTATGTGCATACTATACACCTTAATCGTTTTTTACGGCACCCACGAGCTAGAAAGAGGGTGTTGAATTGTATTCTTACTCCGTCACACGGAGATAATAAATGGCATGCTAAGTTTAAACACTTAACAAGGCAAGCATTTCATGGACAGTTTGTAATCATTTTCTTGTAGACGTGTAAAAACTTTACCGTAAAGGTTATAATGTGAGTTACAATGTTCCTATCTATACTAGCCTAATTGGTAAGGTGGTTGGAACGGCTTTTCAATAGAGTTCAAGTACCACGAGTGGTAATCATTTTTCGTTCGCAATTAAGTTTTTATTATCCATACTAATATTATAAATGCGAAAGTAAGGATGTTTGTTTGTTTGTTTGTTACGCTTTCACGCTAAAACCACTGAACCGATTTCAAAAATCCTTTCATTGATGGAAAGCTATAATATCAGGGAGTAACATAGGCTATATTTTATCCCGGTATTCTTACGGAAACAGGAACTACGCCGGTTTAAGCGACTGAAACCGAAGCGAAGCGAGGGCGGGTTGCTAGTTTTTTATATCTGATAAAAATTCTCTACTATTAATGTGTATGATACACATTCAATAATTTTTTGTCTAATATCGGCAAGTGATATTAACAACATAGGAATTGCTATTGAAATTATGGCAACATCATGATTATCATATGAATTTAGCTCTTATCACGAGGAGAATGGAAAGCAGCAATTTGCTGGCAAACAATAACACTAACCGCAATCGCCAACCTGGTAAACCGGTGAATATTACATTTCAAGGAGCAGGGGCGGTCCAATAATGGAAGTAGATAGGCAGGTGATGGTTATCATTTAATGTATTTTATCCGCCTGATAACAGAGTAAGAATACAATTCGCCTTTCTTGTTCATGGTTATTGCAGCTATTGATGATGATGTCGATGATTTAAAAATGAAACTAAAACGCTTAACATTTATATATTAGACCATATCAATAACGGATAATATAGTATGCGTCACTTACCTTGACGAGTATTGGCGCAGAAAGCATTTCAGCGAGTATAGACAGTTTACCTACAATCAATATCTATTGATTGTTAATATCTAACAAGATGTAGAATGATGGTTGTATAGTATCCGTGTGATTCATCATTCATCATTCCAGCCTATCGCCGTCCACTGCTGGATGTAGGCCTCCCTCATGTTACACCATAACGTGTGGTCCTATGCCGCCTGCATCCAACGACGCCCAGCAATTTTCGATCCGGTCGGTCCACCTATTGAGGGGCGTCCTACACTGTGTCGTCCTATACGTGGTCGCCATTCGTGAACCTTTCTTTCGCAGCGGTTGTCGATTCGTCGAGCGATGTGGCCTACCCATTGCCACTTTAGCATGCTAATTCTTCGTGCTATGTCGTTCTTACGTGATTACAGATTAACAATTCATCACGCTCTCATACCCGTGAGTGTCATAAAAGAAGACTAAGGGATTAAATATGGATATAACATCTATGCAAAGAAAAACTTGAAATGAAACCGGCGTGGTACAGTAGGTCAATTTTTCATCTATTATGGAGGAGGCTCGAGATTGGCAATGGGACGTATATGAGCTGAAGTGATGATGATAACGATCCGTGTGGTTACAGATGACGTTTTAAAATAATTTTTAAGCAACATGATATTTTATAACCTTAGATGGTGTAGTGGATAAAGTGAGGATATTTGGATGATTAAAGGTAATTTGAATACTTTTCATTATGTCTCACAAATAAAGCTGATGATATTGCGGAGGTTTTTATCTAACCAGGTTTTTTTACCCACCAGCAGTCCTCTCGTAACTATGAACTCTGAAGTGTGCGCAGCAAGTTGGAAAAGGTCACTAAAAAAGTGAGCCGTCATTCAGGACACCTGGCAGATGTGAAATATCGAAATTATTTTGTACAAACATAAAAGCATAAAAGAACAGATTAGGTAAGAAACTAATATGGCACAATGTATAAATAAAACATTACAATTTATATTTATATGGACATTTATTTAATTTACTAACTACCTTATACATTTTTAAATATGATATAAAAAAAATAAAATATTTAAAAATATAAAAAGCGTGATGACCCACCGGCAGCGAGTACAAGTACCAAGCTGTCGGTGGTTAGGGCTCCAAAGAGAGGAACTTTCTCACGATGCGTGCCGTGTCCAGTAAGACCGCCTTCTGCATCAGACCCGCAATCCAACTACCTAACGTGAGCCTCTTTAGATGTTGATCGATATTTATATTATTATTATTATTTAAAATATTGCAGCACAGTCATGCACAGTCGCTTACGCACAACATAGTCACTCCGTCTTACTCACACACTTTTACGTATAGACTACGTACATAATATATTCCATCATATAGCGTGGCGTTACATCGCTGAACTGTTTACACGACGCAAACGATCAGGTTTACCGTCGCATATTCTGTCATATAACGTGGAGTTGCGTTGCTGCAGCCTGTTTACACCACGCCAACGATCATGTGGTAAACATGATCGTTGGCGTGGTGTCTCGCCTGTAGATGTTTCACTTCAAAATCAAATAGATGCGAAAAATTCGTCAATACATTCGTTTCAAAACATTCACTAATTTTTCATAATTGGGTAAGTAAATGATCTTCAAAATATCGTTTAACAATTTTAAATTTATATAGTGTTGAAGAAAATATTGCATAATTGCAGAATAAAAAACTAATAATGATTTCTAACGTTTGCGCGCGTAAATATCAACAATAATTATTCTATACTATCTGTAATAACGTTGACTTGTTAGACGTGGGACGTCTTAGTTCGCACGCGACCATGAACGCTGTAAAGTGTTTGAAATGTCAGGCAATCAAAAATCAAATGTTCAATTCAAATAGTCAATTTCGTGACGTCAACATAACGACTTCACGGAAGATCAGTGCAGGTTTTTCCTTAACCTACAGTATGCTGAGTAGGAGTCGTTTTGTTACGAGCTGTTATGTATATATATATATATATAGACTGTAATTCATGCTTTTCTATGTCAATTTAGCTCGTGACAATAAATCATTTTTCATTTCATTTCAAATACAAACGCGTTAAAATCCGTAAAAATAGTTATAATTATAAAATGACAAAAACAGTTTTCATAAATAAGTTTAGAATTATTTTCATTAACCGCCAACGTCTTGCGTTTTACACCACATCATTTGCGAACGCGAGCTCTGCCATGTCGAGATACACTCAGCTCGCGTAGAAATTGTAGCTTGCTTTTGATGTAGTATCCGTTTCCTTTGTATACAGTGAGTACACAGCGTATAATGTATATGCGTAATAAATAATTTTCGAGTTCGTCGCTCTAGCGTTAAATTTAAATTACTTTCACGCATTTTTATGTATATTTTATGATGTATTGAGTTGGTAATGTTCTATTGTAAATATTATGTTGACTTACATAATTTATAAATGCTTACCGACTTTTCTATATACAGCCATAAATGAAGCTAATAGTCCTGAAAACTAGAATCTCATAGAATATTAACGTTTGTATAGTAACAATTTGTTTTTTTTTTTTGGAACCTATACTGTAGGCGATTTTAGTATTGAAATTATCGTGAGATTGATACATATTATAATAACTACAGCGCCAAAATATTTACGTACTAAGATCGATTACATCGACTCGGGTTTTGAGCGAAGCGAGTGTGATGATGACGGCATACGGAGTGACACCATAACAACATCGTTTAACCCCGGTTGTGATCAAGCCTCGTCCGACGATGCCGCCGATGATGCTCAAGAAGTAAGTTGCAGCAAGCTGATGATGAACCTCGGACATGCTCGAAAATCGAGTCGACGTAATCGATCTCAGTACTTGAGTGTATTGCTGTTGTAGTTATTATAATTAAATTATTATAATTAAAATACTGTAGGCGCACGCTGTTCCATTCGGGGCAACGAAAGGGCGTGTGAACCCATAACCAGCAATTTGCTGCTAGCAATTTGCAGCAGTTACCACCTCAATTAAGTGGGCTGCTTCCTCATCTCTCACCAGAGGCAATAACAATGTGTATACACAGTACTGTGTGTATTTTTTCTTGACTGTTATAGTGATTTAAGAGATAATGATATCGAATATCATTTATATAATCAATGCCAGCAGTATATAACTTCCTATGGAGCTTCCATATGATTTCCGACAGATGAAGGGTTAATATTATTCTAAGATTACACCAGATATTTCTGTGTGGAAACGGAGAAACAATACAATTCACCATTTCCTATCTTACCCTTGGTTTTTGCAAAAAACGACTAAGGAATATAAAATATAAAACATCTGTGCAAGCGAAGGAAAACTCGAATTAACGATATACCAACATGTCTGAGCAGCATGGTATAGTAGGTCAATTTCTAGTATACTATACATTACTAGTGGTAGGACCACACTGTCGACAGTTATCAGTCTACAGCCACGGGCCGGTCCGTCCGGGGTATTAACACGCTCTCGCAGAAAATTGACGTCTGAGTAGTAGCAATTTACTACTGCGCTTCTTTTGGTGAGCGAGAGAGCCGGAAGCCCAACTTTCTGAGGGTGTTCGCGTGTGGAGTGTTTTGGTGGTGCCTTTGGTATCACCGAGTCTCAATGCACGCATTCACACTCCCTTCACTTTCTTTGCGGTAGGCAGCGGCCTTGTAAAGGTCCATGAGCGACAGCAACACTTACCATCAGGTGTACTGTTTGCTCGTTTGCCACTGCCTGCAATAAAAAAAAAAATTCCCCTATTGGGGAAGAGGTTCAAGCCAGCATTGGGATATTTATAAGCTGCAACGAAAATTTTATTACATTTTATAATTTTCTTATGGAAAAATGAATTGTGTACTACTAAAAAGGCTTTCAAATTAAAAGTTCTACCCTAATATTTCACGTTTATATCTTTGAAATCGGTTAAATATAACCCACGGTATTCCAAATGTATCCCTTCCCTTATATCAAAGATTTAACATGGCTATTATATGTCTAAAATATAAGGAATATAGAGAATCATACGTTCCATCTGTTCGAATAAGTGTTGAATTGGAGATTGTACGTGAGACGGATACTGATTTCGATGATCCAGTTAGTTATTCCTTAAGCGTAGCGATTAAATGTAGGCTGGTGTAGATCTAGATTTATTTTCTGTTTGTGTTCTTTGATCAAACGTGGTGAAATGGATTATTTGATCGCAAATATGGCGTAGTAGGTTATAAAGTAATTACTCGTGTAATTTGATTTATATGGAGAATAATATTTGTAGACTTATTTTTTAGGCCGACTGTTGTACAATTATTACCGGTGAAAAAGTGGCATACGCTCACAAAACTAACCGTATTCTCCCTTCAACCTACTAAGCGGAATACCGAAACCGTATCTATATTAAAATTTTCTTTATGTGCCATAAATTGTTAATTTTATTCGACCTACTAAGTGGACTACCGAAACCATGTCCTTATTAAAATTTTCGTTATGTGCTATACATTGTTAATTTTATATGGTGATGGTGAAAATTTGAGATATAATAAGTCACACTGTTGGGTTTACCGTTCCCAATGATAGAAGGATATTGACAACTACGCTGATCAGATGTGTTGATAGGGTTCTATGTCTAGTTTAGCTTCGATTACATAGATGTTATTCACAAATCACAACTTTTAGTCAGAGGCCACGGCAGTGCCCCCGCCAAGTCGGGCAAAACGCAACACTGCTCTAACATCCTTTTCTCGAAATAATTCAGGCTATTTTTGACCTGCCTATAACTTCGTTATGAATAAAACTAGAAGCTAAGTATTCCAACAGGCATTGTAAAAACACGATATATTTCAAATTCCACGCAATTTGAACCATTAGTTTAAGAATGATTACTAGTCAAAGTGTCGTAATTTTATCACTCGCTCAGTGACTGACTGAACGATCATCAATATTTTAAGGCACTTCTAGTCGTCTTTTTCAACACTCACGAACAAGAAACAGAGGTGAAAATTCCATTCTTACTCCGTTACTACTAAGAAAATGTATAATTACCTAATAACATTGATTACCTAAACATTGCGTATTAACTTTGATCAAATAAAGATATGAATAACCAATCTAACAAATCATGTTTTTAAGTTTATCTACCTGGTTAAGTACAAAAACTCTATAATCAACATCGTACTTACATAGTTTCTAGTTTGATTATATCCACTAATGAATCGGCTAAGTTTTTGCTACGAACCGCGTAGACGTGCCACGAACAAACCAAATACTCTTCGTCTTAACTGTCGATTGTAATGTTTAATGCTTGAATAATTTTTCAGATGAGTACTAATTTTCCGTGTGGTGACGGAATAAAAATACAATTCACCACCCCCTATCTTACCCGTGGGTGATCGTACGAGACGACTAAGGGATATAAAATGTATATAACATCTATGCGAGAGAAGGAAAACTCGAAATAAAACCCTATACCAACACGTCTAACCAGCGTGGTATAGTAGGCCAATTACCCCTCCGTTATGGAGGAGGCCCGAGCCCAACAGTGGGACGTATATGGGCTGAAATGATGATGATTAGGATGACTAATTTTTAATTCCCGACGCAAAAAGAGGTGTGTTATAAGTTAGACGTCGATGTCTGTCTGTCTGTTTGTGTGTGTTTGTGTGTCTGTGGCATCGTAGCTCATAAAAAAATGGACCAATTCCGTTGCGCTTTTTTCATTTGAAAGCTAGTTTCCTTGCAGTGGTATTTGGTTAATAGCGGTCCAGCAGTGTAAGAGTATCAGCTATTTTCCAAAATGATATAATGCCGTATGATTACTCGATTAAGTGCTGCACGCTTGTTAGTACTTCGTCGCCCCGGACGGAATGGACGGCTTGTACGCTGACCATAGCCCACCTAATAAAAAAATGTTTGCCAGTATAATCGTTAAATGAAAATTAAATGATAATTCTTTTCGAAGAGAACGCAATACTTTTTTATTATTTTAGTTTGTGTCAGGGATTATACCAATTTTTCAATTAGACATGAGATAAATACACACTTTCACACAATCTTTAACGAGGAATTATATATGCAGAAACATTAAGCATTAAATTTTCACTAAAATATCACGACATCTATTTGCTGTATGCGCAGGGTAGTCAAATATCGGGCAGACCACCGAAGTCAAGGAACTCTGCACCGGTGGTCGGTCCAACGATGAAGGCGACGTACGGCGGGTGGGTGACGGGGCCGTGCGCCGTCCCTCTGTCGTCTCGGACGCAGCCGGGGGGCGGGTGCGCTGTACACTGTAGCCCAAACAAAAAAAAAGGGTTGTCAAATAAGTCTCTAGGTAAAAACAACGTGGTTGAAGCAATGTGTATCTCCTCTCTCATCGTAGAAATCTACAAAAGCAAAAGTCATTGCCATTATTTTTTTAAACGATCACCATTGTTGGCTCAGCTGTATGTAAAGCTCTTTTCCTTTCTTACGACAACCACTAGCAATATAGGAATTGCAATTATTAGCAGTTACCTCATAGTACAGTATTAATTAAATCAATTCTGAATATTGCTTCAAATATTGCTGAAGACATGGATAAGGGAACTGAGGTATGACGATATTGAGAGTATGGTTATGACTAGGTAAAAAACACAAGTACAGACAAATGCACACATGCAAACATATATTCACACACACAAACTCACGCAAACGTACGCACACATACACACACTAATTTTTATTAACTAAATCTATATATATATATATAGATTTAGTTAATAAAAATTAGCGTGTTATATATATATATATATATATATAGGAGAGGCGGGTTTAGCGAACGATATATTGACTCATCACCATATCTCTGGAACCATAAGGCGTACAGACTTGAAATTTGGCAGCAATATTCCTTTTATCGAGTAGAGGTCAGCTAAGAACGGATTATACGAAATTCTACCTGCAAGGGGTGTTGCGGGGGCGTTAACAATAATATACATATAAAGGAACAGGGTGAGCCGAAGCTACTGAAGCTAGAAAAATGAAATTTGGACCGTAATTTCATTTCGTGATGTAGGCACCTACTAAGAAGATATTTTCTGAAATTCCACCCCTAAGGGAGTGAAATGCAACGGTAAAGTCTGTATGGAAAGAAAAAAAACTTTAGCTACTGTCTTCAAATTAAGCACAAATACTCTTTATTAAAAATTAATAAACAGATGTTTCAGCGTTTGTCCATTCTCATCCTCTAAGGGTGTAAGATAGGTAGAAAGATGTCAGTTTACTGACTTATCACAGAGCCGAAACTACTGAAGCCAGAATCATGAAATTTTAACATAAGTTTCTTTGCGTGACATAGAAACCACTAAGAAAAGCATTTTTGAAATTCAACCCCTTCTTTTTTTTTTTTTGTGTGGGTGGGCCGCGACCGGCGCGCCTCCGCACCACTCCGTCCGGGGCGACAGAGGGTCTTAAGCACGCAACTCCCGCGACCCACCCGAAAACCACGTCGCCTTCGTCGTTGGGCCGACCACTGGAGCAGCGTTGACTTGTCGTCAGTGGTCGGCCCGACGGAATACCCCTAATTGGGGTACCCTCCCATCGACCGACGTCCCCCCCTCGGGGAGGACGTCGGTCTTTCCTCACGCGGTCGGCCTCTCGGCGGGTGACGGACTAATCCCCGGTCACGTCACCCGCGGCCTCGGCTAGGGCGGCATGAGGCGCAGATAGTTGCGCCTACGCCGCCCCAGTCGCTGGCGGCGGACCTCCCCATCGAGGCTGCGCTCCTCGCGCAGGCGATCCGCCGCCTCCTTCCGCGAGATCACCGTCTCGCAGAAGGCTGCGACCGCGTCCCAATTCCCGACGCTGTCGACCATCGCCCTAGCGATAGCCGGCAGCGTCAGGTCCGTACCGATGATTGCGGCGAGTTCACAGCGCTGCACTGCCCAAGCCCCGCAGGCCTCGAGCGTATGGCGCGCCGTGTCCTCGTCGCAATCGCAGTGGTGGCAGGACGGTGTACTCTCCCTCCTAACGACCTTGTGCAGGTATTTGGCGAAGCACCCATGCCCCGCCAAAACCCGCACCAGTCGGAAGGAGAGCACCCCGTGCCGCCTCTCCAACCACTGCATCAGCACCGGCCGGAAGGCCTCCACGGTTCGCACCCCGAACCGAGGCTTCTCCAGCCGGACTACCCAACGGGCAATGACGTCTCGGCGGGCGTCGACGCGCCAGGCGGTGAGATCCCTTAACGAGACCACACCGCCCTCCGCTCGCACCCCCGTCACCCGCCGATATAGTCCGGCGAGCATCTCCGCCTCCAGGTCCCACGGGGGAGTCCCGGCCAATAGGCACGCTGCCTTCGTCGCCACCGTGCGGTATCCGCGGATGACCCTGACCACCATGACCCTCTGTGGTCGCCACAGAAGGGCCCTAAGTCGGGCGGTCATGGACCCCGCCCATACCGGTGCGCCGTACAGGGCCATCGACCGGATGACCCCGTCGATTTACTTCAAATTCTCCAAAAATACTCTTTAGTAAAAATAAATAAACACGTGTTTCAGAATTTTTTAATTTTCACTCTCTAAAGGTATAATCTACACTAAAATTATAAAGAAGAAACGTTCCTTACGAATAAACTCAAAAACTCGTGGACGGATTTCTTTAATCCTTTCACTATTAGAATGTTACAGTATCCCTGAGTAACATAGGCTACTTTATTCCAGTATACCCACGGGAACGGGAACTAAGCGAGTAAGGCGACTGAAACCGAAGCGAAGCGAGGGCGGGTTGCTAGTACTTGTACATAAGCGAAATACTGTATCGAATTAATCTTTATTTATTAATAATATTATTATAATTAAGTAGTTCTAATTTTGTACTATAGTATAAGTGAGGATACTGGTCTCTGAAATGCAGCATAATAATGTTAGTTTAGGGGCCAGAGAAGTTGTATGTGTTGTAAATATTTTATCTTACCAATAAACTATTATTATTATTTCATATAATAATCACGTTTATAGATTATATAAAAATACAATACAAAAAATTCCCAAAGGTAATTACTTTAGGTAACCATATTGTTTACGGATTGTTAAGTTTTACGTATCATTTAACACAGTGTAATTACAGCTTTCCTTATAGAAATTCAGCTCGTGTATTAACATCGCATTATTATGCTTTAAATTATTCACTACAATGGTTTCTATCGTGTATTCTGGTGGAAATTATCTAAGAGTTAGTTTTACTGCCTTCTTCTCGAAGGTAGGGTAGGTAGGTAGTATTAACGATCTGTATGAAAGATATCCATCAAACTAAATAGGTTACATTTTTTTAAATGGATCTTACATAAAAAAGTAATCCTTGTATTTCAGGGTAATTTACAAACATAATATGTCTGTAACGGACACAAATTATATCCAAACTCAGAACAAGAATATATGGGCTGCAAAGTGTTGTCTTTTGTTTTTTTTTTTTTTTTTGGTCGGCTATGGTTTGGGACAAAGGTGACGGAGTGACGGTCGACTACATAGTCTACCGTATTCATTCCTCAAGGTCATTGGGCCGACCATTGGTACCAATTTCTTGACTTCCGCCCATGTCATGAACGCTGCAAAGAGTTCGAAATGTCAAGCAATCAAAAATCAAATACAAAAGCGATGAAATCCGTAAAATAGTTTAATTTATAATGAGTAATGCTCGCGTAAACATCGGAAATCAAATAATTTTTTTACTAAAACTATAATTCAAACTATACTGATCATGTGCATGTCACGTGCATGAAAATGTACCCTTAACTATGAATGCTGAAAGGTGTTTAAAACGACGTGCAATCAAAAATCAAATACAAACGCGATAAAATTCGTAAAAATAGTTTTAAAATTACTGAAAAGCACATCTAAAAGGCCCGTTAAAAACGCTATCCAATTAAATTTTAAGTCAAACATTTGCAAAGCATAAAGTAATTTATCGAATAAGTAAATTGTAATTAAAATTATAACGTTATTTGTTTAATGTTATTAAATATCTATTTAATATTCGAAGGCACGTTTAATTTTTATAGTTATGAAAGTAATATGCAATTTGGTTCAGCATTACCATTAGCTGTTACGTTAACTTTACTCGAATTTTAACTTTGCCGCTATTTTCTATTAAACAAAATAATGTTTTGTGTTTTTATTTGACATTATATTTTTTCAAGAGCAAACCACAAATCATGCGTTATCTGTAGTTTCAGGTATAAGGACCTAGTTGACTACATACTTTATTAATATAGGAAGGTTTCCTATGACATAATTCCTATGGTATATATTCGTCGACGGGTGGGCCGACTCGAGATGGTACCCAAAATGGTACTCCGTCGCAGGCCTACTGATTACAAGGATCGGGTACCGACGATGGCCCGCACACGCGACGGTAGATTGGCTCTATGTGCCGTGTACATTTGGGCTACAGAGTCGCATGCCAACCTTTTCGTCGTCCTAGAGAGATGGCACAGGGCATGAGAGCCCCCCAGCCTGCTCCCAAAAAAAATTAATTTTCATGTGTACATTATTATTCGTAGAACAGACTTGCAATTGATAATAATCTTACAAATATTGATAATATTTAGGAACATATTAAGAATTTCAAAAAAAAAATATTTTTTTATTAAAAGTTTAGCAACCCGCCCTCACTTCGCTTCGGTTTCAGTCATCTTACCCGTGTAGTTTCCGTTCCCGTCAGAATACCGGGATAAAATATAGCTTATATTACTTCCTGATATTATCGCTTTCCATTGGAGAAAGAATTTTTGAAATCGGTTCGGTGGCTTAAGCGTGAAAACGTAACGAACAAATAAACTTACTTTCCCATTTATTAGTAAGGACTAGATTCCGAGGACTAGGTAGTCTTATTGAGATATTAGTAAATTTCTTATAAGACTGAATCTATATAGGTAGTTATGAAGTAAGAATACGATTCACCATCCTCTCTCTTACCGTCGTAGAGCACGTTAAGGAATATAATCTGTATATAACATCTATGCAAGAGATGAAAAACTCAAAATAAAATCCACAAATAATATAATAATAATACCACACTGGTCAGGCGTGTTAGTGTAACACGCCTGACCAGTGTGGTATAGTAGGTTACTTTCACTCCTACTGTAGAATAGGCTTGAACCCAGCAGTGTGAGATAAATACGATGTGATGATAGTCCGTAGCCCAACAGCAGACGTTGGATAAGCTATCCAGATGATGATGATGATATTATCCTAATCAGATGGGTTATTATATAGTATTTCATCATTTAATTCATTCATTCCATTGCTGGACGTAGGCCTCATGTTACGTCACAAAGAGCGGTCCTGTGCCGCCTGCATCCAACGACGCCCAGCAACTTTCACCAGGTCGTCGGTCGATTTGGTGGGGATTTGGTGGGGTGGGGAGATTTGAGTATACCTATATCAAGCATAATGATGTCTGGTGTTTATACAGGTATTACAAATTTTAAAAAACTATTTTAATGGATCTTATCGGTTTTGTATGTGATTTCGATTTCCAAAAAATTCCTAGCACACTTTTTAGTATCGAAAAATTAAAAATCAAATACAAATGCTGTAAAATCCATTATTTTAAATCAAGTATATATACATAAACATATACAGTGCTTCTCTGTCCGTCTCAAGACTGAGATTCAGGACCGTACGATAACAGAGTTTACGCCATTGAATCATCGAAGCTATCCATAATTTCAGTTATTATATTACTTGCTACCAAGATTCGTGAAGAAAATATAGCGCCCGAGCTTACGTTCATTAGCATAAGAATATACGCTGCTACATGATTTTTCTTGAACGACCGTCTTTATGGTACTATTCGCTAAGGTTTACAAGTTGAAATTAATATGATATGGTGATTTTAAAGTCACTTTCTGCAAAATGAAACAAATAAAAGCGCTTTTTCTATAGACAATACCATATACTAATGTTTTTGACATGTTTGGTCACAGGCCTTGCATCTGTAAAAATCGGTGGAAGAGTAGTATGAACGAATACTACATGACCCATTTTTACAATTTTTAGCCCTCTACCCCTCAGTCATTACTTGTAGAATACGGCAAAGGTTAAATTTTTTTTAAGTGTAGTATTTTTAAAATCCATGTACTCCCCGAGTCACTTTTTATTGATACGTTTTCTTCTCCTAGGCAAGGCCAACTCGAAATAAAACTCTATACCAACCCGCCTGACCAGCATGGTATAGTAGTTCAATTACCCTCCCAATACGGAATAGGCTTGAGCCCAGTAGTGGGACGTATATGAGCCGTGATGATAATGATACCAACCAATAAACTGGGGGAGTGTATCCTTCTTAACACTTAAGGACTCGCTACTGGGTCTAACAGACCCAGTACTTCAATGTATGATTAATAACTTTTAAGTTTTAAAGTTTGCGACGTTTCTGCTCTCAGTACCTTTCAAGGACAGTGTGGCACTGTGAATGGTGGTCGTACTCGTCAGTTAGTATACTGCATGTGAGTGATGTCGATGTAAAAGGTGAGTATGGGTCCACTAGACCCGATAGCGACTAAATACGATAGTGATTTTTTTATCGTAGTTTTACTATTTATTAAACTTTTTTTGTTTATTTCATTTTTCAGGCTCATTTTTCACATTTCACATTTCATTTTTCACATTTCACAGGCTACCAATAGCCGTTTGAGGTATGAATAAAGAGAAAGAGAGAAATAATAAATAAGAATAAAAAAGAAATACTAATACGACGTAAAGTGCGTTGTGATTTTTGTAACTGGAAAAAGGCTCGAAAACATTTTTATTTTTTTGTGTTGAATGCAATATAGCTATTTGTAAAATACAGATGAAAGCAATTTGTTCAAATTGTTATAACTAAATCTGATGTAGAAAACGACTAAGTAATGTTGTAGTATTATTTTATCCCAAAGAAAGATATTTAATTTTGTTGATTTTCAAAGTAGATTTTTTTTGAGTTCTATGTTTCTTTATCTTTAATTGTTAATTAGTTTAAATAAGTACATTATAGTAGTTTAAGAAAATAAAGAAGTCATTGTTTAAAATAGTTAACTAAAAAGTTTTCACAATAAACCTTAATCTTGACATAAAATAATGACAAAAAATCGAAAATATTTGTAATAATTGGTCGTTTAAGGAAGAACAATAAATATAAGTATTTGATGCACTATTATCTTTGTTTGTTATTATATTTTACCTGAAATAAAGTAATTTTCAGTTTTATTAAGTATATTTGAAAAAAAAAACATGATGTTTATACTGGGCCTTGCGCACCCAGTAGCGAGTATAGGTGTTAAAAATTAAGGTGCGAGCCCCTAAGTGTTAAAAAAAGATCAATAAAAAAAATCATTCTACCTACACATCTATTTTCCTGATGGATGTGGATAAGAAGGATACACTACATACACAGGTGATGAATTAAGAATGTAATTAGCCACTTTTTAGGACGTGGGTGTCGTAAAAGACGACTAGGGATATTTACTATGCAGATTCGTTCGATTCACTCAAGAATATGTAGGTACCGTTAAGAAACTTAAGGGACTATGAAACAATGAGGTTCGGTGGTACTAAAGTCACCAGAACCCACTACACGCTAACACCCTCAAAAAGTTGAGTATCCGGCTCTCTCGCTCACCGAACAAAGTGCGGTAATAAATTGCTACTGTTTTGACTTCGATACATTAACCTAGAGAAAACATCTTAAAATCTATCAGTATTTACATAAAAAATGCTATTATCATTTCTGATAAATTTTCCCAAAATACTTTATTTCTTATTAACTTACCTATTATACTTTGTTATTGTTCCGTCAAAAATTATATAAATGAAATTACAATATGATCCGCTATTGAATGAGATGGCTCTTAAAAGTTATTGGAAAACAAAATATTTCAAGGAATTGATTCTTATATTCATATATATCGCCTATTCAAGTATAAGTATATATACGTACGTCTATGAATTCCAAGAAATTCTTTGAGAATTTTACTTAATATTGTTTTTTTGTTATCTATATAACATTTATTAGATTGACATTGACAGAGACTATAAATGATATTACTAGGTAAGCTAAACAGTTATTCACTGTTCCTCTGTATTCATATTAAAGATCTCAGAATCCAAAAGTCTCGATGGTCTCAACTTACACATGTCCCACGGCTGGGCTCGAGCTTCCTCCCCAATGGGAAATAAATTGACCTACTATGCCATGCTGGTCAGACATGTTGGTATAATGTTTTATTTCGAGTTATTCCTGCCTTGCACAGATGTTATATGCTTATTATATTCCTTACATCTATGAGCAAGATAAGGAGTGGAGAATTATATTCTTACTTCGTCACCACACAATAAGAAGTCTCATTACTGTACCATAAACATCCTCCCGTAAGGCAATTGGCAATTGTAAAGTGCGAAACGATAGACTCAAGAGACTAAAGAGGCAAAGTGGCTAAAAGATGTAAAAAAGGCAAAAGACATTAATGAGACTAAAGAGACTAAAAGGACCAAATAGTCTAAGGACATCAATGAGACTATAGAGAATAAAGAGACTAAATGGACTGAAGCGACTAAAGATATAGTGTAAACAAGAAGTTTTAAGATCCGCCGATGTGTAATTCTCTACTTTATGTGATGCTGTTCAAACGGAGATTTATCATCATCATCAGCTCAGTTCATATGACCCATTGCTGGGCTCGAGCCTCCTCCACAATAAGGAGGCAAGTGACCTACTACCACGCTGGTCAGACGGATTAGAATAGGATTTTTTTTCGAGTTTTCCGTTCTCTTGCACAGATGTTACCTGCATATTAGTCGTCTTTTACAATACGCGTGAGCAAGATAGAGTGGTGAATTGTATTCCTGCTACGTCACCACAAAAAATTGATACAGAAAACACGGATTACCTTCTGTAAAGAAAAAAATAATACCTGTTGGCATCTTATATTTAAAACCCTTAAACTCGCACCTCAAAAATCGCGTACAAAAAGTAAATACAAGCCTTGTTTTACTAAAAATACTAATATTTACATTACAGTCGTTTTGAATAGGCTGAGGCTCTCAACTACATTATACATATCTTCTTAAATATACCTTAAGTTAACACAAGAATGTTAGTGAAACTTGGCAGGTAATGTATTATTCATATTTTTATTATATACAAACATGGGGAATATGATTTTTTTGTGATGTGATTGGAATAATTCTCGTGTTCTCCGCAGTGGGAATATACATGTGTGAAAGCGAACTAGTGTACATTTTATTCAAAATATATAAGATATACGTCACGAATAATAATATGGTTTTTCTATGAATAACTTATCAACTATTACAATAATGGCGTACCGGTTAAAATACCAATCTATCGTGACGAATGACGGCAGATGGATTCTCACACTGGACAATATTTTAGACCATTCATAAATTTTCACAATTTTTGATGTGAAACATCTATAGGCGAGGGTGAACCTAATGGTTAGCGTGGCGTTAACACCATATTTGGATATGTACAATTGTGTAACGAAATCATAACCTGTTTTAGAATGTTGTACAACGCCATCTAGTGAGCTCCAAATAAATTATTAACCTAAGCAAATACTACTATGTACTACTACTATCATGTATACTAATGAAAATAAATGTTTATTGAATAAGCTCCTCATTCCGGCATTTTCTCATTATTTCAAAAGGTGTTACATACATGTTTATTCTGTTGCTGTTAATATAATTGTAAAGCGTAGCGTGTTTTGCCAAACGAATTTGTTATTTAATCTGTGTTTTATGTTTGTGGCCCATGGTATTGGTCATGCTCACTGAAGGGTCTGCTTGCGGTAGCTACGAGGAGCGGGTCACTCCCTTCCCTCCATTGTGGTTGAGGGGAGTGATGACTGCTCTAGTGGTTAACTCGTGATCGGGTGCCGCTTGCGGGATCTGGTCCAGCCATGGTACTTTTTCGTTATATTTAATAACTGTATTGTATGATGGTTCGAAAGGCATTACACTGGAGCTATTAATAGACATGTTGTTGTATATTATCTTATTAAAAAAAAAATAGTAAATGAATAAAAAAGAAGACAAGCCCACTGAGTTTCTTGCCGGATCTTCTCAGTGCGGTCGCGTTCCGATCCGGTAGTAGTGTAAGGTAAAATGTAAAAAAGTGACCATATGTAAGTGCCCCCGTGGGGTTTATGCATAATAAAGTATTTGAATTTGAATTTGAATTAAAATAATCAGTTTCTGGTAAAAAAAATTTTAACATTTTATTAATACTTTATGCCATATGAGTTCTCGTCGTAATCTGTTCTTTTATCCATACATAATATTTTCGATGTTTAACATCTGCCAGGCGTCCTGAGCTAGGGCTCCCTTTTTTCCTAGTCTTGGTGTAATTTGTGTATATTACTTGTAAAATCATACGATTGTAAAGTCCTTCGTAATCTAAGGTATACTGCATTTTTTTTATGTGTACAGCTATTAGCCGCAGATGGTTTTTACAGCTTGACGCGGACTATGGGTGAGCGCTGAGGGCCCTCAATCCGGAGAAAGTATGCTAAGCGTCATCGCCCAAAGGCTCCCCCTGTGGGGAATGGATCTCGGTTTGGGGCGTCGCTGGAGGCAAAGTGCGTGGCACGGTTTCGCACCTCGACGGCGAGGGCGGAACCGCGGGCATTTACGTGTAATGGCCTTGCGGGCCGTGTAGGCTCTGTAGGCTCTACGTTGAGTGAGTGTGATTGTGTCGTCCTCTTCGTCGAGGATATGACAAGGACGTCGAATGGAGGTAAGGTTTACTGCAAATTTTTAGCTTATATATATATATATATATATACATGTTTTTCGATGAAAAGAAAGAAAGAAAAAGATTTATTTTATGCCACAGAGTAGAGACGTTAGGAACACATAGAAAAAAAACCTTACAATATATGAAACACACAAAAAATCAATAAACTAAATAAAGATACATAATAATTGTGATAGAATGAACGTCTTAGCTGCGGCAGATAAAAGTATAACTGCTCAGCAATTGTTGTGATGTCAATGTAACACCACAACGCTGATTTTCAGCAGTGTCCCTTTTTTATACTTCCCACGTCAGACATCAAAGCCACCAAGTGGTGACGCATTTGAAAGAGAATAACAAAAAGGAAAAAATTGGCATAACATAAAAAACATCACGCTATCAGGGTTATTTTTTTTTTTTGTCGGTGTGCGGTATGCTCAGTGCACCTTGCCTTCCGTAGTCGGCCCGATGGAATACCCTGATCAGGGCTATCTGACACAGTAACATATTTTGTAATTTAAACAAAAACTAATTATTCAGCTTTATAATATTGATATAGATGTATAATATCTTTTGTTTTAATAGAAAAACAACGTAAAACGTGTTCTATTATACCAGACATTTCTATTCTCCGTATAAAAACATTTATAAATTAAAAATTCCTTTTGTATTTCTATAATTTACATGTTCTTTCGACTTTCAATATAAACTAAGCCTGAATGTCAAGTCTGAAGCTTTTGGGTACTCAAAAATGATTTATCATTTGTATATTACAATAAATATTTCGTGATATTCTAAACATTATTTATAAGTTCATTTCGCTTGAAGAGTATGAATATTTTTTGTTCATCGATTTTAATTGTCAGTAATAACACAGGCCCGCATGGTGACGGAGTAAGAAACTATTCACCATTCCATAGCTTACCCATGGTTGTCCTAAAAGACGACTAAGGGATTATAATATGCATATAACAATGCAAAAGATGGAAAATTCAAAATAAAATCCTATTTTTTTTTTGGGGCTGGGTTGCGGTCGGCGCGCTCCCCGCACCACTCCGTCCGGGGCGACAGAGGGGCGTAAGCACGCACACCCACAACCCACCCACGATGCACGTCGCCCTCGTCGTTGGGCCTACCACCGGAGCAGGGTTACTTGTCATCAGTGGTCGGCCCGACGGAAAAATAAAACCCTATACCCTACTTATTCCCTACTATACCAAACTTGGTACCAAACTTGGTACCAAACTTGGACGGGTTGGTATAATATATTATTAAACTTATAAACGAATGGATGAAATGAATGAAAACTCAAAGATATTTTACTTCTCAGATAGCATTACGATTCACATCTGGGGGATTCTATAAAAATTGGCCAAGTGCGAGTCGGACTCACGCACGAAGGGTTCCGTACCATTGACTAGATAAACAAGTGCCTCCCTATTGCCATTATCGATATTGAGCAAAAAATCAAGTTTGTTGTATGGGAGCCCCCCTATTTATTTTATTTTATTTTTAGTATTTGTTGTTATAGCGGCAATAGAAATACATCATCTGTGAAAATTTCACCTGTCTAGCTATCACCGTTCTTGAGATACAGTCTGGTGACAGACGGACGGACAGCGAGGTCTCAGTAATAGGGTCCCGTTTTTACTCTTTGGGTACGGAACCCTGTGTTTTCTACATAAAAACATACCTAAATTAAATCACCAAAAAATATGGTCATGATGTAAATTAAGTCTCTAGTATTTTCACAAAAGAACAGTGTGTAATATAACAGCGAGCTCACATTATGTAAATTGTGTGAACCGCGTATTTTTTTGTTTGTAAATATGTAAATACCGTTAGTCTAGTTAAATCTCCGACGTAACGCTGTGTTTTGTTCCATTACTGCTTAATTTAACTTGCTATTTAGTGTATTCCGTAATTGAGACTTTTTTTTTTGGGGTGGGCTGTGGTCGGCGCGCTCCTCGCACCACTCCGTCCAGGGCGATAGAGGGGCGTAAACACGCAACACCCGCAACCCACCCGAAAACCACGTCGCCTTCGTCGTTGGGCCGACCACCGGAGCAGGGTTACTTGACATCAGCGGTCGGCCCGACGGAATACCCCCTATTGGGGTACCCTCCCATTGACCGACGTCCCCCCATCGGGGAGGACGTCAGTCTTTCCTCACGCGGTCGGCCTCTCGGCGGGTGACGGACTTATCCCCGGTCACGTCACCCGCTCCGTAATTGAGACTTGGCGGTATGGGTTACAATTCGCCACCCCCTCTCATACCGTGGGTATCGTAAAAGTCGACTAAGGGATACATTACGCATATGACATACATCTATGCAAGACATGGAAAACTCGAAACAAAACCCTACACCAACTAGTCTGACCAGCATGGTATGGTAAGGTCAATTTCCCTCATATTAAGGAGGAGACTCGAGTTCAGCATTGGGACTTGCACGAGCCGAAATGATGATGATAATGGTAGTATGAGTTATTCGTCTGATGCTGAAGTAAGAACGGAAGCATATAAGCGAATCATTTCAAATTTAAATTCAAAATTAAAACCCTTTATTCAATAGTGACTGTATTTAAATTTTTCTACCAGCTTGGAAGATAAGACTTGCATAATTAGTGAAATCTAAATGGTTTTAAATAGAAAATAATCTCGTACTTTGATTTCTATTCTCTCTTATTTATAATCTATTATTATTTTAAATAATTTACCTGGTAATTTATTTTGAAATGGATTTGTTAATTTAAGTAGTCATTATTAATAATGTAACTACTGATTAAAATAACAATGGCTACGTTTGCTTTAAATAATTTATTAAAGGTCTGTTTACATAGAAATTTAATAAAACTCAAGAAGAGCAACTTATAAACAAAGCTAATATTCATTGGATTTCTTTTGTTTGAATTAAATTTCTTCATAAAAATCTATTAAGGACGAAAAGCGATGTAGAGAGATGCCCAAAATTGCAAGATAAAATTCGAGTAAAATTATTTACTTTGTTATATAGTCCAAATAGTATATTAAGATCTTTCATGGAATAGTGTATGAAACTAGTAAAGCCAAGTTTGAGAAATCATTTGAAATGTGTAGTAAAATTGTGAGTAAAAGAAAAACTACATAGATATTATTGTTGTGACGGAGTACACACAATGAATTGACGGATGTTATCGTTGAATGAGATTAAGAACAGCTATTGGCCCATTAAAAAATTACAAATGTGTTAAGAATACACTGTCGATAGTTATCTGTCTACAGCCGCGTAGGGATGTCACTTGGAGGGAAAATAATCGATTTTTTAAATAATCGATTTTTTAAATAATCGATTTTTTGTTCTTTAAAATAAATCGATTATAAAATAATCGATTTCTTCTGCCAACAGGATTATGATGACCTTTTTTTAAGAAATATGAGCTTTATTATAGTATGAATCACTGCACATAGTATCGTAATGACCTTTTTTTAGGCAATCTGGCAGTGAAATAATCGATTAATTTCGATCGAATTTTGAATTATAAAAAATCGATTAATTTTTTATTATTTTGATAATCGATTGTAAAAAACGATACTAAAAAATAATCGATAAATAATCGATTATCATAAAAATCGATTATTTCTTCACATCCCTACAGCCGCGAGTCGGTCCACATTTGCAAAAAAACTACGTCTGAATAGTAGCAATTTCGTACTGAGAAGGGCGGAAGCCAATTTTCTGAGGGTTGTGGGTTTTGGTGATACCTTTAGTATGACCGAATCTCATGCATGCAGCGTTCACATTCCCTTAGTTTTTTTCATGGTAGCCAGCGGTCTTTTTTAATGTGTGCGCCACGGTCAGTGCACACGCCGTCCATTCCGTCCGGAGCGACGAAAGGACGCCGCGCGGGCCTATAACCCACCCGTACCCACGTCGCCTTCGTCGTTGGGCCGACCACCAGTGCAGAGTTCTTTGTCCTCAGTGGTCGGCTCGACGGAATACCCTTTCGGCTACCCTCACCTCTCGACGTCCCCATCCCTGGACGTCGGTCGCCGTCGCCGGTTAAATGTATGTATTTAAAGTTTGCTAAACTCATTATCATTATCTCAGTACACATAAGTCTAGTCTACGCTCGTACCTACTATACAATGGGAGAGAAATTGATCTATATCGCGCTGGTCAGACGTGTTCGGATAGGACTGTGCTAAGTTTTCCTTCTCTTGCATTATCTGAATATATCACTTAGTCGTCTTTTACAATACTCACGCACAGGTGAGGGGATGGTGAATTCTATTCTTGTTCCGTCACCACACGTAGAACAAGCTTATGATTCTATAAAAAATATCGGTTACAATGTCTCCATCGTTAATACCACTTTAAGTTGAAATTACACCGAAGAGAACTGCAAATTGGAACAAGTTTTCATGATCCAGAGTGTATAACAATGAAATAGTTTGTAAGTCTAATTGTGGGTATCTGCTGAGAAAGTTTTATAGGAAGCTGATTTATGCTCTATTGTTATGTTATTAATGTCTTTATTTGAGTAAAAGTTTTACCTTCAGCCCATAAAAGTAATAAAGATAATATTATGATACGATTATTATAAGTTAAGATATGATAGCGTCTTGTTCTAAAAGGAAATAACCGATACTACTTGGTCAGTACCTACTAAGTCAGAGGTTCTGCGTACAAAACTTAATTTTATCTGTTTTATTTTTCCTAAATACTAAAGGGTTTTTCAACAAGGACTTTGTTTTCTAAAACAAAATAAAACAAGAAATTTAGATGAAGATGATTCAAATTTTTATTGTATTACGAAGAGAAAAGTTCGGCAATTATGAATTAAAAATGATATCTGGCAAATGTCCACCACGACCACGCTGAGAGATGTCGATTCTTTCATCAAAGTTTTTAATCACTTTTTGGCAAAATGGCGGGTCTATTTCATTAATCACATCACGGATTTTGAGTTTTTAGGCTGCAATCGATTCGATTGGCTCCGTATAGACTCTGTCCTTAACATACCCCCACAAAAAATAATCCAGTGGTGTTAAATCATACGATCTGGCTGGCCACATAACAGCTGATTTTCGTGAAATTATGCGCTCGGGAAATTTGGTTTGCAATAAATTGATCGTTTCATTGGATGTGTGACATGTGGCACCGTCCTATTGAAACCACATGTCAGTGATATCCACGTCATCAATAATTGGCTAAAATTGAGTTGTTGTTGAACAACTCAATTTGGCCTATTCGGACCAATTTCAAAAATTCTTTCACCAATGGAAAGCTATAATATCAGCGAGTAAACTAGGCTATATTTTATCCCGGTATTCCCACGGGAATGGGAACTACGCGGGTAAAACGACTAAAACCGAAGCGAGGGCGGGTTGCTAGTGTTAGAATAAGACGAGAAATACAGACAATAAATCTTTTCATTATTCAGGAATGCTATGAATAGAAATATTTTTATGTTTACCTTACAGTTTCAATAATTGGTGTAAGAACAGGAGAAACTATATAAATTACCTGTAATAAGGAATTATAATATTAATATATTACAATGTTAATGATTACCCATGTGGGAGTAAAAATACAATTCACCGCGTCCTAGTTCCCTTTTCATTCCCTTGTCAGCGGTGCCCGGCTAAGCAGATTATCCAATGGAATACCTTCTCGAGTAGACTCCACGACAAGTTTCGCTGTCGGAGCGTCCTCCCTATGTAGATTGCCTCTCCACGGGTGATGGACTAACACTAAGTCTAAAAGATATTACAACTTAACCCATTATGCTATAGTATAGCTACTACATGCACTAGCTAAGCTAAGATAGACCTTGATTATATTTAGATGTTTCCATTTTTCTCTCTAAAATTGCTGTCATGCTAGTCATGTTAGCAAGATGGGTTTAAATATATTTCACAATGAGACGACAATTGATTTATTATAACTCGGGATGGTTTTCCATGTGTTTTTTTTTTTTTTGTGGGTGGGCTGCGGTCGGCGCGCCTCCGCACCACTCCGTCCGGGGCGACAGAGGGGCTTAAGCACGCAACTCCCGCAACCCACCCGAAAACCACGCCTTCGTCGTTGGGCCGGCACCGGAGCAGGGTTACTTGACATCAGTGGTCGGCCCGACGGAATACCCCCTATTGGGGTACCCTCCCATTGACCGACGTCCCCCCATCGGGGAGGACGTCGGTCTTTCCTCACGCGGTCGGCCTCTCGGCGGGTGACGGACTAATCCCCGGTCACGTTACCCACGGCCTCGGCTAGCCGGCATGAGGCGCAGATAGTTGCGCCTACGCCGCTCCAGTCGCCGGCGGCGGATCTCCTCATCGAGGCTGCGCTCCTCGCGCAGGCGATCCGCCGCCTCCTTCCACGAGATCACTGTCTCGCAGAAGGCTGCGACCGCGTCCCAATTCTCGACGCTATGGTTTTCCATGTGGTGACGGAGCAAACACAGATAAACCCCCCTCCCCTCTTGGCTCCTCCGTGAATATTGACGAAGAAAACGACTGAGGGATATAATTGCATACAATATAATATCTCTGCAAGAGAAAGAAAACTCGAAACAAAATCTTATACCAACACGTCTGACCAGTATGGTATAGTAGATCAATTTCTCTCCCATATTGGAGGAGCCCCGAGCCCAACAGTGGGACGTGTATGGACTGTGATGATGATAGTTTGATATAGTCTTTTATTTCCAGTTTTTTTGCAATTATTATATATTATTCTTGTTAGGTGATGTCCTGAACTCAAGTTGGTCGGATGACGATGATAGGTTATATCTAGGAATCAGCTGGGTGAAACCGCAGTCATGGGAGCAGTAAGAGTCAACAACAGGCGATTAAAGGAATGAAAAAGCCAAGCTTGACACATAATCTTGTATTGTGTCTAGCTCTGTGATAATAAGTAAAATTTAAAATTTACATTAACCCCCTAACACAAACTTAAATAATAATAAAAAAAGTATTACGTTCTCTTCAACAGGAATTATCAATTAATTGTCATTTAACGGTTGTACCAACAATCGTGAACCACTTAATCGAGTAATCATATGCCATTACATCATTTTGCAACTGATACTCTTAAACTATATTTTTTTTTTCACGCTGTGGTAATGCATTTACGCACTATACCCCGTCAGTTGAAACAGACTGGGGAGTGTGTGTGGGACTCGCCGGCCACAGAAGTGACCGAAATACCACACACACCCCCCACAGCGGCCCCTTCCGCGCTTTTACGAGGTGCCGGAGAGATCGTCTAATGACATTCTATCCCCGACACCCCAACGCTTGGCTGTCTGGCCACGTCCTGTCATCATTCAGGGCGGTGGATGGAGGAGCGCATAACGGCGTCTCCTCCTCCCAGGTCGCCGACGGCGGAGCGAGTCTGCGGACGCAAGTGCCTCGCGTGTCCGCTCCGTGGACGATACTCTTACACTGCTAGATCGATAAAAAAAAAAAAAAAAAAACAGCTGAGAACCACTGCAAGTAAAATGGGTTTCAAATGCAAAAAAACGCATTGAAATCGGTCCATCCATTTGAGAGCTACGATGCTATAAACAGACACACACAGACAGGCAGACAGATAGACATCAACGTCAAAATTATAACAGCCCCCTTTTTTCGTCGGGGGTTAAAGAGAAAAAATTAAAAGACCAAACTGAAAACCCATCATGTTCAAAACAAGTGTATACAAATGGATTTTAAAGGTATTATGAAGTATATATTTTATCAAAGAAGCACCTACGAATTAAATCTAAACAGCTTCAAATTCAAAGGCTTTAAAATGCTGGTATGAGGGAAAATAACTTTAATACTAATGTATCAACGCTATTTTCACTCACATCATAGTTTCAACAGATAGTCATGTTTATTTTATAAAGAGTTTTTCATGTCTTAAATATATTTATATTATTAAATATTTATGCTACCACGCTAATATTATATTTAGATCTACCGAATACTTACAACTATGTGCTGAATTTCACATTTTTCCACTGTCCAATAGACGCGAAATTTCAGACGTTACTTATATTTTAAAAATCATCCATAACAATATTGAAAGTCCTGAGTTCCTTCTAAAATAAATTTTAATATTCCAGTCAAATCCACACGGCATCATACTCCCTTAATTTTAACTGTAGTACCTACTAATTACAGACAAAATAGTTTTTTGTGGCGAGCAGGAAAGACAATACAAAATGCAAAGTGCACGACGTTGACGTATTTAACTCATGCGAAGTAACAGTGAGATGATTACTAAGCCAGGAATTTTTTATAAATTATAATTATTTGTACGTAATTATATTAACTACTTATAATGTCTACTATCTTTATAAGTTTAAAGTGTAACATATTAGCGGAGACCTGTCATTAGCTGTCTGATGTATATCAAGTGTTTTAATATTTTTGTTTTGCTGTTAGTCTTCCAAATATAAATAAATAAATAACAGACGTGGATAATAAACTTAAATTAAAACTATTTTTATGGATTTTATCACGTTTTTTACCAAAGGGTAACGCGTTTTTGGGGTGCCGTACCCAAAGGATAAAAACGGAACACTATTACTAAAACTTAGCTATCCGTCCGTCCGCCTGTCTGTCACCAAGTTGTGTCTCAAGAAACGCGATAGCTAGACAGTTGAAATTTTCCCAAATTATGTAATTCTGTTGGCACTATAACAACAAATACTAAAAATAAAATAAATATTTAAGGGGTCTGCTATACAACAAACGTGATTTATCTGCACTTTTATATTTTATTATAGATAATGTTACGGAACCCTTCGTGCGCGACTCCGACTCGCACTTAGCCGATTTTATGTCTATGATCCGTTTATATTCCGTTCATGCCATCCTAGGCGGTTAGTGTGTGTTTATTTTTGATGGTGACAAACATGCAAGCGCACCTGACGGTAAATGATACTGGCGCAAATGGGCCTTTGCAATACCAAGGGCATATCTAGGCTGCTGCCTAACGAAGAGAAAGTGTTCTTCTTAAACCTCGTTTAAAGAAAGACATGTCACAGCGCAATTGAAACACAAGTAGCAAGTAGCTCATTTAAATTCCTGCACGTACGTGAGAGAAAGCTTCGCTGGAAACGTACAGTTAAAGACAGTTTTCCAGGCAGACAGGCATTGCCAGGTGAATAGGAGGAATCCTGCTACAAAGTTAAGTTATACGTTAGTAAATCGGTTGAACCACGTCAAATATTTTCTCAGAGCACTCCTGAAGAAAGAGCCGGTAGAGTACACAGAGTGACTGAAAGTCTCTCCACGCTCTAGTGTCTCCAACCTATCCTCTTGATTGGGATCCCCGATGGTGCCAACAGAACGTCTTTGTAGGGTCTAAAAACAGAGGCGCTGTGACAAATGGGTTCTTTTTTGCAGTAAACGTGCAAATTTGTATCTTTGTGGGTTTGAATTGGACTAAGCCCCGTTCACCCGCTTCCGAAGCCCGCCCCAGAAAGCGTTCGACTTTGGACACAAGTTGAATCCTTCTTTTACACTCCATCAAGAAGGCTGGCGATCCAATTACAGAGTCCTTCGGAGATTCCGCATGATGGGTAACTTCGATAGAAGTGCCCTATACCAGATCCTATCGAACACCTTTGCGATATCTAGCCTGAATGCTAGCGTCTCACTCTTGCCCTCTAAAACTTCTACCCAATGGTGTGTATACAAGATGATCGCCAGCCATTCAGCCATGATGAAAGCCGTATTGGCGATCCCTGGCGATCAGCTGGTAATCCTCAAGGGACTACAGAAGCTGGTGGCCTATAATTTTCTCTATTAGGTACCTTAGAAAGCGATGTTATCGTAATTGGCTTGTCATACCTTATAAGGAAGTCGTTATTGCCATTTGGATAGACCACCAATACCATGTCGTTACCGACGTCCTCCCCGAGGGGGGGACGTCGGTCGATGGGAGGGTGCCCCTCAAAGGGGTTTCCGTCGGGCCGATCATTGACGACAAGTCACCCAGCTCCGGTGGTCGGCCCAACGACGAAGGCGACGTGTCGCGGGTGGGTTACGGGTGTGCGTACTTACGCCCCTCTGTCGCTCCGAACGGAGTGGTGCGAGGAGCGCGCCGACCGTAACCCACACCCAAAAAAAAAATGCCATGCCGTTGTCTTTGGTGGTATGTT
Organism: Lymantria dispar; assembly: GCA_032191425.1. NCBI lineage: Eukaryota > Metazoa > Arthropoda > Insecta > Lepidoptera > Erebidae > Lymantria > Lymantria dispar. The sequence goes on from CM063459.1 coordinate 24,574,722, forward strand.
TGGCGTGTTACTCTTTCAGGTGCGAAACGCCGTTAATACTTCGGCAACATTGTTTATTAGCCGATCCAGCTCTCCATGGTAAGGTTAGGCTACTGACAGACTTCTACCTGAGGTTTAGGGTGGCTTATACAGTGTGTATCTCGTAGGAGAATTTAACTAGTAGAAATTTGTTACTGTGCTTTATTGGTCGAGCAAGAGAGTTGGAAGCTCGATCTTCACCTAACGGTAGATGGTAATCTACGCCCCTGATAGTGCAGATATTCATGAGCGTTAGGTACCACTTACCATCGAACGGGTTCCTTGCTCATCTGCCACTGAAGTCAATAAAAAGTTTCAAATATTACATTAATTAATTTATTATAATCAATAGTTCCATTTTTATACACATTAGTCAGTGTTTATGGACGATATATTTATGTCCATGAACGTTGGCAAATGTTCGAAATATTAAGAAATTAAAAATCAAATATATATGTAATACTCGCGTAAACACCAGAAATCGTTATGCAAACCAATGTAATTTTTCTGCAACGGAATTTCTCAGTATCGTATAGCCGTATTCAGTAAAGTTAAAGCGTAGCGTGGCATCAAAAGGCTTATAGCCATTGAATTCCAACGCGTATCGCCGATCACTCAAAAATTGCCTCCATCCGAAGATTCAACGGATTACACACTTGAATAAAGACTGGTGCAAAGTGAGAAGAAATGGAAAACGGAATCGAAAATATTGTAACCTTAGATTCTAAAATAGCTAAACAAGATGTTTTTGACATTTCTTTGGTATCTTTTAAACTAATTTAAGTCGTAAAGTCCAACCTTGACATATCGAAATCCTAGGCAAATATTTGTTGTATCAAATAGTTCGTTCTTCTGTAAGGTCACAGAGTAAAAATACAATTCATCACCTCCTTTCTTGCCCATGGGTGTCGTAAAAGTTGACTAAGGAACTATATGAAGATAACATCTATGCAAAGGAAGGCAAACTCGAAATTAAACCCTATTCTAACCTATCTGACCAGCGTACAATTGTAGGTCAATTGTCGTCCTATTCTGAAGGAGACTACAACCCAGTAGTGGGACGTACGCCTTGATGATAACGAAGTAATTCCTTATAATGAGGTTCTTTATACAGAGGTAAACGATTCCTTTTAATAATGTAAGAAAATTTTACTTTAACTTTACGTGCTAAACCACCCACTTATTCTTGTAAAGCGACTTCCATTAATAATAAATAAGGACATATTTTAATGCTTGTCGAGAACCTAAATTGTTGCTGTTAATATAGAATTACGCTACGAGTATATGATTGATCGATAGAATACTTTATACAAAGGTTAGGTTTACAAGAATTATTCAATACAACAAATTACACATCTTGTATATATTGTACGCCCACACCACAGCTCATACCCGCCCCATTGCTGGGCTTGAGCCTCCTCCATAATAAAAAGTTAATCGATCTACAACTCTGGTCAGAAGTTTTGTTTATTTCGACTTTTTCTTATCTTGCATAGATTTTATATGCATATTGTAACTCTTGAAACACCGCACGGAACAAAAATCTCTCTTGAATCAATGTTATCTGAATTTCATATAATGTAATCGTCTTATACTGCATCCACGGACAAAAGAAGACAGGCAAAAAAGTTTACAAAGATTTGACAATAACAAGTAATAGTACATTTAATAAAAAATAACCAACTGTTCATAATCGAACTACGGTGTATAAAATTATGGCAATTTTTATACGTATGGATAGTATTGTATATTCGATGGAAGTAATACCGCTGAAGAATTTGTAATATATCTTGGTTTCTTCTCGGCTAAATAATAAAAGAATTCATACTTCACTGCGTTCCATCACAATTTATCGGGAGCATTTACAACGTATAACACGTGTGACAATTATAAATAAAATTATTTCTGCTGATATTATCGCGTTTGTATTTGATATTTGATTGTTCGACGTTTCGAACACTTTTCAGCGTTCATGGTCACGGGCGGTATAGTTCGCCTATAGTTAGTTTTATTTAAAATGCGTAATAGTTCCATTTATAAAGTGTAATACTCGCGTAAACATCAAATATAACGTATGACAATGATTGAAGTTGCATTTCCAAGCTAATTAAAGAATAAAACATAGACCTTATTTGGCTTCTAAGAGTTTCAAAAGCTTTGACATACATTTTGTTTTGCTATATGCTCACATGTCTATTTGAAGGACTAAGAAATATCATTTAATACTGGTTCTCTTACCTATGGATACCGTAAAAGACGATTAACAGGTATCACACACAGCACAAATAATGTCGATTCAAGAGAAAGAAAAATTGACAAAAACCTTAGGCCAAACATCGTTGTCAACGTTGTTATTTTCCCTTTCACAAAAGACGCGAACCCAATTATGAGACTTACCTATATGGGCTAATGGTGATTTTATTTTTTGACGTGAGCTACAATTAGCGCACCCGCCACCCGGCTCCATCTGGGGCGACAGAAGGGCGGCGTGCGGCCCCGTAACCCACCCGTGACACGTCACCTTCATCGTGAGGCCGACCACTGGTGCAGAGTGACTTGTCGTCTGTGGTTGGTCCGACGGAATACACATGAGGAGTACCCTCTTCTCGACGTCCCTCCGTTCGGGGATGTCAGTTTCATCGCGCGGTCGGCCTCTCAGCGGGTGACGGACTATCCCCTTGGTCCAGCCACCCGAAGATTATGATGATAAAAATCTGTTCAAATTCCATTAACAGCTATTGCTAACAAAAAAAAAACATTAATCGAAATATAAATATTTTAAAGTAAAAACTTATTAAAATGACGCTTTATTTACCTAGTTCAATAACTAAAGTATTTGTAACAACAGTTAATGAGCCAGTAGTTGTTGAATAGTTGTTCGTGTAAGTCAATCCTAAGCTGGCATCGTTACGAAGTTTCCGTAACTAGTCATTAAGTAGATCTTTAATCTGAGCTCTTTTCTTTCGTTATCTTTGTAACGGAAGAACGATGAATAAAAAGGTTTCTTTGTAATCTTTATTATTAAGAGCCGAAGATTCTTTTTTGGTGTATTTTCTTGTTGAAAAAGAGGTTTTCAAATAGTCGTAATTAACATTGAAAATAAAATGAATTTAGTTTTTTAGTGTTCGGAATCTCAAAAGCAAATTTGCACTGAAATACAAACGAGAATAGATATATATGACTGAAATTTGTGCTTTATTTGACGTATTTTGGGCCTTTTTTTTTGTTTGAATGATATGTTACAACGATTATTATCGTAGTATTTTTTATTTATGGGGTGAGCTACGGTCAGCGTTCCCACTGCCCGGCTCCATCCGGGGCGACAGAAGGGCGGAACGCGGCCCCGTAATCCACCCATACCACGTCGCCTTCGTCGTTGGACCGACCACCGGAGCCGAGTTCCTTGTCTTCAGTGGTCGACACGACGGAATATTCCGAGGGAGTGCCCTCTCCTCCCGGCGTGCCCTTCCCGGGACGTCAGTCTTCATCGCGAAGTCAGCCTCTCTGCGGGTGAGGGATGAAATCTCCGGCCTAGACACCGTAATCATTATCGTAGCATGAGATTAGTAGTAAATTTTATCATCATCTCAGTTCATATAGTGCTGTGTGGTAGCGGCTTCGAATACTACCAACCCTTGCTTTGCTCGTGGGTGTCGTAAAAGACGACTAAGAGCCCTAGATTGACCCGGACCAACTCCATATGGTACCATTTGGGTCAACGACTATATTCCCAAGGAGGGTTGACGTCAGGCAGCCGGCCGGTCATAAAAGTCATTGCCGAAACTTTTTGCAATATGTCAAAACAGATGACATATTGCATTGACCCCAAGTAATTGGGATAAGAGCAAGATGATGATGATGATGATCTCAGTTCATATACGTCCCAGTGCTGGATTCGAGCCTCCTCCATAACAGGAGAGGTATTGACCGATTATACCACATTGGTCAGACGGTAGAGTATTGGTACTCGGCTCAACGACAAAGGAAAACCGCGCGCCGCCCTTTCGTTACCTCGGGACGGAGCTAGGTTGCGGGTGCGCTGTCCATAGCCCACACAAAAAAAGAGTTTGCTTATGTTATATGCACATTTTATCCGTCGTCTTTTACGACATCTACGGACAAGTAGAGAGCGGTGAATTGTATTCTTACTCCGTCACTATACGGAACAACAGGGTAGAAAAATTACCTTAGCGTTTTCACTTGTCCTTTTCTCAGTTCGAAATCATATATTAGAAGAAAAGTGGTAGGATCACACTGTCGACAGTTATTTGTCTACGGCCGCGCGCCGGTCCGTCCGATGTAGTACCACACTCTCGCAGAAAATCGACCGAGTAGCAATTTCTTACTGCGCTTCTTTCGGTGAGCGAGAGAGCCGGAAGCCCAATGTTCTGAGGGTGTTTGCGTGTGGAGGGTTTTGGTGGTGCCTTTGGTATCACCGAGCCTCAATGCACGCATTCACACTCCCTTCATTTTATTCGCGGTAGGCAGCGGCAGCAACACTTACCATCAGGTGTACTGTTTGCTCGTTTGCCACCGCTTGCAATAAAAAAAAAACATACAACTGAAGCATAGTTTTTATTACAGTTTCTAAAAAGTTCGCAGTAGACTTCCAGGCATTTAAGATATTGCCGCAGAACAATCAATTGTGGATTCCACAAACCACTGTCTTGCGTGGGAATTAAACTAAAGACACTTGATATAGAAGCTCCACTACACTAATCGCGCAGTCAGTTATAATATTTCACTCCTACAATTTATCCCTATACTGTCATTATCATCATTTCCGACCGAGATTCCCCCACCTCGGGGAGGACTTTGGTCTTTCCTCACGCGGTCGGCCTCTCGGCGGATGATGGACTAATTCTCCCGGTCCAGTCACCTGACCTATTACACTACGCTGTTAAGGCAGATTAATATCACAGCCAAAAAGAAGGGGCAGATAATATAGGGCTTTTATTAAGACTTTTTCTGCTCTTGTATAGTTGTTACATGGACATTATATCCTATAGTCGTTTTCTACGACACCCACAGGGCAGAAAAGTAGTGGTGAATTGTATTATTCCTCCGTCACAACAAGAATAAGCGACAAGATTATGTAAGTGGAATTACATGTCAGTTGAATCGTAAATACACCAGAAATAAAGCTTTGTTGACACTTTATAACTTGTCTTAGCTAAAGTCGTAAAATACTTACCTTGATGGAACATCCTCAAAGTAACCGCACAACGGTAGTGATATCGGGTTACAACAATGAAGATCCATTTTAGTGTTTTTGTAGAAGTATACAGTAAACCATATATTAGCCTGATAGATCGTAACTATTAAGCCTCGACTTGCGAAAGGAATATAATGTTAAAATAGCCACATTTAGCAAATGGGTTGACGATAGCAGTTAGTTTTTTCCTATGAACGAGCACCTGCTTTTTATTTCGTTAATTCCTGAGATGGATTTTACGACTTAATGGTGATGATGAAATGTTTTTTTTTTTAATTTTTTTATATGGTTTATTTTAAAATACGACTAATATGTAACAATCCTAGCAAATATTATTACTAATGCCAATATAAATGTGTCTGTTTATTACGCTTTCATGTCAGACGTTGTTCTGCAAAGCAAACACACAAAGAAAATTTCATCAACATCGGTCCAGCTGTTTAGAAGAAATTCAGTGACATATAAACTTACACCAGAAATATAGATAGTTTCACCAACCAATAGAAAGGACCAAAAGATTGGTCACCCATAATAGCCATTTGGTAAGAAATCATGAATACATCATTAGACTTGTCTTGATAGAGCGAGTGTCACTGGATACATAACATTCAAAAAAATATGCATGATAATCTTCTTTTTTTTATGTTAAGTATTCAAAATAAAGGCCTTTAAAAGTCTAATACGAAAATATATATCGTATTGCTATATAGATTTTACAATGCAATTGGCTTTTTAGAAATTAAAACTGAATTTGTTTCATTTTAATCGTTATTATTTCAAACAAAAATATATTATGATTTCTGATGTTTACCCGAGTATGTCCGCCCGTGACTATCAACGCTGAAAAGACTGAAATGTCGAGCAATCAAAAATCAAATACAAAAGCAAAAAAAATGGTAAAATTAATATACGTTACCAATATGAGGCAATATATTTTAATTTAGCTTATTCAATAACAAGTTCCATTTGGGACGCTTTGAACTTAATGACGTCAGGAATAGATAATTTTTGATGGTGACTGAGCTTGCATCGACGGTAATGACTTTACTCTTGCATCCCGTTGCGTCTTTGAATACAGTGGAGCAGATATTGACTCAGGATACTGAATAAAAGATGTTTACTGAACGTATACAGTTTACAGGAAGAATCTCATTATATCAGGTACTGTATTGATTTCGTTTTATGCTATCTATCATCATTCAGTCTAGCTCATACTTCGTCACAAAGCACGGTCCTGTAGGTACCGCCTACATCCACGTAGAGAAATACCAAGTTTAGTCCTCTTCATAGCACGTTGACTTTGAGCCTTTTTATGAGGTCGACGTTTAGAGACCAGGTTTCAATGTCATAATTGGTAACACACATTGGTTATAAACTGTGTTTATATTTTACTAGCAACCTGCTCTCGCTTCGCTTCGGTTTCAGTCGTCTTACTCGCGTAGCCCCGTCCCGTTCCCATGGGATTACTCCTATAAAATACAGCCTATGTTACTCCCTGATATTATAGCTTTCCATTGGTGGAAGAATTTTTGAAATCGGTCCAGTAGTTTCGGAGCCTATTCAATATAAAAAAAATCATTCCTCTTCTATACTAATATTATGTATAAGTTTTTTTTTTTTTTTTTATTGCAAACGATGGCTCGTTTGCCAAACGGTGGCAAACGAGCAAACAGTACACCTGATGGTAAGTGTTGCTGCCGCTCATGGACCTTTACAAGGCCGTTGCCTACAGCGAAGAAAGCGAAGGGAGTGTGAATGCGTGCATTGATGCTCGGTGATACCAAGGGCACCACCAAAACCCTCCACACGCAATCACCCTCAGAAAGTTGGGCTTCCGGCTCTCTCGCTCTCCGAACGAAGCGCAGTAACAAATTGCTACTACTCAGACGTCGATTTTCTGCGAGAGTGTGGTACTGCCCCGGACGGACCGGCCCGCGGCTGTAGACAGATAACTGTCAACAGTATAAATATAAATTATTAGTTAGTTTATATAGCTATAAATATATAGCTATAAATTATTAGTATAAATTATTAGTTCGTTAATAACCAGGTATTCGTCTCAGATCATATATGTCCCACTGTTGAACTCGTGCCTCCTTTAAGATAGAAAGGTAATTGACTTAATATACCACGGTGGTCAGGCAGATTGGTATAAGGGTTTATTTCACGATTACCTTCTTTTACACAGTGGTAATTATATGTACATAATATATCCTTTAGTCGTCTTTTACGACACCCTTAGGAGTGGTGAATTATATTCTTATTCCGTCACCACACGGATTAACAAGGTATGTAAGTAGAAAAAAAAAGCATTTCAAGCAAAGAAAAAATAAATACGATATTCAACCATTACCCATCTATGTACTTATAATGGGCTAACTCTAATTTATTAGCCGTTGTGGACTAAGTCGATACCTAAACAGGAGATATATAAGCCAAGAAAAAGATATTAGTCGAATAAATAGCTAAACCATTTATCCATTAGCCTATCAACGTCCAATAATTTACGTAGACCTGGATATTCTGGTATGTAACTTACATTTGGCACATTGCAAATAATTATAAATCATAGACAAGCCCGCTGAGTTTCTTGCCGGATCTTCTCAGTAGCGGTCCCGTTCCGATACGGTGGTAGTTTATGTTTTTGGATAATTTAATTTATTTTTTTAAACTTGACAATATGTAAGTGCCCTCTCGGGGTTTAGGCATAATAAATGATTTGAATTTGAATTGAAATGACGATATCTTGAAAGTCGCAGGGACGGTTCCGTGTGGCATTCTCGTGTCCTGTGTTCTCCAATAGTGGACATCTATGGACTGTATTGAACGTAATGGAAAATGTATGAATGCTCCTTTCTTTTTGTTGAAATTTATATCTAAATAATCAACATTAAATACTGCTACCGACATCTGTTGTCACTAATGTGAAACTAACCTATATTAGTTTTTGTACTTATATTTTATCTGTAGCATGTTAGTTTTGAATAAAGTTTTAAAACCTGTTCTCACTTGAATCTCAACGTGCTTGTTTTATTAGACTTTTACAATAGATTTCGTATAATTAAATAAATTACTTGTTTTTATATTTTAGTACTTTACCGTATTCTATTGTATATAAAACTAATGAAAAATGACTACAAAAATCACACTATTCATTATGTTAGCAAATTTTAGCTTCCGAATTCTATATAAAATGAAAGGCTGGTTAAGAATTGTGTTCTAAATCTTAATTTGTATTATTCTTCTCAATAACTAAAAAAAATATCGGCCAAGTGCGAGTCGAACTCGCGCACAAAGGGTTCCGTATCATTGACTAGGTAAACAAGTGCCTACCTGTTGCCATTATCGTTACCGAGCAAAAAGAGCAAAAAATCGCGTTTGTTGTATGAGAGTCTCCCTTAAATATTTATTTTATATTGATTTTAGTATTGTTTGTTATAGCAGCAACAGAAATACATAATTTGTGAAAATGCCAACTGTCTAGCTATCGCGGTTCTCGAGATACAGCTTAGTTTCAGACAGACGGATGGACAGACAGCAAAGTCTTAGTAATAGGGTCCCGTTTTTACCCTTTTGGGTACGGAATCCTAAAAATAGTGTCACCTGATTGAACATTCGTTCACACTAATTTAAGAAATAACTAATTTTTTTTATATATTAATGGTTGAATTTTCCCTGTGGGGACGGATTAAAGAATTATTGCAGCTCACAGAAGGAAACTTCAAATCAAATTTTCTACCACAGACTAGCGTGGTGTAATAGGTCAATGTCCTTCCCCAATTTTGTAGGAGACTCGAATCCAGCTGTGGGGAGGTATATAAGCCGTGTTGTTGAAAGGGTGAATAGTTTATGAAAATATTAGAATTTATTTTTTTAGCAAACTTGCCAAATCATTTATGAATTCCCTTTTTTAGCAAACTAGCCAAACTCATTGATTTAAAAATGAGAACAAACAAGATATATAAACAAAAAAAAAATATTACGGGTTGAGAGCCCTCAGCGCTCACCCACCAGTCCGGGTAAAGTTGTCACAGCCATCTGAGGCTAACAACTAAGTCAAACACAAAAAAAAAAATTAAACGAATAAATAGCTTTTCGTGTGATGACGGAGTAAGAATACGATTCACCACTCACTATCATACCTGTGGATTTCGTAAAAGACGATTTAGGGATATAATACGCATATAACATCTATGTAAGAGAAGCAAAACTCGAAATAAAACCCTATACCAATCTATCTTACCAGCATGGTATAGTAACGTCAGTTGCCCTTCTATTGTAGAGGACGCTCGAGCCCAGCAGTATACATATTTAAATTTTGCTAATCAAGACCTTTTATTTGATACCCAATGAAAGCGTATAAATTGCTTCATGTCGATTAATGCGCTAAATTAAATTTAATAATTGATTCTATAGCTAGTGAGCAAGCAAGACACTTAAAGGCCACCTCATTCGATAAATAATGCTAAGTAGTTTTAAAGTTATGAGGGAACAGAAAAACACATATACCTAGCATACGTTCTTTTCTTTTTTAATTGCTATTAGTGGCAAATGTACTAACAGCACACCTGATGGTAAGTGATTCTATCTCAATGGACAACTGCTAGGTCACTACATGGCGGGAAAAAAGTGAAGGAATTATTAATGTGCAGAATGAGATTCGAAGTTCGGTGATATTAAAGACATCACCAAAACCCACTACATGCAAACACCCTTAGAAAGTTCGACTTCCGGCTCTCTCGCTAACCGAATGAAGTGCGATAACAAATTGCTACCGCGTATATAAATTTAAACGTATCTATATAACCAGTCAATATCATAATCCTCCTCTTGCCTTCATTGTAGTAAAAAAAATAAATATTATCCATCATATTTGCCGTTGAAAATCAAGAGAAATAAAAAAGTGTTTGTTAGGTGCAATCACTAAAGCCTTTAAGCCCTTTGTACCTTTCTAACGGACTTAAATAACTAAACAGGTTACAAAGAACACGCATTGTTACCCATTCTGACGGATTATTCCCCCCGGGTGGGTCAAACTCCATCGATGCGACTAATGCATACCTCTACAAAGAATTATCGGTACCGAGTTTATCCGGTAGAAAGGAGATAAGGTGATTTAAACTCTGTATTAGTGAGGGTACAGTCGACTTTTTCTCTGTATTGTGTTAAAGCTTTTTGATGAAATAACAATTACGTTATCAAAGGATTTCTTAAATGACTTCTTATTTCCGTGAGATGATGGAGTTTAAATAAAATTAGTCATTACTCATCACTCATTCATCACTCCCTATCTTGCCCGTGGATGTCGTAAAAGACGACTAAGGGATATAATATACACACATCATCTGTGCAAGAGAAGGAAATTTTTTAGTCGATTTAAAGATTTTAGTCGTTTTCGTGTGGCGACGGTGTAAGAATACAATTCACCATCCCCTGTATTGCCCGTGGATGTTATAAAAGACGACTAAGGGATATAATATACACACAACATCTGTGCAAGAGAAGGAAAACTTGAAATGAAAACCTATACCAACATATCTGACTGGCATGGTATAGTAGGTTAAATTCCTTCCAATTGTGGAGGAGACCCGAGCCCAAAAGTAGGACATATATGGACTGCGATAACGAAATAAAGAGGTGCCGCCATTATTTGACCCAAATGATTGGTGTTTGTCATTGTGGTAACGGAGTAAAAATACGATTCATTACACCATATCTTGCCCATGAGTATAGTAAAAGTCGATTATGCATATAACATCTATGAAAGAGAAAGAAAACTAGAAATTAATTACCTACTAGGTAAATTTCTCTCCTATTATGGACGACCATCAAAAATAGAACTGAATTGAGCTGCTTATCCCTGAGGACTTTTTTGAAGATTACGCCAATAGTGAAGCTAACTTGATTATTTCAAGTCAGCCAAAATATTTGATTATATTTATAAGATAATTTAAATATATTTGTATACCAAATTAATGCAACAAGACCATATTTTATGTGCAACTGTCTTAGAAAAGAACGAAAATCTGTTAAAATTCGAGAAAGATAATAAAAAGTGTCTAATATGACGACCCCATATGAGGTGAACTGAGGACACTTTCAATATCGCAGGGAACTGTTGAATACAAGTGGCACAGATCCGTTTTGAGTAACATTCTCTTGGGGAGGCCTATGTCCAACAATGGACGTCTATAGGCTGATGGATGGATGGTCTAATATGAGGTAGTGCATTTTTTTTATTGCTAACGGTGGCAGACGAGCAAACAGTACACTTGGTGGTAAGTGTTGCTGCCACTCATGGACCTTTACTAGGCGGCTGCCTACCGTGAAGAAAGTGAAGGGAGTATAAATGCATGCAATGAGGTTCGGTGACACTAAAGGCATCAATAAACCCACCACACACAAACACCTTCAGAATCTTGGGCTTCCGGCTCCCTCGCTTACCGAACGAAGCGCAGTAACAAATTGCTACTACTCGGACGTTGATTTTCTGCGAGAGTATTACCCCGGACCGACTGGCCCGCGGCTGTAGATAGATAACTGTCTATAGTGTCATCCTACCACTACAAAAAAAATATGATGATACAAACTGAACTAAATTATCTTTATAATAGTCTGTCAGCAAATATAGGTCGCTTATAACAATTATTATAATATTTCGCGCCATATTTCGCACTCTTGTTAAATTCAACATAACCCTAAAGCTTTAAAAATCTCATTTCCTTCTAACATTATTGACAGAAAGCGCGAACCCTCTTCCATAAAGCTTACAATAAAATCGCAAAAGAATGAGTTACTAAACAAACATTAATAGCAGCCATAAACTACTCAAAGCGTTTACAAAAGTATATCCTTCCTGCTCTAATAATAGGTGAATGACAAAGATGACAGTGTGAAATAACGTCACAGCTTCGTTTTATCACAAAGAGATATCTAGTACATCACGGAGACCGTTACAAGAAGCGTCTAGGGTATAATATTGTACTTGAAGCGCGGCCCTAAAATATTCGATTAAAAACATACAAAATGGACAGCGATTTAAATTTCAAATTAGAATAACCCTATATGTTTTTTTTAAAGTTATTTGCTCTTTTTAAGGCAATTTCTGTCGTGTGCTATTAAAATATTTTCGTAGTTTACGTAGATGCATAAAAGTTAATTTTGTGGGTGTTTAGGAATAATAGAAATATGGATGTTTATAAATCTCCGCGTGGAGACGTAATAAGAATACAATTCACCACTCCCTATCTTACCCGGATGTCGTTAAAGACGACTAAGGGATATAGTAAGCAAATAACATCTATACAAGAGAAGGAAAACTCAGAACAAAACCCTATACTAACCTGTCTGACCGCGTTGGTCATAGGGTTTTGTTCTGAGTAAGGGTGTTGGTGGTCGCACGGTATTGCGGAGGAGGTTCGAGCCCAGTAGAGGAACGTATATGAGCCGAGATGATTACAATCATAATATTTGGATGATCCAGCTTGGCTCAATATTTTTTTAGTAAATACCTAGTGTTTTTTGGAAAATTTATTGAGACTAAAAATGTTGTTACAGAGTTTCGGATTATAGTTATATACAAAGTGATAAAATATTAATAATATTGATAAAATGGATATATTTTATTTGTTTTTTGTCAAATTGTCCTTTACAATTTTTCATTAAAACATGTTCTATTTATCTATGAGACCATTGACATCCATTTTTACCACATTTCTTTATATTGGTTGGTAATTACGGTTGATGGTTGTGCTGCTGCTCATTATCTTATATCTTTAAATGAGCAATTCTTGTATATATATATTCAGGATTTCGGAAACGGCACTAACGATTTTGATGAAACTTGGCATACTAGAGGTTTCGGGTCCAAAAAATCGATCTAGCTAGGTTTTATTTATAGAAAATGTTGTTTTGTCCGTGTTTTTAGCAAAACAATACAATGACATTAAATTTTAAAAGAATATGAATCAAATTTCGTTGTCAACGTCCATGAGTTACGATAGCTCAGTTGGGAAGTTGACCGGTTCTAATTTTGTTTTTTTTTTTTGCATTCAAACAGCGTCAGTTCGAATCTCGGTGTTATTATTATTCTATTTTTGTAATTTTTTATATATTTTTCATTATTTATTTTTTATTAATATATATCTAAATAAATTCGACAAAAATATTCCGAGCGAAGCTCGGTCAACCAGATATTGGAATCATCACATGGGAATTATGAGAGGTGGATAATTATAGTATCTATACGCGCAGGAATGTTTCAAACTAAGAAAATAAAACCGGGAATGAGCAGCACTCGTGTTGGAGCTAGTTTTGACCATTACATAACTCAAAAACTATTAAACACTAAGTGGGTTTATATGTTGTAATCCTCTAGATAAACCTGCATCTTTAATTTTATAAACAGCTTATGCAGAAAATAATGCCTAAAAGTTCGTTAATTTTAAAGAACGACTAACTCACAAATCATTCAAAACCCACTAACAAATACCTTTAAAACCATAAATTCGCTAGGTATTTATATGTAAACAAAATAAAAAAATTAGAAAATAATGAATTTAAGATTGTAATTTATCGATACCTAAACTCAAACCCCAAATGAAATAAGTATAAATTCTGTTGTATCTATACCAATAAATAAAATTGGAGTGTCTGTTTGTAATGTCAAAATAATAGGCTTTTTTCATGCTCACACGGTTATTTGCACGACACCTATGCCTAAAATAGCAATTAAAAAATTTTTGTCTCTGTCTGTCTGTTTGTTCTGGGTAATCTTCAAAACGGCTGGAAAGCTATAATATCAGGGCGTAAACTAGGCTATATTTTATTCCGGTATTCCCACGGGAACGGGAACTACGCGGGTAAAACGACTATAACCTATATCCGAAGTGAGGGCGGTTTGCTAGTTTTTATATAAAATTCAAAAAGCCTTGGATAACAATATGCATTTTGTTGATACATTTATGTGATGTGAATATGTGAAATCAAATCAACGCCTCAAATACAAGATAGTTATTTATGAGAGCCGTGCTTCTCCAACTACTAGCTAGCTTGATCTAAGTTATACGAAAAATATTGGAAATACAAATAGAGAAATAAAATAGAGGCGCATATCAGTCCAATACCGCAAAGATATCAATATTCTGAAATAGTATACGTACATTTCATTCCATTTTCACACGAAGATAAGCTTCAAACTGGAGTACGCATATCTTCATAAAATCTTTTTATGCTTCAAAATCTTATTCGTGTGTTTCGTAGCCCTACCTACAGACTATGAGTCGGTCTGTAGCATTTGTTTTCCATCACCCCTATATTTTCCTCTTCCATTAAGCTATATTAAAGGAGAACTGAGTATCGACATAGGTTTTTTCACCTGCTACTACGTGTTTACTACTGTATTAACGTTAATACTGTCGTATAAAATGTCGGATTATCATCGCAGCCTAGATACATCCCATTGTTGGGCTCGGGCCTACTCCAAAATGGAATGGAATTTGACCTACTATACCATGCTGGTCAGACATGTTGGTACAGAATTTCATTTTGAGTTTTTCTTCTTTTGCACAGATGTTATGTGCATATCCTTAGTCGTCTTTTACGACATCCATGGACAAGACAGGGAGTGGTGAATTCTTACTCCGCCACAACACGGCAAAAATTTCGAATGCATATATTTTATTTTAAATTATCACTATTTTCTCGAATATTAAATTCATTATTAGCGTATATCGTTACTAATATTATAAATGCGAAAGTAAATTTGTTTGTTTATTTGTTACGCTTAAATCACCGAACCTATTTCAAAAATTCTTTCAGCAATGGAAATGTATAATATCAGGAACTAACATAGGCTATATTTTATCCCGGTGTACGTACGGGAACGGGAACTACATGGGTAAGGCGAATGAAACCGAAACGAAGCGAGGGCGAGTTGCTAGTTATTTATAAATACTTACCTCTAAAAATAAATCTTATGAAGGACAATTAAAAAATGTAGTCAAATCAATGCATTTATTCTGCATAAGCCGCTTAAGGGCACTTACATATTGTCAAGTTTAAACATTGTTTGAATATAATACAACAATCCACCACCGGATCGAAACGCGGCCACAAGCTGAGAAGATCCGGCAAGAAACTCAGCGGGCTGTCACTTTTTTTTAGTCTTTTAAATATATATAATTTTATACTTCTTACAACATATAATATTAGCTCCAGTGTGATGCCCTTCGAAATTGTATATATGTATAAATTTTCAAATATTAGTTTAAAACAAAGAAAAGAGAAATAAAATATAGCTGGGCCAGATCCTACAAGCAGCACCCGATCACGAGTTAACTACTAGAGCAGCCATCCCTCAGGAAGGTACACAAACTGGCTATTATAACCAAATCATAATTAATGCCTCTACTTTTTTTTAATTATTTTTAATTAGAATAAGAATCTTTGCATAATGTAGCATCTTTACTGAGTTGCTTGATTTCAGCAGCAGTTTATTTTAATTTTACAGTCACATCTTTTCAGAAACGTTTACTGTCACACCTATCGAGACTTTACTATAGTAGTATATGGTAGGTGTTTCGTCACCATTTCAGTGAAACGATTTGCTGTTGAACATATAGGTCGGATGTGTGATATAAAAATGTAAAAGCTTTGTCATTAAAAATTATTTGTCTATACAATCCTTAGTAGTGTGTCACAGAATATAAATTTGTAGTTATATTTCTTTTTTAAATGTTGTCATGCCATATTTATTATAGGTATAAATAAAACTACTGTGTAGTGACGAAGTTGAAATACAATTCACCACCCCATTTCTTGTCCTTGGGTGTCGTAAAAGACGACTAAGGTGTTTAATACGCAGCTAACATGTAGAGGAAGGGAGGGAAACCTCAAATGCTATGTCCTTCCTATTGTGGAGGAAGCTCAAGCCAAGCAGTGGGATTTATATAAGCTGTGTCTCCAAAAGAAGAAGGAATTTGACTTCTGGGGTGTTGGCAAAAACGGACTGGTATTAGTGGCAACATATTGGCAACACTATACTGATATTAGTAGCTGATGAAAAATGAAAAAAAAAAAGAAACGAACACAAAGCAGTTATGAGGACTGCGGACAGAAGTGAAAACTTAAAACTATGAACAAACAGTTGTAATTTTTTAAAACAAATTTGTAAAGTCAAAGGTTTTACATTTACTTGATTTTGACACCTATCGGCACAGATATAGTTAGCACATTTAGCTTAGCAGCAGCTTAGCTACAACATTACATGTCGAATTCAAATTCAAATCATTTATACCTATATAAGCCCCGCGGGGGCACTTACATATGGTCTTTTTTTACATTTTTCTTAACATTACCGCTGGATCGGAACGCGACTGCACTGAGAAGATCCGGCAAGAAACACAGTGGGATTGTTTATTTTTTATTTATTTTCTATTTTCACTTAAATAAAATTACATCTTACAACATGCTTATTAATAGTTCCAGTGTGATGCCTTTCGGAATATTATATAATACAATTCACAAATATAATAATAATCACAAATGTAATGAGAAGATTATGGTTGGACCAGATCCCGCAAGCGGTACCCGATCACGAGTTAACCACTAGAGCAGCCATCACGCCCCTCAATCTTAATGGAGGGAAGGGAGTGACGCGCTCCTCGTAGCTACCGCAAGTTGGCCTAAACATGTTACATAACTATGTCAATGACGACTTACATAAATTTACTGCCCATCCAAATCTGCTAATATAAATTTTCACTTCAAAAATAACTTAAAGCTGCAGTTAATTTTCATTACATAAGAAATGGTACATTTCAATTTGGAACTCATAAATTTCAAATTTAGAACGCGAGCATGCAGCACGTGCCACTTCCGGTTCCGATCAACACATGCTGTGTCAGTGACGATTGCCAAGATCCGAGCCAATTTCGTATTTCGAATGTACAAACCGGACGTCGTTGGACCGACGCCTAACGGAAACACCCGAACGGACGCGTTACGCCAGTCGACGGTAACAGTTGATTTGGAAAGAATCGTTAAGTTTTTGAAATTTATATTACCAGTTGTTTCTAATATCTCAAGTGTCTTTAAGAGTAATTTCAAAAGTTTTGAAGTTTTCTGTAAAATTTGTACAATGTTAAAGTATTTGCCGTGTGGTGACGGATTAAGAAAACAATTCGCCGACCTATATTGCCCGTGGGTGTAAAAGACGACTAAGGGATAAAATAGGCAACTAACTTGCAAGAGAAGGAAAACTCCAAATAAAATCCTTTAGGTACTAATACGTCTGATTAGTGTGATATAGTAGATTAATTTCGCTCCTTTTATAGAGTAGGGATTATCATCCCTTACTTCTGAACATGTCAGCCCACATAAGCCCCATTATTGAGCTCAGGCCTGCTCCACAAAAAAAATGTTTCATTATTACGTTTTCACGCCTAAAAAAATGAATCGATTATAAGATTTTCTTCACTAATAGAAAGCTACATTATAAGCGAATAACGTTGGCTTTACTTTATTTGATCGCCGTATCCCCGTATTAAGAGTGGTAGGACCACACTGTTGACGGTTATCTGTCTACAGCCGCGGGCCGGTCCGTCCGGGGTAGTACCACACTCTCGCATAAAATCAACCTCTGAGTAGTAGTAGCAATTTGTTATTGCGCTTCGTCCGGTGAGCGAGAGAGCCGGAAGCCCAACTTTCTGAGGGTGTTTGTGTGTGAAGGGTTTTGGTGGTGCCCTTGGTATCACCGAACCTCAATGCACGCATTCACACTCCCTTCACTTTCTTCGTGGTGGGCAGCGACCCTGTAAAGGTCCATGAGCGGCAGCAACACTTACCATCAGGTGTACTGTTTGCTCGTTTGCCACCGTTTGCAATAAAAAAAAATCCCCAAGGGAGCGGTAACTACGCATATGAAACCACTAAAATTAGCAAGAAAGAATACAACATATTAATTATAATAAAAAGAAACCCATTATACGTATATCCGTTTCACTTTCAAATAATTAATATACTCAAAAATATTATAATACAAACGTCTTCATTGAATAAATGTTAAAATATTTTTATACATGAGTAAAAGGATAATTAAAGGATTGAAATAAGAAGAATTAGCACGCTGAAGTGGCAATGGGTAGGTCACATCGCTCGACGAACCGACAACCGCTGGGCAAGAAAGGTTTTCGAGTGGCGACCACGTATCGGACGACGCAGTGTAGGACCATTAGATGGACCGACGACTTGATGAAAGTTATTGTGCGTGCAGGCGGCACAGGACCGTATTCTGTGGCGTAACATGGGGGAGGCGGACGTTCAGCAGTAAACAGCGATGGGCTGAAGATGATGATGATAATAAAAAGATAATTTTTCATGTTCACTACAGGAAGTAAGAATACATTTTAAAACCCTCTATTTTTAAACGAGTTCAAAAAATGAGGAAGTTCTCAATTCGACAGTGTTTTTTTTTATGTTACTTCAGAATTGAGTGAGTGAATCGATTTTAATAAGTCTTTTTTATTTGAAAATTGGCTTTTCGTGTGGTCCCATTTCAGTCAGTCCAGTTGAGATGGGCTTTTTGTTGTTAAATATGAATACAACATCTATACATCCTTACTAATATTATAAGTATATCCTTATTAATATGTCTCTCCTATTGTGGTGTATGGTACGCTCGAGCCCAGCATTGGGACGTATGTTAATATAGATGGTGAACAAGACCATTTTCGGCATGGTGACGGAGTAAGAATACATTACATCACCTTTTCTTTTCAAGAGAACGATTAATCGATTAATCACTACGATAGTGATTAATTTTAGTATTGAAATTATCGTGAGACTGATCCATATTATAATATCTAAAACGGCAAAAACACTCACGTGCTGAGATCGATTACGTCGACCCGGGTTTCGAGCATGTCCGATGCTCATCATCAGGGCGAGTGCGCAGCGGCGTCTGCGAGGCTCCGGCGTGCACTGTGTAACTGTCAGTGCATGCTCGAAACCCGGGACGACGTAATCGATCTCAGTACGTGAGTGTTTTTGCCGTTTTAGATATTATAATAGTGATTAATTTTATTATTTTTAAGCTCTTTGATTATAAATAAAACTATTTTTACGCCTTTTATCGCGTCTCTATATAATTTTTGATTGCCTTACGAATCTTTTCAGCCTTCATGGTCATGGGCGGAATATGATGATGTCCAGCAAGTCACCGTTATTACACGTTTATATCTACCCCTTATAGAATTAGTTATTAAATTTTGATACAAATTTGTTGCTAGTACAAAAAAAATCCATATAGTGACGGAGTAAGAACACAATTCACCATCCCCTCTCTTGCCCATGGGTGTCGTAAAAGACGACTAAGGAATTAAATATGCATATAACATTTATACAAAAGAAGGACTCGAAATAAAACCATATACCAACACGTCTGACCATCGTGGTATAGTAGGTCAATTTCCCTCCTATTGTGGAGGAAACTTGAGCCCAAGAGTGGGAAGTAAACGAGTGGAAATGAACAAAAAGAAAATGATTCTATACGAAAATATTATATTGCTTTTAGTCAGTATTTTTTTTAGGACAATATCCTGCGCTAAGGAAATAATACTTATGTTGCAGGGGACTTTACAAACATATAACTAACGGACAGAAATCACACCCAGACTGAGAACAATAATTTGTGGATCGCACAAACTGTTGTCCCGCGTATGATTCGAACCCGTCGTGTGTTAGCAAGGCAGGTCGATATTTTAACCACTACGCTATCTGTATAGTCTATTAAACATTAATTTTGTAGTAATTATTATATTATGACAATTGATTCATTTAAACTTGACAAATCTAATATACTAAGTATTCGAAACGTCGGGCAAACAAAAATTAGATATAAACGCGTTAAAATACGTAAAAATAATTTTATTTATAACTAGCAACCCGGCTTCGCTTCGGTTTCTGTTGCCTTACTCGCGTAATACCTGAGGGAATACCGGGATAAAATATGGCCTATGTTACGCCCTGATATTATAGCTTTCCATTGGCGAAAGAATTTTTGAAATCGGTTCGGTGATTTAAGCGTAAAAGGGTAACAAACAAACTTACTTTCGCATTTATAATATTAGTAGGAATATATTATACTCGCGTAAACAGAATCAATCAAGCTCTTTGATGTATTATTCAAAGAAACATTATCAATAAAGTAGAGATCGTGTTTAGTTACTTATATTTGAATATATTTCTATTAACAAATGTGTTCCTTTGTGAGCGAAATATAGATAAGTATAAAATTACAATTCCAATAAATTCGTAATCTTGGTTATTTGGTGAAGAAAAATAAGAAATTTTTTTGTTAAGCTATTTTTGCCTACTATTATTTGTATAGTAATACTTTGCACTCGCACAAAATGTTGTCCTGCGTGGGATTCGAACCCGTGACATTAGTACAGATAATATCGATGTAAGAGAAAATAAAAGGGAGCCGTCGCTCAGGACGTCTGGTGAAACATCATTTGGACCGTGTGCGTCAGCAACGCCTCCACGCAGACACAGTCCTGCGCTGGAGACTGGAGCGGTGCAGGCGCGAGTACCTGCGCCTAATGCTGGCGTAGCAGAGGCTGCGGTTGGCCGGACCGGGGTCGGCGGAGAGGCTAGCATCGCGACGTAGATCGGCGTCCCGGGAAGGGGACGTCGATGGGAGAGGGTACTCTCTCGGGGTATGCCGTTGGTCGGCCCCACTGAAGTCAAGGAACTCTGCACCGGTGGTCGACCCAACGACGAAGGCGACGTGCTATAAGGTGGGTTACGAGGCCGCGCGCCGCCCTTCTGTCGCCCCGGACGGAGCCGAGCTGCGGGTGCGCTGACCATAGCCCACCCCAAAAAAAAAGATGCGAAAAATCTAAATTATTTTGTACAAGTACATGCATACAAAACAGATTACAACAGGAATGATATGGCATAAAGTATTAATAAAATAATACATAATTTTTTCCAGAAAATAATGATTTTTGTTCAATAAACATTCATTTTCATTAGTATACACTATAGGTATGTGTTTAGGTTAATAATTTGTTTTGGGATCACTAGATGGCATTGTACAAGAGTCTAAAACAGGTTATGGTTTCGTTACATAAATGTACATATGAAAGCGTGGCGTCAACGCCACGCTAACGATCACATTCACATCAAAAATTCGAAACGCAACCTCGGCATGGCGTTTACATTAGGGGTACACGTCTGACCAACCTTGTATATTAGGTCAAATTCCCTTAATAATAGAGATCCGAGCACAATCGTAGCACGTATGGGCTGGTATCATGAAGATGATTATTAAGCGATTAATATTGAATGTATGAAAATTATTAATGAGCAAAAAAGTGCGGTGGTGAATACATCATCATCATCATCTCAGCTTATATACGTCCAACTGCGAATTCGAACCTCCTCCACAATAGGAAGGAAATTGACGTATTATACTGGTCAGACGTGTTCGTAAAGGTTGTGTTGAATTTTCGGTTTTTTTTTGGATATAGGTATGTTACTTGCTATTGTCCTTTATTTGTCTTTAACAACACCCACGAGGAAGATAGAAGGTGCTGAATTGCATTCTTGGTTCGTTACCACTCGAAGTACCTACTTAGTCTTAACTCTAAAATAACAATTTTTACGTCGACCCGGGTTTCGAGCATGTCCGATGCTCATCATCAGGGCGAGTGCGCAGCGGCGTCTGCGAGGCCCCGGCAGCGGCAGAGATTATAATATGGATCAGTCTCACTATAATTTCAATACTAAAACAATTTTTACTTTATCATATTATATTGAGGTTTAGTTATAGTTGAAAATGAGTTTTATTCATTCTTGTTTCCACAAATAACTAAATCCCGATTTTTCCGGCAATTTTTACACTTCCCAAACTCGCCTGTATGAAAGAGTCGTTACTCTACTATGCTATTTAACCTTCCCGGATGATATTTTGAAGAGTTAGCGACCATCAAAGATGCTGACTAGAAGATTAAACTCCCCAAGGTCCATCAAACACGATCAAAATTCAATTTTACTACGCAAAAATACAGTCTTATTTACCTTGACACATTACGTTTTTCGTAAACGATAACTACGCTTATTTTTTTCGACGGACTGAACTGTATCGAACGCATGTTCTAAATAAAATATATTCTAATCTTTAATATATAACACATAAGGTATATTTTTCGTTATATGTATTTTGCGATACTCGTATAGCAGGCAAATAAGTTTAGGTACAGCAATGGAAGTTTTTCGCTTAAAATGTGGGCTAAAATGCTTCTGTAAAAGTTTTATAGGCAGAAAACAAAAAGTTTTGCGTGTGTTTTGAATAGTTTCCAGAAGCTTTTTGTGCGATCTCATTTGTTAAATGTAATGGTGACGGCTTGTTAGAAGCCCGAGTGTGAACGAATTTATCAAAACTGAACTTTGATATAAAACATATTTGCTTTAGCTAAGTAGTTAAGGTTTGGTATTAAATTTATGAACTAATGCTATTAGAATTTTCCCTTTCTAGA
Source organism: Lymantria dispar (assembly GCA_032191425.1). Lineage (NCBI taxonomy): Eukaryota > Metazoa > Arthropoda > Insecta > Lepidoptera > Erebidae > Lymantria > Lymantria dispar. The sequence goes on from CM063459.1 coordinate 24,597,498, forward strand.
TAGTTACTTTATAAATAAAATTAATGTTACGGATTTTATTGCGTTGGTATTTGACATTTGCCCGACGTTTCGAACACTTCACAGCGCTCATGGTAGTTCATGGTATTTTAGTTTCGCTTTTATGTTGATTTTGGCAATACTGATCTACAATTTTTATCTAATGCAAGATATTATATGATTCATTTTTGAATAAAACACTTAAGGTATGTCCTATTCTTCTAACGAAATAATTGGTAAATTTTGGCAATCGTTTTATGCCCAACCAAATGCTTGAAGGCAATCCTACTTGGGATTGTAATCGTTAATCAGATAAAAAGATGCGAGTTGGCCTTATAGCGTTCGGTAATCCGCCCGTGACCATAAACGCTGTAAAGTGTTCAAAAGCATACAAACGCCATAAAATCCGTAATAATAGTTTTATTTATAATGTGTAATACGTAGCCATAAGACGGATATTATTCGATGGATTTCGTTTTCTATTTTATATTACTTACTTCTTCGTTCAACCAGGGTTCGGCATTGAGCCCCTACTTATTCCTCCTGGTGATGGATGCGCTGACATCGGAAATACAGAAGGACGCCCCGTGGTGCATGCTATTTGCAGATGACATTGTCCTCGTCGGGAAAGAGGCAGCTGAGGTACAGAGCAGACTGGGGCAATGGCGTGAGAGGTTGGAAAGAGTAGGCCTTAAGATCAGCCGCACCAAGACTGAACATATGTTCTGTAACTTCGGTGGCCCTTCCAAATTCTCTCACATTGCTCTAGATGGGGTATCCCTACCGGTTTGCTCCGATTTCAAGTATCTAGGCTCGCTTCTCCAAGACGATGGCAACATTGACCGAGAGATTAATAGTAGAATGAATGCAGGATGTATGAAGTGGCGGCAGGTCTCGGGGACAATTTGTGACACCCGGTTGCCTCTCAAACTTAAGGGGAAAATATACAAGAGTGTCATCAGACCTGTTGCTATGTATGGATCTGAATGTTGGGCATTGAAAAAGACGGATGGGAGAAGAGTGCATGCTACAGAGATGCGAATGCTAAGATGGATGTGTGGGGTTACAAGGTTAGATAAAGTAAGAAATGAGTATATTAGGGGAAGTCTAAAAGTGGCACCACTGATAGAGAAGATTAGGAGCGCGAGATTGTCATGGTATGGACATGTGATGAGGAGGGATGAAAGGCATGTGACAAGGAGGGTTGTCAATATGATTGTGGATGGACGAAAGAAGCGTGGGAGACCCAAAAAGAGATGGATGGACTGTGTGAATGATGATATGCGTATGAAAGCAGTGAGTGCACATATGACGGCTGATAGGAGGCTATAGAAGGTAAAAACATGTTGTGCCGACCCCACTTAGCATGGGATGAGGGCAGGAAAATGAATGATGATTACTTACTTCTTCGTTCCTCCCTTTTGGCGAGACAGTTATATCTCCAGCCAGAAGAAGAACGGCAGCAGAATCGGGTGGGTATGCCCCTATATACGATGGATTATAAAGCCCTATCACTCGCTGTTTAAATTAGCGGCGGATGGTCGGTTATTTTCTGACATGGCTAATTGCTAAGGTGTGGGAAGATCTTGTGTGAAGTGAGCGTCTCAGACAGTCAATCAGCCTTTGGATTAAGGTGACGAATCGTCGGAGACAGTAACCGTTTTGCACTTCCATAAGGCGGTCTGCCGAAGCAAGGTGAGATCTTAAGGGAGGTCTGGCTCCGAGCAACACGTATCCTACAGAAGACTCGGCAAACGAGGTATTTCATATTCCAGGATTTTATTTTATTAAATGCTAGTTTATTTATGGGAATTGATCTATGTCACATAAAAGAGAGAGAGAGAGAGAGAGAGAGAGAGGTTTAGAGAGTGGGTCGTAGGCAGCTATTATGCGCAGCTCACGCAACGTTAGTTTTCAAAAGGAGCATTTTTTTAACCACCGCTGATTGGTTGTAGTGTGATGTAACCCATAGCCTTCCCCGGGTTATCTAACATTGAAATATTTTTGAAGGCAAACCTTTTTTGGATGCGTCATTGTCACTGCACGGTTCCTTGTATACTGTACCTTGTATACATAGACATAGCTACGTGGCTATTTTTAGCGGATCATAACTTGACAGATAAAAGTTTCTGCCATCCTTGAGAACGCATGACTTAAGAAAGGCAGACATTGGAATCTATATTAATGGAAGATCCAAAAATAATAACTGTATTTTCGTAGTTTTAAGTTTTCATTTCTTTCAGCGGTTGTCTTGAGTGCTTTGTGTTTTTTTTTCCAAATAGAATTAGTAGTACCTAAGACTAGAGCGGTCAACCAAACAAACTCTTCAGCTTTATTACATTAGATAGATTAGATTTCGTGCAATCTATAACACGTTTATTATTAAGGACTTGTAACAGAGACGCTGTTAATGAATGTTCGTAGTTTTATGCTTAATGAACTAGTTTCAACTGGATGAAACTGCTTTGAATTGGATCGCTTTGGATATAGCTGAAATGGATGAGTGTACAGCAAAACTTAGTTATTTTAGTTTGTCTTTGATGTTGATTTTGGCAATATTGATCTATAGTTTCTATCTAATGCAAGATGATTCATATTGAAAATAACATTTATGTCTTATTCTCCCAATGAACTTATTGGCAAAAATTGCCATTCGTTTTATGACCAGCCGTTTGCCTGACATCAATACTTATTGAGAATATAATTGTTAACTAAATGATATCAGATGGAGTTTCCCTAGGTCGATGTAAAATTTCCTTGCCCTTTACGTCACCCATGAGTAATATAAGGGTATAAGTGTGGATAGTACTCGTAGCTACCACACAAAATTGTCCAAATTATTTTACCATTAATAGATGCCAGCTTGTAATGACTCAGTACCATCAGCACCCTATCGCTGGTCTTACGTCAATCCACTCATCCAATGAGGCAATTAACAAGATACAACTTTCTGCTATGCAACTCCTCGCGGCTTTTAGGCGAAACATACACCATAGTTGTTAAACTTCAGTAATATTTACAAACTTCTTTGCTTTTGTTAATAGTGGTAACGTAATTTTTTTTTGTATCTTTCTCTAGTGGCAATGTATGTTTAATTTAATTGTTTATATGTGGATAATGTAGTTGGCTACAATATTGTTTATATAGCCCCAGGCTTGCATTTATTTGTATTGTGTATATTGTAGCTGTTTATTGTCCCATAGCAAATAAAATAAAAAAAAAACTTTAATCATTTTGCCGATAAATACAGCTTGCAAAATAAATGAAGCCCACTAAAAAGTTTCATGTAAAAGGTTGCCCAAATTGTGCGTTAAAAAAAAATCACGTAAAAAGTGGCCCATGTTCAACACGTGACTCGTAACGTGTAAGACAATTTTGATGATTATTAAGGAATATACCCTTACTACGTGGCCTATTTTTTTAGATTTTTTGACCCCTCACTCCCCTCAGTGACCACTATGTATGCCAAGACTCCCCTCTCCCCCTTTCGTTTTCACGTAGTAATTCATAATTATGATTTTTAATCAAATCACAGGCAAAAACTGAAAAAAGAAAATATTTGGCTCATACTCGTCTTTATTGCATGAAAACATTAGAAAGTAAAAAAAATGTCGAGTCGTTAATGAATTAGAGACATGTAAAGTTTTTAATTTTGTCATCGTTTTTTCGTGTGAATCTCATTGAAATGTTTATATTCAGTCATACTTAATCTGCAGCACATTCGTACTTCGTTAAATTTTCATTAGAAATTGAATAAATCAATAATTACGTTTGCATAAGCAAGACAAACTTCGTTTTAATATCAGCTGACCGGCCGATGACCGTTGACGGGGCGCCTTCGTATCTCGTTCTATTTTACCATCGACGCGTTTGCGCGATTCATACCTATTTATACTGTTGACGCGCTATATGCCTACATGTATCCTGTCTGTACATGCCTACATAATGTAACATTTAAGGCATAGACTCTTAGACACACATTTTTGAAATCACTGTAACTGTAAAGGTATTATTGTTTTTTTGTGTAATATACATTCTAATTGCGATCTATGGTCGTTGAACTATAACATACTCGAACAGTTGTTCCATAATCTGAGACACATTGTATTTATTATTCTGTATTACTATCACTTCATACCATATATTTGAACTAAACTATACTAATTAAAGCAACTTGCAACTCGTATACACTTTGCTTTTAAACAAGCACCAAATTAAAGCAATTTCCACTGTACATTGTCTTGTACATACCAACTTAATGTAATAATCTTAAACAAGATTTTCTTTGTAGAACAATTAGGTTAAAAGCTAACATAAATTGTTACTTTTCACCAGATTCTAAGAGAGGCAGTAACAGTTTTGTACCCCAATAAAACACCTTTACCGCTCGAAGGCGTTAAGCCATATATCACGTATCGTAAAAACTTGGAAAGTTTTTTGATGTCTCTCATGGGTTTTATTAGTCCTGTTTATTGCATATTTTTATGTGAGCTACGAATTATTTGTGTGTTTATATATCGCTTGAGGCTCATAAAAAGTCTTTGTTTTACTAATCTTTTCGTTCAGTTCTACCCTTCTATTTACAACACATCTTAGTTTATAGATGGATGATATTAATATTGTTAGACTTATAATGTCGTATTATAGTATCAAGGTTGAATACTGGCTTCTTTTTATTGTTAAAATAGTATTTGGTTATTAATCTTAACAAATGGATTAGCTTCAGAACTTGGCTGTGGTTTCAAATTCTACTTTTAAGCTATCAACGTTTTGACGTTCCAGGATCCCCCCCAAAAAGTATTTTACCGGGCTAATCACGGACGACTAGGAACTCAGTACTGGTGTTCGGACCAATGGCGAAGGAGAGGAAATACGGTGGGTTATGAGGCCGCGCCACCCTTTCGTCACCCCGGATGGAGCGGACGGCCTGTGCGTTGACCATAGCCCACCCTAAGAAAAAAAAAGGTTATCGACGTTTGCTATTCAACCTATAACTACCCACGGATAAGGGCATTGACATATATTCTTACGCCATCACTATAAAGGAATTATGAGGTGATAATTCCAGCTAAGCCTATAAAAGAATTTGATTTGAATTTTGATTAAAACTATTTTTCCAGATTTCGTTTGTATTTGACATTAGATTGTTGAATATTTGATTTTTGATAACCCGCCGTTTCGAACACTTCATTGTTCATGGTCACGGGCGGACTAACGTCATCGTTATTACAAAGATTGATATCTACCCGCTACCGAATTAATTATTAAATTTTGACCTACATTACGATTTATTATTTAAAATGTACTAGCAGACCCGGCCACGCGTTGCTGTGCCTAATGTTTTTGTTATACACTCATTTGCAAAAAAAACGGGCACCTAAGCAATGAACCATTCCAAATGTTAATATTTCTTTGTTTGATAATTATAGGTAGTTTTATCCACACAATTTGCTAAATTAATAAGAAAATAATCGTTTTCATCAGTATTTCATAAAATTTAGATACAATTTATGGGAAATAATGCTAAACCTCGCTAGTAGTGTATATTCGCTAGTAGTGCATATGCTCATGAAGTAAAAATAAAAAAGGTTTTTGTTTGTTTTTCTTTAATAAAGTAAAAGCAGATAAATGTTTAGTATCGAGTGTGACCCCCTCTAGCTAAAATCACAGCTTGAATTCGTCTGGGCATGCTAGCGAGTATATCCCGGATACTTGCTTGCGGAATACGTTCCCACTCCGCAGTAATCACATTCTTCAGCTCTCTGATGGTCTGCGGAGCCGGGTGTACTGATCTCACACGCCGTTTCAGAACGTCCCAGACATGCTCTATGGGATTGAGGTCGGGACTTCGAGCTGGCCAATCCAAACGACGAATGCCGACCTCTTGCACATACGCATTAACATCGCGGGATCGGTGGGCGCGAGCATTGTCGTCCATAAAAATCGAGTCTTCACCTAGAGCGGCCAATGCGGGTTGTGCATGAGAAATTAGAACTTCCGTTATGTATCGATGCCCAGTCAGTGAGCCGTTTTCAATGAAGACTAACTCTGTACGATCCATTGAATTTATTCCTGCCCAAAACATAACAGAGCCCCCACCATAAGGTGTGATTTCTTCGAAACATGCCTCTGCAAAGCGTTCTCCTTGTCTTCTTAGCACTCGCCGACGTCGATCTTCACCGAACAGAGATATCCTGGCTTCATCAGAGAACAAAACCCTATTCCAATCGTCTTGAGTCCATGATTCACAATTTCTAGCGAACCTAAGCCTGTGAACTCTGTGCTCACGGAGTAATTTGGGGCCGCGGGCCGGGCGGTGACTGCGTATATTGGCAGCGAGAAGCCTCCTCCTGACCGTCCATAGACTAATATGCACATTTCTTACTTCTTGGAGGTTGTTTTTAAGATCCACATACGAAGATTTGCGATTTCTCAATGCGCGACTCACAAGAAAACGATCATCCCGTGGTTGGGTACATGGTTTTCTTCCAGAACCAGGCCTTCTCTCGACGGAACCAGTCTCCTGATATCGCTGCCAGGTCCTTTGGACTGTCGAGCGACTAACATTTAGCCTCCTAGCCACGAAACATTGGCTGCAACCCTCTTCAAGCAGCGCGATAATTTTGGTAGCTTTTACCACTTTATCTACCATTTTTGATACAGCCAAACAGCATTAAATAAAGCTTTGACAGTCAAGGATATGAAATTAATCGATAAAAATTGAATAAAAGTTATGAAAGTCGATGTTAACTTCTGGAACTTCGCGCCAAAAATGTAGGATAAAAAGGGGTTTTCTGTAAAAATGAACATCAAATGAAAAATTGAATTTAGAACGTACTTTTTTAAATACCACAGCATTTTTAAAACCGGCCAGTAACGTGTACAAACGATTGAAACCTTTTTGGTATTGTATCTTTTTAAATATGAATGAAAATCAAAACCGCCCGTTTTTTTTGCAAATGAGTTTATTACATTTTATTAAACTGTTTAAGTGGAACTACAGGAGAACATCTGTCATGGAGGTCGTCATATTTTTATTCAAATGGCATCTATGTAAAAAAGCAAGTTAAAATCGTATATGACACGTTTGTAGGTTTGACATAGCAGCGCCATCTATTAATCAATTACTCAATCCAGTCAACAGATATCGCCATCTGTTAAAAGCGTTTGGAGTTAACAGATAATTGTGAATTTCAAATATTAGACAAATAATTTGCAATAAAATAATATTGCGACTATAAATTAAGATGTAAGCTATCCTATCTTTCACGTTGGATCAAACTGCACACGGTGTGCAAATTTGATTAAAATCGGTTAAGTAGTTGAGGAGTCCATCGCGGACAAACAACGTGACACGTAATTTATATCATCATCATCATCGCAGCCCACATACGTCCCACTGTTGGGCTCGGGCCTCCTCCACAATGGGAGGGAATTTGACCTACTATACTATGCTAGTCAGACATGTTGGTATAGGGTTTCATTTCGAGTTTTCCTTCTCTTGCACAGATGTTATGTGCACATTATATCCCATAGTCGTCTTATACGACATCCACGGGCAAGATAGGGAGTGGTGAATTGTATTCTTACTCCGTCACCACACGGAAAATTGTATTCTTACTCCGTCACCACACGGAAAATTATATATATTTAATATATTAAGATAATAATATATATTAAGATAATTTATATATATTAAGATAATACTCTCGTAAACATCATCAATGATTACTTTGTATGCATATTATACCCGTTAGTCGTCTTTTACGATAATCATTAGCAAGATAGGTGGTGGTAAATTATATTATTCACTACACGGCAAAATGAAAACTATTTATGACCGAAATACCAAGTTCCTAAGAAATTAAAATGAATGCGGAAGAGGAATGACGATTAACTTTGGCGTGAAACTTGATGTAGGTCTTTCTGTCTTAATACAATTACACTTCGACTTTACAACTTAAGTATAATGTTTAAATAATAATAATAAAACTATTTTGCCGGATATTATAGCGTTTGTATTTGATTTTTTGAAGTTACCCCTACTTATTTTGGGGCGTTGAGGGAAAATGATGAAAGTAAATTTAACCGACACCCTGAATTTAGCTAGTCAATATCTCTTACGATGCGCGCGCGCACACCGTCACAAATGTCAATTAGATAATACGTTATAAGAAAACTTTCAATGTATTCAATACCTTTGTTTCTATTATTAGCGTCAGTTTTAGGGCCCAAAGGGTAAAAACGGGACCCTATTGCTAAGACTTCGCTGTCTGTCCGTTCGTCGGTCCGTCCATCTGTCCGTCCGTATGTCCGTTCGTCTATCCGTCCGTCTGTCTGTCACCAGGCTGTATATCAAAAACCGCGATAGCTAGATGGTTGAAATTTTTACTAATTATGTACATATTTCTATTGCCGCTATAACAACAAATAGTAAAAGCAAATATTTAAGGGGTTCCCATACAACAAACGCAATTTTTATAGATAATGGTAGGGAACCCTACGTGCGCGACTCTGACTCGTAGGTACTTAGCCGGTTTATTTTTTCTACAAATGTAGTATAACGCAAAGTATAAGATAATGTAAGCTTTTTAAAGAGATTTTTATCTTGTTACGCCAAAGAAGTGTAACTTCTTACCTGCATAGTACATACGAACACACATACACTTCTTTTAGTTGCCCGGCTTTTTGAATATTTTCAAGTGGTTAGAACCAATCGGGAGGTCACGGGAGGACTGAGACCGAGGAGAAGTCCTGCAGTAAAATAGTTTCACATAAATATCTGAAATAGTTAATTAAAATTAAATATATCGTGATATTTTTACAACAAAAGGGGTCTAATAAAATAATATATCAATCGCCCAATTTGCTAACAAAAAACACACAACACCCTGTTAACAATAGCGACCCTCTAAAAGGTACAGGCGGAGAAAAAGCTAATTAATTATCTAGATTCGATCCCGGGCCGTAGAAAATGTATACGCATTTAGAAGCGACAGTGTAGTGATACTATGAATTCAGAAAGTTATGGACATACAAAATAAATGTTTTTTTTTAATGATTTTTGATGTTTACACGAGTAGAACATATTGTAAATAAATTTATTTTAACGATTTTATCGCATTTGTATTTTATTTTTAATTTCTCGATGTTTCGAACATTATACAGCATTCATGGTCACTATTGTAAAGTGTAAGAAACTTCGAGGAATCAAAAATCAAATACAAACGCGATAAAATCCGTAAACCAGTTTGATTAACAATATTTTTTTCATTATTATTTTTTTTAATTTTATTGACAGTTTCAAAATAATTGACTAAAAACGTTACAGCGAGTGTGGGACTTGAAACTACATTTATTGAAAATTCATTCAGAGATCTTATTCATCATCATCATAGCAGCCCACATACGTCCCACTGTTGGGCTCGGGCCTCCTTCACAATAGGAGGGAATTTGATCCACTATACCACGCTGGTCAGACATGTTGGTATAGAGTTTCATTTCGAGTTTTCGTTCTCTTACACAGATGTTATGTCCATATTATATCCCATAGTCATCTTTTACGACATTCAGGAAGCGGTGACTTTTATTCTTACTCCGTCATCCCACGGAAAGACATTAATGGCCGGGCTCGATCCTCTCCCACAAGAGGAAGGAAATTGACTTACTTTACCACGCTTGTTAAATAGGTTGTCATAGGGTACAATTACAAGATTTCCTTCTCTTGCAGAGATATTTATATATTTAATCCGTTAGTCGTCTTTTACGACACCCATGAGTAAGAGCGGGGCTGATGAATTATATTCTTACTCCGTCACCACTACCCACCACAATATTATAACAAAATTTGTATTGTATTTTCCATCTGACGACAGCGAGCAAAAATACGACATAAGACATACATATATAAGTACGTATTGTATATATATATTGAATGAGAAAGTAAAGGTGAAGTAAATCCTTATACCAAGCCAACTCAGTGAAATAGACTATTTTACCTCCCAATGCGAAATAAAGAAGTACTTTATCCTCAAATGAAGACGTAACAAATGCTCATCCTAACGTAGACGGGGGTCTAAAGGGGGTCGTGTCCTATATAAAGAGAGATCCTTCTCACCCAACCTGTTGGCAAATACATTTGTCTCATCCGATTCGTCATTCGGGAGTTTATTCGGGTCAAGGGTCTAAGGTTCGATCCTCGATTCATTGTTTGCAGACAGAGTTACACGGTGAACGATAAAACAAATAAATTATGGCTGTTTTTGAGTCAGTATATTAAAAGGGACTTGTACAGATAATGAATACTTTGTAAAAGAAATATATGTCGTTTATTATAAAGAGTTGTAATACTGACAAAGACAATTTAAAAATTATAATGCCTTTTAATAATTGTATATATGTAATGATCACGTTTCTAACATGCTTTTATTAGCTTCACCTTTATGTTTGTTTGTAACGTCCACCTTTGAGCTCGATTTTGCCCTACTTTGAGCGATCAGATTTTCTTTAAATTTTGCACATCTATCAAAAACCGATGACAATGTAATAATCCGTATTTTTTTTTAACTGTATGTTTAGTTTGATATGCTATGAAAGCGTGTTTTTTAGTTTATTAAAATTGATATTCATAGATCAGGAATTAAATCGTTATAATCGTTTACATGGTCACAGAGTAAGAATACATTTTACGAAATTTTGCCCGTGGGTTTTGTAGAGGACTAAGGGATAAAATATGCATATAATATATACATTGATAATAAGGAAAACCCGAAATAAAACCCTATATCAACGCCAACTATATCGCCTGACTAGAGTAGTGTAGTGGGTTAATTTCCCTCCTATTGTGGAGGAGGCTAGAGCCAAGCAGTGTGACCTATATTGAGCTAAGATGGTGAAAATTTCTTAGACAACGTGACAAATGACAATTAAGTTATATTAGAATTTAAAAAATATAATTATACTAGTTTTAGGTGTAATTTTGTCGGTCACATTTTCAAAATCCTTTTAGCAAGTCTATATCACAAACATTGTCATACTTTAGTAGTTATAAGAGAAAAATTTTAATTCAACAATAAATCAAGTAAAATTGAATCCCCTATTTTACACTCTCTATTCAGGTAAAACAAGGAATTAAAATTGACAAATGGTGAAACATGCATTTATTTGTTTTGACTGAAGAGTATTTGTACTTCATTTAAAGATAAGGAATAAAGTTTACTAAACAAACTTTGAGACTGTTTTTCACCGTCTTCGGGCTTGAATTTTATAAAATTATTTCGTGATGAGAGTTTACATTATAAAAAAACACTACTAACGCAAAACTTCATGTTTTTTTTTTATATTCAGTCGATTCGCTTCGGCGTGCAAAAGGCAATATTAACAAGGTACGCAAGCATGTCCAAAGTCGAGGTACTGGTGCTATAAATAATATACGATGTGTTTTATTACTGCACAGTTAGCGGAGTGATCCAAGTGTAGAGCTGCTGTACTTAGTGCCATGTGTACGTATCTGGCTGTAATTTGTGTCTAAATGCATATTTGTACTCCCCGACGCAGGGATTAATTCCTTAATACGGAATGAAAACTTTTTAGGCCGTGTAAATAATTACTTTCAAGTAATTATTTCGTCAAAAAAATGTATATCGATTGATCCATCCAAATATTTCTTTGCTTTACCATTCCCCTTCCCGTCAATCAAAAAAAAAAGAAAATAAATAAATTGACATGCTATAATACTTTTAAATAAATAACTTTACAGATTTTATCGCATTTGTATCGCCCACATACGTCCCACTGTTGGGCTCGGGCCTCCTCCATAATGGGTGAGAATTTGACCGACTATATCATGCTGGTTAGATATGTTTTTTATATGGTTTTATTTCGAGTCTTCCTTCTCTTGCACAGATGTTATGTGCATATTGTATCCCTTAGTAGCGTAGCGTGTTTTGCCTGTTGAATTTTGGTTTTGATCTCTTTGCATACCTGCTATAGTTCATAGTTTATTTTATAGTACTAGTTTTTTTTTTTATATAGTAGTAGTTGTAGTTCGTTATGTATTTTTATTTATGGTTTGGTCATGCTCACTGAATAACGTTCTGCTTGCAGTAGCTATGTGGGGCGGGTCGCTCCCTTCCCTCTAATATGGTTGAGGAGAGTGATGGCTGCTCTAGTAGTTAACTCGTGATTGGGTGCTGCTTGTGGGATCTGGTCCAGCCATATTTTCTTCCTTTCTTTATACTTTAATTATTTTTTTGTCTTGTACTAAATCTTGAAAATTTATATATATATACAATTTCGTCTGGTCGTCAATCACACTGGAGCTAATACCACATATGTTGTACGAAGCATAATATTATGTATATTTAAAGGATTAAGAAAAAAATGACTGCTCGCTGAGTTTCTTGCCGGATCTTCTCAGTTTGTGGCCGCGTTCCGATCCGGTGGTAGATTGTTGTATTGTATTCAAACGTGTAATTTGACAATATGTAAGTGCCCTTAAGGGGCCTATGCAGAATAAATGATTTGATTTGATTTGATTGGAGTCGTCTCTTACGACATCCACGGGCAAGATAGGGAGTGGTGAATTGTATTCTTACTCCGTCACCATACGGAAAATATGTAATAAATTAAAATGTATAATACCCGCGTAAACGTCAAAAGTTATTATGCTATAATACGCTGATCAGTAGGTTGATAAAGGGCTTTATTTTTAATTCGCCTTCACTAACATACGTGTTATATATATATCACCGGATAATTGTACGATTCGTTAGTTTATAAACTATCTAGTGAGATTATAAACTATCGATAGATTGTGAACGGACACAAAACTTTACAATCTAACGCTTATATTTTCGTAAGTTTACAGTTTTTAGAAATGTAATTTTCTCCTCATTTCCCTTATATTTATACATTTCACTCACAAAGGCGAATTCTGTGTGATAGCGGCTTCGAATACTACCAACCCTTGCTTCGCTCGTGGGTGTCGTAAAAGACGACTAAGAGCCCTAGATTGACCCGGACAACTCCATCTGGTACCATTTGGGTCAACGATTACATTCCCAAGGAGGGTTGACGTCAGGCAGGCGGCCGGTCATAAAAGTCATTGCCGAAACTTTTTGCAATATGTCAAAACAGATGACATATTGCGTCGACCCCAAGTAATTGGGATAAGAGCAAGATGATGAGGACTCACAAAGGCGAATAAATGTACTAATAAAAATAAAATTAAAGATAAATAACTAAACACGATCTCAATACTTAATTGATAATGTTCTACTGAATACATCAAAGGACTTTGAAATAACAAAACTAATCACGTGATAATTCTTTTTCATGAAACAAAGAAGATATTTCAAAAGTAATCATTGTGAACTTTATTTGTATACTAATATAAGGTTTTTTTAGTTTATGTGTTTGTTAATCTCTTCCCGAAGTGATTTGATTCTGGTTGAAAATATCTTATTAGGTCATTCAATAGGTCCGTAGAATAAGTACGAAGAAAACAAAATTTTGATAAAACTTGATTTTATTATTCAATATAGTTGCCCCAAAGGCGATACAATGAGTACAGCAATTTTCCAACTTTTTGATACCACTTTTGTAGTACGATTTCTCTTTCTCGTCAAAATAGGCCTCAGTTTCAGCGATTGCTTCATCATTGGACTTTAATTTCTTACGAGCAAGCATTCTCTTGAGATCTTAAAACAGAAAAAGTTGCTGGGGGCTAAATCTGGAGAATACGAGGGGTAGGTAAGCAATAAGGTAGGTAAGCAAGCAACAACAAACAACGCTTTTTTCTTTTGCAAATGTGGCCGTTTCTTTACGATTTCAGCCTTCAATCTATCCAAAAGTGCATAGTAATTGTCGCTGTTGATGGTGGTTCCTTTTTGGAGACATGCGATGAATATAATTCCATTCGTATTCCAAAATACAGACGCCATCACCTTACTGGCCGACTGTTGGGTGTTTGCTCGCTTTGGGTACGGTTCGTCGACTGCTGTCCACCCAGCCGACTGTCTTTTAGACTCTGGTATATAATAATGGAACCATGTTTCATCCATTGTCATATATCGACAATAGAATTAAATTTTATTGCGATTTAACAGCGTCAAACACTCCTCTGAAGCATCAACTCGTTGTTTTTGGTTGACTGTGAGCTCACGCGGCAGCCACTTTGCACAGAGCTTTCGCATAGCCAAATGTTCGTGTAAAATGGTAAAAATACTACCATCCGATATCTTTGCAATATCAGCTAGTTCGTGTGCCTTCAATTTGCAATCGTTCATAAGCAATTTGTGGATTTTTTTATGTATTCTGCCTTATTTGGGCGTTCGCTGCGCTCTGCATCGTTTGTGCTGGTACGACCACGTTTAAATTCACCAATGCACTCTTCTACCATTTGTCTCGATGGAGCAGAGTCCAGGTAATGTTCATCAAGCCATTGTTTGATTTCTACTGTAATAATTTTTCATCATAATGCAAAGCTTTATCAAAATTCGAAATTCACTTTTTTGCATTTTCTTTTTTCAATAACAAAAGTTGCACACAAAATGCTGCACTCATGAATTAATTGTCAGATTGCTTTGAAATTTTTAAACGTATCCTTTGACGGTTAATACTAAATAAGAATCATATGGAAATAAATCTAGTACTTAACACCATCTGTGTGTCATCCTATGGACTTTTTGAACGAACTGATACTTCACGGAGTATGTGTGTGTACTTCAGGAGGTGACGGAGTAAGAATACAATTCACCACCCTTCTCATACCCGTGGGTGTCGTAAAAGACGACTAAAGAATATATTACGCATATGACATCCATGCAAGAGATAGAAAACTCGAAACAAAACCCTATACCAACCTGTCTGACCAGTATGGTATAATAAGGTCAATTTCCCTCCCATTATGGAGCAGGTGATTTGTTACTGCGCTTCGTTCGGTGAGCGAGAGAGCCGGAAGCCCAACTTTCTGCGGGTGTTTGCGTGTGGAGGGTTTTGGTGGTGCCCTTGGTATCACCGAGCCTCAATGCATGCATTCACACTCCTTTCACTTTCTTCGCGGTAGGTAGCTGCCTTGTAGAGGTCCATGAGCGACAGCAATACTTACCATCAGGTGTACTGTTTGCTCGTTTGCCACCGTTTGCAATAAAAAAGAAAAAAAAAACAGGCTCGAGCCCAGCAGTGGGACGCATAGAAATATTAGTACATTATTTTAATTTACAGAATATCGTTAACTTATCTTTTTTGTTTTCATATTTACCATACACATTACATAATCTATGTCAATAAAAGATCTTTTCTTTGTTGAAGTGAAAACTTCTATAAGCAGATTAAGATTTTTTAATTTACTCCCCGTAAATTTGTGTATGTCGTTATCGACATGGTCACAATACGTATTAACGCTTTTTTTTGGGGTGGGCTACGGTTGGCACACCCGTCACTCGGCTCCTTCCGGGGCGACAGAGGGGTGTAATCACGCACACCCGTAACCCACCCGTGACACGTCGCCTTAGTCGTTGTGCTGACCAACGGTGCAGGGTGACTTGTCGTCAGTGGTCGGCCCCACGGGATACTCCTGAGAAGTATCCCTCGGTCGTTGTTGCGCGGTTGGCCTCTCGGCGCGTGACGGACCAACCCCGGTCCAGTCACCCGCGGCCTTGGCTAGGGTGGCATCAGGCGCAGGTAATCACGCCTGCGCGGCCTCAGTTGCCGGCGGTGGCTCGCGTCGACGAGGAGACGCTCCTCGCGCACGCACTCCGCTGCCTCCTTCCGCGAGAATACGTATTAACACTAACATGATATCTGTAGCTATGTTAATTAATAACGATAGATGTCAAAATCGGCAAAAATTTTAATTTATAAATTTTGAGATCAAACTGTTCACTTCTATAGGCAGTTCTCATGGTTTTGTTGTTTCTTTCTTGAAATTATACAATAACAATTAAATTTTATCAATATTATTGATACGAATTGGTATAATTGATATTTTCATAATGGCAAGCGAAGTATAGTCTTCACAATATAACAAGAACGAGGAACTAATATGTATATAATTAAAATACGAATGGTTTTCAACAAATTACAAACTTGGAACGTCCATATATCTCAGCTGAAACAATAAACTGTAACAGGAAGGTGCCAACCTCCTTTCACTCAATACATCAGCCTGTCAGTGCGGGAAACATGACGAAACAAAATGTTTCGAGCCCCTACGCGGAATAACGTTAATATTGTACCAAATGAAAGTATTACGAATTTTGTGACAATAAAATTTCAGTAGAATTAATCAATCAATGAAATTAGAACGATTTGCTATGGAATAAAACTATATTACGGATTTTATCGCATTTGTATTTGATTTTCGAATGCCGAAATCGAACACTTTACAGATTTCATGGTCACGGGCGGACTGTAAAGTGTTCGAAACGTTGGGCAATCAAAAATCAAATAAGGCGGTAAAACCTTATAATAGTTTTATTTACAATGTGTAATGCCCCGTAAACATCAGAAATCATTATTTACATGAAATTTGAGGTCTTTTGCATAATATTTTAAAGTATAAATATTTCTTAGCTATCTTCCGTGTGGTGACGAAGTAAGAATACTATTCACCGTCTCTTCTCTTGCCAGTGGGTATCGCAAAAGACAACTAAGGAGTATAAATACAGAGAATATTGATGCAAGTGAAGAACAACTCGACATAATACCCTATACCATAACTGACCAGCGTGATAATATAATAGATGAGTTTCTTTATTGTAGCGGAGAAAGCCAGAGTATAGCAATGTGGTTGAGATGATGATAATATTCAGCTCGGAGATACAAGTTTTTGATTTTGATCAGTGTTAAATAAGTCAGCTAATGGAAAACATAGCTTAAATGGATCTAATAAAATCATTGAATATTTGAAATAAAATTATTTTACGCAATTTATTCCGTTTAATCCGTATACAGTATATAAAATGTGTAATGCTCGCGTAAACATCAGAAATCATTAAATAATTGAATAACCAACTAATATCAGGTTGACCGAGCTTCACTCGGAGTATTTTTGTAGCATTAATTTAGATATATATTAATAAAAAATAAAAAAATTAATAATGAAAATTATATAAAAAATTACAAAAAGAGAATAATAATAACACCGAGATTCGATCCGACGCCGTTTGTCGCCGATGTCAAAAATTAAACGAAACCTGACTACTTCGCCAATGAGCTATCGTAACTCATGACATTGATGGCAAAATTTGAATTCATATTCTTTTAAAATTTAATGTCATTATATTGTCTGCCAAAAACACTGACAAAACAACATTTTCTATACATAAAACCTAGCTAGATCAATTTTTTGGGCCCGAATCCTCTAGTATGCCAAGTTTCAACAAAATCGTTGGAGCCGTTTTCGAGATCCTGAAAATATATATCTTTACAAGAATTGCTCGTTTAAAGATATAAGATAAATACATGATCTATATACAACTCACTTTAAAAACATCACAAATCTGATAAGTAACTTTAATTCAACCACTTTTTAATTTTATGCAGTGTTAAACTGCTTTATCTGCATAAAAAGCTTTGTCTGAACTGCAAACATAAACCAATTTTAATGCACAACAGAAAAGGCACTTAAGAAAACTCTTATTGACTTTCTTTTATAAAGCTTTATTGTGCTCATTTTTCTTCTTATTTTTAACTGATTTTCAAATTCAAATTCAGTACAGAGGTACAGTGATATTAAATGAATTACTAAAACCTTCAACACGCAAACAACCGATAAATTTTTGGCTTCCGGCTCTCTCGTTCACCGAACGAAATATAGTATCAAATTACTACTATGTTGATATCGATTTTTTGCGGTAGTCCTACGGCATTTCCAAAATCCAGTCCCGTATAAATTTGATCGAGATCTGACTTGTAGTTTTTGGGTTATCCTTATTAGTGTGCATTGGCTTTATATCGATCAAATTGTATTGAAGACGTATTTTATTTGTTAAAATTTTATAGCATATATTATACTATAGTATATATACGTGATAAATATATCTATTTTTACGAATTTTATCACGTTTGTATTTGGTTTTTGATTGATGAAGTGTTCGAAATGTCATTCAACCAATGAAGTCGGTTAAAAATTTAATATAAACGCAATAAAATGCGTTAAAATAGTTTCATTTATAATGTTTAATATACACGTAAACATCAAAAATCTTATGACAAATGTAAGCGGTGGCAAACGAGCAAACTGTACACCTGATGGTAAGTGTTGCTACCGCTCATGGACCTTTACAAGGCCGCTGCCTACCGTGAAGAAAGTGAAGGGAGTGTGAATGCGCGCATTGAGGCTCGGTGATACCAAAGGCACTACCAAAACCCTGCACACGCGAACACCCTCAGAAAGGTGGGCTTCCGGCTCTCTCGCTTACCGAACGAAGCGCAGTAACAAAATGCTACTGCTCAGACGTCGATTTTCTGCGAGAGCGTGGTACTACCCCGGACGGACCGGCCCGCGGCTGTAGACAGATAACTGTCGACAGTGTGGTCCTACCACTATTGATATATTGTATATATTGATAACTAGCAACCCGCCCTCGCTTCGCTTCGGTTATAGGTTATAGTCGTTTTACCCGCGTAGTTCCAGTTCTCGTGGGAATACCGGGATAAAATATAGCCTAGTTTACGCCCTGATATCATAGCTTTCCATTGGTGAAAGAATTTTTGAAATCGGTCCAGCCGTTTTGAAGATTACCCGGAACAAACAGACAGACAGACAGACAAAATTTTTTTTATTGCTATTTTAGGCATAGTTGTCGTGCAAATAACCGTGTGAGCATGAAAAAAGCCTATTATTTTGACATTACAAACAGACACTCCAATTTTATTTATTGGTATAGATAGAAGAAACCATACCAACCCTTACATCCCGCCGCCGGCGCCTCGAGTGGCGCAGGCGCGAGTACCTGCGCCTGATGTCGCCCTAGCCGAGGCCGCGGATGACCGGACCGGGGCAATTTAGTCCATCACCCGCAGAGAGGCTGACCACGCGACGGCGACCGACGTCCCAGGACAGGGACGTTGACAGGTGAGGGTACCCGAAAGGATATTCCGTCGGGCCGACCACTGACGACAAGTCACCCTGCTCCGGTGATCGGCCCAACAACGAGACGACGTGGGTACGGGTGGGTTATGGGCCCGTGCGCCGTCCTTTCGTCGCCCCAGACAAAATGGACCACGTATGCGCTTACCATAGCCCACCGATAAAAAAACCCCAACCCTTACATCACTCTTACATGTCGTAAGAGATAATTAAAAGCTTTACATAAACACTGAAAATGAGAGCAATGGGATAAAATTAGTAAAATAGTTTTATTTCTAAAATGTAATTCTTGCGAATCATCAGAAATAATCTCTATGTTTTTATGTAATGTGTGTATTGTATTGCGTTGCGGACTATTAGTATATGTGTGACTTTGTGAAATAAATTTATTTAATACTAGAGACCCGCCCTTGCTTCGCTTCAGTTTTAGTCGCCTTAAGTTCTCCTTCCCGTGGGAATACCAAAATAAAATATAGGTTAAGTTACCCCATCAAAATTGGTCCAGCCATTTTGAAGATTAACTAAAATAAACAAACAGACAGACGGACAGACAGACAAAACTTTTTATACCAGTTTTTAGTCGGGCCGACCACTGACGTCAAGTCACCCTGCTCCGGTGGTCGGCCCAACGACGAAGGCGACGTGCATCGTGGATGGGTTGCGGGTATGCGTGCTTACGCCCCTCTGTCGCCCCGGACGGAGTGGTGCGAGGAGCGCACCGACCTCATCCCACCCCCCAAAAAAAAATACCAGTTTTTAGGCATAGGGATCGTGCAAATAACCGTATCAGTATAAAAAAGGCCTTTATTTTCACATTACAAGCAGACATTTTTTATTTGTATAGATGTTTAGATGTATAAAATAATACATCAGAAAAAGTACTACAATTATGAAACAATATTATTAATCAGAATATCTGCAAAACATGTTGTAGGTAAGGTTAATAATACAACCTCCTTAAGCCACTAAATCTAGAACAGGCTCAGGATAGGCAATTCTATATTAGGACCAGTATATCAGAAAACGAATGACGTTAAAGAAACAACAGTGCAGTGCAGTCTCCTCGCAATTTTATTGCTCGCTGTGAACGTGGAATTGTTGAGTATGTGCTATTCTTTGAGACTAAAACCTACTCTATTGTATTGTACGTATCCTTAATATGGCTATTGACGTTGATAATGGACAACTACAATAAATTGCTTTTAGGGCTTACACATTTGATTTTTTTCACTTAGTTTTGTTGTTCTATATTAAGGCCATAAGAATACAAATGACCACCTTTTCCATACCATATTAAGTATAGACACAGATAAAATGGAGTGTGTTCTGAGGAACTGTTTTACTTGGTACAACCGTCACCGTTTTATCAACTTAGAACTCAAGAGCAGAGTACATACATTTCACCTGGAACTGGTATTCAATGGTACGTTTCCAGGGTCCATATGATGGATTATCACTTACCAACTGCTTGCTCGTTTGCCATCATCGACAAAAAAAATGATAATATCGTATATGTTTCCGTGTGGTGACGGAGTAAGAATACAATTCACTACCCCTTCCCTTGCCCATGGGTGTCGTAAAAGACTTGTGAGCTTTCTGGAAAAATGAAAATAATACGAAAGTGAAGACTTTTGCATGTTGTAACAGACCCATCCCTTTTTCCCTGCCTATCGCTTTTAAGTCCACCACTGTTATTGATTAATTAGAATTCATGGTCAGCCTGGCAGTTACTTTTCGGGTACCATCCCTGTTAGCGCTCCAGCTATAACAACAATATTGCCGGGATATCTCCCGCACGTGGTTGGTCTCTGCTGGTGGCAGCCTAATCCATAGTCCGTTCACACGAGTGGCACTCTCCTAAGTCATTAAAAACACCAATTGTTATCATAGCACCGGCCAATCGTCACACCAAATCGAGTGGTAACGGAATAAAAATACAATTCCACCTCGCCTTAACTTACCCATGGGTGTCGTAAAAGATGACTAAAGGATTAAATTCGGTTTAATTTCTATGTAAGAGAATGAAGACTCGAAATAAAATTCTGTAGAAACACGTCTATTTTTTTTTTTTTGTGTGTATTTAGCTGTTGGTCGCAGATGACCTTGATAGCTTAACGCGGGCAATGACCAGCATGGTATAATTAGTCGATTTAGCTCCTGTGGAGGAGGCTCGAGCCTAGCAGAGAGACGTATATGAGGTGAAGTGAGTAATGTCCCTTAAGAAGTCCCATAACCAACAATGAAGGTATATAGGCTAATAAACAAATAAATTAATGAAAGTACAAAATATATATGAAACATGGAAATACGTTTTGACCCAGCAAAATTAATATCATGTTTTAGCATGACACATGAATATCAAATTCAGCTTTTAATTATACAGAAAATAATTATAGCGTAATAATTATTCACAACATTTACAAAAATATATCAGAAACATACGAATATGTGCCTACAGAATCATATTTCAATAATAAACTCATAAAGAGCTACCGAACAAAGGAATTCTACCTTGAAAGGGAATAGGTACGTGTTAAAATTTCTAACATACAAATTCAATATATGTACGTCTTTATTGAAAAATATAAGCAATAATTGCGTTTGCAAGACTGCTGTCTGCGTGGCTCAAATTAAATAAACCACGGCGTATGTTAAGTGGTAACCATACGAGCTATTCAATTTTTTACTAGCATATATCTTCTTGTTTAGTACATATACAGACACTGGATTTTTCTACAATAGGAAATTAGTATATTATTCCACAGCATTAATTAGCGTAGTTTTGTTATATTTTCCTTCTCTTGCAATTTGTTTTTCTTCTCTTGCAATGTTTGCTAGATCACACTATTGTCATTTACACAGGATATCCCTTAGCTGCCTTTTCATACAACCACGGGTAAGATATGGGATGGTGAATTGTATTTTGTATTTTTACTTACTATGGTGACCACACGGGCAACAAATATTATGATTGATTTATATATACGATTATATATCATATCTTTTATTTTTGTATTATACAGGGTGTATCAGGTTATGGGACAACTGTTCGAGTATGTTGTAGTTTAACGGTCATAGATCGTAATTAGAATGTACATTACACAAAAAACAATATAACATAAAAGTTATGGAGATTTCAAAAAAATGTGTCTAAGAGTCTATGCCTTAAATGTTACGTATTATGTAGGCATGTACAGACAGAATACATGTAGGCATATAAAGTTTCGACAGTATAATTTCATTCATTAATACCTAGAATTGCGCAAACGCTTCAATGAGCGTAGGTAACAACGGCGAGCCGTCAACGGTCATCGGCCGATCAGTTGTTTTAATGCGAAGTTTGTCTTGCTTATGCGAATGTAATAATTGATTTATTCAATTTCTAATGAACAGTTAACAAAATATGGATAAGTTGCGTATTAAGTATCATTGACTTTACACATTTCAATCGGATTTACACGAAAAAGCGTTGACATAATTGAAAACTTTACATGTCTCTAATTCCTTAACGATTCGATATTTTTTCGGTCAAATTTTTTTCATGGGTTCCTACCACCATTGCCTAGCTCCCTTTTGACCAGTTGCTCCATAACCTGATACACTCTGTATATATATTTCCTGTGTACGTGTGTATGTCACTGAACTCCTAAACGGCTGGACCGTTAATATATTTATATATATGAATGAATTTGGAGCCACTGGTACTAGGTTTTATAGTAAGAATTCAACTAGACATAAACAATAATTGTGAAGTTGTTTTTAAATTACTGCACGTAAGGAATTGGCCATTTGTTCGAAAGTTTATCATTTATTTGATATCTTGTGGGATAACTATTCTAGTTTGATATTTAGTAATTACTTTCTATTGTGGTACCCAGGTTTAAGCGAAATCACCAATTTTCAGTAAATTGTTTTTAAGGTTAGAAAATACGTCAAACGAAAATATGATTATTATCATTATAGTCAACACACTTAGAAAAAAATGTAATGAATTTAACATAAGCTTAAGATACGATCTTGTATGATAATAATACGCGTGGCTTATTAACTGAGGTTGCTACATATAGCATTTGTGAATGCCGTTTAGGCAGATATGTGGTCATCCAAAATCATACTTTCCTTTTTAATTGCAAACGGTGGCAAACGAGAAAACAGTACACCTGATGGTAAGCGATGCTGCCGCACATGGACCTTTGCTAGGCCCTTGCCTAACATGAAGAAAGGGAAGAGCGTGTGAATGCATGCAATGAGATTCGGTGATACCATAGCTGGGCTTCCGGCTGTTTCGCTCACTAGAGGAAGCGCAGTAACAAATTGCTACTACTCAGCCGTCGATATTCTGCGAGAGTTTCGTACTACCCTGGACGGACAGGCTCGCAGCTGTAGACAGACAACTGTCAACAGTGTGGTCTTACCGCTACTTCTGGTGATGGATTCCGCAATGGCAACAATTGCAATATATTGCTAATTGAATACAATGAATAGTAAATACAATATTTTATTCTTAAGAAATCATTTATTGTACAGAATATATTATATAGGAAATGAATCGGCGCATTTACATCATTAAAATGGGTCCAGCTTAAATATCATAATACTGGCATTGAGTGTCCGCAACGCCCTTTTTTTTTTTTTTTTTTTTTTTTTTTTTTTTGGGTGGGCTATGGTAAGCGCACGCGCGGTCCTGTCCGTCCGGGGCGATGAAAGGACGGCGCGCGGGCCCATAACCCACCCGTACCCACGTCACCTCGTTGTTGGGCCGACCACCGGAGCAGATGTCACTTGTCGTCAGTGGTCGGCCCGACGGAATACCCTTTCGGGTAACCTCTCGACCTGGGACGTCGGTCGCCGTCGCGCGGTTAGCCTCTCTGCGGGTGATGGACAATTCCCCGGTCCGATCACCCGCGGCCTCGGCTAGGGCGGCATTAGGCGCAGATCCTCGCGCCTGCGCCGCCCGAGTCGCCGGCGGCGGAACGTGTCGCCGAATAGAAGCTCTACTCGCACACGATCCGCCGCCTCCTTCCGTGAGATAACGGCCTCACAGAAGGCGGCGACCGCGTCCCAGTTCCTGACGCTGACGAGCATCTCCCTGGCGATGGTCGGCAGCGCCAGGTCGGCACCGATAATTGCGACGAGTTCACGGCGATCCTCCTCCCATGCAGCACACTCCTCGAGCGTGTGCTGCGCCGTGTCCTCGTCGCAACTGCAGTGGTGGCAGGACGGTGTGCTCTCCCTCCTGACAATCTTGTGCAGGTACTTCTCGAAGCAACCGTGCCCCGTCAGCACCTGCACCAGTCGGAAGGAAAGCGCCCCGTGCGTCCGCTCCAACCACTCCATCAGCACCGGCTGGAGGGCCTCGACGGTCCTAACACCATACCGAGGACTCTCCAGCCGGACTGCCCAACGGGCAATGACTTCTCGGCGGGCGTCGACCCGCCAGGCGGTGATCTCTGTGATGGAGACCATGCCGCCGCGGGCGCGCTTCTCCGACACCTGCCGATAAATGTCGGCGAGCATCTCCGCCTCCAGGTCCCACGGGGGGGTTCCGGCCAGGAGGCACGCTGCCTCCGTCGCCACCGTGCGGTAACCGCGTACGGCCCTGATCGCCATGACCCTCTGTGGTCGCCACAGGAGGGCCCTAAGACGGACGGTCAGGGACCCCGCCCACACCGGTGCGCCGTACAGGGCCATCGACCGGATCACCCCCACGTACAGCTGTCGGCACGTAGCACTGGGTCCGCCCACATTCGGCATCAGCCGCGAAAGGGCGGACGCCGCGCCGACAAGCCGGGGAACTAGTCGATGGAGATGCTCCCGGAACCAAAAATGCCCGTCGAGCACCAGGCCCAAGTACTTCATGTGGGCCTGGATGCTGATGGTGACCGACTTCACGGTGATCGAAGCGCCGGCGGGAGGCCCGGCGGTACGGAGGCCATGGAACAGAAGGGCCTCCGTCTTTTCCAGGGCTACCCTCAACCCCAGCGCTTCGATCCGCCTGACAATCTCCTCGGTGCCGAGAGTTGCCAGGCGTGCCGCCTCCTCTAGCGTCCCACCCCGGGCTGTGACGAGTGTATCGTCGGCGTAGCAAATTACGCCCAGCCCGGGTGGGAGGCTTCCTCTCAACGCCCAGTCGTAGCCGATGTTCCACAGGGTCGGACCCAGAACCGACCCCTGCGGGACACCGCACGTCATGGGCGTTCGCACAACGTCCCCTACTCGGTCAACGTAGAGGACGCTGCGCCCCTCCAAGTAGTCTGCCACCAGCCGCCTTAGGTACACGGGCACCCCGTGATACCTCAGCCCCTCCCTGATGCAGCTGAATGGCAGACTGTTGAAGGCGTTGGCGATGTTCAGGGACACCGCCAACAGGACTCCTCCGCCGGTGACGGCCTCCGCTACCACGGCCTTCAGGCGCAGCAGGGCCGCGATCGTCGAACGCCCTCTCCGAAAACCAAACTGGGCGTCCGACAAATCGGGCCCGTCCCCGACGAGGTGCCGCTCGATGCGGGCAGCCAACACCCTCTCCAGCAGCTTGCCCGCATCATCGAGCAGCACGATGGGCCTGTAGGCCGAGGCCGACTCGGGAGACCGTCCCGGCTTCGGCAGGAGAACCAGCCTCCCCTCTTTCCAGCACCCAGGGAACTGTCCGGACGACAAACAAGCGTCGAACAGTCCCCTGAGGCGTGGTCCCAGGTGTTCGAGGACCAGGGCCAGCACACGGTTCGGAATACCGTCGGGCCCGGGGGCGGTGGATTTCACTCGCATACGCGCCACCGCCGCCCCCATTTCCGGCTCCGTGATGGGCGGAGCACTTTCATCGTCGGCCTCCCGGTCGCTGTCCGGCGAAGCCATGACCGGGGGCGTGTGCTCCGCCCGCCGTGGAAAGAGGTCCTCGACAACTCTGGTGAGGAGGCTAGGCTGGAGAGTCTCGGTGAGGGGGGGGCCCCGCCCGCGGAGCTTATTCAGCGCCGCGAGGTAGGGGCGACCCCAGGGGTCACGCTCGAGACTGTCCAGCATCTCCCGCCGACTAACGTCCTTGGCGGTACGGACGGCCAGCCTGAAGGCAGACCGCGCACAGCGGTAAGCCTCGTACAGCTGGCCCTCCCGCTCAGCGTCGCGGTGACGCGCTCGGCTGCGGGTGTAGGCCCTCCGGGCACGTATGCACGCGGCCCGAAGGTCCGCCAATTCTCGGGACCACCAGGGGACCGCACTCTTCGGGGGCAGGCGCCGCACACGGGGCATGGCCGCATCGCAGATCTGCGTTAACGCACAGCGGATGCGGCCAGCCTCGGCATCCACCCCGTCCGCCTGGGGCGGTGAGGACAGCCATGACTGAACGATGGCTGCCTCGGCCAACAGGTCCCGATCCAATCGACCCACAGCCCACCGCGGAAACGCGGGAGCTCCGTCCGCCGTGTGACCCCTGCTGGCCTGCAGGAGGGTCCGGGAGACCTCTATCCGGATGTATCGGTGATCGGATAGGGTCTCAACCTCCTCCTGGACGCACCAGCTCCTCACACGTGCTGCGACATTAGGGCTAGCGAACGACAAGTCCACTATCGACCCGCCCTGCTGCCGCACGCACGTTTGCACCGAGCCCCTGTTCAGCAAACAGAGGCCCAGTGCCGCCGCCCACTCTTCGACCGCCCGCCCGCGGGCATTCGTCCTGGGGGACCCCCACGCCGTGGACTTGGCGTTGTAGTCGCCCAGAACGAAGACTTGGCGCGGTGCTAGTCGCCGTATCGAGGCCCCCAGGATGGTGAGGAAGGCCCCGAAATCCGTCGCGCTCCTGTTAGGGGAGAAGTAAACACCAAATAGCGTAACCTCTCCCCATTCCGCCGCGACATACCCATCGCCCCTGTCCTTGAGCAACAAAGGCGGGGAATGCCACGACGTGGAGGCGACGATTGCCACAGAGCCGTCACTGCTGCCCAGCCAATTGGGACGGTCAGGCACCACGTACGGCTCCGCGGCTACGGCTGCACCGATCAACCACTCCGCCATGGCTTGCAGGAAAACGTCCTGTGCCTCGGCGGCGTGGTTGAGGTTGGCCTGCAGGAGGTGGTAGGATTCGGGCGCCATTAGTGGGCCGTATCCATCACCTCCTCCACGCTGGCGGGCGATCGGGTCGCGCTAGGGACGGGAGCGGCCGGGGTCGTCGGGCCGTCCGCAACGCCCTACCGTTCTATTTCCGATTGCTAACAACTAAAATAATAGGCAATTAACAAAGTTTAGTTTATTTAAATCTTTACAAGCAAATAAGAATTTTCCATTCCATCAGCCTATAAAAGTCCACTGTTGGACATAGGCCTCCCCACAAGAACGCCACCTGCATTCAACGGTTCCCTGCGACCTTCATGATGTCGTCAGTCCACTTAGTAGGGGATCGTTCTACGCTGCGTCGTCCAACTCATGGTCGCTACTCGAAAATCTTTTTTCCTAACGGTTGTCGGTTCAATGAGCGATGTGGCCTGTCCATTGCAATTTCAACGTGCCAATTCTGCGGGCTTTGTTAGTTACACCTATTCTTCTACGGAATTCTGTATGCCGGATTTCATCATGTAGTTAAAGACTGAGCATAGCCCTCTCCATAGTACGTTGAGCGACTTTCAAGTCTTTTTATAAGGGCGATATTTAGAGACATTTCAGTGCTGTATGTCATCGCTAGTAACATTCACTGGTTGTAAGGATTTGTTTTCAGCAAATAAGAATATATTCTTTCTAGTATTTAGCTGTCGCAGTTAGTTTCTCGCCCTAATTAAATAATTATTTTGACCTAGTATTAAAGGTAAATTCACTTCTATTTTGTCACTTATTTCTATAGAATAGGTTACCATTTACCCAGAATAAGATCTTGTGTATTTTAACTGGTAAGATCCTAATGTAAGCCACCATAATTTTTTTAGATTAAATCTGGGAAAAATGTCTATACGGTGAAAAATTTTACGTTGCTTTTCATATTTTCCCTTGTATAAAATCGGACAAATAATTAACCGTATTTATATTGTACTAGCAACCCGCCCTCGCTTCGCTTCGGTTTTAGTCGTTTTACCCGCGTAGTTCCCGTTCCCGTGGGAATACCAGGATAAAATATAGCCTAGGTTACTCCCTGATATTATAGCTTTCCATTGGTGAAAGAATGTTTGAAATCGGTCCAGCCATTTTGAAGTTTACCCGGAAGAAACAGACAGACAAAAATTTTTTAATCTGTATTTTAGGCATAGGTGTCGTGCAAATAACCGTGTGAGCATGTAAAAAGTC
The DNA here is from genome assembly GCA_032191425.1 of Lymantria dispar. Taxonomy (NCBI): domain Eukaryota; kingdom Metazoa; phylum Arthropoda; class Insecta; order Lepidoptera; family Erebidae; genus Lymantria; species Lymantria dispar. The sequence continues at coordinate 24,625,852 of CM063459.1, forward strand.
TATTATTTTGACATTACAAACAGACACTCCAATTTTATTTATTGGTATAGATAATTGTATATATAATATTTATGAATGCACTAAAAGGTATGAGAGCGGGTAAGTCTGCAGGATGTGATTGGATTACAGTTGAAATGCTGACGGCTGGACAAAACACCATAGCTAAGACGGCCAGCTCTTCAGTTCAAGCTGGAAAAACGACTGCCTTTTTTTTGGGTGGGCTACGATCAGCGCACCCACCGCCCGGCTCTGTCTGGGGCGACAGAGAGTCGGCGCACGGCTCTGTAATCCACCCGTTGCACGTTCTCTTCGTCGTCGGCCGACCACCAGTGCAGAGTTACTTCAGTTGTCGGCCCGACGGAATACCCTGATCGCAGGGCACCCTCCCCTCACGACGTCCCCCCTTGGGGTCGTCGGTCACGGTCACGTGGTCGGCCTCTCGACAGGTGACGGACTAATCCCCGGTCCAGTCACCCGAAATGACCGCCTACCTCAAGACTGTTGTAGGGCGGTAATCATGCCTTTGTACAAAGGGAAAGATTCATGGCAAAATTGTAAAATCTACAGGGACATGAGCCTCTTTAGTATTATCGGTAAACTATATGCGAACGTATTGATTGAAAGGGTAGAGTCTGGCCATCGGTTCTTTGCACAAGAAAAGAGCGGTAAATTCAAAAAAAACAAGGGGTGACAACACCGACTATAGACTGAAAAAATGCGTTTGATACTTTTAATTTTTATATTCAATTAAAGTTATTTTATACATTTTTATTTATTATGTGTTATCATACCTGTACATATATAACAAACTGAGTTGGATAAGCTGCACAAACTTTAAAATTAGCTTAGATATCATCATCATAGCGTTTAGTCCCGTTTGTGGCCCAAACTTGCACTCCGGTATTTATGAATTAACGGTGACTGTAGCCTAATAGTTATGGCGTTGGACATACAATGTCGAGGTTGCAGTTTCGATCCCCAGTCATTGTACACTACCGGCATGAACCCAAACCCACACACCACACAAGCAGTTTTATACTAGTAATTTCAGTTGCTAGTATGCTGTTATTAAAAAAGAAATATCCCACTTACACATAAAGTTAACATAGGTACATGGTTTCTCGTCATGCAAAATAATGATCATGTCCAGGATACAAGAAAAAAATAATTACAAGTCATTAATATTTATAATTTTGTTATGATTCATAATCAAAGTCTGATTCTATAAATTCAACACCTGAAAATGAACTGTCACTGTCGTCATCATCATCACGTACATTTATTATAAATCGTTCCAGTGCTGTTTCTGTGATTCCATCTCTTAATTTGTATTCATTTTCGACGTTAATGACGTGATCTGTGCATTTCTTCCAATCATCAGCTGTTATACTAAGAAATGACTCTTTAATTAAATTTTCCATTTCTGCCCCTGGTACTCCTATATTTTTGCTAGCCACTTTTCGTTTAGCTAAACTCCATATGAGCTCAATAGCATTTAAATCACAGTGGTATGGAGGTAGTTTAAGCACTTCGTGGCCATGTTGTTTTAGAAGTTCTTCTGCTTTATACAAGGGTTCAGGCTTATTCTCTTTAACGAGGCACATTAATTCATCTTTAGTATAAATTTCTTCAAACGGAATGTCATTTTCCCTAAGCCATTTCTGTATGTCACTTTTTAAGTTCTGCATTGTTGGTGGTTTATTTATTTGTGTAACATGATAACTAGCATTGTCCATCACAATCACACTAGGCTCTGTCAAATTTGGAATCAATTTCTCACCTAACCACTTCATAAAATTTTGTGTGTTCATGTCATCATGATAGTCAGCTGTTTTTGATTTGGTACTAAATACTAACAGTGCATTGGGCACAAAACCCTTATCCGATCCAGCATGTACTAAAATATGTCTCTTGCCAGACGACATTTTGTCTATCACTCCACTAGTGGAAGGACCTTGCCATGATTTTTTTACCTTATAATTTTGGTGAACATAGGTTTCATCAAGATAAATTATTGGTTTCCCTTGTTGTCGTTTTTCAGCAATTGTTCGAAGATATCTGTGTCTCCAAGCTGCTAGTTCAAAGTTCTCTATGAGCAAAGACCTTTCATTCTGGTTTTTCTTAAACTCGAAACCAATTCTTTTCAATACCTGCCGTAATGTTTCACGACAGCCAGTGAAGCCAATTGACTCTCTGAGTTCAACAAGTAAATTCCGTAGAGTAGGAACCTGTTTTTTTACACAGTAAAATTCATTAATCTTATTCCTGATAGCCGTTAAATCAAAATCATCCAGATTTGACACCGTTCCCGGACGAGGGCGTTTCTTGCCGGGTGTATTCCATTCTCCTTGGTTTATAGAACCCTCCTTCTTGATCATTTTAATAGTTCTAACAGATATTTCTGCAAAGGAAAAATATTAAAATGTAATTGAATGTAAAAAATATAAAAGCCTAACAATAATTTAACTGTTCCACTACACTATGAAGAAAGATAAACTTGTAAGCAAACATTGAAAATAATCGTACAAAGATTTTAAGATATTTTACAATGCTATAATTAATTTACCTGTCATAATAGAAATTGTATCCAAATATTTCGTTTCAGAGTTCAACGCTTCCTTTTCCTCAAAACATTTTAACTCTTTCACTAACGTCTTGACTCTCGCCATGTCACCTTCTAAAACACATACAAGAAAAAAAATTGTAAATAGTATTCACATAATACCCGGACATAAATATCAAGCCAACTATCAAGACTACTTACCAGCAGCTATAAGGATTTCGTCTAAGCGATGTATTTTTTCGTTCCGGATTCGTTCATTATCAAGTTTTATGTCTTGATACTTGCCGATCATGGTAAATATCAACTTTCTAACTACGCCTTTGATAGCTTTCGGCATTATTTTTCAATAATTTCAAAAGAATAATGATTGAAAAACACTAAACACAAAAACGGGACAATCCGTTTGACAGTGACATGACAATTCAAAAATATTGCCATGTATAGATTTAAAAAAACAGTTCAGTGCAGAGAACCGATAGCCAGACTCTAGTAAAAGTAATCAAATAAGAAAATATGGGATGCACAAGTGTGTTTTTGAAAAGGTATGGGTTGTACGGATCAAGTCTTTTCCTTACAATGGATTACGCATTAATATTACTTTCATGTGATCATCATTCTCTCATAGCATATGCTCCCCACTGCAGGGTCCGAGCCTCCTCCATAATAGGAAGAATATTTTTCTTTTGACAACACCCTGCACTAAGGTGTTGCTGGTGTTGCGGATGACTTTACAAACATATAATTAATGGACACAATTTACATTCAGACTCAGAGCAACAATTTGTGGATTGCACAAAATGTTACCCTACGTGGGATTCGAAACCCCGACACTGGCAAGGTAGATCGGTATCTTAACCACCACGCCATCTGTGCAATCAACAGATGTTCTGGTCATATCATTAGTTCATAATAGTCAGAGTTGTTACAGGCTTTTACTTCGCTAGAGTAAGGGACTTAGGGAGTCGTCTTTTACGATTACCCACGGGGATGGAAGGGTTCGTAACGATTGTATTCTTGCCCCATTATCATACAGACAGCTTTAATGGTATATGAAAAGCCAACTTTACATACATTTATTTATTTATTTAATTTAACGGTAACTTTCAAAATCAATTTCCTTCCATAGCAATATTCAAATACTTTCTCGATTTACAAAACTCGAGACGGAACGGATAAGATATGAACATCTAAATGAAATCAATGTTCCACTCATTCGATATTTCGAGAGGCGTCTCGATTCGATCCGTCGCTTCATCGATTTGCAGCCTATTCAATGCGAGTTTGGAATTTGAGATGGTGAACACAAGTTATTTGCTTTTCTCTTTTTTTTTCTTGTTATTCGTAAACGGAGATGCGGTTGAATCTATTATGATAGGAATTGGAAAAATGATGATGCTTATCAATATTTTCTTTGAATGTGTTTAATGATTTTTAGCCATTTTATTATTACAGACATTCGTATATGTACAGAAAATAATTTTGCTCATTCCATTTCAAAATTTAATTGCGATTGAAATCATATATATTTTTGTATGATTTCAATCAATATAGCTGCTTCATATGTTTACGGATGGCTACGAATAAATATTTTTAGAATTACAAATAAATGTAGAAATAAAATCTTTAAATTAAGATAAAGTAATGAAAATACTATGGGCGAATCAAAATCAATGACAGAACTATGCATGGAAGCTCGTATTATTTAGATAGATTGTAGTAGATGTTTTGTGCTTTGCTTGAATTAGTATTTACTCAGGTTGTCGTGGGTAGTCAGTTGTATTAGGCTACTATCTAATCTAATTGACTATCTGATTTTTAAGAGGCACGGACTTCCAAAGGTCATAAAAATAAGAAAGGGACTGCAAAAATAAACTTGATTGATAGATTTAGGTAGGAAACTATATTTTTGTTTGCTTTTTATTACCTTGGTATTTTTGGAAGCAGTTTTTACTTTACTTAAAAATATTTTATTTTTGTTTTTTGTGATTACTGTATGACGAGTCATTATAAAAATATACCTAAACCGATTCAAGGGTACATTTAAAATTTAAAGAATATCCTTGATTTTCTTGATGAATATGAGACCATTTATAAAGTATATCCTATCGAGAAAAACAGGAATTTTCCAAATCACTCCATGTATCTTCAAGTAATCGATGAACACACAGGGAAAGGTTTCATCGAATTATAAAACAACTCCGTTTTTAAAGTCACTTAATGAAAGGTTTTGAAAAGTAAAAAATGATAAAGTTGTTTAATATGGCCGTGACTATGAGATTACAAATTACATTATTATTACAACCACTTCGATAGGCTTTACAAATGAAAAAGTTTGAAAGGTAAACACCAATGTAAAACTAAATTTTTATGACGTCACTTCAAGATGGCGGATGATATTTTCTTTTCACTCTCCTTATTATATCAAATGAAAGGGCTTAAATGAAAGGGTTTAAAGAATTTAAAATGATAGTATTTTAATACAACAGCTGCTTATAAATAATGGATTAATTTTTTTTTCACAATCCATTTAATATGTGCATCAAAAGGAAAAAGAATTTTGATAATCAGTCCACGGCTGACAGGGATATATAAAAATCAAAGAAAATATATACAGCCGAACATAGAGCGCCTCCTTATGAAGTCAGTTAAAAAGATATAATACTGCTTCGTTGATTTAGTAGTCCGCCAATTGCGAGATTATAAATAACTACTATTACAGTTAATAAACAGTAATTATTTTTTATTTAAATTTTCTGTAATCTGTTATTGATTTTTGACGTTCTTTCTTCTTCGACTGTTTCTAGTTCTCAGATTTTTTAAATATGTATTAGATAAGTTATTTTTTGTCCAGGTAATACATTTCCTTGGAATTTTAGTTCAACTTAACTTTTTTTACACAATCAAGCAAAATTATTTGAACGAATTTGGTTATGATTACATTTTGGGCAAGTTACTTTTTGCGAGAGTGAAACCATGTCCAGATAAGCTAGTCTAAAAACTCAAATTGCTTAGAATTAGAACAATTCTAAAAGCAATAATTTTTACTGTCATAAAAATACTCACGGAATATATTGCTTCGGTAGAATACAAATCATCTTACCTGTAACAATAAACATAATCATTATTATGAGTATATAAACAAAGCTATTTACAATGAAATCGTGTAAACTTTTAAATGTCTTCATGAATTAGTGTATTTCCAGGTTATCTCGGTTCATATGTATTCCACTACGATGCTCGGGCCTCCTTCATATTGGGAGGGAAATTAACCTACTGTTCAGGCGAGTCGGTATAGGCTTTTATTTTGAGTTCACCGTCCCTTCCATAGATGTTAAACACGAGATATCCCTTACTTTTTACGACACCCACGGGCGGCTGGTGAATTGTATTCTTACTCTGTCACCATACGAAATGGGTTAGCAAACGTAATGGTCTTATAACTTATCTAAAAAAGTATTTCTCATCGTTCTTGTGATCCTTCACCTAGTTTTTATCACTGCTACAGTGCCTTGATGAATCTTCAACCGCCATAACCGCGATAATTTATTAGAGCAATGAAAATTAGACTTTATAGCAATAAAAACATCGATTATAATTTTCGTGTCATGATAGAGTGGGGTGACGGAGTAAGAATACAATTCACCACTCCCTATCTTACCCGTGAGTCTCGTAAAAGACTAAGTGATATAATATGCATATAACATCTGCAAGAGATTTTAGAAGTAAATTATTCTATTTTAAACTAGTAGATTCACCATTTTGTCAATGTTCGACCTCAAACTCTGATTTTGAACAAACAGCTCATCACATCCTTTGGGAGTGCACTCTCTAGCACAACGAGCGGAACCTCATGTTAGATAATATGCATGTCACGTCTGGGGTAGTATACTATTCGGATCTTGTAGCAACTCGAGAAAATATCAGTGCGTTTAGGCGCTTTTGCCATACCTATTACTGTAACCAAACCTAAAGCTCACAAATAGGTCCATTAAGCTTTGTCCAATCCGTGATGCTGTATCGCTGCGTTTCACGTATTTGTACAAACTCTTATTTACTGGCTTATTAGCCAACTTTGCTTCATGTGTCCTGCTTTGCATAGGAGGGAAGTGGAATCTCTCCAACTCCTCCTGTTTTTCATTTCTAATTAAATTTGTTGCGGGTCCCAAGACAATTAAACGCGATACCCGGGACTTCCTGAGGGTCAAACCTCAGTGTCTTATACGGAGACCATTGTGGATCCTGGCTTACAGGAGTTACAGTGGTGGGAATGTGTGGTGGGATTAGTCCCAAATAAAAAATCTGCAAGAGAAGTAAAACTCGAAACGAAACCCTATACCAACCTGTCTGACCAGTGTGGTATAATAAGGTTAATTTCCCTCCTATTATGGAGGAGACTCGAGCCCAGCAATGGGACGTATATGAGCCGAAATGATGATGATGACGTGAATCGAACCCCGATATTTGGCACGACAGTTCAATGTCACAATAATTTGTACAATTTATTCATAATGTAGGTACCTATTAAATTGTAAAGTTCTTGTATCTAATGATTTCTGATGTTTACGCGAGTATTATACATTTTAAATAAAACTACTTTACGGATTTTATCGCGTTTGTATTTGATTTTTGATTACCCGACGTTTCGAACACTTTACAGTGTTCATGGTCACGGGTAGACTAAGATGTCTCACGTCCAACAAGTCATCGTTACTGCAGAAATTTATAATTATCTACCCGATACAGAAATTAGTTATTAAATATTGACCCACATTTTGATACAAAATTTATTGCCAGTGTAAGAAGAAAATGATTCTATATGAAAAAATTATATTGTTTATGGTTAGTAATAATTAAACATTAAAATTAATAGTAATTATATTTAAAAAACTAACTAATAATCTAGTATACTACCACCGGATCGGAACACGGGCACACTGAGAAAGATCCGGCAAGAAAACTCCTTTGACAAGAAAACTTCTTGTATCTAAATAGAAATCACATTAAAATGAAATACGATACAGTTTACTGATTTCGAATACCATTTGCACAACGCCTTCGCGCAATAACCCACAAACCCGCTTTGAATAGCAATAGATAAGAGGAATTGCTTTTCAGCTACGTACCAAAGTCTTTCTTCATTTGTATATATATTGATTCAAATCTGTACGCTTAAAGAGTTTTCTTGATGCCACGTTTTCAGCGTATTATTTTTGTTTTATTATCTTCTTTAATAATAATTAAAAGGTCCTAAATCATCATTTTTCGTGTGGGGACGGAGTAAGAATACAATTCACCACTCCCTATCTTGCCCGTGGATGTCATAAAAGACGACTAAGGGATATAATACGCATATAACATCTATGCAAGAGAAGGGAAACTCGAAACAAAACTCTATACCAACCTGTCTGACCAGCATGGTATTCTTACTCCGTACTTTTTTTTCAATCTCCAGTAATACAAGTATTAGTCTATATAGGATTTTAACTTTTCTAATATATATCTAACGGTTGGTTCACAATTTTTTTTTTAAATAATTAATCTTGATTATGACCCTTATTTGCCGTGTAGTGATGGAGTAAGCATACAATCTGCCACCACAACTTAGTAGTAGTAGTTAGGTATAGGACTACCTCATGTATGCAGACAATATCAATGCAAGAGAAGGAAAGCTGGAAATAAATCCGTACACCAACACGTCTCACCAGCGTGATATAGTAGATCAAATTCCCTCTCATAAAGGAGGCTTGAGCCCACCAGTGAAACATAAATGGGTTGGGAAGCTGATGGTGGATGATTACTCTTGAAAATGATAATAATGGGTTTGTTTGATTATCATAGTAGGGATGAAACGATATCCATGTATCGATATTTTTAATCGATACTGTATCGGTCGTTAAGTATCGGTACTCAATTAGTATCAATTGAAAAGTATCGATACTTACTGGTATCGGTATCAAATTGTTATTGCAGTATTGAGTACTTTTCATAGAGCCTATCAGATACGTTCCTGGCGGGATTGTGATGAGCTTTTGTTTTAATTTGGTAAATTTAAGAGGAAGTGATACTTTATAATTCAAGCAGTTTTGCTTAAAGTACGATAACTACCAATTCAATACCATTCTTTTCATTCAATACTGATACTATTGTTTTCATTCGATATTAGTAATCAGTATCAAATATCAGTGTTATATACTATTATAAGTAGTATCGAATGAAAAGTATCGATACCATATGAGTACTCGTTATTATTGATTCATCTCTAGTTACAAGATCAGGTATTGTACCTGGTCTACAAGTCTACAAGATCAGGTATTGTACCTGGTCTTGTAACGCGCATCGGTGCAACGCAGTAACTAGTGATTATTGAGTATTTTGATATATCGTTTAACTTGTGCTCTGTCATATCCGTGGTACTATACTGCTGCGCGTCGCGTAGCTAATGCGATCAAAGCTGTCATGCTAAGTAAATACACTTACAAAATTCCGAAGACAGCCAAATCTCTTTTACATTCTTGTATGCAAATATCTTTGTACCGATAACAAAGAAATTATACAAAATATACCTCCCGTCTCTATCCTTTTTGCAACGAAAACAAATGTAATCACCATAAAATTTGCATGTAGATTGAAAATAAAGCATAAGACTTATTAGTCGCTACACTACCATCGCAAATTAAATCCAATTAATACATTACTGGCCTAAATGATTCTCGGTATCCTTACTATTATTATAAATACGAAAAAAAGTTTGTTTGTTTCTTTGTTTGTTACGCTTTCACGCTTAAACCACCAAACTGATTTCAACAATTCTGTCACCAATGGAAAGCTATAACATCAGGAAGTAACATATGCTATATTTTATCCCGATATTCCCACAGGAACGGGAACTACGCGGGTGAAACCGAAGCAAAGCGAAGGCGGGTTGCTAGTATATATATAATTATCGATAACGTGAACTTCATATAATAATTTTAAATAAAACTACTTTACGGATTTTATCGCGTTTCTATTTGATTTTTGATTGCCCGACGTTTCGAACACTTTGCTGTCCGTCAACAGTCCACCAGAATACTAGTCCGCCCGTGACCATGAACGCTGCTAGTTTTATTTAAAATGTGTAATACTCGCGTAAACATCAGAAATCATTTCATATAATTATACTATTTTCAGGCCTAATTGAGCCGGCAGACCTCGCTTAGTTCAAGTTTCAATTACACCTCATCATCATAGCTCCTTTATATCTCCAGCCATATTTTTTTTTTTGCTGTTTTTTTTCTCCAACCATTTATGAATCAAAGCCAGTTTCCTGGCGGTGGTTCTTAGCTATGTTTGCTTAATATCTGTCCAACAATGTAAGAGTAGCAGCTTTTTTCCCAAATGATGTAATGGTGTATGATTACTCGATTACGTGATTCACGCGTGCCGGTATACTTAATCGGTAAATGTTAATTAATTGATTACTTCGATCTGATGCTACAACCAGAATGACCTCCAGAGATCCCAACTCTTCGAAAACTTAACAAACATATCACATTTTTGGATTCAATAGATCAGTTTCAATAAGTCGGTACTTTATAGGTTAGGATCTTGCAATATGGTCACGTTGACCTGGTACTACAACCTGGATGGTCTCCAGAGAACCCACCTCCTCAAAAACTAGCAGCAGACATATCGTATTTGGATTCTATATATTAGTTTTAATTAGTAAATTTATTGCAGGTTGTAAGTTTGACGTCTATGTCTGTCTGTATGTGTGTGTATCTGTGGCATTATAGCACTCAAGTGGATGGACCGATTTTGAAATTATACTCCGAAGTTGAAGTATAATTTACCAAACAAAAAAAAACATCCAATTGAGAACCTCCTCTTTTCCTGAAGGCCGGTACTATACGAGGTGATAGAAGAACCTGTCTGTACTTTCTCATCGTCTGTTTTAGGTTGATCACCGCTATCGGTTTCTTGGCATCGATGACATAATGTTAATCGATCAAAATAACTATAATCGCGCATTCGTTACTCGGATTACAGAAATCATGATTCCATAACCAATCCAATCAGAGAAATATATTTTACAACCGCAGGCCGCATAAATAAATAAAATAAAAGTATAAAAAAAGATATACGACAAACATGTCTATGGCGTAAAAGCGAAATTTACATTTTGGTTTACGGCTTTACTTATTGGGCGACAAAAGATTTTATGATCGCATAAATTAAATGTTGGAACTATCAATGGGCTGAGTTTATTACAACTAAGTAATCGTTTAATATAATCTAGGATATAAATTGTTTGGGATGTTAATAATATCTCTATGAAGATACCATTTATATGAAGAGCGTACGTAAAAAGGGTTAAATAAAAATGGTTTACATAAAAATGTTTATCACTACATACATATTTTACGTGAAATTAAAGCGTTATTTTGAACAATAAATAAATAAGTTTTGTTGATTTCTGATGTTTACATATTTGAAATAAAACTACTTATAAGGATTTTAGCGCATTTGTAAAATGAATATTTCACAGCTTTCATAGTTATTTTAATTCAAAATCAAATACAAAGGATAAAGTCCTTCAGAGTACGTATTGCACTGACGTCCTCCCAAAGGGAGGAACGTCGGTCGAGGAGGGGGTAGTCCTCAGGGGGTATTCCGTCGGGCCGACAACTAACGTCAATTCACCCTACTTCAGTGGTCGGCCCAACGACGAAGGCGACGTATCACGGGTGGGTTGCGGGTGTGCCTGCTTACGCCCCTCTGTCGCCCCGGACGGAGTGGTGTGAAGAGCGCGCCGACCGTAACCCACCTCCAGAAAAAACAAAAAAAAAGACTGCATATTGTAATCCTATCCGTGTGGTGACGGAGTAAGAATACAATTCACCACTCCCTATCTTGCCCGTGGATGTCGTAAAGACGACTAAGGAATATAATATGCACACAACATCTGTGCAAGAGAAGGTAAACTCGAAATGAAACCCTATACCAACATGTCTGACTAGTATGGCACGAGCCCAACAGTGGGACGTATGTGGGCTGCGATGATGATGACATATTGCAAAAGTTATTGGTAATAGTTTTATCACCGGCCATTATCATGACATCAACCCTCCTTATAAATATAATTGTTGACCAGACGGCATCAGATAGAACTAGTCCTGGCCTATGTAAAACTCTTAGTCTCAATGTAAGAGCTGTTAGTATTTATAGCTCCCACATAACGTCATACTCGTCATCATCGTTTCAGCTCATATACGTCCCACTGTTGGGCTCTAGCCTCCTTCATTCCGTAGGAGGGAAATCGACATACTATACCACATTGGTCAGGCGTGTTGGTATAGGGTTTTATTTAGAGTTTTCCGTGTCTTGCATAGATATCTTTATAATTATATAAATTTCTTGTTCTTCGACTGGATCGATGTTGACGAAATTTTTTGTGTGTGTTCAAGAGGATTCGAGAATGGTTTAGATTCACAATTGGACCCGTTAGGTGGTGCTGCTGTCGATTTTAAGGAGAATTCCTTTTATTTGAACCAAATAACGTGTGGTACCAAATAAAGTTGGTAATTATATAAATTTCTTATATACGTGTGTATGTCACTGAACTCCTCCTAAACGATTGGACCGATGTTAACGAAATTTTTTGTGTGTGTTCAAGGAGATTCGAAAATGGTTTAGATTCACAACTGGACCCGCTAGGTGGCGCTTTATTTAAACAGAACAACGTCTGTTGGGTCAGCTAGTTATATGTATATTTAAACCCCTCAGTCATCGTTTATGACATCCACGGTCAAGAGAGGGGGTGGTGAATTGTATTCTTACTTTACCACACGGAAAAAAAAATATATATAATATAAATTTCAAACAAATAATTTTAATATAATGAGGATATATTGGAAGTATATTAATATGCTGACGCCATTAAAATAATCGAGAAACGTTATTAAAGCAGCGGCACAAAATTTTGTCGCGTCACACAACGTCATTTTGATTGCAGACAAGCTTTCCAATTAGCGGGGCTTTGCGCGTCACTCATTACCGCTATAAGCTTGCGGAATATCCCTAGTGTAAAACAACAGTTAGGAAGCTGTTTCGTTTGCGCGAGCGCTTGATATTTTTTTTAATCAAGGAGCGTTGGATATGTTGCTTTGATTCTAAGGGAAGGTTCGTTTATTTTGACTTCATATTTAAGCATATGACATGCTTTTCCCGTTTCCATATATGTCTCGTTATCTGTAAAACACAGTATTTCGTCATGTATATTATAATTTTTCTTTTTCCTTGTAAGATGTAAGATATTTAATGTCTAAATAATAATACCATGAATAAAATAATAAAGCGAGGTTTAACAACAATTTCGCAACCTTATTTTTTAGAAGAAATGGTAAGTTACAACTTTGAAACTGTAAAACATGGCTTATATATCCAAAATAGATTTAAAATAATAATAATTATGGGTGTATTTGTTCAGGAATAATATAATTCAGGGCGGGCTATGCTTGGCATTTCTCTGCGAATTAAAAGCTGAAATACGGAAATCTGCAGAAGAACGGGTGTAACCGATATAGCACGAACAATTAGTACGCTGAAGTGGCAATGGGCAGGCCACATCACTCGATGAATCAACAACCGCTGGGGAAGAAAAGTTCTTGAGTGGCAACCACGAATCGGACGACGCAGCGTAGGACGCTCCCCCACTAGGTGGACCGACGACCTGATGAAAGGTGCTGGGCGTCGTTGGATGCAGGCGGCACAGGACCACATTTTGTGGCGTAACATGTGGGAGGCCCACGTCCAGCAGTGGATGGTGATAGGTTGAAATGATGAAGATGATGATGCATATAATTCAGCACGCATCTCTTTTTAATGGGTGTTGTAAAATACGACTGAGAGATATTAACAGATTACCTCATTTCAAAAGAAGGGAAGCTCAAAATACAACCCTATTCCAACCCATCTGCCCAGCGTCGTAAAGGTCAATTCCTTATTATAGACCCCATGCCCAAAATGTGTGCACTATGCCCTATGTCCGTTTAAATGTGTGTAAAAGAAACTTCATGCTTACTTCACTTTTTTCAAAAACTAATTAAAATAACTCTTAATTAATTAAAATATTCGTATAAAATTGCTCTAGCTTTCCATTCAAATTAAAATCTTTTATAAACTATAAACCTTTTAATGACATATTGAAATATAGTCTAAAACTAATTCATTAATCTTATCTTTATATATAACTCCTTCTAAACGGCTGGACGGATGTTGATGATTTTTTTATTGTGTGTTCAAGGAAGTTCGAGATTGGTTTATATTCACAATTATCAGACTGCTGCTGCCGATTTAAAAGAGAATTCCCTTTATTTTATTTGAACAGAACAACGTCTGTTGGTTTATTTTTTTTTTTGTGTGTGTACAGCTGTTGGCCGCAGATGGCCTTGACAACTTGACGCGGACTATGGGTGAGCACTGAGGGCTCTCAACCTGGAGAAAAGTATGCTAAGCGACATCGCCCAAGGGCTCCCCCTGTGATGAACGGTCCTCGGCTTGGGGCGTCGCTGGAGGCAAAGTGGGCGTGCCCACGTTTTTAGTCGTGACTTTTGCGCGGCGCGGTTTCGCACCTCGACGGCGAGGGCGGAACCGCGGATATTTATTTATTAAGGCCTCGCGGGCCGTGTAGGCTCTTTGTTAAGCGAGTGTGATAATGTCGTCCTCTTCGTCGAGGATGTGACGAGGACGTCGGATGGAAGAACGTCTGTTGGGTCAGCTAGTATGCATATATAGAAATGCGGCCACAATGGCGAAGATTCAATAAATAATTTCTCATTTTTTTTTGTAATTACTTATAAAAATTGTATACCTGTTACCTGTTTGGTTAATAATACCACCAGAGTGATGTTATTCGAACTAAAACATTATTCTGCTTTAAAATTAAATAAAAGATTATGATAGAATCTGTATTGTTCAGGATCTAGATTCAAAAAGCGGTACCCGATATTTATTATTTTCTTATTCTCATATATGATCCGCTATTGAGCTCATGCTTTCATAATAGGTGGAAAAATGACCTACTATGCTGTAGAAAAAGTAAAACTTCACTTAGTGTTTTTGTGGTATATTTTCACAGAAGTCACTGTCGATAATTCCCTTCACTTTTAAACATCTCCACAGTATTCAATGCCCACATCGAATGAGAGTGTCCAACCGTTCTTTGAATGAGAGAAAGGAAGAGCGAAGGGTAATGAAGGAGTATTAAAGAATATTATTGTTTGAGTATGCTGTTGAGGCGTTTTTTTTTTTGGGGTGGGTTGCGGTCGGCGCACTCCTCGCACCACTCCGTCCGGGGCGACAGAGGGGCGTAAGCACGCACACCCGCAACCCAGCCAAACACCACGTCGCCTTCGTCGTTGGACCGACCACCGGAGCATGGTTACTTGTCGTCAGTGGTCATGCTGTTTAGGCCCTAACGGGAGGTCAATGATAAAGCAGTAGACTGTATTATAGGTATATTGTTCCAGCAAATACTATCTACAATTATATTTATGCTATGCGAAGTGCCCATAGCCGCGCTTGATCTCGTCCTCGAGTGTAGCCAGAGAGGGCCGCTTGCTATCACGGTGCGAGCGCGGTTCCTCTCCCCCTTTAACTACGCCGTCCTTCGCTAACGTCCAGGGTCAGGTGGTCTCTGGTGCGTCGATATATGCCATTAGGAAAAAATATAGGTACCTACATAACAATAAAAATGTAATATTTTTCGATGCTTCTATTTCGAGGTTTCCCTTTTAGTGATATTATTTCATCACTTACTTCAGCTCGTATATGTCCTACTGTTGGGCTTGAATCTCCTCCACAATAGGAGGCAAATTGGTCTACTGTTCCACGTTGATCAGAGGTGTTAGTATAGGCTTTCAAGTTAAGTTTTCCTTCTCTTGATAAATGTTATATACATATGTATTTCCTTAGTCGTCTTGTATGACTCCCACAGGCAATAGAGAGGGGTGGTGAATTGTATTACCATACGGAAAATTATTTACTTGCTCCCTTAGTCCTCTTTTACGACTCCCACAAAAAAGGAAGAGGATGAATTGACTACATCAGATCCTACAAGAAATCGAATCGAAGACTAATCCACTTTGCTATCGCAGCTGTATATCGTATTAACAAATACCAAATTTAGGAGTAAAGTCGCGTTTTATGTAACGAGACTCAATAACAGTGTAATTTCGTACAAAATTAGCTGCGGTTTAATAATACACAGGTGTGTAATAATCATACGAATAATTGTGTTCACGTGTTATTAATATTTGCAGTAAACACGTACTGTTTTTAATATAACTCGTTCGTTATACGTGAAAGCTACCAGTTTGGTGATGTTTTAAGAATATAATGTAATCATTTTTCTTTCCTATGAGAGGCTTAAAAACTGGTTAGCATAACTAGAATAATGGTTGGCAGAATCTTGGTAAACTTTTAATAGGAGGTTAGTCCTGACGTAACCCGTTTACCAACGTCTCTCGTGTGGTGACAGAGTAAGAATATAATTCATCACTCTCTATCTTGTCCATAGATGACGTAAGAGACGACTAAGGCATATAATATGCATATAACATCTATGTAAGAGAAGGAAAACAAAACAAAACCCTATAATAACCCGTCTGACCAGCATGGTATAGTAAGGTCAATTTCCCTCCTATTGTGCAGGAGGCTCGAGCCCAAAAGTGGGACTTATACGAGCTGAAATGATGATGAATCCGTTTGCCTAATGTAGTGATTATGGCATTATCCCTCAGTTGGGAAGGTCTATAGCCAATATCAAATGTTGATGCATGGGTATATGAATAACGCTGAAGTAAGATAGTCCAGTTCTGATTAATTAAGTAAATAATGCAATTTATCGTTTTATTCGGCATTTATATTGATACAAGTGTAACAGTTGAGGGTAAATTAATTTGCTACAGCACCTATTGAAATAGTTTTATTTCAAGTTGTCCTTCTCTTACACTGATCGTATGTGCTAGATACTTCAGCTGAACTTTATGACATTCAAGGTCTGGTAAATTATATTTTTACTCCATCACCACAGCATAGGGCGACAAAACCTTTTTGATAAAAAAAAGTATAAAATAATTTGGATAGAAGAAAAATAAAGTGTTTGGAAGAAAAAGTAAGTATTTTTTAAATTGTATTTTATTACCTTAAAAGCGTAGTTTTATGTGCTTTTAGCACATATAAAATCTGATTCATATCACATCTGACATCTAATATTTCGTTCAGTAATTATAAATAGTTTCCATCGGCCGCTTTTACTTATGCGTACCGTCAAATAAAAGTACCCATAATGTTTTGTTTTACGCATCACAGTAAAGGTCGAAAAATAAAAGTATTTTCACATTATTTATTGGTATGTAAAAGTGTAAAGAACAAAAATAAAGTATAATACTTTATTATAAAGTATGTTTGGCAACCAGTAGGCTAGTTTATTTAGTGATTAAGATTGAATGAAGGATATCTTAGTCTCAGACATATCTTACTAGATGTTCCATGTGATAACGGAGTGAGAATACAATTCACCACTCCCTATCTTGCCCATATATGTCATACCAACACATATACACAAGAGATAGAAAACTCGAAATAAAATGTTATACTTTCATGTCAAACCATTGTAGTAGTAGCTCAATTTCTTTTCTATTTTACTGCTGAGTGGGACGTATATGAGCTGATGCTGATATAAAGTCATATAATCTATCACACTATGCTAGTTAGACCTGTTGGCTTAGGAACATTAAAGATATATTTACTGTAATTTTTTATGGGACTACCATACATTCTTCAACATCTCAAATTATCTTCAAAAAAATACTAAATTTTGAGGATAGGGGACATACTTTTATATGAGGATATAGATTGATCTTCGATATTCGGCTTTGAGCTCAATAATAAGACTTTTATAACTAATAAATCGACGTGTGCTTTAATAACTGCATAGGGGATAAATTTGTTAGTACAAAATAGATTTGTGTATATTTCTACTTTCAACCAAGCCTAAATACAAACAAATATTTGTAAATTCTTCAGCCCAAACTAAGCCTCAATAATAAACCATGTACATAGGATATTACGACTGATTCTTGATTCAAAAATATAAAACAAATCTGAAATTGTGCCTTTCTCTTTGATAGCAAGCTTTCCTTGATGTCGTAGCATTAACATAAAAACCAATGGTCAGCATATATGACGCATAAACCTTCGTTTAACGTCCGCCTGTTTTATTAGCCACAGTTTTCAGGGATTGGGGGATATGTTGAGATTGCGGTTCTCTCATTTCTATAGCAAACTTAAAATATTTACGTACTTTTCACAAAATTTTATGCATATACAGCAGTACCCCGGATTTATACGATAGATAGGTCGTGTAAGTTGAAGTTGAATTTTGCATATCAAAATTACATAAATCCCAACAGTAATACAATAAAAAAAAAGAATTAAAAGAACAATGCATTGGTCAATATCGTAACGTGCTACATTTTAGAAGCGTTTTTTAAATACAATTCGTGTAAACTAAACACAAAAAAACATGTCACACAGTCGAATTCCGTAAACATATTATGCTGACAGAATTATAAAAGTTTTTATTTCCTACAATAATAGAAGTAGTATAAAGTATCTCAAAGTTATATCTCACCGACCCCCCACTTAATATTTAATTGATAAATATGATTCTTAGACTTGAGTGTTGATTCAAAATTACATATAATATAACAGTTTTTTTACATCCTTACTAATATTATAAATGCGAAAGTAAGTTTGTTTGTTTGTTTGCTACGCTTTCACGTTTAAACCACCGAACCGATTTCAAAAATTCTTTCACCAATGGAAATCTATAATATCAGGGAGTACCATAGGCTATATTTTATCCCAGTATTCCCACGAGAACTATGCGAGTAAGGCCATTGAAACTTAACACTATAAATACAGTAGGCGATTATGGTTTTAACCGGCTCCAGAACAGCAGAGAAATTTACTTACTATATTACGCTAGTCAGACAAGTTAGTATTAGGGATGCAAATATCGAAACCAAAAAATTGATCTATCGATACATCGATGTTTGAGAACAAACATCTATATGTAAAAACATCGATGTTCTTTAGAGATTTATGCGATGAGCTTTTTTTTAGTTAATTCAAGCATATTTTTTACATGAAACACCAAAATTGGCGTGATGTGATGAGATTTATTTTTAGCCATTTAGAAACAGAGTACCTAAACTGTTACACAGGCTCTCCTGAAAGTACCATACATTTTAAATCATGCAGGCAAAACATTGACGTCAAAACATCGTATAAAATAACATGTTGATGATATGATGTTGATGCTCACTATTGTATTGTTTCAAGAACATCGATGTATAGTTTGAATCCCTAGTTATTATACATTTCCTAATATAAATTATTGAAATATTATAAATTGCGGACTTATAATGATTTGAAATATTATATAAATATGCTCATGACACATTGAGGTCATCTTGAAAAATGTTGCCATGATGTAAAAAAGCGTTGTATGTGCTGAAAACACAAATAAACAAGTTTCTAAGTAAAAAGTTCTCAAGCCAAAAACAGAATATGAAATGTTTTTACTTGAATTGTGAAATTATCGCAGAGTAAAAAGCAACACTTGAATTTGTTTATGAGTGCGAAAATAGTTTTGAACTTATGACTAAAGCTATTTTTTTTTAATATTACGTTTAGTTTTTATTCTACAATTGTTTGCTTATAGCCTTTACTCACCACTGAATTTTCTTTTGGGGATATCAGATCATCTTTCTAGATAATATAAATGTATTTTTCGTTTTCTGTACTTTAGCCATCATTTAGAAATTTGTTTATATTATAAAGAAGAATCTATATGTTGTCCCTAGGAAATGAGTATCACCTGTTTTTGTATGTTAAATGTACGTTATATCACAATGCTATTCTGCTAATAAAATTTACACAGAATTTCAACAAATACCCTAAAATATTCGTATGTATTCCCTCTCATGATTATCTCTAGGAAGGCAGATGACCTAATTATATGGAAGGCTAAAAACTATAATTATATAAACAAATACTATAACGATTCAAGAATATTTATGCGATGGGTTTAAGTTTAGAAGGAACACGTACAATAAAGTTTTCAATCATTATTGATAATCATTCAATTATGTACCATGAAATCATTACATTGAAGTTAACAAGTTACTAAATCTTTAACAATATATGTGCCCAAAGTTCAGTACTAAAGAAAACTGCTCACGTGGATAAAACCGGACCAAGTTCAAACTGAATGTACGAAATGCGATGTCTCGATCTTTCGTGATTTTCAATAGAGACGTAATCCAAAAGTTTGAAATCGACATACGGAATTTATTAGGACATGTTTGAATGTAAAGGGAAAAGTTTTGTAAGGATTGGATGAATTCCAACCGTTTGTTGATTCGAAGTAATAGAAGCTAGAAAATGTTTGATGAGCAGGAAATTCCCTATTTACTTTGTATCAAAGATTGGAAAAAAAGATTCCAAATTTTTTGATTTTCACACATAAATAGCATCATCAGCAGTTTTAGTCGCTTATTTCTTCAGGCTATCCGGAGTGCTAGTAAGGAGGTCCAGGACTATTCCTATTCATTGTTAATAAAATCACTTTACGGATTTTATCGCGTTTATATTTAATTTTTACACGATAATTTTTACGGAGGGTTATTATTTTGACAGAGTATGTACATATGTATGTTCATCCGTTCCCTCATAGTTCCTCAACTGCATATTAGAAACGGCTAAATGAGGTATCGTTAGAAGCCCCTTGAGCGTCCGCTAGTTATAAGCTGTATGATGTGTCACTGAATCTAATATGGCGCCCTCTCGAGGTCTTAAAGTACTTTGATAAAAATAAATTTGAGACAAATACGTCGTGTTTCATATCATTGGAAAGGGCGTTACTTGTACATTTAAAAAATGTACATATTATTAGCATTTGCTACTGACTTGATCCGTATTTATCCAATAACTCGTTTTTTATCTAAGTTGGGTTTTAGTTTTTACTTTTATGTTGTTGATTGCCCGACATTTCGAACACTGCAACGTTCATGGTCAGTCCGCCCATTACCGTAAATCCGTAGTTTTATTTACTATATGTAATACTTGCGTAATCATAAGAAATCATTATTTCTGTTCATTTCTCCTAATGAAGACACGATGCTTAAACTGAAAGGCCCACCTTTCAGTTGCCATTGCCCACAATGGAACCTGGTATTTACCTATAACCTGAAATGCTTACTAGAAAAACCATCATGTATCAACCCATATATGTACATTGTCGGTCACATAGTTTGTTCTTGTAGTACATTAGTAAAAAGCTATTATCATTATAATCACCATCCTTCTGTTATCCCATTTATGGGGTCACGTCAATATGTATTTTTCCTTCATAGTGTAAATGCTATTGGCTCGCCTTTTAATATTTAATTTCTCTAAGCGAAGCAGGTTTGTAGGTAATGTAAATTTAAGTAGGTCGTCATCGGCATGGTCACGTGACGTATAACCCTATATTGTATACTAGCAACCCGCCCTTACAGTTACAGTCGCCTTATCCGCGTAGTTCCTGTTCCCGTAAATTCCCGGTATAAAATATAGCCTATGTTACCTAGGGAAAATGTAGTTTTCCAATGGTGAAAGAATTTTTGATATCAGCACAGTAGATTTATAGTTTATTCATTACAGACATACACACACACAAAAATACAAATCTTTCCTCTTTATAATATTAGGGTAGATAGTAACAAATTTTAATTTACAAATTTTAATTTATGATTAAACAATTAATTTCAATCTCCTAAAATAACAATTGCTTGTTCATAGTTTTGAATTTTCACTTCTGTTGGTAGGTCATGATTGTTTTTTTTTTTTTTTTTTTTTTAAATTATTAGTACACATTTTTTTTTTGTTTCGCTATTAGCTCAAGCACACAATTACTATCAACGCTTATGTATATATTTTGGTGTGACAATCCAATTCTTATGACGTATAGAGCATACTGAATAGTCTTTAGAGCTCGGATGAGTTTGGCTGGTGGCCAGCATCAGATCCGTTGCCCCGTGGTAACGCAACGCGAACTACATATTAAGTAGCCTTTAGAGTCCATAAAACGTTATTGGTAGTTGATAGTAGCATATTTTGATGTTAAACAAGTATTAAAGCTATGGGTTAAAATTTTATAGCGGGATTAATTTGTGGTTTCCTGTAGATGCATAATATGTTGATACGTTGAACTGGATAATACCGGTTATAACCGAAATTATCCAGTTAAGTATGTTGATACGTTATATTCCTGGAATTACTGGGTTTACCAAAATATGCGTTTAATGATTAAATCAATCTGATTTATATATCAAAACCTAGTAAATAATATGCAATTATCCTTTTTTCGTAAGGAAACTCGTATATTCGAAAAATATATAAAATAAAGAACATTTTATACATTTTTCAAATTATGCTAGTTATATATTAGCTGGCCCAGAAAACGTTGTTCTGTTCAAATCTAAAAAAATAGTAAAATGAATTCCTTGAAATCGATTGCAGTGCCTCCTACTAGTTCCAATTATTAATCTAATCCATCCTCATATACATCGGAACAGCCGTTTAGAAACACACGTTTGTTCAATTACAAACACACGAACAAAAGATTTATATAATATATATATATATATAGAGACTAGCAACCCGTCCTCGCTTCGCATCGGTTTCAGTCACCTTATCCGCCTAGTGTCCGTTCCCGTGCGAATAGCGGGATAAAATATAGCCTATGTTACTCCTTGATATTAAAGCTTTCCACTAGTGAAAGCATTTTTGAAATCGGTTTGGTGGTTTAAGCGTGAAAGCGTAACAAACAAACAAACAAACTTTCGCATTTATAATATTAGTAAGGACGTTAAATTGTATACTTTTTCGTCACTACAAAGAAAAGGTTTCATGTATATGTGTAATAATGTTTGTTTGAAGGCATCCTTTGATAATGCAATCATCTTTCTGAAGGTCCGAAAAACTACTCAATATTTATTACTAGCTTTTGCCCGCGGCTTCGCCCGCCTAAAAATTTACTTGCATATTGAACTATCATCGCAAAGAATATTATCGGCATAAAAAGTATTACATTTCTTAATTTAAGAAATATTCTATCTACGTGTCAATTTTCATCCAAATCTGCTCAACAGTTTAAGCGTGATTGAGTAACAAACATCCAAATATCTTCACAAACTTTCACATTTGAATATTACTTCCAGCCTTGTAGTTCAGGTTGCCGTGCAAATACGATGATAAATATGCCTTTCTTTAGTCTCTGATAACGTACTTTTCCATTGGTGAAAAAAAGATTATATCAATCAAACATCCGCAGTTTCATTCACGTAGAAATTCCCATGCCAATACCGAGATAAAAAATGTCTATGTTACTCGCTGATATTATAAATTTACACACATACCAAAAAAAAAATAATATAAATCCCAGAAATATCAGAGATATAAATTGCCTATGTTACTCGCTGACAACATAGGTAGCTTTCCATTGGTGAAAGAATTTTAAAAATTGCTCGACATCCCCCGGTATAGTTCTCGTTCCTGGGCAAATACCGGGATGAAAATAGCCTTTTACTGATAATATAGCTTTTCATTAGTGAATTAATTTTTAAAACCATTAAATTCCCGTGATTTCACCGACATTGTACCCGATCCCGTAGGAATATCGGGATAAAATAGCTTAAATATGTTACTCGCTTAAAAATAGCTTTCCATTAGTGAAATAATTTTAAAATCGACTTAATTCAGCCCACCGGGATAAAATATAACCTGGGATAAAATATAGTCTAAGTTATTCCTTATGTACGACTGGTAGACCTGATGGTAAAATATAATCAATATCGGTCCAACCATTTTGAAGATTACCTGTAACGAATAGACAGACAGACAAAAAAATTTGGACCGTATTATGTTAGCATAAATAAAACCTATTATTTTGATAGACAAACAGACGCTTCAAACTTATTTATTTGTAGAGATAGAAAATTACAATAATATCTTGATTGTAACTTACTGTCTGGTAGCTGCTAGAAATATTACCACGCTTTCATTGTTCGTGTGTGTAGCAAAATACTACTAAGACAAAGATTTACATCGACCTGGACCGGTGATGCCGTCTGGCCAACAATGTCGTGCGCCAGGTCATAAAATGTTGCTAGAACCTTTGCAATATATCTACGATGGCAGAAGAGTACCTACATATCGCGTCGATCCAAAGTAATTAGGATAAGAGCAAGATGATGATGATATATCATTGGCTGGGTGTCTTCGACTATATGTGTTTTATCCTTTTGGGGCAGCCCAAAATTGTTTCTTAGTGAGTGCTTACCCCAAATAACCGATCGGTATACAAAATTTCACATTCTTAGGCCCGGTATCTTTGGCTATACACTTTCACCCTCTTAGGGGTTGAATTTCCAAAAATTCTTTGTTAGAGCACGCTTATCCTTGCCAAAAATTTTTTCATAGTGCTTGGTAAATGAGCACTAAGAAAATCTGGGGGTAATCCAAGAAAGCCGACCGTGTACTAAAATGATCCTTCCTAGGCTCAGTGATTTCGGTTAAACACTTTTCACCCCCTTAGGGCTACAATTGCAAAAATCTCTCTTTCCCCAAGAAAGGAAACTTTATAAAAAATTCCATGTTTCTAGGCCTAATGATTTCAGCTATATATTTTGCACCCCTTTAGGAGTTGATTTTAATAAAATAATTTCTTAGAGCTCACTTACAACAAAAGAAAGAGAATTGCATAGAAAGTTTTACGTTCCTAGCTCCAAGAGTTTCGTCTATACGCTTTTCACCCACTTAAGGGGGTGATTATTCAAAAATCCTTTGCTAGTGCTCGTGTACCCTAAGAAATAAGACGACGTAAAAAGAAAATACTTTCCCCTATTTCAACCCCTTATACCTATTTTTTCGCGATAAAAAGTAGCCTTATATCCTTTCTCAAGCTGTAGTTCATCTCTGTACCAAATTTCATCAAAATCGGTTAAGTGGTTTCGACGTGAAAGGCTATATGCTTTTCAACCCCCTTTTTTTTGGGTTGGGCTGCGGTTGGCGCGCTCCTCGCACCACTCCGTCCGGACACCCCAAGAAATACGATGGTGTAAAAAAAAATACGTTTCCAGGCCCAGTGGTTTCGGCTGTATGCTTTTTGGTATTTTAGGGGTTGACTTTCATCCCCATGTAAATGGAATTTCCAAAACGCTTGAGCGAATATTTATTAATTTATTATTAGGTGCCTCAATACAAAGATTCGTGGTTCGATCATCGAAAATGACGAATTTCCATACAAAATGTCATCCCCTATTTCAACCCCTTATACACATTTTTTTTGCGATAAAAAGTAGCCTATATCCTTTCTCAAGCTTTAGTTCATCACTGTACCAAATTTCATCAAAATCGGTTTAGACGTGAAAGACTATATGTTTTTCACCCCCTTAAGGGGGTGAATGCCCAAAAATCCTTTGCTAGTGCTCGTGCACCCCAAGAAATACGATGGTGTAAAAAAAAATACGTTTCTAGGCCCAGTGGTTTCAGCTGTATGCTTTTTGGTATTTTAGGGGTTGAATTTCATCCCCATGTAAATGGAATTTCCAAAACGCTTGAGCGAATATTTATTTATTTATTATTAGGTGCCTCAATACAAAGATTCGTGGTTCGATCATCGAAAATGACGAATTTCCATACAAAATGTCATCCTCTATTTCAACCCCTTATACACATTTTTTTGCGATAAAAAGTAGCCTATATCCTTTCTCAAGCTTTAGTCCATCTCTGTACCAAATTTCATCAAAATCGGTTTAGACGTGAAAGACTATATGTTTTTCACCCCCTTAAGGGGGTGAATTTCCAAAAATCCTTTGCTAGTGCTCGTGCACCCCAAGAAATACTATGGTGTAAAAAAAATACGTTTCCAGGCCCAGTGGTTTCGGCTGTATGCTTTTTGGTATTTTAGGGGTTGAATTTCATCCCCATGTAAATGAAATTTCCAAAATGCTTGAACAAATATTTATTTATTTATTATTAGGTGTCTTAATACAAAGATTCGTGGTTCTATCATCGAAAATGACGAATTTCCATACAAAATGTCATCCCCTATTTCAACCCCTTATACCCATTTTTTCGGGATAAAAAGTAGCCTATGTCCTTTCTCGAGCTTTAGTCCATCTCTGTACCAAATTTCATCAAAATCGGTCCAGTGGTTTAGATGTGAAAGCGTAGCAGACAGACAGACAGACAGACAGACAGACAGACAGACAGAGTTACTTTCGCATTTATAATATTAGTAAGGAGTAAGGATTACATTAGCAATGATATATTGGAGCCATAATTGCAATATACTTGATAGTCATCACGACAGTTTTCCTTATTTTCTTATATTTTCTTATATTGCGGTATGAATCGCCAAGGCTATATTTATTGTCAAGGAAAATGATGTCTTACTATATTGTTTTTTTGGGTACCGCAGTCATAGGTTTTCATTCATTTCATTTGACATATATACACATATCACATTTTGCGTTTGATAACAAAGAATATAATTCACGACACCTTCTTTTGCTTATGGATGTCTAAAAGACGATTATGGAATATGATATAAGGATAACACTTACTGCAAGAGAAAATGAAGCTCGAAGTAAAACCCTATATCAATCCGTTTGACTAGCGTATTAGGACGATTTTCTCTTATAATGGAAGACGTTCAAGTCCAGTAACGAGTAGGACCTAAGCTGAATGTTGAAATTTTATATGATGCTACGGAATCCTTGGTGAATCAATCGAACTCGCAGTTGGCTAGTTTTTAGGGTTCCGTACCCAAAGGATAAAAATGGGACCCTTAGTAATACTAAGACTTCCCTGTCTCTCCGTAAGTCTGTCTATCACCAGGTTATATCTCAAGAAGCGCCATAGCTAGACAGTTGAATTTTTTACAAATTATGTATTTCTATTGCCACTGTAACAACAAATCCTAAAAACAAATCTATACCAATAAATAAAATTGGAGTGTCTGTTTGTAATGTCCAAATAATAGGCTTTTTTCATGCTCACACAATTATTTGCACGACACCTATACCTAAAATAACAATTAAAAAATTTTTGTCTGTCTGTCTGTTTGTGCCGGGTAATCTTCAAAACGGCTGGACCGATTTCAAAAATTCTTTTACCAATTGAAAGCTATAATATCAGGGCGTAAACTGGGCTATATTTTATCCCGGTATTCCCACGGGAACGGGAACTACACGGGTAAAACGACTATAACCTATAACCGAAGCGAAGCGAGGGCGGGTTGCTAGTATATATATATATTTAAAAGGGGCTCCCATACTACAAACGGGTTTTTTTTTGCCTTTTTATAGATAACGGTACGGAATCCCTCGTGCGCGACTCCGACTCGCACTTGGCCGGTTTTTATGTTGTGTCGACTATTGACCACGTAATTTCTTATTCTTATGTTTTGGTTTAGTGTCGACTTATATCTATAACTGCAGGACTTTCTAGATAAGATGGTTTCGTATTATACAATTTTTACTCTCCTTACTAATATTATAAATGCGAAAGTAAGTTTGTTTGTTTGTTTATTTGTTTGTTGGTTACGCTTTCACACTTAAACTATCAAACCCATTTGAAAAATTCTTACAGCAATAGAAAGCTATAATATCAGGGAGTAACATAAGCTATATTTTATCCCGGTATTCCCACGGAAACGGGCACTGCGCGGGTAAGACGATTGAAACCGAAGCGAAGCGAGGGCGGGTTGCTAGTAGCTAATGTATTGTAATTCTTTGTATTTATAATATAAGATCGGAAGTAAGATTGACCTTCACCCATCTGCTTACTGCTTGATAAGCGTGTTGCATCAAATTAAAATATGTTTCTGAACATATCTCGATAGAGTTACCGTAAATAACAAGTTCATATCAATTAAAATTATTAAAGTAACAAAGAGAGCGCTGTCATAAAAACATAAAGTTGGAGTTAAAAAAAATATAATTTACAAGCCCTAATCGAAAAATGGACTAAGAATACAATTCACCAATTCCTATCTTGCCCGTGGATGTCATAACAGACGACTATGGGATATAATATGCATATAACATTTGTGCAAAAGAAGGAAAACTCGAAATGAAACCCTATACCAACATCTCTGACCAGAATGATATAGTTCGTCAAATTCCCTCCCACTATAGAGGAGGCCCGAGCCCAACAGTGGGACGTATGTGGGCTACAATGATGATGATGATGAATGTCTATATAATTATCATTATATAATATTAATTAATCGATAAAGAAGCTACTGGCAGAGTCAGTAATTTGTATTTACTTACATTATATAAACAATAATCCATCTTTGTTCAAATTATCTGAAGTTTCCTGGTTATATAACACCGCTTGTGGACGAACACAATCTTACCACAAAATTATTAATCAAGTTTGATCAAACTTGCATAAAGTTATAGCTTTATCAAATTATGTGCAATATGCAGTAACATGTATAGCCACACTCTGAGAATCATGTTCATTAGTCAGCGTTCATTTTGAGAACACTATGAGACCTGTATATGGAAAATATGAGTAGCGATGAGAGAGTATTCATAATATGAAATGCGGACGAATTTTAGTAATTAATTTGAAAGCGGTTGGCACTAAATTTTTGATGTTTTTCAACGAATGAACTTATTTTTATTTGCAATTCATTTTATGTCGTATGAACTACGGTATGAATTTTCAAAATATCATCTAATCGTTTGTATAGTTATTGCTTAGAATAATAACGTATAGAAGGTAAGTCCACGCACAATAAATAAAGAATTTCAATTGCCTAATGAAGCTTTTTTTTTTTTTTTTTGTGGGTGGGCCGCGGTCGGCGCGCCTCCGCACCACTCCGTCCGGGGCGACAGAGGGGCTTAAGCACGCAACTACTGCGACCCACCCGAAAACCACGTCGCCGTCGTCGTTGGGCCGACCACTGGAGCAGCGTTAACTTGTCGTCAGTGGTCGGCCCGACGGAATATCCCCTACTGGGGTACCCTCCCATCGAACGACGTCCCCCCCTCGGGGAGGACGTCGGTCTTTTCTCACGCGGTCGGCCTCTCGGCGGGTGACGGACTAATCCCCGGTCACGTCACCCGCGGCCTCGGCTAGGGGCCTAATGGAGCCTAATGGAGGTTACGCTGAAACCGTTCCGTAATATACATACAAGGTCACTGTACTGCATGTATGTACGTAACTCTTAAAAAACAAATAGGTCATTATGACGGTTTACGCATTCAAATATCACAACACATTTGAAAAATATAAAAAGGTTTTTAACATTACTTTTAAAAGTATTTCGACGATTTATGTTATTAAAAACAAAATTTGATTTCATTATTTGTATAGTGGCGTGCGTCTGTACGTGTGTAATCGCCTGCGCGCATATATTATTTTTGGCTTCATG
The DNA here is from genome assembly GCA_032191425.1 of Lymantria dispar. NCBI lineage: Eukaryota > Metazoa > Arthropoda > Insecta > Lepidoptera > Erebidae > Lymantria > Lymantria dispar. Next base: position 24,654,960 of record CM063459.1, read on the forward strand.
TTTTTGATCTCTCGAAGTACCGACAACTATACTTCTATACGTTATTATTTTAAGAGCGATGGATGAAGAATACGATTCATTACTTCCTTTTTTGCTCGTGGATCATAAATTGTCATCGCAGCCTATATACGTCCCACTGTTGGGCTCGGGCCTCCTCCACTATGGAAGGGAAATTGACCTACTATACTACGCTGGTCAGTCCCGTTCCCGTGGGAATGCCCCGATAAAATATAACCTATGTTATTCCCTGATATTATAGCTTTCATCTGAGAAAGAATTTTTGAAATCGGTGCATTAGTTTCGGAGCCTATTCAATACAAAACAAAAAATCTTACCTCTCTATAATATTAGTGTTAATATTTATGTTTATTTCAAACATGTTCTATACTGATATTTAAAAATAAAAAAGACTAAAATGGAATAACAGCATAAATTCTTAGCCAAAATACTTGAACTCCTTAATTAGACTGCATAACTGAACAATCTTTGCCATTTTTCATTGCAGTATTTGGAAGGTAACCAAGATTTCTTTCTGCTCCATTTTACTTTGTATGCACGGTAAGTTTCTCACCTTTATATAAGTGAGGATTGCCGTCTTTAGATATTAAAGACCTTTCAGGCTAACATTTCAAATAGTAGAAAATGTTATTACACTTCCTTCTGTACGGCTGTGCTATAAGTTTTATCTCCTTTACTCTTTTTGTAGAAATGCTATCATAAATGTAAATAATTTACTAAATAGCCATCTTAATATATATAAATTACGTGTCACGTTGTTTGTCCGCGATGGACTCCTAAACTACTTAACCGATTTTAATTAAATTTGCAACTTGAAAGATAGGATAGCTTACGTCTTAATTTATAGTCGCAATATTATTTTATTGCAAATTATTTGTATTACCTATACATACTTATTATTTGACATTCACAATTATCTGTTAACTCCAAACGATTTTAACAGACTTTTTTATTTTTTTGGGTGGGCTGCGGTCGGCGCACCTCCGCACCACTCCGTCCGGGGCGACAGAGGGGCTTAAGCACGCAACTCCCGCAACCCACCCGAAAACCACGTCGCCTTCGTCGTTGGGCCGACCACCGGAGCAGGGTTACTTGAAACGATTTTAACAGATGGCGATATCTGTTGACTGGATTGAGTAATTAATTAATAGATGGCGCTGCTATGTCAAAGCTACAAACGTGACATATAAGCTACAATTCCATAGCATAACCACCACGCGTTGTTGAGGTTAAAGTATAAGTTAAATTTATTTTAAATCTGTCATGAAGTTCGTCATATTTTTTTACAAATGGCATCTATGTAAAACAGCATGGTGGTCCCCGTGACTGATGTTTTTCTACAGTTCCACTTAAATAGTTTAATAAAATGTAATATAACAAAAACATTAGCCACAGCAACGCGTGGCCGAGTCTGCTAGTATTAAATAAATTACCAACCAAATGAATGTAATTTTCATATATTTTTCTCATTGTTCTACTATTATTCGAATTACTTATGATCGACACTATATGTATACTATGTACTGTTCTTCTACCTTACATGACTGATGTACACATGCACAGATGGCTTAGTAGTTAAGATACCGATCTCCAGTGCCAGAGTTACGGGTTCGAATCCCGCGCAGTACAACACTTTATACGGTAAATAACTTTTCAGTCTGAATGTAATTTGTGTCCGTTAATTATATGTTTGTAAATTCCCTCGCAATACAAGGATTATTTCCATAGTGGAGGGGATCACCACATGAAAGAGTGGTGACGGAGTATTCTACAATACACCGTTACGACACAGTATTCTCCAATACTGAGTTAAAAAAATCGGTTGTCTGTAAAGTAGGTTTACTGACGATAGTTGAACGTGACAACGTCATAAGAAAATACTGATGGAATGGTTTCATTTTTCAAAAGAAAAATTTAATTTTATTTGTTTGCTAGATATTTTGTATGGATCAAGCCTTAAATGGAACTCCTCAGAGCGAGGTAACGCCGCATACGTCATGTTTTTTCGTGTGTGCAGCCGGTTCCATCGAATTATAAGACGTTGTCACGTCAAAGATATGATATTAATATTCTATACAGTATTTAGAGATAAAATAATATTTTCTCTTATGACTTGAGCCAGATGCTCCAAAGTGCACTTTACAGCAGTCGCCCTTAGAATGTGACACTATGTTTTAGTAGGCCGAGCGTTGCGAGTGCATTGTGGCCACTCTTTGCTATGCGGTCAGGTTTAAATTTTACTATTTTTATGAGTGAATAAAAATCCATATATACACCTTGTATGTATTTTCCATTCCTTATGGTGACAGAGTAAGAATACAATTCGCCATCACCTCGTGGCCTTGGTTGGTTGTCGTAAAAGACAACTAAGAGTTTTCATATGGAGATAATATATATGAAGGAAAAGAAGAACTAAAACTATTAATTATTTTTTGCAAAATTAAAACCGCCTTCAATAATGTAGACAATGCAGATATTTTTATGGATTTTTGTTGATTTTTCAAAAATCGTTTGTCCGATTTCGATAAAATTTTCATGGCCATTTGGGACATATACCGTATACCCTTTCTAACAAAAAAGAATGATTAAAATCGGTTCATAAACGAAGAAGTTATCCGCGAACAAACATAAAAAAGAATGTGGTCGAAATGAGAAACCTCCTCCTTTTTTGAAGTCGGTTAAAAACCTTTTCAAACCAAAACCAATTGTATCAACTATCATAATAAAAATCGGTTGTCTGTAAAGTCAGTTTACTGACGATAGTTGAACGTGACAACGTCATAAGAAAATACTGATGGAATGGTTTCCTTTTTCAAAAGAAAATTTTAATTTTATTTGTTTGATAGATATTTTGTATGGATCAAGATTTAAATGGAACGCCTCAGAGCGAGGAACGCCGCATGCGTCATGTTTTTTCGTGTATGCAGACGGCTCCATCGAATTATAAGACGTTGTCACGTCAAAAACATGTTCGTACTACTTTAATTGTACCAAACGTGTGTTAACCACAAAATAAGGTACTTCAGCTAAAGATGAAGTTGCATTAATACATTTTATTTAGTTTTTTGGGTGAACAGCTCACCACAGTATATCCATTACTCATTTATTTACAGACTAAGCAAGTTCATAATTATGTCACCTAATAATCTCAACAAAAAGTCCGAGAGAGTTTTCCTTCTCTACAGGATAGGTTATATAAAACTTGTAGAATAAGTATATGTTAAGGCTTTAAGTCGTTCCTGAATGTTCTTCCGTCCTAAACCAATCTATTCCCTTATACACACGCCAACATTCGAACTGACCGTGGCGCCACCTAAACAAAAAAAGTTCCGACTCAACGCGGCGCGCCGCCGGCCGCAGAAAATTCTGTGTGTGTAATTACCAAGAAAATCGGGTCTAGCTGATACGTGAGTACCTTTGAATCCTACATTAATCCAGACTTAAGCTGAAACAGTATATAGTATAAATACACAAAAAAATCATTATATTTTATAAAACAATACCTAAATATTACAGTCACAAAGTTTCTAAAAACGAACGAATCACGAAAGTGATATATTATACTCGTCACACTTCAACGAAACTTTTATGTGAACTCTTAACTCAATTAAAACTTGAAAGGAAAACATGGCTCAGCCGTAACCGTATTGTAAAACAAAAAGCGCACCACTATTTGGTCGTAAAATGTACCGAAAACGTGACTGTACAATACTCAGTGTCGAATATGGATAATAATGACTGGTTCACACGTAACGTTAATATATATTGGACGTATATTAAAAACGACTGCACAGATGGCGTAGTGGTTGAGATGCCGTCCTATCATGCCAGTGTCCTGGATTCGGTAACGCAGGAGGATATTTTGTGTGATTCACAAACTGTTGCTCTAAGTCTACGTGTAATTGATCTGTATATTTTTTTAATATCCTCCGCAATAAAAAAAAATAACTAGTCGTCCCGTACAGAGTTACGCAGTATGCACCAAAAGACTTTTTCATAAATAATTTTAAATCTCCAATTTTAGAGTCGTACATATTTAGAACGTGAGTCTAAAAAGAAGGGTACATCATGGAATTTGATGATGGAATAAAGAAGATCTCACAAACTGATAGAAAAACAGGTTAGATAAATAATATAGAATAGAATAGCATTTATTGTCACATAATAACTAACAATTATAATACATATTTTTAATTTATTTTGACAATAGGGAAATGCTTTAGGTAGTAGTAGGACCACACTCTCAACAGTTATCTGTCTACAGCCGCGGGCCGGTCCGTCCGGGGTAGTACCACACTCTCGCAGAAAATTGACGTTTGAGTAGTAGCAATTTGTTATTTCGCTTGGTTGGGTGAGCGAGAGAGCCGGAAGCCCAACTTTCTGAGGGTGTTTGCGTGTGGACGGTTTTGGTGGTGTCTTTGGTATCACCGAACCTCAATGCACGCATTCGCACTCCCTTCACTTTCTTCGCGGTAGGCAGCGGCCTTGTAAAGGTCCATGAGCGGCAGCAACACTTACCATCAGGTGTACTGTTTGCTTGTTTGCCACTGCTTGCAAAAAAAAAAAAATGCTCAGCGCTGTGCTGCATAGAAATTATGCAGGGCTGGTTTTCTGCAAATCCCTTTTCCCAAATATATAAGAAAGAAAAAATAACAAAAAAAAAAGAAAGAATGAAAAAGAAATAAAGTAACAATAAGAATGATGAAAAATAATATAAGTAACATTATTGAATTGAATTATGTACTTTTATTTGATGATTTCGCTTTTTCATTTTTGTGTGTTTGTTTATTTGGGTGTGTGCACGTGTGTATGTGGGTGCGTAATATATGTTTATAGTATGACCCATATCATAAGAACAATCCTTATCATTCCAGCTTATATATGCTAGTTATCGGCTGCATCCATCACCATTTCAGCTCACTTACATCCCACTGTTGAGCTTGAGGCTCCTTCACAATAGTAAGGCAATTAACCTACTATACCACTTTCGTCCGACGAGTTGGTATAGGGTTTTATTTTGAGTTTTCTTTCTTTTACATAAATGCTATACGCATATTTATCCCTTAGTTGTCGTTTACAATATCCACGAGTAAGGAAGGGCGCTGTTGAATTGTATTCTTACTCCGCCACCGCACGGAATATGCCTGTATTAAATATTAGTAAAATCACTTTAACACAAACTGCCCGTCTGTATCAGACCGTAAACCATAAAACCGAATGACCAACGTAACGGGTATTTTTACGACGTATCAGAAATAACGCTGTTCACTGCGTGTATTTAATATTAAATAAGCTTTGTGTGACAGTTTTTTAATTTAAGTGGTAATGATTCAATAGTTTTTTTAGCACTAATACATTTATGTAAACTGCATAAACTTTTTGCGTGTTGAATAAACATACGGACAATTTTTTTTCAATGAATGTAGGACCCGACGCTACGTGACGGTGGATGCGCACAAGGATGATTCAGTCCATAGCTCTGTATGGCGCAACCGTGTAGGTGGCGTGGCGTTCCTATCCGTCCAAGTCAGGGCTATCTTGTGGCGACCACAAAGGGCCATGGCGGTCTATATCTCTGACCGCCATGGCCGTTAGATACCACACGATGACGGAGGCAGCGTGCCTATTGGCTGAAATTTTCTCGTGGGACTTTGAGGTGAAGATGCTCGTTGGTCTTTACTGGTGGTGTGGCGACGTTGGCGGAGGGCGGCTATATCTAGCTCCACGAGCTCATCGCCTCGTGAGGCGACGCCCGCCGGGACGTCATTACCAGCTGCATTCGTCATTATCATCTGCTGCCTGGACGGGGTGTGTCCAGACCATAGTCTATGAAAAAAAAAACACTATTTTATTTTTAGAGATAGTAAACAAAAAAAAATGCAATACATAAATGAATCTTTCTAAAAGGAACTTCTTAAAATTTAATTATTAATATGGCTTTAAAAAAATAATAGAAAAACAGAAATTCTCGTTACTCCATTAACAAGTTACTTTAAAAATATAAGGTGAACATACCTACTCTGATAATAGCACTCCAAAAAATAATTTAAAATGTAATTCATAAAAAAATAAAACAATACATAAAAATAATCCTTACTAATATTATAAATGCGAAAGTAACTCTGTCTGTCTGTCTGTCTGTCTGTCTGTCTGTCTGTCTGTCTGTCTGCTACGCTTTCACGTCTAAACCACTGGATCGATTTTGATGAAATTTGGTACAGAGATGGACTAAAGCTTGAGAAAGGACATAGGCTACTTTTTATTGCGAAAAATGGGTATAAGGGGTTGAAATAGGGGATGACATTTTGTATGGAAATTCGTCATTTTCGATGATAGAACCACGAATTTTTGTATTAAGGTACCTGATAATAAATAAATAAATATTCGTTCAAGCGTTTTGGAAATTTCATTTACATGGGGATGAAATTCAACCCCTAAAATACCAAAAAGCATACAGCCGAAACCACTGGGCCTAGAAACGTATTTTTTTTTTACACCATCGTATCTTTTAGGGTGCACGAGCACTAGCAAAGGATTTTTGGAAATTCACCCCCTTAAGGGGGTGAAAAGCATATAGTCTTTCACGTCTAAACCGATTTTGATGAAATTTGGTACAGAGATGGACTAAAGCTTGAGAAACGACATAGGCTACTTTTTATTGCGAAAAAATGGGTATAAGGGGTTGAAATAGGGGATGACATTTTGTATGGAAATTCGTCATTTTCGATGATAGAACCACGAATCTTTGTATTAAGGTACCTGATAATAAATAAATATTGGTTCAAGCGTTTTGAAAATTTCATTTACATGGGGATGAAATTCAACCCCTAAAATACCAAAAAGCATACAGCCGAAACCACTGGGCCTAGAAACGTATTTTTTTTACACCATCGTATTTCTTGGGGTGCACGAGTACTAGCAAAGGATTTTTAGAAATTCACTCCCTTAAGGGGTTGAAAAGCATATAGCGTCGAAACCACTTAACCGATTTTGATGAAATTTGGTACAGAGATGGACTAAAGCTTGAGAAAGGATATAGGCTACTTTTCATCGCAAAGAATTGGGTATAAGGGGTTGAAATAGGGGATGACATTTTGTATGGAAATTCGTCATTTTCGATGATAGAACCACGAATCTTTGTATTCAGGCACCTAATAATCCTTACTAAATTTATAAATGCGAAAGTAACTCTGTCTGTCTGTCTGTTACGTTTTCACGTCTAAACCACTGAAACGATTTGATGAAATTTGGTACAGAGATGGACTAAAGCTTGAGAAAGGACATAGGCTACTTTTTATCGCGAAAAAATGGGTATAAGGGGTTGAAATAGGGGATGACATTTTGTATGGAAATTCGTCATTTTCGATGATAGAATCATGAGTCTTTGTATTAAGGCACTTGATAATGTATACATAAATATTTGTTCGAGCGTTTTGGAAATTTCATTTATATGGGGATGAAATTCAACCCCTAAAAGACAAAAAAGCATAAAGCCGAAACCACTGCACCTAGAAACGTAATTTATTTTTTTACACCGTAGAATTTCTTAGGGTACACGAGCTCTAGCAAAGAAATCGCGAAAAAATGGGTATAAGGGGTTGAAATAGGGGATAACATTTAGTATGCAAATTTATCATTTTCGATGAAAAAACCATGAATCTTTGTAATAAGGCACTTGATAATATATAAATAAATATTTATTCTAGCGTTTTGGAAATTTCATTTATATGGGGATGAAATTCAACCCCTAAAACACAAAAAAGCATAAAGCCGAAACCATTGGGCCTAGAAACGTAATTTTTTTTTTACACCGTAGAATTTCTTAGGGTACACAAGCTCTAGCAAAGAAATCGCGAAAAAATGGGTATAAGGGGTTGAAATAGGGGATGACATTTAATATGCAAATTTATCATTTTCGATGATAAAACCATGAATCTTTGTATTAAGGCACTTGATAATATATAAATAACTATTTATTTTAGCGTTTTGGAAATTTCATTTATATGGGGATGAAATTTAACCCCTAAAAGACAAAAAAGCATAAAGCCGAAACCACTGGGCCTAGAAACGTAATTTTTTTTACACCGTTGTATTTCTTGGGGTACACGAGCAGCGAGCGAAAATCACCCCTTAAGGGGGTGAAAATCGTATAGCCGAAACTATTGGGGCTAGGAACGTAAAACTATGTAGTTCTCTGTATTGTGCGATTCTCCTTCTTTTATTGTAAATGAGCTCTAAGAAATTAGTTTTTGAAATTCAATCTCTATGGGGGTCAAAAATGTATATCCGAAATCATTAGGCCTAGAAACTAGGGATGTGAAAAAATAATCGATTTTTATAATAATCGATTATTAATCGATTTTTTTGTAATAATCGATTTTTACAATCGATTATCAAAATAATATAAAATCGATTATTTTTATAATTAAATAGATTTTCCTAAAAAAAGAAGGTAATAACAATACTGCGTGTAGTATTTCATACTATATTAGAAGATGAAGCTCACATTTCCTAAAAAAAATCATCATAATCCTGTTGGGAAAAATCGATTATTTTATAATCGAATTTATTTTTAATTAATCGATTATTTTATAATCGATTTATTTTGAAGAACAAAAAATCGATTATTTAAAAAATCGATTATTTTCCCTCCAAGTCGCATCCCTATTAGAAACGTGAAATTTTGTACAAAGTTCTCTTTCTTGGGGAAAGTGCTCACTAAAAAAGAGTTTTTGTAATTTTACCCCTAAGGAGGTGAAAAGCGTAAAACCGATATCACTGAGCCTAGGAACGATCATTTTAGTACATGATCGGCTTTCTTGGGTTACCCCATTATTTTTTCTTAATGCTCGCTTATTAAGATTACTTTGGATCGACGCAATATGTATTTGGTCCTCTGCCATCGTAGATATATTGCAAAAGTTCTTTTAGCAACATTTTATTACCAGCTGCCTGCCAGACGACATAGCTGGCTAGATGGCATCACCAATTGGTCCAGGTCAATGTAAATCTTTGTCTTAGTAGTATTTTGCGACACCCACAAACAATGAAAGTGTTATAATATTCCTAGCCGCTACCAGACAGTAAGTTAAAATCAAGATATTAATCCAATTTTCTATCTTTAGAAATAAACAAATTTGAAGCGTCTATTTGTTGTCAAAATAATAGGTTTTATTTATGCTCACACAATTATTTGCACGATACCTACGTCTAAAAAACCGGCCAAGTGCGAGTCGGGGTCACGCACGAAGGGTTCCGTACCATTATCTATAAAAAAGGGGAAAATTGGGTTTGTTGTATAGGAGTCCCCTTAAATATTTATTTTATTTTATTTTGTTTTTAATATTTATTGTTATAGCGGCAACAGAAATGCATAATTTGTAAAAAATTCAACTGTCTAGCTATTGCGGTCCTTGAGATACAGCTTGGTGACAGACAGATGGACAGACAGACAGCGAAGTTTTAGTAATAGGGTCCCGTTTTTACCCTTTGGGTACGAAACCCTAAAAACGGCTCAATTTTTTTGTCTGTCTATTCGATACGGGTAATCTTCAAAATGGCTGGACCGATACTGATAATACTTTACCACCAGGTCTACTAAGCCTTACATAAGGAATAACTTAGGCTATATTTTATCCAAGGCTATATTTTATCCCGGTGTGGCTGGAGCAACTGTGAGAATTTAATCGACTTTAAAATTATTTCACTAACGGAAAGCTAATTTTAAGCGTGTAACATATTTAGGTTTTATTCCGTGTGGTGACGGAGTAAGAATACAATTCACCACCTCCTCTCTTACCCATGGGTATCGTAAGAGATAACTCAGGGATATATTACGCATATGACATCTATGCAAGAGATGGAAAACTCGAAACAAAACCCTATACCAACCTGCATGACCAGCATGGTATAGTAAGGTTAATTTCCCTCCTACTATGGAGGAGGCACGAGCCCAGCAGTGGGACGTATATGAGACGAAATGATGATGAACATATTTAGACTATTTTTTTATCCCAATATTTCTACTGGTCCGGGCACAATGCGGGTGAAATCACGTACATTTAATGGATATAAAAATTAATTTACGAATGAAAATCTACATTATCAGCGAATAACAAATAAAGGCTATTTTCATTCTGGTGTTTGCCCGGAACGAGAACTGCGAGAGAAACCGGTGCATGTTTACCAATTTTTAAAATTCTTTCAACAATAGGAAGCTACGTTATCAGCGAGTAACATAGGCAATTTTTATCTTGGATATTTGTGTGGGATTTGTTAGTACAATTTTTTTTCCACCTATGTAGACTTATAATATCAGCGAGTAACATAGGCAATTTTTATCTCGGCATTCGCATGGGAATGGGGTCTACGTGGGTGAAACAACGGTCGTTTGATCAATATTATTCTTTTTCACCAATGGAAACCTATCATGGATAATGTTATTATCAGCGACTAAGGATGGCCATATTTATCAACGTGTTTCCACGTGAATTTAAACTACAAGGGTGGAAGTAATATTCAAATATAAAAATTTGTGAAGTTATTTGGACCTTTCTTACTCGATCACGCGTAAACTGTTGACCAGATTTGGATGAAAATTGACACACAGATAGAGTAATTCTTAAATTAAGAAATATCATCATCATCATCATCGCAGCCCACGTACTTCCCACTCTTGGATTCGGGCCTCCTCCATAATGGGAGGGCATTTGACCTACTATACCATGCTGGTCAGATATCTATAGGGTTTCATTTTTCGAGTTTTCCTTCTCTTGCATAGATGTTATGTGTATATATCCCATAGTCGTCTTATACGACATCTACGAGCAAGATAGGGAATGGTGAATTGTATTCTTACTCCGTCACCACAATAACACAATAGAAAGAAATATGCAAGCCAACTTTTACGCGGGCGAAGCCGCGGGCAAAAGCTAGTAATCTTAATAAAAATCAAATTTTTGCTGGGTTCTAACAAATTAGAACTGGGACTTAATAGAAGAAAGGCAAATTCTCTTTGCTGCATTAAAAGATTAACGTTGTCTAAAGCTCACAGTTAAAAAAAAGGAATGTTCAAACTACAAAAATACAGGGTGAAAATGGAAGGAAAACGCAACACTGTGGAACGTGCTTTTAAAATAGTATCGCAGATATTTTTTGCTTTAACATTCTTTGCCTTTGCCATGCCTATTTATAAAGTTTTGTAGTAAAATGTATTATAAAAATACGCTTATATTTTAGTTGTTATTGTTAATTCCAGTATAACTTCGAAATATTTTAGAGGCATAAATTGTTAAAAGAGTAGAATTTATTTATTTACTAGCTTTTGCCCGCGGCTTCGCCCGCGTAAAAGTTGGTTTTCATAATTCTTAATTTAAGAAATACTCTGTGTCAATTTTCGTCCAAATCCGGTCAACAGTTTACGCGTGATTGAGTAACAAACGTCCAAATATCTTTACAATTTTTTATATTTGAATATTACTTCCACCCTTGTAGTTTAAATTCAAGTGGAAAGACGATGAGAAATATGGCCATCCTTAGTCGCTGATAATACATTATCCATGATAGGTTTCCATTGGGGAAAAAAATAATATCGATCAAACTCCCGCAGGAAATGGGGTTTCACCCACGTAGACCCCATTTCCATGCAAACGCCGAGATAAAAATTGCCTATGTTACTCGCTGATATTATAAGTTTATATGGGTGAAAATAAAAATAATAATTATCAAATCCCATACAAATATCCGACATAAAAATTGCTTATCTTACTCGCTGATAACGTAGCTTCCTATTAGTGAAAGAATTTAAAAATTAGTCAACATCCACCGGTTTTACTCGCGGAGTTCTCGTTCCCGGGCAAACACCAGGATGAAAATAGCCTTTATTTGTTATTCACTGATAATGTAGATTTTCATTCGGAAATTAATTTTCATATCCATTTAGTTCCCGCAATTTCACCGGCATTGTGCCCGGTCCCGTAGGAATATCGGGATAAAAAATAGCCTAAATATGTTACTCGCTCAAAAATAGCTTTGCGTTAGTGAAATAATTTTAAAATCGACTAAATTCTCACAGTTGTTCCAGCCACACCGGGATAAAATATAGCCTTGGATAAAATATAGCCTAAGTTATTCCTTATGTAAGGCTTGGTATACCTGTTAGTAAAGTATTATCAGTATGGGTCCAGCCGTTTTGAAGGTTACCCCGTAACGAATATAAGTCAAAAAAAAATTGTCCGTCCGTCTGTCTGTCATCAAGCCATATCTCAAGGACCGCGATAGCTAGACAGTTGATTTTTTTACAAATTATGCATTTCTGTTGCCGTTATAACAATAAATATAAAAAACAAAATAAAATAAATATTTAAGGTGGCTCCTATACAACAAACGCAATTTACCTCCTTTTTATAGATAATGGTACGGAACCCTTCGTGCGCGACCCCGACTCGCACTTGGCCGGTTTTTAGACATAGGTATCGTGCAAATAATTGTGTTACCATAAATAAATCCTATTATTTTGACAGACAAATAGACGCTTCAAATTTGTTTATTTCTAGACATAGAAAATTGGATTAATATCTTGATTTTAACTTACTGTCTGGTAGCGGCTAGGAATATTATAACGCTTTCATTGTTTGTGAGTGTCGCAAAATACTACTAAGACAAAGATTTACATCGACCTGGACCAATTGGTGATGCCATCTAGCCAGCAATGTCGTTTGGCAGGCAGCTGGTCATAAAATGTTGCTAGAAGAACCTTTGCAATATCTATGATGGCAGAGCAGTGCCTACATATTGCGTCGATCCAAAGCTATCTTGATAAGCGAGCATTAAGAAAAAATAATGGGGTAACCCAAGAAAGCCGACCGTATACTAAAATGATCGTTCCTAGGCTCAGTGATATCGGTTATATGCTTTTCACCTCCTTGGGGGTAAAATTGCAAAAAACCCTGTTTTAGTGAGCACTTTCTCCAAGAGAGACAACTTTGTACAAAATTTCATATTTCTAGGCCTAATGATTTCGGCTATACATTTTTCACCCTTTTAGAGAATAAATTTCAAAAACTAATTTCTTAGAGCTCATTTACAACAAAAGAAAGAGAATCGAACAATATATAGAAATACACAGTTTTACGTTCCTAGCCCCAATAGTTTCGGCTATACGCTTTTCATTCCCTTAAGGGGGTGATTTGCCAAAAATACTTTGCTAGTGCTCGTGTACCCCAAAAATACGCCGGAGTAAAAAAAATACGTTTCTAGGCCCAGTGGTTGCCGCTGTATACTTTTTGTTTTTTTAGGGGTTGAATTTCATCCCCATGTAAGTAAAATTTTCAAAATGCTAGAACGAATATTTATTTATTTATTATAAAGTGCCTTAATACAAAGATTCATGGTTCTATCGTTGAAAATGACGAATTTCCATACAAAATGTCATCCCCTATTTCAACCCCTTATGCCCATTTTTTCGCGATAAAAAGTAGCCTATGTCCTTTCTCAAGCTTTAGTCCATCTCTTTACCAAATTTTATCAAAATCGGTTCAGTGGTTTAGACGTGAAAGCGTAGCAGACAGACAGACAGACAGACAGACAGAATTACTTTCGCATTTATAATATTAGTAAGGAAGTAAGGATAAACTGCCTCAATACAAAGATTCATGGTTTTATTATCGAAAATGACGAATTTCCATACAAAAGGTCAGCCCCTATTTCAACCCCTTATAACTATTTTTTCGCGATTTCTTTACTATAGCTCGTGAACCCCAAGAAATACTACGGTGTAAAAAAATTACGGTTCTAGGCTCAGTGGTTTCAGATATATGCTTTTTTGTCTTTTAGGGGTTGAATTTCATCCCCATATAAATGAAATTTCTAAAACGCTAGAACGAATATTAATTTATTTATTATAAACTGCCTCAATACAAAGATTCATGGTTTTATCATCGAAAATGACGAATTTCTATATAAAAGGTCAGCCCCTATTTCAACCCCTTATAACCATTTTTTCGCGATTTCTTTGCTAGAGTTCGTGTACCCCAAGAAATACTACGGTGTAAAAAAAATTTCGCTTCTAGGCCCAGTAGTTTCGGCTGTATGCTTTTTTGTCTTTTAGGGGTTGAATTTCATCCCCATACAAATAAAATTTCCAAAACGCTAGAACGAATATTAATTTATTTATTATAAAGTGCCTTAATACAAAGATTCATGGTTTTATCATCGAAAATGACGAATTTCCATACAAAATGTCATCCCCTATTTCAACCCCTTATACCCATTTTTTCGCGATAAAAAGTAGCCTATGTCCTTTCTCAAGCTTTAGTCCATCTCTGTACCAAATTTTATCAAAATCGGTCCAGTGGTTTAGACGTGAAAGCGTAGCAGACAGACAGACAGACAGAGTTACTTTCGCATTTATAATATTAGTAAGGATTTATTCATTTAAGGACAGCTAGTAATTGGAACATTAGACATATTAAAATTTAAATATAACATAGAATATCATAAGGTGCTAATTTTTTTTTGTATGAGAATTATTATGAATTTTAACCAATAAAATTGCTATAATGTGAACAATATATCTAGTGTATATATACGATGAAGTAAGAATACAATTCACCACCCCCTTTCTTGTCCGTGGGTGTCGTAAAAGACGACTAAGGAATTAATTATGCATACAAACAACATATATACAAGAGAAGGAAAAATCGAAATATAACCCTGTACCAACCCGTTTGACCAGCGTGGTATAGAAGGTCAATTTCCTTCCCATTGCGGTGAAGGCTCGAGCTAAGCAGTGGGACGTATATGAGCTGTGATGATGATGATGATGGCTATAAATTATTTAATCGAACATAAGCCACTTCGATAAAATACAATATAAAAGTGTTTAATCCTTTTTAAAATTTCATTTTATTGTCCGAGATTTTTACAATGGCGGTCCTTAATCGCGCCTTAGCGTGTTGTAGCATCCGCTCCTCTCTGTTAAGATAAATGGTACACAGGAGACATTTTATACAGTTTCATATTGTTATCTTAGCTGGTTTCATGTTAACTTTTCACTATTTAAATGAAGTAAGCTTGAACATGGTCCCTAAATGTAAGCCTCATAACCAAGCTCAAACTCGCTCAGCGTGCTATGGAGCTGGCTATGCCTGGGTTTTCTCTGTATACATCGTGTACCGTGTATAGAATCCGTAATACGGAAATCCGGTTATGACCGACATAGCATGAAGAATTAGCACGCTGAAGTGCCCATGGACAATGGACATGTCACATCGCTCGACAAAAGGTTCTTGAGTGGCGATCATATAACGGGCGACGTAGTGTAGGACGCAACTAGGTGGACCGATGACCTGGTGAAAGTTCCTGAACATCATTTGATGCAGGCGGCACTGAAACGCACTCTGTGGCGTAACATGAGGGAAGCCTACGTCCAGCAGTGAACGGCGATGGTAGTTAAGATTTATCTGCCGTAGCAAGTACCACAGGTTCGTTTGCCGCGTAGGGAATTATCTTGGGCGATTCACAAATTATTATATTGAGTTAAGTTATTATGTGTGTCCGTTATTTATGTTTTAAAAGTCCCCCGCAAACAAAGATTAGCTAATTATTATTATTACAAGCATGTTATTGAAAAAAAATAACTGTTCACAAACCGAGAATAGACTAACTCCGAATTATTTGAGAAAATTAAGTTAAATTAATTTGGAGAGCTTTATCGCATTAGGGCGATGCTGTAATATCTAACAGTCTCGCCCGAGTATCGACAGGAGATGATTGCTGCAAAGTTAGCCCGTGGGACCATTGAAGCCGAGGACTCGTAGGGATGGTGACGGCAGATTATGAAGCTGTCATTCCTTGTTCTGCCCCAGGCAATAGCAGAGCGCGACTGGGCTATATTCTGTCTAAAATAAAAATAAAAAGCAGCGTAATACACATTCTAAGTTGTCTTTTAAAAATCAGTATTACGTAATCTAAATTTATTTGCCGAATCATTCCCAGTATGGCAGTAGTACCATATTAGATTTGTCGGGCTTAAAATTAATAAGGTTTTATAATATAATAATTGCCACAAATTATTTTAAATTAATTATATGTAGTTATAAATTTCTGTAATAACGATGACCTTTTGGACATGAGATACCTTAGTTTCCCGTGAAAATGCTGAAGTATTCCAAATATCGGACTATAAAAATCAAATACAAATGCAATTAAATTGGTAAAAATAGTTTTATTCAAAAACCTTAGTCTATAAAAATATAAGCAATACTGCAAAATTTCGTTAAGTGGAACACGAGTACGTATTACGTATATTGAGTGTGTAACTTGGGATGCTTCTAGAGCAATTTCCTGAACAGCTATTTGCATAATCGTGACTTGGCAGGCAGATCGTATTCTGATCAAATTAGTACTCCTACGCTCCATGTTAGGGCAACCTGTATAATATATATTTTAAGCCAGGTAGCCGAATCAGTATATTTAGCAAGTTATTCGTCTTCTTACACATAAAGTGGTACAAATCAGAATGTATTTTAAGATATGGCCATGTTTATTTTATTAACGCCCTTTCTAGTGTGTCCGAGTGGAATTTTGTAATTGATTTTGAAGTAACTTTCTAATGAGCTAGATATTTGATATTTTGAACATAGGTCAAAAGTCGATGATAATGCAGAGAATATTAAAAATAACATTAATAAAATAAATCTATACTAATATTATAAAGCTGAAGAGTTTGTTTGTTTGAACGCGCTAATCTCAGGAACCGTTGGTCCGATTTGAAAAATTCTTTCAACATTAGATAGCCCATCTATTGAGGAAGGCTATAGGCTATATATTATGTTTTCAAAAAAATTAGGGATCCGTACTAAAAGTCCAATAATGTAACCCAAGGTGTAAAAAAATGACCTGACAAATCCTTACATCGCGTGTGCTGCGAAAACTATTGATTATAAAACAAAACAATGTACCACAACTTTGCAGAATATATAATTGGCTACAAAAAATATCGCGACTCCATATGTCTATACTATTGTAGTTATCTCACAATAAGTATTTTTCTTTATTTTTTTAAATAATTAAAATGCCTTCGCTTTAAAAACTCTTTATTTTGTATCTTGGTATTAATCCTTATCAAAATAAATTACTTCATATTCAAGACGGAGTCAATACCAGTCTAGAACTTTTTGAATGATTAAATTCGGACATTTCATTCAAAAGATATCGCGATATTAAAAATGTAAGTAATTAATGTTGTAGCCATATAAATACAGTAGAACCCGTTTAATACGTTTAATACGATTTCCCGCATAATATGCTATTTTGCGTCAGTCCCAGCAACTTGATGCATGTTTTCATACATTTCTTAACGCTTAATACGATCGTCATCCCGTTTAATACGCCAACACGTGCCACTCAAATCGCACATTACCCCTTGCGGCAACGGCCAGCGACCAACGAAGTGACGACTGTCGAGCGACCCTAAGTGATAATGACTAAGAAAAAGATGAGTCAACTCCGGTTTTGTCATACGCCCAGGCATTATCAGCAGTTAACGATTTAAAAAGCTTTGTAACTTTTTTGAATCAAAGCGAAGACGCACTGCGAAAATTAAATTACGTTGAAAATCTTGTAATTGCTAATGCCTCAAAATCTTTTTGTCAAACTAAAATAAGTGATTACTTTAAGTAACGTAATAATAATAAACAACATTTTTTTATGTTTTTCAATATTTTTTATTTTTTATATTTAAAAATGTATCTAGTAGTAAGTATATTAAATAAAGAAAATAAACAACATTTTATTTAGGTAATTTTTAAATGTTAAATTTAATACGTAGGTATTCAAAATAATAATATAATAAATAATAATGGCAGGTTTTCCCTTTCCCGCATAATACGCTTTCCCGCCTAAGACGCGTTTTTGGTCGGGTCCCTACAAAATCGTCTTAAACCGGTTTCACTGTATTAAGTACTAGCTGACCCGACGAACTTCGTACAGCCTTTTCTTCGTAATTATTTTGTTTTAGTATTGATCAGTTTAGTTTTAGTATTATCCGTGTGTTGACGAAGTAAGAATACAATTCACCACCCGTGTGTGTCGTAAAAGACGACTAAGTGATATAGTATGCATATAATATCTATGCAAGAGAAGGAAAACTTGGAACAAAACCCTATACCAACACGTCTGACCAGCGTGGTATAGTAGGTCGA
The DNA here is from genome assembly GCA_032191425.1 of Lymantria dispar. Lineage (NCBI taxonomy): Eukaryota > Metazoa > Arthropoda > Insecta > Lepidoptera > Erebidae > Lymantria > Lymantria dispar. The sequence continues at coordinate 24,673,181 of CM063459.1, forward strand.
TTTCCCTCCCATAGCGGAGGAGGTCCTAGCCCAACAGAGGGACGTGTATGGGTTGAGACTATGATGATGATTTATCAGCCTCCTACAAATGGCGTAAAGTTGCAGATTAAGGCAATAAACACTTACCGTAAATTCAATCCAGTTAGATTATCAATAATACCATTATATCGACATGTTTGCGGCCCACCTTCGGCACCAACCTCTCCTCCTTCCAACATCCAGGGAACTGGCCAAACGCTATTCAAGCGTTGTACAGATCCTGAGATGTGGTACCAAATGCTCAAGGACCAGTGCCAACACCTATTAGGGTTGACCGTTTGGCCGGAGAGTGATAGATTTAACACGTATATGCGCCACTGCCGCCCCATCTCCGGTTTTCCGGTTACTGTCCAGCAAAGTAATGGTTAGAAGGGGCTTGCCGCGGTGGGAAAAGGTCCTCGACAACCCTGATGGGGAGGTCGGGGTGGAAAATTTCGGCGAGAGGAGGACGGCGTAGCTTACTCAGTGCTGCGCGACAGAGGCGACCCCAGGGGTCACATTCAAGACTGTCCATAATTTTCTACTGATTGATTTGAAGAAAAAGTGAAATCTCTACTTAGTCGTCTTTTACGACACTCTCGGGTGGTGAGTTATATTCTAGCTATTTAATATACCGCCTTTTCTTATCGATTCCAGAACCTTTTTTAATCTAGATCTATAAGTAATTATGCCAAAAATGCCGAACCGATAGGACGAACATCAAATGTTTGACAGGTAAGAACAGTTTGTATGGGAAAATAAAATTGTTGTTTTTAGTATTTTACTCACAATTTTGCCATATTTTCTCACCGTATATTTTCTTCCCTGGATTTCCACAAATAATTCAAGACCAAAATTGGTCAAATCGGTCCAGCCGTTCTCGAGTTTTAGTGACACTAATGAACAACAATTCATTTTTATATATATATAGATTGCGCGCGCATGTATGGTGTGGCGGGCGGTCATGAAGAATGAGGAGGCGATAGCCTCTGCGAAATGCTTAGAAAGAGACCTCAACTTTCTCGACAGTCTGCATTTGCAACACGACTGCGACAATGCGACAGGGGATGAAAATAGGCAGAGGTTGGCTAATCAACGAGAAATCGCTGAATGAAACCGCGCTAGGTAAACAAGACACACACGTTGAACGAACAGAACATTTAGCTTCACAAACAACTCGAACTTCGTCTAATTGACAACGGGAATCAAGTGCTGAATGTTCTTAACGTTTGGCTACAGACCTTTTAAAATAAATAAATCCTGAAAGTCACTATACCCTCCAAAGTCACTATTCCATGCGGACGAAGTCGCGGGCACTGGTAGTTAAATAATAAAAGAATTTTAAAGCACTATTTTTTGTAAGGGTTTTAAAAGAATAATAAAATGAAACTAAACTTTATAAAGGATAAAACCGAAACAAAACACCGAGCCACAAGTCAGCGTGCAACTCGATTTATAGTACGAAAAATTTAAATTTGTTTTAAATGACCACTAATCATTAGATTTATCAAGATTTCCGTGTGATGACGGAGTAAGAATACTATTCACTACCCCATATTTAGTCCATTATAAAAACATTGTACATTAAAATATATTTTTATTTTTTATGAAATATCTTAGAGATTTCCTTCAAGAATTTGTTTTTTAATAATTTAATAACTCTCCCGGTAGTCAGGCATTAATATTTTATCGCAGGTGATTTTACAAGTATACAATAAAAGATACCAATTATACTCAGCATCATAACCGTCAGCTGTGAATTGCAAAGAAATGTTTCTTATAGGAATAAAACTTATTACAATATCATAAGGTGAGAAAGGAATGTTTAAGAGTAGGAATGAAAATGACTTCTTTGGTTTTATTTCAAAAACTTTGAAATGACTAGAAATTTCATTTGTCTAGGGAGACCCTTTATTGGATAAAGGCATCCAAAAAATTTATAATACTCTAAGGAACTACCCTCATACGCCGCCGACTAACGTTTCACCTATAAAAGCCGGTCGAAGTGATCAATTCGGCATACAGGTTGAGAGCCCTCAGCGCTCACCCAACAGTCCGGGTAAAGTTGTCACAGCCATCTGCGGCTAACAACTAAGTCACACAAAAAAGCAACCAATTCGGGATAGTAGTTTGCGGGCATTCGTAGTGATCGGAAGTCTTCTAGAATCAGTCGTTGGTCGTCATGAAGGTCGTGTTAGCCATTTATAGTCTGTAATTAATGTTGATTTTATAAAATAAGCAATTATTGTTTCTTTGTGAATTTGAATTGTATAAAAGCGAGTACTATTGTTGTTTAATCTCAGATTATTGCCGTAATTGACAAATTTCTTGTTCATGTTTGTATTTTTTAAATTAAATCTATCTGCATCCTAAAAATACAATCCCCCGAGGGGGGGACGTCGGTCGATGGAAGGGTACCCCAAATAGGGGGTATTCCGTCGGGCCGACCACTGACGTCAAGTTACCTTGCTCCGGTGATCGGCCCAACGACGAAGGCGACGTGCGTCATGGGTGGGTTGCGGGTGTGCGTGCCTACGCCCCTCTGTCGCCCCGGACGGAGTGGTGCGAGTAGCACGCCGACCGCAGCCCACCCCCAAAAAAAAAAACCGTGCATAAAAAATCCTAAAAATACAATAATTAAAGTTAATAATAAAATAATACAATAATCAAAGTTAATACTACAATAATAGTTATGCTTGACAAGTAGGCTGGTCATTCCAGTTGATATCTAAATTTCTCAGGAAAGTGGACTTAGCCCATCCTGATAATCTATCGGAATACGACACTCGTCAAAAAGTAAGGAGTGGTGAAATATCATACTTTTAACCACTCACCATGTGGATGGTTTAAAGGCTAACAGTAGGTATCGTAATAATAATTCACTTCATCTAGTAGCAATAATTACAGGTTGTAAAACGATGGTATAGATTAAATGCTTATGTTACGCTACCACTCCTCAGGACTGCTTACAAAAAAAAAACACGATACATTACCACCGTTTTATTTGCAAACAAAAACATAAAACCGATCAAATAACAACCTTACGCTTTAGTGTTAAGTTATTGTATTAATATTTTTATCGGTAAGTGAAAAAGTTGCGTTGTATCAAAGAAGAATTTCGGCGAGTTCCTTCGGAAGAAAACGATCAATATTGCGTTGAGTGCTTGTCAGATAATAATGGCGTTCAGAGAGTTTTTTTAAACACTTATGGACGTTAAACATGAATGGAAATAGGAAGTCTGTCTAAGCATGTTTATATCCATAAAATGTATTTTATCATGCATGTTTTCTTATCTTCATATTAGTTACAAAACCACATATTCAAATCATTTATGATAACGAAAGCAAACTTCTAACACTTTATCTATACCAATAAATAAAATTGGAGTGTCTGTTTGTAATGTGAAAATAACAGGCCTTTTTCATGCTCACGTGGTTTTGCACTATACATATGCCTAAAAATCACTTTATATTTTTTTGTCTGTCTGTCTGTTTGTTCCGGGTAATCTTCAAAACGGCTGGACCAATTTAAAAAATTCTTTCACCAATGGAAAGCTATAATATCAGGGAGTAAACTAGGCTATATTATATCCCGGTATTCCCACGGGAACGGGAACTACGGGGATAAGGCGACAGAAACCGAAGCGAAGCGAGGGCGGGTTGCTAGTAAATATAAAAAACATAAAATACTAAACTCGAAACAAAACCCTACATCAACCTGTCTGACCAGCATGGTATATAAGGTCAATTCCCTTCCTATTATGGAGGGGGTCCGAGCCCACCAGTGGAACGTATATGAGCCGAAATGAATGAAAAATAATATTAAGTGCGGCTGGATGATACAATTAATTCAAAAGTGGTAGGACTACATTGTCGACATTCTTGTCTACAGCCGCGGGCCGATCGATCCGGTGTAGCACCACACTCTCGTAGAAAATCGACTTATGATTAGAAGCAATTTGTTACTACACTTATATTATTTTTATGAGAAAAAAACAGAGCTGGAAACCCAACTTTCAGACGGTGTTTGCTTGTGGGTGGGTTTTGGTAAAACCTATCACCCAACGCCATTGCACACATTCACACTCCTTTCACTTTCTTCGCGGTAGACAGCGGCCTCGCAAAGGTCCATGAACGGCACTATTATTTATCATCAGGTGCGCTAAATGCTCATTTGCCACCAACACCAATAAAAATAATGGCACGTATATGGACTAAAAAACCGGTTAAGTGCGACTCGGTGTCATGCACGTAGGGTTCCGTACCATTATCTATAAAAATCGCGTTTATTGTATGGGAACCCCCTTAAATAATTATTTTATTTTGTTTTTAGTATTTGTTGTTATAGCGCCAACAGAAATATATAATTTATAAAAATTTCAACAGTTTTTTTTTTTTTGTGGGTGGGCTGCGGTCGGCGCGCCTCTGCACCACTCCGTCCGGGGCGACAGAGGGGCTTAAGCACGCAACTGTCTCGCAGAAGGCTGCGACCACGTCCCAATTCCCGACGCTGTCGACCATCGCCCTAGCGATAGCCGGCAGCGTCAGGTCTGCACCGATGATTGCAACGAGTTCACAGCGCTGCACTGCGCAAACCGCGCAGGCCTCGAGCGTATGGCGCACCGTGTCCTCGTCGCAATCGCAGTGGTGGCAGGACGGTGTACTCTCCCTCCTAACGACCTTGTGCAGGTATTTGGCGAAGCACCCATGCCCCGTCAAAACCTGCACCAGTCGGAAGGAGAGCACCCCGTGCCGCCTTTCCAACCACTGCATCAGCACCGGCCGGAAGGCCTCCGCGGTTCGCACCCCGAACCAAGGCCTCTCCAGCCGGACTGCCCAACGGGCAATGACGTCTCGGCGGGCGCGACGGACCAGGCAGTGAGCTCCCTTAACGAGATCACACCGCCCTCCGCTCGCACCCCTGTCAACCGCCGTTACAATCCGGCGAGCATTTCCGCCTCCAGGTCCCACGGGGGAGTCCCGGCCAACAGGCACAAAATTTCAACTGTCTAGATATCACGGTTCTTGAGATACAGCCTGGTGAGAGACAGACGGACGGACAGACAGCGAAGTCTTAGTGATAGGGTTCCGTTTTCTTTGGGTACGGTTCACTCTAAAAAGCTGGATAACAAAATAAACCGTATAATACTTTATACATGATGAAAATAAGTACATGTTAGTAACGATACCAATTATTAATTCTATTGAGTAATCTATTATTTAGAATGGAAATAGGTGTATTAAATACGATAAAATTAAATCTACACACATATATTGTATTCCAGAAAAGTGCACACATAAAATAATAGTTATTTAAGTTTCATATTTGATTTCAGCTCATATACATCACACTGTTAGGCTCTTCACGATAGGAGGAAAATTGACCTTACTATACCATTCTAGTCACATGAGTTAGTATATAGTTTTATACCGAGTTTCCTTTCCTTGTAAAAGTGTTATTTCAGGGGTGAGAGAGGGAGTTCTAAGTTTTGTTCTTACTCAGTCAACACAGCAAAATTCTAAATAATGTCAATTGCGTAAACGTAAAGTCTTAATCAACTTAGGAAAGTTATTCTACAATTAATAAATACCCAAAAGGCTAAGATACTGGACAAAATTATGAAGTAGAGTATCTTCGGTGCCAGTTATTCGCTGGTAATGAGTTTAGAGCCCATAGTGTTGTGCTATCCCAGCGCATACATTCTGTTTTGCTGTATCATCGTGTGCACCATATTCGTTCTAATGTCCAATCTGATCTAGGTATATGTAATGTTTTTTTCTTTTTATTTTTGGCGATGGGCCATGGTCAACGCTCTCGCCACTCGGCTCCGTCCGGGGCGACAGAGGGGCGCCGCGTGGCCCCATGACCCACCCGTAGCAAGTCCCCTTCGTCGTTGGGCCGATCAACGGTGCAGAGTTCCTTGTTTTCAGTGGTCGGCCCGACAGAATACCCCGGTCGCGGGGTACCCTCTCCTCACGACGTCCCCCCTCAAGGACGTCGGTCACCGTCACACGGTCGCCCTCTCGGCCGGCGACGGACTAAATCCCCGGTGCAGTCACCCGCGGCCTTGGTTACGGCAGGTGTATGTAATGCCTAAAAATAATTCACGTGATTCATTAATAAGAGTTACGCTACAGATGTAAAAGCTATAGGGAATAGACTAAAAAAATATAGACAAAGGACTTATTACATTTAAAACTCTTGCCTAGAAAGAATAGATTTATAAACTAAGATAAACGTACGATCTTCAGAAACTTTCAAGGTACGCAAATGTATCAAATACCACAGCTGGTGTGTGAAAATGTAAGTTTTAAACTGTAATCTCTTTAAGAAACATAATAACTTTGAGATATTTTTCGTCGTTAGTTGCTTAAAAAATGTTTAAAACGATGTGTAAAACATTAGTATTGATTCAATATTTGCTATAATGGTAATGACTTGAGTTTCTGTGTGGTGATGGAGTAAGAATACAATTCGCCACCACCTCTCTTGCCCGTGGGTGTCGTAAAAGACGAGTAAGGGGTTAAATATGGTTATAACATAAATGCAAGAGAAGCAAAGCTCGGAAGAAAACCCTATACCAACACGTCTGACCAGCGTGGTGTAGCAGGTCAATTTTCTTCCTTTAATGGAGGAGACTCGAGCCCAATAATGGGACGTATATGAGCTGAAATGATGATGGCGTAAGATTTTCAGAATTGGCATTTTTGCCCGTGGGTGTCATAAAAGACGACTAAAGGATTAAAACCTATATATACTACTATAATATAACTATATACGAATATCTGATCAGCGTGGTTTATTAGGTCAATTTTCGGCGAGATAGCCGAGATAGCCTTGGGAGATAGCCGTGAATCGGAGATACATGAGTATAATAATAATAATATTTATTTATTGATACTTGCGATTACAATCTTATGAGTAAAAGTTATAAAATTACTTAACATCTATATAATATTTAAGTTAAACTCTTCCGTATCCGTGGTGCCGTACTGCTGCGCTATCGTAGCTGTACACCTTTTTACTTATTGGCTGACTAGTCATTTTGTTTTCCTGTCTCCCGCTTTGTCTAGGAGAGAAGTGGAATCTCTCTTTCCAACTCCTCCTCTTTAATCTTTTCTAATTAAATTTGTTGCGGGTCCCAAGACAATTAAAATCATATTCCGGGACTGCCTGAGGGTCAAACCTCGGTGTCATTTATGGAGACCATTGTGGATCCTGGCTTACAGGAGTTACAATGGTGGGAACGTGTGGTGGGATTAGTCCCAAAAAAAAAAATCTATGTAACATTAGTCTTATCTACTCTCAACCATACTAGGCCAAGGGCCTGTGTTATGGGTGTCAGTGCTCCACGTGATTTTAAATATTCAATTTTGTTTTGCGCATGAATATTGTCGCTGGAGAAGTTACTATATTTAGCGTACATATGTTTACAATGGTACGTATCTATACCAATAAATAAAATTGGAGTGTCTGTTTGTAATGTCAAAATAATACGCTTTTATCATGCTCACACGGTTAATTGCACGACACCTATGCCTAAAATAGCGATTTAAAAATTTTTGTCTATCTGTCTGTCTATTTGTTCCGGATAATCTTCAAAATGGCTGAACCGATTTCAAAAATTCTTGCACCATTGGAAAGCTATATATATTTTCCGTGTGGTGACGGAGTAAGAATACAATTCACCACCCCCTATCTTACCCGTGGGTGATCGTACGAGACGACTAAGGGATATAAAACGCATATAACATCTATGCGAGAGAAGGAAAACTCGAAATAAAACCCTATACCAACACGTCTGACCAGCGTGGTATAGTAGGTCAATTGCCCTTCCATTATGGAGGAGGCCCGAGCCCAACAGTGGGACGTATATGGGCTGATATGATGATGATGATGATTGGAAAGCTATAATATCAGGGCGTAAACTAGGCTACATTTTATCCCGGTATTCCCACGGGAACGGGAACTACGCGGGTAAAACGACTATAATCGAAGCGAAACTAGGGCGGGCTGCTAGTATAAGCTATATATATCATCATCATCGTCATTTTGGATTTCATAATACCAAAATCACCTTTATGAAATATTTTTTACACTAGCAACCCGCCCTCTCTTCGCTTCGGTTTCAGTCTCCTTTCCTGCGTAGTTCCCGTTCCCGTAGGCATACCGGGATAAAATATAGCCTCGGTTATTCCCTGATATTATAGCTTTCCATTGGTGGAAGAATTTTTGAAATCGGTCCAGCCGTTTTGAAGATTACCCGGAGCAAACAGACAGACAGACAAACAAAATATAAAGTGTATTTTAGGTACAACAAAAACGCAATTTATATGTAATAACAAAACGCAAATGACAGCTAAACGTAATTTTATCTATAATTAAGTATGGTTGAAAATCTAATAATTATAATTTTGTCAGAAATCAGTATAAGTATTCCTTTTGAATCATCATTAACAATGCCGCGGCCAAGACGATTGAATCTTTTTCGACAAAGCCGAAAACAACAAAATTTAGAAAATATATTTACGTAAAAACATTATGGCGTTACGAAGTTCACCGGGTCAGCTAGTCTCTCTTTCTATATATATATATATATATATATATATATATATAAAAAAATAAAAAAAGTCGTGTTAGTTACACTATTTATAACTCAAGAACGGCTGTACCGATTTGGCTGAAAATTGACGGGGAGGTAGCTTAGATCCAGGAGTTGGACATAGGATACTTTTATCCCGTTCGATCGCGTTCCCGTGTACGGTAACATAAAACGTCAAAGAGAATACAAGTCACTATTTCACGTGGTATAACAAAAACGCGTCTGACATGTAATAACAAAACATTGCGTAACAGCTATAGACAGACTATATTTTCAGAGATTTAGAAAATATATTTACGAAAAAAATTTATGGTGGTACGAAGTTCGCCGGGTTAGCAACTAATATATAAGTACAAACATCTATTAGATATTGTCATCATAATCTTATATCTTTAAACGAGCAATTCTTGTATATATATATATATATTTTCAGGATCTCGGAAACGGCTCCAACGATTTTAATTAAAGGACAATGGGCAAAAATGTATGGCGCTTGTCCCATCGGCGGCCACATCTGTCCTATATATTTTTTAGTCGACAATTATGTATATATTAAGACTGCAAAAAATTATTTCGGCAACTTGTTTAGATAAAAAGTTATAAAGCGTTGATCATATAAAAAAATCGAATTAATTAAACCGAAAGTACGTAAATGATAAAACGTAATGCATGTCTAAGTATAAGATAATGATGGATTAAATAAAACTAAAGGTTAATTGGTTATTAAATACATCTATTTATTGACAGACACATATACAATGCTCGTATATAATGCTAGTATTCCTTTAAAAAAAGAAAATGATGGGATTCAATTGTCGTCTACAATAATATCGTTTAAAAAATGAGCTGGTAAACGGATATCTTCCTCTTGGTTTCTCGCCCACCCTTAATACCACACTACACACATAATGTGGGCACAGCAACCAAGAGTGCGCTTACCGCTTAGACAACTGCAATAGTAGTTTTCTATGGCTTCTCTGCCGCTTTTCTCTCTATCTACTATAATGTACGAATAATATATTTTTGACCTAGTATGTCTAGATTGTATTCGACATCTTAGCAGCCAAACATTTGTTGCTGTGATGCCGCACCTGCCTAGGCCTGTAACATCGGGGTCTCTATACGTTTCTATATTATAGAGACCTTGTCGCACATGCTCCGCATAATAGCTGCGGGCTAGCTTCACTTGGTATGTACCAAGTGCAAAAATGGTTAAATCGTCCTCAGTCAGCAAAGGAAAATCACTTATGTTAGGTTGGTTTCCTGTAATGCTATCGAAACTAGCCCGTCTACGATTAAGGTTGTTGGCTAGGACATACTCTGCTAGGTTATTTGGTTGGTTCACTCTTTGGTTTATAACTTCTATAAATGTTTCAGCGTGAACGTTATCTGACAATGGTTCTCTGCAAGCATTCAATAATGCAGCACCTATTCTAAAATCTGTCATCATATGAGGCAAAGCACGATTGAAAAAGTCTTGTCGGAATAGTTTAAAATCGCGTTTGAACCAACCATTTATAACTTCAACAACCCAGCGGCACATAGTAACCATCCTAGACTTATTCGCTTGTTCTGTCGTCAATTGATCTTCGTCTCGATTTTTTGTTTTCGGTAAGTGAGCTTCATAACCATAGGCATGTAAGTCGTCGATTACGTCGCGAAACCCACGGTCTAAGATGAACACATCTCCATGTTCAAAAAACCAATGGAAAGGATTTCCTTCGTCGTCAATCATATTTTTCATTATTTGTGCATCTGATTCTGTGGCTGAATATGGCCCAAAGGCATCTAAAATGTGGCCATCGCAGCACACTATTAAAAACGGTTTCAACAAATTCGTGTATTTGTTTAGATTATATGATCGCTTTTGGAATAAATAGTTTGCGGACTTTTGTATATATATATAAGTGGCGTCTGCTATCACAATTGCCTTTCTGTTTAAGGCATTTGCATTTCCAAAAATTTCATTTGGAACTTGTAGGTTTCGGTTAGCTACATCAATTCTATTGAGATGATCATAACCAAGATGCCGGGGAACGAAGTCCAGTAAAAGAGAGTCTCTGGCGAACGTTAAATGTCGTTCTAGGGTTCTACGGCTCATATTAAAAAGCGTCGCCAGCCTTTCATTTGCTTCACCGCTTCGCAGTTTCATTAAGTAGCATGCCAAAGATGTTTTCGGGCGTGTTGATACGTTCGACAATGAAGGAGTTTGTTCCAAAATATTCATAAATTGGTCTCGACTAACGCCTAATCGGATGTATACTTCATTTGGGTCCATGTCATCTATATTATCAAAATCTAGTATAGATCTTCGAAGCACCGCGATTTTCATGAGGCTCATGATATGCACAAAATGTGTGGCATTGAAGTCGTGGAGCAAGATAGGGCTGTCAATTATTTGATCCCAATCATTGGATACCAAATGATGATCGCAAACTCTTGCACTATTTGGAATATAAAAATTAAAATGAATCAAGAATGTCACTTTAATGTTATCCGGAATCCTTCGGAGATCCGTTCGTCTGCAGTTTTCATACATACAACGCGTTGCTGTATTAGGGAGTCTTGAATATTCTTCAATATGTAATACACATTCGTGTGGACGGTCTCCTCTTGGCTGCGCAGCTCTTTCTGCCCGTTGCCAGCATGGTCGACAAATGTACTCCTGACCATTGTATTGTATCTGAAAATGAGAGTATTACAATTAGTTAAAACGCTTAGTTATTTTCATTGAACGCTGTTCAAACAAAGCGAAATATAAAGAAAAATATTTTACTCGATTGCCTAAGCAGTATTAATTATCTCGCTTACTCATACGTAAATACCGATACTTCTATCCCGTTCTCGCCCCGTGGATCAAACGGAACGACAACGTCGCCGCGTCGGTAACAGTTTACTTACTACTTACAGCGAAATGTAATCTCAATGCGCGAGAGTTAAAACACTGTGACCACCTCAAGTTAAACAGTACTATATTGTTGACGTGACAACTAAGAAGTAATGATTTCGTTTGATGTACTTACCTGATGTTCAGAGGTAAGAGCTTCAAAGATATATTGGCCTACAGCGGGATGTTCTTCAAACCAAGCACGGGTTATTTCGTATCTTCTTCTGTTTATCACGGATCGATTACATAAAATACACACTTGGCGATTATCTGCCATTGTTATAGGAATCTGCTTAAAAAAAGTCCAAAAAAACGAGCACAAGTCACCAAGATAGATATTAACAAGTCCGATATGCAAGCCAGAGTCAAAAGAAATTGTCAAACAATAATAATCGCACAGTACTCAACGAAACAAATGTCAACGATGGACTGCGCTGTGCGCTCGAGCATAACGGTAATCGCCGAGTCGTCGAGTGCGAGCGGCGCTCGTCGCTGATTGGTTGACGCATGAAACATGGCGAGACCGATTTTAACAAAGGTTCTTAGACCTCTAATAGAAAAAGTATTAAATATTAGGATACATAAATAATAATGAAAAAAAAAATAGTATTTTAATAATAGTATTTTAACTATATTTTTTTCCCAAACGGTATTTCATAGTACTCCTTGAACAATATTTGTTGTCAAAGATCTCCCCTTTCAAATGACACTAGTTTCATTGATGGCCGCTCATGGGCCGCAATGCCCATTGTCCTTTGGCATACTAGAGGTTTCGGGGCCAATAAATCGATCTAGCTAGGTTTTATTTATAGAAAATGTTATTTTGTCGATGTTTTTAGCTAATCAATACAATGACATAAAATGTCAATAGAATATGGATTCAAATTTCGTCGTCAACGTCAAGAGTGACGATAGCTCAATTGGGCAGTTGTCCAATTTTTTTGTTTTGTTTTGGCATTCAAACAGCGTGGGATCGAATCTCGATGTTATTATTATTCTCTTTTTATAATTTTTGATATCTTTTTCATTACTTAATTTTTATATTTATTAATATATATCTAAATAAATTCAACAAAAATACAATAAAAATATACCGAGCGAAGCTCGGTCAACCAGATAATTATGATTGTTTGACATTCAGTTCGACCAGAGATTTTAACCGTAAACAAAAGTGTATAAGCGTTAGTGTGTGTATGTGTGTGTGTGTGTAGCGATAGCATGGTAGTGTGCGTAATGCCTTTTTTAATGAATTTCATGTATTTCTAATCCATTATTATATGAAAGTTATGCACTTCTCCTCATTATCTTATATCTTTAAACGAGCAATTCTTGTATATATATTTTTTTTTTCACGATCTCGGAAACGGCACCAACGATTTTGATGAAACTTGGCATACTAGAGGTTTCGAGGCCAAAAAATTGATCTAGCTAGGTTTTATTTATAGAAAATGTTGTTTTGTCAGTGTTTATAGCAAAACAATATAATGACATTAAATTTTAAAAGAATATGAATTCAAATTTTGCGTCAACGTCATGAGTTACGATAGCTCAATTGGGAAGTAGTGCAGTTTCCTTTTAGTATTGTTTTGGCATTCAAACGGCGTGGGATCGAATCTCGGTGTTATTATTATTCTCTTTTTGTATTTTTTTATATTTTTTTCATACGACGGCATACCTCTGAAGAGTACCCTCTCCTCGACCGACGTCCCCCCGCTGTTCGTGGACGTTGGTCTTCGTCGCGTGGTCGGTCTCTCGGGAGTTGAATCACAGGCCATCTGCCTGACGTCAACTTTCCTTGAGTATGTAATTGTTAACCTAACAGCATCATTCGGAGCTGCAACTGCACAGCTGAACTGCAACCCTACAGCATCAGCTCGATGAAAAACTCTTAGTCGTCTTTTACGACACCCACTAGCCGTCATCATACAGTTTTCTATCAGTAAGTACGAAAATATAACATTGATAAACTGCTGAGGTTTTGAAATAAAGCGAAAATAAGCTGCACAAAATATTGGCCTCTTTACTTGGCCTCTTTACTTCACTGAAAATCCAGTTATTTAAATTATTCTACTGAATGTTGCAACGTGTTTTACGGTTCAACAATTTTACGAGATTCTCGAAGAGGTATTTTTCATTAGCATTTTCTTAGTTTTTTTTTTTTTATATTCTATAAAGCAGTTGGAATAATAATTTTAATGTACAGTAATAACGATATTGTTTCCATAATAAATTAAACACTATACTTCCGTGCGGTGATGGAGTAAGAATATTCACCACGCACCATTTTGTGCACGAGTGTGGTTAAAGACTGCTAAGGGATATAATATACCTACAGATAACACATGTAAAAGAAAAGGAAAACTCGATAGAAGATCCCATACTAACCCATCTTTTTTTTTTTTCACGCTGTGGAAATACATTTACGCCCTCTCCCCCGCCCGGTGACAGACGGAGGAGTGTGTGGGACTCACCAGCCACTGCTTGTCCGGAATACCCACTAAAACCACAGCAGCCCCTTCCGCGCTTTTACGGGGCGCCGGAGAGATCATCTGATGACACTTGATCCGCGACACCCCAACGCATGGCCGTTTGGCCACGTCCTATCGTCATTCAAAACGGTGGAAGAAGTTGTGCATATCGGCGCCTCCTCCTCTCTGGTCGGCGCCGGCGAAGTGAGTCAGCGGGCGCAAGCGCCTCGCGTTCTCGCTCCGCAGCCTCCTTCCTTTATAATGACGGCCTCACAAAATGAGGCCATCGACGACCAGCACCTGTCGCTGTCGAGCATCTGTGAAATGACGGTCGACAACGACAGGTCTATTCCAAGTTCCATCGATAAGACGTGGCGCTGGGACCCCCAGGCGGGGCAAACTTCCAAAGTGTGGCGCGAATCGTCAATTGCTGCGCCACATTCATGGCATCCTGGGGTCCCTTCTCTTCCAATTTTATGCAGGTACTTACCGAAGACCCCATACTAACCCATCTGACAAGCGTGGTATTGGTCAATTTCCCTTTTAATGTGAAGGAAACTCAATCCCAGGAATGGGATGTATACGAGCTGAAATGATGATGATTAACAAATTATATGATGACAAATACGTGTGGCGATGAGTTAAAAATACAATGTGTCGTTACACCTCGTTGGAATGGAAGCCGTAAAATATAACTAAGGTTATTAGTAGGGAGGCGCTTACAACTCATCGGGGTAACTAACACCATCTGCGATTGTCAACGTAATTGTTTAGTATTGTGTTTATAGCTGTATCCTAAGTGGAGGGCTTCAATAGAGGACGTCGATAGAAATAGAATGAATAGAGTAAGACAGCTACGTGGAAATAAAGAGATTTACGCATTATGATTTTGGGCCTAATGGACAAATAATTAACTTTATCGATATAAAAATCATTGTTTCTTATGTCGTGAGGTATTCAATAAATTAGTTCTACCTTTTTTTTGGGGTGGGCTATAGTTAGTGCACCCACCGCCCGGCTCCGTCCAAGGTGACAGAGCGGCGGCGCGCGGTCCCGTAACCCATCCTGTAGTACGTCGCCTTCGTCGTTGGGCCGACCACCGGTGCTGATTCTTTGACTTCAGTTGCCGGCCCGACAGAATACCCCGAAGAAGTGCCCTCTTCTATCGACGTCCCCCTCCCGGTACGCCAATCGCCGTCGTGAGGTAGCCTCTCCGCGGGTGTCGGACTAAATCTCCGTTCCGGTCACCCACAGCCTCTGCTACGGCAGCAACAGGCACAGGTAGTCGCGCCTGCGCCGCCCCAAACGCTGGCAGAGGACCGTGTCTACGTGGAGGTGTTCCTCACGCATATCGGCCGCCTCAATTAGTAAACTACTATCAAATCAGAACGCGATTGCCACTGAGAAGATCGAGCAAGATTTTTTTAGTATAAACAGTACATCCAACAGAAAGTACATAGAAACAGTCCATTCGGACAGACAAAGGAACTGAACTCTATACAACCAAGACTTATACAATTTTCTTCACATATTATTTAACACTTCTTTATACTGAATAGCTTATTAATAGTGATCGATCTTTAGTCGTAGTAAGTCAAGTCTTGTTATCATTAATTGAGCACTGAAAACCAAAACAATGGTTTCTGTGGGAATTTCAATAGAACATAAAAAAGAAAGTACACTTACGCCACTCTTAATCATATTCACTACACTTCAGCACCTTAACAGATATATAATTAAATTTAACACAATAAAATACTAAAAAATGAATTTAATTCAATAACGTAACATGATATGTGGTATGTGGTGAACATGCTGTGTGGTAGCGGCTTCGAATACTACCAACCCTTGCTTTGCTCGTGGGTGTCGTAAAAGACGACTAAGAGCCCTAGATTGACCCGGTCCAACTCCATCTGGTACCATTTGGGTCAACGATTACATTCCCAAGGAGGGTTGACGTCAGGCAGGCGGCCGGTCATAAAAGTCATTGCCGAAACTTTTTGCAATATGTCAAAACAGATGACATATTGCGTCGACCCCAAGTAATTGGGATAAGAGCAAGATGACGATGATGAACGTAACATGATACTTCGATATTCCTGCCGAAACTCAGATCCAACAAGAAACAGAAGGTTTGTTTATTAATTATTTTTTAAGACTTCTTTCAAATAAAATGGCATTGGTACTACATCTTCAGTAAGCATTAAGTATAATGAATATCTTCGAACCACGATATAATATTCTCAAATAAAATCTAAAAGATTAAGTCTGGGTCAGATCCCAAAATGACACCTGATTTAAACCATTCACTAAGCTAATTTATATCCGTGGTGCTATACTGCTGCGCTTACCTTAGCCTAGTTGTACATCCCCTTATTTACTGGCTTATTAGCCAACTTTGCTTCATGTCTCCCGCTTTGTATAGGAGGAAAGTGGAATATTTCCAACTCCTCCTGTTTTTTTGTTTCTAATTAAATTTGTTGCGGGTTCCAAGACAATTAAAAGCATTTGCTGGGACTTCCTGAGGGTCAAACGTCGGTGTCTTATACGGAGACTACTGTGGATATTGACTTACAGGAGTTACAGTGGTGGGAATATGTGGTGAGATTAGTCCCAATCATAAAAAGCTAATTTATATTTAGTTTAAGATTAACAAAACAAAAAGCAAACATTATAATATTATTTACTAAGATATAAAAGACTGCATTAGAAACTTGTGTCTTTATGACTCATCGACTTTGGTTAAATTCTTAAACAAGACAAATATACTCCGAAGACTAAAACTTTATAGTGATGCATTCTTGATTTAGTTTGTTCAGTAACAACTGGTCTCAAGCGTAATATTCCAACCAAAATCATCTCTCAGTTAAGTTTGAATAGTTGCAATTAGTGTCGTATTTTGAGATACTTTACTATCTTCGTTAGAAATTCTGTCTAAGTACAGCTTTTATATCGTTTTAATGAATTTAAGATTGGCTAGTTAATCTAAGAAATGAAATTGAACTCTAGCGTTTTACTTATATGCCATTCATATGAGGGCATTGTAAATATTTTTTAAGACAATAATAAATCCTTATTTTACAGGAGACTTCATGAATATACAAATACTGGACGCAAATCATACCCAGTCAATCATTAGTGGATGGAATTTTTTTCGCGTTATGAATCTCCAATATCTCTTAAGATATTTATTTGAATTTGAAATTACACTTTTAACGTTTATAATTAAAAAAATAAACGGCTTTTTTATTATCTTATATCTTTAAACGAGCAATTGTTGTATATTTCTATATATAAATAGTATATATTCTTATAATAAATATTTCTATATTTTCAGGATCTCGGTACTAGCACCAACGATTTCCATGAAATTTGGTATGCAAGAGGTTTCAGGAGTGATAAATCGATTATTAAATTTATAGAAAATTTCGTCTTGTGGGTGTTTCTATCTAATCAATAAAATGCCATCAGAGTAGGTATCTAAATTTAGTTGTCGCCATCAAGAGTGGTAAGTAATAGCTCATTAGAAAATTGTCCAGTCGCATTTAAACAGCCGGAGATCAGATCTCAGTGTGAAAGTTCGTCAGAAATAAAATTGTCAAAAAGAATATTCTGAGCTAAACTCGGTCTCCCCGATATTATATATTAAGTACCTATAACTAATGTAATAACACGCATAATAAAACCTCATACCAACTCGTCTAACCAGCGTGGTATAGTAGGTCAATTTCACGCCTATTCAAGATGAGGCTTGAGCCCAGAATTGGTATGTATATGAGCTAAAATGATGACATCTAACAAAAACGCTGCCTTAATGGTGTATTATGGTACACTGCAGGCCTCGTGTTCGAGTCCCGGACTAATAATCCACCTTATTCCCTCCCCTTTGCCATTAGATCGACCACTGGGAACTAATCCTTGACGTCCGTGGCCAGCACGACGGATTATCCTTTCGGATACCGTCCGTACTCGGACATTGTACGACAAATTTATTATTAAAAAAAATGTAGACTTTCATAATGATTTCTGATGTTTACGCGAGTATTACACATTTTAAATAAAACTACGTTACGGATTTTATCGCGTTTGTATTTGATTTTTAAATATAATTACTATTAATCTTAATGTTAGATAATTACTAACCATAAACAATTGAATTTTTTCATATAGGATCCTTCTCTTCTTACACTGGCAATGAATTTGTATCAAAATGTAGGTCAATATTTAATAAGTAATTTCTGTATCGGGTAGATAATAGGGAATATGCATGAAACTCCAAAATGAACAAATTATTTTTATTTGTAATCTTTATTGCTTAAAAAACGTACAATACAATTATTTTTAATTTTATCATTATTTAATAATTAAATTTAATTATCAAAAAGTGCGTTTTTTGAGATTCGCTCGCAAATTTCTAAAACGCAACGTATTTCAAACGTAACGTCATAGTACAGTTAAGTCTTCTGATTAGGGCTGTCGATATTTTTAAAATATCGTTTTTCTATATATCGGTATTTTTAAATATATCAATATCGGAGTTCGATGTAAAATGTAATGTTTCATTCCGTCGGTATACGTTAAAGTTGTCACACGTACGTGCGCTTTCATATTGCAAGTTATCAACCTTCAAGTTTCTCAAACTTTTCTTTTTTTATCTGTTCGATTGAATTTCGTCACTAAACATGTTTACTTGTCATCGCTGCAACGTTGATGCAAGAAACGGCGTTCAGTGTACTTCTTGTTTAAATCGGTTCGACTTCCCTTGTGCGGGTATAACCGAAGCAGGCTATCGCAAGCTCGGTGACCGTAAAGCGACATGGAAGTGTAGTGCCTGTAAAACTGCTCTGGCAAGTCTCTTTACTGATAAGTCGGAACAGAGTAAAGCAGTTTCTTATAGTGGCGACCTTGACAATATTCATCATGAACTTAAGAAGCTTGCGAAGCAAATGGCGTCGTTGCCCCAACTAATTACAAATGTAAAGTCGATACAAGCCGACCTTGCAGATTTCAAAAATATGAAGAATGAGATATCTGATGTCAAGAATTCGCTGGAGCATGTTCATATCTCAGTTGACGAGCTCAATAAGAAGGTGACAGAAATTGATAGATAAATTCAGAGTTTTCAGAAAACTAAACAGGATATTCAAAGGCTCGAGCAACGATTGGAGAAAATTGAGTTAAGTATTCGTGAAAATGATCAAAGATCGCGTTTAAACAATATAGAAATCAAGAGCGGTTACTTCCTCAGAAAATCTATTCGATATTGTCTCCCAAATTGGTATTAAGAATAATTGTAATATCACCAGAGATAATATTAACTACATTGCAAGAATTCCTCAGCGTAATAATAAAAACAATAAAAATATAGTTGTTTCGGTGCATAATCGCTATCTCAGAGATAATTTTATAGCAGCTGCTAAAAAATGTCCATCCTTAAAAACCACTGACTTGGTACTGAGTGCCGATGGCAGAATTTATATTAATGACCATCTTACGTTTGAAAATCAACTTCTTCTGAATAAGGCTAAGGCTTTGGCTAAGGAAAAGGGGTTTGCTTATATATGGGTGAAAAACTGTACCATCCTGGTAAAGCGAAATGCTACCAGTCCTACACTAGTCATCAAATTAGAGATGGAGTTAAAGAAAATTGCCTAATATATGCTACACTTTTTGTATTCATATGGCTATTGTTACAACTTTGAGAAACACTGGTATGCCTACTTATTTCTATGCATTCGCTTTCTTAGTATTTCTTTGTTTGATCGTTAATAGTGCAAACTATGTTTATTATTTCTATTCGTACGTTCTATTCGTTCATATACGTTATATTCTATTAGTTAAAGTCTCATATTGCGGAATAATTACATCGTCTATCTTGCTACCGATACCCTCACTAAATAATATTAAATTATTTGAGTTCTGCGATATTTTTGTATTTTATACATTTTTCGTAGAATGTTATTGTTATTATTTCCACCTCCTTATTAAACTAATTACTATTTTACATATTGAGGTAACATACTTGTACCCGTCACATAACTGCTATCATATTTTTATACAACCTCTGCTGCTATTTAACTTAGTATGGTATGCTATTCTTCGTGCTATTTTGTGTCGTAAAAATGACAATTAAAGTGTACTATCAAAATGTACGTGGCCTGCGTACAAAGGCGTCTTGTTTCTTTAGAAATGTGTGTATGAATAATTATGATATCATATGTTTGACAGAAACATGGCTTAATGAAGATTTTATTAGCAGTGAATTATTTGACGACCGTTACTTTGTCTGGAGGCGGGACAAAAATTATATCGAGACTAAGCAAATGCTTGGTGGGGGTGTACTTATTGCAGTCCGCCGTGAATACATCACGGAGGGGCGAATTGATTGGTATTCTTCTATTGAAGATGTATGGGTGACGTTAACACTCCGGCGTTCTAAACCCAGTGTGTCTTATAAGTTGCATATTTGTACCGCGTATTTATGCAAACAAAATCAAGGAAATTCATTATATACACAATTAGCCTATTTTCATACAAAATTAAATGACATAGTTCTTAATCATTTAACTGATTATTTTTAATTATAGGGGACTTCAATTTACCTAACATAGCGTGGCGTCCTACTGATGATGGGTACTCTTTCTATCCAGACAATATACATGGGGTTCAATTGGACTTTTTTGACACCTTAAATGCATGTAATCTTCTTCAATATAATTTTCACAAAAATGCTAATGAGCGAATATTAGATTTAGCTTTATGTAACAGACATATTTCCGTTTTAAAATGTGATGACCCCTTAGTGTCCGAGGATACTCACTATCCATCCCTTATTATTTCTGCAGATTTTGTTGAACACCACATACTTACACCTCAACCAAGAACTAAGTTTATATATTACCTAACAGACTTTAGTCTTATATCGAGTAAACTGGACGAGTATGACTGGAATACCGATTTAGGCAGAGGCACTGTGGAAGATGCTGTATTATTATTGAACAATAGGCTAATTGAATTACGCAACAAATATATACCTTCACAAGTAATGAAATCGACTTCTAAATATCCCCCGTGGTACAAAAAACCACTTATCAAAATTTTAAAAGAAAAATTTAAATATCATTCTAAATTCAAAAAATACGGTAATCAGTCAGACCATGAATCATTTTTAATTTTACGTAATCGTGCAAAACTCTTGGAAACTAAAATGTCTGAAGACTATATATCTAATACAGAAACAAATATATATAAGTAATAATAATAATAATAATAATAATAACTTTATTTCCAAAAATAATTTACAATGTTTAAAACACCAAGTTAATTATCCGTTAAGTTATACATCATATTTAGATTTCTGACACCCAAACTAAGATTGAACTTGTGTTATGGGTGCCAGGTCTCTCTATAGTTACGCTGATTGTAAAATAGAAAACGGAGTATAATTTATTTCTACATACTAATGCTAATTACTGATGTTAATATTACTGCTTTTCTTTTAATTTAGCTCTAAATCCAAAATAGATTCTCATAAAAATATAAAATAAAATATATATTGTAGGTGAATGTGTTAGTGTGTTCATGTGTTGCAAGTTCTATGTTTGTAACTGAATGTGATGTGTAAGATAGTGTATAAGTGCATACATACTTGCATCCATGTATGTGTATATGTGTGTGTGTGTGTGTGTGTGTGTGTGTGTGTGTGTGTGTGTGTGTGAATGAGACTGTGTGTGGTGTGAAAGAACGATACGTTTATGTGAGTGATAATAATTGTGTGCAGGCACGTGCATGATCACTTACATAAACAGTAGTAGCATGTGTGTATTGTATATGTTATATGAACTGTTCGGTTTCTTCATAGGTGAGAGTCATAATCCACTCACTAACCGTTTTTTTACAGTGGTAAATGTTTAGGCTGAATATCTCACAAATTTTATTAATCTTATTATATATTTCACCTCCAAGTATCCGAAAGTGTCTTTCAGCCAGTTTAGATTTATGTTTTTCCAGTCGGCAGATGTTCGTGCATCTACGTTTAGCGTTATAAAATTTAGAATTATAGACTAAAGTAGAATGTTTACGTAAAACGACGTGTAACACAAACAATTTTCTAACCGATAGAACCCGACAATCCTTATACAATTGGAAAGTGTCATATCTAAAATGCTTAAAAGTCATGACCTTGAGAACGGCTCTTTGAGCTCTTTCTAATTGCAGCATGTGACATTTAGCAGCGCCGCTCCAGACTGTTAAACCAAAAGTCAATATTGACTGACATAGTGAAAGATATACCAATCTCATTGTATCGTAGTCAGCGCTATACCGCAAATTTTTGAAAATAGAAATTAACTTTCTGACTCTGGAGGATAGTTCCTTAATTTGGATATTCCATGAAAATAGCCTATCTATGGTAATACCAAGATATCTGATGTGAGCTTTTCTGCTAAGTTTAGAGCAGAGACACATATCCATTCCATTACAATTGTGGGCTTTAATTGCAAATAAATTATCTGGTTGCGAAGAGGATTTCATCGAAAAGGTAACATAGCTGGTTCTGTTGAGATTTAAGGTGAGAGCATTAGCAGTTAGCCAGGACATCACAATACTTAGCACTGACTCCGTACGCCGCTGCACTTGATTCCAGTTCTGATCATGGATTAGGAGTGCTGTATCATCGGCATAGGTATATTGCAATTAGGTATTGATAAATTACATAAACTGTTTACATATATGAGGAACAGTGTAGGACCCAGTATTGAACCTTGAGGAACTCCATGTGACAAAAACTGCTCATCACTTACGTAAGAATCAACACTTGTGCATTGAGCTCGCTCAGAAAGATAACTCTCGAAAAGTGCGAGGGCTTGTCCTCTTACTCCTATTTTCTCCAATTTAGTGATCAGAGTGGATACAGTGACAGTGTCAAAAGCTTTAGATAGATCCATGAAAAGTCACCTAAGGCTTTCTGGTCCTACCTCAAAAGTAAGCAATCCTCTAATACCTATCCATCTACTATGAAATATGGACACCTCTCATCTGATCAAGGCACTGCTATTTGTAACATGTTTAGCGATTATTTTTACTGTAATTTTCTTGCTAATACTAACAATGAGAGCAGTGATGTCCTAACTCTCTCTCTAAATGCAGCTACTACAAATATTAGCTTGATAGATGTGAAGGAAGCGGAAGTATACAAGTTATTGTGTACCCTTGACATCAGCAAGACACCTGGGCCTGATAGCATACATCCTATTTTAATAAAAAATTGTGCTAAAAGTTTATCTTTACCTTTGACACTGATTTTCCGACGTTCTTTAAAGGAAGGTGTGGTACCGCGTATCTGGAAGACCGCATTTATTTCGCCTATACATAAACATGGGCGCAAAGATCAAATAGAGAATTACAGACCAATATCGAAACTTTGTATATTTAATAAAATATTAGAAAAAATAGTTTATGCGTCAGTATACTATAGCATTAAACATTCATTAAATGATTATCAACATGGCTTTCTTAAGAATAGATCTACTACCTCTAATCTATTGGTAGCCTCAGATTATTTTACAGATGGCATGTCTGCCCCTTCTCAAGTGGATACTATATATACAGACTACAGTAAGGCGTTCGACAGAATAGACCATATGATACTTCTAAAAAAACTATTAGAAATAGGTATAAGTGGTGATTTATTCAGATGGTTTAAGTCTTATATTGATAACCGCTGCCAAGCGGTGGTATTAAACGGTTTCACGTCAACGTCTGTTCATATCCCGTCCGGTATACCACAAGGATCCTTATTAGGGCCTTTATTATTTATCATATTCGTTAATGATATAGGTACCTGCTTCTCACACTCTAAAATAATTCTTTATGCGGATGATATGAAGATCTTATCGCCCATCTCAAATATATCCAATTGCTACAACCTCCAAAAAGATTTAGATGAACTTCAAAACTACTGCCATCTTAATAGACTTGACTTGAACGTCTCTAAGTGTTTTGCTGTAACGTATTCACGCAAGCCCAAACCAATCTCATTCACTTACAAGCTGCACAATTTATCCATAAAGAAAACTAACGTGATCAAGGATCTGGGTGTTACTTTTGACTCCAAATTAATATTTGATGCTCACATTGATAATGTTATAAAGAAAGCTAACAAGGCCCTTGGTTTTGTATTAAGATTATCGTCTGATTTTAAGAATATCAAAACATACAAAATTCTTTATTGTGCTTTTGTTCGCAGTCATTTGGAATATGCTTCACAGGTATGGAATCCAATATATAACATATATATTGATAGGATTGAAAGTATCCAGAAGCGATTTTTACGTTTTTTACAATTCAAAACGCGCAGGTATTCCTCAGACTATATTCGGCGTTGTAAACTGTTTCATTTATTACCTCTACGCGAGCGTAGACGTATAGCTGACTTATCCTACCTATTTAAGATAGCATCGGGCAAAGTGGATTGTCCTGAGCTTCTAGGCAAAATTGGACTTGTCACACGACCCATGACACTTAGACAACCAGCATTATTGCATACGCCATTTGCGAGAACTACTTATAGGCTCAATAGTTTTATTATACGTGCCTCTAGAACCTTTAATGAAATTCCCGCTAAGTTTGACTTCGATCTTTTTAATACCAGTGTCTCTCAAGTTAAGAATGTTTTAGCCAACAAATTACATATTTTGTTTAGATAACTTTTAAGCATATTGCACATCCATTAGTTATAATTTATCATTTACCGACTTTCATTATTCTACTAGTCATTGTAAGCTATATGTGAAAACTTGTAATTGGCCTTTGTTATTTAGTATATATTGTTAAGCATGTATTAGCTGTAAGTTTTCCGAATAAATAAAAATAAAATAAATAAAAATAAAGAAAAAAAGAGCGTGCGTACAAAGTACGCATGGCGAAAGTGAAACTCCTTTATCCTTTATCCTTCATCTTTTATCCTTTATCTCATTCTCTCGCCGGCTGAATCTTATACATTTACGTGTTTATATTTCTATGGACTCACTTTTTCGTTTCATCGAGTTTGAAATCACAATGATTCTAAAGAAGTTTCACTTCAAAAGTATTGATATTTCGATATATTTCCCCGTGACATCTTTTTAACTTCGTTCATTGCGTCGTTACCGTGCCGAGCATTTTTATCAAATTCCAGGAGTAAGTGATAACTGATCATCAACTTCATGCCAGCATTTTACTACATCTACTGTAAGATTAAATTTACGGTGATTTTGCAAAATAAATACTTTACAAGAAAAGATAAAACACCAAATTTATTTAAATAAATATCGACCCACGATATTTACTTTTTAGTACCTATCGATATATCGTCCAAAAAAATAAACCAAAAAATATCAACAGCCTTAGTTGATAGCCCTAGCAACTTGTGCGAGTAGTCTGACGTCACAGAATATGCGCGCTGAAGTAACCGCGTTTCAATCGCGCAAAAATGATAGCGACTTTAATCTTTTTTTTTTAGGGTAATGGTTTATATTTTGGATGTATTATATTTATTTTTAGTAATGTAATAACTAGTAGAAACGTTTAAAAAAATAAAAAAAAAATCATGCATATTCTCCATTATAAAATTTTCTGTAACAACGATGACTTGTTGGACGTGAGACATCTTAGTCCGCCCGTGACCATGAATGCTACAAAGTGTTCGAAACGTCAGACAATCAAAAATCAAATACACATGCGATAAAATCCTTATTTAAAACTTAGACTTTACTTAAAATAATTACCTAAGTCTTTAAAGTAAAATAAATAATTTCTCCAATAATAAAAAGCAAAATAAATATTGATCAAGTCAAAATACATTAGTAATAATTTAGAATCCTGTCTACTGTATTTAAAAATAATAGTTATCTATTCGAAGCTGAGACATAAACTACAGAAGCACATCAAATATTCATTTCATTCGCGAAGGAGGAGCTGGGAGCACAAATTTTTACAAACACGAGAAAATTAAATTTTATACTTTATTGCTCTTGTTATAAAGTTGTTTTCAGACATTTTATTATTTGTCTCTGAAACGTTTTCTGCTTTATAAGCATCTTTCTTTACGATACTCATCGCGATTAAATTAGTATTACTTAGAAATTAATAAACATATAGATGAAATTATGATTGAATCTTTCGTTGTTGTTTATTTTATAAATTGATTTCTGATTGAATTTTTTAGAGATTGAATATGTTTTAATGAAAATTGATATACGTAGGAAGCTTTCTTTTTAATAAACGGATTAAATAGTCTAAATATTGATGTTTTTATACCGATAAACATGAAAATGATTCCTAGTCAGACCAACTCTTTGATGCGGGTAAGCTGCTGGAGAGGGTTCTGGCTGCCCGCATCAAGCGGTACCTCGTCGGGGTCGGGCCCGATCTGTCGGACGCCGTTTGGTTTTCTCCTGCCTCCTGCCAGTGCTTCGATCACCGTGAGTCCGGTTACCATCAGCATCCAGGCCCACATGAAGTACTTAGGCCTAGTGCTCGACGGGCATTGGTGATTACGGGAGCATTTCCATCGACTTGTTCCCCGGCTTGTCGGTGCGGCATCCGCTCTTTCGTGGCGGCCACAGAGGGTCATGGCGATCAGGGCCATACGCGGTTACCGCACGGTGGCGACGGAGGCAGCGTGCCTCCTGGCCGGAACTCCCCCGTGGGACCTGGAGGCGGAAATGCTCGCCGGAATTTACCGGCAGGTGTCGGAGACGTGCGCCCGCGGCGGTATGGTCTAGTTGCAGGAGATTACCACCTGGTGGGTCGACGCCCGCCAAGAAGTCATTGCCCGTTGGGCAGTCTGGCTGGAGAGTCCTCGGTACGGTGTCAGGACCGTTGAGGCCATCCGGCCAGTGCTGATGGAGTGATTGGAGCGGACGCACGGGGTGCTTTCCTTCCGACTGGTGCAGGTGCTGACGGGACACGGTTGATTCGCGAAGTACCTGCACAAGATTGTCAGGAGGGAGAGCACACCGGCCTGCCACTACTGCAATTGCGACGAGGACACGGTGCAGCACACGCTCGAGGTGTGCCGCGTGGGCGGGGGAGCGCCGTGAACTCGTCGCGATTATCGGTGCTGACCTGACGCTGCCGACCATCGCCAGGGAGATGCTCGACAGTGTCAGGAACTGGGGCGTGGTCGCCGCCTTCTGTGAGGCCGTAATCTCACGGAAGGAGGCGGCGGATCGTGTGTGAGTAGAGCTCCTATTCGGCGACACGTTCCGCCGCCGGCGACTCGGGCGGCGCAGGCGCGAGTATCTGCGCCTAATGCCCCCAAACCGAAGCCGCGGGTGATCGGACCGGGGAATTGTCCGTCACCCGCAGAGAGGCTGACCATGCGACGGCGACCGACGTCCCAGGACGTCGAGAGGTGAGGGTACCCGAAAGAGTATTCCGTCGGGCCGACCACTGACGACAAGTCACCCTGCTCCGGTGGTCGGTCCAACAACGAGATGACGTGGCTACGGGTGGGTTATGGGGCACGCGCCGTCCTTTCATCGCCCCGGACGGAATGGACCGCGCGTGCGCTTACCATAGCCCAACCATAAAAAAAAAGTCAGACCAACTCTTTACACAATCTATAACTTTGGAATTTGTGTGTAAAAAGTTTAGTTATATAAAAAGATGTCCACAATACACGGACTTATTTCGAAATGGATAGATATTATTAAAAAAATAGTTTATTATTCAATCAATCAATCAATCAATCAAATTATTTATTTGCGTTGAATGTATGTACATTGACAGGGTCTTACAAAAAAATAGTTTGTTCAGATACATTCTGCCCATTGAGCATGCAAATATTAAAAAAGTCAATGTAGTTAATAAAAAGTCACACCATATTCAAATTATACAAACTAAAAATTAATAATATTAAACATTTAACTATAATCTATAGCTATTAATATTATTTTTTATTGTTCGCTCAAGTTCAAAAATAAGCTTTCTTTACAAAGGAAAGGTGTATAACTATATTCGTATCCTGCCACAACGAGAAAAAAACCAGTAAGATATTGTCAAAAATAAAAAGAATTTTACTAAATAAAACAAAATAATATACGTAAATACGAACTAAATATCACACAAAGTATTATGGAAATATATATACGTTTATAGATGCGAACTTACAACAGGCATGAACACCAAATAACCATCTCGAGCACACGCCAAAAGATTTATGAGGTATATTCACCCACACGTAAAAGTATTAACATTCACGCGATGTCAACGGAGGGCTTATACGAGAAGTTCGTTCTAAATAGCACCTGCCACATTTCACTTTGTATGAAAATTGTCAGAAGTTGACGAGACTTGTACTTCCAGAGTTGTGACACTGTAAAAGCATCAGAGTACTTTGAACTTTAGTAATGTACTGACAGTATTCTTTATAATATGTTCATTAAAATTAACGTAGCTACTTACATGACAATATTAAATGGAATGATAATACCACTATTTGCTATATATATTACATTTATAGTACTATTTTTTATATTATACTAGCTGACCCAACAGACGTTGTTCTGTTCAAATGAAAGAACAGTGCTACTTACCGGGTCCAATTGTGAATCTAAACCATTCTCGAATCTCCTTGAACACACACAAAAAAAAAATTCTTTACGGATTTTATCGCGTTTGTATTTGATTTTTGATTACCCGACGTTTCGAACACTTTACAGCGTTCATGGTCACGGGTGATGATGTCTCACGTCCAACAACAACACGTCCGTGGGAATACCGGGATAAAATATAGCCTAGTTTACGCCCTGATATTATAGCTTTCCATTGGTGAAAGAATTTTTGAAATCGGTCCAGCCGTTTTGAAGATTACCTGGAACAAACAGACAGACAGACAGACAAAAATTTTTTAATTGCTATTTTAGGCATAGATGTCGTGAAAATAACCGTGTGGGCCTGAAAAAAGCCTATTATTTTGACATTACAAACAGACACTCCAATTTTATTTATTGGTATAGATATATATAAAGAGTAGCAACCTCGCTTCGGTTTAAGTCGCCTTACCCGTGTAGTTCCCCTTTCCCTGGGAATACCGGGATAAAATATAGCCTATGCTACTCCCTGATATTACAGCTTTCCATTGGTGAAAGAATTTTTGAAATCGGGTTGGTGGTTTACGCGTGAAAGCGTAACAAACAAACTTACTTTCGCATTTATAATGTTAGTAAGGACTAGGATCCCGCCCTCGCTACGTTTCGATTTCAGTCGCTTTGCCGCGTAGTTCCCGTACCCGTGAGAATAGTGGGATTAAATAAAGCCTAAGTTACTCCTTATATAACCAGCTACAAGGTAGTATAATATTAGCAAAATTCGTCTAGCCGTTTTGAAGATCACCCAAAACAAACAGATAGAAAAGCAAAAATATAGACAATTTTTTTAAATCCGGTCTTTAGACATGGTTATCGTATAAATAGACATATCGGGATGAAAAAATCTATATTTAAATACGTGAAGCAAAAAATTTGTACACCTTTATACGAAAATTACGTGCATGGACAAGTATGAAATTTGGCACAGTTGAAGTATATATACGAGGAGAAGTACATAAAACTGAAATTTCATACGATAATGGATGAGAAATACATTAAATTCATTAACAAAGGCATTACACACACTACCATGCAATCGTTACACACACACGCGCTTATACACTTTTGTTTACGGTTAAAATCTCTGATCGAACTGAATGTCAAACAATCATAATTATGATGGCAATGTCTAATAGACATTTGTACTTATATATTAGTTATTAGTGAAATACAGCTTGCTCAATATACAATTATACAAAAATAAAATTAAAAGAAAATTGTTTAGCAAAAAAATTAATTTAAATTATGGCCGAATTTCGTCCACTCGGCGACTACTAGTTCCATTAATTTGACATTACAAACAGATACTTCAATTTTACTTATTCGTATAGACTAAATCCGTGTGATGACGGAATTAGAATACAAATCACCTCTCGTTTCTGTCCGTGGATATCGCAAAAGACGACTCGGGGATATAATACGCATATAACATCTAAAGGGTTTCTTGAAAGTTTCTCTTAAAAGGTTTCATGATAATTTTACTGACTGCAGTAGATTTAGCAACAATTTTAACTTCGAACATACCACATATCGTCTTTACGTTGTAGGTCATATTGTGGCTGAGGCAGAATGTGTGGTAAATCTCAGCATTATGCTACTCGACTCGCGGTAAGCCTCGACTGAATAACGTTCGAAAAAATTCCGAGAATCTTCTCATCCGCTATCCGTCGGCGTGCTTTCCAAAAGAGTCTATGACCAATATCATTTACTGATATTATTCTAATAACAATCGTTGTATTTTCCGTGTGGTGACGGAGTGAGAATACAATTCATCACCCTCTTTCTTACCCGTGGGTATCGTAAAAGACGATTAAGGGATATCATCATCATCTCAGCCCATATACCTCCCATTGTTGGGCTCGGGTCTCTTCCACTATAAAAAAGAAATTGACCTACTTTACCACACTCATCAGATGTGTTGATATAGGGTTTTGTTTCGAGTTTTCTTTCTCTTACATAGATATAATATGCACATTATATCCCTTAGTCGTCTTTTACGACACCAAGGGATAGAATATGCGGAAATTGAAAGAGAAGGAAAAATTGACATAAAACTCTATAGCAACCCATCTGACCAGTGTGGTAAAGTAGGTCGATTTCCCTTCCGTTGTAAGGGAGGCTCGAGCCCAGTAGTGGGACGTATATGACCTGTGATAATGATTCATCAAATCATTGCATAAAATACATAAAATACTTTCATACAAACCACCATATTGTAAATAAACTACTTTTACGGATTATATCGCGTTTGTATTTGATTTATGATTGCCCAACGTTTCGAACACTTTGCAGCATTCATAGTCACGGGCAGACTAAGGTGTCTCACGTCCAACAAGTCATCGTTATTACAGACATTTATAATTATGTACTCGATACAGAAAATTAGTTATAAATTTATTAAATTTTGACCCACATTTTAGTACAAATTTATTGCCAGTGTAAGAAGAAAATGATTCTATATGAAAAAATTATATTGTTTATGGTTAGTAAGTAGTAGCTGCAAAGTATTCGAAACGTCGGGCAATCATAAATCAAATACAAACGCGATATAATCCGTAAAAGTAGTTTTATTTACAATGTGTAGTGCTCGCGTAAACATCAGATATCATTATGTAAACCACCATATTGATTGTAAATAAAACAGTCCTGTAGGGACCATGAACACTGTAAAGTGTTCGAAACGTCGGACAATCAAAAATTAAATACAAACGTGATAAAATCCATTAGTTACAATTGGTAATAATCGCGGCAACATCAGCAATCACTAACATATTGAATTCAAAATACGAGTTTAAAAATTAAGATTATTCGTTCTTTAAAGCAAACCAAGTCTGCTCTTAATTTTCAACATCGATAAATCTAAAAAGATTGTAGATCAAATTAAATCACTACTGAAAATGCTGCTTCGACATAAGTTGTAAGTCAAAATAATAGCGTCCACGTTCGAGGCCGGTCAGCCAAAATGGCCACATTACTCAAGTTTAACTGGTCAATATAGATATTCGCTTAAGTGAATTGCAGGTTCCGTTGCATCATGTTTGCGCCTATCGTAAATATTTTGCAGTAATCATTAATTATTCAACGATTCGGATTGAGGACGAGCAATTAATTTTATAATAATTCATCAGTTAATCCGCGAAATATATTACGTGTAGTGACGGAATAAGAATACTATTCCCCTCTATTACCCATGGGTGACCTAAAAGAAGACTGAGGGATTACAATATGCATACAATATCTATGCAAGAAAAGGACAACTTTTAATAAAATTCTGTATCAACCCTTCTGACTAGCGTGGTATAGGAGGTCAATTTCTCTTCCACTACAAAGGAGTCTCGAGCCCAGCAGTGGCACGACAATGATGATCCGCTCAATTTCGTTTAAATCGAATAAAAAAGAGTGTTAGAGAAAGTCGTTTGTAAGCACCGACGTAAGTACAGCTAACTATACTGGTAAAAATTACCATATCTTTGTGAAATTTTAGTAGTTCCTGAAATTAATCTGGTCAATTGAACAAACTCTTCAGCCTTATAATATTAGTATAGACTATTATTACAAATATTTATTACTCTCTCGTGTTTCATCTCTATGAAGAAATCCAGTTATGATTGCAACGTATTATCCTATGGAATAACAAGGGGAAGTCATTCGTGTGGTGATGGAATAAGAATACAATTCACCACCCCGTTACTTACCTGTAGGTGTGGTAAAAGGTAAGCTAAATTGTGATGATAAATGATGATGGATAGTAATTACACAAAAAATATTAAAACATAACATTTATAGCGATTTCAACAAGGTGTCTTTTTTTTTTGCGGTGGGTTGTGGTCGGCGCGCTCCTCGCACCACTCCGTCCGGGGCGACAGAGAGGCGTAAGCACGCACAGGCAGGCGATCCGCCGTCTCTTTCCGCGAGACTACTGCCTCGCAGAAGGCTGCAACCGCGTCCCAGTTCCTGACGCTGTCGAGCATCGCCCTGGCGATGATCGGCAACGTCAGGTCGGCACCGATGATTGCGACGAGTCTACGACGCTGCTCTGCCCAAGCGGCACAGACCTCGAGCGTATGCTGCGCCGTGTTCTCGTCGCAATCGCAGTGGTGGCAGGACGGTGTACTCTCCCTCCTAACGACTTTGTGCAGGTA
Source organism: Lymantria dispar (assembly GCA_032191425.1). Lineage (NCBI taxonomy): Eukaryota > Metazoa > Arthropoda > Insecta > Lepidoptera > Erebidae > Lymantria > Lymantria dispar. The sequence goes on from CM063459.1 coordinate 24,705,932, forward strand.
TTTGGCGAAACATCTATGTCCGTCAACACCTGCACCATTCGGAAGGAGAGCACCCCACTCGCCGCCGTGCCGCCTGCCGCCGTTTCGACCACTGCATTAGCACCAGCCGGAAGGCCTCCACGATCCGCACCCCGAACCGAGGCCTATCCAGCCGGACTGCCCAACGGGCAATGACGTCTCGGCGGGCGTCGACGCGCCAGGCAGTGAGCTTCCTCAGAGAGACCACACCGCCCTCCACTCGCACCCTCGACACCCGCGGATACAAACCGGCGAGCATTTCCGTCTCCAATTAAGATGTGTCTAAGAGTCTGTACTCACGTCACCTCGTTGTTGGGCCGACCACCGGAGCAGGGTGACTTGTTGTGAGTGGTCGGCCCGACGGTATACCCTTTCGGGTACCCTCAGCTCTCGACGTCCTGGGACGTCGGTCGCCATCGCGCGGTCAGCCCTTTGCGGGTGACGGACTAAATTCCCCGGTCCGATCACCCGCGGCCTCGGCATATTATAATATCCCATAGTCGTCTTTTACGACATCTATGGGAAAGATAGGGAGTGGTAAATTGTATTCTTACTCCGTCACCACTCGCTTATGCGAACGTAATCATTGACTTATTCAATTTCTAATGAACATTAACAAAGTACGATTTTGTTGCACCTTTATATGTATAAAGGTGCAATCAGGTTTAAACGAAGAAGTGCTGACAAAATTGAAAACTTTACATGTCTTTAATTCATTAAGGAATCGATACTTCACTTTTTTTAACGTGTTCCTACCATCATGTCCTAACTCCCGTTTGACCAGTTGCCCCATAACCTGATACTTCGTGTATATATTTTTTTTGTATCTAGATATATTTTCTAGAAAACACAAGTTCTGAAAACAACGTCGTCATCCAGATATTATAACTAACTAATAGTTGTTACTTAAACCAAATGCAACTTTGTATTGTTTTGGTTTCGTGCAGAAACTACTATTAAATTAAGTAACAAAAATGAATTGTGGCATTTAAATGTTCTCATTTCCATTATAAAACACCAGTTCAAAGCTTTGCATGTGCTTTGAATGTTTTCATAAAATTAATTATGTTTGACGCTGATATAATAGGGCCATGCGATTCGTTTTCCTTGGAAGGAAATTTTAATAATTCTTAAAGAATACGAGTTTCTTATGTTGGTGCTATATTTTCTTTCAAGTCAAATTAGTACTTTAATAAAAATAACTTTACAAGACAATTTTTTTAAATTTGAGTAGAACAATCGTAATTGACTAAGTAGCCTAGCGTTCTCTTGTTGATTCGGCCTTAGATGACAAGGAATCAGTAGCGTAATCGCGAGGGCGAAGGAACACCGTGAGGCCACACGTCGTCCTTCCGTCACTCCGGATCGAATGGATGGAATGTGTCCAAGCCATGTGCCAAAAAAAGGTGAGATACTCTGGGGTGCTGTACTGCATGCTCATATATTCTGCAAAATAGGTATTTTAGCTCGAACAATTAAATAGTCAAGAAAAAAAAAGAAATGTAAAGCACAGAACTGGCAAGAACGGAAATCAGGACTGCCGACTGAAATGTAACCTTAAGAGTATGAATATACAGTTTTTATTTGTAAATATCCAAATTAATTCATAGATCTTAAATAAAATTTTGTACATTTATTCAGTTTTGACATCTATCGGCATAGATATAATGATTTTGACATAGCAACAAACATAGTGTTAACATTAAATCGTAATATGACCATGTCGATGACGACTTATATGAATTTGGTGGTGGACCACACTGTCGACAGTTATCTGTCTACAGCCGCGGGCCGGTTCGTCCGGGGTAGTACCACGCTCTCGCAGAAAATCGACGTCTGAGTAGTAGCAATTTGTTACTGCGCTTCGTTCGGTGAGTGAGAGAGCTGGAAGCTCATCTTTCTGAGGGTGTTTGCGTGTGGAGGGTTTTGGTGGTATCTTTAGTATCACCGAGCCTCAATGCACGTATTCACACTCCCTTCACTTTCTTCGCGGTAGGCAGCGGCCTTGTAAAGTTCCAGGAGCGGCAGCAACACTTACCATCAGGTGTACTGTTTGCTCGTTTGCCACTGCTTGAAATAAAAAAAAAAAATAAAATAAAAAAAAATTACACGAGCGTAAAGTAGATATTAGAAAGGTTCTATTAAAGTTCTTAAAGCTTCACGCTTTCCGTGTGTTGAGGGAGTAAGAATATTTGCCCCCTCTTCTTGCCCATGTGTATCGTAAAATATGTCTAAGGGATTACAATATGTAGATAACATCTATTTAAGAGAAGCTCGAAAAAAATCCTATGCCAACCCGCCGGACCAACATGGGTATAGGGCAATTTCCTTCGCGGGTGACTGGATCGAGGAATTAGCCCGTCACCCGTCGAGAGGCCGACCGCGCGAGGAAAGACCAATGTCCTCCCCGAGGGGGGACATCGGTCGAGGAAAGGGTACTCCTCAGGGGGTATGCCGTTGGGCCGACCACTGATGCCAAGTCACCCTGCCCCGGTGGTCGGCCAAACGACGAAGGCGACGTGTCACGGGTGTGCGTGCTTACGCCCTTCTGTCGCCCCGACAGAGTGGTGCGAGCAGGGCGCCGACCGTAACTCACCCCCCAAAAAAAAAAGGTCAATTTCCTATCATCATCCTCATCATTTCAGCCTATTACCGTCCACTGCTGGACGTAGGCCTCCCTCATGTTGCGCCACAATATGCGGTCCTGTGCCGCCTGCATCCAACGACGCCCAGCAACTTTCACTAGGTCATCGGTCCACCTAGTGGGGGGTGTCCTACACTGCGTCGTCCGAATTTCCTATCAGCATAGGAAAATATATCAGCTGTGATGATAATAATTAAGTTATAATTTTATGATTTTTTTCTGGCAATGATTAAGAAAATATTAACTTCAAAATTCAATCACAAAGAAAAATCTTTGAAAGATAATTCAAACAGAATTCCAATGGTAAAAGTTCTAACGCATTCTGATATAGGAACTTCTATAAAAACAGTATCAGAAATTGACGTAGAGATCAGAAACTGAATCTAGATCAAAACTAAAATCAGGACAAGTTAATCGTGATTTGATGTACCTTGAAACTGAACGAGTAGAACGAGGGAAAAGTTCTTGTCTCCAGCGAATATACGATGGAGGAAACTTTGAATTACTTTTCCACGACTGAAAGACGTATAATGAATCGGGTCCGTCGAAGATATTTGTTCCAAACTCTTCCAAGAAATTTCTAGTGAAAAGCAAAAATTGTCGAACATAATGATTTCTTGTGATCTTTCGCAAACAGTGCATCACAATTTGGGTTATTATTGTTTTGAAAAGTTTTTCCAGAATCATTGTTTTTTTTTTTTTTTTTTCTTTTTTTTTTTATGGGTGGGCTATGGTAAGCGCACGCGCGGTCCAGTCCGTCCGGGGCGATGAAAGGGCGGCGCGCGGGCCCATAACCCACCCGTACCCACGTCACCTCGTTGTTGGGCCGACCACCGGAGCAGATGTGACTTGTCGTCAGTGGTCGGCCTGACGGAATACCCTTTCGGGTAACCTCACCTCTCGACGTCTTGGAACGTCGGTCGCCGTCGCGCGGTCAGCCTCTCTGCGGGTGACGGACAATTCCCCGGTCCAATCACCCGTGGCCTCGGCTAGGGCGGCATTAGGCGCAGATACTCGCGCCTGCGCCGCCCGAGTCGCCGGCGGCGGAACGTGTCGCCGAATAGGACTCGCACACGATCCGCCGCCTCCTTCCGTGAGATTACGGCCTCACAGAAGGCGGCGACCGCGTCCCAGTTCCTGACGCTGACGAGCATCTCCCTGGCGATGGTCGGCAGCGCCAGGTCGGCACCGATAATTGCGACGAGTTCACGGCGATCCCCCTCCCATGCAGCACACTCCTCGAGCGTGTGCTGCGCCGTGTCCTCGTCGCAACTGCAGTGGTGGCAGGACGGTGTGCTCTCCCTCCTGACAATCTTGTGCAGGTACTTCCCGAAGCAACCGTGCCCCGTCAGCACCTGCACCAGTCGGAAGGAAAGCACCCCGTGCGTCCGCTCCAACCACTCCATCAGCACCGGCCGGAGGGCCTCGACGGTCCTGACACCGTACCGAGGACTCTCCAGCCGGACTGCCCAACGGGCAATGACTTCTTGGCGGGTCCAGAATCATTGGTTACGGTTATTTTTAGTATTCATTCGCTCTTGTAATTTCAAATCCGCTTAAATTCAAAGTCGATATATATGTCAACTATAGTTTTACTAAACTTTATATGACGTTGGAAGCGTTTTAAACAGAAACAATGATGGAAGATCTTCTTTTGAAATTTAAGTACAACTTAATTGTATATAACCACAAGCTTTCCTACAGCTTTGCTCGTATAATGCGGATTTTGGTAATCAATTCGTATATCCCTCGGTAATATATTTTCCTGACTGCAAGATATCCTTTTCTATATGGTGTATATGCGAAATTTGATGACAATTAGTTAAGCATTTAAAATATAAAACTTGTTAAATATATTCGTTGTAAATAAAACTACTTTACGGATTTTATCGCGTTTGTGTTAGTTTTAATATGGTTGTAATAAATGTTAGTTTGCCCGTGACCATGAATGCTGTCAAGTTCGAAAGTTCGAAATATCGGGGAATCAAAAATCAAATACAAACGCGATAAAATACGTAAAGTAGTTTTATTTACAATGTATAATGCTCGCATTAACATCAGAAATCATTACATACTTAATGTTTTAAGATATAACGTTTATTAGTATTAAGAAATTTGTAAAAAAATTGTATTTAAACATACTACAGCATTTTTTTTAAACTATATTATTTTTATATACTGTATTATTCAAATTTATCCGCATACAAGGGATCGTTTGAATGCTTAAAATATGCAGATAATATCGTAGTCAATATTTATTTCAAATTATACAGACTAAGTTTTTAAAGACAGCAATTTTTAATGAATTTTACAAAGCTCTTATCTGTCTAATCTGCATTTAAAATGATGACACTTCTAAAGTTTCAAATGACATTACTTTGGAACTTCACCGATAAATGGGACTAAGTTTTTCTATTGGCCCCCTTTTTGGTTAATCAGTATACCCAAATAGAATCAATGTAGACTTCATTGATACGCAAAGTAGACTTTATGGGACTTTAGGATGAGACTTCATTAGCAATATTTTATTCTTTTTATCGTAAAGGCTTTATATACAGTATCTTTTTTTTCTCACTTTATTGGGTAAACATCCGGTGGTATTCCGTGTGGTGACGGAGTAAGAATACAATTTACCACTCCCTATCTTGCCCGTGGATGTCGTACAAGACGACTAAGGGATATAATATGCACATAAGATCTGTGCAAGAGAAGGAAAACTCGAAATGAAACCCTATACCAACATGTCTGATCAGCATGGTATAGTAGGTCAAATTCCCTCCCATTGTGGAGGAGGCCCGAGCCCAACAGTGGGACATATGTGGGCTGCGATGATGATGATGAACATTGGGTAAACAAACAATAACTTATAACTCATTTATTCATAAGGGTTTCTTACATGTCATTCTTTGATATAGATAATTACATTTTAACAATACATATTAGATTATCAATTGAAAAGAAAAATAAATATTAAAACGATGTCAAGGAATAATAATTAAAAACTTAAGCAATATGCGCGTTGAGTAGTGTCTACCTTTTGAAGAATTCGTCATATGTATAGAATGCTTGCCCGATGAGCCACCGCTTTAGGGTCAGCGCAGACAGAACGGAGCGCAGCGGAGAGGATTTTATTACCGCACTTGAAAATAAACTTTACAATTATTACAATAAAGTGCATAAACACTTGAACCTGACAAACGCGTCCTCGAAGATGCGCGGGAATCCCCGCGCGGCGTCGAGTCGGCGCCAGCATCGTACGCGTACTTTCAGTGTTGTCACTGAGTTTAAAGGGAAGGACATCATTTTTTAGATTTCTAATCCGAAGTACCTACATAACGAACAGTAAAATGGACAAAGAAAAATTAATATGTTTAGTATCATCTCATGAATGTTTATTTAAATTCACCAAAACTACTCATTTCTTGCTAACATTCCTCGACCCATATTCTTCGTCTGACTTTCTGACGCCTTATTTTATTAACATGTTCTTCCATTTTTTCCTGTTCCGCCAAAAACACAATTATAATCATATCCCAGTCCACCATCGTTGACGAACTTTCGCGACAAATTGGCATGTTTACTGTAGAGTGGTAACACAGAACGGTTTACTCGCGCAGGCTCGCGAGGTCGCGCGCAAGTTCGAGCATACGCGATCCGTAAAGAAAATGCCCGAGACCGCGCGGGGATTATTCCTCTCTGTCTGCGCTGACCCTTAGGCGAACCTTGAAGCTTTGGAGGCTAGGAGCGGGAGTTACCAGTGTAGGCAATTTATTGTATACTGCTGGGCCCATAACATGACTCTCTGACTTAGCGAGTGTTCGTGCTACAACTGATAGGTTATTACAATACGGTTTAAATAAAATATTGTGAAGCTATACAACATTAATAATAGTGATACCAACGCCGTTTACCACAGATTCAATGGATAAATTAATATATTACAAAGTAGTACATGTTAAGTGAGAGAAGTAAGAGTATTTTTTTTTTAATTAATTTATAGCTTCAAGCAGTTTCTTGAACAACATTTTTATAGACAATTTTGCTACTCGCATTAATATCAATGTGACTGAAATTGCTGTTAAAAGTGTCAGGCACGCGACAAATGGGTGGACGCTTGCCTGCATTACGTGAGGTACGTATGGCGAAAGGTTGCCTCGTACGGCAGTTTCTAGTGTACGATCTGTGGGCCTACTCTTGAAATCAATTCTAATTTCGAATCCGATTCGATTCCAATCTCACCAAACTTATATTTGGTACTCTTGAACAAAATCGAGAATGAATTTTTCGCGTTTGTCGTTGTTATTTTCACCAAATATGCCATGTTTTCTTACTTTAAATTAATAACGTTATTGAACTCGATCGCCATAAAGACGCTTTCTTGAAATTGTGCAACATTAACGATTTTAAACTACGTCAAAATCACGTCGGGAGTAGCAAATATTTGACTTAATTGACGAGAGTCGAATTCATTTAGTTTAGAAACGTTCCACCAAATTTGATTCCAATCGGGTGCTAGTGTGGCTTTCAAGAGTGCCAAATTTGCTCAAATTCGAGCGATTGGATTTAGGATTGGAATCGAGATTCAAGAGTAGGCACATTGATCGGGACGTTATAGAAAATTTTCTTCACAATATCAGGACAGTCGTACTTGTTATAACAGACATCGTAAATATACATTGCTTGCATCTATATTCTCCTGGATTTAAGGTTTAAAAGGTTATATTTTTATAAAAGAGTGGAGTAAAAGAAATAAGTATAACTGCACTCATAATGTAGAAATTGTAACGAAGAAATTTCTTTTGCATGCGTACAAGAGAATTGGAGTATTTCGCGTAAAATGGGTCCCAGATGGATAAAAGGATCTTAAATAATTCAATAATATACAGAGTTATTTAATTCTTAATTGATAAATCTTATTCCCGGACTAAGAATAGAATTCCCCGCCTTATTTTACCCGTGGTTATATTTCCGTGTGTTGACAGAGTAAGAATACAATTCACCACTCCCTATCTTGCCAGTGGATGTCGTAAAAGACGACTAAGGTATATAATACGTTTATAACATCTATGCAAGAAAAGGAAAACGCGAAATAAAGTCCTATAACAACCTGTCTGACCAACGTGATATAGTAAAGTCAGTTTAACACCTATTGTGGAAGAGGTTTAAGCCCAACATTGGAACGTATATGAGCTGAAATGATAATGATGAAATAACAGGTGGATAACATCTTGAAAAACTTAAAATAATAAATCAGTTGACCAGCGTGGTGTAGTTAGGTCAATTACATCCAGATTGCGTAGAAGGTTAGAGCCCAGCGGTGGGAAATATACGAGCTAACATGACGATGAATATAATTTTTCATGATAATATAAAAATGAAACAATGTTGCAATTATACAAAACAACAAGTCCATTGTAAGAGAGTTAGTGAACTAATTTCGATAACAAAAAACAAAGGTAATACCCGTTGAACAGCGCTACTCTCAATCTTGGTATCTATATTTTAACTGTTCTCAAGTTACACGAGCCACAGTATAAAAATAACAGTAGGTCTAATATCAAAATCCACTAGATGGACCGACGATCTGGTGAAAGTTGCTGGGCGTCGTTGGATGCAGGCGGCATAGGACCGCACTTTGTGGTGTAACACGAGGGAGGCCTACGTCCAGCAGTGGACGGCGATAGACCGAACCGCCGGCGACCGTATACCCCCTATTTGGGGTACCCTCCTATCGACCGACGTCCCCCCCTCGGGGAGGACGTCGGTCTTTCCGCACGCGTTCGGCCTCTCAGCGGGTGACGGACTAATTCCCCGGTCACGTCACCCGCGGCCTCGGCTAGGGGCCGCCCATGAGGCGCAAAATATCAACTTACTGTGAAATTTATCCTTATTTATGAAGCAAGCTAGGTTCTAATCTAATTTGCTTTGCTATATTACTCAACTTATATATTTAATCCAGAATATTCTATTAAAATACATGTTCAGTTTATGCCACAAAATACTTAATCAAAAATTTTGGCCGTAAATGCTTTTATAGTACACTCTTAATTGAATGGGGTTTCATCATATTATTCATATTCTGCTTTCAAACTCTTCGGTAACGGATCTTTGGGTTTTTAAAGTTTTGTTAGCGCACTGTTAATTTTATACTGTGCGTTTTCTTGATAAGGTTTAGCTACTGTTAACCGTTAATCCGTGAAACCTCGACAGTTTACATTAAACTTAAACTTAGTTTAACTTGACGAAGATTTCCTTTGGTAGAAACAACGCTCCTTAGCCGTTCTGTAATTATTGTTTATTAACTTAAGGTGAAATCATCGACTATCAGTTCTAGAAGTTTCAATATAAGTTCGTTGTATTACGAAAACTTACTTTTGATAAACAACAAAACTGTAATTTATTCCATGTGGTGACGGAGTAAGAATACATTTCACCACTGTCTATTTTGCCCGTGGATGTCGTAAAAGATGAATGACTATGGGATATAGTATGCACATAACATCTGTGCAAGAGAAGGACAACTCGAAATGAAACACTATATCAACATGTCTGAGCAGCATGGTATAGCAGGTCAAATTCCCTCCCATTGTGGAGGAAGCCTGAGCCCAACAGTGGGACGTATGTGGGCTGTGATGATAACGAAAACGGTAAAAACGAATAATTTTATTTTAACAAAATCTTAATCTAAGTCTTATTCGTTGTCATTTTCATCACAGCTTATATATATATATTTTAATCCCCGACGTAAAAAAGGAGTATTATTGATGTCTGTCTGTCTCTCTGTGTGTGTTTATGTTTGTCTGACTGTGGCATCGTAGCTCTCAAACGGATAGACCAATTTCGATGCAGTTTTTTCATTTGAAAGCCAGTTTCCTTGTGGTGGTTCTGAGCTATATTTGGTTAATATCGGTCCAGCAGTTGTAAAAGTATCAGTTCTTTTCCAAAATGATGAAACAGCTGGTTACTTAATTAAATACTCCACGTGTCACAGTAGAATTGTTAAATGACAATTAATTGATAATTTCTCTTGAAGAAAACTTAATACTTTTTTTATTATTTTAGTTTGTATCGGTGGTTATTTAAAAGTTTAAATTTTGCTTATTCATTGTTGAGTCGCTCAGTGTGCTATGGAGTGGGCTATGCTCGGGATTTCTCTGTGAGATAAAATCCGGAATACAGAAATCAGCAGAAGAACGGGTGTAATCGACATAGCACGAAGAATTAGCACGCTGAAGTGGCAATGGGCAGGCCACATCGCTCGACGAACCGACAACCGCTGAGGAAGAAAGGTTCTCGAGTGGCGATCACGTATCGGACGACGCAGTGTAGGACGCCCCCCTAGTAGGTGGACCGATGACCTAGTGAAAGTTGCTGGGCATCGTTGGATGTAGGCGGCACAGGACCGCACATTGTGGCGCAACATGAGGGAGGCCTACGTCCAGCAGTGGACGGCAATAGGCTGAAATGATGATGATGATTGTTCAGTTTCCTTCACAATACACCTGACCTATTATATCACGCTGGTCAGACGAAATGATAGTAGTTTTTACTTAGAGTTTTTGTTCTCTTACATATGTAGTATTTACTTATTACAATCCTTTAGTCGTTTTACGATCTCCATAGATAACACGGGTTGCAAAAATACATAACACTCCAATTCACATTAAGGGTTAAAATAAGCTATTTTGAACGTTTCAAGAATAATACTCTGGGGTATATACGACAGGATTTGCTGTAAGACGTTTCTAGGTGCAGTTGCAATGTAAACTAGTGAATCATTCATGCGGACGTTGCCAGTCTGCTTTGCGGATTCGAATTCAATAGCATGAAATCGTGCAATACACATATTTTTGTATAGTGATTTTATGATTATGATATTGAATTGAAAACGGGCAATCGTTATCTTTAAGTATAAAAAGATACATATAAAAACAAGGATTTAGAAATATTCTAATAAATATGCCGTGTGATGGAGTAAGAATTTCGCCAACCCCTATTTAGCCCGTGGGTGTCGTAAAAGACGACTAAGGGATAAAATATTTATATAAAATCTATGCAAGAGAAGGAAATTTCGAAATAAAACCCTATACCAACACGTCTGACCAGCGTAGTTATAATAGGTGCTGGAGGAGATTTGAGCCCAATAGTGGGACGTATATGAGTTGCAAGGATGATTATGATTTTAAAAAATAATAGATTTATCACACACATATTCTCTAGTACATGATAAATTCTTATAAAGAATAACAAAACAAGCTCCTTAATGAAATATTTGTATAATTTAGAGCTTTTGTACGCATTATAATCAATTAAATCAAATTACATTTAAAAAATAAGAAATAACGTTCCTAACCTTATTCAAGATAGCCGTAACATTTAATCTTACAAAAAGTAGACGATTTAGGAACAAAAAAATAAAATTCTTAACAACATCCATTAGGAAAATTAATCTAAATTAAAATATCATTAAGAAAAAACAAATTAGGTTTTGTCGTATCATGTTGAAATGATAAAAAAAGACAGCTAAGGGTTATGATACATTGGGTAGTTAATTTCAAGTACTCTAACGCACATAAAGAGCGAATTTAATCAAGCTCGGATTGGGTGAGGCTTGAGTGTAAGCGAATCTTTGCGTTTTTTATAAGAATAATCAGGATTATGTTATAATGGTTTCTGATTAACATAATGTTGTAAATTTGACAATGTCTATCTGGCTGTGTATGTGTGTGTCTGTGGCATTGTAGCTCTCAAACGGATTGACCGATTTCGATGCGATTTTTTTTTCATTTGAAAGCCAGTTTCCTGGCGGTGGATTTTAGTTATGTTTGGTTAATATCGGTTCAGTAATGTAAGAGCATCAGCTCCAAATTGATGTAATAGCGTATGATTTTTCGATTAAGTGCTTCACGCGTGCCAGTATAATCGTCAAATGATAATTAATTGATAATTTCGACTTGATATTGCACCCAAAATGGTCTCCGGAGAATGATAAACATGGCATTCTTGAATGATGCCCACACAATTCATCATCTCATCACCATTCTACCCCACATAAGTCCCACTGTTGGGCTCGGGCCTCCTGTACAATGTAAGAAAAATTGCCTGCTATATTGTCAGGTCAGACGTATTGGTAGAGGGTTTTCTGTCAAATTTTCCTTCTTTCATATTAATGTTATCTACATATCATATCTCTTAGTCGTCCTTTACGACACCCGCGGGCAAAAAGAGGTGTAATGTACTCTTAGTCAATCGCCACACGGACGGTTAGTTGATGTAATTAAATAAAAGTCATCCGTCCATCCATCAAAGCTCATATACGTCCCACAGTTGGGCTCGAGCCTCAGCCACAATGGGAAGAAAATTGACCTACTATACCACGCTGGTCAGACGTGTTGGTATAGGGTTTTCTATTAAGTTTAGCTTCTTTTATATTAATGTTATCTGCATATGATATGCAGATAACTTTAATATATATCCCTTAGTCGTCTTTTACGACATCCATGGGCAAAATATGGAGTGGTATATTGTATTCTTAGTCAGTTGCCATACAAACGATTAGTTGATGTAATTAAATAAAAATAATAGTTCTGATTTATTTATGTTATGTGGTTTTGGTTACGAATACTGCCCATGAGTGTAGTAAAAGATTTATATGTACCAAGACGAACTCCATCTGATGCTTATTTAACTATTTTAAATTACTAACACACATATTTACTAATATATCGCATGTCCTTGTCTGCTATCTAACTGCCATTAATCAAATTTTATCGTGAATATTTTACCATGAAATACGCCTTACGCATTCACATAACCCTTTTAAATAAAACCTGACTTAATCTATCTATCACAATAGAGATATATATTTTATAATTTCTATATGCAAATATTGAAATTTTTAATACTAATATTTTTCAGAGGGTATTCGTCGAGCATGCTCAAATGAACAGCATAAAGTTTCAATTGAATCGAGTAAATGATGCGCGAATATATAAGAAAGGAGCATAATAACATTTGTTTATGATTCAATAAATATGGATGTAGAATTAAAATATCGTTCCTAAAGTTTTGAAGAAATGTGAAATTATTACAAGTATTATTCAAATTTATCTAACATAATCCTTACTAATATTATAAACGCGAAAGTAAGTTTATTTGTTTGTTTGTTACGCTTTCACGGTTAAACCACCAAACCAATTTCAAAAATTCTTACACCAATGGAAAGCTATAATATCAGGAAGTAATATAGGCTATATTTTATCCCGATATTCCCACGGGAGTTTTCCGTGTGGTGACGGAGTAAGAATACAATTCACCATCCTCTATCTTACCCGTGGGTGATCGTACGAGACGACTAAGGGATATAAAATGCATAAAACCCTATACCAACACGTCTGAACAGCGTAGTATAGGTCAATTACCCTTCCATTATGGAGGAGACCCGAGCCCAGCAGTGGGACAAATATGGGCTGAGATGATGATGATGATGATGATGATTCCCACTGGAACGGGAATTACGCGGGTAGGGGGACTGAAACCGAAGCAAAGCGCGGGTGGGTTGCAAGTAGATAATAAATATGTTTCACATAATAACATGCCCATGTAGAAATAATTAATTTTAATATGTTCCTTTTTTTTTACCCGTGCGTGTTATAAAAGATGACTATGGAATATAATGTGCGGATAACATCTATCATCATATCATCATCTTGCTCTTATCCCAATTACTTGGGGTCGACGCAATATGTCATCTGTTTTGACATATTGCAAAAAGTTTCGGCAATGACTTTTATGACCGGCCGCCTGCCTGACGTCAACACTCCTTGGGAATGTAATCGTTGACCCAAATGGTACCAGATGGAGTTGGCCCGGGTCAATCTAGGGCTCTTAGTCGTCTTTTACGACACCCACGAGCAAAGCAAGGGTTGGTAGTATTCGAAGCCGCTACCACACAGCACATAGCGGATAACATCTATGCAAGTGAAAAAAAACTTGACGTACAATTCTATACTAACACTGTCCAGCATGGTATTGCTGGTGAATTTTTCCCCTTGTAAATAAGGCCGAACCGAATAATTGAACTTATTTGAGCCGAGATGATGATGAAGATGAACATTTTAAATGATTCAGTTTATCTTTTTTTAAAGTGAAACTTTTATTACATCGCCTCAAACTTTTTCGTTCATCTATTGCATGTTGCGTGACGGTCGACCGCGGAGTAGGGGAAAGGCGCTTGACAGAGTAGCTGTGGCCAATACGGCGGCGTTCGTATCAGCTGACCGTGGAGTGTTTAGACTATTACTCATTTGTGCCAGTGCTCCACGCTATTTGTTTGTTTTTATCAGTGTTTAATGTAAATGTTGCTATTTTTTTTTTTTGTAATGCGAAACAAAGTTTCACTTTTACCGTGATTTCATAAAACAACATAATCAATTTTTTAATACTTCTTTTGTATTAAATTGTATATAATACGTTTAGTAAGTATTGGTCGGAGTGTAATACTCGTCAAATAATATAATATTCAATATTTTGTCCCCCAATTCGTCCCATTTTACAGATTTAAGAATAAAATAATCAATGAACTCTTCCACGGGCATTCTCCCGGGAAGCAGTTGTCTCCTGGCAAGAGTTAACATCAATTGTGTTGCTGCGACAGATGGAAGATTTCCATTCAAATTGTTTTTTGAGACAACGCCCTGCCTTAAGGCAATAATCCTTGTGTTGCGGGGGACTTTACAAACATATAATTAACGAATACAAATTACATCCAGACTCAGAACAACAATTTGTGGATTGCACAAGGTGTTCTCCTGCGTGGGATTCAAACCCGCGATACTGGCATGGTAGGTCTTAACCTATACGCCATCTCAAATCAAATCAAATCATTTATTCTGCTTAGACCCCTTAAGGCCACTTACATATTGTCAAATAATCTGTGCAGTTAATTTGCCATTATTCTTTTCCCCAATTAGTCCTTTTTCCAAGAGAAGACGTTATGCTATCGGACTATTGAATGAACTACCTGAATGCCAGGCTATCACCATTATTCATCATTTCAGCTTATATACCTCTCACTATTGAGCTCAAGTTTCCTCTAATAAGAGGGGAATTAACCTACTATACCACGCTGGTCAGACGTGTTAGCATAGGGTTTCATTTCGATTTTTCCTTCTCTTGCCTAATAATATTATTATATGTATGTAATATTATTATGTCTATGTATAATTCCTATTATTATATGCATATTTCTTGCCGGGTCTTCCAAGTGCGGTCGCGTTCCGATCCGGCGGTAATTTTAATTTTAAGAAAAATGTAAAAAATTGACAATATGTAAGTGCCCCCGTGGGGTTTATACATAATAAATGATTTGAATTTGAATTGAATTAAATATGCCGTATTCGTCTTTTACGACACCCGCAGGCAAGAGAGGGGGTGTTGACATGTATTCTTAGGCCGTCACCACACGGATTATGTTGAAAGCTAATTCAAAAAGAATACGCATTTCTATTAGCTAGTCAACTATGACCTAAAAAGCCTAAATAGTTCGACAAACAGTAAAACGACAACGGTTATACCGTGAAGTCTGGCAAAGAGAAAAATAAAATAGCGTGAGTACTAAGTACGCATGTCGGAAGTGAAACTTCTTTGGTTCCATGTGTTTTTATCAGTATTAAAAAAAATCTCTCGATCTTTCTCACTCGCTTGCTTCCTACTCTCGCCCCATGACTGTGCTTCGTGCTATGTTCGCCCTTTCTCACTTACTCTTAATGGGTCTCAATCGCTCTCTCCCTCTTCTTCGACAAAAACGCTGCACATCTTCGTGACGCTAAATTGCGTTTCAACCGTAAAAAATTTACCCTCATGCGCGCAAAGAAGGTTCACTTCAAAAATATATGTAGAATTAATGTTGTTTTGTATACATAGAGAATATTTTTCAGTTTATCCGCGTTCACAGAAGCCCTACACATTGTTGTACCTACAGCTATAAGAGCCTTCTGATAGCCGAATCCAAAATTGGTCCCATTCGCCCGTCGGTTTATTGTTTCTCCCTTCAGTTCATATTGTTCAATGTTCGTTTTCATCAATTTTAATTACATCACATTTTACGTCGTAATTATATCTAATTTTATTAAAGATACTGAAATATTTTTTTATTATTAACAGCAGATAAAATCCCTGCAAACGGGCACCTCAATATTGAACCCTATTGCCAGCCATTTAGTTAATTATGTAAATGTTTGTCACTATTGAATTAATTTTCCGTATGATGACGGAATAAGAAACCAATTTAACACACCCTGTTCTACCCCTAAGACGGATAAAGAATTTAATATGCATATGTCACATAAATAGAAACCAGTGGTCGGCCTAATATTGATGGGGACGAAATACGGTAGGTTGTGGGACTCTACACCGCTCATCTATTGCCCCGCGCAGATTAGTGGGGTGTGTCCAGACCACACAGCCTACCACAAAAAAAAAGGATATAGAAACTTCTGTATTACAGAGAAAAAAATCATTATGATTTTTGATGTTTACGCGAGTATTCATCATCATCATCATTTCAGCCTATTCCCGTCCACTGCTGGACGTAGACCTCCCTCATATTACACCACAAAGTGCGGACATGTGCCGCCTGCATCCAACGACGCCCAGCAACTTTCAATAGGTCATCGGTCTATTTGGTGGGGGGGCGTCTTACACTGCATCGTCCGATTCGTGGTCGACTCCAGAACCTTTCTTCCCCAGCGATTGTCGGTTCGTCGAGCGATGTGGCTTACCCATTGCCACTTCAGCGTGCTAATTCCTCATGCTATGTCGGTTACACCCGTTCTTCTGCGGATTTCCATATACCGGATTCTATCTCGCAGAGAAATCCCGAGCATAGCCCGCTCCATAGCACACTGAGCGACTTTTGAGCCTTGTTATGAGGCCTACATTTAGGGGAGTATTACACATTGTAAATAAAACCACTTTACGTATTGTATCGCGTTTGTATTTGATTTTTGAGTGCCCGACGTTTCGAATACTTTGTAGCGTTGATGGCCACTAGCAATTTGGTTGGCCGCAGGCGCGAGTATCTGCGCCTAATGCCACCCTAGCCGAGGCCACGGGTAACTGGACCGGGGATTTAGTCCGTCACCCGCAGAGGCTGACCGCGCGACGGCGACCGATGTCCCGGAGGGGGAACGTCGAGAGCACAGAGTACTCCGCGACTGGGGTGTTCCATCGGGCCGACTACTGAAGACAAGTTACCCTGCACCGGTAGTCGGCCCAACGACCAAGGCGACGTGCCACAGGTGGATTATGGGACCACGCGCCGCCACTCTGGCGCCCCGGACGGAGCCGGGCGGCAGGTGCACTGAATATGGCCCACCCCTAAAAAAAAAGCGTTGATGGTCAGGGTGGACTAAGAGGTCTAACAAGTCACAATATACGTCTAACACGTAATCTTTGGCACAGAGATTTATCATTATCTACCCGATACAGAAAATTAGTTGTTAAATTTTGACCCACATTTTGGTACAAATTTATTGTTTAAATAATGACAATACTATTAATTCTAAAATCTTAAAGTAGTTTTATTTACAAAAAAAAACAT
This sequence comes from Lymantria dispar, assembly GCA_032191425.1. Lineage (NCBI taxonomy): Eukaryota > Metazoa > Arthropoda > Insecta > Lepidoptera > Erebidae > Lymantria > Lymantria dispar. Next base: position 24,723,196 of record CM063459.1, read on the forward strand.
TATTTATCAATCACTTTAGAATACCCACAATAAATCAACGTTCAATTCTAGGACTCTTAAAAGTCTGACTAACATGCGAGTAGTCGATTAAAATCTTTTTATGAACTTTTTATCCCATAAAAATCTCACAGATTAAAATTTCAATGACCTCCTACAAAATATGCACTTCAAAAAAACATGTTAAAGTAATAATTAACATCTACAAAAACTAATATGACAAATTCGCAATGAGTCAGAAAATAAAAATTCAATATCAAATTACATATTGATATAGATACTTTGGCTCGATGCGAATAAAATTTATTCTTTTCAAACAAACTAAGTGACACTTTTGTACTAGAGACTTGAATTTACGAGGAAACTTACTTCTTTCTGTCAAAGTGACTTGGGCACTGAACAATATAGATCAGAAAAGTTTGCTGGAGTCAGTTTTTTATTGGCGCAATGGCAGCGCAATACAGATGCGATCTTTAATGTCTTATAAATTCTTCAGTCCTATAAGCGTCCGTGTGTTTATGCGTGTGGTGGCGAAATAAGAATACAATTCACCACTGTCTATCTTGCCTGTGGGTATCGTAAAAGACGACGATGGGATATAATACATACAACGTCTATGCAAGAGAAGAAAAACTCGAAATAAAACCCTTTACCATCCTCTCTGACCAGTATATAAAAGTAAATTTCCCACCTTTTATGGAGGAGGCTCGAGACCAGTAGTGGGACTTATATGAGCTGAGATGATGATGATGATAGGTGTCCAATTTGAGCATGAGCTACCACTATAAAGAGATGAAAACTTGGATCTTTTGTTAACTAGATTAAGGTTAGAACAAATTTTACTTTTGATGTTTTATTTTCTCGAACTAATATTGTTCAATTGCATCCAACATTCATCTTTTATAATACCTATAGTAAAGAATTGAGGAGCCATCAGTTCCGGTAGCCTATTCAATATTCGATGAAAAGTAACATGACAGATTATGGCGCAGAACCTTCCAAAAAAGGTAATTTCACTATCAATTTAGAGGAGTTTCATGATGAAAATTAAACTCACATGGGCTGAAAATTGAGGAGAGAATAACTAACCGAAAAAAAAATAGTAATTTTTTTATCTATTATATCATTCTCATTTCAACCCATGCACGTCCCACGGCTGGGCTTGAGCCTCCTCCATAAAGGGAGGTAAATTAACCTGCTATACCACGTTGATATGACAAGTTGGTATAAGGTTTCTTTTCGAGTTGTCCTTCTCTTGCATAAATTTTATTTGTATATTGTAACCCATTAGTCGTCTTTTACAGCACCCATGGGCTATAAAAAGTGTGGTAGTTTGTGATCTTACTCCTTTATTTGTTGTTCTCCATCGCCACATGGAAAGAACATATGTAGAAGAAATATACGCGTGGAAGAAGTTTAACAGTGGCTGGACCAGTGGAAGAGCCAGTAGTTTAATTCTGTCACACTCGATCCCCATAATATACATACATATATATCATCATCATCATTATCATCATCGCAGCCCACACACGTCCAGCTGTTGGGCTTGGGCCTCCTCCACAATGGGAGGGATCTTAGCCTACTATATCGTGCTAGTAAGACATAGGATAACGTATAGGATTTTTCATAGATGTTATAGGCGTATTATAGCCCTTAGTCGTATTTTACAACATCCACGAGTAAGAAAAGGAGTGGTGAATTGTATTCTTACTCCGTCACCATACGGAAATAATAATAATTATTTTAATAAAGAATAGTGACTTAAGAGAAACACCAAATCAGTGACAAGGATATATTTTGTTTAAATAAATGTACAAACCTTACCTTTGTAAAAATACGTCTGGGGGCACGAGAGTGTCCCCGCCAAGTCGAGCAAAAACGCAACACTGCCGTAACATACTTTTCTCGAAGTAATGCAGGCCATTTTCAACGCCCTGTAACTTCGTTGTGAATAAAACTAGAGGCCTGAATTTTTAGTAACCCCGCAGGCATTGTATACATACGGTTCATTTCAAATTTCATTCAATTTGCACTAATAGTCTAAGAATTATAACTGGTCATAATTTCATAATTTTATCACTTACTGACTGACCGATCATCAATATTAAAGAGGCACTTCAACAGACATACAAGCTACAAATTTAGAATACAGTTAGTAGAAGGAAAAATTATGAAACATTTGAATTTTCGTCCAGTTCCCGCGATACACTAACTCTATAAATAATTTTGTAAACCCATATAAATATATAGGATTACAAAGTTACATTTGCAAAGTTACAGTTATTGGAACGGGATAAGAATGCAATTGTCGCAATACCTTGCTTCCCTATGGCAGTCGTAAGAACCGGCTAAGCACTGCGCTGATGGCATAGTAGTTAAGATACCCACCTAAAGTGCCAGTGTCGCGGATTCGAATCCCACACATCCTGTGTACGATCGACAAATTGTTGTTCTAAGTCTGAATGTAATTTGTGTCGGTTAATTATAAGTTTGTAAAGTCCCCCGCAATACAAGTATGATTCCTTTAGTGCAAGGCGTTGTCACTTAAAAAAGTGGGACAGGAGAGTGGGCAGCAGCTCTTTTCGGGGCAATGTATGATATCTCACTGCGATCCCAACTCGCCTGCCAATCGTAGCGATTACGGTATAATTCCTCATATGGTGAAGAAAAATGGGCCCTACACTACAAAATCTAATTTAATATAATATGTATTACTAGTATGTGAGGTACATTGTGTTTTCATGTGATTGTCAAGTCAATCTGTTTATTTAAAACATAAAAGATCTTTAATATTGATATGGTCACTATAAGAAGTTGTTAGGTTAGCTAATTACGTAATAACTTAAGAGGAAAGGTCCCTTAAGCAGGGCCTGAAGAAATTAACCGACTCAGTATAACAATTTTTTATGATAGAAGACTCAGTTGCGAGGTTTGGCTTTTTTTTTACAAGTTTTGTTTTTGATGGTGATGATATTATTTACTAACTTAACCTAACTGTTACACTTTTAATATAACTTTGACTAACGATGAGACATCACAAGTGATTAGCATCTACACCGTTATTCCCTATTTACGCTACAAAAACACTTGATCGACACTTGCAGCAGTCAGCAGTTAGAGCATTATTTTAGAATTGCCAGCTTTCAATAGACGATAATAAATATATTTTTCATCAACTACGACAGGAATCTTTCCAAGAAATAATGTAAATTAATCCACAAATCAACTAAACAGACAATCAAAGAACCTTTAATTTTCTTCTCCGTTGCTCAACAATCTAATTCTGCAATAAGAATAGGTTCAAGGAAAAAAGGGCCAAATGAATAATGTTTGTGTTTTTGTCTCCACGTTACGGAAAGGCCTGGCTATAATCATATATCGTATGGTCCCCAACAGAGCTGAATTATGTGCACCGTACGAAAACATTTTCTGAGTACCATCTATATTAGGCGGCCTAAGGACGGAGCGATTTGCGGTTACTGTGTGGCGGTAATTGGTCCCTAATTAAGCGCGGAATTAGGTAACTACTACGATGTTAGAATGAGGCGTGCAACCACAAAGCTTTGGTTTTAATTCATTGTTATACTGCTTTATTATTTACTTTATTTGCGTAAAAATTACATGAGACGTACCGTTGTATATAATTTTAATTATTTATGTTATATATTGAACGTTATGGTACGAAAGTAGATGTAGTGCCAAGGATTGAGAAAGGTACATATGTTAAGTTGGTTTGATCATTTAGAGAGAATGAAAGGAGACAAATAAAGAACATTTATAGGGCAAATGTGAATGGACGTGTTGGAAGGTGAAGACCAAGGTGGACGTCCCACAACCAAATCTGGGACGTTTTTAAGAAAGGGCAGGTTAAAAGTACCCTAAACCGAAGAACATGCATGAGGATATTAATGAATCTGGAGGAGGCGGAAGCGGTATGTCAAGATCGTAGCAATATGTTGAATGTTGTAGTATGAAAGTAGATTTGACTAGACTAGTATGAAAGTAGATTTGATTAGACGAGGATTAAGAAAGGCATGTTAAGTTGGTTTCGTCCGTACCCGTGACACGGCGCCTTCGTCGTTGGGCCGACCACCCGAGCAAGACACCCTGACTTGTCGTCAGTGGTCGGCCCGACGGAATACCCCTTGAGGAGTACCCTCTCCTCGATTGACGTTCCCCCGCTGTTTGGGAACGCCGGTGGTCGTCGCGCGATCGGCCTCTCGGCGGGTGACGGACTCCCCGTTCGAGCACTCACGGCAAAAATGTATCCTCTGAGAAGTTGATTTTCAGAAAATTCCTTTTCAATGAGTCTCTACTCTCTTTTTAATTATTTACACATACTATATATAAAAATAGAAATGTTCGTGAATTAATATCACCCGTACTTATTGCTTACCGAGTGGTGACGTGGTAACGGAGTGAGAGAGTAAGAATAGAAAATCAGTGGCGAGGTTTTTTTTTTTTTGGGGTTGGGTTGCGGTCGCGCGCTCCTCGCACCACTCCGTCTGGGGCGACAGAGGGACGTAAGCACGCAACTCCCGCAACCCGGGTGCACGCAACTCCCGCAACCCAGAAAATCAGTGGCTGACCGTGGCTGTAGTAAAATAAAATACTATCAAAAACAATACTTGTAAAAAAAAGCCAAGCGTCGCAACTGAGTTCTTTTACCATAAAAATTTGGGAGATCCATGTTATACCAAGTCGGTTAAATCATTGAGTCCCTGCTCAAGGGACCTTTCTTTATAAGTTATTATGTAAATAGCTAACCTAACAACTTCTTATAGTGACGATATCAATATTAAAGATCTTTTATGTTTAAAATAAACAGAATGACTTGGCAATCGCACGAAAACACACCTCACAAGTAATACATATTATTTTAAATTGTACTAAACATAGTGCAACATTTATTTAAAACATAAAAAATCTTTAATATTGATATCGTCACTATAAGAAGTTGTTAGGTTAGCTATTTACGTAATAACTTATAAAGAAAGGTCCCTTAAGCAGGGACTGAATGAGTTAACCGACTTGGTATAACATGGATCTCCCAAATTTTTATGGTAAAAGAACTCAGTTGCGAGGCTTGGCTTTTTCTTACAAGTATTGTTTTTGATAGTATCTCATTTCTTTTTGTAGATAGACCTACTTATTTGCCTTTCCGGTACCTTCTACTACTTGAATACCAACAAAGAATTTTCTTAGAGCACACTCTCTGAAAATTGAGACATCTCTCCTTTCCGCTTGAGTCAATTCTACCTAAACTAAGCGGGGAGATGTGGAAATAAAGAAATTTGATTGGTTTTTCGAAACTCATCACCTCTAGTCTCCTCTCCGCTTTGATGGTAATCGAGCCTAATGATGGCGTTCTTTCTTTCAGATAAATTTGAGGCAATTTAGTTTGCCTAATACTTTGGGAGATTTTGGTACAATTTCATGAGACACGTCCTACTCTTGCTTTTTCATTAAGTTGATTGACCATTTTACAAGTTATCTTTGAACATAATTATATCTAGGTATCTGTCTACACCTATTATGCCAATCGTCATTCAACCTATCGCCGTCCACTGCAGAACATAGACCCCCTCATGCTTCACTACAAAGTTCGGTACTGTGGCACCTGCATCCAAAGACGCTCAAGGGTAACAGAGTTGCCATGACTAGAACTCATTTTTCTACGCCTTCTGAAGAATAATGACGTAGTCGCCACGTTTGGTAGGCGGGTTGGTTTCGCAGTGAGATATCATACATTTACCCGGCGAGAGCTGCTGCCCACTCTCCTTTCTGTTGTATCTTTTTTTAAATGACAACGCCTTGCACTAAGGGAATAATAATCCTTATATTGTGGGAGACTTTACAAACATAGTTCAACATCGCATCCCTCATATGTCCCACTGTTGGGCTCAGGCCTCCTCCACAATGGGAGGGAATTTAACTCACTATACCATGCTGGTCAGACATGTTGATATAGGGTTTAATTTTGAGTTTTCCTTCTCTTGCACAGATGGTATGTGCACATTATATCCCATAGTCGTCTTATACGATATCCATGGGCAAGATAGAGAGTGGTGAATTGTATTCTTACTTCGTCACCACACGGAAAGAATATGTAATTAACCGACACAAATGACATTCAGACTCGGAACAACAATTTGTCGATCGTACAAGGTGTTGTCTTGCATGGGATTCGAACCGGCGACACTAGCACGGTACGTTGGTATCTTAACCACTTCGTCATCTGCGCAGTCTTTAACTGGTTCTCACGATTCTCATAGAGAAGCAATGATGGCGACAAATGTATTGATATCTGATGTTTACGCGAGCACTACACATTGTAAATAAAACAACTTTTACGGATTATATCGCGTTTGTATTTGATTTATGATTGCCTGACGTTTCGAACCTTTTGCAGCATTCATGGTCACGGGCGGACTAAGGTGTCTCACGTCCAACAAGTAATCGTTATTTAACGATTACTACTACTAAGGTGTCTCACGTCCAACAAGTAATCGTTATTTAACGATTACTTGTTGGACGTGAGACACCTTAGTCCGCCCGTGACCATGAATGCTGCAAAGTGTTCGAAACGTCGGGCAATCATAAATCAAATACAAACGCGATTTAATCCGTAAAAGTTGTTTTATTTACGACAAATGTATTCTTATTTTTTACAAAGTTACATTTCATTAACTGCAAATGTAACTTTGTAATCCAATATATTTATACGAGTTTACAAAACTATTTATGCAGTTAGTGTATCTCGGAAACTGGACGAAAATTATAATGTTTCATAATTTTTCCTTCATTTATACACTAAACACTAATTGCATTCTAAATTTGAAGCTTCTATGTCTGCTAGAAGTACCACTTTAATATTGATGATCGGTCAGTCAGTCAGTGAGTGACAAAGTTACGAAATTTTGCCTAGTTATAACTCTTAAACTATTGGTTTAAATTTAATGAAATTTAAAATACACAATGTGTATATAATGCCTACTAGATTACTAAAAATTCAGGTTTCTAGTTTTATTAACAACGAAGTTATAGGGGGTCGAAAATGGCCTGAATGGCTTCGAGAATAGTATGTTACGGCAGTTTTGCGTTTTGGCCGACTTTTTTTTTGCTCGACTTAGCGGGGGCACTGCCGTGCCCCCAGATTGACTGATACAATGTGCAAATAACATCTATCTAAGAGAAGGAAAACTCAAAACAACACTTTCCTATTTAACTAACGTAACGTAGTAGATGAATTTCGATCCTATTATGGAGGAAGCTCGAGCCCAACAGTGGGATGTACATAAGCTGAAATAATGATATCTTCAGAGCCCGTATACGTCCTACTGCCAGCCTCCTTCATAATAGGAAGTAAAATGGACGTACTATACCACGCTGGTCAGATGTTTTGGTATAGAGTTTTATGTCGAGTTTTTCTATTCTTGAAATGATAATAATCCTTACTCGTACTAATATTATAAATGCAAAAGTAAGTTTGTTGGTTTATGTGTTTGTTTGTTACGCTTTCACACTTAAACTACCGAACCGATTTCAAAAAAATTCTTTCACCAACGGAAAGTTATAATATCAGGGAGTAACATAGGATATATTTTATCCCGGTATTCCTACGGGAATGGAAACTGCCCGGGTAAGGCTACTGAAACCGAAGCGAAACGAGGGTGGGTTGCTAGTGAAATATAAATAATGAAATAAAACAAGAAATAAAATCAAATGTTCTTGTAATAATTGAACAAGATCCAAATAATATAATAATAGTCTTTGCCTAAAACATTCAATAGGCATTCCTTTAATCAGAAGTTGAATTTTTCTGATGCTTATATTTTTTATTTGATCCTGCCGTATTTCTATAAAAATTTCAATATTAAATTAGACAAATTTCTTTTGATAAACATGAAATTTGACAAATCAGTCGGTTTATTTATTTGATAGGCAAATCGAAATATTGATATTAAATTCTTGATATTAACAACAAAATAAAAGATTTTTTTTTTATAATAGTACCTACCTACTACAGTTTTATTTAGAAAACTCATTCTTGGTACACATAAACATACGTTAAGGAAACGTAGTAAAGCGCGTATAAGTTATGTTGAAAAGGCTTTCCCATAGATGTGATTTTAATTCCGTTTGAAAATAAGTTTTATATGTATTATGACGAATTCTCAATTAATAAAAATTTTATCAAACCGTGTGGTGACGGAGTAAGAATCTAATTCACCAACGCCCGTGGGTGTCGTAAAAGACGACTAAGAGATATAATAAGCATATCATATAAATCTATGCAAGAGAAGGAAAACTCGAAACTCGAAACAATACCCTAAGCCAACACGCCATCTGCTACATCTGCTCTGGTGGTCGGCCCAACAACGAGGTGACGTGGGTACGGGTGGGTTATGGGCCCGCGCGCCGTCCTTTCATCGCCCTGGACGGACTGGACCGCGCGTGCGCTTACCATAGCCCACCCATAAAAAAGAAAAAATAAAAAAAAAAAAAGCCAACACGCCAGGGCCGACCACTGATGACAAGTCACATAAAAAAAAAAGCCAACACGCCACCAGCGCGGTATAGTTGCTAAATTTTCCTCCCATAGTGGAGGAGCCCCGAGTCCAACAATGGAACATATATGAGCTGAGATGAAAAATTACTCAATAATTTGAAATAGAAATCGATTGAAAAATATCGCCAATGTAAAATGATTGCACAGATGATAAGTTAATATAACGACCTATCGTACTAATTGTCGTGTACGCGATTACCACTCAGGACAATGCTTTGTAATTGGTACCAGGATTCGGCCCAATGGTGTTGATGGGGACGGAATATGGTAGGTTATGGGGCCGCACGTCGCTCATATGGTGCCCTCTTTTTTTGGGGTGTCCTAAAAGGTGTCCTAAGTTAATCATGAACGCTGAAAAGTTCAAAAACGTTATAAAATACGTTCAAAATGGCTTTAATTGACAGTGATCGCTGATGTTTACACGAGTATTATACAATAAATAAAACCATTTTTACGATACCGCGTTTGTATTTGATTTCTGATTGCTCGACTTTGCTAACACTTTTCAGTGTTCAGTTTTACTTATAATGTTTAATTAATAGTTTTAAAAATTTATTGGAATCAATGCGTGCTGTGCGGTGGCATTTACGAATACTGCCAATCATTAAATTATTAACGGCTTTTTTTTTTGGGGTGGTTTACCATCGGCGCACTCCTCGCATCACTCCGTCCGAAGCGACGACATCCTCCCCTCGGGGAGAACGTCGGTCGATGTCGCCCCGAACAAATTCGACAGAGTGTGTCCAGATCGTAGTCTACCAAAAAAAGGACAAAAATGTATGTTCAAAATCCATATCCATCCAAAAATGTATGTTCCGAGTCGGGGTGTAATTTGTGTTCGTAAATTGCATGTTTGCGAAGTCTCTCACTATACCGACATTAGTTCCTTAATAAAATTTGTAGGCTTTAATAAAAAAAATACATATAAAAAAGGACTTGATCATTTTTATTGTATTATCATTTTTAGACGCAAATAGACTTCACCTATACTACTGGATAAGTGCTGAGGGCACTCAAAACAAAGATACATAAAGAACTAATTATTAATATCTATAATAAAACCGCTTTTTTATGAACACATTATTTAATCTACTCTTTCGATGTGGTATGTAAGAGGAAAACTTTTTTAGCTTCTGGTTTTTGTTTGCACCATGCAAAAATTACACGATTTGTTATACATAACACTAGCTGACCCAACAGACGTTGTTCTATTCAAATAAAATAAAAGGAATTCTCCTTGAAATCAATCGCAGCGCCACCAACCGGGTCCAATTATGAATCTAAATCATTCTCGAATCTCCTTGAATACACACAAAAAATTTGGTCGACATCGGTCCAGCCCTATTCAGTTCAGTGACATACACACGTTTACAAGAAATATATACATATATAAGAAGAAGGTATAATAATGATTAGATAGGACAATTAGATTCAGAGTATTACTTGCATAGAATACAATGGACGTAGAATATAATTCACTATCTTTTACTTTTCTGTAGATATCTTAAAGGGCGATTTAAGATTGTAAGCAAATCGCTTCAATGTAAAGAATGAAAACTTCGAAGTAAAACTCAGCTTGCTAACTTAGAACTCCTGGGGATCAATTTTCTTTACATTCTATTGGAGCAGAGAACTGAGAGTCTGACTAGCGTTTGAGGTTATGTGCATAACATATACTTTAATTGTATTTTACGACACCCACGGGTAAGAAAGGAGAGCAGTGAATTTTATTTATAGTTCACCACACGGATATAATTCCATTATTTTGCAATCAGATTTTATTTTAATTGAATGATTTATGCATGCAATCAATCTATGTACAGTCTGAATTATAATTCGCCCAAGGAAGTGAGATTTATGTCATAATCGTGAAATTTTGAAAATAGTTTGAAAATTAGAGTATCTACTTCTTATAAGTTTACTAGAAGAATGTTTTTATCCATTCAAATCAAACTCATTCGCTACCACATGAGGGAAAATCAGGGGGAAAGTTAAAAAAAGGCACATTAAAACCAGTTATCAATATAATATGATTATGCTCACAAGCGTCTCACCACTGAACTCGAGCCTTCTTCACAATAAAAGGATATTGACCTAGGTACCTACTACACCATTTAGGTCTAACGGATTGGTATATGGATGGATATATTTTAAGATTGCTTGGTCATACTCACTGAAGGATCTACTTGCGGTAGCTGTGTGTAGCGGATCTCTGCCTTCCCTCTATAGTGGTTGAGAAGAGTAATAACTGCTCTAGTAGTTAACTCGTAATCGGGTGCCGCTTGTGGGATCTGGTCCAGCCATAAATCGTTTGAATTATATTTCGTATTTTGTGGTTCGACGGGCATCACACTGGAGCTAGTTTTTACAAAACATGTTGTACACAATTTCATATCTTGTAAGAAGAAAAAAAAAATTAAAAACAATAGACGAGCCCGCTGAGTTTCTTGCCGGATCTTCTCAGTAGCGGTCGCGTGCCGATCCGGTGGTAGTTTTTTTTTTTGGATAATTTATTTTAATTCTGTAAACTTGACAATATGTAAGTGCCTTCTCGGGGTTTATGCATAATAAACCATTTGAATTGCTTTCTATTCAATCATCATTATTTCAGCTCATATATATCCAACTGTTAGGCCCAAGCCTCTTCTACAACTGTAGAGAAGTTGACCTACTATACCACGCTGGTCAGACGTGCTGGTATAAGTTTTCATTTCAAGTTTCTCTTCTCTTGCATGGCTATTTTATGCACGTTTAATCCCTTAGGCGGCTTTTACAACACGCACGGGCTAAAAAGGGGGTGGCGAATTGTATTCTTACTCCGTCACCATACGGAAATGTAAAAACGTATAAACTTAGGAAACGTATAAATCTTAATATAAATACCAACTAACCCGCCATCTCGTGACGATTACGGCACTATCCCTTCATTTGTAGGCAAAATCCACGTGGTAAATGGACGAGGAAAAATTGTATGATATCATTTCCCTTTTTTTAGGCATGCTCTGGTAGTTCCTTTGAGTCCGTGGAGGTTACATAAATTGTCTGAGGAATAACCAGAGCAATGTACAGCAGTACACTTCTGTAAGACTTATAACTACAAATTCGATCGCTAACCCATCTGCTAATGGTGATGATTATAACACTACTCCCTTTGCAAAGGTCTATATCCAACAGTGAAATAGGTGCTTTGGCTGAATATAAATACTCACTAAATGTGTGATCATACCTCAATAACTTGGAGTCTACGCAATGTCTACTTTTTCTCCTCGTAGCTGTTGCAAAAGTTACTGACAATAATTTTATGACCGACCGGTCGCCTTGTTGCCAAGAGGGCATTTTTTTTTTTTTTTTTTTTTTTTATTGCAAACGGTGGCAAACGAGCAAACAATACACCTGGTGGTAAGTGTTGCTGCCGCTCATGGACCTTTACAAGGCCGTTGCCTACCGCGAAGAAAGCGAAGGGAGTGTGAATGCGTGCATTGAGACTCGGTGATACCAAGGGCACCACCAAAACCCTCTACACGCAATCACCCTAAGAAAGTTGGGCTTCCGGCTCTCTCGCTCACCGAACGAAGCGCAGTAACAAATTGCTACTACTCAGACGTCGATTTTCTGCGAGAGCATGGTACTGCCCCGGACGGACCGGCCCGCGGCTGTAGACAGATAACTGTCGACAGTGTGGTCCTACCACTCCTAACACTCCCTCCGCATCAGATAATATTGGGCTAGCTCGATGTCAAGCCCTTAATAATTTCGGGTGACGTGACCGGGGAATTAGTCCGTTACCCGCTGAGAGGCCGACTGCGTGAGGAAAGACCGACGTCCTCCCCGAGGGGTGGACGTCGGTCGATGGGAGGGTACCCCAAGTAGGGGGTATTCCGTCAGGCTGACCACTAATGACAAGTAACCCTGCTCCGGTGGTCGGCCCAACGACGAAGGCGACGTGCATCGTGGGTGGGTTGCGGGTGTGCGTGCTTACGCCCCTCTGTCGCCCCGGACGGAGTGGTGCGAGGAGCGCGCCGACCGCAACCCACCCCCCAAAAAAAAGCTCTTAATAATTTAATGCTTGGCAGTATTCGTAAATGCCACCGCACAGCACGCATTGATTCCAATAAATCTTTAAAACTATTAATTAAACATTATAAATAAAACTGAACGCTGAAAAGTGTTAGCAACGTCGAGCAATCAGAAATCGCGAAATACAAACGCGGTATCATAAAAATGATTTTATTTATTGTGTATTACTCGTGTAAACATCAGAGATCACTGTCAATTAAAGCCATTTTGAACGTATTTTATAACGTTTTCGAACTTTTCAGCGTTCATGATTAACTTAGGACACTGAAAAGTGTTCAAACGATCAGGAAAGTAAAAATAAAATACAAACATGATCCGTTAAGTAGTTTTATTTTATATCTATAACACTCTTACGAACACCAGAGATAATTATTTTAAAAACCTTTTAAGCTATAATAAAATAGCACTCCTGAAATACAAATCCAAAAGATCGATTAGTCAGGCTAAAGCACCCTTTAACACGGGAACGCCACAAGGCCTGCGTTAATTTTAGAATTACCTTTAGCCATCGATCGTTGGTCACCATTTAATCCGGGCTTTGGACATGCACTGCTGCGATGTATAGCCTCGTATGTGACCGGACTTATCTAACGTTACATTCGTGAAAGCCTTATGATCGTTTAATTCTACATTATAGGTATATTAAAACTTAAGTCTGGCAAATCTATGAAAGCAATAGTTGGTGATACGCATATACTTTTTTATTGTAGAAGCGCTATAACGATACTTATATTTACGATTTAAAAATTTATTGCTACTGAATTGGAAACCACCTACAAATTGTAAATATCTGACGAGAAACTCAGTGAGCTCACAATTTCTAATTATATTTTAAAATTTGTGAGCTTATAATTATTTAATAATTACTTAACACGTTCGTTACGAGATCTATCAAATCTCTTGCAGAACTTTTGTATTGTGCGTTGACTATAATCGTGTTTTTTCACTCCTTGCGGGAGGCGCTAACGTGTAAAATACTTTAAGTACGAGTAAGAAAAATATGCATATTTGCTTCCTACGTAAAGGTGAATTCAAGGACATAAAAAAAAAACTATTAGAGATGGATTAGGTCCCAAACGCACAGAAGTATAATTATTTTCACAGTAGTATATAAATTATTTTCAAAACCGTATTTTTAGATGACTGATTAGGTCTCAAACGCACCAAAGGGTAGGTTAGTTACGAGATTTTTAGGTCTCCAAAGCACCAGCTGAAAGTTGTTAATATAAGTTTTATACAATATGTTTAGGTAGATATTAGCCCCATTGTAATGTCCTGCGAACCACCCTATATCATTATGTCGGCCTACCTACTCGGAGTTCGTGAGCCAGTTGGTTTAGAATACTTCCTAATTCTGAAGATAAAGGCATAAAACTACAAAAGAAAAAACTATATGTCTCAATTTAAATTCAAGCAGTTTATCAACGCCAAATATAAAAAGATTTACTATATGTTAGTAAAATAAAAAACAAAAAAAAACAGTAGATAAATAACACTTACGGGAAATCATTTTACAAGCCTGTTAAGTATTATGGGAAAAAACCAATTGAATATATTTACTTTCTTTTTTTCAGGTTGGGTTGCGGTCGGCGCACTCCTCGCACCACTCCGTCCGGGGCGACAGAGGGGCGTAAGCACGCACACCCGCAATTCACTCGTGACACCACGTCGCCTTTGTCGTTGGACCGACCACCGGAGCAGGGTTACGTGTCGTCAGTTGTCGGCCTGACGGAATACCCCCTGAGGAGTACCCTCGGGGAGGACGTCGGTCTTTCCTCGCGCGTTCGGCCTCTCGGCGGGTGATGGACTAACTTCCCAGACCAGTCACCCGCGGCCACGGTTAGGGAACTTTACAAACATTGACAAAATGCGGCGCTTAAAATCACACAAGTATTAGATATGCCCGAGATTTCGGTCGAGTTAGATTTTACTAATGATTTCTAATGTTTACGCGAGTATTACACATTGTAAATAAAATTATTTTACGGATTTTATCGCATTTGTGTTTGATTTCTGATTGCCCGACTTTCTAGTGAACACACACACAAACACTTTACAGTGTTCATGGTGACGGGCGAACTAACATATTTTACATACAATCGTCGTCGAAATTTTTTTTGACCTCTCGCACTTTGGAGGAGGTTCAAGTGCAGTAGTGGGACATATATGAGTCGAGATGAAATCTAATATCCTACCCTGTTTTTTTTTTTGGGTGGGTTGCGGTCGGCGCGCTCCTCGCACCACCCCGTCCGGGGCGACAGAGGGGCATAAGCACGCACTCCCGCAACTCACCCACGATGCACGTCGCCTTCGTCGTTGGGCCGACAACCGGAGCAGGGTAACTTGACATCAGTGGTCGGCCCGACAATATTCTACCCTCGCATCAAAGCGCGGCCAGTTTTAGCAGCAACCTAGCAAAGGTTCATGAACGGCATCACTTACTATCATATGTACTGTTTACTCGTTTGCGATCGTTTACAATAAAATAAATGATAAAAACTTTCGTTATTACTATTTGAACATCAATTGTGTAAATTGTATTTCAAGTTGTGTACTTATTATTATTATTAGGTAACCATTTTCATTTTAAATCTTATTACTCCGTCATCATACAGAGAAATGGTCTAGCGGGGATAAATCAGAGACGGACAAGACGCCATATTTCTCTCTCTTTTTTATCACTGCTTCGTTCAAGGTCCCTATATCAGCGCGACCTGTAAAATTAGATTCGGTAATACTGAGCACAATTACAATTGTAGCACAATCTCATTAATCTGCTCACAATTGTAGAACGCTTGCTCTGCTCGCAAGGCCATTTTATCTTATACATTTTTCTATGTAATAATTTAAAGTATCGAATAGAAAATTAAATAATGTAAGTTTTATTTTTCAATAAGATCGGGTTTGATTCCCACAAGATTTTTATATATATATACTAGCTGACCCAACAGACGTTGTTCTGTTCAAATAAAGCGCCACCTACCGGGTCCAATTGTGAATCTAAACCATTCTCGAATCTCATTGAGCACACACAAATTACTTAAATTACTTAAATCCAGTCAACAGATATCGCCATCTGTTAGAATCTTTTGGAGTTAACAGATAATTGTGACTGTCAATTAATTATAGACAAATAATTTGTAATAAAATAAAATAGCGACTATAATTAAAGATCTAAGCTATCCTATATTTCAAGTTGGAGCAAACTGCACACGGTGTGCAAATTTGATTAAAATCGGTTAAGTAGTTTAGGAGTCCATCGCGGACAAACATCGCGACAGGAGATTTATATATATTAAGATATATATATATATATATATATATATATATATATATACGCAGTTTTTCTTGTCACTAATACAGATGACATGGTGCCTAAGAACAGATCTTTGCGAGTCTTATACTTTCAGAGTTATCCCTTCTGACCGATCTAAATGGGCCATCCTATATCATCATCATCATCGCAGCCCACATACGTCCCACTGTTAGGCTCGGGCCTCCTCCATAATGGGAGGGAATTTGACCTACTATACCATGCTGGTCAGACATGTTGGTATAGGGTTTTGTTTCGAGTTTTCCTTCTCTTGCACAAATGTTATGTGCATATTATATCCCTTAGTCGTCCCTTACGACATCCACGGGCAAGACAGGGAGCGGTGAATTGTATTTTTTCTCCGTCACCGCACGGAAAATATGTGAATCAGCCTATATGTGAACAAAATATATAAATATTTGTCTCTGTCTTTTCAAATTGACATATCATTAAATATTATATTTGTTAAATAAATTCAAAGAAGTTTGCTTATATTTTTCTCGGTATTATTCTACACGATGTATATCTATCTATATTATGTGACCCTCTTCGGTTTGGACAGGTATCAGCAATAAGAGAATTTTCGCCTTTATCAACCTAATAAATAGCTGGGCTTTGTCGAAGGCCGTTGACACTTCCCCTGTTAGCTGTTTGGATAATAAACTAAAAGGTTTTTTGACATATTTCTTTTTGACGTTTGAATGTATATTTTTTTCTTAACAGTTAAGAAATCAAGTGGATGAATAAAGAATTCAAATTTGAGGATAATGGTTCTATATTGTTCTATATTTTAAGATTTTAGCTATTTTTTTCTAAGCTTAGCCTGTGGAATCAGCCACAGGTCTCAGTTCTTATTCCATCACCAGATAGAATAAGAACACAATTCACCACTTCCTTTTATATCCAGGTTATAGACTTTTTGTCGGGGGGTGGGCTATAGTCAGCATACACGCCGTCCAGCTCCATCCGGGGCGACAAAGGGGTCACGCGCGGCCCCATAATCCACCGTCTCCTCTCCATTGCCGTTGGGCCGACCATTGGTACCGAGTCTCTTGTCCTCCGTGGCAAGCCCGGCGGAATACTCTATGGGGTACCCTCTTCTTAGATCGTCTGTCCCTCCCAGGACATCGATTAATCTTGATAACGGATTATTCTCCGGTCCAGTTATCCATGGCCTCAAATAGAAGGGCATCACGCGAATTCAATACTCCCTGAAGTGTCATAAAAAGCGTCTAAGCTGTATAATGTACACACATTATATAGCATAACATCTGTGAAAAAGAAGGAAAACTCGAAATAAAACCCTACATGACCAGCGCGATACAGTACCACTTTTAATTAATATGATGGTGAAGCTTTAACAAATGGAAATTGATTATATGTTTTCGAAGGTACTGGATCAGTTTATTAGCTGTCTCTAAAATACCTATTTCCTGGTATACGGCCCACTGTTCGGTTCGGGCCTCCTCCAATATTGGAGGGAAATTGACTTGCTATACCACGCTGGTACACCTTAGCCAATAGGGTTCTCCTTCTCTTGCATAGATATTAAATGAATATTAGTTAGTTTAGTTTTAGTTAGTCGTTTTTTTCGTGTAGAAAACGAATACAATTCGCAACCAGTTCCCTTGCCCATGGATGTCGCAAAAGACGATTAAGGGATGAGTATGCATATAACATCTATACGAGAGAGGGAAAACTTGAAATTAAAACTTATACCAATACTTCTGATCAGCGTAGTATAGTAAGTCAATTGCCGTCCTATTATGGAGACTCAAGCCCAACAGTGGGACATATATGAGCTGAAATGATGATAGTCGTCTTTTACGACACCCACGGACAATAGATGGACTGATAAATTGTATTCTCACTCTATCACCACACAGAAAAGAGCTATTTACGTCTATTACATTTTGTTTTTATTACATTACGACATATAAAATCCAACTAAAAAATAAAAAATATGTTTTTAAAAATTTGTAAAAATTTGTATATATAAAAAAAAATATGTAATAGTGTATATCTATATGTAAAAAAGCGTGGGGTGCATGTTGTCAATAGTTATAAATATTTTATTTACTGTTACTGCGCTTCGTTCGGTGAGCGAGAGAGCCGGAAGCCCAACTTTGTGAGGGAGTTTGCGTGTGAAGGGTTTTGGTAGTGCCCTTGGTATCACCGAGCCTCAATGCACGCATTCACACTCCCTTCACTTTCTTTGCGGTAGGCAGCGGCCTTGTAAAGGTCCATGAGCGGCAACAACACTTACCATCAGGTGTACTGTTTGCTCGTTTGCCACCGCTGGCAATAAAAAAAAATATATCTTAAAAAGCACCCCACGCTTTTTTTTACAATAAAAAATATTTTTTTCTAATATACACTATTCTTAATTCAAATTTTTAAAAATTTATTTTCTATTATTAGTTGGATTTTCTATAAAAGCGTATTTTTTTAGTTTTTTTGAACTATTATTTATTTTTCATTTTTCAGTTGAATTTTCTATAAAATCATATTTTTTAGTTTTTTAAACTGTTATTTTTATTGACATGTTGATGTTTAATTGTAAGACCATATTTAAAAAGCATCGCTATCACTTTCTTATATTCGAATTTATTGCAAAAGTCACTCAATTCATTTTCGCTAATCCTGATTATCCTTGTAAGGATAGCGGGTCAAATTGTTTAAAATATTGAATTGTCCTTAATAAGTATGCCAAATTTCGAGTTAAACCGACGTTTTGAAGGGGGTCAAAGTCACATACTAATATACTAACATACATACGTCTACAACTAATAAAAGCGTATTAAAAACAGGTTATTATATATTTTAATATTACGATCAAATTTACCCCTTTTAATAAAAGTTATAAAAATAGAAGGAAAAACAGAGTGACTTAGATCTTTGATGTAAGGTTTGACTTCACATTTTTATACAACAAAGGCAAAGAACCCCTTAAGAAGGAATGCTTAAAAAGATTTATCCGTACTTAATTTTATAAACGCGAACGTTTGTGTGGATATATGGATGTTTCGTGATTTTATTTATTTAGTAAAATAATTTCAAATGTTGTTTATTATATTATTGCCCATATGGTGATGGAGTAAAGTTAAAAAGTAAGTTGTCTGTGTGGTGACAGAGTAATAATACAAATCACCACTCCCTATCTTGCTCGTGGATGTCGTGTAAAACGACTAAGGGATATAATATGCATATAACATCTATGCAAGAGAAGGAAAGCTCGAAATAAAACCCTATACCAACCTGTCTGACCAGCATGGTTTAGTAAAGTCAATTTCACTCCTATTGTGGAGGACGCTCGAACCCAACAGTGGGACATATATAAGTTGAAATGATTAATGATGATGGAGTAAAATACAATTCACTTCTTAAGTGGATATCATAAAATACTATTACGGTATATAATATGTCTAGCCGAGGCTGCGGGTGACGTGACCGGGGAGTTAGTCCGTCACCCGCTGAGAGGCCGACCGCGCGAGGAAAGACCGACGACCTCCCCGAGGAGGGGACGTTGGTCGATGGGAGGGTACCTCAAATAGGGGGTATTCCGTCGGGCCGACCACTGATGATAAGTAACCCTGCTCCGGTGGTCGGCCCAACGAAGAAGGCGACGTGCATCATGGGTGGGTTGCGGGTGTGCGTGCTTACGCCCCTCTGTCACCCCGGACGGAGTGGTGCGAGGAGCGCGCCGACCGCAGCCCACCTCAAAAAAAAAAAGGTATATAATATGTAGATGACGTTGATTCAGGAGAATTAGTACACTTATAATATAAACCTACATTACCTAACCAAATGATCAGAATTATATACAGTAGAATCCGGATATAGCGACCTTTAAGGGACCGGCACTACTATGTCGTACTAACCGGATGACGTACAAAACGGCAGGATTATTTCTTATGTACATAAGTACATACCTAACTTACGAATACATATGTACACGTGTATTATAATTGAGAAAGTTTGTTTGGTTGCATTTGATTCCCCGGCTTCTAATCGGTGTAATATTGCACTTTTTTCTTCAATTGTAAAACACTTTCGCTTCACAGAACTCATTTTGTCGAGTTTTAAGAACTTTTCATAGCAAATGACAAACACTAACTGTGATTTACGCGCGCTAATAAGGAAAGGTGAAGCGCGCGAGGCGGGATGAAGTCGGGGTGCCGAAGTATTGGTGCGTAGGTTGTATAAACAACAACAACAACAAAACATTGCGCGTCGTTTTAACCGGACGTATATCATAAAAATTAGTCTCTATAAGCAGTTGGTCGTTTAAACCGGAGTCGCACTAAACGGTTATATTTTTTCAGTACCTAACTATGAAACCTAACTTGAGTAAACATTATCGTCGTTAAAAACGGTTAGTCGTTATAAGCGAAGTCGTTATATATGAGTTCTACTGTAGTAGATCAATTTTGGCCCTGTGTGCAAGAGGCGAGCCTAACAGTGGGTCGTATATGATCTAAAACAATTACACGTTAATTTACAATACTTCCAAAACTTTCTGTTTGAAATGATTTCTTATTATCTGTGACTTAAATAATATGTTATATGGCACCGTAATATTCGAGACCAGTTTCAGTTAAAGTATCATGTCTTCCAGAAACAAATAGAAAACTTAGCTCATAAACATGTCGTCTTGCTTTATGAAGTGGGCGCTCAATTTTGATAACTGTTACAAAGAAACATAGCAATTAAGCTAAGAGTATTTATTTTTAAACATCCCATTCTAACTGATAACAAAAAACTAAACAAAAACATGTATTGCCGAAGTTATGGATAAATTATTATTACCTTTATTCAACTTGCATACTAATACATTTTTTTGAAGCAGCGCCATCTATCGGATCCAATTGTCAAGAGATCAGTGACATACGCATGTACACAAGAACTATCTTTATATTTATATATATATATATATATATATATATATATATATATATATATATATATATATATATATAAATATATATATATATATATATATATATATATATATATAAATATATATATATATATTTCTTGTGTACGTGTGTATGTCACTGAACTCCTCCTAAACCGCTGGACCGATGATGATGAAATTTTTTGTGTATTCAAGGGGATTCTAGAATGGTTTAGATTCACAATTGGACCCGGTAGGTGGCGCTTATTTGAACAGAACGTCAGAACGTTGGGTCAGCTAGTATATATATTGTTATAAAGATAATAAACCCTACATATATTTACATATAATACATACTCATAGAAAAATATATCCACAGATACATATACACGTCCACATACGCATATACATACATATACTCTCGAAAATTTATGAAGAACAATCTGCCAAAAAATCAATATAAAACATATGAACTTTACAAATAATACGCATATAACATCTATTCAAGAGAAGGAAATTTCGAAATAAAACCCTATACTAACCCGTCTCCCCGACCACTGACGACAAGTAACCCTGCTCCGGTGGTCGGTCCAACGACGAAGGCGACGTGGTGTTCGGGTGGGTTACGGGTGTACATGCTTACGCCTCTCTGTCGCCCCGAATGGAGTGGTGCGAGGAGTGCGGCGACCGCAACCCACCCTAAAAAAAAAGCCAGGAACACCTAAAAAAAAAACTAACCTGTCAGACCAGCATAGTATTGTAAGATCTATTTTTCTCCTGTTGTGGAGGAGGCTCGAGCCCATCAGTGGAACGTATATAAGCTGGAATGATGATAATGATGAAAAGTAAGCTGACTTGTATGAATTTTGAGAGTAGCCGATCAAGTGCAGCGGTATCCAACAGGTGACATCTCGGCCATGGCCCACACCTAATTAGGGATGTAACCGATACATCGACGTTTCAGTAACATCGATGTTTCAGTAAAAAAAAAAACGATGTTTGCCATCGTTGTTCATTTTAGTGAAACATCGATATATCAATGATATTTGCTACGATGTTTTAATATCGATGTTTTGCCTTACATCTGAAATATTATGTACATATATTCAATGATAATATTGTTATAGATAATAAATATAGTTTGCATTTTAAATTAAAGTTGTTTGCGTGATCGTTAAAAATCATCGATATTTTAGGGCTGATGTTTTCCCTGTGGAACATCGGCTACGACTGGGCGTTGAGGGGGAGCCTGCCGCCCGGGCTGGGCGTGATTTGTTACGCCGACGACACTCTCGTCACAGCCCGCGGTGGGACGCTAGAAGAGGCGGTAAGCCTGGCGACCTCGGGTACCGAGGAGGTCGTCAGGCGGATCGAGGCGCTGGGGTTGAGGGTCGCCCTGGACAAGACGGAGGCCCTCTTGTTCCATGGGCGCACTATGAGCCCTCCCATCGGCGTCTCGATCACCGTCCACTCGGTCGACATCAGCATCCGGGCCCATATGAGGTACTTGGGCCTGGTGCTCGACGGGCGATGGTGGTTCCGGGAGCATTTCCGCAGGCTCGCTCCACGGCTCGTCGGCGCGGCGTCCGCCCTATCGTGGCTTATGCCGAACGTGGGCGGACCGAGCGCTGCGTGCCGACGGCTGTACGCGGGGGTCATCCGATCGATGGCCCTGTACGGCGCACCGGTGTGGGCGGGGTCCATGACCGCCCGACTTAGGGCCCTTCTGTGGCGACCACACAGGGTCAGGGCTATCCGCGGATACCGCACGGTGGCGACGGAGGCAGCGTGCCTATTGGCCGGGACTCTCCCGTGGGACCTGGAGGCGGAGATGCTCGCCGGACTATATCGGCGGGTGACGGGGGTGCGAGCGGAGGGCGGTGTGGTCTCGTTAAGGGATCTCACCGCCTGGCGCGTCGACGCCCGCTGAGACGTCATCGCCCGTTGGGCAGTCCGGCTGGAGAGTCCTCGGTTCGGGGTGCGAACCGTGGAGGCCTTCCGGCTGGTGCTGATGCAGTGGTTGGAGAGGCGGCACGGGGTGCTCTCCTTCCGACTGGTGCAAGTTTTGACGGGGCATGGGTGCTTCGCCGAATACCTGCACAAGGTCGTGAGGAGGGAGAGTACACCGTCCTGCCACCACTGCGATTGCGACGAGGACACGGCGCGCCATACGCTCGAGGCCTGCGGGGCTTGGGCAGTGCAGCGCTGTGAACTCGTCGCAATCATCGGTACGGACCTGACGCTGCCAGCTATCGCTAGGGCGATGGTCAACAGCGTCGGGAATTGGGACGCGGTCGCAGCCTTCTGCGAGACAGTGATCTCGCGGAAGGAGGCGGCGGATCGCCTGCGTGAGGAGCGCAGCCGCAATGAGAAGATCCGCCGCCGGCGACTGGGGCGGCGCAGGCGCAACTATCTGCGCCTCATGCCGCCCTAGCCGAGGCCGCGGGTGACGTGACCGGGGATTAGTCCGTCACCCGCCGAGAGGCCGACCGCGTGAGGAAAGACCGACGTCCTCCCCGAGGGGGGGACGTCGGTCGATGGGAGGGTACCCCAATAGGGGGTATTCCATCGGACCGACTACTGACGACAAGTTAACGCTGCTCCAGTGGTCGGCCCAACGACGAAGGCGACGTGGTTTTCGGGTGGGTCGCGGGAGTTGCGTGCTTAAGCCCCTCTGTCGCCCCGGACGGAGTGGTGCGGAGGCGCGCCGACCGCGGCCCACCCACAAAAAAAAAGGGCTGATGTTTTACACCTAATCCGATAGTCATTGAGCTGTAACCTTGATAGTTAGTTTGATTCCCTCCTCTGTTACCTCAAAATAGGCGTGCATGACATTGCCATTTATAAATTCTGTCCATCTTGCTAGCATCAGCCATTGAGCCTCTGACTCCAAGCAAAACGGTGGTTGGCTTCTTCCTCATCGCGGTGTAGGTCTTTGTGATGTTGGAGAGGAAAAGTACTCGTCGCTGGAACTGGAGCTCAACACGCCTTCTATGACAGATACCGATAGTATAATAACTGTCAGTTGGAAAGCGACACTTTGCGACGAGCCTGGCTGGAGCTGGTAGATATATTGTTTTGCCACAGATCTTTTTGACATATTTTAGGTTTATTTTCTATGACTTTTTTATTGTCATGTATCTACATGTATGTCAAATGTCTAATTTGATGATGATATTTTTAAATGTAGGTTTTTAGTAAAATATGGCTATAAATTTTATACATAAAATTGTTCCAGATTACCGCGAGCCTCGTAAGGTATTAGTAAAGGTAAAGGTATTAGTCGATGCTCTTGGTTATTAGAACGTTGCACGAAATGACAATCGGTACAATAATTGTCGTGTCCATATCCCACAAGACAAACAAGAATTTTAAATTTTGATTTTTTTTTTATTGCCAACGGTGGCAAACGAGCAAGCAGCATACCTGATGGTAAGTGATACTGCTGCACATGGACCTTTGCAATACCAGGGGCACAGCTAGGCCGCTGCCTACCGTGAAGGAAATACTCTTCTTAAACCTCGTTTAAAGAAGGACATGTCATAGCGCTCGGGAAACACAGCAGCAGGTAGTTCATTCCAGAGCTTGCACGTACGTGGGAGAAATGATCGCTGGAAACGTACAGTTGAAGACCATAACGTTTCCAGGTGAAATGGATGAACCCTGCTACGATGTCGAGTGGTACGTTGGTAGAATGGTGACGGTGGTACCAAGTCAAACAGTTCCTCGGAGCACTCCCCGTGAAAGAGTCGGAAATAAAAATCATCTATTTAGAAGGTATTCCACACCATATATAACTAGTACTTGCAAGTATTTCATTTTAATATATATTCTTGCAAGTTTATGATTTATATATTTAAAAAAATACTTTGTGTTTATTAACTCAAATGAATCAACCCTCAGATACTACTGAAAGGATAAATGGTCAACAGTCAACGTGTAAAAACAGCAATAACTCACAATTAGGACACATCTCATCCATAAATTATGTGGATACCTACAAACAAGATTTCCTTTTTATACGAGAGAAATAATCAGACTTTATAAAAGAAAATAATAGTACTGTAAACGTTGTTACTATCTGAACGTGACTGGACCTTCTTTAGTAGCTATTTACTCGTCTTCAGGGGTCTCTCTTTATTATTTCTGAGAGTATGACTACTAAAAATAAAATGTGTCTCCCATGGGTGTCGTAAAAATTACTAAGGAAAATAAGCCCATAAATATGATTTTGTAATAGAAGAAAACGAAATTAAAGACTATGGTGAAAATACAGTAATGGCCTAACTGACTTTTGATTACGCAGAACGCTTATGCCCAATTATAAAGTAATATCTGGTTGACCGAGCTTTGCTCGGTATAATTTTCTTTTTGTAAGTAAATGGTATTTTTAACGAACATATTTAGGATATATATTAATAAAAAACTAAAAATGATGAAATAATAAAAAAATATAGAAAATTAAAAAACAGAATAATAATAACACCGAGATTGGATCTCACGCTGTTTGAATGCGACTGGACAACTTCCCAACTGAGCTATTGTCACTCTTGACGACAACGGCTAAATTTAAATTCCTATTCTATTGACATTTTATGTCATTAGAATAGGATTTTACTGTTTGCTCCCGTTTGGAATAAAAAAAGTATTTATGGGATGAGAAAAAAAATTGAATTTCGTGGATAGTATCCTTCCTTCTTTGTTGTAGTCATTTATTCCTTCCATCTGGTGACGACATAAGAATATAATTCACCATCCAATTTCTCACCTTTGGGTGTATATGTATAACATATATCTAACTAATTGCTAGTTAAAGCTCTTTCATGGGGAGTGCTCTTTTTTTTTTTTTTTTTTTTTTTATGGGTGGGCTATGGTAAGCGCACGCGCGGTCCAATCCGTCCGAGGCGATGAAAGGACGGCGCACGGGCCCATAACCCACCCGTACCCACGTCACCTCGTTGTTGAGCCGACCACCGGAGCAGATGTGACTTGTCGTCAGTGGTCGGCCTGACGGAATACCCTTTCGGGTAACCTCACCTCTCGACGTCCTGGAACGTCGGTCGCCATCGCGCGGTCAGCCTCTCTGCGGGTGACGGACAATTCCCCGGTCCGATCACCCGCGGCCTCGGCTAGGGCGGCATTAGGCGCAGATACTCGCGCCTGCGCCGCCCGAGTCGCCGGCGGCGGAACGTGTCACCGAATAGGAGCTCTACTCGCACACGATCCGCCGCCTCCTTCCGTGAGATTACGGCCTCACAGAAGGCGGCGACCGCGCCCCAGTTCCTGACGCTGACGAGCATCTCCCTGTCGATGGTCGGCAGCGCCAGGTCGGCACCGATAATTGCGACGAGTTCACGGCGATCCCCCTCCCATGCAGCACACTCCTCGAGCGTGTGCTGCACCGTGTCCTCGTCGCAAATGGGGAGTGCTCTAAGGAATTATTTGACTTGGTACCACCGTCACCATTTTACCAACGTACCACTCGATACCGCAGCAGAGTACATCCATTTCATCTGGAAACTTTATGGTCTTCAATTGTATGTTTCCAACGATCATTTCTCGCACGTGCTGCTGTTTCCCGAGCGCTATGACATATCCTTCTTTAAACGAGTTTTAAGAAAAGCATTTTCTTTACGTTAGGCAACGGCCTAGCTGTGTCCCTGGTATGTGTCCATGGACGGCAGTAACACTTACCATCAGGTGTGGTGCATCCTCGTTATAACAATAAAAAAAACCTAAACTTAGGTAACAATTAAGGCAAAATAAGATTAATAATTGATGCTTAAAATTCTTTAGTTAAAATTTAGGTATAATTGTTGAAAACTGGCATAGAACTTTGAATAAATCTCATGTCCTCGTAACTTACTGCGGTGTTACATATTTCTTTACAGTCTTTAGAGAATCCATAAACGAGTTCAGCCACTGTAACAGAAAAGTTATTTACTAAATTTCCTTAAGTTTTTATTTATTTTTATTTATTTATTAAACTTCATGCAGCAATGCAATGGCGGACTTAATGCCAAAGGCATTCTCTACCAGTCAACCATAGGTGATGCAGAGACGAAAAAAAGGTAGGTGCATGTTCCGAGATAGCCGACAACTTTCTAAGTGTGGCCGCGTTCCCATCCGGTGGTAGTATATTAGTTTTGTTAGTATTAAATCAACAAATTGTAACAATAATTGATACAAATTTAATAATTAATAATTACTAACCATAAACAATATAATTTTTTTCATATAGAATCATTTTCTTCTTACACTGGCAATAAATTTGTACTAAAATGTGGGGCAAAATTTTATAAATTTATAACTAATTTTCTATATCGGGTAGATAATTATAAATGTCTGTAATAACGATGACTTGTTGGACGTGAGACACCTTAGTCCGCCCGTGACCATGAATGCTGCAAAGTGTTCGAAACGTCGGGCAATCATAAATCAAATATAACGCGATATAATCCGTAAAAGTAGTTTTATTTACAATATTTTTTTTTGTTTACCTATTTGTCTTATTCGTATGGTGGCGGAATAAGAATTCAATTCACCACTCTCTCTCATGCCCGTGGATGTCGTAAAAGACGACTAAGACCTATAATAAGTATATAACATCTATGCAAGAGACAAAAAATTCGAAACAAAACCCTTTATCAACCTATCTGACCAGCATGATTTAGTAAGGTAAATTGCCCTCCTACTGTAGAGGAGGTTCGAGCCCAGCAGTGGGACGCATATGAGCCAAGATGAAGATGTTTATCTATAATGAAATTGTGAAAAAATTATATTCAAACTAGCTGACCCAACAGACGTTGTTCTGTTCAAATAACACAGCAGCGCCGCCCACCCGGTGGGTTTGTGACCCAATTGTGAATCTAAACCATTCTCGAAGCCCCTTGAACACACAAAAAATTTTGTTAACATCGGTCCAGCCGTTTAGGAGGATTTCAATGACATTCATACGTACACAAGAAATTTATAATATATAAAGATAGGAGACTACCATCATCAATCATCATTGATTTTCCAAATTTTATATACCTAAATAAATAATAAAAACAACCTTTTTTTTGAAATTTTATGTACGTAAACAAATAATGTCACAATTTGTTTGTACCACAAAAGTTTGTGACCTCTACCGTGTGTCTTTAAGACACACCCTGTCTAGGTTTTTGCTTTGGTCGTAATAATAATTCTTTTTCTGAAATAATGGTTAATTTATACCTTATAATATCGACTACCTATCAGTGAAATAGTCATCAAAATCGTTTGAGTCATTTCCGAGATTTCACGAAACAGATAGAATTACAGATCGATATACAAAAGTTTTTTTTTTTTTATTGTAACTATATGTCACTGTTATTTCAAAATTACAAACAGACATTACAATTTTATTTATCCCTATAGCTTTTCGTTGCTAATTAATTTGTTAGCTGTCGCTTCGACGGCCCTGTTTGAAAGTTATTGGCCGTAATAAAGACAAGCGATGCGTATAGCATTTTAACGCGTAAAGTCTGTTCTAATTATCCGTCCATCCGTCATCATCTATCGACGACCACTGTTGGACATTGGGCTCCCTATAAGTAGGACAATGCTATAATAGGCATGCTTGGCAGGTAGGTAAATTCTTATTTATAAACATATATAAATAAATATCTATATACTAATACGTGAAGCAAAATCTTTATACCCCTTTTTACGAAAATCATGCAGATGGACAAATATGAAATTTGTTACAGTTGAGGAATATATTGAGGAGAAGTGCAGAAAGCAAAATTTGGTATAATAATTAATTAGAAAACACATACACACACACACGCTTATACACTTTTGTTTACGGTTAAGTTCTCTGGTCGAACTGAATGTCACAAAAATGACCGGGAAATGACCTACTATTCCACGCTGGTCAGACGTGGAATAGGGTTATGTATCGAGTTATCATTCTCTTGCACAGATGTTATATGCATATTATCTCTTAGTCGTCTTTTACGACATCCACGGGCATGATAGGGACTGGTGAAGTGTATTTTTATCCCGTCACCACTTACCTACATCGATATTACCTACATCTATTCCTTAGTAATCTTTTACAATTCCCTCGTGCAAGAGTGGGGAGTATTTGTATTCTTACTCGGTAACCACACGAATATAATCTCTGGTTAACTCATTATTTTATGTGTAGAAATCCATATATTTTGTAATATGAAAATATTACCTGATACCGAATTATATAATATATATGTATATACTTCAATCTATATAAAAATCCCTGACCAATTCATTCAATTTTGCGATAACAAAAACTTACTAGGACCCACTTTTACACGAAATCTCTTTATCCCTTGACAAAAAGAAACCCAAAAACCGATTTACCCAATTATTCCACACGTCACCCTTAATATGTTCATTCAGGATAATAATATAAATCCAACGATTATGCCTTATAAATCTGCCAATAGCAAACATTTCCAGAATAGTGGACATATTGGAAATATATCATTCCACTAAGCGCACTAATATATCATTGGACGTTTATTTTTGGTTCTAGGAGGCCTTAATCTCGCCATGAACTGAGTTAAGGATATGCTTCGTCTCGTTATATTTGTAAGAATATAATTCTTATTTACTTATACATCTTACAAGAGGATTAGTGTCGGTACTTAAGCGATCAAAAATATGTAGCCAAAAATACTATATGCGAGCAAGCGAATACACACGTACCTACACACGCACACCACTGTACAATAGAGTTACCTTGCGTACGCTATGACCTTGTACACTACGGAACGGTCCGGCGTAGGCTCCAATAGGCTCCAATTTCAATGCTTCATTTTTTGTGCATGAAATTACGTTTTAAGTTATTATTCTAAGCATCTCACATAGTATTTATAGCATCTTAGCAATAGTGATGATGGATTAAGAATTAAAAAAAAAACATGTGTACAGAGTTCCTCAGGTTATGGAACAACGGTTCGAGTATGTTGTAGTTTAAAGGGCATAATTAGAATGTATATTACACAAAAAAGAATAAAACATAATAGTTATAGTGATTTCAAAAGTGTGTGTCTAAGTGTCTATGCCTTAAATGGTACATACTACGTAGGCATGTACAGACAGGGTATCTTGTCTGTACCTATCCTGTAGGAATGTAACGCATCGGTAGTACAAATAGGTATGAATTGCGCAAACGCTTTGATGGTAAAGTAAGCACGAAGGTGCCTCGTCGACGGTCATCGGCCGATCAGTTGATATTAAGGCAAAGTTTGTTTCGCTTATGCGAACGTAATCATTGATTTATTCCATTTTTAATTAATCTATACCAATAAATAAAATCGTAGTATCTGTTTGTAATATCAAAATAATAGCCTTTTTTCATGCTCACACAGTTATCTATACCAATAAATAAAATTGGAGTGTCTGTTTGTAATGTCAAAATAATAGACTTTTTTCATGCTCACACGGTTATGTGCACGACACCTATGCCTAAAATAGCAATTAAAAAATTTTTGTCTGTTTGTTTTTCTGTCTATCTGTCTGTTTGTTCCGGGTAATCTTCAAAACGGCTGGACCGATTTCAAAAATTCTTTCACCAATGGAAAGCTATAATATCAGGGCGTAAACTAGGCTATATTTTATCCTGGTATTCCTACGGGAACGGGAACTACGCGGGTAAAGCGACTATAACCTACAACCGAAGCGAAGCGAGGGCGGGTTGCTAGTATATACCTGAAATACAGATTAAAAAAAATTTGTCTGTCTGTCTGTCTGTTTGTTCCGGGTAATCTTCAAAACGGCTGGACCTATTTCAACAATTCTTTCACCAATGGAAAGCTTTAATATCAGGGAGTAACCTAGGCTATATTTTATCCCAGTATTCCCACGGGAACGGGCACTACGCAGGTAAAACGACTAAAACCGAAGCGAAGCGAGGGCGGGTTGCTAGTATTTAATAAAATACGAATATGTTGTAGATTCAGTATCATTGACATTATACATTTCAATCAGATTCAACCGAAAAAGCGACGACCAAATAAAAACTTTACATGTCTCTAATTCATTATCTAATTGATATTTCTTCTTCATATTTTTTTCGACGCTAGTCATTCGGGTCAGTACATTATATTATTTAGAATTCTCCTTCTTTTGCTCAGATTTTCTTACACATATGCATACCTTAGTTATCCTTTACAAGCATCCATGAGAAACATGAAGGATGTCGAATTATATTCGTACATCATCAGCTTACAGAAAAATACTATCATGATAATTTTTACTTAAAACATTTTAGTATTCGATATATCCTCGTACGATAATGGTTTATGAATACAACGTGTCAACTCTTTACCTCTTTCATCATTATCATCATTTCAGTCCATCATTGTTCACTGCTGGTTGTAGGCCTCTCTCATGTTACGCCACAGAATGTGGTCCTGTGCTGCCTGCATCCAACGAGGCCTATCAACTTTCATCAGGTCCTCAGTCCACCTAGTGGGAGGCGTCCGATACGTGGTCGCCACTCACCTTACACACTCACACCTTTCTTCCTCAGCGGTTGTCGGTTCACCAGAGCGATGTGGCCTAACCATTGCCACTTCAGCGTGCTAATTCTTCGTGCTATGTCGGTTACACTTTTTCTTTTGCGGATTCTATCGCTCAGAGAAATGCCGAGCATAGTGCGCTCCATAGCACGCTGAGCAACTTGGAGCTTGGTTATGAGGCCTACATTTAGGGACCACGTTTCCGTGCCGTAAGTCATCACTGGTAACACACACTGGTCGTAAACCTGTATATTCAGACACTGAGGTGTGTTGGACGAGAAGATCCTCGTAAGTTTCCCTCTTTGAGAGTCTAAAAGACTAGTCTAAAAGTCTTGGCTTAGAGCGCATCAGGAATATGTATAATAACATTCTTTTGGAAAAGTGATTGAATGTCCATTACGTATGCCAATTCGACTAGCATGGCGATTATGTTATTAAGTTTTCTTCATAAGAAAACCTATGTCCAACAGTAGAGATTAATACGATGGTTGGAATGACGAGTGACAATATAATTGGCAGAAGAAGAGAACAATTGAAAAAGAAAGAAAAAATATTCAGAACATGCCCGCATGGAACTACAAATTTTCACCTACTATCGCTGTACAAGTTAAGTAAGTTACCTTCTTGGTAGACCGAAAGCTTGAAAATTTCCAAGTAAAAAATAAAATGAAAAAGAAACTTGTCAAAAGTGGAAAACTTTGTCTGTGTGAAGCGACGAGACAGACGTAATTATCGCCGCCGACTGTACCATTGTCACAGAGATCGTATTTTACCGAAAAACTTCAAAAGTATGAATAAAGATACCACTTTGGCAGCGGTACTTCATAGCTTTTGTGTTATTTTTTTTTTCGAGTATATTTATGTTTTTGAACTGAAGTACTTTTGCTTTGAGTTTTTTCTGAGAATTTTCAAGAAATACTTAATTGAATATTTGCTAAATTGACTATCCGTGTGGTTGCCGAGTAAGAATACAATTCACCAGATTCTATCTTGACCGTGGGTGTCGTAAAAGACGACTAAGGAATATAATATGCATATAACACGTATGCAAGAAAATAAAAATTTTAAATAAAACCCTATACCAACCCGCCTGACCAGCGTGGTATAGTAGACTAATTTCCCTCCCAATATGGAGCAGGTTCGAATACAGTAGTGGGACGTAGGTTTGCTCATATATCTGATGTTGATCGTCATGATAAATGTACAGAAATATAATATACACTCATTTGCAAAAAAAACGGGCACCTAAGCAATGAACCATTTCAAATGTTAATATTTCTTTGTTTGATAATTATAGGTAGTTTTATCCACACAATTTGCTAAATTAATAAGAAAATAATCGTTTTCATCAGTATTTCATAAAATTTAGATACAATTTATGGGAAATAATGCTAAACCTCGCTAGTAGTGTATATTCGCTAGTAGTGCATATGCTCATGAAGTAAAAATAAAAAAGTTTTTTTGTTTGTTTTTCTTTAATAAAGTAAAAGCAGATAAATGTTTAGTATCGAGTGTGACCCCCTCTAGCTAAAATCACAGCTTGAATTCGTCTGGGCATGCTAGCGAGTATATCCCGGATACTTGCTTGCGGAATACGTTCCCACTCCGCAGTAATCACATTCTTCAGCTCTCTGATGGTCTGCGGAGCCGGGTGTACTGATCTCACACGCCGTTTCAGAACGTCCCAGACATGCTCTATGGGATTGAGGTCGGGACTTCGAGCTGGCCAATCCAAACGACGAATGCCGACCTCTTGCACATACGCATTAACATCGCGGGATCGGTGGGCGCGAGCATTGTCGTCCATAAAAATCGAGTCTTCACCTAGAGCGGCCAATGCGGGTTGTGCATGAGAAATTAGAACTTCCGTTATGTATCGATGCCCAGTCAGTGAGCCGTTTTCAATGAAGACTAACTCTGTACGATCCATTGAATTTATTCCTGCCCAAAACATAACAGAGCCCCCACCATAAGGTGTGATTTCTTCGAAACATGCCTCTGCAAAGCGTTCTCCTTGTCTTCTTAGCACTCGCCGACGTTGATCTTCACCGAACAGAGATATCCTGGCTTCATCAGAGAACAAAACCCTATTCCAATCGTCTTGAGTCCATGATTCACAATTTCTAGCGAACCTAAGCCTGTGAACTCTGTGCTCACGGAGTAATTTGGGGCCGCGGGCCGGGCGGTGACTGCGTATATTGGCAGCGAGAAGCCTCCTCCTGACCGTCCATAGACTAATATGCACATTTCTTACTTCTTGGAGGTTGTTCTTAAGATCCACATACGAAGATTTGCGATTTCTCAATGCGCGACTCACAAGAAAACGATCATCCCGTGGTTGGGTACATGGTTTTCTTCCAGAACCAGGCCTTCTCTCGACGGAACCAGTCTCCTGATATCGCTGCCAGGTCCTTTGGACTGTCGAGCGACTAACATTTAGCCTCCTAGCCACGAAACATTGGCTGCAACCCTCTTCAAGCAGCGCGATAATTTTGGTAGCTTTTACCACTTTATCTACCATTTTTGATACAGCCAAACAGCATTAAATAAAGCTTTGACAGTCAAGGATATGAAATTAATCGATAAAAATTGAATAAAAGTTATGAAAGTCGATGTTAACTTCTGGAACTTCGCGCCAAAAATGTAGGATAAAAAGGGGTTTTCTGTAAAAATGAACATCAAATGAAAAATTGAATTTAGAACGTACTTTTTTAAATACCACAGCATTTTTAAAACCGGCCAGTAACGTGTACAAACGATTGAAACCTTTTTGGTATTGTATCTTTTTAAATATGAATGAAAATCAAAACCACCCGTTTTTTTTGCAAATGAGTTTATTTTCAGCAGTAAAATAAGAAAATGGAATCTTTTAGTAGGTATAGGTACCTATTGTAAGAACCTATTGTAAAGACTATTGCATGAAAAGAAACCAATGTAATATTCAATACAGTGAACATAATAACAATAATAATAAAAATATATTCGATAACGCCAATACTTTTATAGTTAAAAGAATATTATGAAGTTAATGTAAAGGTACTCGATGTAATAAAAATGTAATTCAGCCTTTCATTACTTTACCGAAATGGTTTTGAAATAAACATTTTCACAAGGTAGCAAAGGATGATAATAGTTTCTTGTCATAAGATTTTGTAAGGCAAATAATAAACGAAGTTGTGAACAAAATCATTTTACGGATTTTATCGCGTTTGTACTTGATTGTTGATTGCCCGACGTTTCGAACACTTTACAGCGGTCATGGTCACAGACAGACTACGGGTGTAAACGATACATCGATGTTTCAAAAATAAAACATCGATGCTTGCCATGTTGACTGATGTTCACTATTATAAAGCATCGATATATCGATGTTATTCTATATGATGTTTTGACATCGATGTTTAGCGTGTATGATCTATTTAGGTACACTATTTCTAAATAGCAAAAATATTGATTTAACTAAAAAAAAAGCGTGTGGCACTCGGCGACTGCCGCGGTAAAGCTTTTGCATAGCATTTTTTATCAACTTATGCAATTATAATTATTTATTTATTTTTTATTTATGCAGTATTTTTTTCTTTGATATTAATTCAAGTTACACTTTTTGAGCGCGGTGACCGATAAGAAAACAAATGTACTATATGTATAACAATAAAGGCGGTTTGGATTACCACTGTCGTCCGCTGAAGATCGTTGGGACCATTAGAAAACGTGCGAAAACACTTTTTGACGTAAGCTACGCAAAGCGGTGGCACGTGTGCGCACCGAGACGGACGAATGCAGAATGTGTCGACGACCGTACGCTCGACCGAGCAGCCGCCACCCGCCTACCATGTCACTCATCCCGAGGTACATGGCTCGAGTTACATGGTACGGGGGTGTGAGGTTTTATTTTCGTTACGGAATTTCTTGATTCGGTTGCCGCGCCAAGCCCGCGATAAAAGCTATGCAATAGCTCAAAAACCTCTCGCATAGATCTCTAAAAAACATAGATGTTTCGATACATTGATGTTTGTTCTCAAACATCGAATTACCAATACATCGATAGTTTACAATAGTGAACATCGATGACAAGCATCGATGTTTTTGGTTTCGATCGTTTTGGTTTCGATATTTGCATCCCTAGTACATTCCGGACGGCAGTCCGCCCGTCAAATACAAACGCGATAAAAGTCGTGAAATAGTTTTAATTTACAATGTGTAATAATCTCGTAAACATCAGAGATCATTATATAAACGATATTTTAGTGAAACTAACCAGCGTTAAAGTAAACGATAACATTCCTTGAGAGTATAAATTCTTGTGTCATAAGACACCACTTGTATTGAACAGAAATAAGAACTTTTATTTCTTAATAATAATTACTATATTTTAAACAGATTTGCTTACAATATCATTTTGATAACGTACACTCTTTACTTTATAGACCAAAAGACGAAGGTCGAATTTTTCTGAGAGAAGCGCTGTTACAGAGAGAAACAACCCGTTACGGCCGTTATCTTTTGGTTTTTGTGGGCATATTTGGTCGTTACGTTTTATCTGATTGAACAAATATTTGACGGGATTAGTCCCCTAAGTAATTTACATGAAAATCAATCATAAGAATTTTTAAAACCACATCGACTGTATAACTTGGGATATGTAATTATACATATCATAAACCTTAAACAAAAAAATTAGGCTTGCCAGACATACTAGTTCCGTATGGTAACGGAGTAAGAATACAACTCATCACTCCCTATCTTGCCCGTCTATGTCGTAAAAGACTACTAAGGGAAATAATACGCATATAACATCTATGCTAGAGAAGAAAATCTCGAAATAAAACCCTATACCAACCTGTCTGACCAGCATGGTATAGTAAGGTGTATTGCCCTGCTGTTGTGAAGGAGGCTCGAGCCCAACAGTGAGACATATATGAGTTTAAATGATGAGGAAGATGATGAGACATACATACCATATCCGTAGGTAGGTGACGAAATAATAATTATATAATTATGACAGAATATATAGCAAAACAAACAGGTGTCGGGGGTGCGAGCCGCGAGTGAGTGGACTGGAGGACGTCGGTCGATGGGAGGGTACTCCTCAAGGGGTATTCCGTCGGGCCGACCACTGACGATAAGTCACCCTGCTCCGGTGGTCGACCCAACGACGAAGGCGATGTGTCACGGGTGGGTTACGGGTGTGCGTGCTTACGCCCCTCTCTCGCCACAGACGGAGTGGAGCGAGGAGCGCGCCGACCGAAACCCATCCCCAAAAAAAAAACGCCTTCACATAATACTTGGGGTTTGCCAACGGTAGGTATAGAACTATTTTGTGATGATGTACTTTAGCTAATGTCTGACTGTATAGTTAGAGTCTCGATAGAATGTAACCATTCTATTAGGACTAAAGACTCCGAACACTCGTCTGCCTTGAAAACCATTATGTTTGAACTTTTGCAGACGGTAATGCGTCAACTGACTGAACGAGCCCCTCTAAATTGTCGCCACAGACAAGCAAGCCATAAGGGCAATAGGGGGCATCATTGGTGGCTAGGGGTGCAGAGCGGTGGGGCACCGGTGTCACCATCGCAATTCCACGATAGACGGAGACACGCAGGGGTTTCCTCGTAGTTATGCCCTTGAACATGATACTTCCACCGAGTTTATAGTTCTGAGTCTACGACCAGCCGTTTAAAACAAGCCAGAGCTGAGGATCTTGCATGCCCGTCCAGGCAACACCTTTATCAAAAATGATTATATTAATAAATTTCAAATTTCTGAGGATGTTTGCGTGTGGTGGGTTTTGGTGATATCTTTAGTATTATCGAAACTCATTGCACGCATTCACACTTTCATAACAGTAAAAAGCGGCCTAGCAAAGTCCATGAGCGGCAGTGTCATATACCATCAAGCGTAGCTTGTTTGCCATCAATAGCAAGAAAAAATTCAATCTTACATCTTTAAACGAGCAATTCTTGTATATATATATTGAGGATCTCGGAAACGGCTCCAACGATTTTGTTGAAACTTGGCATACTAGAGGATTCGGGCCCAAAAAATCGATATAGCTAGGTTTTATGTATAGAAAATGTTGTTTTGTCAGTGTTTTTGGCAGACAATATAATGACATTAAATTTTAAAAGAATATGAATTCAAATTTTGCCGTCAATGTCATGAGTTACGATAGCTCAGTGGCGAACTAGTTAGGTTTCATTTTATTTTTGCCATCGGCGACAAACGGCGTCGGATCGAATCTCGGTGTTATTATTATTCTCTTTTTGTATTTTTTTATATAATTTTCATTATTTATTTTTTATTAATATATATCTGAATAAATGCTACAAAAATACTGCGAGCGAAGCTCGGTCAACCTGATATTAAAACTAATATGACGAACATAAGTCCAAATAGATAAGATAATATATACGCGTTGATTCTAACAAAAACAGGGA
Source organism: Lymantria dispar (assembly GCA_032191425.1). Lineage (NCBI taxonomy): Eukaryota > Metazoa > Arthropoda > Insecta > Lepidoptera > Erebidae > Lymantria > Lymantria dispar. Next base: position 24,761,024 of record CM063459.1, read on the forward strand.
GTTTTAACCCTTATTCCAAAGCTAAGTAATCCACAAATACTTTCAATATAACGCTCACTTAAAGTTAAACGTTTTTTATAACATAATCCCCGAGTATTATAACCTCAGAACTAACAAAAACATTAAATATGGCTTGGGTTATGATTATTCTGACCCAAGCAATTACGTTGGGTACTGCACGTAACGTTCTCAAATCTCACATTAGTGTTCACGTTTACACGAATATTTTTTCGCCGACTTAGTTTTATGAAAGGATCTGTTTGGGATATTAAGTTTTGGGATGAAATATCACGAGATTTAAGCTGTTTTATTGCGATCACTTTCAAGATAATGTTCTGGTAAATGCTTTTGATATAGTGTAGATAATTTTATCAATCTTTTGTCATCTATACCAATAAATAAAATTGGAGTATCTGTTTGTAATGTCAAAATAATAGGCTTTTTTCATGCTCACACGGTTATTTGCATGACACCTATGCCTAAAATAGCAATTAAAAAATTTTTGTCTGTCTGTATGTCTGTCTGTCTGTTTGTTCCGGGTAATCTTCAAAACGGCTGGACCGATTTCAAAAATTCTTTCACCAATGGAAAGCTATAATATCAGGACGTAAACTAGGCTATATTTTATCCCGGTATTCCCACGGGAACGGGAACTACGCGAGTAAAACGACTATAACCTATAACCGAAGCGAAGCGAGGGCGGATTGCTAGTTGTAAATAAAACTACGGATTTTATCGCAATTGTATTTGAATTTTGATTGCCCGACGTTTCGAACACTACAGAATTCATGGTCACGGGCGGTCTAAGATGTCTGACGTCCAAACAAATCAACGTTACTACAGATTTTTCTACTTATCTATATATCCGCTACAGAAAATTAGTTATTAAGTTTTGACCCACATTTTTGGTACAAATATATTGCCAGTACACGATAGAAGACGACTATAGGAATATAATTTCCAGGTAACACCTATTCATGAGTAGGAATAAACCAAATAAAACCCTATACTAACTCGTCTGACCGGCGTGCTATTGTAGGTCAATTTCCCTCCCATTGCGGAGCAGGCCCGAGCCCAACAGTGCGGGTTGCATGGGTTGAGATAAGATGAGTTGATATACTGGGCATACCAAATCAAATACACACGCGAAAAAATCCGTAAAAGTAGTTTTATTTACAAATTGTATTCTCATTCCGTCATCACAAGAATAAGTTAGTTTAGGAAGTTTTGTCTGACCAGCATGGTAAGCTAAGGTCAATTTGCCTCCTATTGTGGAGGAATTGTATTCCCATTCCGTCACAACCTGTATAAATTAGTTTAGAAAGTTTATCTAGTATTGAATGAACAACAAAATTAATAACAATATATACTGTAGTTTTCATATAAATTAATATTCCGCTAATGACGTTACCACATTTGTGTAATAAATTTATTGATATTGACACTATAATATCAATACATTTACGAATAAATTATACGTGATTCGAATACATTAAGCGTAAATGTGTTGTGAATCAGCTTTGTAAAGCAATGTTTATGTGTAAATTTTGTTTATTGTATTTATTACTTTAACGAAAAATTTATATGTATAATGTGGTCCGGTGACTGGACTGGGGAATAGTCCGTATGGAGACTTACCAGGAGGGTTCCTGAAATGGTATCCCGCCATGCTGGCCACGGAAGTGAAGTGGCCCTATAACCCACTGTTTTTCCCTCTTCTTCGCCACGGGCGCCTTTGGGCGACAGAGTCCTCGACGTCCGGAATCAGTCCGGCGAGAAAAACAACAGGTTGCGCTTAGAAAATAATGTATAGGAAATAATGCTTGATAAAAATGTAACAAGGTTTCCATCCATCCATCCATCAGCCTACAGACGTCCACTGCTGGACATAGGCCTCCCCACTAGAATGCCACTCGGAACGGTCCTGCGCCACTTGCATCCAACGGTTCCCTGCGACTTTGAGAATGTCGTCAGTCCACCTAGTGGGGGGTCGTCCTACGCTGCGCCGTCCGATTCGTGTTCGCCACTCAAGAACCTTTCTTCCCCAACGGTTGTCGGTTCGACGAGCGATGTGGCCTGCCCATTGCCATTTCAACGTGCTAATTCTGCGGGCTATGTCGGTTACACCCGTTCTTCTACGGATTTCCGTGTTCCGGATAACAAGTTTTAATACACACAAATTACATTCAGTCTCTGAACAAGAACTTATGGATAGCATAAAGTGTTGTCCTGCGTAAGAATCAAATCCAAGACACTTAGCATGGTAGTTTGGTATCTAAACTACTACACCATCTGTGTAGACAAGTTTTATCTTGATTATTTTATATAGTTTTTCTTATTTTATTTTGCTATTAGCAACCCGCCCTCGCTTCGATTCGGTTTTCGTCGTTTTACCCGCGTAGTTCCCGTGGGAATACCGGGATAAAATATAGCCTAATTTACTCCCTGATATATCAATAGCTTTCCATTGGTGAAAGAATTTTTGAAATCGGTCCAGCCGTTTTGAAGAATACCCCGGAACAAACAGACAGACAGACAAAATTTTTTTAATCTCTATTTTAGGCATAGGTGTCGTGCAAATAACCTTGCGGGCATGAAAAACGTCTATTATTTTGACATTACAAACAGACACTCCAATTTTATTTATTGGTATAGAAGATTGTAAGAACAGCGAAGACGATACGTACTTAGTCTTTCAGAAAAATTAACTCTCAACTTTAGACGAGTTGGTATTTTTTTTTTTTTTTTATTTTTTTTTTATGGGTGGGCTATGGTAATCGCATGCGTGGTCCTGTCCGTCCGGGGCGATGAAAGGACGGCGCGCGGGCCCATAACCCACCCGCACTCACTTCACCTCGTTGTTGGGCCGACCACCGGAGCAGATGTGACTTGTCATCAGTGGTCGGCCCGACGGAATACCCTTTCGGGTAACCTCACCTCTCGATGTACTGGGACGTTGGTCGCCATCGCGCGATCAGCCACTCTGCGGGTGACAGACAATTCCCCGGTCCGATCACCCGCGGCCTCGGCTAGGGCGGCATTAGGCGCAGATACTCGCGCCTGCGCCGCCCGTGTCACCGGCGGCGGAACGTGTTGCCGAATAGGAGCTCTACTCGCACACGATCCGCCGCCTCCTTCCGTGAGATTACGGCCTCACAGAAGGCGGCGACCGCGTCCCAGTTCCTGACGCTGTCAAGCATCTCCCTGGCGATGGTCGGCAGCGCCAGGTCGGCACCGATAATCGCGACGAGTTCACGGCGCTCCCCCTCCCATGCAGCACACTCCTCGAGCGTGTGCTGCGCCGTGTCTTTGTCGCAACTGCAGTGGTGGCAGGACGGTGTGCTCTCCCTCCTGACAATCTTGTGCAGGTACTTCCCAAAACACCCGTGCCCCGTAAACACCTGCACCAGTCGGAAGGAAAGCACCCCGTGCGTCCGCTCCAACCACTCCATCAGCACCGGCCGGAAGGCCTCGGCGGTACTGATACCGTTGCCCAACGCGCAATGACTCATTGGCGAGCGTCCACCCGCCAGGCGGTGATCTCCTGCAGAGATCGTGCCGCCGTGGGCGCGCGTCTCCGACACCCGCCGATAAATGTCGGCGAGCATCTCCGCCTCCAGGTCCCACGAGGGAGTACCGGCCAGGAGGCACGCTGCCTCCGTCGACACTGTGCGGTAACCGCGTATGGCCCTGACCGCCATGACCCTCTGTGGTCGCCTCAAGAGGGCTCTCAGCCGGACGGTCAGGGACCCCGCCCACACCGGTGCGCCGTACAGAGCCATCGACCGGATCACCCCCGTGTACAGCTGTCGGCACGTAGAGCTGGGTCCGCCCACATTCGGCATCAGCCGCGAAAGGGCGGACGCCGCGCCGACAAGCCGGGGAACAAGTCGATGGAGATGCTCCCGGAACCAAAAATGCCCGTCGAGCACCAGGCCCAAGTACTTCATGTGGGCCTGGATGCTGATGGTGACCGACTTCACGGTGATCGAAGCGCCGGCGGGAGGCCCGGCGGTACGAAGGCAATGGAATAAAAGGGCCTCCGTCTTTTCCAGGGCTACCCTCAACCCCAGCGCTTCGATCCGCCTGACAATCTCCTCGGTGCCGAGAGTTGCCAGGCGTGCCGCCTCCTCTAGCGTCCCACCCCGGGCTGTGATGAGTGTATCGTCGGCGTAGCAAATTACGCCCAGCCCGGGTGGGAGGCTTCCTCTCAACGCCCAGTCGTAGCCGATGTTCCACAGGGTCGGACCCAGAACCGACCCCTGCGGGACACCGCACGTCATGGGCGTTCGCACAACGTCCCCTACTCGGTCAACGTAGAGGACGCCCCTCCAAGTAGTCTGCCACCAGCCGCCTGAGGTACACGGGCACCCCGTGATATCTCAGCCCCTCCCTGATGCAGCTGAATGGCAGACTGTTGAAGGCGATGTCCAGGGACACCGCCAACAGGACTCCTCCGCCGGTGGCGGCCTCCGGTACCACGGCCTTCAGGCACAGCAGGGCCGCGAAGACGAGTTGGTATAGGGTTTTATTTCGAAGTTGCCGTCTCTTGGATGTTATGTACATATTATATCCCATTATCATCATTATCGCAGCTCATATACGTCCTACTATTGGGCTCGAGCCTCTTCCACAATAGGAAGGAAATTGACCCTACTATACCATGCTGATCAGACGAGTTGATATAGAGTTTTATTTCGAGTTTTCCTTCTCTTGCATAGATGTTATCATCATCATGATCATTTTAACCTACATTTGTCCCACTGTTAGGCACAGTCCTCCTCCATAATGAGAGGGCAATTGATCTACTATTCCATGCTGGTCAGACGTGTTGGAATAGGATTTTGCTTCGAATTTTTCTTCTCTTGCACTCATGCTTATTATATCCCTTAGTCGTCTTTTACTACATTCATGGGTAAGATAGGGAGGAATTGTATTCTTACTCCTAACGGAAAAGATGTTATGCGTATTATATCTCTTAGTCATTTTTTTTTTACGATCACCACGGGCAAAGTAGGGAGTAGTGAAATGTATTCTTATTTTGTCAACACATAGATATTATATGCCATAGTCATCTTTTAAAACCATAGGGATAGATATACGAAAAAAAAACTAATGATAATAAAGCTTAACTCTCTAAAAGGTGTTAAAGCAAATAGCAATTTAAATAACAACATAATATCAAAAGTAGCATCGTTATTAATGTAACGCGTCACGGTGTCGCATTGCGGTCATGTGAGTTTCCCACTTTTGCGGGGATTACATTTTTTACCCATCCAAACAGAGATCGGTGTCGAGTGAAAGCTATTTTTGTTCGCGAGTGTATTTTTTAGTTACAGTTTGCCTTTTTTAAGGGGTTTTCGAGCTGAGTATATTTCTAATGCTTTTTTTGGCCTAGGTACATGCATGTAGAAACGTAAAATAAATTGTAATATTCAATTGTCAAATCAAACCGCCAATTTTTTTAATATATGAAATATATAGAAAAGTTGTTATGAATTATAAGCTACCAAGAAATAAACAAAATGTGTGTTTTAAATTATTTTTAACTACAAATCTGTGATTTTACTTATATAGCCTCTGTACTGTTAAATACAAAATTACAATCACAACAGTTGTTATGATAGCAGCAGTTATCCAAGACAACGTGTCAACAAATTTTCATATTGAAGATTATTATATACTCATTCTCCTCCTAAACGGCTTGACCGATTTTTATGCTTTTTTTTCGTACACGAAAGAGATAGGATGGTTTACATTAGTAATTGGACCCGGTAGGTGGCACTGCAATCGATTAAAGGTAGAACTCCTTTTACTTTTTAGATTAGATCAGAACAGCTTCTGTTAGGTCAGCTAGATATTATATATATACTTGATTGGGCCAAAAAAAACGATCATTTTTTTTTTATTAACGATTTTTGAACAGCTACTGAATTTTTCACACAAAATTCGGATATCATGAATTTTAAAAATTTTTCCATTTCATATCTTTGAAGGAAAAGAAATTAAATATATTTTTTTAATTTTTTAATTTGAATTCTGGATTTTTTTAACCACTATAAATATCAATATTTTTATATAGCAAATAATTATTCTTAAGTAAAATTTCATGCTCTACAAAAAAGGTCTCTTAACATTTTTTATCAAATTCACTCCTTTCAAAGTTATTCGACTTTAAAATAAACGGTTAATTACTTTTGAATTTAATTATATTGATAATCATAATGATGCACCTCTTAATATTAATATTAAGGGCTCAAGTTTTCAGAATAATTTTCTTTTGTCATCATGAACAATATTTTCACAGTACCGTTAATAAAAAAAAATGTTCGTTTTTTTTGGCCCAGTCTAATATATACACACTATATTACTATATTGCTTCCATTACTGTGGTAACTACTAGGTCCGCTGTTTCTATTTTATTAAACTTGCTGCTATTGTTTTTAAAAAAATTAGTTGTTTGAGCCTTTTATTTATTTTCTACAGCTCAATGGTAGATTCACATTAGCTTTAAAATTAAACCCATTCATTCTATATTCCCTTTGGTGTACTATATGCGCAAGCCACCTCCCTCCTCCCAATCAGTGAATAATTATCATCATCATCATCATCGCAGCCCACATACGTCCCACTGTTGGGCTCGGGCCTCCTCCACAATGGGAGGGAATTTGACCTACTATACCATGCTGGTCAGACATGTTGGTATAGGGTTTCATTTCGAGTTTTTCTTCTCTTGCACAGACGTTATGTGCACATTATATCCCATAGTCGTCTTATACGACATCCACGGGCAAGATAGGGAGTGGTGAATTGTATTCTTACTCCGTCACCACACGGACAGAATAATTATACTACCAGTCTATCCGAACGGTTGCGTATAAAAAATGTAGACTACAATTCACCACTTCTATTCCTGTGACTGTGGTTGCGATTATGTATGTATGTCATTTATTAAAGAGAAGGAAAACTCAAAATGAAACTGTACCAACTAGACTGTCCAGCGTGGTATAGTAGTTTGATTTCGCTCAAATTGTGGAGGGGGCTAGATCTCAACATTCAACATCCTCATCATTTCAGCCTATCACCGTCCACTGCTGGACGTAAGCCTCCCTCATGACACGCCACAAAGTGCGGTCCAATGTCGCCTGCATCCACTGACGCCCAGCAAATTTCACCAGGTCGTCCGTCCACCTAGTGGGGGCGTCCTTCAATGCGTCGTCCGATACGTCACTCAAGAACATTTCTTCCCCAGCAGTTGTCGGTTCGTCGAGCGATGTTGCTTGCCCATTGTCACTTCAGCGTGCTAATTCTTCGTGCTATGTCGGTACACCCTTTCTTCCGCGGATCATTTTTAAATTTAGAAGAATATGCAGACATTTTTTTTTTAATAAAGGTAACACTTTGTAGTTGGGAAATATATTTTGTATTACGGGAACTTTGCAAACATAATGGAAATAAATTTCACCTAGATTCAGAACAATAATTTATTGATCGCACAACAAACTCGTATTTTTACGACGTCAATCGTCGTTATTTAAACCACTTCGCCTCTATACAGTTATAAATGTTTTATGAGTTACTAGCTGACCCGGTGTACTTCGTGACACCATAATTTTTTTCGTAAATATATTTTCAAAATTTCGTAAAATATAGTCTCTAATGGAATTCGATCGTCTTGGTCGCAGCATTGTTAATGATGATTCAAAGAGAATACAAATTACTAATTACTAGTGACTATTGGTTTCTAACATTATACTTAATTATCAAGTTTTCAACCATACTAAGTCATAGACAAAATTACGTTTAGCTGTCATTTGCGTTTTGCTATTACATATCAAATGCGTTTTCGTTATACCACTTTCATAGTGACTTGGACGTTTTATGTCACGTCACACAGGAACGCGATGTCCGCCTCCTGGTTCTAAACTACCTTCCCACAAATTTTCAGCCAAATCCGTAAAGCCGTTCTTGAGTTATAAATAGTACACTATTTATAACACAAGAACAAACAAACAAGAACCAACACGACTTTCTTTTATATATATTATTTTATATATATATTAAGCGAATATTATGTTCCGTGTGGTGACAGATTAAAAATACAGTTCACCACTCCCTATCTTGCCCGTGGATGTCGTAAAAGACGACTTAGGGATATAATATGCATATAACATGCAAGAAAAGGAAAACTCCAAACAAAACCATATATCAACCTGTCTGACCAACATGGTGTAGTAAGATCAATTTCCCTCCTATTGTGGAGGAGGCTCGAGCCCAGCAGTGGAACGTATATGAGGCGAAAAGATGATTCATCACCAAATTTGATATTAATATTAAATAAACAAACTAAACGTACGTAGATATTTGCCTAATAAAATTACATTAAAATGTGCAATATCAAAATTTTACCTTTATGAAATGATTCTGCTTGTTTGTTGCACAACTTTTTGTGATCATTCAATGCTTGATTGCTGCCGATGATGCCGACCAATGATTACTGCCGAATTAATAGGCATGGTGGATCGACTCGAAACGGCAATCGAACCTCATACATACCTATCTTTCTAATTGAATCCAGCATTGTGTATAATTTGAATCAGTTATTGGTGTTTGTCTAATTAGTTGCTCTGCTTCTCCACTAAGATCACTTTTTAAATATGCATTTTTTTGTACATTATCCAAACAAATCATTTTTATGCACAAATAAATCCCTAAGTGTTATCCATTCTGAGTATTTGCTACTAAAAATGGGTATAGAAATCTTAGGTAATTTTACAAATTTACAAAATACAAAGTATTTGATTTAATATTATTACCAATGTACTAGATTCTGTTGTAATCGCATTATACTTATTTATTGTAGACTTTATAAAACATTTGTATAAGTTTCTTCTGTACATTCATATAATTCTATTAATTTCGGTTTTTCTTCTAACTTTGGTTTTACTGACTCATGAATCTTAGTGTAATTATTTGTACATAAACTCCAATCTTTTTCTAATAGTTCTTGTTTGGTTTGTATATATTCTAATGTAAGTCTATCCTTAGGACATTTTTTAAAATTAGTTAAGGCCATTTGGCTTATATTTTGAAGTTCCTTCATAATGCTGATTAATTCTTCCATTTCAAATAGCTGACCTTTCACTTTGTCTTTTTTTCCCCGTGTGGTTCAAATTCAAATTCAAATCATTTATTATGTATAAACCCCGCGGGGGCACTTACATATTGTCATTTTTTTTACAATTTTCTTAAAGTTATAATTACCGCCGGATCGGAACGCGACCGCACTGAGAAGATCCGGCAAGAAACTCAGCGGGATTGTCTATTTTTTATTTATTTCATTAAATTTATTTTAAATAAAATTACATCTTACAACATGCTTATTAATAGTTCCAGTGTAATGCCATTCGAAATATTATATAATATAGTTCACAAATATAATAATAATCACAAATGTAATAAAAAAATTATGGTTGGACCAGATGCCGCAAGCGGCACCCGATCACGAGTTAACTACTAGAGCAGCCATCACTCCCCTCAACCATAATGGAGGGAAGGGAGTGAGTGAGTGAGTGTAGAGGGAAGGGAGTGAGTGAGTGGTGAATAACATGTATTCACCATATGTCGTAAAATATGACTAAAGAATTAATACGCGTTTAATATTTACAGAAGCGAAAGAAAGCTCGAAATAAAACGCTACACCAACCTGTTTGACCAGCATGGTATATAGTAAGGTCATATTTCCTGCTATTCAAATTCAAATCATTTATTATGCATAGACCCCGAGAGGGCACTTACATAATGTCAATTTTACAAAATAAAATTAAATTATCCAATAAAAATAAACTACCACCGGATCGGAACGCCACCGCTACTGAGAAGATCCGGCAAGAAACTCAGCGGGCTTGTCTATTATATTTAATTTTTTTTTTCGTCTTACTAGATATAAAATTGTGTGTCTACATGTTTTGTAAGACCTAGCTCCAGTGTGATGCCCTTCGAACTGCAAGATACTTAATATAGTTCAAATGATTATGGCTGGACCAGATCCCACAAGCTATTGTGGCGGACCCCAACAGTGGGAAGAATATGAGCTAATATAAATGACTTTTATACACGATTCGATCAGCGCTTAAAAAAATATGAACTTCAGAATACAAATATGCACAGCGCTTCATTGCTTGATAAGAAAGGAATGAGGTAGAAGGAAAAAGCTTTAAAGCCCTTTGGGATTGGACGAAGAAATCAACGGTAATAGTTGTATGCAAAGCAGCGATTCAAGCGCCATTCACTAGCACGACACTCGCGAGACCAACAAGATATTCTAATGCTTCCTTTTTTATACTTAGAAATGTTACGTTTTTAAAATTGTGAATTTTATATTATAGAATGGATTTTCTAGATTGCCTGAATGTGAATGAAGTTAATATAGAAATAACTGTTTTTTTTTTTACTTTATAGGAACTATTTTGTTTCATAATCTTCTTTTCAGTTCATGGAACTGTGGTATCATGACAATCCTACATATTGAGAAGAAGATTGACCTGACATACCTGATAAATGAAATTTGTAACAGGATTTCGTTTCTAATGTTCCTTTTCCGCATCTAAATAAAATTAATTTTATGGATTTCATCACGTTTGTATTTGATTTTCATTTTCCTGACGTTCCGAACATTTTTCAGCGTTCATGGTTCAGCGATTGTAAAAAGTGATCGTGAAAGAGAAAAATACAATAGAATTCTTCTAAAGAATCGATAAATATAGTTTTATTAAATACTAGCAACCTGCCCTCGCTTCGCTTCGGTTTCAGTCGGTTTACCCGCGTAGTTTCCGTTCACATGGGAATACTGGAATAAAATATAGCCTATGTTACGCCCTGATATTATAGCTTTCCATTGGTGAAAGAATTTTTGAAATCGGTGCGGTGGTTTAAGCGTGAAAGCGTAACAAACAAACAAAAAAGCATCCTTACTTTCGCATTTATAATATTAGTAAGAAGTAAGAATATTTAATGACTGCGTGAACATCATCATCATCATCATCGTTGTCGTCATCATCCCAGCCCCTATACAACCCGACTGCTAAGCTTAAGCCTTCACCGTAATAGGAGGGAAATAAATTGATATGCGGTTTTTTTAGTGTTCCTTTTCTTGCATATATATGTTATCATTACTAATATTAGAAATGTGTAAGTTTGTTTGCTTGTTTGTTTATTTCTTTGTTTGTTTGTTATGCTTTCACGCTTAAGCCACCAAACCGATTTCAAAAATTCTTTCACCAATAGAACGCTATAATATCAGGGAGTAACATAGGCAAAATTTATCTCGGTATTCCCACGCGGGTAAGGCGATTGAAAACAAAGCGAAACGAGGGCGGGTTGCTAGTCTACAATAATCTCTTACGAGTTTTACCACACTTATGGGAAAGAAGAAATATGGATACTTTGAGTTTTTTCAGACAGATGGCCAATAGATAAGCTATTGCCAAAACTTTTGCAAAATGTAGGTACTATGGAAAAAGAGTGCAGGATAAGAGATGGATAATAATAATGTGATGTTTATCAGCATTTGGATATGCTGATGGATGAACAAAATATACGTGCAACTTGGATTTTAAATTTAAAATCTTTAAATAAAATCTCGTGTTGGCTTCCAAAATTCACAATTAGAAATTGTCTGTCTACCCAATACTACCTACAATACATTTATTAAATTTGCATAGTGACTCGAACTAAAGAATAAATAGATATTTTCTTCCAAATTTACCTAGATACTTATTATATAAGTAATTTATATTAAATTACATAAAAAAAAGTGTACACTCTCTGTGTCTGATGATCCCCGGTCACGTCACGGGTGACGTGACCGGGTAGTAGTTAGTTCGTCACCCGCCGAGAGGTCGACCGCGTGAGGAAAGACCGACGTCCTCCCCGAGGGGGTGACGTCGGTCAATGGGAGGGTATCCCGGGTAGGGGGTATTCCGTCGGGCCGACCACTGATGACAAATAACCCTGCTCCAGTGGTCGGCCCAACGACGAAGGTGACGTGGTGTTTGGGTGGGTTGCGGGTGTTGCGTGCTTAAGCCCCTCTGTCCTCCCGGACGGAGTGGTGCGGAGGCGCACCGACCACAGCCCACCCCAGAAAAAAAAAAAAGAGTGTCTGATAAACCTTTGCAAAATTAGACTCACTTCCAATTGACAGTAAGTCACAGCAGACATTTTTTAATATTTGCTTCAGTTTGAATTAACCCACGCGGCATACTGAATGACTACGAACGACGTCCTTAAAGGACTTTCGTATGTACTTTCTTTTTTATAGTCTGAACACACGCCATACCCTCCGGAACGATGAAAAGTTAGTGCGCGACCCCATAATCTTCCGTATTTCCTCTCCATCACGATTGAGTCGACCGTCCGTGGGCCTCCTTTGGAGATGTTTAGATATCCTAAATAGACAAAAAAATATATACCGAATATAACAAAAAAGTATTATATCATTATTATCGTATTAACAAATTCAAACAAGGTAATAATTATTAAAAGGAATTTCTATAAGTTTTTTAAGTCTATGGTATTTTAACAATTTTCTACCCTACAATTCAATGCTAGTTGCCTTTAAAAGACCGTCCTCAAATCAATCACAAATGTTTCGCCTCACCGCTTACTGGGTTCTGTCAAAGGCAAGGGGCTTTGACAAAAACCGGCAGTCAATCGCAGCGTCGTCTTAACGATCCCGATAAACAGACATGCGGTACCAATGTTTTATCACCTAACGACGTTTAGAAACTAGATTGAAATTAAACTCAATTATTTGTGAGTTTAGTTTCAAAATCGAATGTGGTTTGCTTAGTCTATATGTTTATATAAGTAGTAATTAATGGAAATTAGATTGTATTTGTAAATTCGATTTGGTAGATTGGGCATAGTTCCAAATTACTTAGTAGCTTTAACGATTACCTCAGAAACCTCTATAAAATCAGTACTCAAAAGGAGGTTTCTTCTAGGAATCCTTCTAACCGTTTGATAACGGGATAAAAATACATTGCATCCTTGGATGTCGTGAATATCACTAAAGGATATGTATAAGCAGATAACATCCATGCAGGAAAATTTGAAATAAAAACCCATACCAACACGTCTGACTAGCGTGGTATAGTAGACCAATCTCTCTCCCATAGATAAGGTCAGAATCCAATAGTGGTACGTATTTGCCCTATGACGATGATGTGATGGTGAAAGAAAGCCTATACAACGCTGACCGGGTTGACATAAAGTTTCATTTCAAGTTTTCCTAATCTTGCATAAAGCTATATTTACGATACTCGCAGGATATAAAGGAACTTCAAGAATTAGGAAATTCATTATTATTTCATAAAACACACAATAGACCAAAAAAAGTGGATAATGAATCCCAATCTATTGCCTAATCATCCGAAGATTGCCGAACCGAAAGATATCCTGGAAGGCAATAAATGTAGAATTGTGTTAATACGCTTTGCTAAAGATGAAGTCTTTTTATCCTCTTATTACTTGAATTTTAGAAGGTTTCACATAGCATAATTTGGTCACACTCCAACCAAACTTTGGGGTAATAGAAAGGCAACGTGTAACCTATCTTTTTCGCCCTTTCCATCTATTGAGTATGCCACAGGAAACAATTCCTCTGTATCTAAGCTTTACCCTCTCCTTCTAAGTTGAAACTTCATCCTTTCCATTCTATTTAAAGCTTTAATTAATATAATACATTTTAGTCCTATACTTTATTTCATAATTCTGAACAAAACAAAAACGATTTCAATAGTTTTCTCATGGATGTCATTGTCAATACTGGACTAAATTGAAATGTAACCAACTACACGAAATGCTGCTGCATTCAAATAAAAAAGAATCACCAAAATCATTTCATCCAATCGAAAGTTCGGCGGTAACAAATATAAAAAGGGAGCCGTCGCTCAGGACACCTAGCAGATGACGAAATTATTTTGTAAAAGTAGGTATATACATATACATAAAAGAACAGATTAATAAAATGGACATAGCATAAAGTATTAATAAAATATTACAATTTTTTTCCAGAAAATGATGATTTTAATTCAATAAACATTATTTTCATTAGTATATACCATATGTATAAGTTTAGGTTAATAATTTATTGTGAGCTAACTAGAAGGCGTTGTACAAAATTCTAAAATGTACATATCCAAGCGTGGTATTAACGCCACGCCATCGGTCAGGTTCACCCTCGCCTATAGATGTTTTACATCAAAAAGTACAGTCGAATTGAGAATCTCTTTTGAAGTCCGTTAAAAATGGAAACAGCACTTACCATTTTTAGCAGCCATAGCGAGTAGGGTGGCACCTAACACCGCGGCGGTGACGATCAACCGACACAGCGCCGGCACCATTGTGATCACACCTAGCTCATCACTTCACATCACATCACACAACTTCAGATCTGACAAACACGAAAACATCTGAAACAAATAAAAAAAAGCTATAGACGAATCGAAAAAATATATTCCTTACTAGCAACCCGCCCTCCCTTCGCTTCGGTTTTAGTCGTTTTACCCGCATAGTTCCCGTTCCCGTGGGAATACCGGGATAAAATATAACCTAGGTTACTCCCTGATATTATAGCTTTCCATTGGTGAAAGAATTTTTGAAATCGGTCCAGCCGTTATGAAGATTACGCGGAACAAACAGACAGACAGACAAAAAATTTTTTAATCTGTATTTTAGGCATAGGTGTCGTGCAAATAACCGTGTGAGCATGAAAAAAGCCTATTATTTTGAAATTACAAACAGACACTCCAATTTTATTTATTGGTATAGATGATGACGAATTAAGCTTAACCACTTCGGGAGTCGCTTGCCCGTTGATGTCGTAAAAGACGACTAAGGGATGTGATACGTATATAACATCTATGCAAAAGAAAGAAAACTCAAAATAAAACCCTATACCAACATGTCTGACCAGCATGGTATAGTAGGTCAATTTCCTTCCTGTTGGAGAGGCGGCTCGAGCCCAGCAGTGGGATGTTTATGAGCTGAGGCAACCATATAAAAGTTTACTCGAATTACTTGTAAAATACGACTAATTGATTATTGTACTTATGTTTGTAAAGTCCCCCGCAACACAACAATTATTTCCTTCTTTTTTTTTTTGTGGGTGGGTCGTGGTCGGCGCGCCTTCGCACCACTCCGTCCGGGGCGACAGAGGGGCACGCAACTCCCGCGACCCATCCAAAAACCACGTCGCCTTCGTCGTTGGGCCGCTTTCGTCGTTGGGTCGCCTTCGTCGTTGGGAACGATTGTTTCCTAATGCAGTGTTGACTTAAAAAAAGGACGACTAAAAATATTCTTGGAATATAATAACTAGGTAATAGAAGGAAAACTCGAAATAAAACCTTATGCCAACCCGTCTGACCAACATCCTACTCAACATCTTCCTATTGTGGAAGCGACTCAAGCCTAACAGTGGGAAATATATGAGCTGTGATGATAGTTGATTATATAACATTATCAACATTAACATCTAACTGCACAAGTGGCATAGTTATTAAGATTTCGACCTACCATACTAGGGCTTCCAATCCCGCAGCCTGAATTCAATCCCGGTATTTGCGGGACTACGAATTATCAATCCCGCGGGATATCGGGCTTTGCGGGATCCCGCATATTGAAAATATTCTCATTTATATAAGCTAAATAAAACAATGAATTAATCAACTCCACATTTATTTACGCACATATTACTATTAATATGAGAATCAAATTACACCGTTTATTTGTAACAAAAAAGAATAAATTAATCAACTATAGTTCATAAAATATAGCTTGATCTCTGTGACAGATGTCAATGAAACAAACGAAGTAAGTTTGAACGAGCGACATGTTTACAATTTCATTTTGTATAAAATATATTTTCGTTCTTTTCGTGCCAGTTTTATTGCAACTGAATTGCAATATATTATAAATATAAAAATATTAATATTCGTGCCTAAAATGTACCTCGTAAGTACTGAAATGCCTAGTAAATATTTAATACATAAATGACGCTTACGCACGTACAAGTTCATACTGGCCTGAAAATAAAAACGAGATGGGACAGTCGATATACCTAAATCGATAACCGATCTATATTAAATTATTCATAAAAGAAATAAACCCAATACAGCACCTATATAAAACTTTCAACACATTTTTTACAATTAAAACAGGCAGTTACATAATAAAATATATAAATTGAAAACTACTTTTCGTCTCAGAGTAAATTATAATATTATGTACCCATTATTGTCAATAAACTAGACATATTTATTTATAAAACAGTCGTAATTGATTGATTGATCTAACGACAGTCCCTATTTGGAAAAAAATGATAAATGTGCTAGCAGGAATACTCCAATGATGACGATAATAGTGACCTAGACCTTGATTGTACTCCTTCTGAATAATTAAAACAGTCAAAAAACAGTTTTTGTTTGAAATAAATTCAAAAAGATATTCATTAATTGTATTTTAATTATAATAGAAAATCACAATTATAAAAATAAAGACTTTTATCGATAAAAAACTACGGACTTTATCGTAAGCGTGACAGCACTAGGGACAACTGTCACAGAGATCATCCTATATTTTATGGACTATAACTACACATTTATTAAAGTACTAGCTGACCCGGCGAACTTCATACCGCCTTTTTCATAATTATTTTGCTTTAGTATTTATCAGTTTGGCTTTAGTATTATCCGTACGGTTACGGAGTAAGAATGCAATTCACCACCCGTGGGTGTCATAAAAGACGACTAAGGGATATAATATCTAGGCAACAGAAGGCAAACTTGAAACAAAACTCTATATTAGCACGTCTGACCAGCGTGGTATAGTAGGTCGATTTCCCTCCCATAGTGGAGGAGGTGCGAGCCCAACAGTTGGACGTGTATGGGCTGAGATGATGATAGCGGGATTGGAAGCCCTATACCATACCAGGGCCCAGTGTTAAAGGTTTGATTTTAATATATGCAGAATAATACTTTGTGTAATCCACAAATTGTTGTTATGAGTTTGGACATAATTTGTATCCAGTAATAGTATATTCGTAAAGTCCTCAGAAATACAAAGTTTTATTTAAAAAAAAAAAATAAGTTCGAAATCGTAATCCTACTGCAAGGCGAAAAAAAAATTGACCTGCTATACCACGCTTATGTTACGACTTAGTGTAGGGTTTTATATAGAGTTTTTGTTCTCTTGCATGATGTTATTTCCATTTTCTGTCCTTTAGTCGTCTCTTAGTACACCCATGTGCAAAAAAATGGGTGGTGAATAGTTTTCCGTGTGGTGATGGAGTAAGAATACAATTCACCACTCCCTATCTTGCCTGTGGATGTCGTAAGAGACGACTAAGGAAAATAATACGCATACAAAATCTATGCAAGAGAAGGAAAACTCGTAATAAAACCCTATACCAACCTGTCTGACCAGGATGGTATAGAAAGGTTAACTTCCCTCCTGTTATGGAAGAGGCTTAAGCTCTGCAGTGGGATGTATATAAGCTGAAATGATGAATACTATTCTAACTCCATTAACACACGTCACGTGGTATCGCCATGATAATACGCCATATAGTCGCTTTATGCGATATTTGGATGTTATTTGTGCCCATTAATTGTATGTTAGAAGTTTCGCTCGATATAATCCTACGTAAGTTACCCCGCAGAACGCGTGCTTGTCTTTTTAAATTCCCTTCTTATAGCTATAATATTTACTGCTTGCATTCCCCATATAAGGTGCGTACGAGAGAAAATGTGGTTGACATATTCATAATCCCAAAACATATGGTAGAAACCACATAAAGATAGACAAGAGATATTTTATATTTCATAAATCCTCCGCTAACCTTTACTTGATGCACAAACGTATAAAAAAAAATAAAGCAAAATATTTTTTTATCTAAAGTAATCTCAAACAGGTCGCCATAGATGATAATTATGGCTTTCAAAATGTCACGATTAGCAGCCATTCTGATATCCAGAGGTAATGTATCCCAGAGAACAACTGGATATTAAAGGAGTGGACCAGACTAGAAGAGTGAGAGGGACAGTGAAGAAGAAGATTTTTGAGGCACGAAGAGTACGGCCGTGAGTGTTGCAAAGAAATTGAAATTGCAGTTTTAAGGAAGGGGCTTTAGGAGAATTTAATTGAATCTATTCAATTATATATATATTCAAAGAAAGAGTTGGCAAGCTTTAACCATTTAATTCAAGTCTCTATACAAAAAAAAATTCTTCTTCTCGTCCAACATACCTGTGTGTGTTACCAGTGTCTGAAAACACAGGTCTACGACCAGTGTGGGTTACTAGTGATGACTTACGGCATGGAAACGTGGTCTCTAAATGTAGGCCTCATAACAAGGCTCAAAGTCGCTCAGCGTGCTATGGAGCGGGCTATGCTCGGGATTTCTCTGCGAGATAGAAGCCGGAATACGGAAATCGGAAGAACGGGTGTAACCGACATAGCACGAAGAATTAGCACGCTGAAGTGGCAGTGGGCAGGCCACATCGCTTGACGAACCGACAACCGCTAGGGAAGAAAGGTTCTCGAGTGGCGACCACGTATCGGACGACGCAGTGTAGGTCGCCCCCCCACTACGTGGACCGATGACCTAGTGAAAGTTACTGAGCGTCGTTGGATGCAGGCGGCACAGGACCGCACATTGTGGCGTAATATGAGGGAGGCCTACGTCCAGCAGTGGACGGCAATAGGCTGAAATGATGATGATGATACAAAAAAGATATCAAATAAAAATTTACTCTTCTGCTCACCCTTGCCAGAATAAACAACTGCCATAAAAATCTATCTAAAGGTATTATCCGTCCACCATCGAATAGTGAAAACAAAATACAAACGCGATAAAATCCGTAAAAATAGCTTAAATTTTCGTACCTACAAATACATCTACAATACAAACAGTTGCATTGAGTAAAGCAAATACTAATGCTGTTGCAATTTATTTTCCTATTGTGGCAAACTCTATACAGTGATTAAATGAAAGGCACTTGGCTAGTAGCACGTGAGTTCACAGTTTAAATGAAAATCGCCACAGTTATTTTGTAAATAAGTGACCAGTGGTGGTTTTCCGTGTGGTGACGGAGTAAGAATACAATTGACCACCCCCTATCTTACCCGTGGGTGATCGTACGAGACGACTTAGGGATATAAAACGCATATAGCATCTATGCGAGAGAAGGAAAACTCGAAATAAAACCCTATACCAACACGTCTGACCAGCGTGGTATAGTAGGTCAATTACCCTTCCATTATGGAGGAGGCCCGAGCCCGACAGTGGGACGTATGTGGGCTGAGATGATGACCAGTGGCAACGGATCGATCACAGAGTATAAGAAAGAATAGATATGTTTGATTTACTGTAACCGTTTTTAGGGATCCGTACCCAAAGGGTAAAAACCTAAAAACGGGACCTTATTACTAAAACTTCGCTGTCTGTCCGTCCGTCTGTCTGTCACCAGGCAGTATCTCAAGAACAGTGATAGCTAGACAGTTGAAATTTTTACTATTTATTTATTTCTGTTGCCGCTATAACAACAAATACTAAAAACAAAATAAAATAATTAAGGGGGGTCCCATACAACAAACGTGATTTTATTGCCCTTTTCATGGATAATGGCACGGAACCACAGAAAAATTAATAAGATAGAACGGCCATGTGGGCGGGGCAAGCGTGCCACAATTGCGATCAAACGGTCTTAATATTGACGAAATTCGTTTTACCGGTTCTCAGTTGCGCTCATATAGTGACCTTGAACGAAACTCCGACAAAAAAGAGAAATATGCCGTCTTGCGCTGTTACAACGCGTCGAAAAAGAAGTCAGTTGCGTAGTTATAGTCTAAGAAGGCATTTATTTTCATCATTAAGTCCATAAACTTCTTAATTCAGTGATATTTCTTAATTTTATGAAAGTATTATGTCGTTTATAAAGAATAATTATGAAATCGCAAAAAGAGCCAAACATTATACATCGTCTGCCACACATGGATATCACCTTTTATTAATTCAGCAACCGCGCAATGTACTGCGTTCAATGCGATATCACTAAGAACCGCCTTACTAGCGTGGTAGTATAAGTTTTCATTCAAAACATTGACGTCGATCCACGCGTATCGATAGTGCTGTCCAACATACTATAAGTTATCGATTTCAATAATTAGCTATGGGTTAATTTTGTCATATAAATAAATATTTTTAACACTTTTAATTTAGTGATCGTTTTATATAATTATATTAACAATATTTAAATAGGTATTTAAAAATCAATTATTCTGGTATACATTACCTACTAATCTTGTATATATAGTACATTCTTGTATATTTTCCGCATGGTGACGGAGTAAGAATACAATTCACCACTTCCTATCTTGCCCGTGGATGTCGTAAAATACGACTATGGTATATAATATGCGCATAACATCTGTGCAAGAGAGGGAAAACTTGAAATGAAACCCTATACCAACACGTCTCACCAGCATGGTTTAGTAGGTCAAATTGTCTCCCATTGTGGAGGAGGCCGAGCTCAACAGTGGGTCGTATGTGGGCTGCGATGATGATGATCTATAGTACACACTTCATAGTGCTCGTTAGCACTCTTTAGTAATTAATAAAATAGAAATAACAAAATAATAGTAATAAAATACCTATGTTCGGGACCAATCACCATATATATATATATATATATATATATATATATATATATATATATATATATATATATATATATATATATATATATATATATTAATAAAATTATCTTTGAATAAAAGATCTTACATTTAAAACTATGGATTAAGGCAACTAGTAGTTAACTAAATACCAACTAAATCTAGCACATTTTGGTCACAACATTTTGTAGAATACTAAAAATAATGGTAAAGTGATCAAATGTTATTGTATTTCATTTTTATTGAAAAACTAAATGTTTAATTAAGTAGGTATTTAATTGTCGTACAAAATAATTGTTCTTTATTCTTAATTCTTCCTTAAGATGGAATAATTTATGACAAGAATGAATTTCTTGAGACTGGTCATTCATTACTAGTTATTATCATTATAAGTGTTGATTTCTAACTTTTCGTAAGTGTTGAATTTTTATTCCAAGAAATGTTGACATGATAGTCATCATCTCGGCTTATTTACGTTCCACTGCTGCGCTTGAGCCTCCTCCGCAATTATAGGCAAATTTACCTTACTATACTATAGTAGTCAGACAGGTTAGTATAGGGTTTTGTTTTGAGTTTTTCTTCTCTTGCATAGATGTTATATGCTTACTATATCTCTTAGTCGTCTCAATATATTAGGATGGGACATCCGCGGGTAAGATACAAAGTGGTGATTGGTATTCTTATTCCGTCACCACACGGACAATGTTAGTACATTTTTGTTTACAATAAACAAAAATGTACTAACAAGTAGCAGTACCAGTATATCTAAAAAAATAAATAACTGTTTTGTTTTTAAGTTAAATAATAACACCAATAAAGATAAACCGAATTTCAATAAAAAATAATATTTTAACATATTTTAAGAATGATATCTGATGCTTACGCGAGCACTACACATTGTAAATAAAACTACTTATACGGATTATATCACGTTTGTATTTGATGTTTCGAATACTTTACAGCATTCTTGGTCACGGGCGGTCTAAGATGTCTGACGTCCAAACAAGTCAACGTTATTACAGACGTCCATGGCCCCCGTCGCAGAGACCGTCTGAAACCATCCACAGTTGAGCGCCTCCCTGCAGTACTACCTTATGTGAAAGGAGTCACTGACAAGATTGGCTTCATCCTGAAACGGGCTGCCATAAAAACATATTTTAAACCATTCAAGAGGGTTAGTCAATTCTTGCCACCTGTCAAGTGCCAGATCCCTCTACAAGATGCAGGAGTTTATAAACTTGACTGTGGTCTCTTTTTAATACATTTTAATTGTATCTTGTGTACTGGTGTGTACCATATATGGGAACAATATAATATACAAATCGCTACTCGCTTACGTAATTAATTATAGCACTTAAATTTTCTGTCACCTATACAGAGTGTAGTGAGGAGTATTTTATTTGCATGATTTTACTGTTAAATTACTGACTTGCATTACAAATAACTTCAACACAACTTTTCTTAAGACGATGAGCCAAAATTGTCAGTTGAGCTATTATCAATATTGACGTTTCTAATTTTCAGTAAAAATCACTACACAGCTGGTGAAATTCTGTAATTAGTTGGTCTAAATAATAGTATTCAAATTAATAACACCGGCCAAGTTCGTACTTGGCCGGCTTATTAGTTGTACTATTGTTTGTAAAGTTCCACGCAATACATAAATTCATTCCTTACTGCAGAATTCAGTTGCTAGCAGGACTTAGTTTCCTTAAAAATACTTATTGGTAGTTCTTGGTACTAAGTATTTATCTAAGCCAATCGCCTTTATATTGTAGTTACTGTTTAGATATATTAATGTGAAAGTTTGCTTTTTCAAATTCAAATCATTTATTATGTATAAACCCCGCGGAGGCATTTACATATTGTCATTTTTTTTTACATTTTTCTTAATATTACCGCTGGATCGGAACGCGACCACACTGAGAAGATCCGGCAAGGAAGTGAGAGGGATTGTCTATTTTTTATTTATTTTTTAATTTCACTTATATAAAATTAGTTTTGATTTGTAAATTAGCTTTGGTTGTTACATAGTTCTTAAATTTCTTACATTCTTTACTAAGGAAAAATGCTTGTATCACGGGGTATTTTCGAAACACATAATTAATAGACGCAAATTGCCGCTACACTCAAAAGAAATTTAACAGTTATGAAAAAGTTAGAAAATGAAAGTTGTCTCAAGGTCTAAAAAGTTACAATTAAACCTAAAATAATATTTCTTCTTGTTGAAAACCGATTAATATTAAAGTAGGCCACGGTGCTAATTAAGCTTCGAAATCACAACTATTAATTTATCGCTCAACTTTCAAAGGCAGACTTCGATAGACGCAGCACAAAATGGGTCTTTTACAACAACCGATTTGGAACATTACGATAATGGTCGTCCCTATTGAAAGTAGTAGAAGATTGTTTCATTTTATTATAATGTATTTTCGAATTTTAAAATTTATTCTCTGAAATAAAAATGTACTTGAACGTTATTATAATTATTTTTGTAATATATTTTTTTTTTTGTTTGTGACTTAGTTGTTAGCCTCAGATGGCTGTGACAACTTTACCCGGACTGGTGGGTGAGCGCTGAGGGCTCTCAACCCGTATTTTTTGTAATATTATCTTGGCTTCTAACTTTGTCCGAATCATATCAGCCCATAGACGTCCCACTACTGGGCTTGGGTCTCCTCTACTATGGGAGGGAAATTGACCTACTGTAGTGCGCTGGTCAGAAATGTTGGCATACGGTTTTATTTCGAGTTTTCCTTCTCTTACATAGATGTTATATATATGTTATGTCTCTTAGTCGTCTTTAACGACACTCACCGTCAAGATAAGTGGGTGGTGAATTGCATTCTTCTTCCGTCCCCACACAGAGACTATAGTATTTTTATGATAAACGGACATACGAAACATGCTTTAGTTCACAATACTAATCAGCTGTCCAGTCAACTATCATTTCTGGTACATAATCATTTTTGATAACTCAAGTTATCACAAATGATGATGTACCAAAAATTATAATTATAAAGACGCGATCTATAAACAAGCCGTTATCTCAAACCAATAACTTTATTAATTAATTATTGACTGAGACAGCAGTCGGACTCAACTTTATTTTTTTTAAATGTATTTGATTATATTTTACATTATATCCCCTAGTGTTCATGTCGGTACACATTTCAGCGGTCACAAAAAAAAATGCTGACAGGATATTAATTTGTTATGCCAGCGAAGATTAGAAACTAATACTGTATGGAGTCGTAATAAAGTCTTAATTCCATTGCAAAAAGGAATCTATCCAAAGATTAAATTATCATAGCGCAGACTAAATTATCAGACGCAGTGCGAAATGATATTCATTTCGCACTGCGTCAACGTATATATCGTAGCGTAATTTCAATAAATCTCTGTTCATAAGATAGAATCAGATATATATAGTTATTCGGGCCAATCACTGATGACAAGTCACCCTGTTCCGCTGGTCGGCCCAACGACGAAGGCGGTCACGGGTGGGTTACGGGTGTGCGTGCTTACGGCCCTCTATCGCTCCGGACGGAGCGAAGCGAGGAGTGTGCCGACCGTAACCTACACCCAAAAAAAAGGTGTCTATAGGATTTGCCATGCCCTCAACATATTCACGCCAAAACGCGTAACGTCATAACACGCTCATAACTCAAACGTAAAAACTTAAATTGTTGTCATAACAAACGAAGTCATAACATAGTTAAATATAAACGTGCAGTCATAGCGATTATCTGCTTATGTAATCATAGCGAAAGTGAAGTATAAGAATGAATTCGCAATATTTTTCATCATTATACCAAAAATATGTCAGTACGTGTCGTATCGGTAACGTCACGCATGTTATAAAAGCACCCCATACATATTAATTTTGCTTCACCCTCTAATTATTACCGAAACATACAATACAAAATTTATTTGCAAGCTTGACACGCAGCGAAAGCTAGCACAATAAGCCTTGTCGATGTCACTGGGTAAATTCAGATTTGAATTTCGAACGTTTTAGGGTTACCATATCATTTATTTTAGTATAAAATTGCGGTAAGTGAAACTCATCCGAGTGATGATGGAGGGGGTGTATAAAGAACCTACGAGATTATAATACGCATTTAACCTTTTTTTTTTCTTGGCGGCAGACCATGATGCGTCATTTACCGTCCAATCCGTCCGTGACAAGAGAGGGCGGCGAATGAGCCCTTAGCCGGCCGGGTGCGTACATTCAAGCACCACTGGCACTGGATCTTGTCAAGACTAAGAAAAGGATACCCCGAAATAAAAACCTATATCAACCCATCTGACCAGAGGGGTTTAGTAGGCTCGACTCAAAAAGTGGGAAGTAAATAAGCTGAGATCAACTGAAATTCGTGCGTTCGGGAAACCTAAGAGGATCTTTTCGTCCAACATACCTCAATGTCTCAAAACACAGGTCTACGACCAGTATGTGTTACCAGTGATGACTTACGGTACAGAAACGTGGTCCCTAAATATAGGCCTCATAACAAGGCTCAAAGTCGCTCAGCTATGGAACCGGCTTTGCTCGGGATTTCTCTGCGAGATAGAATCCAAAATACGGAAATCCGCAGAAGAACAGGTGTAACCGACATAGCACGAAGAATTAGCACGCTGAAGTGGTAATGGGCAGGCCACATCGCTTGACTAACCGACAACCGCTGAGGAAGAAAGATTCTCGAGTGGCGACCACGTATCGGACGACGCAGTGTAGGACGGACTCCAACTAGGTGGACCGACAACCTGGTGAGAGTTGCTGGGCGTCGTTGGATGCAAGCGGCACAGGACCGCACTTTGTGGCGTAACATGAGGAAGGCCCACAGAAGAGGATGCCGATAGGCTGAAATGATGATGATGATGAACTGAAATTATAATTCAATGTACAATTATAACTGTCCCTTCACTGCTTATGTATCAAGCGTGACGATTAGAGATGTATCCTTCTTTTGTGGGAAATCATATGTCCAATAGGCTATGGATGAATTATTTAAATTTTAACAACAAAAAGAAGAAAAAAGCATTGAAATTCAAGATGAGATTCAAATAAGTTACATATTATCCATCCGGGGGTGGACGAACAAAGAATTAGCTGTTCATAGAAAGACTGATCATGTGAGAGTGGCCTTCTGGTGATTTGTTACCCAAGGTATCGACTGAATAGGTACCCGAAGCCAAGGGATTGAACCCGGTCGCCCGCGTCAAATGGCGGAGAAGTGGAATATGATGGCTTATGAGATCCAACGCAGATCTTCTACCGCCCAGTATGGTTTGACAGAATATAAGAACCACTACCAGTTAAAAAACTAAAAGTAGTATCTACTATTTGTAAAAAAAAAAAGCTCAAAAAGAATAACTCGTTACCCATATTCGTGTATCCCTGTTCGTCAATATTAAATATGTTATATATTTTGGAATTATTGGGAATAAAATAAATAGTAACAGTAGCTACAATTATAGTTTAAACATGACCTTATAAGATAAATGGATACCTTTTACGAAATAAGTTTATCATTGTTATTAAATAACTGACCTTTAAGCTGAAACAACTGTAATATTAAGTTGACTTCTACTCAAAACATGAGATCATATTTCTCTCAACATTTTATTTTGTTATAATATTAATTTCACTTGCAACTTCAATATTTAAAATTATTATTTAACAATCATACAAAGCATTCAGTATTGGTGGCAATTTACAAACTAATTCACATTCTGTCATACTGACAAACTTCTCAGTGATCCTGTCATCACTATGAACGCTGAAAAGTGTTCGAAACGTCTAGAAAATATATTAAGAATCAAATACAACCATGGCAAAATCTGTAAAAATAGTTTTATTTCAATATGTGATATACGCGTAAACCTCAAAGATTATTATACTGACAAAGGTGGTCTTATCTTTTATTAAAGCCTTTGTAATGCATTTGGTATGAAGATAATAACTACTTTCACAAAGGCTATGCAACTCGCTCACAATGTTTTAAGTAAGGTTGTCCGCGAGAAAAGGTTTAAGTAATAAGATAAGATTGGGCATCAAAGTTATTGATATGAGTTTTTCTGGTGCTGCCATTCGAAGAGAGTAAGGAGTGGTTATAATAATGTGTAACTGGTATTCCTTTTTTTAGTAAAGTGAAGTACAAGAAACCTTCAACTACTATTTATTTCTTCTTAATTAATTTATAGCATTGTTGAGCGACAGCCTTCTCTAATAGATTAGAATTTAGCCTATTATATTATCAACAAAAGTGGGTCTTAACGTTATGTTTTGAGCTTTCTTTGTCTTGATATAACTTTTAATTTCCTTAGTCGACATTATGACAATTAAAGGGAAAAAGGCGTGAAGATACTTCGTATTATTTAATTTTACTTCACATAACAAGAATCCGATATAAATATTTTCACTGCATAAAATTATTCGTTGAAAATAGTTCTATTTGTAATAATTTTTGAAAGCTTTGTGAACTTTTTTTTATAACTTTTAATCCACATAAATTATATTCGTAATTTTTTTAGGAAATACTATTTTCTTAGCAATTCTGAGGGTACATCGTAGCTATATATTCATCATCATCATCATTTCAGCCTATTGCCGTCCACTGCTAGACGTAGGCCTTCTTCATGTTGCGCCACAATGTGCGGTCCTGTGCCGCCTGCATCCAACGACGCCCAGCAACTTTCACTAGGCCATCGGTCCACCTAGTGGGGGGGCGTCCAACACTGCGTCGTCTGATACGTAGTCGCCACTGGAGAACCTTTCTTCCCCATCGGTTGTCGGTTCGTCGAGCGATGTGGCCTGCCCATTGCCACTTCAGCGTGCTAATTCTTCGTGCTATATCGATTACACCCGTTCTTTTGCGGATTTCTGTATTCCAGATTCTATCTCGCAGAGAAATCCCGAGCATAAGCCGCTCCATAGCACGCTGAGTAACTTTGAGCCTTGATATGAGGCCTACATTTAGGGAACACGTTTCCGTGCCGTAAGTCATCACTGGTAACACACACTAGTCGTAGACCTGTGTTTTCAGACACTGAGATATGTTGGACGAGAAGATCCTCTTAAGTTTCCCGAACGCTGCCCAACCGAGTTGGATTCGTCGGCTGATCTCTTTCTCGAAATTAGATCTACCTAACTGGACTGTTTGTCCTAGATAAACGTAGTGATCGACAACTTCGAGAATCGCATTGCCAACTAGGACCGGTACAAGAATAACATGGGCATTTGACATGACTTTCGTCTTATCCATGTTCATTTGTAAACCCACTAGTTGGGATACCCTGCTGAGATCATTGAGCATTGTGTCAAGGTCCTCCATGGATTCTGCCATAACGACTATATCGTCCGCAAATTGAATGTGAGTGATGTATTCGCCGTTAATGTTGATGCCGAGTCCAGTCCAGTCTAAGAGCTTGAAGACATCTTCCAGTGCATAGGTGAACAATTTCGGAGAGATGACATCTCCCTGTCTCACGCCTTTCTGCAACTGGATCGGTTTTGTGCTCTTATCCCGGATACGGCAGTCCGTATGTACAATGTACAATGTACGTACAATGTCAGTACATTGTGGCGTTCCTATACAAACACTTCAGCACTTCGATATAGCGATGGTTGATTTGGCACCGCTGAAGGGACTGCAGCACCACCCAAGTTTCGACTGAATCAAAGGCTTTCTCATAGTCCACAAACGCTAAGCACAAGGGCCGATTATACTCCTCGGTCTTTTGTATAATCTGCCTAAGCGTGAGGATATGGTCTATGGTGCTATAGCCTTTACGGAAGCCGGCTTGTTCGGGCGGCTGGAAGTCATCGAGCTTGCGCGAGAGTTGATTGGTAATGACCCTCGAGAACAACTTATAAACATGGCTCAGGAGTGAGATGGGTCTGTAGTTCTTTAAAAGAGCTTTGTCACTCTTCTTGAAGAACAGCACCACCACACTCCTGGTCCACGACTCTGGAACGTCACCCCCGAGGATAACGGAATTAATTATTAATTATTATTATTATTATTAAGACCGGCTTGCCGCCCGTCTTCAGAAGCTCTGCCGTAATTCGGTCATCTCCCGGTGCCTTACCGTTACGTAGTTGTTTGAGAGCCATTCTGATCTCGTACAAGCTGATGTCCGGGATTTCTTCGTTATAGTGCTGAGTTAGCTTGGATCTGGGATCTTGGACCAAGCCGACAACAGGATTTCGGGATGATTTGTATAGCTGTCCATAGAACCTTTCGACCTCTCCCAAGATCTCACTTTGGGATGAAATGACAATGCCATCGTCGGTCTTCAGCTTAGTCATTTGGTTTTGCCTAATAGACAGATCTTGTGCGAACACTTTTGAGCCACGATTCCGCTCTATCGCTTCTTTGATACGGAGCGTATTAAATCGGCGAATATCGCGACGCACAGACCTAGCTATACATTACTACTATATTAATATTATATTCATAAAGTTTTTCTTGAGCGATAATTGGTTAAGCAGTAAAATTTATATTAAACTGTACCTTGAATATATCAATCTTATGTTCCAAAATCTTGAAATACCGCCCTCTACAACTAAGAATTGCTTTACATGCATTGAATGTGACAGCATTTCGTC
Source organism: Lymantria dispar (assembly GCA_032191425.1). Classification (NCBI taxonomy): domain Eukaryota; kingdom Metazoa; phylum Arthropoda; class Insecta; order Lepidoptera; family Erebidae; genus Lymantria; species Lymantria dispar. The sequence continues at coordinate 24,790,374 of CM063459.1, forward strand.
TCGTTGCTAACTTCGTTAAATGGGTGTCCGACAATTTCGAATGGCAACCCTAGCACGTGCAACGGCAACGTTCGCCGCGTCAAATGAAATGCGGTTCGTGCTAGAATTCCAATTTCAAATTTTGAACCTAGAATTGTACAGTACGTAGGTGCTTCGCTATTAATTTATTTAAAACGTTTCGATATTACTATATTGAATATCATAATTTCTGATGTTTAGTTTTAGATATATGAAATAAATGCATTTTAATGCTTATCTTAACGCGTTTGTATTTGTAAATAAAACTACGAATTTTATCGTGTTTGTATTTGATTACTCGACGTTTGGAACACTTTACAGCGTTCATGGTCACGGGTGGACTTGTTATTTGTTATTGACTTCCCCGGGGGTTTGGTACATTTTTCAACATTCATTGTCACGAGTTAACTGACGGATTGCCTCTTGTGAAATTAATTAAAAGCTAATTAATACCAACAAAAATAGATTTACTTCAAATAAATTGAATATACAGTACATACAATAAACATTTTAAACTGTATGTACTTTTTTTATTGCAAACGGTGGCAAACGAGCAAATAGTACAACTGATGGTAAGTGTTGCTGCCGCTCATGGACCTTTGCTAGACCGCTGCCTACTGTGAAGAAAGTGAATGGAGTCAATGAGGTTCGGCAAAACTAAAGGAATCACGAAAACCCATCACACGCAAACACCCTCAGAAATGGGGCCTCCAGCTCTCTCGCTCACCGAACGAAGCGCAGTAACAAATCGTTACTATTGACACGTTGATTTTCTGCGAGAATGTGGTACTCTACCCCGGACAAAGCGGTCCGCGGCTATAGACATACAAATGTCAGCAGTGAGCTTTTTATTTTTATTAATTCACGTCTTTATATCTGTTTTTAATTATTTACTAGCAACCCGTCCTCGCTTCGCTTCGGTTTTAGTCGTTTTACCCGCGTAGTTCCCGTTCCCGTGGGAATACTGGGATAAAATATAGCCTAGTTTACGCTCTGATATTATAGCTTTCCATTGGTGAAAGAATTTTTGAAATCGGTTCAGCCGTTTTGAAGATTACCTGGAACAAACAGACAGACAGACAAAAATTTTTTAATCTCTATTTTAGGCATAGGTGTCGTGCAAATAACCGTGTGAGCATGAAAAAAGCCTATTATTTTGACATTACAAACAGACACTCCAATTTTATTTATTGGTATAGACTAGCAACTCACCCTCGCTTTGCTTCGGTTTTAGTCGTTTTACCCGCGTAGTTCCCATTCCTGTGGGAATACCGGGATAAAATATAGCCTAGTTTACGCCCTGATATTATAGCTTTCCATTGGAGAAAGAATTTTTGAAATCGGTCCAGCCGTTTTGAAGATTACCCGGAACAAACAGACAGACAGACAAACAAAAAATTTTAATCTCTATTTTAGGCATAGGTGTCGTGCAAATAACCGTGTGAGCAAGAAAAAAGCCTATTATTTTGACATTACAAACAGACACTCCAATTTTGTTTATTGGTATAGATGATCACACTATACTTGAAGGGTTAAGCAACGGTGTAACACACTTGCAACTGTATTTATTATTATTTAAAAAAAGAATATGCTCAACATAACTTTACCCCTACTTAACAGAAAACGTGACTGAGACAGTTGCGTTTTTTCTCGAATATACCTAAAACCGAAGTTGTAACTTCAGTCGAATTATCATCATCATCTTTATTCCAGCCTACATACGTCCCACTGTTGGGCACGGGCCTCCTCTACAATGGGAGGGCAATTCACCTTACTATACCATTCTGGTCAGACAGGTTGGTATAGGGTTTTATTTCGAGTTTTCCATCTTTTACATAGCTGTTATATGCTTACTATATCCCTTAGTCGTCTTTTACGACATCCACGGACAAAATAGGGAGTGTTGAATTGTATTCTCTCCGTCACCACACGGAATACTATAAAATCAGTCTAATACTATAAAAGTATTAAATAGAGATGACACTAACTTTTCTATTCATCCATCAATTTAACAGCCTTTCGAAGTCCACTGTTAGATATAGGGAGTAATGCAATAATACCACCTCTGGCCTGCCGGCTGGCAATTGTCTACTAGTGTTACAATTTTCAGGTGATCCCTCCTGTCTGCTTTAAACTGAATTCAAAAAGGAGGAGGTCTTCGATTCGTCGGCGGCTTTTATGTTTATGTATGTTCACCGTTTACTCGAAGACGCTTGGACCGATTTGGATCTTTTTTATTCTATAGAGAATACTTTCCGAGTAGTCCCATGGTCATCACGGTCAGGATCTAATGATGAGATCCTCGCGAAATCAAAGGTGTCTTTCAAATTTAAATGCATACTTGAAGCGCATATTTTTAGAATGTGGTAAACCACTAAAAAGCAGAATTTGATTTTTTTAAATAAAAAAGAATCTGGAAAATAGTACCTTCTAAGGTCGATTTCATGCAAACTGCTAATAGAAGTTTTCACTTCAAAAAAAATAGAAAATAATTGCATTAAAACTAACATAACCACACTAATCGTCGTACAATGAATACAAAATGAAGCATAAAACTATGAATATGAACTATGAAATTCCGCAAAACTCCTCTAAAAATTTAAACGGTATCATAACGTGGCGAAAGGAATTAAAATTTCCGCCATATTAACAACTTCAACACTAGTACTGCGGTAAAAATTTAACTTTAATACACTCTGATTCATGAAACGTTCCAATGCAGATGTTCATATGAAAGAACAAATAGATCGTTAAATCTTTACATATATGTCGCGGAGCGTGATATTTGAAGGAAGAAGATAATGGAATATCAAGCAAATTAGTTTGTTATTATTTTCGTTATCCGTTTAGTTTATTCATTTTGAAAGTTGTGACACGATAGAGGGTAGTTTACAAATAATCACTGACAGTTAGTCAACTTGAAAGGTGAGACATTCCTACAAATTCATTATTCGATGAACAGTCGTAGAGATCGGTCACAACCAACCTTACAATTAGTGAGGTTCCATAAAATATTGTTTCTTTAGTGATTTGAATATCAAAGTTAAGTTTGTTAATTAAAAATTTAGTGTACTGGACGTTAACCTAGTGTTATTTCCACAATACCTCCATGTCTGGGCTACACGTGGATGAACTGGGAAATGAAGCTTTACCGCTCACCACCGTCATATAAATCTACTGTTGGTGTGTTTGTAATTGAACTTCTAAACGGCTGGCCCGATTTTGATGATTTTTTTGTAGCAATTCCTACCGATGTGTGAATAGATTAGATTAATAATTGGAACCAGTAGGTGGCGTTGCAATCAATTTCAAAGAAAATTCCCATTACTATTTTTTTTTAGATTTTAACAGAACAACGTATGTTGGGTCAGCTAGAGTTTTATGTAAATAGTGGCTGTCTCCACAGTATCGCTTGCATGCATCAAATACCTACGTTGTCATCAACTCTTCTCATATACGTCCCACTAGTGGGCTTGAAATTCTTCTACAATAGGAGAAAACTAACCTACTATACCACGATGTCAGTTGGGTTAGTATAGGATTTTATTTTAAGGTGTTCATCTCTGATAATGTTCATCATCATCGTGTCCTCATCTTATCGTACTTTACGACACCTACGGGCACGAAAGGGTGCTGTAAATTTAATTTTTATTCAGTTACCATTCATCATTTCAGCTCATATACGTCCCACTGTTGGGCTGGAGTCTCCTCCATAATAAGAGAAAATTGATCTTACTATACCAAGCTGGTAAGATAGGTTGATACAGGGTTTTATTTCGAGTTTTCTTTCACTTGCCTAGTTGTTATATGCATATAATATCACAAGAGAGGGGATGGTGATTTGTATTCTTACTCCGTCACCAAACGGAAAATTTATTTAGTCACCATATCCCTAGGTATCCAGGATCCAGACTAAATAAAAGCTATCTTTTATAACATTATTTTGTTTGAATACCGACATATTTCCGTAGCATTCAAATTCAAATCATTTATTATGTATAAACCCCGCGGGGGCACTTACATATTGTCATTTTTTTTACAATTTTCTTAAAGTTATAATTACCGCCGGATCGGAACGCGACCGCACTGAGAAGATCCGGCAAGAAACTCGGCGGGATTGTCTATTTTTTATTTATTTTTTTCATTAACAATAATATCAATATTAATTAATGTCATGTCATTAACTGCATCGTCTCTTAAATCTCGTTCATTTGTAACTACAGTAGAAACTCAATTATCCGGCCCTCGGTTATATGGATTCGCAATTATCCGGACTACTAACTGCGACCTTTTTGTACCTACAAATCGAATTTATGCACGCATGAACGTGTCTGAAATGGAATTTCCTGCCCGCACCCCGTGGGATCGCTGCCCCACGCGATTCATTTTTTTTAGTAACACATAAAATTATGTACATCATACTTCATTTGTGCAAAGCCGAAGGAAGCTTTTCATACATTCGATTATTCGGATTTTCGATTATCCGAATGCCTACCGACAACAATTAGTTTGGTTAATCGAGTTTCTACTGTAATATTAAATAGGTTGATTAAAAATGTAATCCGCCATTTTAGAGCAGCGGCCATATTGAAATGACACTATATCGTTTTCTACCTTTAAAGCCCTTTCATTTGATATCTATGTTAACGAGATTGAAAAGACAAATATAATCCACCATATTGCATTATCAGTACTAAACTAAACTACAGAACTGAAACAGTATAAAACTTTTTTAGCTCAACTAGATAAATACTAGAAAGGGTGTAAAATTTAACGTACAACATTTGATTACAGACATTATTGTTATTACGTGTGGTGACGGAGTAAGAATACAATTCACCACCCCCTCTGTTACCTGTGGCTGTCGTAAAAGACGACAAAGGGATTAAATATGCATATAACACCTATGCAAGAGAAGGAAAACTTGAAATGAAACCCCTTAGCAACACGTCTGACTACGCAGCGTGGTATAGTAGGTCAATTTCCCTCCTTTGAGTTGATATGATGATAATGATTTGATTATAGAAAGACAGGTTTCAGGTTCATCATCATTATCATCATCAAAAAGCAGCCCACAAACGTCCCACTGTTGGGCTCGGGCCTCCTCCACAATGGGAGGGAATTTAACCTACTATACCGTGCTGGTCAGACATGTTGGTATAGGGTTTCATTTCGAGTTTTCCTTCTCTTGCACAGATGTTATGATCATATTATATCCCCTAGTCGTCTTTTACGACATCCACGGGCAAGATAGGGAGTGGTGAATGGTATTCTTAATCCGTCACCACACGGAAAGATTTCAGGTTAGATAAATTTTTTTTAATAAAGGAGCATGTCCCGCTAATAGGTAAGAGCTTCCTCGTATAAAATAGGCCTCGCCTACACTACTAAATCGTTCAATTAGTTTCTCGTAAGATTTTATTTCAAATTTCCATCCTCTTCTTAAAGCTTTCAACATTTAAATTTAATATTTTCAAATCATACATATTTTATTCGAATGACTAGTCTTATTAAGTTGAATAATTCATTCGTCTCCATTCTAAGCCGAGGTCTTACGCCAAAGATCTTATGTCAAATTTTAATCACCGTACTATTTGTTATTTTACACGAAAACGTCTAGACGGAATCGATATTTCATCAAGATTTTGTTATAAAAGTAATCATTGAAGATGTTCTTTGTGATGACATCGTAACATCGTCCAAATAGAACATGCTTTAAATAAAATTACATGATTTTTTATATGTTAGAAATACGTAGATTTAAAATAATGTCACTAGTAGCTACCAGCTTAGTTTTTACATAATAATTTTTAATTATAATCGTTATTTGATGGGGTTGTTCTTAGTTTAAATCTTGGGTCAAGCAAATATTATGGTTCTAGGCAGATGCCCGTAGAGTATTGGGATAAGAATACTGCTGTGGCAGTGTGTTCCTACTTTCTCGTTGAAAACGTAGAAACTGGCTTAGGGAGAATAGATAAGTTCTGCTGGGAAATATATAACACTTTACAGCGATCGCCAACCCGTTTGGCGAAGCTGTTGATCCCCTTTGAATAACTTGTGGACTTGCATTCTGCCTGCTGGTTTCTGCTAGTTTAGCATAAAGCAAGAATACTAAAGATTAGTGAATTAAAATCAATCAGTAAAAGTAACGTGGATTAATCGAAAATTATTATAAATTAGCTTTATTCAATGGAAATTGGGGATGGGAACTATGTTATATTTTAGACTATAGTTGTCTTCTGTGCAAAATTTCGTTTGTTCGTTCAGGCGTTCTAGGACGATTGAGTAAAAATTACCTTTCATCTAAACATTTTTAATTTGTAAACTATTTTTTTGTTTTTAAGGACCCAACGTTCTCACGACACTCAACACGAGAGCGTTGCTTAGCACTTTAAGTTATCTATGCAGTTGTAAGATTAGTATCGTCAACACAGTTCCTATTAGTCTACAGGCGTCCCGTGATAGGGACGTCGGGTGGAGAGCGTACTCCCTTAGGGTATTTCGTCGGGCCGAGCACTGAGGACAAGGAACTCGGCACAGTTGGTCGGCCCAGAAAGCGACGTACTACTGGTGGGTTATGCCTCTGTCGCCCCGGGGAGAGGTGGGCGGCGGGTGCGCTAACCTTAGACCACTACAAGAAAAAATCGCCCAATAGTCACATTGCTGGGCTCGAGCTACAATAAGAGGAATATTGACCTTACTATACGGGAAGCTAGTCAGACGAATTGATATAGAATTTCATTTCGAATTTTTCTTCTAATAATAATAACATGCCTTTTTTTCTTTTTTATGGGTGGGCTATGGTAAGCGCACGCGCAGTCCAGTCCGTCCGGGGCGATGAAAGGACGGCGCGCGGGCCCATAACCCACCCGTACCCACGTCACCTCGTTGTTGGGCCGACCACCGGAGCAGATGTGACTTGTCGTCAGTGGTCGGCCTCACTATAATAACATGCCTTAGTCGTTTTTACGACATCCAGAGACATACAAATACATTTAATCCCATATATGTGGATCAGACTTTTTAAATTCTGTCTACAGCCGCGGGCCGGTCCGTCTGGGGTAGTATCACACTCAAAAAATCGACGTTTGAGTAGTAACAATTTATTATTGCACTTAATTTGATGAATGAGAGAGCCGGCAGTCCAACTTTCTGAGGGTGTTTGCTTGTTAAGGAAGTCCGAGGTCCTTCCCGAGGGGAGGACGTCGGTCGAGGGTACTCCTCAAGGGGTATTCTGTCGAGCCGACCACTGATGTCAAGTCACCCTGCACCACTGGTCGGCCCAATGACGAAGACGACATGTCACGGGTGGGTTACGGGGCTGTGCGTGCCGCCCCTCTATCGCCCCGGACGGAGCCGCATTCACACTCTCTTCACTTTCTTCGTGGTAGGCAGTGGCCTAGCAAAACTTCACGAACAGCAGTATCACTTATCAACAGATGTGCAGTTTGTTCGTTCACCAGCAACAGCAAAAATCATTAAGACGTTACGCTATTTCACCACACAAGTAAAAGTATTTCTTTTCAAAACAAATCGGGACTTAATTCTCCTAAACAGTTAGACAATGGCTCATTCAAAACAACCTGAACAGTCCAAACGAACTTACGCGTTATATCAAATATTAGCTCGAACATTCTATTTGCCTAACACTTTCGTACTACCCCTTTAGGAAGCGTTCACATTACGCAAATGTTTTGTTTCCAAACGTTTATGCAAATAGTAAGTCGTGTCATTCATAAAACGGCTATTGATTTTTATTTTTACAAGTGTATTACGTTTCTTTGGCAATACATTCGTCTATATATTTTTCAACCTACGTCTTCTACTACTACTACTACGTTATCTTCGTCTACGTTATCTTGATATATATAAATTTTCTGTTCTTGTGTTTTTAATTAAACTCCTCTTAAACGGCAGGATAGATTTTGGTGCATTTTTTGTATATGCTCCGGTGGATTCGAGAATGATTTACATCAATAATTGGACCCGGTAGCTTGCACTGCTGTCGATTTCAAGGAGAATTCCTTTTATTTTATTTGACTAGAACAACTTTGGCTTAGCTAGATAGGTCTCTTCTAGAGATAAAAATTTTAATATTATATACGTTTGGGATGCCTATGTCCAGCAGTGGACGTCTGTAGGCTGATGGATGGATACGTTTCATATATCAGTTTCTCCGTGTGGTGACAGGTAAGAATACAATTCACCACTCCCTATCTTACCCGTGAATATCGTATAAAACGACTAAGGGAATTATATCCCTTAACATATAACATCCGTGCAAGAGAAGGAAAACTCGAACAAAACTCTATTCCAACACGTCTGACCAGCGTGGAATAGCAGGTCAATTCCCCGACCACTATGGAGGATGCCTGAGCCCAACAGTGGGACATATATTGGCTGAGATGATGATACATTTCATTACTAGTTTTGAGCCTACTCCACAATGAAAGAGAAATTCACCTACAAAACCTACTTTGAAGTCTTCTTTACATATTCATTGCACAGCCGAGGCCGCGGGTGACCAGACCGGGGGCTTTAGTCCGGCACCCGCAGAGAGGCTGACCGTGCGACGACGACCGACGTCCCGGGACAGGGACGTTGAGAGGCGAGGGTACCCGAAAGGGTATTCCGTCAGGCCGACCACTGAGGACAAGGAACTCGGCACTAGTGGTTGGCACAACGACGAAGGCGACGTGGGTACGGGTGGGTTATGGGCCCGCGCGTCGTCCTTTCGTCGCCCCGGACGGACAGGACCGCGTGTGCGCTTACCATAGCCCACCCATAAAAAAAAGTATAGGTTTTACTTCGAAGTTTTTTATACATATTCATTGCACATACAAAAATAATTATTACAATTAATTATCAACACGATAGTTTAAATTTTTCTCTTGTAATTATCACAATATTTTCCCCCTTCTCAATTGGGTATCATAAATAAGGGAAATAAGTAAATTAATTCATTGCAAAAGGCAGTTATTAATTTGTTTAACATGGGTAATATACATTTCAGCTGATATAATATTGTTTGACTATTTTATGCCGATAGGTGTATAAATTTCGTAAATATTTAGTTTGAGTTAAAAAGTTTAAAATGAAAATTTTATTACAATTTGTTTTACATAATCATCGTTATCATCATTTCAGCTCATAATACGTCCCACTGTTGGGCTTCAGCCTCCTCCGCAATAGGGGAGAAATGGACCTACTACCACGCTGATCAGACGTGTTGGTATAGTGTTTTATTTCGAGTTTGCCTTCTCTTGCATAGATGTTAAATGAATAATTAATCGCTTAGTCGTCTTCTACGACACCCACGAGTAGGATAGGGGGTGGTGAATTGTATTCTTACTCCGTCAAACGTTTTATACATAATAAAACTCATTACATAAAAAATCAAATAAAATGCAATCTATACAAATAAATAAAATTGAAGTGTCTGTTTGTAATATCAAAACAGTAGGTTTTCTTCCGATGTCAAACCGAAGGGAAGTGAGGGCGAGTCCCTAGTCTTTATATAAAACTCTATAAAGTGGATATATGGACTAAGAAGTGGCAGAAGAATTTTATCCTCTGCTTCTTCTTGATCTTTAAACACACAGATAATAAAAATATATTATAACTCTGCTACGCCTTTTTTAATCATTATATTTTATTCCTATGTTTATATATTTTATTTCTGTGTGATGACGGAGTAAGAACACAATTCACCACCCCCTTTCTTGCCCGTGGATGTCGTACAAAACGACTAAAGAATAAAATAGTTATATAACATCTATGCAAGAGAAGGAAAATTCGAAACAAAACCGTTATAAACAAGGTCAATTTCCTTTCTATTCTGAAGGAGACATGTACCCAACATTGGGACGTATGTGAGCCGAAATGATGATGACAAATGATGAAAGTCGGTTTACGTACAATATTTTTTTTTTGTAATTTTAATTGTATTTTTATTGATAAAGTCATATAAAAACATTGATAAAAAATTGCATACTTTTTTGAATTGAATTATTATTAGGGATTGAAATGATACATCGATATTTCTGAAACATCGATGTTTGCCATGTTCATCATTGCGAAACATCGATGTATCGATGTTATTTTCTACGATGTTTTGCCTAACATCTGCTTGAAATGTATAGTTATTTAAGCAAAACCTGCGTGACAGTTTATTTATCAGAGTAAATGACTTACGTATGTAAGTTTTCGGAAAAAAAAACCGTTATTTTTAAACTCTGTTTTTAAATGGACAACTTGCTGCAGTTAAGCTTGTAATAACTTTTCTAAATAGAGAAATATATGTTATATAAAACTTTATTTCCTAAACTTTACATCTCCTTTGTTCTAAAGACTCGCCTATTCAATGATAATATTGTTACAGATATTAAATATAGCTTGCATTTTGAAATTGAAGTTATTTCCACGATCGTTAAAAAAACATCGATGTATCAATGCATCGATATTTTTGATTTCGATATTTGCATCTCTAATTATTATCACTGAATTATAGTTATTTTGTATAATACAACAATAGTTGAATATTACATTTTTTCCATAAATTAGCATTTATTTGCACTCGTTAATTGAGATATTTTTTAACTAATTTAGAGATTGATGCGTCACTAGCCGACTGCTTAGGCCGATCGTGCTTCTCTATTGCTTATTTTGCGGTCTCACTTGCTCACTCGGCTCACGCGGAACGTGAAAATGAGTCATGCTTTTTCGTGCATGCAGCCGGCTTTAATATGTTTATACCAAATACTGCATCCATCCATCCATCAGCCTACAGACGTCCACTGCTGGACATAGGCCTCCCCACGAGCCACTCGGAACAGTCCTGCGCCACTTGCATCCAACGGTTCCCTGCGACTTTGAGAATGTAGTCAGTCCACCTAGTGGGGGGTCGTCCTACACTGCACCATCCAATTCGTAGTCGCCACTCAAGAACCTTTCTTCCGCAATGGTTGTCGGTTCTACGAGCGATGTGGCCTGCCCAATGCCATTTCAACGTACTAATTCTGCGGGCTATGTCGGTTACACCCGTTCCTCTACGGATTTCCGTGTTTCAGATTTTATCACGTAGAGAAATACCGAGCATAGCCCTCTCTATGGAGAGGGCTAACGTGCTATGGCACGTTGAGCAACTTTGAGCTTTTTTATGTGGCCGACATTCAGAGACCACGTTTCACTGCCGTAAGAACTGCATAAACCCATAATAATTAGATGTTCTCATTACAAAGATTCACGTAACATTTAAACGTCATCTTGGTCGTAAAACTATCTGTTTTTGCAAACAGTTTGAGTTGTGTGCGCACTCCTTTAATGGGGTGTCATAACTACTGAACTGCGTTAATGAATCATCCCCTAAGGTCGGCATTTATGGCCACTAAATTATGTCCGTCGTTAGGACGTAGCTCTTGGGCTATAGATAATGGTATATAGTATATATAGGTTAATTGCCAACGTGAAAATTTAGCGAAACGTTTATTAGGAGCAATTAATATTTTAATCATTTTTGGATCCGTTATTTATGCTCATTCATTCATCTCTAATGTTTGCGCGAGTACTACACATAGATATAAAAAAATACTATTATATACGAATTTTATGGTTTTGCTGCATTCGCGGATCTCTCGTGAACTCCATAAATGATGTAAAGTATTCGCAAACCTGAAAAAAATATTTTTAAAACGCTTGGTTTGCTTGTATTGAAATTTTTGAACGTGATTTGCATCCCCTTCTAAGCATAGCATTAATTTAAAACTGCACACTCGTGAAGAACCGATGATAAAGCAAAAACTTAAATAGTTTGCCCCATTATCATTACAGTATTTTTTTTTTATGGGTGGGCTATGGTAAGCGCACGCGCGATCCTGTCCGTCCGGGGCGATGAAAGGACGGCGCGCGGGCCCATAACCCACCCGTACCCACGTCACCTCGTTGTTGGGCCGACCACCGGAGCAAATGTGACTTGTCGTCAGTGGTGGGCCCGACGGATCATTACAGTATTAGGGATTATTTTATATTCGTGTCTCAGTTATTCACGTGACTCGATAGATGTCGCTATCCCTATTTCTGTATCGCACTTTTTAGTAAGGATTTCTACAAAAGCGTAATTCTTAGTTTAGTAACTGTCTATTTTTGTATATAAATTTATTATTATTCAAAAGTGATCTATTTTTTTTTTGCTTGCCGTTATCTTATATGTAGTCTAGTTATCGGCTCAATGGTATTATCATATCATGATTATCGAGGATCTCACACATTATTTATACGGGAACGTAGTCATGGACAAAAATTGGCTAATTAGTAAAAACAAATAAACATGTGTTTGTCAATTTTCATATTTAAGAGTGTAAAATAGGGTTTTAAGTTTTGTTTTTTAAATGTTCATATTATTATGATGCAAAACCTCACTAAAAATTTATATTCAGAAAAACATCAACTCAAAGGATGATTCCTTCTCTAAGGGTATAAAATGTGGGATGAATTGGGCTTCAATATGTTTCATACTAACACTACAATCACTAGAATACTGAAACATACAATAATGAAAAACATATTTAACGGGAACTTAACACTATTTCTGGGCGATCGTAGTTGTCGGCAATAGCTAGTACTATGAAACTGTAAAGTTTGCTTAGACACCTAAATCTTAGGCACTTCACCTGGGATTCTATAAAATATTATTATTTAACATGAAACCTATTTATTGGGAAACATTTTAGGCTTTAATACATAACGTTTCAACTAATAGAAGCGCAGTTGTCGTCGCATCTAGGTATATATGTTAGTCATTATTCCTCTTTGCAACTCATATACGTCCCATCCCACTATTGGGCTAAAGCCTCCTCTATAATAGGAACAACGAATAACTTACTATACCACGCCGGTCAGACGTTTTGGTATAGAGTTTTATTTCGAGTTTTCTTTCTCTTGCATAGTTGAATACATATTATATCCCTTAGGCGTCGTCTACGATACCCACGAGCAAGAAAAGGGTTGGTGAATTGTATGCTTACTCCGTCACGCCACGGAGATATGTTAGTAATAGTAAATTAAGAAAAATTTTAATAGCAAAACTTTAATGTTGCATGGCAATTTCAGAGATAAAAAATTGAAATAATTATATTAATGTTAATGTTATTATTATTAATGTTGATATTATTTTTAATCTATGGCATTATGACATTGACGATGACGTAGGAGTTTAAATGCAAAAATATATTAAAGAAGTCGGTTAAATACTAGGTACTTGAAACGAAAACGTGGTCCCTAAATGTAGGCCTCATAACAAGGCTCAAAGTCGCTCAGCATGCTATGGAGCGGGCTACACTCGGGATTTCTCTGCGAGATAGAATCCGGAATACGGATCCGCAGAAGAATGGGTGTGATAGATGTAGCACGAAGAATTAGCACTCTGAAGTGGCAATGGGCAGGTCATATCGCTCGACGAACCGACAACCGCTGGGGAAAAAAGGTTCTCGAGTGGCAACCACGTATCCGACGACGCAGTGTAGGACGCCGCCCCACCAGGTGGACCGACGACCTGGTGAGAGTTGCTGGGCGTCTTTGGATGCAGGCGGCACAGGACCGCACTTTGTGGCGTAACATGAGGAAGGCCTACGTCCAACAGTGGACGGCGACAGGCTGTAATCATGATGATAACTAGGTACTTAACTATGAGCCTACATGAGTCCCACTATTCTTCTCCTGTTTGCCTCCTCCACAATAGGAGACAAATTGATCTACTATAACGCGCTGGTCAGACGTGTTGATATACGGTTTTATGTCAATGTTTTTCTCTAGAATCAATGGCATCAGATTATCGCATAGTCGTCTTTTACGAAACCCACGGGCAACGAAGAGGTGATGATTTGTATTCTTACTTCTTCACCATACGGAACTACTATTTAATTCATATAGAATTGCTGGTACAGCTAATAATTTATACGTTAAAAACCTTACTTATCAAATATACGGTTGAATGACTCAAATGTAAAGTAGGGACACTAAACCCAGAATAATTAATGAGTAAGCAGTGAAACACTTTAAAACGCAAAAGTAATCACTTTATTCTTATTTAACTAGAATCCATATACCACTACTGAACGAGCCTTTCTATAATGAGAAGCAAATTGACCTATTAGGTTACGCTAATCATATGGGCATAAGATTTTATTTCGAATAGCTCTTCTCATATCCTAATGTTATTTGTATACATTACTTAATATATTTTTATATTTGTCACGAGATAAAAAATATGCTATTATTGCTACTTTACCTTAGAATAATAACGTATAGAAGGCAAGTCCGCGCACAAAAAATGAAGCATTTAAATTGGAGCCTTTTTTTTTTTGTGAGTGGGCTGCGGTCGGCGCGCCTCCGCACCACTCCGTCCGGGGCGACAGAGGGGCTTAAGTACGCAACTCCCGCAACCCACCCGAAAACCACCTCGCCTTCGTCATTGGGCCGACCATCGGAGCAGGTTTACTTGTCGTCAGTGGTCGGCCCGACGGAATACCCCCTACGTGGGGTACCCTCCCACCGACCGACGTCCCCCCCTCGGGGAGGACGTCGGTCTTTTCTCACGCGGTCGGCCTCTCGGCGGGTGACGGACTAATCCCCGGTCACGTCACCCGTGGCCTCGGCTAGGGCGGCATGAGGCGCAGGTAGTTGCGCCTGCGCCGCCCCAGTCGCCGGCGGCGGATCTCCTCATCGAGGCTGCGCTCCACGCGCAGACGATCCGCCGCCTCCTTCTGCGAGATCACTGTCTCGCAGAAGGCTGCGACCGCGTCCCAATTCACGGCACCGATGATTGCGACGAGTTCACAGCGCTGCACTGCGCAAGCCGCGCAGGCCTCCAGCGTGTGGCGCGCCGTGTCCTCGTCGCAATCGCAGTGGTGGCAGGACGGTGTACTCTCCCTCCTTACGACCCTGTGCAGGTATTTGGCGAAGCTCCCGTGCCCCGTCAACACCTGCACTAGTCGGAAGGTGAGCACCCCGTGCCGCCTTTCCAACCAAGTCCCCGGCCTCGCCACCACCGCCGATCCTCGACCTCTGCGTCCACGGGGCATGGTCAGGACCTTGGGAGGAGGCATGTTGGTACTCCCCTCCGAGTCGGTGTTCGAGCTGCCCCCGTTAAGGGGGCGCTTCCGGACGCTCGGGGGGAGGGCCTCCTCCCTCTCCTTCGTGCCACTTACCGTGGTGTCGGTGTTCTCCTCGGCAGCCTGCACCTCCTTCCTCGACGACGGCCTACCCGTGAGCTCCTCCCCAGCTGACGGCCTGCCTATCATCTCCCTACTCCTACACCTATCGGACGGACCTGCGACGCATCCGCCGCCCTCGTCCCTTCTCTGGCCGACCTGCATCCGGTCAGTGCTACTTTCGTCGGCGGACGGCTCTGTGGCATTGCTGACCTCGTCCGCCGACATCTCCGAGGCCGTGTGTATTGCCGCCTCCAACGGTCCTGCGGCACTGCCGCCCCCGTCTCGCGACGGCTCTGCAGCAGTGCCGCCCTCGTCGCTCAGCAGCCTCGACTCCGAGCTGTCTTCCATCGTCTTGGACGGCCCTGCGGCAATGCCGCCCTCGTCCTCGGATCCGCTGCCATTGCTGACGCTCTCCTCCAGCGACGGCTCTGCGGTGGACTCGCTCTCCAGGTCCGACGGTCCAGTAAAAGCAACAATGCTGCCACCCGCCTCGCATGCAGCAATGGCTTCTGCCTTCTTCCGCTCCCGCCTCGCCTTAGATCTTGTGGCGCTTATGCGGGATCGCGCAGCGGCGGAACGCCTCGGCTTCGTCCTCCGGGTCTTCTTCCTGGCCTCCTCCTCATTCCCCTTCCCCCCCTGAGCCACTTGATGTTGAGCCGGGCTCTCGGCTTTTAAGGCAGTAGTTGCCCCCCACCCATACGTTTGAAGACTGACTGTGCCGGGACTTGGGCGTGACTCCAAATGGACTTCGCGCGCAAGCATCGGCACAGCAAGGGACTCCCCGGCCTGGCCGGGACCCTCTGGTGAAGTATTACATGTCTTTACTTCTGCCATATTGTTGGACGTTTTTAAGTCTTGCCTTGACTACCACTCTAACGGCTGGACGCTCGCGCGCTTTTTAACCCACCAACCATTCATCCCCTCGCCGAGTGGCCAAACTTAGGATTAGGGGTAATTTTTTATAGGGGTTTTCTAACCCCGCGGTTCGAAGACCCCCGGTCCTGACCCCCTACTCAGGATTACAGTTTGGGCCTTCTGGGTCTGGCCGCTCGCGTGCGACCGACCCGTCACGCCCCCGGGCCGTGACGCAACCGTCCCTGGCGACGGAGTGCCATGAGGCACATCCGCCCCATTGGCCCCGGGTCAGATCCGCCGTGCGCTCTGCCACCAGAGCCGCACGCGGAGACCCCCACCTGCCGGAATCTTGGCCGTCCAAATGGACTCATGACGTCCAAATGGACGTTACCAGGGAGCACCACGAGGAGGTGCTCCGGCCGCGCCCCCCAAATCGGAGCCTAATGAAGCTTATGCCGGACCGTTCCGTAGTGTACAAGGTCACTGTACTGCGCATACATACGCTACTCTTAAAAATAGGTAATTATGACGGTTTGTGCAATCAAATGGTGTTACCGCACATTTGAAAAACATAAAAAAATTGCGTGAGTACTAAGTACGCATGTCGGAAGTGAAACTTCTTTGGTTCCATGTGTTTTTTATCAGTATTAAAATAATAATAATAATAAATAATAATACCCTGTTTTCTTTTTTTTTGGGGTGGATTGCGATCGGCACGCTCCTTGCACCACTCCGTGCGGAGCGACAGAGGGGCGTAAGCACGCACACCCGCAACCCACCCACGTGCACGTCGCCTTCGTCGTTGAGCCGACCACCGGAGCAGAAATAATAATACCTTCTGGGCCAGTCATTATCTCACCATGAGACTAACGCAAACCTCGGAGGAACATTATATGGCTCTCTAAGTTCTTTTGATATAAAAAAAAAAAAAAGAAAAAAAAAATGTAACAATATTTATAGGAAAGCCGCAGGGCAGCTTGTGGCGTGCTGAATGTGAGTGGCGACACAGCGGTCCTGAGTGCCCCAGAGAGTCGGCCAGGGCCTCGTATCCAGCTCGCCTTTATTAGCTGGCTGGAATGGAAACCGAAGAGTGCCCGCAGAATTCTCAACTCTGGCTTGCCTTAAACGGCTGGTCAGCGAGGGATACCCAGAGCTATTTGCTGGGTGGAAGTGTTATTTTCAAGGGCATAACTACGGGGAAACCACAGCGGGTCGCCGTTTATCGGGGATTTGCAATGGTGAAACCGTCGCCGCACAGCTTGACACCCCAAACCACTTGCACCAATGTTGCCCGCTGTTGCCCGTATGGCCTGCGTGTCTATGGCGACCGTTTAGGGGGGCCCCTTCAGTGAGTTGGCGAGTCACCGTCTGCCAAAGTTCAAGACGTATAAAGGTATTGAAGGCAGACGACAGTTTTAAAATCAATAGTTTTTAGTTACACCAGTCCATCAAACCTCCAACCCCATAAACAGATATTAGATACCATCATCACACAATAGTTTACACCTACCGTTGGCAGTCCACGAGTGTTATGTGCAGACGTGGAGTGTCATCGGTAGATGTCCCATCACACTTTTAAATTAAATTTCTCCAAAGGCCTCTGCGCGTTGGATCCATATCCCCATGTAAGCCTTTCAAAGGACCGGGTATCTTCCCTTGGAAGATATTCGAGAAACTAGGAGATAAATAATAATAATAAAAACAAAATCTCTCGATCTTTCTCACTCGCTTGCTCCCTACTCTCGCCCCATGACTGTGCTTTGTGTTATGTTCGCCCTTTCTCACTCTCTCTCAATCGGTCTCAATCGCTCTCTCCCTCTTCTGCGACAAAAACGTTGCACATCTTCGTGACGCTAAATTGCGTTTCATCCGTAAAAAAATTACCCTCATGCGCGCAAAGAAGTTTCACTTCAATAAAATATTAATTAAAAAAGTTTTTAAAAACAAGCTTTTATTTAAATGCTCTAAAACGAAGAAATCAAGACTATTCAAACGAGCCCAAACACGACGGTGTCATCTCGTTTAGTTTAAGAGTTCCTATGGCCACCTTCCGACGCATCTTGAGACCCTGGCTGTCATATAGCACAAGAGTACTTGTCAAGACTATTCAAACGAGTCCAAACTCAACGGTTTTATCTTGTTTAGAAGTTCCTATAGCCACCTTCCGACACCATCTTGAGGCCAGCTTCATGGTACCATATTATTGCATTGTCACCGAAATTACGTAAGTAAGAGTACGTTTAAGAGTGGTAGGACCACACTGTCGACAGTTATCTGTCTACAGCCGCGGGCCAGTCCGTCCGAGGTAGTACCACACTCTCGCAGAAAATCGACGTCTGAGTAGTAGCAATTAGTTACTGCGTTTCGTTCGGTGAGCGAGAGAGCCGGAAGCCCAACTTTCTGAGGCTGTTTGCGTGTGGAGGGTTTTGGTGGTGCCCTTGGTATCACCGAGCCTCAATTCACGCATTCACACTCCCTTCACTTTTTCGCGGTAGGCAGTGGCCTTGTAAAGGTCCATGAGCGGTAGCAACACTTACCATCAGGTGTACTGTTTGCTCGTTTGCCACCGTTGGCAATAATAAAAAAAAAAGTAAACCAAATCAACCTAATCTAACGACAGGAAGTGGTTCTAATTTAATTCGCAAGATTTGTCCCATACTAACAGGGTAAGTTAAATAAAAGCTTTTAAAAAGTGTATTAACATTACTTTTAAAAGTATTTCGAAGATTTATGTTAATAAAAATAAAATTTGATTTCATAATTTGTATAGTGGTGTGCGTATGTACGTGTATAATCACCTGCGCGCATGTAGTATTTTTGGCTTCATGTTTTTGATCGCTTAAGTACCGACGCTATCATTCAAATCGTTATTATTCTAGTCTACACATTGTAATATCCTTGTAGTAAATTTATATGTTAATTACAATGATATCATCATTCATCATAATATCAGCTCATATACAGAAAGTAGAATAAATGTTGTGGAGGTGAGAACTATTCAAAGTGCTGTATTAATTTGGAACATAAAATATACGCTGTGAGGTGAACGTAGAAGTGGAAAATATCACGAAAAATAAATATTAAGATCAAGTGGAATAATTACAAAAGGAATTCCATGTCGCAAGATTTTGAATTCAATTAAAGACAGCTAAGGATTTCATTAAAAGTACCAATAACCGTTCAGCAGGCATGAAGATATAAGATTATGAATTAAAGGAAGAAGATATTCAAGGAATGTCATTTGTACAAAGTTTCTGCCGACCTCTCTGAGAAACAGGCGTGAATTATTATCGTTATCGTACCTCCTATGCATTTCACTGCTGCGCCCAAGCCAAGTCAGCAATTGAATTGAAATTAATCCACTACACCACGCTTGGTAGACGTGTTGATATTGGGTTATATTTCGAGTTTTCCATCATGATGGGTGCTACGAGTATATATGTCTCAGCTTATCGAACAACTATTCGAGTAGGTTGTAGTTTATTGGTCATGGATCGTAATTAGAATGTATAATGATTTCTGATGTTTACGCGAGTATTATACATTTTAAATAAAACTACTTAACGGATTTTATCGCGTTTGTATTTGATTTTTGATTACCCGACGTTTCGAACACTGTACAGCGTTCATGATCACGGGTGGACTAAGATGTCTCACGTCCAACAAGTCATCGTTACTGCAGAAAATTTTATAATTATCTACCCGATACAGAAATTAGTTATTAAATATTGACCCACATTTTGATACAAAATTTATTGCCAGTGTAAGAAGAAAATGATTCTATATGAAAAAATTATATTGTTTATGGTTAGTAATAATTAAACATTAAAATTAATAGTAATTATATTTAAAAACTAACTAATAATCTAGTATACTACCACCGGTTCGGAACACGGTTACACTGAGAAAGATCCGGCAAGAAAACTCAGGTAACATGATGCTAAATTAAAGTTAATTTTTAAGGCGGCTTACTTTATGTTACTAAAAAGGTTTTAATTTATAAAATTATCTTTAGTTATTATTATTGTGGGTCAAATCTATACAATATGAGCTCACGGTGTCTTGCAGTCTTGTGGTGGTCTTTTTGGATTTCTTTTTAATAATGTTTATAACAGGATCCCAGCTTGATGGTAACACCCAGCCATCCTCTCCATTGAAATTTTTGTGTTTTTTAATCTCAATAGCCTCGCGTACCATTCTAGGTAGGTATCGGTGTTCTTTTGTGAGGATTTGTGGTTTATCAAACCTGATGTTATGGTGGGCGCGGTCCTGACTATGTTCACTTCTTCTCAGTGTAACAGTGTTCCGATCCGGTGGTAGTATACTAGATTATTAGTTAGTTTTTAAATATAATTACTATTAATTTTAATGTTTAATTATTACTAACCATAAGCAATATAATTTGTTCATATAGAATCATTTTCTTCTTACACTGGCAATAAATTTTGTATCAAAATGTGGGTCAATATTTATACTCGTTCCAACCATTTATTTTACTTTTGACACATGCTTTAGGATGTAACTGTTTCATTATACGCAATTATTAACTTTGAAACGAGTGAACAGAGAAATATATAAACTGCCCAATAATATTTATATATCTTAATTATTACCTCTAAATAAATATAATAATAGAATATAATAATAATAGTAAATAGTTCTATTCATAAAATTTAAGTGATAATTCATTTCCGTTATAAAAAAAAGTTACGTTCTATCGCATCTAGTGACAGGATCAAAAGTATTCGGTGCAAACTAATGAATCGCAAATAATCGATTACACTTATTTGCAGTTAAGTCAGCTGACAACTGAGTTTTGAATTGTTGTAATAGACAACACGTTAAAATTGTATCAGGGAGATATAAAAATCTTCTCATCATACCTATAACATGAAATAAAACAACCAAAATATTTTAATATTATTTTATTATAACGAATCGTCGGATTCTTCATACGAACTCGAATCGTCGCTTGAATCATCTGCAGTGTTTATTATTAACTCTTGTGTAGGTGTGTTGTCAAATTCAATTTCCCGATCCCAATCAGAGAATATTATATTTTTTGTCTTGTTGACGACACTCGCCCAGTTTTCAGGCGTCACACTAGCACAGCGTTTTTTAAAAGTTCAAGCATTTTATTTGCTGTGAAAGGAGGAGTTGTATTGTTTCTTGCGGCGTGTCCTTTGACTTGTGCCCAGATCATTTCAATTGGATTATATTGACAGTGGTACGGAGGAATTCTGATTACAACATGCCCATATTCTGCTGCCATTTCGTCGATGACATATCGTTTTGGCTGCTTTTTACTTTTTAATATTTTAAGTAATTCTACTTTTAGTAGGGATTCGTCCACATCTTCCCCATTATCACGAAGCCAGTTTATAATCTCGTGTTTTTTGTTGGCCTGTGTTGGCATTTTATTAATTTGGCGAGAGTGATAGGGTGCATTATCAATAAATATTGTTGATGGCTCTTCAAGTGATGTAAGCATTTCTCTGAACCACTTTTCATACACGTCCGCATTCATCTCCTCATGATAGTCTCCTGTTTTTTTTTATTTGAACGCTAACAGAGCGTCTGGTACAAATCCCTTTGTAGTTCCCGCATGGCAAATGATGAGGCGTTCACCTTTCCCCATTGGCACTGCAGAAGTAGAAGCAGCAGTATCGTCAGTCCAACCTTTTGGTATGGAATGATTGGCATTGAGCCAAGTTTCATCTGTGAAAACGACATTCGACCAGTCTTCTATTTTCTTCGCTTGTCTTAAAAATTCACAGCGAGACAAGGCTATATCACAACGTTCCATTAAAATTTTTCTTTTGTCGGATTTCTTATACAAGAACCCGATTTGGTGCAGCACCTTTGACAAAGAAGATTTTTGACCACGAAACAAGTCACAATTTCGTAGAGACGCTACTAATTTTTTCAAAGTAGGAATTTCTTTGCTTGTGTAATAATTGTATATATGACGACGAATAGCATTCAGTATCAAAACTGTCAATTGCTGTCACTTTACGGGGCTGACGTTTTTTCTTAGGCATAGATAGCTTGTTCTGTTCAATATCACTACTACCATAGGCTTCTTTAGTGATTTTCGCCACCGTTGGAGCACTAATACCTAATGCTGCTGCAACACGGTCTCTAACTTGGGTTACTGGTATAAGGAATCCGTCATTGCGGCTTTCCTTTTCAAAAAATTCACGAAGCCGCAGCACTAACTCTCTGGATTGTCCTTTAAGCACCATACCTTTCGGCATTTTGCAAGTAAAATCTTACTGGGAGGAACGATACGCTCAACTCAATCAAAGTAAGAACAATGAAATCAATACGGTGGAATATAAATACTCAACACAGCGTATGAAAAATATGAAAGAGCACTCAGTGAACAGAAATGTGACTAGCACGTGAGTCTTGTTGCGAGTGACAGACAACACAACAAAATGGCGTCGCCGGTGCGCCGTTCAGTGTTGCCAATTCGGCTTAAAAAAAAGGGGTTGGCTGGATGAGAAAATTAGTGATTTACTACCGCAGACGAGGGCGCCATTGTCTCTAAGTAAAGTTTGGAGCAGCGGACCCCGCTTAATGGAAAAATGCTTCATAAAGTAGTTATTTTTTATTTTGCAAAGTACAAAGTAAAATATTTTGGGAGGACTGAATTAGTGGGTATGCAAAAATTAATGTGCCCAAATAACAAATATATTTACAGAAGTGAAGTTTTTAAATAATATGAAATATGTATTTAAGCAAAAATAAAATATCCGTGTTAAATCGATTAAAAGTTCTTCCTGACTAAAATCGATTATTACAAAACATAGTATCCGTAATACATTGGTACAACACTAATTGATCAGAATTCGACCTGCCAAAAGTAAAATAAATGGTTGGAACGAGTATAATAACTAATTTCTGTATCGGGTAGATAATTATAAAATTTTCTGCAGTAACGATGACTTGTTGGACGTGAGACATCTTAGTCTACCCGTGATCATGAACGCTGTAAAGTATTCGAAACGTCGGGTAATCAAAAATCAAATACAAACGCGATAAAATCCGTAGTTTTATTTAAAATTAGAATGTATATTACACAAAAAACAATAAAACATAAGTTATTATTTCAAAAATGTGTATCTAAGAGTCTATGCCTTAAATGCTGCATATTATGAAAAGGATATATGTAGGCAATTAATACATATAGGCGGTAAAAATAGGGACAAAATGGTGGCGACTAATGGTCGATGACCTATGAACTGATGTTAAGGCAATGTTTGTCTTGCTTATGCGACCGTAATCATTCATTTATTCAATTTCTAATGAACATTTAACAAAGTACGCATATGTTACAGATTAATTATCAATGACTTTATACATTTCAATCAGATTTACATGAAAAAGCATGAAAATTTACATGTCTTTAATTCATTAATGAATCGATATTTTTACTTCACATTTTTTCACGTGTTCCTAACATAACTCCCGTTTGACCAGTTGTTTCATAACCTGAGACAACCCTCTATAATTTACATCCCTTAGTCGTCTTTTACGATTTTACAATACCCACGGGGATGAGAGGAGATGGTGAATTGTATTCTTACTCTCGTCTATACTCGTCTTTACATTTAAAATATAACAATTTTTGTCGAGGCGTCGTTGTAAAATCTATAAAAGTTGTTTGTAAAATGTATTGCGTCAATAAATTTGCTGTTTTATGCAAACAGTATTGTGTCGTGTAAGGATTTATATTTATTGAAAATGGTGTTTTTTAAACGCATTTAATTTAACTGGCAGACAGTAAAACCGTCCATCTGATTGTAAGTGGTAGCTTGCCGCTAATGCAATTTTATCCAGGCAAAGCTTGGTTGCCGATCGTAAAATGAGATTTCAGGACTCCGAACGAAGCACAATACCAAATTGTCATTAGGCAGACTTTGATTTTCTGAAATAGTATGGAACTATACTAGACAAATGGACCTACTCATGGCTGCAGGTAGTAAACTTGTCAGCAGCGTTGCCATACCGCTGAACTTCTGCTTTACTTTTATTTCGGAGGCACTAGCTGAAGAAGTGATGAACACTTCTTCAAACTTAGCATCATTTTTAATGGATCTATTTAGATTAGTTTAGAAAGACTACGCGAAACTATATATAAATCTTTATAGTTTCTACTATAGTTATTTATTTTCAACGACTTTCATCGGTCAAAGTATATAGATCGATCGAGGTCTAATTACGTTAGGTCGTTTTATAAAAAATCATCCTATTTTGAAATGGAGGACGGGAAAGGAGACCTATCACCTTCCTACAATTAATTAATACACCGCACATCTTAAGAAAGGAAGGAATGCGTAATAGAATTAATATAGAATAGGATATACGTCAACTTCTTACTCTTATGTGTTAAGCAATCTCCATAACTACAGTTTGCAATTTGTCACGGAACTTCGAATTCGACACGTGTTTTGGCTCTGAAATAAGCATTATCAGGACAGTTAAAAACATATTTTCCTGATAATATATGTTATATGTACGAGACCCAATTGCCAAATCCATAGCACGCTCCCTTTATTTCTGTAGATACAAAGGGATACCTACATCCAGATTTATACAAGATATTTATCGAGTCCGATAATTTTGTGTTTTTTTTTTTATAGCAAGTAGTGGCAACTGAGCAAACAGTACAACCTGATGGTAGGTGTTGCTGCCACTCATGGACCTTTACAAGGCCGCTGCCTACCGCGAAGAAAGTGAAGGGAGTGTGAATGCGTGCATTGAGGCTCGGTGATGACCACCAAAACCGTCCACACGCAAACACCCTCAGAAAGTTGGGCTTCCGGCTCTCTCGCTCACCGAACGAAGCGCAATAACAAATTGCTACTACTCAGACGTCGATTTTCTGCGAAAGCGTGGTACTATCCCGGATGGACCGGCCCGCGGCTGTAGACAGATAACTGTCGACAGTGTGATCCTACCACTAGACTGTTAACTCAATTACAATTATTTGATTTAATTTAATGATAATCTATGGGTGGTGAATTATATTCTTATTCCACCACCACAGAGGAACCTTAATAGATACAAATTACATCTAGACTCGGAATAATAATTCGTGGATCGTGCAAAATATTATCTGCGTTGGAATCGAAACCGTGACAGTTTGCATGTTAGGTGGGTATATTAATGCCAGCTGTGTAGTCATAGTATTTCATAGTCATTGAAATAATTATATATTTATATATATGTTACCGGTAATGTATGTAATCTATCATTGTATACAATTCTTAGGAAATGTGTGTAATGCCTAAAATCGCACGGAAATGTGTAAAATAAATTATATTAGACACATTTCCTAGTAAATCTATACATTTCCTAAATAGCAATCAGAAATGTAAAATATTTGAGATATCAAAGAGTACGCGGGGATAGCGGGACGAGGGGAGGGTATTCTTCTGATCAGGGATAGGTTAGGTTAGGTTAGTTTAGCTTTAATTAGTAAGATAATATGAAGATTATTATATTTTACGATATTATTGTTATCTGAACGTAGTTGTCTCAACGAGTAAAGCACTCGTTAAATTAAATAAAAATTATTATTCTCATTTTAACAACGTGTTTTATTACAGAAAGCATTATTTTTATACATTTCCTAACACTATATTGGAATTTTATACAATTCCTAGGAACTATACACATTTCCTAGGACATTTATGTATTAAATAGTTTTTGAAACAATATTTTATACATTGCCTAAATAGCTTCGGAATTGTATAAATTTCCTAGGATTTGTATACAATTCCTAGATTTCATACATTTACGGTAACATATTATATCTCTTGTGTACGTGTGTATGTCACTGAACTCTTCCTAAGCAGCTGGACCGATGTTGATAAAATTTTTTGTATTTGTTCAAGGGGATTCGAGAATGGGTTAGACTCACTATTGAACCCGGTAGGGGGCGCTGCTGTCGATTTCAAGGGGAATTCCTTTTATTTTATTTGAATAGAACAACGTCTATTGGGTCAGTTAGAAACATTGTGATATTTAGAAGTTATATAAGAAAAATACATTTTAATAAACAAGTTATTTATATGTTTCGTTCAAGATATTCAATTACAATTTAGAATAACTGTATTTTTCATTTCAAAGTTTTACAATTTCTCAAATTGTTTTCAGGACAGCAAAAGGTCAGATCAAATTAATTTCATTCGCTTCATAAAAGTATAACAAGCTCGCGTAAGAATTTCTAGCGAGTTTCATATTTAAATTAAAATATAATAGAAACTGTGTATATGTCCATAGTAAAACGTAACATTTGATACCAGTGTTACGTTTTACTATTAAGTGGCTTGCTTGCTTGCCTACCACCAAAGTCTAAACTAAAAGAAAAGTCGATTACACACACATTGTAACATTGAATTCTATCGATAACCCAACTCTCAGACTTATTACTATTGAGAGGAAAAATAATAAATCGTTCTTCAGAGAATATTACTTACCTTATCGTTGAGCTCCTTAAGAAATTGAACTTACTTAGCGCAGTGTTAAAGATTGGAGTGGATAAAGTTTGATATTAAGTAGGTCATGTCAATATTTATTATAACTGTATTGTTGATTTTTTTTTTATGTGAAACGTCTATAGGCGAGGGTGAACCTGACCGTTGGCGTGGCGTTAACGCCACACTTGGATATGTACATTTGTGTAACGAACCCATAATCCGTTTTAGAATTATGAGTAAGCTCAAATAAATTATTAACCTATAAGTATATGGATCTATAGTGTATACTAATGGAAATAAATGTTTATTGAATAAACATCATCAGTTTCTGAAAATTAAAATCGTAATATTTTATTAATACGTTATGCCATATTAGTTCCTGCCATAATCTCTTCTTTTATGCATATATATTTGTGCATAATAATTTTGATCTTTCACATCTGCCAGGCGTCCTGAGCTAGGGCTCAACAAAAGACAATATCCCATACTAAGAATAAACCATTTTATCACGGATAACTTCATAAGCATACAAATTAACGACAAACTACACTCAACACAATTATTTGTAGATCGTGCGGAGAATTTTCTTGCATGGCGATTGAACCCCTGATATTTGGTATGAAAGGTCGTTGCTTACTCCCCCATCTGTGCAGTCATTCATATTAATAAATTAAATATTTAAATTGCTGTGACGGCTACGAATATTACCAACCCTTTCATTGCTCGTGAATGTCGTAAAAGACGACTTAGAGCTTTACATCAATCTGGACTAACTTTATCTGATGCCGTCTGATCAATATTATATCATCAAGAAGGATTCACATCAGGTAGGTGGCCGATAACAAGAGTACATATTACTTCAAACTCAAATAATTGGAATAAGAGCTATTATTTATTATCGTCATTAGCTTAATGACGATAATAAATAATAGTTCCAAAAAACTAAAAAATACGCGTTTAAAGAAAATCCAAACATCCACGCTTTTTTTACAATATTTTTTTTTTCTTATATACACTATATTTAATTCAAATTTTTAAAAATTATTTTCTATTTTTTAGTTGTATTTTCTTTAAAAGCGTATTTTCTCAGTTTTTTTTAACTATTATTTATTTTTCATTTTTAGTTGAATTTTCGCTAATCCTGATTATCCTAGTAAGGATAACGGGTCAACCTGTTTAAAATATTAAATTGTCATCGATCCTTAATAAGTATTCCAAATTTCGAGTCAATCTGATGTTTCGAAGGGGGTCAAAGTCATGTTCAAAGATTCCGTTACATACTAACATACATACGTCTGAAGCTAATAAAAGCGTATTAAAAAGAGGAGTGATTTACATTTAAAAGCTTCACTCGTATCATAGTGCTCTTTTAGAGTACAATCTAAATCGCACCCACCATTTTTTCCTTGTTAAACGGTGTACTGCACACTACAAGAAGGAAGGATGGGATTAAGGTGGATTAGGATATAAGGATATCTTTCTACTCCTATCTAATGAGCTGCATCCAGAATTTATTTTTACAATTTGCCGCAACACTTGAAAATAGATTCGACACGTGTTTCTTCTCTAAATTAGATATTTTCAGCACGTTTTAGCTTCAAATCCATTTCATCTTAATATCGTAATAAGCTATGATATGAGGCAATAACCATTTTAGAAATTAGTCACAATTTAATATATTTTTATGTTTGATACTTTTGTTAATAACTTCCAACATACAGTCACAATCAGTTTAACCAATTCAGATATATCTATTTAAAGTAGCTGCCCACCTAATTGGAAGTGGTAACCATTGAGAATAGCGACTTCAGTGTTCAGTAAGAGTTTTATAGGGGTAGGACCACACTGTTGACATTTGTTTGTCTACAGCTGCGAGCCGGTCCGTCCGGGGTAGTACCACACTCTCGCAGAAAATCAACGTCCAAGTAGTAGCAATTTGTTACTGCGCTTCGTTTGGTGAGCGAGAGAGCCGGCAGCCCAACTTTCTGAGGGTGTTTACGTATTTTTTTTTTTTGGGGGTGGGCTGCGGTCGGCGCGCTTCCGCACCACTCCGTCCGGGGCGACAGAGGGGCTTAAGCACGCAACACCCGCCACCCACCCGAACACCACGTCCCCTTCGTCGTTGGGCCGACCACTGGAGCAGGGTTACTTGTCATCAGTGGTCGGCCCGACGGAATACCCCCTACCCGGGGTACCCTCCCATCGACCAACGTCCCCCCCTCGTGGGTTTTTACGTATGGTGGGTTTTAGTGATGCCTTTAGTATCACCGAACCTCATTGCACGCATTCACACTCCCTTCACGTTCTTCGCGGTAGGCAGCGGCCTTGCAAAGGTCCATGAGCGGCAGCATCGCTTACCATCAAGTGTACTATTTGCTCGTTTGGCACCATTTGCAATAAAAAAAAGCGTTATGTGGCTTCATGTTACTCTTCCATCACCTTAAATGACTGGACGCGTTGCAGTTACATTAAGCGTAAGCCGCCAAAAATTATGCTCGAGCATTTGAAATATTTGTACGATATATCCGAGGTTGTCTCCACCCAATTTTGTTTTTCAACATACTGTTCGATAGTCGCCGAGGCAGAACAAGAATAATTTATGGGCAAGACAAATATATTTTCCTTATGTGGGCCCTTTGCCCATAACAACCGCGCCTATAAAATAAATTATCATAAAATTAATGGGTTAAGTAAAATTAATACTTATATTTGCACTACGTAAAGATTGACTGATTGAAAATAACTTGGGAATTCATTCAATGAATCCATTTCAGCTCATAGACGTTTTACTGTTGAGCTCTAGCCTCCTCCATAATAGGAAGGGAATGACCTATTGTAACACGCTAGTCAGATGTATTGGCATAGGGTTTTACTCGAGTTTCCATTCTCTTGCATATATTTTATATGCATATTTAATTCCTTAGTCATCTTTTACGACACCCACGGGCAAGAGAGGGTATGGTGAATTGTACTCTTATTTCGTCATTTACTAAATGTAAAAAATAAATATAACAAAATAAATTGTAATTTTCTATAGATAAAAATTAGACAATGGGTAGTTGATTACTATAAAATTTTAAATTGTTAATATTTTTTATAATAAACTAGAGATTGTAGCTCTAACCGTTCAACGTTCTGTAAGGTCCTTAAAACTATTTACGCGGATGTCGCATGGTGGCGACGGAAGCAGCGTAACGCTTGGCCAGGTCTCCCCCTGGAGACGAGAACTTTACTGGCCGATGTCAGCGACGCGGACGGAGGGCAGCACAGTCTCGCTCAGTGAGATAACCGCTTGGCGGGGTGCCCATGACGTCACTGTTCATGGGACACTACGGCTGGAGAGACCTCGGTACGATGTTCAGAGCGTCGAGGGCTTCCGGCCAGCAGAGTTCTTTTCTTTTAACTGGTACAGTTAAAAGAAAGGAATAGTTATTAACAGGGCATGGTTGCTTCACCAAGCTTGTGAAGAGGAAGAATATACCGTGCTGCCATCACAGCGATAGCGACGAGGACACGGTGCAGCAAAAGCTCGAAGTGTATGCGTGAGAAGAGCAGTGCCGTAATCGCTGCCGACGAAACGCTGCCAATCATCGTTAGGACGATGTTCGATATTTATAATTTTTGCATTTTTTTTAAATTTATTATAGGTTTTGTCGCTGAGCGACCATATCGCCTTGTAAGAAAATACATTTCTCTTACTAATCTAATACTAATAAAATAATAATACTAATGTAATATTAATACAGTGATTACTTACTTATACTAATCTAATACTAATTTAGCTAACCTATAAAACAAAATAGCTTGTTCAGCGGTAGGATATGCTATTTTGGCATTTGTGTCTTAAATTAGACTGCACAGATGACGTAGTGGTTAAGTTACCGACCTACCATGCCAGTGTCGTGGGTTCGAATCCCGCGCAGGACCACACTTTGCACAAATTATTGTTCTGAGTTTGGATGTGACTTGTGTCCGTTTTATTAAATGTTTGTAAAGTCCCTCGCAACACAAGGATTATTTCCTTAGTGTGAGGTGTTGTATAACAAAAATTAAAAAAAGAAACAAGACCTCTATCTATATATCGCTAAAATTGTATACTATCTTATGCATACAAGTTTTTACGTGATGCGTGTACAAATATACCAAGTGATAGACAGACAAATATTCTAAAAATGTTGTAGATTATTGTATTCTTACTCCATAACTAGACGGACATAGCTATTATATTTTATTATTACAGAAATCACTAATTAAAATAATTAAATTGTCACAATTTGAAATATTTTTTAAATGTTTAATTCTTGTTTTTAATGAAAATATGTAAACGATTATTGAATAAAAATCATTATATTCTGGAAATAAATCGTAATATTTTATTTATATATTATGCCATTA
This sequence comes from Lymantria dispar, assembly GCA_032191425.1. Classification (NCBI taxonomy): domain Eukaryota; kingdom Metazoa; phylum Arthropoda; class Insecta; order Lepidoptera; family Erebidae; genus Lymantria; species Lymantria dispar. Next base: position 24,821,344 of record CM063459.1, read on the forward strand.
TATATTAGTTTCTGTCGTAATCTCTTCTTTTATGAATATATGCTTAAAATAATTTTGATGTTTCACATCTAACAGGCGTCCTGAGCGATGGCTCACTTTTTGTTTTATGTATATAAAATGAAAAGGAATAATATAATTTGTTTTTTATTATTATCCGCCAACGCAGGGACCAGGCCCTTATATACAATTTAGCAAAGTTCGATCCATTTCTCATCGCAATTTGTTAAACGAAACAAGAAAATACCAATTTTTTGTAAACCAAAAAAATTAATAACAAGCGTTTTCCTCTAAGCACTAAGGGTGAAATTGCCATGTAATCAGTGGAAAATCGTCACCATCTGCAAAACGGGTGGAAATGTTCGAAATTGTACGTTTACGGTTCGTTAGCCAAGAATATTGGTTCATTGTCGGTAAGAAGAGATTCATTACTCCAAAGTTTCTGTGTCGGTACAGTTGAGAAATTAAGTATTTATTTCTACTGAGCACAGTTCATAAACAGCGTGAGCGTAGAATAACAAAATATTACTTCTGAATATAGGTTGATGATAACTATGGGCATATCACAAATATTTACAGTTAAAAATATTATAATTTTCATTATAATCTTTACGTGAGGTGACGGAGTAAGAATACAATTCACCACCCTCTCTCATACCCGTGAATGTCGTAAAAGACGATTAACTATTACGCATATGACATCTATGCATAGTATGGAATAGGGATATTTCTTAAATATCTATTTTAAAGTGGCAGTACGGTTCCAAATGTAAAACACTGACCAACATACGGCTACCAAGTAAAGGTATATAAACAAGATGGCAGCCATGTTTACAAATGTCAGGTTGAGAGTCCTGAGCACTCACCTAGCAATCAAAGCGTAGATATGATAGCCATTTGCGTCTAAAATCTATAGTCTAACTAAATAAAAAATTAAAGTGTCTAGAAGTTTTCATCTTTTTTTTCTAGTAAAAATCTTGTATAGGCAATTGGCTACTAATATTAACCCATTATCTATACTAATATTGTAAAGAGGAAAAGTTTGTATGTATGTTTGTAATGAATAAACTCAAAAACTACTGTCATCATTATCATCATTTCAGCCTATCGCCGTCCACTGCTGGACGTAGGCCTCCCTCATGTTGCACCACAATGAGCGGTCCTGTGCCGCCTGCATCCAACGACGCCCAGCTACTTTCACTAGGTCATCGGTCCACCTAGTGGAGGGGCGTCCTACACTGCGTCGTCCGATACGTGGTCGCCACTCGAGAACCTTTCTTCCCCAGAGGTTGTCGGTTCGTCGAGCGATGTGGCCTGCCCATTGCCACTTCAGCGTGCTAATTCTTCGTGCTATGTCGGTTAGACCCGTTCTTCTGCAGATTTCCGTATTCCGGATTCTATCTCGCAGAGAAATCCCGAGCATAGCCCGCTCCATAGTACGCTGAGCGACTTTGAGCCTTGATATGAGGCCATTTAGGGACCACGTTGCCGTGCCGTAAGTCATCACTGATAACACACAGTGGTCAAAGATCTGTGTTTTCAGACACTGAGGTATGTTGGACGAGAAGATCCTCTTAAGTTTTCCGAAAACTACTGTACCGATTTCAAAAATTCTTTAATCATTGGAAAGCTATAATATCAGGGAGTAATATAGGCTGTGTTTTATCCCGATATTCTCACGGGAACATGAACTACGCGGGTAAGGCAACTGAAATCGTAGCGAAGCGAGGGTGGGCTGCTAGTATCTAATATAGATCTAAAATATTCATTAAAATTTTCATTTTCTTCACATTTTTATCCTAGTAATCATTGTCCTTTGGTGACGGAGTAAGAATACATCACCGCCTCCTGTGGACATCCACACCGTCGTAGTCAAAAGCGCTTAAGGAATCATATATGAATATAACGTCTATACATGAGATAGAAAACTCGAAATAAAACCCTAAATCAATTAGTCTGACTAGCGCGGTATAGTAGATCAATTTACCTTCCGTTGTGGATGAGACTCGGGCCCAGCAGTGGCATATACAGGATGGAAGGGAACCGCTCCCGAAAACAAAGACAGGTGATAGTACTAGCCCTACTTGTGATGATAGAAAAATATATTTGGACGAAAAAATATTTTTTTTGTCACAAATGTTTTTTAGTTTTTTTCACATTCCATAGTATTAGGACACTCCCATGTAACGATAATTTCATAAAAAATACGTCACTTTACTCAGATAAAAAAAACGCAAGCTATAGAAAATTTAATATCATATGGTCTTTTTTTTTGGGGTGGGTCGCGGTCGGCGCACTCTTTGCACCACTCCGTCCGGGGCGACAGAGGTGCGTTAGCACGCAAACCCGCAACCCACCCGAATACCATGTCGCCTACGTCGTTGGACCGACCACCGGAGAGCAGGGTTACTTGTCATCAGTAGTTGGTCCGACGGAATACCCCCTAGTGGGGCACCCTCCCATCGACCGACGGTCTTTCCTCACGCGGTCGGCCTCTCGGCGGGTGATGCACTAATTCCCCGGTCACGTCATCCGCGGCCTCGGCTAGGGCGGCATGACGCGTAGGTAGTCGCGCCTACGCCGCCTTAGTCGGCGGCGGCGGGTCGCCTCGTCGAGGCAGCGCTCGTCGCGCGCGCGACCCGCCGCCTCCATATCATATGGTCTAGAGGTCAGTCACCGAGCGCCCTACGTTACTGAATACGCACATAACGCCCGCGATTTTGTGACACTGTTCCTACAGGTGTATAATCATAGTAGTATTATTCATTAATAACAGAATTATGTCCTTGATTAAGTGCTAACTTGCCTTTACATTTCGCCTTGCATTTAAGCTTATCATCACAAGTAGGATTAGTACTATCACCTGTCTTTGTTTTCGGGAGCGGTTTCCTTCCACCCTGTATATGAGCTGAGATGATTCTCACGGGCACGGCACGAAAACCATGAGAATGTGCTATTTATATAAAAGATGTAAAAAAATGCAATATGTAAACTCTTTGAACAAATATTCTATTCATTTCCCACGAGTATCGCAAGATATTACTCAATGTCGAACATGTTTAACTCGGTAGTAGATATGGGTTATAGAAACGGTTAAAATATCCTAAACAAAATAAAATGCTACAATTAGCAATGGGCAGGTCACATCGCTCGTCGAACCGACAACCGTTGGGAAGGAAAGGGTCTCGAGTGCCCACCACAAATCGGACGACGTAGTGTAGGATGACCTCCTACTCAGTGGACTGACGACATCATGAAAGTCAGAGAGGACAGCTGAATGCATGTGGCACAAGACCATTCTGAGTGGCATTCTCGTGTAGAGGCCTATGTCCACCAGTGGATGTCTATGAGCTGAAGAATGGATGATACCATTAACAACTTTCCGTGAGTTAACGGCGTAAGAATCATCATCATCATCAAAGCCCTTACAAATCCTACTATTGGGCTAGGGCCTCCTGCATAATAAGAGGGAAAAGATTTACAACACCACGCTGGTCAGACGTGTTGGTATAGGATTTTAGGTCGAGCTTTCCTTCTCTTGCTCTGCATATAACATCTTTTAGTCGTTTTTTACAACACTCGCGGATAGTGAACGGGTATTACTAGCAACCCGCCCTCGCTTCGCTTCGGTTTTAGTCATTTTACCCACATAGTTCCCGTTCCCGAGAGAATACCGGGATATACTATAGCCTATGTTACTCCCTGATATTATAGCTATCCATTAGTGAAAGAATTTTTGAAATCGGTTCGGTGGTATAAGCGTGAAAGCGTTACAAACAAGCAAACAAACAAACTTATTTTCGCATTTATAACATTAGTAAGGATATTCTTAATCCATCACTACAAGAAACATTGTAGAAGTTTTCATATTAATATTTTTTATGATTAACGATGACTAATGGATATGATATGTAGATATCTATGCAAATGAAAGAAAAATCGAAATGAAATCCGTCTGACCAGGGTTATATTGTAGGTTAGACTTTTAATTTTGGAGTGACTAAACCCAATAGTGGAGCATATATAAGCCGAACTGTTAAATCATCATCATTGGTATTTCAACTTACATACGTACGTCCCCACAAAAAAGGGAAATTGACCTGCTATACGAAGCTGTTCAGACGTATTGGTATTAGGTTTCATTTCAAGTTTTCAATGATTATTTAATCCCTTATTCGTCTTTTACGACACTCACTGATAGGATAGGGGGGCGGTGGACCGGGCATTTAGTCCGTCACCCAAAAAGAGGTTGAACGCGTGACGGGGACCGACGTCCCCGAGGGACGTCGTGAGGAGAGGATACGCCGCGGGGGTATCCCTTCGGGCCGACCACTGAGGACAAGGAACTTGGCACTGGTGGCTGGCCCAACGACGAAGGCCACGTGCTACGGGTGGATCATGGGGCCGCGCGCTGCCTCCCTGTCGCCCCGAACGGAGTCGGATAGCGGTTGGGCTGACCATGGCCCACTCCCAAAAAAAAAAAGGATAGAGGGTGGTGAATCGTAGTCTTACTCCGTCACTACTAGGAAAACTAATAAAAATTATAATCAAAATTTCTCACATTTCATATTTTTACAAAAGGCATTACTAAAAAATAAATACTTTTATCTGGAGGACATCACAAATAAATAAGACATTCATAGATAAATTACATCCAAACTCAAAACTATCATAATATAGATTACACGAAGAATTGTCCTGCAAAGGGCCAAACCTTCGACATTTGGCACTAGAATTCAGACTACTTAGCCATCTGTCCAATCAAATATTCTGCTTTAAAGCAATCGACATTTAATATTAAATCAATTCAAAGTGCTACAAGATGAATAGACTAATAGGTCCCAAAGCTATCTATCGATAACCTGACCTGAAAGCTATAGATTAAAGTCAAGTACGTAATAATGTACGTGCGATACATTTGATATGAGATTTACGGTATCTAGAATCATATGATATATTAGTTTGTGATATAGGCTGTTATAAATTGACAAGATAATTTCTGACTTTTACGCGAGTATTACATTTGAGTATCTTGTCTTATATCTTTAAACGAGCAATTCTTGTATAAATTGTATAAATATATATATATATATGCAGGATCTCGGAAACGGCTCCAACGATTTTCATGAAATTTAGCGTACTAGAGGTTTCGGGACCAAAAACTCGATCTAGCTAGGTTTTATTTATAGAAAATGTTGTTTTATCGGTATTTTGAACTAATCAATACAATGACATAAAATTTCAATAGAATAGGAATTTAAATTTAGCCGTCGCCGTCAAGAGTGACAATAGCTCAGTTGGGAAGTTGTCCAGTCGCATTCAAACAGCGTGAGACCGAATCTCGGTGTTATTATTATTCTGGTTTTGTAATTTTTGATATTTTTTCATTATTTCATTTATTTTTTAATAATATAATATCTAAATAAGTTCGTCAAAAATACAATTTACAAAAAATTATACCGAGCAAAGCTCAGTGAACCAGATATTATTTATTAAATGTCTACTAACCTATAATAACAATTTGTGACATCTCTTTCAGCAAACTCTTCTTCTTCTTCTTATTTAATGGCAATGAGCTACAATAATATGAGCTATTGGTGCCAGTGTCGAGTATATTGATTATTATTCACGTCTTAAATCTTAGTCTTTCAGTCAATCGTTAGCATGACTTGGTGCTGATATCCAGGTCATGCGTCTCTGGAAATTTGGGCAGAATATCAAAATGCACGCAATTCACTATTATATCATTTTCACTACATTTCAGAATTTTATCTGCATTATATTACATAAAATATCAGCAAAATTATTCAATATAACACTTTAAAACACTAAAATAATGAAAAGAATATAAAAGCGCTACATGACATTTTGACATTCGCGTCAAAAGTCCTTCAGCAAACTCAAGAGAAGCCATTGCTACAAGACATCGACTGTCACAAAAACTCAGTTAATTTTTTTTTCTATCTTCACCTTGACATTGGCAGAATCATCGGTTATCCATAGAGCCATACTTATAAAAAAACTGAATACACATTATAAATAAAAGTATTTTTACGGATTTTATCACATTTGTATTTGATTTTTGATAGCCCGATGTTCCGAACACTTTTCAGCGTTCATGGTCACGGGCGGACTAGATAATAGATAAAATTCGTAAAAATAGCCTTATTTATAATCTGTATACTGACCTAAACGTCAGAAATTATTAAGTAAACCAGTATAGACTAGTATTTACAAGTAAAATACGCCGATTAGAGTATCTTCATACTAAGCGCGCAATATATATTTAGTCCGCCCGTGACCATAAACGCTGAAGTGTTCGAAATGTCGGGCAATCAAACAGTACAAACGCGATAAAATCCGTAAAAATAGTTTTATTTACAATTGAGAAGGTAACGTATGAAATTTAGTATTCATAGATTTAAAAATAAAGTTTAAAGAATTGTTATTATCTATCGGAAAGTAATAATTCCTCTCCGGTAGCTGCTGAGGGCCATATCTGAGTGGTTTAGTAGCGGAAACCGGGTATATATAGCGGACCAGAACGTGTAGACGGCATTCAGTTGTAATATATCATCGTTAATCAAAGATGTACGTGTGGTGATGGAGTTAGAATACAATTCACAACCCCCTCTGCTCCCTCCTCCGTGGGTGTCGTAAAAGACGATTAAGGGATTAAATATGCATATAACATCAATGCAAGAGTGGAAAAACTCGATATATCCGATATAACCGAACCCGATATAACCACGTGGAATACACACAAATCAACATTTTTTTTTTGCGCGAGGATTTTACTTAATATATTCTGATTATTTAAGCACATATATAAAATAAAATGTGATTTTAAATCGAAAATATTTGCTTTTTAAGACATTAGATCTCATCTTCCGTGTGGTGATGGAGTAAGAATACAATTCACCACCCCCAATCTTACCCGTGGGTGATCGTACGAGACGACTAAGGGATATAAAACGCATGTAACATCTATGCGAGAGAAGGAAAACTCGAAATAAAACCCTATACCAACACGTCTGACCAGCGTGGTATAGTAGGTCAGTTACCTTTCCATTATGGAGGAAGCCCGAGCCCAACAGTGGGACATATATGGGCTGAGATGATGAGATGATGAAGACATTAGAGCGATTTGAAATTTTTTGATTTTCGCGCCCAGTGAATGCTGGTCTTTGCGCGCTTTCGGTGTAAAAAGACAGATAATAGGGCATGTAGTATAGTATATAGTATTTATTGCATTGTTCGTTGTGTACGATAGTATTTGTTTAAATATTACAGAGAAATAGCGTGTTTCAAATCTCTTTCGCTGTATCAACCAGTGAAAAAGGGCTATGAAAAGTTACAAACGACACGCTTTTTGTTTTGGGGGGTGGGCTACGGTCGGCGCGCTCCTCGCACCACTCCGTCCGGGGCGACAGAGGGGCGTAAGCACGCACACTCGCAACCCACCCACGATGCACGTCGCCTTCATCGTTGGGCCGACCACCGGAGCAGGACTACTTGTCACCAGTGGTCGGCCCGACAGAGCAAACGAGACGCTGACTTGTTTTGCTATATTTGCGGCTAATAAAGTGAGAGAGATAAAGTATGATTTAAAAACAAATTTAAAGATTTACGAGGCATATCATGCTTACTTCAATGTACCTGTTAAAAATCAAAACAAAAAATGGGCTCAATATGTGTTATGTAACTCTTGCCGATACAATTTAGAAGATGAGTTTTATCTGCGCCTCATGCCGCCCTAGCCGAGGCCGCGGGTGACGTGACCAGGGATTAGTCCGTCACCCGCCGAGAGGCCGACCGCGTTTTTGGGTGGGTCGCGGGAGTTGCGTGCTTAAGCCCCTCTGTCGCCCCGGACGGAGTGGTGCGGAGGCGCGACGACCGCGGCCCACCCACAAAAAAAAAAAAAAAAAAAGATGAGTTTATTTTCTATTTTTGTTAAATTAACTATTTTGTAATAACATAAATTAGGTTAAATATATGAGTTAAGTTTTAATGTAGGCTAGTACCGAGCTGATAAAAGAGCAATGAAGTTAGCAGTGTCGAGAATTTAGAGGGAATATTGTAACACAATCTAGTAACACATACTGTTATTTTTGCATTGTGAATACACTCAGAGCCAACGAAAAAAAAAATATAAATTATAGAAAACATCTTATCCTGATCTACCATTGCCATATGCTCCAATATTACATACAAAAGAAAATCCTGTATCTGCTTCGCCTTTGTTGGAATATGAACTATGTACTCTCTCAAGGCAGCCATCAATTACTGAGTTCATTTGTATCTGAACAATCCGAATTCGTTCTTGAATCTGAACCAAAACTACCACCCCTCATTTGCTCTAAAGGTCTCAATGACTTCAGAGATCACAATGATTGAAAAGACTTAAATTTACCATGAAGAAACGTCCAGAAAGATATAATGGGATAAATTTGTGAGACGTTGGCAAGGCTAGCATACTGAAAGCATGATGGAAGACTACATTTGGGGGTTAATAAGAGAAATATCTACTAAACATAACAGGAGAAGTAAAACTGTTGTTATTTAAACATTTTAACTCTACTTTAAAACTTCTATCGTAAGAAAAGATCATAAATGGAGGTTCGGTATCTTACAATAAATCATCTTCATGTCAATTTCTTATGTATTTTCATTGTTTTTAATTTTGCCATTTTTACTCATAAAAGCGAATTCAGAACTATTTTTTGTTCTTGTTCTTATTTCTAGATATAAAAGCAATAAATATAAAGTATTTATACTTAGTATAATATAAATGTGATGGTGAGTTTATATAATTGACGTGTTGTAATGAATACTTGTGAGTTTATTTAAACACTGGATCTAATGCCATCTTAAAATATTGTAAGTACCAATATCTTAAATAATGCTTAAAAGTTTAAGGGATAGTATAGTTTTTTTTTTTTAAATTTAGTAGTCTTATAGTTAGTTTAATAAATAGTATATAGGCTGTATGTAGTTGGTATTAAATAGTTTAGATTTTATTTGTTTAGAATCTACCCTTACTATTAATTCTCTTTTTTTTTTTTTTCCTTTATTGTTGGAAATATAGATGCCATAATTTACTATAAATAAAGTATGCCTAATTTTAATCTCATCATACCCCTTCGTACATATATTCTTCGACACATATATTTCAGTAAGGTCAAGGGGGGTCTGATATCCTAAACACAGGGTGACCTAGTTAGGAGTTAGAGCTTATCCATGTACCTACACGAATCTTATGCTGTTTTTATTTGATTTTACTATTATCTTATTTTCTTTTTTTTTTTTCTATGTAAGTAATATAATAAATAGCTATATTTACCTAAGGTACTTTTTAGTAGTATTGCATGGATTGTAATGTTTTTTGTTTATTGATCCAATAAAGACTTATTATTATTATTATTATTATAATTTATAACCCATGCGAAAGAATGCTGTAGACCGGTGTAGTAGGTCAATTTCTCTCCTATTGTCGAGGAGGCCCGAACGCAACAGTGGGACTTATGTGGGCTGAGATGATAGTGATTATGAATCAAAGGGGAATAATAGTATATAGCCAGCCAGGTATTGAAAATTTTTAGAAAGGTTATATTAATAAATGTAAAAAGAATAGTAAATGGATTGCTCCTTGAAATAGATCACAACGCCACCTACCAGGTCCAATTGTGAATCTAAACCATTCTTGAATCCCCTCGAAACACAAAAAATTTCTTCAACATCGGTCCAGCCGTTTAGGAGGAGTTCAGTGACATACACACGTACACAAGAAATGTATATGTAAAGATATATAAAGATAAAGATATTTCAATTGTTTGATGTTTGTCTTATAGAATTAATGATGAAATGAGAATAAGATAATACTCGTAAAAACCAGATCACGTATTTTTTTTTTATTTATTACTATTATCAATAATACAAAAATGACAACTGGTTGCTTACAATCTAAAAATCACTAAGATTTGTCCAGATTGCAATAATATTCTGCTTTATCGAACCAACAACAATCATTTAAAGAAAAGCAAACCACTCAATCGTAATTAAATAACCTACCTACATTTAATGTTTAAGATTTGAGCCACTCTGCCAGGCCATTACACTTATTATTGCGACAGTGAGGGTAAGTGTAGAAAAGCGAGTACATGTTGTAAAGTGTGTGAGCTACAGGCTGTTTAAAAAGTATGTTTTCAATTTCGGTTTTATATTTCCTTCTGTGATGCTGTTTCTTAAAGTTTGGTCAAGTTGATTTATTATTCTAGGGATTAAGTACGGCATAGTTCTTTTACCATAGTAATTAGAGGCTTTTATAATTTCGAGATTTTTATTTGTTTGCTGTCGTGTCTGAATTCTATGTGAGGTGTAATTCTGTATACGAGTATTAAAAAATTGTTCCGTTAGTATACTATATGTGACTTTTGTATAAATGGGTAGAACTTTACAATAATAAAAAAGCTTAGCAGCGTTATCCTTGTATTGAAGTTTTATTTTAGATAGGACAATTCGCTTCAAAATACGTAGTTGTAGATTATAAATTTCATCGAGATAAGTTTTGAACGTTCTACCATAGCTTGTAATCCCATAATTGATAGTTGATTCTGCTAGTGCATGGTATAACATGAGTTTAATTTTGTATAGTGAACAATAAGAAAAAAATAATAGTTTAATGAATCAGATAGAAAATCTTACTTCGTTAATGATTAAATTTATCTTTTATCATCATATCTAATAAATTTTAAAACTGGAAAATTACCTGACATCTTTAAATATTATTAGGTAGGTAGTTTATTTTATAGCTATGCTCCTTTAAAAGTGTTATATTTTATAGTGGCAGAACCAATGAACAAGCTCCGTCGAGTCCTAGAGTCACTAATTTGTGAGAAATGGCAATTGAAGAAATTAACATTAAAATTCTTATTCATTTTTTCTCTCTAATTGAAGTATATATGTTATAAATATAGTCAAACAGTCGTTATTAAAAACAAAAAACAACGCCTCACCAGTGCTATTTTAACGTGAAAATAAAAATTGGTAGCGGGTTTATCAACATAGGTGGCCGATAATTGCAGTGATTATAACAAACTCAAAAATTGTCTGGTCTGAATGCACTAAAATTAAGAGCGCCATTTAGATTTCAATAAACCTTTAATTTCAGCACATATACCTCCCATTGCTGAACTCAAGCCTCCTCCACAATAGGAGGGAAATTGACCTACTATATTACGCTGGTCAGACATGTTATTACAGGGTTTTATGTAGTGTTTTCATATTCTTGCATAGATACTTAACTAATATTATAAACGCGAAAGTAAATTTGTTTGTTTGTTACGCTTTCACGCTTAAACCACCGAACCGATTACAAAAATTCTTTCACCAATGGAAAGCTATAATATCAAGGAGAAACATAGGCTATATTTTATTCCGATATTCCCACAGGAACGGGAACTACGTGGGGAAGGTGACTGCACCCGAAGCGAGGGCGTGTTGCTAGGATTATATAGGTACATATCAAATCCCTTACTCGTCTTTTCGCAGCCACGGGAAGAGAGAGGGTGATGAATTGTTTTCTTATGCCGTCGCCATATGGAAAATATAGTAAATATTTATATGTAATTAAATACTAATGGCAAAATATATTACTGGCCTTTGGCTCCTTAATCAACTGCACCAATAATTGCCTATTAAATGGATATCAAAGTTTACTCTATTAACAAACTAATGGCCTGGGGGTTTTCAATCATAGATCAACCAATCGTGAAATCTCATTTATAATTACGACTACCATAACTTGGACCTTCCAACAGATCTGTTATATTATTGAGGAATCAATGACCCTAGTTTTTCATGTGGTGACGGAGTAAGAAATTTTCCACCCCCTCTATTGCCAGCGTATGTCGTAAAAGACGACTTAGGGATTAAATATGCATGTAACATCTATATGGATTCTTTGTAGTATTCCTTTTCTTGCATCGATATTTTTTGCATATTATATCCCTTAGTCGTTTTAATGACACGTGGGTAAGAGGGTTAGTGGATTGTATTCTTACAAAATCATCATACGGAAATTACTCTGATTAGTAATAACCCAAATATTGCACCTAGGATACCCGGGACGAGAGTTTGGTGTAGGTTTTATCAAAATTAAATGGCTTAATAAATATATTTTTAATCTCAAAATTTTATTACCTAAGACAGAAATAAGTATGGCATCATCATTCATCATCATTTCAGCTCATATACGTTTCCCTGTTGGGCTCGAGCCTACACCACAATAGGAGGGAAATTGATCTTATTCATGCCGGAAAAGATTTTCCGTGATGTGACGGAGTAAGAATACAATTCACCACTCCCATCTTGCCCGCGGATGTCGTAAAAGATGACTAAGGGATATAATACGCATATAGTATGGCATACTTCACATAAATATAAAACCTACGTATTAAGGACAGAATTCATTGATGTCAATCGGACGTAGTTCTAATCACAAAACTGCTGTTGACAATTTCTACCGCAAATCCAATAACAGAATTCGAGAATTCGTACCAGATTATTCGATAAGGAAGCCTTCAGCTAATCAACCAATCGTTTTTTCAATACATGCCGATACAATCTAAACCACTAAGCGCTGAGTAATTTATTCTGAACATCTGATACCGAAATTGGGTTACGAAAATTCGCTAACAAATTTAATCAAGTTGAACAATAGTCAATTTCACGATGTAAGAGAACTAAAATGATGTATTTTCGAAAACCACAAAACTGGTTACGTTAACTAATCAGAATGAATGGGTTCGCGGTCGCACAGCCTTAATTTGCATCTGTGCCGTTACCGGTATACTGAGTTTCGATATTCGATGACGGAAATTGCGTTGATGCGTCCCGATTAATATTATAATTTTTTTATTTTTATTTTTTTTTATTGCAACCAGTGGCAAACGAGCAAACAGCACACCTGATGGTAAGTGTTGCTGCCGCTCATAGACCTTTACAAAGCCGCTGCCTACAGCGAAGAAAGTGAAGGGAGTGTGAATGCGTGCATTGAGGCTCGATGATGACCACCAAAACCCTCCACACGCAAACACCCTCAGAAAGTTGGGCTTCCGGCTCTCTCGCTCACCCAACGAAGCGCAGTAACAAATTGCTACTACTCAGACGTCGATTTTCTGCGAGAGCGTGGTACTACCCCGGACGGACCGGCCCGCGGCTGTAGATAATTGTTTTAAAATCATTATCCTCTGATTTTTTATTATATTTTATATTTGTATTGCCTGAAAGCCATCTTCTTCTGTCTTTCATTGACATTTCTATTTACTATTAGAAACCCGCCCTCGCTGGGCCTCCGTTTCTGTCGCCTTACCCGCGTAGTACCCCTTCCCGTGGGCATACTGGGTTTTTTTTTTGGGGTGGGCTACAGTCAGCCCACCCGCCGCACGGCTCCATCCGGAGCGATAGAGGGGCGACGCGTGGCCCCGTAACCCATCCATAAAGCACGTCGATTTTGTTTTGGGCTTACCACCAGTGCAGAGTTCTTTGACTTCAGTGGTCGACTCGACGGAATACCCCGAGGGAGTACAATCTTCCATCGACGTCCATCCTCGCCGTCGCGAGGATAACCTCTTCGCGGGGTGCCAGACTAAATCCCCGGTCCAGTCAAACGAAGCCTCTGCTAGGGCGGTATCAGGCGCAAGTACTCGCACCTGCGCCGACCCAGTTTCCAGCGGAGTACCGGGTCGGCGTGAAGTCGTTCCTCCCGCACACGGTCCGCCGCTTCCTGCCGCAAGATGACAGCCTCGCAGAAGGAAGTTGCTAGTATGAGTATAAAGACCCAATTGCTATGCTTGCCAAGCAGGTTGGCGATCGCAGTGAAATGTTATACGTTTCCAACGAGAAGCAAGCAAGGGGTGGCAACAATTCTATTCTTATTCGATCACCACACGGGGATATATATCATTAAATTAATAAAATTTATTAAATTATAAACACCCACATAATAAACACTAATTAAATGACTTATAACGAATATTTCATAATTAAATATTAAACCACATTGAATATCACTGCCGCATATTAATATTAATTCCAAAATATTGAATCAACAATTTTTGCAATGGATGTTTTTGAAACTGAAATGAATATGGTCTCAATATAATAACTCTCGATTAATTTTAACATTTTCCGTGTGGTGATGGAGTAAGAATACAATTCACCACTCCCTACCTTTCCCGTGGATGTCTTAAAAGACGACTATGGGATGTTATATGCAGATAACATCCGTGCAAGAGAAGGAAAACTCGAAATGATAATCTATACTAACATGTCTGATCAGCATAGTATAGTAGGTCAAATGCCCTCCTACTTTGGAGGAGGCCCGAGCCCATTACCCTACCTGACCAGCATGGTAAAGTAAGGTCAATTTCCTTCTCATTGTGGAGCAGGCTTGAGGCTAACAGTGGGACGTATGTGGGCTGCGATGATGATGAATTTTAACATTATCCTATTTAAATTGTAATTGTAATTCTCTTTATAGTGAAGAATTAGGACTAGTGTGTTTTTCCCTGAGATAAATAAATTTGAGTCGAAAACTATTAAAATAGGACTAAAGAATGAAAAATGTGATTTAAAAAAATATGGATTAAAAAGCCTTAAAAATATAGACTAAAAGTATAGACTTAGAAAATTATAGACTTGCAAAAGTATATATATTTAATGCCATAATTGCATTTGCGTGGAAAAATTATAACAACAACTGCAAACGCCAAATCATTTGCTAAGTATGGCGACAACACCATTGTCTCACTTGGGGAGCCCTGTCTCCAACAAGATGGACGTCGATGGATGGATAGATGGACACTATTTAACTAATAACGGTTTATAAAAAAAAATACTGAAACATTCATTCATTTTGCAAGTAGATTAACAAAAAATACGGCTACTGTTATTTTGTATGTCACCGTTAAAATGAATTTAGTTTCTGTTACAATAACTGTCACAAACGTAACCAGTTTCCAGTACAAATTGAATGTCGACTGAAAAAAACGGTAAACAAATGTATTTTACAGGATTTTTGAGAAATACTTTTGCTCGCTTTAAAAACGATGTGGCACAGTAGCGATACTTTCGATGCCGCTTGCTGCGATTTTAGAACTGCACGTCATGACTTTTATTGCCCACAATACTTCGAGCGGGATGTGATTGGACCACAGCTGTTAAAAATTAATAAAAAGATTTTCGCGAACTTTCGCGATCTATCAGATCCGGCTATCGTGAACAACGATCAGGTACATGTATTACAAATTATATATTTTTTTTTTTACGGATTGGGATAATTCTTTCCGTACTTATTACTCCCTCTTGATAATGTGATGCTTAATTATTATTATATACTAGCTGACCCGACAGACGTTATCATGTCTTAACTATGAATATTGAATTCGAATTGAATTAAACAAAAATGTTTATTATTCTATTTCCTCCTAATACAACATACTATTTTTTTTTTCTTATGCGTATGAAACCAATGAGTGTAATGGCTCTGACGGCGGTACCAATGGCGTCAATTGCGCTTGCGCAACACAATCCAGGACCTTAATTTTTAAACGTCTTGCAATATTGGCATACAACGTTCATTGACCCAATACTTACAACTTAAGTTTGTACGTCTATACTCGTTCCAACCATTTATTTTACTTTTGGCAGGTCGAATTCTGATCAATTAGTGTTGTACCAATGTATTACGGATACAATGTTTTGTAATAATCGATTTTAGTCAGGAAGAACTTTTAATCGATTTAACACAAAAAAAAAAAAAAAAAAAAACACGGATATTTTATTTTTGCTTAAATACATATTTCATATTATTTAAAAACTTCACTTCTGTAAATATATTTGTTATTTGGGCACATTAATTTTTGCATACCCACTAATTCAGTCCTCCCAAAATATTTTACTTTGTACTTTGCAAAATAAAAAATAACTACTTTATGAAGCATTTTTCCATTAAGCGGGGTCCGCTGCTCCAAACTCTACTTAGAGACAATGGCGCCCTCGTCTGCGGTAGTAAATCACTAATTTTCTCATCCAGCCTACCCCTTTTTGTTTAAGGCGAATTGGCAACACTGACCGGCGCGCCGGCGACGCCATTTTGTTGTGTTGTCTGTCACTCGCAACAAGACTCCCGTGCTAGTCACATTTCTGTTCGCTGAGTGCTCTTTCATATTTTTCATACGCTGTGTTGAGTATTTATATTCCACCGTATTGATTTCATTGTTCTTACTTTGATTGAGTTGAGCGTATCGTTCCTCCCAGTAAGATTTTACTTGCAAAATGCCGAAAGGTATGGTGCTTAAAGGACAATCCAGAGAGTTAGTGCTGCGGCTTCGTAAATTTTTTGAAAAGGAAAGCCGCAATGGCGGATTCCTTATACCAGTAACCCAAGTTAGAGACCGTGTTGCAGCAGCATTAGGTATTAGTGCTCCAACGGTGGCGAAAATCACTAAAGAAGCCTATGGTAGTAGTGGTATTGAACAGAACAAGCTATCTACGCCTAAGAAAAAACGTCAGCCCCGTAAAGTGACAGCAATTGACAGTTTTGATACTGATGCTATTCGTCGTCATATATACAATTATTACACAAGCAAAGAGATTCCTACTTTGAAAAAATTAGTAGCGTATCTACGAAATTGTGGCTTGTTTCGTGGTCAAAAATCTTCTTTGTCAAAGGTGCTGCACCAAATCGGGTTCTTGTGTAAGAAATCCGACAAAAGAAAAATTTTAATGGAACGTTGTGATATAGCCTTGTCTCGCTGTGAATTTTTAAGACAAGCGAAGAAAATGGTCGAATGTCGTTTTCACAGATGAAACTTGGCTCAATGCCAATCATTCCATACCAAAAGGTTGGACTGACGATACTGCTGCTTCTACTTCTGCAGTGCCAATGGGGAAAGGTGAACGCCTCATCATTTGCCATGCGGGAACTACAAAGGGATTTGTACCAGACTAATAAAAAAAAACAGGAGACTATCATGAGGAGATGAATGCGGACGTGTATGAAAAGTGATTCAGAGAAATGCTTATATCACTTGAAGAGCCATCAACAATATTTATTGATAATGCACCCTATCACTCTCGCCAAATTAATAAAATGCCAACACAGGCCAACAAAAAACACGAGATTATAAACTGGCTTCGTGATAATGGGGAAGATGTGGACGAATCCCTACTAAAAGTAGAATTACTTAAAATATTAAAAAGTAAAAAGCAGCCAAAACGATATGTCATCGACGAAATGGCAGCAGAATATGGGCATGTTGTAATCAGAATTCCTCCGTACCACTGTCAATATAATCCAATTGAAATGATCTGGGCACAAGTCAAAGGACACGCCGCAAGAAACAATACAACTCCTCCTTTCACAGCAAATAAAATGCTTGAACTTTTAAAAAACGCATGTGCTAGTGTGACGCCTGAAAACTGGGCGAGTGTCGTCAACAAGACAAAAAATATAATATTCTCTGATTGGGATCGGGAAATTGAATTTGACAACATACCTACACAAGAGTTAATAATAAACACTGCAGATGATTCAAGCGACGATTCGAGTTCGTATGAAGAATCCGACGATTCGTTATAATAAAATAATATTAAAATATTTTGGTTGTTTTATTTCATGTTATAGGTATGATGAGAAGATTTTTATATCTCCCTGATACAATTTTAACGTGTTGTCTATTACAACAATTCAAAACTCAGTTGTCAGCTGACTTAACTGCAAATAAGTGTAATCGATTATTTGCGATTCATTAATTTGCACCGAATACTTTTGATCCTGTCACTAGATGCAATAGAACGTAACTTTTTTTATAACGGAAATGAATTATCACTTAAATTTTATGAATAGAGCTATTTACGGCATATTAATGTATTTAGTGGGTAATAATTAAGATATATAAATATTATTGGGCAGTATATATATATTTCTCTGTTCACTCGTTTCAAAGTTAATAATTGCGTATAATGAAACAGTTACGTCCTAAAGCATGTGTCAAAAGTAAAATAAATGGTTGGAACGAGTATAATTGCTGGCATTTTCAAAAACGAAAATTCAACTGTAAATTAAAGAAAACTATTGTATTCTTCTTAATAACTAAGTATATAACTTGTTACATTAGTAACATGTATCTTAATTACCAATCCTCCATATTAAATTGACTTTTTATATTAGGCGTGATGGCTCTGTATTTACCTACCCTGATGTGCACTAAGAAATTCAGTTTTATTACATCATTTCTGTAAGAAATAATGAATTAATTGTTTTACATGTATTTTATTAATAAAATAACTCCAACCGAAGCATCTGTTTTAAACAATTTTCAGTTTATTTACATCCTCTTTGACGATATTTGCAGCACGCGTTCTGTCAATTCTATGTTAAACGTCATAAGGTTACATTAAAAAAGTTTATATTGTCCAAAGCGGTTAGATTAGAAATAATTTTAAATAATGATCAATTATTCTTAAATTTTCTAATTTTCTGGGCAATTTTCTTATTTTTTCTTTCATAAGAACCTTCTCCTGACAAATACAATAAAAAAAGAAATAATGAAATTGGTCCAGCCGTTCACGCGTGATGGCGTAACCAAGGAAAACAGGGATTCATTTTTATATATATAGATTTTATATTATTTTAGTATATTTAAATTATCATATTAATTTGAATGCTATATTAATCATTTTAACATCTTTTAATAACATAATAACTTATTTAATGATATATCTTTTAATATACATATATTCCTTTAATTTTCTTTTTTTTAGTGCAAAACTTGATACAATCAAGTTACAAAAATATTAATGTTTACTGTGTTCTTCTCATATCAGACTTTTAAAATGTAGATTTCAAATAGTATTGATTTGATTTCGTTGTTGTTATTATTGTTACTAATATGACTATTTACGATTTTGAATAATCTATGAACCTATTAAATGTAGCTCTTCTGTACTTGCACTTCTTGTGACCTGTAACTTAGTTAGCCTGCAGCTGAAAATCAACGCTACAAGTTTATGTAAGCATATGCTGGGCTGTTGCCTTTTGGACACTAATACTTGGAATTTAATTTGTATATACTATGATTATTTTAATCATCAATACTTTTTCGTCTTCGTTTTTATATCATTTCTGTATTTATATTTCAAATGATTGATTATCTAGTTTATGTAATTAATGAAATAATGATGATTCATGAATTTCTCTGTCAAGCATGTAACTATAGTGTCCAATAAATCTTAATTTCTTTCTTTCATATAACTGACCGATTAAAATACTAACTGTGAAACGGATAATGAATTGCATCGCAGCCCATATACGTCCCACTGTTAGCCTCAAGCCTACTCCACAATGAGAGGGAAATTGACCTTACTTTACCATGCTGGTCAGGTAGGTTGGTATAGGATTTTATTTCGTATATGAACTGAAATGATGATGAATGAATGATAAATCGTCAGTTAATTTCAATCATTAACTTATTGAGATTTCATTTTAGAGTTTCATAAGTAACAATTACGACTCGCTATCAAGTAGACGCTCTCGCTTTTCTGCGACCAAAGATAATGAAATTTATTCAGTGGCTTTCATGTTCGCGACAACAGTCATCATTTGAAATGTAAAATTAAGTGGATACAGAAATGAAACATAACTTAAACACGTATATACCCACTTATCATTTGATATCTCTAACATATATCACTGTATATAAATGAATATTTAAACAGCTATTTACCTGACACCGATGTGTGTAACGAACGCCTCTATTTCCATTGTCGGCTGAGTACAACGGCGGGACATTTTTCACTTGTACCAGTTTCTAGTTTGAAAGCACCAGCGATGCTTCTTAAGGTATGGTGTAAGTTTTATGCTTAAAGCGTTTAAAATATCTCCATAATTAATGGGGGAGGTCATAATAATTTTAGTTAATTATTAATATAGTATTAATTGTTATTAGATAGTTATATGAAAGTTGCTGGGTGTCGTTGGTTGCAGGCGGCATAAGACCGCATTCTATGGAGAAACATAAGCAGTGGACGACGATAAGCTGAATGATGATTGTAAATAAAACTTTTTTACGGATTTCATCGCATTTGTATTTGTATTTTTGTATTTGTATTTTTGGTTGCCCCACGTTTGGAACACTTTACAGCGTTCATGGTCACGGGTGCACAAAAATCAAATACAAACGCGATAAAATCTGTATAATATTATTATTTACAATATGTAATACTTACGTTAACATCAGAAATCTGAATGATTATGATGATGAGATAGTTATTAGTTAGAATGAGTTGACAAAAATAACTGCTATAGTTGCGCCTTTAAGCTAGTAGTCACTACATCAATGAGAAAATAAAGAACGTTATATTTTTCCGTTTGACGGAGTAAGAATATGAATATATTAATTCTAAGCCTGTGGGTGTCATGAAAAATGATTAAATGATATATTTGTGTATATTACAACTATTTATATGCATATAATAAATAATATAAGAGATGGCAAACTTGAAGTTGAACACTAAACTAACACGTCCGACCAGCATGTTAAGCTAGATCAATTTCTCTCCCTACGTAACAAAAGGCTCGAACTATACATCCTACTGATAAGCTGTAATGAAAATGAAGCATTATATTCTTACCCGGCACTTGACACATACCACACATAATTCTTAACGTCAAGTTATAATCCTAAATTTTGAGAGCTACAAATTGTCCGAGAAAAGTCTAAAAAATCTTGCACTTGATATTTGTTGACGACTTTAATTGATTTAAGAAAAAATGCTAGTATAATGCTATCACCCATTCTGCTTTAGATATCTCTACCATTCATAATTTTCATGACTCTTCAGTAAAAATAAAAAGTGACCCATTATAATCACTACTCGTCATCACACATGGAGTAATACTTAAATTAAAAAAAAAATCACCAATTTAATTGCTATGAATAAACGAAATCATTATCGCTTACGCTTATGCCTTAAACTACAAGGAAGGTAACAAATAACACGTCTGCGTGTCGTTGCGACGTTTCCAATTTAGTCTCTTTGTGCCGCCGTCAAGTCACATGTGCAACTGACTATGCACGTGTTTTGTTTTTGGATTTTAGTATGTCCTTCGGGATCCTCTCACTTTTTAGTCGTAATTGAGAAACTCTGACTGAGTACCTTTAAAGTAATACTACCTGTTATTGGTAGATCTACGCAACTATAGCTGTATTAGTTCCCCACCTATAGAGAGGCTGACCGCACAAGGAAAATGCCTCGATAACAACCATATTGCCGCAGTGTTAACGCAGGGCAGGCCATTGTAGACAAAGATTCGCTGCCGGTGGTCAGCCTAAATAGCGTAACTAAATAATTTTTCCTGTAATCACCAATAAGTGGCTATACCATATCAAGGCTATATCAGACAATCCCAGGAAATTAATGTCCAAGTATCCTGCCTTAATTGAGCCTATAATCTATACAAATAAATTGTATTGAAGTGTCTATTTCTAATCTCAAAATAGTAGATTTTTTATACTTATACAAATATCTGCATGATTCCTTTGCCTGTATCATCTATCTATATGTCTCTCTCTGTCTATTGGTTCAGGGTGAATTTCAAAATTACCAAGAAGTAATGCAAGACTATTTTTGTCTCAGAAAAACTCCATGAAATTTGTCCTTTATATGTATAATTGTATATATCATATATTGCAGAACATTGACAATTGACAGTCGAATATATAAATGGACAGATGTATGAATGATCTCTCCATATTCTTATTACTATCATATTGTCGCTGAGGAACGACTGTTTACTTCTTCAAATAAAAATATATAAAGTCATAAAAAATGACCACGATGGAAGCCATCAATATTTTTTTCTATTTAAAATGTATTTTCTTTTAACACCCGAAGATTTGATGTATCTTTTGTATCAAAAATTCTAAAGAACTGTCACGCATCAAAGGGAACTTAAAAATAAAATATTTTGTAAGACCCAGATTCGTTTTCATTGTGCTAAGTTGTAAGCTGGTTCGTGAATGTCCGCTATGAAGTTATCGTCAAAACGTCGTCTCTCATTCAACTGCTAACTTCATTATACAAAAACTTTGTCCTGTTTCATTTGGAGACTATTATTTTCTAGTTATTTACGTGTACTCATCTTCAACACTAATCAATCTTTCTTCATCATCATCATCGCAGCCCACATACGTCCCACTGTTGGGCTCAGGCCTCCTCCACAATGGGAGGGAACCTTGACCTACTATATCATGCTGATCAGGCATGTTGGTATAGGGTTTCATTTCGAGTTTTCCTTCTCTTGCATGTATGTTATGTGTATATTATATCCCATAGTCGTCTTTTACGACATCCACGGGCAAGAAAGGGAGTGGTGAATTGTATTCTTACTTCGTCACCACACGGAAAGAACATATAATTAACCGACACCAATTACATTCAGACTCGGAACAACAATTTGTGGATCGTACAAGGTGTTGTCTTGCATGGGATTCGAACCCGCGACATTGGCACAGTACATTGGTATTTAACCACTACGCCATCTGCGCAGCCTTTAGCCGGTTTTTTAAGATTCTCATAGGGAAGCAATGATGCCGACAAATGTATTTTTACAAAGTTACATTTCATTAACTGCAAATGTAACTTTGTAATTCTATATATTTATATGGATTTACAAAATTATTTATGCAGTTAGTGTATCTCGGAAACTGGACGAAAATTACAATGTTTCATAATTTTCCCTATATTTAATTTATACACTAAATACTAATTATAGTCTAAATTTGAAGCTTCTATGTCTGCTAGAAGTGCCTCTTTAATATTGATGATCGGTCAGTCAGTCAGTGAGTGACAAAATTACGAAACTTTGACTAGTTATAATTCTTAAACTATTGGTTCAAATTGAATAAAATTTGAAATACACAATGTGTATACAATCCCTGCTGGGTTACTAAGAATTCAGGCTTCTAGTTTTATTCACGACGAAGTTATAGGGGTCGAAAATGGCCTAAATTGCTTCGAGAAAAGTATGTTACGGCAGTGGTGCGTTTTCCCCGACTTTTTTATTTGCTCGACTTGGCGGGGGCACTGCCGTGCCTCCAGAAATTCGCTAAATGACTTTGTTTCTTTGTATACATACTTTTACCCAGCTGGATGACAAATTTGAACTTCATATCTTCATGTGGTGACGGAGTAAGAATACAATTAACCACCCCATTTATTGCCCGTGGGTATCATAAGAGACGACTAAGGGATATAATATGCATATAACATCTATGCAAGAGAAGGAAAA
This sequence comes from Lymantria dispar, assembly GCA_032191425.1. Taxonomy (NCBI): domain Eukaryota; kingdom Metazoa; phylum Arthropoda; class Insecta; order Lepidoptera; family Erebidae; genus Lymantria; species Lymantria dispar. Next base: position 24,844,697 of record CM063459.1, read on the forward strand.
CTTGAAATAAAATCCTATATCAAGACGTCTAACCAGTGCGGTATAGTAGGATCAATTTCCCTCCCATAGTGAAAGAGGCTAAAGGCCAATAGTGGGACGCATATTAGCTGCAATGATGATAATAATGAGATCATTTGGAAGTGAGTTAGCTTTTTAATCTATATGTGAGTCAGTCAATTATAAAAATAACGTTATTTTAACGTTAATATCTATATAACCATTTAAACTGTGTTTATATATTTAGGATACAAGTTTATCTAAGGGAGTCTTAATATATTTGGTGTGTTTATGCTAAATAGTTTTTAAGTTATGGAAGGGCCAAAAGTGGCTCGTAATGGTGCGTATAAACTAACACGGTACGGCTCGACAGGTCTCATGGCTTAAATTCGACACGCTACTGCGTATCTAGATTACATAGAAGAGATTTATAAGGTTCACTAATATAAATATTTACGCTTCTGCTTATTATTTCTGTAATAGAAACAAAAAATATTACAGTAGGTGACATTTATATTGAAAACTAATAAGACGCTACTTCTATTTATATTAAAAAAATATATACCTATATATCTAGATAACAACAATATGAAAAATAATAAACCCTACATATATTTACATATAATACATACTTATAGAAAAATATATACACAAATACACATACACATATACCTACATGTATATACACTCGAAAATCTATGAAGAACAATCTGCCAAAAAATCAATATAAAACTTACGAACGATTTGAAAGTTTCACGTGTTTTCGACAGCCTGATTTCAAGAGGGAGAGTGTTCTACAGTAAAATAGATTGAATGAAGAAGGAAGATTTGTATTTGAGTTTAATTTAATTGCACAATACGTCTTCGTTTCAGCGTATATACGTCCCACTGCAAGGTTCAGGTCTCCTCCAAAATAGCAGGCTAAACTAACCTACTGCATCACGCTGGTCAGACGTGATATAGGCCTCGAGATTACCTTCTCTTGATGTTATACGCATATTATATCTCTTAGTCGTCTTTTACGACATCCACGGGCAAGATCCTATCCTAATTATTATTATAAATGCAAAGAAAAAAAACGAAATCATTATTTGATTGTTTGTTACGCTTTCACTAACAAACCACTAAGTCAATTTGAAAAATCCTTTACCAATGGAAAGCTGCATTATCAGGGAGTAACATATGTTATATTTTATACACGGGCGAGAGGAGTAGGCGAACTACGCGGGTGAAATCACGGGCATTGCCTAATAAATTATATTTTACGAGTTATATTTTAATTAAATTTCACTTTTTCTAAGATCTAGTTTTCTATCTCTATCAATCTATCCATCCAATAGCTTATCAATTTTTTCTGTTTGATATAAACCATTTCACGAAAGGAAATTACCATAACTGCTTCACAAATAGATTCGCGATCAGGGTGGTTGCTCATTCTTCGAGTGATCTCTCAACCGATTTTTTTACGACTTCCATGGGCAAGGACTTTTACACTTTTACATTTTTCACGCTATAACCCATCGTATTTCTTGCCTTTTGCCAATGAGCCAATTACTGGTAGCGAATCTTTGACATCCGTAGCCAGCCCAGCAGGATACCCTTTCGGGTACCCTCCCTCTCCGACGCTCCTCGGGGTCCTCTGGCGTCGCCCTCAAGCGGTCAGCCTCTGCAGGTGACGGACTGTTCTCCCAAATCAAGTGCTTGTTTGTCAAATTTTGTCGATACCTAATCGTGTGTCAATTACGAAATAATGTGTAAATGGTGTGATTAATTAACTAACTAACAAAATGATTTGCTTTTAGTGTAATTAATTAAATTGTTATATGTTGTCGGTTGGTTTATTTCATAACAGTTAATTGCTTATTGGAAGATGTTTTATTTTAAAATGTTTGGTGTACAATGCCTCAACCTGAAAATAAAAACGATCATCTAAAGACTGAAACGAGAGAATATATGTTTTACTAAAATTATGAGCGAGAAAATACTGGTCGTTGAAAGAAATTATGAAAAGGGTAGTTCCCTTGGGAACACCACCCAAAGAAAACAGTGATGAAAGCATGCACTTCACCGACTGCTACGATTTAATAATAAAACCTCTTTATCTCCCTTTATTCTATTATTGTAAATAAAATGCTTTCTTATTATACAAGCTATGCCCGTGGCTTAGCTCACGGGCATAGTTGTATTCGTAGAACAGAAGTTCTTACATTTTTTTTTATTGCATGTAGTGGCAAACGAGCAAACAGTACACCAGACGGTAAGTGTTGCTGCCGCTCATGGACCATTACAAGGCCGCTGCCTACAGCGAAGAAAGTAAAGGTAGTGTGAATGCGTGCATTGAGGCTCGGTGATACCAAAGGCATCACCAAAACCCTCCCCACGCGAACACCCTCAGAAAGTTGCTTCCGGCTCTCTCGCTCACCGAACGAAGCGCAGTAACTATTGCTACTACTCAGACGTCGATTTTCTCCGAGAGCGTGGTACTGCCCCGGACGGACCGGCCCGCGGCTGTAGACAGTTAACTGTCGACAGTGTAGTCCTATCACTATATATATACTAACTTTACGTACTACCTAGGAATAAAAGCTATAAAATAAGAAAAGCATAAGAAAAGCAAAAAATTTGTTGTTTAGCTAATTACTGACTATGCAAAGAAATTTTCTAGGATTATTCTCTTTATGTCCTATTTAATAATTAAATATTATTCAGCCAAAATTGACATTAAAATATTTTTACATATTTATTATATAACTAGCAACCCGCCCTCGCTTCGCTTCGGTTTCAGTCGCTTAAACCCGCGTAGTTCCCGTTTCTGTGGGAATACCGGAATAAAATATAGCCTATGTTACTCCCTGATATTATAGCTTTCCATTGGTGAAAGAATTTTTGAAATCAGTTGGGTGGTTTAAGCGTGAAAGCGTTACAAACAAACAAACAAACAAACATCCTTACTTTCGCATTTATAATATTAGTATGGATAACTTTGTTTCACTTAGCCAAAAGTCGCAAGATTTTTTTTAACATAATAAACTAACTACTTGATAACATCACATCGAAACCCTGTGCAACTTTTTAATTTAAAAATATCTGAAACTCTGAACTGAAACTGTAAAGTAGGCAACCAAAGTTGCCAGATCACAGACGATGGTCAGTTGATATTTTTCAGTCCATTTAACTAAATCGACGAACCCAAAGGTCTCGGTACCATTATCGAGATCCTCTTTTCTGTTAAATATAGATTTCTTTTGTGAGCGTATTTTTACGCGGGAACTTTAAGCCGCCATTTTTTCACGCCAAGTTATTTTTGATATTTTTTTTCATGCTTGAAATATTTTTCTCTGATATTACACCATGATTTATGAAGGGCAGAGTTAATTTGGTTGATGTACTTACCTCGGGCTTTTGTGAAGTAAACGAGGGTGCTTCTGTTGCGTGATGTTCAACGAGATATAGTTTTTGTCTGCTTCAACGGAGATAATGGAATGAATTATGAGTTGATGTCAATGTAAATTGCAAAAATATGTGTTGCCAATGTTTTTCCATCTTATTTTTAATTTCCGTCTTTTATTTTTTGTTGTTCTTTTTGATCACATATGTTTCACTAATGGCCATCTTATTCAGCAGTTAATTCGACCTACTATAATTATGCTGACGAGGAACGTGCAACATTAATTAAAATCCCCGGACGAACGACCGAGGACGGGCGATCGAGGAGTGGGCGGCGGCACTGGGCCTCTGTTTGCTGAACAGGGGCTCGGTGCATACGTGCGTGCGACAACGGGGCGGGTCGATAGTGGACCTTTCGTTCGCTAGCCCCGAGATCGCCGCACGCGTGGGGAGCTGGCGCGTCGTGGAGGAGGTGGAGACCTTGTCGGACCACCGGTATATCCGGATGGAGGTCTCCCCGGTAATCCCGACGCCCAGCAGGGGTCACGGGGCGGATGGACGTCCTGCGTTCCCGCGATGGGCTGTGGGTCGCTTAGACCGGGACCAGCTGGCGGAGACAGCCATCGTTTACTCGTGGCTGTCCTCTGCCAACCAGTCGGACGGGGTGGACGCCGAGGCTGGCCGCATCCGCAGTGCGTTGACGCAGATCTGCGATGCGGCCATGCCCCGGGTACGGCGTCCGCCCCCGAGGAGGGCGGTCCACTGGTGGTCCCGGGAGCTGGCGGATCTCCGGTCCGCGTGCATTCGCGCCCGGAGGGCCTACACCCGCAGCCGGCGGCGCCAACGCGACGCGGAGCGGGAGGCCTTGCTGTATGAGGGCTACCGCAATGCGCGGTCGGCCTTCAGGCTGGCCGTCCGCTCCGCCAAGGACGTCAGTCGGCAGGAGATGCTGGACGGTCTCGATCGTGACCCCTGGAGACGCCCCTATCGCGCGGTGCTGAATAAGCTCCGCGCGCGGGGCCTTCCCCTCACCGAGACTCTCCAGCCCAGCCTTCTCACCCGGGTCGTCGAGGACCTGTTCCCGCGGCGGGCGGAACACACGCCCCCGGTCATGGCTCCGCCAGACACTGACCGGGAGGCCGACGACGACAGTGTTCCGCCCATCACGGAACCCGAGATGGGAGTGGCGGTGGCGCGCATGTGCGCAAAGTCCACCGCCCCCGGGCCCGACGGTGTTCCAAACCGCGTGTTGGGCCTGGTCCTCGACCACCTGGGTCCCCGCCTCAGGGAGCTGTTCGACGCGTGTTTAGCGTCCGGACGGTTCCCTGGGTGCTGGAAGGAGGGAAGGCTGGTGCTCCTGCCGAAGCCGGGACGGTCTCCGGGGTCGCCTTCGGCCTACAGGCCTATCGTGCTGCTCGATGACACGGGCAAGCTACTGGAGAGGGTGGTAGCTGCCCGCATCGAGCGGCACCTCGTTGGCACGGGGCCCGATCTGTCGGACGCCCAGTTTGGGTTTAGGAGGGGTCGTTCGACGATCGCGGCTCTGTTGCGCCTGAGAGCCGTGGCGACTGAGGCCGTCACCGGTGGGGGAGTGCTGTTGGCGGTGTCCCTAGACATCGCCAACGCATTCAATAGTCTGCCATTCAGCTGCATCAGGGAGGCGCTCCGGTATCACGGAGTGCCAGCTTACCTGAGGCGGCTAGTGGCAGACTATTTGGTGGGGCGCAGCGTCCTCTGTACCAACCGAGCAGGGGACGTTGTGCGAACGCCCATGACGTGCGGTGTCCCACAGGGGTCGGTCCTCGGACCCACCCTGTGGAACATCGGCTACGACTGGGCGTTGCGGGGGAGCCTCCCGCCCGGGCTGGGCGTGATTTGTTACGCCGACGACACGCTCGTCACAGCCCGCGGTGGGACGCTAGAAGAGGCGGTAAGCCTGGCGACCTATGGCACCGAAGAGGTCGTCAGGCGGATCGAGGCGCTGGGGTTGAGGGTCGCCCTGGACAAGACGGAGGCCCTCTTGTTCCATGGGCGCCTTATGAGCCCTCCCATCGGCGTCTCGATCACCGTCCGATCGGTTGACATCAGCATCCGGGCCCATATGAGGTACTTGGGCCTGGTGCTCGACGGGCAATGGTGGTTCCGGGAGCATTTCCGCAGGCTCGCTCCGCGGCTCGTCGGCGCGGCGTCCGCCCTATCGTGGCTAATGCCGAACGTGGGCGGACCGAGCGCTACGTGCCGACGGCTGTACACGGGGGTCATCCGGTCGATGGCCCTGTACGGCGCACCGGTGTGGGCGGGGTCCTTGACCGTCCGACTTAGGCCCTTCTGTGGCGACCACAGAGGGTCATGGCGGTCAGGGCCATCCGCGGATACCGCACGGTTGCGACGGAGGCAGCGTGCCTATTGGCCGGGACTCCCCCGTGGGACCTGGAGGCGGAAATGCTCGCCGAGTTGTATCGGCGGGTGTCGGGGGTGCGCGGGGAGGGCGGTGTGATCTCGTTAAGGGATCTCACCGCCTGGCGCGTCGACGCCCGCCGAGACGTCATTGCCCGTTGGGCAGTCCGGCTGGAGAGGCCTCGGTTCGGGGTGCGAACCGTGGAGGCCTTCCGGCCGGTGCTGATGCAGTGGTTGGAAAGGCGGCACGGGGTGCTCTCCTTCCGACTAGTGCAGGTGTTGACGGGGCACGGGAGCTTCGCCAAATACCTGCACAGGGTCGTGAGGAGGGAGAGTACACCGTCCTGCCACCACTGCGATTGTGACGAGGACACGGCGCGCCACACGCTCGAGGCCTGCGCGGCTTGGGCAGTGCAGCGCCGTGAACTCGTCGCAATCATCGGTGCCGACCTGACGCTGCCGGCCATCGCTAGGGCGATGGTCAACAGCGTCGGGAACTGGGACGCGGTCGCAGCCTTCTGCGAGACAGTGATCTCGCAGAAGGAGGCGGCGGATCGTCTGCGCGTGGAGCGCAGCCTCGATGAGGAGATCCGCCGCCGGCGACTGGGGCGGTGCAGGCGCAACTATCTGCGCCTCATGCCGCCCTAGCCGAGGCCGCGGGTGACGTGACCGGGGATTAGTCCGTCACCCGCCGAGAGGCCGACCGCGTGAGGAAAGACCGACGTCCTCCCCGAGGGGGGGACGTCGGTCGATGGGAGGGTACCCCGCGTAGGGGGTATTCCGTCGGGCCGACCACTGACGACAAGTAAACCTGCTCCGGTGGTCGGCCCAATGACGAAGGCGAGGTGGTTTTCGGGTGGGTTGCGGGAGTTGCGTGCTTAGGCCCCTCTGTCGCCCCGGACGGAGTGGTGCGGAGGCGCGCCGACCGCGACCCACCCCCAAAAAAAAAAAAAAAAAGAAAAACATTAATTAAAAAAAAACATACTATTTTCTTCACTTAACCATACCAACATGTCTGACCAGCATGGTATAGTAGGTCAAGTCCCCTCCCTTGTAGAGAAGGCCTGGGCCCAACAGTGGGACAGTAGGCTGCGATGATGATGATGATATAAATCTTTTAACTACGCCACCTTCAGAATAGTGACTTTAAAAAAACAAAAAGACGCTGAAAATAAAATGTGCCTTACATTTTATCAGGTCACGTTTTATTGTTTTAGAATTAATGTCAATAAAATATTACCCGTATCCATTTTAACTAATATATAATATATATATATTTTTTTAATGGAAATTAAATATAACTATCATTAGATCAAACTTTAAAACTTTTATCTGCATATTTTCATTTCATAGAAAACTGTCAATACCAAAATATATGGATAAAACATTTCTTACTTTTATCGTATTTTTCATATTAGATTTTTACTTTCCCTGCGTTTTTGATACTTTCACTTTCCGTATGGTGTCAGAATAAAAATACAACTTCACCACACCCTATCTTGCCCGTGAATGTCTTGAAAGACATTACATATAACATCTGTGTAAAAGAAGGAAATCTCAACAAAAATCCTATACCAACATGTCTGACCAGCATGATATAGTAGGTCAATTTCCCTCTTATGGAGGAGAAAGTTCGAGTCCAGCAGTGGGACGTATATGAACTGAGACGAATCGACGATGATCACTAAAGTTTTTCAGTGACAGAAGAAGAAAAGTCTGCAAAAATAGTTTCATTTTAAATCCGTGATGCATTGTCAAATCAGAAGTATTATATATAAACAAATCAATACTCACAATATGTCGAACAATACTATTTAATAACTTTACTAAATCAATACTGTATCCAATTTCATACCTATCAAGCATAGTCAGGACCAGAACACATCTGGCGATGTGCAACAAAGTACGCATGCAAAGTTCAATTCAATGATTAATTTACAATGAGCCTCTCAAACAAAGAGGGAGTGAATGAGAATGGCTGAAATAGGAATTTATTTAGAGTTTCTTTGCTCTATTCACAGGCACAGATCTCCACTATATTGTGAAGAAATATTCCCCTATCCTTGGACAGATAAAAGAATTAGTCTAGAAATTGTCTTTTATTCTGTGTCAATTTGTCGTATTTTACGATATCCAAGGACATGTTCTTCCTCTATGCCTGATTCAAATAGAGTACAAATCTAACCCAAAATTTTTGTTGTGAACTTATTTTTGCAATTACAGTATAACCTTAATGTAACGAAACTCAATTTAATGAATGCCTCGATATAACGAAGTTTTAGAAATCCCCGGCACTCTCCGTAATGCACCTTTCCATTACAAATACTTAGTTTTGTCAGAAACCTCTACATAGCGAATTTTCAATCTCTGCAATATTTAAATAGAGGAATTTACCTCTATTTATTGAGGCACTCTCCGTAAATTTTAGTGTAAAATATACTTTTCTATTACGAATACTTTTGTCAGAAACCTCTATACAGCGCATTTTCAATCACTACAAAATTTAAATACAGGCTATAATTTACCCCTATTTAACGATTTCTTTTAACTATATTATTTACATAACTATAATAGCATTCAAACACACACAATAATTGTATGAATTCAACCCTCGCCAGGTTTAGATACGATAAATACATCATAACAATAAGCACAGTAGTACGAAGTCAAGTTTTACCTTGTTAAAACGAATCTCTTAAACTCCTCCTGCTTAACCTCTATATGACGGCACTCAATAAACGAATTACTTGATATAACGAAAATATTCTAATCTCCTTGAGTTTTGCTATAACAAAGTTGCATATTATTGACATAGTGTCAATTAAAATTTAGCAATATAAAATATACTGTTCTACTCAGTGAAATGTGTACCAGCCCTTAAATTCCAAAAAATCGAGATTTTGACGGACTTCTAAAATCGATGTTACGAATTCGTAGACTTTTTTGCTGACGAACAAAACACCAGATCCGATTTCAGTGATTTATATCCAATGAAATCCTGTACGATTTCTGCGGTTGTTTGGTTCGTTTGCTTTTTGCTTTGTGGTTTCGCTTTAAGTAATATTGTTTTTACCGAATGAGCTATTATCTTTGTAATATCCTGGATTTATATAATTTAAAATTAAATATAAACGATTGCATAAATAGCTCAGTGATTTAGATACCGACCTACTGTGCTAATTGGAGGGTTCAATCCACAAATTAATTGTCTTTATTAAGAGGCAAATTGTCCTAGTACACCATGTAGGTCAGACGACTGGACATAGCATAGCATTCGCGATAATATATGTTTATCGTCTCAGGATAACCCACAACCCGGGCCTCGCATGTCAAGGAATCGGTACCACTGGTCAGCCCAATGGTGATGAATAGGTTATGGAGCCGCACACCACCCATTTATCGCCTCGCATAGATTGGGTTGGCTGTGTCCAGGCGATAGCCTTTTATAAAAAAAGTGCGAATCGGAGTCGCGCACGAAGGGTTCCGTATCTATATCTATTATCTATAAATATTATAAATATTCTGTGAATAGTTAAAGCGTCTACCTGTCACCGTTATTAGTATCGAGCAAGAAACGGTAAAAAAATCAAGTTTGTTGTATGGGAGCCCCCCTTAAATATTTATTTTATTTTATTTTTAGTACTTGTTGTTATAGCGGCAATAGAAATACATCATCTGTGAAAATTTCAACTGTCTAGCTATCACCATTCTTGAGATACAGCCTGGTGACAGACGGACGGATGGACGGACAGAGAAGTCTCAGTAATAGGGTCCCGTTTTTACTCTTTGGGTACAGAATCCTAATAAAAAGAAAGCGTAATCCACAATGACCATGTTTTGCAATTTTACAATAATTGTATTTTCTTCTGGTAATTGCGAGTTTATGCGTTACCCTCTGAAACAAGAATTTATTGCTTAGTTTGGGGTTTTCTTTTGAGATAAATATTTATTTATTTTTGCCTTATCCCTGTCATATACAAAATAATTCACATAACTTTAACGAAAGTTTGACTCTGAAAATATCATACTAAATATCCTTCATAAATTATCTCAATGTCACAAATATCAAGGGCTATTGACATTCCAAACTTTGACTCGTCTGCAGTGAGTGTATAAAGCAAATTAAAAAAGTTAAGATAAACTTTTAATAAAGGATTTCGGATCATTGAGTTCATTTTATTAACGATTATACTGAATATTATTTATATATGGAATAATTTAGTACAATTTTAATTAAAAAAAGAACCTATATAGTAGATAAATACAAAAAAAAATATCGACCAATAACTTTATCGTAAAATAAAAAGGAAGAAAGAGAGAATAGAGACTGCAGACTTCAAAGAAAAGAGACTCAAAAGAGTAAAATACATGAGTAGGGAAGCACTTTTTTTAAGTGAAACTTCTTTAGAATCGTTGTGATTGTGGTGAACTCGATGAAACGAAAAAGCGAGTCGATAGAGAAACAAACACGTCATCATCATCATCATCTCAGCCTATATACGTCCCACTGTTGGGCTCGGGCCTCCTCCATAATGGAAGGGTCATTGACCTACTATACCACGCTGGTCAGACGTGTTGGTATAGGGTTTTATTTCGAGTTTTCCTTTTCTCGCATAGATGTTATATGCGTTTTATATCCCTTAGTCGTCTCGTACGATCACCCACAGGCAAGTTAGGGGGTGGTGAATTGTATTCTTACTCCGTCACCACACGGAAGGTGTACACACAAACAAACACGTAAATGTATAAAATTGAGCCTGCGAGAAAATGAGATAAAGGATATAGGATGAAGGATTTTTTTGGGGTGGGCTACGGTCAGCACCTTCGCCGCCCGGCTCCGTCCGGGGTGACAGAGGGGTAGCGCGCGGCCCCGTAACCCATCCATGTAGCACGTCGCCTTCGTCGATGGGCCGACCACCGGTGCAGAATACCTTGACTTCAGTGGTCGGTCCGAATAAAGGATGAAGGGTGAACGATGAAGGATAATGGATAAAGAATAAAGGAGTTTCAGTTCTGATATGCGTACTTTGTACACACACTCTTTTTTTTTTAACGACGATTCCCTTCACGAAGGAAATAATCCTTGTATTTTAGGCGACTTTATATACAAATAATTAATGGACACAAATAATATCTAGACTCAGAACAACAATTTGTGGATCACACAAAGTGGTGTCACCCCATAGAAATTGTATACTACTTTTGTTTAAATAAATTATTGTCATGTATCTCCTTTTGGTTCACGGATATTTTCCAAGGGAAGATACCCGATCCTTTGAGAGCCGTACATGTTGATATGGATCCAACATGCAGAGGCCTTTGGAGAAATTTAATTTAAAAATGGGGTGGGACGTCTACCGATGACACTCCACGTCTGCACATAACACACGTGGACTGCCAACGGTAGGTGTGAAACTATTGTGTAATGATGGTATATAATAACTGTTTATGGGGTTGGAGGTTTGAAGAACTGGCTAAACTAAAAACTATTGATTGAAAAACTGTCGTCTGCCTTCAATACCTTTATCGTTTTGAATTTTGGCAGACGGTGACTCGCCAACTCACTGAATGGCAAAACAGAAAAATTAAACTCGGGTCAAAGAACACATAGCTGATGTGAAGCACCGCCGTCACACTAAGTCTGCAGTCTGTGAACATAGTCAGGACCGCTCCCGCCATAACATTAGGTTTGATAAACCTCAAGTCCTCGCAAAGGAACACCGATACCTGCCTATAATGGTACGCGAGGCTATTGAAATCAAAAAACACAAAAATTTCAATAGAGAGGATGGCTGGGTATTACCATCAAGCTGGGATCCTGTTATAAACATAATTAAAAATAAATCCAAAGAGACCACCACAAGACTGCATGATACTGTGAGCACTTATTGTATAGATTTGACCCACAATAATAATGGTTAAAGATAATTTTATAAATCAAAAATCTTTTAGTAAGCCGCATCTAAAATTAAAAATCAATATTAATTTAGCATCATGTCCCCTGAGTTTTCTTGCCGGATCTTTCTCAGTGTGGCCGCGTTCCGATCCGGTAGTAGTATATTAGTTTTGTTAGTTTTAAATCAACAAATTTTAATAATAATTGCTACAAATTTAATAATTAATAATTACTAACCATAAACAATATAATTTTTCATATAGATTCATTTTCTTCTTACACTGGCAATAAATTTGTACTAAAATGTGGGTAACAATTTAATAAATTTATAACTATTTTCTGTATCGGGTAGATAATTGTAAATGTCTGTAATAACGATTACTTATTGGACGTGAGACACCTTAGTCCGCCCGTGACCATGAATGCTGCAAAGTGTTCGAAACGTCGGGCAATCATAAATCAAATACAAACGCGATATAATCCGTAAAAGTAGTTTTATTTACAGAAAAATTAAATTAATAATTTAAAAAATTAAATTAGAAATTATTGTTATTATTATTATTATTTTATTATGTTTTACAGTGAAATATACTCGTATTTATTTTATGTACAACTAAGAAAATGCTAAGTGTAGAGAATATTATATAACAATAGTTTATTTCCAGGTTTTGCTATTACTCCCAGAAGAATCGTTAAATTAGTATTCAGCGCTTAATTAATGATAACGACTTCACCTACTAACGGATAGTGTTTATGAACAAACTACTATAACTATGAAGAAATGTAATATTGTTATATATTTGGCTAACTTATGTAGAAAATTATTGTATAAGGCTTTTTTAAATTCAGATTGTTCTTTATTTATTTATTATGTTAAAAACATACAGTATTATAAGCTAATTTACAAGGCAAATAAATTAATAACACTCTCACGAAGTTTCATCAACAGAAGTTTCTAATATACATAAAGAAATTAATATATAACGTGAGTTAATTTTGGGACATTATATAACATTGAACAATAGAAAATAAATATATAAAAGTACAACTTAAACAGATATTTTTAAAAACTCGTCGACCACTAAAGTCAAGGAACTCTACACCGCTAGTCGGCCCAACAACGAAGTCGACGTGATATATGAGTGTCTCCGTCACCCCAGATGGAGCCGGGCGGTGGGTAAGCTGATCGTAGCCCACCCCAAAAAAAGGATTAAATATGCACATAACATCTATGTAAAAAAATAAAGACTAGAAGTGAAACCTGTCTGACCAGCGTGGGTAATTTCCCTTGAATTATGAAGGAGCCTCGAGCCCAATAGTGGAATATATAAGAGTTGTGTTGTTGACCATAATAATACCATATCTATTATTACAATGTCCATAGTAGTCACTTTATAACTAATTTTATGGCTTCAAATCTCTAAGATATCGAGAACATAATACAAATCACAGTAGAACTTCTCGGTCATGTTCAACATCTGTAACTAACTGCGCCCTGTCATACAACTTAACCATATCTATAACCGTTTAGAAGTTCCAAGCAAATAGTTATTGTTTTACACATCAATTAAACCTTATCTTAATAGTTATAAAGTTCAATTTCAATTCACAATCTTCAATAGTAAGTTTACAATATCGGCAGGGCCTAATGTCAATTACATTGTCACCCGAACGATGTTAAACGTTCTATAGTCGAGTCATCATATCGATTATAGAATATCGATGCTTAATCGGAACGTCTGAATATATGAAATGAATAGAGATTATTTGAATCCGAGACCCATTTTCAAATCTTAGTCGAATGCTTTTATGAAAAAAGGTGCTTTTATATTTTGTGATTTATGTAAAGAATTAGTCTGTTTGTAATGCCAAAACTGGTAATAATTTTTGAAGTGAACAGTTCTATAGGAAGGTTTTCATGAGGAGTAAATTCATATAAGTCGTGAAGTGACGCGTTAACGCTAACACACCATCTGCAGCTATGTCAATGTCACTATATGTACCGATATATGTCAGATAAATATAAAAATGTTAATTTGCTAATTTAAGATCAAACAATTAATTTGAATATACATAAACTAGCAACCCGCCCTCGCTTCGCTTCGGTTTCAATCACCTTACCCGCCTAGTTCCCTTAGAAGTTAAAAATTGACAAATGCTCTTTATTAACCCTTAAAGTCGCAAAACGTTTTTTCAAAATAAAATTAAATAAGCTATGATTTAATAGTTTATTAGGCATATAAAACAACTAAGAAAAATATAAAAAAAAATGTGGGTGTAGTATTTTTTGGAAAATTATATGTATACTATACATTGCGCCATATACCTCAATCGTGTGGTACAACATAAATCAGTTCCTACCCATAACATAAATTCAGTCTGCATTTAGTGCAAATTGTACTCCCTTGATCTTCTCTACAGATCTACACCTCTAGTACTCGGTTAACTAAGGCCAGTGATCGTATTTATCGAACCGCACATCATCATGAGGCCTCGAAGTCATCCCATTCTTATTCTTTTCTTCAGGGAAATAATCTATATCTTTCACAGGCGCAATGCCGTCACGTTACAGAACTCAAACATAGACCTTGCAGCGAAAGCCTTCAGCAATCTTGCTTATTCTTGATATTTATTTGTTTGTCAAGTCTATGACGTAACAGCCAAACATTATTTACACAAATGTCAAAAACTCTGTCTGGTCCTTTTTTTCAATTTATTATAAAATAAAACAAATGGAACATGCAGCCCAAGCTTCACTCAAATAAAAGCCAAACGAAATATCAAACAAAATCTGTTAATTCTTCGTAGCAGCATTAGTGGCAATGTATAGTATACTATACATGGGTGCGTGTGAGTAAATATATACCAGATATGATAATTTACAAATCATTTATATAATAAAACGGTTATAATAATTATTTCCCTTTACGATTTATGCATTACATACGAATAATAAGTAATAAAATCGCGAAAATAAAAGAAAACTTACCTCAATTATAACTACTAGCCACGGGTTGATCGTTATTTTCCATCACTGACATAAATTCACCAAAGAATATCTAGTAATAGTAATTTTTACTTAAAACTAAAGATTCCGAAATGAGATTCGTAACGAAATAATGCAAATAAAATCAGTAGATATTTCATAATATTTTTTTTTAAGTTGATGTATATTATACTATACAAAATAACTTTAAGGGTTTTTACCGAAGAGTATTTTCCGTGTGATGACGGAATAAGAATACCACCCCTTCAATTCACCATCCCTTCTCCTACCCATGGCTGTCGTAGGAGACGACTAAGGGATTATAATATGCATACTACATCTATGCAAGATAAGATAAGTTCGAAACTAAAACCTATGGCAACACGTCTGACCAGCGTGGTATAGTAGGTCATTTTCGCTCTCATAATGAAGGAGGCTGGAGCCGAACAGTGGGATGTATAAGGATTTTAATGATGAAACAAATGATAAATGAAGAGTATTGCTGCTAAGGACTGCGCGAGTTTTACGCATCCTACCCATGGAAGCGGCTTTGCTTCGCCTCTGGGGACCCTGGCGTCTGTGCGGACTGCGTTACCGAATCGGTTATTACGGGGATGGAATTATTCATCCCCAACACCAAAATACCCGTCGGTGGCCGCAGCCGACCCTGGTTTAACAAAACCTGCAGGACGGCTGCATGCCAGAAACAGTCCGCATATCGGGCCTGGAATAGGGCCAAAAAATGCCAGGACCCGAACGCCAAAGAGGTGAAGCGGAAATTTAACGCCGCTTCTAGATCTAGTAAGAAGGCTATTGCCAGAGCCAAGGCGGAACATGTTGCCAGAATTGGCGAGCGATTGCAAAGTTATCCCGCTGGGAGTCGTGCATTCTGGTCGCTCGCCAAGGCTGCACAAGGCAACTTCTGCCAGCCCAATCTCCCACCACTGCAGAAACACGATGGTAGTCTGGCCCACAGCGCAAAGGAGAAGGCCGATCTTCTAGGTCAATTCTTTGCCTGTAACTCGACTTTGGATGCCGGAGCTGCCACACCACCTACCATCCCACGGTGTGAAAGCTCACTGCCCGAAATCCGCATCACGCAGCGAGCGGTTAGGCGGGAGCTGCGGCTTTTAGACGTCCATAAGTCGAGTGGACCGGATGGCATCCCTGCAGTGGTACTAAAGACGTGCGCCCCTGAATTGACTCCCATCCTCACGCGCCTATACCGACTTTCCTACGCTACTAATAGGGTTCCGTCTTCGTGGAAGGTAGCCCATGTCCACCCGATCCCTAAAAAGGGAGACCGGTCTGACCCATCGAATTACAGGCCAATTGCGATAACATCCTTGCTCTCCAAGATAATGGAGAAGGTTATAAACCGCCAGCTTCTGCAGTACCTTGAGGATCGCCAGCTTATCAGTGATCGCCAATACGGCTTTCGTCATGGTCGGTCGGCTGGTGATCTTCTTGTGTACCTCACACACCGTTGGGCAGAGGCCTTGGAGGGCAAGCGTGAGGCGCTGGCGTTCAGCCTAGATATCGCAAAGGCGTTCGATAGGGTCTGGCACAGGGCACTTCTATCGAAGCTACCATCATACGGAATCCCCAAGGGACTCTGTAATTGGATTGCCAGCTTTTTGGATGGTCGGAGTATAAAAGTCGTCGTAGATGGCTCCTGCTCCGATACCATCACCATTAATGCTGGTGTACCACAAGGCTCGGTGCTCTCCCCGACGTTGTTTATCCTGCATATCAATGACATGCTCTCTATCGAGAATATGCGTTGCTATGCGGATGACAGTACGGGTGATGAGCGGTACACTGAGCAACGGAATATCCCTCGGAGTATTCAGGAAAGAAGGGTTCAACTTGTGTCTGAAGTCGAGCGCTCTCTGGGGCGGGCCTCGGAATGAGGTGAACGGAACCTAGTCCAGTTCAACCCCACAAAGACACAAGTTTGCGCGTTCACTGCAAAGAAGGACCCATTTGTCATAGCGCCTCAGTTCCAAGGAGTAACTCTTCCAATTTCTGAGAGTATTGGGATTCTCGGCGTCAAAATATCGAGCAAAGTCCAGTTTGGGAGTCATTTGGAGGACAAAGCCAAATTGGCAAGCAAAAAGTTGGGCGTCCTGAACAGAGCCAGGCGGTACTTCACACCGAGACAGCGTCTTGTGCTATACAAAGCACAAGTTCGTCCTCATGTGGAGTACTGCTCACATCTCTGGGCAGGTGCGCCCAAATATCAGCTAGACCCACGTGACTCCCTGCAAAGACGGGCTGTTCGAATCGTCGGGGATCCCAATCTTACGGACAGATTGGAGTCGCTGGAGCAGCGGAGAGACTTTGGGTCACTCTGTGTACTCTACCGACTCTTTCACGGGGAGTGCTCCGAGGAACTGTTTGACTTGGTACCACCGTCACCATTCTACCAACGTACCACTCGACATCGCAGCAGGGTTCATCCATTTCACCTGGAAACGTTATGGTCTTCAACTGTACGTTTCCAGCGATCATTTCTCCCACGTACGTGCAAGCTCTGGAATGAACTACCTGCTGCTGTGTTTCCCGAGCGCTATGACATGTCCTTCTTTAAACGAGGTTTAAGAAGAGTATTTCCTTCACGGTAGGCAGCGGCCTGGCTGTGCCCCTGGTATTGCAATGGTCCATGTGCAGCAGTTTCACTTACCATCAGGTGTGCTGCTTGCTCGTTTGCCACCGTTGGCAATAAAAAAAAAAAAAAAAATATTTAAGCAAAAATTGAAGAAAATCGACGACGAATTTTGTCTCCTCATACAAACTTTGCTACTGCGATTCATCTCTTAGGGCTTGAATTCGAAAATATCCTTTTTTAATGGGTCCCTAAGTCACAAAATAAAATTACAGTCAAAATTGCATGTTTCTAGCATCAGTAGTTTCAGCTCGGCGTTAATGAATTAGTCGACCAACTTTTTCATACCTTTTTTTGCACCCTAAGCGGGTGAAAATTAAGAAATGCTGAAACTCGTGTTCATTTAAATTTATTTAATAGTATTTGTAGGGAATTTGAAGAAAATCGATGTAGATTTTTTTTCTCCCTATACAAACTTTGTTACTGCGGTTTAATAAATCCCCTAGGGGTTGAATTTCAAAAAATCATTTCTTAATGGGTTTCTACGTCACGCAAAGAAACTAATGTCAAAAGTTCACGTTTCTGGCTTCAGTAGTTTCGGCTCTGTGATAAGTCAGTAAACTGATATCTTTCTACCTATTTTACACCCTTCGAGGATGAAAATGGACAAACGCTGAAACACGTGTTTATTTATTTTTTTTAAAGCGTATTTGTGCTTAATTTGAAGACAGTAGCTAAAGATTTTTTTTTCTTTCCATACAGACTTTACCGTTGCATTTCACCCCCTTGGGGTAGAATTTTAAAAAATCCTTTCTTAGTGGGTGCCTACGTCACGAAATGAAACTACGGTCCAAATTTCATTTCTCTAGCCTCAGTAACTTCGGCTCACCCAGTTCCTTTATATGTATATTATTGTTAAAGCCCCCGCAACACCCCTTGCAAATGGAATTTCGTAAAAGCCGTTCTTAGCTGACCTCTATTCAACGAAAGGAATATTTCTGCCAAATTTCAAGTCTGTACACCTAATGGTTCCAGAGATATGGTGATGAGTCAATATATCGCTCGCAAAACCCGCCTCTCCTATATATATAAAGATATAGATAACCACTATTTGTTCAAGGAAGCACGAAACAGTCTAAGTAATCCCACCAAAAATATTCTGTAAAAAACTAGCCAAGTCTCGATGGAGCTGCTTGTTTATCTCTAAAAAGTAATGAAATCTAGACAAAGTCGTACCAAGTCTAAGGTTCCTTACTGCGATTTCTTTATTATTATAGTTAATGTTGTGTGACTTGGCCGTTGAAGGGTACACAAGGGTACAAAATCAGGTCCTTCATGACACCATTACACCAATCTGTCGCCAGAACCGACATGGCGAATAATTTGCACATGTCAATGCTGTATGCATATGTTGTACAATCAACAACAGCCTAAAATGAGACACTAGCGTCCAATTACCAATACCACCCATACTGGGCTAATATATCGCTTAACAAACATAGGTAGTTAGTTATAACAGATATAACATTACGTGTAAACAAAATTGACTTCTACACACTAACGTATAAAGAATGTTCAACGGCCAAGTCACACAATATTAACTATAATAATAAAGAAATCGCAGTAAGGAACCTTAGACTTGGTACGACTTTGTCTAGATTTCATTACTTTTTAGAGATAAACAAGCAGCTCCATCGAGACTTGGCTAGTTTTTTACAGAATGTTTTTGGTGGGATTTCATTTCTTTTTGTAGAAACGTGGACATATCGATTTATTTTATTAGATTTTCTTATTTGACACATTTTTTTTCTTTTGTGTACCAAATAGTAGAAGGGGGCATTACCATATCTCTAATACAGCTGAGACAAGCTGAGGGTTCTTCATCAGATACTTCAGACCTTCGATTTTTGACATCAAATGAAGAGGCAAACAAACTTGAATATTTTTTGTAAAGGCGATATGTCGATCTTTAATAGTTTGGTTGGGCTCTTGTGTTTTCAAATAAGGGTCATCAGGTACGCCAGATCTTCGATTATCCTAGTTTTTATAGTTTTCCCTTTATGTGGCCATTAAACCCTAATTTTATACCAAATTTCAACTCTCTGAGTTTATGGGAAGTACTAGTTCTATTTTGATGATCATGAGTGAGTGAGTGTCATAAATGCGAAACTTTGCTTTCGCTTAACTTCGGAACTAAATGACCTACAGACTTGAAATTTTTTATTTTATGTGTGATTTTTTAGCTTACTGGATGACGAAAATTTTTGCATTCTGGTCTTATCTAGAGGTTCTCAAATAGGGGCCTGAAAATGCGGCGAAATGGTTCCAGTAAAGGATGGTACGGCAGTGTTTGCTTCGCGCTCGACTTGGCGGGGGCACTGCCGTGCCCCCCGATAATCATGTACCCCGATTTTGAGGAATTTAGATTTCAGAGGCAACTCTTTTGTATAGTAGTGTGCGTGTATACGTGTGTAATCGCTTGTACGCATGTAGTATATTTTGCTTCACGTTTTTGATCACTTAAGTAAATACCTTCCTATCTTTGCAACTATCTCTATACGTTATTATTTTTAGCCTGAGTTATATAAGACTCTTTTAATATGAGGAATTTGAAATAAATAATTAGTAAAAAATAAACCTCAACATTATTGTCATCATTATTCAACCATCACCGACTAGCTATGCTTAGAGTTTCTCATTAAGATATAATCCGAAATCAGGAAATCCCTAAAAGGATGGGTGTAACCGACGTGCTACTAGAAAATTGCACACTGAAGGCCACATCGCTCGACGAACCGACAATTGCTGGGGAAGAAGGGTCACTCTTCCCTCTCGGACGACGAAATGTAGACGACCCCACTAGGTGGACCGACCACATGGTGAAATTTACTGGCCGTCATGGGAGAAAGCAGCACAATATCTTTCTATTTTGGGGTGGCGCGCGGCCATGGTCCTCCTCCTCTTCTTCGCCATTGGGCCGGTCAACGGTATAAAGTTCCTTGTCCTCAGTGGCTGGCCCAGCAAACTTAGAAGTATGGACATTTCTTCATTTTGGTTTAGTTACATAGGTATATTTTTAAACGGTGTGTCATAATTCCTTTCCTTATCAAACGCGTTGATGTCGCAAAAAAAGACTAATGGATATAATATGCTTATAACATCTGTACAAGAGAAGCAAAATCCAAAATAATACCTACCAACATATCTGACCAGCATGGTATAGTAAGTCAGTTTCACACCTATTGGAGAGCAGGCGCGAGGCCAGCAGTGGGACATGTATGAGACTTATGTCACAATTCTAGTTACTTGTTCCTTAATTTAGGTTTCGTTATTTAAAGCAAAGTTAAAAATTTGAAATTAACGTGCCCTATTTTAATAGCACCGTTAGCACAATATAAATAACATACAATAACATCTTAAGAGCAAAATCTGAAAAACATCTGTTTATATAAGTAAATGCCCACTCTATACTCTATCAAAACGGAAGAAAGATAAATATCCACTTTTCCAATATTAAGTACCGTACTTACTATTGAGATCAGGCGATCGATTTTGTCAAATCGACTATAAGGCGGCGATTGTATCGACAAAAATATTTGGCAATTTGCAGTATCATCGATAATACGATATTTTTTTTGTGAGCACAACATTAAATATTTTTTTTTTTAAGTGAAGCGTAATAATTTTTGTCTGTATTGTGATGGAATAAGAATACAGTTTACCATAGATATCGTAAAAGACGACTAAGGGTAGTAATACACAAATAACATCCATGCAAGAGTAGAAAAACTCGAAATAAACCCTATACCAACCTGTCTGACCAGCATGGTATAGTAAAGTCAATTTCCTCCTATTTTAGAGGAAACTCGAGCCCAGCAGTGGGACATATATGAGCCGAAATGATGAATGAATATAAAATAAAAATGTTGTTTATGCTTTCCATAGGATGATTTCTGGTGTTTACGAGAGCATTACACATTGTAAATAAAACTACTTTTACGGATTATATCGCGTTTGTATTTGATTTATGATTGCCCGACGTTTCGAACACTTTGCAGCATTCATGGTCACGGGCGGACTAAGGTGTCTCACGTCCAACAAGTAATCGTACCGGTAGTACCGGTCGTATATCGCGTATTTATGCGTATTTGTCACATACATTTTAAACAAAGAAAGGTTCTTTTTTTTACTGTCAATAGTGGCAAACGAGCAAGCAGCACACCTGATGGTAAACGATAATGCACATGGACCTTTGCAATACCAGAGGCACAGCCAGGCAGTAACCTACCTTGAAGAGAATGCTCTTCTTAAACCTCCTTCAGTAAGGTCATGTCATAGCGCTTTGGGAAACACAACGACACGTAGTTCATTCCAGAGCCTGCACGTCTGTGGGAGAAATTATCGTTGGAAACGTATAGCTGAAGACCATAACGTTTCTAGGTGAAATGGATGAACCGCGGTGTCAAGTGTTACGTTCACAAGAAAAACAGTTCAGCCAACTGAAATTTGCCCTTTAATGCAATAGACTCACTTCTGTCCTTTTCTTTTACGACAAACCCATTGTTTCTTTTTTGATCATCAGTATCAGAATCGTTCAACTTCATATGTAAACAGTTAGTCACTCATATTTTATTTATATCTTATTAGAAAAGGCACTTAAATAATCCTGCAATAATCCTTGTATTTTAGAGGACTTAACAAACAGATAATTAAGATATACAAATTACATCCAAATTCGCCACAGCAATTTATAAATCGCACAAGGCATTGTCCTGCGTAAGAATTGAACCCGCGGAACATTGCACTGTAAATCGATATCTTAACTAATAAGCCATCTATGCACCATATGGTGAATTAAGAATATAAAATGTCATCACCTCTTTTTGCCCGTGGGAGTTGTAAAAATTTACTGAAGGATCATCAGGGAGAATTGACTGGAGTATTCTCTTAAGTAACTTCTCCGTGTCATGACGGAGTAAGAATACAATTCACTACACCCCATCTTCCCTGTGGATGTCGTAAAAGACGACTGAGGGATATAAAACGCCTATACCATTGAAAGAGAAGGAAAACTCGAAATAAAAGCCTATACCAACCTGTCTGACCAGCATGGTATCATCATCATCTTTCCGTGTAGTGACGGAGTAATAATACAATTCACCACCCCCTATCTTACCCATGGGTAATCGTACGAGACGACTAAGGGATATAAACCGCACATAACATCTATGCGAGAGAAGGAAAACTCGAAATAAAATCCTATACTAGCACGTCTGACCAGCGTGATATAGTAGGTCAATTACCCTTCCATTATGGAGGAGCATGGTATAGTAAGGTCAATTTCCCTCCTATTGTGGAGCAGGCTCGAGCCCAGCAGTAGGACGTATATGAACTGAAATAAAGATGATCATGATTCTCTTAAGAACTCGTACAACCAACTGCAAACAACTCACGTTATGGTTAATAGTAAGACACTTTAACTAGACCTCTGCGAAATGTACGGCCAGATCGTTACCTAATTTAAAGTGCGAGTTAGGTCTCCGGCATCTCGCTCTCTTTGATTATCTGTCAGACTATCTATTTTCTCTGACATGACCATTTATGACTGCAAAAAAATAACTATTAGAAGCAAGATAGTACGAAAACATAGACGCCACTTTTCTCTTGAAGTTTTCATTTGAAGTTAAAGCTAATAATATCAAATAAAAAAACGACATTTTGCGTCATGACATTTTGCGTCACAAGGTTCACCGCATTGCTTTTATATATCATTCAATCTATTCCTTTACTAAGCTATCGCCGATTCTTAAATTAGTTCGTAAGAGATATTAGTTACCAATAAAAAACAAATCAATAACAACCTTTCTGCGCTCAACCTTACAAAAAGAAATGAAATTATTTATCAACGTCCAAGAAAATGGCCGACAAGACGGTATACGTTTTGATGACGTGCCTTATATAAATTGAACCAAATTATTGGGGTCCTATCCGATTTGTGAACGACGTTTGTCATTGGGTCCACTGCTGGTAATGAATGATAGCTACTATAAAAAAGGTGATTTGGGAGTGTAAAGATTGCTTTGGTGATGACTTGTGACCTCTCATTAAAGATGATCAGTAATATTTATGGATGCGTAAATCGGTGAAAGCAAAATTATTTTAAGAAAGTATTTTATCTGATGACGAAGTAAGCATACAATTCAAACTTTCTGCCCGTGGATATCTTAAAATTGGTGGTAGGACCATACTGTAGACAGTTATCTGTCTACAGCCGCGGGTCGCTCTATCTGGGGTGGTACCACGCTCTCGCAGAAAATCGACGTCTGAGTAGTAGCAATTTGTTACTGCGCTTCGTTCGGTGAGTGACAGGGCTGGAAGCCCAACTTTCTGAGGGTGTTTGCATATGGAGGGTTTTGGTGATGCCTTTAGTATCACCGAGCCTCAATGCACGCATTCATACTCCCTTCACTTTCTTCGCGGTAGGCAGCGGCCTTGTAAAGGTCCATGAGCGGCAGCAACACTTACCAACAGGTGTACTGTTCGCTCGTTTGCCACTGCTTGCAATAAAAAAAAGAAAAAAAAAAAGATGACTGAGGCATATGATATGCAGACCATATTGATGCAAAAAAGGGAAACTCGTGACATATATCAACCACTAGCGACTCGCCTCAGTTTCACACGGGTCCAATGCTAATACTAAATATGCTACAGAATGTCTTTATATACAACGTTCACAGCTTTTTTTTCATTAAACAATACGGACATGTTTTCTTTAGAGGTTACTCTTGAAAGAGTGACATATTATGCATGTATTATACATATAAACCTTCCTCTTGAATCACTCAGTCTATTATAAAAACCGCATCAACATCCGTTTCGTAGTTTTAAAGATTTAGGTATACATAGGGACTGACAGACAGCGGGAAGCGACTTTGTTTTATAATATGTAGTGGTTCAGGTCAATATGGCATAATAGGTCGATTTCCTTTCAATCGTAGAGGTCTGAATTCATAATTGGTTTGTACATATATAAGCTCTGAAGTGGAAGAAAAATATTTTGGGCAGCGTATAGAAAAGAAGAAACCATGTGGTAACGGAGTAAGAATACAAGTCACCGCCAATACAACTCACTTTCACTTGGTGTCATTAAATACGACTAAGGGATATAATAAGCATATAACATTAGTGCAAGAGAAGGAAAACTCGAAATGAAACCCTATACCAACCTGTCTATAATAGTAGGCCAATTCCTCTCCCATTATGGAGGAGGCCTGAGCCCAACAGTGGGACATATACAGGCTAAGATGATTTAATTTTCTTAGTCCAAATCGTTGTGTTTAAAAATAACAAATTTGGAGTTGGATTATGATAATTCTGTGTACTTCTCTACATAATTCAGATTAAACGGGTTGGTTTAAGATTCAAGTTATCTTTCCCTTACATTACAAGGTGCAGTCCCCTTACGTATTACAGGCAAGAAATGGCATCATATATTGTATTCTTACTCTATAAAGTATTGTATCATTCAATATAAAATCTGATAGAGAAAACAATTCATGTTTTAAACGATAAATTTTATCATGCAGAATACGATTAATCCCATATAATTGGGCAACGAAATTAAGTCTCCTGAAAAGTGTATTATATTAAAATTTGATTGATTCGGCAATTACACTGCTAATGAGATGGTTAAATGGCTATAAACTTAAAGCCGTCATATCGAATAATGAAAGTCGCAAGGTGTTAATAATGTACATGCCTTATTATGACGCAATATTTATCCCTGGTATATTAACTTGTCAAAGTTTATGTGTATATTTACGAATACAATATTCCTTTCGGGTTTCTCGGTAAACGATGTCTCATCATCATTAGCTGGCTTTCATTCCAAATACTTGTGGTCGGCGTAAAATCTTCTAGTTGACAATCGGTCCAAGATGGCCGCCGCCACAAAATGGTCGATCACATATTTATTCACAGCTCCCGCAATATCAAAGTAATGAAATGAAAAACCGTGACTACCGTAAAAAACTATAGACTATGACAAATTTCAAATCCAAAATGGCCGTCACGCAATGGCGAGTTATTCGTACTGAAATCTTTTCTGTGGTTTTCCTGTCGAGAGTTAACACGTTCGTTGCGTTACGAGATCTATCAGATCTCTTGCAGGACTTTTGTATTGTGCGTCAACTATAATCGTGTTTTTTCACTCCTTTCGCTAACGTGTAAAATACTTTAAGTGTGAGTAGGTAAGACAAATATATATTTGCTTCCTACGTAAAGGTGAATTCAAGGACATAAAAAAAAACAATTAGAGATGGATTAGGTCCCTAACGCACAGTAGTATAATTATTTTCACAGTAGTATATAAATTATTTTCAAAACCGTATTTTAGGAGACTGATTAGGTCTTAAACGCACCAAAGGCTAGGTTAATTATCTTTTAGGTCTCCAAAGCACCAGTTGAAAGTTCTTTAAAAATGATGGTGCATGGAACGTGTTAATAAAAATCTTCAATTTTACTTTTATTATAAAAAAATTTATAAAATATGAAAAATCAATTGTTCTTCAAGGTACTTAAAATAAATTTACGCCTACCTCCAAAATCTATTCGTAATCCAATATTGCTTAGTAACTTGCGAATGCATCCCTACCCTCACTCACAGAGAAGTAATTTCAGAGTTTGATTGAATTCGATGGATTGATTTACAATTGTAATTTATTACAATGGCCTCGTTACTTTATTTTGGTCGATTGGAATGAATAATACAGTGTCTGATATACATAATATATGCTGTGGAGTAATAAGGAGAATTTCAATGGCTTCTTTTATTGCCACATATGAGAAGGAAAACCTAACAAATAAAATAGGTCATCAGGTCACTCGTTCGCTCCTGTTTAGAGTTGAGCTACTATATTTGGGATATTATTACATAGTTATGTTATTATCACACATGCTGTTTATATGTAAATTTTATAATAAGAAATTAATCTGGGGGCACGGTAGTGCCCCCGCCAAGTTTTTTTTTACGAGTTTAGTTTTTGATGGTATTATGTTTAAGGGAAGAAACTTGGTTATGAGGCCTACATTTAGGGACCACGTTAGGCCTCATAACCAAGCTCAAAGTTGCTCTGCGTGGTATGGAGTGAGCTACGTTCGGGATTTCTCTGCTAGATAGAATCCCAAGTACGGAAATCCGCAGAAGAACGGGTGTAACTGACATAGCATGAAGAATTAGCACGCTGAAGTGGCAATAGGCAGGCCACATCGCTCGACGAATCGACAACCGCTGAGGAAGAAAGGTTCTCGAGTGGCGACCACGTATCGGGCGACGCTGTGTAGGACGCCCCCCATTAGGTGGACCGACGACCTGGTGAAAGTTGGTAAGCGTCGTTGGATGCAGGCGGCACATAACCGCACTTTGTGGCGTAACATGAGGGAAGCCTACGTCCAGCAATGGACGGCGATGGGCTGAAATGATGATGATGAAGGAAAGGAAAATTCAAAACCTTAAGCCACCACGTTTGACTAGTGCGGTATTACTATACCGGTCCAATTCTCTCCCACAATAAAGGAGACGCAAGCCCAGCAGTGGGACGTGGAATGTGTTAAGATGATGATGATGAATTATGTTTTTTCCATGTGGTAGTAGAATAAGTATATAATTCACCTCTCTCTATTTTACTCGAGGGTGACGTAAAATATGATTAAGGCAGAGTATAAACATCCTTACTTAATATTATAAATGCGAAAGTAAGTTTGTTTGTTTGTTACGCTTTCACGTTTGTTTTGTTTGTTTGTTTGTTACGCTTTCACCATTGGATAGCTATAATATCAGGGAGTAACATAGGCTATATTTTATCCTGGTATTCTCACGGGAACGGGAACTACGCTGTTAAGGTGACTGAAACCAAAGCGAAGTGAGGGCGGGTTGCTACTATAATATATAGGCAAGTGGAAAATCCTTTGTAAAATCCTATCTACTAACGTTTGTGACCATAATAATTGACCTTCTAGACTATACGTCTAGAAGGTCAACTAACCTCCTTTTATGGAATAAGCTCGAGCCCAACAGTGGGATGTATATGAGCTAAGATACAATTGAATCATATTTTAAAGGATTAAAACAATTTTTTTATAAATCACTTTTACGGATTTGGTTTTTAATTGCCCGACGTTTCGAACATTTTCCAGTGTTCATGGTAGGGGAGGACGTCGGTCGATGGGAGGGTACCCCAAATAGGGGATATTCCGTCGGGCCGACCACTGATGATAAGTAACCCTGCTTCGGTGGTCGGCCCAACGACGAAGGCGACGTGGTGTTCGGGTGGGTTGCGGGTGTGCGTGCTTACGCCCCTCTGTCGCCCCGAACGGAGTGGCGTGAGGAGTGCGCAGACCGCAGCCTACCCCAAAAAAAAAAGCGTCATGGTCGCGAGATCTAAGGTAGGTATCTCACGTTCAATAACTCATCGTTACTACAAAGATTTATGTCTATCACATACAGAATTAGTTATTATTTTAATCCTCATTTTTAACACAAATTTATTGCCAGTACAAAGAGAGTTGCTTCTATGAATAAAAAATATTTTGATCACTTATTCATCATCATTTCAGCTCATATACGTCCCACTGTTGGGCTCGAGCCTCCTCCACAATAGGAGAGAAATTGACCTTTCTATTCCATGCTTTTTCTTTTTTATTTTTTGAACACGCTGTGGAAATGTATTTACGCACTTGTGTGGGACTCACTGGGCCACATCCGCGGCCGGCATACCCACTAAAACCACAGCGGCCCCTTCCGTGCTTTTACGAGATACCGGAGAGATTGTCTGGTGACATTCAATCCCCGGCACCCCAGCGCATGGTCGTCTGGCCACGTCCTGTCGTCATTATTCAGGGCGGTGGGAGTAGGTGCGCATATTCTCGCCTCATCCTCCCGGGTCGCCGGCGACGAAGCGAGTCAGCAGAGGCAAGCGCCTCGCGTTCCCGTGCCGCCGCTTCCTTCCTAGATATGACGGCCTCGCAAAATGAGGCTTCTATACCATGCTGGTCATACAGGTTGGTATAAGGTTTATTTTCGAGTCTTCCTTCTCTTGCATAGATGTTATGTGCGATGCGTATTATATCATTTAGTCATCTTTTACGACATCCACGGGCAAGATAGGGAGTGGTGATTTGCATTCTTACTCCGTCACCACGTAGAAAGATCACTTATTACTAAACATTAAATTTATGGTAATTATTATATTATGAAAATGTATTAATTTAAACCCAAGTAAATCCGATAAGAGAACCTAGAGGGAACGGCACATACTTAATCATTGATTTTAAAAAAGCTTTTTCTTTATTTTTGAAACTTGTTTAACTTGTTGGACGTGGGACATCTTAGTCCTTCCGAGACGTGAACACTAAAAAGGTGTGAAGTGTCGGGAAATCAAATACAAACGTGATGAAATTTGTAAGAAATAGGTTTATTTAAAAGTTACTATACTTATGTATAAGATGTCTTTTATTAGCTATGTACATCTAATTCTAGAACCTAGAAGGTTTTTAGCTAATTTCAGATCCGCTGAGCTAATTGAAAATGACCTAGCAGAGCATATTTTTATTGTAAAATGGTGTGCAAAGTATTCTCTATAAAATATTTGCTACTAGCTGACCCAACAGAGGTTATATTTAACCTCTCTTGGGTCAGCTAGTAGCAAATATTTAAAAAAAAGGAATTCTTATTGAAATCGATAGCAGTGCCACCTGGTTCAATTAATGTAAACCATTCTTGAATCCACTGGAGCACATCTATACTAACATTATAAAGAGGGAAGATTCGTTTGTTTCTTTGTATTGAATAGTCTCCGAAACTACTGCACTGATTTCAAAAATTCTTTCACCAATGGAAAGCTATAATATCAGTGAGTAACATAGGCTGTATTTTATCCCTGTATTCCCACGGTATTAGGAACTACGCGGGTAAGGCGATTGAAACAGAAGCGAAGCGAGGGCGGGTTACTAGTATAAAATATTTTATCAAAATAGGTAGGTATAGCCACTTAGGAGCTCAATTACAAACACACGAACAGAAAATTTATAAATATAAAGATTTTGCTTATTTGAATCGTACTCTAAAAATGCTACCTAATTCGACGAGTGCGGACTTCACTCGAATTAGCGTTACATAGCCGAGCGTGACGGCTCAGTCTCATTTAATACCCACAAAATAAAATGCAAAGCGCCCCGAAAGAAGTTTTCACTTGAAAAAATAGCAAAATTATGGCCGACCGGCAAAGTGCTTTTATAACTGCCACCATAAGTTACATGGCACTATTTCAATATAAATATTCGCTACTAAAAACCTAATTTATTACCATCGGTATAATAAGAATATTACAACGCCGATATATTATGGAGCCGAAAACCTGCCGTTAATTCAATATTGCCTTCCAAAGGTTTTTGTACTATCCGGGAGTTAAACGCTAAATTGATTTATGCTTAAATGTGATTATTGTAATAAAATTACGAGGGTAACGTAATTCGATACTCGGTAGAAAATGTCCTAAAAATGAATTATATTATCATGAAAGCGTGGTGACGGGCCTAGGTTGTAGATCACATACAAAGATTGACTCTAGACATTGGAAGCGATATTGTAACTCAAGTTGAAAGCGTATCATGAGAGCGTGGTGATGAGACTGGGTTGTTAATCACATACAAAGATTGTATCTAGACATTGGAAGCGATATTGTAACTTAAGTTGAAAGCTTTCAGAGTTCTGGTAGGTTGAAAAACGGACTTCATCAAGTGTGACCCTTGATACTTGGGCGGAAATTTTATCGCAAACGGTGGCAAACGAGCAAACAGTACACCTCGTGATAAATGTTGCTACCAGTTATGGTCCTTTGAAAGACTGCTGCCTACCGTGAAGAAAGTGAATGTAGTATGAATGCGTGCAAAGAGGTTCGGTAATACTAAAGGCATCACTAAAACCCACCACACGCAAACACCCTTAGAAAGTTAGGCTGCCGGCTCTCTCGCTCATCGAGCGAAGCGCAGTAACAAATTGCTACTACTCGGACGTCGATTTTCTGCGAGAGTGTGGTACTACCCCAGATAGACCGGCCCGCGGCTGTACACAAACAACTGTCGCCAGTGTACCACTCTCAATATATTCAATGTGTCTCGTATCTCTCCCAGTTTTAAACCTGCTGATATCATTCTGAGATACCCTTTTTTTTATGGATGGACTATGGTAAGCGCACGCGCGGTCCAGTCCGTCCGGGGCGATGAAAGAACGGCGCACGGGCCCATAACCCACCCGTACTCACGTCACCTCGTTGTTGGGCCGACTACCGGAGCAGATGTGATTTGTCGTCAGTGGTCGGCCCGACGGGATACCCTTTCGGGTAACCTCACCTCTCGACGTCCTTGGACGTCGATCGCCGTCGCGTGGTCAGCCTCTCTGCGGGTGACGGACAATTCCCCGGTCCATTCTGAGGTACCCTAGGCTATTCTTTTGGCGGCAGGCCGTAATGCGTTGCATACCGTCCTATCCATCCGATGTGATGAAAGAAACAGCGAGTGAACCCATAGCACGCCGCGTGCATACCTCTCTCTAGCGCAAAATGGGCGGTCCAGCGGTATCCGAAATGACATGATGACATGTGGGGGTATCGATGGCCTATTCATATCCTACTGAAACGAAATCCGTCTTTTATCAATCAAGAGTAACTGTTGTTTGTCCATCAAGGTAACGTCAATCTTGTTTTAAGGTGAACCATCACATCTGCTAAAGTACGTCCATTTCCTTTGCGGCCATTTCCTGAAAAAGGAGTTCCTTATAAAGAGACTTTTGCTGTCCAAAAAATTAGCCAGTTTCTGTCCCCTCTGGTTTCTCTGTCCATATCCATATTGACCCACTCTCATCCTTAGTCTAGTTTCGTGTCTTTCATAACCACATTGAAGTGGGTTTGGATAATTATGGACGCATGTATGGATTTCAAAATGACCTTGTAAAAAGCTTCTACCAGGTCATTATAGTATGTCGAGGTCGGTGCGTCTTTCTTTCTTCTTTCTTTCTTTCTTTCTACCCTTGTCGACACACTCTCCATCATCTCCACGTTGTTTATAAGAGATATAAGAACGATAAATTCTCTACTGCCTCGGGATAAGTAATAACCCTCTTGACAGAGGAGCAAGTTTTCAGATCACAGACTTATCATGCCCTCATACTCCGCACTTCTGATAATCATACAATGTCCTATTGGATTGCACTCATTGCTTCTACCAGCTCGATGACCTTCTCATGAATCCTGAGTGTTCAAATATTATGTTTTACCAGGGTCAATGGTAATTTTTTATGATAGCCGAATTGCTGCCGGAGATTTTTCGCATCCTCTATTCAACCACACTCTCGGAGCTACCGTAATTGGAGGTCGTTTTATGCTATTCGTATTACGTGATAATGCCGTAAAGGCCACGCTTGACAGCCGGGTGAACGATTGCAATGAGATACATGCATTTCCAGTGGAACCTTAGCGAATTTTCACTCCTCCCACAAGGAAGCAAGGGGGACTATGACTATATTGTATTCTTAACCCGTTGCCACACGGAAAAACAGTCTTATGTCTTTATAAAATTAATTACACTTGCAACTCATCTGCAGTGTGTGCACGTTGTTATTTTTACTGCGCTCCGTAAATTAAGTTTATTTCAACCGCGCAATGAATAACACAATATACACGCTATTTACATTAGCACATTTATGAAGCTACACTTCACCGTTGAGAATACCTAATTGTGTATTTGTGTTGCTTATCCTCTAATATTATTATGTATATTATAATACAGCACTATAATGGACCCGGTAGGTGGTGCTGTAATCAATTTAAGGTGTTCTATTTTATTTTAATATGTACTTTTGTATATTTTACTCTAATATCTACACGGTACATCTGTACGTTTCCAGCGATCATTTCTCCCACGTACGTGCAAGCTGTGGAATGAACAACCTGCTCCTGTGTTTCCCGAGCGCTATGACATGTCCTTCTATAAACGAGGTTTAAGAAGAGTATTTTCTTCACGGTAGGCAACGGCCTGGCTGTGCTTCTGGTATTGCAAAGGTCCATGTGCGGCAGTATCACTTACCATCAGGTGTGCTGCTTGCTCGTTTGCCACCGTTGGAAATAAAAAAAAACGATATGTTAGGCCAGCTAGTGTACAATTAATATGATTGAAACGTGGCCGAAACGTCGGGCAATCAAAAATCAAGTACAAACGCGATAACAGCCGTAAAGTAGATTTATTTACAATGTGTAATACTTAATCGCATACTTTACATAATCGCCATGCTTGGCAATCAGGTTGGCGATCCCAGTTAGGTGTTATACGTTGCCGAGGAGAGCGATACTATTATTTTTCCTAGCAATCCCCTGCCGATTTTCATTACTTCCACGGTGAAATAACGTTGAGTATTTGTCTTATCTCGTTTTCATAAAGGAAAAAAAAAACATCTGTAGAAAAATATGATAATATCGAAGCAGTAATAGTTTAGTAGTAGTTATAAATTATAAATCATACCTAGTAAATAACTTAGTCATTTGCTAATAACAAATGCCCGCCATTTCAACCTCGTTGTCTCGTTTCCGCTGGTAAACGGGGATAAAAAATAACCTATGTTACTCACTAATAATGTAGCTTTCCATCAATGAAAGAATTTTTAAGATCAGATTAGTGGTTTAGGCTTGAAACAAACAAACGAAATGACATCCACATTTATAATATTAGTTAGGATAGGTGAAAACTCATATTTTTGGATTTCGCTAATCTCTATGATAAGTTCACTCCAGTCTATAAATAATGAATGTTTCCTGCTCTACTGACCTATATCGAAGAAGTTACTATCACACCAACAAAGTGATAAGTGACCAAATATAACTTATATATCCTACTCAATTACTGAAGAAGTTCTGAAGAGGATAAGCTGTTGTAATAAACAGATAGTAAGATCAGAGACTGTTAATATTAAAATTATATAGTGATATAGTACTAGTTAATTTCTGTGTGGTGACGGAGTAAGAATATAATTCACCACTCTCTATCTTGCCCGTGGGTGTCGTAATAGACGACTAATATAATCTTATATCCCATAAGATGCACATAACATCTGTGCAAGAGGCGGCAAACTCGAAATTAAACCCTATACCAATACGTCTGACCAAGCACGGTTTTATAGGTACAATTTCCCTCACATAATGGAGGAGGCCCGAGCCCAGCAGTGGGACGTGTGTGGGCTGAGATAATTATGATGAAATGTAAGTACGAATGCAACATCCCCTTTGCATATTATATGTCTATTAAATATCCCTTAGTCGTATTTTACGATAAGCATAGGCAAGATATTATGGTGATTTTTTTGTTTTATTTTTTATTGCAAGCAATGGCAAACGAGCTAAAAGTATACCTGATGGTAAGTGATCGTGCTACTAAGGAATATTTTTTAGGCCACTGCCTACTGTAAAGATGGTGAATGCGCACAATAAGGTTTGGTGATATTAAAGGCCTCACCAACACGTAAACACCTTCAGAAATTTGGGCTGCTGGCTCTCTCGCTCACCGAACGAAGCGCAGCAAATTGCTACCATTCACTCGTCGATTTTCTGCGAAAGTGTGCTACTACCCCGGACGCACCAGCCCGCTACTGTGGACAACTGTCAGCTAATACGGGTGATGCTTTTTCAACACTTCTACATTTGGTAGAGTGCAAAATAGCTACACGTACTCTACGATCAACACTTTATTAGTACACTTGCTCTAATTTTAACACAACTTAATACGAACGGACCATAAGCACGACGTGCGTGGTCGATGTCTAGCGAACGACTGAATACCGTAGCTTTCTTTTTCTTTTTTTTTTTTGTGTGTGACTTAGTTGTTAGCCCCAGATGGCTGTGACAACTTTACCCGGACTGGTGGGTGAGCGCTGAGGGCTCTCAACCCGTAGCATATAAGCTAACGGGCGACCGCTTTTATAACCTTTTTGAATATCGATATTTCTAACGTTCGTTTATTGTTGGTCGATATTATTGTCTACAATATCGTGTCGCTAACACAATAATGTAGTCCTACCACTATTAATTTTTTTGCTCCGTTACATTCTTACTCCGAATTATATTTTTACTCCGTCCACTCCTTCTCGACCTTTTTACGCTTCGTTTTTGAATAGAAATTATGCTATTGTATAATGTCAGCCAGAGGGGTTGATACAGGATTTTTTGAGATTTGCTTCATTTACAATATATTCTATTTTATAAAAAATCCGCAGGATATAAAAGGTGATGAATTGTATTCTTGTTCAATCACTACACTAAATATATATATAGTTACAATATCATTAATAAGATAATAGCAACCTATTAAGGGTCTCGCTTTCAGATTATAACAGCCAACGCCATACTCAGAACAATAGACTGGTCAATTTAACTACATTCTATATTAATGGAACCTTTATCCCCTATACACAATATACACACACAGTATACACTCATTATGCCATTAATTTTCATAGACAATATGCATCAATAACTTAAGTCTTGTTTGAGATACATTACTAATTTAGTCGAGTAATTTAGTAACACACAACACTATAATCATCATCAGGCTTTCATTGTCCATAGTTGGATGTGGGTATCCGCCATAGAGATACAAGGCACGCATTTCTATCATCATTTAGCCCATCGCTGTCCACTGTTGGACGTAGACCTCTCTCATATTTCGTCACAAAGAGCGACTTTGTGCCACCTGCATACAACAAGTCCCAGCGACTTTAACCAGGTCATCGGTCCATCTGGTTCGCCATACTGCGCTGTCTGATACATAGTCGTCACTTGAGAACCTTTCTTCCCCAGCGGTGGTCGATTCTCTGAGCAATGTGGCCTGCCCATTGCTATTTCATGGTACACATTCACGCACATGGTACTTGCCACTCATCCATTTAAAAATGCGACGTTGTTTTACTATAAACCCTGTGCTTAGCAAGAGGGGTTGGCAATGGAAGAAGTGGGTTATACATTTATCAGAAACGTATTAAATCATTCTCCTAGTGATCCCCAACAAGTAATGTGATGACTGTATACTTGTTCTGTGACACTAAAATTATCCAATTCATTTATTAATTTCAGCTCATATACATCCTACTGGTGAACTCGAGCCTCCCAGCCTATTGCATAGATATTATCATCATTTTTTCAGCCTATCGTCGTCCACTGCTGGACAAAGGCCTCCCTCATGTTTTGCCACAAAGTGCGGTCCTATGCCGCCTGCATCGAACGACGCCCAGCAACTTTCACCAGGTTGTCGGTCCACCTAGTTGACGTTCTACACTGCATCATCTGATACGTGGTCGTCACTTGAGAACCGTTCTTCCTCAGCGATTGACGGTTCGTCGAGCGACAACCGCTGGGAAGATATTATATGCGTATTAAATCCTTTACTTGTCTTTGCCGGGAAAGATATCCCACGGGTAAGATATGGGGTGGTGAGTAGTATTCTTACTCCGTCACTATAAGGAAAATACAAATATGTATTCAATTTTTTATTGAAAAAATTTGCCGAGTACATTTTGTTTTATTTTTCAGGCGACTACCGTCCTTGTCAACTCTTCACTGATCTCTAGTTTTTGAGACTAAATAAGTCCAAATCTGTTGTTTTAGTCAAATTCATTAGTCGCCACTAGCCCTTTTCTTGAAAAAAACCCGCATATTTACGCGAGTGTGACACAAGATTATTTTACAGATTTTATCGCATTTTGATTTTAGTTTGCCCGACGTTTCGGACACTTTACAACGCTTACAGTATTGATGGCCACTGACGAACTAAATCCGTAAAATTGTTTTATTTACAATCCTTAATTGCTCTGGTGTAACGAACACGACCATATGTTAAATAATTTGCAAGTGACCTCTGGAGTAGTATATATACTATATGGACCTTGTAGCAACTCGAGAACATTTACGTGCGTTCAGGCATTTCTGCCGTACCTACTATAGCAATCAATCTTAAGGCTCACATATAGGCCTCGTCAAGTTCTCTTAAATCCCTGGTACTGTGCGGCTACGCTTATCATAACTGCACGACTTCTTATTTATTAACTAACTAGTCAATTTTGCTTCATGTTTCCCGCATTACATAAGAGGGAAGTGGAATCAATCTCTTCGAACTCCTCCTGTTAAACTTTTCTAATTAAATTTGTTGCGGGTCCCAAGACAATTAAAAGCTTTTCCCGGGACTATCTGAGGGTCAAACTTCGGCGTGATCTATGGAGACCATTGTGGATCCAGGCTTACAGGAGTTACAATGGTGGGAATGTGTGCTGGGATAAGTCCCAATATAAAAAAATCCTTAATTAATTTGGAATACGGTATCTGGATAGTAACGTAAGTTCAACTCATAAATTACTCATTATTACATTAAATTACTAAAGTAGTAAGATTTTAAAGTAGTAGTCCGTAAAGATTTTAGTGTAAGTCTCCGATACATTCAAAGAAAAGAAAAAAAAGTAATTTGTAATATAATTTATTTATTTATTAAACTTCATGGCAGCTACTACTATGGCAGACTTAATGCCAGAGGCATTCTCTACCAGGCAACCATAGGTGATGCAGAGATGAAAAAAAAGGTAGAGTTAGATGTTCCGAGATATAATAAACTTAAATTAAAAATAAATATTCGAATGATTTCTGATGTTTACACGAGTATTACATATTCCAAGTAACACTATTTTAACGGGTTTTATCGTGTTTGTATTTGATTTTTAATTTACCGACGTTTCGAATACTTTTTCAGCGCTCACGGCCACGGGAACTGAGCTATCTCACGTCCAATCAGTCATCCTTATAACAGATATTTATATCAGAGTTTTTTGATTTTATTTTTAATTGTGTTTATAACAGAATCTCAGCTTGTTGGTAGTATCCAACCATAGTATCTATTGATATTTGATTTTTTTTAAATCCAATAGCTTTGCGAAACTTTCTAGGAAGGTATCAATGTTATTTTGCAAGGATTTGTTGTTTATCAAACCTGAAGTTATGGTGGTCCTGAATATATTCACAGACTGTAGACCTAACGTGACAGCGGTTCTACATATCGGCTATATGTTCTTTGATCGGCGTCCTAATGAATCTATTTGTTTGTCCAATATAAGAAAGACTAAAGTTTATAAACTTCTGCATTCTGTAGAGGGATCGGCCACTTTACAGGTGGCATAGCGACGGTATTCATCTCTTACTTATTATCTTCCACGTGGTGACGGAGTAAGAATACAATTCACCACCCCCTTTCTCGATCTCGTCTTTTATGAAACCATGGTTTTGTAAAAGACGACTAAATAATTATAATACGCGGATAACATATAACGAAGAGAAGGAAAACTCGAAATAAAACCCTATACCAACTTCTCTGACCAGCATCGTACAACCGGTCAATTTTCTTCCAATTGTGAATGAAGCCTAAGCCCAGCAGTGAAACCCATATGGGCTGTAATGTTTATTATTACATTTTTAATGTTATGATTATCTTTGAAGTGACGTTTGATATTTATCACCCAACTTTATCGTGGAGGCCGTAAACCTATGGTGACGTTGCAGTACTTAGGTCTCATTCGTCCATCAACTTAATGAACTATATTGCTAGTTATAATTCTCTACAATAAAGATATAAGACCTTGATTACTCATGTTTGGTCACGCGGCAATCTTATCATGTACAGCTAACTCGTTTGTCGCCATCAGCAGTAAAAATAAACGTTGATAAATGATGGAAAATTCTTCTATTGATCCCTCACTTGCTCTAATGCCTTTAGGAAGGAAGGGGTGGTGACATTGTTTAATAAGTCCTTCACTTGGATTTTAGGCTTAACAGCTTCAATTATTCCTATAATTAAAATAATTTTCACATTATTTTATATAATAAACATCACACAAACAAATTCGATTAACCTCGAACAAGCATAATTTATCACTGCCAAGCCCACAAAGCAGTACAGAAATCGAAAAGTTTAATTTAAAAAGCCTATTCATGTAGGCAGAAAAAAAATTAAAACCTATATCAACCTAACCTGGAAAACATTTGTATGTAATAATAATTTAAAAACTGAAACATATCTACCAACGAGATTGATGTTAATTCATTAATAACAAAAAGAGAACACGCTGTATAAATGAATGCCAATTATTTTTATTTACAATAGCCTAAAAGGATATTTTACATTTGTAAAGATTTATATTTAT
Organism: Lymantria dispar; assembly: GCA_032191425.1. Taxonomy (NCBI): domain Eukaryota; kingdom Metazoa; phylum Arthropoda; class Insecta; order Lepidoptera; family Erebidae; genus Lymantria; species Lymantria dispar. The sequence continues at coordinate 24,883,245 of CM063459.1, forward strand.
TTTATTACATTAGTTACTAGATTTAGGTCGCGAAATTTTTCGCGAAGAAACACATGAGTGTTACGTTAAGTATAATTTTAATAATATCTGGTTGACCGAGCTTCGCTCGGTATATTTTTGTTGTATTTTTGTCGAATTTATTAGAATATGAGAATAAAAAATAAACATTAAATAATGAAAAAAATCAAAATTACAAAAAGAGAATAATAATAACACCGAGAATCGATCCCACGCTGTTTGAATGCCAAAACAAAACAAAAAGAAAACTGGACAACTTCCCAACTGAGTTATTGTCACTCATGACAATGACGACGAAATTCGAATTCCTATTCAAAGAATGTCAATAACATTTTATGTCAATGTATTGATTATCTAAAATACCGACAAAACAACATTTTCTATAAATAAAACCTAGCTAGATTGATTTTTTGGCCCCGAAACCTCTAGTATGCCAAATTTCATCAAAATCGTTGGAGCCGTTTCCGAGATCCTGAATATATATATACAAGAATTGCTCGTTTAAAGATATAAGATATAGCTTAAATATAATTTTCTTATATGTTGTAGGACTCAGGTCCACAGTCTTCTATTTACAACCGTGGGCGGTTCCGTTCGGGTTAGTACCATACTCGCACAGAAAATTGTCGTTTGAGTAGTATTAATTTGTTACTGCACTTCGAACGGTAAGCGAGAGAACCGCATCAAAAATATTAAAGCATAATTCATCGGCATTTTATACCCTTAGCGTAACAGGGGGTGATTGACAGCCCCTGAGGATATATTCCCATACATTCTCAGAGGCACTGATGTTGCGGGTGACGTGACCGGGGATTAGTCCGTCACCCGCCAAGAGGCCGACCGCGTGAAGAAAGACCGACGTCCTCCCCGAGGGGGGGACGTTGGTTGATGGGAGGGTACCTTAATAGGGGGTATTCCATCGGGCCGTCCACTGATGTCAAGTAACCCTGCTCCGGTGGTCGGCCCAACGACGAAGGCGACGTGGTTTTCGGGTGGGTTGCGGGAGTTGCGTGCTTAAGCCCCTCTGTCGCCCCGGACGGAGTGGTGCGGAGGCGCGCCGACCGCAGCCCACCCACAAAAAAAAAAAGAAAAAGAGGCACTGATGTTCAGAATATATCTTTCTAGTGATTCTCTACATCATAAAAGCAAGGTGCTCTTTAGTATTTATTTCTGCTAATTTTTAATTCTATACAAAATGATAGTATCACCGCAAATTTAAATCCCCTGTTTTACTCCCTTAGAGAATAAAGTTGATATATCAATTGTAGAGTATTTGCGTGTAATTTGAAGATAAAAAAAACTTTATCCATTATTAAGAAAAAATAAGTTTTGCTTATATAAACTTTTACACTATATTTCCATCCCTTTGGGTTGAATGTGATAGAAAAAGGTTAAGCTTAGTGAATCTCTATATTAGAAAAATAAACTAGTGTTCATATTTCATGTTTCTAGTTTTAATATTTTCAGCTCGGCGTTGATGAGTCATTCAACCGATTTCTTTATATACATACATACTGTGTAAACATTTTTTAAGGTTTTCATTTTGAACTCGTCGCAATCATCGATACCGATCTGATACTGTCGACCATTGCTGGGACGCGGGAACTGGGAAGCGGCTGGCGCTTTCTGTGAGGCAGTTATATCACGCAAGGAAGCGGCGGCTGGACCAGAGAATAGTCCGTCACCCGCAGAGAGGCTGACCACGTAAGGGTGACCGACGTCCCCGGAGGGGCGTTAGGGAGGGAGGGTAGCGGAAAGCGTATGCTGTCGGTCGGCCCAATGGTGAGGGGAGGGAATACGATGGGTTATGGGGCTGCGCTTCGCCCTTTCGTCACCCCGAACGGAGGGGATGCCATGTGTGCTGACCATAGCCCACCCAAAAAAGGGACTTACGACTAGCAGTTGCTTAAAAGTACAGGGCTTTTGATCGTGTTATTTTGTATATATGCCATCACCAAAAAGCAAATCTACCTGTATAACCCAGGTAGGTTTTACCTGTATAACCCATCGGGCCAACCACTGAGGACAAGGAACTCGGCACTGGTGGTCGGCCCAACGACGAAGGCGACGTGGGTACGGGTGGGTTATGGGCCCGCGCACCGTCCTTTCGTCGCCTCGAACGCAATGGACCGCGTGTGCGCTTACCATAGCCCACCCATAAGAAAAAAAAAACCTGTATAACCCAAAAATTTAACAATTGGCAATTTTTTTAAAATTTCTGAACAAAAATTTCAACTAACTGAAGCATCTATCAAACATGAGTGGACAGATCTCATATTAATCATTTTTATTGGACAAGAGGTCCCTTTATTGATTGTCGCGTTGATAAAAACACCATTAACTCAGTCCGTGTTTTTATTTCGCATCGTAACTTTGCGGGTTCGATACTATGAAAAATGTATTCGGGTTTTTAGCGAAGGAAATTAATGATCGGTGTTAAATAATGGCTATATTAATAAATTGGATTTTAGATATTTACGACGATTATCTAAATAAATAAAATTTCCGTGTGGTGACGGAATAAGAATACAATTCACCACTCCATATCTTGCCCGTGGATGTCGTAAAAGACGACTACGGGATATAATGTGCACATAACATCTGTGCAAGAGAAGGAAAACTCGAAATGAATCCCTATACCAACATGTCTGACCAGCATGATATAGTAGGTCAAATTCTCTCTCATTGCGGAGGAGGGCCGAGCGCAACAGTGGGACGTATGTGGGCTGTGATGATGATGATGATCTAGATAAACCGTAAGAGTTTTCAAACTGCATTTAAGATCAAAAACTTTATAATGAGTTCTGATGTTTACGCGAGTATTATACATTATATATAAACCAATTTTTACGGATTTTATCGCGTTTGTATTTATTTTTTTATTGGTTGACGTTTCGAACAAGATGTTTCGCGTCCGTTCGTAACCATGAACGCTGTAAAGTGGTACTTACACAAAGATTTTATTTTATATCAGAGTGATTAACTCCTTGTGATGACAAAGTAAAAATACAAAATACCGCCCCCTCTCTTGCCCGTGGGTGTCGTAAATCACGACTAAGGGATTTAATATGTAGATAACATCTACGCAAGATAAGATATAATCGAAATAAACCCTATATCAACATGTCGGACCAGCATGATAGTATTATGGAGGAGGCTCAAGCCCAGCAGTGGGACGTATATGAGCCGACGTATATATAAGTATAATTCACGATTTAAGCTTGAGAAGTCAGAAGTGGGCATCCTGTTTGTATTAAGTAGCATATTTCTATTGTCTTGGTGACAGGAAAATAATATGCTCATCATCATCATTCATCTCGGCTCGTACACGTCCCACTGCTGGGCTCGAGCCTCCTCCACGATAGGAGGGAAATTGACCTTACTATATCACTGGTCAGACAGGTTGGTATAGGATTTTGTTTCGAGTTTTCTTTCTCTTGCATAGATGTTACATGCGTACTATATCCCTCAGTCGTCTTTTACGACAGCCATGGGCAAGATAGGCAGTGGTGAATGGTATTCTTATATGCAATACCAGTGGCAGGACGAAGGAACCCGCATCGAGGACATTGCCTGCCACAAGATGGGCTTTGGCATCAGGCTCTCGAATGAAGTGCAATTATAAGCTGTTAATAAACGTCGTTTTTCTACAATAGTGCTACTAACCCGAGCTTGGTACTAAGCCTGTCAATTATGGCAACAAAGAAAAAAACTGTTAACTAGAGCCATGATATTAGAGCCACGCTGGGTCTAGTATATCTATAATTTCAGCATTTTTATTATTATTCATGAATGTGTCTAAAAAGGCACGTCTAGCAGTACATAGAGGAATGTTAGTGCCCACCCTCATGTATGGCAGTGAAAGCTGGATCTCGCAGGGAAAACATGAAAATAGAATAAATGCTGTTGAGATGAGAACTCTACGCAGTACATGTGGAGTAAGGCTGAAAGTTAAATTAGGAATAGTGTGATAAGAGAGCGTGGAATGAACGAAGAAGTAGTGACAAATATTAAAAAATGTATGTTGAGGTGGTTTGGACATGCAAGCGTGTTGTGAGAAGAAGACTATGCCGTACGTTTCGGGATCATATTGGGGACGTGCTCGTGTAGGGTCATATTAAGAGTAACCGTAGAGAATGCATGAAGACTGATGAGTGTGTGTGAAGTGTTAGAAGTATGTCAGGATCGTGGCTTGTGGCAATCCATTGTCTACCCCTCGTGGCCTTCCCCTTGGAAGCAGGTGTGAAGCTATGTATTTATTTATGTAAATTTAAGAAACCACGATAAAAGCTGCATTTAAAGCTATACATGTAAAACTTTTTATTGACATTAGAATTTTTCAATATAATACAAATAACCTTAAAAATTGATTACGTCTTATCAATGAGAAGAACTTATTATAAAAATGTTAGAGTCAGGAGATAAAAGCGAAAGAGAACCGTTTGACAGCGCTTCAATTTGTAAAAGGGATCAAAGTTATTATTTATTGGGATCCAATCGATAACGGCTCGAATTAATGAGATTTTCCATGTCTCGTTATTTTAGAAAAATGTTGCAGGTATAAATACTTTCTTTTTTCTATATTAAAACATTGATTATTTTTTCAAAATACTCCATACTGTAGAAAAATTCTTTTATGTTAGGTAGTTTTAAACATAAAATCATCAGAACCCAATTATACTCAAAAAAGTATATTTACGCAGAGAAAAAGAAAGCTGACAGAAGTTAAAACTTAAAACTATGAACATACAGTTGCTATTTTTGGTTCTTCAATTAAAATTATTTGGTATTTGTTTGATAAAATAGTTGTACATAGAGAAAGAAAGTGATACTCCGCTTACATATGGAAAACTCTTACTTGGTCAATGGTGTGACCATAGGAGATAGAGTGGGCACACATTCAATTCGATAGTCAGATGGATTGGATAGCCATAGCTTTTGTTGCAGTATAGCTGTAGCTTACCACGATGTTATCTCGTACGTGGATCAACGAGCAGGAACTATGCAATAAAAGCAAGTACCTGTCCTTAATTATCTCTTATAGAAGGGTAATATATCATGAAAGTATAAAAAGTTATATCTCTATTTATCGTTAATACATAATAATTGTCCGTGGTGTGACTCCGTATGGTGACGGAGTAAGAATACAATTCACCACTCCCTATCTTGCTCGTGGACGTCGTACAAGAGACTAAGGGATATAATATGGACAAAAGATCTGTGCAAGACAAGGAAAACTCGAAATAAAATCCTATACCAACATGTCTGACCAGCATGGTATAGTAGGTCAAATTCCCTCCCATTGTGGAAGAGCCCAACAGTGGGACGTATGTGGGCTGCGATGATGACATAATAATTATTGTAAATAAAACTATTTTTGCGAATTTTATCGTATTTGCATTTAATTTTTAATTGTTTTACGTTTCGAACACTTTACAGCGTTCATGATCACGGGCGGACTTCAAAATGTAGGGCAATCAAAAATCATAAACAAACGCTATAAAATTCGTATAAGTACTTATATTTATAATATATTATACTCGCATAAACATTAGAGATCATTACATAATAATTATTTTGAAAAATATGTCTTACTAGCAACCCGCACTCGCTTCGCTTCGGTTTCATTCGACTTACTCGGGTAGATCCCGTTCCCGCGGGAATACCAGAATAAAATATAGCCTATGTTACTCCCTGATATTATAGCTTTTCATTGGTGAAAGAATTTTGGAAATCAGTTCAGTGGTTTAAGCGTGAAAATGTAACAAACAAAAACTTAATTTCGCATTTATAATATTAGTAAAGATAAAGATCTTACCTACGTAAACATTTCATAAAGCTTATCTAATAGCTAATCCATTTACCTGAAACAAAAAAGTATCAAAATCAGATACACATACTCAGTGATGTTCATTCAAATAAAATACATCTAACAAAATGATTTTGAACAATTTATATTGTACCATTTATTTAATGATTATCAGGTTTTATTTAAAGAAAAAATAAGGTATTTAATTTATAAGAAATTATCGTTACAGTAAATAAATCTATACTAATATATAAAGTTAAAACTTGTTTGCTTGAACTCCTTCTTGCATTCTATATGCTATGTACCTTGCATACCCCATCAGAATGTTTTGTATATCGCAGCGTCACCACCTCTGGCGCCATATCTTGATAGTTTTTAAGAATTAATCGATTACCAACCCTCCGATATGTATATATTCCAGCTCCCCACAGGAGCTTGGCTTCTATTTATTGCAAAGGTTTTATAAACTAACATATTTTGGTAAACTTGTTAAATAATAACAGTATATTTTTTTTAAAGTTTATTTGTAGTTCCTGAGATTATTTCAAGCTATTAAACCAACCCTCAAGCTTCATTATATACAAGTGTCTCAGGTTATAGAACAAATATTCTAGCGTGTTTTAGATTAACGGTCATAGATCGTAATTAGAATGAACATATATTACACCAAAAAATGCACGAGTCCGACTAGCACTTGTCAAGTGCTAGTCGGACTCGTGCACGAAGGGTTCCGTACTATTTATTAGGTGACAAGGTACAACAATAGGTACACAAATTTACTGATATCGAGCAAAAATTGGCTAAAAGTGGCGTTTTTTGTATGGGAATCACCTTTAAATATTTATTTGATTTTTTTTTTGTATTTGTTGTTATAGCGGTAATAGAAATACAGAATTTGTAAAAATTTCAACTGTCTAGCTATCGCGGTTCTTGAGATACAGCCTGGTGATAGACAGACGGACGGAGAGACAGCGAAGTCTTAGTAATAGGGTTCTGTTTTTACCCTTTGGGTACGGCATCCTAAAAATAATGAAATAGTTACAGTGATTTCAAAATGTATGTATCAGAGTCTATGCCTTAAACGTTACTTACATATTATGTAGGCAAGTACAGTCGGTGTATAGAAACGCCACTATGTCAATCCGCATCCAGAATAAGAGTACAATACCGATCCAGGTGCAGAGAGGTGTGAGAATGGGAGACGTCATCTCTCCGAAACTGTTCACCAGTGCGCTGGAAGATGTCTTCAAGCTCTTAGACTGGACCGGACTCGGCATCAACATCAACGGCGAATACATTACTCACCTTCGATTTGCTGATGATATCGTAGTCATGGCAGAATCCATGAAGGACCTTGGCACTATGCTCAATGACCTCAGCAGGGTATCTCAACTAGTGGGTCTACAAATGAACATGGACAAAACGAAAGTCATGTCTAATGCCCATGTCATTCCTGTACCGGTCCTAGTTGGGAATACGATTCTCAAAGTTGTGGATCATTATGTTTGCCAAGGACAAGCAGTCCAGTTAGGTAGATCCAATTTTGAAAAAGAGGTCAGCCGACGAATCCAACTCGGCTGGGCAGCGTTCGGGAAACTTAAGAGGATCTTCTCGTCCAATATTCCGCAGTGTCTGAAAACAGAGGTTTATAACCAGTGTCTGTCACCAGCGATGACTTACGGCACTGAAACGTGGTCTCTAAATGTCGGCCTCATAAAAAAGCTCAAAGTCGCTCAGCATGCTATGGAGAGGGCTATGTTCGGTATTTCTCTACGTGATAAAATCCAGAAGAAAGGTTATTGAGTGGCGACCAAAAATCGGACGGCGCAGTGTAGGACGAAAGGTGGACTGACGACATTCTCAAAGTCGCAAGGAACCGTTGGATGCAAGTGACACAGGACCGTTCCGAGTAGCATTCTCGTGGGGAGGCCTATGTCCAGCGGTGGATGTCTGTAGGCTGATGGATGGATGGATGGAAGTACAATCAGAATACATGTAGGCATGTAACGCATCGACAGTATCAATAAGTATGAATCGCGCAAACGCGTCCATGGTAGAGTAGGTACGATACGGCGGCGACTAACGGCCAATGACCCAGCTGGTATTAAGGCATAATTCGTTTTGCTTATGCACACGTAATCATTGATTTATTCAATTTCTAATGAACATTTAACAAAGTACGAATGTGTTGCAGATTAAATATTACTGACATTATACAGTTCAATCAGGTTTATACCAATAAGCAATGACAAAATTGAAAAGTTTACATATCTCTAATTCATTAACGAATCGGTATTTTACTTCAAGTTGTTTTCAAGGGTTCCTACTACACTTACCTAACCCAGTTGCTCCATAACCTGATTCAATCTGTATAATAGGTAGTAAATATTTGTTGTCAAAACATCATCGTTATTAGCATTATCATCATATTGCGCTTCACACACATGCGGGTGGAATGGTCACGGTTCATAGTCAGTCCACCCGTGACTACGAACGCTATAAAGTGTTCGAAACCTAAGGCAATGAAAAATCAAAACAAACGCGCTTACCTATGATGTTATAATAGTAAGTTAATACAGAGCAATTTATATTAAGTAGATATCGCTATCTTTAAAATATCGAAATAAAACTATTTTTACACATTTTATCGCGTTTATAAAAATAAAAAAAAAATAAACAGTTTTATTTATAACGTGTAATATACGCGTAACCATCAAAATTTCATAGTCATTCACGGTCACGATTGGACGGTCATCTATCCTCCTCAATCCGTCCATGTGTGTGAAATTAACATAATTACAACCGCGTTAAAATCTTTAAAAATACATCTATTTAATCTATCAAGTAAATATCACAAATTATTAACCTATTAATGCGAATAAACGTAGTCACAAATACTAAGCTACGAACGCTATATTACAAATATAAAAGAAAATCGTAAAATATAAATAAATTCACAATTAAAAAGATAAAAAGCACCTGATAGGGACTATCCCTACCCTGAATAAATTCAAAGAAAATACAACACTGATAAAGAATATAGACTAACAAGTATCTGTAAGAACAATAAATAATGATTATCTGTAGAACATTTTACGTTTCGTCCCTTATCTCAGACCGGGCTCTCCCGGACCTCCAAAGTGCCATTTGGGTCCATTGTACCGCTGTTAGGTATATGAATAAAATAAAGTCTGTTGTGCATATACATATGTGAATATTGAAAATACGAAAAGCTTTAAAAAACAATTAATGGCTTTACGCATGATTGAAGTGATTGTTTTTTCATTATTGTAACAGGTATTAACTGTACCTTTTCGCTAATATTCAAAACATCTCCGTTAATGTTAACGATGTAAGATCTATTTTTAAATAGAATCTGGGCTACAACAATTTTAATAAAATTTAACTTACAGGACCTTTTGGGAGCGTTTCAATTATAGAAAAGCTCGTTTTATTAATGTTTTCAAGTAATTAAATAAGTATAATTGGAGAATAAAGGTAAATTTATTTAGTTCGATCTTTAGCTTAACTTTCTTTAAATCCCTTTTATTTTTCAAAAAATTAAGTGCCTTTTCTTAAATAGATTTAGATAACATTTTTTTTTGACAGAAAATCTATTTTCCAAAAAAAAATATAACAAAAAAATACCTACCTACCAAAGATAATTTAATTAATCGATCGATTTAATTAATCAAATTTAATTAATCTATGAACTAACCTTTGAGTATTCCATAATAATGTTAAATTTAAAAATAATATGTCGAAAAAATAAACAGCAAGTAAAAATACGATAAAAGCCGTAAAAATAATTCTATCAAATATGAGTTATTTTTCATATCCCACCAAAGAAAGTTTTACATTGATTAAACCGTTGTTGCTATGTAAATTCGTCTTCACCGTAAAGGTTCATTTTCGTGCATCGCGACCGATCGCGGTCGCGCGCGTCAATCGTAAGCGATCAATCGCGCGCGGCCGATGCGACAATAGTCAAAGTATGAAAACGTATGGCGCCGTTGCCGAGGTACGCGACAGTCTCGCGCGACCAACGTCCTACCTTATAGTGGTAGGACCACACTGTCGACAGTTATCTGTCTACAGCCGCGGGCCGGTCCGTCCGGGGTAGTACCACGCTCTCGCAGAAAATCGACGTCTGAGTAGTAGCAATTTGTTACTGCGCTTCGTTCGGTGAGCGAGAGAGCCGGAAGCTCAACTTTCTGAGGGTGTTTGCGTGTGGAGAATTTTGGTGGTGCCTTTGGTATCACCGAGCCTCATTGCACGCATTCACACTCCCTTCACCTTCTTCGCGGTAGGCAGTGGCCTTATAAAGGTCCATGAGCGGCAGCAACACTTACCATCAGGTGTACTGCTTGCTCGTTTGCCACTGCATGCAATACAAAAAAAAAAAATACAAAGCGGTGCCATACTTTGATGATTGATTGACGATTTTCATACTTTGACTATTGTCGCATCGGCCGCGCGCGACAGTCGTAAGCGATGGATCGCGCGCGGCCGCGATCAGCCGCGATGCATGGAAATTAATCTTAACATATTTCCGTTGCATTATCATCGTCCAAAGCATTCAATTACTTTAGTTGCGCCTAAAATTTAATTAAGAAAAATTTTAAAAAAGGTTTGGTGCCTACAGCCATACAGTTATCTACACTAATATTATAAAGAGGAAAGATTTGTATTTTTGTATTTTTGTATGTAACGAATAAATTCAAAAAGTACTGGACCGATTTTAAAAATTCTTTCACCATTGGAAAGCTATAATATCAGGGAGTAACATAGGCTATATTTTATCCTCGTATTCACACGGGAACGGGAACTACGCGCGTAAGGCGACTGAATCCGAAGCGAAGCGAGGGCGGATTGCTAGTTATTTTTATTTATACTCTGAATACGTTTTTATCCCTGAAGGGTTAAAAATAGGTATAAATATAGCCGCGTTCTTTATTGGCACGTAATAGGGAATGCCTCTATTATCCTTAATTTGGCTCATTTCTACGTTTAAAGCATACTACTAAGAAATACCTTAAATATTCTACAAAATCTACAGAATACCTTTTGTTGGATACAAAAGGTATTCTGTAGATTCATGATTCTAAGATCCCGTGATTGCAGTAATATACTATCCTCAAAGAACCCATTCAATCATTCATCTCAACCTTTATAAGTCTCACTGTTGGGCTCAGGCCTTCTCCACAATGACCCTTCAATTGATTTACTATTCCACACTGGTCAGACGTGTTAAATAGGGTGTATATTGAGTTTTGCTTTTCTTGCATGAATCCTTTCTTATCCCGTATCGTATTTGAACAGATAAGAGAAGGGGTAGTTAATAGTTAATTGTATTCTTACTCTGTAACCTCACGGATAATTATAAATGTTAAATTATTATAAACTAAAACTAAGAAATGCTGACATTTAATTTTTACTAGCAACCCGCCCTCGCTTCGCTTCGGTTTCTGTCGCCTTATCCCCGTAGTTCCCGTTCCCGTGAGAATACCGGGATAAAATATAACTTAGTTTGCTCCCTGATATTATAGCTTTCTATTGGTGAAAGAATTTTTTAAATCAATCCAGCCGTTTTGAAGATTACCCGGAACAAACAGACAGACAAACAGACAAAAAAAATTAAAGTGATTTACGGCCTATTATTTTGACATTACAAACAGACACTCCAATTTTATTTATTGGTATAGATATTAGTCCGTCTCTGAGGTAGCCAAATATACCATTGAACTTAAGGTTGCTCGCCCAGAAGAACCTAAATATAATAATCTTTATTTAAAAATATATTTAGTACATGTTCCAATGTGAACTTAGGCTGACATATTTATTTATAATCAGTAAAATTGAAAATTTTGAATGACCCCCGAAATAGACTAAAAAAATAAAAAAAGGAATTACGTTCTCTTCAACAGGAATTATCAATTAATTGTCATTTAACGATTATACTGGCACGCGTAAAGCATTTAATCGAGTAATCATACGTCATTACATCATTTTGGCAAATGAGCTAATACTCTTACATTCCTGGGTCGACATTAACCATAAATAGCTAAGAACCACCGCAAGGAAGCTGTACTTAGAATTTAAAAAAAAAAACCGCTACGAAATGGGTCCAACCGGTTGATAGCTTGATGCCACAGACACACACACACACACACACACACACAGACGTCGACGTCAAACTTATAAAACCCCTTTTTTTCGTTGGGGGTTAAAAACCGATTCATTAAGCTACCGTAACTAAACTAAGCTTCTACCTCTACTTCGACTATCGGTGCTAAGCCTGCAAAATATATCGAGAAGAAAAGGAATAGATTTCTAGATCCACTTTTTTTACACCACAGAGTAATATTAATGTTGGTAGAAGTCATAGATAGCCACTGCGGTATAATCTATTAATACCTTCCTGTATAAATAATAACCCGTCCATTATTTTTAATCAACGTTAAATTAACTCATCAAACACGATTACTCACAGCATAAAGGCTTTATTACACCTTAAATGCTCTTCCGACGTATTAATAAAAAAAAAACAATGTCCAAGTTAACTTGACCTGTCATTTAGTAAATAACGACTCGTGCACAATACAAGCGTGACAGGTCGTGTCATATTGGCATCTTTGGTCATCAATCATTGTGTAAAGACAGGCTTGTCGGCCAGTCATGATGCATGGTGTATAAATAGTGGCTTTTGCTGCTTCAATTGAGTAGTGGCAAATCCTAATAATATTATAAACCCGAAAGTTTGTATGTGAGGATATTTATGGCTCTTTCAGGCAAAAACTACTGAATTGATTTTAATGAAACTTCACAATAATATAGCTTAAATATCAAAATAACACATAGGCTATAATTTATCTCTATATTCCCACGGGAAGGGGAACTTTGCGGGTAAAACCGCAGGGCGTTGCTAGTGTTTTATAAAAAAGTCATGCCTTTATCAACACTCTACTTAATCATCTCTTCTTATCAGCTCGTATTCATCCCACAATTGGGCTTCTTTGCTATGGGAGTGAAATTGAGTTTGACTAGTTAGATAACTTGGCATAGGGTCTTACATCGTGCATCACTTATCTTGCTTTGCTCTTCTTATTTTGCTTAGCACATATCCTTTAATGGCCAGGCTCAATAATAGAACAAGAATTGATCAGTACGTCAAGTTTTTCCGTGTGGTGACGGAGTAACGGATGTCGTAAAAGACAACTGAGGGATATAATACGCATACAACATCTATGCAAGATAAGGAAAAGTCCAAATAACACTCTATATCAACCTGTCTGACCAGCATGGAATAGTAGTGCAATTCCCCTCCTATTATGGTGGAGGCCTAAGCCCAACAGTAGGACATATATAGACCGAGATGATGTTCGCTTTCGTCGTTGGGCCGACCACCCGAGCAGGGTGACTTGACGTCAGTGGTCGGCCCGACCGAATACCCCCTTTAGGGGTACCCTCCCATCGACCGACGTCCCCCCCCTCGAGGAGGAATATTATATCCCTAAGTCTTCTTTTACGGCATCCACGAGTAATAGGGAGGTTTTCTTATTTTGGGACGGGCTACGGTCAGCGGGGACGGCGTGCAGCCCCGTAACCGGTGGGTTATATGCACATTTATTGGTTATACGAAGGCGACGTGCTCTGGGTGCATGGGTCATGGGTGCATAGAGCATGTCGCCTTCGTCGTTGGGCCGACCACCTGTGCATAGTTTCTTGACTTCAGTGGTCGGTTATAAGGATTGGTGAATTGTATCTTTACTTCGTTACCACACGGAGATAGAGTATCTTATAGCCACATTCTATTAAGTAGACAAGAGGAACAAAATGCGCTTCATACAACATACATGAAAAATTCTAATAAACAAAATAAAAATCAATTTAAAAATATTGAGATTTAACATGAAACATTTTGAATACATAATAAAAACATTTTGAATACATAGTAAAAGTGATTACTATCAACACTTTGCGAAACATGATTGTTGTTCTGAAATAGTACCTATTAATATTTTTTTTTGACTAGTTTGCCTAGGATATTATATCATTTTAGAATTGTAGTTAGTTGCGCCAATTTTTAAAATTATTTGTCATAATAGTAGCAATACTTTTTTTTTCACCAGATGAGTGAAAGTGAGCTGAAAGTCAAAATCTTACAAAATTTATGGAAAAAACACAGTTTTGGTTAATTTTTGTGTAGAAACTATAGATATTCTGGAATTTTTCATGATTGTGATCGATAGCAGTGTTACTTACGTTGCTAATCCAAAAAAAATCACTGAAATATTTGTAAAATTGTAGCAATGGCACTTAAAAATATAATAAATGTGTCCATTTTTTAAAGATTTCACTTTTTTTTTCTTAATGGAAAAAAAATAAGCCTAGAATTTTTTTCTTTTTATTTTCTCGTGCAGTTATAAGGAGGCCCACCTATTGATGCCCGCTTATAGTTGAATTTTGGGCCACGTTGAATAGATTTATATTTTCGATTATATTCTAACACTAGCAATCCGCCCTCGCTTCGCTTCGGTTATAGTCGTTTTACCCGCGTAGTTCCCGTTCCCGTGGGAATACCGGGATAAAATATAGCCTAGTTTACGCCCTGATATTATAGCTTTCTATTGGTGAAAGAATTTTTGAAATCGGTCCAGCCGTTTTGAAGATTACCCGGAACAAACAGACAGACAGACAGACAGACAAAATTTTTTAATCTGTATTTTAGGCATAGATGTCGTGCAAATAACCGTGTGAGCATGAAAAAAGTCTATTATTTTGACATTACAAACAGACACTCCAATTTTATTTATTGGTATAGATAATAAATAACACTCGAACAAATTGAATATTCTGTTAAAACTAATATGTATGCGTGGATAATGTCTCTCGCGCGTAGCTATTATAAGTTTGGAAATTAATTCCAAAATATATGTGTACATAGAGATTTGTTTGATTATATTCCGTATTAAAATTAAGCGAGCATATAAAATAGGCCATGTCTTAGGTTATATAAATAATTAAACAATTAGATTTCAATTTGCTGTGCGGTGGTACCTATTATGTGTGGTGACGGAGTAAGAATACAAAATCAACACTCCCTATCTTGCCCGTGGATGTTGTAACATACGACTAAGGGATGTAACGCATATAACATCTACATATAAGAAAGAAAACTCACAATAATACCCTACCAACCTGTCTGACCAGCATGGTATAGTAAGGACAATTTCCCTCCTATTGTGGATGAGGCTCGAGCCCAACAGTGGTCGACTACCTGCGCGTCATGCTGCCCTAACCGAGGCCGCGGGTGACGTGACCGGGGAGTTAGTCCGTCACCCGCCGAGAGGCCGACCGCGTGAGGAAAGACCGACGTCCTCCCCGAGAGGGGGACGTCGACCCATGAGAGGGTACTCCAAGTAGGGGGTATTCCGTCGGACCGACCACTGATGACAAGTAACCCCGCTCCGGTGGTCGGCCGAACGACGAAGGCGACGTGGTGTTCGGGTGGGTTGCGGGTGTGCGTACTTACGCCCCTCTGTCGCCCCGGACGGAGTGGTGCGAGGAGTGCGCCGACCGCAGCCCACCCCAAAAAAAAAAGCCCAACAGTGATATGTGTAGGAGATGAAATGATGATGATGATGTGGTGATGATGATGATGAACTAACGGCTCTTAAATTCCTTGTGTGTTACCTGAGAACTTTCGACTGGGAGAATCGATTTTGATGATCTTTTTTTCTATAAAAGCTACTGCTTCCCGTATAGTCTCATTTGAATTTGGTCCAGGTTCGACATTCGCATCCATTAGCAAACGGTTGAATTCGATTTTTTTTTAAAACTTCATTTAAAAATTTGCTTGGGATCAATGCCTACCTATCACATAAGATTAAAAAGGCATATTTACATTGTATTCCAAGTTGATCCTATCCCGTATTCTTCTTTTGAGGATGCAGTATCAAAAACCGTGGAAAACCGAAGGATCTCCCTTACATACTCCATTTTGAAATCAATTTTAAAACAATGAATAAAGATGATTGAACATTTTGAGTAATCGCCGACTAGAGAGAAAAATCAAAAGATAAACAACACGCCGTCTACTCGACAGGAAGTAAATAGAACTAGTTAAGATGAACCTAATGAGCCCCAAAATGTATCGCTTTACTAATAGACCATTCAGGATTTTATCTTCTACTGAAGGTTTCAGATCTATCATCAAAGTGGCTGTTTCAAGTACTAGGGCAAGTATATTCGCAACAAAGGTACCCATTACGCCCATTATTAATGGTCTTAAAATACCTGAGCAGATATATATATTGTAACGGAAAATCATGTGGATTACGTAAGCTTTCAAATAATAAAAATCCCATCATGATCAATATTTTTTTAAAGTTTAGGAGCTAAAATGCCACAGCCGTAGCTCCGTATGGTGACGGACTAAGAATACAATTCACCATATTAGATGTCGTAAAAGACGACTACGGGCGTGTAGCATCTATGCAAGAGAAGGAAGACACGAAACATTACCCTATAAAGGCTCAATCATTACCCATAAAATTAAGTACACAGCGCGCCTAAAGTACTATTTACCTCAAAAAATTAACCTAGTTTCCACTAGACTCTAATTCTGAGCGTAAACTTGCAACCCACTTACAAATAATCCTTATTATACAAGCCGTTGGCTAAAATCCATTACTCTACATAAATCCCTTCGCTAATACATATGCGTCTACCCTTATTTATCACCATATGTGACTAGAATATTGTATCGATTAAACGATGATACTAATTAAAGCCTATCACACACCTGCGTCTAATAAAAGCAACATGTAATTTTAGATAGAACGTTGTAAGCTGAACTAAGAATAGAATTAAGTTTGCCTTTATCTGTTATGTTATATAAGAAGTTACTATGGGTAAAATATTAAGTAATATTACTATGGGTATTAATATAATAATATTACTATATACCATATATATAATATAATAATATTACTATGGGTAAAATATTGATTAGATTTGACTGCACAGATGGCGTAGTGGTTAAGATAGCGACTTACAACGTCAGTGTCGGGGGTTCGAATCCCACGCGGGACAACACTTTGTGCGATCCACAACTTGTTGTTCTGAGTCTGGATGTAATTTGTGTCCGTTAATTATATGTTTGTAAAGTGCCCAGCAATACAAGGATTATTTCCTTAGTGCATGGTGTTGTCTTAAAATTATAAAAAAAAAAAAAAAAAAAAATATAGATATTGCTATAATCCGTGTGGTCACGGAGTAAGAATACAATTAACCACAACCTATCTTGCCTGTGGATGTCGTAAAAGACGACTATCGGATGTAGTAGGTATATAACATCTGTGCAAGAGAAGGAAAACTCTAAATAAAACTCTATACCAACATGTCTGACCAGCATGGTATAGTAGGTCAAATTTCCTGTCATTATAGAGGAGGACCGTGCCCAACAGTGGGACGTACGTGGGCTGCTTTGATGATGATGATGATGAGATAGTGCTATCTTGTTAATCATTTCATTATCATCTCAGTTCATAAATGTCCTACTATTGGGCTCGGACCTCCTTCAGTATGAGAGAGAAATTTAGAGACTTGATGGCATAAGATTTTGGGTCCTTCTCTTGCATGGATATTATATGCATATTATATCCCTTAGTCGCCTTTTACGATATCCACGGGCAAGAAAGGGGATGGTGAATTGTTTTCTTACTCCGTCCTCATACGGTAAATATTTTAAATATCAGAAAATAACTATTTTTATGGATTTTATAGCGTTTGTATTTAATTTTTAATTATGCCACCTTTTGAACACTTTACAGCGTTACTTTGAACCATGAACGCAAGTACAAACGCGATAAAATCCATAAAAAAATATTTTATATACAATGTGTAATAATCATGTACACATCAGAAATCAATATTGGAATAGCAAATTAGAATTATATGGTAAATAAAACTACTTTTCGGATTTTATCGCATTTGTATTCGAATTTTAATTGCCCGACGTTTTGAACTCTTTGTAATAACGACCTGTTGGACGCGAGACATCTTAGTACGCACGTGACCATGAACGCTGTAAAGTGTTTGAATCAACAATTATACACAAACGTGATAAAATCCGGCAAGTAGTTTTATTTACAACGAGCAACCTGCCCCCCACTTCGCTTCGGTTTCAGTCATGCAAGCTCCTATTCCCGTGGAAATATCGGAATAAAATATAGACTTTGTTACTCCCTGATATTATAGCTTTCCATTGGTGAAAAAATTTTTGAAATCGGTTCGGTGGTGAAAGCGTAACAAACGAACAAATTTACTTTCGCATTGGAATTAGCCCAGGTCATTGAAAAGCTCTTAGCCGTCATTTATGACACCCAGAAACAATGTAAGGTTTGGTAGTATTCGTAACCGCCCCAACACAGCACAAGAGCTTAAATTAGTAACTTCTAAATTAAATACAGCAAAGTTACAACAGTTAGTCGCCAAAGTACAAAACATAGTTGGACAGAAATAAACTTATTTTAGGGCTTTCCAATGTAGTTAGTCAAGTTGTGACCATAGCCATACACGCAGTGATAGCTTTAAGAAACAATACGTCACTAAGAAAGCAGTATTATCAAAGGCTACTTTAGTAGTTAACCCGTGATTGGGTGCCGTTTGTGGGACTTAGTCTAGCTATAACTGTTTGAATTAGATTTCATCATCTCAGTCCACATACGTCCCACTGTTGGGCTCGGGCCTCCTCCATAATGGAAGGGTAATTGACCTACTATACCACGCTGGTCAGACGTGTTGATATAGGGTTTTATTTCGAGTTTTCCTTCTCTCGCATAGATGTTATATGCATTTTATATCCCTTAGTCGTCTCGTACGATCACCCACGGGTAAGATAAGGGGTGGTGAATTGTATTCTTACTCCGTCACCACACGGAAACTTAGATTTCATATCAAGATATATTCAAAGGGCATCACACTGGAGCTGATACTAGCTAGACGTGTTATAGATAATCTCATATAAAAGAAGTTATAAAAAAAGTATAAAATTAATAGACAAGACTGCCGAGTTACTTGTCGGATCTTCTCAGTAGCGGTCTCGTTCCAATCCGGTAGAAGCTTATTAAACTAATTTAATTCAATATTGCTAAAATTGACAATACATAAGTACCCTCTCGGGGTTATACATTATAAATGATTTGAAATTGGAGGCATCTTAGGGAAGAAAGCTAATTTCATTGACACTTCGCTTAAATTTACACACATGTGTGTGTATCACATTATATCGAATAAAATATATATAGCTTGTATAACAAAAATTAAATAACAAAAATAATAGTTAAACTTAACTGTAAATACAAAATAAGTAAAACAAATATGAAGCGTAAATATGAAGTGTTAATAAGGTGCCGATATATCAATAATGCTGCAATGCAACATACGCAACACTGCAACGCTGATTTTTAATAGGTACTTTAATACTGATTAAATAAATAAAAAACTGAAATAAAATAGAAACACATGGGTAGATAGTAGGTAATAATAACTTATTTGATGGTCATTCTTGTGCCTCTTGATGTATGAAGCATTTGGGTTAACATCGAGTCCTGGACCAAGAACTCCACGCGTAGCTATTACATATGAAAGGTTTCTTGCTGTTTTTTTTTAAAGATACAGGTTTTAAAATGATTTAAAAGAAAATTTGCACGTTTTATTTTAACACAATAGTAGTATAGAGTTCCAATACTTGGTAACAGTAAAGGCGTATAGCCTTTAAAGCCTTTTAAATCGTGAAATAGACAGTAGGTTGGTAATGGATCGAGGTGGATATTTAAAGTTATCTCGATGCGAACTAAGTTTTTTCATACCTTGCCGTTCACTTTTAATGATACTGAACAGCCAAGTTGCCAAATGAAGTTTGCATGCTGTCATTTTTTAAATATTGGCAATGTTGAGGTGTGGCGTTACATGGCTACGATGTTGTATGTAAAAACAGAATAAGGCTTACAAATGCGTAGGAATAAAGGACTAATTGCATAAGATTATTCAAAGAAATGGAAAACTGACATCAAAATCATATATCTCGTAATGCTCTAGACGTCATAGTAAAATGCTCGTAACCTCTAAAGACAATGACTTTCGTCTTTGTTTAATTTTTTCAGCCGTATAAAAATATCCCGTTTTTTGCAAACAAATCAGCAATGACCATTTGTTATACTGACAGGGACGTGTTTCCTCCCTTTTTAAGTTTATAGTGTTACCTATTATTTTTCACGTGTCTCGTTTATTTTTACCTTTTAATTTAATATTTTCATATCTTTCCTGTTCAGACACAAAAAATAACGACACAATTAGTAATTGTCCAAGCTTCCCATTCGAACATAAAAGAAAATTTGGTGACATTATCTAGATGGAATGAAAATGGTGTTTAACATCATTTTGGAGCTAACTTTTTTGGGTGTTAATTCTTTTCCATAACCAACGACTCAGATCGTAAAACACTAATGTTATCCTTGAAACTAAAGGATCTCTTTCAAATTGGGAGAGAAATTGACATACAATACCACTAATTAAACGAGGTGGTAGGGATAGCGTTTTATTTCCATTTCTCCTTCTTCTGTTAGCTACTTACGCATACCTTAATTCTCTTTTAGGATCACACACAGGAAGAGGAGGGTTAGTACACTTTATACTGTTGCTCAATAGCCACTCGGCAAAGAAGTTGAATAAAGATATGTACATAAATTATTACATGATAAATTATAGCAAAATTGTAAATTAAACTACTTTTACGGATTTTATCGCATGTATATTTTATTTGTGATTGCCCGACGTTTCAAATACTTTACAGCATTCATGATCACAGGGGGACTGGTCAGCTTGCAATGTGTAGTGCTCGCGTAAATATCAGATATCATTATAGTAATCTCTATAGTATTCTCGCTTATAGAAAAGTAAAATTTATTCCTGTAGCCGAAACCAGACCACATGTATCTATCCATCTATCCTTCAGCTTAAAGTCCATCACATTTATACATAAGCGTCCCTACAAAGGAATTAAAGTACAGTAACTTGCATTCTTAGCATACAAGCTGCAACTCTCTAAGGACTCTTTTAGATTGTAAATAAAACAACTTTTACGGATTATATCGCGTTTGTATTTGATTGATTGCCCGAAGTTTCAAATACTTTACAGCATGCATGGTCACGGGCGGACTAAGATATCTCACGTCCTAACAAGTCAACGTTATTACAGATTTTAATAATCGCAATCATAAATCAAAAACAAACGCGATAAAATCCGTAAAAGTAGTTTTATTTATAGTGTGTAGTGCTCGCGTAAACATCAGATATCATTACTCTTTTAGATTTTATGACACCCGTGGGAAAAGTGTGTGATATTTTTTAACCCATTATCATAAAAAGAATCCATATAATCGGTCAAATAATCACTATGAAGTAAGTAGAATCCTGAAAACGAAAAAAAATTATTGAAAAAATAATATTCACTAAATTGACTATGACACGTCTAATAAAGTTTCGAGGGTTT
This sequence comes from Lymantria dispar, assembly GCA_032191425.1. NCBI lineage: Eukaryota > Metazoa > Arthropoda > Insecta > Lepidoptera > Erebidae > Lymantria > Lymantria dispar. Next base: position 24,904,631 of record CM063459.1, read on the forward strand.
ACCGTGGGTAGCACTTTAAAATAGATCGGAGGCGATAGTTAATTAGGTCACCGTATCTCCCCTATTTAAAGGCAACTTAAAAATCCTATAGAAACAATGTTAATATAGAACCTTGCTTAAACCTTTAGTTACTTTTAATAGCTCAACTTTGATTTTAGTGTTTACTACATATATTTAGCCGGGCTGGCGTCGGACATCAAGGAATCGGCACCAGTGGTCTGCCCAATGCCAAAGGGAAGGGATTGCGGTGGGTTATGGAGCCGCGAGAAGGAAAACTGGGAATAAGATCCCACACCAACCTGTCTTTATCCTTGCCTGCTACTGTGGAGAAGGCTCGAGCCCAACAGTGGGACGTATATGAGCTGAAATGATGATGATGATATGGTCACACGCTGTCCTTTTGGCATTCTGGACCATTATGAATGATTATTTGTTATTTTAAAATAATATTATTCGTTAATTTTTAAAAAATATTTTTTGCTAATTTTCAAAAATGAATACTAATAAAACTATCTAGCAGATTAATTTATCCAAACCCCTACTGCCTCAAACAAACTAATTAAAAAAATATATCAAACGATTCCCATAATACTCTTCCACACGTCATTATTAAAAACTTCTTTTAAAATTCAACACCATATACCATTGCAACTTTGGCTGTAAATTACTACGTTGTCTCAGCCCGGGCCAAAACAACCAAGGAACAAGAAGCTAGGAGCAGGCGAACTTCTTAACTCCTTCTAAGGAATTTATTGGTACGGTTTGGTAGATTTAAGGGCGATTCGAGACATATTTAACGATAATAGAAGAGATAATGTTTTGGAACTACTTATATTTTGGAACATAGTTCAGATAATATTTCTTGATTGATGACAATTCCTTGTATGAAGGGGACTTTCATTACCATCATCATGACAGCTCATATACGGCAAACTGTTGGGCTGAAATCTTCTCCATAATAGGAGGGAAATTGACCTACGATACCACGCTGGTCAGACGTGTTGATATAGGGTTTTATTTTGAGTTTTATTCTCTTGCATAGATGGTATATGCATATTATATCCCCGTCGTCTTTTACGACATCCATGGGCAAGAAAATGAGTGGTGAATTGTATTCAGGTGGTGAAATGTATTAAGGGGACTTTATAAACGCTAAACTTGCTGACGATAAAATATAAAATTGGTTGAAATCTCGACTACAACGCCATTTACTGGGTCTTAATGCTTTGTTTTAGTCGTCTTTCGTAATCGGTTTGAGACATATGGGTTGGATGGAGTCAAGGTCCTATAACCGACATATACTTATACATATTAATATAATATGCTTTGCAAATGTCTTATGCTAATACTATATATATCCACCAAGGACATCAAGGATATTTAGAAGAATTCATACTGTAATTCAGAAATAGAAGGTATTAACGATATATACTATCTTTATATATAAATTTCTTGTGTAGGTGTGTATGTCACTGGACTCCTCCTAAACGGCTAGACTCATGTTGATGAAATTTTTTGTGTGTCTTCAAGGCGATTCAAGAATGGTTTAGATTTACAATTGAACCCGGTAGGTGGCACTGTGATCAATATCAAGGAGAATTAGCTTTACAACTTTTTTAGATTTAAACAGAACAACGTCTGTTGGGTCAACTAGTTATTAATAAATCAATAAGTGTATTAAAGATTGAGCTAATTGGTGATTAAAACATTATTAAAATATTTAGTTTTTTTCTGTCATTAAAGAGAAGAGTGAGCTTTTAAATCACGAATCAAACATTAAAATTAGAAAAAAATATACTACACTACCTGACCCAACAGACGTTGTTCTGTTCAAATAAGCTCCACCTGTCGGGTCCAATAGTGAATCTAAACCATTCTCGAATCCCCTTGAACACACAAAACAATTCCATCAACTTTTCAACAACGTCTAGACGTTTAGGAGGAGTTCACTGATGACTGACCGGCCACACGTTCACATGAAATTTATATATAAAGATATGCTTTATAGATCTACATAATGTGAACATATATATCAAATAAGCATCAAAGGAGTGTTAGCAAAGTTACACAAAGTTAAACATTTATGGAACACAATATGTCGGTTCTTCTAATTACTAAGTTGTCCCTAACTAAATAACTTCAAACATGTTTTAACAATGTTGTTATTTTTAGATTTAAATAGTTTCACAAAATTATAGCACTCGAAAATAGAGTGTGGTGACGAAGTAAGAATTCCCCACCCCCTCTCATGCCAGTGGGTATCGTAAAAGACGACTAAGGGATATATTACGCATATGACATTTATGCAAGAGATGGAAAAGTCGAAACAAAACCCTGTTCCAATTTGTCTGACCAGCATGTTATAAGGTCAATTTCCCTCCTATTATGAAAGAGGCTCGAGCCCAGCAGTGGGACGTATATAAGCTGAAATGATAGTACTTGTAAATAGAGATCTAAAACTAGATCATGATTTTACGAAATACGCTCTGAAAATGAATGAATAATATCTTGAATAAAACATAATATCCATAAGAATACAATTCACCGCTCTTATCCATGGATGTCGTAAAAGACGACTAAGGCATATAATATGCATTTAAAGTCTATGCAGGAGAAAAAACTTGAAATAAAACCCTATACCAACATTTTTTTTAAGACAAATCCGTGCACTAAGGGAAAAACCGTTGGATGCAAGTGGGGGCAGGACCGTACCGAGTGGCATTCTCGTGGGGAGGCCTATGTCCCGCTATGGACGTCTGTAGGCTGATGGATGGATGGATGGAAGGAAAAAATCATTGTGTTATGGGGGATAAACATATAATTAACGGACACAAATTACATCCACACTCAGAACAATAACTTGTGGAACCCACGACACTGGCACGGTAGGTGGGTATCTTAACCACTCCAACATCTGTACAGTCCATCTGATCAGCGTGGTATAGAGAATCAATATCCCTCCTATTATAGAGGGAGTTTGAGTACAGCAAGAGAAAGTATATGAGCCAAGGTGATGAATATTTTGAATAAATTTACTTCATACAACAATTAAGGTGAAAACCTATCACCATAGGCCAATAAATTCAAGGTTTCTGTCATTTATTACAGGCAATGTAGTTCCTAATTCCTAGGTGGAAGTTACAAATAATACCGACATTTACGCTCGTTGGTATTGTAAACAAAGACCAATAAATATTGACCTCTAATAACTCTATTTGATGGCGTCTAATTAACAATTACATTCCCAAATGCTTAATTAACATCAAACAGAGAGAGACAATATTTTCCGCATATTTTATTTATTTATTTATTAAACTTTATGCATCAAGTATAATTGTGGCCTTAATGCCAGAGGCATTCCCTAACAGTCAACCATATTTGTGATGGATGATGACTACATATTATCTACCTAAATAATTAGGGTTAGAACAGGATGATAAGGATAAAAAATTGTTGAGCATGGGAATTGAACGTCAACAGAAACATCAAATCTGTATGCTGTTCTATAACATTGCATGAAGTATCATCATCTAATCTCGGCTCGGGCCTCCCCCTACTTTGGGAGGTAAATTGGCCTACTATACAACACTGGTCAGACGTATTGGTATAGGGTTTTATTTCGAGGTTTTTTTCTCTTGTATAGATGTTATAAACGATATATCCTTAAGTACTCTTTTACACTTACGGACAAGAAAGAGGGTGGTATTTTTTAATCTATAAGTCGAAGTCCAGATGGAATTTTTTAATCGTCATTATCAACATTCAGTCTTCCATTATCGACTGTTGAACTAATATACTCCCACTAATAAAAGGATACTACCCTAATTGCTTGTGGGGGTGGTTCAGCGATCGAAGTAAGGTATTATGTATACGTCTCTGAAGCGAAAGCTGCTGTCCACTCTTATGGTGAGATCATTAACCGCATATATGCATATTATGGAGGCGGTGGAGCGTGTGCGGGAGGAAAGACTCCACGCGGACACGGTCCTCCGCCAGCGACTGGGGCAGCGCAGGCGCGAGTACCTGCGCCCGATGCCGCCCTAGCAGAGGCTACGGGTGACCAGACCGGGGATATAGTCCGGGCACCCGCTGAGAGGTTAGCCTCGCGACGGCGATCGGCGTCCCAGTAGAGAACGTCGAAGGGAGAGGGTACCCCTCGGGGTATTCCGTCGGACCGACCACTGACGTCAAGTCACTCTGCCCGGTGGTCGGCCCAACGACGAAGGCGACATATCGTGAGTGAGTTACGGGTGTGCGTGCTTACGACCCTCTGTCGCCCCGGACGGAGTGGTGCGAGGAGTGCGCCGACGGTAACCCACCCCCAAAAAAAAAAAGGATATTATGTCCCATAGTTTTACGACACCCACGGGCAAGAGAGTGGATTGTAAATTGTATTTTACTCCGTCACCACACTGTTTACAACAAAATACAATTAATTAATCAAACAAAGTACAAAATCTTCGATCAATATTCTATAAGCGTACTCACTTACATCTCGGGATTAAAATATAAATCGTGGATATATCATGTCGTATTACTTAACCATACTGATGTAGCCTTTGCACCTGCGTTCGTGAATTATTTAATAATGCCGCTTTCGCAAACGTTATAACATCCGTGGAATTACGAAATGTCATTGATTAATTGTACGAGCATTTGATTGATACAATGCACTATACAGATGGGTTAATAGCGAGATATAATAATTATTTTTCATCAAATTATTCATAATAACAGATGCTTCATTGTTATAACCGATTCGAAGCGAGATATTTCCTGTTTATTGTTGATCATTACATATTTTAAACCAAAGTCGCTTCCCGCTGTCTGTCTGCCCCTATATATGCTTAGATTTTTAAAACTATGCAACGGATTTTGATTCAGTTTTTTTTTAATAGATAGAGTGATTCAAGAGGAAAGTTTATATGTATAATACGTGCATAATATTTCGCTCCTTCAAGAATAAAGAAACAAGTTTGTATTGTCTAATGACAAACAAAATATTTATAAAAAAAATGTTAAAAATAAGCTTCTATTTAATAAATAAAGAAACTTTATCAAGATTATTCAAACGACTCCAAATTCGACGGTTTTATCTCGTTTAGTTTAAGAGTTCCTATAGCCACCTTCCAACGCCATCTTGAGACCAGCTTCATAGTACCATATTATTGCATTGTCACTGAAGTTACGTAAGTAAACCAAATTTCAACCTAATCTAACGACAGGAAGTGGTTCTAATTTAACTCGCAAGATTTGTCCCATACTAACAGGGTAAGTTAAATAAAAGCTTTTAAAAAGCTGTGAAGACATTCTGTAATATATTTAGTATCAACAATGGATCCGTGCGAAGCCGGGGCAGGTCGCTAGTAGATTATAAATGTATTAAGAGTCAATAATCCGTGTGGTTAATGTGTGTGTGTGGTGTTAAGTGTGCTGTGTGGTAGCGGTTTCGAATACTACCAACCCTTGCTTTGCTCGTGGGTGTCGTAAAAGACGACTAAGAGCCCTAGATTGACCCGGACCAACTCCATCTGGTACCATTTGGGTCAACGATTACATTCCCAAGGAGGGTTGACGTCAGGCAGGCGGCCGGTCATAAAAGTCATTGCCGAAACTTTTTGCAATATGTCAAAACAGATGACATATTGCGTCGACCCCAAGTAATTGGGATAAGAGCAAGATGATGATGATGAATCCGTGTGGTTAATACAATTAACTACACCCGCTCCTACTCGTGGGTGTCGTAAAAGACGACTAAGGGATTATAATATACAAATAACATCTATGTATGAGATGGAAACCTCAATATAAAACCCTATCCCAACACGTCTGAGCAGCGTGGAATAGTAGGTCAAACACCCACAAAGAAGAAAGGCGGAGGTCTCCGTCATCACGCAGAAATAAAAATTATATATTTAGTTTGTACCAGTTTTCAAATACGATCGAGAATTGCATGTATTAATTGACCCAACGCATTCAACATATGCAAGACTGAATTATACCCCTCTATATATACCTATACAATTACTATTGGTGTTTAATTAATTGCCTTGCAAGGAACCGCCTAATGGTGTACCTTATTAATCACTAAATATACCTATGCATATATTATTCTAAAGCTAAAGGGGCGGAGAACTGTGAATTAAAATCAATGTTAATACGTTGAATTGTTTTATGTTTTTTTAGATAACCTCCTGCACTAAGGAAATAATCATTTTATTTGCAGAGGACTAAACAAACTAATTCCGTGCGGTGACGGAGTAAGAATACAATTCACCACCCCCTATCTTACCCGTGGGTGATCGTACGAGACGACTAAGGGATATAAAATGTATATAACATCTATGCGAGAGAAGGAAAACTCGAAATAAAACCCTATACCAACACGTCTGACCAGCGTGGTATAGTAGGTCCATTACCCTTCCATTATGGAGGAGGCCCGAGCCCAACACTGGGACGTATATGGGCTGAAATGAAGAAATGAAACAAACTAATAATGGACACAAATTATATTTGGTCTCAGAATAATACTTTGTGGATGGCAGTTAATATTGCCTAGCGTGGGAATCAACCCACGACAGTGGCATGGTAGGTCGGTATTTCGCGTGCAACCCCATAACCTGCCATATACTAATACGGTAGGTTATGGGGTCGCACGCGGTTTCTTCCACCACTCTTGTGCGACTGGACTGTCGCCAAAATAAAGCACGTATCTTAGAATATCTTTAGAATATCTTTTTGATGGCTTACGTATGGACACTATCCTTCTATACGTTATTGTTCTAAGGCACGTTTATATCCCGTTTTATTTTTCGTGAGGTGAGCCTGTAAAAATACAATTCACCATCCTCTTTCTTGCCTGTGGGTGTCGTATAAGATAACTAAAGGATTATATTATGCATACAACATCTATGTAAGAGAAGAAAAACTCGAAATAAAATTACAGTGGCATGGTAGGTCTCTCTATCGCCATTTGGGCGAGCTACCGTTAAGAAATCTTTGTTCTCAGTGGCCCGAGGATACAGAAGTACTTGGATTATAAATTGTAGGAATCTTATTAATTTTATCTGCTAAAAGGGCCTCAGGAATTTTCATGATCGGTCAGTCAGTCAGTAAGTGACAAATATACGAAACTGACTAGTAATAATTTTTAAGTTAATGGTTAAAGTACAATATACCGTATTCAAATGAAACATACCGTGTTTATACGATGCCTCTTTGATTACTAAAAGTTATAGGGGCTCGAAAATGGTCTGAATTCTTGCGAGAAAAGGAAGTTACGGTAGTGTTGCGTTTTTGCTTGAACTGGGCCACTGCCGTACCCCCAGGTATAGCTGAGGAGTTTATTGGAACGCGTTAATCTAAGGGACTTTCAACGCAATTTGAAAAAGTGAATTTGTAATAAATACATTATTTATTTTGTCTGCCTGATTATTTGTAATACTTACAAATGTATATATATAATCCTAAATCTAATGTATTTGTTAAACAAATTTATATTTTATCAATACAAAAATAAATCAATGTAGTAAAAATCTGAAAGTTTTTACAGCAACACCACGTTGGACGTTTTCCTAATAAATTGACAACGTTCTGGCGTAAGGCCAGATAGCGTACACAAGAAAATATGAGAAGTGAATAGGGTAAAAAAATCAGAATCACAAAAAGTAAAAATAGTAAGTATTGTTTTATAATTTATACGTTTATCATCTTTTTATTGCCATCGGTGGCAAACGAGCATATAGTACAGCTGATGGTAAGTATTGCTGCTACTCATGGACCTTTGCTAGGCCGCTACCTACCGTGAAGAATATGAAGGGAGTGTGAATATGCAATAAGGTTCGGCGATACTAAAGGCATCACCAAAACCCACCACACGCAAACACCCTCAGAACGTTGGGTGTTGGGTTTCCGGCTCTCCTGCTCACCGAACGAAGCACAATAACAAATTGTTACTACTCGGACGTCATTTTCTGCGAGATTGTGGTACTACCCCGGATGGACCGGCCCGCGGCTGTAGACAGACAACTGTCAACAATGTGGTCCTATCATCATCTTGTTCCGTGTGGTGACGGAGTAAGAATACAATTCACTATCCATATCCTATCCATGGGTATCATAAAAGACGCCTAAGGGATTATAATATATAAATAACGTCTATTTAAGATAATAAAAATTCGAAATAAAGCTTTGACCAGCGTGGATTTGTTGGTCAATTTCAACGGAGAAAGCTCGAGCCCAGTAGTGGGACATTTTATGAACTTGATGATCATCATAAGTATCATATTGCCGTTTTTTGGGATCTTTTCTTCTTTTTCTGGGTTAGTCCGTTAATAAGTGTGTATGACGGAAAGACAGCTTGTGGCTTTTTGGGTATCAATAACATTATACCCACTCCCGGTCTATTCGGATTTTGACCTTTAGCTGGTACCACGGACTTCAATGCGAGGTCCTACTCAGCGGTTTATATATTTCAGTACCTCTGCCAGAAACTTAGGCAATAGAATGAGTGACATGGTGGGCGGTCACTTCACTCTGATGCCGTTTTTATCCGTCCTGACCTAGACACAATACGTATAATAATACTTCTATTACTAGCCTATCATTCAATTTTGCAATAATTATGCATTAATTATACTACTTACTATACTAATTATTATATACTACAGTAGAAACTTGATTATCCGGCCCTCAGTTATACGGATTCGCGATTATCCGGACTACCAACTGCGACCTATGTATTGTACCTACAAATGCATGAATGAATTTATGCAAGCATGAAATTACGCATAAAATTATGTACATACTACATAAGCACAAAAGCTAAGGAGGTTTTTCATACATTCGATTATCCGACTTTTCAATTATCTGAATGCCTAACGGTAATAATTAGTCCAGTTAATCGAGTTTCTACTGTACTTGATATAAAATCAGTTTTCATTTAATTATATTTAAAAACGCACCAATAAAATTCCATGCACGGCATTATCTGAGATTCAAATACAAGGCACGCATGTAAGGGTTTAAGTATTTTTTCAATTTATTCGTCTGTTAACTCAAAAATAGTTGTAATCGCTTCCTTTAAGGGTGAAGAAAAATATTAGAAGGAAACCAAAATGTATTTATAAATAGTATTTTCGAATATTTAAAAAAGCCGTGATTTGGGGTGTAAGTGAAGCCACTTCACCCGGATGCTATGAATATCTATGATAGTAGAAGGGTGTGGTAAGATCTTCAAAGTTTCTGATATTTAGTGTAACCTTAGAATATGGCTTTTCATTTAGATAAATAAATAATAAAAATAAAATAGCCTTTATTCTGACATCTGCGCCTAATGCCGCCCTAGCCGAGGCCGCGGGTGATCGGACCGGGGAATTGTCCGTCACCCGCAGAGAGGCTGACCGCGCGATGGCGACCGACGTCCCAATACGTCGAGACGTGAGGTTACCCGAAAGGGTATTCCGTCGGGCCGACCACTGATGACAAGTCACATCTGCTCCGGTGGTCGGCCCAACAAACAACGAGGTGACTTGAGTACGAGTGGGTTATGGGCCCGCGCGCCGTCTTTTCATCGCCCCGGACGGACAGGACCGCGCGTGCGCTTACCATAGTACACCCAAAAAAAAAAAAAAAAAGGGTTTTATTCTAACCACAATCTTTCCTTAATAATATTAAAATAATAAATAATATAAAAGTAAAAGTATTAACCCTAATCTTGATTTGTGGAATTCGCCTCTTTGGCGTAGGCCTCCCCCAACTTCCTCCAGTTCTCTCCATTGTTAGCCTGTAGTCTCCAATTTGGTCCAAATTTTTCTTTAAATATATCGTCCCATCGCCTTTTCGGTCTACCTCTACTCCTTTTTGCTTCTCTTGGTAGCCATTTTGTTATTTTCTTGGTCCATCTGTCATTTCCCATTCTACACACATGGCCTCCCCATTTCCATTTAATATTTCTAATATTTTCTGTTATGTCTCTTATTTTTGTTTTCTTTCTTATTGAATCATTTTTAATTTTGTCTGATAATCTAATTCCTAATATACTTCTATCCATTTTCCGTTGCTGTATGGCTAGTTTCTCTTCATCTTTTTTACGTAAAGACCATTTTCATTTAGATAGCATGATAAAAAAGCATGCATCTCATATAAAAAAGTGTATTCTGCCGAATCTGATTAGGTTAAATATCGACTTTTAGAAATAATAACACAAGAATGATGATTTAATTTCTTGTGCTGATCGTGTAAGAATACATTTCACTGTCTTGCCGCAGATGTCTTAAAAGACGGCTAAGGGATATAATATGCACATATCATCTGTGCAAGAGATGGAAAACTCGAAATTAAACCCTATACTAACATGTCTGACCAGCATGGTATAGTAGGTCAAAAACATATTATAATATATATGAATGTGTACAAGAGAAGAAAATTCCTAACAAAACCCTATAAATAAAATAAAAACTGAATAATAAGTATTTATAGTCCTTTATTAAAAAAAACTGATGGAAATAGATTATATGAATCATGATTCGCTTATAACAGACAACATACACCCTTAGGTACAAAGGAAGTTACATGTGCCTATAACGGATGTTGGCCCCAAAGCATTCCATATATTTTCATACTGGAGGGTTTACACCCTTACATTAATAATTTCGCCCAAACGAATCGCCCTCAGGTTCCATTTTACGTGAGTTCTGTTAATAAAAGGTAAAAGGCGGGACTAGTGAAGTAAAAATATCCCAGTACCCGAAATAATTGTGATTGGTATTTCGTTTTTATAAGAAATTTACATCGGATTCATTTCATTTCTTCCTCCCAGCAAATTTATTATATTCAATATATAACATAGATAATTTTTAATCTAAGACGACCCATATTTTTACATTAATTTAGTTGGAATAAGTTATTGAAAATTCTCTCTTATGTACTTATTAAGTGTTACACGAGTTTTTACTTAAATAAGTTAGTAATATTGAAAATATTCTGAATATTTATACCTACTAATATTATAAAGAGGAAAGATTTGCTTGTTTGTTTGTATTAAATAGGCTACGTAACTACTGGACCGATTTCAACAATTCTTTCACCAATGGAAAGCTATAATATCAGGGAGTAACATATATACTATATTTTATCCCGGTATTCCCACGGGAACGGGTACTACGTGGGTAAGACGACTAAAACCGAAGCGAGGCGAGGGCAGGTTGTTATCATTAATAATAAGGTAGTTTGTATTTTATTTTTAAAGTGACGGTGATATATAAAATCAAGGTGGCAGACATATTTAGGGATCAGCTTCAGTCGCCCCCGTTCTGTTAAGTTGCGAGTGTCGTGTTATACACACAAATATTATATGTTTGGTATAGTGGTGATTAAATGTGATATCGATGATTTTTTTTTGTGGGTGCGTTGCGGTCGGCGCGCTCCTCGCACCACTCCGTCCGTGGCGACAGAGGGGCGTAAGTACGCACACCCGTAACCCACTCGCGATGCACGTTGCCTTCGTCGTTGGGCCGACCACCAGAGTAGGGTGACTTGACGACCACCGGAGCAAAGTAATAGCATACTGGTAGCAATTCTTCATATATATAATTCTTCAGTCCGTGTGTATGTGACTGAACTCGTCCTAAACGACTGAACCGATTTTTATGTTTTCTTTTTGTGTATATTCCAGTGGATTCGAGAATGATTTAGATTAATATTTTACTTGGTAGGTAGCGCTGTGATCGATTTCAAAGAGAATTCCTTTTGTTTTTTAGATTTGAATAATACAGCATCTGTAGGGACAGTCATTGTATAAAATGATAAGGAAGAGAAATAATACATTATCGCTGATTGATTATTGATGCATTAATTTTAGAATATAATTGTTTTATTTGTTGTTTTTACGGGGACTATTTTGTACAAGTATATATACATAAAATAACTGATTACGACGAGAACTAATATAGCATAAAGTATGATATAAGATTTCTTTCCAGAACATGATGATTTTCAATAAACATTTATTTTACTACAGGTATGTGTTTAGGTTAATAATTTATTTTGAGCTAACTAGATGGCGTTGTACAACATTCTAAAACAGGTTATGGTTTCGTTACACAAATGTACATATCCAAGCGAAGCGTAGCGTTAACGCCACGCCAGGTCGGGTTGAGAGCCCTCAGCGCTCACCCACCAGTCCGGGTAAAGTTGTCACAGCCATCTGAGGCTAACAACTAAGTCACACAAATAAAAATAAAAATATACGCCACGCCAACGGTCATGTTCACCCTCACCTATAAAGGTTTCACATCAGTAAAGCGTAAACATAAATTTGATCATCATCATCTTGCTCTTATCCCAATTACTTGGGGTCGACGCAATATGTCATCTGTTTTGACATATTGCAAAAAGTTTCGGCAATGACTTTTATGACCGGCCGCCTGCCTAACGTCAACCCTCCTTGGGAATGTAATCGTTGACCCAAATGGTACCAGATGGAGTTGGTCCGGGTCAATCTAGGGCTCTTAGTCGTCTTTTACGACACCCACGAGCAAAGCAAGGGTTGGTAGTATTCGAAGCCGCTACCACACAGCAAGCATAAATTTGATATTAGTTATATTTTAATATTTACATTTATCCATCAGCTCATAGAATAGACGTTTACTCTTGGACATAGGCCGTCACTCGAAATAGTCGTATTTCACTTGCATCCAACGGTTTTATGTGACTTTTAAGACGTCGTCCGTCCACCAGGTGGGGGGGGGGGGAGTCGTCTTACGATGCGTTGTCCGATTCGTGGTCGCCTCTCGAGAACCTTTTTTTGCAATTGTTGTCGATTCGACAAGCGATGTGACTCTTAACATTTATTTTAATAAAATTTACATGGTAAATACTGTTTTCTACTATATAACCTTTAATAACATGTTTAAATAAAAGCATTCTCCTTTCCATTAAACTTGAGCTCTTTAAAAACTATGCCACACATTTTAATAAGCTATGCGTCCTTATTTAAATGACAGTCCCAGAATAATTTGAATCACGAAATTACATAACTAGCGTATGTAAAAGCAAACAACTGTACAAAAAAATGCCGAGACAAGGCTATTAGACGTATAATTACTTTATTTGTATGCGTACTTTATAATTTTGTAGCAATTTCAATAAATAACGGTAGATAGTATGAATGTAATAATTCCATATCGATTATACTACAATGTTACGTACTTAATATTACGTCTGATATTAGAGTAATATCTACTTGTTTATGGTTTTAAGCATAATATTACTCGTATTGAGTAAATAATCATGAGTTGAATGAAAGGTAAAAAATTCTATTTAAGAAACTTTTTTTTTTAATTCAAATCTATCATATATCCGTTATATTGATGGAGTAAGAATACAAATGACCACTCCTTATCTTGCCACGAGCAAGATAAAGAGGTGTTGTCGTAAAAGACGACTAAGGCATATAATACGCATATAACATCTATGCAAAAGAAGAGAAACTCGAAATAAAACCTTATACCTATCTGTTTGATCATCATGGTACAGTAAAGTCAATATCCATTCTATTGTGGAGGAGGCTTGAGCTCAACAGTGAGCAGAAATGATAATGATAATAATAATATAACTAATTTTGATATATAGAGATTATAGAGATCTTTTAAGATAACTAAATTTATATTAGGTTAAGTTAATATATGGAATGCACCGGAGCGAGTTATTTCTTCACCAAAAATAATCTAAAATGTACAACATAATACAAAATACAATTTTGAACTTGAAATATTTAGTGCGTGTTATATTATTTAGTGGTTATTAAATTATTTAGCAAATAATCTATTATTTAGTAGGTATGATATTAAATGGTGCTGTGTGGTAGCAGCTTCGAATACTACCAACCCTTGCTTTGCTCGTGGGTGTCGTAAAAGACGACTAAGAGCCCCAGATTAACCCGGACCAACTCCATCTGGTACCATTTGGGTCAACGATTACATTCCCAAGGAGGGTTGACGTCAGGCAGGCGGCCGGTCATAAAAGTCATTGCCGAAACTTTTTGCAATATCACAAAACAGATGACATATTGCGTCGACCTCAAATAATTGGGATAAGAGCAAGATGATGATGAACTAATTTTGATATATTTTAAGTGAACGCTATATATGTGGCAAGCGAGCTTGCAATCAAATTTTTGGTGTTCCTAGGAGTTTACTGATTCCCATTCGCCTGGTAATCTTTCAAATAATGTTGCGACTTATTGTATTCTTAATACGTCGCCATTATTCTATTTTATTTTTAATCTAATCATCATTCATCTCATATCAGCTAATTCACACCCCACTGCTGGGCTTGAGCCTCTTCTAATTGAGAGGGATATTGACCACGCGTCAGACGTGGGCATATACTTTTATTTCAAGTATTCCTTCTCTTTAAATAGATGGTAACTACGTATCATATCACTTAGTCGCCACCTACGAGTCAGATAGGAAGTTGGTTTAGTCTAATATGCAGGTTAATTTAAATTGAGTGTAACTAACGGTCTTGAATACAATGAAGTGATTAATTATTTAGAATTTTGATCATTTACGCCCTATTGTAATATTTAAATGCTTTTCTCAGAGACCAAATTACGGTGAGCTTTTGCAATTAAAATATATACTAAAAAATGAACCAAAATATGTTGAATTATTTTATTTTGGAAACTATGCCTGAGGCTTCACTACCCTTAATAATTCTGTCAATCAATCGTATATATGTTTGAAAGTAATAACTCTCTAATAATATTAGCATAAACTTTATTGGTTAAAATTAAAATTTCCGTGTGGTGATGGAATAAGAACGACCCTCTCTTACTCGTGGATAGCGTAAAAGACGAATAAGGGAGAAGAACGCAAATATTATCATACATATTACGCAGAAAATATCTGTGAAAGAACAGGAAAGGATACCATACCATACTAAAATACCAGGTCAGCGTGGTCGATTTTCCCTCAGTTGTGGAGTAGGCTCTAGTTCAGCGAGATGAAATGGTGAGATTAAAAATTGGATGTGCACTGTATTATACAAAATTTTGGAAAATTTTTCCATTAAATTATGAGAACTTTGGAGAATATAACGGTCACAAATTTCCTACAAATATTGGAAACTCTCAAAAAACCTGATGGTAAGTGTTACTGCCGCTCATGGATCTTTACAAGGCCGCTACCTACCGCGATGAAAGTGAAGGGAGTGTGAATGCGTGCACCAAGGCTCGGTGATAGCAAAGGCACTACCATAACCCTCCACATGCAAACACCCTCAGAAAGTTGGGCTTCCGGCTCTCTCGTTCACCGAACGAAGTGCAGTAACAAATTGCTACTACTCAGACGTCGATTTTCTGCGAGAGCGTGGTACTACCGCGGACGGACCGGCCCGCGGCTGCAGACAGGTAACTGTCGACAGTGTGGTCCTACCACTAGGAAGGACTCTGCCTCCTCTTGCACAGATTTTATGTGCATATTTTATTCCTTAGTCGTCTTTTAGGATATTCACGGACAAGATAGGGAGTGATGAATTGTATTCCTACTCCGTCACCACACGGAAAACACAAATATCAAATACAAAATATGCAAAATACAAATACCAAATCAAGACCGTACCAAAGTTCGATGTCACATCACTAACCGCACCCGCTAAAAGGTAATTTTTCTTTTTCCCTCGTTTCACGTCACTCGTGATACATACTGCTTATGTTAATGTTATTTATTAAGTATTATATAAGTACACTGTGAAATATGTGTTCGGTTGATAATACGTGACCGTATAAGTACGCGTTTCGTTTTAACTCATGACTTTTATATTTTTCTTATCCCGATCACTTCAGTGTAATGTTGATTCATGAGTATAAATTATTGAATAAAAATGTTGGCATTTGGAATCATCATCATCATTTCAGCCTATCGCCGTCCACTGCTGGACGTCGACCTCCCCCATGTTACGCCACAAAGTGAGGTCCTGTGCTGCCTATATCCAACGACGCCCAGCAACTTTCACCAGGTTGTCGGACCACCTGGTGGGGGGGCGTCCTACACTGCGTCGTCCAATACGTGGTCGCCACTTGAGAACCTTTCTTCCCCAGCGGTTGACGCTTCGTCGAGCGATGTGGCCTGCCCATTGCCACTTCAGCGTGCTAATTCTTCGTGCTCTGTGGGTTACACCCGTTCTTCTGCGGATTTATGTATTCTGGATTCTATCTCGCAGAGAAATCCTGAGCATAGCTCGTTCCATAGCATGCTGAGCGACTTAGAACCTTGTTATGAGGTCTACATTTAGGGACCGATTGGAATATATTAAATATATCATCATCATCACAGCTTCTTATACGTCCCACTGTTGGGCTCGAGCCTCTTTCACGATGGGAGGGAAATTGAACTATTATACAACGCTGATATATTTTGTCCCTTATTGGTCATTTAGGACATCTATGGGCAAAAGAGTGGGGACTTGTATACTTATTCCGTCACGGCGAAATCTAGTCTTATCTTAGAATATTATTATTCCCTTTTTTCTTTTCTTTTTTTTTGTGGGTGGGCTGCGGTCTGCGCACTCCTCGTACCACTCCATCCGAGGTGACAGAGGGGCGTAAGCACGCACACCCGCAACCCACCCGAACACCATATCACCTTCGTCGTTGGGCCAACCACCGGAGCAGGGTTACTTGTCACAATAAGAGGGAAATTGACCAACTATTATCACGGCAGTATTATAGTTTTAAAAACTAAAATATGTTTCTAGCTGTTAAAATTATACGTAAAAGAATAGATTATTATGTTCATATGTTTCTGTAAGTATAAAGTAACAACAGACGGTTAAACGATATATAAAGCATATAAAATTAAGAGAAGGAATTCTTGAATTAAAAGAAAGAAAGAAAAATTGTTTATTTCTTCCTCGCAGGGGGATACATATTTGTACAACTTATTTTACATATACATCGATGTAAGCGCTGGGATCCCACCCGCAAGCGAGTAAAAGGATCGCTACTCAGCTTTATGTTGTGGTAACACCACAACGCTGTTTTTCAGTAGCGGCCTATGATGTGACGATTGTCAGCAAACTCAACGCTTACTACTTATTTAGAACAATATTTTGTTGAGAATTCCTAAAACTAAAATAAGTACGTACTACACGTGCAAATTTTAATAATAACAACAATAAAAATAATGACCTTAAAAATAACAATCGGTTAAGAATAGTATCAAAACTCAAAAAATAAAATAACTAAAAATTAAACAATACCAAAAGTGAAAAAAAAAAAAACAAAACTAAGATAAAAAAACAATATAAAAATATATATACAATTTGGCTGTATAAGCGTTATTCCCTTTGCCCACCTGAATACGCCAGTGCAGTCTGCGCATACGGTTTACGGTGTGCTATATTCCTATGTAATGATATATATCTGTGCGCATACGCAGAGTAATATAATAACATTTTAATAAATTTTGATTACATAGCAGCAAAGTTTACACTATTATGCTGGAAATAAACAGCTCTACCCAATTTGTGGTACACTCCCTTTCAGCGTATTATCAAAACAACAAACTTGTAAAAGTGTATACGAACTCATCTGACCGTTACCATTATGCCTAATAAATCATCTATTTTGAAAGAGACGAGCATAGCAGTAAGAAGTATGTGAGCCAATCACTCCAAGCCAAGCCAAAGCAAATAGTTTTGACATCATGTATATTTATAAATACCATATGACTCTAGATGTAGTTAGCTCAGCATATAGTTTATAATAGATTTATAGAAACCATTTACAACTTTTTGCTACTTCACTTGCATGTGCTGTGTGGTAGCGGCTTCGAATACTACCAACCCTTGCTTTGCTCGTGGGTGTCGTAAAAGACGACTAAGAGCCCTAGATTGACCCGGACCAACTCCATCTGGTACCATTTGGGTCAACGATTACATTCCCAAAGAGGGTTGACGTCAGGCAGGCGGCCGGTCATAAAAGTCATTGCCGAAACTTTTTGCAATATGTCAAAACAGATGACATATTGTGTCGACCCCAAGTAATTGGGATAAGAGCAAGATGATGATGACTTGCATGTACAAATGTAAAATCAAGTTTACCTTCAAAATATATAATAAGAGATTTCTAAAAGCTGAATTAAACTTCTAAGAACACCTGTGATCCGTAACGGAAGTCATTACCTTGTATTCAAAGCTTCTACGAATCTTTTGCACCGAATCTTCACTTTGAAATCGGTCTCTCAAGACAGGGGACTGTTATACTTTAAACCATATCTCATTACCGTGAGGCAGGTATCGACAGAAGATTAATGTGGGCCAAAGGGATGATAGCAATTGATTTTTTTCTACCTACCCTCACAGCGTTGTAAACCTTTTAGTTGATAACATAACCCGAGTTTAGCAGAAATAAATTTACATTTTAAATATTAATTACATGGTCTTTGAAATGAAATTTGTTTAGGGTTTTATATTTTAGCGGCAAAGAGTTTGATGTGGAAATGATAGCATGAAAGTTATAAATGAATATTTGCGAATAAATCTTCAAAGATCGTAAATGTTCATTTATAACTTATTTATTTATTATACCGTTATTAAGCGCCGCTCAAGTTGGTTTCCACTTGTTTAACTGCTTTTTTGGTTATTATTATTCACTGTTAAGTTGTAGATTCAATTCCCGAGCTAATTAAATTTGATATTATGAGTGAGATATTCCCGATTATGTGGAAAATAAAAACTTATAGGAATATATCCTATAAAGTATACAAGATGTGAGTTTAATAAGAACTTTCTTAAATATTACCTTAATTAGTCCAACACCTGCAAAGAGGGTAAAATTGTGAGGGCAATGATCCGGCAACACTATTTTATTATCGGAGCGACGAAGGGTATGTATGGTATCTGAAAGAGGAATCCACTGCGACGACCACAGATGTCAAGGAATTGGTACCAGTAATCGGCCTGATAGTGACGGGTAGGAAATACAGTCGGTTATGGGCCAGCACGCCGCCCATCTGTCGCCCGGATAGATGTAAAATATCGTCTGCTTTCAATTTTGTCTTTATTTCTGACGATCTTTTTTTTTTAGGCGTGGGCCATGGTCAGCGAACCCGCCGCCCGGCTCCGTCCGGGGCTACGGAGGGGCGGTGCGCGGCCCCATGACCCTCCCGTAGCCAGGTCGCTTTCGTCGTTGGGCCGATCAACGGAGCAGGGTGACTTGTCGTCAGTGGTTGGCCCGACGGAATACCCCAGTCGCGGGGTACCCTCTCCTCTCGAAGTTCCCCTCGGAGACGTCGGTCGCCGTCGCGCGGTTTATTTTTAACGCTGAGATAACTATTATTTCTGTAGAATCATATTTTAAGTACTAAACTTCATATTATTCAAAAACACTTGTGGCATATTTAAAATTTAAATAAAATGCATTATATTCACTTTTCCTTATGGTGAGAGAGTAAGAAAACAATTCACGACCCCTTCTTTTGCCCGTGGATGTTCTAAAAGTCGAAAGGAATAAGGCAAAGTAAATATACATCCAACATCTATGCAAGAGAAAGAACACTCGGAATAACTTTATACCAACCCGCGTGGTGTAGTAGGTCAACTTCTCTCCCATTGTGAAGGAGGCATAACTCCAATAGTGAAACGTATATGAGCTGTAATGATGATGATGATGATGATGATATTTACTTATATAAATGTTATCTGTATATTCAACTTTTACGACAACCACGAACAAGTAAAAGGTACATAATTGTATTATTATTCCGTCACAATACGGACAATGCCATAATTCCCCTTTACGATTCTCATGAGAGTGATGTGGCACTTTCGCCCTTAACATTTTAAGAACGCGTGACTACAGCTTAGCGAACTTGAATAAGACTGACAATTGAGGCCATGAGAACCATACTGGCCTAATTCAATCGACAAGCCTTTTGAGTACCATAGAAAATAAAAACAATACAGTAAAAACCATAACAATGATTATGCTGCCATCTAGTGAATATCCCCTAGCCGAGGCCGCGGGTGACGTGACCGGGGAGTTAGTCCGTCACCCGCTGAGAGGCCGACCGCGTGAGGAAAGACCGACGTCCTTCCCGAGGAGGGGACGCCGGTCGATGGGAGGGTACCCCAAATAGGGAGTATTCCGTCGGGCCGACCACTGACGTCAAGTCACCCTGCTCCGGTGGTCGGCCCAACAACGAAGGCGACGTGCATCGTGGGTGGGTTGTGGGTGTGCGTGCTTACGCCCCTCTATCGCCTCGGACGGAGTGGTGCGAGGAGCGCGCTGATCGCAACACCCGACAAAAAAAAATCTAGTGAATATCGTTGTGTCACTTTTAGACCACCTTTGTTCTATCAAAATGTTCAATTATATCTCTAAAAAAATCTTAAACTCAATACTGTAAATTAGTTAGGCCATTATGGTTCTGATGGCCTCAATTGTGTACTGTGTCGTATCGTATAACATTATTGTTAATTTGCAACGAAGACATCTTAGTAGAGTTTGTGTCGATTATTTTGCTTCTTCAGTAATGTTGTTTAATCCTGTGTCCTGAAATTTTAATGTAATAAGTTGAATTTTTAATTATTAAGTTAAAATTTTAATGTAATAAGTAATTAACCCCTTTTTGTCGTAGTTAGGTTTTAGTTTTTAATTTTTTTTTTATACTGTTTATACAGAAGATTAAATAATGACAACGCATTATATTATTAAAATCAAATCATTTATTCTCCATAAGCCCCTACTTATAAACTCATTTGCAAAAAAAACGGGCGGTTTTGATTTTCATTCATATTTAAAAAGATACAATACCAAAAAGGTTTCAATCGTTTGTACACGTTACTGGCCGGTTTTAAAAATGCTGTGGTATTTAAAAAAGTACGTTCTAAATTCAATTTTTCATTTGATGTTCATTTTTACAGAAAACCCCTTTTTATCCTACATTTTTGGCGCGAAGTTCCAGAAGTTAACATCGACTTTCATAACTTTTATTCAATTTTTATCGATTAATTTCATATCCTTGACTGTCAAAGCTTTATTTAATGCTGTTTGGCTGTATCAAAAATGGTAGATAAAGTGGTAAAAGCTACCAAAATTATCGCGCTGCTTGAAGAGGGTTGCAGCCAATGTTTCGTGGCTAGGAGGCTAAATGTTAGTCGCTCGACAGTCCAAAGGACCTGGCAGCGATATCAGGAGACTGGTTCCGTCGAGAGAAGGCCTGGTTCTGGAAGAAAACCATGTACCCAACCACGGGATGATCGTTTTCTTGTGAGTCGCGCATTGAGAAATCGCAAATCTTCGTATGTGGATCTTAAGAACAACCTCCAAGAAGTAAGAAATGTGCATATTAGTCTATGGACGGTCAGGAGGAGGCTTCTCGCTGCCAATATACGCAGTCACCGCCCGGCCCGCGGCCCCAAATTACTCCGTGAGCACAGAGTTCACAGGCTTAGGTTCGCTAGAAATTGTGAATCATGGACTCAAGACGATTGGAATAGGGTTTTGTTCTCTGATGAAGCCAGGATATCTCTGTTCGGTGAAGATCGACGTCGGCGAGTGCTAAGAAGACAAGGAGAACGCTTTGCAGAGGCATGTTTCGAAGAAATCACACCTTATGGTGGGGGCTCTGTTATGTTTTGGGCAGGAATAAATTCAATGGATCGTACAGAGTTAGTCTTCATTGATAACGGCTCACTGACTGGGCATCGATACATAACGGAAGTTCTAATTTCTCATGCACAACCCGCATTGGCCGCTCTAGGTGAAGACTCGATTTTTATGGACGACAATGCTCGCGCCCACCGATCCCGCGATGTTAATGCGTATGTGCAAGAGGTCGGCATTCGTCGTTTGGATTGGCCAGCTCGAAGTCCCGACCTCAATCCCATAGAGCATGTCTGGGACGTTCTGAAACGGCGTGTGAGATCAGTTCACCCGGCTCCGCAGACCATCAGAGAGCTGAAGAATGTGATTACTGCGGAGTGGGAACGTATTCCGCAAGCAAGTATCCGGGATATACTCGCTAGCATGCCCAGACGAATTCAAGCTGTGATTTTAGCTAGAGGGGGTCACACTCGATACTAAACATTTATCTGCTTTTACTTTATTAAAGAAAAACAAACAAAAAAACTTTTTTATTTTTACTTCATGAGCATATGCATTACTAGCGAATATACACTACTAGCGAGGTTTAGCATTATTTCCCATAAATTGTATCTAAATTTTATGAAATACTGATGAAAACGATTATTTTCTTATTAATTTAGCAAATTGTGTGGATAAAACTACCTATAATTATCAAACAAAGAAATATTAACATTTGAAATGGTTCATTGCTTAGGTGCCCGTTTTTTTTGCAAATGAGTTTATATTGTGAAATTTATACATCGTTTGAAACAATCAAATAATCTGCCATCGGATCGGAACGACGACAAGAAACATGGCTATACTAGATCTCACAAGAAGTACCCGATCTCGAGTAGAGCAGCCATCGCTTTATCAACCACACTGGAGAGAAATAGCACGTAGCTACCGCAAGCAGAACCTTATTCAGTAAACATGATTAAATCAAACCATCTTATATTCTTAACCCCATCTCATGATTTGAAATAAGTTAACTCAGTAAAGTTAATTAACGAATAGGCGTAAAAAAATACATTCACCTTACGTACGCAATATAATATGTTGTTAACAAAAAAAATATATCTCTTAAACATAGAACACTCTCACTTAATTAAATTTTTGGGGCCTCTAAAGGGAGGGTGTTAGTATCTACACTGAAATATATCCCTTCGGAGGGCAAGTAGGCCTCTGTTATAACCAGAGTACGTGTTAACTACCCCGAGTTATGAGTTTTGAGTGGCTCAAGGATTTTGAACTTAGTTGTACTTGGCTGTCTTGTTGTTTAAGACTTTTTTTAGATTCAAACGCTAGTATTTGAATAGACAGATGGTATAGACGTCCCAAATAGGTTTTTTTTTTAATTTACTTATAATCATAATTTCTGCTTATATACATCCTACTTTTGGGCTCAAGCCTCCTCCACAATAGCAGGGAAATTGACTTAACACATAGGTCAGACGGATTTGTGGTGTAATTTCGAGTTTGCCTTCTCTTGCATAGATGTTATATGTATATTACAATTGCCTATCTTTTACAACATTCACAGACAACATAGGGAATAATAAATTGCATTCTCACTTCGTCACCACCCGGAAAATTTGCTTCTCTCCTTGTTGTAATTATTTACTTAATACTCTCACTAAAAAGAGTTGGCGATTTTGCATTTTTAATCCATTAACACACCGAAGGTTGCTAAGAAAATATTTAATTAACACCAATGGTATTGCTTAGTATGTTAATAAGATAGATACTATTGGTGATCCTTTCCAGATGCTATTCTATGCAAAAAATTAATATACCTAATTTTAGACCTTGCCAAAAATTTATATTTATTTCTCTTTTTTTATTGTTGATTGTAGCAAATAAGCAAGCAGCACACCTGATAGTAAATAATACTGCCTCATATGGACCTTTACAATACTAAATAACAGGGGCACAGCTATAGTGCTATCTAGTGTGAAGAAATTGCTGTTATTAAACCTCGTTTAAAGAAGGATATGTCATAGCGCTCGGGAAACAGCACAAGTTAGTTTATTTTCTGGAATCAGACTCGTACGTACGTGGGATAAATGATCGCTGATACACATAAACTGATACACATAAGCTGATAAACATACAGTTGAAGACCATTACGTTTTCAGTTGAAATGGATATGGATAGATTCGATATTTGCTTTTCTGATGGCAAATTAAGTAACTACCTCTTACTTATATGTGAAAGTTTAAACAGGCTTCTAAAATTGCTAATTAAATTAATAAAATTGATCTGTTGAATAGTTAATTAATTAATTTACCTATTCGATAACTTTGTTTCTATAGCTTCGTTTAGAAATATTATAGACTAATAAAAGTTACTAAAAAAAATTAAATAGGTACTACACTTTTGCGCGTGAGCCTCCTCTGTAATAGGGAGGAAAATATGACCTACCATACCTGGCTAGTCAGATGGGTTGGTATAAGGTTTATTAGTTCTTCCTCTCCTCTCTTGCACCGATGTTATCTGTATTTCATATCTATCACTCGTCTTTCGTAAAAGACATTCAAAGGCAAGATGGTGGTGAATTGTATTCTTACTTTGTCAATACACGACAAATTATAAAATGAGTATACTTTTGTGTTTACGCGAGTATTAATGTTTGGTGTCCTCTCGTAAGCATGAACGCTCAAAAGAAGATCAAATAGAAACAAGTTAAATTCCTAAAAATAGCTTTATTTCAGAAATGGAAATTGATAAATTGTATAAAGTTAAATAACAATGAATCAATATGGCAGGCAATGCATGGCGAACGTGATTTTACTATACGCTAATAATAGTGGCACTATAAAACCAAAAGAACATAACGCATTCATGAAGACTGGCGACAGAAGTGAAAACTTAAAACTATAAACCAACAGTTGTTATTTTTAATACCCGAAGCAAAAAGAGATCTCTGTCTGTATGTGTGTGTGTGTGTGTGTGTGTGTGTGTGTGTGTGTGTGTGTGTGTGTGTGTGTGTGTGTGTGTATGTGTGTGTATGTGTGTGTGTGTGTGTGTGTGTGTGTATGTGTGTGTGTATGTGTGTGTGTGTGTGTGTGTGTGTGTGTGTACGTGTGTGCGCGTGCGTGCGTGCTTGCGTGCGCGTGTGCATGTGTGTGGCATCGTAGCTCGCGGATGGATCGATGTCGATGCGAATTCATTTGAAAGCCTGTTTCCTTGCGGTAGTTTTTAGCTATATTTGGTTAATATCGATTCAGCAGTGTAAGAGTATTATCTCTTTTTCAAAATGATATAATGGCGTATGATTACTCGATTAAGTGCTTCACGTGCCAAATTTTTAGTTTTACTTATTCAATATTCCGTTTATTTGCTTAAATTTGGGTGAAAATAACTTTTACATTTATCTGATTTGACGTTTATCGGTACATATATAGTGAGATTGACCATTAGTTACAGATAGAGTGTTAGCAGTAATACGTCACATAACTATGTCGATGAAGACTTGCATAAATTTACTCCTCATCCAAACCTGTCAATAGAAATTTTCAATTCAAAAAGAAATAAACTTAATCTAGCTTAATATCCATAAAAAAACTATGTCGACTAACCAGAGCACCGTTCTATTATACCATGACATAACGCATGAGTGAAATTAAATTAAATTTCAACAAGATACATCTCAGTCCCCTGGCACGCTCACTCCCTGCCAAACACCGGAGGTGAACACACGATTTATATTGTGCCACCCCTGAATTTGAACCTTTCAAATTTATGTTGTGTTGTTAAAGCGCTGCCCCATTTTCAGGGGTGTCACCAATTTTATTGTTTTCATAACGGTTTAATTTCTGATTGGGGAATTGTGTGTCGAGTGTGATATACCTTATTGCTTTCTAAAACAAGCAAATAGATATGATATATATAATCGAATATCAAACCAGTGAAATGTGTAATTTATTATACATAAATCTCCATAATTAAAATAACTTACCAACTTACTACAATAATATTTACTGCACGAGAACATATTTGCACTGAATGCCTTCAACACGTTTGGGTCAATATTCAATCATTTTTAAGTAACTAAACTATAGAACCAAGCGGCTCAACCGTCACGAATATTGCTAGAATCTTCATCATCATTATTTAAACCTATCGCCGTCCACTTCTGGACGTAGGCCTCCCTCATGTTACGCCACAAAGTGCGATCCTGTGTCGCCTACATCCAATGACGCCCAACAACTTTCACCAGGTCGTCAGTCCACCTAGTGGGGGGTTGTCCTATACTGCGTCGTCCGATACATGGTCGCCACTCGAGAACCTTTCTTCCCCAGCGGTTGTCAATTCGTCAAGCGATGTGGCCTGCCCATTGCCACTTCAGCGTGCTAATTCTTCGTGCTATGTCGGTTAAACCCGTTCTTCTGCGGATTGCCGTATCTTGGTTTCTATCTCGCAGAGAAATCCCGAGCATAGCCCGGTCCATAGCACGCTGAGTGACTTTGAGCTTTTTTATGAGTCCTACATTTAGGGACCACGTTTCCGAGTCGTAAGTCATCACTGGTAACGCACTAGAATACAATCTCAAAATGATCTTGATATAAGGATTGTGTGGAGAGGTATGTGTGTATTTAAACATCTATTTACCCCTTATTGTGTATAGTGACGGAATAAGAATACAAATCAAGTGGTCTCTCCCTTACTTCCATAGTGGTTGAGGGAAGTGACGGCTGCTCTAATAGTTAACTCGTGATCGGGTGCCTCTTGTGGGATCTGGTCCAACCATAATCGTTTGAATTATATTAAGTATCTTGCGGTTCGAAGGGCATCACACTGGAGCTAGTTCTTACAAAACTTGTTGTACACAATTTATATCTAGTAAGAAGAAAAAAAAATGAAAATTATAGACAAGCCCGCTGAGTTTCTTGTCGGATCTTCTCAGTAGCGGTCGCGTTCCAATCCGGTGGTAGTACATTTTTTTTGGAAATTGTAAACCTGACAATATGTAAGTGCCCTCTCGGGGTTTATGCATAATAAATGATTTGAATTTGAATCACCACTCCCTATCTTGCCTGTGGATGTCATAAAAGACGACTAATGGATATAATACGCATATGACATCTATGTAAGAGATGGAAAACTCGAACCAAAACCCTATACCAACCTGTCTGAACAGCGTGATCATCATATGAAAAAAGTAAAATCAAAGTTAGTAATTTTAATAAAATCAATACAATTTTGTTTAAATTTGGTTGAATAAGTATAATTAGAGTATAGTTCGGTGAACAAAAAAGACGCCATTAAATGACTAGTGGATAGAAAAGCACTTTTTTTTAATTTCTTTTTCATTTTACCGGATTCTTTATTCTAATATATAGTTTATGTGATGAAAGAAATTTCATCATTTTAACTCATGAACGAGTATGCCCACACCCACTGCTGAGTTTGAGCCTCCGCTGTAGTAAGAGTGAATGAGTTAGATGTTTTTCTTTCAGTTTTTATTTTTTATTTTTTGTGTTTTTATGTTTGTCGGCGATGAAATTGTCATTATTCGATAATTATGCGTATTATTGCTTAGATTGGTATTTGCTTGTTAGTAAATTGTCTTTTGGGGCAATATATTTAAATGATAAAAAAAAATAATGGATGAAATAATGAAAAAAGAAATATAAACATCACAAAAGAGAAACTAAGGATTGAAACAAGCTGTCTGGGTGAAATTGCTTCATTCCCCAACTGAGGTATTCCCATTCTGACAAGAATCGTCAAATATACTTTCATATCCAAGTTAAATTTTTCATGGCCTGAAAACACTGACAAAACATTATTTTTAATAGGTAAAACTTAATTACATCGATTTATTATCACCAAAACCGGCTGCATCCAAATTTCATGGAAATCGTTGGTGCTGTTTTCAAGATTCTGAATATTTAGAAATATACAAATATATATACATAAGAATTACTCGTTTAAAAATTTAGATAGATACATTAATTACCCTTTAGAGATACACGCGTGATAAATATAAAGTAAAGCGTTATATACAAGCTTATGACGATTGAAATGGTTTAATCATAAAAGTTAAAAAGCTATAGACGAATTGAAACACAATAGCGTTAATAAAACTTTTGTATTTCTCAATCAAATGCGTCAACTAGGGCTTTGAATAAATTGCGCTAAAGTTGTATTCAATTCCGATTCCGGATTTTGTGCTTTTTCAAATGGTAAATAGGACAGATGTTCTTGTAATAAGTTTAGATATACGAAATTATAGTTCAGGGAGACATTATGAGTTTTGGATAGTTTTATTCTATTTACATAATCGCTGATGCGT
Organism: Lymantria dispar; assembly: GCA_032191425.1. Lineage (NCBI taxonomy): Eukaryota > Metazoa > Arthropoda > Insecta > Lepidoptera > Erebidae > Lymantria > Lymantria dispar. The sequence continues at coordinate 24,932,563 of CM063459.1, forward strand.
AGGATTTGGTTCTTGTTGTTATCGACTCTTCTTATTCTTGCTATTTTCCTTTCTTCTTTTTTTTTCAAATTACATTTTTTTAAATCCCCCTGTTAGGCTTTTTGTACATTGATAGAGAAATTATTCTACTATTATTATATTAATCAGAGTATAGTTTCCTTGAAGGTTCACCCTTAATCATGCGATTCTAGTTAGTTATTATCGAAAAATATATATTATTTTGTGTGTGTATAGTTAGCCGCAGATGGCTTTCACAGCTTTGCCCGGACTATGGGTGAGCGCTGAGGGCTCTCAACCCGGAGATAACATATCTCTCTCAACCCGGACATATGTTATCTGATTATTTTTCAATTACAAACTTGTCTTTATCTTCGAATGGATAATTTAAGGTGTAAACACATCGAATATTACTATACAAATCTCCATCGGCCTGTGGTTCTCCTACGAAAGGGTATAAAAAAGGGATGGTATCATAATGGCCAGCCTTGTCGTATGGGTTGGCGATTACAATTGGTGTTATGAAAGAAGCTCTAGCTGCCCACATCCTTAGTGCTTATTTATCCGATCTTTACGACCACTAAGGGAGAAAGAATGATTTCGACAAATACATTGTATTCTTAACCCGTCACCACAAAGGCATACAATCACTAGTCTGCCGTCATCTGCCTATTAGCGTTATTAAATTCCAATGTTCTTACTTGCTGTTGAGAAATACTCCAAAGTGGATACTTTGGAGTATTTCTCAACAATTTCGTTAAATTTTCTCAATTTTTGGGGATCCAAGAATTGAGAAAATTTAACGAAATGCCTACTTTTTTATAGATCATGTCATCATTTCTTTCCATAACCTGCTTATGCCATCCAGGGTGAAGGTAACGTAAATTTGGGCACCATAAACCACCTCTTTTCGGCTATTACGAGGATCACCAAACTTTGTCTTCAGTGTCCCGCTCAGTAGCTCTGTACAAAACCATAGGAACACCTAATTACATCACCAATGCTTCGAAGGACCTTACGGTTGCAGTGACTAACTTTATCACTGTATTTTTGAGACAGGCTAGCAATAAATTTTGTCATTAATTTATCATAAGCTTACTAAGTATAGTGCGGCTGATATTCATGGATCACTCACCGTAACCACTGCAATTAGAAGTAATAACACCAAATTGAGCCTCCACTGCGCAAAATAGACAGAGTACTTGTATGTACAAAATGCATTGAGTTCATATTCAATCACTTTTTTCATTCCTTAAGGGAATAATTTCTGTGTGCCCCGTTTCTTGCGCGTGGGTGTAGTAAAAGATGACTTAAGGATATAATATGCATATAACATCTATGCAAGAAAAGGAAAACTCGAACCAAAACTCTATGTTAACACGTTTGACCATGGTTTAGAGTAGGTTTATTTCCCATTTATAGGGGAGGAGGCCCAAGCCCAACAATAGGAAGGAAATGGGCTGAATTCAAATTCAAATTATTTACTATGCATAAACCCCGAGAGGGCACTTACATATTGTCAAGTTTACAAAATTAAATTAAATTATCCAAAAAAAATACTAACTACCACCGGATCGAAACGCGACCGCTACTGAGAAGATCCGGCAGGAAACTCAGCGGACTTGTCTATTATTTTTAATTATTTTTTTTTCTTCTTACTAGATATACAATTCTGTACATGTTTTGTAAGAACTAGCTCCAGTGTGACGCTCTTCGAACCGCAAGATACTTAATATAATTCAAACGATTATGGCTGGACCAGATTCCACAAGCGCCACTCGACCACGATTTAACTACTAGAGTTACTGAGAGGATGATGAAGGTAATAAGAGCGGTTATTGAAGTTAACATGGAAAAAGTTCTAATATATACATTTGTGACAGCAAAATACACGTTTTTTTTTAATTTTCAATAAGAAACTTCCTTATTTTTTTTTGTATGAACATTTATGTAATAAGAAACATCTTCTGAACGCTGTAGTTCAATTAAACTATCAATAAATTTGTATCAAAATATCTAATTCTGTAGCGAGTAGATACAAATCTTGGTACGGCCGTAACCATTCGTGACCATCCGTGATCATAAACTATAAAGTGTACGAAACGTCGGACAATCAAATGCAAACGCGATAAAATTCGTAAAAATAGTTTTATTTAGAACATTAATCTCTTTTTAAATATAAGTTTTTACTAATTTCTTTTCCAGTAGCATGTATTACAGATATTTTAGAATTTGATTTAAAAACAAAACGCACGTATAAATTATGTTAACGAATGTACCTCGTGGACGCGGCAGAAATTATAGCTAATGGATTTGAACCCCTCCAATATTGGTGCATAATTGTATCAAGCGTCATCGGCGTATTAAAATTTAATGCAATACCATTTCCTTGCGTAAATTTTTACTGTCATACAATAAAAATATTATATATTAAAAAATATTTGAAAGGGTTGTAGCTTTTACCTGCCGACGTGGTGACGGAATAAGAATATAATTCACCATCTATCATCATTACCGTGGGTGTCGTGAAAGACGACTAGAGGATTAAGTATGTGTATATGCATGTGAAGGAAAATTTGAAATGTAATCCTCTACCAACACGTTTAATCATCATAAATCATGGTATACCAATTAAGTAAGTCAATTTCTCTTTCATTATGAAGGAGACTGAAGCCCAACATTGGGACATCATCATCATCTTGCTCTTATCCCAATTACTTGGGGTCGACGCAATATGTCATCTGTTTTGACATATAGCAAAAAGTTTTGGCAATGACTTTTATGACCGGCCGCCTGCCTGACGTCAACCCTCCTTGGGAATGTAATCGTTGACCCAAATGGTACCAGATGGAGTTGGTCCGGGTCAATCTAGTGCTCTTAATCGTCTTTTACGACACCCACGAGCAAAGCAAGGGTTGGTAGTATTCGGAGCCACTACCACACAGCACAACATTGGGACATAATTATAATAAATGATCTGAAAGCCTTACTAATATTGTAAATGCGAAAGTAAGTTTGTTTGTTTGTTTGTAACGCTTTCACGCTTAAACCACTGAACCGATTTCAAAAATTCTTTCATCAATGTAAAGCTATAATATCTGGGAATAACAGAGGCTATGTTTTATACTGGTATTCCCAGGGAAACGGGAACTACGCGGGTAAGACGACTAAAACCGAAGCAAAGCGACGGCGGGTTGCTAGTGAATAAATAAATGGTTAAACGGCATATGTAAATCTTTTTAGTTCCAATTTCAAGTATATTTTTGCAAAATCGAGCATTAAAAAGTTTTTCCTCACCCCATCTTAGCTCATATACGTTCCACTGCTAGGTTCGAGCCTACTCATAGGACTGAATTGGTCCTTCTATACCGCATTCATCAGACGTATTAGCTAGAGGATTATGGGATAGAGTTTTCCTTCTCATTTCTATTTTTTGTGTTTCTGTTGGTGGCAAATTAGCAAACAGCACACCTGATGGTAAGTGATGCTGCCGCTCATGGACCTTCTGTAGGCCGCTGCCTACCATAGAGATATCTTTTTTTTAAGAACAGCTCCGTGCACTAAGAAAATAATCCTTGTGTTGGGCGGGGACTTTACAAACATAATTAATAAATAAATAAAAAACCTTTTATTTCATGCAAAAGTAGGATACATACTTACATATTTTAAAGAAAAACAAAAATAATGATGCTATTTACAAATATTCCACTTATTTTTGAGAATGTTTAAATATAGTAAATAATACATATATGAATTTGTTTGCATGAATCCCTCCTCAAGTGAGGGTGAAGGCCTCCTCTAAAGAATTAATTAACACACACAAATTACATCCAGACTCAGAACAACAATTTGCGGAACGCACAAAGTGTTGCCCTGCGTGGAATTCGAACCCGCGACACTGGAACGGTAGGTCAGTATCTTAACCACTAAGCCATCTGTGCAGTCGACGAGTGAAGGCTGAGCACAGATCAGCTCCTCAGAAAGCTGGGCCACTGCCTCTCGCTCACCGAACGAAATGCAGTAACAAATTGCTACTACTCGGACATCGTTTATAGTTTTCCTGGGAGAATATGTAACAACTGCGGCTATAGACAGACGACTGTCCACAATGTGGCCCTAACTAGCACTTTATCAAATACTAGCAACCTACCCTTTTTTTTTTTGGGGGGGGTGGGTTGCGGTCGGCGGGCTCCTCGCACCACTCTGTCCGGTGCGACAGAGGGGCATAAGCACGCACACCCGCAACCCACCCGGACACCACGTCGCCTTCGTCGTTGGGCCAACCACCGGAGCAGGGTTACTTGTCATCAGTGGTCGGCCCGATGGAATACCCCTTATTTGGGGTACCCTCTCTTCGACCGACTATAGACCCTAACTAACACTTTATCAAATCTAGCAACCTGCCCTCACTTCGCCTCGATTTCAGTCGTCTTACCCACGTAGTTCCCGTTCCTATGGGCAAACCGGGATAAAATATAGCCTATATTACTCTATGATATTATAGCTTTCCATAGGTGAAAGAATTTTTGAAATCAGTCCAGTAGTTTCGGCGCCTATTCAATATAAACAAACAAACAAATCTTATAATGTTAATGTCGATCTAAATCAATATTATCTGCATGTTTTCTTTCTATTGCATCAATGTTATCCCCTTACGACACCCATGAATAAGACGGGTGAATACAACACACCCTCTGTTATATTAAAAAAATATCCAACAAAAATATACACAACCAAACATCATTTGCCTGCCCTCATCTCACGCTAAGAGGGGTCGGCACAACATGTACTTACCTTCGATAACCTCCTATCGGCCGTCATATCTGCACTCACCCTTTTCATACGTATATCCTCATTTACACAGTCCATCTATCTCTTTTTGGGTCTCCCACGCTTCTTACGTCCATCCACATTCATATTGGTAACTCACCTCGCCATATGTCCATACTAAGACAACCTCGCGCTCCTAATCTTCTCTATTATTGGTGCCATTTTCTGCCCTTAATATACTCATTTCTTATCTTATCTAACCTTGTGACCCCACGCATCCATCTTAGCATACGCATCTCTGTGACATGCAATCTTCTCTCATCCGTCTTATTCAATGCCCAACATTCAGATCCCTACATATCAATAGGTCTGATGACACTCTTGTATATACATAACATACAGCCGTAAATACAATATATCGTTAAAAAATCGACATTACTAACCCATAAAAATTGTAGTTAAAATAAAAACGCAATTTTTTATGTCCATTACGTTTCTAGACAGTAAAATATTTACAGTGAAGTCATAAACACCTACAATGAAATACATGCTTGTTTTGTATAAACAATGAGGGCCAGTTATAAATTCACGCCTTTTATATCCTCTTTGACACAGACTTAGTATCCTTACTAATATTATAAATGCGAAAGTAAGTTTGTTTGTTTCTTCGTTTGTTTGTTACGCTTTCACGCTTAAACCACCGAACCGATTTCAAAAATTCTTTCACCAATGTAAAACTATAATATCAGGGGGCTATATTTTATCAGGATGTTCCTACAGGAACGGGAACTACGCATGTAAGGCGACTGAAACCGAAACGGAGCGAGGGCGGGTTGCTAGTTAAAAATAAAGGCTAAATCACACCTTTTTACTTAAACAAATTTAATTACAAATGAAGTAAAACATAAAATAAAACAACAGTAAACATAAAGATCGTCGTCCGTGTGGTGACGGAGTGTGAATACAATTCACCATCCTATTTCTTGCCCATGGATATCGAAAATGACGAATAAGGGACGAGAAGGTAATCTAGAAAGAAAACCCTATATCAACACGTCTGACCAGCATGGTATAGTAGGTCAATTTCCCTCCTATTGTGGAGGAGGCCAAACTCAAAAATGGGATGTAAATGAGCTGTGATGATGATGATGAAACATAATGAAGTATAATCAATTCGTACAGAAAATATACAAATAAGAAAATAGCAGGTCTTCCTTAACATAGGTGATTAGGATTTCTTTTTCCACGTGAAGTAAATAAGAATGTTATAAGCCATTCCTTTGCCATGGATTAAAATTGATAAGAGTGAGAAAAAGTGTATTATAATAAGTAAAATTGAAAGTTTTAGATAACCCCCTCAATACAAACTAAAATAATAAAAATATTTTTTGCAAAATAAAACCGGCTTCAATATAGATAAATTTTTCATGACACTATTTTGGAAGTTTATATTATACCCTTTCCATCAAAAAAAGAATTTTTCAAATAGCCGAAGTTATGCGCGAACAAACATAAAAAAACATACAAACATCTGAATTGAGAACCTTTTTAGAAGTCGGCTAATAAAACTACTTTTATGGATTAATCGCATTTGCAATTGTTTATTGATTTCTCGAATTTTCGTACAGCGTTGATGGTCACAGGAGGATTATCTTCACATAATCATGATTTAAAAAACTTGTTATATTTTAAATATGTAACAGTCGAGTGAACATCGGGCATCATTATCATCGTCTTCATTCGGTAGTTCATTGTCTACTGCTTCTTCACCTTCCACATAAAACAAGCGCATTCATTAGATGGGTTATTAACATAAAGCCTTCGTTTGGTAAGCGGGTTGGCGATCGCAGTAAGATCTTTTCTTCTTAGTAGATTCTCCCATAGGTAAGGCAAATGTGGCGACAACTATGATCTTATCCCATATCATCCAAGCAGGGAATATTAAAAAATAACATATACTATTCTTTCAATTATATATTTCAATAAAACGCTACAATGACCGAAAATATACCGAATGATACCCAGAACCTAAACTGCCTACAGTTATCCAATGAATTAAATAAACCGTGAGAATAACTCGTGCAAGAGCTCAATCAATTTGGATTCACAGAAATTAGGTTAGGACTTGGTCTAAATTGCTATAATAACCATTATAAAATTTAATAGAAGAATTCCACAGGGTAATAATTACTGAAGGCAACCCGGATATAGCAATCATATAGACAAACAGTCATCAAATAACAGTGAAATAAACGTATTAAAACTTTAGCGCGCCTTCGAAGTAATTGCGGTCTTGTTTCTCGGTACGACGCCATTTTAATTACACATCTCAACAGTAGGTACTTCTGTTCGCGGGCGATGCGCAAAAAGTCGCAAAAGTTTCAACGATCCTAATTATATTTTATTGTGATACGAAATGGCAGGTTTTAATTTTTACTATCGAAGTTGTATTCAGTATAAATTGGAGTAGGTTATAAATAAAATTTGAATCATAATAAAAATTATGAGTATTACTTTATAAACTCAGTTTTATTATACTAATCTCGTTTCAGTTTATTTTGTTTTAAACATATATTATGTTCATGCATGCATTTAAATGTTTAATTATTCATAAAATATATCCTTGTGGTAGGAATGGTCAACAGTATGGACTGTTGACAGTCTTCTGTCTACAGCCACGGGTCGGTCCGTCCGGGGTAGTACCACATTCTAGCAGAAAATCAACGTCTGAGTAGTAGTAATTTGTTACTGCACTTCGGTGAGCGAGAGAGCAGGAAGCCTAACTTTCTGAGGATGTTTGCGTGTGGAGGATCAGCCTTTAGTATCACCGAGCCTCATTGCACGTATTCATATTCCCTTCACATCAGGGGCGTACCCAGGTTCTGGGCCAGGGGGGGGCAAGTCAGATTTTTTATACGCTAGGTGCTTATCTATACATATAAAAGGAGAAGCTGACTAACATATCAACGCAGAGCCTAAAATATAAGAGCTAGAACCTTGAAATTTTGCACAGGGGTTCCCTTTATAGCGTACGGGAGCACTAAGAAAGGATTTTCGAAAATTCATCTCTTAACATTTTATGTTCTAGGGGGGGGGGGGCAGCTGCCCCTACCTGGGTACGCCCATGCTTCACATTCATTACGGTAGGCAGCGGCCTAACAAAGTTCCATGAGCGACAGTACTACTTACTATCAGGTGTATTGTTTGCTCGTTTACCATTAACAGCAATAAAGAAGAATGTAGCAAATCACTAAATAAACGAGAAAATCCCTATTTATTGGTAATATATACGTTTTTGAAATATACGTAAATAAATTAATTGTAACAAATTAAAATAAATTGTAACAAATTTAAGAAAATACACAGGTAAACTAAATCAGTGTAAAATTTTTACCATGCATCTTTATCAATACAACTGTTTTTCTAAGTTTCTTGTTCCTTAACCTCTCTACAGTAAGGAAGATTTTCAATTATATGACACACGTGGATTATAGTTGAAAATCCACGGACTATATTACAACGCTGAGCTGTTCGTCCATTTATCACAAATCCCACTGTACATTTTAAGCATTTATATCTCCCATACACATGTAGGCTCTGGAATGGATTGCTTGCTGCAGCGCTGTAATAAGTCCATCTTCAAATGAGGTTTAAAAAGAAATCTTATCTTAAGCAGCGACTTGGATATACTTCTCTTATTACTGACGTCCATGGTTCATTCATTAATGAATGCTGTAAAGTGTTCGAAACGACGGGCAATCATAAATCAAATACAAATGCAATTATATCCCTAAAAGTAGTTTTATTTACAATGTGTAGTGCTCGCGTAAAGATCAGGAATCATTACTATAAAAGCGCATTTCCATACAAAATTATTCTGCATTAAAATTATCAGCTCCTTAATGATTCGCTTTAAGAATGTTTAAGAATTTTTAAAGGGTTAAAACTTTTTTGTAGCAAGTTATTCGTTATAATTAGATCTTATACTTTTCCTTTTTTTTTGGCATTTGGACGGCGTATATCCATGTGGATATGCGCCGGCCATTCCGTCCAAGGCGCCGAAATGACCCATAACCAGCCGTATTTCCTCTCCATTGCCATGGAACTGATGGCTTGGTCCGAATCCTTGACATCTGTGGGATCTTATACTTATGCTGCACGGACTTAACAACTTTATATCATACGACGAACTTGAAATGGAGAGAAGATTTCAATTAAATACTATTCAAAGCTAATTTAAGCACATTTTTCTGCATGCAACCCTAAATGGATCGGTATAGCAAGTGTAGTTTCAAAGAATCTACGTAAAGGTAGTAGCAATTTGCGATTGCTTAATTCGACGAAAGAAATAGCAGCAGGCCGACAATTAGCATTTTATATTATATAATTCGACTGAAAATATTTTTCCTGTTTATCTATCCACATGAATTATTGAATACATACCTACTTTGGATAACAATGAGTAAAATAGTGTTATCAGCATACCTACTTCTATGAGGTTTTAACTTACCCAAATTAGGTGTAATAAAATATAATTAACTAGCTGACCCAAGAGACGTTGTTCTGTTCAAATAAAATAAATAAAATAAAAGGAATTCTCCTTGAAATTGACAGCAGCTCCCTCTATCAGGTCCAATTGTGAAACTAAACCATTCTCGAATCCCCTTGAACACACACAAAAAATTTCATCAACATCGGTCCAACCGCTTAGAAGGAGTTCAGTGACATACACAAGTACACAATAAATTTATATATAAAGATGAGTTTAACGTTTGCCTTTTCCATGTAATGACAGAGTAAGAATACAATTCACCATCGTAAAAGACAATTATGGGATATATTGTGCATATAACAACTATTTAAGAGAAGGAAAACTCAAAATTAAAAACTCTATGGAAACGTGTCTCACCAGTGTGTGTATATTAGGTCAATTATTATTATATTTTATATTTTTGCCGAACTTATTTTTTGTATTTTCTATTTTTGCCGAACTTATTTAGATATATATTAATAAAAAATAAAATTATGAAATAATGAAAAAAAAAAATACAAAAAGAGAATAATAATAATACCGAGACTCGATCCCACGCTGTTTGAATGCCAAAATAAAACAAAAAGAAAACTGGACAACTTTGAATTCTTATTCCTTAAAAAAATAATTTTATTAGGTATATTGATTTGCTAAAAACACTGACAAAACAACATTTTCTATAAATAAAATCTAGCTAGATCGATTTTTTGGCCCGAAACCTCTAGTATGCCAATTTTCATCAAAATCGTTGGAGCTCCTTTAAAGATATAAGATATATATATACAAGAAATATATATACAAGAATTGCTCGTTTAAGCATACAAGATAAGCTTTCTTTCCCATTATGGAGGAGGCTCGATTTCAGCAGTGCCCTGGTGCCAAGTACCAGCCTTCCTTCTTACCTTCGTTGTCTATTTTGTCCTTAATAGCCCGAAATTTTGTATAATTTACAGCGTCTATAATATAAGAAGACCAAAGCATTCGTTATTCGATATACTCGACTGTGATAATTAGTCAAAGTAATATTTGACCTACATTTTAATGCAAATGAAAATGTTAAAGGAAAATAATACTGTATAAACATTGTGGTATTATTTATTACTTATTAAACGATAATTACATACCTTCGGAATATATGGTAGATATTATTTTCCGTTTGGTAACAGTATTGCGGCGGCGTAGGCGCAAATACCTGCGCCTCATGCCGCCCTAGCCGAGGCCGCGGGTGACGTGACCGGGGAATTAATCCGTCACCCGCCGAGAGGCCGAACGCGTGAGGAAAGACCAACCTCCTCCGGCGATATTCCAGCGGGCCAACCACTGACGTCAAGTCACCCTGCTCCGGTGGTCGAACCGGTGAAGGCGACGTGCATTGTGGGTGGATTGCGGATGTGCGTGCTTACGCCCCTCTGTCGCCCCGGACGGAGTGGTGCGAGGAGCGCGCCGACAGCAACACACCCCAAAAAAAAATGGTGACAGTATAAGTATGAGAGAAATAAGTGGAAGGAAAATTCGAAAATAAAATGGTAATATATTACGTACCTTGTGGTTCGATGTAATAACACAGATTACAGTGTAATAACACTGTAGCTGGCAACTTACTTGACATGTTGCATTAATTTTATATAGAAAAAGTCGGACATCATCATTTCATCATTTCAGCTCATATATGTCTCACTGTTAGGCTCGGCCTTCCTCCACAATAAGAGATAAATTGATCTTACTATACCATCTTGCATAAATATTATATGTGCATTATATCCCTTAGTCGTCTTTTACGACATCCACGGGTAAGATAGGGAGTGATGAATTGTATTCTTACTTCGTCACCACACGGGAGTAAGTAATAAAAATTATTATAATAATAATAGACAAGCACGCTGAGTTTTTTGTTGGATCTTCTCAGTAGCGTTCTCAATATCGTTTGAATTATATTAAGTATCTTGCAGATCGAAGGGCGTCACACTGGAGTTAGTTCTTACAAAACATGTACCCAATGTATATCTAGTAAGAAGAAAAAAAAATAATGAAAAATAATAGACAAGCCCGCTGAGTTTCTTGCCAGATGTTCTCAGTAGCAGTCGCGTTCCGATCCGGTGGTAGTTTATTTTTTTGGATTAGTTAATTTTATTTTGTAAAATTGACAATATATAAGTGCCGTCTCGGGGTCTATGCATAATAAATGATTTGAATTTGAGCGATCGCGTTCTGACCTGTTCCGATTAATTTAATTAAAAATTTTAATATTTACAACATGTAAGTGCCCACGCGGGATTTATACATAATAAATAATTTTCAATTTTTATTTGATAGCAGCAAAAATATTGTGAAATCTCGTATAAAATTCTCGAAAATGTGTAAAATCTTTGCTATAACGCTAAACCCGTAGTCCCAGCAATCGTCATATTGGCAAACAATTGATGTATAGAGTCAATACGTTCGTATTTCCTGACGTATGGATAAATCCTTGAATTTTTTGCTAGAAATAGAATTCGAATATAGAATATCTTTGGATGGCGGTAATTGAATGACAGCTATTTTTTTCTACCATGTTCCATAGAAATTAGATTTAAAAACTGTCCCAAATATTGTCAGCAGCCTATCAGATGTCAAATGTTGGATATAAACCTTCCCACGGAAAGGAATAGCTTTATAATTGCCATACTTTCCAGGCAGCATACTCCCGCAGAAAATCAACGTCTGTGTAGTCTATAGCAATTTGTTATTGTACTTTGTTCAATAAGCAAGAGAGCAGACCAATGTATATATATACGTATATATACGTCCAATTATTGAAATATCTCCGTAATAAATTATCATTGAAATATTAAAAAATGATTCTATTCTATTTCATAAAAATATTTTTCTATAAGAGTCAAATTTACCACCCACATCCTTGCCCACGAGGGTCGTTATAAACGATCAAGGGATATGATATACATATAACACCAATGCAAGAAAAGGAAAAGATAAACCCTATGCATGATTATCGTGAGAGATAGTAGGTCAATCTCTCTTCAGGTCTTCTATTATGGAGGAGGCCTGAGCCCAACCATAATGAAATAAACCATAATGAAATAAAGAAGTATCCTTTAATGTGTGGGGACGGCTACGAATATTACCAACACTTACATTGCTCGTAGGTCTAGTAAAAGACTTGCAATATCTATTATGAAAGAAGATACACATCGAGCCAAAGTAATTGGGATAGGATCATCATTCATCATCATCTCAACTATCGTCCCACTGTTGGGCTCGGGACTCCTCCACAGCTACTATACTACACTGATAAGACATATTTCTTTAGGGTTTTATTTCAAGTTTAACCTCTCTTGCATAGATGTTATAAGCATATTTAATCCCTTAGTCGGCTTTTATGACACCCTTGAGCAAGAGAGGGGGTGGTGAATTATATTCTTACTCCGTCACCACACGGCAAATAATGATGTAATAAGGAAGTGCTCTTCATTAACGAAACTGTGAGCTTTTTATTAATTTCAAGATTTCGCTTAACAATGTTATACATGTATCCTCTTAGAAACTTAGTTTCAACTCATAAGCGGGTTGTTGCTAATGTTCAGACACAACTACTTGGTCACACCATCACTCAAAGTACCGCAACTCGCCTATACCATTTACACAGTAAGTACTCATAATAAATACAGAAGTTTCTCACCAAGAAACAATAAGTTAAGTTGTATTTAACAGGGGCAAACCGCAGGCATCGGCCGACAATCCTCCAACATTTCCGACAAGATTTACTCGCTAACTCTCCGACAGGGACTTAGGCTACGTCTACACTTAGGAAAGTTATTAATAGCTTACTTAATCAAGAAAGAACATCTCTATTAAGACAGTACAAGGTTTTTTATTCACGGATTATATTCTGATTGTTATATGGTTTCGGCCTCTAAGCTTAGCGAAAAACATATTGGTTTCAGAACCCATACTTTGGCAAGTAAAGGTATTGCTAGAGGCTTTTCCTTCTAAGTAGATGTATATAGATTAAAGTCAATCTACATATACCCAATCACAGGGCATCAATCTCCTCCACATTAGATGGTATATGATTTTTTTTTTTTGGGACTAATCCCACCACACATTCCCACCACTGTAACTCCTGTAAGCCAGGATCCATGATGGTCTCCGTATAAGACACTGAGGTTAGACCCTCAGGAAGTCCCGGGAATCGCTTTTAATTGTCTTGGGACCCGCAACAAATTTAATTAGAAAAGAAAACAAGAGGAGTTGGAAAGATTCCACTTCCCTCCTATGCAAAGCGGGAGACATGAAGTAAAGTTGGCTGATAAGCCAGTAAATAAGAGTTTGTACAACTACGTGAAACGCAGCGATACAGCACCACGGATTGGACAAAGCGTAATGGACCTATTTGTGAGCTTTAGGTTTGATTACAGTAATAGGTATGGCAAAAGCGCCTAAACGCACGGAAATTTTCTCGAGTTGCTACAAGATCCGAATAGTATACTACCCCAGATGTGACATGCATATTATCTAACATGACGTTCCGCTCGTTGCGCCAGAGAATGCACTCCCAAAGGATGTGATGAGCTGTTTGTTCAAAATTGGAGTTTGAGGTCGAACATTGACAAAATGGTGAATCTACTAGTGTAAAATAGAATAATTTACTTCTAAAATTCCCATGGCCTGTGAGGAATTGGGCTACATAGTGGTCAATTTCTAGCCAAGTTCTCTCCAAACGTTCACGAACAGATGGAAAGAATGAATGAGAATGGTATATGATATATTATAAGTATACTGGTCAAACAGATTAGTATTTCTTTTTTGAGCTTTTTTTGTTTGGTAGGCTGGAAACATGGCCAGGAAGCATCCCGTCCATATCTTTCAGAGTGACGGAAGGTATGTGGCTGTCTAATTCAATATGATCTCTCTCCATTGTTATTCGGCCGACCACTGGTATCGAGTCCTTGATATCCTTGATAAGCCCGGCAGAAGATTAGAATTTATTTCCTCTCTTCCTTCATCACTAGCATCATAATCACAGTTCATATAAGTCTTCCTAATGAGTTCCAAGATGCCCCATATTAGGAGGGAAATTAACTTTCTATATCACGTTACACAAAACGGTTTGGTATAGCTTCTTTCTCGTAAATGTGATCTGCATCCCTTAGTCGCCTGATACGAAACCCACAGGTACGATGAAGGTGGTGGTGAATTCTATTCTTACTCCATCACCACAGGGATACGGTGGTCCTTTTTCCTTAAATTACTTTTTTCCTAGTCGACTTTTAAAATAAAGGGAATAAGATGAAAATTGTATACTTACTTCTTCCAGCGACATATATAACAGGATTGAAATAAAACTATTATTACGAATTTTATTGCGTTGAATCGCGTTTATATTTGATTTTAGAAAAAGAAATCGTAAAATTAGTTTTTATAGCAGTATATTACTTAGTAGTTTTTTACTCGCTCAAACATTATAAATCATTATGAAAATTATTATTTTGTGGCTCCATATATATATATATATATATATATAATCGTCATCATCATAATTTCAGCCTATCGCCGATCACTGCTGGACCTAGGCCTCCCTCATGTTACGCCGCAATGTGCGGTCTTGTGCCGCCTGAATCCAACGATGCCCAGCAACTTTCACCAGGTCATCGGTCCACCTAGTGGGGACGTCCTACACTGCGTCGTCTGATACGTGGTCGCCACTTGAGTACTTTTCTTCCCCAGCCATTGTCAGTTCATCGAGCGATGTGGCCTGCCCATTAGCACTTCAGCGTGCTAATTTTTCGTGCTATGTCGCTTACACCCGTTCTTCTACGGATTGCCGTATTCCGGATTCTATCTCGCAGAGAAATCTCGAGCATAGCCCGCTCCATAGCACGCTGAGCGACTTGAGCGACTGTTATGAGGTTTACATTTAGGGACCACGTTGCCGTGCCGTAAGTCCTCATACTGGTCGTAGACCTGTTTTCAGACACTGAGGTATGTTGGACGAGAAGATCCTCTTAAATTTCCCGAACGTTGCCCAACCGAATTAGATTCGTATAAATATATATAATACTAGCAACCCGCCCTCGCTTCGCTTCGGTTTCTGTCGCCTTATCACCATAGTTCCCGTTCCCGTCGGAATACCGTGATAAAATATAGTCTAGTTTACTCCCTGATATTATAGCTTTCAATTGGAGAAAGAATTTTTAAAATCGGTCCAGCCGTTTTGAAGATTACCCGGAAAAACAGACAGACAGACAGACAAAAAAAATATAAAGTGTATTTTAGGCATATGTATAGTGCAAATAATCGTGTGAGTATGAAAAAAGCCCATTATTTTGACATTACGAACAGACACTCCAATTTTATTTATTGGCATAGATTATGACCTAAATTCTTCATCGTTGTTTTTGTTAAATATTTAATGTTTTTTTAATTAAGCTTACTTACGTGTGAGCTTGTGGGTTTATGGTATAAAAATTTTTGAGCCAAACTTGTTTCAGTTATATTTTAATCTGTTTATTTCAGTGTTTATGTGAACTCAATTTCCTTGAAGGAGCTCACCGCCTGGCGCGTCGACGCCCGCCGGGACGTCATCGCCCATTGGGTAGACCGGCTGGAGAGGCCTCGATACGGTGTTTGGACCGTGGAGGCCTTCCGGCCGGTGCTGATGCAGTGGTTGGAAAGGCGGCACGGGGTGCTCTCCTTCCGACTCGTACAGGTCTTGACGGGGCATGGATGCTTCGGCAAGTACCTGTACAGGGTCGCTAGGAGGGAAAGAGCATCAGGAATTGGGACGCGGTTGCAGCCTTCTGCGAGGCAGTTATCTCGCAGAAGGAGGCGGCGGGTCGCGAGCGCGAGGAGCACAGCCTCGATGATGCGACCCGCCGCCGGCGACTGGGGCGGCGCAGGCGGGAGTACCTGCGTGCAATGCCGCCCTAGCCGAGGCCGCGGGTGACGTGACCGGGGATTAGTCCGTCACCCGCCGAGAGGCCGACCGCGTGAGGAAAGACCGACGTCCTCCCTGAGGGGGGGACGTCGGTCGATGGGGGGGTACCCCGGGTAGGGGGTATTCCATCGGGCCGACCACTGCTGACAAGTAACCCTGCTCCAGTGGTCGGCCCAACGACGAAGGCGACGTGGTGTTCGGGTGGGTTGCGGGAGTGCGTGCTTAAGCCCCTCTGTCGCCCCGGACGGAGTGGTGCGGAGGTGCGCCGACCGCAGCCCACCCCAATAAAAAAAATAAATAATAGTTTAAAAAAACTAAAAAATCACGCTTTTATAGAAAATCTAACTAGAAAATAAAAAATAAAATTTGATAAATTTAGATTAAGAATAGTGTAAATGAAAAATAAATGTTTATTATTGTAAAAAAGCGTGGGGTGCAGTGTCTTCACTTGTACGTTTGATTGTATGTAACCGACTTCAGTGGATTTGATTTTGATCCACTTCAAACGGTTAGATTTCGTTTAAAGTGCTTTTTAAGATATTTTCAAAGTGATGATCCTTCTCATATCTGCCATTAAATGTTTATAACTATTGCACTATTGCACCCCACGCTTTTTTACAATAATAAACATTTATTTTTCATTTACACTATTCTTAATCTAAATATATCAAACTTTATTTTTTATTTTTTAGTTAGATTTTCTATAAAAGCGTGATTTTTTAGTTTTTTTTAAACTATTATTTATTTTCCATTTTTTAGTTGAATTTTCTATAAAAGCGTGTTTTTTAGTTTAAATTGAATCACTTTGTTATCATAATTTAGAATAGTTAAATAGCAATTACCATTATTAACCATTATTACAATTTGCCAATTGAAATATAAACGTGTTTGATAAACTTTTATTTATTCTCTGTATAATGCAGGATACAATTCTCTATTGATGATTTACAATTTGGTTGTTGACAATTCGCTATTAATCAATATAGAAAACAATTTTGAAAATACAGTAACGTAGAATGGCAACCGTCTTCTCTTATTTCTTAAAACCACACATTGCCACATAAAGGAAGTACCGCCTGCCGGAAATGTATACAAAAGAGCGACATCTTTTTTAAATATTGCCGGAAGTCATTATTGAGCCACTTACTTACGATAATATAGTATAATAGTTATTAATATAATAGTTATCTAAAAATATAAACCAATATTCTAGAATTAGGTATCAAAATTAACATGTTTTATAATAGCTTAAACAACGAACAATACTTCAATTTAGATAAAATATTCGAGCGTAGCGGAAGTTTATAGCTAACACATGCGTAGTTCGCGACGCGCACTAGTACTATCTCTCTTACTCTCATGCAAAGGATGCGGAAAGAAATTGATGAATCCTGGCGAATTTAATAAGGATAATCGGATAATTTAATCGAATTATTGCATTGTCATCAGTCTTTGACAGGTGTGCAAAGTTTGAATTAAATCTGATCGTTCAAAGTAGGACAAAATCGAGTCCAAAGGAGTCGGTCACAAACAAGCATACATACATACAGGTGAAACTAATAAAAGCGTGTTAAAAAAAAAAAAGCGCTCGTCCCACTGCTGGGCTGGAGCCTCCTCCTCGATAGGAAAGAAATTGACCTTCTATACCGTGTTGGTTAGATATGTTGGTATACGGTTTTGTTTCTCTTTTACATTTATTATATGCATATTATATTCCTTAGTCCTCTTTTACGACATCCAGATAAGATAGGGGGTGGTGAATTTCATTCTTAATCCGTCACCACAAGGAATTAATTTGGAAATTAATTATATATTAAAATAAATCGTTTTAGTATTAAGTGTAATGCAGACTATCATCAGCCATTAAAAACTTAGCAAACAGAGGAATAACAATTACTTCAGAATGTATAATAAAACGTACATGTTTAACAAATAAACATTACATAAGAATAACTCGAAAACAAAATTACGTAAAAGTTTGTTATAATAACTTGATCTTACTTACGGAGTTTCTATCAAAAAGTAATTTCAACTTGATAAGGAAGCAATACATCGTAATCCTAATATTATAAAAATAGCTTACATGATCTGGGTAAAAAACAATCTTTAGATTGTAGTCTGGGTAAAAACAATTTTTACGTAATGAATTCTGATATTTACGCGAGTACTAAATACATGTGCCCGTGTGGCGACGGGCTGAGAATACATATGTCGCCACCCCTTACTTGCCTGTGGGAGTCGTAAAAATCGGCTGAGGGTTCACCAGGAGAGCACGGCAGCAGCTCTCTCCTGGGAAACGTAAAACACCTATACTGCGATCGCCAACCCGCCTGCCAAGCGTGGCGATTACGGCAATATCCCCTTTTTTAGAAATGGCGTCAACAATTACGCAGTGTAGGACGCCCTCCCACTAGGTGAACCGATGACCTAGTGAAAGTAGCTGGGCGTCGTTGGATGCAGGCGGCACAGGACCGCTCATTGTGGCGCAACATGAGGGAGGCCTACGTCCAGCAGTGGACGGCGATAGGCTGAAATGATGATGAAATACATACATAGATTCATGCTTCTTTCCCATAGGGGTAGGCAGAGACTACTTCCCTCCACTTGCTATAATCTTGACATACAACTTTCACCTCCTCCACATTCATTAATCTCCTCATGCACGTTTTTCGGTTTAGGGTATTTTTAACCTTCTTAAGAACGTCTCCAATGTGATCGTGGAACATCCGCCTTGGTCTTTCCCTTCCAACACTTCCGTTCACATTCGCGCTATAAATTCTCTGTGTTAGTCTCCTTTCATTCAGTCTCTCTACATATTTAAAATAAAACATTTTGTAAGGGTTTTATTATTTTTTTAATTTGCTGACGTTTCAAATACTTTATAATGTCCAAAATAAAGTTGTTTATTATTACATAATTACATAAAAATTTTCCATAAACCATAATAAAGGAAAAGGAATGTTTTACCTTACATGAAATATCATCTCATCGCATCATTGGATCAATCACCATTGGATCGAACAATTAAAAAACAAATATAAACACGATATAATCCGTACAAATAATCTTTGACTAGCTTTTTCATGTACAGGTTCTGATCTGGTCATAGCCCACCCAAGTATTTCAGTTTTTAATTTGCATTTTATTTTCTCACTTCGTTCTATTATAGATAGAACGCTTAACCCGCTGAATTTCTTGCTGACTCTTCTCAGTTGTGGCAGTGCTTGAATCCAGTGGTAATTTAATAGGTAAATTAAAAAAAATACAATTATGATAACGTGGATAAGTTCAAATTATTTTTAAAAATTATTATATCATTGTTATAAAAATAATTTGAATTTGAAAATAAATCGATACGCTTAGCGAGAGCTTAGAGGTGAACAATTACGGTTGGTGGTATTAATTCCCCAAGAGAAAGTTTTTGTCACAGCGTTTCAGTGATCCATTATCACATTTTACGACACCACGGGAAAATAAGGTAACGATTAAAATTAATTTATTATTTGGAATGACATTTAATAATGACAGTAAAATCTCCTTTGGAAAATTATATAAAAAAATATACAGAAATATATAAATTTAGTTTTGAATTACAGTAGGTATCGTTTTATAGAATAAACATATTATCTATACCATTACAAACAATGAAGGTCTCGGAGTTATAAAGATAAAATGTACACAAATAAATTCAATTGAAGTGTAGGTTTGTAATGTTAAAATAGTTTTTTTTTTCACGTCCACATGGTTATTTGTACGAAACCTATGCCTAGAACCAGCTTAAAAAAATTGTCTGCCCGTCTGTATGTTTGTAGACACAGTGACGATGACACAATGTATTCTTAAACGTATCAATCAATAAGGTTTCCTACTTTAGTAGTTACTTTCCTACTTTACCTTTAGTAGTGGTAGGACCACACTGTCGACAGTTATCTGTCTACAGCCGCGGGCCGGTCCGTCCGGGGTGGTACCACGCTCTCGCAGAAAATCGACGTCTGAGTAGTAGCATTTTGTTACTGCGCTTCGTTCGGTGAGCGAGAGAGCCGGCAGCCCAACTTTCTGAGGGTGTTCGCGTGTGGAGGGTGTTGGTGGTGCCTTTGGTATCACCGAGCCTCAATGCGCGCATTCACACTCCCTTTATTCCCTTCACGGTAGGCAGCGGCCTTGTAAAGGTCCATGAGCGACAGCAACACTTACCATCAGGTGTACTGTTTGCTCGTTTGCCACAGCTTGCAATAAAAAAAAAACTTGCGATCAAAGTTTAAAAATAGATTTGTTGAAAGCAATACAAAGTCAATACAGTGCTGTTATAAATATTCTTGCCTTTATAAATGTTACTTACAGAAACCGAGGTTTCGAAATTATAATATTACTTCTGTATACTTCAAGTATGGCAATAATTTAAAAATTTCTCGCTTGCTCCCTCGAGTGCCTTTGGCATGACGGCGAAATCCAAGGCGGCCATTAACAGATTGCTACGGTGTCGCTACGTCGCAATCACAGCAAGGAGTTTCAATTTATGCCAAGACTGAAACTTCAAAGGAATACCAATTTTGTTTATTTTAGCTTTAATTTTTCAAATGAAGAAAAAATATGTAGGTGATTTTTTTATCAATATGGCCGATTGTTTTCGATTAAAATGAGAACAGTTTATGCGGAGATTAAATATTATTGCTTTTAGGGAGTAACGAACGTCAAAACAATTCGTCTGTATCATTGTCAACCAATAATGTGCCCAGAATGCTAGCCTATGTGCCCAGTAGCATGTTAAATGACAATGCTAGTCTTTTGCACAAACTCTAGGCCAGCCTACTGTACTTGTGTGTAGCATCAATTAATCTCTTCGCGAACTCTTTCTCTCTCTCTCCTCTTAGAGGCTTACTGTATTACAATTTACGAGTACAAACTTTGAGTATACCAAATGGATAAATCATTCCTTGTCTATGACCAATGGTTGCAACTCAGAGTCCGCTTAGTCTCCTCTGTCAACATTCGTAGCTGAGGATTGTCACGCTTGAATGGTATAATAGCGAAAATTGTATGTAAATAGCGGTCTCCAGCGAGTAGAAGGTATTGTACTAATAATATATACGTCATAATTAAGCAAAGCAAGACAGTAGTGTAATATTCGGCTATTCTAAGTACATAATAACGTTATACTAGAAGATTATATGTTTTATGTGTTCAAGGGGATTCGAAAATGGTTTAGATTCACAATTGGACCCGGTAGGTGTCGTTGCTGTCGATTTCAAGGAGAATTAAAAGGAATTCTCCTTTTATTGTATTTGAACAGAACAACGTCTGTTGGGTCAGTTGGGTATATAGATATGTACATATATCTTAATATATATAAATTACGTGTCACGTTGTTCGTCCGCGATGGGCTCCAAAACTACTTAACTGATTTTAATCAAATTTGCACACCGTGTGCGGTTTGATCCATCTTGAAAGATAGGATAGCTTAATTTATAGTCGCAATATTATTGTATTGCAAATTATTTGTATTACCTATATATACCTATTATTTGACATTCACAATTATCTGTTAATTCCAAACGATTTTAACAGATGACGATGGCACTACTATATCAAACCTACAAATGTGTCATATACGATTTTAACTTGCTTTTTTACATAGATGCCATTTGTAAAAAACGACGACCTCCATGACAGATGTTCTCCTACAATTCCACTTAAATAGTTTAATAAAATGTAATATAACAAAAACATTAGCCATAGCAACGCGTGGCCGAGTCTGCTAGTATACCATAATCTATTAGCTTCAAACAAAAATGAAATAAACAGTAAAATAACATAAATACAAAGATTTCTCTACATTCATTATTTACGAAAATACCTACACAAACTCTTGGCGTATGGACAATTCTATTGAGAACGAAATCAACTTATATAATAGTATGGTCTAGTATAAGCTCATCTTGTCTATTTCAACGGTAAATAAAAGATCCCTGAAGGTATATCTGTATACGACAGACATTGTACAATCATAATGGATTCGTTAAAATAGGATTGGACTTATCAAGTACCTTATTTGAAGTTCCATTTCATCGCATGAGTAGTTAAGATATTATTTAGGTAAAATAGTCACGGTATTCTTACATAATCAAGCTTTGTTACGAAAATATTTATTTTGGTCTCTACTTGTTTATTTTATTGACCTTTTGGTTTCAATATTTTTATTTCTTTTGGCGCGTTTGGGAAAATTATGAGAAAAATTTTTACAATGCGTGTCACGAAAAACCGATACTCTGAAGTTAGCTAGTCTAATTTTTTTTACGTTCACCGTCAAATACCAACTAGATAATACGTTATAATAAAACTTTCAATGCATTAAATACTTTTTTATATTATTATTGTATATTTTTTTTCCACTAGCAGAGGCTGCGGGTAACCGGACCGGGGATTTAGTCCGTCACCCGCGGAGAGACTGACCTCGCAACGGCGACCGACATTCCGGGAATGGGACGTCGATGGGAGAGGGTACTCCCTCGGGGTATTCCGTCGAGCAGACCACTGAAGTCAAGAAACTCTGCACCATTGGTCGGCCCAACGACGAAGGCGACGTGTTATCGGGGGGTTTACGGGGCCGCGTGCCGCCTCTCTGTCGCCCCAGATGGAGCCGGGCAGCGGGTGCGCTAACCGTAAGAACCCAAAAAAAGTGAAAACACCCTCAAAAAGTTGGGCTCCAGGCTCTCTCGCTCATCGAATAAAGTGCAGTAAGAAATTGCTACTACTCAGACGTCAATTTACTGAGCGAGTGGGGTACTACCCCGGACGTATCGGCTTGCGACTGTGGACAGATGACTAACGATATTATGAATATTATTGTATAAAAACTATAGATTAAGTAGCATCATATTAAGAGTATACTTAACCATAGAGAATATATGAAGATTGTGATATGTGGCAATTCGTGGTCTCGGTCAACTCCTCTGGGAAATAGACGTGAAGCTGTATATGTAAAGACTAATGAAAACAATCATCAATATCATCTCGGCTCATATACGACCTGCTGGTCTCCAGCCTTCTACACAATAGGAGGGAAATTGACCTTACTATACCACGCTAGTCAGACAGGCTGGTTAGAATTTTATTTCTAGTTTTTATACTCTTGATGTTATATGCGTATTATATTTCTTAGCCGTCTTTTACGACATCCAAGCCGAATAAGGAGTGGTGAATAGTATATTTATTCCATCACCACATTCATTCATTTTCAACGGCAAAAAAATGATTAAATACATGAACGCGATCGATAAAGAAGTCTCTATAGAATACCTACTGTATATTTTGTTGTTTAGTAATGTCAGCCATACATTATTATATTAATTACACGATCATTGAACTATAATAGATACGATATTATTACGTATGTACTAGCTACCGTTATTTATTCAACTACCCTTATAAAGACGAAATATATGTACCTTTTCCTAGCTACATATTAGAAATTCTAATAAGTGTATTTATGTTTTCACTCTTTGTGCCTGATGCCACCCTAGTCGAGGCTGTGGTTGACTGGACCGGGGTATATTTCCTCGTGCACAGAGAGGCTGATGGCATGAGGGCGTCGCCCCGGAAGGAGCATCAGGGAAGGACGATACCCAAAAGTGTATCCCGCTACGCTGGCCATGGACGACAAGAAAATCTGTACATCTGTACTAGTGGATGACTTAATGCCGAAGACGTGGGAATACGGTGGATTATAGAGCAGCGCACAGCATTCGCATCGCCCTGAATGGAATGGACGACGTGTATGTTGACCATAAACCACCAAAAAAAAAACAAATGCTTTTACTCTTTAACCCGCGGCGGTAGACAGACAACTGTCGACAGCGTGGTCCTAATACATGCTTTTTGAAGTGATAACTTCTTATGGCAAGGTAAAGCGCTTCGTTACGTATTGCGTTACAAAGGCAGTCTGTATGGCTTACGCATACGGCAGCGGTAGGTAAAGATAAAGAATTTATTAATAAATCATCTTTCCTTATATTATCACAGTAAAATACGAAAAAATTTAAGTAATAATCTAAGCTTTTCTCAAGTTAAATAATTTCAATATTAAATAGTTCAACTTAGATTAGTTTAAAGTATCACTTCTGTCGAGCTTTCCAAGACGTTTTTTTTGTGTGTATAGCTGTTGTCCACAAATGACTATCACAGCTTAACCCGGTCTATGGTTGAGCGCTGAGGGCTTTCAACCCGAAAAACTGCGATAAATCTAATAAATTTACATTGATTATTTATTCCATCACATCTGAAATCAACACGATGCTAAAGAAATGTTCATTTCAACAGATACAAGGGACCACAAAGCCAGTCATCGATCAATCTTAATAAAAAACATTCTTCACACTTTCTTCGCCAGTAAATATCTTTGTATAATTTGACTAGAACACTGGAATCTGTCGGCGTTGACAAATGACTACCAGGTATAAAGTAAATAAGGCCCAATTTGTTATAACACCGGTTAACTTGTCATCCTGGGCTAAGTACTGTGTTATCTTTGGGTTCTTATAATAAATGGCTTTCAACTGTGCTTTATTTAGTAATTATTTTGTAATACAGATTACTTCGTGGACGGATTGTAAGACCAGCTGTTTTATGTTTATTTTCTTTATTTTTTAAGTGGAACTTCTTATGGGAGGGTTTTGAAATTCTAGTTGGTAACCTATTTGTGTGATCGTAAGTGTTGGGTGCAAATACTTTGGGTTGGGTGAGTGGGAACAGTGTCTCGTTTACCTTTGGGTATTAGAAGAGAATGAGACATGCGCGCTTCCCGCTTTCATAATCTTATATAAATATATTTCGATGAAGATAACACCCTTTTTTTGGCAGGCTATGGTGCGGCCGCACGCCGTCTGTCCTATCCGGAGTGACGAGAGGGCCAGTTCGACGGGATACCCTTTTGGATACCCCTCCTCCCGGACAAAAAATAAAATCAATGTATGGCAGACGATTTATAATGTTTTTTTTCCTGTTTGTAATTTTATCGTTGTTATCTTTAAACGACATAATCTTTATATATAAATTTCTTGTGTATGTGTGTATGTCACTGAACTCCTCCTAAACGGCTGGACCGATGTTGATGAATTTTTTTGCGCATATTCAAGGGGATTTGAGAATGGTTTAGATTTACAATTGGACCCGGTAGGTGGCGCTTATTTTAACAGAACAACGTCTGTTGTGTCAGCTGTACTATTATAAAATTAACAAATACCACTGAATTAATAAATTTCTGGACTTATCGATGAAAACAAATTCTTACTTAGATTACACTACACAACTGATTTCTTTTTGGACACGTTATAGCAACGCAAGGCGACACATTTCTTTTTTTTTTTTGTCAGAGCTTAGTTCAAGGTCACTACATGAGCGCGACTATTAGCCGGTAAAATGAATGTCTTCAATACCTAAATAATAGCTCATAATTGCGGCACATCTGCCCCGCCCACAAGGCCGTTCTATCCTATTAATTTTTTTGTGGTATTCCTTCATTTTCACCACTGCGCCGGCCAACGGTAACGAGTTCCTTGTCCTCTGTGGCCAGCTCGATAGGGGACATGAGTTAGTTTATGGGTATGAGGGTATAAGTCGAATATTGATTAAAAAAATATATAAAGTTATTTAAATTAATATAGTTTGACTTACAGCAAAGAAAATACTTATTTTTAATTAGAATTATGATTGTAATCGAATTGGATCATGCGACTACTAGACAAAATGAATATCTAAATGACTTACTGATTTTCTTTTTCGTAAGCAAAAGATTTTTCTTTCTTTCTTTTGTGGTTCTTCTGATTATTGATACTCCCAGTAAAAAGTGAAAGATACATTGTATTTTGAACCCGACTTTATCAGACTATCACGATTATGAAGGATGAACGTATGAAAAACATGACTTTACTTTAAAAGAAAGTTTGGTTTTTTCTTAAAATAAAAAAAATAAACAACCGTGCAAAAGATGAAAGGTTCAGATTTAATGAAAAGAAAATTAAGATCCCTGATTATTTTTTGCCTTCATGTTTTAATTATGTGATTCGGTATTAATGATGTGAATTTAATAATACAAGTAAAAACATTCAAGGTCTACGCAATCAAAGGCCTTAAGCTAATTGAAAGTTTATTTTTTATTAAAAGTTGATTAAATTTACATATCAAGTGAAAAAAAAAGCATAATTGATGTCTCGGGAGTATCTTTGAGGGCGACTAACGAATGTAGATACATCACTGTCACCATCACAGCTCATATACGTCCCAGTGCTGGGCTCCAGCCTCCTTCACAAAGGGAGAGAATGAGTGGTGAATTGTATCCTCACTCCGTCACCACACGGAAAATACACTTTGCATATAAAAGGAAAACTATGTTAACGATATTTATCGCACATCCATGTATGTTTTTTTTGTGTGACTATAGCTGTTAGCCTCAGATGGCTTTGACAGCTTAACCAGACTATGGGTGAGCGCTGAGGGCTCTCAACCCGGTACATCCGTGTGGTGACGGAAAAATAATACAATTCACCACTCCTTATCTTACCCATAGATGTCGTAAAAGACGACTAAAAGATAAGGACTAAAGGTAAGCATATAACATCTATGCAAGAGAAGAAAACTCGAAACAAAATCCTGTACCAAGCTGTCTGACTATGGTATAGTATGTCACTTTCCCTCCTATCGTGGAGAAGGCTCAAGCCTAGCAGTGGGACGTATATAGGGATGGAAACGATACATCGATGTTTTCGAAACATCGATGTTTCAATAAAAAAACATCGATGTTTACCATCGATGTTCACTACTGTAAAACATCGATGTTATTTTATACGATGTTTTGACATCGATGTTTTGTATGGTACTTTTAGCAGAGCCTGCAAAAAGGTCTTCACATCACGCAAATGTTGGTGTTTCATGTAAAAAATATGCTTGACTTAGCTAAAAAAAAACTCATCGCATATATTTCTAAAAAACATCGATGTTTCGATACATCGATGTTTTCTGGGCGATGTTTTTTGTACATCGATGTTTGTTATCAAACATCAATGTATCGATACACCGATGCTTTTGGTTTCGATATTTGCATCCGTAGACGTGTATGTGCTGTGATAATGACGATGATTTGATTTTTGATTGCCAAACATCAAATACGAACGCGATAAAATCCACGATAAAATAGTTTTAATTTTAGTGTGTAATACACGCATAAACATCAGAAATCATTATGTAATAGTATTTTCTTCTTATACAGAGTGTTTCGGGTTATGGAACAACTGTTCAAGTATGTTGTAGTTTAATGGTCATAGATCGTAATTAAAATGTATATTACAACAAAAAACAATAAAACATAATATTTACAGTGATTTCAAAAATGTGTGTCTAAGCGTAGGCGCCTTAGAAGACATAGGCCTTAAATGTTACATTATGTAGGCATGTACTTACAGACAGGATACATGTAGGTATGTAACACGTCGGCAGTATAAATAGGTATGAATAGCGCAAACGCGTCGATGATAAACAAGATTTCAACGAACATCGGCCGATCAGCTGATATTAAAGCGAAGTTCCTCTTGTTTATACGAAAGTAATCATTGATTTATTCAATTTCTAATGAACATTTAACAAAGTACGAATATGTCGCAGATTTAGTATCGCTCACTTTATACATTTCAATCAGATTCAGACGAAAAAGCGATGAAAGAATTGAAAACTTTACATGTCTCTAACTCATTAACGAATCGATATTTTTCCTTTAAATTTTTTTCATTGGTTTCTACCACCATTGCCTAACTTCCATTTGACCAGTTGCCCCATAACCTGATACACCCTGTATATATTTATATATATTATATACTTCATGCTCTTCCTCTAAGAGAGGGAAAATTTAAATTTATATCAACTATACTAGCTAGGCTAGTTAATTAACTTCATCTGAAGAAGGCAGATTCCAACAATGATACGAATTTAGGCTGAAAAGAATTATTAATCTAGACTTGAACCCAAGACTATGTAAGGGTCTATACGACATAACATCTGCACTATCGCTACTTAATTAGATTAGTTGACGTTAAATTACGCCGAAACTTGAGCGCAATTCCTTCATGATTACGGCGTAGAACGACAAAACTAATCACAAGGATGTTTAATAAACACCTTTACGAGCAACAATCAGCAACGAGCAACAATAAACACAGCCGAGCAATAAACACATCTCGAACAATCGAAAACTTAGGGTAAGGTACAGTCGTCGGCAATTACATGTCACCTGTCCAATTTGTAAGCGAGTACAGTCGCCTACAAAATTATGTTCTCATTGAGTGCTATCTTTCTTGTAGCGTGTTAATGTATTGTGTTACGTATGTGATGTGAGTAAGCGTGTTTAGTGCTTATTAGAAAAATCGGTTGTCTGTAAAGTCGATTTACTGACGATAGTTGAACGTGACAACGTCAACGTCGTCGAATATTCGACAATATATCACTGAACATATATTTAATATCGAAAGAATCATTACCTTTATCGCCGCAATTATCGTTGCTATAAAAAATTGACACCACATTCACTTTTCACTGCACTTCATACTTGACGAAAACATGTAAATGTATTATTGTATAGCAGCTGTCCACGCGGACACATCGCTCACTCAAGTAGGAGAGATACAGATGTCGAACGCTGCCGAACGCGGAAGCCGATTGTGCCTCTTTGTCGCTCGTTTGCACTCTCGTTTGCACGCTCTCGCTTGCACTTCAAGCCTTAAATGGAACGCCTCAGAGCGAGGTAACGCCGCATGAGTCATGTTTTTTTCGTGCGTGCAGCCGGGTCCATCGAATTATAAGACGTTGTCACGTCAAAAAATACATACTTTTTTTAAAGATTACACTAAGTAATTAATGTATGCAAGAGATCATATTCGCCCACAAAATTATGTTTTCATTAAGTGCTATCTTTTTTATGTGATAATGTATTGTATTAAGTATGTGATGTGAGCGGGCATGATGGGTGCTTATTAAAAAAAAATTAAACATAACACACGGCGCTTAGGAACTAATCTTTGTAAGTGAGTACAGTCGCTCACAAAATTATGTTCTCATTAAGTGTTATTTTTTATTGTCTTAATCTATTTTGTTTTATATCTATGACATGAGCCAGCATTATTAGCTTAATTAGAAAATAAAGATGGTTCTTTGTTAAAAAACTACACCCAAAGCCTTAAAAATTATGTTCATATTGAGTGCTTATTTTTTGTAGGATGTTATTTTATTGTAATTTACATGTAGTTTGAGTGAGCGTGTTTAGTGTTTATTAAAAAATCGGTTGTCTGTAAAGTCGGTTTACTGACGATAGTTGAACGTGACAACGTCATAAGAAAACACTGATGGAATGGTTTCATTTTTCAAAAGAAAATTTTAATTTTATTTGTTTGATAGATATTTTGTATGGATCAAGCCTTAAATGGAACGTCCCAGAGCGAGGTAACGCCGCATGCGTCATGTTTTTTCGTGTGTGCAGCCGGCTCCATTGAATTATAAGATGTTGTCACGTCAAAAAATATCTGTTTGTTGAGACAACACGGATATGTAACTACGTCTCCAGGGATTCTTTCTCCCATATACGTCCACGATATGGAATGAGCTACTTACAACTGCATTTCCTGAGCGCTATGATGTCCTTCTTTAAACCAGGTTTAAGAAGAGCACTTTTTAGTGCAGTGCCCTAGCTGTGTCCCCGATATTGCAAAGGTTCATATACTTCTTGTTAGTTTGACACCATCAGCAATGAAAATAAAAAAGGAACTAATGAAACGTACCCATACGTTACCTTAAAAAACAACACACCTATTCATAATTGAATTTAATCATATACTACAAAACATTTAATCATATACTATTAAAAATAATTAAAAATAATAGACAAGCCCCCTGAGTTTCTTGCCAGATCTTCTCAGTAGCGGTCGCGTTCTGAACCGGTGGTAGTTTATTTTCATTTGGATAATTTAATTTAATTTTGTAAACTTGAAAATATATAAGTGAGCTCTCAGAGTTTATGCATAATAAATTATTTGAATTTGACTAGTATGGCAGATAGAAAAAAGAAATTACCAACAATTAATGGATGCAAATAATGCCCAAAATTCATTTATGTATCCCACAAAGAACTCTCCATACATGACGCATGGGGAATCCTTATGATATTTAATATAAGCACTTACTATTTAGATCAAACAATCAACAACCATGCAACCAAGAAGAATGGTACTTTGCACTCTCATAGTGATCCCTCACTCAGTTTTGATGACTCAAGCAGACAGATTATTCCGTCTACTATATTGCCCGTGAACATCATAAAAGACAATTGAGGCAGATGATATGCAAAAATATATACCTAGGAAAAGCAAAATCTATACCAATAAATAAAATTGGAGTGTCTGTTTTTAATGTCAAAATATTAGGCTTTTTTAATGCTCACACGGTTATTTGCATGACAATAGGTGTCGTAGGCCTAAAATACAGATTACAATTTTTTTGTCTGTCTGTCTGTTTGTTCCGGGTAATCTTCAAAATGGCTGGACCGATTTCAAAATTCTTTCACCAAAGGAAAGCTGTATCAGGGAGTAACCTAGGCTATATTTTATCCTGGTATTCCCACGGGAACGGGAACTACGCGGGTAAAACGACTAAAACCGAAGCGAAGCGAGGGCGTGTTGCTAGTTCAAAATAAAAACAGTGCCAAAATATCTGAACAGCCAGCGTGGTATATTAGGTCTATTACCTATTGTCGACTTGGATATGCATTGTATTCAAAACACGTTATCACAAAAGCTATATTTTACACTACATTAATAATTAAGTACAGTCAGTTACAAAATAATATGTTCAAAGATAGTATCTTTTTATTATGTTCACATATTGTCTCATGTTTGTGGTGTGAGTTAGGAGGTGTAGCGTTTATTACGGTGTGTTAATGAAGGGGTGTAGCTTTTATAAAGAGCGGAATAATCACTATATATTATAGCCTTAAAAACTTCAAAGGAAAAGCAATTGAATCATTTTTATAAAACAGTACTAGTATAGTCGGCTTGAAAATCTATTTTGTTAATATATTTTTTTTTTATATACGTATTGTCTTTTCTACAAAGGTATAGAAATTGACCATATCACGCTAGTCAGACAGTGTAATATAGGGTTTTATTTGGAATTGACCTTCTCTTGCATTGATAATATCTACTTGCGTTTCTTAATCGTCTTTTGGCGAAGGAATGTATCACCACAATTTTCTTCTTTTTTTACAGTAGGTGGTGATGTTGCAGCTGCTTGCCGTCCATCCTGTCCGAGATGAAGAGAGGGTGGCGACCCCATAACCTGCCGTATTCCCTCCCCTTCCCCATTAGGCTACGGTTATCAAATCCATGTTTGCCATGGCCAGCCCGATAGGCCACCCTGGAGTTCCTCCCGCGCACGATCCACCGCCTCTATCCGAGAGACGACTGCCTCACAGAAAGCGGTGACCGCGTCCCAGTTAAAGTATCATCACAATAAGTCGTGATTTTATTTTTGTCAACATACGAATGTGCGAGAATATTTTTTTTATTAATTTTTTAAGGCAACAAGCACCAAGGAAATTGCCTTTGTACTACGAGAAACTTCACAAACAATGAATTAAACGGACACACATTACATCCAGACTCGGAATAACAAATTGTGAATCTCACAAAGTATTGTCCGCCGTGGGCATTGCATCCACGATACTGGCATGGTAGATTGATTTCTCATCCATGTGGTGATGGAGAAACAATACAATTAATTACCCCCTCTTGCGTGCCCATGCGTGTCGTAAAAGTTGACTAAGGGATAAAATGTGCATATAATATCTAGGCAAGAGAAGGGAAACTCGAAGCAAACCCAATACCAATACGTAGTAGTAGGTCAATTTCCCTTCTATTGTGGAGGAGACTTGATCCCAACAGTGGAACGTGTAAGGCTAAGAACTTACGGAGCGATTTTCACCCGCGTCCGCTGCGGTTGCGGGCCCGCAGCTTCTGTAAAATGCTGATATTTATGTAAAAAATAAAAGCAAATCTCACGGCGCGTTTTACGCCGGCGGTGTGTACGGTTGTTTGCGGGTTCCCGCCGCACCGGCGAGCAATTAGTAGAATCGCGCGGGCCGCGGTCATCCGCAGCCTCGGCGGGTTGCGCCCGCGCGCTCTGCGATCGGCTGGCGGTCGCCGAGGCGGGGGTTACAGAAATTCAACGTCATAATTTTGTATGACTTATAGAATCGTGACGTGTTTGTACACGTTTAACAAACATTATAAAATGGATATTGAAATCGATCTACTAATTACTTTGGTGCAAGAAACTTAACTGTTCGTCTTGCAACCGCCCGCCTTGCGATCCTCGCCCGCCATGTATGCGGGCGATAATTTAAACCGCGACGGCTGCGTAACCGCGCAAATAACCGGTCTCGTGAGTTTAGAAACAAAACCGCTATTCTACTACCGCAGCGGGCACGATTCAAAATCGCTCCGTGAGTTCTTCGCCTTAGAGTCGAAATGATGAGATTGATATCTTAATTACTACGCTACACACTACGGTACACTAGAATCTAAATAAAATCATTTTATGAACCTTTAACTGCAAATGATGGTAGGTATAATTATCCATATAGTATAGTCCTACGCAATATAAGGACCACTTTTTAGTACAAGTCTTTAAAATAAGCACATCACTTTCGAATAAAATATATCTTCACTTCAAAGATATTAATACTTTATATTTGCTTAAGTAAAACAACATATGGACATGATTAATTTGTAAGCGAAAAGCGTGCAAATAGAAAGTTGGTGTTTAGTGACTGATGTCTGTTACTTACGGTTATTCCTTATATTACATTATATAACGTATGGTACAAGATCTGAAAAGAACTGATAATATTTTTAAATTTTTAATTAATTCCTTTCATTCCGTTTGGTGACAGGGTGACAATACAGTGAATTCCCCGCGAGTATTACAATTTTCCAAGTGGTGACGGAGTAATAGTACAATTTGCCACTTCCTATCTTGTCCGTGGATGTCGTAAAAGACGACGAAAGATAATAAAAGGTAATATGCACGTAAGATCCGTGCAAGAGAAGGAAATCTCGAAATGAAACCCTATACCAACATATATATATATATATATATATATATATATATATATATATATATATATACCATATATATATATACCAACATATCTGACCGGCATGGTTTAGTAGGTAGAGGAGGCCCTAATCCAACAGTGCGACGTATGTGGGCTGCGATGACGGTGATGATTACAATTACATATCATATACCAATGTGGTTAAGGATTAAGAATACAATTGATTATCCCTTTTCTTACCCGTGGGTGTCGTAACAGATGACTAAAAGATATATGCAGCTAACATCGGTCCAAGCGAAGAAAAACTCGATATAAAATCCTATTCCAACATGTTTTAACAACAGCGTGGAACAGTATGTCAATTCTGCTCAATTAAACTATTGACAATACTTTTGCCATTATGTATTATGAAAGAAGAGTGCATATTGAATCACTCCCAAATAATTGAGATAAGAGCAGCCTCATGACGATGATGATGATTTACACATATTTGGTGATCATAAATCATAAAAATAAGACGATCATTAGCTACAGCCAGACAAAAATTTGTGGATCGTACAAAATATTATCCTGTGTGGGAATCTAAACCACGATACTTGGCACTTTTAGTCGGCATATTAACGATTATTGCCTATGCAGTCAAAAACATGATGATGGGCAAAAATAAATAAGTGTTACACTTAGTATACATAGCCAACCAACTGTGATCATCAACCCCAGCACTTGGGGTTGGTGATGGGGTTGGTGCGGGCCACCGCTTATGACTCTTTGACTTCGCCGGCCTGCTCGATGAGTTCCTCCTTTGACGACCCGGCAACAAAGTAACAATCACCCTCCCACGATTTACTTCATTGCAGATGGAGTAATAATCCTCAATTCAAAAACATAAGAAAACTCTTAAGATAGACTTGATAACACCGGTAATGTAGTAGTCTAAATATCGACATCTCATGCCATGGGATAGATACCCACGTAGGATAAAACATTATGCAATTCTTAAATGATTGTTTCGAGTCTAAATGTAATATGTGTTGATTAATTACATGTTTATGAAGTTCTCTGAGACAAAAAAACTTATTCCTTAACCTCTTAAAATATTTTAAAATTGTGGCAAACTTATTATATTAAAAAAGAATTAAAATACTTTAACTTATAACTTAAAATTGTATTAGTAATTATATCTGATGTTTACGCGAGCACTACACATTGTAAATAAAACTACTTTTACGGATTATATCGCGTTTGTATTTGATTTATGATTGCCCGACGTTTCGAACACTTTGCAGCATAAATTTATAACTATTTTCTTTATCGGGTAGATAATTGTAAATGTTTGTAATAACGATTACTTGTTGGACGTGAGACACCTTAGTCCGCCCGTGACCATGAATGCTGCAAAGTGTTCGAAACGTCGGGCAATCATAAATCAAATACAAACGCGATATAATCCGTAAAAGTAGTTTTATTTACAATTGTATTAGTAATTACACAAAAATTGACAAAAAATAACTATTGAGTCACTCAAAGAAAAAGCTATATTCATCCATCTAAATTTGAACTCGTATACAACCGTATAATTACGTCTACGGCACATCGCCATAATTATCGTCACAATAAACGCTGTAAGCTTGTAATTTACACCGCGTATAACATTAGGCAGTGTTTCAAGATCTCACGTCACGCTCGCAACTTGTTTGCGTCACGCTATGACACGTCGCCGAGCGTGACGCGGGACTAGCCCCACCCATTATTTTGTTAAGGACTTCTGTTATATAGTTTCTATTTCTCATTCACTAGGGTTGCCTATTAATGAAATTTTAAGAAATAAGGTTTAGCATTATTTTGTTTCTTATTTTCATTACTATATAGAAATTACTATATAGTTATATTATTAATATATACAGGTTGTATCAGGTTATGGGGCAACTGGTCAAAAGGGAGCTAGGCAATGGTGGTAGGAACCCATGAAAAAAATTGTAATAATTAATAAAATTTGAATAATAATAAATTTGAATAATGAATAATATCGATTCGTTAAGGAGTTAGAGGCATATAAAGTTTTCAATTTTGTAATCGCTTTTTTGTGTAAATCTGATTGAAATGTATAAAGTCAATGATATTTAATACGCAACATATTCATACTTTGTTAAATGTTCATCAGAAATTGAATAAATCAATGATTACATTCACATAAGCAAGACAAACTTCGCTTTAAAACAGCTGATCGGCCTATGACTGTTCACTGCTTGCCGTTGTACCTATGATGTCATTGAAACGTTTGCGCAATTCTAGGTATAAATGAATGAAATTATACTGTCGAAGCTTTACATGCCTAACAACATAACACATTTAAGGCATAGACTAGACACATTTTTTTAAAATCACTATAACTTTTATGATATATTGTTTTTTGTGTAATTTACATTCTAATTATGATCTATGTCCGTTAAACTACAACATACTCGAACAGTTGCCCCATAACCTGATACACCTGTATATTTGAGGCTGCATATTACATACAATGACTAATTATTTAAATGAATCTCTTCTTTTTGTATTGACAATCAGCCATCTTTCCATTCTTGCCAGTGTCGATTATAATTTTCTTCACAAATTTTCAATTTATTCACATCTATAGTTTCTTCATATTAGTCAATTTCTGTCAGTAAGTCAAATCTTCGCCTTCAATAGTCTTATAGCTACACTGTCAATGGTGATATCTTCTGGGAATTTTGGTGGAAAACGAAAACATTTGTAAAGTACTTTTTTAACATATTCAATATATCCCAGCAGTTCCGTCTCATACCTATATAAAAGAAATATAATTTAAGTGTCTGTTTTTAATGCCAAAATAGTAGATTTTTCGTGCTTACATAGTTGTATACGCGATACCAATGCCTAAACACCAGTTTAAATTTTTTTTGGCTGTCTCTCCGTTTGTAACCTTCAAAACAGCTGAACCGATTTTAATAATATTTTACTACCAGATAGCTGTCTATATAAAAAGTGCCTAAGGTTATTTTACTCTCTCATAAAACACCATTAAAATGCCACTAAAATGATAAAATGTAACACAAAACACTGATATTGAATTGGTACAAGACCACCACATGACGCTTTCACGTACCCTGCAAAAACTCCAATTAATGTAATTTTATCATCATCTTTTAATATTGATTCCGTAAATGAAATATTTTTTCGTGTGGTGACGGAGTAAGAATACAATTCACCACTCCCTATCCTGCCCGTGGATGTCGTACAAGACGACTAAGGGATATAATATGCACATAAGATCTGTGCAAGAGAAGGAAAACTCGAAATAAAACCCTATACCAACATGTCTGACCAGCATGGTATAGTAGGTCAAATTCCCTCCCATTGTGGAGGAGGCCGGAGCCCAACAGTGGGACGTATCTGAGCTGCGATGATGAAATGAAATATGGTTAAGATAACGACCTAGTGTGCCAAGTGTGGATGTAGTCAAAACGTTATTACATGTTTATTGCTCGATAGCGAATAAAGAAATGCTTCCCTAAAGATATGAAAAGGCTTAACCATACCATCCCTAATGACTCGTGGCATCCCAAAATGTATATGAAATAGATTACGATATATGATACAATACATATGTAGATGTGTAAAAAATGGTAGGTTATATCGACTAAGCAAGTAACATTTTTTTTTTCAAATAATTGTTAAATATTCCGTGTAATGACGGAATAAGAATACAATTCACCACGCCCTTTTTTCTTCGTGAGTGTCGTAAAAAACGACTAAGGGATATAATATGCAGATAAAATCAATCCAAAAGAGAAACCTCGAAATAAAACTCGGAGCTACACATCAACACATCACTCGCATATGGAATAAAAGATGACTCAGGGATAAAATTAGCGAATAACATACAATATGTTATATACAAGGGAAGGGAAGTCTGACCAGTGTAATAATAAATAAATAGGTTAAACTTCCTCCTACAGTGAGGAGGACTGAGCCAAACAGTAGGACGAATATAGGCTGGAATATTTATGAATTACTAAATTTTCCGTATGGCGACGGAGTAAGAATACAATTCACCAACCCTCTCACGCCCATGCTGTTGTAAAGGACGACTAAGAGATTAAATATGCATATAGCATCTATGCAAGAGAAGGAAAACTCGAAATAAAACCATATACCAACACATCTGACTAGTGTTGTATAGTGGATTTTCTGGTGGATTATTTTCTCACCTACTGTGGGGGAGGCTCGAGTCCAGGAGTGAAACGTATATAAGCTGAAATATATAAAAGGATAAAATTAGCACATAACGTATTATGCAAAAGAAGAAAAACTTGCAAGAATACGCTATACCAACCCGTCTGATCAGTTAAAGTACGTTAATTTATTTTCTATTATAAAGGAGGCTTGAACTCTGCAGTGGGAGGTGTAGTTTTGTAGCTTAAAAACTCAAACATGTAGGCAGCTAGTCCGCTTAAATTTGTAAGACAAATCTGATGTTAACATCCCCATAAGCAAAGAAATATAGACGACAAATTGGGTTGAGAGCTCTATTTGTTCACAATTAGTCACTGTATGTAACAACCATCTGACGCCATGGTCTACAGTGTCTCTAACAAAAATAGATTGTGATTCGATTGTGCTATCAATTATTTTAAGAGTATTTTTTGGCGCCAACTTGCTAAAAACGTCAAATTAAATATCGTAATTCATCATCAATATTATCACTGCTCATACACCTCCTACTGCAGTTTGAAACAAGCTTCCTTCATAATAGAAAAGAAATTAACGTACTTCAACCGATCAGATGGGTTTGTATAGGGTTTTATTTCGAGTCCTCTTGCATAGATATAATATGCATTTTGATTCCTTAATTATCTTTCACCCACAGGCTTGAGATGGAGAAAATTCATATATATTTGAAAGAGATATTGTAAAATCTATTGCAAAGAGTTTTTACTCGGTAATAACCACATCCTCGTTAACGTTGCAACATAAATTTTCAGCAACGTAGCTTTTAGTTGGCAACTCCGTTTTAATGTAGTTATTTCAGATCATTAGCTAACACGATCGCTTGAGGGTAATTACAACTGCAAATACCGAGACGGCAAGATGGCTGATACCGGAGATGTTATTCATGATATAAGAAATTCATTTTAAATCACAATTTATTAAAATTTGGAAAAATTTAATTACAAGAAATTTTATTTATTAGAAATAATAAGAAACTCGCCGTGGGTGTCGTAAAAGATGACTGAGGGATATATTACCCATGCATATAATACATAAATATGCGTGATCCCTAAATGTAGGCATCATAACCAAACTCAAAGTCGCTCAGCGTGCTATGGAGCGAGCTATGGTCGGATTTCTCTGCGAGATAGAATCCGAAATACGGAAATCCGCAGAAAAACGAGTGTAACCGACATAGCACGAAGAATTAGCATGCTGAAGTGGCAATGGGCAGGCCACATCGCTTGACGAACCGACAATCGCTGGGATAGAAAGGTTCTCGAGTAGCGACCACGTATCGGACGACACAGTATAGGATGACGCAGTGTAGGACGCCCAACTAGGTGGACCGACGACCTGGTGAAAGTTACTGGGCGTCGTTGGATGCAAGCGACACAGGACCGCATTCTGTGGGCCAACATGCGGGAGACCTACATCCAGCAGTGGATGGCGAGAGGCTGAAATGTTGATAGCACATATGCAAGAGAAGGAAAACTCGATCATCATCATCATCATCTTGCTCTTATCTCAATTACTTGGGGTCGACGCAATATGTCATCTGTTTTGACATATTGCAAAAAGTTTCGGCAATGACTTTTATGACCGGCCGCCTGCCTGACGTCAACCCTCCTTGGGAATGTAATCGTTGACCCAAATGGTACCAGATGGAGTTGGTCCGGGTCAATCTAGGGCTCTTAGTCGTCTTTTACGACACCCACGAGCAAAGCAAGGGTTGGTAGTATTCGAAGCCGCTACCACACAGGAAAACTCGATATGAACGTTATACCAACCCATCTTACTAGCGTAGTATATTAAGTCAATATACCTTCCATAATGGAGGAGGCTGAGCCCAACAGTGGGAAGTATATATATATATATGCGACGATGAAATAAGAAACTGAAGTAATACCTGTGCATTTTTCTTGTGCTGAAGATGTACGAATACAATTCATCACTCCCTTTCTTATATGTGGGTGTTGTAAAAGAGGACTAAGCGACTAATATGCAGATAACATCTATGCAAGAGAAGAAAACTCGAAATGCAACCCTGTACCAACTTATCTGAACAACATTCCACACTCACGTTAAATGTAAGCGTTGGTAAAATTCGTAACCGCCTTCACACAGAACTATTACTTTTTTTTTGGTACGCTATATCGCGGGCGCATGCCCTCCGTCTCATCCGGGGTGACGAGATGGCGGTGCGCGACCCCATAGCCCGCCGCATTCCCTCCCCTTCGCCATTGGGCCGCCCACTGGTACCGAATCCTTGACTTCCGTGGCCAGCCCGGCGGGATACCCTATCGAGTACCCTCTTATCCCGACGGGTCGCCGCCCTCACGCGGTCAGCCTCTCTGCAGGTGAAGGGCTAGTCCCGGGTCCAGTCACCCACGGTCTCGGCTAGGGCGGTATTAGGCGCAGGTAACAGAACAATCACTAAGGAATAAATGAATTATATTAATATCGTAGAACTTTAGAATCGCGATATTCAAATAAAATATATGTAATGTATTATGTAGAATCCCTGTTGGGGCATTTTTATTTGTCAATTTTACATTTTACTTCGATATAATCCAATATTCTATCACTAGATTGACACGCGGTCGCAAGCTAAAAAGATCCGGCAAGAAATTCAGCAGTTATATCATTTTTTAAGCTACTTCTTTTAAATAAAATTGGATATATTATATTTGGTGAAAATTGCTGGGCGTCATTGGATGCAGCCGGCAGACCGCATTCTGTGGTATAACATGAGAGAGGCCTACGTCCAGCAGTGGACGGCGATAGGCTGAAATGATGATGATGATGATATTTTATTTAGTAAGAAAAAAGTAAAAAGATGCAGGGAACCGTTGGATGCAAGTGGCACAGAAGCGTTCTGAGTGGCATTCTAGTGAGCTAGATCTATTTCTTACAGTGGACGTCTGTAGGCAGGTGGATGGATGAACATTTACTAAGTATAAGCTACAGTATCATATCCTTTGAACTAGGATATAATATTACCAAAATATAATGCAAAAGTGTCTAAAAATTGGCCTCAAAGAAAGACTCAAAGCCGCTGAACGTGCTGTGGAGAGTGCTCGTTATATTTCTACGTGATAAAATCCGGAATATGGTAATCCGTAAAAGAATAGTTTAACCGATATAGCCCAAAGA
Organism: Lymantria dispar; assembly: GCA_032191425.1. Lineage (NCBI taxonomy): Eukaryota > Metazoa > Arthropoda > Insecta > Lepidoptera > Erebidae > Lymantria > Lymantria dispar. Next base: position 24,973,330 of record CM063459.1, read on the forward strand.
ATTACGTTGAAATGGCAATGGCCAGGCCATATCGCTCGTCGAACGGACAACCTTTAAGGAAGAAACATGAAAGGAGAAGTGAAGGAGTCTCAAGTGGTGATCACAAATCGAACTGTGCACCGTAAGACGGCCCTACTAGGTGGACTAACGACACATTGAAACTCGCAAGAAACCGTTGAATACTAGTGATACAGGATCATTCCGAGTGGCATCCTCATAAGGAGGCCTATGTTCAGCAGTGAACGTCTACAAGCTAATGAATGGATGAATGCAAAAGAAATGGCTAGATAAGTTCCTACAAGTGGCACACTTTGTTAATTAATAGAACAGCTATCACTGCCCTAAGAGACTTCTTAAGAAATGAGAATGATAGTCAAGTAACTTGGATTCATAGTTAGTTACCCACTGGCAAATAAATCGTAACTTAAACAGACTATCTAAACATATACGTTAGGTCAGAGACGTATGAAAATATTTTTTTCTAGTAGGCGAGTTTATGTGTTTATTAAGTATTATATTAAGAAACATTTGTTCTTTCATTAAGCTTTTTTTTTAATTATATTCCACGTATTTTTTTTTTAATTTTAGGTATCTTATAAAGATATTGCAACCGCAGCCGTCTATAATGCACATTGTGCAATTGAGACTTACCGATGAAGCCCACATTTAAAAAAAAAGAAGAAAAAGAATTTATTCTGTTCTTGTTAAATCTAATATAAAACATAAGCACAACTAAAGAGAAGAACATCTTACATAAAATAATTGATTTTTATTAACGCGGAATAAAAAAGGGCTCTTCTCTTCTGCCTTCTCTAAATAGAAGAATGAGCTAAGCTCATTCTTCTATTAGCACTAATATTAATAGCACTAATATTCTGCCAATACCTGGTATATATATATATACATTTTAAAAATAATTGTCAAAACTTAACTAGTAGGTGACTGTGTGTGCGTATGTCTTTGTATGTGTGTATCTGTGTAAGGATTTTATTTCTGTACCTTAAATTATTACTGATAACATACATGATCATAAACCTTTGCTCTTTTATATTACACATTTGTAATATAATTTAATTTATACAAAATTGTGTCCTTTAATTTATATATGAAAGCCGTTGAACATAAAAGTACGCAAGAACACAATACACAGATGAAACTAACAGAATCATTAATAGAATTTCGTTACAATGTAATTCAGTGGTAATTCTACTTATATGTAGCAACATTTTATGACAATAGCTTTCAGTTCTATATAATGTATTGTTGCTAATAATATTAAGGTTTCTACATTGAAGTTCTGTGTTGTACAGATTGATTTAACTTATTGCTTAGCAATTATATAGTTTGATGTAAATGTATTGATGTTGTGTTTAAATATCGCGATTTCAAGAAAGTGTCTATAAGTCAAAGGTTCTATAGTCCAAATTTAATGCTGTTATATTTTACTAAAGAAACTTTAATCATGTAATAGAATCTCATTAACATCTATACGAACTTTCTAGAAACCATGTTGGTCAGAGAATTTCTAAAAAAAATAACGCCCAATTTAATAACCATTTTACGAAAATTAATTGTTTTCTGATATTAGAGAACAAATATACATTATGACACTTTTTTTTTATTGCTGTTGGTTGCAAATGAGGAATTCAAATTCAAATCATTTATTATGCATAAACCCCGCGAAGGCACTTACATATTGACAATTTACAAAAATAAATTAAATTATCTAAAAAAAACTACTACTGGATCGGAACGCGACCGCTACTGAGAAGATCCGGCAAGAAACTCAGCGGGCTGGTCTATTATTTTTAATTATTTCTTCTTCTTATTAGATATAAAATTGTGTACATATTTTGTAAGAACTAGCTCCAGCGTGATGCCGTTCGAATCGCGAAATACTTAATATAATTATCCAGAACACCTCATGGTGACGCAACAGCACACCTTATGGTGAGGCTGCCACTTCTGGACCTTTGCTAGGCTGCCTAACGTGAAAAAACGGAAGGGAGTACGAATATATTGTAATGAAGTTCAGTGACACAAAAGGCATCATCAAAACTCATCACACGCAAACACCCTCAGAAAGTTAGTCTTCCGACTCACTCACTTGTCAAATGAAGTGCAGTAATAAATTGCTACGTGGTAGTACCCTGAACGGACCGGCCCGTGGCTGTAGACGATAATAGCCTATAGATAGTGTGTTCCTACTTCATATAACCCACGTCATACTATACAGGATGTATCAGGTTATGGGGCAACTGATCAAATGGAAGCTAGGTAACGGTGGAAGGAGCCCATGAAAAAATTTGAAATAAAAATATAGATTCGTTAATGAATTAGAGACATGTAAAGTTTTCAATTTCGTCATCGCTTTTTGCTGTAAATCTGATTGAAATGTATTCAGTCAATGGAACTTAATCTGCAACATATTCGTACTTTGTTAAATGTTCATTAGAAATTGAATAAATCAATGATTACGTTCGTATAAGCAAGACAAACTTCGCTTTAAATCAGCTGTTCGACCTATGACCGTTTACGAGTCGCCTTTATACCTACGTTACCATTGAAGCGTTCGCGCAAATAATACCTATTTTTACTGTCGAAGCTTTACATGCCTACATATGCCCTGTCTGTACATGCCTACATAATACGTAACATTTAAGGCACAGACACTTGGACACACATTTTTGTAATCAAAATAACTTTTATGTTTATGTGTAATATACATTCTAATTACGATCTATGACCGTTAAACTACAGCATACTCGAACAGTTGGCCCATAACCTGATACATCCTGTATATCAAGATATTTATATTGTACATAAAACTACTTTAAACCTCATATCCACACTTGAAAAGACAAAATCCACACGAAAGCATATAGCTAGTATAAGTAAGAAAATAAAAACACTTATGAAAAAAGACCGTGAGAGATACAGATTGACACAACTGGAAAAATATATACAAAGAACTGGAGGCACCAAAAAAGCAGTTAAACTACTATCGGAAAAGCGAGATTGGATACCAAACTTAATAAACAGAAATCATAAATGTGAAAGGCAATGTCAAGAAATCATGTTGGCTGCCACTCAATTTTTCAAAGAATTGTGTTCACGTTCAAAAACTACACATACAACAGCACTAACAGGAGGAAATGAAATACCTGATATACTACACGAAGAAATAGAAAAAGCTGTTAAAACCCAAAAATTAGATACAGCTTCAGGATCAGACGGCATAAGCAACGAGTTTCTCCTCTTAAATAGAAACCACTTGATACCAATTATCAAACATCTTTTCAATGAAATCTTACAAAACGAGACAATACCTTATCAATGGACAACATCATCTATAGTACTTCTGCACAAGAAAGGAGATAAAAACAACATAAATAATTATAGACCTATAAGCCTACTTTCGAACTTATATAAAATTTTCGCTAAAGTCATACTCTATAGAATAACCAATATCTATAGAATAACAATAGGAACAGGCAGGATTTAGAAGCGGGTATTCCACATTAGACCACATTCATGTCATTAAACAACTATTTGAAAAAAGGCAAAGAATATAATATAACCTTCTACTGCTGCTTCGTGGATTATAGTAAGGCTTTCGACACAATAGACCATGAAAAAATCTGGCAGGCACTCAAAAACCAAGGTATTGAAAATAAATATATCAGAATACTAAAAAACATCTACGATAACAGTAAGGCTAAAATAAAACTAGAGAAGGAAGGTAAAGAGATCAACATCGAAAGAGGTGTACGCCAGGGCGATCCGTTATCGCCAAAACTCTTCACAGCAGTTTTAGAAGAAGTCTTTCGTCAATTAGACTGGGAGAAATGTGGATTGTCAATAAACGGGGAAAATTTATCGTATCTGAGATTTGCGGATGATTTGATAATCCTCTCGACATCAAGTGAGGGATTGCAGGTAATGCTGAACGGCCTGGTTAGAGAAAGTGGTAAGGTGGGATTGTTCATGAATACACTAAAGACCAAAGCTATGACCAACGTTAGCCAAGAACTTATTCTGATCAATAACAATCCTATTGAATATGTTAATGAATACATCTATCTGGGACAGATTATATCTCCTGACGACCTTACCTCGAAAGAAATTAATAGACGCATTGGAAATGCCTGGAAGCAATTTTGGAGCCTAAAGGAAATAATGAAAAATAAATATATTAACATAAAACATCAAACAGAAACTCTTTGATACCAGCATTCTTCCTGTACTCACTTATGGTGGTCAAACCTGGGCACTTACCAAATTACAAATCAAAAAGTTGGAAACTTGCGAGAACTATATGGGAAGGAGTATGATGGGGAAGAGACTATCTGATAGAGTAAGAATCGAAGACAAAGAAATTCACTAAAACAAGAGATGTCACGAAAACCATAAAAAAGTTGAAATGGCAATGGACAGGACATACAATCAGAGGAAAGGAAAAATGGTCAAGATTGATAATGAACTGGTTCATAAGTTACAAGAAAAGGAAAAGAGGTGGACCCTTTAGAAGATGGGTGGACGACATTAAAGCTGTAGGAGGAGGCACATGGACAAGAGTTGCTCAAGATAGAGAGAAATGGAGAAAGTTGGAGGAAGCCTTTGCCAATGACAGGCACACAGACAGGGTTGTTGATGCAAAATAGTTAATAAGTGTAGAATATAAGAAATATAATACAAGTAAAAGATAAATATAGAATATTTAAGTTAAACATTGTAAATGAAAAACTGTTTGAAATAAAGGCTATTATTATTATTATGTATCTCTCAATTTCACGGCTATCTTCCAAGGGAATATACCCGGTCCTTTGAAAGGCTTTCATGGGGATATGGATCCAACACGCAGAGGCCTTTGGAGAAATTTAATGTAAAAATGGGATGGGACGTCTACTGATGACACTCCACGTCTGCACATAACACACGTGGACTGCCAACGGTAGGTGTAAAACTATTGTAACTATTTATTATTATTATTATTATTATTATAAAACTACTTTGCGGATTTTATCACGTTGTTTTTTATTTTTGATTGCCTGACGTAGCTGGTAGCTAATTATAAATTGCTGCAATAACCATGGCTTGTTGGACGTGAAACATCGTAGTCCGCCCGTGACCATGAACGATGGTCTATAAACGCTGCAAAGTGTTCAAAACGTGGGCGCAATCAAAAATCAAATATAAACGCGATTAAATCCGTAAATTAGTTTTTTTTACAATATATGTATAATACTCGCCAAACATCAGAAATCATTAAAGTATTTATATTTTTCAAACCATGTACATACAAAGTTTTCAACTATTCTTTTGCCATTATTTACGTCTATAATAAACTAACTCTATGGAGCATCTAACGAGATAACAATTGATTTAACAATTAATACAACAAAATTTCCTTTTCCCTGCACCAAATAGAAGTATGAACGAAAAATTAGTAACACGACCAAAACTCTGAATCCCTTGGGAACTAAAAGATTCTCATAAAATTCTGCATTCATTTCTCTATTCCTTAGGGAGCATATAAACTTGTTTACGAGTCCGGAAGAAAAAAAGTGACGCTCTTAGACTATCTGAATTATGAATGAGGTAGCCCTCGATTTAGTATTCCGTTACCTCCCAAAGGGATTGTTATTGAATAATGTTCCCTACAACGTTTTGTGATGTTTAACGGAATAACAAACGTTTGAGATAAGTGTCATTTTAAAACATAATATTTATGAAGCTACGTTAGTTATGACCTTGATATTTATTTAAAAATGGATGTCGCCTATGAAATGTGTTTACATTATTTAAACTATTATATTTATGATATCAATTCATTCATTCATTTTATTCATAATTGCTCGTGTTGGTTTATTTTATTTTATTTGTATGCCCTAAAGACAAAGCATAGTGAACCAACTACTACTATAAGACCATTTATGTACCTATTTTTAACAAAGAAATATTATTCTATTCTATTATTTTCTATTCTATTCTAGGTCTCACTATTGAGCTCTCAAGTTTCTTCTACAATAGAAAGGGCATAGACCTACTATATCATATTGGTCAAACAGGGAGGTATAGTTTTCATTCTCTGTCATACATGCTATCTTATATCTTTAAACGAGCAATTCTTAAATATATATATATATATATATATATATATATATATTCAGGATCTCGGAAACGGCCCCAACGATTTTGTTGAAACTTGGCATACTAGAGGATTCGGGCCCAAAAAATCGGTCTAGCTAGGTTTTATGTATAGAAAATGTTGTTTAGTCAGTGTTTTTGGCAGACAATATAATGACATTAAATTTTAAAAGAATATGAATTCAAATTTTGCCATCAATGTCATGAATTACGATAGCTCAGTGGCGAAGTAGTCAGGTTTCATTTTATTTTTGACATCGGCGACAAACGGCGCGGCGTCGGATCGAATCTCGGTGTTATTATTATTCTCTTTTTTTAATTTTTTATATAATTTTCATTATTTATATTTTTATTTTTTATTAATATATATCTGAATAAATGCTACAAAAATACTCCGAGCGAAGCTCGGTCAACCTGATATTCTTCATATTACATCCCGTAGTCGTCTTTTATGATATTCACGGGTAAGAAAGGCAGTGGACAACCGGATTCTCACTTCGTCACCACACGGTATGGTATTAATTACTAATCTACACACAATTTGTATCAGCATCATCGCAGTTCATATAGGTCCCACTGTTGGGCTCGGGCCTCCTCCACAATGGGAGGGCATTTGACCTACTATACCATGGTCGTCAGACATATTAGTATAGGGATTCAATTCGAGTTTTCCTTCTCTTGCACAGATGTTATGTGTATATTATATTTTTAGTCGTCTTTTACGACATTCACGGACAAGTTAGAGAGTGGTGAATTATATTCTTACTCCGTCGCCACACGGCAAGAAAACGATTTACACATAGTTTACACTAGCAACCCGCCCTCGCTTCACTCCGGGTTCAGTCGCCTTACCCGCGTAGCTACCGTTTCCGTGGGAATATCGGGATAAAATACAGCCTAAGTAGCCTATATAACCTATGCCTCCCTGATATTGATAGATGAGATATATTTTGTTGTTACTTTTCATTGGTGAAATAATTTTTGAAATCCCTGGTGGCTTGACTTTTACCGACCCCTTCAACAATTATCTTCATATTTCAATCATTTTACATTGCTGTGTGGTAGCGGCTTCGAATACTACCAACCCTTGCTTTGCTCGTGGGTGTCGTAAAAGATGACTAAGAGCCCTAGATTGACCCGGACCAACTCCATCTGGTACCATTTGGGTCAACGATTACATTCCTAAGGAGGGTTGATGTCAGGCAGGCGGCCGGTCATAAAAGTCATTGCCGAAACTTTTTGCAATATGTCAAAACAGATGACATATTGCGTCGATCCCAAGTAATTGGGATAAGAGCAAGATGATGATGATTTCAATCATTTTACACAAAACATTGATGTATTATACATAAAAACCTTCGCCTTGAACCACTTCGTCATTTGGTGAAAACCGCATGTAAATCTGTTCAAAATGTAAATAAGGGGTAAGAAGAGGAAAACAGTATTCTTCTCCTTGCAACGACAACGAATAATTGGTTTAAGCAACATTTTTGTAACTTTACTTAAATGACTCTCCCATTGAAAGTTTAAAATTTTAGAAATAAAACTTCTTGAGCTATTTGAATGGGGTAAATTTAATTAAAATTCAATTAAAAACATCGAATTCTCGATGCTAATACTAAATAAAACGTAGTTTTGGTTGCAAAGATAAATGTCGCTTAATACAAATTGCCGTAAGCCCTCGTTTTTCAGCGTATGGCAAGTGTAAAAGATTTCAGCGTATGAAAAAAAAGTACTCTGATTTTAATGAATTTGATATCATTCGACGGAGAAAAATTTGCAAATGCCGAATATAACTCAATATCACCCTAGATGTCGCTTAAACCACATAGCCTTTCACCCCTCGATATTATATCCCTTAGTCGTCTTTTACGCTATCCACGGGTAAGATGAAGTGCACTGTGTTGTTTTTGTGCAGTGGTGATGAATGTAGTGGTGAATTGTATTCTTACTCCGTCACCACATGGTAAATTTACACAAATAGAAATAATTTAAAACAATAAAAAAAAATCATTGCAATGGTAAATATTTTTTTATACTTATTAAATTTCTTTCAAATAGAAATTAATATTCTAAATGAGAACCAGAATGTGATTTTTTTATAAACCTTTAGCTAAGTTGACTATACAGAATTCCAATTAAAATGTTTCAATATGTGTAACGAATTAATTTATCATTTTCAACTAGTAATTAAATTTAACTATTATTGTGTAACAGACCTCAATAATCTAAATCACATACTGTCTTCTAAATTATATAAATTTATAATATATTATTCAAGGTGGCTTGGTATAATTTTAATGAGAAATCCTAGCTTAATTATAGCACAATATCATTTACTATTTTAAAATAAATTGCCTTATGAATCATTGTATATTAATAACGCCGTTCTATAGAATAATAATAATAACTTACAAATGATATTTTATTTACTTATTTTATTTTTTTTTTGTATTCAAAGACAAGTGAAATAAGCAAATAATCCTTGTATTACGGGGGACTTTACAAACATGCTAGTAACGGATACAAATTACATCTAGACTCAGAAAAACAATTTCTGGATTGCTTAAAATGTCGTCCTGCATGGGATACAAACTCCATCTGACACGGTGGTTCGGTATCTTAACCACTACGTCATCTCTGTAGTCCATATATATCTTTCATTTGAAATTTTTACACTAATGCATTATTGAGCCAATTGAAAATTAGTTAAGCCTAGTACCGAGTTAGAGAAATAAAAGACCGTTAAATGTGAATAATTAAAATTATTATCAATTTATTCATTTCTTCAATTAGTTTTCTTTATTTTCAAGTTAAGAAATGAATATATAAGGGGAAGCCTGAAAGTGGCACCATTTTTTTGGTATGGACATGTGATGAGGAGGGATAAAAGACATGCGACAAGAAGGGTTATCAATATGATTGAGAATGGACGTAAGAATCGTAGGAGACCCAAATAGAGATGGATGGATTGTGTGAATGAGCATATGCGTATAAAAGAAGTGAGTGCAGATATAAGAGCTGACAGGAGCCTATGGAAGGTAAGAACATGACGATATGTCGACCGCACTAAGCATGGGCTGAGAGTAGGCTAATGATGATGATTTTCTATTCTTTTAATTCTTCTGTAATTAAATATCTAAATGACAGAGCATTTAAACGATTGATCAGATTTTTTGTCTAACTGTACAGAGTATGTATTAATTAGATTCACAATTCTGTCCAATATGGGGCGCTAAGCTTGAGTTCTAGAAATATTATACAGCCTTTTTTCCGTAAAATCGAATAAGGATTTATCACCCATTTTATGCCGGTGGGTACGATACCCCATAAGACGACTAAGGCATATTAAAATATGTAAATAATATTATAAAAGTCTTTTCTTTTGAACAGTGTGGTATAATAGCCCATTTTATTTCTTTTTTAGGGTTCCGTATCCAAAGGGTAAAAACGGGACCCTATTACGAAGACTACGCTGTCTGTCCGTCCGTCTGTCTGTCACCAGGCTGTATCTCAATAACCGCGATAGCTACACAGTTGAAATTTTCACAAATTATGTATTTCTGTTGCCGCTATAACAGCAAATACTAAAAATAAAATAAAATAAATATTTAAGGCGGGCTCTCATACAAAAAACGCAATTTATTGCCTATTTTATAGATAACTATACGGAACCCGTCGTGCCCGACTCCGTCTCGCACTTAGCCGGTTTCCTCTTTTACAATTACCAACGGGAAAGGAATAAGTTCTGACAGGTTCTGAAAGGAATAATTCTATTATTACTCCGTTATTACACCAATTTTAGACTAGCCATTTTTTATTAGATTAATAAAATACAAAAATGTCTTGAGTTAATATTTTGCAAGTCAAATAGCCTTATTTTATTTACCATTCGTTAGTAGTTCATCTTTATTTAAATTGCTTAACGAGCTCTTTCGTGTAATGGCACTTGAATTTGTTACATCTTTCATTCTCTTATAAGAACGCATTTCAAGGATACTTATAAATTGTGTCTAGACTTTTTTTGATCAGAACGGCCACTTGAAACTTGTGGATAATTACATATTATACGTTTTTATATAATAATCTACACGATGATAATAGATTTAACTACAAAAAGTCGTTCGTCTCACGTAGTCTCTTATTTAAGAGTTTAAACAAAAATTGTTAATAAATAAATATATTGTTCGTAATTAGTTTTATGAAGATAAATTTTACACTCTATGGTTAGGAATAATCACTTTAGCATGCTTTATTTTATTTCCTGCCACAATATCAGAGCTAATAAACAAAATACGCTGACTTCACCCACTCATGTCAAATGTCTCCAGACTAAACGGTAACTATTAAAATAAGTGCTTTTCTATGTCTCGGCTAAATATTACCAATACTATTGTTATTTTTAGATATAAAACCTTTATTATATTGATTTTATGTATGTAAGTTTCGGGTAAAATAAACAGTACCTTTTTAACATTTTCGTTAATTCTAATAAAATTGTCTACCTTTTTCACCCTATTTATGTCTATTATTAGTCATAAACCATCTATGTAATCGAAGGAAAATTGATCTACTTAGTGAATACTAGCAGCACCCTACGGTTTTACCCGCATAGTTCCCCTTCCTGTGGGAATATCAAGATAACTTATAGCCTATGTGTTATTCTGATATATAAGCTATATTATTGTGAATTTGCATCAAAATCTATTTCGTAGTTTTTGTGTGAAAGAGCAACAAACATTCTCGCATACTCACAAACTTTCACGTTTATAATATTAGTAGGATTGGTGAATTTTTAATAAGTAATATCTATTATAATCTAAATAAGCTTTTATAAAAATTTTATATATAAGCTTAATTTTCTATAAATAATGTATTTTTGAACATGCAAATATGTATTGAATACAATAATTTAAAACCTAGTTAATGATTTATAAAGGCAAAAATAGCTAATCCAAAAGTGTACATGAATTAAAAAGATTTTTACGAATTTTACCGCGTGTACATTTGATTTTTATTTGTTCGGCATTTTGAACACTTAGCATTTATAGTCACAGAGGGGGACTGCTGCACACTGAAAAATCTGTAAAAGTAACTTATATAAGAATACAATTCACCACTCCGTCTTGCCCGCGGATGTCGTAATACAACTAAGAGATATGATATAGAGATAACATCTATGCAAGAGAAGAAATACTCCACAATACGGAAGGGAAATTGTTCTACTATACCATGCTGGTCAGACATATTGATATAAGATCTTATTTCGGATTTTCCTTCTCTATTAAGCTCTATACTTACACATTTAACTAGCGCAGCATAGTAAGATAATTTTCCTCCATTGGAGCTAAAGCTCAAGCCTAACAATGAAACATTGCAAAACAAAAATTATATCCCAAACTATTTGTTTAACATTAAGACAAGTTATTTAAGTAAATTACGTCTCTATACAGTATTAATAACACTATACATTATACAATAAAGCCGTCTCTTTATCTTCCCTGGAATTCATAACTATCGGGAATGAATTCCCTTGCCATAGTTCCGTACAATCCTCTCATAATATATTTGATTTATTAAAGCCCTGGACATTTTTATGAGTCCCCTGTGAACTGTGCACAGGTAACTTTCAGCGACTGTATGGAACATTCGAATTTATATAGTTTTGATTTGAATATGGAATCTATTGAGAAATATAGCTATTTTTACTTCACATATTAAGCAATAGAAAATATAATAAGACTAAAAGATTAATATGAAGTGTCTCTGATTATATGTGTGTCTTTATTCTTATTATTTAGATAAAAGATAAGTTTTCCGTGTTGTTTAGATTTGACCCACAATAAGAGTTAAAAATTATTTTATAAATCATAAACCTTTAAGTAAGATAAAGTAAGCCGCCTTTAAAAATTAATAATAATTTATCATCATGCCCTCTGAATGTTCTTGCCGGATCTTCCTCTGTGTGGCCGCGATCCGGTGGTAGTATAATCGATTGTTAGGTTTCAATTAATAAATTATCATAATAATTACTCCAAATTTAATGTTTAATTATTATAAATAGTATTTTTTTTTCATATAGAATAATTTTCTTCTTGTACTGACTATAAATTTGTACCAAAATGTGGATCAAATTTTAATAACTAATTTCTGTAGCAGGTAGATAGATAAATCTCTGTAACTATAACAATGACTTGTTGGACGTGAGACATCTTAGTCCACCTGTGACCATAAACGCTGTAAAGTGTTCGAAACGTAGGGCACATACTAACATAAAATCCGTAAAATGATTATTTACACAGTTTTCATGTGATAACGAAGTTTAAAACTCTGTAAGTGTATATTGCATGAACACTAGTAATTATTATTTCCCGTGTGGTAACGGAGTAAGAAATAGATTAGAGAAAGAAATGATTCCCATCTCTTGGTCGTGGATGTCGTAAAGGAGTACTTAGGGGTATGATATGCTGATGACATCAATACAAGTAAATGAATACTCGACATTAAACCCTATATCAACATGTCTGACCAGCGGGGTATAATAGGTCAAATTCCCATTGCGAAAGAGGCCCGATCCCAATAATGGAACTTACGTGGGCTGAGATGAAATAATGACAATGGCAATGGGGTGATTATGATGATAATAACCTATGAAAAATATATAACCAGGCAGTTTATTGATTTACCTCAAATTGGTCTTATTTAATTGATAAAAAAAGAAACTAGTAATGGGGTTAATCATATACTCTAAGAACTGACTAGAAGCTAACATGTTATTAATTACTACATAATTATCTAATTATTACTAATAATTAAATTTTTATTTTTTTTTAATTCATCATCATCATCACCATCTTGCTCTTATCCCAATTACTTGGGGTCGACGCAATATGTCTTTTGTTTTGACATATTTCAAAAAGTTTCGGCAATGACTTTTATGACCGGCCGCCTGCCTGACGTCAACCCTCCTTGGGAATGTAATCGTTGACCCAAATGGTACCAGATGGAGTTGGTCCGGGTCAATCTAGGGCTCTTAGTCGTCTTTTACGACACCCACGAGCAAAGCAAGGGTTGGTAGTATTCGAAGCCGCTACCACACAGCACATTTTATTTTTTTTTTAATTATTTAACTGATTATTTTACTTTCGGCTATTAGAACGAGGCATTGGAATGGATTCGTTTATTTCGATAGCAAAACTCAAACACCTATCATAGGTATGTCTTAAAATAGTACAGCAACTAATTTTTCAATAATTACTTACAAGAAATTATTTCCTTCCATAAAAGGGAAATTAGTTCCTTCGATGTTATGATGGCGTAAGACTATAATTCACCACTTCCTATCTTGCCCATGGATATCGTAAAAAGCAATTGATGGGTATAATATGCATATTACGTTTATGCAAGCGAAGGAAAACTTGAGATGAATGCCTTTACCAACCCGTCGAGTTGGTAACAACAGGTCCAAATCACTCCCATGGATCCTTCCATGGGAGTGATTTGGACCTGTTGTATGTTGCCCCTGCTCGAGAGCTCAATACGGGCATTCGTATATATGCCGATATGATGGCATTATGATAAATTCTCTATATAATGTTTTATTTAAAACTAGCAACCCGCCCTCACTTCACTTTAGTTTCAGTCGCCTTATCCACATAGTTCCTGTGGGAATACCGAAATAAAATATAGCCAAAGTTACTCCTTATATAGACAGCTACCTGGTAGTAAAATATTGTTAAAATCGGTCCAGCCGTTTTCAAAATTATCTCAAACAAACAGACAGATAGATACAACTTTTTTAAACTGTCTTTATATGTGTCGTGCAAATTACCGTTTGAGCATGAAAAAAACCCAGTATTTTGACATTACAAACAGACACTTCAATTTTATTTATTTGTATACAAAATCTCTCTTTGTACCAACATCTATAGATTTTGGTGTACTGTGAAGTATCAATAAGCCATTATGTAGCCATGACCACTATATAGCCAATTCGACGCTGTCTACCATCGCCAGGGCGATGGTCGGCAGCGTCAGGAACTGGGACGCGGTCGCAGCCTTCTGCGAGGCAGTAGTCTCGCGGAAGGAGGCGGCGGATCGCTTGCGCGAGGAGCGCAACCTCGATGAGGCGATTCGCCGCCAACGACTGGGGCGGCGTAGGCGCGAATACTTGCGCCTCATACCACCCTAGCCGAGGCCGTGGGTAACGTGACCGGGGAATTAGTCCGTCACCCGCTGAGAGGCCGACCGCGTGAGGAAAGACCGACATCCTCCCCGACGGGGGGACGTCGGTCGATGGGAGGGTACCCCAAATAGGGGGTATTCCGTCGGGCCGATCACTGATGTCAAGTCACCCTGCTCCGGTGGTCGGCCCAACGACGAAGGCGACGTGCATCGCGGGTGGGTTGCGGGAGTGCGTGCTTACGCCCCTCTGTCGCCCCGGACGGAGTGGTGCGAGGAGCGCACCGACCGCAACACACCCCAAAAAAAAAAATATTTGATTATTCTAAAACTTACTGATGAATTTTAATGACTTAATTTTAACTCTAAATTAAAACAAAGCACTCGAATTATCAATCTTGGCAAGTCCTACCAAACTGAAACTATATTAATTATAGAAGAATTATTTTGATAAATCTTATACATTATTGTAAGTTGAAAACAATTTGTATTATTTACATAGAGTATTGAACAATGGACTGTTTTGCCAGTTCTATTACTATTAATCCCTTAGGAGGAAGTTAGTAAACTTAATCATAAAAGGTATTATCAGGTCGATTCACAGGGGACGTAATAAAGATGTTTGAAGGTCGTAAGGTATTCTCGTAACAAGATAAGTTATGTAGGCATAACGAAACTTATAGTGATTTAGTGATATTCACAAGAGTTCGTATAGATAAACTAAAGGTTTATGTAATAATTTTGCATATTAAATGCATTGGATTTCTTTCCTACATAGGTTAAAATACTACACAGATTCATATCCATGTGGAGGCGGAGTAACAATACAATCCACCGCCCCCTTTCTTGCTCGTGGCTATGGTAAAAGACGACTAAGGGATTATAATGCATACATATATGTAAGAGAAGGAAAATTCGAAATAAAACCCTGTACTAATCCGTTTGAAAAGCGTTGTATATTTATCGTTGATCAAGTTCGCTCTTATTGCAGAGGAGGCTCGAGCCCAACAGTGGGACGTATATGAGCTGTAAGGATGATGATAGGTTAAAAATTATCCTAAATAGAGAAATCCAATATAATACTGGATATTTTTTTTATAACCGTAGAAATATAAATAAGCATTGGTTCAGCTATATGGTAGTTGTTACGAATACTACGAACCCTCACATTACTCATGGGTGTCATGGAGACTTTTCATGTCAGATAACTGATGTTATAAGGAGTAACTTAAAATGCATTTATTTCAGAAAAACAAAGCTCGGCGCAAAAATAGGGCATATTTTAAAAGAAGAGCACAGACACACGCTTCGTACTACGAGGCGTTAAAATCCATAAAATCTATATATATATAAAAAGAAAGTCGTGTTATTTAAACTATTTATAACTCAAGAACGGCTGCACCGATTTGGCTGAAAATTGGTGGGGAGGTAGCTTAGATTCAGGAGACGGGCGGACTTTTTATCCTATTCGATCGTATTCCTGTGTAACGTAACATAAAACGTCAGAGAATATAAGTCACTATGAAACGTGATATAAAAAAACGCATCTGACATATAATAACAAAACGCAAATGACAGCTATAGACAGACTATATTTTCGGCAATTTAGAAAATATATTTTCGGGACTTTTGACGCGAATGTCAAAATGTCAAGTAGCGCTTTTATATGTTTTCATTATTTTAGTGTTTTGAAGTGTTATATTGAATAAATAATTCTGCTGATATTTTATGTAATATAATACCGACAAAATTCTGAAATGTAGTGAATATGATATAATAGTGAATTGCGTGCATTTTGACATTCTGCCAAAATTTCCCGAGAAGGCCTGACTTGGATATCAGCACCATATCGTGCTAATGACTGACTGAAAGACGAAGACTGAAGACGTGAATACACAATATAATAACTGATCCATATTATAATATCTAAAACGGCAAAAACACTCACGTGCTGAGATCGATTACGTCGACCAACTCCGTCGTCAACCAACAACGTCGCTTAACTCCGGTTGTGAAGTTTCGTCCGACGTTTCCGCCGAGGACGATCAAGAGGCGAACATCTCCCCCGCATCCCTCATGGCTGTGTCGAGGCGCGCCGCTCGATATGCATCGCGCAGTGCACGCCGGGGCCTCGCAGACGCCGCTGCGCACTCGCCCTGATGATGAGCATCGGACATGCTCGAAACCCGGGTCGACGTAATCGATCTCAGCACGTGAGTGTTTTTGCCGTTTTAGATATTATAATATAATAACTCGACACTGGCACCAGTAGCTCATATTATTGTAGCTCATTGCCATCAAATAAAAAGAAGAAGAAAATATATTTAGGAAAAACATTATGGCAGCACGTAGTTCGCCGGGTCAACTAGTTATGTATAAATAGTACACACTCCGTTGATCAATTATCCCTGAAGTGACTGAATAAGAATACAATTTACCACTCCCTATCTTGACCCTGGATGTCATAAAATACAACTAAAGGTTATATCCCTTGGTCTTCTTTTACCACACCCGCGAGGAAGACGGGAGGTCGTGAAATGTAGGTGTTCTTACTACTTCAGCACACGGGATGCATACAATAGAATATAACTAAAATATACTCAAAGTGAAGCCACTAGTTCTAAAATAAAATACAATGATCATAAACCCTAGCTCATTCAATAACAGATTACAATCCGATTACTTAAGACCTATAAAACACTCACTGAAATTGAACTTTGTGTATAAATGTCTGTTCGTATAAAAGAAATAATACTATAATATATCTTGAATCGTTTTATATTTATAACTAGCTAATGTCCGCGGTTTCACCCGTGTACTTCATGCTCCCGTGGTAATACCAAGATTAAATATAGTATAAGTTATTCTATATACAGACACATAGTAGTAAAATCTATTCAGCTAGTCTTCTCTTCTTATACTGCAGAGGACTTTACAAATATATAATTTAATGGACCCAAATTACACCCAGACTGGGAACAACAATTTTTTAATCACAGAAAGTATTGGCTAATGGCTATTTTTATTTGGCAATGCCTGGCGAAAATATATAAAAAGGTTTAATGATAAAAATTACGATGCAGGATGTAACGATAGCCTAAGTTATGACAAATATTGTTATAAGTATCGAAATCAATCGTCAACGAAATCTGACCTCTGAAGAATCAAATCAACAGAAAAGTTGTTATTTTTAAAATGTCAGCATAAATTTGTTACTTTTCTTAAATGTCTTCGCCAATTTTTAAGATTCTCAGCTGTTTTTTGTTTATAGACATCACCCGCAGAATCTAAAACTTGTATTGCGGACTTTTAAAACATGCATTTAACGGACATAAATTACATTCGGACTAATGTGGAACGCACAAAATATTTTCCCAGATGGGAATCGAACCTGTAAAATGACTTATTAGATTAATATTTTAACCACTACGCCACCTATGCAGTCAAATAATAAAACAAAGAAACTAAGTTCCAATTTGATTTTTTATTTGACGGTTCCATTTATTAAATTTATTTTTGATCTCATTACGTTTAAGTTTAATAGTTTATTCCTAAATCATAACTACTTTCATTTATGTGAAAGATAGATAATAGAAATTCTTTTATGCGTAAAAGATCTGCTTCACGATGGTTGAAAAGTAATGGCTTGAACACTAAAGGAAAACATGGGATAAGCGTTTGAGACATTTTGTCAACTGCGTGTGAAATTTGCTAATCCGCAATGGTCCAGCCTCATTGTATATCGCCTAAGCCCTTGCATTTTGGTAAGAGTTTCGTGCCCAAAATTACACAGTAATGATTTGATGACTATTTAGATAGGATTATATTCAAATTCACAGCTCTGATATTTTTACTGACAACTTTTTCTATTTATTTTTGAAGTAAAGTTTCTATATGCATGTTTCGATGGGGAATAGATTCATGTAAGTCGTCAACAATATCGTCCTATAACGTGTTACCGCTAACATTATATCTATGACTATGTCAACTTCACTATATCCGTGGCGATCGACGACAAAAGTAGATAAATTTAAATGGTTTTAATTTACATATTTTAATTTAATTTGTATATTCAAAAACTGTTCATAGTTTAAAGTTTTCACTACTGTCGGTAGCCACGAGGACTATGTTTGGTTCTTTTTTATGTATGATATATATATTCTGTTGCTACATAATATTACAATTCTGTGTGGTGACGGAGTAAAAATACAATTCACCACACCCTATCTTGCCAGTGAATGTCGTAAAAGATGACTAAGGGATATAATACGCATACAACATCTATGCAAGAGTAGGCAAACTTGAAATATTTCAAATTCCCCGCGGGGGAACTTACATATTGTCATTTTTTTTAATGTTTCTTAAAATTACCACCGGATCGGAACGCATAAAACCGTGTACCAACCTGTCTGACCAGCATGGCATATTAAGATCAATTTCCCTTCTATTGTGGATGTGGCTCGAGCCCAGCAGTGAGTCGTATATGAGGCAAGATGATGATGATGATACCTGCGTATCCTGTAGCCATCATCATCATCATTATCGCAGCTTATTTACAGCCACTGTTGGGCTCGAATCGTGTTGATATTTAATTTCATTTCGGGTTTTCCATCTCTTCTATAGATGTTATATGCATACTATATCCCTTAGTCGACTTTTATGACACCCAAGGAAATGGGGAATTATTATTCTCCATCACTGCATGGTGTTTGGTACTTGGTGTGTATTATGTATTACTGTGGTGACGTGGTAAGAATACAATTCACCACCCTCTCATACCCGTGGAGGTCGTAAAAGGCGACTAAGAGATATAATAACCAAATAAAACATATGCAAGAGAATGAAAACTCGATATAAAACCGCAAGGTAACGTCTGACCAGCGCGGTATAGTAGATCAATTTGCCTCCCATTGTGGAGATGACCCTAGCCCAATAGTGAGACTTATATGGGCTTAGATGATAATATCTATTCAAGTGATAGAAAGACTTAACTCCTCATACCAACCCGTTTGATCATAGTAAGTCAATTGTCTTCTTATTTTAGAGGAGGCTCGAACCTAGCAGTGGAACGAATATGAACTAAGTTGATAATTTACTATGTAAAAATATTATTAGATTTATTCCAATAAATTTCACAAATGATGAGTAAATTATGGAAGTACTAGCAGCGCCCTACGGTTTCACCGGCAGTTCCTCTTCATGTAGGTATATCAAGATAACTTATAGCCTATGTGTTACTCTGATATGTAAGCTATATTATTGTGACGAATCATCAAAATCCATTCAGTAGTTTTTGCGTGAAAGAGCAACAAACATCATCACATTTTCACATCTTCACATACTCACAAACTTTCGCGTTTATAATATTAGTAGGAGTAGGATAGAACATTATTTCAGACGACTATAGAAACTCGTTTAGCTGTTGTAATATTATACTTTGATATTCTTCCTATTATGAAGGACATATATAAATTGAAGAACAAAAATTAAAGGCTTCACTACGCCATCTCATTGTGACGAAATAATTTAAGATGAGATAGCCATACGTAAATAATATTTTATTTTCCCTTAAAAATATCTACATGAATGATTGAATTATTCTTTTAATAATAAAAAATCCGTGTGATGACGGAGTAAGAATACTATTCACACACCCTATCTTGCCCATGGATGTCGTACAAGACGACTATGGGATATAATATGCACATAACATCTGTGCAAGAAAAGGAAAACTCGATACAAAACTCTATATCAAAATGTCTGACCAGCACAGTATAGTATATCAAATTCCCTCCCATTGTGGAGGAGGCCCGAGCACAACAGTGGGACGTATGTGGGCTGCGATGATGATGATGAATAAAAAATCGTGTGGTGACGGAGTCAAAATACAACTCATCCCCTATTTAGTCCTAAGTGTCTTAAAATACGACTAAGAGATATAATATGCATATGACATCAATACAAGAATAAAAACTTCAAAATAAAACCCTATACCAACCCGTCTAACCAGCGTGTTGTAGTAGGTCGATTCCCCTCCCATTGTGAAGGAGTAGGTCCAGCAGTAGGACGTTTATTAGCTGTGATGATTCTGATGATGAAGACAAAATCGTATTCTTTTTCCTTATTATTTGTATGTGTCACGTTTATAAAAAAAAAAACACTCAAAAGCTTGATACCTTCATTACACAAAGAACTATATGAAATATTTTCATAAAATAAAGCAGAAACATACAAAATCCCATATCACGACGGCTTTAAGTCACAAAAAAGAGAACAAAGTACCAATATCATATGTATAACACTGCAAAGCCGACTTCAATCCCGGAACGAGCTAGGAACGCGAAAAAATAAGCGCCAATCTCCTCAAAAACATCATATGTACCATTTTTTTCTATAACATCATAAAATCTAATTATCTTACATTTTAATTACTATAGATGTACAATTCCTCTTATAATAAACATTTTTTTTATTTACCTCAAAAGATTATATCCTCACATACACAGCACTAGTTCACAAATCACATCACTAAGTGTATTTAAATACGTAACATGCACACTCTGTATATAACTTCTACACACAATAATTAGAACAAATTACACTAGCATTATTTTATCCGTGATTTATACTAACACTAGTACGGGAGCTACGTAGAAGATTCGTAGCGTGTAGCATCGACTACGTGCGAGCTAAGACTGGCGTAGACCCCACCCCGCGCAGCCTCTACGTCCCGTAGGCGCTAAAAGAGTCGCTTGTAGATTATTTTGAAACATTTTGTACTTTTTTTTTTCAATTTTAATGTGATTTTGTATGGATAAATTTTATGCCTAAAATTCTTTACAACTTGCATAATGGACTGTTTACTATATGCGTTTATAATGCAATCAAAATGTTATACCTTGCTAAAGGTTTAGTATTATAAGGTTTGTTATCGAGACTTCTTACTTCTTACGCTTGCTGGGACGTTATCTGAATATGTTCCTTAATCTATACCAATAACATTCGTAATACAATTGTTTAATCTTTATATATAAATTTCTTGTGTCCCTGAACTCCTCCTAAACGACTGGACCGATGTTGATGAAATTTTTTGTATATATTCAAGGGGATTCGAGAATGGTTTAGATTCACATTTGGACCCGGTAGGTGGCGCTGCTATCGAGTTCAGGGAGAATTCCTTTCACCGTATTTGTTACATTTGAACAGAACAACGTCTGTTGGGTCAGCTAGTTTAATATATACATATTATTAGTATCATGTGTATAATAACTCGGCCCAACGACGAAGGCGACGTGGTTTTCAGGTGGGTCACGGGAGTTGCGTGCTTAAGCCCCTCTGTCGCCCCGGACGGAGTGGTGCGGAGGCGCGCCGACCGTGGCCCACCCACAAAAAAAAAAAAAAAAAATGTGTATAATAACTGGTTTTCTGTATGGTAATTGAGTAAGAATATAATTCGCCAACCCTTTTTTTAGCCATAGATGTCGTAGAAGACAACTACGAGATGTGAAGAAAACAGCATTGTAGGAGAAGGAAAAAAACTCAACATATAATCGTATAGCAACCTGGACCAGCGTGGTATAGAAGATCAATTTGCCTTCTATTGTGAGAGGCCTCCCCCACAATGGAAGCATAGCTAGCCTAGCTAGCACTACAACTGACCTAGCCCAACAGTGGAATTTATGTGGGCTAAGATGAAAATGGAGGGGGAGGGAAATTAACCTATTATACCGTTCTTTTTTTCCTCGCGCGGTCAGCCTCTCGGCGGGTGATGGGCTAACTCCCATTATACCATACTGGCTGATGATATTGTAGTGTTTTATTTCAATAAGTATTCTTTCTTTTGCATAAATATTAAGTAGGTACATATTATGTCCCTTTTTTTTGGGAGTGGCCTACGGTCAGCGCACCTGCCGCTCGCCTCCGTCCGGGGCGACAGAGGAGCGGCGCAGGGTCCCGTAATCTACCCACGCACGTCGTCTTCGTCGTTGGACCGACCACCGAAGCCGAGTTCCTTGTCTTCAGTGGTCGTTCTGAAACATATTATGTCCCTTGTCTTTTATGACCCCCACGGACAAGGTAGGGATAATTTGTATTTTTACTCCATCACCACACGGACTTAGACGTATAAAATAAAACATTTTTTTATGGATTGTTGTATAATATAACATTATTTCATAAGACGAATAAGTCAAACACCTTCAGCCCACTTTATCTAATACCATTAGGTTAAAAATTATGTCCTCAAGGGTTGACTTCAAATAGGCGGTTGAATGCAAAGCTAGTGCTTAAACTTTTAAAATCATCATCATCTCGGCTCATATACGTCCCACTGCTGAGCTCGAGCCTATATTGACCTACTATATCACGCTGGTCAGAGGGGTTCTTATAGAGTTTTCTTTCGAGTTTTCCTTTTTTGCATAGACGTTATATTTTATTTATTGCAAATATTGGAAACGAATAAATAGTACACCAGATGGTAAGTGTTACTGCCACTCATGGACCTTTGCGAGGCCGCTGCCTACCGCGAAGAAAGTGAAGGGAGTGTAAATGCGTGATAGGAGGTTCGGTGATACTAAAAGCATCACTAAAACCCACCACACGCAAATACTCTTTAACAGACGTCGCTCTGTTTAAATCTAATAAAATAGTAAAAAGAAATTCTCCTTGAAATCAACCGCAACGCCACCTACCGGGTCCAATTGTGAATCTAAACCATTCTCGAATCCCCTTGAAGACACACAAAAATTTTCATCAACATCGGTTCAGCCGATTATGTGGAGTTCAGTGGCATACACACGTACACAAGAAATTTATATATAAAAATATATCCCTCAGTCGACTTTTACGATATCCACGCGCAAGATAGGGAATGATGAATTGTATTCTTGTTCCGTCATCACATGGATAACTTATTTTTTAATTTTATTACAAACGGTGGCAAACGAGCAAACAGTACACCTGATGGTAAGTGTTGCTGCCGCTCATGGACCTTTACAAGGCCGCTGCCTACCGCGAAGAAAGTGAAGGGAGTGTGAATGAGTGCATTGAGGCTCGGTGATACCAAGGGCATCACCAAAACCCTCCACACGCAAACACTCTCAGAAAGTTGGGTTGCCGGATCTCTCGCTCACCGAACGAAGCGCAGTAACTAATTGCTACTACTCAGACGTCGATTTTCTGCGAGAGTGTGGACTACTACCCCGGACGGACCGGCCCGCGGCTGTAGACAGATAACTGTCGACAGTGTGGTCCTACCACTATTAAATATGTAATATGTGGTCTGAAATAAGAGCATTTATAGAGTCGACCAATTATGGTGTACTGAGTGTGTGTTACCAGCGATGATTTACGCCACTGAAACGTGCTCTCTAAATGTCGGCCTCATAAAAAGGCTCAATGACGCTCAACGTGCTATGGAGAGAGCTATGCTCGGTATTTCTCTACGTGAAAAAATCCGGAATACGGAAATCCGTAAAATAACGGATGTAACCGACATAGTCCACAGAATTAGAACGTTGAAATTGCAATGGACAGACATCGCACGACAAACCGACAACCATTGGGGAAGGAATGTTCTCGAGTGACGATCACGAATCGGACGATGCAGCGTAAAACGACCGCTTACTAGGTGGACTGATGAAATTTTACAGTCGCAAGGAACCGTTGAATGCAAGTGACACAGGGCCGTTCCCAGTGGTATTCTCATAGGGAGGCCAGCAGTGAACGTAGGCTGATGGATGGATGATTAAGTTGACCCCCAGTTATTATGGGCTGGGTGAGTTGCACGATGATGATAATGCCTTTCAGACTTAAGTTATAATTAACCAAAAATTGCCTATTGCTACAAGGAAAACATGAAAGCAAAAGCTATTCATTTAACTAATAAGTCAATTACTTTCCTTTCATGATAGAACATATACATTTACGAGTAAATGAGGTTTGATGAAATCGTAAACAATATTTCTGCGAATTCTATAAGTAGAACTAATTTTATATGCAAAACAAGATATGTTTGACGTACATGTATTTTTTAAAAGACTACTCTTATTCTTGTACTTATTATGTGGTGCAAAAATACAATTCACCACCCCTTTCTTGCCCATAGGTGTCAAGAAAAGCGACTAAGTGATATAATATTTACTATCAGACCCGGCCACGCGTTGCTGTGACTAATGTTTTTGTTACATTACATTTTATTAAACTATTTAAGTGGAACTGTAGGAGAATATCTGTCATGGAGGTCGTCATACTTTTTAATAAATGGAATCTATGTAAAAAAAGAAGTTAAAATCGTATACGACACGTTTGTAGGTTAACAGATATCGCCATCTGTTAAAATCGTTTGGAGTTAACAGATAATTGTGAATGTCAAATAATAGGTATATAGGTAATACAAATAATTTGCAATAAAATAATATTGCGACTATCAATTAATATGTAAGCTATCCTATCTTTCAAGTTGGATCAAACTGCACACGGTGTGCAAATTTGATTAAAATCGGTTAAGTAGTTTAGGAGTCCATCGCGGACAAACAACGTGACACGTAATTTACATATATTAAGAAGATATAACGTTTATGTGAGTGATGGAAAACATAATAAAATGAAGAGAAGACAAATATATATGGTTGGATCACATTGAGCGAGAGAGCTGGAAAACCAACTTTCTGAGCGTGTTTGCGTGTGGTAGATTTTCACAATGCCTTTAGTATCAACAGCCAACGAATCTCATTGCGCATAGTAATTGTCCATGATGACTTATTTATTTATTTATAACTTTTGCACAAACAAAGGTACAAGGCGAACTTAGTGTCTTAGGCTTCCTCTACCAGTCGACCTAGGGTGAAGCAGAAATAATCCAAGGTAGGTGCAATGTAATAGATGGTTGAGGATATACTGATTTTATCAAATATATCATCACGCGTACTCGTTAGCCCTATACCAATACCCAGGCGGCTTAGGCGTGAGTACCTGCGCCTGATGCGCCACCCTAGCCGAGGCCGCGGGTGACCAGACCGGGGAATTTAGTCCGTCACCCGCAAAGGGGCTGATCGCGCGACGGCGACCGACGTCCCGGGACAGGGACGTTGAGAAGTGAGGGTACCTGAAAGGGTATTCCATCGGGCCAACCACTGACGACAAGTCACCTTGCTCCGGTGGTCGGCCCAACAACGAAGGCGACGTGAGTACGGGTGGATCATGGGCCCACGCGCCGTCCTTTCGTTGCCCCGGACGGAATGGACCGCGTGCGCGCTTACCATAGCCCAACCATAAAAAAGCCCTTTACCAATACATCTGACTAGCAAGGCATAGTAGATCAATTGCCCTCCCACAGTTTAGCCCAATAGTGGGACGTATATAGGCTAAGATGATGATGACTATCCTACACTAAAGAATAAATCCTACTATAACGTGGAACAACAAACATTAAAAGGCACAAATTGTACTTCGAATATTCGTGTGGTGACTGAGTAAGAATACAATTCACCATCCCCTATCTTGGCTGTTGATGTCGTAAAAAACTACGGGATAAAAACATGCAGATAACATTTATGTAAGAGAAGGAAAACTCAAAATAAAACCCTACGCCAATGCGTCTGGCCAGCGTATTCAAGTTCCCTTCTATTGTGGGGGAGGCTCGAGCCCAAGAGTGGGACGTATATGAGCCGTGAGTACTGCGATTAATAATTAGTGGGTTGCAAAAAAAGATTGTTCTACATGAGAATTAATTGTTTGACAACGGAGTATACTTTTAAAATTATAGCGCCATCTATATAGTTTTGATGCAATAATCGTCATATCTCAGCTGATTTACCTCTTATTGCTATGCTCAAGCATTTAAATTGCGTTTTTTTTTTGGTGATATATTTATAAAATAATAGTTTTTCTATAAGTATACTTTTCTCACAATAATTCTTTTATTTACTTGGAGAAAGTGAGTAACAACGATCGAACTATAGTTGTCTGGAGTTTGGGACTGCTTGATTTCTCAACTGTAGAACATTTTTTTTCTCGTAGGCAGGGACTAAATTGAAAGCTAATTAAAAAATTTAAAGTCAAATATTGTTATTATATTTTTTCATTATCTGAAAACACGGATAAAACGAGATTTTTATAAATATAATCTAGTTAAATTGATTTATCGCACCGGTAACCTTCTTCATACTAAATCTCATGGCAATTGTTTGAGATGGTGCCCAGTTTCTGAATATATAGAAATATATAAGATTTGTTCTTTTAAAAATATTAGATTAAATAAATTTCTGACTGTATTACAATTGGAGAATTCAAATTATAGAATTACGCATTTCCAAATAACATAATATCAAAAAAATTTAAACTCATAAAAATTTTATGAACAAAATAACAACTGGAATAAATAAAAGATATAAGCACGCGCTGTAGTTATGCTAGCAGTTATAGATGAATTCCGTTCTCCATATCCAAACTATACCTCTTTAGAAAATCCTCTTTTAAACTATATAGTACTCGACTTAACAATATAAAAAAAATTAACAAAAAACCGTAAATCAATTGCAGCACCAACTATCTCATCTAATTGTTAATTCGAACTATTCTCGAATTCACTTAAACATATATCAAAAAAAAAATCAAAGTCGATCCCGCCGTTTAGGAGTTCAGTTACAAACTAACAGAAGAATACTAGCCGACTCAACAGACCTTGCTCTGTACATATTACAGTAAAATATAATACCTTGAAAGCAACCGCAGCACCACCTATTAGGCCAATTATTAATCTATATCAGTCTTGAATCCACTGGAACACACAAGAAAAAATCATCAAAGTCGGTCCAGCCGTTTAGGAGTTCAGTCACATAGAGAAGAATTATAAATATATAAAGATGATCTAAATTGACAAAGAGGGATAATGCCTTAATCTTTATTCTTGACTCCCGCCAAGGGTTGGTGGTTGCAGTTGCCCATGAGAGTCATCATCATCATCTTGCTCTTATCCCAATTACTTGAGGTCGACGCAATATGTCATCTGTTTTGACATATTACAAAAAGTTTCGGCAATGACTTTTATGACCGGCCGCCTGCCTGACGTCAACCCTCCTTGGGAATTTAATCGTTAACCCAAATGGTACCAGATGGAGTTGGTCCGGGTCAATCTAGGGCTCTTAGTCGTCTTTTACGACACCCACGAGCAAAGCAAGGGTTGGTAGTATTCGAAGCCGCTACCACACAGCAGTACTACTACTTATTCTCCTGGATATCTTTCAGCCCATTTAACACCCACCACGGTCCAGTAAAGGTGGTAACAGATTGTATTCTTACCTCATCATAATATATCTACGTAATAATATATCTACATCAAATATACAAATATGGGCATATACGAGTTTCAAAAAAATTAAAATTGAATTATGCTTATTAAAGTGATAACTTCTTATGGGAGGGTAAAAGTTCGTTACGTCACGCGTTACGGCGACTATCTGTCTCTGACTATCTGGATTTGCTTTCTCTCACGCATAAGGCAAAGGTAGTTTAAATAAGTTCTTACATATTAATATAAAATAATACATAATAATATAATATATAAAATTAATCACCTAAGATATCTGAAGTTAAAAAATTTCAATATTTAATTGTTCAACTTAAATTAGTTTAAGTTCCACTTCTGTCAGGTATCCCGAGATGCATACATATGATTTTTTGGTTTTACAAAACGCAAATCAAACACCTTACAATAAAGAAATAATCATCATCATCATCATTCAGCCTATCACCATCCACTGTTGGACGTAAGCCTCATATATCGCCAGACATGCGGTTCTGCGCCGCCTGCATCCAACGACGCCCAGTAACTTTCACTAGGTCGTTAGTCCACCCAGTGAGGGGCGTCCTACACTGCGTCGTTCGATACGTAGTCACTCCTTCTTCCCCAGCGGTTGTCGGTTAGTCGAGCGATGTGGCCCATTGCCACTTCAGCATCCTAATTCTTCGTGCTATGTCGGTTACACCCTTTCTTCTACGTATCTGCCGTATTTCAGATTCTATCTCGCAGATAAATCCCAAGCATAGCTCACTCCATGGCACTCTGGAGCGACTTTGAGCTTATGATGCCCACATTTAAGGACCACGTTTCCGTGTCGTAAGTCATCACTGGTAACACACACTGGCTGTAGACCTGTGTTTTTAAACACTGAGGTACGAGATGATAATGAGGTGATAAGATCCTCATAGGTCTCCCGAACGCTGCCCAGCCGAAAAAGAAATAATGGTCTAATAATAATCATCAATCACAATCATCCCTGTATTGTGGAAAATTTTACGAATAAATAATTTCACAGAAACAAATGGAAACCCTGATACTGGCATAGTATCTGGAACACTTCGCTGTTTGTGTAATCAGAAACTTATTCATATACCGTAAAAGTGTTTGCATATGAGCATTTCCGATAGATTACATGATAAACTTAATTATTACACTCAGATGCTTATTTAGTAAAATAGGTTAAATTGCAATAGATATCGATTCAGATACTGCTTGTGATAATCGATTTTCCACTTGTTTTATTTTACTCCAAATGAGCTAGCACTTTCATTAAAATCTAGAACGTAATATTTATATCAAAAGTAAAATATGTAGTTTAAAAAGACTGAAAAATAGGATTTTGTAGATGACCGAACTAATGAGTACGATGCAATAAATACGGATAGCGATATTTATCGTGTTCCGCTAAAGTCTCAGCTACAGATATAATTTAATTGCTAATTGATTGCTTGCAAATGTAAAAAGATGCAATTGCTAATTGATATAAAATAATTATTTCGATAACTTAATAAACTATTTAAATTGTTTCATTATCAACGATCCTTAATAAGTGTTTCCCTAGCTTGATTAGCTTTACAATGATCATGCAAGTTTTAATAAAAATCATGTAATATTTGTTAGGATTTACCAAAAAATGGCACTATGTGTTTTGTGTTATTTCAATATTACCGACAATAGTCAAAGTGTACAAATTTCCATTTCAAGGCGATTTATTAGAATTTTTCGTGTAGTTACAGAGTAAGAATACAAATCATCACCACCTTTCTTGCCGTGAGTATCGTAAAATACAAAATAAAGGATATACTATGCATATCGCATCTATGCAAGAGCAGAGTAACGCGACATAGAAGCCTACACTAGCACGTCTAACCAGCGTGGTATATTATTGAATGAATTTTCAATCCAATCCTGTTGTAGAGGAGGCTATAGCCCAACAATAAAACACTTAGGTGCTGTAATTATAAAGTTGACGATTGTTACAAAAACCTACATTTTGATTTATTTACTTCTATTTATCTCACTTCTATTATCTCACGCGATTAAAGAAAAAGAAATATCCAAAATGGTGTAAAAAAAGTAATTTTAATGAAGAATTATGTGAAAAATATTATAATTTTTTTTTTATGGGACTAATCCCACCACACATTCCCACCATTGTAACTCCTGTAAGCCAGGATCCACAATGGTCTCCATAAATGACACCGAGGTTTGACCCTCAGGCAGTCCCGGGATATGATTTTAATTGTCTTGGGACCCGCAACAAATTTAATTAGAAAAGATTAAAGAGGAGGAGTTGGAAAGAGAGATTCCACTTCCCTCCTAGGCAAAGCGGGAGACAGGAAAACAAAATGACTAGTCAGCCAATAAGTAAACAGGAGTACAGCTACGATAGCGCAGCAGTACGGCACCACGGATACGGAAGAGCTTAACGGGGCCTATATGTGAGCGTTAAGATTGATTGCTACAGTAGGTATGGCAGAAACGCATGAACGCACGGAAATTTTCTCGAGTTGCTACAAGGTCTGTATAGTATACTACCCCACAGGTGACTTGCAAACTGTTTAACATAAGGTTACGCTCGTTTCGCCAGAGATCGCACTCCCAGAGAATGTGATGTGCTGATTGTTCATACTCGTGGTCAGATGTGGAACATTGACATAATGGTGATGGTACGAGTTTAAAAGAAAATAATTTACTTTTAAAGTTGCCATGGCCAGTTAAAAATTGGGCCACGAAGTGGTCAACCTCCAACCACACCTTCTCCAGGCGCTCCCGGATGCATGGAAAAAATAGATAAAGATGACGACCTTTCGATGATGAATCCCATCTTTCTTGCCATTCAGTTAAAAGTTCCTCATAAACAATGGATTGTGGTGCAAATAATCTAGCAATTTTATTTCGGTCGCGCGGTAGAAGGAAATCTGTATTCATAGTTTCCTTTGTGGTGTAATACATTGACGCTCGTCTCTGAATCTCCAAATCAACCGGAAGTACACCCGCGAGTACTGGTAAGGCCTCGGTACTAACCGTTCTATAGGCTTTACATAAGAATATTAGGGCCAATCGTTGGCTCTGTAGTAATTTAAGGCGAGCCGCCCCTATGGTGGCCCTATCGGCCCATACAGGTGCAGCGTAACAAATACACCCCAAATATGTGGCCATGTATATGGTTTTAAGTGTATTAAAACGAAGGCCCCAAGTAGATGTGGATATTCTAGTAAGCGCGTAGAAATTCCGTTTCACTTTTTCGCCTACAGTTTTAATATGTTCAATAAATGAAAAATTTTTTTCTAAGACTAGGCCGAGATAGCAAACTGATTCTTTCTTTTTGACAGTCATATTATTGAATTTTATACGCGGCGCTGATTGTAAATGTCCTTTTAATAAAAGATGATATGTTTTTTGTGGTGCGAAGGCAAGCCGGTTTCGTGTACCCCAATCGAATATATCATTGAGGCATGTTTCCGCTAATTTCTCTAAACCATCCCTTGTGTTCGATTGTATAAGTAAAAGTCCGTCGTCTGCATAGCCGATCAGTAGACAATTTTTCGGTAGAGGTAACTCGAGAAAATCGTCAAAACCTAAATTCCATAGATATGGACTTAATACCGAACCTTGAGGGCAGCCCATCGTCAGTGGTTTCGACACAGCATGGTGACCAAGTTTCAATTTAGTCGAGCCATTTAAAAAGTACGACTGTATGATTTGGTAGATATTTCTATAGCAACCACGAGCCTTTAATTTAAGAAGTAGCATTGGCCACCAGGCGTTATCGAAAGCACCTGAGATATCCAGGAAGACACCTAGTACGTATTTAAAAACGGATGCGCTAATGACACGTCTTACCGCAACGGCCGCGTCGATAGTTGATTTGCCGTGAGTGAAGCCGAATTGTTTATGATTGAACGTTGGTCCACCCGGCAATAAACGAGGAACAATGAGACGTTCTAAGAGCTTGCCTAATGAAGGCAGTAAGGTGATTGGTCGATATGACTTCGGGTCGTCTGGTGGCTTATCACCGCCTTTAGGAATTATACGTATATAACCGCGCCGCCATATACGAGGAAAAATGCCTTCAGTTATGCAACGATTAAAAATTATTAACATTGAGTCGCCCGATGCTCGACTAGCTTCTTTGATCATTTTATTTGATATTTTATCTTCGCCAGCAGCCTTGTTGAGGGGAAGAGTTCTAACGGTATTCATAAACTCGGCAAGAGATGGAAGGTCAGACATAGGCGAGAGAGGTGGCTCGGCGGCCCATGCACGTATTTGTTTATGATGTTCGCTGTCGACTGAGATGTCATCGTCTGGGATTAACGTATTTAATAAAACTTCCGTGGTCTCCTCAATACCCGTAGTGTGTTTACCGTTCACTTTAATGTTTTGTATGTACGCTAAGTCGACTGATCGATTCGCTTTAAACTCGTGATATAGTGGAGACCATGGACCTTCACTTTCTAATCTTTCCACAATCTTATTTAACAAAGCGTCTTTCGATTTTTCTACTGCAATCCGGTAGCGAGACCTGGCAGCTTTCAGTACAGATAGAGATTCATCAAAGGCCCTTCCTATGTTAGGTGACTTTTTAAGTTTATTATGCTTCCTGCGCGCCCTTCGAAAGCGTTTGCGGAGTTCCACTAGGTGATTGTTCCACCAGTCACATCTCTTAGTATTAGGCAGGGATGTTCGGCCTAGGGCTACATCAGCACAGTATATAAGAGAATGTGACATTATTTCAGCGCCTTCTTCTGCGGTTAATTGTCTACGAGTGAAATCCCTGGCACACGAAGAAAAGAGAGAACTGAAAAATTCCTAGTTTGCGCCTTTAGATTTGTATCTAAAATTATAACTTTGTCTGGGAGGAGCCTGCAACAGTCTCGATCCAAATTCATACACGATCAGGCGATGATCACTACATGACGCGTCCGGAAGAACGCGCCACCTATTCAAACGGACGTCTGCACTTGAAAGCGTGACGTCAATAGAAGATTCGCCCAAAGGGCTGCAAAAAGTTGGTGGTGCATCGGGTGTATTGTGGATGGACAGATTCATCTCAGCGATGAAATCTTCTATAGCACACCGTCGGTCCGTATCGGTGTATCTAAATTTGCCATACCAGAGAGTAGTTGACGCATTCACGTCAGCTCCTATAATTGTTTTACGGCCCATAAGAGACCGCAAGACATGACGAAGATGGTGTAAGTGTGGACTAACGGGGTCTGAATATTGAAAATAACAGCTCACAATGTATACCCTACAGGATGGGGATGTGACCTCTGCGACAGCACAGTGTGACGTCATGAGATTTTGTAGTGACGTCACTGTAAATTTGGAACTTGCAACATAAATGCCGGCTCGTGCTTTGTTGTCCAATTGTACAACCCTATTACGTAAGTGACTACTCTGGTATTGTTCTTGTACAAGCACGATATCTAGATTATATTCCGTAACTATACGATCTAACTCTGAAGTCGCAACCCTATCATTATGGAGGTTTAATTGCCCAATATTCAAACTATCCATTTCTAATAGTTAGTATTGAGCACCAGTTGTTCTAGCTTCAGTTTGTAAGTGGGGCAATCTGACGCGCCACAAGGATGATCATACGGTTTTTTAAAACGTTTACAAGACGCACATTTAGGTTTAAAATCTTGATTGTCCTTATTTGGGCAGGACTTCGTAATATGTCCTTCTGTGCAGTGACCACACGTAGGTGTTTTTTCCGTACAATATTTCGCGACATGTCCGTGTACCTGACAGTTTGAGCAGCGTACTACTTCCAAATCATCGTAGAAGCGGCAGCTGGCCTAGTCTATAAATATTTTTTCCTTGGTGTTTAGCAAATGAACACGCACTTCGGGATCGAGTTCGATACCGACCCATTTACGCCCGTTTTGTAATTTTCGGTTGCGAATAATTTTCGTAGCTTTAATAAAATCGTCTTCCTTAAGGGACATTTCGTCTTTGATATTTTGACGGTAAAGTGCCACAAGGAACGCGTTGTCTTCCATAGAAATGGGAACGTCCTTGATTAGTAAGCGCGGTCGTCTACCTTTCGGTTTTTCTAAACGTAAGCCCGCGGCTTTAATGGCATCGACAGATTCTAACTTTTTAATTTGCCTCTCATTTGTGACGCGAAGGACGACACCCGATTTCGCGGCTTTTTTAACGCCTACAATTTGAAAACCATCGTTCATAGGTTTAATTGCCTTCAGTAACGCCTGTTTGGTAGCTGAAGACGACGCGTAGTCAGCTGAACGCTCGGCCGTAGGATATGCGATTACACAGGGAGCGCGTGACGAACGTACGTCCACTTGTGGCACGACATTGGATAATTTTAATTTATCGGCGTACGATGGT
Organism: Lymantria dispar; assembly: GCA_032191425.1. Classification (NCBI taxonomy): domain Eukaryota; kingdom Metazoa; phylum Arthropoda; class Insecta; order Lepidoptera; family Erebidae; genus Lymantria; species Lymantria dispar. Next base: position 25,007,324 of record CM063459.1, read on the forward strand.
TTCTTAATATCGGTTAAAGGCCGTGTAGCTTGAGTTTGGTTTATTTCCCGTTCAATATTTGCTAGTTTCGTCTCATTGCAAGATGATTTTAACGCTAGTAATGATACGATGGCAGTAATGCGTTGAGTGTAGTCCATTATTGCCGTTTTATTCGCGTTATTCATACGTGAACCCTGGTCATTGACAAGTTCGTTTATTTTTGACAGAAATGTGGAGGCCTCTGAAACTAGTTCACAATAATTAGGTTGTCCGCCGTCGCTGACACTTAATGGTGACGAATTAATCGCACTAGGTATGGGTAAAGGTTTCATCTCGGGTGTAACGTAAGCTGGAGACGGCTCATTGTAAAGGGCACGTCTGCTGGTACCGGCCGGTGGCGAGCGTGGTGTTAGTTGACTTAAACGAAATACATCGGCGCCACGATCAGGCGGTTCGTTATCGTTATAACATTTCGGCATTTCAGAATTAAAAATATGTAAAATAATCGAAGTAAATAAAACTTAAATGCCTAACTCAAAAATAATTTTAAATCTACCTACTACTTAAGAAAATAAAAAACTTACCGAGTTCAGCCGTATTTAAGTATAAACAAGAACAATACTTATCGTAATTCACGTAAACACGAACTAAACACAATAAAACACAATTGGAAACACTGCACGAGCCCAATAGTATCCTTAAAAGGACAAAACTAATTTTTAATCCGCACACGAATCAACTTCACACTGCACCGAGCTGAGGCGGGGAGGGAAGCGAGCGGGAGTTTCTGAATATATAGAAATATATAAGATTTGTTCTTTTAAAAATATTAGATTAAATAAATTTCTGACTGTATTACAATTGGAGAATTCAAATTATAGAATTACGCATTTCCAAATAACATAATATCAAAAAAATTTAAACTCATAAAAATTTTATGAACAAAATAACAACTGGAATAAATAAAAGATATAAGCACGCGCTGTAGTTATGCTAGCAGTTATAGATGAATTCCGTTCTCCATATCCAAACTATACCTCTTTAGAAAATCCTCTTTTAAACTATATAGTACTCGACTTAACAATATAAAAAAAATTAACAAAAAACCGTAAGTCGATTGCAGCACCAACTATCTCATCTAATTGTTAATTCGAACTATTCTCGAATTCACCTAAACATATACAAAAAAGAAAATCAAAGTCGATCCCGCCGTTTAGGAGTTCAGTTACAAACTAACAGAAGAATACTAGCAGACTCAACAGACCTTGCTCTGTACATATTACAGTAAAATATAATACCTTGAAAGCGATCGCAGCACCACCTATTAGGCCAATTATTAATCTATATCATTCTTGAATCCACTGGAACACACAAGAAAAAATCATCAAAGTCGGTCCAGCCGTTTAGGAGTTCAGTCACATAGGGAAGAACTATAAATATATAAAGATGATCTAAATTGACAAAGAGGGATAATGCCATAATCTTTATTCTTGACTCCCGCCCAGGGTTGGCGGTCGCAGTTGCCCATGAGAGTACTACTACTTATTCTCCTGGATATCTTTCAGCCCATTTAACACCCACCACGGTCCAGTAAAGGTGGTAACAGATTATATTCTTACCTCATCATAATATATCTACGTAATAATATATCTACATCAAATATACGAATATGGGCATATACGAGTTTCAAAAAAATTAAAATTGAATTATGCTTATTAAAGTGATAACTTCTTATGGGAGGGTAAAAGTTCGTTACGTCACGCGTTACGGCGACTATCTGTCTCTGACTATCTGGATTTGCTTTCTCTCACGCATAAGGCAAAGGTAGTTTAAATAAGTTCTTACATATTAATATACATAAAATTAAAGTAATCACCTAAGATATCTGAAGTTAAATAATTTCAATATTTAATTGTTCAACTTAAATTAGTTTAAGTTCCACTTCTGTCAGGCATCCCGAGATGCATACGATTTTTTAGTTTTACAAAACGCAAATCAAACACCTTACAATAAAGAAATAATCATCATCATCATCATTCAGCCTATCACCATCCACTGTTAGACGTAAGCCTCATATATCGCCAGACATGCGGTTCGGCGCCGCCTGCATCCAAGGACGCCCAGTAACTTTCACTAGGTCGTTGGTCCACTCAGTGAGGGGCGTCCTACACTGCGTCCTTCGATACGTAGTCGCCACTCCTTCTTCCCCAGCGATTGTCGGTTAGCCGAGCGATGTGGCCCATTGCCACTTCAGCATCCTAATTCTTCGTGCTATGTCGGTTACACCCTTTCTTCTACGTATCTGCCGTATTTCAGATTCTATCTCGCAGATAAATCCCAAGCATAGCTCACTCCATGGTACTCTGGAGCGACTTTGAGCTTATGATGCCCACATTTAAGGACCACGTTTCCGTGTCGTAAGTCATCACTGATAACACACACTGGCTGTAGACCTGTGTTTTTAGACACTGGGGTACGAGATGATAATGAGATGATAAGATCCTCATAGGTCTCCCGAACGCTGCCCAGCCGAAAAAGAAATAATGGTCTAATAATAATCATCAATCACAATCATCCCTGTATTGCGGAAAATTTTACGAATATATAATTTCACAGAAACAAATGGAAACCCTGACACTGGCATAGTATCTGGAACACTTCGCTGTTTGTGTAATCAGAAACTTATTCATATACCGTAAAAATGTTTGCATATAAGCATTGCCGATAGATTACATGATAAAATTAATTATTACACTCAGATGCTTATTTAGTAAAATAGGTTAAATTGCAATAGATGTCGATTCAGATACTGCTTGTGATAATCGATTTTCCACTTGTTTTATTTTACTCCAAATGAGCTAGCACTTTCATTAAAATCTAGAACGTAACATTTATATCAAAAGCAAAATATGTAGTTTAAAAAGACTGAAAAATAGGATTTTGTAGATGACCAAACTAATGAGTACGATGCAATAAATACGGATAGCGATATTTATCGTGTTCCGCTAAAGTCTCAGCTACAGATATAATTTAATTGCTAATTGATTGCTTGCAAATGTAAAAAGATGCAATTGTTAATTGATACAAAATAATTATTAGGATAACTTAATAAACTATATTGACTTTAAACCAGGTTAGGTTAGGTTAACCTTTATCACTCACGGGATCCAAATTTATCCATAAACTACCTAATGGACCAATTACATCAATTCATAGAAAACAATTATAAGCCTATTAAACTTTCTAGAAGGAAAAGAAATATCAAGCCATGGATTACCCAAGGCCTTCTGCGGTGTATGAAAAATAGGGTTAGTCTACACAAACAGTCCAAATTGTTACCTGATAACCAAGTCTTAAAAGACTTGACTTACTTGCGATATCGAAATTGTTGTAACAGAATTCTCAAGAAGGTAAAAGGGCTTACGGAAACTTCCAATGCCACTCCTTTGTGCTAGAAAACTTGACTAATACAGAAATAAAACGCGCCATTTTTGAACTTAAAACTGACTCCGCAGCGGGATGCGACAAAATTACAAACAAAATACTAAAACAAAATAGTACTACGTTAATCCTTAACTTTCATATATTTTTAATAATTATTTTGAGCTAGGTATCTTTCCTGTAATATTTAAAAACTCCATTGTTCGCCCGATACATAAAGGTGGTGATAACAATTCCATAAATAATTATAGACCGATCTCAATACTTCCAGCGCTATCAAAATTTTTGGAGAGATTAATTAACACTAGACTAGTAACATATTTTAAGAATAAGCAAAGTTACTATTTGATGGCCAATTTGGTTTTCGCAAAGGAGAATGTAGAGAAGATGCAGTACATAAAGTAGTCAAATATTTATCTGCTAATATAGATAAAGGACAAAAATGCCTATCAATCTTCATAGATTTAAGTAGGGCCTTCGATACTATATCAATCTCCACTCTATTAAGAAAGCTCGATAGACTGGGTGTAAGGGGGATTCAACTAAAACTTTTTGAGAGTTATCTCGCTGGACGAAAATAGTGTGTACGAATAAATAATTACACCAGTAATGAGCTGCAAGTCAATTATGGCGTACCTCAGGGAAGTGCATTGGGTCCAACCCTGTTTCTAGTCTATATGAATGAGCTCGGTAATATTAAACTTCTACAGGAGGAACTCATCTCTTACGCGGACGATACTGTTCTTCTTTTTAGGGCTGATACCTGGGAGATGGTTTACGATAATGCCCAGAAGGGTTTCGGCACTATCAAGAAGTGGATGTCTCAGAATTTATTAACATTAAATACTCACAAAACAAATATATTGCGTTTAGTCCTCGTTATGTCACAAAAATCAATAATCATAAAATTAGATCTCATGAATGTGCTTTAAAAATAAGCTGTTCTTGTGACACTCTAGAGCGTGTTGACACCATAAAGTCACACCTAGGCATCATACTGGACAGCCATCTCAACTTTAAAGAGCACATAAAACACTTATGTAGCAGGGTACGAAAGCTTATATATTTTTCAAAACATTAAAACATATCACCGATACTATTGAAACGAATCTATATCGCCGTCGTTCAGTTAGTCCTAGTGTACTGTATATCCGCGTGGGGAGGGGCTTCAAAAACTTACCTTAAAAATATAGAAATAGCTCAACGCACAATCCTAAAAGTAATGACGTTTAAACCATTACTTTATCCGATGATGGAATTGTACCAATATATAACAGTGCGACAGCTATTTATCGAAGCTGTTCTGCTTAAGCAACATCTCAATACCCCTTATGATAAAAATTTATTACTTAAACGCAGATATCACGCAGTTTGTAAAAATTACACAATAAAGACCTCTTTTGCCAAAAGGTTCTATATATTTCTTGGTCCGTATTTATATAATAAAGTCAACAAAATTATTAACATATACCCTCTGAACGGATCCAATTGTAAAGAAAAAGTCCATATTTACTTATTAGGCCTCTCATACGTAGAAACAGAAAATTTTATCGAAATATTGAATTAGCCGAACCAATGAACAACTTAAAATAATAACTACTACTATTATATTAAAATAATTCTACTTATATACATTCTCTCAAAACAATACCCAAACTCACACACGCACACACACCCAAAGATCCTCCTACAGTTGTACATGGATAGCACAAGTATAAAATAAAAATAGGTTAATGTTTAGGTTTCGTATGCTGACATATTTAACTCACTTATGAGGGGACTAACTACACTCCGAGATACAGGTGCACACCTAGTTCGGGGGTAGAAGTCATTATTATGTATTGAGTTTATAATCCAATATCTGATTACCTATTTTGTCAACTCTATAACATATTACATATTATGTACTTCTAATGCTTGTTAACTTTAAGCTTTACTGTCAAATTATTGAGAAATTCATATTATTATTAATTTACAATTCCTTACTATTTTTAAATTCTTTATCTGTGATTTACAATTTAATTTAATATAATATATATATATATATTACTTGTGAGGTATATTGTGTTTATGCGATGGCCAAATCAATCTATTCAAAACACAAAAGATGAAGAAGAAAGACCGGACTGGGGATTTAGTCCGGGCACCCGCGGAGAGGTTAGCCTCGTGACGTTGATCGGCGTCCCAGTAGGGGAGGCCGACGGGAGAGGGTAATCCCTCGGCATATTCCTTCGGGTCGACTACTGAAGTCAAGGAGCTCTGCACCGGTGGTCGGCACAACGAAGAAGGCGACGTGCTATACGGGTAGGTTAGGGGTGTGCCGTGTGCGTGCTTACGTCCTTCTGTCGCCCCGGACGCAGTTGAGCGGGGAGTGTGCCAACCGTAACCCACATTAAAAAAAAGCTATCTTTTAATAATAATAATAATTTTCAAATTTAGGTGAAAATTGACCTAACAACTTTTAAATACATTAACTGACAAATACTGGATGTAATATTGATTGTAAAATTTAAAAATTCTAAATCTATAAAATAAAATTTAAGATAAATGAAAAACAGATTATTATTAAACTAACAAAACATTAAAGTAGATACATTCTAAGCTTGTTTTTTCGCGTAAAATATATTTTCAATAAAATATACCTTTAAAGTAGTTCCTCCCGGTATTCGTATAAGTAAAGCAATAAGCTTTACTTATATAAGTGCCGGAAAGAAATACGTTTCTTTGAAAAATATAGCCTTCAGAGGAAAATTCTATACATAGTATTTTTATATTTTTTTCTCTCAATATCTCCTGAAAGGTAAGGAAAATCCTTGAACAAATTATAAAAATTGTGTTAATGTAGAACAGTAAGTAGTGACGCAAGTGAGGCCGCGGTAAATACTATACCATATTTGTAAGTAATAACTGCAAGTAATACTGTCCTTTTCACACAATTCTAACGTCACAAGTATGGTACCAGTTATAAGTGATAGCGATTTTATACCTAAAACCGTAATATACCTAATAATTTTTCAATTAACTGCTTTATTTATCTATTGATATATTTTTGCAATTGCTGATGGCGAATCTCAAAATTCATTGAATTGTATTCAATATATTATTTGCGTTAAGTTACATCATCGCTATTATTATGGTGTAATTCATTACGTACTGGCTCAAGTGCAAGAAAGGGACAGTGAACAAAATTGATGTTTTAAATTGCTCAAAAAAAAATGGTGCTATACATTGTTAATGATCAGTGGTCATTGTTAATCACTAAGCTGTATAGTAAGGGAGGTGCTGATACTTGCATTCTTAACCCATCATCATACAGATAAACAAGTAGTTAAAGGTTAAATATTAGGGACATTTTGAAGCTCCGTAACGGTACCTATCGCTTATCCGAAATGAAACTATATCCGAAATCGTATAAAAATTATTTAAAGCTACATATCATTTCGGATAGGTTCGGTGTCTATATGAGACACTTTACCGCATAGCTTTTGTCAATCAGCCAAACTTAAATTTTAAATGTAAATGCCTTCAAAGGCAAGTAATACAAAAATTAGCATTTATCTTTTACAATTCTGTTAAAATACAACATCCCTAAACTAAAATTGTCGGATAATCTGAAATAATATTATATTCATAATCGTATCCGAAACCATTAAAACGTTAATCTAATTTGCGTATCCGTATTCAGAACTAAATTTTATTGCCGTAACATCTCTTTTAATTATTACCATTAAATATAGCTCTGATTTCTGTACGGTGACGGAGTAAAAACGCAATTCACAATATAAAACCTATAAAAAAATAATAGAAAACCTTAAAATCGATAGCAACATAAATTACCAAGTTCAGTTTATTAATATAAATCATTCAAAAATGATCGCACTAAATACACACATAATAAACTACAAATAAAACTACAGATTTTATCGCGTTTGCATTTGATTTTTAGTTGCCCGAAAATCAAATACAAACGCGATAAAAACCGTAAAGTAGTTTTCTTTATAATTTATAATATTTGCGTAAACATCAGAAATCATTAACTACATCATAATTACGGTTAGCTATTAACAAGAATTTCAGTTACATATGTACAAAAGTGTTTTCCGTGTGGTGACGGAGTAAGAATACAATTCACCACCCCCTATCTTACCCGTGGGTGATCGTACGAGACGACTAAGGGATATAAAACGCATATAACATCCATGCGAGAGAAGGAAAACTCGAAATAAAACCCTATACCAACACGTTTGACCAGCATGGTATAGTAGGTCAATTACCCTTCCATTATGGAGGAGGCCCGAGCCCAACAGTGGGACATATATGGGCTGAGATGATGATGATGATGATGTACAAAAGAAATCTATATGTAAAAATGATTATACATAACCGCTATCCGCCTATGTCATAAACCAAACAAAGCTGATGCTGCGTAACGCAAGCGCACTGCGCTTATTTCGGACCCCACTAAAAACCCCTGACTTGCGTATTCAGTTTTTATAGTTAATTACAAAATAAAAAGTTCTGTTACAGTAACATATACTTTTTTTTGGTTAAACAACACAGACCTTTTTTATGTAAATAAGGTAGAATTTTGCTTTGGAATTCAACTTCAAATATTTACTGGGTATATGATGACCCATTTTAGATTTCATTTAACTACTCACCTTTCCTTATCTTGCCCGCGGGTATTGTAAAAGACGACTAAAGGATATAACATACATATAATATCTATGCAAGTGAAGTAAAACTTGAAATAAATCCCTATCAACACCTCTGACCGGCGTAGTATAATTCACTATCCCATTTCTTGCCCATGGGTGTCGTAAAAGGGGACTAAGGGATATTTTGTGAGTATAACAACTACTATACTATTTAGCATTACATATAACAACACGTAATGCTAAATGATACCAATAAATAAAATTGGAGTGTCTGTTTGTAATGTCAAAATAATAGGCCTTTTTTCATGCTCACACGGTTATTTGCACGACACCTATGCCTAAAATAGCAATTAAAAAATTTTTGTTTGTCTGTCTGTCTGTTTGTTCCGGGTAATTTTCAAAACGGCTGGACCGATTTCAAAAATTCTTTCACCAATGGAAAGCTATAATATCAGGGCGTAAACTAGGCTATATTTTATTCCGGTATTCCCACGGGAACGGCAACTACGCGGGTAAAACGACTATAACTTATAGCCTATAACCGAAGCGAAGCGAGGGCGGATTGCTGGTATCGGAAATAAATATAGTTTAAAAAAACTAAAAAACACGCTTTCAACTAAGAAGTGTAAAATAATTTTCAATATAGGCAGAAAATAATAATGAACGAAATATATTAATATTATTGTGAAAAAAGCTTACGAAAATGTGGCACAAAGCGTTTGTGTTATGCTGAGTGCCTGACTAGCTCTGTCTCTCTCACTCTCATGCAAAGGATGCGGAAAGAAGTTGATAAATCCTGGCGAATCTAATTTGTTGTTTTTTTAATTGTTCTACAATCGATTTTTTTTAAGCGTATTATTGCATCCGACCACTGACGTCAAGTCACCTGCGGGTGGGTTACGAGCGTGCGCGCTTACGTCCCTCTGTTGCCCCGGACCGTAACCCACCTCCAAAAAACCAACCCCAAAAAATGGTCGTACCCATATAAATATCGAAACAAAAATATCGATACTACAAAGTATCGAGTACTTTTCATAGAACCGATCAGATACGTTCATTACGGGATGAGCTGTTTTATTTAAGGTAAATCCTGGGAGGAAGTGATAACTTATAATCAATTTTTCATGTCATCATCATCATCTTGCTCTTATCCCAATTACTTGGTGTCGACGCAATATGTCATCTGTTTTGACATATTGCAAAAAGTTTCGGTTTCGGATTTTTATGACCGGCCGCCTGCCTGACGTCAACCCTCCTTGGGAATGTAATCGTTGACCCAAATGGTACCAGATGGAGTTGGTCCGGGTCAATCTAGGGCTCTTAGACGTCTTTTACGACACCCACGAGCAAAGCAAGGGTTGGTAGTATTCGAAGCCGCTACCACACAGCACATAATCAATTTTTCATGTAAGCATGCTTTTCCATAAAACACCAACATTTGCGGGATACCTACCAATGATGAGCTTTTTTTAGGAATTAAACATGTGTGAACGGATGGAAATTCAAGTTTAAAATAAATTATTTCTACAATTTATTCGATACGATACCTGCAAAAAAGTACTTATTGGGTAAAAAGTATCGAGTACAAAAGTATCGATAACAAAACAAAATGTCACCAGATACCAAAAAGTATCGATATTTTTTTTTCGTGTCCCTACGCACATAGACCCTTGCAATACCAGGGGCATAGTTAGGTCCCTGCCTACCGTGTATTCTTACACGGACTCGCAAAACTTTATGCCTGTTAGTTATAAGCTTTGATTATTATATAATTTGGAATACAAATTTAATATTACATATGCAAAATTATCTTACCTTAACGAGCCTAATACCTAGATGATAATACAAATTGGTAGTGAGTAGCTCCTTGTTCAGCAATCTCCTTGTTACCTATACTAATATTTTAAAGAGGAAAGATTTGTATGTAAGTATGTAACGAATTGGCTCAAAAAGTACTGGACCGATTTTAAAAATTGTATTACCCATGGGAAGCTATAATATCAGGGAGTAACATAGGCTATATTTTATCATAGTATTCCCACGGGAACTATACGGGTAAGAAGACTGAAACCGAAGCGAAGCGAAGGCGGGTTGCTAGTTTTAAATAAACTGTTTTTTTTTTATAACTATTATTATTGAAAGCGTAGCGTGTTTTGCGTAACGATTTTTTGTATTTACACTGTTTGTAACATATGGTGTTGGTCATGCTCACTGGAGGATTTACTTGCGGTACTTGCGTGGAGCGGGTCTCTCCCTTCCCTCCATAGTGGTTGAGGAGAGTGATGGCTGCTCTAGTAGTTAACTCATGATCCTGTGAGATGGGGGTGTCGCTTGTGAGATCTGGTCCAGCAATAATCGTTTGAATTATATTACCTATCTTGTAGTTCGAAGGGCATCACACTGAAGCTTATAAGACATGTTGTGCGCAATTTTATATCTAGTTACAAAGTTTGAGTTTCTTCTTCATCTTCTCAGTAGCGGTCGCGTTCCGATACGGTTGTCGTTTAATTTATTGGATAATTTGATTTAATTTTGTAAATTAACAACATATAAGTGCCCTCTCGGGGTTTATGCATAATAAATGATTTGAATTTGAACCTAATGACTTTAAGTGGGTTAGCATAAATAAATAAATAAATTATTACGTAGTCGGGTAAATGTGTACCAAACATTTCTTATATAGATTAGCCATTTTATAGACTCAGCAAACAGATAATTCATTTAAAAAATAAAACAAATAAATAAACAATAGTTGCGTTTCAAAGTCAAAGAAAATTAACGCGAAACATAAAAAAAATACTTCAGACTATTATTTGAGTCAATGCCAAGAACTGTAATTTATTAGACAATACAATGTACTTGTATATATATATTTTTTTATTGACTTTGACGATAAGCTTGCAAATCTGATGGTATGAGTTAACTACCGCTCATGAACTTCAGCAATACGAATACCAGAGAGCACAACGAAGGTCACTGCCTACCGTTACCAGGCAAAGGTTGTAGGGAATAAAATGAGCTAAGTGTGTAAAAGTGGAGTGGGCTTCTTCGCCTAGTTTTTATTTATATAATATACATTTATAGTTTATTAAACAGACGCTGTTCTATCATCAGTGTCATCTCAGCTCACATCCTTACTAATATTATAAATGTGAAAATCAGGGAGTAGTATAGGCTACATTTTATCCCGGCATTCCCACGGGAACGGGAGCTTCGCGGTGAAGCGACTGAACTCGAAGCGAAGCGAGGGCGGGTTGCTAGTATAGTTATATGGTAGTAGCACACTATCGATAGTCATCTGTCTACAGCCGCGGGTTGGTCCATAGTAGAAGTGGAGTAGGCAGCGCGCCGCCCCTCTGTCACCCTGGATGGACCCGGGCAGCAGGTGCGCAAACCATGGCCCACCTCAAAAAAAATGTGCATTATTAGTATCATTATTTAATCCTACAAAAGTAACAATTTATTAAATATTAATATTATATAACTTAGAATAATAACGTATAGAAGGTAAGTCTGCACTCAAAAAATGAAGGAGCTTACGCCACAACGTTCCGTAGTGTACAAGGTCACTGTACTGCACGTACGCTTACGTACGCATCTTGAAAAATAAATAGGTAATTATGACGGTTTGTGCATTCGAATGGTGTCACAACACATTTGAAAAACATAAAAAGTGTATTAACATTACCTTTACAAATTTTTCGACGATTTATGTTAAGAAATACAAAATTTGATATGATAATTTATATAGTGGTGTGCGTGTATACGTGTGTAATCGCCTGCGCGCATGTAGTATTTTTGGCTTCATGTTTTTGATCGTTTAAGTACTGACACTACCCTTCTATACGTTATTATTCTAAGATATTTTTAAATACGTCTAGCGCTGTGGGAGTGAAAGAGGAGGATGCGCTGTGCCGCTGCCGTATGCGTTAAGCCTCCACTACACGTCGGCAGATGCGTCTGCAGATGTCATCGGCGGACGCGTCCGCCGACGTGTAGAGGGGGTGATTTGCTCGTCTGTGGTAGGTATTTGAGGTCCGCAGATGCATCCGGCACTCATCCGTTAGTTGTCGGTTTTTGTAGCACGGATCAAAGGGTTTCAACGCCAGCGCTGAGTGTTGCGTCCACACGTCTGACGACGCATCAGTGTTCATCGGGCAGCGGATGAGAATGCACGCGTGATTTCTACAGTATTTTTTCGTTCTTTCTTTTTTACTTGCTCGTTAAAATGACTAACACGAGCACTGACAAAACATTCAAATTCCTGGAGCTGTATTAAGCAGAAATTCGAATAAAATTATCAAATTCTCGGGATGGTTCTGCATATATGTAGTTCTAAAAGCTAGTTATCCGCGCTATTCCTGCGAAAAAAAATGGCGTCCAGGAGGATGTGTTAAAAAAAATTGCAATAAATCATCATATTCATCATCTCAGCCCATATACGTCCCACTGTTGGGCTCTGGCCTCCTCCTTAATGGAAGGGTATTTGACTACTAGTATACCACGCTGGTCAGACGTGTCGGTATAGGTTGGTATAGGGTTTTATTTCGAGTTTTCCTTCGCATAGATGTTATATGCGTTTTATATCCCTTAGTCGTCTCGTACGATCACCCACGGGTAAGAATGATTGTGTGGGGGATGGTGGTGAATTTTATTCTTACTCCGTCACCACACGGAAGGCAAAAAATACATTATGGAAATTATTTTTTTCCACATCATTCGGTTTCTATGTATGCTGATTACAGCGTCCACCACGTTCCTTTTCTCCATTTTTTTTTTAATAACTACTGCGATGGACACTTAAATAGTACTTAAAGGTCCTAAATAAATAAATAGCTGCAACAGCTACGGTCTCAATATCCATTTCGCGTGCGTACGCACGTACGTGTTGCGTCCGTCAAGAATCAATACAGACTGATCGGCCTGCAGACGTGTGGACGGTGCACAGAGATCCATCCGCGGATGCATCTGACGAAGTCTGCGGACGCATCTGCCGACGTGTAGTGGGGGCTTTATATAAAGCGAAGCCAGACACTGGCGTGGTAACGCGTTACGTAACGAAGCGGTTTACCGTCTCATAAGAAGTTATAACTTCAAAAAAATTTAATTGATTCATGCGGAAATGATAGCTACACTATATTCTACAGAGAAGCCTAGATGTAGGTAGATTATAAATGAATTACTACCCGACGTTAGAAATTAAAGTAATTAAAAAATTAGAAATATTATTACAACTTCAAACATCAAACATAAATTGAAATCGTATATGAAATACGATTCTATAAACCGCTACTGTTAATGGCATTAATTTTAACAAACGCAAGTGGTTTTAAATGTCATTACTTGTATAAAATTGTAACTTTTTTTGTTTTGGTAAATAAATAAATAAAAAAAAATAGGTAATATTTATAAAGTTAACGATAAAGTTTCCTTCGGTTTCAATTTAAATAAAGTTAATTTTTATCAGGTTTGTACTAAATAAATACATCTTCTACAAAATATACACTAACTTACCTCCCCTAATAAAGCAAAGAGCTCTTTTAACAAATTTTTTCACAAATAAAAAACACTCAAAAGAAACTTCAACGCTAAACAGGACCCCGAAGCAAATTAACCATAATTAAGAAGCGAAACTGTTTCACATAAACACATAAACGAATATTAAACTGAAAACGAACAACAGGGCAATTTATCAAATTAAACTTAATTTGTTTGACAAACTTCAAAAGACACAATGAACGGGGGAGGAGTGTAAAAAGTTTTTTAAGAAATAAAAAAAAAACGAAAAATCTCGTTGGAATTTATGGTTGCTAGTTTCTTTTTCAATTTGCGTTGAGGGGCGTTCGTTAAAAATTCAGAGAGGCCTGCTATAGATTGGTGGGTTGTATACCTTTTTTTTTTCTTTTGGCGGGAGAAGCTTTGTCTGTAGAATGTTTTGATTTGCATTTAGAAGCCACGTTCAAAGTTAGAAACAGGTTGATTAGTTATGAAGAAACGTTCGGAATGCGAGTTTTTTTATTTAACACAAGTCGAATTGAAGATTGAGTGTTCACAAACACACAGTTAATGCACATGTACATTTGGTTACCTGGGTGATAATCCACGGAATGATGGAACACCGTCCTTTCGTCGTCGTCATCTTATTCATATACGTCCCACTGTTAGGCTCAAGCCTCCTCCCCAATAGAAAGGAAATTGACCTACTATACCATGCTGGTCAGACATGTTGGTATAGGGTTTTATTTCGAGTTTTCCTTCTTTTGCATGGATGTTACATGCAGTCACGGATCACAATCACAATAAAATCACATAGATATTATATTAACATAGGTATTATTAAGAGGAAAGATTTGTTTGTTTGTTTGTATTGAATAGGCTCCAAAACTACTGGACCGATTTCAAAAATTCTTTCACCAATGGCAAGCTATAATATTAAGGAGTAATATATGCTACATTTTATCCCGGTATTCCCACGGGATTGGGAACTACGCGGATAAGGCGACTGAAAAAGAAGCGAAGCGAGGGCGGGTTGCTAGTAGAAAATAAAGTCAAAAAATGAAAGTAATAAACCAAAATAGCTAGCTGTATTAAAAAAACAATACGTTCAAAACTAGTGCAGGCTTTGCAAATAAAGACTTACGTACCTAACGCGTGCGTACCTCATGTTAGAGATAAAGCAATTTTGTATTGCACGGTTTTCATTTTTCACATAAGACGAAGGAACATGTTATTTTTGTTATAACTTTTATATTGTAAATAGCAGAAATATTATACTATCTAAAAATAAACTTAGGGTAAAAACTACTGTTTCGCCAAGTAACTGCATAATATCGACAGGAGGGAGAGCACACCGTCCTGCCACCACTGCGATTGCGACGAGGACACGGCGCAGCACACGCTTGAGGTGTGTGCCGCGTGGGTGGGGGAGCGCCGTAAACTCATCACGATCATCGATGCCGACGCTGCTGATCATCGCCAGGGAGATGCTCGACAGCGTCGGGAACCAGGACACGGTCGCCACCTTCTGTGGGGCCGTCATCTCACAGAAGGAGGCGGCGGATCGTGCGCAAGAGGAGCTCCTCTTCGATGACACGTTCCGCCGTCGGTGACTCGGACGGCGCAGGCGCGAGTACCTGTGCCTGATGCCACCCTAGCCGAGGCTGTGGGTGACCGGACAGGGGATTTTAGTCCGTCACTCGCAGAGAGGCTGACCGCGCGACGGCGACCGACTTCCCGGGACAGGGTATCGAGAAGTGAGGGTACCCGAAAGGGTATTCGGTCGGGCCTACCACTGACGACAAGTCACCCTGCTCCGGTGATCAGCCCAACGACGAAGGCGACGTAGGTACGGGTGGGTTATGGGCCCGCGCACCGTCCTTTCGTCACCCCGGACGGAATGGACCGCGTGTGCGCTTACCATAGCCCACCCATAAAAAAAGCGTAAAATTAAATAAATTTATCCATCAATTTTATATATTTATTACTTGATGTTATAAATATTGTAAATAGCTAAGAAGATTTGATAAGAAACTCGACAGGCTTAACGTTACTTCTTCTAAATAAAATTGTATTCAAAATGTGTAGTATATATTAGTTCCAATGTGATGTCCTTCGAGCCTGGACTTAATTTTTAAAATATAATTATGGCTTTCCGTGAGGCGACGACGATAATATATATGCAAGAGAAAAAAAACTCGACATAAAATCCTACGGATAAGATAGGGGTGCTGAATTATATTCTTACTCCGTCACCCCACGGAAAATAACCAAACAATGTGTAACCGTTCTTTAATTTCTCATTAGAGTTCTAAAAATAGGCTAAATTAATTACCAGGTCCGCAGACAAAAGCGGTCTCTGGAAAACGTATAACATCATATTGCCGTCGCCAACCTGCCTCCCGAGTATAGCAATTACGGCCTTATTCCTCCTGTGGGAAGTTCTAACAGATATGTCGACACGCTGATGATAATAATTAAAAGACAGGGGATAGACAATAAAGAACTATTATTTTACGATTATTATTTAACGATTGTAAATAAAACTACTTCATGGCTTTTAATCGCATTTATATTTGATTTTGGATTGCCCAACGTCTCGAACACTTTGCAGCGTTCATGGTCACTGATGGACTAAGATGTCACATGTCCGACAAGTCATCGTTATTGCAGATATTTATAATTATATACCCGATACAGAAAATTAGTTATTAAACATTGACCCACATTTTGGTACAAATTTATTGTTAGTATAAGAAGAAAATGATTCTATATAAATATTATATTGTTTATGGTTAGTAATTATTAAACATTAAATTTGTAGTATTTATTATGACAATTTATTAATTTCAAAACCTAACAAATCTAGTTATTTGTGATAAATCTTGCCCGGGGCAGTCATAAAAGACGACTAAGAGGTGCGACATGAGAGAAAAAAAATCGAAATAAAAGCCTATAGCAACTCGTCACACCAAGGTAGTATGGTAGGTCAATTGCCCTCCTATTGTAGACTAAAAATTTCGTATTATTCTTTAAAATTAAAATTTCAAAAAACAAATAGAAATAGAAAGGCACAAATAAAAAATATTTTCCACCAACAATTATATGCTTCTTACAAATTTTAGGTAAAAAAATTCGTAATTAGTAAACAACTTAATCTAGTCTATTACAGAAATAGGTTTTACTGGAAGCAGTTGTGAAACTGGAACATTATAGTCCCATAATCCCATTGGCAAAATAGCAAATAAAAATTTAACTATAACGACTTGATAAAATAAATTATGTCCCTGAATTGACCAGGTGCTCTAAACAATTGGCCTATAAATAATAATAAAAAAATCACGAACATTTTTGAAAAGCCTGGTAATAATATACCAGGATTTTAAAGATAATTAATATTCTAATTTCTTTCTTTATACTTTCTTTATTATTTCAGTTGAAGGAGATATCCAGAATAATCTATAAGACGAAATGCGACGCGTTTTATTAAGTTAATAAAAAGTCTTCATCATTCATCATCATTTCAGCCTATCGTCGTCCACTGCTGGATATAGGCCTCCCTCATGTTACGCCACAAAGTGCGGTCCTGTGCCACCTGCTGAAATATGTGTGTTTAAAAATAGTAAACAAATACTATGTCTAATAGTTTTTCTGATGAGATATTTTCAAAAGTATAAAGTTTTAGAAAAAAGTCTACACAACATAATGTTCAAAGACATCAGCCATGGTGTTTTTGATCCGTCGATCAATCTACTGAAGAGTGACGTCATCCATCATGATTAGCTCAGACTAACGGTGCGGCCATTTCGCTCGGGTTTTTTTCCTGATAGTTTTAAAAACCCATTTCGCATGCTGTATTTTGTAAGTCAATCGGTTTTAGGCAGATTTATGAAGGCTAAAGCATCATAGTTGCTTTTTTCGATGCGTAATTGATATTTTTTGAAGTGAAAACTTCTATAGACAGGTTTGGATGGGGGGGGGGAGTAAATTCATGTTAGTCGTCACCGACATGGTCAACATTAACACTATATCCGAATAGTGACACTATATCCGTGCTGATAGATGTCAAAAAATGTAACACTTTTAGTTTACAAATTTTACTGTAAGATCAAACAATTAATTTGAATGTTCAATAATATAAACTAGCTTTTCATAGTTTTTAGTTTTCATTTCTGTGTGTGATGTGGGTGAAACCATGGGATATAGACCGATTTTAAAAATTCTTTCACCCATTGAAAGCCAAACAAAAATATATTTCACCACTCACTATCGTCCCGTAGGTATCGTAAAAGACTATGTAAGGGAAGAAAACTCGAAATAATAAGCTAAATATGTAATAGATTAATTACTGATTTAGATTTTAACCGATTATACCACGCTGATAAGACAAATTGGTATAGGGTTTTATTTCGAGTTTTCCTTTGCATAGACTTTGCATGCATATTATATCCCCCAGTCGTCTTTTACGGCATCCATAGGCAAAAGATATGAAGTGTTAATGTTTAAACTTTATACATTTTTTTTTTCAGGATCTCGGAAACGGCTCTATCCATTTCAATGAAATTTAGCATACTAGAGGTTTTGGGGCCAAAAAATTGCTCTAACTAGGTTTTATTTGTAGAAAATGTTGTTTTGTCCATGTTTTTAGCTAATCAATACAATGACATAAAATGACAAAAGAATATGGTTTCAAACTTCGCTTTCGACTAATTTTAAAGACAAAAATTTTAAAAACATGTTTATAAACTATCGCTCATAAATATTTATTTCTTAAAAAATAATTTGGTTTTATAAATATCCCTAAAAATATTAGTTTTATTTCATAAAATTCGCTTTTACAATATTCTTTTTAAAGCTACATTTGATGAGTCCCAACACTTGTTGAATTTCAAGTTTAAAACTTGTTTACTTACTCTAAAATCTATCACCAGCCCAGGTCTGAGACTTGCGTCCGTAAATTGAGACAATATCATGTTTCCCCCAAGTGTACGTCGAGGCAGCCCTCTGTTCGCTGTCAAGTTAACTAGATACTTAGTCCCCTAGGGCGGCTGTCTGTCAACCCTTCAATTAGTGATGGGAAGATTCCATCTTAAATCGTATTAAAAACATAAGCATATTTGATTTAAAAAACTTGTAATGGATGGCTAAGTTTCCTTCAGCTTATTTGTAAAATAAGGTATTTGAATACTAGCATTATTATTCATCATCATCGCAGCCCACGTACGTCCCAGTGATGGAAGGGCATTTGACCTACTATACCATGCTGGTCTAACATGTTGGAATAGAATTTCATTTCTAGTTTTCCACTGGCAAGATGAATGAAGTGGTGAATTGTATTCTTACTCCGTCAACACACGAAAACGTCCTTCCTTGCCTGTGGGTGTCATAAAAGGCGACTTAGGGACATCTTTCGCATATAAAATCTATGGAAGAGAAGGAAAACACGAAATAAAATCCAATACTATCCCACCTGACTAGCGTGATATTGAAGGTCAATTTCCCTCTCAATATGGAGGAGGCTCGAGCCTAGTCACTACTAGGCTCGAGCCTCATATACGTCCCACTGGACGTATATGAGCTGTGATGATGATGATGATGATATTCTTACTCCGTCACCACACGGAAAACCCACCCGTGGATGTCGTAAAGGACCACTAAGGAATATAGTATGCACATAACATCTGTGCAAGAGGTGGAAAACTCGAAATAAAACCCTATACCAAAATGTCTGACCAGCATAGTATAGTAAGATTAAGTTCTCTTCTATTGTGGAGAATGCTCGAGCCCAACAGTGGGACATATATGAGCTGAAATATCATTATCATCAGATAATGATATTTAATCTCTTTCTCGCACAACAATGTTTATTTAGGACAAAGAGATTAGTGTAAAGATTGCGTCGTTGACGTCATATTATTTGTATTGCTTTCTCTATCTAATTATTAAAAATGTGTTCTCCTTTTCACTATTTTTCTTTAAAAAGAATTATATTAGTGAACTCATACAATATTAATATACTGTGCACGATCGAAACTAGATTAAAACCAGAAGAAAGATGAAAAATAGGTTGCCAGAGTTCAAATAATTTCAGCACTGCAATCTTTATGACGCCGCTTGCAACTTGATATCACGTTCTGTAACATATTGAGTTGATTACAATACCGTTAACATTGTTATATACTCTTAATAATGGTCCCTAATAAATGACAGAGTAAGAATACAATTCACTACTGCCTTTTCCCGTGGGTGCCATAAAAGACGGCTAAGGGTAATCCCTTATACATTATATACAATCCCTTATATACCAATATGCAGAAAATCTATACAAAATAGGCAAATCTATACCAATAAATAAAATTGGAGTGTCTGTTTGTAATGTCAAAATAATAGACTTTTTTCATGCTCGCACGGTTATTTGCACTATACATATGCCTAAAAAACATTTTATATTTTTTTTGTCTGTCTGTCTGTTTGTTCCGGGTAATCTTCAAAACGGCAGGACCGATTTTAAAAATTCTTTCACCCATGGAAAGCTATATTATCAGGGAGTAAACTAGGCTATCTTTTATCCCGGTATTCCCACGGGAACGGGAACTACGGGGATAATGCGACAGAAACCGAAGCGAAGCGAGGGCGGGTTGCTAGTTTGAAATAAAACCCTTAGTCGGCCCGCCTGACCATTGTGGTAGGTCAATTGCCCTCTCATTATGGATGAGGTTTAATCCCAGCTGTGGGACGTAAAGAATCTGTGATAATGAGTGCTACATCTACAATGTACACAGTTACCTGCTGCCATAAACGTTTCGACTCCTCTAAGGAAGTGCTATTTTCTCTCAGTAAATTAACGTCTAAATAGCAGCAATTTGAAAGACATAAGAAATACAAAGAGATAATAATAACCATAAAATGTATGTATGCATTTGTGTGTTTAACACAATCAGCTCTCGACTCAGCATAAGGCTGGATGCAGACGACCAGCACTGGTATTTTGTTGTAACCGGGAGAAGACAACACGCACGCATTTAGCCTTTTTAGGGTGCCGTACTCAAAGGATAGAAACGGGATCTTATTACTAAGACTTCGCTGTCTGTCCGTTCGTCTGTCTGTGTATCTCAAGAATCACGAAAGCTAGACGGTTGAAATTTTTACAATTTATGTATTTCTATTGCCGCTATAACAACAAATACTAAAAACAAATATTTAAGAGGGTTCACATACAACAAACGGGTTTTTTATTAATAACTAGCAACCCGCCCTCGCTTCGCTTCGGTTATAGGTTATAGTCGTTTTACCCGCGTAGTTCCCGTTGGAATACCAGAATAAAATATAGCTTAGTTTAGCCCTGATATTATAGCTTTCCATTGGTGAAAGAATTTTTGAAATCGGTCCAGCCGTTTTGAAGATTACCCGGAACAAACAGACAGACAGACAGACAAAAATTTTTTAATTGCTATTTTAGGCATAGGTGTCGTGCAAATAACCGTGTGAGCATGAAAAAAGCCTATTATTTTGACATTACAAACAGATACTCCAATTTTATTTATTGGTATAGATAGTAATACATAGATATAACCTTACGTTCTCAACTCGTACTTAGGAGGATTTTTACATTATTTAACTTAAATTCATATTTTATGCAATCGGTTAATATTAATATAGAGAAAACTTTTCACTTCACTACAAAAGATATTATATAAATGTGACTAGTAAGTAACTATAATGGAAATTCATAAAAATACAGCAACGCGTATTTTTAATCCATAAATCAGCATTATTTGCTGCTGCGCTTCGTTCAATGGTTGAGAGAGCCGGAGTTCCAAATCCATTCTTATGATATGCAGTGATCTTTCTGTACCCGACTGCAGACCCGGGTATGGCAGAGATCAATGAGTGGCAATTATAACTTACCATCAGGTAGATTCTCCGTGTGCTGACGGAGTAGGAATACAACTCACAACTCCCTATCTTGCCCGTGGATGTCGTATGAGACGACTAAGGGATAATATACGCATATAAGATCTATGCAAGAGAAGGAAATCTTGTAATAAATCCCTATACCAACCTGTCTGACTAGCATGGTATAGTAAGGTCAATTTCCCTCCTATTATGGAGGAGGCTCGAGCCCAGCAGTGGGACATGAACCGAGATGAATGAATGAAAATCAGGTAGATTACCTGCACGTCTACTACCAAATATAAACACTATGGAAAAACATTATAATCATATCTTTATCTCCGAAGGGGTAAGAAAAGTATGAACACTAATATTCCGTCATGTAATTTTTAGTCATATAAAATAAGGATGTGAAATACGGCAATCCGCAGAAGAACGGATGTGACTGATATAGCACGAAGAATTAGCATGCTGAAATGGCAATGGGCAGGCCACATCGCTCGACGAACCAACAACCACTGGGGCAAAAAGGTTCTCGAGTGGCGACCTCGTATCGGACGACGCAGTGTAAGACGCCCTCCATTAGGTGGACCGAAGACCTGGTGAAAGTTGCTGGGCGTCGTTGGAAGCAGGCGGCATAAGACCACACTCTGTGGCGTACCATGAGAGAGACCTACGTGCGGCAGTGGACGGCGATAGGTTGAAATGAAATAAGGATTCAATCTATTGCCGTTGACTGGAATTTCAAATGATAAAATTAACGAACCTTATAACATCAAGCTAATTGAAGACTTGCATATTCTACTAATAAAGGTATTAAGGAAGTATTTGTAGTAAGGTAGTATTTTTACTTAAGGAAGTATTTATATGTTTTTTTGTGGCGCTTTAAGATTATCGATTGCACAAATGGCGGAGTGGTTAAGAAGACCTAGTCTCCCGCAATACAATTATTATTTCCTTAATGCAGGGCGTTATCTTAAGAAAAAATATGACTAAAGAGATGATCTTGTACGCTTGACAATTTTCCTAGCTGCCACTACAAAGCAAATAACTTATTCCTCCTATGTTAATCAACGCTTAAAAGTGTTCGAAACGTCGAGAAATATTAAATCAAATATAAATGCGGAAAAAACCCGTAAAAATTCTTAACAAAAAAAATATATTACTTTTATTTGTATTTAGTAACTATGCCAAGACTGGCCGGATAATTTAATAGATGTAGATGTATATATAAATGAGGTCAAGGTATGAGCTTTAGAAAAATAATCTATTTACTTCAAAGGCATCAAGACGAGTTTGTTGTAATAGGATTATAAGACTTAGACCTCGGAATGTTTTATTTTTAAACAAAAGCCCGCCTGGTGTTTTGGTTTTTAATATATTTTTTATCAAGTCTGATAGCATTATTTGAAAGATTTGTTCCGTCGCTCAACCTGTCCGGGGCGATGAATGAGCGACATGCGGCCTCACAACCTTCCGTATTCCCTACCCATCGCCATTGGGCGACCACTGACCGATTCCTTGACTTCCGTGGCCAGTCCGGCGGGTTACCCTTTCGGGCACCGTTGCCTTCGATACCCGAGCAATAAGACAGAGTTACCGGAGCGTAAGCCAACTCGCATAGCGAGACATAGACACCCCTGCCAGAGCCGCCGACACCCGCCGGTACCAGCGCGCATCTATGCCTCCTAGTCCCACAGGGGAGTTCCGGCCCATAAGCACGCTATTTCCGTCACCAATACACAGCTACCCTATGAGATACCTACTATTCGTTTTTGCGCATCTAACGCAAAAAATTTACAAATACAAATCACATATTTCTCAGTAATACAAGGATTGAATTAAACACAATGTCTTCAAAAATGTATCAAAATCTATGGAAATAGGTTTGTTTTTCATATCTGATACTCAACTAAAAGTGTGCAATAACAATCTTGTATATCATCTATTTCTGACAACCTTCGCTTGATTTAAACCTTAAAATTGACGTTGCGCAAAAGATAATTTCCACGTAAAATTACAACAAAAGCCTTCAAGTACTTTGCAAACAAGGATATCCTTTATTAAATAATAATTAATTATTACAAAACAGTAAAAACGGGTCAACCTTCGGCGGAGCGATGCTAATTTTAAACTTAATTATTACAACGTGAAATTACAATAGCGTTGGGTTTTGATTGTAACAACGGAGGGCCTAAAACAACACTTAAAATCAATTGTAATTATAATTCTCAAACAATGTGGACGCCTGTTTTAATAGGCTCATTGCAAATTGATAGCTGCACTACCCCAGAAATCATTGCTATCTTCGTGCTCATATATTTTTCACTGTTTACAAACCTCCTTCACATTGGTAAATAAATTAATCTACTATTTTTAATGCAGTATTACAATAACACAACAATATAACAATTTCCGTGTGGTGACGGTGTAAGAATACAATTCACCACCCCCTGTCTTGCCCGTGGGTGTCGTAAAAGACGACTAAAGGATTTAATATGCATACAATATCTATGCAAGAGAAGGAAAACTCGAAACAAAACCCTATGACAACAAGCCTAACCAGCGTGGTATAGTAGGTCAATTTCCTTCACATAATGGAGGTGGCTTGAGCCCAACAGTGGGACGTAGATGAGCTGAGATGATGATTACAATATTACATCGTTATTTATGATTATCACCATCATCATTTCAGGCTATACACGTCCCACTATTAGCCAATTTTGTGTCATGTTTTGCATAGAAGAGAAGTGGAATCTTTCCAACTCTTCTTGTTTTTAATTATCTCCTAAGACAATGAAATGCGTTTCCGTGGACTTCCTAAGGGTCACCCTCAGTGTCTTATATGAAGAACATTGTAGATTCTGGCTTACAGGAGTAACAGTGGTGGAAAAATCTGGTGGGATTCATTCATTCGTTCGTTACAGTACGTGCTAGGCTTTACCTTCTCCACAAGGAGAGGGAAATTGACATACTATAGGCTAGTCAGATGGGTTCGTATAGGGATTCATTTCGAGTTTTCCTTCTTTTACAAAGATGTTATATGCATATTATAATCCCTTAGTCGTCTTTTACGACACCCACGGGTAAAAAAGGAGGTGGTAAATGGTTTTCTTACTCCGTCATCATACCAATTCCTACGTATGGGATAAGTCCCAAACAAATGTTAAAGTTAATAGTCTTCGTAACCATCACCACACAGGAGATATGTAATTGATATTCAAAATTCTTGACAAATAAAAAACTATTAAATAATAAATTCATATTTTGAAGGTCAAAAATATAATTGACATTCATATTATCTTTTAATTTTATAAAAACCTTAACAAAAATCTTTTATTCAAAGTGCAGTACCTAAAATAATAGCACCAAAAACAATTTAATTGCATAACGCCGGTTGGGAGGCATTAGCGAAAATAAAATAAACAGAGTCGACGGTCGCGCCCTCTGGCCGTCGGAAATGAAAAAGCACTCGAGGTTTTGAGAGGCAACGCAGTGTAAGCCAAAAGCACTGCACTAACAAACTGCTTTGTTCGCGGCGCGCAACTACGTTTCGTGAATCGCGAGATAGAGGAATTGGCAACTGCAAATATTTCTGTTGAGTAAGGCTTAAAATTTGCTAGTTTTCTTTTATTAATGTACTCCTATTTCTGTTTGGCGATAGAGAAATACAATTCAGCAACCCCTATCTTGATTGTGAATGTAGTGAAAGACAACTCATAATCATTATCTTTACTAATATAATAAATGCGAAAGTAATTTTATTTGTTACGCTTTTACACTTAAGCTATTGAACCAATTTCAAAAATTCTTTCACTAATGGAAAGCTATAATATCAGGGAGTAACATAGGCCATATTTTATCCCAGTATTCCCACGGTAACGGGAACTACGCGGATAATGCGACTAAAACCGAAGCGAAGCGAGGGTGGGTTGCTAACCTACTATACATAGATAAGTGGGAATCAATCCGCAAGAATGATCGGTACTTCTATCACTTCGCTATCTGTACAATGAACATATAATCATTATTATCATCATCTCGGCTCATGAACATCCCACAATGGGCGGGCAATTAACTTTACTACACCATTTTTTTTTTGGGTGGGCCACGGTCAGCGCACCCTCCGCCCGGCTCCGTCCGGGGCGACAGAGGGGCGGCGAACGGCCCCGTAATTAACCTGTGGCACGTCGCCTTCGTCGTTGGGCCGACCACCGGAGCAGGATGACTTGTTGTCAGTGATCGGACCTCCCCTCGACCGACTTCCCCCCCTCGGGGAGGACGTCGGTCATCCTCGCGCTCCCCGGTCCAGTCACACGCGGCCTCGGCTGGACTTTACTATACCATGCTGGTCAGACTGGTTGCTATAATTTTCTTTCAAATTTTCCTTCTTTTACATAGAAGTGTAAGCACATTGCTTACTATATCCCTCAGTCGTCTTTTATGATATCCACGGGCAAGATAGGAAATGGTGAATTATATTCTTATTCTGGCAACACACGGAAAAACATAATATTAATTCAAAATGAAATTAAAATACAATATTTCTTCAAAGTATACAAAATTATTCGCTAAAATTACTAGTCGACGAACGTAAACTAAACGACCTCGGTTGCGTCGTGTGCCTAAGACATTTCCAATAAATATTTTACACTGCATTTGAAGCTCAGGAAATCTACAGACTTGAACTTCATTTTATGAACAGAAATGTACTTGTGAAATAAAGTTTTCACTTGATTTATGTACCTATACTTCTTATTGTGGTTTATATTTCCATATCTTATACCTGTATTAACTGTGTGATAGAGATGAGTTGTCGGACGTGATACATCCAAGTCTTCCCTTGACCATGAACCCTGTAAAGAGCGCTGTAAAGCGAAACGTCGAGCAATTAAAAATGAAATACAAAAGCAATAAAATCTGTAAAAAAAATATTTTAATAAATTGTTTTATTATACGCTCTTCTAATAAATAAATATCAAGATCATCTACAGAACTTGGCACCCATTTATATACCAACTAGAACTTCTTAATCAATTTAATTATGAAAATAATGTATTTAGTCTAGCCATAAATACTGTTACAATTAAAAATAAACAAAATATTACATTTGAATTTGGAATTTGTCATTTTTATATGATTGTTCATTGTATTTTCTTATTTTGGCGCCAATATTTTGCGATATTAAAATGGAGTGGGGTGATAAAGAGAACCGAATCGCTGTGATTCCATTACATAAAGTAGATATACAGCCAAATGCTATTCTTAAAACTTTCCATACGCTTGGTATTAGTAAAATGTTTGTGTACTGAGCTATTAATAAGTACAATAAGACCTCCTCTGTTTGTGATAGAAAAAGACCTACCCGTCCACGTGGTATTCGCACGAAAAAGGTGGTCAAAGAAGTAAGGGAAAGAAGAAATCCTAAAATGGAAAGCATAGGGTGGTAAATCGAAACAACTACTGAAGCGGTACGCAAATGGACGGTACGCACAGAAAAATTTTGTTTATGGATGAGAATATTTTTACAATTGAGAAACATTTTATCAAGCAAAATGACTGTATTTATGCCCAAAGCTCTAAAGAGGCTTCCTAATTAGTCGACTGAGTGCAACGTGGGCATTATCCGATCCGATCAAATCACCTGCGGCCTCAGCTAGTGAAATATTGTACAGTAAGACTCAACCTTTCACCAAACGAAAATCATAACGGTTCGTCTAACACTGTCATCATCGTGATCATCATCTCAGCTAGTATGGGTTTCACTTATTCCACTACTGGGCTCGAACTAGTAATTGACCTACAATGTCACGCTGGTTGGTATAAGATTTAATTTCAATATTTCTTTGTTCTGTATAGACTTTATATACAGAAATATGCCCTTAGTCATCTTTTACGATAGGGGTAATAACAAGAAGGTGTTGAATTGTTTCTTACTCCGTCAATGCACGGACGAATACATCATACATTTTTTTTTAACTTTTTTTTTATTGCCGATGGTGGCAAACGAGCAGGCAGCATACCTGATGATAAGTGATACTGTCGCACATGGACCTTTGCAATACCAGGGGCACAGCCAGGCCGTTACTTACCGTGAATTCTCTTCTTAAACATCATTTAAAGAAGGACATGTCATAGCGCTCGGGAAACACAGCAGCACATTAGAAATAATATATATATTTATCGATTCACTATCATCATCATCACAGCTAATATACGTCCCACTGCTGGGCTTGAGCCTCTTTCAGAATAGGAGGGATACTGACCTACTATACCACGTTTTCAGAGGTGCTAGTATAATGTTTTGTTTCGAATTTTCCTATTCTTGCATAGATCTTATATACATATCCCATAGTCATCTTTTACGACACTCACGAACAAGAGATGGGTTGGTAAATTGTATTCTTACTTCGTCACTACACTGATCCGCTTTATATTATTTACCTATTCAAATTCAAATTCAAATCATTTATTATGCATAGACCCCGAGAGGGCACTTACATATTGTCAATTATACAAAATAAAATTAAATTATCCGATAAAAATAAACTACCACCGGATCGGAACGCGACCGCTACTGAGGCCGGCAAGAAACTCAGCGGGCTTGTCTATTATATTTAATTTTTTTTCGTCTTACTAGATATAAAATTGTGTACATGTTTTGTAAGACCTAGCTCCAGTGTGATGCCCTTCGAACTGCAAGATACTTAATATAGTTCAAATGATTATGGCTGGACCAGATCCCACATTATCCCCATATTAAATTCTGACACTGAGAATATAAACGTCTATTATATATTTACATGATGTGAAATTATCAAAGAGAATTTACTCAACGCGCTCAAAGCAAATTTGCGGTTATGGCATTTCCTTTTAATCTGATATTTATCTTGTTGGCGTTTAGTAGAAAACTGAATTTTCTGTTTACGATAAGATCTAATTTCAGATCAAAGGTGTAACCAACTGCACAGAAGATAATAATTTTTAACATGTATATACCATGTGGCTTTCTGTGGTTCCAGGCTTTCCGTGTGGTGACGGAGTGAGAATACAATTCTCCACTCCCTATTTTGTCCGTGAATGTCGTAAAAAACGACTATGTGATATAATATGCACATGACATCTGTGCAAGAGAAGGAAAACTCGAAATGAAACCCTATAAATGTCTGCCCAGCATGGTATAGTAGGTCAAATTTCCTCCCATTGTATGTGTGCTGCGATGATGATGATACCAGGTGTTGACAGAATATCAGCACTGTGTCTTAAAGGAGAAGTAGCACGAGCAACAGCCTTTTTTGTTCCTCTTTAAAATTAAATTATTTAAATAATAAATTCTCTTCAATATCTGTAATATACAGACATCGGCCTGTTACAATTTTATTACATGTATAGATAATCCTATAAGACGATATTTGGATACGATCGACGAGAAACTTAACAATATCTTGTACCAAAATATTCTAGGCACCTTCCGAAGCACGAACTACAAGATAAATCCGCAGATATTTTTAAAAAGCGTTTCATATATTGGATTTAATGTCAAACCTGAGGTTCACACTCGAATACCTCAACCTGGTAATACCATCCGTGCTAAAGTCTGGTGACTTTTCAGGACAATTTCTGGGACAATGTTGTCCAAAGATAACAACGAAAGGCTAACCCGGTTGGGCCACCTTAAATAAAGCCGCAACTTAATACAGTAAGAGTTGAGAGAGACATAGAGGAGTTTACCACCTTTAATCAACTCGAATATTTGGTGGATTGAAATTTCACTTCACTATGGACGTCTGAAAAACAAGAATTTGTATTCAAATCGAACTATTTCTGTGATGATGGAGTGAGATTACAAAATGCCACCACTCCTTTACTTTCCTGTAACTGAGTAGCAGCTATACAAAAGTAAAACTCGACATAAAATTATATACTAACCCTATTAACCATTAGTGCTGTGTGGTAGCGGCTTCGAATACTACCAACCCTTGCTTTGCTCGTGGGTGTCGTAAAAGACGATTAAGAGCCCTAGATTGACCCGGACTAACTTCATCTGGTACCATTTGGGTCAACGATTACATTCCCAAGGAGGGTTGACGTCAGGCAGGCGGCCGGTCATAAAAGTCATTGCCGAAACTTTTTGCAATATGTCAAAACAGAT
The DNA here is from genome assembly GCA_032191425.1 of Lymantria dispar. Taxonomy (NCBI): domain Eukaryota; kingdom Metazoa; phylum Arthropoda; class Insecta; order Lepidoptera; family Erebidae; genus Lymantria; species Lymantria dispar. The sequence goes on from CM063459.1 coordinate 25,036,943, forward strand.
GACATATTGCGTCGACCCCAAGTAATTGGGATAAGAGCAAGATGATGATGATTAACCATTAATTCAATTTACCTCCCATTTAGGAGTTAGGGTCCAGCAGTGGGACGTATATAAGCTGTGATAATGAGGATTCATTAGCCTACATGGTGACGGGGTAAGAATACAATTCACCACCCCCCTCTCTTGCCTGTGGGTGTCGTAAAAAACGACTATGTGATATAATATGCACATGACATCTGTGCAAGAGAAGGAAAACTCGAAATGAAACCCTATAAATGTCTGCCCAGCATGGTATAGTAGGTCAAATTTCCTCCCATTGTATGTGTGCTGCGATGATGATGATACCAGGTGTTGACAGAATATCAGCACTGTGTCTTAAAGGAGAAGTAGCACGAGCAACAGCCTTTTTTGTTCCTCTTTAAAATTAAATTATTTAAATAATAAATTCTCTTCAATATCTGTAATATACAGACATCGGCCTGTTACAATTTTATTACATGTATAGATAATCCTATAAGACGATATTTGGATACGATCGACGAGAAACTTAACAATATCTTGTACCAAAATATTCTAGGCACCTTCCGAAGCACGAACTACAAGATAAATCCGCAGATATTTTTAAAAAGCGTTTCATATATTGGATTTAATGTCAAACCTGAGGTTCACACTCGAATACCTCAACCTGGTAATACCATCCGTGCTAAAGTCTGGTGACTTTTCAGGACAATTTCTGGGACAATGTTGTCCAAAGATAACAACGAAAGGCTAACCCGGTTGGGCCACCTTAAATAAAGCCGCAACTTAATACAGTAAGAGTTGAGAGAGACATAGAGGAGTTTACCACCTTTAATCAACTCGAATATTTGGTGGATTGAAATTTCACTTCACTATGGACGTCTGAAAAACAAGAATTTGTATTCAAATCGAACTATTTCTGTGATGATGGAGTGAGATTACAAAATGCCACCACTCCTTTACTTTCCTGTAACTGAGTAGCAGCTATACAAAAGTAAAACTCGACATAAAATTATATACTAACCCTATTAACCATTAGTGCTGTGTGGTAGCGGCTTCGAATACTACCAACCCTTGCTTTGCTCGTGGGTGTCGTAAAAGACGATTAAGAGCCCTAGATTGACCCGGACTAACTTCATCTGGTACCATTTGGGTCAACGATTACATTCCCAAGGAGGGTTGACGTCAGGCAGGCGGCCGGTCATAAAAGTCATTGCCGAAACTTTTTGCAATATGTCAAAACAGATGACATATTGCGTCGACCCCAAGTAATTGGGATAAGAGCAAGATGATGATGATTAACCATTAATTCAATTTACCTCCCATTTAGGAGTTAGGGTCCAGCAGTGGGACGTATATAAGCTGTGATAATGAGGATTCATTAGCCTACATGGTGACGGGGTAAGAATACAATTCACCACCCCCCTCTTTTGCCTGTGGGTGTCGTAAAAGACGACTAAGGGATATATTATGCAGATAACTTCTGTGCAAGAGAAGGAAAATTCGAAATGAAACCCTATACCAACATGTCTGACCAGCATGATATAGTAGGTCAAATTCCCGAGCCCAACAGTGGGACGAGTATGGGCTGCGATGATGATGATGAAGAAAAGGAAAACTCGACATAAAACTCTATGTCAACACATTTGACCAGCGTGGTATAGTAGGTCAATTTAACTTCCATTTCGAAGCTATGTGTTATATAGACTGAGATTATGAAATGATAAATGAGGATTAATTATTAACTATCCTCATTCTTCCCGTTAGATTATCATAGCTTTTATAAACATTAGTGAATCAGTGAATCAAAACATAAGAAGCAAAAGCCAGTACAGAATATATCCCGTTGATCTTTTAAGTACCTTGATACCAACGTTGCTGAGCTGCTTTTCTTTAATAACATTCATTTAGAAGTTCAAAACTCACCAACTAGAGATTAAATAAATCAGCGTCTTTAAGATACAGTACGTTCTGACTCAGATATGAATAATTTCGTTTGTTGTCTATGCTCTCATTAAGCAAACTGTTTGCAGCTTATCATATGTTTGCATTCAATTTGTGATGCTATAATAATATCGTAATATTTGTCCACCTATACTTTGTTAAACATGATATTTTTGAAGAAGGCTATTTACGCAAACATGGAGTATTACTTCATTTCAGGCGACATTAAATAGCTTGATTAATGAAATAGATTATTTTTATACATACATATCTTTGAAACCGAATCATCCTGAGGATGCGTCGTTCAGAAACAAAACATGTATGGAATAAATATTTATAGTTCTGCAACAAAATGAAAGTTGAAGTAGTGAATGCTATTCATTACATTGAAGAAGTATCCCTATATCGTATATAGGGATACTTCTATAATTTGACCGCGTGAGGAAAGACCGACGTCCTCCCCGAGGGGGGGACGTCGGTCGATGGGAGGGTACCCCAAGTAGGGGGTATTCCGTCAGGACGACCACTAATGACAAGTAACCCTGCTCCGATGGTCGGCCCAACTACTAAGGCGACGTGCATCGTGGGTGGGTTGTGTGTGTGCCTGCTTACGCCCCTCTGTCGCCCCAGACGGAGTGGTGCGAGGAGCACGCCGACCGCAACCCACCCCAAAAAAAAAAAAAACATCTTAAATTTGACTCTATCCATTATTCCTTCTTTTCTTGAGTTATGGAATACATTGAATAATCAAGGGAAAATGGTGGGTACCTCTTCCCATCCTCCATTTTTAAATACAAATAAACATCATTTGAAATCAATGGATAAATAGAAAAAAAAAAAAAAAAAAAAACATGTTTATTTGAAAATGTTATACTGTTTTATTCAAGTTCAGTTCTTCTTATTAGGCCGTTGGACATAGGCCTCCCACGAGAATGCTACTCGGAACAGTCCTGTGCCACTTGCATCCTACATCCTACGGTTCCCTGTGATTTTCAAGATGTCGTCAGTCCACTCTCAGTCCACAAAATAATGCATTTTCTTTTGAAACGTTAACATACAAGAATCGGTAATCAGCAAAGCAACCAGTTTGCAACAAACTTTATGTCTAATGTAAACGTATTATAGTGCTGATATAGACGCCGAAAAACACCAAGTATTGCGAAGTTCGTCTTAATTAATTAATTTCTATGGAAGATTGTGTGACTTTGTTTTTGTTATTGTGACGATATATCAAAGATTAAGTTCAAATAGCCAGAAGAGACATTAGGCAATATAAATGTCGCCAAGTTCTATGGATAACTAGCAACCCACCCGCACTTTGCTGCGGTTTCAGTCGCCTTACTCGCGTAGTGCCCGTTCCTGTGGGAATACCTAGATAAATACAGCTTAAGTTATTCGTTATATAACCAGCTACCCGGTACTAAAATATTAGCAAAATCGGTCAAGCCGTTTTCAAGATTACCCAAAACAAATAGACAGACAGACTAGCAGACAAGACGTTTTTAAACCGCATTTTAGGCATAAGTATCGTGAAAATAAACGTATTAGCATGAAAAAAGCCCCCTATTTTGACATTACAAACACTTCAATTTTATTTATTTGCATAGACATGCAGAGAATATAATTGCTGCCATCCCTTATTCCTTATGGGAGTCGTATTAAGCAATTAGGAGAGAAATAGAGCCTAGCCTGGAGCTCTGGATTTTTCGCTCTTCTCTCTCAGATTAGCAACCAGCGTTCTCTTGAAAAATATATAACTGAGGCCGCCAGCGCGCCTCCAAGCATGGTGATTGATTTATTCCCTCATTCCTTCATGACTGCACAGGCCACATTGTGTTATATTCAATGTGGTAGTGTCGTGGGTTCGATTCGCACAGGACAATACTTTGTGCGATCCACAAATTGTTTTTCTGTGTCTGGTTTTAATTTGTGACTGTTCTAGATATCTGTAAAGTCCCCACAATTCATGGACTATTTTCTTAGTGCAAGGTATAGTTTAAAAAAAAGATTAAAAAGGGTTTACGGGCGATAATTTTAGGTGATAACGTCAGAAGAAAACATTGATAAAAATTGCATAATTTTATACTTTGAAATGAATTAATATCATTGAATTATCATTATTTTATATAATAAAATGGGGTTAATTGAAAATTACAATTTTATGATAAAGTATCATTGTGACCAATCAACGCTGTGTGACCAATTAAAGCTGTGTGACGCCCAATCTAAAACCTTACTCCTATCCCGTACTCCTTCTATTGTGGTGTGCGGTATACCTATTGATTGCCGTGGCAAAGTGATGGGTCTCCCTTCCTTCCTTCCATTTTAAAATTAAAATAAACTATCATTGTAAATAAAAATACTTTACGGATTCTATCACGTTTTTATTTGATTTTTGATTTTCCGATCTTTCGAACACTTTACAGCATTCATGGTCACTGGCGGACTAAATGTCTGACGTCCAACAGTCATCGTTATTGTAAATATTTATAATTTTCCAACCGCTATAGAAATTAGTTATTAAATTTTGACGCACATTTTATTACAAATTAATCAATCGCAATCGCCAGTACAAGAAGAAAATGATTTATTTGCACTCGTTAATTCAAATTAAAAATAAAAAAAAATATTTGCACTCGTTAATTCAAATATTTCTTGAAGAGAGATAGATGCGTTAGAAGTTGAACGCTTAGACCGATCATGCCTCTCTATCGCTTGTTCTGCGCTCTCGCTTGCACGCTTGGCTCAGACAGAACTTGACAATAAGTTATGCAATACTTCAGTGTAAGTCCGTTAATGGAGCTTACAAGGCTGAATGATGCTTATATTCGCAATCCAAAAATAGGTTGTTAAATAATATATACACATTTTCATTTTTAATTTTAATTTTGTTATTTTTTGCTTACTTTTTTAAATTGTTATTTTTAATTTTTTGATATATTATAAATAAAAAATTGCTATATGTATCACCTCAAATTATCTTGTCGTGGAACTCTATAATTGGCTCTTGTTTATTGTAAATGCAAACAGCTGAGTCTGTTTGCAAATTTATATATGTGAAACTGTATGTGTTAAAAAGCTGTTGAGTTTCCTTAAATAAATAAATATTCAGCCACATTCTGACCAGGCATTCGGTATAATATAACGGTGTCAGCCTCATAACCCACTGTATAGTCACCCTCTGCCTACTATGCTGATAAGCAGACTGTTGACCATAAAGCTTCATTGTCATATATGTAATAGGCCTCGTTTCAGATGACGAACTATAACCAATAAGACGAATACGTGTGAGAATTTGGTTGATGGTCAGACCACCCTTGTCATGTTGTTGGAATAATTGGAATAGATTTCGAGTGTGGGTTTGGGCCCCAAATGTTATAATAATTTTTCATCCATAAACATCATCACTTCAGCTCATACACGTCCCACCGTTGGGCTCGAACCTCCTCCATAATAGAAGGGAAATTGACTTAACTGAACTACGCTGGTCAGACGTGTTGATATAGGTTAAACACATTTTTATAAATAAACTAGCATGTTTAATTCTAAATCTTTGCATTTAAAGTCTCAAAAAGCTAAGTACAACTTAGGCACTAAGTCAGCTTACGTATCTTAAACTCTATGTCAACGAGTAAGCCGCTGCAAAGTGTCCACATTACTCTTTAAGTGAACCCGTAAGGATAAGTGCTCAACATTCACTATTCAGCAAATAAAAGAGCCATTTTCCTTGGATCTGACCGGGTAATGGAAAAACAGAGGGCTCTTGTCTATTGCGAAAACTGTGAACCTCTTAATAATATAACAAAATTTAGAATTAAGTGCATTAATTAATAATTATATTCATTCTCATTCTCACTAATATTATAAATGCGAATTTAAGTTTGTTTGTTTGTTACGCTTTCACGCTTAAACCACCGAACCGATTTCATAAATTCTTTTACCAATAGAACGCTATAATATCAGGGAGTAACATAGGCTATATTTTATCCCGGTATACCTACGGGAACGGTAATTACCCGGGTAAGGCGAGTGAAACCGAAGCGAAGAGAGGGCAGGTTGCTAGTTATTATTATTATATAGACCATGACTGCAAATGGAAGGAAATTGACCCTGCTATAATATTTTGTCCACTTATTCATCCAGCAGCCCATACACCCAAACATAGACATAGGCAACCCCACGATAATGCCACTCGGAACGCTCCTGTAGAACTTGCATTCAACGGTCCCCTGCGATTTTTAAGGTGTCGTCCTTCCGTCTAGGGGGAATATCATCCTACTCCAATCTTTGTAGTTATTGCCTTAAATACTAAATCATATAGTCATTATATAACAGAGGAAAAGTTAAAATTATATTAACAATAATTATTTCGTGTAGTGAAGCCGAAAAATTACAATTATCCACCCCAAAATGTGTCATGAAACACTTCTAAGACGAAAGACGACATATAGATAACATTGCTGCAAGAAAAGGAAACTCGACCCAAAATGCTGTGCTAATACATCAGGCCAGTGTGAGGTAGTAGGTCAATTTTCCCTCACACAGTTTAAGGAAATCGAGGAAAAAATGATTCCTATGACCCGAGATGATGATGATAATGATGTAGATAATTATAAAAAAACCTTTTCACGGATTTTGTTACGTTTGTATTTAATTTATAATTGCCCGACGTTACGACAGTGAAAATAAGAAAGAAAGAAAATCTATTTATTATGATGAACAAATATACAGTTGATTTAAATATAAGAATAAAATAACAGATGAAGTTGTTGCTCATCATAAACGTCTCCATCTCAGCATATTGCAAATTAAAAAACCTGCACTGATCTTCCGTGGAGGCGCTTTAATGTTCTGCTTTTATTTCAATCTAGCAAATGCCAACAGTTTCACCCGCGTAATACTTGTTCACGTAGAAATATGGAAATTAAAATATCATCATCATCATCATCGTAGCCACATATGCCTCACTGTTGGGCTTGGGCCTCCTCCATAATGGGAGGGAACTCTGAGGGAAATACTGTGCTGGTCAGACATGTTGATACAGAGTTTTGTATCGAGTTTTCCTTCTCTTGCAAAGATGTTATGTGCATATTATATCCCATAGTAGTCTTTTACGACATCTACGGGCAAGATAAGAAGTGGTAAATTGTATTCTAACTCCGTCATCACACGGATAATTAAAATATAGCATAGGTTAAAAGTATTTTGAAAATCAATTTAGTCTAGACGTGAAAACATAGTTACTCGCTAATAATGTAGCTTTTCATTGATGAAAGAATTTTTAAAAGTGGATTATTGGTTTAAGCGTGAAAGCGTAAAAAACAAACTTTCTCTCCCACTTTTAAACATCAGAAATCATGATATCAACAAAAATGTTACAGCGTCCACAGTTTATGTGATGGCAATCTCCGGTTTGAGTGTTCGTCGGAGATAAATGTGGTTAGACGTATAATTTGTAGTATTTATCCAACAGTTAACATTTATCCGGTCAGCCGGTTTTAATTTATTCGAGCGCCAACCACTATTTATTTATATGTGAGCATTTTTTTTTTTCGAAACTCACTATGGAGGTTGCGTAATCAATTATTTGCGGATACGTTTCAGTACAATATAAAAATATATGTTTTCAATTGAATAAATCTAAATGAAATTAATATTATCATATATTTTAAATGAAATTATTTGTTACGTTTTCACTTTTAATTACTGAACCGATTGTTTTGTAAATTTAACAATACGAAAGGCGTAACTTCCGTCCAGAAAAATATACTGTTCATGAGGATAGAAAATTAATGAACGAAATTGACTGCAACTATGGCGTTGTGGTTAAGATAGCGATCTACCGTGCCATTGTGATGAGTTCGAATTCTGCGCAGGATAATACTTTGTGCGATCCACAAATTGTTGTTCTGAGTCTGGATGTAATTTGTGTACGTTATACTCGTTCCAACCATTTATTTTACTTTTGGCAGGTCGAATTCTGATCAATTAGTGTTGTACCAATGTATTACGGATACTATGTTTTGTAATAATCGATTTTAGTCAGGAAGAACTTTTAATCGATTTAACACGGATATTTTATTTTTGCTTAAATACATATTTCATATTATTTAAAAACTTCACTTCTGTAAATATATTTGTTATTTGGGCACATTAATTTTTGCATACCCACTAATTCAGTCTTCCCAAAATATTTTACTTTGTACTTTGCAAAATAAAAAATAACTACTTTATGAAGCATTTTTCCATTAAGCGGGGTCCGCTGCTCCAAACTTTACTTAGAGACAATGGCACCCTCGTCTGCGGTAGTAAATCACTAATTTTCTCATCCAGCCTACCCCTTTTTTTTTAAGCCGAATTGGCAACACTGAACGGCGCGCCGGCGACGCCATTTTGTTGTGTTGTCTGTCACTCGCAACAAGACTCCCGTGCTAGTCACATTTCTGTTCGCTGAGTGCTCTTTCATATTTTTCATACGCTGTGTTGAGTATTTATATTCCACCGTATTGATTTCATTGTTCTTACTTTGATTGAGTTGAGCGTATCGTTCCTCCCAGTAAAATTTTACTTGCAAAATGCCGAAAGGTATGGTGCTTAAAGGACAATCCAGAGAGTTAGTGCTGCGGCTTCGTGAATTTTTTGAAAAGGAAAGCCGCAATGGCGGATTCCTTATACCAGTAACCCAAGTTAGAGACCGTGTTGCAGCAGCATTAGGTATTAGAGCTCCAACGGTGGCGAAAATCACTAAAGAAGCCTATGGTAGTAGTGGTATTGAACAGAACAAGCTATCTACGCCTAAGAAAAAACGTCAGCCCCGTAAAGTGACAGCAATTGACAGTTTTGATACTGATGCTATTCGTCGTCATATATACAATTATTACACAAGCAAAGAGATTCCTACTTTGAAAAAATTAGTAGCGTCTCTACGAAATTGTGGCTTGTTTCGTGGTCAAAAATCTTCTTTGTCAAAGGTGCTGCACCAAATCGGGTTCTTGTATAAGAAATCCGACAAAAGAAAAATTTTAATGGAACGTCGAATACTTTTGATCCTGTCACTAGATGCGATAGAACGTAACGTTTTTTATAACGGAAATGAATTATCACTTAAATTTTATGAATAGAGCTATTTACGGCATATTAATGTATTTAGTGGGTAATAATTAAGATATATAAATATTATTGGGCAGTTTATATATATCTCTGTTCACTCGTTTCAAAGTTAATAATTGCGTATAATGAAACAGTTACGTCCTAAAGCATGTGTCAAAAGTAAAATAAATGGTTGGAACGAGTATAGTTGTTTGTAAAGTCCCCCGCAATACATGGATAATTTCCTAAGTGCAGGATGATCTTTACTTAAAAAAAAGCATAAAAAAGAAGAAGAATAATAAAAATATTAATTTGACCATCTATGTGGTGGCTACGTATACTAATCGACACAATATGTACCCTTCTCCCATCATCATCATCACAGCTCACATACGTCCCACTGCTGGGCTAGAGTCTCCCATTTTGGAAAAGGTTGAAGGCCAGTAGTGAGACGTATAAGATCTGTAATAATATATCTAACACTCGCTAGAACAGCAATAATCATTATTAATAATTCAGAGAAAAATTTTACCTATAAGATGAAATGGTTCGAGCGATACCCTTTGTTCAATTCATATCAATCTTGCTGATGAATATTGAGAAAAATTTGAAGATTTTTACAAACAGTCGAGATTTTTTTCAATATTCTTTAGATAAAATATTCTACAGGAAAATTTCGAGATATCATTGAGACAAGCTCTACTTGTGCGATAGCTAAGCTATATACGAGTATCTCTATATATATATATATATCTCGACCCGTGTCGATGTTAATAATGCATTACTATAGATACTGCAAATTAGTATATTAGGGAAAGTTTGAAAGTAGAACCAATGATAGAAAAGTTAAGAAGCGCAAGATTGTATTGTTATGGACATGTTATAAAGAGGAATGAGAAGAGGGATGAAAAGCATGTAACAAGGAGAATAAGAAAAGGGAGTCATCGATCAGGACGCCTGGCAGATGTAAAACATCGAAATTATTTTGTACAAGTTTATTGCATGAAAGAACAGATTACGACAGGAACTAATACGCCATAAAGTATTAATAAAATATTGTTTTTTTGTCAGAAAATGGTTTTTATTCAATAATCATTTTCATTAGTATACACTAGATGTGCGAGCTCAGTGCGGCGAGAGAGATAGCGCACAGGTGCTTGCGCACAATATCGTGTCGCTCCGTCTTACTCACACATTACTACGTATAGACTACGTATATACAATTTATAGCGTGGCGTTAACGCCACGAGCTATTTTCGCCACGCCAACGATCAGGTTCAGCCTCGCCAATAGATGTGCCACATTAATAAATATTAAATATAATATAGTTGAAAGACGAATATTTTAAATTGGAAAAACTATATTTTACCCCCAAAATGGCCTTTTCACCCCTTGAGTGGTGAGCGAAATTTCACGTTTCGCGTAAAATAGAAAAAAAATCGGATCTTCACGAAAATTGGTATCCCGGGGTTTTTAAGGTCGCTGATTACGATTCTGCCATCAAACTTTGAAAATTCATGATGGCGCATCTTTGGCCGACCAAAAATCCAAAACTTATTTGAATCGGATGACATTGGGCACTTGGGAATTTTCAAGGTCGCTGATTTCTATTCTGCGCGCAAAATTTGAAAATTCAAGATGGCTATTTCATTATCATCATCATCGCAGTTCATATACGTGCTGGGCTCAAGCCTCCTCCACAATAAGCGGGAAATTGACCTTACCATGTTGGTCAGACAAGTTGGTATAGGATTTTATTTAGAGTTTTACTTCTCTTGCATAGATATTATATGCATAGTATATCCCTTAGTCGTCTTCTACGACATCCACGGGCAAGATAGAGAGTGGTGAATTGTATTCTTATTTCGTCACCACACGGATGCTACTATTTATTGACGTATGACTACGTTTATTCGTCATGAATAAACAAAATGATTTCGTGTAATACAAAAGTTTTATTTCTATTGTGCGTCTTTAAGACGCAGTAGGTACGTTATTTTGTTCGCAAAAGAAATGATCCTTGTAATGCGGAGAACTCTACAAATATTCTATTAACGGATACAAATTAATCGCAAACTCGCATTTGAGTTGCACAAAATATTTTTCCTCTCGTCCTCTTCGTCCGGGGTGACGAAAGAGCGATGCGCAACTCCATAAACCACCGTAACTCCTCTCCTTCCCCATTTGGTTGACTACCGGTACCGAGGTCTTTGTCCTCCATGGTCAGCCCGACAAAATATTGTCCTGCATGAGAATCGAACTGACCACACTGGCAAAATAGATCAGTATCAGTAATAATCATACCGATATCATCTATGCATCATTTATGCCTACGGTTATAATTTTCATACAAATAATTTATTAATCATATACAAACCTCTGAAGGTTGTGAATTCTTGATACGCTATTAACCCTATTCAAATGTAAGGTACACACGACGAACACCATCATTCACTTACCCTTAATCGTGGCAGTATCGAGTGTACTTTACAAGAGCATCGTTCGAGGACTTTGAGAACACTCCGATTCAAACCACTATATTATAAACTGAAAGCCAAGACATCGATAGAACTCTTCAATTTCTTTTTTAATAAAAATAAATATTTTTATGTTTTTATGAAGACAGCTACGAATACTATTAAACTTGTCATTGTAAATAACACTTTTTTTTTACGAATTGTATCGCGTTTGTGTTTGATATTTGATTGTGCGACGTTTTGAACACTACAGCGTTCATTATCATGGACGGACTAAGATGTCTCACGTGCAACAAGTCATCGTTATTACAGAAATTTACACAATTACAGGCACATTTACCTGCTACGGAAGTAGTTATCAAATCCAAACCACCATCGTCACATATACCTCGTGCTCCCTGCAACAAATATTTAGACACACACGTTTGATTGTTACGCTTTCACGCTTAAACCACCGAACCAATTTCAAAACTTCTTGCATCAATGGAAAGCTATAATATCAGGAAGTAACATAGGCTATATTTTATCCCGGTATTCTGACGGGAACGGGCACTACGTGGGTAAGGCGACTGAAACCGAAACGAAGGCGGATTGCTAGTAATAAATGTAAGTGTAAAGTATAAGCATACTAGTAGACCCAGCCACGCGTTGCTATGCCTAATGTTTTCGTAATATTACATTTTATTATATATATTAAATAGATTTATTTATTTAAGGAAACTCAACAGCTTTTTAACACATACAGTTTCACATATATAAATATGCAAACAGACTCAGCTGTTTGCATTAACAATAAACAAGAGCCAATTACAGAGTTCCACGACAAGACAATTTGAGGTGATACGTACAGCAATTTGTTATTTACAATAATTATCCAAAAAAAAAAACAGATTAAAAAAGTAAACAATAAATAAAATCAAAAAGAAAAATAGAAATATACATGTACGTACAACCTATTCTTGGATTTTGGATTGGTGGTTAAGTCTCGAAGAATATGTTTTTTGAAACTATTTTTGGGCAACTGGAATATGTCAACGTTGTCAAACCTGTTATTATAAGTGCGAAATATTCTTGGGATAACAGAGTTACATGCATAATTTGTGCGTTGATGAGGTACAGTAAACAATGGAGTGTTCCTGGTTCGTTTCCTAGGCGTATTAAAGCTTATACAAGATACGAGTGATGGGGAGTCAAAACCACCGCGTAAAATATCGAACAGAAGACACATATCCTGCATTATACGTCTATCAGCATGCGGCGGATTAAGTGGAACTGTAGGAGAACATCTGTCATGGAGATCGTCATATTTTTTACAAATGGCATCTATGTAAAAAAGCAAGTTAAAATCGTATTAGACACGTTTGTAGGTTTGATATAGCAGCGCCATCTATTAATTAATTACTCAATGAAGTCAACAGATATCGCCATCTGTTAAAATCGTTTGGAGTTAACAGATAATTGTGAATGTCAAATAATAGACAAATAATTTGCAATAAAAAAATATTGCGACTATAAATTAAGATGTAAGCTATCTTATCTTTTAAGTTGGATCAAACTGCACACGTTGTGCAAATTTGATTAAAATCGGTTAAGTAGTTCAGGAGTCTATCGTGGACAAACAACGTGACACGTAATTTATATATATTAAGATAAAACCTAAAGTAATTAGGATAAGAGGAGAAAGATGATAATAATTTTATAGGAGATTTTAATTGTTTCTTCTTTAAGCCATAATGCCGCTACTAGGTAGGTTCGGTGGTGATCTCTGTCTAGTGACGGTTTAGAACACGATGTGTCACTAACCCTTATTTTACCATAGCATCCGTAAATCTGACTGAGGCATCAACATCGCCAACTGCGATTTAACATTGTCCTTTTATGAGGAGATCTATATCCACAGTAGATGGCGATAAGCTGATGAATGAATATATACTATACTGATGAAACGGGTTAGTAAGTTAATGGTTCTTATGCACCATGAACTCGCTGGTAATATCTGTGCCGACCTATCACTGCCACCCTTTGATAACGCGATAGTCGCCACGGTCAGAGATGACCACCTCGCAGTGCTACAAGCGGGATTCATTGCTGCTAGTCCCTCCCTCGCCGTGCCCTGTGAATTAGGTCCCCACCAGCAATAAGCTCACTACGTGAGTACCATATCCCAGCATTTTACTATCGAGATAAGAGACCCAAAAATAATACTTGTATAACAAGGATTAACGGACACAAATTACACTCAGAAACAAAACAATAATTTGTGGATTGCTCAAAGTATGATCCTATATGGGTATCAAAGCTGTCCACTTGGCACGGTAGGTCCTTGATATCCCAACTATTACGTCGCCATACGTATATATATATAGACTTTTTTTGTTCTTGGATGATTCCTGATAGCCATTTATGCAAGCTGACTCTTTCAAAAGCATTGCCTTGCGGCGAAAACTATCACAAAGACAATTGTTGTGAGAATCCCATTTCAATTTTCAGTGCCATTTTGGCCATTCGTTTTCCTCAAAAATTCTTTTATTGCAATCTATTGTCCTTTATATCTTAGACACATATATCTTTTAAATAGTTGTGGTATGAACGTATAATGAAGAGTTTTGGTGCGGACTTCCAAGCTAAATGAGGTGGTCTTGTATTCAAAATCATAGTGTAATGTTCAATATCTTAGTGCTTTAACTTATCATCATCATCATCTTGCTCTTATCCCAATTACTTGGGGTCGACGCAATATGTCATCTGTTTTGACATATTGCAAAAAGTTTCGGCAATGACTTTTATGACCGGCCGCCTGCCTGACGTCAACCCTCCTTGGGAATGTAATTAGTGCTTTAACTTTTTTTTTCATTTGCCTGCCCTTATCCCACGCTAAATGGGGTCGGCACAACATGTACTTACCTTCCATAACCTCCTATCGGCCGTCATATCTGTACTCACCCTTTTCATACGCATGTCCTCATTCACACAGTCTATCCATCTCTTTTTGGGTCGCCCACGCTTCTTTCGTCCATCCACATTCATATCGATAACCCGCCTTATCACATGGCTTTCATCCCTCCTCATCACATGTCCATACCAAGACAACCTCGCGCTCCTAATCTTCTCTATCACTGGTGCTACTTTCATGCTTCCCCTAATATACTCATTTCTTATCTTATCTAACCTTGTGACCCCACACATCCATCTTAGCATACGCATCTCTGTGGCGTGTAATCTTCTCTCATCCATCTTTTTCAATGCCCAACATTCAGGGCATCCGTGCATCGCAAATTGTTCCCGAGACCTGTCGCCACTTCATCCATCCCGCATTCATTCTACGATTTACCTCCCGGTCGATGTTGCCGTCGTCTTGGAGAAGGGAGCCTAAGTACTTAAAGTCGGAGCAAACCGGTAGGGGTATCCCATCTAGGCCAATGTGAAAGAATTGGGAAGAGTCACCAAAGCTGCAGAACAGATGTTCAGTCTTGGTGCGGCTGATCCTAAGGCCTACTCTCTCCAACCTCTCTCGCCATTTCTCCAGTCTACTCTGTACTCCAGCTGCCTCCTCTCCAACGAGGACAATGTCATCTGCAAACAGCATACACCACGGTGCTTCCTCCTGTATGTCTGATGTCAGAGCATCCATCACCAGGAGGAACAAATAAGGGCTTATGGCCGAACCCTGGTGCAAGCCTACAGTGACACTGAACTCATCAGTGACACCGGCTTTGGACCGGACATTCGTACGTGCTTCTGCATACATAGCTTTCACTAATCTCACATACTTCCCCGGCACTCTTCGTTCTTTCAAAGCCCACCACAGAACTTCCCTGGGAACTCGATCGTACGCCTTCTCTAGGTCAATAAATACCATGTGCAGGTTTTTACGCGCACTTTGGTATTTCTCCATGAGTTGGCGTAAAGCAAAAATTGCATCCGTGGTTCCCAGTCCTGGCCTAAAGCCAAACTTGTTCTGGGTTATTTCACTTTCCTCTCTCATTCTTTTCTCTATCACTTTCTCCCAAATCTTCATGCTATGTGACATGAGCTTTATTCCTCGGTAGTTGTTACATTCCTGTACGTCACCCTTATTTTTAAAAATAGGCACCAGTGAACTGGTACGCCATTCGCTCGGGATCGACTCTTCATATAACAACTTATTAAAGAATAAAGTCAGCCACTTCCATCCATCCGCTTGTAAAACCTTCCATACTTCTACAGGTATATTGTCTGGCCCAACCGCTTTACCTCTTTTCATACTCTGGACAGCCATTCTTACTTCGTCTAAGCTTACTTAACTTATAACAAGTTAAATTAAATAATTTCGTTGACGTTTATGTATATAATGCGTAGGGACTGCTGAAGTGTAAGGAATGACATGACAGTGCTTTATAGCTTTGTTCGCTTTCCGTCGTGATTCCCAAAATACCATTAACAGTGGCCATAATATTATGGAAGACGTCGTTTTAAATGACTTAAATGTATACTAAAATGTATCGAGTAGATCATTATAAATATCTGTAATAACGATGACTTGTTGACTATAGTATTAATTAAACCTCCATAATAACAGTGATATTTTAGCTATACAATAAGTTAATAATTTAATTTTAAAAAAGTTAACGCTATATTTAGTTATTAGATATCCAAAATATTCTTGGTAATTTTGAATGCTGACAAGTACTTCATATAATGATTTCTATTTTTTACTGGGGCATTAAATATTATACATAAAACTATATAGTCCCGCCCGTGACCATTAACGCTGAAAAGTGTTCAAAATATCGGAAAATTAAAAATCAAAAACAAATGCTATAAAATCCGTAACTATATAATAAGCTCAGCTTAAAAATCTAATTTAGGCATAATATAAAAATTGTGTGTACTACTTGTGTAAATGTTATCAATATTTTTGTAGGTCATCAATAAATAACCCCACATTTCCGTCTGGCGACGGAGTAAGAATACCATTCACAAGCCTTTCTCTTGCCTGTGAGTATCGTAAAAGATGACTAAGGTATATAACACTAGCCGAGGCCGCGGATGATCGGACCGGGGAATTGTCCGTCACCCGCAGAGAGGTAGACCCCACGACGGCGGCCGACGTCCCAGGACGTCGAGAGGTGAGGTTAAAAGGGTATTCCGTTGGACCACTGACGACAAGTCACATCTGCTCCGGTGGTCGGCCCAACAACGAGGTGACGTCCCGTGCGCCGTCCTTTCATCGCCCCGGATGGACTGGACCGCGCGTGCGCTTACCATAGCCCACCCATAAAAAAAAAGGTAAATAACACGCTTATAACATCTGAGCAAGCACGATAATAACATCTAAGCAAGAGAAGGAAAATTGGGAATAAAACCCTATAATAACACGTCTAAACAGCTTGGTATATGGCAGGTCAACTTCCCTCATATTGTAAAGGAATCCAAAAGTCACACTGACGTATTTACCATCAAAATATAAATATTACACTTTCACGCTCACAGCATATCCAATTATTAGATAAAAGACGTCACTCGTTCAAAATCTCTTCAGTGAACAAACACGGGCTATCGCAAGATCGCGAACTCAGCACCTGATTAGCAACGAAATTGCTCCAACGTTTTTATTTTTAATAGAAAGGACTCGCTGAGCGAAGCGTTTTTTTTTTTTTGCACGAGCCCAAACACTGGCCGAATATGCCGAAATAGGAAGATGGGCGGTTCAAGTGACGAACAGAAAGGCTGTTCGAGACTCCTGATTGAAAATTTCATAAAAGGATTGTAGATAAGACATGTTTTATGAATATATTTTTAAATAATATCACGTGGGACGTTAGTTAAATCTATACCAATAAATAAAATTGGAGTGTCTGTTTGTTATGTCAAAATAATAGGCTTTTTTCATGCTCACACGGTTATTTGCACGACACCTATCCCTAAAATAGCAATTAAAAAAATTTTGTCTGTCTGTCTGTTTGTTCCGGGTAATCTTCAAAACGGCTGGACCGATTTCAAAAATTCTTTCACCAATGGAAAGCTATAATATTAGGGCGTAAACTAGGCTATATTTTATCCCGGTATTTCCACGGGAACGGGAACTACGCGGGTAAAACGACTATAACCTATAACCGAAGCGAAGCGAGGGCGGGTTGCTAGTCCTTACTAATATTCTAAATGTGAAAGCAAGTTTGTTTGTTTGTTACGCTTTCACTCTTAAACCACTGAACCAATTCCAAAAAATCTTTCACCTATGGAAAGCTATATCAGGGAGTCACATAGATTATATTTTATCCCGGTATTCCCACGGAAATGGGAACTACTCAGGTAAGGCGTCTGAAACCGAAGCGAAGTGAGGGCGGGTTGCTAGTATCAATATAAAAGCGGTCTGGTCATTTTCCGGGTGGTAATGGAGTAAAAATACGATTCTCAATTTCCTCTCTCGCCCATGAATGTCATAAAAGACGATTGAGGGATATGATCACCACCACCAGCGTGGTATTGTATGACCGGACCAGGGATTTTAATCCGTCACTCGCAGAGAGGCTGACCGCACGACGGCGACCGATGTCCTGGACGTCGAGTGGAGAGGGTACCTAGCAAGGTATTCCTTCAGGCCGACCACTGAGGACAAAGAACTTGGTACCAGTATTCGGCCCAACGAGGCGACGAGCTTCGGGTGGCTTATTGTCCCGCGTGCCGTCCTTTCGTTGCCCTGGACGGAATAAACGGCGTATGAGCTGACCATAGCCCACCCAAAAAAAAAAGCATTTTACCTCCCATTGTGTAAGCTGAGCCCAACAACTTGACTACTGTGGGCTGATCTGACGATAATTAATCACATAATTGACTTTGACGTTCTCTTTGACTGAAATCCTTACTAATATTATAAATGCGAAAGTAAGTTTGTTTCTTACGCTTTCACGCTTAAACCACCGAACCGATTTAAAAAATTATTTCACCATTGGAAAGCTATAATATTAAGGAGTAACATAGGCTTCACAATTGGACCGGATAGGTGGTGCTGCGATCGATTTCAAGGAGAATTACTTTTACTGTTTTTTTAGATTTATACAGAACAACGTCTGTTGGGTCAGCTAGTATAGTATAAATTCAATGTCTACCTTGATGCATGTTCTCCTATCCGGATAATAACGAAGTGAGAATATGATTCAACATGTTGGTATATGCATATAACATCTATGCAAATAAGGAAAACTAGTAATAAAACGCTAATGATTTTTATGTTTACGCGAGTATTATACATCTATATATATATATATATATATATATAGGAGAGGCGGGTTTTGCGAGCGATATATTGACTCATCACCATATCTCTGGAACCATAAGGTGTACAGACTTGAAATTTGGCATAAATATTCCTTTCGTCGAGTAGAGATCAGCTAAGAACGGATTTTAGGAAATTCCGTCTGCAAGGGGTGTTGCGGGGGCGTTAACAATAATATACATATAAAGGAACAGGGTGAGCTGAAGCTACTGAAGCTAGAAAAATGAAATTTGGACCGTAGTTTCATTTCGTAACGTAGGTACCCACTAAGAAAAGATTTTTTGAAATTCCACCCCTAAGGGGGTGAAACGCAACGGTAAAGTTTGTATGGAAAGAAAAAAAAATCTTTAGCTACTGTCTTCAAATTAATCATAAATACTCTTTAATAAAAATAAACAAACACGTGTTTCAGCGTTTGTCCTTTTTCATCCTCTAAGGGTGTAAAATAGGCAGAAAGATGTCAGTTTACTGACTTATCACAGAGCCGAAAGTACTGAAGCCAGAAACATGAAAATTTGACATTAGTTTATTTGCGTGACGTAGAAACTCACTACAAAAGGGTTTTTTGAAATTCAACCCCTAGGGGGTAAACCGCAGTAACAATCTACATCGATTTTCTTCAAATTCTCCCAAAATACTCTTTAGTAAGAATAAATAAAGACGTGTTTCAGCATTTTTTAATTTTCACCCTCTAAGGGGGTAATCTACACTAATATTATAAAGACGAAACGTTCCTTACGAATAAACTCAAAAACTTCTGGATGGATTTCGATAATTCTTACTTCACCATTAGAATGTTATAGTATCCCTGAGTAACATAGGCTATCCCAGTATACCCACGGGAACGGGAACTACGCGAGTAAGGCGACTGAAACCGAAGCGAAGCGAGGGCGGATTGCTAGTTTCTATATATATATAAAAGAAAGTAATGTTAGTTACACTATTTATAACTCAAGAACGGCTTTACGGATTTGGCTGAAAATTGGTGGGGACCTCCCCACCAGCTTAGAACCAGGAGACGGGCATAGGATACTTTTTATCCCGTTCGGCCGGGTTCCCGTGGGACTTGACATAAAACGTCAAAGAGAATACAAGTCACTATAAAACGTGGTAAAACAAAAACTCATCTATCATGTAATAATAAAACGCAAATGGCAGTTATAGACAGACTATATTTTTGAAAATTTTGAAAATATATTTACGAAAAAAATTATGGCAGTATGAAGTTCGCCAGGTCGGCTAGTTATAAATAAAACTACTTTACGTATCTTATCGTGTTTGTATTTAATTTATGATTGCCCGACATTTCGAGCACTTTACACCAATAAATATAGTCACGGACGGACGGACTGATTGGAGTCTGCCCGTGACCATATTTACAATAAAACCCAAACCAACCTGTCTGACCACTGTAGTAGAGTAGTTTAATTTCTCTTCTATTGTGTAAGAGGCTAAAGCTGATGATATTTTCTACCTGTGCAGTACCGGAGTAAAAATATATTTTATCACTCGCCTTTGTTGCCTTGTTGTAATAGACGACTAGATATAACAAAACAGAATAAATGTTATTCTTTCTTTGTTTACTATAAGACCACTATTTTTTTCTGGCGTGAGTCGCGGTCGTCGCACTCCTCGCACCACTCCGTCCGGGGCGACAGAGGGGCATAAGCACGTACACCCGAAACCCACCCGAACACCACGTCACCGTCGTTGGACCGACCACCGGAGCACGGTTACTTGTCATCAGTGGTCGGCCCGACGGTATACCCTCTGGTACTATAGACCACTAGAAGAATTTAGTTGCATCATGACAAATTCAAAGTAACTATGGGTGTAGGTCATATATGTAGCACTAATTATGTAGTACTTAGTAGTAGGATACACTGTGGACTGTTGTCTGTCTACAGCCGCGTTCCGGTCCGTTCGGGATAGTACCACGCTCTCGCAGAAAATCGACGTCTGAGTAGTAACAAAGATACACAGATATTTATTGCAGAAACTGTGTTTTACATGGATGTTTACAAAATTTTGGTATCAACAGCTGACCCAATCTAATAAGTTAATTCTATAATTTATTAATACATATTAAAATAGGTAATCGGTAATTTATCTTTATATAACATTATACACTGAAATTACTACATTTTCTTTGCAAAGTATTCTTTTAAATCATAAAATACATTTTCAATCAGCTATTTTTTTAAAGTGTTTTTGAAAAATTTATCTTCAAGTTTTTTTACATGACTAGGTAAACAATTTGTTACTGCGCTCACCGAAGTGAGCGAAAGAGCCGGAAGCCCAACTTTCTGAGGGTGTTTGCGTGTGGTGGGTTTTAGTGATCCCTTTAGTATGACCTAACCTCATTGCACACATTCATACTCCCTTCACCTATTTCATGGTAGGCAGCGGCCTTGCAAAGGTCCATGAACAGCAGCAACACTTACCATTAGATGTACTGTCTGCTCGTTTGCCACCGTTTGTAAAAAAGAAACCTTGATAGATGACAAATGATTTCGAAGTCGGTTTTGTGTATCATCTTCGTTACGCCCGTAGTTTTATGCGTGAACCAATTCTGAAGAGCTTGTAGCCTATGAACCTAAATTTGTTTGTTATTTTATGGTAAGCTACAGTGTAGACACACCCTATTTTTTTTTTCTCGCTATGGAAATGCATTTACACACTATCCCGCAATAGACGAGGCAATGAGTATGGGACTCGCCGGCTACATAAGCGACTGAAATATCCACTAAAACCACAGCGGCCCCTTTCGCGCTTTTACGGGGTACCGGAGAGATCGTCTGATGATATTCTATCCTCGACACTCCAACGCTTGGCCGTCTGGTCAAGTCCTGTCATCATTCAAGGTGGTGGGAGGTGGAGGGCATAGCGGCGTCTCCTCTTCCCTTATTGCCGCCGGCGGAGCGAGTCAGCGGACACAAGTTCCTCGCGGTCTAGACACACCCTGCCCAATCTGCTCGGGATGATGAATGGATGGCGTGCATCTCCATAACCTACTGTGTTCGCCCATAACCTACTGTGTTCTCTCTCCATGGCCATTCGGCTGATAACTGGTACCGATTTCTTGACATCCTTGGTTGACCTGGCAAATATATTTGCTACATGAGCTAAAACTATATTAGCATACGTTATGAGGGGTATTTAAGTAGTATATAGCTGGACATTACACCGATAACCGTTTCCTCATTCCTTTTATAGATGAAATCAGTAACGGACCCCCTACAAAACTACCAGTGTTGCAAGCTCAAAGTGATATTTTACCACCTTTGCTCCGACGATAAAATCGTATTTTAAATAACAATACATATTACAAATGGTATACCATAAATCTGTACACTCCATTACAATATTTTAACATTACGAACGCTTTTGACAAACGATTTTTAAAATCACGGTCCCTAATCGAGCCTTAATCACACCTATAAAATGTATCGATAAGACCAACACAAAAATGTCACATAAAACATTGAGTTATTCTTTTAAATGTTCAAATACATTAAAGTGGGTGAATATTTTTAATTTCGAGCCCAAAAGTAACGCTTTCAATCTCATCTATGTATCAGTCTATCGACATCCTATTCTAGACAAGCCTACTCTAATAGAATTGACCAAGCTTTTTATCGTGACGAAGTAAAAATGCAATTCCGCACTCTCTCTTGCCCGTGGGTGTCGTAGAAGACGACTAAGGGATTAAACAGGCAAGAGAAGAAAAACTGTAAATAAAACCCTATATCAACACGTTTGACCAGTGTGGTGTAGCAGTTTAATTGCCCTCCTATTATGGAGGAGGCTCTAGCACAATAGTGGCGTATATGAGCTGAGGCGATAGGGAGGCTTGGAATA
The DNA here is from genome assembly GCA_032191425.1 of Lymantria dispar. NCBI lineage: Eukaryota > Metazoa > Arthropoda > Insecta > Lepidoptera > Erebidae > Lymantria > Lymantria dispar. The sequence continues at coordinate 25,059,587 of CM063459.1, forward strand.
TATTAATCGTCACAGATTCTTGATCGCAGTTGGTGTTTTAAGTTTCTCACGAGAATCATCATAAACATCTCAGCCCACCTATGTCCCACTATTAGGCTTGGACCTTTTCCATAATAGGAGGGAAATTGAACCGCTATACCGACTTCTGAAAAATACAAAAGCCACCAAAACATTCGCAAGTTTCTTTATCAAATCAACCTATTGCGGCTGAGGGAAACAATAACTTTCGCTCAGTTGACTCGCCTCGAGATGTACGGACTTGGATCCTGTGTTAAATTGATTTTTAAAATATTGCTAAAGCGCCGCCACAATTTCTGTTTACTTGGAACTTGTTATAAGAGGAAATTGTGTACCAAACACCGCCCTCCGACGTACTTCGTCGGTTCGAACTTAGAAATATTTTAAAGGTATGTAACTTTATGTTTGTTCGTGGTAAACACATCATGTGGTAGGGTAGAAGCAGCCTATATATACACGGAAGTTTTCGAAAGCTCTATAATTTAGGGTGTATGATGTATGGTTTCCGTTAAAAGTAATCAATCATTTGTAAAAACGAAATCAATACCGAGTGGTTTGATTTCATTTTTTGATGGAAGGTAATAACTGTGGCCCTGAGTAATCCATTAATACAATGTTCTAGCTATTAAATAAATATTGAATTATTGTAGTTTCAATATAATCTATTTCTATGTTGCTGAAGAGTTTGTTTGTATGTCTTTTTAATGCTCTAATCTTAAGAACTAAAAGTCATCATTTTCGTCATTTCAGCTTATCGCCGTCCATTGCTGGACGTAGGCCTCCCTCATAATACGCTACAAAGTGCGATCCTGTGCCGCCCAGCAACTTTCATCAGGTCGTCGGTCCACCTAGTGGGGTAACGTCCTATACTGCGTCGTCCTATACTGCGTCGTCCAATACGTGGTCGCCACTCGAGAACCTTTCTTCCCCAGCGGTAGTCGGTTCGTCGAGCGATGTGGCCTGCCCATTGCTACTTCAGCGTGCTAATTCTTTGTGCTATGTCGTTTACACCCGTTCTTCTGCGGATTTCCGTATTTCGGATTCTATCTCGCAGAGAAATCCCTAGCATAACTCGCTCCATAGCACGCTGAACGACTCTGAGCTTGATTATGAGGCCTACATTTAGGGACCACGTTTCCATGCCGTAAGTCATCACAGGTAACACACACTGGTTATAAACCTACGTTTTCAGACACTGAGGTATGTTGGACGAAAAGATCCTCTTAAGTTTCGCTTAAGTTGACATGATTATGTCTATAAATTTAACTTATTTTTGTAGTTAGATGCTACAAAAATATGTTAAGTTTCATAAACATAATCATGTCAGATCCGTATATACAGACATCTGGACCTCATCGGTAACCGTTTTGAAGTTGTACTTCTTTTGACGTGTAAGGGAAAATTATGTGAGTGAATTTTTACTTTTATTTTTTTTTTTCTATTATTAGAATGGTTCTTTCTACAAACGTAGAATAACCCGAAGGATAAAATTTTTAGAAAGATTTATTTTTTTATCTTGTTGCGCCAAAGTAGTAAAATTTCTTCTATATAAGTACACACACACACACACACACGCGCACGTTTTGAAGTGAAACTTCTTTGCGCGCAAGAGGGTAAATTTTTTACGGATGAAACGCAATTTAGCGTCACGAAGATGTGCAGCGTTTTTGTCGAAGAAGAGGGAGAGAGCGATTGAGATCAATTGAGAGAGAGTGAGAAAGGGCGAACATAGCACGAAGCACAGCCATGGGGCGTGAGTAGGAAGCAAGCGAGTGAGAAAGATCGAGTGTTTTTTTTTTAATACTGAATAAAAACACATAGAACCAAAGAAGTTTCACTTCTGACATGCGTACTTAGTACTCACCCTATTTTTTTTTTTTGTATAACTTTAATCATGTAACGAGCAATGAATTACTTCTTCATAAGGAAAACAAAATTGTAATTGTTTTGTGCCCTCTTGCCCGTATGCATATAACATCTATCCAAGAGACCTTTCTGACCAGCGTAGTATAGTAGGTCAATTTCGAATACCTACAACTACTATTATGACAATAATTTATTTATTAATAAATTGCATCGCTTACATCATCGTTACATGTCAGCCTATGCTCGTCCTATTTTTGGGCTCGGGCTAGTGGGAGGGAAATCTGGCCGGCTCCTAATGGAAGGGAAATTTGACCTACTATACCACCCTGGATAGGCATGTTTGTATACGTTTTCAAGTCGAGCTTTCCTTCTCTTACATAGATGTTATATGCATGTTGAATCTCTTAGTTGTCTTTTACTACACACACGGGCAAGAGAGGGGGTGGTGAATTGTATTCTTACTCCGTCACCACACGGACAACAATTCAACACGCCACATAAATTTTATTTTATAAAACATTCCAATATACCTGTCAGGATATATTAAACAATACATAAAACATGTTTATATCCGTTCAACTAAATGAACATGTTTTTATGTTCTATGTTTGAATATATTTTAAACAAGTTAGCCAGTACAAAGCTTTACACCGATAAATCTTTCCCGAACAATGTTACAATTTTACCGTTTTTTTTTTTTCGTATTTGTGGCAGTGCGTTGTATTGAAATGGTTGGGTACCGTATGTGATTACGTAAAACCTATCCTACCAAACAATCATAATTAAATTTAAATTGAATAGATAGGGATTGTTTGAAATTTGATTACGATTCTAACGTTGTAAAAAAATTTTTTGTAATTGATTACTGTCCGCTGTCATTAACAGATATAGGTATTGTAAGGTTAAAGTTAATATACAGAGTGTATCAGGTTATGGGGCAACTGTTCGAGTATGTTGTAGTTTAACGGTCATAGATCGTAATTAGAATGTATATTCCACAAAAAAACAATATAACATAAAAGTTATAGTGATTACAAAAATGTGTGTCTAATCTAAAGTGATGCGAGTGCCTTAAAATTGTTACGTATTACGTAGGCATGTAAAGCTTCGACAGTATTAATAGGTATTAATTGCGCAAACGCTTCAATGGTAAAGTAGGTACAAAGACAGGTCGTCATCGGTTATCGGCCGATCAGCTGATTTAAAGCGAAGTCTTGCTTATGCGAACGTAATCATTAATTTATTCAATTTCTAACCGACATTTAACAAAGTACGAATATGTTTCAGATTAAGTAGGTATTACTGACTTTATACATTTCAATCAGATTTAAACGAAGAGACAATGAACATTTCAATCAGTTTACACGAAAAGCGATGACAAAATTGAAAACTTTACACATCTATAATTCATTAGCGAATCGATATTTATCCTTAAAATTTTTTTCATGGGTTCCTACCGCCATTGCCTAACTCGCGTTTGGCTAGATGCCCCATAACCTGATACACTCTAGAACTCTAGAACTGAGTAATTTGGATTATTGGATAATCATACTGTTTTTTTCTATTGCTCATGGTGGCAAACGAGCAAACACCACACCAGATGGTAAGTAATATTCTCGCACATGTAATTTTATAATACCAAGGAAACAGATGAAAGGGAAGTGCTCTTTTTAATCCTCGTTTAAAGAAGTACATGTCATAGAACTCGATAAATATACAGGGTATATTAGGTTATGGGGAAACTGGTCAAAAGGGAGCTAGGCAATGGTGGTAGGAACTCATAAAAAAATTTGAACGAAAAATATCGATTCGTTAAGAAATTAGAGACATGTAAAGTTTTCAATTTTGTCATCGCTTTTTCGTGTAAATCTGATTGAAATATATAAAGTCAATGATACTTAATACGCAACATATTCATACTTTGTTAAATGTTCATTAAAAATTGAATAAATCAATGATTACGTTCACATAAGCAAGACAAACTTCGCTTTAAAACAGCTGATCGGCCTATGGCCGTTGACCGCTTGCCGTTGTACCTAAATGTCATTGAAGCGTTTGCGCAATTCTAGGTATAAATGAATGAAATTATACTGTCGAAGCTTTATATGCCTACATTTATTGACTGTACATGCCTATATAATGCGTAACATTTAAGGCATAGACTCGCACATTTTTTTGAAATCACTATAATTTTTATGTTATATTGTTTTTTGTGTAGTCTACATTCTAATCTATGACCGTTAAACTACAACATACTCGAACAGTTGTCCCATAACCTGATACACCCTGTATAAGCAGGTAGTTCTTTTCAGATCCTGCACGTACGTTATAAAATTATCGCTGGAAATGTACAGTTGAAGATTATAATGTTTCCAGATGAAATAGCTGCACCTTGCTGCGATCTCGAGTGATGCATTGGTATTGCAGTAACGGTGATATCAAGGCAATCAATTTCTTAGAGCACTCTCTATGAAAGAGCTGTTAGAGTACACAGAATAATCTAAAGTCTCCCCACCATTCTGTAGTTCTAATCTGTAGACTGGGACCAGTTGAAGACTGAGATCACCGACGATATGAACACAACGTCTTTGCAGGGAGTTAAGTAAATCCAGCTGGTATTTAGACGCACCTTTTTTTTGGGTATGGGTTACGGTCAGCGCACTCCTCGCCCGGCTCTGTCCGGGGCGACAAAGGGACGTAAGCACGCACACCCACAGCCTACCCGTGACACGTCGCCTTCGTCGTTAGGCCGACCACCGGTGCAGGGGGGTGACTTGTCATCAGTAGTCGGCGCGACGGTATACCCCTGACGAGTACCCTCTCCTCGACCGACGTCCCCTCTTTCGGGGAGGACGTCGATCTTTCCTCGTGCGGTCGGCCTCTCGGCGGGTGACGCACTAACTCCCCGGTCTAGTCACCCCCGACCTCGGCTAGGGCGGCATTAGGCGCAGGTAATCGCGCCTGCGCCGCCCCAGTCGTTGGCGGCGGTACGCATCGTCGAGGAGACATTCTTCGCGTGCGCGCTCCACCACCTCCTTCCGCGAGACTACTGCCTCGCAGAAGGCTGCGACGGCGTCCCAGTTTGCCAGGGCGCTTCGACAGCAGGTCGACACCGCTGATTGCGACGAGTTTACGACGCTGCTCTGCCCAAGCGGCACAAACCTCGAGCGTGTGCTCGTTGCAATCGCAGTGATGGCAGGATGGTGTAGTGTCCCTCCTAACGACCGTGTGCAGGTATTTGGCGAAGCCACCATGCCCTGTCAACACCTGGACCAGTCGGAAGGAGAGTACATCGTGCCGCCGCTTTAACCACTGCATCAGCACCGGCCGGAACGCTGCGACGGTCCGGACACCGAACTGAGCCTCGACCTGAACCTTTGCAGCCGGACTGCCCAACGGGCAATGACGTCACGGCGGGCGTGGAGACACCAGGCGGTAAGCTACCGCCCTCCGCACGTACACCCGACACCCGCCGAAACAAACCGACGAGCATTTCCGCCTCTAGGTCACGGGGCAGTCCCGACCAACAGGCACGCTGCCTCCGTCGCCACCGTGCGGTATCCGCGTATGGCCCTGACCGCCATGTGGTCGCCACAGAAGAGCCCTGAGTCGGACGGCCAGGGACCCCACCCACACTGGTGTGCCGTACAGGGCCATCCCCCGCGTACAGCCGACACGTAGCGCTCGGTCCGCCCACATTCGTCATCAGCCAGGATAGGGCGGACGTCGTGCCGACGAGCCGTAGAGCAAGCCTGTAGAAATGCTCCCGGAACAACCAGACGCACCTTCCCATAGATGTGAAAAGTTCTCCATATGAGAAGAAATAGCAACGTATATTCTCTCTATGGAGAGCATGTTGTTGATATGTAAGATAAATAATGTCGGAGAGAGCATCAAGCCCTGTGATACACCAGCATTAATGTTCATGGTATTGGTGCAGGAGAGTGGTAATGTACAGTGAACTTTATACTCAGACTATCCAGAAAGCTGTCAATCCAATTAGGGAGTCCCTCGGAGATTCCGTATTAGTTGTTTAGATTTATCCATCAAGCTTTCGCTTTACCTTGCTGAGCAGACAGTTCGTCTATAGAACACCACATGCGGTACTGTGTCGCTTAAAGCTTTATGGCGAGTTTGAAGATAAATGATCAGCCTTAGTTAGAGCTCGCCCATATCTGTTAATACATTAAACTGCAACACTCTAGAAACTTTCTTTTCATTAGTTAGCGATTTATGATGACCGAATAAGAATACAATTCACCAATGCACTTCCTTTCATACATTTTAATGTCGTAAAAGACAACTTCCTAAAAGAATACTGTCCGTGGACATTTATCTACTTGGAGATAGACCTTTCCACGTGAATCCCACTCAAAACGGTCCTATGCTACTTGTATCCAACGGCATCCTACGACTTTCAAATGTCATCAATCCACCTGCCCGATTTTTTTTTTTTTTTATTTTATGCGTGGGCTATGGTAAGCGCACGCGCGGTCCAATCCGTCCGGGGCGATGAAAGGACGGCCCACCCGTACCCACATTACCTCGTTATTGGGCCGACCACCGGAGCAGATGTGACTTGTCGTCAGTGGTCGGCCCGACAGAATATCATTTCGGGTAACGTCACCTCTCGACGTCCTGGGACGTCGGTCGCCGTCGCGCGGTCAGCCTCTCTGCGGGTGACGGACAATTCCCTGGTCCGATCACCCGCGGCCTCGGCTAGGGCAGCATTAGGCGCAGATACTCGCGCCTGCGCCGCGCGAGTCGCCGGCAGCGGAACGTGTCGCCTAATAGGAGCTCTACTCGCACACGATCCGCCGCCTCCTTCCGTGAGATTACGGCCTCACAGAAGGCGGCGACCGCGTCCCAGTTCCTGACGCTGTCGAGCATCTCCCTGGCGATGGTCGGCAGCGTCAGGTCGGCACCGATAATCGCGACGAGTTCACAGCGCTCCCCCTCCCACGCAGCACACACCTCGAGCGTGTGCTGCGCCGTGTCCTCGTCGCAATTGCAGTGGTGGCAGGACGGTGTGCTCTCCCTCCTGACAATCTTGTGCAGGTACTTCGCGAAGCAACCGTGCCCCGTAAGCACCTGCACCAGTCGGAAGGAAAGCACCCCGTGCGTCCGCTCCAACCACTCCATCAGCACCGGCCGGCAGGCCTCGACGGTCCTGACACCGTACCGAGGACTCTCCAGCTGGACTGCCCAACGAGCAATGACTTCCCGGCGGGCGTCGACCCGCCAGGCGGTGATCTCTTTGATGGAGACCATACCGCCGCGGGCGCGCGTCTCAGACACCCGCGGATAAATGTCGGCGAGCATCTCCGCCTCCAGGTCCCACGGGGGGGTTCCGGCCAGGAGGCTCGCTGCCTCCGTCGCCACCATGCGGTAACCATGTATGGCTCTGATCGCCATGACCCTATGTGGTCGCCTCAAGAGGACCCTCAGCTGGACGGTGAGGGACCCCGCCCACACCGGTGCGCCATACAGGGCCATCGACCGGATCACCCCCACGTACAGCTGTCGGCACATAGCGCTGGGTCCGCCCACGTTCGGCATCAGCCGCGAAAGGGCGGACGCCGCGCCGACAAGCCGGGGAACAAGTCGATGGAGATGCTCCCGGAAGGCGTCGAAGCTAGGATCCACCTGCCCGATAATGAAAACTTGATACATAATATCTTTTGTCAAACCGATTGATTTCCCTATTGAAAAGGAGGTCCGAGCCCAAGAGTGGGAAAAACATGGGCTGAGAAGAGAAAACGAGATGTGTTCTATCTTCAACGTGATACTTCTTCAGACCGTGTCGGGTTCACCCAGATTCTCTCTTTCGCACTTCATTTTGTAGACTGATTTTGTTAATTGATTAGGGGCATGTATTGCTTAGGAACTGCTTTGAGACAAACGAAAAGTCCTTTCCCTCTGAATGTTTATTTTACACTATTTTTTATAACTTATTAAACTTAGCACAATTAAATTGGAGAGATTTTAAACGAAATCTTATAAATTTTATGGCGCGATTGATTACAGCTAATAAAACGGTACAAATCCGGGCCATTAGTATACGGAACCATTTCATAAGCCGAAAAATTCCATCCAATGAAAGAATAGTACGGTATTGGCATGCACTAATACATATTATTTTGCGAGGGAAACGCATTTTTTGCCTACCACGACCCATTTTTTACTCAGCTTCAATATTCTACTAGCTATGATATTTATTTTAAAGGTTTTCGTAATTAAATGGCTGCTTTCAAAAATATTTTCAAGGCGTGGATTTTAATTTTATAATTATTTTCTTTGTTCTTTTGTATTCCAAGTGATGGCTACGAATATTACCAACTATAACATCGCTCATGGGTGTTATAAAAGACGACTACGAAGTTTATATTGACCTGAGCCAGCTTCATTTGATGTCGTCAGGTCAACAATTACATTCCCAAGAGTTGACATCAGTAAGCAAGTGGTTATAAAATTATTGCTATATTGTACGATTTTTTTTTTTTGGATTGGGCTAAGGTCAGCGCACCCACTGCCTGGGCGACATAGGGGTGGCGCGCGGCCCCGTAACCCACCCGTGGCACGTCGCTTTCGTCGTTGGGCCGACCACCGGTGCAGAGAGACTTGTCTTCAGTGGTGCTATATTGTACGATGGAAGATTAATACATATTGAGTCGATTCCAAGTAATTGGGATAGATTCAATATGTATTTTTTTTGCTCAAAATTTTTTTCCGTCCTTCCACTAAAGCAATGTGGACTTCGTAAAAACCAGTTAATGAAAATCATGGAGAGAATAAGCAACAACACTCTACTGGAAGACATATAACTAACTACAATTGCTAACCCATCTACGAGATTATGACATATTATCTTCTTATTGGCTGAATGTCAGTGACATCTTGCAGCCTTTTATTGTTGAATATCCTATCGTATATACAGGATGTATCAGGTTATGGGACAATTGTTCGAGTATGTTGTAGTTTAACGGTCATAGATCATAATTAGAATGTACATTACACAAAAAACAATATAACATAAAAGTTATAGTGATTTCAAAAAAATGTGTCTAAGAGTCTATGCCTTAAATGTTACGTATTATGTAGGCATGTACAGACAGAATACATGTAGACATGTAAAGCTTCGACAGTATAATTTCATTCATTTATACCTAGAATTGCGCAAACGCTTCAATGACATGTAGGTACAACGTCAAGCAGTCAACGCTCATAGGCCGATCAGCTGTTTTAAAGCGAAGTTTGTTTTGCTTATGTGAACGTAATCATTGATTTCTTCAATTTCTAATAAATATTTAACAAAGTATGAATATATTGCGTATTAAGTATCATTGACTTTATACATTTCAATCAGATTTACACGAAAAAGCGATGACAAAATTGAAAACTTTACATGTCTCTAATTTCTAAACGAATCAATATTTTTCGTTCAAAATTTTTTATGGGTTCCTACCACCATTGCCTTGCCCCCTTTTGACCAGTTGCCCCATAACCTGATATAGTCTGTATAGTGTCCTTTGCTGCTATTGTTTGAAATATATGTCCATATATGTCCCACTGCTGGGCTCGAACACCTCCACAATTGGCGGGCATTTGACCTTACTATGCTGGTCAGACAGGTTGGTATAGGGTTTTCATTTCGGGTTTTTCTTCTCTTGCATAGATGTTATATGCGTATTATATCCTTTACTCGTCTTTTACGACATCCACGGGGAAGATAAAGACCCTCCGTAGTCGGATAAAAATAAAATGTACCAAGATGGCGCTGATATATGTCCCTAAGATTTTAAAAAATTGTGTATATATTTTTAAATTTAAAGAGAACAGTATCCGGTCAGCTACAAGAATACACTTATCGTATTCATTCCTTTAATTCCCATTTCATTCTTGATTCCTCCTGCCTTCTCAACATACAATGGAGCGGACCTAGAGTTCACTAGTATATTATGTCTTAACCTTCAAGTTCAGATCAATATATAATTTACTGCTTAAATTTAATACAAGCAAGTTAGTACTTTATTAAAAATATAACTCGGGGTAATATTAATTAAGGCACAGATTTAAACTCCGGCTAATGTACTTTTTCAGCCTTTCTGTTCCACTTTCCAGAAAAGTTTCGACCGTATCAGACTTACTAAGGCTTAGCGGAGAAATATTAGTTTTGAAATATTTCTAATTAATTTTGTTCTTAATGAATGATTAGTTTTATATAAATTGATATATTTTAATCTCAATTACTATTGTAAAGCTAAAAAGTTTATTATCTGTATCAACGCGTTAATTTCAGGTACCAATTGTTGGATTCCAAAGAAATATTGTACAGGATTTCCTCCATTTACAAAGAAAGGTTTTAGGATATAACATATAATGCTGCGATAAAAGTGGAGTCCACTCCACTTTTATCGCAGCAGTAGTTTCTATAAATAATTGCAAATTGGATTTAGTCCGTGTGGTGATGGATTAAGAATACAATTCACCACACCTATCTTGCCCATGGATGTCGTAAAAGACGACTAAAGGATATAACATGCAGAAAACAGATGTTATATGCAAATTATATACCTTAGATGTCATAGATATGCAAGAGAAGGAAAAATCGAAATAAAACCCTATACCAACCTTCCTGACCAAACATAGTATAGTAAGGTCAATTTGCCTCTTATTGTGGAGGAGGCTCGAGCCCAACAGTGGGACGTTTATGAGCTGAAATGATGATGACAATGGATAAAATTTGGTAAAAATTGTGCGTTATGTACAAGAGGGTTTAGTATACTCCAAGATCTGGTTTGTAGGATTTAGTCCAGCCATTGTTTCTATTTTGTATTATATTTTGAAAATTAAGAAATTATTTTTGCTTCGAAGGGCATAGGAGTTAATACTTACGAAACATGCTGCATATAATTTTATTTAATAGAAACCCCTTAAAATTACGAATCCACTTATTTTTTTGCCAGATCCTCTCTACTTGCCCTCTATTTCCGATTCAATCGTAAATTCTTGTACCATTTTAAGGCAAAATGTAAACTTGAAAATATTCAAATACAATTATAGGTCTTATACATAAGAAATTATTTTATTTAAAAAAAAAAGAAAGAAAAATAATTTATTACTCCTTTACGGGAGGGACACGTACAATACCATATAATAAAAGTACAATAACATAAAAAACCAAAAAATAATATGATAGAGAATACACAGCGAAAATAACAAGATTAGGGTCCCCTTCGTAAAAGAGGAAAAGGATAGCTGCTCCGCATAATGTTGAGATATCCACTCGGTAAAATGAATACCACAACGCTGTTATCCTGCAGCGTTCGTCAGCGATGCCCAGGCAGCAGAGTATAGAAGATACTGTCAAAACATGGCTATCCCTTTGCAAACAATAATATATTACAATAATAACTAATATAATAATAATCTAACCTAAAAACATGTATAAAGGTAATAATAAAATAAAAGATAAGACCGTCTTAAAAAAAAATTACGTATGTAAATGCACCATTTTTTTGTTTTTTTTTTCTTGTGGGTGGATCGCGGTTGGCGCGCCTCCGCACCACTCCGTCCGGGGTGACAGAGGGGCTTAAGCACGCAACTCCCGCAACCCACCCGAAAACCACCTCGCCTTCGTCGTTGGGCCGACCACCGGAGCACTTACTTGTCGTCAGTGGTCGGCCCGAAGGAATACCCCCTACGTGGGGTACCCTTCCATCGACCGACGTCCCCCCATCAGGGAGGACGTCCGTCTTTCCTCACGCGGTCGGCCTCTCGGCGGGTGACGGACTAATCCCCGGTCACGTCACCCGCGGCCTCGGCTAGGGCGGCATGAGGAGCAGGTAATTGCGCCTGCGCCGCCCCAGTCGCCGGCGGCGGATCTCCTCATCGAGGCTGCGCTCTACGCACAGACGATCCGCCACCTCGTTCTGCGAGATCACTGTCTCACAGAAGGCTGCGACCGCGTCCCAATTCCCGACGCTGTCGACCATCGCCCTAGCAATGGCCGGCAGCGTCAGGTCGGCACCGATGATTGCAACGAGTTCACGGCGCTGCACTGCCCAAGCCGCGCAGGCCTCGAGCGTGTGGCGCGCCGTGTCCTCGTCGCAATCGCAGTGGTGGCAGGATGGTGTGCTCTCCCTCCTTACGACCCTGTGCAGGTATTTGGCGAAGCTCCCATGCCCCGTCAACACCTGCACTAGTCGGAAGGAGAGCACCCCGTGCCGCCTTTCCAACCACTACATCAGCACCGGCCGGAAGGCCTCCACGATTCGCACCCCGAACCGAGGCCTCTCCAGCCGGACTGCCCAACGGGCAATGACGTCTCGGCGGGCGTCGACGTGCCAAGCGGTGAGCTCCCTTAACGAGCTCTCACCGCCCTCCGCTCACACCCCCGTCACCCGCCGATACAATCCGGCGAGCATCTCCGCCTCCAGGTCCCACGGGGGAGTCCCGGCCAATAGGCACGCTGCCTCCGTCGCCACCGTGCGATATCCGCGGATGGCCCTGACCGCCATGATCCTCTGTGGTCGCCACAGAAGGGCCCTAAATCGGACGGTCAAGGACCCCGCCCACACCGGTGCGCCGTTAAGGGCCATCGACCGGATGACCCCCGTGTACAGCCGTCGCCACGTAGCGCACGGTCCGCCCACGTCCGGCATAAGCCACGATATATAATTAAAATCGCGTCGGCAAATATTACAGCAAGCTTTTTATTCATAATATATGTATACTCCAGTCAACTCAATTAGAAATAGTAGTGATTAATAAAATAAGCAGTTTTAAAAACACGCTTTTGTAGATAACTGAAGTAGAAAGTGCGATGCATAAACTAGGGCTAACGACATCTATTTAATCACGCTAAGACCTCGGCTACAGATATATAAAATCACTAATCCTTTATAGATAATGGGACGAACTGTTTTAACAATTGCATTGTCATCGGTCCTTGATAAATATGCAAAAATTCTAATAAGGGAATGAAAATCATGTTCAAAGATTCGACTACATACAAACTATGTTAATATAAATAAATAAAACTATTTTACGAATTTTATCGAGTTTTGTATTTTAATTTTGATTGCCCGACTTTTCGAAAACTTTTCAGTGTTCATAATCACGAGCAAATACAAACATGGGAGCACTTTAGTCCACATAGACAACAACGAACTCATGTTAATAGTTTATTGCCAATACTCAAAAAGAATAGTAGAAAAAAGCCTATCCGTTAAAGTAGTATCATTTCAAATGTTTGACATTAGAAATTAATACATTCCTAAAATTGATGCAAACCCGCTTATGTAGCCGTGTGAAATATAAAAAAGCATGGACGATGAGGCAGGCTGGTGAAATTATAAATCATATCAACCTAAACATGTCCAGTTGACAAAAAGGGTGATCTCTGACAATTTATAGCTACCCGCCGGCATTGGGACGAATGTGTACCCTGAGATTTTGTTATTATTTATCCTGATTTTGCAAATAAACGTATATATTCGAGTGAATCATTGCTGCATTGATATAATCTTTTAACATCAAATCATACGTATATTTTTAATAAATCTTGCGGGGACATATACATATTGTCTATTTTACTTTTTATCTGAAATTAATCCAACAATCTACTACCTGATCGGGACGCAACAAAACAAAGGTTTATAACCAGCGTGTGTTACCAGCGATAATTGAAAATATGGTCTATGAAGTATGGTCACTGAAATATGGTCTCTACATGTCGTCCTCATAAAAAGGCTCAAAGTCGCTCAATGTCCTTTTGTTTGCTTAACGTGCTATGGAGATGACTATGCTCAGTATTTCTCTACGCGACATAATCCGGAATACGGAAATGCGCAGAAACACAGGTGTAACTGACATAACCCGAAAAATTAACACGTCGAAACAGCGTCCCACTGTTAGGCTCGAGCCTCCTCCACAATAGGAGGGTAATTGACCTACTATTATACCATGTTGGTCAGACGTGTTAGTTTAGGGTTTCCTTTCGAGTTTTCCGTCTCTTACATTGATGCTACATGCATATTTAATGCTTTAGTCGTCTTTTACAACACTCACGGTTAGGGGGGTGGTGAATTGTATTCTTACCCCGTCACCACACGACAAAAAGTTATTGGGTCAGCGAGTATTTTATGAAATATAAATAATGCAGAAGTATGAAATATAAATAATGCAGAAGAATTGTGAGGTGCAGCGGGCATTGTGAGGTAGTTCCTCTCTTTGAAGCACTAACCATCGGCAAAAACTGCTGACGGTTTGATCATTGTATCCACTGTCACTAAGTCATCTCACTTTTAATATTTTTAAATATTTATAATAAATTTAACCATCTTCTCGGCACATATACGTCCCACTTCTGGGCTCAAGCCTCTGCCACTGTTATGGAGGGAAATTGACCTACCATACCACACTGTTCAGACAGGTTGGCAACGGGATTTATGTACGGGATGTATAGATATTATATGCATATTATATCCCTTAGTCGTCTTTTACGACATGCACGGCATCCACGGGCAAGTGAATTGTATTCTATTCCGTCACCACACATCCATCCATAATTATATAAGTTTTATTGTAAAAGCTTCAACAATAGACGGCTAAGCTCCTTAAGTTAATTTGTCTCTTAACAAATATGTATATGTATGTTGCACAAATTTTTTCTTTTTTATCTAAAATCACAAACATTATTCTCTAGCAGCATAAGAACGGCTAGTAGTTAATAAGGTAGGTACATTTCTGAGAATATCGAGACCTCGAAACTCAAAATTTAAAAACGAAATTCATGAATCATGATATGTCTTTTAAATACGCTTTTATTGTCTTCAGACGTATGTATGTTAGTATGTAACGGAATCTTTGAACATGATTTTGACCTCCTTCAAAACGTCGCATTAACTCGAAATTTGACATACTTATTAAGGACCGATGACAATTCAATATTTTAAATTAACAGTACAAAAAAAATAAAAAATACGATTTTATAGAAAATTCTACTAAAAAATTAAAAATAAATAATAGTTCAAAAAAACTAAAAAAATACGCTTTTATAGAAAATCCAACTAAAAAATAGAAAATAAATTTTTAAAAATTTGAATTAAGAATAGTATAAATAAGAAAAAATATGTTTTATTGTAAAAAAAGCGTGGGGTGCTTTTTAAGTTATTATCAAAATGATAATCCTACCTACCTACTCATATCTGTCAATAAAATATTTATAACTATTGACAACATACACCCCACGCTTTTTTTTTTACAATAAAAAATATTTTTTTCTTATATACACTATTCTTAATTCAAATTTTTAAGATTTATTTTCTATTTTTTAGTTGGATTTTCTATAAAAGCGTATTTTTTTAGTTTTTTTTTAACTATTATTTATTTCTATGTGGGGATGAAGTAAGAATACAATTCCCTTCCTACCATCCTTTCTTACTCAAGGGGTGTCATAAAAGACAACTAAGGGATATAATATGTGAATAACATCAATGCAAGAGAAAGGAAGCTCGAAATAAAACCCTATACAAACATGTCTGACCAGCATCGTACAGTAGGTCCAATTCCCTCTCATAAAGCAGTCCTAAGTCCAACAGTGAGACATATATGAGCTGAGATGATTAAAATGATGATGTTCTGCCTAGCTTTTACAATGAAAGCTACGCTAGGTATACTAAAAAAAACGAGTTGATCATAACGTTCACTTCTAGAGAATGATGAAAAAAATAAACGTAAAATCAATCTGAGATACAGTCTACTTGACGCCATTTCTATTTGAGAAATGATTTTGTCGTTAGTTGCCGTCTCGGATGATAGAAATAACTAGATAGGTAACTATCGCTAGTGACGTGATCGCTTTAACAATTTATTAAGTGCTAAAGCGCTGTATATACATATATAGGCGTAATATAATAATTACTACAAATTTAAACTTAACTAATGTTTAACTTACCATAAAATAACATTTTTTTTTTCATATAGAAGCATTTTCTTTTTGTACTGACAAATTTGTATCAAAATGTGGGTCAACATTTAATAACTAATTCTGTAGCGGGTAAATAAAAATATCTGTAATAATGATGACCTATTGGACTTGAAATATCTTAATCCATCCGTTACTATGAAGGCTGAAAAACGTTCGAAACGTGGGGCAATCAAAAATCAAATACAAACGCGATAAAATGCGTTAAAATATTTTCTGAATTATGGAATTCTTTATATGGTTACGTATCAAGAATATATTGTATTAATACTTCTCAGCGGCCATTTTTGTCCCTCTTGTATAAGTTGTAAACGGTGATTGAGGGATGTAGATGTATGACATAACTAAGAAAAATTAACTTTAAATAAACTTACGAATCAAACTTCCATTGAGAAAGAACTTCCGTCTATCACTCGGACGTTGTAAAAAGAAGATTTTCTTTATGTTTAGAACCAAGTAATTAATCACAGAGAATTTTATAATAATATAATCAACGGAGATAAATAAAACCTGTGTCTGCTAAATTGTTAATTAGCTTAGAATATACTTGATACACGTCTCTGTCTTCAGGATAAGTTGAAAAAGTAAATTACCTTTTATTTCTCTAAACCTTTTGAAAATTATTTCATGCTTCCGTAGATTTTATCCGATGTCGTCTGGTCAATAATTATATTTCCAAAGAGGAATGATGTCAAACAGGCGATACATCATCCTATTCCCAACAACTATTGCAATTTGTACCACGGAAAAAGAGTATATATTGCGTAAATCCCAAGTAATTGGTATAAGACCAGGATGATGATATATCTATGTATCAATCCATCAGCCTTTGGTTTCCCATCCAACCATACATTTGTTTTCCAAGTCATCCATCAGCTTACCAAATATTGAACATAAAGCTCTCTGTCCATCCATCCATCAGCCTACAGACGTCCACTGCTGGACATAGGCCTCCCCACGAGAATGCCACTCGGAACGATCCTGCGCCACTTGCATCCAACGGGTCCCTGCGACTTTGAGAATGTCGTCAGTCCACCTAGTGGAGAGTCGTCCTACGCTGCGCCGTCCGATTCGTAGTCGCCACTCAAGAACCTTTCTTCCCCAACATTTGTCGGTTCGACGAACGATGTGGCCTGCCCATTAGCATTTCAACGTGCTAATTCTGCGGGCTATGACAGTTACACCCACAAAGCTCCCTATAAATGAACTTAATATCGTATTCTCCACAGACGGCTGACGAATTGGTAATCGCTTAGTGCTACAAGTTACCCAAACGAACTCTGCTAGCCTCTCTCCTGGTGCCTTTTTTTTACAACTATCACGAAAAAACTAAGGTTATACATTTCATATCCAGTTCTTCTTAAGATCTTAGTATACCGCTAACGGTCTCTCATCTTCAGTAAATTTGTGTCAAAATAAAAACGTTCACCGTTAGTATTATATATGTATTAACATTTTTTGTTTTATCATAACATCTGCTGTCACCCTAAAAATGAATATATCGCATTACGATGGATACTTTTTTTATTGACTAGCAATCAGCCTACCTCATGGTATCATCATCATTACAGCTCATATACGTCCCACTGTTGGGCTCGAGCCTCCTCCACTAGGAGGGCGCGAAATTGACCTACTATACAACGCTGGTCAGACGAGGGTCATATTTAGAATTTGCCTTCTCTTGCGTAGATATTATATGCCTATTAGCCCTTAGTCGTCATTTATGACGCCTACGGGCAAGAAAGGGGGCGGTGAATATGTATCTTTACTACGTCACTACACGAAAAACATTTTACGCATTATAAATATGAGTAGTGCTTGGAATGATGTAAATGGCGGGTCCAAATTATTAGCGTCTAAGGAGGCGGCCTTTTTTTGGGGTAGGATATGTTTGGACACAGACATACACACGGTGTAGGATATGTTTGCACACACTTATTTCCGTCACCGTTGGATGGATTGGACGGGACCCAATCCATCCAAGGCGACGGAAGGGCAGTGCGGTCATGATGCGGGGCCAAGTAATCTAATGTGTGCCTTCCCCATCGTTAATGGACTGGTCACCCGTGGTCATTGCCCTCGATGGCCAGACCCGAGGGTTACCATTTTAGGTACCATCCTCATCGATGCCGGCAGCAGCAACAACACGCGGCTAGTCTCTCTGCAGGTGGCAGACTAATCCCCAGACCGTCCAGTCACACCAATTATACCACGCTGGTCAGACGCGTTGATACAGAGTTTTGTTTCAAGTTTTCCTTCTCTTGCATGTTATATGAATATTATAATCATTATTCATCTTTTACGAGGGAAAGACAGACTGGCTAGTTATATTTTTACCGCATCGCCTCACGAAAATTATTTTAGTTTTAGTTAATTATTCATTTTTAATGTTGCAAACTTCTCAAAATAAATACATACTTTCTTTCCTGTCATTGTTATGTGGCTCATTTGTTTCATCTTTGAATGAACAATTCAAAATTTTCTTTAACATATGCATATACTACATCTCAAAATATATAAAATAACAATTCTATAGACATAGACTGCATGTGACCGAAAACCCTTTGTAGTTTTAGACAAAAGCCAGTAACTGTATGTCACAAACATATCCAAGCGTCTCATTCTACCTGCTGCATTTGATAATGAATGCAAGAGTATCTTATGTCATATCTATATTAGTATTGAAAAGTACAGTTGCGTTTGTTTCATCGTGTTTGATGAAGTTTCTGTATCAAATTGCTGACGTGCTGGATAGTAGATCGTAACAAGTCTATGATGAATGTGAATAAAGCGTTATAGTTATGCTAAGATCGTGGCTTATGACAGACTCTACCCTTAGGAAATAGGTGTATATATATATATATATATATATATATATACACCCGATTTTATAAACTTATTTTTTGATATGAAATATCTGTAGGCGAGGATTAACCTGTATGTCGACGTGGCGTTAACGCCACGCTTCGATTTTGCACAATGCCACCTTGTGTGCTCAAAATAAATTAATAATCTAAACACATATCTATAGTGTATACTAATGAAAGTAAATGTTTATTGAATAAAAATCATCATTTTCTAGAAAAAAAATCATAATATTTTATTAATACCTATAGCTGTATTAATTCCCATCGTAATCTGTTCTTTTATGCATACATACTTCCACAAAATAATTTCGATGTTTCACATTTGCCAGGCATCCTGAGCGACGTCTCCCTTTTTTGATGTGAAACATCTATAGGCGAGGGTAAACCTGATCGTTAGCGTGGCGTAAAGCTACGCGTGGCGCAAAGCTACGCATGATGCAAAGCTACGCGTAGCGTGAAGCTACGCATAGCTTAAAGCTGCGCGTGGCTGTCACAATTTGAAATATGATTGAATTTTTAATTCTTGTATTTCGTGAATATAAATGTTTATTAAATAAAAATCATTATTTTCTGGAAACATTCGTAAAATTTTTAATTTTTCATTGTGCCATATTAATTCCTCTCGTAATCTGATTTTAAGTATATATACTTGTATAAAATACTGTTTCACATCTGCCAGGCGTACTGAGCGACGGCTCACTTTTTTTTAATACGTTCACTAGTTAAAATTATATAGCTGTCATTACCATCATCATCTTTTACACCATTGTTACAATTCACCACCCCATTTCCTGCCTATGGGTGTCGTAAAAGACGATTAAGGGATATAATACGCAGATAACATATGCAAGAGAAGGAATACTCGAAATAAATCCCAACGCATCTGACCAGCGTGGTATAGTAGATCAGTTGCCATTCTATTATGAAAGTAGCTCAAGTTAGCAGTGGGGCATTTATGGGCGGCGCCGATGACATTAATATTGTGTGTAAGAAATCCACACATGCCAAGCTACGGGCAAATCTAGTATCTAAATAAAGAGGCGGAACAACGGAACCAAATACATATGTATTTAGTTCCGTTGTTTCGATAATAATTTCGTATTGTGTTGAATCCTTCATCTTATTTCACGAGTTCGATGCAAGTCATAACTATTGTTTAACTTATAGATTTGTTTTAATAATATACATATTTTTTTTGTTTTTAATGAAGTCTTGACAGCTTCGTCAATTTCTTTACGGGATGACAAATTTGTAGAAAATTTCTTTCACTCATCTAAACCACTTTAAAAGGGGCTTGTTAATAACTTTGTAAGAAGTTGATGTATAATGGGTTAGTCCCAGTAATCGTATAGTAATTGTTGTGTGGTGATAGCTACGAATACTACAAAGCCTCAGCCAAGCTCGCGGATGTCGTAAAAGACGACTAAGAACATTATACAAACCTGAGCCAACCTCATCTGATGCCGTGTGGTCAACAATAACAGCATGCGAACGGCCATAAAATTATATATTGCTAATAGCTTCACAATTATTATATGTATTGATTTAATATGATTAATAATTATAATAGGACCTTGAATAAGTTCTCGCTGTTTTTTTTTTACAAATTAAATTTTTTATTTAAAATATAAGGAACAAAAATGTTTTATTGAAAGTGTTGCCCATCACTAGAGACCACTTTCTGCCATCTTTCTGGTAGTATAACAACGCCGCGTCGGCAAAACAACATATTTTTGAGGCTATCCCAGAATCGACCCATTTTTTAGTTTCTTTGTAAGAATGAAAACGATGGTGAGCTGAGCCATGTGCCATCGAACGGAATAGGTAAAAATCAGAAGGAGCTATATCAGGTGAATACGGCGGGTGGGGCAGACCTGCCCATCGAAGCGTTTCCAGGTTGGTTTTTACTGGTTTTGCAACATGAGGCCGGGCGTTGTTATGTAACAAAATCAGTCTGTCGTGTCTCTTCTTAATAATATTATTAAATTATGAATAAATAAGATTACTAATAACATTACAATTGTTAATAATGATGATGATGATGACAATTTTATCCGTGTGGTGACGGAGTAAGAATACAATTCACCACTATTGCCCGTGGATATCGTAAAAGACAACTAAGGGATATAATACGCATATAACATCTATGCAAGAGAAGGAAAACTCGAAATGAAACCCTATACCAACCTGCCTGACCAACTTGGTATAGTAAGGTCAAATTCCCTCCTAATGTGGAGGAGGCTCGAGCCCAACAGTGGGACGAGTATGAGCTGAAATGATGATGATGATTTTTTTGACGTGCTATGGTCAGCACATGCGCCATCCATCCGCCATCCGTTCGGAGCGACGCAATAGCGGCGCGCGACCCTATAAGCCGCCGTATTCCCTACTCTTTGTAAATGAACCGGTCACTGGTGCCAAATACTTGATATCCGTTGCGAGCCCGGCGGCATACCCTTTTGGGTACCGCTCCTCCCGGTGTGTCGCCCTTACTCGGTCAGCTTCTCTGAGGGTCATGGACTATCCCGTTGTTCAGTCACCCGCGATCTCGGCTACGGCGGCGTCATGCGTAGGTACTTGCATCCCCGCCACACAAGTCGCCGGCAGTGGAATGTATCACCATAGAGGATTGCAGGAGTGCCTCACACGATCCACTGTTTCCTTTCGTGAGATAACTGCCTCACAGGATGCAGCGACTGCGTCCTTGTTCTTGATCGTGTCCAACATCTCGCTAGCGATGGTCGGCAGCATCAAGTCGGCATAGATTATGACTAGTTCACAGCACTGCTGTGCCCACGGGGCACATACCTCAAGCGTGTGCTGCGCCCTGGCCTCGTCGTAATCGCAGTGATGGTAAGACAGTGTAATACGTTCTCTTATTGATTTGTTTTATATATTGTTTACCTCAATATACCTAGATATTTCTAAGCCAATTACTACGATTTTTATTTTAAACTAGCAACCCGCCCTCGCTTCGCTTCGGTTTTAGTCGTTTTACCCGCGTAGTTCCCGTTCCCGTGGGAATACCGGGGTAAAATATAGCCTAGTTTACGCCCTGATATTATAGCTTTCCATTGGTGAAAGAATTTTTGAAATCGGTCCAGCCGTTTTGAAGATTACCCGGAACAAACAGACAGACAGACAGACAAAAATTTTTTAATTGCTATTTTAGGCATAGGTGTCGTGCAAATAACCGTGTGAGCATGAAAAAAACCTATTATTTTGACATTACAAACAGACACTCCAATTTTATTTATTGGTATAGAAAAGGAAGGAAGGAAGGGAGATCCACCACTTTCCCACGGTAATCAATATACCGCACACCACAATAGACGGAGTAAGGGATAGGAATAAGGTTTTTGACTGGGCGTCACACAGCTTTGATCGGTGTCACACGGCTTTATCACACAGCTTGAAGCGCGTTTGAAGCCGAACACGTGTCTAATAAATATTCGAAGTTCTGCGGCAAATTGCAAGTTGATGTTCTGGAAGGTGCTCATCACGTGAGGGTAAGAGTTCCTTATATTCCTATATAATCCTAATACCAATCAAAGCCGTGTGACGAAGCTGTGTGACACCGATCAAAGCTGTGTGACGCCCGATCAAGAACCTTAATTCTATCTCGTACTCCCTTCTATTGTGGTGTGCGGTATATTGATTACCGTGAGACAGTGGTGCGTCTCCCTTCCGTCTTTCTTTTTTTAAAATGAAAAATGGATTGCCGCTATGTATCGCCTAATTCAATCAACTACGATTTTTTTAAGAAAGTTCTCTATAATTACTGAATAATAGACTCTTATAGCTAATACCACAGCATGCAACAAGAAACATAACAACGGTCCTGGGTCGTAGCAAACAAGCCGCTAATTATTCGGTAACCTAATTAATATAAGCATCAATTATTTACCTTAAAATAGCCACCCTTGTAACGGACAACTGACCTATTTAACCTTTTATGTAAGTACAAATGTTTACATTAAAAATTTACTTGTATTAATTAAAGCTCAACTTTTAATTAGCATCAAATATAAATATGTTTTAGATATGATATATACTAAGGTCAAATAAAGCTCGGTCTTTTGCTGTAATTACATTAAACTTTTAGCAGACAGAATATTTTTATTTCTTTTATCAATTGCAACATTTTTAACCAGCTTCAAAAATGGAGTCTCTTAATACATATTTTTTTTATTTATGTATGCTCGAATAAGCTTGGACTGATCTGGAAAAATATTTTCTTCTTCCATAGCGTATACTTTCCAGGTGGTCCCATGATTATTATGTCGGAATGTATATATCACAAAATCACATTCCGACAAAATATAAATAATTTTAATTAAAAAAGAAAATCGCTTCCAAACACACCGAGCGACTAAAAATATACGAACTTCTACCTAAACCACCTATATCTTCTACGAGGGTATTTCATAGAATAGCCTACCAAAAAATTTAAAAAGGCAATTGTCTCGCAGTTGGCGGTAGCGAAGCGACTCCAGGGAAAACTCTGCCGTGACATGCTCAGCCGGCACGTCGGGTGACACAGGCGTCCCCAACTGAGGTCGCAGATAGCCGAACCAGGCATTATTCTGCTACCCTCCACTCACAAAAAGACCGATTGTGTGAGAGCGACGTCCCGACAATACTATTTTAAATGCCAGGCCATCGAATAGGACAATATCGGAAAGGGTCCGCTGAGCCGGCAACGTACATCAAGGTAAAATAGCAATGGGGAAAGAATACGGTTATGTAGCCGCACGCCACTCTTCTGGCTACCCCGGACAGAGTGGGCAGGGTGTATCCTAGCCTACCTAAAATATTTAGTGAATAAGCACTATCATAGTGATGTTATAGAACATACTATCAATGTAGTGATGCCATCTCAATCACATTAAACACATTACCCTGCACTAAGTCCCGATTAATATCTAACGAAGCGAGCTTCGCTGTTAGCACGGTATGTAGCAGGTAATCTGTATTTATGGCTTTCAAACTAGATTTTGCTTTCAACTGTTCTTATTAGTTAAAACAATTAACTATATATTCACCTATATTTTTAATGTTTACGCAAATGTTTAATCATTTGAAATAAAACTATTTTAATGGATTTTTTCGCGTTTGTATTTATTTATTTAATACAGTTCAATTACCCCTATTTTATCTGTGGGTGTCAAAAAAGGGTAAAAGGTATAATATACAAATAATGTCTATACAAGAGAAGAAAAACTTGAAATAAAGTTTGTTATGGTAGGCCAATTGCCTTACAATTGTGGAGGAGGTTCAAGCTCAGTAATCGCAGGTATGTGGTGGTGGTATTAAAATGTGTGATTATTTTGCAATATTTCATTATTTAAGCGCATAGATGAGGAATTCCTAAAGTGTGTTCCGCGGAACCTAAGAGTTCCGTAGAATAGTCATCAGGGTACCGGCACAATTAAATAGTTAATATCAGGTTGACCGAGCTTCGCTCGGAGTATTTTTGTAGCATTTATTCAGATATATATTAATAAAAAATAAAAAAAATTAATAATGAAAATTATATAAAAAATTACAAAAAGAGAATAATAATAAGACCGAGATTCAATCCGACGCCGTTTGTCGCCGATGTCAAAAATAAAATGAAACTAGACTACTTCGCCACTGAGCTATCGTAGCTCATAACATTGACGGCAAAATTTGAATTCATATTCTTTTAAAATTTAATGTCATTATATTGTCTGCCAAAAACACTGACAAAACAACATTTTCTATACATAAAACCTAGCTAGATCGATTTTTTGGGCCCGAATCCTCTAGTGTGCCAAGTTTCAAAAAAATCGTTGGGGCCGTTTCCGAGATCCTGAATATATATATCCATACTAATATTATAAATGCGAAAGTAAGGATGTTTGTTTGTTTGTTTGTAAAGCTTTCACGCTTAAACCACGGAACCGATTTCAAAAATTCTTTCACCAATGAAAAGCTATAATATCAGGGAGTAACATAGGCTATATTTTATCCCGGTATTCTCACAGGAATGGGAACTACGCGGGTTTAAGCGACTGAAACCGAAGCGAAGCGAGGACGGGTTGCCAGTATATATATATATACAAGAATTGCTCGTTTAAAGATATAAGATTAATTTTAGTAATGTGGCTGTTAAATAATATCACGGCTACAAACATTAACTTAAAATAGCGCAAAATTAGTGATGAGAAGAATTTATTATTATTATGTAAGTAGACAGCAAGAATTAGGCCGAACTGTGTAGAACTGTGTCATAAAACCGTTCATTACTTGATATCATTTGATATGGGGTTCCATAAAATAAAAGGTTTTCGATTGGGGTATCGTTATCTTTGAAGTTTAGGAACCCCTGGCATAGATGATTTGTATTGCATGACGTAAGGCAGGCGGCCGATCATAAAACTATTGTCAATAACTTTTGTGGTGTGGTGTGCGATATATTGATTACCGTGGGAAAGTGGTGGGTCTCCCTTCCTTCCTTCCATTTTCAAATACAACCATTATTCTTTTAGCTAACTTTAAAAAACAACTTTGTTTTTTTTTATATCTTTTACTGGGACTTATATGAGTGAAATGAGATATTCTAACTGATGTATTAACAATATATTGCAGAGAATCATGTGAAATTGTTAAACTCAATAGGTCGATGGACACACAGCTTAGTTTAATTGAAATACAGTTAATCAATGTTTCAGGTCAGATAAATGACCATTATGTACATACTGGATTATATATTATATTATTATATACATTATGTATTTACTAGGTGGACCGACGACCTGGTGAAAGTTGCTGGGCGTCGTTGGATGCAGGCGGCACAGGACCGCACTTTGTGGCGTAACATGAGGGAGGCCTATGTCCAGCAGTGGACGGCAATAGTATGGTAGGATATCGAAAACATAAACTTATGTTTCATTATAGCTCCTGGTAATGCATAACAATCGCTAAGTGTTTAATAAACATATCCGATTGCATATATTATCTTAATGCTCTCTTTATGGATCGGAATGTCTAATTCAAGAACATGTTTATATTTTACGCCACTAATCGAGGCCCCTGTGTCGATTAAATATGAAAAATTATATTTAAGTATATATAAATGAATGCTACATGTACTAATACTTGCAAATATAGACTCATAATTTAGCACGTCAATATTTTCATTTCGGCTATTCTCCTGTTGACCTCTGTAGCAAACACCTCTAATAGTAAAATGAGATTTACCTCGTTGTAGTTTTGCTGCACAAAATCGACGTTTTTGCCTTCCGTTTTCATTTCTTGTTTGGCAGTCACTTATTTGGTATATTTTTCACCCTGGAGTCGCTTCAACATGGTGTAGTGTCTCGACTACGACCTGTTCACCTAGTCTCGGGGGTGGTGCGGGAGGTACTCGTCGCACTGTCTTCTAGTAGAAAAAACTTCTATTAACAATTCTCTCTCTTCTCTTAAATCTCTTCAAGTACGAAGCGGTCCAGTCAAAAATATTATTTTAACTTTTACTGCTGAAGATCAAAGTTCATTATGTGACGCGCACGCGAAATGTAACCCAAAACCGCTCCACCAAATCCTGGCAGGGTCGCCATGTAAGGTTGGGCGTTGGGATGCAATAACACGATCTGACTGCTGTATAATAACTGTTTGTTTATTCAATAGTGTTGGCTTATATATGGGATACATGTACTTATATGTAACTTATATACTAAACACACACACATATATATAGGATACAGTACTGGCTGGCTGGAATGATGATGATGATGTACATACTGTGGGCTCTGTGTATTTCGGAGTACACAAAACAATCCTATTGGGAAATTTCGTGTGGTTCATCTCAGCTGATATATGTCCCACTGCTGGGCCTGAGCCTCCTCCATAATAGATGGAATATTGATTTACTATACCACACTGGTCAGACGGGTTTAACATATGGTTTTGTTTCGAGTTTTCTTCTCTTTCACGTTATATCTATATTGTATCCCTTAGTCGACTTTTACGACATCCACGGGCAAGAATGGGAGTGGTGAATTGTATTCTTACTCCGTCACCATATGAATCTGTGTAGTTACGGAGTAATTATGCTATTCACCAGTTCCTTTCTTGGAAAAAGATGACTAGGAGATAAAATATGCAAATAATACCTATTCAACAGTAGGAGGCGACCGGCGTCTTGGACATCGAGAGGAGAGGGTATCCTTCAGGGTATGACGTTGGGCCAACCACGGAGGACAAGGAACTCGGTACTGGTTGTCGCCCCAACGACGAAGGTAATGTGCTACGGGTACGGCTCACCATAGCCCACCTCAAAAAGGGGAGGGGGGGGGGGGGGGTTGTTTGGAAATAAAACGCTTTACTGATTAGACTAACCAGCGTGGTATATAAGTAAACTTTCCCTTTTATAATGGAGGAGGCCCGTTCTGAGATATTGTTGATATAATTAGTAATAATTTTTGTAACTATTTAGTTAGCCAACAGCACAGATGACGTAGTGGTTAAGTTAACGACTTGCCATGCCAGCGCCATGGGTTTGATTCCCACGCAGGTTACTGCAAATTATTGTTCTAAGTCTGGCCTTAATTTGTGTTCGTTAAATTTCCGTTTGTGAATTCTTCCGCAATACAAGGATTATTTCCTTAATGCAGGGTGTTGTTTTTAAAAAAAGAGCGTGCGTACAAAGTGCGAATGTCAGAAGTGAAACTTCTTTGATGCCACGTGATTTAGTCAATTGAAAGAGAAAGAAATAAAAAAAAATGTACTCTCCCACTCTCTCGATCTTTCTCACTCACTTGCTCCCCGCTCTCGCTCCATGGCTGTGCTTCGTGCTATGATCGTCCTTTCTCACTCTCTCTCTAAATCGGTCTCCATCGCTCTCTCCCTCTTCTTGGTCAAAAACGTCTCACATTTTCGTGTCATTAAATTGCGTTTCATACGTAAAAACCTTCATGCGCAAAAAAAGTTTCACTTTAAAAACAGTTATTGCAATCTTGAACTTAATTTATATATTTTGAATATAATTTTCAACTGACACGTCTTAGCTAGCAATATAATGTCGGTTCGTCGACCTTTCACTTTTCATACGCCATATTGTCTGAACATGTTATATTTAATTTTAATTAATTTGTAATAAGGATAATTAATATGTTACCAACAAAGTATGTTAACAAATTTATATTATTGTTTCGTTACAGGAATATAATAGGGTTGTTTCGTCATATCAGCCCATAGATGGTCCACTGCTGGTCTCCGGCCTCCTCCACTGTGAAAAGGGAATTAACTTAACCACATTGGTCAAACGTGTTGGTATAGGGGTTTTATTTCCGACGTCCTCCCCGAGGGGGGGATGTTGGTCGATGGGCGAGTACCCATATAGGGGGTATTCCGTCGGGCCGACCACTGATGACAAGTAACCCTGCTCCGGTGGGCGGCCCAACGACGAAGGCGACGTGCATCGTGGGTGGGCTGCGGGTGTGCGTGCTTACGCCCCTCTGTCGCCCCGGACGGAGTGGTGCGAGAAGCGCGCCGACCGCAACCCAGCCCAACAAAAAAAAAAAAGAAATAGGGATTTTATTTCGAGTTTTCTTTCCCTTGCGTAGATTTTATATGCATCTTTTATCTCTTAGTCATCTTTTACGATACCCACGGGCAAAAAAATAAAAGTTGAGTTAAAGATGTTGATGAGACGTTTTGTTTTAAAAACAACACTCAATCTTAAAAATAAAGCTGTACGTCGTAGAGGAATGAACAAAAGTTATATTATAAATGTGAATGTCCACCCCTTCTCTTGTTACACCCTCTCTCTTACCCATGGGTATCGTAAAAGATGACTAAGGGATATAATATGCAAAAAACATTGATACAAGAGCAGGAAAACTTGAAATAAAACCCTACGATAACGCGGACGGTAGTGACGGAGTTAGAATAAAATTTACTATCTGTTTTTCCTGTGGGTATCGTAAATGACGTCTAAAAAATATTATATGTAGATAACATCTATGCAAGAGAAGGAAATCTTGCAATAAAATCCAAAACCAACCTGTCTGACCAGCGTAGTATAATAGGTCAAACTCCTGACCACAATGGAAGAGGCCTGAGCTCAGCAGTGGAACGTATATGGGCTGAAATGAAATAAGAATGTTTGTTTGTTTGTATGCTTATTACGCTTTCACACATAAAACAATAAATTTAAAAAATTATGTCATCAATGTAAGCTGCATTATCAGGAAGTAATAAAGCTTTATTATATCCCCGTAATACGCGGGATATTAACCAATTTTAATCAGCGTACTCGCTAATATTGTTGAAAGAATTTATCTTTAGCCTATTTTATTACATAGGCTATAACTTATTCTCTTATTCCCCTGTGACCGTGGAAATTTGCTGGTATACAATAAACTTGCACGAAGTAAGTACGAGTATAATCAATGGCATAAAACGTGGAGATTGAAACCACAATACTTAGCTCACTATTTAACCCACTACACCATTTGCACAGTCAAATTGCTAACTCTGAGGCAAGACACTCGGAGATATTCTTAATTTTCAAAATACATCTTTCTCTAAAACTAGTGGTAGGACCAAACTGTTGACCGTGGTCCGTCAGGGGTAGTACCACATTGAGCAGAAAATCGACATCTGAGTAGTAGCAACTTGTTATTCGCTTCGTTCAGCGAACTAAAGAGCCGGAAGCCCAACCTTTTGAGGTCGTTTGTGTGTGGTGGGTTTTAGTTTTCCCTTCACTTTCTTCACGGTAGGCAACGGCCTTGCAAAGGTCCATGAGCGGCAGCAACACTAATCATCAGGTGTACTGTTTGCTCGTTTGCCACTGTTGCAATAATCTCATCATCATCATCGTCATCATCTCAGCTCATTTACATCTTACTGTTGTACTTAATCCTCCTTCACAGTATAAGGGAAACTAACAAACTATACTACGCTTGTCAGGGAGGCATTTTTTTATGGGTGGGTTATGGAACGCACGCGGTCCCTGCCGTCCAGGGCGACGATTGGACGGCGCGCGGGAACATAACCCACCCGTACCCACGTCGCCTTCGTCGTTGAGCCGACCGCCGGAACAGGGTGACTTGTCGTCAGTGGTCGGCCCGACGAACTACCCTTTCGGGTACCCTCACCACCTCGACGTTCCTGTCCCGGGACGTCGGTCGCCGTCGCGCGGTCAACCTCTTTGCGGGTGACGAACTAACATCCCCGGTCCGGTCACCCGCCGCCTTGGCTAGGGCGGCATCAGGCGCATGTAATCGCGAGAGAGGCTGATATAGGATTTTATTTCGAAATACCCTGCTCTTGCATGGATGTAATCTGCATATTATATTTCTTAGACGTCTGTTACGATACGCACGGGCAAGATAGGGGGCAGTGAATTGTATTCTAAATCCGTCAATACAAAAACTTCTATATGTTCAAAATCTCAGTAACGGCTCCAAAGATTTCCATGAAATTTCGAGAGCGATAAATCTAAAACTAAATTTTATTTCATACAGGAATTTTCGATTTATCAGTATTTTCAGTCAAAGAAGGAGAACTAGAATTTAAAGGTAAATTTTGCCACTGCTATCAAGAAATACAAATAGCTCAATTGAGTAATTGAGCAGTCTCTAAATCCAGGCAACCTGAGTTCGAATCTTCATCATCATTTCAGCTCATTATATGTCCCACTGTTGAGCTCGAACCTCGTCCATAATAGGAGGGAAATTGCCAAGTATACCACGCTAGTCAGACATGTTGTAATAGGGTTCTATTCCGACCGACGGAGTAGTAAATTGTAATTTTATACCGTCACCACACGGAAAAATGAAATGGAACACGGAAAAATCGAATCGAATCTTAGTTTTCCCTTTTAATTTTTCATTATTTCATGAATAAAATTATTGTTCACCAGCAACCCGCCCTCGCTTCGCTTCGGTTACAGTCGCCTTATCCGCGTAGATCCCGTTCCCGTGGGAATACCAGAATAGAATATAGCCTATGTTACTCCCTGATATTATAGCTTTCCATTGGTGAAAGAATTTTTGAAATCGGCTCAGTAGTTTCGGAGCCTATTCAATACAAATAAAGAAACAAATCTTCCCTCTTTATCTGGGGGCACGGCAGTGCCCCCGCCAAGTCGAGCAAAAAAAAAGTCGGGCAAAACGCAACACTGCCGTAAAATACTTTTCTCGAAGCAATTCAGGCCATTTTCGAGCCCTTATAACTTCGTTGTGAATAAAACTAGAAGCCTGAAATTTTAGTAACCCAGCAGGCAAATAAATTTATTTAAGACATAAAAGATCTTTAATATTGATATAGTCACTATAAGAAGTTGTTAGGTTAGCTATTTGCGTAATGACTTAAGAAGTAAGGTCCCTTAAGCACGGACTGAATGAGTTAACCGACTTGGTATAACATGGATCTCACAACTTTTTATGGTAGAAGAACTCAGTTGCGATGCTTGGCTTTTTTTTTTTACAAGTTTTGTTTCTGATGATATAATATTAGTATAGATATAGATAGAATAGATAATTTAGTAAAAAAAACATACAATGTCTTGCTAGATCATCCAGATATTTATTATGTGGTCTCTATAATATTACCATTCATCCATTCATTTTCTTATCGACGTTATTAAACATAAGTATCCCTAGGGCCAATAACGTTTTAATCGCCATGCTTGGCAAGGAATTGAGCGAGTTGATATAATACAATTTCTTAGAGAATGCAGTTGACTATTTCCCTGGTGATACTTCTGTTGATTACTGACTACAAGTCTCAGGAGTTCTAACAAATTGCATTCTTATTCAGTTAACATACTTTTATACTATAATGATAAAGCTAACCTAGCTTCTGCTCTCGACTTCGTCCGCGTGGTATATATATAGATATACTTTGGGCCAACGCTAACTTTAACCTGCGACTTTGTTTACGGTGGTGAAATTGAAGGTGAAAATATATTTTAATAATACGATTCTGTCACGATTATAATACGATTCATAAATTTTGCGAAAATTTCGCCGTTTACGTAACGGAAGCTCTCAAAAGAAAAAAATTATTCGTATTATATTTTTATTATTATTTATCGATTAAGCAACATTCTTCTTTGGTGCTCCGCTCCTGTTGGTCTTAGCGTGATGATATATAGCCTATAGTCTTCCTCGATAAATGGGCTATCTAACACTGAAAGATTTTTTGAAATCGGATCAGCAGTTCCGTTGAGATTAGCGCGTTCAAACAAACTCTTCAGCTTTATATATTAGTATAAAGCTATATAAGTATGAAGATTCCCAACGGAGTAAGAATACAATTACAACCCCCTATTTTGCCCGTAGATGTCGTAAAAGACGACTAAGATATTGTAATATACATGCTACATCTCTACAAGAGAAGGAAAACAAGAAATAACCTTGTATCATCTCGTCTGACCAACATGATATAGTAGGTCAATTGCCTACCTAATGTGGAGGAGGTACAAGCCAAACAGTGGGACATATGAGCCGTGATTATGAGAGTGATGATAAGTTTGAAAAGTCTAATATACAGTAGATGGAGGCTCGACGTCTGTGTTTAACAATTTCATGAGTAAATCAGAATGTTTATTAACTGAAATTAATTCTTAAGTATTTTGAATTAGAGAGACATGTTTTCCGAGTACTCGTTTTTTGATCATTTTATTCGTACTGTTGTTGAAAAATTACGTCTATTAAGATAAAAATACTTCTATAAATATTTCAATCCGCCTGAAATACTCTTGCTTTGCTTAGCGGAAGTTTAGAAGAAATCACAAATAATAATTAACCTATCTATCTAACCTCTCCAAGTCGAATTTTTCCGTAAGTCAAGAATGCCATAACTCGAATTTAGTTTAGACTCGCTGGATTTTCGAATTATAGGGGTTCTATTTTATTATAAAATCTTGCCCAATTTTATAACATTTATGGTCACTTTTGCGCTGCTACTTGTCGCATCGTTATGTTATAACATTTCGCAATAAAATGGCGATCTTCTGCAATAAGATTCCTTGCAATCCTAAATTTCTGAGAATAAGGCTTTCAAAAAATAAACAAACTCTTCAACTTTCCCTCATACAACTCACCTTACCCATGGCTACTGTCAATGCTCTTTAGGAATGTAATTGTTGACGACATTAGATCAAATTGGTCCAGGTCGATGGCGAACCCATAGTCCTCTTTTATGACACCTAAGAGCAATTGATTGTATTAGCAGTATTCGTAGCCGTTAATACACTGCACAGATAGTATTTATGTAAGACAAGACACACTTAAAAGAAACCCCTACTTGTCTAACTAGATAGGTCAATTTCTCACCTATTATGATGGAAGTTTGAGCCCAGCAGTGGGACATATATGAAGTGGGATGATGATAGGGTATATAGATTGTAAATTCGAAATATAAATTCTATTGTAATGAAATTAATTCATGTAAACATAGACATAGACGATATGCCTAGACATACGTTTACATTGAAATTTAATTAATTGGCGTGTTCCTTATGTATATTCATGAAACATACGTATTATAAGGATAATATTATTATTATGGATATTAATTTATTTGTTACCAATAATTTACATGCTTATATATATATATATATATACTAGCTGACCCAACAGTCGTTGTTCTGTTCAAATAAGCGCCACATGCCTGGTACAATTGTGAATCTAAACCATTCTCGAATCCCCTTGAAAGTGCACAAAAAATTTCATCAACATCGGTCCAGACGTTTAGGAGGAGTACAATGACATACACACGTACACAAAAAATTTATATATAAGATATATCCTCGCTTGATAATGGCGACGTAAAAAGGGAATTACAGTAGCCTATCTCATACTTTTGAAGTTATACTTCTTGGCGCGTTAGGAAAATGTGATGAGAATAAACTTATACGACGCGCGCGCCCACCGTCACAAATGTAAACTAGATAATGCGTTATAGGAGGGTACTCCTCAAGGGGTATTCCGTCGGGCCGACCACTGACGACAAGTCACCCTGCTCCGGTAGTCGGTCCAGCGACGAAGGTGACCTGTCACGGGTGGTTTACGGGTGTGCGTGCTTACGCCCCTCTGTCGACCCGGACGGAGTGAAGGAGCGCGCCGACCAACCCACCAAAAAAAAGATAATGCGTTATAATAAAACTTTCAATGTATTAAATACTTTTTTTTTTCTATTATTAGTGTCGTATTTCTACAAATATAGGTAGGTATAGAAGGATAAAATTTTAGAAAGATTTTTATCTTGTTACCCCAAAGATGTATGACCTACTTTACACACACACGTTTCTTTGTTAGGCCTAAAAATATTAATTCTGGTACTCTCATTCCGAACGCATGGCATCAAAATATAGTAAAGGTCCAACCTTAGAATAATAACGTATAGAAGGATAGTGTCAATACTTCGAAAGTTCGAAACATGAATCTAAAAATACTAATGGCACGCAGACGATTACACACGTACACACGCACACCACTATACAAATTATGAAATCAAATTTTGTTTTTATTAACATAAATCGTCGAAATACTTTTAAAAGTAACTTTAAAAATCTTTTTAAGTTTTTCAAATGTGTTATGACACCATTTGAATGCACAAACCGTCATAATTTCCTATTTATTTTTTAAGAGTTGCGTACGTACGTGCAGTACAATGACTTGTTCATTACGGAACGGTTCCAGCGTAAGCTCCATTAGGCTCCAATTGAAATGCTTCACTTTTTGTGCGCGAACTTACCTTCTATACGTTATTATTCTAAGGGTCCAACGAATTTTTAAACTATGTACATAGATTTAGACTAACACAATATTTAAAGCAATATTTAAAACAACTTATTACAAGCTTTTATTTAGTTTCACCTGTCCCGTTGTCTGTAACCAAATCTTGCAAGTTAAATTTGATCCACTTCCCGGTTTCCGATTGAGCTGAAATTTTGCATGCATGTATAGATCGGATGACAATGCAATATTACTATGACATCGAGCTGATCTGATAGACCTGGAAGCTGGCCATAGGAAGTCCCTAATTAAACGGCGCAATACCATCGAGTTTGGGCTCATTTGATTCGTCTTGAACTTTGATATTATATAGTAACCAGGCTCTGATGATGGACCTGGATTTTTAACTTATTAGTTCATTTTATTAACAAATAATTGAAATAATAAAAGCTTGTTTTTAAAAAAGGCTTTTTTTTGTTTAATTTATTCTCTTCCATTTCTTACCTGTATTTCAATTATTAACTTGATATACAACCTATATCCTTCACATCAATACAATCTACTACAGCGCCCCCTACAATTGAACTAGCGCGTGAAGATAAGGAAGGAAGTCGCAATATTTTATATACGTATCGTTTCGACCTGAGAACCTCCACCCTCTACGCACTATAGAAGACCGAACAATAGACTAAAAATATTTATACGGTGACTCCAACTATATCTACACTAATATTATAAAGAGGAAAACTTTGTTTGTATGTTTGTTTGGTTGTAATGAATAGACTCAAAAACTACTGGACCGTTTTTAAAAATTCTTTCACCATTCGAAAGCTACATTATCTACGAGTAACATAGACTAAATTTTATTTTGGAAAAATATAGGGATCCGTAAAATATTTGGGTTTTTCGGACATAAGGTGTAAAAAATCAACCAGAAAAGTTACTTATTATGCGTACGCTGCCTAAACTATAAAAGATAGAAGCACAAAATGTTCTAATTAATTGTAGATCTTATATCTACAAAAAAGTCCGCGACACGCTATACCTACCTATATACCTATCTATGTCGAGTGAGGCACAACAATTGCACGATACATATGCCTAAAATATAGATTAAAAAAAATTTGTCGGTCTGTTTGTTCCGGGTAATCTTCAAAACGGCTGAACCGATTTCAAAAATTCTTTCAGCAATGGAAAACTAGAATATCAGGGAGTAAATTAGGCTATATTTTATCCCGGTATTCCCACGGGAACGGGAACTACGCGGGTAAAACGACTAAAACCGAAGCAAAGCGAGGGCGGGTTGCTAGTAACTAAATAAAATTGAAGTATATGTTTTTTGATGTCAAAATAGCGGGCTTTGACACGGAGTGACATACCAACAGCGCCGCTTAACTCCGGGTGTGAAGTTTCGTCCGACGTTTCCGCCGAGGACGATCAAGAGGCGAACACCTCCCCCGCACCCCTCATGGCTGTGTCGAAGCGCGCTGCTCGATATGCATCGCGCAGTGCACGCCGGGGCCTCGCAGACGCCGCTGCGCACTTGCCCTGATGATGAGCATCGGACATGCTCGAAACCCGGGTCGACGTAATCGATCTCAGCACGTGAGTGTTTTTGCCGTTTTAGATATTATAATATGGTTTATACCAGTTTAAATTTATTTCTCTGTCTATTTGTTCCAAGAAATCTTCAAAACAGTTGGAGCGTTTTTTATAATATTTTACTACTAGGTAGCTGTCTATGTAAGGAATAACTTAGTCTATATTTTATGCCGGTATTCTCACGGGAACGAGAACTAAGCTGGTGAATTTGCTAGTTTCAAATATATTCTTCATATAACCTCATCTTTTTGGCGGGAAAACGTTGATTTATATATATTCTTGCAGTACTCATCGTAGTTTGTCTATATTCCATTTCCTGCATTTAATTATATTTTTAGTATGACGTGCACGACGACGTGCTAATATGACGAACACAAACGTGAAAATAATAGAATAGAAATATTCTCAATGTTTTTTTTAATGCCTGACCCAAAAAGAAACTTATAAATCTGTGGCATTTTATCTCATAAACGAATGGTCCGATTATGATGTTTTTTGTTTCAAAGCTAATATGATCGAAGTCGTTCTTAGCCTAAAGTAGGTGATTTTTTTTTGGGTGGGTTACGGTCTGCGCACTCCTCGCACCACTCCGTCCGAGGCGACAGATGGAGCGTAAGCACACACACCCGTAACCCACCCGTATAGCACGTCGCCTTCGTCGTTGGGTCGACCACCGGCTCAGAGTTCTTTGACTTCAGTGGTCGACCCGACGAAATACCCAAAGAAGTACCCTCTCCCTTCGACGTCCCCTACTGGGACATCGATCACCGTCGTGAGGATAACCTCACCGCGGGTGCCCGGACTAAATCCCCGGTCCGGTCCGGCAGCCTCTGCTAGGGCGGCATCTGGTGCAAGCTAAAAGTAGGTGATGGAGTAAGATTACAATTCACCATCCCCTCTCTTGCTCGTCGATATCGTAAAAGGCGGGTAAGGGATACGATATACATAACATCTATGCAAGAAATGGAATTCTAAACATTAAATGCTATGCCAACACGCCTGATCAGCGCAGTATAGGGGTAAATTGCTTTTCCATTTTAGAAGAGGCTTGAACCAAACAGTGGGACTTACGTGGGCTGAGATAATGATACCATTACTTTGACGCAAACATTCATGCTAACTGGTCGTCTTGAAATTTAGTATATACATAGATAGAAATAAAAGAATTAAAAGTAACCTTTCACAAGCAAATACTACCTACGTCTGAAGGATAAATAATTGAACGTGGGTAAAGCCGCGGACATCGCTAATATATGATATCATCATCATAGCTCATATGCGCCCCATTGTTGGGCTCCAGCCTCCTCCACAATAGGAGAGAAATTGTTTTACTATACCAAGCTGATCAGAGGTAGGGTTTTATTTCGAGTTTTCCTTCTCTTACATAGATGTTATATGCATATACATATATCCCTTATCCCTTTTACGACATCTGTGGGCAAGAAAGTCGGTGGTGAATTGTATTCTTACTCTGTCATTACATAGATTAGATAGATAGTTATAGATAGACTAATATTATAAATGCGAAAGTAAGTTTATTTGTTACTAGCAATCCGCCCTCGCTTCGCTTCGGTTATAGGTTATAATCGTTTTACCCGCGTAGTTCCCGTTCCCGTGGGAATACCGGGATAAAATATAGCCTAGTTTACGCCCTTATACTATAGCTTTCCATTGGTGAAAGAATTTTTGAAATCGGTTCAGCCGTTTTGAAGATTACCCGGAACAAACAGACAGACAAATTTTTTTTTATTGCTATTTTAGGCATAGGTGTCGTGCAAATAACCGTGTGAGCATGAAAAAAAACCTATTATTTTGACATTACAAACAGACACTCCAATTTTATTTATTGGTATAGACTAGCAACCCGCCCTCGCTTCGCTTCGGTTATAGGTTATAGTCGTTTTACCCGCGTAGTTCCCGTTCCCGTAGGAATACCGGGATAAAATATAGCCTAGTTTACGCCCTGATATTATAGCTTTCCATTGGTGAAAGAATTTTTGAAATCGGTCCAGTCGTTTTGAAGATTACCCGGAACAAACAGACAGACAGACAGACAGACAAAAATTTTTTAATTGCTATTTTAGGCATAGGTGTCGTGCAAATAAGCGTGTGAGCATGAAAGCCTATTATTTTGACATTACAAACAGACACTCCAATTTTATTTATTGGTATAGATATAGATTTGTTTGTTACGCTTTCACGCTTAAACCACCAAACTGATTTTAAAAATTCCTTAAACAATGTAAAGCTAATATCAGGGAGTAACATGGGCTATATTTTATCCCGATATTGCCACAGGAACGGGAACTACGCGGATATGACGACTAAACCCGAAGCGAAGCGAGGGCGGGTTACTAGTCTTATATAAAACAATAATTCTTTTAATTTTCAGTCGTCTACAAATAACTAAAGAATAGATACTTAAAAATTTAACAAAATCAATCTAAGCTTGTCAACTATAAAGCAACACTATTGATTTTATTTCTAATTACCCACTTAAATCAACAATCGATAGTACAAGTAACGTCAAACCGAAATCGAACAAGCCAATTCACTTAACAAAAGTCGATAACGGTGGTTCCACACAATCACTAAGATCACACACGACATTCGTTAGAATCGTTGATTCAGTCGCTGACTCGAGAGCCGAATATAAATAAAAATTACACTGCCTTTAAGTCTGTTTAATCTACGATCTATCTTATCCAATATTCGGCAATGTCTGAAAACAAAGGTTTATAACCAGTATGTGTTACCAGCGATGACTTACGGCACTGAAACGTGGTCTTTAATGTCGGCCTCCTAACAAGGCTCAAAGCCGCTTAACTATGCTATGCTCGGTATTTCTACGTGATAAAATCCGGAATACGGCAATTCGAAGAAGAACGGGTGTAACCGACATAGCCCGCAGATTCAGCGCTTTGAAATGGCAATGGGGAAGCCCAATCGCTCGTCGAATCAACAGCCGTTGGGGAAGAAAGGTTCTCGAGCGGCGACCACGAATCAGATGACTGAGCGTAGGACGACCCCCTACTAGATGGACTGATGATATTTTCAAGGTCGCAGGGAACCGTTGGATGCAGTTGGCACAGGACCGTTCCGAGTGGCATTCTCGTGGGAAGGCCTATGTCCAGCAGTGGACGTCTGTAGGCAGATGGATACTAATAAATGGACAGCAAATTTTTTGTTGGTTGTTATACTCCGAAAACTGCTGAACCGGTCAAAATAATACTTATACCATAAGATGCAGCGTTTTTCGGGGTAGGTTTTTGGTATATGAGATATTGGGGATTATTATTATCCGATTATCCGGCACCCATTTTTTTTTACTTCATCATCAACACTTTAGCTTATATACGTTCTAAAAGGAGGGCATTGACCATACCGGTCAGACAGGTTGGTGTAGGGTTAAGTTTTTATTGACTTAGAAATAATAACTTTTTATTGTAGTTAATTTTTTTTTCTATTCAATTGTCGTTTGATTAAAATCAAAATTTTAATTGTTTTAGTTATTAAATATAACTACTACTATTACCAATTTGACATTTCTTAAATCGAAGACTGTCAAAAAATATTTATAACTAGCTTTTGCCCGCGACTTCGTCCGCGTAAAAATCATGCGTGGCAGAGGCAATCACAGATAACTGTGTATTGTGTTCAGATGTCTTTAGTATTACCAAACCTCATTGCACGCAGTTACACCCCCTCCACTTTCTTCACGGTAGGGAGCGACCTGGTGTAAGTCCATGAGCAGTATCCTAATATACCTATCCCCAATATAAATTTCTACCCCATTTTAACTATGTTAGGCGATGAATTTCAATAAAATACGAAACATGTCTTTCATCAAATCTCTTAAAGAATGTTTATGCAAAATTTGAAATAGATTGGACCAAGGAATCACATTGCTCCATACAAACTTTGCCCCGCCTTTTTACTCCCTTAGAGGTATAATTTTAAAAAATCTTTACTTATCGGATGCCTACGTGCTACAAAGAACACAGCCTCGAAGTTTTAAGTTTCTACGATCAGCGGTTCAGGCCGTGCGTTGATCCATCAGTCAGGACAAAGCATTTTATATACAGAATATATCAGGTTATGGGACAACTGTTCGAATATGTTATAATTTACTGGTCATAGATCATAATTAAGATGTATATTACACAAAAAACAATATAACATAAAAGTTATAGTGATTTCAAAAATTTCCTTAAATGTTACGTATCTACATAATACGTACAAACAGGATACATGTAGGCATATAAAGCTTCGACAGTATAAAGAGGCATCAATTGCGCAAACGCTTCAATGGTAGCGTACGTACAAAGGCGACTCATCAACGGTCATCGGACAGGCAGCTGATTTAAAGCGAAGTTTGTCTTGTTTATGCGAATGTAATCATTGATTTATTCAATTTCTAATGAACATTTAACAAATTACGAATACGTTGCAGATTAAGTATCACATTTCAATCAGATTTACACGAAAAAGCGATGACAAAATTGAAAACTTTACATGTCTCTAAATAATTAACGAATCGATATTTTTCCTTCAATTTTTTATGGGATCCTACCATTGCCTATCTCTCGTTTGACCAGTTGCCTCTTAACCTGATACATCAGTATATAGATAATGAAATTATTTATCTGTCATAACTGCCATTAAAATAGATTTCAGCTCAGCGAAGCGGGCAGGGGACAGCTAATGTCAATATAAATTGACAGGCACAATTTGTAATCAAATTCAAATAATTTATTATGTATAAAGCCTGCGAATGCACTTACAATTTGGCAATTTTACGTTTTTCTGAAGTTAATCCGATAATATACCATCGAATCGAAATATGGCCGCAACTCGATAGGGTTTTTTTAAATTATTTGTTTACATAAAATAGTATAGTGATTTAAATATTACAATTGAATGCAACTAATCGCAAACGTTGTGGTACTAAAATCGCCAATCGCATAAGTGTAAGGTTGCCCATGTGAATGTAGCCTTTACAGCCCAATCTAATTTGGCGAGGCCGAAGCACATTACTTGTGCATTACAAAGAAAGCTACACGGCTAGCCACTTCTTGAGGCTATATAAAATCTACTTTCCGGTATAGTACCCTGGTGAATGCGTGTTAATTAATTAAACACAGTAAGGATTTCTGAAAAAAAATAGGTGTTTATGGAGGATTCTTGATTACGTTTCCAAGTTATTTGATATATATTAGACGACTAGCAATCCGCCCTCGCTTCGCTTCGGTTATAGGTTATAGTCGTTTTACCCGCGTAGTTCCCGTTCCCGTGTGAATACCGGGATAAAATATAGCCTTATAGCTTTCCATTGGTGAAAGAATTTTTGAAATCGGTCCAGCCGTTTTGAAGATTACCCGGAA
Source organism: Lymantria dispar (assembly GCA_032191425.1). Lineage (NCBI taxonomy): Eukaryota > Metazoa > Arthropoda > Insecta > Lepidoptera > Erebidae > Lymantria > Lymantria dispar. Next base: position 25,101,033 of record CM063459.1, read on the forward strand.
CAAACAGACAGAGAGACAAAAAAAAATATAAAATGATTTTTAGGCATAAGTATAGTACAAATAACCGTGTGAGCATGAAAAAAGACTATTATTTTGCCATTACAAACAGACACTCCAATTTTATTTATTGGTATAGATAACCGTTTCGGAACTTTTATATGGCAACACATCTTTGTTGCAATAAGGTTTAAAAATATATAACCTTCACTCACAAAATTATTTATTTCATTCTTTTAAAATTACACTTCTTTTTACGTGTTAGGGATAAAATGAGAGTAAATTTTTACAATGCGTGCGCACTATCATCGTCATTTCGACTCATATACATCCCACTTCTGGGCTCGAGCCTCCTCTGTAATAGGAGGGATATTGACCTACTATACCACGCTGGTCAGACGCGTTGGTATAGAGTATTATTTCGAGTTTACCTTCTCTTAAACAGACGTTATATGCATATTATATCCCCTAGTCGTCTTTTACGACATCCACGGGTAAGAAAGGGAGTGCTGAATTGTATTCTTACTCCGTCACCACACGGAAAACGAGCGCGCACCGTCATGAAAAACCGACACCCTGAAGTTAGCTAGTCAACATTTTTACTATGCGTGCGCACACCAGCCCAAATTTCAATTAGATAATGCGTTATAATAAAGCTTTCAATATAAAAACACCTTTTTTTTAATTACTTGTGTCGTTTTTCTACAAACGCAGGATAACACGAAGGACAAAATTTTAAAAAGATTTTATCTTGTTACGCCAAAAAGTATACCTTCTTACGTGCGTACGTATGCACGTACTCTTACCTATACACACTTATTTTTTAATGTTAGACGAGGTGCCTTCGCGCTCCAAACGCCAACCGATGTATCTTCAGTCAGACTCCTCAATAGGCGATAACGTCCTATCGCCCATCGCCCTCGTCAAGTGGGCAAATCGTTTAACGAAAGGTTCCTGTTATCAACCTTAAAACTACTTCAAATAGCATCATAAAAAGGCCTTTTATCGCGCATATTTTAAAAAGTTAATGGATAAACGTATCGATAAATGGAAATACTGTTGTATTTCCTGTTCAAACTTTTCAATCTTCTTGTGTTTTATAGAAAAGTATTTGCTGTTGCGTGGAAAATTGTGCGTTTTTAGAGTTCCGCTCCCAAAGAGTAAAAACGGGATCCTATTACTAAGACTTCGCTGTCTATCCGTCCGTCTGTCCGTCCTTCTGTCCATCCGTCTGTCTGTCACCACGCTGTATCTCAAGAACTACGATAGCAAGACTGTTGAAATTTTCACAAATTATGTATTTCTGTTGCCCCTATAACAGCAAATACTAAAATTAAAATAAAATCATTATTTAAGGGGGGGCTCCCATACAAAAAACGCAATTTTTGCCTATTTTTATAGATAATGGTACGGAACCCTTCGTGCGCGACACCGACTTGCACTTAGCCGGTTTTTTTTTTCTATTACATACGTAATATAAAATTCAAAAAAAATGCTTCCTATCTATACCAATAAATAAAATTGGAGTGTCTGTTTGTAATGTCAAAATAATAGGTTCTTTTCATGTACACACGGTTATTTGCACGACACCTATGCCTAAAATAGCAATTAAAAAATTTTTGTCTGTCTGTCTGTTTGTTCCGGGTAATCTTCAAAACGGCTGGACCGATTTCAAAAAATCTTTCGCCAATGGAAAGCTACAATATCAGGGCGTAAACTAGGCTATATTTTATCCCGGTATTCCCACGGGAACGGGAACTACACGGGTAAAACGACTATAACCTATAACCGAAGCGAAGCGAGGGCGGATTGCTAGTTTAGTATAAAACCATTGTGGAACCAACTCCTCCGCCTCTATCACCATTGGGCTGATGGTCGTAATATATACTTTGCTTATGGTCTAATTTCTCCCAATGAAAACAAAGAGCTTAAAAACTTTTGTTGGAACGAAGTTCCTTACGGCAGGCTTGGAGGAGATAGGGATTTTGCTGCGCGACTGAACTGAAAAAAATGTGATAGTAAAACCGTAAGAATAAAACCGTAAGAAAAAGTGCGTAGAATAAAACCGTTAAATCAGACGAAATTGTTTTGACCGCCGTATCTTAAAAAGTATAAGTACTAGACCATTTTTGATAGAAATTTTGACCCCCCCCTTGCACCCTACATTGCCGCCCGGACTACCCCTATCCCCCATTAGAAACTTCCCTGCCCCCCCTTCTTTTGATGTGAAACATCGTTCAACCTACAATTGTTTTGACCGCCGTATCTCAAAAACTATAAGTGCTAGACCATTTTTGATAGAAATTTTTTTTATTTAAAGTAATTTATTATTACCTAAAATACTGAATTTCCTAAATACTTTCCTGTACTTAAATAAAAACTAATCAGCAAAATTTAAGAGAAAAATCAAGAAAACCTACATAAAATTGAGCACGATTTTTTTTTGCAAATTGTGTCGATTCTACATTAGCCGAAGGAACTTCGTTCCTACCTGGTGTCCCACGACACCACATTTCTTTTTTTGTAATTATTATTATTACTAAAAATACAAAAAATCACAACATAAGGTAGTAAATTTATATAAATAAAATAATGGGTATAAATCTTTTTAGCTACAATCCTTACTGATATTATAAATGTGAAAGTAAGTTTGTTTGTTTGTTTATTTGTTTGTTTGTTTGTTACGCTTTCACGCTTAAACCACCGAACCAATTTCAAAAATTCTTTCAGTAATGGAAAGCTATAACATCAGGGAGTAACATAGGCTATATTTTATCCTGGTATTCCTACGGGAATAGAAACTACGCGACGGGTAAGGCGACTGAAACCGAAGCGAAGCGAGGGCGGGTTCCTAGAATTTTTATAAGTTCATTTCATTCATTTCACGGGCAAGATAGTGAGGTGAATTGCAGTGGTAAATGGTGTTCTTACTCCGTCACCACACGAAATTATGGGTATATTTAGATGCATAAAATTTGGTACCGTTATATTTGACGTTGCAGCTATTTTCAATTTCCTTGACTAAAACAATGTCTTTCTGTAAACCGTTAGTATTTCAAGTATTTAATCATTCTCTGGAAATGTTGTGTCTAAAAGATCATAACATTATGCTGTTGGTCCTCACTGTTAGCGAAACACAGTCTTAACGGCTCTCCGATCTAAGGCTTAAAGGCGCGCGTTTTCGCTGCGAGTCCATGTAAACTTCTGGGGAATTTTATTCTATTATTTGTTACTCTGCCGTTTATATTAAAGAAAGTTTGAATTGACATACATAACATGAATATATGAAATCTCTAAAACAAAATATCATCATCATCATCGCAGCCTACATACGTCCCACTGTTGGGCTCGGGCCTCCTCTACAATGGGAGGGAATTTGAACTACTATACCATGCTGGTCAGACATGTTGGTATAGGGTTTCATTTTAAATTTTTCCTTCTCTTGCACAGATGTTATGTGCATATTATATCCCTTAGTCGTCTTTTACGACATCCACATAGGGAGTAGTGAATTGTATTCTTACTCCATCACCACACGAAAATAAAAAATGCACAACATTAATCAAAATTTTAAATAAATTCAATATTGATGATAGCATTTTTAACTATTTCGTCATAAGACCTTTTACTGGGTGGTCCCAGTCGGAATATATACTAAAAACCAGGAAACCTTTCATATACCATTTGGTATGCATATTCGCTATTCGACATTAACCTGTTGCCTGCCACAAAAAAGTTTGAAGTTTATTGAAATTTAGAGTTGAAATAAAACAGCTAAGGGAGAACCACCTAAGCGACGTCGGACTTTACTGACATTAGAGCCAATAACGCTAGCCAAATTAATACGAAAGTGGGCAATAATGCCCATCGATTCGAGCAATTGCAATCACCAACCCGCTTGCTATGCATGTCGATAATTTTAATTGTGACCTGTATCTAACAATGGGGTCGAAGCTATTAATAGACGTATAAATAAAACCAGAGATGTTGCTAGAAGAAGAAAGTCCACAAACGGCCTTTTACTCCTATCGGGCTCGTTCCAATCTAAAAAAATAAATAACAAGAATTCTCCTTGAAATCGTTCGGAGCACTATCTACCGGGTCCAATTATTAGTCTAAACCAAGAATGGTTTCAATAATAATGGTTTATTGGAACTCATAAGGCAAAATATCAACGGTTTGGGAGGAGTTCAGTTAAGAGCGCTACACACCTTGCAGTTTTAACTGTGCAGTTTAACTGTACAGTCAAACTGTATAGGTAAATTGTAAGTCCATAGTTCAGCTGTTTGTCCTACACACCTAACGATTTGTCTGTACAGTTCGATTGTACAGTTAAATTGTACTGTTAAAACTGAAGGTCTGTAGCGCTCATTACAAACACACGGACAAAATAAAGGTATCGATGCTGCAGTTTATACTTACTATACAATTTTGTCTAAGTAAAAATATCATTAAAAAAAATAAAATAAGACAAGCCTACTGACTTTCTTAATGAGGCTCGAACCCAGCACTAGGTTATATATGAGCTGAAATGATGACAAAATAAAACATTATGATAATGAAAATCTCGCTCACTGAGACCACATATATACACTCAAAGCGACCATCACAAAGCAACCGGACGCAACCAAAATTCATAATCACTAGATAGCGAATGCACATTGAAATTCTGCTCTACAATTAAAATTTAAACAATGCAGCTGTGTGTTGTGATATTTAAAATATATCCCTTTATTATTTTTCAATCATCATCATGCTTAGTGAGGGCAAAGGCCCCGTTAAAAATGGACTGTATTACGAGTAAATTAAGGTTAATATATCTGTAAGGTAGGACATAGATCTTTTGTGTGGTGACGGAGTAAGAATACAATTCACCAAACCCTCTCTTGCCTGTGGGTGTCGTAAAAGACGACTGTGGAATATAATATGCATATCACATCTATGCAAGAGAAGGCAAACTCGAAACAAAACCCTATGCTAAGACGATCATCAATTGCCCTCCCAATATGGAGAAGGCTCGAGCCCATCACGCTGGTCAGACGGGTTGGTATTTGGTATTATTTTGAGTTTTCCTTCTCTTGCACTGTTATGAGATTATGCACAAGATATCCCTTAGTCGCCTTTTACGATACCCACGGGCAAGAGAGAAGGGGATAAATTGTATTCTTACTCCATCACCACACGGATATATGATGTTTAACTGATACTAATATAGCTCAAGGGAATTAATCCCTTCACGTATAGATAACAATTAGAGACGAACTCCCGAGATCAATTACCGGTAATTACTCGCCGAGACCTACATGCACGCTTGATATTCCAGATCTAACTTATACGTTAAGTACTTAATACTCAAACGGATATAGTAGACTGGGTTTCATTTCGCCCGCTTTGCATAGGAGGGAAGTGAACTCCTCCTGTTTTTCTTTTCTAATTAAATTCTTTGCGGATCCCAATACAATTAAAAGCGATTCCCGGGACTTCCTGAGTGTCAAACCTCAGTGTCTTTTACGGAGACCATTGTGGATCCTGGATTACAGGAATTACAGTAATGGGAATGTGTGGTGAAATTTGTCCCAAAAAAAAACTGAGTGAGCCGAGCCTGGTATCATTTCTATGGGGTGATAAAGTAAAATGTTTTAGTAGCGTGATGGAGTAAATACCTCAGTTACAGCCCCCCTTTCACCGGGATCACACCCTGAGTATCGTAAAAAACGACGAAATGATATTATGTGCAAGTAACACTCATGCAATAGATAGACAACCATATGCCAACCCAGCCCTTTTATCCAGCATGATAAAGTAAGCCAATTTTGCTTCCATTTGAGAGGAGGCTCAAGCTTCGCACAGGGATGTCTAATCCCGGGTGACTGGAGCGAGGAATTATTCCGTCACCTGCCGAGAGGCCGACCGCGTGAGGAAAGATCGATGTCCTCCCCGATGTCAGTCGATGGGAGGTCCTCAAGAGGTTATTCCGTCGGGCCGACCACTGACGTCCAGTCACTCTGCTCCGGTAGTCGGTTCAACGACGAAGGCGACGTGTCACAGGTGGGTTGCAGGTGTGGGTGCTTACGCCCCTCTGTCGCCCCAGTCGTGATTGATCAAATCAAAAAGATAGAATCACGTTGTCTGTGTGACCGGTTCGATCACCAATCACTTAAGACCGGATCTTTCGTGATCAATCGATCGCTAGCAACCAACAAGACTCACCTTGATCCCATGCAATTTAATCGGTTACGCAGACAATGCGATTCGATCTTTTTGATTCGATCAATCACGACCGACACAGATATTGTGTGAATATTATAGATTGACTTAGGTGTTATCTAAAATTTAGCCGTCATTACGCGTAACTAAGCTATTGCTAATATATATTGTACATCATCATTTCGGTTTAAATACGTCCCACTTGGGTCGAATGTTCTTTAAAACACGAAAGAAATTGACCTACTGTGCCATGTTGGTCAGACATGTAGCCCACATGGTTTATGTTGAGTTTGCCTTCTTTTGCATAAATGTTATACGCTTTTATTAGCTTCTATGTATGTAACGCAATCTTTGAACAACGTCTTGTCCTTTGAACGAACAGATTTTATTTAAACTGCACACTCGTCAAAGACCCTTGACAATGCAATAATTCGATTAAAATAGCCGAATGTCCTGATTAGATGCGCCAGGATTTATAAATTTCTAATCGTTTCCTTTGGATCACAGCAAGAAACAAAGTTAGTATGCGGACTCCGCATGCGTAAAATTCGAAAAGCGTAATTACCTGACTTGCAACTTATGAGCGTGTTTTTTAGTTTTCTTTTTTTAATTGTAATTTATTTCGTGTGATGACGACATAAGAACCATAACTAACCAACCAACCATAAAAGACGACTGCAATATATAATATGCATATAATATCTATTCAAAAGAAGGAAAACTCGGAATAAAACACTATGCTAACACGTCTGACCAGCGTTATATAGTAAGTCAATATCTCTCCTATTATGGAATAGAAGTCCAGCAGTGGAAATTATATAAGCCGAGATGATGATGAATCGTGTTTTACTACACCCATGGGCAAACAAGACGGCTGTGGACTGTATACTTACCGTCATCATCATCATCACAGCTCATAAACGTCCCACTATTGGGCTCAAGCCTCCTCGATAATGCGAAAGTACCTAATTGACCTACTCTATCACGCTGGTCAAGCGTGTTGGTACAAGGTTTTATTTTGAGTTTTCCTTCTCTTGCATAGATGTTGTATGCATATTATATCCCTTATTCATCTTTTACGACACCCACGAGTAAGAAAGGAGGTGGTGAATTGTATTCTTACTCCGTCACCATACTGATATTGTCGTATGTGTCAACTAAAATTTCTAACCGCTACTTATCAACGTAAATGTTGTAGAAGTGTACCGCTAGATGTCATGATAATTACCATCTCATTAGAAATACGAGCGATTCAAACGCTTTATGTTACCTTTGCTCGTGCAAATTCACAACAAACAATTTAAGTTAAATTACTCCATTCATGTTTATGTAACTTGCAATCGTTAAGATACTAATGTTACTCTTGGAAATCGAAAGATTCCACTTTTTTTTTTATTTAGTTACTAGCAACCCGCCCTCGCTTCGCTTCGGTTTCAGTCTCATTACCTACGTAGTTTCCATTCCCGTGGGAATACCGAGATAAAACATATATTACGCCCTGATATTATAGCTTTCCATTGGTGAAAGAATTTTTGAAATCGGTTCGGTGGTTTAAGCGTCGGTTTAAGTCGTGAAAGCGTAACAAACAAACTTACTTTAACATTTATAATATTAGTAAGGATGAAAGACGCCAAATAACGATCTTTTTTTGGCAGGCTATTAATTCCATCTGGGCAGACCCTGACGACGGGCAAGATAGAGAGTGGTGAATTGTATTCTTAATCCGTCACCACACGGAATTTGATAGTTACGCAAGTATTACTCATCACAGTACCGGATTAGCCATATAGCAAGAGTAGCAAATGCTACGGGCCCCGCGAATTGGCCAGGGCCTCGCGCACCAACGCCTGTCTGACTGTAATTAAAAAAATATCAATTTAGATAAGAGCTTAAAATATCTTGCACGCCTTAACAGTTTTATTTTATTTAATACCCTAAACTTGAGAACCTGAAGCAAACCAAGGACCCCTCGACAGAATTTGCTACAGGCCCCGCGCTGACTTAATCCGGGACTGACTCATCATCATCATCATCATCATCATCATCACCCTGCTTTTATCCCAATCACTTGGGGTCCATTAATATGGACTCTTATTTCATAATACATATTACAAAAGTTTTGATAATAATTTTGTGACCCGCCGCCTGACTAATGTCAGCTCTCCTTGAACATGTAATTGTTGACCTTTTTTTTGAGGGGTGGGTTGCGGTCGGTGCACTCCTTGCTTCACTCCGTCCAGGGCGACAGAGGGGCGTAAATACGCACACCCGTAACCCACCCGTGACATGTCGCCTTCGTCGTTAGGCCGACCACCGGGGCAGGGTGACTTGTCGTCAGTGGTCGGCCCAACGGAATACCCCCTGAGGAGTACCCCCTCCTCGACTGACGTCCCCCCTTTTCAGGGAGGACGTCGGTCTTTCCTCGTGCGATCGGGCTCTCGGTGGATGACGAACTAACTCCCCGGTCCAGTCACCCGCGGCATGTAATTATTGACCTGACGAGACCAGGTAGAGTAGGCCGAGGTCAAAAGAAACGTCTTTTCTATTTTTCTAGGTAGGCGAGGTAATAAAAAGTAAGCTTTAAATTATGTTGTCAATCGTAGAGCAAATCAAATTCGGAGACATAGCAATGGCAACGCCATCTGCCTTATCTAAATGTTTTTGCAAACTATACAGGGACCTATTCAAATATACACACAAAATTCCCTTCAAACCGAGGAGTAAGGTGACAAAAACCACGTATATAATAATTGTATAAAGATAGTAGGCAAAGTTACCTATTATATTACACGCCAACATGTTGATGATAAGACGCCCCGAAATCTTGGTTCGATTTTTCACTCTCTTGAATTGATCCTTTTTCTTATAATAAGTCGTCTTTTAAGACACCTACGGTAGAAATAAATATAATCAAGTCCTCCAAAATCACTTACTAATTGTAAAGTAGTTATGTATTAATACAGGACATTTCTGTGTTTAAAATACATCCACTAAACGTAAGCTAACAAATAGTCAGCCATTTTGTTTCACCAGGAAACATCTTGAAACAAACGACTGGGTAAATGTTCACTAATTCTCGCGGTCACCGCTTAACGAAATGCTTAGGTAATTTACTTTTACAAATGAAACTTTTGGCCAACAAGATTGTCGTAAATTAAAATGGTGGGGGGGGTGAATAAAAAAATAAGTTGCAAATTGCGCCTTACTCGGAAATTACATCGAGAAACTTCTGAACATTATCTTGTAAATGATATTAAGTGCTGTTGTTTCTTTTAGGGGTGATACCTTCTATCGAAAATATAATAAGCCTTTACCCCAATTTGCAGAGGTTGTTGGTTTTTTTTTTCGTAACATAAGTAAAAAAAAAATATTAAAAACGCTAAGAACCTGGTACAAGGGTAACATTAATACAGTGTAATATATATAATATTATCTTAATAAGCACTTGTAATATCCAAATGTTATGCTTCTTCCCTACTTCTGTTGACTCTGCCATGTATGATCACCGAATGTCCTCAACTTTAGGAGTGGTAGGACCACACTGTCGACAGTTATCTGTCTACAGCCGCGGGCCGGTCCGTCCGGGGCAGTACCATGCTCTCGCAGAAAATCGACGTCTGAGTAGTAGCAATTTGTTACTGCGCTTCGTTCGGTGAGCGATAGAGCCGGAAGCCCAACTTTCTGAGGGTGATTGCGTGTGGAGGGTTTTGGTGGTGCCCTTGGTATCACCGAGCCTCAATGCACGTATTCACACTCCCTTCACTTTCTTCGCGGTAGGCAACGGCCTTGTAAAGGTCCATGAGCGGCAGCAACACTTACCATCAGGTGTACTGTTTGCTCGTTTGCCACCGTTTGCAATAAAAAAAAAACTTTTTTTTTTGTGTGTGGCTATAGCTGGCCTCTGATGGCCTTGACAGCTTAACCGGACTATGGGTGAGCGCTAAGGGCTCTCAACCCGGTAATCCTCAACTCATTCATGACCATCTATTTGTAACCGTTGTTCGCTAGTAAACCACTCAAGCGTGACGGTACGGAGCTACAAATGTTGTCTGAGCATACTTTGTGTTGCCACCTTTCGATTGGCGATAACACATATGTCTCCACAATTATATTTTCATAAGTACATACTTAGTAACATAACCTTAATATGCAATTACGCTACCCGTCTAATAGTACGACTTTATTTCTCTCATGTACCTGTAGGCTCTGAAATCCTTCTTTAAACAAGGTTTAAGAAGAGCCCTTCGTTAAAGAGCGTCTGCCACCAACTGGTAAAAAAAATAGTATAATAATATACGCAGTAAATTCTCTAATCATTTTGGACAGGACTTTGATTTATATAACGTTAGTTTGTGATAAATATTTCAATTGAAGACTGAAATTGATAGGCATGATATTATATCCACTCAGTTTCTCCAACATTACAACACAAATAACTGAGTTTTCAATAACAAACAGCTCCGCCCAAGATTTGTTGTCACAACGGATTGGGACCGAGCACCGAACTCGGTACAACGGGCGGGTGCACACACATTATTATTAGTAAGACAACAACTATACAAAGATTAAGTAGGCGGTAGAGAATACTATACGTAAATATTTTATATATTATTATAACTAATGATTTCTGATGTTGACACGAGTATTATACATTTTAAATAAAACTACTTTACGGATTTTATCGCGTTTGTACTTGATTTTTGATTACCCGACGTTTCGAACACTTTACAGCGTTCATGGTCACGGGTGGACTAAGATGTCTCACGTCCAACAAGTCATCGTTACTGCAGAAAATTTATCTACCCGATACAGAAATTAGTTATTAAATATTGACCCATATTTTGATACAAAATTTATTGCCAGTGTAAGAAGAAAATGATTCTATATGAAAAAATTATATTGTTTATGGTTAGTAATTATATAGTATAGTAAACATTAAAATTAATAGTAATTATATTTAAAAACTAACTAATAATCTAGTATACTACCACCGGATAGGAACACGGCCACACTGAGAAAGATCCAGCAAGAAAACTCAGGTGACATGATGCTAAATTAATATTAATTTTGAAGGCGGCTTACTTTATGTTACTAAGAGGTTTTAATTTATAAAATTGTCTTTAGTTATTATTATTGTGGGTCAAATCTATACAATATGAGCTCACAGTGTCTTGCAGTCTTGTGGTGGTCTTTTTGGATTTGTTTTTAATAATGTTTATAACAGGATCCCAGCTTGATGGTAACACCCAGCCATCCTCTCTATTGAAATTTTTGTGTTTTTTAATCTCAATAGCCTCGCGTACCATTCTAAGCAGGTATCGGTGTTCTTTTGCGAGGATTTGTGGTTTATCAAACCTGATGTTATGGCGGGCGCGGTCCTGACCATGTTCACAGACTGCAGACCTAGTGTCACGGCGGTGCTTCACATCGGCTATGTGTTCTTTGATCCGAGTTCTTATGGATCTGGATTATTATAACTAGTTTTATTTTCGCGCTGCTCCACGCGATGGATGGTAGTCGTGAAAAATCGGCTACCTACGTTAAAATTCGTACATTTATTTCTGAACAAACATAGTGATTGGACTACGGGGTTAAGCCACAACACACGACGTAGCTTCCCTGTCACCTCCGTTTTGTGGGCATCGATCCCCCTTGTGGTACTTCCCGCTGGTCCTTCGAAGGATACCCATGTCGTGTACTGTGACTTAACCCCACAGTCCGCCCATTTTTGGATCAAGGCTTCAACACAAAAAGAAATAATACCATAATCATCATGCTTGACAAAACTACATTGGAATACATTGCATTATTAAGCCGTCATTGGAGCTTTAGCGTACAAATGAAAATGCCATGTAAGAATTTTGCTGATTTTTTATACAATACAATATATAGAGAGTACTAAAGTCTAATGAATATAACAGTTGCTTGTATGTATTTTATATTCTGCTAAAATTCTCAGATGTATCGATAATAAAAAGAATTGGAATTATGCTACAAGTCTCCTTCATGAAAAAAAAAGAAGTTTTTATTTATATTTTTCTCCTTGTTATATTTAGATTGTTAAGCTAACTATTTATTCAAAACTTTATATCTATCATGAATAATATTATTATATTGAGAAAGTCAGTCGTCATTGTACAAGGCCTTTATTTTACCAGGAATAATACACAACTGTGCAATAAGAATTACAAAATATTATATCCACTATACTAGTCTTATTCTATTACACAACTAGCATCGCTATTCACATAATAATGTACTAAAGCAACACTAAAACATACACAAAATACAACACAGTACAACAATAAGTATTGAAAATTGCGCACATCCTTACTAATATTATTCTGTTACGCTTTCACGCTGAAACCACTCAACCGATTTCAAAAATTCTTTCACCAATGGAAAGCTACAATATCAGGGAGTAACATAGGCTATATTTTATCCCGGTATTCCCACGGGAGCGGGCACTACGCGGCTAAGGCGGCTGAAACTGAAGCGAGGCGAGGGCGGGTTGCTAGTACATACATATTTTGAAATGAATCTATTATTGTGCAATTACAAGACGATGAATTATTATTATTACATTTCTGAATTATTAACTCTTTAACACGTTCGTTGCGTTACAAGATCTATCAGATCTCTTGCAGGACTTTTGTATTGCGCGTTGACTATAATCGTGTGTTTTCACTCCTTGCGGGAGGCGCTAATGTATAAAGTACTTTAAGTATGAGCAGGTAAGACAAATATACATATTTGCTTCCTACGTAAAAGTGAATTCAAGGACAAAAAAAAAACAATTAGAGATGGATTAGGTCCCTAACACACAGAAGTATAATTATTTTCACAGTAGCATATAAATTATTTTCAAAATCGTATTTTTAGGAGACTGATTAGGTCTCAAAAGGGTAGGTTAGTTACGAAATCTTTTAGGTCGCCAAAGCACCAGCTGAAAGTTCTTTGAAAATGATGGCGCAGGGAACGTGTTAAATTGTGATACTGGTGAAATTTATTATCCGTCCATCCATCAGCCTATAGACTCTCCATTTTGGACATAGGTGTGATATTTCAAAGCACCAATCCTAGGAACCCTGTTGGTTACACCCGTTATTCTACGGATTACCGTATTCCGGACCTTTATCCCATAAAAAAATATCGACCGACATAGTTCTATAGCACGTTGAAATTTTAAAATATACCAAAGTCGGTAAAATTATCATTGTAGAATTACAATATGAGGCTTAATGATCTCTTTCTCCCGCATTAGTTCTGCATTTCTTTGGAGGGAATAATATATGAGCATAATTGTCACAAGTTGTAGGCATAATTATGAACAAAATCTCTTCTGTACAAATACTCTTTGTTATCAGTTATGAATTTTTCATATTTCGTTGAAGAGCCCATGTGTACCTACAGGGTGGTAATGTTCGTGTTATTTTTGGACGTCATACTACGTACACTCTCATTTAAAGTTCTGTTCAATACTCTGTGAAGAAATAATTTGTAGCATTTAGGTATTTTAACTAGTGGTCGCGTCGCGGTATAGTCGAAATTCGGCCATAATTCATTTTAATAAATTTTTCTGCTACATAATTTTCTTTTAATTTTATTTATGTACTAGCAATCCGCCCTCGCTTCGCTTCGGTTATAGGTTATAGTCGTTTTACCCGCGTAGTTCCCGTTCCCGTGGGAATACCGGGATAAAATATAGCCTAGTTTACGCCCTGATATTATAGCTTTCCATTGGTGAAAGAATTTTTGAAATCGGTCCAGCCGTTTTGAAGATTACCCGGAACAAACAGACAGACAGACAGATAGACAGACAGACAGACAAAAATTTTTTAATTGCTATTTTAGGCATAGGCGTCGTGCAAATAACCGTGTGAGCATGAAAAAAGCCTATTATTTTGACATTACAAACAGACACTTGAATTTTATTTATTGGTATAGATAATTGTAAATTGAGCAAGCTGTATTTCCCTAATAACTAATAATATCAGGTTGACCGAGCTTCGCTCGGAATATTTTTGTAGAATTTATTTAAGGATATATTAATAAAAAATAAAAAATAAATAATGAAAAATATATAAAAAATTACAAAAAGAGAATAATAATAACACCGAGATTCGATCCGACGCTGTTTAACACAAAAACTAAACTTAAAACAGGTCAATGTCTCCCCTGAGCTACCGTAACTCTTGACGTTGAGAACGAAATTTGAATTCATATTCTTTTAAAATCTAATGTCATTGTAACGTTTTGCTAAAAACACCGACAAAAGAACATTTTCTATACATAAAACCTAGCTAGATCGAGTTTTTGGATCCGAATCCTCTAGTATGCCAAGTTTCATCAAAATCGTTGGTGCCGTTTCCGAAATCCTGAAAATATATATATTTTCAAGAATTGCTCGTTTATTTCCCTAATAACTAATATATAAAGTACTAAGTACAAATGCCTATTAGACATTGTCATCATAATTATGATTATTTGACATTCGGTTTGACCAGAGATTTTAACCGTAAACCAAAGTGTAACGCACACCCACAAGCACATACATGTACACGTACACACATACACACGGACAGGCTCACGCGCCATACACACGCACACACACACATATACACAAGCGCGCGCATGTGTGCGTATGTGTGTAGAGCGATTGCGTTGTAGTGTGCGTAATGCCGTTTTTAATGAATTTAATGTATTTATAATCCATTATTATATTAAATTGTAATTTTATGCACTTCTTCTCATTATATACTTCAACTGTGCCAAATTTCATAATTGTCCATCCACATAATTTTCATAAAAAGGGGTACAAAGTTTTTGCTTCACGTATTAATATATAGATGGGGAAGAAATAATTTGTAAATTTTATATAATTTATTCTCTGTGGTGACGGAGTAAGAATACAATTCACCACTCCCTGTCTTGCCCGTGGATGTCATAAAAGATGACTATAGGATATAATATGCACATAAGATCTGTGCAAGAGAAGGAAAACTTGAAATGAAATTCTATACCAACATGTCTCACCAGCGTGGTATAGTAGGTCAATTTCCCTCCCATTGTGGAAGGAGGCCCGAGCCCGACAGTGGGACGTATGTGGGCTGCGATGATGATGATGATTTTAATGTGACATTTTTACTAAAGATGTTATATGATCTAACGGACAGATTGGAGTCACTGCAGCGGTGGAGAGGATCTGGGTCTCTCAGGTATTCTACCGGCTCTTCTATGAGGAGTACTCTGAGGAAATATTTGACTTGGTTTTGCCAACGTACCTCTCGACACCGTAGCAGGATTCATCCATTTCACCTGGAAACGTTATGGTATTCAACTATACGTTTCAAGCGATCATTTCCTTCAAGTATATGCATACTCTGGAACGAACTAGATATGTATTGCCCGAGTGCTTTGATTGATTTGTGAGATTTAAGTAAAGCATTTTTCACGATAGGTAACGGTCTAACTGTTCCACTGGTAAAGCTAAGGTCTATGTATGGCAGTATCATTTACTATCAGGTGTGCTACTTACTCGTTTGCCACCATAGCCAGTAAAAAACACCTTAGGAAGAAACACTAAATTATTCAATGCTATTATAAAATAAACCCAACTTTGACACTTAAATAGTTCAGACCTATAAATCAAGTTTAATTGTAAATAGGAACGCACAATCGCGTAACGAACTATTACACAATTCCATTAACACTAGGGCCACTATGTAAATTAGGTCTCCACTGAGCCCAGACGCGCTTCCGTTAAGACACAATAAAGGCCTTATCTATAAGGTACACCCTCGTAGCACCGAACAATAGGGATTAAAGTACCTACGCGCGGTTACCCTACGTAGACTTAGATTGATGAAAATTGGATATGAATGAAATATTTGGATAGTTTTTGGCAGTTGTATATAATCAAATAAATATCACTGTACTTAATAAACGTACACGGTTTCACAACAAGGTATGGGGCCCTATACAATACTAGCAAACCACCCTTGCTTTGCTTCTGTTTCAGTCGCCTTGCCCCGGCATTTTAAATCTCCAATATCTTTTAAAATATTACGATACATGAGTGCAGTGTATGAGGCTTCAGGTTCGATTTCCGGACCCGGCAAAATGTTATAGAGGCCTCTTGGAAGAAACATTAGCTTACATTATTCCTTATATACACAGGTATCTGGTAGTAAAATATTATTTAAATCGACCCAGTCGTTTCGAAGATTATCCGAAACAAACAGACAAACAGGTTTTTAAGCATAATATCGTATAATTAAACGTGTGAGTATGAAAAAGCCTACTATTTTGACGTTGCAAAGATATGGTATAAGATTATAGATAATATACGTAGTGTTAGTGACGTACTCATAAAAGGTATGTAATTTTGGTTGCAAAACAATATCGACGTCATCATCATCATTCTGCCTCTTGCCCTCTTCTGTTGGACGTAGGTCTCTCCCATAAATCCTCGCAAAACGTGGTTTCGTGCCGCACTAATCTACCTACTCCCAGCATCCTTTAGTAAATCAAATATAAAACCCTATACCAACCAGTATGTAGTAGTGACCTATTGCCCTCATATAGTGGAGGAGGCCCGAGTCCAACAGTGGGACATATATGGGTTATGATGATGATTATGATGATGAGGTGCCTCTCGATTTCTTTGTCTCTAAATCCTTAAATTCGTTTAGGTCTAATATGTCTTATCCATGTTTGCATTTTCCAGGACATGTTACAGGGTGACCCCTCGGCAGGCGATAAGTGTTGATGCTTCAGGGTGACGTGAATACGAACGTGCCTTTATGATGGTGTCATCACTATAGCTTATGGGAGAGGTCTCACTGAAAATTGTTGCTTTTTCTCCCCCAGATATTAAAATAACGTATGTATTTTGGTAGTAAATGTTATTAATACGATGTTTAGAGAACCCAAATTTGTTTTGAAATTTACTTATTTTTATCTCCACTTCTTCATGTGAGAATAGATTTTAAATACAATGTAACACCACCCATTTGTTTTTCAATAGAGTTGTAGAAACCGTGATAGTCAGGGATAAGACACAGTACTCTTCTATTAAACTTATAATACCGCTGCGATCGTAAACCCATTTGCCAAATAATGAAGACTGCATAGATAAAATAGGTTTTTAAGTAACCTGTTATGGTGACTGACAAAAATTTGATACCCGCCCATTCTTTTTGCGATTCGTAAATGATTAATCAATCACCGAGTCTAAATTTAATTTGTATCCTTCAATCATATTTGTAAAGTTACATCGATTTATTTGTTAGCGTAAAATGTTACTTATATAAAAAAGTTTATCAGAAGATATTGGCTTCTGTATGATGGTGAGCTAAGAATACAATGTGCCAGAAATCCTTACCTTTTGATTGGATTAATCTCAATCCTTACTTTTTGATTGGAATCACAATCATCGGCTGAATGTTTACCAGAAATGTATAGACAGAAGGGCTCTCCTGAAATATGCCAATTGAGATCGCTAACTTACCTACCCAAGCATGTCATTTATAGTATTATCCCCTCTTCATAGTGAAGTTTATGTGCAACGGTGGAAGTCCAAAACCTGATAGACGGATTCCTCCAACTTCCTACACATAAATTTATGGCTACTTATGAAGTCTAGGCACCATTTGTTCTTTCCAGAAAAGCCCAATAATCAGGCAATATTCTTGAAGTTTATAGAGAAATAATCTATCGAATTAAATTAAAGCAAAAAGTATACAATGAAATCTTAATAACTTGAACCTCGTTAAGTTGTAATCTTTCACAAGTTACTTATTTGCTATATTCCCTGAACTCATAGCAATGAAATCTGTAAATATTGTTCGTCTTTCTAAACTATTATTTGTATTTGGTATATGAGCAGTGAATAATACACAATAATACACAACGTAATAACATACAATACAATCATCAAAATCTCTAAATCGTACCTTTTTAGTCGACATTTTAGCAAATGAAACCCTCTCTATCTTGGGCAGTTATTTAAGACAAATCTTGTGAACTCGATTTTTGTTTTTCATTTTTTTTGACATTCGAGTTATCAAAAATCCACCGTGTTTAAATATTTATCTAGTGACGTCACGAACAGCTGTTTAATGCAACGGAAACCGTATCTTCTATTGCCATGCCATTGATTTTAATGTCGCCGTTTATGATTCTCGTAAAAACGGAAAATTAGTTTTGGAATATGTAGTTTCATATTTGACAACTTTCCCGAGTTGAACTTTAGATAATATGAAAGTTATTGTTATTTGATGACAAAAAATTGAGAGATTTGGTAAGTAAGCTTTTACTGTGATTGAAATACCATAACTTGAACTCAAGGCCTTGCTTTCTCCGACATTTTAAAAGATACGCCAGCGCCGTGGATAAATCCGGGCTGGCCACGGTCGCGGGCTGGCCATGGACGTCAAGGATTCGGTACCAGTGATCGAGGAGGGAATACTGTGGGTTATGGGCTTGCGCGTCGCCCTTTGTACCCTCGGATGGGATAGACGGCGTCCGGCCGAAGCATAGCCTGCCAGAAAAAAAGGAGCGTCGGTGAAAACTAGTTCCTAGGAAACTTATATAATTAGATTAATGATAGAGTCAATTTTGGCTACACTATCATGTAATGGTTGTCTACATCTAACAAGTCATCGTTATTAGAGAGATTTATATCTACACGCTACAGAAATTAGTTATTAAATTTGCACCCACACTTTGGTACAAATTTACTACCAGTACAAAAAAAAAATATTTTATATGCTAGTATGATATGAAAATTCTTGGTTGCCATCGAAATTTCCATAAGATAGCATTAACAGTGCGAGCATAGCACACCAAAGATGTGAAGAAACTAACAATTTATGAAAAAAAAATGTGACTCGATACTAGCGACATTAGTCTCGTATTAGTTGCTAATTGCCAATACAAATTGCAAGTAGGTACAAATATTCATATGGCCGAAGTTAGCTCGGTATTTGTTTTTTTTTTTAATTGTATTTTATGGTAAAAATATTCAGATATTAAACAAATAATTGATGAAATATTAAAAAACAATTACAATGGAAAGTAATTAAACGGGGAAAACCAAGAATCGAATCGGGGATATTTGGATCAGATTTCTCAATTGCCCAACTAAGCTATTTCAATTCTTGATGACCGCGACCATTTTATGAGCTCAAAACACAAAACGATATTTTCTATACATGAAATCATTCACGGCAATCCCAAAGGGCCACCCCTTTCGGAAAATTCTGAAGATATAGAAACACAACATCCTTTTTTAAAGATATTCTATAATATTTCATCATGATCATCATCATCACAGCTCATATACGTTTCACTGCTGGGCTCGAGCCTCCTCCGCAATGGGATGGCAATTGGTCAGACGAGCTGTTATAGTGTTTTATGTCTACTTTTCCTTCTCTTGCTATATTACAATGCCTTATTTGGCTTCGCTTGCTTTTTATGTGTATATTACAATGCCTTAGTCGGCTTTTACGACACCCATGACCAAGAAAGGGGATGATGGATTGTATTCTTACTCCACCATCACACGGATAATATAATATTTAGCAGTATAAAAATATTTTTTAAAAAGAACCCACGGATGACAGGATGGCACTCTTAACAGGACCTGTATGAGCCGTGATAATTAAAATTAATTAAATTTAAACACCAAAACTTTGTAATTATAACACAAACAAGTACACAGACCTCTGTCTGTACATATTATAACAATCAAGTAATTACTCGTACAAATAAACACATGGTGTACGAATTGACACCATACGAAGTTTAGCTTAATAAACTAAAATGTAAGTGTTTGTCAACGTATAACATGGGATATTTACATTAAATGTACCATAAAATTAAGTTTAATTGTAGTATTTTGTTATTTTTTTTTTCGAGAATCTGCCATCGCGACGTCTATCGGCGTCCCGGGAAGGGGACATCGATAGGAGAGCATACTCCCTCGTGATATTTCGTCGGGTCGACCACTGAAGTCAAGGAACGCTGCACCGGTGGTCGGCCCACCGACGAAAGTGACTGATTATCTACCCGCTACAGAAATTACTTATTAAGTTTTGATACAAATTTATTGCCAACACAAGAAGAAAATGTCTAGTCTGTAATGATTAGTCATTATTAAACATTAAATTTGTAGTAATTATTATGACAATTTGTTAATTTAAACCTAACAAATGTAATATATCACCACCGGATCGGAACGCGGCCACACTGAGAAAGATCCGGCAAGAAAACTCAGGAGGGCATGATGCTACATTATTATTAATTTACTAGCAATCCGCCCTCGCTTCGCTTCGGTTATAGGTTATAATCGTTTTACCCACGTAGTTCCCGTTTCCGTAGGAATACCGGGATAAAATATAGCCTAGTTTACGCCCTGATATTTGTATTCTGCTTTCCATTGGTGAAAGAATTTTTGAAATCGGTCTAGCCGTTTTGAAGATTACCCGGAACAAACAGACAGACAGACAGACAAAAAATTTTTAATTGCTATTTTAGGCATAGGTGTCGTGCAAATAATCGTGTGAGCATGAAAAAAACCTATTATTTTGACATTACAAACAGACACTCCAATTTTATTTATTGGTATAGATAAAAGGCGGCCTACTTTATCTTACTCCTCCCCACCTTCACGATGATGACCTTACCCATGGATGTTTAACCATCGTAAGGATACCATGCTACAAATTTTGTATATCTTCAAGAATATTTTTATACGAACTATGTAAATCAAGCAGATACTTCACGATCTTTTCTTTCAGAATTAATTCGAAAAATTACGAATTTATTAAGTACGAACTAGTAATTGCAAAATTCGCTCATGGATGTCGTAAAAGACGACTAAAAGATATGCCTAATGATTTCTGATGTTTACGCGAGTATTACATATTGTAAATATACTCGTAACTAAGGATTTTATCGCATTTGTATTTGATTTTTGATTATCCGACGTTTCGAACACTTTAAAAACTGTATTCTTACTCCATCACCCGGAAAGTATGTAAGGGTACGCGTAAGATCTCGCGGAAGGAGGTGGCGGGTCGCGCGCGCCAGGGACGCAGCTCCGACGAAGCGACCCGCCGCCGGCGACTGGGCGGCGTAGGCGCGACTAACTGCGCCTCATGGCGCCCTAGCCGAGGCCGCGGGTGACTTGACCGGGAAATTAGTCCGTCACCCGCCGAGAGGCCGACCGCGTGAGAAAAGACCGACGTCCTCCCGAAGAGGGGCACGTCGGTCGATGGGAAGGTACCCCACTAGGGGGGGCTATTCCGTCGGGCCGACCACTGACGACAAGTAACCCTGCTCCGGTGGTCGGTCCAACGACGAAGGCGACGTGGTGTTGGGTGGGTTGCGGGTGTGCGTGCTTACGCGCGGACGGAGTGGTGCGAGGAGAGCGCCGACCGCAACCCATCCCCAAAAAAAGAAAAGGGTACGGCGTAATATATAAACATAATGATTATAAATTTTAATTTGATAACTTCTAAAAGCTCTTTCTTATTCTTCAGTAATATTATAAGTTAAATCATCATCATGATTTGCCTGCTCTTATTATAATTACTTCTTCTTCTATGGATATTTAAATATCATACATTTAAAATTGTTTATATGCCTTAGTCGTCTTTTGCGACACCTACTCTCTACCTACCTATCTCTTATGAGAGAGGCAATGGTAAATTGTATTGTTACTCCATTACAAAACGGAAATCATCATTCAAATATACCTAATAAGATTTTTTTCTCTCACATTAAAAACACATGTAAATATTCCTCAAGAATATTTTTGTTACAGAATTTTTATGAATGCGTATCCATCAGATATGTATTATTAAGATGGCGTATCTTTTCATACGTCGTATTCCACATGGAAACAATGCTTATATGAAATGCCTTTTAAATTATTTCTTGGGATTCCTCTTTCACTGAGTGGATTATACGGTGTCTTTGTTGTTGTTACAATACTGCATTTAAATTGTTTTGTTCTTCAATATTATAATAGATACCAACATATTTTTGGTTGAAAGAAAGTGTCTACTTATGTATACTTACTAATAGTGGTAGGACCCTTAGAATAATAACGTATAGAAGGATAGTGTCCATACGTAAGCCATCAAAAATATGAAGCAAACAATACTACATGCGTGCAGGTGATTACACACGTACACACCACTATACAAATTATGAAATCAAATTTTGTTTTTATTAACATAAATCGTCGAAATAGTTTTAAAAGTAATGTTAATATACTTACTTTTTTTCAAATGTGTTGTGACTCCATTTGAATGCACAAGGCGTCATAATTACCTATTTATTTTTTAAGAGTTGCATACGTAGTGTAGTACAGTGACCTTGTACATTACGGAACGGTTCCGGCGTAAGCTCCATTAGACTCCAATTGAAATGCTTCACTTTTTGTGCCCGAACTTACCTTCTATACGTTATTATTCTAAGGGTAGGATACTATTGACAGTTCTGTTTACAGCCGCGGGTCAGTCCGTCCGGGGTAGTACCACACTCTCTCATAAAATTGACGTCCGAGTAAGAAGTAACAATATGTTACTACGCTTCGTTCGATTAGCGAGAGAACCGACCAACTTTCTGAGGATGTTTCCGTGTAGTGGGTTTTAGCGATGCCTTTAGAGTTTAGTATCACCGAAACTTATTGCCCATATTCACACTCCCTTCATTTTCTTCACAGTAGGCAGCGGCGTCGCAAAGGCCCATGAGCGGCAGCAACACTTACCAACAGGTGTACTGTTTGCCACCATTTCGAATATGAAAAAAATATATACGCACGTAAGTTGGTTCTAAGTACTTCTTTAACTAGCTCGTAACTAGATAAAATCTTTTTAAAAATGTTACCCTTCGCGTTATCCTACGTTTGTGAAAAAAACAATGTCAGGTTTTTCGTGACGGTGTGCGTGCGCATCTTAAAAATTTACTCTTATCATTTTCCCTAATATGCCAGAAGATAAGAAGCGCGCAAAAAGAAATAAAACTTCAAAATTATCAATAAGTTTAACAATAAATAATTGACTGCACACATTGCGTAGTGATTAATATAGGTAGGTGTCGGTGTTTTTCAGTGTCGCGGGTTGAAACTGCGCGCAGAACAACACTTTGTGGGATCCAGAAATAGGTGTTGTAAAAATGTTGTCCCTCGCAATACAAGGATTATCTTCTTACTGCAGTGGCGTTGCGATGCAAAAAAAAATTTTATTATATTAAACTATTTTCACGGGCTTTTCTTAGGGAAAGTACCCGGGAACATGGGTCAAATACACAGGAACCTTTTAAGAAATTTAATTAAAATGTAATGTGATATCCAATAAATGAAATTATTATTTATATCATTTGATTTACGACTCAAAATACATCATCATCATCATCATTTAGCCACCTAAGTTCCACTGTTGAGCTCGGACCTCCTCCACAATAGGAGGGTAAGTAACCCACTTTACCGCGGCCTTCAGACGTGTTAGTATAGGATTTTATGTTGATATTTCATTCTCTTGATTTTTCCCTTCCTCCCTTCCCTCTAATGTGGTTGAGGAGAGTAATGGCTGCTCTAGTAATTAACTCGTGATCGGGTGCTGCTTGTGGGATCTGGTCCAGCCATATTTTCTCTTTTCTTTATTATTTTTTGTTTAGTATTAATATACATGTATACAATTTCGAAGGGCATTACACTGGAACTAATACTATATGTTGTACAAGGTATAAAAGTATATATATTTTAAATAAAACTACTTTACGGATTTTATCGCGGTTGTATTTGATTTTTGATTACCCTACGTTTCGAACACTTTACAGCGTTACACTAAACAGGTTTTTGATACCAGTCTAGAAATGTTAGTCCTTTCAAATGAAAAATGAATCTTCCCTTTGTTTTTATCATCATTATCATCATCGCAGCCCACATACGTCCCACTGTTGGGCTCGGGCTTGGGAGGGAATTTGGTCTGCTATATGCTGGTCAGACATGTTGGTATAGGGTTTCATTTCGAGTTTGCCTACTCTTGCATGGGTGGTATGTGCATATTATATCCCATAGTTGTCCTTTACGACATCCACGGGCAAGATAGGGAGTGGTGAATTGTATTCTTACTCCGTCACCACAAGGAATAATTTGTTTTTGTTAATTTTATAGAAATCCTAGCATGTCAATTTGTTAACTTTTTTTATTTACAGACTCATGCCTTTATCTCAAATGTTAATTCAATCATTTTACAAGGATGTTTTTTTTTTTGGGGTGGGCTGCGGTCGGCGCGCTCCTCGCACCACTCCGTCCGGGGCGACAGAGGGGCGTAAGCACGCAACACCCGCAACCCACCCGAAAACCACGTCGCCTTCGTCGTTGGGCCGATCACCGAAGCAGGGTTACTTGGCATCAGTGGTCATTTTACAAGGATGTAGCAGATATTTCAATAGAATATTTCGCAATCTATACCAATAAATAAAATTGTAGTGTCTGTTTGTAACATCAAAATAATAGGCTTTTTTCATGCTCACACGATTATTTGCACTATACATATGCCTAAAATACACTTTATATTTTTTTGTCTGTCTGTTTTGCCGGGTAATCTTTAAAACGGCTGGACCGATTTCAAAAATTCTTTCACCAATGGAAAGCTATAATATCAGGGAGTAATATAGGCTATATTTTATCCCGGTATTCCCACAGGAACGGGCACTATGTAGGAACGAGGACTGAAACCGAAGCGAAGCGAGGGCGGGTTGTTAGTCAAATAATAATTTCTATCATTTATAGAGGTAAGTGATATAGTGATTAACAGCTGATTTTTTTTAACCGACTTCAAAGAAGGAGGAGGTTCTCAATTCGTCTGTATGTATAATATTTTTTTTTTTTACGTATGTTCACCGATATTTCTGTCAATTATAGACGGATTTAATTTTTTTTCTTTTGTTTGATAGAGTTCACTTCTGAGGTGGTCCCATTTTCACCAGGTCAGGATCTGATGACGGGATCCAGGAGAAATCGAGGAAAAACACCGAAAATTGTTTGCTCGTATGGTGTTGTTGTTACGTAATAATCATGTCTTACTCAGGTATATGCTTCAGGGTGTCAACATCTGATGCTGCTGTGCTGAAGATGAAGTTACAGAACTCCTTAACGGTTAGGAGTTGGCAGACAGTATTGCAATTGGTCGATGGAAACTATTTAATAGTATGTAGGGTTAACTTGTCGCTTGTGAGGTATGCTTAAATCAACATCTGATGCTGCTGTGCAGATGATGAAGCTACAGAACTCCTTAACGGTTAGGAGTTGAGAGACAATACTGCAATTGGTCGATGGAAACTATTTAGTAGTATTTAGGGCTAACATGTTGCTTGTGAGGTATGCTTGAATCAACATCTGATGCTGCTGTGCTGATGGTGAAGCTAAAGAACTTCTTAACGGTTAGGAGTTAGGGGATAGTACTGCAATTGGTTGATGGAAACTAGGTAGTAGTATGTAGGGCTGATACTTGTTAACCGACTTCCAAAAAGGAGGAGGTTTCTCAATTCGACCGTATATATGCTTTTGTTATGTTTGTTCGCGGATAACTTCGTCATTTACGAACCGATTTTGATGATTCTTTTTTGTTAAAAAGAAGATATTTCAAAGTTGGTTCCATGATAAGGAAATCAGAGTTTGATGATAGCAGACCAGAGAAATCAAGGTGAACTTTCAAACATCGTAGGGGCGACTACTGCGTTTGTAAGTTTTTTAAGTATTTTATGAAAGCAATAAAAGATCTGGAGTAGATCTGATAATGGAGCTGAGAAACAGTCCAGGGAACTCTCCTACGATTCACAGTAGCTACCTTATATTTGAGCTTGATTAATCTGTATTGACAAGAACTTTACATCTAGATGGGCTGGGACTGTCATTTAGGGGTCGGATGATGAAAACGAAGACAGTTTAGGGAACTTCTCAACGGTTTAAAGTAGCTACCTTATGCTTGGACTTAATTCATTTATATTAATGTGAACTTTGCATCCATATGGATTATAATGAAGTTCAGCAGTAGATCTGATGATGGAGACCATAGACAGTTGGGGGAACGCCTCAACGATTTACAGCATTGAATGAATCAAATTGAACCTGTGAACACGGGTTTCTTCGGTGTCATTTGATAATCCCTCACGAATCAAAGAAAAGCGATGGTTACGATCTTCTTGACTTTCGTTAGTTAATCTATTTGATATATAAGCTCTCATAGCCGACAATCTATTTTAGCACTTCTGAATGAAACGCCAGTTGCATTTATTCTCTTCTTATTAGCTTTATCTTAATTTTGTCTAATCGTTTTCGTCTATCATTTTCTGTCTCAGGTAACCGATGCGTCCTCATTCGAGAAGCATCCTTGCTCGGTCTACCCATCACTTAAAATCATAAAATAAAATAATTTTTAACAAAAACAAACCGACTTCAAACAGTAAACGAAAAAGCAAAAAATAAATTTACTTCGCACAAAGTCATATGTATTTTCATTTAGTTAAATAGAAATGAATAATAATAATTATTTTATAATAATGAAGTCGGTGCCAAGTAAATGCTACAACAACTTTACTACAATATCAAATTATGTACTAAGTAAACACACAGTATTATTAAAAACTAGCAATCCGCCCTCGCTTCGCTTCGGTTATAGGTTATAGTCGTTTTACCCGCGTAGTTCCCGTTCCCGTGGGAATACCGGGATAAAATATAGTCTAGTTTACGCCATGATATTAAAGCTTTCCATTGGTGAAAGAATTTTTGAAATCGGTCCAGCCGTTTTGAAGATTACCCGGAACAAACAGACAGACAGACAGACAGACAAAAATTTTTTAATTGCTATTTTAGGCATAGGTGTCGTGCAAATAACCGTGTGAGCATGAAAAAAGCCTCTTATTTTGACATTACAAACAGACACTCCAATTTTATTTATTGGTATAGATATCAAAGCAACTGCAAAACAGTAACAGTATTAGAAAAATATATGAATCGGTATAACCTAGTAGTAGTAGCATTTAATTGGCACCGACTTCATAATTATAAAATAATTATTATTATTCATTTCTATTTAACTAAATGAAAATACATATGACTTTGTGCGAAGTAAATTTATTATTTGCTTTTTCGATTACTATTTGAAGTCGGTTTATTTTTGTTAAAAATTATTTTATCTACAATCATAAATGAAAATGAACTGCCTCGTTCGAATTAGTACCATAATATCGAAGAAAATTGATGTCGAAGTAGTAACAATTTACTATAACACTTCGCTCGGTGAACGAGAGGAATATAGGCCGAAATCTTAACTTACGGTTATCATGATTTGACCATATTTTTTTATGTCAGAACGGAACCCTTGCAGAAATAAATAAAAATATGAATTTAAAAGCTAAAATGAAAAGGGAGCCGTCGCTCAAGATGCCTGCCAGATGTGAAGTATCAAGTATACATATATGCATAAAAGAACAGATTACGACAGTTTAATATGGCATAAAGTATTATTAAAATATTACGATTTGATTTCCAGAAAATGATGATTTTTATTCAATAAACATTTATTGAAGTGAAACTTCTTTATCGGCGTTGGAAAAAAAATTACCGTCACATTTTTCGGTTACGCGTCACATTTTTTCGTTACGCGCCATCTTTTTCTCGTCCCCACAACGGTCGATTCTAATAAAAAGTACTTTCTCCAGTGTAGTAGGGATAGCATATCGTTTAAGCGGACATAAAGGGATAAAGTGATAAAGGCATAAAGGGATAAGGGGATAAGGGGATAAGGGGATAAGG
This sequence comes from Lymantria dispar, assembly GCA_032191425.1. Taxonomy (NCBI): domain Eukaryota; kingdom Metazoa; phylum Arthropoda; class Insecta; order Lepidoptera; family Erebidae; genus Lymantria; species Lymantria dispar. The sequence continues at coordinate 25,129,072 of CM063459.1, forward strand.
GGATAAAGGGATAAAGGGATAAAGAGATAAGGTGATAAGGGGATAAAGGGATAAGGGACAAAGAGACAAAGGAACAACGGGACAAAGGGACAAAGGATAAAGAAGTTTCACTTCTGCTATGCGTACTTTGTACACACGTTCATTTTTTTTGATTAGTACTCACTATAGGTATGTGTTTAGGTTAATAATTTATTTTGAGCTCACTAGATGGCGTTGTACAATACTCTAAAATAGTTTCATTACACAAATGTACATATCCAAGCATGGCGTTAACGCCACGCCACCGATCAGGTTCACCCTCGCCTATAGATGTTTCACATCAAAAACAGAAACACATGAAAAGTCCATATCAATAATAACAAATGATCATTGATCGCGGTTATATTTGATTTCTCCTTCGTTTTGAAGATTTATCAGCGTTAATGGTCACAAGAGAAAACGTTAAATCCGTAATAAAAGCTTTAATTTAAAAATTGGAGGACTGGGCTGTCTTTTTGAAAACGGGATTTATGCTCACGTTACCTATGCACCTAGTATTACACAACAACAGATACCAGTTATCGTCAGGTATGCTGTTTATTCATCTGCCACCAAAGGTATTAGAAAATGTAATAAGAATCAAGTCTATTGCTATCTTCGTGTGCTGACCAGTTAAGAATACGCTGACTCAACACCCCTTACTTCCTGTGAGAGTCGTAAAAACTGTCCAAGGTTAACCTACTTGCCAAGCATATACATACGTATAATTTCTTGCGATCATATCTCAGAGGTTTTGCCACGAAAATCTCAGTATCAGTACCAATAATCAACCTAATGACGATGCATGGAAATACGGTAATATGTCCGCTCTGGACGGATGGGACAAGTTGTGCCAAGACCGTAGTCTGTCACATAAAAGTAGTCTTTTGATTAATACGTAGTGGGATATACATGGACTAAAGAAGATATTCTTTAGTCTCCAATCAAATAAGTGGATTTAGATATTAGCTCCATTTTCTTTTTCATAAAATTTATTTCGTTTGTTTTACATATAAATTAAGTGTTTCCTTATAACGCCTAAACAATGTTGCGACACGAAGCTCAACCGTTATTATTATAAGAAATAATTTAGCAAAAGAATTAAGGTTTAGCTTTATTACAGAGGGTGGAATATAAAATTAACATTTTTATACTTATAGGTAAATCTTAGAGATGTACGTAATAACGGTAATTTATATAGTGTTGGGAAAAAACGATTTATCCATGAATCGATTATAATGATTATCGATTATCGTACTATTATTATGAATCTTAAGATTTGTGAAAATGTTTAAATGTTTCTATGGTTTTTACTCTATAGCATATAAAGCGTTGAACAGATTTAGATGGAAATCCACACAAGAGACCAGACCATTTCTTAAATTTCTTCTCGTTATTATCACGGTTCATATACGTTCTAGTGCTGGGCTATAGCCTCTTCCACCACAGACGAGAAATTGATCTACTATACCACGCTGGTCAGGCAGGTTGGCATGGGATTTTATACCGAGTTTTCCTTCTCTCACGTAGATGTTATCTGCATATTCCAATCATTTAGTCGTCTTTGACGTCACCTGCGGGAAAGAAAAGGAATACTAAATTGTATTACTTTTTGTTATATTTTCATACAGGAGTTTTTTAGACCGCTAATATGTTCCCTTAGGATAATAATCGTTCAAGTTTCCTTTTTTCACAAGCATAATAATTTTAAAGCGCGGGAAGGCGCAGGAAGAAACTAGTTTGATTTAATTTCATGTATACTTATGTGTATTAATGCATTTTAAACCCTATTTAATAAGAGGGCTTTCAATCCAGGATTAATATCCAGGAGGAGTTATTATGAGGAGTGACTGTGGTGAGAGAACTCAAATCTTGTGAGGAGTGAAAAAATTGTGAAGTTTCTTTAGATTCCTTCAATATTCGACGGTTTTTGCTAAAACTCTCAATATAAAGCTTGAATTAAAGTAATAAGCTTTATGTGAGTCTTAAATTCTTTCCATAAGCATGTCGAAAAAAGGAGAAAATGTGACTGGTATTACACGTTTACCCTATACAAAAACAAGGTAAAAGTAAAATGTTTCAACTTAACCAAAATTTAACACTATACACACAGGCAATGTTTTTATTAGTTTTATTGAGAACAGAATAAATCTTTTTCTCTCTTTCTTTCTTCTCTTTCCTTTCAAAACATGCGGTAGGGACTAAGGAGAAAACTCGAAGCAACAACAAAGCATCTCCGTCTCAGGTTGGCAAATTACTTTTGTTGCATGTCTTATATATAAACCCCTTGACTACCGTGGTCAGTCAGTCTTGTTAGTAGACAAAGTGTTGTCCTGCCCGGGATTCGAAGTCATGACACAACCTCAGCAGGCATCTCAACCACGCTATCTGTACAGTCACTGCAAAAATCAGATATACTTCAGAACTTGTATTGAAACTATATAAACTATTACGTCGATTATTAGGTATATTGCGCTAAACACCGCACTAAAAACATGAAATAAAATAAGCTTATTTAAGTCCTGATTTATTATACAATAAAAGGGTGATTTTTTAATTTGGTAATGCAATGTCTTAGGTATTCGTTAGTCGCACATAAAACTGTCCACTTATTTTATTTTATTGTTTACGTGACACTTATTTGCAAGTTGCTTAATTTGTATAGCGATTATGTCTTTAAATAAAAGAGAAATAGTTGGTAATAGTAAATTTCCGTTTAAATTGAGATGTCCGCGTGGAAACGAAAAAAGAATATAATTCGCTCCGTATCTTATCGTAAGAGACGACTGAGATAAATAATAAGAATTTACGTAACATTTATGCAAGAGAAAAAAAATCGAAGCGAATCCCTGTACCAACCTGCCTGACCATGATATCTCTCTCGGCTCATATATGTCCCACTGCTGAGCTCGAGCCTCGGACATCAGCTGTCGGAAGTATATGAGTCGAGATGATGATGATAATTAAAATTTGAAATGGTGGACAGAATTAATTAGTAGGAAAATAGTGGATCTCCCTCACTTTCTTTTTCATTTCGAAATAAATAATGCATTTACGCCATTTTTTTTCCTAATTCAGTCAATTATCTGTTTTAAGATAATGCTTGATATAATAATGGTTAAAATAACGAATTGGGGTGACTTTCATACGCATCATCATCTAAGTTCATATACGTCCCCCTGTAGGGCTCAGAACTCCTCCATTATGGAAGGGAAATTGACCTATTATACTACGCTGTTCAGACGTGTTGGCATAGGATTTTGTTTTCCGTTTTCCTTCTCTTGTATAGATTTTATATGCATACTAGCAACCCGCCCTCGCACAGTGGAAAAATCGCGTATGTTTCGTCTCAAAACTCCGTATCCCAGTTGTTTCAAAACTAAATGAGCTGTAATTTTGTACACATATACTTGAATGTTTAAAGTTTAATTGAAATAACTTTGATTTTAAAAATTATTTTAATTAAAAAAATAACATTAAAAAAATACATGCATTATATAAGAAAAAAATACAAAATATGCTTGTTTAATTTACATAAAATGGTAGAACATAGTACCAAACTAGAAAAAAAATTATATACACAATTCAGCAAGCTCCTACAGATTTTCATTGACAGCTAGAAGGGCCTTGTCTTCATCTAAAAGTTCTTTCCAAATTGTTTCTGAGGTATTTCTCAAACTTGATATACATATATGGATCAGAAGTGTACAATAAAGTATGGAACACGTCTTCATTGGTAGCCGCTCTTAAACACTTTCTAGAATGATGACGTCTAAACTTTTTATAATCCTTATTTCGGGATTCTTGCGCGTCTTCGAACAATTGACCGATAGGTAAAATAGCATAGTACTTTAGATTTTTTTTCTTTTTGCATTTACTAATGTATAAGGATTTTAAAACAACAAATATCTCGACAGCGGCAAGCAGCGGTAAAGGGTAAAAGTCTCGTTAAAAAAATGAACACTAAAATATATACCATCTTAAACTATATTGGTTAATTGTATTTTATTAAACCTATATTTATAATATTAAATATGAAACGCTATGAGGAGATCATAAACATTTCAAAAATGTATAATACTTGTATATTTATATGAAAAACTTCTGAGTAATGTGGCGTTGAATTGTGGTAACGTATTGCGTCAAAACTACATTATTAAACATGAATTAGCTTTGATGCCTTTTTATATACATTATGACTAACAAAAACTAAAATTTGCGAAAAGAAAGCTTATTTATTAGACTATATCAATTTATTAATTTTATTCCATTACAACGACTTTCACCTGAAATGGTTTTGAGACGGCTTTATATGGAGCTTAACCATGGTGCCTCGCTTCGCTTCGGTTTCAGTCGCCTTACCCGCGTAGTGCCCGTTCCCACGGGAATACCGGGATAAAATATAGCCTATATGTAGCATTCCAATGGTATAAGAATTATCGAAATTCGTCCAATTGTTTTTGAGTTTATTCGTAACAAGCACACAAAAATATGTTTCCTCTTTATAATATTAGTGTAGATTGCGTCCCTTAGTCGTCTCTTACGACATCTACGGGCAAGAGAGGGGGTGGTGAATTGTATTCTTCTTCCATCACCACATGGAAAAAGAGAGAGAGAGATGATATTAACGTCATAAAATAAATTATGAGCGCTGTGAGAATAAATTTCTGTGTGGTGACGGAGTAAGAATACAATTCACCACTGCCTACCTTGCCCGTGGATATCATAAAAGACGAATAGGGGATATAATATGCACATAACATCTGTGCAAGAGGAGGAAAACTCGAAATGAAACCCTATACCAACATACCTGACCAGCATGGTATAGTAGGTCAAATTCCCTCCCATTATGGAGGAAGCCCGAGCCCAACAGTGGGACGTATATGAGCAGAAGATAAAAAATGAAATTATATCTCTTAGTCATCTCTTACGACATTCACAGGCAAGAGAGCGGCTGTTGAATTGTATTCTTCTTCCGTCACCACATGGAAAAAGAGAGAGAGAGATGATAGTAATCTTTCAAAAATAATCTATGAGCACTGTGTAAACAAAATTCATCAACGAAAAATTCTATTAGTCTTGAACTCGGCCATCGCTCCTAAGATAATTATACATATAAATTATTTTAAAACAAAATCTCCGCTACAAACATATTAAGCTACAAATTACGGTTGGTGTAGTTGCAATAAATTAAGCTTGCATTAGCTGCAAATGAGTTTCTCTGCGCGAGGCGTTTACTTCTAAAACAAAGTACACCACTAATTGTGAACTATATTATAGTTTGTTTTCTAGCACAAGGACAACATTAATATTCTGCTATTATTTCAGCCCTATATAAGTCCCACTGTTGGGCTCAGACCTCCTCCACAGTGGGAAAGTAATTGACCTACTCTTACACACTAGTCATACGTGTTAGAATAGGGTTTTATACTAAAATTTCCTTCTCTTATATCGATATTACCACAGGTGGGCACAGTTAATCAAAATGTTAATTTCGTTAAACGCTATTTAAAATGTTAACTTCGATAATCGTTATTGCGTTAAATTTGCGAAAATTTAGCGGCTTAGTCGCGTTTGGCGAGATGGCTGCCTGGCGGGATTACCCCCGTCGTGACGTCATTGTCCGTTAAGACGGCCTCGGTACGGTGTTCGAACTGTCGAGGCTTTCCAGCCGGTGCTGATGGAGTGATTAGGTCGGCGGCACGGAGTACTTTCCTTCTGACTGGTGGAGGTGTTGACGGGGCATGGTAGCTTCGCCAAGTACTTGTACACGGTCGTAAGGAAGGAGAGCACACCGTCCTGCGACGAATGAAACGGATTAAAGTTAATGAAAGTTCAATTTAACGGAAGTTAACAAGAGCGTTAAAGTTTTTGAAGTTAATTTAAAAGTTAATCCGTTAAACAGATTGTTAACTTCGTTAATTAACGAATTAACGAGTTAAGGTGTAAGGAGTTAAAGTAACGGTTAACGAGAGGTGGGCAACCTCTGCATATTACCTACTTAGTCGTCTTTTACGACACTCACGGTGAAAGGAGTAGGTAGTTAATTATATTCTTACTCTATCATCATCACTTTATAACTACATGGATTGATCTTACTGCGTAACCACATGAACTAACATGTACTAGTTTGCTAACAGGTAAAGAATTATGTATAATTTCATATTTCAAGAACATTTATATTTTTATAAGGACTACAATTGTCTATGTGGTGACAGACTAAGAATGCAATTCACCACTACCTATCTTACCCGTGGATGTCGTAAAAGACGACTAAGGGATATAATACTGTGGAAGGGGTCCATGACCGTCCGACTCAGGGCTCTTCTGTGGCAACCACAGAGGGCCATGGCGGTCAGGCCCATCCGCAGATACCGCACGGTGGCGACAGAGGCAGCGTGCCTGTTGGCCGGGACTCCCCCGTGGGACCTGGAGGCGGAAATGCTCGCCGGATTGTATCGGCGGGTGACGGGGGTGCGAACGGGGGGCGGTGTGGTCTCATTGAGGGAGCTCACTGCCTGGCGCGTCGACGCCCGCCAAGACGTCATTGCCCGTTGGGCAGTCCGGCTGGAGAGGCCTCGGTTCGGGGTGCGAACCGTGGAGGCCTTCTGGCCGGTGCTGATGCAGTGGTTGGAAAGGCGGCACGGGGTGCTCTCCTTCCGACTAGTGCAGGTGTTGACGAGGCATGGGTGCTTCGCCAAATACCGGCAAAAGTTCGTTAGAAGGGAGAGTACACTGTCCTGCCACCACTGCGATTGCGACGAGGACACGGCGCAGCATACGCTCGAGGCCTGTGCCGCTTGGGCAGCGCAAACGCCGTGAATTTGTCGCAATCATTGGTGCCGACCTGACGCTGCCGACTATCGCCAGGGCGATGGTCGGCAGCATCGGGAATTGGGACGCGGTCGCAGCCTTCTGCGAGGCAGTGATCTCGGAGAAGGAGGCGGCGGATCGCTTGCGCGAGGAGTGCAGCCTCATGAGGCGATCCGCCGCCGGCGACTGGGGCGGCGTAGGCGCGAATACCTGCGCCTCATGTCACCCTAGCCGAGGCCGCGGGAGACGTGATCGGGGAATTAGTCCGTCACCCGCTGAGAGGCCGACCACGTGAGGAAAGACCGACGTCCTCCCCGAGGGGGGGACGTCGGTCGATGGGAGGGTACCCCAAATAGGGGGTATTCCGTCGGGCCGACCACTGATGACAAGTAACCCTGCTCCCAGGATATACCATCTATGCAAGAGAAGAAAAATTCAAAATAAAACCCTATACCAACCTGTCTGACCAGCATGGCATAGTAAGGTTAACCGTAGCAATATTCACCAGGTCGATAGTCCATCTGGTGAAGGAGCGTCCTACACTGCATCGTCGGATAAGTGGTCACCATTCAAAACCCTTTTGTTTCCAGTGGTTATCGGTTCGTCAAACAATGTGACTTACACATTACACCATTTGTGTTTTCTTGCAGGTGGTGGCAAACGAGCAAACAGTACACCTGATGGTAAGTGGTGCTGCCGCTCATGGAACTTAGCAAGGCTGCTGCCTATCGCAAAGAAAGTGATAGGAGTGTGAATGCGTGCAATGAGGTTCGGTGATACTAAAGCCACCACTAAAACCCACCACACGCAAACACCCTCAGAAAGTTGGGCTCCTGGTTCATTCCGTTTCGTTTCTCTCATTCACCAAACGAAGCGCAGTAACAAATTGCTATTACTGGGAGGTCGATTTTCTGCTCAGTGTGGTACTACCCCGGTCAGACTGGCCCGCAGTTGACAGACAACTGTCAACAGTGTGGTTCTACCATTAGGAGTCCGTTCTATGGATTTTCGTGTTTCAGATGCTATATATGTTATGGGGTATCGTCGCCTTCGTCGTTGGGCCAACCACCGCTACTGAGTTCTTTGTCCTCCGTGGTAAGACAAAGCATTACCCTGCGTGGGATTCGAACCCACGACACTGACATCGTAGGTCGATATCATAACCACTACGTCATCTGTGCAGGATTGTGAGATGTAGAGTAAAAATTAATAATTTATGTAAATATCCAAAAATAAGAAAAATACCTATTTATGCAAAATTAGTGATTTTATTAATATCCAGAATGAAGAAAAATATCTTTTTTTAGTAATATTCGTATTATTCATGGCTATATTTACTAAAGTGTATTTAAATATCCTTTGTTTACGTTACCAAAGTTACATCGAAACTCTTATAAAAACCTTGATATTCATAAATCAACCTAGGACCGGACGAGGGCGTTCCCAACTTTTTGCCTAATTAAAAAGTCAATTAAGGCAATGAATTTTAGTATAACTTTGTTGCTAAATCTACTGAAGCACTTAACGATAAATCAAAACACTGGGCAAATTAAATTTTGTGAGCTCAAATATTAACTAGTAAATTACTTACTTGCGTACTTTTAAAGAATATTTATTTGAATATTAAGTGAGAATTTGTAAAGTTATGGTATAATACCCCTGTAGCGAAGAGTTGTCACTACCCTACACTCCATAGGAATCATAGAAACTGACTAGGAGATTATCAGGGGCATGAGCAGCGTCACACTCCTTCGAAAGTTGAAAGAAAGAAAAAAACATACATATATTATTTAGCCAGAATAATTTTTTTTTTTCAAATAAGCTTTTATTTAAATGCTCTAAAACGAAGAAGAGTGCTTTGACAAGCACTATTCAAACGAGTTCAAACTCGACAGTTTTATCTTGTTTAGTTTAGGAGTTCCTATAGCCACCTTCTGACGCCATCTTGAGACCAGCTTCATGGCACCATTGCATTGTCACCGAAGTTACATAAGTAAACCAAATTTCAATCTAATTTAACTCGCAAGGTTTGTCCCATACTAACAGGGCAAGTTAAATAAAAGCTTTTAAAAAGAGTAACAATTAGACTCGGTAAGTCAAGCGCTGCGCTGTATTCAAAGAACTTTTTTTTTGATACTTGTACAAAACAATAGCACCATCAATTAATAGTTTATAATCATTCTAATCTTATCCCAATTGCTTTTTTTTTGGGGGGTGAGTTACGGTCGGCGCACTCCTCGCTCCGCTCTGTCCGAGGCGACAGAGGGGCGTAAGCACGCACACCCGTAACCCATCCGTGACACGTCGCCTTCATCATTAGGCCGACCACCGGAGCAGGGTGACTTGTCGTCAGTGGTCGGCCCGACGGAATACCCCCTGAGGAGTACCCTCTCCATCCCAATTGCTTGGGGTTGACCCAATATGTACTCTTTTTACAAATGGTATTTGCTATTATTTTAGGTCCGACCTGCCTCCTAAGCAACCTTGAACCAACTCCTCTTGGGAATATAATTGATGAACAGACATCAGTTGTTGTGGGCCCAGGTCAATGTAAAGCTCTTAGTTCTCTTTTACGACATCCATGGGCAGGATAGGGAGTGGTGAATTGTATTCTTACTCAGTCACGGTTCAAAGTTACTTTAATGCAATGTTATTTTAATAAACAAAACTTCTAAATACAATAAAAATATATATTTTCATGAAACAGTAACGAACTATACGTGAAACTATGCCACTAAAGTGAAAAGTTGTGGCTCTGCGGTATATTAGTGTGAATATGCAGCTATTTTCAACTTATAAACATTGTTGTATTGTGATTAGCCTGCTTCAAACTTGCTTTAGTATATTTTTAAAGATAATATTATTCCTGCTTCCATGTAGTGATGGAGTAATAATATAATTCACCATTCTTGCCCGTGGGTGTTCTAAAAGATATCACCCTCTCTCTTGTCCGTGGGTGTCGTAAAAGACGACTAAGGGATCCGATTCGCAGATAACATCTATGGAAGAGAAGAAAACTTGACATAAAGCCATGCACATCTGACCAGCGCTGGTGTAGTAGATTTTTTTACTGCTAACGGTGGCAAACGAGCAAACAATACACCTGATGGTAAGTGTTGCTGTAACTCATGGACCTTTGCAAGGCCGCTGCTTATCGCGAAAAAAGTCAAGGGAGTGGTCAATTACTCTCCCACAAGGAGGAGGCCGGAACCCAACTGTGGAACTTATGTAAGCTGAGATGATGATGAGACTATGAATATTCCTACTTTAAGGACTAAATCCTTTTGTTGTTGGGGACTTTTATCATCATCTCAGCTCATATAAGTCCCGATCTGGACGGAGTCTCTCACCGCTCACAATAAAGCCCTATTATGCAAAGCACAGCGGGCCATGGCGGTGAGAATTATTAGAGGCTACCGTACGGTGTCCTGGACCACGGCCATATTGCTGGCGGATAATCCACTGGCCACTTGAGGCTAAAGTGCAGGCGGGTGTCTAACAATTTTGCTCGACCGTCCAGGCCGATGACCAACCCTTAAGGGATCTGGGCGGAGCACGAGAAACGGCCTAAAGGGCAGTAACCTTAAAAAAATGGTGTAATGGCATGATTAAGTGCTACATGCGTGCCAGTATATTCGTTAAATGACAATTAATTGATAATTAATGTTGAAGAAAACGTAATACTTTTTATTATTTTAGTTTCTGTCGAGGGTTATTCAAAATTTTCAATTTTACTCATTTAGATATAAAATCAGTGTTTTCGTTACAAATATACAAAAATCTATAAACCAGTGTTACAAGATTGATGACATACGTTTGACCCAATTAATACCGATCTATTTCCATCAGAGTTTCGTTATTATGTCTTCGATCATACTACGCTACGATACCGAGTTGTTTTGAGTATTATAATACATTTTTTTCACTTTATGACGTCATCATATTATAATCACAGCTCATATGCGTCCATTTGTATCTATACACATCGTGTCTAATGTTTAATATATTTCTAATTTTGTTTTTATTATTAGAGATTCCATGTTAAAATAACTTTAATTTAGTCATCATCATCACAGCCCACATACGTCCCACTGTTGGCCTCAGACCTCCTCCACAATTGGAGGACATTTGACCTACTATACAATACCGGTCAGGCATGTTGATATAGGGGTTCAGGGCGTAGGTGCGATTATCTGCGCCTGATGCCGCCCTAGCCTAGGCCGCGGGCAACTGGACAGGGGAATTAGTCCGTCACCCGCCGAGAGGTCGACCGCGTGAGGAAAGATCGACGTCCTAAGGGTATTCCGTCGGGCCGACCACTGACGTCAAGTCACCCTGCTCTGGTGGTCGGCCCAACGACGAAGGCGACGTGTTGCGGATGGGTTACGGGTGTACGTTCTTACGCCCCTCTGTCGCCCCGGACAAAGTGGTACGAGGAGTGCGCCAACCGTAACCTACCCCCAAAAAAAAAGGTTATTCGATAATCAATTCTATTTTTGAATTTTCGCTAGAAAATGTTGTGATTCAGGTATTTCGCCATGAAACAGTGAATGCAATGGCTCAGTTGGTAGAGTCAATTTGACTTTGCTACTAAAGCAGCTCAATCCTGGCGTTTCTCCTCTAAAAACTTCAATACTATACTCGCACATGGGTCCAATGCGAATGCAAGTAAGCGAGCTGTAATTAGTGCTGGAATCGAAACGCTGCACAATTCAAATCAATACTTGAAAAATTCCTTCTTGCTCGTCGAAAGTTATTTAATTAATTAATAGTAGTAGCAACTTGCTGCTGCACTTCGTTCGGTGAGCGAGAGAGCCGGGAGCCCAACTTTCTGGGTGTGTTTGTGTGCGGCGGGTTTTGGTGAGGCCTGAAACCTGCGGTGGTGAGGTCTTGGTCGAGGTATTGAGCGTGAGGGGCTGGCATGGTGTACAGGGAGACCCGATGGGAATGGTCACCGCCGGCCACCTGCTGGTCAGCAGGGGACCCGAACCCAGGATCATCCTCCCTGGGAGGCTGTCCCACTAACCGGCGAAAATCCCGTTGGGTAGTCGTCGTGCCGGTGTGGGAAACCGGAGTGGACCTCGGCGGCTACGCACGGGGGTGCATCGGGGGCCCTTCCGTGCATCGTGTCAGCTCCTCACAAAACTCACTCCTCGACCATGCACTATGCCCCGCCCATTTTTTTTTTTTGGTATCACCGAACTCCGTTGTACACATTCACACTCCTCCTCCTCTTCTTAAATAATAACTTATGGCCAAGAAAAATAAAAAGAGAACGTTTTCTACGGCGGTCCCCTTATCCACGTTTGATGTGGATTTTTGTAATATCAGGGGTCTACATAGCAATCTCGACGCCGTCCACCATCACCTCGAGACGGCGCGGCCTGCCTTACTATTTTTAACGGAGACGCAGATAGGTGCTCCGGATGACATTTCGTACCTAAATTACCCCGGCTACGAGTTGGAGCATACCTTTCGTCGTAAAGCCGGGGTGTGCGTATTCATCCGAGGTGATATCTGCTGTCGCCGCCTTCGGGCCCTCGAACATGGTGACTTGTCAATCCTATGGCTACGCGTAGACTATGGAGGCCTTACCCGCATCTACGCATGCCTCTACAGGTCCCATGGCAGTGATCCGGGGTCAATTCAATTATTTGAGAACATCCAATGGGGGATTGACGAAATATTGGAGCAGTGTCCATCAGCGGAGGTGGTGCTTCTTGGAGACTTCAACGCTCATCATAAAGAGTGGCTGGGGTCCCAAACCACTGACCTCCAGGGTCGACATCTCTTCAATATGGTCTCGGCCTATGGTCTCTCACAACTGGTGACACAGCCCACCCGTATCCCAGATATTGAGAGCCATGAGTCTTCTTTACTGGATCTTCTGCTGACTACACACCAGCACGGATATCAGGTAGTGGTTGAAGCCCCTCTTGGATCTTCTGACCACTGCTTGGTTCGTAGCAGTGCCCCTGTTGTAAGGCCTAGTCGTTCTAAGGCGACTGGGACTCGCAGAGTCTGGCAATATAAGTCAGCAGATTGGGATGGACTCCGCGAGTTTTACGCATCCTACCCATGGAAGCGGCTTTGCTTCGCCTCTGGGGACCCTGGCATCTGTGCGGACTGCGTTACCGAAACGGTTATTACGGGGATGGAATTATTCATCCCCAACACTAAAATACCCGTCGGTGGCCGCAGCCGACCCTGGTTTAACAAAACCTGCAGGACGGCTGCATGCCAGAAACAGTCCGCATATCGGGCCTGGAATAGGGCCAAAAAATGCCAGGACCCGAACGCCAAAGAGGTGAAGCGGAAATTTAACGCCGCTTCTAGATCTAGTAAGAAGGCTATTGCCAGAGCCAAGGCGGAACATGTTGCCAGAATTGGCGAGCGATTGCAAAGCTATCCCGCTGGGAGTCGTGCATTCTGGTCGCTCGCCAAGGCTGCCCAAGGCAACTTCTGCCAGCCCAATCTCCCACCACTGCAGAAACACGATGGTAGTCTGGCCCACAGCGCAAAGGAGAAGGCCGATCTTCTAGGTCAATTCTTTGCCTGTAACTCGACTTTGGATGCCGGAGCTGCCACACCACCTACTATCCCACGGTGTGAAAGCTCACTGCCCGAAATCCGCATCACGCAGCGAGCGGTTAGGCGGGAGCTGCGGCTTTTAGACGTCCATAAGTCGAGTAGACCGGATGGCATCCCTGCAGTGGTAATAAAGACGTGCGCCCCTAAATTGACTCCCATCCTCACGCGCCTATACCGACTTTCCTACGCTAATAATAGGGTTCCGTCTTCGTGGAAGGTAGCCCATGTCCACCCGATCCCTAAAAAGGGAGACCGGTCTGACCCATCGAATTACAGGCCAATTGCGATAACATCCTTGCTCTCCAAGATAAAGGAGAAGGTTATAAACCGTCAGCTTCTGCAGTACCTTGAGGATCGCCAGCTTATCAGTGATCGCCAATACGGCTTTCGTCATGGTCGGTCGGCTGGTGATCTTCTTGTGTACCTCACACACCGTTGAGCAGAGGCCTTGGAGGGCAAGGGTGAGGCGCTGGCGTTCAGCCTAGATATCGCAAAGGCGTTCGATAGGGTCTGGCACAAGGCACTTCTATCGAAGCTACCATCATACGGAATCCCCGAGGGACTCTGTAATTGGATCGCCAGCTTTTTGGATGGTCGGACTATAAAAGTCGTCGTAGATGGCTCCTGCTCCGATACCATGACCATTAATGCTGGTGTACCACAAGGCTCGGTGCTTTCCCCGACGTTGTTTATCCTGCATATCAATGATATGCTCACTATCGAGAGTATGCGTTGCTATGCGGATGACAGCACGGGTGATTAGCGGTACACTGAGCATCGGAATATCCCTCGGAGTACTCAGGAAAGAAGGGTTCAACTTGTGTCTGAAGTCGAGCGCTCTCTGGGGCGGGCCTCGGAATGGGGTGAACGGAACCTAGTCCAGTTCAACCCCACAAAGACACAAGTTTGCGCGTTCACTGCAAAGAAGGACCCGTTTGTCATGGCGCCACAGTTCCAAGGAGTAACTCTCCCAATTTCTGAGAGTATTGGGATTCTCGGCGTCAAAATATCGAGCAAAGTCCAGTTTGGGAGTCATTTGGAGGACAAAGCCAAATTGGCAAGCAAAAAGTTGGGTTGTTGTTGAACAGAGCCAGGCGGTACTTCACACCGAGACAGCGTCTTGTGCTATACAAAGCACAAGTTCGTCCTCATGTGGAGTACTGCTCTCATCTCTGGGCAGGTGCGCCCAAATATCAGCTAGACCCACTTGACTCCCTGCAAAGACGGGCTGTTCGAATCGTCGGGGATCCCAATCTTACGGACAGATTGGAGTCGCTGGAGCAGCGGAGAGACTTTGGGTCACTCTGTGTACTCTACCGACTCTTTCACGGGGAGTGCTTCGAGGAACTGTTTGACTTGGTACCACCGTCACCATTCTACCAACGTACCACTCGATATCGTGGCAGGGTTCATCCATTTCACCTGGAAACGTTATGGTCTTTAACTGTACGTTTCCAGCGATCATTTCTCCCACGTACGTGCAAGCTCTGGAATGAACTACCTGCTGCTGTGTTTCCCAAGCGCTATGACATGTCCTTCTTTAAACGAGGTTTAAGAAGAGTATTTCCTTCACGGTAGGCAGTGGCCTAGCTGTGCCCCTGGTATTGCAAAGGTCCATGTGCAGCAGTTTCACTTACCATCAGGTGTGCTGCTTGCTCGTTTGCCACCGTTGGCAATAAAAAAAAAAAAAAATTGTTGATCACTAACTTCTAAACGACGAGTCGTTTCACGGGCTTCCTCACTTTTCTCTTGTGATTCAGAAGCACAAAATCTCTCTTCTCTTCACGTGTCATGTCTTGTTCTTCTTTAGTGATTTACTTCCCAATGTTTGTAATCCAAATTGCATTACGGCTTTTTAGGAAAAACAGTTCAAAACACGTACCAAAATACATTGCCAATAAATCAAATGTCTTGGTCACGTCATTTAAATAATTATTCCTTTTAATTTATATTTTATCTTATATGTTTAAACGAGCAATTCTTGTATATATATATATATATATATATATATATTCAGGATCTCGGAAACGGCACCAACTATTTTGATGAATCTTGGCATACTAGAGGTTTCGAGGCCAAAAAATCGATCTATCTAGGTTTTATTTATAGAAAATGTTGTTTTGTCAGTGTGTTTAGCAAAACAATATAATGACATTAAATTTTAAAAGAATCTGAATTAAAATTTTGCTGTCAACGTCATGAGTTACGATAGCTCAGTTGGGAAGTAGTGCAGTTTCCTTTTAGTATTGTTTTGGCATTCAAACGGCGTCGGATCGAATCTCGGTATTATAATTATTCTCTTTTTGTTTTTTTTTTATTTGTTTCATTGTTTAATTTTTATTTTTTATTAATATATATCTAAATAAATTCGACAAAAATATTCCGAGCAAAGCTCGGTCAACCATATATATATATATATATATATATATATATATATATATATATATATATATATATATTTTTTTTTTTTTTCAGGATCTCGGAAACGGCTCCAACGATTTTGATGCAACTTGGCATACTAGAGGTTTCAGGGCCGAAAAATCGATCTAGCTAGGTTTTATTTATAGGAAATGTTGTTTTGTCGGTGTTTTTAGCAAAACAATACAATGACATAAAATGTTATTGAATATGAATTCGAATCTCGTCGTGTTCGTCAAGAGTGTCAATAGCTCAGTTGGGAAGTTGTCCCGTTGTCCCGTTTTCTTTTTGTTTTGGCATTCAAACAGCGCGGGATCGAATCTTGGTGTTATTATTAGTCTCTTTTTGTAATTGTTGATATTTATTTCATTATTTAATTTTTATTTTTATTAATATTTATCTAAATAAATTCGACAAAAATACAACAAAAATATACCGAGCGAAGCTCGGTCAACCAGGTATTTATATTTAATAGCAGTAGCTAATGATTTATATTTTTAACTAATGATTTAATAGCGGTATTAAAAAACATAGACGAATTTACGTGGCTGTCCGTTGCATTATATTATACCATAAAAATCGTGCCGGCCGTTCTTGAGTTATAAATGGTGTAACTAACACGGTTATTTGTTAATATATAGATTTTCCCCACGTTTTGATCACGAGAGGACTGACTATTGAACTGAATTAAAAGCCAACATGAACCCTACATAGAAATACAACAAAACAAATATTTCCCCAAACACCCACCGCAAACCATAAGGCACAATACATTGGGTGGAACGCATAAATCTCACAAATGCCATGTTAAATATTCGTTAAGTCTACCCACGATGCGCCATACATTATAATATCGTATACATTTCCCATTCTCTAATGTATGTACAACCGGCTGCTAGCTTGACGTCAACGTGAGGAAAGACCGACGTCCTCCCCGAAAGGGGGACGTCGGTTGATGGGAGGGTATCCCACTAGAGGGTATTCCATCGGGCCGACCAATGATGACAAGTAACCCTGCTCCGGTGGTCGGTCCAACGACGAAAGCGACGTGGTGTTCGGGTGGGTTGCGGGTGTGCGTGCTAATCCCCTCTGTTGCCCCGGACGGAGTGGTGCGAGGAGTGCGCCGACCGCGACCCACACCAAAAAAAAAAAAACAAAAGCTTGACGTCAACCCTCGACGGAAATGTAATCAAGGCATTTGATGGAGTTGAACAAGGGCTATGTAAAACTCTTAGTCACCTTTTACGATATCTCATGAGCAATGGAAGGATTGTATTCTTTAACCTGCTGATGTTATGGACAAAGCGAATTATTGCCAAAAAAAAAAACGAAAATAAGACCGCGCTCTGTTGTGTGTTACGTTATTGTTAGGCACAAGAAAACCTATTATTTACCAGTAATTGCTCGCGTTTTTATAATATAGCCTAAGTTGAAGAAATGCTTTCGAGAACCATATATTGTTATTGTAAAAAAGTCACTTTACAATATATAAGGTGGCTTTTTGAAGTTATTCTTCTTTTGCCGCGTTAGGGCAGATGATGAGAGTAAATTTTTACGACGTTCGCGCTGATGGTGTCATCACGAAAAACCGACACCTGAAGTTGACTAGTCAACATATTTAACGATGCGCGCGTACACCCTCTCAAATGTCAAGTAGATAATACGTAGTAATAAAACCTTTTTTTTTCTATTATTAGTGTAATTTTTTCTACTAATGGGGAAACAATGTATAACACGAAGGATTGAATTTTTAAAAATGTTTTTAAAAATATTTTTATCTTGTTACGCCCAAGAATTTTTCTTCTTTTACATTTCATATTGTCCGTAACGAAACTAAGAATACAATATATCAACTATCTTGCTCGTGAATGTCGTAAAAGACAACTGAAGGATATATGCAAATAACATCTATGCAAGAGACGGAATACTTGAAATAAAACCGTATACCAACCCATCCACCGGCGTGGTATAGTACATTAATTTCACTCCTATTGCAGATAAACTTCAATCCCAAAAATGGGACGTGTGTAGTTTGAAATAATGATGAAATTATATGTTTATAAAGTCCCACGCATTACGATGTTTATTTCCTTAGATGATGGTGTCTTGAAAAAAGATAACACTGCCACTAGATTGCAAAAGTCCATGTGCGGTAGTATAACTTACCATCAGGTGCGTTACCTGCTCGTTTGCCACCATCAGCAATAAAAAAAAAATAAAAAATAGCGTGAGTACTAAGTACGCATGTCAGAAGTGAAACTTCTTTGGTTGCATGTGTTTTTCATCAGTATTAAAAAAAAAATAAAAAAAGAATAATAAATTAATAAAAAAAAATCTCTCGATCTTTCTCACTCGCTTGCTCCCTACTCTCACCCTATGGCTGTGCTTTGTGCTATGTTCACCCTTTCTCACTCTCTCTCAATCGCTTTCTTCCTCTTCTTCGACAAAAACGCTGCACATATTCGTGACGCGTTTCATTTGTAAAAAAAAATTACCCTCATGCGCGCAAAGAATTTACAATTAAAAAAAAACTAAAATAACCTATCACCTGAATATACATACATACTTTATAAATAAAGACGTGTCTGTCAAAAGAAAACCCTTTACGGCAGTATTATAAATCTTTCTATATATACTTAGTGTAGTCCTACGAAACATAAAGTCGAGTTGCCCACTTCATAATATTAGCATGGTAATACTAGATGATGTATAGCAGCAACAAGTGTAAGGAATTGTATATTTTAGGCATATTTTCTTGGGAGTTGTAAAAAAAATATATTAATTTTCTTTACGAAATCCAGTCGAAAGTTATTGTTGAAACAGGTGAAAATGTTGTACGAAGATTTACGATTCGATTTTAATTTTATAATATCGCCAGTACTTTTATATTCTACTATAAGTGCTCATGGTTCGCTCATAATATTAGTGTAAATTTATACACCTTTAGAGGGTGAAAATTAAAAAATACTGAAATACGTGTTTATTTATTTTTACTAAAGAGTATTTTTGGAGAATTTAAAGAAAATCAATGTGGGTTTTTTTTTCTCCTTATACAAACTTTGTTACTGCGGTTTACCCCCTAGGGGTTGAATTTGAAAAAATTATTGATTAGTGGTTTTTTACGTCACACAAAGAAACTAATGTCAAAATTTCATCTGTCTGGCTTCAGGAGGGTTTTGCGAGCGATATATTGACTCATCACCATATCTCTGGAACCATAGGGCATACAGACTTGGAATTTGGCAGAAATATTCCTTTCGTCGAGTGTAGGTCAGCTAAGAACGGATTTTACGAAATTCCACCTGCAAGCGGTGTTGCGGGGGTGTTAACAATAATACACAGATAAAGGAACAGGGTGAGCCGAAGCTACTGAAGCTAGAAAAATGAAATTTAGATAGTAGTTTCATTTCGTGACGTAGGCACTCTATGACAATTTTTTTTTTTAAATTCTACCCCTAAGGGGGGGGGGGGGACGCAACGCCAAAGTTTGTATGGAAAGAAAAAAATCTTTAGCTGCTGTCTTGAAATTAAGCACAAATACTCTTTAATAAAAATAAACACGTGTTTCAGCGTTTGTCCATTTTCATCCTCTAAGGGTGTAAAATAGGTAGGAAGATGTCAGTTTACTGACTTATCAAAGAGCCGAAACTACTGAAGCCAGAAACATGAAATTTTGGCATTAGTTTCTTTGCGTGACGTAGAAACCTACTAAGAAAGGGTTTTTTGAAATTCAACCCCTAGGGGGTAAACCGCAGTAACAAAGTTTGTAATAAGAAGAAAAAAAATCTACATCGATTTTCTTAAAATTTTCCAAAAATACTCTTTAGTAAAAATAAATAAACACGGGTTTCAGCATTTTTTTTAATTTTTACCCCCTAAGGGTGTAATCTACACTAATATTATAAAGAGGAAACGTTCCTTACGAATAAACTCAAAAACTCCTGGATAGATTTCAATAATTCTTTCACCATTGGAATGTAACAGTATCCCCGAGTTATATAGGCTATATTTTATCCCAGTATACCCACGGGAACGGGAACTACGCGAGTAAGGCGACTGAAACCGAAGCGAAGCGAGGGCGGGTTGCTAGTAGATAGATATAGTATACTACTTATAAGTTGAAGCCCAATGTTGTATCTATGTGAATGTATGGACCACTTATTTGAGAATAAATATTTGTACAGTCATTCATCGTCATTTCAGCTCATATACATCCCACTGTTGGGCTTCAGTCTCCTCCACAATAGAAGGGAAATTGACCTATTACAACCATGCTTGTCAGACGTGTTGGCAATGGGTTTTATTTTGAGTTTGCCTTCTCTTGCATAGATGTCATATGCGTAATATATCCCTTTCTTTTTTTTTTTGGGTGGGCTGCGGTCGGCTCGCCCTCGCACCACTCCGTCCGGGGCGACAGAGGGGCTTAAGCACGCAACTCCCGCAACCCCCCCGAAAACCACGTCGCCTTCGTCGTTGGGCCGACCACCGGAGCAGGGTTACTTGACATCAGTGGTTGGCCCGACGGAATACCCCCTATTGGGGTACCCTCCCATCGACCGACGTCCCCTCCTCGGGGAGGACGTCGGTCTTTCCTCACGCGGTCGGCCTCTCGGCGGGTGACGGACTAATCCACGGTCACGTCACCCGCGGCCTCGACTAGGGCGGCATGAGGCGCAGGTAGTTGCGCCTACGCCGCCCCAGTCGCCGGCGGCGGATCTCCTCATCGAAGCTGCGCTCCTCACGCAGGCGAACCGCCGCCTCCTTCCGCGAGATCACTGTCTCGCAGAAGGCTGCGACCGCGTCCCAATTCCCGACGCTGTCGACCATCGCCCTAGCGATAGCCGGCAGCGTCAGGTCCGTATCGATGATTGCGACGAGTTCACAGCGCTGCACTGCCCAAGCCGCGCAGGCCTCGAGCGTATGGCGCGCCGTGTCCTCGTCGCAATCGCAGTGGTGGCAGGACGGTGTACTCTCCCTCCTAACGACCCTGTGCAGGTATTTGGCGAAGCACCCATGCCCCGTCAAAACCTGCACCAGTCGGAAGGAGAGCACCCCGTGCCGCCTTTCCAACCACTGCATCAGCACCGGCCGGTAGGCCTCCACGGTTCGCACCCCGAACTGAGGCCTCTCCAGCCGGACTGCCCAACGGGCAATGACGTCTCGGCGGGCGTCGACGCGCCAGGTGGTGAGATCCCTTAACGAGACCACACCGCCCTCCGCTCGCACCCCCGTCACCCGCTGATATAGTCCGGCGAGCATCTCCGCCTCCAGGTCCCACGGGGGAGTCCCGGCCAATAGGCACGCTGCCTCCGTCGCCACCGTGCGGTATCCGCGGATGGCCCTGACCGCCGTGACCCTCTGTTGTCGCCACAGAAGGGCCCTAAGTCGGATGGTCATGGACCCCGCCCACACCGGTGCGCCGTACAGGGCCATCGACCGGATGACCCCGCGTACAGCCGTCGGCATGCAGCGCTCGGTCCGCCCACGCAGCGCTCGGTCCGCCCAGTAATATATCCCTTAGTCGTCTTTTACGACACCCACGGGCAAGAGACGGGGTGGCGAATCGTATTCTTACTCCGTCACTGCTAATATTCTTTTAAATTATCTGTACAAAACTAAAAGAATTATTCTCAGCGGGTTGTCGGCATTTAAAAAAAAAACTCCAATCGTATGACAAGTCGAACGAATAACTCGGGATCTTTATAGCTTTTTATATGTCAGAAAATTTACTGCGTTTTCACGGCATGTACCGAGCAATCATTCCACACTTCTATCAAACTCCCTAACCTGATATTAAGTGGCCGTAAATCGTGAAATGTCGGGATGACTCCCCGCCGTTCCACTTTTAACATTTCTCCTAGGTACTAATAATTCTTACATTTCAACATCTCTCGGAATATTTAGTACTTAAGTTGTATTTGAACGAATGTATTTTGTATGTAGGCTCACTCCATTGCCACGTAATGTAACACAAGTAATGAAAATTATACGCCACGTTTCTCACAGTTATTTTTGCCATTATCATCATTACAGCTTATATACGTCCCACTACTGGGCTCGGGCATCTTACACCGTGGGCAAGTAATTGACCTGAACTGACATTGTAAATAAAAATATTCTACGGATATCTCGCGTTTGTATTTGAATTTTGATTGTCCATGACATTTCCGACACTTTTCAACGTTTATAGGCGAAAATCAAATGCAAACGCGATAAAACCCGTAAAATAGTTTTATTTACAATGTGTAATACTCGCGTGAACATCAGAAATCATTCTGACGTGACGTGTTGGAATCTTAAATTCAATTTTGAAGTGAAACTTCTTTGCGCGCATGAGGGTAATTTTTTTACAGATGAAACGCAATTTAGCGTCACAAAGATGTGCAGCGTTTTTGTCGACGAAGAGGGCGAGAGCGATTGAGATCGATTGAGAGAGAGTGAGAAAGGGCAAACATAGCACGAAGCACAGCCATGGGGCGAGAGTAGGGAGCAAGAGGAGAAAGATCGATTTGAAGATTTTATTTTTTCTTTTTTAATACTGATAAAAAATACATGGAACTAAAGAAGTTTCACTTCTGACATGCGCACTTAGTACTCACGCTATTTTTTTTTTTGTTATCTGCTTGCGTTCCTAAGTCATTTTATGATCACCCACGAAAAAGAAAGCGACCTTTGTAGTTTTAATGTATCACTACTAGGAGAACTAATTTTATCATCATCAGTATTTTTACTCGTATACATCTCACTGTTGAGCTGATATCTCCTCCTCAATAAAAGGAAAGACTGACTAAATATACCACGCTGATCAGACGGGTTGATAATTTATTTCAAAATTGCCTTCCCTACGTTTATGTTATCTGTATATTATTTGTCCTTAGTCGTCTTTTATGACATCAACAGACATCAAAGGTGGTGAATTGTATTTTTACTTCGGCACCACACGGAAAATTCATTTTATAATACAATATATTTTCAGTCTCAAGTAATACAAAGTTGCTGGAAGGACCCATCTTTATTTTGACTTCAGCTGCTACTCCAAATTACAAGCTTAGCTTCGTCGATCCAATCGCCTAGTGATATTAACTATTAGAGATAGGGCTACCCAAAAGGTAAAGGGGAATATTGCCACAATCGATACGCTTAGCAGGCGGCCTTTCAATCGTAGTTGATGATATAAGTTTCTCAATTGACTGTATAGATGGCGCAGTAGTTAACATACCAACCAACCGTACCAATATCGTGACTTCGGTTCTCTCGCAGAACAACACTTTGAGGACTTTACAGTACTCGTGTAACCAAATTACATTCAGACTTCTAAATTTGTTGTTCTGACAACAATTTGTGGATCGTACAAAGTGTTGTCCTGCGTGAGATTCGAACCCGCGACACTGGTACGATAGGAATTAACCACTGCGCCATCTGTGCAGTCGAGTCTAGATGTAATTTGTGTCCGTTAATTATATGTTGGTAAACTCCCCCGCAATACACGGTTCATTTCCTCAAGGGAGATCGTTTTTTAAAAAATGTGTAGCTGTCCATTCTCCTAGTACTCAATCAGTCAATTTTACGACTTCCATGGAAGAAAATAAGAAAGGTTTTTGATAGACTATGGGGTTTTGGCACATCCCACTCAAAACAAGGAAGGACGCTTTGCGGCCCTATAAACTGACGTATTACCCTCACCGCTATTTGAGTTGACTATCGATACCAGCTCCCTACATCAGTGGTTCATGCAAAGTGAACGAAAATAAATGGATTATAGTTAAAGAGAACATACTCTCTCTAAATATCAGTCTCATAGCAAGACTCCAAGTCTCTCAGCGTTCTATGGAGAGAGCTATATACGGTATTTCACTATGTAATAAAAACCAAAATACAGTTCAAAGTTCAAAACAATAATCTGTAGATGAATGAATATAATCGACATAGCCCGAATCAATCGCTCCTTGAACCAACAACCGTTAGAAAAGAAATGTTCACGAATGACGATCACGAATCGGACGACACCGCGTAGGACTGATGACGTCTTGAAAGTCCCTGAGAACCGTTGGATGCAAGTAGCATAGGACTATTCTAAGTGACATTATCGTGGGGACCCTATATCCAACTATGGACGTCTACGGACTTATGAATGAACGGCAGAAATGTGACAAACTGATACCTATTTCTAAAATTATCAACTTATTTATTGGAACGATAAGTAATTTTCGCACTTGGCGGATGGATACTAAGCGAAAAAAGGTGTAAAAATTTTCTGTCACAACCCATTCTATAGTGTATACGGTTATCCATAGCGCTTATGCTATAGGTTATGCCCAGTCATAGATGCACGACTGTCGAGACAACTGTCTTCTGCGCAAAAGGCGGTGACCTCTTCCGAGTACCCGACGCTGCAGAGCAGATGCTCTGCAGCGTCTGCTCTGCAGGGAGATCCCTAGCGATGCGTAACAGCGTCGGGTCGACACCGATGATTGCGACGAGTTCACGGCGCTGCACTGCTCGCAATCGAAGTGGTGCCACCACTTAACAGACGGTGTGCGAAGAGCACTCCTCAAGACTTGGTGCAGGTTCTTGGCAATGCCACCGTGCCCCATCAATACTTGCACTATTCGGAAGGAAAACACCCCGTGGCGGCAATCCCATCACTCCATCAGCGCCGACCGGAAGGTCCTAATAGTCCGGACACCATACCTAAGCCTCTCCAGTCGACGATACTACAGCGCTGATAATTCTAACGGGCCTGTATATTGAATAAGTAATAATATTATGATATAACGGTGTATTTCCATAATTTTTGATCGTGGGCGGTGTTGATGTAACACCCACGATATTTCTTAAAGGTTAATAATATTATAGAAACATTAACTTGTTTGATTTGTATACAACATTATACTTTCATTCTAAATCAATACGGACATTAATTATGGCACATTTGCTGTGTGATTGTGGCTACCAATACTACTTTTATTAGTGGTAGGACTATACTGTTGACAGTAGCCTATCTACAGCCACCGGTTGGTCAACGGTGTGGTCCAATCTATGATGGTAAGGCATGAAACATAATTTATAACTTAAATCAATAGCGAATAGAGAAAACCCATGTCACTGCATGAGTTACAGGATAAGGACGCAACCAACCTTTCAGTAAGAATAGGCAGCTGTTATCTAGTTTTTCTTCTCCGATATTGATGCGAATACATCATATTATATCCCTTACTCATCTTTCACGACACCCACGGGTAAGAGAGAGGGTGGTGAATTGTGTTATTACTCCGTCACCACACGGAAAATTTGTTGCTATTATATTTTAACCGATGAGCAATCCTTACTAATATTATAAATGTGAAAGTAAGTTTGTTTGTTTGTTACGCTTTCACGCTTAAACCACCGAACCGATTTCAAAAATTATTTCACCAATGGAAAGCTATAATATCAGGGACTAACATGGGCTATGTTTTATCCCGGTATTCCCACGGGAACGGGCAACACGCGGGTAAAGCGACTGAAAATTTCAGTCGCCTTACCCGCGACTGAAAATTTCAGTTGCCTTTTCTTTCAGTCTGAAATCGAAGCAAAGCGAGGGCGGATGGCTATTAGATTCATAAATATCATTTTCATAAACAATTCACCACATTTTTCTGTCTGCTCATGGTTAAAAAATGACTAGCAGATATAATATGCAAATAACATCAATGCATGGGAACGAAAACTCGACGTAAAACCTCGTAAAGTAATAAGTCTGACCCTTAAAGGACTTATGTAGAACTAATATTCGGAATTCATTAAATTGTGATTATTATATAAAGTTTTCCAAGCAAGTGCTACTATCGATTCTTCTGGTGAATTTAAAAAATCCTAAAAAAATTGATTGTGTGGTTTTATGAAACCACAGTAAAAGTGAAACTTATTTTGCATTAAAAAAATAGTAACATTTACATTAAACACTGATAAAAACAAACAAATAGCGTGGAGCACTGGCACAAATGAGTAATAGTCTATGCACTACACGGTCAGCTGATGCGAACCATAGGCGCCGCCATATTGGCCTCGGCTGCTCTGTCGAGCGTCTTTCCCTTTACCCCTACTCCGCGGCCAACCGTCACGCGACATGCTATATATATATGCGATAGACGAAAAAGTTTGGGGTGATGTAATAAAAGTTTCACTTTAAAAATCATATATCATCATTTCAGCTTATAAGCGACTCACTGCTGAAGTCAAGCCTCCTCCAAAATGGGAAAGAAATTGACTTACTAAACCACGCTGGTCCGACGAGTTGGTATAAGGTTCATTTGAAGTTTTTCATCACATGCTTAGATTTTATATGCATAGTATGCCACTTAATCGTCTTTTAACCGACTTCAAAAAAGAGGAGATCCTCAATTCGGCTGCTTTTTAACTTATTTTTATGTTTGTTATATCAGAACTTTCGACTGGGTGAACTGATTTTGATGATTATTTTTTATTTGAAAGCTGGTACTTCCCATGTGGTCTCATTTTAATTAGGTCACATTGAAAGTCGGTTTTTTATTAAAATTATTCAACACCCAACGTCAAGATTGGGTATGGTAAATTGTATTTTTATTCCGTTACCACGCGGAAGCTATAGATACTTCTCAGTTTTCTTTAATAAAACATACCTTACGGTTTTTTAGGGTGGGCTATGGTCATCGCACACTCCAGCTCCGTCCGCGGTGACGAAGGGGCGACGCCCAGCCCCATAACCTACCGTCTCCCCTCCTTCGCCGTTGGACTGAGCACCGGCACAGAGTTCCTTGTCCTCCGTAGCCGGCCCATAACATACTTTTGGGTGAAATATCTTTTAAACGATGACTAGATTTCCTTTCGTACATAAATTTCATCATCGCAGCCCACATCTGCCCACTGTTGCGCTCGGGCCTCCTCCAAAAAGGAGGGTATTTGACCTACTATACCATGCTGGTCAAACACGTTGGTATTTTTTTTTATGGGTGGGCTATGGTAAGCGCACGCGCGGTTCAATCCGTCCGGGGCGATGAAAGGACGGCGCGCGGGTCCATACTCCACCCGTACCCACGTCACCTCGTTGTTGGGCCGACCACCGGAGCAGATGTGACTTGTCGTCAGTGGTCGGAGTTAAACACGTTGGTTTAGGGTTTCGTTTCGAATTTTCCTTGTCTTGCAGAGATCTTGTATGCATATTATTTCCTTTAGTCGTCTTTTACGACATCCACGGTCAAAATAGGGAGTGGTGAATTGTATTCTTACTCCATCACCACAGATTATTACACATTATAATTACCCACAATAATCATCATTATTATAATATCTAAAACGGCAAAAGAGCTGCGAGGCCCCGGCGTGCACGCCGGGGCCTCGCAGACGCCGCTGCGCACTCGCCCTGATGATGAGCATCGGACATGCTCGAAACCCGGGTCGACGTAATCGATCTCAGCACGTGAGTGTTTTGCCGTTTTAGATATTATAATAATCATCATCATCATTTCAGCCTATTGCCGTCCACTGCTGGACGTAGGCCTCCCTCATATTGCGCCACAATATGCGGTCCTGTGCCGCCTGCATCCAACGACGCCCAGCAACTTTCACTAGGTCGTCGGTCCACCTAGTGGGGGGGGCGTCCTACACTGCGTCGTCCGATGCGTGGTCGCCACTCGAGAACCTTTCTTCCCCAGCGGTTGTCGGTTCGTCGAGCGATGTGGCCTGCCCATTGCCACTTCAGCGTTCTAATTCTTCGTGCTATGTCGGTTACACCCGTTCTTCTGCGGATTTCCGTATTCCGGATTCTATCTCGCAGAGAAATCCCGAGCATAGCCCGCTCCATAGCACGCTGAGCGACTTTGAGTCTTGATATGTGGCCTACATTTAGGGACCACGTTTCCGTGCCGTAAGTCATCACTGGTAACACACACTGGTCGTAGACCTGTGTTTTCAGACACTGAGATATGTTGGACGAGAAGATCCTCTTAAGTTTCCCGAACGCTGCCCAACCGAGATGGATTCGTCGGCTGATCTCTTTCTCGAAATTGGATCTACCTAACTGGACTGTTTGTCCTAGGTAAACATAGTGATTGACAACTTCGAGAATCGCATTGCCAACTAGGACCGGTACAGGAATGACATGGGTATTTGACATGACTTTCGTCTTGTCCATGTTCATTCGTAAACCCACTAGTTGGGATACCCTGCTGAGATCATTGTGCATTGTGCCAAGGTCCTCCATGGATTCTGCCATAACGACGATATCGTCTGCAAATCGAAGGTGAGTGATGTATTCGCCGTTAATGTAGTAAAATACAATAATAGTTAAAGATTATTTGTAAAGCAAAAACTTATTAGTAAGATAAAGTAAGTCATCTTATAAATCAATAATAATTTATCAACATGGTTTTCCCTCTGAGCTTTCTTGCCACATCTTTCTCGATGTGACCGCGTTTGAATCAGGTGGTAGTATATTAGATTTGATAGATTTAAATTAAATACATAAATTTAACACGTATAAAATGAAATTCAATTACATTGAACTTTAAAAATTACATAGTATTACTTTGTGGCTTTTTAAATTCATTATTACTGCATGCGGCTTGGTACATTGCATTGTCACTGAACATTATTCTGGTTTATACGATCCAGTCGCAACCGTTACATACCACTGAACCGCTATATAACTTTTTATCGGTAGAAAGAAATAAATCGAACCAGAATGTAAATAGGTTTTTTTAACGTTTACTAATTTTTTCTTGATTAAACTATGATTTCTAATGTTTACGCGAGTTCATCATTATCATCATCATTTCAGCTCAGATACATCCTACTGTTCGCCTCGAGCCTTCTCCACAATAGGAGGGAAATTGACCTTACTATATCACTGATCAAACAGTTTGGTATAAGGTTTTAATTCGAGTTTTCCTTCTCTTGCATAGATGTTATATGCGTATTATATCCCTAAGTCGTCTTTTACGAGAGCCACCAGCCAGGGTAGTAATTTGTATTCTTACTCCGTCACCACAGATTATTACACATTATAATTACCCACAATAATAGTTAAAGATTATTTATAAAGCAAAAACTTTTTAGTAAGATAAAGTAAGTCATCTTAAAAATCAATAATAATTTAGCACCATGAGTTTTCTTGCAGGATCTTTCTCAATGCGGCCGCTTTTGAATCCAGTGGTAGTATATTAGATTTAATAGGTTTAAATTAATAAATTGTCATAAAGTAATAATTATTACATATTCAATGTTTAATAATTACTAACCAAAAACAATATATATTTTTTATATGTATACTAACTGACCCAACAGACGTTGTTCTGTTCAAATAACCACCACGCCACCTACCGGGTCTAATTGTGAATCTAAACCATTCTCGAATCCCCTCAATGATACACAAAAAATTTCATCAACATCGGTCCAGCCGTTTAGGAGGAGTTCAGTGACATACATCAAACACAAGAAATTTATATATAAAGATTTAATGCAGTAATTTATTTACTTGGATTAAAATTGAATAACAAATTCTGTAGCGGAAACATATAAATCTCTGTAACAACGATGACTTATTGGTCGTGAGACACCTCAGTCCGCCCGTGACCATGACCGTTGATATGTGTTCAAAACATTGGGCAATGAAAAATCAATGATAAACACAATAAAATCCATAAAAATAATTTCGTTTATAAATCCTACTGTAGCAAAACAGGTCGACCGTTAGATCGATTTTAAGCACTTTTTCATGTTTCCTTATTTTGTGTTGAATATCCAAAGGTGCCTTCAGAACAAGAGTTAAATTGTGACATTGCAATATTCCATTCAAGCAACTTGGAGTATTTTCGGTGACTTTCCGCTCGCGCTTCCGTGATTTTCTTAATTTTTTTCCTGTTCGTATTTTTTTCCTATCTTTTCAGTTCTCTTTGATGCGGTAGAGTAAATTGGCATTTGTCATACGAAAGGTATACGTTTCTACTAAAAGAAAATGCCTGGAGCGAAAAAATCCTCTTTACTATTTGTCCTAAATGCACCATGAAACTCGTTATTTTGCCAACCACCACCAACCATAAATCATAAAAACATGTTAGTGTTATCGCCAATCACTTTCTGTGGCCACCTTTTGGCCACAGAAAGTAAACTCTGACAACATTTGTAGCTACGTATCGTTACGCTTGAGTGGTTTAATAGCAAAAGACGAGTATTAAATGAGGGTCTCGAATAAGTAAAGGACATTCGGTGGTCACACACAGCAAAGTCAACAGAAGCAAGGAATAGGAACACGAAAAACGTATCGATACTTTTAGGTATCGAGTACTTTTCTTTTGATACCGATACTTTGCATTATGATTACTTTTTGGCAGGTATCGTATCGAATAAATAGTAACGCCATCTGGTTCAAACGGCATAAACCTTCTAAAATGTGGCTCGAAATATCTGATTTTAATCATTTCACAGACGGTAAAATTCCTAAGAAAAAACGCTCATGACGACATAGATTCTAGGAAAAGTACTCAGTACTCGATACTTTGAAGTGTCGATACTTTAATTAGTACGATACTTTTTCTTCGAGAGTACAGTATCGATACTTTCTTTTCGATATCGTGTCCCTAGCAAGGAAGAAGTATAATATTTGGATATTACAAGTGCATATTAAGGTTATGTTACTAAGTGTGTATTTATGAAGATTAATTGTGGAGACATACTTATAACGGATTGTATATGATAAATGGGATAGAAGTACTGCTTATACTAGTTTAAACAGCGACTTCTTGTGTCAGTCTGGTGCATGGATTTGCTTCCTATAACATCATCTACCTACTGATTCATAGTACATACTTCAATATTTTTGTCGCGGTTTATGATCAGCTGCTTGCCTGACGTCAATCCTCCTTGGTAATAGAAATTATTGTTGATCAGATGCTATCAAATGGCCCAGGTCGATATATGAAGATCTTTGTCATCTTTGTTCTGTGTGGTCACGGAGTAATACATTTCACCACTCCATCTCTTGTCCATGGGTATCGTAAAATACGACTTAGGGGTACAATATGCATATAATATCTATGTAAGAGAAGAACTCGAAATAAAACCCTATACCAACCCGTCTGACCAATTTGGTATAGTAGGTCAATTACCCTCTCAATGTGGAGGAGGTGGGAGCCCAACGGTGGGACGTGTACGGGCTGAGATGATAATGATTATCATCTTTTACGACAAACGTGAGGAAATTTACAAGTTAGTAGTATTCGTAACTACCACACAGTAATCGAAAGATTTATAATTTTATAAAGGACTAACAACCTGCCCTCGCTACCACTTTGATCCCACATTTTAAATCTGAAGATATGGTTTCAGGTTCGAGTCCCGAATCGGGCAAAATTTTATAGGGTTGCTGCACTGCTAGACGTAGGCCTTATGTTACGCTACAGAGTGGAGTCCTGTGCCGCCTGCATCCAACGGTAATACACAGATACTAAAATTTTATATGTAAAATTATATAACATTTAACAGCAAGTAGTATTTTAAACCTCTGGCCCAATTTTCGGCCCATACATTTACGTCGGTATTCCGGGCACGTCGCCTTCACAAGTGCGTCTGCACTTACAGCGCACCCCCCTCTTCCCACCACTTCAACCCCTTACGTTACATTGTCAAGTAATAAATTAAGTTTTCCTTATGCGTATTGTTGGAATCATATTTAAGCGGGTGTGGGTTTTACTTATTGTAAAAAAGTTACTTGAGGTGGTAGTAAAAGTAGTAATAACGTTTCTATTTATTACTATTGACGCACCCTCGCTACACTTCCGTTCCAGTCGGTCTCAGGTTTGTATCCCAGACTGGCCAAAATTTTATAGTTTTAACTTTTAACACTAAAGTAAAATGACATTTCGACACTCCGTAAAATCTTGATTTTTAACTTCGAATTTATTTGTCAGCGTTTATGGTCACAGAGTGTCAGTCAGTGTCGGGGATAGAATGACAATAGACGATCTCTCCGGCACTCCGTAAAAGCGCGAAAGGGAGCACTGTTGATTTTAGTGGGTATTCCGTTTGCACAGTGACCGGCGAGTCCCACACACCCCCTCGCCTATCACTGACGGGGGACAGTGCATAAATGCATTTCCACAGCGTTAACAAAAAAAAGAGTGTCAGCCAGATTCTCAGTTTGTCCGTGAACATGAACGATGTAAAGTATTCGAAAATTCAAATAAAAACGCGATAAAATCCGTAAAAATAATTTAATTTACAATCGTGTTTATATTCCAAATGTTAGGTCCCGTTTAGATATGTTTACAGGTAAAGTTTATTACAGTTTAATAACCCTACGACAGCTAAGAAGAGCTGATAACTTTGAAACTCCTGAATACATATTCATAAATTAAGAACCGTTTCGATCACGTCAACTTTTAAACAGAAAAATACATCACAATCGACCCATTTATTTAAGAGCTACGATGCCATAGACAGACATACAAATAGACACAGATACACAAACTTAGCAGACTTATAACAACCTCCTTTATACATCGGCAGTTACAAAAGAAAAACAAACGAAAACATATCCCTAATAAAATCAGTTTTATTTCTTTCATAATTTTTTTTTAATTAGCTTACTGGATGGTAAGTGGTAAGTTCCGTTCATGTACCTCTGTAATAATAGAGGTGCAGCCAAATCGTTGTAGTCTGCTGGGCAAGCTATAGTCAGCACAAACGCTGTCCCATTCCGTGGGGGTGCGGCAAGGGCGGCTCGTGGCCCCATAACCCACCGTATGCCCCCCTTCGCCATTGGGCCGACCACTGGTACCGAGTACCTTGTCATCCGAGACCAGCCCAACAGGATACCCTTTCAAGTACCATCCTTAAACCTTACCATCAAAAAATTCTAAAAAACCATCAATAAATTCTGTCAATAATTATATTTTTTCCAAAAAAAAATCCCATTCAATAATGTAGACAATGTAGATAAATTGTTAGATTTTTTTTTGATTTTCCAAAAAGCGCTTTTCCGATTTTGATAAAATTTTTACGGGACCGCTTGGAAAGTATACCCTTTGCAACAAAAAAGAATCATCAAAATCGGTTCATAAACGACAAAGTTATCCGCGAACAAACAAAAAAGTATATATACGGTAGAATTAAGAAACCTCCTCCTTTTTTGAAGTCTGTTAAAAATAGCTGTTTTTTTCTGTCTTCCTTTCGATAATCCAACTAAAAGCACATGTTAAGCTCTCCCGAATGGAACAATTAAAGTAACCAGGTTAGTACATACATACATCACAATATTGGCTTACAGTCCGTTAACTGTAAATCAAAGCCGCCCACCTGGCCGATGACAAACATTTCCGAACTAAACAAGAGCCATTAATCTGAAACGTTTTCAAGAGCATTTTACTAGATTGTTGTTAAAATGACGCTTTTTGAATATATTGAAATAATAAAAAAGTAACTGCTTCTTCTTCGCCGCGTTTATTCATCGTACTGTTATTTACGGGCTTCCTTAAGATGAGGATGATTTCTTACCATACAATGCTATCCAGACGAGATACGAGATAGATAATAACATATAATTTGAAGAAAATTACTGCTTAATGTATATTAAAACATATAAATCATCATTTCATCATTTCAGCGCCGCAATCATCGGTGACGACCTGACGCTGCCGACCATCGCTAGGGAGATGCTGGCCACCGTCAGGAACTAGGACGCCGTCGCCGCCTTCTGCGACGTTGTCATCTCCCGGAAGGAGGTGGTGGACCGTGCGCATGAGAAACGCCTCCACGCAGACACGGTTCGCCGCCGGCGACTGGGGCACCGCAGGCACATGTACCTACGCCTGACGCCGCCTTAGCAGAGGCTGCGGGTGACCGGACCGGGGATTTAGTCCGTCACCCGCGGTAAGGCTAGCCTCGCGACGGCGATTGGCGTCCCGGGAAGGGGACGTCGATGGGAGAGGGTACTCCCTCGGGGTATTCCGTCGGGCCGATCACTGAAGTCAAGGAACTCTGCACCAGTGGTCGACCCAATGACGAAGGTGACGTGCTACTGGATGGGTCACGGGGACGCGCGTGGCCCCTTGGTCGCCCCAGATGAAGCCGGGTGGCGGGTGGTCTGACCGTAGCCCACCCCGAAAATAAAAAATACCTTGGTAATTGCAAAAGTTTAGTTGTTCTAAATCAGTTTTTCAGTCTCCTTTTATCTTATCTCACACGCGCTGTGTGTAAATTCGTAATTATATTTTTTTTTCATAGGGCATCTTTAGTACTTTAATAAAGAAACCATGTTTAGAATTTTTACTATAATCAATGGCCCTCAGCATAGATACCAGCTCTCAATACTTACTCGAGTCGTAAAGTGGTGGATTGGATAGAGAGTGACGTAACCAGCGTGGTATGTGATGGTGACGAAACACGGAGTGACATACCAACAACATCGCTTAACCCCGTGTGTGAAGGCTCGTCCGACGATTCCGCCGAACACGATCAAGAGGCAAACACCTCCCCCGCACCCGTCGTGGCTGTGTCGAGGCACTCTGCTCGATATGCAGCGCGCAGTGCATGCCGTGGCCTCGCAGACGCCGCTGCGCACTCGGCCTGATGATGAGCATCGGACATGCTCTCAACCCGGGTCGACGTAATCGATCTCAGTACGTGAGTGTTTTGCCGTTATAGATATTATAATATGTATCAATCTCACGATAATATCAATACTATAATCAATGTATTAAATTATTTCTAATATTTCATCAAAACACATATATTTTTTAATCTGCAATAACAATTAAAAAATATACACAATTTTGTAATCCCATTCTGGCGCAACGATATTTATTTAGGATAGATGCAGATTACTGAAGAGATTATGATGACAATTACGTCACATTATTTGTATGGCTATCTCTGTCTAAATAATAAAATTGCTGTTTGCTTAATATAAAAAAAAATAATGTTGCTTTTACAAATCAATATAGCTTTCAATCTATTTATGTATGTGAAATAAAGAAACAGTGCAATTTTTGGGACAGTTTACCGTCTGAAATGTTCCGTGTGGTGACGGAGTAACAATACAATTCACCACTCCCTATCCTTCCCGTGGATGTCGTAAAAGACGACTAAGGGATATAAAATGCACATAACATCTGTGCAAGAGAAGGAAAAGTCTATACCAACATGTCTGACCAGCATTGTATAGTAGGTCAAATTCTACAAACGCGATAAAATCCGTAAAGTAGTTTTATTTAAAATGTGTAATACTCGCGTAAACATGAGAAATCATTATCTCCATCTTTTATTATATCCACTGTTTCCATATGATGACGAAGTAAGAATACAATTCACCACCTATCTGACCCGTGAATGTCGTAAAAGACGACTATGGGATTAAATATGCGTATAACATCTGTGCAAGAAAAGGAAAACTTGAAATGAAACCTATACCAACACGCTTGATGGGTGTAGTATAGTAGGTCAAATTCCCTCCCATTGTGAAGGAGGCCCGAGCCCAACAGTGGGACGTGTATGAGCTGAAATAATGATTATATCTACCGTTGAACGTAGACATTCTTAACTATAAATTAGCCACAATCGTCAGTCCATGCTTACTTTCTAAGGATATCACTAGAAGCCGATTTTTATTATTCCCACAAATAGTAATAAAACATTGTATCCTCTGCCCGTCACCACAGGGTCCATCATCATCTCAGCTTACGTAAAGTCACCTGGTCTCGAGCCTCCACCACAATGATCAGAAAGTTGACCTACTATACCACGCTGGCTGTACGCGTTGGTATAGGGTTTCATTACCAATTTTCTTCTCTTGCGTAGAT
Source organism: Lymantria dispar (assembly GCA_032191425.1). Lineage (NCBI taxonomy): Eukaryota > Metazoa > Arthropoda > Insecta > Lepidoptera > Erebidae > Lymantria > Lymantria dispar. Next base: position 25,164,723 of record CM063459.1, read on the forward strand.
ACTGTATGCACATTATATATCTCAGTCATATTTTACGACACCCATGGACAAGACAGGGGTAGTAAATTTTATTCTTATTCATCCCACAAAAAAGCAGATATGATAAATTTAATAATGAAAAAATAATAATATTTTAATTTTTAATAAAGCAGCATTTTATCATCTTAATATTTCACTTGTCACGATTGGGCACCTAAAACGCCACTCGGTTTTCAAACATCCAAAAGACACTCAAACCGATGGTGTACTTCAAAAGACTCCTTTTGGCACGAGTGCAATGGACAGTCATTAACGTCGAGGTTCTTTGGTACTTTCAGGTAATGTCTTTTATGTTTGAGATTTGACCTCTAAATGGAGAGGTAACAGTGCGTGCAATGAAACCACCTTTTTTACGTTTAGAAATTTCTTATTTAATTAATGTCGTTCTTTTTTTTATTGTGGACAGCGTTAGAACCTCGCCGTAGTGGCGGATTATGAATTTATCGATCGTGTTTTACTTTACCGTGAAAATCGTAAAATTCACCTCAAGGATCATCTGTTGGATAGTCAACAACACTTTTCTAAGAATTTTATGACTGTTTTCATTAGGGTTTTGGCGCGGGCGTGTCCCGCATTATATTCAATGTTTTAGTGTTTTAACGTATATTAAATATTAATATGTGTAATGACGGAGTAAGGAGTGGGTGTCGTAGAAGATAACTATCTAGGCGAGAGAACAACTAAAGTATTAATAGAAGCGAAATGATTCACTAAATACCAAAATAAAATTTCGAAAATCCAAATGTGCACGCCTCACAACATTCATTCTATTCTTGACTGCATAGATGGCGTAATGGTTAAGATAGCGACTTACAACGCCAGTGTCGCGGGTTCGAATCCCACGCGGGACAACACTTTGTGTGATCCACAACTTGTTGTTCTGAGTCTGGATGTAATTTGTGTCCGTTAATTATATGTTTGTAAAGTTCCCAGCAATACAAGGATTATTTCCTTAGTGCATGGTGTTGTCTTAAAATTATTATAAATTATAAATTATTTATTATAGAATGTTCTAAATTACATTCTAGTAAAGAAAAGTATTACGTTTTCTTCAACAAGAATTATCAATTCATTGTCATTAACGATTATACCGACACACGTGAAACACTTCATCAAGTAATCATACGCTCTTACACTGCTGGACTAATACTAACCAAACATACCGCAAGGAAACTGGCTTTCAAATGCAAAAAACCGCATCGAAATTGGTCCATGCATTTGAAACCATTTTTTGCATCGGAGGTTAAAAATATATTTCTACAAAGAATAAGTTTTTGCTGACGTTTAGCTTTTTTATTTATTAATTAATAATTAAAGAGGCCGAATTACAATAGCTAACATCGTATTAAAACTCTAAAACCAACAAAATAAAACTTTACTAAGTTTTATTTACTTTACTTTTTATAAATATCAAACGTTTTAAAATGTGATTTTTTGTTTATTCATATGATTCAATAAGTGCAATAGGAATATAATAAAGACGTTTTTAGTTTGTGTCATTCCTTCCTTCATTTATTGAGTAGAGCACAAACCGTTTCGAGTTAAGGCATGAAAAAAACATCAAAACTTTCAAGACAATAAAGGAAAAACTAACTTTTTTTATTCACAGTGAATGTTGAGGCTCAGCACGAGTATTTGAATGAAAGTATTCGTAACGTTATTGAGACCATTTTGTATGGTATTTGCAGTAGCGCCATACCGTACCGGCATAAAGTTTTATTTCGAGTTTTCCTTCTCTTATAATGTTTTATCTACTAAGTCCAGTTTTAGGACATGTAAAAGTGGTGAATTTTATTCTCGTCCCAGTACCATTCAAAAAAGACAACACTGTTAGTCAATCTTTATGACACTTTTCCATGTGATGACGGAGTAAGAATACAATTTATCAGCTCTCTTTTTTTGGAGGGTAGGTTACGGTCGGCGCACTCCTCGCACCACTCCAACCGGGGCGACAGAGGGGCGTAAGCACGCACACCCGTAACCCACCCGTGACACGTCGCCTTCGTCATTGGACCGACCACTGAAGCGGGGTGACTTGTCGTCAGTGGTCGGCCCGACATACCCCTTGAGGAGTACCCTCTCCTCGACCGACGTCCCTCGTCCCCCCGTCCCCCTCTCGAGGAGAATTTATCAGCCCCTGTCTTACCCATGAGTGTCGTAATGAACGACTATGGAATATTATACGTATATAATATTTGTGCAAAAAAAAAGTTATACTAACTGGCACTAAAAATCTATACCAATCTATCTGACTAGCATGGAATAGTAGGTCTCATCACAGCTCATATAAGTCCCTCTGAAGTCGAGCCTCCACCACATCATCATCATCATCATTTCAGCCTATCGCCGTCCACTGCTGGACGTAGGCCTCCCTCATGTTGCGCCACAATGAGCGGTCCTGTGCCGCCTGCATCCAACGACGCCCAGCTACTTTCACTAGGTCATCGGTCCACCTAGTGGGGGGGCGTCCTACACTGCGTCGTCCGATACGTGGTCGCCACTCGAGAACCTTTCTTCCCCAGCGGTTGTCGGTTCATCGAGCGATGTGGCCTGCCCATTGCCACTTCAGCGTGCTAATTCTTCGTGCTATGTCGGTTACACCCGTTCTTCTGCGGATTTCCGTATTCCGGATTCTATCTCGCAGAGAAATCCCGAGCATAGCCCGCTCCATAGCACGCTGAGTGACTTTGAGCCTTGATATGACAATGGTAGGGATCCACCACAATCCACCACAATGGGAGGGAAATTGACCTACTATGCCACGCTGGCTAGGCGGGTTGGCATAGGGTTTTATTTCGAATTTTACTTCTAATGGATGTTATATGCAAAGACGAGGATTATGTACATTAAAGTATACTATACATAATTCTCTAGTCGTCTTTTACGACACCCACGGACAAGATAAGGGGTAGTTAATTGTATTCTTACACCCTCACTACACGGAAGGTAGGGAGAGAAAATAGCAGCTCTATTAACTTCCTATCGTGAAGGAGGTTCAAGCCTAGCATTAAGATTTATACAAGACTAGCTTCTGCTCCTGACTTCGCCCTCGTTCCTTTTTTTTTTGGGTGGGTTGGGGTCGGCGTGCTCCTCGCACCACTCCCTCCGGGGCGACAGAGGGACGTAAGCACGCACACCCGCAACCCACCCGAACACCACGTCGCCTTCGTCGTTGGACCGACCACCGGGGCAGGGTTACTTGTCGTCAGTGGTCGGCCCTATTTGGGGTACCCTCCCAGTTACTTTAGGCTAACTTTAACTCGCGACTTAGTTTACGTAAAAGGTAAAAAAATATTTTTAAATAATTCAATTCTGTCACATATGATTTTTGCGAAACCTTAACAGTTTATGCAGTGCACGCAACAAAAGCTCTAAAAAGGGAAAAAGAATAATAATAAAAATTTTGAAACATTTTTAATTGGTGCTCCGCTCCTATTGGTCTTAGAGTGATGATATAGCCTATAGCCTTCCTCGATAAACGGGTTATCTAATACTGAAAGAATTTTTCGAATCGGGCCAGTAATTCCTGAGATTAGTGCGTTCAAACAAATAAACTCTTCCGCTTTATATAATAAGTACAGATAAAATGTTGAAGATGACACTTGCATAGAAGCTGATGTTAATTTGTCCCATTTCCTTGTAATTTCCATCCCCAGGCAGAAAACCGTGTGATGCTCTGAACCCAATATCATCATCATCATCATCATTATTCAGCCTATCACCATTCACTGCTGGACGTAGACCTTCACAAAGTGCGGTCCTGTGCCGCCTGCATCCAACGACGCCCAGCAACTTTCACTAGGACGTCGGTTCATCTAGTGGGGCGGCGTTCTACACTGCGTGGTGCGATAAATGTTTGCCAATCGAGAACCTTTCTTCCCTGGCAGTTGCCGATCACTTTACGTCTGTGATATCATCACCATCTTGCTGTTATCCCAATTACTTGGGGTCGAGGCAATATGTCTTCTGTTTTGACATATTACAAAAAGTTTCGGCAATGACTTTTATGACCGGCCGCCTGCCTGACGTCAACCCTCCTTGGGAATGTAATCGTTGACCCAAATGGTACCAGATGGAGTTGGTCCGGGTCAATCTAGGGCTCTTAGTCGTCTTTTACGACACCCACGAGCAAAGCAAGGATTGGTAGTATTCGAAGCCGCTACCACACAGCACACTGTGATATAATTTTCCACTTTACGTCTGTGATATAATCTAATGAATTACAAAATTTCCATTTTTGAGTCGGCTAAAAAGCATATAAAATTTCTCCATTGATAGCTATGTCATAAGTATCTTTGTATTGCGTGACTACAGAAAATTGCGTCGAGAATTTATTACAGTTAGACAGCGAACTATTGAGCTAGGCATATTCAGGTAATGTGGATAAATACCGATATAAATTAGATAAGTAACGATTTCTATGTCTTGTTTCGTGTTACCTAACCATTCGTGTTGAGAATAAATTCCCTTTTTGGTAGCGTAAGAACATTTATTTTACGTTTGGCTCAATATTACCATTACTAATATTATAAACTAGCAACTCGCCCTCGCTTCGCTTCGGTTTCAGTCACCTTACCCGCGTAATACCCATTCCTATAGGAATATCGGGATATAATATAGCCTATGTTACAAACAAACAAACTTACTGTCGCATCCTTACTAATATTATAAATGCGAAAGTACGCTTACGAAGTTACGCTTTTACGCTTAAACCACCTAACCCATATCAAAAAATCTTTCACCTATGGAAAGCTAAGCAGGGAGTAACATAGGCTATATTTTATCCCGGTATTCCCACGGGAACAGGAACTATACGGGTAAGGCGACCTAGACCAAAGCGAAGCGAGGACGGGTTGCTAGTATTATATAATATACATTTTTTTAAAACATTACCTTGCACTAAGGATCATCATCTCAGACCATATACGTCCCGCTGTTGGGATTGGGCCTCCTCCATTATGTGAGAATACTATACCAGGCTGGTCAGAGGTATTAACATAAGGTTTCATTTCCCTTCTACATCGATGTTATCTGTATATTATATATTTTAACCGCCTTTTACAATACGTACGGACAGGTAAGGTCACACGGAGAAAGATGTAATCCTTATACTGTGAGGAATCTATACCAATAAATAAAATTGGAGTGTCTGTTTGTAATGTCAAAATAATAGACTTTTTTCATGCTCACACGGTTATTTGCACTATACATATGCCTAAAAATCATTTTATATTTTTTTTGTCTCTCTGTCTGTTTGTTCCGGGTAATCTTCAAAACGGCTGGACCGATTTCAAAAATTCTTTCATTAATGGAAAGCTATAATATCAAGGAGTAAATTAGGCTATATTTTATCCCGGTATTCCCACAGGAACGGGAACTACGCAGGAAAGACGACTGAAACAGAAGCGAAGCGAGGGCGGGTTGCTAGTTTTAGAAATATAATTAGTCGTTATAAATTACATCCAAACTCGGAACAACAATTTGTCAATCGCGTTTTTTTATAGCAAACGGTAGCAGACGAACCAACAGTATACCTGATGGTAAGTGATGTTACCACTCATGAATCTTTACAAGGCCGTTGCCTACCGCGAAGAAAGTGAAGAGAGTGTGAATGCGTGCATTGAGGCTCGGTGATACCAAGGGCACCACCAAAACCCTCCACACGCAAACACCCTCAGAAAGTTGGGCTTCCGGCTCTCTCGCTCACCGAACGAAGCGCAGTAACAAATCGCTACTACTCAGACGTCGATTTTCTGCGAGAGTGTGGTACTGCCCCGGACGGACCGGCCCGCGGCTGTAGACAGATAACTGTCGACAGTGTAGGACCACACAGTTAAAAATTATTATATATTATTATATTATTATTATATATTATATATATTAAATTATGGCTCATAGTATTTTCTGCGTAGAAATTGAACCCATTGTCATGGTAAGTATCTTAACCACTACGCCATCTGTGCAATAAACCCCCAAAAATACTTTACTCGAACCTCTTTCACAATAGGAGGGATTTTACCTGACTATACCTCGCTGGTTAAACGACAAGATATAGGGTTTAATTCTGAGTTTTCCTTTTGTTATACATATTACTAGCAATCCGCTTCGCTTCGGTTTCAGTAGCCTTACCCGCGTCATTCCTGTTCCCGTGGGATAAAATATAGCCTATGTTACTCCCTGATAGCTTTCCATTAGTGAAAGAATTTTTGAAATTTGTTCGGTGGTTTGAGCGTGAAAGCGTAACAAACATACTTACGCATTTATAATGTTAGTAAGAATATGCATACAGTCGTCTATTACGACCCCCAGGGGTAAAAGAAGGGGGAGGGTACCCGAAAGGGTATTCCGTCGGGCCGACCACTGATGACAAGTCACCCTTCTCCGGTGGTCGGCTCAACGACGAAGGCGACGTGGGTACGGGTGGGTTATGGGCCCGTGCGCCGTCCTTTCGTCGTCCCGGACGGAATGGACCGCGTGTGCGCTTACCATAGCCCATCCATAAAAAAGGGGTAAAAGAAGGGGTAGTGAATTATATTTTATCTCTGTCACCACATAGCGAAAGTTTTAAAATAGCTTTTTTAATTAATGAACTCAACTATTTTCTAAACGCATAGTGTTAACAAAAAGTTCAAATCCTGTAAATATTTGCTTAAGCTCTTACAAACCACTTAAGAGTTAATGCTAAGTTGCGCTCAGTCATTTACGACTACTTTTTAATCTACTTCTGTAGCAAGAATTTTTTACCTTTTACTATTTAAAATAGATTCTTTTTATTCAAAATGCTTACGTGATAGATAATAATTTATGTATGTTAGTATTGAAATTATCGTGAGACTGATCCATATTATAATATCTATAACGGCAAAAACACTCGACCCGGGTTTCGAGCATCGGACATGCTTGAAACCCAAGTCGACGTAATCGATCTCAGCACGTGTTTTTGCCGTTATAGATATTATAATTTATGTATTTGTTTATTTGTACCAATTTACTCATTTTACAATCACTACTTAAGTTAGTTTTTGCGAAAATCACAACGTTTGTTAAGATTTACTAACAGACGAAGGCATTTATTTTACTGAATATTATTATTTTTTACTTTGTGTGCGGTAACGGAATAAGAATACAATTCACCACTCCCTATTTTGCCCGTGGATGTCATAAAAGACGACTAAGGGATATAATACGCATATAACATCTATGCAAAAGATGGGAAACTCTAAACAAAACCCTACACCAACCTGTCTGACTAGCATGATATAGTAATTTTCTCTCCTATTTTGGAGGCTCGAGCCCAGCAGTAGGACATATATAAACCGAGATGAAATGAATAATACCAATAATCATTAAAGTATTTCCGTGCGGTGTGCGGTGACGGATTAATAACAGAATTCACCGCTCCCTATCTTGCCCGTGGATGTCGTAAAGGACGACTATGGGATATAATACGCATATAATATCTATACAAGAGAAGTAAAACTCTTTCCCTCCTATTGTAGAGGAGACTCGAGCCCAATATTGAGACGTATAAGAGCTGCTTGCTTGACAACTACATTGACGATGGCAATTTCTTTAACGAGTTAACCAGAGAGCGAGCAGTCGTTTTTTCTTCTGGTACCCCCTTTAACCATTTTTATGACTTGACCGGCAAAATAATGCCTCATTATATCTCAGTATAATCCGTAGTAACAAAGTTGAAATATAAATTAAAGTATACAGATTATCAGATCCGCTTGTGGGATCTGGTCCAGCCATAATCATTTGAGTTTAAGTATCTTGCAGTTCGAACGGCATCACACTGGAGCTAGGTCTTACAAAACGTGTACACAAATTTATATCTAGTAAGCAAAAAAAATTAAAATAATAGACAAGCCCGCTGAGTTTCTTGCCGGATCTTCTCAGTAGCGGTCGCGTTCCGATCCGGTGGTAGTTTATTTTTATTGGATAATTTAATTTTATTTTGTAAAATTGACAATATGTAAGTGCCCTCTCGGGGTCTATGCATAATAAATGATTTGAATTTGAATTTGAATCACCCCATCGTCCCAGCTCACACACTCCTTCTCTTGCACAGGTGTTATGTGCATATTATATCCCTTAGTCGTCTTTTACGACATCCATGGACGAGATAAGGAGTAGTAAATTGTACATTTAACAGATATTATATACATGTTTAATTATATCCCCTAGTTGTCTTTTACGATACCCACAGACAATGGGGTGGTGTATTTAGGGATGCAAATATCGAAACCAAAAACATCGATGTATCGAAACATCGATCTTTGAGAGCAAACATCGTTGTACAAAAACATCACCCTAAAAACATCAAATCGATAACATTGGTATTTTTAAGAAATCTATGCTTTTATTTTTAGTTAAATCAAGCACATTTTTCAGATGAAACATTAACGTTTGCTTGATGTGAGGACCCTTTTTCTTGCAGGCTCTACTTTTTAGCAGAGTTGCAGGCTCTACATACATTTTAAATCATGCCGGCAAAACATCGTATAAAATAACATCGATACATCGATGTTTTACAATAGTGAACGTCGATGGCAAGCATCGATGTTTTTTTATTGAAACATATTTGTTCCAGAAACATCAATGTATCGTTTGCATCACTAGGTGTATTGTATTCTTACTCCATTATTACATAGAAACTAAATGTGTAGTTATAATGTCTTCGTACATAAATTGATAAAACTAGAAGCATAGAACAAAATTAAGCCAACATTTTTTTGTCATAGGTAAGCGAGAATCAATGTTTTTTGTATTATTTTTATCAAATTTCATACACTCACAGATAAATTTCTAACTCAATTCTCGCAACATAATTTTGCAAAACAGTATATGTTTTATTTCGTAAATACAAATGTGATAGGCATAAATTTATGGTCGTATGCGACATACGGTACTGATAACAGGGATGGGTCGCGATTTATATATAAATGTATATATATGTATATACAATTGGACATATTGCGACAAAGATCCAAGGAAAGTATATAAACCTTTTGTTTTATCTTGGCTTTATTAACTCGCTTTCTTCTAAGTCTACCCGCATAGAATTTTGTAATTGACTTTAAACTGAATTATGATGAAGTAGAGATATGAAATTCGACTCCTTTTTATATGTAAATAATATTAAAAAAGTAGTCAAGAGGACTACCGAAAGAAATGAAAACTTAAAACTATGATGATACATACAGGTGCTGCTTTTGGATCTTCAATTAAAATTATCTATTGATAGATCGATCGATCACATCAAATGTCTGCCTCCCTTAAGTAGTAAGTCCCTTAAGTACTCTCAATGATACCAAAAGCAGCAAATAGCGTATCCTTGTCAAATTATAATGTACAAAAAATACGCAGGGTGATATATTTATATAAATACACAGTATACAATGAAGTGTGCGGTGATGATGACGTGAATTTCATGATTTTTGTTCATACAAAAAGTGCTCAACGCGCCCAAAGAAGTTTTCACTTCAAAAAAAGTACAATTTGCCTCTTCCTATCCTGCCTGTGGATCTTGTAAAAAACGACTAAGGAATATAATATGTATATAACGTCTATGCAAGATTTTTTTTATGGGTGGGCTATGGTAAACGCACACGCGGTCCATTCCGTCCAGGGCGACGAAAGGACGGCGCGGCGGCCCATAACTCACCCGTACCTACGTCGCCTTCGTTGTTGAGTCGTCGTGCGTCTGTAAAAAAAATTACAATAGGTTAATATCCTTCCAACACGTTTGACCAGCGTCGCATAGTAGATAAATTTCTCTCCTATTGTGGAGGAGACTCGAGCCCAGCAGTGGGACGTATATGAGCCGACATGATGATGACAACCGCACAGCACACCTTTTTACACCCTATTAAAAAAGTAAAGCAAGGTTAGTTTTTATGGCTTTGTAGTTTTAACATAATTTAAATGAATAAAAATTCTTTCTTAGCCAAAGAAGAAATTAAACGTATACGCGTTTAGTTCAGCGAACGGAGGCCGCGATAAACGCAGTTTTATTAAGAAAGTTGGCCTCTACTTAGCGATAGTTTAAAATCACGATATTCTCGACTCAAGTGGAAACTTTTAAACTTTATCTAGCAAAGATTACGTGCAATATGGTAAACCTGTAGCGGCAACATTATGAATTGCAATAGTTAGAAATATCTAGAGATGAAATCTCGCCGCATGTCGACGGAGCAAGAATACCTTCAATTATCGTGAAAATCGACTACCGTCTTTATAAGAATAAATAAATAAGAATAGATCATCATCGTCGCAGCCCACATACGTCCCACAGTTGGGCTCGGCCCCCTCCACAATGGGAGGGAACTTGACCTACTATACCATGCTGGTCAGACATGTTGGTATAGGGTTTCATATCGTGTTTCCCTTCTCTTACACAGATGTTATGTGTATATTATATGATATAATTTATATCCCATAGTGGTCTTTAAGACATCCACGGGCAAGATAGAGAGTGGTGAATTGCATTCTTACTTTCCGTGTGGCGACGGAGTATAAATACAATTCACCACTCTCTAAGAATACATAGAAATAGAAAAATATATAAGAATAAATTGAATAAATAGATCTACACGTGGTAGGACCGCATTGTTGACAGTTATCTGTCTACAGTCACGGGCCGTTTCATCCAGGGTAGTACCACACTGAGCAGAAAATCGACGTCTTTTTTTTTTTTTTGGGCGGGTTGCGGTCGGCGCGCTCCTCGCACCACTCCGTCCGGGGCGACAGTGGGGCGTAAGCACGCAACTCCCGCAACCCACCCACGATGCACGTCGCCTTCGTCGTTGGGCCTACCACCGGAGCAGGGTCACTTGTCATCAGTGGTCGGCCCGACGGAATACCCCCCTACTTGGGGTACCCTCCCACCAACCGATGTCCCCCCTCGGGGAGCTCGGGGAGGACGTCGGTCTCACGCGGTCGGCCTCTCGGCGGGTGACGGACTAATTCCCCGGTCACGTCACCCGCGGCCTCGGCTAGGGCGGCATGACGCGCAGGTATTCGCGCCGACGCCGCCCCAGTAGAAAATCGACGTCTGAGTAGTAGCAATTTGTTACTGGACTTCGTTTGGTAAGCGAGAGAGCCAGAAGCCCAACTTTCTGAGGGTGTTTGCGTGTGGTGGATTTTGGTGATGCCTTTAATTTTATTGAACCTCATTGCACGCATTCATACTTCCTTCAATTTCTTCACCGTAGGCCGCTGCCTACCTACCTTGCCTAGCAAAGGTCCATGAGCAGCAGCATAACTTACCATCACGTATACGTGCAAACTCTGGAATGAACTACCTGCAGCCGTGTTTTCCGAGCGCTATGACATGCCCTTCTTTAAAGGAGGTTTAAGAAGAGCATTTTATCTGTTGGACGCCCAGTTTGGTGGCCTAGTAAAAGTCCATGAGCGGCAGCAACACATGTCACCGCTTGTATAAAAAAAAGATAACATGACTGCAAGAAAAGGAAAACACGAAATAAAACTCGAAGCCTTTTATAGAGCCTATGGCCTGATCTCAGCCTCCCAAACCATCCATGGCGACGAAAACGACAGCTTATAACCCCATAACCTGTGGTAGGTATTGTGCCTTTTATCTTCATTTGAGCTAAGCACAGAACCGAATCCTTGTCTTTGATAAAAATATTATACTTAACCTAATTACCCTCATTTAGGAGAAGCTCCTTTTCAACAGGGAGACATCAATCATCATCATCATCTCTTCTCATATATATGCGTCTTGCTACTGGGCTCGAGACTCCTTCAAAATTGACTATACCACGCTGTTCAGACGTGTTGATAAAGGGTTTTATTTCGAGTTTTCCTTCTCTTACATTGATGTTACATGCATGTTATATCATAAGGGATAAGGTCGTCTTTTACGACACCCACGGACAATTTAAAGATTGGTAGTATTTGTAGTTAACACCACAAAAAAAAACTCCTTGAATCTAATCAACAAGATAAAAAACGTGTAAATGTTTGATGAATTTAAATATATACAATTTTACTAAAAAAAAGGGAGCCGAAAATCTGAAACCTACACATAAAAAATTTCAAAATATAGAAATGATTAAGGATTATCCGCGATCTAGGTTTTTTACGATGGGGGACGTCGGTCGATGGGAGGGTGCTGCTCAAGGAGTATTCCGTCGGGCCGACCACAGAAATCAAGTCACCCTGAAAAAAAAAAGGGGGTGTGCGTGACGGAGCCGGGCGTGGATTGCGCCGGCCATAACACACCCCCAATAAAAAAGTGGTTTTTTACGACATCCACGGGCAAGATATGGAGTGGTGAATTGTATTTTTATTTTGTCATCACACAGACGGTACCAAGAATTAGCGTTTTTTAATGCGTTGACTAAATTACTTCTTACTCCTTCATTATACCGATTGAAATATAATAAAACAAAACAATTTTATATCTGTAACATAATAACTAACAAACTACTTGACTCAAGGAGTTAGTACGAAGACCTTTCTGTGATGTTATTATCTTTCTTATTAGTTTAAGCAGCCGAGCTGCTTTTAGATACAATATACCTTACATATACGACTTCTAGAAGTTTCAAGTTACGTTTAAAATCAAATAATTAGAAGTTGAATTTGCAGTTTAATTTCTTTTGACAGTTCTAACAACACCTCTACGTGGAGATATACAGTTGTCTCCAGTACTTGCTCGTAATAAAATACCGCTGAATGTTAATGATATAGAAGGATATTTAATTATTTTTGATGTTTATGCGAGTATTTTCGGTATTTATTCCGTGTGATGATGGAGTGAAATGACCGTGGTTGTCATAAAAGTCAACTAATATATTAAATATTTATACAACATATATGCAAAAGAAGAAAACTGAAAAAAAAACATGATATCAATCGTCTGACCAGAGTGCTATATAGTAGATAAATTTCCCTCCTATCGGGGAGGAGGCTCAAGCCCAGTACTGGGACGTATAAGAGCTGAAATTGTGGAATTACCATAGAGCATTTTATAAACAGAACTATATTTACGGGATTCATCACGTTTGTATTTGATTTTTGATTGTCCGACATTTCGAACGCTTTTCAGCGTTCATAGTCACGGGTGGACTCAACTTTTCAGACCTGTAGTTCTTGGACTTTCAGCTCTCTTGCTCAACAAAGGAGGTGCGCAATAACAAATTGCTACAGCTCAGACGTCGATTTTCTGCGAGTGTGGTGCTACTCCGAACGGACCGACCCGCGGTTGTTGACAAGACTGTCGACAGAGTAGTCCTACCACATCAACTAATTATGATAATTATATAATAAATTTAATAATAACCGACCGAAAATTATTTTACGTAGAATCAATATCATTTTCTATTAGTAATTAATTTGTATAAAATGTGGGTCAAAATTTAATAACTTATAATGTAGCGAGGAGATAAAAACCTCTGTAATAACAATGACTTGTTGGACGTGGAACAACTTAATCCTCCCGTGACCGTGAATGTTGAAACATTTTCGGAACATCAGGAAAGTTAAAATCAATCCAAGCCGAGCTTAACCTAGATCAGCTTGAATTACCAATTAGGCTTCGTTTCATTGATGTTAGTGAAAAATTTACGTGATATAAAAATAAATTTTAAATAAAACTACTTTACGGATTTTATCGCGTTTGTATTTGATTTTTGATTGTTTCACATTTCGAACACCATAGAGAGTTCATGGTCTTGGGCGGACTAAGTATTAGTCCATCCGTGACCATGAACGAACTCACGGACTGGTCACATGCTGACTAAGTCATAGTCCACCCAAGACGCGGCGTGAACGCTGTAAACGTCGGGCAATCAAAAATCAAATACAAACGCGATAAAATTCATAAAAATAGTTTTATTTATAATATAATCTTTTGTATGTATTTATATATACTTCTTGTGTACATGTGTGTGTCACTGAACTCCTCCTAAACGGTTGGACCGATGTTGATGAAATTTTTTGTGTGTATTCAACGGGATTCGAGAATGGTTTACATTCACAATTAAACCAGGTAAGTAGCGCTGAAATCCATTTATTTTATTTGAACAGAACAACGTCTGTTAGGTCAGCTAGTAAATGTATATAATTTAAAGTTATCACATAATTTTCGCTCTACGTTTTGCCAAAACGAAGATGTTGTTTTAATTTTATAGCATCATCATCATTTCAGCTCATATACGTCCCACTGTTGCGCTCGAGCCTCCGCCACAATAGGAGGGAAATTTACCTTACTATACCATGCTGGTAAAACAGGTTGGTATAAGGTTTTATTTCTAGTTTTCCTTCTCTTGCATTGATGTTATATGCATATTATATACCTTAGTCGTCTTGTACGAGATCCACGGGCAAGATAGGGAGTGGTGAATTGTATTCTAACTCCGTCACCACACGGAAAATTATTTTTTTTTTTTAATTACAAAATATCTTACCGTATCAAATGAAAAAGCGTAGCGTCAGCATTCGCGTGATTCTAGTGACAAGAGTGTGACAGGGGTACGGTACGGTCAGCACAATTTGTCTCCGCATCACAACACATCCATCAATTATACTGCAGATATCGGGGATGCGGAACTGAAAAATGTGAACGCGATCTACTGATTCTAATTGACATATGTGTGGACCGACCTTTAGTGGGCTTTGGACTTATTTATACTTGGTATACCTTGTAAACTTTAGTAAATTTATTACTGTAGACGACTCCACAGATTCTGTGTTATCTCAATTGGAGAAAGTCTTTTTTTTTCTGTATCCTATTTTTATATACTAGCCTAGCCTATCGACGACTGGATATAATAGATGTGAATGTTGAGATCAATGTTCGGCGAGAAGGAATGACCGCATTTTTTTTATGGGTGGGCTATGGGACACGTGGCCCATTCCGTCCGGGGCGACGAAAGGACGGCGCGTGGGCCCATAACCTACCCGTACCCACGTCGCCTTCGTCGTTGGGCCGACCACCGGAGCAGGGTGAGTTGTCATCAGTAGTCGACCCGACGGAAATACCCTTTCGGGTACCCTCACCTCTCGACGTACCTGTCCTGGGACGTCGGTCGCCGTCACGCGGTCAGCCTCTCTGCGGGTGACGGACTAAGATCTCCGGTCCGATCACCCGCGGCCTTGTCTAGGGCAACATCAGGTGCAGTTCATACCGGTAATATAGGAATGACCGTATAAGTGAAATTTTGAAAGTTGCACCACTAACGGAAAAATAAAAGAGTGAACCTCAGACGCTTACTGAATAAGAATACAATTCACCACCCTTTCTTACTTGTAGGTGTCGTAAAAGATGACTAAGGTATTATAATATGCAAATAACTGCTGCGCTCAAGCCTCGTTCACGATGGCAGGGAAATTGATCGGTGGTGGTGGTTAATTGTATTTTACTCCGTAACCACATGGATTATTGGTCTTTATGGGAGATTATTACTGGTGATTCTCCTGGTGATCGAGTTTTAGGAATTGTTGGTGGTCGAGCTTTACATCACACATATAGTTTAATACGATGCAAAATTGTGGCAAAGACGAACAAGGAGATTCTTACAAATTTTATATTATTTTAATGTTATTTTCGAATCCTTAAGAAAATGTTTCCTACTTCTTTTTTTTTTTTTTTGGGTGGGCTACGGCCGGTGCACACCTCGTCCGCTCCGTCCGGGGCGACACAGGGACGTAAGCGCACACACCCGCATACCCGTAACCCACCCGTAAGACCCGTCGCCTTCGTCGTTGGGCCGACCACCGGAGCAGGTGACTTGACGTCAGTGATCAGCCCAACGGAATACCCCCGGAAGAGTACCTTCTCTTCGACCGACGTCCCCCCATTCGGGAAGGACGTCGGTCTTCTCTCACGCGATCAGCCTCTCGGCGGGTGAGGAACTAATTCCCCGATCCAGTCACCCGCAATCTCGGCTAGGGCGGCAAGATGCGCAAGTAATCTCGCCTGCGCCGCTCCAGTCGCCGGCGGCGGAGCGTGTCGCCAAAGAGGAGTTCCTCTCGCGCACGATCCGCCGCCTCCTTCCGTGAGATTACAGCCTCACAGAAGGCGGCGACCGCGTACCAGTTCCTGACGCTGTCGAGCATCTCCCTGACGATGGTCGGCAACGTCAGGTCGGCACCGACGATCGCGACGAGTTCACGACGCTGCTCTGCCCAGGTGGCATAAACCTCGAGCGTATGCTGCGCCGCGTCCTCGTCGCAATCGCAGTGGTGGCAGGACGATATGCTCTCCCTCCTGACGATCTTGTACAGGTACTTGGCGAAGCTACCGTGCCCCGTGAGCACCTGCACAAGTTGGAAGGCAAGCAACCCGTGCGTCCGCTCCAACCACTCCATCAGCACCGGCCGGAAGTCCTCGACGGTCCTGACACCGTATCGAGGCCTCTCCAGCCGAATAGCCCAACGGGCAATGACGTCTCGGAAGTATTTCCTACCTTCCGACGAGCTTGCCGACGGTGGCAAACTTTTTATTTGTTCTTGTTAAAATGTTACCATATACAAAATAGAAACTCACTCACACCATAGGCCGCTACTGAAAAACAGCGTTGTGGTGTTTAAACAACATAAAGCTAAGTAGCGATCCTTTTACTCGCTTGCGGGTGGGATCCTAGCTCTTACATCTATGCACATATTAAATAAGTTGTACAAATATGTATCCCCCTGCGAGGGAGAAATAAACTATTTTTCTTTCTTTTCTTCTTTCTTTCAAACTGTTATTACTATAACAAGAAATTTTAGCTAATATTTGTTTTATTATTCACGACCAAATTAACAGATAGACAAAAAAATTATGTCAATTATTCTTTCATTGCCTTTACTATTTTTGTTAAACATTCTACAGATTATATCTTATAATAATTGGTAAAAAAAAAACCAGAAATAAAACCTAAGTTCTGAAAGATCGTCTCCGTATCCATTCGTGATGATAATTAATTAATGACAATACAACTAAATATAGAGATGGAAGCTGTTAACAAATGACTTATTCCTAATGAACAATAATGATAAACCATCAATGGACGATATTTCTTCGTAATAATCGCCACCCCGATAAATAATCACGACACGATGTATTTATCTATAGATTTCTTCGAAGTGTTTAATATTGCCTTTGAATTACGGCGAGTTTTATTTATTTTATTACAGTACGCACGTGACCATGAACTCTTCAAAGTATTCGAAACGTCGGGCAATCAAAAATCAAACACAAACGCGATAAAATCCGTAAAGTAGTTTTATTTACAATGTGTAATACTCACGTAAACATCGGAGATCATTATACAGAGAGTTAGCTTTTAACATGCTAGGTTCTTTATAAATCCCTGTGGCAATCGTCGCCTCCACGTCGTGGCATTCCCCGCCCTTGCTGCTCAAGGACAGGGGCGATGGGTATGTCGCGGCGGAATGGGGAGAGGTTACGCTATTTGGTATTTACTTCTCCCCTAACAGGAGCGCGACGGATTTCGGGGCCTTCCTCACCATCCTGGGGGCCTCGATACGGCGACTGGCACCGCGCCAGGTCTTTGTCATGGGGGACTACAACGCCAAGTCCACGGCGTGGGGGTCCCCCAGGACGAATGACCGCGGGCGGGCGGTCGAAGAGTGGGCGGCGGCACTGGGCCTCTGTTTGCTGAACAGGGGCTCGGTGCAAACGTGCGTGCGGCAGCAGGGCGGGTCGATAGTGGACTTGTCGTTCGCTAGCCCTAATGTCGCAGCACGTGTGAGGAGCTGGTGCGTGCAGGAGGAGGTTGAAACCCTATCCGACCACCGATACATCCGGATAGAGGTCTCCCGGACCCTCCTGCAGCCCAGCAGGGGTCACACGGCGGACGGAGCTCCCGCGTTTCCGCGGTGGGCTGTGGGTCGATTGGATCGGGACCTGTTGGCGGAGGCAGCCATCATTCAGTCGTGGCTGTCCTCACCGCCCCAGGCGGACGGGGTGGATGCCGAGGCTGGCCGCATCCGCTGTGCGTTAACGCAAATCTGCGATGCGGCCATGCCCCGTGTGCGGCGTCTGCCCCCGAAGAATGCGGTCCCCTGGTGGTCCCGAGAATTGGCGGACCTTCGGGCCGCGTGCATACGTGCCCGGAGGGCCTATACCCGCAGCCGAGCGCGCCACCGCGACGCTGAGCGGGAGGGCCAGCTGTACGAGGCTTACCGCAGTGCGCGGTCTGCCTTCAGGCTGGCCGTCCGTACCGCCAAGGACGTTAGTCGGCGGGAGATGCTGGACAGTCTCGAGCGTGACCCCTGGGGTCGCCCATACCTCGCAGCGCTGAACAAGCTCCGCGGGCGGGCCCCCCCCCTCACCGAGACTCTCCAGCCCAGCCTCCTCACCAGAGTTGTCGAGGACCTCTTTCCACGGCGGGCGGAGCACACGCCTCCGGTCATGGCTTCGCCGGATAGCGACCGGGAGGCCGAAGATGAAAGTGCTCCGCCCATCACGGAGCCGGAAATGGGGGCGGCGGTGGCGCGTATGCGAGTGAAATCTACCGCCCCCGGGCCCGATGGTATTCCGAACCGTGTGTTGGCCCTGGTCCTCGAGCACCTGGGACCACGCCTCAGGGGACTGTTCGACGCCTGTTTGACGTCCGGGCAGTTCCCTGGATGCTGGAAAGAGGGGAGGCTGGTTCTCCTGCCGAAGCCGGGACGGTCTCCCGAGTCGGCCTCGGCCTACAGGCCCATCGTGCTGCTCGATGATGCGGGTAAGCTGCTGGAGAGGGTGTTGGCTGCCCGCATCGAGCGGCACCTCGTCGGGGTCGGGCCCGATCTGTCGGACGCCCAGTTTGGTTTTCGGAGAGGGCGTTCGACGATCGCGGCCCTGCTGCGCCTGAAGGCCGTGGTAGCGGAGGCCGTCACCGACGGAGGAGTCCTGTTGGCGGTGTCCCTGGACATCGCCAATGCCTTCAACAGTCTGCCATTCAGCTGCATCAGGGAGGGGCTGAGATATCACGGGGTGCCCGTGTACCTCAGGCGGCTGGTGGCAGACTACTTGGAGGGGCGCAGCGTCCTCTACGTTGACCGAGTAGGGGACGTTGTGCGAACGCCCATGACGTGCGGTGTCCCACAGGGGTCGGTTCTGGGTCCGACCCTGTGGAACATCGGCTACGACTGGGCGTTGAGAGGAAGCCTCCCTCCCGGGCTGGGCGTAATTTGCTACGCCGACGATACACTCGTCACAGCCCGGGGTGGGACGCTAGAGGAGGCGGCACGCCTGGCAACTCTCGGCACCGAGGAGATTGTCAGGCGGATCGAAGCGCTGGGGCTGAGAGTAGCCCTGCAAAAGACGGAGGCCCTTTTGTTCCATGGCCTCCGTACCGCCGGGCCTCCCGCCGGCGCTTCGATCATCGTGAAGTCGGTCACCATCAGCATCCAGGCCCACATGAAGTACTTGGGCCTGGTGCTCGACGGGCATTTTTGATTCCGGGAGCATCTCCATCGACTTGTTCCCCGGCTTGTCGGCACGGCGTCCGCCCTTTCGCGGCTGATGCCGAATGTGGGCGGACCCAGTGCTACGTGCCGACAGCTGTACGTGGGGGTGATCCGGTCGATGGCCCTGTATGGAGCACCGGTGTGGGCGGGGTCCCTGACCGTCCGTCTTAGGGCCCTCCTGTGGCGACCACAGAGGGTCATGGCGATCAGGGCCATACGGGGTTACCGCACGGTGGCGACAGAGGCAGCGTGCCTCCTGGCCGGAACTCCCCCGTGGGATCTGGAGGCGGAGATGCTCGCCGACATTTATCGGCGGGTGTCGGAGACGCGCGCCCGCGGCGGCATGGTCTCCATCAAAGAGATCACCGCCTGGCGGGTCGACGCCCGCCGAGAAGTCATTGCCCGTTGGGCAGTCCGGCTGGAGAGTCCTCGGTACGGTGTCAGGACCGTCGAGGCTCTCCGGCCGGTGCTGATGGAGTGGTTGGAGCGGACGCACGGGGTGCTTTCCTTCCGACTGGTGCAGGTGCTGACGGGGCACGGTTGCTTCGGGAAGTACCTGCACAAGATTGTCAGGAGGGAGAGCACACCGTCCTGCCACCACTGCCGTTGCGACGAGGACACGGCGCAGCACACGCTCGAGGAGTGTGCTGCATGGGAGGGGGATCGCCGTGAACTCGTCGCAATTATCGGTGCCGACCTGGCGCTGCCGACCATCGCCAGGGAGATGCTCGTCAGCGTCAGGAACTGGGACGCGGTCGCCGCCTTCTGTGAGGCCGTTATCTCACGGAAGGAGGCGGCGGATCGTGTGCGAGTAGAGCTCCTATTCGGCGACACGTTCCGCCGCCGGCGACTCGGGCGGCGCAGGCGCGAATATCTGCGCCTAATGCCGCCCTAGCCGAGGCCGCGGGTGATCGGACCGGGGAATTGTCCGTCACCCGCAGGGAGGCTGACCGCGCGATGGCGACCGATGTCCCAGTACGTCGAGAGGTGAGAGGTTACCCGAAAGGGTATTCCGTCGGGCCGACCACTGATGACAAGTCACATCTGCTCCGGTGGTCGGCCCAACAACGAGGTGACGTGGGTACGGGTGGGTTATGGGCCCGCGCGCCGTCCTTTCTTCGCCCCGGAAGGACAGGACCGCGCGTGCACTTACCATAGCCCACCCATAAATAAAAAAAAAAAAAAAAGGTTCTTTATAAATCCGGGGTAGTGGTTGGTCCAATAGCGAAAGGGAAGGAATAGGGTGGCTTATAGTGCCTCACGCCGCCCTTAAATCACTCCGGATTGAACGGACAGCGTGTGTGCTGACCGTAGCCCAAAAAGAGAAACGGTTCTATTTAAGTTGTACATAAAACTACTTTACGGATTTTATCGTGTTTGTATATGTTTTTTCGAGAGAGTCTTTGTAATACCGATGACTTATTGGACGTGAGACAGCTTAGTCCGCCCGTGACCATGAACACTGTAAAGTGTTCGAAACGTCAAGCTATTAAAAATCAAATACAATTTTCAGTTATTTCAGTCACTTTACCCGCGGCGTAGTTCCCGTTCCTGTGGGAATACCGGGATAAAATATAGCCTATGTTACTCCCTGATATTATAGCTTTCCATTGGTGAAAGAATTTTTGAAATCGGTTCGGTGGTTTAAGCGTGAAAGCGTTACAAACAAACAAACATCCTTACTTTCGCATTTATAATATTAGTATGGATGTGTAATGTTCGCGTAAACATCAGAAATCATTAACAGTTTTTAAGTTGAAATCAAAATAGTTTTACCAATTTTATCGCGTTTGTATTTGATTTCTACTTTGCCGAAGCTTCAAACGATTATTAGTATTCATGGTCACAGTATTCCACGTTCAATGTGTCATCAGCTTTATTAATCTACCCGCTACAATATTCGATTTTGAAGAGAGTATTAAATTTTGAATTTTGGAAGGTGAATGAAAGAATGAACTTTACAACAATGCTTATCCCTTCAAGGTTAAATGTTTCTTCAAGGTCAGTTATTACCCTTATAAGCTATGCCACAATGAATGATTTAATTACCTTCCAGAATTATACTAAACTTTTTTCACCAAATCACACATTATACATCACAACAACACATTATAAATAAAACTATTTTATGGATTTTAGCGCGTTTGTATTTAATTTTTGATTACCCGACGTTTTGAACACTTTACAGCGATCATGGTCATGGTCCGCCAGTGACCACGCGATAAAATTCGTAGTTTTATTTACAAATAAATGATAATTTTGTTATAATAATCTGCATTCCTACGATGTGTGATGGTAGCTACGAATACTACCGACCTTTGTATTCCTCGTGGGTATCATAACAGACGACTAAGAGTTTTAAATCGAGCTAGGCCAACTCCATATGATGTCGCTTGGTCAACAGTTACATTACCAAGGGTTAACGTGAGGCAGGTGACCGGTCATAAATCTATTACACATAACTTTTGCAATATGTAATATGAAATAACTCTAAAAAGGGAGCCGCCGCTCATGACGCCTAGCAAATGTGAAACATCGAATGTGTTTCATCAAAGATCGAATGTTTCACATTCAAAACAGTGCATATTGTGTCGACCCCAAGTAATTAGGATGTCAAGTAGGGTAACAATGATGATAGTTTTAATAAGCAATTGTATCCTAAGACGTCTACCATTCACTAGATATTTCTATTTTATAGAGAACTAGCAGCGCGCTGCGGTTTTACCCGCATAGTTCCCTTTTCCTTGGGAATATCAGGCTAAATTATAACCTAAGTGTTGTTCTGATATGTAAGCTATATTATTGTGAAGTTTCATCAAAATCCATTTAGTAGTTTTTGCGTGAAATAGCAACAAACATACTCACAAACTTTCGCGTTTATAATATAAGTAGGATATGGCATATAATCATGGCGATGCAATTAAAATAATAGAAAATTAAAAAATACCATCATTCATAGATGACTAATGCCACTAAGTAGCTCCTGGATCAAGTGTCTAAATTTGATGCTGATAATTCTTTCACAATCACAAATGACCTTTTTAATAACTTCTACGTTAAATAAAAATCTACAATTATAAGTATTTATTCCTTAGCAAAGAATATAATCTTTGAAAAATGAATAATAAAATATTTAAATACATTTTGTTAATCCGTATAATTCCCACTTCATCCGAAATTCATAGCCTTTTTACAGTTTTCAACGTTAAAACCCTCCGCGTTTAATGGTTACCAGTTTTGAGCTCGAATAAAATTGTTTTAAATCGTTCCCATTAAATCCAATCCTTGCCAAATGCTCACCGGAAAACTTGTAAAAGTTCGATTCGTACTTAACTGGTTTTTTTTTACCCTATAGTTCCACACTCAAATATTCTAAAGCCGTAACGAAAGCGTAACACTTGTTTATAGCCATTTATAAACTTTCAAACGAATAGTAAAAATGCATTTAGTTTATATCAATGTGAAATAAACTCATTTGTCGTAGTTTTAAAGTATATTTTATGTTAATAGTGGTTAATCCTGCAAATATAAAATCGTCTTTAAATAGTTCAATGAAAAACTTCACATACAAGTCTTTTGGACAAACTATAGTCTGGTCCCGCCTCGTAAAAACAATTTAAAGTGGCGGAAAGGCGACGTGGGCTAATAACCTGCCATATTACCGTGCCATATTATCCTTATCCGTGTAGTGACGGAGTAAGAATACAATTCACCACCCCCTCTCTTCCCTGTTAGTGTTGTAAAAGTTGACTAAGGGATATAATATGCATATAATAAAGAAGCAAAACTCGATATAAAACACTACTCCAACACGTATAACCAGCGTGGAATAGTAGGTCAATTTCCCTTCCATTCTGAAGGAAGCTCCAGCCCAACAGTGGGACGTATACGGGCTGATATGATTACCAACTCACCGTCATTCGCGCATTGTCCATCGGTGCAGTTTCCTTAACATTAATGGTATATATCATTCAAATTCAAATCATTTATTATGTATAAATCCCGCGGGAGCACTTACATATTGCCATTTCTTTTTACATTTTAACTTGAAACTCAGTGGGATTGTCTTTTTTTAATTTATCTCCTAGTTTTTTTAAATAAAATTACATACAACAACATACCTATTAATAGCTCCAGTGTGATGGCTTTCGAACCATGATATAGTTGTTAAATATAATGAAAAATTACCATGGCTGAACCAGATTCTGCAAGCGGCACCCGATCACGAGTTAACCACTAGAGCAGCCATCACTCCCCTCAACCACAATGGAGGGAAGACAGTGACCCGCTCATCGTAGCTACCCCAAGCAGAACCTTCAGTGAGCATGACCAATACCATTTGCCAGAAACAAAAAACATAGGACAAATAACAAATTCGTTTGGCAAACAAAACACGCTACGCTTTACAATTATAATAGCTATAACAAAATAAACATGTGTAACATTTTTCGTTGAATTAATGAGAAAATGCCTGTATGAGGGGCTGCTCATTGCCAGTCCGAGTTATCATCAAGATAATCCGAGATTTTATAATAACCTTTTTTACAAAATATACTCTCCATTGCTTTTTTGAACTTATTCACTGGCATATCTCGAATATTAATAGGTAATTTGTCTTGTCTCAGACTATATAAATCCCACTGTTGGGCTTGAGCATATTCCACGCTGATCACACGCATTAGAATAAGATTTGATATTGATTATATTTAAATTATCGATACATTTTTATAGTATTTTAACCTATAGCTTTGTATCTCATTATAAGTAAACTGTAAGTTTGTATGAGAAATAAAGCTCTTTAAACATAGCTCCGCCAAAACAATCCACGTATAGCTGTTCTCAAAGCGTTTGTAATGTTTTTAACCCTTTATAACATTGAGTTGGATGGTTTGTATTATACCAGATAAACTAAATTTTCAACACCCTACTCTAAGGAAATAAGCCGTGTTGTGGGGGATTTTACAAATATATATTAGTTGATTAAGAGTTTTAATTCGAAAATTCCTTGTCTTGCATATGATGTTATCTGCATATTATATTTCCTTAGTCATTTTCGTCAGGCAAACGCAACACAAAATTCCACACGTCTGACCAGCGCGGTGTAGTAAGTCAAACCCGAGCCCAACAGTCAGGCTTATATGAGCCAAGTCTTTTACAATATGACTGTTGGTAAATTGTATTCTTATTCCGTCTACACTCTAATGGCGGTCATTAAATAACCACAAAAAGAAGGTAAATACGCATGAAATTACATAATACGTTACGTTATAAGGTAAATACGCACTTAAATACACATGGGTAGACTGAACGCAGCCACTCAAAAATAACAATGAAATATCTACTCACAACTCGCTCAGTGCTGAACGAACGAAACCAAAAAATCCCGACAATACAAAATACAACGCATTGAATGACAGACACAATCGACGTTGGTCTCCATAATTTTCCTGCCTTGTTTTATCTCGAGAACAATACAACTCATTTTCGGGACCACAATGAATTTCATTTCGGACGCTCAATCCGCCCGAAATACATCGCCATTAAACTACTTCCTAAAGTACATAGGTAGCTTATTTTTTTTAGCGACAAGCTTCGGACATAAAAGCTCCTTTGCATAAGCAGAGGTATAAGTAGATGTGCGAGTATTGCACATTTTAAATAAAATTACATTACGGATTTTATCGCGTTTGAATTTGATTTTTGATTGTCCGACGTTTCGAATACCTTACAGCGTTCATGGTCACTATGTTGGACGTGAGACATCTTAGTCCGCCCGTGGCCATGAACGCTGCAAAGTGTCCGAAACGTCGAGCAATCAGAAATCAAATACAAACGCAATAAAATTCGTGAAGTAGTTTTATTTAAAATAGATGCGTAAATACAATTCACAATACACTTTTTTAAATATCATAAAAAATTACTGTGGGATCTAATATGCAGATAAGGTCTATGAAAACGAAGCGAAACTTAAAATAAAACCCTATAGCAACCCTTCCGACCAGTGTGGTATTCATCATCTTTTATCTCAGCTCCTATACGTCCCACTGTTGGGCTCGAGCCTCCTATGGACGAGGAGAGAAAATAGACCTACTATACCAGGCCGGGCAAGAAAGGGGGTGGTGAATGGTAGGTATATAATGTGCATATAACATATATAGCAAGAGAAGGAAATCTCGAAATAAAACCCTATACCAACACGACTACTGGGAAGCAGTCGCCGCCTTCTGTGAGGCCGTAATCTCACGAAAGGAGGCGGCGGATCGTGTGCGAGTAGAGCTCCTAATCGGCGACACGTTCCGCCGCCGGCGACTCGGGCGGTGCAGGCGCGAGTATCTGCGCCTAATGCCGCTCTAGCCGATGCCGCGGGTGTTCGGACCGGGGAATTGTCCGTCACCCGCGGAGAGGATGACCGCGCGACGGCGACCGACGTCCCAGGACGTCGAGAGGTGAGGTTACCCGAAAGGGTATTCCGTCAGGCCGACCACTGACGACAAGTCACATCTACTCCGGTGGTCGGCCCAACAACGAGGTGACGTGGGTACGGGTGGGTTATGGGCCCGCGCGCCGTCCTTTCATCTCCCCGGACGGACTGCACCGCGTGTGCGCTTACCATAGCCCAACCATAAAAAAAAATACCAACACGGCTGCCCAACGTGGTATAATAGGTCAATTTCCATCCCATTGTGGAGGAGGCCCGAGCCCAACAGTGGGACGTATATGAGCTGTGATGATGATGATACCAGGCGGATCACGTCTACTATTGATATAGCGCTTTACTTCGAGTTTCCCTTCTCTTGCATAGATATCATCTGCATATTATAGATGTACGTCGTTTTTACGACATCCAAGGTCAAAATAGGGGATGGCGAATTGTATTCCTACTCCGTCATCACACGATATAGTAAGTCCATTTCAAACTATAAAGAAGACGCTACCACTAATGTAAGTCCTGTATGAGCAAGCATAATAAAGACATGTATAATGGTAGCAATAAAAATAGCCCATAACATTTTATAGCAAATTGGCAAATCTAAAAACCGCATAATAGTTTTACCCCGCTAAACTGTACGTAATCGCGGACAGTCGATTCTCGCGGAATGATTCAAGATCAAGGGACAACCCGCATCATAATATCTAGACCGGAAACTTGTCTGTTTGGGATCACATGGGCCAACAAGTTATTATAAAAGCTGTCTAAATAAATTGATTTTCACTTATCTTTATCTTTCTTCTTTGTATATAAATTTCTTGCATACGTGTGTATGTCACTGAACTCCTCCTAAACAGCTGGACCGATGTCGATGAAATTTTTGTTGTTCAAGGGAATTCGAGAATAGCTGTTTTTTTTTTATTGCCGATGGTGGCAAACGAGCAGGCAGCACACCTGATGGTAAGTGACGCTGCCGCACATGTACCTTTGCAATACCGGGGCCACAGCTAGGCCGTTGCCTACCGTGAAGAAAATACTCTTCTTAAACCTCGTTTAAAGAAGGACATGTCATAGCGCTCGGGAAACACAGCAGCAGGTAGTTCATTCCAGAGCTTGCACGTACGTGGGAGAAATGATCGCTGGAAACGTATAGTTGAAGTTCATATCGTTTCCAGGTGAAATGGATGAACCCTGCTGCAGTGTCGAGTGGTACGTTGGTAAAATGGTGACGGTGGTACCAAGTCAAACAGTTCCTCAGAGCACTCCCCATGAAAGAGCCGATAGAGTACACAGAGTGACCCAAAGTCTCTTCGCCGCTCTAGTGACTCCAATCTGTCCGTAAGATTGGGATCCCCGACGATTCGAACAGCACGCCTTTGGAGGGAGTCAAGTGAGTCTAGCTGATATTTACGCGCGCCTGCCCAGAGATGTAAGCAGTACTCCACATGAGGACGAACTTGCGCTTTGTATAGTACAAGGCGCTGTCTCGATGTGAAGTAGCGCCTGGCTCTGTTCAGAACGCCCAACTTTTTGCTAGCCAATTTGGCTTTGTCCTCCAAATGACTCCCAAATTGGACTTTGTTCGATATTTCGACGCCGAGGATACCAATACTGTCGGAAATTTGGAGAGTTACTCCTTGGAACTTAGACGCCATGACAAACGGGTCCTTCCTTGTGACGTCGACAAAGCTGTGTGACCAATCAAAGCTGTTTGACTAATCAAAGCTGTGTGACCAATCAAAGCTGTGTGACCAATCAAAGCTGTGTGACCAATCAAAGCTGTGTGACCAATCAAAGCTCTGTGACCAATCAAAGCTGTGTGACCAATCAAAGCTGTGTGACCAATCAAAGCTGTGTGACCAATCAAAGTGTGTGAGCAATCAAAGCTGTGTGATCAATCAAAGTAATCCTATCCCGTATTCTTTCTATTGTGGTGTACGGTATATTGATTACCGTGGGAAAGTGGTGGGTCCCCCTTCACTCCCTTCCTTCCTTCCATTTTTTAAAATAAAAATGGATTTTCGCTATGTA
The DNA here is from genome assembly GCA_032191425.1 of Lymantria dispar. Classification (NCBI taxonomy): domain Eukaryota; kingdom Metazoa; phylum Arthropoda; class Insecta; order Lepidoptera; family Erebidae; genus Lymantria; species Lymantria dispar. The sequence goes on from CM063459.1 coordinate 25,192,660, forward strand.
TCGCTTAATTCAATCAATAATAAAATTATCGTAATTCAATGTACAATCTTATAATTTTCCGTGTGGTGGCGGAGTAAAAATACAATTTATCACCTCCTCTTTCCTGTGATGTGTGGGTGTCGTAAAAGATAACTAAGGGATTAAATATGCATAATTATCCTATCTATGCAAGAGGAAGAAAACTCGAAATAAAACCCTAACACGTCTGACCAACGTGATATTCAAGGTCAATTTCACTTCTATCGAGGAAGTAGTTTGAGTCCATCAGTATGACGTTTATACGCTGAAATTATTCATCTAATTATTCATCCTTCACCATCAGATAGGGATGAATAATTTCAATGGCTCTTTTAAATAGATGAGTTGATTTTTTTTATTGCCAATGGTGTCAAACGAGCCAACAGTACACCCGATGGTAAGTGTTGCTGCCGCTCATAGACCTTTGCTAGGCCGCTGCCTATCGTGAAGAAAGTGAAGGGAGTGTGAATGCGTGTTATGAGGCTCGACGAAACTAAAAGCATCACCAAAACTCACCACACGCAAACACCCTCATAAAGTTGGGCTGTCAGCTCTCTCGCTCACCGAACGAAGCACAGTAACAAATTGCTACTACTCAGACGTAGATTTTTTACGAGACTGTGGTACTACCCCGGACGGACCGGCCCGCGGTTGTAGACAGTCTGTGTGTCAACTGTCAACAGTATGGTCCTATCACTATTAATATGTCTTAAATCTGTTTATTATTACAATCATTTAATTACTTGTACTTATATACAAATGTGTAATGACGAAGTAATAATGCTGCTCCCTTTCTTACTCAAAAGTGTCCTATAAAACTGCCAAGTTATCTAATATACTTAAAAAGAAAACCTTCAAGTTACTTCTTTTTTTTTAAGACTACGTCCTGTACTTAAGAAATAATCCCTGTATTGCGGGGGATTTCACAAACATAATTAACGGACACAAATTACATTCAAACTCAAAACAACAATTTGTAGATCGCATAAAGTGTTGTCCTGCGTAAGATTCGAACCAGTGACACTGCCACCGTAGCTCGGTATCTTAACCACGACGCCATCAATGCAATCAAGTTTCACAACACTCCACAAGCAAGAAAGCAAGTAGTCAATTTTATTTTTACTCCATCACCTTCATCATCATCTTGCTCTTATCCCAATTACTTGGGGTCGACGCAATATGTCATCTGTTTTGACATATTGCAAAAAGTTTCGGCAATGACTTTTATGACCGGTCGCCTGCCTGACGTCAACCCTCCTTGGGAATATAATCGTTGACCCAAATGGTACCAGATGGAGTTGGTCCGGGTCAATCTAGGGCTCTTAGTCGTCTTTTACGACACCCACGAGCAAAGCAAGGGTTGGTAGTATTCAAAGCCGCTACCACACAGCACCATCCATCACCTTACCGATAGCAATAAATATATCAACAAGATACTTTTAGACAACCATCATCATCTCGTCTCATGATTGGCCTCGAGCCTTCTCCATAATGGGAAGAAAATTGACTTACTGTATCACGTTGGTGAGACGTGTTGGTATAGAGCAGTGGTGGGCAAACTTTTTTTTATGGCGGGCCACAAAGTTTAAGAAATTCTAGAGAAGAGCCAGCTATAGAAAACTGCATTTTGTATTAAAACTTTTTATAAACAAAATACCTTTTACTTTTACGCCTTGTTAGGCGTGTGAGACATATGAAATTCTTTTTGATTTTCCATAATAGGTTAGCTTCACCGATAGGTGAATAGAATGGAGGTTTCCAATAAATAAACTAATACCTGTGACAGACTGTCGAGATAATTATAATTATGGCAAGTTAATTATGGGATGATGAACACTTTTCAATTATAAACGTCAGATTTTATTTTTCGCGCCAAAATGCTGACTAGAATATTTAGAATGGATGAAATCTCGGCGGGTCGGATTAAATACATACACCGCCGCGCGCCAACCCCGGCCCGGGGTTGGCCCGCGGGCCGTACTTTGCCCATCACTGGTATAGAGTTTTATTTCGATCTTTCCTTTTCTAATATGCTTGTTCTCTGCATCTTATATCCTTTAATCTTTTACGACACCCACTTGTAAGAGATTTTAGAATTATATTTTACTCCGTCACCATTTATTTTTTTTGGGCTGGGCTATGGTCAGCGCGCCCGCCGTCTGGCTCCGTCCAGGGCGACGAAAGAGCGGTGCGCGGCTTCATAACCTACCGTAGCACGTCGCCTTCGTCGTTGGACCGACCACTGGTGTACTTTGTCCTCAGTGGTCGGCCCGACAAAATTCCCTGCGAGGTACCCTCTCCTTCCGACGTCCTGCGGATGACGGACTAATCCCTGATTCGGTCATCCGCGGTATTGACTCCATCACCATAAGGAAAACACACACAAATAACACGAAACACTAAACAACAACTTTCTACCAACATATTATCCTTAAAGCTTAATCAAAACTAATTTAAAATGGATTAATAGTAACTCGATAGTTACAACAGGATCATCCTTAACTACACATAACAAGTACCATAAACAACGAACATATTGTTTATATTTAACGCAATATATCAGTATATTAGAAACGTTTAAGATGCGCCCCACGTACTCGTTAACAAAAACAATCTACACGCAACGAATCCGGTAATGTTCGATGAGAGACCGGACCGGTAATAAAGTTATGTTCACATTATGATATTAAACTATTTTCATTGGTTTTCGAAGTGAAATACTTCTTAAGGCGCGCTTTGGACATTATTTTGTTAGGACTGATTTGTCATACTACTTCACTGCACAGATGACGTAGTAGTTAAGATACTATCGACCTACCAAAGTACCAGTGTCATGGATTCAAATACCACGCAGCACAACTTTTTGTGCGATTTCCTTCGTGTATAGTGCTATTTATAAAAAAAAGAAAGAAAAATTATCTGTTATTTAACGCTCGTTTAAATAAAGTCCGTTCTCCCTGATTAAGGGTACATTTAAGTAATTTATGCACAAATATTATAGTATATATTTTATGTGGAAAATCATGCATTTCAGAAGAGCATTGCCATTTACAACTAGATGAAACATAAACACCACCTTACGAAATAAATAATATATTTGAAAATCTTATTATGCAATCGTGTGACAACCTTTTAGAAAATCGACGTCTAAGTAGCCACTACTTAGACGTCGATTAAGCAGCAACAAATTAAGACGTCTACTTAGACGTCTTAATTTGTTGCTGCACTTCGTTTAGGGAGTGAGAGAGGCAGAAGCCCAGCTAAGGTTGTTTGCGTGTAGTAGGTTTTGATGATGCATTTATTATCAGGAGCAAACAGCACACCCTCGCCAAAAAAAAACTTTATTTAAAAGAAAAACACAATATTGTAATTTTAGATGCAAATTCTGGTTCAATTTACAAACCTTACTAAGGTAATAATAAATTTCAATTACATCTATTTTTAAATTAACTCTAAATTTCAATCCTAATTGCCTATATATTAATTCTATGTGCAGTAATTTCAAAACGTTCAATCTGTGCGCACCTTATCCAAAATCGGTCCGGTTCTAGGTGATTCCGGGCGAATTATACTAACGGCTCCTAATTGCTACGTGAGTGGAATTAGAACTCATTGAGAAATGCTTTAACTAATAGTCTTCGAGTTAATTCTGAATTTAGAATGGTTTATTTGATGGCGGTTTTTATCGTATCGTTATGGGACAGTTTATGATGGTAATTAGCATTTTTTGGCGGAATAAGTAAGGCCTGATTGTAGCTTTGAGACTTCAGAGACTTATATAGAAATCATAAACATCTAAGTTTCAACAAAAAATTCTGTTTCGTATAAGAAACATGGCTGCAATTAATTCTTTTATATCATGCCTATAAATGAATACACAAATCGTACATATAAACATTTGCCGTGTGCTGACAGAGTAAGAATACAATTCACCACTTCCTTTCCTACCCGTGGCTATCGTAAAAGAAGACTTAGGGATATAATATGTATATTACGTCTATGCAAAAAAAGGAAAACTCGAAATAAAACCCTATATCAACCCGTCTCATCAGCGTGTAGTAGGTTAATTTCCCTCCTATTAAGCAGGAGGTTCAAGCCCAGTAGTGGGATGTATATGAGCTGAAAGCGGTTCTGGCGATACTATTTCAATTTTACTTCAAACGTTAAATCACAAAAATTCAGGTATCATTTAAATCTATACAGGTTCCACTTACCATCCTGTAGATCGGATTTGTCTCTGTGTTGAGCAAACCGGCTTTGACAACCGTGAACCTACGAGCTAAAAATATTGCGAGCCGATTTGTTGGATCACTAGTTGTTGCAATAACGTAATCGAAATTGGCTTGCCTTTTTCTTAAAAAAGTTAACCTGTGTCGAAAACTAAGAAAATACATTATGACCTTTTGCATGAGTATTATAAAAGGCAGCGAAACAATAATTTCATAAAGATTATATCTATCTGTATCATACCTGACGGTAAACTTTGTAAACACATTATTAAATAAAATTCAATTTCCGTGTGATGATGGTGTAAGAATGTAATTCACTACCCCCTTTCTCGCCCGTGGGTGCCCTAAAAGATGATTAAGTTATTAATGCAGATTACACCTATGCAAGAGAAGAAAACTCGAAATAAAACCTTATATCGTCCCGTCCCGTATCTGACCACCATAGTATAGTAAGTCAATTTACCTCCCATTATTGAGCCCTGTAATGTAACCTACACATATGAGCTGTGAAAATAGATAAAAATGAACGGCTAAATAAACATTCTGGAAGAGACATGGACACATTGTATACAGAAAGAAACATTTAGCATGGTATCCTAGTAACCAAATAATTACATTTTTTCTTAATCAGCACTAAGAAATAAATCTTTGTAACATAAGGAACTTCAAAAATATAGAGACACCAAGTTTTAAATAAAGCAATTCTTACGGATTTTATTGCATTTGAATTTGTTTTTTGATTGCCTGACGATTCGGATAATTTTCAGTCTTCATGGTGACGGGAGAACTAAGGTATCTCAGGTCTAACAAGTCATCGTTATTACTTTATAGATTTACTATATGACGCAACATATGCTGTTTTGTTTAAATATAAGAAAATAAAAGGACCTATTCTTGAAATCAATCGAAGCGCCATCTACCAGGCCCAGTTACTAATTTAAACCACTCCCGAATCTACCTGAATATACACAAAAGAATTCGTTAAAATCAGTGCAGCCGTTTAGGAGACGTTTAATCACATACATAATGATAGAAGAATTGTATATTATATAAAGATATCTACCCTCTGCAGACCGCTCTAAAAGCCTCCCGAATGAAACGAATACTCGCATAAATATCAGATATCATTAAATTTATAAAGTTTACAATTTACCCTTTCGGTATCTACTGCTGATTGTAAGACTCCCTCATTGAGTGCGACTATTAGTTAGATGGAGTGTAAGTAATTATTGCTATAATTATCACCCTTTGAAAGCGATTTGGCGATTGCGGTAAGGTACATATTACCCAGAATAACACCCCTGCTGGCTCTTCTGATTAGCTGATTTTTAAGACATCCACGGACAAATAAGAGTTAGCAACAAATATTCCTATCCTGTCGTGACGCAGGAGAGAAATTAGTGCATTTAAATTAATAAAATATTTAATACATTTTCTGCTTGTAAGTTTTTCCAGCAGTGTGTCACTCAGTCAGTTGTCTGAGCGTTGTGGAGTACTGGATGATCCACTAAAAGATTATTTTCCAACACGATAACACTCCAATGGCCCTTATGGTTGCTATCGACACGTTCAATCCTAAGCTTACAAATACTTTAGTCTTAACTATATAAAATATAACAATGAATCTTATCCCCTTTCCACGGATATCCTTCAGTTCAGTTGTTATTCACAAAGAGGATATAATGGTGGAAGAGGGTATTCAGTTTCAAGGTTTCTACAATTTTATGTTTGATATAAACAAAGTAAAGCACTGTTTTATTTTTATTCTTTATTTTTGCATCTGTCTATCTTTGCTATTTGATAAAGTTGATCCCAACCTCTATGGTGAATAGGGAGCTGACTGTGACATTCGCTTTGCTGAGGTTCATAAGGAATTGTTACCAGTTATTGCTTGCTTATCTGCAGACCAAAAGCAATAAAAGATGTAGTATATTCTATAATAAGCCCGCAAAGGGCTGGAGGACTAGGTGCCCGCCACACAACAACTCTTCTTAGAAATGTAATTAGTTGGCCAGACGCGGATAGCCTGGTTATATACCTAACTTATATAATATTTTGGATGTCTTTACGACATCCACGAACAATAAAAAGCTTTGTAGTAAGAACTTTGAGTTGAATTAAAAACATGACTCCCTGCAAAGACGTGCTGTTCGGATCGTCGGTGATCCCAATCTTATGGACAAATTGGAATCGCTGGAGTAGCGGAGAGACTTTGGGTCATTCGAATACTTTATTGGCTCTTTTTTGAGGAGTGTTCTGAGGAAATGGTTGACTTGTTACCACTCCCACCAATTTCCTACCATATCACTCGCCTCTGCAGCAGTGTTCGTCTATTTCATCTGGAAACATTATGATCTTCAACTGTACGTTTCCAGCGTTCATTTCTTTCACATACGTGCAGGATCTGTAATAAACTACCAACTGCTGTATTTCCCAAGCGCTGTGACATGTCCTTCTTTAAACGAGGTCTCCAAAAAGTACTTTCTTTCAGGTAAGTAGCAGTCTGGTGGTGCCCCTGGTATTGCAAAGAATCCTTATGGGTTACCATCAGATGTGCTGCTAGTTCGTTTGCCTCGACATTAATAAAAAAAGTGTTTCCAGCCCACCACACAACATTAGTAAAAACATCAACATTAAAAATATTTACGCACAGGTTAAGAAAGGGGACGCGATCTAAAATCTTGCAAAACATATAACACCAAAGAGGCTGCCAGCATTTATACAAATAAAACTTAAAAAGTAAATTTATACTGACAGCAAAAGTCAATAAATTTCAACCGCAAAATGTTATTTATTTTCCAATCTATGAAATAAAAATAATAAAAATGGCGCTAAAAAATAAATAGATTAAATATGTCAGCACATATAAACGGAATACAAAGAGTGTTATAAACTTCAACAGGTAAACTTACTTTTTTCCATGTGGTGACGAAGTTAGAATACAATTCGCCCTATCTTGCCCGTGGTGGTGAATGGTATTCTTGCTCCCTCACCATATAAAAAATCTATAATATATCCTGTCACAATATTTCTGTGATCGTGCTGCCTTCGGTGACCGCTTCTTGTAAAGAAGGAATGGAAGATAAAGAATTCAGTTCAGTATCCCGTTTCTTGCCCATAGTGTTCAGAAAATGTGATTAAGAGAAGCATACAATATACAGTCTACAGCAACCCGTCTCAGCGTGTCATAATTATTCAGCGAGGCGTATTATAGTAATTTCCCTCCTATTGTAGAAGATACTCGAACTCAGCAGTGAGACGTATCTGAACCGAGTTCAAGATGACATTATAATGCCTTATTTCTAAAATGGGCAAAGAAAGCATTTTTAGAATTTGCCGCAGATCATTTTTGAGCACTTTCTGCTGAAAGTTAAAGCAGCAATTTCCTCAGAAAATTGTAATACCAAGTGCAATTGTTATCACGTCTGACAAGAATAGTGACTATAGTATGACCTCCTCTTTGAGGCTATATCCGACAGTGGAAATTAAAAAGCTGATGAATGGATGGAACCTATTACTGTGGTCGAAATGACGAGAATCATTAACAGTTTTGCAGTTTCTAAAATTTATTTTCTTGGGAGCTGTCGATCAAGCAGCACTCCTGATATAAAGTGATAACTGTCGCTGAGTTCTGTTATACCTGAGGCACCACTATATAACCGCCTTTGGACCCAAAGCTCTCTCGCTCGATGAACTAAATGGAATAGGAGATTTATACTACTTAGACATCGATTTTCTGCGATGAGTGCAAACAGAAAACAATAGCGGTGCTTACCTTTTTCTTGTGAAAGTCGTGTTACAACAGTTCAACAGTGAACGACGAAGGTTTGAATTTACAAAAGTATTCGGTCGAGTTAACTTGTGGTACGGTTCTAATTGTAAAGTTGGACGTAATGTTCTGAAGTGCCTACACTTAAATATCCGGTGGGTGATATAGTTAAACGTCTCTTGTGAGGAAGAAAAATAAATGTTTACTATTCAAGAAAGTAAAACGAAGGATAAATAAAATTGAAGGAAAGATAGTATTTGCGCTGAGTCCTTAGGCATTTCTACAAAATAATTAATATTAATAATTTTGAAATGCAAATACGGTTGGGCTTGTTTTTAAGATAGAAAATATTTATTACAAGTTTAGACCATCGTCAACATTATCCAGGTCTCATTATAATTACTCAGGATTTATGCATGTACATTGTACATATTCCTTTATCGTACATATTGCACAACGTTCGGCAAAAGTTTTAGGATCAGGCTGACATCAACCCTATTTGGGAACTTAATTGTTAACCAGGTTATTTATTAGAACTTTTTCTAATTATTTATTACATTTTTAGATACGATTCAAAAGGCAAGATTTCAAATAAAATGTCCATACAATAAGAATGATTTCTGAAGTAAATAAAGGGGCAGATACTAATTTGGCGGCTGATTCTGTAAGCCATATCTCATCTGTTAGCGGCAGTACTTTAGTGGTAAGTTTAAATCATTCATAAATGACTAATTTAAATAATATTTTTAGTTTAGTAGTGAAGTTTAAATCCTATCATGGTGGTCATCATCATCTCAGTCCATGAAGTCTTAACTGCTGGGCTCGAGCCTCCTCCACAATGAAAGGGAAATTAACTTACTACATAGTATTTTCCCTCTCATAATCACAATAGAAGTAATAGGCCCATTTTCCCTCTTATAATCACAATAGAAGGGAAATTGACTTACCACGTCACGCTCTTTTTTCATTTTTATTTTCTTTTTTTTTTAGGCAAATGGGATAATGTAGAGATCATTTCGAAATTTCCTTCTCTTGTACAGATGTTAGATGCATATTATTCCCTCAACGAGCAAGAAGTTGGATAGTGATTCATTTTAAAAACAAACTGCATTCACTAAGGAAATAATCCTTGTATTGCGGGGGACTGTATAATCATACAATTGAGCGAATAAAAATTACATACAGACTCAGAACAACAATTTGTGGATTACGCAGAGTATTGTCCTGTGTCGTCTTTTTACGACACCTGTGGATAAGAGAAAAGGTTAAATAATAGTGTTCTTATTCCGTCAGCTCACGGAATAAACTACGAAAAGTATTTTTTTCTAAGTGATAACTTTTATAGGTAAGTTTGGATAGGGAGCAAATTGTTGTCAGCCGTCAGCGATATAGTCACGTGACGTGTTAACGCTAAAACTGTATCTATAGCTATGTTAATGTCACTATATTTATGCCGATAAATGTCAAAACGAGATAAATAAAAAAAGAGCATAGGGTACAAAGTACGCATGTCAGAAATGAAATTTCATAGGTGCCACGTGCTTTTTGTCAATGTTAAGAAAAAAAACAACAATAATAAAAAAAAATGTATTGACTCTCTCTCACTCGCTTACTCCCTACTCTCGTTCCATGGCTATGTGCTTCATGCTATGATCGCCCTTTCTCACTCTCTCTCAATCGGTCTCAATTGTTCTCGCCCTTTTCTTGGACAAAAATATCCCACATGTTCGTGCCACTAAATTACGTTTTATTAATAAAAAATTTACTCTCATGCGTGCAAAGAAGTTTTACTTCAAAAAAATAATTCAAGATCAAACAATGAATTTGAAAAACCGAAAATAACAACTGAGTGTGAAACTATGAGTTTTAAGTTTTCAGTTCTGTCGGCGGTCCTCATGACTGCTTTGTGCTCTTTTTTTTTAATTTGTACACGTATAACAGAAAAAATTCTACGTTAGTCGTTTTTAATATTTTTTATAGTTTTCAATATAAGCTTTAGAAATGGATTTTCACTGTACAGAAAGACTTGAAAAATAGGAATTTCGTGCAGTGGTGGTTCTTCGGGCCAGTAGTACTGGCTGTGATCATGTTTCTACTTATGGGTACAGTATTTGAACGCAGAATCGAAGCTTTATGGATACGTATCTGTGAGTATTACTTTAATCATCATCCTCTCAGCACATATACCTCCCCTATTGGGCTCGGAGCTCCTCCACTATGGGGGAGCAAGTGACCTACTATACCACGCTTATCAGACGTGTTGGCATAAAGTTTGAAATCAAACTCTCCTTCTCGTCCATAGATGTTATATGCATATATAATACATATATACCTAAGTAATCTTTTACGATGCCTACGAGCAAGAGAGTAGTATGTATTTTGTAGAACCTTCATTTATGACAATTTTCTGCTTCAAACTCGCCAAATATTTTAGTGATAGCTTAGATAATTTTACCTATCACTGGAATCATTTCAGAAATAGTTTAGATAATTTTACATGTATATCAAATGAAGTAAATTTTATCGATGCGACAAAAACTGCGTGATATAATAGTGACAGACACTCAATTTGAATAACTTGGATAGACAAAAATAAACTATTCCAATCTCTATTAAAATTATTTCAATGGTTGGTTTCGTTTATATGACTTTTGTTTCAAATATTTTAATTTTAGATTCTCTCTACTGTAAAGTTTGTCTAATGTCGCTTAGATAGGTTTGCCTTTCAAGCGTCGACATATATTTCTTGTATACGTGTGTATGTCACTGTACTCCTACTAAACGGCTGGGCTGATGTTGATGCAATTTTTTGTGTGTGTTCAAGGGGATTCGAGAATGCTTTAGATTTACAATTGGACCCGGTAGGTGGCGCTGTGATCGAGTCCAAGGAGAATTCCCTTTAACATTTTTGTAGATTTGAACAGAACAACGTCTTTGGGTCAGCTAGTAATACAAAGTTGATTGAAATACTCATAATGCCCTTATCCCAATTACTTAGGGTCGACGTAAAATCTTTTGAAAATAGTTTTATGACCAGCCTACTGCCTGACATCTACCCCTCTTGAGAATTTAATTGTTGACTATTATCAGATAGAGTTGGCTCTGGCCAGTATAAAACTCTTTGTCGGCCTTTACGGTATCCACGAGTAATATAATGGTTGGTAATATTCATAGCTGCCACCACACAGATCGACTCTTTCAAAATAAATACATTTGCCATTTTCAGTAGAGCATCGGCGAACATTGTCATCACAAGGAACTGAAATAGCAGAAACTGAAGCAACCGGAAACTCTCTACATGCTGTCAAAACGCCTTCTCAGAAAACAATAGCTAGCCGTATGTCTGAGACTGCAGAAACAGTAGGGTTTACTGGAATTATTGGATGCACTGAATGCACGGCGTTGAATGAAGATCCAAGTGCCAATATTAATGAGCGGTCTGAAATTACAGAAGTTGCTGAAATCAGAAGAGTAATAGAAATTATAGGGCCAACAGCCATTGCGCCTGCTACCAATGAATTCGTAAATTTCACTAAAATGGAAAAGAAGGCTGTACCTTATAATAGACCTTCAAATGATTGATTAATCAGCAAAAAAAGAATGAAGTTAGATTAGATGAAATATATGATCTAGATATTGAAGAAATTTCAAAACTTTTTGTCATACATTGAAATTTCCAATTATATCCACTAATAGAAAAAAAATACTGTAAATAAAGTTCAAGACGTGGATCATATTATCAAAAAAGATTTATTTTAATTTTCGATATGTTGACCACATTAAAAATTATGAATGCTATATGGGCAGGTTACAAAGTGGATAAAGCTATAGATACGTCTGTAAGATTCCTTGCTGAAGATGTATACATTAAGACAAACTATTTAGAAGACCTATTATCTATAGAAAAAAGAACCTGTGTAAAATAAAATGATAATTTTCAATAAAAATTTATGGTAAACTGTAAATTTTGATTCTCGTTTATAACCTTTAATTCTAATTACAAGAGATTAACGAAATTGAGTCTATTAAATTGTTCAACAACGATTTAATACTCATTTAAATAATTAAAATATTGATCCGTACAATTTTTTTTAATAGAATTTTAATTTGTTCGACCTAATTTTTTTGTACAGTAAATTTTGTAATAATGAATGTGTTACCAAACGTTTCTTTACGACGAATATCAACACGACTACAATGATAGATTATTAAAATAATAACGTATAGAAGGTAAGTCCGCGCACAAAAAATGAAGCATTTAAATTGGAGCCTAATGGAGCTTACACCGGACCGTTCCATAGTGTACAAGGTCACTGTAATGCACG